>OX276390.1:16139503-26139503 GCA_946251805.1 Cybosia mesomella | reverse complement strand
TTTGCTTCCCTATTTGTTCGCGAAAATAAAGTTTTAATTAGGCACCTACCTACCTACATCCCAACAATTAAGCAAAAGTTTCTCTTTGAGTCATGTTAGTGAAATTCTTTACTCGATCGTAAGAAAGTTGGGAATTACTGGAATGATGTCATAGCATAGCGTGACGCTGTTAAAATTAATGTTATCCTTGGATTTCGTCACCTTAACTACCTACTGACCCCACCCTAACTTTCTCACAAACAATCTTGACAATTAAAATTCATTTCGTTGCTAGGTATAGGTACGTATTTAGCTTATTAGAGGCAAAGTTGTACCAAACAAAAGAATAATGGAATGCGTGGTGTGGAATCAGATATATGAACCGTAACAAGTATTCTGAAGTGGCAGCCTTTAGCACCTTCTAGGACAGCAAATGGTTCAAAGCTGATTGCAGTTTTTACTTGATTTTTTTTTCTTTATACAGGAGTAGATATTAGGAACCTAAATTACTAGTATTTCCCTTAACCCCTCCAGCTAAATTAAATTGCTTGTTAGGAGTGGTTTCACATATGCCGGCCACATATGGCCATTACACTTTAATGGCCAGGATTCAAACCCGGGACCCGGTAAGGCCGTCTCCTCAACCAAACTAGTAACTTAACCAAACTAAGCTAATTTATTTTAATACTTACTTTATTTTAGGACAATATTTTTATAAAATCAAACAAAGTTGGGCAAAGGCTTGGAGGATGGTGGTAGTTCTTGTAATGACGTGTTATAGAAAAGAGACACAGATTTTTTTTTGTATGTTACTTCTCCGCGGATTTATCAGAGACAATGATACATATAGAGGTCCTTTTTTTATCTCTTAAGTAGAGACCTGAGGGAAAATTCTCATAATGAAGAGATGTTCGACCCTTTGTCTCTATCTAGGCATGAACTCATGTCGATCTCCCGTGTCGAAAAAAAGGTGTTCTCATAACAAAATTTTGTTGTAAGTAAATATAAAAAATTGTCTCATTGAGACGAATGTTGAACATCTTTTTATTACAAGGATTGGCCCTCGGGCTTACTTTAATTCATAAACTATTTCCCCTGTATTTCCAAGAAGGTATCTATTTGGAAATACAGAGGGTATTTCCAAGTACCTACTTAAAAATCATAGACAGATCTCTAACCGCTCAATTTGGATTACATTTTTTTTTTATAAGGTAGGTATTACCAGTCTTACCCGAGGGGGCCATCTCGAAACCGGAGATGGCCCAGGGTCAGTCGGGGTGCGAGGGATATGCTCTATGGGCAACCTTTCACCCCGGCGTCTGTAAACCCGAGACGGCGTGCGGTTTTAGTCGGTTCAAGCCCGACATAACCGCCCCCGCTCGCCGGCGGATTTCCGCATCAAAAAAAAGAAAAGTTATCTATACGTTAAAAAAAGAATGGCGCCACCACCTACGACGGAGAAAAGCTCAATAAAAAGTCCCACAGTCTATGATTTCATTCTAACGGTAAATTCGATCTGATATAGACTACCACTAGGACAAGTCGTAACACTGACCGATTGGCAGGTACGGTGGCGTTGACCAAGCGCAGGGCACGCCGCAATAGCGGCGGTAAGGCCCATCATGGAGGATTGGCTAGAGAGGCGACACGGGAAGCCTCTCGTACCGGCTGACGCAGGTGATCTCCGGTAAGGGGAGCTTCGGGGACCACCTGCACCGGATCAGAAAGGAGCCAACGCCTGAGTGTTATCACTGCAATGCGAGCGAGCTGGCACGCGGGGGGGTATCCGAAGGGATTTCCGCACGATAAAAAAAAAAAAAAAAAAGGTATTACCAGTCTTGTCGTCGTGCGCTAAAGTTAATAAATTAATCTGTCTACACTATTATAAAATTGTAAACTAGTTGAATCTGTATATTTGAGATATTAAAATTGGGTTATGTTAAATGAACGATTCTGAACACAATATTTTTTTTTAAATTTTATCTGTTCAATTAAATTTTTAAGCATTTTGTATGCTTACTTTTTCCTAAAGATTTAGATTTTCACGATTTAAGCCAAAACTACTGAACGGATTTTGATGCAGTTTTTTCTATTAGAAAGGTCTTAGTCAAACTTAAAATCTGCCATATGTTTGATTGCAATTAGTTTAGTAGTACCGGAGACATGACCAAAATCGATAACCTAACTCTGCGCGGGCGCCAGCCGCTGGCATCAGCTCTTAATTTGTAAAAACATTATTTTTAACAGACACGTTCCAAATATCTTTATATATAAAAATGAATTGCTGTATGTTAGTCTCGCTAAAACTCGAGAACGGCTGGACCGATTTGGCTAATTTTGGTCTTGAATTATTTGTGGAGGTCCAGAGAAGGTTTAAAAGGTTTGTCATCGATTGAGGCAGTACGAAGTCTGCCGGGTCAGCTAGTCCCAAATAATTTTGTGCATAATTTTATTCGTATGCAATTATGAAAAAAATTATAAACTTTTGTATTTGTTCTCATTTGATGACAAACGTTGCTAAACGAATGTTTTATTGTTTCGAATAGAATTGCATTTAATTCCATGAGGCAGTTAAAAGTCAGTTTGGTCCTTATTCTTCATTTGCTCTTTCATAGTCCTTGTGCAGCAAAAACATCATAATTCCGCTTATATTTTTATATTTTGAAGTGAAGAGCCTAGTAGCTTAAATGCAAGACCTATCATCGAGCGGCCATGGCTTTAAACTATTCAAACAAACGTGACTTGAATGAACCCATTTCTATCTCAAAGTAAGATTGACTAAGGGGGGTTATATTGAGAATACTTTCGGTTAAGTACTAGGGACTTAGTAGATAGGTACCTATTAATTATTAATCTTACACCCCGTCGTCTGTAGACCCGAGACGGCGTGCGGTTTTAGTCGGTTCAAGCCCGACATAACCGCCCCCGCTGGCCGGCGGGGGGGTATCCGAAGGGATTTCCGCAAGGAAAAAAAAAAAAGGTACCTATTAATTAAAAAAATCTAGTCGAACATAATTAATGGCGAGACGCCATGAAGATAAGTGAATAATCATTGTGATATCGAAAGGGATTGACAAAGGCGTATTTGATGTAAACACACCACTGTTGCAACAGCTATTTTTTAACCGACTTCAAAAAAAGGAGGAGGTTTCTCAATTCGGCCGTATATAAGTTGTCCCAAAATTAGGTCTCTGAATTTGGTGAGATGACTTGGGCTCTGAGCTTGGTATCGACAAAATATGTAAAACAAAAAAAAAATTCGGGCAAAATAAAATAAATAAAATAAAAAAATAAAAAATAAAAAAATGAAAAAAAAACACCACCAGCGACCAGCGTCACGTCATGCGACGAGCCCGTGACGCACGTGGTAGGCGTGCAGTCCTTCTCCTCGCAGTATTCTCCAAGCGTATGTGTGGGAAATTCTTTTTTTATTTTTTATTTTTTTCGTGCGGAAATCCCTTCGGATACCCCAGAGCGGGGGCGGTTATGTCGGGCTTGAACCGACTAAAACCGCACGCCGTCTCGGGTCTACAAACGCCGGGGTGTAAGGCTGGCCATAGAGCATATCCCTGGTACCCCGACTGATCCTGGGCCATCTCCGGTTTCGAGATGGCCCCCTCGGGGTTTGGGAACCATGGTGTCACTTCTTGCCCCGGTTTGGGGGAGTGGCGCTAGTCGCCACACCGTCCGGCCTGCGCTCATAGAGGTCGAACTTCAACTGTAAAAATTAATAATATCTGCAGCGAACGTATGTCTATGACGGGCGGCACAGCTCAGGGCTCCGTGTTAGGTCCGCTGCACTTTCTGTCCTACGTTAATGACATGGGTAACTGCATTACTAACAGCACATGCTATCAGTTCGCTGACGACACCTGCCTTGTGATAGCTGATAGAAGTCCGCAAAGAGCATGCGAACGATTACAACACGACATGGATGCTCTTGCAAGATGGTGTCATGATGCTGGCCTTGTACTTAATGCAAACAAAACAAAATTATTAATAATTAGATCACCGTACATTAAGCAACTAACTGTTCAAAATATAATAGCTCATGACCATGATTGCCTTCACACTACCGGTGGTTTGAACTGTAACTGTCCATCTACAGATACTGTTAAAAATCAGACATATCTTGGATTGGTAATAGATGACAAGTTTAACTGGAGCCATCACATCGAACGAGTTTGCGATAAATTGAGACAATTTCTGGCGAATATCATAATTTTGAGAAACCGAATTCCGTTTAAAGTAAAAATAATGCTTTATAACGCACTAGCTGAATCCTACATACAGTACGGCCTGAGTAGTTATGGTCGTACCTATAAGTCATATCTGGATACCATCTATAAACTACAAGTAACTATTCTGAAAGCATTATAGTATCACCCAAAATAAAAACGCGATTTTACAACAATGAAAACGGTCTCTTCAAACATTGTAAAGTTTTGCCAGTACACACGCAAGTACGTTTATCGCTACTGAAAGAACAATTTTTTAATAAATCTTTAAGAGATGTCATTGAACATCCTGTACGCACTCGGGCTGTTTCCGAGAATCGGCTTCGCACACAGCGTGCTAATAATATGTATGGCGAGCGCACTACGGGTTGTATTGTCCCACGGCTTCTTAATAGTCTACCTTCTCGTATACGAAAATGTAACACGGTATCGGGTATAAAGTGTAAACTCAAACCATATTTTTTAGATTTACTGTAGGTGGTTGGAGATTTGAAGATTTTTTGTTTTATAAACTAACTTTATTTTAAATTGTTAAGTGCTTGATAACTAATGACAGCACAGGTATAAACCTTCGTGGTTTTTTGTTGCTATTGTCATGTGTATTTAATGTAATGTTTGTTTTTAATAATAATTTAAAAAAAAGTGACCTCCGGCGCCTGAGTCGCCTGCGACGCGCGGCGAGCAAGTTGCGGGCTCGGCGGGCCGGGAGAGTTCTAAATCTCTCCCGGGCTGTGTGGGAAATGCGACCAGCGTCACGTGTGCTCGTCGCGTCACGTGACGCTGGTCGCTGGTGGTGTTTTTTTTATTTTTTTTTTATTTTGTCGATACCAAGTCATCTCACCATATTCAGAGACCTAATTTTGTGACACCTTATACATATATTTTTTTTTATGTGTGTTCGTGGATAACTTCGTCGTTTATGAACCGATTTTATTGATTCTTTTTTATTGACAATTGAAGATATCCCAAGGGTACCATGATAAGGAAACCAGGATCTGATGATGGCATCCCAGAGAAATTAGGGGAACCTTCGAAAAGCGTAGTGGCGACTAGTACGTTTGTAAATTTTTTAAATTAAGTATTTTAAAGAACTACTGTTAAATGAGATCTGATGATGGAGCCTAAAGACAGTTGAGGAAACTCCTCAACTATTTACAACAATCGCCTGGTGTTTGGGCTTGATTAATTTTGATTGATGAGAACTTTACAGCTAGATGGGTTGTGACTGTCATTAGGAGTCTGATGATGAAGACGAAGGACAGTAAACGGAACTCCTCAACGTTTTACAGTAGCTACCTTGTAAAAAATCTTTTAACATCTGGTTTGGTTTAGCTCCCGGGTGCGGGAGGTCTCATAGGAATCAAGTTACGTTCACTAAACACGGGGAAATAAGTAAAATTTTAATAAAAAAACAAAACTTTAAAAACCAAAATACTACTAAAAACTGTAAAAAGAAAAATAACTGAATTACAGATTTAATTCAAACGATAAAAATACGTGATAGCGCTTTCTGTTGAAATCAGTGCCTCGAATGACATTGAACTTTTATGTTGTGTTTCGGGCTTGGCACTGACTTCAGCAGAAAAGTCTAGCGCGTATTTTTTTAATTCAATCTGTAATTCAGTTATTTTTCTTTATCAGTGCCTGTTTTTAGTGGTTTTTTTTCACACGTACATACCTAACAGAAGCAAGCCTTTTTCTACAGTAATAATATAAAACTGCTATTATCGTCTACTGGGTACGTTTTTGATTCCGAGTCAACACTGCTCGAGCAGCAAAATGAACCCTTTACCTCAGGCACTCACTGCCTGCACAAGGCAGTCATCAAAATAGATAATTAGGTAACTAATAAAATAGTCGTTCGATGAATATGGCCGCCAATGCATTAAGTTCTATTTGGATCACAGTATGCAATTCATTCAGGTACAATATTGCTGGGGTGTGTGTTGGGTAACCTCCTCGAGTGTCGCTCCGATTCCGATCCCGCTGCTGGAACGGAATCGGAGCGGCCGGTACACCCTGGGCGGCGGTCAATGGCTTTCCCTTCACCCCTTCATAGGGTTGGCATTGATCGTCGGCCAATACCCAACTTGGCGGGAACACATCGCTCTCCGTACTCCTCTGCTTTCAGAGGAGACAGGATGAGCGATGCTGTTAGTGGTGAGATGGCCCAGGGTCAGCCGGGGTGCGAGGGATATGCTCTATGGGTAACCTTACACCCCGGCGTCTGAAGACCCGAGACGGCATGCGGTTTTAGTTGGTGCAAGCCCGACATAACCGCCCCCGCTGGCCAGCGGGGGGGTATCCGAAGGGATTTCCGCACGATAAAAAAAAAATAAAAAAAAGGTACAATATTGCTACCTATTTTTGGTAGGTTCTTTAATCACAATAGAACTTAAATAATGCAAACATTGTCTTCTTGTTGTCAAATTTTCTCCGTTTATGATACGAAAACCTGCCTATCGACATTCTATCTATAGTATGCCTACAATAGAGTTTGTTGAACTTCAGTATCAAATACTGGAAACAACATAATAAAAGATACAATTAACATATTTGAATAAGCATGTTTTTAGTGATTTGTCATTCGAAAGACAGCAACTTGTTCTTATTCAAATACCATAGCTATCGCTCTCGCAAGATTTTTCGGTGGTGTTCTTTGTATTAACTAATAATGATATTGATGACATTGGTATACACCGTGATTTTATACTCATTTTGTAGCCGAATATTTTAAACTCTAAATCAATAAATAGATTCGAATAAACATTCATTTGAAACATAAAATATTTTTATAACTAAGTAAACTGGTAGGGATTTCCGAATGATTAAAAAAAAAAAAAAAAGTACTTATCTCGTATAAGAATGTAGAGGAAGCGAAAGAGTGCGACAACGAGTGCGAATGCGCTTCAGGGGTGCGTTTGTGAATTATATGTTGGTCATTACTTAACTATGTAGTACTAGCTGTTGCCCGGGACTCCGCCCGACCGGAATTCTGATCCCGTTTCCGCTATCAATGAGAACCTATTTCCGTGATGAAAAGTACCCTATGTCTTATTCCGGACTATTCCGTCTATCCCTGTACCGAATTTCAGCCAGATCCGTTCAGCTGTTTTTGCGTGGAAGAGCAACAAACATACCTACATACATACTCACAAACTTTCACGTTTATAATATTAGTAGGATAATAAACTTATTATCCTACTAATATTATAAACGTTACACATATGTAATGTAAAACATTACTAACTAGTAATGTTTTACATTACATATGTGTAACGCTAGCGGTTTTGGCAGCGCACGCCAGAATAACTCGAAGATGGTGGATTTTTTCTACTTGCTTGACACTTATCGTCATATTTTGGAAAATTCACACAATATCTTTATAAATTGTAGCCCTTGTGTTATTCTGATGTATAAGCTATATTATTGTAAAGTTTTGTGGCGATAGGAATGCTGCTGATATGTTCAGCGAAGGTTACGTGATCCGATCACGTCCACTATTATTAATTTATATTTATTGAAATTTTTAACACTATTCTTAATTTAAATTTATTAAAACTTCTACACCCTTTTTAGGATCCTGTACGGGGCCCTGTGGGGGCATGTCTCCTAGCCGGGACCCCTCCATGGGACCTGGAAGCGAGAGCCCTTGCGTTGCTGTACCAGTGGCGTAAGGAGGCGCAGGAGCGGGGCCATAGGCCGGAGTCCCGAGAAATCAGGGCTCAGCGGTTCCAGCTCCGCCGGGAATTCATGGAGACATGGAGGGTGCGACTTGAGCATCCAAGGTGGGGGGGGGGTCCACCATTGCGGCGTTGAGACCAATTATGACGGACTGGCTGGGGAGGCACCACGGTGACCTCTCCTACCGGATGTGCCAGAAATTTACCGGACACGGGTGCTTCGGTAAGTATCTATGGCGCATCCACCGGGAGACAACGCCGCAGTGCCAGCACTGCGAGGATCCTAGCGAAGACATGGCGCTCCACATGTTGGTGGAGTCCCCTTCGTGGGATTTTATTAAAATAAAATACATTTTTTTTTATTTACACTATTATTAATTTATATTTATTGAAATTTTTAACACTATTCTTAATTTAAATTTATTAAAACTTCTACATCCTTTTTTAGTTCGGTTTTTTATAAAAAGCGTGTTTTTTAGTTTTTTTAACTATTATTTACTTTTGTACGCTTTTATTAGCTTCACCTGTGTATTTGTTTGTATGTTTGTTTGTAACCGACTCCTTATGGCGCGATTTTCATGCTCTGCTCCCTCTGACACCCTCGTGATGGCGCGGGGAGCAACGCACCGAAGCGCGGCACTAAAGGCCACGGCAGGGATTGCTCAAGTCGTGGGACGAATAGTGCGGCTGGGACTCGAGCCACAAATCCGAGGCTATGTGTTTTCACGGGCCTCGGAGGGGGCCACCTGCGGGAACCAGCATAACCGTAGGGGGCGTAAGCATCGGCATCGAGCCCACGATGAAGTACCTTGGGCTCGTACTCGATAGCCGATGGGACTTCGGACCACATCTCCGAAGTCTGGTCCCGAAACTGCGGAGTGCTGCAGCCGCGCTATCGCGGCTGATGCCCAACGTTAAGGGACCCAACGCCCCCACTAGGACACTGTACCTGGGGATCGTGCGAAGGATGGCCCTGTACGGGGCCCCCGTATCTCCGTCGAGGTGGCATGTCTCCTAGCCGGAACCCCTCCATGGGACCTGGAAGCGAGAGCCCTTGCGTTGCTGTACCAGTGGCGTAAGGAGGCGCAGGAGCGGGGCCATAGGCCGGAGTCCCGAGAAATCAGGGCTCAGCGGTTCCAGCTCCGCCGGGAACTCATGGAGACATGGAGGGTGCGATTTGAGCATCCAAGGTGCGGGGAATCCACCATTGCGGCGTTGAGACCGATTATGACGGAGTGGCTGGAGAGGCACCACGGTTACCTCTCCTACCGGATGTGCCAGAAATTTACCGGACTCGGGTGCTTCGGTAAGTATCTATGGTGCATCCACCGGGAGACAACGCCGCAGTGCCAGCACTGCGAGGATCCTGGCGAAGACACGGCGCTCCACACGTTGTGTATTAATATACATTAATATACTTTTTTTTTTATTTACACTATTATTAATTAAATTTATTGAAATTTTTAACACTATTCTTAATTTAAATTTATTAAAACTTCTACACCCTTTTTTAGTTCGGTTTTTTATAAAAAGCGTGTTTTTTAGTTTTTTTAACTATTATTTATTTTTGTACGCTGTTATTAGCTTCACCTGTGTATTTGTTTGTATGCTTCTATGTTTGTATGTTTGTTTGTAACCGACTCCTTATGGCGCGATTTTGACCCACTTTAAGCGGCCAGATTTCATTCTAACTTTGTAGATTTATCGAGGACCGATGACAATACACTAATTTGATAAAATTACATATTCCATTTTTCAATTTTCAAAATAATTTAAACCAATGAATTAAAAAAAGGTCTGTAAATATTTGATAACAGCTCCCTCTATCCCCTCAACTTTGTATCACGTAGTAGGGAATAATGTCACATTATGAACTCTGAAATAGGTGGCAACAGCAGCATGTTATTAATTTAGCACTTTTAGAAGTTTCAGTAATACTGCTGAATTTCTATGAATCTTCCCTCGCGATAATTTTTTATCAGATTATTCATCTATAGCAGAAATTTTAATTTCCAACCATTATCTTTAGCCGATTTATCTAATATTAACAAATTTTCGAACACCAAAGAGAATTTTTAATTCAACAAAGCATATAATAGTTTAAAAAACTAAAAAACACGCTTTTTATAGAAACCGAACTAAAAAGTAGAAAATAAATAATAGTTTAAAAAAACTAAAAAACACGCTTTTTATAGAAAACCGAACTAAAAAAATAGAAAATAAGTTGTAAATATATTTAAATTAAGAATAAAGGGTTAAAAAATTCAATCAATATAAATTAATAATAGTTTAAATAAAAAATAAAAAATTATTTAAAAAAAGTGGGGGGTGCTTTTTAAGATATTATCAAAATGATAATCAGTCAACTCATGTCTATCAATAAAATATTTATATCTATTGACCCATGCGCCCCACGCTTTTATTAAAATGAAATACATTTTTTTATTTACACTATTATTCATTTATATTTATTGAAATTTTTAACCCTATTCCTAATTTAAATTTATTAAAACTTATTTTCTATTTTTTTAGTTCGGTTTTCTATAAAAAGCATGTTTTTTAGTTTTTTGAAACTATTATTTATTTTATACTTTTTTTTATACTACAAAGGTAGTCGACAGCTCTACCTACCTATGGTAAGCGGTTCCCGTGGCAGTCTCTTGCAAAACCAGTAATGTCACTTCAGAGGAAAAGGAAGTACGAGAAGAGAATGAGAAAATAAAACAAAAGAGAAGTAAGGAATCTGACAATCTCAAAAGAATATAGAATGCTGCTCTACTACTGCAACAACACGAATATAATATACACAATCTACACTAACACTTATATATAGGTAATTATACGTGGCTAAGCCGTTTGGTCGAGACTGTACTCATCCGGATCCACAATACCGATCTTGACCAAATTTACCATAGTGATAGTGTAGACGCCGCTGAGTGTTAATTTCAACTGTTCAAATACAATGTACCATTGAGGAATAATCATCGAAAAACTGTGTTACGAGCGCGCGGCCTTAGCTATGCGCGCGACCGTAGTAAGATGAGATGCCTTATTTTTCAAGTAAGAGTCCTGCTCGCTCAGTTCAATTTATTTCAGTAGCACCCTGCACTGAATTCCTAGTTATTTGAAATTCCATAAATGGCTAGGTGTGGCGGGGTGGGGATGGGGCCAAGACCGATCTCGCCTGCAATTGGGTACATCTGATTATTGATGGATGAGGCTCTGGCACAGGCTTCCCTCACAGGCTTGGAGACGTGTGAGACGGCAGTCTCTTCCGTAAAAGCAAAATAAACCAATATATGGAAAGGAGTATAGAAGAGCGGACCATGGGCTCCAAGGTGCAGGGTTGGATGCACCTGGAGTCGGAACTCGGATGAAGAGAGGCCTTCTAAGAGATATTAAAAGATAATGAAAGAATTAACAGCTATTGTTATTATAGGTAATTAAAGCATGGCCGTGAATTTACAGCCTAGTTGTTGTTTTTAATTTGTATACTCTTGTGGGTCGAACACATCTATCGCTCTCATTAACTTCTCCGTCAATAATTTATAAAATTCTAAATTAGTTGTGTCAGTTGGCACATTAGAAGTATTTAAAAAAATTGGTGGTTATTGTAAATTAACGATTCTGAACCCAAAATGGTTTTCTTAGAATTCTTGTCTGTTTGTTCGCGATGGTGAACGGATTGTGATGCCGTTTTTTATTAGAAAGGTTTTGGTCAGACTCAGAAAATGCATTTGGTTGAATAGAACCAGATTTATGACCCAAATTTTTTTTTTCAATCTCGTAAAAATGCTGAACATAGCTATCTTTATCATCATCTTAGCGGTGTT
Source organism: Cybosia mesomella (assembly GCA_946251805.1). NCBI lineage: Eukaryota > Metazoa > Arthropoda > Insecta > Lepidoptera > Erebidae > Cybosia > Cybosia mesomella. Next base: position 26,127,770 of record OX276390.1, on the reverse strand, counting down.
TCTGCTTGGATACGAGGCTTTCATTTCGGATACCAGGGCCCGCTAGCTCCTTTTTTTTCCTTCTATTTGGCTTATCTGGGCTTTTATTGGAGCGACCGCCGTCTGACCCCCCTACCCCGAGAGAAAAGCCTGCACCAATATGTGAGGTTGGTTGGAGCCCATATTTTGATGGGGCACCCATTTAGTTATCCTGAGTCTTGTTGTAGAGTCGATTGCCACAATATTGTTTAATTCCAAGTTTGTTTGCACGTACACCTACAGCATATAAAAACAAGTTTTTATTCTAAAAATATTTCTGCAGCCAATTTTGATTTATCTTGAACGTAGCATGTATTTCAGGTTCAATTAAATGCTTGCACGATATCAACATTTTTAATAAATATGTGAGTATTTTCTACGGATAACGATACAAATAATCAGTGTTATTTAAATCCAATTGAATACAATCGCTCCTCTCTGAATGGATGTTGGCTGATGGGAAATTGGTTGGATGGATTTTTCAGGTCATCAGTATCTATATCTGGCTGGGTGCATCCCACCATTCGTTTACCAATTCGCGATCTCCACTCTAGGCCTCGTTTGTGGCCATGGGGCCTTCGGTAGATGCGGTCAGCCCTTAGTCGCTTCAATTTGCTGGGAGTTATATTTGTAACTCCAGTTTTCCAAAAGCAACGGTGAGTCCTGTTGTATACGGAACTTTCAATGTACGAGTCTGACTCGCAGTTGACTGGTGGACTGGACTCGCATGTTCTCACTGCAGTCATTTCAAATTAGCAATTTTTAGACATTCTTCGGAATTGCAGGACTAGAATACTAAATAGTTGATATTCAAAACAACAAGGAAGTAAGTGACACGATTTCATGTTAAATTTTGAACCTGTCTGACTACAAAATTATAAAAAAGCAGCCAAACCGCACTACTGGCTTAGTGTTGTCTTAATATATTGATACGGGCAAGCATAGTCTTTAGACCTTGAAGAAGGATACGTACGGTGACACTTTTGATATTGAAGGCGGCTATATTTACCATTAACACTTACCATCAAGCAAGGAATGCTTGTTTAATACCTATCAACCTTTGCAGCAGGGTGGTGAGTTCGAACGTCTATTCCGTTTTAGGATACTGTCTAATAGGTCTCAGGTTTGATTTCCGGGTCGGATAATATGCTGTTTGGTTTTTCTGGTGGCTAATTCCCAGCAATTAGTAGCACGATGTCTGGAAACGTGGCCCGTACTTTCCTCAATAGGCCCGGCAACTAACTATTACGTGGCACCGTAAACTGAACCTTCAACTCCGCTACCCCTTCGGATAGAAGCAAAAAAACTGATATTAAAAAAAGTTCAGATATTTGTCTTTCGTTTTATATGTTCTATGAACATAACCTAAATATTTGTATATTTATAACCGCTAGACAGATTTAATATTTATTTTTCGTTTTTAATTCTAGATAAACTGGATAAAATAAATTAAGTTTAACAAGTTCAAATGGCAGGTACAGTCGTCCTCAGAAGTAGCTCAGTACATTGAAATAAAATCAATAATTGATGTGCAGTTATTATTGTAATCTTCAGTAAACAAATTTAACATTATTCAGTTTTAGTTTTTTATTTTATATGAAGTTTTAGAGCTAAGGTGCTCGTTACTTGGAACTTGTAAAGCTAATACCGATGGATAATAAGCATAATATGAAAAAAGTTTCTTTACTTGCTAAACAAATCACCTAAACGAGTGTTGCTTAAGCCTTGTGTATTAAAGAGACAACGTGTAAATAAGTAAATTATTCTTCTGTTGCACTTGATTTATGGAGGATTTTTACTGGAAAGTGAGCGAAACGCATGTACGTAGATTAAAAAAGAACTTACGTGTAAGATTTTGTTTAAAAATGGCTTTGAGAACTACTTATGCTACTTATGTGAAGCCTTGAAGGTTAAGCCGTCACCGTAGTCTACAGATAGTTCTAACATTTCCAGCAGTATAAAAACTGTTATGGGTAAAGGTCGCATTGGCAGCGGTTCTTGTACGAAAGAAAAAATAACCTCACCGAATATCGACGCCAAGTAACAGTATTTGAATTGTTGCGTTCCGTTTGGTGAATGAGAGTGCCGGAGCCCAAACTCCTTTCCCATCCCCTCCCAAACTCCTTTCCCATCCCCTTCCAAACTCCTTTCCCATCCCCTACCAAACTCCTTTCCCATCCCCTTTCCTTTACAGGGTCGGCAGCGCGAGTGTGACGCCACTGGCGTTGCCAAGATCGGGGCAAGATTAACACCGTGGTTCTCAAACCCGAGGGGGCCATCTCGAAACCGGAGATGGCCCAAGGTCAATCGGCGTGCGAGGTAAATGCCTTATGGGCCACCCGAGACGGCGTGCGGTTTTAGTTGGTTCAAGCCCGACATATCCACCCCTGCTGGCCGGCGGGGGGCATCAGAGGGGAATGTCCGCACGAAAAAAAAAGATACAGTCGCTATTAACACATTCCACCTTAGCTCTAAAACTTTACAAATTTTGAAAATTATATTAAATCTGTCCTGTGATGATTAACAAGATAATTATTTTACATCAATTGAATTATTGTATTATATCAATAGGAAGACCGTTTGTAAATTTGTTAGTGATCAGCTACTTCTGAGAACGACTATTGCGACAATTGCTATTATCTGAAGAGTAGAAATATCTACCCAAACGTCACAGTCCTAGTACATACCCCATTTTGGACGGTAATTAGTATAAAAAATATCTACTTATCTCATATCAGTCATATTTTTAAATAAGGCTGTATGTGTCGCTGGATAACGTTCCACAAACATAAAACCTATTCAGTTTCAGTGGGCTACGAACGCTTACAACACCAAAAATGTCACCCCTGCACCAGTGTTGCATCCATGGGGAAGATAGGGGTGTAGTAGGTATAGTTAGATTACACAGGTACTCTACCTAAAAAGGATAATAATAAATTAGTATTATTGATATTCTACATACTACACAGCGCTATCTAGACCCGCGCTATCTAAACCTCAACAACTAAACATACATAACATACGGGTCGAATACGAAACCTCCTTTTTAGGGTTCCGTAGCCAAATGGCAAAAAACGGAACTCTTATAGATTCGTCAAGTCTGTCCGTCCGTATGTCATAGCGACTTTTTTCCGAAACTATAAGAACTATGCTGTTGAAACTTGGTAAGTAGATGTATTCTGTGAACCGCATTAAGATTTTCACACAAAAATAGAAAAAAAAAACAAGAAATTTTGGGGGCTCCCCATACTTAGAACTGAAAGTCAAAATTTTTTTTTCATCAAACCCATATGGATAGGTCCTTACCTATCTGTGGATAGGTTTTCAAAAATGATATATAGGTTTCTAATATCTTTTTTTTTTCTAAACTGAATAGTTTGCACGAGAGACACTTCCAAAGTGGTAAATGTGCCCCTGTAACTTCTAAAATAAGAGAATGATAAAACTAATAAAAATATATAATGTACATGACCATGTAAACTTCCACCGAAAATTGGTTTGAACGAGATGTAGCAAGCATTTTTACGTCATAAATCGGTAAAAAGCCAAACTGTTATAAGCTTAAATTCCCCTTCATTCTTATCATTATGGCAAATACGTAGATACTGTCTGGAGCTAACAATATATAAATATTGCTATACTTGTAGCATGTCTGTAGGGAAATCGGCAATTTCAAATTTTCGCATGCCCACCTTTTTTTTTTTTTTTTTTTTTTTTTCGTGCGGAAATCCCTTCGGATACCCCCCCGCGTGCCAGCGGGGGCGGTTATGTCGGGCTTGAACCGACTAAAACCGCACGCCGTCTCGGGTCTACAGACGCCGGGGTGTAAGGTTGCCCATAGAGCATATCCCTCGCACCCCGACTGACCCTGGGCCATCTCCGGTTTCGAGATGGCCCCCTCGGGTTTGGGAACCACGGTGTCCCCGTCTTGCCCCGGTTTGGGGGAGGGGCGCTAGTCGCCCCACCGTCCCGGCCTGCTTCTGCTGGGGTGACAGGTGGCCTCACCCGCCACCCCCAGGCCTGCGCTCATGGAGGACGGAGGTCGTTAAGCGACCTCCGGCGCCTGAGTTGCCTGCGACGCGCGGCGAGCAAGTTGCGGGCTCGGCGGACCGGGAGAGTTCTAAGTCTCTCCCGGGCGCGCTCCGCCACCTCCTTCGCGAGCATTACATGCTCGCAGAAGGAGGCGGCAGCGGCCCACGCGCTCGCGCTCCGCACCATTGCCGCAATCATGCTGCCGAGCGAGAGGACTCCCACCCCGATGGCTGCCACGAGGTCACGCCTCGGCGCCTCCCACGCCGGGCAGTCCGCCAGCGTGTGCAGCCCTGAGTCCTCGCTCGCGTCGCAGTGATGACACTCAGGCGTTGGCTCCTTCCTGATCCGATGCAGGTGATCCCCGAAGCACCCCTTCCCTGAGATCACCTGCGTCAATCGGTAGGAGAGGCTTCCGTGTCGCCTTTCCAGCCAATCCTCCATGATGGGCCTTACCGCCGCTATTGCGGCGTGCCCTGCGCTTGGTTGCCCAAGTCGTTCCTTCCACTCCACCACGATGGCCTGGCGGAGCTGGGACTGCACGGCCTCGATTTCTCGAGGCTCGGGGTTCCATCCCTGCTCCCGCGCCTCCTTTCGCCACTGGTACAGTTGCGAAAGGGCTCTCGCTTCCAGGTCCCATGGCGGAGTTCCGGCAAGGAGACTCGCCGCCTCGAAGGAGATCGTGCGGTACCCTCGGATGACCCTGATGGCCAGAACTCGCTGCGGAGCGCGCAGCATCCGCACAGTTCTGGTCCTCAGGGCCTCCGCCCATATTGGACACCCATACAGGGCCATGGACCGCACGATCCCCGCGTAGAGTCTCCTGCAGGAGTCATCGGGCCCCCTCATGTTGGGCAACAGCCGAGCCAGAGCAAGAGCTGTGCCCTTCAATTTGGGGGCCAGACTTCGGATGTGCTCTCCGAAGTCCCATCGGCCGTCGAGCACGAGCCCCAAATATTTCATTTGGGGCTTGATGCCGATGCGATTTCCTCCCACGATGAGACTGGATCCCTCGGGTGGCTTGCTCCGAGGCCCATGGAAGAACAGGGCCTCGGTTTTATGCAGGGCCACCTCGAGACCCAGCCGCCGGATCCGCCTAACGACTTGGGCAACCGCGGTCGTGGCCTTTCGGGTCGCTTCGCGGTACGTCGCCCCGCACGCCGTCACAAGCGTGTCGTCCGCGTAGCACGTGACGGCGGCACCGCCTACGAGCTCACCGCGAAGCACCCAGTCGTATCCGATGTTCCACAGGAGCGGCCCCAGGACCGATCCCTGTGGAACACCGCACGACATTTCACGCCGACCGAGACCGGTCACAGTTGGTGTATGGGGTGTAGTGAACCCCCTACAAAACTTGTTAGTTATCGTCGTTGAGGTGGTTGTAAGAAGTAAAAGGGTAGATTGACGGTTTCACAGTTTAATTACGTTTAGTTCAGTGGGTCGAAGCCGACTGACGTCGGTTCGATGTCGTTCTAGGTACCAGCGTAAAATGCTGACCCGTGGGAACATGTAAATGTTATTGTACACTGTTGCGGTTTATGTGAACCGTACATGCTCCCAAGGGCAAGAAGAGAAATTGTAAAAGAGAAGTATACAATAAAAATTACAAAAAAGAACTTATTCTAACTTAAAAATGTCATTGTTTATTATCCTTAAATAAGGATTTCTTAACTATGGGTGACATTGCTTTGTCTATCCGCCTGCTGGATTCCGCTTCGAGCTCCACCGAAGCAGCTGATGTCATCGGTCTTCTGGGTATTGGAGTCCGCTCCGCGAGTTCTATAGTGGTTTCCGTAGGACGTAGGGGCGGGAGAGCCGGTGAGCATCGTGCTTTCGTGCGTCGCCACAAGTACACTCCCATCGCAAAAAGCACTGCGCCCGCGAGAAGATACAACACCACGTACTGATGTATGTCATTTGAGGACATTCCGTCTAAGGATAGGTCGTCTCCTTCATTCTGCATCTCTTTAATTCTTTCACCGATACTGTCGAGTTGTTCTTTGTAGTCAGTTAGCCCTTCCTGGGTTTTTATGAGCTTACTTCTAGGAATTGTTAAATTAAAAATTTCGTTTATCGGTGGTATTTCGATCGAAAGTAGATCTGGTTGTAAATTAATGTAGTTAGTCTGATGAGTGTTCGAGTATATTGTGAAGGCCTCGCCCTTGATGACACAGGCATTCCCGAGGTTGATAATGCCGGCCTTGCTGACTCGTTCGACGGTAACTTGACGCTCGCAGATAATTCTTATTGTTCGTAGCTCACAGCAGTAGTACATGAACGTGTTTATTTTGTTAAGCTTGATCCACATATCCCGACAGTAAGTTTGTTTAGTTTTACATTGATCCGAATGTTTATCTTTTAAACAAAGATAATCTTTAGATTTCAAATAAAAAATTGGGCGCTGAAGTGGACACATTATCGTTTCCAAATTGAATGGTTCACACCTTCGTAATTCGTTTTCGGACAGTGGTATATATGCATCCTTCTGTAGGTTTATGGCAACGTAGTCAGCTATAGGTTGAACGTTCACCATAATCTTGCGTTCTATAACTTGAGGTATAGTGATCAGTTTATAAATTTCATACGAGTCTCGTGTAATTAATGGGATCTCGACTTCGAATATAAAATATTTCACAGTCATTCTTGCCTGTACCCTCAGAAGGTGGTAGAGCTTCCGTAAATCTTCTTGTAAGTTTTGTATAGGAAGTGCTGAGTCTCTGGATAACTGACCAGAAATCACGTTTAACTCGGCAGTAAGCTGTTGAGGACTTAGCAAGTGTATATTGAATTTCCCGTTGTGAATTCCCGTGATCGTGTCCAACAGCGTCGACAAAAGATCCTTTAGATTTACAAGCAACCCATTGGCAACAATTGACATCAATGTAAACGCATTATTAATTTGCAGGTTGCTCAATTCAGTCGCAAGTGTGTTCGTGGCCTTATCCAGCGCAATGATATGTTCGGCGTATATTTTATTTTGTTTCTCAACTGACTGCTCCACTCGCTTAAAAATATTGTTTTCAGCTTCCATCACGGATGTTTGGTTCTTCCATAATAAGGCAAGATGCTTTTCGTTCTTCCTGATAGAGTCTATGTCCTTCTCGTATTTTTCTGCAAAACGTGCATCGAGAACTCCAAATAAACTGTTGGCAAGATAACCAATCCCGTCTATGAGCCCTCTTCGTAGTCTATTTGGCTTTAGCTTTTGATCGAGAAGTAGACCGCTGTAGTGCTCGAGCTCCGAGTAAGCGTGATGTAGTTGTAGTAGTACTACGTCACATTGGTTTGGTTTCACGAGGCAGGTACATGTTTTTTCTAATGTAGAAATATAGTTCTTGAAGGTTTGAACTCCTATCCAGTATGGGTTCATGTCGTAGTATATTACTAACTTCCACTCGTCACGAACAAAGTGCATATCAGTCACCTTGTCAAAGTAGATGCTCTGATTGTTATTTATAGATGTAAGGCTGTAGTTACACCGGGTGGGTGAAATGATAAACGCCAGTAGTGATAGTATAGTCCAAATTACGTTACACAACGAACGCTTTCTTATTCGACTTCTTTTGCTTGTATTTTGTTGTTCGTTTTCGTTAGAGTTATCCTTGTTTTCGTATTTTGCTTGATTGTTATCAGTATCCGAGTTCGTACAAATCGGTAATTTAGAAACTTTCAATATGGGACGCTTAATAATCGTACCTTTGGAACGAATACTGACTACTCGTACGCAGTTATCTTTTCCTTCGTGAAGGTCAACTATTCTTCCTAATGCCCATTTTCCAGCTGGCAGGTTTGAGTCGTGTATGATGACAAGGTCGTTAATTTTCAAGTTTTGCTGTTTTTGTAGCCATTTGCTTCGGGGTGTGAGTTGCGTTAAATATTCTGATTGCCATCGTCTCCATACGTCCTTGAAGATTTTTTGGACAAGTTGCCAGCGAGTTCGTTCATCTGTTTCTGTTTCGAGGATAGTAAGTGTAGGGCCACTAGATAGAAAGTGAGATGGCGTAAGATAGTCTATGTCTTCCGGGTCTTCAGTTAATGCCAAGAGTGGTCTTGAGTTAAGACATGCTTCAATTTCTGATAGAAGTGTTGACAGCTCTTCAAAGGTTAGTTTTTGTTCCCCAATGACCCTTCGAAGATGGAATTTCAGGCTTCTGACTCCGGATTCCCATAATCCACCTGCGCTGGGCCAGGCTGGAGCCAGGAAATGCCACTCTATGTTCATGTCTGTAATGGCAGTATAGAAGGCAGAGTCGAGAGTTTCTTTCAAGTTCATATATTCTCGGCTTAGTAAGCGATTCGATCCAGTAAAGTTGGTGGCATTATCACTATAAATGTGGCGTGGTGCTCCTCGTCGTGAGGCCAACCGCCTTAGTGCTGCCAGAAAAGCTGACGAACTGAGGTCGGACACGACCTCAAGATGTACTGCTTTTGTAACCATGCAGATGAAGACAGCAGCATAACCTTTAGTTGTTTTTACACCTCGCCCTTTGTTTGATTTTATATCAATGTAACCGGTGTAGTCCACACCTGTATGATAAAACGGCCGGCTCGGAATACACCGCGCTGCCGGTAGGTCTCCCATTAATTGTTTTTGCATTATGGGTTTATTTCTTCTACACTTGACACAGTTAAATATTTGTTTTTTGACTGCCCTGTTGCCGCCAATAATCCAAAATTGTTTCCTCAATTTAGCTGATGTAAGACGTGGTCCCCCGTGGAATGTTGCCTTATGAGCTTGATCAATCATCATATTGGTACAGTGAGTATTTGATGGTACAATTATTGGATTTTTCTGTTCAGGATCGAGGTAAGAATTGTTAATCCTCCCACCCACTCGAAGTAGGCCTTCTGGGTCAAGATAAGGATTCAAAGGTAATAGTTTGCTTTTTCGGTCGACCTGTTGTTTTTGTTTTAAATTATAGATGTCTTCTGCAAATTCGGTTTGTTGTACGTGCTTAAGAATAATGTTTCTTGCTTTCCTCAATTCAGACGTAGTTAAGTAGCAGGGCTTTTGCTCGTTGCGTGATACCGCGCGAAATATCCACGCGATAATCCGGGTTAACCGAGTCATAGAACTGTTTTTCTTGAGTAGCTGTTCAATGACGTCATTTTCGTGACCTTGTAGCGTAACATATGTTTGTAACCTATTCATCTCTTCATTTGTTTCGTACGACTGTAGTTTTGTAAATTGATAAGTGGGAAGCCATTCTGGACCACTCCACCATAGGTTATGTGTTTTCAGTTGATTAGGTAGTATCCCTCGACTGGCGCAGTCAGCCGGATTTTCCACAGATTTAACGTAGTGCCATGAGCTTGACGGTATGATTTCCTTTATCTTCTGTACTCTATTCGAAACAAATGTGTTCCAGCGATTTTGATCACCGTTTAACCATCCCAATACTGCAGTGGAATCCGACCACCCGTATAAGGTAACATCCTGTATTGACAAGCACTCTAAAACCTTCTTCATGAGGTTTGATAGCAGTACAGCCGCACATAGTTCAAGGCGAGGTAATGTTATTGTTTTCCTTGATGGAACGAGTCGTGATTTTGCGGCTACTATGACCACTGTCCCTTCTTTGGTTACAGTGTAGATAACGCAGGAGTATGCGTTTATACTCGCGTCGCAAAATCCGTGTAAAGTTATTTGCCCATTTTTCGTGATTTGCATCCATCTAGGTATTTGCAAGTTGTTTATCTCGAATAATTGTGTTTTAATTTTCTCCCATTCTGTATTAATAGAATCCGATACTCGGTCGTCCCATTGTAAGTCTGTCTGCCACACGCTTTGAAATAATAATTTCAACTTAGTAGTCACCGGGCTGAGCCATCCCAGAGGGTCAAAGATTTTGGAGATTTGGGACAGAAGTATACGTTTTGTGACGGGTTGCCTTGAGGCAGTGTCAATCGTTAGTTGAAACGTAAAGTTATCTTCAGTAGGGTTCCATCGTAGGCCCAATGTCTTAGCAGTTTCGTGGTGGCGAAAGTGATACGCATCTAATTTGTTACACGTCATTTCTTGTGAGTCTTGTAATAGTTGCGGCTCATTTGATTTCCACTTTCTTAAGTTGAAACCACCTGATTTGAGTAGCTCCGTAAGGTCGTTTTTAATGCGCTTCGCAAGTTGAAGGCTGTCCACGGAACATATAAAATCGTCAGTGTAAAAGGAAGTTTCCAGAAGAGCAGAAGCTTCTGGGTAGTTATGCCGTTCGTCTTGTGCCAACTGTTTCAGGGTCATCATGGCAAGGAAGGGAGCTGCTTTCGTTCCATATGTGACCGTAGTTAGTGTATACTCTTTGAGCAGTTGTTCTGGAGAGTGTCTCCAGAAAATTTTTTGATACTTCTGGTCTTCTTCATGACACATAATTTGTCGAAACATCTTCTCCACGTCAGCGGTTAATGCGACCTTGAATTGTCTCCACTTCAAAATTAACGAAAGTAGATCAGTTTGCAAATTCGGACCGCTGTACATACAGTCATTGAGGCTTAATCCAGAAGTTGTCTTAGCCGAGGCGTTAAAAATAACTCGTAGAGGAGTTGTTGATGAATCAGCACGTTGTACGCAGTGGTGAGGTAGGTAGAAACCCGCCTTTTTGTTAACGCTGCATTCTTGCATATGATTTAGGTCTTCATATTCTTTCATAAATACTTTGTACCCTTGAGATAATTTTTCGGAAGATCTAAAACGTTTTTCAAGTTGTAGAAATTGGGCAGCTGCTTTTGTTCTAGACTCCCCTAGTTTTCCGGCAATATCAGCATGTAAGGGTAACCTTACAACGTAACGCCCGTTTGCTTGTCTTTTTGTTTCAAGTTTATACTGCTGGAGACAGTAATTATCTTGTGTGGAGAGTTGTGGACATTCGACAATATCTTCTATCTCCCAAAATTGCTTAATTTCGTCCAATTTATTTAGGACAACATTGCATTGGTAGGATTTAATACTACCACATAAAATCCATCCAAGTTTTGACTGTTGCGCCATAGGTTGGCAATCGTCGCCTTTGATGACCCCGTTGAGAATAATTTTTGAGTAAACATCGGCCCCTAGTAGGATGTCTATAGGTCGACTTATATTGTAGTCAGGATCAGCTAGTGGGATTCCTTCTAGATGCGTCCAAGAATTTGGTTTTGTAAACGATTGGCTGGGTAAGTTATTGACAAGGTTTCTCATAACGAAAACTTGGGTGTCAAATGTAAAGTCATTTATAATAGAAGCGCAGTGCAGGTTCATTGTACCCTTACAATTATTTTCTCGTGATCCGAGTCCAAAAATTACCCCACTGCATCTTTGTCGCGGCAGTCCAAGCATTTGGGCAGTGTTCTCCCGAATAATTGATATTTGGGAGCCTAGATCAATTAAGGCACGTAATGTGACCTCTGATCCGACGTTTGTATTGACTTTAATTTGAGCAGTCGCCAAAAGAGTTTGAGATATATTTTCCATTGAAACGTTGCTGCTTAGCCCCTCTTTCTTGTTGGTCGAGTAAGTCTCAGAGTCGGGTTTTTTCCTAGGCGTCACGTTCATTGGCGTATCGTGTAGTAATGTATGATGGTGTGAGTAGCACTGTAAGCATCTTTTTTCCGACTTGCATTGTTTGTCTTTGTGATCAACTAAACAATTTATGCATAAGTTGAGGTTCGTAACTAGATTCCTTCGCTCGCTTGGTTGTAATTTGATGAATTCGTTGCAATGGTACAAACCGTGTTCATTTTTGCAGTGCGGGCACTTTACGTTCCTGGGAACGTGACCCACCTTTACGGTAGAGTTATAAGCGTTGTTTAAATAATTTGACTTTGATTTGTTTGCATTGAAATTTTGATAGTTTGTCTTGATAGCCTGTTGGAATTTATTATTTGATTGACCACGTTGTTGCTGGTGATCATGTGTGGGACGTTCTTGTTTACGTCGCGCTGACTCCAAGGCAGTAAACTTCGATTCAAGATAGCGCATAAATTCGTCGAATTTTGGCAATTCTCTTGGCTCTTCGATTGATTCAATGTAGTCGTTGTACGAGTCAGTATCCAGTTTTTGTGCGAGCAAATGTACTAGGATTGGGTCCCAGCTTGATATGTCGACCCCGAGCTTCTGAATAGCATTTAGACACTCGTTAGCTGTGTCATGTACCTTCTTTATAGTAGCTGCTGTTTGGTATTGCATTGTTGGCAAGTTCAGAATAGTGTTGAGATGCGAAGTAAAAATCAGTTTTTTGTTATTGTACCGATTGTTTAGAATATCCCAGCAGATCTGATAATTATCAGAGCTAATTGACAGGTGCGACACTAATTTTTCTGCTTCTCCTTTAAGCTTTGATTTGAGGTACTGCATTTTTTGGGCGTTAGATAAAGTTTTGTTATCATGGATCACTTCTGTAAATAAGTCCTTGAACGAGGTCCATTGTTGGTAAGCTCCTGAAAAGGTAGGTAAATCCATTTTCGGAGTTGATTTCTCCTTATGAGAGACGGACCACATTTTCGTGTTCAAGGCCTTTTTCATATCGTTGTATTGTTTTTCGTAGATTTCGAAAGTTTGCTCGTACTCTTTTTCAAACAACACTTCGCTATCTATTTCCCAGTGCGCAGAGTCAATAGTTTTCCATCGAGATTCCAGAGATTTTAGGGTGTCCTCGAATTCCCATTTTTCGTTGATTTTTTCTAGATTTATTGCTGAAAGAGTTCGAGTAAACGCCTTAAAGTTACTTTTTTGCTTGCGCATCAATTCTTCAGATTTGCTGGCACTCGCTTGGGATACCATTTTAGTTGATGTTGAAGGCTGTAGTGGTTGAAAGTTAGGTTTTTCTGATGGAGTAATTTGAATAGTTGGTGTCGGGCTTTTGGGTCTCTCCTGAGTAGCGACCTTGGTGGCCTCATAATTTTTAATGAGCACCACTGCTTCGTCGTACAAGTCCTTAGTTTTTTGGAAGTGGTTTTCAATAAAGTAAACGTCGTCGTAGTCTTCATATTGATACAGTACCGTGTGGTTGTTTTGGAATTCTGTCCAATAGGTGTTCAGAAGCTCCAGCCGTTTTTTAATATAAGCAGGAGTCTTTCGTTCGGCTCCGTCTTTTTTGAAATTGCGGATAAGGTTTTGTATCCCCTCCTGTAGTTGTTCTTGATTTGATAGAATGTCTTCTACCTTGCTCATGTTGAAGAAGTTGAAGCAGTGCTATCTTCTACAGTAAATGCGCCTTCTCAATTTGACTGGTGAGACCCGCTTGTGGGAGGCCAGCAAACCGATTCGCTACCGCAGAGATAACACAAAGCTTCGTTTTTGTTGTAAATGTTTTTGTTAATGTGGTAATGTGTATCCACAAGTAGTAAATCACCGCACTCACTGAGTAGTCACTATATACACAGGTAACGCGATCGTATAAAAAAAAAAAAAAAAAACGTTGTATGGGGTGTAGTGAACCCCCTACAAAACTTGTTAGTTATCGTCGTTGAGGTGGTTGTAAGAAGTAAAAGGGTAGATTGACGGTTTCACAGTTTAATTACGTTTAGTTCAGTGGGTCGAAGCCGACTGACGTCGGTTCGATGTCGTTCTAGGTACCAGCGTAAAATGCTGACCCGTGGGAACATGTAAATGTTATTGTACACTGTTGCGGTTTATGTGAACCGTACAGTTGGGTAGATGACGGCTCTCTCCGTCAAATACGCCCCGACTATGCGGCGGAGGTAGAGAGGCACTTCGTGATACACGAGCGCCTCCCTAATGCAACTCCAGGGCAAGGTGTTGAACGCGTTGGCGATGTCCAGGGACACCGCCAACATCACCTCACCCCGGGCTACTGCATCCTCCGCCAGAGCCCTCACGCGCATGATGGCATCCACGGTGGAGCGCCTCTGGCGGAAGCCATATTGGCCATCCGCCAGGTCCGGCCCCACTCTTGAGAGGTGCTCGACGAGGCGCTTCGCAATTACTCTTTCAAAGAGCTTGCACACCTCGTCGAGCAACACTATGGGCCGGTAGGCGGACGGCGAGTCCGCCGGGCGCCCCTCCTTTCGGATGAGGACCAGTTTCCCCGTCTTCCACAATTTCGGAAACTGGCCCCGCTCCAAACATGCGCTGAGAAGCCCTCTCAGTCGGGGCTCGAGAGCGTCGTCGACTAGAGCTAGGACCCACGCTCGGCCTGGAATGCCGTCGGGTCCCGGGGCGGTGTGTTTGGCTCTTAGCCTTCTCACCGCCAGCTCTAGTTCTACCCAAGTGACCTCGGGCACGTCGTCGTCTTCCACGTCGGGCGCCATGCGCAACCGAGGCGGAGTCATCCGCGGTGGAACATGTTCCACCGCCCGCGCTGGGAACAGGGAGCCAACAACTCCTCCGAGCAGATCCGGCTGGAGACACCGGGTTAACGGCGGGGCCTTGGGGCGCAGCTTGCCCCTCACCATCCGGTAGGGCCGCCCCCAAGGGTCCCGCTCCAGCGTCTCCAGCAGCTCACGGAAGGCGTCCCGTTTGGAACGCCTTATCTCCGCTCGGAGGGCTCGTCTGGCCTCCCTGTATCCCTCGTACAACTCCGCCTCTCGGGCCTCCGCATCTGCGGGGCGGCGACGCCTCCTACGGAATCGGGCCCACCGGCGGTGCGTGATCACGCAGCCCCGTCTGAGCTGCGCGATCTCCGACGACCACCAGTAGACCTGACCCCTCGGATTATAGGGCGGAGCCCTAGGCATCGCCGCGTCACAGACACGGGTCATGGCCTCCCGGAACCACTCCGCCTCATCGTCTATGCTGACAGGCCTGTCCGGCGCAGGGGCCCAGGCCTGTACGATGGCGGCTTCCAGGAGGAGCTCCCGATCAAGTCGCTTAAGCGCCCAACGTGGCTCGGGTGGAGCCGGTGCAGCCGGCGCGTCGCTCGCAGGGGGGGACACGTCAAACCGAATGTATCGGTGATCCGAACTTGTGTCCTCCCCCAAAACGACGCGCCAGCCCTGAACACGTCGCGCCAACGAGGGGCTCGCGAACGATAGGTCCACGATGGAGCTACCCCTCGAGGTCACGAACGTGTCCACGGCTCCCCGATTTAGGAGGACTAGGCCGAGTCGTGCGGCCCAGTCCACCAGTGCCCTGCCTCTATGCCCCGTCGCGCCCCTTTCGTGTCGGGAACCCCAGGCATAAGACCAGGCGTTGAAGTCCCCGAGCACAAGGACCGGACGGGGCTGGCAGGCATTGACGACGACGGCCAGCTGACGGAGCCACTGCTCATATGCAGCTTGGTCTCGGTTCGGCGTGATATAAGCGGCCACGACCGCTATATCCCCAACCGCCGCCGCCACGCAGCCGGGTCCCCTTGCAACGACGGCAAGAGGGGGGCTGCCGGCGGCAGGGTTGTGCACCAGTGCCGCCGACCCATCCAGCGCGGTTTCCCAGGTAGGCCCGAGGAACCGGTGGGTGTATGGGTCGGCGACAGCGGCGACATTTATGGCCCACTGTGCCATGCTCTGGCGCAGAAGATCCTGAGCATGGGCACCGTGGCCAACGTTCACCTGCAGGATGCGGAGTTGAGGATCCATTATGGAACCCCCATCTCCGCATCCCGCTGTGAACTGGAGGCGGAAGGCCGGCCTCCCGGCTTCGGCTCCCCTCCGGCGCAGGCCTTGCTGCCAACCCTGTGGTCGGCCGGCTTGCCTCCCGCTGCACACCTAAAGCAGTGCAGCGGGGCATCGCACGTGCCGGCCTTGTGACCGGGTTGGCCACAGCGGAAGCAACGGTCACCCGCCGTCACTTCCGCCGTGCAGTGCACCCCCACATGGCCCACCGACAGGCACCTGAAGCACCTGGCCGGTCGGGCCTGCAGGAGCCGTGCCTGCGCCCTCAGGAAGCCTCCCACCAGGAGGCTCCGCCCGTCTGCGACCTTTTGGGCCGCCGCGATAGGGCAGCCGACAACTGCTGCCCCCTGTCCACCGCGGCCGAAGCGTATAGCTCCGGCCTTTACTGTGTCCGGGGAGCAGTCCCCGGCCTCCGCCACGGCGAGCCTGAGCTCTTCTGCCGTGACGGAGTCGTCCAGGCCCGAAATGCGCACTTCTGCGCATTTAATGGGCCTGGACACCCGGACGTCGGCTGCGTCCAGCGACTCCCTCAGCCGAGCCGCTAGGGCGTCGGCCTTGGGGCCACTGGCGGCGCCAGGGACCTCGAGAAGTCGGGCTCCTGTCCGTGTGCTCTTGCACCGGACGCCCGGGATCTCGAGGGCCTTGAGGTCGACGTTGGCCTTCACCTTGGCCAACACCTCGGCATACCCCATGCCTCTCCCCGCTGCCTCCGCCGTCAGGGTGACGACGACGGCCGTAGTGCGGGGGGCACGGAGCTTCCCCGGCGCTGCTTTCGCGGTGGCCGCGGCCCTCCTGGCCTTTTTGGCGGCCTTCTTGGCGGCCTTCCGCCTCTTCTTGTTGGCTCCAGCCACCTCCCAGCCCCCTTCCAATGGGGTGGAGGTGGCCGGAACCACGGCTGGGGCTGGGGCTGGGGCCAGGGCTGGGGACGTCTTCCCCTTGCCCTTCCCCTTGCCTTTGCCTTTCCCCTTACCCTGAGCGGGAGGGGGCTGAGGAGCCGGCCCCGGCAGGGTAGCACTCGCTCCCGCAGCCGGGGGGGTGAGGCCCCTCTGGGCTACAGCCGCGTAGCCGGCCGCCGGTGGCGCCAGAGGCGGACGGCGGATGGAGTCCATTAGGGCCTCCATCCGACACATCATCCGCTCTTCCAGCGCCTCCATATAGGGGAGCCAAGACTCCGCCGGCGGTACCCTCGGCTGCGCCGGCCGCACCGACTGTGCCGGCTGCTGCACCGGTCGCACCGGCTGCTCTGGCTGCGTCGACTGCCTCGCCGACGAGCGAGTCACGCGCGCCGGCTCAGCCGGTTGCGCCCGCTGCGCCGGTTGCGCCCGCTGCGCCGGTTGAGCCGGGCTCGCCATGCCCCTCTGGAGCTCCTCGACGGCTGCAGCTAGTCGAGCAGTCTCACGACGAGACTCGGCCAGCTGCGCCGCCAGGCCCTCATTCTCGGAGGCGATGTCGAGCACAATGCACAACATCGCCTCCTGCTCAGGGTTTGGGGACCCCTGGAATGACGCGGTCACCTTCTGCAGTCTCTCCAAAAGAGACCGCGTCCTCCCGCTCGGTTCCGTCACTGACGAGGTGGAAGGCCTCGGCGGCGATTTTTCCGCGGACCTCCCAGTGGCCGAGGGGGCCCGGCTGGGTTGCCCACCCCTCAAACCTCCTCGCGCCCGGCGGACTGCAGCCACCTTAGGCGCCCACATTGTCGCCTCGTCGCTGGAGGAGGCCGTCCCGGTGAGGGTGTAATCCTCATCCGACACGCCCTCCCCTGGTCGCTGGGCTGGCTTCTTTGGGCGCCGTTTGCGCTTCTGCGCCTTGACGCCCAATCCTAACGGGCTTGCCGCCCTACTTCTTTCGCTGGCGGTGTCGAACCTCTCCGACACCGCCGAGGTATTTGGCGCCACCTCCGCGCTTGATTGCTGCGCGATCTCCGCGCAGACTACGTCATTTTCTAAGTCCTTTGTCCTTGCCATTGTCGTTGTCATTAATCGATCCGTATTATTATTTTGTGAATTTATGTAAGCCATAGTATATCCCACGAGTATGGGGGAAAGGTGGTCCATCCAGGCGGTGCCCCCTGCACCTGGATAAGCCTATATACTATGGAGGTCGGCTGGTATCCATAGGTTTTTACGACTTGGCTGTCGGGTGTTATAGACTTTTCCTTGTCGTGGGCCGGCCAATAAAGGCAAGCCCTCCGGTCAGCAAGTTCACAGCGTACCCTTCTGGAGCCACCAGTCAGGTCGTTGCTGATCACCTGCCGATTACGGAACGCGAGAGGATGGCTAGTCCTCTCTCACCGGCGGCGGCACAAGTGCCCGTCGGCCCCTGCGTTAGCAGTGGGCCAACCCGCCCCTGGATCCCCCAGGACCCTATGGTGGCCTCAGCCACAAACACCATCGCTCATCCTGTCTCCTCTGAAAGCAGAGGAGTACGGAGAGCGATGTGTTCCCGCCACGTTGGGTATTCGCCGACGATCAATGCCAACCCCATGAGGGGAAGCCATTGACCGCCGCCCAGGGTGTACCGGCCGCTCCGGTTCCATTCCCCCCGGACTGCAGCGGGATCGGAATCGAAACGACACTCGAGGAGGTTACCCAACACACACCCCTTCGCATGCCCACCTGCGACTGCGACTGTAGAATAACATGTTACCACACATTACACACCTGCATACATACAAATACTAGTACTCATATGTTACTATATGACATTTAGGAACGTGGTTGTCGGCGCGTGAGTTGTTGAAAAGAAAGTTATATCACTCCTGTAGGGCCGCGGAAACGTTAATTTTAATGTAGGTACTACTTGTATCTGGCGCGTGCGATTAATTACTTGATAAGCGAAATGACAATTAATTTAATGAAGATTACATTATGACAGTATTGATGATGAATTCCTTGCACAAAGTTATGGAAGGCGTTGAGGTGTAGAGCCCTATCAACATAGTAGGTGCACCTGCTAAACCACGGTTGAGGCTCTGCCGGAGGCTTTCCTCTCAGGGATGGGAGGGCAGGTGGCAATCAGTCGCGTAAAAGTCAACAAACCAATCAAAATATAATAAGCGTCCTCGTGCTCCTAAGTATAAACTTTGAACGCAACCACAAATCCCTATGAGGATGATGAGTTATGGAAGGCGTAGAGTTCTGGGTGTGGAGGGGGAAATGGGCTCCACTAAGATCTTTGGAGCCTAAACCAACCTCACCTGCTGGATGGTGCATCTGCTGACCGACGAACGAGGCTCTAACGAAGACGCCCTTTTCGGGTTTTCGGAGGTCAGACAAGATCATTGACCAATTTAAGAATCTTAAGGCATGTGGATCCCGTGCTCCGAGGTGAAAGCCTCGAATGCAAACGTTATCAACGCTAAGACGATGATGAAGCAAGATGTCAATTAATTTAAAGGTATCTAGGATAACATTTTCGCAGTATCGATGATGAATTCCTTGCACACAATTATGGAATTTGTAGAGTTCTATATCAGCGTCTTTATTGCCAGATAGATAACTACAGTTTAGGTGGCTTGTAGTAGAAAGTGAGTAGATATTATATTCTACAAAAGTAACTATGATTCTTTGTATAATATAGATAAGATATAATATAGGCTATTTAACATTACGTTACAGCCCTTACGCTTGGCACGCACTGCGATTAAACGCAAGCGGTTTAGGAATAGCTAAAAACGATAAACCGCTTTTTTCAGTTTCATCATGGATTTCTGGCGACTAGCGTGTGTTGTAGCTTTGGTTTTCAAAAGAAATAGAGAACGTTCTTTAACAACGCCGCCGGCCATAAATAATGGATACATCCACTAACAGAAAATGGACATTTGAATGGATACTTTTGCTAAATGTACAACAACGCACAACAGCTTAGCGACGTGATTAAGTGTTTTAACTTGTACAGAATGTCGATAGGTACTTTTGATAAATTATTACAGGCTTAACCTCTTCATATTACCACCGCAAATAACGACTTTCCTCTGTGCTTGCACAGTCGAAACTGAATAAAAATGAAACCGAATCACAGACTAATAAATAGTTACTAACGTAAACCGAATGCAGTTAAACCACAGATTTCCTTGCGTGCGCTACCACACGAAATACAAAAAAGCGCGCGTTTACAAACTGCTATCAAACTGTAGCAAGTTACGTTTTTAAAATCAGTCCCTCCCTGGAAAAAGTCTCTAATGCGTGTGCTTGTATTGAAAGCTATTGTTACGAACATTGAGCCTTGAGAAAATTTTGCTGGAGCGTACCTTTCATACGGTTATAAAAAAAGCTTACCTATACCTTCTTATGTTTTCAAAAGGTTCTCAGCTGTCTACAGCCTATACGTGTCCATAGCCTACGGTGACTCCGACTCGTAACATCAAGAGTATTGTACGTATGCTCCTTTGACAATACCTTTTGAGGTCATCAAAAATAAACACTTCAAACACACTACCGTATGTTCAAGATAAACTAGTATGATTTTTTCGTTAGAAGTATTTTAAAAGTCGACATTTTTTTTTCACATTAATTAAACCTTTAACGAGGATGGAAAAATACTCAAATTTCGTTCATCGCTCCTACAAAGGTAAAAACTCAAAGCCACTAATATTGTGAATGTTAAAGTAACTCTATCTGTGTGTTACCTACCTTGAAGTACTTACCTAGAGTAAGAATGCTGAATATTTCGGCAAACAGTCAAAACAGTCATTTTCAGCGATAAGGGGTTTCCACGCGAGCAGAGCCGCGGGCTACAACTAGCATATAAATAAAGGGATTTCTTATATCGAACGAAATCATGCTTTCCTACTTCACATACACACACAATGCATAGTAAACAAAACGAGAGAGAAGTCTCGTGCAACAATCGTAGGAAGTAAGTACCACGCATCTCTTCATAAAGAGTTCTATGTAATGAACAAAAAAAAATACAACAGCGCTGCTGTCACCAGTAGTAGTAATTTCTAGACGACAACATAAAGTGACACAGAGGTGGCCTATTGTAATGACACCACCCTGTAGCAACGCAAGGGTGTGCGGATCATCCGCCACATTTCCTCGATATAAAACGGTCGCGACGCGCACACGCATCAGTTTGTGACGGGACCAGACACACGCCGCACGGTGAGTGGAAACTTTTTTTAAATGCAATTTTCCTTTTAATTTGATAAACTATCTTTAGCTTGGAGTGTTTGTTTACGAGAATTCAAATTTAAATAACGTAATTTTAAATTAAAGTGAATTTTAATTTTGAAGTGTTACCTTTTAGAAATATTATTAAGTATTTAATTTATAACGTATTATACAATCATAATAATTTTAGAATGAACTTTTATATTTAATAATTTTATTTCTTACTATAAATGAACTTTAAATTTAATAATTTTATTTCTTACTATGAATGAACTTTTAAATTTAATAAGTTTATTTCTTACTATGAATGTACATTTAAATTCAATAATTTTATTTCTTACTGTTTTTATTATGATTGTATAATACGTTATAATTATAATAATACTATTTCTTTACTAAATTTTATTACGACTTTGTGAAGGTTTAGAGTTTTATCACACATATACCTATTATGATAATTTGTATATCCCAAGCGCTTCAATATACAAATGACAGCTATAAAATTATAATCCGAATAGAATTTATTTATTGAAATTTACTTATATTAGGGTTTGTTTGACCTCCGAGATGTCGAGTGGAATGAACTTCTTTTTGTCCGGGGCAAGGTCGCTTTCTAGCTAACTCATGACTAAGACCGGTCTGTGTTACCCGGAGAACGGTTACGTAATCCTTCCAGGCTGTTTGTAAACAATAACTCTTTATTCAATCTCTACACACGGTCTATGTGATAGTGTAATAGTGGCATACAGTCATGTGCATGTGATTATTTAGCTTAATTAATTGAGTTTCTGTAACCCAGAGTATCATAAAATTACGGAAGTTGTTGACGAACTATGCCTAGAATTTTATAAGCTTTTACGCAACATTTTGTACTAAAAACTTATCCATACGTCTAAGACTAGAGAATAAGCTTACATTTAAGTAGCGCGTCTAGAAAACATATTATTATTCTTTCGTGCGTGCGTAGAATCGAAATAATCATAAATCGCGCGATATCTCCGAAATCAGACCTAAAGCCGGGATATACCTAACAATCATTGATTTTTTTTATTTCATATCTTTGGTTCTACTTAATCAATTAAAATCAAATATTTTTTTTGGAACTCTTGTCTGCGAAGGGCGCAAAAACTACTAAACAGACTTTGAAACGGTATTTTTCTATTAGCAAGGTCTTAGACAGATTTCAAATCTGCCGTATGTTTGATTGTAGTTGGTTGAGTAAAACTGGTGACATGTCCAAAAGTCGCGATACCAACCTTCCACGCGGGCGGAGCCGCTGGCATCAGCTAGTTAGAAATAAGCATAAATTTCAGATCACGGCTCCTTCAAGAACCTATTGGAATATCAATAACCTTGATAAACCATAAATAAGTATAAAAATAAATATCACGGCTCTAGAAGTGGAGAAGTAAAAAAGCCGCGGTAGCCTAGTGGTATGGGTAATGGACTGCTGAGACGAGGTCTCGGGTTCGATCCCAGTTTTTACCATGGCACACACAAATGACTTCTCGATGCTTTTCGAAGTTATGTGTGTATTTATCGCAGGTTTATAAGTGCCCGGTTAATGGCAATAGGCTCGCCACCTATTACATTGGGACCTAAATATGAACTGGCGAAATGTGGGTGCTAGCACCTCTGCCTACCCCTTCGGGGATATAGGCGTGAGTTTATGTTATGTTATGTAAACGAGGAAAACTAATTGTTGAAAACCATAAACTAGAGGTGATATACCTATAATAGGGTAGTTAAAAGATTGAGACCAGTGATTCATTGCTCCGCCGATAAAAGAGAGATAGTAAAGCAAGATTCCAACTTTTCAATAGGCACAGTCAGAGCGAATCGATAAATAGTACCTAAAAGAATTTACAACTTATCTATACAGAACCTAGCCACTAGGATAATAACCTACCAAATAACCTAGCCAAATGGATATCAAAGGTATACAACAATGTAGTAAACGAAGACGAGATCTTCTATGGAAGTATAGAAAGCACTCTACTGAGGAAAATAGAATAAACTTTAAAAAATATTCTAAGCGCTATAAAAAAATAATAACTTTAACAAAAAATGTCGAAGCTACTATTTTATTAATTCCTCTACAAACAAAGGAAAGGCAACTTGGAAAGTAATAAATGATATTAAATGTAAATATCCAAACGAAGGCGATGAAAAGCTTGTTATTAACAATGAAACAATAACCAGTGATATATGTATTGCAAATGCAT
Source organism: Cybosia mesomella (assembly GCA_946251805.1). Classification (NCBI taxonomy): domain Eukaryota; kingdom Metazoa; phylum Arthropoda; class Insecta; order Lepidoptera; family Erebidae; genus Cybosia; species Cybosia mesomella. The sequence goes on along the minus strand of OX276390.1, from coordinate 26,104,840 downwards.
TCAATGATTATTTCACTGAGATAGTAAAAGGTAGTAAATATAAAAAACCAGAACAAAGACCAGTTAATGAGTTATCTAAAATTGAACGTAATTGTAAGTCTGTATTTATGCCTCCAACAAAAATAATAGCTTCCTAAAAAACACATCCAGCGTAGGGTATCATGGCATTAGTACACGAATAGTGAAAGATGTAGCTGTCTTTATTGCGGCCCCTTTAAGCCACATCATGAATCTTTGTATAGAACATGGTATATTTCCCGACAGATTAAAACTAACGGTAATCAAACCTATCCACAAAAAAAATAGTAAGTCAATACCTAATTAATAATTATAGACCTATCGCCTTATTACCTATATTTTCTAAAATATTCGAGAAAATCATTTATAACTGCCTGTATAATTTCTATGAAATAAATAACTTATTCACGACATGTCAATATGGATTTAGAAAGAATAAATCCATAAACTTAGCGATGTATAATTTTGTGCATGAAGTATTAATAAATATGGACAAGCGATCACCAGCAATAGCTCTATTCATGGATATGTCGAAAGCTTTTGACTGTGTAAATCATGAAATACTTTTAAATAAACTATATACGTACGGTGTGAGAGGAAATGTGTATGAAATTCTTAAATCTTACCTTAGCAATAGAAAACAACTCACAGAAATAAAAAGGGTATCCGTAATCAGTAAAATTGAGGAAACACATAGTTCTAACATAAGAAATGTAATCTCAGGAATTCCTCAAGGTAGTATATTAGGTCCTCTTTTATTTCTGATTTATATTAATGACATGCCCACAATAACGACATATAAAATGACACTATTTGCTGACGATAGCACTATACTTTATACTGGTAGTAATTTAGAAAATTTAGAATATGATATAAATACATCTCTGACATCAATAATAGAATGGCTTAATGAAAATGATTTAAATATTAATATAGACAAAACCAATTTAATGTTCTTCAAACAACGGAATACATCGCAAAACAATTTGAATATATCCTGTCAAAACTCGAAAATCGAAGAGATTGGTGTTACAAAATTCTTAGATCTTTACATTGACAATAAAGTAAATTGGAAATCTCATTGCGAACACGTATGTAAAAAATTATATCAATTCTCATGTGCACTGTATAGATTACGTAAAGTCGGAAACCAGTCCACCACGCTAACTGCTTAGCATGGCTATGTAGGATCTACTTTACGATATGGGGTAATTTTTTGGGGGAGCTCAACATATAAAGACCATGACCAGTCCCTTACAGGGGGAATGCTCTGACCAACTGAGCCACCTAGACACGTCCCAGATATTCGAAATTCTCCGATACATTATACGTATACGTACGCCTTAAGACGTATAATGTATCGGAGAATTTCGAATATCTGGGACGTGTCTAGGTGGCTCAGTTGGTCAGAGCATTCCCCCTGTAAGGGACTGGTCGCGGGTTCAAGTCCCGTCCTAGATGTTCTCTTTTTCCGATCTAAAATCTTTAGAAAAAAGTAAGCATACAAAATGCTTAAAAAATTTAATTGAATATAAAGACCATGTTTTTATTGCCCAAAAACGCTGTATTAGAAGCATATGCAACATAAAACAGACCGAATCATGTGTACCTCATTTTAAGAAACTAAATATTTTGACTTTACCTTCTCTTTATAAATATGAAGTTGCAATATTCATAAAATCTAACATAGAATTATTTGAGTTTCGGACTAGAGCCCGACACTGTGACAAATTATCCGTGGTAGCTAGTAGAATAGAATTGTTGCCTAACAGTGTATTTTGCCTAGGACCACGCATATACAATAAAATTCCAATAACGATTAGAAATAATAATGAAATGGAGAGTTTTAAAAGAAAACTTCGCAAACTTCTCATCGAAAAATGTTATTACACAATTAAAGAATTTTTAGAAGATAACTCACTGTAATTAGTACATATATTGAGAGATTGTGAAGAATATGATGCATGTTAATTATTAATCTTATTTGTATTTTAATTAATATTGTGTGTTTTGTCTGCTTAATTTAATTTTATGTGATCATGTAATCAATACTTAACTATTTAATGACTCATCTTATGACATAATTAATATCTACTTTAATATTGTATGCCCAAATGGTGAAACATAGCTGATCTCATTATTTTGTGAACATCCTCTGTACCTATGATTTACAATAAACATAATTTGAATTTGAATTTAGGGCTACAATTGGCCATATTGGAGTCGATTTTTTGCGTTTCTTTTTTAGAAATCTCACCCCTAAGGGACCAAAATAAGGGATGAACTGTTGCGTAGTGATCAGTTTTCAAAGTAAGAACCACGGAATTTGATATGTCTGCTTCGGGCGATATACACGTGTTGAAACACATAACATTCCGATGTTTCCGAAACTTATACATTATTTCACTAATGCGTTTTTCAAGATAAATTAATGTATTAGCGTTTTGCGAATTTGGCATGCTTATTTTCCATCTTAATAGTATTGACAACTATAGCTTTAAAATTTGTCTGAAGTTTACTGGACTTATTGTCTAGTAATTGCAGCCATTTGTTACTCAAATAAATTGATGGTCACACTCGATTAATGGTGTCAGATTTAGATTCCTTGCTAAACACTCAATAGAGACGACTTTTAATAAGTAGTTTAGCTTAAGGTATCAGGAACATAAATCAAATGAAATCAAAATATTTATTTGTTTTAACATGTGTTATACATACATGTGCATGCAAGATTTTAGTCAGTGATTATGTCCAACATGTCTAACTGTTTTTGTGGAGGCGTACAGATGTTTATTTATTAGGTTTAGATCCATTAAAAAAACAACAATTCAAATAATACATACTATGAATCTAAATCAAAATGTCAAGTAAGATAATAATTAATTAAAATATTACGTTGTTTTAAATATTATGTCAGAAGATGTCAAAAAATGACAAAAATAATAATAATAATGTTACAATGAAATTCTAATGTCAATACATAGATATTACATGAAATGTCAATAGTATCTCATGTCTCAATCTCGTCATCTAGAAATTCTGTAACTTTGTAATATGCTTATATTTTTTTAATGTCAGTTTAAATGCGTTGCCGCTCATCTCCTTCCAATCTCTAGGTAATTTATTAAATATTATAGGCGCCATACAAATAATACTATTGCGCATAAGGGCTGTGTTTGCCCTGTGCAAACGAAGCTTGGTGTTATCCCTCCTGTTTCGGCTCTAATGGTACCTGTTAGTAGTTAAATCTAAGAAAGATCATAAACAAAAACACATAAAGATCGCACTCACGCCGGTCAGTGTTTATAGTCCTTTTTATATGATTTTTAATGACAACGTCCGCATCAGGGACTTATCCGCACCACGGATGAATTTACAAACCTAATACAATACACGCAAACAATGTACAATAGGTGCATACTCACTTTCACGACGTCATCTATCCGGACAATTTTAAAACATTCTGTATCATAATGTTAGGAATATGTAAACGCGATTTTCTCGTCCAAGAAACCTGAAAAAGGTTTTTGAATATTCTACCGCTTTCCCATGCGGGTAGGCAGAAACCACATCTTTCCACTCGCTACGATCCTGACATACGCCTTTCGCATCTGCTACTTTCATAATTGTTTTCATACATGCATGGGTACTTCTGACCTGTCCTTTCCTTTCCCTGATCTGATTAACATATATGTAGGTACGCCTAGGTTGACCTTTACCGCGTAGCCATTCACCCTCGCGCCTCGCCTCATAAATCTGTTACGTCCATCTACTTTCGTGCATCCTCTCTACGTGTGTGAACTATCTAAGTATCCCTTTCGCTATTTTGTTTCATACATCTTCATACATCAAACTTTGAAGATTAAAAAGAAATTTTAATTTAATAAAAAAATATATAGAAGATACTCTTCGCTCATAATAAGAAAACTAACCTTGTGTTTATCTATTAAACAGTAAAATTGTGCAAATGGATCTCTATGTATCCGTTTTCATAATTGGTATTGCACACTTTTTAGTACCCACTTGTATTCACAAAAGAAGTTATTTTGGTTTTGACCTCGCAATCTCTGGATCGGTTATTTTTATTATATATTCGATTGAATAGAATAACGAGCGATAAACAATTAATTATGTAAAACATATTCAGGGACATTTTCTTTACCTGGTATGTACCTTTTCTTTTTTTTTCGTGCGGAAATCCCTTCGGATATCCCCCCGCCGGGCAGCAGGGGCGGTTATTTCGGGCTTGAATCGACTAAAACCGCACGCCGTCTCGGGTCTAAAGACGCTGGGGTGTAAGGTTGCCCATAGAGTATATCCCTCGCACCCCGACTGACCCCGGGCCATCTCCGGTTTCAAGATGGCCCCTTCGGGTTTGGGAACCACGGTGTCCCCGTCTTGCCCCGGTTTGGGGGAGGGGCGCTGGGCGCTCCGCCGTCCCGGCCTGCTTCTGCTGGGATGACAGGCGACCTCACCTGCCACCCCCAGGCCTGCGCTCATGGAGGACGAAGGTCGTTAAGCGACCTCCGGCGCCTGAGCCGCCTGCGACGCGCGGTGAGCATGTTGCGGGCTCGGCGGGCCGGGAGAGTTCTAAATCTCTCTCGGGCGCGCTCCGCCATTTCCTTCGCGAGCATTACATACTCGCAGAAGGAGGTGGCGGCGGCCCACGTGATCGCGCTCCGCACCATTGCCGCAATCATGCTGCCGAGCGAGAGGACTCCCACCCCGATGGCTGCCATGAGGTCACGCCTCGGCGCCTCCCACGCCGGGCAGTCCGCCAGCGTGTGCAGCGCTGAGTACTTGCTCGCGTCGCAGTGATGGCACTCACTCAGGCGTTGGCTCCTTCCTGATCCGATGCAAGTGGTCCCCGAAGCTCCCCTTCCCGGAGATCACCTGCGTCAGTCGGTACGAGAGGCTTCCGTGTCGCCTCTTTAGCCAATCCTCCATGATGGGCCTTACCGCTGCTATTGCGGCGTGCCCTGCGCTTGGTCGCCCAAGTCGTTCCTTCCACTCCACCACGATGGCCTGGCGGAGCTGGGAGTGCACGGCCTCGATTTCTCGAGGCTCGGAACCTGATATGTACCTACCTTATACAGATTACAGGATATGGAATCATACTCCAAACCTTTTCCCAACTCATTTGGATTCGGCATTCAGTCTAACTACGAAACGGCCGATATTCGATATTTTTCGTAAAGTGACTGCCTGCACAACCCACTGGCGATATCGAAATTCTGTCGAATGTTAGACCCGACTTACGGACTTTTAAGGGCTCCAACTACCTGTAACGATGTGATCTCACACACAAGAATGGTCACCCATCCTAAGAGTAAAATGAAATGTAAATGAATTAAAGGGAATAAAATCTTTTCTCTCGCTATCTATCCCCGAATGAATAGCATCAGTTTTACTTCGGTCTCTTGCACAGGGTCGCCAAGTAATTGGGACACCTGAATTAATCAAAGTGGTAAAAAGAATTCAAGAATAAATAAAAAATTGCGAACGAAAAGAAGAAAAAAAAATCTACATTTCGTTTCGTTTTTTAAAGTTTTTTCCATAAAGCTATCCATTCGACAAGCGTACCATCTCTTCCAGTGGGTGTTGTACAAGTCGAAGGACTGTTCTGCTTCCGACCCTTCATAAAAAGTAATCTAACGTAAATCCGGTAGTAGAAACTCGGTTTTACCTAAGTCCGTTATTAACCACTTGGTTTTTACGGCATTCAAGCACATAATACATATCCTATATAAAAATCTATAAACTCGTGACATCACAACTATTAAACTTACGTAAATTTAAAATGATATAAAATAATATTCTCATGCAATAATGTTCTTTGCTGAAAAAGCATTCATTCTGCATCTTTCAAAAATCTATGAGTGATTCATGAAAGCGCATAAAAGTAATGCGGTTCGAAGTCAGAAAAGACACCAGTAATTTCAGAGCTAATTACACTTACATTTACACAGCTAAATTCCTTGTAATTATGGTAAAATAAGTATATCCAAACCCGAATTTTAACTCTGAGCAACAATCGAAACGAATCGAAAATCGAATTCACTTGGTAAGAGCGTGGCGAATACTTTTCCAATTCTAAATCATCATGTTTACAGACGCAGGTTTTTATCACGTCAGATATTTATTTCATCAGAATTACTCACGTATATGATTTATTTAAAAACAAATCTGTTGTGTAAATATTATTGTTATAGTAGATATTACGGGATCTAACTACATACTGAATTCGTTCGAAAGCGATAGGTAAATACAGTGCTTCCTGCCCACTAATGCCATATATCCACCCGGTAAACACGTGAACGGGTAGGATCAGAGATTCTTTGGGGCTGAGAGAAGGAAAACCTCTACAAAAAATCACGTAAGTGGTGTGAGCATTCGTGTCTGCGAAGTCCTTCGAAGATCAGCATCAAAACCTAGCAATGACCCCAATTGCATCCGAGGCTTTTACCTTGTAGCCCGGGGTCCGCTTTTCACTTTGTTTGACTTATTTTGGCTATTCAGAAAGCGACTGCTTTCTGACCTCCCAACCCCGAGAGGAAAGCCTGCGCTACAGCCTCGTCCGTTGATCGGCAGATGTACCAGCTAGCAGGTGAGGTTAACCTGGGGCCCCAATATGTTAATAGTACCCCATACACCCATAAATACAGCATTGGTTTAAAGATGGTCCGGACAACCGCTACCATAGATTACTTAATAGTTGTTGCCATCCAAACCAGTAACGGCTACCGGTTGCTCTGCTCCGCGAGCAAACCGCCTCTCCTAACAATACCTCTGATGTCAGACTTCCGGCCTATTGTTGGATTGTTTTTTTTATTATCTGATTGTCTAACAATAAATATGTGAAATTTACGATAAAATTCGTTATTTGAAGTAACTGCGTCATAAGAATAGTTACCATTGACCTTTGAAATCTAAGGTCATTTTTATAAAATGTTATTTTTATAATATTAACCAAACAGGTTTAACAACAAAATTACTCCACTCCACCTGCACAGCACAACATTTATGTACTGCTATAACTAAAAGGCAGTAACTTCATATCATTAACAATGACTTAACTATCTCCTACGGGTGGACAATACAACATCCATTACAATGAGAATGTCATGCGTACGAATGTAGTAACGGAAATGACTAGTTCACAAAGAACTACACAAAAATACGTGGGTTCTTTTAATGCTTTTTTAATGTCTTAGATGACTAATACCGTAGCAAGAGAGGTTTAACTAGTAAAATTCAAACATAGATTGAAAAAAGCTATCACCGGTAGTGATAACGGTTCAGCAAATGTTATATCAAACATCTTAACCCCACCAAGATCTTCGGAGCCCAAATCAACCTCAAGGCGGTACACCTGCTGATTGACGGACGAGGTTCGAGTTCGAGGTTAGGGGATGGTGAGTCAGACGGTATGGGGTTCTTCAAGAAGGGCACTAGAAGGTTTCTACAGGGTCGGCAGCGCGAGCGTGACGTCCCTGGTGTTGCCTCATGACATCTAAGATCTAAGTAGGTTGAGGAGATAATACTGATTATATTATTCTCTGTAGAGACCCGCTGTGTCATGGTTTACAACTTTGGTACAGACGTGAGCAATGACGTAGCTGCACAACTGCCATACAATTAGAAAACCGGAGACATGCTATTTTTACGTAATAATATTCTATTCATACTCATCTATTATGTCTATGAGGTCGATACCACAGTGTTAAGAATAGGCGGCCATTCTTAAAAATACTAGCCGTTACTTTTGACTACGTTCTAGTGCAGTTAACGTTTATAATTCGATATTTTTCCACAGAAATATAATATTTGGTACAGCTAAAAATATCCTATTTACTTGTCACGGGTCTGTAGGTATGATTCAAAAATCAGTAATTTAATCACGTAACAAATCAAATTGAAATATTATACTAGCTGTTCGTGCGTCGTCACTCGGAAAATTTTCCCGAGACCTAAATGTAAACTGGTAATTACAATAAATGATGAGTGACTTGTACCTAGTTATATTACCTGTGTGGAGTGGCGATAAAACATTTGACTGCTATCTCGGAGGTCGCGGGTTCGATTCCCGCTCAGTTTAAATATTTCTATGCATATATTTGTCTGGTTGCATTGGTCTAGGTGTTTCTATAGATAATACCTACTAAAAATGTATTTTAGTATATTTATCCGAAATTCAGAACCCATATCATAAGCTATGCATAGTTTGGATCTATCCGTACTATTATAAAATTGTAAATTAGTTGTGTCTGAACATTGGAGATATTTTTTTGAACACAAAAATATTGTTTTTTGGGATTCTTTTCTGTTTATCTGTTTGTTCGCTAAAGACGCAAAAAATAAAGAACGGATTTTGATGCGGGTTTTGTCTACTAAAAAGGTCTTGGTTAGATCTAAAATCTGCCGTAAGTTTTGATTGCAATTGGTTAAAAAGATTACGGAGATATGACCAAAAAAACGATAACCAACTTCAGTTAGTAGGTAATAGATATGTCGTAAAACATTTATTTATTTTGTTTTATATATTTGTTACAGAAAATGAAGCAAATAGTGATCCTCACTGTCTTAGCTGTGGTGGCGCACGCTCAGTTCCCTAACGGCCGTGTCCTGGAGCCTCCATCACCGTCCCAGTGTGTTTCCAGAACAATCCATGAGAGATACATTGACAGTAAGATCTTCATAATTTATATATTTAAATTTATTTATAGCAAGTGTTTTCGATCTCAACATACAGTCAACAGTCAGTTTCGCACAATTTTGTACTCATCACTTACTCTTCAAATTCAGGCGCAATAATTTTGACGATCTGATGAATCACTTACTTTTAACACTGGATATGATCATTAAGTTTTAACGCTGACTATATATCTCCACCACACTTAGGAGCACTGGCCAGGTCAAGAGTACCCACCAACGGCGTGCAATTATAAAAACACTCACGAATTTGAGTTACTTATCTGATTTTAATATGAGCAGCGTTACCTCATACGACCCAATTCAGAGTTTAAGCAGCTTGATAAGTTGCCAGAAGTCTTATGGCACCAGTTCAAAACTAAGCGACTCTGCCCAGTATAATTAATTTATATTTTCCATTGTTCATACAAAAGACATCAACGATACGGCGCGGCGGTACCTTTTTTTTCGTGCGGTAATCCCCTCGGATCCCCCCCGCCGCGCCGGCCAGCGGGCGCGGTTATGTCGGGCTTGAACCAACTAAACCGCACACCGTCTCAGATCTTCAGACGCAGGGTTGTAAGGTTGCCCATAAATCATATCCCTCGCACCCCGATAAAGCATATCCCTCGCACCACGGTGATACCTATAAATTCTAGTACCCAAAATATGAGATTATTCTAATACTGAAAATTGTAATGTGGTTAAAATACTTCATAAGCTAAGTAAAAAGACTTGTCGAGTCAGTTATGTATATCCTGGCAGGAAATCGTGAAAACACATTATGTAACCCGATTACTAAGATCCGAGTCCAATTTGGATAACTAGTGGGGCGGAAATCACACAGTGATTGTCAAACTTTGGGCCAAACTTAGATATTTTTGTTGCAGTATTTTTATTCAACATTACAGACCTTAGGCTTTATGCATATTATTCGTCGCGTCTTTATATATTAAGCAATAAATATGAAGAAAATGAAATCAAATCAAACGTCTTCGACGTCAAAAACACAGAAAAATGATTTTTTAGGGACAATTTGTATGGTAGTGAACGTACAAACCCCAAAATCTAATCAGTTCTTCCCATTAGCCAAACAAGATGATTGGCGAAAGAATTTTTTAAATCGGATAAGTGGTTCTAGAGTTATTGCGTAAACAGACATCCAGACATCAAGACCAACAGACAGACCGACACAAACATTTTTTTTGCTTAATTAGACTTAGAATCATGTGAAACGTCGAGAAAAGTGATAAAAAGTGGGTGTAAGATTTTGTTTTTTTTTTGCGTGATTTTAAGACTTCGGTGTCCACCTGGTTGGTGGCCCGAAGTAATTTAAATCATCCAGGGACGAAGACAAACACCCACACAAAATTTCATCAGCTTCAATATTGAATGTCATACTTTTTCCTTCGAAAGTCATACGAATTTCCTATATACATTTTCAACCTCTAGGGAGTCTCAACACGACCCTCGGGCCAACCGAACCTTACCTGCAAGCCGGGACACCCACTGATTAACGGCGAGGCTCTGGCGCAGGCTGTCCTCTCAGGGTTGGGAGGTCTGACAGCAGTCGCTCCCATAAAAGCCGCATAACTCAAATCTACGCAAGCAAACCCCTGGTTTGGGTGTCAAAGCCTCGAACGCAACCGGGAACCACGCTTAGATGATAATGATGACTTTCAACACCTATTTCATTCTCTTAGGGGTAAAAATTTGAAAAATGGATATTACATGTAATTTTTATTCTAATCAGATATATGAAATTTCGTGCATCTTACTTTGAAACTACGGTTCCTTCATCCCTTTGGGGTGAAGTTTCCAAAAATCCTTACTTAGTGAATGCTTATAATGCAAAAAGCTTTAACTGCCAAAAGTTTCAAGTTTGTAGCCTCTAACGATAGCTGCGTCAAACAGAACCAGTATGTGTATAGGTTAAATAACTGTTTATAAGGATAAAACAGAAAGATTTTATCGTCGTCAAAAGGCAATATGCTTTCAAAGGTATGTGACACGCAGATAAGGCCTTATCTAAAGCCGGTGTCACCACAGCCTGAGATAAAGTTCGAACTCAGTAAACAAAATATCTTATCTTAAAGGTATTATGTCGGTACTAATCTGATCGATCTGAACTGAGATTAACGACCTGTTTGGTGGAGCGATCAAGCTTTTGGTCCTGACTTCACGGATCCCGGATTCTATTTCGACTTAGTCCAAATATTTTTGAGCATAAATTCTGTTTATATATTTTGGTCTGGGTGTTTCCATCTGTCTATAAAGCTAGTTGCCAGTGGCTTTTCCTGTTGCTTTTCCAAGATTTTCTTTCATATGCACCTTGCATACAAACACAGCAATAAATAAAATCCAAATCGGTCAAGCCGTTCCGAAGATTTGTCCGAAGAATCCCTTTCTTCTTCATCCAAGCACTAGTTCCGGTTACATCCGAAGCTTTTTTTGAAGAAGGTCCGTTCTCTTAAAATTACATTATTTGATTTATATTAGCTTTCCGTCTGAACCCCAATCCCGAGAGGTAAGCCTGCATCAGAGCCTCGTTCGTCAACCAACAGCTATCCAACGATAGTATCTAGGACAATGACTCTCGACGATAAATTTGACTCTCTTATCTAACTTTCGAGGCGAGGGTAAATAGACAAAATATTTAAGATGTCAGCACTTAGTTTTATCTTCTACATTTCAAAAGAGAAGACGCAGTACTGCCTTATGTCTGTGTCAGGTATCTACCTACTATTTGTTTTATTTCGTGTTCATAATAAAATTCCACATTTAGTATTGCATCGAAGCATGCGCTGGATGTTTGAATAGAATACAATTATGTTTCCTTTAAACATAATTCACAGAAAGAAGCTCTATTATAGTTATTTTCTAAACATAGAGTAGATAAAAGTTCTATTAAGACCTACAATATTATTAGACACTGCGAAATAAAAATACAACCATCGATTGTCTTCAATGAGGTTAGAAATCATAATATTATTGAACTAGGTTTCATAGAAAGCATTTTCTAGGTAGATAGATTCCCACGCGTTATAGCATCACGACTCAGACGTAAACCCGCGGAAGAAATGTAAATAATGCAGGTACAAAGTCGTGCAGGCTTGAGGGTTAAAAGTTAAGTTCACACTTATAAGGTTAGATTTTAGCAGCGAAAGTCCGTTGCAACTAAACTGTTCAAAGAAGCAAGACGGGAGTCTGGCGGATTCACCTTCATAGATTTTATCTTTATCTGGAGAAAGTGCGCTTCGGAAAAACCCAAACAGTTCGGATCAGAGACTCAGTCTGAATCATACACTCCGCTTACGGACCCCTAGGTAATCCTAACCAGTAACCGATGGGATCGAAGGCGCTTTGTGGCTGCTAAAGAAAAAAAAACAGTATAAAATCACCTCATATGATGTCAGTAGTTGGCTGTCCTGCTTGAGATAGCCAACCTGTGTGTCCCTAATTGGTAACGGACAGAAGCGGGAGCTTTTCAAGGTTGTGAAACAGAAAACCTCTGCAAACATGAGACAGATGGCCCGTAGCGGGCAAACCACCTAAATCTGATTAAACCATTACGGACACCGGTATCTGAACATCCTTATATTTGTGCAAAACTCGAGGGACGCCTCCGATAATCGGGTGCTATTAGGTATATCGTACGCTTAACGACCTCCGTCCTCCATGAGCGCAGGCCTGGGGGTGGCGGGTGAGGCCACCTGTCACCCCAGCAGAAGCAGGCCGGGACGGTGGGGCGACTAGCGCCCCTCCCCCAAACCGGGGCAAGACGGGGACACCGTGGTTCCCAAACCCGAGGGGGCCATCTCGAAACCGGAGATGGCCCAGGGTCAGTCGGGGTGCGAGGGATATGCTCTATGGGCAACCTTACACCCCGGCGTCTGTAGACCCGAGACGGCGTGCGGTTTTAGTCGGTTCAAGCCCGACGGGGGGTATCCGAAGGGATTTCCGCACGATAAAAAAAAAAAAAAAAAAAAAGGTATATCGTACGCTTTACGAGAGAGAAAAGCTTCTTCTCCAAAAGGACACGTCTCTAGAAAAATAACCAGGATTGCAAATTGCAAATATTAATGTTGTTAATGAATTGCCATGCGAATTAGACTATTGGTGGGATCAGTAGATAACTACTTAGAAAGCGTGGATAGGGAGATATTCATAATGTATCTATATTCATAATTGAGGTCTGAACTTTGCACGTTGGGTATCTGTATACCTAATTAAGACATACTCATTTCATTGCGGTAGCTTTACAATTAGCGATCGTTTAAGCAACGTGTAAATAGGTACAATGCAGTATGAGTCTCATAGTCATTATTGCAAATAGTTAAAATCATTAACTATTACTTTCGTATAAAATATCTACTACTTATCTTGTCAACTGCCTATACGTAGTTTTAACAAATGCATTATTAGATAGTTTTCTTTGATGTTGAGAAGTTTCTTTGAAGTTAGCGTTGAGAGACCGGCCATAAACACTAAAACCAAAAGTACCATTTTTTTATTTTTTCGTGCGAAAATCCCTTCGGATACCGCCCCCGCTGGACAGTGGGGGTCTCCAGCGGGGGCGGTTATGTCGGGCTTGAACCGACCAAAACCGCACGCCGTCTCGGGTCTTAAGACGCCGGGGTGTAAGGTTACCCATAGAGCATATCCCGCGCACCCCGACTGACCCTGGGCTATCTCCGGTTTCGAGATGGCCCCCTTACTTGCTCTCCACTGTGCCATCTGCTAGTCAGAGGGACACGTGGAAAGCTTCCGAACAGCCCTCAACAGGGCCGTCCTCGCCTCGGTCGGAGTCGGCCGTAGGCGGCAGCGTATCTCCCACCCTAGGAGAGGGGCGCTGCCGTCTCCGTTGCCCAGGGTGCACCGCGTGGAGGTCCCCAACCAAGCACCCCAATCCAAAAAAAAATTTTTTTTTTTTCGTGCGGAAATCCCTTCGGATACCCCCCCGCCAGCCAGCGGGGGCGGTTATGTCGGGCTTGCACCGACTAAAACCGCACGCCGTCTCGGGTCTTCAGACGCCGGGGTGTAAGGTTACCCATAGAGCATATCCCTCGCACCCCGACTGACCCTGGGCCATCTCACCACTAACAGCATCTCTCATCCTGTCTCCTCTGAAAGCAGAGGAGTACGGAGAGCGATGTGTTCCCGCCACGTTGGGTATTGGCCGACGATCAATGCCAACCCTATGAAGGGGAAGCCATTGACCGCCGCCCAGGGTGTACCGGCCGCTCCGATTCCTGCTCCGGACTGCAGCGGGATCGGAATCGGAGCGACACTCGAGGAGGTTACCCAACACACACCCCAATCCAAAAGTACCTAAGTTTATTTCATGATTTATACTTGTTAAGAAGAAAGATTACACAGTTACCTACTAATTCTAACTGAAGCAGTGCAAAGTGAAATCTATCTCAAATCATGCATTTTTACGGCACGAAAAGGTTGATTTATTTTTATATCTATATAAACAAATATAGATATAGATCTGTATACTATTATAAAATTGTAAATTAGTTGTGTCTGTACATTGGAGATATTTAAAAAAAACTTGGGTTACGTTAAATGAACGATGCCGAACAATTTTTTTTTAATTCTCGTCTTGTTCGGGATTGACGTAAAAACTAGTGACCGGATTTTTATGCGGTTTTGACGTGACAACGTCTTATAATGGAGCCGGCTACACGCACGAAAAAACATGACGTATGCGGCGTTACCTGACGTATGCGACGTTACCTCGTATGCGGCGTTGCCTCGCATGCGGCGTTACCTCGCTCTGAGGCGTTCCATTTAATATGACGTTGTCACGTTCAACTATCGTCAGTAGACCGACTTTACAGGCAACCGATTTTTTTATTAGAAAATTCTAGGACTTAAAATCTACCGAATGTTTGATTGAAATTGGTTAAGTAGAACCGGAGATATGACAAAAAAACGGTAACCGGCCTACGCACGGGCGGAGCCGCGAACATCACCTAGTAAACTATATTATCATCACATTCAACCTTCCAATCTAAAACGGTGGGTCCGTTGTAAAAAAAATCCTACTTATGTAGATATGTATGTCAGTCAGCTTAAATATTATAATAAAATAAATTATACAGCTAAACATATCCTAAGCATAAGCAAAAACATATCCTTACTTTTCTAATAATGACAAGGGTAATCTGCAAGCCAATTATTTGTTTCTAAAATAACAAATACAACATACACATACGTATTGAACATTTTTTCCCAGATAAAGGATATTTCTTCTCATGGAAAGAGCCCAATCTCCGAGGAGTAGAGGAGGACTGGTTGAGCGCCAGAAACTACTGCAGACAGCGTTGCATGGACCTCGTTTCACTCGAGACAAGTGACGAAAATGAATGGGTCAAGTCATTCATCATTAAGGACAAGGTGAGAACACATTGCCGAAGTAAATAGCCTCTTAAAATTAACTAGATGGTTAATTTGATCTACATTATAACAATAGGTAAATATTTTAGAGAAAATGTTTCAAAATATTGTAACCACAAATAATCTGAACGAAAATGCAAATACACGAACCTATTTTTAATGTTTACATAAGGTATTACAGTCCATCCTTGACTTACATGAGTATAAGTTAAGACAATGCCTAGTTCCGCAAAACGTTCACGCATGTCATGAGTTCAAAACAAGGAAAACGATCGTGACCGTGACGCGAAAACTGATCACTTTTTCAAAGCTGAGTAGAAAGTACTGTATGCAATGTTTAATGAATTCTAAACGTTGCCAACTTTCGTAATATCTGGGACCTCGTTATACTTGCGTGTAAGAGTTATTTCACAAATGGACCACATTTAAAATGTCCTAATTTTGCAGCGCGTTGCTGTTAAGTAAAAGAATGCTTTCAGGAACAATAAAGCGGTACCGTCGATTTTCTTAACCGAGTTTCGCTGTTGTTATAGAATGTGTTTGACATTACGTGGGAAATACAAGGTTTTGTTTTATTATTTACTTTTTTCGACAGAATTGGCAAGGAATACTAAGGTAGCAATACTAACAGTGTAGTAAATGTACACACGATATAGTAAGATGAGAGCGTCACTAAATACTAAAGAGATATTTTTACAACTCCGGACTTCTATTTTCAAATCGTATATTATGAAAACTTGTGAATGTTTATTTATCTCTCCTTAACTAGGCACCTAGATACTACTTTATCACAACGGTAGTGTGCAAATTAGATAACTCACCTAACTTACACATTTACAACATGTGTAAATATCTAAACTAAACGTAGGCCTTATTACGAGTACAATGCACAATGACCAGATGTTGACTAGACTTTAACAATCTTCAATCCTTTTAATATTTCGTACTATACTCAGTACCTATGCTTATACACGACTCCACCTAGAATTGGATTAGGTACATGAGCTCCTAAAACAGTGATGACAAATCACCTTGTTCGCTACACCATGTATACACGGCATATTGTCATCATTGTTACCTGTCAACAAATGATTTCCCCTGTTTCGTTTATCTGAATTCTTAATGAGCATCTTACTATTGTTATTTTTTCTTTGTATCTGCTAGATACTATCAGCTGAATGGTAATCATTTCGTTTTGATACGTAATCATTTAAAGTAACAAATTAGTGTCATGGAATGTCCTACTAAAGTACATACATAATTATCGTCACCAGAGTGTTAAATGTGATAATTGACTCTTTATTTCCAATGATAGCAAAAGTACATCTGGACATCGGGTCGTCTGTGCGACTTCAAAGGATGCAACCGTCCTGATTTGATTCCTAACGAAATCAACGGCTGGTTCTGGACTGCTGAGCTCCAGAAGTTGGCTCCTACGACAAACCGTCAGCAAAACGACTGGTCCGAAGGTGGCGGCATCGGCAAACCTCAACCCGACAATAGGGTAAGAACTAACGTCTCTTATACATATAAGTACCTATTTCGTCTAAACGAAAAATCACCTCCAAAAGCCATGTTAGGAAAATATAACATTACGAAATCGGTCATACGCTGACGCAACATATGGAACCAATTCTGCGAACAGTTAAGTAACTCTTTATCATAAGCACCCGCCAAACCTGTTAATGCATCTGTACGGTGAAAATAACGCAATGAAATCGAAAGCGACACGTGAATATTTATAGGCCTGCGAAATATTCGCCGAAGGGCGTACCCGCATGCAAGTGGCAGGTCACTTTCTACAAACAACGACCGCAGCCTGTGCTGCTAAAGCTCATCTTTATTCGGCGTGCATCGTCGGCGTACTGTGTGCCGTCACTTTCCCCGTGGCGCGAGCGTAACGCAGCCTACGGAACAAACAATACGTAACCCTTGCGGTCGCATGCTTAAGCGCGCATCCTCCATATCCGTCACTTCATTATATGGTAGATATTCAAGGCCTTGTTCATTACATGGTTAACCTACGCAATCGACCGACGCTAAATGTTGTTGGATTAATGTGTGAACATGCTATTTACCTATAGGCACCCCCTATAGGTAGGTATTATATTAGAATAATATTATGTAATCAGTGGTATTAATAAATTTTTAGTCTTTCAACTTCATAAAAGTAAACAACGTATTACACACATGCATTTAGTTGTGTATGGGCTTGTATGGGACCAAGATCTTCTGTGCCTAAGCCGGACAAGGTTCTTACGCACGGTTAAATATGGAAAGGAGGAGTAGAAGAGCGCACCGCGGGCCGTGCTCCAAAGTGCAAGCTTTGGATGCAACCGGAGACTATATTTGAAACTTTTCTTTGGATAAATCAGGATTTGGATGGTCAGAGGAACAGGAAATTAAGTTTCTGGCAGTGTTTAATAATAATCTAATCATAAATTTCCAGGAACTGATCCAGGGTGGTGCTTCTGAGCACTGCATAGCCATTTTAAACAACTTTTACAAGGATGGCGTGCACTGGCACGATGTAGCCTGCCATCACCGCAAGCCGTTCGTCTGCGAAGAGAATGATGCCCTGCTCAAATACGTGCAATATACCAACCCCGGCCTTAGACTTTAAGAAAAAAAAAGTACAATGTCGAACTATGTCTTCGCAACGAATATTTAAATTAAAGTAGTATATTATGTAAGCTGTAAGCATGGACAATTCGTACCAGGTGTCTCATAAAAATTCTTCAGGCGGAGTAGGTCAGATTCCCGAGAGATCCGATACTGGTTAGGCATGTCCGTTTCTTACGTTGTATTCTAAGTCAGTTTTGAAGAAAGTTAAGCGAAAGTAGGTAAAATCAATAACAATAAAATATGATAATTAATTAAAGGCAGATATCTACAGCAGTGGACTAGAATAGGTTGATGATGATGATGATGATGATGATCTACAGAAATATGTATAATGGCTTTGTTCAATTTAAACCTATAAAAATATAGCAATATCGTAAATACAGGGCTTCTTTTTTTAAAGTTAGTAGGTACTCATAAAAACCAACACGATTTTTCAGTGTTATAATTATTTGTACCTTGTTTGTAAGTTCATAGTTTCTTGTTTAACGAATATAAAAAATTAAGTAATTACTAAATAAAGAGGTTGAGTTTTATAAAAATGACTGAATTCAACATTTTATCTGATCTCAATCTGATAAAACCAATCTAATCCGCCAGAAGGTTAAAAAGGCATCTCATCTTTTAGAAATATTCCATGCTAACTATGTGAACCATGAGGTACGGGTACCCAACAATATTACTATAGAAAGAATACAATCTATAAAGGAGGCAAAGCACGCATAGCAATACTTTCGAATCCCAAAATCAACGATCCGGATCTAGCTTTAAATACCTCATTACATAAATATTTATTGCAGTATTGTTTATTGTAATTTTAGTCTTGTAACTTTAACAGTCGATGTGTTTAAGATCTGTCATTAAAGACTGTTTTAATTTAAAACTGAATTCATTTTATTTTCCACTTCATCCTAACCTGTGGATACGCATCTCGAAAACGTAAATTGACCTTTTACTTTCCTTGAAACTTGCTATGAACTGGCAAGGCAATGATTGCAATATTTCGCTCCGTCCAGTAGGACACCCTGCTTCGATCCCCTGGGGGATTTATTTGGACTGCTATAAGTACCTTTTTTTTTTTTTTTCGTGCGGTAATCCCTTCGGATACCCCCCCGCCGGCCAGCGGGGGCGGTTATGTCGGGCTTGAACCGACTAAAACCGCACGTCGTCTCGGGTCTTCAGACGCCGGGGTGTAAAGTTACCCATAGAGCATATCCCTCGCACCTCGACTGACCCTGGGCCATCTCCGGTTTCGAGATGGCCCCCTCGGGTTTGGAAACCACGGTGTCCCCGTCTTGCCCCGGTTTGGGGGAGGGGCGCTAGTCGCCCCACCGTCCCGGCCTGCTTCTGCTGGGGTGACAGGCGGCCTCACCTGCTACCCCCAAGACTGCGCTCATGGAGGACGGAGGTCGTTAAGCTGCTATAAGTACCTTACTTATTCAGCATGCACAGGTACTGGATTTCTTCGTAAAAGGAAGGTCAAATACAAAGGATTTTTTTAGGCAGGAAAAAAATTATAAACGTCCTCATAACGAGGTCGGTGTTATGAATCGAGGACATATTATATAGTCTGTGGCCAACCAAGGGCGCGCAAACGGCAACACTGCGTCTTGTACGATTGTTAGCAGCAGCATAGTCCACACTCAGTCCTACTGATCAGATAACTTTTTCATAGTACAAGCATATGGAATGGAGACTCGTCTTGGCGTCATTTCACATGATAATGTTTTTGGTGGGATTTCATTTCTTTTGTAAGTTTTGTTTTTCGTAGTTAAATTCATATTTTTTTGTATTTACCTTTTTAGTGCTTTGTACCTTTCGTGCGGAAATCCCTTCGGATACCCCCCCCCCCGGCGCCCCGCGGGGGCGGTTATGTCGGTCTTGAACCGACTAAAACCGCACGCCGCACTATGATCCAGAAACGGGTTCATAACATAACTTCACGCCTCTATCCCCGAAGGGGTAGGCAGAGGTATATTACACACCCACGATTCGCCAGTTATGTTATGTTCTCAAAAATCTGTATCTCTTTATCCTTCTGAGGTAATAACTTGAATGAAATTTGTATATTTATTCTTGAATAGATGGGCTTTTAAGTGAATTGAAAATAATTTTATTAACCTTTAAACTTTATTATATAAAAATGATTTAAAATTAGATTTGACGTAAATACTACATAAAAATTATAAAATTAGGAAAGAATTCTATGAACTTTTTTATACCACTTAGGTGGCAGGCAAGCACACAGCCCACCCGATGTAAAGTGGTTACCGTGGCCTATGGACGTGTGTAACACCAGAGGA
This sequence comes from Cybosia mesomella, assembly GCA_946251805.1. Lineage (NCBI taxonomy): Eukaryota > Metazoa > Arthropoda > Insecta > Lepidoptera > Erebidae > Cybosia > Cybosia mesomella. Next base: position 26,084,798 of record OX276390.1, on the reverse strand, counting down.
GTCACACTCGAATTGTTTTATTTTCGGGTATTGTTGCTGACCATTTCTTAAATGCAAGATTAAATGAAATATGTAAAATGGTCTCCATAAATCTAATCCAAGCAAGAAGAGTAGAAAGACCATATTGGAAAGCTTCTTCATTTTGGGGTTTAGAAGAAACTTTGGTAAGATCATTCATCTCGCGAGTCTTAGCTCCACATATAGTGCACACAGAACTAGGTGATGTATCGGTTAGTACCTGTGCAACTTTTCCATCTAACATGGCTAACAATAGTTCATGTTTCACTTCAACAACCTTACCTGCTTTGCTTATCAGTGATGGAGTAAGTGCATCTATTTGTCTCTTGATATTATCAACAGTGTCTTTAGTGTGCTAGATGCTTGTTTCTTTAGCAAATTTCATGGAAATGGGGCGGCAATACCGAACAGAGGAGCACGTATTGTTTTGCCAGACTACAAGACTATATAGTAAATACGTCAATAGGCACAAGAGAAGCAATGAACAAATTGGCGTCTTATATTAACTCGTTATCACACGACAACACCTGTTTTTATTCACTTTGTCCAGATGATCCGTCACAGCCCCATTTAATGTACTTATAACTTCAGATTTGTGTATGTCGGTTTATATATAGACTTAATTTGAAGAATTCGAGATAAGTGTGGTATCGTGGATCTTGCAGTTTAACAAAAGCTCCAATGTTATCTATTTGGATACTTGAATTTGGAGGATAGCACATTTTCTGAGCGTCTAATATAACATTATATGACGGAAAGACAATTTTTTTTTTAAATAACCGGGACCTTAATAATTCGTACTGAGATTTTATTAAATCTAAGTGAATAAATAAACTTAAAGCTTCATCTTTCGAAAATTAAGTGACTGATTCTGCTGCATATGTTATCTTATTAAGGACTTCCTTCTTGTCTTCCTTGGATAAAAGTCGTACAATATTCAGAATAGAAGCTTCATCTGATTCGCCAATTGACAGTAATTGTTGGACACACGCATTATGTATATTATACACATATTTATTACACGCATATTTTTTCGTATTTTCGATTTTTCGGACGATTGAAGAATCGTCCGAAAAATCCAAAAAACTTAGGACTTTGGGGGTCGACCACGTTCACGTGAATAAGTTGAAGGAATACTTTCTTCAAATGTTACCTTGAATTCACCATCCAACCAAGTTCTGTTACTACTTTCAAATAATGCTCTTATCCTCCTTGCCTTTTCTCATCGTTTGTTAAATTAGGATACGAAAGTTTTCCCAACACTTGATTTGACTTTATCAGCTTTTTCTGATGATAGTGTATGTATGTACTGTTTCTTTGTAGATATACAATCGGGACGTAATGCCATACTAACAAGAAGCCGCGTGGTTCACGGAATAGTAGTAAGTAATTTGGGCCGTGGGCCACCCCATCTCTTTCCATACGGTGTCGTACAAGGCGACTAAGGGATTGGGCTGTTTAACATCAGATGCCTGCCTCGATTCAACAATAGTGCCCGAATACAATGATTGGTGAAATATGGGTGTTAATTCACGCGTGATTATATATATGTATATAAATAAAATATATATAAATAAAATAATAATAATAAAATATATAAATAAAATAATAATAATAAAATATATAAATAAAGTATATAAAAAAAATATTAATGTACATTTTTTTTTCAATTACTTCATGTTTTGAGCTTTCTAAAAATATATAACACATATACAGGGTGTATTTTTGAAACGGGGCAGTAAGGGCAAGTACCTTGACCGTTGTAGTTACAGGAAAACGTTCTTAGGAGACCTTCCCTAACTTTTTGAGATATTTTGAACTACATTCACAGATTTTGCAAAAATCTTACAGATAGCAAAAAAAATTGGACTTTTTACATTTTTTTTGCTCAAGATTTTTTTCTATTTCATGTGGGGATCAAAAGACTATGGGACCATTTTAGCTTTTACTAGGAAAGACAGAAATCGCTAAAAACGTTTCCCATACATTTCGGCAAGAGAATCAAATTTCTACAATAGTCATATTTTTGTTGTTGGAAGTGGGTAGGATTGACTATAAAGTAAATAAAAATATTTTTACCCACAAATTTCGAATTTGATTCGAATATCTATATGTCATTCTTAATATCAGCTGAGAAAATTCGTATAAGTTATTATTGACCAACAAACAAAACGAAATGTCTTAGCGCGCGACATTACTTTAGAAAAGTCCTATTACAAAGCAACTGATACGTCCGCCTCGTCTGATGTCAAAATGTAACTGAGGACCCTCTAAGTGCAAGCGCGAGCTTTTATCATGCTCCCAAAATTTGTCCCCAACCCCCCGCTTCTTTAATTTATTTTAACTATACAGGGTGGAATTTTGTAATGCCACCTGGAGGGAAAGTACTCTTAATACTGCAGATAGAAAATTTTACTCAAAGGAAACATTCCTTTATCTTTGAATAGAAAGCAAACTGCATTCAAAGATTTTCAAAAATTCTCTTCCACACCGGGGAATCGAACCGGCTAAAATCTGAAAAAAATATACCCTGTACTTTTATTGCATCGATCGTTAGGGTCAATTATAAGGATGAAATCTCTCTAACAAACATGATAAATTAAATGAAAGGAAAACCAGGAAATCTTAAATTAATTTAATTATTTGTGGGTTCTGGGGAAAATTCCCAGGGGCATTGCCCTATGCCACCCACCGCGTCGCAGGTTGCGGATAGCGAAACGGCCTCCAGATATGGAGGTTAGCTGCTTTGACAGTCGCGGAGAGTAGGGCGGTCCATCTTGAGGGGTGCTGGGAAATTCTCATGGCGGGGATTTCTCTATAAAAAGGCACGAAACCCAATGACGGGGGATGACAGTGGCGAGTTGGAGCCGCCAATTAAATCAAAGCTCGGACCCGGGGAGACCCACTTCGTGAGCCCTGGATCGGCTATGGGTCTAGGAGACACAAACTCCGAAATCAAAGTAACCGCTGCCTTGCGGAAAGATGTTGGTTTATCAAAGGCTAGGGCGTCACCCCGATAACGTGACGTGTAGTGCCTTGGGAAAGCGCTGCACTATTCTCCCAACCATCGTAATGAAATGAGTACTAATGATGAGAATGTTTTGCCTGGCGAACCGGCTAGCACCCGGCGCTTGCAGGTACCCGGGCCTGCAAGTGAGAAATTGGTTACCGATTGGTATCCAGGCCCCCTTACCAGTGAATACTACTGGTCTTAAAGAAAGCAACAAGAAGCCACCGCAGCAAGTTTTCCATCCTGGTCTGTTCCTGACCAGACCCAGAAGCGCATCTCTAAGTACTATAACAGATGCTAATATTGAAGCGCATATGGATAGTGATTCCGAAAATTTCAATCCCCCCACGTGGCACAAAGTACCAGTGCTACGCAGTGCCAAAAGGAAAAAAGTTTCTTCGCCATCCGCAGATAGAATCACAGTGGCAAACCAATTCAGCTCTCTTCCTATTGACCAAGAGGAAAATAACGAAAGAGAAACCAATGTGAAAGTCACGAAACCACCCCCTATAATACTCTATGGAATTGAAGATCTCACCAAGCTTACCGAGCTCTTAGAAAGTGTCACTAATGAAACCAACTTCACATATAAAATAATTAATCGACAGCAGCTCCGTGTTCATAGTGCTAATGTAGAGGCATATAAATCCATTATAACAACTATAGAAGACAAAGGACTTATTGGACACACATTCAACAGAAAAGACAAAAGGCCTTTTAGAGTTGTAATTAAGAATCTTCATCACTCCACACCTATAAGCATAATAAAAGAAACTCTAGAAGAAACAGGCAACACAGTCATCGGACAAATTATAAATGCAAGATACGGCCCCGAAAAGAAAACCACAAACACATTTTTTGCAACCCTAGAACAAAGCCCAAACAACAAAATTATAAAGGACATCAAACACATCCACCATCAATCAGTTATCATCGAAGAACCAAGAAAACGGAACTCAATAATTCAATGCCAAAGATGTCAGCAATATGGCCATTCAAAAAATCCGTTCCCGCAGAGGGAAAGCACAGGTAGATTTTGTGAAGCAATTAATATTATTTTATATAGAGAACTACGGACTTTAAACAGTTTAATTTTTTTTTCTCGAATACGGTAACTTTTAGCAAAAAACTTTTCAGACATTTATTTTAGACTTAAAAATGGCCTATCGAATAAAAATATTTCCGACGGCAAGAATGTTCACCGGTTAGAAGTTGTTTTTTTTTTCGCGAAAAATTTTGGTTGTTTCCCCCCTCCACTTTTAGTTAAAGTTTTAATCTTATAGGTTTATAATTAAAAGTTGTTGGTATTCATGTACCTATACTATGGGATAAAATTAGAACGGTTCGAATATCTTTCATGGAACGTGAAATTTTGAGGAAAAACTGATTTCACAAAAAGTGAGGCCCTACCGTCCCCTTAGGCCGGATTCCACCCGTTCACGAACTTAAACTAAGTTTACACCCAAGCAATTTTTGACCGCAGTTTGAAAGCGATCGGGGCAAAAATGCGACCGTGAGAGTGCCGCAAATTTTGGGAAGTGGAACCATACATACATATATATATATATATAAACTTTTTGACTAGTGGTCATTTCGGACTCAGGGGGTCATAACTAGACCTCCTATGAAGAATTTTTTTTTAAATTCGACAGTAGTCAACAAACCAATAGGTAGATCGATTTCATCGAAATCTACCTAAAAATGATTGTATGCGTCCTTTTCGATGCGTGAAATGTGGTCAAGGACACAGAACAGCAGACTGTCCTAAGACAGATCGGAATACTCCAGCAAAATGCGCTCTATGCCTAGGTGCACATCCAGCAAACTACAAGGGGTGCGAAGTATATAAGGAAATACTAGCGAGAAAATCGAACAAACAAACATATGTCAGAACTAGAGTCAACACAACAAAACCAGATAACCAGCGAGTACCAGTATATCCTACAGTTAACACTGATATACGGGCTGTATATCAGTGTTAACTGTAGGATATACTACACACAACACAACACCAATCATCAAAGGTTGATAAAGAAAAAACAATCCCAAACACCAAAAGGAGATCAAGCTGCGCTGATATTTTGAGAAGTAATCACAACACACTAAATGCAGAGACAACTACATCAAACAGAATAGAAGAATTGCTTTTCAAACAAGCTGAAAAGTTTGATCTCATATTACAACAAATGAGCATTTTAATTAATCTCATAACAACAATGATAACTAAACCAACATAATGACTTGCCTAAAGATAGCCACGTGGAACCCGGACGGGCTATCTCCTAATGTCGCTGAGGTAGAAGTCCAATAGGACTAGTGTAATAACACTTACACAACATTGACATTCTACTGGTGTCTGAATCTCACCTGACTGATAACAACAGTATTCAACTACGCAATTATAATACATACACGACAAATCATCCAGATGGCACTGCGCATGCGGGAACGGCCCTAATAATCAAGTCCAACATTAAACATTATGAACAACCACAATTTAGAAAACCTCACATACAAGCAGCAACTGTCAATGTATATGATCGAAATGGAACATTTAATGTATGCGCCATATATTGCCCCCCAAAGCATACTATAAAAGAAGAGCAATATGATGAGTTTTTTAGCACACTTGGAGTGCGCTTTATTGCTGGAGGTGACTGGAACGCAAAGCATTTACACTGGGCCTCAAGACTTACCAGCACGAGAGGAAGAGAGCTCCAGAAATCGATAACTAACAACAACCTGACTACAATCTGCTTAGACTCCAACACCAACCACGTTCCAGTATTCTTGAATATTGGCACTACTGTTTTGAACATGGAACACAACACAAAACTTTACAACAAGCGTACGGATTGGAATTCCTTTCGGGAATTGGTTCACGAGAAACTCGACATGAAAGTAGCTCTAAAAATTCAGGCAGATGTCGATCATGCTGTATGTAAATTAACATCAATCATTCAAGAGAGTTGTTGGATGTCTACTCCGGAGGACAACGTTCGTACCCCCCAGAGCAAAACATATTCTGATCACATACGACAAAAGATACTCGAAAAAAGGAGGCTACGTTGAGTATGGCACACCAGCAGGCATCCTGATCACAAAAAAGATTTGAAGAAGGCCACTCGAGAGCTAAAAACCCTAATTAAGGACGCTAACAGAGCTGCCCTAGATACGTACCTGGAGGGTTTAACAGCCACAAAAACAACCAATTACGCATTATGGAAAGCCTGTAAAACCATGACAGGCCATCATATCAGAAACCACCTCTACGTACACATGATGGCAAGTGGATTAGAACAGCCCGTGACAAAGCGGAAGCTTTCGCAAAGCATCTTAGTCAAGTTTTTACCCCAAATGACCCGGCACCGAATGCGGATGAAACGTACATTGACTCTGCTCTGAACCAAGACCTTCAACTAGACACACCCCTAAAATTGGTGACACCGAGAGAAGTAATCAAAAACCTCAAATCACTCAAAAACAATAAAGCACCGGGGTATGACCTTATTGACAAAAAGGTACTGGAAGAATCGCCGCGAAAAGTAACCGTTTACTTAACAATGGTATTCAACGCAATAATGAGAATTTGATACTTTCTAGCCCTATGGAAAGTTTCAAACATTATAATGATCCACAAGTAAGGAAAACCTATTCACGAAGTCACGTCATACAGGCCAATCAGCCTCCTGCCGATAATGTCAAAGCTACTTGAGAAGTCGCTGCTACATAGAATGATGAATGTCATAAATGAAAAACTAATCATCCCTGAGCACCAATTTGGTTTTAGAAAAGAACATGCGACAGTTGAACAAGTACATAGAGTGTGTAGATAAATTACAAAGGCTATGGAAAAAAAAGAATACTGTTCGTCAGTCTTTCTCGACATCCAACAAGCATTCGACCGAGTATGGCACAAAGGTCTTTTGTATAAAATAAAATCAGTGTTGCCACACACATTCTATGGTATCCTAAAATCCTATTTATCTGACAGAATTTTCCAAGTGAGAGAGAAGGACTGTACCTCCAATTTCTATGAAATTATGGGAGGAGTCCCACAAGGGTCAGTGCTGGGACCAGTCTTGTATACACTGTATACAAATGACTTACCACAGACTCCAGGAGTAACTGTTGCAACCTTCGCTGACGACACAGCGCTACTCGCCTCGAATGAATGTCCTGTTAAAGCCTCACAGGTCTTACAAAAAAGCCTGAATGAAATCGACAAATGGCTAGCTAAATGGCGAATCGCCGTCAGCGTATCCAAATCGGTACACATAGGCTTCACTCTCCGGAAAGAAAATTGTTCCCCAGTCTACTTAAGTGGCATACAACTACCTCACCAGCAGACAGTAAGATATCTGGGCATGCATTTGGACCGCAGACTTACCTGGAGAAAACATATCCAAACAAAACGAGAGGAAATCAACCTAAAATACAAGGGTCTCTATTGGCTGCTAGGACGCAACTCAAAACTATCCATGGACAATAAACTGCTCATATATAAGTCGGTCCTGAAACCCATATGGACATATGGTATACAGTTGTGGGGCTCTGCCAGCGCCTTCAACATAATGATCATACAGAGAGCACAAAACTACATATTGAAACAAATATCGAATGCGCCTTGGTTTATAAGAACACCAGTGGTCCATGAGGTTTTGGATATGCCAATGATCAGGGAGGAAATAGAAGCCCATGGAGTCAACTACAAGTTGAGGCTATCAAAGCACCCGAACCAGCTAGCGGGACAGCTCACTATCCCTGAAACCGTACGTCGGCTCAAAAAGCGGCGCGATATATTTGATAACTAGAGGGGTTAAATACCAGGCAAATATGAAGAAAGGGAAGGCTCCGTTGGGAGCGACACCCTGAACGCCAACAGTACCACACCTCATCTGCTTATATTTATTGTTTGACTGATCGCAAGATATAATATATGAAAAAAAAAAAAATACAAAAAATGGTAAACTAACTAATTAGTTGCTCGAAATGGGCTCCATTCTCTTGGATACACAAATTTATTCTTTTAACGAATTCATTTCTAGTAACCTTTAATAGTGTTGTGGTGAATATTATAAATCGTATTCTGAACTTCCAACTCTCAACTCGTTGTCATTCGCATAAGATTTCTTGTAAATTTGATTTTTTACATATCCCCACAAAAAAAATCTGGCGATCTCGCAGGCCATCTGATTGTGCCGTTTGTACCAATCCAGGTATTAAAATGGTTATCAATGTAGGCAGTAGTGATTCTGCTGTTATGTGCTGGAGCACCATCTTGCTGTAGAATTATTTGGTTTCGCTCTTCCTCGGGGAAACCATTTAACTCGTTTCTTAAGAGATCCAGTATTTCAATATACTTGACAGTGTTTAAATGACCTTCGTACACGTGGACTAACACTACATTATTTCACATAATTCCGCACCAAACGTTGAAAGAAAATCTTACTTGATTGTTAGTTTCATGAACACGAACAGGATTCACTCGAGACCAATAATGGTTATTGCGGCGATTGTACATGCCATTATTGCTGAAGTTGGTTTCGTCAGACCATACAATGTTACTCAAAAAATTAGGGTTTCGGTCAATTTCTCCAAGCATGTTTTCACAAAATTGTAATCGTCTCTCAGATCGTGAGATCTGCAATTTCCCAATATGCAATTTTTGCACCAACCGACCTTCACGATAGCATTTATTCTAATACTTTTTCAGCACTTTAAGTACGCGAGTGTGGGTTGTTCCTAATTCATCGGCAGCATCTCTACTTGAAGCCTTCGGAAATGATTCAAAGTATGTTAAAACATCTAGTTCAAAATAATAGTAATTTATAGTAAATACATAATATTTTGCTGAATAGTTTGCCGTCTCTTCTTGAAACCACCCGTAATCTTTAAATTTTCTACCATTATTTTCAATACGAACCGAGTTGGTGCCTGTCGGTCTTGATATCTCTCTCCATACCACCGTAGAGCTAGATTCACGTTTTTGTTATTTAAAAAATAAGATTCCATTAAATCAAACTGTTCTTGATAAGCCATTTTCACCGTGAGACAAAATGTGAAATGAGTTGTAAAAACAATCAAATGTGAATAACAACTATGACAATCTAATTTTCAAATTTTAATCTAACATTCCATATTTAAATTACCTCATACACGCAGCTACGAGTATGTTCCAAAGGAGTCTGCATTACAAAAGATGGATGTTAGTTAAAGAGCTTTAACTTGACTCATTGGATTTGTAACTTCAGATTTCCTGGTTTTCCTTTCATTTAATTTATCATGTTTGTTAGAGATTTCATCTTTATAATTGACCCTAACGATCGATGCAATAAAAGTACAGGGTTTTTTTTTTTTATATTTAGTCCGTCCAATTGACTGTACCCCGCCTGATGGTAAGCTGAGGTAAAGTCCAAAAAGTAGTGGCCACCATTTCTAGAGATTGCCCCTAGAATGGTGGCCCCTACCTAGACGGCCTCAACAGATGTTTTTTCACGCCCCGCTTAAAGAGCCCGGGATTGTAGGTAGAAGGGAACACGTGAGTGGGTAAAGCGTTCCAGTGCTTTATGGTCCGACAAAAAAAGGAGTCACCAAACCGCTTGGTTCGCGATGGTATCGATTGCACTGTATGAGGATGACACCTAAGTCCTGCACGTGTTGTTCGGGACAAGAAGGGAGAAGGAGGAATCAATTGGAATAACTCATCGGAACATTCACCATGGTAAATGCGATAGAATACTGCCAAGGAGGCTATATCTCTACGCAGCTGCAGAGATTCTAGAGAACTGGTGACCTCAGGACTATCAATGATCCGGACTGCCCGTCGCTGCAATCTATCGAGAGCGTCTAGTAAGTACTGAGCGGAGCCATCCCACAGGTGAGAACAGTATTCCACGCAGGGACGAATTTGAGTCTTATATAAAAGACACCGCTGCCCCGGCGTGAAAAACCGCCTCACCCTGTTCAGCACTCCGAGTTTACGAGAAGCTGTTTTAATAACGCTCTCAATGTAATTTTTATTATTAAGTTTGCAGCGAACATCCATACCGAGCATGTTGATACTGTCCTGCAGTGGTAGTGGTGTGTTCCGAAGAGTTGGGAGGGGAAGGAAAGGAGATACCTTTGCTGTAAACGCGCATGCCTGTGTTTTCTTGGCATTGAACTCGACCAGGTTCTCAGATCCCCATTGGGAAATGTGGTCTAGGTCCTGATCGAGCTCAATGACAAGTTGCCGTCTTCTCTCCTCGATGTCAGTCTGCTTGGCCGCTGAATGTCCGAGATAACGCCCATGCAAAGTACTGTCATCTGCATAGCAATGTATGCTGCCCACGGACAGCATATCATTGATATGCAGAAGAAAGAGAGTGGGCGATAAGACGGACCCCTGAGGCACACCAGCATTAACCTGCATGAACTCAGAAGCCCGGCCGTCACAAAGGACTCGGATGCTGCGCTCATGCAGAAAACTGGCAACCCAGCTGCACAGTCGAGATGGCAGACCGTAGGTCGGGAGCTTGGCAAGAAGCGAACTGTGCCAGACCCTATCGAAAGCTTTGGCGATGTCAAGGCTGATAGCCAGTGACTCGCCATGCTTGTCCATAGCCTCACCCCAGAGATGTGTGACGTACGCCAGAAGATCACCCGTTGACCGTTTTGGCCTAAAACCATATTGCCGGTCGTTAATTATGGAGTGATCTTCTAGGTAACGCATGAGCTGTGCGTTAATAATGTGTTCAAACACCTTGCTGAGAACTGAGGTGACAGCTATGGGTCGATAGTTGCCCGGATCGGGTATATTTTTTTCAGATTTTAGCCGGTTCGATTCCCGGGTGTGGAAGAGAATTTTCGAAAATCTTTGAATGGAGTTTGCTTTCTATTCAAAGATAAAGGAATGTTTCCTTTGAGTAAAATTTTCTATCTGCAGTATTAAGAGTACTTTCCCTCCAGGTGGCATTACAAAATTCCACCCTGTCTATAATACTCATTCAATTTATACAAGTTTTATTGTGTAAGTAACACAAACCAATAGTTTCTAATTTTCATTTATATTGAACGTCCGATGACGTGTACAGACTGCGTTTTAGTGCATATTACTCGTATGTAAAATATGAATTTTCTAATTATTAAAACCGCGATACCGCGGACCATTTTTGTAGAGAATTGTATGATCTACAACCTTGTCTGACCTATTTTCACGATAAAACTTACCGATTTCGAGAAAAATGGAAAAAACCCTTAATTTTGTACGTTTGACCATGAATAAAAAAAATTGCAGAAGTAGGATCGAAGGGGATTTTTGACATTTTATTTATAATGATGTATTTAACATCTCTGCCAATTTTCAGCTCTATGCGAATTATTCCTTTCTCAAGTGTCTATTTTGACTGGACTATTAGTGTGGTACGGCAATAAGTACCTATCCGTTGCGGCATGTGCCAACAAGAAAGGTTATTACAAATCTTTAGAAAAACCTGGAATTGCAGGATTCTTTCAAAAGCAGGCGGCAGCCTCGTATGGACATACACACGGAGATTGCGGTTCTGACTTATGTCGAAGCATATCCAGAGGTATCGTCCAGGCATGTCGCTCTTGAAGTAGATGTTTCCCACTCCCTTGTGACAAAGATATGAAAAAATACGGCTATAAGTGCTATCGATATGGGCGCATAGTTCAAGTGTTACATCCGGGTGATGATGTTCGAAGGCTTACTTTTTGCAGATGGCTAAGAGGAAAAATAAGCCGAGATCATGAATTTTTCAATTACATACTGTGGTCTGACGAAACAAATTTTTCCAATAACGTTATGTACAACCGAAAAAATCACCACTATTGGTCCAAAGAAAATCCACTAAGAGTTACGGCAAATCATAATCATGTTCGTTTCTCATGCAACTGTTGGTGTGGTATAATGTCCAATCGAGTCATAATGGTGGAATTTTATGAAGGGAAACTGAATTCTGCCATGTATAATGACGTCATTTTACGCCATCTTGAAAACGAGTTGGACGAATGGCCCCTGTCGGAATTGCGAAAAGTTTATTTTCAATGAGATGGTGCTTCGCCACATAGAGTCTGGCTATCGGTTCTCTGCACTGGACTGTTTTTTAAAATCTATACATGGCAATATTTTTGAACTGTCATGAGTGTCATGTCACTGTCAAACGGATTGTCCCGTTTTTGTGTTTATAGTGTTTTTCAATCAATATTCTTTTGAAATTATTGAAAAATGCCGAAAGCTATCAAAGGCGTAGTTAGAAAGTTGATATTTACCATGATCGGCAAGTATCAAGACATAAAACTTGATAATGAACGAATCCAGAACGAAAAAATACATCGCTTAGACGAAATCCTTACAGCTGCTGGTAAGTATTCTTGATAGTTGGCTTGATATTTATGTCCGGGTATCATGTGTGAATACTATTTACTATTTATTTTTCTTGTATGTGTTTTAGAAGGTGACCTGGCGAGAGTCAAGACGTTAGTGAAAGAGTTAAAATGTTTTGTGGAAAAGGAAGCGTTGAACTCTGAAACGAAATATTTGGATACAATTGCTACTATGACAGGTAGGTAAATTTGGGGTGTGTGTTGGGTAACCTCCTCGAGTGTCGCTCCGATTCCGATCCCGCTGCAGTCCGGGGGGAACGGAATCGGAGCGGCCGGTACACCCTGGGCGGCGGTCAATGGCTTCCCCTTCACCCCTTCATAGGGTTGGCATTGATCGTCGGCCAATACCCAACGTGGCGGGAACACATCGCTCTCCGTACTCCTCTGCTTTCAGAGGAGACAGGATGAGCGATGCTGTTAGTGGTGAGATGGCCCTGGGTCAGTCGAGGTGCGAGGGATATGCTCTATGGGTAACCTTACACCCCGGCGTCTGAAGACCCGAGACGGCGTGCGGTTTTAGTCGGTGCAAGCCCGACATAACCGCCTCCGCTGGCTGGCGGGGGGGTATCCGAAGGGATTTCCGCACGATAAAAAGAAAAAAAAAAAAAAAAAGGTAGGTAAATTTATGGTTTTGTAAAATGTCTTAAAATCTTTGTACGATTATTTTCAATGTTTGCATACAAGTTTACCTTTGTTCATAGTATAGTGGAACCTTCGATCAACAATAATGTTATTGTTGATCGAAGAGTGGAACAGTTAAATTATTGTTAGGCTTTTATATTTTTTACATTCATTCATTCACATTTTTATATTTTTCCTTTGCAGAAATATCTGTTAGAACTATTAAAACAATCAAGAAGGAGGGTTCTATAAACCAAGGAGAATGGAATACACCCGGCAAGAAACGCCCTCGTCAGGGCACGGTGTCAAATCTGGATGATTTTGATTTAACGGCTATTAGGAATAAGATTAATGATTTTTACTGTGTAAAAAAACAGGTTCCTACTCTACGGAATTTACTTGTTGAACTCAGAGAGTCAATTGGCTTCACCGGCTGTCGTGAAACATTACGGCAGATATTGAAAAAAAATGGTTTCGAGTTTAAGAAAAACCAGAATGAAAGGTCTTTGCTCATAGAGAACTTTGAAATAGCTGCTTGGAGACACAGATATCTTCGAACAATTGCTGAGAAACGACAACAAGGGAAACCAATAATTTATCTTGATGAAACCTCTGTTCACCAAAATTATAAGGTAAAAAAATCATGGCAAGGTCCTTCCACTAGTGGAGTGATAGACAAAATGTCGTCTGGCAAGAGACATATTATAGTACATGCTGGATCAGAAAAGGGTTTTGTGCCCAATGCACTGTTAGTATTTAGTGCCAAATCAAAAACAGCTGACTATCATGATGACATGAACGCAGGAAATTTTATGAAGTGGTTAGGTGAGAAATTGATTCCAAATTTGACAGAGCCTAGTGTGATTGTGATGGACAATGCTAGTTACCATGTTACACAAATAAATAAACCACCAACAATGCAGAACTTAAAAAGTGACATACAGAAATGGCTTAGAGAAAACGACATTCCATTTGAAGAAATTTATACTAAAGATGAATTAATGTGCCTCGTTAAAGAGAATAAGCCTGAACCCTTGTATAAAGCAGAAGAACTTCTAAAACAACATGGCCACGAAGTGCTTAAACTACCTCCATACCACTGTGATTTAAATGCTATTGAGCTCATATGGAGTTTAGCTAAACGAAAAGTGGCTAGCAAAAATATAGGAGTACCAGGGGCAGAAATGGAAAACTTAATTAAAGAGTCATTTCTTAGTGTAACGGCTGATGATTGGAAGAAATGCACAGATCACGTTATTCACGTCGAAAATGAATACAAATTAAGAGATGGAATCACAGAAACAGCACTGGAACGATTTATAATAAATGTACGTGATGATGATGACGATAGTGACAGTTCATTTTCAGGTGTTGAATTTATAGAATCAGACTTTGATTATGAATCATAATAAAATTATAAATATTAATGACTTGTAATTTTTTTTCTTGTATCCTGGACATGATCATTATTTGCATGATGAGCAAGCATGTATGTTAACTTTATGTGTAAGTTGGAAATTTATTTTTTAATAAAAGCATACTAGCAACAGAAATTACTAGTATAAAACTGCTTGTGTGGGTTCATACCGGTAGTGCAATGACTGGGGATCGAAACTGTAACCTCAACATTGTACGTCCAATGCCATAACCATTAGGCTACAGTCACCGTTAATTCATAAATACCGGAGTGCAAGTTTGGGCCGCAAACGGGACTAAACGCTATAATGATGATATCTAAGCTAATTTTAAAGTTTGTGCAGCTTATCCGACTCAGTTTGTTATATAATATGTACAGGTATGATAACACGTAATAAATAAAAATGTATAAAATAACTTTAATTGAATATAAAAAATAATAGTATCAAACGCATTTCTTCAGTCTATAGTCGGTGTTGTCACCCCTTGTTTTTTTGAATTTACCGCTCTTTTCTTGTGCAAAGAACCGATGGCCAGACTCTAACAGCCACCTTTCACGTTCCAATTTGAGCCACCTATTCGGTACACAGTGGATAGGTATACATGGTCCAACACAGTGGGTTTTTTATGGGGCTTCGTAAAAAACGATTGTTAATAAGACGGCGTACACCAGTGATACAAGAGCTCAAGGATGCATTAACGACCAATTTACGTAATATTCATCCCAGAACATTATTAGCCGCCATTCGTTCAGTGCAAAAAAGGATAAACTTATGTATTCGTGAAAATGGAAGTCATTTTGAGCGATTTATTTCATAAACTAATTTCATACATGTTTAAACGTTTTTTTTTTACTTATTAAGTTCAAAATTTTACCTGATCTATGAGTTTTGAGTTGATTTATAGTATTTCTCTACGAAATGTATGGGAAAGTTTTTAGCGATTTCTGTCTTTCCTAGTACTCAAAGCTAAAATGGTCCGATAGTCTTTTGATCCCCACATGAAATAGAATCGATGGGCACAAAAAAATATTTTTGGACCTTTTGCATTTTTTTTAGGCTAAGATTTTTGCAAAATCTGTGAATGCAGTTCTAAATATCTCAAAAAGTTAGGGAAGGTCTCCTAAGAACGTTTTGCTGTAACTACAACGGACAAGGTACTTGCCCTTACTGCCCTGTTTCAAAAATACACCCTGTATAGTTCCGTGTGAAAATTTAATTTTAATTTACTTGAAACAATTTTCGACTCATTGTACTTCAGCAACTGATTTTACCAATTATATGTAAGTATAATACCTTAAATAAAAAATAATATCAGAATTAAATGATTTTGTTAATAATATATGGATTTAGGTCGAAAAAATTCAAGAAAACCTATTTTCGCTAAAACCATTTTTGAGACGGCGTTGTACGAAAGGTGACCATAGTACGCCGTCTCGAGTCTTCAGACGCTGCCGCCGGGGTGTAAGGTTGCCCATAAAGCATATCCCTTGTACCCCGACTAGTGTTTTGTACCTTTTTTTTCTTTTTTTTTTTTTTATCGTGCGGAAATCCCTTCGGATACCCCCCCGCCGGTCAGCGGGGGCGGTTATGTCAGGCTTGCACCGACTAAAACCGCACGCCATCTCGGGTCTTCAGACGCCGGGGTGTAAGGTTACCCATAGAGCATATCCCTCGCACCCCGGCTGACCCTGGGCCATCTCACCACTAACAGCATCGCTCATCCTGTCTCCTCTGAAAGCAGAGGAGTACGGAGAGCGATGTGTTCCCGCCACGTTGGGTATTTGCCGACGATCAATGCCAACCCTATGAAGGGGTGAAGGGGAAGCCATTGACCGCCGCCCAGGGTGTACCGGCCGCTCCGATTCCGTTCCCCCCGGACTGCAGCGGGATCGGAATCGGAGCGACACTCGAGGAGGTTACCCAACACACACCCCTAATGTTTTGTACCTCAAAACGAAAAGATTGAACTACTTATCCGAAAGCAACCTTAAGTTTGTCCCTCAATCCATTTGTATACGGTACCTTTTTTTTATTTTTTTTTTATCGTACGGAAATCCCTTCGGATACCCCCCCGCCGGCTAGCGGGGGCGGTTAGGTCGGGCTTGCACCGACTAAAACCGCACGCCGTCTCGGGTCTTCAGACGCCGGGGTGTAAGGTTACCCATAGAGCATATCCCTCGCACCTCGACTGACCCTGGGCCATCTCACCACTAACAGCATCGCTCATCCTGTCTCCTCTGAAAGCAGAGGAGTACGGAGAGCGATGTGTTCCCGCCACGTTGGGTATTGGCCGACGATCAATGCCAACCCTATGAAGGGGTGAAGGGGAAGCCATTGACCGCCGCCCAGGGTGTACCGGCCGCTCCGATTCCTTTCCCCCCGGACTGCAGCGGGATCGGAATCGGAGCGACACTCGAACTCGCGAGCCCGACTCGCACTTGACGGTTTTTTTAGGTTGTATATTCTGCACATGAAACCAATAGTCTAAATAACAATTTTTATGTTCCTAACTTTAAAATTGCCAAATTCCATACAAACTTTCATATTTTAAGAGATGACGGGCAAAATGTCCAGATTCTTATTTTTTTGTATTTGTGCTAATCCTAGCTCGCATACAAAATTTCAGCTCTCTACGACTTCAGGAAGTAGCCTTAAAGTTTAGCGGATCACAAGTCAAACTTAGTATATTCAATAAATACTGTAATGACATCATATCCTGAGAATTTAGACTTCCTAGCACTATCTAGTATCTATAAGGATACAAAAATACGGCGAAACGCTTCGAGGGAAAAGGTAGGTAGTGCCCTGCGCTCCTCTGTCTCGTCTTGAAATTCGTACTGTGTCGTACATTGGTGATATTTAAAAAAACATGGGTTATGCTAAATAAACGATACAGAATCAAAAATATTTTTTTGAATCCTTGTCTGTTTGTTCGCGATGGACGTATAAACTACTGAACGGATTTTGATGTGGTTTTTTCTATTAGAAAGTTCTCGGTCAGATTTAAAATCTGCCGTATTCTTCATTGCAAATGGTTAAGTAGAACCGGATAAGTATATGATCAAAAAACAATAACTGACCTCCGCGCGGGCGGAGCCGCGAGCATCAGCTAGTTAAAAATAAAGTGAATTATACAGAAACGATACGACACGGATATGGTATGGACGCATTAAAATTATATAGAAGAGGCGGTACAATAAGCTATAATTTTAATCGAGTCCGTGGCTTATCCTTTACATATCGGCGGCGTATCGTATCTGTATAATTGTTGTTTTCTAGCGAAAAACGCAATTCCTTAAATGTATTCCAACATATTTTACGTAAAACTCTCACAAGGAGTACCTATACAATTGACCACACCCAAGTGGGCAAATTATATTTCTGTTTGAATTTTTCAACTGGGCGCGGATGGACAAATTCGAAACTAATAACTAATAGATAGGTAAAGTAGGGTTTTTTTTTGTTAATAATGGCGTCTTTCCTTATATTTGCCGTATGTTATTACTCCCCAAAATTCGTTGCCTAATAGCAGCACTATCGAATGGTGTAATGATACAGGCTGTTATTTTATTTCAAAATCGAGGGGTGTGTAGCCAACAACCAATGATGCTGGTTTAGTTTTCATCAAAATCGGGAGCGAGACTCCTTTGAGCATTTTTCATCCATCCATGTCCAGTTCAAAAATTCACCTGTATACATATAGGTCTTTGGAAAACTATGCCTTAAATAAAATCCAGATTATATTCTGAAAGTAAATGCGTTTATTTCAGCTTAATCATAAAATTTTACTTTGAATAAATATATTGCACTATTTAAAAGCCATTATCTGTGTCTAAATATATCATTAATTCATCAATTTCTTTCAAGTACTTCTCACCAAACAACTTCAAAATAGTACATTATATGAACATCAAGCTGGTATAGAGACTTTAAATCTGTATCTGAGGGATTTGGGCGACATTTTTTTGCTCATTATGAACCAGAGGCAAACATTACCAAAGTACACTAGGGTAAGCAGCATTGTGATGTGCATTATACGACACAGACGGAGAAAGCTCAGCTTTAAGCCGAAACTGGAAATAATGAGGAAAACTTCATGTTAATATTAAGTTAACAGACATAAAAGCAAATACAACAAGGTTACTTACAAGGCATGCCACCTAATATTATTAAGATTCCATATCCATGAGGCTTTGAGACTAAGCAATATATTAATTAAATTTGGAGTGTTCACTGTGGAACTAATTTCCAATGGTGCAGTGAAATGATGAAAAGTAGAAAGGCTCACCAAAGGGTAACTTTTCAACTATTCCAGAAATTTAAAAAAAAATGGGTAATACCTAAGTATGTAACAGAATGATAGTCAATCATTTAATATTTTTCTGCTTACATTATTATGTGTATTCATAAATTATTATCTAGAACCTCTGTTGAATTTATAGAATATCTGGATCTGATAAAATAATCTGGTTGGGTAGGTATGTTAAACTGCAACAGAGTTTGTGCCACTATCTGCCCATATTGGAGAGAAACATTTTGTGCCCATATTCTTACTAGTTTAGTACAAGCACTCACTTGCAGGTGTAATATTTATGATATATAACATTTACTTTTGAGACAAGTACCACAATATAATAAGCAATATTTTACTTACTCTCTGTTAGCAAAGTCCTCTAAATTGCTATCAATGGACTCCATGGAGTTCTGTGGGTCAGGTAGATTTGAAAAATCTTTATCAAACTGCTCTTGTAAACAGCATATTCTCTCCATAATGAACAGTAAAAGTATCGCCCAGAAATATTCAAATTCAAAAACCATGTCTGTCATTTTTTACCTTCAACCATTATGATATGATAACCAAACTTGGTTTTGACAGGGGGGTCAGTGTACACGGGGCTGGTGACTGAAGATATGGGCAAAGCGAATGCTGCATCCTGAAATGGACCAACCATAGAACCACGAGTCATCCAGCCTAAGTCACCACCTTGCCGCGCCTTATCTTCGCTATAAGCGGACGCTACATCAGGAAATTTCTGACCGGCCTTTAATTTTTCCAGTGCCTCCAAACATTTTGACTGTTTCTCGCACAATATGTGACGAACTTTGACAGCTGTCCCGCCTTTTTTCTCCTTTGCAGCCGATTCTAAATTTAAATCAGACAAACTCACATTAGATTGACACAGATAAAATTATTGTACGTCTTCTTTCATTTAAACTTTTTATAATAACCCAAGTTTACAATTTGATATTATTAATTTTACAGATTTATCCTAGGCCTTTATTTAACCTAGGCCTACCTTTTGTATCACCCCCAGATTTTCCTCCCGCTTTAGCACTGGCACCAGATTTATTGCCTTTTTCAGGTTGTTTTTTGGGAGGCATATTATGTACAAAATATTTTGTTCGATACCACTTTCAGTAATTTCAATATGTAAAATTGATAATGTGATGAGGTGTGCGAAGTACTGTTCACAATCACTGCTAGTGCCATTAAACACCTACGTACAAATAAAGGTCACTTGCTTTCACTTTAATTAAGCTTTTATTTAATATGTATACAATATAGTATTCCTAGCATATATTTTACTTCTTAGCGTGTAGTCGTATACCAAGCAAACAAGCTCATCAGCTGTTGCTTGATTTCAAAGATAGGTTATGTTATTTTCAGGTTCACAACAGACCATAGATTATTATATATATACTAGAAACAGACAGACTACTGCAACTGACTACTGAGACCACAGATTATTATATATGACCATAGATTATGAGACTACTAACTTAAGATTTCTTTTTGTAATATTTTGGATTTGGCTACTAGGGCTTGTGCCATTATCAGTGCTGCCAATATAAATTTCTCAATAACCTGATTCAGCGACGCCCATACCCTGAAGTTCCCCGCTTTTTTTTATTCATCCCCACAAATCCCCCAAATTATATTTTTGAAATAAACACTTCAAAAGTAAGAGCCACGGGCATACGGGCTACGTCTACGTCCTCATTTACATTTTAGTGCCGTCCTCTGCACTTTTTAATCACTTCTCCATAATTTTGTCGAAAATTTCAACCAAACGCACCAATTTAAAAATTTACAACCATAAACAATTAATAATGTTGCAAATCTTTGCAAAAAAATAAGCTGGGTCCACCCGATGTGTACCCTCAGGAGCCTCGCCAAATAACTGACGAATCGTGGGTGTGTAACACACCTCTGCCTACCCTTTCGGGGATACAGGTGTGAAGTTGTGTTATGAAATTGAAATGGATGCGATTCAGAAATACAGTAGTAGTGTCGAGCTGTATTTGCCAACCCCCAATACTTTGTATTTTTTTTGGTTTGATGGTAAGAGAAAGCGAGGCAGACAGAATATTTTTAATCCTTAAACCCGATTTTTTTTGTTGGGAGCTATGGGCGATGGCACGGCATAGATATATAATCTATGTGGCACGGTGACGGCCGTTTTTGATGGATCGTTTCCAATTATTCTCATAACCATAAACCAGTGTTCGGCAATTAAAAACTAAAGTTCCCACACATCCATTTAAAAATATACAGTTGTGAAATTTAAACTGTAATTGCATAAAACATAAACATGTTTATAAAATGTGTGTAAAAGTTTACACTTTTACACACATTCCGGTTTTGTTACTAAAACACCGGAATTATGTTCACCTATGTATATACAACAAAGTTGTGGTAGTGATGACCGCGATGAACTCGAGAATGAGTGGACCGATTTTCATGATCTTTGATTTTTTTGATTTGTCTCCTCCTAACTTGTGCCTTTTTGTGTTGTTTTTTGTTGTAATCCCCATGGTGACTCCACCGCCAGAGTGGGAATAGTTTTGTCGGACTCGAACTAACCTAAACCGTACACCGCCCGTCTCGAGTCTCTAATGCCGCGGTGCCGACTAACCCTAGGCTATTTACGGTTTTTTTTTCTTTTTTTTTTTTACGTGTGGAAATCCCTTCGGATACCTTCGTGCTGGCCAGCGGGGGTGGTTATGTCGTGTCTCGACTAAAACCGCACGGTGTCCTCCCCAAATGTCCGTTGCCGGGCACCCCGGGTAAGCCCTCGAAAGGATAACCCCAGGGTTGCCGGCGGACTTTGGCCGCCACAGCGGCCTCGCCTGGTGGGGTCGGGTTTTATCCCGCTTCGGTGAGTTGGCAGGCGTGTGTAGGGCACACACGACACGCCTCCGCCATGGCCTGCTTCTGTTAGGACGGCGAGTCGGCCAACTGCCGTCCTCAGGCCCCGATCATGGAGGTCGGTAGACCCGGGCGTAGATGAGTCTGCGGCGTCCTCGCCGCAGACTGCGAAACTCGGGGGGCAGGGTTCTCTCCCGCTCCCTCTCCGCCGTCTCTTTCGCGCGCATTACCTGCTTGCAGAAAGAGGCGGCGGCGTGCCACTTGCTCCCGTCGGAGACCACGGCCCTCACCATGGTCTCCAACGAGAGAACGTCCACGCCCAGGACCGCAACGAGATCCCGGCGTTGACTCGCCCACGAAGGGCACTCCACCAACGTGTGGAGCGCCGTGTCTTCGCCAGGATCCTCGCAGTGCTGGCACTGCGGCATTGTCTCCTGGTGGATGCGCCACAGATACTTACCGAAACACCCGTGTCCGGTAACCATCTGGCACATCCGGTAGGAGAAGTCCCCATGGACCCTCTCGAACCACTCCTTCATGATCGGTCTCACCGCCGCAATGGTGGATTCCCCCCACCTTGGGTGCTCAAGTCGCACCCTCCATATCTCCATGAGTTCCCGGTGGAGCTGGGACCGCTGAGCCCTGATTTCTCGGGGCTCCGGCCTATGGCCCCGCTCCAGCGCCTCCTTGCGCCACTGGTACAGCAGCGCAAGGGCTCCCGCTTCCAGGTCCCATGGAGGGGTCCCGGCTAGGAGACATGCCGCCTCGACGGAGATCGTGCGATACCCCCTGATGACTCTGACGGTCATCGCTTTTAACGGGCTGTTTAATACAGCCACGTTGCGGGCCGCCAGAGTCTCCGCCCATACTGGGGCCCCGTACAGGGCCATGCTTCGCACGATCCCCAGGTACAGTCTCCTAGTGGGGGCGTTGGGTCCCTTGACGTTGGGCATTCGACGCTATAGCGCGGCCGCAGCCCCCCTCAGTTTCGGGACCAGACTTCGAAGATGATCGGAGTCCCATCGGCTATCGAGTACGAGCCCAAGGTACTTCATCGTGGGCTCGATGCCCACGAAGCCTCGATGGAAAAAAAGAAACGTCGATATCTAAAACAGTTTTTAGTCTAATCTCATTGTACTACCTTATCTTGCATTGGAACTATAGGTGACAAGGTAGGTATGTCACGCCATATCTGCCTGTGCAGGTGGGAAACCAGATACGACGATATCCCTGAGACCCCTGCCGCCTAATAAATTGCGAATGAAATTATATTTGATTACCTATAGGTTAGGAAAATTTCATAGCCTGGCAATAAAAGAAACTATTCAGTCATTCGTTCATTTTAGTTTTCAAATCTCAATTCATTCCATTGATAACATTGATTCATTCTTCAATCTTCATTCATTGCCATTCATGTGAAATTGCTATTTGTTTAGACTTTAGAGTTACATACTAATTTGTTTTCTTTTTTAAGGGTTTTTGTAAGGGAATTTTCCTTACCCATTTGGTTTGTGTAGTATAATATTACAATCATGTATAATTTGTCTAGATTTTAAATGAATGGTTAGTGTTAATTGCTGCTGTTTTGTAATTATGTGATGTAGTCGTGTACAATATCTCTGTATATTTACGAGTGTTATTGCAAAACAGATACATCTCTCTGCCCAGTCACAATGGGTATCATGTACGAGAAACGGCCTCTGAAGAGGCCTAAGCTGGGTCCACCCGATGTGTACCCTCAGGAGCCTCGCCAGAAAGAAGATGAACTTACATCAACTAACGTGAAACACGGTTTTTCTACAACACCACAGTCCAGTGATGAGTTTGGAACAGCTAGAAATTTTAATTATTCTGCAACAAAGGTAAGCTGATATTACAGAACACAGTAGGAATTTAAAAAAGCAGGCTATGTCTCCCACCTCATAGGAATCAGGTTGATTTTGTTTAATTCTAATTATTTGTGGTTCTGATGTAATGATGAATAAGAAATGGAAGGATGAGGGATGATCTAAAACAGGGTTTCTCAGACTTTAGTTCTATATGCTGTTACACTTTCAAGATAACAGCGACCCTCTTAATAATATATACTACATTTATATAACATAATATATAAAAGAGCATAGATTTGTTATTTTTCTTAACTATTATGGTTTGTTCCTTTTTTATTATTGCAAATGTGTTTTATTCCTCAAGCAGTTTTGCTCTATTCCACTCATAATTGGATTCAGTATACAGTTGAGTCCTATTAAAATGCATGATGTAAAAACCCATACACTTGATGAGTAGTTGTCATAAAGGGTAAAAGAAATTTCACCACTTCACATGGAAGTATGGATATTCTTGTTCTGCTACCTTTTTTTTTTTAATTGTTTTTCTCATCACTTTTACAGATTGGCCAATTTTTCTCTAGTATATTATCTAAAAAAGAAGAGTTGAATACTCTTCCTGACTGTGGTAGAAAAAGACAGCAAGTGAATCCTAAGGACAATTTCTGGCCAGCTACTGCTCGCACTAAAGCCCAAATTGAAGCTTGGTTCAAGGATTTAGCAGGTAAACAAACTATTCATTATATCCCCAAAAACTTTGTTTGCTATGGGTATTACTATGAATAAATGTAAATAGTGAATGATTCAAAATATGATTTAATACCTTATTATGGTATATGCACTCGTATAGCACTTGGGCGTTTCTCCTTTGTTAAGCAAGGGTGCTTAACATTTGAAATCATAGGGTGCTTGATGACGTCGGGGTGTGAGGGATATGCTCTATGGGCAACCTTACACCCTGGCGTCTTCAGACCCGAGATGGCGTGCGGTTTTAGTCGCTTCAAGCCCGACATAACCACCCCCGCTGCTCCCCCCCCCGCCGGCCAGCCGGCCGAAGGGATTTCCGCACGAAAATAAAAAAAATTGTGCTTGATGACAGTTGTTATAAGCAACCTATACTTTTCTTATGATAAAAGTCATTGTTATGTTATCCACTCTATTTTCTAATCTCAAACACAATAACAATTATTTTTAAATTATAGTTTGCTATTAAAGCATGTCTGTTAGTTTTTTAAACTATTATTTATTTTTCATCAGCTAGTAACAGATATACAAAGAATATAATGTCACACCATTACTCAATTTAAGTAGCTTTAGTGTAGATTAATCTTTGTTTTATGTAAGCGGAAAATTTTGAATTTCTAAGTATAATTATATTTTGTCCAACCATTTATTTAATTTATGGCAGCTCAATTTCTCATCAAATAGTTAGGTCCTGATGTGTAACATCAAAACTTTAAGTTAAGAATAATTGTGCTTCAATTATATTACATATAATTTATAAACATCAGTGTTGATTTGTAAGCATTTGTTATGGGGTTCCATAAAAATAAAAGGTATTTGGTTGGTGTTCCATTATCTTTAAAGTTTAGGAACCCTTGGTCTAAATGCAAATAAGTATAACCGATTACTTGCGATTCCATAATCTTGATCCCAATACTAGGTGCGGTAAAATGTACCTGTTTTTGTTGAGGAAGTGAATTATCGTATATTTTAATCTAACAGATACATTTGAAGCATTTTAGTGTTTAGAATATTTTATGGCTGCGCATTTCCAAGTTTCTTTTACGATTAATGCAATGGTTACGTTCTGAAACCGCTGTCAAAAGTTAAATAATTGGTTGGAAAGAGTATAGATTTTATAAACATAACATATTGTCATTGTCAAACCAAAATCTGCTTTTTAGAAGCACACTTGATGAAGAACACTTTGCCCTGTGAGGACGGAAGGATTGAGGCTTGGATGAAATATATGATAATGTAATATTATGCCCTTTTTTCTATAGCATTTAGTATTTATAAAAAACTTGCAGGTAGCAAGCCACTTTCCCAATTAGCAAAGAAAGCTCCAAATTTCAACAAGAAGGAAGAAATTTTTATAACTTTAACCGAGTACCAGGTTTCCATGCCTCGGGCGGCGTGGTTTATAAAACTTAGTTCGGCATATACTGTCGCTGTGTCTGAAGCAAAAATAAAGAAGAGACAACTGCCTGATCCTACCACGGGTAACTTTACTTTTCCACATTTATAACAATAATATTCTACATATTACACAGCGCTAGACCGAAATTAAGTGAATGCAGATAAATATATTTACATAAATTTTATTTTCACAATACATTCATATAAAGCATTGAAACACAATCAGAGCAATGCAATTTTCTTTTGATCTCATCTGCAATCATTATTCTACTATAAGCAGATATGAATATTTAGTGTATTTATCAGCTCAATGGTATCCTCCACTGAGGATAGCCACTCATCAATTTCATAGAGTCAGATTAGTTTCTCTATAGAATATCTCTCATTTTGAGGCGTTTTTGGTAGCTGCAATAACAATGCAAATAGGTACTCATTTGTACAGGGGTGTGTGTTGGGTAACCTCCTCGAGTGTCGCTCCGATTCCGATCCCGCTGCAGTCCGGGGGGAACGGAATCGGAGCGGCCGGTGCACCCTGGGCGGCGGTCAATGGCTTCCCCTTTACCCCTTCATAGGGTTGGCATTGATCGTCGGCCAATACCAACGTGGCGGGAACACATCGCTCTCCGTACTCCTCTGCTTTCAGAGGAGACAGGATGAGCGATGCTGTTAGTGGTGAGATGGCCCAGGGTCAGCCGGGGTGCGAGGGATATGCTCTATGGGTAACCTTACACCCCGGCGTCTGAAGACCCGAGACGGCGTGCGGTTTTAGTCGGTGCAAGCCCGACATAACCGCCCCCGCTGGCCGGCGGGGGGGTATCCGAACCGATACCCCCCCGCCGGCCGCACGATAAAAAAAAAAAAAAAATTGTACAAATATTTGCGCTGAGAGGCATCGATCTTGCGAGCTCCGACGTAGTAATTGGGCGCTCTACCGCCACACCAGGGAGTTTGTTAAAGAAATTAGGATTTTATACATACATAAACCATTGAATAAATATAAAATATATAAGGTAGAAAATGGTACATAATTTTCATTAATTTGATTTAAGAAACTAACTAGTTAATTTATATATCTGATGTTCTTTTTACCCATTTTCAGAATGGACAACTACCCTGATAAAGTTCCTTAAAGATCAAATACCAAAACTGGCTGAACATTATCAGAGTGCAGTTCCAGGCAATATTTCTGATAAAACTCCACCATCACAGTCAGGTAATGTATCAATCAAATAATAATAATAGTTTATTTGCATTATATAGTTCGGTGTTACAATTTTTGTGATTGAAGCCTCCTTTTAAGCAAGTAATGCCTGTATTAGGAGACTCCGCTCTTCCTTAACTAAATGTACAATTATGTGCATTAATGCAAGTAGGTGAGAACAGTACACATTATTGACAAAAATATATCCAGCTCCTAAATACATCTAAATACTACATATGAATGTATTTTACGTATGGCGTTTGGGCATGTGGTGTGTGTGTGTGTATGTGTGTGTGTGTGTATGTGTGTGTGTATGTGGTTGTGTGTATGTGCGTGCGTGTGTGTGTGTGTGAGCTTAATGAATGTGTTGAAGAAGTGTCTCAGTATCGTGATAAGTTTGTTGTTTTATCCAACAAGTGAGCATTTTTTTACAGTCGTAATAATTTTTGGGATAAATACAGATCTGTTTATTAATTTTGTTGTATAGCTGTGCAGATCGTTTGTTGTATTGTCTACAGGCAAACATGGTTCTCGTTTGGGGAATTCTCGCAATAATGTCTTTTCTTCTTTTGGCTTCTATTTTAGGGTCATAGGGAAGGGACTTATGCTTTTTTAAAATTATTTGTGTAATGTATAATTTTCTAACCGAGAGCAAGTTACTGATTCGATACAAGTCTTCAGTTGCATATCTTATTGGTTTAAAATACATACACTTGATCAGAGATCGCTGTGCTCGTTCCACTTCTATGAACCTTGTTTTAGCTGCACCACCCCAAATGGGGATGCAGTAGGATAGTACGGACTGTACCACCGCAACATATATCTCGTTCAAGAGATTTTTAGTATGGCAGTCTGAGCTACTCTCACCATTTTTGGGAACCACACACCTGAGCGTCCTAAACATCCAGCTTAGCTTTCGCACTCTTTTTGCAACTTGCTCAAGGTGAGGATACCAAGATAGTTTCTGGTCAACAACCACACCTAAGTATTTAGTATGTGGTACTTTCATAATGCTCGAGCAGCTGCAGTTTGCGTTTGTACCATCTCCACATACATGAATTTTTATATCAAATTCCTCGTTTGGTTGTGTACGATTTTGTAGAGAAAAACAAACGTAACTTGTCTTTAATATGTTTAAAGTGAGCTGGTTTTTCTCCAACCATCCTGCTATTTGAGCCAACCTTTTTTCAGTTTTAAGCCGTACATCCTGCCAGGTATCCCCAGCGAAAACAACAGCCGTATCATCGGCATAAGAAAAGACTTTAGCCTCCGCCAACCGCAAATTACAAAGTTCATTGACGTAGACAAGGAACAATGTAGGACCCAATACACTTCCCTGAGGAACTCCGAAGGACACTTCTATGTCACCACTTGTATAGTGTCCCACCCTAACTCTTTGCTTCCTGTTTGTCAGATAATTTTCGAATAATTTTAGTGGCATTCCGCGTATTCCAATAGATTTCAGCTTGCTCACAAGAATAGGGACAGAAACGGTATCAAAAGCCTTTTTTAAATCTATGAATGCAGTTAAGCACTTTTTACCACTGTCAAGTTGATCGGTAACAAGCGTAGTTAAGGCCGTAACTGCGTCCTCAGTAGAAATACCCTGACGAAAACCAAATTGTGATGCGGATATTATATTAAATTGTTGTAAGTATTTAATTAACCGTACGTTCATCAGTTTCTCTATTATTTTTGAAATGGACGGCAAAACAGATATGGGCCTGTAGTTGCCCACCTCGTCCCTATCCCCACTCTTATGAACAGGCGTAATGATGGCTTGCTTCAGCGCATCCGGGAATATACCTTTGCTAAAACAGAGATTCGCAAGTTGAGTTAAAATAGGGACAGCATAATATCTTATGTGCTTTAGAAAGCTCGTTGGTATATTGTCCCAACCCGGCGCACTATCAGATTTGAGACTCATAAGGATGGTATCTACTTCAATTACATCAGTATCAAACAGTACAAAAGATTTGGTTATTTCTGGTAGTAGGCCCTCATCAAGGTTATCCTCATTAATTACCCTAGACTGGATTTGTTCTGCGAGATTTTTGCCAATGTTCACGAAGTACTCGTTAATGTAGCTAACTGACTCCACGGGAGAGGATTTGATATTCAATAATTCCATGTTCTGATTTTTGGGGTTGTAGAGTAGATAATAGATTTTATATTCTTCCAAAGTAATTTATTGTTGTTAATAGATTTCCTAATTAATTCCCTGTCATACTTCCTTTTTAGTTTTTTAATAAGATTATTACAGTAATTTCTGTAGCGAACATAAGTTATCTTTAAGATATTATTGTGTGGATCTTTTTTAGCGTCCAGTTGTAATTTATTACGGTTCTGAATGCAACGTAATATGCCTGCAGTTATCCAAGGTTTTATAATACGCTTACTGTTTGGTATCTTGGTGACAGTAGTACTTTTATTAATCGCTTCACTTAGCTGCTGCACAAATAGGTTACATAGAGCTTCAGGATCGCTGTAAAAAAGCAAGTTTTGGAATTGACTTTCATGCAGATAACTAAGTGCCCGTTGAAAATCTATAGTGGATCTAGATTTATTGATAATTGGAGTGTTTTTTGTTTTTGAAAGGGATAAAAGAGTCGTATAGTGGTCGGTTATACTGGTATGTAATATAGCGATAGATGCCCATACCCGTTGCTTATTTATTTTTATCATAAAGTGGTCCAGACACTTTTTATCTCTAGTAATCAAAGTGTGACCCGGTAGAATTCCATGTAACGAGAGCATATTAAGGTAATTAACTCTATTCTTGTACTCCTGAGACTTTTCTTTTTCCCTAGGTTTAATATTTATGTTTATATCCCCTGCTATAATAATATTTTTCTGCGAATTTATAGTGTCCAAATGGGTACTAAGAGAACTAGTGAAACTCTCAGTATTCGAGTTTGATGGAGATCGGTAGATACATAAAATCACATAATTCAGTACAACTAATTGCATACAAGACGCTTGAGATAGTTTTATTTCCTTTACCTTACAGTGTAGGTTACTTTTTACGTACACAACAACCCCATCATTTTGATTCAATAAGTTTTCAGTAGCATAAAAATAATAATTGTCGAGATGCGGGATAGGTTTCTCAGGACTTAATCTACATTCCGTTAGAATTATAACGTCGGTTTCAAACTTAAAAGTTGATAAAGTAAGTAAAAAGTTGTCAAAGTTACATGAAATACATCTTATGTTTTGAGAGATAATAGTGAAATCATTTCGTGTTATATTAAAGTATCTGGTCAGCTCCGGACAGTCACATTCAATAGTACGGGCTATCTCAATTCTATCGAGTTCGTTAAGAGTTTGTCGTGGGTCACACATTATTTATAGTTTTATATAGAAATAACGAATCAACAAGCACCGCCATGATATATCTAAGTCTGAGTTCATACATGATTTTATTGTTTTCAATTAGGTTACTGAGTGTGGAGTTTTGTTTTGTGTTATAAGTGAAAATATAAATGCTTTTATGGATGTGTGTGTTATGTATACGTGAGTGTGTGTTGTATGTATCATGTATTTTAATTAGTGAACAATTTGAGTAGATGTGAGGGCTATAGGTATATGAGTAATAGTTATTTGTGTGATATACACTGGAAATAACTCTTATAGCGAAGTAATAAATACAGAAAGTTCCTAAACTATCATAATAAAACGGTATTGTGTTTATCATACTATACAAGATAGACAAATAGTTCAAAAAACTACAATGAAATAAGTTAACAGAATCTTTTTGGGTTGAATTACTAAAGCACACTGATAGTCAAACAGTCTTTTGCAGTTGTTGTATCTGTTGTTCAGTCCTAACAGTTATTGTCGGCGACTGTTCATTCTTCCTCAATAGAACCTTGCCATAGGCTGTCCAACAAAATTTGTAGGCTCCGGATTTACATAGGTCGCGGGCAAGGAAGTGTAGGCGGGAACCCTTTGAAGTTAAATATTCTGCGAGAAAAATGGGAGTATCTTCTTGGGATTTAAAGCCTAAAGTGGAACTTTTTATTAGCTGCAGTAAAATGACGTTTTGTGGGTTACCGCTTTTTGAATAAAAATAAATAGGGATGTAGCTAAGTGAGTAAGTGAATAATTCAATAAATGAATGATCAGTTTGGTTTTGTTTTAGAGATTTAATATTAAGTTGTAATGTTTTTTTATTCTATTCTTCTTCTTCTTCTTCATCGTGTCGATGGCAATTTTTATTCCTTTGTAGGACTGTTTATTGCCATCGTGGTGAGAGGATTAGTCACCTAGACTCTGCGATATCGAGTGCTAGGTGTCCAGGGTGCGCCGGACGTTGGGAATCGGATTCACTTTATTGACGTCGCTCGGGGAGGCTCCTCTCACGCACCCTTGCATATTCTACATATTCTATTATTATTACTATAGTAAAGGATTGATCTTTTTCAGTGGAAGTATAGGGACGTACATCCAAAATGAAACAAAAATATGTCATAACAATGTTATTTAATCAATCATTTTCGGAATCACTATCGCTGTCGCTTTCGGTCACACTAATGACAAATCTGTCTGTCACTTCATCTATAATATGATCGAGGTGGCACATTTTGTCTTCCTCTTTTATAGTGTGAGACACACAGTCACTCCACTTAGCCGGTGTCACTTTGTTGATTCTTTCTTGGAATAAAGTTTTCACTTCTTGCATTTTATACGTTTTATTATTGTTTGCGACGTGCCCCTTTACCTGAGCCCAAATCAACTCGATGGGGTTCAATTCACAGTGATAAGGGGGCAATCTTAAAAGTCTTATACCTTTTTGTGCAGCCATCTCATCCACGGTATATTTCTCAGTATGATTTTGTTGTTTCACAATATCTATGCGAGTGGCCTTCACAATATTTGGTTCAAATGTAATATTTTTAGTGGTCAGCTACTCTTGAATTCGTCCACGACATCTTCGGGATTGTTTCGATCTTCCTAGAGTGATAGGGCGCGTTGTCCATTACGACTACTGCATTCGGCTTGAGTTTGGGTAGAATGCCGGCGAATCACTCCTCGAAACACTCTGCGTTCATTTCATCATGGTAATCTTCTATACCTTTCTTTGCTTCAAACATAAGAAGTCCGTCGTCCAGGAAGCCTTCTTCTCCGCCTATGTGACTGATTATGAGTCGTTTGCCCTTTCCTGTGGGATTTTTTAACCCCGTAGTTAGGCCGTCTAAAAATGCCTGCAGAGAAGATTTTATACTTCCATCACTCCAGGTTTTTTTTGTAGTATGACCTGAAAAGAACAAAAAAGAATCATAACTTTCGACAGCTAAATAAAAGGGAAACAAACATAGGAAACTAAGAGTTGACACTTACCAGCGTTGACCCAGGTCTCGTCTTGATAATATATGTATCTTCCCGCCCAACGATATTGTTTAGTTAAACGCAGGTAGCGCTGGCACCATGATATGATATCTTGTCCATCAATAAGTACGCTCTTGCGTGATCGAGTAGCGAATTTGAAATTAAGATGCTTCATAATTTTACTCAATGTCTTTTTCGAGAAGTTGAGCAATTCTGAGTCATCATTTACAACTTGCAGCACCTAAAAATTATTAAAGTTATTACCTAATTGGTTAAAAGTCCACATGGGGTGGGAGAAAAAATATTATACCTAACGCATAATAAAAAGATTAGTGATGACAGGTAAACTAACCTTTGCGATGGTAGGTACTTCATTTCTATGAAAGAACTGATGTACAATTCGTCTAATAGCGGTAAATGTGAAATCATCAAGTTTTTCTGGAAATGTAAGTTTTGGGGCAGGTTTTTCGGGAGGTTTTGGTGATTCGCAGTCGTTCTCCTTGTGCTCCTTTAAAACGAAATAAACAGTGCGGACGGATATTCCCAAGACTTCGGCCACCTTGTTGACGCTTTCACTTGTTTTTGAAACTTCAATGTTTGATTCTGTAGATTTCACTTCAAACACATATTTGTAAACGTTTCTGATCCAAAGTTTCTCGGTTGCACTTAGAGCTACACGTGGCCTTTTTTCTTAGGAGATAAAAATGTATCTCCATCTTGTGATTTGCTCAACTAAGCATCCATGTCTTCGACGTAACAACCAAAAAAAATTAACAAAAATAAGTAGGTAACGAAAAACAAAGACAACGTAACAAAAATTTAACAATAATGATAACTAAAAAAACTCGCAGTGGGCAAAGCAAAGTTATTCGTGCACTCAAAACAGAAGTTAGAAGCCGAATGAGCGAATGACAAATGAAATAAAATGGCGGACAAGCGTCATCGTAGCACCGTAACTAAAAACCAGTACCAACTTGAGATTTTATACAGCTTTTTATTAATATGAATAATAAATAGAATTAAGTATTATCACTATGAGTTAGTTATGGAACGATAAGATTTTCTGTGAACCTAATCACATCCCTATTGAAATTAGGCGGTCAACATTATTTTACGGAATGACATTTTGAAACGTCATTTTACTGCAGCTAAAAAAGTCTTACTTTAGGTGCTTACAGCATTTTTTTTTTTTTTTTTTACGTGCGCAAATCCCTTCGGATACCCCCCCGCTGGCCAGCGGGGGTGGTTATGTCGTGTCTCGACTAAAACCGCACGGTGTCCTCCCCAAGTGTCCGTTGCCGGGCACCCCGGGTAAGCCCTCGAAAGGATAACCCCAGGGTTGCCGGCGGACTTTGGCCGCCACCGCGGCCTCGCCTGGTGGGGTCGGGTTTTATCCCGCTTCGGTGAGTTGGCAGGCGTGTGTAGGGCACACACGACACGCCTCCGCCACGGCCTGCTTCTGTAAGGACGGCGAGTCGGCCAACTGCCGTCCTCAGGCCCCGATCATGGAGGTCGGTAGTCCCGGGCGTAGAAACTCGGGGGGCAGGGTTCTTTCCCGCTCCCTCTCCGCCGTCTCTTTCGCGCGCATTATCTGCTCGCAGAAAGAGGCGGCGGCGTGCCACTTGCTCCCGTCGGAGACCACGGCCCTCACCATGGTCTCCAACGAGAGAACGTCCACGCCCAGGACCGCAACGAGATCCCGGCGTTGACTCGCCCACGCAGGGCACTCTACCAACGTGTGGAGCGCCGTGTCTTCGCCAGGATCCTCGCAGTGCTGGCACTGCGGCGTTGTCTCCCGGTGGATGCGCCACAGATACTTACCGAAACACCCGTGTCCGGTAACCATCTGGCACATCCGGTAGGAGAGGTCCCCATGGTCCCTCTCCAGCCATTCCTTCATGATCGGTTTCACCGCCGCAATGGTGGATTCCCCCCACCTTGGGTGCTCAAGTCGCACCCTCCATGTCTCCATGAGTTCCTGGCGGAGCAGGGACCGCTGAGCCCTGATTTCTCGGGGCTCCGGCCTGTGGCCCCGCTCCAGCGCCTCCTTGCGCCACTGGTACAGCAGCGCAAGGGCTCTCGCTTCCAGGTCCCATGGAGGGGTCCCAGCTAGGAGACATGCCGCCTCGACGGAGATCGTGCGATACCCCCTGATGACTCTGACGGCCATCGCCTTTAACGGGCTGTTAAGAACAGCCACGTTGCGGGCCGCCAGAGTCTCCGCCCATACGGGGGCCCCGTATAGGGCCATGCTTCGCACGATCCCCAGGTACAGTCTCCTAGTGGGGGCGTTGGGTCCCTTAACGTTGGGCATCAGCCGCGATAGCGCGGCCGCAGCCCCCCTCAGTTTCGGGACCAGACTTCGGAGATGAGGTCCGAAGTCCCATCGGCTATCGAGTACGAGCCCAAGGTACTTCATCGTGGGCTCGATGCCGATGCTTACGCCCCCTACGGTTATGCTGGTTCCCGCAGGTGGCCCCCTCCGAGGCCCGTGAAAACACATAGCCTCGGATTTATGGAGAGCCACCTCAAGTCCCAGCCGCCGTATTCGACCCACGACTTGAGCAACCCCTGCCGTGGCCTTCAGTGCCGCGCTTCGGTACGTTGCTCCCCGCGCCATAACGAGGGTGTCGTCAGCATAGCACACTATGCTGACACCCTCGAGCAACGTACCGCGCAGCACCCAGTCGTATCCGATGTTCCACAGGAGTGGCCCTAGGACCGACCCCTGCGGAACACCGCACGACACTTCTCGCCGCCCTGGCCCTAGCCAGCTCGGGTAAACTATGGCCCTCTCGGATAGGTATGCCTCGACAATGCGGCGGAGGTAAGGAGGCACTCCGTGATACGCGAGCGCCTCCCTAACGCAGCTCCAGGGTAGGGTGTTGTAGGCGTTGGCGATGTCAAGAGACACCGCCACCACCACCCCACCCCGCGAGACTACTTCCTCCGCCAGGCGCCTAACGCGCATGATCGCTTCCACGGTGGAGCGCCCCCGGCGGAAACCGAACTGGTTGTCCGCCAGATCTAGCCCCACGTTCGTGAGATGCTCGACGAGGCGCTCTGCAATAATCCGCTCAAAGAGCTTGCACACCTCGTCGAGCAACACGATCGGCCGGTAACCGGATGGCTGGTCCGCCGGCCGCCCCGCCTTCCGGATAAGGACCAGTTTCCCCGTCTTCCAAGCCTTTGGAAACTGGCCCCTTTCGAGGCATGCGCTAAAGAGCGCCACCAGTCGAGGCCCTAGTTCCTCCAGGGCCAGGACCCATGCTCGGCCTGGAATGCCGTCGGGTCCGGGGGCAGTGCATTTCCGGGCTTTAAGCCGGAGCACTGCTACCCCCAGTTCACTCTCCCTGACTTCGGGCACATCGCTCTCGCTATTATCAGCGTCAGGCGCCTGAGGCGGAGCCATACGCGGAGGGACATGCTCCTCCGCTCTCGCAGGGAACAAGGAGCCCAGTATCCCCTCCAGCCGCTCCGGCTGGAGGCTCTGGGTCAGTAGGGGCGCCCTTGGGCGGATTTTGCCCCTGACCGCAAGGTAAGGACGCCCCCATGGGTTCTGCTCCAGAGACTCCAGCAGCTCTTCGCGGGCCCGCCGTTTGGCCTGCTTTATGGCTTCCTGGAGGGTCCTCTTGGCCTCCTTGTACGCCTCATACAGCTCCGCCTCTCGGGCTGCCGCATCGTCTGGGCGGCGACGCCTCCGGCGAAACCTGGTGTACTGGCGGCGAGCGGTCACGCACGCTGCTCGCAGCTGTGCGAGCTCCGCTGACCACCAGTACACCTGTTTCTTTGCCGGGCCGGGCTTAACCCTAGGCATCGCCGCATCACAGATATGCGACATGGCTCTCCTGAACCATTGCGCCTCTGCGTCGACATCGGCAGGCCTGGCCAGTGACGGAATCCAGGCCTGCACTATTGATGCCTCCAGGAGAGCCTCCCGATCCAGGCGTCTGAGCGCCCAACGTGGATCCGGGGGATTCGCGATTGTCGGCGGCAGGTTAGTTGGAGGGGAGACGTTGAACCGAATATACTTATGGTTGGAATCCGTCTCCACCACGCGCCAACCCTGGACGCGGCGGGCGAGAGCAGGGGTCGCGAATGCGACATCCACGACCGAACTGAGCCCCCGCCGCTCCCAGGTACACTCCCCCGGTTGAGGACCTCTAGACCACGGGTGTTGGCCCAGTCCTCCAGTACTCGCCCCTTGTCATTGGTTTCCCGGGAGCCCCAGGCCTGAGACCAGGAGTTGAAGTCTCCCAGGACTGAGACAGGACGAGGACGGCACGCAGCGAGAACGATGTCCAGTTCAGCGAGCCTTAGCTCAAGCTCGTACTGGTCAAGGCTTGGCGAGAAGTAGACGGCCACGACAGCCAAGCCCTCATAGTCCGCCGCGACACAGCCTCTGCACCTTGCAATGAGTGCAAGGCGCGAGGTGTCCGCGGCGGACCCCCCGAAGACGGTCGCTACGCCGTCCAGGTCCACCGGGCTTCCGGGGTGGACCCAGTACGGCTCAGCGACCACGACCACATTGATAGACCACTCCACGATGCTCTGGTACAGAAGATCCTGAGCACCGGTGCAGTGGTTTATGTTCGCCTGCAGGATGCGGATTGGTGTGTCCATTAATGGACGTCCATCTCCGCATCCCGCCGCGAATGTGGCCGCTCTTGAGCGGCACCCCCGCTACCCGTTGCGGACGAACGGGGCTTTGGCCTCGAGGCGGCGCAGGTTCTGCTGTCCGCCCGGTGCTCCGCCGCTTTGCCCTCCGCTACGCATTTGAAGCAGCGCGGCGGAGCATCACAAGCACTGGCCTTGTGCCCGGGCTGACTGCAGCGGAAGCACCGATCCCCCACGGTGTCTCCCGCTGTGCACTGCACTCCCACATGCCCCACGGCCAGGCACCTGAAGCACCTGGTCTCGCGGGGCTGCAGGAGTTGCACCCGCGCCTTTAGGAAGCCCCCAACGAGGAGGCTCCGTTCGTCCGCAATTTTCTGCGTCGCTGCGACGGGACAGTTGACGACTGCCGTGCCGTGACCGGTGGAGCTGAAGCGGATTTCTCCAGCTCTCACCTGATCACGGGGGCAGCCGCCCGCCTCCACGACGGCGGAGATGACTTCCTCCGTCGTGGCCGCGTCATCCAGACCCGAAATGCGCAAACCTGCGCATTTGTTGGGTCTGGTGACGCGGACGGCTTCGGTATCCAGCGACTCCCTCAGCTTGGCCGCTAGGGCGTCGGCTTTGGGGCCGCTGGTGGCGCCGGAGACCTCGAGGAGGCGAGCTCCGGTGCGAGTTGTTTTGCACCGGAGCCCCCCCTCAATCTCGAAGGCCTTGAGGTCCACTGAGGCTTTAACCTGCCTCAGGACCTGGGCGTACCCCACGCCCTTCTCCACACCCTCCGTCGTCACCGTCAGGACGACGGCAGTGGAGCGTGGGGCGCGGAGCCTCTTCGGCGCCTTCGCCACAGCGGCTTTTGCCGCCTTCTTAGCCGCCTTTTTGGCGGCTCCCGCTACCACCCATTTCTCCCCTCTGGAGGAACGCTCGGGTGCAGCGGGAGTGGCGGGTATGGCGGGGGTGGGGGTGCCGCGCTTTTTGCCCTTCCCTTGTGGCGTTGGGCCAACTGGGGTGGCGGGGCCGGGCTTACCACCGGCAGCAGCTGCGAAAGTCGCAGGCCGTGCCAGTGGGGGACGGTAAGCCCGGTCCTCTAACACGCCAAGCCGCCTCTCGATGGCCGCCAGTAGCTGCACCATGCTCGGTGCAGGCTCTGGCGCCACCTCGGGTGCCGGTTTGGGCGCCGGTTTGGGCGCCGGCTTAGGCGCTGTCTTTGGCGCCGACTTTTGTGCCGACTTTGGCGCCGGCTTTGGTGCCGAATTTGGCACCGACGACGACGACGTAGGCATCCCCCCCTGCGGCACAAGAGCCCTCGGGTGGTCCACCACCTCCTGGGCTCTTGGGGCGTTCTGGGCCTCCGGGGATCCCCTGACCATCTGGGTCAGTTGCCTGACCTCCTCCCGGAGGACCCGCTGTTGCTCCAAGGAGTTGGCCAGCTCAGTTTCCAGGCTTGTGACCCGGGCCCTGAGCTGGAGCCATCAGTCAGGTCGTTGCTGATCACCTGCCGATTACGGAACGCGAGAGGATGGCTAGTCCTCTCTCACCGGCGGCGGCACAAGTGCCCGTCGGCCCCTGCGTCAGCAGTGGGCCAACCCGCCCCTGGATCCCCCAGGACCCTACGGTGGCCTCCACCACTAACAGCATCGCTCATCCTGTCTCCTCTGAAAGCAGAGGAGTACGGAGAGCGATGTGTTCCCGCCACGTTGGGTATTGGCCGACGATCAATGCCAACCCCATGAAGGGGAAGCCATTGACCGCCGCCCAGGGTGTACCGGCCACTCCGATTCCGTTCCCCCCGGACTCCAGCGGGATCGGAATCGGAATGACACTCGAGGAGGTTACCCAACACACACCCCGGTGCTTACAGCATAGCTTAGATTTATGCTTAATATTAAATGCCTTACCCATTTTCATAATCTCCGTCTTGAGTAGAGTGGAGCCGGTTTCTACTATTATAGGTGTATTAAGGTTTCTACTGTTTTTCCCACGAGCTCTGTATATATCCTTTATGTCGTATTTGGTGATTTTACAATCTATGCTTTGAGAGAAACATAAAGCCATTTCTATTAAATCCTCCTTAGACTCGCTGGCTTTTCTTGGCACATTTTTTATAACAAAATTGGTTTTTTGGTTACTAATTTGCATCGTTTCGATTTTATCTTCCAGTATTTTGATATAATTTTTATCCTCTTTAGCCTGGTTCTACAATTGGTCAATTTTCTTTTTAAAATCTTCATTTTGTGCAGTAAGATATGCAATGGAACTCTCTATGTTGACGTTAAACTGCTGAATTTCTTTCAGTGTTGTGGTAATTTGTTGGATTTCTTTTGCCTGTTTATCGGCGAAAGAACTCAACATTTTTTTCATCTCTAGCTTAAACTCACTAAGCTGCTCATCCAGTGAGTCACCCAGCTCGTCTCTGGTTCTCTTGACACGCTGAAATATATAACTCTGCGGAGTACTCATTCCCACCTGGTTAAGATCCGTTTCCGAAAATGATTTATCCGTCTTTGACTCCATGAGCTCCCTAATGGGTAACAGTATGTAACGATGCAATCAAGTATAATGCAATGCTGCACCGCCACACTAAAGACCGTTAATGAACACCTTGTAGTGCTTCTGTGTGCGGAAGGGCGGAGTAGGTGCTATTAGTCGTCCAGCTGGGTAGGTGTGGGGCGTGGTTAATTAGCAAAAAGGGTGGAGTCAATGCGCTTACGCAGCGGGGCGGAGTTCTTCACAGTGGTTGAAGTACTAGGCGCACAGACTCGATAGTGGTGGAGCTACGGTGGAGCTTCAAGCAGCTAATAGAATAATGTTCATCACTCACTTAACGTTATGCACTCCTAATTTATGTTTCGAATTAATCACATAAACTTAAGATTTATTTTTGAATAAAAAATATATAAAACTCAGAGAACACGTTAACACCTTGCGGCGGTCCGGGGAAAGAGGAATAAGAGGAATGTAATATTGTCATGCATTCTTATTCATCCTCTTTGTCCGGAAACCGGATCTGAGGAGCAAAATAATTTGTAGGATTTCATGAACTTAACTGTTAATAATGATGAACGTAAAGGTGAGTAAAATAAATAGGGTGTATGAGGCCCTACTAAGATCTACGAGGTCCAAGCCAATATGAGCTGCTAGCCGGCACACCTGCTGGTTAACACATGAGGCTCTGGTGTAGGCTTTCCTTTCATTTATTGAAACAAATGTATCAGTTGTACTTTTCCACAATTATATTTATTAATTATACTTGATGACTGTAACATGTAAATAAATATGATATAAAAAACCTTTGAGAATGCTGTGAGAAGAAACCGGTCAGGTGTAAGTATTAAATATAATTGTGGAAAAGTACAAGTGATACATTTGTTTCAATATGTCTAGCAAGTTCCACCAATTGCCATCAATCAACAGTATAAATAGTCTTTCCTTTCATGGTAGAGGGGTCAGGAGGCAGTCGCTCCCGCAAAAGTCAAGGCCTCGCGCTTCAAAGTGCATGCTTTGGATGCAACTCCGACTAGCGCTGTGATGACGAAGTATTATAATAATAATGATGACGAAGTAAAATAAACATATGTTTCAGGCCAAGGCACTCCTAGCCATAACTCGTCAGGAAATCCTCCTGGAGGGTCCACACCTAATTCAACAGTTCCCAACTCTATGCACTCACCAGGAAACTCTAGCAGTAAGTACAATTATTTGGTTAAGCAAATGATAATGATATAGACACATATAATATACACACT
Organism: Cybosia mesomella; assembly: GCA_946251805.1. Classification (NCBI taxonomy): domain Eukaryota; kingdom Metazoa; phylum Arthropoda; class Insecta; order Lepidoptera; family Erebidae; genus Cybosia; species Cybosia mesomella. Next base: position 26,044,334 of record OX276390.1, on the reverse strand, counting down.
GTGAATTAGAAGTGATTTGCAATCAAGTACTCCTAGCATAAAACATTTGCCTTGGTTGGTTTGGTTGGAGTGCTAAGAAGAATAATACAGATGCTGGCAAACATGTTGACATAAGTCGGTGTAATCGGGGAAAGTTCGCGCATGTGCGGACGGAACAATCGATAAAAGGATTAATCAACCAATAAGGCGAGCTCTATGAGCCCGTCATTGGTTTAATATAGTCTATGATTGTTGCCTTAAGACGTATAGAATATATCGGAGAATTTTGAATATCTGGGACATGTCTAGATAGCTCAGCTGGTCAGAGCATTCCCCCTGTAAGGCACTGGTCGCGGGTTCAAGTCCCGTTCTAGATGTTCTCTTTTTTCGATCTAAAATCTTTTGAAAAAGTAAGCGTACAAAATGCTTAAAAAATTCATTGAAATAGTCTATGATTGGTCAATTGGCGCACATTAGCCATCTTGCCCCGCACAGCCACAAAGGAGCCCTTAAAAACGCTTTCTGCAGTCTCTACGGAGCTAGAGTACATTGTCAAGATGTTTTGACAATGTCTAGTGTAATATAAATTTCTCGATAAAAATCGATAAGAAAAGTATTCAATGACACACAATATTCTTTGAACATTATTAATTATATGATGTATTCCAGCTTTAGGCTCATCAACTCCTGGTTCAAGTGAAAGCACGGATTGGCGGCTAGCTATAAAGCTGTGGAACTATTGTTGCCGGCTCGCGAAGTATCTGTTGGACGAAGGTCTACTTGATAGGCATGATTTTCTCACTTGGATCATTGAGCTACTTGACAAAAGAGCCCCTGATGATGGACTTTTACGGTTAGTATGGGTTCTCACCACAGCCTGGTTTCGGAACGGATCTACGTCAGAGAGTTAACACGGTAAGGTGTAGCGACTTGCAGATGAGGATGACATTGACCTCAGAGATCTTGATGGAACCCTTACCTCACTTTCAAAGAAGAATGTTAGTGTACTTTGAAATAACTACACTAACACTTATTAGACATGAGAAGATTGGCTGCTGAATCGCAACCGAAACGCTAAAGTATAAATATAAAACTAACAATAAATATTAACTGGCAACACTAATGCTTCCTGCAAACACTAAATCGCGATATAATTTAACAAAAGCAGTTTACAACATTAACTGTAACTTATTCATATTCATCACTATCGTCTTAGCGTGGTTCCCGGTTGCACCCGAGGCTTTCACCTCGAAGCCCAGGATCCCCTTAAGAAGAAGAAGGCTCCCTTTAGATTTACGCTTAAACTTTAGCTTATGGGGGTTGACCTCGGTCTGCGCCATAGCGTCGTCCGTCAATCAGCAGGTTGCAGTTATAAATAAATAAATATAAATATTCTGCGACATTTTACACAGCGCTATCTAGACCCAAAGTAAGCATAGTTTAACTAGCTTGTGTTATGGGTTCCAGAATGCGGATAAACATACTTATATACTTTTTTTTGTAAATACATACATATCACACATAGAAACACCCAGAACAATTCAAATAGACATATTTATGCATACAAATATTTGCACTGAGCGGGAATCGAACCCGCGCCCCCAGTCGTAGCAGTCGAATGCACTACCGTTACGCCACAGAAGCTGTCAATGCAAATGTAGTTGTGATTAGTTTGTCTCCTAGGGTCTTGGTGAAGCTTCAAACGCCCAGTGACTTATTCATCTTATCCCCAGATTGTTCTTACCGTTGGCTCTTCAACACATGTCGGAGTTTGTCGGTTGCGAAAGTCTGTCTCGGCGATTAGCCACTTCATGCGCCAAGAAAGCAGCTGCGATATGCTCAGTGCTGTCTGATACTACCCTGCGGACACTGAACCAACCTGCCGTGTTCTCGAAGAATGTTGATAGAAATGCTGGTATGATTTAGAGTATATTTTATTTAAAAAAAATAACAGCTCAATTTTACTAAACATTGTTCATATTTATAATTAATTTTCCTTATTTGGTCCGGGACATTGACTTAAAGTAATGACTCCATACCACACTTATTTTAAGTAACTTGATTACCCTTTCATTGTATTAGGTATATACTCAATAACTCGTACAGTTGCTAAATATCTTCTGCACAATTATGTCGCCTTTACTGCCTCGACTGTGAACACAGGTTTTTTAAAGATCAATTCATTTCGTAGTTTCGTCCTCCTCTGATGATTATTTTGATGATTGAATCTCATGTAATGAGTACCTTATCAAAGACCTATTTTTCAGAAACAAATGCCCAACCAATGTCACCAGCTCCAGATAGCAACGCTGACATCAAACCAAATATATCTCAAATTAAACGGGAGCCCACACCTATAGAAAACCAGTTAACACCAAATCCTAACCATTCCTTAGGCACACCAAACCCAAACCACAGTCTAGGTACACCAAATCCAATTGGAACGCCAAACCCAGCTCAACCAATGGACGTTGTGAAAGAAGAAAGGCCATCATCGCCTAGGGAGACCAAACCTACGATTAACACAGTGGTGACGGCGGCTTTGAATCCTGTACAAGTCGGATTTGGAGAAATACTAAACTGCGCTTACCATAGAGATGTTATTATTCAACTTGCAACGGTTTTACAGGTATACAATTTATTTATCAGGGAATGTAATTTGTACACATGGCTAAGGAAATAAGTATACACTTTTATATACACCTTCACTTGTAAAGGTGTATACTTAATTCTTTGGCCGTGTGTATGCTGTACAGCGATGAAAGTAAAATAATACATCAAAATTTGCTTGTGTGTACTCAAATAAGTCAAAAAAGTTAAATGTATCTATTTTTCATTTAAATTTCGATAATTGAAGATTAACATGTTTGCTACTGTGTCTTTATTTTATTGCGCAGGTTTACGCATTTATTTGCTGGTGGTTTTGCCCCAAGTCACTCTTTGTAGATATACACTATACACAAGAAATAATTAATTTAATTTGAGTCTCACCTTGAAACTAAACCCTTTTCAGTAACAGAAAATTTAATAGTACTACTGTTTTTTATACAATCTATACATGCTGTTACCTACGACTTCGTTCACGTGGACTTATTTTGCCCACGGGAACCTTTTAACGGAATAAAAAGAATTGTATGCCCTTGTTCAGTTGATGGTCTGACATGAGTAGGTACTGTAAGTTTGAATTACTATTTTGCTTTTGATGCTGGCTGTACAACATTCTCTATTCTCTTTAAAATATTTTCGAATCTATTATTTAACCTTACCTTTAATTAATCTTTTTAGATCATATGTGTTGAGTGTCCTACAGCCATGGTGTGGTCTGGGTGTGGTTCATCCTTACAAGGGTCGCCATTAGACTTATTGCCTATACCCCCCTCTGCACTGCCCATGCCGCATATGGACACTGATATTACTGAAGAACATCGAAAGATGGTAAGTGGCATGATTACAATTCTGATAAACAATATAAATAACATCAGAAGCTAAGTCTAAAACTTTGTAATATTGTTTTTTGTTAGGTATATGAAGCTGAACAAGAAATTTCAGCCAGAAGTAAAAAGGCTGAAAGCAAATGGTGCACTGATAAATGGCAAACGAGCTCTCAAGGTATTTATTTTATTATTCCGATTTGTAATATGTACTTAAAAATCTCTGATCATTTTGTATGTTATTTTTAATCTTCATATTTCTCCCATAAGCTCGAGTGCTAGCAGTGTTGGAAGCTCTCGACAGGCACTGCTTCGATCGTGTGGACCCTAACAATAATCTGGACACTCTGTATAAGGAAGTATTCGCGAATTGCCCACCTCCGTCCAAAGATAACATTGATACCAAAGATCCGGTGAGACATAACCAATTTTTCTTTTTTCATGTTTACTTTTTTTATTTAGTATTTTTATGTTGTGGCAATTAATTTGGTAATTTACACAGAAGAATAATTAACATTAACAAAATTATGGCCTGTTTTATAAATTGTAAATTATGTGAACTCAATGGAGTAATAAATTTTCTAATTCCTTCCCGCGGGGTTGTATTGCAAACCATGAATGAAACGTGAATTCTGAAGTGTTACACTGTGTTGACCCCTAAGTGCAACCGGGATCATCGCCGCGCTGTGATGATGATGATGACCGTAGACACCTTTGATCTCCACTTACTACGACTATGTCATATTCATGTTCACTTCACACCTGGTACAGGAGTGGGCGTGTCCGTACAGCGTCGTGCGCGTGATATGCGAGTGGGCGGTGTGCAGCGCGCGCTGGGGCGAACACCGGGCGCAGGCCGCGGCCGCGTTGTTAGACCGGCGCCAGCACCACACGCTGCACCACCACCACGACCACCACACAACTGGTAAGTTCGGTAACCAACGACCACCACACCACTGGCAAGTGTGGTAACCAACAGTATAAATAACCGCTAAGTAATGCACAAATGATAATTTTCACTAACCAACTTCATAAATGCAATTTCATCCTCTTTATGATATTTAACACGTTGAACGCCACGTTAAAATATACTGCTTTTCCTTGGGGCCACGCGGCTCACCGGTGAGCCAAACCTTACTGGACCATTGGAGCCACGCGGGTCACCGGTGAGCCACACGACGACTTATACTTTAACCTGTTTTGTAGGCCACTACGTGCTGATATCGTACATAAATATATGAACGGTGAGCCGCGTGGCCTCCTGCAATACACCGTTCAACTTGGTTTGAGTTTCTTGCAAAAGACTTAGAATTTATTTACAGTTTTCTATACTTAGTAGGATGATTCTCAACTCTAACAAATAAAATGTGTAAAGCTTAAATAACATGGGTATTTTACAACAAAAAATAATTATTTATTATGTAATAATAATTATTATTATTTATTATGATTTGAATTTACGCCGGGCGAGTAATGCATGCGGGCGGGTGGTGGTGCGCGGGTGAGCCACAGCGTGACCCCGCGGCCCCCGCAGCAGCTATTTCGCATTTCCTTCCGATGCGGCCACGCGGCCCACCGGTGAGCCATAACACTAAATGCAATATTTATGGCGTAAAACTGTATAGTTTTGAATGGATTATATATAACCTCATCTTTTTTACGATTTCCTAGAAAAAAAACACCACTTGAAAAATTGAAATAAATATAATTTTCTCTTTGGCCTAAACGAGTTTTATCACGCGGCTCACACGGTGAGCCACGTGGCGTTCAACGTGTTAACTATGACAAAAAATACTTAGTACTATAGTTGATTTACTGCTTACGAGAATACACTCTTGTAGGTAAACCATATAAGGTTCGTTTAACACTTACTTCAATGCCATTTCCAGGATCTGATGACAAAGAATCCGTGAGCTCCAGCACTGGATTATACAATGGGCCACCTATTTTTCAGAATCTTCTTCTACGGTTTTTAGACAGTGATGCGCCTGTTTTAGGTGCGTATCAAGTTTTAACTGCTACATGGGTCTATTAATACACTGAAAATTGAACTGTTTAGTTAAAAATGTGTACTTTAGTTAAAGTATGTTTAACAGTCTTCTATCTTATTGACACATTTGTCAGGAGTTTAAGAAAAGACGAATATGGCTTTAGTTATCCCAAAAACTGTTGCTGGTTCGATTCTCGTACTGAATATCTTACTGCGGATTGTGAGGCTTTTTCTATTTAATTTTACAAGGTAATGTTAGCATACTGATTGCTTCAAAGTTTCCGGTCAGATCAAGGAAGTGAATCTTCTGTAATATTAGTTATTCTGTGACGTTTGATGCTTGCAATGAAACTTCAGCTGAAGTACATTTTAAATTTTTTCATGTAACAGATGAGCTTTATGTTAACTTATTTTACTCTAAGAAGAATTAAAAACAGTAAATCAATACCTCATTTTCAGACGAGAGTCCAAATGCTCCACCAGGGAACAGGCAACAATTCGCCAATTTGGTACATTTATTCGGCGAGTTGATACGTCGGGATGTATTTTCACATGACGTGTATATGTGCACACTTATATCCAGAGGTATATATTTTAGATTTTAAGCAGGTCTGAGAAAGTATCTATCGAGGCAGTCGAACTATTGTTTAGCACTGTAGGCACCCATAATGCGCGCGCGGTAGCAACTCCTCCAATTTTCTTTTTTTATGTGGTACTCTTCACCTCGCCTGCTAGTAAGCTAAAGGGGAAGTCTCAGGAATGAAGGTCACCATTGCAGATACAAATAATGCTACAATGCCCTCAGTTTGACGGCTCATCAGATGCTTTTTCACGTCCCACTTATAGGCCCCGGGATTGTAGAAGGAAACACGTATGCTTCTGATTAATTTCGATGCGGTTTCCAATTTTACCATTCCCTGGGACTTCATAATGTCGTCCTAAAAAAAAGAATTTAAATCCTAAACAGCTAATTTTTATTTCTCTTTGTTAGGCGATCTGATATCGCCTACGGAACCCACTTCAACTGTAGGTAGCGTTCATACAGTGGCGCCACCTGCTAATAGCACCGGAACTAACCACAATATGGATGAGGACATATTCGCTGGTATTGATCTCAAACCCAAAATGGAGGTAAGATTTTGACGAATTTTAATGCTATCCAAAAACAGCAAACAATGATTACTATGTATAATTATTTTTAGGAGAATGTACGAATGGATTTGGATGACTCAAAAATTGATGATGACCTTGACAAGTTATTGCAACATATCAAAGAAGATCAACAGAATTCGATGGATGCTCCCGATAGTCCCAAGGATCCTGGAGAGCCCTCACATAGGTAACTAAAATCAAATGCCTCTTTTTAGTGTTTCAAGTAATGTTGATTTGGCACGTCATCAGAAAGAATAGTAAGCGCTACCACTGCCTCATGTCTAGCATGGGGGTGACCGCACGTCATGCAATTCGAATCTATCATTTTGCACGGTTTTGTGCATAATATCTGCACGAAATTAGCCCACTGTGGCGCTAAGACTCCGGCTTGCTTTGGTTTTGTAAAGCGCCTTCTGTATCGTTAGTGCATGTCCTCAACTTGATATCTTTCGGGAGTAATTAGAACCGTTGTTATAATTTTAATATCTTATAGACACAAAAAAGGTTTTAACTACTCTATAAAGGTACCGAACTCCGATGTACGATAAAGAGATTGCTTTACAAAACCCTAAGCATTCCGATCTTAGCTAGACTCTCACTCTTCTTTCCGACGTGCGGAATCAAAAACCGGGTACTGTTATTTCATTGATTGAAATGGTAAAGTATAAATGCGCCTTTAAAGCATTTACTAAGGAGAATTTTGTTTTGCAGTGTAACTTCACCAATGATGGGTCCAAGTAGCATGGGCATTCCGGGCATGCAAGGAATGAGTATGGGACCAATGTCAGTACCAGGTGCGTAATGTCCTTATAGAATAATATTATTTTTGAAGTATGTAGTAGAAGAATAGTAGTTTATGCAACTGTCATATAAGAAGGGGTAAAAACACGAGAGTCGATAATAGGTTGACTCGAGTGTTTTAATACCTAAGTTATATGCAGTTTCATACACTACTTTATCTTCACTCATAGGAAAAATTGGAATTAAACAAAGTAGGTAGGTTACAAGGAAGTAATTTAGCGTGCGCCATTTTTTTCACAGTTGGAACTGCGCATGCGTGCGCCTTATTTTTTTTTATTCTGCCTAAAACCTTAGACTAGTTTAATGAATAAAATAATATAGCGGTGCTATAATGAGTTTTATGATACAGTTGGCGGTCCTATAATAAGTTTTATTTTTAATTTTATGTATATGCGTTTATAAAGTGCGTATGTATAGAATCGTCTTTGAATTCGTAATTCGAATTTTTCGATCTGAGTGTAGATAAAGAATTTTTAGAGTAGGTCCTTTATTATTTGAATTTATGCGTTACAAACAAGCCTACAAATAGTACCTATTTATAATGTTGGTGTAGAAAAAAGCTAAATCAAGAAAAGTTATTTTATTATATTACTAGCTGAACCGGCAAACTTCGTTCCGCCTTAGAATCAAGTTATGTTGGGTTCCTTATCAGCTGAATTTATTTCGTGAATTTCTTCTCATATCTTTAGTTATCCTAATTGCGAGTATAGGCACAGTACCCCTAGGGTGCCATCTCAAAGCCGTAGATAGCCCAGGATTAGCCGGGTTGCAAGGGAATTGCCTTGTTAGGTCACCTTACACCCGAGACTGCATGTGGCTTTGGTCGATTCGAGTTCTACATAACTACTCCTATTGGTCGGCAGTGGAGTAGCCTTGGGGATTATCGCAAAGAAAAACCCACAAAATGGCACAGTATAAGCGGAAACAAATCTAAAAAATCAAAGATCATGAAAATCGGTCTACCTGTTCTCGAGTTATAAGCTGTTCATTCTAATTTCTTAAAAACGTAGTTCATTCCACATTTAAACGTACAAAACTTAGAGACTAAACACAATACAAGTAAATCTACTACTGAACGAATCTATACTACTGTCCAGGTATCCGTACCACAAGCTCAGGTCCTTCAAGTGGTTGTGGCGGCGGCGCCATCAGTACTGGGACAGTTTCCCGACATTACCACTACACGCTACACTTCCCACTGCCGCCAGCAGAGCCCGAACATACCCCTCACGACGCCAACCAGCGACACATACTGTTGTACGGCGTTGGGAGGGCAAGAGACGATGCCAAACACGCTGTGAAAAAGATGACCAAAGGTATTTTACTATCACGAAAATTCTTATACTTCTTATAATTTTATACCAAACCCTATAAAGGCCTTTTATGTTATTAGAGACTTCACTTGTATAGGGAAAGCAAAACAGCGTTATTGTTAATAATCTGGCTGTAATTTTCCCTTTATTATTCCTAAAATTACTAACATAAGATATATTTTATAAACGTAAAGTTGTTTGATTTACTCCTTAGAAATATGTAAGCTGTTTTCCAAAAAGTTTTCAATCGATGTTGCTGAAGGAGGAAAAATAAAGAAACACTCCCGCAGCGAGTTTAATTTTGAAGCCGTTACACAGAAATTCCAGGTAATTGATTATATATTAGCTTTTATTTTATTTTTTATTTTTATATACACTACATTGGTAAGGCCTATTTAATGTTTGCAACACTTTTTCTGTTTATAACATTTATTTAATTTTTAATCATATAAAACCATTTGCATAACTTGTTTTGTAGAATGGTATTTTAGTATGTTTATCGTTTAAATAGCCGTTAAGATCAGTATTTTCTTAAGAAATCGTCTAGGCTCTTTGTAGATTTATTGAGCGGTATTTTATAACTAAACGAACATCTGAAGTTGTGAACCGAAGTTTGGGGTAATTGGCATCATGAAATGCAAAACAATGTACCATTGAGGAATAATCATCGAAAAACAGTTTCACGAGCGCGCGACCGTAGTAAGATGCCTTATTTTTCAAGTAAGAGTCCTGCTCGCTCAGCTCAATTTATTTCAGTCGCACCCTGCACTGAATTCCTAAAAGTTTTATGTAAAGCTTTAGAGCTATGTAGTCGGTAACTTGCAATGTGTTAAGCTAATACTTATGGCGACTGTACATTGCAGGCGATGTCGATGTACGAGCAGGGCGCGGTGTCGTGGGCCGTGGGCGGCGCGGTGTGCGAGGCGCTAGCGGCGTACGCGGCGGCCGCCACAACGTACCTGCCGCAGCCCGAGCACGTGGCCTTCGCACTCGACCTCATGGAGATTGCGCTCAACGTGCACGGCCTCATCGACACCTGCATACAGGTTACACGCCTCACAACTTTCACATCAGGGGCCTTACCTCAACGCTCTGATAGCAATGCAATAGTCTCTAATTCCTCTAATTCCAACTATCGATATAAGGAGGCACGTCCAGGGGGCCTAGACAAAGTGACATTCTACTAGTGGAATCGCTTCGAAGCGAACCTCCAAATGTCCGAATTGTGTGGGAGTGACATTATTGGTCGACGTGTAACTAATAATTTCATTCCCATACATTTCGGACTTTTCGATTCCACTAGTAGAATGTCACTTTGTCTGGGCCCCTCGGTACATTTAAAAAGTTGTTACTTGAGAGATTAGCTTGTGTATACTTGTGTGTACTTGTTTTTTCCGTGTGGAAATCTCCTTGGATACCCCCCGCCAGCCGGTGGGGGAGGTTATGTCTAGGTCGAACCGACAAAAACCGCACTAAGTATATATCTTTTTCTGTCCATGCATATTTACGCATGCGCTGTATGCCTACACGGGTCCGTTATATAGGTATATACTCATTCGTCTAATTGTGTAGCGCGCCGTAGGGATATGCTCTATGGGCAACCTTACACCCCGGCGTCTGAAGACCCGAGACAGCTTGCGATTTTAGTCGGTTCAAGCCCGACATAACCGCCCCCGCTGGCCGGCGGGCGGGTATCCGAAGGGATGTCCGCACGAAAAAAAAAGTATTGTGCATGCATAGGATAGGTGTAGACATGTAGATTTCAAATTCTTATATGTATGACAAATCTATTCTACTCGCTAGTTTTCCAGAAAAACCCCTTTAAATAAATGTTTATGTTATCTAATATGTGGTAAATGTCGCTGGTGTCATACTTGTTACGCTCATAATGGTTAAACATCATAAAAATAAAGTAGTATATAAGCTTCCTGTATATCCCCTATGATGGTGGCATTGTCATCATGACAAAACCCTCTTCTTTTATGAAGATTAAAAAAAAATCATAAAAATAAATATTGTGTCATTGTTTATTTACCCCAATAAAGGAAAAAAAAGTAATACATTGCAGCTGAGAGATGGAGCTGTAACCATGTATAGTCATATTTTTAATGACCATAAGAGCGTCGTGGTAAGGCCCCTGAAATTTATTAAAAAAACATTAAAAATTATTATTTAACTTTTTTTAATGGTCACGTCAATATAACTTCACCTCGGCTGATGATAAGCTAAAAGTAAAGTTTCAGGAAAGGGGGTCACCATTACAGAGACCGATACTTCAAGAATGGTGGCCCTCAGTTTGACGGCCTAATCAGATGCTTTTTCACGACCCGCTTATAGGACCCGGGACTGTAGGAAGAAAGAAGCAGGTCTTGATGGTGCGGCCAAGAAAAGAAGTGCCGAACCCAAGCGGTTTTTGATTGAATTGTTATATTCTCCATAATGCTTTCTATCCATTACGTGACTCATCATCATCATCCAAGCGCCAATCCCGGTTGCATGCACTTTGATGTGCTCTCCCACTCGCTGCCATACTTTGGTATAGTTGACTTTTATAGGGCAGCCTGCTGCTCTCTGACCGTCTGTCGTAATGAGAGAATGAAGAGAATGCTTAGGATTACTATTCCAATTTAAGGGCTGAAATAGACTAAGGCGCCGGACAAGCAGATCGGACGCGCGTCCTAGACATGTCTTTGTAACTCCCCGTCACGTCTAGGTCGCGCGTCCGTTCTGTTTGTCCGGCGCCTAACAATTTTTTGTTTACTGATTTTCCTTAGTATTTTTTTTTATAAAGTATATTAGTTACCGAAATTACTAATATTCTCCCTAACCCCTCCAGCTAAACTAAATTGCTTGTGTTTGGGGTGGGTTCACGTCGGTAGTGTAATGGCCAGGATTCGAACCCGGACCTCTCGATCGTAGGGTCGACTCCTTAACTACTAAGCTACCGACGCTTCAGTATATATAATTGTATACTTAGTTATTTTATAAACATAACATAAACATAACATAACTTCACGCCTGTATCCCCGAAGGGGTAGGCAGAGGTGTATTACACACCCACGATTCGCCAGTTATGTTTAGTTATTTTATTTTCATAGTAATACTGGGTTGATTTTAAATGAAAACCCTTTAATTATTGTACACAGATACTAAAAGAGCTATCGGAAGTAGAAAGCGCGCTGATATCTCGCGGGGCGCCAAGCAGTGGTCTTGCAGCTCCACGCGCATATACTTCCGCACTAGCTTTGTACACCGTGGGGGCCCTAAGAAAATATCACTCATCTTTGTTACGTAAGTATTTCTGTATCTATAGACATTACGCGCAGAGCAGATAGGACCCGAGATCAATAAAACTAAACTGCGTTATCACGTTTTACTCAGTGCATTTTATTGTGTAAAACGTTAGAACCACCCAGTTTAGTCAAACGAATTTTCACTGGTGAAGTCCATCTTTATAGTTTCGCTGTGACCCTGGGATAAATTATAACGCATTAAGACAAGTGATTTGCCAGATAGCCCCATCTGCGGATATCCGAGAAAGAAGAAAGATCCGTATCCGTTACTTTTTTGGCGGAACTTTGAATACATAGATGAAATTGCTATAGGTACAGGTTATTAGGTAGTAATAAATACTATTAAATATAGAAATACCCGCGCAATGCAAGTTGAAACATGTCCTATCACGCAAAGCGGCAAGTGGCGTCAACTATCGTTTCAAAGTGGATCGGTGGATCTTTACATCAAATATCCGTATTCGACTCCCTATCCGCAGATATACATTTTAACGATCACATGTCTACTATTAATCTTGGTCGAGATTCACATATCGCGTTGAGATTACTATAATAGTTTTATTCCTAAAATAAGCATAAGCCTAGACTCACTTAAAAAACGGTTGTGTATTTTGTGTTCAGTATGTGTGGAGCAGACATCAGCTGTGTTCGAACAGCTCTGCCGCTTAGTCAAGTGCGTGGTTAACCCCGGGGACTGCGGCTCGGCTGAGCGCTGCGTGTTGGCGCAGTTGCACGACTTATATAAGGCAGCCGCACATCTCTGCCATGCACCGCATGCAGATACCTTTGCTAACGCCTACCCGAAGATCAAGTAAGTATATTAATAATTGTTGTGTATAGTTAGTGTATTTCTGTTATATGACTTCTGAAAAGAACAATTTTGAAGAGAAACAGTATCTCTACGTTTTTCTAGCATAAAAATACGGGACTCGCTTGTCTAAAAAATAATGTTTCACTCTGTTTTTCTCGCATACAAAATGCGGGACTCAATTGTCTATTTTTTAGGATTTGCTAAAAAATGTATTTAACTTTTGAATTTAGTAATCTAGGGTTTTTAAAAAAAAGGGCAAAGGGAGGAAGAATTTTATTTATTAGACCAATAAGTATAAACTAAAATTTACTTTGCAATTTTACAGGCAAGCTCTCTACTCTCCATTGCAACCGACGCCGTCCAACTATCCATACAATCCACAGTTTCTCAGTGAATTCTTCACGAATCCACGGAAAGGTATACCTTTCAATTTTTCTACAATACTACAACTAACATCGGATCTTTACCTCGGGGATAGGCAAAGGTTTTGCCTCTGCCTAGACAGGAGTGTATGTATGTTAAGTAAATACACGACTAGGAATTGAGTGCAGGGTGCGACTGAAATAAATTGAGCTGAGTGAGCAGGACTCTTACTTGAAAATAAGACATCTTACTACGGTCGCCCGCTCAGCTAGGGCCGCGCGCTCGTGACCACCACAAACGGCTATTCCGCGTATAATTAAGAATTAATTTGTGGATAGTAACATTCTATTTGATATTTATTTTCTTTAAACATCTCGTTTTCTTACTTTCAGGTAAAATAGAAATAGCATGGGCTCGTCAAGTTGCTGAATCGCCAGCTAACCGATACAGTTTCGTCTGTTCGGCAATGCTTGCTGTGTGTCGAGAGGTTGATAATGACCGGTAAGGAGCACAATATTTTTTTATTTATATATCGAGTGGTTTTCCGGTATTCAAAAAACTTTTACTCATGCTCACTTTTACGCACTAAAAGCGCCCTTTTCTAACTGGAGAAGTGAACACGTTATTGGTCCCATGTTGTAGCGTGAACGAGCTAGGCGTGGTATGCGCTGAAATGACGGCATGGTGTAGCGGACTAGCCGCCGAGTGGCTGGGCGCCCTAGTGGCTTTGTGCGGGGCCCAGCACTACCCCGCCTCTGCCCCGCACGCCGCGCCGCCGCCACTGTACCCGGATCTGCTGCACCATCGGGACCTGCATGACGCGGCGGCTCATGATGCACTGGCTGTTTTCACTTGCATACTCGTAGGTCAGTATTCTCCCGTTTCACATATTCATCCAAAGCTAACGATTGTGTCAGGGCATATGAGGCCCTAAACCTTCGGTCCGGTAAAATTTAATAATATTTTTTTTTGAGTAATGTTATTTTTAAACTATCGCGGTGTAAACTCATATTTTTATAACGTCTCGGGACTTATCGCGATAAATATGGAACTTACTTTTACCGACGTTTCGGATGCGTTGCAGCACCCGTGGTCACGGCTTGACTGGCCGGCGAGCGTCGAGAGGTGTGCGGGTAAACATTTTTGTGCGCCTACCCTCCATTACTGTTCTAATGTATGGTAAGGCTGGCGACACACCACACTCACAGTATCACTGGATTGCACGTCCCGGATAGTTTGAATCCATCTTCCCTTTTTTTTTTTTTTATCGTGCGGAAATACCTTCGGATCCCGCCGGCCAGCGGGGGCGGTTATGTCGGGCTTGAACCGACTAATACCGCACGCCGTCTCGGGTCTACAGACGCCGGGGTGTAAGGTTGCCCATAGAGCATATCCCTCGCACCCCGACTGACCCTGGGCCATCTCCGGTTTCGAGATGGCCCCCTCGGGTTTGGGAACCACGGTGTCCCCGTCTTGCCCCGGTTTGGGGTAGGGGCGCTAGTCACCCCACCGCCTGCTTCTGCTGCTCGGCCTCACCTGTCACCCCCAGGCCTGCGCTCATGGAGGACGGAGGTCGTTGAGCGACCTCCGTCGCCTGAGTCGCCTGCGACGCGCGGCGAGCATGTTGCGGGCTCGGCGGGCCGGGAGAGTTCTGAACCGCTCCCGGGCGCGCTCCGCCATCTCCTTCGCGTGCATCACATGCTCGCAGAAGGAGGTGGCGGCAGCCCACGCGCTCGCGCTCCGCACCATTGCCGCAATCATGCTGCCGAGCGAGAGGACTCCCACCCCGATGGGAATCCATCTTCCCTATTGAAATTTTTATATTTTTTAATTTCAATATCTTCACGCACAATACGTGGATAGTAGTGGCGATCAGTGGAGAGGACTTTGGGTTGATGAAACTCAATCCAGTGATTAGTACCCGACTCAAGATGTTCTGCTACTGCCGATTTATTTAACTGACGGTTTTTCACAGCTGCGATATGTTCTTTGAATCTCTCTGCAACGGTTCGCTTGGTTTGGCCTATGTAGGAACTACCGCAGCTGCAATCCACTTTGTAGACACCCGGTGTTTGTAGAGGTATGACGTCCTTCGATGTTCGCACGTATTTTGCTACTTTGGTGAACGGTTTAAAGATCGTCTTGATGGAAAACTTCCGTAAGCAAGGTCCGATATTATCCGTTATACCTTTCACATACGGCATGTACGCCGGTTGGCGGTCAGCACCCGGCAGCATCTTCCTCGGTGCACGTCGTGACTTTCTAGAACTCGTAATATACCCATTCATCCAGAACCTCCTGAACATGATCTAACTCCTGCGTAGGTGCTCAGGTTTACACAAGTCATTTGCTCGCTTGATGAGCGTCGCGCTGACTGATTTTAAATGAAGTGGGTGATGATGCAAGGAGGCGTGTAGGTATCTATCTGTGTGAGTGGGTTTACGATACACAGTGTGGGCCAAGGAGCCATCGGTTCTCACCATTAACTTGATGTCTAGAAAAGATAATGTTCTGTTGTTCTCAATCTCATACGTAAACTGTGTCTTCACATGTAATGAGTTAAGATACTAAGTAAAACGTACCACTTCCTCACTATTGCCTTTAAATATGCAGAAAATATCATCTACGTACCTTTTCCATAGCCTAATCTGGGCGTGGCCGTTCTGAGACACCTCTTCTTCTATGTGTTCCATCCAAATATTTGCCACGACTGGTGCCAAGGGGCTGCCCATAGCAACACCGTTTATCTGGAGGTAGTGTTGGCCATGGTAAAGGAAGTATATAGTTCCCTTCGAGGCAACTTTGTAGTAGTGTCACATAACTATCCGGCAGACCATTATCCTTCAACTTGCTTTCAATAATCTGTAGACAGTCTTGTAATGGAACATTGGTAAATAACGACTCCACATCGAAACTTACCAAAAGCTCATCTGGTTCCAACCTAATGTCTTTAATCATGTCTACAAAATGGCGAGAATCTTTCACAAAAGACGATGTTTTTCCCACTAATGGCTGCAGTGCTTTAGCAATGTGTTTTGCTAGATCGTAGGTTGGTGAGTCAATTTGACTTACGATTGGTCGCAGTGGCACATTGGGTTTATGCACTTTGGGCAAGCCATACAGTTTTGGTGGTTGTGTGATCTTTGGGTCGGTGCAATCTTTCGAACTCGTCCTTCGTGAAAGTAAGTTCCATATTTATCGCGATAAGTCCCGAGAGGTTATAAAAATATGATTTTCTTGACTAACAGTAATTCTAAAATGCTTCTCTTTTTTTCAGCACGTCACTGCTTCTCCCTAGAGGATTTCGTACGTCATGCAGCACTGCCATCTCTTTTGAAGGCTTGTGGAGGAGGCGGTTCTGGTAATCCTGCAAACGCGCCGTCCCCCGACACGGGTGCCAGGCTTACCTGCCACCTGCTCCTTAGGCTCTTCAAGACCGTTGACACTCCACAACCTGGTGAGAAAAATCGTTCAGATTATTTTTATTTTACTGAAATATTCCTCTTATGCTGTAAATAGGCTAGGAAGAATCAACTCCCATAGAATATAAAATCATGAGATAGTGTCCCACTCCTAGACTATTCATGGTAAAGAGGAGTTGAGGAGCAGACCACGGTCTCCAAGGTGCAAACTTTGGTTGCAACCAGGATTGGCACCCGGATAATGGATATGAAGATAGGTTTACATGCACGCCACGCCAGTCAAAACTTTTTCCCATTGGTGTAGGAAGAGACAGTTTCCACTAGCTTCGATCTTTGCATACACCTTTATTTATAGCTTTCAAAGATGTTTAAAAATATGTATCGTGTTTTCTTATTCTAAAATGTTACCACTGGTACTCCGAATATGGTTGAGCATCTTATTCTTTTGTATAATTAGGTCTATATTCCGTATCAACGTCGCCTGGACCGGGTGGAGTAGCTGCAGGTGTGCGGTTGTCCTGCGACCGACATCTTCTCGCCGCCGCACATAAAAACATTGGCGTTGGACCCGTTCTCGCAACATTGAAAGCCATTCTTAGTAAGTCATAATCTAATGATTTACATTAACCTACATTACTGAATTAACCTAATTCGATCTACATATCGCCAACTACCTATATAGGTGGTAGCTATTGTAGGTGGTAGAGTCAAGCAACAGTCATTTTGGTCGTTGCATGAATGGACCGACTCGACCGGGGAAGCACCACCCTCTCACAGAATATCGACGCCAAGTAACAGTATTTGAACTGCTGCGTTCCGTTTGGTGAGTGAGAGTGCCGGAGCCCAAACTCCTTTTCCATCCCCTCCCAAACTCCTTTCCCATCCCCTCCCAAACTCCTTTCCCATCCCCTCCCAAACTCCTTTCCCATCCCCTTTCCTTTATAGGGTCGGCAGCGCGACAGTAACGCCACTGGTGTTACACACGTCCATAGGCCGCGGTAACCGCTTCCCATCAGGTGGGCCGTGTGCTTGTCTGCCACCTTAGTAGTATAAAAAAAAAATATAGTACTAGCTGCCCGGCAAACTTTGTTCGGCCTTAGAATCAAGTTATGCTGCTTACTTTATCAGCTGCATTTATTTCGTACATGTCTCCATGCACCCCGGCATTAAAAACTTTAGACGGCGTGCGGTTTTTGTAAGTTCGAGTGCAAAATAACCACCCCCGCTGGCCCGCGCCGGGGTAACCATGAATTCCCGAAAAAAAAACCCACATAACGTCCACCGGTCCACCCTTTCTCGAGTTATGAATCTGAAATCTGATCGCTGACCCGATAAACTTCGTCTCGCCTTAGAATCTAGAGTTATGTGTGTTACCTTATCAACTGAATTTATTTCGTGAATGTCTCCGATTTGCACAATATCCCGAGAAAGCTATGTCAAAGCCGTAGATTGCCCAGGGCCTGGTCAAAATACGTTTCCACCTCAGCCAGGAACCGTGACACAGTGTTTGTTTCTAACTAGCTTCTCTACTACATCATTGCATAAATCCGCTCTCTGACTGCAGTGGTTGGAGACTCAACAGCTCGCGACGGCGGAAAGCCCGGCAAAAAGTCATGCGAGCTGTCCCACATTCTGGGCACCAGTGACACAGTCCCCACTGACGCACAGCTAGATCTCATGTCGTAAGTAACATAATTATCTCATTGTTGAACCTTACATTATTATTTACGAATAACAATGATCCTTGAAATTCATATTTCGATTTAAAAGTATCGCAGATATTGAGTTAGTAAATAACACAAGTTAATGTTTTTCTTTTTGTTATACTAACATATGGTCCCCACCTAGGTATTTGAGGCCCAAATCAAATTTAGCTTCAAGCTTGTACACTTGCTGATTGACGGACGAGGCACTGGCACAGGCTCTCTGACTTAAGGGATCAGACGGCAGTCGCCCCCATAAAAGCCAAATGAAACCAAGTGAGACTGAAAAACAAAGTTGGTGAAATGAGGGTTTTAAACACATCTACCCATGCGTTATGGTACTATAGGCGGAAGTGAATATGTATACATATTCTTGAAATCGAGGTTTTTTATATATAGTCCGTCAATTGACTGCACCCCGCTAGATGGTAAGAAGCTAGGGTGAATTCCAGAAAATACAGGCCACCATTCCAGATGCTATCGATCCTAAAATGGTGGTCCCTACCTGCATAGCCCCTACGTATTTCGAACTCTATTTATAACTATACTATCATTTAGGCTACATTTTTGGGAAGGACAAAACCGATTACGACAGTCCAATTTAAAAAAGAATGGATTTAGAAGTAGTAGTAATTTTCGGCATAATGTCACATTTTGATTCAATCTTTGGGTGTTATTAAAGATGACTTATTAATTTCCAATGATAAGTGGTATACTATACACTTTTAGGAGATTGACTGACTTGACAAATGACATACACATACTTGCGTTATTATTTGCATCAATATCTGTAATCAAAGTTACAAATGTTAACATAATTTATTTTTCAGTATTGAAGGCCAACATACAATTGACGGAAATTCCGTAGCGGATCTTTCGCGTCGGAACTCCAATACGTATTAATGCAAATGAATAACCGATGTTTCACGAAGTGTGCTTGTTGTCAGTTATTTATATGCAATAACTTGTATTGCCGTTCTGACGCGGAAAATCCGCATTTCCGGCATTTCCGTCGAGTACAGCGTAGGCCGCTGTGTGGATATCATATTGTTGTTATATATCAAAAATATAGTTGTTTTTCATACCTCAAGGATCATACACCATAACATCATAAAATTATTTTTTAGCATAAGGAACACATATTGACTCGCGTTATTTTCTATCCTTAGGATGGTAGATTCAGAGATGAGTGGGGGCCATAGAACTCCTAGGTTTGTTTATTTTGTTATTGAGTTACACGGTTGCACACCCTACGACCGGACATAGCTTCACTGTGTACTCATATTTGTACATTGTCTCATTCTAAAATGACATACATACCTACAATGTTGGCGTAGCTAAGCATCTCGTTTAAACAGGATATTTACGCATATATATATATACCCATAGCGACTTATAATATAAAATAATCTGACGTATTC
Organism: Cybosia mesomella; assembly: GCA_946251805.1. NCBI lineage: Eukaryota > Metazoa > Arthropoda > Insecta > Lepidoptera > Erebidae > Cybosia > Cybosia mesomella. The sequence goes on along the minus strand of OX276390.1, from coordinate 26,024,655 downwards.
AAACCAATGACAAAAAAATAGAAGGATTAGTCCTTATTGGCTATCCGCCCTCCTCAAGCTTAAAGATGACTAAGTGACAAAACTTACATCTTTTGTTAGTTGGTAGGTATTGTACGATTACATCTTACAATAATTTTATATTCTATACGTGGATACATATTACATATTTGATATTGTAGCTATAAAGTAAATTAAGAATTAGTGAATATTTTGCCACATTATTGTCAATTGCAATTAATCGTTATCAAAAACGTAATTTATCCTCAAGGAACTGAGTTTCTAAGCAAATAAGTATTCTTACAAATATACCATGCTAGTTCCGTCTGTTCTTGAGACATTGATTCAAATAATTCTACTACACTCCAATAGTCACCACCACACTGCGGTGACTTTAAACTGTAGATGTTTTCTATATTAGTAGATTGTTGTCTCTACCTACCTCGAAAGGAGACGGGCGTGATTATATACATGTATGTATGAAGACTAAAAGCGTGATAAAAAATATTTAGTATGATAGAAGATGAAGTAACCAGAATATAGAAATAAGTTAGAAACACACAGAGAATGGATGGAAGAAGATTTACGAAAAAGATGAATGAGGCCAGTGTGAATGGACAAACAGGTAAGAATACAAAATGAGATCACATGTTTTAACTACGCCAACATTCACTCGCTTTGCTTCTCTTCATATTGTTTTGCTCCGCAACCATGCTGTGCCAAGGGATATTTCGATGTGTAGTTGCTTCAACCTTTGTCTGTCTATAGAAAACCCTACGTGGTTGTAACGTTGCCCTTCTCACTAATTCACCTCTTTACCTGCAAATATTACATGTATATAACAAACTACACAGACATCTATTATATAATTGAATATAAAATTGGGAGAATATTATGTGAATAATATTTTGGTCTTGATTGTATTCTAATAAAAACAATTATGTTATAATAATCATATTCAGTCCAGAGCTCTGCTATTAAAAAAATACCCGCAATTGAAAGGGAAATATTTATAATAAAGTTCTGTCGCAAAGCTATCCTTGCATTTTTATATGACCTAGATCATAATAAGGTCAAACTAAAACTGTGTTATTATTAGGAACTGGGGTAGACCATGTTATGGGACATAAATTTATCTTAGAGAAGAATCATCCTGAATACAGACACTCCTATACGAGTATGTAGTCAATCGTTTAAACATTAGCTTTCGCTGTGATTTGACGATTTAAATATATAGATTTCAAATTCCGATATAAGTTTCTTCCTTTCATCACTCCTATTAACTGGAACTCAATAAATTTGTATTCATAGTATTCGTACTACATCGTCCCAAGACGTATGAAGGCAAGAGTCTCAGCACAGGTCCAGGTGGCCCAGTTGGCAGAGTATTACCCCTAAAAAGTGGCTGTTGCGGGTTTAAATCCCGTCGTGTACGTTTACATTACACACATAAAAACAGTAAGTTACGAAAGTACAGTAAACAGTAAAAGTACGAATCTCGGAAGTGAAAGGTTCTTATAATTTGTAACCATTTGTCACATTATACCGCACAGAAACGAAAGTAAATAGTTATTTTCTGCTAATGTTTCTTAGTAACGAGTTCTTCCATTACCGTTATATCGTTCACAGCAGTAGCACCACGTTGCTCTAAACTACATACTTCCAATGTCTATACGTATACACAACTCAACTACTCACATCTATCTCCCCACACGTCTACAAACCTAGTACATAGTCTGTAGTCTGAACATAGTAGAAAAATGTGTTAAGTCACAATTTCATTTTATTTATGTGGGTGATTCGTGCTTCTTCATTGTCTTAACTAAACGCACAACAGAATCATAATAAACTAATGGGGGACCTTACTATTTTAAACTACCACGGACTAACAGTTCACGACAATGATCTTAAGCTCTGAGTGCTTCCAAACCTTGTATAAACTATATATTTGTTTGTGAGTCGGTAACGTAGCAGTTATATAATGCGGTGCACAAGTAATTACGTAAGATTACAATTTTCTTTCGTAACTTTCCTCAGTACGTCTGATATATTTGATACGAGATTTCTGTTTCTTCTTTCTCTTTTAAGGCCAAGCCAAAGTTTGTGACTTGTTTAAAAAATATTCCTAAATTATTAAAACCCCATTAAAACATTGGTGGTTAGTTGCCAAACCACATTATTTACATTGGGTTAACACCACAGAATTGGATATCTACTTTTTTACATTCCTATTTACATTTATCCCACGATTATGGAGTATAGAACTTCTATTCGTTAACTTAACACAAAGTCACAATCGCAATAACATACAATACTTTTCTTTTAACTAAAAAAATCTTTCAAAGTTGATTGAATGATTACTTTTGCGTCACCTGTTATAATATACTACGCTCAATGGCTCACTGCACTCCAAAACACAACAAACCGCCCAAAAAGATGTAACCAATTGATTTCATTTCAAAGTAGTAATTAGCTACTTTAATTTACACATGGGTCACAAAATGTATTTAAAAAGCTTCATTTAAACGCATTTGTTTGTAGATGACCTTCAGAGCTCAAAATCTTTGTCCAGTAACTGTATAAGCATAGTAGCTTCTTTTCAATAAAATGTGATAAATGATTGCAGGGGTAGCGGAGGTGTTGGTTCAACATTACTAGATTCCTCGCAATCATTGTCGTCGTTGGCAAGACGGGTATTAGCCGAAATATGCTCTGAAGAGTGGGTGCTCCAGAAATGTTTACAGAACCCTGATGAGCTGTATCAGCCGGATATGTTGCTCGATCCTATGCTCATGACGAGACAGGCACAAAGGTAAGCAGTCTTAGTCACAAGGCAGCATTTTTTTTTTATTAAACCTCAAAACGGTATGGAATGTTGCATGAAAAACGAAAAGTGACGTCATACCTCGTTATTGTTAAATATTTTACTATTAGTGGTTGGGTGGATGATTAAACATGAATAAAAGCTATAAAATAAGAACGGACGGTATTATTACCGCACTTTTACTATTATTCGGTTTATTTTAAACTATAGGAAACTACCCAATTGTATCGATATTTGTTTAACTGACAATAAACTTGTTTAACATAATACATTACTATTCTACTATACTATTATACATTAATACATAATTATAACAGGCAAAACAGGTAAGATCTAAGCAACTAATGAATTATTATTTCTTTAGTGCTTAAATTTAGCACCACTTATTTTTTCACATACTCTGACTTTGTAAGTTAAGCTCATCCAAAAAGAAACCGTAAGTAATTATTTTTTAATGAACCAAACTAGCTCGATTCATTTAAGAGACGTCATTCAGCCGTACATGGCTGAATGACGTCTCTTAAATGACTTTTTCACTTATTTTATGCAGACTGCTTCATATGATCTGTTACCCTGAGTCAGCGAGTCACACGCACCCCGATCTCGATCAGAAGACTATGATCACCCGACTGTTGGAGGTATGAGTCTTTGATTTGTACCAAACACGGCCGGGATTAGACAGTTAATATATATCGCGATCTTCGGGATCCTGTCAATATATGCTGATATTATTGATTTTCAAACGCGATTCGTACCTATGTTGATACCGAATAACGATATTGGATCGCGATATTTATTGACTGTTTAATCCCAGCCTATCAGGCCTGTAGAAACTATCCTAGGTATTTTTTTCTTGAAGTGCAGACTACAATGCGTATTTACATTAGTATTCTTTCACAGAACCTAGAACAATGGTCATTGCGCATGTCTTGGCTAGACTTACAGCTGATGTTCAAGCAATTTCCTAGTGGATCTTCCGAATTGAGCGCGTGGCTTGATACAGTAGCGCGCGCTGTCATCAACGTTTTCCAACAGCCCGCACCGCCGCCACCAGATAAAGATAGGTAAATAGCAAAAGATAACAAGGAAACACAATCATGTCCACGACACAACCATATATTTATGGAGCAACGGGGTATGATGATCCTCCGATAGAAAGGGAGGCTCCTTCAACGCCTGTCGGGCGGCTGCCGATTTGATGTGGGGATATTAAATAATGTTGACTAGCTCAACAAGCTTTATTGTACAATGCAGGATTGGTTGTTCCGTAGAAGTTCAGCTTGCTATCGCTAGGTGGCGCGAATGTCACTTGTTGAAAGAGTGACTGCGAGGATCTGCTCCGGTCAGGCTGCTTCCAATCACGTCGGGGTCACCACTTAAAGGAAACGTTTCTTCGATCACTACGCTCGACTTCTCAGTGGCAAAGAAGTCGCCGCCGAGGAGGGTTCTCCGCACTCGTAGGCGCCCGGACCTGTACCACTGAAGATGTCTACCGCAGTAATCGACGAAACGTTTGGAACACAAGTTTCCTATGGACCACGGCCAAACAGCCTGGAAGCAGTATATTCAATATGTGCATAAAGTTTAAATGGCATTGTTTATAGAAATCTAATGCTTAAAGTTTTATAGATTTCATTTCATATTATAGGACAGGTACGGATCGCGGTGTAGTAAGTACAAGCAAGTGGTCGGAGTCAGTGTGGTTGGTGGCACCTCTTGTCGCCAAGTTGCCTGCGGCTGTGCAAGGTCGAGTGCTCAAACAAGCTGGACAGGTAGCCTCCTCATATTAATTCCCCTAAAATTTTATGTATGTGGCCGCATCACCATCGAACTTCCCTTGTCCCAATTATTTGGGGTCTGTGCAAGATGTCATTCTCCTCCATGCATTCCTGTTAGATGCCATCTCCTCAGTCACCCCCTTCTTTGCCATATCCTCTTTCACTCATTCTATCCATATGTGTGGCCACATCAGGTAGATAAATATTTATAACGCAAGACTGTGGACACGCAAGGTCTGCTAATGCGTTACTCTGGTGGATAGATATTGGAGAGTGGTTGGGGTGCCGGTTGTAGCGGCAACTGTTCGAGCGGAGGCGGTGGAGGTGGCAGTTCTCATCGCGATTGCAAAAGCCACCAAAGTCCTAGTTACAAAGGGTAAGTGACTAACAGATTTGTTTTACAGACTTTCTTTTTAATTTCAGCTATCCGGGATAGGTCCAGGTAGCTCAATTGGCCAAGTAGCTTTTTTCCTTATAATTTATAGGAAAGCTTAGCATAGTTTTTTTCTTCATCGGAGCACCAATACCAGTTGCCTGAGTCTACTTTCCTACTCCTTAATTATTTTCTACATTACTATTATATACTGGTTCGTCCATCAATTAGCAGGTGTAATGCCTTGTAGGTGAGGTTATACACCCAGGAAAAGTTAGCATCGTAATTGATTCAAAATTTCACTTATTAATGAGCTTTTTTGTTTACCTAGGTCGTCAGGAGGAGGTGCTGGGGGTAAGCGCGGTGTCAGTAGCGGAGGCTGTGGTGGCGGCTGCGCATGCGGAGGGGGGAACGCTGTGCGCCTCGCCAACGAGCCTCTACTCTCTCTTGTACTGACGTGTCTTAGGCATCAGGACGATCAAAAGGTAACAGATATAGCCTGTATTTTCTCAAAAGGGTAGGCAGAGTTGTATTAACACCCACATTTAGCCAATTATGTGTATGCGGTCCTACATATGCGGCCAACCCGTTATCGTCAACCGAGAACTCAATATCAGATAGTATATGGGGTCTTTCAACGTTTTCGGAGCCCGAGCCAACCTCAACTGCTAGCTGGTACACCTGCTGATTGACAGTCAAGACACTGGCGCAGGCTTTCTTCCTGAGTTTGAGGTCTGACCACAGTCTAACCCACAGTAGCTAAAATAAGCCAACAATAAAATTAAAAGCGGACCCCAAGCTCCAAGGTGAACGCCTGATCATCGCTAAAATGATGATGATATATGTTTACTATCTGTACTTGCTCTGTGATTGACAACCTTCAGTAAGATATACCTCAAGTATATGTCATTCCCTATGTCCAGGAGAGCCTCCTAAGCTCCATCCATACGCAACTACAGCACTACCTGACTCACGCCCGCGAACACGAGCGAGCGGCGTGTGGCGACGGCTGGCAGGACGAGGCGGCCCCAGACGCGCTACAACTCCGCTTCTCGCTAGCGGGCGGCATGTTCGACGCCATCCGCCGCTCCTACCAGCTCACCGCCGACTGGGCCGTACTACTCACGCAACTCGTTGCGCATCAACTCGTCGACGCGTACAATAATAGGTACTACACTCTACGTAAAGGTGCAGGGACGCTGAAACAATGCTTGTGATTTTCTCTCGATGTTTTTAATCATAACGGTATTGGTAATTTGGTTCTTGCCGTGCCCGTGACTATGTCTGCGTGAACTTATAGTCCAAATAATCTAAGAGGTACCTTTTAACAGATGGGATTGAAAGATGCTAGACACAGACCATCGCGTAAATATTAAGTTGATGAAATATAATGCGACATATTTCAGTTAATACTTCTACAAATAATTAAAAATAAGGCGTATCTGCTTTATTTCTGTGCGACGTCCTAAAAAGGTTACGTTCTACCAGTTTTTATTTTATATATAATTTTAGTGTTGTTACATTGTAATCGTTACTGTAGAGAAACTGACTGTAAAGATTAATCGGTTCATATGACAAATTGTAAGTTAGCAATAAAGTTGCTAAACCAGAGATATCATAAATTCATATGCTATCTGAACTTACAATCTATTTGAAAACATCCAACCCTAAACGACTGCTGTCAAATGGTACTTTTTAGGGTTCCGTTGCCAAATGCCAAAAAACGGAACCCTTATAGATTCGTCATGTCTGTCTGTCTGTCTGTCCGTCCGTATGTCACAGCCACTTTTTTCCGAAACTATAAGAACTATGCTGTTGAAACTTGGTAAGTAGATGTATTCTGTGAACCGCATTAAGATTTTCATACAAAAATAGAAAAAAAAACAATTAATATTGGGGGTCCCCATACTTAGAACTGAAACTCAAAATTTTTTTTTTCATCTAACCCATACGTGTGTGGTATCTATGGATAGGTCTTCAAAAATGATATTGAGGTTTCTAATATAATTTTTTTCTTAACTGAATAGTTTGCGCGAGAGACACTTCCAAAGTGGTAAAATGTGTCCCCCCCCGCCTTTAACTTCTAAAATAAGATAATGATAAAGCTAAAAAAAATATATGATGTACATTACCATGTAAACTGCCAACGAAAATTGGTTTGAGCGAGATCTAGTTAGTAGTTTTTTTTTAATACGTCATAAATCGTAAACCGCAATTTACCTTTCATTCAATCAACTCAAATACGAGGGTCAAACTGAAAGTTCTTAGAACTGGCCACTTATAAACAATATAATAAAAAAATAATTCTAAAATTTGAAAATAGAACTCTTTGCCAATATTACTGAGTATATATTTCATTCATTTATCATTTGTTTTACGAAATTGAAAATTGTCTGTGTCACGTTAACATGAATTTAACACGAGAAAATTTTCGTGCAATGATTTTTTATGACTTTCGATGTCATTTAAGTCAACAAGAAAGTTATGATAGACTACGATTGGCCTTTCACGATGAAGCCCCATCTCGTGCGACTGTTTACAACTGGTTTAATGAGTTTAAACGTGGTCGCACTAATCTCACTGATGATTTACGTGAGGGACGGCCTTCTACGGCGACGACTGAAAATAACATCTGTGTTGTGCGGCGTATGATAGAGACTGACAAAAGAGTGACCTATCAGCAGATTCGGATAAGCTTAGGCATCGGTATGAGTCAAGTGCACAAATCCTCCACGAACATTTAGCGGTCAGGAAGCTTTGCGCCCGGTGGATACCTCATAATTTGACTGAGGCTCAAAAACTCCATCGTGTGGATTGGTGCCGTAAAATGATTGAAAGATTTAACGGAGGTGACTCTAATGCTGTGTTCGACATACTAACAGGTGACGAAAGCTGGATTTACTGTTATGATCCTGAAACCAAAAGACAATCTGCTCAGTGGGTGTTTCCTTTCGAGGAGTTGCCAACTAAAGTGAAGAGAGATCGAAGTGCGGGAAAAAAAATGGTGGCCTCGTTCTTTGGAAGGATAGGTCATTTCGTAACAATTGTGTTAGAGGATCAAAAAACAGTTTCTGCAGAATGGTACACTACCAATTGTTTGCCACTTGTCTTGGAAAAAGTTCGAGAGAAACGACCTCGCAGTAGGATCCTCCTTCACCACGACAACGCCTCGTCGCACACCGCCAAGCGAACGATCGACTATTTGGCGACATCAAACGTTGAATTACTGGGTCACCCGCCGTATAGCCCCGACCTCGCGCCTTGTGATTTTTATTTATTTCCAAAAATTAAAGAAAATCTTAAAGGAAATCGGTTTATGAATGCTGAAGAAGCGGTGGCTGCGTATCGCGATGCCATTGAAGAGACCCCTAAGGACGAGTGGGCAAAGTGCTTTTCCCAGTGGTTCCATCGCATGCAGCGGTGTATTGACGTGAATGGACAATATTTTGAAAAGATATAATAAAACTAATAACTGGCTAATGTAATCAGTTTTTGATTTTCTAAGAACTTTCAGTTTGACCCTCGTATAAAAAATAAAAAACAAACACATTATCGTGTTACTTGCTGCTACGGAACCCTAGGGCGAGTCCGACTCGCACTTGGCCGCTTTTTAGACTATGTAGACTATAAATCTGGGTCTTATTTTTTTGCGGTGAATCCTAATTATTTTAATTTGGGCGTGGAACGTCAGATATACATAATTCAATAATATAGTTAATGGCTTCTGCAGTAGAATCACCGCAATTTCGCCAATGTCAAGTAAAATATAATAAATGTTTATAAAATGTTTTTCACGACTCCCATCTTTTTCCTTCCAGAAATACATAATATTATGCTACACCAGAAATACATAATGCCAGGTGTAGCATAATGTCAGATTTTCGTATTGACAGATTCGTATGATTGATTCGCGAAATGACATATTTGTCGAATTACAGTAGGGACAAGATAATAGGTCACTTTTGACAGATGTCAGTTTTATATTCATAGTGAGGTGACCTGCTTAAAAACATCGATTAAATGAATGAATCGAATGAATCGATACAGACTTGAAACATATGTGAATTTTAAAAATGATCATGCGAATCCCTGTCCCATTATTATTTTTTCTTTCATAAATTAAAGGAGCAAAATAAGACAAGTACCTACGTAATTTAACAAAAAAATTGCTTTTATTCACTTGAACTATCGGAACTGCTATCTTCATCACTGCTGTCAGCACTCAGAGATATTATTAATTCATTTTCAATAATATTGTCTATTCTCACATCTCGTTCAAAATCTTGTAAAATTATTTTCTTTGTCTTCTCCACGACTTTTCGCCAGTCTTCTGTAGTGACTTCTGCACATGCAGTTTGTAGCAGAGTCATCATTTTAGCAGTACTGAAGGGTGGTTCAGTATTGTTCCGCGCTGCATGACCCTTTATTTGTGCCTAAATAAGCTCGATGGCGTTATACTGGCAATGGTAGGGAGGCAATCGAATAACTTCGTGTCCATGCTCTAGGGCTAGTTCATCGATTACATAGCGGAGCTTGGACGGCTTAGTTGCTTTTACCAGATTTAACAACTCAACTTTTAATAAAGTTGGACTTGCCTCCACACCATTTCTTACCAGCCACGAGACAAATTCTTGCTTTTTATTTGCTTGAGTTGGTGGTTTATCAACTTGTACAGAATGATACGGAGCATTGTCCATTATAATTTTCGATGGGTTTTCTAAGCTGACTAGCAGCTTCTCAAACCACTTTTTAAAAACATCAAAGTTCATTTCCTCATGGTAATCTGTTGTAGTTTTAGAGGCGAATGCGAGGAGGCAGTCTGGAATAAAACCTTGAGAAGCTGATCCCGCGTGACATATAATAAGTCGGGCTCCTTTTCCCGATGGAACTTTTGAGGTGGAGGCCGCTGTATCATCGGTCCATGTCCGCGCAACCGTATGGTTCGCATTCAACCATGTTTCGTCAATAAACACGACATTGTCCCAATCCGTAATTTTATTTACCTGACGTAAGAATGTTATTCTCTTCAAAATAATGTCGTAGCGTTCTAGCAGGATTTTCCGCTTGTCGGATTTTTTAAATCTAAAGCCAATCGATTTTAAAACCTTTGATAGAGACGATTTGCCTCCAAAAAATAAGCCTGCGCCTTTTAACGAACTCAATAGCTTTTCCCGTGTAGGATATTCTTTTCTCGAGTAATATCCATAAATGTGGTTGCGAATTGCAGCAGCATCAAAATTATCAACGTCAACAATTTTCTTCTCCCTCTTTCGTTTTTTCGGTGTACGTAAAGTATTATCTTCTGAGCCTGATGGTCCGTATTTCTCTTTCAGAATTTGAGTTACTGTCTTCTTCCCTATTCCCAATGCTTCGGCAACGCGTTCTCTCGGTGGTTTCAATGGTAAAAGAGGCCCATCGTTAACTGATTCACGTCCAAAATAATTGTACAATTTCAGCACTAGTTCGCCAGATTGACTGTTTAGAGTTTTCCCCCGTTTCGACATAGTAAGACTGTAATGTTTTTCTTGTTTAATAATCGTTAAGCAATCGGAGTCCAATTTATAGCCAGGTAAACGTAGTCAGTAAGATCAGTTCAATGAAAAAGCCGGATCAGAAAAAAAAAACAGAGAGCACACCAAAAATGCACAGTCACTTCGCACAACAACAAAAGACTGCGTCATCATCATGTTATGGCAACATGACATGCGTCATCGACAGGCACTGGTGTTGCCAGCAACATCCACCTAAATTGCACCCAACATCAATGACCTTTCTATTTAGTTATTTTTTTGTATTTTTATAGTTAGTTAAAAGAATAATAAATATGTATAATTAGGTTTTTTTTTTTTTTTTTTTTTTTTTTTAAAGAATATTAGAAACCGAAATTACTAATATTCCCCCTAACCCCTCCAGCTAAGCTAAATTGCCTGTGTTAGGAGTGGGTTCACGTCGGTAGTGTAATGGCCAGGATTCGAACCCGAGACCTCTCGATCGTAAGGTCGACTCCTTAACCACTAAGCTACCGACGCTTTTTAACGTGGTTATAAATTTATGGTGATTTTTCTTCACAAGTAATCATTGCATTCGATTCAACTTACAGTCCTATCAGCTTTCGATTTTTAGAGTAACATCCCTAGTGTTTAAAAAGAAAAAGGGTTGACTGACGCAACATTGTAACGACGTTCAGTTCTTTAGATCAGAAATTGTTTATTATGTTTAGAATGGTTTATTAGTGAAAGCAAATCGTAAAATTACTCGTATCGGTCATTATTACAATAAATATGTAAACGTAATTGAAAAAAGTTAAGCAATTGTGCAGTTCTTATTTTATGCCCGCCGTTACAAGGTTACGTTGTTGAATTTTGATGAAATGTCAAAGTGACCTATTATCTTGTCCCTACTTTAATAAAAAAATCGTTAAGTAATGATTCTTAACAAAGTACTTCATTTATTAGTATAGTTGGTTATCTATATACTCTTATTGTCAAATAAAAACACATAATCGTCCATATATTATGTCTCAGTTATCATAAATTTTCAAAAAATCAATTGAACGATTACAATTTGGTAAGGGTCTTTAAAACTTTAGGAAATAAGTGTTTCCAGAAATAAGCTCGCTTATTATCAGGATATTTTATTAGTAGCTCACACTATACTGAACCAAAATTCTAAGTACTGTCAGACATTGTCATAGTTACAATATTCTAAATTTAAGTCAAAAAGAACCTTAATAGGACCTTGCCATGCTAGGAGTAAAAATATCTATAAAATGTACTTATAGGCTAGAATAAAGACGGGTCCGTAACTTAATTTTGAGAGACATACAGCCGGTTTCTGAAAGGCCTGTCAAATCATTGATCAACTAACACTACTGTTAATTTAACAAGGATGTCAAATCAATTTGGGTTTCTGAAACGTTGATCAGGCCAAAATTAACTAATCTATGATTATTTTGATTTGACATGCGGTTTGTTTTTAATTGTGGCCACACTACTCATTGTTGTTCATTAGTTCATTCTTATCAGTCAAAAATGCCAATGCGCCCGGTTCCAAAACGGTTGAAAAAATGTTACGGACTGTTAAGTGTCACTGTTGACAAAATATTGGGAGAGGGAGAATTTAAAATCTCAAGTGACTTTTTCAAATTTATTTAAAGTTTTGATAACACTTTGTTTATTTAACCCTGTGTTCGTGTTTAAAATGGCCGCACGAGGAAAGAATTTCACTGAATGGGAAAAGTATAAGCATTTAGAACTGGTTCAGAAGTAAGTACATGTACTTTATACAAACTGCGTTTTATAAGACGAAAAAAAAATTCGTTTTTTTTTAAGATTCATTCTCGTCCTAAATGTTCGCGTTCTTTCCTCTTCATCACTGCTAGACGTGCTGATACTCATGCTGAAAGTGACATGATTGTAATCTAAAACAAGAAACAATATATGCTTAGCCAAATGTCCAAAATATACAATTTTTACAAATAAAAACACGTATTGTAAATAAAACTTCATTTTAAATATGGTTTGACATACCTTAATAACGTAGATTTGAAGAGAAAATGTAGATTCACGTAAAAAATCTATTGTATTAATTAGTTAATCCGCCGATACGCACCAATTAGTTGACAAAGCTTTTAACACACGAATAATCTATGATCACGGCTTGACAAGCGTTTCGGAAACCCAAAATAGCGGTTGACATACGATTCTCCGGTTAAATTTGACAGCTATGATAACTGACACGATGATCAAATTAAACTGTTTAAACATGCTTCTAGCAACCCAATTGCTACTTGACAAGAGATTTAACAGCCGATTAGTTAATTTTAGCGTTGATCAGCCTTTCGGAAACTGGGTGATAATGTTAGATTATTGGAATATCGACTGAAAGATTGTGCTAATAGAGTTTATGGCGAAACAACTTTTTGTCGCCAAACGCTGCTTCGACTGAACGATTCTTCGAATATTTATCAATCGATGGACTGATGTTTCGAATGTTATATTCTAAACATTGTTTGTAGACATCTCGGTACATAGGAAGCACTGTACACAGAGATCTCTCTTCATATATAGCACTTCTTGCAATAAACTTTCCGGACTAGTGGTTCCGGCTCTGTTGGGGTCACAGTTCTAACCTAACCTAACCTACTTTACTTATTTTTTGGAATACAAGCCGAGCGAGGCAAGAAGTGCGAAACATCAGTCCATCGATTGATAAATATTCGAAGAATCGTTAAGTCGAAGCAGCGTTTGGCGACAAAAAGTTGTTTCGCCATAAACTCTATTCGCAGAATCTTTCAGTCGATATTCCAATAATCTAACATATGTCTCTCAAAATTAAGTTACGGACCTAATAAAGACTGCCACAAAACAATACACAATCAGTCATACATTATGTTATGATCAGGAATCAGCATGAATCCCGTATCTGTCATATTGCGAACCTGTCTTTTTGCTAATCTGTCTTTTTATAAGCTTTTATTTAGCTTCATCTGCCCTGACGTTTGTGGACAAATCTTGCAAATTAAATTTGATCCACTTCCCGGTTACCGATGGAGCTGTAATTGTACATATATGTGTTAATCGCGTGACAATTCATTATTATAATGACATGGTGCTGATCTATTGATGCAGCTGGAAGATAGCCGAAGGAACCACAACCTCATTGGGCTCGGGGACGTTTGATTCGTCTTGATGAGTAGTTTGTCTTTCAATGGTAACCAGGGTGTATGAGGTAACTGGAAGGTGGTCATAGGAACTCTATAATGAAACGACGCAACCCCTTCGAATTTCGGCTCGTTTAATTCTAAATTTTTAGTTCTTTTTATTAATAAGAACGTAAACGCTTATTATTAAAGTTTTTAATTCCACTTGTTACGATACTGACCATTTGCGCCAAAATTCTAATATCTAACAAATTTCTAATGTCAATTTGCGTTTCTGAAAAACCCGTCAAAATCGGTCTAGCCGTGTCAGAGATTAGTCAATTCAAACAGACCTAGAGATAACCTATTTGCACAGACGTCTCATGTCTCGTCATAATCATAGATATTTTTCACTATAAGCCCATTTCTACCAGATACTCCACGGAATTCTAACCCAGTTCCCGGAACCCTTGGGATCCTGTGATACAAGGTAGTATTATTGCAGACTTTAAATCTATCCCTGTTCCAAATTTTAGCCAGATCCGCTCAGCCGTTAGAGCGTGATTGAGTCAAATCCAAACATCTTCACAAATAGGAAAAATTTAAAGTAACATATCGTGTGAACTATGTTAGCGAACTACATAACGGAATGGTCTATATAATCGCGCCTGTATTACCCAATCACATAATGTAGTGCCCATGTCTTGTTGCTTGATTATTATGGGGCTTACCTTCGATTGCTTGATGGTTTGTTATCGCCCATATTCACAAACACAGGAAAATTATCTTCTGGAAATATTTTTTATATTGCTTTTATATTCAAAATTGTGCGAGTATTATACGACCTCTGTGGCGTAGCGGTAGTGCGTTTCCTGCTTAGTGTAAATATGTATATTTGCATTGGTCTGGGTGTTTATATCTATAATATGTATTTATTTACAAAAAAAATATATGTAAGAGTATGTATATCCGCATTCTAGAACTCATATGACAAATTCTGCTTAGTTTCGGTCTAGATGGCTTTGTGTAATTTGTCGTAGAATATTTATTATTATTTATTTATAAACTAATAAAATATACAAACGCTGTCTATTGGTAAGATAGAGTGTTACATCAGTACACATAACTTGTTAAAATTTACGGGGAGATGGGCCTCGTCAGCATTGGGCTGCAACCCGTCTAAGAGAAGGAAAACTCTGAAATCAAACCCGGGAAGATGGGCCTCGTCAGCATTGGTCTGCAACCATCTAGGAGAATGTCACTCCGAAATAAAACCAACTCCGAGGGAGCATACCCGAAAAAAAACCCCGATCCAAGGTGTTAGCCGACCCGTGCCGAGGATTCGTGACCAGAGGGCCAGCTGGTGTAACGGAGGGTGTCTGTGTTGGCGGTCACAGGACACACTCGAAATTCCGCCTTACCCCCGCAAAGGGTTCTGCGGGGGTGGACCAAATTTTTCCCTATGACTCGTGGGAACGCAATGGTGATTGGAAAAATAATTCATCCACATGGCGGCGACGCGGTACGCCACCCGTCACGTCTCGTTTCCCGTGGGGGCGAAAAGTGGCTCACGGAGAGCCGTTTTGCTACATTGAATGTTGGAGGAGGAATGGAAGATAAAGTGAATGATGTTTGTCAGATGATGGATGAAGGAAGGATTGATGTTCTTTGTGTGAATGAGACGAAGCGGAAAGGATGTGACACCACCAAGCACGGACCCTACACCGCGTACTGGTCGGGAGTACCCAGTACCAACAGAGCTTGCCAGGGAGTTGGTGTCATCCTATCTGCTAGAATGGCTGAGTGTGTGAATGAATTCGAATGTGTGAATGCTAGACTGATGTGGATGAGAATGAAAGTGGGACTCACTCGTATTTTTGTCGTAGGGATTTATGCTCCTGTAGACTCCGGTACGAGTACGTCCCAGAAAGTACAAGAAGAAAGAGAGGAGTTTTGGGAGAGTGTAAGAGAGATACTGAGAGAATGTAAGGATAATGAAAAAATAATAATGTTAGGTGATTTTAATGGATGGGTGGGACTGAAACGTGATGGATTTGAAAGGGTTCTGGGCAAGTACGGAGATGAAAGAGTGAATGAAAATGGTAAAGGTTTGCTTGAAGTATGTTTGGAATGGAACCTTTGTGTGTCAAACACTATGTTTGAACACAAAAGGATTCATATGTATACAAGAGAGGCGAAGAATGTCAGGAAAAGTATGATTGATTTTGTAATAGTGGATGAAAGATTGAGGAAAAATATTCTGGACACTAGGGCTTATCGCGGTGGGGGCATCCATACAGACCACTTTTTGGTTATGTGCCGGATAAGTGATCTCTTTAAGGGATGGAGACACAGAATGCGTGAGCCCGTAAATGTTCTAGAAAGAATAAAAGTAGAAAATTTGCAAGAAGATAAAGTGAGAGAGGAGTATGAAAGCAAATTGACTGAAAGGTTTCATGACATTGATAGTATTTGTGAGATTGAGGAGTTATGGAAGGTATTTAAAGAGGAGATTGTGAGTGTGGCTTCCCAAGTATGTGGTGTAAGTAAAAGAAGTAAAGTGCAAAAGATGAAGCATGCATGGTGGGATAAAGAAGTGCAAAAGTTGGTATGTGAGAAGAAGAAAACGTGGCTAGACTGGCTTTCAGTCAGAGCTAATGAGAGAATGCAGAAAGCTACGAATGAGGATGTGGATGAAGCGAAAGATAAATATAGAAGACTGAAAGGGCTAGTGAAAGGAATGATTGCCAGAAAGAAAGGTGAACAAAAAGACGTGTTTGATGAAAGGTTATCTGAGGATTTCCAGGCGAACATTAAGCTCTTTTGGAAATCCATCCGTTCAGCCAGAGGAAAAACGCAGAGCTCTGAGCTGAACTCTATCAGAGACCAGAATGGAAGTATTTTAAAAGGTGAAGAATGTGTGTTAAAAAGATGGCAGGAATATTTTGAAAGCTTGTTTGAAAGAGAGGATGGTGTACATGCACTAACCTCGGTGATGGATGACCAGGTTGATAATGATGAAAGTGGTATTAGTATGAATGAAGTTGTGAATGCATTAAGAAGTATGAAAGCTGGAAAAGCAGCAGGATATGATAAGGTGACAGTCGAGATGCTGAAGGCTGGACATGGCCTCGTAGCAAGTCAGTTGTGCCGCCTTTTCAACATGTGTTGGGTTAGCGATCGAGTACCAAATGATTGGTGTAAGGCCGTTATAGTTCCACTCTACAAAGGAAAAGGCTCGCATCAGGACTGCAAAAACTACAGGGGCATTAGCCTACTCAGCATCGTCGGCAAGCTGTATGCGAAAGTGTTGATTGAGAGAGTTATGAAAGAAACCGATGAGAAAATATGGGATGCACAAGCGGGTTTTAGAAAGGGAATGGGATGTACGGATCAGGTCTTTTCCTTGCGAAGCATAGCCGAGAAATTTTTGGCCAAGAGTCAAAAGGTCTATTGCGCATTCGTGGATTTGGAAAAGGCCTATGACAAAGTGATGAGGAATGAACTTTGGTCGGTACTGTCTATGTATGGGGTGAGCAGCAACCTTATTCGAGCTCTGAAGTCTCTCTATGAGGACTCCAGTGCTTGCGTGAGGATACATGGGTCATACACTGAATGGTTTAGCATCCAAAAGGGTGTAAGACAGGGATGTGTAGCGTCACCATGGCTGTTTAACCTATTCATGGACAGTTGTTTGCAAGATTTGAAAGATAAAGAATGTGGTTTAAGAATGAATGAGTTACTCGTCAAATGTCTCCTCTATGCTGATGATCAGGTTTTACTTGCGTCATCGGCAGATGAGTTGCAGGAGATGGTAACAACTATGCATGGAGCTTTTGAGAGGAGAGGAATGAAAGTGAATGTTAGTAAGACAAAAGTTATGGTTTTTGAAAGAGAAGAATGCGTGACAGAGTGTAGGATTTGTATAGATGGAGAAAGAGTGGAACAAGTGAATGAGTTCATATATTTGGGAACATTGTTTACGAGAGAAGGAAAGCATGAAGAAGATGTTGAAAGGAGAGTGACAGCTGGAAATAGAGTGAATGGGGCACTACACAACTTTATGAGCAGCCGGAAAGTGTCCGAAAAGGCACGACTGGCTGTACATGGAGGAGTATTAGTGCCGACTCTTATGTATGGTAGTGAAAGTTGGGTGTGGCAGAAAAAGCATCAAAGTAGAGTGAATGCAGTAGAAATGCGTGCGTTGCGAAGTATGTGTGGATTGACTTTGAGAGATAGAGTGAGAAATAGCGTGATAAGAGAGCGATGTGGATTGACAGAAGATGTAGTGACGAGAATTGAGAAAGGTATGTTAAGATGGTTCGGTCATGTTGAGAGAATGAATGAAAGAAGACTAACGAAACAGGTGTATGAGGCGAGTTTGGATGGTACCGTCGGAAGGGGAAGACCTAGGCGCACATACCTGGACCAAATCGGGGAAGTGTTAGAAAAGGGGCAGGTCAGGAGTACCCTAAACCGACGAGCATGCATGAAGAATGTTATGAGAGTGAATGAGGCGAGAGAAGTGTGTCAGGATCGTAGCAAATGGAGATCCGTGATCTCTGCCTACCCCTGTGAAAACAGGCGTGATTTTATGTATGTATGTATGTACATAACTTGTTCGTGCAGCTACCTGCGCACAGACGAATAGTTACTCATTACCATTTATAGTACGTGACATCACAAAACAGCGCCAAGATAGCAAGCGTTTGAAACATCCAAATTTGTGGTCTATTTTTTTAACTTAATTTAAGTTTTAAAAAACTATATCTGGGCCTGTAGACAAAGTGACATTCTACTAGTGGAATAGCTACGAAGCGAACCTTCAAAAGTCCGAAATGTATGGGAGTGACATTATTTGTTACACGTGACATGTCGACAAAAATGTCACTTCCATACATTTCGAACTTTTGAAAGTTCGCTTCGAAGTGATTCCACTAGTAGAGTAGAAGACCCCCTATATACTGTTCTTTAACGATATCAGCTATCGATTAAAAAATAAAAGAAACATGTCATATTCCTTATTATTATTATATTATCATAGTGTTGTTTATGAATATGGGCGGTTATTGTGGAGTGGGTAATTATATTGCCGATGCACGATATATTTATAATCCATTAAGTAATATTCCTGCGAAATCCCTTTCTTCCAAATAGTCAATATTCTGTCCCGATTCTATTTATTTGCAAAACTATATGAGTAAATTATATATAATGTTACATGTTGTAAAAAACACCCCATTATTAGAATGAATTTTAAAGTATAACGTCAGATTTTATAAAAAGATACCCCATTATTTGAGTAAATTTTAAATTATAGCGTCACATTTTGTCACTACACCCCAATGTGCTTTTCAGGGGTCATCGGTAATGGCAGAATAGACAGTTTATTTGCAATAAATTAATATAGTTTGTGTCGCAGCAACCTGTTCACCACCTTGATCGACATGCTTGCCACCTTGATACACTCCACGCTGGCTGATGGAGGGGATGACAACAATAGGAAGCATTACCAAAATCTGATGAAGAAGTTGAAGAAAGAAATTGGGGAACGACACGGCCCCTCTGTGCAATGTGTGCGCCAATTGTTACCGTTATCTAAGAATACTATTATAGAGGTGTGTATTGTTTGTTTTTTGTTTTGCATAGTTCAAACAGTTAAACTTGTATACCGGTAAAACGAGGTGAATCGGGATCAATGGGGTGAATATGAATAAAAAGGTTATTAGCATATTTAAATAATCTCTTCTACTAAAGTCTGGTATTTTACCTGATATTTGATAATTAATTCTGTTTATTATTATACTGAATAGTCGATAGTTTGACTTAAAAGGTAATAACGACATATTTTATTTGACCATTTTACGGTACTGATTCTTCGTATATAAAATTAATATAATGTCACAGTCACAGTCTTTATTTTTCAAAATAGTGCAACGTAATTACATCTTTTTGACGTCAATAATAGCTTAATACTAAGTTTACCACCGCTTCCTAGGCGCTAGTGGAGAAGAAACGGCGCAACAAACTCCACTGCGGCATTTTCGAGACGTCACCTTATAATAGTCATTTCTTAAGACTAAATATGGACGAATGTACATTTTTGTCTCGTGTCAAGATAAATAAAGGTATATAATAAAAAAACGTTATAATAAAATTTAACCCAAGTTAATCGTTCAAATAATTGAAAAAAGTTAAAATATGGTAAAAAGGTCGGGTGCCTACTACAATACTATGCTGTAGTTGTAACATTTTAGCATATTAGGAGGAGCCTGCACCATGCTCAAACCAGACATTTTTGTCTTTAAGATAATCATCTGTCCTATAGTATGCTTTTTTACATAAGGTGGTCTTAACAAAGGTTTTAAATTTATTGTCAGGCATACCAAGGACCGATTCAGGCAATTTGTTATAAAAGCGTATACCTTCCCCCCTAAAAGAATCACTAACTTTGCTAAGCCGATAACATGGAAGGATAAGTTTATTTTTATTACGTAGATTTCTGTCTGTAATGTCACTTACTTTTGTAAAATTGGATATATTTTTCCTGACATACAGTATGTTCTCGAATATATATTGGGAAGCTACAGTTAAAATATTAGTCTTTTTAAATCGTTCCCTAAGAGAATCTCTCTTGCCTAAACAATAAATGGCACGAACTGCCCTCTTTTGTAGTATAAATATAGTTTCTAAATCTGCTGCATTCCCCCAAAGTAGTATTCCATAAGACGTCAGACTATGAAAATAACTAAAATATACCAGCATAGCAGTAGGTTCATCTGTCAACTGCCTAATCCGTCTGACAGCATAAGCAGCAGAACTGAGTTTATTGGCCAAAATAGTGATATGGTCACCCCATTGCAATTTCGAATCTAGTGTTATGCCTAGAAAGTAGTGCTGTTTACAAATTCTAACCTTTGCCCCTCCAGCACGACATTAACGTGTGCTTGCCTCACATTAGGCAGTGTAAACTTAATGCATTTGGTCTTTTCTGCATTCAACAATAGGTTGTTTGCATAAAACCAATTTGAAAGGGCGTTCAAAATATTATTAATATTACTCGCATCTGTACTACGCCGATCTACTTTGAATATCAGTGATGTATCATCTGCAAACAGTACTATGCCAGCTTGAGCCTCGATCGTATAAGGCAGGTCATTGACATACACCAAGAAGAGAAAAGGTCCTAGGATTGATCCCTGTGGTATAAATAAAATATTGTTACAATATAATAATTACGCACTTTTAAGTCTAGAAGAATATGTTTTTCCTCTTTACAGGTGATTGCTTGCGAGCCAATTGGGTGCGTGGTAGACCAGAAAGGAAATAAAATTACAGGATTCGATAGTGATAAGAAACAGGTGTGTGTGTTATGCGAATATATTCAGAAGCATTTATAATATTAACTTTTTGTTACAAATATTAATTTGGAACTTCAACAATCAGGACGGGGTGTAAACTAATTTAAGTGATTATGCTGTTCACTCGAGTTCTACTCTAAGAGATTATTCTATCCAACTAGCCCTGTCCAAATAAGTTTAAATTTCTATAATTCCTCTGTAGAACCCTGTTTTCTATTCCGACTCTGTTCAGCTGAATAAGAACTCTAAGTTATTACTATATCCAACTAGTTCTACACTGAGTTATTACTCTATTCAACTCAACTCTAAATTGCTGGAGGTAAACAGTTCAACACTAACTTACTAAATTTTTTATCCAAATTATCTAACGGTCAACAGGGTCTGCGTCTAACTGATAAACAACGCGTCTCTAGCTGGGAGTTGGTTGAAGGTGGAAGGAACCCCGCACCCTTGTCTTGGGCCTGGTTCGCTGCTACTAAGATCGAGAGAAAACCACTTACTTATGAAAATGCCCACAGGTATAACATCATTTTAACTACATATTGCACAGTGGCTTTTAATAGGCATTTTGACTATATTTAAAATATTGTACGAATTGTTGTCATCCTAATAAAATGTACCGTAAAAACATATTTTATTAATTTTCAATATAAAATAAGTTTCTGTTTTGTTAAAAAATCAAGATTAAAATCTCACTTTTTTTGAGATTTGATCACGTGTTTATAAACGCTCTGTGACGTCACACATAAGTAAACAGAGTTTTTCAATACAGGGTGTCTGCGTTTCCTAGTGTTAATCGACTGGTTCAATTATTAATTACTAATAATGTTTCACTTTTATCTTATATATCTCAAAATAAACCATTATTTTTGCAACTAATTTCAATAATTATTTAAACGTGCTTTAAGTCGCTTTCTGTTTACTTTGGTGTGACGTCACATGTCACGGGATCCGTTATGGCGCGTACTTTTTTTAAATTCAAACTATATCGATTTTTATCGTAAATAAAACAGTTCTCAAAAAAATATTGATGCCATCTGCATTTTTGTGTTGTAATACTTAATACAGAACTATTTTTTAGCAGTAGTCAATGACACATCGGAAAGATGAGTGAGAGTCCAGCTAGGATCGGCTCGCTTCGGTTTCGTAGAGCGTTCTCTCTATTGCACATCGTACACAGTGACAGTTTGATACTTCTATAAAGTAGTTAAAATCGTTTGTGTTTTTTCAAATATTAAAACTACAGCTTCGGCTTCAGTTACTCTGAAAATATTATAAAGTTTTGTGTTCGTATATGCGCTGTACGATAGAGAGAACGCTCTACAAACCCGAAGCAAACCGATTTTAACCGGATAATCACTCTTGCCCGATGTCTCATAAAAAAGCGGATACTGTACATACACTCACAATCCGAAGGCTGCTTGCCACTGTAGTGGTATCACAAATCAGAAATCGTATCATTTAAATATTTCATATTCATTATATTATTCATTATATTTATATTTCATATATTTTTAGGTTACTGAAGTATCACACGCATAGTCTCGTAAAACCACTGAGTTATTATTTGGAACCGCTGCCCCTACCACCGGAAGATTTGGAAACTAATGATATTAAACAGGTACAAAATATCAAAATAATACTTTACCTTAATCGTGTATCATTATAATACTAAGAACACACAAATATATACACATAAACAAACTCAGAACCTCTCTATTTGACCTATTTTTTTTATTTACGTACTTTTTGTCAGACATTTGTGACACTTAACCTGTAATATTATATTAAATAGGAATGGAGGAGGATTCTAGACTCCAGGGGGCCTATCATGTCATGCTATAAGCATTCGTTTTCCGATTGAGAAAGAGCGATGGAGTACTATATAGGGTGCTTTCCCGCCCAGAAAGCGAACTAAGGTTAAAAACCCCCAACATAGCTGAGTACACCCCCGACTAATTCACCTTTCAGATAAAAAAACTAGAATCGGACCATCCGTTCGGGAGCTACGCTACTACAGACAGACATACATACTGACACGTCAAACTTATAACACCCCATCGTTTTTGCATCAGGGGTTAAAAACAGAACACTGGAACCCCACATGAGAGATGTAATAAAATAATCTACAAAGTGTATTTTATTTATTCAGGAAAATGGAAGTCTGGATTCGAGCCCGACTGGCGCCGGCAAAACTAGATCTCGCAACGCTCCTTGCAAGAACATTAAGAAGTCAAAACCTACTACGCCGGTAATTTACCTCTTAGTTTCCCAATCTAAGATCCAACTTTCAGATCAGGTCTAGTCGTCGTCATTCGAGAGCTACTGACAGTTGTATTCTAAGCATGCACTTTGGAGCCCGAGGTCAGCTCTCCTACTTGTCAAAATTTGGTTTATCTTGGCTTTTACGGGAGTGACTGCCGTGTGACCCCTTATCCCCGGGATTGGCGCTCCGATGATGATAAGGGAACTGCTTACTGTCAAGTGGGCTGTGTGAGCTTATCTCAGTATAATGACAAGCAAACTACGTGCGATGTACTCTAGCTGCGCAGAACGCGCTTTTAGGTCTCTTTGGTGGTAGAGCGGGGCGCGACGGCGAAGGCGCGCCAATCAACTATTCATAGATTATAGTAAACTAATCCTTTTATTGGTTTTTTGGTTGACCTGTTAGTACACATACGTGAACTTTTTGACGTTTCTTCAAGATTTTTAACGCTAACTATAGTGTCGTTAATTGTATATTGTTGTTATAGACGAACGGAGTGCCACCGCAAGGAGTGGGAACTCCAGGCATGCCGCCTGCGCCGCAGCAGCAACCACAGTTCATGCAACAGCAGCAGCAGCAGCAGTGGTTTCCACCGCCCGGGCAGAACTACTACAACCAACCCGGGCCTGGCCCTGGTACGTGCCATCTTCGATATAACGTACATTATTTTTCACTATCCTCTGAGCCTTTTCAGTGGAGCTGATATTCGATATTTTCCGTGAAGCGACTGCAATCGGACATACACAACCCATTGGCGATATTGAATTTCTGTAGTTAGTCCAGGTTTTCGAACTTTTTGAACTCCGATTACCCGTAACGAATGCTGCAGATGTTCGTATGGCAACCGGGATCGACGGCTTAATGTACTCTCCGAGGCACGGAGGGGTCTATATGTTAAGAATGGTCACTATCCTAAGACCTTTCTAGCATTTCTTAACCTCACAATGAGCTCATCTTCTCGGTTACCACTTAGCCACGTGTCGTTAGTAACAAGAAATCATTTTTAATAATTTTGTATTATAGCAGGTGTTACTCAACGCGGTGTGGCGCCACCGTCAAACAACCAGTCGAAGCAAGCGCTCAGCAACATGCTGCGGCAACGTGTACCTTTTAACCAAATGACACAGATGCAGGTACTTTTTGTCGTGCTATGAATTGCAATCCCTTCTATGACAGACGAGGCGGCCCACTCAGTGTTGCTGTTATTTTACAGCTACATCATGGGATGTTTTTAAGGTTTTTTTCACGGCTTTTAGAGATAATTTTTTCTAAAAATAAGTACCAACGTGTAACAGATTTGGGAAGATATTCTTTTTTTAAGAGGCGACATTCCAGTCAGTAACAACTAACCGGCGCTCAGTACCGGACCGTTATACCTATTAAAGACTTAACGATTATTCTTTCTTATTTTCTTAAATTTTCCCTGTCATCAAAAATGAGTAACCGTCAATTCAATTAAGACAAAACGTTCATAGGTTGTGATTTTTATCGAACTTGGGAAACTAATTTTTTGTACTGTGCAAAATGTAATTCAATTTTCAATTGGCTTCTTATTTTCCTCCCTTCTTTCAGACTAGCGGATACCCGGGTGCTCCTCCACATGCGCGCGCGTCATTCCCACGACAACCCATAAGGCAAATGCAGCCCAACCAAATGGGTGCTATGCAGTCAGCGTAAGTTACAGTTTAATATATACAACGATTATTACTCATCCACTGTAAATTCAGTAATGTAAATGGACTCGAGACACACAAGTTGTACTTCATAGACATAATCGGCAATGGGCCTAAAATCATAATGTAAATGATAAATCTTTTATTTGTGAAAGTTATGAGTAGAAATTAGGTAAAGCCTGAAAATAACATGACAATATTTACCCATAATAACTTATTTGTAAAGTTATATGTTTTTATTTTTATAAAGTATATATTTATTTAAAATTCATTTAAATCGTACCATATAAATCGTATTCAATTTTTTATTTATATTGAAGTTGTGAAATGTAAAAAGGAATGTACTCCAACAAAATGTTTGCTTTGATTTATATTCGGATGGCTAAGTAATACAGTAACGCAGTTCATTTTCTCTAATTTCACATATGGTCAAAAAAATAATTTAAAAGAAAAAGGTAAGAATTTTTCATTTATTGTTGAATTAAACAATGACTCCATGAACTAAGCCATCCACATGTTATTTAAAGTGCTCGAATTGTAGCTTATGATATAATATTAAGACCATTATATTAAACTCTTTAGACAAATGAATCCGATGGGTGGAATGAACACTATGGGACCTATGACACAAATGGGTGGAGTTCAAATGCCAAGTCAAATGGCTGGTGGACAAATGGCAGGCGCACAAATGGGAGGAAGTCAGATGGGTGCAGGACAGATGGGTGCGGGACAAATTGGAGCAGGCCAGATGGGAGGTATGGGCGGGCAGATGTTCGGAGGACAGTACGGAGGAATGCAACAGAGCTACGGCGGGTATGGGCAGCAAATGATGCAAAGTGGACAACAGCAAATGATGAATCAGGTATGTTACTGCCTTTTCAGTTTGATAATGAATAATACTTTTCAACCGACTTCAAAAAAGGAAGAAGTTCTCAATTCAGTTGTTATTTTTTTTTTGTTTGTTATCGCAAAGCATTTATTGAAGTTAGTAATAATAGAGAACTGATTTATTGTCTTAAAATATTTCAGGGTATGGGTCAAAGTGTAAACCAAATGGGTCAACAAGTAAATCCCATGAGCCAAGGCGTGAACAGCATTGGTCAAAGCGTTGGTCAAATGAACCAAGGCGTTGGCCAACCTTCACAGATGTCTCAGAGTATGGGGCAGATGAGTCAAAGCATGGGGCAGATGGGACAACCAATGGGGCAGATGGGACAAATGGGGCAAGGTGGTGGTATGGCTTCTATGAACAATCAAGGAGGATCAATGGGTCCTCAAGGGGCTAATGCTATGGGAGGATTCCCGGGCCAACAGTCATTCCAACAGGTACGACTTACTTATTAGTAATATCAGTTTAAAAATCGGATGTGTAAAATACAGGTTGTTATCGCGTAAAAGCAACCGCAACATTTTAATTGAAAACATCTCACTATTAATTAGGTTATGAAATTCAAACTGGAACAACTATAGAAATGTAAATAATTACAACTATAATAATATTTTTTGTAATTTCTAGAACATGATGGGTGGCCGTGCAACTCAAGAATATTTAGCACAACGGCAAAATCCTCGTCCACCTTATATGCAGGTTAGTATTCACATTCTTATACACAGGGATATACATCGGTGGTATTAGGCTAGCAAACATCCTCATGTTGCACCCTGGGGCTAGGAAGGTAGCAACAGATCCTCCGCCTTTCGGATCTAGTCTATCCTAGCCGCCCTTTCAGGTTGTCAGTCCATACCCACAGATATACAATAATGTATTATAACTTCTCCAGCAGGCACCTAATGTCACGATGGGTGGCATGGGTGGTCCCGCACCTCCGTACCCGAGGGGCATGCAGCCGCAACAAAGCGCGCAATACCAGCAACAGATCACACAACAGCGTATGCGGCAACAGATGATGGCCATGCAACAGCAACAACCGCAAGGTCCTTTGGTACAGCACTTGCAGCGACAACAGCAGTACCAGCCGCCTTATTAAGCTTAAGAAACTGAAATATTGACTAACAATTGGTCTGTTTAGTGTATATTTTGACGAAATTTATCATATCACTGCTTTCTGCAAAATGTCTAGTATCAGAAACAGCCAATGCTATACGAACGACATGTCGTTTTTATCCAAGTCGGTGCCAAATCAAAAAGAGATAAGCACGTATTACGCGTCTCCTGCCGCGCTTCCCTATACCGCACCTCCAGCCAGACCCAATTAATACCAATAGCAACGCTATCACGGGGTCTGGCTTGAGGTGCGGTATTGGGAAGCGCGGCGGGAGGTAACGGCAAACTCAAAGCAGACGCTTAGTAGAGTAGGTCCACTCGGGCAGTCCCGTCACATTATAGGTCACGATGGGATATGTGTAACCGTGTGTGGGGTCTCGTGCTGAACGATAAAACCCAAACTGTAAGACAAGACCTCTCGATTGATATTGAATGCTTGATGCTTGAAACGTTGGTTTTCATTTTGGTTTTGAAGTGGGTACTTCAGCAGAAAAGTATTACGCACATTTTTATCTTTTTGAGTTAAATCAATGAATCAGTATTTTTTTCACATTTTAGTTAAATATTTTTATTAAAATTGTTTTTATTGCAGACTTAGCTAAGGCAATCTATTGCATAGTGCTACCTGATTCCAAAAATTGTAATAATAGTAAACATTCTACAGAAAGCCTGCACTCAGCTACTAAACATTATCACAATCTTTACCCACTTAAGTGGCGCTGCGCAGACTACGGCGTGGGGTGGACGAAATGCCCGTGGCGTACTCTTATTAATGCGGTCATTAGGTTGCATTTTGCCTGCGTATACCTACCAGGCGACATGAGCTATTGCGCGGACAAAGTGTAACCTTATTGTATTAAGAGCGCGACCCGAGCATTTTACCCGCCCCGTACCGTCGTGTGTACAGCGCCTTGAAAAGTGTTAGATATGAATATCTACCGCTGCAGACATACATTTGTGTCTCAGCCGTTTCAGACGTGAGATCAAAAGAAAATTAAGGGTATGCACCAATACACTGATGAGTGTAACATATGTGTAATTATAAAAAATAGCGATAGTATACACCATCGTTATTTTACCAGGTCTGTATTACATATTGAATATTAAAGGACCAAGTTTAGAAAAACTTAAAAGGCGTTTTAGACGTAATATTTTGATACTGACATCTAATGGACATGAGATTGGTGTCGGCGGTTTGTAGGGCGCGGATATTATTCTAACTGTATATTGATACTGTTGCTCTAATCACGCTTAACTTGATGACCGCTCTGAACTTCGCGGTTTGATTCAATGCAAGATAATTTCTCAATAAAGATTTTTAAAAATGAAAACGTTTTAACGCTTACAAAAATAATACTTTACTCGTATTACCATACGCAAGTTCTGACTCGCCAAGTGTCCACAGCGGTCATCAACTTTGGCGGGAAGTATACCAATTTTCATAAGACTATATCGGTATAAGTGATATTTAATGCCGTTTCAAATAGACACCAAAGCGGTTACTACTCAAAATATTTTTATGAATAAAAATATGAACTGGACAGTTAATAAAATATTGAATTACGCTTTTTGTATTAGTGACATTATTATTTGTATTTATTATTTTATTTCCAGAATGATCTTATTTTGTGAGTTCCTTTTGTTGTGAGTACATTTGTGAAATCTTTTTTGATACTTAGTGGGTTCTAAAGTAATGACAGTAATCCTACCATATTAGTATGCAAGATAAATGTATTACTAGTTCTTTTAAAAGTTACATTTAGGGTTGCAAAAGTCAGAGAACTTAGTTTTATTTTTTTGATGTCTAGAGGTAGATAGTGTCAAGTTAAATCTAAGTTTGTGAGTTCGTAAACCCTGTCCCGCGGACGCCGTCTTGAAAAAGGTTTGCGAATTGTTTTTAACGTAAAGTGGCAGTCACTTTACTTTTGAACTCCCCAACCCCGAGAAGAAAGCCTGCGCCAGTACCTCGTATGTCAATCAACGGGTATACCGGCTTGCAGAAACCTCACCTGCAAGCTTGGTATCGGCCCCGATTATTTCGATGGAGCCCCATACAACCTAAAAAAACCCTGAAAATAAATAAAATTTAATAATAGTTGATTGGTTTATAGAAAATATGTTCTTAAATTCTTATCTATTTTCTTTAACTTGATTACCCTTGGTTCTGAGACTAAAAACACCAGAACCAGATTTATAGAGAATTTAATTTGCAACAAGCTTTGTTGCAAATTAAATTTTCGTTTTAAGTTTTACGAATCTTCTGTGCGACGTATAGTTTACCCGATAAAGCGTAAATCCCATTCGGACCCCGTTTTCAAAATAGCGGCGGCAACGGGACAAGGGCTACGACCCCACAAACTTGGATTTAACTTTACACTAGCCCACTCCAGATATCCAAAAATAAGATTCCGTTCTCTGACGTTTATACGCTAAGCCTTAAAAATGTAATATTTAAATGGACTATACTTACCTGTTTTATAATATTTAGTACAATTGAAGAACTCACAAGTTTTTAGTGTCTAAGTTATATTGTAAATAAGTATAGTTAATTTTTAAATATACGAAACAACTCTTTTTATTTTGTTTGTTTTTTATACTGCCTCTTGAACTTAGCACCTTTGGCCCAGCGCCTATTATCGGCATCGGCAAGGAAAAGGATACTTCGATATCCCTACATGCAAGCACACACTGTCCAAAACTATGCCTTGGTATGCTGCAACGTCAGGCGCAGACTTTCCTCTCGAGGTTAGGGAGTCAGATGGCCGTCGCTCCTGTAAGAGCGGAGAGGAGTAAGCGAGTGGAGCCCGAAATCCAAGGTGCAAGTTTTGTATGCAACCGGGATCGGCGCTCGGATGAAGAAGAG
Source organism: Cybosia mesomella (assembly GCA_946251805.1). Taxonomy (NCBI): domain Eukaryota; kingdom Metazoa; phylum Arthropoda; class Insecta; order Lepidoptera; family Erebidae; genus Cybosia; species Cybosia mesomella. The sequence goes on along the minus strand of OX276390.1, from coordinate 25,994,874 downwards.
AAGACCGTAATAGAGTTTGAGAATGGCTCCATGCTAGGACATACAGCTTTTTTTTATAAAGTATTTTATTCAATACTTTATTTATATAACAATGTAGCCTATTGACTAATAAGTAAATAAATTTTACCTAACTTACTACGTAAACAAATTTAAGCATACGTCCAGTAACACTTAGTTTCTGTTAAAGTGACTAGGGACTTACAGGTAAGAAAGAAAAATTACTTCTGAAGTCTTAATATGCTATGCAGCATAAACTCGGCGGCATGTTCCAATATTCCCTACAGCTAGTAGGAGCAGCTAGTAGAAGTGCCTCTAGATGGAAAATATGCTTCAAACAAAACGATCAACGTCACGATTTTCAACAAAAATGTTTTTTGTTGAAAATCGTGTGCGTGGCAGCAAGCTTTCTAATAGCAGTTACGTTAACTGTATGTGAGGGCACAGATTAATAAATAGTTACTAACGTGTGAGGGATAGAATTAAATGACTATTTTAGATCTACCTGTTGACGTCACATGATTTTGTTTTTTTATTTTTATATTTAGGACACGTCAATTTGACTTCACCTCGCCTGATGGTAAGCTGAAGGTAAAGTCTCAGGAAAGAGGGTCACCATTACATACACGTACCATGTTAACAATGTTGGCACTCAGCTTGACGGCCTCATCAGAAGAGGATTGTCGTCGCAGCACCGCGTGACACCCACCGGTCCCACTAGTGCTGCGACCACAATCCCCCTGCCCGGCTATGCACTTGCTGACTCCTGAACGCAATCAAACCGAAATTGGATTACTATGGACAGTTTTTCGCAAACGTGCATTGTGGTAGGGCTAGTTTCTAGCTAATCTCATCTGCAAGCTGGTACGCCTGCTGATTGACGGACGAGGCTCTGGTGCAGTTTTTCCTCTCGGGGTTGGGAGATCAGACGGTTGTCACCCCCGTAGAAACCAAGATAAATATGGAAACGAGAAGTAATAAGAAAGTAGACACTAGGCTCCAATAAAGCTTAGGATGCAACCGGTAACCGGGTTGGCGTTATGATAATGATGATGAGCCATAGTTGTTGTAAGTTGTGTGTATGTGCAAGTTATTTAAAAAAAGTATATTTAAGACACAATTTGTGAAAGTTTAGTAAGCCCTTTGAGTATCAATACTCAACGAGTAGGCCAGTAGTATTGTTAATAAAAAGTATCACGATTTACGATGAAGCGCAAAATATCAAACGTAAAACGAAATGTTTGTTTGTTTATTAGCTGTCAAATCAAAAGTGAATTTGAAAGGGCGGGAAACTTCGATTGAAGCGGACGTGGAATTTTTAAATAACTTATAAAAATATTAATTTGCGAAAGGATTGGGTGAAATAATACCAGTTTATTAATTTTATTTTAGTTTATTTATTATTATTCTAGTTGTAGCTGTTTATTGGTAAGTTTATTGTATATATTACTAGTGTATAGTCGTCACCATGGAGGAACCGGCCGACCCCGGTGGGGGGAATGGCGCCAACATTTTAAAACCTGATGACAATATTGAATCCTCAATGGACACAGACTGCTCATTATCGGGCAAAAACAAATTATTAGCACGCAAACGAGCAGCAACTCGCATTGTATGCAATAGCTGCAATAAAAAAAAATATAAATATGGTTCCAAGAGGGAGAGTACTGGCTGCCAGTGTGGGGTCTCTGTAGGACCGCAATCTGAAGCGCATCAGGGCACTGCCGCTGATGGTAAAGACGAACAGGTCGCAAAAAATATAGGTCGCACAAATTATAAGAACACGGATGTTGCACCATTTATTGTAAATATACAAAAAAAGACTATGTCGGAAAATAGTCGTACTATTTTTCATCCCATTGAGTTCGGAAGGTTTTTAAAGAACAGCAACATCACTGGTGTTGTGAATGGTAGTCTGAAAAGAATAGGTAGGAACAAAATAAGCTTGTCATTCAACACATTTTCAGAGGCCAATAACTTTTTAAGCAATGGATGCTTGCAAAAAGAATACAATGTATTCATACCTACATACAATATAACACGTATGGGTGTGATACGAGGAGTTCCGACTGATTGGACGGACGAGGAAGTATTAGTCAACTTATCTGTTCCTTTTGGATGTGGATCCATCGTAAAAATTCGAAGAATTAAAAAAAAGGTTGTCATAAATAACGAAAAGGTATTTGAAAATACTGGTACAATTGTAGTGACATTTGATGGACAAGTCCTCCCTAAAAGGGTCTACATGTGTTTCACTTCGTTACCTGTGGAACTGTACATATATCCAACTGTGCAATGCTATAATTGTTGTAGGTATGGACATGTAAAAACTCAATGCCGATCTGACCCCAGATGCTATAAATGTGGTCAAGGTCATTCAGGTGATAATTGTAATGTAGATGAGGATGAATTGTGGTGTATACTTTGTAAGGGATCACATCAAGCAAACTCAAAAAAATGTTTAGAATTTGACAGACAAAAATCAATAAAGGAAACAATGAGTAAATCCTGCATATCATACATAGAGGCAGTTAAATTACACCCCCCAATTACGAGAAAGTCATATGCAGAAGCATTTTTAACTACCCCATCATATTCAAGTACAGTAACTTCAAATAATAACACAGTAAATAACAAGAATAATAATACAGTTAGGTCATATAAAAAAACAATTCTTACAAAACCCAGATCCCCCCCAAAGTTCAGTAAGGGTTATGACCATATTGCCTACAATGAAATAATTAAAAACCCGACAGTCCCAAAATCTGGCCCTATTTTTAACAATAATAAAGAAACTCATTATGACTCTGATGACTCTAACAATATGATAAAAACTTTATTCCAACTGCTGTCAAATTCTAATACTACCATCTCACCGTCCAACGTTGCTATAATATTAGACACTTTACACAAGATATCAAGTGACAATGGATCAAAAGTATGTTGCAATTCAGTGGAATTGTCGTAGTATCACTCCCAAGAAACATGATCTAATTACAATTATAAATAATTATGATCCACTTATTATCTGCCTACAGGAGACTTGGCTTAATCAGAGGTCCATTTTCAGGATCCCTGGTTTCTCCTGTTTGCGAAGTGACAGATCTGATGAGTATGGTGGAGTTGCCATACTCATTAAGAATTCTGTCCCTTATTCTATAGTTCCTCTTCCTAACTATAGTAATGAATTATCTGTCATTGCTATTAATGTAAATAACATTTGTTATGTAAATATTTATTTTTCTCGCCCTTCTCTACACATATTTAATGAACTTAACAATTTATTTCACTGTATCTCAAAACCATTTATTTGCTTTGGAGATTTTAATTCACATCATCAGGCTTGGGGCTGTCCTGAAACAAAATATTATGGTAGAAAACTTTTAGAAATGATTGATCAGTTAAACTTATGTATATTAAATACTGGTACCCCAACTCGCCTTTGTAACCCTCCAACGGCTCCAGATCTGACTATTTGCACATTTGATCTGTCATCTTCCTTAGCTTGGGAACCTTTAGACTCTACATATAATAGTGACCATTTCCCAATTATGATCACTTTACCATTCAATAAAGCACTGAAACAGAAAAGGAATCCACGTATTAAACACAAATTAAATAATGTAAACTGGGAACTATATAGAGACACAGTAGAACAGCGGGTAAAGGACTTACCAGTAATTTCCTCCTCTAATGTTCAGACGTGTACTGACTCATTTGCTGAATTATTAATACAAGTGGCTAATGAACTTTTCCCACTCAAGAGTTTGGACTCCAATAAAATACCATCTCCTCCATGGTGGGATGAAGAATGTTCACAAGCTGTAAAAAGAAGAAAAAATGCTGAAAGACAGTATTGTACATTCATGACCGCACAAAACTTTGATAACTATCAACAAATAGCCAAGCAAACACAGATAATTCTAAGAGATAAAAAAAGGGATGGGTGGAGACGTTTTTGTGAATCTTTAAGTCCTGATGTTAATGCTTCCATTGTCTGGCAAAATATAAGGAAGTTTAAATCATGCTTTAATTACACTCAAAAACAAGCATTATCTCCTGAATTGGTAGATCAGATAATGGATAGATTAGCACCTCCATCAGTGCCTGACTATCACGTAGGTCTTTCCTATGTTATAAATATATCTGACAATGATAATTTTAGTGAGTTAAATGCCCCATTTACAATTAATGAGTTAAAAAATATCTTACCAAACCTAAAGGACTCCGCTCCAGGCATAGACCACATTCCATATTCGTTTATCTCAAATCTCAATAACGATAGTCTCAACTATTATCTGTCTATAATAAACAAGGTAATGTTCTCGGGACAAATCCCACGTTCATGGAGAACACAAGAATTGATATTACTATTAAAACCACAAAAAATCAGTTCAGACCCCTCTTCTTATCGTCCAATAGCTTTGAATACTGTGTTAGCTAAAATTTCAGAACATCTCGTCAAAAACAGATTAGAATGGTTTGTGGAATTCAACAATTTACTATCTATAAACCAACATGGATTTCGAAAAGGTCATAGTACTATGGATAGCCTAAGTACTTTTACTACCGACATTAGGATTGCGTTCGCAAATAAAGCATCAGTTTTAGCAGCTTTTTTAGACGTCACAGCAGCGTATGATAATGTTCATATAACCATATTAAAACATAAATTAGCATTACTAAACGTCCCTCTAGTATTAGCCAACTTCATTATAAATATTTTATCAGAAAGATTCATTCAATATTCACCTGATATAGATAATAATAATAGAATATGTAGAACGGTATGGAAGGGTTTACCTCAAGGATCGGTGTTAAGTCCATTATTATACAATATTTATACATTTGATCTAGAGTGCTCTGTCAGAAGGTATGCTAATGTTAGTGTCTCACAGTATGCAGATGATTTGCTCATATATGTTCAAAACCACTGCATAAATGAATGTCAGGAGTTGTTATCCTCAGCTTTAAGAGCTTTAAATATTTGGCTTGACGATAATGGACTAACATTATCGCCTCACAAAAGTTCAGTCGTACTATTCTCTAGAAAAAGAGTAATACCACAAATCGACCTTATTTACAATGATGTACCGTTACCAGTGAAAGATCAACAAAAATTTTTAGGCGTAATTCTGGATTCGAAACTTACTGGTGTACCTCACTGTACCTATATCGTGGGAAGGTGTGAACGCAATATTAATATTTTAAAATGTCTTTCTGGTGTCCGATGGGGTGCTCACCCATTTACTATGAGGTTATTATATAATGCCCTAATAAGGAGTGTTCTTGATTACGGAACTTTTCTGTTAGAACCTGGGAATGTAAGTGCTTTCAAAAAATTAGATATTATCCAATCAACTGCCCTAAGAATAGTTACTGGCACTATGAGATCGACTCCGATAAACTGCTTACAGGTCGAATGCAGTGACCCTCCCATAAAATTAAGAAGACAATATTTATCAGATAGATTCATAATTCGCAATATTCAAATCAAAGATCATCCGCTATTCGAGAAATTGGCGTTACTTTCAGAGATGGTAAATTCACCTGACTATTGGACCTACAAAGACGCTCCCTGTCTGGTCTTAAGTTACAGAAGAATTAAAAGGATAGAGTCCCCAGTACATCAGGGGAACCGTCTTCCTCTTTTCAAATATCCATACAACGTTTTGACAATAGATCCCATTGTAAAACATAATATAAATATAAATCGAAGCAATAATAATGACAACATGAATAATAATACAAATGATGTATGTCATCAAATATTTACAGATGCTTCAAAATTATCAGATAAAGGCCATGTGGGTGTAGGGATATACCATTACCAATATCACATTTGTCAAAAAATTAAATTGCCACCAGAATCCTCTGTTTACACTGGGGAATGTATGGGCATTTTAAAAGCCCTTGAATATGTTGCTCTTCTGAGGATTCCAAATGCTATTATATTTACAGATTCACTCAGTGCGATAACAGATATTTCTCGATCCCCATTCCAAAAAAAACTTTTAGCACCAATAATTTTTGAAATACGAAACCTTTTGACCCGATGTAGTAAATTAAATTGTGTGGTAACCTTTGCATGGATACCAAGTCACTCCGGTATTTCTGGCAATGAAAAAGCTGACCAACTAGCTAGGGAAGCTGTCGTCGATGGCGACATCTTTCCATATAAGAATTACTGGAGTGACTTGATGTCGCTGCCCCATTCTTTTTTATTGGAAAATTGGAATCAGAATTGGAGGGCCAATACCAACGTGGGGAAATATTATCGAAATATACAGCCAGTTATCCCAAATAGACCATGGTTTTCAACGATTCGACTTGCAAAATCAGTGACAACGATCTTGTGTAGACTTCGTCTGGGTCATGTATGCACTCCTGCGGTCCTACATAAATTCCGCATTGTGGATAGTCCACTTTGTTCCTGTGGAGGGTATGGTGATGTTAACCATATTTTCTTTTCCTGTACTTTATATAACCATAACGAATTTATATGTAATCTTATTATAAATAATATTCCTCTTCCAACATCTATACAATGTTTATTATATTTATGTAATGTAAAAATATATAATATATTAGCTTCATTTATAGAAATAAATAATATGAAAATATAGTACCTATACATGTAAATACACAATAAAAAATACATATATTTATAAATACGCTACAGTTATACTTACCTAACCCAATCCTTTTTGTTCCTTCCAAATTTTAATCGCTTTAGCTTTCTAATCACCTTTTTTATATAAACGTTTCCCTAACTTGACTTGACATTGGCTAAATGCGATGCAAGAAGCCAGAAAAAAAAAAAAAAAAAAAAAAAAAAAAAAAAAGTGAATTTTGAAGTATGAAAGTTTTGGCGTTAAGTTTTGTTTATGTTTTGTACGCATTTTGTAGAATTGTATAAAGTCTGATGAGATGTTGCTACATTATACTAAAAATTTTGAGCGTAGTTCTATAAGGAATCTTATAAATGTATACAAATGTGAATGTATCAGTAGAAAAATACATAATGTAGGCCTAAATGATATTCCGAAAATAACAACAGTAGAAATACGAAAATTATTGCGACAAAAAGGTTTTGCTGTTCAAGATGGGTACACAACCCTCACTACAAAATGTTCTATTTGTTCAGGAGACCAGAAATGTGCGGATAGCAAAGTATATGTCAATAAAACCACCGGTAAGTCGTGTTGTAAACATAACCTAAACATAACATTTCACAAACATCATTTTTAGCCAAGATAATTGCCAAAGCTGAGAGCCGCTCCTTGCGGTCCTGGACGTGGACGTTCTCTCGCTGAAGACCATGGTTAGAGCCGTGGTCTCGGATGAGGCTCTTTATGCGAGCAGGTAATGCGTGCGAAAGAGGCGGCGGAGAAGGAGCGGGAGAGAACTCTGCCCGCCAAGTTCCGCAGTCTACGGCGAGGACGCCGCCGAATTTTCTACAAGCCAAGACGGAGGCGTGTCGTGTGTGCCCTACACACGCCTGCCAAATCACCGACACAAGACGAAATCTGACCAAATCGGTGAAGACGCGATGGCGGCTAAAGTCCGCAGGTAACCCTGGGTTATCGAGGGCTTCGAGGGCTTACTCGGGGTGCCCACCAATGGACACTTTGGTAGGACACTGTATGGTTTTAGTCAGTCCGATTCCAACACACCCAACCACTGGCACTGGTGGATTGAAGAGCCTGGGGCTTTTCACATGTAAAAAAATGCAGAGAGGCACTTTGTTCATTCTGTTCATTGGTTCAATCATGCTGGTCATGCTAATATTATAAATGCGAAAGTAACTCTGTCTGTCCGTTACGTTTTCATGCCTAACTAACACCACTGGACTGATTTTGAGGTAATTTGGTATATAGATGGGCTAGATCTTGGGAAAGAACATGCTATTAAGTCGGTATAACCAACATCCACGCAGGGAACAGCTAGTCTAATATATAACGACAAATTTAACATCCAATTTCTATTTTACAGGATACTTTGTTTGCCCTAAATGCAATGTCCACGGAGATTGGAACATAATGGAGAGACTAGTGAAAAAAGCCAAAGTTGAAGCAACTATTAAAGACTTCATTCAACAATGCCAACAGAAAGCAGAAGACTTTCAAAAAGACTGGCAAGCAGTATTAAATGAAACTACCTCATTAACAATTTTAAAAGAATCTGAATTACTAGAGTTATTCAGGTTATTTGAATACCCAGTAAGTATATAAGACCTATAGAATTATATAGTATATCCAACCAAGTTACTTTGGCAAGGTACACTACAAATAAATGTGTAAACCTGCACTGCAATTTATTTGACTGTGTGTACATAAATATAGCTTTTTATTTAATTGATAAACAGTGACAATCATTAGTAAAGGTAAAGTAAAGGAGTACAAAAATATAAGCCAACAATGTTCAAACAAATTCACAACAAATTTTTTTCTTAGATTTTTTTGATCTGTGTCCGCAAGGCACAGCTTTTTGTGGTTTTTTGTACCCGTGGTTACACCCTCCCCCCTGCCAGCGGGAGTGGTTATGTAGGACCCTAAATTACCAAAACCTCACAACTTTCTCTGTCTCGGGTCTTTAATTCTGAGGTGCAAGGAGATTCACGAAATAAATTCAGCTGACAAGGTAACCAGCATAACTTGATTCTAAGGCAAATGAAGTTTGCCGGGTCAGCTAGTAAAAATAAAATTTGAAAGCTTGTATAACTTTTAAAAATAGATGATGAATGCATCATAGCAGCCGAAAAATTGAATAAAAAGAAATTGGTTAATAAGTAATTAGCCTATGGTATGGTGATTAGTGCCATTTCTTAATAGGCACTATTTTTACATTGTAGGTATGTTTTGATATTTCTCCTTGCAGTTCCATTCTGAAGCCAACAAACTACTATCAGATGTAAGAGTATCATCTGATCACACATCATTATATTTCCCTCTTAAAAACTCCTTGGACCAAGTGGTAGGCTACCGGAAAGTCCAAGCAGGAAGAGAAGAGGAGACTGAAAGCTTTGGACTTCATACTGCTGGATTATTCTCATGTAGGGCACCAAAAGTCAGCCGGCATGATCAAGCAATTCTAGTACCATCTATACAAGATGTATTAAGTTTAGCAGCTCAAAAAATTCCTGGTAAATATACTTTTAATGTTATCATTAAATATTTTAGAGTAGGAGCTTCATTATATTCTTCGACGTATTACTAACATGGGTTCTAGAATGGGAATAAAACTTATAGATACTATTTGATATCTTAGAATATTTTCCATTACCCAGCTGGATACTCTATTCAGGAATAGATAATTTAAATATTGACTAGAACATCAAATTGAAAATATGGGCTGAGATCCAGAAGCCATACTCAGTGGGTAATTTGCATGCATGCATACATACATACATATAGTCACGCCTTTTTGCCATAGGGGAAGGCAGAGACAACATCTTTCCACTTGCTACGATCTTGGCATACGCCTTTCGCTTCTTCCACTTTCATAATTGTTTTCATACATGCACGCCGGTTACGGGTACTTCTGACCTTGATATTTGGAAAACAATAAAATTGTATTTATATAAATAGTGAAATCTATAATAGTTAAGGCCGTCCGCTGCCTCATGCGCGTCACGCATGCGTGTGCCCGGGCATCATGCAAATCGCATGTATTTTTGTACGGCTTTTATGCTAAAAATTTTGCACGAAGTTTGATCCATATTATTTGCACGAAATTCGTGAGGAAATTTGCTCCATATTATTTGCACAAAACAGGTACATGTGGACACGCACAAGGCAGCGGACGTCCTAAAAGATACAGTAATTACGCACGACTGTTCCCAGGTACACTTATATGGTTAAGTAACTGCAGCCTGCCACCGATAGTGTTGCCTACACTAGAAAGTTATCAGAAGTTGTGCCTGTGGGGTGACTGGGATAACATGAGGGCCGTGGCCGAAAAACTAGGCGAGGAGAGGTGTCGATTTGTAAGGTATTAGCTAGTAATAGACATTTTTTCACTCCCTTTTTTTTACATTCTCATTTTTTCCTTGCCTTTACTGTGAGTAGATCGAGTCCTTGTTTACTTCTTTAATAGTATAAAAAAGCTAAAACTGACGCTGATTCCGCTGCAACAGCCCACTAACAAAAAATACCTTTAAAAAAAGACAATTTGTGTTGTCAGGGTAAGCCAGAGTGCACCATAAAGAGTTTTATTGTATTTTGTTATCCGCTATCTTTCATTAACTAACTTCCGAGTGCAAGATAAATTGCAAGCCTTTAAAACTATAACAACAGAACTATCGCTGCCAAATAGCACGAATCCAATCTTACTCAGTATCATCCAAGTGCCAGTCTCGGCTCGTCGGGTCCAGTCCTTCCGAGCACCCAAAGATCTCAGTAGAGCCCATACACTCTAAACTCAAACTTTCTTATTGTAGTATAGTAATTCGATTTGATTACTCTGGTCCAGTTAGTTTCGAATCCAATCTGATTATTGTTATAACTTGATACAGGCCAACAGATGGTTTGGTAACGGCATCAGAGGCAGCAGCAGCGAATCTGCCCCTTAAAACGTTGGTGTCCGAAGCAAAGCCAGCCGCGCACCGTTCCATCACAACGTTCGCCGCGCTTAGGGACGATGTATACTTCGAAGTTACTAATGTCGATAAGGTACTGTTTAATGGTCGTGGAAACATAGTTTTTACTTTGGGGTAAGTGCTGGCAAATTTAGGTATCTCATCCATATATTCCTACAACTAATGTGTGTTTGTGCTTGTCACTGAGCTTGATCAGGTCCTGAATTACATTTCTCAATGGAGCACCAAGAACCTGGTCGAGTTCAATTCCTAGTCGTGTGTAAGAGTAGGAGAGAAAGTAAAAAAGATACATTGACAGTAAAGGCGGCGTATGCCTGTGTTTGTACGAACACAGGCATACGCGTTTACTGTCACCGTATCTTCCTGCTTTCCTCTCCTACCCTTACTACAAATAAAGCTAGGATATTTTTTAAAGGCTTTTTTAATCAAGGCGTAAAAAGCAGTGATTTATGCATTACTTAAAATCTAGATACAGACCTAAAAATATCATAACCAACGCTAAGCGTAGTTCGACCTACGTAGGGTACATAAGGAAAATAAATTCTATAATGATATGGTTTACTTGGCTTCTACGAGAGCGACTACCGTCTGACTAAGCAACCCTGAAAAACCAAAAAATATCATAGAAATGAAGTGCATACATTCGCGGAACGATTGAATCAAATTAATTTATGGTAATCCTCACATAACATACATAACTCATTACCAAATTATATGAAGCCCAAATGTCAAAATACAGGTCCGCGGCATAAAATGGCGCCGTTTCCCTGCACTGACAAGATTGCTGGGTGGGCACAGGCGTGGCGAGCTGACCGTATTAACGGGCCCCACCGGCTGCGGCAAAACTACTCTCTGCGCAGAAATGTCACTGGATCTAGCACAGCAAGGGGTCAGTATTCTCGACTTCTACGAAAATATTCTTCTGTAATTTGATTTAGATGCTGTCGTGGTGTACGATATACTCCAGATTTAAATTTCAAAAGTATTAACAAAAACACATTGCGGCACTCTCAGTACATCAGGGTTTGGACCACAGAACAATATTGGATTCGGTTAGGCAGATGAATTATTATAAAAAAAATATTTGGGGGTACTTTAAAAAACAAAATAATAATATTGTGCGTTAAATTACATTATTATTCATGTGAAAAAGACAATATTTTGTTGATTCATTGTCTTGTATGAATATATCAACGCAGGTGAACACACTATGGGGCAGCTTCGAGATTCGCAACTCGCGACTAGCTCGCACCATGCTACAGCAGTTCTCGGGCGTGCCTCTGGAGCAAAACCTTCAAGACTTCGATCAGTATGCTGACGAGTTCGAGAAGTTACCCATTTACTACCTAGCGTTTCATGGACAACAGCCTATCAAAGTCGTTATGGAGGTATGACACAAAAAAATATTTTTTTTCACAAACACTCGCTTTTGTCTACTGCTCTAGTCGCAGTAGGACAGTATAAAACTTATTTTTAACCCGCTTTTGTTAACTTGGTACAATATTAATTAAAAACATGTTTGTATGTAATGGAAATTTGAACTCGATTTTGGAGCACTTCAAAACATCGTCCGATTAATTTAAAATTGTGCACACTTCTCAAGTAGAATACAAAACATACAATAATTTAAAAAGGCTTTTAGTTTTTTTTTTCAATTACCACGCTTTTATTGGGTTCGTATGTAGGTATGTACGGAATCTTTAAACTCGATTTTTGAACACTTCAAAACGTCGGATATCTTGAAGTATTGCACACTTATCTAAATATATCTATAGAAATAAATAAAATTGAAGTGCCTGATTGTAATAATAAATAACAGATTTTTAACGATTGCACATGAATATATACATTCTGTTTGAAAGAGGTAAGCTCTGGAACGGCTTTTGACGTGACTTTTCCTAGCAGATATGTAATATTTCAAGGCGTAACATAGGCTACATTAATTTTAGAAAAATAATTAGGGATACGCGCAACAAAAAAACTTACGAAATTATGAATAAAATCTGATTTACTCTGGAACGGCTGGGCCCATTATGACGGGACTATAACTGCCAGATAGGTAATATTATAATACGTAACATAGGCTACTTTTATTTTATAAAAAAATTAGGGTTCCTCACAAAAGAACTAAAACCCTAAAAATCGAAATCCACGCGGACGAAGTCGCGGGCACAGCTAGTATATAATAAAGTCCTGGATGTTGACTATTTCAGATTTAAGTTTATAATATTATTTGTTCCCAGGCAGTGGAACACGCCCGCTACATGCATGACATATCCCATGTAGTAGTTGACAACGTTCAGTTCATGTTGGGTTTGGGCGAAGAGCGTGAAGGCGACCGCTATCAACGCCAGGACGCCGTCATCGCTGCCTTCAGAACATTCGCCACGGCTAGGCACTGTCATGTCACGCTAGTCATGCACCCTAGAAAGGTCAGTCGAAATGTCGGGGTGCGAGGGGAATACTTACAAACTGGCGTCTGAAGACCCGAGACGGCGTGCGGTTTTAGTCGGTTCAAGCCTGACATAACCTCCCCCGCTGGCCGTCGCGGGGTCTCCGAGGGGATTTCCGCACGGAAAAAAGTAGGTTCCGTTAGGTGTACAGGGCCTTACTAACATCCGCGAAGTCCAAGCGAACTTCACCTGCAAGTCGGTGCTTCTGCTAAACAACGGACGAGGCGGTGGCGCAGGCTTTCCTCTCAAGGTTGAGAGGTCCGACGGCTAATTTACGGACGAGACTGCCGTGTTATTGCATAACATACATAACTTCACGCCTGTATCCCCGAAGGGGTAGGCAGAGATGTGTATTACACATCTACCGGGCACGTTATTAAGCGAGCGATAATTAACATTATATAAATCTTAAGGCTTTCACGGCCGGCGTTGCATGTTAATTAGCAATTAACATTTCTTAATGCACACATATACTACGAAAAGTCAGAGGTGTGTGCCCGGGGGCGACTGGGGATCGAACTCGAGACCTCGTCTCAGCAGTCCGTTACGTACGCCACTGGGCTATCACCGCTTTTTCCCCATCGCATAACCCCAAGAAGCAAGCCTGTTCCAAAGCCGCTTCCGTCAATCAGCAGGTGTACCGGCTTGGCCCAAAAGATCTTGGTGGCGCCGCATACTACCTTTTTTTTTTTTTTTTTTTTTTTTTTTCGTGCGGAAATCCCTTCGGATACCCCCCCGCGTGCCAGCGACCACCACCGCTGCCATGTAGAATTAAATCGATCTCATTATCTGGGGCTATCCTATATCTGGGTAATATTCGTATTTTTGACCAGCTGCCATGAAATATTTTATGAAATTTTGAAGCAATTAAATTTAAATCTATCTCTATAGGAATATAATCTAAATCTATAGGAAAAGTTAGCTAGAGAACATCTAGAACGGGACTTGAACGTGCGACCAGTCCCTTACAGGGGGAATGCTCTGGCCAACTGAGCTACGTAGACACGTCCCAGATATTCGAAACTCTCCGATATATTATATATACGTTTCGGGGCGACGCTAGAGCCATCTACCTTAATTCTTGCGAACTATTGAAACAATGACGTTACAATCATTTTTAAACATTGTTTTTTTATTACTCCGCCACATTAATTCAATTAAATTTAAGTTCAAGTCCCGCCCTAGATATTCTCTTTTTCCGATCTAAATCTATAAATATTTTCAATTAACTTTTTTACAGGAACGTGAATCGGAGGATCTCTCAACAAGCTCTATATTTGGAAGCGCAAAAGCTTCACAAGAAGCAGATAACGTACTTATAATTCAGGTACTTACTACTTTTAATTCAGTACAGTCGACAACAAAAGATGCTTAACACAAAAATATTAACATTTTTTTAGAAACAACTTTTTATCCTTTTTTTTCTAAGAATATTAGAAACCGAAATTAATAGTATTCCCAACCCCTCCAGCTAAGCTGAATTGCTTGTGTTAGGAGTGGGTTCATGGGGTGTTATGGTCAGGATTGGGACCCGGGACCTCTTGATCGTAACTCTTCAACCAGCAAGCTAACATATATCAATACTAATTGCATTACATTTATACACTAACATTTACCATCATGTAATAATTGATATTAAAGTAGTTTCAGAATTTTCAGACGACAAAGTATTTTATGAAATGTCATGCTCATAACAACATCAACATAATCTCTTTTGCAGGACAAGCGGTTGACCGCAGTCCGCGGTAAAAAGTATTTGCAAGTTGCCAAAAACCGATACAGCGGCGAACTGGGAATAGTTCCTCTAGATTTCGACAAAGACGCCCTCAGTTACCAATCTAAGAAAAAAAGTAAAAAGTCACAGGACGAACCAGACAAACTCTTAGACCAATGCTTCCAAGGTTATTCAATAGATGAACCGACATACATACAAGATTTCGACGAAAAAGTTACCAAGCGAAATTTTTCTGGCAAATTTCAAAAAACACGTACTAAAGATCAATCTAGTTTCTTAAGTGATGTATTAAATTCATCGACATAGATTTTAAGTGTAATGTGAAAGTACATATATTTATTTTACAATGCAGTTGTCGGTTTCATTTTGTTCCGTAATTGGTGAAAAAGCACGTCTATAGAAAACGTAATTAGGTGACTTAAAAGCCCTACTTCACCTGTCACCTAGAATGGGCCCCCATAACACGGCACTGTAGTGAGTGTATGGGCTCCACCAAGATCTTCGGAGTCCCAGCCAGCCTAACCTGCTGATTGACGAGGTTGGGTCAGACGACAGTCACTCCTGTAGAAGCCAAAATAAACCAAATTGAGTTGTGGGAATGCGAACCTTGGACCCCAAAGCGCAAGCTTTGGGTGCAACGGCGCATTAGCGTTCGGATGAAGCGCGGCACTGTATACTCGGGGTAGTGTCGGTGACTTGGTGTAACTGATATCTTACTATTATTTTTAGGCCGTCCGCTGCTTTGAGCGTGCGCACGCGGTGTGCTTCACCGCGAAAAAATCGTGTAATGGGCGACCCGCTTAACGCAATGTTGCTCTATTTGCACGAAACAGCACGCGACTGCTCAACGCAACGGACGGCCATAATAAATAAGAAAACTAAAGTAATCGTTTATTCAATTACCCGCAAATAAGTTTTTATTACGTAGCGCCAGCAACTGTGCGGTTCATCGCATGTATCACATATAATAACAATTTTTTAAACCACAAACTTATAGCTAAAAAATTAGTACATTTTAGAGAAGTTGTCTAATGTTTGTGCGGGCTCCATCGCGCAGAGATGTTCAACAAATGCTAATGTCTAAACCACCCCGCTAATTAACTTGTAGAGATAAGCACAAATTAATGTACTATGACCATTATTAGTAAATTATCAAGTGCTATTAAGATATCGGTTGTTTACTTGCATACACTTTGATGATGTATGTATTTACATGACATGTATGTGATGTACCATATTCTATTTACATACAGCTGATAATTACCAATCGGTTTCGAAAGTTGCTATATTTTTAACGGACTTCATAAAAGGAGGAGATTCTCCACTCAAATCTCTTTTCCATTGGTGTAAGCAGAGACGACATCTTCAACATTTGCTGCGATCCTGGCTTACGCCTTTCGTTACTGACATCAACACGACAAATCTATCTATTAAATTTGGCTACTTTACTAAATTAACACAGAATGGCTTGCGGGCAGCTCGCTTTCTGCATCGTAGTATCTCGAACGGCGTAAGCGTCGCGGTCAGCCGTTCGTAATCAAGTTTTAATTTGATCCAGAAAGCTCCGAGCCAGAGCGGAGGAATAGCGAAGTTGCCGATGTTTAGTCCTGTTCTTGTCCAGGTCTCCGGCAATGGTTAGGATTCTTAATCTCTCGCAATAGTGCCAGCCATATACTAAGAGTAAGGTCTATGCCATGTCGACGCCGCTAGCTTGCCTTAATTAGGTTTCCGGGAAATAAACGGGATAAGTAGCCAACAAAAACGCCATGGCTTCTTGTGAGGTAGAGCCCTAACAGTGATTGGAGTGTAGGTATGTTCGAACAGCAGCGTGAACTAGCTTATTTATGAAAACAAATACTAATTTGCAATCGTAATGCGTTTAATTTAAACGGTCTACTTTGTACAATTATACAGTGTTAATATGCCTAAGGTTACCTATAGGTGGATTATACGGTTCTAGTTGCAGCTTTTTGTCTCTGGGTCTTTAGGCTTTCTCCAAACCAGAACACGTCGGTTATGTGGCGGAGTAGCAGCTGCTGATCCGAAATTCGGCAACGAAAAGGCAATTGCGCCAGATGTGTTCGTCACTTTCCTAGCGTTTCGTAATCTCCGTCACTGTCGTTGCCAATTATTCAAAGGTGCTCGCCAATTAGAGATACTAGACAAAGTTGTTATTCTTGCTCATAATACAGCAAACAAATTTTCAAATCGATTGCTAACTGTATTTGCTGTGTGTTCATACAAGATCGCAGTTCTTTTTGCAACGTAGTGATAAGTTTAAAAAAAATGAATTCATGAAGCATAAAAAAAAAGAGGATTACAGAAGAAACGATTGTCTCTGGTCCTGTGGAAGCATCGCCATCCAAGACCAGCCTTAGATTGTTAGTTTTTTATTTTTATCTTTTGTTTTCACATTTGATTGGAATTTTGGAAGAATTCAACATCCAGGACGGGAGTTGAAATCGTGAGCAGGCCCCTTTCTGGAGGGAATGCCCTGACCCTCTGAGCTACCTGGACCTGTACTGGATAGCAGAAATTCTCCTTTACAACGTCTTAGGCCCACGTTGGAGCCATATACCGAAGACCGCTATTCTTAGCAATCCATGGATTCTCCGTGCGGGTGCCGTGTCCATCGCGTTGCTGAGTTGGGATTCAATGCAGATTTAAGTCCCGTCCTGGATGTTAACTTTCCGATTTAAATTTATACCAATCATCTCTTTTTTTATGCTCCTCAGCAACATCTGATTGTATACTACACTTGGCTTACTAGCTAAGGGTATGATTTATTTTAGTACCAGTGCTTCAACTAAAAGCATGTCGTTATTACAATATAGTGTGGAGCTACCGAATATTTCATTAGTTGCTCTTGTACTTAGTAAAATTAAGTATATTTGATTTATAAAAATAGAATCTAGATAAAAGCAACATAGAAGTACAAAATAGATTCTTATAGTTCATATATAATCATATCACATTTATAAAAATTCATTAGCTTGAGAATCTTGAGATACAGACAATAAAGATTTTATATTCTTATTAGAATATTCATAAAAATATCTGTATGTAGGTACTCCACGTTAGTTATAAAATATAACTAAGTATATTACATTGTTACAAATTCTTAAAATTATATTTGGTTGTGTAGAATATGTACTTCGATGGTACTGCCACATAAGTATCATCATTTGTAATCTGCAAGTATAATTTGTACATTATATTAAAATAATGAAACCACTAATGAATTTAAATCTAATTCATTTTTAGGATGAGAAAATGCAACACTTTTGTATCAGCTCTTCTGATTTCATCATCCTACTTCATAAAGTGAGAATTTACAGCTGTTATCAAAGACAACTCATTAGAACGGATTTGCTTCCTTTTACATTTTGGGCAAGGTATATTAGCATTGAGACATTTAGCATGGAACACGCTAGAACATTCATCACAGCGATAGGTAGAGCTAGTTTCAAATGGGTACAATATCTTTGGATCACGACAAACCTCACATATGAAACCTTTTTGACTGCAAAGCCAACATTCTAATACATGAGTCTTAGCAAATGAAACAACTTTCTCTAGTTGTAATGCTAAAGAGCCATTAGGTATCTGAGCCAAATCTGATATTGTATACAAATGCACATGTTCATACAAGTACTCTCTTGGCCATACTCGTTTTTGCAACTCTTCAATAACATGTTCCCGACATGTAAATATGTAAGCTCTTAGAAAATTCAGTTGTATCCTTAGTTCCTGTAACTGTGCCATGTCCGAAACCCCACTGTAAATTTTAGGGTTAAGCTTTTTCATGTCTATCCATGGATGGTGCTGAAATTCCAATAAGAAAAGAGCTGATTTCTTTGAGACTGGATATCTCTTGAAATCCCAATTATGTATTACCCGAGCTGGGATTATAAATACATTTGGGTCCATGCAGTTGGAGCAGTAGTACTCTCCTGTGTATGCACAAACTCTGGCCTTAGAAACGGTGCTGCCTAACAGCTCTCGGCAACCCTTACATTGATAGTTTTGGTGATCAAGTCCCTGTTCTCTCGATAATGTACCCAATTGTGATATCATGTTTTGTAATTCTGGAACTGAGAAAGATGTTGTCATACAGTTGGGTACTACTTCAAAATCTAGACCTTGTAACAAGGGATCTTCTGGGGTTACTATTTCCACATTCAAATCACATATTTCAGGTTCATCTGAAGTCAATTTCAGTTCTTTATGAATATCTTTCATAATATCTCTTAAATTTGGGGTATTAGAAAATGTTTCACCATAGTTGTTTGTGTTGTCTACCAGAGATGACAAGCTTTTAAGCTCTGGAGTTTTTATCATGCTACTACCATGAGATGAGTTTGAGTTTATTGAGGTGTTCATTTCATCATTATTGTCTGCAGACCATCCTTTGCCACACAAGGAATTGCCAGTTACAAGTACATCTGTAGGTGCAACAAAGGCTTCCGAGTCGACTGAACTAGGTGACAGTGAGCCTAAATCTCTAAGCTCTTGGCTGGTTGATGGCTGTTCTATTTCTAGAGGAGTGTCCGTATCCGAATCTGCTATTTCATGGTTTGGTTCCACATTGTATTTAGCTGATATTGTTTCTGTTTCTGGTTTATTCTCAAAATTTTTATTTATAATATCTTTAGAACCCTTCGAAAGTATGAAATCTAAAGCTTCATCTTCATTTAAAGCAAGCTGAGAAAAGTGTCCTGAGCCTGTGACATTAGAAGTGTGTGTGGGAGTTAAAGCCAGTTTAGGTTTGTCTTCCTCGTCTGTCATAGTACTTGCTACATCTAAAGCTGCACTTATTGGTGCTTGCCTGATTTTAGGCACCCATATACCAGCTAACATTAGTACCTGCTCTGGCCAGTTATTCAACAAGCTAGAATTTATGGGCAAGTTGAATTGAATGCATGTTTCTATCCCCTCAATAAGTTTCTGTGCCAACTCCAGTATCTCTGAATCACAAACAAAAGCTGTTCTTGTATAGAATGGTTTTATTGCTGATATATTCTTTAGTAAGGTTGACATGTATGAAGATAACAGGCATTCATTCAAGCCAATCCGGAGCCATGCTCTACACTGTCCTATCTCTGTGTTAATTTGAGGCAATGACGAAATTTGGTTAATATTTTGTCTATGTGATAATACAAGTATCAGTGGCCAGAAGTTGGGCTGGGGTTGATTGTCAGAATCACCAGTGAGTGCGTTCTTAGCCTTTTTCAAGAATGTATCTTTCAATCCATGGAGAAACACAGCCTCGAGAGCCATGCACAATGTATTTGTAGAATCATTTGAACCCAGGACACTGTGAAAGTTTTCTTCAAACTGATTATTATATTGGATATCTTTAACACTTTCCGATAGGTTCTTGATAAGTGCTTCTTTGAGTATTACGTCGCGACTTCGAATCGTAAAGCCTGATGTTACGCTTTTGAAGAAAGACATGTTTACTGCGATGCGACGTTAAATTGTGTATCGTCAGACTATTTTGGACTTGACAGCGTGAACAAAGCTACATTATCTTGTTATTACGATTACACTTTGTAAGCGACCCTAATTATTTGTATTGATATCATTTTATCAATTCAAATCAAATCAAACCAAACAATAGATTCACTGCCAAAGCCAAAAATTAGTGTTCTGTGCTGTTCTCAGTTCTGTAGGTATTTAAAATAATAAAATTTACTCTGTTGATCTGTCAGTTCTGTGAGCCAAACCTATTTTTCTTATATCTATGGCCAAACCAAACCAACTGAATGAACTGAAACATTAATATTATTGACAATAATTCATTCATTAATTCATTACTCTATGAATGAAACCAACTAGGATCAAGTATTCTTCATCCTAGGAAACCAACAATACCAACCTACCAGCACAAGCACCATACAAGAATACTTTGTGCTGTGCTGAGCTAGGCTTATTGACAAAAATATCGTCTATTATTGGTTTTTCGTAATATATAGATCCTTGCTAACCTGATATTTCAATATAAAATGATTTAATAAACTAATGTAAGTTCGATTTATTCATTTGTCTATAGCCAATTGTACTGTTTCCTTGAAAGTCGCTTCACTACGAGAAGTGGGCGGTACTCGTCTATGTACTACGATAATTTTAGAGGTATTAATATGTGTGAAAAAAATACGTTACTTCATAGACGTAAGCCGTTTAAGTATATTGTTTATTATAACAGAAGTCATCTTGTGTCTTCTCAGGTACTTCAACACACTATAAACCTATTAGCCGCTTTTCCAAATTAACTGTTTGTATGGATAATTTTACACTTGTACTTTCACACGTTATTTTGATCAGTATAAAAACTGAGTTGTTGGCGGAATTATTGGGATCGCCATAGAAAAAAGAAAAAAAAAAGTCATCTTGTGATGATGTAATAAAGTACTGATAGCAAAATAAAACAATGATTTCGAAATACGATATATACCTACGGTGAAAAATAGAATTGTGTTGATATTGGTTTTTCTTATTATCATATTATTAGATTCACTACCTGGCGGATATCAAGAAGGTACATCTTCCTCAACAACATAACATAACTTCACGCCTGTATCCCCGAAGGGGTAGGCAAAGGTGTCTTACACACCCACGATTCGCCAATTATGTTAAGGTCCCAATGTAATAGGGGGCGAGCCTATTGCCATCTACCGGGCACATTATTAAGCGAGCGACAATTAACATTTCCTCAGTACGCTTTCGATATTCGCGAAGTCAACACGTCTCCACTCAAAGTAAGTATTATATCATGGCATTATGGTTCGTTCGGCGCCCTCGAGCCCAACGATAATGTCTTACCGCTCGGCGCTTGATTAGGCCCAGCGAAGAACGAGTCATACACTCGTGAACATACTCTGAGTATGTTTTGGAACCTAAACATTTAGACGACCCGTCGTTTGGTCGCCTGAATTGAGGCGACCTTCGCGTCAGTCGGGACGACTGTTGTCGCCCAGATTTGGGCAGCCGTCACCTCATTTGAGGTGAAGGCCGTCGCCTCAGTTGAGATGACGACCTATCGGATGACCATTGCGTCGGCTCCTTCGAGACGACGATCGCCCCCGGCTGGGGCAACTATCGACGCCCCATTGGGGATGACTCGCCCGAGTGGACGATACTCGTAAATGAATTGTTTATGTTTCTCATGCCAAAAGTCACTCTTTTAATGAGGAATTTACGTAATTGCTTCCAGAGCTATGGCAGATTTAACATCTATGGGTTCCCTGGCAGCAGAGTCTTACATAGAAGATAACGGAGATAGTTTCTCTGCCGTTATTGCCTCCTAAGACGAACATTTTCCGAGCGATTGGAGGGATTGGAAAGTCTACAACTACACTTTTGAAGAACTGTTTGGAAATTCCCAGGTGCCAGCAGCAAGAGAATCAAAACTCAGATTCGCCAGATCAGACTTCGGTAGAAGAACATCATAGTCCATCAAAACGTACGTCATACACAAATCCATTCGCGTAAAAAGTCCATTCGCTCGTTCAGAAGCCCACACGGCTCCAACAAAAGGTAGTAGCGAACATCTACTAGCCTCGGTACTGGAACCAGCAGATGTTGCTGTTTAACAAGATGCTCAGCATGAAATCTGAACAGAATGAGAATATTAAGACAATGGTGCAATATCAACAGATAAGTGCTTCACCGCACACACGACAACTCTGCGCGGAAGACCCCCAATCAATGATTGATTGATTGAGTCACTTCCTGACAGCACCCAATCTGAGGAAGAGAATGACAACCAAGTACAAGAGACAGTGAGCTCTCCCTATTTGTGTACTAGTCGGCAAACAAAAGTAGCTGATCTACGAGGAAAGATTACGGATGCACAGAGAGAATTGGTGGTATTATCAGAAGAGAAAAGTGCTGATAACACTTCTTTTGATTTTACACCAACCACCACAGAAGCTGAACCTAAGATAGCACGGGTAGACCCATTGGCTGTAAAACATGGATCGAGTTGCCAGAGGTTGGGGGAAAGCAGCTGGTGTAACGTCAGATACGCGGATACTCAAAAACAGTTTCTAGCAAACCCAGTGTTCACTTCCCTTAAGACGAACAACCTGCTTGCAGAAATAACCCCAAGCTGGAAATCGGTAGAAATTTTGGAAAAATTCGATTTGACCCTAGGAGCCACAACAAATGGCCTAATTCAGCAGAGACTGACATGCCAAAACCTTCTGGAAAGTCTACCAACAGAAGTTAAAAATGTGGATTGCGTGGGTCGCGATTTAGTGGCGGCGAACTCCAGTTTTCGGTAGAACTCTGATGCACTTCTGCAATACGTATGTGGTCGACGAGCCGACGTAATAAGACAAAGAAGGGACTTCTATAAACCCCCTATTAAAGCTTTTTGAAACATCTTACACGATATCCCACCTTCAGTGAGACATCTGTTCGAGGACAAATCTTTTACAGAGATGATAAAGGAACTAGGCGGGATACATAAACTATTTCCAAATAAGAAAAAACCATATATGAACAAGAAACCAAACACTCAAGGGGTGAAGCTGAAAATTTCACACCATAGATTTCAAGGCACCCGAAACACCACAAATAGAAATCCGCCATCCACCCACTTTAGAGAAGGTGATAAATAGGGACGACGTCAGAAACGTGAAACGAGGAAAGCTCCCAAGAAATATCAGGGGAAGAGAGAGGGAGGTGGTAAGAAATGACTCCTTCACTGCGAGGTGCCTAGCCACTTTTACCAAACACTGGGTAGGGGCACCTGTAAACCTTTTAAAGGTAATATGTGGATACAGAATCCCTTAAAAAGAAATTCCACCTACAATACGTTATACGATTCACTCAAGTAAACATTCAAAAATATCAGACACGCGCATCCTCAGAAAGCCATTAGAAATAAAGAAAATGCTGCAATCCCTAGCTTTGCGAGTCAGCACACATCAATCAGGAATTCAGGATCCTATCGACAATGTTTCTCAGAGAAAAAAAAACGGACGAGGGCAACCGGCCAACCTGTAAAAGTTAAATGAAAATGTAAGTGCCCCAAGATTTCGAATGATAAATCATCAAAAAATTCTATCACACCTTTTTTTTTTTTTTTTATCGTGCGGAAATCCCTTCGGATACAACCCCGCGTGCCAGCGGGGGCGGTTATGTCGGGTTTGAACCGACTAAAACCGCACGCCGTGTAAGGTCCTCTCACTCGGCAGCATGATTGCGGCAATGGTGCGGAGCGCGAGCGCGTGGGCCGCCGTCACCTCCTTCTGCGAGCATGTAATGCTCGCGAAGGAGATGGCGGAGTGCGCCCGGGAGAGATTTAGAACTCTCACGGCCCGCCGAGCCCACAACATGCTCGCCGCGCGTCGCAGGCGACTCAGGCGTCGGAGATCGCTTAATGACCTCCGTCCTCCATGAGCGCAGACCTGGGGGTGAGAGGTGAGGCCACCTGTCACCCCAGCAGAAGCAGGCCGGGACGGTGGGGCGACTAGCGCCCCTCCCCTAATTCTATCACACCTAAAAGAAAGAGATTACATGATGAAAATTGACCTATCACAGGCATATTTTCATGTGTCAATCAGTCACAATCATCGTCGGTATCCGTCTCTTTCTTACCAAGGGAAACTATACGAGATGGCGTGTCTAACTTTCGGGTGGCAAGCGCGCCTTCGGTGTTTCCCAAAATCACGAACTGGATAGCACAACAACTTCGTAAAGGAGGATGCAGAGTGATAGTGTATCTCGATGATTTCTTGTTTATCCGACTTCCGCCATAAAATACCTAAGGTGGCAAATCAATCAAGCAAATTCATCGAACATTGCTTCGACCACCATAGAATATCTATTAGGCATTACTTGGGATACAAGCAAAAACACCAAGGGTTTATCAACAGTAAAATTCGACAGCTGCGGAAGTGCATACAAGATATCCACAGGAAATCGCGATGGAGTTGGCACGATGCCAAAGTAATTCTAGGCAAATTAAACTTCGCTTCATTCACAGTCCCATTGGGCAGGCTTCATTGACGCCCAATTCAGAAATCATGCCACCTTCTATCGCAGAGTCGACCTCATCGGAAATTTCACATCCCAGAGGTTGTCCTAGAACAATTCAAATGATGGCTGGAAAATCTCCAAAAGCCAACACCGATCCACTACCCAAGCCCATTAATTTTCATCACAACAGACGCAGCAGAGAGATGTTGGGGTGCCATAGCAAACGGCCGGCACCTGTGGGGAAAATGGACTCATTCTCAAAGGACATGGCACAGCAACCGAAAATAATTGTGGGCAGTTTATGAAGTCCTTTAAAGATTGGGATCAGAGATTGTCAACAAGACAATCATGGTACAATCCGACAATCGCACGAGCGTGGCTTATATAAACTAGCAGGGTGGCACCAGATCGTCGATGCTGTTAAGCGCGCCACAATACAGATTCTAGAATTATGCGCCCGGTTGAACTTTCACTTGATAGCTCAATATATTCCAGGGATTTACAACGGCATAGCCGACAGTCTTTTCGAGAGAAAGCCTTACCAGAATGGCATCTCAACGAGAAAGTAGTCTCCTAGTCCTAGTCCTCAAGATTTGGCTAAGTACCTGTGCTACCTTTATGAACTTATAAAGCTAGCACCCAGGACTATAGCAGTGCACAAGTCAGTTGTAGCAAATTTTAGCAATCCATTAAAATCTTGAGAACTCAGTTCTCATCCTCTAGTTAAGCAAGTATTAAACGGTATTTTGGGATCGAATCCCCCAGTGCAGAGGTTAATCGCATGGACAATTGAGGAATCACTTTCTACTCACCTTTCTACAGACTTATGATTTAGATCACAACAATCTCTTTGCGGTATAAAGACACACTAGTGTGCTTCTTCTGTTAGCTACTGGTAGGAGAGTTCATGATCTAACACTTTTATCAATAGCAAATGGTGGCTTCGAGGATAATGGTAATGAAATAATACTCTTAGCAGGGTGGATTAAAACAAGCTACCCCACCCCAGCCTGCAAAATAATAATATTTGTAATAAGAAAATACTACATAATCGATATATTTTCAATAGCTCAATTCAACTACGTTGTCCTTTAAAATTGCTCAACTTAAATTATTTAATTAAAAATCAATAAAGTCGTTGAAAAAAAAATCATTTATCCGTACTTTCAAACTCCTATATCTTTTGATATATAATGGATATATACAATATTTTAAATTGGTCAAAGTGTTAAAAAACTGCTCAAGTTGCATTTATATTTGCTCAAGTACAGTTTGTAACAGCTCCACTTACTAAATAAATATAAATAGTTTGAACAAATTTAACGTATATAGATAATACGTATTTATGGTTATTTTTATGGCCTGGAAGTTTATACCGCAGTTTCCGTACCTAAACCAATAACTATAAGACCGATTCGGTTCTGGCCTCCGTCAGGAGTAGTAATGTTCTGTGGTTCTGGCTGGCACTTCGCCGGCCGCTGCCAAGGCACGCTCGCTTCGCTCGCTCAGCTCGTGCGTTGTGGTCACAGTTCTAACCTAACCTAAACCAATGACTATAAAAAGTACCATGGTATATGGAGCTGTTACAAACTGTACAATACGCGCCACATAACTTTGCGTCTATGAACTTCGCGCGGAAGGCGCAGCAATGATGCATTTATAGGTGTCACAGGGGTAACTACTGCGCAGGTGAAGTGGGCGGGGCGGCACGTGGCCGGCCGACGCGTTGCACCTGCAGGTTTAGTCGTGCATCCCGCTCTGACGCGTTCGTTAATTTCGCCGCTTTCACTCTTACGTACTGTCGTGAACATTATTGTTAAAAGTTTTCGTTAATATTGTTGTTTTGTTTGTTATTTGTTAAGTTTCTTATTCGTTTTGTTTGTTATTGTTTTGTTTGTTTGCCACATTAAAGTCATTATAATCTATATAAATAAAAGGAAAATTGTTTTATGTACGCCTCCAAGATAGATTTTATCTATCTTCTGGGAAGGTAGAGCTGAGTAGAGCCGATGTATTGCAGCACTATCTAGGTATATAAAGTCTGGCTAATGAAAGTAGGCCCTGGAATTATTTGCGAACTTTTTATATAGCAACTCTGTATGAACGTCAACGTCAATTTGACAAGGTTGTCGTTCGGTATCTCTGTTTACAAATTGTATGCGTTTGTGTAAATTGTGATTCTAATTACGGCTTAAAATGAACAAATCTATCAAAAGTGGTGTACGAAATATGTTGTTTTGCATGATTGGCAAGTTCAACGAAATACAACAACAGCGTGATGCCGCGTTTAAACAAAAACAAGATTGTCTACGTGTGGTGTTGAATTTCATAGGTTAGTAGACAATATTATTTTGATACTTTAAACACCTACCTATCCAGTCGTCCTAATAAAATTTTGATTTATAATTTACGTATCCTTCCAAATAAGTTACCTACGCTTCTCTATGTATTGAATAAAACTAATTATATTCATTCGTATATCGCATCAGTCAACCAATAATTCATTTTAATAACATCACCTATGTTTTACGTATACTCATAATGAATTTTAATTTTAAAACGATTACCTTTCTTTAACAGAGAATCTGCAAGATGTCGAAGGATTTAATGAAATAGTAAGAACTATTGAAAATCTCACTGAATTAGAGCAGAAAGATAGGATAATAACACAGAATCAGTACTTAGAAGAAATAGCTTCAATGACTGGTAAGTTTTTACTATACACTGATGTTTTGAAATTATGCCGAAAAAAACCTTTGCATTTTTACTTACTAATACCAAGAATTAATTACATATTTCGTATTTCTTCTTTGCAGAAGTGAGTGTCAGAACACTAAAAAGAGTAAAAAGGGAAGGTGCAGTAAATGAAGGTGTCTGGAGTACCCCGGGGAAGAAACGTCCACGGAAACCTACTGTGTCTAACCTAGATAACTTTGACATAGATGCTATGCGTAACAAGATAAACGAATTTTATATAGTTAAAAAACAAGTTCCTACACTGAGGACACTGTTGGTGGAGTTAAAAGAAAGTATTGATTTTAACGGATGCAGAGAAACTCTGCGCCGCTTGTTATTAGCCAATGGCTATCAATTTAAAAAGAATAAAAATGAGCGTTCTGTATTAATAGAACGCTATGACATATCTGCTTGGAGACATAGATTTTTAAGAACTATAGCAGGAAAACGTGCAGAAGGCAAGCCGATCATTTATGTAGATGAGACTTATGTCCATAGAAACTACAAGCCTAAGAAGTCATGGCAAGGTCCTTCAACTAGTGGTGCAATTGAAAATGTTTCGACCGGGAAAAGGTACATTATAGTTCATGCAGGATCAGAGAAAGGCCCCGTACCAAACTCTTTCTTAGTGTTTAGTACTAAATCAAAAAATGCTGATTATCACCATGACATGAATGCTGAAAATTTTAATAAATGGCTTAAAGAAAAACTTATACCAAATTTGGAAGAACCAAGTGTAATTATAATGGATAATGCTAGTTACCATTCGGTAATTATAAATAAGGTTCCTAACACACAAACGCGTAAAAGTAATATAAGAGAATGGCTTCGTGATAATGGAATTCAATATGAGGACTACCACACGAAAGCAGAGCTGTTGTGTATTGTAAAACGAAATACGCCTGATCCAAAATATGAAGCTGATGAAATTTTAAATCAATGTGGTCATGAGGTGTTGAGACTTCCACCCTACCATTGTGATCTAAATGCGATTGAGCTTGTGTGGAGTTTGGCAAAACGTAAAGTGGCTAGCAAAAATATTGCAGTTAATACAGCTGCATTAGAAGAGATAATTAAAGATTCATTTGAAAACGTAAGTTCTCAGGATTGGAAGAAAATTACTGATCATGTGATACATATTGAAAATAAATATAAAGAACGTGATAAAATAACAGAAGAAAATTTAGAAAGTTTTATTATAAATGTTAGAGACAGCGAAACTAGTGACAGTGATGAATCTTTTGGCATTGAAATGTTAGAATCTGATTTTGATTATGATGAATAAAACTAAGTTATTATGTGTGGAATATTATCGTATTTTATTTCCCTATTTATTTTCGGATTCTGCCCATATTTACCTCATATACCAACACCTATATATTCCCTAACATAATTTTCTTATACAGTCTATATATATGATATTTTTAATAATGAATTGCCAGGTATCAAAGTAGGTTATTCCAATTCTCATAGTATGATTTTAGTGTTGTCATGCATGTATTTTTTAAATTTGCCGCCAATATTCTGGGGCCAGCTTTCGTTAGCCAGACTAGTTCTATTCAAAACATATAATATATTATGTAGGTACTGGAAATTACTCCAGGTAAATTATTTATATGTATGCTACCTTAATAGATTAAATATTAAACATAATTCAATTACATTAGAATGACTACAGAACTGAGGAGGTATATTGAATAGTACCTTTTTTTTTTTTTTATCGTGCGGAAATCCCTTCGGATACCCCCCCGCTGACTAGCGGGGGGCGGTTATGTCGGGCTTGCACCGACTAAAACCGCACGCCGTCTCGGGTCTTCAGACGCCGGGGTGTAAGGTTACCCATAGAGCATATCCCTCGCACCCCGGCTGACCCTGGGCCATCTCACCACTAACAGCATCGCTCATCCTGTCTCCTCTGAAAGCAGAGGAGTACGGAGAGCGATGTGTTCCCGCCACGTTGGGTATTGGCCGACGATCAATGCCAACCCTATGAAGGGGTGAAGGGGAAGCCATTGACCGCCGCCCAGGGTGTACCGGCCGCTCCGATTCCGTTCCCCCCGGGCTGCAGCGGGATCGGAATCGGAGCGACACTCGAGGAGGTTACCCACACACACCCCATATTGAATAGTACCTAATCGTTAATCAATATTTCACGAAAACAGTATCGTATAAGATACCTACTTATATTTTTATATTTAGTACTTTTGTTCGCGACGGTACCTGCGCAACCATGAATATTTAGCTAACTTCATAGGCGCAAAGTTGTGTGGCGCGTATTGTACTTGAGCAATTATAAATGCAACTTGAGCAGTTTTTTACCACTTTGAGCAATTTAAAATATTGTATTTATTACTATTTACAGAACGGCTCTGTGCTTACAGCATCGATTCCGCCTTCATCTTTGTTCCCTCTTATATACTCTTTGATCTTTGTACATAATCTGTATAATGTAATTTTTTGTTCTTTTGACAGTTATTTGTCACTTGTGGCTCGAAAGCTTATTTACTTTTTAGTTTGAAGTGTCGAAATTAATATTTATGTCGAATGTAGTTACTATTCTACATATAATTTAACTTATTCATTTATTTTTGTATTTACTATTTTATTTTCTCTTGAATCCCATCCGAAACAGGCTGCTGTATGAAATTGAATTTAAGTTAACAATAAGGCATGTTTTGGCTCTTACGTTTTATATTATATGTATACATTTCACGCAATTTCTACACTTTAGCTGAACAATATCCAAGATCAGATAAGAATGGACAAGGTAAATCTCTATTATTATTATTGTCAGATATCTGTTTACATAACATGTTTATTAAATGGTGCGTTTGCTTCTAGATTTACTCCTGTGCCGGAAATGTGGCGCTGACGTGGCCGACTCTTATTACTTGTTCAGCAAACCAAGCCCAGGTGCTCATAAGACAGAAAAACAGAATTTGTTTGGCCAGCAGAATGTCACAGTACAAACCTTAGTTAACCCATTTGGCATAAAATTTGATGTGGTGACGGCAGAAAAAGCAAGATGTGATAACATAGGGCCTGTAAGTTATCAATAAATGTCCAAAGGTCTGTTACAGTAAAGGGTAGTGAAATCTACAACTTTCTTATACTTTTTCAACAATATCTGTAATCATCAAAGCACAAATGTTATGCACCAACAACCCAACACTGTCGTTATTGCACTCATTATGCACCAGGATTCCTGGATACCATTGAAAAAATAATAGGTAAATTTTATTTTATAGTTAAAACTCACAATATTTATAAATCCATAATATATTGAGGACCTCTGTGGTGTGGTAGTTGAGTGTTCAAGTACTAATTTAGAGGTTGCAGGTTCAATTCCCGCTTAGTACTAATATTTGTGTGCATGAATATGAATATTTGCATTGGTATGGATGTTTCTACATAAAATATGTATGTATTTACAAAAATTAATGTATCTAAGTATGTTTAGACACATTCTAGAACCCATAACACAAGCTAGTTAAGCTATGCATACTTGAGGTCTAGATAGTGCTATATTGTCTTAGAATATTTATATCCAGACCTCATTTAGGGTGATTTATTATTGTTGTAACAATTTTGGATGACTAAATAGTATTGTCATGTGTTGGCACCCAATAATCAGAAATTGTGTACTAATTGTAATATCTGACAACTTTCCAAGTATAACGATTTCTATGGTTGATAGTTATGAATCAACCTTTGGATTTTGCTGCAGGACAAGGCAAAAAATCTCTACAGTAATTATCTATATACCGTATATAAAAAAATCTCATGAAGATGTGTGTAGTAATTATTTCTTTTCAGATAGTATGAACGTAAGAATGCACCTTAAAGCATTGTATGGTTCCGAATCTGGCTATTTTTCAAGTAGAAATTGTAGGATAGTTGTACCTCCCTATGACAGAACTCCGGTACTATTAGGGTAACACCTAAAAAAGATGAAATACTGCTAAAAACATTTATTTAACCGGCACTGACATTAGCCAGGAAGTCTGGTGCTTCACTCAAAATGAATTTTGGAAATTGATAATTACAAAACAAACACTATTTAATACCATATTTTGCAGAACCATGCTGGTGATTCTTGGTTTCCTGGATACAGTTGGCGCATCTGTGCATGTCCACATTGTGGTCAACACCTAGGTTGGACATTTGAAAGAACAGTTACTGAAAATAAAGATAGTCATTCAATTGATATAAAATCATTTCATGGATTGATTTTGAGGAACATTCTTGGTGAAAATTGTAAGTTAGGGGTCACACTTTCAAATTAAATGATCTAATAGGTTAACACAAAATGATATTTTTGTGTGCACCAAAAATAATACTTATTTATTGAGCTATATTTGAAACATTGAGAATTTGATTATGCAGGATTAATGTTAAAAAGTAACCTCTACCAGAGTAGGTTTTTGGGATAACTTAGTATAAATATACTAGCACTAACTAACTAACAAAAATGAGATTGACACTAGGTCATGATTATTTCCTGTAACAAAGCAAATCTTGATAGTTTTTGATATTCCAGTTTAGATGTAATTTCCATTGCTCTTATTTGAGCTCTTAAAAGTATGTTGGGTTTCATTAAGGCAATATTTTTTCTGTTTGCAGTTACGGACTCTCTTATAATGATGCCGAATATGTATAAAATGTAAGCTATTCAAGGTGAGAACTTAAAAATGTCACTTATACATGTTCCAATGTAAATGTGAGGGGGCATTGTAAGGTTAAATATAGAATATTACTTATGAATTCAATTATTTTATTTCAATCTCTTACTTCTAAATGTAACAAAAATATCTCCATAGACCTAGAATCAGTTTTAGTAACTATAACATAAAAATTGTAGTTAAACAAAATAGCGTTAACATTTGACATTTAATGAAGTCTGCAATTCACAATACGAAAATGAACTATGTAAACTTTTAATGACAACAAAACCTTAAGCTTAATACTTTTATCTTAAGATCTTAACTTTACCTATAGTGACTTAGATTTCATGTGATTCCTTCAAACCACCTGAATTAATAGGTATATTAAGTTTTTACAATTAGATACCAGCTAAAGTAAATAAGTGTAAAATTGCAAGAATAAAACATGTGCACCACATGGTACCCGTTACTCCTAATCAATACAGTCCACTAAAAGAGTTGTCTGGAGCAGTCTGTGCTAAGCCATTTTTCTATAGTTCTGGTTACAATAAGGAGTATTGGTGCGGAATATATATTTATATTCTATTCAGGAATTAATTTGAAAGCTCTATGAGCATGGATGATGTCGTTCAAGCTAATTACAAATAAACTGGAAGTCACCTGTATAACAACTGCTAATTATTATCATGTCAGCTTTTTTTAGCATAATACAAGTATATGACATCTTTCAAAAATACTCCAGAGTTATCTGTTTGGCAAACTGTAACTGAATAGCAATACAAGAGGAGGTACAGTTCTCACTGTACCTACCTCATGAATGCATGCATATGCAAGTTTTTATTTATTACATAAAACTTAAGATTATTTTTCAAATCACGTAAACAACAATGACTTTAACCAGAAGCTCTTCGGTAAGTAGTTTGAACATTACCGAATCATATGTCAAATATGCCGTGGGTCTTGCAGACCTTTAATATTAGTGTTAGATACAAATAATATAACTTCAGACTGCAACTAGAGAAGAAATACATGTATGAATTGTTCTATCCTCTTATTCACTGAAAACTGAAATATAACAACTATGCTCAATCTGCATATTTCAGGATTCCCACTGATACTAAGCAGGCTTTGATGTTAAAGTAAGGAAGAGTTCCATAGCTAGATCTTAAAGTTAAAACACATCTGACTTCAACTTATCTGTGGCATGAAAGTGCTTGTTTTCTATATTAGTTATGTTCATATTAAAAGATGTGAATCTGTCGATTCAAAGATAACAATATACTTAGAACCAGCTGACAATTTTCCCAAAAGCAGCTTTTGGCTAGTAGCAGTATGTTACTACCAAATAATACTGAGATTATTAAAAGAGATCTCAATATCAGCTCAAGAGTACTAAGTAGTACAATTTTTTTATGAGATACAAGAAAAAAAAACAGATTAGAGTATGACTGGATTATAGCATTTATAACCAATCACTTTTAATTATCAAATAAGCAATCAAAGCAACAGTTACATAAACCTATTAGCAACTCTTTATTTATTTCACTTATACTATCCTCACAAAGTAAAGACCTGAAAGATGCCTGAAATGTTTTATGTACTTTTAAGTACAACTATGTTTCTCTTGTTCATAATTTTTTTCACTCACTTAATTGCACTGTCAATCATAATTGTTCAGTATACATACTTGTCACCATGTACTTTTAACTTACGCTATAAGAAGATAACAATTATTCTTTAAAATAACTAAGTGCTAGCAAATCTTTGATGTAGTGTCTGACCTGTAACAGTAGGTACTACGGTAAGACTCACTCCAGGTGGAGCTTCACCATTTGAATGGTTGCCTCCATATGTTTTACCTTGAATAACAGCTATCTCTTTCTGCAGTTTAGCATTCAGAACATGTTTATTAGCAAAATTGCGTCCAACTCCACGATAACCACCGCGGCCTCTACCTCTAGACCTTGTAGATCTTCGACTGGCATTAGATTGATTTGATCTATTTGACCTATTAGATCTGTTAGAACCCACGGATTTAACACTGGCTGGGCCTCTCCGAGTGTTGTATCCTCCAAATTGATTATTGAATTGAGCTAGACTGTGCTTGTTCAAATAACCACCGCTTCCAACACTATTGCGGCGTCTTTTTATGAAATCATTGGCCACACTAACAGTCAACTGAGAAGCAGAATTAAACGAATTGTTCCTTGACCGTGTAAATGTTTGTGACTTTATTATGTTGTTCCTTAATACCATATTCTGACGACGTTCTTTCAAAATTTGGTCAGATCTTAAACCCACAGCACTATACTGATTGGTTGTTGCCAAACCTCTTCCACGTTTAGAAATTCCTCGCTTTGCTACAGCCAAAGGTCTGCGAAGGTTGTACATGCCTCTTCGAGTATTTACACCTAGACGACTGTGTACTCCACCTTGGAGATTTGGATTTGAATTAGTACGTTGGAGACGGTTATTAATTCCACCTGCAAAGAAAATCATAATTAAATCTGCTGCCTGCCTCTGCTTTAGGTAATTTGGATGGATTTTTGTTGAGTGATAGAAAACTGAGAGAGTTGCAAAAGATAGAAACTAACAAAAATAGAGTTCCAGGACACACATACATTCATTCAAATGGCCTTTTGAGTTCTGTTTTCAAATATGTGTGAAAAAGGAAACATGCATGTAGTGATCACATTACTCAACTGTAGGACAGTTGATGCTCGTTAATGATATGTACATAACCAGAGTTCGGAATAGGTAGAGTATATTTACCTAAAATTCGAAGAAGTAAGTAACAGTAATTAAAAGTACGTAAGTAAGAAGTAAGTAAAAGTATTCATATAAGCTACACAAGTGCAGAAACCAGGACATTGATCATTTCACACTGCTAGATAATTTACATTCACACATTACTCAACTGTAGGACAGTTGATGCTCGTTAATGATATGTACATAAACAGAGTTCGGAATAGGTAGAGTATATTTACCTAAAATTCGAAGAAGTAAGTAACAGTAAGGGGAATATTAGTAATTTCGGTTACTAATATTCTTAAAAAAAAAAAAATAAAAAAAAAAAAAAACATGAGTTTATAAAACCTCTAAAATCTCGTAATCATAAATATGACAATTAAATACCATATGATTATTGTGGTTGTGTAATACACCTCTGCCTACCCCTTCGGGGATAAAGGCTTGAAGTTATATTATGATATGATTATAAAATCTTTATGTATTTGGTCTTTAAGTAAAATGTAACTTATTGATTGGAAACATTCCAATTTTTAAATTTTTTTTTAAAATTTTTGTAAAATGTAACTTATTGATTGGAAACATTCCAATTTTTAGGGTTCCTTAGTAAAATTGTATCAGATTAAAATATTTTAAATAGTTAAATTAAAACTAAGTTGGAATTGTTTACATGGATATTAAATACATTTGAACTTATGCCTTTACATTATGTTGTACAATTTGGTTATTATTATTCAGGAAGCACTCGGCGGGCTAAATGTCTTTTGTCACACAAATAAATGCGGTATAATTTACTATCTCTTTCACTGATGAAGGAATTCTTTTTTATTCAAGCTGTGTAGTAGAGTAGTGTGAAAGAGGTACCAACCATCGATTTCTATTATAAAATGTGCATTCCTCGGTTATATTCTGTTGAGTGCAAATGTGTGAAACAGTTTTGTGGAACCTCAGTTTAGACCCCAGCTTAAATTGAATTGAATTGTATCTGCTTTATCAGACAAAATTTGCATTTTTGCCCAATAGACGGCACAAGAAAAACAGAATTGTTTTGTTGTATATTTTTGAAAAAGTGTATAACAACTATATTATGGTTCTTTGTTAAGTTTAAGAAGAAAAGTTTGTATGTAAATATAGTGTAAATTGCTTTGATTGAATATTTTGTAATTTTCTTAAAGTTCTCCTGTTTATTAGCATCATTATTTGGGGTTGACTCAGTATTTTATCTAAAGCGACTGCGATCAGACCTTCATAACCCAGTATGATTCATAGTTATACCGGCTGTTGTAAGACTGTCCTTAACCACTATCCTATTTCATCTGTGGATGGTAATCCGTCCACAGATCAAATGAGGCAAGCTTTGGTTCATCTTTGACAGCCATTTTATGTAAATAACAGGAGACAAAAAAACTCTTCTTAATTTCACACTTTTAGTACAGAACTCTAAAAACATATTGCGATTCTTCAATATAATAATTCAGGGCAAATGTATTCAAAGCACAAAAAGTAATTTGCAGTTTCTTAAATCCCGGGAGATCTTCATGTTTATGATTCTGGGATTTTAGAGGAGGTATTATCAACTCTATGTTACTTCCCCGAATTTTAGGTAAATATACTCAACCTATTCTGATCTCTGTACATTAACACATACCAATTTATTATAACTTATATGTTAAAAAATTACCTCTGTTTGTTCTGCCACCCCTTCTCACAAGCTGGGGCATTTGCGATAAATCTTCTAAACCAGCTCTGCCTTTGGGAGTCAAGCCCCTAAGACGCGAACGAGACCTTGAAGCTGATCTCGGTCTTGAGTTGGAGCGACGTTGTTGAGAACGTGAGCGGTTGCCAGATTGAGAACGCGAGCGGTTGCCGGATTGCGACCGTGACTGTGAGCGTCCTCGGGAGCGTGATCGGGCTCTTCCAGGGCCAGGGGTACCCGGCCTCGACTGAGATTGACTGCGATTAACACCCCCGCGTCCCCGGCCTCCTCCTCTGCCACCACCTCGACCGCGTACATTTCCACCACCTCGACCACGAGCATTGCCACCACCGCGACCACGGGACCGACTTGCTCGGTTTTGCTTAATAATCTCATCTGAAATACAATAAATTTAGTGAACGGTGTGACAGGCGTACTTAATTGGCGATCATTTGCATGGCGTATGTTTATGAAAATAAAAATATATTCTTATTTCCTTAATTATATCATCAACAATACGATCATTTTGAAATAATCGCAATATAACTTAACAAATAAATAAGGATTCTTGCTGTTATATTTAATTTATGAAATAGGTTTCATTACTATACTTATGTATTAACATCCCAAAATAGATCATAATTTAGTACATGTTTATTTTCTACTTACCAAGAGACATATTCACAGAATCAGCCATGATATTTATTGGTTAGTATATCTTTACACAGATTGTTGATTGCTTCCTAAATTTAATTCTAGATAACCTTAAATAGGCTAGAAAACAAAAGCTTTCAACTTTTTACTATATTTGTACATATGCACCGTATAATATTTATGACAAACGCAACGCCAAACGCCACCATAGAGAATGCCACCAAAGCTTTGTTGCCAACTTTATTTTGATTATTTTCTAAGTAATCGTACAAAACAGTAGAAAAATCGTATTTCACCAATAACTCGAAAAAATAAATCGTACGCATTAAATTAAATTAAAACAATTGGCGATGCAAAGATCCTAACTATCCAAGCGCCTAGTGTCAATTGATTGTGAAATGATTTAAATAGGTACGTTGACGGAGAATAAAAGCTAGAATTTAACATAACCTAACTTAATGTTTGACATGTGATGAAATGAAATTAAACAAGTTTTAGAGATAGTAATCTATCTATATCATAAATAAATCTATGTTTTATAACCTAATATTGGATATGGGAACCACCTGAGTCTGATAAGAGTGTACGATAGGAACTTCAATAAGATTTCATCTGGATTTTTCACCATCTGTCTACGTTTTAGTTAGATTAATTTTATGGAACTATTCTACGCCTACATAGTCTAACGGTGTATGGTATAAAATAAATTTATTCTACTAGCAACACTGATTACTTACTCTTTTATATAAAAGATCTGTGGCCGTGTCGTTTTTTTTATTCCAATTTTTTTGGCTGGGTTACAAGACCTTTATGCACCGGGCAGGTTTCGGCCTGCAAAAATGAAAATTTCGATATAAAAAAAATATATATTGATAGATTTTAATTAGCCCTTTCGAACTACGTTAATTAATTTATGAGCCCGTCTTTCGTTTTCCCAGGAAAAATCAAAATATCATTTTCCTTTTTTCACTTTTCAAATACCCGTATCTCTTTAAAATATGGTTATTTTTTATTCTAAAAAATAAAAAAACCGTAATGGGATTTCGAAGACAATTATTTGCGCAATGGGCATGCGCGGTAGAAAAAAGGCAACACTGCTCTAAGGGCAGCATTTACAACAAAATATCAATTTGACGACCTCGCCTGATGGTAAGCTGAAGGTAAAGTTTCAGGAAAGAAGGTCACCATTACATACACGTACCATGTTAACAATGGTGGCACTCAGCTTGACGGCCTCATCAGAAGAGGATTGTCGTCGCAGCACCGCGTGACACCCACTGGTCCCACTAGTGCTGCGACCATAATCCCCCTGCCCGGCTATGCACTTGCTGACCCCTGAACGCAATCAAACCGAAATTGGATTACTATGGAGGGTTTTCGCAATCGTGCACGGTGGTACCCACCCGCTCGAATTTTGTGACACATTTGTGTCATCAAATTTCTACCACCAGTAGAAAAGTTATAAAGTTATATAAAGTATGTAAAGTTATTGAGAATTGTGGTGGTAAATTGGTAAATGATCATCAACGACTCGTTGTGATAGGTTATAAACGTGTCAGTGAGTTATCTGGTGAAATTCCGTGTTGGAAATATACCCTAAGCAGTTTTGTCTACCCAAAATACTAACAAGTCTATTAACTAACTGTGTATATTGTGTTTGTGTGTGTAATACGGTGGTAAGTACCTAACCTCTAATGTGATGGATACTTCTCCTGACCCTCCCGATCCTCCGGACCCTCCGGGGACCCCACCCCCTTACCAGCGTACCTCTAAACGCCGCCTTTCTATTGAGGAATCCTCTTCAATCCCCCAACAAAAAAAAACAATTACAGATCCTGCTCTGGCCTCTGCATCGGTACAACACATATACCGTCACCCATTGCTGATAGTTGGTATTAAGGAGTATCGGAATGAGGACAAAGGTCCGTTTATAGTCTCAATATCGAGAACGGAAAATGATCTTCATTCTGGTACGAATCTAAGTGCAATTAAATTTGGTCAGTTTTTGGCCAAAAACCGAATTCTAAATATTTGTAGGGATGGAGTCAAAAAGATAGGAAGGAATAAGATATCCGTGGAATTTAAATCTTCAACAAGTGCTAATAGCTTTCTAAGCAGCCCAATCCTAACGCTAAACAATTATGTTGCTACAATTCCAGCATACAACATTTCTAGGATGGGTATAGTTCGTCAGGTGCCACTAGACCTCTCAATGGATGACTTTGTAGAATCCATTGAACTCCCTGAAGGTATAGGAACTGTCTTAAAAGCCCGTCGGTTCAATAGAAAAACATTTGTAGATGGCAAAATAAACTGGGTGCCTACCCAGACTGTTGTAATTACATTTCAGGGACAAGTTCTTCCTGAAGTGATTTACTCTTTCCATGCATCTCTTCCTGTACCAATTCCCCACTATCCAATGCTTAGGATGCTGCAGATTTGGACACATTAAAGCTCAATGCCGCTCAAAACCACGTTGTTATAGATGTGTTCAGAATCATTTTGGTGACGACTGCCAAGTTCAAGAAGACGAATCGACATGCATTTTCTGTTCAGGTTCACATTTTTCCATCAACAAGAATTGTCCAGAACAGGGTAGACAGAAGCTGATTATAATGTGTATGGCTGAAGAAGGCCGATCATACCTGGAGGCATCTAAACAATACCCAAATGTTCCTCGTACTTATGCTTCCGTAGCATCCTATACGCAGTCGCCTGCTCCTGTCAACACTATCCCCCAAAAGAACTTCAATCCCAATCAATCTCATAGAAAGACCGTTTTCATAACTCCACGTCCAAAGGCTCCTCTCGGCAAGTCTTTTGATAAGACTGCACATCAGAACATTGTATCCAACTGCCCATCTTCTCAACCTAATGGTTGTGCCCTGTCCCATCCCAGTTCCTCACCCAACAGTGAATCTCTCCAAGAGAGTAACATAGTCCACTTCCTGTTATCCCTCCTCCTATCAATAATTTCGGAGAATAATTTCTCCCTACCGCCCAACGTTGCCCAGAAACTGGCCCATATTGCTGTCCATAATGGCCCCTCTAACGGTACTCCAGTGGAATTGCCAGAGCGCTCGTGCTAAAAAATCTTCTCTGATTTATTTACTAAAATACTTATAAACCACTGCTAGTTGCTCTCTCGGAGACATGGCTACCCCCTGGGGCCAGGTTCAGGATCCCGGGGTATTCATGTCTCAGAGATGATAGAGATGATAATCATGCTGGTAGTGCTTTATTAATAAAGCTTACTTACCCCTTTTCCCAAATTCCCCTTCCCCCTCACCCCCGCGATATAAATATAGTAGCTGTTAGGATCTTAGACATCTCCTTTGTGTCTTTGTATATACCCACTCCCAACTCTTCCTTGATTGCTGATATTCTGCTCCTCATTTCATCCGTACCTCCTCCTGTTTTGATTATGGGAGATTTTAACGCACATCACCATTCTTGGGGATCAAGCCGAAATGACTCATTCGCCCATGCTCTCCTGGAAATATTTGACGAAGCAAACTTATGCATAATAAATGACGGCTCTCCTACACGCCGTGTTTACCCACGACAAGACCCCCGTAGTGCAGTAGACCTCTCCATATGCTCTGCCTCACTATCTAGCAGGTTACAGTGGAACATTTTGCCCCAGGCGTATGATAGTGATCACTACCCTATTGTCATCCGCATCTCTACCACAGTTTCTCCGGCATGTAACCCTGATCCATTACTTAAATATCGTCTGTCCGGTGCTGACTGGGCTTCATTTTTGTCTCTCGTTGAGTCCAAAATTGCCTCCCTCCCTCAAACCGATCACCTAAATTTCCTCCAAAATTACACCAATTTAACTGATGTTCTATTGGCTGCAGCTGATGAATCTATCCCAATTAAAAGAACTAGAAGGGATTTTATTTCCACACCATGGTGGGACTCTGAATGCACCATTTCTGTTAGGGCTAGAAATGAGGCTGAAGCCAATTACAGGTTCTCAATGACGCAGGATAACTTTTGTGAATACCAAAGATGCGCAGCTAGCACTAAACAAATTCTGAGGCGTAAGAAAAGGCAAGGCTGGCGTGGGCTCTGCGAGAGTCTCTCACCAAGAACTCCTTCCTCTTTAGTGTGGAAACAAATTAAAAGGTATAGGGGTTCCTGTTCTGCAGAAAATGTAGTAGATAATGACCCGCAGAAATGGTTAGACGGCTTTAGTGACAAACTAGCCCCCCCCTGGGTGCCCACTGAAGACTCTTTACCATCGCTGCTTCCATGTCTTCGAGCCCAAGTCCTCTAGATCAACCTTTCTCCATGAATGAACTTCAGTTGGCACTAGACGGTCTTAAAGATTCCACTCCAGGTGTCGATGGAATCCCTTATTCCTTTTTGATAAAGTCCTCCACCAATACTAAAGCCATATTTTTAAATATTTTAAACCAAATTTACAATAGTGGTATTATTCCAGATTCTTGGAAGACACAGGTAGTTATACCTATTAAAAAGCCTGCATCTGACCCCTCATCTCCAAACAGCTGGAGACCTATCGCTCTCTCGTGTGTCCTATGCAAGGTCGTTGAACATATGATCAAGCATCGCGTGGAATGGTATGTGGAGAACCAGGGTTCGCTGGCCAAATCTCAGTTTGGGTTTAGAAAAGGCATGTCCACTTTAGACAATCTTTGCATCCTCACTTCTGACATCCGTCTGGCATTGCTCCAAAAGGGATACCTTGTGGCTGCTTTCCTGGATATACAGTCTGCTTATGACAACGTCCTCCTTCCTTTACTCAGAGATAAACTTATCCAGCTGAGTATTCCTAAGAAGTTGGTCCGATTTTGCATTAATCTCCTAACAGAGAGAACTGTTGTAATCAGGCACCGGAACTCATTATTGGGCCCTAAAACTATTTGGAAAGGTTTGCCCCAGGGTTCAGTGCTGAGTCCTCTACTATATTCAATATATACATATGACTTAGAAAAGTCTGTAAATCCTAGCACCCAAATTTTACAATATGCAGATGACTTGGTTCTCTACATGCCCTCTCAAGTAATAGAAGATGCGGCACAAAGTCTAAACAGCTCACTCACTAAAGTAAACGACTGGCTTGGTTCTCATGGCCTATCACTTTCTACTGCCAAGAGCAAAGTTGTTGTTTTTACCAAAAAAAGAATTGTGCCTATGGCTAACTTGAAAATTGGTGATGTGTATATTCCCCAGTCCTATTCTGCAAAATTTTTAGGTATCTTCTTGGACTCTCGAATGACAGGGGCTCAGCACTTTGAATACATAGCCCATAAATGTGAAAAAAATATAAATGTTCTTCGAACTCTGTCTGGTGTTTGGTGGGGTTGCCATCCTTACAATCAAAAATTATTATATAATGCTATTATTCGGAGTAACATGGACTATGCTGCATTCGTCCTAGACCCATGTAATAAAATGGCTTTGGCTAAATTGGACAAAATTCAAGCGAAATGCCTACGTATTATTATTGGAGCTATGAAGTCTTCGCCAATCAATGCAATGCAGGTTGAGTGTGTAGATCCTCCTCTGGCACTGCGTAGACAATTTTTATGCGACAAATTCTTTATTAAAAAGTTCCAAAATTCTAACTCCTTAGTTTTAAAAAAAATCAGGTCACTCGCAAGCTTTATTAATTTAGAAAACGTATCTTTTAATTCTCTCCTTTGTGTTGTTAAAAGCTTCATAAAGTTTTCCCGCCTCTCCAACCCTG
Source organism: Cybosia mesomella (assembly GCA_946251805.1). Lineage (NCBI taxonomy): Eukaryota > Metazoa > Arthropoda > Insecta > Lepidoptera > Erebidae > Cybosia > Cybosia mesomella. Next base: position 25,951,879 of record OX276390.1, on the reverse strand, counting down.
TCGTTCAGTGTTCACGGCTTCCACTATATTCGATATCCTACGGGGCACTTACTTACTCACCTCATGTGCTCACTGATTTTAATATAGAGAAAGGCTCTGTTGACGCATATACAATTTTCAACATCAAAATCCGTTCGGAATTCCCTGGTTGGACAGCTATCTACACGGACGCTTCTAAAATGCCAGACGGCCCCGCTGTGGGTGCTGCTGTGTGGATACCATCATCTAGAATTGTGCTAAGTTTTAAATGTCCCTCGACTTATTCCGTATTCTCTGGAGAGTGTGTTGCTATTCTCGAGTCCATTTTATTCGTTAAATCCCACAATCTTAATAAAGTCCTTATCTTTTCTGACTCTAAAAGCTGCCTCCAAAACTTAAATTTTAACCCTTTTAGGTCTAAGTCAAAATTCCAAATCATATATAAGATAAGAGAGGCCTTATATGAATGTGAACGTGCTGGTTTGGAAGTGATACTTGCCTGGATTCCAGGCCATTCCGGTATACCGGGCAACGAAACTGCTGATTCTTGCGCTAAGCAGGCTATTCATGTTGGTTCCAGCGAATATAGCGCACTCTACCCTCAGGATTTACTCCCGGCCATCAAGGAAAACCTGAACAAAGCCTGGATCAGGGAATGGGATATATCGAGATCCCAAAAAGGAAAATTTTATGGGCATATCCAACCATTCATTCCACCTAAGCCGTGGTTTTTTAAATTTTGTGGTTTTGACAGAGCAACTACTTCCACAATTAGCCGCCTTAGATTAAACCATGCCACTACACCTGTCCACTTAGCCAAACTCCGGATTAGGGATAGCTCGATCTGTGAGTGCGGCCTAGAGGAAGGAACGCTAGACCACCTTTTTTTCTCGTGTCCGAATTTGCAGCATTCTTTGTACGACTTACTGCCTCCTGATATCCCCCGTCCGGTCTGTATGAAGTACCTCCTCTCCCTTGCTTTTACCCCTTTTGTGAAAGTTTTAGGCAGATTTAAAACAATTAATCGTTTGAAATTTTAAATTTTGGTGCGGAATTTCCCTTTGTGTTGTTTCGTTTTGTTCCCTATAACTACTATTTGTCATCTACACGTTTAACAAGTATTTATATACACCTAAGCTATATTTCCAACTATCTTATTTATTTGTGCCGTTTCCTTTTGTTTAGATACCACTGCCGGGATCTTTGCAAGATTTACCGATCATATTACACATTATTACTGATCAAACTCCTTCGTTTATTTCTCTAACCACGGACATTGGCGGAAGTCTGGGTGAATATCTGGGATCGCCATTAAATAAAAAAATCAATTCAATTCAATTCATGTAAAGTTATTTTTCGTTGTAAGTCATAATAAAAAAAAATGAAGCTGATGATTAAAGTAATATTTACAAAAAAAAAGTAATATTTCAATGTAAGTGGTTTTATTATTACTAGATTTTTATTATCATTAGGTATATTGTGGGGCGGTCCATGGCCCTGTATGGGTGCCCAATATGGGCGGAGGCCCTGAGGACCAGAACTGTGCGGATGCTGCGCGCTCCGCAGCGGGTTCTGGCCATCAGGGTCATCCGAGGGTACCGCACGATCTCCTTCGAGGCGGCGAGTCTCCTTGCCGGAACTCCGCCATGGGACCTGGAAGCGAGAGCCCTTTCGCAACTGTACCAGTGGCGAAAGGAGGCGCGGGAGCAGGGATGGAACCCCGAGCCTCGAGAAATCGAGGCCGTGCAGTCCCAGCTCCGCCAGGCCATCGTGGTGGAGTGGAAGGAACGACTTGGGCAACCAAGCGCAGGGCACGCCGCAATAGCGGCGGTAAGGCCCATCATGGAGGATTGGCTGGAGAGGCGACACGGAAGCCTCTCCTACCGACTGACGCAGGTGATCTCAGGGAAGGGGTGCTTCGGGGACCACCTGCATCGGATCAGGAAGGAGCCAACGCCTGAGTGTCATCACTGCGACGCGAGCGAGGACTCAGGGCTGCACACGCTGGCGGACTGCCCGGCGTGGGAGGCGCCGAGGCGTGACCTCGTGGCAGCCATCGGGGTGGGAGTCCTCTCGCTCGGCAGCATGATTGCGGCAATGGTGCGGAGCGCGAGCGCGTGGGCCGCCGCCGCCTCCTTCTGCGAGCATGTAATGCTCGCGAAGGAGGTGGCGGAGCGCGCCCGGGAGAGACTTAGAACTCTCCCGGTCCGCCGAGCCCGCAACTTGCTCGCCGCGCGTCGCAGGCAACTCAGGCGCCGGAGGTCGCTTAACGACCTCCGTCCTCCATGAGCGCAGGCCTGGGGGTGGCGGGTGAGGCCACCTGTCACCCCAGCAGAAGCAGGCCGGGACGGTGGGGCGACTAGCGCCCCTCCCCCAAACCGGGGCAAGACGGGGACACCGTGGTTCCCAAACCCGAGGGGGCCATCTCGAAACCGGAGATGGCCCAGGGTCAGTCGGGGTGCGAGGGATATGCTCTATGGGCAACCTTACACGCCGGCGTCTGTAGACCCGAGACGGCGTGCGGTTTTAGTCGGTTCAAGCCCGACATAACCGCCCCCGCTGGCACGCGGGGGGGTATCCGAAGGGATTTCCGCACGAAAAAAAAAAAAAAAAAAAAAAAAAGGTATATTGTGGGGATAATGTTGAGTTACACGTGAGTTGACAATGAAAATTAAAAAATTGTTTTATTTTTATGTCGAATATAACCTCAATTTTAACGTATATCTCAGTATTATTATTATAAAGCGTCGGTAGCTTAGTGGTTAAGGAGTTGACCTTACGATCGAGAGGTCCCGGGTTCGAATACTGGCCATTACACTACCGACGTGAACCTACTCCTAACAGCTTAGCTGGAGGGGTTAGGGTGAATATTAGTAATTTCGGTTACTAATATTCCTTAAAACAAAAAAAAAAATATATTTTGAATTATAAGTTCAATAATTTTCTTTTATTGAATTTGTTATACCTACTTATATAAAATTAAATCCTATTTTCCACTTTTGTTATAATCTAAGGTGACGCCTCAAATTTTCTATTGAAATGATTTCCATCACTATTCATAATTAAAAGATAATTATAGGTGCACCCAGTACTGTCTTTTACATTTTTTTCTCCAACTTCTCTCGGTCTTTTTAATAACAACAGTAGCAGAATACGTTTGTGCGGTCCATATCTACAACGAGACTGCTATTTATCTGGTATTTAGTGAAGTATTACAAGGCACGGTGCGGCGGTTGCGGCGTCGTGACGTACATTTTTACGGTACGGCAACGTAAATTTCCACGTCACGGCAACGTGCCGCGCCGCGACACCGCACCGTTCCACGGCGACGACGTCGTGCCGTGGTGATGTGGACATGCCCTTAGACTAGAGCAGTGTTGCCCTTTTTTGTACCGCGCATGCGCAGTGCGCAAATAATTGTTTCGAAATCCCATTACGGTTTTTTTATTTTTTATAGGATTATTATTAAATATTTATAATAATTGACACGCGGGCAATTAAAATTAGCTCAAGGGCAATTTTTCTACACTTGGTAGAATAAAAAATAACCATATTTTAAAGAGATACGGGTATTTGAAAAGGTGAAAAAAGGAAAATAATATTTAGATTTTTCCTGGGAAAACGAAAGACGGGCTCATAAATTAATTAACGTAGTTCGAAAGGGCTAATTAAGATCTATCAATATATATTATTTTTATATCGAAGTGGCAGTGCATGCCTACACGGCGCGGCGGCCCATTTCTATGAAGATAACCTACTGCTTATACTGGTGCTAGTATAACGTGACCATTTATTTTTTTGTCAGAGAGAGAACTATGTAATAAAAAAAAGTTTTTAGTGTTTTACAAGTTTTTAGGGTTCCGTTGCCAAATGGCAAAAAACGGAACCCTTATAGATTCGTCATGTCTGTCTGTCTGTCCGTCCGTATGTCACAGCCACTTTTTTCTGAAACTATAAGAACTATGCTGTTGAAAATTGGTAAGTAGATGTATTCTGTGAACCGCATTAAGCTTTCACATAAAAATAGAAGAAAAAACAATGAATTTTGGGGGTTCCCATACTTGGAACTGAAACTCAAAAGTTTTTTTGTATTCAAACCTATACTTGTGGAGTATCTATGGATAGGTTTTCAAAAATGATATTGAGGTTCCTAATATCGTTTTTTTCTAAATTGAATAGTTTGCGTGAGAGACACTTCCAAAGTGGTAAAATGTGTGTCCGCCCCCTGTAACTTCTAAAATAAGAGAATGATAAAACTAAAAAAAATATATGATGTATAAACTTCCACCGAAATTTGGTTTGAACGAGATCTAGTAAGTGTTTTTTTTAATACGTCATAAATCGTAAACCGCAATTTACCTTTCGTTCAATCAACTCACATATAAAAATTTTACTTGCTGCTACGGAACCCTTCATGGCGAGTCTGATTCGCACTTGACCGGTTTTTATTTATTAAAGAAGATAGAATAACTCAAAATAATCAAAGCAAATCAGTAGTGGCGTGAATTCTAGAACAAATTTGTTTTAAAATATCGGGTCTTGTTTTTAGATAAGTGTGGAACTCAGTACATTATATATTTATCTTCGTAATCAAAATAGCTTTCATAACTGCGACACTCAACTTTGTTCTATCACTTGTCCATATTTTGTTAATTTGAGAAAAAACTCTTTCCACAGGTGCGTTACTTTCAGGCAGACACATAACGTATTCAATTATCGTGGAAAAGTTTGTTAAATTAAGATTATTGGTACAAAAGTGCTGGAATAATTCGACCCAACGATTTTCAGTAGAAACATTCTCTCGTCATTCCAGCTAGAGATTTTTTCATCTGTCGCAGAATTTAAAATAAGTAAAAACTCGTCAAAGACTTTCGTATCTTAGCTGCTGCTAATAAATCCTTGCGTGATAATAAGTAATAAATAAAAATATAACCATAATTCTGAGCTGGGATTTTCGAAAAACGTCTTTAAAATATTTGTCGATAGCCAGAAAATAGTTTTTTAAAGGCTGAAACATTTTTATAACTCTCTCAAGCGCGGGCATTAACGCAAGCCACCTTGTTTTACTGTAGCCCAGCAGTTTGTGATACTCTGTCTCGGTAGAATTACAAAACTCTTTCAAAGCTTCTACTCGAACGCTGTAGATGTAGAAAAATGAGTAAATTTTTACTATGATACACTCGAAGTCAACAGGAAGACAATCAGCGGCAGTTTTGATCGCGTTTTGGACTATGTGGGCTCCACATCCAATTCCAATAAGCTGTCTGCCGAGTGATTTGTTCAACTTTGAGTAAACATTATTACTTCTTTTCCTATTCTTTCCCCCGAAGTTGCAGTTCGTGTTATCTCCACAAAACGCAACATTTTTTTTTATTGAAGTCATTGAAAGAGATCGAACGAGAAAAATACATTTTTTCTAAAGATTTAGATCGGAAAAAGAGCACATCTAGGAAGGGACTTGAACCCGCGACCAGTGCCAGCGAGTGAATTAATTAGGCGGAGTCATCAAAAAACAATGTTTAAAAATGACTGTAAAGTTATTCATTGTTTCCGTAGTACGCAAGAATTACGGTAGATGGCTCCAACGTCGCCTTAAGACGTATTAATGTATCGGAGAATTTCAAATATCTGGGACGTGTCTAGGTGGCTCAGTTGGTCAGAGCATTCCCCCTGTAAGGGACTGGTCGCGGGTTCAAGTCCCGTCCTAGATGTTCTCTTTTTCCGATCTAAATCTTTAGAAAAAAGTAAGCATACAAAATGCTTAAAAATTTAATTGAAAGAGAAAAATACATTTTAAATTATCGTTTGGTCTGTTTGCAAAAGCAATTTCGGCCTCGCGGGGGACACTGGGACAGACTGCCTGAAAGCGGGACTGTCCAGCCGAAAGCGGGACGTATGGTCACGTTATGCTAGTATGTTATGTAACTGGTAGTTGATTGTCTGATTTTATGTTCACCATTTGATGATCAAATCAATAAATAGACTTCAGGAAATTTGAAAATATGTGGTTTATTAACAAAATGAAAATAGGTGGAAATAAATAACATAATATATTTTCATATCGTATTAATTTGTACATTATGTATTTTTCCTTAAATGTTAATTATTTTTCTACAAGAGGCAATAACGCACATAAAATACCAATTGAGTTAATAAACAATACTGCCGTTATACTACTAAGAAATACTGTTTCTATATAATTTTTAAGAAAATAAATTATTTTAGTTTGTTTCACATCAATATTTAGCATCCTTGGCAAAACATTATGTAAACTGTAACAATATAAAAATATCTTAAATTGTGAGAAAATTATATTTTTACAGTTGGCAACATTTTTTCACAACAGTCACACATCCGATAAAAGTACAGATCAATTGCTATTGTGATTCTTTTATTTATTTATTACCATTACATTCGATCGCATACAACTATAGGTAAGGTGTAATTTTATCAGTTCTTCACCTCCGTATATTATTCATCATCATCATATCAGCCATAGGAAGTCCACTGCTGAAAATAGGCCTCCCCCATCGACTTCCCTTTCGACCGGTCTGTAGCGGCCTGTATCAACCGAGTCCCTGCGCATTGTATTAGAAGACATAATTATATAATTTGTATATACCTCTCTAAATATTTTCACAATAGACATAAAATTTACAAAAAAATTGATATTTTTTATAGTCGAAACACTGTATGCTTCTTGGCGACTATGTATGAGGTATAGCGCCATGAATAGTACAGGTTCAGAATGTTGAATCCATAATGTTGAAATCATCAATATATTGAATTGCTTAAAATCTTTTACTGTATATACGTTCACATCTATATATATCAAAATGAAACCCGTTTTCCGTTGTCACGACATAGCATTAAAACGGCTTGACCGATTTGGCAGATTTTTTTTTTGTAGTTTTCTAATACTCTGTACAAGGTTCTTACGGAAAAAAATATTAAGAAAATCTCTCAGAATTTTTTTTTTCGTGCGCACACCGTACGGTTTTAGTCGATACACGACAAAACCACCCCCGCTGGCCGGTGGGGGGTTTCCGAAGGGATAGATCCTCCCCAAGTGTCCGTTGCCGGGCACCCCGGGTAAGCCCTTGAATTCAATACATGGCGGATAATTTTGACGTAGCGAAGCACGTACCGGGCCGCTAGTAAACCAATGAAAATTAAAAAGAAATTAGAAATGTTGACATTTCGTGTAATATTTTTGTATGGGCTGAGAAAAAAAAATTTAAAACCATAATGACATTACTCATTTATCTGAATTTCAGAAATGAAAAAAAAAAATCAACATGTAAGGAATTTCATCATTCAGAATTCAACATTCTGAACCTGAACACAATATGTAAGCGCGCAAGTCATGGCGACATAGATATAATAATAAGATGGCCCACGCTGACATACTCGAGATTAAAATTATGTTAACTATACAATGTCAGAGTTTACCCGAGTGGAACTCTGGCATTGTAACTTAACCCACGCTGGTTGAGCTATAGCGAAATCATTGATTTACTGTCGCTATACGCTAGATACACAAATTTTGGAGCGATACAAGCATACCCTTTTTAAACCCGCGCTTGCATCGGGTAATATCTATATATACCCTTCAGAAGGAATATTAGCTAGCTTAACCTTTCTATTGATTCAGTCCTGGGATTATATATTTATATTTGTGAAAACTCACATTTGTATCACAAGTTAAGAAATTGCATACAGGAAGACGATTGTGACTGAATCAATGTTGCAACGTCCATGTAACTACCTGCTCTTATACATCTTCATTTAAATATATTACATAAATACAACCATAATTAAAATCGAAAATAAAAATATACATAAATATTGCTTACTCCACAAATAATAACTAATAACATTAATAAAGCTCAGTAGTATAACAACAGGAAAATTGTTTGGCAATTACTTTCATAAAATTATCAATAAAACTAATAACTTCCGGTGCGAATATTCGATACAGTTCTTTAATAAAATTTCATAATTGACTAATGTTATATGTACAAACTATAATAATATTACTATATTTAATATACGATAAAGTATGAGCTGAGTTTGTAAAGTGAATCACAGTTTAAGTAAATGGTGTTTAACCTGAAGGCCGTAGACGTAGGCGTAATGACATTAAGGCCGTAATTTGGCATAATATTTAGAAATGTTAATACAACAACAGGTTTTTATTAGTAGTTATGACAAGTAATCAATATTCATAATATCAAAATATTTTAAACTTAAGTACATTTACGGTGCTAAAATTGGTTTGGGGCAACAGTTTGTCGGAAGCAGTACGATCGTTGGATTATCTATACAGAAGTTATTTACACAATTACTTTTGTCACAGTATTCACAAGATTCGGCTGCCAACATCTGAAAGTATATTGTGATATAATAAATGCACTTTACTAGTGCCATACTCAACAATAAAAGAATATACATATATTAATACGTCACGACGTTATACGAGACACCGATTATATAAAACAATAAAAAAAATTATGTCAATGTTTAAAGTTTTATAATATTATCGTGCTACAGGAATGAGAGTACGCCCGACGTCAACAAAGAGTCGCACAACACTTGGCACCTTCTGAGTATTTACGCATCTAACGCTACCGTCTATAATATACTTAAACATACCAGCTTTCTTCAAGAAGTAGACTATTATTTAAAGGAGGCACACACTTCAGGTCGACGAAAAGGATCTCGAAAAATATAGAAATAAATACAACCTTACGCTAAAACAGTCCTGGCACTGTCGTCCCACAACGTTAGCCGCTACAGGCGAATGTCACTCGTGGCGGCCGCCAACAGTGACGGCGCGTGGCTGCGCCGCCACGCCGTCGCGTCTAGCGCGTCCGCGTCCGCTGCCGCTACCGCTTCCGCGCCCGCGCCCGTGCCCGCCACCGGGCTCGCGCTCGCCGTCTCGGCCCGCACCGTTTCCTGCGGCCCGTAGCGGTGCAGGCTGAGGAACTTGAGGTTAGCCACGAGGTTCATCGGCCGCGAGGGGATGTTCACGGTGGTCGCCGACCTCTCGATGCGTTTCGTCCGATCCTCTAAAGGGGCGAGTTCCAACGACTGTCCGCGGCTGTAAAGTCGCGACTGACCGAAACGTGGCGTGAGACGTCCGATGAGATTTTCCTCCTTTCGCGTGCAACGCGACGCCACCTCCTCCGGTGGCTTCGATTTTCTTTTAAGAAAAAAAGGCGTGAGACGCTCGGCGAGCGGTCGCGATGTTGTAGCACCCGCGTCGTGCACGTTCGAAGTCGAGCTTGAGGTCTTCAGCGGTCGCGTCGAGCTCGTCTGGCTTTTGATAGGGTTCGATTTCCGTTGAGTGCACACCCGCGAAAACGGCCCACCCTCTTGCCTTTCTTCGGACCGAGGGGGTTCCGCACACACGTCTACCGCTTCAGGCGGTGAAGGTTCGTCCTCGCACACTTTTAGCACGCAGTAAGCGTCACGTTGAAGCTCATCGAGTAGACTGTCGTCTGTAGAAATCGTGTCCATCTTGCATGGAGTTTCGAGGCGGTCCGTCGGCAGGTCGAGCGTCGGTGAGGCGACTGTGCGAGGCAGGGACGCGTCCGCGTCTGCCGGTCGCGGCGGAGGCCGCGCGCGCGCCGTGTTGCCCCGCGGCGGCACGGCGGGCGGCGCCTCGTCGGCGCGCGCGTGGCTCATGAAGTCCGTCATGAGCTCGTACTCCTTGCAGCGGAAGGCGAGCGCGGCGTCGGGCGCGCGCGGCTCCACGTGCACGTACTCGCACGCGGCGGCCCGCGCGGGCGACAGGCGCGCCGGCTTGGGCGGGCGCGCCGGCCGGCCGGCGGACGCGTCGCTGTCCTCGCTCGGCTCGTGCTTGATGCACGACATGGTGAGGTAACCGCTGCCGGTGGATTTGGTCGATTTGCCGGAAGAGCGCTCGTCGGCGTGACGCGCGAGTTTGAGTGATTCGGTGCTGGAAGCGAGGTCGATTGAGGTGTGCAACGGTAGAGTCTTACCGTCGAGGTCGACGGTAGGCGAAGTGTCACTGCGCCAGGACCGCCACAGGAAGGGTCCGGATTCGACGGCACTCGCCGCCCCTGCTATTTGCAGGTAATTATCGTCGCCGATGGGCGCCTGTTTGCTGCCATACTTAGTCTCGCGGGCCAGTAACCGCCTGTACACGCGATGTCTGTGCTCGAGATCGAACATTGTTTCTTGTAACTCGCGAAGCGTCGCAGCCTCCGCCTCGCGCTCTTCCACACTTGTATTCTCTGTGAAAATAAGGTAACGTTAGGAGACCAAAAAAAAAGTACGTATAGAAAATTTAGAGACACTGCTATTTTGTTGTCAAAGTGTCCAGACTCCACAGTACAAGCTTCAAATGCAACTAGGCCTAACGCTGCTGTGATGATGAGTAGATAAGTACCTTGCGGGCGATGCAGGCGGTCGTCGAGGCGCGAGGCGTGCGCCACGAGCAGCGCGTGCAGCCGCTGCAGGTCACGCGGCGGGTCAATGCGCAGTGCGAGTGCAGCCGGCGCGTGAGTCACGCCCGTTGCCGCACCGTTCTCTTCCGTACCGCCGCAGCCCACCGCATCAGGCTCGGCTCGACCGCAACTGCACCACCACATGAGTCAGTTATACAATAAGTAGTACACGGCGAATGATGGCTATTTGAAAAAGAAAAGTTCGCCTTGATGCATCTACTGCGGCACGGCTTTCCTTTTCATTGTTGTGTGAATGTGAGGCGTAGTGTATATGTCATATCCAGTGTGTGTAGCGAGTAGTTACCAAGTCCAGTGCGTGTGCGCATAGTAGCCGGCGTGCGGCGGCGCGGGCGAGTGGCGGCACAGCGCCGACAGCAGGCGAACCCACTCGGCGCGCTCCACGCAGTTGCTGGCCTGCACGAACACCACGCGCTCGCGGTGCACTAGGCGAGAAACGATAAGTGAGAATACTATTGTATAGTCCGCGTGATGTTCTCGGTGGTGGCGCAAAAATAAAACCCGTTCGTCATGACCATTGGTATTTTTATTGATTATCTACAACTGCTGATTGACGGATAAGGCTCTGACTCAGGTTTTCCTCTCGGTTTTAGAGATCAGACGACAGTCTCTCCCGTAAAAATCAAGATAAACCAAATCAGGAGTAGGATATCGAACCCGCGGCTGAACCCCGGCAGAATGTAACCTTTGGATGCAACCGCGATCGACGCTCGGGTAGTACTATAGACCGACCGCAACCTATGTGAGAGACCGGGGGTGAATATCGGCTGTCAGTTAGGGATGCAAACACCGTGAAGAAAAACATCGATGTTAGAAAAAAAATCACCTCGATGTGTAACAACATCGGTTAGAAAACATCGAAGTATCGTAACATCCGTGTTTTTTTTTGGAATAAAATAAAATAGTATTCATGTTGTCCAATTTTTTTATTAGAATTAAAAGATTAATTCTGGCATCATCCAGGCACTATATGAGCGACGACGGCCGAATTTTTTACGCAAAGTTTTTAGGAAAAAGCAAAAACACTCAGGAAAGTGCTAATTTTATGAAAGTAGTTATTGGCGATCTGTAGGACCTGAACATATAATTTAAACCAAAATACTGTGGACATTATTTTAAAATGTACATTAAAGGAAAGTTCAACTACTTTTGTAACATACTGTAGGTAGATTTAGTTCGGAAAAGTGAACATCCAGGACGGGAAATGAACCTGCGACCAGTCCCTTACAGAGGGAATAATCAGACCAACTGAGTCACTTGGACACGTCCTAGATATTCGAATATCGGAGAATTTCGAATATCCGATATCATATATTTTTCCGAACTAAATCTATTGGAAAAATTTGCATACTATAGCTTCAAAATTTCATTGATAATTGTAGGTAGTTCAACAAAATCAGCTTAACACGTAAACTCTACAAAAGTGAGTGTACATTATCTTCAAAAAATACATAATAAGAAAGTTGACCGACTTCTGTAATTTATCTATTGTAAACAGTGCAACAAAATATCCTGAACACGTAAACGAAGAAGAAGTCATTATGCCCCCGTCCGACAATATCGAAATATCGATCTCATCGACTCATCTATCGTGTAACTTGCCCACCCCGTCCCCCAGCACCGCCGCGCGCATGGGGCGGTACGGCGCGAGCGGTGGAACTGTGGCGCCCGTTACCTATCTGGAAGATGTTGTTGGCGCCGAGCGGCGCGCCGGCGGGCGGGCAGTCCACGGCCGCCACGGCCAGCACGCCCGACAGCGGCAGGCGGTGCGCCGGCGTCTTGGCGCCGCAGCGCGACCACGACAGCTCACCGCTGCGGCACACCACACTCACGTTACGACACCACACCGTTTAGTACAGCTACTTATATATATATATATACTGCCAGTGGGGACGCCGTTTGACCAGACGGGTGATCAGCCCTTCTATGTGGGGCCATTTCACCCATTTCCCCTATAACGACTGTCATACATATTCGTATGGCAACCGGGACCGACATCTTAACGTGCTCTCCGAGGCACGACCAGACCAATGCAAATACTCATATTCATGCATACAAATATTTGCACTGAGCGGGGATCGAACCCGCACCTCCTGCGTAGCGGCCGCTTTTAATACCGCCACGCCACGGAGGCTGACTAGTACAGCTACTTATACACACTGATCAAATTGCTGATGTACTAAAAAAGGGCAGTTCAAAACCACTCAAAACCGGTCATGAATGTGACAATAGAGCAAGCTCGTTGAATGTGTAAGAACAGAAACAGATGACGGGCTGTTGTCAACAGTTTCTGTCCTTACCTCTGTCTACTGTTCTATACCTGCCCCAGAGGAAAAAAGGCGTGATATACAGTTTGGCTTTTTTTTAATTGGGACAGTACTGGGAGATCCGAAAGCCATATTAAGAACCGTTAGCTCTTTTTCTGTTAAAAGAATTTTGGCATACTTCAATTTTTGGGCAATTTTTTTTAAATGCGGATCTCCCTCCCATCAGGCGCGGCCACGGCCCACCAAGCGAGGCCGCCGTGGCGGCCAAAGTCCGCTGGTAACCCTGGGGTTATCCTTTTGAGGGCTTACCTGGAGTGCCCGGCAATAAACACTTGGGGAGAACACCGTGTGGTTTCGGTTTGATTCCGACGTGGCCACCCCATCGTTGGCACCGATGGGGTGAAGCCAGTGGGGGATTCCACGGGTTAAAAAAAAAATGCGGATCGCCCTTATTTTACGTAAGGATCATTTCATAGTATCGGAAGAAGAAAATCAGAACAGTAGAAGTTAGCAAAATTAAACAGAGACACCGAAGGAGGATTTTGTAGTTCGCTAACCTGGTAAGTCGAAAATGTCGTCTCTTAGCGTAGGCGTTGGCGGCGCGAGTCCATCGACGTCGCGGGGAGCCCGCGCCGGCCCGCCCTCCCTCTGACCGCTTGATCATAGTTCTGTAACACAATAATTTACGTTATTGGTGACGCCGGTATAGTAGGCGTTGTCAAGTCAGGCTATTCAGCCAATATATTGTAGTGCTTTTCTTTGAAAAAAAAAACCCATGCAAATTAAGAAAGCCATACGCAGTTCAAAACCTTCTTAATGCACTAGCCACTAGTATTTAACCTCACAAATAAAAATCCAGAAATACACTATGAATGATAGCAAAGATTTTAAGATGAGAATCTCATTATGTAAATGTCTTAATATTAAGATCAATAACATGGTGGTTGGTATTATTGTAGAATAATAAATCGGCCAAGTGTGAGTCGGACTCGCGCACGAAAGGTTCTGTACCATTATCTATAGAATGGGAGTCTCTCTTAATTTATTTTATTTTAAATCAATTATTCATTTTTGAAGTGAATATACAACTAAATATTCTATGAATATTTCAATCAAATTTTTTGCTCGACATTAATAACGTAAACAGGTAGACACCTGTTTACGTTATTAATATCGAGCAAAAAATATTTATTATATTCTGTTTTTAGTATTTGTTGTTATAGCAGTAACAGAAATACATAATCTGTAAAAAATTCAACTGTCTAGCTATCACGGTTCATGAGATGCCTGGTTATTGCCTATATAATATTAATATTAAGCAAAAAAAAAACAAGTTTTTTGTATGGGAGCCCCCTTATATATATTTTATTTTGTTACTAGTATTTGTTGTTACAGCGGCAACAGAAATATATCAACTGTCTAGCTAATACGATTCATGAGATACAACTTGGCGACAGGCGGATGGACGGACAGCGGAGACTTAGCAATAGGGTCCCGTTTTGCCCTTTGGGTACGGAACTCTAAAAAGCAACCCATTTGAGATTAAACAAATCACTTATCTAGTTAATCAGAGATATTAATTACTTTACTCACCCACATCTAGTTCAAGGATGCATGAACAAATTCAAAAAGACCAATGAGTCATAGGGTTGGAATTGAAATAGTGAAATCCATATACAAAACCTGAGAATGGCTCGATCGATTTGAATAATTTTTAGTTTTGTTCGTAATTTTCAGGACAAGGTTATATGAACGAAAAACTAAATGTCGGCACCCGGCTGTGGCCGAGCACGAACAGCTGGTACAAAATAAATAAAGGAAACTGACCCTTCCTTCAGTAATACAGGAGTCTCTAGTATGTTGTTGTTCTGAGTGTCTGTACTTGTGGAGATAATTTCTAGGAACTGCTTTATTGCTTGCACCTGAAATACATAGAGTACTCATATAATTTCAACCTTTATACCTCTCTCAGGGGTAGAGAGACGTTTATATAACAGGCCTATTTCGCATACTGTAAGAGTACCATGAAATATCTGCAGTTGCAGACCGAAGTTTCGTACAATCGGTTCCGTGGAACAGATTTATCCCGAAATCGAACCCGAAGACGGCACGTAACACTTCTTCCGGCCCGAAGCCTGCCGGTTGAAATCCGAACTGACTTCATGATACCTACATGGCTAAATGCTACTACGTCTTTCGTTCATATTTCGTGCGCCCCCGAAGTTTCACGAGGGGGACCATATAATAGAAGAAAGTCGCTCAAATGTTTCAGGAAACGCAAGTGTGATGATTACTTTGTTACTCACATGTCTTGGCGTGCAGAAACTGCGGTACAGTTCAGCCATGTACTCCTCCTTGCACACTTGCTGGGCAGAGCGGCTGCTCACCAAGTTGCCGAGTGACTGGATTGTCTTAGAGATCAGTGTTAAGGTCCTGTTTGTTTGTGGGTCCTGAAAAGACGCCGAAGTGTTTAGTTGTAGAGCCTTGTGGTTGGTATAGTATCAGAGTTCATTTGATTTCGGATTATTTAAGAATTCTTATTATGTATATCCTGACTTAAGCTAGCCCCAGGGCTCCTGGTAATGGACTCCCGTGTCGGAACAGCGTGTGGTTTTAGACGGTTCGGTTAGCCCCGATGACCTGATAACCGTGTCATAAAACCAATCTTGTAGTTTGTAATCTTGTTGTGACGATATGTATGTATGTAACCTCTAATAATGTTTTCATTCGTTGCAGAAGCTTGTAGAATGTTCCCATTGACAAATTCAAAGTATAAATTAAATAAAAATTTGCTAACAAGACTATTTTAAAATGTAACAATATTTATATGACAAACAAGATTAGAAATGAACTGTTTGTTCTACTAGGCTATTCAAACAAAACATTGTAGGTAATTAGGTTAAATAAACATGTTTGTGAATAGGCTGCAAAAAAGTCTGCTAATTTTCCTGCCGGTCGGGCCGCGTTGCGCGTTGTGTAAATGGTTGTCCATTTGGTAAACATTGGTTAGTTTAGTTCTTCTTATTATTTTTTTCTGCCTTTTACTGGTGGTAGAAATTTGATGACACAAATTTGTCACAAAATTCGGCTAGGTAGGTACCACCGTGCACGATTGCGAAAAATCCTCCATAGTAATCCAATTTCGGTTTGATGGCGTTCAGGGTGCAAGTGCATAGCCGGGCAGGGGGATTGTGGTCGCAGCACTAGTGAGACCGGTGGGTGTCACGCGGTGCTGCGACGGCAATCCTTTTCTGATGAGGCCGTCAAGCTGAGTGCCACCATTATTAACATGGTACGTGTATGTAATGGTGACCCTCTTTCCTGAGACTTTATCTTTAGCTTACCATCAGGCGAGGTGAAGTCAAATTGACGTGTCCTAAATATATATAAAAAGAAAGCCTATTTAGAATATATTATCTCAAATCTTCCAAAAATGAAGGGGTCGTGATATACAATGATAAATTGAACAGATTTATATTAGGATACTTACTATCTGTTCAGAAGTGAGATCAAAGAGGCGGGGCCCGAGGATGGCGGGCGCGAAGAACCTCAGGAAGATGAAGCCGGACACGACGGAGTAGCGCACCTCGGCGTTGCGCGGGAAGTGGCGCGCCGCGCACTGGCGCAGCGCGTCGAACAGCCGGCACATGGCCGCCGGGCACGTGGCGTACGACGCCGTGATCGCGCCGAACACCTAGCACACACACACGCACCACCTCGTTATTACTAGCAATTCAGCGCATGTGAGCAACTGAAATAAATGAGCTGAGCGAGCCGGGACTCTTACTTGGCTGTGGGGCATTTCATTGGAGTCTATGGAGAACCAGTTTTTCGATGATAATTCCTGAATGAATCGTCCGATATGTACTAAAAACACTCCTTGAGTGCTACACTATCACCGTGGCAAATTTGGTTGAGATCGGTCAAGCAGGAGAAAAGAAGTACAACGACAAAGAAGTGGCTATCCTGAGTATAAGAGCTTCGCTTCGTTCAGCTCAATAAACTAGCTGACCCGGCAAACATCGTTCTGCCATAGAATCAAATTATGTTGGTTACCTTTTCAGCTGACTTTATTTCGTGAATGTCTCATATTTCAAATTATTCAATTGCTAGTATAGGCACAGTATTCCGAGAAGGCGATCTCAAAGCCGTAGATGGTCCAGGGTTAGCCGGGGTGCGAGGAAATTGCCTTATTTGGGCACCTTACACCCGGGCTATTAGAGACTCGAGACGGCGGGTGAAAAACCCACAAAATGGCACAGTATGGGAGGAGAATAATCTAAAAAAATCAAAGATCATGAAAATCGGTTCACCCGTCCTCGAGTTATAAACGGCCTTTGCCAACTAACACAACTTTGTTTTAAATGTATAGATTACTAACTGTTGCCCGCGACTCACAGGAACCTATTCCCGGGATAAAAACTCGTGTTGCTATCCCAGACTATAATTTTTTCTCTGCTAAATTTCATCTAGATCCGTTTTAGCGTGAAAGAGTGACCAACATCCATCCTCAAAAACTTTTACATCCTACTATTCTACTATAATATTATAAATGTGAAAGTTTATGAAGACGTTTGGTTGTTTCTATGTTTGTTACTTAATCACGTTCAAAAGGCTGAACGAATGTGGCTGAAATTAGATAAAGAGATACATTATAGTTTGGAATAACACATAGGCTACTTTTATCCCTGGAATAGGTTCCCATGGTTAGCGGGAACAGTATAACACCAAGCGAGTAAGCCGTGGGCAACAGCTAGAAGCTATAAGGAAAGGAGCAAAAGAACGGACCTGCACCCGGAGCGAGTTCCAATCAGGATTGACGCTCGGCAGAAGAAGAGAACTAACCCGTTCGACGTAGTCCTTTAGGTTGGCGAGGTTGGACGCGATGGCGGCGGAGGGCTTCACCCTGGCAGGGTCGATCTCGCAGGGTTTGCGTTCGGCCAGTACGGCCGCTAGCGTAGGCCGCAGTACGGAGCGCAGGTACGACGCGCCGCTCAGCCGCATGGCCTCGTCCATCATCTTAGACACTAGGGTATTGCCCCGGAATATCGTCGTCGCGTCACTGTAAAGTATTACCTAGTTAGCCTCGTTGGACTTGTGGTAGAATGTGAAAGTTTGTTAAGAGCAGAGTTCTATTGCTGGAAAAATAGTTTTTGGTTCCTGAAAATTGCCATCTGGAATTTTTTAGTAGTAGTCCATGGGATGTCTGGTCAGGGGCCATGGGCTCAATCCTTATTATAGTAATTACATACGAGGAAAAATATGGATATAATACATGTCTGCTTAGCTCTTCCAGGACATACTGGATTAATGGTCTGTTTATAGTCTACATCTTCATGAAGAAATAAATACAAAAACAATTATCTCATGTTTACATCTCATTCAATAGAAAATCTTTATCTGGTCCAGATATAATGCTTAGGCTTACGCAAAACAAAGCTTACATCTCTGTCTGTTAACTAATACAACAGTGAGTATTCTCAGTCCTACAACTAAGTGCCGTCTGTATAAGTCATTATACATAACTTAACTTCACGCCTGTATCCCCGAAGGGGTAGGCAGAGGTGTATTGCACACCCACGATTCGCCAGTTATGTTTAGGTCCCAATGTAATAGGGGGCGAGCCTATTGCCATCTACCGGGCCCATTACTAAGCGAGCGATAATCAACATTTTTAATACACACATAACTACGAAAAGTCAGAGGTGTGTGCCCGGGGCGGCTGGGGATCGAACTCGAGACCTCGTCTCGGCAGTCCCTTACGTACACCACTGGGCTATAGGCAACCTTACACCCCGGCGTCTTATGACCCGAGACGGCGTGCGGTTTTAGTCGGTCCAAGCCCGACATAACCGCCGCCGCTGGCCGGCGGGGGGGGGGGGGGGGTATCCGAAGGGTATACCGCACGATAACAAAAAAAGGTAGTCAAACATTAGAATAGATATCGACGTTTTTAAATTAGTTAGGCTACAGGTAAAAACGCACGTATGCTTACGTGAGCGAGTGTATGGGCCCCGACCGACTCTCGGGGCCCAACCAACCTCATCTGCAAGCCGGTACACCTGCTGATGGACGGACGAGGCTTTGACGTAGGTTTCTCTCGGGGTTGTAAGATCAGACGGCAGTCGCTCTCATAGAGGCAGCAGAAGCCAAATCTAAGAGGAGAAGGGGCAGGCAGACCCCGGGTTTGATGTGAAAGCTTTGGATGCAACCGGGAACCACGCTAAGAAGATGATGATGATGCTTACGTGAGCGCCGATATCTCGGCGTCGGCGAGCTCTTTGACGATGGGCACGATGAGATCATGATGAGTGAATAGCCTCACGAGGGGTTGCGCCGCGTCCGTCTTGCTCGGTACTATCTCGCCTAGTATGTATACCGCTGAAGCTGTGATCGGCTGGAAGTTCAAAATTATATAAAGAACCTTGCCCAATGTGTAAAATAAGAGAGTGAAAAAGTGAAAACAGGGAAGCTACTATCTATACATATTGAGATTCGAACTCACAACTTTAAGAAAATACCTAACCTAAGCTTTTGTACAAAATTTGAGTAGCAGTGTGAGATTGAATTTCAATATAGAGGGCCAATTTTCGTAATAAAAATATGTTCAAAATTCAGTCTCAGACAAGTCTCGATCTCATGTCGATCGGCCAAATGTCAAAAAAGATATTTGCCTAACAAAATTTTCAAGATCGAACATTGACTGTAATGTAATAATATCGAAATGTGCCTGACATTGTTGAAAAAAGTGTAATCCTTTACAAATCAGTCTAAATCGGTATTCCGCTAAACTTTGTCATTGATATTGTAATGCGAACGAAATGAAATCTCTTCGCTCTATAAACGTCAAGCCAAGATTTTCAAAAAGATCGTCATACGACTGAACTAAGTTTACAAGGAAACTGGACTGAATTTTTTTATTAGCAGAATACATTATTTTCGGTCAATTCATAATTCAGTCGCAATTCAATCATATTTCAGTCTGTGATAGTTATAATTACGAGAATTGGCCCTCCGGTAAATACATCTTCACACGAGGCATGCTTACAATACTAGCTGTTACCCACGACTCCATCCGGTCAACGGTCACATTTTAAACATGTCGGGAAGAAGAGTAAGAGTTCGGTTAAAATTAGCTTGTTTGGGTTTTATAAAGCGCTTTATCCACGCAATGTTATCAAAATGTGATATTACCTTCTGACGGACACTCCTTAAAAATAGCTCTTCTAATCTCTGGTAATGCTGTATGGGGAAGACGTGGTCCACGGTATACTGGAGCAGTAGCCGCAGTGAGCCAAGCGTGGCACTTCCCGCCGCGGACAGCCGCGTGCCTGGCGGGGTGGCGCCGCGGGACAGCGCGCCGCCAGCTCGCGACGTCAGGAAGTACCTGCAAGTGAAGTCAGCACTATGACTCAACTCACAATCATTTTCATGGAAGCGTTCATTCAAGTGTTGCGTAAGATTTCCATTCATATTGTCATCATCGTTCTTTCGTCATGAAAACCAAAAACGAATTACCGTAACATTTATGTCACAAGTAACAGTTATGACCTTCAAGATTTACTTCTTCTACGTTTATGACAAGATTGACTAGTGAATACTTAGGCAGAGCCTGTGAAAGAGGAATTTGTTGCTGGTTCTATTTTCAAACGCTATTAAATTCCAGTAAGTCTTTACAAATTGTAAGTAATATTCTGCAAGTAATTCATCATCAATTCAACAATTCTAAAAAGTCATCAGTCAAAGGCACTACGTTCACGAGGATGACGCATGGACCTGCCATCGACCTCCTCGCGAATTACAGGCAAAGTACCGAACATGACAATGATTACACATGATACTTAGAAAAATAAAATAATTAGAGACGTGGCACCAAATTTCATGTTCCAGATTTACTGTCTTCTAATAGTAACATATTTTTAATCTTAAGATTACCAAAGCTGATTATCGCCACTCAAACCAGTTACTACCATTATTTAATTCTTACAATATATTAATATGATTATTATTATTAATAATTGCGCTACTATTAATCAGACGTTCAAATGTTCATACCGTGTGTTGCGGTTACCTACGTCACATTTACAAGAAATTGTAAGGCAACTAAAAAGAAACCTAGTGTTAGTCACAGTTTTACTATTATTATATTTAACTGTTCCAAGTTTTGGATGTAAATATTACGAGTAATTGGGTAAAATAATATAAAAATATTATGTTACTATACTACTACTATATACTTCGGAGATACAGGCGTGAAGTTATGTTACTACGCTATGAGGAAAAGAGGGACCTATGTACTGTTTAAATAATGGCCAAAATGTTTAAGGTAATGCATAGTTTGCACTTTTCAGAGAGAAAACTTTCAGAAAACTACACGTAAAGAAGTTTGGCAAGTATGCCAAAGCTCCCTCAAATCGAAGTTCTTGGACTTTGATAATTGATGACCTGATTCATCCCAATACAGTCACTTTCTAGTCACTAAAAGACCTTTCTTTCACTTTCCTTACAAGTTCAGTTCGACTCTAAGTCAAATTCTTTTATAGGTAGGTAAATAGCCGGAGATGGCCCAGGGTCAGTCGGGGTGCGAGGGATATGCTCTATGGGCAACCTTACACCCCGGCGTCTGTAGACCCGAGACGGCGTGCGGTTTTAGTAGGTTCAAGCCCGAAATAACCGCCCCCGCTGGCCGGCGGGGGGTATCCGAAGGGATTTCCGCACGAAAAAAAAAAAAAAACAGGTAGGTAAATAGCTACTTTGTTTTACAAACAATTAAATGTCTTACCAAGCACGTAGAGGGGTCGGCGAAGGCTGACGTAATTGTAACCGCACCTCACCAAGGAAGATCGGCGTCGTAGCGTCGTGCCATACCGAAACTCTAGCTTCGCACGCTACCCCTGCCTGCACAAATTAATATAATAAGCTCAATCTTTTACTAACAAGTATAATTGAACCAGAACCAGATGGTGGGAATAAAAAAATTGGTATCGTGAAAGGCCATCAACCGATTTATGTGGCTGTCATACAAACGACGTTACAAAAAGGCGTGCTATGCTTTACAGCTAAGTGCCCACATACATTAAATTATTTATCTAGTCACTGTGTGAAGTACCCCACCCCCGTTCTCGTCTCACCCCGGAACTATGACACAGATCTAAACAGCTTGTCTAGTAGTATACCTTAAGTCATTGGTGAAAACTAACTTACCGATTGTGAGCCATCTTTATCTTTGGGGTCAGCCTCCATAACGAGATCAAAACAAAAAATTTCATCAAATTGTGGGTTAACAGTCTTCTTTTTAGGTTTCGTACGTTTCTCAACTCTCCGTCCGTTTGAATATAACAACGTGACGAGAGCAAAAGGGTCACATTGTCCGTTTTTTGTGGTGAGTTCGGAGCATTCCAGCACTCTGAGGCGTATGGTGTCGTGTCCTACGCGCGCTGCGCAATGTCTCTCAGGGTCTGACCAGTAGTCAGCAGGGGTGGGAGTGGGCGATGCGTCGGACTCGGGCATTGCATGCATAGGAGGTTTCGTCCGCGTCGCCCATTGCGCTCGATCTTTTAAACTTTCTGAGCGCGATAACGACAAAGAAGGTTCCGTCGCGACTGCACTTAGGAGTTTTTTGCTAGTCGAGCTCGAGCAAGATCCAAATCTCATACTCTCTTTACAATATTCAGATATTCTAACTAGATTATTTCCTTTAGTCTTTGTTGAGTAGTTATCAGCGGTGGGGTCCGGGTCAGGCGGCTTTGGTTCCATTCGCAGTCGTTTTCTGGAGTCTTCGAGTGTGAGTTCGATATACGCCTTGCCTTGCACCTCTGAATCTGCATCAACCGGTCGCAACGCAAACCAGTGGTCTTTGTTGTTATACCGGTGTAGATCCTCTCGTTTGATAGCCACTTTACCCAGGACTTTGTCTTGTTTGAGGTGCTTATCACGGTCGAACACGTATATAGACAGGTATCGAAATCTTCTGGGCACCTCGAACTGGAACTCCTCGCCAAAGAATGGGCTGTAAAATATAATATTATATTTGTATTTTTTTAATGAGATATCCCATAGCTTAGTATATTTAATTTTTGAGATTATGTATGTATTAAGTATAGCAAAGCATCAAATGCAAGCAACACTGATAACTTATAATAAAATTTATAAATTTCTAACCCAAGATACTCTATCTAGACAATTATACAATCAATGTTTCTAGGCATAAGTGCAAGGCAGATTGTCAGCGTTAAAATATGCAACGATAGGACTCGGGTGTCAAATTTATCAGAAGCTAATATTTCTTCCCGTTGAATTCGCGCTAATATTATACGAACAATCGTTATCAGGTTTTCGCCGGACACACACAATTTATTGGCGTGATCCAATATTATAGCAGCGTGGGGTGACTGTCTTATGGGATCATCAATTTTCCACCTACAGCATATTAGCATAATATGAATACGTACCTATATCTATTTCATGTCGTTCAATTTCATAGCGCATTAACTGGAATATTACCGAGAATCCCGTTATAGTTCAATGGTAACAATTAAATAAATAATTTAATGATATCGCATCTGAGAAATCGATTGTAAAATTTATAGGTATCTTCTACTTGCGGCTCGTAAGCAATAATAGGGATACGAGGAAAAAGAATCTAGTACGATTGGTTCACAACTCTATGGTAACATAGATTTATGATGGTAGGTAAAATCAATTCATGTTTAGTTTTATCATCTGTATACCGGGTGTTAAGAATGAAAAACAGGTGATAATACGGAAGATAAAAAAAGATCTGAGTGTTTTTTTTTTCGATAGGTTTAATATTTTTTTTCTAAATTTTTATAAGCCTTATTCACTCTACGAAATAAAACGAATTTTATGAAGAAATGCATCACATTACCTAAAAAAATGAATGCCGCAATGAATTTCGGTACCACGCCGTAACGTTAATTTAGCTGTACTAACACGATGGGGTGTGAATAATACTAATTAAAAATTCTAAAACAAAATATTTAAAAAAAAAGATAAAGAAAAAACGTTCAATTTTTTTTTATCTTCAGTACTGTCGCCCGTCTTCATTTTCGGGAGCGTTTACCTAACACCCGGTAATGTATTCATCTTTCCTCAAGCAACCCCGATTCATTATATTATACTCCCCGATACTTATGTAATTAAATTGCAAGAGGTCTGTAAAGTGATCACAATTTATAGTAATTATGATATTTTGTAAAAATTTGAACTAAACCTAAACGGCGAAGTGCCTCGTAATTTGAGACCCAGTATATTTCAACAAATTGTAAACATTATTATAAGCTGGGATTAAACAATTGTAGTGCGTCTCATTCACAAGTTTTATGGTGTAAGACTTTGCATGGCTGCGAGTATGCGCGTGGGACAGATTATTCAAAGGTGAAAGTTTCTTGTTCCTCTTGCACAGTTCGTCTCGCAGCCAACTCAATGACAATGAGGCCATTCAATAAGCCTTATAACAACCTGGTGTCACTTTATCCTTGTATTAATGAAACACAAAAAATCAATAGTATTATATTAATATATTAATACATTATGGTTTTATTATAAGTATTCGAGTTAACGGGATATTTACCATGTGTTTCTAAGAATGTCCGATATTTCGGCACTGTTGCAAGCGTCATGATCACGGAGGAACTGAAGAGGCGGTTAACGAACTCGAGTTCGAGTGTGTAGTGAGACCACTGGTAGTGGTGTTGCGCGTCAGAGACGAGTAGGTACGAAAGAGGGTAGATCGATATATTTACTCTTAAACTCGTTCACCGTTAACCGCCTCTTCAGTTCCTCCGTGATCATGGCGCTTGCAACAGTGCCGAAATATCGGACATTCTTAGAAACACATGGTAAATATCCCTTTAACTCGAATACTTATGTTAGTGACCATGATAGTTTAAATACCTATATGGTTTTATTAGTTCGTGGTTACCATATAAAGCTTTTGTTGCTGCTACTGTTGATATTCCTTGTTTCAAAATAATACCTAGTTCATGAATTATTTGTGTATGTCAATAACAACTGACAACATTTCAAAATTTCAACATGATTATATTATTAACGCAATTGAAAGTAAATCTAAAATTACGAGACCCATATTTTTTATTTTTCCCCAAATATTCATTTTCATTCAACTTTTTAACTTTGAATATCATATTATTTCAAAAAGACGTAAGTGCCATGTGACGTCATTCATACGGCTGAATAGGTTTTTTGCCTTTGCTACGTTTAAAAAGATTAAAAAAATATATGTCAAGTCAGATGACGTTAGTTTTGACATTTCATTATTTATCAAAATTCAAATTCAAATTCAATGTATATAATATTAAGTTGCTTGTTTGTTTGGTAGATGACAACTTGTCAATGTCAAACACTGACAAGTGACAAGACCATACTCTGACACATCTTTTTAAATATTTCATAAAACATACCAGGCAAGGATAACAACTTATAGAGCCGTATGAATGACGTCACAACCCCATTTTTTGATTTTATTTATTTTCTCCAAAAATAAGTCCAAAAAAATGTGAAAAAATCAGTTTTGGAATCAGAATAGAAAACTCAAGAAATGGTATTTTTATTTTCATGACCTCAGAAATTTGAAATGTTGTCAATTAAATTAAATACATGTTATATCTACATAAAGTCTTAAAGTTCATTATGTCGTGTGTGGTTAATTTTATTTTTCCTATCCATGATATTGTCGGAAGTGCACGCGAATGTTAGGTACACATTGAAAAAAAAAAAAACTATTCCGCTAAAAATATTTTTATTTCAATTTCCTATTCATGTAGTTAGAGTGAATAAAGCTAAGCTAAGTACATAGACTTAATTTCTTAAAGATTTTTGAAGAGATGAACGGTTTATAAAGGCTCCCCCTAAAGCTCAACCTGGGCAACTTCAGCGATGAGGTTTCAGTATTATCTTCTGTAACATTCCCAAGGATCCGGTTATGGCTACGGACCATGAGCGCCGGTAGTCCCGCATTTTTTTTTTCCACGGATATGTTTGCCTGGTCATAATTTAGTGGCTGAGAAAGTCCGTCTGTCGGAGGGGATTGTCTCTTAAAAGCCAGCGGCCCTATTGTAATTATAGAGGGTGGAGGCGGTTGTTGGTGATTGTCATTCACGTCACCTCGAGTCTGCTTCGTGAGGGCCCCTAACGATGCTGGTAACGTAACGTAACGGACGACGACGATGATAGACTCTATCGAGCAAATATTGTGCCTTAAGCATCGGTTGAAAGTGGCTACACACTGAATTCGTCCAGTTCAGGATATCTTGGTTAGTCTTCTGGGTGGGTTTAAGTTCGGTGCTGTAACAAGACTCTTCGTCACCAACCACTGCCTTCTCCGAAGCCTAGCTGTGTCAAATTTTGGAAACAGTTGGGTGTTTAATAGACGGCCGACTCGCAAGTTTGGAGGCAAGATTTTGGGCAGTAACAGTGTTCCAGAGTTCAGCCGCCACTTGCCGGTCATGAACTTGGCGCCGCTTCCCGTTTTAGGCAGTCGCGTCAGGAGGTCGTAAGCAGTAGTTATAGCTGCACCGTGCCTAAAACGGGTTGGAAAAGTTAGCGGCCTTCCAGTGCCAGTGCTGTTTAATTACGGAAATAAAATAAAACCTAGTCTTAGTAAGTAAAGTGAGAGAGATAAAACGAACTCAGTATTATATATACCGATTTTATCTTATCTTACACAGGCTAGTGATAGCTAAAGAAGACTATTACTTAAATCATATTGCTTCTCGCTACTTAGAAAATGTATTAACGTGAAAGTGTTTTTGGGTTTTCTGCTAGGTAATTCTCAGCAGCAGCTTGGAGTTGGAGAAAAAGTGTTCGAAAAGGGCTTGCCTCCTATTTAGTGGGACTAAAAACAGCTGGCGAAATGTGGGTGTTATTTTAATACACCCTCCGACTACTACAGTTACGCGCTATAGGTACAATCGATTTTTCTAAAGTGTCAAGATGTTAAACAGTTCGGTAACTTTTAATTGCAAATTTAAAAAGTTTCGCATTAGAAAGATACATGTGAGTCTGTACTTAATAGTTTCCATATTTACGCACATGGCAACCCTAAATCATATACAATAACCATAGTATCTGAGCGCATTACGTGTAGCTATTTGTAAAACACGATAATAACTCAATAAAGGGGTTTATTGACTCGTCGGAGTGTACTACCACGTAGCTACTAGCTAGGTACGAGGAGCAGCGATGTGACTCGGTGAGTCGGCGGCAGCATCGCGCATCCGGCGCCGGCTCGATATTTATAAACCGGAGGCGGAACCGCCACCAGCTGAGCGGGGGCGGCACAAGCTCACTCGGTATTGCATACTTCACGCATTCAATTTCAATACGTCGAATTCATTATGCGTGACCAGTTGTTCAATACTGTGCTTGCCATTAATGTAATATAAATCATTGTCCTCATAAGTCGGATGTTGAATTATACTACCGTTTATAGTAAAAATATAAACCGGTAGCTACTATGAATGTCACTATTTACCTAGAAGTGTCTACTTAATTGATTAAACTAAATTTCAATTTTAACGATTATCATTGTTTACCATTTTATTACTATTTTAAAATAAAGTTTCTGAATACAAAAAATATTTATACGGGTATTTTAATTTTCAATATTTGATTAGAAGAGAAAATATGTTTGACAGCTTCTAGTGTTGTAAAAATAGCAATACGTAAACATAAAAAAACTAGCAGCGGCACACATTAGGACTTATTATGATTTTATGAAGGTATACGTAAATTAATTTCATTTTAGTCGTGTGTATATTAATAGTAGTAAGAAAAGCTAGGTTGAAATGAAATCCACCTTCACGCGTGTTGGTATGAATCGCAACCGGCGTAGAACACAAAATAACCCACAGTTTAAGAAACCAGAGCAATGCACTTAAGACTACACCGACGCGACGCTCCGGCCGTGGACCGCTCAGACGCAGGCGATGATCATTTTACGTGCCACGAGGTTCCGGGAGCAATTTATCACTTAAAAGCTTCCGTTTAATATGGAAGAACTACTAACGCTTTTTATGACGGTCTCTCCACGAAACAGCGCCTGTTATTATTTTTATAATACTTTTATGGACGATACTGTTGAGGATTTGGGACATGCACTGTCATCTTAAATATCATGGCTATTTATGGATGCGGTATTGACTGGATGCAGAAAACATATTTGTATGATAAAGAGAGGGTCTCTCTTCAGTCAGTCAGTCGTAATTGTAGACTGAAGACGGCATAACAGTGTAGAAGAGACCTGCAAAGTGCACTAATGAATCTTTTAATTTAGAAAATCACTTCCACAGTTCTTGTTTCGGTAGTGTTAATGAGAACAGTCACAAAACCAACACACTACTAATATGTATACTATCAGCAGTACATAGTTAGTGAGGCACAGATAATTTAGACAGAGGCACATAGTAAGTGCAGTGATAAGGTATCGTGAGACAAAGAACCCATTAAATTAACTCAACGAGTGACGTGACATTTCCTTCGATATCCGCCACTGTGTCCTCACCTCTTAGGTCACAAAATCATTATCGCTTCCGTTCATTAACAAGCAAAACAGACTACCATTAGGTACAGATAAAGATTCAAATATACGAAGTATGGTTTGATCGCCCAATGAAACAGCGTCTTCAAAATTAGACAAATGTATAGTTCGCGTACACGAAGTTGATACTTGAAAATAAGCATTTGTGGGTGTATCTATATTAGTTTTAATTCCATTCTAACGCTAGCTTCCTGTTACCAATGAGGAGTGCGCGTAAAATACGTTCCCACAACCAATCAGGGGAAGCGTAACAAGTAGCAGCAGTGACTGTCTTTTATTCATTCTAAAAACCGAATGGCAAGGGGGTGAAGCGGAAGGGACGTTCCGCGCGGGTGCACGCGCACCGGAAATGCATCCGGGACGTGGCGCGCCGCAGTGCCGCCCTCCCTTACTGTGGCTGCTGTACAATAGCGCCTCCCCCGAATTTTGTCCGACACTATACAAAGCCACCGCAACGACGAATTAATTGTGACTAATGTTTAATTGATGACAAATCGTTGTGTATGCGAGGCAAGTGACGAAGCACCTGCCTTCTGAAGAATGAGTTTAAACATACACGCTTGATAGATAAATATAATACATTATTACTTCTACTTTCTGTTTCGTAAGTAATGTTTATGATAACTCATTCATTGGCCACATTATGGGTTATAAAGATAGATAACGTTTGAGATTAATGAACGTTTAAAATGTTACTTATACTCTTCAGCATAAATATGTACAAGTATAATTTCGTTACAGTTCAGATTGTGACCAAAACGGATTATTATTAGGAAGTACTACAATTTGTGATAGATTAGCAGTGTTACGTACCATAGCGCTAATTCGTGACACATTAATTTTTATAGATGGTGCATGCACTATGAAATATGATAATGAAACTAGAGAAACACTGTGCACATCCTGTAATACAATAGGAAAATAAATTCTTGATATAAATTTTTCTGCCCAGTGGCGCTGAGACGAGGTTTCGAGTTCGATCCCCAGTCGCCCCGGGCACACACCTCTGACTTTTCGTAGTTATATGTGCATTAATGATAAATGTTAATTATCGCTCGCTGAATGATGTGCCCGATAGATGGCAATAGGCTCGCCCTCTATTGGGACCTTAACATAACTGGCGAATCGTGGGTGTGTAAATTACACCTCTGCCTACCTCTTCGGGGATACAGGCGTGAAGTTATGTTGTGTTATGTTGAACAGTTGAACATGGTGAAATTTTTTTTAATTTAGTATCAATATGTTCTCGCAAAATGTCTTTTTGCGAAAACATATTGATACTAAATTTTTGTTTTCATTCATAAATAAATAATAATAAATATTCTACGACATTCTACACAGCGCTTACTAGACCCAAAGTAAGCATAGTTCAACTAGCTTGTGTTATGGGTGCCAGAATGCGGACAAATATACTTATATACTTTTTTTTGTAAATACATACATATTATACATAGAAACACCCAGACCAATGCAAATAGACATATTCATTCATACAAATATTTGCACTGAGCGGGAATCAAACCCGCGCCCACTGTCGTAGCATTCGAATGCACTACCGCTACGCCACAGAGGCCGTCATATATACTATTCATACATACTAACAAACACACAATGTTTTCGTCACCGTAATACCAGGTAGGGAAGCATAAACAAATAATCGTAGGGCAGTAGTACAACAGACTTAACCACCGTCAATTTAGCGTATCAACCATTTAAATTATCCGCACATCAAGTACAGACACCTTGACCCATTTATATGTTTGCTCTCCCTAATGTCAGTACCTAATGGTTCCCAGCCGATAAGACCGGAAGCGACGCCGGACACCGGACAAAGGATCCGTTATTATTATGTCAATTCTGGAGCATAACGTGGCCATTTTGTACAAACCGTGAAGGGTTTGACAGGAAATTCAAAATAATAACGTCAATAGTCAAGGTCAAGTGTCATATAAAAATTATAGTCGATTGCAAACTGAGAATTGTGTATTACAAAAATGTTACAAAGTGTTACAAAAATGGTCTTAATCTAACAATACAAAAGTGTGGCTCAGAATCCTGATCCTTCTTAATTTTACTAATTAATGAATCCACTATTTGTTTTCTCGTTATAATATTGGTTAAGATATTGGTTTATCTTAGAAGTACACTGATTAGAACCTAGCAACGAAAACAACAAGTACTCGTTACTTTATTCAATTGTACTGCTAATTGTTTCGTGATCTGACCGGCCAGATTGGTATTGATGGTTTCCCGTGGCTTGATCGGTGTTGGACAGATTCGTGGATAGGGCAGATTCTTGGACTCGACGGATTAGCTACACGGCAGAAGTCCAGTTGTAAATAAAATAGCAAGTGAAACCAAATAAACCAAATAGTTAAACCTTCAACTTTTAAGTGGGTGATAGACGTGCGAGTAAGTACGCGGACTTGTGGCTCGACGACCTTTTTCGCCTGTGTGTCACCTTAAAAACGCGTACTTTAAAATTGCCGCGCAAGTTCGCCGGCGATCCAACCTTTTTGAAATCTTACTCGTAGCTCGTCTCGGCTCGTACGTGTGGCAGCGCTGCAAACCGGGAGTCGCGATTTTGTTTGGACTGTCCGTGGATGCACAACGCTTGTGGTGTTTGACGTTTGTGTAATTTTTGTTAATATTGGTTTACTGCGCAAGTGCCTAATCAATCTAATCATTTAGTTTTCTAACGCTTCTAAACGCTCTCTTTTCGTAATCCAGTGCTTTACCCACACTTGTCGATTTCGTCTTTTTTTATTAGTTTTTAAAATGTAGTATGATATAATTCCCAAATAACACAAAGCTTCTTCTCTTGACGACATCGCGATATAGTATGAGCAAGCTTTACGTGTGTCACCGACGTCGAGCCGAGTAAGTTCACGATCTTAAA
Source organism: Cybosia mesomella (assembly GCA_946251805.1). NCBI lineage: Eukaryota > Metazoa > Arthropoda > Insecta > Lepidoptera > Erebidae > Cybosia > Cybosia mesomella. The sequence goes on along the minus strand of OX276390.1, from coordinate 25,920,661 downwards.
AACCGCGTACTTTAAGTTCGTACGTCTATCACCCACTTTAGAAACACGGTAAAAAGCAATTTGTGTAAACTTTCACATTACCAGTCTATTTGTATAGTCTATTATAAAATTGATAATTAGTTGTTTGTTGTTGGGTGATGTTAAATTAACGTTAAAGTTATGTAAATCAAAGTTCTTGATATAAAATCAACTTTGATTACGCTGATCTCGTTGTGCCCGGCAATGGACACTTGGGCAGGACACCGTGCGGTTTTAGTCGATGCACGACATAACCGCCCCCGCTGGCCGGCGGGAGGGTATCCGAAAGGATTTCCGCACGTTAAAAAAAAAAAAACGCTCATCTCGTTATTCAATGCTGCTTATTTGATATTTTTTATTTTGCACTAGTTATTATACCACCTTACCCGTGGTGGACCCGTCGACAATAACGAACACAAAAAGAAAATCAGAACATACATTTCAGCTATTAATTTTTATTTATATAGATTAAGTGTACGACTGTTCATTTTCTGCCATGTAGCGAATCCGTCGATCCCAAAAATCTGCCCAAACCACAAAATTGTCCTATCCCGAATCTGCCCAATCACTTATCTGTTCAATCCCGAATCTATCCACCACAGACCAAGCGTTTCGCGAACTAATGGCTTAATTAAGCAAACTTCCTATTAACATTGTATGCTACTGTTAAATAAGTATATGGCTTGCCCCTCTAAGATTTATCGGTATTTGTAAACCATTGCAACATGGCAAGAACAGAGGTAGCAGTGCAAACATTGTCTACCTATACCCTGCCCCTATGAGCTCTGGGTCTGACTGTCAGCAAAAAACAAGCAGCATCCAAGTAAGAATTGCTATGCAGGACGTTAGAGGTAGGCCCCTTGAATGTTGCGGATCTAAACATTCGTGTTTTACAGTGGAACTTACTTGAGAGTTCTCTCCATGGTGGATGTGCGAAATATTTCCTCCTGGTCCAGCGACAGCACACAGTATATGTCACGGTGGCACGGGGCTCCATGACTGCGACCTGGTAAATTTTTAGCTTCACCTGAAACAAAAAAAAAGCATGTCGTTATTATTATAAATCAAAAGTATATTCAGAAGAAAAAAAAACACGCTAGAACCTCTTCTGTGATTATCAACGCGTCTCATTTTTCCAGTCATCAGACTACTCCATATCAGTTACCGCCACCGTATTAACATAAAGACATTAATTAGCAAGTCGGATCAACATCGCTTAACGAGTCGTCTCCAGTGTCATAAGCTTTGCATCGACGAGCCTTTTTCGTTGAACGTAGCCAGACTCGTCACCAACGAAACGGAGATCATTTGCCTAACTACGGCACCATTACCGTCTTATCTTTATTTCATTAGATGTGATCAGTTGCACGTGACATTTAAATGTACTCAGTTACAATTCGACAACAACGAGATTCTCATAGTTTGCATGTGCTTATTTCGTACTGCTTGCGAAGTAGGGCCTTGAGAGGTTCCATTTTCATTGAACGTCGGTTGCTTGCAATTATTTTGGATGGTCAAGTACCTTTCTCTTTATAAAACGTTGTTAAACAGTTGATTAGTCGCTTTTTAACTCAACTAACTATTGATGCAACTGAACATAAAGCTTAGAAAGCATATACATATATTCAAAACTATATATTGCCTGCGATTTCAACCGCATACTCGATGTTTGTAATACCTATTGTGGACATTATTAATGTAGTTATTTTGGACATTATCTTGGACATTATGACTATTTTATTATTATTGCTATATTGACATCCTATTATGACTATGATTATTCTATGATATTTTGTATTGTAATCTAATTTTTATAATAATTGTATTTCAATTTTGTTTTGAATGGAAGAAATTAAATCGAGCCTAAGCTAATATTTGCATGCCACAGAATGGTAGATGTGCGGAACTGAATGATCTGTATGCAACATCATGTATGACCACATTTCTGCAAATAAATGAATTTGAATTTGTTCGATATGGTGGGTTGGCGAAGGCGTGGCATAATAGTAGACTGGTCCTATGTCCTTCTCCAGGTCTCAAGCTGGCTCTTTGTCAAGTTTTATTACGACTGGTACAGAGATAGTTCACTTCTGTATTATAATATTTGTTAGTGTGGATTCAAGCGTATAGCGTATTAATATAATACCCGAATGAGAATCAGAGGTACCGCACTGTAGGTATGTGCCCGACACAGTTCTCGAAAATGGGCATATCACGTTGTACTGGGATCGATCTATCATCACTGACAGGACTATTGTAGCCAATAAACCTGATATAGTATTGATTGATCGATCAGAGCGCCACGCAATAAGTGTTTTTTTTTGTTTTTTTTTGATTCAAATACATATTTTATCGATACCAAGTCATCTCACTAAATTCAGAGACCTAATTTTGTGAAACCTTATATAGGCGAAGTAGGTAGATAGTGTATATATGGAAGTTCGTCACTTTTGAAGATAGAAGCACGAAAATTCATACGCCTACTTATGGTTAAAAAAAATGAACAGTGTATCAACATTTTACAAAATTTGACTATTAAGGGATGAAATAGACGATGAACCGTTAATTGTATTAAACGTTCCACATTTTCGATGTGAGAAGCACGAAATTTCATAATAGCTGCTTCTGGTTAAAAAAAACGTACATGCAGTTTACATTTTATTCTAAGGGGGCAAATAAGGGATGAATTGTTGTATGAACGTTCGTTATATGGAAAATGCTTAACTTTCGTAGTCAAAAGCATGAAATCCGATGTTAAAAGCATATTTTTGTTAACATTTACAATTGGACCCGGTAGATGGTGGTGCAAGCGGGTTATAGGATTTTTTTACGAATAAATTCCCGGGCGAAGATAGGTCCCAGGCCGCTATTAAACATATAAACACTACCATATAGTGTTAAAAATTAAGAGGGCAAATTATATTTCACAAAAGTTTTGCGGCTTTACCACCTACCAAACGATTTCTAAGGGGTTCAATCTTGTACATTTCGCGCGTAACACGCGCACAGAGTAGAGCTCTGTGACACGCGGCTGGATGACTGAGTCTCCGTCGAGTGTCGCTGCTCGCTCGTTAAGGCGAGGATATTCGACGACTTTAGGTATTGTTGGCATAGCAAAGTTGCCACTTTGCGCCACAGCGAGGCGCTAGCGGTCAGCGTCCAGTGTTTCTCGTCAATATACAGAAAAACGACGAAGTTTAACTTAAGGTGGTGTTGTAATATCAACACAAATTATGTACCCATGTACCCATGGGAACCCACGGCTATAGATGTATATAGCCGTGGGCACCATTAAGATCCGTAGAGCATCTGGGCCCAAGCAAGATGTGAAACGGTAGGCGCTCCCGTAAAAGTCACAATGAACCCGGTTATGGAAAGGAGAAGTAGAAGAGCTCGGATTCATGAGGTTAGGCCCTAAAGCAAAAGCTTCATCAGCAATGAAAACATTATATAGATATTCAGAGGCAAGTAGTAGTAGTATTTGGTAGCGTTAAAGGTTCACGTCAGTTACAATTATGTCGCTGGTAGGTACAGTTCACAATATTTAGTACCACCATTCGATATACGTCTATTAGTACCAATGTCAATCATTACAAATTCTCGTATTGAATCGACTAATGTCATAAGACATTAATGCTATTATAATGTCGATACATGACTTAGTCTTAATATTTGTGCAATGAGTAACTACTTACTTATTTACACAACTTATACTTTACAGTGTACTTATACTAGCATTGTATTCCCAAAAGTTCGTCTCAACTTTTTACCATTGGATTTGTATATCTGGCACATTCACTACGATGTGGCATTTACGCTAAGTACCTACATTTAAAAATCGTTCGATTTCACTGTGCAGCTGCCGCAAACTGACACACGTCCTGCCTCTAAAACGTTCCGCTCGGGACTGATTGACTCGCCGAACGCGCCATATAGGTAGAAAGCGTTGGTATTTTGAATTTTTATAGTATAATTCAGAATTTATGTACATTTTGATAAGCGTTTTTCATTCTCCTATCAATGACCTTCATTTTCGTATCATTATTAGTTTTCTAATCTGCACAAAACTGAAATAAAACTGGAATGTGTTTTTGGTCAGCAAATTCTATCGAGGAAAGTAAAGTCATCGTGTATCGAATAACCGAAAGTACTAGTTTGAATAGCTTAGCATAACATATATGATTTTCAGAATACAGAGACGTCTCATTTTCGAAAAATCTTAATCTTAAAAACCCTTCCTCAAGGACCTTAATGTTCTATTCGTATGACGTACAAACCTCCGCTACAATTTCGCAAAAATTTTGCAGGGTCGGAGGCGAAGGCGAATTTTAATTTCTTGCGGAATTTCCCCAGTAACGGAGGTGGAGTCGAAGGCGTCCCGTAATAATCCTAACTACGACCTGAACATTGATTTTTGTAAGATGAGTATTAAATATCTGGATGAACGAACTTTGCTCGGTATTTTTTCGACGATTTATCGCCCCCGAAACCCCCTGTATGCTAAATTTCATGAAAATCGTTTGAGCCATTTCCGAAATTCAGATTAAATATACATACATACATATACAAGAATTGCTCGCTTAAAGGTATCAGATGTTGGCTAGCGTCTAACGCTAACCCATGGAAACGCAAATAATTGTACAACAGAATTCAATGCTCATGAACACATAATTAACGAAGAAGATGAACCAATAAAAAAGAAAGAAAAGGCTCAAACAAAAGGCATCCTAAAGATTAGAATGATAACCATATTCTTTGTCTCGATGGAAAATAGGTACCGCGTAGATGGGGGTGCTTGGTTGGGGACCTCCACGCGGTGCACCCTGGGCGAGGGCTCCCTAGGAGAGAGGCGCTGCCGCCTACGGCCAACTCCGACCGAGGCGAGGACGGCCCTGTTGAGGGCTGTTCGGAAGCTTTCCACGTGTCCCTCTGATTAGCAGATGGCACAGTGGAGAGCAAGTAAGGGGGCCATCTCGAAACCGGAGATGGCCCAGGGTCAGTCGGGGTGCGAGGGATATGCTCTATGGGTAACCTTACACCCCGGCGTCTTAAGACCCGAGACGGCGTGCGGTTTTAGTCGGTGCAAGCCCGACATAACCGCCCCCGCTGGCCGGCGGGGGGGTATCCGGAGGGATATCCGCACGAAAAAAAAAAAAAAAAAAAAAGGGTACCGCGTAGATGATACGTTACTCCAAAAATAACCTCAGAATTATGATAACCATGAAACAATATCATAGAATAACAAAAAGTTACAATACTATAGACACTCGCATATCGAACTTATATCAATCATATAGCTAAGGCAGTTACAATGTAGGTTATATCAGTCATTGCAAAATACAATCAATGTAAACATAAGGTAGGACGATCGTTACTCCATTACATTTTGGGACTAAAGACTGAAATAATGATAAACAAAAAAGGAAAGACCATTGGCAGTTGCGCAACGTGCCGCGACCTCGTCGGTTATCGCTATTTATGGCGTGACAAGGTGAGGCGACCATCGGTACCGACCCATAAGAAACCACTGCTTGCGAATGAAACCTGTGTGACCTTTTTGTATTCAACTAAGTACTAGATCTTATGTTGTGGAGTACCTATTTAATTATTAAGTCGTCCTATAGGTATTTCGTTGCAGAAAATTTTCTATTTACTTTTTATTCTATAGCGAAATTTTTCAGAGGTTGTCCGGAAGAAATAGCACTAAACGATAAGGCCGCACATAATACTGCGACCATAATCATTAAATTAATTTTTAATTTATATCTTGTTGTGAAATAAAGCCTATAACATATGTATGAAGTAGCGGAAATACTCGTTTTTACTAATCTCTGATACTATCAGTGGAATCGGTGCTTTCGACTTGTTGCGCTTGACCGCGTGAATCCCTTGGGGGGTCTATGGAAACGTAATATTACACTTGAACCCCCCAGGGGATTCATGGATACTCAGTATTACTCCTGGACCCTCTCAACATCATCAAGGAGTTACCGGTGGCACTAGTCCTTTATTTGGAAGGTCTGGTGGTTGCACCTCTTTTTGCTGCTTATTCAGCAGCTCATGCTATCTCTCCTTTACCGCAACTTCTTCGTATAACAGATTGCCCTCAAGGTCTTTAACACAGCGGCACTCGAGTATGTCCTGTGCCGCTTTGACCCTGGAACGCGTCAACTTATAGATGAGCTTTGTGCCTCAGACTCAGGATTTATTTGGATTTTTGTCCAAATACATCCCTTTATCGAGTGTGATCCCCTGGTGGATCTATATGAATTCCACTATCCATTAGGATCCCGTGGGGAATTGATCTTGATTTTGATTTTACTTTATACTTAAAAAATATACTAAATAATAATAATATATGCCAATGTCGGAAATGATTATACATATGACATTATCAAGATTGGTCACCTTCCAGGGGGCTTCCAGAAGCAGTCCTAATATAATGAATAGAATTCATAATAATATCACGGAGCACTCCCCCGAGTTGGTGCCAGAACGAGATCTTTTGAGTTTCGCTACGTCCGGCCTGTGGCCCGTAGGCACTTATCAGATGGGTAACAATCCCATCGATAAGTACCCGCACGACCATAATAAGCCGGTCGCTACAGTGTTTCACTTCCAAGATGTCGCTCTGAAGCTCCCGGGAGAGCACAACGGCTAATCCATTCTCCCCATTAGATGCACCTGTGTAGATCCGCTTGTAGCCGTCATAAATAAGCCGCGATCTCACGGCCACCCTCCGGCTGGAAAGTGCATCCAACTCCCTCGCGTACCAGTCAGTGTGCTAATATTCCACGTTAAGAAGAGTTTCCTGATTTCACACTTTGGGCGTGCCCGTCCCGTACACTGCAGGCCTAACTCACTTGACACAAGATTCGGGCGAGGCTCTTGCGCACTGTTTTACAGCGGCGCCCTATACCTACCGTGATCTTTTGTTTTACTTTTCATAGTTTGATTGGCTTTTTGGCTTTTCCGGGGACGAATAATTAATATAATATCATGATCAGGGTAGAGGTCATAATTGGGGCCGACACCAATGCTCACCATTCGCTATGGGGCATGAGCACTCAAAACGACAGAGGTCGTAAGTCCCTTGTTGAATATCTTTTCTCTACTAACCTTACCTTACTAAACACCGGCTCTGAACCGACCTTCGTCACCAAAAAGAGCCGTACGATTATTGATTTAACACTAGCTACTGAAAACGCAGCGGAAGCCATCACGGGCTGGCATGTCTTCAAGGAGGCATCCTGTTCAGACCACAGGTGGATTCACTTCGACCTACAGGCGGGGACACTACAAACTCTGCCAAAACGCAACCCGAGGAAAACCGACAAGGTCAAATTTGAGCAGCATCTAGCAAATAGACTTCCTCAAAAGCGCTCCCCACTGATCCTCGATAACATCATACAGATTGAGGAACAGGTAAACCACCTAACCAAATCTATAATAGACAGCTACCACATAGCATGCCCAGAAACCCTACCTCCCAAAACCCCAGGCAAACAGCCATGGTGGGGCCCAGAGCAAGAGCGCAAGCGAAGGAAGGTTAGAAGGGCTTTCAACAGGGCTATGAATACTTGTGCAGATGAAGATTGGGACGCCTATCGTTCAGCCAAATCCAGCTACAAAAAGTGTATTAGATACCGAAGCAAACAGGGATGGCGAAAATTCTGTGGGAACATAGAATCATGCCAACAAGCAAACAGGGTAAGGAAAGTCCTAGCACAGACAAAACCAATGGCACTGACCGCCCTTAAAAAAGAGGACAACACACTCACAACCTCGCCAGAAGAATCAAGACGCTTACTCATCGAATCCCACTTCCCCGGATGCGTCTTCACGACACCAATCAACTGGCACGATGAAACCATAACACCTACTGCCCGAGACTGGCCGTACGCAAACAAAGTGGTCACACTGGAAAAAGTCCAGTGGGCCATCAGTAGTTTTCACGCTTATAAGGCAGCTGGCCCCGACAGGATCAACCCCGTTATGCTACAGTGGGGCGACAAACCAGTAGCGAGCAGACTGGAGCGTATCTTTAAACCCTGTCTGGCACACAGATACGTTCCGAAAGTATGGCGGGAAGTAGGAGTCATTTTCATCCCGAAGCCAGGAAAGGGTGATTACACGAATCCCAAAAAAAAAATCGACCAATCAGTCTGACCTCCTTCATGCTAAAGACCATGGAACTCCTTTGCGAGAGGGAGCTAAGAGATGGTGCACTAAAACAGCTACCCCTACATGCAAACCAGCACGCATACAGCTCCGGTAAGTCTACGGAATCAGCCCTTCATCTGGTAATCAGCCGGATAGAGGAAGCGATCGCACAAAAAGGCATTTGCCTAGGAACGTTCATTGACATCGAAGGAGCTTTCGACAAAACCAGCTTCACCAGTATTAAGGCCGCTCAGCAAAAGAGTAGTTCGCCTTGGGGAACAAGATCAGACAGCTCTGATAGTCAAACGCTGCCCGCAGGGTGGAGTTAGCTCTCCCCTCCTGTGGAATTTAGTGATAGACAACTTAATCACAAGGCTGAACAAAAACCGAGGCTAGACAATAGGCTACGCCGACGACCTAACAATCCTTATATCAGGAAAGGTAGCGGGAACGGTCTGTAACCTAACCCAACAAGCCTTACGCATCGTAGAAAAATGGTGCGGGGAATTCGAACTATCGGTGAATGCGAATAAAACCGAGTTAGTCAAATACCTTGACAGCAAGTTAAAATGGAGAAGCCACCTAGACAATAAATTAGAAAAGGCCGGGATTACCTTCTGGCAGTGCAGAAGAATGATTGGAAGAAATTGGGGGCTAACACCGAAAATCATCCTGTGGCTTTACGAAACAGTAATCCGCCCCATGATAGCGTATGGCGCTATCGTCTGGTGGCCAAGGACGGAAAACAGCACAATAGCGGCTAAACTACAACGGACCCAAAGACTAGCCTGCATGGCAACCACTGAATGCATGAAATCTACCCCCACCGCGCCAATGGAAGTCATGCCCGGACTCCCACCCTTGGATCTGTTCATCCGCCAAGAAGCAACAGCTGCGGCTATACGCCTAAAGGCACTTAACCTATGGAGTGAGAGAAACACACGAAACACCTCACTGCTCACAGATCTCACAAAGGAGATACCTATGATGGGAGCAATAAATGATCGTGTACCCAAACAATACTTATTCGACAAAAAATACAAGATCCAACTTCATGAGGACCACTGCTGTGAGGCTTTATGCCCAACGGAATTACGCATCTTCACAGATGGATCAAAAACTGGTACAGACACCGGGGCCGGCGTTTTCTCGGAGGAGCTTAATATATCCATTTCAACACCGCTGGGGACCCATAACGATGTATTTCAAGCTGAATGCATGGGGATTACCCTGGCAGCTTCAGCAGTAATGGCCAGGAGAGTGGAAGGCCTTTCAATACGCATACTCTCCGACAGCATGGCCGTGCTGCAAGCTTTAAACAGCCACACTATAAACTCGGGACTAATATTGGAGTGGCATCTTAAATTGAATCAAATAGGCCACTTCAACAACATAACCTTGCAATGGATTAAGGGCCACAGCAGCTCGCGCGGCAATGATGCAGCAGATGAGCTTGCCAGGAGAGGATCTGACATGGTGGTAATGGGACCGGAGCCCATAATACCGATCCCCTTTGCATACCTACGAACCATAGTAAACAAACGAACGAGAGATCAAAACAACAGCTATTGGATAAATGTGGAAGTTTGCAGACAGGCGAGGGAAGCACTCCCTGTGCTTGAAAATAAGACCAGGCGTCTTCGACAACTGACCAAACGGCAACTGCGCACGGCCACAGCTGCCATCACGGGGCACGGCTCCTTCAATAAACACCTTTTTATTTTAGGAATCAGTGACAGCCCTCTCTGCAGAGCCTGCATGAGAGTCTTAACCCTGTATGTGGTGGTTGCAGGGCAGTGTAGAAGCACGTGTGCCGCTGTTTCTAGGAAGACACTGCCCTGCAACCACCACATACAAGGTTAAGTACTTCGGAAACACAGGTACGCTTCGGGAGATCGCCAGCAGCGTGAATAGCTTGCTGGCGTTCTTCAATGAGTTGGGGTGGATCGAATGAAATGCCCACCCTCACGCAAAAACCGCACCTTGTCGTGGGAGTTGCGGATACTACCATACCATACCATGATCTTCATTTAAATCAGTCATGTTAAAAGCGACCTATTGCATTTTATTACTAACATTAAGTAAGAAGTTACATTATTTTTATTGCATGTGACATTCGTTTATTAGTAAACACACAATGTATAGTGGATTTGCCTCTAGTGAGGTACGTCGACATTTCATTGTTGCATTGTCATAGTACGAAATTACCAAGGTTAATTTACTTGATTGCGATTACTATATGGCAAGAAATTTATTTCTCACTGTTTAATTTAGCCGTAAACAGTAACAATTAGACGCTATGAATGGTCCATTTGTAAGTGGAATATGATGAAATGCTATTCTTTGCCTTGTAATAAACATAGCTCAATACAATACATTCATATAACATTCATATCAACATTTTTAATAAACAGTATTGTCATCGCCCATAACCTTACTCAACATAAAATAATTGCTTTCTATGTAAAGAAAATAGAACAGAACTTCCCACAGTAGATACTTTCGAATGGCAAAACTTGTGACTACATATTTTACGTTAACTGCCAAATTCGCAATGAAATCCCTTTTAGAAAAAAAAAACAGATAATAAAAACTCATGGCCACTCCTATTCAATTATCATGACGTTCATACAACATGTTTTTCTTAATTTATCATGAACGCGCACGGCGCAACCCGCTCTCACTTCGCTTTGGTTTATATGAGTTTTTTTAACTTAAGCCATCGTACACATAATACATGGAGGGAAAGTATCTTAAATAATCTAGATAGACAATTTTACCGAAAGAAGGCTTGATTTTGATTTTAAAAGCAATTCAAAACATTCAAAGATTTTCGAAAATTCGCTTGCAACACCAGGTAATCGAACCGGCTATACTATTGCCATTTCTTTATTTTGTTGATGACAATTCTAATTTTATAGTTGCAGTGTTGTGACCAAATAAGTAATGATATCGATCGCATATATTTATTATGTTTCAAACAAAGACAAGTACAACAAAAACATTCAAATATATTTTTTCAGGGTGGGAACACATAATGGCCCACCGCCATGTTGTGTTTGTTTTAATCTGTCACTCGCAACAAGACGATCGTGCTATATAGTCACTACATTTCTGTTCGCTGAGTTTTTCACATTATCCATACGTTACGTTATGTATTTTGTGTTCCTCCGTGTTGATTGTTGCCCAGCTGTCAAATATCAAAATACCTAAAGGATCTGTTCTGAAACGGCAGGCGAGAGAACTGGTGATCAAGGTTCGTAATTACTTTGAAGCAGAATATCAAAATGGTGGCCCGCTATTACCACTGTCGCAAGTGCGAGAGCGTGTTGCGGCCGCATTAGGAATTAGTGGACCTACTGTTTCAAAAATTACTACCGAAGCTTACTGCACAAGCGGCATGCAGGAACATAAGCTTCGTACGCGGAAGAAAAAACGCCAACCACGTCGTGTGACATCGGTTGACAACTTGGACGCTGACTCTATTCGCCGTCATATAAGACTATGACTTGCGCAAAGAAATTCCAACACTTAAAAAACTTGTTGTTTCTTTACGTGAATGTGGTTTGTTCCATGGCCAAAAATCGTCATTAAGCTTGGTTTTGAAAGAAATTGGATTTTCTTATAAAAAATCGGACAAACGTAAAATATTGATAGAGCGTCACGACGTTGCTATGGCTCGCTGCGAATTTTTGAGCGAAGCCAAAAAGATATCAGATTGGTCAAATGTTATTTTCACTGACGAGACTTGGTTAAATGCAAACCACACAGTATCTAAGAACTGTACTGACGACACTGCCGCTTCCACTAGTTCAGTGCCAATGGGTAAAGGTGAACGCCTTATCATATGCCATGCAGGGTCTACGAAAGGATTCGTGTCAGATGCTTTAATGGTCTTTAAATCCAAGAAAACAGTGGACTACCACGCGGAGATTTACGAAGGATGGTTTAAAGAAATGGTGCAATCTCTGGAAGAACCGTCGATAATTATTATGGACAACGCTACATATCACTCCAGACAAATTGATAAAATGCCGACGCAGGCCAATAAAAAACAAAAGATAATTGACTGGCTCCAACGTCATGGCGAAAATGTGGATACTACTTTATTAAAAGTACAATTAGTGGATATTTTAAAATTGGAAAAAGCCTCCCTAAATGATATATTACCGACGAAATAGCTGCCGAATGTGGTCATTGGGTTCTTCGACTGAGATATAGAATTAATATTGGCACAAATCAAAGGACACGCCGCTCGAAACAATACCCATCCCCCTTTTACGGCAAACAAGATGTTAGATTTATTAAAAAAGCATGTGCAGAAGTAACTGCCGAACACTGGGAAAAAATTGTGAGAAGAACCCAAAACATTATAGCGTCGGATTGGGAAATTCATGTGGCATTGGATAATATAGAAGTACAGGAACTTATAATAAATGTTGGGGAAAGCTCATCGAGTGACTGACGATTCATCAGATTTTGATTAAAATACATAAATAAAGAATCAACATAATATAATTACATCTTGTAATGAAATGTAATACTAGTTAATAAATGTGTACAAAATTATCCGGTAATTCTTACATATTGTAAAAAAATATCAGGTCTGTTATCGTGTTACGTTTATCGATAGCTCCATCCCTATCAGTTTCTCCGACTCTGCTATGACCTTGTACGTGTGTAAGCGTCATATGTTTATTAAATAATGTATACATAATGTAAAAAAGATGTTCGTTCAAGTTTCCACAGGAGCTGTCATCGAGAAAATAAAGAAATGGAAATAGTATAAAATCCGAAAAAAATAACATCACCTGTACTTACTTTTATGGCATCCATCGATAGGGTCAATCGTAAGGATCAAATCTGTCTAACAAACATAGTAAATTAAATAAAAGGAAATCCATGAAATCTAAGCCAATAAAAAGCTTCCGTGAAAGCAATCACCACCAAATTATGGAAAGGAGGAGTGGGAGACCGGACACTTTTTTCTTTTTTTGTACGGAAATCCCCCGGGACACCCCCCGCCGGCCAGCGGGGGCGGTTACCGCACGCCATTTAAGGCGCCATGGCGCCATCACGCCATGTAAGGTAAAGGCATTTCCCTCGGACCCTAGCTGGCTCAGGGCCATCTCCGGTTTCGAGATGGCCGTCTCGGGTTTGGGAAATACGGTGTCCCTGTCTTGTCCCCGGAAAGAGGGCGCACCGCCGCCCCGGCCTGCTTCTGCTAGGGAGCGCCTGCCTGCGCTCATGGATACGGAGGTCGTTCAGCGAACTCTGACGCCTGAATCGCCGCCGCACCTCGTGGGCTCTGCGGATCAGGAGAGATCTGATTCTCTCCCGGACCCGTTCCATCGCCTTCTTCTCGAGGATTACTTGCTCGCAGGAGGCGGCGGCAGCCCACGCGCTCGCGCTCCGCTTCATCGTGTGGCAGGTAGTTGTGTGAACAGGACGACGAGTGAGAGGACTCCCACTCCGAGCACCTCCACGAGGGCCTCTATTTTAAATACAGACTGTTCGACTTATTAGTCGAGCCACGGCAACTTACTATTTTTCAGTGCTTATTGTTCGATTAATTAGTCGAACCACGAGAACTTACTATTTTTCAGTATTTATTATTCAATTCAATGGTCGAACTGAATGTCGAAATGTATTAAATGCCAGTGTCGTTTAAATTATTATGCGAATGATGAACTGTGAAGCGGAGGCATCTTGTACCTCCATAGCTGATGAGCCTACTGCTGTGTTGTGTTTTTATTGCGATGGTATGAGGCTTTCCGGGTTAAGCTAGTGTGTTACCTATTCTGCTCTGCATAATTACCTACTAATTCTAGAAAAATCTTGGCTAAATCTATTGTATTAATAGATTGCAAGAATGTTATTACTTTTTCTGTTACAAGGGAGAAATGACTTAATATCTATACGCGCATAATTTCCGAACGACTGCACTAAATGGGATAATTCTTGTTCGTTATTATCAGGACAAGGTTTGTTTGAAATAAAAATTTAAGGTAATCCACGGGTCAGGTGCTATTGTTGCAACGGGGCGAAGTGGGCGCGCAGCTAGTTTATAATAATTTAGTGAACATCAGTAAAAAAAAGAACCAATATCAGTAAAAAATTACACATCGATAGAAATGTCGTTAAGATCAAAAATGGTCATAAATAGTCGTTAAGGGCGGCCAACCCGTTACGATCTCCATACAAACGCTCGGACGTGATTATGGCTTATTTTTCGGTTCCATGTGCACTTATTTTAGGTTTCTATAGAACAAAAAATCAAAATTTGAAGCAACATACAACAAATTTTTCGAACAACGAAACAACGGAAAAATTGGCTGTGACATACGGACGGATAGACAGACAGACATGAATGACATGATGAATCTATAAGGGTTCCGTTTTTTGCCATTTGGCTACGGAACCCTAAAACCAAGTCTATGTAAACCTTGCATATATAATTTGTTTATAACATTAACAAAACGAAGCTGTGTTGATAAAAGAAACAGTTCCAACCGTTGACCACCTGTAGCAATAATCAAAGCAAAAAGCTGTGATTTTTTGCTTGTTTGTATGTCATCGATTTAGACGGTTTTGAAATCCACTTCATCCTATTGAATGAACAATGAGCATATTATATATTCACATCGTATGATCGATCGAACTATGACGAAATAAAATTCCACATCGTGCAGTTGATCGAACTATCAGGATATAAAATTACAATCGTGCAATCGATGGTACTACGAGGATATGACCACGGTTCCGGAGTCTAAATTTCCACATCGTGCGGTTGATCGAACTATGAAGATACAAAAATTCCACATCGTGCGATTGATCGAACTACGAGGATATACATTGTACGACCAATCGAACAGTTAAATTTACAAATCCTCAAGGCGCAATTGATCGAACAACGTAATCGAACTATGTTGCCACAACCAGAACTCGGCCTCTCTTTATATTACCTATTACTATAGTATAGATTAAGATTTTCGGTGTTGTAAGATCAGATAACCATTTTAAATTATAGTATACGCACATACATGCCCGGCATGCGCTGCAGTGCCATTTTTTAAATTTACGACCTCCGAAATCATTGGGTATATGCATGACAAATCAATCCCCAATGAAACTATGGTAATTTCATTGTGCAGAATGGTATAAGACTGCGTAGAATACAAACAAACATTATATTGTATAGACTAGCTGATGCTCGCAGCTTCGCCCGCGCAGGTTTCGTTTTCGGTTCTTGATCATATCTCCGTTTCTACTTGACCAATAATTGCAATCAAACATTTTAAGATGACCAAGACTTTTCTTACAGAAAAAACTGCATCAGAATCCATTCAGTAGTTCTTACGTCCATCGCGAATAAACAGACAAGAATACCCAAAAAAGAAAATTGTATTCAGAATCGTTCATTGAACATAACCCAAGTTTTTTAAAATATCTCCAATGTACAGACACACCTAAACTAAACTAAACTATGCTTACTTTGGGTCTAGAAAGCGCTGTGTAGAATGTCGTAGAATATTTATTATTATTATTAAACCTAATTTATAATAGTATAAGATAGATTAATACATGGTTACTTTTAGACAGGAACATTAAGTATTATTGTAATCGATAAACTCGGAAACTTACTGAACCGATTTCAAAAAGTCTTTCACCATTAGAACGCAACATTGTCCCTGAGTAGCATAGGCTACTTCTTATCCCAATATTCCCACGGTATCAGGACTTACGCGGGTGAAACCGCGTGGCAATGCTAGTAGATCATATTATTGATAATATTTGCCATTATAGTTTTTAGCAAATTAATAGGTAAGTGTCTCGCCGTGTCCGACGACAGCGACTCCATTATTTTGTCCTTATTGTGTCTAAATGGAGTGTGACTTGCAAGTTAAACTTAGTTTAACGTTAGAGTTGTCCTGCCGGGTAGTAAGTGCAGCATCTAGGTCTTCTATTTGCTCGTATATTTGGACATTTCCTCAGATAGTCGAGTGCCTCCTCGCGAGGTTCTCCGAATGTTTGCCTGGCAAATAGCAAGCTATGAGGTGTCGTTTGAGGACGTTCTTACAGTACCTAAGCAGGTACTAGGTACCCAGGCCTGCGCTCATGGAGGCCTGGGGGGTGGCAGGTGAGGCTGCCTGTCACCCCCTCAGAAGCAGGTCGGGACGGTGGGGGGACTAGCGCCCCTCCCCCAAACCGGGGCAAGACGGGGACACCGTGGTTCCCAAACCCGAGGGGTCAGTCGGGGTGCAAGGGAAATTCTCTATGGGCAACCTTACACCCCGGCGCTTTAAGACCCGAGCCGGCGTACGGTTTTAGTCGGTTCAAGCCCGACATACCCGCCGCCGTTAGCCGGCGGGGGGTATCCGAAGGGATTACCGCACGAAAAAAAAAAGTACGTGCTTAGTTTATGCATACTGATACTACAATTATATCTTCTGGACAAAGATGACGTTACGTTTATGAATATTAATAATAGGAAATGATGTTTTGAAAACAATTGCCTAGTTTAAGGAAACAAAATGAATGGGAGTAATGGCCGTGACCGATACTGGCGCAAGCTGGAAGATAGAAAATGAACTCATTATATTTAAAGCCCGTTCACAACGATAACTCACTGATAAAACAGCTGATATCGATTCGTCACGAGTTTTAACACAACTAGTTTTTCTCAGTCAAATTGCCCAATTAATACGTGTGTACGCAATTGTTGTAAATTGATGCACGCGGCGATAGTTAAGGTACGTAAAACAAAGGAAAGACCTTCCTGCGACTCTCACAAATTCGTAATTGTAGTTCGAGAGAAACTCACAACAAACTGTACATAATTGCTGATGCAAAAAAAACCATCATCATCATCAACATGACAGTAACACACGCCATTAAACTGGATCGTGGGAGAGAAACGGGATCCTTTGAATAGTGCCATCAGCTACTGAGGAAACGAATACGCACCAGCTATTAAGCCACAGCCACAATAGCGATCATTAAGATGTTTCCACACGCTCGTATGCGTAGTGCAATTGTTTCGAAATCGAGAGTATTTTACTTAGGCTGTTGTCAGAACGCCTGGGAACTATTTAAGTAACGAACTGATCGATTTCGTTATATTTTGGTACTATCACTTCGGAAGATTAACTATGATTTGTGTTTTAAACGAATATGAATCTTATGTATTACTTTAGTCGTCATTGTTTAATTCGTGAAACAATAGTTTGTAGGGCCTATACACGTAGGAAAAAATGCCGGAAAGAATTTTGACCACGATCAGTCTCTGAAAAGCAGTCATCTGAAATACCGACAATATTTTTAAATTATTCTGTTGAATGTAATATATCTATCACCTGCACTCTTCTCTTCTACACTAACTACACAGACTTTTTACCTAATAGAATTGCAAAAAGCGATCGCCTCACTAAATTTTGAAGTTTGTCCAGTGTGCTGTTCAGATCTTAATGCATCTATACTTTTGAAATTGGAGTCTAGAAGGAATTCTAATAATTTCGCTTTTGGATGGTATTTTATTGGGGATAACACCAGCTCTCTTACAATAAACTTGTACCTTTTCTTTTTTATCGTGCGGAAATCCCTTCGGATACCCCCCCGCCGGCCAGCGGGGGCGGTTATGTCGGGCTTGCACCGACTAAAACCGCACGCCGTCTCGGGTCTTCAGACGCCGGGGTGTAAGGTTACCCATAGAGCATATCCCTCGCACCCCGGCTGACCCTGGGCCATCTCACCACTAACAGCATCGCTCATCCTGTCTCCTCTGAAAGCAGAGGAGTACGGAGAGCGATGTGTTCCCGCCACGTTGGGTATTGGCCGACGATCAATGCCAACCCTATGAAGGGGTGAAGGGGAAGCCATTGACCGCCGCCCAGGGTGTACCGGCCGCTCCGATTCCGTTCCCCCCGGACTGCAGCGGGATCGGAATCGGAGCGACACTCGAGGAGGTTACCCAACACACACCCCAATAAACTTGTACCTAGGTATCTCTTGTCGAAACTGTTTCATTGTGTTGCTCTATTTTTATATCAACTTAATAAGCAAAGGTACGTGGGTGGAATTTCTGCGTTCATAGGATAATATAAAGTAATATAATAAGACGTTCACCCACATAGGGCACAATCGGTGCAAACCAGGTGGGTTGCGAAGTAAACGGCTCTTTTGCAAAACGTACTTGGACCCGTTCACCAGAATTTGTTCTTACATGCGTATGTAGTAACAATATAATAGGATTTAAATTTGAATAAACGCTGTTTTCGTGCTGAATGTAAAAGTGAAAGACAATCTACATTGTAGTTCATTTGGCCATGAGTAGGTATATGTTACTCTAATAATAAAGGTACTTTCTCATTGCGATCTTACTCTTACTTACTATGCTATCTTAAGTAGTGGGTTACTAACTGTGTTACAAATTCATTATATTATGTACTGTTTCTCCACACACAGCAAAACTATCTACAAACAGGTATCTTACTGCTGACTATAAAGCTATCAACGTGAATCTTCAGAGATAAAATCCTGAAATAAATTGTAAGTAATTCATAAAGTTGAGCGAATTATTATAGGAACTACGCAATACCATTCAGTATCACGAGTACAAGCTATCTTATCTATTATTAATTCGTATCTGATAGACGAGTGTTACTGATTGAATAAAAATATTTTATTGGCAAGAGGCGCGCCAGCAGCACGTGGTAGCGTCGCGGAGACGGCGATAACGGTGACGATAAACGAGCGCGTTTTTCATTAACGGATCGACGAGTTTCCATGAATGGATGAAGTGAATGGAAAACGCTTGGTTTGCCCCATTCACGATACGGGCGTGACACCTCCGCCCACCACCCGCAATAGCACAGCAGCGCTTTATAGCGAGATAGCTATGTACGAAACGTCACACACGACGACGACGCCCGCAGGGGCTAAGCGTTAGACGATAGCTTATAAAGGTAGCTCAATTATTCAGAACTTTGCTAAATAGTATTAGCAGGCATATGCTACGTCGTCACTAACAATACGGCGAAACTAATCTTCATTCATAACTATCCAACTATTGTGCTATTATATAACGTGTTCTATTTCTTTAGACAGAATAAAAAATATTATTAACTTCCTGTAGATAAGATCTGGGGTAATATAGGTTAAAATACAAAGTATGCTCAATAACAATTTAACCTAGATTAGTGTTGTACGATCGCAAAACACTTCGAACCTCGATCTCATAAATAGGTTAAATCCTAAAACGTCCATTCGTCTCCTTGAACATACTTAATTAGATCTTAAGAGTGCGTATAAAGCAAAATTACCAATCTTCTATTTGATTTTACATGAAAAATTCTGGACTAAATCTTGAAATAAACATGTATGAAAAACTACATGATATTTTCAAGGGTTCACTTTGAACAAAAACATAAATTAACAACATTTTCTCGATAGAAAAAAATCACGAAGTAACCTCTAATTTTTATATTTTTCCGTTTTATACTCGATATGGTAATGACTATTGCGACAAAAATTTGACAATAAATATATTTATACAAGAGTAAAGGCTGAGCCTAGGCATTTTATGTAATTACTTTTAATTTTGGATTTATTACGATTAAACACTTTTGGCGCTTACTACGTTTTTATTCCGCGAAAGAAGTCATCTTCCGTCGCACGTTACGGGTGCTTCAAGCATTTTTCTATTTCACACATCAGTCGCTATCGCTCGGTTGAGACGAGAAGACTACGCTCCAGTGTTTAGCTGCGCCGAGTTATTTTACCTATCTTTTCAATCGTAATTGTTGTTGTTCGAAATAAATAGTGAAATGGGAAACAAGAAGAAAACATTGAAAAGACTTCCGAAACGAGTCCTAAAAAAGTTACAAATTGAAAGGATGGCTAATTGTCGAAGGTAAGTTCGTGAGTTACAAAAGTTTGTTTGTTTTATGTGAAAAAAATACAAAATTTCATTCCTTCGAGAAATTTTGTGCAGGCGATTTTAGATTTTATTATGAGAATCATAAGATCTAATTTCGTTTACTCCCTCTTTCGCGGGTTGAGTCAATAGTCAATACTCAGCCCGCGAAAGTGGGAGTATTTATTAGATTATTGGGATAGTACCTAGATAATAAATTAAATTCATAATAGGTAGGTAGCTATTTACTTTTGATAGTTTGTTATGTGGGTAATTCTTTACAATTTTGTACTTAGTGTAGTTATGAGATCTTTCAAAGTCTAGATAAACGGATGGACAACAATAATGATCTTACGAGTATTCTATAAAATTATTATAATTAGGTAGGTACATAAACGACTTCTCCTTATTTCATATTTCTACGATCGCTCCAGTAGGTAGGTAAGAATATAACTTACGCGGGCAGTATAGTATATGCAAAATAAACACAAGCTTTTAGTTGGTGTCTTTGTGTTTGTTCGATGAAATATATTTATGTCGTTTTCGAAGCAATTTATGTATATCCATTAGGCTTTTTTCTTTCTGAAATCTCTAAGGTCTATTTTTTTCTTACCAATTTGGTTAAATATTGTGAACAATCGATTAAAGACAAATTTGCATCTAAGTATTAGAAAAATGTGGACCTAAATAGATCCTGCTTATTTATATTTTTGAAAAAATAATTACTTTAGTCAGCTATCCTGTATTACTCTCATCAAAAGTGTGGTTAATAAGGATAACAATATTACGAATGAATTTTAATTTATGTATAGAATTAAATATTTTCAGATACTCAGTATCCATTATAGGCAAATAAAACCTATCTTTTGTAGATTTAATTCAATTTATTGTGGTTATGTTTATCAAGGAATTTGTTTCAAATAATATATTATTTTCAGAATTGCTGCGTCTCAAAATATTGTACAAGCTAGTGAATGTGATCTAAACGAAGTTAAAACCGAATGTCTCCCATCGGCTATGTAAGTACTTATGTATACAAATACAAAATACAAAAATGTTTATTTCATCTGAAACATAGTGTTATTACATAAACTGAGCAGCCCCAGTAAGTTACAATACTTGTGTCGGAGCTGTATCACTCTTCCCTAAGTGGTATCTTAGTAATGAAAATGATGAAGCTAGTCAATAAAAATAAAATAATAAAACTCTCCATGTTTGAAGAGTGCACGTATTTGTATGTGCGTAGGTGTATGTTTTGTGCATGCGAATGTGATGGTGTGTGCGTGTGTGAGCGTTTGTTTGTTTGTTTGTGAGTACGTGTGAGTTTGTGTATGCATGTGTGTATGTTTGTGTATATCTATGTGTGTGGGTATCCAGCATGTTACCTTACCCAGGGGGCCTACCACCATGCCTAAAAACAGTATTATTTTAATATTACTGTGTCCTTTTCACTGTTGGATTTTCAACAAGCCGCTACGCCGAGCGTTGAAAATCGAACAGTGAACAAGATTAAATAATATTAAAATAATGTTGTTTTAAGAGATGGTGGTAGGTCCTCTGATCCGAATGCTTTCTGTATGCATGTTTAATTATTTATTTATCCGCACATGCATTTCCATCTTGAAATAGAGTTCATTTAGTCAGATTAAGAAAGGTGATGATGTTTGTTTTATTATTTTTATTTTAATAAGTATCATTTTTACAGAACAACATTGAATTTAGAAAATGTGAACCCTAATGGACAAACTATACGTACGGACTATAGTCATGCAGAACAAAATACTCACCTTAATGATTATGACAAGAATGAAGATAAAGCTCCAGAAAGGTACCTGTTCGTAAAGTACAATCAACATAACATTATGATAAACCCGAGTTTTATTTAAGCCGCTTTCGTGACACCGCTCGTTCTTCCATTCACGTTCGTTGTGTAGTCACAGCTCGGCCCTACTGGTACTTGGTAATTATAATTAAGTTTATTTTTATTTCATTACAGTTCATTGAAGCCACGAACCACTCGAAAGAGAGGACCACAAACGCAGAGTACAGTTCAAGATAAAAAATTGTATGATGCAGCAGAGAGAGTGATAATAGATAAGGTGTACTTTTTTGAAAAGTTAAAAATTATTTCAAATCATGCACCTCAATTCGGCTGCACACTGTCTAACTTAAACATTGTAGGAGAAACTAAATTAGGTTTATATTCTAAATTAAAACTTTCCTGTAATATGTGCAGAGGTGAATTTATAATCAATACATCAGATCCAAAGCCAACTCAGAACCTAGACATTAATACAGCAGCAGTTTCTGGTATTACTAGTGCAGGTATTGGCTTGGAGCAATTCCAAGGCTTGTGTATAGCCATGAATCTTCCTACAATGACACAACAAATGTACCGGAAAAAACACACAGAAATTTGTGATCAATGGGAAAAAACAGCACATAAAGTTATGGAGGCTGCAGCAGAACGTGAAAGACTAGCTGCAATAGAAGAAGGAAAAGTAAAAAACGGAGTAGCCGTCATTGATGTCATTGCTGATGGCTGTTGGTCTAAGCGCTCGTACAAGAGCAACTATGCTGCGCTTTCTGGAGCAGCAGCCATAGTCGGTAGAAAATTTAGAGAAGTTCTTTTCTTAGGAGTTAGGAATAAGTACTGCTGTATCTGTGCCCGTGCGCAGAATAAAGGAATAGCTCCAAGCGAACATAAATGTTTCAAAAATTATACAGGTTGCTCATCTGGCATGGAGGCCGAAATAATAGCAGAGGGATTCAGAAAATCAGTAGAGATGTACAATATTATCTACGGAAGACTGATCGCAGATGGCGATTCAAGTACTTATTCAAAAATTCTCGAAGAAAGGCCATACAAAGATGTTACAGTGGAAAAAATCGAATGCAGGAACCACATTTTACGGAATCTGTGCAACAAATTAGTTTCCGTTAGCAAAGACACAAAATACCCTCTGCCTATGAGAAAAATGCTTACTACGCAAAGAATACTCGCTATTAGGAAAGTCATTTGTTGTGCTATAAAAAAACATAAATCAGATACTTTGGAATTAGGAGAAAGAATAAATAAGCTCTATACTGATATTTCTAATTCATACAATCATGCATTTGGACACCATAACGAATGTATTGATCACTACTGTAGCAGTGAAAAGAAAAATGAAGATCTCGTTCTAAAAGTTAAAAACTCTGCATTTTGGGTCAAAATACAACACATTGTAGGCATAGTTGCAGCGCATTCTCGAAGCCTAATTAATGATTGTGATAGCAATGCCGTCGAACAATTTAATAGCATAATTGCTAAATTCGTAGGCGGTAAAAGAACAAATTTAGTACAACGGCAAACATACCAGTCTAGTTGTGCAGCTGCAGTGGTGGCATTCAATACCAAAAGGCCATTGTATAATATACAAAAATCTTTGCTGGGCAAAAGCCCCAAATCGAAAATTAAAACATTTGAAGAGAAAAAAATACAAAAAAACAAGCTAAGAAGAAACTTAACACGAGTCAGAAGGATTAATTTTAATGAAAAATTGACAAGCACAGACAAACATTATGGAACAGACAGCTGCCATAAACCCGACATGGGAGAAGATATTTACAAGATAGCCAAAGAAAGTTTCTTGAAAAATTTAGAAAAGTCGGATCAGGAAAGGTTGCTTATCGAACGTGCAACTATTTTACAAAGAGATAGTAGTGAGTGGTTGGAACTTCGTAGGAATTTAGTTACAGCGTCAAACTTTGGGAAAATAATAAAACGCCGTCCAACCACCAGCGCAAGTATCGTAAAAGCTATGCTGTATAAAAGCGATATCTCAAACGTAATTTCAATAAAACACGGTGTGGATAATGAGACTATTGCGCTCAACCAGCTAGCGGCACAGGAAGGAGTGCAAATAAGATCTTGTGGCCTATTCATAGATAGTGAAATACCTTTTTTAGCTGCTACCCCAGATGGCCTCGTGGGTAATGATACAATCGTGGAGATCAAATGCCCAATGTCAGCTTTTAACATGCCCATTAAAGAAGCTGTTGAAAAAAGAAAAATTAAGTTTTGGAACATCAAAGATGAGACTATGGTTGTCAACACCAACGATACTTGGTATTATCAAATACAGGGCCAGCTTCATATCACTAAAAGAAATATTTGTCTCTTTGCTGTATGGCTCGGTGAAAGACAAGCGTTGGCCGTCGAAAAAATACACCGTGATGAAGATTTTTGGAAAAAAAAAATGATTGTCAAGCTCACCGACTTTTATATGG
This sequence comes from Cybosia mesomella, assembly GCA_946251805.1. Classification (NCBI taxonomy): domain Eukaryota; kingdom Metazoa; phylum Arthropoda; class Insecta; order Lepidoptera; family Erebidae; genus Cybosia; species Cybosia mesomella. The sequence continues at coordinate 25,896,294 of OX276390.1, read as the reverse complement.
ATCATATACTACCCGAGTTGATTGATCCACGTCATACAAGGAACATGCCACTAAGACAGCCAAACATCCATATAGGCAAAATCACGAAAAAACGGGTAGCTGAAGAGCAAATATGTAGTGAGCCCTTAAAACGATCTCGTCTACTATCACGTGACCAGCCCGATCCGCGCAGTACTGCTACTGAAAGCTCTGTAATTGAAGGAGACCGAGATCTTATTCATTCAAAAAAATTTGCAGCAGGGCCCTCTAGCAATAAAGTAGTAGAAAATATATTATCACTTACTGAATATTGAAATTCAAATAAATACTGCTTTGCTCTACGTTGATTTTTAAAAAATCGGCCTTTTTATTTTTTATTATTTTGATGTACCCAGTGTTACTCTCACAATCAAGACGAATCTAACGACATGGCGACACCTCTCAAGCTGAAATCCATCAGCGTGCTAAAGAAATAAACAAACAAACAAACAAACATACATACATACATACATTCATACATACCTACATAGATACATACATACATAGATACATACATACATAGATACATACATACATATATACATACATACATAGATACATACATACATAGATACATACATACATAGATACATACATACACTCGAAAAATATAACCCTCCTTCTGGCATAGCCGGGTAAGTAATAAAAATGTTTTTTTTTTTTATTCGTGTTCAGTATCAGTGGTATAGTCACCTGCTACTAACTTACTTTTTATGTATTGTTCGCGTACATATAATAACATTTCGTAATATTATACAACGCAGTCATACTTTGAAAATACAGTTGTTTCATCTGATTATTTTACGTATACTACAAAAGATACGCGTCGAGCAAGCGCGTAGGTATACACACGCGATCGTGTTCGATGTGAGGAGCGGACAGGGGTGCGCGGGTGAATTCTAAAATTTTGCTGGCTTTATGCGCGCTCTTAATAGAGACGGATTGCGAGGTTCAGAATCCATCACTACTGAGGACAAGTCCTAAGAACTCGGTTTCGTTATTGTTTAACATTAACCTACTAGCTACATTCTTACACATGGGTTATTAGTGACATTAACAAGTTAAGTATCCAGCATATCCAGATATAAATGGTTCCACTTAGGTACTATTAGATATTTCGTGACTAAATAGGTAGGATATAACGGGATTTCTTGACCGAATTTGGAGCCGCTTTGCTTTTAAAAATCTTCTCTTATTTGATAGCCTAGTTCTTGAGGAAGACATTTAACATCATGCTACGACGCTCAGAAACCGAGCAATAAGGAAAAAGATCAGAAAGACGCTGGCGTATGGAGGGTGAAAGCTCGGAACATAGCTAGTAACTTAAAAACGTACGTAACTACTCATATTCATAAAATTATTATCATCTAAGCTTTGATTCCTATTGCATTCGTGGCTTTTAAGGTTTTGCTAATTTTGGCAATTTTAATTCATTCATTGTGAGTGACTGCCGTCTAACGGGAGGTCAGACGGCCCCGAAAAGTGCACCTCATTCAGATAAGTCTAGCACAGCGTATTATGATTATAATGTGTACTCGGTAATTGTTAATTTATGCCTAGTTGGTACAAAGGCGATTGCAAATGGACTATCTAGAGGTCTTTTGAATACAAACAGATATAAATGTGATCAGGTGATCATAACCCTATAGGATAAAATACTAACAGTATTGCCTCCTTAACTTTTATGTGCTTTTACCACGATTGCCAAAACAGGAGGGTAATGTTTTCAGGATTCAAGTATGCACGTGAGTTTGTTTTAACTTTTAAATGCTGGAACAAGTTGGAATGCATTTTTTAGAATCTCTTCTACATTCCGATACACACTGGCTATTCTATTTTTCTTTTAGTTCACTTTTTAATTTTTTACTACATACAACTGGGGTGAGCAATATTGGTAATCAAATCTGGGGTACCGGCTCCTATATTATAGGTAGCTAATTTATTACTCTAATAGTAACCGCTTTGTATAGATAGGTACCGGAGATGGCCCAGGGTCAGTCGGGGTGCGAGGGATATGCTCTATGGGCAACCTCACACCCCGGCGTCTGTAGACCCGAGACGGCGTGCGGTTTTAGTCGGTTCAAGCCCGACATAACCGCCCCCGCTGGCACGCGGGGGGGTATCCGAAGGGATTTCCGCACGAAAAAAAAAAAAAAAAAAAAAAAAAAAAAAAGGTATATTATAGATACTCAGTGGTAATATACCAAAAGGTGTCAATTGACGAGTTCCTTGCTAATCAGACAGACAACTAAAACATTGCAAGGCAAGTAGGTAGGTAGATATTGTACATATATCTACCTGGAAGCTTCGTACATGATATTCATAAGAAACAATAAAATCTCCACTTGAAAATAAATAGAGCTTCTAAGAACAACACTGCACATCCGTTAGACGACGGACAGTGAAAAGAAATACATTGCTAATCAGAAACTTCAGTTTACTAAAGAAATAAGACGCGATGCGATCGTGACTCACATTCACATGTTAATATAGAGTACGTACAAAAAACAAAGTTCGTCAAAGGCACGACTCAAGACTCAACGTATCAACATGCAGCAGAATTAAGACCTCAGAGTAAAAACGATATGTCAACAGTGCCTCTAAAAGGTGCAGGTAACTGATTGTGAGTCATACCACGCATAAAATAAAATATAATAATATACAATTAGCGGCTACCCTTTCGGGTTGGTTGTGTTGGTATGAACAAAGGTGTTCGACGGTGTAGATAAGGCACATGCGCGACGGAAGTTGCCATAAGTGAGGCGCATGCCATGAGGTTGTCGCATTTCGCTTGTACTGATGCTCACGCCCATCCACACTAATATTATAAAGAGGTAAAGTTTGTGAGTTTATGATGTTGTGGGGTTGTGAGTTTGTAGGGGGTAATCTCTGGATCTACAGAGCCGATTTTGAAAATTCCAATGCCAATAGGCAGCCACATTATTTGTCAGTTGGCATAATAGTCAATAAAGCCGGCAAATTCCCATACATTATATGAAAACTAATAAATTACGAGTCTAAATATGGGTTAACTGGGGACGAGCAGTTTGAAAGACGCCACCGGCGAAGCCGGGGAGGGTCAGCTATAATATTATAAAGAGGAAAGATTTGTTTGTTTTTAATCTATAAAGCTAGTTTAAAATAAAGTAGTTGCACACTATGTACTAATAACATATCTCCAGTAATGTACCGCTCGAAGGAGTTTGTATGTATGTAAGCAGTAATTTTGTACATGAGTACGTATGAGTAGAGGCATTCATAATAACAGTTCACTTTCTCTTAAAATATCTATACACCGACATAAAAAAAAGTCGGGTTAGTGACACCCTTAATACATAACTCAGTTTAGAATGAGCGGACCGATTTTCATGTTCTTTGATTTTTTAGATTTGTCACCGTCTATAGTATGCCATCTTGTTCTTTTTTTTTTGCGGAAATACCCACACCGGCCAGCGGGAGTGGTTATGTTGGACTCGAACCAACCAAAACCACACGCCGTCTCGGGTCTTTAATGCCGGGGTGTAATGTAGCCCTCGCACCCCGGCTGATCCTGGGCCATCTACGGCTTGACCATCGGGATACTGTGCCTATACTACTAATTATGAAAATTAAAAATGCGAGACATTTCGAAATAAATTCTGCTGATAGGGTAACTAACATAACTTGATTCCAAGGCGTTGCCGTATCAGCTGGTTGCAAATAAAATATTATCTATTAATAAAATAAATCAGGACCATAGTGCGTTAACCCATAATAAATGGTAACACTGCTTTACGGTGACAATGGTAGGGTGAGCAACTGCTATGAATGAAGACTCGGGTTTACGTACAACCCGGGAATCGATGCCAGAATGGCAATAAAGTGATTTTGGAATTCACTGCTTGGAATTTCAAAGCAACACTTTGGAATTAGGAATAAAAGCCCGGTTGAAAGTAATTCTGTGGTGAAATGTGAGTGGTCAATACACATCTGCCTACCCCTTTTTAGATGTACAGGCCTGAGTATAAAGATAGACATATTCACGAAGTCGTGATGGCATCGGTCGTCTATAGATGATATAATAATTTCTGCTATAATTTATGTACCTACTTACAATACTATTTAGATCATTTAAAGACTGATACATGTTCTCATTATAATTAAGCAATAACGTGAGTTAAAATAGTAAAAAACTTATTTTGCAGAGATTCATGACGGCGTCATAATTATTTTAGTCTAGCAAAATTTTTACACAAAACTTCAATAGCTTCTCTAAACTTAAATTCAATAAAATGAAATTAAAACTGAGATTCCGCTGTATGCGAAAGCGAACAGAGCCACATTATACAGACGAAAGCGTCACGGGTCGCGCCCCGGAAGACATACTGCACCCTTATCATGGCAGACACACTTCGCGTTATCATAGATTTATGCGTTTGAGCCGCCACATACCTACCTACACAAATCAATCACAATATACCTAAAAAATTATGTATGGAAATTGATACTAAGCTCACATAATTCAATTGTTTCATTAAGTTATAATTGTTCTACGAGTCAACAGTAGACAGTCCTGCCAATATTGTAAACTAGGTGATGCCCGCAGCTCCATCCGCGCGGAGGTTGGTTATCGTTTTATGGTCATAACACCGGTTCTACTTCACCAATTGCAATCAAAAATACGGCAAATTTTAAATCTGACCAATACCTTTCCAATAAGAAAAAAACCGCATCAAAATCCGTTAACTAGTTTTTGCGACACAGCTAACTGAAAGAATTTCGCTGAATTTTGTTCAGGGATAGATTTATAGTCTGGAATAACACATAGGCTATGTTTATCCCTGGAATAGGTTGCCGGACCGCAGGCAACTCCAAGTACTACATAAGTTTAATCTATACTATTACAAAATTGTAAATTATTTGTGTCTGTACATTGGAGACATTTAAAAAAAAGCATGATGAACCATTCTGAGCAGTATTTTTTCTGTGTTACAAATAATAATGCGAGTGAAGAATCTTGTGGTTTATCAAATTTTATTCTGTAGAGAAAATACATAATGAATGAGAAATAAAATCCTATTATCCTATATATTTAATTCTTAAATTATCACCCTCCCTTATAGTTATTAGAAATCATCTAGATAATAATAGCAAATGATATTGTACCAAGGCTATGTGAAAAGTAATGTAGAGATGTGTTTAAGTAATATCACTTGAGCATCTTACGAACACACATACCACTAACTTATACATATACCATTTTGGAAACCTAATAAAATTTTTTGTTCACTGATGTGAGAGGTGAGTTATGTACATGTTAAAGAATTTCCAAACCCCATATAACTGCCTGAGTGTGGAATTAAACTCAGTACGTATCTTGTGCAAAGACTTAGGCCACAAGACTTATGAGCTGAAGCTGCCAAGCTGCCACTCCGATCACAAATGTACTAAAAGAACTTATGTGAATTAATGGTCAAGATGCAGGAAATTTAATTAAGGTCTTCGTATCAATTGACTATATTTACTAATACTACTATAAACTATCTATAGGCCTATTTCTAAACCCTAATGAGATTGTTTCATGGCTGTATAATCATGTCGAATGGACTGTATGATTGATTCTTGCCGGTCGGTCTGAAGTATGTCTTGGATAAAATGATGTACTGTACATTAAGAAAAGCCTATGTCCAGAAATGGACTGCAATGATGTTAATTGATTGAGTGATTGACTATAATGCATAAAATTAAATAGTTATGCTTTGGTGGACTAGCAACAGAACATTATTTATTTGTAGAGCATACATCTGGCAAATTAACTAACCAGGATTATATGCACATTATCGCTGCAAATATGTAATTTTTAATGATAATTTTGTTGTTTAAAATATAAAATGATAACAGTACACTATAATAGTCCCCACAAATAAAATTGTAGATAGTGAAAAAACTTATTACAATTCACAACAGCTCTTAATGGTTTAAAAAGTTTCTTATTGTAGGTATAGTAATATGGTATGTAAATATGAGTTATTCTAATTTTATTGGTAAAATCTCTGCATATTGGAAATCTTCCACAACTAAACAAAAAACAAAAAGTATTCTATAAGACATTATTAGTGTGTAGAGCAATGACATAATCCTTATAATATACTTAATTAATAATACTTGCATTCCATTCATTAAAACATTGTGATATTTGCATAGTAACTCAAGATAATTATAATAAATATATCATCATCATAATCATTATTATGTAGAAAACTGTATACTGGTTCTGTAATTTGAAAACTAAATAATATGTGTAGAAGTTATTGTAGTATTTATTACATATAGACTTAGGACAAATAAAGTATCAGTAATCAACACATTCTCATAACAAAAATTAAACTACCTCAAGTGCATTTGAACGGCAGTAAGGCACTAAAATTATTATACCTACACGATTCTGAATTGGAAAGTGCAACTGCAAGAACCTCTGAAAAACAAAGTCAACAACGATGTATTTCTTGGTTCAAATATTAAACAAGTCATTATTTTTATTAATAGTGATGTGAGTACGCATAGTGTAATATCTAATCTGAGATCTAGGCACGATATTCATTGTATTCACGGTAATTCAATTTCATTCATAAACTGATCGTGAACTGTCAAAACAGTATAAAATGAAAACAAAGAACTAGTGCAATATATTTACATGAAATAGATCACATCCGTTGGATCATCTGTACACTTACTGTATGCAGCCACATAATTTACTCATTATAGTGATATTCATTCAAATCTGGACCATAAGCTTAGAAAATCCAAGTTCTTTACAAAGTACCACCTGTTCATCACAATGACAACAATATTTTATTTGCTGCTCGCCAGGACCAAAAGAAGAATGTTCAATTGTAAGTCTGTTTATAAAAATAAATTAGGTTAATACATAAAATAAATATCAAAAATCAGTACTAACCGATCTTTATTTTCAATCTTTCTTCAACTCGCACTTTACGCGTATCGTCCGCCATGTTAAACCCATAACTGTTTATCTCTTTCATCCGCTGTTATCTCTTTCGGAACGAGCCCGTTCGGCCGGCTTGTCCCGCCACTTCCGGAGTGTCGTAATGGTCTACTTGAGCCTGTTTTCGAATTAGCTGGGTAATTGAAATCCATACACAAAATTCACTTTATAAATCCACATTTTCGACGGTGTTTTGAGTAGACATTAGTAATACACAGGAAACCAAATGAATACACAATTGCATTGCGCATGTGCTCAATACATGCACTCTTCTATCAATGAATGGATGCACTTAGTCCAAATCCATCTATATTTTTCTGCTTTGATATAATTTAATTATCAAACACTTATGTCACATTTACAATCATTGATCCTACACAACACACCAACTTATTATGAAAATGTTTTGAAAAGTTCATTTCTCAATGAATAAAACCTATGAATGGGCAATTACGTCACGTCAAGACGTTCAACGTCGCGCCTGCGCGGCCACGGATAAATTTGTTCAAACTTCGAACACAATTCACTCACTTCGCTCTGTTTCACTATTGAGGGAGCGAGACAACAGTATTTATATTTAAACTACTCTCTGGCGGCGCGGCGTTCTGTTCAATATTCACGTTAGCAACACTGTTATTTGTAATTCACGCATAGGGGCATGCAATGCACATTCATGATTCATGAATCAAATTGAAGAAATGTGACATTTAAGTTCGAAATAGAAATTAAAATAAATAAATTGGAGTATTAAATTACATGTCTTCATTTATTTTTTAAATATAGGTCTAATTATAAGACTAATGCTGACTCCAACACCAACAACAATAGACCGTTTCATTTGCATTGGATTTGTTTTGTTTTTCTATACAGTTTTTTATACAGTGACGTTTTTGATTTTTTAGTTAACTTTTGTCTAAAAAAAGAAACGTTTTAGATAGATTATTTTTGACTTTTAAGGTTCCGTAAAAAGGAAAAAACTAATATCTTCATTCTTCGGGCGGATCATCCGTCTATGGGTATCCGTCTTAGGACCTATTTCTCAGGAACGCGTTACAGTATTAAGTAGAAATTAATAACAATAATCAGATCTACAATTACTTGCAGCTGTGAAAAAATTTATAATTAGAATAATAAAAAATACGGAATGCAAGATAGTCAACTTCTTCAGCAATGTCCTAAAAAGATTGTAACTAGGACGGTTACCAGCTTCGCAATCAACCCAAACTTAAGCGTAGCGAGATTTGTCTATCCAACAATAGGTCAACGTGACCGGCGTGACTTTTTCCATTGATTTGGTTTTTCGGTGATTATTCCTCGATGGTAAGACCGATATGGACATTCGACCCCTTACGACACTCAGTAATGTCTACTTGATCACCGTGGCAAATTTGATCGAGATCGGTCAAACGGTCTCGGAGGAGTATCATTTATTTGAAATGCAACTTTGAAACCAAAGACGCTTCGCTTGCCTACGGCTCGCTACGCATAACAAGTTTGATAGTAGGCGGTACCTTTTTTTTTTTTTTTTTCGTTCGGAAATCCCTTCGGATACCCCCCCGCCGGCCAGCGGGGGTGGTTATGTCGGGCTTGAACCGACTAAAACCGCACGCCTTCTCGGGTCTTCAGACGCCGGGGTGTAAGGTTACCCATAGAGCATATCCCTCGCACCCTGACTGACCCTGGGCCATCTCCGGTTTCGAGATGGCCCCCTCGGGTTTGGAAACCACGGTGTCCCCGTCTTGCCCCGGTTTGGGGGAGGGGCGCTAATGAAACTGTAGAAATTTGATGACACAAATTTGTCACAAAATTCGGCCGGGTAGGTACCACCGTGCACGATTGCGAAAAACCCTCCATAGTAATCCAATTTCGGTTTGATTGCGTTCAGGGGTCAGCAAGTGCATAGCCGGGCAGGGGGGTTGTGGTCGCAGCACTAGTGGGACCGGCGGGTGTCACACGGTGCTGCGACGACAATCCTCTTCTGATGAGGCCGTCAAGCTGAGTGCCACCATTGTTAACAAGGTACGTGTATGTAATAGTGACCCTCTTTCCTGAGACTTTACCTTTAGCTTACCATCAGGCGAGGTGAAGTCAAATTGACGTGTCCTAAATATAAAAAAAAAAAAAAAAACTTTGTGGGATCTTAGGTATAAATACAAACAAAAATTCAAAACTGTCATTTGGTTCCTAGGTTTCTAGTTAGAGAACCTGGAGCTAATATCGTTTTTTGGAAATTGCCTAATAGCTCTTAAACTATGTAAAATTATGTCAAGAAAATAGGGTATATAAGGATGCACAAATGATGCTTATTTATACACAAAATTTTAAGTTTATGCCTCAAGTAGTTTCCGAAATCTAGCCATCAGCCAATAGTCACGTCAGCAAAAACTCAAATAACATGCAAACTATAAGGGCTACAAGTGTAAATTGTATATGCACATTTAGCACAAAGTAAAAGCTAACTTTTTGGTAACTTTCATCCAGCTAGGCCCACTTTAATTGTTTTTGAAACGTTACCCCAGGAGAATCTATTTTAATTTTAATTACTCTTCAGCTGTTATATACACAAATGTGAAAAGTTGTGTACTTTTGTATGACCTAGTGCTCTAATTGTCGGCAATATCCATATTCATAACGAACACCGTATATTTTCATCCGAAAAAAGCTTTTTTCTACGTCTTAGTTGGATCAATAAAAATGTTTTAAACATTTAATGTATGTAGGCCTATATAACTAGGTCTGCAAGGCGAATGGCTGCTTGCAATGTTGAGCTGAGTGAGACATCGTGAATCAGATTTTGAACATTTTGAACAGTGATCATTCCTCCGTGGCAAGTCCGATTTTGAACATTCTTTTTAAAAGTCACAACTCTGGACATGCTTTCTGAGCGTGAAAAGTTTGGTCACAGTGTCTCTAGCGGTTATTATGGGTTCTGATTGGATTAGTAGTTTAGGAGGAGACCTGTGACAAAGAAAATCCTGAAGTCTAGTATGAGGAGCTTTCGCTCGACTTCGTCTCACTCAGCTCAATTATTATTTGCTAATCGGAGGCGACAATTACCTAATACTGTATAAGTACACTAGCTTTTATTCTATACTAAATAAATTCGTATTTTAATAATATTGGTCGTCTTTTTGATCTGTTACCAATCATTTGCCACTGTTCGAGTCCAGCACAACTACGAGTACCCCTAAAAATATTAACATTTTGAACCCAGTCCTTAGTTTATCCAAATACAAATAACGGTATTTTAGCGTATCTTTTTACCACGGAGCAAGGAATGTTACTTATGTCGCTTGCTGCCTAACTCACGCGAGTGACTTCGATTTCATACAATTCCCTGTGGTTTACACAGAGTAAGTAATATACTACGTGGTTTATCCATAAATAGCAAAATTTTGACACTTTTTACCAAAGACTTTCTACTCTTTCTTACGATTTATAACTTTACGGCAACACTGCTACTAGATATTCTCTGTGATCTTGATTCAACTATAAACCGTAATAAATGCTGTAACACGCCTAATGTTACTAGCTGAGGGGCTTTCTTCCCAAATTTAGGAAGTCAATAGGGGAGATGAGAGTTTTTAGTGGCTTCATATTTTTCAGAGCATTTTGGGGGTTTTTCTATTTACGTAAGTACCTTTAGGTTCTGTTAGAACCTAATCTAGCCGAACTAATATTTGACCTAGTGACTCAGCGAAATCTAGTATAATTCTTCTTTATTTTTTACGTTTCTTTTCTTTCAATCCACTTGTAACAACAACAGACTGCTTCTACCTTGTTTGTCTACGCATAGAAAAAACATAGCGCTAGTGTGTGCCCTGAACTCGATATTACCAACATATTTCGACTCCAGTGTCGACCTTACTGATACACACTCAATTCTGTATTGTGCGACGGTCACGTTATGTCGAGTAGCTGGCGTGAAATTCTCAGGAACTGAGACAGCTACTCGACCTAAATCTGCCGTGCCTGGCTGGCAATGCAGAATTATTGAGCATCGTATCGCGGAGACTAGGGCACTCATTGGTTAGCTGTGCTTCTTCAGGTCGGGCAATACACGCCCGAGAGTAATGCGTTAATTCGGACTGAAAAGAAAGAAAGAAAAAGAAAGAAAACACGTTTAATAACAAAGCACAACGCACATTACAATCATTCAGCAACTTAAATCTATGGGCACGAAAAAATATTTTTAAAACTTACAACACAGAATATAAATATAGTGACGTAAATGACGTCTGGTCTGTGACACTCGACCAACATAGTTATAACACGTGACGTGTCACTACACAAACCAACACAAACGCCCGAACGCCATTTAGGTACTAAGTATACGTGGCAAATCGTAACACGTGTTTTCCTTTTCTCGACTGCCCTTATACATTTTACAATAAAATTATACCATGTACGCTGTGTTTGCAAATAGGCATGGACACTCAGCATACACTGAGATGGATAATAACATCCATCTCAGCACTGACTTTCAGTGCCAACCTCAGATGACGTCTGACGCCGCCAGGCAATCGCCCTATCCCATGTACCATAAATTAACAACAAGAATATTCACAATTCACGGCAGGGCAAGTAATTTAATAAGGATGTACTTATTACAACGAACATATAAAGAAAGTAAACTATCAAACACATTACAGGTTTACACATGTAGGTACGTGCAGCCAGTCCATAGGCTGAAACTATCAAGCACAGGAAACCCCCCGAGCTGCCCGCACTGCCGATGTGCGAATCCGGATTGATATGTGACTAAGGTGTCAATACATTTAGGTATTGAGATGTATTTTTAAAGTTGTCTACAAGTAGTATTAGTGTGGCAGAGAATATTATGCTTTGAGTGATGTTAGTCCTCGTGAATATTTGCTACGAGTGACAGAGCGCATTGACTTCCGTTTATTTATTTGTTTAGAAACTTAACAGAAACTTAACTTAACAGAGAATAAACATCTTAGAGTTACCAAAGCCCACATCTTAGGAAAATCCCAAGATGTCACAATCAGGGCACTCCCGAAAGATAATAACGCGTCCGAGCTTGAATCTAGACTTCTATTCCATAAACGATTTATGATAGGGGCCCAGTCAAACAGAGTGGGGTTGGGAGTACGAGAGCCAGAAAGGGACCAGGATATACTTAAGTCCTTTCTAAAACAAGACGAAAATGATAAATATCGAGTGCACGCGATGAATTTGGAAATCCAAAATGAATGGTTGACAATGGGAGAGTTCTGCATACCGATGGCCTTAAAGTGGCGCACCTTGATCTATGACTGGTCGCCGGCCCTGTTAAAATTTTATCTTAACGCCTTTCAGATGACCCTCCCAGACCAGAGTAATCTGGTAAGGTGGGGGAAGGCCACAGAAAAACAATGTTATACTTGTCGTGAGGCAATAGGGACGGCTAGACACATATTAGTAGGATGTAGGGTGCTTCTCGATAGAGGCCATTACTCACGCCGCCACGATAAGGTGCTTATCATCATACGTGAAGCAATGAGTCTGGCAGTAGCTAGAGCCCAAAAAGGATTGACTACTAACAGACGTCATATCAACTTTGTGTCTGAAGGTTCATCCATAACACCCAGGAACAAACCTTATTCAATCTTAGATACTGCCCCAGATTGGACTCTCCTAATCGACACGTATGAAAAGCACTACAAAATTCCGGAGGATGTTGGGGTTTCGTCATCTAGACCTGACATATTCCTATATTCTAAGAGGTTAAAACATGTGGTTCTTGTGGAACTTACTGTACCGTGGGAAACAAATATACCGAAGGACCACACAATAAAGAAAAATAAATACTATGATCTCACAAACGAATTAATCAAAAACGGTTACGTGGTTAATTTGTATGCAGTGGAAGTGGGAGCGAGAGGTATACCAGCAAAATCTCTCTATAACCTACTTAAAGATCTAGGCCTATCGAGAGCTACAATAAGCTCATTACTAGGACGAATGTCTAAAGCGGCACTAGTAGGTTCGTATCAAACTTGGTTAGGCAGGGAGGGGAACTTGGGTAGTGAAGGTGAGTGTTGATGTACATCAACAAAAGGGGCCCCTTCTAAACCTACACTTGGGTCGCAAGTCCCAGGCACTGTCCCGAGTTCCCAACTCAGCAACGCGATGGACCCGGCACCCGCACGGAGAATCCATGGATTGCTAAGATTACGGTCTCATTTTAAATGACAGCCCGGAGAGACGGGCTGACGCTGGAAAGACAGATGACTGCTGGAAAGACAGCTGACAGACGGAAAGACGTCCGACTGCTGGAAAGACAGCCGAGGGTGACGGCCTAGCAAGCCAAACCCGAGAATATAATCGCTAAAAGTCCGAATAAGAAAAATACCCCCAGGACAGTCCGAGAGGGGGGGCGGAAGATCTGTCCACCGGAAAGAAAAAACGACGACTCTGGCGATAATACGGATTTGAAATGCCCCACGTGCGGGAAACAATACAAGAGGCGAGCTTGGTACATCAAACATTTGAATACACATGGTGTTGAAGCACGACAGCCGTCGGTAAGAACTTCATCAGTCACTACGGATAGAGTTGACCCTCATACATCCCATGGTGAACCATCGTGTCAAAGTAACCAGGAGTCCATAAATATCCGGACACGTCTTAGCATTCCGAGCCTTCAAAACTCAACCTGGAAAGTGCACGTCGAAAATTTGGCCATTCTGCTAGAACATCCAGGCAAGAAACAAGATCTAAATAGCCAAGTAAACACTTTCCAAGATACAATTTATACGTATTTTAGTGAGCATTATCCACCTCCAAATTACCATGCTCCTAAAATTAAAGAAAACTCTTTTAAAACTAAATTGCGGAGAAAGAAAAGGGAGCTAAAGAAAAAACTTCGAGATGCCAAAGCCTTGGGCGATTATCATCTTAGTCACCAACTGTCTAGGGCATTAAGATCAATTCTTAAACTAATAAAAGGTATATCGCAACAAATAGCAAACAATTGCGATAGTTACGATAGGGCAAGGCACGAAGTAAATTTTGATAAAAACCCTTTTCAGTACTCAAAAAACATCTTTAAAAGCCAAAATGGTAAACTTCTTCTGACCAAAGAACAAACTTACGAACATTACAAAAACACTTATGAAATACTTAAATGCAGAACACCATACAATCAACCGGAAACCCAAAGACCTCACGACCCTCTAGTACAATTCCAAGGGAATGCACCTACCATAGAGGAAATAGAGATACAAATAAAAAAGAAATCATCTAAATCGGCTCCGGGCCCTGATGGGGTTCCATATATAGTGTATAAAAAATGTCCAACAGTTCGTAAACATCTCACAAATATATTCAGTAAAATCTGGTCAGAAAAGAATATACCAGTCGCATTTGGCGAAGCGGTTTTCGTTCTCATTCCAAAAAAACATGAAGTGACCCATCCTAAAGATACTAGACCGATAGCACTAACTAACACAATTTCAAAAATATTTTTCTCAATTCTACAAACAAAAATGTGTCATTTTATGATTAACAATAGGTATTTCGGACCTAACCACCAGAAAGGGTTTTTACCCGGCATTTCTGGTTGTCTGGAACACAATAGTCTGTTAGCGGAAAGCTTAAAAGATGCCAGAAAATACGAAAGACAGATAACGGTATGTTGGATAGACCTAGAAAATGCATTTGGCTCAATTCCACATTACCTTATGGTATACGCGTTGCAATGGTATAACTTTTCGCCCGTGGTCATAGAGATAATCGAGTCGTATTACTCCCAGCTAAAATTTGCTATAAGCTTCCAAGAAGTACACACAGGACCATTACGGTATAATGTGGGACTGTTTCAGGGATGCTGCTTGTCACCAATAGCATTTAACATAGTAATTAATATCTTAATTACCAAGTTAATACGTCACGAAAAGAAATGGGGTTATCGGTTTAAAGTAAATAACATATACTCAGAGTCCATCTTAGCTTTTGCTGACGATCTCGCAATACTGACGCGCAATCCAAAACAATGTCAGGAACTATTAAAGGAAGTCGATGAGTTCTGTTCGTGGACAAATGGACTGAGGACGAAGCCCAGTAAGTGTCACTGTCTATGTCTGGGTAGACGGTACACCAAATTTACCTCTTACGACCCGGGACTCTTCATTGGGGGTAAACCAGTTTCCATAGTCGCTGAATCGGTGCCATTTAAATTTCTTGGGAGAAAGATAGACTATAAAGGACGCACACCATCCTTAGATGAAGTTGTCGATACGTTTATAAATGACCTAAATAAGATAGATCAGATACCACTAAACAATATCAAAAAAGCTTGGATATATGACAACTACTTAACATCACGTCTGACTTGGCCTTTTCTGGTGTATGAATTCGGTAAAACCTTACTGGCGAAAATAGATGCAACTGTCATAAAATCGCTAAAATCGTGGCTTGGACTAGCGCACTCTGCTGATTCCTCTGCTCTATTTAGGGATCAAAATAATTTTGGGATGAAACTTAAGAAACCATCGGAGCTCTATAAACATCTTAGAGTTACCAAAGCCGTTACGTCAGGGAGATGGTTGCGAGCGAGTTGGGTAGTGCTATAAAAGTTTTTAAGGATGATTTCAGCGTTACTACAGATTTTATATGTCAGGAACAACAGGAGATGCGGTCAAATATTAGCCACAGCGCCGCCACCATAAAATTTCTGGAGAATGAAAATAACAAGCTTCAGTCCGAAATAGCGAAGCTCAACGCTCGCCTGGCGGGAATAGAAAAAGTGTCACGCAGCTGTAACATTGAAATACAAGCAGTCCCTGAACGCAAGAACGAGAACGTCTTGCTGTTACTGAAAAAACTTTGTGACATAGTTAAAGTTCCCATGGATGACGTAAACATTAATGCATGCCGCAGAGTGGCAAAACTTAACGCCTCCTCCAGTAGGCCGCGAAATATAGTGGTGACCTTCTCAACACCGAGAATCAGAGATTTGGTACTATCGGCGACACATAGGTTCAATAAAGCTCACCCTGGCCGTGGTTTAACATCCTCAGACCTAGAGATTTCGGGTGAATCATGCAGAGTTTTCGTCGCTGAGCACCTGAGTCCTGAGCAAAAAGCCTTGCATGCGGCAGCCCGAAAATTCGCCAAGGATCGTGGTTTTAAATATGTGTGGATAAAATATGGTCAAATCTATATACGTAAGGACGATAGCGCTGGCGCAGTTCTTATAAGGAACCTTGATTTCCTTGAAAAGTTATAAACTTGTTAATGTTATTTTTTTTTTTTTATGTTTTTGTTTGGCTTTTGTTATTTGGTTAATATTTTCCCTTTATAATGTATAGTGTTTTTTATCAGAACGTGGGTAGGGCTAGATCTAAGCTTAATACAATATACTTGAATCTTTTAAATGCTGATTACGATGTTGTTTGTCTGACTGAGACTAATTTTGACAGCAGCGTCTTTGATAACGAGACAATAGATAACAGGTATATCGTGTATAGACGTGATCGAGACAGTGCATGCTCACATAAACAGGAAGGTGGAGGTGTCTATATTGCTGTCAAAAGTAATATAAGTGTTATCCGCCAGACAACCTGGGAAAGTAGAGTTGAGGATATTTGGGTTACTATACTGCCGGGTGATCGTGGTGAGACATCTTTGCATATCTGTCTTTGTTATTTACCACCTGATTTACCTTTGGGAGACGTGGAAGCTTTTCATTACAACACTCAGAATATAATACTCAACTCTGCTGCTGGTGGTGATTTTCTTGTACTGGGTGATTTCAATAGTGCAAACTTAACATGGGTAAGGCAGGTGGACTTAGCTTTCAACTTGCCAATTAATCCACAAGATAATAGAGCGAATTTACTACTCGAAACGTTGGAGATCTGTAGTCTAATTCAGTGTTGCGATATTCCCAACTTAAATAACAGGTATTTGGACCTGGTATTGACCTCTTTACCATGTAACCTAGTTACTGTACAGCAGACTGAACCTTTATGCCGCTCAGATAATCATCACCTGGCGTATCTCGTTGTAGTCACATGTGGTTCTGTTAGGGCGACCAAACCCAAATTTAATGCGCGTTATAACTTCACTAAGTGTCAGTATGCCAATGTAAAGTCAGAGCTGAGTTGTGTCAATTGGGAGGTTTTACTTTCACCGGACGATGTCAATGACTGTGTAGATGCTTTTTATAACAAGTTGAATGAGGTGCTTTCAAAAAACACACCACTTGTAAGAAACATAGCTTCAAATAAATATCCACTTTGGTACAGTCAGGCTTTAATTCGTTGTATAAGGGAAAAAAATAAATTTCATAGGCGTTTTAAGAAATTTTCTAATCCAAGGGATTATGACACATTCTCTCTACTTCGAAGCAGATGTAAAGTTCTCATCACAGACTGCTACAGAGACTTTTTGTCATCTGTTGAGGAGTCTCTGAGTGATGATCCTAAGATGTTCTGGCGGTATGTTAATGATAGGAAAGGTGGTTCTACCATACCTCTCACAATGTCGCACAATACTAAAATTTGTTCGAATGGGCAAGATATCTGTGAATTATTTGCCGAATATTTTGGTTCAGTTTATGACAGTCCTTCTGGTGGGCAATCTTCCATGCTACATAATATGCCTCAGATCGGTAATTTGTCCCTGTATCAGGTCATGATTAGTCAACAGGATATATGCTCAAAAATTAAACAATTAGATGCACAAAAGGGACCAGGTCCTGATGGAATCCCGCCAGGATTTATAAAGAAGTGTTGTGAGGAGCTGTCCCTCCCACTGTCAATCATCTTTAATAAATCTTTACAGACAGGCATATTTCCATTACGTTGGAAGACGGCTCACATTGTCCCTATCTTTAAGTCTGGCGACAAAGCACTGTGTGCTAACTATAGGCCGATAAGTATTTTGTCTTGTATGGCCAAATTGTTCGAAGCCCTGGTATATTCCCCTCTTTATCTTCACCTTAGTAACTACATCTCGGAAAAGCAACACGGGTTTGTCAAAAAAAGATCGACATTAAGCAATCTGTTGGAGTTCAAGAATTACCTATGTCAGTCGTTTGCCACTGGTGGTCAGGTAGACGCTATATACTTAGATTTTAGCAAGGCCTTCGATAGAGTGAATCACAATCTGCTGAGCCTCAAACTTGAACACTACGGCATCAATGGCTCATTGCTAAGGTGGGTCATTTCTTACCTGAGTCACCGCAGTCAACTTGTTACCGTAAAGGGCTACTCTTCTTCACCTATATCAGCCTCATCGGGGGTTCCGCAGGGTTCACACCTGGGCCCGCTTCTTTTTGTCGTTTTCATTAATGATCTAGTCAGCCGGTTATCCTGCCTCTCTCTTTTGTACGCCGACGATCTTAAAATTTTCGCCGATGTCAGAGACCATAGACAATGTTTAGCTCTTCAGCATGATTTAGAAGTTATCTCTGACTGGTGCTCGCTCAACAAAATGAGCCTTAACGTGAATAAGTGCTGTTTTGTTTCTTTCACTAGGAAACGGAATATACTTAAGTCACAATACTTAATAGAAGGTCAAACATTGGAGAGAAAGGATGTTATTAAAGACCTGGGTGTGCTCTTTGATGAGCAACTTACTTTCCGTCCTCATTATCTGCACATAATTAAAAGAGCCCGTAGACTTCTGGGTTTCATTATAAGGTCAACAAAGGATTTTAAAATGCAAAAAAGTGTATTGACTCTTTTCTGTAGCCTGGTCCGAAGTGGCCTCGAATATTGCTGTCCAATCTGGTCCCCTTTCTATGATTTCCATACGGATGCCATAGAGAGCGTGCAGCGGCGTTGTTTGAGATACGTCGCCCGCAAATTCGACTATGGCAGATCACTGCAAGACTATAGTGATAGATTAGTAGAGTTTAATATGATTTCGCTTCAAGCCCGCCGAAGAAGGTATGATCTCCTTTGCCTTCACAAAATTATACACTCCGCCATAGATGCGCCTGGTTTGCTGTCTGCGGTCTGTATCAACATCAGGCATAGGTCGCGCTGTCCCAACATATTTTTGATACAAATTTACAAAAATAACACCTCTTTCTATAACCCTATCGTAAGGATGTGTCGCACATATAACCAAGTAAATCGGGTCAATGATGTAGATGTATTTAATGGTAAATTCTCCCAGTACAAGAGGATCATAACGCATATAATAAATGCACAATGTTCGTAGTGTAATTAATTTACAAATGTAGTTTTAATGTTGGAAATTTTTGTATTTGCATAGTGTTTTATTTGTTTGAACAAGGCAAATAGTTGTTTTTGCCTATGTTTTAACTTTATCACGTTGTGTATGCTATATTTGGATTACTGTCTAGATTTAATAAGTAACTATTTCCAAAGATTCTCATGCAACGGCAGTAATCTGTAAGCGTACCTTCCAGAAATAAATAAATAAATAAATAAATAAATAAAAGCCCACATCTTAGGAAAATCCCAAGATGTCACAATTAGGGCACTCCCGAAAGATAATAACGCGTCCGAGCTTGAATCTAGACTTCTATTCCATAAACGATTTATGATAGGGGCCCAGTCAAACAGAGTGGGGTTGGGAGTACGAGAGCCAGAAAGGGACCAGGATATACTTAAGTCCTTTCTAAAACACACGTATGAAAAGCACTACAAAATTCCGGAGGATGTTGGGGTTTCGTCATCTAGACCTGACATATTCCTATATTCTAAGAGGTTAAAACATGTGGTTCTTGTGGAACTTACTGTACCGTGGGAAACAAATATACCGAAGGACCACACAATAAAGAAAAATAAATACTATGATCTCACAAACGAATTAATCAAAAACGGTTACGTGGTTAATTTGTATGCAGTGGAAGTGGGAGCGAGAGGTATACCAGCAAAATCTCTCTATAACCTACTTAAAGATCTAGGCCTATCGAGAGCTACAATAAGCTCATTACTAGGACGAATGTCTAAAGCGGCACTAGTAGGTTCGTATCAAACTTGGTTAGGCAGGGAGGGGAACTTGGGTAGTGAAGGTGAGTGTTGATGTACATCAACAAAAGGGGCCCCTTCTAAACCTACACTTGGGTCGCAAGTCCCAGGCACTGTCCCGAGTTCCCAACTCAGCAACGCGATGGACCCGGCACCCGCACGGAGAATCCATGGATTGCTAAGATTACGGTCTCATTACATTGGATTCTTAGCCAGTAACAAAGTTTCCCGACAAGTAAAAATTGCATGCACCACTTAAAATATAAGTAATATCTATGTATTTATAAATATTCTTACAATCTTATTCTAACTAAATCTAACAGTTCTTATACAATCTTTATTCGGGCAAGTATGATTGTAACCTTTTAATATTTTTTTTCTTAAAAACACTTTTTGAGAGGTGGAAGATGTCAAAGTCATCAAAGTTGTCATTGTAACAACTAGATAAGCGTGTGAGAACTGCATTTTTACCGTAATTAGTGCGATGCAGAGGAACACTGAAAAGGCGGGTATGTATAGTTCCAAGTTTTTGGTGCACTTAAATTTATATTAGAGAGAAGGTCCATACTATCAATTTCGCCTCTTATAATAGCAAACAAAAAACCCATGTCAAGTAACACGCGCCTGCTAGACAGAGGCAGTAGATTATACTGCTTACAGTCATCAAGATATGATACACGTCGCCTCCTTGTCTTGAAGTTTAGATGTCTTAGGAAACGTTTTTGTATTCTTTCTATCCTATCCATATATGTAACATATTGGGGAGACCAAACAGGACTGCCGTAGTCTAGTACACTTTGCACGTATGCGCAGTAGACAGTTTTGAGACAAATGAGAGCACGTGCGCACGACAAAGCCTAAATTTCTGAACGCCTTACTTGTAATGGTGTCTATATGGCGAGATAAAAGCATCCTAGAATCCAACACAATTCCCAGGTCTCGAACATGATCTACCCTTGCAATAACATTATCACCAAATTTGTATGTGTACTCGATAGGGCTTCTACGGCGACTAAAACTTATGCATTGACATTTGTCAATATTAACAGCAATATTATTGCGTTTATAATATGAATATGTTATGCGTGGGCAAACCGTATACGACGTTATAAGAAGAGAGTGGATAGATATAGGTACTCTGAATCGTTCGTTCCAAAGAGATGAGAGGTGGGTTTATAGAAGATGGGAGCAACCTAATTCAGATATGGCTAATATGTGCCGGCCGAATGCTGAAGCCACCAGTTCATTCTGGCGCAGCATTTGGTCGATGCCTGTTAGTCATACAGAGGGTGGGATGCGGGATGTCAGGCAGTCATGGGAGTCAATACAAGCAATGAAGCCAATAGTAATCACTGAAAATGATGTTGCCAGTGCAGTCCGTTCGTTGCCAAACTGGAAATCAGCGGGACCGGACGGACTGCACAATTTCTGGCTAAAATGGCTCCACAGCTCACAAGCCTGTCTGGCATCGCAGTTCCAGTCATCACTCGGATCAGGATCGCTCCCAGCTTTTATGACTACAGGTATAATTCAACTACTCTACAAATCAGGTAGTATCACGGACCCCAAAAATTATAGACCAATAACCTGTTTACCAACTTCTTACATCCATTCTGACACCTAAATTGTCATCTCACATAGAAAGTAACTGTATAATGTATATCTCTTAGAATGGATGTAGAAGTGGGGCACGTCGTACGAAGGAGCTAGTTATTTTTGACATGGCCATTAACCAACAGGTCCGCTGTAACCGAAGGAATCTGACGACATGCTGGATCGATTATAATAAAGCCTACGACTCCGTGCCACATTGATGGCTGTTGAGGGTGCTGGAGTTGTATAAAATTGATACAACTCTATGCACCTTCTTAAAGGCATGTATGGGGCAATGGAGGATGGTTCTTCTTTCTCCAGGGTCCTTGGGGATGGTGTACCGATAAAGATCAAGAGGGGTATATTTCATGGTGATAGCCTGAGCCCGTTAGGGTTTTGCCTAGCACTGAATCCTCTCAGTACAATACTGAAGAATTCAAGGCTAGGCTATCAGTTGCGGAAAGGAAGTCAAGTTTTATCCCATCTTCTTTACATGGATGACTTGAAATTGTTTGCCACCACCGACTCCCGCCTGGTAGAATTACTTAAGGTAACTGAAACCTCTAGTAAATCTATCAGAATGAAGTTTGGTGTAGACAAATGTGTAGTCATGCATGTTAAGAAGGGTGGGGTTGTGGAATCTGAAAGAATTGAACTTTCAGATTCTACACAACTGAAATCTCTCTTGGCAACTGAAACCTATAAATATCTTGGTATGTCACAAGCGTTAGGTATTACTGAGGCTGGCATGAAACACTTTGCGGGATCGTTTCCTTGGACGCCTGAAAAAAGTACTGAAGAGTCTTTTATCGGGCGGTACACGGAAACAACTACAACAGCTAGGTCATGCCAGTCTTAGTATACTCCTTTCGCATACTAAGATGGACTCAGACCGAATTAGATGCCCTGGATAGCAAAGTCCGTACGTTGCTAACTGCAAATTGTATGCACGACACACGCTCGCTAGTAATGAGGTTGTAAATCCCACGGAAGTGTGGAGGTCGCGGTTTTTTAAACGCCAAGACTCCACAACCGTGAGATATGCAACCTTAGGGAATATTTCCTACACGTTGACGTGGGTGTGCACCGATATCTAGTGGCAATAGACAACGGACTTACCCCTCCCGCTCTGGCTAAAGAGAACTGGCACAAACCTCTAATACTTAGCATCGCTAATCGGAAGGAAATATGGAAGAGCAAAGAGCTGCATGGACGTTTTTATCGGGTTTTAAATGGGCCCGACGTAGATATAAAGGCATCAGTGTTCTGGCTACGCTTCGGTGATCTTTTTGGGGAAACCAAAGGTTTTGTCTGTGCAATTACAGATGAAGTTGTCATGAGATATATCCTTAGGGACGGCACGATTGACATATGTCGGGCGTGTCACCATCCCGGAGAATCCCTAAGACATATTATCTCTGGTTGTTCTCGTCTTGCCAACGGAGAGTATTTGCATAGATACAACCAAGTGGCCAGAATCGTTCATCAACAACTTGCTCTGAAGTATGATCTTGTAGTTTCAGAGGTACCGTATTACAGGTATGTGCCCGACCCAGTTCTTGATAATGGTCGTGTCACGTTGTACTGGGATCGATCAATCATCACTGAGGACTATTGCAGCCAACAAGCCTGACATAGTGGTGAGTGATCGATCAGAGCGTCTCGCAATAATTGTTGACATCACCATCCCTCATAATGACAATCTCGTGAAAGCCGAAAAAGACAAACAAATAAAATATTTGGACTTGGCTCACGAAATTGTCGACATGTGGGATGTCGATTCAGCAATTATTGTTCCGATAGCCGTATCGGTTCACGGACTGATTGCCAAGAGTCTCGACCAACACCTGAAGAGGCTCGCATTAGGTAGTTGGATCAAGGGCTTGATGCAGAAAGCGGTACTCCTCGACACGGCACGTATTGTTAGGAGGTTCCTCTCTCTGGAGCCCTAACCACCGGTATCTTGATCCCTGTACCCGATGCCGGTGGACCACCATTTTTTATATTTTTAAATATATTTGTGTTTTTTTTAAATAGGTATAATGTATTTAAAAATATGATTTATATGTATTTTAAATACAGGGTTATCCAATTTCACCTTGGGAAAGTAAATTTAAAAAAAAAACATTTCGAATTCAGATTTCGATTAAATTTTAATTTCATTATAATGTTTGGACTTTGCCATTATACGTGGATTACAACATCATTTAAATGTCCTCCACGGTACCTTTTACTGGACTCGATCCTTTTAAGGTGATTTTCGATGACTTTTGCGCACATCCCGGGCAAAAACTCGGCCATGACTTGACGAATGTTGTCTTTTAATGCGTCATTCGTTTGAAGATTGTTCGCATAAACACATTCGTTCGCATAGCCCCATAAAAAAAAGTCCAACGGTGTCAAGTCACATGATCTCGGTGGCCAATTGAAGTCTCTCAATTTCGAAATTACTCGTCCTGGAAATTTTTCTTGCAGCAAAGCCTGATTTGCTAGTGTTGTGTGTATTGTGGCCCCGTCTTGTTGAAACCACATATCGTCTAGATCGATACCATCAATTTCAGGCCAAAAATAGTCGCTCAACATACGACCATAGCGTTCGGAATTGACTGTGACGATTGCTCCTGCATCGTTCTCCAAAAAATACGGACCAATGACGCCACCAGCCCATAATGAACACCATACAGTTACTTTTGGTGGATGTAATGGAACCTCGACAATCGCTTGTGGATTTTCGGAGCCCTAAATACAATTTTGCTTATTAACGTATCCACCGAGAGGGAAATGAGCCTCGTCACTGAAGAAAATGTTGTTTGAAAAATCATCATTCAGTGCTTGTTGTTCGAGCACCCAGTCGGCGAATATTCTACGCTGTCCATGATCGGCAGGCTTCAATTGTTGTGTGAGCTGGACTTTATATGGATGGAGATGCAAATCCAAATGCAAAATACGCCACAATGAGCCACAAGACAAGCCCAATTGCTGTGCGCGCCGTGGAATTGACAAATTTGGATCATCGGCCACACTATCACTAACAGCAGCGATATTTTCCAAAGAGCATGCATCACGATGATGCACAGGTCTCTAAATATCTGTCACCGAACCAGTTTTTTGAAATTTCTTCACTGTGTTTGAAATTGTTTGCTGTGTTGGACGATCATGACGACCAAAATCTGATCAAGCACGGTATGTGGCCACGGCAGAATGACCATTTCTGTAGAACAATTTAACAAATTTAATGCGTTGAGCGGTACTAAAACGATCCATATTGATAAATGGCAAACATTTAACTAAACAAATACCAGTTTGGATAACTTGATGTGCATTTGATAGTTTCAAAATGTCAGGGCTATACTTTCCCAAACACGAAATGGATAACCCGTTAAAATAAAGAAAATAATAATAATAATCTTTATTTCCCAGAATATGGTCGGTTACAGGTGTAGGGGTTTTTATTAGGTACAGCATACTCTGCCACTTGTGGCGTGCAAATCTTAAATATTGTACAGATAATTTATACTACTAAGTCTTACATCTTTGACATGCAATAAATCTTCGCGGTTGAATTTAACGACATTATATCATAGGGCTTATTCTAACTCGTCAAATTCGTTTTTTAATTTATTAATATTATATTGTAGGATCAAGGAATTATCATAATACTCTAATGTCAAAATATGTATTGTTTCTCGAATGTCTAAAAGATAGAATTTATACATTTAAAAATTTGTCTTCTAAATATTAATTTATACGGTAATAGTTTTAATCAGTAAAAATTTTACGGAACTCGTTGCGGAACAAGCTCATAGGTAATTTTTTGAGACTACTAGGTAGGTGATTATAACACATAACATAATATAACTTCACGCCTGTATCCCCGAAGGGGTTGGCAGAGGTGTATTACACACACCCACGATTCGCCAGTTATGTTTAGGTCCCAATGTAATAGGGGGTGGACCTATTGCCATCTACCGAGCACATTATTAAGCGAGCGATAATTAACATTTATTAATGCACACATAACTACGAAAAGTCAGAGGTGTGTGCCCGGGGCGACTGGGGATCGAACTCGAGACCTCGTCTCAGCAGTCCGTTACGTACACCACTGGGCTCCCGCCGCCATATTATATATTTATAATACACATGCAGTATACATTATTTCGGAACATTTCCAGATTTACTTTTAGTATCTGGAGTCGGTCATTGTGTCTTGTTCGGCCTTTCACCGAGTCTCCCAACTTTTTAAATAATGTGGGATGTTTCTTAACAAAAATGCAGATTTCCATTAGATACAGGCATGGTAAAGGGAGAATTATGTATTGCCTAAATAGAGGCTTACAGCTGTCGGTAGGAACCATTCTGCTTATTACTCGGATGCATTTCTTTTGAGCCTTGAATACCTCTCAACTTCGGTGGAAATACGCCATATGATAAGACCGTAGCGAAGTATTGAGGCTACATATGCGTGATATGCAACAGTCGCAGCCTCAGCACTTACAGTTTGTGATATTCTTCTTAAAACATAAACAAAACGGTCAATTTTACTGAGAACTTTCTCAATGTGAGGTTTCCAGTTACAAAATTTATCGAGTGCTACACCCAAAAATACGTAACTGTTACTCTTATTTAAGGTCTCATCTTTAATTGATAATATTATTGATTTTGTGCATTATTTCAAGGTCAGATATTTTGGAATTGCATGTTTGAAATTGTGTAAGACTGGTTTTATTCTTGTTTACCTTGAGATTGTTTATTTCCAGCCATTGAGTAGCTCTATCTAAAGTGTTTTAATTTCCGCGTCTAATGCTGTTTTGGTATCGCTTTTAATAATAAGTGTTGTATCGTCTGCGAATAGGATACATTCATGACATAAAGCATCAGGGAGGTCGTTAACACATATTATAAACAGCGTTGGGGCCAAAATACTGCCCTGGGGCACACCATAATCATTATGCATATAATATGTCGAGCGATATTGTATTTCTTTATTGTTCTCAATTTTTGTTAGTTCAACGCATTGCAATCTGTCATCCAGGTAACATTTTATCCAGGTATGGGTAATTCTTCTTATTCCATAATTGTACAATTTCGAAAGCAATCTTTTGTGACAGACAAAATCGAATTCTTTTGTCATATCAAGAAATACGCAAGCTATCATGGATTTATCGTTTAGAGTCTGTGTTATTTGACTCACCAGTGAAAAACAAGCTAGGAAAGTGGAATTATGTTTTCTGAATCCATATTGCTGGTTTCTGAGTATATTGCATGAAGATATAAAGGCCTCTATTTTATTATACACGACTTTCTCAAATATTTTTGCCAATATCGGGATTAACGTTATTGGTCTGTAGTTATTTATGTTAGTCTTAGTTCCTTTTTTGTGTAACGGCTTTACATTCGAAATCTTCATGGTTGTAGGAAATTATGCCTTCTGATATTGAAAGATAAATCATATAGGTCAGCATGCTTAAAAAAGACTTTTTGAATATTTTGATGCTAATATGGTCGTATCCCGTGGAGTTGGTATTTCTTAGGGAGTTGACAATTCGGAATTTATATCAATTTCATCTACTGGGGTCAAAAACTTTAGCTTCTTTAGCTATCTTCCAAATGTATGTACCTATTCTAATAATCATTCACTTGTACTTTAGCAAGTTCCACCTAGTGCCATCAATCAACAGTATAAATAATCTATATGTATAATTTTAGAAAGATGTAGTGTCAGAAGAAACAAATATTAAGCAGGATGGAAACGTAGTGTGTCCAGACGATTATATCGTAAATTTTAAAAATATGGGGAAATTTTATCTTGTATAAAATATGCATCGCTAAATATATAAAATGACATAATAATATTTAAAAAAAGTTTTGGGAAAATGTCGTCCTAATCAGGTTCGCAATTTGTACTTTTGCGGCTTTTACTGTAGTAGGTGATTGAGAATGTGAAGACATTTCATCTAAATTTTAGTTTTATTTTATTTATTTTGAGGTTTCTACTTATCAGCGTAGTGAATAAGCCAGATCGCAAAAGTAGAAACTCTAAAGACGTGAAAAATTGGCTTTATTTTTCAAAGTTTTTTCTTTTTATTATGTTATTTTTAGGGTTTCGTACCCAAAGGGTAAAACGAGACCCAATTATTAAGACTCCGCTGTCCATCCGTCTGTCCGTCTGTCACTAGGCTGTATCTTATGAACCGTGATAGCTATACAAATGAAATTTTTACAGATTATGTATTTCTGTTACCACTATAACAAGAAATACTAAGAAATACTCTAATGGAGGTTGGACATGACGGTATCTGTTAAGGACCGTGGTTCGTAACAGACTATGACCTGATAAGGTTCCAAATAGACTGCCACTACTTCGCGGTCGCCTTCAGTGGACTGTATTTGATGGATGTTGAGTCGAAGAATGAAACACTTGGATGGGTGGACTTCATTGACGTCAGTGAGGCATTGGATGTACTTGGCCCAGCACTACTCTTGATCTACTACTTCCTGTTGAGCTTCCTTGTTCCTTGAGAGACTCTTGTTGTCTACTTGTTGCCCAATGCCCAATGTCCATTGCCCAATATTTTCCTAACAAATGGTCCCTGCTTTTATAGTCTTTTGTAGTGCTGGCCCGCGATCCAAATTACCTCACCTCCGCATTTCCATTTATTTATAGAACTTATGTTTTACATATCAATCACATAGCATATATGTACATTGGTAGCAATAAGACTTGCACGACGATAGGTACTTACATCTGTACCGTGCGACGTCGGGCTACTGAATGACGGGCGGATTGACCCCTCAGACTTATATATGGGCCCTGCCTCCCGCGAGCTACTATATAATAAAATGGCACCAGCCGGGGGAGCGCATATTCGCTTCTTACGGCGTGGGAGGCAGTCGCGGGGTGTAATTAAACTTACATACTAGTATACAAAGTCGTATTTCCTATTTATACGAAGTTATGTTAGATTCTGAGTAATGCATTTACGTAATTATATTTGCAATTATGCTTTTCGGGGAATGTACTTTCTTTATTAAATTTGGCTCTAACATACTTAATTACTCAGAAAACTAACTCCTAACAGTAGTAAGCTATTTATCTTAGCTTAATATCAAAGTTATTACATAATTACGTTTTAATTTACGTAAACCTAACATTTTCCTAATTTATTCATTATATTCACGCTTACTTAATCTACGTGTCACTGGCACATGTGTCTATAGTCTATTTGTGTCGTGCACATTCTCCCGCCGTCGCTGACCCTGGTTCGTCTGCGAGCTCCGTTGGTAGCACGACGATCTTCTTCGTAGGCCTCCTCAGCACGTGTCCGCTGCTGGTGGTGACGTCCACGACTCGTACCTCGCCGTCGGCTCCTGGGAACACCCGGCTGACGCGTCCTCGCGGCCAGGTGTTGCGCGGCAGATTAGAATCGCAGATGATGACGACGTCCCCGACCTTCGGGGCGACGCCGGTGCTGGTGGGCTCCCGCCGGTGTTGCAATAGGGGAAGGTACTCCTTCACCCACCTCCTCCAGAAGATGTCAGCCAGGGCTTGAGCTCGCTTCCATTGTTGGCGAGCAGTCACGTCGTCTGCAGAGAAGTGCCCTGGTGGTGGCACATGGCAGTTGGGCCCGATGAGGATGTGGTTCGGCGTGAGGGCCTCGGGATCGTTAGGATCAACCGAAACATGTGTGAGGGGTCGTGAGTTGACGATATTCTCGACCTCTGCTAATAAGGTTAACAGGATCTCGTCGCTGGGATGCTTTTCTATCATGGTGACACGAAGCACTTCTTTCACTGCTTTCACCATTCGCTCCCATGCCCCCCCCCATGAAGGGTGCGGAAGGGGGTATGTACTTCCACACGATGTGTTGACTTGTAGTTTCTTTTTCGAGCGCGTCGAGTGCGGCCTCTGCTAGCTCCTTTTCCGCTGCCTTGAAGCACGTAGCGTTGTCACTCCATATTTCTTTGGGACAACCACGTCTGGCGATGAATCTTCTCAGGGCGGAAACGGCTGAGTCGGCGCTTAAGGAGTGAACGACACGACCTCTACATGTATAGCTCGAGAGGTCATACACGTAAATAAGGCTCCATATCTCTTCTCTCGATGGCGTGCGACTGTAACTTCTATGGGTCCGAAGTAGTCTAGACCGGTGAACGTGAAGGGACGTGTGTTGTGAGCTAACCGGGCGGCTGGTAAGTTGCCTGTGACCGATGACGCTGGTTTCGCCTTTCTTATGCGACACAATACACACTTCTTTATCTCATTTTTCACTGCGGGACGTATCTTGGTAATCAATAACCGCTGCCGGAGTTCATTGACCGTGATCTCGGTGCCACCATGCCGTAGCTTCTCATGTACATGTTTGATGTAGAGGCGTGTGTACGGGTGTTTGCCGTCGAGCACCACAGGGTCCGATGCGTCTTCTCCCAGCTCCTTTGCAGCTGATATGCGTCCTCTCACGCGCATAGTGCCGTGTGAGTCTAGGTACACGCTTACATTGTTCAGTCGGTTGTCGCGAGGAGTTGATTGACCTTTTGTCATACGTACTATTTCACTCGCGAAACTATCTCGTTGACTGGCGTTTACACACAGGTGTTCGGCGCGGTTCAAGTACTCACCTAGTATGTTTATGTAGCACTGTTTATCGCGTATCACTGTGTTATTCTTATTATGCACTGGTATGGCTTTCTTCGTACGCCAATCGGGATTAGCTTTCTCTATCTTACGAGTTCGCTTTCGAGCAGCTGACGTTTTACACTTATTCGGCCGGCACAAATCGATGAACTGGAGTACTCGTGCAGTCGTTCGTATGAGTCGCATCCATTTTGAGTACTTCTCTATACGCAGTAGTTGACTTGTGCTGGGCTGCTCGACATCTTGCGATGTGTGACACGTTTGTCTTTCTTCGCCCGTGTCGTGACGAATGACCTTTTCTTCTGTGGGCCACTCGGTTGCTGGCAGGCGCAGGAAATCGGGGCCGTTATACCATCTGTGTTCGGCCCGGAAGTTGTCGGGGGTTTCCCGAGTTGCGTCGTCTGCCACGTTGAGTCGAGTAGGCACCCAACGCCATTCATTTTTCTTCGTGGTGTCTTCTATCTCGGCGAGGCGATGTGCAACGAATGACTTGTATGCACGCGGCTCCGACCTTATCCATGTGAGTGCGGTTCGCGACTCGCTCCAATAGGTCTTCTCTGATGACTCGTAGTCGTGTTCTTCCAGGGTGGCTTGAGCCAGGCGCGCTGCCAGTAGTGCAGCTTGAAGCTCGAGGCTCGGCATGGAGATGGGCTTCAACGGGGTCGCTCTGCTCTTCGTGGCTGCTAGATTGTAGCGGCCGTTGAGCTGCGTGAACCACCTGCACCATCGCTCCCGTAGCTCTGCCGGGAGTGGGCTGTCCCATTCCATCTTATAGCGCCATGTGTTCTGAAAAATACGTTTACTGGGAATTAATATCGGTGAGATAAAGCCTGAATCAAAAGGATCGAATGAGGCTTCTCGCTTCGTTGGAGGTCGCGTGTTTGTTTCCACTTCGCGCTGGATCTTCAAGTTGCTCGCGTTAAAGCCAAGATGATCTTCGTTGACATGCCATGTTAGACCCAAGGTTTTTTCTGTCTCTTGGCCGTCGAGTTCCACTGTAGCACTGCTGTCTTGTGGCAGTGATAATTCTTCCATCTCGTTGTCGCCGTCGTGTATCAGTTGAGGCGGCTTGTGCGGCTCGGCGGGGTTGATGACCGGAAAGTGAGGTAGGTACCACGTCCTTCCCTTCTGCGGTGGAATAGGGGCTGGTTCTGCATAGCCTGACTTGAGTAGGTTTTCCATTCGTTTTTCTTCATCCCTATCGAGTCTTTGTTCGAGCGTAAGCAGACTTTTCTCAGCTTCCTTGTAGCTTTCTTCTTTCCACGGCAGTCCGGTCTCATATCTTCCATCTGGTAGCCGCCGGCCTTTTACTTGCAATTCTCGTAGTTCGGGATCTTCTCGGGGGCGTCGGGGTTCGATGCCCAGTGACTCCAACTTGAGGTCCTTCTTCACTGTGTCCTCAATGGAGTCTTTTACGCGCTGTTGCAGCGTGCCGCAGAATGACACTGTTGCAGTCATTGAACTGCTGCATCCGTGTTCGGGATCTTCTCGGGGGCGTCGGGGTTCGATGCCCAGTAACTCCAACTTGAGGTCCTTCTTCACTGTGTCCTCAATGGAGTCCTTTACGCACTGTTGTAACTTACCGCAGAATGACACTGTTGCAGTCATTGAACTGCTGCATCCGTGTTCGGGATCTTCTCGGGGGCGTCGGGGTTCGATGCCCAGTAACTTCCACTTGAGGTCCTTCTTCACTGTGTCCTCAATGGAGTCCTTTACGCGCTGTTGCAGCGTACCGCAGAATGACACTGTTGCAGTCACTGAACTGCTGCATCCGTGAAGCACCCATCCCAGCTGAGTGAGCGACGCCACAGGCTGGTTACGGCTTCCGGTGCGCAGCTGACGGGTTACGATGAGATGCCAGTTGTCTTGTCCTAGTAACACTTTGGGTGAAGCCTTCTCGTACGTTATCTTGTCACGTATATCCTCTAGATGTTTGCAGCCGTTGAGATGCTCTTCATACACTGTATCGGGTGAGAAGCGGAGTCGGTTCATGGTGCGGGCGGTTAAGTCGTACTCTTCATCGGCGTACTTCCCTTTGATGAATAAACTCACTGTCTTGCTCTCGTGCTTCATTTCACTGTTTACACCTTGGATGCAGATCTCCTTGGTTGGTCCGTCTGCCCCGATGACGTCGGCTATGGTCTCATCTATTAGCGTGATTGTGCTTCCCTCGTCCAATAAGGCGTAGGTATTGACGCTACCGCTTGGTCCTCTTAGTGTCACTGGTGCCATCTTGAGGTAAGCCTTGCGCTGACTGCGGGGAACTGCTGCTGTGGCTACTTCTGCCGTTGAGGTCGTGATGTCTTCCTTCTGTTCTTCACGGTCTCTTGGCGGCATATCGCGATGCAGTAGTCGGTGATGCATTATCTGGCACCCGTTCTTCCCACAGGCTGGTGCTCTGCATGTGGC
The DNA here is from genome assembly GCA_946251805.1 of Cybosia mesomella. Classification (NCBI taxonomy): domain Eukaryota; kingdom Metazoa; phylum Arthropoda; class Insecta; order Lepidoptera; family Erebidae; genus Cybosia; species Cybosia mesomella. Next base: position 25,863,701 of record OX276390.1, on the reverse strand, counting down.
GCGTCGGTGGTTACTTCGAAGACAGCGAAAACAGACTCTATTCTTCTTGGCTGTTTCCCATCTCGCGGTGTTGTCTAGGGCGATGAACTGCTTGCAGTCAGGTAGCTTATGATCCTTGCTACACTGTGGACATCTCTCTTCTGATGTCTTCTTGTTGATGGTGAGCGTCTGTTCAACTCTTCTGCTTCTTTGAGGACGATAACCGGTTCTTCTGTTGTCTTCTGTGTGGTTCACTTCTGGGAGCGCGTAGGAGCTGCACTTGTCTGCCTCTTCTGACAGGAACACAGATATTTACTTCAGTTCTGGTATGTCTTCTTTCTTCTTTGCAGCGAAGTCGTACCACTTGTTTCGGAGTATAGGTGTGAGTTTCTCGATGATACTTCTGCACATCTCTGGACTGTGTAGGTAGTGCGGCTTCCTCAAGGCTTCTATGGTTCCCACGATGTTTGCTATCTTCCCAGCGAAGATACAGATGTCCTTGGCGTTATCGGTCACTTTGTTAAGAGTCTTGAGCTTCTCCATCTCGACGTGGATGAGTGCTTCTGGTCTACCAAATCTTCTCTCGAGGGCCCTTATGATCACCTCGGGGTCAGGTTGACTCAGCATTAGACACTCGACTGCTTCTTGTGCGAGTCCACGTAAACTTTTCCTTATTCTTGCGATATTTTCGTTCTTCGTGAAGTATATACCCGATTCTTCATACGTAGTCTTGAAGGCGAGCCATTCTGTGCTGCTGCCGCTGAAGATCGGTAGTTCTCGTATATACTTGGGCGGCTCCCTGTTGCTTCTCATAGCCTGGGATAGGGCCGCGGTGAGCGTAGCTACATCGATCACGGAGTTCTTCACTGGTGCACTTCCTTCTGATTTTTCCTGGGTTTGACACTTCTCCACTAGTTGACCCCTATCTAGGCAGGTCTGAGTGTTTTCCTCGATGTCTTGCCCCTTTTCCTTCAGGTTGGGTGCCGCAGCGTCATCCTTCTGTAGCCACGTGTTAATACGTACCGATGCCAGATCTTCCTCAGACCCATCGTCGCTGCTCTCGTCCTGCAGTAGCCGCTGTAGACGGATCTGTTCTATCTCTGCTTCGGCTTGTATTTGCTTGAGCTTCAGTTCTGCCAAGCGTTGTTTGACCTCCAGTTCCTTCTTCTTTCTTGAACTGGTGGAGCGGCGTGACCTCGTGTCCAAAGGCCGCATGGTGCGCTGTGAGCTAGGCTCTCCATATACAACAGCGCGGGAGTGGGGCGATCCTTTTTCTGTCGTCCCCGACTCTTCAGTAGTCACAGTTGTGCTGGACGTGGTCTGCTCGGTGCTGACTGTGGCTTCCGACGCACCACTGTCCGCATAACTTCTGGCCTCTTCCGTGGCCGCAGGGTGTAGTACTGATCTTGGTACTGGTGCTGATGCTGATGCCGGTTCCTCTTCCTGACGACGCTTCCCTCCATCCCTGGTGAGAACCATTCTTCTTTCTTCAAGTTTATACTTACCTGGAATTCCGACGGATCGTGGACTTTATTCCTACCCTTCGACCCGGTTCCAATGGGCCATAGACGTTCGTGACAGACTATGACCTGATAAGGTTCCAAATAGACTGTCACTTCTCCCTTAGTTGAAGAACGATGAAACGTCTACGGCTGGCAGTTTACTTGAAGTTGACCTGGATCTTCGAAGGACCGTGGACTTTATTCGGCTCCGAAGGACCAATGTTAAGGACCGTGGTTCGTAACAGACTATGACCTGATAAGGTTCCAAATAGACTGCCACTACTTCGCGGTCGCCTTCAGTGGACTGTATTTGATGGATGTTGAGTCGAAGAATGAAACACTTGGATGGGTGGACTTCATTGACGTCAGTGTGGCATTGGATGTACTTGGCCCAGCACTACTCTTGATCTACTACTTCCTGTTGAGCTTCCTTGTTCCCTGAGAGACTCTTGTTGTCTACTTGTTGCCCAATGCCCAATGTCCATTGCCCAATATTTTCCTAACAAATGGTCCCTGCTTTTATAGTCTTTTGTAGTGCTGGCCCGCGATCCAAATTACCTCACCTCCGCATTTCCATTTATTTATAGAACTTATGTTTTACATATCAATCACATAGCATATATGTACATTGGTAGCAATAAGACTTGCACGACGATAGGTACTTACATCCGTACCGTGCGACGTCGGGCTACTGAATGACGGGCGGATTGACCCCTCAGACTTATATATGGGCCCTGCCTCCCGCGAGCTACTATATAATAAAATGGCACCAGCCGGGGGAGCGCATATTCGCTTCTTACGGCGTGGGAGGCAGTCGCGGGGTGTAATTAAACTTACATACTAGTATACAAAGTCGTATTTCCTATTTATACGAAGTTATGTTAGATTCTGAGTAATGCATTTACGTAATTATATTTGCAATTATGCTTTTCGGGGAATGTACTTTCTTTATTAAATTTGGCTCTAACATACTTAATTACTCAGAAAACTAACTCCTAACAGTAGTAAGCTATTTATCTTAGCTTAATATCAAAGTTATTACATAATTACGTTTTAATTTACGTAAACCTAACATTTTCATAATTTATTCATTATATTCACGCTTACTTAATCTACGTGTCACTGGCACATGTGTCTATAGTCTATTTGTGTCGTGCACAGTATCTCCCGTCCGAATTGAGCAATCCGACTGGGGTAGTACCTCGGCCCTACAGAAGACCGCGGCCATAATAACCATTGTGTTGTGTTCCCGGCGGTAAGTAGGGTAGCCAGAGCTCACTGGAGGGGTTTTGTGCTGTCAGCGGGGAGACCAGAGGTTATAGTAATCGTCACCGACTTGTGTGTTGTGCGTGAAATATTGGCGTGGCGGACAGGGAGACACGATGAAACGGCTATCCGCTGGCCGCCCGCAGGCTTGAACGGTTCCCGAACCTTGGGACTACATAATCTCCGCCCCAGGAGGCTGAACCAGCTGCCTTTGTAAAGTGCCTGGTTCTGTGGTCGTGCCGGAGGAGGAGACCGGAGTGGACCCGGCTGCAGAATTCGGGAGGGGACCGGGGGCCCTTCCGCCCGCCTCGCCAGCCAGTCACAAAACCCTTACTCGTCGGTGGTCGCATAAAGTCCTGCTTTGTCTCCTGCGCTGTCGGCACAGAATCTCTCTTAACCTTCTCCCCCACCAACCCTTCTCAATATAAAAAATAAAAGGAAAAATATTTCGACAGCGGCATCGTCGTCCACATTAGAAGTGGACTTTTGCAACATCAGGGGATTGCATACCAACGTCAACGCGGTCCACTAACACCTTGAAACCGCTCAGCCGACCTCGTTTTTCCTAACGGAGACACAAATATCATCCCCTGCCGATACAGCCTACCTAATGTACCCTGGGTACAAACTCGAGCACAATTTTTTGAGACGTGTACGTCCGGGATGATATTTGTTGCCGCCGTCTTAATGGCCTTGTAGACCTGGGCGGGAGGTCCCTGGACCTGTCTATTTTGTGGGTACGTATAGATCACGGTGGCCACACCCGTATCTATGCGTGCCTTTACAGGTCTCATAGCGGTGACTTGGGAACGACTCAACTGTTTGAGTAACTGCAGCGGTCGCAGACAAGGCAATTGAGCAGTACCCCACCGCGGACTTAGTGTTCTTAGGGGACTTCAACGCTCATCACATTGAGTGGCTGGGTTCCTCGAACACTGATTTTGCGGGAAGGGCTGCTCACAAATTTGCCCTGACCTAGTGGTTCCCAAGTGGTTCATTCTATCACTAGGATTCCAGATATCGAGACCCATAGAAGCTCTCTACTGGACCTTCTGCTGACTACGCGCCCGGATGAATACTCCATAACTGTGGAAGCACCACTTGGCAAGTCAGACCATTGCCTCGTCCGGGCGCAAGTGCCTCTTGCACGGCCACAACCACCTCGGCCATCCGAATGGTGGCATGTTTGGCACTATAAGTCGGCAGACTGGGATGGATTGCGAGAATTTTTCGCTTCGTACCCGTGGAGGCGGCTCTGCTTCACTTCAGAAGATCTAAGCTCCTGTGCAACAGCAGTTACTGAGGCGATTCTAGCGGGCATGGAATGCTATATTCCCAACCGCTGGATCGCAACTGGAGCAAGTAAGCGCCCGTGGTTTAATCGGCCTTGCAGAGAAGCAGACTGCACAAGCAATCTGCTTATAAGGCTTGGACCACGGCTCTTGCTAACAAGGATCCGAATATCACTGTAGTGAAGCGGTAATTGAATGCCGCTTCGAGATCCAGTAAAAGAGCAACGGCCAGGGCTAAATTTGAATTCATCGGCAGAATTGGTGAACGGCTGACGCGGTACCCGTCTGGTAGTCGTGCATTCTGGTCGCTTGCCAAAGCTGCCGAGGAAAATTTCTGTCGGTCTTGTCTGCTGCCGCGCGCCGCTGCAAAAACCCGACGGCAGTCAGGCCTATGCGCTAGGGAGAAAGCCGATCTTTTAGGTGACCTCTATGCGTCAAACTCGACAATGAACGATGGGAATGCCGAGCCACCCACTATCCCCTGGTGTGGTGTTTCTATGCCAGAAATTAAAATCACACAACGGGTGGTCCGGCGGGAACTGAAGTCCCTAGATGTTCGCAAGTCGAGTGGGTCTGATGGTGCTTAAGCAGTGTGCTCCAGAGTTATGCCCTGTACTTACACAGTTTTTCGCGCTCTCTTACTCCACGAGACAAATCCCAGCTTCGTGGAAGACCGCATTCGTGCATCCTGTGCCTAAGAAAGGTGATAGAACAGACCCGTCCAATAACAGGCCTATCGCTATCACCTCCCTTCTCTCGAAGGTAATGGAGCGTGTCATTAACGTACAGCTCCTGAGATACCTTGAAGGAAACGATCTATTGAGCGACCGACAGTACGGCTTCCGCTACAGTCGCTCTACCGGTGACCTTCTTGTGTATCTCACACACCGCTGGGCGCAAGCCATCGAGAGTCAAGGTGAGGCACTAGCGGTCAGTCTCGATATAGCGAAGGCCTTCGATCGGGTCTGGCACAATTGTCATGTTGCAACAAAGTTGCCATCTTATGGACTGCCCGAGGGACTCTGCGAATGGATCGCCAGCTTTTTGTCCAATAGAAGCATCCAAGCCGTCATTGACGGCAGCTGCTCGGACCGCGTGGACATAAACGCTGGTGTTCCACAAGGCTCCGTGCTGTCTCCGACCCTGTCCCTCCTGCATATCAATGACATGCTGTCTGATGACTCCATTCATTGCTATGCGGACGACAGTACCGGGGACGCATTTTACACGGGTCGGGCTAACATCTGTCGGTCCGCAGTGGAAGAAAGTCGCGAACAACTTGTGTCTGAAATCGAGACTACTCTCACAAGAGTGTCCGAATGGGGTGGACTAAACCTGGTCCAATTCAACCCCACTAAGAATAAAGTATGTACATTCACCGCTAAGAAAACCCCATTTATTGTAGCGCCTCAATTCCTGGACACACCACTTAAAATCTCGAAAGGTATCGGGATCCTCGGTGTTGACATCTCCAGCGAGGTCCAGTACCGCAATCACCTGGAAGACAAGGTCAAGTTGGCATCTAAGAAACTTGGAGTGCTTAACAGGGCGAAACAGTACTTCTCTGCGGAGCAAAGACTTCTTCTTTATAAGTCGCAAGTCCGGCCCCAGATGGAGTACTGCTGTCACCTTTTTGCTAGAGCACCTACATACCAACTTGACCCGTCGACTCGGTGCAAACACGGGCGCTGAGGATCGTTGACAATCCCATACTTACAGGCAGTGTAGAACCTCTTAACCTTAGGAGAAATTTCACCTCCCTGTGCGTTTTCTACCGCATTTATAATGGAGTGTGTTCAGAAGAATTGAATGGGCATCATCCCACGGCCACATTCTATCAAAGCACCGCTCGCCACAGACAGGGAATTCATCCTCACACGTTGCGACCGGAAACGGGGCGTACAGTTAGGTATGAAAGGCACTTTATTCCGCGCACCCTCAGGTTGTGGAATGACCTGCCTGCTCTGGTTTTCCCAAGCGACTACAATATGGGGTTCTTCAAGAAAGGCATTAGCAGGTTTTTACAGGGTACCTAGTCATCGCGAGTGCGACGCCCCTGGTGTTGCACACGTCCATAGGCCACGGTAACCGCTTCCCATTAAGTGGGCCGTGAGCTTGTCTGCCAACTGAGTGTTAGAAATAAAATACAATAAATATACTAAAACAGAATAAAATGAATATTTAATGGGGACTCCCATACAACAAACGTGAATTTTTACGCCGTTTTTTGCTCGATGTTAATGACGGCAACAAGTAAACACTTGAAATATTAACAGAATATTTAGATCTATTTATACTAACATTTCCTCATCTATAGTTATATTTTTTTGGACGCTGTTTGTTATTATTTTGGTCTTAGTTTTGTTCATCGTCAGGCCAACCTTCTTGCTTTCCTGTGTCAGATCTTGAAGCATGGTTTGACTTGTCCAATAATGCAAATGTGTTTCTACAAAATAAAAAAATGTTAGATGAATTAAGCTTAAAAGCAACCATTCCAGCAGCTGATACCGAGGTCACTGGCGTACTTACTTCAGTCCTTACTGACATATCGAATAAAAGAATTTTTACGTTGATCGGCAGTTCTAGGAATGTAATTCAGGTAAGACGCTTCATGCGTCGTGTGCGAAGCGAGGGTGGTACGGTTTCGTACCAGCCCACCCAAACCGTCGCCGTCACCTTTGCCTCCACTGAACTCCCACAGTATGTATACCTCGATTCATGGAGATACCAGGTAAGCGTATATGTTCCTCCAGTAAAACAATGTTTGCATTGTCTGAAATTTGGTCATATTGCGAAATTTTGTAGAAATGCTGAAGTTTGTTCAATTTGCACTCTAAAGCATAACTTTAGACAATGCCAAGAAAACCCTGAGAATGCCAAATGTATTAATTGTGGTGGCAATCATGTTGCCATATCCAATACTTGTCCCATTAAGAAAGCCAAAATTGAAGAAAGTAAAATAAAGTCAAAATCTATTCAATATTCTGATTTATTTAATGAAAATTCTTTTCCACAATTGACTATGTCCTATATTGAATCTCAAATAAAAAATCTTACTAAATCCGAATTTTTCATGAATATTTTAACAAAAACTATAACTAAAATTGTACTTAACCAAAAAGATACTCCTATAAACTCTGCATCCATTAAAGAAACCTTACAACAAACACTTCTGAATAGCTCCTTTTCTCCTCATAATGGATCTTAACATTATGCAGTGGAATGCCCAAAGCATTATAAGTAACAGGATTGTATTTACTAAATTTGTTTTACGATCATAATATACACATAGCAATAATATCCGAAACATGGCTAACTCCTCTTAAAGTTTTTAACATAAGGGGATATAATATTGAAAGAAATGATCTTGGCAATAAGCATAATGGTGTAGCTATTTTAATTCAGAATAGTATCAATTATAGAAAAATAAATACATATTTTGATAACTCCTTACAAAACATTTGTGTAAGAGTTACTATAAATAATAAAGAAATAAGTATAGTTAGTTTTTATTGTCCAACAAATTGTCCTCCTTCTTTTAATAAACATAAATTTGAATTAATAATAAAATCTGTTCCTGAACCAATGATTTTTGCAGGTGATTTTAATGCTCATCACACATCCTGGGGATGTAATTCAGATAATCCTAGAGGTCGAGATATCTTGGAAATAGTTGATAATAATAATCTTGTTCTTTTAAATACTGGTGAAGTGACAACAGTGGGTTCGCTGACTTGGCGACCAAATGCATTAGACTTGACTTTAGTTACTCCTACTTTGGCTTTTTCTTCTAACTGGTCCGTATGTAAAGATCCTCTTGGAGGCTATCACCTTCCTGTAATTATAAATATTGAAAATAATGTAAATAGTGGTTCATTTAAAAACAATTGTAACATGCAACTGCCCATTTACCCTAACTTTAAAATGGTAGATTGGAAAATGTACACACAATATGTAGATTTAGACTTAACAAATTTTCAGCCATATGACTTTACTCCATTGGATGCATATACTAGGTTTTTGAAAGTTTTACATTCTGCAGTTGATAAATCTCTTCCATATTCTACATCTCAGTCCCCTACAAATTCTCCTTCAAATAGTTTTAGTCAGTTTAAGAAGAGACCCCCTCTTCCATGGTGGAATAAAAAATGTACAGAAGTAGTTCAAAATTCCAAATCTGCTTATCTTAAATTTAAAAACAACCCTTCAGATGAGACTTATATAGAGTTCAAAAGATTACAAGCTTTAAAAAAACTTACACTGAAAGTAGAGAGATCAAAAAGTTGGGTTGAATTGTGTAATTCCTTCAATCGATGTACTCCACTTTCACGTATCTGGAATTATATGCGAAGATTTAATAGAACATATTCTTGTAACAATAGTGATGATAGTTGGGTACATGATTTCCTAAAAAAATATACTCCAGACTATGTAAATAATAATATTAATTTTGCTGATAGTGATAATTCTACAAATAATTTTATAACCAATAAATTTAGCATACAGGAGTTGATTTCTGCTTTATACTCTAGAAAGGACAGTGCTTTTGGTCTGGATGGCGTTCCATACATTATGTTGAAAAAACTCAGTGAAAAAGGACTTCATATCCTCCTACAGATATTAAACAGTTTATGGTTGAATAATGACATACCTAATTCATGGAAATCAGATTGTTTGGTTCCTATTTTGAAACCCGATAAGTTAAGAACAGATCCAAATTCCTATCGTCCCATTGCTCTTACGTCTAGTGTTGGTAAAGTTTTTGAACAACTATTAAAACAAAGGTTAGAATTTTATTTAGAAAAAAATAACATTTTACCTGCAAATCAATTTGGATTCCGAAGGGGAACGTCGGCACGTGAAAGTATCTGTCAATTACAGCTTGATATTCAAAATAGTCTAAATAATAATAAATTCTTAATGTCTGTATTCTTTGATGTGTCTGGTGCCTTTAATAGTGTTAATAAAGATATCCTTTACTCAGAATTGCTTTCTGTTGGAATACCAAATAAACTAGCTAACTGGGTTCGTAATTTTCTAACTGAACGTGAAGTTTATGTCAAATATAACTGTCATCTTTATGGTCCAAGATTTGCTTCTGTTGGTACTTGTCAAGGTGGAATCCTTTCACCTTTATTTTTCATTTTATACATACGTCGCTTGAATATGATTCTTGGTTCAGAAGTCAAAAATCTTCAGTTTGCTGATGATTTGGTCATATACGCATCTGGAAATAATTTAATTAGTGTTACAAATACTCTCAATAAATCTTTGGAAGGTTTACACAGGTATTTCTCTTACCTGAATCTTGAAGTAAATGCTTTAAAATCAAACTTGGTAGTTTTTGGTAATTCGAGCCTCTCTATTCCCTCTGTGCATTATAATGAAGTACCTATTCCTGTCTCTCGTGAAGTTAAGTTTTTAGGAGTAACATTTACTAATAATGTTTCTTGGAAAAAATATAGCGAACTAATTGCAACAAGAGCTAATAAAGCTTTCAATATTTTAAAAACACTGTGTAGTACATCATGGGGAGCTGATCCCAAAATATTACTGCTTATAAATAAATCTCTAATTCGCAGTCACTTCGAATATGGCTTTTTATGCTTTGCAAAAGATACCAAAATAGTAGATAGTTTGGATAAAATACAAAACAAATGCATAAGACTTATTACTGGAGCCTTCAAAAGTACTCCTATTAATGTAATGCAAGTTGAGTGTAAACTACCTGTACTAAATATAAGATTTTCATATTTAAAAGAAAGATTTATTTTGAAACTTTACAGCAAAAATAACAATCATTTATTTGTAAACTTAAAACATTCCTCTTTATCACCCTCTTCTAATTCCCCATACATACTGGTTGGATTTTCGCAATATGTACAATATCTTGAATCTTTGCAAATTTATAGGTCATCCATTCTCCCCTGTTATCAGGGAGAATTTGATAGTAAATTTCCTGCAATGAACATCATTATTGATCAGAAACTATCTTCCAAAGAAGATGTATATAGTACACTTTCAGAGTTTAGTGGTTATAGATTCGTGTATACAGACGGGTCCAAAACTGATTCTGCTGTCTCTTTCGCTATTTTTGATGGTCACCTAAATACCGGTACTGGTTATAAAATAAATACAAAATCAAGTATATTCACAGCTGAGGCTGTGGCTATTCTAGCTGCTTTGAAGCACATTAAACATAGAAATAATTTATCTAACAAATGGGTCGTAGTTAGTGATAGCATGAGTGTTTTAGAAAATCTTAAGAATAACAAGTTTCAGGCTGACACGAATCAATAAATTCATCTAATTAAAGAACTTTGGTTTGATTTATGTTCTGTACATAAAATTGAAGTATTATTCATATGGGTTCCTTCACATGTTGGTGTATTAGGTAATGAGAAGGCAGATTTTTTGGCCAGAACTATTACAAATTCTTCGATCATTATTCCTGATTCTAGCAGTCGTCTTAATGTCTTAGTGCCATGTACAGATATAATCACCTTACTAAAGAATAGATCCATTCAGTTATGGAGGCGATATTGGAACCGATCTGTGCAAATTGAAAATAAAGGCCTATGGTATGCTACTTATAATGTTCCTATTGGATCAATACCCTGGTTTTGCAAAAGCAAATTTTATGCCAACAGGAAATTCTACTCCACTATTCTAAGGCTTCGTTTTGGTCATTGTCGTCTAAGCTATCATCTCTCTCGTCTAAACATGGTAACATCTCCTCTCTGTGAGCATTGTAACTCTCAAGAGGAACAGACTTTGTCTCACATATTCTTTGTTTGCACATCCTTTGGCATTCAGCGCCTTGTGCTAATGGATGAGCTAATTGAAATTTATGGTGAATCTGCATTAGTACCGCGCAACATTCAGACTCTTCTTGTAAATAGCTCCACATACGCAGCTATGTATAAATTTATTGTTACTACAGTAGGTCAAATTTAATTAATATTTTGTATGGTTTCTCTGTATGTAAATTGAAGCTATTAATTAAAAAAAAAAAAAAAATAATAATATTAATATATATTTAATATACACGTATATTATATAAGAACCCAAAAAAAAGAAAAAAAAAAAACATATATATATATAAATAAAAACATAATAAATGGTAAATTTAAAACAAAAAAGAATATGAACAAGAATAAACTGATGACAAGGCAGCATGGTTATAGAACCTTAGCCTGTTCCGAAAGGAGCAAATATAAAAAAAAAAAAAAAAAAAACAATTTGACAATGACAAGATATTCATTTGAATTTTGAATTAATCTTGTATCGAACTTATTATAGGGTGTATAGGGCACATCAACATCCTCGAGGCCCAAGTCAACCTCACCTTCAAGTCGGTGCACCTGCTAAACAACGGACGAGGCTCTGGCGCAAGATACTGGTGGTGATACCAAGAAACTTGACATTGGCGTCTTCGCCATTTATAATTTTATAAACATGTATTATATTTCACTTGACATTGGCGAAATTGCAGTGATTCTGCTGCAGAAGCCATTAATTAAAGCTGTATTTTGAACATAATATATCATCATCATCCTCCTGCCCTTAGCCCAAAATTTATATAATTCATCGTACATACATATATTTTATAAGTACAGACGAAAGACATATCACTTCGGAAAAACCTAGGAAGTTAGACTGGTTTTTAGTCGAAAAACGACAACCTTATATTGGGTTAAAAAGAGAAGTAGAAGTTATAAAGATTACATGGCCTAATTTACAAAAAATTGAATATGGTGATGGTTGAATTGAAATAATTTCTACTGAGCTTTTCTCTGTACATTAAGAGTTAAAAATGAATGACTCTTATGCCCATGTAGAAAGTCATGTGTTTTATATTACAGAAAATATATTAGGTCCTTTTGAGCAAAGTAGTGATTATGAGCAATTACTAAATAATTTCAACTCTGAACTAGTTGAACATTGTAACTGTGATGGAGTTTGTTCTCTCCCTACTTGTAAATGTCTTCAAAAATCGTATGGTGGAAGTGATGTAATTTACAACCAGAATAAGCTGAAACATATTACAGAATCACTACCTATATTTGAATGCAATGAAAGCTGTACATGTTCCGAAAATTGTTGTAATCGAATAATCCAACAGGGGCCAGTTAAGGGTCTCGAAATTAAGCCCACCAATAAAGGATTTGGCCTTTATACAACACGGTTAATTTCCAAAGGCACATTTGTTTGTGAATATGCAGGTGAATTGATAACAAAGACTCAAGCATCAGTGAGACACCAGACTAATCTGATACATAATAAAATGAATTATATATTTTTTTTAAAAGAACACTTTGGTGAAAATGTAATAAAAACTTTTGTGGATCCAAGCATTTTTGGTAATATTGGCAGATACATAAATCATAGTTGTGAACCTAATTGTTATATAGTGCCTGTTAGGTGTGAGAGTACTGTGCCTAAATTAGCAATATTTGCAAGTGTTGATATTTCTTCAGGTGAAGAATTGACATTTCATTATGGTTCTAGTGATTTTAATGATCTGCTAGCTACAGAAAATAGAATAAGATGTTTATGTAAAACAAATACCTGTACTGGTTTTATACCTTTTTGTAGCTATTAAGAGTCAATAAATTACTATATTTTAACAGAATAAATATTTAATAAACATTTACTGTTTTAGTCTTATGAATCTTGAAGTTTAGTAATTACTAGCCCGGCTTTGCATGGAAATTAATTTGTACATCACCTACTGGGTCCGATTGTGAATGTAGGCAAAAATAATCCCCGGCATTGCAATAGATTAATAAAATAGTCAATCCCGCAATATGTCAAATGCATGCATGGCTATAACATCCACCATTCATTCACAGATTTCCAAGTTCAACAAGTAAGTTGCACTGCACATAGTACAAACTACAGAAAAAATATGGGTAAACAGCATACCGCAGATAAATTACCCCTGAGATTATATTACATACGAATAGGTATATTAATATATGTTTCATTATGATTAGTGTAAAGTGTATGCATACTCTTTGTTGAGTACACACTGTACACAGAGTTGCTAAGCGACAGTTCTGTTTATAATTTTTTCAATTTATTGATTGTCATGTATAATATTGTGTGTCATATACCACTAATTCATATCAACTATGTTATAATATATATTTTACGTATCCACTCTGTTTCTCTAATTCTTTAATAGTGTTAATATGGTAGCAGAGCGATAAATAAAAGCAGAGCGATAAATAAATAAGTTCCACGTGTTTGTGCTACGTATCGTAATATTTTATTGCAACCAAAAATGTCGAAGTTTCATATCGACCCATTGACGTCTGAAAATTATGATACATGGGCCATACAAGCCGAAGCCGTGCTGACTTGCAACAAATTAGTGAAGCATATTGAAACAGAGCTATCTGATACTGCTAGTGCTACAGAAAAAGACGAGAACAAGCAAGCTAAGTCTCAACTTATTCTCTTTGATTATATAAATGTCTAGATGGAGCGTCGCCCTACTACCAACAGATATAAAACAAGCCAACCGATGTAAACATGTGTGCGTGCGGCCGGTGTTTTACACGATGCATTCATTTTTCTGTGTGCGTAATTAATGATACCAGCTACTACAAAATTTCCCGAAAATCGCATAGCTATAATTACATTAATTAAATGCTAAGTTTTAAATAATATATGTACGTATTTTTATGACAGCCTCTGTGACAGTAGTAAACGCGACTGGTACGTAAGGGCCGCGGGTTCGATTCTTTGCATTGATCTGGGTACTTTCATGCCTCAGGGAGCACGTGAAGCCGTCGGTTACGGCTGCCATACTATATTTATGGCAGTCGTTACCGGGTAGTAGGAGCCCTAATTCACAGTATTGTTTGAAATATAAAGTTTAAATTTTAAAAGTAAATTTTTAAAGTTTTTGTTTGTCTGTTTGTTCCGGTGAATCTATGAAACGCCTAGACCGATTTTGACGGAACTGTCACTGGTAGATAGCTGTTCTGACGGTATGTTTATGAAAATATGTATTTGAAATGTCTAAAGTCATGAATTCAAATTGGACATAATATAATTTGAATTAAAAACTAGACATTTAGAAAAAATTAAAAATATGCAATTAAAAATGTGCCACCATTCTTAACTTGGTACGTGTGTAATGGTGATACTCTTTCCTGAGACTTTGCATTCAGCTTACCATCAGGCGAGGTGAAGTCAAATTGACGTGTACTATATATATTTAAAAAAAACTGGAGGGTACTAGATTAGATTGGGTGACACGATATTTAACGATAAAACAAACCAGTGAACGATAAAGACGCTTCTAACAATACTTCATTTGTCCAGTTCTAATTAGAAGTTGAGGAGTTATGAGGATGAATATAGATATCAATCAAATCAATCAAATCAAAATCATTTATTGCTGACCAAAGGTATTACGATAGTATTTAGTACATTTAGAAGTCCTCTTCGGCCTACCTTGTTGGCATGCAAGAATACATTGTGGGTTTTTTTAAATACATTTACATTACATTACATTATCCAATGCTAATAAAAATCTAAAAAAAAACAATTCAATACAATTACAAACATTATGTCAATTATAAGTGTCAGGAAAGATGTCGATAAATGAAAGAGACAATATTTATTCTCAGAGAAAAGTCAGGAGATACATGTCAATAATAATTAAATTGATGTCAATGAAAATTATTAATTGTAGGTACTGTCCATTAGCACAATAACCAATTCAAAATAACAATAAATAATTATTCAATATAAATGTCAAGTTATTACAAATTCATATAAGTACTGCATAATATTTCTATAGGTATCAAATAATAAGATCCAGGTACATCATGTTAATTGCCTGCGAGAAAGTCACTTACTGTATAGTAGCATTTCTTTGATAGAAACTCATGTAGACGGTTCTTAAATAGATTAAAATTTAATGTTTTAATTTCTGGAGGTATTCTGTTAAAGATTACTGGCGCCATACAGTAGACACTTTTATGCAATAGAGCCGTATTTGCTCTGTGTATGCGTAGCCTATCACGTGTATTTGCTCTTCGGTTTCGGGTGACTGTATCTGCCAAAGTCTCGAAGAGTTCAGTATTCGACTTTACAAAAGTAGCCGTTTCAAAAATAAACAATGACGGTAGTGTCAGTATGCCATGTTTCAAAAAATATGGTTTAAAGCTATCCCTCCTATTTAAGCTAAACATTGCACGGATACATCGTTTCTGGGCTCTGAAGACGGTATCCTTATGTGTCGAATTACCCCAAAACATTATACCGTACCTTAGATGTGACGCAGTCATTCCATGGTACGCTGTAAGTAGAGCATCAGTATTTAATATTCGCGCAAGTTTATACAAGGCATATGACGAGCTGCTTACTTTTTTACATAATGCTTCCGTGTGTGATTGCCAATTCATCTTATTGTCTATAGTAAGTCCTAGGAATTTTGTTGAATCAACTTCGTCAATTTCTATATTTTCATAATTAATATTCAGATTTGGTACAGTGGGCAGTCTTTGTGTGAATTGCATTAATTTCGTTTTAGATAGATTGATCTTTAAATTATTATTATTTAGCCAATTTATAATATTCAATAGTACAGTATTAATTTCATTTTCATAATTCTCTCTATTTTGACACTCTATAGCAATTGTACTATCATCTGCAAATAATGTAACCGGATGATTAGTCACTTTAGGCAAATCATTTATATATAAAATGAACAATAAAGGACCCAAGACGCTACCCTGACCCACGCCATATTTAACTGAGCGTATATGTGAAACAAGTGTTTCTTCACGTTTATTAAAGGTATCAATATGTTTGAGCTCTACATATTGCTTTCGATCAGTCAAATATGACTTTATTAGGCTTAGGACATTTCCTCGTATACCGTAATGATCTAGCTTTGCTAGTAGGATTTCATGATCCACATAATCGAAAGCCTGAGTCATATCGCAAAAAATTGCGCATACCGGTACCCTACTATCCATTCTTGTCATAACTATATTTAAAAAGTCATATATCGCTCTATTTATACTCTTATTCTGCCTAAACCCTTTTTGCTCTATGGCTAAGATTTCATTTTTCTCTACATATTTATTAATTTGGTTATAAATATACTTTTCAAAAACTTTAGAGAAAACAGGTGTAAGTGTGATAGGTCTGTAGAACTCCATAAGTTCTCTATTTTCTTTTTTGAAAAGCGGTTTGACTACTGAAGTCTTTAGTTCACTTGGATAGATACCTGTTATAATGCTCAAGTTTATTATATGACTCAAATGTTTCGATATGCATTGGCTAGTAGACTTAATTACTTTAGTTATAATACCATCAAACCCCACACTGTTTGTGTTTTTCAATGCAGATATAATAGTCTCAATATCTGATGGAATACACGGCGATAAGAACATAGATTTTTTTCTTCTATCGATAAGTGTTGTAACGTTTGTGCCGCGATTAGCTAAAGGTACAATTTTATCAACAAAATAATCACTGAAAGCGTTGACTATCTCCTGTGGATTAGCAATTACGGTGTTTTCACTTATTCTTAATTTAGAGATTGCATTTGGAGGATGGTTTCCTTTGGCCTGATTTATTATTTGCCAGGTGGTTTTTGACACATTTTTTGAGGTTTTAATATTATGTATATTCTGAGAACGCTGTGTCAGCCTTATTATATTTTTATATCTACGTGCATATTCTTTATATTTGGCTTTATTCGCTTCATTTGAGTTTAACCTATAATTCCATAAGAGTTTTCTTTTAGTCTTGCTGCAGAGTTTTATACCCCGAGATATCCACTTAACTTTATTCACAGATTTTATAGTGATAGTTTTATATGGGAAACACAAGTTATAAAATAGATTAAATGTATCCATAAACTTATCGTAGGCTACATTTGCGTCCTCAGTTGAGTATATGTCAGAGAACGATAGACTACCCAGGCAGGACTTAAACTTATTGATATTTTCTAAATTATATCTACGTCTTTTTATGCGCCAAAACTTAACTTCACCTTGAACTATAATTGGACACTCTATTAGTTGCGCAGTGTGGTCCGACAACCCATATTCCAAGATTTGAGTATTACATTTTTTCCCGAAGTTATGCATAAAATTATCTAGGCATGTTTTAGTTTTAAGTCTCGTAGGTTTTTGTAAAGCTAGTTTCAAGCCATACTGCGATAATAAATATTCAAATTCCCTAGTAATACGATTGTTGACTAAAACATTAATATTATAATCGCCTGCTATTATAACATTTTTATTGTGCTTACCACATACCATTTTAAGTAGCACTTCCAGCTTTTCAAAAAATATATCCAAGTTACCTGCAACGGGCACTCTATACAAACATATTACAATAACCTTACAATCGGTTAACTCTACAGCACAACATTCAAAAGTACCAGTAATAGCTAGTTTATGTACTTCCCGTATTTCCTGCCATTGGTGTCCCTTTTTAATTAATATACACGCACCGCCTCTTCTTTTATCTTCTCTGCTGTATGCTGTGGCTAGATGGTAGTTTGGTAATGCTAGACTATCTTCACAACCAGATAGAATGAAATGCTCTGTGACACAAACAACGTCCACGTTAACATTTTCGTCGCGTAGCTCCTCCAATTTAACGGCGAGTCTGTCGGTTTTGTTTAACAGACCCGCAATATTTTGGTGAAGTATATGTAAGTGCTTATCATCGAAAAAACGTAGTTTTATTTGTGTTGTCAGCAATCTTCAAATCTCTATGTATTTCTATGCTTTTGTTAGTAAAATGTTCTATTTCCCATACTATGCTATCAAAAATATTTTTCATTCCATTATTATTCAGTCTTCCATCATATTTAGAGAACATTGTATAGTCATTTGATAAAAATAAATTAGAGTCTACCAGCGTTGCATAGTTGTATGTGTTAAGGTCGAGATAGAGTAAATTTGCAAAAGTCTCCACTCGCCAGTTATATACTGCAGCATAATAGCTGTATTTGTACGTAGGAAGGCACAATATTATGTTTGTAAATCGTATTTTCTGTAGGCAGTTTCTCAATTCTAATATGAGCTCAAAATAATTGGCGGTCTTATTAAATTCTTCTTCTCCTATTAAAATTACACAATAGTCATCCTTTGTGAAATCAACTAGTTTTTGGCGTAGATTTTTTAGAATATTACTGATGCCACAATTCGGTAGAAGATAATGGCACAACTGAGAGTCCTTAAACTTATTCCTCGCTATTTGTAAAACGCTGTTCTTCTTGTTGGTACTTATAAGACATATTCTTTTCCTAGTGCTTTTTTTTGACTGTTCATGTTCAAACTTGTACAATGTTTTGTTTTCTATATGTAGACGTCTATGATCGCTCACCGATGGCTCAGGGGTTTTTGCTTTACTTTCAATAATCTTTGAATGATTAGGTAGGTGTTTTTCCTGTGGATCTATAATTGAGTTATTGGACGGTGAGTTGAAGTTTAAAAGTGTACGGGAATAATTATTGTCAAAGCTGTCTGTTATGCGACGTCTATTATTTTTTGACTTAGATTTTCTAATTGATGTCAAAGGACTTGTACATATTTGCTTTAATATTTCAATTTCCTGGGCCAACTTGGTAATCTGACTTTTAAGCTCATTATTTTCCAGAATAGTGTTGTCTAGCTCGTTCTGTGTGATTTCTAAACTAGATTTTAATACTTCGACTTCAATTTTCAAGTCTTCAGCGAGAGAACAGTGCTTATGCGACGGCAGGTTTAGGCTCTTATTCAATGTGTCATCAGATGTTGAAGAATTATTCATCAAGCTGTTTTCGTAAAGACTTTCATGTGAGATGGTTCTTGACACACATTGCCTTCTAATTGTAATGTTTGTGGAGTCCATAGCTATTTATCTATTTTCAAACACGTAACGCCCTCTAGTGAGCAATTTATAGATCCGTATGCAGTTTATCCACGAAATGATGTCACTGTAAATTACCTATTTATCTAGATGTCGCTTTTTTTCTTTCCTTAATTTGTTTACAAGAATTGTTGAAAACACAAAAAGTTCCCAGAAACTAGGATTCGAACTGCCGCCCACCAAAACACAAATCCACAACCCAATGCAATACGCCACTGAAACGTTACGTGTTTTTGTTAAATTGGCAATCATAAGAGTCGACAGAAATATTTAAATCAAAATTCTTTGATTCTGTGACTCATTGCATTGGAATTTTTTTCCGCATTCCAAACATTCAGTGTGAACTGGATCACTTGTTTTGCCACTTAATATAAAATATTTTTGCACTTGGGTTCACTTATGTGTCCTCCTTGAAATCTTTGTTAGCTTATATCACGGTATATAATGTTTTGACACTGTTTTTAAATATATTAATAGGTTTTAAAGTTCAAATCTTAAAGTTGTTCGCTTCTCGCAATGCTTATATTAAATATCTTCACTAACACTCACTGTTGATCCAATGTTTATTATTTATAGTTCTGTATCTTTTTTGACTTAAACTTACACTCAAAATTATTTTTAAAATTAAATAAATACGGAGCTACTTTAAACTGTGTCTTCACTAGACAGCGCCATCTAGCGGATAGCTGAGATAGATAGATAGATAGAATATTCTTTATTGTACACCACATATTATTATATACAATATCTTAAATCTAAATATATTGTAGGTACAATGGGCGGTCTTATCGCTAAAAGCGATCTCTACCAGACAACCTCATATATATCAATATAATATATATATATATCATACAAATGTACATACATACATATATACCTACATAGCCTGTCAAAATCCTAACTTGCCTTTGCCGTAGTCGGGTAAAAAGATAGTAGTAGATGTTTAGGTAACTTGTTTATAGTCGGGAAGTACCTATCTCGCTAAGGGGTAGAAAAATAGGCTTCAAAGGACTCAAGAGTAACATAATAAAGAAATAAGTACCCACATTCTACGATATAATGCTATTAATGCTAATTAAGCCTTTTCATATCAAACACGGCATATTTATCTCAAATTTATTTTTTAACACAGTACTTTATGGCCGCTAGAGGGCACCACATTAGCTTCAATGACACCACATATAGCCTATAACTAGCGGACAATAAAGTCGCTTCAATGGTACCTCATTTGTCCAATAACATTCTAATAAGTAGTTGAGGAGTTATGAAGGAACAGATGAACATACATTTGCTTGTCAAAATCATTACCTTCCTTTAGCTTTGCCGTAGTTAGTAAATAATGTTCTAATCTAAATCAATGAAAATTTGGGAGATTGGCTCCCCCAACCGATAAACACATAACATAACATAAACTCACGCCTATATCCCCGAAGGGGTAGGCAGAGGTGCTAGCACCCACATTTCGCCAGTTTATGTTTAGGTCCTATTGCCATTAACCGGGCACTTATAAACCGATAAACATGAATTAAAAAAAACTGGCAACACTCACAAATATGGCGTGTGATAAATGACATTATTTTATGATGAAAAGAAAAATAATATACCTTGTATTTTGGTTACTTACCGATGATAGGTAATGTGTGTAGTAGTTTTTAGTCGTCCTTTATAATTCCGGCACACTTTAATAGTACAAGTCGCCATTATTTCGACAGTTTTTGTTTATTGTGTTTCGCGGGAATTACGTTGTGACACCGAGCCGACACGATGGTCACTGAACCAGCGCGTAAGTACTTAGGGTATAGAAGTTATCCCTTATTTTTTGGGACGCTTGTGCGCATTTGACACTCCATCTAGACATTTATATAATCAAAGCTTATTCTATTAATTTCTCCATCGGAGATCAAACAAATTAAAAAATTTAACACAGCAAAGGAAATATGGGATACTTTGAAATCCATTTACGCAAGTAAGGGACCTGCGCGTAAAGCGACTCTCCTGAAACAGTTGATTCTAACTAAACTAGAAGGCGACGACGTGCGTAAACATTTAAATCATTTTATGGACATAGTTGATAAATTGGCAGATATGGACGTTGAAATAAATAAGGATTTATTGTCCATTATGATGCTGTATAGTCTTTCAGCTGAATATGAAGCGTTCAGAGTAGCCATAGAGTCACGCGATATTCTTCCTGCTCCTGCAGAACTAAAAGTTAAAATAATTGAAGAATCTGAGGCTCGACACAATCGAAATAACAGCAATATCAATGAAGAAGAACCTTGTTCATCTCAAGAAGAGGCATTATTAAGCAAGTGTAAAATTTGCAAACGAAGAGGTAATACAATATTCAAACGCAAAGGTCATAAAATATGTAAGAAATGCTGGCAAAAGAATAAAGATGGAAGGCAGGATTCATCTTATAAAAATCACTTTGCTACACAATGTCTTCTTACTAGAAAGGATACTGCTAGCAATGATTGAATTTTAGATAGTGGCTGCACATCTCACATGACATACAAACGTGATTTATTTGGAAAACTTGATAAACGATCAGGTAAACTTAATTTTGCCACTGAAGAACATACAGCAGAGATCAAAGGAATAGGCACAATCTCATTTATTTCTAAAAATGGTGCCAATCTGGCTTTAACTCATTTGAAGAATACGCTGTATGTGCCTACTCTGAGTACAAACTTGTTATCTGTTAGCAAGATGACAGACGCTGGATGTTCTGTTGTTTTCTACAAAAACAAAGCTATAGTTAACAATACAAATATGGCATAAAACTTACCGCATTCAAACAAAACAATGGTCTTTATCACTTCCAATTTAAGAAATCAGAGCACACCAATATGACCAATGAAAACGATGTTGTCAATGATGACAAGGATACAAAAATAATTCCTAATTCGCAAAATAAGTCGTCAAATATAAATGATTGGCATAGAAAACTAGGTCATATGAATGCCAAAGATCTGAAACTAGCTCTTAAATATGAGAATTGAATTGGTCTAAACTTTGATGTTTCTGAAAACTTAGATGAATGTGAAACTTGCATTCAGTCAAAAATGCATCGAGTTCCTTGTCCTTGTGGTAAAACTACTAATCGAACAAATGAACTTCTAGAAATTATACATAGCGATGTGTGTGGACCAATTCGAACGCCCACCATCAATGGTAACAAATACTTTGTCACTTTTATAGACGACTACAGTCGCTACTGTAGAGTTTATTTGATTAAAAACAAGAATGAAGTACTTGACAAATTCAAAGAGTTCAAAGAATTAGCAGAAACCCACACTGGAAATAAGATTAAATTCCTACAATCAGATAATGGCACTGAATATGTAAATTCTTCTTTTGATACATTTTTAAAGAACTGCGGAATACAGCGAAGATTAACTGCGCCTTATACCCCGCACCAAAACGGTGTAGCGGAACGCAAAATTCGAACTCTTGTAGAAAAGGCAAGAGCCTTGATGGTTGCCTCTAACGCTCCTCTCGAACTTTGGGGCGAGGCATTAGCTACAGCAAATTATTTATCAAATAGAAATATAAATAGCACCATCAATAATCAAACACCATTTGAGCGATGGGTTGGCAAAAAAGTTTGTGTAAATCATTTATATGAGTTTGGATTAAAGGCGTATGTTTTAATCAAAGGTAAAAATGGCCACAAGTTTCAACCAAAAGCTATACCAGGCATATTTGTTGGATATTCAGAAGTATCTAAAGCTTTCAAGATATACATTCCATTGAAGAATAAAATTATGACGTCAAAGGATGTCCGTGTAATGAAAACAATGTATTATCTGAAACAAAACGAAAATGGACTTTCTGAATTATTTGATAGCAAAGAAACTAAACCCTACATTTCTACCTCATCTAAACGATTACCTCATAAACAAGTGGTAATTTCAATAAATGATGATGAGAGTGATGACGTCGTAGTACGACAAAATGAAGTTCAATCTTCTGTTGAAGTGGAACCTGAAAACTCAGGAAGTGAAGATGATTTTGAGGAATCTTCTACATTTGATTTAAATGACGATCATGAATCTGTCACTGATGCTATTGAAGCGAATCCCACTACTTCTTCAGAAACAAGAACTCTTAGGGATAGATCTCGAATTACACTTCCAAGGCGATTCGATGATTTTATTTTGGCAGCAGCCGAAGAAATTGAAAACTTTAATAAGCCTAAAGAACCTTTGACATACAAAGAAGCCATGGAATCTCCAGATTGTGAACAATGGAAAGAAGCCATGCGCAAAGAGATAACATCACTGGAAGAGAACCACACTTGGGATCTGGCCTATTTACCCAAAGGCCGTAAAGCCCTACCTTGTAAATGGGTTTACAAAATTAAAATGAATCCTGATGGATCTGTCGAAAGGTACAAAGCCAGAATGGTTATAAAAGGATACTCCCAACAACATGGTGTTGATTATGAGAAAACTTTCAGCCCGGTGGTTCGACTGAGCACTGTTCGAGCTCTTCTTGCAGTTGCTGCTCGAGATAATTTAAAATTACATCAATTTGATGTTACAACTGCCTTTCTAAATAGCTCGCTTGATGAAGAAATCTTCATGAAACAACCAGATGGTTTTCAAGACGGCTCAAACAGAGTCTGTAAATTAAAACGCAGCCTCTACGGCTTGAAACAAGCACCACGATGCTGGAACGCATGTGTTGCTGAGTTTTTAGAAAAGTCTGGTTTCAAACAAAGCGAAGCAGATCCTTGTCTATATTCAAGACAGAAAGGACAGTCTAAGGTTTACATCTGTCTTTATGTCGATGACGGACTAGTAGCGTATAACACTACCGCTTCAGGAAAAAAATTCTTTGATGAACTAAGAGCAAGATTCAAAATAACTACAAAACCTGCATCTTATTTTCTTGGAATAGAAATTAAAGTCCGCAAAGACAAGACTATTACTTTATGCCAAACTGCTTATACAAAGAAGGTGTTAGAAAAATATGGCATGTCTAATTGTAAAGCTGCTCCAGCACCAATTATAAAAGAAAATGTAACGGGAGAGGAGGAAGATACTCATAAGAATAATTTCCCGTACAGACAGGCAGTAGGTGCCTTAGCGTATTTATCTGTGGCAACAAGGCCCGACATTTCGTACGCTGTGAGCGTTGCTTCGAGAAATCTTGATTCACCAACGGACAAATATGTTATGCTAGTTAAACGCATATTTCGATAACTGAAAGGAACCACGAGTCAAGGTCTTTCTTATTCAAAGCTTTCATCTCCAAACTTAATCTGCTACAGTGACGCTGACTATGCTGGTGATGAGAAGACTAGCAGATCCACATCTGGAATGGTGTGTTTGTTTTCTGGTGCTGCTGTTAGTTGGAGAAGTCAATTACAAACGACCGTTGCTATATCCTCTACAGAAGAGGAAATTATAGCCGCAAGCGAGTGTGCTCAGGAAATTTTATGGCTAAGCCGAGTTATGGAAACATTTACCAGAACAGATAAACCCATACTTAACCTTGACAATGATTCGGCAATAAAATTAGCACACAACCCAAAGCATGAGTATCACAAAAGGACGAAGCATATTAAATTGAAACACTTCTTTGTAAGAGAGTGTGTGAGCAATGGTGATTTCCAAATACAATATGTACCAACAGAATCGCAGCTCGCAGATATGTTTACAAAGCCATTGTTTGGACCAAGATTACAGAAACTTTCTTGGATGATTGGCTTTAAGAATTTAAACTAATAAATTCTAAAAAACTTCGGAGGATGTGAAGTGTATGCATACTCTTTGTTGAGTACACACTGTACACAGAGTTGCTAAGCGACAGTTCTGTTTATAATTTTTTCAATTTATTGATTGTCATGTATAATATTGTGTGTCATATACCACTAATTCATATCAACTATGTTATAATATATATTTTACGTATCCACTCTGTTTCTCTAATTCTTTAATAGTTAATAATTAGCCAAAATTTGAAGAGAAATTAATCTAAACGAAACGAATTTACTACTTTCAATTTCTTTTTGTTTCAATATGTTTATAAATTGGTGCCTGTGTGGCGGTGGGCGGCGGGTTTAATTTTATTGTGAATCTAAAAGTAATAAAGTGAACTAATAATTGTGATGGATAGGGGGGTGCGACTGGTTGGGGGGTGCGACTGGTTGGATCACCTCCCAAGTTTGGTGCACCCTGGGCAACGTGGGCGATGACGCATCATTGATTGCTCCTCTGGAGTAGCTGGCGTCAACGTCAACGGCCAAGAGTCTGACCAACCGGCCCTTTTCAGGGCCAGCTGACCCCATTGCACGAGGGGGTCGGAGTATGGGGGGGCCTGCAAGGCCCGCGGTGGGGCGTGGTCGCTCCAGGTGCCCCTCTGCTGTTATCAGAGGGGACACTGCGAATGGCCCAGGGTCAGTCGGAGTGCGAGGGATATGCTCTATGGGTAACCTTAGACCCGAGACGGCGTGCGGTTTTAGTGGGTTCAAGCCCGACATGACCGCCCCCGCTGGCCGGCGGGGGGGTATCCGAAGGGATTTCCACACAAAAAAAAAGAAAGGTATCTATGGATAGGTCTTCAAAAATGATATTGAGGTTTCTAATATAATTTTTGTCTAAACTGAATAGTTTGCGATACTTCCAAAGTGGTAAAATGTGTGTAACTGTAACAACCCCCCCTGTAACTTCTAAAATAAGAGAATGATAAAACTAAAAAATCCGTTCCCGCAGGGGGAACGCACAGGTAGATTTCGTGAAGCAATAAATATTATTTTATATAGAGAACTACGGACTTACACACA
Organism: Cybosia mesomella; assembly: GCA_946251805.1. Lineage (NCBI taxonomy): Eukaryota > Metazoa > Arthropoda > Insecta > Lepidoptera > Erebidae > Cybosia > Cybosia mesomella. The sequence goes on along the minus strand of OX276390.1, from coordinate 25,837,968 downwards.
CAAGTAAACACAGTAACATTTTTAACATGCCTAATTTTTTTTTCTCGAAAACGATAACTTTTAGCGAAAAACTTTTCAGACATTTATTTTAGACTTAAAAATGGCCTATCGATTAAAAATGTTTCCTACAGCAAGAATGTTCACCGGTTAGAAGTTATGATTTTTTTCCCGAAAAATTTTGGTTTTTCCCCCCTCCACTTTTAGTTAAAGTTTTAATCTTATAGGTTTATTTTTAAAAGTTGTTGGTATTCATGTATACTATGGGATAAAATCAGAACGGTTCGAATATCTTTCATGGAACGTGAAATTTTGAGGAAAAACTGATTTCACAAAAAGTGAGGCCCTACCGTCCCTTTAGGCCGGATTCCACCCGTTCACGAACTTAAACTAAACTAAGTTTACACCCAAGCAATTTTTGACCGCAGTTTGAAAGCGATCGGGGCAAAAATGTGACCGTGAGAGTGCCGCAAATTTTGGGAAGTGGAACCATACATACATATATATATATATATATATATATATATATATAAATATAAACTGTTTGACCAGTGGTCATTTCGGACTCAGGGGGTCATAACTAGACCTCCTATGAAGATTTTTTTTTTTAAATTCGACAGTAGTCAAGAAACCAATAGGTAGATCGATTTCATCGAAATCTACCTAAAAAAGATATGATGTACATTATTACCATGTAAACTTGCACCAAAAATTGGTTTAAACGAGATCTAGTAAGTAGTTTTTTAATACGTCATAAATCGTAAACCGCAATTTACCTTTCATTCAATCAACTCAAATATTAAAATTGTACTTGCAGCTACAGAACCCTTCATGGGCGAGTCCGACTCGCACTTGGCCGATTTTTATTAAAAAGTAACTAGTCTATTGATAAAATACGGCATTCGGTATATTTAAAAAATGAATAATTTCAAATGCATAGCGATTGTACTTTGGAGATTATTAATGTTTAAATAAAATACACACTTTTTAATTTAGTTTAATTCTTAGCGTAGGTAAATGCCATACCGTCTTCATCTACAAATCTTGACCATCATGTAGCCCCAGAATATTTACCAAGACGAGCCAAGGCGAGATGAGCCCAAACTCGCTAGGTTTATCATTTTTTTGAAATAATAATATACTTATATAGGTAGTTATTTTATTGTGACTCCACTTCATTGCACTCCATTTCACTCTAAATCTTCTATCCCAAACTTGAATCATTTGACTGAGTCTCAGCCATACTCAACGAGCTGACTTTCAATACGCCAAGTTTTGTTGGCTTTATAGCCTTGTCAGGTAATTGTATGCCGGCGTATAATGAAAGTCCTAGGCGCTCAATTAACTGGCTAATTTAACTGGTTGGCTGCGAAGTACCTTTTTTTTTCGTGCGGAAATCCCTTCGGATACCCCCCCGCCGGCCAGCGGGGCTGGTTATGTCGGGCTTGAACCGACTAAAACCGCACGCCGTCTCAGGTCTTCAGACGATATATTTTACGATTGCTTGTTTTGTTTGTACCTAGATAATTTATTACGAAAGTTTACCTAAGTAAGATTTCAAGTTATGAATTCATTAGAATAAGACTAGGTACTGTGGTACCGGGGGTTTGGGTACCACGCGTGTATGAAGTGACGAAATTATACGACTTTAAGGGGAAAAGATATTATTTATTTATTAACCACTCGCACTTCCTACTTATATTATTAGGGATTTACGCGGTTGTTTTAACTTTAAATAGCGGACTGGGACGTATAACGCGGACTCGGCCCAAGGATAGGGCTTAAAGCGGGGCTCTTCCCAGGATACTTTTCTCAGCTTCAATCGGAACGGCTCCACTAGACCCGTTCAGATCCCGAATGTCCAGGCCGCGATTGTTTTATATCGTTCCTAAATCAAATTGGTTAAAAGGTACAATAGTTTTATTTAAACTCTGACACATGATGGCCAGGTAAACGAACCCTAGTGTTTGAACGAGGTCCGAACACTACATCCAGCTACGCCCAAGGCCTCATGTGACAGTTACAGCGAAGCCCTAGGTCTACTACATCTGGGACAAAAAAAAATATTAAGCGAATTGTCCCTTACAATGGGAATAACGAAGCAATCTTTGTAATAATTAGTAAACGATAGTAGAATCTCAAATTATAGCAATTAAACTGTAATAAATATTGAAAAACACGAACAAAGAAAAATTGCTTCATTCTTGGCCAGGCAAAAAACCAGAATAAAAGAAGCCTGGCCACAATCAGCCTCTTCAAAGAAAAGTTTGGTGTCATTTGACGACACATTTTAAGGTTTGCCCTGAAGGGACTTAGTAACAGAGTACGTAGTTAGGTAGGTCTTAAAGACCTACCTAACTAAAAACGAAAGATGACATAATGTGATCTATCCTTACACATTATGCATGTGAAGCAGTCACTCTATGTCGCCTACACATTACTAAATTATTTTTAAATCAACATTAAAGAGAAAGAACATCACTTCATAAAGAAGAGTCTGATCGAAAACTAACTTTCAACCATCGTCGGCGCTCATGACCAGAACGATTTGACTCCCTTACAAAGTTTAGATCACAACTCTCAACATTAGACGAAAAAATAATTGCCTAACTCCTACGCTAGAACATCACGAACATAACAAAACAAATCTATTTATCTTCAGCAGCGCTGCAATATGGAATAAACAGAGAACACATATTATTAATAAAATATATTATCTTCTATTATACAACATATCTTAAATAAGAGTTATGGTCACGCAGATAGGCATCTGTAAAAGAAAACAATCATAGGATCCAACTTGCACATAGATCTGTTTGAAATTGAACTTTAAAACGTCAATAAAGTTATATGAAACCATCGATAATTACCTTTGAACTATCATTGCACATAATAATTAATAAAATATTCAACCTTTATTTATCTAGCCTCTTTATTAGTATCACACATAAAATACAAAAAAAACTAATCACACAACACTCAACGTCAAATAAATATAATGACATTTACACATATTTTACTTAAATAACGCATCTTCTGTTGACAAATGGTTTTAGAAAATTGGTATGTATAATATCTTACCATGATGAGTTATTGATTTTTCCCACGACATAGTTGGTGTTTGAAATTCTCCTGACAATAATAAACGGCCCTTTGTACGGCTTACAAAGTTTCTTACTTCTTCCCGAAATACGTCTTGGACTGTATATCAGAACCAGCTGACCTGGTTGGTATACTACGAATTTCACCTTCTTGTCGTAGTAAGCTTTCTGCCTCCTTTGTGCGTTGCACGAGATAATTTGCACGTGCATGTCTGGACGCATATGACTCGTTCGTAGACTCTTGATTTACTTCAAAGTTTGATTGCAGAATCGGCTCTCGTGCGAACAACAACATGTGTGGAGACATACCTGTAGATGTATGCTTCGTCGCATTATATGCAAATGTCACCATGTTTACAAAACTGCACCAGTTTCTCTGGTCCGCCGACACATACATGGATAGCATCTGCGTTAGTGTAGCATTGAAATTCTCAGAAAGGCCATTTGATGACGCCTTGAATGCTGTGGTGTGATGTAACTTGAACCCGAAGATGTCCGCTGTTTCTTTGAGTAAATTTGATGTAAATACCGACCCTCTGTCGGTACTAATATTCTTTACACCTCCTAACCTGCATATAATCTCATCTGTAACGAATTCACATACCTCTTGGGTTGTAACCCTGGGTAAAGGTTTACAAATAACATATTTGGACATATATTCAACAGCTACTAAAATATATTTATTTCCTTTATTGGACTTCGTAAATGGTCCAAGAATGTCCATCCCCACTCTTTCTAATAAACCTTCCGTGGTCATCGGATGTAAAGGAGCTCGCTGTCTAAATTTCTTTCTTTGTTGACACACTAGGCAACTTCTAATATATTTCTCAATTTCTTTTTCAGCTTTGGGCACGAAAAACCTATTGCGGAACTTCGACAACGTCTTCGCGGTTCCGAAGTGACCTCCGGACCCTGGATGATCATGCAGTTCTTCGAGAGTTGTCTTCAGTAGTTCTCCCGGCAGCACCACAACATTTTTCCTTAATAAAAATCCTTTGTAGTTTGTTTCATAATTATTTGTTAAGCCATTCCTTAGTGGTCTACAGAAAAGATCTGCGCACTGTTTTACTACCACTGTATCGGTGCTGATGTTATACATCTCTATATCATCCGATACTGGTGTGTTTGTATCGTCGTCCTCTATCTTTAAAGGATAACGACTTGGGTAATCAGCAACAATATTGCTCTTGCCGGAACGATGTACGACGTCGAAATCCACATCTTGTATTGGATCCTTCACCAAGTCTGATTGTTCCGTAGCTGACCTGTACGGAGCTGTATGTACAGGAATATCATCTGACAATCCGCATCTGCCCGTGCTTCTGTTGACGAACATGACTCCTTCCTCGCAGTCTTGTACTGCTTGCACCAAACAACTCCTTTTGTTCGCTGGGATGCCCCCATCGATTAATTTCTTGGATTCTTCAGACTTAAATATTTCCCCTCCGTCCACTAAGATCCATTACAAAAATCCATTGATGGATCTTTTTTCACTTTTATGTCCACTTTAATCCTCGATCCTAGAATATTTACAAAATGGATTTTTTAGAACCAACGTGTGTATTAAAATCTATTATAAAAATAAAGCGGTGACACATGCAATCTTCTTTATCAACTTTAACTTCACTGGCTGAATCATTCAAACAACTATGTATTGTCGACTGTCAATTCTCATAGGTCAATTGCAACGCTATTTAATTTTGATTATTTCAAGCGTCACAAGCAATAATTATTTACTTTCATTTTTCGTCATGGAACCATCCGATTTTCAATATATTAAAAATAAAAAAGGGATATTATATGAAGGATTTAAATATCATAGGAAGACGACATACAAGCAGGGTGCAGTGCTATGGAGATGTCTTTTTTGGAAATCCAAACATTGTTCAGAAACTATAACAATCTATAAGGTATTGGTTGGGGACCTCCACGCGGTGCACCCTGGGCAACGGAGGCAGCAGCGCCTCTCTCCTAGGGCGGGAGAGACACTGCCGCCTACGGCCAATCCCGACCGAGGCGAGGACGGCCCTGTTGAAGGCTGTTCGAAAGCTTTCCATGTGTCCCTCTGACTAGCAGATGGCACAGTGGAGAGCAGGTAAGGGGGCCATCGCGAAACCGGAGATGGTCCAGGGTCAGTTGGGGTGCGAGGGTTATGCTCTATGGGAAACCTTACACCCCGGCGTCTTAAGACCCGAGACGGCGTGCGGTTTTAGTCGGGTCAAGCCCGATTGGACATAACCATAACCGCCCCCGAATGGATTTCCACACGAAAAAAAAAAAAGGTATCTTTTGTAATTTTTTCATGTTACCTAAGTATATTATTATACATTATTGAATTGGATTATCTCAAAAGTATAACGCAACATATAGCTCATTATAATTTTTTAACGTTTTTTTAGGATAACATAATAAAGCATCATCAACATTCAGACGTTTGCAATCCCGGCCATGCACATAATGAAATATTGTTGGCGATGGATAAATGCAGAGAAAATGTGATATCTTCTGAAAATCAGCCTATTCCGTCTATTTATAAAAACTTCGCATGTTACGTAAAAAGGAAAGGTTTAAATTTAGTTACCAGACTACCGCCATACGAATCTGTAAAGAGCGGTTTGTATAAACAACGTAATTCAAAACTAGGCGTTAATAAAACGTCATTTGACCGTGCCTGCGAGGTTGAAATACCCAACTCATTTTCGGATTTCCTATTAGCTGACTATAGTTCTGGTGATACGCGAATCATAGTTTTATGCTTAAAAGAAACTCGGGAGGTGATTTCAACAATCAAACATGTATTTGCTGATGGCACATTCAAAAGTACGCCCGCACCTTTTCTTCAGATATATAGTATTCACGCGGATTTGGGGAGTACCCTTACCACTAAGAGAGTCGTACCTGTAATTTATGCTCTCATGACGGACCGGAAATACGAGTCGTATAATGCTTTGTTCAAAATTATAAAATCACAGGTTCCAGATTTTCACCCCACAATATTTACTTTGGCTTTAAATTACCGGCTATTGAAGCCGTTATTGAGAATTTTCCAGACGCGAATATTAATGGTTGCTTATACCATTTTCAAAATAGTATCCGAAAAAAGAGTAAGGCTTTTGGTCTCTTGAAAACTAAATTAAATCAAAGGGTAGTTGATATGTGTGCAGCGTTGCCGCATTTACCGTCCCCAATGCTTGAAGAAGGATGGTCTTAAGTAAATGAAATAATGCGGACCGATGTAACATATACAAAGTTAAGAAACTACATGGAACGGTACTGGTTTAAAAATATATATCAAGGACATTTGGACCGTATTTGGAGAACGTCACCGCACGAATAACTGTGTGGAATCTTGGCATTGCAGCCTAAATAAAGCAGTTGGTAGAAAGAAACCGAATTTAGTTTATTTATTAAACAAGTTAAAAGACAAAGCGAACTATAGTTCAATACGGACGATAAATGAAAGCTGCAACAAAAGGCTCAAATAAAATACAATGCTTTTATTCAAGATTGTGGGATGGAACTTATAAATGGAGAGATATCGGTGGCGCACTATCTGGAAATAATTAAATAAACTTCAGCATTACAGCTCTTTATGTCTCAGCACTGGTTTCCCTTATCTGAGACAAGGTTTTTTTTTTGTTTTGTTATAAAGAGGTTATAGATAGTTCAAATTTGTTTAATATGAACTTTATTATTTATATTATTTCTTCATTTAATGAAAATGGCTACTGCTGTAGATGTGGCTTTATAATAGATTTTAATACACACGTTGGTTCTAAAAAATCCATTTTGTAAATATTCTAGGATCGAGGATTAAAGTGGACATAAAAGTGTAAAAAGATCCATCAATGGATTTTTGTAATGGATCTTAGTGGACGGAGGGAATATTTCATTATTAAAACTACGATTAGGGTAATACTCAATGGTTTCATTTATTGCTTTATAATTAAATAACATGTTATTTGTGTTTATAATATTTAACGATGTGCACTTTGAAGCCTTACTCACGGTTTTATCGTCATATCTGCGTGTCCAATTTACTTTGAAGCCCTTAATCCATAAACAGTTCTTTCTGAAATCAATTGATACAGCATTAGCAAACATGAACGATTGACCTAAGACTAAATCTAATTCAATGTTATTTAATACAATGAAATTCACTCTAACTAAAATGTTCGCTAAAATCATGTTCACGTTGACTTCACCGCAGATAGTTGCCGAAGAACCAGTTATGCTTCTGATGTGCGTCAACGACGTTGACGGTTTTATTTGTAGGTTCAAGCTTCTAGCTAAAGCTTTGCTCATAGCATTTACCGTAGCTCCAGTATCCAGTAATGCTTCGATGTCAGAATTATTAATTGTAACTTTAATAAATGGCGTAAACTGACCAGAAAAATTGCTTTCGTTGTGACGCTGATCTGCACTCGCAGACTCGATATGCTCCATGCTCATTACATTTCTCTCTCGAGGCCGGAAAAACTGCCGGCTCGAAGTTGGAGTATCTCTTCTGTTAGATCCCGAAGAATTCGGGTTACTGGGGAAAACATTAGTGTTAGCAATGTTCCGAGGTCTTAGGTTGTATCTCGGAGTGCGGAAATTGTCCCCTTCATCCCGTGGACTCGACGATGACGGAGCTTGACGTGCATCGTAAGATGTCGTGTCTCCTCTATTCCCGTAGCGGTTATGTAATCCGACTTGACGATTATATCCTTGTGGAGGGTTCGTAGGTAAATTCTGTGTTCTATCCCCCTGCACGTCGGGTTGTACTTCCGATAATTGCAACAGCGCGTCGCGGAGTTCTTTTTTATCGCTGTACACCCTTGCCGCTAAAATGTTTCGAAATCTTGGCGACATTGACTTCAGAAATCTACTTATTATCTTTTTATCATCGGTAACCTTAGCTTTACTAGCCAAGTTGCACAATCTGTACCAATAGGTGACCAAGTTCTCCTCTTTGGCTTGATACGCTGAATAGAACAACTCTAAATCATCGCCATGGGAAGGAAACTCTTCTTCTAACAGTGAGCACACTTGTTCGAAAGTTAACTCTTCGTTAAAAATCGACTTGTAAAAGTGTAACGCTGCGCCCTCGAGGTAGGCAGCTAATATTGTGGCTTTGTCAGCCAACATAAATTTATTTATGGCGAATACGACATTGAAGTCTCTCAAAAAACTTTGGAATGAGACACCGTCAGTGCCACCAAATTTCTTTGATTCAGCCATCTTAATGGTAGTAATACAATATATATAATAAATTCAAATTTGTTATCTGTTTAAGGCGTCGATCCACTATTGTACGACGTCTTCCTTCTCAAGGTACGGGGTCGATCAATCCACTGCCAACTGCAGAATGTTGGCGTTTCCACCTCCTGTGGAAACCGGCGTTCCTCCACCGAATTCTATGGAAACCAGCGCCTCCACCAAAGCTGTGGTACCGGGGGTTTGGGTACCACGCGTGTATGAAGTGACGAAATTATACGACTTTAAGGGGAAAAGATATTATTTATTTATTATCCACTCGCACTTCCTACTTATATTATTAGGGATTTACGCGGTTGTTTTAACTTTAAATAGCGGACTGGGACGTATAACGCGGACTCGGCCCAAGGATAGGGCTTAAAGCGGGGCTCTTCCCAGGATACTTTTCTCAGCTTCAATCGGAACGGCTCCACTAGACCCGTTCAGATCCCGAATGTCCAGGCCGCGATTGTTTTATATCGTTCCTAAATCAAATTGTTTAAAAGGTACAATAGTTTTATTTAAACTCTGACACATGATGGCCAGGTAAACGAACCGTAGTGTTTGAACGAGGTCCGAACACTACAGTACCTTATTTGTAAATAAAAGAAAATCGGTTTGTATGTGAAGGTAGATAGGTGGGTACTGTCGGTTTTCTTCTGCCTCAAATCTTAAATATTCGTCTTTCTAACAGACTTATTTCTTTCACATTTGTTAGCCCTCGTAATCTGATCGCTAATCTTGGTGGCATCCTGAGCTTGAGGAACGACTGCCGTCTGACCCCCAATCCCGAGGGATAAGCGTGCGCCAGCGTCACCGATCTCTCATCAGAGGTTGGCTTGGGTCTCAAAGACCGTCAGAGTCATCGGTCTCTCACCACTATCAGAGGTTGGCTTGGGTCTCGAAGACCTCTACACATTTGTTAGTGGTCCACATAAATTTTAAGCCAATTTATACTATTCCCCAGCCACTAGTGTAGAGCTACATATTTCTTATTAAGTATACCTATAGGAAATTTCTGGTGAATTACTCATATCTACCTATACAGATTACAAATAATAACAAAAATCCCAGGCGCGCAAGCTAAATAACATCGGATCGTTATTATATTCCGAGAACAACAATAGAGACGAGAGAAGACTGATAGAAAAGAATCCAGTGTTTATGTCCATGTGTTTATGATTTTATTTTATTGTACTTTAGAATATCCGTGACGTAATTTGTACCAAGATATCTAAGGTACATAGATTCACTCACAACAGTCACATCATAGGCATAAAAACAAGAGCAGGTTTAATAGGTAGGGTGGGTCAATTTCAAATCAACAGTAAAAAGTGGGTTTTTGAAATTACTCCTTTAATATTAATGGTATACGCCTAATTTCTATTCAGTGATTGCTTAGGATTAGATTTTAATATTGGAAAGTTAGAAATAAACGATTATATTTAATTTTCGATATAATATAACCTATTTTTTTATTTGTGTCGGTGGTCCTTTTCCCGATTTTGCAACGAAACTTTAATTATAAATAAATCGAGTCTTGCATTTTTTAAAATTCTGGTTACACATAACTAAACATTAACTCAAGTTACGCTGATAGTTTTAAATTTAAACTGTTGTAAATGCGATTTCCGTGCGTTTTATTTTGCAATACTTTTTTTGAATCATTAATGTCGACTTGATAAATATTCTGTTAAAAACATCCGTATGTTACTGACACTGTAATGTTGGGTAATGGTTGGTTGCCAATCATAGATTTTTTTCGTCGTAGAAATCAGCTTAAGATCTTGTACTTTGACTTTTGAACCTCGTACCTTCAATAAGTATCTTAAAAAGAATTAAGACGTATATGATATGTACGTGGGACACTCAGAAAGTTTTGCGAAAATAAAAAAAAAGTGTTCTATAGGTAAATATTTTTTTATTAAATCTTTTCAAAGAACTCGCCACCAGCCTCTATACAAAGTTTCATGCGTTTGAACCAGTTATCAAACACTTTTCCAATCCGCCGCAGATACCTCGTTTACAGCCTGCTCAAACGTTGACAGCGCATCTTCCGGCGACGAAAATTGTATCCCTTTGAGCTGATTTTTTATTTTCGGGAATAAAAAGAAGTCGCACGGCGCAAGGTCAGGGCTGTAAGGAGGGTGACCTAGGAGTTTAACCGGAGTGCTGTCCAGGAAGTCCCTCGTTTTAAGCGCGGTGTGTGCGGGCGCGTTGTCATGGTGGAGTAGTATCCCGCGGAGCCCTGTGTTTGGTCGCTTGTAGCTCACTACAGAGAAAACTTCTGCCAAGCATTTGGTAGTGTGTAACGTTGTGAATTCTTTACAAAACAAATTAAAATTATATCCATAAATTAATCGATATTTTAGTATGTTGCTATAACTTATTACTAATTATCTATGGTTGTGCGAGCGAGATTGGACAACACTAGCCCAGTTATCAACTGACGGCTCTTAAATCGTTCCTTTCCTTGGCAAACTTCGCTGAGGAAGGTCACTTTGACCCCGTGGCCAACTTTGTCTGCTCCGGGTAAGTTTTGAGATCAACATTTCCTACTTCTTTCTACAGGTGAAGACTTTCCAGCGGTGCAGCTTATTGCCTGCTAAAATGCATGGCTTAATATATTTCATTTTATTCTGTGTGCTATTTCAGCCTACCTAATTAGTGCCACGAGGCCGATTGACCCCTACGGTCAGAGGTCGCGGCACCAGCTTGTGCATTCTCTTTTGTTATAGCTTCTAGCTACGCTGCATTGCCGCTGGGAGATTCTCTTCACCTGCTATTTTAGCGGGTCACTTGGATGTTATTACCTAGTGACAAACTGACCCGCACTTTTTCTATTTCCAGGGTCTTCGCACCGGGCTTCGCACCATAATGGCGCTAGCGAGGCACACCAGCGGAGACCCTGGCACGCCGGCATCACCACTAGCCACGTGTCCACTAGCTAAGTGCATACTACCATCTTTGCACAACGGACCGAACAACGCCACGGCAGAATATTTATTACGAATCCATTCCCTGAGATTCATTATTTCCAATACCTAATATAAATGTATGTAACGATCTCTTACACCGTATATAATCTAATATATTGTAATCGACCCTTTTATTTATCTCTGCTCGCCCTAGCCGGTAGTTACTCTCAATTACATCAATTACTTTATTAAATCTCCAGTGCATATGTCACCCTTATATTTACGTAACCTCATTGAAAACTTCTATAAAAAACATTTAACGTTACATTGGCGCCCCACGTTGGGCGCCAATGTAACGGTTAGGGTTTTGATGAAGTTTACATAATTTTAAGGGGTGACTTATACACTGTAAGATTTAATAAAGTAATTGATGCTAACTACCGGCTAGGGCGAGCAGAGAGAAATAAAAGGTTGATTACAATATATTAAGAGATTATAATCGGTGTAAAATAACGTTACATGAATTTATATTTGGTATTGGAGTAAATGAACCTCAGGGAATGAATTCGTAATAAATATTCTGCCGTGGCGTTGTTCGGTCCGTTGTGCAAAGATGGTAGTATGCACTTAGCTAGTGGACACGTGGCTAGTGGTGATGTCGGGTCCGGGGTCTTCGCACCGGGCTTCGGCCCATTTTGGCGGTAGCGAGGCACACCAGCGGAGACCCTGGCACGCCGGTATCACCACTAGCCACGTGTCCACTAGCTAAGTGCATACTACCATCTTTGCACAACGGTCCGAACAACGCCACGGCAGAATAATTATTACGAATCCATTCCCTGAGGTTCATTTACTCCAATACCAAATATAAATTCATGTAACGTTATTTTACACCGATTATAATCTCTTAATATATTGTAATCAACCTTTTATTTCTCTCTGCTCGCCCTAGCCGGTAGTTAGCATCAATTACTTTATTAAATCTTACAGTGTATAAGTCACCCCTTAAAATTATGTAAACTTCATCAAAACCCTAACCGTTACAAGTGTACCATTCAGCGTTGATGCTTCTTTGATTTTGTAAAGGGATTGATAACAAGTAGCCAGACAAATTGAAAAAACTCGCGATCAAAATCTTCCTTCCGCTTCTAGATCGCTTCACTTTGGTAGGTGTTGATTCGTTTTGAAACACCCAAACCGTCGACTGGCGTTTTGTTTCTGGATCATACTGATAAATCCACGACTCATCACCTGTAATGATGTCATAAACACGCCGAGACGCGCCTGCTTCAAACTTGTTTATCATATCACGACACCATTCCACCCGGGCCTGCTTCTGAGCATCGGTGAAATTGTGCGGCACCCAGCGTGAAACTATCCTTCTCACACGAAGATGCACGTGTAGAATCTCGTGAAGGCTTCCCGATCCAATCTGAAGAATGTGCTGAATCTCTTGATATGTGACTCGTCTATTATCTTGGTTTAAATTTTTCACTGCTAGCACGTTTTCTTCCGTAACAGCCGTCAAAGGGCGACCACTTCTTTCTTCATCCTCCAAAGTCAGTCGACCGCGCTTGAATTCGTTATACCAACGATACACGGTCGCCTTGGAAGGGCCTTCATCCATGAATGCCATTTGAAGTCTATCGTACGATTCGTCTGGTTTCAGGCGACACTTGAAATCGTAGTTAATCATAGCGCGAAAATGTTCCCGACGCAGATCCATTTTTCAATGAGACACAATAATTGAAATTATCTTGCAAAAAATGCAGAGAGAAATTTTGAAATTGGAACGTACTTATTTTTACTCATAAATAATCATATTTTAGAAATAGATTATAACTGACCAGTCTCTCATATATAAAAACTTTTTTTCGCAATACTTTCTGAGTGGCCTGGTATATCGGAGAATTTCGAATATCTGGGACGTGTCTAGGTGGCTCAGTTGGTCAGAGCATTCCCCCTGTAAGGGACTGGTCGCGGGCTCAAGTCCCGTCCTAGATGTTCTCTTTTTCCGATCTAAATCTTTAGAAAAAAATAAGCATACAAAATGCTTAAAAATTTATTTGAAAGAATACTTATTATTTAAGCGAGTAATGAATATTATACCTACTTATTAATCACTTTAAAGAAGAATAAAACGTATTTTGCTTTCTTTGTATCGGGATTTCAATTGATTTTTGACTGAAACTATACTCTGTATCACTTCAAAGGAACATACCCACAGGTATAATAGTTATTATACTTCGTATATCTCCCGAAGATGATTACAGTTTACATGCAGCAGTACGCCAGTTCATACTGTCCAATCATACTTTTAAAGTTATAAAAATAGAAAGATTTAGTTCTACTTTCAAAAATAAAAGTTGTTTTATTGACTCCTCCCCTGCCACAGCGCGCCCCGCCAACGCCATATTGGATGGTGCTTGCGTTCATCATTACGCGATTTTGTGTCGTCCAAATCACAACAAAAATCAGCTTCTAGTTAAAATAAGTGCAACTACGCGCCATCATGGGCAAAAGGAAACGTGCCAGCAGGGACGATAGTGATAACGTCGAAAAACTTCTCAAGAAAGTAAAAAGACTCGTTAGGAAACGAAGAAAAATTTCTCCATCGTCATCGGAGGCAGAGGCACAGGCAAAGGTGTCCCCTGTACACTCACAACAAAACTTAACAAGTGATCTAGAATTTCAAGGTAAATATTTTAAAATCCTACTCATTCGTAAAAAGTTAGTTCAGTTTTTTTCACGAAAACCGTCACAAAGAAATTATGGTTGCAGTATTCCGATATGTTACCATCAAAAATGTAATCCCTATGTACTGTAGCGTCCGACCTCGTTCGAGCACTACAGATAGTTTCCTGGCCATCATGTGTCAGAGATTAAAAATAAATTGTTTTAAAATATAAAAAGTAGAATAGAAAAACAAGGGGCCCCAGACGTCACAGTACCTACATACATCGTGTTTGAATACCTCGAGAAGCACTTCAAAACATACCGACTGTTATATCGTCAATACCCAGGTGTCATAAAATGATCATAATTCATTGTGCTACCCCGGCTTATCGCGTGTGGGTACTATGACAGCCAAATAAAATGCAACCTGCGTGAGTATCTATAGCGCGTGTAGGCGCTCAAGTTAAATTAACAATGTATTTGATTACGATATCACTATCAGTGTATGATTAATATTGTCATAAAATGATCTAATATTCATTGGGTTACCCCGGCTTATCGCGTGTGGGTACTATGACAACCAAATAAAATGCAACCTGCGTAAGTATCTATAGCGCGTGTAGGCGCTCAAGTTAAATTAACAATGTATTTGATTACGATATCACTATCAGTGTATGATTAATATTGTCATAAAATGATCTAATATTCATTGGGTTATCGCGTGTGGGTACTATGACAACCAAATAATATGCAACCTGCGTAAGTATCTATAGCGCGTATAGGCGCTCAAGTTAAATTAACAATGTATTTGATTACGATATCACTATCAGTGTATGATTAAAATTGTCATAAAATGATCTAATATCCATTGGGTTACCCCGGCTTATCGCGTGTGGTTACTATGACAACCAAAAATGCAATCTCGACGTACACTAAAAAATGTACTGACTTCGATTTTCCTATCTATGGATGAAATTAATAGTCTTATGAAATTCATTATGGTCCTCGGCGTTTATCGTGTGTGGGTACCTACCATAACAACCCATAAGTGTAACCTCAACGAAGTTCACTGTGGGTGAAACACAGAATACCCAACGTTTCATCGTGTGGGCGCAAAATCTTCCTTAACCACATACCTACACTATATAGTAAGGTATATTGCGATATGACGTCTCGACACATCGGGGCTTTAAACGCACGGGTGGCACCGCGGGCACCAGTCGCCGAGCCGCGAGTGTACCACAAACAAGCTCGGTGCTCACCACCGCACCGCCGCCGCCGCCGCTGCCGCGCAACCCACGCCGGTCGCCAGCGATAACGCACAACGACGCACCCGCGGACCACTTATTACTCAACTCGACGTCGCTGACTACTTCTTCACAGGTACACAATGCAGCTAATGCCGGCAGACTCAAGTATTACTTTGATGAATGGTGTAAAATTACCAATGACAAAATTATCTTATCGTGGATAAAGGGATATCGGACATCATTTATCTCCGAACCTTTACAGACAAACACATATATACAGATAGACCTATCACGTCTTCTGATACAAAAATTATCGATTATGTGTATATGATTTATTATAATCAGGTGTCATTTCTCAGTGTACTCCATGCGTAAAACAATTCATTTCCCCCATTTTTACAGTACCAAAACCAAATGGAAAACATCGTTTTATCCTGAACCTAAAAAATCTCATTAGATTCATTTACGTTCAACATTTCAAAATGGAAGATTATCGAACAGCTGTAAAGCTGATTTATCAAAACAACTACATGGCGACAGTAGATATCAAGGACGCGTATTTTTTAGTCTCAATCGCAGAAAGTGACAGAAAATAACTTCGCTTTACATGGAATTCGAAATTATTTCAATTCAATGTTCTCCCATTTGGCCTTTGTACGGCACCTTATGTATTTACAAAATTACTAAAACCTGTACTACAACATTTACGCTTATTGGGCCACTTATCAGTCAATTATATAGACGATTTTCCGTGTATTGGTAATTCATTCAACAATTGCAAGAATAACGTCGATACAACCAGAGCTTTACTACTTAAGCTAGATTTCTTATTAAATGATGATAAATGTGAAACGTGCCCAAAAAGGAAATGTTTATTTCTAGGCTAAAAATATGTGTATGACCCTGCCTGACGAAAAGAAAAGCCGTATAAAATTATTGTCTAACAGAATGCTAAATACAAAAAAGTGAACGAAGCAAATAAGGGAACTCGCCCGATTTCTAGGTGTTTTGATGTCGGCATGCCCCACTGTTAAATATGGTTGGGTATACACAAAACTGTTAGAAAGAGAAAAGTGGTTCTTAACTCTTCGAATAATTTTAATAAGAATATGACTATACCCAATGTTCTGAAAAATGACATTATATGGTGGATAGACCATATTGACTCATCGTCTTGTTCATTTCAAACAAAAGACTATAGCGTTGAAATATTCAGTGACACCTCAAACACAGGTTGGGGCGTAGTTTGTAACGACCAGACCGCTCATGGACACTGGGACCACTCTCAACGATCTTCACCCATAAATAGTCTCGAACTCTTAGCAGCCTTTTACGGCCTTAAGATATTTGCGTTTCATGTTAAAAATTGCAATATTTTAATTAAAATAGACAATACTACAGCAATAGCATATATTAATAAAATGGGTGGTATACAATTCACTCACTTGAACAATATTGCACGTGACATGTGGCAATGGTGTGAAGCACGTAATATACATCTATTTGCATCATATATACAGTCCAAGCGCAATCGAATCGCAGACCTTGAATCCCGTCAGGCTTGCAATTTAGATACCGAATGGGAACTAGCAGACTACGCATTCTCACAAATAACACGGGTTTTTGGTACCCCAGAATTTGACTTATTTGCAAGTATTCAAAACCACAAATGTCATAGTTATGCCTCATGGAAACTAGATCCCAACTCTGAAAACGTTGATGTCTTCACTATCAATTGGGAACATCTAAAATTCTATGCCTTTTCAACGTTTAGTATAACTGCAAAAGTCTTACTTAAGATCAAACATGACAAGGCAGAGGGAATAGTAGTGGCACCATACTAGCCCACATAGCCCTGGTACCCTGTCTGGTTAAATTAATTTAATTTAGAAGTATTATACTTCTAACTAACGGGGGATACCCAGTCCATATCTTGATATAATGATGGCCTCATTTTCTCAAAATACACTAAATCAGTATAACACTTCTTTAAACTCAGGGTGGCTATTCTGTAAAGACAACGGGCTAGACTATTGCGATTCAAGCACTACACAATTAATCGAATACCTGACAATAAAGTTTAATTCCGGTGTTAGCTATAGTAGGTACACTCAACAGTCACCGCTCCGCCTTGTCAATATTACTAGGGTAGGAGGTTACTTGTAATGATTACATAAAACGTTTTTCAAAGGTATATACCGTATAAGACTACCAGCACCAAAGTATAATTCTACATGGAATCCTAATGTGGTCCTAAATTATCTATCAACACTCCTTAATGAAAAAATTACATTAAAAGACTTGTCACAAAAAACTATTACTCTATTAGCGTTAGCATCCGCACAAAGAAAAAGAACTTTAAGCTTAATAAAATTAAAAAATATCTTTACATTCTGAAAAAAATGTTATCAAAGTTGAAGATTTAATAAAAACCTCACGACCCGGCAGCTATCAACCATTAATTACATTACTATACATCATAGAAATCCCTGCAACGTACCCAGCGTTAGCTATGAAACACTATATCGATGCTACTTCTGGCTTACGACGTCAAGAGGAATGCCTTTTTATTAGCTATCAAAAACCATACAAACGAGTAGGCCCTCAAACATTATCTCATTGGGTAACATCAATATTAGAAAAAAGTGGCATAGACATAAATACGTATAGGGCTCATAGCACTAGACATGCCTCGACGTCGGCTGCGTACAGAGCAGGAAAGCGGCAGGTTGGACTGAATCTTCCCATGTATTTTTAAAATATTATAATAAAAACGATTCCAATCAAGCAGAAACCGAATTTGTAGACGCATTATTTAGATGAGTAACTAAGTACAATTGTTTATAAGGAGCTGCTTAATAAGTGTTGATTATGAAAATAAAACATTATAACTATTACGTTCATAAATCACTTCAATGCTTTTTCACTCTTTTTTGTTTCCTTTTTTTTTGATGCTCTAAACATCTGCATGTAAACTGTAATCATCTTCGGGAGAGATACGAAGTATAATTAGGAATCAAACGAACTTACCTAGTGAAGTTTGATATCTAATTATACGAGTCTCTTGACCGAAGATGATTACACTCCCACCCCTCCCTAAAAACCCTTAGACCTATCAAAAAAAAAAAAACTGAAGAATGACGAACGCAAGCACCATCCAATATGGCGTTGGCGGGGCGCGCTGTGGCCCTACCACTGGAGTCAATAAAACAACTTTTATTTTTGAAAATAGAACTAAATATTTATATTTTTATAACTTTAAAAGTGTCACTGGACAGCATGAACTGGCGTACTGCTGCATGTAAACTGTAATCATCTTCGGTCAAGAGACTCGTATAATTAGATATCAAACTTCACTAGGTAAGTTCGTTTGATTCTTAATAAGTTTGCGGCGAAGAAATCGTCATTGTTTACGTATCTATAAGTGTAAATTGTATGTTATTTCGTGTCACCTTATTTCTACTCCATATCAGAATACATAATATAGTATATAAACCATTGTAAATAGATAATAAACGCATATTTGTAAATTGACTGATCGACCATTAGGGTACATCCGCGAGGGGTGTGTGTTGGGTAACCTCCTCGAGTGTCGCTCCGATTCCGATCCCGCTGCAGTCCGGGGGGAACGGAATCGGAGCGGCCGGTACACCCTGGGCGGCGGTCAATGGCTTCCCCTTCACCCCTTCATAGGGTTGGCATTGATCGTCGGCCAATACCCAACGTGGCGGGAACACATCGCTCTCCGTACTCCTCTGCTTTCTGAGGAGACAGGATGAGCGATGCTGTTAGTGGTGAGATGGCCCAGGGTCAGCCGGGGTGCGAGGGATATGCTCTATGGGTAACCTTACACCCCGGCGTCTGAAGACCCGAGGCGGCGTGCGGTTTTGGTCGGTGCAAGCCTGACATAACCGCCCCTGCTGGCCGGCGGGGGGGTATCCGAAGGGATTTCCGCACGATAAAAAAAAAAAAAAAAAAAAGGGTACATCCGCGAAAAGTAATTAAGCCGCGGTGTCGTTAACGAACCGCGATAGTTCGATCGGCCAATCAGAAAAATCTAATTATTGAATTAAGACTTTAAAAGCCGCTATAATTTTAATTCGACACCTCAGTCGGCAACTAGAAATCGAAGCGAGAAGTGCTCTTTCCTCTTCACAAAGAATAAATGAAGATACACGAAAAAATCTCTTTCATTCTGAAAAATTCAAGTACTCTTCGAGGCTACCCATAATAGGTGTTTACAGGACATTACAAAAACACTTACGAAATATTTAAATGCAGAACACCATACAATCAACCGGAAACCCAAAGACCCCACGACCCTCTAGTACAATTCTAAGGGAATGCACCTACCATAGAGGAATTATAGATACAAATAAAAAAGAAATCGTCTAAATCGGCTCCGGGCCCGGATGGGGTCCATATTATAGTAGTGTATAAAAAATGTCCAACAGTTCGTAAACATCTCACAAATAGGTCTTTACCTATGAAATTGCCGAAATTTTCTCACAAATTCATGAGTTTGTTATTCCTGTAATTTAATAGCTATTTCCATAATTTATATTTTGTTTGAAAGTTGATTTCAAGATTTTACAACTCTGTTTTAAATTTTGTTTTTATTGGCCGCTTGATAAATTAATTCGATCTTCAAAAACAGTACTTCCTAAATGCTTTCCATTTTGATGATAAATTTCGAATCACACATCAGCTGTCACTTTTCGAAAATGTAGGTAATAAAAGTTGCTGTTTGTTAGCCTAATCAGGCCTCCTTCACTCCATATACTTGCGCGCTATAATTACCTACCGCCCGGCCGAGCGGCCTCGGGCCGTTTGCGGACCAAATTCCAGTGCGGTTTTCGCTAGCGAAGCGCACGCACGCTGTTTAATTTTAATCGCTCCGTTCGTTCGTACGCGTACCTACGATGCCATCTGGTCACAGATTACTAAATAGTTACTACGTAACAGATACTTTGCTCAGTAGAAAAATTCCAAAACCTGCTATAATAGACTACTCCGTCGCGTCAGCAACCACTGCATGCTAAAATGTGCCTAAATGCTTAAGCGTACAGTTGAGATTGCTTCGCACCGCGCGATCCCACAGCAATCGCAGGGCTGCCTCTTTGATAAAATTAAATTAACATAACTTTTTGTGTCTATGTTATTGATAACAGTGAATATATTCTGACTACTTCTGACTATAGGTGGTACCGTTTTTTTTTTTTCGTCCGGAAATCCCTTCGGATACCGCCCCCGCTGGAGAGCGGGGGTCTCCAGCGGGGGCGGTTATGTCGGGCTTGAACCGACTAAAACCGCACGCCGTCTCGGGTCTTAAGACGTCGGGGTGTAAGGTTACCCATAGAGCATATCCCTCGCACCCCGACTGACCCTGGGCCATCTCCGGTTTCGAGATGGCCCCCTTACTTGCTCTCCACTGTGCCATCTGCTAATCAGAGGGACACGTGGAAAGCTTCCGAACAGCCCTCAACAGGGCCGTCCTCGCCTCGGTCGGAGTTGGCCGTAGGCGGCAGCGTCTCTCCAGCCCTAGGAGAGAGGCGCTGCCGTCTCCGTTGCCCAGGGTGCACCGCGTGGAGGTCCCCAACCAAGCACCCCTCGTTTATAAAATATTTTTTATAAATTGGTGCTGACTGTGCAATACATCTAGATAAAACATAATTGCAGAGGTCAGTGTGTAGGTAAAATAAATAAAAAATCTTTAAAAGTTACATTTGTTTTATTTTATATAATTTTTTATAAATTTCTTACCCTTTCTAAATTCTCGGTTATGAAATTTTAATGTAGAAAAAATTCTGAATCTAATAAATTTTGTATCTGCACCTTTGATGGTAATGGCTGATAGTATATAAATATTCGACTATTTGGTTTGTGTCGATATTTCCTTAGATTCTGGTTCAGTACTGGAACTTGAAGTAGTTGGTAGAGATGGCAGCAGTTTTGTAGGCAAAGCGTCAAATCTTAATTGTGGTTTATGAATAATCACCGACTTTTCAAAATGAACTCAACACACATAATGACTTCTTGGCTTGGTGTCTGGCCTTGCTAAATCGGGCCTGCCAATCAATTCAGCCCATGTTTCACGCCTAAAAAAATAAAAAAAAATAAAAAATTGGACAGGTCTACGGAAGGAGATGGGTACCTAGATAAGACAGACGGACAGACACACAGACATGACGAATTTATAATAGATCCCAAACTTGGCAATCCTACAATTTAATATTATGAATAAATAATACTAATAAATACATTGAATGATTATTAACATTTATTAATTTATTAATAACTGTAACACGGGGCGAGCTCAAGAATTATTTGACGATATCATGGAAAATGAACCCTTTGCAATATAATTATTTTTTATAACTTCAAACATCTTTAAATTTTTTTTTTACATAAACATTTACTTATATATTTTTTACAAATCGCATAAAACCGAATCATCCTTGTTTGTTTGTTTACGCTAACAGCGCGACAAGTTGAGACAGGTTGCCGTGCCATATTATCACAATTTTATTTTAATAATAATAGCGTTTTAAACGTTGTTAAAATAGTGATTAAGGTAAATATGACGTTTCTATGTAACAAAAATATGTAAATATGTGTCTGAAAGGCAAGCTAATCCTGTATCATCTAGACTAGACCTATTAAAAATAATTTTGAAACGACAAAAAACAGTAATAGTTTATCACTTACCTTTCTTCATTGACAGGTAAATGGAAAAATGTTAGGTGTTTATCCCTTCTTTTACTTGATTTGCACCCATCTACAGCACATAAGGCACCAGATCAGGCCTCCTTCACTCCATATACTTGCGCGCTATAATTACCTACCGCCCGGCCGAGTGGCCTCGGGCCGTTTGCGGACCAAATTCCAGGGCCTGTAGACAAAGTCACATTCTACTAGTGGAATCGCTTCGAAGCGGACCTTCAAATGTTCAATATGTATGGGAGTGACATTATTTGTTACACGTGACATGTCGACAAATGTTGTCTCTCCCATACATTTCGGTCTTTTGAAGGTTCGCTTCGTTGCGATTCCACTAGTAGAATGTGACTTTGTCTACAGGCCCTGGCTGTTTTCGCTAGCGAAGCGCACGCACGCTGTTTAATTTTAATCGCTCTGTTCGTTCGTACGCGTACCTACGATGCCATCTGGTGCCTTCATTTTCCATGATATCGTCAAATAATTCTTGAGCTCGCCCCGTGTTACAGTTATTAATAAATTAATAAATGTTAATAATCATTCAATGTATTTATTAGTATTATTTATTCATAATATTAAATTTTAGGATTGCCAAGTTTGGGATCTATTATAAATTCGTCATGTCTGTGTGTCTGTCCGTCTGTCTTATCTAGGTACCCATCTCCTTCCTTAGACCTGTCCAATTTTTTATTATTTTTTATTTTTTTAGGCGTGAAACATGGGCTGAATTGATTGGCAGGCCCGATTTAGCAAGGCCAGACACCAAGCCAAGAAGTCATTATGTGTGTTGTCTTGATTTTGAAAAGTCGGTGATTATTCATAAACCACAATTAAGATTTGACGCTTTGCCTACAAAACTGCTGCCATCTCTACCAACTACTTCAAGTTCCAGTACTGAACCAGAATCTAAGGAAATATCGACACAAACCAAATAGTCGAATATATATATACTATCAGCCATTACCATCAAAGGTGCAGATACAAAATTTATTAGATTCAGAATTTTTTCTACATTAAAATTTCATAACCGAGAATTTAGAAAGGGTAAGAAATTTATAAAAAATTATATAAAATAAAACAAATGTAACTTTTAAAGATTTTTTATTTATTTTACCTACACACTGACCTCTGCAATTATGTTTTATCCAGATGTATTGCACAGTCAGCACCAATTTATAAAAAATATTTTATAAACGATACAATTTTAAACTAGGTACCACCTATAGTCAGAAGTAGTCAGAATATATTCACTGTTATCAATAACATAGACACAAAAAGTTATGTTAATATAATTTTATCAAAGAGGCAGCCCTGCGATTGCTGTGGGATCGCGCGGTGCGAAGCAATCTCAACTGTACGCTTAAGCATTTAGGCACATTTTAGCATGCAGTGGTTGCTGACGCGACGGAGTAGTCTATTATAGCAGTAGGTTTTGGAATTTTTCTACTGAGTAAAGTATCTGTTACTGTTGTACGTAGTAACTATTTAGTAATCTGTGGCCTAATGTTGTCTCATTCATACACAAAAAAAATCATTAAATTTGGATTTGTCATTCCTAAAAAATGCAAAAATGTTAGTACTGAAATTGGGTTTCCCCCAATTTCTTTAAGAAAAACGGCAATTTCATATGTAACGACCTAATTTATTCAGTAAAATCTGGTCAGAAAAGAATAAACCAGTCGCATTTGGCGAAGCGGTTTTTGTTCTCATTCCAAAAAAACATGAAGTGACCCATCCTAAAGATACTAGACCGATAGCACTAACTAACAGAATTTCAATTTTTTTTTTCGTTTATATTTAGTCCGTCCAATTGACTGCACCCCGCCTGATGGTAAGCTGAGGTGAAGTCCAAAAAGTAGTGGCCACCATTTCTAGAGATTGCCCCTAGAATGGTGGCCCCTACCTAGACGGCCTCAACAGATGTTTTTTCACGCCCCGCTTAAAGAGCCCAGGATTTTAGGTAGGAGGGAACACGTGGGTGGGTAAAGCGTTCCAGTGCTTTATGGTCCGACAAAAAAAGGAGTCACCAAACCGCTTGGTTAGCGATGGTATCGATTGCACTGTATGAGGATGACACCTAAGTCCTGCACGTGTTGTTCGGGACAAGCAGGGAGAAGGAGGAATCAATTGGAATAACTCATCGGAACATTCACCATGGTATATGCGATAGAATACTGCCAAGGAGGCTATATCTCTACGCAACTGCATAGGCTCTAGAGAACTGGTGACCTCAGGACTATCAATGATCCGGACTGCCCGTCGCTACAAGCTATCGAGAACGTCTAGTAAGTACTGAGAGGAGCCATCCCACAGGTGAGAACAGTATTCCACGCAGGGACGAATTTGAGTCTTATATAAAAGACACCGCTGCCCCGGCGTGAAAAACCGCCTCACCCTGTTCAACACTCCGAGTTTACGAGAAGCTGTTTTAAAAACGCTCTCAATGTAATTTTTATTATTAAGTTTGCAGCGAACATCCATACCGAGCATGTTGATACTGTCCTGCAGTGGTAGTGGTGTGTTCCGAAGAGTTAGGAGGGGAAGGAAAGGAGATACCTTTGCTGTAAACGCGCATGCCTGTGTTTTCTTGGCATTGAACTCGACCAGGTTCTCAGATCCCCATTGGGAAATGTGGTCTAGGTCCTGATCGAGCTCAATGACGTCTTCTCTCCTCGATGTCAGTCTGCTTGGCCGCTGAATGTCCGAGATAACGCCCATGCAAAGTACTGTCATCTGCATAGCAATGTATGCTGCCCACGGACAGCATATAATTCATATGAAGAAGAAAGAGAGTGGGCGATAAGACGGACCTCTGAGGCACACCAGCATTAACCTGCATGAACTCAGAAGCCCGGCCGACAGAAAGGACTCGGATGCTGCGCTCATGCAGAAAACTGGCAACCCAGCTGCACACCTTCTTTCCCACCTCCTTCCCATGGCCCTACCAACCATCTTGGTTATAACGGGCCGAATCTTGGGAGATGCGCGCCCTACTGGCGACTGCCTTGCGGGCGCGCACTTCTTGACTCCCTACAAATTATTTTGGTGCCCTCCTACTTGTACACTCTCCCCTTTCTGGGGCAGCACGCCACACTAACGGAAATTGCTCGCCATTAGGGAACCTCCTGAGCTTTGCGCCTTTCGTGCCAAACATGCGCAAAGCTCCGTAGCCGGCCGAAGTTTTGGGGTGTGCCTACCAGGTCCGAATAGTACATAGGCCCAACCTCCGATCTAACCACCTTACTTAACATGGTGGCGCGGATGTCAGCGTACAAGGGGCAGACCCACAACACATGGTGTAGGTCTTCGTCTTCCATACCACAGAAACATTCACTCTCGCTGCCAAGGCCTAGATCATACAATCTCTTTCGAAAGCATCCATGCCCGGTGAGGAGCTGGGACAGCTCATAGTCCGGCTCGACCCAATGCCATGAAAGCCGCTGTTCCACGAGAGGGAAGAAGAGATACGTTGTCCTCCCCTTCTCCTCTGTGTCCCAGCGTCTCTGCCAGGTTCGTAACGCGGTCGCGCGCGTGTTCGCCCTCCACTGTTTGAGCTCCTCCTGCAACCACCCGCACGATTCCCCGTACTCTGCAGCAATCCTTAGTCGAGTCTCCTCCAGTTCCCCAGCACGGATCACCTCCAGGTCTGCCGGTAGTACCCCCGCGAGTACTGCAAGCGCATTGGTGCTGGTGGTCCTATAAGCTTTTGTGAGGAGTATTAGGCTTTGCCGCTGCGTTCGAAGTAGGGGGCTGCGGACGACGTGCATGAGGGCCCTCCTGTACCACACCGCCGCAGCGTATGTGACGGTGGGGACAAAGGTACCCCCATACACGGCGAGCAGGCCCCTGTATTTGACGCCCCAGGTGGACGCCGATATCCTACTCATCTTGCCAAAGCATTTGGCCGCGCGTTCCCCAATGCTCGTTGCGTGCTCTGCGAAGGACAGGCCAGAGTCCAGGACTACCCCCAAAACCGTCGCGGACCTCACGCTCCTGATCGAGGTGCCATCCATCTTAATGATGGGAGGCCGCTGGAGCCTGCCCCCCAGGGTCATCGTCGAAGATTTGCCGGGGGAGAAGGACAACCGGTTTCGAGAGCCCCACCCGCTCAGCAGGTCCACAGTGGCCGCGCTTTTGCGCTCAATTTCGGCTCTCGAATCCGCCTCGATCAGGGCCGTGATATCATCGGCGTAGGCGACGATACTGACCCCCGATGGCAGCGGCAAGCGCATGCTGTCATCCATGAGGACGTTGTAGAGTGGTTTCCCAGTACCGAGCCCTGGGGGCAGCCCATGGTTTGGACCCTCCACACCGCCGGGTCGCCAACGAAAAGGCCCACCCGTCGGTCTGCAAAGTAGGACCTAATGACTTTAAATATGTTGGGGGGACATCCGCGTCCTTTTAACTTTGTGAGTATCATTGGCCACCAGGCGTTGTCGAAGGCGCCAGCTATGTCCAGGAAAATAGCCTGGACATATTTGGAAGGACTGTCCTTCACTGCACGCATAAATGACAATAATGCCGTGGTGGTCGACCTACCCGGAGAAAATCCGTGCTGGCTCGGGGAGATTTGGCTGCACCAGCTGCACAGTCGAGATGGCAGACCGTAGGCCGGGAGCTTGGCAAGATGCGATCTGTGAACCTATCGAAAGCTTTGGCGATGTCAAGGCTGATAGCCAGTGACTCGCCATGCTTGTCCATAGCCTCACCCCAGAGATGTGTGACGTACGCCAGAAGATCACCCGTTGACCGTTGACCGGCCTAAAACCATATTGCCGGTCGTTAATTATGGAGTGATCTTCTAGGTAACGCATGAGCTGTGCGTTAATAATGTGTTCAAACACCTTGCTGAGAACTGAGGTGACAGCTATGGGTCGATAGTTGCCCGGATCGGACCGATCTCCTTTTTTGGGGACCGGTTGTACGTTTGTCTCTTTCCAAGCCCCCGGGACCAATCCCGAGGAATAAGACAGGCGATACAGTCGCGTCAGCGTTGGAGCTAACTCTGCTGCGCATTTTTTAAGAACTACCGCTGGTATACCATCAGGGCCACTGGCTTTCCGGACGTCGAGTGACTGTAGTGCAGCGCGGACGTCGTATTGCCTGATACGAATATCAGGCATTGAGTGGTCACAAGTGACAGGTGTTGGCCGCTGCAAGCCAAAGTCGTCGATTCGGGAGTTAAAAAAAGGTTAACCAGCATATCTGTTTGCTCTTGCGGCTCGTGAGCCAGTGAACCGTCAGGGTAAAGCAGCGGGGGCAGCGAAGGCTGGCAGAAGTTGGATTGCACGGCTTTGGCCAGTCGCCAGTACCCACGGTTACCCGCGGGATGTGACATGAGTTGCTGACCAAGCCGTGCTATGCGCTGGGCATCCGCTCTGACGTATGCCCTCTTGCAGTCCTTAGTGGCCCTGTTATACGCCGACTTGAGGTGCCTTGCATTCGGATCGCACTCGACTCGTGCCCTAGTCCTCGCGCGGTACGCCGACTGATCCCGTTGAACAGCATCAGCGTACTCGCGCCCAAACCAAGGCCGAGTTCTGCGGGCGCTGGTGACCTCAGTGTGTGGAATATAATATTCCATACCCAAGCTGATTTCACCAACAACGGCAGAAGCACAATCCGATGGGTCCTTTCCATCAAAGCAGCGCTCAGACCACGGAACGGATGCGAAATAGTCTCGCATGCCGTCCCAATCCGCTGACGAGTAATGCCATAGCCGTCGCTTTATCACCACAGGTTGTGGAGGTGCAGTAACTGGCACGTTGGCGCAGACCAGACAGTGGTCGGAGGAACCCAGTGGAGCTCGTACCGAAACCCTGTACTGGGCTGGGTGGGTCGGCAGTAGAAGGTCTAGCAAAGAGGGCTCCTGACTTGATATGTCTGGTATCCGGGTGGTCTGTTGTACCAGTTGAGTCAAGTCATGCGTCAGTGCGAATGTGTGGGCGGCCCGTCCCGCATGGTCAGTTTTGAGAGAGCCCAGTCAGGTCTCGTGGTGGGCGTTGAAGTCTCCCAAAAATACCATTTCGGCGGTCGGAAACCGCTCCTGCGCAACATCTGCCGCCTGACTCAGGTGGTCGAAGAGTCGAGTTGTCTCGGTATCCCCGTGATGGGAGCGGTATAGGCACACGTAAACCCGGCTAGAAGAGCCATGGTCCACGTGTAGCCAGAGGACAGAAAAGGATGGGTCCTCTAGGCAGCGCAAGCGGCGACAGCAAACATCCGCCCTGATATACACGTACACCCCGGCTTTTGCAAGGAAATTTTCCTCTACCACATAGCCGGGGTAGAGTAAGTAAGACGTATCTTCAGGGCGGCGTATTTGCGTCTCGGTGAGAAAAAACAGTGCCGGCCGTACCGTCTCAAGGTGATGGTGGACGGCTTGGAGGTTTGTATGGAGTCCACGAATATTCGTGAACTCCACCTCAAAAAGTGATGTGTTGGTGGGAGAAGAGTATACCGCTGTGTTATGTGCTTCATTTCTCATTTGCGCTGCCATAATTATCTTAATTGGAAGAGAAGGCGTGAAAAAAAAGAGGAGACAGACGCCACAGCAGAGTATGACAAAGCGCAGGGTTTGGTATCGCCTATGGATGCATGGCATGGCGGTAGCCGACCCGCCGAACGGAAGGGCCCCCGTACCCTCTCGAGTGTGATCGCCGGACCCACCATCCGGTCACCAACCGGTACGACGAATCACATCGGGATTATGCGCAATCTGGTGGGGTAGCCTCCCGGGTTGGTTAGTCCCGGTTGGGCCCCTGTACTATGCCGCGGGCGGCCAGCGGCACCACCGTTTATACGGGTCTCCCTGTCAGGCGGGTCGACCCACGCCATCCACACTAGACTCCGCCAATACCCCACTGGTCCCACAACTGCTGTGTCGGCTGGGTCTTCATCCCCGGCTGTGCAGCTGCTGAACCCTGAACACAACCCAACCAATGTTGGGCTATTTGGAGGGTTTTCCAAAGCTGCATGGTGGTACCAACCCGGACCATAATTGTTCCACCAGTTTCCATAGCCATGTTGGCCGCGCCAGTGATTGCTAGATCGCGTGTCTCCTCTCCACGTGGGTCAGGTGTTCGACCCGGACGTATGGTTGGATTATAGAGAGCAAATTTCTCAATATTACAAACAAAAATGTGTCATTTTATGATTAACAATAGATATTTCGGACCGAACCACCAGAAAGGGTTTTTACCCGGCATTTCTGGATGTCTGGAACACAATAGTCTGTTAGCGGAAAAAATACGAAAGACAGATAACGGTATGTTGGATAGACCTAGAAAACGCATTTGGCTCAATTCCACATTACCTTATGATATACGCGTTGCAATGGTATAACTTTCCCCCACGTGCTCATAGAACTAATCGCGTCGTATTACTCACAGCCAAAATTTGCTATAAGCTTCCAAAAAGACCACACAGAACCATTACGGTATAATGTGGGACTGTTTCAGGGATGCTGCTTGTCACCAATAGCATTTAACATAGTAATTAATATCTTAATCACCAAGTTAATATGTCACGAAAAGAAATGGGGTTATCGGTTTAAAGTAAATAACAAATACTCTGAGTCCATCTTAGCTTTTGCTGACGATCTCGCAATACTGACGCGTAATCCAAAACAATGTCAGGAAATATTAAAGGAAATAGATGGGTTCTGTTCGCGGACAAATGGACTGAGGACGAAGCCCAGTAAGTGTCAATGTCTGTGTCTGGGTAGACGGGACACCAAATTTACCTCCTACGACCCGGGACTCTTCATAGGGGGTAAACCAGTTTCCATAGTTGCCAAATCGGTGCCATTTAAATTTCTTGGGAAAAAAGCTTGGATATATGACAACTACTTAACATCACGTCTGACTTGGCCTTTTCTGGTATATGATCTCGGCAAAACCATACTGGCGAAAATAGATGCACCTGTCATAAAATCACTAAAATCGTGGCTTGGACTAGCGCATTCTGCTGATCCCTCTGCTCTATTTAGGAATCAAAATAATTTTGGAATGAAATAAAAGAAACCTTCGGAGCTCTACAAACACCTTAGAGTTACCAAAGCCCACATCTTAGGTAAATCCCAAGATGACACAGTCAGGGCACTCCCGAAAGATAATAACGCGTCCGAGCTTAAATCTAGACTCATATTCCCTAAACGTTTTATGATAGGGGCCCAGTCGAACAGATTGGGGTTGGGAGTAAGACAGCCAGAAAGGGACCAGGATATACTTAGGTCCTTTCTAAAATAAGACGAAAATGATAAATATCGAGTGCACGCGATGAATTTGGAAATCCAAAATGAATGGTTGATAATGGGAGAGTTCTGCATACCGATGGCCCTAAAGTGGCGCACCTTGACTTATGAGTGGCCACCGGCCCTGTAAAAATTCTATCTTAACGCCTTTCAGATGACCCTACCAGACCAGAGTAACCTAGTAAGGTGGGGGAAGGCCACAGAAAAACAATGTTATACTTGTGGCGAGGCGATCGGGACGGCTAGGCACATATTAGTAGGATATAGGGTACTTCTCGATAGAGGCCAGTACTCACACCGCCACGATAAGGTGCTTATCATCATTCGTGAAGCAATGAGCCTAGCAGTAGCTAGAGCCCAAAAAGGATTGACTACTAACAGAAGTCATATCAACGTTGTGTCTGAAGGTTCAGCCAAAAAATCCAGGAACAAACCTTATTCAATCTTAGATACTGCCCCAGATTGGACTCTCCTAATCGACACGTATGAAAAGCACTATAAATTCCAGAGGATGTTGAGGTTTCGTCATCTAGACCTGACATATTTCTTTACTCGAGAGCGATAAAATATGTGGTCCTTGTGGAACTTACTGTACCGTGGGAAACAAATATACCGAAGGACCATAAAATAAAGAAAATATAATCTCACAAACGAATTAACCAAAAACGGTTACGTGGTTAATTTGTATGCAGTGGAAGTGGGAGCGAGAGGCATACCAGCAAAATCTATCGAGAGCTACAATAAGCTCATTAATAGGATGAATGTCTAAAGCGGCCCTAGTAGGTTCGTATCAAATTTGGTTAGGCAGGGAGGTGAACTTGGGTGATGTGTATGTGTATGTATGTCTATGTACATCAACAAAAGGGGCCTCTTCTAAACCTACACTTGGGTCGCAAGTCTCAAGCACTGTCCCGAGTTCCCAACTCAGCAACGCGATGGACTCAGCACCCGCACGGAGAATCCATGGATTACTAAGAATATCGGTCTCTCATTACATATTTGTGCGTTATTGTAATGTAAAACGCACGGTTTATTAAGATGCTCCATCTAAAACGAACGGTACTTCACCGAAAATTGATTTGAACGAGATTTAGTAATTAGTTTTTTTTAATACGTCATCCATCGTAAACAGCAATTTACCTTTCATTCAATCAACTCACGTATACTTTACTTGCTGCTACGGAACCCTCCATGGGCGAGTCCGACTCGCACTTGGCCGGTTTTTTTTAAATCTTAGCAAGTTTTTATACTTTTTATGTCAGAAAAGTGATCAACATTTTATTAATAAAATTAACTTTGGGAGATAAAATATAATAAATAACCATTAAATGCTTTGATTAAAAAAAAAATTACAATAAATTACAACCACTTATCTGTAACAAAAACACAAAATTATTAATTACTTTGTTAGTAATACTGGCTGTTTTTTGTGCGATGCGCGCGCATTAGCACTTTTTAGGGTTCCGTTGCCAAATGGCAAAAAACTTCGTCAAAAACTCCTCATGCCTGTCTGTCTGTCCGTCCGTATGTCACAGCCACTTTTTTCCGAAACCATAAGAACTATGCTGTTGAAACTTGGTAAGTAGATGTATTCTGCGAACCGCATTAAGATTCTCACACAAAAATAGAAAAAAAAAAATTAACTTTTCAACAGTTTCAGTTCTAAGTATGGGGACCCCCCCCCCCCATTCTTAGAACTGAAACTCAAAATTTTTTTTTTCATCATACCCATACGTGTGTGGATCTATGGATAGGTCTTCAAAGTGATATTGAGGTTTATAATATCACTTTTTGCTAAACTGAATAGTTTGCGCGAGAGACACTTTTCAAAGTGGTAAAATGTGTCCCCCCCTGTAACTTCTAAAATAAGAGAATGGTAAAACTAAAAAAAATATATGATGTAATGTAAACTTCCACCGAAAGTTGGTTCGAACGAGATCTAGATTCTAGTAAGTAGTTTTTTTTAATACGTCATAAATCGTAAACCGCAGTTTAATCTTTCATTCAATCAACTCAAATATGAAAATTTTACTTGCTGCTACGGAACCCTTCATGGGCGAATCCGACTCGCACTTGACCGGTTTTTTTAAGGCAAATAAAAAATATATATAAAAAAATTAATAAAAATATTCCGCGCGCTTTTTCTTTTCGCTGTTTTGTTTTTATTTGAAAATGTCTTCAAGTAGTGATGAATTTATTAATTCGGCACCGCGAGAAGTCTCAAAGGCAGCGAAAAAGACTACTCTAAGCCTCTTGCCCGATATCCACAGATGGATACTTACAAGCTTATCTAAATTCATATCATATGTATTCATTCAAATCATATCAAAATTCATATTATATATTCATACGAATCAAGCTATTTTTATTAAATAATGTAAAAAAGACGCTCGTTCAAGTTTCCACAGGAGCTGTCATCGAGAAAATAAAGAAATGGAAATAGTTTAATAACTAAACAAAGTTCAATAGGAAAGAGATTGCATATTATTTTTTATAGGTGGACCACCAGCAAAAAATAGTGCCCGTGGTCCACCTAGGTGAACTGAGGTGGACCACGGGCAAAAAAAAGTGCCCGTGGTCCACCCAGGTGGACTAAGCAGGTGGACCACGACCCATGACCGATATCAATCATCATATGGAAAACAAGCAACGATGCAAATTCATTTTCAGAAAGTGTGTTTTAGCCTATTATATGGATTTTTCTCAAAAATATAAGTCAAACTCATTGTCGTGCTACTATTCAATACTAAAAAGCACCGTGAAAACAAAACATGGTATTGATATCAAGTCATACTCCAACTTGCGCTAACTAAAAAGACGCTCTGTGAGTAAAAAATCGAAAGTATTTTCGGCTGACACCGTCAAGAAATCCTAAAAGAAGTTCCGGATTGCCGATATTTGGCAACAAAGGTCAGTTGAAACTAAATTATGGTTATTAACTTCTTTCACTTTCGTATTTGTTTACAATATAGGTGTTTTGTACGCTGTTTTTGTCTCTTCTCAGCCCCGGGGAACTCTAATACGCGAGCTCCTGTTTGGGCAAGGCGTGTCCGAGCACCGACACTGCCTAGTTCAGCAGGGTCGATAACTGCACGGGCCCTTTTAAAGACCTCCTTGTAAGAGAGGCCGCGCTCCTCCGCTTCGGCCGTCAACGTCACTACGATGGCAGCCGGTTTTGGAGGTTGGAGTTTTATAGCTTTCCTACCACCTTGGTTTGGAACTACCGTTGTAGTGGCTGCAGCTGAACCCTTCTTTCTCTTTCCTCTATTGCGCTTTTTCCTCGATCCCTGAGCTGTCTGCCATTCTTCATTGGCAGATGTGGCAGCCGAGTTACCTGAAATAGTCGCGGGCGCAACTGAGGCAC
The DNA here is from genome assembly GCA_946251805.1 of Cybosia mesomella. Classification (NCBI taxonomy): domain Eukaryota; kingdom Metazoa; phylum Arthropoda; class Insecta; order Lepidoptera; family Erebidae; genus Cybosia; species Cybosia mesomella. Next base: position 25,804,453 of record OX276390.1, on the reverse strand, counting down.
GGGAGACTGGTGCACGTCTGGTAGCTGCTGCTGGTGGTGCCCGCGCAGGTAGCGGCGGGAAGACCTGGCAAGCAGCCGCTTCGATTTACCACCTGTCTTTGCCACCGTAGCAGTGATTGCGGCCGCATACGACGTATTGACCGTTGAGACCGTCGCCGATCTCGGTTTCGGCCCAGCCAACGGTGGCCGAACGATAGGCGCCGGTGGTAACCTCTCCTCAAGGCTTGCGAGTCGTCCATCCAGCAAGCGTCCAACTGCATCCATGATTTGACGCAGCTGGGCATCAGGGAATGCAGTAGGAGGGGGGGGGGGGACGCTCCTGTACCGGGCTAGGAGGAGCGGGTACTGCCGGCGTTAGCTGTGACATGCCAGTTAGCCGAAACTGAGCGAAATCGGCGTGTAGCTCATCCAGGCAGCGCTCGAGGAGAACCACTTGATTAAGGGTACTCTTCACTACCTCGGAGAGCACTCTACTCGAATCCTTAAGGCCCTTAACAAAAGAGCCCTTAAGATTTCTGAATTTCGTGGCGATGCGAGAGTTATCACCTCAAACGCCGCCTCCGCAATCTTTCATTTATCAGATGGCGCTTCAGGAACAGAACCCCCTAGCGCCACCGGAGTAATCCTCTCAAGTAGGACTTCTACCTCTTCCTCAGTCACTAACTCACCCTCCGCGCGTCGGACAAGGGCATCTGACCTCGAAAGGCTAGCCAGCCTTCCCGACGCTGGCGTGAGCGAGCGGGTCCTGGCACCTCCACCACGGGGGTTTGAGCGCCCTCTTCTTGCGGATGGAATTTTGGGGGCTGGCATTCCAGTATCCTCTTCTTCGTCCTCTTGCATGTAAGCACGCTTACGTCCCTCGGTGTTGGGGGTTGGACCGACCGATACTTCCACATCCCCGTCTCCGCCTTCTCTCGAATCCCCGTAACAACATTGCTCCGATTCAACAGAGCGAAGGGAGCTCCGTCGGCTTCCGGAGGTCAAGAGGACCTCCAGGAGATCCGAAGCAGTCGTCGCACTGCCTGCTAGACTGCTCCCAGAGGACAGGGTGGCCTCTGGGAGCTCCAACGTTTCAGGCACCTGAGCACCACTTTCTCCACGCTTTTTCACCTGCTTCTTCGCGTTTGCCTTCTTCTTTTCAACTTTGTTATTTTTATTATTCAAAGATTCCATTACTATTCCCACGAGTGAGGGAGAAATAAATGTCAACCCGGGCAGAGATCCCCCAATACCCGGGCAAGCGTACATTTATAACCCAACAGAAAGGTCCGCAGGTCCCCCGGCTGGGAGTGCGCTAGGGACTGATTTACCCACCAGCCATGCATCCCCTGGTCACGCACCAGAACACGGGATTCGGGGTAATTTTTTAGAGAGGTTTTCTTCCTCGCAGTCCGGGCGGCAAAGCCAAGACCCTCGACCCCGGTTGGAGCCGCGAGACATGTCCACAGCACTCCTTCCGGGATTACGATTTGCCAACGGGGGCAAGGAAAGAGATCTCCCCTGCCTGCTCGGTGGCAGCGTGTGTGTACGCCGAGCCCGTCGCTACTTCTCCCTAGGGAGACAACCTGACCCAGGTGGACGGGTCACAGTATAGTGATTTGTTTTTTATCGAGGTTTTCTTCCTCATTTGGGCATAGCGGTGGTTTGTGTTGACCAACTGCTAGCCCCCACTCTGCTCTTCCAAGATGTACTAGAGGAACAGTGGCCCAAAAGAGGGCCCCACGGGTTGGAACTTGGCCGTTGGCGTTGACGCCAGCTACTCCAGAGGAGCAATCAATGATGCGTCATCGCCCACCTTGCCCAGGGTGCACCAGCGAGGAGGTGTTCCAACTTCGCACCCCATACCCTCTTTACCTGACGTGACCTCAGGCCTTTTTACAACATAGTCAAGAAATAAGAAACGCTTCGTTCAACAAAAGCGATGTCTAACAGATTTTATCAAAATTAGGTACCAAAATGGAAAACGCACTAGCCAACCCATTGGCATAAATAAATTTGGAGCAATGCCGAAACAAATTGCCACTTTCTTGAATTTTTATGATCCACATGAATACACAGGCCACAGTTTCACAAGGTCCTCGGCTACATTGCTCGCCGATTCAGGTGCGGACTTGCTGACACTAAAACGCCACGTAGGGTGGCGGTTGAGCAGTGTAGCCGAGGGCTACATAGAAGACTCGATGAGAAATAAAGAAGAAATTAGGTCCCGCATTACAAGGAATAAGAATTTGGAGGCAAGTGTTGACTCTCGACCATCTACGAGCACACACGCGTACATTCCGCCATCGTCGCCACCGCCGCAGCCGCCTCCGCCGCCGCCACCGACTGCAGGACTCTGTGGTCGATCGTTTCTCCTACTTTCACTTAGTTAGAGAGAGATTGGTGAAATTGTAACTAATAATAATAACTTGACAACATTAAAAATGCCATAACGTAATAATCAATTTTAGAAATTCTTCAAATTAAAAAAAATGTTTTAACAAGTGATTAAAGATTTATTATAATAAATATTTATTATTACTTTATTATATAATGATGCTATTTATTCGTTTACCCATTTTACCCATTTACCCTTCTTAGTAGTGTTCCCCTCGTAGTTTATTGATGACACACTATTTGATTTTAAATGTTACTAGCTGACCCGGCAGACTTCGTCCTGCGTCAATCGATAACAACTTCCATATTTATTCACCTTTTAAACCTTCTCTGGACCTCCACAAATAATTCAAGACCAAAATTAGCCAAATCGGTCCAGCCGTTCTCGAGTTTTAGCGAGACTAACGAAAAGCAATTGATTTTTATATATAAAGATTTATACAATGGGGCGTCCGTGTGTCACTAACCAGTCGGGCTCCAGTAGAAAACCAGCGCCAGGTTACTATCTGGCACATGCTGAATTGGGCACCCATTTGGTGCATTTGTGTGCCACGTTATTATTGTGCTGTTATTTTAAGATCAGTATTTTCAGATGTCATGTCATTTTATGTAGGTACCTATTTAGTTTGTGGCCTCTTTGCACTAATAAATGTTTCTTTCTTTCTTCTTGCCAACCTTCTCTAACTCATCTTCATTTGTTTTTCGCCATTTTAAACCTTTAACAATTTATCATCCTTACTTAATATTATAAATGTGAAAGTAACTCTGTCTGTCTGTCTGTTACGCTTTCACGCCTAAACCACTGAACCGATTTTGCTGAAATTTGGTACAGGGTTAGATTAGACCTTGGGAAAGGACATAGGCTATGTTTAGTCGCGACAACCGACATCTACGCGGGCGGAGCCGCGGGCAAAAGCTATATACTATAAGTAAAAGCCATAATTACATGAAAAATATGGTAGCAAACTTCAGCCAGCGGCTTTGCTCGCGTCAATAAAAAGTAGCCTATATTTCATTCATGTAGTTTGTATTTCATTTTGTTACTTTAAAAATCTACATCAATGATGCGATACGACTGAACTTTTAAGCATGAAATTCAATTACATTCTCAAGCTTATTTTTTTATGCTTTTTATGCTTATTTTTCCTATAGATTTTAGATCTGAAAAAACGTAACGTAACGTATATAACATATCGGAGAACTTAGAATATTTGGGACGTGTCTATGTGGCTCAGTTGATCAAAGCATTCCCCCACTGACCGGTGGGGGCGTATCCGAGGTATTGTCTGCACGAAAAAATAAAATGTACGGGACACTATCAATCTCGTATAAATGTACGAGATTTTGTTATCTGGGAAAGAAACCTGGTTTTTCATTGCTGACGACTTTATCTAGCATGAAGTAAGTAGATACAGTAGTATCCAAGTCATTAAAAACAAAACATTCCATGATTACTTAACTAAGTAATCATGAAATGCACGCCACTTGGTGTACGCGACGGCAATGCGTGTTTTAACCTCACTATCGATGTCACTACTTGTGTCAAGTACAGATTCCAGGTACATAACCTGGTCACCAGGGCGCCGTGGTCACGTTCGTGACCTCGAGGGGCAGCTCCATCATGGACATCTCGTTCGCGAGCCCCTAGCTGACTCGTCGTGTTCAAGGCTGGCGCGTCGTTGTGGGGGAGCAGAAAAGTACGGATCACCGATACATTCTGTTTGACGTCTCCCCCCCCCCCCCGCGAGCCGATTAGATCGACTAGATCAGGAGCACCTACTGGAAGCCGCCATCGTGCAGGCCTGGGCCTCTGGGCATGGGTTACTTGACAAGGTGTGCAAACTCTTTGAAAGAGTAATTGCGAAGCGCCTCGTCGAGCATCTCTCAAGACTGGGGCCGGACCTGGCGGATGGCCAATATGATTTCTGCCAGAAGCGCTCCACCGTGGATATCATCATGCGCGTGAGGGCTCTGGCGAAGGATGCAGTCGCCCGGGATAAGGTGATGTTGGCGGTGTCCCTGGACATCGCCGTTGCCGAGGCGTGAGCTCGTGGCGGCTATCGGGGTGGGAGTCATCGCGCTCGGCAGCATGATTGCAGAGGAAGAAAAAATGGTCCGGAGAGTGAGGGCGTGGGCCGCCGCCGTCTCCTTTTGCGAGCAAGTAATGCTCGAGAAGGACGTTTCGGACCCAGAGACGGTGGCGGGAGCCCGGGAGAGATTTCGAACTCTCAGGTCCGCCGAACCCGAAACATGCTCGCCGCGTGGCGTAGGCGAGCATGACGCCGGAGGTCACTTAACGACCTCCATCCTCCATGAGCGCAGGCCTGGGTGTGACAGGTGAGGCTGCCTGTCACCCCAGCAGAAGCAGGCCGGGACGGCGGGGCGACTAGCGCCCACCCATTTCCGGGGCAACATGGGAAACCGAGGGGGCCATCTCTATACCGGAGATGACCCAGGGTCAGTCGGGGTGCGAGGGAAATGCCTTACGAAAGGTCACGCACGAAAAAAAACTTAACCTTAACCTGGTCCGTGCGGTCGATCAAGTCATTGCCTATGCGAAAGGATGTGTGATCTGTACTTTTTAAGTCTGTTATAGGACTCCGCCACATTTAGCTTCAGACCGCGCCTCCTTCCATGTTCACACGTCGCATCAATTTACCCCTATTCTTATCCACATGTGCGATATCATCAGCATACATGGAGGCTGCTTATATGAGTCCGACTGTCCAACTAAAAGTACTACACTGAATAGAAGCAGACTGAAACAAAAATAACCCCTGTGACTGGGCAGTCACCTGCGTCATGGACCTGCGCAGTTGAGCGCCGTACGCAGGGATGAAGGGATCCTGGAGGGCTGAGCCAAACGGCGCTGGCGGTTATGCGTCCGCGAGGCAACACGCCCTTTTTGGCCTGGATTTCAGGCTAAACGGTAGCCCCAAACACTAGCCATGGTTGGGGAAATTAGGTCAAGGTATCCCATTAGTGGGCCACTGGCGAGGAGTGTAGGGTCCACGATAACCGTCTTTGGACGACTACGGGGTAAGTGAGGGTTGACCAGCCGTTGTGGGTAGGCCATTTCATGCCCCCAGCGCCAACCCGATCGAGCCCCCGATGTCGCACTGTAAACCAGCCTTGCACTCCTATATCTCTTTGGTAGTCCTAGTGCCCCTCGAATTAAGTCGAGTAAGGCACTCCCAGTTGCGGGCTCCGTGGAGGGTGGGAAGCCAAAGGGACGAAATAAAAAAAAACAAAAAAATTAACAATAACATGGATAGGCCAACTACCAATAAAAAACCTAACACCACAAATCCCAAGACTGGCAGCTCAGTGGTCCAGACTGCGGGTATCAGTCAAGGGAATGACTGCACACGCGCCTTCAGCGCACACTTGGCCCGAACCGGCAGCTCAGCGGCCCCGGCTGCAGGCACCGGGAAAGGCACCCACATTACTCACCACACCGCCCAAACTGGCAGCTCAGTGGTTAAAACTACGGGTACCAGGGAGGGCGAAAACACCACACGCGCCCTCAGCGCACACTTGGCCAAAACCGGAAGCTTAGTGGCCTCGGCTGCAGGTACCGGTGGAGGCAAACACACAAAACAGAGACTCACAACCTCAGCCCAAACTGGAAGCTCAGTGGTTTCATCTACGGGTACCAGTGCGGGCACCGAAACAACCTTCACGGGAAGCTCAGTGGTTCCATCTACGGGTACCCGCGAAGGTAATCACACACATAAGGGGGAAACCCCTTTGTCTCACAAACCTCCCCCCGGGGAAGGCCCCCGTAGCGTCAGTCCGGTAGCTTCCTGCCAACCGGAGGACGCTTTCTCGGAAGGCTGGCAACTGCCTAAGAGAAAGGGGGCAAACAGGACCAGGGCACGCACCCAACCGATTGGCGTGGATGGCAAGGCAGCTGCCGAACCAGTCAAGCCAAAGAAACGGAAGGTCCGAAAAACGAAGAAGGAGAGGCGTATGGCGGCGACCGCGGCCAAGTCTCTGCTTTCTTCCTCACTTTTTTCTTGCTTGTCTCGGAAACGAAAACAGAGGCCATCGGTACCCTTAGCTTCGCCGCTGGTGGACGGAATATTCCGCCTACCAGTGGCGAAGCGAAGGGGGCTAAACAGCGACCGAATGGGAACGGTCAGTCCTCTGCCAAACGTGCTCTCAACGAGACGATTTCGCCTCGCGGGGAGTACAAAAGGCAGAGGCTGGACCAAACCAAAAAGGTCGCCAGGCCAACCTACGCCCAAGCTGCGAGTACGCCTCTTGACGTCGCAATTACATGCGCGCGCACGGGGCGTATCGGCAAGGACGTATCCGAGCAGGTACTCACCGAGATACAAACTCGTATTTTCGGTGATGCCCTGGCTCGGAAACAAACTCAGCCCCCGAAGTTTAGAGCCAAACCGTTGTATGCTGAGGGGGTTCTGAAACTGTGGTGTGCGGATGAACACACACGCACATGGCTACAACGTGCCGTAAGCGATATGGTGCTCACGCCCAACGTCCAGTTGGTCGTGAAGCGCCAGACTGAGATCCCTCAGCGGGCACGTTGTGGCTTACTGGTCCCTGATCCACAAGGGCTTCTGGAAGACGCTCGCAAAATTGGGCGAGTTCTGTCCTTCCAGAACCCCGAGGTGGAGGTCGCAAAGTGGACCTTGCTAAACGCGACGAAACAAAACGCCGCGTGGTTCCTGGTGGTCGGAGTCCCAGAGGACCAACTACCGACCCTTATGAAGGCCGGACGCCGTCTCGCTTTTGGAGTGGGGACGGTGTACGTCAAATTCCAGGGTCGGTCCGGCAGGTATGCCGACGTCCCTCTGGGATGGGACCCATCCACGGCCACCATCAAACAGGAGCTCAAGCAGCTACCTGCGAGAGAGGAGTCCCATCCTCTCCCAAACGCTCCCGAAACTGGCGGGGAGGTGCCTGCAACAGCACCACCAACAGCCCCCGCCAGTGTCGTACAGGAAGGCGCACCCATGGAGGCAGAAGAGGCGGAGGACGTTCTGGCCTCAATCTCTGGCCTCCTGGGGGACGACCTCGAACCGGGCGACCTTTTCGCGGAGCTAAAACTTGGGGGGGACGAAGAGGGAACGACCAGTGATGGCGTCCCCTTCGTCGAAGATTAGTGTCCTCCAAGTGAACCTCCAGCACAGCCGGGATGGGACGGCTCAGTTGCGTAAATGGCTGGAGGTTCAACAAACGGCAATTGCTCTGATCCAAGAGCCTTGGATCAGAGGAGGCCACATCCAGGGGCTCTCCAGCTTAGGAGGTAAGCTTATTGTGACAGGCGAACATGATCTCCCCAGATCGTGTATATATGTCACGAAAAACCTAAAAACACAGGTCCTCACAGGGTTCTGTTGCAGAGACCTCACTGCCATAAGGCTGCACACACAGCTGGACGTCGAGGACAAGGTGGTCATCCTCGCCTCAGCCTACATGCCCGAAAAGGAGGAGCTGCCCCCGCAAGACCTCACCCGGCTGGTGGACCACTGCGAAAGGGAAAGGTTGGAGGTCATAATTGGGGCCGACACCAATGCTCATCATCCGCTATGGGGCATGAGCACTCAAAACGACAGAGGTAAGTCCCTTGTTGAATATCTTTTCACTACTAACCTTACCTTACTAAACACCGGCTCTGAACCGACCTTCGTCACCAAAAAGAGCCGTACGATTATTGATTTAACACTAGCTACTGAAAACGCAGCGGAAGCCATCATGGGCTGGCACGTCTCCAAGGAGGCATCCTGCTCAGACCACAGGTGGATTCGCTTCGATCTACAGGCGGGGACACTACAAACTCTGCCAAAACGCAACCCGAGGAAAACCGACCAGGTGAAATTTGAGCAGCATCTGGCAAATAGACTTGCTCAACAGCGCTCACCATTGACTCTCGACAACATCATACAGATTGAGGAACAGGTAAACCACCTAACCAAATCTATAATAGACAGCTACCACATAGCATGCTCAGAAACCCTACCTCCCAAAACCCCAGGCAAACAGCCATGGTGGGGCCCAGAGCTAGAGCGCAAGCGAAGGAAGGTTAGAAGGGCTTTCAACAGGGCTATGAATACTTGTGCAGATGAAGACTGGGACGCCTATCGTTCAGCCAAATCCAGCTACAAAAAATGTATTAGATACCGAAGCAAACAGGGATGGCGAAAATTCTGTGGGAACATAGAATCATGCCAACAAGCAAACAGGGTAAGGAAAGTCCTAGCGCAGACAAAACCGATGGCACTGACCGCCCTTAAAGAACAGGATAATACACTCACAACATCGCTAGAAGAGTCTAGACGCGTACTCATCGAAACCCACTTCCCTGGATGCGTCTTCACGACGACAATCAACTGGCACGATGAAACCATAACACCTACTGCCCGAGACTGGCAGTACGCAAACAAAGTGGTCACACTGGAAAAAGTCCAGTGGGCCATCAGTAGTTTTCACCCTTATAAGGCAGCTGGCCCCGACCGAATCATCCCTGCTATGCTACAGTGGGGCGACAAACTAGTCGCAAGCAGACTGGAGCGTATCTTTAAAGCCTGTCTGGCACACAGATACGTTCCAAAAGGATGGCGGGAAGTAGGAGTAATTTTCATCCCGAAGCCAGGAAAGGGTGACTACACAAATCCCAAAGCACATCGACCAATCAGTCTGACCTCCTTCATGCTAAAGACCATGGAACGCCTATGCGAGAGGGAGCTGAGAGATGGTGCACTAAAACAGCTACCCCTACATGCAAACCAGCACGCATACAGCTCCGGTAAGTCTACGGAATCAGCCCTCCATCTGGTAGTCAGCCGGATAGAGGAAGCGATCGAACTAAAAGGCTTCTGCCTAGGAACGTTCATTGACATCGAAGGAGCTTTCGACAAAACCAGATTCACCAGTATTAAGGCCGCCCTGTCAAAACATGGAGCGGAACCGGTACTAACAGACTGGATAACAAACATGCTCAGCAAAAGAGTAGTTCGCCTTGGGGAAGAAGATCAGACAGCTCTGATAGCCAAAGGCTGCCCGCAGGGTGGAGTTATCTCTCCCCTTCTGTGGAATTTAGTGATAGATGACCTAATCACAAGGCTGAACAAAAACCGCGACTACACAATAGGCTACGCCGACGACCTAACAATCCTTATCTCAGGGAAGGTAGCGGGAACGGTCTGTAACCTAACCCAACAAGCCTTACGCATCGTAGAAAAATGGTGCAGGGAATTCGAACTATCGGTGAATCCGAACAAAACCGAGTTAGTAATGTTTACGAACAAAAGGGTATTAGGCGAATACCGATTACCCAAACTCTTTGACACGGAACTCCAACTGTCAAAAGAGGTAAAATACCTTGGCGTTATTCTTGACAGCAAGTTAAAATGGAGTAGCCACCTAGACAATAAATTACAAAAGGCCGGCATTACCTTCTGGCAGTGCAGAAGAATGATTGGTAAAAAATGGGGGCTATCACCGAAAATCATTCTGTGGCTTTACGAAACAGTAATCCGCCCCATGATAGCGTATGGCGCTATCGTCTGGTGGCCAAGGACCGAAAACAGCACAATAGCGGCTAAACTACAACGGACCCAAAGACTAGCCTGCATGGCAACCACTGGATGCATGAAATCTACCCCCACCGCGGCAATGGAAGCTATGCTCGGACTCCCACCCTTGGATCTGTTCATCCGCCAAGAAGCAACAGCTGCGGCTATACGCCTAAGGGCACTCAACCTATGGAGCGAGAGAAACACACGACACACCTCACTGCTCACAGATCTCACAAAGGAGATACCCGTGATAGGAGCAATGAATGATCGTGTACCCAAACAATACGTTTTCGACAAAAAATACAAGATCCAACTTCATGAGGACCACCGCTGTGAGGCTTTATGCCCAACGGAATTACGCATTTTCACAGATGGATCAAAAACTGGAACAGGCACCGGGGCCGGCGTTTTCTCGGAGGACCTTAATGTATCCATTTCAACACCGCTGGGGACCCATAACACAGTATTTCAAGCTGAATGCATGGGGATTACCCTGGCAGCTTCAGCGGTAATGGCCAGGAGAGTGGCAGGCCTCTCAATACGCATACTCTCCGACAGCATGGCCGTGCTGCAAGCTTTAAACAGCCACATTATAAACTCGGGACTAATTTTGGAGTGCCATCGTAAACTGAACCAAATAGGCCATTCCAACAACATAACGTTGCAATGGATTAAGGGCCACAGCGGCTCGCGCGGCAATGATGCAGCAGATGAGCTTGCCAGGAGAGGATCTGACATGGGGGTATTGGGACCTGAGCCCATAATACCGATCCCCTTTGCATACCTACGAACTATAGTAAACAAACGAACGAGAGATCAACACAACAGCTATTGGACAAATCTGGAAGTTAGCAGACAGGCGAGGGAAGCACTCCCCGTGCTTGAAAATAGACTGACCAGGCGTCTTCGACAACTGACCAAACGGCAACTGCGCACGGCCACAGCTGCCATCACGGGGCACGGCTCCTTCAATAAACACCTTTTTATTTTAGGAATCACCGACAGCCCTCTCTGCAGAGCCTGCATGAGAGAGGAAGAAACAGCGGCACACGTGCTCCTACACTGCCCTGCAACCGCCACATACAGGGTTAAGTACTTCGGAAATACAGGTACGCTCCGGGAGATAGCCAGCAGCGTGAATAGCCTGCTGGCGTTCTTCAATGAGTTGGGGTGGATCGAGTGAAATGCCCACCCTCACGCAAAAACCGCGCCTTGTCGTGGAATTGCGGATACCAGCTCGCGAAACCATACCATACCATACCATAGAAGCAGACCTGATACCCCACGGAGTAAGGAAAGATAGCGGAGATATTGCAAGGAAATTTCTCTTTATTTAGAAAAACGCATCGTCAAATGCACGTGAAAAGAAGACGCGCGGGGAGTTGAGTTCAATACCTCGTCTCCCCGCGCGTCTCTTTCTGTAAGTCTAAGCCTCTCCCACTATTAGGAAACCATCTAGTGGTTCATACTGAAACAGAACAGAAACAGGACATGTAATTTTAATTTTAGTTCGACAACTCGCCACTAAGCGCTACGCGGTATTCTAGAATAATCTATATACATATTGAATGCGGGTTAGGTAAAGCCACTTAGTTAAAGTCAATTAGGCATTTGTATGCTGATAAGCAATAACGAGCCAATTCAAACCAACATCTTTGTGAGAAAATGGCCCCCTTTTTCCATACGGAAATCCCCTCGGATACCCCTCCCCCCTCCCCGCCGGCAGGTGAGGGCGGTTATGTCGGACTCGAACCGACTAAAACCGCTCGCCGTCTCGAGTTCTTACACTTAAGGTGGCGGCCCATAAGGCATTTCTCTCGCACCCCGGCTGAACCAGGGCCATATCCAGTTAAAGATGGCCCTTCGGGTTTAGGAACCACGGTGTCCCCGTCTTAAAGACAGAAAACGGGGGGCGCGCGGCGCGCCGCTACCCCAGCCTGCTTCTACTAGGATGATAGGCAGCTCAAGCTGTCACCCCCAGGACTGGGCTCATGGAGGACGGAGGTCTTTGAGCAACCTCCAACGTCTGAGTCAACTCCGCGCCTCGCGGGCTCTGCGAATCGGGAGATACTCAGGGCCCGCTCCGCCATCCCCTTCTAGAGCTACTATTACTATTAAATAGAGATTACTATTATCTAGGTACACTGATGCCCACGGCTCATGCCCGCGCAGAGATCGGTTATCGTTTTTTGGTCATATCTCCGGTACTACTAAACCAATTGCAATCAAAAATACGGCAGATTTTAAAACTGACCTCTAGGTCCATGCGTCCATCGCGAACAAACAAAAAACCAAAATTGAACAATAACATTATTTCTTTACACTTATTTACAAAAAAATCAATATAATTTCTTTAAGTCCTATCATGACATACTACGCTAGCAACTCTAAAAATATTTTATTTACTTTAATTGGGACTGATAATATAGTATAATATAATTTTCATATTATAATTTCTGAGTATTTAGAAATTCAGGAGAAAATGATAATTCAGGAGGGATAATTCAAAAAAAAAAATTTTGTTTCTTTTATAGCTTGTTTATATTATGTTTTTATAGCCCCAGTCGCTCCGGGCACACACCTCTGACTTTTCGTAGTTATGTGTGCATTAATAAATGTTAATTATCGCTCGCCTAATAATGTGCCCGGTAGATGGCAATAGGCTCGCCCCCAATTACATTGGGACCTTAACATAACTGGCGAATCGTGGGTGTGTAATACACCTCTGACTACCCCTTCGGGGATACAGGTGTGAAGTTATGTTATATGTAATATGTAACATTTCTTTAACAATGGAATCTATACCATTATAAATTGTAAATTAATTGTGTTTGTACCTTGGAGATAAAAAAAAGTTTGGTTATGTTAAATGAACGATTCTGAACACAAACATAATTTATTACATAATATTATTTTTTATGACCAAAAAACGATAACTGGGTCAGTTATCGTTTCCGCCGGGTCGGAACCGCGGGCATCAGCTGGTCAATACTATTATAAAATTGTAAATTAATTGTGTCTGTACATTGGAGATATAAAAAAATACTCGGGTTATTGGATTACACTAGGCTTCCGTATCCCTGTCAGTGAGGCAGTGGTAGGCAAGTGTAGTCAGTCGTCCAGAATAAGCCACAGAGGACGTATCACAAAAGGATTGATGTGGTATCTAAAATGTTTAAGCCAATATAAAACAGTTTAGTGTGCATGTGTGTAGGTGGAAAGGATAGCGCTTTTCCACCCACTAATGCCACATTTTACACCTTTTATAGTACACATAGTAACGTAAGTGCCCGTTTCTGCACTTTTGATTTAACTTTTAAACACTTTGAACATTGGAAGCTTGTTGGGCACAGTGAAAAGGCCAGATTCATCAATGTATGGACTCCATAATCTATTTTACCACTATTTAAATTGGTCAGGTAGATTGCAGAAGTACTATCCTCTTACTCAAGATTGTCTTGAAGTAGCAGTAGGTACTGTGGAGTCTGGGGTTTGACTTCACAGCTTCTTGTCGTTAACTTGTGATATTTAAATTATAATATAAAAATAAGTTCTTTAAATTTACTAATACGAACAAGAGGATCGCGAAATCTGCTCAGTGATTGAGCCTAATACACTTTTCACTGCTTGATATTTTCTTCCTCCGGATCAAGGACGGATCCCTTACCACTCACTGACGGGATCTGTCCGCCAACCTTTTGTTTTTTCTACGCTCTCAATTCAAATTGATTTATAAAATTTTATTTTAATATCGCTGACGCATGATGGCCAGGCAACTAACTATAGTGTTCGAAGGAGTCCGAAGTGTCCGAACACTACAGTTTTGTACACCTATAGTGCATTTTGTGAATCTCCTAGCCCTTCCTTTCCTTTTTTCTTCAATTTCCTGTTATCGTTTCTTATTTTTCGGTTTTAAATTAAAAAAAAATTTCTTATTTTGTCTCATTTTCGTTCCCAATTCTTCTTTTTTTTTCCCCCGATTTCTTTTGTTCCTTTTTCCTTTCCTGATTTCTTTTTTACCTTTCTCCTTTTCATATCTTATTTTACCTACTTTTTCCATTCATTTTCCTGTTAACCTTCCCGCTTTCCATCCCTATTCCCATCATCCCTCACACATACACGTAGCAACATGCTTTTCTTCAGGTGCTTGATTTCTACCTTAAAATAAATCAGACCGAAAACAACGAAATGCTTTAAAAAAAGATTTGCAGTGTTTTGGCTCTATGTCATACCTCCTCCAAAAGCAAGAAGGGAAAACAAAAGGAAGCGTTCTTTTCAGAGGAAACCACAAAGAGGCTATCTACTAGGCTATCACCAAGTTAAAAAGCTACCATTAGGTTAAATTAGGTACTTCATTATACGTACTCCGCATATATACCTAATTATTATTTTACAGATTGTAATATTTTTTTTAGTTTAAAATAAGCCTGATATCGTGCAGACGGACCTGGAACAGTCACGGGTATTTCTTGTGGACATCACTGTCCCCTAAGACGAGAACCTCATCCGCGCTGAAGTAGACAAAAAGACCAAATATCAGGACCTGGCGCTCGAGATTGCCGACATGTGGAGGATTGAGTCCACAGAAATAGTCCCAAGATTTCTCCATATTTCTTGTCAGTTATACAAAAGAACTTAACACACAAAAAGAAAAAAGAAAAATAAGATTAAAACAAAAACATGACAACAAAACTTGTTCCGACAGTCCCGTAAGTCGCCCCAGCACTAAGACGCACATTACTTGATTGCGTGTAATCGCACCAAACGCTCCAGTATTGGGGAGTCCCACCGGTCTGTCAAAATACATTGGATGCTGTTGGTACTTGACCGCAATCACTCCAGCATAGAGGTACACCTCTTTCGCATGATGGTAGTAAAACTGTCAACATTAGCTTGGGCAAACATTCCGGACGCACTGCAGAATCGTGGCAAGCCCTTCAACACCCTGAACGCATTATTGTATTGGATACGCAGGCTGCAAGTGTAGAAAGACTGGCATAATGCTTTGAGTAGCATCTCCTTTACTTGAACAGTACACCGTGCAAACCTGCGAGCCAATAGTTGTACGATTGAACTTTTTTCTATATAGGTTTAGAATAATCATTCAACTTGACTAATATGAGGAAAATCGTAATCTTCCATATTTATCTAAGTACTATTAAACGAGCCACGCCGTTATAAAGACACTAACTGGTGGACGAGATTATATAAATGAAGATTAGAATACACTATTAATAGCTTTCCTAATTATCTATCTATCTATAGGTAGATACAAATAAATAAAATTGAAGTGTTTGTTAGTTTTTACTAAAATAACAGATGTTTAATGATTGCACATGAAAGTTACACGAGACTTAAAACAAAAATACAATTTATACATTTTTTCTGTCTGTCTTTCTGTCTGTTTGAAAGAGGTAATCTCTGGAACGGCTGGGCCAATTTGACGGGACTTTCACTGGCAGATGAAATCAGAACCCACAAAATTGTGAATAAAATCTGATTTACTCTGGAGGGACTTTCACTGGTATCTCCCAGTGAAAGTCCGTCCAGAGTAATACCGCCGTGGTTTCCTCTGAATAATAGGTAATGGTACAAGGCGTAACATAGGGTACTTTATTTTTCGAAAAATACTTAGGGTTACGCGCAAAAAATAAAATCAGAATATTTGGGATAAAATCTGATTGAATGGTTCGTTTTATTTAATTAAGGTTTTGTTTGGACGTCAAAATAGTTATTTGTTCAACAAGTGACCAAAGTAATTTTTTGCTGCGAGTGGGATAGATTGAATCCCGAGTAAGCGAGGGATTCTAGGATTGAATCACGAGCGTAGCGAGTGATTCGGTAGAATTCCGAGTGCAGCGAGGGATTCAACAACACTCGCAGTAAAAAAGCTTTGGTCCCGTGTAGCACACATTATTTTTCACTTTAGGAGTGAGAACAAATAAAAGACACATTAAAATGTTAAAACGCTTTATTTCAGGAATAAAAAAGATACTAAAAGTTAAACGTACAATTATTACAATGCTGTAAATTTAAAGTAATTGTTTTATTAGGCATCTTTATTGTGGTATTCACTTGGCTTAGATTTTCTATTGGTGTATCTGTTTCACTCATCAACTCAGAAGAAACAACAGTGAATGTAGGTGATTCAGTTCGGGTTTCTGTGTAGCCATCCATGCTATTTTTAGAAGTTGATGGTTGTGGTTCTGAAGTCTGTTTCACATTTATAGATTCCACAATCCGATTACAAGTTTTTGATTTATTTTCAATTGAGTCTTCTATATAACCTTCAGCGACTGTATTTGTTTTCCACCCTCCATGACGTTTCAGAGTTGTGAGATCAGCTCCAGAACTAGCCAATAGTGTTGAAGATGTCCTACGTAAACAATGACCAGTATATAGGGCAGGCTCTGCAAGTTTTAAAAAGGTCGCTATTTGTCGCGGTGTAGAGCCAATTTTGTTTATACCCATAGGCTGCTTTGTACATTTACCATTAAAATATTGTATGAAAAATCGACTTGTGTTAATATTATTTGGACGTAATCTCTGATATTTTTCAACAAAAGTAACATATTCTTCACGAATAACAAAAGATCTGTCCACATTGGTTTTAGTATTATTCAACTTAACTAACAATAAAGTTTCTGAATGTTTTTCAATGTTATTTATAGTAAGATTAAGTAATTCTTGGCTGCGACATGCACCATTAATGCCTATTATTAAAATTACTTTTGCAGCAAGATATACATTGTCAGGAGCTTCATTTAAAAACATTTCTATGTTATGAGCTGTTAATACTTTTGACTTTTTCGGTTTATACCCAACGGACTTCTTCTTCAAGTACGCTACAAGTTTTGTATATCTATCGATATGTACGTCATGTTTTATTTTCAGTGTAGATTTAAGCATAGAGTATATACTCCGGATTGTTTGGACTGTGACATTTCAATGAAATAAGACAGTAAGACTGTCTCTGAATAATTTTTTGCTCCTTTTGAACTTCGCCATTCATTGAAATTATGTAATGCTTGAATGTATTTTTCCCCTGATTTAGAGGGCAGAAAACTAGTTTCTACGTTTTGCACATATTGTTTCAGTTCCTCAGGTGTCAAAATATCTTCGTCACTTGATTCACTCATGTTTAAACTAATAAAAGGCACTTTACAAACTTTTAAAAACAAGCAAGATAAAATCTTGTTAAATTTTTGTAATTGCGCGGGCTGTATATTTTTTTATTTATCTGTGGCGCGGGTAACAAAGGTGCGTTCCGAAATTGGCGCGCGCAGCCGCCGCGAGGCGGGGCGCGGCGCGTTGAAAGCCAATAGTATTTTTTTTCAAGCTGAAATATCTCAGAATATAAGCATTTATCAGTTTTTCTTTAGTAATTTATTGAATTTAATTTAGTTTATTTTTTAATAATTGTCCAAATCTAAAAACTTTGCTAGTTAGAATTATGATTCTTTGATTAGTTCAGAATTCGGAACGAAAAATTATAAAAAAACTTTGGCTCTCTAGGCAGCAAAAAGCTATTTTGCTGCCTGTTTATAAGCAGCAAAATACGCTTGTTTGAGCTACTGAAGTGAAAAAATACATACACACATACATATACTCAAGTCCTTTTCCCTCCGGGGTAGGCAGAGACAATAACCATGTCATCTGCTCCTATCGTCACAAAGCGATTTTTCAATGAAATTCAATTCTTCATATAGATTTAGATCGGAAAAAGAGAACATCTACGACGGGATAATATATCGGAGAATTTCGAATATCTGGGACGTGTCTAGGTTGCTCAGTTGGTCAGAGCGTTAGGGACTGGTCGCGGGATCAAGTCCCGACCTAGATGTTCTCTTTCTCCGATCTAAATATATAGGAAAAGCAAGCATACAAATAGCTTTAAAAAATTTTTGATTCAATTCTTCAGTTCAATTTCTTTACATTAAGATTCTTATAGGCCCACAGAATAATGATCAATTCACGAAATATGCCGCGACGATACCTACTGTCTTGGCCATGCTCTTATAATATGTATAATAATATCAATATAAAAGTATCGATATAATCGAAAATATAAAAATGCCATAATTTAATATGAGTTAGGGTTGAAACAGCAGAAGGAAAAACATCTTGATCCATTGGGAACTTAACGCGGACGAAGTCGCTGGCAACTGCTATAATTGTATATTCTAAATTATAGGATGGTACGGTTGACATAATATATGTCGGGCGTGCCACCTTCCCGGAGAATCCCTTAGACATATAATTTCTGGTTGTTCTCGTCTTGCCAACGGCGAGTATTTGCATAGACATGACCAAGTAGCCAGGATTGTTCATCAACAGCTTGCTCTAAAGTACAACCTTGTGGAATCAGAGGTACCGCACTATAGGTATGTGCCCGACGCAGTTCTCGAAAATGGGCATATCACGTTGTACTGGGATCGATCTATCATCACTGACCGGACTATTGTAGCTAACAAACCTGATATAGTGTTGATAGATCGTTCAGAGCGCCGCGCAATAATTATCGATATCACCATTCCACATGACGAGAATGTTAGGAAAGCCGAAAAAGAAAAACAAATAAAATATTTGGATTTGGCTCACGAGGTTGTCGACATGTGGAGTGTGGATTCGGCGATTATTGTTCCGATAGTTGTATCGGTTCACGGACTGATTGCCAAGAGCCTCGAACAACATCTCCAGAGGCTCGCGTTAGGCAGTTGGGTCAAGGGTTTGAGGAGGCAGTTTCCCTCGACACGGCACGTATTGTGAGGAGATTCCTCTCTCTGGAGCCGGTAACCACCGGTAGCTTGATCCCTGTTCCCGATGCCGGTGGGCCACTATTTTTTATATTTTTAAATATATTTGTTTTTTTTTATATAGAATGTATTTAAAAATATAATTGATCTGTATTTAAAGTTAAATAAAGGAAATAATAATATTAGAAAATAGATCCAAAAACATTATAAATTTCCTGAATCGAAATTCCTGAGGCTGATCGGAGGACTTCATTATCACTAACCATCAACTCAACATTAATCACAACATTCACAACAGACGAAATACCAATCGAGAATGGCATCTTCCAGGGTAATTAACTAAATCCCATATGGTTCTGCTTGGCCCTTAACCCATTATCCAATATTTTAAATAACACACATTACGGTTATAAATTAACACCAAACGCAACAATCAATCACATGGTACATGGTTTTTTTTTTACGTGTGGAAATCCCTTCGGATACCCCCCCACTGGCCAGCGGGGGTGGTTATGTCGTGTATCGACTAAAACCGCACAGTGTCCTCCCCAAGTGTACGTTGCCAGGCACCCAGGGTAAGCCCTCGAAAGGATGACCCCAGGGCATGGACATAAAAATATTCACTAAATCTGAAAAAGAAATGGAGGAACTCATAAAAATCACATCTCAGTTCAGCACCGACATCAATATGACTTTTGGATTAGATAAGTGCAAAACACTCCACTTGCACAGAGAAATAGTATTGTTAGTAATGAAAACTCACCAGAACAGATCAGATTCACTACAATGGAGGAAAATGATGCATATAAATTTTTATGTATTCGTAAAAAATCTGTTATTTTAATGTTACGGACAGACACTTCAATTTGAATTTCAATTCAATTTCAATTTCAATTTATTTCAAGTAGAATCATGATACAAAATATATCTATCTTATTATCAAACATGCAAGAGTGAACATTATGAAATGGATACATCTGAAAGATAGAGTTAACGACGGTGTCTGTGCTAGTGTAGACTGTGTGACAGACACCGGCGCCTTCCTCCCCAAGCAGAACAATAAATTGTGAACACCAACAAGTATGTCACGTTTACAATATTAGGAGCGAAATAACTTAACAATAAAAAATAATAATAATAATTGAATTGAATTGAGCAACGTATCACCGAGACTAGGGCACTCATTGGAAAGCTCATTTGTTTCAGGTCGGGCAATACCCGCCCAAGAGTGATGCGCTTTGTGAGTCGAGCGTTCTCGGGGTCTGATATTAGGCCTCAAGAATTTTTGGCACGAGTCACAGAGCGTATCGACTACCTAAAACAAAAAGTTTATGCGTGGGCAAACCGGATTCGGCGGTATAAAAAAAGAGTGGAGCGATATTCTCAGAATCGCACGTTCCAAAGGGACCAAAGGTGGGTCTACAGAGATTGGGAGCGCCCTGATTCGACTGGGGCTGACGTGTGTCGACCAGATGATGATATTACTAATACATTCTGGCGTAATATCTGGTCGATGCCCGTCAGTCATACGGAGGGTGATTGGATGCAGGATGTTGAGCGATCGTGTGAGCCTATTAAGATCATGGATCCAGTTACTATACTGCAAGAGGATGTAACCGATGCAGTTCGTCTGTTGCCTAACTGGAAGTCAGCGGGACCAGACGGACTGCAAAATTTTTGGTTAAAATGGCTGAAAAGCTCACACGGTCGTTTGGCATCTCAATTCCAATCATGTATTGAATCAGGATTGATTCCCAATTTCATGACCACTGGTGTAACCCACCTTCTTTACAAGTCCGGTAGTGCTACGGACCCTAAAAATTATAGACCGATCACATGTCTTCCTACGGTCTATAAGCTTCTTACATCCATCCTGAGAGTAAAAATATCTTCACACTTAACCGACAATTCTATCATGTCTATCTCTCAGAATGGATGTAGAAGTGGGGCTCGTGGCACTAAAGAGCTCCTTATAATTGATATGGCCATTAGCCAACAGGCACGCCGTAATCGTAAGGACCTGGCGACATTTTGGATAGACTATAAAAAGGCCTATGACTCCGTGCCACATACGTGGCTCTTGAGGGTGCTTGAGTTGTATAAAATTGATACAACTCTATGTACCTTCTTGAAGGCATGTATGGGGCAATGGAGTACGGTCCTTTGCTATCCAGGGTGTCGACGGACCTGCGAGAATGGCGGGCTGATAAGGATAGAGCGGGGCATATTCCAGGGTGATAGTCTTAGTCCATTATGGTTTTGCCTGGCACTGAACCCTCTTAGTTATATGCTGGAGAGTTCAGGGTTAGGCTGTCGATTGCGGAGAGATGGTCAGGTTATATCCCACCTCCTTTACATGGATGATCTTAAATTATTTGCCCCCAACAATTCCCAACTGATAGCGTTACTAAAGATGACCGAAACCTTTAGTAAATCTATCAGGATGGAATTTGGTGTGGACAAATGTGCGGTCATGCATGTAAAAAGAGGGGAGATTGTGGAATATGATGGGGTTGAGCTCTCAGATTCCACAAAACTCAGGTCTCTCTCTGCAATCGACACCTATAAATACCTGGGTATGTCGCAGGCGTTAGGCATTACAGAAGCTAGCATGAAGCAATCGTTACGGGAACGTTTCTTTGGCCGCTTGAAAAAAGTCCTCAAAAGTCTTTTGTCAGGCGGTAATAAGGTGCGCGCCTATAACGGTTGGGTCATGCCGGTTTTAATGTACTCCTTCGGCATACTCAGGTGGACTCAGACGGAATTAGACACCCTGGATAGGAGAGTCCGTACGCTTCTTACTGCATACCGAATGCATCATCCGCGTTCATCTGTGATGAGGTTGTACATACCACGGAAATGCGGGGGACGTGGCTTTTTAAATGCCAAGTCCCTCCATAACCGTGAGGTGTGCAACCTCAGGGAATATTTCCTACACAATGAAACTGATATGCATCGTGATGTAGTAAGGGTGGATAACGGATTTACCCCGCTAGCTTTGGCTAAAGAGAACTGGCGCAAACCTGTGGTATTAAGTATTAATGACCGCATGGATGTATGGAAGAGCAAGGAGTTGCATGGACGTTTCTATCGGGCTCTTCATGGGTCTGATATAGACTTACCAGCATCTGTGTCTTGGCTACGCTTCGGTGACCTATTTGGGGAAACCGAAGGTTTTGTGTTTGCAATTATGGACGAAGTTGTGATGACGAATAACTATCGGAAGTATATTCTAAGGGATGGTACGGTTGACATATGTCGGGCGTGCCACCGTCCCGGAGAATCCCTTAGACATATAATCTCTGGTTGTTCTCGTCTTGCCAACGGCGAGTATTTGCATAGACATAACCAAGTAGCCAGGATTGTTCATCAACAGCTTGCTCTAAAGTACAACCTTGTGGAATCAGAGGTACCGTACTATAGGTATGTGCCCGACGCAGTTCTCGAAAATGGGCGTATCACGTTGTACTGGGATCGATCTATCATCACTGACAGGACTATTGTAGCCAATAAACCTGATATAGTGTTGATAGATCGATCAGAGCGCCGCGCAATAATTATCGATATCACCATTCCACACGACGAGAATCTTGTGAAAGCCGAAAAAGAAAAACAAATAAAATATTTGGATTTGGCTCACGAGGTTGTCGACATGTGGAGTGTGGATTCGGCGATTATTGTTCCGATAGTTGTATCGGTGCACGGACTGATTGCCAAGAGCCTCGAACAACATCTCCAGAGGCTCGCGTTAGGCAGTTGGGTCAAGGGCTTGATGCAGAAGGCAGTGCTCCTCGACACGGCACGTATTGTGAGGAGATTCCTCTCTCTGGAGCCCTAACCACCGGTAGCTTGGTCCCTGTTCCCGATGCCGGTGGGCCACTATTTTTTATATTTTTAAATATATTTGTTTTTTTTTATATATATAGAATGTATTTAAAAATATAATTGATATGTATTTAAACTTAAATAAAGGAAATAATAATTAGAAATATTATAAAATTAAAATTTACTAATTTACCAAATATATAATTTGCAATATGAATATTTTTATTTTATTTTAATGAAATTCATCACATTATCGGTATCAAAAAAATTAATATAGAATGAATATGCATGTACTAAAAAATATAAACTTGTATATATGTATGAGTGACGGTGTATATGTTTATGTGTGTGTGTGAAAGAGTGTGTGGGCGTGAAAAGGTATGTGTGTGTGAAAAATACTTAGGGTTGCATCAAGGAAGAAAAAAAACACAGAAATTAAAAAGATATCAGCCAAGAATACATACGTAGACTTAACCAAATTTGCAAGAGACCACTTTACTCCAAAAATTTATTTAAAGCCATTATTACATATGCAATACCCGTACTAACTTACTCCTTTGGAATTGTCAAATGGACCACCACAGATATTTCTCAAATAAAATAAAAACTAGGACAACACTCACGAACCACAACTATCTCCACTCCAAGTCAGCAATAGAACAGATGACAATACAAAGACGTAATGGGGGCAAAGGGATGATAGATTTGAAAATACTTTGGGAAGGACAGGTACAAAAACTAAGAAACTTCTTTTACGACAAATCTGACTCTACTAGAGTTAGATTTTCCATCCACAAGGCAATAGTAGAATCTGACACAAATTTTACACCACTAACTTTAATCGACAGAAATAAAGATTTTAGTACAGCACAAAATATAGAAAACCTGAAGCTGACAAAATGGCGCAGTAAACAATTACACGGTCGACACATTCACGATTTAGAACAACCTCACTTGGTTGAAATGGTTAAAATTAGGCTCCTTATTTCCAGAAACCGAGGGCTTTATGATTAGTATTCAAGACCAGATAATTAATACGAAAAATTATAGAAAGTTCATAATTAAAGACCCCAACACTTTAGAGGACAAATGTAGGAAATGCCTTCGTCATTCTGAAACTATTCAGCATATTACTGGCGCCTTTTTTTTTTTACGTGTGGGTTGCTGTTACGCACGGGTTGCTGTTATGCACGGTACCTCCGACTACGGGGCGATAGCCGGAGATCGTGTGTGGGACTCTCCCATCCAGGCGGATGGGCATACCCACTAAACCCCACGGTGCGCAATGCTCTGCGCCTTGTCGGGGGGGCCTGAAACTATGCGAGAATACTTCTATGGCGACCCCCCCTAGCGCGTGCCCACTAAGGTGGGCACCACACCTTTGAAACTCTCGTTTGGGCGACGTCCAGGCACACATGGACGTCGTCCCCTTCGGGGGTGGCTAGACCAGCGGGTGGAGGGCTTTTCCCATACCTCACACCCGCAGCCACGCTCAGGGCGGCATGACGGCACCCGTGTCGTCGGCGGCGGTTTGGATCAGCAAGGGGATCTCCCTCCCTGATCCGCTCCGCGCCTTCCTTCCGCGAGATGACGTCCTCGCAGAAGGTTGCGACCGCAGTGAAATTCCTGTCGCTGGCGACCATAGATCGGATGATGGCCGCCAGCGAGAGGTCACTCCCTATAACTGCAGTAAGGGCCCGGTGCTGCGACTCCCAGGCCGGGCAGACCGCAAGCGTGTGCTGCGCCGTGTCCTCACTGCAGACGCAGTGGTGGCAGGCGGGACTCGATTCCCTCCTAGCGACCCTGAACAGGTACCTTCCGAAGCAGCCGTGCCCGGAAAGCACCTGCGTCAGTCGGAAGGAAAGGGTCCCGTGCTGCCGCCCTGCCCACTCGATAATAACTGGCTGGAGCGCCTCCACGGCGGCAAAACCAGCGCGTGGAGCCTCCTGCCGGGTTGACCACCTCTGCAAAATCTCCGAGCGGGCGGCGTCACGCCACCCGCGATACTCCTCGGGCGGAGGCCGACTGCCACCATCCGCCTGGTACGTAGGTTACCGTTCGTCGATACACTACGGTGAGCACTTCCGCCTCCAAGTCCCATGGGGGTGTATCGGCCAACGCGCAGGCCACCTCCGTCGATACGGTACGGTAACCACGTATGACGAATTATTTCCGCCACATTATATAGTACTGCGGAAGGACAGGCATGGTGATACTGGATATGGGGGATTGTTATTGGCTGTCAAAGACTGCTACACAGTGAAAAGGGTAACAGATGTAGACGGATTAACTGACGATAAAGAACTACTATTTGCGATAATATCTAAGAAAAATATTAACTTGTTTATCTGTATTGTATACCTGCCTCCTAGTTATAAGGTTAGTCAGTACCTGGATGTTTTGTCTTGTATTGAAAACGCTCAGTGCGTATAGCGATTATAAGTCTGTGGTTGTGGGAGATTTTAATCTTAATTCCTGCACTAACGCTGTAGTAACACAATTTGAAATGTTTTTAGAATTTTGTAAGTTACAGCCTTGTAATAAAATCTATGATAATACCACGGGAAAGTACAACTTGGACCTGGTTCTAACCAATGAAGATCCCAAAAATTTCAACATAGTATCCGATATTGAGCCTCTTGTGCGATTAGACACCGGGGCTAATCACCCCGCTTTAGAGATAGACTTAACCTTGTTTAAAAATAATGTAATAATTTATCCACCGTCTTCAACAAAGAGCAATAATTTGAATAACCCCAGCCCCGAGTGGAACTTTCGCAAGGCGGATTTCTATGGCCTATATGCTGAAATTGCAGATATAGATTGGAGCGACCTACTTCTACAGACTGATGTTAATGTAGCAGTGGATACACTATACAAAAAGTTAAATAGCGCCATTAGCAACCACGTCCCTCAAAAAAGTATACCACGTAATCAACAATATATATACCCAAAATGGTCTACTGGGGAGATCATACATTACATTAAACTAAAGCATTATAATTTGAAAAAGTTTAAGGAAAAGAGATTAGAATTTAATAAAGAGCTTTTTAAATATTATAGGTCCAAAGTCAAGGGACTTATAGATAGTGCATCCCAAAATTATCTGAAGACAGTGGGAAACAAAATTACCAGTGATCCCTCTAAGTTTTGGGAATATGTGAGGGAAAAAAAAAAGAACAGACATCAAAACAAGGAATACACGTACGAAAATAGAACAGTTCAGGGACAAGAAGCTACTGATTCTTTTGCTCGTTATTTTAGTTCTGTCTTTCATAAAAACATTCCGCAGCTGGACCCACAGTTGGCGGAACGTACAACACATGTACATGGGTTTCAAATTCGCATCCCTTACATCAATAGTACAGATCTGAAAATTGCAGCCCGGCGTCTTAAATCGACATCAGCTTACGGGCCAGACAATGTACCTCCTTTTATGGTTAAGGATTGTCTACCAGCACTCGAAGAACCTCTTCTTTACCTATACAATCTCGCCATGCAAAGTAGTTCCTATCCGTATGCTTGGAAAGTTTCACGGGTTACGCCGGTACCCAAAAATGGGTCGTCGACAGATATTACCAATTTTAGACCCATTGCAATATTGTCGGTATTTAGTAAACTATTTGAGGCTATCATTAACAGGCATATAACATTTCAAGTCCGTACTCTATTGAATGATTCACAACACGGTTTCCGCCCTGCGCGATCTACCATAACGAATCATATTAACTTTGTAGACTACCTAAAAACTAATATAACATCAGAGTGTCAGGTAGATGCGGCATATTTTGATTTTGAGAAGGCGTTTGATCGCGTGGATAATGATATCCTCTTGGCTAAGCTGTCTTCTATAGGATTTGATAAGCAACTCATGAGATTTATGGCTGATTATCTTGGAGACAGAAGACAGTATGTCAAGCTGGGAAACCATAGATCACACGACTATTACACGAGGTCTGGGGTGAGTCAGGGTAGTACCCTAGGACCAGTGGCGTAGCGTGCCTTGTCGGGGCCCCGTATAAAAAATTTTTTGGAGGCCCTTATATGGAGGTAAAGATTTTTCACAAAAGAAAGAAAATATTGTAAGAAGAAATATTTATTTATCACATAATTTACCCATTTTACAAATAAAAATCGAATTTTAAATATTCACTCTCCTTGCCTTTTTTTCGGCAAACTGATTTATTAAATCATTTATGTCTGATGATGATTTTAGATTTTTTAAAGTTTCTGCCTCTATGGACAATAGTGAGATGTCTGACAGCCATTCTTGTCCCATCGAAGTTCTTAAGTAATTTTTTATTAGTTTTAATTTTGAAAAACTTCTTTCTGCCGTTGCGGTTGTAACTGGAAGGGTCAAGAATAAAAAGCATGCTGTGATTACCTCGGGAAAACTGGATGCAAGATGTACCCCCCCTTTTCCAAACTCCTATACCCCTTTCTAAATTCTTTTTCCCTACTCCTACTACTCTTATTACTACTCCGAAACCAACTCATTCACTCAATCCTTTTCACATTTCCTGCCCTAGATAACTACCTATATCTACCACTCATTCACTCCTCTCTTACGGCTATCCCAATTCCTATTCCACCTACTTGTTGTCATGTATGATTCATTAAAATAACTCACCAACCTACTTAAACTCACTGAATAATTGTACTTATTTCTAATAAACTTGGCCTGTGATCAATCTAGTGGTTAAAAGGAACCCTTATCATGATACCTAGTATCCCTAGTTCTATAAAGGTGAAGAATGCTGACTCCTATCTTAAACCTACGATAGCCTAATTCCAACTATATGTAATCGCAAATCCCAATTAATTTACTCTTCCACATTAAACTTTAAACCTATTTTATTCGAAACATTATCTTATAAATTCATCAATAACCTTTCCTTATAATCTACCTTTCAACCTAACCAATACGTACCTATTTCATTTTTATCTAATTACACAGCTTCTATTGACACTATATTAAACCATGAAATAACCAAATAAGTCTTCCTAAACCCTCTAGTCGTAAGTAGTTCAAAGCTTACACTACGTGAACGAACATAAGTACTTCCTTAAATAATCAACAAAAGTCTCATTCAAATATCCCATAATTAGAACCTCATTCCTTCCGTATTTACTAACAATCCTCCAAATTCCATTATACTTACACAAATTCCTTCCGGATTAACCTAATGTCCTTGGTGACCTTGACGGGAGCGGATGAAAACAACCTATACTAATTCATTCGGCCCAACCTAACATGCAACAAACGAAGTCCTTCCCCCGTATTCTCCGTAGTATCCCCTTTTAGCTTTTATGGGAGCGGATGAAAACAACCTATACTAGAAAATATCCATTAGGAACAGAAACATTCCGGTCATTTACCTCGTTTATCTAGATACCTATAACTATCTACAGCCACGTAGATATCTGCCGTTCACCGCCTCAATCATTCACTACTTCCTTCGTAACAATGTTATTAGAATAATATCAATTGGATTAGAACCTACTAATTCTTCCTTTCACAATGCTTACCACTTCAAACTAGTACTTTGAACGACAAGAATATATAGGTTATATCTAGATGTTTTTATTAACTTCATTTAGACTACTTCTTTATTGATTAGAACTTACTAATTCTTATTCCTATAATGCCTACTCCCTTAAACTAGTACTTTGAACGACAAGAATATATAGGTTATATCTAGATGGTTTTAATAACTTCATTTGGACTACTACTTTATTGACGCTCACTTTCCCAAACAAAGGTACCTGTTTATTCTGAGGTTTCCTCCCCAAGGTGTTTGCTCATTATAACTATTTCTTTCCTATACAATAGTACCTAGTTATATTGAAGTTTCCCCCGAGGTGGTGACCCCTAAACAATAGTACCTAGTTATATTGGATTTTCCCCCCGAGGTGGTGACCCCTATACAATAGTACCTAGTTATATTGGATTTTCCCCCCGAGGTGGTGGCCCCTTATCACGCCAGCCACAGTAGGACCCTTCCACTTGTATTGTATATAGGTATATCATGGTCCTTCCTATGTCTAAATAGGCATTAGAAGATTTTCATACATCTTCCCCCTATTACACCGAGACATCCGGTAAATATAATTCCCCATACTCTACTCAGAGTAAACATGAACCTGACAGAAGAACATACAAATCTTACTGCCATAATGTTTTGATTATAATAGTTTCCGTAGTAACTTACAGCGCCACGCTTAAGCAGCTTTAAATATTGTTCATGAATAACATGTATTTCGGTGTAATACTTCACTTGTTTTTGAAATGTAAGACGATAAATTGAGTCAGTACTCAGCTTGGATATTAACACAAACTGTTTTATGTATGTTATGAAACTAACAAAGGAGTATTCTTTTCCTACTGCTAGCTATTATAGCAAACTACAGCGTCCCTCGCTCAAGCCGCTTTAAATACTATTCACGAATAACATGGATTCTGGTGTGATACTTCACTTGTTTTTGAATGTTAAACGATAGATTGAATCTGTACACAGCTCGGATATTAACATATATTGTGTAATCTTATAAAGGTGCTAGTGACCAATTCATTTCAGAATAATGTGGTTTCAAAGGTTTATTGTAAATTATGATACACTCTCAGATCACATAAACGAATTGGTATAACTGACCCATGATATAGGTTTTTAGTATACAGGAATTACACTCCCAGGGTTCTAGATTTGAGCAGTATCCACTTGGATATGGTTCCCAACTACCGTGAGATGGCTCTTTGAACCCTGATTCGAAGACATGCAAAGAGAGATAATCACTGAATTCAAATATAAAAATCACTCTTGGTCAATCAGTTATTAGCAGATATAGTAGGTGTTATTACCCAAGTTTTAGTGTAATTAATCTTGGGTGTGGTTACTTTTGATTATATATAACCCGACTTTGTACACAATCAACACTTCTTAAAAGAATCACTAAAATTTCACTGTAGATCTCACTTCCACCATTTTTACACACTGTATCACCACTCTTACGTGAACTACAGCAGTAGTAGCCCACCTATATACCATCGAATAGTTCATATGGCTCTTTTGATCCGACTAAAACCGCACGATCAACCGAGATAGAATATGATATTAATAATAGTAGTTTACCTACATACCATCGAATAGTTCCTATGGCTCTTTTGAACCGACTAAAACCGCACAATCAATCGATATAGAATATGATAATAATGGTAGTTTACCTACATACCATCGAATAGTTCATATGGCTCTTTTGAACCGACTAAAACCGCACGATAAATCGATATAGAATATGATATTAATAATGGTAGTTTACCTACATACCATCAAATAGTTCATATGGCTCCTTTGAACCGACTAAAACCGCACGATAAATCGATATAGAACATGATATTAGTAAATTTTACTAAGCAGACTTTGAAATAGACTAGGTTTCCTACGTTCGTTGTGATGCCTAAGATTTTCACTAAACAAATGAGTGTACCTATCTATCTACCTACAGAATCTAATCCCTGTATTTACCTTTCAAAACCCATTGTATTTTACTTAATCGTGTGGTGAGTTGTGTTTTCCTTCTAGCTAACTTTGGGGGCAAGTTCGTGAAACTTGGCTTTGTGTAATCCCTACCACGGTGTGATTGCCCCAGTTCACGAGCCGAAGCTCAGGGATGTGAACTGAAACCCTGACGAGATTATAGTTAGTGTATATATAAATAAATACATAAGACTGAACTGTGAGCTCCGTAAGTTCTGATCCTGGCCCGAATTGGACGGCTCCACTTCGACGGTGCCTACCTATCACAGAACGAACAGTCACCCACATCCAGGAAGCTTATCCGATCCTGTTTCCAGGGAAAATCAGATTGCCGCTCGCTTCAAAAGTTATCGGCTACTAGCGAAATATAGAGGAATATGGAGTCGTTATCACCGTTAGGTATCCCTCCATAACCAAAGCACATCGCCTTGGGTTTCCTACGGGAATACTAGCTAAGTACGCCGCAGCCCTAATTCCTACTTCTAACATAATAAAAATGATAAAACGACAGCATTTGCTTTACGTGTGCACCGCCAGACTCAGCGGCACAAGGCAGAGATCAATTCACATGTGTATGCGTGTATTAATCCAGCCCAATGTAAGGTGTCTTCATTGACGTAAAGGTCCTATCCAATGTCGATCGCGTCCCAAAATGTAATTTACCTTTTACTAATTATTATTCAAATATACTACTCCCAACAATCCCATTCTAAACAACCAAACATGAACCAAATTCAATTTCACAAAATGGCGATCCCTCCAATTCAAATAACTATATGTTAACCACTATTTCTGCGAATTATTACTTCCCAAATCAAAACATCCCCTTAAAACAAGAAAACGCGCGAACCCCAACACATATATCACGACTAAGTCCCACTAAATGCTCTAAAAAACAGTCTCACCAGAAATATACGACGTCTCCACTACCCCTGACGAGTTCCCCAACAAAAGTGAAAGAGTTATTGGCGCCTTTCGTATTTCTCCCCCCGCCAACCGCGCTCCACCCGTGTCTCTATCCAATCAAAAACCTCCCCGTAATGCCAACCGCACAATTCAAACCCCCCCAAATATCACAATTCCCTATCTTTTACAACGCTCATGTATACTTTTAAGCATTGAAATCTCTTCACTAAAACTTTCAACAATGAATTTCAACAATTACGCATGACATTCCCAAGTAATTCCTCGTATATCTTATTAAAACTTTTGTCCGCCAAAGCCTAATTAGTTCCTAAATCACCCACACGGAGGCGCTGCAGTTCCCTTCTTTTCAAAGTACAAAATCTACCTTCCGGCATTTCCGCGTTTCAAATATTACTATCTCATCATTAGAATGTATTACTTACATACATTCCATATAACTATTTGTGATATTATTTAAGTGATTGCTTTTACTTAGATTTTTTTGATTAATCTTCGTATTGAATTTTCTCTAAATAAACAATACCTAAACAGTCGTCTTAAACCAAATAATTGCCATGCGGCATTATACAGATAATCAAATTTTTACTATAATCGATTCATTTATAAATATTATTTTTCCCACAACGATTAATATATATATATATTTATAAATACATTTTCATATACATTTACGTATATTCACAACTATAATTTACCATTTTATACACTATTTTTAATTAGTTTCTTGTTATTACTTTTTTATTTTATTTTTTTCTCGACTGATAATTTTTTCATATAGTTTACTGCCACCTATGTCAAAACTGCTCAACTAATTCAATCCTTTTTCCGTTCAATCGAATTAAGACTTTCGCATCTTCGGCCACTAGATGACACTCTAATATAAATCGTACCGTTATATAATTTATTTATCTTTTTCATTGCTCCGGTAGCTCGTTACAAAGACTATTGAATTTTACTAGCAATAATTCAATGAGTTCTTTAATGGAATAATTTTTTTTAATTTCAGAATTAAAGCATGTTTTTAGAGCCTTTAATTGGTCACAAAGATTAAGTGAAATGTCTTTACTGTATTTAGCAGACAGTTTTCCGGAAGCGTTTAATATCTCTTCGCTTGAAGAAGATAGGAGTTTCTCCGGTTGTAATATTTCGAATATACTACTCAGGTTGCAAAGGCTCTGGAATCTTTCTTTAGTTTGAGAAATTAATATATCTAAGCAGCAATAGTATACATTGACTTTGAAATAGGATTCCGGGTCGGAAATTCTCTCATCTTGTGATAACTCATCAAAAAAACGCTTCGTTATCTTTCGCCTACTGTTTTTAAAAACAGTTGTTACCCCCACTCTTTTGCTAAATCTTTGGATTCATTTAGCAAACTATTAAATGAATTCTGATTTCTTAATTGGCACAGTCTATTTAAAAGATTACTTAATAAAATACTAGATTTCTGTAAGTCATTATTTTCATGCTGTAGAGCTTTAGAAACAGGATTAATAATTTCAAATAGTGAAGAAAAAAATGTAACGAGCACTAAGAAATCAAAACTCTCTAAAATATTAATTATACTTTTACATTCTTCACGTTCATCTTTTTTATTTGAAATTAAATTTAGTTGGTACAAAGTTTTCATGATTAGTAAAAAAAATTTCTTTACTGCTAATAAAGCGTCGTTCCTAGAAGACCATCTGGTAGGACATACCTTTTTAAGGGTAATCAAATATTTTTCAGATGAATCGTCACTTAGCATAGCCCAGCGTTTTATACTATTGCCAAAAAAAGTATATATTTTTTCTAAATTATCGAAAAAAGTCGATACTTCACGAACATGTCTCGCATCATCGTTCAAAACCAAGTTTAAAGCGTGCGCAGCACAATGAACATAATCGGCATTTGGAGCATGCTCTTTTATTAGGATTTGTAATCCTCCATACACACCCGACATAACATTTGCTCCATCGTATCCCTGTCCTCTACATTTAGTCAAATCAATTCCATATTCTTTAGTCAAATTTAAAATGACAGTTTTCAGACCTGCAGCACTGCAATCGGTTACTGCTATAAATCCTAAAAAGGACTCACAGATTATTATTTCTTTATCATCATTTTCTGTAACCGAGATATATCGAAAAACTACAGATAGTTGGTCAATTTTTGACAAGTCTTGTGTTGTATCCAGAATTATTGTCAATGGAGCTTTTTTAATTTCTGAGATAATATTGTTCCTAACGGTGGTACCAAGCAAACTAATAATTTCGTTTTGAATCGTGGGGCTTAAATAATTTATTTCACCTTTCGGTTTTAGAAGAAGTTCTTTTAAAGTTGCATCATAGTTAGATAGCAGACGTGAAATTGCCATAAAATTGCCAGAATCAGAATCATGCCCCCTCAAAGGTAGATTACAAGATACTAAAGTAATTATAACATTAATTATACGATGCAGTACATCTCACCAGAATGTAATTTTACTATCGATTTCACTTTTCAATAGAGTATCGATGGTATTTCCTTGCAACCAATTATTATAAGAGAGTGAGGCACTAATATGCTGCTGTGACTTTCATGGTCAAGAATAGTTTGTGTGAAATTGCTTCTAACCGAAACACCGTTAACCCAAGCAGAGGAGTACGATTTGTTTTGACGATCTGCTAATAACCAACAGAAGTGACAGTACGGTTTGTTTAAAACGTTAGAATAACATAACCATGGTCTTATAATTTTTATGCCTGCCTGATTGAAATATGAATAATAATAAGCCGAAAAAGGTCGGTTATTTTCTGAAACTTTTGGAAATGGTCCTTGTGGTTTAAATGGACCCAATTTAAAAATTATTTTTCGTTCGCATTCAGTTAAATTGTCACCAAACTTTCCTCTATCTGATGAAATTATATTACAATCTGCAGATATATCAGAATCGTTGACTTGGGGTTCCTCGATTTCTGGATGGACATCCGATAAAGTATGTGCTTGGCTTTCTTCTATTTCCGGATGGATATATGACGAAGAACATGCTTCAGAAGAATCTAAAAATAAACGAGTAATTGTTAAAAAATAAATACGAATGCTTTGATACTAAACTAAAAAGAGTTATATATAAATAAATAACGTTACTAAGGGTCACAGTTAGAGAGTGTTCAGTTCAGACGCACACAGACTCTACGCGGATTGTGCTCGTACCTATTAGTAGATACAAAATCACCTGCAGCCCGTCCGTGCATTACTATACACCTGCGTGCTATTTAAACGCAGCGCGTAGTGTAGTGGCCATACAAAACGAGAATCCGAAAGCGAGTCTGCACATCTGAAGTTCTCAACACGCAATTAACGATACGATACGGACTGAGACTGATAGACAAACAGACAAACAACAAAACAAATCGATCCTATAGATAAGTTAGAATTTTGTTTTTTTTTTAATCAAGGCTCGGAACCCTAAAAACAGTATAATTGTGAAAATCGAGAGGGGAGACAACTTTTTGTGACGGACGGATGGACAGACCGAAATTAAAAGATTTCCTTGTTTATCACTACGAGCCCCTAATAAATGGGTTGGGTAGTACTTACCTTTCCAATCTAAATCACTCACAATATCTTGTCTCTGAAAAAATGAAGAAATTTTGGGCACTTTTTTTATAACCTCGTCCCTTTTCTGTTTAATTTTTCTTTTCTCAGCGCCGCTGGGATAATCTCTTTTCCTTTCACTCATTTCTTTTACAAATCGCTACTAATACTGCTAAACCAGAAGAACAATATTGTTTGTACTGAATTACAATGTAATGCACATTTATATAAAGCGCGTAAATAAACAGTGCACTGCACTCCGTGGTTTAACATCCAATGCAAAGTACAACAACGTGCACGTACATCGCGATATCGATGAAGGATTCCCGGGGATTCCCCGCTGAGTTGAAGATGAAGTAAGTAAAACGGGGAAGTCCCGCAGCCCGCCATAACGATGTAGAGTGTTGCCAACTTTTGAACGCACGCTTAAGGCGGGAAAAAAAGGAATTGCTTTATAGAATTTTGTCATTGTAAAATAAAATAAATTAGAAAGTTTTTATTCTTTTTCCTTACACACTTTGGGGGCCCCCGTGGCCCGGGGGCCCCGTATAATTGATACGGCAAATACGGCGGTAGCTACGCCCCTGCCTAGGACCGACCTTGTTTCTCATCATGATAAATGATCTGCCTGTTGTCCTGTCCCGATCAGAGTGCCTGATGTTTGCAGACGACCTTAAGTTGTTTGCATCGGTTAGGGAAATAGATCTCGAAATGCAAATTGATTACCTTCACTCGATCACGTTCTCCAATAACAATGTCCTATATGTTGGGTGGGACGCAGCTTGAGCGTGTTGCATCCATACGAGATCTTGGCCTGATATTTGACGCAAAATTGGACTTTCATGAACACATGAGAAATATATGTAAGGCAGCAAGCAGATCTCTGGGATTCATAATAAGGACAGCATCCCAATTCAATAACGTCCTCGCAGTAAAGCTCCTATACAACTCATATGTGAGAAGCAAGTTGGAGTACAACGATATTGTCTGGAGCCCCTACGAAACTACTTATGCCTTAATGATCGAGAGAATACAACGCAAGTTCGCCCGGTATCTCTACAAGCGCTCATACGGATATTATCCTTTCATGTATCCCTCCCTGTTTGTCACAGGGATGATAGGTCTAGAAACCCTAGAGCTGAGACGTAATTGTTTACATGTACTACATTATTACCTATTACTACATAATAAGGTAGATAACCCATCCGTCTTGGCATCCATTAATTTCTTTGTCCCAAATAGATATGTGCGTGCCACCGGGCGTAGACAGCATCGCCTTTTCGTACCTAACGCCACCGACATGGCGCGTGCCTCAGGCCGCCACTTGCCCCACCGCAAGGGCGGTGGAATTAATAAATGGTCTACTGTGATCTAACCCTGATGTC
Source organism: Cybosia mesomella (assembly GCA_946251805.1). Taxonomy (NCBI): domain Eukaryota; kingdom Metazoa; phylum Arthropoda; class Insecta; order Lepidoptera; family Erebidae; genus Cybosia; species Cybosia mesomella. The sequence goes on along the minus strand of OX276390.1, from coordinate 25,768,544 downwards.
GATGTGTTCTCCGACAATATGCATCAAATGATGAGAAACGTCTTAACGTACCTGAATGCACCCTCATGAGACGTGCATCAGAATTGGCTTAGCAAATTAGTAGTGGCTTATACACATTAGGAATATTATTAATAATACTTTATTACTTGCATGTACCTAGTAGATTAAGTTAGCTGTTCGTTAGTAAGTAGTATAACATTATAAGCGCTTTGGTGTTACACTGTTAGCTTGTATTGTTTGTAAATAAATACATAAATAAATAAATGACCTTGGCCGCCATTACCCTCTGAGGGCGCCACAGGCGGGCTCTATTCTCGGCGGTCAAGGCCGCCGCCCACACCGGCGCACCGTATAGCGCCATTGACCGGACAACCCCCGTGTACAGTCGCCTGCAAGCGACGTTGGGTCCCCCTAGGTTGGGCAAGAGCCGACCAAGGGCAGACGCAACGCCGACAAGCTTCGGGGCAAGCTGCATGAAGTGTTCGTCGAAGAGCCACCTCCCGTCCAGAGTTAGGCCCAGGTACTTCATCTGGGCCTTGATCGGTACGGGGACCGAGCGGACCTCGATCGAGGCGCAGCGGGGTGGACCGCGACGGGGCCCATGGAACAACAGGGCCTCCATCTTGTTCGGGGCCACCCGTAAACCGAGCGCCTCGATGCGCTCGACCACCTGGGCTACTCCCCTGGTGGCCAAGCGTGCTGCCTTTTGATGCGCTCCCCCGGAGGCTGTGACAAGCGTATCGTCTGCATAGCAGATTACGCCCAGCCCCTGGGGGAGGACACCATGAAGGACCCAGTCGTACCCGATGTTCCACAGGAGCGGTCCGAGGACCGAGCCCTGTGGGACGCCGCACGACATGGGCCGACGTTGCAGCACTCCGTCTCGGTCCTCGTACAGAACACTGCTGTCCTGTAAATAGTCTGCCACTAGCCGCCTCAGGTAAAGGGGCACCCCATGATATCGGAGGGCCTCCCTGATACAGCAGAATGGCAGACTATTAAAGTCGTTGGCGATGTCCAAGGACACTGCCAGCACCACGCCACTACAGCTCACTACCTCTTCGGTCACGGCCCTCAGGCGCATAATGGCATCAATCGTTGAACGCCCAGCTCTAAAACCGAACTGGGAGTCCGACAGATCAGGGCCGACCTCGCATAGGTGCCGAACGAGACGGGAAGCCAGAATTCTCTATAGCAACTTACCCGCCTCATCCAGCAACACGATGGGCCTGTAGGCCGAGACCGAGTCGGTAGGCCGTCCTGATTTCGCCAAGAGCTTCATGCGTTTCCAGCACTCAGGAAACCGTCCGCACGCCAGGCTCGCGTCGAATAGTCCCCTGAGGCGGTCCTCAAAGTGGTTGAGGGTCAGGGCCAAGGCCTTGGCAGGTATGCCGTCCGACCCAGGGGCGGTGTTCTTTGAACGAATTCTAAGAACAGCCGCCCTGAACTCTACCTCCGTGACGGGCGGAATCTCCTCCTCGTCAGCACCTCCATCTTCGGCAAGTGGTGCCATGGATGGGGGCGTGTGTTCCGCCCGTTCTGGGAATAGACCCTCAACGACTTCCGCGAGGAAGCTGGGCTGGAGAGCCTCAGTAAGGGGGGGCCCTGCGCGCGGAGCTTGTTCTGCACCGCACGATACGGGCGACCCCAGGGGTCATGATTCAGACCCTCCAGCATCTCCTCCCTTTTTTCCTCTTTGGCGCGCGTTATGGCCAGCTCATAGATTTTCTTCCTCTCCCGAAGCACCTCTACTCGTCGGCCTACTTCCCCGTCGTCGCGGGGGTTCCGACGGATGCGTTTCAGCAGTCTCCGGGCATGATAAGTCGCCGCACGGAGGCGTGCCAACTCTGGTGACCACCAGTACACCTCCTTCCTCGGAGGCCGGGCTCGCCAGCGGGGCATTGCATTGCGAAAGTGGCATGCCCCAGCGTTAACCTCCTCGGTTGGAGGCAACGGAGACAGCCAGGACTCAACGATTGCTGCCTCCTCCAGTAGGTCCCTCTTCAATTGGCTCGAAACCCACCGTGGACATCGGGGAATTCCGCGCGCCATGTGACCCCTTCTGGGCCCTGGTGTTGGGAGAGCTCAAATCGGATATAAGAATGATCCGAGAGCGTCTCAACCTCGTCCAGGACACGCCAGCCTTACTCGTCTGGCGACGGCAGGGGTAGCGAACGAGAGGTCCACTATCGACTCCCCCATCCGCCATCGCCAGTACGTGACGGTAGAGCCTCTGTTGAGGAGACAGAGGCCCACCGATGCCGCCAGCTCTTCGACCGCCCTACCTCTTGCATCGGTGCTGGGTGATCCCCACGCCCTGGAGTTGGCGTTGAAGTCCCCCAGCACTACGATGCGTCCAGACGCCATTCGCCGTATCGAGGCCTCCAAATTTTGTAAGGTGGCCTCGAATTCCGCAAAGCTCCATCTAGGGGGGAAGTAGACGCCGTAAACGTTGATTGTCCCCCATTTGGCGGCAACATATCCCGGGCCGTTATCTCTTGGCGACAACGGCGGGGAATGCGGCGTCGAGGAGCTTACGATGGCCACGGACCTGTCCCGATCACCCACCCAGTTAGGGCGGGGAGGAACTAAGTAGGGGTCCGAGACCACGGCTAGGTCCACCGAACACTCCGCCATGTACTGCAGGAAGGTATCCTGCTCAATTCATCTAAAACTAATTATTTGTTGATACACTCACCGTATATTATATTAAGCCTCCTGATATAGTACCTATCATCACTGCTCATAGCTATATGTGTGGCCATGACACATCTCAGACCTGCACTTGTAAACCAATTGAGAAAACTACATGTGTTACATACTTAAGAATGAAAATAGATGCTAATTTTTCTTGGTCTAGTCACGTAGATTACTTATGTAATAAACTAAGAATATTACTTGGTAAATTCTATGACCTTAGGTTTAAAGTCCCCTCTAGCACCCTAAAATACTTGTATTTAGCGTTAGTTGATCCCATCATTAGTTACGGTCTAGAATGCTATGGCCTTACATTTAAAACCTACATAGAAAAATTAGAAAAGTCTTCAAATAAGAATATTGAAACTAATAGTTAATAACAAAATCAATGAAAGATGTAAGAATAATTATAATAAAATGTTTCAAATAACAAAAATTCTACCAGTTAGCGCTAAGCATAAATATTTAGCACTAATGAATAGCCATGGCAATCTAGGCAGTCACAATTTGGCAGCACATAATCATAATACTAGACTGATATCGGCAGGTAAATATGTAGTTCCCAGAGTGGTCAACTACTATGGTGACCGAACACTTGAAAAACGTGTACCATATTTATTAAATAGTTTACCTGCCGATATCAGAAAAGAAACTAATAAAAATAAGTTTCGTAAAACTACTCAAGGAGTATCTGCTAAACGCGCTGGACGATCAATCGTCTAGTAGTAACTTAAAATAAAATTTTGTACTTCATTATATAAGTAGATATTAAATTTGTTAGCTGTAAGTACTCTGTGACTCACTAGCTCCCACAGACAAAGCGCGAAAGCGATTTTGTGGGGCATTGTTATATCCATTTTATCAAAATGTGAATAAATAAATAAATAAATAAAAAAATAGAACCGGAGATATGACCAAAAAACGATATCCGACCTACGCGCGGGCGGCGCCGCGGGCATCAGCTAGTACTTAGATAAACTACTTTAAATCCATAATTGTTACTGTTAACCATTCTGCCGTCGTGTCGTACAGAAAAAAGGCACAATCAATAAACACAAAAACATGAGATAAAAGAGTTTCAAGCTTTTCGAGGGAGTTTTGGCTGGGAATATCCCACGGAAAACTAAACAGGGGTTCATTTGTTTTGTCTTGACAAACTCTCTGGTGTTACATGGTATTCAGGTCTGATGATGGAAACCGTGGATGTTCTGGAACTCAACAAGATAGACTGCTGTATGCTGTATTGTGCCCTTTGACTGGACTAGGCTAACGCTCTGGTGCTGCATGACCCTACTAAAACAAAAAAGTTAAAATAAAATATTTTTTTCATTAAAAAATTCCGTTACTAAAACGAAAATAATAATTTCCTGCAAGGGTTGCGGAAATATGTGCGCGTTACCAACTTTTGAAATCAGCACAATCCTTAATAAAATTCCTGTTTTCGTTTTTGTACAAGCACAAAATTGGTAGAAGTGATGTTTTTAATAAAATCTTGTTTTGAAAAAAAACCTGTTATGTAAATGGTTCGTGCCAGGTTCGAATATACACTACATCTACGTCACCAAAATAAATATTACTAACACATGTATTTTCCCTGTAATGACGTTCTCAATTGGCAGAATCAATAATCAAAACTGCTATCAAGTTTTGTGAAACATAAATACCGGTTTCGAAGCCGGGTCAAGGTAAAAATCCACAGACAAACAAGGAATTAATAATATATTATGTTAAACAACAATTTGGCTATGATGCACATGGTTGGTCTGATGGTAATCATTCACCAGTGCCAGTGCAATCATCAATCTTATGCTTCACCCAAAGCGGTGCGGGCTGCGGCCCACAAATCCCACAATGACGACTTTGTAAAATGACCATTTGGCGAAAAACTCGACAACATAGTCGAGCTAGTAAGCATGCCCCATAATTAGGTAGGTACTTTTGTAATAGTTCTGAAAACTGCTATAAATTAAAACAAAAACCCACTGATTTGTACCTAGTCAGGTGCTCAGCTAGCAGAGATGAATCAAATTAACCCTGCCACAAGAAACACTCTGGAAGACTAGTATGCTTTTGGAATGGAGAAAGAAAAAAAATCCGTTCCCGCAGGGGGAACGCACAGGTACATTTCGTGAAGCTATTAATATTATTTTATATAGAGAACTACGGACTTTAAACAGTTTAATTTTTTTTTTCTCGAAAACTTTTAGCGAAAAACTTTTCAGACATTTATTTTAGACATAAAAATGGCCTATCGATTAAAAATGTTTCCGACCGCAAGAATGCTCACCGGTTAGAAGTTATGATTTTTTTCCCGAAAAATTTTGGTTTTTACCCCCTCCACTTTTAGTTAAAGTTTTAATCTTATAGGTTTATAATTAAAAGTTGTTGGTATTCATGTATACTATGGGATAAAATTAGAACGGTTCGAATATCTTTCATGGAACGTGAAATTTTGAGGAAAAACTGATTTCACAAAAAGTGAGGCCCTACCGTCCCTTTAGGCCGGATTCCACCCGTTCACGAACTTAAACTAAGTTTACACCCAAGCAATTTTTGACCGCAGTTTGAAAGCGATCGGGGCAAAAATGCGACCGTGAGAGTGCCGCAAATTTTGGGAAGTGGAACCATACATACATATATATATATATATACCAGGCCACTCAGACAGTATTGCGAAAAAAAGTTTTTATATATGAGAGACTGGTCAGTTATAATCTATTTCTAAAATATGATTATTTATGAGTAAAAATAAGTACGTTCCAATTTCAAAATTTCTCTCTGCATTTTTTGCAAGATAATTGCAATTTTTGTGTCTCATTGAAAAATGGATCTGCGTCGGGAACATTTTCGCGCTATGATTTTCTACGATTTCAAGTGTCGCCTGAAACCAGACGAATCGTACGATAGACTTCAAATGGCATTCATGGATGAAGGCCCTTCCAAGGCGACCGTGTATCGTTGGTATAACGAATTCAAGTGCGGTCGACTGACTTTGGAGGATGAAGAAAGAAGTGGTCGCCCTTTGACGGCTGTTACGGAAGAAAACGTGCTAGCAGTGAAAAATTTAATCCAAGATAATAGACGAGTCACATATCAAGAGATTCAGCACATTCTTCAGATTAGATCGGGAAGCCTTCACGAGATTCTACACGTGCATCTTCGTGTGAGAAGGATAGTTTCACGCTGGGTGCCGCACAATCTCACCGATGCTCAGAAGCAGGCCCGGGTGGAATGGTGTCGTGATATGATAAACAAGTTTGAAGCAGGCGCGTCTCGGCGTGTTTATGACATCATTACAGGTGATGAGTCGTGGATTTATCAGTATGATCCAGAAACAAAACGCCAGTCGACGGTTTTGGTGTTTCAAAACAAATCAACACCTTTTTTTTTTTTTTTTTTCGTGCGGAAATCCCTTCGGATACCGCCCCGCCGGCCAGCGTGGGCGGTTATGTCGGGCTTGCACCGACTAAAACCGCACGCCGTCTCGGGTCTTCAGACGCCGGGGTGTAAGGTTACCCATAGAGCATATCCCTCGCACCCCGGCTGACCCTGGGCCATCTCACCACTAACAGCATCGCTCATCCTGTCTCCTCTGAAAGCAGAGGAGTACGGAGAGCGATGTGTTCCCGCCACGTTGGGTATTGGCCGACGATCAATGCCAACCCTATGAAGGGGTGAAGGGGAAGCCATTGATCGCCGCCCAGGGTGTACCGGCCGCTCCGATTCCGTTCCCCCCGGACTGCAGCGGGATCGGAATCGGAGCGACACTCGAGGAGGTTACCCAACACACACCCCGATCGCAATCTACCTAAAATTAGAGATATCTATGTAACTGTTTACACAAAATATAATGTACTTAAGCCGTTCGCGAGCCGTGTCCTAACGAGTTTGGTGCCGACCGACGACGAGCACACACGCTCCTCACCGCGCCACCGCGACACAAACTGTATCCATTGCTGAGGGTGAACGTGGAACGTGCCAGAGCTTGAGGGACAATTGGTGCAATCATCTCGTTGAGCGTAAACAAACGAGTAAGTATCGCCTGCCTTTATGTAACAAAGTATCAGTTGACTGCTAGCCGGTATTTGAAAATATCATTGTTTTGAAGATGTTTTTAAATTTAAGCTACGTGGTGATTTTGTTACAACCGTTTCGAAACTATTTCGCCTAACACTGGTCATATTTAGACTGGAACTATAACAACAACCTATATAACATCAACAGCGGAACAATCACTGATTGTTTGGTATTGCTTCATCACTAGATACCATTGTGTTTACTTATACCAAATGTAATGATTCCACCAATGCCCTAAGAGACCATAAATTCAACATATTTACAAACAAAAGTAATTGATATAAAATAACTTGTTGCATTCTTTTATAAACATATTTTTTGAAGATGGACTTGTATTTTAAAACATCTAAACTAATAAAGATCCTTAAGATAAGTTTAAACCTTTCTTGGAGTTATGCAGACCGCTTTACTGTTTTGCCCCTGAAGCTCGACTACAATGAACCTGGTGAGTAGTGGTGACAAATCGATTGACTATGATTATGTAATACCCTACTGTTCATAATCGCCGAAGTCTTGCTAGTTTGTACAGGTTTTGCCCTGAAGTCTTGTCAGTGCTAATACCTGTCCATCCGTAACGTAAATTGATCCATTTTGGTTGATCAGGTTGACTTAAAAGGAGATTAGACACAGAAGTCTTACCTGGGACGACAGTTATAATTTAATAATAAATAATGTATGATTGTTGACATGGATTGTACTGATATGTTCACTTAACGTTGTCTTCCAACAATGAAACATACCAATTATTGACCTCTGTCAGGTGATGCCAATAACGACTTTGAAAACTATTTAAACACTTATAATAGTTGTAAGACGAAGTAAAATGTTATAATTATAACAGACGAAGATTTTATTTTAAACATAACATAACATAAACTCACGCCTATATCCCCGAAGGGGTAGGCAGAGGTGCTAGCACCCACATTTCGCCAGTTTATGTTTAGGTCCCAATTTAATAGGTGGCGAGCCTATTGCCATTAACCGGGCACTTATAAACCTGCGATAAATACACACATAACTTCGAAAAGCATCGAAAAGTCATTGGTGTGTGCCATGGTAAAACCTGGGATCGAACCCGAGACCTCGTCTCAGCAGTCCATTACCCATACCACTAGGCTACCGCGGCTATATTTTTATTTTTTTTATTTGTATTTTATTTTAAAACAACTTGTTCTAAAAGGCTTCATCGATCATTCCATTATCTACACAGGTCTTAATTAAAAACAAGAAGAGTATTTAATTTAAAAGTCATTTTCATATCGGAATGTTTACTTTGTAACAATGAGTTATATCTTATACTAGTATTTTGCGCGGTGCGCGAGCTGCAAGCAGCTCGCGAGTGTTATGTAAAAAAATCGATCCGCCATCTTGGATTTTTCAACTTTTTTTTTCAAAAATTCAATATCAGAAGCCTTGATTTACTCAAAAATGACACCCATGTTACCATGTCATCAAAGATGGCGGAGAAACGACCACCATGTTGGCCGCCATCTTGAATGTTTTGACATTTCGGATTTTTCCCATAGTCACCTCAGCTCTCTCTACATTTTTCCCATACATCATCCATATCCCCCATTACTCCTTCTAGGAGAACAATTGTGTCAGTGAGTTATATTTTTAGCTCACTGGCAATTGGATGAGATTCCGAGTGGTTTTTATTTGAGCACCCCCTACCTCTCTTCAATACCTTGGCCGTACTCTTCAGCCGTCTCCAAAATCCTCAATCATCAGCTCCCTACATATTTTTCCTCCGAATGAATTTTCGTCCTTTATACGAAAGCATCAGGGAAAAAAAATTACAGCAGAGGTGAACCGAAACACAATTCATCCATCTTTAATACTTTCTGAGAGAGACACCCATGACATTTGTGTTGACGCCATCTTGAATCCGCCATTTTGGATTTATTTTCATCTCCCTGCCAATTGGATGCGGTTTCGAGTATTTTTTGTTTGAACAGCCCTCACCTATATTTAATACCCTGGCCGTGCTCCTCACCCACCTTCCAAACCCTCGATCATCATCTATCTACATATTTGTGACTAAGAGTTCTTCCACAAAACCATTTTAAATGAAACCATAAATCAAAGTCTTGCATTAGTTTAAAACTTGTAGTCTATTCTATATTCGCCATACATTTTCTATAGAAAAATAAATTCCGCCATCTTGAATTTTTTTTCTATTCATCGAGTAGACCTTTGGATCCTGATCGTCTTTTGCGAAGAAACTACTCTTCCATCTTTTATACTCTCCGAGGTGGACACCGACGAAATTTAATTGGCGGCCATTTTTTTTTCGCCATTTTGAATTTTTTCTATATATATATATATATATATTAAAGATTAAAGAAATGCCGTGCGAAGGTGGCCATTTACCTACTTACCTTTTAAATTATTATGTTACTAATTCCTCTTCTTTTATAATATTGATCTTCTTTTTGATATATTAATGTTACCGTAGTGTCGGATGGGTTGGTAACCAGAGTACTATGTAGACACCAATATACCAACACTTAGTAGTATTGATGTGCTATTGGAATTCACTAGGACCCCTTTTCTGTGGTCGGCCATTAAAATTGTTCATCAAATTGAAACTCAGGGATTTCTTTATGTTGGAATTTGTGTGTTACGGTGCACTTACCGTAACACATAAACGTTATATTAGGTATCAAAAATCATTGAATACTAGTAATTTTTACTAGCCTTTATTTAATTATTTTTTTGCTCTGTATATATGTATGTTAGTGCGGTTCAAATCTTGAAACTAAATTTTGAGACAGTTATCTCCAATCGATTGAGATGAAATTTTGCATTCACATTTAGTTTGGATGACAATTGCATTAATGGTACCATGGAGCTTGTCTGATGATGGATTAGAAAGGTGGTCTAGAACTAAACAAGATTTGCAGTTGCTACATGACATTACTTAAACTATTAGAATAATACTATGTAATCTGTGCTAAAACTAAAATAATAAAAAAACTTTTAAAGCTTCTTTTAAGAAAAATATTGTACGAAAACGAAATTTTATGCAAGGGCTGTGCTGATTTCAAAACCTTGTATCGCAATTAGAACACAGAAAAAAAATTTGCGTGGCACAAGCAAGTACAACTGTTTTTTTAGTAATGGCTCGTTTTTTAAGTTTTATTATTAATTATTTGATTTGTTAGTTTCATGCAGACTATATCTCGCATTTCGCCTTCTAAGATTATACACTTCTATATCATATAGGCTTGTATGACAAATACATATCTATAGAAAAACAGGATATCACATAAAATCTGCGGTCTAACTGCATTGAAAACCCAGTCTTATTCAAATACGATTCGTGCTCTTCTCGCTAAACGGTAACAAAATCTTAATTTACATTTTCCTTAAAACAAGCAACAAGATTTACCTGTTCTGAGTTCAGTTCGTTCAACTTTTTCTAGGGAAATAGCTTTGATTCCTACCATCCAAAAGCTTCGTCTTCGGAGTTTTAAATTTTGTTTTTTTTTTTAAATAGCCACCAAAGAGAATATAAGCACTACGTCCTTTGCACGGGTTTTAACGTGTTATTCTAATAATGTGTACAATGTTGGTTAAACCCAAACATTACCGGTTGTTTACAGCTGGCTATCAATGTTACCGTGGCTGAGATACGCTTAGGTCATGGTCAAGCTTTATCGAATTTTTTATTCATTCTTTTATAATACTTAGTTCCGAGAAATTTATTCCTTAACACGTAGCAAAATAGTTATTAACTGAGTATTTGACTTGAAACAGTTTTCAATATATATTTTTTCTTCGGCAATAAAATATCCAATTTAATATTTAAAAACAAAATTAGTAGGTATAACTAGCTGTTCCTATCCGCCGTCGCCTGAGTGATGACTTTTCTCGTATTTTTTTTTCTTTTTTCCGTGGGTTCACGTCGGTACTGTAATGGCCGGATTTGCACCCGGGACCTCTCGATCGTAGGGTCGACGCCCCTTAACCACTAAGCTACCGACGCTTATTACATATTAGCTGTTGCCCGTGGTTCCGCCCGCGTGGAATTCTGATCCCGTTCCCGCAACCAATGGGAACCTATTCCTGGGATAAAAAGCCTGTGTGTTATTCCGAACTATAATCTATCCCTGTACCAAATTTTAGCCAGATCCGTTCAGCCGTTTTTGCGTGAAAGAGCAACAAAGATATATACATACATACTACATACTCACAAACTTTCGCGTTTGTAATATTAGTAGGATTGCTTTTTCTATAATATATCGTATCCATTTTAGTTTCTGCTTCATTGCTCAACGTAACATTGATTTTATAGCTGTCAATCGCATACTTACCTACATAGGCTCGTATGGCCGCAATATTATCAGTACTTACCGTGAACAAAGCATTACATCTTCTATTCTAAGCCTACCTACTTGAATTACGAAAATCCGTATTATGTTGTGTGACTAATTCGGCTGTTAAAATAATTAGGTTACATAGCATAATGCCTCTTTCAGGGTAGTATCTATATTTCAGACCAGCTGGCTCTCCGCGGCTTCGCCCGTGGCGTACTTTGACAAATTACCTATATATACTCGTAATTTGTAAGTTTTCATCTAATGTATGAGAATCTGCCGGATTGGTTGACATTTATGATTACTGTTCCGCTCCCTTGGGTAGTAGCGTGATGATACATAGCCTATGACACTCAAAAATAATGTGGCTTTCTATCGGTAAAAGAATTTCAAAATCTGTTCAGTAAATTCAGAGATTATCCACTACAAACTCACAATCACAAACTTTAACTCTTTATAATATTACTAGGTGTTGCCCGCGGCTTTGCCCGCGTGATTGTCGGTTATCCTTATCGCGCGTGGACGTCCATACGAATCATCTTTTATTCATTGATTTCTGAATTATCAAGGGCCTTTTTTTCTTTTTTACGTACGGAAACCTTCACGGGCTTCACCCCACCGGAGCTGACGGTAAGATGGGTATGTCGGACTTGAACCAACTAAAACTGCACGGTGCCTCTCTTGCCTCAGTCATGTGGTACGGGGAATCTGATATGCCCTAGGAAGGATATCCCAGAGAACCCGACCGTCTCCGGTCGCCAGCGCTGGCGACCCCGACACGTCATTCTGGGGGGATCTAATCCCCCTTCCCATTGTTAAACAGGCGGGTTCCTCCCCTGGCACTTCAGGGCAATCAGTATCGCCAAGACCTCCGCTTAAAAAAATCGACAAGGACCAACTCTGGGGAGATAGAGTCACCGGAGAGACCCGGTTTAGCTCCTGCCCACCATCCAACACCCTTAAAACCCTTACCAACCAAGCAAAAGCCAATGCCAACCACCGGCGGTCGAAAAATAGCAAAGGAAATCGCCGAGCCGGACTTCATTATAGCGTCCATCTCGCCACAGGACCGGCACACGACGGCTTTGTCATGCGTGGACCTGATTAAGCAGGCCTGTAAGGAGTCCAAAAATTTAAAAAGGAAGGTTAAGGACACTATCGAAATACAAGCAGAAAATTTACGAGAACTACTTTGGGCAATGAGTAGGGACAAACTTAGAGCACAGGTGACAGCTCCTAGACGGGATAGCGTCACGGAGCTAACCGGAACTGCCACTGCCACTGTCAGAACATCAGACACAGGGCCCAGTAGGACGGAGATAGCGATGCTGCAAAAGATTGAGGAGAATAAAAGGCTTCTCATAGAAAATGGCAAAGCTCTTGCCGAACTGAAAGGCAGCCTAGGGGACCACCAAGAGGGCTCCTGACTGCCATCCTATGCGGCTGCAGTGGCGGACGCCGCGGGGGCTCGTCCTCCGATGCGGCCGGCGCTGCATTCACTGGTGGTAGTCTCTAAGGACGATCAAAAAACAGGGGAGGAACTACTCAACGACATGCGGCGGGTCGCGCGGGAGGACGACGGGTGGATTACCGTAGAGCGCATTAGGAAAGCCAGGGACCGAAAGGTTATCCTAGGATATAAAACAGCGGATCTGAGGGAGAAGGCAAAGGGGGCGCTGGAGAGGGGGCAGGGGCCCTTAAAGTGGAGACAGTCCACAATAAGGATCCCCTGCTTATTATATGCAGCGTCCTCAAGGCGTACAAGGATGAGGAGATATTAAGAGCTACCAGGGCTAGGAACAAAAACATCTTCAAGGACCTAGACCCATCTCAGGATAGGATGGTTGTAAAGTTTCGCAGGAACGCTCGGAATCCACTCACATCACATGTCGTTCAGCAAGTGTCTCCCACCATCTGGCGCAAGGCCCTGGACCAGGAAACAGTGCACATAGACATCCAACCAGTCAGAGTGGCTGATCAATCGCCGCTGGTGCAATGTTCCCTGTGCCTGGGCTATGGGCATAGTCGTCGCTTCTGCAAAGAAGCAGAGCCTAGATGCAGCCATTGTGGCGACAAACACCTGAGGCTAGACTGCCCTAAGTACAGGGCAGGAGCCGAGGCTAGATGCTGCAACTGCTGGCGAGCAAAAGGCGACGTCACAGCTCATGATGCTTTTGACCGGGGTTGCCCGGTCCGAACTAAGTGGGACAATATAGCGCGATCCGCCACGCAGTATTGCTAAGGGCGCCCCCGGAAACGACTCACACTACTTGGTACTGCAGGCGAACCTCCAAAAGAAGAAGCTTGCGACTGACGACTTCATCCTGGAAGCTGTCAGGAGGAAGGCGTCAGTCGCCCTCATTCAGGAGCCATACAGGGACCCCATCGGGGGCGGGATGAAGAGATACCGGGGAGTACGTATCTTCCAGAACACTGGACCGGCGGTGGGCACTGTGAAGGCGGCAATAGCCGTCTTTGATCCTGACCTGGACGTAATACAGTGCCCCCAACTCACCACTGATAACATCGCGGTGGTGAAGATTCGTACCAGTGCTTGGGAGGTAACCCTGGTATCTCTTTATGTCGAGCCCGATAAACCCCTTTGCCCTCACCTGGACCAACTCAAGAGAGTCGGTTCCAGGCTGGGCCGTGGACGGCTCATCTTTGGAGGGGATGCCAATGCGAAAAGTGCTTGGTGGGGAAGTAACGTTGAGGATGACAGGGGCGAACATCTAATGGGAACTCTCACTGAGATGAGACTTCACATCCTCAACGACGGGAGGGCGCCCACCTTCGACACCATAAGGGGGGGAAGAAGGTTCTGCAGCTTTATTGACATAACTGCATGTTCGGGTGATCTGCTAGGACTGATCGACGGCTGGAGGACTGACGACGGCTTAGCTGCCAGCTCGGACCACCTCGGCATAGTGTTCAAGTTAAAAATAACAAGATCCAAGGGTTCCAATATCAATAGAACAACCAGGCTATTCAACACCAAGAGGGCAAACTGGCGCCATTTTCATGAGAAAATGCCCAGCCTCTTGGTGGAGAATGGCCTGGTTGTTGATGCCATCAGCGAAATAACTAACACAGAGGAGATAGAAGAGACAGTGCTCAAATACAACGAGTGTATAAAAGTCACATGCGAGGAATCTATTCCGATAAAAATAAATAAAGAAACACTTACTGTAGTATGTAGGTAGTGTTATAACGGTCCTCGAGTAACTACTCTCTCGAGGCAGTAAATAAATGGTGATAGCTGTGATCGGGTCGTTTCACTCAGCTCCCGGTTTTCCCTAAATATTTACGGATATTAGGTACATCTGGCGATGAGGCAGCGTGTTGATAATCGATTAACATAGCTAAAACGAACCCAGTGCAATGTCGTCGGTTCTAGGTAGTGTACCAGTGTTTGATTGTAAAAGTGATGAGTGGCAGGTGCACGTAGCACAGCTCGGAAATTTCTTTCTCGCGAACGGAATCGACAGTACCTCGGATCCCACGGGAAGTAAAAGGCGTGCTATTTTGGTGAATTGCATGTCGCAAGATTCGTATCGACTGACACGCGATTTGCTATACCCAGTTGCTCCTGAAACAGCCACGTATCAACTTATACTTGATACTCTCAGCGCACATTTTGAACCCAAAAAGTGTATTTACGCTGAAAGAGCCAAGTTTTATGATGCAAAGAAAGTACCGCATGAGTCGCTCATGGATTATGCGGCTCGTCTTCGTGGGTTAGCGTCTCGATGTACATTCGGCTCAGCGCTGGAAATGAGCTTGAGCGACCGGTTCGTGATGGGCGTCAACTCGGCAGCAGTACGAGAAAAGTTGTACCGCCAAGATCCAGTTAACATGTAGCTAAATAAGGCTTTGGATATAGCTATTTCGGCGGGCGTGGGGTGTCATAAATAAGTTAAAGATCGCACCACACAAAACATGCGCCATGGTTATTACCAGGAAACTTAAGTATGACAACCCACGCCTAACCATGGGCGGGGTAGACATTGGTCTGTCCAATGAAGTCAAAATTTTGGGCCTGACCATAGATAGGAACTTAAACTTTAATAGCCATGTCAGGAACATATGCTGTTCAATTCCGGGCCAGGAGGTATAGTGCGCAGTGGAAGTTCGCCCTCCTAGCTACAATGTGAAGTGAGCAGTCTGCGGTTCACAGAGCAATTGTTAGTAAAATAGGTTTCACTTACCAACTTAGAAGGCGCCCGAAACACGACGCTGTTACCTGTCTGTGTCTGTATTTGAGTATTTATGAAGTGTAGGGTGTATGAGGTTTGTGTGGACAGATCAGAGCGCGTGGTACAAGTGGAACCCTTCTAGACAAATATATGATTCGGTCGAACAACTCCCAACCGATCACGTTAATTAGTCCAAAATATAACCAATCCAACACTGGCCAAATAGGATATTCACGGATTATACTTATTAGAACAAAACTTATTTCAACAAACGTTTTCTCAAGACAATTCTTTCAACAAGTTGACAACAAGTGACAGTCGTAGATCTGTCAACGCAAATTATGGTTTTTTTTTTTTTTTACTTCGTTTAGGAACGCAACATCTACCCCCTCCGGACGGGCCTTCCCGTCCGCTAATCAATTGGCAATCTTGATAAGGTTGCGACCGCTCTCCTCATCACCGATCCGTCAACCAAAACCTCAGCAAATCGAGGAACCCCATCGGTGCCAGCCACTAGATTGAGAATGCGCCCCCGGCGCCAATACAACGGCATTAGGTTGGCATCCTTAATCAGGACGAGGTCTCCGACCTTGGGAGGATGAGTTTTATCCGTCCACTTGACGCGCTGCTGGAGGATGTGCAAGTACTCCAAGCTCCAACGCTTCCAAAAGCTCTGAGCGAGCTGTTGCACTAACTGGAACCGCGATAGCCGATTTCGGCTCACATCGACAAGGGGGTGCTCCGGCAGGGCGACAAGTGGTTGTCCAATCAAAAAATGGCCCGGGGTTAGGGCCTCCAAATCATTAGGGTCCGAAGAGAGCGGGCACAATGGACGCGAGTTTAGTACGGCCTCAATGCGGCAAAATACCGTAGCTAATTCCTCAAAGGTGAGAACTGTGTCTCCCAATAATCTCCGCCAGAGTCCCTTGGCCGCCTTCACCGCGGCTTCAAAAATACCCCCCCAATGGGGGCAGGCTGGCGGGTCAAACAGCCAAGTGACCCCCTTGCGGGCTAATTTGTTGCCTATGTCAACCTGGTTCTCCGCAAGGAAGGCGTAAACTTCCTTCAAATAGTTACTTGTACCTCTGTAATTGGTACCGCAATCAGATCTAATTAAAGAAGGCAACCCACGGCGAGACACGAATCTATCCAAAGTTGCCACGAAGGCCTCCGTCGAGAGCGAGGTTACTAGCTCCAAGTGTACTGCCTTCGTTGACAGGCAGACAAACACACACAAATAAGCCTTAAGGATTTTACTGTTACGAAGAGTAGACGTCTTCACCAAAAAGGGACCGGCAAAGTCCGTTCCGACGCCTGCAAAAGGCCTTGCCTCATTGACACGATCAGCCGGCAAGTCTCCCATCATGGGCTGCATAGTGGGGGCCTTAGTCCGGTAGCATGGCATGCAACGAAAGACAATGCTGCGGATAGTACGACGGGCCGACAAAATCCAAAAGTCCCGCTGCAGAATGGCCAACAGCGCATTACAACCGGCATGCGAGTTCTTAATGTGACGATCAGTCACCAACAACTTGACCAAATGGCCTTCCTTGGGCAACAAAAGGGGGTGACGAGCTCCGTAGGGGAGGCTAGAGTGCCTCAAACGTCCTCCAACACGCAAGAAACCCGCATCATCCAAAAAGGGGCTCAGCTTACTGATAGCTCCCGACAACTTAGCCATACCGGACTTCAAGATTTCAATCTCCTTCTCAAAGTGTGCAGCCTGCACAGAGCGGACCCAAAGGAGGAGAGACTCCTGGAGCTCTTGAGGAGAAAGGACCGGCGACAGGCGTTTGTCCCCACGGTTCCTACAATTGTGACGAAAGCGCCTGATCCAAGATGTGACATTCAACAGTTTATCGAGGGAGCTGTACCGATTCAACAAAAGGTCGGGATCAAACGGCGGGTCCTTCGTCTCAACAGCGAGCACCCTTAGCCCGGGCAAAGGATCCGTCATCAAGACTGGCATTCGAGGCCAAGCATCCTCGGACCGAGTCAGCCATTCTGGCCCCCACCAGAGGGGGTGATCAATCAAGTGAGGGGCCGTGCACCCACGTGAGGCCACGTCGCCGGGGTTCAGGTCCCCAGGGACATGCCTCCAAGTTAAAGGTGTTGCAGAATTTTGTATCTGTGACACTCGGTTCGCCACAAAGACCTCCAAAGTGTGGACGGACGTCTTCAACCAACACAAAACAATTTGACTGTCCGTCCAGGCGTAAGAGGATCGAATGTCCACAGTTTCACCCAAGGTATTAACCACGTGATTCAATAGACGCACAAGAAGAGCTGCCCCTGACAACTCCAATTTGGGAATGGTCAATGCTGTTCGAAGAGGGGCTACCTTGCTCTTGGCCATGACCAGCGAGAGCTTCCCCTGGCCTGTCGCGCTGACAGTGCGCAGATAAACAACGGCTGCGTAACCGTGCGACGACGCGTCACAAAACCCGTGGAGGGTAGCAGTGTAACTCCCAGGGGGGAGGATGGCGCGGGGCAACACGACCTCATTGACCGCAGGGAGTGTGGACACAAAGTGGATCCAATCCTTCAACAGGGTTTCCCGAAGCGGCTCGTCCCAACCAAGTCCCGCGGTCCAGAGGCGCTGGAGAAAGCATTTCGCCCAAAACAGTACCGGACAAATCCAACCATTAGGATCAAAAGTCCTTGCGACAGTAGACAACACAAGTCGTTTAGTCCAAGTGTGGGGCGACTCTAGGTCGACATCGTATGTAAAGATGTCTTGGACAGGTCTGTACTGAACACCGAGGACGGCCATCATGGCGGGGTTGTCAACGTCTTCAAACAAATGCGGGTCCTGTCTATGATCCTCCGGCAAACCTTCCAATAGAGCTGGAGAGTTGGACACCCATTTACGCAACTCGTATCCTGCGGAAGCCAGGATCCCAATCAACTCGTCACGCAATAAAATGGCTTCCCCAACCGTGGAAGCCCCAGTACAGACGTCATCGACGTACAGGTCCGTTTTCAAGATGGCGGACGCCCGAGGGAACTTCAAACGCTCTCGGTCCGCGAGCTCCCAAAGCGAACGAATGGCAACAAAGGGGCTAGAACGAAGGCCGTATGTATTCGTATTGAGCTCGTACACAATCATGGGGTCCTGGGGGTTCTCGCGCCACAGGATTAACTGATAACGTCTGTCATCCTGGTGAATGACCGTTTGTCGGAACATCATCTTGATGTCGGCCACAAAGACAACCTGATGTCGACGGAAAGACGTGATGACGTCACAAAGGTCCTTTAACAATTTGGGGCCTGAATGTAAGCAATCATTCAATGAGACACCCGAAGAAGTTCGCGCAGACCCATCAAACACCGTGCGCAGCTTGCCAGTGGACGGCTTGAGGACCGCATGATGGGGCAGGAAGTAATGTTCAACTGAGCGCCAATCCAACCTTGACACCGACATGTGTCCCAAATCCGCGTACTCCTGCATGAAATCCAAGTACTTCTGCCTCAACACAGGGTCCCTGCCCATGCGGCGCTCCATTGCCAACAATCTCTTCTCGGCCGTAGGTCTAGATTCACCGAGAGGTGGTCGCACTGCGACAAAGGGCAACCTGGTAACAATCCGACCGGAACGGAGTCGACCCGTGTTGTTCTGATAGAACAATTCGCAATCCTGGTGTTCCGGGTTCAAACGGGCTACCTGAGGGGGCTCCTCAACCTCCCAAAACCTCTGAACGGCGTCAGAGAGAGCGGAGCCAGACACCAATGCAACATCAAGCTCAGGTGGAGGGGGGACCTTCAACACCGGTCCCATCATTGCAAAGCCAAAAATGGTCGAGACAGCCACCAAACCGTTCGGCTGCAAGATCTGTTTACCATCCAAAATTATCCTCCCGAGTACGTCGGAACCTAACAACAAATGCGCTGTGCTAGGGGAATCAAACCGAGGGTCAGCCAAATCCAGGCCTGACGTCAACCGGACAACTTCGGAAGACAGCTGAACTTGGGGATGCCTTCCCAAAATATTCTTCATCACAATGGCCGAGGTAGCAATTTTAGGGGCCAAACAATTCACTGGAGTGAGCCCAAACCAAGTCTGTCCCTCAACAGTGGTGACGGCTGCGTTGCCAACTCCCCTAATCGTGTCTGAATAGCCACGTATGTCTAGGCCTACCTGTCCCACCAACCAAGACGACAAAATGCAACCCTGGGATCCCGTGTCCAGAATGGCACGGACCACAACAGAGGACCCCGTTGGTCCCCAGACCCTAACCGATGCCGTAGGCAACAAAACCGTGTCGATCTGGGAGGTTGCAGTGGTGGGGCAGGCGCCAACTTCCTAATTTCTGGGCGGCGACCGATCGCCGCACCCAGGCTGTAATCTCTCCCGAAGAGGATAGAACGCAAACTCCTCATCCGCGCGGTGTCCCGAGCCGCGTGCCATGGCTGGAGGGGCATATCCCACCGGATGCCTGAATGGCGGAGGGCGCGACTCCAACCTGGGGCGCTCCGCCAACGGAGGGGAGTGCAGGCGGTGCTGGTCCGGCCATTGCCGGCGAGCAGCGGCTGCATAGTCGCCTTCATGTGGGGAGACCTGGCGGCCGTCCCGCGGCGCGGGGGGTGGCGAGCGGTGCTCGAAAGTGCGGGCCCCTTGCCGGTTTGGAACCGGCGAGCGGACCTGGTGCTCGTCTCCGCGATCCCCGCCCGTGCGCGAACCCACATCAGAGGCTGGACTGCCAGCGCGGTTCGCGTTAGCGCACAAAACGTCCACATGGGACCCCCTGCAAATTCTACAAGGGCGGGAGTCGGGGCATTCCCGTTGAAGATGAGCCCCCAAACAAGAATAGCACAGTCGGCGTGCCTTGGCAATTCGGCGGCGGGCACTGACGTGCAAGTCCAAAAAGGCCGCACAAGAAATGATGCCATGTCCCGTGACCCTGCAGTAGTCACAACTGGGACGACTCTGGGTGCCGGCGAAACGGGGGGCGGGGCGACCCTCAAGGGGCCCCCGAGCCCCGGTCCGTCCCTGGTCTCTGGGCCGGGGAGGCGGTTGGCGTGACCCCGAGGCAAGGCCAGAGTTGTCGAGGATCCTACATTCATCCTCCAAAAACTTGACTAGGTCATCAAAGCGGGGGAGATGGGTGGCACTATCCCCACCATACTTCTGCTCAAAGCGAGACCTCAAGTCTGCAGGCAGTCGTTGCAGCACTATGTGCACCAATAAATAGGACCAATGGTCCACCGGCAGCTCCAGTCGCTTGAGGGCATTGGTGGCTGCCACCAATGGGTTCAAAAGGTCGGTACGCAGTGTCGACACTCCCGTAATAAAGGGCAACCCCAAAATATGGCTAATGTGAGCGTCAGCCAAACACCGTTTATTGTGGTACCGCCGGGAGAGCAGCTCCAGAGCAGTAGGGTAAGCCGCATCCGTCACCGGCAAGTGCTGCACCAAGGCTCGGGCCTCTCCCTTGAGGACGGACATCAAATAGGCCAACTTTTGGGCGGGTCCAAGGTCCGAGCGCGAGTCGACCAGACTCACAAATAAATTTTGAAAGCCCAGCCAGTGGTCCATCTGACCATCAAAATGTGGCAGTTCAAGCGTGGGCAGCTTGCTTAAAAGTCCCGGGCCAGCGACAGAGGTCTCCGGCTTGACCTGGACAGACTCCCGGCTCTTCAATATTTCCCTAGCACGTAGGGAAATCGTGTCTGCCAACGCCAGGATCTGGTCGTAGTCGCCAACAACCTTGTCCCGCGCTGCCTGACTCAGCTGGTCCAACCCGAGGTCCTCAGCCAGGTGGCTAAAGCGGGTGAACAGGGCATCTACAGCCCCAAGCCTGTTCTCCATACCACCGAACCTGGTAAGAGTGGTCTCTGCCAGCTCTGGTCGAGTAGTGGTGGCCGCCGCCGACGTGAACCACCTCAATTGTGTGGTTATACCGGCTATGGCCTCCTTCGCTGCACTTAAATGAGACATTCCAACAAAATTCAAGAGATTACCCAAACAAATAATTATTTAAACAATGTTAGTTCAATTTATTTTATCCAACACTGATACAAACACCAATACAATATAATTCAATATAGCTTAAAGATTAAATCAAATGCCTTAACAAGAGATTGCCAATTAATTAGTCATAATGGTTCCCCAGCAATGACTCCAAATCAGCACACCAAACTGATATTAACTTGTTTACAACTGATAACCAATACAAATAAGGTTATGAGACCCGAGACTGCGGTTTTAGTCGGTTCGAATCCGACACAACCACGCTCTTGCTACCAAAATGTTCAATTCCGGGCCAGGAGGTATAGTGCGCAGTGGAAGTTCGCCCTCCTAGCTACAATGTGAAGTGAGCAGTCTGCGGTTCACAGAGCAATTGTTAGTAAAATAGGTTTCACTTACCAACTTAGAAGGCGCCCGAAACACGACGCTGTTACCTGTCTGTGTCTGTATTTGAGTATTTATGAAGTGTAGGGTGTATGAGGTTTGTGTGGACAGATCAGAGCGCGTGGTACAAGTGGAACCCTTCTAGACAAATATATGATTCGGTCGAACAACTCCCAACCGATCACGTTAATTAGTCCAAAATATAACCAATCCAACACTGGCCAAATAGGATATTCACGGATTATACTTATTAGAACAAAACTTATTTCAACAAACGTTTTCTCAAGACAATTCTTTCAACAAGTTGACAACAAGTGACAGTCGTAGATCTGTCAACGCAAATTATGGTTTTTTTTTTTTTTACTTCGTTTAGGAACGCAACATATGCAAAAAGGCCATAGTCATATATAAGAAGCTGGCACGGACGGCCCGGATCTCCTGGGGGCTTCACTCCGAGGTGATACGGACCATCTATACAGCCGTGATTGAGCCTGTGATACTGTACGCTGCAGGCGCATGGTACGAGGCTACCAGGAAGGAGTGCGTCCGGAAGCAGCTGAACGCGGTCCAGCGAGTGTTCGCTCAAAAATTAATTAAAGCCTACCGTACGGTCTCCTTGAACTCCGCACTGCTACTGGCTGGGGTACTCCCTCTGGACATCCGAGTTCGGGAGGTGGCCTCATTGTATGAGGTCAAGAGACGAGTGCCCCAGCCGTGGATAGGGGACAGGGAGGTCGAACGGCTGGCACCTATTTTGGCGGCCCCGCACCCCGCTGAGCGCATATGCGTGGTAGACGAGAATCAGTTAAACAACGTGGTACCACATGACGTAAGCATTTTCACTGATGGGAGCAAAATTGAGGGCCGGGTTGGGGCTGTTGTCTCTGTATGGAACAGTCAGTCCGAAACCAAGGCCCTCAAATTTGCTCTCTCAGCACATTGTACCGTCTACCAGGCGGAACTCCTGGCGTTGCGTAAGGCGGCGTGCGTGGTGGAGCGGCACGACGCTGCCGCGTTCGGCATCTTCAGTGACAGCAGGGCGGCTTTCCTTAGCATAGTGAATCCGCACTCTTTCCTTTCAGTGGAGACTAGGGGCGCTCTTGATCGCTGTAAACAGCGGGGCAAGAGCGTCTCTCTCTACTGGATAAAGGCCCACGTCGGTCTGTAGGGGAATGAGAGAGCGGATTCACTTGCTAGGGAGACTGCCTTACGATTGAAAAAAGCGCCGTATTACGATAAATGCCCTGTTTCGTTCGTCAAGCAGGGTGTCCTAAGGCGGGACTCCCTCGACGAATGGAACAGGCGTTATCAAAATGGCGAAACAGCCTCAACAACTAAGTTCTTCTTCCCCTGTGCGGTAGAGGCTTACAGGACCGTCAGGAGGATTACCATCAGGGGCCAAACAACCCAATTCCTCACAGGGCACGGTGGGTTCGCCGGATACTTGACTCGATTCAAGTGTAAGACGGACCCATCGTGTGCCTGTGAGCCTGGGGTCGAGGAAACGGTGGCCCACCTCCTGATGGCCTGTCCCATACATGCCAAGGACAGGTTCGATTTAGAAAGTGAGACCGGAATTACAATAAATCGGAACGGTATACAATCTCTGACGGATTTGCATACAGAGAAAACTATCGCATTTGCTAATAAAATTGTAGGAATTGTAAACGCCAGGAACAAGACGTAGAGAATACGTAGGAACACTATGTAACTATAATGCTACCTAGCATAATCTAATAGCAGTAAAAGTATAGTTCTGTATTAACTTTGTTTTATACATTAAGATATATATATATATTAAGACTACAATGTAAAAACAGTTTTGCCATTCTCAAACATGTATTAGGTTAACTAAATAGAAATAAGAAATAATGTAAACGCCTATGTAATAAAATGTAATAAATAAAGAAAAATAAAAATAAAAGAAATAAAGATAGCTAGAAATTAGCTGGGTAGGTACATAATCCCCGGGGTGCTTGGTTGGGGACCTCCACGCGGTGCACCCTGGGCAACGGAGACGGCAGCGCCTCTCTCCTAGGGTGGGAGAGACGCTGCCGCCTACGGCCAACTCCGACCGAGGCGAGGACGGCCCTGTTGAGGGCTGTTCGGAAGCTTTCCACGTGTCCCTCTGATTAGCAGAGGGCACAGTGGAGAGCAAGTAAGGGGGCCATCTCCGGTTTCGGTTTCAGGGTCAGTCGGGGTGCGAGGGATATGCTCTATGGGTAACCTTACACCCCGGCGTCTTAAGACCCGAGACGGCGTGCGGTTTTAGTCGGTGCAAGCCCGACATAACCGCCCCCGCTGGAGACCCCCCGCTCTCCAGCGGGGGCGGTATCAGAAGGGATTTCCGCACGAAAAAAAAAAAGAAAAGAAAAAAAGGTACATAATCCCCATATGCCCTCACTCCCAACAGAGAATGAAAGGTTGTATGAAGTGCGAGAGGAATGATTGCGAGAACTGGTATGCTTAAGAGACTCGGAATGAAAGATGAGCTATAAGCTAGATTTAAAATAGGAAGCCTTTTACTTAGTCTTGAATAACAAGAGCTTTGCATCCCGATGCAAAGGTAGGGTGTAAAAAAAAAAAAAAACCCCCTGCCCCCTAAGAGAAGTGCGCGCGGAAACGCGACGCGCCGCCACCCTGGGCCTGCTTCTGCTAGGGTGACGGGTAGCCCCGACCGTCACCCCCAGGCCTGCGCTCATGAAGGACGGAGATCGTTCTGCGATCTCCGCCGCCCGGTGCGCCTTCTACGGCACGGGAGAGTGCTAAACCTCTCCCGTATAATTATCAAGGGCCTATTATAATTCAGAATTTCATTTCGATATCTTCGAAAATGACGAACTTTGATACAAAATTTCATCTCCTGTATGTACCCCTTCAAGCCTCTTTTTTTGCAATAAAAGGTGGCATATGTCCTTTCCTAAGCTTTAGTCAATCTCTATACCAAATTGCATACAAATCGGTTCAGTGGTTTAGGCGTGAAAGCTAACAAACAGACAGAGTTACTTTCACATTGATAATTAATATTAGTATGGATTAGTATTAAGTACGAGTAATCTATACATTTAAGCAAAGTCGTGTTAGTGATGATCGGGATAAACTCAAGAAAGGGTGGACCGATTTTCATGATCTTTGATTTTCAGGGTTCCGTTGCCAAATGGCAAATACCGGAACCCTTATAGATTCGTCATGTGTGTGTCCCCCCCCCCCCTGTAACTTCTAAAATAAGAGAATGATAAAACTAAAAAATATATATGATGTACATTAACATGTAAACTTCCAACGAAAATTAGTTTGAATGAGATCTAGTAAGTAGTTTTTTTTAAATACCTACGTATTAAATCGTAAACAGCAATTTACCTTTCATTCAATGAACTCAAATATAACATTTAAAATAAAACATTATTATGTTACTTGCTGCTACGGAACCCTTCATGGGCGAGACCAACTCGCGCTTGGCTGCTTTTTTTC
This sequence comes from Cybosia mesomella, assembly GCA_946251805.1. Taxonomy (NCBI): domain Eukaryota; kingdom Metazoa; phylum Arthropoda; class Insecta; order Lepidoptera; family Erebidae; genus Cybosia; species Cybosia mesomella. The sequence continues at coordinate 25,743,429 of OX276390.1, read as the reverse complement.
TAAATCGTATAAGACTAGTTAAATTTGTTCTTTCGTAAACAATATTTAATGTATAGTATGAATTAAATAATCTATTAACCGAAAATATATTAAATAAACCGTTCTTCCAACAGAGTTTTTCCCAAGGTCTATCAATTTACTAGAATCTGGGAGAACAGACACGGATGGTAATTAGATTTTGGGGTGTATTTTCGAATTTCGTGCATTTCAAATAAAAAACAAGATGTTTCAAGGGTTGCACCTAATACAATCCTAGGTTAACTAAATAAAAAACAAAATTCAAGTTAAGATTTTTTCAACGTTTATTGTATTCTGTATCGTCGGCCGCGTAATATGCACGAAATGAAATAGTTGCACCCACATACATACAGACTATACATATACAAAGCAAGTTAAATAAAGGAACTAACGAATACTTTTTATGATTAAAAGTTGAGTCTGTACAAAGTAATATTTACAAACTGGGGTTTACAATTTTCATGATACTGCTTAGGTACTTAGTACTCTGTTGAATTGAATCACACAATTGGCTAGTCTTGTGTGACATCATCGTCATCTCGCGGCAACCTGTTATGTGCTTAACTATGTTAGTTCTAGCCATTAAACGTAGGCTTTGTAAAGGAATTATATTTTTCTGGTTTTCATACATACTTATCATAAAGGTACAGACCCACTTTAGATACAAGTGGGCACCGAAAAGATCAACAGATATCGACAGTAACTATTTTAGGTAGGTTCTAAGTATGGGACAAGAATAATAATTTTGACATTACCCTTTTTACGAGTTTTATTTAACTTGCTCTGTTATTATGGGACAAATCTTGAAAGCCCTATTAGAACCAATTAGGACCTTAGATTGGACTCAAATTTGGTATATCTTTTGCGTTAATAAACATTTATAATACTGAAACCGAGAATCTGCACTGCACCTTACTATCAGCGTAGTATAATAAGGCTGCTGCTAAATGAGGCCTCTCGGCCGCCACGCCGCGCCCGTAACTATACTGCAGCTCTGCCGGCTCCGCGTGTTACTGCGTTAGTGCGTATAAATCTGCGCGAATGGTGCAAATTTTTTGAACATGATTATTTACCTTCCACTATCAGAAGTTATGTTATGTTTACCAAACTTTTAATTGGCCTTATTTATTCATACTAGATATTATTAATGGAATTAGTGTATTTATCTGCAACTTTTATTAAATAAAAAATCAATAAAGTATGCTAGAGATTGGCACATTGAGCAATTTTGGCTTTATCACCTTATTCCATGATCGTTTATAATATTAGAAATATGATACATGCTTTGATTGTTAGAAATTTTATCTGGAAATAAATGAAGCCTGACGGTTTTTTTGTACTCTGTATAATTTAGCAGGAAATTGCTTTAAAAAAACCAAAGTCTGACATGCTCATCTTGCCTCAATAGTGAGGTAAGTTGAATATGGGTATGAGTATGAATATGGTAAGAATTGCATAATTGAATAAAAATCAAATCATTATATTAATTTAATCATCAATGTTTATTATTACCAAGAAAAAATAGTCAGTCTTATAAATTAAACATATTTACGGAGTTCTTGACCCGCGAATCACGTTTTATAAGTCGGCGACTGGAGAAAAAAAATGGTATGTAAATGTGTTTACGAGTTGGTAACAGCAGTTGGCTAGAATTCTGAGAACTTGACACTTGACATTTACCTACCGCCACGCCGCGGCGCCGCCGGCCTTTATCAATAGGGAGGTAACAGCGTGTTGGGATCCACTAGTTACGTCATACGTGTTATAGTTATCTGTTATATAGGTATAGGTATAGGTATGGCTCTTACTTATCACGGACCAGTGTGGTACCAGTAGCGATTATAACAAAATAAAAGACCTGGTATATCTAAAGCGATTATTTTGACAGTTTTCAAGTTGTCTGCTCAAATAAAAAACTAGGTACAGCATATGATTTAAGTGTATCGGGGCCAAGATACCAAGCTCTACCCTAAGCCCTACCAAGATCTTCAGGGCCCAAGCGTTGCTCCCTGAATAACCAAAATAAGCCAAAAATATAGATAGGCGAGGAAACGGCCCCGGGCTCCGAGGTGAAAACCTCGAATGCACCTGGGATCAGCTTAGATGACGATGATGTCGAGCATAAGAATATTCGATAGTAAGAGTCATCGACAGTGTTTGTTATTAAATTACTCGTATTATTACCAATTTTAATGGCAAATAGCAGCTGTAATAGGTTCTACCTAATTATGTGAAGCCTAAGTAAAATTGAGGCGCTCGTGATATCGTCTTATAAACGTTCCTCAACCCAGGGTCGGACTGGGCTGGAACCCACCCGGGTGGCCCTCCACAAACCTGGGATAAGGATAGATGGGGTTCGGGTAAATAATAAAATATATACAAATGATTAAGTCAGGCCATCTCCGGTTTCAAGATGGCCCTCGGGTTTGGTGTCCCCATCTTGCCCCGGAAATTCGCTTGTCGCCCGCCGCCGCCCCGGCCTGCTTCTGCTGGGGTGATGGGCTGCCTCACCTGCCACCCCCCGGCCTGCGCTTATGGAGGACGGACGTCGTTGAGCGATAGGATAGATACCTTGTACCTACTAAACATAACAATTTATTACTAAATAAACAACAATGTATTAATAAATAAATCTTTGTAAAACATAATTTCGTTCGTTGTAACTTAACAATAAACCGTTAGAATATGGGTATTGTCTTTCTATAGTTAAATAGTGAAATGTTGTACCTACGTACTCGTTAATTAATTTGTGTACTTTATAAAACGGATGGAGCATAAAGTATTTGTTTGTTTCTAGATAGTTATCATGGTCCGCTGGTGGGCCGCCTTTGGGGGGCTGTGCCTGTTATCACTAGTGCGTTCAGCTGCAGTTCCCACTCAAGACACCATGGTCGTGGCTCGATCCGATGACTCGGTATGTCCTACACTTAGTATGCTTCTTCATCATGATCATTAACATTGTTGTTATCAACGTAAGTTTTTTCGGATTCATCTTCATCCGTGTGCTAATCACGGTTGCGCCCAAAGCTTTAAACTTGTTATTTTTTTATTCGTGTTTTGTTTAATTTTGTACCAGAAGTATCCAGAAAATATTTTTATCAGGTGATTTTATTTTTTTAATTAGTTGCTACTTACATTTTACTATTCTCGATAAAGCTTTTCTCATTATAATTATGAATATCGTATCTAATTCAGAGTTAGACTTTTAGAGATGATTATAGACCAGCAGTATTTTGCATAGATATATCTCATCCCACATTGCGTTTGCAAATATTAGTTCATGTACTAATGTATTCTATTATTGTATAGACCGCAGCGACGCCGATCTCGGTAGTGGATATCACAACAGAGGAGTCTAGTCCGCCGATCAAATTGACTGAAATGGAAGTGATATCGGAAGTATCATTGCGATATGCGCACACGACGGTGGTTGCACGCGTTCGCAATCCAGCTAAACGCGCGCAAGAGGCTCACTTCAGAGTTCTTCTGCCGGAGACTGCCTTTATCAGTGGATTCATCATGTGAGACTATACTGTATTTTTATATATTTTGGATAACTTGATGTTATTGAGGTTAACCCTTTTTCTTAGTGGGGTTACAAACCGACTAGACCAGGTGAGCAACAGAGTTCCTAATTCCAGGGCGCCTTTCTACAGAGGTTCTTAGGTGGTGCACAGGACAGCTGATCTCCAATGAAACGCAAGGATCAGTTGCACATACATATATTTATACACAGAGAAAATACAAAGTCACAGTTAGAAGTACAGAGTAATCACAAAAATAGTAAGACAAATATATATGAAAGTGAGTTTAGGAGGTCACAGTACACAGACAGATACACAGAATAATTTACACAGCAAGACAACAGAACACAGTTATAGGCGAGAGATGGCGGAGCGCGCCCGGGAGAGGTTCAGAACCCTCCCGGCCCGCCGAGCCCGCAACACGCTCGCCTCGCGTCGCAGGCGACTCAGGCGCCGGAGGGCGCTTAACGACCTCCGTCCTCCATGAGCGCAGGCCTGGGGGTGGCAGGTGAGGCCGCCTGTCACCCCAGCAGAAGCAGGCCGGGACGGTGGGGCGACTAGCGCCCCTCCCCCAAACCGGGGCAAGACGGGGACACCGTGGTTCCCAAACCCGAGGGGGCCATCTCGAAACCGGAGATGGCCCAGGGTCAGTCGGGGTGCGAGGGATATGCTCTATGGGCAACCTTACACCCCGGCGTCTGCAGACCCGAGACGGCGTGCGGTTTTAGTCGGTTCGAGCCCGACATAACCGCCCCCGCTGGCCGGCGGGGGGGTATCCGAGGGGATTTCCGCACGAAAAAAAAAAAAAAAAAAAAAGGTACGATCATATATAGATAATTCTCCAAGATGCCAGCCAGTAGTGGCACACCCAGATATACTATATACCAGCCTCGCGCCGGTCAGCAGTAATGAAATAAACAGTTATGGTTATATGGAAAGAAAACTTGACCTTATATATCTCAGGTATTCGCGGGACCGCCAGTGGTTGGGGACCGGCAGAGCAGATTCCGGTGCTTCCCTTGTGATCTGGTTTCCCAAGGTCTAGGTCTCCAAACCACCACGATTGACACCTCAGAGTCTCTGCCCTCTAAATTGTATACAGGGTTCTTTCCCAGAACTAACAACCCTGTTATGAAGATACACAACTTTTATCAATAACACATCTCCATTATGCGAATATACTAACAGCAATTGAATAAAACAACTTACCAGATCAAATCTGGGAGCACTCACGATCTATAACCTCCAAACTGAAGATAATATACTTTTCTCAACTATTCCAAATAATACAAATTTCTTCAGTGGACACGACTAATGACCTTTCAAACAAAAAAATCCGTTCCCGCAGGGGGAACGCACAGGTAGATTTCGTGAAGCAATTAATATTATTTTATTAACATGTTTAATTTTCAGGTAGATTTCGATGAAATCGATCTACCTGTTGGTTTCTTGACTACTGTCGAATTTTAAAAAAAATTCTTCATTGTTATGAGTTTTTCGCTAGAAGTTACCGTTTTCTAGAAAAAAAAATTAAACTGTTTAAAGTCCGTAGTTCTCTATATAAAATAATATTAATTGCTTCACGAAATTCTGTGCGTTCCCCCTGCGGGAACGGATTTTTTTTTCTCGAAATCGGTAACTTTTAGCGAAAAACTTTTCAAACATTTATTTTAGACTTAAAAATGGCCTATCGATTAAAAATGTTTCCGACGCCAAGAATGTTCACCGATTAGAAGTTATGATTTTTTTCCCGAAAAATTTTGGTTTTCCCCCCCTCCACTTTTAGTTAAAGTTTTAATCTTATAGGTTTATCATTAAAAGTTGTTGGTATTCATGTAAACTATGGGATAAAATAAGAACGGTTCGAATATCTTTCATGGAACGTGAAATTTTGAGGAAAAACTGATTTCACAAAAAGTGAGGCCCTTCCGTCCCCTTAGGCCGGATTCCACCCGTTCACGAACTTAAACTAAGTTTACACCCAAGCAATTTTTGACCGCAGTTTGAAAGCGATCGGGGCAAAAATGCGACCGTGAGAGTGCCGCAAATTTTGGGAAGTGGAACCATACAAACATATATATATATATATGTATATAAACTTTTTGACCAGTGGTCATTTCGGACTCAGGGGGTCATAACTAGACCTCCTATGAAGTTTTTTTTTTTTAAATTCGACAGTAGTCATGAAACCAATAGGTAGATCGATTTCATCGAAATCTACCTAAAATGAATAATAGGGTCACTGCGATCATCCTTATATATTGAATTAATTCTAGATCTTGCTAGAATTGTTTACGTTAAGATACCCAACTCGAACTTTCCGTGAGACTGACTTGACAACAAAACCTGATACGAACGCATAACACACGCCCTCTGACGGGGAGTCGCTAAAGTCAGCCACATCGATGCAATCACCGTAGTTGCGACTGTGTCCTACAGATGGCGCTAACCACAATTACACATTTAAAGTATTGTAATTGTTACAAATTCTGTGCCCCTGCTCCCGCAGAATACCTAAGTATTTATTTAGCGTAAAGACCTCTCGTTGTTAACTGTAATGCACCGAACGGGAACGTGAATATATAAATAACAGTTTATTTGGGATATACCTCGCCTACTTGATTAGACAAAAATAACACTTTTTTCAGTCGTACACTATATAAAATAAACTCTAATCAATAAACGCAGAACTGTTTTACCAATATTAAAAAAACACAACACAAAGAACTTACACTAATTTGGAAAATTGTTTTGAAACATTTACCAATTCTTTATTTTAAATAAGCTTTCATAAATACAAAAGTAAATCACACAATCGTTATTAGTCTAAAAATAACCCGCCCCTGAATGTTCCCGGTGTTATTTAAAAAAGCTTATTTCTTTATTATTCTGAACCGTAGTAGCCTTTTCTAAACTCAGTTGGGGTTGGTTTTCAGTCTTACCACAGATTACCTAATAGTTGGTAGTATTACTACGGAACGGCCGAACTTCAATATTTACCGTGAAGCGAGTGCCATCTGACCTCCACAACCCACTGGCGATATCGAAGTTCTGTAAAAATTTGATCACGTTGTTGAATTTCTGAGGACTACTAACTAACGAACTAATGTAACGAATACCACAGAGGTTCGTAAGATAACGGAAACTGACTCCAACGGCTAAACGAGCACTCCGAGGCACGGACGGATCTCACTGTGTTAAGGATGGTCACCCACCTAAAGAATAACCTAAAGACTGGCTAGTCTTACTTAACGTTGCAATGTGCTAACCTACCCAGTTTTCCCTTAGCGACTATCCTTCTCATAAAATATGCCACACATTAAATATTATGTTCATTCTTTTATACCTATGTATACAAATATATTAAATTGAAGTGTCTGTTTGTAATATTAAAATCTCAGATTTTTTATGATCGCGTATACCTACACGATACTTATATCTTTTTCTGTCTGTCTGTTTGAAAGATATTTTGACGGGACTTTCATTGGCAGATAGGTAACGTTACAAGGCGTAACTTAGGCTACTTTAATTCCAGAAAATAATTAGGGATCGGCGCAAATTAAAAGCCACAAAATTGTGAATAATTAAAACCATAAAAATCGAAATCCACGCGGACGAAGTCGCGGGCACAGCCAGCTTGTGATAAATGACGACTATGGTTTTATTTCAGGACGCTTGATGGAAAATCTTACAAGGCATACGTCAAAGAAAAAGATGAAGCAAAGAAAATTTATACAGAAGCTGTGTCTCAAGGTTTTGGTGCAGCTCACGTTTCTGCGAAGTGAGTACATTTGATGATTAGATCCTAGCGAGTCTTGTGACATCGCGTGCAGTTCGCTGGATGTTTGTGGCACTACTAACGCTTGCCGTACATGCGATAGGGATGGGTACAATTTACTTAGCTAGGGTTGTCTTCACGAATTTTTAGTGGGTGACAGAAATTAGGTATAATGAACGGACAAATATTTTACGTTGTAACTAAATAAATAGCCATGTTAATATAATTATATTTTTAGTATAGCTAGATTAATCTGTCTAATTTATAAATAAAGGGTAATAAATGTATAAATCAAAGCTTGTCTTGCACTTTATAGGCTCAGAAAGTATTATTCTGGGTTCTGGACAGTGAACGGAAATTAGGAGAATAAATCAAAAACATTTATTCTGAGGTATTTTTGTACCAAATTAGATGTATATAATATCATTCCTTATTAGATAATTGCCAAAACTAGCCCCCAGAAAAAGAATTAATCCCAAAATTTCATAAATTAAGTAGATAATTGAATGGACGTTCGAAAATCTCACTCCCTGAGAATGACCCATATGCGCATTGCTTAGTATGATGGGGGACAGTATTTCTTAGCTAACACTTAGGGAGGGGCAAAAATATTTCATTGGAAACTTACCAGCGCACGACCCGTCCACCACAGGGAGTGGTTTCACCTACAATAGTCGGTGCTGGGGATTCAGTTTCCTTTTACAGTACACTCACTGCGCTGTGTAAGGTCATGGCTCTCCAACTAACCTTAAACCATGTGTTAGGAGTAAATACACTTCGTGTGTAGGGTAGGGTTCAAACCCGTGACCGATGTTGTAAAGCCGACTTCCAAAAAAAAGGAAGTTCTCAATTCGACGGAATCTTTTTTTTTAATAATATGTTCACCGATTACTTGAAGACGCCTGGACCGAACTGAAAAAATTTTTTTTTTTACTTCAAATGGTATATACCTATTTGCCAGCTGCCCAGTTGGTCAAATTTTATTTTTAAAAAGATCTGATGATAAGTTTCAGAGACAGACAATGGAACTCTTCAATAAATGCCAGAAAAGCCGTTTTCTTCTTCTTCACTGTTTATGCTATAACATAATATCACGTCTGGCCCTCTAAATGGGTTCGCAGTTCAGTATGCATGTTCGGGAGTGTATTTAGAAAGATTAATAGGATTCAAAAAATTAGTTACGTTCACTTAAAAGGGAGAAAAATAAGTACAATTGTATTAAAAAGATAAAACATACTTCAAAAACCAAAAAAGCACTGAAAACAGGCACTGAAAAAAATAATAACTGAATTATAGATTTAATTCAAAAGACAAAAATACGCGTAAGACTTTTCAGTTGAAGTCGGTGCCGTCAGTGCCCTACTTACCTTCCCAATACCTATTTGGCTTGACATTGACTTCAAAAGAAAAGTCTTAAGCGTATTTTTGTCTTTTGAATTGAATCTGTAATTCAGCTATTTTTCTTTATTCAGTGCCTGTTTTCAGTGTTTTTAGTAACTCAAGTCGGTTTATTGTTTATGAATTTTTTTTTTTTTAGCGATTAAGCTGCTGCGACCTGTGTTATACCATTGATATACAAAGTTATTACCTAGCTCCTTTTATAAGAAACTTGTATAATTATAATTAACTACGTGAATTAAGTCACGAATCACGACCAAACATATTATAACAATAAAGTTATAGTTCCTTGAATAACCCACAGGTCCTCACAAATAAGACTCAAATTAAGTCACGATTTAAAAATAAAACCAATTGAAAGTCGTTTGACGTTGTCCATTCTATGTAAATGAAAAGAGCTGAGCCATTATAAGACGATAAAGTACCATCGCTAATGTAAGGGACCATTGTTTAGACAACTTTCGACTTTTGCAGAGCGCGTGACTCGAACCACTTCACTGTATCGGTGAATGTCGAAGCAGCTTCTAATGCAGTCTTCAACTTAACATATGAAGAACTTCTGGTCCGTCGCAATGGCGTGTATAACCACGCTATAAACCTGCACCCTGGAGCGGTAGTCCCCAAGCTCACTGTCACGGTACACATCAAAGAGGCAGAGAAAATTGTGGAGCTAAGGGTACCAGAGATTAGAACTGGCAATGAAATCGACGCGACTAAGGACGACGCACGTGAGTTTAATTAAATTAGGCCCTGGACGGGATATTCCTACGCTAGGACATAAGTTTACCAACCAAAGCTACCTGAACTCGGCCCTGATTTGTTGAAATTCCATATATCTTTCAAACAAAGTAGGAGTCGTCCACCATATATTCTTTCCAATATTATGTACCTAATACAGAATCGTTTATAAACCTTGTTTGTAATCGCCCTGCAATATTTCAGAGAACTCAAGAGCAACTATCGTGAAAGGCCACGATGATCGCGAGGCCACAATCACGTTTACACCAGATTTACAAGAACAAGAGAGACTTATTCAAATATACACGCAAAAGTCGAAAGAGTCGGCAACTGCCTCTCACTCGTATTCACCTTTCTCTCATTACGATACTCCCAGAGAAGTCGAGTCTCCTGAGGGTGTACTTGGGCAATTTGTTGTTCAGTATGACGTGGCTCGACCCAAGGATGGCGAAGTTCTGGTGAGTAGAAACTAAGTGTTAACTTTCAACTATTTACTAGCTCATTCTGTAGACACTTCCTTACATACGTATACTTTTTATACTTATTTTTAGGTAAACGACGGGTACTTCGTGCATTTCTTTGCACCAACAGACCTAGAGCCCTTAAACAAGCATGTGGTGTTCGTGCTGGATACCTCAGCGTCCATGACGGACCGTAAGATTGTGCAACTGCGTGAAGCCATGCAGACTATCCTCAGTGAGCTCAACGCTGGAGATTATTTCAGTATTGTGGAATTCGCCTCATCTGTCTCTGTACGTAAACATATAAATGTGCCAAAAAACCGTAACTTTAATGGCTTGATATCATACAGCGTTAGACTAAATTCTGAAAATATATACCTACCCAATTGGCATTTTAGATTTAGTGGCTTTTGGTAAATTACTCGGTCTTATAATTTTCCGATTTCATGAACCAATTATAACAAATAACAAACTATGATACCCAAGTCAAGATTACAAAATCAAGTTAGGACAAAGAGCGTACACCCGACCCCGGGCTCCAAAGGCAAGCTTTGGAGACTGGGTTATGGGTGGACAATGAGTTAATGAAGGTTTTTTTTTATTTATGCAGAACCGTGATAAGTACCTGTAAATATAGTGTAACAACTTTCCGATAATGACGCAGCTCGTAGACTGAATTATATATTGTTTATTATTAATGCTGGGATAGACTGGATGCGCAAGGCGGAGGATCGGGTGCTATGGCGTAAAATGGGAGAGGCCTATGTCCAGCAGTGGACTGCAATAGGCTAATTGATTGATTGATTGATTGAATGCATTCCATGTAATTTAGGTTCACGATCTGAAAGAAGCGGATGGCGAGCCGCCAAAACCGAATTATTCCTATTATGAATACAGTGAGAAGGATTCCGCACTCGTGCCGCCGTCACAGGCCACCCCTGAGAACATAGCCAAGGCTAAACTCATTGTTAGCTGGCTGCAGGCTAATGGAGGTCAGCCATTCACGTTAATTTTTTTTAATTTTCAAATTACAGATTATTTTTAAATATTTAATTATTACGTGATAAGTAGATGACATTGCTTTAAAATAAACTTGTCCACTATTTAAACCGCTAAGTATATCCCAAGACACCTTAATCGTTATTTTATTATTTACAGGTACAAACATCGGTCGTGCGTTGGACGTTGCCGTAGAACTAATCAACAAGGGTATCGACTGGAAGGTACCTGCTAACACTACGCCGCAACCCATCGCTTCTGAAGTGAGCTCTAGGAGTGACCCTGCCGTCAGCTCAACCAGCGCCCCTGTCTCGAGTTCCACAGCCAGCGCGACAACCAGCACTGAGAAAGCAGTGGAAGAGATAAAACGTAAGTCGAGTTACGTACCACTTATACTAATTTAAAAATCGATCTTTCTAGATGTCTTATATATACCTAATCAGATGCAATACTAACGTACCTACAATACCCGACTTTAGATTTGGCTTCGGGAAGAAGTGTGCGAGTTCTGCTAAAATCGGTTTGCCTCGTTTTTGTAAAGCGTTCTCTCTATCGCACATTAGGGACTCAAGAATCAAAGAATCAAAGAATCAATTTCGTTTATTCAGTTTAGGCACTTAAAGAGCACATATGAATGTCAAAGTTTTACAATCGCGTTTGTCAAAAATATCAAAAAGATGTAAATAAATCATTTGAAAATGATTCTTTCGCTGGTTCGGTAGTTGGATCTACTGAGAAGAGACCAGCAAGAAACTCAGGTAGATCATCGTTATCCTTTCTTTTTTATTTATTTTTTAATATATAGTTTTGTTTTATTTATAATAAATATGTGCGAGAGCAAGAGATTAATTAGGTTGACCATGCATTTTTATCATTAAGATTCATCTACTTTATAATAACCTTTTTACATTAAACCTTTTTTCACTTCTATTTTAAATTTATTAAGTGGCAGGTCAACCAAATCCTGAGGGATTTTATTAAATGTTTTTATACATTTGCCTACAAACGAATTACCAACTTTATGAAGTCTGAGTTTTGGCACTGCAAGCTTATTTTTATTTCTGGTAATAAAATTATGTTCGTCCGATTTTTTTTTTGAACAGATCTAGGTTCTTCCGTACATATAAGATGTTGTCGTACACATATTGGGAAGCAACAGTTAAAATATTAATTTCTTTAAATAGTTCCCTCAGCGAGTCACGGGGTCCGAGGCTATAGATTGCTCGTATAGCTCGTTTCTGTAATATGAATATAGACTCAATATCGGCAGCTGAGCCCCACAGCAGCAGACCATATGACATAAGGCTATGAAAGTAACTAAAATAAACTAATCGTGCCGTTTCCTCGTCAGTCAGTGACCTGATCTTTCTAACCGCATAGGCAGCTGAGCTAAGTCTACCTGCTAAGGCTGTGATATGAGAATCCCATTGCAGTTTATTATCTAACGTTAGTCCAAGAAAAACTGTGGTATTGACTGCTTCAACAGATTCATTATTCATTGTAATATGTGTATCTATCTGTCTTACATTGGGCATGGTAAATTTTACACATTTTGTTTTCTTCGCATTGAGCAGCAAGTTGTTACTTGTGGACCAATGCACTACTAGTACTACTTTTTGTCTGTCAGTTTTAAAAATTAATGATGTGTCATCAGCAAATAATACTATCTCACAAAGATTTTTAATGAAGTAAGGAAGGTCATTTACATATATCAGGAATAAAAGGGGTCCTAATATCGAGCCCTGGGGTACTCCCATGACTAATGGGGCATCAGAAGAATTGGTGCCATTGATGTTGACTTTTTGTATTCTGCCAGTGAGATAAGACCTAAGTTAACTAACTGAGCTGCTCAAAACACCATAGTGACCTAATTTTAATAACAAAGTCTCATGATCAACACAATCGAAAGCTTTTGATAAATCACAAAAGACACCAATGGCATCTTGCCTCTTCTCCTTACTGTAGACAAAGACAAGACAATACATTCTACTAATGGAATCGCTTCGAAAGGAACCTTCTAAAGTCCGTAATGTATGGGAGTGACATTATTTGTTACACGTGACATGTCGACAAATAATGTCACTCCCATACATTTTGGACCTTTGAAGGTTCGCTTCGAAGTGATTCCACTAGTAGAATGTCACCTTTTCTAGGTCCCAGACTGACTTCGATAGTTTTGTAGAGTAATACGAGAATGATAGCTCCGTTTTTAACCACTCCGAAAAGATGTTTAGCTAACAGCATACGCTATGCGATAGAAAGGACTCTCTACGAAACCGATACCGAACCTTAGACGGACTCCAACTCTTCTTCCCGACGCCGACGTGCCAAATCAAAAACTTGGTACTGCGGGTACTGTGAGTATAAATTAATAGTTTCTTGTTAGTTATACAAATAGCCAGCCGCAACATACGCGTTACCGTTATTTTCATAACCGTTATGATTTGCTGGGAAATAAATTTATAATTTTAACAAAAAAACTTGATATTATTTATATTTTAAGTATTGTCTTGGTGTTTGCGTAGGAGTCTTTGGTTATTTGCTTCTGTTTCATTTATTGAATTTAAATGGTTACTTGCGAAGCCTAGCAATGCTGTTCAGAATAAACTAACTACATAATAAAAAAAAAAATTGTACTTATTTCTTCAGCGAAAAAATCTCTGGAGCCTATCATAATCTTTCTGACTGACGGAGACCCAACTGTTGGTGAAACAGACCCAAAGCGCATCATCACACACGTGCAAGAGAAAAACTATGGTGAAAACAAGGCTACGATATTCTCCCTCGCTTTTGGTAAGTGTTGTAACCACGGTTGTAACGCACCGAGGAAATTTTCACGTTTTTATCAATTAAATTTATTGAGTAAAATGTGGTAACGTAGTTTGTTGTTTTACCGCTAATCAATCGTACATAGTTATCTTTTTTTTTGTGAGCATCATTATCCCGATGGATGTAAGCGGTATTGGCGCACGAATAAAGAAGAGGATTATACGCAGCTAATAGAGATGTAACTCCTGTACCTCCTAACTGTACATTATTAGTAACTAGCTGATGCCCGGAGCCGCGGCTCTCTTGGAAATCTGAGCCCGTTCCCGCTTCACATGGGAACCTTTTCCAGTGATAAATAGTAGCCTATGTGTTATTTCAGACAAGACAAGCCAATCTATCCCTGTAGCAAGTTTCAGTCAGATCCGTTCAGCCCCTTTTGCGTGAAAGAGTAACAAACATCCAAACTTACAAACTTTCGCGTTTATATTATTAGTAGGATAAATTATCAATGATAGTGTGATTCGTGCAGGTGAGGACGCCGACCGCAAATTCCTACGCAAGCTGTCACTGCGCAACGGTGGATTCATGCGGCACATCTACGAGGCAGCCGACGCTGCGCTGCAGCTGCGAGACTTCTACCGACAGATCTCTTCGCCACTAATTGCACACCTCAAGTTCAACTATCCAGCTGGACAAGTAATATTTTACTGTAATAGTTGTTACCCGCCTTCTTGGAACTCTGATCCTAGTCACGCAACCCATGGGAACATATTCCAGGGATAATAAGCCTATGTGTTATTCCAAACTATAATTATTTATCCCTGTATCAAAATTCAACGAGATCCATAACTTTCATATGTTATAATACTAGTAAGATTTAATACTGTTGTTACCATACTCTTACCATGCCAAATTTAACGCGTGTGTGGCATCGTGACTCCCAAATTGATGTACTTCTTACTAAACCCAACTACTATTTAATTACAGGTTAAATCAGATTCACTGACGAAACACGACTTCCGCTCCTTCTACGCGGGGTCGGAGGTGGTAGTGGCAGGCATCGTCGAGGATTCCGCCACGGAGCTCACGCCAGTAGTGGCTGGGTTCTGCGGCGTGGGCGACGGGTATGGCAGGGTACGTAAGCTATAGATATTTTATGAAATATCTATTCGATTCAATTAAATTTTTAAGCATTTTGTATTCTTACTTTTTTCTAAAGATTAAGATCGGAAAAAGAGAACATCTAGGACGGGACTTGAACCCGCGACCAGTCCCTTACAGGGGGAATGCTCTGACCAACTGAGCCACCTAGACACGTCCCAGATATTCGAAATTCTCCGATACATTATTACGTCTTAAGGCGACGTTGGAGCCATCTACCGTAATTCTTGCGAACTACGGAAACAATGAACAACTTTACAGTCATTTTTAAACATTGTTTTTTGATGACTCCGCCTAATTAATTCAATTAAATTTTTAAGCATTTTGTATGCTTACTTTTTTCTAAAGATTAAGATCGGAAAAAGAGAACATCTAGGACGGGACTTGAACCCGCGACCAGTCCCTTACAGGGGGAATGCTCTGACCAACTGAGCCACCTAGACACGTCCCAGATATTCGAAATTCTCCGATACATTATTACGTCTTAAGGCGACGTTGGAGCCATCTACCGTAATTCTTGCGAACTACGGAAACAATGAACAACTTTACAGTCATTTTTAAACATTGTTTTTTGATGACTCCGCCTAATTAATTCAATTAAATTTTTAAGCATTTTGTATGCTTACTTTTTTCTAAAGATTAAGATCGGAAAAAGAGAACATCTAGGACGGGACTTGAACCCGCGACCAGTCCCTTACAGGGGGAATGCTCTGACCAACTGAGCCACCTAGACACGTCCCAGATATTCGAAATTCTCCGATACATTATTACGTCTTAAGGCGACGTTGGAGCCATCTACCGTAATTCTTGCAAACTACGGAAACAATGAACAACTTTACAGTCATTTTTAAACATTGTTTTTTGATGACTCCGCCTAATTAATTCAATTAAATTTTTAAGCATTTTGTATGCTTACTTTTTTCTAAAGATTAAGATCGGAAAAAGAGAACATCTAGGACGGGACTTGAACCCGCGACCAGTCCCTTACAGGGGGAATGCTCTTACCAACTGAGCCACCTAGACACGTCCCAGATATTCGAAATTCTCCGATACATTATTACGTCTTAAGGCGACGTTGGAGCCATCTACCGTAATTCTTGCGAACTACGGAAACAATGAACAACTTTACAGTCATTTTTAAACATTGTTTTTTGATGACTCCGCCTAATTAATTCAATTAAATTTTTAAGCATTTTGTATGCTTTCTTTTTTCTAAAGATTAAGATCGGAAAAAGAGAACATCTAGGACGGGACTTGAACCCGCGACCAGTCCCTTACAGGGGGAATGCTCTGACCAACTGAGCCACCTAGACACGTCCCAGATATTCGAAATTCTCCGATACATTATTACGTCTTAAGGCGACGTTGGAGCCATCTACCGTAATTCTTGCGAACTACGGAAACAATGAACAACTTTACAGTCATTTTTAAACATTGTTTTTTGATGACTCCGCCTAATTAATTCAATTAAATTTTTAAGCATTTTGTATGCTTACTTTTTTCTAAAGATTAAGATCGAAAAAAGAGAACATCTAGGACGGGACTTGAACCCGCGACCAGTCCCTTACAGGGGGAATGCTCCGACCAACTGAGCCACCTAGACACGTCCCAGATATTCGAAATTCTCCGATACATTATTACGTCTTAAGGCGACGTTGGAGCCATCTACCGTAATTCTTGCGAACTACGGAAACAATGAACAACTTTACAGTCATTTTTAAACATTATTTTTTGGGACGTGTCTAGGTGGCTCAGTTGGCTCAGTTGGTCAGAGCATTCCCCCTGTAAGGGACTGGTCGCGGGTTCAAGTCCCGTCCTAGATGTTCTCTTTTTCCGATCTTAATCTTTAGAAAAAAGTAAGCATACAAAATGCTTAAAAATTTAATTGAATTAATTAGGCGGAGTCATCAAAAAACAATGTTTAAAAATGACTGTAAAGTTGTTCATTGTTTCCGTAGTTCGCAAGAATTACGGTAGATGGCTCCAACGTCGCCTTAAGACGTAATAATGTATCGGAGAATTTCGAATATCTGGGACGTGTCTAGGTGGCTCAGTTGGTCAGAGCATTCCCCCTGTAAGGGACTGGTCGCGGGTTCAAGTCCCGTCCTAGATGTTCTCTTTTTCCGATCTTAATCTTTAGAAAAAAGTAAGCATACAAAATGCTTAAAAATTTAATTGAATTAATTAGGCGGAGTCATCAAAAAACAATGTTTAAAAATGACTGTAAAGTTGTTCATTGTTTCCGTAGTTTGCAAGAATTACGGTAGATGGCTCCAACGTCGCCTTAAGACGTAATAATGTATCGGAGAATTTCGAATATCTGGGACGTGTCTAGGTGGCTCAGTTGGTCAGAGCATTCCCCCTGTAAGGGACTGGTCGCGGGTTCAAGTCCCGTCCTAGATGTTCTCTTTTTCCGATCTTAATCTTTAGAAAAAAGTAAGCATACAAAATGCTTAAAAATTTAATTGAATTAATTAGGCGGAGTCATCAAAAAACAATGTTTAAAAATGACTGTAAAGTTGTTCATTGTTTCCGTAGTTCGCAAGAATTACGGTAGATGGCTCCAACGTCGCCTTAAGACGTAATAATGTATCGGAGAATTTCGAATATCTGGGACGTGTCTAGGTGGCTCAGTTGGTCAGAGCATTCCCCCTGTAAGGGACTGGTCGCGGGTTCAAGTCCCGTCCTAGATGTTCTCTTTTTCCGATCTTAATATCTATTTGATCTAAGTGGTCACCGAGTAGGTTAACACGTTGCAAAGGATGGGTAACCATTCTTAACATATTGAGACCCCTCTATGCCTCGGAGAGCACGTAAAGCCGTTGGTGCCGGTCTCATACGAACATCTGTGATAGTCGTTACGGATAGTTTGAACCCTAAAAAGTCAGAAAACTGGTCCAACTACACAACCTCGATATAGCTAATGGGTTGTGGAGGTCAGATGGCAGTCGCTTCACGGAAAACATCGGCTGCTTCGTAGCTAGACTGAAAAGTAGACCTCAACTGAGTTGCGAAAAGGTTCTAATATTATTTATGGTTTTGTGTCTTATTTATAGTAATCGTTCCATTTAAAAAAAAATATTTAGCCTCCGTTGGAAGGATTTTATGAGGGCATCCATTTGAGATCTTATCAAGAAGCATAAAAAGCTTCTCGGGTCTTCTAAAAATGAACTTATATTACATTTCTCGCCACTTGTTTGGTCACGGTGTCTCATAATGATAAGCATATATATATAATCAAAACTGTTGTTGTTCCTATCAGAAACGCTACGAGTTATTACCGAAGGTTCCAGTGGAGAAAAAGAATACTGACTATCTGCCCCTGGAGCGGCTATGGTCATACCTAACTATCAAGCAACTGCTAGACAAAAAGGATGCTGAGGAAGACACTCCCACTTCTGATAACAAAGATGAAAATAATTCTTATGAGAAGAAAGCACTCGAACTGGCGTTGAAGGTAGAACGATCTTTCATATCTGACACCTTTAAACGAGCAATACTTGAATACATATATGCATATATATATGTATATACCTAAACTGAATTTCGGAAACGGTTCCAACGATTTTCATGAAATTTAGTTATAGTTTCGGGGGCGATAAACCGCCGGTTTCATTTTTTGAAAATGACGAGAAAGAAGAACCGAGCGCAGGTCACCCAGATATTATTTTAATAACGAGTAGTGGGTCATCGTTCTGTACGTATTTTCTGCGTCCAGCGTCCCGTACACAATGGCCATGATGAGCCACGGTATGCCACCGCCATTGTGTACAGGAGGCAATGGTATACAGTAGCGGATGTTTGGCCATCGTGGCGCGCAATCGGGATGTTGTCGGTTTCTTGGCATACTTCTAAGGAATTTGGGCTTAGCAATGAGCTATGCACTATGGTGCGTAGTTACGCGACGATGGTTGATGATAATGATGATTGATGTGTGAACACCTACGTGATGATGACCTGCATTTGCACGCTGCAGAGCATTTCCTCCACGTATATGTATTAGTGTTTCATTGCGTTTAACAATGCAGATTAGTTAAATGTTTATGTCGACGAGATACGTGCAGGTGAAAGTCGTTCATAGAGTGTGGAGGTGAAAGTCGTTAGAGTGAGAGGGTTAAAGTAGTCGAATGTCCTGACCACCAGGCTATCCTAGTATTTATTATTATTAACGATACACGGGCTTTTAATACTGAAGGTAAGATGGGTTCAAATCCCGCTATATTTACCAGATTTAGTTCACGGGTGAGAGGGAATATATAGAACTTCGTTCGGTGGGGGGAGTGGTACAATATACAGTATTTTGTTCTCTTGTGGATGCGGGAGGAGATTATGTAGAGAGGTCCTTTCAACGATTTTGAAATGAGTTAATATTTATAAATAATGTACCTAAGTTCAGTCCCCCTGAGAAGTTGTTGAGCACTAACAGATTTACAAACCATCTTACATTGAAATAAATTAATAGATGAGAGATGTATAATTATTGTTGTAATGTTCAGAGGATAAATTTAATAATTTTAAAATTTTCAAGGAGGAGGTTCTCAATTCGGATGTTTAGGTAGCCTAGTGGTATGGGTAATGGACTGCTGAGACGAGGTCTCGGGTTCGATCCCAGGTTTTATTATGGCACACACCAATGACTTTTCGATGGTTTTCGAAGTTATGTGTGTATTTATCGCAGGTTTATAAGTGCCCGGTTAATGGCAATAGGCTCGCCACCTATTACATTGGGACCTAAACATAAACTGGCGAAATGTGGGTGCTAGCAGTGGGTGCTGCCTGAAGGGGTCTTCGGGGATATAGGCGTGAGTTTATGTTATATGTATTTTTTTATGTATGTTCGGGCATAACCCTTCATTTGCAATTTTTTTTTGTTAGACCGACATCTATACGTAAAGTTTTAGAGCTGTATCTAGCTAGATCAAGAAAGATATGCAACTATTAAAGTACTTATTTAATTTTCAGTACTCATTCGTAACTCCGCTCACCTCACTTGTGGTCGTGAAGCCCAACGCGACGAACGCTGTCGACGCGGAGTCTGTCGACAAAACAGGTAACTAGTAGTTCTTCTTATACAAGTAACAGTATAAATTTACCTCGAAGCAGTCTCCGTCGTTATTTATATATGTTAATATTTGTCATAAAGATCTTCTCTTCATCATCATCATCTTACGTTGTTCCCAATTGCATCAGAGATTCTCATCTCGAAGCCCGGGATCCGCTTACTCCTTCTGCTCCTTTTGATTTGGATTCTCTGAATTTTATGGGAGCGGCTGCCGTCTGACCTTCCTACCCCGAGAGGAAAGTCTACGCTGCGCCAGACCCTCGTCCATTCGCGCCAGTTCGCGCGTACGTTACGTTCCCTAACGTTCTACAAACCTGCAGCAAATTGATCTTGGACGCAATCTCACTCTTCGAGAGGTGCTAAATCAAAACCAGGGATTGCAGTTACCCGTGCTTCGGGGACCACCTGCATCGGATCAGGAAGGAGCCAACGCCTGAGTGTCATCACTGCAACGCGAGCGAGGACTCAGGGCTGCACACGCTGGCGGACTGCCCGGCGTGGGAGGCGCCGAGGCGTGACCTCGTGGCAGCCATCGGGGTGGGAGTCCTCTCGCTCGGCAGCATGATTGCGGCAATGGTGCGGAGCGCGAGCGCGTGGACCGCCGCCGCCTCCTTCTGCGAAGTGTCATGTAATGCTCACGAAGGAGGTGGCGGAGCGCGCTCGGGAGAGACTTAGAACTCTCCCGGTCCGCCGAGCCCGCAACTTGCTCGCCGCGTGTCGCAGGCAACTCAGGCGCCGGAGGTCGCTTAACGACCTCCGTCCTCCATGAGCGCAGGCCTGGGGGTGGCGGGTGAGGCCACCTGTCACCCCAGCAGAAGCAGGCCGGGACGGTGGGGCGACCAGCGCCCCTCCCCCAAACCGGGGCAAGACGGGGACACCGTGGTTCCCAAACCCGAGGGGGCCATCTCAAAACCGGAGATGGCCCAGGGTCAGTCGGAGTGCGAGGGATATGCTCTATGGGCAACCTTACACCCCGGCGTCTGTAGACCCGAGACGGCGTGCGGTTTTAGTCGGTTCAAGCCCGAAATAACCGCCCCCGCTGGCACGCGGGGGGGTATCCGAAGGGATTTCCGCACGATAAAGAAAGAAAAAAAAGGGATTGCAGTTACCCTATTTTAAAAACAAACAATTATAAACAAAAGAAATAAACAGTCGGTTAGAACATCGGCCAGGGCCCTTCTGTATCAGTATTATAGCCATTCAACGTTATCATCATTAATTATACGGTAATTAAAATTCACCCTGTAAATTCAAATTTGGTATGAAAAAAAGCTTTAAAATACCACAGTGTGTTTTACTTATTTTTACAAACTGTGCAGATGGCGCCACTCCGAATAGCCTTGTTTCATCTGGCCTACGGCTTACTTCTAGTAGTTACAACAAAAGGTTTCTACTAGCTCATAGGCTAGCTTATTCAATTGTCAAGCCAGGGTTCAAGGGTGGGTTCGCATATTTTAATTACTTTATTGATTTTTTTAAAGATTTGTTCATGAATAAAAGCGTCTGTGCTTAGTAAGAGATTTAAGGTTTTATCACTAAGCGAATATGCCATAATAGGGCAAAAAAAAACAGCCTTTACACTATGACGTAGGGCGTGTTCAGGTTCTTGCTCTAAGTGCTATTTTTACTTATCAAATTAGTTAATCGAATAAACCGTGCCGTAGTAAATGTTTGGGAGTCACAAAAGTACGTACTAATTGTGAACACATGTTTTTTTTTTACCTAAGTTTCGTTTTAGATAGCTACCTACCTATATATTTAATAATTGAAGTGCACTTTTACTGCAAAGACTTTGCCGCCCGCTGTGTGTAACCGCACAAACTGAAACTGAAAGGTGTCAATTATAATAATCTAGTCGTAGCTCTTTTGAATACAGCAGATATGTACTCGCAATCATTGGCAAGCCATCGTCCGGCCTACGCAGCATTCGGACTAGCGGGCCCTCCAGCAGGACCTGGAGGGTATGGCGCCACTTTTGCTTCGGTGCAGAGTGAGTTACTATTTACTTTATAGCTTGTACGTATTTTACCTACATGTAGGTCGTTATAGAATTTCCTGAATAATTTACGCAAACCAGTGCGCAGTGCGCAAAAAAAATATTGATTTTGGATTTTGATATATGGAACGTTTTAGATTACTCGGCTTCTTGTGTTCGTCGTTAATCAAATTTAATGAAATATCTATACATTACAATCGTAACGAGGTGGAAACTGTACATTTTCAAAGAAATAATTGCTATGTTTTTTAGGAACGATACTGATGCCAACAATTTGATTTTTAATTTTTAATCTATTTGTCTGTTTATCTGTTTGTCTGCTTTTTATTATCGATGTCCGATCATCACTTGAAAACCGCAGAACATATTCAGCTGCAATTTTGCATGAACATGTTTCTACGGTATGGTCATAAACTGCGCTATGTATCATCACGCTATTATAAGTGTGATAGGAGCAGCAGGGTAAAATCGATCAAATCTATTATTAGGTAGATTTCGATGAGGGGTGTGTGTTGGGTAACCTCCTCGAGTGTCGCTCCGATTCCGATCCCGCTGCAGTCCGGGGGGAACGGAATCGGAGCGGCCGGTACACCCTGGGCGGTGGTCAATGGCTTCCCCTTCACCCCTTCATAGGGTTGGCATTGATCGTCGGCCAATACCCAACGTGGCGGGAACACATCGCTCTCCGTACTCCTCTGCTTTCAGAGGAGACAGGATGAGCGATGCTGTTAGTGGTGAGATGGCCCAGGGTCAGCCGGGGTGCGAGGGATATGCTCTATGGGTAACCTTACACCCCGGCGTCTGAAGACCCGAGACGGAGTGCGGTTTTAGTCGGTGCAAGCCCGACATAACCGCCCCCGCTGGCCGGCGGGGGGGTATCCGAAGGGATTTCCGCACGATAAAAAAAAAAAAAAAAGGTAGATTTCGATGAAATCGATCTACCTATTGGGTTCTTGACTACTGTCGAATTTAAAAAAAATTCTTCATAGGAGGTCTAGTTATGACCCCCTGGGTCCGAAATGAACACTGGTCAAAAAGTTTATATATATATATATATATATATATATATATATATGTACATACATACATATATATATATATATATATAAAATTTTGGGAAGTGGAACCATACATACATATATACATATATATGTATGTATGGTTCCACTTTCCAAAATTTGCGGCACTCTCACGGTCGCAGTGTTGCCCCGATCGCTTTCAAACTGCGGTCAAAAATTGCTTGGGTGTAAACTTAGTATAAGTTCGTGAACGGGTGGAATCCGGCCTAAGGGGACGGTAGGGCCTCACTTTTTGTGAAATCAGTTTTTCCTCAAAATTTCACGTTCCATGAAAGATATTCGAACCGTTCTAGTTTTATCCCATAGTATACATGAATACCAACAACTTTTAATTATAAACCTATAAGATTTTTAATCTTTATGATTTAACTAAAAGTGGAGGGGGGAAAAACCAAAATTTTTAGGGAAAAAAATCATTACTTCTAACCGGTGAACATTCTTGCGGTCGGAAACATTTTAATCGATAGGCCATTTTTAAGTCTAAAATAAATGTCTGAAAAGTTATTCGCTAAAAGTTACCGTTTTCGAGAAAAAAAAATTAAACATGTTAAAAATGTTACTGTGTTTACTTGTGTGTGTAAGTCCGTAATTCTCTATATAAAATAATATTAATTGCTTCACGAAATCTACCTGTGCGTTCCCCCTGCGGGAACGGATTTTTGTTCATTTCTTTTTATTACAAAGCAGATCATCACAAAATTCTGCAGTTCGATAGAACTCAGACATGATCAACGTTCAGACTATATCACGCTATAGCTCAAAGGTGATGAGCAGTAAAATATTAAATCACGAAACTACAGAATTACTTACTTGTAAAAGATACTTGATTAGAGACTGACAACCTTTGATAATAAATATGATCACGCTATTATATAAGAGAACCGGGTAGAATTAATTTTGATGTTACATATAAACCTATATTTCTTCATGATAAATGATTGAAAATATAACGATGAAATAGGTAACCTAATACACGTTTTCTTCCAAAACTCAAAAATAAACATACCTTGATCTATGCCGAATTTAACGCGGACAAAGTCGTGGGCAACAGCTAGTATACAATAAAGTATAAACTATAGCTCATGATATGAAGTTCGGAGAGTGGGATAAAAAAAATAACTATTAGGACCCCGAGACGGCGTGCGGTTTTAGTCGGTTCAAGGTACACTCAAGTTACCCTATTCATTAATAACAAAAGAAAAGTAAGTTTAAGTACTTCAGATGACTTTTGAGGTGAATTGTGTGTGTGGACATAGGACACACGTGATATAGGTAATGTTATGAATTTTATGATAAGTGCATTATGGAAATGCATGGCATGAGTTTTATCTTCAATAAATCACGCCATCGACATGGTTTATGCTTCTACACATTAAGGTCTGGTTTGTAAGAATATTATCGACCAATTCAATGCTTGACTGGGCTTCTCGGTATTCTGCTTTTCACTCTTCTCAGTATCATCTCTTTTCATATTTGTCATAAGATCACTCCCTCTGTCTCGCAAACTGAATATAACGTGTGTGGTCTATACAAATTATCGCATTCATTACGAATCTCTTAGGGGTTTTAGTTGTTGGATATAAAAATGTTTCACCTAATTACAACAAAATATCTGTAAAAAACTTTATTTATATGAATTATTTTACGACATTAGGCCTAGACGCGTTCATGGAAGAGGCAGAGGATATCGGCGATTACGATTCTGATGCAGGTAACTCGTCTTCGAAGTTTTACTTTATTGCAGGCAATTCTGTATTTAATTCTGTTTGCCTAATCCTTTCATACCTACTATGCAGATGGGCACAAAGTCCTCAAGCAAATTCTTACTTTCTTTTTGAAGTTTAGTACTTAACCTAATGTGCAGACACAACATACAATACAACGAGGTTTGATAAAATCAAATACATGTACGTAATGTTATTATTATACTTTATTATATGAGAAATTATCATTCGACACTATAATTACGAATGGCTTTGCGTGATATAATCATGTTACTGTCTTGTATCGCTATCCCTACGTTTGAGTTTCTGTATGTAGGTACTCCCACTGGTATCAGATAAGTTTTGGGAGTAATTGGTTCTTGAAATCTATCTAATTTGAATAATGATACCAAGTCTTATTGATACTTATGCAATATTACCAAGTATTTAATACAGACATTTAATAAAATTTTCGTGATGATGAATGGTACGTGAGGTGCATGCCCAATGATACGCCCTCTTAAATAATACTTTAAAGTCAGTCTTGCGGTAGGTTCTAAAAGTTTGTGGGCAGTGTCTTTTTTGTTTTATACATAAGTCCATCATACCAGACTCTGTCAAATACCTGTGATATGTCAAGGAAAGCAGCTGTACAATATTCTTTCCGTTCACATGTTATGGTAATACCATCAACAAGTCTATGAATTTGCTCAATTAGTTTGGAACCTCCCTAGGATGAATATCTCTATTACTTTGGAGGTAATCGGGATTAAGCTAATTGGCCAAAATGACTTAGCCTATTGAAGACTTTTGCCTGGTTTTTGGATCATATTGATTTTTACCACTTTCCATTTTAGATGTACATATTCTCCTCGTAAGATAGCATTATATAATAGTATGCTACTCTCTGGTAGCACTTTTAAGATAGTTTTTGTAATTAGGTCGCAGCCAGGTGCTTTCCTTGAGTTAAGTTTTCTGATTTGATCTCCGCTTGCTAAATTTCTTAATGGGCAACTCTAATGGGTGCGTCTGATTCAGAATTCTGTAACCATTTCAGTCTTTGTGAAGCCATTATGGGGATTTGGTTTCACGACTTCTTGCAGATGTTCCGTGTATACATTAGCTTTCTCGACATCATTCCTAGCCGATGAATTGTCTGCTTTGAGCAATGGTGATTGTCGCTTTCCATAATGAGTAGTCTGTTGAAGCTTTAGCTTCAAAGTGTTTCTGATTTTCTGATTTCTATCATCACTTAGTAGTTGCTTCAGTTGTGCAGCAAGTCTGTTATAAATTGTTTTGTTTGGGTATTGTCTGGGTACCGTGTGATCCACTCCGCTACTGAATGTCGAAGTTTAAAATGTTTTCTAGCTTTATGCTTCTCCTCTAATAGTTTCTTAATAGAAAGTCAGCATTGAGGTCCATCTCGATTAAGGGGGATGGCGGAGGCGTTACTTCCAATACAGCCTGCTTGATGGTGTGGTTAAAATACTCTACTGCGCTTGTGATAACTTCATCTTTTTGTGAAGGTATTTCAGCATCAAGAGATTTAGTTATGAATTCTCAAAAAATATTTCCAGTTAGTTCTACGAGTATGTAGTCGGCATGTTTTCTCCTTCTGCAGGGTTCTTCGACTCAGTAATGAGAACTCTCGGTCAGAGAACAGATCAGTGATAGATTTGCAGCTGAAATCGCAGCTGCTTAATACCTTTAATGATACAGATAGTGGTGTGGTTTCCTATTTAGGTCAGTGAGTCAATAAGTTGATTTACCTGTTCAGATAATGCCCAGCCGAATTTTATTTATAGTTAGTAGTACTTGTCGACCTTTTGCATTTATTATCCGATAACCCCAAAATGTGTGCTTGGCATTAAAGTAACAGTTGTCCTAAAGATTTAAGATAGTCATCGAATTCCTCTTGCTGTATGATATGTTTTGGTGGACTGTATACAGCTGATTCTATGACAGGCCAGTCCCCGACCAGTCCTATATTACAATATAGGATTTGTAGAGTAGCATTCATTTATATAGCTTATCATAAGGGTCTTATAAACCTGTATTATCTCTATAGCTAAGTCAAGACTTATGACGATTATATATCTTTTCAAAAACTGTAAACAGTATCACAAGATTACTTGGTACTCTAAGATCTATGGAGGTTTCACAATCTAGGATGTTCCACGAGCCACGATGATGATCCACCCTGATCTAACTAGTCACGCTTTGTGTTCATAATTTCCAGAATTATGAGCCCTCCCTAAAAACTTTTACAGCCTGATTTTATATTTTTCCTAAAAATGCAAGTACTTAAATTTGTTATGTTATGTGTTTATTGACTTGGCCTATGTATCCCCTTGCAATTCGGTTGAAAAATTGACCTTTATGGGAGTCACCATTACAGTTTGTTGTTTCTCACTTGCTCTTGCATTCTCGTTACCTATTTCATCTGAGCTTATGCTGAATATATAAGCTTACATAGCTATAGTTCATGATGGGCAACTAAACTTCTGTTCATTTCTAATTTTAATTTAATTTCATGGTGACATTATTTTTCTCTACTCATCGTCAGAACCATGAAATGACCCAACCCATCCCCCCAAATTTAAAGGCTGAATCCGCCTCTGCATGCGAACACTTCAGTTGTTATCTGCATGTTTACATTTGTATCAATTTCTGCATAGCACAATGCTGCAAACGCATAGACGGTACAACAAAATGAATGAAACTAGTTGCCAATTTATTTAACTGAAATGTTTTTTCGTTATCTTATGAGTATTGTGTCAAGGTTTCGCTGGTTCACCCGGTGCACCTTTGGGAATCAGGAGTCAAATGTTGCCCGCACCATTTCGTTTCAGTGGTAAGTATTAATGTAGGTAAAGACTCGATAGATTTAGGCTTGAGTTGGAAGCCTATTGCAAATAGATGCTTCTAGGTCACACAATTATGAATTATGCCAGATTGCTCGAGACTGGGAAAGTAGTGGGTAGCGATAATTACACAGTACAGTAACAATATTACAATGGAAGCCACTATTGTGATGTAATGAAACGTTTCTCCTCATTTGAACAGTAAGCGGTATCTAATAAATTTATTAAAAAAATAAAGTATTTTTTTTTAAGATAACACTTTAAGATAACATTCTGTTGTAAGGAAGTAAAAATTTCATGTAGGTGACGAAAGATCATAATTAAATTAAATTAAACTGATTAGTCTTATTTGCCTGAACTAGATCTCATGAGTCCAAGGGAAAAAAAAGGAAAACACACATTTTGTTTTAGTTATAATAATAATAATAATGGAATGTCCATTCAATCTCAATAATATAGTTCCCATAGATTCCTGATGCAATTAGATAGATATTATGAAATATTGTGCGACCTCGTTGTATAAGACGGTAATCGAAGTGCATGGCCTTAACATTAAATATTACCTTTTCAAATTCATTTAGATTTATTGCAATTAAATACTTAAGCCCTTGCTCCACGCCCTGCTTATACTCTGTATCTATTGGTATTGTATTGTATCTATTGGTACTATAATAAAACGGTAGAAAGAAACAGTAAGCATTGGATTTTTTATTTATTTATATTCGTCTGTCTATTTGTCTTTCTGTGTATACATCTGTATGTCTGTCTGTTTGTTGTTAAAGATTATAATTATGTATAGCTGTCTGCACTCCACTTGCAAATCGCAGAGAATATTGTTGAAGACCTACAAAACAAGGTCCAAAAATTATAGACATAAAATAATAGATTTTATCTTTAGACAATGAGGACGTCAGTAAAATATACGGTAAAATACAGTTCGTAAACATCTCACAAATATATTCAGTAAAATATGGTCAGAAAAGAATATACCAGTCGCATTTGGCGAAGCGGTTTTCGTTCTTATTCCAATAGGACTAACTAACACAATTTCAAAAATATTTTTCTCAATTCTACAAACAAAAATGTGTCATTTTATGATTAACAATAGGTATTTCGGACCTAACCACCAGAAAGGGTTTTTACCCGGCATTTCTGGTTGTCTGGAACACAATAGTCTGTATAACGGTATGTTGGATAGACCTAGAAAATGCATTTGGCTCAATTCCACATTACCTTATGGTATACGCGTTGCATTGGTATAACTTTCCGCCCGTGGTCATAGAGATAATCGAGTCGTATTACTCGCAGCTAATATTTGCTATAAGCTTCCAAGAAGTACACACAGGACCATTACGGTATAATGTGGAACTGTTTCAGGGATACTGCTTGTCACCAATAGCATTTAACATAGTAATTAATATATTAATTACCAGGTTAATACGTCACGAAAAGAAATGGGGTTATCGGTTTAAAGTAAATAACATATACTCAGAGTCCATCTTAGCTTTTGCTGACGATCTCACAATACTGACGCGTAATCCAAAACAATGTCAGGAACTATTAAAGGAAGTCGATGAGTTCCGTTCGTGGACAAATGGACTGAGGACGAAGCCCAGTAAGTGTCACTGTCTGTGTCTGGGTAGATGGCACACCAAATTTACCTCTTACGACCCGGGACTCTTCATTGGGGGTAAACCAGTTTCCATAGTCGCTGAATCGGTGCCATTTAAATTTCTTGGGAGAAAGATAGACTATAAAGGACGCACACCATCCTTAGATGAAGTTGTCGATACGTTTATAAATGACCTAAATAAGATAGATCAGCTACCACTAAACTATATCAAAAAAGCTTGGATATATGACAACTACTTAACATCACGTCTGACTTGGCCTTTTCTGGTGTATGAATTCGGTAAAACCTTACTGGCGAAAATAGATGCAACTGTCATAAAATCACTAAAATCGTGGCTTGGACTAGCGCACTCTGCTGATTCCTCTGCTCTATTTAGGGATCAAAATAATTTTGGGATGAAACTTAAGAAACCATCGGAGCTCTATAAACACCTTAGAGTTACCAAAGCCCACATCTTAGGTAAATCCCAAGATGTCACAATCAGGGCACTCCCGAAAGATAATAACGCGTCCGAGCTTGAATGTAGACTCCTCTTCCATAAACGATTTATGATAGGGGCCCAGTCGAACAGAGTGGGGTTGCGAGTACGAGAGCCAGAAAGGGACCAGGATATACTTAAGTCCTTTCTAAAACAAGACGAAAATGATAAATATCGAGTGCACGCGATGAATTTGGAAATCCAAAATGAATGGTTGACAACTGACTGACAACTGACATATTCCTATATTCTAAGAGGTTAAAACATGTGGTTCTTGTGGAACTTACTGTACCGTGGGAAACAAATATACCGAAGGACCACATAATAAAGAAAAATAAATACTATGATCTCACAAACGAATTAATCAAAAACGGTTACGTGGTTAATTTGTATGCAGTGGAAGTGGGAGCGAGAGGTATACCAGCAAAATCTCTCTATAACCTACTTAAAGATCTAGGCCTATCGAGAGCTACAATAAGCTCATTACTAGGACGAATGTCTAAAGCGGCACTAGTAGGTTCGTATCAAATTTGGTTAGGCAGGGAGGGGAACTTGGGTAGTGAAGGTGAGTGTTGATGTACACTACACCTACACCACTACACCTACACTTGGGTCGCAAGTCCCAGGCACTGTCCCGAGTTCCCAACTCAGCAACGCGATGGACCCGGCACCCGCACGGAGAATCCATGGATTGCTAAGAATATCGGTCTATAAAATATTATATATGTAGTGCAGTCAGTCAAAACTTTCAAACTGCATAATATGATAGGTTTTTGGCCACACGCTTAAGTAAGTATTGTCCAAAGGAACTGCGATGTGAACTTTGTACAGGAAGACATCACACTCAAGACTGCATCATTTCTTGTATAGTTTATATTCACATTAGGACTCAGTAGTTTGCGCTGCAATCGGGTTATATAATGGTTTTTTTACGCATATGCAAAGCGGGGTCGGACCTCTAGTTATAAATATTTCCTAAATTAATTAATTGACATATTCAGGTTACGTGAGCTACGCGACGACAACCGCTACGATCCTAACTACAAATAGACCCGCTCTGCCTGCTCGGGCAGAATTCCATCTACAGGATTTCAATTGGGTAGAGCCATTGATTGACGCCGATAACAACGCACTTTTGCTGCCGACCAACGACACGACTATCAGCTTGAAGTTAACTAAAGATGCCTCTGTAAGTACGACTAAAAAATTTAGAAGTAGTCATTTCAGTAGAGTCCATTCCTACCGGCTGTGTCTAAGATTTTATTTCTTAAAATATTAAATAAATTTGAACTAACTAGCCTTAGGCTATTTTTTATTTTCTAGAACTACTTAGTTGATTTTTTATAGATAAGAATGTATTTTTTATCTGTATCGAATTTTAACCCAGGACGGGACCTCCGTGCCGAATATGTGTAGTATGTTTCAAAGCATAATCTTTGTGCAAACTTGTCCAATTTTTACTAACTTGTTTTCTACCTCACACTATCTACTACTGACCAACGAGTATATGTGTGTTTAGGCTCCAACGGAGTCTTCCGGTGATGTGGCTTGTCCAAGCGCCGTAGATGGAGGCGCCGGGGTTTGCGTATACCTGACGCGGTGTGACTCAGCGCGACTCATCACTACAGAAGTGTATAGAGCTACCTACTGCACTGTCACCCAAGGGTATGTATAAGTATCTAATAAAAAACCCACTTATAGACACGTGTCCTCAAACATAGGAAACATCGGCCTTAGGAATAATCTTAGACAGCCATATTTCATGGCAAGCTCACATGGACAAAAATTGTAAAAAGACGAACAGTTTTGTGTTCAACGCTTCTATTCACTGCGACAATCTCGTACTCTGAGCACAGTACTTTCGGCATATCACGGATATGTTACCTCAAAATCGCTTTATGATCTACACATGTTTATAGTTTTTTCTGGCTCATTGTAAACCTCTGTTTAAAAAAAGGCAGTGGCACTCTGGGATTGCCGGCAAAAGTGAAAAGTTGAACAATTAAGAGAATATTTAAGACCTAAAGTGCACACACTAATGGCAAAGAAAATGATTATGATTATAACTACCGCACATTTCGCGGTAGACAAGATTTTAATACCGACCGGCGTCCTATCTAAGATAATAATCTCTTTATTTTTAATCGCTATCTTGCACAGACGATATCTTACCTACAGAAGACTCTTGATTTGGAAGGTGCGTCGGGAAAAATATTATTTTTCATTACTCATACTCTGAAAGTAGGTCTGAAGTTGCCTGAGGAGCGGGATGAAAGTAATACTTTTCAACTGACAGCTGTCAAATTATTAAAAAAAAAACTAATTCTATTTTCACATTTTTAATGTACCATGTACCAACTTTCTATACAGCCACTCAATTACAGCGCGATGTAAAATTGAAATAAAATAAAGTTAAGTATTGATTAAAGAATATATATTTTTTAAATAACTTTAGTTTAGTTTCAACAATTTCCTTAAAATAACATAGATTTGGGCAAAACATTTACCATTTTTTCAATGATGAAAATGAAAAATAATGGCTGAATAGCTGGCCGGCCACAGAAAAAAATACAAAGAAAATAGGCGGAAAAGCGGCAATTCGATCTTCATTTGTTTTTCGATTTGAAGGGTTTGCTCATTTTTTCTTTACCTAATTCATGTTTTTATTTTTACTTTCCTTGTATTCGTAATGAAAAGCACAGTGTTTACCTCGGGTTAAAGACTTATTTAGTCCCTCGAACTATTGGCGTCGTCTCGGGACTAAATAAGTTACTTTCACCCCTTTTTTTTTCTTATTTTTGTTTACGTGCGGAAATCCCTTCGGATACCCCCCGCTGGCCAGCGGGGGTGGTTAAGTCGTGTCTCGACTAAAACCGCACGGTGTCCTCCCCAAGTGTCCGTTGCCGGGCACCCCGAGGGTAACAATGTACTGTAAAAGGACGGGAGTTTTCAGAAAATTACAATTGTCCTACGTACCTACAACACTATCCAACGTAACACAGGTTCCCCCATACCATACGTTTTATGCCATTTTTGCAAGATAGAGATCATCTCTAGATATCAGTCTCTCTCTATATCTCCTAGTTTTATCTACCGCCGAATAAACTAAAATATGATTGTGTGTGGGTCTAATAATTTTCTTCTTTACAGGTACGCTGGAGTGTGCTGTCAGCAAGCTAAAGTTGACTTAGTATATTAAAACATCAAATTTTATAACAGGAGACTTTTAGATCGGATAAAAATCTAACTTGACCTGGAAAGCGAACCTATTCGACAAATTATTATATACATACTCAAAGGCCATATTGAAGGCGTTTTGGCCTAAATCTAATAAATTTATAATAAAGTGCCGGATTTGTACATCGATAATGTAATAATATCAATAAATTTTATTAGACAGCTTACACAGACCAATTTAGAGTGTCCCAGAAATAAAAGGAAGTATTTGCTTAGTATACTCGAACGAATTGGGTTATCGCTAGAACTTAAGGTGCTAGGTTAATTTCTACGGTGCCATTATTATATATTATTATTTAACATGATCTGCTGTTGTGAGATATACCTAGATTTCGTTTTTATACAATTGAATCTTAATAAACATAAGAATTTTTCATTTTTAGTTTTATTTATTCCTATATCAGCTTACTTTGCTGTACTTAAGTGAATAGCATAGCAAATTGTGCATAGCAGTTTGTTTATATAAATCTATAGTAAATACCAATTTACATTTCATACAATTTTGCTCAGTCAGTGACATAGTAAAAATTATAGTATTGTTTAAATAAACATAGATACATACATACATATACACATACCCGCGCATACCTATACACATTCACGCACACAACTATACACTTACAAGATGTTTATTATCAATTTCAAGATTCCGAACCCCGTTTCTTAATAATCCTAAACTCCTAAGTAACTGTATTAAGCTTAACAATACCATCCAACGCAACGGGAGCCCCTTATTTCGCAGAAAGAAATTTCATAGAATTTCGTTTCACAGAAAATGTTTCATATAATATTTGGTCCTTATATTTTTATTTCGAATATTATTGTTTCAAAAACAATTTACTACAATGAAACATATTTCACAGAAACACAATTGAATGAATTTTAATCACATTTTTTTGTTTAACAAACTTATCAAACTGAAAAAAATTTGAAAAGAATATTAAACCACCTTTATAACGTTCCAAATCACATTTAGTTTTAACTGTAACATTAACAATTTTAATTTTTTTCCGATTGCTTGTAGTTATTTAATTTCTGAATAATTTCATATCAATATAGATTTTTTTTATCTTTCGCATATTTTTTTGCAAATTTGCTTGCTTGAATTCTTCTGTAAAATAAAATAAAATCAAATTGTTATTAAATTGTTAATAGAACGTCATGATAGTGAACACCCCGACTCAGATTACCCTATTAGGTTAGAAGGTTAAGGAGCGAAGCGGAGCGGAGCCCCCGCCTTAGCCTTCGTGGTTATTTTTTTTTAACCACCCAGAAATAGGACCACCCAGAATCGCTTATTATATATAAAAAACGTCATTATAGTTAACACCCCGACTCGGATAGGTTAGGTTAGAAGGCTGAGGCGGGAGCTAAGCGGAGCGCCGCCTTAGCCTTCGTGGTTATTTTTTTTAATCACCCAGAAATAGGACCACCCAGAATCGTTTAATGTATTAACTTATCGTTATATTTAAAAAAAAGTATAGCTTCACCTGTAAATTATTTGACTGAAATGAACGGTATGAATTGAAACGTTTAGAAACTGTCACTTTGATAATATGTTATTCTTGGTAATAAGTTTTATATTAAATAAACAATATAATGAAAAAGAATATTTGATTTGTTATTCTGTTATATGATTATTCTAATGTTAAACTTTGTGTGAAACAAAAATCAATGATTTAAAAATCTTTAAAGTAAGTATTCTGTATATTGATTATTCTATGAAAAATTATGCGAAACATTTTCTGTAAAACGAAATTATATAAAACAATTGTCTATAAAACAACGCACACCCCAACGCAACATTCTTACCTTTTACCTATATTTTAACGGCAACAAATTGTACGGTACCTAAATACCGCACGCTAAGACTTATTAATAACTATTTTCAAGTAAACAACTGATTATTTGACTAATCGATAATTTATTGACTAAATGTAATTTCTCTCCATTTACCTAGCTACAACATGACTCAACAACCCTAATATTATTATTAGTTGCATTATTTTGTGTTGTATTTTTTTTCTCGAGGTGTTTAGGACACTTTGGTTTATTTATGAAATCACGGGCCTAGACCAAGTGAGTTTCATGTTCTGATACGGGTTGGTTGTTCAAATCTTCTTGAAGAAATTTATTATTTTCATTCTTATTATTATTACTTAACATTTTGTTAAACTTTAATTATTTATTCTAGATATTATTATGACTATGTTACCTAATTCACAGCAACGAACCGAACATGGTTATGGCATACCATATCCTGGTCACGGCACCAAATTGTACCACCCCCCCCCTACTTCTGCTAGCTTAAGACCCCTCCTTTCTTTTTTTTTATTTACTCTCCTACTCACCGAAACCAACTCATTCACTCAATCCTTCTTCACACTTCCTACCCTAGATAACTACCTATACCTACTACTCATTCACTCCTCTCTTACAGCTATCCTA
This sequence comes from Cybosia mesomella, assembly GCA_946251805.1. NCBI lineage: Eukaryota > Metazoa > Arthropoda > Insecta > Lepidoptera > Erebidae > Cybosia > Cybosia mesomella. The sequence continues at coordinate 25,708,083 of OX276390.1, read as the reverse complement.
ATTCCTATTCCACCTACTTGTTGTCATGTATCATTCATTCAAATAACTCACTAACCTACTTAAACTCACTGAATAATCGTACTTATTTCTAATAAACTTGGCCTGTGATCAATCTAGTGGTTAAAAGGAACCCTTATCATGATACCTAGTATCCCTAGTTCTATAAAGGTGAAGAATACGTACTCCTATTTTAAGCCTACGATAACCTAATTCCAACTATATATAATCGCAAACCCCAATTAATTTACTTTTCCACATTAAAACTTTAAACCTATATTGTTCGAAACACTATCAGATAGATTCATCAATAACCTTTTCTTACAACCTACCTTCCAACCTAACCATTACGTACCTATTTCATTCCTATCCAATCTACACAAACTTCTAATGATACCATATTAATCCATGAAATAACCAAATAAGCCTTCCTAAACCCTATAGTCACTGGTAGTTCATAATCTTGCATTACGTGAACGAACATCAGTACTTCCTTAAATAATCAATAAAAGTCCCATTCAAATAATCCAAAATTAGAACCTTACTCCTTCCATATTTACTAACAATCCTTCAAATCCAATTATACCTACACAAATTCCTTCCGGATTAACCTGATGTCCTTAGTGGCTTTAACGGGAGCGGATGGAAACAATACTAATTCATTCGCCTCAATCTAACATGTAACAAACAAACTCCTTCCTCCATAATCTCTGTAATACCTTTTATTGGCTTTTATGGGAGCGGATGGAAACAACCTATACTAATTTATTCGCCTCAATCTAACAGGTAACAAACAAACTCCTTCCTCCATAATCTCTGTAATACCTTTTATTGGCTTTTATGGGAGCGAATGGAAACAACCTTTACTAACTCATTCGCCTCAAACTAACATGCAACAAACAAGCTCCTCCCTCTATAATCTCCGTAATACCTCTTAGTGGCTTTTATGGGAGCGGATGGAAATAACCTTTATTAACTCATTCGCCTCAATCTAACATGCAATAAACAAGTTGCGGATGGCGACAACCTATACTAGAAAGTATTTATTAGAAAACTGAAGCATCCCGGCCATTTACATCTTTTATTACCCATAACTATTTGCAATTATGTAGGTATCTGCAGTTCACCCCTTTAATCAATCACTATTTATTTCATAACAAATTCATTATAGTAATATCAATTGAATTAGAACTTACTAGTTCTCTTTCCTATAGTGCCTACACTTTTAAACTAGTACTTTGAATAATAAGAACATACGGTATAACACTATTTCTCGCTTTTTTTTTTTTTTTTTTTACGTGCGGAAATCCCTTCGGATACCCCCCCGCTGGCCAGCGGGGGTGGTTATGTCGTGTCTCGACTAAAACCGCACGGTGTCCTCCCCAAGTGTCCGTTGCCGGGCACCCCGGGTAAGCCCTCGAAAGGATAACCCCAGGGTTGCCGGCGGACTTTGGCCGCCTTCGCGGCCTCGCCTGGTGGGGTCGGGTTTTATCCCGCTTCGGTGAGTTGGCAGGCGTGTGTAGGGCACACTCGACACGCCTCCGCCACGGCCTGCTTCTGTAAGGACGGCGAGTCGGCCAACTGCCGTCCTCAGGCCCCGATCATGGAGGTCGGTAGTCCTGGGCGTAGATGAGTCTGCGGCGTCCTCGCCGCAGACTGCGAAATTCGGGGGGCAGGGTTCTTTCCCGCTCCCTCTCCGCCGTCTCTTTCGCGCGCATTACCTGCTCGCAGAAAGAGGCGGCGGCGTGCCACTTGCTCCCGTCGGAGACCACGGCCCTCACCATGGTCTCCAACGAGAGAACGTCCACGCCCAGGACCGCAACGAGATCCCGGCGTTGACTCGCCCACGCAGGGCACTCCACCAACGTGTGGAGCGCCGTGTCTTCGCCAGGATCCTCGCAGTGCTGGCACTGCGGCGTTGTCTCCCGGTGGATGCGCCACAGATACTTACCGAAACACCCGTGTCCGGTAACCATCTGGCACATCCGGTAGGAGAGGTCCCCATGGTCCCTCTCCAACCACTCCTTCATGATCGGTCTCACCGCCGCAATGGTGGATTCCCCCCACCTTGGGTGCTCAAGTCGCACCCTCCATGTCTCCATGAGTTCCTGGCGGAGCAGGGACCGCTGAGCCCTGATTTCTCGGGGTTCCGGCCTATGGCCCCGCTCCAGCGCCTCCTTGCGCCACTGGTACAGCAGCGCAAGGGCTCTCGCTTCCAGGTCCCATGGAGGGGTCCCAGCTAGGAGACATGCCGCCTCGACGGAGATCGTGCGATACCCCCTGATGACTCTGACGGCCATCGCCTTTAACGGGCTGTTAAGAACAGCCACGTTGCGGGCCGCCAGAGTCTCCGCCCATACGGGGGCCCCGTATAGGGCCATACTTCGCACGATCCCCAGGTACAGTCTCCTAGTGGGGGCGTTGGGTCCCTTAATGTTGGGCATCAGCCGCGATAGCGCGGCCGCAGCCCCCCTCAGTTTCGGGACCAGACTTCGGAGATGAGGTCCGAAGTCCCATCGGCTATCGAGTACGAGCCCAAGGTACTTCATCGTGGGCTCGATGCCGATGCTTACGCCCCCTACGGTTATGCTGGTTCCCGCAGGTGGCCCCCTCCGAGGCCCGTGAAAACACATAGCCTCGGATTTGTGGAGAGCCACCTCGAGTCCCAGCCGCCGTATTCGACCCACGACTTGAGCAACCCCTGCCGTGGCTTCGGTACCGTCAGTGCCGCGCTTCGGTACGTTGCTCCCCGCGCCATAACGAGGGTGTCGTCAGCATAGCACACTATGCTGACACCCTCGAGCATCGTGCCGCGAAGCACCCAGTCGTATCCGATGTTCCACAGGAGTGGCCCTAGGACCGACCCCTGCGGAACACCGCACGACACTTCTCGCCGCCCTGGCCCTAGCCAGCTCGGGTAAACTATGGCCCTCTCGGATAGGTATGCCTCGACAATGCGGCGGAGGTAAGGAGGCACTCCGTGATACGCGAGCGCCTCCCTAACGCAGCTCCAGGGTAGGGTGTTGAAGGCGTTGGCGATGTCGAGAGACACCGCCACCACCACCCCACCCCGCGAGACTACTTCCTCCGCCAGGCGCCTAACGCGCATGATCGCTTCCACGGTGGAGCGCCCCCGGCGGAAACCGAACTGGTTGTCCGCCAGATCTGGCCCCACGTTCGTGAGATGCTCGACGAGGCGCTCTGCAATAATCCGCTCAAAGAGCTTGCACACCTCGTCGAGCAACACGATCGGCCGGTAACCGGATGGCTGGTCCGCCGGCCGCCCCGCCTTCCGGATGAGGACCAGTTTCCCCGTCTTCCAAGCCTTTGGAAACTGGCCCCTTTCGAGGCATGCGCTAAAGAGCGCCACCAGTCGAGGCCCTAGTTCCTCCAGGGCCAGGACCCATGCTCGGCCTGGAATGCCGTCGGGTCCGGGGGCAGTGCATTTCCGGGCTTTAAGCCGGAGCACTGCTACCCCCAGTTCACTCTCCCTGACTTCGGGACTATTTCTCGCTAGTGTTATTCACCGGCTAGTCCAGGTGAGCAACAGAGTTTCCTAATCCCAGGGCGCCTTTCACAGAGGTTCTAGGTGGTGCACAGGTCAGCTGATCTCCAATGAAAGTCAACACACAGTTGTACATACATATATTTACATACAAAGAAAACACAGAGTCACAGATGGTTATATAGAAGTATTACACAGGAATTATACAGATATACAATTTTTAACACATATAACAAATCTTCTCAACAAGGCAGCATCACCTAGTTATTGGCACAGTTAAATATATGCAATGTTGAGGGTGTGTATTTCACACTTAGATGTATGATACACCACAATATAATAATTATAGGAACGGATACATGACCTTGTTCAGTTCAGGTAATCTTGTGACCGTCAGTGGTTGGGGACCGGCAAAGCAATCTGCTTTGCCGGTCCCCGGTCCCCGGAGCCTCCCTAGTGTTCTGCGTTCTCAAGGTCTCGGCCTCCAAGTCACCACGATTGACACCTCAGAGTATCTGTCCTTTTAAATTGTATAAGGGGTTTCTCCCAGAACTAACGACCCTGTTATAAATATACACAACTTTTAGCAATAACACATCTCCATTATGCGAATAGATTAACAGCAATTAAAAGAACAACTTACCAGATCAAATCTGGGAACACACACAAACTATAACCTTCAAACTGAAGATGATCTTAGATTCACAATACGACAATACGTACTTCAGACAATAAATTTTCAGAGTAGAGGACTAATGACCTCTTAAATAAGAAATAAAAATCGTGTCACTGCGATCACTCTTATATACACAAATAATTCTAGACCTTTTGAGAACAATACAGGTGATGATCTTCTAACTGGAATATTCTATAAAAATGACCTAAAGAAAATAATGAATTCGACCGCATAACATACGCCCTCTGACGGGGAGTTTCTACAGACCGCCACATCGATTGCAACCACCGTAGTTGCGACCGTGTCCTACAGATGGCGCTAACCACAATTAATTCTAAATAACAATGAATTCTGTATATTCAGTAATGTAATCGTTACACCATCCCCCCTCTTAACAGTATTTCCTGCGGGCGCGATACGCAGGGAATACACCATAAAGACACAACAAACAAAAAAAGGAATGTTACAATAAACAAAGTATATCTATTCCTAGAGACACAAACTTACTATCAAACTAAGAGACCATCCATCCATACACTTTATTAGACACCGACTCTTGTATTAGTTAGGTGAAACACCCAGAGTCGAGATGCCTTACACAGAAAACTAATGCAGGTGTACGGACGACTCGATAACGTGCCACTATCAATGAACACGCCTATAAACAGAGATGACCACCGTCAGCTATGTTTCTTCGACCACACGTGGCACTAGCCTTGCAAGCAACTACCTATTGCCCTGTAGTCAAAATATTACTAACGGCAGGGACAGGAGAGAGGGTTAACTGGTCCTCTTCCTTATACTTCAGAATATCCTTGATATGGTACTCGCCCAGATCCTTGCCTTCCAAGTCGTATAATCTGTACACTAATGGGGATCGCTTAGCAGTCACCACACATTTTAGGAACTTAGGGGCTAACTTAGCGGTAAAGTTCTTTGCCTTATTCGACAGGTAGAACGTTCGTTTATACACTATTTGTCCCACTTTCAGCTCTACATGCCTCTTTCTGAAGTTGTAATATTTCTCATTACGCTGGTGGGCAACGTTTAAATGTTTCCGCACCTGCTCGTAAATGCGATGAAGTTCCTTCAGTTTGACACCGAATGCAGAGGGATCGTCAATGGAGACTGAATGAGGGTGGCAAGTAATATCCGACTGTCTATAAAGAACCCCATCCCTAATAAATTCCCTACCATGGACCAGGAAAAATGGGGTGAAACGAGTTGCTTCGCTCACTGCAGTGTTCAGTGCGCACTGCAGTTCGATTAGATATTCGTCCCATTTCTTGTGTTGAGACTTTACATAACACGAGATGTCTTGTACAACGTTTCGGATGGCGCGTTCTGCTTGGTTTGTCTGGGCATGATACCTAGGGTTATAATAAATATTCGGCACGTTATATTTCGTTAAGAGATCTTTAAATTGCTTACTGACGAACTGAGGACCTTTATCCATATAAATAGTCTTACAGACTCCATGCACGAGAAACACACTCTTCTCAATGAATCTCGCGACTATCGCGCCTGTTGCAACCCTGATAGGACACAACATGATGTATTTACTAAAATAGTCGGAGACCACGATCAGATGTACATTTCTATTGCTAGAAGTGGGGAAGGGACCAAGCAAATCAACAGAGATGGCTTCAAATGGCCTAGACACGCGCTTCGGACTACCCATGAGGCCAGGACGAGACGTGTTTACGGGTTTGTACTGTTTACAGACTTCACAACCCTCCACGTAACGTTTGATGTCATCGTACATTTTGGGCCAGTAATAATAGAGGGCTAACCTTTTGTGCGTATTCAAAACGCCACCATGGGCACTAAGTGTGTCGTCATGGTACTTGGTGAGGAGGGATCTTCTATCCTCCATGGGTACCACCAATTTCCAGTCAAAATCTGAGGTCAGAGAATATTTGTTCTTAGATAACCGATATAATTGGTTATCCAGTAGACCTTTTTACCTCAGGAACTCCAAAGACGCATTTGGAAAGGTTGATGACGATCCCATATTCCTTCAGCTTGGCGAACAGCTGGAGCAAGTGCTTCTTATGCGCTTCTTCGTCAGATGAGAAGACGAGGAAATCGTCTAAATATGCGTATACGAAGTCCATACCTCTAATAACCTCGTCAACGAAACGCTGAAAGGTCTGACCAGCATTCCGAAGCCCAAACGTCATAAAGGGGAACTCGTACAATCCAAATGGCGTAGTGATGACTGTCTTCGCTATGTCATCGGCGTTCACTGGTATTTGGTTGTACGCCTTCACGAGATCGATTGTCGAGAAGATCTTGCATCCCGTCAGCTGATGTGCGAAATCGTGAATGTGAGGAATTGGATACCGGTCAGGAATTGTCCGTGAGTTGAGTTGCCGGTAGTCTCCACAAGGCCTCCAGCTGTTATCTTTCTTTGGCGCTAAATGAAGAAGCGAAGCCCACGAGCTTAGTGAAGGTCTTGCTGTTCCGCATTTAAGCATGGCCTCGAATTCTCCCTTTGCAATTTTAAGCTTATCTGGTGCCAGTCTTCTCGGAGTGCAGTAAATTGGTGGACCATCTGTGGTTTTGATATAGTGCACCGTGTTATGCTTAATCTCACGATAAACACCGGGAGGACGGGTGATCTCAGTAAAGTCGCGCACGATGTCGATGTACTTCGATTCTCCAAATGACGTCTTAATTGATGATATGACGTCTGCTGAGGTTGAGGATACAGCAGTCGTTGAGAGCGATGTCGTGTTGTCCAATAAGCGTTTGTGTCGGCAGTCAACGACTAACTTGTAGAAAGATAGGAAGTCGACGCCTATGATCGCTTTCGTTACGTCGGCCACTACGAACTGCCAACTGTACTCACGACGGAGGCCCAGGTCTAGATAGAGCTGCGCGTACCCATAGGTGCTAATTATAGACCCATTTGCAGCAAAAAGTTGATAAGTTGTTTTAGGTCGGCGTTCATGTAGAGCAGTACGAGGGAAAACACAGAGATCGCTTGCTGTATCGACGAGAAACTGCATTTTAGACCGACGATCTGTGATGAACAGGCGACCGGAGCTGGGGCAGTCGTTGGCCGCCATTATCGACTGCTCTGAGTGTTTCCCGGCTTGAAGTCGCAGGGCTTGACGCATTTGGTGGATTGATCTTGGAACTTGAAGTGATACCAACAGATCGGAAACTTGCGATAGCTTGATTGCGAGCGGCTATTGCTGTTGCCACGACCCCGGTGCTGACTGAAGCTTCTGTCGCGTCCTTGCTTACCACCACTTCTGTACTTGGAGCGAGACCTCGATCGAACGTCACGTACTTCCGTCATAAGGACTTGCATCTGCTTGGTAAGTTCGGCAATCTGATTGACCATGAAGTCCATTGCAGTCGCAGAGCTTGTCGAGGCGGCGGCAACTTGAGAGCTTCCAGGTGAAATGTCCCAAACCCGGTCTGCAAGGTCTGCCAGTTGCTCGAGAGACGCTGTCTGCTGAGATGCCATCACTGACTGGATGTTCATTGGCAGACGGTTGGTCCATATGGATTTCAAGAAGTCTTCTGGCACTGATGGACCGGCCTTGTGTTGGAGGTGGCGTAAAAACTGAGAGGGCTTCCTATCTCCTAACTCCTCATGCACCAGCAGGCTCTTGAGCTCCTTCTCACGGGACGCGGATAACCTTTTAATAAGTTCTGACTTCAGCTTCTCATACTTATTAGTGGCTGGTGGGTTGACTATTATATCCTTGATTTCAGCCGCATATTGATGATCTAGCTGGGATAATACGTAATAAAATTTTGTGGCGTCGGATGTAATGTTAGATAGGATAAGCTGTCCTTCCACTTGTGCGAACCAAACTGCGGGCTCTTGCGACCAAAATGGTGGGATTCGTACTCCGACACGGAATGTGTCGGCACCATTGGACGACTGCATTACTGTATGCGCCGCTTCACTTGCGATGTTAGTTGCATCTTCCCAACCTGGCGTATTATCATCTGCTTTGCCTTCGCTCATCACTATTGAATTTTTTATAGTATTATTTACGTTATTTATTAGTTGCGTTTATTGTTCAACTTACGGGGTCACCAATATAGATACAGCGGAAGGCTTTTTATTAAAACACGCCACATGCAGTTTAAGTATTATATTATATGCGACAATCAATACCATATGAAAATATTATTATTTTAATGACATTGTTGACAAGGCTGTTATTTATTCATACCTTTTTGTGTCGCCAAGCAACCGGCTCGGTGCCCCGCGCAGGCGCGATATAAGCCGGACTTTGGCACCACACTCACAATGCTCTAGCCATTCGAAAAACGCGTAGGCCAGGGCCTTGTTAGAAACTCTGAGTGTTACCTTATTTCTGAGTCCTCTTCTGATAAGGTCCTGCAGTGCTATTCTCTACGGTAGCTCGTCGACGAGCTCGCCAAATGCTGCCGCTTTAAATACTGTTCACGAATAACATGGTTTTTGATGTGATACTTCACTTGTTTTTTAAATTTTAAACGATAAATTGACTCTGTACACAACTCGGATGTTAACACAAACTGTTTAATTACGAAACTAACAGAGGAATATTCTTTTCCTAGTGTCGTAATATTTTGATTACGCTAGCTTTTGTAGCAATCTACAGCGCCCCTCGCTCAAGCCGCTTTAAACAATATTCACGACTAACACGACGATTGTTGTGATATTTCACTTGTTTTAAAATGTTAAACGATAAATTGAGTCTGTACACAGCTCGGTTGTCAACATTCATTAACATATCAGAATGATATGGTTTCAAAGGTTTATTGTAAGATATAATACACTCTCTGATCACATAATCGAATTGGTATAACTGACCCATGATAAAGGGCTTTAGTATACAGGAATTACACTCCCGGGGTTCTAGATTCGAGCAGTATCCACTTGGATAAGGTTCCCAACTACCGTGAGATGTCTCTTTGAACCCTGATTCGAACACATGCAATGAGAGATAACACTGAATTTAATTATAAATAATTTTACACACTGTATCACCATTCTTACGTGACCTACAGTGTACCCCCCCCCCCCTTTTCAACTGTGTGCCTGCCCCTTTATTTTTTTGTACCCTACTCCTACTACTCCTACTACTACACCGAAACCAACTCATTCACTCAATCCCTTTCACTATTCCTGCCCTAGATAACTACCTATACCTGCCATTCACTCACTCCTCTCTTACAGCTATCCTGATTCCTATTCCACCTACTTGTTGTCATGTATTATTCATTCAAATAACTCACTAACCTACTTAAACTCACTGAATAATTGTACTTATTTCTAATAAACTTGGCCTGTGATCAATCTAGTGGTTAAAAGGAACCCTTATCATGATACCTAGTATCCCTAGTTCTATAAAGGTGAAGAATGCTGACTCCTATTTTAAACCTACGATAACCTAATTCCATACCCCAATTAATTTACTCTTCCACGTTAAAACCTTAAACCTATTTTGTTCGAAACATTATCATGTAAATTCATCAATAACCTTTTCTTACAACCTACCTTCCAACCTAACTATTACGTACCTATTTCATTTCTATCCAATCCACACAAACTTCCAATGATACTATATTAAACCATGAAACAACTAGACAAGCCCTCCTAAACCCTATAGTCACTGGTAGTTCATAATCTTGCATTACGTGAACGAACATAAGCACTTCCTTAAACAATCAACAAAAGTCTCATTCAAGTAACCCAAAATTAGAACCTTACTCCTTCCGTATCCACTAACAATCCTTCAAATCTCATTATACCTACACAAATTCCTTCCGGATCAACCCAACGTCCTCGGTGGCTTCGGCGGGAGCGGATGGAAATAACCTATACTAATCCATTCGCCTCAAGCTAACATGCAACAAACAAAGTCCTTCCTCCATAATATCTATAATACCCTTCTGTGGCTTTTATGGGAGCGGATGGAAATAACCTTTACTAACTCATTCGCCTCAATCTAACATGCAACAAACAAACTCCTTCCTTCATAATCTCTGTATTACCCTTTTGTGGCTTTTATGGGAGCGGATGGAAATAACCTTTATTAACTCATTCGCCTCAATCTAACATGCAATAAACAAGTTCCTCCCTCTATAGTCTCTGTAATACCTTTTAGTGGCTTTTATGGGAGCGGATGGAAATAACCTTTCTAGAAAGTATCTATTAGGATCTGAAGCATTCCGGTCATTTACCTCGTTTATTTAGATACCCATAACTATTATATACACAATTATGTAGGTATCTGCAGTTCACCGCTTTAATCATTCACTACTTCTTTCATAACAATATCATTATAGTAATATCAATTGAATTAGAACTTACTAGTTCTCCTTCCTATAGTGCCTACTCCTTTAAACTAGTACTTTGAACGACAAGAATATATAGGTTATATCTAGATGTTTTTAATACCTTTATTTGAACTACTACTTTATTGATGCTCGCTTTCCTACACAAAGGTACCTACTTATTCTGAGGTTTTCTACCCAAGGTGCTGGCCCTATACAATAGTACCTAGTTATATTGAATTTTCCCCCCAGAGGTGGTGGCCCTATATCACGCCAGCCACAGTAGGACCCTTCCACTTGTATTGTATATATCATAGTCCTTCCTATGGCTGAGTAGGTATTGGAAGATTCTCATAATATCTTCCCCCTACTACACCGAGACATCCGGTAAATATAATTCCCCATACTCTATTCAGAGTAAACATGAACCTGACAGAGGAGCATTCTTTACCTAATGCCATAATGCTTTGATTATGATAGCTTTCGCAGTAACTTACAGCGCCACACTTAAACCGCTTTAAATACTGTTCACGAATAACATGGTTTTTGGTGTGATACTTCACTTGTTTTTAAAATGTTAGACGATAAATTGAGTCCGAGTTGTGTACAGAGTCAATTTATTGTTTCGTTGTCAATTTACCATAAAAGCCACTAAAAGGTATTACAGAGATTATAGAGAGGGGAACTTGTTTATTACATGTTAAATTGAGGCGAATGAGTTAATAAAGGTTATTTCCATCCGCTCCCATAAAAGCCACTAAAAGGTATTACAGAGACTATAGAGGGAGGAACTTGTTTATTGCATGTTAGATTGAGGCGAATGAGTTAATAAAGGTTATTTCCATCCGCTCCCATAAAAGCCACAAAAGGTATTACAGAGATTATGAAGGAAGGAGTTTGTTTGTTGCATGTTAGATTGAGGCGAATGAATTAGTATAGGTTATTTCCATCCGCTCCCGTCAAAGCCACTAAGGACATTAGGTTAATCCGGAAGGAATTTGTGTAGATATCATTGGGTTTGAAGGATTCTTAGTAAATATGGAAGGAGTAAGGTTCTAATCTTGGATTACTTGAATGAGACTTTTATTGATTATTTAAGTAAGTACTTATGTTTGTTCACGTAGTGCAAGATTATGAACTACCAGTGACTAGGGTTTAGGAAGGTTTATTTGGTTATTTCATGGTTTAATATGGTATCATTAGAAGTTTGTGTAGATTGGATAGGAATGAAATAGGTACCTAATGGTTAGGTTGGAAGGTAGGTTGTAAGAAAAGGTTATTGATGAATCTATCTGATAGTGTTTCGAATAATATAGGTTAAAAGTTTTAATGTGGAAACGTAAATTAATTGGGGTTTGCGATATATAGTTGGAATAAGGGTATCGTAGGTGTAAAATAGGAGTCAGCATTCTTCACCTTTATAGAACTAGGGATACTAGGTATCATGATAAGGGTTCCTTTTAACCACTAGATTGATCACAGGCCAAGTTTATTAGAAATAAGTACGATTATTCAGTGAGTTTAAGTAGGTTAGTGACTTATTTGAATGAATGATACATGACAACAAGTAGGTGAAATAGGAATTACGATAGCTGTAAGAGAGGAGTGAATGAGTAGTAGGTATAGGTAGTTATCTAGGGCAGGGAATGTGAAGAAGGATTGAATGAATGAGTTGGTTTCGGAGTAGTAGGAGTAGTAGGAAGAGAATAATAATAAAAAAGAAAGGAGGGGTCTTAGTCTTAGTAGAGGGGGGGGGGTACAATGGCTTAACAAATTGTAGTTTCAATTCATCTGGAAATATACCATGAGTTATACATCAATTTAGTAGGTGACTTAAATGGTTACATAATAGGTCTTTACCTATGAAATTGCCGAAATTTTCTAACAAATTCATGAGTTAGTTATTCCTGTAATTTAATAGCTATTTCCATTATTTATATTTTGTTTGAAAGTTGATTTCAAGATTTTACAACTAAATTTTGTTTTTATTGGCCGGTTGATAAATTAATTCGATCTTCAAAAACAGTAGGTACTGAATGCTATCCATTTTGATGATAAAGTTCGTATCACTTAACAACTGTGACTTTTCAAAAATGTAATAAAAGTTGCTGTTTGAAGTTTTTAGAAGTGTCGTGCGGTGTTCCGCAGGGGTCGGTCCTAGGGCCACTCCTGTGGAACATCGGATACGACTGGGTGCTGCGCGGTACGTTGCTCGAGGGTGTCAGCATAGTGTGCTATGCTGACGACAACCTCGTTATGGCGCGGGGAGCAACGTACCGAAGCGCGGCACTGAAGGCCACGGCTGGGGTTGCTCAAGTCGTGGGTCGAATACGGCGGCTGGGACTCGAGGTGGCTCTCCACAAATCCGAGGCTATGTGTTTTCACGGGCCTCGGAGGGGGCCACCTGCGGGAACCAGCATAACCGTAGGGGGCGAGAGCATCGGCATCGAGCCCACGATGAAGTACCTTGGGCTCGTACTCGATAGCCGATGGGACTTCGGACCTCATCTCCGAAGTCTGGTCCCGAAACTGAGGGGGGCTGCGGCCGCGCTATCGCGGTTGATGCCCAACGCTAAGGGACCCAACGCCCCCACTATTAGACTGTACCTGGGGATCGTGCGAAGCATGGCCCTGTACGGGGCCCCAGTATGGGCGGAGACTCTGGCGGCACGCAACGTGGCTGTATTAAACAGTCCGTTAAAAGCGATGGCCGTCAGAGTCATCAGGGGGTATCGCACGATCTCCGTCGAGGCGGCATGTCTCCTAGCCGGGACCCCTCCATGGGACCTGGAAGCGAGAGTCCTTGCGCTGCTGTACCAGTGGCGCAAGGAGGCGCTGGAGCGGGGCCATAGGCCGGAGCCCCGAGAAATCAGGGCTCAGTGGTCCCAGCTCCACCGGGAACTCATGGAGACATGGAGGGTGCGACTTGAGCACCCAAGGTGGGGGGAATCCACCATTGCGGCGGTGAGACCGATCATGAAGGAGTGGTTGGAGAGGGACCATGGGGACCTCTCCTACCGGATGTGTCAGATGGTTACCGGACACGGGTGTTTCGGTAAGTATCTGTGGCGCATCCACCGGGAGACAACGCCGCAGTGCCAGCACTAGGAGGATCCTGGCGAAGACACGGCGCTCCACACGTTGGTGGAGTACCCTGCGTGGGCGAGTCAACGCCGGGATCTCGTTGCGGTCCTGGGCGTGGACGTTCTCTCGTTGGAGACCATGGTGAGGGCCGTGGTCTCCGACGGGAGCAAGTGGCACACCGCCGCCTCTTTCTGCGAGCAGGTAATGCGCGCGAAAGATCGGCGGAGAGGGAGCAGGAAAGAACCCTGCCCCCCGAGTTTCGCAGTCTGCGGCGAGGACGCCGCAGACTCATCTACGCCCGGGACTACCGACCTCCATGATCGGGGCCTGAGGACGGCAGTTGGCCGACTCGCCGTCCTTACAGAAGCAGGCCGTGGCGGATGCGTGTCGTGTGTGCCCTACACACGCCTGCCAACTCACCGAAGCGGGATAAAACCCGACCCCACCAGGCGAGGCCGCGTTGGCGGCCAAAGTCCGCCGGCAACCCTGGGGTTATCCTTTCGAGGGCTTACCCGGGGTGCACGGCAACGAACACTTGGGGAGGACACCGTGCGGTTTTAGTCGAGACACGACATAACCACCCCCGCTGGCCAGCGGGGGGGTATCCGAAGGGATTTCCGCACGTAAAAAATAAAAAAATAAAAAAAGGGTGGGCATTTCACTCGATCCACCCCAACTCATTGAAGAACGCCAGCAGGCTATTCACGCTGCTGGCGATCTCCCGGAGCGTACCTGTATTTCCGAAGTACTTAACCCTGTATGTGGCGGTTACAGGGCAGTGTAGGAGCACGTGTGCCGCTATTTCTTCCTCTTTCATGCAGGCTCTGCAGAGAGGGCTGTCGGTGATTCCTAAAATATAAAGGTGTTTATTGAAGGAGCCGTGCCCCGTGATGGCAGCTGTGGCCGTGCGCAGTTGCTGTTTGGTCAGTTGTCGAAGACGCCTGCTCAGTCTATTTTCAAGCACGGGGAGTGCTTCCTTCGCCTGTCTGCAAACTTCCAGATTTATCAAATAGCTGTTGTGTTGATCTCTCGTTCGTTTGTTTACCATGGTTCGTAGGTATGCAAAGGGGATCGGTATTATGGGCTCAGGTCCCATTACCACCATGTCAGATCCTCTCCTGGCAAGCTCATCTGCTGCATCATAGCCGCGCGAGCCGCTGTGGCCCTTAATCCATTGCAAGGTTATGTTGTTGAAATGGCCTATTTGGTTCACTTTACGATGGCACTCCAATATTAGTCCCGAGTTTATAGTGTGGCTGTTTAAAGCTTGCAGCACGGCCATGCTGTCGGAGAATATGCGTATTGAGTGGCCTTCCACTCTCCTGGCCATTACCGCTGAAGCTGTCAGGGTAATCCCCATGCATTCAGCTTGAAATACTGTGTTGTGGGTCCCCAGCGGTGTTGAAATGGATACATTAAGGTCCTCCGAGAAAACGCCGGCCCCGGTGCCTGTACCAGTTTTTGATCCATCTGTGAAGATGCGTAATTCCGTTGGGCATAAAGCCTCACAGCGGTGGTCCTCATGAAGTTGGATCTTGTATTTTTTGTCGAATACGTGTTGTTCCTATCATGGGTATCTCCTTTATGAGATCTGTGAGCAGTGAGGTGTGTCGCGTGTTTCTCTCGCTCCATAGGTTGAGTGCCCTTAGGCGTATAGCCGCAGCTGTTGCTTCTTGGCGG
Organism: Cybosia mesomella; assembly: GCA_946251805.1. NCBI lineage: Eukaryota > Metazoa > Arthropoda > Insecta > Lepidoptera > Erebidae > Cybosia > Cybosia mesomella. The sequence continues at coordinate 25,692,847 of OX276390.1, read as the reverse complement.
ATGAACAGATCCAAGGGTGGGAGTCGGTGCATGGCTTCCATTGCCGCGGTGGGGGTAGATTTCATGCATCCAGTGGTTGCCATGCAGGCTAGTCTTTGGGTCCGTTGTAGTTTAGCCGCTATTGTGCTGTTTTCGGTCCTTGGCCACCAGACGATAGCGCCATACGCTATCATGGGGCGGATTACTGTTTCGTAAAGCCACAGGATGATTTTCGGAGTTAGCCCCCATTTTTTACCAATCATTCTTCTGCACTGCCAGAAAGTAATCCCGGCCTTTTGTAATTTATTGTCTAGGTGGCTACTCCATTTTAACTTGCTGTTAAGAATAACGCCAAGGTATTTTACCTCTTTTGACAGTTGGAGTTCCGTGTCAAAGAGTTTGGGTAATCGGTATTCGCCTAATAAAGGGTATTATGGGTTATATAGGGCGTAAAGGGTCATGTTCGTAAACATGACTAACTCGGTTTTGTTCGGATTCACCGATAGTTCGAATTCCCCGCACCATTTTTCTACGATGCGTAAGGCTTGTTGGGTTAGGTTAAAGACCGTTCCCGCTACCTTCCCTGAGATAAGGATTGTTAGGTCGTCGGCGTAGGCTATTGTGTAGTCGCGGTTTTTGTTCAACCTTGTGATTAGGTCGTCTATAACTAAATTCCACAGAAGGGGAGAGATAACTCCACCCTGCGGGCAGCCTTTGGCTATCAGAGCTGTCTGATATTCTTCCCCAAGGCGAACTATTCTTTTGCTGAGCATGTTTGTTATCCAGTCTGATAGTACCGGTTCTGCTCCATGTTTTGACAGGGCGGCCTTAATACTGGTGAAGCTGGTTTTGTCGAAAGCTCCTTCGATGTCAATGAACGTTCCTAGGCAGAAGCCTGTTTGTTCGATCGTTTCCTCTATCCGGCTGACTACCAGATGGAGGGCTGATTCCGTAGACTTACCGGAGCTGTATGCGTGCTGGTTTGCATGTAGGGGTAGCTGTTTTAGTGCACCATGTCTCAGCTCCCTCTCGCATAGGCGTTCCATGGTCTTTAGCATGAAGGAGGTCAGACTGATTGGTCGATGTGCTTTGGGATTCGTGTAATCACCCTTTCCTGGCTTCGGGATGAAAATTACTCCTACTTCCCGCCGTCCCTTCGGAACGTATCTGTGTGCCAGACAGGCTTTAAAGATACACTCCAGTCTGCTTGCGACTAGTTTGTCGCCCCACTGTAGCATAGCAGGGATGATTCGGTCGGGGCCAGCTGCCTTATAAGGGTGAAAACTACTGATGGACCACTAGACTTTTTCCAGTGTGACCACTTTGTTTGCGTACTGCCAGTCTCGGGCAGTAGGTGTTATGGTTTCATCATGCCAGTTGATTGTCGTCGTGAAGACGCATCCAGGGAAGTGGGTTTCGATGAGTACGCGTTTAGATTCTTCTGGCGATGTTGTGAGTGTGTTGTCCTGTTTTCTAAGGGCGGTCAGTGCCATCGGTTTTGTCTGTGCTAGGACTTTCCTTACCCTGTTTGCTTGTTGGCATGATTCTATGTTCCCACAGAATTTTCGCCATCCCTGTTTGCTTCGGTGTCTAATACATTTTTTGTAGCTGGATTTGGCTGAACGATAGGCGTCCCAGTCTTCATCTGCACAAGTATTTATAGCCCTGTTGAAAGCCCTTCTAACCTTCCTTCACTTGCGCTCTAGCTCTGGGCCCCACCATGGCTGTTTGCCTGGGGTTTTGGGAGGTAGGGTTTCTGGGCATGCTATGTGGTAGCTGTCTACTATAGATTTGGTTAGGTGGTTTACCTGTTCCTCAATCTGTATGATGTTGTCGAGGGTCAGTGGGGAGCGCTGTTTAGCAAGTCTATTTGCTAGGTGCTGCTCAAATTTGACCTTGTCGGTTTTCCTCGGGTTGCGTTTTGGCAGAGTTTGTAGTGTCCCCGCCTGTAGATCGAAGCGAATCCACCTGTGGTCTGAGCAGGATGCCTCCTTGGAGACGTACCAGCCCATGATGGCTTCCGCTGCGTTTTCAGTAGCTAGTGTTAAATCAATAATCGTACGGCTCTTTTTGATGATGAAGGTTGGTTCAGAGGCGGTCTTTAGTAAGGTAAGGTTAGTAGTGAAAAGATATTCAACAAGGGACTTACCTCTGTCGTTTTGAGTGCTCATGCCCCATAGCGGATGATGAGCATTGGTGTCGGCCCCAATTATGACCTCTACCCTTTCCCTTTCGCAGTGGTCCACCAGCCGGGTGAGGTCTTGCGGGGGCAGCTCCTCCTTTTCGGGCATGTAGGCTGAGGCGAGGATGACCACGTTGTCCTCGACGTCCAGCTGTGTATGCAGCCTTATGGCAGTGAGATCGCTTCAACAGAGGTCTGTGAGGACCTGTGTTTTTAAGTTTTTTGTGACATATATACACGATCTGGGGAGATCATGTTCGCCAGTCACAATAAGCTTACCTCCTAAGCTGGAGAGCCCCTGGATGTGGCCCCCTCTGATCCAAGGCTCTTGGATCAGGGCAATGGCCGTTTGTTGAACCTCCAGCCATTTACGTAACTGAGCCGTCCCATCACGGCTGTGCTGGAGGTTCACTTGGAGGATTTTAGTCTTCGACGAAGGGGACGCCATCACTGGTCGTTCCCACTTCGTCCTCCCCAAGTTTTAACCCCGCAAACAAGTCGCCCGGTTCGACGTCGTCCCCCAGGAGGCCGGAGATTGAGGCCAGAACGTCCTCCGCATCCTGTGCCTCCATGGGTGCGTCCTCCTGTCCGACACTGGCGGAGGATGTTGGTGGTGCCTTTGCAGGCAACTCCCTGCTTGATTCGGGAGCGTTTGGGAGAGGATTAGACTCCTCTCTCGCAGGCAGCTGCTTGAGCTCCGGGTTTATGGTGGCCGTGGATGGGTCCCAACCCAGAGGGACGTCGGTAAATCTGCCGGACCGACCCTGGAACTTAACGTACACCGTCCCCACTCCAAAAGTGAGACGGCGTCCGGCCTTCATTAGGGTCGGTACTTGGTCCTCTGGGATTCCGACCACCAGGAACCACGCGGCGTTTTGCTTGGTCGCGTTTACCAAGGTCCACTTTGCGACCTCCACCTCGGGGTTCTGGAAGGACAGCACTCGCCCAATTTTGCACGCGTCCTCCAGAAGCCCTTGTGTGTACTCCCCGCGAGGCGAAGTCGTCTCGTTGAGAGCACGTTTGGCAGAGGAGTTACCGCTCCCAATCGGCCGCTGTTTGGCCCCCTTCGCTTTGTTACTGGTAGGCGGAATATTCCGTCCACCAGCGGCGAAGTTAAGGGTGCCTCTGTCTTCGTTGCCGAGACAGAGGGTTGTGCGGAAGAAGGCAGAGATTTGGCCGCGATGGCCGCCATACGCCTCTCCTTCTTCGTTTTTCGGATCCTCCGCTTTTTCGGTTTGAATGGTTCGGCAGCTGCCTTGCCATCCACGCCAATCGGTTGGGTACGTGCCCTGGTCCTGTTTGACCCCTTTCTCTTAGGCAGTTGCCAGCCTTCCGAGAAAGCGTCCTCCGGTTGGCAAGAAGCCACCGGGCTGACGCTACGGGGGTCTTTCCCTGGGGGAGGTTTGTGTGACAAAGGGGTTTCCCCCTTATGTGTGTGATTACCTTCGCGGGTACCCGTAGATGGAACCACTGAGCTTCCCGTGAAGGTAGTTTTGGTGCCCGCACTGGTACCCTTTTTTTTTTTGTCGTGCGGAAATCCCTTCGGATACCCCCCCGCCTGCCAGCGGGGGTGGTTATGTCGGGCTTGCACCGACTAAAACCGCACGCAGTCTCGGGTCTTCAGACGCCGGGGTGTAAGGTTACCCATAGAGCATATCCCTCGCACCCCGGCTGACCCTGGGCCATCTCACCACTAACAGCATCGCTCATCCTGTCTCCTCTGACAGTAGAGGAGTACGGAGAGCGATGTGTTCCCGCCACGTTGGGTATTGGCCGACGATCAATGCCAACCCTATGAAGGGGTGAAGGGGAAGCCATTGACCGCCGCCCAGGGTGTACCGACCGCTCCGATTCCGTTCCCCCCGGACTGCAGCGGGATCGGAATCGGAGCGACACTCGAGGAGGTTACCCAACACACACCCCGCCCGCACTGGTACCCGTAGATAAAACCACTGAGCTTCCAGTTTGGGCTGAGGTTGTGAATCTCTGTTTAGTGTGTTTGCCTCCACCGGTACCTGCAGCCACGGCCACTAAGCTTCCGGTTTTGGCCAAGTGTGCGCTGAGGGCGCGTGTGGTGCTTTTCTGCTAAAATCGAAATCCATGCGGACGAAGTCGCGGGCACAGTTAGTACTATTATAAAATCCTACTATCCTACTACTATTATGATCGCGAAAGTTGTAAGTATGGATGTATGGATGTACGGATGTACGGGTTTATGGCTGTACGGAGGTACGGATGTATGGAATTACGGATATACGGATGTACGGATTTACAGATCAGCGGATGTACTGATGTATGGATCAGACTCGGATTGGTACAGATTATAGTCTGGAATAACACAAAGGTTACTTTTTATGCCTGGAATATGTCCCATGGGAAGTGGGAACGGGAACAGAATTCCACGAGGGCGAAGTCGTGGGTAAAAGCTAGTTGTAAATAAATTTTGTTAGTACATTGGAGGAGATATTTAAAAAAAAGCTTGGATTTCCTTTTACTTAGTTAACCATGTTCATCCTCATAATTGACCCTATCGCTTGATGCCATACAAGTAAAGGGTATTATTTTTTCGAATTTTAGCCGGTTCGATAACCGAGTGTGGCCGTCGAGTTTTCGAAAATCTTTGAATGCAGTTTAAATTGTTTTTAAAATCAAAATGAGATTTCCCTGCAGTAAAATTGGCTATCTACATTTTTTAAGATACTTTTTCTCCATGTGGCATAGCTGTGCGACGCCCTGCATGAATATACTCGTAATATTATGTTTGATTGCAATTGGTTAAATAGAACCGGAGATATGACCAAAAAACGATATCCGACCTACGCGCGGGCGGAGCCGCGGGCATCAGCTAGTAGTTAGATAAACTACTTTTAATCCGTAAGTCGACACGACGGCAAAATGGTTAACAGTAACTGTTAACCATTCTGCCGTCGTCGTGTCGTACAGAAAAAAGGCACAATCAATAAACACAAAAACATGAGATAAAAGAGTTTCAAGCTTTTCGAGGGAGTTTTGGCTGGGAATATCCCACGGAAAACTAAACAGGGGTTCATTTGTTTTGTCTTGACAAACTCTCTGGTGTTACATGGTATTCAGGTCTGATGATGGAAACCGTGGATGTTCTGGAACTCAACAAGATAGACTGCTGTATGCTGTATTGTGCCCTTTGACTGGACTAGGCTAACGCTCTGGTGCTGCATGACCCTACTAAAACAAAAAAGTTGAAAATAAAATATTTTTTTCATTAAAAAAATTCCGTTACTAAAACGAAAATAATAATTTCCTGCAAGGGTTGCGGAAATATGTGCGCGTTACCAACTTTTGAAATCAGCACAATCCTTAATAATATTCCTATTTTCGTTTTTGTACAAGCACAAAATTGGTAGAAGTGATGTTTTTAATAAAATCTTGTTTTGAAAAAAAAAATCCTGTTATGTAAATGGTTCGTGCCAAGCTCGAATATATACACTACATCTACGTCACCAAAATAAATATTACTAACACATGTATTTTCCCTGTAATGACGTTCTCAATTGGCAGAATCAATAATCAAAACTGCTATCAAGTTTTTGTGAAACATAAATACAGGTTTCGAAGCCGGGTCAAGGTAGAAATTCACAGACAAACAAGGAATTAATAATATATTATGTTAAATAACAATTTGGCTATGATGCACATGATTGGTCTGATGGTAAGCATTCACCAGTGCCTATGAAATGAATACTCGGGATCATCAATCTTATGCTTCACCCAAAGCGCTGCGGGCTGCGGCCCACAAATCCCACAATGACGACTTTGTAAAATGACCATTTGGCGAAAAACTCGACAACATAGTCGAGCTAGTAAGCATGCCCCATAATTAGGTAGGTAGGTACTTTTGTAATAGTTCTGAAAACTGCTATAAATTAAAACAAAAACCCGCTGATTTGTACCTAGTCAGGTGCTCAGCTAGCAGAGATGAATCAAATTAACCCTGCCACAAGAAACACTCTGGAAGACTAGTATGCTTTTGGAATGGAGAAAGAAAAAATTAGAGATATCTATGTAACTGTTTTTAAAACATTTTAGTAGCACCCATAATGTCTAGTTTTATTTGTAAACAATAATAATAATATTTAAAATAAGAAATAAACCAGCTTCAAAACGATTAAGATTCGATTAAGTCCGACTGCGTCGATGAGCCTTGTTGGGAACCCCGCGGGTCGCGGCCGATAGTCCGATACAACTACGTACACAAAATATAATGTACTTAAGCCGTTCGCGAGCCGTGTCCTAACGAGTTTGGTGCCGACCGACGACGAGCACACACGCTCCTCACCGCGCGACCGCGACACAAACTGTATCCATTGCTGAGGGTGAACGTGGAACGTGCCAGAGCTTGAGGGACAATTGGTGCAATCATCTCGTTGAGCGTAAACAAACGAGTAAGTATCGCCTGCCTTTATGTAACAAAGTATCAGTTGACTGCTAGCCGGTATTTGAAAATATCATTGTTTTGAAGATGTTTTTAAATTTAAGCTACGAGGTGATTTTGTTACAACCGTTTCGTAACTATTTCGCCTAACACTGGTCATATTTGGACTGGAACAATAATAACAACCTATATAACATCAACAGCGGAACAATCACTCTGATTGTTTGGTATTGCTTCATCACTAGATACCATTGTGTTTACTTATACCAAATGTAATGATTCCACCAATGCCCTAAGAGACCATAAATTCAACATATTTACAAACAAAAGTAATTGATATTAAATAACTAGTTGCATTCTTTTATAAACATATTTTTTGAAGATTGACTTGTATTTTAAAACATCTAAACTAAAAAAGATCCTTAAAGTAAGTTTAAACCTTTCTTGGAGTTAGTTATACAGACCGCTTTACTGTTTTGCCCCTGAAGCTCGACTACAATGAACCTGGTGAGTAGTGGTGACAAATCGATTGACTATGATTATATAATACCCTACTGTTCATAATCGTCGAAGTCTTGCTAGTTTGTACAGGTTTTGCCCTGAAGTCTTGTCAGTGCTAATACCTGTCCATCCGTAACGTAAATTGATCCATTTTGGTTGATCAGGTTGACTTAAAAGGAGATTAGGCACAGAAGTCTTACCTGGGACGACAGTCATAATTTAATAATAAATAATATATGATTGTTGACATGGATTGTACTGATATGTTCACATAACGTTGTCTCCCAACAACAAAACATACCAATTATTAACCTCTGTCAGGTGATGCCAATAACGATTTTTGAAATCTATTTAAACACTTATAATAGTTGTTAGACGAAGTAAAATGTTTAATTATAACAGACGAAGATTTTATTTTAAAACAACTTGTTATTAAAGGCTTCATCGATAATTCCATTATCTGCACAGGACTTAATTAAAAACAAGAAGAGTATTTAATTTAAAAGTCATTTTCATATCGGAATGTTTTCTTTGTAACAACGAGTTATATCTTATAAGAAATGCCGTGCGAAGGTGGCCATTTACCTACTTCCCTTTTAAATTATTATGTTACTAATTCCTCTTCTTTTATAATATTGATCTTCTTTTTGATATATTAATGTTACCGTAGTGTCGGATGGGTTGGTAACCAGAGTACTATGTAGACACCAATATAGTTACCAACACTTAGTAGTATTGATGTGCTATTGGAATTCACTAGGACCCCTTTTCTGTGGTCGGCCATTAAAATTGTTCATCAAATTGAAACTCAGGGAGTTCTATAAGTTGGAATTTGTGTGTTACGGTGCACTTACCGTAACACATAAACGTTATATTATCAAAAATCATTGGATACTAGTAATTTTTACTAGCCTTTATATATTTATTTTTTTTGCGGTTCAAATCTTGAAACTGAATTTTGAGACAGTTATCTCCAACCAATTGAGATGAAATTTTGCATGCACATTTAGTTTTGATGACAATGCGTTAATATGGTACCATGGAGCTAGTCTGATGATGGATTAGAAAGGTGGTCTAGAACTAAACAAGATTTGCAGTTGCTACTTGACATTACTAAAACTATTAGAATAATATTATGCAATCTGTGCTAAAACTAAAATAATAAAAAACTTTTTTAATAGAAGCTTCTTTTTAGAAAAATCTATTATACGAAAAAGAAATTTTATGCAAGGGCTGTGCTGATTTCAAAACCTTGTATCGCAATTAGAACACAGATAAAAAACTTGCGTGGCACAAGCAAGTACAACTGTTTTTTTAAGTAATGGCTCGTTTTTTAAGTTTTATTATTAATTATTTGATTTGTTACTTTCATGCAGACTATATCTCTCATTTCACCTTCTAACATTATACACTCCTATATCATATAGGCTTGTATGACAAATACTTATCTATAGGCAAACAGGATATCACATAAAATCTGCGGTGTAACTGCATTGAAAACTCAGTCTTATTCAAATACGATTCGTGCTCTTCTCGCTAAACGATAACAAAATCTTAATTTACATTTTCCTTAAAACAAGCAACAAGATTTGGTACCTGTTCTGAGTTCAGTTCGTTCAACTTTTTCTAGGGAAATAGCTTTGATTCCTACCATCCAAAAGCTTCGTCTTCGGAGTTTTAAATTTTGTTTTTTTTTGAAATAGCCACCTTTGCACGGTTTTTAACATGTTATTCTAATAATGTGTACAATGTTGGTTAAACCCAAACATTACGGGTTGTTTACAGCTGGCTATCAATGTTACCGTGGCAGAGATAGGCTTAGGTCATGGTCAAGCTTTATCGATTTTTTTATTCATTCTTTTGTAATACATACTTAGTTCCGAGAAATTTATTCCTTAACACGTAGTGAAATAGTTATTAACTGCGTATTTGACTTGAAACAGTTATCAATATATTTTAGTTCTTCGGCAATAAAATATCCAATTTATTATTTTTGGGTAGTAGTAGCAGATAATGAAACCATATAAAACCAAAATTAGTAGGTACAGATACACACAGTTAAATGTTCATTTCATAACTAGCTGTTCCTACCCGCCGTCGCCTGAGTGATGACTTTTCTCATTTTTTTTTTTTTCTTAAAAAGAATATTAGTATCCGAAATTATTAATATTCCCCTTACCCCTCCAGCTAAGCTTAATTTGCTTGTGTTAGGAGTGGGTCCACGTCGGTAGTGTAATGGCCAGGATTCGAACCCGGGACCTCTCGATCGTAGGGTCGACGCCCTAACCACTAAGCTACCGACGCTTCATATTAGCTGTTGCCCGTGGTTCCGCCCGCGTGGAATTCTGATACCGTTCCCGCAACCAATGGGAACCTATTCCTGGAATAAAAGGGCCTGTGTGTTATTCCGAACTATAATCTATCCCTGTACCAAATATCAGCCAGATCCGTTCAGCCGTTTTTGCGTGAATCAGCAACAAAGATATATACATACATACTCACAAACGTTCGCGTTTATAATATTAGTAGGATTTTGTTACGAAAACGCCTTTTTTGAGATCGAGACTATATTGAAACTGAATCTTGAACATATTTTTATTACGAGAATTGGCCCTCTGTTGTAGTGTAGTTTGCAGCGAGACCGATCATTATTTCTCTTTTTCTATAATATATCGTATCCATTTTTTAGTTGTTTCTGGTTCATTGCTCAACGTAACATTGATTTTATAGCTGTTTGTTGTTTTTGTAGTGGTAGAGTCAAGTAACAGTCATTTTGGCCGTTGCATGAATGGGCCGACTCGACCGGGGAAGCACCACCCTCTCACAGAATATCGACGCCAAGTAACAGTATTTGAACTGTTGCGTTCCGTTTGGTGAGTGAGAGTGCCGGAGCCCAAACTCCTTTCCCATCCCCTCCCAAACTCCTTTCCCATCCTTTCCCATCCCTTCCCAAACTCCTTTCCCATCCCCCCTTTACAGGGTCGGCAGCGCGAGTGTGACGCCACTGGTGTTGCACACGTCCATAGGCCGCGGTAACCGCTTCCCATCATGTGCGCCGTGTGCTTGTCTGCCACCTTAGTGATATAAAAAAAAAACTGTCAATCGTATGCTTACCTACATAGGTTTGTTTGGCCGCAGTATTATCAGTACTAACCGTTTACAAAGCATTGCATCTTCTATTCTATGCCTACCTACTTGAATTACGAATAACCGTATTATGTTGTGTGACTAATTCGGCTGTTAAAATAATTAGGTTACATAGCATAATGCCTCTTTCAGGGTAGTATCTATATTTCAGACCAGCTGGCTCTCCGCGGCTTCGCCCGTGGCGTACTTTGACAAATTACCTATATATGCCCGTAATTTGTAAGTTTTCATCTAATGTATGAGAATCTGCCGGATTGGTTGACATTTATGATTACTGTTCCGCTCCCTTGGGTAGTAGCGTGATAATACATAGCCTATGACACTCAAAAATAATATGGCTTTCTATCGGTAAAAGAATTTCAAAATCTGTTCAGTAAATTCAGAGATTACCAACTACAAACTCACAATCACAAACTTTACCTCTTTATAATATTACTAGCTGTTGCCCGCGGCTTTGCCCGCGTGATTGTCGGATTGTCGGATTATCTTTATCGCGCGTGGACGTCCATACGAATCATCTTTTATTCATTGATTTATTAATTATCAGGGGCCTTTTTTTTCTTTTTTACGTACGGATACCTTCACGGGCTTCACCTCACCGGAGCTAACGGTAAGATGGGTATGTCGGACTTGAACCATCTAAAACCGCACGGTGCCTCGCTTGCGTCAGCCATGTGGTACGGGGAATCTAATATGCCCTAGGAAGGATATCCCAGAGACTCCGACCGGCTCCGACGTCGACGCGTCATTCTGGGGGGATCTAATTCCCCTTCCCCCTAAGAGAAGAGCGCGCGGAAACGCGACGCGCCGCCACCCTGGGCCTGCATCTGCTAGGGTGACGGGTAGCCCCGACCGTCACCCCCAGGCCTGCGCTCATGGAGGACGGAGATCGTTCTGCGATCTCCGCCGCCCGGTGCGCCTTCTACGGTACGGGAGTGCTAAACCTCTCCCGTATAATTATTAAGGGCCTATTATAATTCAAAATTTCATTTCGATATCTTCGAAAATGACGAACTTTCATACAAAATTTCATCTCCTATATGTACCCCTTCAAGCCTCTTTTTTGCAATAAAAGGTAGCATATGTCCTTTCCCAAGCTCTAGTCAATCTCTATTCCAAATTGCATCCAAATCGGTTCAGTGGTTTAGGCATGAAAGCGTAACAAACAGACAGAGTTACTTTCACATTGATAATTAATATTAGTATGGATTAGTATTAAGTACGAGTAATCTATAGATAAAACAAAGTCGTGTTAGTGATGATCGGGATAAACTCAAGAAAGGGTGTACCGATTTTCATGATCTTTGATTTTCAGGGTTCCGTTGCCAAATGGCAAATACCGGAACCCTTATAGATTCGTCATGTGTGCCCCCCCCCCCCCCTGTAATTTCTAAAATAAAAGAATGATAAAACTAAAATCTAGTGGGGCGGAAATCACACAGTGATTGTCAAACTTCGGGCCAAACTTAGATATTTTTGTTGCAGTATTTTTATTCAAAATTACAGATCTTAATCTTTATGCATATTATTCGACGCGTCTTTATATATTGAGCAATAAATATGAAGAAAATGAAATCAAATCAAACGTCTTCGAGTCAAAAACACAAAAAAAAAATTTTTAGGGACAATTTGTATGGTAGGTACCCGTAACTTTGAACGTACAAACCCCAAAATCTAATCAGTTCTTCCCATTAACCAAACAAGATGATTGGCGAAAGAATTTTTTAAATCGGATAAGTGGTTCTTGAGTTATTGCGTAAACAGACATCCAGACATTCAGAACAACAGACAGACCGACACAAATTTTTTTTATGCTTAATTAGACTTAGAATCATGTGAAACGTCGAGAAAAGTGATAAAAAGTGGGTGTACGATTTTGAGTTTTTTGCGTGATTTTAAGACTTCGGTGTTCAGCTGGTTGGTGGCCCGAAGTAAAAAATATATGATGTACATTACCATGTAAACTTCCAACGAAAATTGGTTTGAATGAGATCTAGTAAGTAGTTTTTTTTTAATACCTACGTATACATAAATCTTAAACAGCAATTTACCTTTCTTTCAATGAACTCAAATAAAACATTTAAAAAAAAACATTAGTATGTTACTTGCTGCTACGGAACCCTTCATGGGCGAGACCAACTCGCGCTTGGCTTCTTTTTTTTAAGCCGTAAAAGACTAGTTAAATTTGTTCTTTCGTAATATATAGGATTATATAGTATGAATTAAATAATCTATTATCCGAAAATATATTAAATAAACCGTTCTTCCAACAGAGTTTTTCCCAAGGTCTATCAATTTACTAAAATCTGGGAGAACAGACACGGATGGTAATTAGATTTTGGGGTGGATTTTCGAATTTCGTGCATTTCAAATAATAAACAAGATGTTTCAAGGGTTGCACCTAATACAATCCTAGGTAAACAAATAAAAAACAAAATTCAAGTTAAGATTTTTTCAACGTTCTGTATCGTCGGCCGCGTAATATGCACGAAATGAAATAGTCACCCACATACATACAGACTATACAAAGCAAGTTTAATAAAGGAACTAATGAATACTTATGATTAGAAGTTGAGTCTGTACAAAGTAATATTCACAAACTGGGGTTTACAATTTTCATGATACTGCTTAGGTACTTAGTACTCTGTTGAATTGAATCACACAATTGGCTAGTCTTGTGTGACATCATCGTCATCTCGCGGCAACCTGTTATGTGCTTAACTATGTTAGTTCCAGCCATAAAACGTAGGTTTTGTAAAGGAATTATATTTTTCTGGTTATCATACATACTTATCATAAAGGTACAGACCCCCTTTAGATACAAGTGGGCACCGAAAAGATGAACAGATATCGACAGTAACTAGGTAGGTTCTAGGTATGGGACAAGAATAATAATTTTGACGTTACCCTTTTTACGAGTTTTATTTAACTTGCTCTGTTATTATGAGACAAATCTTGAAAGCCCTATTAGAATCAATTAGGACCTTAGATTGGACTCAAATTTGGTATATCTTTTGCGTTAATAAACATTTATAATACTGAAACCGAGAATCTGCACTGCACCTTACTATCAGCGTAGTATAATAAGGCTGCTGCTAAATGAGGCCGCTCGGCCGCCACGCCGCGCCCGTAACTATACTGCAGCTCCGCCGGCTCCGCGTGTTACTGCGTTAGTGCGTATAAATCTGCGCGAATGGTGCAAATATTTGCACTCCTGCTAGCTACTACACCATAAAACTACTCGTATTGTAAACTGAACGTAAAGATTAGCGGTACGTTGCGAGACATACCGGAACATTTTGAACATGATTATTTTCCTTCCACTATTAGAAGTTATGTTATGTTCACCAAACTTTTAATTGGCCTTATTTATTCATCTATACATCTATCTCATCTAAATAAAATTGGAGTGTCTGTTTGTAATATCGAAATAACCGTTTTTTACTACATGTATATGAATACATACACCAAAATAACATTTTTTACAATTTTGGTCTGTCCGTCCGTCTGTTTGTTCCGGCTAATCTCTGAAATGGCTGGACCGATTTTGACGGGACTTTCACTGGCAGAAAGTTAACTTATCAAGGAGTAGGTAACATAGCCTACTTTAATTTTAGGAAAAATAATTAGGGTTCCGCGCAAAAAAAATAAAACCTTCAAAATCTTAATCCACGCGGACGAAGTCGCGGGCACAGCTAGTACTAGATATTAATGGCAGTGCATTTATCTGCAACTTTTATTGAATAAAAATTCAATAAAGTATTGTAGAGATTGGCACATTGAGCAATTTTGGCTGTATCACCTTATTCCATGATCGTTTATATTAGAAACTAGCTGACCCGGCAGACTCCGTACTGCCTCAATCGGTAACAACTTCCATATTTATTTACCTTTTAAACCTTCTCTGGACCTCCACAAATAATTCAAGACCAAAATTAACCAAATCGGTCCAGCCGTTCTCGAGTTTTAGCGAGACTAACGAACAGCAATTCATTTTTATATATAAAGAAGATATGATACATGCTTTGATTGTTAGAAATTTTATCTGGAAATAAATGAAGCCTGACGGTTATTTTGTACTCTGTATAATTTAGCAGGACATTGCTTTAAAAAAACCAAAGTCTGACATGCTCATCTTGCCTCAATAGTGAGGTAAGTTGAATATGGGTATGAGTATGAATATGGTAAGAATTGCATAATTGAATAAAAATCAAAACATTATATTAATTTAATCATCAATGTTTATTATTACCAAGAAAAAATAGTCAGTCTTATAAATTAAACATATTTACGGAGTTCTTGACCCGCGAATCACGTTTTATAAGTCGGCGACTGGAGAGAAAAAATCCGTTCCCGCAGGGGGAACGCACAGGTAGATTTCGTGAAGCAATTAATATTATTTTATATAGAGAATTACGGACTTACACACACAAGTAAACACAGTAACATTTTTAACATGTTTAATTCTTTTTTCTCGAAAACGGTAACTTTTAGCGAAAAACTTTTCAGACATTTATTTTAGACTTAAAAATGGCCTATCGATTAAAAATGTTTTCGACCGCAAGAATGTTCACCGGTTAGAAGTTATGATTTTTTTCCCGAAAAAATTTGGTTTTTCCCCCCTCCACTTCTAGTTAAAGTTTTAATCTTATAGGTTTATAATTAAAAATTGTTGGTATTCATGTATACTATGGGATACAATTAGAACTGTTCGAATATCTTTCATGGAACGTGAAATTTTGAGGAAAAACTGATTTCACAAAAACTGAGGCCCTACCGTCCCCTTAGGCCGGATTCCAAGCAAAGCAATTTTTGACCGCAGTTTGAAAGCGATCGGGGCAAAAATGCGACCGTGAGAGTGCCGCAAATTTTGGGAAGTGGAACCATACATACATATATATATATATAAACTTTTTGACCAGTGGTCATTTGGGACTCAGGGGGTCATAACTAGACCTCCTATGAAGATTTTTTTTTTAAATTCGACAGTAGTCAAGAAACCAATAGCTAGATCGATTTCATCGAAATCTACTTAAAATGGTATGTAAATGTGTTTACGAGTTGGTAACAGCAGTTGGCTAGAATTCTGAGAACTTGACACTTGACATTCACCTACCGCCACGCCGCGGCGCCGCAGGCCTTTATCAATAGGGAGGTAACAGCGTGTTGGGATCCACTAGTTACGTCATACGTGTTATAGTTATCTGTTATATAGGTATAGGTATAGGTATGGCTCTTACTTATCACGGACCAGTGTGGTACCAGTAGCGATTATAACAAAATAAAAGACCTGGTATATCTAAAGCGATTGTTTTGACAGTTTTCAAGTTGTCTGCTCAAATAAAAAACTAGGTACAGCATATGATTTAAGTGTATCGGGGCCAAGATACCAAGCTCTACCCTAAGCCCTACCAAGATCTTCAGGGTCCAAGCGTTGCTCCCTGAATAACCAAAATAAGCCAAAAATATAGATAGGCGAGGAAACGGCCCCGGGCTCCGAGGTGAAAACCTCGAATGCACCTGGGATCAGCTTAGATGACGATGATGTCGAGCATAAGAATATTCGATAGTAAGAGTCATCGACAGTGTTTGTTAGTAAATTACTCGTATTATTAACAATTTTAATGGCAAACAGCAGCTGTAATAGGTTCTACCTAATTATGTGAAGCCTAAGTAAAAATGAGGCGCTCGTAATATCGTCTTATAAACGTTCCTCAACCCAGGGTCGGACTGGGCTTGAACCCACCCGGGTGGTCCTCCACAAATCTGGGATAAGGATAGATGGGGTTCGGGTAAATAATAAAATATATACAAATGATTAAGTCAGGCCATCTCCGGTTTCAAGATGGCCCTCGGGTTTGGTGTCCCCATCTTGCCCCGGAAATTCGCTTGTCGCCCGCCGCCGCCCCGGCCTGCTTCTGCTGGGGTGATGGGCTGCCTCACCTGCCACCCCCCGGCCTGCGCTCATGGAGGACGGACGTCGTTGAGCGATAGGATAGATACCTTGTACCTACTAAACATTGTTATGTATTAATAAATAAATCTTTGTAAAACATAATTTCGTTCGTTGTAACTTAACAATAAACCGTTAGAATATGGGTATTGTCTTTCTATAGTTAAATACTGAAATGTTGTACCTACGTACTCGTTAATTAATTTGTGTACTTTATAAAACGGATGGAGCATAAAGTATTTGTTTGTTTCTAGATAGTTATCATGGTCCGCTGGTGGGCCGCCTTTGGGGGGCTGTGCCTGTTGGCACTAGTGCGTTCAGCTGCAGTTCCCACTCAAGACACCATGGTCGTGGCTCGATCCGATGACTCGGTATGTCCTACACTTAGTATGCTTCTTCATCATGATCATTAACATTGTTGTTATCAACGTAAGTTTATCGGATTCATCTTCATCAGTGTGCTAATCACGGTTGCGCCCAAAGCTTTAAACTTGTCATTTTCTGATTCGTGTTTTGTTTAATTTTGTACCACTAATTTAAATTTGGAGGTTATCGTAACGACTGAAGTTTTCAGAATCCTTAGGCGTGAATTATTCAGAAAAGGCATAATACAAGCAAAATCGCATCCACGTAAGGCATAGGGCGACGGTCGGGTGTAGTTTTTGCTTTGATTATCCCGAGTGACACTGTCTATTTTTTTTTCCAGAAAATATTTTTACCAGGTGTTTTTATTTTTTTAATTAGTTGCTACTTTTATTTCACTTTACTCGATAAAGCTTTTCTCATTATAATTACGAATATCGGTAATCTAATTCAGAGTTAGACTTTTAGAGATGATTATAGACCTAGAGCTGATTATAGATAGAACATTGCGTTTGCAAATATTAGTTCATGTACTAATGTATTCTATTATTGTATAGACCGCAGCGACGCCGATCTCGGTAGCGGATATCACAACAGAGGAGTCTAGTCCGCCGATCAAATTGACTGAAATGGAAGTGATATCGGAAGTATCATTGCGATATGCGCACACGACGGTGGTCGCACGCGTTCGCAATCCGGCTAAACGCGCGCAAGAGGCTCACTTCAGAGTTCTTCTGCCGGAGACTGCCTTTATCAGTGGATTCATCATGTGAGACTATACTGTATTTTTATATATTTTGGATAACATGATGTTATTGAGGTTCAATTCTGTGCGCAGGGGCACAGAATTGAACCTCAATAACATCATGTTATCCCGCACAATACCTAAGTATTTATTTAGCGTTAAGACCTCTCGTTGTTAACTGTAATGCACCGAGCGGGAACGTGAATATATAAATGACAGTTTATTTGGGATACACCTCGCCTACTTGAATAGACAAAAATAGCACTTTTTTTCAGTCGTACACTAAATTAATTAATTAATATGAATTAAAAAATATTAAAAAAAAACACAAACACAAAAAACTTTCGCTAATTTGGAAAATTGTATTCTTTATTTTAAATAAGCTTTCATATAAACAAAAGTAAATCACACAATCGTTATTAGTCTAAAAATAACCCGCCCCTGAATGTTCCCGGTGTTATTTAAAAAACTTATTTCATTTTTATAATAATATACCACATTGATCATCCTGAACCGTAGGTAGGAGCCGTAGGAGCCTTTTCTAAACTCAGTTGTGGTCGGTTTTCTTCCTACGGAACGGCCGAACTTCAATATTTCCCATGAAGCGACTGCCACAGCCCACTGGCGATAGGTACCTATCGAAGTTCTGTAAAAATTAGATCACGTTGTTGAATTTTTCAGGACTCCTAACTAACGAACTAACGTAATGAATACCACAGCTGATGTTCGTAAGATAACGGGAAACGACTCCAACGGCTAAACGAGCACTCCGAGGCACGGACGGATCTCACTGTGTTAAGGATGGTCACCCACCTAAAGAATAACCTAAAGACTGGCTAGTCTTACTTAACGTTGCAATGTGCTAACCTACCCAGTTTTCCCATAGCCACTATCCTTCTCATAAAATATACAACACATTCAATATTATGTTTATTCTTTTATATCTATACAAATATATTAAATTGAAGTGTCTGTTTGTAATATCAAAATCTCAGATTTTTAATGATTGCGTATACACGATACTTATAACAAAAATACTTTTTTTTTTTTAATTTCTGTCTGTCTGTTTGAAAGATATTTTGACGGGACTTTCACTGGCAGATAGGTAACGTTACAAGGCGTAACTTAGGCTACTTTAATTCCAGAAAAATAATTAGAGATCGGCGCAAATTAAAAGCCACAAAATTGTGAATAATTAAAACCCTAAAAATCTAAATCCACGTGGACGAAGTCGCGGGCACAGCTTGTGATAAATGACGACTATGGTTTTATTTCAGGACGCTTGATGGAAAATCTTACAAGGCATACGTCAAAGAAAAAGATGAAGCAAAGAAAATTTATACAGAAGCTGTGTCTCAAGGTTTTGGTGCAGCTCACGTTTCTGCGAAGTGAGTACATTTGATGATTAGATCCTAGTGAGTCTTGTGACATATGAACATAGCTTAGTATGACGGGGGACAGTATTTCTTAGCTAACACTTAGGGAGGGGCAAAAAATATTTATTTGAAAATTACCAGCGCACGACCCATCCACCACAGCGAGTGGTTTCACCTACAGTAGTCGGTGCTGGGGATTCAGTTTCCTTGTACAGTACACTCACTGCGCTATATAAGGTCATGGCTCTCTAACTAACCTTAAAGCATGTGTTAGGAGTAAATACACTTCGTGTGTAGGGTAGGTCAAACCCGTGACGGATGGTGTAAAACCGACTTCCAAAAAAAAGAAAGTTCTTTATTCGCCGGAATCTTTTTTTTTATATATGTTCACCGATTACTCGAAGACGCCTGGACCGAACTGAAAAAATTTTTTTTTTTACTTCAAATGGTATATACCTATTTCCCAGCTGCCCAGTTGGTCAAATTTTATTTTTAAAAAGATCTGATGAGAACTTTCAGAGACAGACAATGGAACTCTTCAATAAATGCCAGAAAAGCCGTTTTCTTCTTCTTCACTGTTTATGCTATAACATAATATCACGTCTGGCCCTCTAAATGGGTTCGCAGTTCAGTATACATGTTCGGAAGTGTGTTTAGAAAGATTAATAGGATTCAAAAAATTTGTTACGTTCACTTAAAAGGGAGAAAAATAATTAAAATTGTATTAAAAATATAAAACAAACTTCAAAAACCAAAAAAGCACTGAAAACAGGCACTGAAGAAAATAATAACTGAATTATAGATTTAATTCAAAAGACAAAAATACGCGTAAGACTTTTCAGTTAAAGTCAGTGCCCTACATACCTATTCCAATACCTATTTGGCTTGACATTGACTTCAATAGAAAAGTCTTACGCGTATTTTTGTTTTTCGAATTGAATCTGTAATTCAGCTATTTTTCTTTATTCTGTGCCTGTTTGCAGTGTTTTTTAGTAACTCAAGTCGGTTTTATTGTTTATGAAAATTTAATTTTTAGCGATTAAGCTGCTGCGACCTGTGTTATACCATTGATATACAAAGTTATTACCTAGCTCCTTTTATAAGAAACTTGTATAATTATATTTTACAACGTGAATGAAGTCACGAATCACGACTAAACATATTATAACAATAAAGTAGTTCCTTGAATAACCCACACGTCATCACAAAATAAGACTCAAATTAAGTCACGATTTAAAAATAAAACCAATTGAAAGTCGTTTGACGTTGTCCATTCTATGTAAATGTAAAGAGCTGAGCCATTATAAGACGATAAAGTACCATCGCCAATGTAAGGGACCATTGTTTAGACAACTTTCGACTTTTGCAGAGCGCGTGACTCGAACCACTTCACTGTATCGGTGAATGTCGAAGCAGCTTCTAATGCAGTCTTCAACTTAACATATGAAGAACTTCTGGTCCGTCGCAATGGCGTGTATAACCACGCTATAAACCTGCACCCTGGAGCGGTAGTCCCCAAGCTCACTGTCACGGTACACATCAAAGAGGCAGAGAAAATTGTGGAGCTAAGGGTACCAGAGATTAGAACTGGCAATGAAATCGACGCGACTAAGGACGACGCACGTGAGTTTAATTAAATTAGGCCCTGGACGGGATATTCCTACGCTAGGACATAAGTTTACCAACCAAGCTACCTGAACTCGGCCCTGATTTGTTGAAATTCCATATATCTTTCAAACAAAGTAGGAGCCGTCCACCATATATTCTTTCCAATATTATGTACTTAATACAGAATCGTTTATAAACCTTGTTTGTAATCGCCCTGCAATATTTCAGAGAACTCAAGAGCAACTATCGTGAAAGGCCACGATGATCGCGAGGCCACAATCACGTTTACACCAGATTTACAAGAACAAGAGAGACTTATTCAAATATACACGCAAAAGTCGAAAGAGTCAGCAACTGCCTCTCACTCGTATTCACCTTTCTCTTATTACGATACTCCCAGAGAAGTCGAGTCTCCTGAGGGTGTACTTGGGCAATTTGTTGTTCAGTATGACGTGGCCCGACCCAAGGATGGCGAAGTTCTGGTGAGTAGAAACTAAGTGTTAACTTTCAACTATTTACTAGCTCATTCTGTAGACACTTCCTTACATACGTATACTTTTTATACTTATTTTTAGGTAAACGACGGATACTTCGTGCATTTCTTTGCGCCAACAGACCTAGAGCCCTTAAACAAGCATGTGGTGTTCGTGCTGGATACCTCAGGGTCCATGATGGACCGTAAGATTGTGCAGCTGCGTGAAGCCATGCAGACTATCCTCAGTGAGCTCAAAGCTGGAGATTATTTTAGTATTGTGGAATTCGCCTCATCTGTTTCTGTACGTAAACATATAAATCTGCCAACAAACCGTAACTTTAATGGCTTAAAGACTAAATTCTGAAAATAATAGATACCTACCCAATTGGCATTTTAGATTTAGTGTCTTTTGCTAAATTAGTCGGTCTTATAATTTTCCGATTTCATGAACCAATTATAACAAATAACAAACTATGATACCCAAGTCAAGATTACCCGTTACTGATGAGTCAAGTTAGGACAAAGAGCGTACCCCCGACCCCGGGCTCCAAAGGCAAGCTTTGGAGACTGGGTTATGGGTGGATAATGAGTTAATGAAGGTTTTTTTTCATTTATTCAGAACCGTGATAAGTACCTGTAAATATAGAGTAACAACTTTCCGATAATGACGCAGCTCGTAGACTGAATTATATTAATAATTATTAATGCATTCCATGTAATTTAGGTTCACGATCTGAAAGAAGCGGATGGCGAGCCGCCAAAACCGAATTATTCCTATTATGAACACAGTGAGAAGAAGCCCGCACTCGTGCCGCCGTCACAGGCCACCCCTGAGAACATAGCCAAGGCTAAACTCATTGTTAGCTGGCTGCAGGCTAATGGAGGTCAGCCATTCACGTTTATTTCTTTTAATTTTCAAATTACAGATAGTTATTTTTAAATATTTAATTATTACGTGATAAGTAGATGACTGCTTTTAAATAATCTTGTCCACTATTTAAACCGCTAAGTATATCCCAAGACACCTTAATCGTTATTTTATTATTACAGGTACAAACATCGGTCGTGCGTTGGACGTTGCCGTAGAACTAATCAACAAGGGTATCGACTGGAAGGTACCTGCTAACACTACGTCGCAACCCATCGCTTCTGAAGTGAGCTCTAGGAGTGACCCTGCCGTCAGCTCAACCAGCGCCCCTGTCTCGAGTTCCACAGCCAGCGCGACAATCAGCACTGAGAAAGCAGTGGAAGAGATAAAACGTAAGTTGAGCTACGTACCACTTATACTAATATAAAAATCGATCTTTCTAGATGTCTTATATATACCTAATCAGATGGCATACTAACGTACCTACAATACCCGACTTTAGATTTGGCTTCGGGAAGAAGAGTGAGAGCTCGGCTAAAATCGGTTTGCCTCGTTTTTGTAAAGCGTTCTCTCTATCGCACATTAGGGACTGTAGACAAAGACAAGACAAGACATTCTACTAATGGAATCGCTTCGAAAGGAACCTTCAAAAGTCCGTAATGTATGGGAGTGACATTATTTGTTACACGTGACATGTCGACAAATAATGTCACTCCCATACATTTTGGACCTTTGAAGGTTCGCTTCGAAGTGATTCCACTAGTAGAATGTCACCTTTTCTAGGTCCCAGACTGACTTCGATAGTTTTGTAGAGTAATATTCGAGAATGATAGCTCCGTTTTTAACCACTCCGAAAAGATATTTAGCTAACAGCATACGCTATGCGATAGAGAGGACTCTCTACGAAACCGATACCGAACCTTAGCCGGACTCCAACTCTTCTTCCCGACGACGACGTGCCAAATCAAAAACTTGGTACTGCGGGTACTGTGAGTATAAAATAATAGTTTCTTGTTAGTTATACAAATAGCCAGCCGCAACATGCGCGTTACCGTTATTTTCATAACCGTGTAAGTATAAAAAAACAGTTTCTTGTGAGTTATTTAACATAA
The DNA here is from genome assembly GCA_946251805.1 of Cybosia mesomella. Lineage (NCBI taxonomy): Eukaryota > Metazoa > Arthropoda > Insecta > Lepidoptera > Erebidae > Cybosia > Cybosia mesomella. The sequence continues at coordinate 25,670,127 of OX276390.1, read as the reverse complement.
CACATAGCCAACCGCAACATGCGCGTTACCGTTATTTTCATAACCGTTATGATTTGCTTGGAAATAAATTTATAATTTTAACAAAAAATCTTGATATTATTTATATTTTAAGTATTGTCTTGGTGTTTGCGTAGGAATATTTGGTTAGTTGCTCCTGTTTCATTTACTGAATTTAAATGGTTACTGGCGAAGCCTAGCAATGCTGTTCAGAATAAACTAGCTACATAATAAAAAAAAATATTGTACTTATTTCTTCAGCGAAAAAATCTCTGGAGCCTATCATAATCTTTCTGACTGACGGAGACCCAACTGTTGGTGAAACAGACCCAAAGCGCATCATCACCCACGTGCAAGAGAAAAACTATGGTGAAAACAAGGCTACGATATTCTCCCTCGCTTTTGGTAAGTGTTGTAACCACGGTTGTAACGCACCGAGGAAATTTTCACGTTTTTATCAATTAAATTCATTGAGTAAAATGTGGTAACGTAGTTTGTTGTTTTACCGCTAATCAATCGTACATAGTTATGTTTTTTTTTGTGAGCATCATTATCTCGATGGATGTAAGCGGTATTGGCGCACGAATAAAGAAGAGGATTATATGCAGATAATAGAGACGTAACTCCTGTACCTCCTAACTGTACATTATTAGTAACTAGCTGACGCCCGGAGCCGCGGCCCTCTTGTAAATCTGAGCCCGTTCCCGCTTCACATGGGAACCTTTTCCAGGGATAAATAGTAGCCTATGTGTTATTTCAGACTATAATCTATCCCTGTAGCAAGTTTCAGTCAGATCCGTTCAGCCACTTTTGCGTGAAAGAGTAACAAACATCCAAACTTACAAACTTTCGCGTTTATATTATTAGTAGGATAAATTACCAATGACAGTGTGATTCGTGCAGGTGAGGACGCCGACCGCAAATTCCTACGCAAGCTGTCACTGCGCAACGGTGGATTCATGCGGCACATCTACGAGGCAGCCGACGCTGCGCTGCAGCTGCGAGACTTCTACCGACAGATCTCTTCGCCACTAATTGCACACCTCAAGTTCAACTATCCAGCTGGACAAGTAATATTTTACTGTAATAATTGTTACCCGCCTTCTTGGAACTCTGATCCTAGTCACGCAACCCATGGGAACATATTCCAGGGATAATAAGCCTATGTGTTATTCCAAACTATAATTATTTATCCCTGTATCAAAATTCAACGAGATCCATAACTTTCATATGTTATAATATTAGTAAGATTTAATACTGTTGTTACCATACTCGTACCAATCCAAATTTAACGCGTGTGTGGCATCGTGGCTCCCAAATTGATGTACTTCTTACTAAACCCAACTACTATTTAATTACAGGTTAAATCAGATTCACTGACGAAACACGACTTCCGCTCCTTCTACGCGGGGTCGGAGGTGGTAGTGGCAGGCATCGTCGAGGATTCCGCCACGGAGCTCACGCCAGTAGTGGCTGGGTTCTGCGGCGTGGGCGACGGGTATGGCAGGGTACGTTATTTGCTTCTGTTTCATTTCAAGAAATATCTATTTGATCTAAGTGGTCACCGAGTAGGTTAACACGTTGCAAACGATGGGTAACCATTCTTAACATATTGAGACCCCTCTATGCCTCGGAGAGCACGTAAAGCCGTCGGTCCCGGTTTCATACGAACATCTGTGATAGTCGTTACGGATAGTTTGAACCCTAAAAAGTCAGAAAACTGGTCCAACTACACAACCTCGATATAGCTAATGGGTTGTGGAGGTCAGATGGCAGTCGCTTCACGGAAAAAATCGAAGTTCGGCTGCTTCGTAGCTAGACTGAAAAGTAAACCTCCACTGAGTTGGGAAAAGGCTCTAATATTATTTATGGTTTTGTGTCTTATTTATAGTAATCGTTCCATTTAAAAAAAAAATTTAGCCTCCGTTGGAAGGATTTTATGAGGGCATCGATTTGAGATCTTATCAAGAAGCTTCTTTGGTCTTCTAAAAATGAACTTATATTACATTTCCCGCCACTTGTTTGGTCAAATGTTAATCAAAACTGTTGTTGTTCCTATCAGAAACGCTACGAGTTATTACCGAAGGTTCCAGTGGAGAAAAAGAAGACTGACTATCTGCCCCTGGAGCGGCTATGGTCATACCTAACTATCAAGCAACTGCTAGACAAAAAGGATGCTGAGGAAGACACTCCCACTTCTGATAACAAAGATGAAAATAATTCTTATGAGAAGAAAGCACTCGAACTGGCGTTGAAGGTAGAACGATCTTTTTGAAGAATTATCTTTCATATCTAACACCTTTAAACGAGCAATACTTGAATACATATATGCATATATATATGTATATACCTAAACTGAATTTCGGAAACAGTTCCAACGATTTTCATGAAATTTAGTTATAGTTTCGGAGGCGATAAATCGATTTCATTTTTAAGACGAGGTTTCATTTTTTGAAAATGACGAGAAAGAAGAACCGAGCGCAGGTCACCCAGATATTATTATATTAACGAGTAGTGGGTCATCGTTCTGTACGTATTTTCTGCGTCCAGCGTCCCGTACACAATGGCCATGATGAGCCACGGTATGCCACCGTCATTGTGTACAGGAGGCAATGGTATACAGTAGCGGATGTTTGGCCATCGTGGCGCGCAATCGGGATGTTGTCGGTTTCTTGGCATACTTTTAAGGAATTTCGGCTTAGCAATGAGCTATACACTATGGTGCGTAGTTACGCGACGATGGTTGATGATAATGATGATTGATGTGTTAACACCTACGTGATGATGACCTGCATTTGCACGCTGCAGAGCATGTCCTCCACGTATGTATTAGTGTTTCATTGCGTTTAACAATGCAGATTTGTCAAATGTTTATGTCGACGAGATACGTGCAGGTGAAAGTCGTTACATAGAGTGTGGAGGTGAAAGTCGTTAGAGTGAAAGGGCTAAAGTAGTCGAATGTCCTGACCACCAGGCTATCCTAGTATTTATTATTATTAACGATACACGGGCTTTTAATACTGAAGGTAAGATGGGTTTAAATCCCGCTATATTTACCAGATTTAGTTCACGGGTGAGAGGGAATATATAGAACTTCGTTCGGTGGGGGGAGTGGTACAATATACAGTATTTTGTTCTCTTGTGGATGCGGGAGGAGATTATGTAGAGAGGTCCTTTTAACGATTTTGAAATGAGTTAATATTTATAAATAATGTACCTAAGTTCAGTCCCCCTCAGAAGTTGTTGAGCACTAACAGATTTACAAACGATCTTACATTGAAATAAATCAATAGATGAGAGATGTATAATTATTGTTGTAATGTTCAGAAGATAAATTTAATAATTTTAACTTTTTCAAGGAGAAGGTTCTCAATTCGGATGTTTATTTTTTTATGTAGGTATGTTCGGGCATAACCCTTCATTTGTAGACGGATTTGCAATTTTTTTTTGTTGGACTGACATTTATATGTAGAGTTTTAGAGCTGTATCTAGATCAAGAAAGATGTGCAACTATTAAAGTACTTATTTAATTTTCAGTACTCATTCGTAACTCCGCTCACCTCACTTGTAGTCGTGAAGCCCAACGCGACGAACGCTGTCGACGCGGAGTCTGTCGACAAAACAGGTAACTAGTAGTTCTTCTTACACAACCTGTAACGGTATAAATTTACCTCGAAGCAGTCTCCGTCGTTATTTATATATGTAAATATTTGTCTTAAACATCTTCTCTTCAACATCATCATCTTACGTTGTTCCCGATTGCATCAGAGATTCTCATCTCGAAGCCCGGGATCCGCTTACTCCTTTTGCTCCTTTTGATTTGGATTCTCTGAATTTTATGGGAGCGGCTGCCGTCTGACCTTCCTACCCCGAGAGGAAAGTCGGCGCTGCGCCAGACCCTCGTCCATTCGCGCCAGTTCGCGCGTACGCTACGTTCCCTAACGTTCTACAAACCTGCAGCAAATTGATCTTAGACACAATCTCACTCTTCTAGACGTGCTAAATCAAAACCAGGGATTGCAGTTGCCCTATTTTAAAAACAAACACAATTATATACAAAAGAAATAAACAGTCGGTTAGAACATCGGCCAGGGCCCTTCTGTATCAGTATTATAGCCATTCAACGTTATCATCATTAATTATACGGTTATTAAAATTCACCCTGTAAATTCAAATTTGGTATGAAAAAAAACTTTAAAATACCACAGTGTGTTTTACTTGTTTTTACGAACTGTGCAGATGGCGCCACTCCGAATAGCCTTGTTTCATCTGGCCTACGGCTTACTTCTAGTAGTTACAACAAAAGGTTTCTACTAGCTGATAGGCTAGCTTATTCAATTGTCAAGCCAGGATTCAAGGGTGGGTTCGCATATTTTAATTACTTTATTGATTTTTTTAAAGATTTGTTCAAGAATAAAAGCGTCTGAGCTTAGTAGGAGATCTAAGGTTTTATCACTAAGCGAATATGCAATAATAGGGCAAAAAAAAACAGCCTTTACACTATGACGTAGGGCGTGTTCAGGTTCTTGCTCTAAGTGCTATTTTTACTTATCAAATTAGTGAATCGAATAAACCGTGCCGTAGTAAATGTTTGGGAGCCACAAAAGTACCTTTTTTTTTGTCGTGCGGAAATCCCCTCGGATACCCCCCCCCCCAGCCAGCGGGGGCGGTTATGTCGGGCTTGAACCGACTAAAACCGCACGCCGTCTCGGGTCTGCAGACGCCGGGGTGTAAGGTTGCCCATAGAGCATATCCCTCGCACCCCGAAAGTACCTACTAATTGTGAACACATGACAATTTTTTTTTTATGTTTCTACTTATCAGACAAGTGAATAAATCGTGCCATAATAAATGTATGGGAACTGCACAGTAAAAATTGTGAATACATGCCGAATTTTTTTTAGCTTTTTTAATTATTTTTGTCATTTTGTAGATTAGGTTGCAGATTTCATACCAGTTTTTCAAAGTTTTGCAATATCTTCAAAAATAACCAAATAATCGCCTGGACACATTTAACGTTTCCACCCTGTATAAGTTATTTAATTTATAATACCTATACTCAATAATGAATTCTTTTTTTTTCTTTTATTTCTAGTTGGCGGTTCAGGCGGTATTCGTAAGTACCTATTTTAAATTTCAATTTGCTAAGTAACTTGGTTAACTTGTGCAAGATACAGCGAATTAGGGACATAGGGCAACGCAACGTCTATCAGTTTTCTAAAAATATATACTTGCAATTTATTCTTTATTACGTTTTATTACTTAAATTTTCTGTTATAATCATTTTACTTTTATTTCCATAACAATTTTGGAAATATGCTATATAACTATCCTGTTCTGTACAACCCTATTTTGAATCTGGCCAAGACCTTTCAAATGGTACAAAAACCGCATCGAAATCCGTTCAGTATTTCAGCGCGGGAGGAGCCGCGGGCATCACCTAGTTGTTTATACAATAAAATGTAAAATAATTTGATAACTGTTATTATCTAGCTTAATTCATTTTAAAATTTTATAAGTACCTAAGTTTCGTTTTAGATAGCATACATAAACTCACGCCTACATCCCCGAAGGGGTAGGAGAGGTGCTAGCACCCACGTTTCGCCAGTTTATGTTTTAGGTCCCAATGTAATAGATGGGCACTTATAAACCTGCGTTAAATACACACATAACTTCGAAAAGCATCGAAAAGTCATTAGTGTGTGCCATGGTAATACCTGGGATCGAACCCGAGACCTCGTCTCAGCAGTCCTTTACCCATACCACTAGGCTACCGCGTTTTAGATAGCTACCTATATATTTAATAATTGAAGTGCACTTTTACTGCAAAGACTTTGCCGCCCGCTGTGTATAACCGCACAAACTGAAACTGAAAGGTGTCAATTATAATAATCTTGTCGTAGCTCTTTTGAATACAGCAGATATGTACTCGCAATCATTGGCAAGTCATCGTCCGGCCTACGCAGCATTCGGACTAGCGGGCCCACCAGCAGGACCTGGAGGGTATGGCGCCTCTTTTGATTCGGTGCCGAGTGAGTTACTATTTACTTTATGGCTTGTACGTATTTTACCTACATGTAGGTCGTTATAGAATTTCCTGAATAATTTACTCAAACCAGTGCGCTCTATTTTAGGTATGAAAAAAAAATTTATTTTGGATTTTGATATATGGAACGTTTTAGATTACTCGGCTTCTTGTGTTCGTCGTTAATCAAATTTAATGAAATATCCATACATATAATACAATCGTAACGAGGTGGAAACTGTACATTTTCAAAGAAATAATTGCTATGATTTTTAGGAACGATACTGATGCCAAAAATGTGATTTTTAATTTTTTAATCTATTTGTCTGTTTATCTGTTTGTCTGCTTTTTATTATCGATGTCCGATGTCATAAACTGCGCTATATATCATCACTCTAAGTGTGATGAGCAGCAGGGTAAAATCGATCAAATCTATTATTGTTCATTTCTTTATTATTACAAAGCAGATCATCACAAAATTCTGCAGTTCGATAGAACTCAGACATGGTCAACGTTCAGACTATATCATCACGCTAAAAGGTGATGAGCAGTAAAATATGAAATCACGAAACTACAGAGTTAGGTACTTACTTGTAGGGGTGTGTGTTGGGTAACCTCCTCGAGTGTCGCTCCGATTCCGATCCCGCTGCAGTCCGGGGGGAACGGAATCGGAGCGGCCGGTACACCCTGGGCGGCGGTCAATGGCTTCCCCTTCACTCCTTCATAGGGTTGGCATTGATCGTCGGCCAATACCCAACGTGGCGGGAACACATCGCTCTCCGTACTCCTCTGCTTTCAGAGGAGACAGGATGAGCGATGCTGTTAGTGGTGAGATGGCCCAGGGTCAGCCGGGGTGCGAGGGATATGCTCTATGGGTAAACTTACACCCCGGCGTCTGAAGACCCGAGACGGCGTGCGGTTTTAGTCGGTGCAAGCCCGACATAACCGCCCCCGCTGCCCGGCGGGGGGGTATCCGAAGGGATTTCCGCACGATAAGAAAAAAAAAGGTACTTACTTGTAAAAGATAGTTGATTAGAGACTGACAACCTTTGGTAATAAATATGATCACGCTATTATATAAGGGAACCGGGTAGAATTAATTTTGATGTTATAAACCTATATTTCTTCATGATAAATGATTGAAAATGTAACGATGAAATAGGTAACCTAATACACGTTGGCTTCGAAAACTCAAAAATAAACATACCTTGATCTATGCCGAATTTACCGCGGACAAAGTCGTGGGCAACAGCTAGTATACAAAAAGTACAAACTATAGCTCATGATATGAAGTTCGAAGAGTGGGATAAAAAAAAACTATTGGCCGGTACACCCTGGGCGGCGGTCAATGGCTTCCCCTTCACCCCTTCATAGGGTTGGCATTGATCGTCGGCCAATACCCAACGTGGCGGGAACACATCGCTCTCCGTACTCCTCTGCTTTCAGAGGAGACAGGATGAGCGATGCTGTTAGTGGTGAGATGGCCCAGGGTCAGCCGGGGTGCGAGGAATATGCTCTATGGGTAACCTTACACCCGGCGTCTGAAGACCCGAGACGGCGTGCGGTTTTAGTCGGTGCAAGCCCGACATAACCGCCCCCGCTAGCAGGCGGGGGGTATCCGAAGGGATTTCCGCACGAAAAAAAAAAAAAAAAAAAAAAGGTACACTCAAGTTACCCTATTCATTAATAACAAAAGAAAAGTAAGTTTAAGTACTTCAGATGACTTTTGAGGTGAATTGTGTGTGTGGACATAGGACACACGTGATATAATGATATGAATTTTATGATAAGTGCATTATGGAAATGCATGGCATGAGTTTTATCTTCAATAAATCATGCCATCGACATGGTTTATGCTTCTACACATTAAGGTCTTGTTTGTAAGAATATTATCGACCAATTCAATGCTTGACTGGGCTTCTCGGTATTCTGCTTTTCACTCTTCTCAGCATCATCTCTTTTCATATTTGTCATAAGACCACTCCCTCTGTCTCGCAAACTGAATACCACTGTGTGTGGTCTATACAAATTATCGCATTCATTACGAATCTCTTAGGGGTTTTAGTTGTTGGATGTAAAAATGTTTTACCTAATTACAACAAAATATCTGTAAAAACCTTTATTTATATGAATTATTTTACGACATTAGGCCTAGACGCGTTCATGGAAGAGGCAGAGGATATCGGCGATTACGATTCTGATGCAGGTAACTCGTCTTCGAAGTTTTACTTTATTGCAGGCAATTCTGTAATTAATTCTGTTTGCCTAATCCTTTCATACCTACTGTGCAGATGGGCACAAAGACCTCAAGCAAATTCTTACTTTCTTTTTGAAGTTTAGTACTTAATCTAATGTGCAGACACAACATACAATACAACGAGGTTTGATAAAATCAAATACATGTAGGTACGTAATATTTTTTTTTTTTTTTTTAATATATATTTATATAAATATAAATATTCTACGACATTCTACACAGCGCTTTCTAGACCCAAAGTAAGCATAGTTTAACTAGCTTGTGTTATGGGTTCTAGAACGCGGATAAACATACTTATATACTTTTTTTTGTAAATACATACATATTATACATAGAAACACCCAGACCAATGCAAATAGACATATTCATGCATACAAATATTTGCACTGAGCGGGAATCGAACCCGTGCCCCCTGTCGTAGCAGTCGAAAGCACTACCGCTACGCCATAGAGGCCGTCAATGTTATTATTATACTTTATTATATGAGAAATTATCATTTGACACCATAATTACGAATGGCTTTGCGTGATATAATCATGTTACTGTCCTGTATCGCTATCCCTACGTTTCAGTTTCTGTATGTAGGTAGGTACTCCCACTTGTATCAGATCAGTTTTGGGAGTAATAGGTTCTTGAAATTTATCTAATTGAATAATAATGTAATATTGATTATAATACCAAGCCTTATTAATAATTACCCAATGTTACTTACCAAGTATAATTATAAAGACATTTAATAAAATTTTCGTGATGATGAATGGTATGTGAGGTACATGCCCAATGACATGCCCTCTTAAATAATCCTTTAGAGTTAGTCTTGCGGTAGATTGTAAAAGTTTGTGGGTAGTGTCTTTTTTGTTTTATACAGAAGTCCATCATGCCAAACTCTGTTAAATACCTGTGATATGTCCAGGAAAGAAGCTGTACAGTATTCTTTCTGTTCACATGTTTTGGTATAATTATATATTATAATACCATCAACGAGTCTATGAATTTGCTCAATTAGTTTGTAACCTCCCTTGGATGAATATCTCCATTACTAGGTAATTGGGATTAAGCTAATTGGCCGATATGACTTAGCATATTGAAGACTTTTGCCTGGTTTTGGGATCATATTGATTTTTGCCAATTTCCATTGTAGATGTACATATTCTCTTCGTAAGATAGCATTATATAATAGTATGCTACTCTCTGGTAGCTCTTTTAGGATAGTTTTTGTAATTAGGTCGCAGCCAGGTGCTTTCCTTACGTTAAGTTTTCTGATCGCGGATTTGATCTCCGCTTTGCTAAATTTCTGAATGGGCAACTCTAATTGGTGCGTCTGATTCAGAATTCTGTAACCATTTCAGTCTTTGTGCAGCCATTATGGGGATTTGGTTTCACGACTTCTTGCAGATGTTCCGTGTATACATTAGCTTTATCGACATCATTTCTAGTCCATGAATTGTCTGCTTTGAACAAAGGTGGTTGTCGCTTTCCATAATGAGTAGTCTGTTGAAGCTTCAGCTTCCAGGTGTTTCTGATTTTCTGATTTCTATCACCACTTAGTAGTTGCTTCAGTTGTGCAGCAAGTCTGTTATAAATTGTTTTGTTTGGGTATTGTCTGGGTACCGTGTGATCTTTTTCTAGCTTTATGCTTCTCCTCTAATAGTTTCTTAATAAAAAGTCAGCATTTTTATTTATTTATTTTTTCAGCGGCGTTACTTCCAATACAGCCTGCTTGATAGTGTGGTTAAAATACTCTACTGCGCTTGTGATAACTTCATATTTTTGTGAAGATATTTCAGCATCAAGAGATTTAGTTATGAATTTTCAAAAATTATTTCCAGTTAGTTCTACGAGTATGTAGTCGGCATGGTTTCTCCTTCTGCATGATTCTTCGACTCAATAATGAGAACTCTCGGTCAGAGAACAGATCAGTGCTAGAATTGCAGCTGAAATCGCGGCTGCTAATACCTTCAATGATGCAGATAGCGGTGTGTTTTCCTATTTCGGTCAGTGAGTCAATAAGTTGATTCTCCTGTTCAGATAACGCCCAGCCGAAGTTTATTTATAGTTAGTAGTAATTGTCGACCTTTTGCATTTATTATCCGATAACCCCAAAATGTGTGCTTGGCATTAAAGTAACCGCCAGACACAAACCGTTGTCCTAAAGATTTATGCTGTATGATATGTTTTGGTGGACTGTATACAGTTGATACTATGACAAGCCAGTCCCCGACCAGTCCTATATTACAATATATGATTTGTAGAGTAGCATTCATTTATATAGCTTATCTTAAGGGTCTTATAAACCTGTATTATCTCTATAGCTAAGTCAAGACTTATAACGATTATATTCTTTTCAAAAACTGTATAAACAGTATCTTAATATTACTTGGTACTCTAAGATCTATGGAGGTTTCACAATCTAGGATGTTCCATGATCCACGATGATGATCCACCCTGATCTAACTAGTCGCGCTTTGAGTTCATACTTTTCAGAAATATGAGCCCTCCCTAAAAACTATTTTATATTTTTCCCAAAAATGCAAGTACTTAAATTTTATACTAATTATTGACTTGGCCTATATATCCCCTTGCAATTCGGTTGAAAAATTGACCTAAAAGGGAGTCAACATGTCAGTTTGTTGTTTCTCACTTGTTCTTGCACTCTCGTTACCTATTTCATCTGAGCTTATGGTGAATATATAAGCTTACATAGCTATAGTTCATTATGGGTAACTAAAATTCTGTTCATTTCTAATTTTAATTTAATTTCATGGTGACATTATTTTTCTCTACTCATCGTCGGAACCATGAAATGACCCCACCCATCTCCCCAAATTTAAAGGCTGAATCCACCTCTGCATGCGAACACTTCAGTTGTTATCTGCATGTTTACATTTGTATCAATTTCTGCATAGCACAATGCTGCAAACGCATAGACGGTACAACAAAATTAATGAAACTAGTTGTCAATTTATTTAACTGAAATGTTTTTTCATCATCTTATGAGTATTGTGTCTAGGTTTCGGTGGTACACCCGGTGCACCTTTGGGAATCAGGAGTCAAATGTTGCCCGCACCATTTCGTTTCAGTGGTAAGTATTAATGTAGGTAAAGACTCGATAGATTTAAGCCTGAGTTGGAAGCCAATTGCAAATAGATGCTTCTAGGTCACACAATTATAAATTATGCCAGATTGCTCGAGACTGGGAAAGTAGTGGGTAGCGATAGTTACACAGTACAGTAACAATATTACAATAATATTACAATGGAAGCCACTATTGTGATGTAATGAAACGTTCCTCCTCATTTGAACAGTAAGCGGCATCTACTAAATTTATTTAAAAAATAAAGTATTTTTTTAAGATAACACTTCAAGTTAACATTCTGTTGTAAGGAAGTAAAAATTTCATGTAGGTAACGAAAGATCATAATGGAATTAAATTAAACTGATTTGTCTTATTTGCCTGAACTAGATCTCATGAGTCTAAGGGAAAGAAAAGTAAAACACACATTTTGTTTTAGTTATAATAATAATAATGGAAATTTCAATCTCAATAATATATGTAGTTCCCATAGATTCCTGATGCAATTAGATAGATATTATAAAATATTATGAGACCTCGTTGTATAAGACGGTAATCGAAGTGCATGGCCTAAACATTAAATATTACCTTTTCAAATTCATTTAGATTTATTGCAATTAAATACTTAAGCCCCTGCTCCACGCCCCGCTTATACTCTGTATCTATTGGTATTGTATTGTATCTATTGGTACTATAATAAAACGGTAGAAAAAAACAGTAAGCATTGGATTTTTTTTTATTCATATTCGTCTGTCTATTTGTCTTTCTGTGTATACGTCTGTATGTCTGTCTGTTTGTTGTTCAAGATTACAATTATGTAGAGCTGTCTGCACTACACTTGTAAATCGCAGAGTATATTGTTGAAGACCTACAAAACAAGATCCCAAATAATAGACATAAAATAATAGATTTTATCTTTAGACAATGATGAGGACGTCAGTAAAATATACTTACGGCAAAATATATATAAAATAAAATATATAGTGCAGCCAGTCAAAACTTTCGAACTGCAAAATATGACAGGTTTTCGGCCACACGCTTAAGTAGGTATTGTCCAAAGGAACTGCGATGTGAACTTTGTACAGGAAAACATCACACTCAAGACTGCATCAATTCTTGTATAGTTTATATTCACATTAGGACCCAGTAGTTTGCGCTGCAATCGGGTTATATAATGGTTTTTTTACGCATATGCAAAGCGGGGTCGGATCTCTAGTTATAAATATTTCCTAAATTAATTAATTGACATATTCAGGTCACGTGAGCTACGCGACGACAACCGCTACGATCCTAACTACAAGTAGACCCGCTCTGCCTGCTCGGGCAGAATTCCATCTACAGGATTTCAATTGGATAGAGCCATTGATTGACGCCGATAACAACGCACTTTTGCTGCCGACCAACGACACGACTATCAGCTTGAAGTTAACTAAAGATGCCTCTGTAAGTACGACTAAAATTTTTAGAAGTAGTCACTTCAGTAGAGTCCATTCCTACCGGCTGTGTACAATTAGCCTAAGATTTTATTTCCTAAAAATTGTAAATAAATTTGAACTAACTAGCCTTAGACTATTTTTTATTTTCTAGAACTACTTAGTTAATTTGTATAGATAAGAATGTATTTTTTATTTGTACCGATTTTTACCTCCGTGCCGAATATGTGCAGTATGTTTCAAAGCATAATCTTTGTGCAAACTTGTCCAATTTTTATACTTCAGACTATCTACTACTGACCAACGAGTATATGTGTGTTTAGGCTCCAAAGGATTCTTCCGGTGATGTGGCTTGTCCAAGCGCCGTAGATGGAGGCGCCGGCGTTTGCGTATACCTGACGCGGTGTGACTCAGCGCGACTCATCACTACAGAAGTGTATAGAGCTACCTACTGCACTGTCACCCAAGGGTATGTATAAGTATCTAATAAACCCACTAATAGACACGTGCCCTCAAACATAGGAAACAACGGTCTTAGGAATAATCTTAGACAGCCATATTTCATGGCAAGCTCACATGGATAAAAATTGCAAAAAGACGAAAAGTTTTGTGTTCATGCTCTATTCACTGCGACAATCTCGTACTCTGAGCACAGTACTTTCGGCATTTCACGGATATGTTACCTCAAAATCGCTTTATGATCTGGTCTTATGGGGTAATTCTACACATGTTTATAGTTTTATCTGGCTCATTGTAAACCTCTGATTAAGAAAGGTAGTGGCACTCAGGGATTGCCGGCAAAAGTGAAAACTTGAACAATTAGGAGAATATTTAAGACCTAAAGTGCACACACACTAATGGCAAATAAAATGATTATGATTATAACTACCGCATATTTCGCGGTAGACAAGATTTTAATACCGACCGGCGTCCTATCTTAAATAATAATCTCTTTATTTTTAATCGCTATCTTGCACAGAGGATATCCTACCTACAGAAGATTCTTCATTTGGAATGTGCGTCGGGAAAAATATTATTTTAAAGCACGGGAGTTTTCGGAAAATTACAATTGTCCTACGTCCATCACTATCCAACGTAACACAGGTTACCATAAGTTTTATGCCATTTTTGCAAGATAGAGATCATATCTAGATATCACTCTCCTAGTTTAATAAACTAATATTTGATTGTGTGTGGGTCTAATAATTTTCTTCATTACAGGTACGCTGGAGTGTGCTGTCAGCAAGCTAAAGTTGACTTAGTATATTAAAACACCAAACTTTATAACAGGAGACTTGTAGATTGGATAAAAATCTAACTTGACATGGAAAGCGAACCTATTCGACAAATTATTATATACATACTCAAAGGCCCTATTGAAGGCGTTTTGGCCTAAATCTAATAAATTTATAATAAAGTGCCTGATTTGTACATCGATAAAGTAATAATATCAATAAATTTTATTAGACAGCTTACACAGACCACTTTAGAGTATCCCAGAAATAAAAGGAAGTATTTGCTTAGTACTCGAACGAATTGGGTTATCGCTAGAACTTAAGGTGCTAGGTTAATTTCTACGGTGCCATTATTATATATTATTATTTAACATGATCTGCTGTTGTGAGATATACCTAGTTTTCGTTTTTATACAATTGAATCTTAATAAACATAAGAATTTTTCATTTTTAGTTTTATTTATTCCTATATCAGCTTACTTTGCTGTACTTAAGTGAATAGCATAGCAAATATTACGGTTTTACCAACTACTATGCTACTTCCTATCCTACTTATAATATAAATGTAAAAGTTTAAGATGGATTCGGCAAAAATTTGATAAAGGGGTTAAATTATAGTCTTGAATAACACATAGTATACTTTTTTCTCTGGAATAGGTTCCCACAGGTGTGAAAATTAACCTCAAATATAAATTCATCGTTGATTTAGGTAAGGGTGTATGGAACCCAACCAAGATCTTCGGGGGATCCTCGGGGATTCTTGTTAACTCTCCGACGTAGACCTATGCAAATAACACGTAACACGAAAATTCATTTATTTTGTCTATAATCTATGACGTACGATCTATTTCTTTCTAGTCACTTGGTAATATGCGCTATCCTGTTATTTTCCCTATGTGTTCACATGACTAACACAATCATATCACCAGCGTCGCCCCAAGACGTAATGTGTGGAAGAATTTCGAACATCCAGGACGTGTCCACGTAGCTCAGTTGGTCAGAGTATTCCCCCTGTAAGGGAATGCTCGCGGGTTCAAGGCCCGTCCCGAATGTTCAATTTCATTAAATTAATGTGGCGGAGTAATGTAAAGACAATGTTTAACAATGATGGTAAAATCATTCAATGTTTCCGTAGTTCGTAAGAATTACGATAGATGGCTCCAGCGTCACCCCAAGACGTAATATTTCGGAGAATTTCGAATATCTAGGACGTGTCCAAGTAGTTGTTGGTTGGTCCCAGTATTCCCCCTGTAAGCCACTTTTTTTTTTACGTGCGGAAATCCCTTCGGATACCCCCCCGCTGGCCAGCGGGGGTGGTTATGTCGTGTCTCGACTAAAACCGCACGGTGTCCTCCCCAAGTGTCCGTTGCTGGGCACCCCGGGTAAGCTCTCGAAAGGATAACCCCAGGGTTGCCGGCGGACCTTGGCCGCCACCGCGGCCTCGCCTGGTGGGGTCGGGTTTTATCCCGCTTCGGTGAGTTGGCAGGCGTGTGTAGGGCACACACGACACGCCTCCGCCACGGCCTGCTTCTGTAAGGACGGCGAGTCGGCCAACTGCCGTCCTCAGGCCCCGATCATGGAGGTCGGTAGTTCCGGGCGTAGATGAGTCTGCGGCGTCCTCGCCGCAGACTGCGAAACTCGGGGGGCAGGGTTCTCTCCCGCTCCCTCTCCGCCGTCTCTTTCGCGCGCAATACCTGCTCGTAGAAAGAGGCGGCGGCGTGCCACTTGCTCCCGTCGGAGACCACGGCCCTCACCATGGTCTCCAACGAGAGAACGTCCACGCCCAGGACCGCAACGAGATCCCGGCATTGACTCGCCCACGCAGGGCACTCCACCAACGTGTGGAGCGCCGTGTCTTCGCCAGGATCCTCGCAGTGCTGGCAATGCGGCGTTGTCTCCCGGTGGATGCGCCACAAATACTTACTGAAACACCCGTGTCCGGTAACCATCTGGCACATCCGGTAGGAGAGGTCCCCATGGTCCCTCTCCAACCACTCCTTCATGATCGGTCTCACCGCCGCAATGGTGGATTCCCCCACCTTGGGTGCTCAAGTCGCACCCTCCAGCCCAGCAGGAACCGCTGAGATCTGATTTCTCGGGGCTCCGGCCTATGACCCCGCTCCAGCGCCTCTTTGCGCCACTGGTACAGCAGCGCAAGGGCTCTCGCTTCCAGGTTCCATGGAGGGGTCCCGGCTAGGAGACATGCCGCCTCGACGGCCATCGCCTTTAACGGGCTGTTTAGAACAGCCACGTTGCGGGCCGCCAGAGTCTCCGCCCATACAAGTCAGACTGACAAACAGGCTGGTATTGGTGTACCATCTGGCACCATGAGTGTAAAACTGCCGCCGAAATCAGAGAACATGTAGTCAGTTTTGGGTCTATTGTTCTTCAACCCTACACTCTCCAGTCTACACTGCCATTTCTATAATTTACTCGGAACCTCTAACCCATCTTCACCGACGTGAACAATATCATCGTCAAAACATCGGCATACACCAGGGGCTCTCTTCCTGTATCTAAGATGTCAAGGCATGCATTATCAACAGGAAGAAATAGCGGCTTACTGCCGAGCCCTGATGCAAGCCAACCGCGACACTGAACTCGTTGGTGTTGCCAGCGGCGGATTGTACGCAGGTTCTTGAACGACAGTACATCGCACAGATCAACTGTATGTACTTCCCAGACACACCTTGCTCTTTCAGGGCCCACCACAAAAACGCTCTGGGTACCCAGTCGTTTGCCTTCTCAAGATCTGCAAACACCATGTGCAAATTTTCATATGCACGCCTATATTTCTCTCACAGTTGGCAAAGGGCAAAAATGGTGTCTGTAGTCCCGCGATCAGGCATAAACCCGAAGTGGTTTTAGGTAATCTTGCTTTCCTCTCGCACAACTTTCTCTATGACTATCTCCCAAAATTTAATACTGTGTGCCATGAGCTACGAAGAGACAGAAAGGTTATTCGCGAGAACTACCATGTAACCGGTACATACGTATATACATACACATGCACACCCACCCTTATCACACACACCGTTTCACGCTCACATACTCTCTGGCACACACACAAACACATACACACACACACACACATATACACCCTCACTCATATATATACAAGTTTATATTATTATATTATTTATATTATTGCATGCATATTCATTCTAAATGATGAATTTAATAAAAATAAAGTTTAAATATTCATGTTGCAACTAATATATTAGGTAGGTAAATTTTTAATTTTATATTTCTAACTAGCTGTGCCAGCGACTTCGTCCGCGTGGATTAAGATTTTTAGGGTTTTCGTTTTTTTGCGCGGAACCCTAATTATTTTTCCTAATATTAAAGTAGGCTATGTTACTCCTTGTTATATTACCTATCTGCCAGTGAAAGTCCCGTCAAAATCGGTCCAGCCATTTCAGAGATTAGCCGGAACAAACAGACAGACAATAATTGTAAAAAATATTATTTTGGTGTATGTACTGTGCAGTCTGGGGTTTGTTTTCACAGCTTTTTGTCGATAACTAGTGATATTTAAATTATAAGACAAGGATTTTATATGATTAATAATATATTTATTCTTAATTATAACTCTACTGAACGTGTTTTTATGGGATTTACGCGAGGTTCTTTATATTTACTGAAACGAACTAGAGGGTCGCGAACTCTTCGCAGTGACTGAGCCTAATACACTTTTCACTTCTTGATATTCTGTTCTGGCGGGTCAAGGCTGGAGCCCCTGGTCACCCTCGATCTGTCCGCAAACCTTTTGTTTTTCCCCTATGCTCTTAATTCAAATTGATTTATACATTTTAAAGTGAAACTTTTATTACATCGTCTCAAACTTTTTCGTCTGGGTGTTGCATGTCGCGTGACGGTTGGCCGCGGAGTAGGGATAAAGTGAAAGGCGCTCGTCATAGCAGCCAAGGCCAATATGGCGGCGCCTATAGTTCGCAGCAGTTGACCGTGTAGTGTATAGACTATTACTCATTTGTGCCAGTGCTCCACGCTATTTTGTTTGTTTTTGTCGTTTAATGTAAATGTTGTTTGTCAGTGTTTAATGTAAATGTTGTTATTTTTTAGTTAAATGTCTATAATGTGCAAAAAAGTTTCACTTTTAACGTGGTTTCATAAAACCACACAATCCTTTTTAGGTAGATTTCGATGAAATCGATCTACCTATTGGTTTCTTGACTACTGTCGAATTTAAAAAAAAATTCTTCATAGGAGGTCTAGTTATGACCCCCTGAGTCCGAAATGACCACTGGTCAAAAAGTTTATATATATATATATGTATGTATGGTTCCACTTCCCAAAATTTTTGCCCCGATCGCTTTCAAACTGCGGTCAAAAATTGCTTGGGTGTAAACTTAGTTTAAGTTCGTGAGCGGATAGAATCCGGCCTAAGGGGACGGTAGGGCCTCACTTTTTGTGAAATCAGTTTTTCCTCAAAATTTCACGTTCCATGAAAGATATTCGAACCGTTCTAATTTTATCCCATAGTATACATAAATACCAACAACTTTAAAAAAACTAAAACTTAAAACTTTAACTAAAACTGGAGGGGGGAAAAACCAAAATTTTTCGGGAACAAAATTAGGTCTCTGAATTTGGTGAGATGACTTGGTATCGACAAGATATGTATTTGAATCAAAAAAAATAATATCGGGTTAAATAAAAAATAAAAATTATTAAAAAAATATTTTAAAAAAAAGGAAAAAAAACACCACCAGCGACCAGCGTCACGTGACACGACGAGCACACGTAAAGCTGGTTGCGATTTGGTATCGCGGATTGGTATCGCGGATAGTATCCTCGCAGTATTCTCCAATCGGATGTGTGGGAAATACCTAAATCGCGACCAGCGTCACGTGTGCTCGTCGTTATTTTTTTTTGTTTCAAATACATATTTTGTCGATACCAAGTCATTTCACCAAATTCAGAGACCTAATTTTGTGACACCTTATATGTTCATACACATGTAGTAAAAAATGGTTATTTCAACTATTACAAACAGACATTCCAATTTTATTTATATGTATAGATGTATAGATTATTTTTTTATTGTTAAATTATTTTATTTGATAAATTTAAATTATTTAAAATATGACGGGATTCTTTATTTTTACCCGACTGTGCCAGAAGGAGGGTTATGTTTTTCGAGAGTATGTATGTATGTATAATTGTTTGGGACGCTCTGCAGCTTGAACGGCTCGATGGATTTTAGCTTGAGAGGGGTCGTTAGATTCGTATTTACGGTGAGAGTGACACTGGGTATATCAAAATAATAAAAAAACACTTGATTTATTCAAAACAGAATTTGGCTTATTGACGCACACATCGAAATAATTTGGCTTTTTGAAAGCAAAAATTTTCGAAACATTTCTTTACATCAACATACAGGAGACAGAAAGTATATAGACAAAATATGATTTGTGTAGTACTTTTTGTGTATTGTGTAGAGTAAATAAATAATAGTTAAAAAAACACGCTTTTTATAGAAAACCGAACTAAAAAAAAAGAAAATAAGTTTTAATTAAATTAAATTAAGAATAGTGTTAAAAATTTCATTTAAAAAAACACTTGATTTATTTAAATTAATCGGTGAGCCCGACAGCGACAGCCAACAAAAAAAAACAGAATTTGGCTTATTGACGCACACATCGAAATAATTTGGCTTTTTGAAAGCAAAAATTTTCGAAACATTTCTTTATATCAAAATACAGGAGACAGAAAGTATATAGACAAAATATGATTTGTGTAGTACTTTTTGTGTATTGTGTAGAGTAAATAAATAATAGTTAAAAAAAACACGCTTTTTATAGAAAACCGAACTAAAAAAATAGAAAATAAGTTTTAATTAAATTAAATTAAGAATAGTGTTAAAAATTTCATTTAAAAAAACACTTGATTTATTTAAAACAGAATTTGGCTTATTGACGCACACATCGAAATAATTTGGCTTTTTGAAAGCAAAAATTTTCGAAACATTTCTTTATATCAAAATACAGGAGACAGAATGTATATAGACAAAATATGATTTGTGTAGTACTTTTTGTGTATTGTGTAGAGTAAATAAATAATAGTTAAAAAAAAACACGCTTTTTATAGAAAACCGAACTAAAAAAATAGAAAATAAGTTTTAATTAAATTAAATTAAGAATAGTGTTAAAAATTTCATTAAATATAAATTAATAATAGTGTAAATAAAGAAACATGTATTTCATTTAAAAAAAGCGTGGGGTGCATAGGTGAACAGATATAAATATTTTATTGACAGACATGATTATCATTTTGATAATATCTTAAAAAGCACCCCACGCTTTTTTTTTAAATAAAATACCTTTTTTTATTATTTAAGTACACTATTATTAATTTATATTTATTGAAATTTTTAACACTATTCTTAATTTTAATTTATTAAAACTTATTTTCTATTTTTTTAGTTCGGTTTTCTATAAAAAGCGTGTTCGAAAATTTGTTAATATTAGATAAATCGACTAAAGATAATGGTCTATTACTAAAATTTTAAATGGAAATTAAAATTTCTGCCTTATCCGACTATAGATGAAAATTATATAAATTAACAAAATCTTATTTTGCAAATTGAAGAATGGAATTGTGGCGTCCAGCTACATTGACATTTCCCGCCGTCCAAAATTGGCAACACTGGACGGGACACAAAAAACCAAGATGGCTGTACTGACTTGTGCGCCTGACCGGCCTTTGTTTGTATACGGACATATATTGTTAATTGTTAAGACTTAAAGCTTGCTTGCTTTGTGCTTATATTATGAACACGATTGAGTTTATGGTGTACTCGGCCTTTTATTTACATCTTACCCGAGCAATTTAGAACATACTAAGGGCCACGAAACCGCCATATTTGCTGACCCCGTTTATAAGTTGCGCAAAAGCATAATAAGTGAACATTTCATCAAGTTTTTCGACTCAAATTAACTTTGTGCTCGTGTTTTTCTTGTGCCGGTCATCTTTTGCAACGTTTAACAAATAACATTTCCAAAATACCTAACTACGCACTTTGCACATTTTGTTGTTTTCTCTGTGGCATGTACTTGCTTAGGGTTCGCGTGGTGGTCTAACATTCATCCCATCCTGCTTGAACTGCCTACTTCGGAAGGCATGCATCATCACACTAACCTCGGCAACTTTGCACTGCTTGGTTTTCGACCACACCTGCGGGATAACAGCAGGCCATTGACCCTGCTGCTGCATAAATATCCGTGCCCTGTGGGCCCCTAGGAGTTTCACCTCTAACATCCCAGTAAGAGTCTACAGACAGACGGTATGGATTTTAGTTTTCCTCTTATAATTAATTTGGTGACAACGGACAACTCTTTGTGAAAGTGTTTGGTGAAATTGCAACAAACTTGTAACTTTTTCCCAGTGTTTTAGTGTTAATATAAGGACATATCGCACTAACACAACATCTAACCAGCTATTGATGGACGTTTTTTAATTTAGGCTATGTTTTAGTTTTAACTTTGACTTTAGCCCTTGCCCGTCTAACTGATTTTTTTAAATCTTTTCTATTTCAATATGGTTATTTTAGCTTAGTGTATAGTTAAATCATATGGTTTTATACACACTAACGTTACCCACTGGTAACAATTACAAGATTCAACCAAGATATTTAAAAAAAATTGTTTCATTGACTAAAGTTAACCGACTCCGGTCACTCCATGTAGCAAGCAATTGTTTACATTTTATAATGTGCTTGTGTTCACATCTACTTACCACTTATGTTTTACTGTAAAACTTAAAGGGTGTAACGGTGTTAATTGCCAAATTGTAAACATCGTTAGGTTTAGCTTTAAAATTGGTTAAAAAAATAAGGTTTTAACATTTTTTATAGTTCTATTTTACATTTTTTTAATCATTTTCATTTTTGCAAAACAATTATTTGATTGCATTTTTAAATTTTATGTTTGTATGTTTTTAATGTTTCCCTTGCTTGCTCCATTTTGTCTCATTTACCCACACTGATTGTAAACATTTTTCTATAATTTTGTTTCATTGGTTATTCTTTTGTTGTTTGCTTTTAAAATGCCTACCAAAGAAGAACTAGAACAGCACGTGCGGGAATTACAGGAGCTATTAAAGCGAATGCCACCTCCCAAGGTCAATTCGGTTGCAGTTAAGTTGACCGATTTTTGGGAAGACAAACCCAAGCTTTGGTTTGCCCAAGCCGAGGCCCAGTTTGAGATTGCTGGGGTCTTACAGGACTCGACCAAATACGGATACATTTTATCCAAACTCGACGCACGTATTGCTGACGAGGTCGAGGACATTCTTTCCGACCCGCCCGCTACTGGTAAGTACGATTACCTCAAAAAGGAATTGATACGACGTTTATCGTCCTCTAAAGAGCAGCGGGTAAGGAAATTACTGAGCGAGGAACAGCTGGGGGATAGAAAGCCTTCTGCTTTTCTTCGCCACCTAAAATCACTTGCTGGCACTACAGTGGGGGACGAAGGTATTATCCGCGAGCTGTGGATGCTGCGTCTGCCACCTGAGGTGCAACGTATTTTGACGGCACAGCGAGATCTTTCTCTGGACAAGGTAGCTGAAATAGCTGACGCCATTGTCGAGACCCCGTCATCAACCCCCCAATCCGTTCACGCTGCATCTTCTTCATCCAGCGAGCTCGACAATATAAAAAAATGCTTGCTAGATCTGTCTAAGAAAGTGGACGCCTTAACCAATGACCACCCCGCTCGCCAACGATCCAAGTCCCGCTCAGGATCTAAGTCCAGATCCTCATCCCAGTCAGGAATCCGCCTCTGCTGGTACCACAAGAAGTTTGCTAATAAAGCAAACAGATGCATAACTCTCTGCAGTTGGAAACCGGATCAGGGAAATTCCGCCAGCAGCCAGTAGTGGCGGCCTCTGACTGCTTAAACACTCCCAGCCGCAGTTTATTTGTAGCTGACGCTAAATCCAAAGTTCGTTTCCTCATTGACACAGGCTCGGATTTACGCTGTTTCCTACGTATCCTGCTGAGGGGTACACATATCCCCACAGGATTTGATGTGCGTGCAGCCAACGGCAGCCCCATAAAAATTTACGGCACCATTTCTTTGTGACTGAATCTTGGGCTCCGTCGAGACTTTCGGTGGAATTTTGTAATTGCGGATGTAGGTACTCCCATCATTGTGTCAGATTTTCTGGCACACTACCATTTATTGCCAGACTGCCACAATTGCAAACTTATTGACGGCTCTACTAATTTGACCACGTCTGCTACAATCGCCCAAGTTTCGCAACCGAGTGTGAAGACCATTGTTGCTGGTGACTGCCCGTACAGTAAATTGCTTCAGACGTTCCCTGAAATCACACGGCCACCTGGCCTTCACAGGACCATCAAGCACTATACGGTCCATCATATCATCACCACAGAGGGTCCACCGGTCGCATCTCGACCACGCCGACTCGCCCCGCAGAAATTGCAGGCTGCCAAGAAGGAGTTCCAGGAAATGGTTGCATCTGGCACAGCCAGACCTTCTGATAGCCCTTGGTCTTCGCCCCTACACATGGCTAGAAAGGGTGAAAAAGGTTGGCGCCCCTGCGGTGACTACCGTGCCTTAAATGCCCGTACCATTCCCGACCGTTATCCCATCCGCCACATAGGGGACTTGGCTGGATCTACGGTATTTAGCACTGTGGACCTAGTCAAAGTCTACCAACAAATCCCGGTCGCTCCCGAAGATATTGCTAAAACCGCAATTATTACGCCTTTCGGGCTCTTTGAGTTCCCTTATATGACGTTCGGGTTACGTAACGCGGGACAAACGTTTCAACGTTTTATTGACGATGTGGTACGCGGCCTTGGCTTCGTTTTCCCATACGTTGACGACATCTTGGTGTTTTCCCGTTCAAAGGAGGAGCACGAACAACATCTTCGAGCCCTCTTTCAACGACTGTCCGATTTTGGCGTGGTCGTCAACACCTCAAAATGCGTTTTTGGTGCCGAAGGGGTGACATTTTTAGGTCACCGTATAACGAAAGACGGCATCCATCCACCGCCGGAACGTATTGAGGCCCTCAAAAATTACCCCTTGCCAAAAACAGTAGAAGACCCGCGCCGATTCTTAGGAATGATTAATTTCTACCGTCGTTTCCTACCTAACGCGGCTGAATACCAAGCTCCGCTCATCGACATGTTGGTTTCTACTCAACTCAAGGGCAAGAAACCCGTCCCCTAGACTCCAGATCTGGAAGCTGCTTTCCACAGGTGCAAAGAGCATTTGGCTAGCGCAACCATTCTAGCCCATCCGGACACATCTGCCACATTGGGACTTTTCACAGACGCTTCTTCTACTCATGTTGGTGCATGCCTGCAACAGCGTGTCGGGGATGATTGGCAGCCTCTTGCATTTTTTAGTAAGAAACTTACTGCCCGGCAGTCAACTTGGCCGGCTTACTACCGCGAATTGCTCGCTGTCTACGAGGCTGTCCAACATTTTCGACACGTTATGGAAGCACAGCATGTGCGTATTTACACCGACCACAAACCTTTGGTCTACGGATTCTCCCAGCGTCGTGAAAAGTTACCTCCTGTGCAACTCAACCAGCTGTCCTTTATTTCCTAATTTACAACGGACATTGTCCATGTCAGTGGAAGGGACAATGTGGTAGCTGACTCAATGTCTCGCATCGAGGCCATTCGCCTAGACAATAATTTTTTTGATCTTGCCGCTGATCAGGTTGGCAATGCGGAACTGGCCGAGATGCTGGGGAAATCCTCTTTAAAACTGTAGAAAGTCCCTATTCCTGGGACTGATATCTTTCTTTTCTGTGACACCTCAACCGGGAAACCCCGTCCTTTTGTCACTGAAAAATTTCGACGCGCGGTGTTCGATAAGGTGCACAACCTTAGTCACCCAGGCGCTCGAACTTCGGCGAAACTAGTCGCAGACCGATTTGTATGGCCTAACATCCAGAAGGACTCCCGAAACTGGGCTCGAACTTGCCAAGCTTGCCAACGCAGCAAGATTACTCGGCACACTAACTCGCCCCTCGGAACCTTCGCTACGCCTTCCAAGCGTTTCCGCCATATCCACTTGGATATCATATATCAGGCCTTAATGCAACTTTGCTCAGCCAAACGCGTTCGTACCACGAGTTATCACCCGTGTGCGAACGGCTTGGTAGAACGCCTGCAGCGGCAACTGAAAGCGGCTCTTATGTGCCATCAAGACTCCTGGTGCAAAGCCCTGCCCGTTGTCTTATTAGGGATGCGAGCTTCCATTAAGGAAGAATTACAGATGTCGCCCGCCGAAGTAGTGTACGGAGAACCCTTGTGCCTACCCGGTGAATTCATTGCGCCTTCTGAAGCTTCCGATCGTGACTCTGACGTCAGTAATTTTGCTTCGCAGCTGAAACGTTTTATGTCGCAACTTAAGCCCGTCCCTACATCAGCTCATGGCAAGAAAGCCACCTTCATTCACAAGGACTTGGCAAACTCCACTCACGTTTTCTTGCGCGATGATACAGTGAGACAGTCTCTAAAGCCTCCCTACACGGGACCATATAAGGTCGTCTCTAGGAGAGATAAGACGCTCACTATTGCCATCGGGTATAAGAACGTGGAAGTCAGCATTGACCGAGTAAAACCGGCTTATCTCAGCGTTGACGTTGAGGCTCCGGAGTCATCAATTCCACTGGCTTCCCAGGCACCAGTCGTGCCTCCTCCTACTCCGTCTACCGGCCCCGTTAACACAGCACCCACCAATCCAACAACAGCAACCTCGAACCCCTACACGACGCGGTCGGGCAGGTGCATTCGTTTTAAAGCTCCTTTCGACTTGTAGCTTGCTGTTCTGGGCTTCTTACGTTTCGTTTACTCTAAATGTGTACTGTTGAGTATTTTTTATTGTTAATATTAAAAAAAATTTAGGGGCATTGGATTTTGTATATAGATTTTTATTTTATTTGTGAAATTAGTCTTGCGTGTTTGTATTGTGTATGTAAATTACTTATTCATATACTACTTTGTGTTTCTACAATTTATGTTGGAAAAATAACCATCCTTATTTTTTTATTTATATGTTTGTTAATTTAATTATCATACTTGGATGGGTTACTTTTCTCCCTAGGGGGGTGGTGTGGCGTCCAGCTACATTGACTTGTGCGCCTGACCGGCCTTTGTTTGTATTATTACTCACGGACGTATATTGTTAATTGTTAAGACTTAAAGCTTGCTTGCTTTGTGCTTATATTATGAACACGATTGAGTTTATGGTGTACTCGGCCTTTTATTTAGGTACATCTTACCCGAGCAATTTAGAACATACTAAGGGCCACGAAACCGCCATATTAATTTTATCAAATTAGTATATTGTCAAATCTGGGCATTCAAAGTGGGTCAAAATCGCGCCCAAAGTAGTCGGTTACAAACAAACATACAGGTGAAGCTAATAAAAAGCGTATAAAAAACGCGCCGAGGACGCGCTTTGTGGAGCACACAAGTTTTCTATAGCTTTCTGAGTATTCTGATTTCCGCTTATGAATTTAGATCATGAATGCAATCACCCATTCCATATGTGTCAGTCCAGAGGGTTTTCGATACTTTTTCTGCCACCAGGCAGCGCTTCGTAGGCGTCAGGTGTTTGGAAGTTTATTGATTTTATTATAGATTACGGCCAGAAAAAGGTCGCCGAACTGAAGATTGAGCTCAAAAAAAAGGGCGCAAAAGTCACTGGTATTAGGAAAAGCTTATTGAAATATAGATAACATAATGGACTAGGTTTTGTTTACACAATTTGATTTCGTTCTTTAACTAGTAAATTGCAGTTATTTGTGTGTTAGTGAGTTGTAGTTAATTAATGTATAATACATTTCAGGTTAAATGACTATGACAGAAACAACCATAGTGAAAACAACAACTTCAGATTAGCTACCCCAGCCCAGCCTGCAAAATAATAATATTTGTAATAAAAAAAATACTAATCGATATATTTTCAATAGCTCAATTCAACTATGTTGTCCTTTAAAATTGCTCACCTTAAATTATTTAATTAAAAATCAATAAAGTCGTTGAAAAAAAAAAAATATCCGTACTTTCAAACTCCTATATCTTTTGATATACTTACACAATATTTTAAATTGCTCAAAGTGTTAAAAGACTGCTCAAGTTGCATTTATAATTGCTCAAGTACAGTTTGTAACAGCTCCACTTTCCTTAATTACTAAATAAACAAATTTAACGTATATAGATAATAACGTATTTACGGTTATTTATATGGCCTGGGAGTTTATACCGCAGTTTTAACCGTACCTAAACCAATAACTTTAGGACCGATTCGGTTCTGGCACTTCGCCGGCCGCTGCCGCGGCACGCTCGCTCCGCTCGCTCGGCTCGTGCGTTGTGGTCACAGTTCTAACCTAACCTAAACCAATGACTATTTTTAGTTGAGTTTTATTTTGATATTAATCCATTACATTAAGTAATAAATAGTGCATTACTGGTGAATATATAGTGATAACTGAAAATATACTTATGTATTTTTATTTTGAAGTTATTGATACACATGACCTAATACTCATTATTTTTAATTATTACAGTGGTATTTTTAAGGCCACCACCATTCCTCTGAGAATGCCATGATGTATGATTGCTATTTTGTAACTTTCAAGATATTTTTTAGGAATATGGTGCAACTCTTTTCCTTGTGGCAGGAAATTGTAATTATTCTTTTTAAAAAATCTGACATAACCCGCAGTTACCAAATTACAGTGAAATTAGTCTCGAGAATTTTTTGCATATGTAGTGGTGTGTATATTACACAGATCTTAGAGCGCGTTTCCACTATATCTTTCTGGCCTATACAAAAATGTTTCGATATCCTAACATTACTATTTAATTTTATACTTATCCCTAACAACACTCTGATTTTTGTTTTCAATAAAAACAAGTTTTTATTTTAAAGAAAAAGGTTTTGACTTTATAAAAAAAAAGGTGTGGTGCGATTCACACACGATAGAAGTGAAACTTCAAAGAGGAGAGACCGATATATATTTTTTTTTAATAAAGAAGTTTCACTTCAAAAAATAATTTTCATTCAATTTCACGTCCTTGAGCAAACGACAAGGCGACTACCGTGAAACAATAAAATATCGTGTCGTTCTTTAGATGATAGTAGTTTAGCTATAGGTAAAAAGTTTTGACCATAATAATTACGAAACAAAACAAATAAATAAATCGTCACTTGATAGTGGAAAGTGGAAACACGCACAAAACCAGAATAAACCAGTTAACGCTGTCCGCAGGTGCCACGTGCAGTCCGGCGTCAGTCGCTTGGTACTGTCAGAACATAAAGCACAAATTTCATTCAAAAATTATAATTATTACGTAGTTTAATTGTTAAATTTTGTATTTGTTGATTGTTGTTATTGTTTGTTATTATTGTTATAATATTTGTTGAAGTGTTTAATTTGTGTGTAAGTGTTGTAACTTTATATTGTTAATTCAAAATTGCTCCAGTGTTAAAACATGGTCGAGGCAAGCCTTTGACTTCTCAAACTAAAGAAGTTTTGTACTGTTTGTACAAATATTTCGAAAATGAGTGTAATAACAACCCGAGCAGTATTATGACCCCCACTCAATTAGTTGCTAAATCAACAGGAATTTCAATAGCATCCGTCAGAAAGGTAGTATCAGAAAGCAAATGTCGTCCTTCAGATCAGGAAGTAACATTTAAATCTCCTAAAAAGAAACCGAATCGTAAACCTACAATAGTAATCGATAACTTTGATCAGCAAGTTATCAGAAGAACAATTCATGACTTCCACATCACAAATAAAGAAGTTCCCACTTTGAAAACTTTGCACGCCAAATTGAAAGAAGATATCGATTATAAAGGTTGTGTCAGCACGTTACGAAAACACGTCATGTCATTAGGTTTTAATTGGAAGCAAACAGAAGATAACCGGAAACTTCTTATGGAAAAACACGAAATTAGATACTTGCGAATTAATTATTTGATGAAAATTGCTGAATATCGTGAACAACGCCGACCAATTGTTTACACCGACGAAACATATATACATACATCACATACCCTCTCGAAATCTTGGTCAGATGGAAGCACTTCAGGTTTGAAACAACATATATCGAAAGGCAACCGCTTAATCATTGTTCATGCCGGTGGTATGGATGGCTTTATACCAAATGCATTGCTTATGTTTAAAGCCAACCAAAAAAGTGGAGATTACCACGACAATATGAACTATGACAACTATTCAAGGTGGATTCAAATTCAATTAATACCCAACTTACAACCAAATAGTGTTGTTGTTGTTGACAACGCACCATATCATAACTCAATACAAAATCCTGCACCGAATAGTAATTCTAGAAAACAGCAAATGATTGACTGGCTGACATTTTGAAACATTGAGCATTCATCCACGTTGCTTAAGCCTCAATTATATGAACTGATTCTGCAAAACAAGGCGAGATTTGTAGAGTACAAGATAGACGAAATATTACGACAGCACGGTCATACTGTGCTGCGTTTACCACCATACCATCCGGAGTTTAATCCTATAGAAAATATATGGGGGATAGTGAAAACATATGTCGCAATGAATATGAAGGTTATAATGTCATTAGCTGAAGAAAAAATGAACGCCATAACTGTAGAGGAATGGAGAAAAGTTTTTCTGCATGCTATTGAGGAGGAAAACAAATATCAGGGTAGAGACGCAGCTTTAGACACAATATCAGAACGAATCATAATTAATTTAAATAATTCATCTGATGAAAGCGAGGATGGGGATGATTGTGATATGCCTGGGGTTGATGAATTATTAGAATAAAACATTTATGGCCGGAGAACACCTAATTCATACACGTCTTCACTGAAGTGAAAACCGGCATTCACTGCTTGTAATGTTTGGAACTGGCTTGTCTGCCTCATACAGTTCCATAGATTACAATGCAGTGGATACACATTTTCACGTCCGTATTAGTACGTAGTGCGTATGCGTAGACGTGTACGCATTTGGTGTGCTCCAGCCACAAACGTATATTACCTTTAAAAAAATAAAAACTAAAAATAAAATGTTGTTTTTTTTTTATTTGCTGACCATACACTACTACAAACGCAAAAATTTCTCCAAGCTAATTTACCTGTAGTGATCTATATCTGAATGCTTAGTAATCATTAAATAAATAAAATATTAAATACAATAATTAAATATAAAACTCAATCAAAAATGCACTGAGCGGCATCGAACCCGCGCCGCCCGTGTAGCAGTCGAATGCACTACCGCTACGCCACGGGGGAGAAACAGCGCCATCTGGTTTAGAGACCACGTATAATGAAATCAAATGACACTAATGACAGATAGAATGAAATTGAAGAAAAAACATGAGTTGCGCCATCTATTTCTAGTATATATAGGTATAATAATCTATGTTTTGGAGTTTTGTTTTGGCGCCAACGCGGGAAAAGACACATCGAGGCTAGGGTTGCCACCTTTTTTTTTGCTGATAAAGTACATTGGTTAGTATTGGTAAGAAAAAAAAAGTATATAGTATCAAAATAAAGTACAATTTATTGTTCTTTATTATTATGTTTGAAAACATATTTTTTATTGCTCTTTGCCGTTTGTATCAAATTAGTATCTCTACTAAATAATTGCACAGCATCCTTACAGGCTATATTTAAATTGAAGTAAATAAGTAATTCGTTTTTAATCAAATTAAGAGACGCTTTATTTCTTTCGTCTCGCCATTTACTATTCATCACAGAAAAAACTCTTTCTGTGAATGCTGACGTGGCGGGAATAGACAATAAAAACGAAATTACTTTATACAAATTTAAAAAATTATCATCACTCTTATTAAATATGTGCTGCCATTTTTGTGCAGTTGATAGTTCTGCAAAAGCGTTAGAAGTACATATCTGATTAAAGAGTCGGTTTAATAAAGTGATTTCTCCATAAATATTATCCATATCTACATTAAGTTTTTGGAGATTTAAATTTTCAATTATGTTAACAATATTATCAAATTCTATATTGCTCTTTACATTTATATTAACAAGTGTAAATAACCAGTTTGTGTTGTTAAAATCAAACCATTTATTCAAGTACTCTAGGGCTTTTTCAGTAAATAATAAAAAATTACTGTGAATATTCCTAGTCAGTTCTGGTTATGTTAACAGTTTAATTTTTTTGCTTGTTTCATAGTCAAAAAAGAGATCTTGTTGTCTTTGTGATAATCCATCTCTAAGACTAACCATAATCCCATAAATATCTAAAATTGTTATGCAGTTGCCTTCTAGACATTTAATACTTTTATTAAATAAATTTAAGAAGTGACTAGAAAAATGCAAATAAATTTCAATGATATCATTCTCCGTTTCATTTAGCATCAATAAATTTTGTAAGACTATAGGACAGTGGTCTAAACTTAAAAAGTAGCTTCTTAAAGGTAACCAATTTAATAATAGTGTGTCAATACATGGCAAAAGAGAGAGCCATCTTGTTCCCACATGGCGTTTTATTTCATGGAAGTCTTCATCTACTGATGCTACAAATTTTTTTAGATCCTCTCTTCTTACTGCAGAATGTGAAAAATGAGCATACATTTTTAAAATCACATTTTCTATGTCATGTGATAAAAAGCTCATGGCATATCGTACACAATTATGCACTATATGTGCATGACAATTGCCTTTTAATCAAATCTGGTACCAAATTCTTTATATTTGTGAATAATGAATGATTGACACCAAAATTTGCATTTGTATTATCTGCACTTAACCCAGATACATTATTAAAAGATAATTTGTATTGCTCTAATGACTTTTGAATTGCTTCAAACATACCATCAGCTGATTCATTACTATTTTCATAAAAATCTAATAATTTGGTTTCAATACCATTTTTGGCCGTAAAATATTGTATTACTAATGGAAACAGTTTTATATTTTTTTTATTAGAAGCATCTGTTTGTAAGCAGTAAAATAAATTATCTGTATTAATAGTATCTATTACATTTTGTAAAGAATATGGGCCCAACACCTCTGTAACTAGTGCTTCCATTTTTGTTCTAGCTAGATGAATTTCTTTAGCTGTAGCTGAATTGGCATAAATAATTTTATTCAATTTTATAGTACAATCCATGCTATTGTAGGACAAATTATGCTTTACAGTATGATATGTTAGGGCTAGCTCAGATGCAACAACATTTTCTTTATCACTGTATCGAGACGATGTGGAAGCAGAAGAGTCAAGGAATTTCTCAAGTAGTCCAGATGTTCTCCTCATTTCTAATTTTGATTTGTGCTGTTTTGTTTGCAGGTGTTGTTTAACCTGAAAATAATAACAATAATACCGTCACCATACCTCCCACGCCCACCAGTCACCATCAAATTATACTTACAAAGTTTTATTTTAAATAAAGTCAAATCATTTTATAGCATAGCATAGTTTAGTTGAATATTGCAACCATAGCATTAGCAATGCACACACACAAACACACACGTGCACACACAGAAAAAAGAAAATTTTGTTCTTACTTGTCCTATTCCTGCTGAAGCAATTGTAAATGTAATTCCACACAATTTGCATTTTCCATTATATTCGTTTTGTGGATCATTAATTAACCAATTACCATGTTCGAGTTCCCACTGACTTTTATACTTCTGCAATCGTTTATTTTTCTGTTTTGCCGTATCATTTTTTTTTGAACATTTTTTCGGTGTAACATATTCATTATCTATTTGATTTGTTTCACTTTGAAAATTACGTTTTGTAGGTGTATGTGGAGTATTCTTGTCCATTATTTACAATAGCTATAAAACTTTAAATCGTAATACGTATTCTTTCCTTCGCATAAAACTAACAAGAAATTGTGTTACAATGAAAGTGACACTGGCATTGTTGACATTCGAGGTTAGGTTACGTTCAGAAATGGTTAAAAAGGAGTGCTTTAGTGATGCCACATCACTAAAGCACTCCTTTTTAACCATTTCTGATTGAAGACATACTTTCAGCACCAATTGATAAATTTCGTTTAACGAAAAAATACTTAGGACTAAAGTTTTCAAAATCCCAAAGAAATCAAATCATGCGAAATAAAGTATTTTCGTGTACTTTATTGTTCTCATAAAGTATAAAGTACAATTACCTGAAATAACGTACAATACTTTATTATAAAGTACGGGTGGCAACCCTAATCGAGGCAGTGTTTCATTTTCTAAAATTTGTTTAATTTCGAGTATTTATGTGTAAAATTGGTGGATTTTTAGATATAAAGTCTTCGACAACGTGCACAAGTGTAGGAAAGTGGCATAGTTGCCGTGAATTGTGATTTTCCGTGTTGTTTCCAAAACAACACAGAAGCCTCTAGTAAAGTCTCCACTACTTTACTAGGGCAGGACTTTGACTTGACTTATAACTATGAAGGACTTTACTTGACTTGATTGTGACTAAATTACGAAAACGCTGGATAATATTAAATTCTTAATATATGCAAATTACTTGTTTGTGGCCAAATGCGATGCAAGAAGCCAGAAAAAAAAAAAAACTATGTTTAACACCTTTTGCACCTTTGTTTGACATTCAGTAGCTAACTATATTTAATTAACAGTTATTACATATTATTGGTGAAATTTCTTAGAAAGTAGAAAGTAAATTGCAAGCAAAAGGTATGGTAAATTTTACCGAAACACTAATGATTAATACGGTGACGGATGGAGCTGTCAATTTATTACGTAGCATTGTAAGTTTGTACTTATTCTGCTTTGTACTATGGAACATTCCACCTTAACACAAAAATGTTTCGTTATTACGTTCAACACTAATTAATGCCCAAATTTCAGGGTCTTTTCAAAGCACAGACTACTTGCCCGCCTCCACCTCCTATTATAATGAGGATGCCACTGTGGGAATTAGCACAGGAAGCTGGGCCATTCGTAAGGCTGGCTGGGTTGAGTGGCGCAGCCGCGGTAGTGCTTGGAGCTATGGGAGCTCATCGCACATTCCCGGAAACAGAAACTAAGGAAGACCTAAGAAAGATTTTTGACACAGCGAATCGCTTCCATTTCTTACATACTCTTGCACTAGTCACAGTACCTCTTTGCAGGCGACCCGCAATAGTAAGTATAAACATAACATAACCTCACGTCTATATCCCCGAAGGGGTAGGCAGAGGTGCTAGCACCCACGTTTCGCCGGTTTATGTTTTAGGTCCCAATGTAATAGGTGGCGAGCCTATTGCCATTAACCGGGCACTTATAAACCTGCGATAAATACACACATAACTTCGAAAAGCATCGAAAAGTCATTGGTGTGTGCCATGGTAATACCTGGGATCGAACCCGAGACCTCGTCTCAGCAGCCCTTTACCCATACCACTAGGCTAACTGTTTAAAATATTCCTTTGTTGACATAAATTTACTTTGTTGTACATATTATTTGTAACTTCGTTTTTAAGATTACATATGTCTAGGTGTGCAATTGTTAACGACCTCCGTCCTCCATGAGCGCAGGCCTGGGGATTTCAGACGAGGCCGCCTGTCACCCCAGCAGAAGCATGCGCCCCTCCCCCAAACCGGGGCAAGACGGGGACACCGTGGTTCCCAAACCCGAGGGGGCCATCTCGAAACCGGAGATGGCCCAGGATGTCGGGGTGCGAGGGATATGCTCTATGGGCAACCTTACACGGCATTTTAAGACCCGAGACGACGTGCGGTTTTAGTCGGTTCAAACCCGGCGTAACCACCCCCGCTGGCCGGCGGGCGGGTATCCGAAGGGATTTCCGCACAAAAAACAAAAAAAAGGAATGCAATTGTTGCTACAAAAGTGCGTGATCATGAAACCATTGAAATATTATTAGTAATGACCTCGTATTTAAAATCAAGATAGGCCACTACTACTAGTTTTAACAAATACAGAATGTAATGTAACAACTAATGAGGCGTTAAATGATAATGCTACTTATACTAAGCATCACTTGTTCAATACCTCTTTTTCTATGCTCACTCCTACAGTCTACATAGCCCTCAGACTGATCTGCCTAGTAAGGTAACTTTAAGCATCAAGATAATGTAGTTACTCAATATATTTTTCTTATAAATTCACATCACAAAGCTATAAAAAGCAAGATTCATTTAAAAACTTGACTCTTTTAGACACCTCATCCTAATTGATAAATTATGTTCGAAGCCAGTAATAGAACTTGGAAAGAAAGATACCAATACTGGTTGGTATCGTTATTTAAGAGATGCAGTTCTTAAATTGCACACTACACACAAGTTATTGAAATATACAAAATGTCTGCCTTAAAAGAAAAGTCTAAATTAGTATTTTCCATTTTAATCAGATTTTTTCTATCATATAATTTAAATTAATTTTGCTCTCTACAGCTTTATAATTAATGTTCATGTAATCTATCCTTTTTATTGTTGATTCATAGAATGTTGTGTCAGTGATGTTGTACTGAGCAAGGTTACCTATATGTGGCAGATTTCAGTTACTGACTTACTCTCTTACTTTAGTGCAGGTACTTATTTGGTGCCTCTACCACATAGTGGGTATCAAAAGATAGACAGATATAGAGTTGACTAACAGTTTGGTACATTACAATACTTGCTTGGTCAGACTTAGGATAGGGGACCCCCCTAATGCCTCAGAGAGGATATTAAGCTGTTGGTCCCGGTTGCCATACAAACAATTGTGGCATTTGTTACAGGTAGTTGAAAACCTCAAAAGTCTGACAAACTGATCTTACAGAACTTTAGTATTGATATCTGATAGCAGTAGCTTGATGAAAAATATCAGCCATTTCGTAGTTAGACTGAAAGCCAATCCCATCTGAATTGGGAGAAGGCTCAAGAAGGACAAGATATACTGTCATTTAATAACATAGTGTGAGAGATTAGTAAATTAGTAATTAACCTGAGAAATAATTAACATACAAACTGTTTTCAGGCTGGAGCTTTCTTCATAGCTGGCATGAGTCTATTTTGTGGGACTTGCTACTACCACGTGTTTACTGGTGATCGCAGTTTACGAAGACTCACCCCTATTGGTGGCTCTTGTCTCATCCTTGGATGGGCGGCGATGGTGCTGTAAGCGCATGTGACTAAAACTTTTATTCAGCATGACCTTGATAAATGAAAACGAAGCAAGTTTATTATTTATGTATATATCAGGCCGATCTACTGCAGCCGGCAGTCCTATGGCGCGCAGATTTTTTTTCAATAACTTCAACTCATTACTGGTCACAACCTGGACGACACATTAGGCACAATAAAATATTCTTATCTTATCTTATTAGATAGGAGGGGGGGGGGGGGGACAAATGAGCAACTATCAACCAAAAAAAATTGTAATGCATGCAACTAAAGCTCAACTCACACGTGCGCAAAGTCGAAGTCGACATCGCGATAAGTCATATTTATTGCCTATAACAACATATTCATCGTGCTTTTCTGATTTATTGAAGTACTAATTCTAATGCAAATATGAAGAAAAGTGAAAGTCAGCCAGTATTGCGTTTCACCGTGCGTTACTCGCGTGCAGTTCCGAATCATAAGCCGACCAGTTCAGACGTAGCACAATGATGCATGATGAAATGAAATGCAACGAGACGAGTGTGCGTGACAGTAGAATGTGGACAAAAACGGAAATGCGAGCGTGGCCACACGTAGTTGATAAACAGGCCGCGACGCTGCACCAGTGTGAGTTGAGCCTAAGATATCGAAAGCTTTTTAAACACAACACGACAGTCTTTATTTATTATACATATATATTAAATGAATTATGTAAGTCTCTGTTAGGCTATCAATGTAAGAATATTAAAAAAAAACACTCAATTTCGATGTTATCTGTTCTGACAAACAGTATAAATAGCAAATATAAATCGGGTTGTTTATTATATGTTATGAAAAGTTATATTTTATTATGGTCATGCTGAATAGTTCTCCAGATCAAATAGATGATCATTCATTTATAGATTGTGAAGTGTACACTCTAGTTTAGGATTATTTGAAAGTTTATTGCGTTGATGACAAATCTAGTACAAGTTCTTATGTTATTGTTGTAACCTATGTAAGGGCAAAAATGGAGATATATATTTTTTGTTCTACAAGATGTAACCTGTAAATGCAACCTGAATACATTTGTAGATTTTTCTTCAATATTCTAGACATATTATCATTCAATAAAGCTTGTATATTTGTTGAAATTTTATTTTGCATTATGTTATATCAGATCGACGGGCGAAAGGTTAAAAGGTACAAGCAACATCGAATATTCAAACAAAAAAGATCCTAAGCGACATCATGAACACTTGACCGAAAAGCGATTCTTATCAACCATCATTGTCGCTTATATCTTTACGCCTTTCAATTAAACCTATGTCTCCTCCAAGTAGATAAATAAGTAAGTTGCGTGTTTCATATAATTAGTTGCCAAAGTAATTTTATTGATATAATATGTAGTGTTGTGTATATTTAATAGAGTAATATGTATATTTGTTTCAAGAATATAAGCATAACCAATGTGAACAGGTGGTTGGTATCGGTATTTCAGTAATATAAAGATTTGATGTTTCAAGTGCAGCCTTTTATTGTATGACTAGCTGTTGCCCATGGCTCCGCCTGCGTGAAATACTGATCATACGTTCCCGCGACCCGTAGCCCTGAGATAACAAATGCTATCTTTATGCTAAATTCAATTAAAATCCATTCAGCCGTTTGTGCTTGAAAGAGAACCAAGCATCCATTCATTCTCACAAACTTTCCCATTCGTATAGGATTACAAATAACCAGGAAGTGTGTGGAGGAAGTTTGACGCACAATTACCTACAATGTTCATCATTGACCTTTTCTCTATTTGCTTTGTTTTCTAGAACTTTGCTTTGTGAGTGGATATTCCGATAATTTGTTTGAATGACGTATGCTAGATATCGATATATTTTTGCTAAAAACTAGCGCAGAGGTATTGTTGCATAATTGTATTATTGGAGGATGTCCCGTCAGAGGTGTATGTGGCCCCATCACCAGGTTAACTTCACCTACTGATTAACCGATGACTGATGAGGCTCTGGCGCTTCCTCTCAAAGTTGGGGCATCAGACGATAATGTCTGCCGTAAAAGCCAAGAGAAGAAAACATAGGAAAGCAGACCTCGGGTCCCAAGGTAAGCTTTGAATTCAACCGGGTTTAACACTGGGATGATGATGATTCACTATTGAAGGGTGTAGAAGCAAATAAGGACTTTACGGTTTGATGAATAAAACAAAGAGCGCGGAACCCAAAAAGATAACGTGCTATAATGCACATAGAAATTGGTTGTTTTTCTTCATTGTCAGGTTAGAGCTATGTGCTCTACAAGTTTTGCTTATCACATAACATTAGAGCTTTAAATTCAAAACTACACATTTACATGAAATCTGAATCTCAATCTCTGAATGTTCATAACTCATAGCCTTGCCTATGATTGTAATTTTATAACTAGACATCGAGACATGAATGCTCAAATATGCGCACTTAGCCTTGCCTATGATTGTAATTTTATAACTAGACATCGAGACATGAATGCTCAAATATGGTTTTTCATTTGTAATACATCCCTGCTGGTATAACCGATCTCTAAAATGGGCTAGAACAAAAAATAACATGATCTGTACACACAGAAAAAAAAAATTGTGTTATGTAAATTTTGAACTCATATACATCTACTATTATAAAATTGTTAAAAAACCGGCCAAGTGCGAGTCGGACTCGTGCACGAAGGGTTCCCTACCGTTAGCTATAAAAAGCCGACCTTAAATACTTATCTGTTTATTTTGATTTAATCATTTATTTTTCAAGTGAATATATAACTAAATATTCTGTGAATATTTCAAGCGTCTACCTGTTGTCGTAATCAATATCCAGCAAAAAAAACTCAGGTGCGTTGTGGTGGAGAGCCCCCATAAATATTTATCGTATTCTCTTTTTTAGTGTTTGTTTTCATAGCGGCAACAGAAATACATCAACTGTGAAAATTTATACACTTTAGTTAGACACGGTTCCTGAGATACAGCCTGGTGACTGACGGACGGACAGCGGGGTCTTAGTAGTAGGGTCCCGTTTTACCCCATGGGTATGAAACAATTCTGAATACAAAAATATTAATTTACTGAACGGATTTTGATGCGGTTTTTCGGATTAGAAAGGTCTTGGTCAGATTTAAAATCTGCCATTGCAATTGGTTAAGTAGAACCGAAGATATGATCAAACAACACAACCGACCTCCACGCGGGAGGAGTCGCGGGCATCAGCTACTTGAATATAAAATCAAAAGGAAGTGCCCCACAGGTATCGCTTGTGTACCAAATGCTGTACAAACTTATGTCATGGAGTCATCATCCTCCGAGCCTTCTTTCAACTCAGTTGGGGTCGGCCTCAGGCGATACTGCCGGAACAACGAAACGGCCGAATACGATATTTTCCGTGAAGCTTCTGCCATCAGCAGTGCTATTCTCTAAGGACCACAGCCTTGCGCGCAGCGCTGCGCTCGTCGACGAGCTCGCAAAATGCTGCTTTGGATTTATATTTTATTTTATTTTAATTTTGATTTTAATTTATGATTTATGATTTATGATTTAGATTTAGATTTAGATTTAGCTGAATCTTTAGATTTTTAGATTTCAGCTAAATCTAAATCTAAATCATAAATCATAAATTAAAATCAAAATTAAAATAAAATAAAATATAAATCCAAAGCAGCATTTTGCGAGCTCGTCGACGAGCGCAGCGCTGCGCGCAAGGCTGTGGTCCTTAGAGAATAGCACTGCTGATCTACACTACACACTGGCGATAATGAAATTCTGTAGGTTGACGGTCGGTAGGATCAAGTTGTCATACTTTTTATGGCTCTCAATTACCCGTAAAGACTACCATAGATATTCGTACGGTACCGACACTACCGACGGTCTGAGGCTCAGAGTAGTTAGTGAGACCCAGACGGGTCAGAGTGTGCGTTGAAGGCACTAGAACGCATATATGCGTAGCCAGCAGTGAATTTGTTAAGTTGTTTAGTAATTAGTCAAAGGCAATGAAAAAGCTCTAGTCATTGAGTCAGTAATTGCTCACCAGTAATGACAAGGTCTTTAGTCATTGGTCAGTAATGACAAGGTCTTTAGTCATTGGTCAGCAATGACTAAAATGCCTTAACAATTACTTAGCAGTAATGACACAAGGTCTTCAGTTATTGGTCATGTAGAAACCTTCACGGGCTTCACCCTATTGGTGCCAACGATGAGGTGGGTTTGTCGGAATCGAACCGGCTAAAACCACATGGAGTCCTTCCCAATTGTCTATTGCCGGATTAATTGAAAGGCTAATCCCAAGGTTACCGGCGGAATTTTTCCGCCATCGCGGCCTCGCCTTTGGGGGTCGAGTTTGACCCTGCTTCGGTGAGTTGGCAGGCGTGTGTAGGACACACACGACACGCCTCCGTTTTAACCTGCTTCTGTAAGGACGGTGAGTTGGCAGGCGTGTGTAGGACACACACGAAACGCTTCCGTTTTGGCCTGCTTCTGTAAGGACGGCGAGTCGGTAGTGCTTGCCGTATATGAATCTGCGGCGTTCTCTCCGCAGGCTGCGGAACTCGGGGGACATGGTTCTCGCCCGCTATCTCTTTCACGCGCTCACCTACTTGCAGAAAGAGGCGGCGGCGTGCTTGCTCCCGTCGGAGACCACGGCTCTTACCATAGTCTCCAGCGAGAGAACGTAAACACCCAGAACTACCACGAGATCCCCGACGTTAACTCGCCCACGATGGGCACTCCGCCAGTATATAGAGCGCTGTGATCCTCGCAGTGCTGGCACTTCGGCGTTGTCTTCCGGTGAATGCGCCACAGATACTTACCGAAGCACCCGTGCCGGGTGATCATCTGTGACATCCGGTAGAACAAGTCACCATGGTGCCATTCCAACCACTCCTCCATGACCGGCCTCACCGCCGCGATGGGGGCTTCTCCCATCTTGGTCAGCAGTCTAGAGTATATTAAGTGGCTTTGCTTGTCTTGTACTTTAGTAATCTTAGATGTTTAACAAAATCAGCGATGAAGTCTCATGGCGTCTTCATTCTTTCACAGGCGGAGTCTGAATGGATGGAACCAATCTTTGTATTGCTCTCGTCATTTATGCCTTTGTAATACACAAGGTGACAAAAAAAAGTCAGTGTTGATCAATATTGTTTACATGGTTTTATTGAAATTGTTACATATTAAATTTTGCACTTTTTCTTTACTCATTAATGATACTTAAAACATACACCGTTTGGTAATAAATGCTATTATAATCATTGGACTCTCAAACAAGATAAGTGGTCCTTCAAATAGCTTAATACAAAATGTGCCGACCTATTTATTGTGAAATAATCAACTGCAAGGTGAATGCAAGACCGCTCGCCGCGCGATCGAGCCAGGCACTATTGTTATTATGTAGGTCCAGGAAACAGCATTATGGATGGTCAGTTCCGTGGCTAATGCGGTATCTTCTGAATAAAACCAACCAACTAAATCCATCCATTTCACATATTCATTACAAGTTTAATAATATTGAGAGCCAGCGGAGCTCCAGTGTATAGAGAAAGTAAATATACAAGGTTATCACATTAAATTAACACAAAATATAATATAAACATATTTCTATAATCTAAAAAGAATCCAAAGAAAAACAAACTATAGAACGCACAGCACTTTAAGTGTCTGTCACATTAAGGTTAATAAAATCACTTTGATTGCACATAAACAGCAGTCGTCCGGGGCGTGTGCGCCGTCAAGTATAACACAACGATAGGTATCACTAGCCGCATTCACACGCGTACACAAATAACTCTGGCGGGTACGTAATCACAAGGTAGCGAGGGGCGCTCACGATAGGTGGAAGGAGTGCTGGCCCTCGGAGGCGGCCAGGCGCAGTTTGGCTCGCATTACCTCGGCGCTGCTGTAGTCGGGCAGTTTCAGGTAGTTGACGCACGTCATCACCGACGGTAGGTACTCGTCCGGGTCCAGCGATGACTCCAGCGACTTGCGCACCACCGTCAGCGGCGGGTTTAGAGCTTTAAAACCTGGAACAATTCATTATGTTTACCAAAGTGATGAAACTGATTTCTCATATAAATATGCAGTGTGCGTTTGAAAACAGGGTTGTTTTAAAAATAGTCTGAAGTTTTGGAAACAAAAGTTTTGCCAAGTGTGTTAACAAGAGCCGGCAGATGACGATGCTGATCATGAGTACTGAGAGCTGCAATATTTTTCTTGCTTTGAAATAACCTTGGTTAATTTTAAAATAATATACTACAAAGTAGTAAAGAGAGATATCCTTACCTCCAGTGGGCAGTCGTGGGCTTCCAGTGACAAACTGCAGGAACAGACGTTGCTCTTCGCGATTGTAGGAAGCTAGTATATCGATAAGCATGCGGATAGCGCGGGACTCCGCGTTGTACCCGTGGTCGGGACGGATGCACTCCGTCAGCATCCGCGGTTCCCAGCGTTGATCACGTCCACCTTCACAAATAACATTGTCGTCAATATTGACTGCCTCTGCGGCGTAGCGATAGTACCGACTGCTATGACAAGGGGCGCGGGTTCGATTCCCGCTCAGTGCAAATATTTGTATGCATGAATATGTCTATTTGCATTGGACTGGGTGTTTCTATGTATGTATGTATTTACAAAAAAATAAAAAGTATATAAGAATGTTAATCCGGATTCTGAAGCTATGCTATGATATATGATATGCTATGCTTTGGGTCTAGAAAGCGCTGTGTAGAATGTCGTAGAATATTTATTTATTCACTGTACATATATACCTATTTTGTAGCCCGCTTGTTATCTTGAGACAATTTCCCTGGGACTTCCTGACTGTTATTACTCGGTGTTCACTACTGTTGATCCTGGTGTACGGGAGTTGCAGTAGTGGGAATGCGGGTGGGATTAGACCCATAAAAAAGAAATTTATCTACACTCAAATCGAAAAATTCGAATTACGAATTCAAAGACGATTCTATACATACCCACTTTATAAACGTATATACATAAAATTAAAAATAAAACTTATTATAGTACCGCCAACTGTATCATAAAACTCATTATAGTACCGATATCTTTTTTTATTCAAAACAAAGTAGGTAGGTTACAAGAACGCCATTCTTTTCACAGTTCGAACTGCGCATGCGTGCGCCTTTTTTTTGATGTTCAGCTTAAAACCTTAGACTAGTTTAATTTCAATTTTTCCTATGAGTGAAGATAAAGTAGTGTATGAAACTGCATATAACTTAGGT
Organism: Cybosia mesomella; assembly: GCA_946251805.1. NCBI lineage: Eukaryota > Metazoa > Arthropoda > Insecta > Lepidoptera > Erebidae > Cybosia > Cybosia mesomella. The sequence continues at coordinate 25,626,786 of OX276390.1, read as the reverse complement.
ATTAAAACACTGGGGGTGGCAGGTGAGGCCGCCTGTCACCCCAGCAGAAGCAGGCCGGGACGGTGGGGCGACTAGCGCCCCTCCCCCAAACCGGGGCAAGACGGGGACACCGTGGTTCCCAAACCCGAGGGGGCCATCTCGAAACCGGGGATGGCCCAGGGTCAGTCGGGGTGCGAGGGATATGCTCTATGGGCAACCTTACACCCCGGTGTCTGCAGACCCAAGACGGCGTGCGGTTTTAGTCGGTTCGAGCCCGACATAACCGCCCCCGCTGGCCGGCGGGGGGGTATCCGAGGGGATTTCCGCACGAAAAAAAAAAAAACAAAAAAAAAAAAGGTATTAAAACACTCGAGTCAACCTATTATCAGACTCTCTTGTTTTAATACTCCTTCTTATATGACAGTTGCATAAACTACTAATATACATTATATGAAGCCGAAAATATTTCACAGAATAGAATCTTACCAGATGGACTGCCACAGAATACTTGTTCAAGTTCTTCCGGATAGAAGATCTTGAGATTAGTGAGGGGAAATACTGATTCAAAACCTTCCCTGAACGCTTCCATCTGCTTTATGACTCCTGTACAAAACGAAAAAATGAAAATTTTAGTTTATTTCCTATTTCATTCATAAACGACGAGCTGTTGACCATGTATTTATATATTGTGAAGTGAACCCTGCTGTTCCATACCAAGGATTCTGAAGAGATTCTGGATGACTTATTATATACAACATAAACAGATCAATCTTCAAATTCAAATAATCAAATTTCAAATTTACGATAGAAAGAGTAAAAATTAGCTAACAAGACTCTTCAATGTGACTGAACGTGGGACAAAACATGTTATATTTGACGACAACCACACAGTTGGTAGTGCAACGTACCTTCATATAGAAGCCAATGTGAAACGAGATCAATATAGTTGTGCAGGTTGTGAGCGGTGACAGGCGTGTCCCGGCCGCCGCGCCGCAGTTCCGTGCAGCCGTCGCCCGGCAGTATGAAGTCTAGGCCCAACTCCTCAATGGGGCAGCCGTCTAACTCGAGCCCGGTTATCTGTAATATTCATTTCTTTGTAACACAGAGTAGTTTAGCTCGGCGTAGCTCCGGCCTTAGCCTTTGTGGTTATTGTTTTTTTTTAAACCAACCAGAAATGGGCCCTACAAAGTAAAAGCCTGAAACACAATTTGGCGACCATATACCCATTTTGGTGAGCATTTATCCATTCACACAGTTATTTCTAATTTACTGGTAGTAAAAAAGGTGCATTTATGGAACACGTTTAAACACAGCAAAGAATCACGTCATAATTTAAATTGCCTATATTCTGAAATATAATTATATGTCTTATATATTGCTGAAATACACTATAATTAGATTTTTTTTTAATTTCTTTCAGATCGTGCAATGTTACGTTTCGGTGTTTAGCCCATCTGTCAAAATGCACTCTAAATTATTTCGACCATAGATGGCTTAGCTCTTTGAAATATAGGAATGATGATGCGATGAGATAAACGTGTAAGGGTGGTGCGCGCACCAGCTGCGTCTTCTGGTCGGCGCTGTGGCGCGCGTCCTGCGCGATGAGGCGCGCGCGCTCGGCCACGCGGCGCAGGCGGCACAGCGAGCGCCACAGCTCCGGCGCCACGTGCCGCACGTCGCTCAGGCTCAGCCACTTCTCCTCGCTCACCAGCCAGCGGTACATCGACACCGACAGCGGGATGTCCACCTGACCACCACAACAACATTACATTACTCCATATGCCATGTTACATTTGTACAATACTTGTGAACACACTTGTCTTAAACTTTATTCTACATATTAGCTGTTGCTCGCGGCTTCGCCCGTGTGGAATTCTGATCCCGTTCCCGTTTCCTATGGGAAACTATTCCAGGGAGAAAAGTAGCCCTATGTGTTATTCTAGACTATATTCTATCCCCGTACCAAATTTCAGCCAGATCCATTCAACCCTTTTTGCGTGAAAGAGTAAGAAACATCCATCCATCCATCCAAACTTTCGCATTTATAATATTAGTGTGATTATGTTTCATTTTTTGTTCTGACCAGACCAGACAAGGTTTATGTTAGTGTAACCACCAAGTAAAAACAAGAATTATAAGTTGGTATGAACGACCTTCGATTATTATTAACAATCGTTTCGACAAATAACATTTAACTTGTGTTGCAGACTTATTTAAAAATATAACAGTAAAAATAAAACAAAAAACGCATGTTACGTAGATAATCAAGAAATGCCCAAAACACAATTCACACTTCACAGAAGTTAATAACCTATTTTTTGATTTGGTGCGCACACACTGCAAAATTTATCACATGATATATGTTAGACTCACCATTCTAGAATCCATTACAGCTTTAGCCATAAACTTGCCAAGGAACCGGAACTTGGCCTTGACCCTGGAGATATGCGAGGCGCGCGCATTCCGTCCTACGGCTTGCGGGAAGAGGCCGCACGGCCAAGTGACGAAGGTAGCGTCGGGGGCCGGCGACGGAATCGACGTCTCTTTCTCGAGATCCGAGTGTTCGGGAGAACGCTCTTCGTCAAGATTCAGAGCATCCCTCACGGATGAAGCCAAACGAGCGGCTGCATCAGCGGAGCGATCGGTAACGACCGGTGGCTGGCTTTTGACGATCTCACCGCCGAATGAAGTGGGTTTCTGTTTAAAGTTTTCGCTACCGTGCCAGAGATCGAGGTCGGCGCGCTGCAATTCCTGCGATACGAGCGCATAGAACTCGAGAGTGGGACCGAGACCGGTGCCGACCTCATTCTCGTACTGGATTTCTAGGAGAGCTTTGGAGTGTGCGAACTCATGCATAACGTGCTCGGCCTGACGTAACACGTTGTGTCGTTGCACGGTCCGCTTGCGGCGGTCCAGACGTGGCGCCACGCGTTCGTCGGGCCCGCCACCGGCCGCGGCTCCTCCCACTCCGCGCTCGCCGCCTGCCTCCAGCAGTCTCTGCAGCGCGCGGTCGCGGTCAAACGACACCACGTAGAACAGAAGATGCCGGCATTCGAATGGCAGCACGAACGGGCTGCGGATAGCAATTTTAATTCAACATGATTTGTCATTCTTACATAACGGAATAGCAACGACAGTTTAATAAGTAACGATACTTACCATGCGTAGGCAATTTTCTTTAACCATGGTGGAAGATTTCCAGTCATAATAACGAGAGGGTCTTGAAGTTGACGGTTCGCTTTGGCGGCGAGCTGTGACACGAAGTAATTTAAAAAGCTAGTAAGTAATCTTCCACTGAGATCAATTCTCAGGTACAGTCGTAATTACAATGAAAATATCAAAAAGAGATAAGGATAGTATTTCCATCCGTCACAAGTATTCCCGTATTATAGTCGAATATTTTCGAATGAAGTCAAAAGTTCTAGGATAAGCAATTCATCACATTAAATGTCAGTTCCATTCGAAGCGAAACAACGAACAGGTTACTAAGTAACGACGAAATAGTAAAAATGAGAAAGCGTGAGGAGTGAAATGGAACACGTACCTTGGCGTTGATGAACTCTGGGTTGGGCACGAGCGGGCGGTGGTCGGGCAGGCAGGCGGCGCGGTACAGGGTGTGCCAGTGGCGCGACAGCGCGTGTAGGGCACGCAGTAATGCCAGTGCACCAAGAGACGCGTCGCGCACTTCGCACGAGCTCAGCACCGCACCACGCAGGTGCGCCACCAGGGGTGAAGATCGCCCCGGAACCACGCCCTCTGCATACCGCGAAATATTCATATGAGGAAATGTCTCGTATATGAAGTATACTGACAAATCATGCAATCTCTCTCGCTGTGTGTACTTATTCAGCGTTGTGTCGAAGTTCATAATAAGAAAAGGGTTTTTACGGAAATGCCACATTCCGGAAATGGCCACTGGGTCCGTAAAACACCCATTCCTGAAAGGAAGTATTCTTAAAAGGACACTTTTCGAAAATTACCTATTCCGAATTGGACACATTTCGAAAATGACCTATTCCGAAATTGGACACATTCCGGAAATGGCTTAAATTTCGAAAAGTGGAGTAAATAATTGTAGGTGTCAATAAATATATTTTAAGATGATTTACTCACTTTTGTGAATAAATTTATTTTCCTTCCTTACCCAATTTTTGAAATTTAGACCTTTTCGGTTTATTTTTTTTTATAATTTCAATTAACCCACTTATGGTATGTATTGTCTAGTTTTGTGAACCTAATAATAAGAGAAAGGTGTTCAATTTGGTATTTTATTCAGACCCACAAGTACAATAAGATAAGATATTCATTTTTAAGGAATATGCCGTATGTTGTGCTGACGCTGTTATTTTATGCCGTATGTTGTGCTGACGCTGTTATGTTTTGCATATATTGAAATAAATAAAAATAAATTAAGATTTGAGGTTTTTTATAGAATAATATAACGTGAATATTACCGTTCCACAACAGATCAGGCTTACGCCTAGAAGAGAGTTTGGTCGGCTGTCCTTTTCCTTTCCTAGAAGCGGCTGTATCGGAACGCGGTTGTTCACTGCCCTCCACTGCGCGGTAGTAGATCGTGTGTGTTTGCACCCAGATTCCCGCGTTTGCTTTAAAAAACAAACATAGAACATGACGATTTTAACATCCAAAGTGTAATATTTCTTTATTTTTTCAAAATTAAATGACATACCTATTGGTGTCTCTGTGTCAGTATCGGCATCGTTCTGTTCACCGAACTGCCGCACTGCCTGATATACTGTCATGTTGTATGGCAACACTGTGTCTCCGATAAGGAATTCCAGTTTGTGGTCCGAACTGTAATCATATAAAGTAAAATAATCAAGGACAAAAATAACAAATATTTCACTCATAATTTCTGATTTAAACTTTTTAGGTATAGAATCCTGGGTAGGAGTCCTCTCGCTCGGCAGCATGATTGCGGCAATGGTGCGGAGCGCGAGCGCGTGGGCCGCCACCGCCTCCTTCTGCGAGCATGTAATGCTCGCGAAGGAGGTGGCGGAGCGCGCCCGGGAGAGACTTAGAGCTCTCCCGGTCCGCCGAGCCCGCAACTTGCACGCCGCGCGTCGCAGGCAACTCAGGCGCCGGAGGTCGCTTAACGACCTCCGTCCTCCATGAGCGCAGACCTGGGGGCGGCGGGTGAGGCCACCTGTCACCCCAGCAGAAGCAGGCCGGGACGGTGGGGCGACTAGCGCCCCTCCCCCAAACCGGGGCAAGACGGGGACACCGTGGTTCCCAAACCCGAGGGGGCCATCTCGAAACCGGAGATGGCCCAGGGTCAGTCGGGGTGCGAGGGATATGCTCTATGGGCAACCTTACACCCCGGCGTCTGTAGACCCGAGACGGCGTGCGGTTTTAGTCGGTTCAAGCCCGACATAACCGCCCCCGCTGGCACGCGGGGGGGTATCCGAAGGGATTTCCGCACGATAAAAAAAAAGGTATAGAATCCTAAGCTCTTGGCGCATTATGTCGTAATAGTAGCATTAGCGTTTATTGTAAGCATACCGCTTTTGAAAACATGAATGCCCCGCTGCTTTTGATATAATCCAAAGTCCTACAGTAATTAGTATTTGCCAAAAAAAAAAAAAAGTTTAGAATGGACCCCGTGTGTGTGGTGTGTGATACGTACTCAGTGGGGTGGTGGTGAGGCGGCGTGGCGAGCGAGTCGTCGACGTCGTCGTCGGACGCGGCGTCGTCGTCCGAGTGCGGGCCGCTCGCCGACTCCGAGCGAGCGCGCCCCGACGCGTACCCGCGCTGGGCCAAGTACCTGCATCAAACAACACACAAGTGTCTTAACTATGTCAGTACATGTCTCAGCATCACAAGTCCTAACTGTCAAGGGTCAAAAGTTGATGTTTTCTCAAGTTAAAATTGAATTGAATTGAATTCTGTTATTCGAAGATTCTCTTGTTATTCAAAGATTATGTAGGCAATATTGACGTAGATTTCTAGGTTTTGAGTCACAGACATATGATTGACACAAACGGAACATGTCCGGTATCTGGTGACGCCAAATTTACCACACACGCAATGTAGTTCAGACAGGGCCGAATTAAGCCTCAAAACCTCTATGAATAACTGCTTAACTGCATACGTTCAATAAAATGAGAGAGAAAGGCCAATTTATTATACAAAATATTAGATAGGTCACTTCTTCTTCTTCATCGAGCCTATGGCTAGATATTTGATATATAATAGCTAGATTTTTAAATTGTATCGGCCCAAAACTTAGCCACAGCTTTTTCCGTTGCCCTACATAGGTTCTCGGTAGTACAGGTGGAGGGGAATAAAAACGAGTACAATTGTTTAGCAATTAAAAAAAAAAGACGTTACGTGTAGTACTCTTAAGTCTGTGTGTTGAGTAATGTTCGACTCACATTCAGTGCTGCCTTCAGTTGTTACGAAAAGGATTTATTTAACGATTAAGAAACGAAACTTGAAGCTCTTTTCTAATGGTCTAAGATCCCACTGTCGCCAGATCTCACTTATTTTTACAAGGATAAAATGTATCTTACTCTATAAGAAATATCTAAAGGAAGTGGTGACTGTAGTTACCAAAAGTGTAATCCAAAAAGGGTAAAACATATTATTCAGTGTACCATTGAATAGACCGAGGCTCGCAATTTCTCATTTTATACAATAGCTTATATATATATATAAATGAAACTGGCTTGATAACAAAAAAAAAATGTTAGCTTTTTCGGAGGATTAAAGACGACCTCAACAAAGCCACTTACATGTCGCGATAGCAGAATTTTATGCTCGAACAATTTTATTAAATTTCTGTAAATACAGTGAATAGTTGACACGAAATAGAGGAATTGGGTAAGTACATTGATTGTCTCGTTGCTTCAAACAGTAATATTGAGTGCTTCAAATATAATTTATTTCAGCTGAGTGACAGATATCCTAGATAAATTTTCCTGAGCACATACTTATAACGTAGGCCTCACATTACTAGTAAACTCGTTAATCCCTCTTAACACTTTCAGACACTTGCTGTGGATATTTATGGTTTATATGATAAACATAATGACATACCTTTCTATGGCCTGGACTAAAGCGAGAGGGTCAATCCGTACTACACCTCCCTTCCATTGCTTCAGGTTTGTGCACGATGGGTGGCGTTTGAGATCACACTGAAACAAATACATCCAACAATAAGTACATCCTCTTAAAGCGTGTAACTTTTGACAGATAAATAATTAATTTATACATTAACTAGCTGATATTCAGTATGCATTGCAATTCGCAGCTTTGCGAACCACATTGGTACACTAACAAAACATGATCTAGACAAGAACATGGTTTATATTTTATTCGAGTTGTAAGATTCTGTTATAAATAAATCCTAAAATAAACCTCTCAAATTTGAAACATCAAATCCTCGTGAATAAGTTCCTGCCGTCTGATCTTCTCACCCCAAGAGAAAACCTGCGCCAGAGTCTATCCGTTAATCAGCAGGTGTACCAGTACGCAGGTGAGGTCGGTTTGGCCCCAAAAATTTTGTTGGGGTCCCATACGCGTCAAAAGATACATACATATAGTCACGGTCATTTCCCATCGGCGTGGGTAGAGATGTGAAAGTTTGTAAAGATGTTTAAATGTTTACTCAAATGGCTGAAAGGTAAGGTAAACCGGTAAGGCTGAAAGGTAAGGCATAGGCTACTTTTTTGTCCCTGGAATATGTCCGAGAGGTTGCGAAAACGGGATAAGAAAACATAATTCCCGAATAGTATTGTATTTATAGAAGACGCACCATGAGCTGGTGCGTGTTGAAGAACTTGAGCGCGGAGGTGGCGGGGCGCGCGGGCAGGTCGTGCACGCGCACGGGGAACTGTTCCAGGTGCGACACGCACGCGTTCACCTTGCCCACCAGCGCGCTCAGCGCCAGCGAGCCGCCGCCCCCGCCCCCTGCACTGCCGCTGCTGCTGCCCGCGCCGCTCAGCGTGCCCGTCAGCTCGTTCCACTCCGCACTGCACATAGATACACATAAACCTCTCGGCGACAAACCTGCTGCAGTTTGCTCCTCTTGTAGAAGCGATAAATACACTGTACACTGTCTCGCGAAATATATTTGAAAGGGTGACACTTTGGTGCTTGTCGTAATAGATAAGTGTTTTTTTTTTAGTTGTACCTAGGTATTATTAACTATGGTGGAACATTGTCGCATTGGATTTATTCTGTAAGAGCGATGTATTTTTAGTTATAAATAAATAAAGGGTGTGCAAGGCCCTACATACACCTTCGAGGCCCAAAACCAACCTCCACTGCTAATCGGTGCACCTGCTGAACAACAGACAAGGTTCTGATGCTTGCTTTCCTCTGGGGGTTGGGAAGTCAGACGGCAGTCGCTCCCAGAAAAGTTGACATACAAAATCCCTAGAGGAAAGCCGGCGCCGAAGCTTCGTCCGTTAATCAGCAGATGTACAGGTTAGTTAGGTCTGGGTCCCGCAGATTATGGTGGGCCCCCAAAACACCCTCAAATTTTTCAAAAAATGCAAAATATGGTAAGTGAGTAGTACTCACATAGCCATTTTGCAATTTGAACGTTTTGACATTCAGATCTTTGAGGTATGGACGTTTTAGGCCGTCCGCTGCGTTGAGCGGACAGCCACCGATAGAGCAGTCTACACGCTATACTTGACGGAAATTCCGTCACGGATCTTTCGCGTCAGAATGCCAATAAATGATATTGCATATAAATGATGACCCGGCGGACCGATCGATTATTCGAGAAGTGAGCCTGTTATTTGTCCTTTATATGCCATAAAATCTATTGGCATTCAAATAAAATATCATTTCCAGTGTAGATTAGGCCCAACGCTGCGTTAGACGGGTCGTCTGATTCAGTTTTTCTTCACAACCAATGAAACAATTTATAGTACAAATTTAAAATTTTGACATAATGAAACGAAGGAGTCAAACTTACTCAGGCGTAAGTGGCATGTCAGCGAACACGTGAAGGAACAGTCGTAGCCTGTCTTCACAACCAGTCACATAGTCTGTGCCGTCGCGTGCCTCGGCGTCTGCCTCGCGAGTCTCGCCCGCCTCCGCCTCGGGCTCCACGCCCGTCAGGAACTGCAGCAACGCACCCAGCACTCCCGAGTGGTTCACCTGCAAAGTTTTTATTTTTACCCGACTGCAGCAAAGCCATAAGAGGAGGGTTATAGTAGGGGAGCCCTAGAAGAGATTTCGGGATTTACTGGAGCGCGGCAGAATAACGGCATAATAATATAGCATAACATTATAGAATAAATAGCATAACGGGGGAAACCTTGCACCTTTTTAAGTACCCCCACTAAATATAAACTCTTTATATAGAGACGCGCGCATAGAACAACCCATCAGAAAAGTACAAAAAGAAACTATTGTATGTCCGCGAGCGCGCCAGTTTAGGCAAGGGTAGTTAGTTACATGCAAAAAAAGTGTGCACCTCGATAATCTGACGATATGCGCGTGACGTAAAGTCATGAAAAACTCATGAGGTTTGATCGCTTCCAATCTTTCTGTCATCTAGGGGCTCTTATTTTCCCATTTTCTACTCCTTCGTACGGCCACCCCACCACCCCACCTCTAACGCGCTCGAGATGTCCGGTTAACTGTTTTTTTTTATATTATATGTATATTAAATATATTTATATATTAAATATTTTGCAAAACTGTTCACGTTAAACCCACCAGTGGAAAGGAATACATCCTTAACTTGTTTTCCTTTTCAGCATCTAATCCTCACAATCCAATAGTTCTCCACGACACTCGAGTAAATCCACATTTAGCTACTTGGTCTCCCCTATTATTATATCTTTAACCTGTATGGCGTTATATTTCCTCATATATTTTTTTTAAACGACAACCAATTTTGTTGATAATATTATGTTGTTATTATATTCAGTATATTTTTTGAGCGAATGACACTGGGTAAATTAAAACGTTTGCAACGCTTCTGTCACGCGCCCGCATATCACGCCCGTTCTGTTTGTCCTGCGCCTTAGAGAGTGCCATCATGATGTGTTATGACGTTCGATGCTAGACAAATCAGCTTGTCAACGCCCATACTATAAACTATTGCATATGTAAATAGAGCCTTAGGAATAAAAATGTTGCAAACTAAAGGGTCCATAACATTACAGGAAATTAATTTTACACTAGTCCATTTATCTTGTCATGGATCATTCAGAAGGACACGCACCTCGAAAGGAGACACATCATGATGCAGTAGCGTGTCCCTCAACTGGTGCAGGGCCGCCCGCCGATGATGGTGTACGGGCAGCGCCGCTGCGAGGGCCGCCAACTGTTCCAGGGCGCCTCCGCAACCGCCCAGGGCACCCCACTCACGCTGTAATCGGGCTGCAGTCCACTGGATCCATTCGCGGACTTTCTCTCTAAACATACATTATCATACATGGTTAATATCAGAATCATCTTTGTAATATAAGGTCCGACCAACAACTTGACAATGCACTCTAGCTGCGCAGAAAGTGTTTTTCAGTTGTCATTGGTAGTTGTGCGGGGCGCATCCATTAATCAATCACAGATTAAATTAAAACAGTTATAGGCTCAAAGTTCTCGCGTCATTGGTTGATCTCTCTCTGTAAACCAGCGCTGTCTACCTGCACCACTACGCGGACAGCATTACGCTGAGAGGCTGCCGTAAATCTACACGATTGTGTCCGGCATAATTTTTTTTTATGTAATGTTTTCTAAAATCTAAAACGTCTCTCTATTCCGGAATAAAAAGATTTTCTTTTTTTCTTCCTTATCAGTCCTTTTATTATTATTTTTTGGTTGGTCTGTATAGTGCGCATATGCGAACTTTCTGACTTTTGTTCAAAATGTTTATTGGCAGTTATATATGACAATATGTATAATAAATCCAATAATTATAGCGGGAAGTAAATTACGATACATACTTATTTTGCACGGTGAGATTAGCCGAAGTATGGGGCGAGGCCAATAATCCTTGGTCCTTGTGGGCGTGTGGCGAGCGACCCCAACGCGAGGGGTTGAGAGACGACAGGAACGACGAAGTTTTCGATGCACCACCGACTCGTGGGCCACCGCGACCTCCCACCGACACTCCTGAACCTGTCCAACGATACGCTGTGCCATCCTCACATATTAGACTTCCCGTTAGAAACACCACACAAATAAAAGATATAGGACTGCATTTGAAAAATATAGTGATAGATGATTTTCAAAGCTTATTTTGTAGTTACATTCATATACTCACACCTTTTAGCGTTTATGGCAGATAAAAGTTTGAAGCGTACAAAAGTATTTGACCATTAATTACTTAATACTTTTTACGATTTTGAACCTTTCGCCATTGGGTCATCAATGCATTGACTGCAACTTGTAGTGACTTGGGACTTGATTCTGTCTTCGTCATTGAATTATAATCTTGTAGGAATTCAATTTCTGTTATTAGAACTAAGATCTATAAAGGGTTGTACACTTCTGTTGCTGAAAGAGCAGAAACATAATATAGTGATGCTATAAGTACCGTGCGGAGAGGTGGCGTGGTGCGCATGCGCGGGATGCGCCAGGTGCGCGTGCGGCTGCGCGGGCGCATGCGGCGCGTGCGCGGGCGCGGGCTCGTCACGACGTCGAGCGTGACGCGCGCCTGCGCCCCCCGACCTCTTCACCGCGCGCTTACGCTTCAGCATCTCGGCCAGTTGCAAGGGACTCCCCGACCTGTAGTTAACGTAAGTCGCAGTGTTTTATTGTCACCGTGGAGACGAGTAATGCTCTAAGAGCAAGTGAGTATGCTACGATTCTGTTATGAACGAACCAATCCTGACCACATTTATAGTAGTTTTTGTATGCTTTTATTTTACATTATTTGCTAATGCCTCTCTCCATAACTTCCGAGCAATATTCAGTTGTTGCCCTGATACGCCTAAACACAAAAGAATCATGATAATAATTTGTAGATCAACCAAATAGTTCTATCTTGTGGCAATGGGCAGTATACAAAACATGCAGTTCTAGACCCAGAACTAGACACACATAAATTATACTAGTGATATAGCTCATAAGTCTACGGATACCGATTTTATAACTAAAAGTATACTTTAATAATTACAATTATAAGCGGCGATAGCCCAGTGGCGTACGTAACGGACTGCTGATACTAGTGATATAGCTCATAAGTCTACGGATACCGATTTTATAACTAAAAGTATACTTTTAATAATTACAATTAAAAGCGGCGATAGCCCAGTGGCGTACGTAACGGACTGCTGAGACGAGGTCTCGAGTTCGATTCCCAGTCGCCCCGGGCACACACCTCTGACTTTTCGTAGTTATGTGTGCATTATTAAATGTTAATTATCGCTCGCATAATAATGTGCCCCGTAGATGGCAATAGGCTCGCCCCCTATTACATTGGGACCGTAACATAACTGGCGAATCGTGGGTGTGTAATTCGGGGATACAGGCGTGAAGTTATGTTATGTTAATAATTACAAAAGGCCGGGATTACCTTCTGGCAGTGCAGAAGAATGATTGGTAAAAAATGGGGGCTAACACCGAAAACTATCTGGCTTTGCGAAACAGTAATCCGCCCCATGATAGCGTATGGCGCTATAGTCTGGTGGTCAAGGACCGAAAAAATCACAATAGCGGCTAAACTACAACGGACCCAAAGACTAGCCTGCATGGCAACCACAGGATGCATGAAATCTACCCCCACCGCGGCAATGGAAGCCATGCTCGGACTCCCACCCTTGGATCTGTTCATCCGCCAAGAAGCAACAGCTGCGGCTATACGCCTAAGGGCACTCAACCTATGGAGCGAGAGAAACACACGACACACCACACTGCTCACAGATCTCACAAAAGAGATACCTATGATAGGAGCAAGAAATGATCGTGTACCCAAACAACACGTATTCGATAAAAAATACAAGATCCAACTTCATGAGGACCACCGCTGTGAGGCTTTACGCCCAACGGAATTACGCATCTTCACAGATGGATCAAAAACTGGTACAAGCACCGGGGCTGGCGTCTTCTCGGAGGACCTTAATATATCCATTTCAACACCGCTCGGGACCCATAACACAGTATTTCAAGCAGAATCACTCAATACGCATGCTCTCAGACAGCATGGCCGTGCTGCAAGCTTTAAACAGCCACACTATAAACTCGGGACTAATACTGGAGTGCCATCTTAAAATGAACCAAACAGGCCACTTTAACAACATAACCCTGCAATGGACTAAGGGCCACAGCGGCTCGCGCGGCAATGATGTGGCAGATGAGCTTGCCAGGAGAGGATCTGACATGGTGATAATGGGACCTGAGCCCATAATACCGATCCCCTTTGCATACCTACGAACCATAGTAACCAAACGAACGAGAGATCAACACAACAGCTATTAGATAAATCGGGAAGTTTGCAGACAGGTGAGGGAAGTACCTACTCCCTAGTCTTGAAATTAGACTGACCAGGCGTCTTCGACAACTGACCAAACGGCCACTGCGCACGGCCAGAGCTGCAATCACGGGGCATGGCTCCTTCAATAAACACCTTTTTATTTTAGGAATCACCGATAGCCCTCTCTGCAGAGCCTGCATGAGAGAGGAAGAAACAGCGGCACACGTGCTCCTACACTGCCCTGCAACCGCCACATACAGGGTTAAGTACTTCGGAAACACAGGTACGCTCCGGGAGATCGCCGGCAGCGTGAATAGCTTGCTGGCGTTCTTCAATGAGCTGGGGTGGATCGAATAAAATGCCCACCCGCGCGCAAAATCCGGGCCTTGTCGTGGAGTTGCGGATACCAGCCCGTGATACCATACCATACCATACCATACTTTTAATAAAATTTGTATAGCATCAATCACAAGTAACGTACATTTTAGAAATTAAATTAATTTCAATATGTCTACTGTAATTATATATTTACCAAGCGAAATCAGTTATAATATCTAACGTAAATACATAGATACACACCTGTGAACAGTGCTAGCAGCCATCTGCGAGTGTGTGGACACTGAAGCGGGACCAGGCTCTGACCCACTGCCGTCACTGCCAGTTGCTGTATAAGAAAAATTACAATGCTGATATTGATGAACACAATAAAATAAAACTGTGGCACTCTGGGAGTGGCGACAGAAGTGAAAACTTGAACTATTAGGTTCGGTGTCGGTAACGGTAACAGGGTCGCGATTTCAATTGTGTTTTCCCTTCTCAAAAATGCCCAACGCGCCTGAAGAAGTTTTCCCTTCAAAAAAACACTCGACACTGTAAACTTAGATCTCCGAAATAATTCATCAGATTTTAATTAAATTTTGTGAATCCAGCTTGTTCCAACTGGAACAAGCTAGATCGTGTATTTTTTCTTATATAAAAAGCGCGTTCAGTCTATCTCAACTACCTTTTTTATGTTACGTTTACCGCACGCGGTCTCCACTCATCTCTTCCGTATTGCGGAAGACCAGGAATACGGGTGCTATAGCGCACATTGGGAGAGCACTATGTCTAGCAGTTGACTGCATTAGGTTAAAGGTGATCTTGGATTCTACAACGTTAATAATATATTACCAAAGACATATAAAGTACTTACGCATAGTAGTAGCGACAAAGGACCCAGAAGCGGAGAATGCCAGTGACAAATTATTCTGATGTTCCAGCGATGTGGCTGAAGTTGAGGCCGGTGGAGAAGAACCTCCGCTTGAACGTACACTTCCACCGCTAGGAGACTGAGAAATAATATTATACTTACGTCAGTAAAAAGTGCAAATAGAAAAGCTTGACATTCATGACCACTTTTGCAATAGGATTCTGTTTCCATTGCCGGATCCACTAATACTGTCAAATATGTTTTTATTGATGTGCCTCTGGAAAGCATACAGTATCGTATTGAAGGAGCTGTTTATACTTAGCCATAAATGCGGTCTCTATGGTTACGTTTCACCTGACGTTTGATAGATGTCAGCACTGTCAAACCAGCAAGGCGGGAGTCGCTGTCGCTTAGAGTGTCATAGCGTTGTATACTTTCGCCGCGTGCGGTCGTAATCTCTAAATACTTCCTTGATCCCTAATATATTTAAAAGTATTGTGTTCCAAAGTGTTACATAATCTTATATTGCGTTTATTTCCGCGTATATTTTCAATCGCGAAGTCGAAAATATTAGTGATATTTCGTAATGAACATCACGTGCGGCTACGACGTCAATAGGGCACTCAATGCCTTGCGATCGATTTTATCGGAATCCCCGACGTCCTTACTGGCCTCTGTACAACAAAAGTCGGCGTCAAGTAGCAGTTCATCGGACAGCGGGTAAGAGTACTCGGAGCCCGATGGACCAGCCAACTATCGATCCTTGGATCGATGCATTATACGACAAGGTCAGTTTTATTACAAATTTTATATTGCACAAACAATGTAAACCTAACGCGAATACAAACAGGACCACGTAATTGAGTCGACTTATAACGTAATGTTTGCAAATCCGTCGATTTAAACCCCATAATCGTTAGACTTAGCTGCTTTTATCGTGGAAAAAAATCTCAACCTGATGAGAAACGATTGCTCTAGCTGATAAAACTGCAACAGGTTAACACTGCCACGTGGCAGTATATATATATTATAAGAGAGAATCGACAGCCATGAATGGCATTTCCGTGCTTTTGCAATTTGAAAATTAACGATGAAACAAATGCTTGCAAATGCAATGCAATGCAAAACTATGCCGCAAAGGGTAAGCCCATTCCCTAAGCCATTAGGTACATAATAATCCCTTAGAGTTAAAATCTACCCTCTTTAACAATATTTCTGTGATGTATTGAAACTTCAATGAAATTTTAGACAAAAAGTAGTGATATGCCTTCAAGGAGGATATATGTACTTATGTTTATTTGATAAAACAAAACTAGCGCCGTTTATTCCACCTCATGGTGGGTCTTATTTTTTATTAAGCTTTATACAAGAAAACTCTATCAATGCCAACAAAATGTGTCATCCTGTTCTTTCACAAACAGTACAACCAGTCCTCATTAAGATTCGTTTAATAAGTTTCGTTTCGTCGTCGTTAACTATTACTTCGAAAGAAAAGTGATGGACCTAGGCTCTCAATCTTTGAGCTCTGAACTAATTTGTAAAAGTAAAACATATTCTTCTGAATACTCATTCTTTTATACCAGATTTTCTTCAACAGGGAGACTATATAATCAAAATGTATAACAAGTTGATTCAGTTATGCCTTCAGGCTGCGGAAGCCGTGAGGCACTTGGAATCCCTATTTATGCCTACAAGTTGTTTATGCCTACAACAAGCTGTTTCATGGCACCCCTATATGGACCCTACGCAAAGGGATATAGGGCTTGCCTATTGGTCATACAAGACCAAGCCAAGTTATGCCTTCAGGCCGCGGAAGCCGTGAGGCACTTGGAATCCCTATTTATGCCTACAAGTTGTTTATGCCTACAACGTTTCCCAAAGTGGGCGATAACGCCCCCTTGTGGGCGCTGCAGGCCTAAAGGGGGCGGTAAGAGACCCAGAAAAAAAATGGGCGTTGTGTAGGCTTCGGGGGGCGATTTGTAATTTCATCTAGCTAGGAGGACTCTTAGACACCGACAGAGCTCTCGACTCTCGGCTACAACTTGTGAACATCAACTAATATTAATTAAGAGATTGCTCAAACTCGGTTCGATATTTCTCTCCGCGTAGTTCATGTATATGTCCTGTTTTATTCAATAAATAGAAGAAAAATCATGTCAATCGGTCGCTCCGTTTCGAAATAAAAGTAGACACAAAGAAACAAATAAAAAGGCAATAGACACACTTTCGCATTTTAATAGTTATTAGTATTCCTAGATAGGTAATTTTCGTAGATAATAGACCGCGGGCAATCATGTTTTAACAAGTTTTTGTTAAATAACCAGATTTGTGCATTCCTGTATCAATCGACTGATTCATAGAATACTTGTTCTTACTTGTTGAGTACAATTGAGCGTCGAATGAGCGTCGATGACCGCGGGCAATCATGTTTTAACAAGTTTTTGTTAAATAACCCGATTTGTGCATTCCTGTATCAATCGGCTGATTCATAGAATACTTGTTCTTACTTGTTGAGTACAATTTAGCGTCGAATGAGATAAACGAGTTAATGCATGTTTGTCTTATTCCTGTCGGTGCGTGCTGCTTATGCAATCCTACAACGGAATATTTATTTTATTTTCATTTGCGGTTTGTTGCGCGGTAGCGTTGTTTTCTATATGTCACCAGCAGATAACAAACACGTCTTCAATACGATACTGTATGCTTTCCAGAGGCACATCAATATAACGTTTTTACATAAAAATAAAACCGATAGAGTCTGGCTATCGGTTCTCTGCACTGGACTGTTTTTTAAAATCTATACATGGCAATATTTTTGAACTGTCATGAGTGTCATGTCACTGTCAAACGGATTGTCCCGTTTTTGTGTTTATAGTGTTTTTCAATCAATATTCTTTTGAAATTATTGAAAAATGCCGAAAGCTATCAAAGGCGTAGTTAGAAAGTTGATATTTACCATGATCGGCAAGTATCAAGACATAAAACTTGATAATGAACGAATCCAGAACGAAAAAATACATCGCTTAGACGAAATCCTTACAGCTGCTGGTAAGTATTCTTGATAGTTGGCTTGATATTTATGTCCAGGTATCATGTGTGAATACTATTTACTATTTATTTTTCTTGTATGTGTTTTAGAAGGTGACCTGGCGAGAGTCAAGACGTTAGTGAGAGTTAAAATGTTTTGAGGAAAAGGAAGCGTTATTCACGTCAAAAATGAATACAAATTAAGAGATGGAATCACAGAAACAGCGCTGGAACGATTTATAATAAATGTACGTGATTATGATGACGATAGCGACAGTTCATTTTTAGGTGTTGAATTTATAGAATCAGACTTTGATTATGAATCATAATAAAATTATAAATATTAATGACTTGTAATTTTTTTTCTTGTATCCTGGACATGATCATTATTTGCATGATGAGCAACTATGTATGTTAACTTTATGTCATCATCATCATCATCAACCTATTCTAGTCCACTGCTGGACATAGATCTCCCCTAATGAGCGCCATAGCGCCCTGTCTTCAGCTTGCCGCATCCAGCCTCTGCCCGCAGTCTTTCGCAGATCGAAACTTAACTTAACTTTATGTGTAAGTTGGAAATTTATTTTTTAATAAAAGCATACTAGCAACAGAAATTACCAGTATAAAACTGCTTGTGTGGGTTCATACCGATAGTGCAATGACTGGGGATCGAAACTGTAACCTCAACATTGTACGTCCAATGCCATAACCATTAGGCTACAGTCACCGTTAATTCATAAATACCGGAGTGCAAGTTTGGGCCGCAAACGGGACTAAACGCTATAATGATGATATCTAAGCTAATTTTAAAGTTTGTGCAGCTTATCCGACTCAGTTTGTTAAATAATATGTACAGGTATGATAACACGTAATAAATAAAAATGTATAAAATAACTTTAATTGAATATAAAAAATAATAGTATCAAACGCATTTCTTCAGTCTATAGTCGGTGTTGTCACCCCTTGTTTTTTTGAATTTACCGCTCTTTTCTTGTGCAAAGAACCGATGGCCAGACTCTATTATGTGCCGAGAAGGAAAGCATACAGTATCGCAGGAAGATCTTCCTGGTGAAGCCTTATCAATCTAAGCGACAGCGATTCCCGCCTTGCTGCTTTGACAGTGCTGATATCTATCAAACGTCAGGTGAAACGTGACCATAGAGACCGCATTTATGGCTAAGTAAAAGTGGGTATTCATGGTAAACATTTGTTTAGCAACAGTTGCTAAACATTGTTGGTGAGCGGCGAGAATGTTGCTAGCAACTATGTTTAAATCAATACAGGTTGTCCACACGCCAGTCTGCGTTAAAATGTTGCCCGAGGAGGTAGTGTTGTTGTGTTCTCTGTATCAGATGTATAGAATCTCTAATAAAAAAAAGAGAAAAAGATGGTGGATTCGAAATTATCTTTTGCAAAGAGAAAATTTGATGAGTGACCTCAGAATGACAGATGGATCATTTTGTAACTTTACGAGAATGTCGAAAAGTGATTTCGAACATCTTCTAGAAATGATTGGTCCATCAATAGCCAAAAGGGAAACAAATATTCGTCAGCCAGTTTCACCTCAAACGAGGCTGGCTATTACATTACGGTATCTTGCAACTGGAGATTCATACAGTTCTCTTTCATACACATTCAGAGTATCAAAACAATTGATTAGCAAAATTATACCAGATGTATGTCAAGAACTAATTAACTCACTAGCAGGATATGTCAAGGTACAAGAACACTATTTGTGTAATCAAGTATTTTATTAATTAAAAAACACAAAAAAAACAGTGTATGCTATTGCGTTGATTCATCACTGAGATAGTTAACTAAGTTTAGTATAGCCGAATCTTCTGTTTCGTCTCGTAATGCATCTAGTCTATTTGTTTCGTGTCTCTCAATTTCCCTTATTTCAGTTTCCTGAACATTATTTGGTGTTGATGATGGATGAGAAGATGCCGTTTGATATCCATATGTATTATATCGTCCCATTTTTAATTCATACAGTATATTATTAATATGGTACTTTGCCTGTGTCACGGCTTGGTCATCTTTAACACTTCTTAATTCAGCAGCAATATATTCACCATATATATCAAATGGATCCTTCTTCTCCCTTTCATCCATCTTTTTTTTAGCACTTTTCAAAACCTCTAATATTTCATTTGATTCATCTGTCTTATTTCTTTTCCTCGAAGATGTAGATGTTGTAGCATTCGGCCTTGGTGATTGAGATGGCTCTGACTCCATACCACTTTCAAGTGCATTGTTTTCATCTACCTGTAAATTATTATCTTATTATATATTTATTTCTTTTTTAGGTTCCAAGTTCGGAACAAGAATGGAAACAAATAAGTCGTGAATTCGAAATACGATAGAATTTTCCACATTGCATTGGGGCCATTGATGGGAAACACGTTATGATTGTGGCGCCAAATAATTCTGGAAGTGAATACTACAATTATAAAAATCAGTTCAGCATGGTACTTATGGCAATTGCAGATGGCAATTACAACTTTATTTACGCAAATTATGGAGCTAAGGGTCGGTCGTCCGACAGTGGAATATTTCAAGAAACACCGTTTTATAATGCATTGTTAGAAAACTCACTTAAACTGCCACGGCCTGAACCAATAACACAAGGCGGAACAGAAATGCCGTATGTAATTGTAGGTGACAGTGCTTTCGCGCTAACGGAGAACATCATGAAACCATATCCTGGCATTCATGAACGTGGGAACAAAAAGCGTATATTCAATTACAGACTATCAAGAGCTAGGAGGATTATAGAAAATGTTTTTGGCATTTTATGTGTGGTGTTCCGTGTATTCACTAAACCTATTCCGTTAAAACCAGCCAATTGTGAACTCGTGGTAATTGCTTGTGTATATTTACATAACTTCTTAAGACGTAACTCAGTTTCCAGATCCATATATACACCTCCACAAACTTTTGATTTTGAAGACTCTGAAGGTAACCTATTAGAAGGTTCTTGGCGAAGGGAACTAAGTTCGTTTCCTATGATTGATTTGCAAAGACGGGGCAGGCCTGCATCACAATCAGCTCTTTGTATTAGAGAACAGTTTGCCGATTACTTTATAACTCCAGAGGGAAGAGTTCCATGGCAAAATAATGTAGCGTAATTGTAATAATTTTACAGACAATAGTATAAAACAATTATATACAAAAACAACTTACTGTTTTATTCATAGTATCCGTTTCACCAGAAGTAGTTGCACCACATAACAAAAATTCCAATGGCTCGTAATAAATCCATTTACATTTTTCTATTGCGCCGCTGCCTGTAGTTTTTTTTGCCGACATTTTTTTTTTCTCTCTAGTAAATTGAGTACGCAGTACATGTATTTTAGTTTCTACGTCTTTATCATTATTTAATAATATTATTTATAATAATTTATCATTGCTCCACACTACTGCCATGTTTATAAACTGTTGCAAACTCGTCCACACACGTCAACAATTGTCGCTAAACTGATGTTTACGCTTGTCGGGCGAGAGCTTGTCAACATGATGCTGTCAACTCTGCAACACGCAGTGTTGCCAGCAACATGTTGACAGCAACTCCGCAACACGTTGATTCAACTTTGTTGCTCAACAAATGTTTCCCATGAATACGGGGCTTAAGACAGCTTCTTCAATACGATACTGTATGCTTTCCTTCTCGGCACATAATAGCGGTTTTATTTTTATGTAAAACCGTTATATTATGACACTCTCAATAGCAACATCGGTTAACGACATGCTAAGGTGGGACCGAAAATGATTGGCGAAATACGAGTGTTGTATCAATTTGACAAATCTACAAAGTACGAACTTGCGATGGTTCCATTGAACGTCCGTGACTCATACAGGCGATGTTATGAACGACGGCCTCTATAGTTATATAATGAAAAGTGAGTACCTTGATGGGGTGTTGTTTCAACGGTTGTGATGGTGGAGCGCGCTCAGCCAACTGAGCCACCTGGTGCAGCACTCCCTCGCGTCGGAACTGCACACCCATCTCATCCGGTAGACGCTGCATCAGAATCTCTGCCAACTGCAGAGAACCTACCACGATACGCAGGTCGCTTGATGCCATCATGCCAGCTATATGTGAGGATATCACCTGTAAAGATAATGATATAAAATAGATACAAAATTGAAACCCAGATACAGGAAATTTATTCATATATTTAAAATTTAAAATTTATCTGAGAGATATTTAAATTAGAACAAATCGGATAGAACTTTAGCCTGCGGTAGTCTACTGCTAACAGAATACTCTACCAACTGAGCTGTCGTGCTGCTTAATTAAAATTCTCGTCTGAATGTCTCAGGGTGTCAACTACCGCAGTTAAGTTATTGCACAAAATGATAAGATGTTCTGGTGTTCTAGATGGTAAACAAAATCGTCGTCAACCTAGTCCATTTTAGTCGCTATTACTTTCACGACGACGACTTCAATTTTTTTTTTTTATATAACTTAAATTGGGTAAATTTGGATCATCGGAAACAGACTTATCAATTTAAACTATTTTTTTTTTCAATAGTCAACGACTACATACGTATCGTAATCAGAAGAAAAGTACATACCTGCATCTTGAGCACTTGTCTGAGTAGTTGCGCATCGGCGTAGTATACACAACGCAATATTGCCTTCAGCGCCTGCGAACGCACGGCGGGCCCGGCCGAGCTCCAGTACACCTCGTGTAGGACGGCCAGCAGAGCTCGCGCTAGCAGCGGGTTTGAGCGTACCATAGCGATGCGCGGGTCTGTATACAATACCAGATTTCATAATTAGGGTTCAGATTCAGTTCATAGGTATAAAAATGTCTACTTTTTACAATACACATATTCATTAAATAATTGATATATAGTTTTTTATTTGTTTTTTGTTTATTGCAAACATATGAGTACTGAGCAAATGACACCATTAGTATGTATGGTATATATAAGTGGGCCGGCAGGCCAAGATCTATCTCGCAGAGAATAAACTGATAATAATAATGTTGTATTGAAAAAAGGGCAGGACAAAAGCACTCGAAACCTGCAGGTTTGCATGAAAAGTTTAATAACACTAAGGAAGCTCTGTGTAGGGACAGAATTAGATGGCGGGCTGTTGTCTCTGTCTACCCCGCAGAGAAAAACCCGTGAGTATATGTATGTAGAACGTACCGGCTGCCGGCGCGTTGGCAGATGCCTGGTCACTGGGCGGCGGCGCGGGCGCCACGCGCTGCACGGGCCGCGCGGTGCCAGTGTGATCGTTGAGCTGGAACATTCACAACGCATTACAGACAATCTCACAAGATTAGAATACAGTCACCATCATCGTCATGGGTATTTTTGGAGCCCCACCAAGATTTTCGGGTCCAAACCAACCTCACTCTCAAGCCGTTACACCTGCTGATTGATGGACGAGGCTCGGCGCCGGCTTTTCTCTCAGGGCTGCGAGATCTGACGGCAGTCGGTCCCGGAAAAGTCGACATACCAATCATACCACAGTGTAAACTTTGGATACAACTAGGAAACCGCTATGAGGATGATGAAGACTTACGAGGGCACACCAGGAATCGAGTTATATATACCTTTAACTAGAGACAAGTTATTAGTAATAAGTTTCGAAGGCAACATGATAAAATTATATATGTTTTGTGCATTTCAAAGCGTCAAAGTAGTACTGGTTACCTGTTGCATGGCCGTCAAATCGACAGTGTAGGAGCGACCCAGGGTAGTGAGTAACACCTCTTCTTCGCCGGCCGCCACACCTGCTTCCAGAGAGCGGCTTTCTGCCCACGAGTATGAGCGCCACACACCTGCATAATACACACAGGTTGGTTAAAGTAAGTGGAAGTACAATAGGTCGTCTTAAATATGTTTCAAAATATTTCCATTTTGTTCAGGCGATTTTAAGTTTACCATTCTCTAATAACGAACAAGTTTGTATTTTATAAATTTACTCGTATAACGACAACGTCACTGATGTTCGTCTTAACGTAAGTGGTCAAAAGCGTGCCATTAGCTATTAGAAAATAATATATTAAGCATAGAAAACAGCCTTAAACATTCCCAAAATTAACTATGAGATGTGAAATAGCTATACAACAGTGAACTGACCTCTGTCATCTCGCCACTGCCAATGTGCAGTGCGGTCGTTGCTGGCCGACCACGGCCTGTCGAGGTGAGCGTCCACCGCGAATATGCCGTCAGTGGGCAAGCGCGGCATCAGCTCGCCGATCAGACACGTGATCTCGTACAACTCTTGTGGCAAACGCGGTATTAACTCCACTTGCTGACAAAAAGAAAGCACATCAAATATATTCCATAGCTCATTTTTGATTAAAATATGATAAGCCAGATTATTGTAATTGATTTTCTTTCACTATGAAGACTCAAGAAACATTTCTTTGGGGCTTTTTGAGGACATTGTTAGGTAGTGCGTTTTATAGATAGTGCTTGCTTAGAGCTATGGATGTCTCACTGCCACCGTTTCGAGAACCAGAAAACTTAATATGGCTGAAATGTATAGGGAATTACTGTTTCAATCACATTGCAACGCCTTAGCCGCCGCGCCCCGCACTACAACCAAAGAGACCCAAAAACGCTTCCTGCCCAGCTAGAGCACATTTTCAAGAAGTTTTCCGGTCACGATACTAACCTCTTGCTGTAACGTAGAACCGGTGAGCAGACACAGCAGCGTGTCTGCGATGGACCGCTGGTGCAGCGCGAGAGCTAACTGAGGACACGCGGCGCACATCACCCACAGCAGCCGCAGCACTGTGATGAACGTGGCGCCCGAGATCAGTGGCGGTTGTACCACAAGCTGGAAAAAACAACGTGATATTAGTTACGCTATCTGGGTGGTTTTCTGAATCTCGATTGCCCCGAAATATAATATATATACATATTTATATAAATATTTATGCATACAAGATTTGCTTATTTAAAGGTATTAATTGGGCAGGTGCGGAATCTCAGTTACAAGCCGGTTAACCTGCTGATTGACAGATGAGGCTATGGCTCAGGATTCCTTCTCGGGGTAAGAGGGTGAGACGGCAGTCGCTCGCTCCATAAAAGTCAAAATAAACAAAATTGTGGAAGGGAGGAGTGGGAGAGCGGATCCCTAGCTTAAATCTAAATACGATGTAAAACTGGCAATTCAATACTTACAAGTTGCTGTAGATTGGTGAGCAGTTCAGGTGTGGCAATCTCCTGCAATCGGGCAGGGTCGTGCTGGAAGCTATCCACTAGTCGGGAGAAAGCGAGGCAGACGCATTCAACTGACTTCTTGTCTTGCTGGGTCAATCTACAACAACATTTAAAGTGGTAAGACATCTAATTTAGAAGAAGAGTAGTTAGAATTCTAAAAATATTTTTTAAGAAGTTGCAAATTAGCATCACTAGAAAACTTACACACATTTCACAAATGGTAAGAATCAAGTCGAATTACACAACATTGTCACGTTTTACTGAATGTAATTCATTGAATAAAATATGGTATCCAGTTTAGTA
This sequence comes from Cybosia mesomella, assembly GCA_946251805.1. Taxonomy (NCBI): domain Eukaryota; kingdom Metazoa; phylum Arthropoda; class Insecta; order Lepidoptera; family Erebidae; genus Cybosia; species Cybosia mesomella. Next base: position 25,601,689 of record OX276390.1, on the reverse strand, counting down.
CTTGAAATCCAACCTTATTTTAGGGTCAGGGAATAAGATGTATATAAATACAAAGACCAAGTATTATAAAACAAATAATACCTGTTAGCAAGGAGTTGTAGCGAGTCCCTGACTAAATGGAATTCGTCGGGAGTGAGATTCTGGCAGCAGTTGGCGGTGATAGACAGCGCTGCGCGCTGTGCGTTGATGGAGAAGAAGTCAAGATACGTCAGGCAGGCTGATACCCCGCGCTGTATAGAACACACCATCACTTGTTAGTAATTATGAAAAAATACGACACATTTGACTTTGACAAGGTCCGTAATTTCTGTACACCCCGGAAACTGTCGGAAACATCCGAAGTTGCGCACCGAAGTTTCGGGCAATCTGTTCCATGGAACACATTTACTGGGTGATTGGGTAATTTCGGTGACGTTCGGGCTAATCGCTGCCGGAAGTGACTTCATGGTACAATCATCGCTAAATGCTATGTCTTTCGTATGGGTCCAAAGTTTCGGATGTTTCATGGTTTCCTACCCGATTTATCTATTTGGGGTTTAAAAGTCACTGACCGCCTGCAGTATGGATTTGGAATGTCGTCGCGATAGCATATCGAGAGCAGTGAGGCTCTGCTCGGCGACGTCCATGCACGTGATGGCCTGCAACTTGTCGAGGAAGGCGGGCACGGCCAGCGCCACGGCGCCGCTGCTGCGGGGCAGCGCCTCCAGCATGTACGTCAGAGCACGGCACGCGTGATTCATCTGCAACAACACAAATGTTAACAGGATTCGGAAAACGAGTGAAAAAAATAATCCTTGAAAGTTTCGTTCAATTGCCATGAATTCGTCTTGAACTGAATTAAGCAAACATCTTATCAATCTAATCAGTATTTATTATATAGTTATTTACTTGTTTCTGAACAGAGCACATAAAATCATGAAGGTACTGAAACTGGAATAGAATAGTGACTTGAGTACCTTTTTTTTTTTCGTGCGGAAATCCCTTCGGATACCCCCCCGCCGGCCAGCGGGGGCGGTTATGTCGGGCTTGAACCGACTAAAACCGCACGCCGTCTCGGGTCTACAGATGCCGGGGTGTAACGTTGCCCATAGAGCATATCCCTCGCACCCCGACAGACCCTGGGACATCCCCGGTTTCGAGATGGCCCCCTCGGGTTTAGGAACCACGGTGTCCCCGTCTTGCCCCGTGAGTACCTACATAACATCTTATTGACTGACATTGAATTCTTCATCATTTCGGAACGCAGCTAATATCAGTTAATAAACGTCGTTAGCATAATGGTTAAGAAGTCGGTCTTACGAACGAGAGGTCCCGGTTCGAATCTTGGTCATTACAATCAACGTGAACCAAAGTAATTTAGCTAAGCTGGAGGAGTAAGGGAGAATACTAGTAATTTCGGTTAATTATATTCTTTAAAAAAATTGTAACTACTATTAATACAACTCAGATTTTGCAATCCACCACTGTAACTCGTGTACTACACTACTCGTGTATAGAATCACCAGTTGTGACTTGTGGGTCACAACTGTTGATTTTGGTGTATACAAGTAACAAGTAATGATCAGGTAATGATTCAAGCAGTACAAGACAAAAGTTAAACTGTCTAGGAACCCCTATCGAAATTATTCAGAACTAAATTGGAGGAGTTAGAAATATGATAAATCCTTAGCAAGTGGGAAACAAAAGAGACTATAAAATACTTACCATATCAAAGTTGTGTTCAGCGGCTAGCAAGTTGACAAGCGCAGGCACGACTTGTCGCACAGGGAAGCCGGCTAGTGTGTCTTCATTACCCATAACCAGTAATTGGCACATTTCAATGACTGCTTGCAATTGCTGCCCCTCGTCACCGGTAGCTTGTAAGCCGGCTAACAGCTGAGCGGCTTTTGATGCGGCTGTATAAAAAGCAATGTATTTAAAAACCCTGTCGTAAATGTTTATAGTTTTGAACTAATAGTTTGTCTATTCAGTATCACAATTTATAATAGGTCTTTACCTATGAAATTGCCGAAATTTTCCTACAAATTCATGAGTTCGTTATTCCTGTAATTTAATAGCTATTTCCATTATTTATATTTTGTTTGAAAGTTGATTTCAAGATTTTACAACTCTGTATTAAATTTCGTTTTGATTGGCCGCTTGATAAATTAATTCGATCTTCAAAAACAGTACTTCCTAAATGCTATCCATTTTGAGGATAAATTTCGTATTACTTAACAGCTGTCACTTTTCAAAGATGTAATAAAAGTTGTTGTTTGTTAGCTTAATGTTGTCTCATTCATACACAAAAAAAAACATAAAATTTGGATTTGTCATTCCTAAAAAAAATGCAAAATGTTAGTACTGAAAATGGGTTTGCTCCAATTTCTTCAAGAAAAACGGCAATTTCATATGTTCGTTACATATTCTAATATTATACTACTAAAGTAGCGTACAAGCGCATAGCCCATTTAATGGTAATTAGAGCAAACAGAGTGGAATGTAGAACTGAAATCTAGTAGATTTTTATCACCAAAATTGTGCCTCATTTTAGTATTATATTTACCAGAATTAGCAGTGACAGTCCTGTGGAGGAGATGCTGCATACGCGGGCCTAAAGCACCGAGCAAGTGTGGCGGTAGGCCGCGGGCTTCCAGCAAGGCCTGGAGACGACCAACTTCGCCTTCTTCAGATGAAGACTCCTCGTTAGTCGCACCACTGCCAAGTGAAGCCGCAGCGCCGGCTGATCCGGCACCCCCACTGCCACCGCCCACGCATTCTTCGGCTGACGATGCCACTGAAACAATATATACGTCATCGAAACAAAGTTCTTGTGATGAAATTAAAAAGTGATAATAGAATACTTCAAGAAAACAACATAAATAAGATACATGTGTACTTCTGATACATAATTAAGATATAACATTTTATATGCTACGACATTTTACACAGCGCTTTCTAGACCCAAAGTAAGCATAGTTTAACTAGCTTGTGTTATGGGTTCTAAAATGCGGATAAACATACTTAAATACTTCTTGTTTTGTAACACAGTTTTGCAACAGCGACGATAGCCTAGTGGTGTACGTAACGAAGACGAGGTCTAGAGTTCGATCCCCAGTCGCCCGGGCACACACCTCTGACTTTTCGTAGTTATGTGTGCATTAATAAATGAAAATTATCGCTCGCTTAATAATGTGCCCGGTAGATGGCAATAGGCCCGCCCCCTATTACATTGGGACCTTAACTTATCTGGCAAATCGTGGGTGTGTAATACACCTCTGCCTACCCCTTTGGGGATACAGGCGTGAAGTTATGTATGTATGTTTTGTAAATACATACATATTATACATAAAAAACACTTAGACCAATGCAAATAGACATATTAATGGATACAAATATTTGTACTGAGCAGGAATTGAAACCGCGCCCCCTGTCATAACAGTCGAATGCACTACCGCTACGCAAGAAAGGCGGGGGAAAACAGGAAACATGGAATTAGTTTCATAATAATACTCTTGTTTCCCTACTTCTTCTTCTTCCGAGCGCCAATTCAGGTTGCATCCAAAGCTTTGATATTGGAGCCTGGCGTTTACTATCCTACTACTTTTCTGCATTACTACACCTAAACCCAGTTTATTAAATTTATTTTGGCTTATATAGAAGGGACTGCCGTTTGAACTTCAACTCCGAAGAAACCTGCGGCAGAACCTCATCCGTCAATCAGCAGGTGTGCCCTGGCGGGTGAGGTCGGCTTGGGCCCCATATATCGTGCCCACCACATACACCCTAACACTTAACAAGTCAAATTAAACGTGGCACGCACGTAGTAGTAGCATGATGCACAGTATGACAAAAAATAAATTCATTATTGTTTGATTAATTCACGGATATGTACAAACGTACATAAATACAGACAGATTGAACACAGAATATTCTTTTTAAGTAAGTTAAAAATAGTAAAATCAGTCCAATCAATTGTTATAATTTACCCTTGCCCTTAGGCTTTGCATCGTTTGAGGCGTTGTCCGGCATCGAAGCTGATCCTGACGCCGGCGGTGTCGATGATGTTGATGCCACGGCACCCTGGAATTAATCAAATATTTCAATATAAGGGAGATGACCGTTCGGCGTTATCAATATGGTTCTAAGCTGAACAAAGGTCATTTAGATCAAATATGTTTGTTCAAAAAGGTCACAAAGTAACCTTCTAATGAATATAACCCTTCTAATACATTAAATAAAGAATGTGAGAATAAAACCTGGTATTAAAAACTCACGATCACGCTTTTATAATCTCTAGTCTCTAATCGCTAATGGCTGTTAACAAATTCTATTGGCAATCAAGGTGCCAGCCACATCTGATACATTAATCATAAAGGTCCCTTAGCACCACCAACAGTGTTTTTCTTTTTGTCGATATCAGGCTATAAAAGTGCACGTAATTATGTAGATAGATTTGTTTTCTAAATAACTATAGAAATAGTCTACTGGTGCTTGCCATGGAGATGAAGAGGAATTATGAAACCTCATTACGATAACATGAATGAATATAAATTCTAATTACGATATTTCATTAGGGAATTCCTCAGGAAAACAAGAACCCTGATAGGATCACTAGAGACAACAAAGTGATCCTGTCTCTTTAGACCTTTTTCTTGGGAATCCGTGGAGGTAGAAATTAAAGTTGGAGATAGATTGAACATATTGCACTAATCTGCTTATATAACTCACAATTTAGATTCCTGCTGTACTAAAACCATGTGAAATGTGTATAACATACCGTTGTTAGAGGCTGGGGGTGAGACCGGCTGGACGCACCACCAGTACTGGCACAGGAACCCAGACTGCTTTTACCTGTTAAATAGTAATAACATGTGTGTAAATCTATACTCTTATAAAATTGTAAATCAGTTGTATCTATACATTGGAGATATTTAAAAAAATACTTGGGTTATGTTAATGAATGATTCCGAACGAAAAAACTTTTTTTTGGAATTCTTGTCCGTTTACGTTTTTGTTCACGATGTAGGTACGTAAAAATTACTGAACGCATTTTGATGCTGTTTTTTCAATTAGAAAGGTCTTGATCAGACTTACAATCTGTTTGATTGCAATTGGTTAATTAGAACTGGAGATATAACTAAAAAAAGATTAACAAACTCTGTGCGGGTGGGTCCGTGGGTATCAGCTAGTTCAGTCCTGTATCAATACTATGAATAGACCAAGATTATATACTGCCAGTGTGGACGCCGTTTGACCAGACGGGTGATCAACCCTTCTATGTGGGGCAATTTCACCCATTTCCCCTATAACGACTGTCATACATATTCGTATGGCAACCGGGACTGACATCTTAACGTGCTCTCCGAGGCACGACCAGACCAATGCAAATACTCATATTCATGCATACAAATATTTGCACTGAGCGGGGATCGAACCCGCGCCTCCTGCGTAGCGGCCGCTTTCAATACCGCCACGCCACGGAGGCTGTGTAGACCAAGATTAAGACAAGCCTTTTTTTTCGTGCGGAAATCCCTTCGGATACCCCCCGCCGCCGGCCAGCGGAAGCGGTTATGTCGGGCTTGAACCGACTAAAACCGCACGCCGTCTCGGGTCTAAAGACGCCGGGGTTGCCCATAGAGCATATTCCTCGCACCCCGAGATTAAGTAAAGCCTAATTACAAGTGTGTGTCCTACACGCCTGCCTACTTCATCGTTGCGGGATAAAACCCGACCCCACCAGGCGAGGCCGCGATGGAGGCCAAAGCCCGCCGGTAAACCTGGAGTTATCCTTTCGAGAGCTTACCCGTGGTGCCCGGCAATGGACACTTGGGAAGGACACCGAGATGTAAAGAACTCGAGTCTTTGAGTCCTACATTTTGAGCTCGATTGACAAATTACACAGCTCGACTTATTACAATAAGGCTCCCAAGACTAGAGAACTTAAGTCTACATGAGTTCTTGAGCGCAATATGAAACTCGAGTCTTTTTTAGCGCTCGAGTCGTTTTTACGGGCGAGTCGCGCTCGAGTTGTATTCCGTTTGGAGTTTCTTTTTAAATCAGGCAATAAAATGATACTTCTGTGGGATATATTCGTAATCAGAAGCGTATTTCGAACAATAAAAGCGTTAATTAATAGGAAAATCATCATGAAAAAATATTCTAGTCATCAAAAAATAATAATACACACATTAGTCACATTTAGTACCTAGTATACTTATTTATATTTTTATTATTAAAATGTTTCATTCATAAAAAAAAAAAATATTTCTTTTATTTTTATTTCTGATGATTAAATATGAAAATGTAAGGTGGCATTCAGAGCTTTAAGGTGATCAGATGTGGTCGAAAATTAAGTGTCCATTTTTGGCTTCAGAGGGAAAGAAACACAGAAACACAGACACGAAGTGAAACTAAGAAAAACGTGAGAAAAAAGTCTAGCCTAGATGCAAGACACATCGAAGCTTGTATGGTTTTATTACCAAGTCTATTTCTTGTTTTTGTGATGATCGGGGAAAAAAGAGAAAATTATCTGAATCAACAACTTCAGTAAAAGTCGATAAACAAACGCAGGTTAAATATGAAGATATCATAGATTCCAATGTGTATCAAAAAAATCGCTGGGACTCGTCTGATGTACGAGCTCGTACAAGCTTACTAAAAGATATTGATTTTGGTTCAGAACAACCGTGTGATCCAAGGAATCAAGAATTTGCTAAACTGATAGCATTTGCGATGGATCGAGTACCCGAAATAAAACGTACTATGACTTACTCCAGAATATTAACATTTATACGGAAAGTACGAGAGGAAGATAGTTTAAGGGATATTAGTTTACCTAGTTTTTCCGATTCTGAATAGGTATGCTCCAGAATAAGTCTTTGAAAATTATGAAACTATTATATATATTTAATTGATAGGTATCTAAGACTTTGCTTAAAAAAATGCAGAATAAGGAAATAAGAAAATAAAGCATTACATACTGAGAGATTATTTCAATAATAGGTAAGCCGCAGAAGTATATACATAAGTTAAATAAAATCACACAATCATCACAAAGAAAAAGATCACAAAATTGATCTGATGACGCACATATAGTATGTATACAGGTCAGAATAATCTGGTTATCTTAAAAAAAATCTAACGTACTCGTAAATCTATTTATTAAACAGTTGGATTACCCTGCAACTGTTAACATTATTAAATCTTAATACGCTGAAGACTTTTTGAAGACTCGAGCTCTATTTAAGACTCGAGCTCTTTTTAAGACGCGAGTTCCATTTTAGCGTGTTAGACTTTGTGAAAAGCTCGGTTCGACTCGAGACTCTGAGTTCAGTCATTTCACTGAGTCTTGTAAAATTGAGCCGAATCTATCGAATTAGGACTTTAGTCTTTTAAGATTCGAGTTCTTTACATCTCTAAGGACACCGTGTGGTTTTAGTCGGTCCTATTCCGACACGCCCACCCCATCGTCGGTACCGATGGGGTGAAGCCCGTGGAAAAACCTAATAATAACCATGAAACTTACCTCCTAATTAAAAAAATATGTTCCCTCAGAAATTAATAAAGAAAGTTATATTTTATAAATTTTGTCGTCTTCTAGGAATTCTAGCTTATTAGCTTAGCTAACGGAAAAGCGAAAGGCGTAAGTCAGTCATGCCAGGATAGCAGCAAATGGAAAAATGTTGTCTCTGCTTATTGGAATGGGAAAGAGGCGTGATTGTTTGTATGTGTTACTAACGGACGTCTAAATTTATCTCTTTTAAATACACATTTTATTGTAAATTATTGTTGTGACGCAGGCAATTGACGCTAATTATTATCGTTACTTAATTGTTATTTCATTGTAATTTAATTTACATTTTTACTAACAATCTTACGTAATCTATTTCGCTTATCTATTGTATTTGCAATTTCGAGCGTATGGTCCTTGTGATCGAGTGCTGCGACTGAAAATCAGCATCGATATGTAAGAACACTATTTGTAAGAAAACTTATCGTTTATCTCTGTAAAATTATGCACCTTGGCTATTGTTAGATAAGTATACTAATAAACTTGATGATAACAAAAACGGGGGATACAGTTTGGTGGTGCAGCTACATATTTGACAGCTAAATCTAAATGGTAGTTTATGCAACTGTCATATAAGAAGGGGTATTAAAACACGAGAGTCTGTTTATCGCATGAGGCGAAGCCGAATGCGATAATAGGTTGACTCGAGTGTTTTAATACCTAAGTTATATGCAGTTTCATACACTACTTTATCTTCACTCTTAGGAAAAATAGAAATTAAACAAACTAGGTGGGTTACAAGGGCGCCATTTTTTTCACAGTTCGAACTGCGCATTGCCACAGAATAAATAATAGTACAAGTACAGAACCCTTTGTTTTGATGTTCACGAATGCCGCCTTTTTACGTGCCTATTAATTATTATTAGCAACGGACCGCACGCCAGCCGCGCCGTTATTGAGTTTCTATTGCCCGGCGCGAAGGTCGACATTACTCCGCACCTTGCCGAAGATAGGGTTGTCATTTTTTAAACGTTGTCGTCGGTGGCAAACGAGCGTGCGGTCCGCCTGATCGTAAGCGGTAGCTTTGCACTAATCTATTCTGTGGCGCAAGCATCGACTATGTCAGAATAAGGTACCCGTCTAGCACAACTATGCTTATTGCTTGGCAACTCTCGTTGCAGGACATAACGACACCCGTCACTTTTTCACAGTAGTGCACAAAAAGAGATAGGTACCTATCCGTGGGGGTGTGTGTTGGGTAACCTCCTCGAGTGTCGCTCCGATTCCGATCCCGCTGCAGTCCGGGGGGAACGGAATCGGAGCGGCCGGTACACCCTGGGCGGCGGTCAATGGCTTCCCCTTCACCCCTTCATAGGGTTGGCATTGATCGTCGGCCAATACCCAACGTGGCGGGAACACATCGCTCTCCGTACTCCTCTGCTTTCAGAGGAGACAGGATGAGCGATGCTGTTAGTGGTGAGATGGCCCATGGTCAGCCGGGGTGCGAGGGATATGCTCTATGGGTAACCTTACACCCCGGCGTCTGAAGACCCGAGACGGCGTGCGGTTTTAGTCGGTGCAAGCCCGACATAACCGCCCCCGCTGGCCGGCGGGGGGGTATCCGAAGGGATTTCCGCACGATAAAAAAAAAAAAAAAAAAGGTACCTATCCGTGATCCAATAATATACACGCACAGAATACGCGAATTATAAATATTAGATAACACTTACTATTCGGGTGACAGAGACGGAGATAGACTTTATGATCTCCGTTACGGTTCGAGGTCGCACGCCAGGTGTAAATGAGTCCAATAAGTACTGATTTAATCACAATCTCGGGATTTCCGTTTGATGTATATGTATATATATGTAGATATGCCGTTGACAGATACCTATTTAATTCAAGTATAACACTGTGCTGTTTTACTTGATTCTTGTGTTCGATTTACTATGAAAATATAGGTATAAATGAGCATTTAGTGCTTACTACCTCACCTTTCGGTATCCTTTTCACGCGTCGGAACATAGAAAAACGTGCAATCCGAATTTTGGTCATTGTTTCTGCAACCCGCAGCAATGTAATATTTCGTTGCCCTTATTTTATACATCGTATAGGTACAATACGCGCTTGCGACGTTGGTATGCGGGAGACACGCGCGCGAGTGTCGCGGACCACGGCGGGGCAACCACTGAATAAGCAGCCCCGGGGCTGCCGCCGGCATGTACTTATAATTTCTCGCAGATCGGCGGAGTGACCCCCCCCCCCTGGCATTGCGCCTTTTTTCTTATATTCAGCCTAAAACCTTAGACTAGTTTAATGAATAAAAAAAGATAGCGATACTATAATGATTTTTATGATACAGTTGACGGTTTTCTTATATTCAGCATAAAACCTTAGACTAGATTTTATGCATATGCGTTTATAAAGTGCGTATGTATAGAATAGTCTTTGAATTTGTAATTCGAATTTTTCGATTTGAGTGTAGATAAAACTATTTACAGCACACGATAGCTAAAGGATCAAACAATTCGTCACGTTTTGTGAGGACGCCAGAGGGGGAAGGCGCTACGGTTACGTACATGTATTCACGTAAAAAAAGGTCCACGACAAAGCCAAGCACGGATTTGTTTTTTATTTTACCTCGTTTGTCTCGACGCGTGGACGTTGGCTGCGGCTGCGGCATGTCGCGAGCTCGCGCTCGCCGCCCGCCTGCCGCGCTGCTGCCTGCGCCCTCGCTGCCGGATACCTGTGTACAACACAACTATTACATACATCTCATCATCATCATCTTAGCTTTGTTCCCGTTTGTATACTAGGCTTTCGCCTCGGAGCCCGCGATCCGCTTACTTCCACCCCCTCTTTTGGTTTGAATTGTGTTGCTTTTATAGAAGCGACTGCTGTCTGACCTTGTCATGACCTAGCTTAATGGTATTATATCTTACATTAACGATTGTTATGGAATCTTTATATTCCTAAATATCACTTTTAATTAAAAGCCTTTTAACGCCTGTTGTACAATATACTTTACAGTCCTATACTGTATTTATGACTATGACCGCCACTGTATAATATTTATGAACGCTAAAAGGAAAATGTTAACAAATTCTTTTCCTTTCATAAAATACGTTGGCATAAACTTTGGAAAGGGTCTTGCTGGATGTGACATGAGAGGACAGGGGGTCTGCGAACGTCGCGTTACCGTAGGTAACGCGACGTTCGCAGTTCATCAAAAAAATTACTGGAGTATTTCTCTCGACTATATTTATTTTAGTTTTTGTCATGATAAAAAGAAATAAAAAGGTCCATCCGATACATAAATCCGATACATACATTAGCCCCGATGGACATAGGCTATTGATTATATGTAAATTACGATGGCTTGAGTTAAAAAAACTCATATAAACCGAAGTGAAGCGAGGGCAGGTTTCTAATATAATATAAAGACACAACATGCCTAACTACTATAGCTGTTAAGTTAATATTAGATTCACTGTCAATTTGATGGCGTTAGCTCATATATACAACATCAAGTGTACCTGTCTTTTAGACGCAGTGTCTTGCCGCTGACGATGGGAAGTGCTGGCGCCCCTCGTCAAGCAAGCACCCAGAGTCGCACCCGTGGCAGCTGCGATACTCTACATAGACAAAATTCAACGGTCAATAACGACGAAAACTTGCAACAATATAATATGATATATTTCTATATAATATATAAGTTATTGTAACTGTTCGTGACGAGCTTCTGTACAAGACTGTCGGAAAATCTGATAACGATATTCAATATTACAATATAATTACTAGTAAGATTCGAAGAAATGTATCATAATGTCGACGACTATCGTAATTTTGTGGTGAGGTGTAGGTTAATCTTACCACACAACATTTTATTAATCAATTTAATATTTGTTTTATTTAATCATTTTCAAATTTAAAGTCCTGGTAACAATTTTAGGAGCTAATTTAGAAAGCTACTTCTTCTACAATAACTAAGCAAGTGAAACATATTTACCCTTCGCGCGTTAGTTTGACGTAGGTAAGGAAGATCTCGCGGTACTATTAGTAGTTTGCTCGCAGAACTGTGTGCCTTGGACGAACTCGCTTCTGAGAAACATCATAATTATAAAAACATTAATACAAGTTAATTAATAATTACTTAGAAAAAATAAAATAACACATAGAGAAATAAATACCTAGGATATCTTTAAACGGCGGCGGAGTAGCGGTTCTTGTGAGACCGTCTGAGATACTCTTGCAGTCTGCTACTGTTTGATTGTGCACCAAGTCTCCGACAGGCGGGCTCACTGCAATATCAATTCATGTATTATCTGCGTTGAATGCGTTTGATACATGTGATAACGCCAACTGATAAGCTTAGAGGCGAAACCTATATAATACTGCCAAGTACTATTATGAAAATAACTAATCACAAAGTTAGGTGGAGTTGGTGTTAAAACAAAATGTTATTACTTTTATAAACGCCTCTAAATATATTGTTATTCGACTTTGAAGTCCCAGGGTTTGCTGGAAGAATAATTTTAATAGGCTCAGCTACGAGTAACTATTCTATATATGAGGGATTATGATACATACGATTCTAAATTACGAGTTATGTTCGCGTTTTGTGCATACCAATCCATTACATTTTATAAGTATAGACCGAATTATATGCAATATAAAATGCTTGAAATGTGCATGCAAATATTTAGAACAAAATAAATGCATGCATGATAATGGTCAAAATATGCAACATAATAAATTAAATGACGGCCTCTGTGGCGTAGCGTTAGTGCATTCGACTGGTACGACAGGGGGCGCGAGTTCGATTCCCGCTCAGTGCAAATATTTGTCTGCATAAATATGTCTATTTGCATTGGTCTGGGTGTTTCTATGTATAATATGTATGTATTTACAAAACAAAAAAGTATATAAGCATGTTTATCCGCATTCTGGAAGCCATAACACAAGCTAGTTAAACTATGGTTACTTTGGGTCTAGAAAGCGCTGTGTAGAATGTCGTACAATAGTTAGATTTAAATTATATACTTATTTCCAATCTGGATACTGTTAAGTCTATTAAGTCATTCATTAGCTATTGATGTCGTCGATAATAATTGTAATAAAAAAGTATATAAGCATGTTTATCCGCATTCTGGAAGCCATAACACAAGCTAGTTAAACTATGGTTACTTTGGGTCTAGAAAGCGCTGTGTAGAATGTCGTACAATAGTTAGATTTAAATTATATACTTATTTCCAATCTGGATACTGTTAAGTCTATTAAGTCATTCATTAGCTATTGATGTCGTCGATAATAATTGTAATAAAATTATCAATTATTTAACTTTTTGTAATCTTGTAAAAACGAATAACCTTTTCAAATGTAGTAAGATATAGGTGCAAGTAGTTGTAGGCGTAGGTTGTATTATAAGAAAATAAAATATAAATATAGCGAAATATGCACGATCACTAGATCTCAGTGAAAATATGCAATAACTGCTGAAAATGGTGAAAATATACAAATACATAAATATAATCCGGTCTCTATTTATAAGATAGTCGGTTCAAGCCCGACATAACCGCCCCCGCTGGCCGGCGGGGGGGTAACCGAAGGGATTTCCGCACGAAAAAAAAACAAAAAAAAAGGTATACCATTTCTTTGTAAATAAAAAACTAAATAAGAAATCTAGTTACCTGAACTTTCACTGATGACAGTTGAAGTTGGGGGTCCAAAGTTACTGTGTCTATTGCGTAATCGGTATGAACACGACGTTTGAATAGCAGAAGGATGTTCTGCTTTATCAATTTCGTATTTGGATGAAGATCTGCCGGTACTATTCGTGTCCGTGTCGTCTTTATGTGAATCTATTTTAAATCTCTTTCGGTACTCGTCTACGTTGAGGAGGCAGCTGCTCTTCCTATTTGATAGAGAACGATGAGATGATCGCTTCCTCTTCTTTCCTTTTCTTCGACTAGCTGTCGGACTGTATACGGAATAGTCTGAATCTAGTAATTCTGTGACAGTCGATGAGCTGAACGGTGAATACGCAAAATCTCTCTCGTCTAATGGCAACAGACCTCCCTCGGGCTGATTGCCTTGTGTAGAAGTTGCGGTAGCGGTCTGATTCAACGGCAAGTGTGGTAATGTATGTGAATTTAAATTATTCGAAATTTGCTCACAAGCACTCTCACTTGATTTAAGAGCAGTCCGTGAGCGTGTGCAGTATGCGATGCACTCCTCTGCACTATTATTCGATAGGCTCTTACGTTTTTTCCTGTCATGCGAGGAAGTGCGTCCGCGTTTCGGGTGACCGCTGAACTTGTAGGTGTCTCCACCCTTGAATTCGGTGGTGTCGCAGCGTGTCTCGTATACGTCAGTGCCGTAAGACCAGCGCTCTGTAATTGAATAGTCGGACCGGGGCAGTGTGCTTATGAGACGCGAGCTCCTGCGTAGTTCCACGGGCTCAACGTCAGAAGCGCGGCTGGAAGAGTGTCGGCTGGTGGAGCGCGGTAGAGGTGACGTCACGTTGCGTCTGCTCCGACGGCTGTGGCTAGTTCGACGCACCTGACGCAACCACCGACCGCCCACCACCCTGCTAGGAGAAGACCTGTTCCACAAAAAAGAGCTGTTAAACGTATTGATTTAATATAATCTTAAAGTATACTTCTATTATCACAAAAATTCAGAACTTGTTATAGTACCTGACTAGGTCTTGATATTATAGTCAAAGTCAAAAACCATTTATTCTGTATAGACCATTAATACGGCACTTACAAAACGTCAACGAAAAATTAAACGAATGTTTGGCAAATGGACCACCAGTTCGAAACGCGGCCCCGTACTGAGAAGATTCCGGCAAGAAACTCAGCGGGCTGTTTTTTTTTGGTCTATTTACAAACATGTTTACTTAACTAATTACAACAACTATAAAAGATTAGAAATTAATATCTCCATAGGGTCAATTATGTTCGGGGTGCTTGGTTGGGGACCTCCACGCGGTGCACCCTGGGCAACGGAGACGGCAGCGCCTCTCTCCTAGGGCGGGAGAGACGCTGCCGCCTACGGCCAACTCCGACCGAGGCGAGGACGGCCCTGTTGAGGGCTGTGAAGCTTTCCACGTGTCCCTCTGATTAGCAGATGGCACAGTGGAGAGCAAGTAAGGGGGCCATCTCGAAATCGGAGATGGCCCGGGGTCAGTCGGGGTGCGAGGGATATGCTCTATGGGTAACCTTACACCCTGGCGTCTTAAGACCCCAGACGGCGTGCGGTTTTAGTCGGTTCAAGCCCGACATAACCGCCCCCGCTGGCCGTCGGGGGGGTATCCGAAGGGATTTCCGCACGAAAAAAAAAAACAAAAAAAAAGGGTCAATTATGTTTAATATTTCAATTTATTTAAAATATTTAAAAAAGTCAGAGAGAAGTAGGAAATAATGTGCTTACTATTTTAAAATTGTAAATCAGTAGCGTCTGTGCATTGGAGATATTTACATGGATTTTGTGAGTTATATGAACTATTCTAAACACAAAATTTTAATTTTTAATAGGATTTAATATGGATATGATTTTTAATACTTTTTAAAATGTCTGTTTGTTCGCGATAAATGACCAACCTCCGCGCGGAGGTAGGTTTTCGCATTTTGCTAATATCTCCGGTTCTCCTTAACCAATTGCAATAAAAAATACGACAGATTTTAAGGCGAGGGTCCCGAGGAACGGTGTTTTTAAATACATGTGCTTCGAAAATGAGACGTCTATAGATTCTCCATTCATATATGTTATTCTAGGCTATATAATCTAGTATTTCCGGTTATTCTATACACAATGACTTTTACTTTCCTGAATTTGCTCCCAGAGATTGGTCCAACCCGGTTTTTTACCAAAACACTATACAATACCATTTGTTTAGTGTATGAGCAAGGAAAATAAAAATTATACCATAAGAAGATCGTAGAAAGGAGAATGAAACGCGGTTATCAAAATTTACCTAAATTCTGAATTATACAGTGAAAATTCAAAATACCAGTATGAAGCGTTCTGAGAGTCAATCAGTGCCTAGCAGAACGTGTTTGCGTGCAAAATTGTTTTTTAAATGTAGTTACGTAGTGTGAATGCCACATCGTAGAGAATGTGTCAGATGTACAATTCCGTTGATAAAAAGTTGAGACTCGAACTGTTATTTTCGATTATAAGTATTAGGAGTAAACTGTTTTCTGTAATGTAAGTAGTATAAATAAGTAGGTACGAGACGGCGTGCGGTTTTAGTCGGTTCAAGCCCGACATAACCGCCCGCGCTGGCACGCGGGGGGTATTCGAAGGGATTTCCGCACGATAAAAAAAAAAAAGGTACTTATTGCTTAAATATTGAAAATAAGGCCTGTATCACCAATATAATAGCAATTGTCTCACGCCATTAGTCAATGCAATAAAAGAATTTATAATGATCGAAATTGGTGCTAATCAAACACGCATATCAAATGGTGGTGTATAATACCTACCAACGTACTCACTTACAAGTATTCAACACTGCCAAATACTACTACTAACTACTGCAAATCTACATCTACACTAATATTATAAAGAGGAAAGATTTGTATTTTTGTATGTAACGAAAACTACTGGTCCGATTTCAGAAATTCTTTTACCTTTAGAAAGCTACCATTATCACTGAGTAACAAGCTATATTTATTACTAGAAAAATTAAAGATTCTTAGAAATCCCTATTAAAACCAACCCAAGGTGTAAAAAAATTCGTTATAAATGTCATTCATCGCATGCGCTGCGGAAAGTATTGATGATAGAACAAAAAAAATGTTCTATAATATTTTAGAACATATCAATATCCACAAAAAACGTCGCGAGACCATATGTCAAACTATTATTGTAGTTATGTCACTATAACTAATTTTTTACATTTTTAAAGTTGATAGAAATGCCGATGCCGATCAAAATCAGACCATGTAATTCATACCTTTGTATTGATTCTTATCCAAATAAATGATTTCGTATTCAAGACTGTTTCAATACCTGTTTATTACTTTTTAAATTATTGAAATCGGAGATTCCATTCAAAAGATATTACGAAGTTAAAATAAGAAATTAGAAAACAAGAAACGCCGACGCACACTGTAAGGAAATCCCAATGTAGTGGGAAATTTGAACATTGTTTTATCTATTATCTATTGGGGTCTAATTATTCCACAGCCACAACTTAAAACTGTGGCATATTTTTTTATGTTGTGGATAGGTCATCATAAATATTAAAAATGTTTATATCGGCAGCTAAACTGAGTCACACACAATACGCGTTTTGCTGATTTAACTTGTGCGAATTACTATTCCGATTTCGAAGTGATTATAAAGTCAATAGTGTTATTTATTAATTCAATAGTTTTATTTACTTTATTTTATTGTAGTTTTGTGTTTATTTCGTTAGTATATATATACATTATGTCCGATTTATAAGGTAATATTAGTTAAAATCAACAATTTCTACTAGGACTGGAAATGAAATTATCTTTTTTTAAGTTTTTAAATTCATTGGACCCAATATCAAATTAAATGGCATTTTATAGTGAAGTATATACCATCATAATTAAGTTGATAGTTTGTTGAAAGTTAAAATTAAATCAGGAGTTTGTTGAGAGCACTATGGCAACAAATTGAAGTAAAATGGACTAAATGGCATCGTCATCGGGACCGTTTTTTAGAAAATAATATAAATTGGCTAAGAACATATATTACTTTCCCTGAAAGAGTTTTTTACATAAAATCCAAAAACCGTTTTCAGACTGTTGTGCTAGAACATAGCAAACAAGTAATATAGGCATATTCCTTTGTTCTGTGTTTTTCCCTTTTTAATTACAAAGTAAACGAAAAACCTATGCTATCCTTCAGTTCTTATTCATACTATCCTATCCTACCACCCTATTTCCTATCCTCCTACTAATATTATAAATGTGCAAGTTTGTGAAGACGTTTGTATGTTTGTCATTCATCATACTTTAACAGATGAAGGGATCTGGCTGGAACGGGTTTCGGGAACGGGATCAGTATTCCACGCGTGCGGAGTCGCAGTCAACAGCTAGTATATATATATATATGTAATTTGTCATTACTGATGAAGCTTTTGCTTTGGGGCCTAACATTCAGAAGCCGTATTCCTATCTTTTGTTGTGTAACAAAAGTTGTAACCGCTTCCCACCAAGTTGGCTCTGTTCTTGTCTGCTACCCAAGTGATATAAAAAAACCGAATAAATCATTATCATCATTCAAGCTCCAATCCCGGTTGTATCCAAAGCTTGCAGCTTGGAGTCCACTCTTCATTTCTTCCATAATTTTGGTTTGTATTGACTTTTAAGGGAGCGGCTTCCTGGTAGCTATATCAAAATATTACAAAATTTATTAATAAACTTCATTCCCTTCTCTAAAATGCTACTAAAAGATCTTAAATAACAGTTTCATCAGAAAATATCTAAGTCGTCGAATGCTAAGACCTTTCAAATAGAAACAAACCGCATCAAAATCCGTTCAATACTTTTTGCATTCAACGCGAACAAACAGAAGAGTATTCCAAAAAATAAATTGTGTTCAGAATTTTGGGTTTTATTTTAACCCCCCAATGTACAGACAACTTATTTACAATTAAGATAGATAGTAATGAATAGTTTTCTCATGAATATCTGTTTGGCAAAAGGATCATTGATATTGATTGTATAGTAATAAAAAAAACTTCAAAAAACCCTTACAAGTTTAGTTTAGTTTTTGTAAGGGTTTTAAGTTTTTTTTTATTACCATACAATCAACATCAATGGTCCTTTTGCCAAACAGATATTACTGAGAAAGTATTTTTTACTACATACATTATTATTTTTTACTATTTTTTATTTTATATTTCATACCAGATACAAAAAGTAAACAACTTGTATCTGGTATGAAATGATTATTTTTAAGTGGTCGCAAGAGATTGGGAGCCGCCCCAAAATGGAGCGCAGGAGCTTTGCTCTACTCTTGCTGTAATTGGGCAAGGGCTACCGTGTCAGGGCCAGACAAAGCTAATGATGTTATGGGCACAGAGCGAGAATCCCGTAAACTCCGATTCGCGAACTGGAACATTGTCATGTTGACCGTTTGAGCGAAGCAGTTAGCCGATGCACTCTCCAGGCAGAGAGTGGCCTTGAAGTAAGTGTCCTGCAGGAAACTCGGTGGAGCAGCTGTTTATTGAGAATGGCTAAACGCTGATCTAGGCGCCACCTGCACCTACACTCATTGGAGAGAACGGAGTAGCCGTGGTGCTCTCCGAGGAGCTTTAGACCGATATCTTAAGAAGTAAAACGCTGTAGCAACAGGCTTATGGTCGTGAGGGTAGTCGTCGATGGGATTGTTACCCATCTGATCTATGCTTACGCGCCACAGTCCAGTCGTAGCTAAATTGAAAAAGAAATTGAAACATTTTTGTCTGTCTGTCTCTTTGAATTAGGTAATCTCTGGAAAAACAGGGTCGATTTTGACGGGACTGTCACTGGCAGGTAGGTAATGTTACAAGACGTAACATAGGCTAAATTAAGAAAAATAATAAGAATTCCGTGTAAAAAAAAAATAACCCACAAAAATGTGAGTAAAATCTGATTGAATAGTTCATTTTACTTAATTAAGGTTTTGTTTAGACGAAAATAATATTTTAGGGCCTGTATAAAAATACATACACACATACATATACTCAAGTCTGTACTAACAAATGAAGTGTCTGTTTGTAATATTAAAATAACAGATTTTTAATGATTGCATGAATGTATACACGATATACTTTCACTGAAAGGAAGACAATATTATAAGGTGTAACATAAGCTATTTTTATTTTAGAAAAAAAGTCGTTTCGCGCAAAAAAATTAAAACCTTATAAATCGAAATTCACGCGGACGAAGTCGCGGGCACAGCTAGTGTTAAATAAATGTACTAGTTAGATAAAATGCAGGGGAGGCGCTTTCGCTGGTGGGGCCACGTTTTGCGGGGACTTTTGATGTAATAAATGTCTAGCCATGCCACCTCCGCCAGGCCCTGGTAGGAGTAGACCTAAGAAGTGCCATGCGTGCCAATGGTCACACCTTTAGGGATGCCCAATACCGTGCCAAGTGAAATAGGTAAAGTTGAAACCCCGAGTTAGATTAGTTTATTAGATTTATTATAATATTATAATATATTATAATATATATTATATTATAATATAAATAATATATTATAATATTATATATATATAATATTATAATATTAGATTAGATTTATTAGATTAGAGTTAGTTAGATGGGACTGGGACTCGACGCTACATGGCTGTTGATAATGTTTAAAAATTTTTTACAAGAGTAGTATTAACTAATTAGACTCGCTTTCATTTAGGGTTCTTCTCATGAATCCATCCATCGGTAACGCAACATCCTGGGTGGGCACGGCCCATGCCCCCCCCCCCCCCTGTTTATACGTCTATGCATTTACTCAAGAGTACATTAACTTGAGTTTGTTCTGATTATGATGTGGCTGATGACGAAATTATGTTTAGATGGTTCCTATTTATACAAAGGTACCAGCATCGTTCGAGTTCTTGAAAGTTAAAAACAATATATAATACATGCCAATTACTTAGATGTAAATTAACTTAAGTATGTTGTGATTATGATGCAGCTGATGCCGACACTGCTACGTATATTAAAACCCGCATCGCACAGGCGACCTATTATAATGTTCAATTACAAGTATACCCGAACA
The DNA here is from genome assembly GCA_946251805.1 of Cybosia mesomella. Lineage (NCBI taxonomy): Eukaryota > Metazoa > Arthropoda > Insecta > Lepidoptera > Erebidae > Cybosia > Cybosia mesomella. The sequence continues at coordinate 25,581,444 of OX276390.1, read as the reverse complement.
CATAACCTACTTCTTGATATTTTGAAATGTAAACAGCTGTTACACGTTTACATTAGGCATATAAACATAATTATTATTATTTATCAAGTGATATTTATGGTCAGCAACACAAACCAGAATTTCTTATATCTACAGCTAGCTTAGTACTACTTACGTAGGTACTAGAGAAGTCATACAAAACGAAACTCCCCATTTTGTCATCTTTGGGGTCCTATTTAATATCTTCGGGGCCCAAGCCTCCCCTCCTAAATTTTTACAGTTCTTACGTATTTTGTTCAATGTAGTGAATCATCATGTCGCAATAAAGTTTACATAATTAATTAACAATAATTACAAAATAATAAAAATAACTTTAAAAGTATTAACTAAATAATTACGCTTTCATGCATTTATTTTGGGTAATTTTTGTAAAATAACTATTTCGTATCGTAACTATCGTATTTATTACCTGACTGTAACAGGTGGCGGCAAGTGGTGACAAAAAGCGGCGATAGCCCAGTGGCGTACGTAACGGACTGCTGAGACGAGGTATCGAGTTCGATCCCCAGTCGCCCCGGGCTCCGACTTTTCGTAGTTATGTGTGCATTCATAAATTTTAATTATCGCTCGCTTAATAATGTGCCCGGTAGATGGCAATAGGCTCGCCCCCTATTACATTGGGACCTTAACATAACTGGCGAATCGTGGGTGTGTAATACACCTCTGCCTACCCTTTCGGGGATACAGGCGTGAAGTTATGGTATGTAACAAGTGGGTCAATTTTTACTTACGTACAGCCGGTCTAGTAGTATTACTATACATAGGAATCTTACTCCATAGAATCTTTGTACAGAGATGTCTGAAAAATACTACGAAAAAAAGACAAAAATCAGACGATTAAAAAAAGGCCGTTCGATTAGTTATTGAAAAGAAAATAAGGTTGAACCGTTAGATATAACAAAAAAAGGGTGTAGGAAGTGCAGGTACTTCTGAAGGGTAAGATAGGCGAGGTAAACATACACACATACATAAAGCAGAAACATGGTGCATTTGTCAAAAATACATATGGGGGGGCCATGATGGTCACAATATAACAGAACAGTAATCTCTCTGTCCCCAAAATAAGATCTAAATCTCATGTATCGATGAATATCCACCAAAATATTATATTCCGCATAGAGTCTAGTTCTACATTTATATACACGAAAGTACCTTTTTTTTGTGCGGCGGGGGTGGTTATGCCGGATTCGAACCGACTAAAACCGCACGCCGTCTCGGGTCTTCAGACGCCGGGGTGTAAGGAATAAGAAAGAAGTACCTAACGCCGGGGTCTATATAATAAGAAAGAAGTACCTAAACATTATGAATTTTATTGCACCAAAGGAGTCAAGGGCCACGAAATGACCCCAAAATCGGCATTTTGTCAGGTTGTTAGTAGGGAGTTAGGTTGAAAGGGTACGTTTATAAAACCATTATTAGGCCTGTCCTTTTACACGGGTGTGAAGTGTGGCTGGAGGCTACTGCTGGAGCGACACAAGCAGGAGCTGCGTGTCACAGCGATGAAAATGCTGCCGTGGAAGTACGGAGTCACGCGCAAAGATCGCGTGAGGAACTCCCGCATCCGCGGCAGGCTTCATGTTCGTAACATCGCAGATAAAATGAAGGTGTGTCGCCTTCGCTGGCGCGGCCACGTTTAGCGGCAACCACCAGGTTACGTGTGTAACAAATGTATGGCCATGCCACTTCCGACGGGCCACGGTAGGAAGGGAAGGCTAAAAAGGGCTGGTTTGACGTTGTAAGGAAGTCGCGAGTCACGTTCAGGCGGGCGGAGGGGTCTTCAAAATACCACGCTCGGTCACAGGAGAGAGGGAACGTGTTAAGTTTTCGTCACGTAGTCAATATCTTCTAGGGAAATCTCGCGCTTTTTCGACCTATATTCGCTTTTAAGATTATGCGCGTGTTTTTTAACTTAGGTAATTTGCAACTTAGGATATTTTTTTGTTCTTATATACACTGGGGTTTTGCGACTGCGCCAGCGAGGGTAATGTATGCCGCGCGTATATGTGTATGAATGTATGTAGCTTTCTTTGTTCCCCTCTATAGGGCTAACGGCTGGCTGGATTTCGATGAATGAGGTTTCAAATGAAAGGTATTCATCTCCTGAGTGTCAAAAATTATATTTTAATATTTTTGTGATATACTTTTTATAAATAGTGAAGTGCCCCGATATTTACTGTTGTGCTCTTCGCCGCAGTGCATAACAAAATATTCTACACCAAGGGTTTTTGCCAGCACCTTTCCCGATGTCTCAAAACCCATTCCGTATTCCAACCCCTGCTGAAGTAGGCTTGGAATTTTTTTTCATCATTTCTTGTGCGCCAATGTTTAACGCTACGCCCAGATCTCTCACAGAGTAGAGAAACACCGTACGACACACACTGTCCAATGTGCCCAACTTGTAGACTTTATTTTGCCTTAAAACTTTCCATGAACAAGCATCGAAGAAACGTGCATGGTGGTGCAGGAGACTTGTCTCGCGTGCCACCTCTATGAGTTCTATAGACGTCGAAGCCGTCGATGACGAGAATATAATCATATTTGAGCAAACTACTGATGCTACCGCCTCCGTGATCTACAATGTGTTGATGCTGGGAACGTGTTCGTTAAAGATTATATTAGATTAGGTCGGCAACAGAAATACATCAATCTGTGAAAATTTTAATTTAATGCTATGTAGCAATCTATGTAGCATGAAACAGGATGCACATATACACACAGGTATACTCTGATGACGGTGTACTCCTCATTACAGGCAAGGTCCTCAGTGTAATGTGCAACATAATGAACAGAGGTTTGAAAGAAGCACTAGGATGGTGCAGGAGCAAAGGCCTTAAACCTCAACCCTGACAAAATCAAACTAGTTCTTTTCACCAACAAAAGGAAAATTGGAATTGCTGAACCGGTACGACTAGATAACCATGACTTGGAAGTAGTGAAGGAAGTCAAATATCTGGGAGTCACACTGGACAGCAAGCTGACCTTCAAAACTCACATAAGCAACACATGCTCAAAGGCGAAAATGGCCTTGATGCAATGTAAAAGTGCAATAGGAAGAAGCTGGAGAATAAAGCCAGCCGCAGTACTCTGGATCTACAAGGCAATCATCATGCCGAGAATCCTACACGGCACCCTAGCCAACGTAGGAAGGAACAAACAAGAACTAGACAAAGTTCAAAGACTGGCGGCCCTGATGACCAACAGCGCGATGAGGAATACACCCACGGCCACGCTCGAGATTATACTAGGCACTTTAGACTTGGAAACGAAAAAGAGCGATTGAACAATGGTTCAAACTGAAAAGCGCTGGTCTATGAACTGGCAATACACTAGATGAGGGCCATGCCATGATCAGTCAAGACTACGAAGAAAGACTATCAATGATCTTTTCAAACAATGATCTGATAAGGAAAGAAAGGCTTTGACAAGAAATTTAGAATACATATAGGACCAGCTGCTACACACGACGGCTCCAGAAAGGAGACAACAAAGCTCTCTGGCTCCGGAGTACACATCAAGTGCGCAGACGGTACATAGAAATATAGGTTAATACCCCCAGGAAAGTTTGCAAGTGTCTTCCAAGCAGAAATCTTCGCTATCATGGAATGCGCGGAAATCGCAGGCCTCCTAAATAACAAGGGAAAGGTCACCATCTACAGCGACAGGCAGGCAGCGCTGAAGGCACTTGGCAAAGTAGAGACAACATCAGCCGTTGTCAAAGAGTGCAAAAAGTCATTGGAAAAGTTATCCAGAACAGCTGACGTGACGATTGCCTGGGTACCCGGACACGAGGGCAACACAGGCAACGAACTAGCAGATGAACTGGCCAGGAAAGGAGCTGATGAAAACCAGGTTGGCCCGGAGCCCAGGCTACCAATTGCCCATAAAATAACCAAGGGAGTAATCAGCCGAACCATTGAAGCAGAGACCAACCGGAGATGGAAATCATCGACAGGCATGGGACAGTCGAAGATATTCATAAAAGGCATAGACAAAAAAAGGACGAGCCAGCTGATAAAACTCTCTAGAGTAAGCATGATGCTCGTCATAGAAGTGTTAACAGGACACAGCCGACTGAACAGGAACCTGACACTGATAGGCGTGAAAACCGACCCCAAATGCCCGGAGTGCATGGATGGTGACGAGACCAGCTTCCACCTGCCCGCCGAATGCTCCATGTACTCACTGATAAGATGGGAGACAATGGGGTTGGATACACTGGACACAGAAAACCTGGAGGATCTGAAGGTGGACCAGATCGTAAGATTTTGCAAGGATACAGGTAGGTTCGACGGAATGCCGTGATTGCCGGGTAACCACATCCTTCCCAAAAGGGAGGATCAGAGAAAATGGGTGAAATGACCCACTATATTCACATATTTTTCAAAACTAATAATTATAGTGCCATCTACTGGTCATCTTGAGGTCTTGAATTGCAATTAACCATTGTGTTTGGAAAACCTGGTTGTATTCAATGCCATTGAATACAACTGGCCCAACCATACCTCCTTCCATCCTCTACCTACACTTAAGCTCAAATAACAATAAGCTAGTAACCCTCTTTTTTGGGGTTCCATTGCCAAATGGCAAAAAACGGAACCCTTATAGATTCGTCATGTCTGTCCGTCCGTATGTCACAGTCACTTTTTTCCAAAACTATTAAAACTATGCTGTTGAAACTTGGTAAGTAGATGTATTCTGTGAACCGCATTAAGATTTTTACACAAAAATAGAAAAAACAGCTATAAATTTGGGGGGTCCCCATACTTAGAAAGGAAACGTAAATTTTTTTTTGCCATACTTGTCTATGACTAGGTCTTGAAAAATTATATTGAGGTTTGTAATATAATTTTTTTCTAAACTGAATAGTTTGCGCGAGAGACTTCCAAAGTGGTAAAAATTGTGTCCTCCCCCCCCCCCTGTAACTTCTAAAATAAGAGAATGATAAAACTAAAAAAAAATATATGATATACATTACCAATTTTCGGTGGAAGTTTCCATACTTCCACCGAAAATTGGGGTGAACGAGATCTAGTAAGTAGTTTTTTTTAATCACTACATAGTATAAAACAAAGTCGCTTTCTCTGTCCCTATATCCCTATGTATGCTTAAATTTTTAAAACTATGCAACGGACTTTGATGCTGTTTTTTTTAATGGATACAGTGATTGAAGAGGAAGGTTATATGTATAATAACATCCATTGCACCCGTGGGAAGCCGGGGCGGGCCGCTAGTACGTCATAAATCGTAAACCGCATTTTACCTTTCATTCCATCAACTCAAATATAAACATTTTACTTGCTGCTACGGTACCCTTCATGGGCGAGTCCGAGTCGCACTTGGCCGGTATTTTGTTTCATATGCTCTTCAAGAAGTTTAGTTACATATAACTATGGAAGTCAGCATTTCTATTGGCATTATAAGCAGTATCTAATAAAAGTAATTTTTTTCAAAATTTAGGGAAGACAAAGGTATAATTGTTAACAACTCTAAAAAAATGTTAGTGTGCCATAGTGCTTTAAAAGCTTCCTTAAATTTGGCAGAAAAAATACATCTCTTTAATTCAACTTCACTTCAACAGAGGGCATTACCTGCAAAGCTGTATAAGTAGAACAATACAACATTGAATGTAAAAAATCATTTATAATGGCTCTCCTGTACAATCACAAAAGGGGTAGTTATACCCTTGTCTTAAAGAAAGTATGATTTGCTGGGTGGATGCTCCTACTTTTGTAAGAGAATATGAACATTGTGTTTCAAAAATAGTCATTGTATTGTAGCAAAATTAAGTGTAATCATAAAAATGGCTTATTGCCAGCTTTTGTATACTTCAATGCAATATTTATCAAGCTTGAAATGTATCTGTATGTTGGAAAAGCTTTATTTAATCACTTCCCAAATATATATAGATAATGCCCTAAGTGACTCAAATAAATGAGTTCATTTAAAACAAAAATATGATATAACATTTCATATTACTAAAATTTTAAATATACCTTATATCATATTTTATTTATAACTTCTGAAACACTTCTAACAGTTAATAAATGAAAAATGGATGCAGAGATTATTATTTATGTTCCAAAACTTTTCAAATTTGAAACATTGTGGAATGTCTTTTCTGGTTATCCTATTACATATCAGTGTAACATTCAGTGTGTTACTCATTGTACACACAAACAATGAAGGTCTCTATGGGGAATTGGTTGCAACAATCTTATATTAAACTGAGATAGATGCGGCACTGGCACTGTAAAACGGGTACTCCAAAACAGGTGAACTATTTCAACCTGAGCAGTACTGCAACATGCCATGAGACAATCAACAATTGTGAACAAGAGTGAAGTATGTCTTCTGTCATACAATCTCGTACACTTGTAACATCACAATAGTATTGGCGTAACATCTCTTTTTTATTATAATGTGCATGGAATGTTTAATCTATTACTATTTATTACCTTATTTACTTATTTGACATGACAATATTATAGACATTATTTAAATTAAGTTCATTAAGATTTGCATTTCAGAATATTGATGAAGTATGTGATTCTAACACTTATGCCTACAGCAGCACCTAGGTGTTGTGTACCATACTTCTGTGAATAAAATATTTCATTTCATATAACTCATTTTAATGTCTTCTACATTCATTGGTTGTCTGCATACCCTGGACTCCGAGGTGAGAGCTTCGGATGTGACCATGATGATGACATTGATTGATTTAGAGTATTTGAATCTAAAGTATCTTCTAAAATATCACTATTATTGAATATGCTGTGCACATAAAACAAAATAATTTCAGTTACAGTCACAAGGAAGCCTTGGAATTCAAAAGATATATATGTCAACCTGCGCATGGTCACCAAAATGGACTATATGCTTATCATTATTTGTATAATTACTGTAGTATATATATATATATAATGGAATTAAATACTGTGGCAAGTTGTATTTGGAAGATCTGTCTGTATTGTAGAATAGAATTAAATGCAGAAATACAATCAGAATGAATTTATCAGACAATCTGTTTATGTAGAAGCAATTTCCTTTGTTTAGTAATGGTATTTTTCAAGTGGCATGATATTTTGTATAGTCATTATCTCAATCTGTCCTTCTGCCACAATTTTCTTGTATTTCGCATCTATAAATATTGTACTCTTACCCGCTGGACTCTCTCGTGAGTGCAGAGTGCGACGACGGTGTGATGTGTTGCTCGGCCATAGACGACGCTGGGGAACACACGCGGCTGCTTGTGTGGGGCCTGCGCAGGCCGCCCGCGCGCGCTACCTGCCCGGCACCATGCCAGGGCGAGCGCTAAGACGCTGTCTCCGCATCCACTGCGATATGGCTTACCTACTCACTACCACATCACAGCACTACGCACTAAGGTCTCACAGTCTGTGTCGCACTTACTGGTAGTATTTAACACGTATATCACTGCACGATAAATGACACACCGCGTAGTTATCTGGAACAAAAGATGAAATACAGAGTCAGCAACCGAACAATGCTGTGTTACATAAACATTTTAACAATTATCACTACCTGTCACTTGAGAAGTTAAGCGAAATCCCAAAAGTAAAAAAATGATAAACACGATGGATACTAAGAATTTCCAGATTGCCAAGCACCACGTTTTATAAAAATTATTGTAATGGATGACACATCAAGGACAGAGCTTCAGTTTTCGGGTCGGAGTTATTTTTCAATCCATTCCACACAGCTGGCTGGCTGTCATGAAAGTGTTGCCATGAGTAGAAATAAAAAGCTACCAATTTACATCTACAATTTTTTTTTTTGTTTAAATTGTGTTAAGTGTAAAAAGGAATAGAGAAATACAGATATATATAAGATCTTATATATCATGTGAAAGAAAAGTAATTATTACGATTAACTTTTCAATTTTCATCACTATAAACGATACTCAACAAGCAATACTGAAGTTAGTCAGCGTAGACGGATATTGAAATGCTGTTTTGTTTTAATAAAATAAAACAGTCGTAGAAGTAGTTATATTAGCACTTGAGGTGTATTTATTTATTTTAATACATATTTGCTAACCCACCTCAAATTATGGTTTAGGATATTAGAACCAGAATTTTACATTTATTGATTTATTAGAGAATTGGCACTAAGAGAGCCTCTAAGGGTCAAAAAGTCAATTTCCAAAATAGGATTTGAACCAGTCGGTCTCCGTCCTTGATACTATCTGTCTCCGGTCTAATACTATAGGAAGTATTTCATTCTAAATTTCTGACAACCTTCTATGTATGTTTTAGGGAAAATCAGACACTCGCGTATTTTTATATCAAGATTCAGATAGGTACTGTATCTGAGGGGTGTGTGTTGGGTAACCTCCTCGAGTGTCGCTCCGATTCCGATCCCGCTGCAGTCCGGGGGGAACGGAATCGGAGCGGTCGGTACACCCTGGGCGGCGGTCAATGGCTTCCCCTTCACCCCTTCATAGGGTTGGCATTGATCGTCGGCCAATACCCAACGTGGCGGGAACACAACGCTCTCCGTACTCCTCTGCTTTCAGAGGAGACAGGATGAGCGATGCTGTTAGTGATGAGATGGCCCAGGGTCAGTCGAGGTGCGAGGGATATGCTCTATGGGTAACCTTACACCCCGGCGTCTGAAGACCCGAGACGGCGTGCGGTTTTAGTCGGTGGAAGCCCGACATAACCGCCCCCGCTGGCCGGCGGGGGGGTATCCGAAGGGATTTCCGCACGATAAAAAAAAAAAAAGGTACTGTATCTGAGTATATTATGAAAAACAAGTAAATCTAGTAACTGATCGAGCTAAATCAAACGTTTTGATGTGCAATGCGTGTGATAAATAATTAATTCACAAATTTAACGGCATACTTTAGCGCTAAGTATTAACATGTATGCATCCAGATCATGTCAAAAGTCAAAAGTCAAAAACCATTTATTCTGCATAGACCATTAATAAGGCACTTACAAAACGTCATAAAAAAAAAAAATCTAATGTTTGGCAAATGGACCACCGGTTCGAAACGCGGCCCTGTCCTGAGAAGACTCCGGCAAGAAACTCAGCGGGCTGTTTTTTTTTGGTCTATTTACAAACATATTTACTTAACCTAAGTACAATATTCCATTTGAGTAGCATAGAGAGAGAGCAAACAGTTCATATCCAAGCTTGTTTATCGTCTAAATAGTCTTGAATTTTATAGTAGCCTTTTTGGCAGAGTTTACTTTTAATTTGGCTTTTAAATTTATGAAGAGGTAGATTCTTCATTTCACTAGGAAGCTTGTTGTAGAAGCGTATACAGTTACCCTGAAAGGAATTACTAATCTTGTGGAGTCGACTATTACAAACCACAAGATTGTTTTTATGTCTAGTATTTACGTTATGTATATCACAAAGCCTTAAAAAATTGGAAATGTTTCTTCTAACATACAAAAGATTTTCAAAAATATATTGGGAAACTACAGTTAGAATGTTTATTTCTTTGAACTTTTCTCGGAGGGAGACTCTTGGGCCCAACTTATAAATTGCCCGCACCGCCCGCTTTTGCAGTACAAAGATTGTATTTAAATCTGCGGCATTACCCCAAAGGAGAATGCCATAGCTCATAATACTATGGAAATAACTGAAATAAACTATTCTAGCGGTATCTATGTCTGTAAAAGTCCTAATCTTTTTCACAGCGTAGGTAGCAGAACTTAACCTACTAGCTATTTTTTCGATATGTGATCCCCACTGTAATTTAGCATCGATACTTAAACCTAAGAACACGGTTGATTCCACAAGGCTCAACAACTGTCCATTAAGTTGTACATTGGTTTCCACCTGTGTAACATTAGGTAAGGTGAATTTAATACATTTGGTTTTTTTTTTCATTAAGGCAAAGATTATTTATATTAAACCAATGAACCACTCGTGAGATTGCTTTGTTCACTTCGTCATAATTATCTAATTGTCTTTTAATTTTAAATATCAAGGAAGTATCATCAGCAAACAAAACAATACTATTTTTATCCCTTACGTAGTAAGGGAGGTCATTTATATAAATTAAAAATAAAAATGGTCCAAGTATCGAACCCTGTGGAACGCCCATCGAAACCAAAGATCCTACCGAACGTGTACCGTTCACATCGACCTTCTGAATTCTATTGTTTAAATAAGAAGTCAAAAGGTCGAGAGCCTTGTTCCTTATTCCGTAATAATTTAATTTCCTGACCAATGTATCATGGTGGACGCAATCGAAGGCTCTGGATAGATCGCAGAAAACACCTAATGCATCCTGCTTATCCTCCCAGGCCTCGTAAATACATTTCAATAACTCTATACCAGCATCCGTCGTTGATCGTCCTTTAGTAAACCCAAACTGTATATCATGAAATAATTTATATTTATTAAAATGGGTTAGCATTTGGTCTAGAATTAATTTCTCAAATACTTTACTCAAGGTTGGCAACACAGAGATGGGTCTGAAATTCGAGGGATCTGAGGCGCTGCCTGCCTTGAACAAAGGTATGACTTTACTGTGTTTCATTAAATCAGGAAATATACCGCAACTGACGCAGTCATTAAACACAGTTGCTAGATGGGGAGCAATGACATCAATGATGCTTGAAACAGTTTTGACTGATAATCCCCATAGGTCCGCGGTCTTTTTAATATCAATGGATTTAAACGATTTTGTGATGTCCTTGCTATCAACAACTGAGAATCTGAAAGCGTCCTCACATTTTGTAATTGATTCCATAAGCAATGACTCAGCGGAAGTGGAAGACGACTGAAGAGTTCGGGTAGTGGCTACAGGTATATTTGAAAAAAAGTGTTCAAACTCTGTCGCAACTTCCAGATCCTCCGTGACATGGCGACCGTCTATTTTTAAATGGTAATCTCTTACAACTGCTGGAGATTTACCACATTCGGAATTTATAATGTTCCAGGTAGTTTTAATTTTATTAACAGAATTTGATATTTTGTTTTTTATAAAGTTTGATTTAGCAAAGGAACAGGCTCGCTTAAATGTTTTAGAATAGTTTTTGACATAATTCTGAAAATCAGGGTTGAAATTGTATGATTTTTCAGAATATAATTCATACAATCTCCTCCTGCTATTATAAATCCCTGGTGTTGCCCAGTCACTGAAAACAGGACGGCTGCCAATCGATAATGTCTTTGGGGTAAAAATTCTCCCAAACTCAGTATTGATCAGGTTAATTAAGTCTGCATAAGACTTATCTACACTAGTGTACAAGGGCAAATCAGGTAGTTTATTAACTATATTTTCCTTGAAAGCATCTAAACGATATTTGTTTATCGGTACAAATTTAATTTCTTTTCTTCTTACTTCATAATAATTTCTGTAGCATTTTATAAATTGGCCACGATGATCCGAGTGTACAGCATCCACAATACATTTGTTAATAGGTTTAATGTCCGTGAAAATATTATCAATACATGTTGCACTTGTGGCAGTTATTCGAGTAGGTTCCAAAAATACATTACCAAGATTGAAGGACTTGAACAGATTCAACATTTTGTTTTTCTCTACTGGCGCTAAAGTGTTATCTAATATATTAACATTAAAGTCTCCACAAACTATTATTGACTTTTTAGAGCAACGGCATTTAAAAAGCGCTTCTTCCATCGTTTCTTCAAATCTTGCATAAGGCGCGTCCGGGGGACTGTACACGCTTAATACAATGAAGTGCTCAAACTCAATACCAGCTATCTCAATAACTCGCATGCGCTTATAAGTTCGAAACTGTATCTAATTTCCTGATGACAGTACGACAATAATATTTGCATGTGGTATTTTGATCATGTTAAATAAATGGCTATTTATTAATACTGAGACCTACTACACAAAGTTTATATTTTACTTAACAAATTATACCACACAAGCACAGAAATAAAACTGTGGCAACATTAAGTAGGTGTTGTTGTAGCTAAGTAATACAGAGTGAGAGAGGTATACTTCCACCAAGTGGGAGAAAGAGTTGGATGTTATTTTATTTATATTTTGTTTGTTTTGACTCGTATAAAATGCCATATCGTTTCGCTCATACACTTTTATACTCTAACAAATAGAAATAGCGAGTCAGAGGAGGAAATGTAATACTTTAACCGTTTCCGTCACTTAACTTTTAGACGCACCACAGTTATAAATTAAACTGAATTCACGTAAAAGCGTTCTCTTAGTACCTACCAAGTAGGTACATCAGATTTTATTTTTCGTCAGTTTCGTTTTTAGCAATAAATTTAGTATCACGTTTAACATTCACGTCATTCTACTAGTATAAATCTAGTGGAGCGGAAATCACACTGATTATCAAACTTCGGGCCGAACCTAGATATTTTTGTTGCAGTATTTTTTTTTCAAAATTACAGACCTTAGGCTTTATGCATATTATTCGACGTCTTTATATATTGAGCAATAAATATGAAGAAAGTGAAATCAAATCAAACCTTCGACGTCAAAAAAACCAAAATATGATTATATATTTCAGTTTCTTTCAGAGTTGGTTGTTTTATGTGAATATACAATATACGTATTGTCATTGTCACTCAAATGTCAAAGTCAAATACGCGTTACTCTGATAACTCGAAAGAAACTCACTTGTAAAAGTTTTTTAGGGACAATTTGTATGGTAAATCTCAATCAAAAAATCGAATCAGTTCTTCCCATTAACCAAACAAGATGATTGGCGAAATAATTTTTTAAATCGGATAAGTGGTTCTTGAGTTATTGCGTAAACAGACATCCAGACATCCAGACCAACAGACAGACCGACACAAAAATATTTTTTGCTTAATTAGACTTAGAATCATGTGAAACGTCGATTTCGTCGAAACGTGATAAAAAGTGGGTGTAAGATTTTGTTTTTTTTTGCGTGATTTTAAGACTTCGGTGTCCACCTGGTTGGTGGCCCGAAGTAAAACAAAAATACGGCTCACCCTATGGTAAGCGGTTACCATAGCCTATCAACACTTGCAACACACCAGTGCACTATGTTTTATGAAAGCCAATTTCCTGACATCGCGTATTTATTGAATAATCTGAACCCATTAGATTTTGAACCTCCGTTTCGAAAATATTTTTCCGAAATTGTTTTTCCAAAAAAAAATCTAATTTCGTGTTATTTTTAACTCAAACTTTAGAAAAAAATAAATTAAAGCGTATTGTACTCTTACTTTGAAGAGTACAAATCGCAATAACGATGTTATAAGCGTTGATATGGAATCTAACGCTGCATATTTTAACACTAATTAGAACAACGTTAGTTTGTCATTTTCGGATATATACGAAGTTTTAGGTATCAGTTTTAGCATTTTCTCGAAAATGCCACCGTTTCGGTAAAAGTTGTTTATACTATAATTATTCTAATTATACTGATATACCTTAATGATGAAAATGACAGAAGAATCTTTAAAAAATTGCAGCTTCTAGATAACATGGAATTGGGATGTGAAATTTACGTGATATGCTGGAAGAATGATGAGAATAGTTTTAGTACTTATAAATAACTTTTTAGAAAGAAATTTGTATTTATATTTTTAGGCATTTTTCAGTATATTATTTCATAAGTAATAATTATTACAATAACTTAAAATGTTTATGTACAACTACTTATAAATAAATATAAAGAAAATTAAAACTAAAAGACAGACAAATGGTGGAATTATCAAGAAAAATGAAATCCAAATGTAGCTTAAAGAGCGTATAAATCTGAATCTAATAAAGTTACGACTTTCATTTTTGTCTCCAAAGGAGCTGTATAGGATGTGCTGTCAATGAAGTGAACATCATTAACGAGTATCATGGTCAGTTTATGAGTAATGTGTTTTTTAAATAATATCTGGAGGTAAAATTATCAATTTAAAAAAAATCTTAAAAACCTAGACGTGCTGGCGAAATGGGGATACGGAATATTGTATTATGATGATCATATCTATAAGTTTTTTCAAATAAATTGCGATATCCGAAAAATGGCCTTCGTGAAACACTGTACAGTGTCATCACTTGTGCATTACCAGTGTTGTCCCACGTAGGGAAAAGAGAAAAAAGGGCGACAGGGCTTCCGACACTGTAACAACACTAAATACGGAAATTCGAAAAATATCCGTATAATGACTTATTCCTACTCAAAATAAAAAATATGCTATTCATACAGGTTACAAAGTATCAGTGAACTGAACATTTAGAATACAGCAACTTCGAATGCTATTTGATCCATCGATAATGTCGGGATACTGGTAGGAATGGCTGAAGGAATCTTCACTCACCGGAAATTGTTATAAGCGCTATAAACAAAGTAGTTATCTGTGTTTGTCTTTGAATGGAAGCAACAATTACTTAATCACACAGTTTCAAGAAGCCTAAAATCAACAAAAGAAAATTGCCTAAACCAAGTTGCTTCACCTAACAATCTTTTAGTTTACCACTATTTGGCTACTCATTTGGCCTCTACGTACCATGTTAACAATGGTGGCACTCAGCTTGACGGCCTCATCAGAAGAGGATTGTCGTCGCAGCACCGCGTGACACCCACCGGTCCCACTAGTGCTGCGACCACAATCCCCTTCTGATTGGACGGATACCGAATGCGGAAATTTTGAATGAAAATTAAGCGTAGTAAAACGTAGTAAGCGTATTACATGAAATTTAAAGGACTTACCACGAGTTCTCATTTGATTTGTGCCAATGACGTAAATTTTGACCTTTTTATAAAAAAAATATTTTAGTTTTTCAAATAAATACTTCCAGGTTTACATGTTATCGAAACTGTGGCCAAAATATTTCGTTCCAAAACGACTATAAACTCACACTGTATTAACGTTTAAAAACCGGCATTTTTATCACTGACTCACTGATTTAAGGATCAAAAACCTAACCCAATTCCAGATGACCTAGAAACTTGATATGCGGATCAAGGTAGAGTTCTTGGCACACAAAGAAAAACTGAAAATGATTGACAACTAGCTGTTGCCCGCAGCTTCACCCGCTTGAAATTCTGATCCCGTTCCCGCAACCGATGGTAACTTATTCCAGGGATAAAATTAGCCTATGTGTTATTCCAGACTAAAATCTATCTCAGTACCAAATTATAGCCAGATCGATTCAGCCGTTTGAGCTAGTTTGAGTCAAAAACATCTAAACATTTTCACAAACGTACATCGTAAAAATCGTATGGATCTTCTTTGGACGATTTTGTGCAAATTATTTGTATGAAATCAGCTCAGCATTATTTGCACGAAACAAGTGCACGCATGATGTAAATGTTGAACTTGAATTACATCCCAAGTAAAAAAAGCGGCCAAGTGCGAGTCGGACTCGCCCATTAAGGGTTACGTAGTAGCAAGTAACATAATAATATTTTTCCTCTTTTAATTTTTATATTCTAGTTGATTGAATGAAATGTAAATTGCGGTTTACTATTAATTTATGACGCATTAAAAAAAAACTACTAACTAGATCTCGTTCAAACCAATTTTCGTTGGAAGTTTACATGGTAATGTACATCATATTTTTTTTTTAGATTTATCATTCTCTTATTTTACAAGTTACAGTTACATTTTACCACTTTGGAAGTGTCTCTCGCACAAACTATTCAGTTTAGAGGAAAATTATATTAGAAACCTCAATATCATTTTTGAAGACCTATCCATAGATACCACACACGTATGCGTTTGATGAAAAATAAATTTTTGAGTTTCAATTCTAAGTATGGGGACTCCCAAAAATTATTGTTTTTTTTTCTATTTTTGTGTGAAAATCTAAATGCGGTTCACAGAATACATCTACTTACCAAGTTTCAACAGCATAGTTCTTATAGTTTCGGTAAAAATTGGCTGTGACATACGGACGGACAGACAGACAGATATTCCGTTTTTTGCCATTTGACAACGGAACCCTAAAAAGGAAGAATCATTCTGCCGGTTTCAATGGTGAGGACTCCACATTCACGACACACATACAACACTCACACAATCACTTATTTTGTATTACGCTAACTGTTGTATCTTATAATGTCCTAATTCTCCTTTATATTATCCTAGTTATTTTATATTATGCCATCACAATGGGTCCCGAAACTGAGGGGGGCTGCGGCCGCGCTATCGCGGCTGATGCCCAACGTTAAGGGACCCAAAGCCCCCACTAGGAGACTGTACGTGGGGATCGTGCGTAGCATGGACCTGTACGGGGCCCGCGTATAGGCGGAGACTCTGGCGGCGCAACGTGGCTGTTCTAAATAATACATTTTGTTTAAGTAACCATAAATAATTAAACACTTTTACACACCAATATGGTAAAACTTGGATGGGATAAAAATCTCATGAACTTTTCAAGCAAATTCCTACCATTTTGAATTTTACTGATTTCTATAGTTTCTATGAATTTCGGATATTAAAATTTTTCGAAATACTTGAAACAAGCAATGACATTTAATCAACCAACAAGTACCTACCTAGCTACTAGTGTAACGACACAAGATGGTAATAATCTTGGGGCGATCAAGGACGTCATTGTCCGCCACATGATCTTAAAGTCCAAATCTACATAACATTATTAATTATTAGGCAACTTAAAATATTATGCTCATTTATCTTATTATTGAAACGTCATTTTCATGAGGTTAGGGTCATATTTTATGAGATGGTTTTGTACCTACAGTTGTTTTAGTGGGTGAAGCAACGTAGCTTGGTATCGTAGTCCCGTAGGCGGGGCAAAGGGCCAGAGTACTGGTGAACGACCGCGCCTCGTGTCTCGGACCTCGATGTCCGGTCTGTCTAAGTGACCGTCGACTGACCACGCTTTGCTAATATAGAATAAGCTTGAAACCGATTATGCCGTGTGGAAACATGATGCAATTACCATATCGACGTGCTGTATACAGCAAGTTGATAACTTTGTTATAACCTTTATAATGGTACCTACCTATTTAACAAGTCACCCATCAGGTAAAAGGTAATTTAAACTACAAAAAAATATTTGGTAATTTGATTCTATTTCTGTTATATAACAGTACCTCCACTACATAGCAAATCATATTCATAACCGACTTCGAAAAAGGAGGTAGTTCTCAATTCGGATGTTTATTTTTTTTATGTATGTTCGGGCATAACTCTGTCGCATATAGACGGATTTGCAAAATTCTTATTTTCTCAGACAGTCATTTATTCTGATTTGAATTTTGTACAAATCTGATGGCAAGTTTCGGAGACAGACAACGGATCTCCTCAATAAATGCCAGCAAATTAACTGCGATTGCTGCTATCGCATATTTATTGCTTATGGAATTTCATGATATAACATCACGCCTGTACGCGCTAAATGGGCTCGCAGACGTATGCAGTATATTCAGTTCTATATCCGTCGTTTCTACACCACTACGAATGTCTCGTTTAAGTTATGTAAGGAAAATTCTTGATCCTACAGGTAATTAATTGCAGAACCAAGTAGAAAGAAGCATTTTCAACGATCTATCGTCCTATGGGCTTCTAGTTTTCAGTGTTTAAAAGTTTTTTATTACTAGTTCGCAAATGCGTAAGTCTATTTTTGCGTTTTTAGGATTCCGTTGCCAAATGGCAAAAAACGGAACCCTTATAGATTCGTCATGTCTGTCCGTCCGTATGTCACAGCCACTTTTTACCGAAACTATAAGAACTATGCTGTTAAACAAAAACAATAAATTTTTGGGGGTTCCCCAGACTTAGGTCTTCAAAAATGATATTGGGGTTTCTAATATAATTTTTTTCTAAACTGAGTAGTTTGCGCGAGAGACACTTCCAAAGTGGTAAAATGGGTCACCCCCCCCCCCCTGTAACTTCTAAAATAAGAGAATAATAAAACTGAAAAAAATATTTGATGTACATTATTATGTAAACTTCCAACGAAAATTGTTTTGAACGAGATCTAATAAGTAGTTTTTTTTTAATACGTCATAAATCGTAAACCGCAATTTACCTTTCATTCAATCAACTCAAATATAAAAATTAATAAAAAAACTTTATTATGTTACTTGCTGCTACGGAACCCTTAATGGGTGAGTCCGACTCGCACTTGGCCACTTTTTTAATACTCTCATTGGAAATGGCCTAGGCTGCATAGTATCTTCTTTGAGAGAGAAGTTTCTCCCTTTCTGCGTATCAGCATCGCTCGCGAGGCTAGCGAGGTCGCTTAACGACCTCCGTCCTCCGTGAGCGCAGGCCTGGGGGTGGCAGGTGAGGCCGCCTGTCACCCCAGCAGAAGCAGGCCGGGACGGTGGGGCGACTAGCGGCCCTCCCCCGAACCGGGGCAAGACGAGGACACCGTGGTTCCCAAACCCGAGGGGGCCATCTCGAAACCGGAGATGGCCCAGGGTCAGTCGGGGTGCGAGGGATATGCTCTATGGGCAACCTTACACCCCGGCATCTGTAGACCCGAGACGGCGTGCGGTTTTAGTCGGTTCAAGGCCGACATAATAATAGGGGTATCCGAAGGGATTTCCGCACCAAAAAAAAAATGTACGACTATTCTGTTTAAGTGGGTGTCAAGCTAAACACGTATTAGATGGGCATGTACCTAGGCCACGTAGGGTACCAATCCGCAGTCCCAACATATCGTAGGTTTTCACACGCAAGCAGTAATATGTGTAATGTTTTGAATGATTCCCGTGCAAGACAACTTTCTGGCTCAGACTCAGACACACAAGGTATTAATATAAAATAGTATAATTATGGTATCAGCCCCCCAATACGTACCTACCTATATGGTGATGGTAAATTTTATAATAACAACATTCATAGGTAGGTATAGATATACCTTTTTTTTTTTTTTTTTTTATCGTGCGGAAATCCCTTCGGATACCCCCCCGCCTGCCAGCGGGGGCGGTAGGTATACCTATAATTATCGCAGTACAGACCTACATTTATGATAAGTTAAATAAATTTACGTTAAACTAGGTACCTACCCGTTTAAACGATTTAGGATAAATACCATACATACAAATCGAAACGGTAAAAGTAATCCTTGCGCAGCAATAATACAACCTGTTTAAAATAAACCTGTCTAGGTACGTCACAATTCAATCGCATGTTGGAGTTGCTGGACGAAAAATAAACCAATCGAGGACTTACCACCTAGTGGTTGCCAGGTAGTAATTAAATGGCAAAATCCTACCTTATACTGATTGCAGTAAGACAGGTACGCGAACACCGAACTTGTGGTAGCACTAACGACGAGAACTTGATCACGTGATATGTTGTTATTAAACAGCGCGTGAGTTGACCAAACAAAAAAACCACGCAAATCGCTGTCTCTGCTTGTCGCCGGCAACTTATTTGTTATTCCAACATGACCTTCCTTGACTCTGAACGTTTATCCTCTCCACAGCTAACAAAAACTGTACCGACTCAATTGTTTTAAAACGTAACGTCAACCACTTACGTGTCTAATACACGTCATGGCCTGGTGAATATATTCTACTTCTTATACATAAATTAATACAACTTTATTTTATTTAGTTACATGTTTATTTATGAAGTGTGAAGCGCTAATATATATGATTTTAGCTAGAAGGACGAGCCCCAACCAAGTGTACATAAAATTGAATTCCGTGATATTTTATTACGCAGCGGTTTGTGTTGGATAGTTAAGATATTTTCATGCGATTAGTGCTGTTGATAAGTCACGGTAAGGTATATTTTGGTATGTTAGTGTAGCGAGGGTCCACGCTACAAGGCCGCGGGTCGACAACCCGACAGTGCTGCAGTAGCCACGTGCGAAACCAGCTCACCTCGACAACAACGTTGGAGCTGTGAAACCGTGCACTGCCTAAACTTTGTTACAGAACACTGCCTGATATGAATATCTATTAAGTTATAATCATTACTTGCAATACTAGTATAATCTCCAATGGATAAGCATCCATATAAGAAGATTGCTATCAGCATCCGTATCAGGTGCTTTGTTAATGACGCTTAAATGTGCGAGGTGATGAATACTAATGGGTGTAATAATGCAGTGGCGTAAATCCTCAGCTTCCTAAAAAGCTTAATAGAATCATGTGAACTATTAACGTTGTCCATAATATTAACATTTGGAACGTAACAAGAAGCTTTTAGAAGAAGAAGTCATTAGAAGCAGCATAAACTTACTACTGCGGCTTCGTTCTGGACATTATCCATCAGCAAAATTTTGCTTTCCTATCGAAGAAAGCTGGATCTCCAAAAAGTAGAGATTGGAATAAAATTGAGAATGTGCAACATTTGCTCTGGAGTTGTACGGAGCGGAGCTGAAAAACTAATGAGTGACCCAAAGTTCTGTGAGCCAAGCTGGATGTGGGTTTGATTCAGTCCATACTATCCAAACCAACCTCAGATGTGGCAAAAAAGTTGTGTCATTTGTTCACATCCGCCGTTCCGTTCAGGACTGCGAGGTAGAAGATCTCTATATAAAAAATCCGTTCCCGCAGGGGGAACGCACAGGTAGATTTCGTGAAGCAATTAATATTATTTTATATAGAGAACTACGGACTTTAAACAGTCTAATTTTTTTTTCTCGAAAACGATAACTTTTAGCGAAAAACTTTTCAGACATTTATTTTAGACTTAAAAATGGCCTATCGATTAAAAATGTTTTCTACAGCAAGAATGTTCACCGGTTAGAAGTTATAATTTTTTTCCCGAAAAAATTTGGTTTTTCCCCCCTCCACTTTTAGTTCAAGTTTTAATCTTATAGGTTTATTATTAAAAGTTGTTGGTATTCATGTATACTATGGGATAAAATTAGAACGGTTCGAATATCTTTCATGGAACGTGAAATTTTGAGGAAAAACTGATTTCACAAAAAGTGAGGCCCTACCGTCCCCTTAGGCCGGATTCCACCAATTCACGAACTTAAACTAAGTTTACACCCAAGCAATTTTTGACCGCAGTTTGAAAGCGATCGGGGCAAAAATGCGACCGTGAGAGCCGCAAATTTTGGGAAGTGGTACCATACATACATATATGTATATATATATATAAACTTTTTGACCAGTGGTCATTTCGGACTCAGGGGGTCATAACTAGACCTCCTATGAAGATTTTTTTTTAAATTCGACAGTAGTCAAGAAACCAATAGGTAGATCGATTTCATCGCAATCTACCTTTTTTTTTTTTTTTTTTTTTTTTTTTCTTTTTTTTTTTTATCGTGCGGAAATCCCTTCGGATACCCCCCCGCGTGCCAGCGGGGGCGGTTATGTCGGGCTTGAACCGACTAAAACCTCTACCTAAAATCCACCCTTCCTGCTACTTAGGGTTTAAAGATTTAAGGCGAGATGTAAATTCGACACTTCTGCCTACGACTAGGGAAATATATAAACGGTTGTGTATGTTCGCAAAATATTTTTGAAGTAAATAAGTTGATGCATATTCATTTCAATATTGCTTATATTTATTAGATCTTCAATTCAAATGGAAAATATGCTGTAGCATACATGTGTTTAAACTAAATTCAACCAAAAGGAAGAAAAAACCTAAAAGATCAGCTGTTAGAAAAATATCAGGTAGACATCCGGTTATTGCAAAAAAAAAACAACCTGCGCAGCATAGGGTGCTTGCCCTCGTATGACACGCCGTTCGTTTGAATGTTAAGCAAAAAAATAACAGTGGCCTTTACAATCATGTTTACAATTATTTCGAAAAGATTTATTTTACACATTTAGTGCAGAATAAAAGATTTTGACCCTCGGAACCAAAAGTATCTCTACTGCGTTAATATTATCAACTTTTGTAAATTTGACAACAGATGGAGAAAGGCGTGAGGATAATTATGTACTTACATAATTATCCTAATCCCAAATACATTATATGTGTGTATAACATAACATCTGTATTGCTATTGATCGATTTTATACCGCTACACAATAGCTACATGTAAAAATATAAATATCAAAATATAGTAAAAATCAAAGTACAGTCCTATCGGGGTGCAACATGCACCCCAAGGAGGTCAATGACCGACCCAGTATGGCGCCCTCGCCCCCGCGACCAAACATACGCGACTGGAGCCCTATCGGTTGAATGAACCTTTCGACGACCCTCTGTCATAGCCCCCTGTAAACGTTAATACGAGCCAGACAGATCAACTCCAGTTCATAAACAATGAATGCAATGATAGACAGGTGCTTCGTATAAAACCGAGAGTTTTGGGTGGGATCCTTTGTTAAGGACAAGACGAATAGAAGTGATGGCTTAAGAGCTGCCGACATAACCACTTATATGAAACAAAAATATAATAATTTAATCGGTGTCATAAAAAAACATGACCAATTCTGCTAAGATATTGTAAGGGATCCACATTAGGAGAAAATAATGCCAGCGCCACCACAATTCGCCATTTTGCGAAACGTTCTTTGGAACAGTTTAGGTGGGATTCCGTAACTTTAATAAAATGGTGATAGAAAGTATAATATGAATGCAGTTGTATAGGAACTAGTGAGAACCTTGGCTGTCTCAAACGACACGCGACTGAAATAAACTGCGTTCAATAAAATCGATTTGTGCATATTAAAGTTCTGTTACATGCTATTCATTTTCAACAGAAATTTAAATTTCATGGCTTTTGGCTAACTTGGTAGCGTCCTTGTAGCGTTACAAAATGGGAAATGTTTAAATTAAATTACTGGCACGATAAACTTAATTCAGTAAAACATTTTGTACATTTAACCTAATTAACTTGTAGAAGTATAATAGTAGAATACACAAACGACAGAAAGCAAAAATCCGGTTTTATTTGTGGAAAATGCTATGAATAAAATAGTTAATTACATATTATGTAGGAATTGATTACTATTAGTTTAAGGTGTTGAAATGTAGGTACTACAAAGTATCCATAACCTGTTTTATAACTTTCTTGTTTGTGGCTAAACGACATGGAATATGAACCTTAAAACGGGTCAGCGTAATAGTGTGTATATCTGAAAAGTTATAAATATCGCTTTCCGTTCGATTCGAGCGGAGAAAGCTATGGTGTTGCAACAGCATCGGTAGACGAGTAGTCAAAAGGTTTCGTGAAGACAATTCATTGGCTCTTGCATAATTTTCCGCATTTACTACGATCACGAGTAACCTCTATAAATTAACATTAAATAAAAACGATTTCTCCTCTTGAGAAAAGATCTGCTGAACTTGTCGCTTATCATCTTATCAAATTTCATGTGCAGCGTTTTCGTAGCAGTTCCACAGTTTTTAATCACCGACTCATTACTGAAATGCAATGAAGTACATCATATCTAGTAGTGCAAAAATTATTTATTGATCGATGATGTATTATCTAATACTTGTAATTATGTATAATCTAATACCTTTAAACCAGCAATTATAATAAAATAATTTGAACATCGGAACGGCTCCAACGATTGTCATGAAATTTAGTATACAGTGGGTTTCGGGGGCGGTAAATCAATTTTAATTTTTTGTAAACGTCGCATAAAAAACCGCTCAAAACTCAGTTACCCAGATATTAATTAACAAAGATAATATTGTTAACCTAATTTTAAAAGTGAAAAATGAATAAATACGTCCATATATCAGCTAAAGTGTGTCAGCGAAAAGAATGAGTTCAAGTCTACGGTCGTTTACGCAACGTGCGCAACTAGGCCAATATTGTATCTGATTCTGCTGGGTTTAATACCTAGCTGCTTTATGAAACTCACGAATACAATCGATCGACACTCACAGTACAATTTCTTGTTTCTATTTGACGTAACATACGATAAGAAGTAAGTAACTAAAAATGCAATGCATTTTGCCTTACATCAGTGACGGTATAACAGTGCTTATTGTTTATTTATCTGCCTAATACCGTATCTTACCATAGCGTACCATGTTCGTATGTTGGAAAATAATGAAAACTTAAGTACTAAAGAACATTGTATATTTAGCTTTAGAATATCTAACAAGTAGAACATGAACGGGATATTAACGAATTTCGTTCCACTAGTATACCTACGATAGAAAT
This sequence comes from Cybosia mesomella, assembly GCA_946251805.1. Lineage (NCBI taxonomy): Eukaryota > Metazoa > Arthropoda > Insecta > Lepidoptera > Erebidae > Cybosia > Cybosia mesomella. The sequence continues at coordinate 25,557,437 of OX276390.1, read as the reverse complement.
TATAAATAAACCTAGATGAACAAAGAAAAGTGCATATTCAAAATCACTTTTCAACCGAGACGGCGGCGGCGTGCGGTCTTAGTCGGTTCGAATCCGACATAACCCTGGGTACCTGGGGGATACTCAAGGGGATTTCAGTAATGGAAAAAAAGGTCAATCACGATAAAAGTAAACAACAAAATCGGGTCATCCGTTCGGGAGATGCCACAGACAGACACACACACAGACACGTCAAACTTATAACACCCCGTTGTGTATGCGTTGACCTCCGTCCTCCATGAGCGCAGGCCTGGGGGTGGCAGGTGAGGCCGCCTGTCACCCCAGCAGAAGCAGACCGGGACGGTGGGGCGACTAGCGCGCCTCCCCCAAACCGGGGCAAGACGCCGTGGTTCCCAAATCCGAGGGGGTCATCTGGAAACCGGAGATGGCCCAGGGTCAGTGGGGGTGCGAGGGATATGCTCTATGGGCAACCTTACACCCCGGCGTCTGAAGACCCGAGACGGCGTGCGTTTTACGTTCCAAATTTCAACAGGCGAAGCGTTTCAGTTTAGCATGTCATAGTACGGATCATAGCTATTCAGTTTAAAAACTTGTATTAAATTGCTCCGAAATTGAACTGTTTATAAGTCATCATGGTAAGGCCCCAGTACTCTGCTCTATAAATGATCGATCTTGCTTTTGATTGAGATTAAGCAGCCGTTCCTATGTGTGAAGCACTTTCTTACCATCGACAAGATTGTTGGCAGCCACTTTAGCCGTGGTGCGTGATATTTGTATGTGGTCCTATTAACATCTTCGGGGACCAAACCAATCTGATCTAGTTAGTACACATATACATGATGCGGCCATGCCTCGTTGGCGAGTGCGACCTCTGAGAAAGCAGGTGTAGTGGTGGTCCCCAGAGTTCGCACGCCTCCTCCACGCTTAATGCCCGGAGGCTGCTAAAACGCAGCCGGCGGAGCCCCCGCGACGATGGGGAAGTAGGCCAGCGAGTAGAGGTGCTTCAGGAGAGGAAGAAAACCTACGAGATGGCATAACGCGCGCCAAAGAGGAGAAAAGGAGATGCTGGACAGTCTCAATCGTGACCCTGGGGTCGCCCTTATCTTGCGGTGCAGAACAAGCTGCGCGCGCAGATTACTGAGGCTCTCCAGCCCAGCTTACACGCGGAAGTCGTCGAGGGTCTATTCCCAGAACGGGCAGAACACACGCCCCCGTCTATGGCACCACTTCCCGAAGATGGAGGTGATGACGAGGAGGAGATTCTGGCCGTCACCGAGGCAGAGTTCGGGGCGGCTGTTCTTAGAATTCGTTCAAAGAACACCACCCTGCGGCATACCTGCCAAGGTCTTGGCCCTGACTCTCGACCACTTGAATGATCGCCTCAGGGGACTAGTCGACGCGAGCCTGGCGTGCGGACGGTTCCCCGAGTGCTGGAAATGTGGGAAGCTGGTACTCTTGGAGAAGCCGGGACGGCCTACTGACTCGGTCGCGGCCAACAGGCCCATCGTGTTGCTGGATGAGGCGGGTAAATTGCTAGAAAGAATTCTGGCTTCCCGTCTCGTTCAGCACCTAAGTGACGCCCAGTTCGGTTTTAGAGCTGGGCGTTCAACGATCGATGCCGTTATGCGCCTGAGGGCAGTGACCGAAAAGGTAGTGAGTCGTGGTGGCGTGGAGTTGGCGGTGTCCTTGGACATAGCCAACGTCTTTAATAGTCTGCCATTCAGCTGCATCAGGGAGGCACTCCGGTACCATGGGGTGCCCCTTTACCTGAGGCGGCTAGACGTGGCAGACTATTTACAGGACAGGACTGTTCTGTACGAGGACCGAGACGGTGTGCTGCAACGTCGGCCCATGTCGGGCGGCATCCCACAGGGATCGGTCCTCGGACTGCTCCTGTGGAACATGGGGAACGACTGGATGCTTGGTGGAGTCCTACCCCGGGGGCTGGGTGTCATCTGCTATGCAGACGATACGATTGTCACTAACTCGGTGGCCCGAGGGAACTTATGAAGAGGCAGCATGCTTGGCCACCGAGAGAGTAGCCCGGGTTTACGGGTGGCCCCGAACAAGATAGATGGCCTGTTGTTCCACGGGACCCGTGAATGACGCTATACGGTGTGCCGGTGTGGGCAACGGCCTTGACTGCCGAGAATAGGGCCCGCCTGTGGCGCCCTCAGAGGGTTATAGCGGTCAAGGTCGTCCGTGGTCCGTACCGTATCGACGGAGGTAGCCTGCGCGTTGGCCAGAACACCCCCATGGGACTTGGAGGCGGAAGTGCCCGCCGAAGTGTATCGACGAACGTTAGCGTACCGGGCGGATGGCGGCAGTTGGCCTGCGCCCGAGGAGATTCGGGGGTGACATGAAGCCGCCCGCTCGAAGCTTTTGCTGAGGTGGTCGACCCGGCTGGAGGCGCCACTGACACAGGTGCTTTACGGGCACAGCTGCTCCGGAAGGTACCTGTTCAAGGTCGCTAGGAGGGAATCGAGTCCCGCCTGCCACCACTGCGTCTGCAGTGAAGACACGGCGCAGCACACACATCTCGCGGAAGGAAAGCACGGAGCGGATCTGGCAGGGATCCCCTTGCTGATCCCAACCGCCGCCTGCGAGCCAGAAGGCGGAGGCGCGAGTACATGCGCCTCATGCCACCTTGAGCGTAGCTCCGGGTGTGAGGGATGGGGACAGCCGTCCACCCTCTGGTCTAGCCACCCGAGAACGGAAAGACGTCCATGTGTGCCTGAACGTCGTCCAATCGAGTTTCAAAGGTGCCCACGCTAGTGGGCACGCGCTAGGGGGGCGGGGGAAAGCCATAGAAGTATTCTTGCATAGCTTTGGACCCCCAGACAAGGCGCAGAGCATGGCGCACCGTGGGGTTTAGTGGGTAAGCCCATCCGGCTGCTGGATGGGAGAGTCCCACACACAATCTTCGGTTATTGCCCCGTATTCGAAGGTGCCGTGCGTAACAGCACTCACCACGACAAAAAAAAAAACATACACATCCCCGATAACCGATTAACGGACGATGCTCTGGCGCAGGCTTTCCTCTCGTGGTTCGGAGGTGGAGGTGGTGGGAGGGCAGCCAAGTAGTAACCATAATAAGCCCAACATATAATGAAAAGCGAAACGCTTATGGACTCCGAGGTAAAAGCCTCTGATGCATTCAAGATCATAGTTAAGATGATCATCATCACTTGAGTCTTCGCCTCGATGTAAAGATCAAAGTTAGTTGTTATGCCAAGAAGCTCAAGGTGGTCGGTTTTCGGCATGGGTACATTTCAGAAAGTAGGTTTTGGCTGGAATTGGCTCAGCTTAATACAGAAGAGACACAGCTGGGTCTTAGTAAACCGAAAACCAGGGCTCTTGGCTTTTCAGTTGTTGTATATATGTCAGCACATTTCTGGGCAAAGTTACAATTTCATAGTTTTTATAGTACATATTGGTGAATACTGATATGGTGAGTATTGAATTTTGTAAGACCGACGCATAACGCAAATGTATAATGTGTAAATGTATATTCCTCCTTGCGGATGTAATGTCAGTCACAGGCAGGTGTGTTAGTGAGTCTATTTTTGTATTGGTGTGATAGTGATATTATGTAAGTAAAGCCACGTGCCGTACATACAAGAAACCAATGAACCGTGTGTAAATGAATGTATTGTGTGTAATGGTTATTCATTGCTATTGAATATAAATATGACTTATGTACTGTAATATTTGTAGTAACTTACGTATTGTTCTGAAATTTCATTTGTAAGTTTCACATGAAACTAATGACATATTACTTATAGGGTTTCATTTATAATAGGCTTATGAAACACGTCTATGAAGAAAACATTGAACAAAATCTATAAACCATAAAACCGACCAAGTGCGAGTCGCACTTGCACACGAAGAGTTTTTATCTTAGTACTTAAATGTTATAGCGGCAACAGAAATACATCATCTGTAAACAATGTCAACGTTCTAGCTATCACGGTTTGTGAGATACGGCCTAGTGACAGACGGACGGACGGATGGACAGCGGAGCCACAGTATTAGCAGTAGGTTATCTTCATAGAAATGGGCCGCTGCCGGTTTAGATGTGTGAGCGCGCGCCGGGCGCCGTGTAGGCACGCGCTGATCGCACACATTAGCATAATATAAGGGAAAATACGCCGGTCGCAGTTCAGGCCGTACCGTGCGCGTTCTAGTAGCGTAAGTAGGTACTGCACGGCTGCTCGCATTCGCCTTCTTCCACTGGATTTAATTTGATTAGCACAGTTTATTGAGCTGAGAGCGAGACGAATTCGAGCGAAAGCTCCTTTCACTCCATTCGATGTATTTAGTTTGTGTCCCTCTAGCGCCTAGACCCTTCGACCGATTTTAATGATTTTAGCATAATCATAGATGGTAGTGATGTGACGGACATAGGCTATACAAGTTTAAATTCTGAAGTACCACGGAGGAATAATCACCGAACAAAAAATTCAAAAACTGATTTCTCAAAAACCACAATTAGTAAAATCTAAGGTTTGGCGCCAAAACGTAGCCTATAACCATAAATACCGATTAAAAAAAGAAAACTGAAAATCGGACAAGAAAGGGACGAATAATCACCGAAAAAACAATTCAATGATATTCATTTGAAAAAAAATTGGGTGTGAATTGTAGTAGGTAATCATGTAGTGCACTCTCAGCTCAACATTGCAACAGCAGAATGCATTGCGCCCCTAGTTTTTATTTAGCAGTTTATAATATACTAGCTGTTGCCCGCGGCTCCGCCTGCGTGGAATTCTGATCCCGTTCCCGCTACCCATGAGAACCTATTCCCGGGATGAAAAGTAGCCTATGTGTTATTCCGGACTCTCTTATTATACTATGGCGGAGCCTTCGTAATAGGGTCCCGTTTTACCCTTTGCGTACGGAACCATTAAAATTAAGATTTAAAATCAACCGGAAGTAACGAAATATTCGTACTTACAAAGTAATGGATGGGTCCACGTCCCTTTAAAGCTCTTCGTTTTGATACCCTACCCGATAAGTTTAAGTGAAAATATTTTTTACAACATACATTTTAACGCCAAGAATCCGCCATTCTGTTTTTATTTTATTTTGACATACCCAGTAACACTCTCTCAGTAAATACGAGTCTTACGACGCCTCTCAAGCTAAAATCCATCGAGCCATTCAGACTGCAGAGCGTGCCAAACATACATAGTACACCCTTCTGGCGCAATCGGGTAAAAAGAAATAAGGATTGAATTATGAACGTCCTCCTTTTTTTTAAATTGGTTGACAAAATTAGATATTTTTGGTATTCTATATGTACTACTTTCAACTGAATATTTTTGACGTGACAACGTCTTATAAATCGATGGAGCCGGCTGCACGCACGAAAAAACATGACGCAATATGCCGTTACCGCCGTTACCTCGAAGGCTTGAAGTGCAAGCGATGCGTCCGCGTGGACAGCTGCTATACATATAGTTAATTGTGTGGGAGTGGGAGTGGGGGTGGGAGTAGGAGTGGGAGTGAGAGTGAGAGTGAGAGTGAGAGTGGGAGAGGAAGAGGGCGTGGGCGTGGGAGTCCGCGTGGACAGCTGCTATACATTTAGTTAATTGTGTGGGAGTGGGAGTGGGGGTGGGAGTGGGAGTGGGAGTGGGAGTGGGAGTGGGAGTGAGAGTGGGAGAGGAAGTGGGCGTGGGAGTGGGAGTCCGCGTGGACAGCTGCTATACATATAGTTAGTATTTTCTAATGCCGTTGTCACGTTCAACTATCGTCAGTAAACCGACTTTATTTTGGAAAAGTTAAGTCTCGTGCTAAGTCTCGTGAAAACACAGAATAATAATACTTAACATTATTTTACACTCTTATAATAACCCCCAATGGTTCTTCAGAATATGCTTGATGTATTACCCGTATAGTGTCAGGTTGCATCATGGTAAGCTGACCTATATTAACATTCTTTGGATTTATATTGTTACTGTATATTTTTGCCCTTGTCTATACAATACACGTATAGGCGAGATACTATTGACTGCGTAGATGACAAAACAGTCAGATAAGATAAACCAGTGAACTATAGTTTGACCGCTAGCGCTGTACCGCTCGTTCGTATTGCGCGCGTTTCTAGCGAGCGGTACAGCGATACCTGTCAAACTATAACTAGTTCGAATAATCGTCCCAAAACTATTGCAGACGTGATAATTAGGAAGGTCACGTACCTACAACAACATTTTCTTATACAAGATCTTGTATGTCATAAAGTGGGCAGAATTGAAATACAAAATGCGGTTCGTTCCACCTATTGAACCAATGCAGCAGTGATCATCACTAACCTATTATGCATCAACGGCTACCTCAAACAAATGTTATGTACGAGTTTTAGCCTTGTCCTCGTTTTACACATTATCGATTGTTCAAGAAGTCTCGTATTTTACGAGTAAGTTTAAGATGTACCTCTTGAGCACAAATGATGGATTATTTACTAATATTGATGATTAAGACATTTCTATTTCTTTTCCAAATAAGAAAAAAGATTTATACAGCCATACAAATACAGTTTAAGTAACAAATAAAGTATACATTTTCGCCTAACCTGCTGCTAAGCAGCTGGTAGCGAGGATCCTTGCTTTATTGCATTGATGGCGCAGGGAGGCGTTGGACCGACACCGAGATTTGCACCTTGAGAAGCTTAGGTGTAATAATTCCTGCTCAGCTATGCTCATCACAAGTGCAGGGCTTTGCAGTCTTAACCTCGCTGTAGCCATTAGTGTAGGAAGCCTCTTGCTGAAGAACCTGCTTCTGTCCATGATTCGGACCGAGACTGCGTTGGATTCCACCGCTCATTTACGAGCTTATAATAATATAATATAAATATATAAATATTACATTCTACACAGCGCTTTCTAGACCCAATGTAAGCATAGTTCAACTAGCTTATGTTATGGGTTCCAGAATGCGGATAAACATACTTATATACTTTTGTAAATATACACATAGAAACATCTAGACCAATGCAAATAGACATATTTATGCATACAAATATTTGCACTGAGCGGGAATCGAACCAGCGCCCCCTGTCGTAGCAGTCGAATGCACTACCGCTACGCCACAGAGGCCGCAATGTACACCAGTGGCGTAACCGACAGGACATTGGGAGAGCGCGTAACGTTATTCGACCTCTATGAGGTGTGGGCCTGAAGCCAACGGAAAGAGCTGTCCATCTTCCTAGTAGTAACAGATCAGCAATGTGTCGTGTTACGCGCGTACCTTTCTGAGAGAGACACGGCAAAGCCGACCCGCACATCACGGCATTGCCAGGCGTACACGGTCTGCCGGGTTCCTTGGGATTTCCTTCCTTGGCTACACCCGTGTCCGCGGTAATACCCATGAAGTTTCCAAACGTAAAAAAATCCGTTCCCGCAGAGGGAACGCACAGGTAGATTTCGTGAAGCAATTAATATAATTTTTTAACATGTTAAATTTTTTTTTCTCGAAAACGATAGCTTTTAGCGAAAAACTTTTCAGACATTTATTTGAGACTTAAAAATGGCCTATCGATTAAAAATGTTTCCGACGGCAAGAATATTCACCGGTTAGAAGTTATGATTTTTTTCCCGAAAAATTTTGGTTTTTCGCCCCTCCACTTTTAGTTAAAGTTTTAATCTTATAGGTTTATAATTAAAAGTTGTTGGTATTCATGTATACTATGGGATAAAATTAGAACGGTTCGAATATCTTTCATGGCACGTGAAATTTTGAGGAAAAACTGATTTCACAAAAAGTGAGGCCCTACCGTCCCATTAGGCCGGATTCCACCCGTTCACGAACTTAAACTAAGTTTACACCCAAGCAATTTTTGACCGCAGTTTGAAAGCGATCGGGGCAAAAATGCGACCGTGAGAGTGCCGCAAATTTTGGGAAGTGGAACCATACATCATATATATATATATATGTAAACTTTTTGACCAGTGGTCATTTCGGACTCAGGGGGTCATAAGTCATAACTAGACCTCCTATGAAGAAATTTTTTTAAATTCGACAGTAGTCAAGAAACCAATAGGTAGATCGATTTCATCGAAATCTACCTAACAGAACATACCGATGTTATATTATTAAATGAGGATAAACCAGCTATGAACAGGTAGTTAGTAAATGATTATCGTTACTAATATAGGTAAGTACAAACTTGTATTAATATCGCGAAATAAGTAGAATATGCTTGGGACAACGTTTTTCCCGGAAATGGAGAAACACCCATATCAATGTATGGAATCTAATCTACAACAAGGTGTTGAAAAAGTTTTCATCTACATTTATCTAGCTTGGGAACTATACATAAAACGGCATCAGATAAGAGTAATTGTAATCTCACCTGAAATTAATACCTGTGGGTTTAACGGTCGAATGTAGTTTTTTTTATGTAAATAAACAAGTAATAAAATATGTAAGTGGCACTGACATTGTAGGTAGTGAGAGGTGTCGGCGAGTCGGGCTGGGCCGCCGCCCGATCAATACAGACGCGGTCTGACGCTACCCTGTACTCCTGCCAAATCCACGCAGACACCCACTCAGCCTCCGATTTTATTAAATATGTTTAAGGGAAACCAATACTTGTAGCTAAACATAACCAAAGCTTAACAAAGTTAAGATATTTACATATGGATTCACTTCATCAATCAAAATTTCATCCGCCAATTTGACCATACGTTTTTCTAGAATTTTAATGATTTAGAAAAATATTTTTACTTATTCGATTTTAAAGACTGATGACTACACGTTACGCAAAAGAGGTATCTATTTCTACAAAAAGTGGTAAGTTTTATTTCCGAATCTTACCGTCACTTAGAAGTTGGTATGAATCTGTGTTTTACGTGGACACTGGACACAGCCAGGAACCAGTAACGGTAACTACAGTACATATATTTATATTCCTACCTCTGTAAATGCGGTCCACATTCAACAGAGGTAAACAAAATGGCTGCTAACGATAAGTTATCGCTATGTTTATTGTGTCGAGATACGTCAGCGAGCGTAACATAAATGGGAAGTGGACGAGTAGGTACGGGCGAAATGGGTCTTGCCAATCATATGTGGATGACACTTGTGCTTGTAAATATTAGACACAGATAACGACCATTTTATAATGACATCCAAATTGTTACTAACATTAGTTGATTACATGATCTAAGTTCAACCAAATTTGGCATGGTCATAACGACAATCTAGGGGCATGTTTTGAGACCATAAAATTAAAAATCGGACATACCATTGAGGAATTATCACCGAAAAATTAATTTACCATTGCAACTAATGGAAAAAGTTCGCCTGCGCAAAAATTGATATTTTCAGATTTTGAAATAAAAAAATAAATGCTCGCTCAGCTCAATTTTCTTGCGATCGGCTAACTGCATCCCATCCCTAGTTATCAATTATATTACCTACAGTCATTAACTAGTTGTCTATGTAATGTTTCCGATTAGTTAATATTGTAGTCGTTCAAGTTTTAGCAGACATGGTTATTCGAAATATCAATATAATAGAGTGAATCAGTATTTTTTTTTGGAAATTTCAATTTAACAGTACGGGTTACAAGTTTATCATAATTTTACTCGTTGTAAGAAACGTGAATATGTCTGCCGCAGAATGCACCAGTATTACTATAAAGTGTATGAGAATCATTAAATAACGATAGGACATTCAAGGTAACAGTATTTGCGTTTAGCAATTATAGTTTGTTTTATTACCTACTAAGCCGGCGGAATAAGCACACGGTAAGTGATTACCAGATCAGACGTTCCTACGAGGGTCAAACTGAAAGTTCTTAGAACTGGCCACTTATAAACAATATAATAAAAAAATAATTCTAAAATTTGAAAATAGAACTCTTTGCCAATATTACTGAGTATATATTTCATTCATTTATCATTTGTTTTACGATTTGGCGGCAAATTGAAAATTGTCTGTGTCACGTTAACATGAATTTAACACGAGAAAATTTTCGTGCAATGATTTTTTATGACTTTCGATGTCATTTAAGTCAACAAGAAAGTTATGATAGACTACGATTGGCCTTTCACGATGAAGCCCCATCTCGTGCGACTGTTTACAACTGGTTTAATGAGTTTAAACGTGGTCGCACTAATCTCACTGATGATTTACGTGAGGGACGGCCTTCTACGGCGACGACTGAAAATAACATCTGTGTTGTGCGGCGTATGATAGAGACTGACAAAAGAGTGACCTATCAGCAGATTCGGACAAGCTTAGGCATCGATATGAGTCAAGTGCACAAAATCCTCCACGAACATTTAGCGGTCAGGAAGCTTTGCGCCCGGTGGATACCTCATAATTTGACTGAGGCTCAAAAACTCCATCGTGTGGATTGGTGCCGTAAAATGATTGAAAGATTTAACGGAGGTGACTCTAATGCTGTGTTCGACATACTAACAGGTGACGAAAGCTGGATTTACTGTTATGATCCTGAAACCAAAAGACAATCTGCTCAGTGGGTGTTTCCTTTCGATGAGTTGCCAACTAAAGTGAAGAGAGATCGAAGTGCGGGAAAAAAAATGGTGGCCTCGTTCTTTGGAAGGATAGGTCATTTCGTAACAATTGTGTTAGAGGATCAAAAAACAGTTTCTGCAGAATGGTACACTACCAATTGTTTGCCACTTGTCTTGGAAAAAGTTCGAGAGAAACGACCTCGCAGTAGGATCCTCCTTCACCACGACAACGCCTCGTCGCACACCGCCAAGCGAACGATCGACTATTTGGCGACATCAAACGTTGAATTACTGGGTCACCCGCCGTATAGCCCCGACCTCGCGCCTTGTGATTTTTATTTATTTCCAAAAATTAAAGAAAAACTTAAAGGAAAGCGGTTTATGAATGCTGAAGAAGCGGTGGCTGCGTATCGCGATGCCATTGAAGAGACCCCTAAGGACGAGTGGGCAAAGTGCTTTTCCCAGTGGTTCCATCGCATGCAGCGGTGTATTGACGTGAATGGACAATATTTTGAAAAGATATAATAAAACTAATAACTGGCTAATGTAATCAGTTTTTGATTTTCTAAGAACTTTCAGTTTGACCCTCGTACACAAACAAAAAAAAAGTTCAATAGACAAGAAACAAGACAAGAGATATCAGGCAAAATCGCCCATCCTACCTGTTCATCTAGAAGCCCTGGTGCCCTACGCTCATTTATGCCTGGTTTCTGTTCTGAGGTTACCAGTTAACGTTGCATTAGCTATTGATTCGAATGATTCGATAAAGTTATATGTTGGATAAACCACGGTTAGCTGTCACTACGTTTCTATACCCAACCAACGGTTAAACAACAATTGAACCGACAGTCAGTTCTTAATGTTGCCACTAGATGGATTTGTTTATGAAGTCAAATATAAAATTGATTTTATCGTTTGAATTATTTATTAATATTCGTTTTATATCCAAAAATATTATTTACTAACGTGAATACGTGTTTAAGATCTGTTCTAGTTATATTCCAAGAGCCCACGACACTAAACCTTGTTCGATGATACGTATATAGTTAGACACGTCAAATAGGGGACACGAAATGGCTATGCTGCAATGCTAAAAACCAGGCAGCGCCATTATTTTTTCTGGTGATTTTTTTTTAAATCGACTTAATGTAGGGTACGATTACCAAGTTTGGTTGGTGCTTCGAAACAGGTGAGGGGTAGAACTATACGATTATGTGGTGCTGCAAGTCCCCGAACTGGCCTTGTCAGTGGCAGCTGCATGAGAAGTGACGCTTCATACTAGGTATCTAGTATGATCGAATAAACAATAAAAACAATGCTCATCGGAAAGAGCATCAATTTCTGTGTAAGAAAAACCACTGCAGCATTTTCAAAAACTGGCTATAGCGGTTGCTGCAGCTATTGAAAGTCGCCCTCCGCGAAGCTGGTTTCGGCATTTTATTTCAGTTTTGTCAGCGATTACCCGGTTACCTTGTATTCCTACCCCTCAGCTGTTTCGAGGAACAAACGAAACTTGGGTAATCTTATCATACGAGAAGTACATATTTAATAAATAAAAAAAATATATTTATGCCGCATACCTAGTTTTTCGCATTGCAGAATAGCCATTTCGTGTTCCGTTATTAATGAGACGTCTAATTATATACGTATCAGTATCACCTGGTAATCTTATCGAAGTAGGATTGTATGTTCATCGATATTTTCGTCGTTTATGAACCGATTGTGAATTATTTTTTTGCATTGGGTTCGGTTTGACTCCAAGTTGGTCCGATACAAATTTTATTAGAATTGGACCTAGAACTCAGGAGATGCACTAGGAAACTCCTCAAAATTAAACAGAAAATGTGAAAGTATCGAGCACATGACGTCGTCCCGATTCTGCTGTTACAAAACTCTCTAAACCAGACTACCTTTTTAATAAAAAGTCTGGATTCAATCCGACGGCACATAGAACAAGATTTCGAAATGACAGTTTATTTAGTGAGATAAGCAATAGTATCAACGCCATTTTCTGAATTCAACAGCAAATCAAAGATTTGTTTTAAGGTGCTCCCTCACCAGACCTGTACCTACCTCGACTGTAAGGTAACGTTACAGATTCGAACATTCGATACACCAGTGAGGTAGCGGTGAGTGGAGAATGAAGTGGAGAGTGAATCGGAGCGAAGTGTAGAGTGGAGTGGAGTGGAGAGGGGAGTGATGTGTGGAGAGTGGAGTGGATAGTGGAGTGGTGAGTGGAGTGGAGAGTGGATGGGAGAGTGGAGTGGGGAGTAGAGTGGAGTGAAAAGGAGTGGAATGGACAGAAGAGTGAAGTGGAGAGTGGAATTGAACTTATGATGCTTTGTTGTATTTCGGGCTTGGCACCGACTTCAACAGAAAAGTCTTACATGTTTTTAGGGTTCCGTAGCCAAATGCCAAAAAACGGAACTCTTATAGATTCGTCATGTCTGTCTGTCCGTCCGTATGCCACAGCCACTTTTTTCCGAAACTATAAGAATTATGCTTGTGAAACTTGGTAAGTAGATTTATTCTGTGAATCGCAAAGATTTTCAAACAAAAATAGAAAAAAAAACAATTAATTTTGGGGGTTCCCCATACTTAGAACTTAAACTCAATTTTTTTTCCATGAAATCCATACGTGTGGGATCTATGGAAAGGTCTTAAAAAATTATCTTGAAATTTCTAATATCATTTTTTGTTCTAAACTGAATAGTTTCCGCGGGAGACACTTGGTAAAATGCCCCCCCCCCCCCCTCCCCCACTCCCTGTAACTGTTAAAACAAGAGAATGATAAAACAAAAAAAAATATATGATGTACATCCACCCAAAATTGGTTTGAGCGATATCTAGTAAGTAGTTATTAAATACGTCATAAATCGTAAACCGCAACTTACCTTTCATTCAATCAACTCGAATATAAAAAATTACTTTCTGCTACGGAACCCTTCATGGGCGAATCCGACTCGCAATTGGCCGGTTTTTATTTATCTATAGAATTAAATGTGTAATTCAGTAATTTTACACTTTTCAGTCCCTTTTTAGTTATTAAACTCGATTGATTTTTTTTTAATACAAAAAAGTTTATGTTATACTTATGAAGCTGTGTGAACAATGCCAAATATTTATATATATTAGTTTCTTGTGTACAAAATTTGCCTTTTGAAAGACAAGTAAAAAGTCGTGGTCTTTGTCGTGTTTCGCTATACATTTTCTTCTTTAATAAAACATCGTGGAGTCTGGAAAACGTATTAGAAATTTTACAAATGAAGTTATGGAATCGATAAGCGATCCATGTTGATCACTTAAGTTGAACTTAGTATAAACGGGGTTTATCTTGCGATGCGGTGGCGGTACTCGGAATCGCATTTTTGTAACTGATGATGGAACCAATAGCGCTAGAGAATAAATAAACTCCCGATAAAAGTACTACAGAAACCGGGCATAAGTCAGCTAAGCAGCAAAAAACTAAGTAGTTTATATTGTTTAGCAGCGATTTTCTGTGGGTGGCCGTAGAAGTACTATAGCATCAGAACATCGACACAAGAAATATAGTCAAGCCAACTCATATGCACTATATAATTTAATCCACACGACAGAACACGACGATGTTGCTACCGGGTTATTCATTAGTGGCCGTCGAAATCTTATATTAAGCCTTACCTCCTGCCGGGCTCGAGACGTATTCTGATGCTCAACGCTCTGAAAGCAACTCCAAAATACACAAGATCTGCGTAATACACCAACTTACATTAATCCTAAGATTTCCTGGAAGACATCACCCTGACAAGAAAAAAACCCTGAAATAAATGACATCGCGGCCCACAGTGTATTATTTTGCCTCAGTAGCGGTCATCCTCTTTTTATAGCCAATTTCGATGGATATAATCGATATACAGCATAATATGACACACCAGATTAAAAATATTGCTTGATTTTTAAATTATGTAGCTTTTCTTGAAAGGTCATTGAACTTTGACTAAAAGATTTTTACAGATTTAGAGCTAAATTACTAAACTTGATCTTAGTTAAAATGACTAATGAATGGCGGAATATATACATAATTGAGTGTAAAAATCACAAGTCTGTAAATGCCCTGGAGTACGGAAAAAAATATATTTTACAAATTTCAGAAAAATTAAAATACGAAATTTTCTAGATGACGGTCGCATTTTTTTTCACTTGCAAAATATACTCTAGCATTGTAGCTTCCTATATACAAATTTTTGATTATTTTCGATGCAGGACAGCTGAGGTATGACGTTTCTAAGTTTTTTATAATTTTCTATGGAAATAGGGTTGTCACAAAAAATATAATTATTCGAAATTTATAATATGTAGATTGACGATACGAATGAGATAGAGTTAGATTGACTTAAACATTTTGGCTTTATTTAGTGATACAGCCCTAGTATTGCTGCTGAGATATTGCTGAACTCTATAATTTTCGCTTAAATTTTGTAAGACGTTTCAGACATATGTATGTATGTCACTCATGAATGGCAACGTGTTAATAATAACATAAACTGGGAGTACCTCCACGCGGTGAAGGCGGTAACAGTTTTTGCTGGCTAAAACTCCCAATAATATGTACATATGTGTAGGTACATATTACTTTATGTACTTAATTGTAGAATTATTACTTCTATATATTTTAATGCTTTCAGGTTTATGTTGTTTTCGTTGTCTTTTTGTATAAATTTATTCGGTGGCACGGTAGCCTACCCGGTAACGCAGGGGAGCAGCCGCCATCTAACAGTTTGTATTATTGTGTTATTTGACTCTTCTACAGCGGTTTCGTATGTTAATCATGGAGTCGGACAAGTCGCATGCTGTACTGGAGCAGAGCCTGATCTGCTTTGCTGAAGGACGTCCTTCTGGGCCTCAACCGGAGGGCTTAATGCAAGAGGGTTATGAGGGTGCCAACTCTGATACTGATCAGCGGTTGGTAGCTTCTAACGACCAAGGCATGAATGTGAATCCGATCAAGGTTACGAAACGGGAAATGTATGAAGTTTTAGTGAAACAAGCGCGTTTATATGGTCTTAAAAAAAGACCCTTAGACCTCGACAAAGAAGAACGGACTGTGACTGTTTTAAGGACGTTATATCC
The DNA here is from genome assembly GCA_946251805.1 of Cybosia mesomella. NCBI lineage: Eukaryota > Metazoa > Arthropoda > Insecta > Lepidoptera > Erebidae > Cybosia > Cybosia mesomella. Next base: position 25,541,844 of record OX276390.1, on the reverse strand, counting down.
AACACAAACATCGAATTTGGATAGTAAAAATAAAATTACTGTGGATACTGGAAATTATAAAAAAGACTATTAAGTAATATTATAAAGAGGAAAGATTAGTACTTTTGGATTTTTGTATGTAACGAATAAACTTGAAAACTACTGAACCGATTTGAAAAATTCTATCACCGTTGGTTACCTATTCTATCCACGGGTGACTAGGATATATTATATTTTCAAAAAAATTAGGGATCCTTACTAAAACTCCAATAATGTAACCCAAGGCGTAAAAAATTGACCTAACAAATTCCTTACATCGCGTGCGCTGCGAAAACTATTGATGATAGAACCAAATAATGTCCTACAACTTTGCAGAACACATCATTATGTACTAAAAGTGTCGCGACACCACATGTCTAGCTATTATAATTATGTCACAATAAGTTTTTTTTATTTTAAAAATTTAATTGTAATGTCGGCGAAAATGCTCTTTATATATCCTAATTTAAACAAATAAAATAAAGATTTAAAATAAATCTAGCGATGAATAATTCAATATATGTTGAGTTCGAAACTGCAGAAGTAAACAAACCTTGATTTATTCCGAATTTACCGCGGACGAAGTCGCGGGCAACTAGCTGTTTAATTTAATTTAATATTTTTATAATGTTTTATGGGGATAATTGTAAAATTGTGACGTTTATATGTGCTCTCTATGGGCCTAAGCGAAATAAACGAAATTGATTCTTTGATTCAAACTTCAGAGGTGGTCTATTCAATTTTATCAACCTCAGGTTCAGAACTTTTGAAGTAACGACCAAACTATTTACACCATTGAAAGTGTTACTTCTTGTTTTTTAATAAACGTTTTTTTATTTTTTTATATAAATGTAGAAACTTTCTCTTTATTCATTTTAAGATACATCTCAATTACAATTTTAAATGCATTTATAAAAAAAAATATAAAGAATTATTACTATTTTTATTTTAGTGAAATTTAGTATACTTGTCATATTAGTAAGTAGATAAGTAATGCAAACTAAAAAATAAAAAATGTAATGACGAAAACTGAACTATACCATAGACTTGAGAGACAACCCTAACTAAAAGCTTAAAGACTGAATATTACAGCTGTCTTGTGTTCGTAGCTTCCAATTATTTTTGTGGTAGTAGTAATAACTGCCATTAACAATTAGGCACTACAAAATAATGCGACCGGCAAGGGATGCGTCTATAAAAAAATAAATGAAATAATAAAATAAAATATTCTTGCTAAAATAGACAAGATATAGACACATAGACAAGGTCACATTTTTTTTATAAATCGGTGCCTAAATTATAACAGAATCATGTAAAAAAAAATCCGTGAATAAGAACGAATAACAAAGGAGATGAATGCTTTTTATGGTTTCTATGGACTTTTCTCGATTTCTGCAATTTCTCTAAAACTATGAGAGATAAAAATTTAGGAGTTTTACTATAAATTTAGTTTGGTAGTTACCTATCGTGAAACATAAAAAAATGAGAATGACCGCTACTGAGGCAAAATAATACACTGTAGCCCAATCATCCATCTGGCTAAATCTGTTCTACAGGTTTGAATTTTCCTCATTGATTAGGGTATTATAAAATGTTTCGGTCTGGAATTCAAAACAATGTTTTTATCACATAAAATTATATATATGTGGACTGTACAACATAATTTACGATTTATTATTATTGATTGATGGGAAAAGTTTTTGTTTGGTGACACCTTTGTATTAGAGCTGTTTCGGATGATTTTGATTTATGCGATTATAATAAAATTAATGTGGTATTTTATCCAGGTTGACTACGACATAATCAGACCCAGAAAAACTGAGGTAGAGGATATCATTTAAATATAGATATAACTCGGGATCACATCTTCATTAAAGGATGCATGATACCCAAACTTGTATTGATTTTTATGATCAGACCACTTAACCAACACAGGGAAGATAAGATCTGCAGTAATAGCCAAGGAGTGCTGAAGACGTTTAGCAGAAAAGAGATGATGTCAATTATTGTAAAGGAATACAAAGAATTGCTAACAGGAACCGGAGTATTACTGATGGTAGAAATTTGATGACACAAATTTGTCACAAAATTCGACCGGGTAGGTACCACCGTGCACGATTGCGAAAAACCCTCCATAGTAATCCAATTTCGGTTTGATTGCGTTCAGGGGTCAGCAAGTGCATAGCCGGGCAGGGAGATTGTGGTCGCAGCACTAGTGGGACCGGTGCGTGTCACGCAGTGCTGCGACAACAATCCTCTTCTGATGAGGCCGTCAAGCTGAGTGCCACCATTGTTAATATGGTACGTGTATCTAATGGTGACCCTCTTTCCTGAGACTTTACCTTCAGCTTACCATCAAGCGAGGTGAAGTCAAATTGACGTGTCCTAAGTATTAAAAAAAAGAGAGAGAGATAGCCGATGAAAACTTGGTGGTGCCTAAATCCAGTCTGCCAATAATGCACAAAATCACCAAGACATTATTAGATTGATTTATTATCAAAGGAAAAATACACTAACAATGGATATTAAACAATTAGCAATAATCAAAGGATGATGGGCATTTTGGTACTGAGTCCAATCAAGATGAGTCATACATTGTTGGATAATTTTTAGTAATTTATACACTGTCATATGCATAACATACATATAATTTATACTATATTCTTTTCATTTAAATATTACAAAGATATCTTATAGTGATCCCTTAAATGAAAAACACTTAGGAAATATTTATATGTTCAGTAATGATTAGGTAAATTCAATAAGTAGTAGTAGTAGTTAATTATCAGTTAATTATAATGCAGTTACTCAGTAGCATACTAATTATCTATTGTGTTAAACAATGTACTTACCCATGATCAAAGCTGTACTTATTCTATTTGTGGTGGTAACAAAGGAAAAGCAAAAATCAAGTTACTATAGTGCTATCCTCTCAAAATACATGAGAAACTTGTACATTACAACTTTATTTTGATTACCAATTCCTTTGTTTACCATGACGCGCACATATGACTTAGGCACAGTTAGAACCATGTCAATCTAGTAGTTTTTATATTATACATAGGTATATGTAAAGGCTAGCCTCTAGATGTCCCAAAATTTGTTTTATACTACAGTATATTTATAAACCAAGGCGAAGTTATCCTTCAGACGAATAAGGAAGTCAACCCACAAAGAATGATGACCTTCTGTTAATTTGCAATGCATACTGTACAAGCTTCATGAAATTTAAATCAATACTCATTTCTACCCAGAAACAAAGTAATAAATACTTACATCCTCATAGAGTCCCGTAGAAGCAAAAAAAAACACAAAATCAGCCTGGTGGTTTATAATCGACACATTATGTGTACCTCAAATAAGACGCAGAATAAATCACTAACGCAGCCCATTTAACGCGAGTGAAACTTCAAATCGATTAAATTTTCTACTTTACATGAATTTCACAAGAACGTTATTATTTCCACATACAGTTCACAAAATGTCACTAACTGGAGATGAAATGACACTATTTAATTTTGATTTGATGATTTTCACCGATTTTCAAGCGCTTTGAGAACAAAAACAGCTGGTTACTCATTTAAGTTTTTTTTTCCACAACATACAGCGAAGCAAGCAAATACATAGTGCCGCAAAGCGTCAATACACTTTGATGTTTAAAAACCGTTCAACTCCGAAATATTACGGTTTTGTTTCTGGTAAAGAAATATTCAACACATACATTAAATTGAACTGTATATTTTATGGATTGTTAAATTGAATGTTTAAAAAAATCAGAGCAAGGAATTATTAGTACATGGTTTAATTGATAATAAGAATAATACCTGATGTAAGTGTTAAGTATAAGATAACTCCCCGCTCAGTGCAAATATTTGTATGCATGAATATGAGTATTTGCATTGGTCTGGTCGTGCCTCGGAGAGCACGTTAAGATGTCGGTCCCGGTTGCCATACGAATATGTATGACAGTCGTTATAGGGGAAATGGGTGAAATGGCCCCACATAGAAGGGCTGATCACCCGTCTGGTCAAACGGCGTCCCCACTGGCAGTATAAGTATATATATATAAGTATAAGACACTCTCGACTTTCTCTTTTCTTCATAACTTACGCTTTTATCCTTCTAGACTATTATAGAGGTTATGAAGAATTGGATCACATAAAAATATATAATATCTTGGGCTATTACTATTAATAGTTTTCAAAACCAGTGTTTTCAAACACGTGTCACATAATGTGTTTCTAAACTCTAAACATATTTATAGAACAGATGACAAGTATGGTGAATACAAGTGGCTCTCACGAGATATTTCTAGAAAATATAGGTCAATCATTTTAGAAACAAAAATGATACACGTGAATTCATAGATGAGTTTACGACCGGTACTTTTTATTACTTATTAGCTGGTGCCCGCAGCTTCACCCGCATGGAATACTAAAATAGACGTTCTGATTTTTTATTTCAACTTTCCTAATTTTTCTTTCAGTAAGAACCTTCTAGAAAAATAATTAGAAAACTTAAAAAAGAAAGATGAATGTAATAGGTAAGGTTGTTATGTTATCGCGTGCCCGAGGGAAACCGGAATGGATTTTTATGTATGGTACTAAACTAAAGTTATTGAATAAAATTAAACCATTAATCAAATAAATTAAACAATTTAATTGCAACTTATTATGTAAAAAATATATTTTATTCTATAAATTATACCTTAAATATTTTTTGTATTAAAAAAGCTTAGATTATATACATATATTTACGAGAAGGGGTAGTCAGAGGTATACCAATACCCACATTTTACCATTTCACCACAATAGTAGTAGGGTGAGAGCCTATTACTGTAACTCGAACAGTTTTTAAAGACTGTACCACTATTCTCTTTAGATATTAAAGGTAATTTAATACTCAATTTTATATTAGTACCTACTTATGTTAACTTGGATCAATGAAATACATTAAATTCTTTACAGGCATTGAAGCTTGTATCGTTATCTTCCTCATGAAGAATGCCAATATAATCTTCTTCCTTAGATAAACATAGGTTTTTAAGAATCTCTGAGGGAGATGGAATATCTTTATCTTCTATTGGTATGGATTCTATTAACGCTTCTATGTTTTGGTTAAAAATTTCTTCATCGCTTTTTGTTTCTGAAGTCTGAGTGTTCGATTGCTCCGCAGTTACAATTTTATTGATATCTCCGTTCTCGACACTGTTGGCTATTATAGAAAAATGTTCTGATTCCATATCTTCTAACGACAATTTAGCTCCCGTACGTACAAGTTCTGCATTAGCTTCTGAAACATCGGTGTAACTCAAATGGTCTAATTGCTTAGAATGCTCTCCTGTTGATTTTATAGAAGAGTCATCGTGTTTCTTTTTAAGTTTTTCCACAAGTTCACCGTTTTGTCTTACAACTGTACCGGGTGGTTGAGCTTGACATTTGTGAGTTCTTTGTGATACCTGCAGTACATACAATTATCGTTATAAAGAAGAAATATGATTTCTTTGTTTCTGAATCTGGGAACTATTAGACAATATTAATAATTTTGCAAACAAATAACGCTAGCTAATGAAACTTCTAGTATAATTTTTTTTATAAACCTATTTGTATTGGAATATTTATATTGAAATAACAATTTCTTTAGCTATTTTGGTAATATTTTACTGTTTCGTACCACCGCGGCGTTGGTAAAATAGATTTTATGTTTGGACTGTAGTTTGCCACAATCATCATCATCGTCTTAGCATTCATACTGGTCGCATCCGAGGCTATCACCTCGGAGAGACTTCTGTTTTTCCCCCACTTCACATGGTCTTGGGCATTTATACCTAGTAGTGAGATCATTGACAAGCATGTCACCTTCTTCGATGCCGTGCCAGCACTTCTCGAGTTCACCCCTCCTACCGAGGCCTAGCAGAGGCGGCCTGGCAGGCATTTGTTACTCACATAGCCCGGTGGTCACCGCAAAACATGGCTGCACCAGCGATGTCTTGGATATGAAAGCTGCCGTGGATATGGGATTTTCTCTCGCGATCTGTTCATCCACCGCAGCATGTTTATCTCCGCGACAAGCAGCTCGCGTGTATGACGTTCTAACAACGGCCGTACCACGCAGCAAGGGCAGGCTCAATGATAGTTTTATAGACCTGTCCCTTCCACCTAACCGACATTTCAGGGTGTCATATGCTGCCTATCACCTCGCCCAACTTAGCCCACGCGGTGTTAATGTGTGTGCCATAACTTTGCAATCGATGTCACCAGACGCGTGAAATACAAATCCCAAATATTTAACCTGGTCAATGCACAAGAATCAAGAATCAATCAAAGAATCAATTTCGTTTATTCAGTTTAGGCACATAAAGAGCACATATGAATGTCAAAGTTTTACAATTGCGTTTATTAAAATTATCAAAAAGATGTATGATTTGAAAATGATTCTTTCGCTGGTTCGGTAGTTGGATCTACTGAGAAGAGACCAGCAAGAAACTCAGGTAGACCATCGTTATGCTTTCTTTTTTATTTATTTTCTAATATATAGTTTTGTTTTATTTATAATAAATATGTGCGAGAGCAAGAGTTAAGAGTTAATTAGGTTGACCATGCATTTTTATCATTAAGATATTCATCTACTTTATAATAACCTTTTTCATTAAACCTTTTTTCACTTCTATTTTAAATTTATTTAGTGGCAGTTCAACCAAATCCTGAGGTATTTTATTAAATATTTTATACATTTGCCTACAAACGAATTACCAACTTTATGAAGTCTGAGTTTTGGCGCTGCAAGCTTATTTTTATTTCTGGTATTAAAATTATGTTCGTCCAATTTTTTTTTGAACAGATCTAGGTTCTTCCGTACATATAAGATGTTGTCGTACACATATTGGGAAGCAACAGTTAAAATATTAATTTCTTTAAACTTGACCAAGTTATCACCTAGACCTATGCAAATGGATGTGGGATCTATTGAGTCTTTGCAAATGAGGAGTTCATTTCTTCTTCCCCACATTTATTTTCAGACCACCGTTCATAAGTGCATTCTGCCACGTTTTCACACGTCATCCAATCTACCCCTGTCCGCACAAACCAGCGCAATATCATCAGTATTCATGAGCAGCCATGGAGGCAGCTCTATATATATAATTATAAATATATATAATTCGGAACTGGCAATGGTCAACGTGTTCGTTTTTAGGCATCGCACAGAATTAGTTCCATGACAAGGAGACAGTATTGTTCAGTGACACTCTTTCCGGATGTGACCTTACATTGCCGATGTGGTGTAGTTTGCATAATGTACCAGATTAACAACAATTCAATATTATGTAAGTTATTAATTGAGACTTATGAAAATTCAAGTATACTTTAAATTTTTTCGATAACAACTTTTTTTCTTCTCAAAAATATCATTAGCTATTAAATAGTCATGTAAAATTGAAATATAACGGCATTTGAATATCGCGGCACGAAAAACGTCGTAGATTGAAGGAAATCTATATTGATGGTATTTTATAGATATTTGATTATGAATGTGATATACATTCTTACTAACTTTATACCGAAAACTCTTCTGGCAAGCTGTGCACTTGTATGGCATTACTCCTGTATGTATACGCCTGTGAACTAAATACGAAACTCGCTGTCGAAAGCATTTACCTGTAAAATAAAACACTATTGTTATTAAGATTTATTGACAAAAATGCTTAAAATTAACGTTCTACACTGTATTTATATTGAATAGATTTACATACCACAAGTTTCGCATGAAAACGGTTTTTCTCCTGTATGGATTCGTTGGTGATTGTGTAGAGTTGAAAGTTCTTTGAAAGCTCGGCCACAATATGTACACGTATGCGGTTTCTCATCGTTGTGATATAAAAGATGTTTATGATATGACTGTTGAAATGTAAATGTTTTATTACATTGTGTACAAGCATAAGGAGTTTCACCTGAAACAGACGGATATACATTTTATATTTAAGTACTTGACAAATAAATTGTTCTTTATTTGTTACTTAATTCAAGTTATTATTATTTTTACTGATGTGATGTCATAAAATATTACTTAGCTAAAAGCCAAAATTAAAAGAATCACGTAAGAGTTAGTCCATTTAAATAGTTAGGACTTTTTGCCAAAATATGCTTTGAAAGCTGTTATGGGTTTCTGAGTCTGTATTACGAAATAAAATTATTCTGTTAGTACGAATTACCTCAACAAACTAACACCAATTATTATTTAACCTGTATGCAGACGTTTATGCTTCTTCAGGAAATACTTTGTAGTAAAACATTTACGACAAACTTCACATTGCCATTGCTTATTGTCGTTTCTTTCTAAATTTATTGCTTTTTCATCTTGTTGTTCTAAATTAGATCCATTGTTTATTTTTTCTATATTGGGATCAGAATTGCAATTTCCCGATAAAAATCCAAAGTGTGCTACACGCAAGTGCACCATGAGAGAACCTCTCATTTTGAAATTTTTTGGGCACAAGTGACAATGATATCGAGTAAAATTTTGATCAGAATTTTCATCAATATTATGAATTAAACATCGGTGCATTCTTAAAATGTTGGTGTCAATAAACTGTAAACCACAGATGTTACACGTAGTATTTGTTTGTTCTATTCCTTTTTCCGTTTTGATGTACATCGGCTCACCAATTTGTTCCTTTCTCATTGATATATCTAATACAGGGACTGTGTTCAATGATATTACTGGCAATTTGGGAAATATTTTTACAAACTTTACTGAGGTACTAATAGGTGACGAAGTTTTATTTTTATTCACTGTCATTTTTAGTTTCTTCTGTTGCGAGATCACTTGGTTTTCTTCACAATTAGTTTTACCTTTAGAATTAGGTGTTTCGCTTATTTCCGGACATCCTTTTATCGTTAATAACTTCACATGGCTAAATAAATGTATCGTTAATTTGTCTAGGCCACAAACTTCTTCTTGGCAAACTGGGCACAATATTTTATTAGTAGCAACATATATTAATCTATCTCTTAGAGATTGCACTGAATTGAAAACTCCATTATGTGAACAAACTGGGCAAGACAAGCACGCTGCATTAGCACTCATTTTAGAAATAGAAAAGGACGTCCTCCTATAGACGGATACTTATAATAAGGTATACAAAGCTAGCGTTAGCGCATGCAAGCGCGAAACTAAAGATTTTGTGAGTTATTTTTGGAATCAACATACTTAATCTTTTGGCGGGAGTTCAAGATACTTATTGTACAACATTATTTCTATCATTTATTTAAACAATAACCATATTGGAATTAGTATAACACCCTGCAACTTACATGCATTATGAGAATTATCCCAATCGTGAATATTGCAAAATATATTGGTTTATAAAATATGAAAATATTCACTAAACTGACCAAACATGAATCAATACATTAGTGTGAGCGATAATGCTAAGAAATTCTGATAACATGAAAATCAGCCAAAACGGCATAATTTGACTCATTAACTCGTATGTGTGTATTTTCAATTAATTACGGTTTTTAGAAACGATTATAAAAATATGTGAAATAATTGCAAATCTAGACAGATGTGATAGTTCAATGTCATCACATAAATAATAGCTGTCAGCTGTCATTTAGTCATTTGTTATTATTTGAAAAGTGGCGGTGAATTTATTGGATATATTGTTGCTGTGGGCGCCCCTGGAGACGCCTAATGACACCCTTTAATATATTGATAAAATATCTCAACAATTTATTGAATAGATTTTCGTAACGGCAATCATTCTTTTATATCTATTTTATTTCTGTGCACTACAGTTATGGGGGAAGCAGCTAAGACCCCAGGCTATATGGCCCAACTCTTGGAAGCTTTAGGATGGAACCAAGGGACTAGAATTCCCTTGGCTGATCCGGCGAACCAGGAACAAGAAAACCTTCTCATTAACAGGTTTGACATGCTAACCTTATCTCATTATTTAACTTCAATTGTATTTCAGTTAAGAAAACTAACGAAGCCAATATTTTTCAGGCAAAATGAGATACAACGTTTGAAAGAAGCTTACTTATTACAAAAGAAAAAATGTGATGATCTTGATAAATACAAATCTTACGTCCTGACTGAATCCCAGGAAAATACTGTAGGTATATACATATAATGGTTCTGTAGAGTTACTTAAATTAATGGTATTTAATTATTATTTTATTTTATTAATTTATCCCTATGGATGAAATGAGACTACAGGTGTATCAAGTGATTACTACCTGTTGTGTGTCCATGTTGTAAATAATAAAATATTTTCAATTGTAGCGTTTGCTGTTTGCCCATAAGCAACAATTGGAGCAAGAGGTGAAGCTCCACCAGTTATCTTGTAATGAAGTAGACCGACTTGAAAGAAATATTGCAGACAGTGTCAAGCAAAGCAAAGAAGTGACCATTAGAATTGATAGGTTTCAGAGTATGTAGCTATTAAATATAGAATGATTTAATTGTTAATTGTACAGAATATTCATACTGAAGCTATAATTATCCAGCCCGTTGGCAACTCATGTGTAATGTTTTAGGTTCAATAGCACGCCTGTTGAAAAAGGCAGATGGACTTAAGACAGAGGTGTGTGGCGAGCGAGGTGCCCTTCAAGAGTGGCGTGCTGCACTTGAGAGAAATGCATGTGATATCACAGCTATAGAGCAATTCACTAAACAGGATACGTCAAAAGCTAAGGTATGAGGAACTTCTTAATTGTTGGCCTTATTCACAATTAGGAAATTTTGCATAACCCGACAAGACGTTAGGTATTGTAGTTAAAAAGTTGTCATTTGTTGCAGTATTTTTGTTACTGGCCAATCTGTACAGTGCCTATTTTTATATATAAATTTGTAAAAAAAAGAAAAGCTGCTTTGTGAATCTTCCCATTGTTTAATAATACACAGTTGGGCTCTGCAGTTTTTTTTAGGATACATAGTAGGAAATGACATAAAAACCTGCCTTATGACAAAACAGATTCTATGTGATGGTCCAAACAGTGCTAAAGATATCTATGTATATCATATATTTAAAAAATAATATATAGTAAGTTTTGATATTTCAAGGTTTAGAGGCAATACTATTGTTAGATAATGATATTGATATAGCCATTTATTTGGGACCTAAACATAACTGGCGAATCGTGGGTGTGTAATACACCTCTGCCTACCCCTATGTTTATAGCCATTTAGGAAAATGGAACTAGCATATGCCTACTATAAATCTCTAATGAAAATATATTGTAGCTCCATCAGTTTTCAAGTAACAAAACAGCTAACAACACCATTTTAAGGATATTCTCGAAGCTAGTCAAAAAATCTCTAATGTTCTGAAATGAAGTAGGCGCAGATCCGCTGTACCATATGGAATAGTTCTATTTGAAGCGGCGGAACGAAAATATCACCAAGAAAGGAGGGTCCTGGTATGGTATGGTATGGTATCACGGGCTAGTATCCGCAAGTCCACGACAAGGCGCGGTTTTTGCGTGAGGGTGGGCATTTCATTCGATCCACCCCAACTCATTGAAGAACGCCAGCAAGCTATTCACGCTGCTGGCGATCTCCTGGAGCGTACCTGTGTTTCCGAAGTACTTAACCCTGTATGTGGCGGTTGCAGGGCAGTGTAGGAGCACGTGTGCCGCTGTTTCTTCCTCTCTCATGTAGGCTCTGCAGAGAGGGATGTCGGTGATTCCTAAAATAAAAAGTGGTTTATTGATCCTTCAAGTTTTCAAGTTTTTGATCCATCTGTGAAGATGCGTAATTCCGTTGGGCATAAGGCCTCACAGCGGTGGTCCTCATGTAGTTGGATCTTGTATTTTTTGTCAAATAAGTATTGTTTGGGTACACGATCATTTATTGCTCCCATCATAGGTATCTCCTTTGTGAGATCCGTGAGCAGTGAGGTGTTTCGTGTGTTTCTCTCGCTCCATAGGTTGAGTGCCTTTAGGCGTATAGCCGCAGCTGTTGCTTCTTGGCGGATGAACAGATCCAAGGGTGGGAGTCCGAGCATGGCTTCCATTGCCGCGGTGGGGGTAGATTTCATGCATCCAGTGGTTGCCATGCAGGCTAGTCTTTGGGTCCGTTGTAGTTTAGCCGCTATTGTGCTGTTTTCGGTTCTTGGCCACCAGACGATAGCGCCATACGCTATCATGGGGCGGATTACTGTTTCGTAAAGCCACAGGATGATTTTCGGTGTTAGCCCCCATTTTTTACCAATCATTCTTCTGCGCTGCCAGAAGGTAATCCCGGCCTTTTCTAATTTATTGTCTAGAGGGAGGGAGGGTCCTGAATCACAGGTCATAAAAATACATACCTCTAACATACAGTACCTTCCTCTTCTTGATTTAACATACAGGTTGTTATGGTTGTACACATACTGATTTCTCCAAGATTTTGGAGTAATATAAATTTTGTTATGTTAGAACATGTTTTTTTTTGCAAATACATTCTCACTTGAATTTATAGTTTTGAATTCAATTTTGCAAGATTTGCGCGGTTTGCGCCTCGATACTGTGTTCCCAATACGGAATGCTCGGAAATTGGTAGCCACCACAATGTCATAGAGAAAACTTCCAAATTGCAATTAATAGGCAGCATAAACAAAACTAACGCTCTTCCAATGCTTATTATTTTAAATTAAAATATTGATTACTTTCTCTAGGCATTGGAAACAAAAAGACAGAAGTTAAAACTGGAACATGACCGCCTACACGACAGGCTCGTCCAACTGGTGTCCAACCTCAGTGCCGAAGAACGTGCTTGTGATAGAATATCCATTCAGGTAACATAGCTACATACAGTTCATCTTTAATATAAAGATTTAATTTGGAAATAGTCAACATCAAGGAGTCACTTTCTAGGGGTTCTACTCTGCCAATTGCGCTCTTCTACTGTTAGCTGACTCTTATGAACTTCATATTTAATTTAAGTTCATAATTTTATTTTGTACAGGTTATGGAAGGAATGGAACAAAGGAAACAGATGATGGGCATGTGGACCGCCGCTGTGGAAAATTTAAGGCAGCGCGATACAGATATACGACATATTCGGGAGGTAAATTGTATTGAACTTTAAGTTCAGTCATTGTTACACCACATCTCTTGTCAGTTGCTTCTCGTAGAAAAGTATTTAAAAGTACATGGTGTTATATTTTGTACAATCGTATGGAACCTTTCATGTGCGAGTTCTACTCAAACTTGAGCACTTGTTTTTTTTATTTTTTCTGACTCGCTTTTGTAGGACTACGCGTTACTAGATACCGAAGCCAATAACGTAGCAGAGAAGTGTCGCGAGCAACAGGCATTCTGTGACCAGCAGCGTGGGAACAATACAGAAGCTATGCGCGAGAATATGTCGTTGGGGCAGCAGCTCAGTCAGACGCGTATGGAATTTCAGCGACTAGTCGATATCAACACTGAACTGGATGGCGAGGTAGTATTATACTAATCTTCACTTATTTATTTAAACTTCATGCAATGTACTCGACTGGCAGTCTCAATCATGCTGTAGGTATTCTCCTAGAGTCATTCTCCAAGAGTCAACCATAGGATGGTGCAGAGCTAAAACGAGGCAGGCATAAAGTTGAAGTCTACCTCTAATACAAAAAATTAATAATCTTTGTAACGTAAATATTATTGTTTTTTTGGACATGGTGCTAATTATATATTTTTATACATAAGCATCTATCAAACAGCGAAATTATATGTTTTTCTTTTTTCCAGACTATGGGGCGCGTGTATTTACCTATCTCTGTAGAGTATTTACGACCGATTTAAAATACTACTAGCGCCATCTTGAAGAATTGTTAAATAAAGTCCTAGCTCTCTACCAATAGAGCTTGGACTATATTTAACAATTCTTAAAGCAATTACTCTTCCGCGTCTATATGTTTAACTTAACCGTAGTCCGGTTACAATTTTTTAAACTTTAAACTTGTTTAATTTATCTTTATAGGTATATTTCTTATAAAAAAAGTGATCATTGTATAGCGCCATTTCGTAAATTGTTGATTTAATTGCATTGTAACTATTGATGTTAGCATACTGGTTCATCAAAGCTCTACGAGGTAGCGTTAAAACCAAGAAATCAGTTCGAAGCTCGGTCGCTCCGGTAATATTGCGTATTAATCTTTGTAGCTTAAATATTTCTGATTTTTTTACTTGGACAGGTCCACCTGTGCCAACGGAAAAGACGCATTAGGAAACGCGAATGACAATTAATTGAGCCTGCTCTAGAGAATGATACGCGACAGGTGTATACTTAAGTGGTTCATTGGAACTCCAAAACTTACAGGCACAAAGTCTACAACGTGAGCTAAGCAGCTTACACACCATGATGGAGAAACTTCACATAGAAAACAAACACATCATGGAGGAACAACACCGCAAAGATTTAGCGTTGCAAGTTATCAATAGTAAGGTAAGTCAGTTTCGACTCTTTCGACTTAGAGCTACATTCTACAAACTCCTAGTGGTGTTCTTTTTGTATGACACCCTTTCAGAGCAAATGCTTTTAATAATGGCGTCTATGCAGACCTGTTTGATATCCCAAAATGTATCAAGGATTGAGTAAATCATGAGGACCCACTTTACTTGAAGTAGTTATTTTCACTGGTGAATTCCAAAAAAATATGGGAATGATGGGAATAAAAAAAAAATGCTTGTTAATAAGTTAGTACCTACGAGTATGTTTACGTGTTATGTTACAAACTTTACTTACATTTTATAATTGCCAATATTTTTTTTAAATATCACTTCCAGATCCAGGCACTCAAGGAAAAACTGGTGGATTCTTTGGATAAAACGAAAACCTCTGAAAAGAGAGCCAAAGAGCTTGAAGACATATTAAATGTAAGTTTAATCAATATTTTATTCTCTTCTCTTCATGTGCTCATTTTTACCTACACATTAGAATATATCAACTGACTCACAGGCAGCTCTGATTTATAAGTATTTATATTGTCCTTCTTGTCTTTTCTTTTGACTGCTTAGTTTAGCAAACTAGCTATTAGAAAAGAGTGGCCGTGTATAAATATTACTAGTACATAAGTGTTACTTTGTGACCTACGTGAATACGCTAGCACCACTAAATGTATTTAAATATTTCGACCTAAAAAATGGTGTACAGTAGATGCCTATATAAGCTCGCATCCTATGATGTGGGATTATGTGAGGTGGACTGGAAAATATAGCTTGCGAAAAGGAGATATAGTACACACTCACGTAAATATTACGAATAATATAAAACTACCCTACATCATTATCCTCCGAGCCTTATTTTAGCAGTTGGGGTCGGCTTTTCAGTCTACCCTACACATATCTATCTGATAGTCCATTGAAGAATGTTATAGAGTATGCTAATTACAGGAAGAGGAGCGCTATGCAAGTTCAATGACTACAAACCAACAACGATCTATGCACTGCTCTTTTGTAGAACAACAAAAGCTTTTAGCACTCAAGAATGAGGAAAAACTGTTCCATATGCAACTCAAAGGTTTGTTATTATAATAACTTTTAACATAAAAGTATATTTTTAAACATATTTGTCCTCAGCACCTCAAAATGAATAAACTCGGATACTTTAAAACGCATCTCATCAAAGTAATTTTAAATTAATTAAATTAAGTCGTAAGTAATTAAAGTAATTCATAGTGATTCGTACTTTGACAATTTAAGGCCTTATTCAGACCTGAGCGGTATTCGCTGCTGCTGTGGGTAGTGGTACATACTGCGTGGGTTTCGCTCAAAAGTTCCGCGGCTAGAGCGGAATAGTTGGTACACAGGTAGTCGACAGTAGTATTACCGCATACCCATTCGGTTTTCTCTACCGCAGACGGTAGCGAATACCGCTTAGGTGAGAATAGGCCTTAAATCGAACTGCTGAGAAAGTGCACTGAGAGTTGTCGCTGACTACATATTGGATATTTTTTAACGGTCGAGTTGGTATAATTTTTGCTTCGAGTACATAATTATGTGTTATGTTCCCTTGTTCACAGCTTGTACAGCAGTAATGAGCAAGTTGGACTTCAAACAGAAGCAAATTGAAAAAAATCTACAATCTCAGAAGGAAACACTTTATTCTATTGTAAGCCGTAACACTTTTTTGCGCTGCGTAATTGCGTAAGCTTATATGTGTACTAATACTATAAGGCATTATCCAAAAGAACTATGGTACGGACTTTAGCATCGAGTCTTCCGGTCAGAACGCACATTACTATGGCGCATCCTAAGAACAATAAGAGTGAGCGAGATAGATTTTTGTGATGGGTGGTACGACATCAATTTCTTCACTTGCGGAGCCTCTTTCGCGGTTATGCCGGTTGTGTTGACGTTGGTATTTTCACCACGAGTGCAAAGCCATCAACCATGGCCACTTTACAACTCTTGGGTGCAGGTGACACATTTAGAGCAGAAGTTGTATGCAACAGGTTACGTATACTGGATAGCTTATTTTCAAGGGCAAAGCAGATTTTCTTCAACTTTTCAGCCTTTGACGTAAGTTCATCACACGCAGATGGCAAAAAGAGTTTGACCAGACGACTCAGATGATAACAGCAGTACTATAGTCAATATAATTAAATCGCATGCCTAATTCGAAAGGAGTATACTAAAAAAAGCTTCGACATTCAAGCACCAGGTGGCAGATTTACAAAGGACCCATCCCTGTAAACAATATGTAATAAACTAGTGTCCGATCCATGAAGGTGTATATTAGTATCAGTATTAGGTTCTGTTTATGGAATCCTTTTTGGAAAATAAGTTACAAAAATGGCACCCCAAAAACTGCAATTAAATTTATGTCGAATAACTTACATGGTAACACAGCAATGACTTTGAGAACAAACCCTCCAAAAAAAGAAGTAATACAAGAAGGCACATTCTTGAAGCCAGCGGGGGGTGGTGTTGTGGACTGCTGCTAAATATTATTAGATATCTACTATGTGGTGTTGTCACATTCTTAGATTTTGGGGAGATATTGGGTTATCTAGGAAATGGCATTTAAAATTCCAATAGTACATTAATGTTCATTAATATATTATTTCTAATTTCATATATGATATGTATTTAGGATACCTATGTGTCCTTTATTGATTGGACACTAGTTTTGTTACATACTGTATAAGGGTTAAACTTAATGCAAGTGTGTAAACCATGTGTTTATTCTCTCTACTGGACTATAGAGCTGTCTGAATAAGGAAATAACTATTAATAGTCTCGCTTTACCGAAAACGTTGTAACGTTGTTGTATTTTCAACTGAAGCGGACCCAAGTTGGGCGCCAATATGATATGTAATGGCGTTCAACTTGGACCTGCTCCTGTTTGAATTACCTGTCCTGATAAGATGTCACATTAACCATAGGCAATTGAAATACTCGCCAATAGACTATTTGTTTATTAGTCGATATCTTTTTTACCAATTCATCATAAAGCATCACAGCGTTACTTCCTGATTGCATCCAAAGCTTGTACTTTGGAGCCCGAAGTCCGTTCTTCTATTTTTCTCTTGGTTTGGCTTATCTTGACTGTTATGGAAACCACTACTATCTGACCCCACAACCTCCAGAGGAAAGCCTTCGCCAGTGCCTCGCCTGGTTGGCTTGGGCTCGAAGATCTTGGTGGGGCCACCATACACCCAACAACGTTCATTTTAGGGTTCCGTAGCCAACTGGCAAAAACGGAACCCTCATAGATTCGTCATGTCTGTCCGTCTGTGCGTCCGTATGTCACAGCCACTTTTTCCGAAACTATAAGAACTATGCTGTTATAACTTGGTAAGTAGACGTCTACACACACGTTGTGACCCGCATTAAGATTTTAACACAAAAATAGAAAAAAAAACAAAATAATATACATAGAACTGAAACTTAAAATATTTTTTTCATCGATCCCATACGTGTGATCTTCAAAAATGATATTGAGGTTTCTAATATTTATTTTTTCTAAACTGAATAGGTTGCGCGGGAGACACTTCCAAAGTGGTAAACTGTCCCCTCTGTAACTTCTAAAATAAAAGAATTATAAGACAAAAAAAAATATGATGTACATTACCATGTAAACTTCCACCGAAAATTGGTTTGAACGAGATCTACCTTTCATTTAATCAACTCAAATATAACATTTTACTTGCTGCTACGGAACCCTTCATGGGCGAGTCCGATTTGCACTTGGCAGGTTTTTTTACAAATTATAGTTACTAAAAGGTAACCAAAAAAGTTATTAGATAATATTCCTTGGATATGAATTTATGGCCTTGAGCTTTTATTATTGACTATTTTTTACTTTTTGCAGTGTTATCAAGTGGAGACTGTTGGTGCTCGTGTTTCTCATATGGAGGGGGCACAGGCCGAGAAAGAAAGCTCAGCAGTACTAGTAGAAAAAGAGAATAGGTAAAATTGAACATTTTCAACTTGAAATTAAGGCTGAAATTGGATATTTAACAATGATATTACACAGTACCTTTCACTAAATATTATAAAACAAAGTCGAAGTTTGTCTGTTCGCGATAAACTCAAAATCTACTGCACCAATTTTTCATGCTGTTTTAGCACTATATAGACTGGTTCTCGAGGAAGGTTTTACAATATTATTTGTGGGAAAGAAAATAGTCGTCTGGGAGATTTAAACGAAAACGCTGCTTGAACCCTTTGAGATATAACAAAATGATGTATGGTGGAATTGTGTATCTAATATAGCTTGTGGTGGTGGAATAGGGTCCCATGGGTCATGGGAACGGAATCAGAATTACACGCCGAAGAAGCCGGGCGACAGCTAGTATAAGATAAAACATTATCTGTATGAACGTTAGATATATTTTTGAAAATAATTCATTCTCTTTCCCGAGCAATAAGAACCATTTTGAGTTAATTTCATGACCAATTTGAACATGACATCCTGTATCTACCTGTTTTTGCAATTTATGATTTATAAAATAAAATAAATAAAATAAATTGCGGAAAATGTACTATGTAGCATACTGCGATCAGTATAGGACGTGAATAGATTTATAAGTTCAAAAAGCATGTTTTTTAGGGTAGTCATTTTTAAGTTTGAATTTGATTGGTAAACCTAATTTTACATCCTTTTAGATTGTTTATTAGCCATATTCAATTTTGATAGCTGCCGTTGACTGGACAATACTCGTAGACACGTATGAGAAGCACTATAGGATACCGGAGGCTGTCTGTGCCTCATCATCCAGGCCCGACATATTCCTTTTTCACGATCGCATAAGCGTGCAGTGCTTGTAGAACTCACAGTACCGTGGGAAACTAATATACCTAAAGACCACGCTATAAAGACAAACAAATACTTTGATTTGACTAACGAGTTAACCAAAAACGGCTACGTGGTTAAACTCTACGTCGTAGAAGTAGGAGCAAGGGGAATTCCAGCTAAATCCCTGTACAAGTTACTTAAAGACCTCGGATTGCCAAGAGCTTCAGTAAGCTCTTTATTAAAACGTATATCAAAAGTGGCATTTTTAGGATCTTACCAAATTTGGATAGGTAGGGGGGGGGGGGGGGGGAACACTACTGACGGTGGAGTTGAGCGCTGATGCATCACAAGGTGGCCACCCTAAACCTACATCTGGGTCGCAAGTCCCAGTCGCCGTCATGGTGTTCCTCTCTGTACCACGCTATGGACCCGGCGACCGCACGGTGAATCCATGAAGTGCTGAGAATCGGATCTCTCATCTATAAAAATCGTGCAAGCCCAACTATATCAACTTATGCAATATACAATTATATAAAAATATTGGTGGTTAAGGAGTCGGTCTTACGATCCAGAGGTCTCGTTCGAATCCTGGCTATAACACTACCGACGTGAACCCACTCCTAACACAAGCAATTTAGCTTAGCTAGAGGGGTTAGGAGGAATACTATTAATTTCGGTTACTAATCTATACTAAATACTAGCTGACCCGGCAAACTTCATTCCGCGTTAGAATCAAGTTATGTTGGTTACTATATCAACTGAAATTTATTTCCTGAATGTCTCCTTGCACCCCCGCATTAAAGAGGGGTCAAATCGGTTCAGCCGTTCTCGATTTTTAGCGGGACTAACGAACAGCAATTAATTTTTATATATAAAGATTATTTCCCTTGGTCGCGGCGGCGTCACGCGTGAACTGCTGGAGCGATTTCGCTAATTCTTTTTCATCCCTCCTGTTCGGAAAGTTTGATTTTCATGGGTAGATAGCCGGTGGAAAGTAGCTTATTTCATCCCTAGGATGGAAAGTATTTTTTTTTTTAATTTTAAGTTTTGCCATGGAGTCCATGATAATTAAGTTACTTCATAATGCCTTGATATCATGACGATTTTTTTTACATGGCCGCCGCCTAGATGCACATCTCGTGACAAACTCGATTACAATGTAACCAATAGATTCGATTTTCAAAACTTTTCTGTTGGCAGTATGTACGTGAATTATAACTTTTTTTCAGATTTAAAAAAGAACAATTTAAGTTTGCTAAATAATTAGCGGGAAACGAGATTCAATATAAATAAATACTTTGTGTTCATTGTGGTTAAAATGGTTTCGAAAAGTGATTCCAGCGACATGTGCTTATATTAATTTAACTTCCGATGAGATTAAAGAACAGGCAAAAGCTGTTGTTAATAATTTATTTCCAATTTATCCAATTTTACTTTAAATTTTAACTGATTATCAATATACCTGTTCCATTAACTGTGTTTGTAGTATTTTAATTTCCTCACATAGTCGAAATGAAAAGTAGTGTTTAACTCGGGTGAATGTCACCCATTTCACCCTCGAACTATTGGCGCTCTCACTTCGTTCGAGCGCCAGAAATATCTCGGGTGAAATGGCTGACTTTCAACCCTCGTGTAACAATCTATTAATTTTATTGTGTTTGTCATTTTCAGGAGAAGGTTGCTAAGACAGAGAAAGTTATGAAAGTTGCGCGGAAAATTAAAATATTCGAAAAACTTACCGACCATATCAACTATTATAATGTAATTTAATGGCGTTTGGCATACGTGTCAGTCGTTTGTAATTGGCGCGATTGACATATTAATGTTTTTCACATGGCCAGTTGTATGTCGCCTGTTCCCGTGCCAGAATACCAACAAAACAATTTTTATACGCGCCAGAAAAAAAGACGACTTAGAATTTGGTTTTGAACCATGTTTTGAATAGATTTTTTTAATAATTATACCAAATTCAGTATTCATAGTTATGGCAGGAACAACGTCTGTCGGGACAGCTAGTACAATTGTAGTTTTTAAATTAAGAAATTAAACTATGTGACTCTGTCCAGACTGAAAGACGTGTGCGCCCTGCATGCCGCCCGGGTCGCGCTGCTGGAGCGGCACTCGGCGCGACTGCAAGACGACATGCGACGCCTCACCAGGGAGCTGGAGGCCAAGAGCAACACTAACACGAAGCTGGTGATTCGCTACTGCTTTTAAGTATACATAGAATAGACAAAAAATATTTAAGAAAGTTTGGTTGGAAAATCCGGGTCTATCCCAGTCCCATGATGGGACAGGTGGGTTGATTATTTTTTTGGATTAAGTCCCACTAGTCCCATGGGACAACGATGGTACTGATTATTTATTGTAAATGTGAAATTTTGTGAAGATTTTTGGATGCTTGTTACTCAATCGAGCTAAACAGCTGAACGACAGGGTTTTGACAGTGTAGGCAGAAAATATTAATTTACTAAAAACAATGTTACGTGGGTTCTAGTTCATCTTGTCGATAATTCAGGTGTGAAAGGTTCCATGAAGTGGAAGATTTTTACAATTTAGATGTTCGAAGTGATCTATCGACATGCTTATTTGATGCGTTGTGTTTGCAAAGAACATATTAGCGGTGAATCTACGGGTCTATGAAGATATTTTAAATACAATAGGACCACCTGCCGGGTCCAATATACGAGTAGCTAATTACCATCTAGATACAAAACATACTACATTTATATTTTATACATAAGTATAGCTGACACGGTAAACATCGTTCCTCCTTAGAATCAAGTTATGTTGGTTACCTTATCAGCTGAATTTATTTCGTGAATGTCTCATATTTTTAATTATCCTAATTGCTAGTATAGGCACTGTATCCCGAGAAGGCCATCTCAAAGTCGTAGATGGCCCAAGGTCAGCCGGGGTGCCAGGAAATTGCCTTCTTTGGCCATCTTATATTCTGGCATTAGAGACTTGAAACGGTGGCGTGCTGTTTTGGTCGGTTCGAGTCCGAAATAACTACCCCCACTGGGCGGCGCGGCGGTAGAGTATAGGCGGAGACAAATCTAAAAAAAGGAGAGATCATGAAAATCGTTCGACCCGTTCTCGAGTTATAAACGGTATCACTAACACGACTTTTTTTTATATATAATAGATTATAACAACATAGGTATTAAAAAAATAGAGCAGCAAGGAATAGTCTGCAGTGTATAACGTTCCCTCTCAGCAAAGTCGGCTGCGGTCTTCGATGTTGACGGTGGCGGGCAGCGAGAAGGACGTGGCGAGCTCGCGCGAGACGTGGCGGCGTATGCGCGTGGAGGAGGCGCTTATGCGCCTGCGCGTGGCGCAAGCGGCGCGCGCGCTTGCCGGCCTCGACGACACCGGCTTCAACTTGGACGAGCAGAGGCTGCATATCGACGCGGTGAGACTACCATGTGTATTCTTTTTAGTTTTTGTGAGGTTTTAAAGTGATTCACATTTCATGCATCTTATCTAAGAGCACTACACTTGTACCCTGTCCAACCATTTATTTAACTTTCCATTATTCGTGAAAGTAAACTCGTAATAGTTATTAGTTAACAAGTGAGCAGTCTTTTTTTTCGCGGCTAGTGTCGACTTTAAATCACGAACTAGCGAAGTAGTCTAGAATTGAATTACGAGCGTAACCAGTGATTCTAACAAAGACTCCAAATGACGCACAGTAAGTCATTTAAAGGCACAAGACAACAAAAAAATTTGCTCACATGTGAATTATACCTATACAACTTTGGACCTCGACCAGTGAGTCCAGTGTTCCAGTTCCGTGCGCCCTCAATGAGGTGAAAAGTAAATATAAATTTGGTTTATTTATAGGCCATGAATGAACGTTTGGTTGAGATAAGTGCACGTCGCGACATGTTCAGCGTGCAGAAGCGTGCTCTTATGGAAGATTGCGGCAAACTGCGCTCCGAGATTCGAGAGCGTGAACAGCGCATCGAACAGCTTATTAAGAGGTACACACACAGGGTGTCTAATTAACTCTTCCAATCCAATCTGATTGTACACTTAAGGTATAAAAATTCTTTATCGCCTCGGGGCATATAGAATTTACGTTGTAAGTACAAATTAAATAAATTGCAATCATAGCGTACTGCTAGTGAGAAAGCCATGGAGCTATGGATTTTGAAGCAGTGCAAATGAATGGAAGATTTCGTTAGCCGTAATACGGCACATAATAGACTGCGGTTGGCGCATATAAAACGTTTATAAAAAAAATGTGTGAGCTTGATTGTACTTTATTGCATGATTTATAAAGTCGCTATTTATTTAATTTTTTTTGAAATTATTTTCTTTATACATTTTTATCACTTATTCAGTTTAATCGTTTAGTCGAATTACCACTGATAAGTAATGAAGAAATATTATTTATTGTTTTATTAACCCGTATACCGGTTTAGGCACAAAAGCATAAGATGTAAATTTGAATAGAACAGCAAGATAACTTAGTGTATTGATTCGTTGTCTTTTCAGATACGATATTTTCATTGGATCACTGGGTAAAGATGATTCCGGTCAACAGCTGTCTGTGACTTATTTCAAGATAAAGGTTTTTATGGGTCGTTCTAACATTTAAAATCATTTCAAAGTCGGTATTTGATGTTAGGTGTACTGTGTCAAGTTAACATTGCGATGTACAGTTCGCTGCTGAACGTGCGGAGCTGCGGGAGCGCGGGGCAGCCCTGGACGCGGACATAGGGCGCCAGGAACAAGACGTGTCGGCGCTAGAGGCTACTCTTCGAGTCGTGCATCACGCGCACAGCCACTTCATGCATCACATCTCACCGCTCAAAGACGATAGTATGCTAGTTTTGCTCTTTTCACAATACGCGGGTTCGCAAATGTGTATATGGGGCCCCACTATAAGGTCTTTGGAGCCCAAGACAAACCTCACCGGCAAGCCGAATGAGGCTCTGGTGCAGGCCTTCCTGTCGGGGTTATGAGACGATAGTCGCTCCCATAAAGACCCAAATAAACCAATAGAATATGAAGCAGGAGAGCGGACCCCGAGCTCCAAATTGCGAGTTTTGGATGACACTGGAATTGGTGCTTAGATGAAGAATACGAGGGTTGGGAAATGTCGAAACCAGAACCCAAAAGTAAATTGCATATAGGTACAGGGTGGAAACGTTAAGTGTGTCCAGCCGATTATTTCGTAATTTTATAGATATTGATGTAGATTTCATATCAGTTTAAAGTATTGCAATATCTTTAAAAATTACGAAATAATCGACTGGACACACTGAACGTTTCCACCCTGTATACTACCAAACATTAACGCGTTCAAACGAAACTCTTTAGATTTATTCTTAGTATATATATTACAAAGATGTATATATAGTACAAAGATTCGTAGTATAGATATGTTACAAAGAACGCCTTTGTAATAGAGCGTTTACTAGCAATAGTAGTTACAATATAGGTACATTTTGTACCAGCTCCCGAGATCGAAGAGCTGAACAATTTGACGAAGACGTACTACGAGCTGCGCGACGAGTTGAAGGTAGTGAATGAACAGGTGGGAGAGCTGGAGAGCGCGGTCAACGACCTCGCCGCGCGCCTGGCACTCATCAGCGACAAGAACAAACAGCTCAACACTAGACAGTCAGTCCTATTTGATTTTTTTTTATTGATATAACCCTCCAAGGTTTTATGCTACGGCATTTTAGCTTTCCGTTTCGTTTCCACGCCAAATATTATACCTATTACCGTTATGTTTTGAAGCTGATTATTCCAATATTTCCAATTTTGTTCTAGATCTGAATCAGAACAAGACTTGGACGATTCCCGTGATCGAATGCAGCGTCAAGAGGGTCGCCTACAAAATGCAAAGGACATGGTCAAACACAACGCGAAACGTGCTAAGAAGCTTGTAGATGGAGTTGATAACTGGCGCATATTCCAGGTTCGAATACGGCATCATTAGGCTCAGTTCACAGCTCGTGTGGCGGCCGATGACATCTTATTAGCCTTATCCGGGGCATGTATGACCGCTACAAAAAAATGCGCGTGTTTGATGACTTTTCGGGATACCAAATTTTTGTTCCGTATAGTCATCAGCGTCACATTTCACATCGAAGCCCGGGGGTTCGCTTTCTGACTTTTCCTACTCCACTTTGCCCGGTCTTGGGCATTCCTGGCAGTGAGACCATTGGGCCGCTTGTCATCTTCTACGACGCTAAGCCACCTCCTTAGGTCTAACCCTCATACCCTGGCCCGGCAGAGGCGACATGGCATTGTTTTCGTACAGCCAGTCTAGTAATACCGCCAACCGGTAATCCGACTTCAATATTTCTGAACCCAGACGAGTTCCCAAGTTGTGGAGTCAGGGAACATCAGACGTTCAGCAGTAAAAATACAACTTGCAGCTTACAACTTTAAAGTCCTTCGTCGAGATCTTTTTTTTACTTCATTCCCTTCGTACTAGGTACATACAGTTCATTCGCAAACTTCTATTAACAAACGTCTAGAAATTATTATATCGACATGGATATATGGATATTGAGCCCACACACATAGAGGTCATTGGACGCCACCGGGATTGGTGCTGTGCTCGGTTGATGATGATGAGTGTAACGCAGATCGCAGTGTGGTGCCGTGACTACTCGGAGGCGGCGCACAGCGCGGTGACGGCGCTGCTGGAGCTGTGCCAAGAAGCGCCGCATGCGTGCGCCCGCACGGCGGCGCTGCTGGCCGCCACCGACGCGCAGCGCCACGTGCCTAAGCACCAGCGCCGCCTGCTCGTGCTCATCAACAAGTCAGTGTCACAACCATACTATCGCATACATATAACTAGCCGACCGGGCAAACTTTGTCCCGTCTTAAAATCATCTTTTTCATCTCTCCTGTTCGGAAAGTTTAATTTAACGACCTCTGTGGCGTAGCGTTAGAGCATTCGACTGCTAAGTTAGAGGGCGCGGGTTCGATTCCCGCTCATTGCAAATATGTATATATGCATTGGTCTGGGTGTTTCTATGTATAATATGTATTTATTTACAAAAAAAAAGTATATAAATATGTTTATCCGCATTCTAGTACCCATATGACAAGCTCTGCTTAGTTTGGGTCTAGATGGCGCTGTGCAATAAGTCCTAGAATATTTATTTATTTATTATTATTATTATTATTTTCATGGATAGATAGCCGGGCGGAAAGTAGCTTATTTCATCCCTAGGGTGGAAAGTTTTTTTTTTTATTTTAAGTTTTGCCATGGAGTCCATGATAATTAAGTTATGTCATAATGCCTTGATATCATGACGCTTTTTTTTACATGGCAGCCTAGATGCACATCTCGTGACCAACTCGATTACAATGTAACCAATAGATTCGATTTTCAAAACTTTTCTAATGTTGGCAGTATGTACGTGAATTATAGCTTTTTTTTTTCAGAATAAAAAAAAAACTTTTTTTTTTTTTGGCTTGCATCGCATTTGGCCACAAACAAGTAATTTGCATATATTATGAATTGAATATTATGCAGCGTTTTCGTAATTTAGTCACAATCAAGTCAAGTAAAGTCCTTCATAGTTATAAGTCAAGTCAAAGTCCTGCCCTAGTAAAGTAGTGGAGACTTTACTAGAGGCTTCTATGGAGTTTTGGAAACAACACGGAAAATCACAATTCACGGCAACTATGCCACTTTCCTACACTTGTGCACGTTGTCGAAGACTTTATATCTAAAAATCCACAATTTTTACACATAAATACTCGAAATTAAACAAATTTTAGAAAATGAAACACTGCCTCGATGTGTCATCCCGCGTTGGCGCCAAAACTCAAAAAAAAAAAAAACAATTTAAGTTTGCTAAATAATTGGCGGGAAAACGAGATTCAATATAAATAAATACCTAGTGTTAATTGTGGTTAAGAATGGTTTCGGAAAGTGATTCCAGTGACATGGATATTAATCTAACTCCCGATGAGGTTAAAGAACAGGCAAAAGCTGCTGTTAAGAATCTATTTCCAATTTTACTTAAAATTTTATCTGATTATCAATATGTATAACTGTTTCATTAAATGTGTGTGTAGTATTTTAATTTCCTCACATAGTCGAAATGAAAAGTAAAGTTTTTAACTCGGGTGAATGTCACCCATTTCACCCTCGAACTATTTACTACTTCGTGTGAGCGCCAGAAATATCTCGGGTGAAATGGCTGACTTTCAACCCTTGTGTATCAATCTACTATTGTTAGTTACCTTATCAGCTGAATTTATTTCCGGAATGTCTCATATTTGCACAGTATCCCGAAGGCGTCATCTCAAAGCCGTAGATGGCCCAGGGTTAGACGGGGTGCGAGGGAATTTCCTTATTTGGCCAAATAAGGCAATTCCTCAATTACTAGAGACAGGGGCATTAAAGACCCGAAATGTGCGGCTTTGGTCGGTTCGACTCCGATATAACCCAACTGGCCGGCGGTGGGGTAACCGTGGGGATTTCCACAAAAAAACCACCAAATGGCACAAAAAGAAATCAAAGATCATGAAAATTGGTCCGCCCGTTCTCGCGTTGTTAATGGTCATCTCTAACACGACTTTGTTTTATGTATATAGATGTTATTCACAGCATATCTAGACCCAAACAAGGCATAGCTTGCAAAATAGGATTCTACATTTTCATATTCATGATGGGAGTCTACATTTTCAGAAAGAAAACATTGGAATCAAAAACGCACCTTGGTTTCTTTTACAGTAGTGGGGATGCTATGTCATTAGTTCCTTATTAGCGGCAATATCAAACGGTACAATAATACAGCATGTTGTATTGTCTTTTTTCAAAATAAATGTGATCGATTCCTGACTATTGATTTTTCAAAAATCCAATGATGCAGTTTTAGTTTTCGTCAAAATCGGGCCCGAGACGCATTTGAATAATTTTCCACTTCGGTGCATGTGGTCCACTTTCTCAATATGACCACTTTCCCAAATTTACCACTTTCTCAAATTACCAATTTCCCAAAATGACCACTTGCCCAGAATGACCAATTTTCGCAAAATTACCACTTGCCCAATTCGCTATTCCTCATAGGTAACTCATAAAAAAAATTACCTTTTAACCTCCTGGTTGACCTTATAAATAATTAAGTCAATTTTATAAATATTATTTATCTAATAAGATTTATTGCATTTACAGGATTATAACTGAGATGGGTGCAGCTCATGCCAAGACCGATATAGAAATCGAAGGTAAAATACAGTTCTCTCCTATACAATAATAATATTATATGAAGCGGCGATAGCCCAGTGGCGTACGTAACGGACTGCTGAGACCAGGTCTATAGTTCGATCCCCAGTCGCCTCGGGCACACACCTCTGACTTTTCGTAGTTGTGTGTATTAAAAATGTTGATTATCGCTCGCTTAGTAATGTGCCCGGTAGATGGCAATAGGCTCGCCCCCTATTACATTGGGACCTAAACATAACTGGCGAATCGTGGGTGTGTAATACACCTCTGCGTACCCCTTCGGGGATACAGGCGTGAAGTTATGTTATGTTATTATATGTAATGTAAAAATATGTGTACACATAGGTATACCAGTTTCATCAGTTGTTAAATAATCAACGAAAGATTCAGCAAAATAAGTCCAGTAGTGTTCGTCTAATGGAGGAATAAACAAACACAATCATATTTACTGTTTTATAATAGTATTATAGATATGATTATATTAGCATTAGATAAAAGGAAAAGTCAATATTTGTAAAATTGCTATTTCCCGCGGGTTCACCCGCGTAAAATACTGATCCCGTTCGCACGATCCACAGGAACCTATTCTCTGGATGAAATGTAGCCTATGTGCTATTCCAGATTATAATCTATCTCTGAGCAAAATTGCATACAGATCCGTTGGACCGTTCGGTCATGATTGAAACTTTCGCATTTATTATAACTAGTATTTAATTACTTTTTTGCGGATATCTACTACTTCACCAAGTTCAGGGGGACTGTGGTCGCAGCACTAGTGGGACCGGTGGGTGTCACGCGGTGCTACGACGACAATCCTCTTCTGATGAGGCCGTCAAGCTGAGTGCCACCATTGTTAACATGGTACGTGTATGTAATGGTGACCCTTTTTCCTGAGACTTTACCTTCAGCTTACCATCAAGCTAGGTGAAGTCAAATTGACGTGTCCTAAATATATATACAGTGTGTTTTTTTTAACCGGGACAGTATGGGGAAATCCGAAACCATAGAAGATATAGGGAAATGGCCTTAGGAACCATTTATTCTTTTTTTGTGAAAAAAATTTTGATATAGAATTTTTTTTGGTCAAGCGTGAGTTGTCCACAGAAAAGAGTCATTTTGAAAAAAAATTGATGCGGATCGACTCAGTTTCATACAGGGAATATTTCATTGTATTGAAAGAAAAAAATCTGAGCAGCAGAAGTTAGTCAAATTTAATAAAATGTTTCTCATGCAATTTTTGTACTTAATACTAATTTTTACCAACTTTAATAAAACTATTAACGCAACAAATGTTCAATATGATCTCCCTCTTGCTGAATACAGATACGAGCACGTTTTAGTACACCTCTTGTTGCCTTAGCCAAGGACATGTGATTAATGTTGTTCAAGTGATAAAGAACTGCCTCTTTTAATTCTTGTACAGTATTGTATCGAGATTCATACACTCGACCCTTCAGGTGGCCCCATATAAAAAAGTCCATCGGCGTCATGTCGGGTGAACGTGGTGGCCATTTAATAGGACCATGTGTACCCATCCAACGACCAGGAAAATGTTCATCTAAAAACCGTTTACTTGCTGTGCTATTATGTGCAGGTGCACCATCTTGTTGGTAAATGACACTATTTAAATCACTTAAGGGAATGCTATCATCCACTTTATTTATGACCATATTCAATATCTGTTGATATTTCTCACTATTCAACGTTCCGTGGTAAATCTTAATAGCAAAGATTTTATTATGTAATACCGCACACCAGCAATTAAACGAAAAGCGGACTTGGTTATGGGTCTCTGTAGTTCTAAGTGGATTAGTACGTGACCAGTAATGATTATTTTTCCTATTGTACATACCGTTATTCGAAAAATTGCATTCATCTGTCCAAATAATCTGATTTAGAAAGGAATGGTTTCCAATCGATCTTCCTACAAACCAACGACAAAATGTTAATCTGCGGTCTGTATCTCCTGGAAGCAATGCTTGTACAAGTCGACCCTCTCTGTAACACTAACTTACTTGTGCTTCTTCAGTACCTTTCTTACAGTTGATTTATGCACACCGATATTTTCAGCAGCTTCTTGTAATGATGCTTTTGGATTAGCTTCAAAAAATCCTAAGATGGCA
The DNA here is from genome assembly GCA_946251805.1 of Cybosia mesomella. Classification (NCBI taxonomy): domain Eukaryota; kingdom Metazoa; phylum Arthropoda; class Insecta; order Lepidoptera; family Erebidae; genus Cybosia; species Cybosia mesomella. The sequence goes on along the minus strand of OX276390.1, from coordinate 25,511,277 downwards.
ATAGTTATGAATTCATTCAATATTGTCGTTCGTCTCTTACGTTTAGGTTTAAAAGAACCCTCTTGTCTTAAATTTTTAACAAGTTTTTCAATTACCTTGCGATTTGGTAGACTACGATCAGGATAGCGTTCCCGATACCACTTTAATGCATTAACTGAGCTTCTATAATTTAAAAAATACGCTTCGATTAAATCAACTTTATGTGCATTGGATAACGCCATGATGAATCACAAACAAACTGTTAATAAAAAATGAAAGTAACAAAAATAACAATGTTCGTTTGAAATTTGAATATTTTTTATTCATTTGAATCATAAAAGTCTTAATTTAAAACCATGGAGGTCCAGTTCCAATTCTACAGTGCAAATAAAATCTCATTTTTGAATATGGAATGCTTTTTGTACGTGAGTATCGACTGTGATGCAGTAGATGGGTACTTTGAACTAACCTGTTGCATGAGAAACATTTTATTAAATTTGACTAACTTCTGCTGCTTAGATTTTTTTCTTCCAGTACAATGAAATATTCCCTGTATGAAACTGAGTCGATCCGCATCAAAAATTTTTTTTTTTCAAAATAAGTCATTTCTGTGGACAACTCACGCTTGACCAAAAAAAATTCTATATCAACATTTTTCTCACAATAAAAGAATAAATGGTTCCTAAGGCCGTTTCCCTGTATCTTTTATGGTTTCGGATTTCCCCATACTGTCCCAGTTAAAAAAAAACACTATATATAAAAAAAAAAAAAGTCAAACTATAATTCGTCAGTAGGTAGGTAGTACTAGTGACTCCGAAATAATTCTACATGACATGACGAAAACTAATATACCTACATTAGAAATCTTACAATATTTGCGGCCGCCGCGTGTTACAGACACTTGTTTACCGTCCGTTTCTGTTCTGATGCCTACTTGCGCCCAGATAGCTTATCACGACTGGGCTATAGGAATAGAAAAAGGTCCAAGCGGTTCATAAGATTTAAATTTCAATCAATAAAATGTTGAACCAAGTATTTTTTTTTTAACATATCGGAGTATTTCGAATATCTGGGACGTGTCTAGGTGGCTCAGCTGGTCAGAGCACTCCCCCTGTAAGGGACTGGTCGCGGGTTCAAGTCCTGTCCTAGATGTTCTCTTTTTCCGATCTGAATCTATTGAACCAAGTTGTATGCTTACTTTTCCTATACAATTAAAACTTCCAGGACAAATTAAACAGGAAATTCAGGGCGGGGCTTGAACCCTTGATCAATCCCTTCCAGGGAGAATATTCTGTCAAGTACTACAAGCTACTGGATTAGTCTTAGATAGCTTAAATTCTCCTATATATACTTATTAGGACGACGTAGGAGCTAACTACCGAAAATGTATACTAAACAAACTTTGAATTTGAATCCCGTTGCCGGTTCCCATGAGAACCTATTCCAGGAATAAAAACTACTTATACTTATTATTCCATAATCTATCCCTGTACCAAATTAGCCGGATCCGTTCAGCCGTTAGAGCGTGATTGAGTAACAATCATCTTCACAAGTTTCAAATTTCTAATATTAACTAGCAGTTGCCCGCGGCTCCGACCGCGTGCAATTCTGTTCACGTTCCCGCTTCCAATGGGAACATTCCTGAGATAAAAAGTAGCCTGTGTTATTCCAATCCAGACTAATCTATCCCTGTGCCAAATTTCATCCAGATCCGTTCAGCCGTTTTTGCGTGAAAGAGTAACAAACATCCATACATCAAAAACTTTGCACATTAGTAGGATTTTTATAAGGTTCCGTAGGCCCTTAATGATATAATAGACTTCCGTATAAATTATTGATAGCTTTATCCTAATGAATAACATGGGTATAAGTTATATCTGCGCTTCTTGTTATCTTATCGCAGAATCGGTGTTCTCAACGTCATCAGAATCTTACAGCAGTGGTGTGAGCATCGCCAGCGGCTACACTAAGCGCCTCGCCGGGTTCCGAAGACGTCTTGCCGCAAAAGTGAAGGAACCCGCGGTATGAAATAACTTTAGTTTAATGACTAGTTGATATTAACATATGTTTAAATGTTTTATTACTATTCGATGTTCTCTTTGTGGAAGGCAAGCTATAATGTGCTCAAAAACTGTAAGGTGTTAGTACGTGTTCTTATTAGTATAAACGTGATTAGATGATATAGACAATAGACACAATAGACCATGATACTTATCTGACTATATTAATGTATAAATAAGAATACAATAGCAAACTTTTGTCTTCTTCTTCATCCGAACCCCAATCCAGGTTGCATCGAGAACTTGTACTTTGAAGCCAGGGTTCCGCTTTACCGCCCCTCCCTTCCACTATTTGGTTTGTTTTGGGGAGGGGACTGCCGTCGGACCCCCAACCCGGAGAGGAACACCTGCGCCAAATCCTCGTCCTTCAATCAGCAGGTGCACCCGGCTAGCAGGTGAGATTAGCTTGGCCCCTGAGGTTCTTAGTGGAGCCTCGTGCATTCAATGTGATCTGATTTGAAGCAGTCTGTAGTACATTTCTGTATCTTACAGCACTCTATATAATTATTATGTTTATTTATGGGGCACCGCCCCATGGATCGTTGGTCGCTGGTTACTGGTCTAGAATGACCAATGTGAAAGAAGCGCCGCTTACAGTCTGATGTGTTCTTATTGCTAATAAGTTTTATTGTTTTGTTTCAGTTTGTCGACGATATTCCCGAACAAGGTGCGCAATTTTTATCTCATAGCTAATATTACAACACTTTAGACTCGAGTCGTCGCCGGGTCGTACCAATAGAAAGTAATTAACACAATCTGGTCACTCGGTGGGTTTTACTGTTGCGCGACTAATGTTTTGAATTAGTGCGATAATCGCTCAATAACTTCCTATGAAGAAGACTCGGCGGCGTCTGAAACTATTTGAATACTCGGATGGTCAAATTGTCAAAAGTTTTATTTACTTTAAACCAAGTTAATATGGAAACTAGTGTCCACAAATTCACATTATTATAACCAATCATGTCACACTAAAAAGTCGTTAAAAATTATGCTGCGTGTTACGAAACGTCATGCTTGATCATAGTGCATGACGTTGATTCAAGAATATTATCATGATAGACCCGTATTGTGAAAGTTAACAGTTATGGTTGAATTTTTTCAGCACGAAGGTCAACAGTGTCGTTGCGTGTCATAACCCTCGGGCTAGATGAAGCCGGAAAGGTACTTACCGATGATATGTTAGGGTCCTACCAGTCTCTAAACTGAAACCAGTTATGACAATTATAGGTAATTATTTGCTACGATTAATTCATTTTGATAGTATGCTTGTTCATTTATTGTGGATGGTGAAATAACAAAATTAGTTTTTTTTTAAATTACCTATTTATATATATTTTGGATAATTATTATATCGCATTGGTTGTAGTTTAAATCTACGAGCATGTTTGAAATTAACATAGTGGATTTCAATACCGTCAAAATAAATATTAAAGCTTTTTGGTGATTTGTGATCGCCAGAATGTGCGGTCACCGATCATATTTCATTTTAGAGTTCGGAGAAATTGCTTATTATTATTTATTTAATTACTTAAATTATTGGTAACCATCCTGATGGGCTAGGTGATTTATATGCTATAATTTTTGGTGAATGACTGCTTTTACTAAACATGTAACTTTATCTTTTTATAGCGTCTTGTAAGGTGTTTAATAAAATATTGTCTATCCTGGAATCTTGTTTTTTTTTAACCTTTAATAGTATAACAGTACCCGGCTTTAGTAGAGTAGTAGTAGAGTTAGTAGAGTAGTTAAAACCGAAGCATTTTTGGTATTTTATAAACTCGAAATGGTTTTGACTACTCTATAAAGCTTTCGAACTGTCAGCCGATTACTTTACTGTATTTAGATTGGAAGGCACTAAATAAAAGTTCTTTAAATTTTATTACAACATTTTATTTAAATATTTCAGTGATATATAGATGTTCAACTGCATACCGCAATGTCTTCTGACGTAAACACTGGGTACTGGCAAGAAATAAAATTTTCATACTTACATTCAACACATATTTTTTGTTTGGTGGGATTTGTCATTTCAGATTTATTGTCATATTATATACAAATTGCGCCATTTCCTACAAGCTTCTGAATTCTACTTAATACTACTTATGTGCTATTCAATAAAATAAGTACATTCTGTGCTTTCAAACTTTGTATATCTAGATACAATTACGGAAATACAATATTTTGTATGCTTTGTTAAGCTAATAAATAAGAACACTTGTAAGATTCTATTAGGGAAATACAATGTTTTGTATGCTTATGTATGTTATGCTATTTAAATAAGAACACATGTATGGTGTACACATACATAAAACTTATGTGTGGCAATTGACTAAAATTTTAATGGAATACTTAAAGTATTCTCTGGCAGTAGTGTTGGAGGATATGTACAGCTAATTGAGGCAGTTGCTGTACTCTAGAGGTATTATGAACCCTATTATGTAGGGTAGGTACAGGTATAAGACAGTTATAGGCACAAGATTGAAATGTAGTAATTTTATCAATGATCTTAAATTAAAAAGAGGTAACTACGGCACTGGTATTTAAAAATGGTACTCAAAACGAGGTTAATTTTAATGCTTTAATGCTTGCATTAAAGCATTAAAATTAACCTCACTTATGCTTGCATGAGTGCAACAGGATATGCTTTAACTAATGAGTGTAAACAAGGACCAAGTATGACTGCTGTCATATAATGCATTACTCGCATTAGTGGTACTTGCGTTTTATACTAACAAAATATATGTACCTCATTTTAATATAAGATTTTTGAATTCTATGTGGAACTGCTACCAACTAATGACTACCTTACATATTATGTTCAATTTAGTAGAAGCTTTCAAATGTGCTCCATTTCTAAAAATGACCATTTTCATGTTGCATAAACCACAAGCAGCCGATTCACTGGGCTGCTGCCGTATTACATGATAAGGTGTAACAGTAAATATATCTAATAGTACCTAATGTGAAGGGTGCATTGCACTTAATTTCTACAAGACCATAAATTGGGTGTAGGCCAGACTTGACAGTTCTAAAGTACCTATGTTGTCCTTGAACATTGATAAATGCCTGGATAGTTTCAATTGAAATTTTTTGTGGTCATTTATTGACTAAAAAAGAAATAAAATATTTTATCTTGAAATAAAGTAATGAAGTAAAATATATTATAATCAATTTATAATTTAAACATTTTACATAATAAAAAAAAGGCATAATTAATTTACATCTCATTCTAACACTGTTGACAAAAATACTACATGCACATTGTACCACAAATTTAACATATACACCTTTATTTAAATTACATTACACATTTAAATTTAGCTACTCAACAAAAAGGACACAATGGCTAGAATAAGAGCTACCCAGGCCAAACAGCATTGGAAATTCAATAGTAAGCAACCCATGTCCCATGGACTTGCACCAGGCTAATCGTTTAACACGACCTTGTTTCACTTCACAGTGCCATATAGGCTTTTCACTAATTTCAAACAGTGTTAGAATATCAAAGCGTCATAAGTCAGGGAACCTGAGTGGATCCTCTATATATTCTTCTGGTATAACAAATAGGCCATGGCCAATATCATCACGGAAATCAAATTTTTGAAATGTTATTTTTGCTGTCACTGTAGGCAAAATAGGGATATCTATTTTAACTGGAAACCCAGTAGGTAACTTCATTGCAACAAACTGTCTTAGTTTAGCAAAATGCTTAAAGGGTGCTACCACTTCCAGAACATTTAACAGCATTTCCACACTGAGAGGGAAGTCGTCACTCATAGCAATAGTGGCTCGGAAATTCTTTGATGATTCTTTGTATACAAGGTCTCTACCTAGACTAGGATATTGTCCAGGAGGAGATGATATGTAAGCTTTAAAGTTTACACAACTCTCAGGAGGGGGATTCAGTGATGCCCTGCGAGTCGGCTCACCATTTGTATCCAAGTTCTGTGTATTTCCTTTTGTTAAACTTTCAATAATAGCCTTATTTTTTTGTAGATCATCCGTTGACAAATGCTCTCTTCTCTTACGTGACTCTAGCACCAGACCCGTGATTGTATAGATATCACTTTTATACAAGCCAGCTACTGTTTCTTTTCGATCTTCACGAAATATCCAACCAGATTGGGCTCGTGTAAATGAAATTCCTTTTGTAGACATCTGAGCTGCCAGAATGTCACTTGACATAAGAATATCTACCTCATCTTCTATTTCAGTTTCAGTTTCTTCATATCGTACCCTTTGGTACACCTTAGCCTTGTTATCTAACACAGTCAAAGATTCGCTTGGTGGTTTCTCACCTTGAAAAATGAAAGAAATATCACCTCGTTCCCATTTCATGTCAGTATAGTCAACCAATGTTGAATCTAATCTTATTCCAGAACCTGATTTATATATTTTGCACACATCTGATGGCAATATTCTAGAAACCAATGGCACCCACGAGTGGAAATCCCATTTCAGTTCCATGTAGAAATCTTGAATCTGAGCAAGTGCTCGGATTAGATCTGGCCTTCTAAGCTCCATTTGTTCTCGTGCTTGCTGTTTTAACTTCCGAACCAACGATGATATGGTCTGTCGGTCGCCATAGCTGATAGCTTCAGCCAGCGGGGACCATCCGGCAAGGTTCTTAACCTTGACAGGGGCACCATGCGCGATCAACAGCTGGACGCAATCCTTTCGACCGAGCATGACAGCCAGATGTAGTGCCGTGTTACCGTGCATGTCTTTACGAGCAACATCATTGTTTCTTAGTAGCGATGATAGTTTGCGGACATCACCAATAAATATACACTCGTGGAGTGGATAAGCGTCGTCTTCTTCATTACAATTGGAAATAGACATTGCGCAAACACTGGCTCTAAATCATTACACTCATTGATAACTAATTAAATAGGAACTTGGAATGGAAATAATTTTTATTGTAATCTAATCACGAAGATAATGATTCTTCAGCTTCATAACTTCAATTACTTCGGCTGTAATGATTAGAATTTTACTATACGTCAAGACAATCTTATGTTTGCAAACATAATTATTGTCTCCTATGTATTCTAAATAAATTACATGTAGTTATTTTCTTTCTTTTACGAAAAATAATGTGCCCATCATCGTTTATAAGTTCTGTTCCATGTTAACTGCTTACAATGCAGTACCTAGGTATATAATAAAAATTTCTATGTGTCACTTGTCATCACTTTTACTCTACCCAAAAATATCATTATGCTCTTCTGCTGTCACATAATTCTATGCTAAAGATGTTTCAGACCTAGAACGTTCCCGTGACCTGCCAGCCCTAGATTTCCACAGAGTGGATATTTAGTGGCTACCTACATAAGTATCGACTAAAATTATAGTACATGAGGAATGACGTCACGTAACCGAGTTTGTTTTGTAACCCAACGACACGACACCGAAATGGGTGCCCTAATTTATCATCGGCCAGCACGGCCACGACACGATGACACGTTTATATAAATGCACGTCTCCTGCACGTGTTTTACTCTGAACACTACACAAAAAGGTCTACACAAATCATATTTTGTTGATATACACATTCGGTCTCCAGCAGTTTGATATAAACAAATGTTTCAAAAACTTTTGCTATCAAAAAGTCAAATCGTGGATGTAAAAAAAAATAGGGGCAACAATCTTGACAACGCACTCTAGATGCGCAGTTACGAGTTTGTAGGTCTTTTTGGTGGTAACGGTTTGGTGGCACGGGGCGCGACGACGCTGGCGTGCTAATCAACCAATCATAGATATATAAAACTAATCACGGGTTCAAAGAGCGCGCGTCATTCGTCCAGGCCCAGAATACGCAACTCAGCGCATTTGACGGGCCTGGACACTCTAACGTCAGCCACGTCCAGTGACTCCCTAAGCTGGGAAGCAAGAGCATCCGCTTTGGGGCCACTGGTGGCGCCAGGGACCTCGACGAGGCGGGCTCCTGTTCGAGTAACCTTGCACCGAACGCCCGCAATCCCAAGAGCGTTGAGGTCCACACTGGCCTTGGTCTTTTGCAAGACCTCAGCGTACCTCAAGCCCCTCTCCACAGCCTCCGTCGTCAGGGAGATGACGACGGCTGCAGAGCGAGGGGCCTGAAGCCTCCTTGGCGCCTTCGTCGTAGCGGACTTGGCCGCCTGTTTGGCTGCCCTCCTGGCGGCCTTCTTCTTCTTTCTCTTGGCTCCAGCTACTTCCCATCCCCCTTCGCACGAGGGTTGACTGGTGTCGGCTGGAGCACTGAGGGCCGGCTTTTTCCTCCACCTCTTTGGCGGTGCAGGCACCCCAGCGGCTGTGATAGCAGTAGCCGTGCTAACTGTGCTTGCTGCCGCTAGAGGAACCGCGACTGAAGTGGTTACGTCAGGACGGGTTGCTGGCCCCGCCTTAGCAACAGCCGTCTCGAGGGTGGAGATCCTCCTTCCGAGGCGTTCCTCCATGCCCTTAATCTCCTTGAGGAGATGAGCTATATCGGGCTCCACCCGCTGTGACGACAACGCTGGGGTCACCGTTTGTTGCGAAGGCGCAGTAGCTTCTGTACGGATTGGGCCCGTTGTCTCCTCACGTCTACGTCGACGCTCTGATACGAGACAGGCATTCTCCTGCATAAGCGCCTCAATGCGGCTCAAGAGAACCCCACCCATGTCCGCAATAGTCATAGCCGCCGCCAGAAAGGCCCCCTGTTCGGGTGTTGGGGATTCTTGGGGCGCCTTAGTGAGACGTTGGATGGTGTCCAATGCCCCCCGGAACCTGCCGTCTGGGTCAGCTGAGCTGCAGCTTGCCGTCTCCGCCGATATGGGCACGGCAGGCGTACTCGCTAGCCCATCTGCTGATACCTTCTCAAGAAGGTCAGCTATGAGCCGCTCGCTCTCCGCGACCCTAGCAGACCGCTCCTGGTCGCTAGCCTGCGCCGTCTGCGCTATCTTGTTGCGACCTCTTGAGGGCGGTCGTCCTCTACCCCGGCGTCCTGTACCCACTTTGGCCGCTGGGGAGGCCTCATCACTAGAGGCTGACTCCATCGTGGAGTTATTGACACTTCGTATGGGACGCCTCTTCCGTTTCTGTCCCATCTGGAAGTGCTCCGCAGCTGAGACATGAGGCTACTCGCCTCGCTCCTGTTACTCAGTGCGATGTCGGAGTCCGACATCGCACCGATCTCCTGCGCGACCTCCGCGCTTTTTTCGGGGCCGGATTTAGAGCTCGGCACCGTGCTCGTTTGGCATTGGTTGCCCCCCCCCCCCAGAGTACGTGGGGCTGCCGGAGCCAACTGGCTCCGGGAGGGACTCCCCAGATGCGGTGCACCTGGTACCCTCCTGGGTAGATTCATTTTTCTTTTTGCCCATTGCCATTAGTGTGTTTTACGTCCTTCGACTTTGTGGCACCCTCGGGACTGAGTTCCCCCCAGCCATTCATCCCATTGCCGGGCATCAGAACGTGGGATTGGGGTGATTTTTTATAGAGGTTTTCTTCCTCGTGACTCCAAAGAGCCACCGGCCCTGTCAGTGCAGGGTTACGACTTGGCCAAACAGTGGTCTGCTTCAGACCGTTGGTCTTCACCTCTGGACATGTCCAGCCGTGGTGAACCCGTTCGCCCTCCTCTTCGATTCTCCACTGTGCCTTCTACTGGTCAGAGGGACACGTGGAGAAACACCTCTGAAAACGACCCAAAGTGGGTCGTTCCCGCCTCGGCCGGAATTAGCCAGAAGCAGCAACACCTCCCTTCTACAAAGACAGATGTTGCCGCTCCCGTTGCCCAGGGTGTACCACGAGGAGGACCCGACCCCACACCCCTACCACACCACAGGTACCTATATTATAGGTACCTGTAGTTTTAGTGACTAGAACAATTATTGCGAGTTAATTATATATGGAATTTGACTCACAAATCATTTATATTTAAAAAACGAATTTTAATTAATTGCATTTACCTATTTGGAACTGTTTGAACTTGTTTTATTCCATCGGCGTATATTATAACAATATAAGACCTAGTTGGATCACCTCCAAGTTCGGTGCACCCTGGGCAACGTGGGCGATGACGCATCACCATCTTTTAAAATACGCGACATGGTTCTAGGTGCTATCTTCATCTCATGAAATAAAATCTTTTGCTTTCGGACAGGATTTCTTCGAATTCTTTGCCTTACTGCTTTGACCACCTTTTTCGTAGGAACACTACTTGGACGGCCAGCTCTTTTTCTGTCACAACAGAGGTCAGAAGCCCGGTACATAAACCTTTTACTAATACCAAGCGTATGGAGAGTTTGAAAATTGCATTTGGCTCCGTACCTATTTTGTGTAATGCAATCACAGCGATTTGGTTCTCTTTAACACCCCAATACATTTTAATATCGCAAAATATTGTACAATGTATTGGCGCCAAAATTAGAAAACACAAAGAACAATCATATATAAGTATTCAATGATATTTAATATAAAAAGTATATATTTGGCTTGACATGACTTAAATTAATTATTATTGTTATTTAATTTGCTTATTACTATTAATATTTAAAATTCTATATTTTAATTTCCAATTATACAATTAAATCGAATTACGTATTGCTGTTGTACTGCTGTTCATTAGCATTAAGTACTTAAATGTTCTCGTCGTATTTACAAAATACGTACTTATTAATTATTTGAATGATTGGTGTATTTTCATATGTTAATTTGTTATTTATATGAATGGTCAGATAAGACATTTTAAATTTGAATAATTATTTTATACTTTTAAGCACATACATTGTGACTGACCATCTGCGTTGAATTATTAATTTGAATTCTTATTATTTATTGAGTGCAGATTGTATTATTTAATTTAATTTGTTGATTATTTTGTAAAAATAATTGGGATTGCTCATTACTAGCCAATATGAGTGTAAGTCCTTGTCCACACTGTCCGGGGTCTTTCCTTGTTTTTTCCGCACACGGGCTGAAGGTGTATATTCGACGCATGCACAAACGGGTACTGCATTCGGATGTGGTCTCGTCAGTTTCTCCAACCAACGCAAGTGCCACTACATCTGTGGGATAGGGGCAGCCAGCGCCGCCGCCCACTCAGAGTTCCCTGGAACGTCTCGCTTCTTTTAGGGGGAGTATACCGGTCCTCCGGCACATCCCTAAAGGGGCCCGAAATCAGGCGGCCGGTATGCTGTGCGATATCTTAGACTCGTGTGTTGCTTGCAATAATGTGGATGAGTGGGGCGCGCTTCCGTCTTACGCGTATACAGCTCTGAGAGTGCCTGATAGGGAATCACCCGGCAACATGACATCAAAAGTTACAGAAAATATTTTGTCGTCGGGTCATTATGACGATATTGAAATGTCGGCGCCGACGGCGTGTACCGGTTCTCACTCTTTGAAGAAAATCATTGAATCGAAGGTCTTTGAGGGCGATTTGAGAGGCGCTGTCCGCCTTTCGATGTCTGACGATTCCTTCGCACATCGGGACATCGGCACGCTGGCTGCTTTACAGCTTAAGCATCCGAGCCCTTCACGTGAGCTCAGTTTTCCTCCTGATCCGGATTTACCAGTTACTGCGGCGACAGTCACTGTGGAGGACGCGATTTCGGCACTTGGATCTTTTTATACGGGTGCGGCGGCGGGCTTGGACGGGATGCGGCCTGGACATCTTAAAGAGTTGTCGTCTGTGTCGGCAGGAGAGAACGGTGGGCGTCTCTTGGGATGCTTGACCGTCTGGTTAACTTTTTACTCAGCGGTCAGTTGAACCCTCTTGTGTGCCCGTATCTGTACGGAGCCTCCCTCTTTGCTTTGGTTAAAAAAGATGGCGGCTTAAGACCGATAGCAGTCGGTAGCGTTTTTCGCCGCTTAACTGCCAAATTAGCTTGCCACACCGTCAAAGAGGACATGGCCGGATACCTACGACCAAACCAATTGGTTTTCGGGACACGCCTGGGCTGTGAGGCCGCCATCCACGCAACGCGATCGTTCGTCATGGACCCAAGGAATTGCTGAAGTTAGATATTCGCAACGCGTTTAACACCTTGGAGCGAGACGTTCTGTTGAGTGAAGTCAAGAAAAAAATAATGTCCCTCTACCCTTTCCTTCATCAAGTCTACAGACTTGCTTCCAATCTTTTCTTGGACAACAATCTCATCCTTTCAAAAGTGGGTGCTCAACAGGGAGATCCACTCGGTCCGCTTGTGTTTAGCTTGGCTATTCATAAGGCAATCTGTGGTCTCAAATCTGCCCTTAACGTCTGGTACCTGGACGATGGCACCATCGGAGGCCCTATTTTTCCTAGCCTTAGAGACCGGGGTCTGGAGGTGAATCCCTCGAAGTGCGAGTTCTTTCCCTGTGGCACTGAGGCTCGAACCCACTTTTCTCGTTTTAATGCTATTCTTTGTGGCCTCAAGGAACTTTCTTCTTCTGAATTCAACCTTTTAGGTTCTTCAATATTTCTTTCTGCAGTTCTTGAGTCCATCACAGCTCGAAAGCAGCTTCTCCTTACCGCTCACGAACGCCTGAAAGGTGCCTCCACGCACGTTGCGATATTACGCATGTGCTTCGCTGTCCCGAAGGTCAATTATTTGTTGCGAACCGCCCCAACTTGGCTCTGTCCAGAGACCAGAGGAAATTTCTTCCTTCGATGGGAAATTGAAATCGGAGGTGGAGTCAGTCCTAAATGTCTCCCTAGATGAGACCCAGTAGAGTCTGGCAGCACTGCCTTTTCGATGTGGTGGTCTCGGGGTGCGTCGTGCTTGTGATGTGGGCCTTCCGGCTTTTCTGGCGTCTGCGCATGGGGTTGAAAACCTTGTCACTATTTTACTCAATTCTAATGGTGACGGGGGGATCATGCCGTTTGTGTTGAATGCTGGCTCGGCTTGGTCGGCCCTCACTGCGGGTGCGTCGGTCCCTGGGACAGTGCATCTTCAACGGGCGTGGGATGATGTGGGGGTGAAGCGACTCCAGAATCAGTTACTGGAGGGTGCCACAGGGGTTGATAAGGCTAGACTGCGGGCTGTGTCGCAACCTGAATCTGGAGCGTGGTTACAGGCGTTACCTTCCCCTCATCTGGGCACCCTACTCGACGGCGACTCTCTGCGTGTGGCGGTAGCTTTCCGCCTGGGCTGTAAGGTGTGTGAACCCCATATATGCACCTGCGGTTCCATGGTGGAAGCGGATGGCCATCACGCTTTGAGTTGCCGGCGGTGCACTGGCAGGTTTCCTCGACACCACGCTCTGAACGACATCGTCCGCAGGGCTCTTGTATCAGCGAACGTCCCGTGCGTGCTTGAGCCTCCGGGCCTGAGCAGGTCGGATGGTAAGAGGCCGGTCGGGTTGACTCTGGTGCCCTGGAAGAACGGCAAGTGCCTAATTTGGGACGCAACTTGCGTCAGCACGGTAGCCGCCAGCCACATTGGTCGCACCGTTCACTGCCCGTCTGTCGCCGCGGATGACGCCAGTTCAAACAAGAGGCTTAAATACGCCACTTTGGAGCCGCTGTATATCTTCATGCCGGTAGCGGTGGAGACCCTGGGGAGTTGGGGCAGGGAGGCCAAAATCCTTATTAAGGAAATTGGTCAGAGGCTCCAAGAAACGACTGGGGACTCTCGTTCCGGATAGTTCCTGATGCAAAGGCTGGCCATCGCAATGCAGCGTATAAACGCGGCGAGTGTGATGGGCACTTTTGCACCGGGAACATTCAGGGGCGGGTTATTTTTAGATTAAAAACAATTATTATGACTTACTTTTGTATTTATAAAAGCAATATTTATGTTAAATAAAATGACAGATTTCAAATTCAAATGTAATACTTTGTTTATTTTTAATAAAATTGTAACAGTATTTATGGCCAGACTAAGTAATAAGTATACCTAGTATGGCGATTTATTTGCGTGTAATTGTTTATTTTCAAATATATACATAAATGCTCCACCAGTGCACATGTATGAACTTCGTGACGTTTGTACAAGTTTCAAAAAAAATATTTTTGCATTGGATAGCACAGTTTCCTTATTGCTGGGCTATGCCTAATACAAAGTTAGAAGAACGCGGGCGGATCGAACCGAGTATGGCGGGTGATACCACACTGGAATATTCTGTAGGTAAGTATGTGTCACTCTTAGACTCCTAAACGGTTCGACCGATTCTGATGAAATGTGTGTGTTCGATAATAGCTACTTACTAGACGCTGCGGTATACGAAATAATACGCACGTGCACGCCAATAGACAAACTGCCGCTTGCAGGTGTGCCACAAAAGATTTGTAAGTATGCAATACTGTAGAATGGTACTAAGAAGTTCTCTCACGACTTTCTATCAGGTAAGGAGAAGATCAACTTGATGATCCACAAATAAAAAGTGGTTTATTTAGTGAGGGAATTTAATCTTGAAACTTAATTGCGTAAACAAAATTTCTAATTAAAAATCGCCCAAGAATGCTAATAATAGAAGTGGATAGATGAAATCTCTATCATTATCATTTTTTCTTATTATAATCGGTGGTGGTGGTGGTGCAAAATTCTGAGGACCCATGTCATAATATCCAGGATAGCATGCTATCGCAGTGACCTGAAAAAGGAACATGGATACAGAGAAGGTTTTTACTAGAGCTTCTTACTTACCATCTGTCAATTATTTGGAGTATACACATCATAATAAGTCTTCATAATTAACAATAACTTAGCTTTTGTAATAAAAATCAACCATGGAAAGTTTTGGTTTATAATCAATATATATCAATCAGATCAATAGATTATAGTCTATTCCCGTGATAAAAAATAGCCTATGTTAGCACATAGGCTATTTTTTATCACGGGAAATAGGTTCCTGTGCGACCCACAGGAACTTATTCCCGGTCTCCAAAGTGCAAGCTTTGTAGCTATATGCAATGTGGAGATGTTGCTGATAATATCGCGGTGTTGAATCTCAACCAAATCCTTTACCAAATACACTTCCGTCATAATGTATTGATCAATTTTCATATTTCAACATCATCATTATCATCATCAACCTATTCTATTTAATAACCTCTAAAAATATCAAGAAATAACACAGCTAAAGAAAGAAATATCGTTAGAAAAAAATGTTCGCAAAGACCTACCAATAAATCGTTAAGTTTGCGATGAAATTAAGACGACGACGTTAAGATGCCAACAATATTTGTCAGCATGGAAAGTAGAGACAGAGACTACCAAACATCGTTTAGTTTGCGCCACTAGAGGCTAGCGACTGATTTCGGTATAATAGCAAAGTTGCGATAAATGTCGAGACTACTTGTTGTGTATTAACTGACGACGCTCTGGCGCGGACTCTCCTCTCAGGATTGGGAGGTCAGACGGCAGTCGCACCCACAAAAGTCCAAAAATAGCCAAATAAAAATGAAAGCAAAAATGATAAAGAAAGTTGCCAGGGATAGGGCGCCGCCGCAAAACGGAGCGCTGGAGCTTAGCTGACCCTCGAGGCAATTACATATATCATCATACATCATACTTCCATGAGCTGCTGAATAGCTGCCCCGATGGGCTTTCTTACAAACCTTTGTAACTGTGTACTCCTCACTGGCAAGATCTCAAGCCAATGGAGGCTGAGTAGCATTACGTCTTCAAAGGCAAGGGGTCGGTGCAGGAGTGCGGGTTCTACCGCGGTATAAAGGTAATGTACCCACACCAGAAGCTCTTTGAGAGGATAATTGACTCCAGGATCCAACAGGTACACTCTCGGAGTGTTAATATGGGTTTCGCCCCGGACACGGAGCCATTGATCCGGTTTTAAAGACCTTTAAAATTGTCGCGGAGAAATATATAGGACGAAGATTCAGGCAGGGGCAGGTCTATAAAACCATAATTAGGCCTGTCCTCTTACACGGCTGCGAAGTATGGCCGTTGCTAGAGCGAGACAAGCAGGAGCTGCGTGTCACGGAGATGAACATGCTGCGGTGGATGTGTGGAGTCACACGTAAAGATCATGTGAGGAACTCTCACATCCGCGGCAGCCTTGATCTCCGTGACATCGCAGATAAAATGCAGAAGAGTCACCTACGCTGGTACCGCTACGTACTGCGGCGACCGCCAGGCTGCGTTGGTAACAAATGTCTGGCCATGCCACCTCCACCGTACCCCAGGTGGAGGGGTGGACCCAAAACGTACTGGCTTGGCGTCGTAGGGAAAGACGTGCGCGCCAATGGTCTCACTACGAAGTTGACAATTAAAAGCCGGAAAGCGGACGCCGGACTCCAAGGTGTAGACCTTGGATGCGACTGGGACTAACAAGCAAGGATGATGATTGTTTATTAGAAAAATAAGTTTAAAATCGAACTTCGCAATTTTGTGTGGATATGTAAAGTCAGGAAGCAACAGTTATGCAGCTGATGCAGCGGTATATGAGTATGAAGAGATAATAACTATAATCGAAACTTATTATAATTTACAACTAGGTCATCATCATCCGAGCGCCAATATCGGTTGCAACCAAAGCATGCGCTTTCAAAATTCCGTTTGCTACTCCTCCTTTTTCTTATGGATTGGTTTATATTGGCTTTAACGGGAGCGATTGACGTCTGACACCCCTCACCCCCACGAGGTTGACTCCAACAGAACCTGTTGATAGATATACAGACGAGGCTCTAGCGCAGATAAGAACACCTGTCTTTTCATCACGCGGCATGTAGTTGAAGATGTAATTTATAACTAGATATCACTTAGAAATATACAAGAAATTTATTTTGTCTAGTACTCACATATAGCGTTAGTAAAATGGAGAGTTGAATTATAATTTTGGATGTCATTTTAGCGACATGCAGTTTGGTACTTTTAAAAGTAGGTTGAGTCATATTCTTTTTATACTTCTTTATATGCAGATAGAGTAGTACGGTTGAGTAACTACTTGTTGCAATATCACATATTGCATTTCAGTAAAGTTTATCACTCAAGAAACACCCAAAGAGCACGTATCTTCGTAAATGTTAGACTTATATGTTATTTTTAGCCGACTTCAAAAAAGGAGGAGGTTATTTGACTGTACTTTTTAGGTAGATTTCGATGAAATCGATCTACCTATTGGTTTCTGGACTACTGTCGAATTAAAAAAAAAATTCTTCATAGGAGGTCTAGTTATGACCCCCTGAGTCCGAAATGACCACTGGTCAAAAAGTTTATATTTATATATATATATGTATGTATGGTTCCACTTCCCAAAATTTGCGGCACTCTCACGGTCGCATTTTTGCCCCGATCGCTTTCAAACTGCGGTCAAAAATTGCTTGGGTGTAAACTTAGTTCAAGTTCGTGAACGGGTGGAATCCGGCTTAAGGGGACGGTAGGGCCTCACTTTTTGTGAAATCAGTTTTTCCTCAAAATGTCACGTTTCATGAAAGATATTCGAACCGTTCTAATTTTATCCCATAGTATACATGAATACCAACAACTTTTAACTATAAACCCATAAGATTAAAACTTTAACTAAAAGTGGAGGGGGGAAAAACCAAAATTGATATCGGAAACATTTTTAATCGATAGGCCATTTTTAAGTCTAAAATAAATGTCTGAAAAGTTTTTCGCTAAAAGTTACCGTTTTCGAGAAAAAAACATTAAACATGTTAAAAATGTTACTGTGTTTAGTGTGTTTACTTGTGTGTGTAAGTCCGTAGTTCTCTATATAAAATAATATTAATTGCTTCACGAAATCTACCTGTGCGTTCCCCCTGCGGGAACGGATTTTTTTAAATGTTTGTTACCTCAGAACTTTCGATTGGCTTACCTAATCCGTTTTGATGATTCTTTTTTTATTTGAAACCTGGTGCTTCCCGTGTCGTCCCATTTCAATTTGGTCCAGTTCTGACAATGGCATTCATGAGAAAACCATATAAGTTTTAAATTTGCATTAAGTACGCGTCCGAGAAATGGATAAATAACTCAATATCACGCCAACCGATTTCAAATTCTTGAACTGATTTCAGGGGTGTTACCATGATAAGTAAATCAGAATCCGATAATGGTATCCCAGAGACATCGAGGGAACCTTCGATAATCGTAGGTGCGACTAGTGCGTTTGTTTATTTTAAACTGACCTAATTTTATAATATACTAGCGACCCGCAACGGGCTTCGCACGGGTGCAATCGATGTTAAACCTTCCTCTTCAATCACTCTATCTATTAAAAAAAACCGCATTAGAATCCGATGCGTAGTTTTAAAGATTTAAGCATACATAGGGATATCGGGACATAGGGACAGAGAAAGCGACTTTGTTTTATACCATGTAGTGATTAAACCAAATTGTACAGAGGAGAGCGAATCCCGGGTCAAAGTGCAAGGCTTGGATGGAACCGGGATTGGTGTTTCGATGAAGATGACCTAAAAAATATGTGGCTCAAAATGGCGTGACTAGGGAAAAGAACCGTCGAAGTTCCTATAGGAAGGGACACGTTTTGTGTTGCGAGTGTATACGCACTATTATCTATGCCCTTAGCACCATCGCACTGGGCTTGTTTGCTACCTCAGTAGTATTAAAAATTTACCGAGGAGTGGTGAGAAGTAAAATTAGATAAGTTTGTTATTACACTGTTAAGTGGGTATATAGATAATACTACTGAAAGCAATGTTTTTTTTTTAATTTTTATATTTTTATATTTTTTTTTACCCGATATTTTTTTAAAATTTCAAATACATATTTTGTCGATAAGTCATCTCACCAAATTCAGAGACCTAATTTTGTGACATCTTATATAGGAAAATAACGAATTTTAACTTTCGGTGTTGTGGTATCAACACAAACGATCTTAAGATAGCACTTTCGATAAAGGGAATGAAGTCTATAATAATTATAATATTGTAATATTGCTATAATAAAAGAAAAGTCGTTCCCGTAAAAGTCAATATAAACCTAATTATGAAAAACACAAGTGGAAGAGTAGACCTCGGGCTCCAATTTGCAAGATCTTGATGGAGACTCTATGTACACATGGGGCCCCCCGCACTCAAGGGCCCTCTGCATTCATGGGCGCCGCTACATCCATGGGCAATATGAAAGAAATTATGGAAAGAAGAAGTAAAAGAGCGAACCCCAGCCTCTAAGCTGCAAGATCTTGATGGGGTCCTATACACCCATGGGGCCCCATCAAGATCTTAGGGGCTCAAACAAGCCTGCAAGCCGGTACACCTGCTAATTGACGGATGACACTCTGCGCAAGTTTTCGTTAGGTAAGACGGTAGTCGCTCACATAAAAGCCAATATGAACCAAAATATGACAAGCGAAATAGATGAGCGGATCCTACATACCACAAGCTTTGGATACTACTGGGATTGGAGCTCTGATGATCATAATTTTTTTCATACCACTTAGCAGACAAGAACACAGCCCACTTGATGGGAAGCGGTTACAACTTTTTTGTGTCAGTAGGTATCTTCTTGAGGTTAGGCCCTAAAGCAAAAGCATCATCAGCAATGAACATTATACCTTTTTTTTCCTGCGGAAATCCCTTAGGTTACCCCCACGCCGGCCAGTGGGGGCGGTTATGTTATGGCGGGCTTGAACCGACTAAAACCGCACGCCGTCTCGGGTCTTCAGACGCCGGGGTGTAAGGTTGCCCATAGAGCATATCCCTCGCACCCCGACTGACCCTGGGCCATCTCCGGTTTCGAGATGGCCCCCTTGGGTTTGGGCACCAGTGTCCCCGTCTTGTCCCGGTTTGGGGGAGCGGCGCAAGTCGCCCCGCCGTCCTGGCCTACTTCTGCTGGGGTGACAGGCGGCCTCACCTGCCACCCCCAGGCCTGCGCTCATGGAGGACGGAGGTCGTTAAGCGACACACGGCGAGCATGTTGCGGGCTTGGCGGGCCGGGAAAGTTCTAAATCTCTCCCGGGCGCGCTCCGCCATCTCCTTCGCGAGCATGACATGCTCGCAGAAGAAGGTGGTGGCGGCGGCCCACGCGCTCCCGCTCCGCACCATTGCCGCAATCACGTTGCCGAGCTAGAGGACTCCCACCCCAATGGCTGCCACGAGGTCACGCCTCGGCGCCTTCCACGCCTAGCTGTCCACCAGCGTGTGCAGCCCTGAGTCCTCGCTCGCGTCGCAGTAATGGCACTCAGGCGTCGGCTCCTTCCTGATCCGATGCAGGTGGTCCCCGAAGCTCCCCTTACCGGAGATCACCTGCGTCAGTCGGTACGAGGGGCTTCCGTGTCGCCTCTATAACCAATCCTTCATGATGGGCCTTATTACTGCCGCTATTGCGGCGTGTCCTAATGAACATTATACTCGTACTTTATAGATGTTTCGAAGTAGTTAGTAGTAAGTACTATTTGGTAATGTTGAATATACTTGTAAGTGAGTACGCTGGTCCCAATATACCACTATTTGATTTGCGTCTATTAGTACCTACCTATCAATGTCGATCATTACTAAATATATATTCTGCTAGGGACTAATTTACTATCAGAACGCTTTAGGTGAAGTCAAATTGACGTGTCCTAAATAGGTATTAAAAAAAAAGTAGGTATTTTGTATTTTGACTGTATAATTCAAAATTTATGTAAATTTTGTTAACCTTGTTTCTTGTGGTGGAGGTGTGTCGTTGATAAAACCCGACCCCACCAGGCTAGGCCGCGGTGGCGCCAAAGTCCGCCGGTAACCCTGGGGTTAGTGGGGCTTACCCGGGGTGCCCGGCAATGGACACTTGGGAAGGACACCGTGTGGTTTTAGTCGGTCCGATTCCGACACGCCCACCCCATCGTCGGCACCGATGCTGGGGGTGAAGCCCGTGGGGGTTTCCACACGCTAAAAAAAAAACGTCTTTTCTTTATCCTTTCTATTACGATCATTATGGTATAATTTTCGCGTTTTTAGCTCAAACACAACACAAATGG
Source organism: Cybosia mesomella (assembly GCA_946251805.1). Classification (NCBI taxonomy): domain Eukaryota; kingdom Metazoa; phylum Arthropoda; class Insecta; order Lepidoptera; family Erebidae; genus Cybosia; species Cybosia mesomella. The sequence continues at coordinate 25,490,416 of OX276390.1, read as the reverse complement.
TAACGTAAAGCGTTTCGGTAAAAACCGGGTTAGACCAATCTTTGCGAGCAAATTCCACACACACAACATAATAATATTATATGATTTTCAGAACCTACGGACTTCTCATTTTCGACGTATTTAACATTAACTTAATCTATAAAATAACATAATTGATAAAAATAAAAATAAAGTTAAAAAAAATGGACGTGTTAAGCACAAAATGTATAAGGCCCTCTTTCCTGAGACTTTACCTTCAGCTTACCATCAGGCGAGGTGAAGTCAAATTGACGTGTCCTAAATATATATATTATAAAAAAAAAGGCACATGAATCATGATATATTTTTCGTAAATTTTATTTTAATTTTTCTTAGTAGTAACGTAAAATTCATCTGTTCCTTTCTTTGAGATAGTGATTCTCAAAGGTTCTTTTTTTTAATTTTACTATGTAATTTTATAGATTAAGCATATTTGATATTGTCGAAAGTGATATTGAAAACTATTTTTAACGGATTCTATCGCGGTTTATTTGATGTTAGTTGATTATTAACAGTGAACCCGACGTTTCGGTTGTCAAACGGCAGTTGCTCTCATAAAAGCCGTATAAGCCAAATTAAAACGAGGAGGAGTAAATGAACCGCGGGCCCCAACGATTGGGTCTTGTCGGAATCGGACCGACTAAAACCAAACGGTGTCCTTCCCAAGTGTCCATTGTCGGGTACCCCGAGTAAGCCCTCGAAAGGATAATCCCAGGGTTACCGGCGGACTTTGACCGTAGACATGCCACTGCATGCAACTCGAATGCAACTTGGAGTAACATTAAGATAAAGAAGAAAATCAATTCTACGATATGGCCACGACCCATCTACACTAATTAACTTTATTTTTAAACGTTATCAAGTTTTTTCAAGAACGGTTATCGTAAAATCTATATCTATACTTCTATACTAATTATATAATTAATAACTAGGTACCTATCTATGTGTGTATTTATTAGTGTGTAGTATATGTATGATTTAAGTAAGTTACTTAAGATAAGTAACTGGCGAGATGTGGGTGCTAGCACCTCTGCCTACCCCTTCGGGGATATAGGCGTGAGTTTATGTTATGTTATGTTACTATATATTTCCTATATAAGTTCTACCTAGTATTTTTATGTGTATTCATTTAATATTCCAAAGTACACCCAACTACCCCAAAACTTTTCTTTCTCCTCTATCTTAATCTCCATCCTATGGTTGCCTGTAAGAAATTGCCTCAAAGCGATAAGGTCGCCAATAGTACTAATACCACAAAATGTATTTCGGACTTTGGTGTACAATAAAGAGATATTATTATTATTATTGATTACCTAAGTACTAAAGATTTAAATAATTGCCTTTTTAGTTTGATAATCTGATCATGACTGATAATGTTGTGCCATAATTATAATAGACATAATATCTGTTTCATTTAATAGAACGATTTCGTTTCTGGTAGTTTAATTTCGTGTATATCGACCATAATTCAGTAGTTAGACTAATATTAATGGAATTCTAACACACTCTAACAGTATTGAGATTGTTTTTATTAATCATAATTCTATTGATGTGCAAAGTACCTAAATAGTTTTTACAGCAAAAAAATCTACGGCTACGTGCTTTTACATCAGTAAATGTGAACTTAATTTTTCCATATGGATATAAGCTGTAAGTTGTCAATTTTTATCCAATTTTTATGGGATGTACCTTTTTTTTTTTTTTTTTTTTCGTGCGGAAATCCCCTCGGATACCCCCCCGCCGGCCAGCGGGGGCGGTTATGTCGGGCTTGAACCGACTAAAACCGCACGCCGTCTCGGGTCTGCAGACGCCGGAGTGTAAGGTTGCCCATAGAGCATATCCCTCGCACCCCGACTATCCCTCGCACCCCGACTCATGGGATGTTCCTATACACCATAAATTGGTATTTTCTAAGACGTATATCCATGCTAACTTCCAAACCAAAGGAGATAGATAATGATTGCATGATTTAGCCTTCTTCATCGCCAAATTCTAAGATACTTTCGCTTTGAAATTTTTTACGTAACTTCTAAAATAAAAAAGTTTAATTTTTTTCTGAAAATAAAATAGTTTTTTTGCTCTCCTGAAAAGTCGTGTTAGGTGTCGAAATTATAAAGAGGAAAGATTTGTATGTATGTTTGTAAGGAATTGGCTCAAAAAGTAATGGCGCGATTTCAAAAATTCTTTCACCATTAGAATGCCACATTATCCCTGAGTAAAATTGGCTATTTTTTATACTGATATTCCCACGAGATCAAGACTTACGCGCGGGTGGTGATGCTAGTACATAATAAACTATGTAACACTCAATGTTCTAACGCCATCTCTTAGGCAGCAGTGAAAACTTAGGCTCTTTGTCTCCCAACTCTCAATCCAGTTTACATCACATAACCAGGCCGGGTCTACAAGGCTTTAAAATGAATACAATACAAAAGCCACCTCATCTCTATTCTCTTCCCTGGGTACATGACAAAAGATAAGGCGAGGCTGAGGACTGTTCTCCATCCGACAAGAAATAGCGTCCAGGTAGACGGCAATAAGCTCAAGTGCTCAACTCTTATAATGTGGTGTGGGAGTTTGGGACTGCTAAACTAGCTCTCTTCTTGTGATTTGCCTTCACCTTGCATAAAGTAAAATAATTTAAGAAGAATCATATTATGTCTTTGGCGATATGTAAAATCTACTATCAGCTTAGTATATTTTTCCAGACCTTGTTAGCAACACTGACCCAGGATTTTTGCTTTCGTTTAGATTAAAGTGTTCACTAGATGGTGCTAATGGCATTGTTTTGATTTGATCAAGTTTGATTTGAAGCGCAGAAAAAGGTTGACAGATGCGCGAAGCAGTAAAACGCCTCGAATTCTCGCTTTTCATGAAAAGCATATGTTTTTTACTTAATATTTATCTTAAACTTACAGATCAGTATTTTCCTAGAATCTTGAAGTGAAAATGGTTTTAGTTATTATGAAATAGTTATCTATTGGAGAACTAGAAGTATCAGATAGTTTCTAATAAGATTATTATTGATTGAAAATTTTGTTAGGACTTCTATTTATTTAAATCATAGAACTTGTAACCTCAGGATCATCAATGCGTTATCATTTGACATTATATTATTCGAGACTGTTGTTTTGTGACTTTGCGGCAGCGTCGTAATTTATGAACTGACTTTTTCATAAAAACTACGGCTAAGTTGTTCCTGGTCTCTAGCAAGAAGAATTATTACTAACAATGTGAGTTTTTTTTATGTACTTTGACCCTCGTTATATCCCTAGTATAGTCCTTAAAACTTATAAAATTTTCAAGTTCACATTCTTTTTTCTAGTGTTATATATTTTATAAATAATGTGTACATAATCAATAAGCTCCATTCAATCTACAGGTAGGTAATGGATTATACGTGTAAATTGAGTGACAGCAGGGCCTTGATATTTCAAACAAAATGTTTATACCCTATAGGAATCCATCAAGCATTTCTATAGCGGTATGAACCACAATATTTTTTTTTGCATTTAAATAAATATTATTTGAAACTATAAAATATACTTAAAAAGATGATAAAATACCATACATCTAAAATAACTGTATACTAAATATAAGTTTTATACTAAGTATATTACTTTAACCTTCGGTAGGATAGGGAGATGACCTAACCACCCACTTGTTCACAAAAGGTGCATTAAATTTTCTATGCATTAATTGAGAGTAGTTGTGTTTTTCTGTATTATTTTCTCTAAGCATACTTAATTAGGAGCATAAACCACTGATTTGCAAATGGCATTTTGCTATATTAACCTCGCTGGGGTGACCGATCACCCCACTATCCTTTTACGGTGTTTTTTTTCTAAGAGCTAATGGAAATAAGAGCATTTTTTGATGATGATACGATGATATTGGTATTTGAAAAATCTAGGCAATACAAGTTCTGACTGTTCAGGTGTGAGTGAACTAGTAATAATGTGTCTGCATTCAGAGCTGGATGACGTTATTGAAGATAGCAATACCAGTGATGAGGACGACGTCCCATTAGCCTAATATTAAAGCAATATTGACGAGAGAAGAATGAATATATTGAGTCATCTGTTCCACCTGCTTCAAGCTGAACACTATGACGGAATATTGTGAATGTGCACTGGCTAGCCTTTGCTAGTGTACATTCATAATATTCCCTCTGGTGATGCACAGAGTATTGTAATTGAAAAAGACTTAAAATGGGTGTTCTAAACAAAAACCAAGAACCTGCTGGAAGGGAACCCCTATTAAAAACTACAAACACAAGCATGGTGCTCATTGTGTCCAAGGAAAAAAGATAAAGAAGTAAAAATTGTTTGTGTTAAATGTCATTTGCCTGTATGTTCTAATCACCATGAAGATATTTGTCTGAACTGCATTAAATCATAAATTAAATATAGATATATGAGTATAAACTAATTAAAAAGATTTTTCCTACTTTAATTTATAACTATATTACTTGTCTCATTCAAAATAAAGTATTTTTTTGTATAAATATGTTTTATTTCTGCATATAAGTCGTGGGGTGATGGGTCTATCCTGCCTAAGGTTAAAAAATGGTTGTTAATTATGCTTTATGCTACTACATCTAACTATAGAGCTGAATAAGTGATTTAGCCTCTAGTGCTTAGTCTCTGGACCTGCTCAGAGTTTTTGTCTCTCTGCCACACAATGGACTCTGCATGGTGAATCCATACAATGCTAATACAATGCTAAGAAGTTCATCTCATTAGTGTTTGGATTATCATCATCATGGTAAACTGGACAAACAAAATAACTCCATCTTGTAGTTGATATACACTTGCGTTATACTTACATTGTGAATCATTCCAGATTCTAAAATAAAATATTTATGATTATTCAATTTTTTTTTTATTATTACACCTTTCAATCAGTCATAAGACTATAAATATTATATGTGATGGGTTCTTGTTATGTAAGGCGCTACTCTCAGCAGTCAGCCTTTTCCTTAAGTTAGCCCATCTGACTGTCTAGCATGTCCCGGCGCTTCTTCAGTCTTCTTATCGTTTCGGGAACAGTTGATGACCCGCAAGTTGGTTTGGGTGTTGTTCAAGCCTCCGTTAGTAGTTGTCTATATGGGAAAGGATTTTATTTTTCACCAGGGCCATATTCAGGGTTTCGTGGATCTTTGTAATTGTAGTCACATTGCGACGGAAATTTGTTTCAGGACGTAGTTCTGCGCGCTTTGTATGGCCTTATATTTGAGGCGCTAGCTGAACCTCATAATTGGATCCGTATATATATATTCAAATAAAATCATTATTATTTTTACATTTCGTTATAGAGATATAAACTTTCAGCCCTTAGAAGTTGCTGAACACTAACAATGTTTACATTGAAATAAATCGATAAATAAATTGATGTGTATTTTTTTTGTAATAATCAGAGTACAAATTTAACATCTTTTAACAAAGAATACAACAACAAGAGAATAACTCCGATAAAAAAAAGAATATGAAATGTGTCCAAATTTCATAATAGCTACTATAGCTTTCGAGTAACATAGAAGAGGTCTTATCATGATTTTACCACACTTTCAAATCGGGCAACTATTTGATAAAGGTATGTTGTTAAATCCCTGAGAAGGAAAATCCAATGGAAATTGTCCCTTTATATCTCGAAAACTACTGATCGAATCTGCTAGAAATTAAAACGCATTGTTAGTGTCGAAGTACTCTACCGAACAGTATAGAAAAATCTAGAAATTCCAACAAAAAGCCACAAGTACTTTAAAACCTATACCTACTTTACCTACAAATCTTGAATACAAGGTTCTTCACCTCGACCGTCGGCGTGAATGTACCTACTTAGTAGTAGGTACATTTCTCGAACGCTCTAGTTAGATACCTAAAACCGCACGCCGCGTGCCGTCTCGGTCTCTGGTCTTAAGACGCCGGGGTGTAAGGTTGCCCATAGAGCATATCCCTCGCACCCCGACTGACCGTGGGCCATCTCCGGTTTGATGGCCCCCTCGGGTTTGGGACCACGGTGTCCCCTTTCTTGCCCCGGATGATTCCGGAACATTCTACCCTCCGAATTAAGAGCTATAAAAACGCTCGGCTATCGCCACGCAGTCAGCTTGGCCGGGTAACCGGTCATCTCACCTGGCTGGGGCGTCCGCCGAAGCGGCGTGAAGAGGGAAGTCCTAGCCCATGAGCCCAAAGACCCTCCCTTATTTAGGGGAGGAGAAGAACTCTTCGTGGCAGAGGCCCATCGCCTGTATCACGAGTCCACGCACCCCAGCTGGGGTGTAGTGAAGCATAACTGAACGCAGTCAGTTTATTTTCGGAAGCGAAAGCGAAACACATCTTACCGAAGCGATTCAATAGAGTTATACCTGCGACTTAAGCAACGACTGTGGACTACTGTGAACTGCTGAGTCACTTGAACTGTTGAAGAGTACTGTGTGTGCTAGTTATTTAGTTGTCTAGTTTGTGGTGAGCGAATAAACCTCTTTGTTGTATAAACGGCATTTAATTTGTACCCCGCGCACGTAACAATATAAATTTATGCACTAAGCGTTAATCGAACCCGCAACCTCTGACGTAGCAATATATAGTTCAACAGCTACGCCCTTTGAGTATTAAGATACTCATTTCTTCATTTCTCAATACTCAAAGGCTACACCACGCAAGTCATTTATACATAAAAATGTGATGAGATAAACTAAGTATTTTTCATTTACATTTTGGTGATTAAGGATATGACAACATAATAATATATTTCTGTACATGTATCACCTATGGCAGTTTATAGGATGTTGCAAATTTTATGAGTTTCCTTTAAGTCTAAATAATGGCTATTTTTGAATAAACTTATTGTCTTCAAGATTTTATTGAACAATATAATTTAAATAATATTCATAATCATACACAACCTCTTTACTTTATGGGCTGCCATAAAAATATATTTTATCTGCATCAATTTATATTCTTTAAAACCCATCCCAACATGGCATAAAGATAGTACCATGAAATCGGCCAACTTTGCTCTTAGCGGACAACGTTGCTCGAACACAACCTTAACCTTTAAATTCCAATTCTCCCTACAGGCTAATTTCCACTTTTAGTGGAAGTACACATCGTACTTCCACTAAAATTTAGTGGAAGTACAGGTGATTAGAAATTCTAAGTGATAACTTCAAATATGTAGTGTGAGTAGTGTCCAATACTGTTTAGTGGCAGCGCTTATATAAAAATGTAATTTTTACAAGCGAGCGTACAGGTACGCTAAACACTGGGGTGTGTGTTGGGTAACCTCCTCGAGTGTCGCTCCGATTCCGATCCCGCTGCAGTCCGGGGGGAACGGAATCGGAGCGGCCGGTACACCCTGGGCGGCGGTCAATGGCTCCCCCTTCACCCCTTCATAGGGTTGGCATTGATCGTCGGCCAATACCCAACGTGGCGGGAACACATCGCTCTCCGTACTCCTCTGCTTTCCGAGGAGACAGGATGAGCGATTAGTGGTGAGATGGCCCAGGGTCAGCCGGGGTGCGAGGGATATGCTCTATGGGTAACCTTACACCCCGGCGTCTGAAGACCCGAGACGGCGTGCGGTTTTAGTCGGTGCAAGCCCGACATAACCGCCCCCACTGGCCGGCGGGGGGGTATCCGAAGGGATTTCCGCACTATAAAAAAGAAAAAGAGGTATGCTAAACACTAACTACTAAACAAACGTGTCCATACGTGTTTAGTAGCAGGCATGCTGCGAGTGAAGATGAAGGAAGGGCGCGCGGGACGTGGCTGCTCGCAAAAAAATAGAACACGCTTCTATCCACTTTACTACGCTGATTACTAATCACTCACACTAATCAACTGCTGTCCACACGTGTTTTGTACTAATCACTAAGCACTTGCACTAATTACCTGCACTCGCACTAATCAAAGTGGAAACTAACCTTACAGCATTTTTTTTTTGTTGAATATAAATATACATTTGGCAAAACTAACCGAACGATCTGGTTCTACGTTACAGTTGCTCATGACACGTGCTCAAAGTCAGTTGTGTAAAAGCGGTGCCAAAATCTATGATAATTTCTTCACTTACGATTACGTTTCGAAGATAAGTGATTTTTAAAATAGTATTATAAAAGGTACATTATGCTTATGATTCTTTTTTGTTTTTGTACTTGGATATTTCTTTGAGATAATGAAGTAGGCAATCTTTACCGAACTTACATCGACATAAGGGTGACAACAGACAACATTCCTCGCAGCAAAACAGTGATAGGACAACCACTTCTACCTATTTTATGTAGTATTTTATGTAGGTGTTATGTGGCTACCCACAGAATTTTATTTTGTTCATTGCAGGATGGGAAAACCAAAATCAAAAAAGAAGAGACCGAAGAGGCTTCGGGTCTCGGCCTCATAAAAATTATCCATCGGAGATGCTGGCACTTGCGGTTGAAAATGTTAAAATGCATCTGTCATACCCTGACTACTTCTTTTACTTTATTTAAGATTGTTCATCTTAAATAAAGTAAAAGAATATCAGTTCAAAAACCTTGTTAAGCTATTTTTTGATATTCGCGTTTGTTTTTGATACCATTTATAATAAAAAGCCTTTCAAATTATTTCATTTTTTAAATTTGTGAGGAAGAAGTTAGTTGACATTCCTAATACGTCCATTCTGTATGTATGAAAAAGTATTTGGTATCAAGTACAAAATTGCCCACCTACAAAAAAAAAAAAAAGATCGACCACGGTATCATTATGATTGCCAACTTGAGATATTTCACTTTAACAAACTTCATTACCAAAGCCTCAAGGCTGATATTCTTGCTAATATCAAACTGAACAATGTTGGACGCTTTGGCAGGTAATTATGCCCATTTCTTTAACACCAATTTTTCGGAGTGCTATTTAGTGCAGAAGCGCTATATTCTGGGAGTTAGAGTATCTAATAAACATATGTGTGTGTGTGACTTTCGCGTCATTCACATTGCCGGGAACCAGGTGTGCCGTGTGCCCTAGAAAATAAATCTTTGGGACCCCGAACCCGAACGTTGGCGACCCCGAGGCGTTGTTTGGAGATCAAGTCAACTCTTGAGGAAAAATAACCTATGTTGCAGAATGTAAGATGTTTTGGTTGTGTGCGTTCGCACAGCGGAATGTTGTTGAATTTAAAGATTTTAATTATGCAGATTTTAGTGTATGACGTCGTGTAATTGTGTATGGTAAAAAGAAATTTGTGCATGCAGCCATTGTGGAAAAATTCGATAAAAACTGATTCCGCTGGGCGAACGTTGTCCTGGCGGAACTTTTTTTAATCCATGGACTTAGAAGAAAAAAAATGTGTCCAAAAATTAGTGTGTATTTGTGTTTAATTGTGTATGTATGAATAAAATTAGTGCGTGCATGCATAAACTTCGGAGAAATTCAAGTTTCCGCTACGCGAATGTTTGGCCTTTAGCTAGTTTTCATATAAAGCGCTTATATAGAGAGCTGTAGATTTTTACATACGTTGTTTTGAATTTGTTTATATTTGTTAAAAAAACAGAAAAATCATAGGGTTTAAAAGATAAAAATATAAACGTAAAATACGCTTATTAGGTCTTAGTTCGTAAAGTATGCACTTTGGGGTCAAGATTTTCACGTTTATACAAACCTTGTAAGAGTGTCTGCAACATGTTGCCAAGTATCAATGATGTTCCGTTAGTAATTAAAGAGTTATAGGACAATTTACTATGAATAGACCACTGTTTACAAAGCAGTCAAATATCACAACGTTCTAAAGGAATTGCATAGTAAAATGTTTTCCAATAATTAGTTTATTAATTCAATTACTCACATGCAAAATTTCATCTCATAATTCAGTAATTAAAGAGAAACAATTAAAATACTGACAAAGCATCGAAAACCTACATAACTCGACCAAGTTCGGATGACTACAAAAAAGCGGCCACGTTTTGGTCCCATATTTGAATCATTGCTTTACAGTTTGACATTGTTCTTTCATGTTTTGTTAAGTATCTCACTGCCACTGAATTCCAATTTGAATCTATTGCTACTAATCGGAATAACCTCCGGTGACTCCTCTGCGAAATATCAACTGTATCTTGCAGTCCTAGTAAGGTTAAAGTTATTTTTTAATTATTTAATTCATCATTAATATTTAAAATCACAAACCCAATCTGTTCTAAAGAACTGCGTGTTTTAGTCAGGTAGGTTCGTACAGAACGGAATTATTGATTTATGACAGATAAGACTACGGTAACTAGGAGGGGGGATTAGATCCCTACCAATACGTCGCGTCAGGGTCGCTAACATTGGCGGTCAAGGCCGGTCGGGTTCCCAGGGATTTCCTTTCTAGGGTACACCTGGTTCCCCGTACCTTTTTGTTTTTTTTCGTACGGAAATCCCTTCCCTCCGGCCAGCGGGGCCGGTTATGTCGGGCTTGAACCGACTAAAACCGCACGCCATCTCGGGTCTTCAGACGCCGGGGTGTAAGATTGGCCATAGAGCATATCCCTCGCACCCCGACTGACCCTGTGCCATCTCCGGTTTTGAGATGGCCCCCTCGGGTTTGGGAACCACGGTGTCCCCGTCTTGCCCGGTTTGGGGGAGGAACTATATATGGCTGACGCAAGAGGCATTGTGCGGTTTTAGTCGGGTCGAGCCTGACATACCCACCTCACAGCTCCGGTGAGGTGAAGGCCGAGGGGGTTCAGCACCTAAAAAAAAGACGGTACGATATTTAGTGCCTAAGTTTTTCTCTCGTGTATAGTGTGTTAATTGTAGCATCTTGCTTGCTAATACAATTTGTAAACAGTAATTATAATTAATGGCTATTAAATAAGAGTGACCGTGAGTTTCATTGTTAGATTATATTCTCACAGGTCTTTTTTTACCTATTACCTTGCGAATCTAGCTGAAAACGTAGAAACATTGATCTTGACGTTCATAAGTGCAACTTTTTAACCTAACTGAATAATGTCATGATATATAATTGAGATGCCCAGATTAGGAATTTATTTAGGATACTACCTAATCACTTAATCTAGTACCTAGTACTCTAGTACCTTCTTAAGATGAATTGGTATATTATTCATTTTAGGTTAGATAGACCTTCTGCAATTAAACACTAGGTAATTGTCCCTCCGTCCACTAAGATCCATTACAAAAATCCATTGATGGATCTTTTTACACTTTTATGTCCACTTTAATCCTCGATCCTAGAATATTTACAAAATGGATTTTTTAGAACCAACGTGTGTATTAAAATCTATTATAAAAATAAAGCGGTGACACATGCAATTTTCTTTATCAACTTTAACTTCACTGGCTGAATCATTCAAACAACTATGTATTGTCGACTCAAATTTATTTTCATTTTTCGTCATGGAACCATCCGATTTTCAATATAGGTATTAAAAATAAAAAAGGGATATTATTTGACGGATTTAAATATCATAGGAAGACGACATACAAGCAGGGTGCAGTGCTATGGAGATGTCTTTTTGGAAATCCAAACATTGTTCAGGAACTATAACAATCTATAAGGTATTGGTTGGGGACCTCCACGCGGTGCACCCTGGGCAACGGAGGCAGCAGCGCCTCTCTCCTAGGGCGGGAGAGACGCTGCCGCCTACGGCCAACTCCGACCGAGGCGGGGACGGCCCTGTTGAGGGCTGTTCGGAAGCTTTCCACGTGTCCCTCTGACTAGCAGATGGCACAGTGGAGAGCAGGTAAGGGGGCCATCTCGAAACCGGAGATGGCCCAGGGTCAGTCGGGGTGCGAGGGATATGCTCTATGGGTAACCTTACACCCCGGCGTCTTAAGACCCGAGACGGTGTGCGGTTTTAGTCGGTTCAAACCCGACATAACTGCCCCCGCTGGCTGGCGGGGGGATATCCGAAGGGATTTCCACACGAAAAAAAAAAGGTATTTTTTGTCATTTTTTCATGTTACCTACGTATATTATTATACATTATTGAATTTGATTATCTCAAAAAAATAACGCAACATATAGCTCATTATAATTTTTTAACGTTTTTTTAGGATAAAATAATAAAGCATCATCAACATTCAGACGTTTGCAATCCCGACCATGCACATAATGAAATATTGTTGGCGATGGATAAATGCAGAGAAAATGTGATATCTTCTGAAAATCAGCCTATTCCGTCTATTTATAAAAACTTCGCATGTTCCTAGGCGTTAATAAAACGTCATTTGACCGTGCCTGCGAGGTTGAAATACCCAACTCATTTTCCGATTTCCTATTAGCTGACTATAGTTCTGGTGATACGCGAATCATAGTTTTATGCTTAAGAAACTCCGTGATTCCAACAATCAAACATGTATTTGCTGATGGCACATTCAAAAGTACGCCCGCACCTTTTCTTCAGATATATAGTATTCGCGCGGATTTGGGGAGTACCCTTACCACTAATAGAGTCGTACCTGAAATTTATGCTCTCATGACGGACCGGAAATACGAGTCGTATAATGCTTTGTTCAAAATTATAAAATCACAGGTTCCAGATTTTCACCCCACAATATTTACTTTGGGCTTTAAATTACCGGCTATTAAAGCCGTTATTGAGAATTTTCCAGACGCGAATATTAATGGTTGCTTATACCATTTTCAAAATAGTATCCGAAAAAAGAGTAAGGCTTTTGGCCTCTTGAAAACTAAATTAAATCGAAGGGTAGTTGATTTGTGTGCAGCGTTGCCGCATTTACCGTCCACAATGCTTGAAGAAGGATGGTCTTATGTAAATGAAATAATGCGGAGCGATGACATATACAAAGTTAAGAAACTACATGGAACGGTACTGGTTTAAAAATATATATATCAAGGACATTTGGACCGTATTTGGAGAACGTCACCGCACGAATGACTGTGTGGAATCTTGGCATTGCAGCCTAAATAAAGCAGTTGGTAGAAAAAAAACGAATTTAGTTTATTTATTAAACAAGTTAAAAGATGAAGCGAACTATAGTTCAATACGGACGATAAATGAAAGCTGCAACAAAAGAACAAAGGCTAAACCAACAACTTTTAATTATGAACCTATAAGATTAAAACTTTAACTAAAAGTGGAGGGGGGAAAAACCAAAATTTTTCGAGAAAAAAATCATAACTTCTAACCGGTGAACATACTTGTGGTCGGAAAATTTTTTAATCGATAGGCCATTTTTAAGTCTAAAATAAATGTCTGAAAAGTTTTTCGCTAAAAGTTACCGTTTTTGAGAAAAAAAATTAAACATGTTAAAAATGCGCTCGGCGTGGGTCATAGAAGAGGCAAAAAAATAAAAAAAAAAAGGACAAAAAAATATTTTTACTTCACGAAATCTACCTGTGCGTTCCCCCTGCGGGAACGGTTTTTTTTTGTTTTGTTATAAAGAGGTTATAGATAGTTCAAATTTGTTTAATATAAACTTTATTATTTATATTATTTGTTCATTTATTGAAAATGGCTACTGCTGTAGATGTGGCTTTATAATAGATTTTAATACACACGTTGGTTCTAAAAAATCCATTTTGTAAATATTCTAGGATCGAGGATTAAAGTGGACATAAAAGTGTAAAAAGATCCATCAATGGATTTTTGTAATGGATCTTAGTGGACGTAGGGGTAATTGTGCAGGAATTCTCGTGAAAGGTATAATATGAAAAACAACGGATTCTTGAATGCAAGATTTACCTAACCTTGTAGGAAACCAGGGCTTGGTGCTTAAACTTCTTTGACTACGCTCGTTCGTGATAGTACCTACGCCACATTAACGTTACTTAGCGCTGATTGCTTCTCATCATCCCATTGCATCGTTAATACTTGTTGCATCCAAAGTTTCCACTAGGGCCCGCTCTCCTACTTCTCTCCTCCACTTATACGATCTCCGGCATCCCTGATAGTTAGATAACATTCCTTCTTGTATGTCTACCAATTTAGATCTATAGCATTACTGTGAATTTAAGTGTTATAGAATTGTTTCCTTCGAGATTAAGGTCTGTAATATCAGTGGTATCACAATGAAAAATCAGGTGTTGCTGTCCACTATCGTAAAAGCATTTAGGTTGTTTCTAAAGATTTAACTAATTTTAGAGGTCTTATCTTTAAACCAGAAGAAACTAATAGGCATTTTGACTATATTTAAAATATTGTACGAATTGTTGTCATTCTAATAAAATGTACCGTAAAAAACATATTTTATTAATTTTCAATATAAAATAAGTTTCTTTTTTGTTAAAAAATCAAGATTAAAATCTCACTTTTTTTGAGATTTGATCACGTGCTTATAAACGCTCTCTGACGTCACACATAAGTAAACAGAGTTTTTCAATACAGGCTGTCTGCATTTCCTAGTGTTAATCGACTGGTTCAATTATTAATTACTAATAATGTTTCACTTTTATCTTATATATCTCAAAATAAACCATTATTTTTGCAACTAATTTCAATAATTATATAAACGTGCTTTAAGTCGCTTACTGTTTACTTTGGTGTGTTAGTCGAGACACGACATAACCACCCCCGCTGGCCAGCGGGGGGGTATCCGAAGGGATTTCCGCACGTAAAAAAAAAAAAAAAAACTTTTTAATATCGATTTTTATCGTAAATAAAATAGTTCTCAAAAAAATATTGATGCAATCTGCATTTTTATGTTGTAATACATAATACAGAACTATTTTTTAGCAGTAGTCAAATACCCTATTGTATAAAGATAGTGTCCAGCAGAAGGTAGATTAAGCATAATACACTGAGCGTTTCATTAACGTCCATCCCAATTCGAGATTAGAATTATACGTTTTTGACACACGAATATGTAACTGAGTTTTCAGTTTGAATAATATATCAAAACAAATACTGTATATTAAGTAGGTTATTGTTATCTTATAGGATAATCTTATCGAAATAGGATATTGTTGGTCGATCAATTGATATAGATAATTTCGGGTTGATCTCAAATTCAACACGAAATTTAAAGTTTAAAAATATTTATATCGACGCTTGAAAGGCAATAATTACTAAGCGACATTGAGTAAACTTTACAGAAGAATAATTTAAAGTTCAAATTTTTAGAAAAAAAATCATAACACGTTACCTAATTGTCCAATTTCGATACTTTTTACATACATAATATTTATATTTTTTAGAGTTATTTATGACATTAAAATAAGCCACATAGCTCTTATGTAAAAGGTAATTTATGTCGCTAAGACAGAAAACTGCCATATTTCATAAACAGGTAAAATTATCTAAGTAGAAAATCATCACATTTCATAAACAGGTAAAATCATCTAAGCCATCACTGAACATTTTGTAATTTCAAGTCAAATTATATAAATGATATCGAAAAGGATGGCATCAACATGTAACAATATCTAAGCGATCAATAAATTTTCTGCGCTAACAGGTAATAATAGTTAATGTGAAAAACTTTGAGATCAAAATACAGGAACAAATAACTTAATGATCTAACAGTTTATAAAAAAATCGAGTCAAGTTATATTAATGTCGTATTAGTCGTATTATTCATCTAATGTCATCCATATAAAACGTATCTAAATGATTATTAAATGGTAATATTTCTTCATAATGGCCATCATTCTAATTTTTTTATTTAACTAAAAGGTTCTAAATGGCTTACGGGTGTAAACATAAATGCAAATAAAATGTATTAAATAAAAATCTTTATTTGAAATAAACCTTTGTTAGACTTTGTTCGCACTATTATGTGAAAACAAAAATCTAAGAACAAAACATCAAATTCAGTATTATAAAACACTTAACTAGGTTTCTATTATAAAAAGCCTATCTTTTTTTTTAGCGTGTGAAAACCCCCACGGCTTCACCACATCGGTGCCGCCGATAGGGCGGGCGTGTCGGAATCGGACCGACTAAAACCACACGGTGTACTTCCCAAGTATCCATTGCCGGGCACCCCGGGTAAACCCTCGAAAGGATAACCCCAGGGTTACCGTCGGACTTTGGCCACCACCGCGGCCTCGCCTGGTGGGGTCGGGTTTTATCCCGCGTCGGTGAGTTGGCAGGCGTGTGTAGGACACATACGACACGCCTCCGCCACGGCCTGCTTCTGTAAGGACGGCGAGTCGGCCAACTGCCGTCCTCACGCCCCGATCATGGAAGTCGGTAGTCCCGGGCGTAGATGAGTCTGCGGCGTCCTCGCCGCGGACTGCGGAACTCGGGTGGCAGGGTTCTCTCCCGCTCCCTCTCCGCCGTCTTTTTAGCGCGAATTACCTGCTCGCAGAAAGAGGCGGCGGGGTGCCACTTGCTCCCGTTGGAGACCACGGCCCTCACCATGGTCTCCAACGAGAGAACGTCCACGCCCAGGACCGCAAGGAGATCCCGGCGTTGACTCGCCCACGCAGGGCACTCCACCACTGGAGCGCCGTGTCTTCGCCAGGATCCTCGCAGTGCTGGCGTTGTCTTCCGGTGGATGCGCCATAGATACTTACCGAAGCACCTGTGTCCGGTAAATATCTTGCACATCCGGTAGGAGAGGTCACCGTGGTGCCTCTCCAACCACTCCTTCACAATCGGTCTCACCGCCGCTATGGTGGATTCCCCTCACCTTGGATGCTCAAGTGGCACCCTCCATGTCTCCATGAGTTCCCGGTGGAGCTTGGACCGCTGAGCCCTGATTTCTCGGGGCTCCAGCCTATGGTCCCGCTCCAGCACCTCCTTGCGCCACTGGTACAGCAACGCAAGGGCTCTCGCTTCCAGATCCCATGGAGGGATCCCGGCTAGGAGACATGCCTCTTCGACGGAGATCGTGCTATACTACCTGATGACTCTGCCGGCCATCGTTTTTAACGGGCTGTTTAGAACAGCCACGTTGCAAGCCACCAGAGTCTCCGCCCATACGGGGGCCCCGTACAGGGCCATGGTTTGCACGATCCCCAGGTAAAGTCTCCTAGTGGCGGCTTTGAGTCGCTTAACGTTGGGTATCAGCCGCGATAACGCGGCCGCAGCCCCCGTCAGTGGTCCGAAGTCCCATCGGCTATCGAGTACGAACCCAAGGTACTTCATCGTGGGCTCGATGCCGATGCTTACGCCCTCTACGGTTATGCTGGTTCCCGCAGGTGGGCCCCTCCAAGGCCCGTGAAAACACATAACCTCGGATTTGTGGAGAGCCACCTCGAGTCCCAGCCGCCGTATTCGACCCACGACTTGAGCAACCCCTGCCGTGGCCTTTAGTGCCGCGCTTCGGTGCGTTGCTCCCCGCACCATCACAAGGGTGTCGTCAGCATAACATGTCAGCAAAACTCGGGTAAACTATGGCCCTCTCGGATACTGAAGACCCGAGACGGCGTGCGGTTTTAGTCGGTTCAAGCCCGACATAACCGCCCCCGCTGGCCGGCGGGGGGGTATCCGAAGGGATTTCCGCACGAAAAAAAAATAAAAAAGGTATACCCCGACAATCCGTATCACTCCGTGATACGCGAGCGCCTCCCTAACGCAGTTCCAGGGTAGGGTATTGAAGGCGTTTGCGGTGTCGAGAGACACCGCCACCACCACCCCACCCCGCGAGACTACTTCCTCCGCCAGGCGTCTAATCCGCTCAAAGAGCTTGCACACCTCGTCGAGCAACACGATTGGCCGGTAACCGGATGGCTGATCTGCCGGCCGCTCCGCCTTACGGATAAGGACCAGTTTCCCCGTCTTCCACGCCTTTGGAATCTTGCCCCTTTCGAGGCATGCGCTAAAGAGCACCACCAGTCGAGGCCCTAGTTCCTCAAGTGTCAGAACTCATGCTTGGCCTGGAATGTCGTCGGGTCCAGGTGCAGTGCATTTTCGAGCTTTAAGCCGGAGCACCGCTACCCCTAGTTCACTCTCCCTGACTTCGGGCACATCGCTCTCGCTATTATCAGCGTCAGACGCCTGAGGCAGAGCCATACGCGGAGGGACATGCTCCTTGGCTCTCGCTGGGAACAGTGAGCCCAGGATCCCTTCCAGCCGCTTCGGCTGGAGGCTCTGGGTCAGTAGGGCTGCCCTTGGACGGATTTTGCCCCTGACCGCAAGGTAGGGGCGCCCCCATGGGTTCTGCTCCAGAGACTCCAGCAGCTCTTCGCGGGTCCGCCATTTGGCCTGCTTTATGGCTGTCTGGAGGGTTCTCTTGGCCGCCTTATACGCCTCATATAGCTCCGCCTCTCGTGCTGCCGCATCGTCTGGGCGGCGACGCCTCCGGCGAAACCTGGTGTACTGGCCGCGAGCGGTCACGCATGCTATTCGCAGCTGTGCGATCTCCGCTGACCACCAGTACACCTGTTTCTTTGCCGGGCCGGGACAATAGGCATCGCTGCATCGCAGATATGCGACATGGCTGTCCTGAACCATTCCGCCTCTGCGTCGACATCGGCAGGCCTGGCCGGTGACGGAATCCAGGCCTGCACAATGGATGCCTCCAGGAGAGCCTCCCGATTCAGGCGACTGAGCGCCCAACGTGGATGAACTCGCCACTTGTTATTGGTTTCCCGGGAGCCCCAAGCCAGAGACCAGGCGTTGAAGTCTCCCAGGACCAAGACAGAGCGAGGACGGCACGCAGCGAGAACGAAGTCCAGCGAGCCATAGCTTGCTCGTTTTATTTCGTGGCTCATTATTTTATCTGGAAGAAAAAACATTGTGTAGATCAATACAAATAAGTAATACCTCCATAGTTATGTCAATAGTAATTAATTGTAGTGTATTTGATTGAATACTCACCACGTCTTCACGTAGGTAATGCGGTGCAAGATCGTAACATACAGAAGAAGTCTTTACTAAGCGACGCACAGAGCCTAAATGGCAGTCATCTCGATATGTGTCAAGCCGTGATAGCGCACACTCATGCGACATAATTTTAAATTCGCGCGTAACTAAGCGACAAGAAATAATATTGTATTTCCAGGAAAAATATACTAAGCGACATTCTTATATATTTCAATAATGTCATAAAATTATCTTAGCGACGTACTTTAAAAAAAAAGTTATCATGTAAAAATATCTAAACACGAAAAAATAATATTATGTTTTATAAGTTAAAACATCTATGCGCCAATCATATTCCAATCTATTACGGGTAAAATTATACAAGTCACACATTCATAAAAAAGTTGTACCAAGTTAAAATAACTGTTTATATAATTAATAAATACTTGTTACGAGTAAAATTTACCAAGTGTTTATGAAGGGAAAATTTCAAACAAGAAAAATTTAATAAGTCTTAACAGATAAAAATATATATGTGAGTAAAATTGACTAAATTGATTTTACCACTAATTAAATATTCCTAATTGAAAATATTCCAAAAAATAACTGGTTTATGGTCGGTTAGTAAGCACAAAATTTGTGGTTTTGTATTAATTTCACAATATCTAAGCGCCATAAAACTCGTCGTAGCCACACGAGGATGAGACCAATCGACGCAGAAAAAAAAGCCGGTTCGAATGGTATACATAACTCATTTTTCGTTTTTTGTCGCTTAGATAGTGTTGCCTTTCAAAATTATTTCAAAATAATTTCAAAATTCTAAACAGAAGATATTTGACATTTGACGTAATGTTCGGTCGTACACTCACAATTTATATTTGATTTTGAGGAGTTTCCTGCTTCACCTCCAGAGTTCTAGGTCCCAATACTAATAAAATTTATATGGGACCATTCATATCGATGGACATACATAAAAAAAAATAGATACAGATGAATCTCCTACTTTTTGAAGTCGTTTAATAAAATAGATTTCGTGTGTCAACTTAACTGGAACCATTATAACTTAAATTTGTAAAATTAAAAATGTTGGAATCTCGATATCATGACCTCCGACTTGCACAGATTTTAGTTATCACAGAATAAATAAAGGGTTATCTCCTACAATAATTTATCAGTACATGTTTTCACTTCGTCATTGACAGACTGGCAGTTTAATAATGAATTTGTTTGTGATATTTTGAGATTGCACCTGTGTTACATACTAAATTGTTCAACATATTCAGTTTTTGAAAAAAATAGTTGGAGTATAAGTAAGTATACTATCTGTATTCTTTAATGTTCTTGAATTGAATAGCCTTGATCAGAATCTTTTTTTTTTGGTTATATTTTTCGAGAGTATGTTTGGCACGCTCTGTAGCCTGAACGGCTCGATGGATTGAGATATTTGATGATGGTGATGATGCGGATTTGAGAGGTGTCGTTAGATTCCTATTTACTGTGAGATTGCTAGGTACTGGGTGGGTATATCAAAATAAAAATGGAGGATTTTTGGCGCTAAAATGTATGTTGTTAAAAAATATTTTCACTGAAACTTATCAAATACATATATATATATATCATAACTAAAAACTAAACATTAAATTAAAATTAATAAACTATGTATAAAAACTAAAAAACCCAACTGCCCTAAAGAGACCGAAACAAGTTGATCGTAGGCGGGACTTGCAAATCATAAACCGAAAGAAATGAAACCCGCCTGCTATCAAACTTGTTTCGGTATTTTTAAGGCAGTCGGGTTTTTTTACTATAGGTTTTTTTTTTTAATTTTTACCTGACTATATTGATAACTAGCGGGACCCGGCTTCTCCCAGGAATAAATTCGTGAAAAATCCTATAACCCGATTGCACTGCCACCTACAGGGTCCAATTGTAAATGTAAACAAAAATAAGATTTAAAAATCCGTTCCCGCAGGGGGAACGCACAGGTAGATTTCGTGAAGCAATTAATATTAATTTTTAACATGTTTAATTTTTTTTTCTCGAAAACGGTAACTTTTAGCGAAAACCTTTATTTTAGACTTAAAAATGGCCTATCGATAAAAAATGTTTCCTACAGCAAGAATGTTCACCGGTTAGAAGTTATGAGTTTTTTCCCGAAAAATTTAGGTTTTTCCCCCCTCCACTTTTAGTTGAAGTTTTAATCTTATAGCTTTATAATTAAAAGTTGTTGGTATTCATGTATACTATGGGATAAAATTAGAACGGTTCGAATATCTTTCATGGAACGTGAAATTTTGAGGAAAAACTGATTTCACAAAAAGTGAGGCTCTACCGTCCCCTTAGGCCGGATTACACCCGTTCACGAACTTAAACTAAGTTTACACCCAAGCAATTTTTGACCGCAGTTTGAAAGCGATCGGGGCAAAAATGCGACCGTGAGAGTGCCGCAAATTTTGGGAAGTGGAACCATACATATATATATATATATATATATATATATATATATATATATATCAACTTTTTGACCAGTGGTCATTTCGGACTCAGGGGGTCATAACTATAGACCTCCTATGAAGAATTTTTTTTTAAATTCGACAGTAGTCAAGAAACCAATAGGTAGATCGATTTCATCGAAATCTACCTAAAATTGAATATCATGCTTTTTACTTCAACAGTTAACCACTTTCCGTATAACGAGCTTCCATACAATTACATACAATACAACGTTCATCCGTTAATTAAGGGTGAAACTTTGAGATGGTTCATGTCCAATGTACCATACATTGGACATGAACCATCTCGCTTCAAAACACTATCACCGTGGTAAATTTGGTTAAGGTCGCGCGAGTGGTTACGAGGAGTTCAGCCACCAACAAACTGCTATGCCGGCGTATAAGAGCTCCGCTCGCTCAGCTCAAACATTTTATACTTCGTGGTTTGAAAATGACTGACTTCCATAAAAACGTTCATCCCCTATTTTAAGACTATAAAAATCCGTCCTTAGTCCGTCCGTAGCTTACAATATAAAAAGCATCACTGACGAAATTTTAAGATTGTAGGTCCAGCGGTTTAAGCTCTGCGTTGAAGAATCAGTCAGTCAGTCGGGACAAGTATTTATATGTATAGTATACCTATGGATAGATCCAAAAACCAGACGTGTTGACAGACGAAACATGAATGAATAAAGTAATATATGAACGATAAACTAGATAGACACTGCACCGACCGTGGACCAGTTCCACATTTCCACATTATGTTGATAATTTTATTTTATTGATGGTATACCATACAATAATTTAATTTTGACAACAGAAAACTATCATTGTTTGATTGGCTATTCAAACAATGATAGTTTTCTGTTGAAAAGGAAAGAAAAAGGAACTAGTGACGCAGCAGCCATGTGTATATTTACGCGAACCATTTCGAGCTACTTCAGACCCCTTCACAATTCGAAATCTATTTAATCTACATTATATGAAATTTGGCACATTTATTAAAGGCCTATATAGAATTCAATCTTTCATTTTGCTCTCTATAATCCAACCATACGTCCGGGTAGAACACCTGACCCACGTGGAGAGCGGACACGCGACCTAGCAATCACTGGCGCGGCCAACATGACTCTGGAAACTGCTGGCACAATTATGGTCCGGGTTGGTACCACCATGCAGCTGTGGAGTTGGGTTGTGTTCAGGGTTCAGCAGCTGCACAGCCGGGGATGAGGACCCAGCCGATACAGCAGTTGTGGGACCTGTGGCGTATTGGCGGAGTCTAGTATGGATGGTGTGGGTCGACCCGCCTGACAGTGAGACCCGTAGAAACGGTGGTGCCGCTGGCCGCCCGCGGCATATTACAGGGGCCCAATCGGGACTAACCAATCCGGGAGGCTGCCCCACCAGGTCGCGCATAATGCCGATGTGATTCGCGATCACACTCGGGGGGGGGGGGGGCGGGGGGGGGGAAGCACACAGTTATTGGTACAATTATATAAAGACAATGTTGAGGGTATGTATTTCTACCTGATGCCAGCCAGTAGTGGCACACTTAGATGTACAATACCCCAGCCTCACGCCGGTCAGCAGTAATCAAGTGACCAGGTACTGTTTAAGGAACCTGATACTTGACCTTGTATAACTCAGGTATTCTTGGGACCGCCAGTGGTTGGGGACCGGCAGAGCAGATTCCGGAGCTTCCCTATTGATCAGCTTGCCCAAGGTCTAGGTCTCCAATTCACCTCGATTGACACCTCAGAGTATCTGCCCTTTGAATTGAATATGGGGTTTTCTCCCAGAACTAACGACCCTGTTATGAAGATACACAAGTTTTATCAATAACACATCTCCATTATGCGAATAGACTAACAGCAATTAAAAGAATAACTTACCAGATCAAATCTGGGAACACACACGAACTATAACCTCCAAACTGAAGAAAATTTATCTTTATAAGAACTTCAGACGATATAATTTCAGAGTAGAGGATCAATGACCTCTCAAACAACAAATAAAAATCGTGTCACTGTGATCATCCTTATATACTAAAATAATTCTAGATCTTGCGAGAAAAATACCGGTGAGGATAATCCCGCTGGAAACTTCGATAAGAATGACCTGACAAAAACAACCGATATGACCGCATAGCACACGCCCTCTGACGGGGAGCTGCTACAGACCGCCACATCGATTGCAACCACCGTAGTTGCAACCGTGTCCTACAGATGGCGCTAACCACAATTAATTCTATATATCAATTAATTCTGTATATTCAGTATTGTAATTGTTACAAACTCTGATGTGGCGTCTGTCTACTCTGTCTGTCTCTGTCTTTTTTTACGCCTTCACTTTCACATAAACACACTATGGCAGCGCAAATACGAAATGGAGCACGTAATACAGCGGCATACGCTTCTCCCACCAACACAGCACTTTTTGAGGTGGAGTTCACGAATATTCGTGGACTCCATACAAACCTCCAAGCCGTCCATCAGCATCTTGAGACGGCACGGCCGGCACTGTTTTTTCTTACTGAGACGCAAATACGCCGCCCTGATTATACGTCTTACTTACTCTACCTCGGCTATATGATAGAGAAAAATTTCCTTATAAAAGCCGGAGTGTGCGTGTATATCAGGGCGGATGTTTGTTGTCGCCGCTTACGCTGCCTAGAGGACCCATTATTTTCTGTCCTCTGGCTACACGTGGACCTTGGCTCTTCTAGCCGGGTTTACATGTGCCTATACCGCTCCCATCACGGAGATACCGAGACAACTCGACTCTTCGACCACCTGAGTCAGGCGGCAGATGTTGCGCAGGAGCGGTTTCCGACCGCCGAAATGGTATTTTTGGAAGACTTGAACGCCCACCACGAGACCTGGCTGGGCTCTCTCAAAACTGACCATGCGGGACGGGCCGCCCAAGCATTCGCACTGACGCATGACTTGACTCAACTGGTACAACAGACCACCCGGATACCAGACATATCAAGTCATGAGCCCTCTTTGCTAGACCTTCTATTGACAACCCACCCAGCCCAGTACAGTGTTTCGGTACGAGCCACACTGGGTTCCTCCGACCACTGTCTGGTCTGTGCCAACGTGCTAGTTACTGCACCTCCACAACCTGTGGTGATAAAGTGACGGCTATGGCATTACTCGTCAGCGGATTGGGACTGCATGCGAGACTATTTCGCATCCGTTCCGTGGTCTGAGCGCTGCTTTGATGGAAAGGACCCATCGGATTGTGCTTCTGCCGTCGCTGGTGAAATCAGCTTGGGCATGGAATATTATATTCCACACACTGAGGTCACCAGCGCCCGCAGAACTCGGCCTTGAATTGGGCGCGAGTGCGCTGATGCTGTTCAACGGAAACAGTCGGCGTACCGCGCGTGGACTAGGGCACGAGTCGAGTGCGATCCGAATGCAGGGCACCCCAAGGCGGTGTATACCAGGGCCACTAAGGACTGCAAGAGGGCATACGTCAGAGGGGTACACCTCATATAGTAGAACTTTTTAAGTGATAATTTTATATTGCATAACAACTAATAGCATAAACCTCTTTTCGCAGAATATCGTTTGGCATAAACTCATTTTGCATACATTGAAACCCATAATTTTGTAAGTCAGAATCATCTGTACGCATAATTTTTGTATCCATAATAATCACAATGTATAACCATCACATCGCAGAAAGTTCAAAACCAGATTCATCTTTTGGTATATATTTCTTATCCATAACTAAGTTGGGTATCTGAAAGCAATAGGAGCTAATATAAGATTAGTTTAATTTTGTTTTCTGATTAATTTAATTGTTTCTTTTAGTAATATGTAATAAATAAAAGTTGATTTAATGATAATTATTTGGTTTTTATATCCTTGCCTATGAGAGCATGCTCATTTCTGGCATAAGAGGTCACAGTTCTAACCTAACCTAACCTATCCGAGTCGAGATACTCTGTGTCGGGGTGTTAACAACTATCTATTCTGGCGCTTCGCCGGCCGCTACCGCGGCACGCTCGCTACGCTCGCTCGGCTCGCGCTGTTGGGGTCACAGTTCTAACCTATCCGAGTCGGGGTACTCTGTGTCGGGGTGTAAACAACTATCTATTCTGGTCACAGTTCTAACCTAACCTAACCTACACATTTTTAAATAAGAAAGTATCACAATCTATATTATTCTAATTGAAATTCTATGCTCTTTATAGTATGCCTAGTCAAATTATGCCAAATAATCTGTACTCTAAATGAACGTTATGCTAAATGAAGTTATACAAAATTTTAACTATGCCAAAGGTAATTATGCCAAATAAAATTCTACTATCTTAAATGTATGCCATTCTAAATTCGGTCATAAGCACATTATGCCTAAAAATATTTATGTCAAATATTTTTAATGCCTAATAAATGATCGATTAAAGAAGTTTCTGCGAAGTGAGTTATCCCAAATAGGTTTCGGAGTATCAAGTTTCTACCAAATAGACGGCACCCACGTCAGAGCGGATGCCCAGCGCATAGCACGGCTTGGTCAGCAACTCATGTCGCATCCCGCGGGTAGCCGTGGGTACAGGCGACTGGCCAAAGCCGTGCAATCCAACTTCTGCCAGCCTTCGCTGCCCCCGCTGCGGTACCCTGACGGTTCACTGGCTCACGCCGCAAGAGCAAGCAGATATGCTGGTTAACCGCTTTGCGGCTAACTCCCGAATCGACGACTTTGGCTTGCAGCCGCCAACACCTGTCACTTGTGACCACTCAATGCCTGATATTCGTATCAGGCAATGCGACGTTCGCGCTGCACTACAGTCACTCGACGTCCGGAAAGCCAGTGGCCCTGATGGTATCCCAGCGGTGGTTCTTAAAAAATGCGCAGCGGAGTTAGCTCCAACGCTGACACGACTGTATCGCCTGTCTTATTCCTCGGGATTGGTCCCGGGGGCTTGGAAAGAGGCAAACGTACAACCGGGCATGGGCGTTATCTCGGACATTCAGCGGCCAAGCGGACTGACATCGAGGGGAGAAGACGGCGACTTGTCCGGATCGTTGATAGTCCTGAGGTCACCAGTTCTCTAGAGCCTCTGCAGCTGCATAGAGATATAGCCTCCTTAACAGTATTCTATCGCATATACCATGGTGAATGTTCCGATGAGTTATTCCAATTGATTCCTCCTTCTCCCTTCTTGTCCCGAACAACACGTGCAGGACTTAGGTGTCATTCTCATACAGTGCAATCGATACCATCGCGAACCAAGCGGTTTGGTGACTCCTTTTTTTGTCGGACCATAAAGCACTGGAACGCTTTACCCACACACGTGTTCCCTTCTACCTACAATCCTGGGCTCTTTAAGCGGGGCGTGAAAAAACATCTGTTGAGGCCATCTAGGTACGGGCCGCCATTCTAGGGACAATCTCTAGAAATGGTGGCCACTACTTTAACAAACAAAACAAGTTGAATTCCTGAGACGAGCTCAGTCGAATACAAGGGATTTTTTTTTCTTTATCTTGCAATGGTTCACCCCAGCACGAATCTATTACCGAAAACAGCAACTCGATAGCTCATCTCCTTCATACCCAAAACCGTGACAGAAAATTGGCAACGACGACGTCGACGACAACTCGATAGCAATAGGGCTTTTCTAAAGAAAATCCCTAAAAACTGCAGAAACGGGCTATTCACTCTCATATTTGGAAGATACAAGAACACAATATGGAAAATAGCACAAGAAGGAAAACTTCACAACGTAAACATAGGAAAAAAGAGCAATTTTACAAATACATAAACATAACATAAACATAAGTTCACGCCTGTATCCCCGAAGGGGTAGGCAGAGGTGTATTACACACCCACGATTCGCCAGTTATGTTGAGGTCCCAATGTAATAGGGGGCGAGCCTATTGCCATCTACCGGGCACATTATTAAGCGAGCGATAATTAACATTTATTAATGCACAAATAACTACGAAAAGTCAGAGGTGTGTGCCTGGGGCGACCGGGGATCGAACTCGAGACCTCGTCTCAGCAGTCCGTTACGTACGCCACCGGGCTATCGCTTACTTTACAAATTATTTTACAAATAACTATCTATTAATGATGAATATTAATAATTTCTGTACAAAAAATACTGATATCCCATCAAAAACTTAAATGTGAAACGAGAACCCACTTCAATATTAACAATATACGTCGTTGTCAACTTCGCCGATAAAATAATTGAGATCTATATGGGTGCCAAGTTCTGTGTAGAAAATCCTAAAATTTTAGTAACAAGAATTTAAAATATTTTATTTTTATTTTTATATATATTTTCTTGTTTTTTGGTGCTACCACAATACTTTCTACTTAATAGGCAATAAAATTCTTAAATTATAACAGACAGTTATTTACAAATTGCTATTATTTCACTTGGGATGTAATTGAAACTCAAGATTTGACTCTAAGGATCTGTAAATGTTTTTGGGGGCATTTTCCTTAACTTGTATAGAGGACCTCTATGCCACACCTTATCGAATGCCTGTGCTACATCCAGAAATACTGTAGAACAGACTTTCTTTTCTTCTAGGATTTTTTCTATAACGTTTGTCATTGTATGTACTTGGTCTTTCGTGAAATGTTTCTCTCTGTAGCCGAATCGGTAATGGGGAATTATTTTTCTATCTTCTATTATAGTTTTTAGACGTCTATGAAAATAATGGCCGCAAATAAACAACAAAAAATACATTTAGAGCATCATTAAAACAGCTTCAAGTAAACTCGAAGTGCTGAACAAGGTGAGGCGGTTCTTCATGTCGGAGCAGTGCAGCAGTGTCTTTTATATAAGTCACAAATTCGTCCTTGCGCGGAATACTATCCTCACCTCTGGGATGGCTCCGCTCAATACTTATTAGATGCTCTTAACAAAATTGCAGCGGCGTGCAGTTCGAATCATTGATAGCCCTGAGGTCACTAAAACTTCAGAGCCCCTTGGCCGTATTCTATCGCCTATACCATGACGATTCCTCTCTTTGGCGTACGATAAAAAATGATAATGCTTTACCCCCAACACATATTCTCTTCTGCCTACAATCCCGGGTTCTTTAAGCGAGACGTGAAAAAGCATCTGTTAAGGCCGTCACAGTAGGGACTACCATTCTAAGGGAAGCATCTGGAATGGTGGCAACTACTATTTGAACTTCACCTCAGCTACACATCAGGCGGGGTGCAGTCAATTGACGGAACAAAGATAAAAAAGTAGATACCTAAATTAACAAACCAAAAAGCCTTTTTGTTAACGTTGTCATATGACATGACCTAAAAGAAAGCAATCCTTGACCTGTCAGCACTATCCGATAATATCTCTAATACCGGTAACCTCGCGACCTTCGCAACTATTTGTTAACTTAAAAATGTAGGTATACTTAGCTATCAAGTTAGTCCTAATAAACAATTAATCTGCAGAATATTTTGTGATTCAGTTCTGAATGTATTAATTTTTAATTTTCGAAATCGTAGTCGGTGCCATTAATATGAAGACATCACAATTAACCCGGCGCCGTCCAGGTGGAAAATTGTTACACTAACATCCACGTTGGGTCAAAATGACCTTTAGAATATGGCTTTCTTTAGTATTTTGAAAACGAACTCCAAATATTCTTACATACCAGGGTTTTATGAAAGAGGCAATATTGTTTCATACAAGTGAAAAATAAAATAGTAACCGAAAAACATTTATTTCGTATGTTTTAAAAATACTTTAAAATATGACAAAAATAATAACTCATTCCCTTTAACCCTTTTAAACTCGGAAATACTGTAAATATTATAATATAACTCAGAAATATAAATAAGACTGAGATCTTGAATAATTATCACAAAAATAACAATTATGATATCAGTATAGACATAACAAAGGTCATCTTCAGCGATCAAATTTCCACATTTTGCGCAGAAGGTAATTATGTGTTCAGGATAGACAACATGACACGATATTCATGGCAGGTATGATTAGTCCTGTACTTTTTCGAAGTGCATTCTAGACGACCTTTTACGAATACTTTGAATTCTGACTAGTGGTTCCTCAGTAGTTTCACCACTGAATTCCCTGATCCGTACTGTTGTATACAGGAGATTTCGGGCAGTTCAATGTAGGTGATGTTGATGATAGAAAATCAAATTGTACAAGCTGAGATAGCAACGTCATTATTATCATCACTGTGAGATGCTTCCTGTACAGTTTGAATATGATCCAAGCAGTGACTTGCGTGATCAATATCCTCTTCATCACTTTCTCACTGTCGCCGTCTTCATAACCGACCTTCTCTAATATTACAAGTATTATATGTGGTTCTTTTCCCTCTCGATTCATTATAATAACTCTAAAATAAACAAATAATTAGAAGTATACGTCACTCTACAATGGCATAAAATTGATACATTGAATGCCACGTTGGGTGAAATTTATTATTTAACTTCGCATATATACGTAAACACATGAAAGAATTGCTCGTTTAAAGGTAGGTATTAGATGTGATTTGAGATGAGAAACTAAAGAAGTTAATCGTATTATGCTTCTTGTCTTCTTATCTGTAGGTACCTACAACATTATGATTAATATGTTTACCGAATATGTATAACATTGTAACTTTCGTTACAATAACATGTACAACTGAAATATTCAACCTTATCTTTGCAACTGATAGATCAATTTGTATTTCACTAAAATTATAAATAAGATTAAACAATAACACTCAATTTATTTTGCTCTGAACAACGATTAAGGAAAATATATTTTGGAGTTGTAAAAATATTGTTTATTCAAAATCATTCATTCATTCATTTGTTCATTTAAAATCTGAATATTCAGGAAAGGCATTGAAGGAGTTCATAGACTATTTTTACCCGACTGCGCCAGAACGAGAGTTAGGTTTTTCTAGAGTATGTATGTATGTATAAATGTTTGGCATGCTCTGCAGCCTGAACGGCTCGATGATTTAGCTTGAGAGGTGTCGTTTGATTCTTCATAGTCAATGGTATTCTGACAACGGACGTGTCTTTTATGTAGAATGTCTGTTTGTTATTCCATTGTACGATTCCCATTTCAATGTATAATCCTGGTTCCTGCTGTCACAACCAGGCAGTATTGAACTAAAAAGAAAATAATCTGAGTATCTTGTTTCACTATTAACATTGAAAAACATGATAATTGGATTAATTTGTCAATATAGATCTTATGTTACAATGATTTTGCGTTTTCGACCGTGATTAGTTTTGAATGATACCCAACAAATACTGGTACTGTTAATACACCTTCATTTACAATAATTATATTACTATTAGTATTTTTTTTAAAGGGAATTAATTTTTTGAGCTGTTATTTAAATATTCGAGATGTTATTGTGATCATTTGGAATACATATTGAGCAGTTATTTAATTTAATGGCGGTTGATTAATTATTGCGACAGTAAAACATGGACAGTAAAAAAAATTAATTAGTCGGTTATTTTATCATACAATGTCAATTCTAAAAATAATTGAGCAGTCCAATAACTGAATGAGCGGTAAAATGATGGAATGAGTGGTTCGATAAAGCCGCGGGCGCGAGCAAAGCGAGCTCGTCGACACCACGCGCCTCGACACTTGTGATAGGTCGTGTTAGGTCACTTGTGATATTGCACGTAGAAATGGGAGCCCCGCGGGGCTCCGTCGGAATTACTATTTAAGTACTTTTATTTTATTTTACCACCTCATTGTTTATAGAATTGCTTGGAATGAGATTTCTTACCAACAAATTCCGATTTTTTACTGCCCACACGTAACCGCTTGTTCAATAATTTTGCCTCCCTCCAGTAGCATACACAGTCTAGATCCACATGTGGATCATTGGGCTCATCGGCTCTTCTGGGTTAGGTTAGGTTAGACGGTGACCCCAACAGAGTCGCCGGAACCACTAATCCGGAAAGTTGGATTTCGATAGCAAGCTAGTAACTTTTTGGTGGCTTTGTAGTTAAATAGTGAAAAGTATCCAAAGATCCATATGTGGATCGGAACGGATATAAAAGTATCCAATGATCCACATGTGGATCTAAACTATGGATCCTAGTGGAGGGAGGAAATCTGGCCTCCCTCCACTAGCATCCACAGTCTAGATCCACATGTGTATCATTGGATACTTTTACCGCCCATTTAATTATTTTCCTGCTAAAATATATATTCACTGATCCATTTCATTATTTTTAGGGATTTTCTTTAGAAAAGCCCTATTGCTATCAAGTTGTCGTCGTCGACGTCGTCGTTGCCAATTTTCTGTCACGGTTTTGGGTATGAAGGAGATGAGCTATCGAGTTGCTGTTTTCGGTAATAGATTCGTGCTGGGGTGAACCATTGCAAGGTAAAGAAAAAATCGCAAAAAATCGCAAAAAAAAAATATCGCAAAATCGAAAATCCCTTGTATTCGGCTGAGCTCGTCTCAGGAATTCAACTTGTTTATTACTCATTTTTGTTTACTTTACTGCTTAGTTTTAACTGCTGAACTAGTTATTAAACGTGCCATTTATAATTTTTAACTTACCAAAACTGCTATTTACAACTGCCTCTTTAAATCAGTGCTTTTTTAAATATCAAAATTATAATAAAGCGCAAAATAACACTTACTGCACTTGCAGCCGTACTCGAGAAGATGGGAGAGTCACTCAAAGTGTCAGTCACGGAAAGGGGGATTCCGGGTATGCTAACTTTTCCTATTTTAGATCGGCAAAGGTTAACTACTAAGACGGGACTTGAAACCACGACCAGTTCCTTTCTAGCGGGAATACTCTGACCAACTAAGCTACCTGGACACGTCCTAGAGAGCCGAGATTCTCCAATACATACGTCTTGGGGCGATGTTAGGGCTATCTACCGAAATTCTTACGAGCTAACGGAAACTCTCGAACCGGCGCAACCTCTCCCTGAGGCACATTCGTTGCCACTGTGGCTGATGGCACAGCCACAGTTTGGTCAAGTGCGTTTGCTCTCCCTGCGTTTTCTTACGGGTCTTTAACCTCTTCCATTTGAATTTGGTCATAGGCTCTTCTTGGATGGTACTTTGAACATTGCTCTCTGCATGCTCATTTTTTTTTTTTTCGTGCGGAAATCCCTTCGGATACCCCCCCGCCGGCCAGCGGGGGTGGTTATGTCGGACTTGAACCGACTAAAACCGCACGCCGTCTCGGGTCTGCAGACGCCGGGGTTTAAGGTTGCCCATAGAGCATATCCCTCGCATCCCGACTGACCCTGGGCCATCTCCGGTTTCGAGATGGCCCCCTCGGGTTTGGGAACCACGGTGTCCCCGTCTTGCCCCGGTTTGGGGGAGGGGCGCTAGTCGCCCCACCGTCCCGGCCTGCTTCTGCTGGGGTGACAGGCGGCCTCATCTGCCACCCCCAGGCCTGCGCTCATGGAGGACGGAGGTCGTTGAGCGACCTCCGGCGCCTGAGTCGCCTGCGACGCGCGGCGAGCATGTTGCGGGCTCGGCGGGCCGGGAGAGTTCTGAACCTCTCCCGGGCGCGCTCCGCGGTGGCGGCGGCCCACGCGCTCGCGCTCCGCACCATTGCCGCAATCATGCTGCCGAGCGAGAGGACTCCCACCCCGATGGCTGCCACAAGGTCACGCCTCGGCGCCTCCCACGCCGGGCAGTCCGCCAGCGTGTGCAGCCCTGAGTCCTCGCTCGCGTCACAGTGATGACACTCAGGCGTTGGCTCCTTCCTGATCCGATGCAGGTGGTCCCCAAAGCACCCTTTCCCGGAGATCACCTGCGTCAGTCGGTACGAGAGGCTTCCGTGTCGCCTCTCTAGCCAATCCTCCATGATGGGCCTTACCGCCGCAATTGCGGCGTGCCCTGCGCTTGGTCGCCCAAGTCGTTCCTTCCACTCCACCACGATGGCCTGGCGGAGCTGGGACTGCACGGCCTCGATTTCTCGATGCTCGGGGTTCAGTCCCTGCTCGCCCGCGTCTCCTTTCGCCACTGGTACAGTTGCGAGAGGGCTCTCGCCTCCAGGTCCCATGGCGGAGTTCCAGCA
The DNA here is from genome assembly GCA_946251805.1 of Cybosia mesomella. NCBI lineage: Eukaryota > Metazoa > Arthropoda > Insecta > Lepidoptera > Erebidae > Cybosia > Cybosia mesomella. The sequence goes on along the minus strand of OX276390.1, from coordinate 25,457,185 downwards.
AGGAGACTCGCCGCCTCGAAGGAGATCGTGCGGTACCCGCGGATGACCCTGATGGCCATCACTCGCTGCGTAGCGCACAGCATCCGCACACTTCCGGCCTTCAGGGCCTCCGCCCATATTGGGCACGCGATGGCGTTATGTAATTTGTCCTAGAATACTTATTTATTTATTAGTATCGAAATTACTAGTATTCCCCCTAAACCCTCTAGCTAAGTACTTCTGTTAGGAGTGGTTTCACGTCGTTAGTATAATGGTCAGGATTCAAACCCGGGACCTCTCGATCGTAAGGCCGAATCCGTTACCACACTTACCACTAAGCTACCGACGCTTGTAGACAGACAGTAATATGTTAGCCTAATCATACGTTATTAACATGACTACTACACTATGTTAGAGGAGTAGGAGAATCGATGGATCGATAATTTTTTATAAATAAATAGAACCGACTTCAAAAAGCAAGAAGGGAGGCTAAAACGTGAAAAATAGGTGAATTACATATTTTCAAAAGAGAAAAATGCTCATCAGACTTTCCTGGTGAAGTCGGTGCCGCGTATATAGAAACCGTACCCGTATTCAGAACTCCAGTACTTCTGAACTGCGGGAGGGTTTACAAGCATTAAATGAATATAAATGAGATACAGTTTATCAAACGAGCTTAAATACAGTAACGGTTATGAGTTCCATCATAACAGACATGTGGGTGTAGATGTTAATGTTAAGGTTGGGTACTTTTTGTCCTTACTCAAATCCCTAGCTACCTAGCTACTTGATGAATCATAGTTCATTATTAGAAAAATAAACAGTTTTTTTTTATACCACTCAGGTGGCAGACAAGCTCACGGCCCACCTAATGGGAAGCGGTCACCGTGGCCTATGGACGTGTGCAACACCAGGGGCGTCACAATCGCGCTGCCGACCCTAAAAACAAAGAAATTGCAAAGCAGGAATAGCCTTTACTCTTCCGGGAAGACCAAAGACTACTCCCGCCTCTCCCTTCTTTTTTAGTTTTTGTGCTGTCAGAAGGAAGACTCTTCCCTCTGACAGCACAAAAACTCTCAGTGAGCTCTGGCTACCCTACTCACCGCTGGGAACACAACACGAGGTTATTATGGCCGCGGTATTCTGGGCGGAGGTACTTCCCCAGTCAGACTGCTCAGTTGGACGGGAATACCGTCATGTCTTACCTCTCTTCAGTCAGGTTTGACAATCTGAAGGACTGGACTTAAATGCAGCAACAAATGGCAATGGCAAGATCCTGTTTTGAAAATGAATACATAAAAGTAACCTTCATTGGTTATTGAACTCTGTATGCTGTTCAATCTCATTTATGTCAAATATTTTATTGTTTGTCATGAATGTTTGAAACTACGTTGTAACTTGTAGTCATTCATGATGTGATTTTCTTAACTTTTTTTGAAGTATGATGAACAGTAATGTTTCTTAAAAAAATATTATGTAGGTAAATTCATCTATAATTATTTTCATCATCAAATTTGCTTTCCTGTAACAGTTTCGCTAAGTCAATTACATTAAGTCTATAATTCCCTGGGGATGTTGTTTTACAAGCAAGTCAAGGACTGCTTAAAGAGGAGTAAAAGGACACGTTACACGGGTCAAGGCCGTGCAATACTATACTCCAATTTACAAGATGAGTTGACTTATGAATACTATTCTCATATAAAACGGAATTATATATGTTTATTCAAAAGGCCATTATGATATCGTTTTTTAATAATATAGAGCGTTTTATATTGACAGCGCGGCCGACCGTGCTGGACCGTGTTGATGTGTGTTGCATGTCGCGTACATGCAACACACAGACGAAAAAGTTTGAGACGATGTAATAAAAGTTTCACTTTAAAAAGAAACTTGGGTTATGTTAAATGAGCGATTCTGAAAACAAAAATATTTTTTTTAGAATTCTTGTCTGTTTGTCTGTTTATCTGTTTGTTCGCGATGGACGCAAAAACAACTGAACGGATTTAGATGAGGTTTTGTTCCTATTAAAAAGGTCTTGGTGAGACTTAAAATCTGCCGTATGTTTGATTGCAATTGGTTAACTAGAACCGGAAACTGCGCTCATGGAGGATGGAGGTCGTTAAGCGATCTCCGGCGCCTGAGTCGCCTGCGACCCGCGGCGAGCAAGTTGTGGGCTCGACGGGTCGGGAGTGTTCTAAATCTCTCCCGGGCGCGCTCCGCCATCTCCTTCGCGAGCATTACATGCTCGCAGAAGGAGGTGGCGGCGGCCCACGCGCTCGCGCTCCGCACCATTGCCGCAATCATGCTGCCGAGCGAGAGGACTCCCACCCCGATGGCTGCCATGAGGCCACGCCTCGGCGCCTCCCACGCCAGGCAGTCCGCCAGCGTGTGCAGCCCTGAGTCCTCGCTCGCGTCGCAGTGATGACACTCAGGCGTTGGCTCCTTCCTGATCCGATGCAGGTGGTCCCCGAAGCATCCCTTCCCGGAGATCACCTGCGTCAGTCGGTACGAGAGGCTTCCATGTTGCCTCTCTAGCCAATCCTCCATGAAGGGCCTTACCGCCGCTATTGCGGCGTGCCTTGCGCTTGGTCGCCCAAGTCGCTTCTTCCACTCCACCACGATGGCCTGGCGGAGCTGGGACTGCACGGCCTCGATTCCTAGAGGCTCGGGGTTGCGTCCCTGCTCCCGCGCCTCCTTCCGCCACTGGTACAGTTGCGAAAGGGCTCTCGCCTCCAGGTCCCATGGCGGAGTTCCGTCAAGGAGACTCGCCGCCTCGAAGGAGATCGTGCGGTACCCGCGGAAGACCCTGATGGCCATCACCCGCTGCGGAGCGCGCAGCATCCGCACACTTCCGGCCTCCACCCATATTGGGCACCCATACAGGGCCATGGACCGCACGATCCCCGCGTAGTGTCTCCTGCAGGAGTCATCGGGCCCCCTCATGTTGGGCAGCAGCCGCGCCAGAGCGAGAGCTGTGCCCTTCAGTTTGGGGGCAACTTCGAATGCGCTCTCCGAAGTCCCATAGGCCGTCGAGCACGAGCCCCAAATATTTCATTTGGAGCTTGATGCTGATGCGATTTCCTCCCACGATGAGACTGGATACCTCGGGTGGCTTGCTCTGAGGCCCATGAAAGAACAGGGCCTCGGTTTTATGCAGAGCCACTTCGAGGCCCAGCCGCCGGATCCGCTAAACGACTTGGGCAACCGCGGTCGTGGCCTTTAGGGTCGCTTCGCGGTACGTCGCCCCGCACGCCGTCACGAGCGTGTCGTCCGCGTAGCACGTGACGGCGGTAACCCCAGGCCAACGACCAGGCGTTGAAGTCCCCGAGCACAAGGACCGGACTGGGCTGGCAGGCATTGACGACGACGGCCAGCTGACGGAGCCATTGCTCAAATGCAGCTTGGTCTCGGTTCGGCGTGAAATAAGCAGCCACGACCGCTATATCGCCAACCACCGCCGCCACGCAGCCCCCTCGTTGCAAGAGGACCCCTCTTGCAATGACGGCAAGAGGAGGGCTGCCGGCAGCGGGGTTGTACACCAGTGCCGCCGTCCCATCCAGCGCGGTTTCCCAGGCAGGCCCGAGGAACCGGTGGGTGTATGGGTCGGCGACAGCGGCGACATTTATGGCCCACTGTGCCATGCTCTGAAGCAGAAGGTCCTGATCATGGACACCGTGGCCAACGTTCACCTGCAGGATGCGGAGTTGAGGATCCATTATGGAACCCCCATCTCCGCATCCCGCTGCGAACTGGAGGCGGAAGGCCAGCCTCCCGGCTTCGGCTCCCCTCCGGCGCAGGCCTTGCTGCCAACCCTGTGGTCAGCCGGCTTGCCTCCCGCTGCACACCTAAAACAGTGCAGCGGGGCGCCACACGTGCCGGCTTTGTGACCGGGCTGGTCACAGCGGAAGCAACGGTCACCCGCCGTCACTTCCGCCGTGCAGTGCACCCCCAAATGGCCCACCGACAGGCGCCCGAAGCACCTGGCCGGTCGGGCCTGCAGGAGCCTTGCCTGCGCCCTCAGGAAGCCTCCTACCAGGAGGCTCCGCCCGTCAGCAACCTTTTGGGCCGCCGCGATAGGGCAGCCGACAACTGCTGCCCCCTGTCCACCGCAGCCGTAGCTTATAGCTCCGGCCTTCACTGTGTCCGGGCAGTCCAAGCAGTCTCCGGCCTCCGCCACGGCGAGCCTAAGCTCCTCAGCCGTGACGGAGTCGTCCAGGCCCGTGATCGCACTTCTGCGCATTTAATGGGTCTGGACACCCGGACGTCGGCTGCATCCAGCGACTCCCTCAGCCTAGCCGCTAGGGCGTCAGCCTTGGGGACCTCGGGAAGCCGGGCACCCGTCCGTGTGCTCTTGCACCGGACGCCCGGGATCTCAAGGGCCTTGAGGTCGACGTTGGCCTTTAGTTAAGCCAACACCTCAGCATACCCCAAGCCTCTCGACGCTGTCTCCGCCGTCAGAGTGACGACGACGGCCGAAGTTCAAGGGGCGTGGAGCTTCCCCGGCGCTGGCTTCGCGGTGGCTGCGGCCCTTCTGGCAATCTTGGCGGCCTTCCGCCTGCTTTTGCTGGCTCCAGCCACCTCCCAGCCGCCTTCCAATGGGGCGGAGGTGGTCGGAGCCGCGGTTGGGGCTGGGGTTGGGGCCAGGGCTGTGGACGTCTTCCCCTTGCCCTTCCCCTTGCCTTTGCCCTTCCCCTTACCCTGAGTGGGAGGGGGCTGAGGAGCCGGCTCCGGCAGGGTCGCACCCGCAGCCGGGCGCGTGAGGCCCTTCCGGGCTGTAGCCGCGTAGCCGACCACCGGTGGCGCCAGAGGCGGACGGCGGATGGAGTCCATTAGGGCCTCCATCCGACACATCATTCGCTCTTCCAGCACCTCCACATAGGGGAGCCAGGACTCCGCCGACGGTGCCCTCGGCTGCGCCGGCCGCACCGACTGTGCCGACAGCGCAGGCTGCGCTGACCGACTCGCGGACGAGCGAGTCACTCGCGCCGGCTCCGCCGGTTGCGCCCGCTGCGCCGTTTGAGCCGGGCTCGCCATCCCCCTCTTGAGCTCCTCGACGGCTGCAGCTAGTCGAGCCGTCTCCCGACGGGACTCGGCCAGCTGGGCCGCCAGGCCCTCATTCTTGGAGGCGATGTCGAGCACAATGCGCAACATCGCCTCCTTCTCAGGGTTTGGGGACCCCTGGAAGGACGCGGTCACATTCTGGAGTCTCTCCATGAGAGACCGCATCCTCCCGCACGGTTCCGACACCGCCGAGGTGGAAGGCCTCGTTTCCCCGCCAATTGGCAGCGGAGTTGCGGGTCTGCGGAAGGCGGCCTTTATCGACCGCGAGTGAGTCCGCGGCCTCACCTCTGCATCTCCCCCCACTACATCCCTCACTACCTCCACTCCGTCATTCTCAGGGGTACTAGTAGTACCTACTCTTTAAAAAAAAACTAATAAAAATATGATAATTCGACTTCCATTGTGTTGAGTTTTTATAAGCCAAAGTAGGTAGTTAGTATTAATAGTCTGAACGTGGATCGTAGTTCTACATCTTACATCTAATTAGTATTCAAGTGTTGTGCATGAATCCGGTTTAATATTGAGCGTAGAGCGGGTGGGTGGGTTTGGGATTATTTTGTTATTATACTAAAATGCTCGAGTACCTATCCATTACACAGTAGTTTAAGGTTGCTGGACTCCAATGTTGAGGAACACGCACTGTAATTGTAATGTTAAATTTGTTGCGATAGGTATCACATGTATTCAGCGCCATCTAACGCAACGAAGCTGAACTACTTTAAATCTACTGAACCTGCATCGCGCAATTAAAGTACTGACACTGATTTTGAAGAGTGAAAAAAATCTAAATATCCCCATCTCCATCTATGTGTCAGAGGAACATCTCACCCCGTATCTTCACAATTGATTTCAGCAATGATAAAAATAATCAGCATAATCAGCAAAATTTACATTTCAAATATCATGTCTGGCACAAATAGTTTAGATAAGCCAACCCCCTGTTTCTTGTACATTTATTAAATTCGTGTCATCGCTCATTGGTCGCATGTTGATTATTATTTATCGATCATTTTCAACCAATTAGCGTACAGTATTAGATTTGAAAACTGGTATACCATTATACTAGGTACTTATTAATCGGCACCCGCTGAATCATTACAATGACATTGTCAGGTCTAATTCGAGAAATGATAATGACTGGATGTAAATGAGGCGTGACACGATATTTATTTTATTTTTTCGTGCGGAAATCCCTTCGGATTTCCCCCCGCCGCGCGCCGGCCAGCGGGGGCGGTTATGTCGGGCTTGAACCGACTAAAACCGCACGCCGTCTCGCGGAATTTTCTTACGGCTTATATCTCCGAAGCGGTAAGCAGAGGTGTTATATACATTCACATTTAGCCAGCGATATCTAAATCATACAAATTGTTATTTTTCTGACTTCCATCATCGTAGCGATAACATATGTACTAGTTTTTCCAAATTCGTTCCACTAGTCTTTCCGTGATGCTTCAACAAATAAACAGACCTAAACATACATTTGTATTATTCTGTAGTAAAGATAAGATATTCTGCTTCTGTATTTATTTACGTAACTTTATTTTAATCTTAGGATGACCCTTTGGCATTTAATAATAGTTTATATTTCAAATTGTACCTAATTTAATTCGTTTTGGTTATAATCGAATCAATATGTCATAATGCGTAAATTGAAAATAGTTTCATTGTTATCATGCTAACAATTACATTTTCAGGTTCCACGATAAAATTTATGTTTACAGTAATAAGCAGAACCAAGGTATGTTTATACAAATTGTGTACCTTTGTGTCTTACGTTTTGGGGAGATAGTACTCGCTGTGGCAATAGGCTGATCTATTCTACTCAATTCAATAGTAAATGACTTGGAAATCACCAATCATGACCCTCAGCAGGCCCCAATGAAAGTTAATGTATCTTGGGAATCCCAACGATTCGTCGTACTTTATACCTGATGCTTGTATAATAATGCGCTCATGGTAAAAACTGTAACAACTTTAAAATTATCTGTTATACATATACGGAACTACCCCTTTTGTGAAGCGCAAGTGAAACAAGCCCGCCTCCCCCTTTGAGCCCTTAGCGGGGGACGGGTTACCCTTTCCACCACCAACTATGGTTTTCCAAAGCCCTTTTTCTTTTGTTAACTATATAGTAAAATTGTAATAAAATATAAAACCGACCTCAAAAACCACCAATAACAGGCACTGAAAATAGAAAAATAACTGAATTATAGATTTATTTGTAAAGATAAAAATACGCGTAAGACTTTTCTATCGCAGTCGGTGCCAAGCGTTTAACACAACGTAAAAATTAAATGTCATTCAAGACGTCTGATTCCCGTTTGGGTTGCGCTGCTAGAAAAGTGGAGACTCTACCTACGCTTACACATCATCACTTCCTCCTTTTTGGAAGTCGGTTAAAATTAGCAAAGAAAAGATGAGAGGCATTGTCACTTCTATTGCTTAGATTCACTTCAAGTTTTCTGACCAAGAATCCCAGTCATCCCACGACTGTTAGTAGAGATTCATGTTTAAAAGGAAAATTATTCAACTCTCAAAATCCCTCAAAATTTTTACATAATCGACTGACCCAGATTAAACACGATGAATTTATTTTTTGTTGGAATGGCACGTTTCGCTTAATATATTATAGCTCTGGTGGGTTTTATTATTCCCTGGACAATTATATTTAAGCAAAATAAAAGCCAATTTGTAATTTCCTTGTCCTCGGTTGCCCCGTAATCTATGAGTGTCTCGAATACGTTTAGTTTAAGTTGGATTTACGGCACCACGTGCATGCGATTATATTGATCTTGTTCTACACAGGTACGTATAAGTTTATACCGATGGTCATCACTGTAACATTGGAAAGTAATTGGGTTCTCATATTTGTAATAGTTTAGATTCAACTTATTTATGCAGTACATCCAAGTATCGTAAAGATACTTAATAATTTAACTATCATACAAGTTATTTTTCATAGTGATTTATCGCACAAGTTGTTTGTGGTTAGATATTATTACATAGGCTTCCGACATATCACTATTGATGGTGTAGGAAAATTGTCCTGTGATCATATGTAAAGAGGTGTTGGTAGGGGTGCGCCAGGCCGTGTTGGGCGCCACCTCAGCCCGCCGACGATACCGCGCACGTCCCCCACGCCACGGTCTCGCCTGCCATCCGATCAGTTGCACGCTTTCAACCATCGGAGTACACCGTGTGCGCGTTATGCCATTTAACCTCCCGTCAGCGCTTCTTCACATGAATATTGTTCTTCTTCCTCGGTTCGTTGCAAACATGCATGGACCACACTTAGATGCTTACCTGCACTATTCATTCATTAGTCGTATTCAACAAATCATCAATCCCATTCTTGTTTTTTTTTTCATTATTTTATAGTATTTAGGGTTCTTAGATTCATTATTTACCGTGTTGGAATTGATATAGTATTAAATGTGTGGTGGTTATCTGTTGTGCTCGTTACGTGTAGGCATTTGTTTTTTGTTGATATTAGTTAATTTCATTAATCGTAATACTATAACAGGCATTGCTAATTCAATGTATGATTATACTGTGGTAGGAAAATCGAAGTATTGTTTATTACGGTATCAATTTGTTGTTTGCAGATCCGTGTATTCGAAATTTTGCTTATTTTTTGAAAAATAAAAGTTGACAGTAATGTGCGTTAGTTCCAAACAGCTGATAGCTAATTCCACGTTCGTTCACCATTAGCTAGCGAGCAAGCGCGTCCCGGCCGCAAGGTCGGTCGTTCGTATTGAGCGGCACTGGTCAAATATTTACCGAATCATTTTGGTCCTAACCATCACGTCCTTTTCTCCAAAGTTTACAAACAGTCCCTTTTAGTAAATTCTATCTCACTCTTCATTTTATCATATTGACTATAGTTTGCATAATTTTAACTTTCCCACCGAAGACGTGATAAACTTTCGTTGAAATTCCTCGTTCCTCCGTGGCTTCCGTCATGTCATTCGTGTCCGCTGCGTACTTCCCTTGTTCCGTGTTTACAAGAATAAAACTCGGGGAGCCGGTGCGTACAAAGGATACAGTTGGATATAAAATCTAGTTAATGTGAATAAATATTTATCCTCTTGTCTAGATAGATTTTATTCATAAAAAAAGTGTTATGGGTTTAATTATTTTTCGTCTGTGAATTCTGTCGTAGACGGAACTGACATCTGCCAGGGGTAGATTAGAACAAAATATTATCTAGTATTTAGCAGCAACAATCAACGATATATATATAGATATATAGTTCATATGTAAAACTGTATTCATCGTTTTGGTTCTGTATATGAATCGTTTATTAAGTATTACATTCGTTTCTTTTTGTTTGGTTTATTCATATTTATGGTGTATCTCACAGTGTAATATAAATGTACCGGATCTGAGTAGGCAGTATAAAATACGCGAGTTTTTATCACTTTATCGTATCACTTTATGATCGAAGTTTGTTTGAAAAGTTCTTTCGGAATCCCAGTATTTTGTTGTTTAAGTTTAAGAGTAGCTGGCTCGCGGGGGGGTATCCGAAGGGATTTCCGCACGATAAAAAAAAAAAAAAAAAGGTACTTACCAGTAGATGGATAATTCCTTTTATCTTTTGTTGAAATTCATTTAAACACAGCAATGTTTAGTTAACGTTAATAACACAGGATTTTTAAGGGATTGATGCAATAAACAGAATTTTGGCTAAACAAACTAAAACTGTTTTTGTTTCATTATTCTCGATTTTAATTCGTATTAAATGGAGAGAATTCATGAAAATGTAGACATAATTCTTTACTTTAATACAGGAAAGCGCCTAGCGTATTGACAGTTGCTGAAGGGTCAGCCTGTTGCAGGAAATTAACATTGCGGCTCTCGAGATTGGACTAGAAACTAAGAACCATATACAAACTAATAATTTCGCTATTTGATAAGGTTATATCTGACTACAAATATAGTAGTTTAACAAGTAATATTGTTGATAACGTAGTGATATCTTGTGTCAACTTCGATTGCTATGTAGAGTTTTGCATTGATAGTACGAAATATCGTACATCTGTGCATAGCTCTCGTTGCCAAGGTTACAGGGAGGGTGCGATCAGCTGGACTTACGTAAGGTGAGCTGCGACGATGGAGAGGCGCGGGGCACGCGGGGCGAGGATGTTAGGGTCGATCGATAACCGCTTTCGCCCCTTGCTATTGCCCTGTCCGTTTCAGTGTATTCTCAACAAAACTTTATTGTGCAAAGGGATCTTAACTAGTTACCCGAAACTCTATACCAACAAATAGACGTTTTCTATACAATCGAGTTTCGTGAATAAAATTTGATTATCATTTCTTTTACCCTGGAACTAATTTACAAGTTTCTAGCGTTTAGACTTTCATTATCGTTCAATATTCGCCATAAAGCATGTAGCCATTGATTACCCTTAGACTGAATCACTGTCGAACTGTTTTTTAGTCTTTCCAGTTCTACATCACCAATAGCAAGCAAACATACATAGATTATATAATATACATCGATTTTAAGCCTGACCAAGACCTTTCTAATAGAAAAAAAAAACACGTCAAAATTCATAAACAAACTGACAAGAGTTCCAAAAAAAATTTGTTGCGATTAGTTCAGAAAAGTTAATTTAAAATAACCATGTTTTTTTTAAATATTTCCAATGTACAGGCACAACTATTTTACAGTTTTATCATAGTATAGATTAACTGTTGATTAGAGACTTTGTAAAACAATATTCATTCGACAAATAGGTACCTCTTTTTTTTTTGTTTTGCTCCTGCTATATAAATTTTTTTTTCGTGCGGAAATCCCTTCGGATACCCCCCCGCAGGCCAGCGGGGGCGGTTACTCACCTACTTATATCTATTTATATAGCAGGAGCTACAGGTTTTTGAGTATGCAAAACTTCCTGTAACTTTTAGTAAAATCGATTCATAAGTTTTCGCGTAACGCATGCATAAGTAAACAAAATTACTTTTATAAAATGGCCAGAAAAAAGTTTCTTGCTAGCAAACAATGATTTTTCAAAGGTTTAAAGAGAATATCTACAACTTGGTATATTGTCGTTGTCGTAGACCAATCACAAGCATTGTAAAAAAAATAGAAAAAAAAATAGGCGGATATCGACCATCATAACTGGCAGCAAAATGGGTTTTGTAGTTATTTGGGGTCTTAGGAATAGGAATCCGGTCATAGTTGCCGGTCCTCGGATTTAACATACTCAAAAACCTGTTACTTGAAGAGCTACCAGGTTTTCTCTAGATTTTAATATGATTACAAATTATGGCAATACCTCGAGTCTATTTTGAAAATGATGATGTTATAACAATCCTTCTTTGTTGTAGTCTAACATGTCAAGATTTTTTTTTTATCCGGCTGCTATTGTTCTACATATAAACTTGTATTATTATCACCTTCCAGGTCGCTTCAGGTCATGCATGAGTAACAACTAATTTAAAGCCGGTGCTGACCTCTAACAGCGCCTCTGTGCTAATTACGTTAAGCGGCTTCAATTGGTCGGGTATTTTTGTAAACAGAAGTATGTCAGAGCTGATTGCGCTCTTTGAAACGTGGTCCCGTATGCATAATCTGTAAGTTACCGAAGAATACGGTTGTATGCGTGTAACTTCTGAAAGTTCGACTAGTTTTGAACCCTATAGTCTGCTTACAACGCAGCAGGACACCTTATTGTTGGGAGAGAGCACCTACGTATGGGGCCCTACAGAGAATTTCGGGGCTTGCGCGGACGGCTTTACACTTTCCTAACGGCATTGAGGGTTCAGACGGCAGTCTCTCCCGTAAAACTGGTGGCGTAGCGTAAGTGCATTCGACTGCTACGACAGGGGGCACGGGTCCGATTCCCGCTGAGTGCAAATACTCGTATGCATGAATGTCTATTTGCATTGGTGTGGGTGTTTCTATGAATATTTACAAAAAAAAAGTTAATTAATAGTATGTTTATCCGCATTCTGGAACCCATAAAACAAGCTAGTTAAACTATGCTTACTTTGGGTCTAGAAAGCATAGTGTAGAATTTCGAAGAATATTTATTTATTAAAGCAACAAGTAGGAGTGTGGACCCCGGGCTTCAAAGTGCAAGTTTTGAATGCAACCGCGATTGGTGATCTGATGATGAGCTTTAAATCTGTTATTTCTTCTATATTACCCATTTGAAATCCACCGGCTACTCATGCTACTACTGTGAATAGGGTAGGGTACTAAACTAGTAAGGCATTCCCGAAATACACGTGTGAGTACCTTTTTTTTTCTTTTTTCGTGTGGAAATACCTTCGGATACCCCCCGTCGGCCAGCGGCGGAGGTTATGTCGGACTTGAATCGACTAAAACCGCACGCCGCCTTGGGTCTTCAGATATTTCGTAATTATGAAAACCACACGCGGTTGTGGTGGCTGCTGGACTGTGATTTTCATTGCCAGTCAATGCAAAAGAAATTACATTAATATTAATTTATCTATATAAAATCGAAGAACCTGCCTTTTGATTGTACATAGTAGCAAAAGTTATTGGATTTATTACGACGAAAACAAAAATATATCCATGCGAGTACTATACATACAGTCACTGCGTACCCTGGTACACAGAGACTACAATGTTTCCACTTGCTACGATCCTGCATATACATACATTATCTCTGTAATAAATATACCAGAAATTAGAGGTTTAAATGAAGGCATGCCCATCCCAAGCAAAAATAGCGCTATCATTGACGTCAATTTGCGGTAACATAGTTGTATAAATAATATCAATTATTCATACAAAGTAAAAATACACTACTCCTGTAGGTGCCTATTTGTTGCTTATAGAAATAAATTTACATTCTAAATTATTATTGTTTACCTTCAAGACTAGAAGAAATGAAATATTAGATTATATATAAATTTGTTTCACTGTGTTTGATGGATGCTACAAAAATAAAAGCGCCTGAAAATATTATCATGAATTACGTTTGTTTATTGCCTTCAGAAACATATTAGGCGCAATAAAACAGTTTTAGTTCGTTATTCTGTACAGTTTAGCACACATCCTCGTATCTCGGCTACTCTGTAGTATCTGACATAGCATTGTTGTACAAATAAGAAATTAGAATAAGTACTTACTAAAATTAGTTGGAAATAGTTTTCCTGTTGTATTTTCTTATAGGTACCAGAAATTAAAAAGTAAACAAAATATTTGATTCAGTAATAAGTACTTGATAACAGGCCTCGGAATTTGAACAGGCAATTTTCTATTCTTTGGCTACACGTGGACCATGACTCTTCTAACCAGGTATACGTGAGCGTGAACCGTTCCCATAAAGGAGATACCGAGAAGACTAGACTCTTCGACCACCTCAGCCAGGCGGCAAACGTTGCGCAGGCGTGGTTTCCGACCACTGAATTGGTGTTTTTGTGAGATTTTAACGCCCACCACGAAGCCGGGCTAGGTTCTTTCAAAACAAGATGAGCCGACCACGCATGCCTTGACTCCACTGGTGCTATCACCAAGATACCAGGCTTAGCAAGTCAAGCGTCATCTTTGCTTTCCTTCTGCTGACGCATGGAAATGCGTGGAATGCTGTTGTCATCTCTAGGATAGATCTACACAATACTCATTGGTCGTGTCTCTCTCGTCTTATCATTAGGAGTCCTGAGGCTACTAACACTTAAGAACCTTTGCAGTTGCGTAGAGACGTAGCCTCCCAAACTATATTTTACCGCCTCTACCACGGCAGTTTTTTGACGAAATCTATTACTTCAACTAATCTCACCATCTCCATTTCTATACAGAACAACACATGCTGGACTGCGGTATCACCCACATACGGTACAAACGATACCGTTGCGAACTAAGCGGTTCGATTTTTCCTTTCTTTGTCGCACGGTAATCAACTGGAATGTTCGCACACGTGTATCCTTTTTTTAATACTGGGCTCGTTAAGCGGGCCGTGAAAAGCATATTTCGTCGCCACCATTTTAGGAATCGACGGCATCTGAAATGATGGTCTGTATGTTCTGGACTTCACCCTAGCTTTTACGATCCAGCAGGGTGCAAGCTATTGATGGAGTGAATATAAAAAGAAAATACTGGCGATTGAAAAAGAGTAGTTGTGATTTTTATTGTTCCATCCATACATACACTAGCACTATCTGCCTACAATAACTAGACCGGAAAGAGCCAAATGGTCCTCCACAAGCCTGGGAAAAGGCTGAGTAGGATACTATCAGAAAATAATGCCATACCCAAATGGTTTAATCTCAAAGACCTAAATATATGACCAGAAATGTTTTCGAGCACTTTTCAGCTTAAATATAGTGGGTTTTTCCAGAGGTGGCTTCAGAGTCAACCATTTATTAAGTTTTCAAATCAGCGAGAACTGAGGGTTCAGATGGCAAACGCCACCTCGACATACATTGGTCAGTCCGACCGAGACTGTAAACGTAGAAGTAGTTAATTAATGAAATTCATTTAAGTAACTTCATGACCTAAATCAACCTAAATCAAATAATAAGTGTTCAGGAGTAGATACAGCTCAAAACTAAATCAATAAAGATCTTGATTTTCGTGTAATGTTACAGTAACTGTTCAGGAGTAGATACAGCTCAAAACTGCCTATTTATGTGTGTATGATCCAAGGAACCTGAGTTATTATTTTGTAATAATCTTTTCTCTTAGTCTGTTTGTTGTTGTCTGGTAGAGATCGCTCTTAGCGATAAGACCGCCCATGGTACCTACAATATATTTAGACTTAAGTTATTTTATATAATAATATGTGGTGTACAATAAAGAGTATTCTATCTATCTATCTATCTATCTATGAACAATCACAAATCGTGCTTACTTACTCTTTAATAACATTCCTCACCTATTTGTGTGTCCACACGCTAATTCGTCTGCTGCGTATATTCAACATTGATGCAATATTTTATTTGTATATATTTTTGCCATTGATTTGCATTATACGTTTCGCTTTGCTTTATTTACGTGGCTTTGGTGGTTTCTGTTGTGTTGCAGCACGCGTTTTAGTGGAGAGGTGTGATGTTGGTGCGGAGCTGGTAGTGCGCGTACTTCGCGATAATTAGTGATGTCATCACCGGCGCGCGCGCCTCCACCTCCGGTGCCGGCCGGCGCGGGCATGTTGCCCCCCGGGCCCGGCCCTTCGCGTCAGCGCTCGTTAAAGGACCGACTGAGAGAAGGAATAACAGGACCCTTTCATTGGCAGTGAGTTTCCTTTTCAAACTTTAAAAGGACCCTTTTCAGGACTGATCAGTGGCGTCACCCGATTTTGTAATCGATTTAGGGTTGCTTGTAGCGAGAATGCATGATGGCTTTTTATTATTTTATCTGATAAATATTTTATTGCAATATTTTAATGAACCTAGATGAGTTGACCACCAGTATCCACACTGTGAGATTTGTGCATGCTTCGTTACAATTGGACTCTGAAAGTCGAGAATGTGCATAACATTGTTTGCGTATGAACTTAAAAAGATGAATCTGAAAGTTTAACGTATAGTAAGTTTTAATTATATTTGTGCTCGTCTTTGGAACTTCTCTCTCCATTAATTTGAAAACTTTCGTCATTTCAAAGTTAGACAGTTAACTATGAGATTATACTAACATAATTAAAGCCTACTATGTAGTTACAGGTCTTGTGGCTAAATCCAACATAAAATCATTCTTTCCTAATTTTATTGTTGTCACTAAGGTGCTACTCTAACGTAACTTTGGTTCAGAGTACAGTTGCATTAGAAACAGAAGCGCTACTGTGTCAGTAACTAGATAATTCAGTTAATATAAGATAAAAAATCTCATTAATTAAATAACAAAGCCGAGAGTGAGGTCGTGTATTCCTATTTGTGAAACATTTATTTTATTTCGTTATGTTTCATTCTATGTCGGTGTCTGCAAAGTAATTATGTAAGTACCTAGTTAAAGGTTTATGAATAACAATTGCAGGTTGTGATTCGGCTTTGAATGAATGTCCTAAAAACAGCATAAGAGGTTTATTTCATGTGTAAAATATACAAATATTTACTAACAAACCAGTATTTACTAGTCTAGTATTATGTTGGTTTGGCATGAAGACTAGATGTTTGTTTTGGTCTACAGACGTGAAAATGTGTTATCGCGTTGTGTCACTAACAATGAGAATTGTTTGTCTATATATAGGTTTTATACTTTACACAGTTACAGCCAGATAAGATGTGTTTCTATCAAACAACGTACCTGTCTATGACAGGAAAACTTCAAAGTTCAAATTTTAACACTCTCACTGCTTCAGTAAGAGCTCTTACGTCATGTCAAAGTTTGCGGCGATGCATGCTACGCGCTCAGGATTTACGGCGAGTATTAAAAGGAAACTCAAAGGGAGACTAAGTTCATGATTGTCGATGTATTCATTATTATGTACGGCTAGTATTGACATTGTTCATTGACGTAACATTTAAGTATTCTTTGTTTACGGACTAACTCAAGTAGGTACACAATGTACTTTGTAGCTTCGGATATTTTAATATATTGCCGGTGTATGATATAGGTAACTACATATGTTATTATTTTGTAAAATATTGTGGAGAGTTTGATTTAGCATACGTCATCACTGTCGAATGCAGATATTGTTATTTGTATTTTAACTTGTGCCGTTTTGGTATTAAATCAGATTTTGTGTGTGCGTTTTCAAATAATAGGAGGTAAAGCGTTCAACGTCGTTTCATGACTGTGTGGAGAAATAACGGTAATCCAATTTCTTATCAGCAGTAATATGAAGTCATTACGGATTAAATTTGTTTAAATCACCTGGTAAAAAGCTTACGTAATCACCGTAAAAACCATATGTTGTTTCCTATTTCCATTAGGTACATACTTTCACACAACTCTTATGTGATGATATGAATAAAAATTTAAGTAAAAATATTGAATAAAAATACACGAACATTAAAGAAATTATACTTATAATTGAATTTATTTATGTACAGCAAATGATTGAATTAAAAAGTCATTACACAGTGCCTACTTAAGAAAATACAATACAATCAAGAAACTACAAGAAAATACAGATAAATAACAAGATAAAATAAATTGTCCACGTCTCGGCTCCGTCAGTCATACCCTACCTTCTACTAATATTTTTTTTTTTTTTTTTTTTTTTTTTTTTTTTTTTTTTAAAGAATATTAGTAACCGAAATTACTAATATTCCCCTAACCCCTCCAGCTAAGCTAAATTGCTTGTGTTAGGAGTGGGTTCACGTCGGTAGTGGAATGGCCAGGATTCGAACCCGGGACCTCTCGATCGCAAGGTCGACTCCTTAACCACTAAGCTACAAAAATATAAAACAAAGTCGTGTTACTGATGACCGGGATAAACTCAAGAACAGGTGAACCGAGTTTCATGATTTTTGATTTATTAGATTTGTCTCCGCCTATACTGTGTCTTTATGTATTTTTTTTGCGGAAATCGCTACGGCCACTCCCCCGCCAGTCAGTGGGGGTGCTTATGTCGGACTCGAACCGAACAAAACCTTGCGCCGTCTCGGGCCTTTAAAGCCGGGGTGCAAGAAGACTTTAACTCTACTAACAACTAACCCTTTCTTTTTATTTTTACTTGCGGAAATCCCTTCGGATACCCCCCCGCCGGCGAGCGGGGGTGGTTATGTCGTGTATCGACTAAAACCGCACGATGTCCTCCCCAAGTGTCCGTTACCGGCCACCCCGGGTAAGCCCTCGAAAGGATAAACATAACTTGATTCTAAGGCAGAACATTTGCCGGGTCATCTAGTATTAAATTAAAATATGATATACCCAACTATAACACATGACTCTCATGTACGTAACCAGATTGGTCCGTCCATGATGATACTGTAATCACAGACTGATAATGAAGCTGATATTTTATCAGTTCACAGTGTGGCCGATGTATAACATCATTGAATCATTTTAATTTAGTTATATTTTTGTAGATTGCGATAAAAACAGCAAACTGTCATTCGATCACTTTATTTATAATAATTACATTAATTGTGCATCGTTACTTTTAATTATGTGCATACTTTTGACTCTATTCCTAAATTATATTATTTTCGAACCTATTTTTTTCACATTTATATAGTTCATAAATTAGTATTCACATGATTTAACGCATAGCAATTCATCTAACCCGGTATCAAAAAACCTCGACACGGATTCTCGCGACATGACTTTGCACTGGGACCTGAAGATCGAGACCTTTGCATAGCTATCAGTGGCGCAAGAAGGCACTGGTGCAGATTCTTAGTACTGTGCCTTGGGTTGTCGGCCCCAGGTATTGGTAGTAGGCTCTCCTACCGGCTGTCACATGTCTCGGCAGTGTGGAGGCAGCAGCACCACGACCTCTTGACCGCCATCTATGCGGGAAGCTCCTGCCTTCAGGAATATGGTTTTATCCATAGTATAGATACAGCTCAAGGGAATTAGTGCGAGAATGTTGAGTGATCTCCAGCCTTGATTCTGAGGACGGTGGGTAGGGCTGACCGTCACTTTAGCAGTACCAGAGCCGAGTCTCTGCGGCTTGTCGTTTTCCGTTCGAACTTCAATGAACAGTGGGAGGCAGACTTCTTTCGTAGCTGAAAACCCGAAGCCTACGTGAAAACCATGTAGAAGGTGGTATTGCGCAATATGTCACATATGAATAAATTTAAAAAAAAGTACCTACCTAAAAATAATACTGCCGAAGTGAACCATAGTGTTAAGAATAATTACTATATGCGACAAAATGTAACATACATATTTTGTATGTATATGCCGAAATATATAGTAAATTCAATTAACTACATGTCAGTAGTTAGCACGTTGAGCCGTGAGAGGCAGTCGTTGGCGTACCACGCAAATATTTACCTTCAACGTTCCTATCGTGGTGTGTACACTACCTCCACCTACTGACTCCTTATCTCCACTCGAGCAGCCTCAGACACCGTCCTGGCCTTCCAAACTCGCTTGTTCACCGCGCCCCTTATAATGTAATTTAATTAAAAAGCTTGTACCACGCCTCCTTCGCGTTCTAAAGTCAGTAATTACGTCGTCTGAGTTCCATTTAATATCATATACTGGCGGCGAACTCAGCGTTTTATTTATCTCATAAATATTGCTACATATAGGAAGAATATGATGTAGACAGCCATTAATGATGCTGCAAAACATATTATTTACTGAGTCACTTGATGAATTCTGTTCAATACATTGAATAAAATTTCCCCTTTTTGTTTTTTTATTCAATGACAGTAACAGTTAAGTTCTACGACACTGATCTTAGGATATAGAAATGAAATAAAGTTAAATGCATTTTCTTCGTCTAAGTACTAGTATAACTTCTGTACTGTATAGGTAGAGATTCACATTTTTCAATGTTAAACAGTTCATCAAAACGCATCAAACAATAATTTTATATATGTAAATGCAGATTGGGGTGAGGTTTAGGTGGCCCAATTTGTGGGTGAATTCATTTGTATTAGCATATTTACTGGAATCAGTAGCGTTGCAGTGCTACGTTTCGTTATGCACGAGCCGTCCTTGGCCGACATACAACGTTTAGGCGACAACACCGTCGAGAAACGAAGTGTGGGCCAGGGGTGGAGGGTGGATCACCCCGTCATTGTTTCCTTTTGTGCTATCTGTTCGAAACCAACTGAAGCATGTTTGCGGTTAGCTATATATAGCTACTGGAGAACGGTGACTCGTGTTAACACACGAGGGACCCTCTACTCTTCAAAGAAATGTGGTGAATGTGATGTCATACTGCTACTATCAATTTTTGTGATCACATATCGTTCATTTAGACCAGTGTTTTTGTTTCAGTGACATTTAGTCGCATAAAATGTTCGATTCCGCAACATCTGGTCAGTTTTATGATTACATTTATTTACGTATAACAATGTTTATTTTTATCTTCTTTTATAAATTTTGAGCTATATAGGTAGTATATACTGTATACATATATATTCTGGTAGTAGTCGTCTTGCACTAAAATGGTCCCACTTTTTTTTTTTTTTTTTTTTTACGTGCGGAAATCTCCCGCTGGCCAGCAGGGGTGGTTATGTCGTGTCTCGACTAAAACCGCACGGTGTCCTCCCCAAGTGTCCGTTGCCGGGCACCCCGGGTAAGCCCTCGAAAGGATAACCCCAGGGTTGCCGGCGGACTTTTTGCCGGTGGGGTCAGGTTTTATCCCGCTTCGGTGAGTTGGCAGGCGTGTGTAGGGCCCACGACACGCTTCCGCCACGGCCTGCTTCTGTAAGGACGGCGAGTCGGCCAACTGCCGTCCTCAGGCCCCGATAAATAAGTTTCAATTGTTAGAACTGTAACAAGAATAAAATCAACTGAGCAAACTGCGAAACGTATCCTCTAGTCATGCTAAATTATATCTGTCTAATAAACTTATCTTCGTTAAGTCATACTGTTAGGTTGATATAATACCTATGTAACTATTCTGTAATTTGGTTTGTTGGTTAAAACTAGCCAACTCAAATCTTGGGATTGAATTACATCCTAGGTAAAATAATTACATTTTATAAATAATTGTCTGTTAAAATTGACGCATATTCTTAATATTGAATTTGGCTTTTATTTCGCATTTATTTTTTTGATACGATATCATTACTTTTTGCACAGAAGTTATTAATACATAGTAATTTGTAAAATTGCTCTATTTTCCATTTGTTCTTGTAACTTATTAATATTATTAATTATATGTATTGTCTATAGGCAAGTCGGAGGGGTGGGAGGCGGGAGCTAAATAACACGCGGGCGGAGGCGCGGGCAACAGATAGTTATCAATAATTTTCAGTTTTCAGATTTTTCCTTTCTTCATGCAACACCTTAACGGCAAATATCAATTTTCTATTTCATCTGAAAGTGGGTTAGGTTTAGTCCTATAACAGTCATAAAATTTATAATTTATCCAAGTAAATGAAAAAAAAATAACGGTTTTAAAAAGTTAACATAATTATCAATAACTATTTGAGCAACATTTATGAAATTTTGGATTCAAGACAAGCTAATGGGCTTTAATAGGTTCCCACGGCTTACAGGAACGTTATCAATAATTTAGTTTACAAATTTTTCCTTTGTATATGCCTCAACGTCTACCTCGATGCCAAATAGCAAATTTGGATCTGGAAGTGGGTTAGTTTTTGATCATATAATATAGTCAGTGAGTGACTCATTCCATAAAATGTCTGTTTCTAAAAGTTAATATATCAAAACTATTTGAGCTATATTTATGAAATTTTCTAGACAAGCTAAGGGTCTTTAATGAATGTGCCAAATTTCATAATATGTACATTGAATAGTTTTCGACTTGTGAAGGGGTCTGAAGTGGTTCGTGTAAACATGGGTGCTGCGTCGCTAGTTCCTTCTTCTTTGAATTCGACTGGATACGCTGCCGCACGTCTCTAGATATGTATTCCACATTTTAAACGAATATACGTACAAAGCTCTACGAAGCATGCAAATGTGGTTTTATCCAGTGGTATAATTTGAAAATGCAAAGACACCTGTGACCTCTTAAACTAGAATGACTCTGGATGGAATGTAGATGATATATTGTTTATTCGGTCGTAGCACCAAAGTTTACGCATCTAGTTCCGTTTTTCTTAGTTCCACTTTGAAGACATTCAGTGATTCAATAGCTATTATGGTGACAATTACGTTAGTTTCAGTAGAGTAGTGTTTGTGGTTGTTGGAGTATTGGTCGTGACGGAGCTAGGTGCACGAGGCCGTATCATATTGTCCGCGCCTCGTGTTATCACGCGCCAGTCGCGACACAACGCGACGCTTTGTCACCACATTACAGCGTACAAATCGATTCCTCACTCCATCGTTTGCTAGGTACAGACGTATCTATTTTCCCTTTTCTTATTTGCAACTCAATGCGAGTTTATTGGATAGCATTGTATTGTCTCATCCTTTGATTAAATACTTGTTCTTGGGGCTGACAGGTTCGTCGCCGTTATACGTTGTATGGCAGTCCTTGAATCGTCATTGATAAATTCTCATTACATATCTCGCTTCATACAATTGCTGATAGATGGAGACTGTATTGGATATATCATTTTATACTTCATTTTTATACTTCGTCTGTATATTTCACTAACTACTAACACCCACATTTCGCTATAAATCCTCCTTACGAGATTATCTTAAGAAACAATTTGACTAGTGGGTTATTCAAATCAATTAAATTTTTTGGTGTGGCGAATTGCGCCGATATCGTCGACAAATTCTGCCAATAATTGTGATAGACGAAACCTAAAAGCGTAGACAGAAACCTATAGACAACTACATACCTTCCATCGCAGTCCCACAAGAAAAGAAATTACATAAAACCATAATGATCTTGTGTTTTTGCGAGAGTGGTAATCAATTTTAAAAGTTCACCATAGCTTTGTATGTTTTGTGCGAAAAATATGTTTAAAAATAGGTTGTAGGAACTGAAATACAAGCTGAATTAATGGTTAATTGCAAATAACAAGATTATTTCAATCGTTTATTTGATAAAGTGGATAAATTGAGCTATAAAAGCTACAGTGAACAGGAATAAGCTGATTTGTTCTTTCACTCAGAGACAAGTACACGGCTGGTACGTAAATATATATTTTTTGAGTTTTTCACCTGTACAATCTAATTACAGTAGAAGGGACAGGTCTATATATGATATATAGATGTAAAACAACGGTTATAAATAACGGTTAAAAATCGGTTGTTTATCCGATTTTCTATTAGAAAGGTCTTGTTCAGACTTAACATCTGTCGTATGTTTGATTGCAATTGGTTATATGACCAAAAAAACGATAACTGTCCTCCGCGCGGGTGGACCCATGGGCATAAGCTAATATTTAATAAAAAATATTGATTAGGTTCATAATCTTTATCAATTCTTTCCATTGCCTCCGAGAAAAAGCTATCCAATTAAATAAAAAATGTTTTATCCATTTTTGGCTTTGAAAATTTGACAACCGACAAACATCCGTCAACGGTTATCAACCGGGTGGTTGAAATCGTTGTCAACCGCCTTTTCTTTAAACCGCCTTTAGACAGGTCTATAAAACCATCAATAGGCCTGTCCCATAAACGACTGCGAAGCATGGCCCTTGCTGGAGCATATTCATCACCAATAATGTATCTTATTACACGTTTTGAAAGTGCCGTTTTAATGTTTTATGCCATTGACATATTTTTTGAAGCAAACGTATATTTATCTCTTTTACACTAGTTGCGAGCGTGGCAATAATGGCGATATTATTTCAGAACCAAATTCAGTGTGACTTAACGAATGAAAATTTTCCCTAAATATAATATCATTAATTAATGATATCCTATCGTGATTTTTTTTCGAATATATAAACACCCGAAATATGCAAAAGAAATTGAAGCCATGCAAAATAATAAAAATTAACTATACCAAACTATTTTTACTTTAGATTTTAAAAATTCTATTATCGTATCCTATCACTAAGGTTATAAATGTGAAAGTTTGTGAAGATGTTTTGATGTTTGTTACTCCATCACGCTTAACCGGCTGAACGTATTTGGCTGAAATTTGGCATAGGGATAGATTATAGTCTACTCTAGAGTAACTCATAGGCTACTTTTTATTTCAGGAAATGTTCCCATAGGTTGCGTGAACGGGATTAGAAGTCCACGCGAGTGGAGCCGCTGGAACAGAGAGACACTGAGAATACTAAAAACAAATGCAAGTCACCTTAATGACATTTCTTCAAAAACATGTTTTTTTGTCATCTATAGAAGACGCTGATCACGAAAGTCAGGAAAAACCTGGGTGTTATTAAAAGGCAATAAGGTCAAAAATTGCTTGTACTAGTTTTTCATAATCTCTAGGTGATGATTATTATATAAAATACGCGCAAGCATTTTTGAGCCATATAGATTTCAAATAGTACCCGGTTTTTTCATCAGATTCGTTATTAGCGTCATCGATAGAAGTCAAAAAGCTTGTTTCTAAGAAATGTCATTAAGGTCGAAAGTTACTTGCCCTTAATTTTCGTGTAATCGCTGTAGGGTGGTCCTTCTATGCCATATGATATCTTCACCCAGCGCGATGCACATTGGACGTTATTCTACGTTAAGACCTGTTAGGGCCCCGTTCATACAGCATTGAACTACACGTTTCATAATGTTGATGCCGCTGATGTTTTCTTCATATGTACATTCTGAAACAAATTTAAATTTTCCCCGAGCGTGTTAAGAACTGCTAAATTAATCAGATGCCTTATTATTTTATAACAAATCTGATAAAGCAGTTCATTTCATTAATTTAAAAATCTCCCATATACATGGGAAACCAATTTTAGGTTGTAATGACATCCCTAAATATTTTTTAATGTTGTTGTTTTTAAATGGTTTTTAATCTCTAAAATACGTTTTGTAATGTTATTTTAAGAAATATAAATATAGAAAAAATATAATGAAGCGTGAAACGTAGTCCCATTCATTCTAGTATTAGTTTATTAGTAGTTATTCTGTTCATGAGGGGATTAGCGAGGTTACTACTTATCTAGTTCCTTTAGTAATATAGACATCAATTGTTTATGCAAAATATAATACCTTTTTTTTCGTGCGGAAATCCCTTCGGATACCCCTCGCCGGCCAGCGGGGGCGGTTATTTCGGGCTTGAACCGACTAAAACCGCACGCCGTCTCGGATCTCAAAACGCCGGGGTGTAAGGTTGCCCATAGAGCATATCTCTCGCACCCCGACTGACCCTGGGCCATCTCCGGTTTCGAGATGGCCCCCTCGGGTTTGGGAACCACGGTGTCCCCTGTTTTGCCCCGGTTTGGGGGAGGCCTGCTTCTGCTGGGGAGACAGGCGGCCTCACCTGCCACCCCCAGGCCTGCGCTCATGGAGGCCGGAGGTCGTTATGCGACCTCTGGCGCCTGAGTTGCCTGCAACGCGCGGCGAGCATGGCAAAATATAATACCTATATTGAATTATACAGTCTACTTAACAATGTTGTTTTATTGTTAAAAAATCACACGTCACTATAAAAGTTAAGTTAATAGTAATTAAACACGTGTATATCTACACAAATAGGGCATGCAAGGTATTAAGTTAATTATGGTGCAATCGTGTTTGGTAGTTTCAAACTTGCATACCTGCTATCGAGGCTTGCTTTAAACCAGGGTAAAAGTTTCAATATGGCAATATCACCCACTTATCATTTTGTCTCTCTTACGGACAAGGGAACCATTCGTCTATTAAGATACTCAGTCTACTCCTAAAAGCGTAACATTTCCACTAAAGTAGAAACCAGTACACGGCTTCTACCTCACCCCTTTTTTAGACCTGGTAAACGGTTGCCTTGGTCTATGGACTCTTGCAACACCATAGGTGACCTTACCCTTTAGGAAAATAATAAGAAAAGGAAAGGCCTTTCCTTTACCGGGGAAGGTGCGAGGTGAATCCTTTCCTCTATTCCACTTTTCCTATTTTCTTCCTTATAAAGAAGGAAATAAGAAAAAGGAAATTCCTTCCTATTACCCTTCCTATTACCCTTCTGCAGGTATGACGTAGTCATTTTGGAATAAAACAGGAAAACGGAGAAGGCCTCTGTAATAGTCTTACTTTTTTCGAGAGAGAAAATATAATTCTACTTCTTCTATTAAAATAAATAAAGTTGAAGTCTATTTGTAATATTCAATTACCAATCCTTACTGCATCAAAACCCCGAAATAAATAAAGATTAAAAATAAAATAAAAATACTTAAATAACAGCTTTAATTTTAGTTAACACATATTTATAAGAATTTTGTTTATACCAAAAAACAAGTCCATAAAACTTTTGTCTTTCTTTCTGTTTGACTTGGCTAATCTGTGTAACCGCTGGGCTGATTTTGGCGGGACTTTCATAGGAGATAACTAATGTGGCCTCCTTCTGCGAGCAAGTAATGCTCGAGAAGGAGTTGGCGGAGCACGCCCGGGAGAGATTTAGAACTCTCCTGGCCCGCCGAGCCCGCAACATGCTCGTCGCGCGTCGCAGGCGACTCAGGCGCCGGAAGTCGCTTAACGACCTCCGTCCTCCATAAGCGCAGGCCTGGGGGTGGCAGGTGAGGCCGCCCCAGCAGAAGCAGGCCGGTACGGTGGGGTGACTAGCGCCCCTCCCCTAAACCGGGGCAAGACGGGGACACCGTGGTTCCCAAACCCGAGGGGGCCATCTCGAAACCGGAGATGGCCCAGGGTCAGTCGGGGTGCGAAGGATTTGCTCTATGGGCAACCTTACACCCCGGCGTCTGTAGACCCGAGACGGCGTGCGGTTTTAGTCGGTTCAAGCCCGACATAACCGGCCCCGCTGGCCGGAGGGAAGGGATTTCCGTACGAAAAAAAACAAAAACGCTGGCCAGCGGAGGGGTATCCGAAGGGATTTGCGCTCGAAAAAAAAAAGAAAAAAAACTACTAATTAGAATAATATTATGTAATCTGTGCTAATACTTACTACCGTACACGGTACGGTACTTTAATTTTAGAAAAGAAATGAAGGACTACTCGGTTATAGGATTTATAATGTAATTTACGTTAGTCGCAACACCTAAAGGGTTAATATTGAAAAATCTATTAGTAAATATGACATTTTCTGCGCAGTAATGTAACACACGTAACAGACAGATTGCGTCATACTTAGCGCTTTTGTTAGTTCTATCTCCAAATTCTGTTTGGCCATTTCACATAAAAGGAAATGATAAATTAATTTTGACATCTCTGATCTCTTGATGAGCTATCTGCACAAATATTATGTAATGATAAAACACACCCACCTTTTAGATGAAAATATTCTGGAAGGTAATAGAGTTTTAAATGCTATTCCGTCCAAAATTACTCAGCGAGCTAATTTTACGGTGTTTCTTTTCCCGAGAGTCTAATTGAAAGTGCTTGTGTAGATTTTAAGCGTTTATCGGCTCCTGATGTGGTATAAATTTTTGTTCCATTAAAAAAGAAAATTGATCAAGTGCGAATCGGCCTTTTCCACTTAGTGTCCTTGTAACGTGGTTTCCATCTTGTTAATATTTATCCACTCACCTACTTTCATACTTCGTTGACAGCATGGTTCATCTGCACTAAACACTACCTTTTTTTTTTTTTTTATGAAATCCCTTCGGATACCCCCCCGCGTGCCAGCGGGGGCGGTTATGTCGGGCTTGAACCGACTAAAACCGCACGCCGTCTCGGGTCTACAGACGCCGGGGTGTAAGGTTGCCCGTAGAGCATATCCCTCGCACCCCGACTGACCGGGCCATCTCCGGTTTCGAGATGGCCCCCTCGGGTTTGGGAACCACGGTGTCCCCGTCTTGCCCCGGTTTGGGGGAGGGGCGCTAGTCGCCCCACCGTCCCGGCCTGCTTCTGCTGGGGTGACAGGTGGCCTCACCCGCCACCCCCAGGCCTGCGCTCATGGAGGACGGAGGTCGTTAAGCGACCTCCGGCGCCTGAGTCGTCTGCGACGCGCGGCGAGCAAGTTGCGGGCTCGGCGGACCGGGAGAGTTCTAAGTCTCTCCCGGGCGCGCTCCGCCACCTCCTTCGCGAGCATTACATGCTCGCAGAAGCAGGTGGCGGCGGCCCACGCGCTCGCGCTCCGCACCATTGCCGCAATCATGCTGCCGAGCGAGAGGACTCCCACCCCTATGGCTGCCACGAGGTCACGCCTCGGCGCCTCCCACGCCGGGCAGTCCGCCAGCGTGTGCAGCCCTGAGTCCTCGCTCGCGTCGCAGTGATGACACTCAGGCGTTGGCTCCTTCCTGATCCGATGCAGGTGGTCCCCGAAGCATCCCTTCCCGGAGATCACCTGCGTCAGTCGGTACGAGAGGCTTCCGTGTCGCCTCTCCAGCCAATCCTCCATGATGGGCCTTACCGCCGCTATTGCGGCGTGCCCCGCGCTTGGTCGCCCAAGTCGTTCCTTCCACTCCACCACGATGGCCTGGTGGAGCTGGGACTGCACGGCCTCGATTTCTCGAGCCTCGGGGTTCCACCCCTGCTCCCGCGCCTCCTTTCGCCACTGGTACAGTTGCGAAAGGGCTCTCGCTTCCAGGTCCCATGGCGGAGTTCCGGCAAGGAGACTCGCCGCCTCGAAGGAGATCGTGCGGTACCCGCGGATGACCCTGATGGCCATAACTCGCTGCGGAGCGCGCAGCATCTGCACAGTTCTGGTCCTCAGGGCCTCCGCCCATATTGGGCACCCATACAGGGCCATGGACCGCACGATCCCCGCGTAGAGTCTCCTGCAGGAGTCATCGGGCCCCCTCATGTTGGGCAACAGCCGAGCCAGAGCAAGAGCTGTGCCCTTCAATTTGGGGGCCAGACTTCGGATGTGCTCTCCGAAGTCCCATCGGCCGTCGAGCACGAGCCCCAAATATTTCATTTGGGGCTTGATGCCGATGCGATTTCCTCCCACGATGAGACGGGATCCCTCGGGTGGCTTGCTCCGAGGCCCATGGAATAACAGGGCCTCGGTTTTATGCAGAGCCACCTCGAGACCCAGCCGCCGGATCCGCTTAACGACTTGGGCAACCGCGGTCGTGGCCTTTCGGGTCGCTTCGCGGTACGTCGCCCCGCACGCCGTCACGAGCGTGTCGTCCGCGTAGCACGTGACGGCGGCACCGCCTACGAGCTCACCGCGAAGCACCCAGTCGTATTCGATGTTCCACAGGAGCGGCCCCAGGACCGATCCCTGTGGAACACCTCACGACATTTCACGCCGACCGAGACCGGTCACGGTTGGGTAGATGACGGCTCTCTCCGTCAAATACGCCCCGACTATGCGGCGGAGGTAGAGAGGCACTTCGTGATACACGAGCGCCTCCCTAATGCAACTCCAGGGCAAGGTGTTGAACGCGTTGGCGATGTCCAGGGACACCACCAACATCACTTCACCCCGGGCTACTGCATCCTCCGCCAGAGCCCTCACGTGCATGATGGCATCCACGGTGGAGCGCCTCTGGCGGAAGCCATATTGACCATCCGCCAGGTCCGGCCCCACTCTTGAGAGGTGCTCGACGAGGCGCTTCGCAATTACTCTTTCAAAGAGCTTGCACACCTCGTCGAGCAACACTATAGGCCGGTAGGCGGACGGAGAGTCCGCCGGGCACCCCTCCTTTCGCCTTCTTAGCCTTCTCACCGCCAGCTCTAGTTCTACCCAAGTGACCTCGGGCACGTCGTCGTCTTCCACGTCGGGCGCCATGGGCAACCGAGGCGGAGTCATCTGCGGTGGAACATGTTCCACCGCCCGCGCTGGGAACAGGGAGCCAACAACTCCTCCAAGCAGATCCGGCTGGAGACACCGGGTTAACAGCGGGGCCTTGGGGCGCAGCTTGCCCCTCACCAAGGGTCCCGCTCCAGCGTCTCCAGCAGCTCGCGGAAGGCGTCCCGTTTGGAACGCCTTATCTCCGCTCGGAGGGCTCGTCTGGCCTCCCTGTATCCCTCGTACAACTCCGCCTCTCGGGCCTCCGCACCTGCGGGGCGGCGACGCCTCCTACGGAATCGGGCCCACCGGCGGTGCGTGATCACGCAGGCCCGTCTGAGCTGCGCGATCTCCGACGACCACCAGTAGACCTGACCCCTCGGATATAGGGCGGAGTCCTAGGCATCGCCGCGTCACAGACACGGGTCATGGCCTCCCGGAACCACTCCGCCTCATCGTCTATGCTGACAGGCCTGTCCGGCGCAGGGGCCCAGGCCTGTACGATGGCGGCTTCCAGGAGGAGCTCCCGATCAAGTCGCTTAAGCGCCCAACGTGGCTCGGGTGGAGCCGGTGCAGCCGGCGCGTCGCTCGCAGGGGGGGACACGTCAAACCGAATGTATCGGTGATCCGAACTTGTGTCCTCCCCCAAAACGACGCGCCAGCCCTGAACACGTCGCGCCAACGAGGGGCTCGCTAATGATAGGTCCACGATGGAGCTACCCCTCGAGGTCACGAACGTGTCCACGGCTCCCCGATTTAGGAGGACTAGGCCGATTCGTGCGGCCCAGTCCACCAGTGCCCTGCCTCTATGCCCCGTCGCGCTCCTTTCGTGTCGGGAACCCCAGGCATACGACCAGGCGTTGAAGTCCCCGAGCACAAGGACCGGGTGGGGGTGGCAGGCATTGACGACGACGGCCAGCTGACGGAGCCATTGCTCATATGCAGCTTGGTCTCGGTTCGGCGTGATATAAGCGGCCACGACCGCTATGTCGCCAACCGCCGCCGCCACGCAGCCGGGTCCCCTTGCAACGACGGCAAGAGGGTGGCTGCCGGTGGCAGGGTTGTGCACCAGTGCCGCCGACCCATCCAGCGCGGTTTCCCAGGTAGGCCCGAGGAACCGGTGGGTGTATGGGTCGGCGACAGCGGCGACATTTATGGCCCACTGTGCCATGCTCTGGCGCAGAAGGGCCTGAGCATCAGCACCGTGGCCAACGTTCACCTGCAGGATGCGGAGTTGAGGATCCATTAGGGAACCCCCATCTCCGCATCCCGCTGCGAACTGGAGGCGGAAGGCCGGCATCCCGGCTTCGGCTCCCCTCCGGCGCAGGCCTTGCTGCCAACCCTGTGGTCAGCCGGCTTGCCTCCCGCTGCACACCTAAAACAGTGCAGCGGGGCGCCACACGTGCCGGCTTTGTGACCGGGCTGGCCACAGCGGAAGCAACGGTCACCCGCCGTCACTTCCGCCGTGCAGTGCACCCCCACATGGCCCACCGACAGGCACCTGAAGCTCCTGGCCGGTCGGGCCTGCAGGAGCCTTGCCTGCGCCCTCAGGAAGCCTTGCCTGCGCCCTCAGGAAGCCTCCTACCAGGAGGCTCCGCCCGTCTGCAACCTTTTGGGCCGCCGCGATGAGACAGCCGACAACTGCTGCCCCCTGTCCACCACGGCCGAAGCGTATCGCTCCGGCCTTAACTGTGTCCGGGGAGCAGCCCCCGGCCTCCGCAATGGCGAGCCTGAGCTCTTCTGCCGTGACGGAGTCGTGCAGGCCCGTAATGCGCACTTCTGCGCATTTAATGGGCCTGGACACCCGGACGTCGGCTGCATCCAATGACTCCCTAAGCCGAGCCGCTAGGGCGTATGCTTTGGGGCCACTGGCGGCGCCGGGGACTTCAAGAAGCCGGGCTCCCGTCCGTGTGCTCTTGCACCGGACGCCCGGGATCTCGAGGGCCTTGAGGTCCACGTTGGCCTTTACCCTGGCCAACACCTTGGCATACCCCATGCCTCTCGAAGCTGCCTCCGCCGTCAAAGTGACGACGACGGCCGTTGTTCGAGGGGCACGGAGCTTCCCCGGCGCTGCCTTCGCGGCGGCCGCGGCCCTCCTGGTCTTTTTGGCGGCCTTCCGCCTCTTTTTACTGGCTCCAGCCACCTCCCAGCCCCCTTCCAGTGGGGTGGAGGTAGTCGGAGCCGCGGCTGGGGCTGGGGCCAGGGCTGGGGACGTCTTCCCCTTGCCCTTCCCCTTACCTTTGCCCTTCCCCTTACCCTCAGTGGGAGAGGGCCGAGGAGCCGGTTCCGGCACGGCCGCACTCGCAGCCGGGCAGGTGGGGCCCTTCCGGGCTGCAGCCGCGAAGCCGGCCACCGGTGGCGCTAGAGGCGGATGGCGGATGTAGTCCACTAAGGCCTCCAACCGACTCATCATCCTCTCCTCCAGCGCTCGAGTAGCCGCTACCCAGGGCTCCTCCGGTGGTGATTGGGACGGCCGCCGCACCGATTGCGTCGGCTGCTCCGCCTGCGATAACTTCGCCGGCACCGGCTGCGTCGACCGCGTCGATCGCGTCACCCGTGCCGGCAGCTCCGGCTGCGCCAGTTGCGCTGGTGGCACCGGTTGCGCCGAACTCGCCACCACCCTCTTCAAATCCTCTAGGGCTGCAGCGAGCCAGGCTGTCTCCCGACGGGACTCGGCAAGCTGCTCCGCGAGGGCCTCATTCTCGGAGGCGATGTTGAACACTATATTCAACATCGCCTCCTGTTCGGGGCTTGGGGACCCCCGGAACGACGCGGTCACCCTCTGGAGTTTCTCCAGGAGAGACCGCGTCCCACCGCTCGGCTCCGGCACCGCCGAGGTGGAAGGCCTCGACGGTGACTCCCGCATAACCCTCCCAGGGGCTGAGGGCGCTCGGGTGGATGGCCCAGCCCTCGTTCCCCCTCGCGCCCTCGGCGGCCTGCAGCGACCTTGGACGCCGGCTTCGACGTCTCGTCACTGCTGGAGGAGGAGGAGGTCGTCCCGGTGAGGGTATAATCCTCATCCGAGACGTCCTCCCCCGCCCGAGCCCTTGCTCGCCTCCTGCGCTTTCGGGTCCTCTTAACCCCTAGACCCAACGGGCTACTAGCCCGGCTTCGCTCGTTGGCGGTGTCGAAACTCTCCGACACCGCCGAGGTATTTCGCGCCACCTCCACGCATGACTGCTGCGCGATCTCCGCGCAGCCTCCGTTATTCTCATTGTCCTTTCTCATGCCCATTTCGTTGTTTTTAGTTCCATGCCGTTTATTGTTTATATGTTTTTCAATATTCATAACATATCCCACGAGTATGGGGGAAAGGTGGTCCATCCAGGCGGAACCCCCTGCACCTGGATAAGCCTATATACTATGGAGGTCGGCTGGTATCCATAGGTTTTTACGTCTTTACTGTCGGGTGTTATAGACTTTTCCTTGTCGTAGGCCGGCCAATAAAGGCAAGCCCTCCGGTCAGCAAGTTCACGGCGTACCCTTCTGGAGCCACCAGTCAGGTCGTTGCTGATCACCTGCCGATTACGGAACGCAAGAGGATGGCTAGTCCTCTCTCACCGGCGGCGGCACAAGTGCCCGTCGGCCCCTGCGTTAGCAGTGGGCCAACCCGCCCCTGGATCCCCCAGGACCCTATGGTGGCCTCAGCCACAAACACCATCGCTCATCCTGTCTCCTCTGAAAGCAGAGGAGTACGGAGAGCGATGTGTTCCCGCCACGTTGGGTATTAGCCGACGATCAATGCCAACCCCATAAAGGGGAAGCCATTGACCGCCGCCCAGGGTGTACCGGCCGCTCCGATTCCGTTCCCCCCGGACTGCAGCGGAACGACACTCGAGGAGGTTACCCCTGCACTAAACACTACCTGATATTAATTCACAAGTACTTATCGAGTCATCTATTAACTGAAGATCTGTTTATGATTGTTTATGATGAATGCTTTTATTGCTTTTTCAAGGTTGTGTCTCTATCTGATATGTAATTTTCCGGCACTCTACATCTCTTCTCCAAACTTATAACTATACTAATAGTAGGCTATCCTTAAGGAATTAGGCAGCGTATTAAACCCTATTGAATATATATTGAATACCCATATCTATTGATCCTCTTCAGTCGGCTTAATTTCTTTCATCATCTGTAACAATTATCGTTATATTTTAACCAATTTACTATTCTATTGGTTCGTGAGTTTATAATGTATAGTGATTGAAGGATTACCTATAACAATGCTAGGAAAATATGTCACAGTATATCCAATTATATATTTGTACCCAAAAAAAGTATGGAAAACACATAAAATTTTCATCCCTAAAATCTCTAAGCGTATTAGCATGTTCAATTGTTCATGCGTCAACGGATAAACATAATGAAGTGATGTAACTTCGAGCGTTTAAGAGTATTACCATTGTTGAAAATACCGCAATTGAAGCGTCCATGCACTGTATCATGTAGTGTCTGTAATTGAATGATTGGCGGCGGCGCCAGTTAAATACTTCTTCAGATGATGCTGCACAGACCTGCATCCGACGGTAAAGTTTGTTATAGACGGTACGATATATCCTTGAAGTTAAATGAGGATGAATATAGAACGCTAGGATATGTGCATAACAATTTTGTTCACTAAATACATACATTGTCATACCTTGGTAGGCAGAGCCAACAGCCCGCCATCGACTTCTGTCCTTAGGCACGTGACGAACTTCCTCAACTGTCGTTAAACCTTTCATGCAAACCTCCCATTTTTGTTGTGTGCAATATGTTGTTGAAAAGAATTCTATAATAATAATAGTTTTATTCATATAACGTTTTGACCTAGTGCATACGTACTCTTATACTGAATGTCGAGTTAGTATTGATTTACGTTGCACTTGAGACATGTGCTTGTATGTCCAGAGAGGCAAATAAGCCAAGTATAGCATATTAGCTTGCTTGCGAAGTCGATTAAGCCATTCCAGTGGTAATGCGCGGATTAGTAATATAATATTGTATCAGCTAAACACTGACCAGTGTTATACAGCGTTGTTACAATGCGTACATTCATGCAGTTTACACAGAAACAAGTGAACAACGAGCCGCTAATAGATACATTTTCGGTACACGGTGTAATGTTACATTACACCGTGTACCTACATGTTACAAAACGCCGCGTAACGTTAGTTACGGTACCCATTTAAAATTGCGTTGAACTGTGACATATAAATCCTTGTAGCCTATCCCTACTAACCTACAACTGAATGGCCTCGACATACGACGCCCTTCAGTTGATTGACGTGGTTCTTCTGTGATGTGAGGTGGTGAATTACTTTTCGTCGACCGAAGCAGTGGTCCACTGAACCGAGCTGTGCATCCATTGAGATAGGGTATTCATCCAAATGCGTGATTTACAAAAGATCCAGTTTGGAGCTTGTAGGGAGAGTAAAATAGTAGAGACATACTCATAGATGAGGGCAAATTTGTGAACCCGGTCCCTTTCCTGAGTCAATGAAGCGAGAACCTAGTCACTATACTATATTTTATTTTATCATCATCAATTTGAGACAGAGTCATGTTTAGATACGGATGTGGACGTTGATGCATGTATCTAGCCGACATTTTCTTGTCTTTAAGGTTTTCTGAATGGATATATTATCAGAATGACTCCCAAACAAGTTGGTTCTCAAGTTTCAGGGTACCGTCCATCAGGAAAACATATTTAGAACTACAGAGAAACTCTTGAGATAATATCATTATTTTTATTCGTGTTTTATCATTTCTTTGTACATTTGAACAGAAGAAGTTATAAGGGAACTAGGACGTTAGGCTGTGCTTTATTAAAGTATGCTGAATATCTAAAGAACAGCAAATATGGAACATCTGTTAACGCCTTTAGGCAGCCAAAATACTTACATTATTGGCCATTGTCGAGTACATCCCGTTTTGCCGCATCGTTCATACTCATACTTCCTGTCAAATAAGTTTGAGTCCGTATTTTAGTTTGTATATAAATATAAACTAAAATACGGACGGGATATATATTTGAGTTTAGTTTATATATACTTTAATATTATACTTACTTTAATTTGTCTATTTATATCATCACCTACCAATGTTTAGTTTGACAGTATTTGATCTAATGGGTACACATTCGTCAAAAAGGTCCCAAAAACGCCTTGACTAATTTTGGTTTTCCTCAAAATGTTTACCACGAAGTGGAAATTGGGAGCCATATCTTGAGAACAACTTGATTGTGCATTGTCGTGTTGCATAATCCAACAATTGCTGTTTAACAAATTTGCTCGTTACCACCAAACGTTCTCTCTCGTAATTTCCTCAAGATACGCAGATAAAAATCTTTGTTGTTGTTTGACCGCCCTGAGGCAATTCTGTGTCAACACTACGACAGTCATGGAAAACGGTCAATATGACTTTCATTTCATGGGTTTCTATGTATTATATGTATTATTCACGAAATAATAGTCTATTTATTCGCATTCTAGAACCCATAACAAAAGCTAGTTAACTATGCTTACTTTGGGCTTATAGAGCGCTGTCAATCAATCGATCAATCATTTATTATTTTTATTAAATTATTTATTTTCTTGTGGTTACGACGATTTTTGAACTTTTATATTTTAAATCTAGAACTACCTACGAGTATATACTAAATACTAAGATATATTTAATGCCTATCTCATATCCTAATTTCTTTGTAGGTACTTTTTTTGCAATGTTTTAAACTGCCGATAATAAAGATAAGTGCAATAGTATACCAAAGATATTCTATTTTGTTTTAAACTAACTTTTGCCTGCGGTTTCACTCGCGCATTTACTACAATCCAAAAGTTTTTTTCTCTGAGGTACTGGTTTTTTTTGATTTTAGATGAGGCGTGGTACCCTTTGTCAAAAAAATTCATGATGATCGGTTGAGTAGTTTAAAGGGACTTAGGATACAGCTAGTATATAATCAGGATTATCTAATACCTATATAGTCAAGAGCAGACGTCCTTAGTGTGAAAAATCAAAAAGTCAAATCAAGTCACTGTTTATGTTAATGTAAATGTAAAAACATGCACGCTATTGGGATAACTGCAAAGTAAATCTACGACTGCTGGTCTGTAAGCGCCCCTGTACAAGCACTGCATCATATGCACCCAGCTTTGAATATCATATCAATGCCATGATAAACTCTTTGTTGGATAGTGGGTAAAATAGTTAATACACTAACCAATTGTTTGGGTAATGTGTGATAATCTGCCACAAGAAAATTAAGAATTGAATCTTAACTAATGACTCATTCTTATTAGTCAAGATTTTGTTCTTAATGAACAAAAAATGAAAGCTATTATGGAAAATAGAGTCTTAACAATTCAATTATAAGTATATTAATAATTCACATCTTTATGTGACCCGTGTTATGTGACTTTATGTGTACTAGCTGACCCGGCTAACTTCGTTCCACCTTACAATCCATTTATTTATGTTTGTGCTTTGGACAGCTAATAATAGCTGTATCAACTTTTTTAGTCTTATATGAGAAAACAACTGAATGCAAGGTCACTACAGACTACAGGATTCAGGATTATTTTTGCCTCTATGCTAATTTAGCCAAACTGACATACTTTAGTTTCTATCATGTCATCAGAGATGAAACATCAAGATTGAATTCGCTGTCAGACATCTCGATTGATATTACCCGTTCGGCTTGGCACCGACTTCAACAGAAAAGTCGTACGCGCATTTTTGTCTTTGAATTATTAATTTAATTTATATTTAACTATACATAATCTAATTTAGTTATATTTAACTTTTGATAAGCTTTTATTTAACTTGCTCTGTATATATGTATGTTAAAGTTCAGCCGTTCAGAGAATGCGTTCCTGACACCTATCAGTTAGTCACGATTAGTGATGGGCACAACATAACACTGAGTTCGTTACCGTTCCTCCAAAATGAACCGCCGCGTTATTTTTAAGATTATTTTCGTTTTAAATTGGCGGAATCATTTAAAATTTATATTTTAGTTATTTAAGTGAAAACCAAAAAAAGGTAATATTAATATAATAAAATTATTTTATTTATTCTTTGTTACAAAGTTACAATCTGTATTTCTATGCAATAAAGTACATTGAATTGAATGTGCGTACAGAATATTAATCAGACTCCGATTCGCTTGAGGAGGTGGTGTCTTCATCATCATCTTCGCCTACATGTATAATTATATTATTATCAAAAACAGAATCAATCCTGATATCTCGGTCAAAATGTTCCAGAATCAGGTTTTTAGTCTTCTCAACAACCTTTGCCCAGTCATCTCTTGTGACTTCCCCGCAGGCTTCTTTTAATAGGGTCATCATCTTTTTCGTGCTGAATGAAGGTGAAGTATTGTGGCGGTCGGCGTAACCTTTTATTTGAGCCCAGATTAGCTCAATCGCGTTATATTGGCAATGATACGGTGGAATTCTTAGAACGCGATGACCGTACTCCAGAGCCAGTTCATCGATTTCGTATCGCACATTTGCCGCTTTATTTTCTTTAACTAATTTAATTAGCTCTGCTTTTAGCATCTGCATATTTGCGTCAATGCCTTTTGCTTGTAACCAAGCCACCATTTCTTCTTTTTTATTAGCTTGGGTAGGTGGTTTCTGTATTTGAACAGAGTGACAGGAGGCATTATCCATGAATATTACAGAAGGCTCTGGTAGGCTGGGCAAAAGCACGTTCTGGAACCACTGTTTAAATGTAGTGGCATTCATTTCCTCGTGGTAGTCATTTGTGGTTTTTGATTGAAATGCCAGTAACGCGTTCTCTACAAAGCCGTATTTTGCAGAACCTGCGTGGCATATTATCAGACGGGCCCCCTTACCCATTGGTACTTTCGACGTCGACGCTTGTGTATCATCCGTCCAAGAACGGGAAGCCGTGTGATTGGCGTTTAGCCATGTCTCGTTAATGAACACGACATTATACCAGTTATCAATTTTTTTTGCTTCTCTCAAAAAACTTATCCGTTTTAAAATTATGTCGTATCGTTCTAATAAAAATTTTCTTTTGTCTGTTTTTTTATACGAATAACCAATATCTTTTAAGATTTTGGTTAAAGCAGTTTTACCCCCGCTAAACAGTCCAGCTTCTCTTAACGATGCCAAAAGCTTCTTCCTGTTGCGATATTCATTTCTGGAATAGTAACCATATATATGATTTCCGATTGCATCGGCGTCAAAGATGTCAATATCTGTCACAGGTTTAGTTCTACGTTTCTTCTTCGGAGTACGTAAAATATTATCTTCCGTGCCAGTAGAGCCGAACTTTTCTTTATTAATATTTGTTATCGTTCGTTTGCTAACTCCAAGCGCCTGAGAGACGCGTTCTTGTACTTGTTCGACAGGTACCAGGCGTCCGCCATTTTGCCGCTCCCGCTCAAAGTAATCTTGCAGATTACGATACTATTATTGCCTGTTATTGTTAGCACAGCACTACAAATATAAAGCGCTGACATAACCTTGTAATAGCGCAGTATAGATTTATAAATATATTGTTTACCAAGTTATTTGACACTCAGTTTGGCACAAAATTATAACATTCATTGATTATTGATATAATAATGTTGTTTTAATGCTCATCAATTGTTAAAACGGTAAACAACCAGCAAAAATATTTTTATCGTAACTGCAACGCCATTACAAACTTACGTCGTCAGTTCAATCGCGACGTGTCAGGAACGCATTCTCTGAACGGCCGTAGTATAGTGCGGGTCAAATCGTGAAACGTGTTTTTCGATGATTATTCCTCAATGGTACATTGAATTTGAACAATTGAACCCTCTAAACACTCAGCGGTGTCTACACTATCACCATGGCAAATTTGGTCAAGATCGGTATTGTGGTTCCGGAGGAGTACAGTCTCGACCAAACGGCTTAGCCACGTATAAGAGCTTCGCTACGCTCAGCTCAATAATAAAAAAAAAAACTTTTTATAAACAAAAATGATAATTAAAATATTATGCAAGGGTTTTGCCCATTCCAAAAGCTTGTATCGCAATGAGAACACAAAGAATAAACTTGCATGATACAAACTTTTGAAATCAGCACAACCCTTTTTTTTTAGTGTTCCCCTCCACGGAAATCAGCACAACCCATACAAAATGCGCCGCCACCCCATCCTACTTTTGCTAGGGTGGCTCTACCAGTCACCCCAGGCCTGCGCTCATGGAGGGCAGAGGTCGTTGAGCGACCTCCGAGCGACGTCTAAGTCGATTCCGCACCTCGCGGGCTGCATATAATTATTATTTTCGTTTTAGTACAACAATATGGAATCACTAACAACCCTAAGAAACCCTGATTAGATCTTTTGTTGAAAGAACCCTAAAGCTATGTTTTAATATGTATGCAAACATTATCCTCTAACTTCCAATATTACTTCCCATATCGTTGGATTAATCCTATTTACTTATATTCACATAGACAGATCACTATTCATTTGAGTATTCTAAAGATAAATCGAGGAAATTCCATTCATTTATGTGATATTTTGTCGAGTAAAGTTTTCATTTTAACTGATATGGAATCGTTGTATCTTGACAATTAATCAATAAGCTATTATCGTAATTTCGTATTGGTAGTGTATCTTAGATAAGTATTTATTTCCTTAGGTATTATTTCGGCAGTTGCTTGCAATGCTTGGTTGAAACAATATAATTTTAGTTGTGATTTTCATGGCTAAAGTGATGTATTAAAAAAAGTGTTCATAAAGTTTTCAAGCCTGGTTATCGTTTTAAATGAATTTTCTACCGTTTTTCAATAGGTATGTTTCGAAATTTTCTCATTTTAATAATATTTTTACTGTAGATATTTTGACAAGACTCCTTATCGTTTCATAACGAAAAATATCAATATTAATTGCGAACGGGACGCTATTACCTTTGTAAATAGTCCTTAATACTACATATAGTTACAAAAGACTTGAAATAAATTGCGCTGTCCATTGTCAATGTGAACATTTTCGAGTCACCTCCTTTGAAAATATGATTTACTTAACCAATTTAATTTTGCATTGTTCAAGATACGTTGTACAGCTAAAAAAATCATTTTGGAAGATATATTTGTATTACCTAGCGCTGCAAACATGGACATCATAGTTCTAGCTATTTAAAACTAAATACAGTCTCTTGAGTCTTGATCTTCCGAGTTAAAAATCGTATTAATATAGTTTCATGTAGGTTCAATACCTTTGGCAGCACTTGTGTGGTAGTTTTTAGGCACAGTGTGCTGTATGAATAAATTGGTGACATCACTCTTAATTGGTGTGTTTCAGCTTGTGATTGATAACAGGATAGTATGTTAAACTGACTTTGGTGCGCTATACCAATTTGTATTTTTATAAAGCTAGTAATTATTTACACATTATTGGGTTGCCATGGCGTTAAAACATCGACATTTTAAGGTGTTATTTGCGAAAAGAATTATGAAGTAATGCATTCTGAGGCAGCAAGAGATTAACTATTTTCAGGTATTTCGTCTTTCTCGGCGACAAGTTTGCCTGATAACTAGTGTATGTCTATTTAGTTAATATGGAAATTGTGGAAGAGGATTTCGACGTTTGGAGTGCTGAGATCGAGTGAGTATCTGCTCGATCGAAACTATCACAACACAACCACTCGCTAGCATGCCCTATCTGTACCTACCTTTCTTTCATTGTCAATAACTATACTCAACCTTGTTGGGATCATAAGATAATTATAATTAACAATAATATCAGTTCAGTTTTGATAATAGAGCAACCTGTTTCTTAGAAACATATTTATCACATTACACACTGAAGTAAGTAAACCTGTCAAGATAGCTGCTGTATGTTTGTACATACCGCGCACCGCGGGGCTATTGTTCAGGTTTATTTTACTCATGTCATGAAAATCTCCAAGGAAAATATGATTAACATATTTTTTCTGAGTTATATGCTAATGATACATATTTGTCCGAATACGTTATTATTGTACGCGTGCCACTATTTCGTTATAGGTATTATATTTAGTGTACATTAATTTATTTCATTTAGGAAACGGGCGGAGGTCTCTGACTCGAATCCTTATCAAAATGAACTGGCACGCTCATCACTCACGTGTTACACTGATATGTTTACCGAAATACTTTTCCATCAGCCCAGATATCGCTACTCTTTTTACAAAGATATAATATTTAGCGTTATTTTCGTGCGCGAGAAATCGCTGCCGTGAAAATTTCTAGAGTCATCAAGAGCGCGAGCCCGTGGGCTGCAGCTGCCTCCTTCTGCGAGCAAGTAATGCCCTAGGAGACGGCGGAGGGGGTCCGTGAGAGACTCAGGTCTCTCCCGATTGGCAGAGACCGCGAGGTGCGGAATCGACTTAGACGTCGCTCGGAGGTCGCTGAACGACCTCTGCCCTCCATGAGCGCAGGCCTGGGGTGACTGGTAGAGCCACCCTAGCAAAAGCAGGATGGGGTGGCGGCGCATTTTGTGCCCCCCTTTTACGGAGGCAAGACGGGGAAACCGTGGTTCTCAAACCCCAGAGGGCCATCTTCAAACTGAAGAAGGGCCTGGGTCCGTCAGGGTGCAAGGGAAATACCTCATGGGCCTACCTTACACCCCACCGTCTGAGGACCCGAGGAGGCGTGCGGTTTTAGTCGGTTTGAGTCCGAAATAACCTCCCCCGCAGGGTACCGGGGGGTATCCGAGAGAATTTCCGCAGGAGCAAAAAAGGGGGATGCAACCAGTGATCAATGACGTGAAAAATCGATGCCGCGAAAGTTTCAGTGTTTGCTTCCATTTTCACTAGTTGACTTATGTGATGTTTGTTGAGAAGATGCCAAACAGGTTGTTTTCTATTTCTAGTTGTCTATATCAATATAATAGGGTTTATTTTCTTATATATTCTTGGAAGCGAGCGAGTGGTATACTTCATGTTTGGGATCGTAATGACATCTATTTATAGTTTATTGAAATTTCAGTATGGTAGTGCCTCACTCGCCTCGACCATCGCCAGCCTGGCTACAGCGCTCCTTTAGCGTAACGTATGTTTGCAATATTACCCCCATTGTCACCAGTATTCATATCATCAACCCGAACTGCCGTGCAAATACGTAAGCCATAAACTGTTATTCGCGAACACAAGTGAATATAATATAAGAAGCTCTTAAGCCTTTCATGATAAATTGTAGAATGTAGAATGTCAATGACAAAAATTACTAAGGAAATGGCAATTATAAGCGGTACACCTTTAATTCCATACCTATTTAAAGCACAGTTTCGGACATCTTAATCCTTAAAATATTTAAAAATCAATTCGATGTGAAACAAGTGACCTCTTTCCTATTTATAACTAAAAAAATTATTTTTGTTATGCAAGTCCCGCCCTGATTGTTGACTTTTCTAATTTGAATTTGAAATAATTTAAGTTATTTTAGTGCTCAGATGATTGTATATTTGTATTCGTGGTAACTAGGTCGCCCATGTTTTCACTCCTGCCCTCTATACGTACATCTGGTTTTGTAGTGAAATTTTTATCAAATAATCATTTTAGGTAGGTACATATACAATTTTGATGCGTAGATCATGATGAGAGTACCTTGTAGATGGTGTTAGCTTAAAGTTAGTTTACAGTAGACAAACCCAAACAACTGTATCGTAGACGCGCAGATGACTCGCAGTTGGACAGTGTTTATTAAACAATTCGTTCCTCCGACTCAACGTTACGGTTGTACTCCGTTTTTTGCGCACCCTTTTCGCCTTGCTACTGATGAGCATACAGATATGAATGATTAAGTCTGTCAATAAATTGCATTATCTAGAAATAATGCGCAGTAGTAGAAATAAGGAAAACAATAGTTGCTAAAGTGTAACAATGACTTGAGTCAACTTTCTCACTAGTACGTCATTCTTGTGTCATCGAGATGAAATTCATTATATTGACATTTCGACTTATCTTTATCGTCTAACGAAAATGTAGCGTGAGATAAAATTAAG
The DNA here is from genome assembly GCA_946251805.1 of Cybosia mesomella. Lineage (NCBI taxonomy): Eukaryota > Metazoa > Arthropoda > Insecta > Lepidoptera > Erebidae > Cybosia > Cybosia mesomella. The sequence goes on along the minus strand of OX276390.1, from coordinate 25,413,974 downwards.
GCGACGCCGGTGGTCAACCATAACGGTGTTTTTAGATACGTGTGTTTTGAAAACTATACGTCCATAGATTCTGCAAATCATATATGTTATTCTAGGCTATTTATTACAGTCTTCCCGGTCTTTTGACATACGATGACTTTTACTTTCCTCGATAGAATTCGCTCGCAAAGATTGGTCTAACCCGGTTTTTTCCCAAAACGGTTTACAGTACCATTTGTGTTTGTTTTGAGTTATATATACTTATTATCTGACGTGTCCCGGCGTTGCACGGCAATTTTTTTTATTTCTATAACCTGATTGCAGTGACAGTTACCGACAAGCAATAAGTTGACAAAGTGTTTTTGTAGGTGTGATTTCAGCTATACCACATCTCTTTTAAATTACAAATCTGCTATTCTTTCTTTAAAAACACATTGGAATACAAAGAATATAGGAGGAATTGTGCAAGAAAGGAAAGTTGCCCAACAAAGTATAAACACAACATGATAAGCTCAATGAACTGGACAACTTCCGTGCTAAGTTTTATCTTAATTTTTTTGTTGTCTCGTGATGGTACTTCACACGCATATAGCTTAAGCTATGTGAGTCTGAATTTTTTGTCTCAGCTTATACTGCCATTTTGTGTTATTTTTTTGCGGAAATCTCCTCGGAGTTACGTTGGATTCGAACCGACCAATATATACTGCACGCCATCTCGGGTTTCTAATGCCGGGGTGTAAGGTGGCCCTATAAGGCAATTCCCTTGCACCCCAGCTGACCCCGGGGCCATCTACGACGGCTTTGATGTGGCCCTCTCGGGAAACTGCGCCTATAGTAGCAATTAGGATAATTAAAAATATGAAACATTCACGAAATAAATTCAGCTAATAAGTTAACCCACATAACTTGATTCTCAGGCGGAATGAAGTTTGCCGAGTCAGCTAGTAGGTATTCAAATAAAACCTACGGGGTTCTGTCTGTCATCGCTACCGCGAGACGTGGCGTCTGCAGAGCCTGTAAGGGCTCAGCAACAGGCACCAGCACCCAGGTGGAGGGCGGCGCATGAGATGGACACGACTACAAAATGCCAATATCATGCGCACCCACTTTGGGGCGATTGAAGGAATACCAGTTTTTCGTTTGGGCTTTGGGCGGCAAGCAAGACTGCCTTCAAACTTCAAGCTCTGGAGCCGTCATTGACCCACATCTCAGATTAAAACTTGGCTGATCGAGTTCGATTTCTGCTGCGCTCTAACACCTTTAGTGCAGACGAACTCGAACAACAGAGACTTGAAGCTGTTCCAGCCCCTCCACTTGCACCAGCTCAAGGACGAGTGTCTATCGCAACTGTACAGAACCTAAGTGTCGATACTGCGATGAACACCGCAACTCTACCTTTAGCTGTTGACGGAGGGGGGAGGGGGGAGTATTTCCCAGGGTATAGAGCCGAATTAGGAGGATTCTAGAAGAGGCGGTTCTGGAGGTGCGTGAAACACCTCTCGAAAGGAGGCCCGGATTACCAGAATTGCTTTAAGCCAACGAAATGGAGGAGGCTTTTACCGTTTCGGGTAAAAGCCGCTTCCATTTTTTTAATTCTATCTCTATTCTGGTTTATCTCCATCCATCCATTTCCCACGATCTCCACTATATCCTCAGCCTACTGTTTCTTGTGTGTGTCGCGACGTGTCTTTTTCCTAGCAAAAAAAAAAATTTAAAAAAAAGTCAGCAAACTTCCAAACACAAGTTAACACAACTCAAATTAAACTGTAAACCTTTTTGGGTTAGACCAATCTTTGCGAGCAAATTCTATCGAGGAAAGTGAATGTCATCGTGTATCAAATACTTCAAATAGCATTTTTTTTTTACGTGCGGAAGTCCCTTCGGCCAGCGGGGGTGGTTATGTCGTGTATCGACTAAAACCGCACGGTGTCCTCCCCAAGTGTCCGTTGCCGGGCACCCCGGGTAAGCCCTCGAAAGGATAACCCCAGGGTTGTCGGCGGACTTTGGCCGCCACCGCGGCCTCGCCTGGTGGGGTCGGGTTTTATCCCGCTTCGGTGAGTTGGCAGGCGTCTGTAAGGATGGCGAGTCGGCCAACTGCCGTCCTCAGGCCCCGATCATGGAGATGAGCGTAGATGAGGCGCAGTCTGCGGCGAGGACGCCGCAGACTGCGAAACTCGAGGGGCAGGGTTCTCTCCCGCTCCCTCTCCGCCGTCTCTTTCGCGCGCATTACCACCGGCGTGCCACTTGCTCCCGTCGGAGACCACGGCCCACACCATGGTCTCCTACGAGAGAACGTCCACGCCCAGGACCGCAACAAGATCCCGGCGTTGACTCGCCCACGCCGGGCACTCCACCAACGTGTGGAGCGCCGTGTCTTCGCCAGGATCCTCGCAGTGCTGGCACTGCGGCGTTGTCTCCCGGTAGATGCGCCATAGATACTTACCGAAACACCCATGTTCGGTAAATAACTGGCACATCCGGTAGGAGAGGTCCCCATGGTCCCTCTCCAACCACTCCTTCATAGAATAACATATATGATTTTCAAAATCGTCCGACGTGTTCAACATTTTTTTTATACCATATAGCATCCTCGGTGGCAGACAAGCACACGGCCCACCTGATGGGAAGCGGTTACCGCGGCCTATGGACGTGTGCAACACCAGTGGCGTCACACTCACGCTGCCGACCCTGTAAAGGAAAGGGGATGGGAAAGGAGTTTGGGAAGGGATGGGAAAGGAGTTTGGGAGGGGATGGGAAAGGAGTTTGGGCTCCGGCACTCTCACTCACCAAACGGAACGCAACAGTTCAAATACTGTTACTTGGCGTCGATATTCTGTGAGAGGGTGGTGCTTCCCCGGTCGAGTCGGCCCATTCATGCAACGGCCAAAATGACTGTTGCTTAACTCTACCACTTCAAATATTTTCTGAAAAAAGTTTCTCATGTTTTCCTCGCCTTAGGTGACACTATCCCCATGTCTGATTTAGCGAAGTACACTGGTTCAATAATTCGCTCGTTTTAAAATGAATTTAAAAGAGATAGAACTACCAAACTTGCTGCACGCGAGTAGGAAATTATGATAACAACCATGTAAAATAATCAGTTAAAGAAACCTAGTGCTGTGTATCTTACGGAGAGTAATCTTCCGAATGGTTTAAGGATCAATTGAATTCAGAGTTAATGAGATGTTAGGTCGTCCGCTGCCACAATAATAATGCTAGGTATTCTAAGAACACAATAAATATTTGCATGTTAGACAATGCACTTTTGAGAACATCCCTTTCCGTTCACCACCTGACAAATAAATACGCGAGCCCGAGCGATTATTATTCTACTACCACTTAAGTATTGTAAACTTCATTATAGCTTATAACTAAAATAAAAATTTCGCCCATGTGTTACTAAAATAGAAAGGGCTGTACTATCATTACTATCAGAAAAACACAAATAGATATCTATTTCATCTATACCTACGACCCAGTTGCTTACTATACATTGATGTTCTTATCAGTGAACTCTCTGGCCTCATTAAATTGTCATTTTGATAGAAAGTAAAGGTCATTAGAGTTTTTGAAGCTTAGCCAAAACACGACAACTCTTGAAGAGCAATACGTTGGGATTGAAAATACTGCAACTTGCAATTAGTAAGTTGAGTTTAGATTCAGACCTGTCAAATTTATTATCACTTTTTCCTGCGAATTGAAAGGTTATGACGAAAGTTGCATAAATATCTGAGAATTCTTCTCAAATGTTTGCGAAGTAGGTATGTCAATCCACACTATAGCGACCGTAAGAAGTCCATGCCCATGAGTGGGACAGCTTATATAAAAAGGTATGCGTAGATTTTATAATTAGTCTCTGGCTACACCACTTATTATGCTCTATACCTACAGTGCTGTCTAGCACAATACAAACAAAACTACTTCGGAAACACTGATCCTGTTCTCCAGGTCAGAAGATCTTCCTTTTGAGTCAGGGGAACATCCTTCGCAATTCACACACGTTTGAATACAATTTGCCTATGCTTATTGAATTTTATGTGAACGCGCGTAGTCGTCTATGAATATACACATTCATTTTACTCAATCGATAGGTGTATCTGTAATAGCAACACAAGATTGTTTGTAGTGACTGTCAATGAGGGTATCTCATTTTCAGCAGTGAGTGTTTATTTTGTGGATCTTTATTCACCACATTCCCACTGCTTAAACTCATGTGCGCTTAGATTAACAGTTATGACCCTTGGAAAACTAAGTACCTTTTTTTTCGTGCGAAAACTAAGTACCTAATATGGGGTGCGGGGCAGTGGTCCAACTGCTCTGTCCAACTAGTTGGACCATGGGTCTTTACTAGGGGCAGTTGTCCAACTTTCAAAATAGTTGGACCACGGCAACTTTTGAGAGTTCCGTGGTCCAATTAATTTAAGAAATAACTTGCCAACTCTAAAAACCTCAACTGCTTCTTTATGTGTGTATGGTTCCTACTGGTATATTGAACCTCTTTGCAGTAAAATAGATAGGTTTATTTGTACAATTCATTTGTCATAATGTGTCAATTTGTGTCAGTAAAGTTTGTTATACTTTGACACTGCCTTTGATTGAAATAAAATCGTACAGAAAATTATCTAATAATTACAAATATGAGTCCCAGGGAAAGTTAAATTATCTTGCAATAAAGTAAATCAGAAGCGAATTCGAGGAGTTAGAAATATTTTGACTGCACTTCCCATAAAAGCAAAAAAGTGTTGAAACCGATAGAGGGCTTCATTAAGACTTGTGGATCCTAAGAGAGCTAATTTAATTGCAATAAATATGTAACAGATACGTAAAGAAATTCACCATAGTTGGCTTAATATCTGCATAACTATGTACTTATTACGTGCTATTGCGCCAAAGACTACAACTGCCATAAATACGATGGAGCAATGTTGCATGCAAATTTAAGAATCACGCCTCAATCGGTCAGTGGAACTTAAAATAAAAAATAAATAGTTGTTCAAAAACATTCGTTGTTGACTAGCTGTTGCCCGCGACTTCGTCCGCGTTAAGTTCGGATTAGATCGAGGTGTGTTCACTTCTGCAGTTTCGAACCCAGTACGTATTAGGTTACCTATTTCATCGTTATATTTTCAATCATTTATCATGAAGAAATAGATGTTTACATGTAACATCGTAATAAATTCTACCGGCTTCCTTAATATGATATTTATTATCAAAGGTTGAGTTTCTAATCAACTATCTTTTACACTTAGGTAACTCTGTAGTTCGAGATTTCTTTTTAGTGCTCATCACGTTTTAGCTATAGCTTGATGATTTATAGTCCGAACGTCCGAACCATGTCCGAGTTCTATCTAACTGCAGAATTTCGTGATGATCTGCTTTGTAATAATAAAGAAATGATCAATAATAGATTTGGTCGATTTAGCCTGTTGCTCCTATCACACTTATAATAGCGTGATGATGTATAGCATATCATATATATATCATAATTTCAGCTTGATATGTTCAGCGGTTTTCAAGTGATGCTCAGATATCGATAATAAAGAGTAGACAAACAGATAAACAGACTGACAAAAAATCTAAAAATCACTTTTTTGGCATCGGTGTCGTTTCTAGAACACAACAATTTTTTTTTTTAATATTTAATGTACCTACAGATTGCACCTCGTTACGATTTTATTATATACATTGACTAGGTTTTTGTATAACCTGTGAACCGACACCACAAAAAGGAAAGCTATGTATAGCTATATGCTAGGCCAGAATCAACCAACCAACCAACTGGACGGAACTAGATTTTTCCATTTTGGTATTGACCATACCTATTGTACACGACTCGTGACCCTAGCAAGATCACGAATTTTGTTCTGAATAGGCACGTACACATATAACTCTATGGTATTAACTTAGTTCTACTTCTAGCCTCTGATTAAGATCGAATTTTCTAGCCTCTGATTTTAAGATCCGCCTTAAGATCGAATTGTTACCTCTGGTGTAAAAAGCGAATATTTATGACTACCGGTATATTTATATTCATGAAAATCGAAAGTAAAACCTTGACCGATTTCTGTATTGACAGCTTGCATGAATTATTATAGCAATGCATAAATCGGCTTCATCGGCTTGCCGTCAGGTCACTGTATCATCAATCAAGTATAAAAATGGGCGTTTTAAACTTTGATAGAAAATAACTCATCAAGTTTATATAAACTGAATTATTTAACGGTTTCTTAATTTGTGTGAATTAAGTTTCCCTAAATGTTGAATATGAGTAACACTTTGGGTAGGTTATAGGCGCTTCCAATATAACATTTTTAAATAATAAAAAAGCATAGTTAGATATTCCTCTGATATGAATTCTCAAGTCTGATTTTTAGGGATCCGTTGCCAAATAGCAAAAAACGGAACCCTTATAGATTCGTCATGTCTGTCTGTCTGTCCGTCCGTATGCCACAGCCACTTTTTTTCCGAAACTGTAAGAACTAAGCTGTTGAAACTTGGTGAGTAGATGTATTCTGTGAACCGCATTTTAAGATTTAAGAATAGAAAAAAGCTATAAATTTTGGGGGTACTTAGAACTAAAACTCAAAATCTAGTGGGGCGGAAGTCACACAGTGATTGTCAAACTTCGGGCCAAACTTAGATATTTTTGTTGCAGTATTTTTATTCAAAATTACAGACCTTAGGCTTTATGCATATTATTCGACGCGTCTTTATATATTGAGCAATAAATATGAAGAAAATCAAATCAAATCAAACGTCTCCGACGTCAAAAACACAAAAAAAATATTTTTTTAGGGACAATTTGTATGGTAGGTACCCGAAACCTTGAACGTACAAACCCCAAAATCTAATCAGTTCTTCCTATTAACCAAACAAGATGATTGGCGAAAGAATTTTTTAAATCGGATAAGTGGTTCTTGAGTTATTGCGTAAACAGACATCCAGACCAAGAGACAAACATTTTTTTTGCTTAATTAGACTTAGAATCATGTGAAACGTCGAGAAAAGTGATAAAAAGTGGGTGTAAGATTTTGATTTTTTTTGCGTGATTTTAAGACTTCGGTGTCCACCTGGTTGGTGGCCCGAAGTAATTTTTTTTCATCAAACCCATACGTGTGTGGTATCTATGGATAGGTCTTCAAAAATTATATTGAGGTTTCTAATATCATTTTATTCTAGACTGAATAGTTTGTGCGAGAGACACTTCCGCCTTCCTTCCCCTTCCCCTGTAACTTCTAAAATAAGAGAATGATAAAACTAAAAAAAAAAAATGTACATTAACATGTAAACTTCCACCGAAAATGGTTTTGAACGAGATCTAGTATGTAGTTTTTTTTAATACGTCATGAATCGTAAACCACAATTTACATTTCATAAAATCAACTCAAGTATAAAAATTTAAAAAAACATTATTAAGTTACTTGCTTTTACTTATTTCCTACGTATCCATTAAACCTATATTTTTGTCGGTGACATGACACCAAATATTATACTATACTATGATGCATATAGTAAAAAATGCTAAAAATAAACTTGTTACCTTATGTAACGTATGACACTTCTTAAAACAAACCACATGAACACACTCGATGGGGTCAAATAAATGTTTTGTCACCCGCATGGTACTCACAAAGTATAGGTAATCCTCCAAGATTTATTATTAAGTTATATTCGGAACATGTAAAAGCGTGTTAAAATTGAGAAAAACGGTTTCCATACTAAACTAATTAACTTGACAAAAATTGATTTATGTGATACAATTCTTTAATAAATTGGTTTAGTCCGCAGTCACACTTGCGATATTTTCTTTATTTAAATAACAATCCTAAATAGATCTAAATTGGAAGGTTTAACTACTTAACTGTCATTTAATTCGTCTGATAAGATATCTTTGCTGAAATATGTTAAACTAGAAAAACTAAACTTTAACTTGGAATGGTTCAGATTTATACCAGTAATTACAATATTATTCCTTCCAGGGTAACTGTATATGCTTCTACAACAATGAAGCAATGCAATTAAGGATTTACCTATTCATAAACTTAAGTCAAATTAAAACTAAACTTTGCCGCTATCATAAAATTCAAGAATACTTAGACGACAAACTAGCTTGGATATGAACTGCTTGTTCCTCACTATTATACTCAAAAAAAATGTAATTATATTAACTAAACATGCCCGCTGAGTTTCTTGCCGGAGTCTTCTCAGGATAGGGCGACAGTTGTAGGGCGTTTTGAACCGGTGGTCCATTTGCTAAACATTGGCCAATTTTTTTTGTCGATTTGTAAGTGTCGTTATAATGGGTATATACAGAATAAATGATTTTTGACTTTAGACTTTAGCTTCAAGTTACTACGTTTTGTCTCCATTTGCCTATCACCTAGACTAAACATACATATAGAAAAAGGGTTATTGCATTTGTATTACTAATTATTTAGTATTATGCTGATTGAAGGAAAATAGACGGTATACTGGATCAGCATTTTATGATTACGATCATTCTCACATACTCTCTCTTTCATTCTGTCCCTCTCTGTTGAGTACCATGGTCACTTTTCATTTATTCATTCATTGTCACCTACCTTGTAACATTAGTTACTTACTATAATGAATTATAAAAAAGACGCTAACTGAAGGTAACAAAATTAAAAATAATAAGGCTTATATCCTGCTTTTTGCTTACAATACGTTAAACATGGCGGATTATGCCTAAAACTGTTTTTTCCGCATACTTGTTTATCTATCTATACATATAATAAAATCGTAACGAGGTGAAAACTGCTCATTGAATATTAAAAAAAAAATTATGCATGATTTTTCTTCTAGGCTATGGTCATAAACTGCGCTATATATCATCACGCTATTATAAGTGTAATAGGAGCAGCGGGTGAAATCTACCAAATATATTATTGGGGAGGACACCGTGCGGTTTTAGTCGAGACACGACATAACCACCCCCGCTGGCCAGCGGGGGGGTTCCGAAGGGATTTCCGCACGTAAAAAAAGGGATTTCCGCACGTAAAAAAAAAAAACATTCCTTTATTGTTACTAATCAGATCATCATGAAATTCTGCAGTTCAATAGAACTCGATCATGGTCAACGTTCGGACTATAAATCATCACGCTATGGCTAAAAGCTGATGAGCAGTACAATATGAAATCTCGAAACTACAGAGCTACCCACGTGTCAAAGATAGTTGATTAGAGACTCAATCTTTGATAATCAATGTCATCACGCTATTATATTAGGGAACCGGGTAGAATTTATTTCGATGTTACGTGTAAACATCTATTTCTTCACGATAAATGATTGAAAATATAACGATGAAATAGGTAACCTAAAACATATTGGGTTCGAAACTGCAGAAGTAAACATACTTTGATCAATTCCGAACTTAATGCGGACGAAGTCGCGGGTACCAGCTAGTGCTCCCTAAAACTGTTTTTTCCGCATATATGTTTATCTATACATATATATATTACTTGTCCCAACTGACTGATAGATTGATTGACTGACTGAGAGCCTAAACCACTGCTGCACCTACAAATTTGAAATTTTGGCAGTAGATGCCTTTCATGTTGTAGGCATCCACTAAGAAAGGATTTTTGGAAATTTCACTTCTAAGGTGGCAACATACGGGATGACCGTTTGTATAAAAGTCCGTCATTTTCAAAGTTAGAAGCACGAAATTTCATACACCTGCTTTTGGTTAGAAATGAATGAACAGCGTTTTAAAAAATTTTAAACCTAAGAAAATAAAGGTTGAAAGTTTATATGCGAAGTTCATTATTTTTTAAGATTAGGAAGGTTAGGCATAAATGAACATGTGTATCAGCTGTGGCGTAGCTTTTAAATAGTAGTGTTTACATGTACCTACATATTTGTATTTGTTTATTAAAAATATTTTAATATTAAATATGTCTTGAACATAATGACAGCGCGATATCTTCTATAATATAAAAATTTATCGCTGGATGTGTTGCTAAGCGCAAATCTCGAGAGCAGCTGAACCGATTTCGCTAATTCTTTCCTTATAACATTCCTTGAAGTACGTTTAAAAATTGCCTGGAAAAAAAAGAAACACTTTTCTATATTTTCACTAATTTATATTTTCTAGCTGACCCGGTGTCCCGAATAGCAGAATAAGTATTTCAAAAAATAATTAAAAAATCGACTGTTAGGCGGTAGGTACGAAGTTCGCCCCTTGTCAGGTAGCTTTTAATAATAGTGAGCCGCTGCACCGCGCAGCCGACCGCGGTTAGCCGTCTACAATATTTTTCACGTAGCATGGGTACGGTGACGTTTGGGATTTGAAGTTACTAGAGATGTAGTCAAGATAAAATCGCATGAAATAAAATCGATTATATATCTTATCGAGATCATTTATTAATGAAGAAGAAATCGATTCTATTAACTAATAATTTTGAAGAAAAAAAGTAAAACAAAATTGATAACCTGTTTAATTATTTATTAAAAATCAAACATGTTCATCATCTTCATCATCATCATCATCGTCATCTGACTCGTCGACGTGAATAATTATTTGGGAATCAATTATGCAGTCTATTCTAATGTCTCGCTCCCAGTCATGTAAGATTAGATTTTTGGTTTTCTCCACTACTTTCTTCCAGTCATCGCCAGTGACATTTTTGCATCCCTCTTTCAATAACCCCATCATTTTTGTGGCTGTAAAAGGCGGAGCTGTATTTTTTCGTGCAGCGTATCCTGAAACAAGATAAAAAACAAATTGAGTCATAGAATTCAAGTAATAAACACAATCATATTTTTGTCAGTATGTAAATAGACTATGGTTAAACAAGTTACCTTTGATTTGGGCCCAAATTAATTCAATGGCATTGTACTGACAGTGGTACGGTGGAAGCCTCAGGACTTCGTGACCATATTCGTTTGCCATCATATCTAATTTGTATGTCGTTTGGGGCTTGTGCATTTTTACGAGCTTCACTAGCTCCACCTTTAATTTCGTCTCATCGGCTTCCACATTATTGGCTTGGAGCCACTCGATCAACTCGCTCTTCTTATTGGAAGAAGTCGGCGGTTTGTTCAATTGCACGGAGTGATATGGGGCATTGTCCATAATAATTGTGCTGGGTTCTTCTAAATTGCTAAGCATATTTATTTTTTATAACAAGATGGCTGCCAGCTCATGCTTAAGCAGTGTTGCTATATTATAATAAAGCTCCACAAAGACAAAAATGCTTTGTTTAAAGTTTATTATTACATAATTATATTTTATAATCGTATTTTAGTTAAAAACACAACTAACGATTTATGATACTTTATTCGACAATTTATCGATTATAACGATTTTACTATGTCAATCTCTAACGCAACCTGTTCCGATTCACGCATCAAGAATTATGTATTTGGAATGTTTATATTTAAAGTTTAAATAATTACGGAGAAATAAAAATAGTTTTAAGTTAAAAATGCAAAATAAAACAGTTTTCTTTTTATCTTCGTATTAAGTGTTGTTTCCTGTATTCCGCGTTAGGTAAATTGTTTCGAAATGAATCATGCATGAAATGGAATTAGTCAAATGTCACCGTACCCATGCTACGTGAAAAATATTATAGTAACTTCTATCGGGTCGCGGCCGGCTGTCAGTCGTTTTGCAACTAAGAGGGTATAAAATAGGCGATGAATGGTTTTATGGAAAGTTCGCCATTTTCCAAGTAAGGAACACGAAATTTCATATAGTTGCTTCTGGTTAGAAATAAACGTATACGTGTATCGGCGTTCTTCAAAATATCACCCCTAAGGGGCAAATAAGGGATAAGCGGTTATATGGAAAGTTCGTCATTTTTGAAGTAAGAGGCACGAAATTTCATATAGTTTCTTCTGGTTAGAAATAAATGTACACGAGCTGTTTCTCACATGGGCCTGTAGACAAAGTCACATTCTACTAGTGGAATCGCAACGAAGCGAACCTTCAAAAGACCGAAATGTATGGGAGAGACAACATTTGTCGACATGTCACTCCCATACATATTGAACATTTGAAGGTTCGCTTCGAAGCGATTCCACTAGTAGAATGTGACTTTGTCTACAGGCCATGGTCAGTTTTAGAGTGAGCTCTGCGAGTAGTTTAGTAATGTTAGCCCCAAAAGGAAACACGGCAAACGTCGTTTACAAAGAGGTACTGGGGTAATTAAAATTAGAGACTATGATTAGGCATTGTGCGGGGATGGAACAAGAGTTGCCGTGAAGTAGGAGTGAAATGCATTACATTTCTTCACACCTCTGTAGTAAACCAGCTCCCAAGAAGCTAAAATAATGCAGCATAGATCCACAATACCCTCAAATGCGGTTACTTTTGATTCAATTTATGTTTTGGAAGTGGTTTGGCTCCTTCTCCGGCCTCCAATCAAAGCAATACACGTTTTCGACTATCATAGACTTCATAGAGAATCCACTTTTCATCACAAGTGACATTCCTAATCCCCTCATCAATCAAGCCTCGTCGCGATTTTGTTGGTGTTATTCAGTGAGTTCAGACGCTACCGACTTCAGAGCTTTTTATCTGTTCTTGTTGACACATAAATAAATCAGTATCATTTTGTCACTAACGTTATAAGCCACCAGTAAATCCAACGGGTTTGAGATTAATCTCCTTCAACTATTGCTATTCGTCGCCTCTTTGTTTATTGCCGAGATCAAAATCTCCAAAACGGCAGCAATCAAACCAAACCGTGCGTTTATTTACGGTGCGGTACCTTGTTTTTTTTTTCGTGCGGAAATCCCCTCGGATAACCCCCCGCCGGCCAGCGGGGGCGGTTATGTCGGGCTTGAACCGACTTACCGTTTATGCTACATTGTTATCATGGCGGAACTTGTATTCTAAAGTAACGCGCAATTTCGATATTTCTATGCTGAATGAAACGGCGATATCTGTCAAAGAAAAATCGGCGCCGGCGGCAGACAAATAAACAACTGACTTTTTGGCATGTTGTTTGTCATATCTATACTTTTTTTTTTCGTGCGGAAATCCCTTCGGATACCCCCCCGCCTGCCAGCGGAGGCGGTTATGTCGGGCTTGAACCGACTAAAACCGCACGCCGTCTCGGGTCTAATTCTGAAATTAATTTGATTTTGTAATTTCAAAGATAATAAAAGATATCGACCTTAACCCCAGCCAGTAGAAAAGTCCGCATTCAATTGCATTATCTAACCATAGTTCATGGTAGTTTGTGTTTGAGTAGTCTTGTTAGAAGGGTTCAAATTATTAATGTAGAGGTCTTTGGAAGCGGAGGCAGGCCCAAGAAGATGCATTGCACGAAACATTACTAGGCAACAAAAGGACTAAGATAAGATTACCAAGTTTTGTTTGTTCCTTGAAACAGGACAGGACAACAATGCGTGTCTTCACCGGGGAATATAGACTCATGTCTATATTCCCCCGCGAAGACACGGCGCTTCACATGTTGGTGGAGCGCCGTGTCAGCGTGGGCGAGTCAACGCCGGGATCTCGTTGCGGTTCTCTCGCTGAAGACCAAGGTGAGAGCCGTGGTCTCTGAGGGGAACAAATGGCACGCCGCCCCCTCTTTCTGCGAGCAGGTAATGAGCTCGAAAGAAACGGCGAAGAGGGAGCGGGAAAGAACCCTGCATGGGGCAGGGTTCTTTCCCGCTCCCTCTTCCGCAGTCTGCGCTACTACGCCCGGGATTATCGACCTCTATGATCGGGGCCTGAGGACGGCAGTTGGCCGACTAGCTGTCGTTACAGAAGCAGGCCAAGATGGAGGAATGTCGTGTGGGTCCTACACACGCCTGCCAACTCACCGTCGCGGGATCAAACCTGACCCCACAGGCGAGGCCGCGGTCCCCTAGAGGAGATAACTCTGGGGTTATCCTTTCGAGGGCATACCCGGGGTGCCCGGCAATGAACACTTGGGGAGGACACCGTGTGGTTTTAGTTGGTTCCGATTCCGACACACCCATCTCATCGTTGGCACGGATAGGGTGGAGCTGGTGGGCCTTTCCACACCTAAAAAAGGGTATATGTGTTCAGGAAAACAAAAGCAATTGTGTTTGTCTTTTGAAATAAATCTGTATTCATCTTTTCTAAGTACACATGTATGTACATAATTGCAGTATTTACATTTCTTGACACGAATCGTCTACTACCATCTATTGTCTATAGAACGTCCATTTAATACCCTGACGTATTCCGTAACTACCTTTTCATAGTACGTCATTTTTTAAAGTATGTTACATTTACAATTGACTAATTTTATTCAGTGTGGTTGTTGATTACCACGAATGAAGTCGTGAGCCAAAACTGCTCTCTAGCTCTCTTCTTCAAATTTCTTTGTTTATCATGTTTCATTATAATCAATTCGCAAGTGCTATGAGAAGGTAATAAACGGACAGATGCGCAGAGCTACTTTTGCATTTATGATATTAGTGTGAATTCAAGTTAATGTGGAATTGAAAATTCCGAATTACCTATTGAATTTAGATTTTATGGGTAGCTAAATTGACTAAGTTGCGGTTGTTTGTGACCACATCTGGTGTAGTTTGATATACAGACAATCTAAAAGTATAATATACCTTGGGTGGTAACTCCCATTAAAGCTAGACGAATACTAGTATTGTGAGTGAGTTTATTGGTTTCTTACTTAACTACATAAATATAACTGGATATATTTTTTTATACCACTTAAATAGGTGGCAGACATGCGCACGGCCCACCCGATGGGAAGCGTTTACCGCGGCCTATGGACGTGTGCAACACCAGGGGCGTCACACTCACGCTGCCGACCCAGTAAAAACCTTCTAATGCGGTTCTTGAAGAACCCCATATTGTAGTCGCTTGTGAAAACCACAGCAGGGATATCATTCCACAGCCTGAGGGTGCGCAGAGGGAAGTGCCTTTCATACCTCACTGTAGGCACCGTTTCCGGTCACAACGTATGAGGATGAATTCCCTGTCTGTGGCGAGTGGTGCGATGATAGAATGTGGCCATGGGCATCATATCAAACAATTCTTCTGTAAGGATGAGATTGTCGACGATCCTCAGCGCCCGTCTTTGCACCGAGTCGAACGGGTCAAGTTAGTATGCAGGTGTTCCGGCAAAAAGGTGACGGCAGTACTCCAAGTGAAGCCGGACTTGCGACTTATAAAAACAAGTCAAAGAACAAGTCAAGTCAACAAATCTTTCCTTCGCAATGAAGTACTGCTTCACTCTGTTGAGTTTCTTAGATGCCAACTTGACCTTTTCCTCTGACGGATAGAAAATATCAGTCACCCCAAAAGTATCAAAACCGAGGATCCCGATACTTTTGGGGAGATGAGTGGTGTGTTCAACAATTATAGTTTATGCACAAAGGATCTTCCTCTATCCAAAATTTCTAGACAAATACGACCTGGAATAGGACATAGGCTACGTTTTATCCCAGGTATAAGTGCCGTGGGGGGTCACGGGAACGGGATTAGTATTTCACGCGGGTGAAGCGCGGGCACAGACTAGTTTATCACAAATTCTCTTTTTGATCAGGTTGCAGATGGACTGCAGCCAGCAGTACGATCTATCAATCCATGTTCGCGTTATTTCCAATCCGTATGTCGAAGTGATGTCCACAAATTATTCATTAGTAATATATTGGCCGCTAGTACATTGGTCCATGACGGCCATTAGTTTTGTTACAATCGGAAGTACCGTTGCGAATACTTTCAATTGGAGCTAGCGCAGACCATAGCTGAACCGTTAATCATCCGTGACGTTATTGTAACTAAATGTACGTCACCTTTTGTTGGGACTGAGTTTCAATTTAAGTTCCTAATGTATCTCTAATGCTATGTCAATGGTTATTAAAATTTTGTAGGTAAGTACTGTTAGTTGCATCATCTTAGTAAATAAGTAATCAGTACTATTATTAAATAATATAGTGCAAGCAGTTTTGCCAACATTTCAACATGCAAAATTACAAATAAGTAATAGTAATTAGAAAAGTTTTATTTTTTCGTGCAAAAATACTTGATGAAACTATAGACCAACCTTAGGTACCTACATAAATATAAATCAAATAAAGCATGCAGTAAACTCACACAAAAATAAAATACGGTAGTTGAAAAATCTGTCAAGTCCCACACGATGGAGCTGCATAAAGCGTATGCAAAGGCTTTTGCATCACAGCAATATGTCAAAGTCGTGCGAAAGGGCAAAAGTTGCACAATATGCCAGTTTAAAACGGGTTCTACAAATTTTCAAGTTTAATTTTTATTGCTGTCTCAGATTACTATCGATAGGTTGATACTGTTTTAAGCAATGAAGAATAAGTTGGTGCATTTTTTTTGACAGGGCATTATGTTAGACGCAGGGTCTTTAATTATGAAGATAACACAATATTTAGTAAAGTTTAAACAAACTCAAGTGTTACTACTTAAGCTAGTAAAATATAAGTTTTTAGTTAGTCGAATGATCCGCTCGCATGCCTTCATCTCCGACAGCAACCGAACGACTTGCCCGACGTACTATCTAGTCGGGCGGCTTTGATATGGATATACTAGATAGTATATCCATATCAAAACACTCATTTCTTAAACTCAAGTTGAAAAACTAAAAATGAAAGGCCAAATCGTCCGTACAGTTCAGAGCGCACGTTAAATCTGCGATGAACGATTTATGGATATTTTCGGGGTCATGACACGAGAACCAGCCCCTCGCGACGGCTATCCGGAAGAGTCGACTGCCGAACGGATGTGAACATCCGTCACGACAGCCATTCGGAGGAGTCGACTGCCGAACGTAAGTGAACAGCCGTCGTCGCGGCCGTACGGAGTAATCGACTGCCGATCGCACGTCAACAGCCGTCGCAACAGCTGATCGGCGATAAGTCGAGAAGAGTGGTGATACGCACTCGGCTCAAGCCGATTCCGCGTCGGTAAATGTGGGGAGACCCTTACGATCTATCTATACTATTATAAAAATGTGAATTAGTTGTCTGCAAAAAACTTGGGTTATGTTAACTGAACTTTTTTTGGAATTCTTGTCTATTTATGTTGTCATCTGTTTGTCGAACATAGAAATATACATAATAATAGAACATAGAATTTTTCGAGCATAGAAACTATGGAGCCCCTTAGATTTTGTTGCCTTATTAGATGCCCGCGACTCCGCTCACGTGGAGGTCGGTTGTCGTTTTCTGGTCATATCTCTGGTTCTACTTAACCAATTGCAATCAAACAGATTTGTAGTCTGACCAAGACCTTTCTAAAAGAATTTGCTAATCATGTTAAATCCAATAAACATTTCGGAGAGGGTAATGAGACATTTCGGTACAGAAAATTTAGCCGTTTAAATTGATATCGTCTGTGTGTAAAACGAAAATCTCTGTTTTTGCAGAGCAGGCTGAGAATTTTTTTTCTGCTATAAAAGACTATATTTACTAATCGTGTAAACCAATTACCAAAATGAAGAAATAATAATGAAAAATAATATAAAAAAACGTAAGTTCCCAAAGGACAATGCCCATGTCAGTATGGAAATCGGTTGCACACTTTTTTTGCTATGCCACATAAGTATAAACTGCATTAAAAAGCCTGCATTAAGTATTATCTGAAATATAAACGCATTTTGTAACAGAACTTGGGGTTATTGAGAAATTAAATGATTACAACGAGAAAAACAACAACAACAAGAAAATATTGTGACACTGACTGTTGAACTGACGTTTGAGTTTTCGTTTGGAATGTTTTAAGACATGTATAAATTAAAAGAAAACTACCACTGAAGCAAACAATATTTTACAACTTTAACTGATTATCACTAATAAATTACGAATCCATACACGAAATATTAAGATTTCATAACTGCAATATATTGGAATGTCACATTGCGAATTATTATCACGTATTATTATTTAACCATTTTATTTTAAAAAGATTGGTATATTTGCATTCTACCACCAATGGTTTATTTTATATAATGGTAACAATTAAATTAAAATGGAAACGATTATTCATTCAAGTTTTATGTCTTTATAATTTAAATTCAAACCCCAAGTTCTATAGAAGCGATTTAGTGTTTAAAAGTCATGCTATAATCAATATTATTTTTTAACATTTGAAATATTGACGCGAACGTCTAAAAGCGCAACCAAGAATGGGCATTCTCCTTTGTAATTGCTGAGAAAAAAGTGAAATCCGTGACGCAATTTTTTTTTTATGAGTGATAGGCTCACGTTTGCCCTCTATCTCACCTTGCCGTAAGTGACGATGTGGTCTACGATGGATCACGTTTGCCTAGAAGGAACCTTTTCACTCGAGACTTGAAGATTCCGAGGTTATAGCTTTCCGGAAACACAGACTCAGACAGGCAATTCCACTCCTTAGCTGTACGCATAATAAATGTGTCGTCGAAACGTTTCGTGCGTATGAGTGGAATATCCACCATGTAGCGGTGGCGTGTCGCTGTGCGTCTGGTCCTTCGTTGGTGGAAATCAATATCTTCAATGCGTCGTCGTCTTAAAGTGAATTCTTACATTGGTGTTACTTTTCAAAGATAAAGTAATTTCATAACATCGATTAATCGCCGGTCGATGAATCGATGTTTTGTAAAAGTGATGTAAATCGTCGATTTAAAGTAAACATCGCTGTGTAAAGTAGCACGTAGTATGCCTTCGCTTTTACTGAACTTGCATCGCCGTGGAAAACATTCGAAATCATGTGTATCGATTTGAGGCACTTTGCGTACTTTAGGCTACAGTTTATCGTTATTTTGAACTTCGAAATTCAGTATTACAGTCTATATTTGTGTACTTACATTTCAATATAATTACAGATTCGACAACCCAGTTATTACTTATTAATCATGATTATACAAATCCTTACAATATTGTAAATGCGAAACTTAGTGACTGGTGATGAATGTGTACGCTTATTAATTCTTCGCGCTACGACTCATTAGATTTAAGTACAATATTAAAATATAGACACACACACACACGTAAAAAAATTAGAAAGTTTAATTAGTAGGCAGGGTACTTATCCAGAAATTTAAACCTTGGTTCCCGCCTGCAACTAGTTGAATAGTCGTCAATTAATTAAATTCTTTTACACGCATCGAATAACGAGCGTAAATGTAGAAATTATTTTTGTATGTGTTGGTTTGTAAAATAAAAAAGAACACGTATTCTAAACAAAAACGGAATACACTCAATTTAACCTGAATGATATGCAATTCCTCTATTTTATCGATCTTCTATGACAAGAGGTTTGATGACTAAATATTCTCTCACACAAGTTTGTGTGCTTCCATTTGAAAACATTTTAATTTGAGATATCCAATAATTAGGTTTATTATAATGTTTTAATCTAAATTAAAAATGCCTTTACTATACTATAAGTACTTAGTTAAACAAAATTTTCACTAAAAATATAATTACATCGTTCAGAAAAGAATTGTGAAATCTGAAGAAGAGCATCTATTGAGCAGCTGTTGACTGAACAAGACAGACGCTTTTTCCCTTAAGATCCGTTTAAAGTATTGGAAAGAGGTTTGAATCCGCTGCGTGGTTCCTTACTTCCTCTCGAATTAAAGTACTAGGGCTTTAATCTCCTCACGTGGCTCTCGTACAGGTTACCTGTAAGAGTAACCATACTGCTCATGAAAACGTGCCCGGTGATGGCCATGTAGACTATGTTGGACTGAAACGCATAGTTAACGAAATGAGGATGTTAATAGACCTCTGGCTACCCACCTCTTCGGCATTCGGCTTGTATTATATCACACACTGGTGCGGGCGCGAGTAAATTCAAGAGTATCTATGGTTGAATCTGTAGTTGACATAATTACAATCGATCGTCGTTACTAAGTGTGTCACTTCGTATCAAAGAACGGCAAGGTATATTAATTTTTAATCTCAAGCAGCTTTAAAAATCGATACTCCGTCGAGCGATTGGCAGGCATACCTTCGTATGTATCGATTTGTGCTCTATAATTTAATAACCGCAAAGGTAAGGCATCGCATACGGTCTATTCTGCCCACTCGTGCAGTAGACAGAGATAGGATAGGAGCAGTTGTAATTTGAATACAATAACCGCAATTCGCTATATGTGGGTCGTCGTGCTCATCGCGCCCTTTAGTGCCTGTAATATTATTCGCCTCAACGTAATCACCTTCAGATTAGATATTTTGGTTTGTTAAGGTTTATCTTAACATAAGACGCGTTACATCAAAATGTACGTTTTGTTTTCCATATACCCACCTAACATGGTATACCGTGCACAATTTTATATTTAGTAGTCCATCATAGTATTCAAATTTGAATGAGTAGTTAGGTAGATCTATTTACTCGTAACACTTTTTGTGTTGATATCTAGGCCATAAGTGACATAAACGATAAAGAAATTGGCGCAGCTGAGAAACTAGCTAATCTTTGGGGTTCAGAAACAGATAAGGCTGCTGGAAATAGGGGGTAGATTTCAGCGCGGTTATCAGGCAATGACGATAGCGTAGCGACCCCACCATCGGCGCCTGAGGCGGACGGCGTTTGTCATCACCAGTAGCATTGCAAGCGGCGCGCGATTCGCACGCTGCGCACCGCACCGCACGCGCACACGTACGGTAGTGAAAGTCGCGCGCGCACAGGTTCCGCTACGTTTTCGTACGCGTATCTTCGTCTAGTTATTGTGTTTGTTCGTTGCGCCAGTGCAACGGGGAAAGGAGGTCGGTGCTTGTCCGAAGCCCGTAAGACTATCGTGATTTGTGATATCCAAGTTTTAAATCGATCTCTTTTTTTTGTGACAACATATTTTACTCTTGATGTTTCCATTAAATAGCATTGTTTACTATAATGCTATTACATATATACAACATCCGTTTGTAATGAAACGATCTGAGATTCACAATTCAGTATTGTTAAATATGTATAATCAATCATGCATTAAATTGAAAATACCTTCTAAACAACTCAGCGTTCGGTATTTAGTACTTATATAAAAGACATCAACGAAGGTAATACGATGTTTAAATGGCAAGCTTTTAACTAATAAAAACATAAACACTAGATGCGGTTTTTCTCAACTTGAAAACATAGTTTTAGCAAGATATTTAAGCTTGAACAAATTGTCTTAGACGACTGGTTTTGGAAATTGTATCGAGGTGGAAAAACAACTGGTGAGAAGTTACGTTGTCTGTAGACATGAGTTAACCGTCTGGTGTTGGAAAGCCTGCCTCAACTTTGGTCACTCATGCAACTAATAGTAAAACTTAGAACTGATAACCAGCCGCCGTCACTGAACATTCGCCCGTGAACTCAGATACTTTTCCACATCAAGCATTCTTTAATTAAATACAAAAATATATTTTACTTATTCGAATTGCTTATAGACAAATTACCGATTTAAATATTAAATATTTTAGTATTAATCAGTTAATAATCACTCAAACGTTAGGTTTGTTTCTAAACAAATTTGATTTGCTTGATAAACATTAAAAGTTTTTTTTTTTAATTAATCAAACAAGCTGACATTTAGATGAAAATCTCGAGTATTTCGAAAAATCTGTCTGGGATGGTTATCCCAGAATGATTTTACAATATACTTGCATAACGAGAATCTGCCACTTAGATTTTTCTTGTTTTGAAAATTGATTCTACAATAACCGTAGCTGTATTTCTTTCGACAATATGCAAGCAATAACAATAAATTGTTACCCGTATTTTAGTAAATATTACGACTTCCGCGCATAAATGAATCGCCGTATCATCGGATGTTCGTTTAAAAATTTAAAAATTGATAAGTCATGTAGAGATGCAATCAGATCAAACATGTCATCTAATTTCACATATAATAAGTAATGAATTCAGCACTAAATATCGAAAGTTGCCCGTTGCCATTGCCACTTTTGCTAAGTTGTGTAAGTCCCCGCTGCGCTTTGAAATCGGACACGACCTCCATTTTTCTTAGCAATAGACGTAACTTGAGTATTGTATTATTCACAGCAATATACTTGGCAGCTAGGTACCAGCTATGGTCAGATTCAAAATTCCGCATGATAAATTCCTATAATTTTAGGGTATGTTGTTATGTCGGCCACATAGCATCGTCTTTCCCTCTAAAGTCAGATACAAAAACATTGTTATAGTGATTATATTTTTGTTTAACTTCATTTAATTGTTTTCCTTAAAATTTATACTTACTTTCATTTTCTTTGGAAATAAAGTAATATTTAGATATTTACCTCATACCAACCTTTTTGAGAAATTTTAATCCTCATTTTACATATCTTTATAAGTTATCTAATTTCCGCTACTCACGGGACCCAATTCCACCACCACAACCTATATAAGATACACAATTCCACCATACATCATTTTGTTATATCTCAAAGGGTTTTCGTTGAAAACTCTTAGGCGGCTTATTTTTTTCCGACACCTCCAACAAATATCATTATATTTTAGGCAATTTATACAAAAGCTTGAAGAATTCAAAACCACTCTATCCATTTGTGAAAACAGCACAAAAATAGGTACAGGCTTTGAGTTTATCGCTAATAGATAGACAGACAGACGCGGCGGAAGCCTTTCATTTATAATATGTAGTGATAGTGAAATATCTTATATATCCTTAGATACTTCTTTTTTAGATTTGATTGCTTAAGATTTTAGAACGTTGGACTTGGACAATACCACCACATTAAAATAATATGTAGCTTATAAGCTACGTTTGCAGTACATAGTTTCAAAATCTAATAGGTACCTATATATAGGAAATATATATCTCGGAAACGGCTCCAACGATTTTCATGAAATTTAGTATACAGGGGGTTACACACTAGGTCTGCAAGGCGAATCGCTGCTTGCAATGTTGAGCTGAGTGAGACATCGTGATTTTGAAAATTTTGAACTGTGATCATTCCTCCGTGGCAAGTTCGATTTTGAAAATTCTTTTTGAAAGTCACAACATGCTTTCTGAGCGTGTAAAGTTTGGTCACAGTGTCTCGAGCGGTTATTATGTAATTCCATCTGGAATTTTTTTAACGGTGATCATTCCTCTGTGGTAGCATTAATTTTTTCAAAATATATCCATAAACCTTCCTCTGATTGACCTCTTTAATCATGCCAAATTTGGTTCTGATTGGATTAGTAGTTTAGGAGGAGACCTGTGACAAAGAAAATCCTGAAGTCTAGTATGAGGAGCTTTCGCTCGACATCGTCTCACTCAGCTCAATATTCAGGTACAAGATGTTTTGTTCTAATAATAAGATCCATAGAAATATCTTAATTAATTTTAGTAATGGTTTTAAATAACTACAGCTAAAGAATTTAGAATAATTTTAGTTTTCTTTAATCTTAATCTAGAATTGAGTCACAACCAAAACGAATGCAAACGCGGCAGTGGTGATAGTCTAAAAGTATTGATTACCTGAAACAATAAACGAATTTTAAACTCGAATGGTAGGAATCCTAAAAATATCCTATAAATCATATATACAAAAACGATAATATTTTGATAGTGGCCTACTTTTGTATCCAGAAAATGCATTTTCTAGTTGACCAAAAAACTATGAAATAATCATTGAGAAAATAGGCAAAAAAATTTTTACATTTGCGATAAGATTATATCTAAACAGAGCAGACTGGATTGCTGTAAAAAGCGTGGACGCCGCTGAGTTCGTTGTGATCTAGTTTGCATATTTGTTTTTTATACTGATCGAATTCTCCAGTAACAGCGATGTTATTTTTTGGTGTACAATAAAGAGTTATCTTTCTTTATATCTATCTATCTATGTAAAGTTGAAAATTGAGTGTGCAAAGCTGTACAATATTCTATTTTGAGGTTGTTCAGATCCACATAGTTGTCAGTATACAAGGTTAGTTAGATAACCTGTTAAGACTGATTTATGTAAAAAACTACGCTAGTACAGTAACTACATAATTAATAAAACTAAATAAAAATATTTTTACTGATGATGGTTCCTGTACACTTTCCGATGTTGTTTTTTTTTGTGAGTATATTTTTCACGCCACTACACGATGGCATCACTGAATCATCAGTCACTGAATAAAGTTTAAAATTTGTCGGGATCAGGCCGACTCAGAAATGCCATGAAAATTCCTTTCTCCGATTAAGGGTGAAGACAATGATTCTGATACGGCAAATATTATCTTAAAATACCAAAGTACTTACATCAACAACTGCTCTTACAACAACCTCCTGTAGTTAAACATAGTTTTTTTCTTTAAATAATTCAATGTAGGTATATAACCTGTTAACAATGGATGCAAATGAATCAATATGAAGACTAAGCATTCATTCAATTAAACATCTAGAAATTCTTTGGAGATCAAAATAAAAAGCAATAAGTCTGTATTGAAAGTAGTTGCATATGAATATAGTTCCCGCATAGTGTAGTAGTCACACAAGTGATTTTCGTAAGTACCTACATTTCATGACAGGAACATTATTTATGATACCGATGATCAATTTCAATGTAATTATTTTTTCACCATTCTAAGTACTTTGATTGGGTTCCGACTCATTGGAATGATATCATGTCTAAATTTCAGATAATTTATGTTTCATGTCACGTACACACTTTCTTTGAATACTGCTATATTCTTATTGTTGAATTGCCGAAATTTAGCAGGTAAATGGCGCACTACACTTTTTGTATTTCTGTGACTACAATTGTCTGATAAATGCGTTATTTTACTTTTATACTTTACCTAAATAACTTGTCCTATTGTGTTTCGAGATTATCTTTTAATTTGGTATGCGATTGAAACGAGGATTCAATAGCTAGTAATGCAATGCGAGTAAATGCGAAAGTGAGTTCGTTTTTACCCAAAGGTTGATACCGGACCCTATTACTAAGGCAGTCCGTCCGTCTTATCACCTGGCTGTATCTCAAGAACCGTGATAGCTAGACAGTTAAAATTTTCAGAGATGATGTATTTCTGTTGCCGCTATAACAACAAATACTAGAAATAGAATAAATATTTAAAGGGGGCTCCCATACAAGAGACTTGATTTTTGTTGCCGTTTTTGGTCGATATTAATAACGTTAACAGGTAAAAGCTTCAAATATTCACAGAATATTTAATAATATATTCACTTTAAAAATAAAGAATTAAATAAAATAAAATAAGTATTTGAACTGTTGCGTTCCGTTTGGTGAGTGAGAGTGCCGGAGCCCAAACTCCTCCCCCATCCCCTTCCAAACTCCTTTCCCATCCCCTTTCCTTTACAGGGTCGGCAGCGTGAGTGTGACGCCACTGGTGTTGCACACCACAGGCCACATAGGCCGCGGTAACCGCTTCCCATCAGGTGGGCCGTGTGCTTGTCTGCCACCTTAGTGGTATAAAAAAAAAAATTAAAGGGGGCTCCCATACAACAAACGTGATTTCCTTGCCGTTTTTACTCAATATTAATAATGGTAAAAGGTAGAGGATTTAATATTCACATAGTATTTAGAAATAAATTAAGGGGGCTCCCTTTGTATAGATTATGGTATGGAACCCTTCGTTCATCCCCATTATTGTTTGTTATTCATCACGCAAAAACAATATGATATTGATTTGACTCAAAAATTTGCACAGATGCAGAGTACAGCCGGGAATAAGATATAGGTTAGTTTTATCCAGAGAATAGGTTCCTTTGGGTACCGGGATCAGCTATATATCTATGCGGGTAAACCGCGGGGCACAGGCTAGTTTTATATACTTTTATTCAGCAATTTAAACTTTAAAACCGTTCACAATAGTTTTTTGTTCACTGGGAACGAATTAATGAGTGATATTTTCTTTGTCTGTTGTTTATTTATTACCAATTAATCTGTATTCAGTGCGTCGCATCTTGCTCCTCTCATTATACATGCGACGTTTGTTCTTCGTTTCAATTATAAATTTATCATTGTTTCTGTGTGCATGTATTGTAATATCTCAGTTCTCTAGTCGCACTAGTAAATTCATTCATATTGAAACTAATGACCTGTGTCACGGACCTAAATACTTACCCTGTATTTTAGTTCACCAATGAATCTTTGATATAACACTCTTTACAAAATAAATTTGCTGTCCCGATTGGCCCGCGGAATACGCCGCGTTGTGTGAGACAGCATGAGATTTTGAACTGTTTACACAGTAGCTTATACATTTTAAAGCTCATTGATTACTCTTAGATTATTAATATGTCAATAATCTAAGTGATTACTATTACAGTATGTAATACGACGTCATTTTTTTAATCTGTCTATATTATTATAAAATTGTAAATTAGTCGTATGGTCGTGTCTGTACATTGGAGATATTTAAAAAAATACTTGTTTTATGTTAAATTAACGATTCTGAAAGAGTTCTTGTCTGTTTGTTCGCGATGAATGCAATAACTACTTAACAGTTTTTGATGCAGCTATTAAAAGGGTCTTGGTCAGACTTAAAATCATGTAAATTAAATTATGAATAGATCAAGGAATGTTTACTTGTGCAGTTTCGAACCCAACAGGTATGAGGTTACCTTTTTCATCATTATATCTTTAATCATTCATCATGAAGAAACAGATGTTTACATGTAACATCGCAATAAATTCTATCGGGTTCTCAAATATAATAGCGTGATGGTAATTATTATCAAAGGTTGAGTTTCTAATCAACTATGTATCTTTCACATCTAGGTAACTATGTAGTTTCGAGATTTCATATTTTACTGCTCATCACCTTTTAGCTAAATAGCGTGATGTAAATCATCAACAGTCCATCCATAGTCCAGTCGGAACGTTAACCATGTCTGAGTTCTATCTAACTTCAGAATTTCGCGATGATCTACTTTGTAATAATAAAGGAATGATCAATAATAGATTTGGTCGATTTTTCCCTGCTGCTCCTATCACACTTATAGTAGCGTGATGATATACAGCTCATTTATGACTATACCCTAGAAGAAAATTTTCAGCTGAATCTGTTCAGCGGTTTGCAAGTGATGCTCGGACATCGATAATAAAAGCAGACAAACAGACAAAAAAACATAAAATCACATTTTTGGCATCGGTATCGTTTCTAGAACACAACAATTTTTTTTTTAAATATTTAATGTACAGTTTTCACCTCGTTTCGATTTTTAATACGCATAGAAAAAGCACGCAGATAATTCTATTTGCAGGGAAATTGAAATGTTCAATAAATACATGACAGTAATCTGTATTGGTAAAGAATAAAATTTTGTATATATCAACAATATAATTTTGTACATGTCTTTCTTCGAGCCATGATCTTATGTTGGAGGTAAACGCTTTAGTATAATCATAAAATCAAATCAGGCGCTTTTTGGTTAACAACAACAGATATGAAGATTTCTAACAAAGATATCCTCTATGCTTCTAAGCGCAAAACTTAAGGCGTATCTACATGAACTCTTTTAGCTCTCCGTTGTAAATTTTTTGATATCTATGATCTTAAAATTTTAATATAATTAAACATATTTAAATATCTATACTATTCTATATTCTGTGTAGTAACTGACTTCTCGCACCGAAGTTATAGTTAATTCTTACAATAAAAAAAGTTTATTTTTATTTATTTTTTAATTTGAATTATAATGAAATATATTATTGAAATCAAGTCCATTCTAGTACTTGTCAATGTATCTAATGAACCTATCACGGCAAACGTGGTGCAGAAATTCACACCATCGTCTAAGCAAATCGAGTATAAATTAACACACAATATTTGGAATAAATGATATGATTACGACATGTACCAGCAAAAGACGTTGTACCAATTCACATCTTTTATTAATGCATAATAAAATAAAGCTCAGTATGTATGTGGTAGGTACTCTTGATATTTAAAAAATGAACCATAACTTGTCTAAAACGTGAACCGTTTATCTCATTTCATTTACTTCAAGACGTAAAACATCAATTGGAACTTTCCATAAATGTAAAATGTATTTGTGCGTGAGATTTCATATTATATTGCACTTGCCGGAATACCCCTGATATAATATATGACGTCTTTGCGATCACTGACCTTTTTGTTTACTTTAACATTTTCATTTTGAGATCGTTCTTGTTC
Organism: Cybosia mesomella; assembly: GCA_946251805.1. Taxonomy (NCBI): domain Eukaryota; kingdom Metazoa; phylum Arthropoda; class Insecta; order Lepidoptera; family Erebidae; genus Cybosia; species Cybosia mesomella. The sequence continues at coordinate 25,385,955 of OX276390.1, read as the reverse complement.
TTGATCACTAAAGGTATCTAGTAATCGGTGTGGTTCTGTCTATCATTCTAAATGGATTCCTTGCTACTATCATAGCTCTTACAGTATATGAAGAATGCAAGTATCGATGAAGCTGTTCGGATTGCTTTCTGTAAATCGGACTATACTCGTAATCCAACAAATATTTTCCGTAGATAAACTTCAGGTAGTTATATATATACGTTACAGGCTTCTACTGTCTGAAAGGTCGAAACTGTTATGTACATTTTCGTGTGCGTTGTTACCGAAGAAGGTCTTTAAACCTCGACTTAAGATAACTACGGTGGCGATAGGTAGAACGGTAATGGTGCCAACACATTTACGAGCGTTTGTGCGTGCTTTATCACCCTATACATTATTAACATTAACCGCGTAATGATTTAGTTGCTAAATATTTTCCACTATGAATTTTACTATGTAACATGTTTAAGATTTAATTTTGCCTACCTAACTTTTAACTTTGTGGTTCTGTTGCAATTGTAAGTAGGTTTTTGCCATTTGCAAGCTGCACTAAGATGATAAGATGTCGCATTTCTACACAGATAATACAGTAATAAAATTTATATCTTTACATTTAACTCATTAATTTATAATAAATAATTTATTGCATTATAGACACTTTTATCAGTGGGTATGGTATGGTATGGTATGGTTTCGCGAGCTGGTATCCGCAACTCCACGACAGGGCGCGGTTTTTGCGTGAGGGTGGGCATTTCACTCTACTATTTTCAAGCACGGGGAGTGCTTCCCTCGCCTGTCTGCAAACTTCCAGATTTATCCAATAGCTGTTGTGTTGATCTCTCGTTCGTTTGTTTACCATGGTTCGTAGGTATGCAAAGGGGATCGGTATTATGGGCTCAGGTCCCATTACCACCATGTCAGATCCTCTCCTGGCAAGCTCATCCGCTGCATCATTGCCGCGCGAGCCGCTGTGGCCCTTAATCCATTGCAAGGTTATGTTATTGAAATGGCCTATTTGGTTCAGTTTACGATGGCACTCTAGTATTAGTCCCGAGTTTATAGTGTGGCTGTTTAAAGCTTGCAGCACGGCCATGCTGTCGGAGAGTATGCGTATTGAGTGGCCTTCCACTCTCCTGGTCATTACCGCTGAAGCTGCCAGGGTAATCCCCATGCATTCAGCTTGAAATACTGTGTTGTGGGTCCCCAGCGGTGTTGATATGGATATATTAAGGTCCTCCGAGAAAACGCCGGCCCCGGTGCCTGTACCAGTCTTTGATCCATCTGTGAAGATGCGTAGTTCCGTTGGGCATAAAGCCTCACAGCGGTGGTCCTCATGAAGTTGGATCTTGTATTTTTTGTCGAATACGTATTGTTTGGGCACACGATCATTCATTGCTCCTATCATGGGTATCTCCTTTATGAGATCTGTGAGCAGTGAGGTGTGTCGCGTGTTTCTCTCGCTCCATAGGTTGAGTGCCCTTAGGCGTATGGCCGCAGCTGTTGCTTCTTGGCGGATGAACAGATCCAAGGGTGGGAGTCCGAGCATGGCTTCCATTGCCGCGGTGGGGGTAGATTTCATGCATCCAGTGGTTGCCATGCAGGCTAGTCTTTGGGTCCGTTGTAGTTTAGCCGCTACTGTGCTGTTTTCGGTCCTTGGCCACCAGACGATAGCACCATACGCTATCATTGGGCGGATTACTGTTTCGTAAAGCCATAGGATGATTTTAGGTGATAGCCCCCATTTTTTACCAATCATTCTTCTGCACTGCCAGAAGGTAATCCCAGCCTTTTGTTTTTTTTTTATCAGTGGGTATTAATATTGTCCAAGAATATATAAAAGGTATAAATACAATTTCAGCTGCAATCCGCACCAGTTCTTACTTTGTACAATTTAATAAATTTGAACAGACCAATATCTGAATCAAAAAAATTACAAAAGTTTTAAATAAATTTGTGTAGACCAATATCTGAATTAGAAAAGTTACCATAAAATTAAATAGATTCGAAAATACCAGTATTTCAATTGGAAAATTTACAATAGTATTGAATAACTCTGAGGAGATAATTTATTAATTGAAAAATTTTCACTAAATTTCCAAATATCTAAATTCAATAGATTTCAAAATCAATATCTGATTAGAAAATGTACAGTCATACAGTACATACAGTACATACAGAATAGATTTGCAGAGACCAATATCGGGATTAGAAATTTTTAATCGTCTTTAATATCATCATTAGTAAGAATCTTCAAAGAAGTTGTAACATCAAAGGTTGTGATAAATAACGAGAAGTGGAAACGACGTCAGTTTATTACTTGTTTTCTGTTTTATTTATCTGTCTTACAAACAACGATTTGCATGCGTCAACAAGTAGCAATGTGTTTTACGATAGGACCACTTGCATTGAACACTTCAGTCACAACCAAATTAGTATTATTGTATTGTAATAGTCGTGATATGTCTTCTTGTACACAGTAATTACCAATAAGAATATGAGAGCATAGTCGTTTTGCTGGGATTGTTTTCATTAGAAATGGCGATCCGCGAAGGGTTGGATGTCGAAACCCTTTGTGAGTTTAATATCTCCGCTGACATTGGTCTTACGCGTTCCATAAGTTGACAGAAATTGGTTGTTTAGTGACAAATGTTCGACCATATTGGTTCTAGGTAATAAATGTCGGTATAGCTACAGGTGACTTTAATTAAAATTATACCCATCAGCTCCCGTCCTAAATTATTTTATACGTGTTTCATTACTACGCACTTGCTTGACCCAGATACCATATTGCAAAATGTTACCGACTTCCTGTGCACTGTTTAGTTTTTGACTATACTATACTGCATATAGATTTGTCAGATTAATACAAATATTAAGTGACCTTATTCAGTTTATACGTTTAGTACCTGATAGAATCCGTGTAGGTACATACTTCTAATGGTGAAACCGGAATGGTAATTTTTTTACTGTCTAGTTGGCCATTTTTGGAATCTTCTGTGTTGACCGTAGTCCTTTTTTTTTCCGTGCGGAAATCCCTTCGGATAACCCCCGCTGGCCAGCGGGGGCGGTTATGTCGGGCTTGAACCGACTAAAACCGCACGCCGTCTCGGGTCTACAGACGCCGGGGTGTAAGGTTACCCATAGAGCATATCCCTCCACCCCGACTGACCCTGGGCCATCTCCGGTTTCGAGATGGCCCCGGTTGGGGGGAGGGGCGCTAGTTGCCCCACCGTCCCGGCCTGCTTCTGCTGGGGGTTAGTACCGTAGTTTAGTACCTAGTTCTATATCTATCTACTAGCTGACCCGGCAGACTTCGTACTGCCTCAATCGATGACAAACCTTTTAAACCTTGTCTGGCTGGACCTACACAAATAATTCAAGACTAAAATTAGCCAAATCGGTCCAGCCGTTCTCGAGTTTTAGCGAGACTAACGAACAGCAATTGATTTTTATATATAAGAGAAGAAGATAGCTGACCCGGCAGACTTCGTACTGCCTCAATCGATAACAACTTCCATATTTATTCACCTTTTAAACCTTCTCTGGACCTCAACAAATAATTCAAGACCAAAATTAGCCAAATCGGTCCAGCTGTTCTCGAGTTTTAGCGAGACTAACGAACAGCAATTAATTTTTATATATAAAGAAGAAGATAACAACTTCCATATTTATTCACCTTTTAAACCTTCTCTGGACCTCCACAAATAATTCAAGACCAAAATTAGCCAAATCGGTGCAGTCGTTCTCGAGTTTTAGCGAGACTAACGAACAGCAATTCATTTTTTTATATATAAAAAGATGTTCTAGTGAACATTTTCGTTTTGTTTCTTCGAATCGTCAACGCTACGACAAATTTACCCAAATTGAGCTTATATTCCCTACTGATGAATGACTAAGAATTATTAACGATTTCATAATGTACATACTATATGTATGATGGCACTGATAAATCGTAAAACTTCGTTCAAAAGCAGCACTTTTGGCAGGTTCCAACTTTAAGATAAATACGTAGATGCATAGTTTTAATATGAAAAAGATAATGAAATCGATGGTGATTATATGAAATAGTTACCACGTATATATGCAGACGACGGCAACTTTCGCCGCGACAGCGCGCGGCATCGCGCGTGAGCCGATGACGGACAACGCGGTGTTACGAAAGCTACAATCACATGCTTATATGGCATAGCGTCGACACTTGTAGCTGACGTTCCATACCGCTAGACATCAATTAGCTATTTATATGTACAAACTGCCATTTGTTTACGTCTCATTGTGTACAAATAATCAGTACCTAATTTACAAAATAAGGACAATATATTAGTTATACTATAATCATTTCGTTGCTTAGGTATATAAGTACCTAAGTACGTAAGTACATAAGTCGGTTCAAGCTCGATATAACCGCCCCGCTGGCCGGCGGGGGGTATCTGAAGGAATTTCCACACGAAAACAAAAAAGGTACATAAGTACCCAATGTTTTCCTTGAGATTTAATTGCAATCTCTAAATGTAGAACTATTCTTTAAAGGCTTGCCAGTAGTTACATTTTCATAACAATGTTATTTTTTTGGTTAATACCGTCAACTCGTTAGGTGATTCTATTGCAAGAACACTCATTTATCATAATATTTGTCCTTCCTTCACTAGTTTAAAAAGTTCGTTCACCTTAACGCGTTATGTCACACTTGTGTCACATGAATTGAGATATCGATTTAAAATTTTATAAAATTCTAGTTGTGAAGACTCACAAGCCGTAAGCTTGATTTATTCCAATTACTATACGACTGCTTCACTAAATGTTTTGCAAGTATCGATGCACCTATTCGGAAATGACGGAGCCGTAATGTGCATATTGGCTCTGTAAAATATTGAGGTGTTTAACAATAAGAAGTTTCAGTGCGAATATAAAATGAATGTTGAACCGACTCTCACTGAGTCCCCAGTGCCACTGGCATTGTCGCGGCTACAGACGCGACCAGGCCGCCTGCCGCGCAACTTGCGCTCACATCGCCCCAGTCTGCAACTCGCTAGCCTGGAGGAATCCGCAGATGAGTCTCCTAGACGCTACAGTGGAGACGCCTTTGCTGCGGATACTGACGACGACGAGGCCTTCACCGATAGTGCTATGTCAGATACACTGTCTAGATCCACATCTAACGGGCGTAGAGTATCTGATGCTACCTTCGCTGAACGATACAGAAAATTGAACGAATTTGATGGACCTCCGCCGGAACCACCGCGTCGAGCCTCTCTTGCTGTACCAGGGGGTGTAGACGGTTTCGGACCTACTGATAAAGGCCGTAGACGCTCTTGGGCAGCTCGGCTACAGTTAGAGCGTAAGAAAAGAAGGAAGTCGGGCGGGAACGACACCGACGAAGAGAGTGATACCCCTATGTATGTTCGTCAGAAACGACCCTCATGGTGGAACGTCTTTGTACCAGATAACATGTTGAAGAACAGGTATCGTGAAATTACTAGTTTTAATGTAATTTAGAGAGCCGATTTATATTAAATAACTTGACATAGGGATAACCAACATTTTTAAACGATCATTGACATTGTGACATGACTGCGCTAATCAATGCAATGTGATATAATTCTCGTATTCCTTTTACGGGATTAGAATGTGTGATACCTGTGATGCTAGGGCACACGATTACCTTGACCCAATGCTCAGAGTCCGATTGTTTGTTTGAGAATTGTACGATTCTCAAGGTTATTTGACATTGCGGGTGGAACTATAAAATCTTTTTGTCAACTTGATGCAAATCTTCGTGTTAACATACTGAATTCTGCGCTTTACTTTATTGTTAATTAATTGTCTATCTATATAATATTGTAAAATTGTCAATTAGTGGTGTCTGTACATGATATTTATTTAAAAATTTAGGTAATGTTATATGAACGATTGTGAACACAAATATTTTATTTGGAATTCTTGTATGTTTTTCTATTTTTTTTCGCAAAAACTACTAAACGGTTTTTGATGCGGATTTTTGTTGCAATCGGTTATGTAGAACTAGAGATATGACCAATAAAACGATACCCGTCCTCCGTGTTATAGTTATTAAATTAGTATGCACGACAAAAATATTACCCAACGAATACTGGAGTGAGGTAAACTTTCAGCCCGATCTAATCCTGCTGTAGTGCAATTGTAGTATCTTCAGCATGTACTAGACTGGTAACACTCAATAAGGAGACATCGTGAAAACAATCTTGGTTCATTCTGCCATCCATCACTTTGTACAAAAAAAAATCGTATCTTTTCTAGCAAATACTATAGTTCTCAGTGAGTCCATAGGCAATTGAATATCTATAAAAATTAATGGTTCTTTGTTTGTCCCTTAAACGGTCCTTTACCAATAAACTGAGTGCGAAACTTCGATAAGCTCCTATGCACAGGTTCCGAACATAACAACAAATAGAAGTAGCGCGAAGTATGCCGGGAATTTGGCTGGTTGTTTACATGAAAGTTTTACATTCTGTCTGCAATAGGGGAGTTCTTGAAAATTTCCACTACGTACATAAAATTGTTTACACAGATAGATACGTGACAAGTTAATAAGTATAAATTTAGATCTTGATAAATCAGTAGCGGACGCTATCTAGATTCATGTATATTATTATATTACTTTATCATTATGACAAGAAACGTTTTACTAACAATATAACACAAATATTTGTAGTATTTATAACTTTTAGTGTGATCAATGTTGAAGTTACTGAAGCCATTATGTATGTTCTGAACCTACGGACACAAAATAAAACTGATAAAATGTGAAAGAGGCGCTTCTACATTTACAACTGTAGATTCGCAATAAGATAGGTACAGTAGCAATTACGAAAAAGTCTGACAAAAACTCACGGCCACTCCTTTTTTTTTTTATCGTGCGGAAATCCCTTCGGATACCCCCCCGCCTGCCAGCGGGGGCGGTTATGTCGGGCTTGAACCGACTAAAACCGCACGCCGTCTCGGGTCTACTGACGCCGGGGTGTAAGGTTGCCCATAGAGCATATCCCTCGCACCCCGACTGACCCTGGACCATCTCCGGTTTCGAGATGGCCCCCTCGGGTTTGGGAACCACGGTGTCCCCGTCTTGCCCCGGTTTGGGGGAGGGGCGCTAGTTAGCCCCACCGTCCCGGCCTGCTTCTGCTGGGGTGACAGGCGCCCTCAACTGTCACCCCCAAGCCTGCGCTCATGGAGGACGGAGGTCGTTAAGTGACCTCCGGCGCCTGAGTCGCCTGCGACGCGCGGCGAGCAAGTTGCGGGCTCGGCGGGCCGGGAGAGTTCTAAATCTCTCCCGGGCGCGCTCCGCCATCTCCTTCGCGAGCATTACATGCTCGCAGTAGGAGGTGGCGGCGGCCCACGCGCTCGCGCTCCGCACCATTGCAGCAATCATGCTGCCGAGCGAGAGGACTCCCACCCCGATGGCTGCCACGAGCTCATGCCTCGGCGCCTCCCACGCCGCCGCCGGGCAGTCCGCCAGTGTGTGCAGTCCTGAGTCCTCGCTCGCATCGCAGTGATGACACTCAGGCGTTGGCTCCTTCCTGATCCGATGCAGGTGGTCCCCGAAGCACCTCACGGCCACTCCCTCAGTCTCAATTTTACAATGTTCATCTTTACGAATTGTACCAGCAGGTGCTGTAATCGTTACACCACAAGTGTTTTATTGGAACATAGGTACTTTTAGTCTCCATTGTTAAAGTGTAACAGAGGCATACACTTAATTTTTTTTAATTCGCCGTGTCACTATATTTAGTAGGTACCTTTTTTTTTTTTCGGGCGGAATTCCCCTCGGATACCCCCCCGCTGGCCAGCGGGGGCGGTTATGTCGGGCTTGAACCGACTAAAACCGCACGCCGTCTCGGGTTTTCAGGCGCTGGGGTGTAACGTTGCCCATAAAGCATATCCCTCGCACCCCGACTGACTTTGGGCCATCTCCGGTTTCGAGATGCCCCCCTCGGGTTTGGGAACCACGGTATCCCCGTCTTGCATGCATGCATAGCATGTTGCGGGCTCGGCGAGCTGGGAGAGTTCTAAATCACTCCTGGGTGCGCTTCGCCATCGCCTTCGCGAGCATTACATACTCGCAGAAGGAGGTGGCGGCGGCCCACGCGCTCGCGCTCCGCACCATTGCCGCAATCATGCTACCGAGCGAGAGGACTCCCACCTCGATGGCTGCCACGAGGTCACGCCTCGGCGCCTATATTAGGTACCTACTGCAAACAATCTGGTTAGAATGAATACAGACGATAAGAAAGCGGCTTGTCACACAGCGACGAACTCCGATCATGGCTTTAGTTACTGTCTGATGCTGCTTAAGGTTGTAGGTTGACCGAGCGAAGATCTGATAACGAATCCATTAATCCTTGCTTCTCTTCATTATTTCCGTTTCATTGGATGTGGGTATTTTGAGTAAGTTTTCTAGCGAATTATCATAAGTCAGTTGTTAGTGATTGTGATGACTCGTAAAGCAATCGAGAAGCATCCACATTAGTCAATCGCCTATAACGTTAATCTTCACGACGCATTTACACGTAACAATTCAAATACATTTTCTAACATTATATTCATGTAATAGCGGTAGTCGCAACCCGTTATCGTTTTAAAGTAAACTGGCGATATCGAAAATTAATTTAGATTTTATCGCCTTCAGCTGTGATTCAAATTCTCATATATTAAGCAGTTGTTTTTATTATCAAAGAATACTTATTTGCTAGTAGTAAAAGAAAATGCTATCATGGCCCTAACATAGTTAAAAATTATTTAACCCATTAGCGTGATGCTTATGAGTAAAGATATTGTTGGATGCTAAAGGATTAGGGTTACATTTAAGGAATTATTTTAAAATATTGCCATTGATTTCAAATCGGAAAAAATCGCTTCTTGAAATCTTCAGAAGAAGAGATCGACATCTCTTAACGCTGTAGTCGTAGGACAATCAAGTTGTGTTCAGTGATTAAGCTTTCTACGTGGTTGACATACAATGGAACCTCTATTTACCTGCCTGAAGGAACATTAACATACTGTTGCACATTATCTCGAACTAAATAAACCTTGGACTACGCAATCGTTTCGTAGCTGATGTATTCAAAACCGAACGGAAGAATTTTCGTAACCACATACGTAAATATATTGGATTCAACATGGAATAATGTTTCATAAATGTATTGTACACAATTTTGTTTTGGTCGAATGCTGTTAACGTTGGCACCGAACGTTTGGCTATTCTATTAGCATGGAGTAATGTTTATTCACGATTTCTTTTGGATCATCTAACGTGAGACGTGTCAAATTTATTTAGATCTATATGTATTTTGAATATAAGAATACGCATGTGCAAATGTATATCAATCGGTTTCACCTTGACTTCTCGATCTTACCTCGCTACCAATTTGTAACATTTTTGTTAGACACAACTACTTGTGGGGCTTTTTCTCTCTTACTCTCTATACTCTTATCAATATAGGTCTGTACGTAACAGGCCTATAATGATAAGAGGCCCTCAAATGTTTCTACTACTGCTATTACCTTTTTTTTTCGTGCGATAATCCCTTCGGATACCCCCCCCCCCCCCCCCCCGCCGGCCATCCATAAAAATACTACTTTCTCAAAAACGACACATTCTGAACTTAATATGTATGTAGGAGCCTTGATGCTCGAAACGGTGCCGGTTTTTCTTTCTCTTCCTTGTATCTGTTGTAGTTGAAGTTGCATTGCATATAAAGTGACTATGTGCTTAAACCCTATGGTACAATAACTTACGGTCCATCTGATGCAGCCCATGGTCACTAGTAACTACATTCTAGAACCCATAACACAAGAGTTAGTTACTTTGGGTCTAGATAGCGCTGTGTAGAATCACGTAAAATATTTATTTGTTTATTATTATTTAATACAGGCAATAGTGGCATCGACAACCCTCTGAAAGTCTGAAAAGGTACGAAAGTATTCACTGCTCGCCCGCTGGCATAAGATCGTCTTCTTGTTAACCTCTGTTACCACTCTTCATTGTTACATGCTCTTTCTGATCTGTGTTGACGGTACTGTTACTCTGAGGCACTTTTTACACAGGACACAAAATAATGAATCACATGTTTTGAAAGGCAAAAGATCTTACTGTGTGATTAACATTACATTTTCTGTAGTAATGAGGTTTTTGTTTGGGTTTTGTTTAAATCTGTAGATAAGTTTAACATTATTCAACGTTATTGAGTTATCTTTATTATATTCTCGTATTATCTATAAATAGGACTTCCCCTGTGTTCCTGCCGAGAGGAATGCCGTACTTCCAAATCAACGTTACCTTGATGAATTATTATAATCAATCGATCTCTTTCATACAAATGCATCCACCTATAATATCACTGTCGTCCCACTCAATATTTTGTTCCGGAAACTAAACTAAGATTATTGAGTTAGTTTCCGGAACATAATGTTAATACTTATAGTATAGAGCAACCAATTATAGCCAGTTTAGTTTTAATAGTGGGTAAACAATAGTAAAAGGTTAAGGGGTAGGCGTTATTAAACATACTTAAACGATCCGGATTTGTTAGTCATGCGGAAATCTGAATTAAAATTATTAGCATAAAATATATCTGTGCCGTTATACTTCGGCGGAGGCACGCTACGTCATAGACCAAGTTGGTTTCATCATGCCCACGACGCTGTGCAGCCTCTACATAGCTTCCGCAATCGTGCGTTCACCTTTAAATTTATGTGATACAAGAAACCCTTTGTCTCACGTGTTCTTGCCATACTTTGTATTTGTTAATAGAGTTAAATGTAAGCAATTTACATAAGAACCTGCGTGAAACAGAATTGACTTTTGACATTCTGTATTATCGTTAGCAGTTATTATGCATACGATAGTTTTCGGCTATAATTTTATTTTATTAGGTAATGCAAAATTCTTTTTAATAATATTCTCGTATAAACATTGATTAAGTACTTTAATAAATATATTTATGTTCTCAAAATAACTATAGTCTTCAATTAGATTTGTTTCGTATTTGTCCGCATATGTTGTGACTGTACTAATTTAATTTGGTAAGTTACTTCGTCACAAATCTAATTACGGGGTTGTTAAATCTGATTAAGGATACAGTGCCTCTTACACGTTCTATAGCTACGTAAAACCATTTTAATTTATACCGTTTATCGTATTTCTTACTTATACTGCTGTACTTCAGCGTTCACAACCCTTGTGTTACGCTTCAGGCTCCACAACTCGCATATGATGTAGATGTACCTCGTATTGCAGATCTCAGTTTTCAGACTTTTCAGGCATGTAGTCCATTGACTCAGAAGATTCAGAAATAAAAGAAATAGAAATAATTCACTTTCCTCGATCACTATGATCCAACGCGTTGGACACATTATCAGAACCCTACGGACAAAAAAGTATAATAAAAGTTCATCGTATTTTATTTAGTCCTCAAACAAAGAAAATATGAAAGACCTTAAAAATGGCATTCTCTAGAAATGTTCTTGCCAATAATATATTTCATACATACATACATATACTCACGCCTTTTCCCCTCCGGGGTAGGCAGAGACAACAGCCCGCCATCTGCTTCTGTCCTTACATACTTCACGTAATATATTTCCTGTTTATTTTTAGTTCTTAGTTCGTATTTGCATTTTATAGGTAACTCCTGTTTTTACGGTAACACAGAGGTATCAGAACATTGTTCCGTACTCCTCTGCTTTCAGAGGAGACAGGATGAGCGATGCTGTTAGTGGTGAGATGGCCCAGGGTCAGTCGGGGTGCGAGGGATATGCTCTATGGGTAACCTAACGCCGGGGGCGTCTGAAGACCCGAGACGGCGTGCGGTTTTAGTCGGTGCAGGCCCGACATAACCGCCCCCGCTGGCCGGCGGGGGGGTATCCGAAGGGATTTCCGCACGAAAAAAAAAAAAAAGGTACCTACCATACGTGTAACAATAAACTTTACGACATCTTAAAATACATTATGCATTTCTGTTTATCTTTCTGCATTTTCAGGAATTTTGGAAAATGGCCAAATTTAAACTATTATTGAATTGTAAATTGGTTGTCTGTACATTGGAGATATCAAAAAAAATACTTGGGTTATGTTAAATGATGATTCTGAACACTAAAATATTTTTATTTTATTCCAGTCTGTTTGTCTGTACTGAACGGATTTTGATGCGGTTTTTTCTATTAGGAAGGTCGTGGTCAGACTTAAAATCAGCCTTAAAGTTTTTTTTTATTATCATTACAATTGGGGACACCGGAAACCGGACGGACGATCCACCCACGAAGCTTGTGGGCCACTTCATCCATTTCCCCAGCCCTCCCGTTGGGGAGAGCTTGGTTATTCCAGCATTCACGGTGCCCCTACAAACCTTTTTGTATCCTTGCAGAATCTCACGATCTGTTCCACCTTCAGATCCTTCAACTCCTCCGTGTCCAGTGTGTCCGATCCCAGAAGTTCCTATCTAATTAGTGAGTACATGGGCCACTCGGCCAGCAGGTGGAAACTGGTCTCTTCTGTCTCCATGCACTCCGGACAGTTGGGGTCAGTCTTCACTCCGATCACTGTTAGGTGTCTGTTTAGTCTGCAGTGTCCTGTTATTACTTCTATGACGAGCCTCATGTTCCCTCTTCAGAGTTTGGTCAGTTGGCTGGTCTTTTTCTTGTCGATACCCTTGATAAAGATCTTCGACTGTCTCATGTCTGTCGATGATCTCCATCGTCGGTTAGTGTCTGCTGTAATACTGCAGCTAATTACTCCCTTGGTGATTTTGTGCGATATTGGGAGCCAGGGCTCCGGCTCCACCAAGGTTTTATCGGCGCCGTCTCTGGAAAGTTTGTCAGCTGTCTCGTTGCCCATGTTGCTTTCATGTCTGGGCACCTAGGCGACTGTTAAGTCGACTTTTTTGGCCAGTTTCTCTAGTGACTCTTTACATTCCTTTACGATTGCTGAGGTCGTTTCCGCTTTGCTTAGTGCCCTCAGCGCCGCCTGAATGTCGCTGTAGATGGTCACCCTGTTGATGTTGTTCAGGTGTTCGACCAGCTCAGCACATTCCTTTATGGCGTATACTTCAGCTTGAAAGACACTTGCGTATCTGCCTAAAGATATTGATCTATTTATCTCTGAGCCGTCTTCGCACTTAATGTGTATTCCAGATCCAGATAGCTTTGTCATTTCCTTCCTTGAGCCGTCCGTATAGCAGACAGTGCCACTGGCATCTGTCTGCCAGTCCTCCCTTGGTCCTATGTGAACTCTGTACTTCTTGTTGAAGATTCTCTCCTTCCTAATCAGGTCATTGTTGGAGAGGATCATCGACAGCCTCTCTTCGTAGTTCTTGCTGATACTGCCATGGCCTTTATCCATAATGGTTCCGGTCCACTGCTCCTGAGTTTGAACCATTGTTCGGTTGCTTTTCTTTTTATTTCTAAGTCCAGGGGATATTGGGGTTTATATGATTTCGAGCGTGGCTGTGGGAGTTGTCCTCATCGCGCCCGTGGTTATTAGAGCTGCTAACCTTTGTACTTTGTCTAGTTCGGCTTTATTTCTCCCAATGGCAGTCTTATGCCACCATACAAGGGCACCATGTAGGATTCTTGGCAGGATAATTGCTTTGTAGATCCATAGCACTATCGCTGGTTTCATCCCCCATGTTCTTCCTATCGACGTTCGCTGCAAACTGAACAATAAAAACTACATCGAGAGCGTCATCAAAACAGCTTCACGAAAACTCGGAGTTCTGAACAGGGTGAGACGGTTTTTCACGCCGGGGCAGCGGTGTCTTTTGTACAAGACACAAATTCGCCCCTGCGTGGAATACTGCTCTCATCTCTGGGATGGCTCCGCACAGTACTTATTAGACGCTCTCGACAGATTGCAGCGGCGTGCACTCCGTATCATTGGGAGTCCCGAGATTACTAACAGCTTAGAACCTCTGCAGCTGCGTAGAGACATTGCCTCTCTGGCTGTATTCTACCGCCTCTACCACGGCGAGCGTTCTGAGGAGCTCTTCCAACTAATCACACCTTCTCCATTTTGATCCAGAACAACACGTGCTGGACTGTGATGCCATCCGCACATGGTGGAAACAGTCCCGATCTCAGCGGTTCGGTGCTTCCTTTATTTGTCGCACGATAAAGAGCTGGAATTCTCTGCCCGCGCACGTGTTCCTTTCTTCTTACAATCCCGGGTTCTTCAAGCGGGGCGTGAAAAAGCATCTTTTGAGGCCGTCAAGGTAGATATCTTCTGGACTTCACCCTAGCTTCTCACCATCCAGCGGGGTGCAGTCAATTGACGGAACGAAGCCTATAAAGGTTCACAAAAAAATAAATTACAAGTAGTGTTAAAATGATGTATTGAGTATCAAAATTTACATTTTCGAAGCCACTACTTTGACTTCGGATTGAGCATTAAAAAGATATGGAGACCGCGAAACCGACGATGTCCGCATTCGGGGGCCCTATGGGTATATAAAGACCCATAAAGATCTTGCAGCTTGGCGCCCGCTCACATAAGCTTTTACGGGAGCGACTTTCTGATAGCTTTATGACAATATTGTAATTATTATAAGCTTTATTCCCTGTATTTAAAGTGCAACTAGAAGATCTTCTATGCCAATAACTGTTGCATCATTATTTGTTTTGATACTACATCACCACCTTAAGTTAACTTTCGTTGTTTTTCTGTATATTGACGCGAAACACTGGACGCGGCGAAACACCGCCAGCGCCTTGCTGTGGCGTAGTAGCAACTTTACTATGCCAAAAATACTTAGTCGTCGAATACCCTCGCCTTAACATAAGCTTTTAGATCATGCACGATAATACACTAACTGACCGAAACGACCTCTCTGCACCTACAAGAATTAACTTTTGGCCCAGCTTTGCTTCTGCGAACTCTATGAGTAATAGCCACGCCAGTGATGCTGTGATAAAATACCCATTTCTTATTTTTATTTTATTGCTCCGTCGTGTCGTTCGGACTTACACAGAAATAAAACCAATTTTGTGGTCTAGATATTACTTGTTATAGCAATTTTTAATATGTTTTTATAATTTGTCCTGATGTTGCATGGGGCTGGGGCCCCACGAAGACCTACAGGCCCAAACGAATTTAACCTGCTAGGGTTGGGGGTTCAGATGGCAGTCCTCCGATAAAAGTCATATAAGCTAAACCCAGAGGAGGAGAAAGGGTAAGCGGACCCCAGACTCCGAAGTGAATGCAACCGGGTGTAACGCTAAGATGATGATGAATTCCTTGCCCTTACTGACTGATTCATCAACGCAGAGCCTAAACCGCTGCAAATTGCATACTTGAAGGATTGGTAGTTAATTACTTTATGTTGGAAGCAGCCGCAAAAGAAGAATTAACTTCAAGGGGGCGAAATACAAAATTTTTCCGTGCGAAATCAGGACGGCCCGCTATAATTATGAATACCGTCCGGAAAATTGTAAAACACCGCCGGAGTCAATTTAGGTTAAGCATGATGTTCTTGATTCGGTCTGCTCTACATGAACTATTTGTTTCTTTTGTAAACTATAACCTTGAAATTCATCGTGATTTATAACTCAAAGCTGGCTGACAGCCAGACGTCCACGCGGTCGAGTCGCTTCCCTACTACATAATGTTGTTGTTAAAAACTGTTCGAAGACAAAAACAAGTGTCTCGCATCTGTCTCGTGTCTCACAGTCTTGTTCTCCCACTCACCATCGTTGTAATAGTATTATTACTGCCATTTTTATTACAAGTTTTATCTTGTATATCTCTTTACCCCATTTATATCACCCACTAGTATGAAGTTTAAAACCACCGAAGCAAGTTCTATAGCAATTATCTCTGTACGTTCCTTGCAATGTTTGGGCTACAGTTCTCTTTTAGTTGCTGTAGCAGCAGTTACAATCATTATAATCTGTGAGAGCTATTTGTTTTTGTTTCGCTTCTGTTGTGCACAAGAGATGCCTTTGCCAAGAAGTTAATTCGTCTTACATTCATTGTACTAGGTGATATTTTTAATTTTATGTAAACAGAAAGCATTACTTGTTGCTCATTATGTTTTGTTGCCCATTTTATTACGTTGCCGATCAATGTTACACATTTTTTGGAAGTGTCTCTCGCGCAAACTGTTCAGTTTAGCCAAAAGTGATATTAGAAACCTCAATATCATTTTTGAAAACCTATCCATAGATAGTATAAGTATAAGTTTGATGAAAAAAAAATTTTTGAGCTTCAGTTCTAAGTATGGGGACCCATTTTTTTTTGTTTTTTTCCCATTTTTGTGTGAAAATCTTAATGCGGTTCACAGAATACATCTACTTACCTAGTTTCAACAGCATATTTCTTATAGTTTCGGAAAAAAGTGGCTGTGACATACGGACGGACAGACAGACAGACATGACGAATCTATAAGGGTTCCGTTTTTTGCCATTTGGCAACGGAACCCTAAAAATGGTTTGCTTGTCATTAATAGTTATTTATGCAACTGTGGTATAATGAGGGGTATTAAAACATGAATGTGGGTTTATCACACGAAGCGAAGCTGAGTGTGATAATAGTATCACATAAGTGTTTTAATACCTAATTATACAGTTGCATACAAGACTTTATCTACACCCATGATAAACTAATAATACATCTTCAGAGAATGATGTACTGCCCTTTGATATTTTCCAATTCATGAAATCTTGGTACGCCTTTTCATACTGTTTTCTAGATTTTTCCGGTAGTAATTTGTTAGAAATGTCCTTTGCTGCATTCAAAATGTCTGGATGTGTGTTATCAAAACTTAAATCGCTCATTTTCGTAAGTAAACAAAACAATTTGCAAAAATAATAGCGAAGAAAAATAGCGGGAATTCGAATTCGAACGAATAAGCTATAATTTTTTTTTACGGCGCGCCGCCGCTGTGGTAGTGCAATGCAACGCGCGTGAATGACAGTTCTTTTTTTGAAACTCATATGCAGATTCCACGCATCGAGTGGTAAGAATTTGGCTTTCTGATGAGTAACCCTTTGCGCGGAAGACATTGAAAAAGCGAAAGGAGTGTTATTATGAAATTTCATACAACATTATAACACCCGTTCGGATGATATTATGGTTATTAGGACATTGGATGTATTAATGTTGGCAATAAGCTAACTGTTTCAGAATCTTTTATAGAGGATTTAAAGCATGGGCGTAGATAAAGACAATAATATTACTGACGTACGTGTCATTAGTAGGGTACTCCCTCTATTAAGACATTAAATCTAAACATATAATAAAATCGTAACGAGGTGAAAACTATACATTCAATATAAACATGTGTTATAGAAGCGACACCGAGGTCGAAAATGTAATTTTTAGAATATTTGCATGTTTATTGGTACGTCTGCTTTTAATTATGGGTGTTCCAGCATCACTTCAAACCCACTGAACAGATTTGGCTGAAATTTTGCTTGAACATTCTTCTAGGGCATAATCATAAACTATATGTGTCACAAAATTAGGTCTCTGAATTTGGTGAGATGACTTGGTATCGACAAAATATGTATTTGAAACAAACAAAAAATATCGGGTAAAAAGAAATTTTTTTTTTTTACTAAATTTAAAAAAAGAATAAAAATTAAAAAAAAACACCACCCAGCGACCAGCGTCACGTGACGCGACGAGCACACGTGACGCTGGTTGTGAATTAGGTATTTCCCACACATCCGCTTGGAGAATACTGCGAGGAGAAGGACTGCATGCCTACCACGTGCGTCACGGGCTCGTCGCGTCACGTGACACTGGTCGCTGGTGGTGTTTTTCTTTTCATTTTTATTCTTTTTTTTTTTCTACTCGATATCTTTTTTTGTTTCAAATACATATTTTGTCGATACCAAGTCATCTCACCAAATTCAGAGACCTAATTTTGTGACACCTTATATATCATCACGCTATTATAGATATGAAAGGAGCAGTAGAGCATTATCAGTCTAAACGATTATTGAGGACAACTTCATTATTACAAGGTCGATCTTCACGAAATTTGTAGTTCAGCAAAACTCAGACTTGGACCGGATCCGGACTATCACTCACCACGCCTTACCTGCAGGTATAGCAGGAAAATGTAAAATCTCGTAACTCCACAGAATTACCAACGTTTAAAAGATAGTTGATTAGAATTGTTCCGATGAGCTATTCCAATTGATTCCTCCTTCTCCCTTCTTGTTGCGAACGACACGTGCAGGACTTAGGTGTCATCCTCATACAGTGCAATCGATACCATCGCGAACCAAGCGTTTTGGTGACTCCTTTTTTTGTCGGACCTTAAAGCTCTGGAACGCTTTACCCACACACGTGTTACCTTCTACCTACAATCCTGGGCACTTTAAGCGGGGCGTGAAAAAACATCTGTTGAGGCCGTCTAGGTAGGGGCCACCATTCTAGGGACAATCTCTGGAAATGGTGGCTACTACTTTTGGACTTCACCGCAGCTTACCATCAGGCGGGGTGCAGTTAATTTGACGGATTAAATAGAAAAAAAAAGCGCATAAATTTTTTATCATTAATATCATCACCTACGAATAATGTATCCTTTACTCGTAGATCATCACGTTATTATATTAAGGAATCGGGCAGAGTTGATTTCGATGTTACATTATAAACCTTTTCGAACGAATTGTCAATGTCAAAGGAGTGCACACAGCACTTCATCCGGCCCGTTTATAAAGTGATTGGAGGAACCTACTGTCCTTATTTCGTAGTTCTAGCTTCGATAATTTAGCTCTACGTCGATAAGTTGGTCACCCGACATAGACTTCATTTTAAATAATAAATCATTGCAAATATAACAATACAATAACTTAATACGTGTTGGGATCGAGACTGGAGAGTTAAACATACCTTGATCTATTTCGAACTTAACGCCGACGAGTTTGCGGGCAATATTTAGTCAATAAATAAAGTGATCACTCTGAAATACGTTTTTTACTCTATTTTTTCTATTGGACTGCGTCACGCCAAAACAAGCTATTGACCTGTCGCAGTCTAATAGAAGGAAGTCTGTGAGACAGCTAGTTGGAAATAAAAATCACCCAGTGTCCAGAAAAGGTCTTGAAACAAACAGAAACAATCATGTAAAAATTTTTTACGTGTCGTTGACCATAAGAAAATATTACATTTTATTAAAGTTGACATCTTATTTTTACGTTATTTCATTTGTGTATGAAAGTAGTAAGCACTTGACATTAAGACTTGCTGCGAGATTATAGCTGTCCAATTACAAAATGCAAAATGAAGGTTTTGCTTGATTACTTTCAGTCCGTAATGAGTCAATACACAGCAATGAGATTGTCCCATCCGCACAGTTTTATGTTTGTTAATATTTTGCGAAATTGTTATGAGATGTAATAATTCACTTCGGCTCATTAAAAGCGAATCTGAAGTTGTTATCACCAAGGTCGTATAATTATTTATTATCGTAATCAAGCATCACGCCCATTGAAACTCTTTATTTAAGGTGACAGATTGATGACATACTATATTGCCAACCGAAATCTATTTTATTATAAAAATAGTGTGTGTACTTAAGTACGCACGTAAGAAGTACTTCTTTGGTGTAACTCGATAAAATTCTTTCTAAAAATTTTATACTATGCTTTATCCTACGTTTGTAGAAATATTAATATAAAAATTTATTTTAGTGTATTATATAAAAAAATAATATATAATAGTATAGCGGCGATAGCCCAGTGGCATACGTAACGGACTGCTGAGACGAGGTCTCGAGTTCGATCCCCAGTTGCCCGGGCACACACCTCTAACTTTTCGTAGTTATGTGTGCATTAATAAATGATAATTATCGCTCGCTTAATAATGTGACCGGTAGATGGCAATAGGCTCGCCCCCTATTACATTGGGACCTCAACATAACTGGCGAATCGTGGGTGTGTAATACACCTCTGCCTACCCCTTCGGGGATACAGGCGTGAAGTTATGTTATGATGATGTTATGACACATTATTTTAAGATTTTTTTTATAGCTTAAAATTATATCGCATGTACGTACTGATATTTTATTTATTCATCATTAATTCATCGGAACCATTATCATATTAAATACCATATGGTTGAATAATTGCGATTGGATTCCGGGAGTCAAGACATTTTTATGGATACTTCTAGTGTTAATTTAATCCTCAAATCGATTCATTTTATTAAGGCCTATATTATATTTATAATATTTTGAATTGGTAGGTAAATTCAAGTACCTAATCTATAGTATTGCGTTCATATATTATTAGTTATTGGTTCATATTTCAACTGAGTTTAGCATTTTATATGAGTAATCAATCCTGTCAGCTGTTAGCGTTATAAGGTAACGATGTTTTGATTTAACAATTACTTTTCACGTTTCTTTTTTTAACTATTGTTTACTATATACTTGTATGGTCACAATCATACAACTCTTAATAATATTATGAAGAGTTCTATGGTCACAATCTCACAAATGTACTGGTATTTTCGTTAACCCCTCTAACACATACCTCTATCTCTATATATCTACCTATCAGGGTACTATGTGAGATCGATATCCACATCCTCTCCGCTGCGTTCTCGATTGCAAGTCGATAGATTAATAAACTATTCCCGTGGAAAAAGTTTCTTCTCTAGTACGATCAGAATCAGTTTTGTTAGCCCTTAAAGTATTAGTAATCTATTATAGGTAATAAGGTATATATAGGTAATGAAACGTCAGTCCAACCATTGTATCCATTGACTTGCCATAAGCCAGCTTCACAGTGTCACCAGTCAGTTTCATTTGTATGCAGACAAATCTCTTCACCAACGTTGGCGGTACCCGATTGTTCGCATCGACCTCAATGCAACGATTTGCGGTTACGATACAATGTATCTGTATTGTTGAAAATTAATTTAGGCGGCCATTCTTAGACGATTTTTAGAAATATGATTAGCAAAATACTGTTTATACCGAATATTAATTTCATTATCTGCTCCTACAATATTCATAGATAAAAATTGAGTAACTAGGCACGTACGTGCTGCACATTTACCTTGTATGTAAATGGTAATTGATAGTATAGGATGAGTGTCAGTTTCAATGTTTCTAGTTTTCTATAAATGTTCACTTCCGAACGAAGTGCGGAAAGAGACCTGACCCAGATGTTGCGCAGTGTGGTCGGCGTGCGGTGACAATGTCGTCTTGTACAAGGACGGTCACATTCATGCACTGCTTGCCGAGATGTGTGTTTCACACTACTGTTTATTTCATTGGACATGAATACTTGCTTCGAGTAATAATAATATCTAATTACCATTCTCGTTGCTTTAACTCTGCGAACCCAATTTAATTCGGCCCACATCAAAGTTCATATTATAATTCCTTGACAGAATTATAATCCACAATATTTCAAATGATTTATTGTTTCACCATTCATAAGAGTTACGTACATGGCTATAGATGTTTATTTTGAAAGGACCCAGCAGCGTTTAGAATATTTAATATGTAATAAATTTTATGTAATAGCTGTGCTGAAAAAGCTTGTAAAGCAAATAGAAAACAGAAATAACTTGCGCGAAACAAGCTTTT
Source organism: Cybosia mesomella (assembly GCA_946251805.1). Taxonomy (NCBI): domain Eukaryota; kingdom Metazoa; phylum Arthropoda; class Insecta; order Lepidoptera; family Erebidae; genus Cybosia; species Cybosia mesomella. The sequence goes on along the minus strand of OX276390.1, from coordinate 25,364,401 downwards.
CAAATAAGCACAGCTATTGCATAAAATTATTATTTTCGTTTTAATACGACTACATATTTGAATAAACGCTTGTTTTGAAGGAAGTTTTTTTACTTCGGGCCACCAACCAGGTGGACACTTCGGTGTCCACCTGGTTGGTGGCCCGAAGTAAAAAAACGTCTTAAAATCACGCAAGAAAAATCAAAATCTTACACCCTCTTTTTATCACTTTTCTCGACGTTTCACATGATTCTAAGTCTAATTAAGCAAAAAAAAATGTTTGTGTTGGTCTGGATGTCTGGATGTCTGTTTACGCAATAATTCAAGAACCTCTTATCCGATTTAAAAAATTCTTTCGCCAAACATCTTGTTTGGTTAATGGGAAAAACTGATTAGATTTTGGGGTTTGTACGTTCAAGGTTTCGGGTACCTTTTTTTTTTTTTTTTTTTTTTTTATCGTGCGGAAATCCCTTCGGATACCCCCCCGGTCTCGGGTCTACAGACGCCGGGGTGTAAGGTTGCCCATAGAGCATATTCCTCGCACCCCGACTGACCGGTCCGGTCCGGTTTCGAGATGGCCCCCTCGGGTTTGGGAACCACGGTGTCCCCGTCTTGCCCCGGTTTGGGGGAGACCTACTACGTAACGGAATTAGTGTAACACTTGTGTAAATAGTGCCTGATGATTTGAAAATACATGCCTACATGATATACTAGGCAAAGATTATTAATAATATCTGTATATATTAACATATTAGGCGACTCTCGCTTTATAAGTAGGTACATTAATATGAATCAATATCGTATGAAAACTTATCTGATGTAACATATTCCTTATCTGCAACTGTACATTAAATACCCGGCATATACTTGTCTACGTTCGTATAATATAGGTGTTTGAGGATGGATGTCCATTTCCTCCCCATTGTGCCAATTGCGCTCATTTGTGGATGGCACTCAACTAATTGTAAACTCCGCAATTAACGTACGAGTCAGACAGACGACTGCACACCTCACTGTGCTCACAAATGACAATTATATATTTGCGTCGTACCTACTAAGCCGAAGCTGAAACTACAAACAATATCGACCTGGTTCCACTAAAGTAGCGGAATGAACATGACTAATGCTTTAAGAGAAAGTTGAAAATGTTTTAAATAATTCGTTAAGCTAATATTATTATTCACGCATCTTAGGTGTCGACAAAACGACTAATTATCCCCTTGCATAAAAACAATGCAACTAGACAAACATTTATACTTTCCGTGGAAACTAGAATTTGTCAGACATGTGAGCATTGGTCTCGTGTCTGACCGGTCGGCCTGCGTCGTTCCTGTGATGACGGTTTGACGTTTTCTCGAGTAAACAAACACCGTTGGGTCCTGGTCCTGAACACACTATTTATAAAAGAGATTTCGACTGTTGTTGTGTAAATTACATAGATTATTCACCGAAATTCTTTGTAAAAGTCATCAAGACTATTTTGGACTTTTTTGGGATATGCTTCCCTTTCGCTCAGCTATCCATTGAATTTTGTAAAAGTTTGAAGTCCATTACAGCGTTTACATGTTCAATTTACTATCAGTCTAATGTGACACCCTGATAAACGACCACAGACAGATGAGTTCAAACGAATACATCGTAGGTAGGTACCTTTTTTTCTTTTTTCTTTTCGTGCTTAAATCCCTTCGGATACGGGCCTTAACCGACTAAAACCGCACGCCGTCTCGGGTCTACAGACGTGTAAGGTTGCCCATAGAGCATATCCCTCGCACCCCGACTGTAACTTACAGTACTTATTGATGCGAAATTGACGACTTGAAGTTATAGACAGAGATAACACATTCAATTTGATAACTGATATTTCATTGAAACCAAATTTATCGGATAGCAAATGGCGGGATTGACGGATTTTATGATAAACTCTTTTTCAAGTTTTGTCTTAAACATGTGTGTACAGAGATACCTGCAATGAGTTAATGAAGTAGGTAACAATAGTAGTCCAGTCATATTTTGCCCCATATAGTGGCGTACATAGGCGTACATGCCTATTTTTTTTTTGTCAAATTGAGTAGCTATCGCTATATTGCTTTCGTTTGGACTGACAGGTGATCCCATTGACCGCATATGTACCACAATATCGATTGATCAATCTGTGATCAATCTAAACTCGATCACATTCGCTGATTGATCAGATTGAACTGACGTAATTTTAACATGTAACCTCTGTCATGGGTTCAGTTTAACATCAAACCATTCAAACTAATGAGAAATAACTATTTATTTAAAATCCGGTTGACCAGTTTCTTCGATCTATCTATCAGCGATATACGTGACCAATTATGTCCATCTAATAACAGTAATGGTTCAGATTGACAGTAAATTGAACGTCTATAACGCTACCTATGAATTTCTATACAGATACCTAATACATAGGAAGTTGATAAAAGGTCATCTTGAAAATAACCGTTGTAGTTTGTGATTACTTGATTTGATTTATCGTTTTGTTTTTGATTTTTGACACCTAATACCTACTTATAATTTACATAACTACATTTAAGAATCCAATATGATACGTAATAAAAGTGAAAGTTTTTGAGTATTATATTGCCGAGTTAAAAATCAGAAGAAAGCTTGGTCATACTTGTAACCATTCAGCATAAAGACCTATTAACCCTACCATAGTTGCCACAATAATACATGTAGGTATAATACGCGTGCAGGGTTCTTTCTATAAGGTCTGTTTGTTTCATCGTACGTAAGCACACTAGAAGGCCATAGTAGTCATTAGGGTCAACTAGCTTCTAACATTTAACACAGCGGACAGGATGGCGTTACCTTCTACGTACACTTAATATCATGGCGACTAAATTTAGATTTCAAGTACTTACATGCAAACAAATTTTTAACGTAATGTGTGAATGCAATTATGAAGCAATATGCTAAATTTACCTTATAAATCGGAAAAAAGACAACATCCACCAGTTCCTTACCCGATGGAAGTTTACACGAATGCCCCCGGACGGATTCTCCTCGTGATCATGTTTGCTGAGAAGCAACCGAAACGAAAGGATCAGTGTAAATAATAAAATAATACCGAATAAATTGCGATAGAAATCGTTAAAAATTGTTTTCTTATCAACTAGCTGATGCCCGCAGCTCCGCTCGCGCGGAGGTCGGTTATCGTTTTTAGGCCATACCTCCGGTTCTATTTATTTAACCAATTGCAATCAAACCGGTCAAAATGGAAGTCGATGGTGGAGACAGTGGACTTTCTATGTCTGATATGATGATAATGATGATGAATAATATACAACAGATTCTAAGTCTGACCTAGAACTTTCTAATTGAAAAAAGCACATCAAAATCTGTTCAGTAGTTTTTGCGTCCATCGCGAACAAACAGACAAAAATTCAAAAAAAAAAAATTTGTGTTCAAAATTTTTCATTTAACATAACCCAAGTATTTTTCTAAAATATCTCCAATGTACAGGCAAAACTAATTTTAGTTTATAATAGTATAGATAAACTACCTAGACCTGTCCAGGGGCGCGCCCAATTCAGTAAAATTACGTTATGTACGATTTCAACACTTAGGTATGAAATTGAAATGTCAAAATCTAATTGAAAACGCAATCAAACTATGAGTAATTTTGAAGTTCAATAACCCCACCGAAACGTAGGTAGGTTTTGTTTTGATTGGTCATACTGAATAGGTACCAAAGATTTTTAAAGTTTTACTTTCTAATCGAATTGAAATAATGCGTTTTGAAAACTTGGCGTAACTGAAATGGGCCCCTGGATAACTGAAATTCTCATCTACATCGGAATCGATAATTATATCAGGCTCCATAATTTGATGACTTTATCTGAGTTTTTAAAATTGTCTATTCACATCCAAATGTCTCGAAGCAGATGTCACCAATGATAGGAACCTAATTAATTGAATTAAAACTAAACCGCTTTTACCTGAACGGGTTTTATCTGGTAAAATCCAGCTTTAAAACTAAAAGCCCCCATCATCCATTGAATATTCTCTGTTCTTCGTCAAAGTGCTTATCACGGTCATCCAAAGGTTGCAGTTTAAAGCCCGGGGTCTGCTATCCATACTTCCGTCTGACTTCCCAACCACGAGTGGAAAGCGTACGCCAGACTCACATCCGTCAATAAGCAGTTGTAAAGACTTGCAAGTGAGGTTGGCTGGAACCCCGAAGGACTTTATGGGACCTTATATAGTAATACCATGGACTTACACGATAGTTAGGAATTCGCGTAATTCGGGTTGCAATTTTGCATATAAAAACGTGTAAACGTGTAAATAAACAATTTACATAATTCTGGATGAAAATAAGCATAAACCGAAGTATTTTGATGTAGAAGGACGCCTTAATTTTGTTTCTCACGCCAAATTTTCACGTTGCACGCAATACATTTTTTTATTTCCTGTTTTCTTCCCTCTTTGTCGGAGGATTTTTTTTTCCAAAATGTACAACCCATTTTCCACTGAACTGAGGACTTCTGTTAAATTCGCAATCGTTATCTGATTTTCCAATTTAAGTGGGTAAAAAACTGCATGAAGAAAACCGCCTATCTCCGGGATTCGCGTAACACGGGGTAACGTAAGTCGGCGTGTTACTGTACACCCCCATTAAATACTCAAAGTCTGTATATTATCAAAATAAAAAAGCTATGACATAGTGAGCAATAGATCACGCAAGCCTAGTGAACGAATATAATATAGTAATAGCATAGGTAAATCTGTGGTAATACGTAGTCAAATTTAAATAAATTAACTTTAACGAATGTCTAGCTCAACGAGTACATTGCACCAGCGCATTTGAAATTAAAAACAAATATAATTATTTAGTAAATTATAATACCTGACATGTATGTATATAATCATCTACGTTCTTGGCCTTGCCTAAATCATAACGAAGTAGATTGTGCAACCTATATCATGGTTTAAAAATGTATGACCTGAGGCCGAAAATCGTTATACAATATACTAGTTGATGCCCGCGGCTCCGCCTGTGTGGAGGTTGGTTATCGTGTTTTAGTCATATCACCAAACATCAGCTAGTTATTCCTTATGTTCAATTGTGTAGTTTGGACCAGCTTTGTAACATTATTGTATAACATGGATCGGACTGAATTTTATAAATGCTTAACATACATATACGTATATTTAGTACATATACGTTACATTTTGCAAGCAATGCGCATCGAAATAATATTTCTATAACCATTCGCACAGTTTATCACATGCCGAAGTGTAATTCGATTTTTAATGGAAAAATATTCAGCTGTAAGTAATAAAGTAAAAAAATAAAGTAAAAATTCCTAATAGCAAATAGTCAAATTACACAAAGCTCAGTTTCAGTGTTATTTGGTGCATAGTTATTAGAAGAAATTTGCTATCCAGTATGTTTAATTATCGTCACCAGCGCCAACGCTGTACCTGCAAAAATATTCAATAAAAAATAATTAAGATATCTTCAATCTCCACAGTATTACCATGTATACTATTAAACGCTAATGTTCCTCTGTTGGAAACGAACATTGAGTACGACTGAAGAAATTCGGTTAACGATTGCATTGAGATGGCACCATTACACAGGCTAGTGATAAGGTGGCCTTATTCTTAAGTAAGGTCAAACGACCTTAATGTTTATAGGTATAATAAATATTATTTCCATATTATGCATAATATTAATTACAGGTAGGCACATGCCGTTACATACATACATAGTCTTTATTACAAGTTAACTTTTTCTTGTTCCGCATTGCCAACTGCTTAGATATATAAATAGCTAGCTAATACCTGCCACATACGGCAGATTTTAAGTTTGACCAAGACGTTTGTAATAGAAAAAAACCCATCAAAATCGGTTCAGTAGCTTTAACAGATAAACAGACAAACAGACAAGAATTTAAAAAAATGTTATAATAATCGTTGATTTAACATAAACCAAGTATTTTTTTTAATATCTCCAATGTACAGAAAAAACTTACTAACAATTTTATAATAGTACAGATACAAGGTAAAAAAATCAAACTACTTAGGCCCACATGTACTACCACTCGCGCGTTGTAATTTTATAAAGACTAAGTTGGCCCGCAAACCTATTGACGTTAACTGGGTACTTTTTCAAAACTCTATGCACCTACATAAACATCGAATATCACTGTGCCATCATTTTTCTAACAGACTCCTACCAGATGACACATTGTATTATTGACTTAATGTAGGTAGACCTCTCAAGTTCAGCACTGTACCAACTGTCCTAATAAAGTTTGCGTTATTAAAAAACCTTTAAAACAATTACCACATTAATATGACACAAAGATGACGTTGAAACTTCCCTATGCATAGTGACATTCAAAATCAAGGGGGGTATCCGAAGCGAAGTCCGCACAAAAAAACAGCGACCTCTTTGATAGTTATGTGAACTGGCAACTCTTTCAAACCGAGAGGCGCTTTTTGTCTAAGGAATGATAAAGAACAGGAGGGGCAGTAGAAAAGCACAAACCATGCGAAACTCAACACAATGCTACTGGATATTCTTTTTCATTTTGCAATAAGCCTTTTATTTCTTCTATTTTTGGTTCGATTTGCATATCGACCTAACCTAACAGTCGATATAATAAAATTTAATGGAACTCAACCAAGTTCAATGTAACCCTAAACCTGTATGTGGCCATTATTCGAATATTTATAGTGCAAAGAGGTTGCATAACGAACATTTTTAAATGCAGTGTTTTGTAATCGTGTAGATTTAATTCGTCACACTATAATGGTCAGAATAGTTTTATTAACACTACTTATCACAGTTGTACTTGTAATAGATACTCGCTTCGGTGGTTTTAGGACGATTGAGTCATACACTACACATACATGTTTCAGTTTCTCAATGCATTTGGCATCTAGTGATATTATGTACATACATCTATCTGTCATTTCGAGTAGTTTCAGATATCGGTAAAATATTTATATACGTCATCACAGAAACAACTACTCTACTTGCACTAGCGGACGGATGTCTTGGGACGCCTCGTATCGTTAATTTGTTTTCCGTGGGGTTGGCAGCATTTTCCCGAAAATAATAGACAAGCGGCTGTATAGATGACGCCCATAAATGGATTAACGAGATTCTCACTGTCCCTATCTAGTTATGAGTCGAACGCACATAGGCCTGCCATTTGCTTCTATCATTATATACTTCGCGAGCTTCCTTTCCTGTCGTTAAACCTTCATGCAAACTTTCAAGACATCACCAATTTGATTGGTTCTGGGTTCTGAGTTCTGCAAGTCGATTCACATGTGCATTATAGACATTGCGAATGATAAATCGAAAAACAAGTAGCTATTAACTTTAGTGAGCACGCGTGACGCGCACGTAATTTTTATAACTCACTGGAAACGTAATTATTATTTATCTATTTTCTTTCTATATCTATAAAAAATACAGGATTCGTTGTGTGTGTGATGTTAGTGGTCCTGAAACTCGAAAAGTAGTCTCGATCGATAGACTTCGAAATGTTGACTGGTTGTTACATTTTTACCCAAGAGTTTTATACATAATGTTTTGCCTTATTTCCCACGAAGACGGGAAATATTTAAAGAATACTATAGCGCAATGTCGCCAGGCTTAGCTGTTGCGATATAATTATATGCCCACCTTTAATGTCAAATCTGAAAAATTCCATATTCCAAACTATCAAAACTTTCAGCAGCAACCATACACAGTGACACATATCATTGAGCCGGACAAACTTTTTCGAAAAATAACGTGTACGAATATAGTGACATTTTTGCAGTTACTTATCAGGATGAGAAAATGATCCAAGTCAAGACAGGGCGCTATGGCGCTCTTTAGGGGAGACCTATGTCCAGCAGTGGACTAGAATAGGTTGATATGATGATGATGAAGGACACAGTCAAGAATAACCTACGGCGCCACACCCGTCTTTTTGTTTTCCCTACAAAAGGCCATTGGTGCCAATACCTTGAAAATACTGTTCAATTTGGTTGTTACAATTAACAGTGAGGCGTGTACGAATACGTCTGCAATTGTGTAACTCTGCGTCACATGTCACACCCACTGACGTTAATAGAGTAGGTTGTGACGTTACACTATCTTAAAAAATAATTGTAAATTTGTTATATTTCCAACTTTTTTTTCCAACGCAACACGATGACACGCTCGATACATTTCTCAACAGATGCAAAGCAATACAGAAAAAATTATAATTAGAATTAGGCAGACTATTTCGGGCTATAGCTGAATATTCTATTTTTTTTTAAACAGGGCGCGTCCATTTCTAAATCAATTCGAAATCTCATTTAGCTAGTTTGCTAAATTGGCGTAGGTACGTGAGTAAGATTTTCTACATCTGCGACTCTCAAATAAGCATTACGTGCTTCAAGTAACATATAAAGGCAATTTATTTTATACCGTCAAACATACAATAAATTACTGAGATGTAAACATTCGATCCAACACTAACCGTTTTCAAGAAAATGAAATAAATCTATGAACATAAATTGTTACGGCAATAAAACTTCCTCTAAGGAATCCTCGAATACAGGTACAGGTATACAAGTACTTGAACTCAGTAGTATTAACTATTAGGTAATCTGTGGTAGTATTTTGAAGAAAAGTCTATTTCAGTATTTAAGAACTTCACACGTTATTTAGTATTATATTATATTCATTGATTTTAAAATCAATTCGAATCCATCATCATCGGTAGTGACTGCCGTGTGACCTCCGAACCTCGAGAAGATACCCAATAAGCTAATGCCAAAGCATCGCTCATCAATCAGCAGGTAACACTGGCTTGCAAGTAAGGTTAGTTTCGGCCCCGGAGATCTTGTTAGTGCGCGCCATACTCATTCAAAAACAATCCGAGTGTCCAATAGTGTTTACATCTCTTACTATGTGGTATGTAATCGTGTTATGTTATCGATATGTCGCAATAACATGTAGGTACCTGAGCGCATTCAGTAGTAGTGACATCTACGTGCTGAGGCGCGCGTATGAATTGAGACTAAAACTAGCAATAGTACAATGACCTCGTGACGGAATAGGTCAGTGGATTACCCCTACTTCCTTGCAGTAATTTTTTTATGATAATAGATAATAGTTATTATGATCTTCCATGATTAGATGCGTCCTTTAAGAAATTGTGTTTTAATACTGTAGTTAAAGGTACACAAATATTTTTCCGTTTGAGTAACAGCACAGATTACCTAATAGTTCGTAGTAATAGGTACGGTGCAGACGCACATTTTTCCGATATAGGTATTATATACGTCTAAAAGCGAAGCAAGAATTACGGTAGATGGCTCCAGCGTCGCCTTAAGACGTATATAATATATCGGAGAATTTCGAATATCTGAGACGTGTCTAAGTGGCTCAGTTGGTCAAAGCATTCCCCCTGTAAGGGACTGGTCACGGGTTCAAGTCCCGTCCTAGATGTTCGCTTTTTCCGATCTAAATCTATAGTCCGTCGAAGGGTCGACACTCGAAGTTGTTCAATAGTATGTCTACCGTGGGCAGGTTATCCAGCTCGGTAGAAACAACTTCGAGAAAGAAGTCACCAAAAGGATCCAATTAGGTTGTGCAGCATTTGGCAAACTACGTCGGGTTTTCTCCTCCCCTTTACCGCAATGCCTAAAAACAAAGGTGTTCGACCAGTGCGTCCTACTTGTCATGACTTACGGTGCCGAAACGTGGACACTGACTGTGAGGCTAGTCCACGACTTAAAAGTCGCGGAGCGGGCTATGGAGCGAGCTATGCTTGTAGTTTCTTTGAAGGATAAAATTCGAAATGAGGCCATCCGACAAAGAACTAAAGTCGCCGACATAGCACGCAGAATAAGCAAGCTAAAGTTGCAATGGGCTGGCCACATCTGCCGAAGGACCGATGGCCGATGGAGCAAACGAGTCCTAGAGTGGAGACCACGAATCGGTAAACGGAAGGTAGGACGTCCCCCAGCAAGATGGACGGACGACCTGAAAAAGGTAGCTGGGATAGACTGGATGCGCAAGGCGGAGGATCGGGTGCAATGGCATAACATGGGAGATGCCTATGTCCAGCAGTGGACTTTAATAGGCTAATTGAGTACCTTCTTCTATTCTATTTTAGTCTATACAGTCTAACTAATTGATTACTCATAATATAATTCAAACATCTGATAAATTCTTTCCCAAAAATTAATTGTTAGTAAACCAATTAAACAATGAAACCTGTAAAGATACATTAAACAACGTTATACAAAATACTAGTTATAAGTTGCGGCTCCGTGAAATACTGATCACGTAATCAAACGATAATTATCTCTGTGCTAAATTTCATCCAGATCCGTTCAGGGTCCGCCGTGGTAAGGCCCCAGACATCCATCCATCCAAACTTTCGCATTTACAAATAAAATAATAAAATTTCGTCGCATGGTTATAAGTTCGCAAATACGTTGTATAATAAATTATTAAAATGCAAATTTGAAGGCAAAGAGATTAACCCAATATAAAAATTATTTTGGTTAGAATAATTGCATGCCTATTTGTAACAAAATTATTTCCTGCAAATGTTTCGTTCCGCCTTACGTTTAATTATAATCAAAGTGTTTATTTATGCGGCTTGAGTAAATACAAGACATTGAACTTGCGGTTAATAATATCATGTGTATATTAACTGTATATATTTATTTTACTTCAACGTATTCATTGTAGAAATTGCAATTTTTTTTCATAAATGTACCTTTATTTAACATCATTGTTATAATCTGATTTCACCCTTAGGCACCTACGCATAGCCATATTCCTGGTGAAATTAGAAGCAGTCTGGACAAAAATATATACTTATTACACGATGATGTGTTTCTGTTATCGACAACAGGGCATTGCTAACTCTGTGAAATGTATGCTAGTAGTACTATATCGTAAGAGAGAATATAATATCGTTAAATGACATACTCGTAGTAAACATAACATAACATAACTTCACACCTGTATCCCCGAAGGGGTAGGCAGAGGTGTATTACACACCCACGATTCGCCAGTTATTTTAAAAGGTCCCAATGTAATAGGGGGCGAGCCTATTGCCATCTACCGGGCACATTATTAAGCGAGCGATAATTAACATTTATTAATGCACACATAACTACGAAAAGTCAGAGGTGTGTGCCCGGGGCGACTGGGGATCGAACTCGAGACCTCGTCTCAGCAGTCCGTTACGTACGCCACTGGGCTATCGCCACTCGTACTCGTATTCGTAGTAAACACAGATATGTACAATAATAATTAGCGTGCTCATTTCGTTGAAGATTAATTACACAATTTAAACGAATATTCACACCAATTTATAATGCCTAGAGGAATTACAAGAAAAAGACTAGGCGATTCAAAGAAAACCGTGTTTTCTTTTAGTAGGTAACTTCACAATTACGATTTACGCTATATAATATATGTAATTAATGTAGGTATGCGCATATTCCTTGAAGGTTTCTGTATCAGAAGGTTGTCTCAGTATGGCCGAGAATGGAGATCTCGTTACAAAACGAAGGAAACATGGGTTTTTTATGTGAATACTGTGTGTGAAGACAATCTACGTAGTATCTCAATCGTATGTAGGTATTTTTAAAGTAAATTTGGCTCGCACTTTCATGTAAATCTCTCAAACTAACGATTCAGTAAGAACGTGGAACACGATTTAAAATTTAACGTAATATAGCGGGTATATTCGTATTTATGTTTCACGAGCAGTCGGTCTGAAGGTTGAGTGGTTTTCACTACTAAAATTAATTTCAATATGTATGAAACATTAATTTTACTAAATACTGTGCACTATTTCTATTGAAATGTTCTTAATCGACATTAACATTAACTTATCCTGTATTTGAAACATGTTGTAGTAAAAGTTTTAAACCGTTTTGTTGTGGGAAGACTCCCAAAGCAAATGATAAAACAGGTCAAGTGCGAGTCGGACTCGCGCACGAAGGTTTCCGTACCATTATACGGTAAAACGGGGAAAAAATCACGTTTGTTGTATGGGAGCCTCCCTTAAATATTTATTTTATTCTGTTATTCGTATTTGTTGTTATAGCGGCAACAGAAATACATCATCTGTGAAATTTCAACTGTAGCTAAGAGATACAGCCTGGTGACAGACGGACGGACAGCGGAGTCTTAGTATTAGGGTCCCGATTTACCCTTTGGGTACGGAACCCTGGGGTGCGACTGGTTGGATCACCTCCAAGTTTGGTGCACCCTGGGCAACGTGGGCGATGACGCATCAACGTCAACGGCCAAGAGTCTGACCAACCGGCCCTTTTCAGAGCCAGGTGACCCCATTGCACGAGGGGGTCGGAGTATGGCGGGCCTGCAAGGCCCGCGGGGAGGGGGGGTCGCTCCAGGTACCCCTCTGCTGTTATCAGAGGGGACACTGCGAATGGCCCAGGGTCAGTTCGAGTGCGAGGGATATGCTCTATGGGTAACCTTACACCCCGGCGTCTGTAGGCCCGAATCGGCGTGCGGTTTTGGTCGGTTCAAGCCCGACATAACCGCCCCGTTGGCCGGCGGGGGGGTTTCCGAAGGGATTTCCGCACAAAAAAAAAGGGTACGGAACCCTAAAAACAAGCAAGATATTTGTGTCTAATTTCTTCTTCAAAATAATATATGATGAGGTAGTTCACCTAAGGCACCCTTGGTTAGGTACATATTAGAAAATATATACAATGAATTAAATATGACATGTAGACGCGGATGTTAGTAAATATGCGAGTAGGTCGACGCCTACCCAATGTCAAGGGCGGCACGCGGCACCCACTTCACGCATTAGCTTCGCCATTACGCCCAAAAAGCAGCCAATATAACACGAGCCATAACATTCTTTAACAGTCGCATCACTGACACGAGAGAAATAGAGATGGCGGAGTTCTTTTGTCAATAGCTAAAATATAAACCCACCATCGAGTCTGGATGTTGTTTGCATTGCGTTTACGAGGGCACACGCATAAACTTATCTCCTTTGAGTTTCTCATTATACCTATTTTACGAATGTTGCTCTCTAGTCTGATGGTGAGCTAGGCGAGTATCTGGAGTACAGAAGGCTGTTTATTAGACTTATCTATGAATGAGTAATGCTTCTCGACATAAAATGTCGGCACCAAATAAGGCACATGCATTCATATTTATTTTATGACGAGGTAAGGATTAGCGACGTTACTAAAATTATAAAGTACGTATGTTCTCAGTAACACACCCGAGAATGACCGCACAGTCACAGTTTTTCACGTTGCGTGTATCAATCCCCGAAGCTAAGCGCTTTTACATTGAAACCGTTCTTGAAACGAATGACTCCTCAGGACAACATCAATATGCTCGGCATGAATGTTCGCTGCAAACTGAACAATAAAAATGACATCGAGAGCGTCATCAAAACCGCTTCACGAATTCTTCTTCACAGCTTCTTCGGAGTTCTGAACAAGGTGAGACAGTTTTGTACGCCGAAGCAGTGGGTGTTGTATAAGACACATATTCGCCCCTGCGTCGAATACTGTTCTCTTCTCCGGAATGTCTCCGCACATTACTTATTAGACGCTCTCGACAGATTGCAGCAGTGTGCCATCCGTTTCATTGGGAGTCCTGAGGATACTAATACCTCTCTGGCTGATTTTACCACCTCTATCACGGCGAGTGTTCTGATGAGCTTTTTCAACTAATCCCACCGTCTCAATTCCGATCCAGAATAACACGTGCTGAATTGCGATACCACCTGCACATGGTAGGAACAATACCGTTCCAAACTCAGCAGTTCGGTGCTTCCTTTCTTTGTCGAAGGATAAAGAGCTGAAATACTCTACCCGCGCACAGGTTTCCTTCTTCTTACAATCCTGGGTTCTTCAAGCGGGACGTAAAAAGAAGGGTCCACCATTTTAGGATCGTCAGCATCTGGGATGCTGGCCCGTATCTTCTGGACTTCACCCTAGCTTCGCACCATCCAGCGGGGTGCAGTCAATTAACGGACAGAATATAAAAAATACGTTCCCGCAGGGGGAACGCACAGGTAGATTTCGTGAAGCAATTAATATTATTTTATATAGAGCTTTTAGCGAAAAACTTTTCAGACATTTATTTTAGACTTAAAAATGACCTATCGATTAAAAATGTTTCCGACACCAAGAATTTTCACCGGTTAGAAGTTATGATTTTTTTCCCGAAAAATTTTGGTTTTTCCCCCTCCACTTTTAGTTAAAGTTTTAATCTTATAGGTTTATAATTAAAAGTTGTTGGTATTCATGTATACTATGGGATAAAATTAGAACGGTTCGAATATCTTTCATGGAACGTGAAATTTTGAGGAAAAACTGATTTCACAAAAAGTGAGGCCCGTACCGTCCCCTTAGGCCGGATTCCACCCGTTCACGAACTTAAACTAAGTTTACACCCAAGCAATTTTTACCGCAGTTTGAAAGCGATCGTGGCAAAAATGCGACCGTGAGAGTGCCGCAAATTTTGGGAAGTGGAACCATACATACATATATATATAAATATAAACTTTTTGACCAGTGGTCATTTCGGACTCAGGGGGTCATAACTAGACCTCCTATGAAGAATTTTTTTTAAAATTCGGCAGTAGTCAAGAAACCAATAGGTAGATCGATTTCATCGAAATCTACCTAAAAAAAGAAAAGAAACGGCTCGACCGATTTTAATGAATTTTATTTTGTATATTTGATAGATATAAGACTAGGTCGTAAAACATTTTTCACCCTCCTACCCCGTACTCAATTTTTTTATCGCCATTTTAATATTTTTATACGAACAATAACCGTCGACGTTCATTGACGTGAAGGCATTTACATGAAGTGTCACGTCATTTTTACATTTCATTCTGCAATTATATACTTACGTTTGAATTCGTTCATATACTTAATTTATATGACTGTTCTGTCATATAAATAAGAAAATCAAAGAAATCGTATGCCGGGTCCGACTTGACAATGATAGTACTACTTCTGTTTAATAAATATTATTCAATCTTATACCTACGTGCTGTCTGACTTAAATAACACTCCTGGGAAATGTCGTGGATGAACCAAACTTGCACACAATATTAAACCTCCGGTCCGCCGTGATACGATTATACTATGTCATGGCTGACATTAATTTAATCGGCATTGCGCAGTCAGATTATTAGCTAGCGTATTTTAACAGACCAAAAACAATCCTAATTATTTTAGTTAAAACATTGCCTCATGTTTGACCCTGATTGCCAAACGTCTGTTAAATTCAATCTGAAAACGTACATAACGTCTTTAATTAGTGTATGATCACCTTTTAGTCATCTTTTATTGAAACAAATTATTCTCGCCACGAGGCTATTAAGAGGATAAGACATCTTGTCACTCGACTATAAAGCGACAAGTTATGGGGTCAAGTAATTTCCACTCGCAATTAAAGTCACAATTATTCCAAAAAAATATCGTACAAATATTTTTAACGTCACATACTTACATTAATCACTACGTGTCATTATTTACACATTGCATGATTAGCAAAATGACCCATCGCATGGATCGATGTGACATTTTTATGTTTCACTTTTTATTTGCAGATTTTTTTTAATGGAATTATTTTGTTTGCAAATCGCACTGTTAAATATACGAAAGTTTCCACTCCGATTTTTTAAGCTATAGTATTATTTTCATAAATCCTTTTCGGCTGAATCAGATTGGAAATTGGCGTAAATATTCAGACAACTCTGATGAAAAATATTGGTAACGGTGACACTATTTTGTCGTGTTGAAAATGGATTACCGCTATTAGTGGACATATTTTAGACATGTTATTAGAGTTGTCTGGATGTTATTATTATTTTGCATGCGTATAGCTGTGTAGCGCGTGGTCTCTGTTGCATGCAGGTCTAGGCGCGCTTCGCAACAGCTGTCGAGGAGCGCCGAGAGCATCGATCAGTCTTACAAGAGGTATAGTTTTTTTTTTGCACATTTTTGTTGTTTGTTTTGTGTATCAGTATATAATCTATCAGCGAGTGCTTTGCATGACGACAATGCTGAAATGGGACAGTTCGAGTATATAACCTTATTTGCAAATGAAACGAATTTTTGAGGGCTCGCCGATAGATTTAGTACCTTTTATATTTTAAGTGTTAAGTGTCACACGGCTGCACATTATAGCTTTTTGCAATTATAATTATTATGCTCATTTATTTAGGTTATGAAAATTTAATTAATATCTTTATTTTTTTAGAGACTTATGATTGATCAACGTAGGTATCACGTACACAATGATTATTATGTCGACTTAGGGAATTTAAAATAAGGAGGAGGGGAATGATCGGGGCATGTTACCGTACATTTTCTTTAATATTTCAAACAATTTATTTCAAACTGTGAAAAGAATAAATAATCATAATAATAATAGATACTCTACAACATTCTACACAAGTATTTAGTATTCTACGATATTCCAAATAAGTATTTATTTAGTATTCATCATCATCAACTTATTAACTAGCTTGTGTTATGGATTCTAGAATACGGATAAACATACTTATATACTTTTTTGTAAATACATATAAATTATACATAGAAACAGCCAGACCAATGCAAATAGACATATTCATGCATACAAATATTTCCACTGAGGGGGAATCGAACTCGCGCCCCTTGTCGTAGCACTACCGCTATGACACAGAGGCCGTCATAAAAGAAGAGTATAGAAGTCACGCGTTGCATTACTTAAAAGTATTTTTTAACTTTTTAATTGGTCTCCTAAAAATGTAAGATGATCTAGTTGTTAGGAATAGCAAACCAACAGGTTCATCAATTTCAATACAAGTATATTCTAATCTTTAGTAGGTATTGAAAAGAATATGCTGTGACGTACAGACAGACAGACATAAGATGATCCTATAAGGATTTCGTTTTATCACGGGATGTACGGACCTCTAAAAGTGATCTAATTTATTAAGTAAATATTGATCGATATAATTGTATAATCGTATGTTATCAATATTCATTAGTGTTCAACAAATATTAGCTACATGTTCTGATAAGTGACTCAATACAAATTATATTGGCCTTGAATATCCTCAGTAGAGGCCGATCTTGAGTCTACATGATGGCCTTTGGTTACTAAAATTATGAATGCAAAAATACAACTGACATTAGTGAGTGGCAAAGAAATTCATTAATCATACATATCAATACTTCCTGCTTTATATAACGAAATCATGACTAGATATAGTAAACATGCATGTACAGTACATCAACAGCAAACATATTGGTCGTCTCGATTCGTTAGCACTACAATTTTTTTAAATTTCAGTTTCTTATTTTCTATTAAAGTTTGTATGTGTGAGAAATTATGAAAAAATTAAATTATTATGTTTACCTTCAATACCAATCGCCTGAATTAGTTACTTTAGCGATACAACATTTCCCTAATTTTCGTTTCTTATTTTCTATTTTAGTGTAAAAAATTTGAAAAATTGAAATTATATTGTTTGACGTCAAAACCAAACGCCTGCATTAGTTACTTGGCAAAGGTTTTTAAAGTAAAGTAAAGTATGTCGTATTCTCCACACAATAAACTTTTTTACGAATATAAACTAGAAATAAATGATTATTTCGATTACCTAATACATGTGCTATAAATTTGTTGGCGACTTCATAATTATGAAGTCGCCAACAAATTTTCCGACTTCGCAGGACCGACTTACAGAGCCGTCCGCCTTAAATAGAATATGCTAGAAGGCTAAATAGGACACCCTCTTAGCCTTGGGGGTTTATATTTACCAACCAAAAATAGGAGACGTCGAAGCGGGGCTCCATCGACTAATTTTCACCTTATAAATTCAGTATCCCTAAAATATAAAAGAGCGTGCTGAATCATATAACCTGTTGCTTGTTATGGTAATATTTTATCGCTGAAATAGTTACTATTAGATACCTCGTTGCTAGTCTGTAACCTAGAAATTTTAGGGGAAAATATTTTCAAAGTATAAAAATGCCATTTAACAGAAAAAGTAAATATAAATAACACCTATTATTATTAAATCATAAACTTTACATAAATACAAGAGAGAGATTAGAAACTAAAATTACGCTACTATCATTTTGTGCTCAGTGCATAGAAAATTGTATAACATATTTTTGATTTCTCAAGTTCATTCTATTTCTACTAGAGTACCCTGACCTCTTGATTTTCAAATTCATCAACTGGTAACTGTCTCCCTCTTAGGATTAGGTGCCTAGAGATAACAAATAGCCTCTTTTGGACGTAATGAAGAAGTTACATGATATTCTGTACGTCTTGCTTGGTAGGTGTACGAAGGTATTGTGCATGTTATGAAGCATTTGGTTGACCTCTCGCTTGTGTGTATGTATATGTCATGTAGGTGAGTCGGGCATGTTCGAGCTCATTCTATTTGTATCACTCTTGCGAGAAGTATTTGGGACGTTGGCTTTAAGAGTGTGTGACCAATTACTCGGGCATTGAACTCCGAATGTTTACACACAAAATCTGCTACGAGTTTGATAATCACCCACGTGGGAGACGGTTGCAAAATTCTCCTTAGTACGCTTCTTAAATACATACATACCTTCTCTACATACAGACATAGTAACATAGGTGATTTTTATCTTTTCTAAATATAATGTGTAGAACGCTCCACTGCCACATAGATCGTCAAGAAATAAATAAAAGGACACTTAAATAGATTTCAGTTTCACGAATTAAAGGTTTTGTATTACATACCAGTTTAATTATCAGTTACAGTACAGTTACAGTAACAGTCCATATAAGGTGTCACAAAATTAGGTCTCTGAATTTGGTGAGATGACTTGGTATCGACAAAATATGTATTTGAAACAAAAAAAAATCCTGTAAAATAGAAAAATAAAAATATAAAATATATAAAAAAAAAAAAAAAAAAAGAATGAAAAAAAAACACCACGGGCTCTCTCAAAAGCACAAGGAGCTCTTGCACCCGCAGAAAGTGGTAGGCGTGCAGTCCTTCTCGCAGTTTTCTCCAAGCGGATACCTAAATCGCGACCAGCGTCACGTGTGCTCGTCGCGTCACGTGACGCTGGTCGCTGGTGTTTTTTTTTTCATTTTTATATTCTTTTTTTTATAGTTTTTATATTAGAATTATTATATATATTATATAGTAGAATTATGTATCTTATATATGTTGTGTTGGTGGAGGAATAGGGTTTCATGGGTAGCGGAAACGGGATCAGAATTCCACGCCAGCGAAGCGGTAGGCAAAAGCTAGTTTATTAATAAAATTGTTCATCATTAGCAAGGGCATCTAGCAGTTTGAATATGTTTGAGGTTAAGGTTCGATTCCCTGCTCATGCATTACTATTAATTGGTATTATTTGTTAGGAAATTCTCCATAACAGATTCTACTCTTCTACAGTAGGAGCCTGGCCACTTGCCTTGTGAATGGCAAAGGACTTGACATTTATTTCATACTCGTACGTCAAAAAAATATAACTGATGAAACCAGTTAGCAGTTCACCTCTGTCTACCCCTTCAGGGAGACGCTGGCGTGAGTATAAGAAGCACTATCTAGTTGCTCCCCTAATTAAAATGAGGAATGTATAATTAATCAATCTGCAATACTGCAGTCCATTACTGGACATAGGCCTGAATAAGGTAACTGGGAGGTGGAGGACATGTGGTTATTTAGTATTTAAAGTTATTTGCTATACGTTTTGTTCTTTTTCTTTATATGTTTTTGCTATATTACAGGTCTAAAAGTCGATCGGTCGACCATGGCTTCTCCCCGCCCTTCGATTTGGATGCGCTGCGCTCGAAGGTCGAGGGGAGATTCGACGCCGTACACAGAGGTGAATATCATTTTGTTCTTATTTACTTATAGCTGACCCGGCTAACTTCGTTCCGCCCTAATTAAGTTATCTTGGCTACCTTTACAGCTGATTATTCGTGAATGTGTCATATTTTTAATTATCCTAATTGCTAGAATAGGCCAAGCTTCCCCAAGGGCCCCCTTGGGCCTCAAAGCCCTAATGGTCGAGGGTCAGCCGGGGTGCTAGGGAATTGCCTTATTTGGCCACCTTACACCCATGGCATTAGAGACCCGAGACTGCGTGCGGTTTTGGTCGGTTCGAGTCCGCTGAGTTCGAGTTCGGCGGTGGGGTAACCATGGCGATTACAGCAAAAAAAAACACAGAAAGGCACAATATAGGCGGAGACAAATCTAAAAAACCAAAGATCATGAAAATCGGTCGGTCCACCCGTTCTTCGATCATCGCGGTTCTATATAAGTATACCTATAGATTCCAGAAGGCTTAACATAAAACGTAAGGTTTCGGACAATTAGTACCAAAAAACGTATTTATCCTGCAATCAGGCCTGAAAACGACACGTAACAATTTATTCGGCCTAAAACCTATCGAAAGAAATTCGAAAAATACCTAAATGCTATATTTTTCGTTCGTGTTTCGTACCATTATTTTTTTTTTCGTGCGGATTCCCTTCGGATACTCCCCGCCGGCCAGCGGGGGCGGTTATGTCGGGCTTGAACCGACTAAAACCGCACGCCGTCTCGGTTCTACAGACGCCGGGGTGTAAGGTTGCCCATAGAGCATATCCGTCGCACCCCGACTGACCCTGGGCCATCTCCGGTTTCGAGATGGCCCCCTCGAGTTTGGGAACCACGTTGTCCCCGTCTTGCCTCGGTTTGGGGGAAGGGCGCTAGTCGCCCCACCGTCCCGGCCTGCTTCTGCTGGGGTGACAGGCGGCCTTACCTGCCACCCCCAAAAATAACATAATCGAAATTGGGTCAGCCGGTCACACTCAGACACGTCAAACTTACCCCTTCGTTTTTGCGTCGGGGGTTAAAAACCTGTCTGAAGTTTCGGATTAGTTTCAAGGTAGGCCCTCAGGTTATTGCTCTCTTTTTACTTAACGATTAAAAACTACGAAAATAACAATTTTGAGCTCAATTATGACAGTTTCTACAAGATCTCACTTTTGTACGTTAAAAAGGATCCCCAGATAGGAGGCATTCATTTCCTAATATCTGGTTAATGCTAACAACTTAGAACTAAATTAAATCACGCAGTATTCTTGAGTGCATTGCTATTTACTGAACAATGCTTCTGTTCTCTATGAAAACTTCCTTCAAAGAAATTAATTGCTACCTTTAATTATTTTCTTGTTTATCATTCCATGTTCTATGAAGCAATTGCGTCCATTGTTATCTTTTTTGTCTAATAAAGCATTAGTATACCTGCTCACTAAAAAAAAATATTTTCTTGCCATTTTTATGGTTCTGTACCTCAAAAGGTAAAAAAGGGAACCCTTATAAGAACACTTTCTTGTCCGTCTGTTTGTCCATGTGTCACCACCGATTTTCTCAGGAAAGGGTGGACCTAGCCAATTGAAATTTATAGCAGATAATTCAGTCTAAAGTACCTATCTAAGATAAAAAGATGTGGGAAATTTAGATTTTCGCGAACAAAGTACCAATATGTATCTTAATTTTCAACTTTTTTATTTTTTGGCATTTTTCCTTAACTTGTGCTGTAAGACCTTGCTTTTAACCAAAATTGACAATTCTAGATCAACCAAGTAAAGTAGGGTACCCTATAGGATATGGGTCTAAAACCTATATGGTTGTTCCCGTTGATCTAGAATCACGAAATTTGTCAAAAAGCTAGGTCTTAAAGCACAAATAAAAGAAAATGAAAAAAAAATCCGTTCCCGCCGGGGGAACACACAGGTAGATTTCGTGAAGCAATTAATATTATTTTTTAACATGTTTAATTTTTTTTTCTCGAAAACGGTAACTTTTAGCGAAAATCTTTTCAGACATTTATTTTAGACTTAAAAATGGCCTATCGATTAAAAATGTTTCTGGCAGCATGAATGGTCACCGGTTAGAAGTTATGATTTTTTTCCAGAAAAAATTTGGTTTTTCCCCCCTCCACTTTTAGTTAAAGTTTTATCTTATAGGTTTATAATTAAAAGTTGATGGTATTCATGTATACTATGGGATAAAATTAGAACGGTTCGAATATCTTTCATGGAACGTGAAATTTTGAGGAAAAACTGATTTCACAAAAACCTTAGGCCGCATTCCACCCGTTCACGAACTTAAACTAAGTTTACACCCAAGCAATTTTTGACCGCAGTTTGAAAGCGATCGGGGCAAAAATGCGACCGTGAGAGTGCCGCAAATTTTGGGGAGTGAAACCATACATACATATATATATAAACTTTTTGACCAGTGGTCATTTCGGACTCCCCCTGAGTCCGAAATGACCACTGTTCAAAAAGTTTCTACTGGTCTAACTAGACCTCCTATGAAGATTTTTTTTTTAAATTCGACAGAAGTCAAGAAACCAATAGGTAGATCGATTTCATCGAAATCTACCTAATAAAAAAGTTGAAAACCAAGTTAAATTTTGGTACCTACAAGTGTTCGCGAAAATCTCAATTTGCCCATATCTTTTTAGTGAGAGCCGAGGTCTCCGACGGGAGCAAGTGGCCGCCGCCGCCTCTTTCTGCGAGCAGGTAATGCGCTTGAAAGAGGCAGCGGAGAGGGAGTGGGAAAGAACCCTACCCCCAGAGTTCCGCAGTCTGCGGCGAGGACACCGCAAACTCGTCTACGCCTGGGACTACCGACCTCCATGATCAGGGTCTGAGGACGGCAGTTGGCCGAAGCCGAATGTCCTTACCGAAGTAGGCCAAGATGGAGGTGTGTCGTGTGTGTTCACGCCTGCCAACTCACCGTCGCGGGATAAAACCCGACCCCTTAGGAGAGGCCGCGATGGTGGCCAAAGCCCCTGGTAACCCCTGGGCTTATCCCAGGGTTACTGGCAGGCTTTGGCCACCATCGCATCTTACATCCTTTCGAGGGCTTACCCGGGGTGCCCGGCAATGGGCACTTGGGGAGGTTACCGTGTGGTTTTAGTCGGTCCGATTCCGACACGCCCATCCCATCGTTGGTACCGATGGGGTGAAGCCCGTAGGGGTTTCCACACGTTAAAAAAAAAAGGAAACTAGTCACTCGTATTTAGCGCAATGCATGTAACTGGTGTCCTTGGAGAAGGACTTGGCGGTTAACTAAGTGACTTGGACGAGTGACGGCTATCAATCAAAGTGAACTTGGCGAACAGCCTGAACATACTAGATTTGATCGCTATTTTGAAACAGACGCTGATACATGAGGGAGTGAATGAATACAATTGCAATCAGTCACAACCCAAGATAAGTAGGTAGTTTTTATTTTATGACATTATAAAATTTCACCTATACCTGAGTTGGGACCCTTGAACGACACCCTGTTTCCGCACCTTGACAATACTAATCTAAAGCGCTAAATTGAGGTCTTTCAGTGTTAACAAATTAGAGAGAACTTATACTTTGTCCAGACTCTGTGTTTAGACGACGTTAAGATATGTGTTAACTACGCGAAACAGCTTTATTACCACTTTCATTGCTCAACAGTTAGCAACATTAAATTAAATTATTGCGGCGTTACGAAATTAAAAGCATGTTAAAACTTAAACCGTTTCATTAAAACAAAGGTGACAATTATGTAAAGCGCGTATGGGGACACCTAAAATTTGGTAATTATAAATAACTTCACGGTTCACGTTCCTCCTTCGCATTATATTTTCTTGTTTTATTCTACTGAAGTGCTAAATAATCTCATAAAATGCCTGATGGTAAGCGTTTACCGCTTCCCCCTTAGAGCCAGCGTTCCGCTTTGCAACTTGTTCTTCTCCGCATGCGGTTATGTACACCGCAAACTCAAATAGTCTCTTGCAAGGAGTAAATTCGTTTATTGGAAATAGGTATAACTGCTAACTGCCTTGTACTCGTATATACTTGCTATAAAACATTATGGTCAGAACTCACTTTCTATTTCATCGGCTGTTGAGTATAAATAAAACTGCTTCTTTTCACTACCACTTTAGCCAGTCTTGTACCAATCATAAACTGACTTTGCAAGTCTAATGAAGTCGCCTAACCATTTGACATGAGACTTTCCTGTGACTTTTGATCATCACTTGGGAGCCACTCCTTCATCATTCCGATCTCATTATTTCTCATTTTGACGAATATACTACACTATAAGATTAGATTGCAATTCCAATTGCAGATGTGCGAAGCGGTGGGCGAAGAAAACGCTCACCAATAGAATTACATGATTTTTCTGGCCGCACTTAGCACACCTCTGCTCTAACGGAAAAGGGCTAACAGAGATTATAACTAAGGTATTTAAGGAAGTGCGATATGTGAAATAAGTACGCGTCTGTAGACCCGAGACGGCGTGCGGTTTTAGTCGGTTCAAGCCCGACATAACCGCCCCGCTGGCACGCGGGGGGGTATCCGAAGGGATTTCCGCACGATAAAAAAAAAAAATAAAAAAAAAAAAAAAAAAGGTATCACTGCGACGCTAGCGAGGACTCGGGGCTGCACGCGCTGGCGGACTTCCCGGCGCGGCGTGGGCTGCGCCGAGGCGTGACCTCGTGGAAGCCATCGGGGTGAGAGTCCTCTAGGCAGATGGCGGAGCTCGCCCGGGAGAGATTTAGAACTCTCCCACCACACCGTGGTTCCCAAACCCTAGGGGGGCATCTCGAAACCGGAGATGGCCCCGGGTCAGTCGGGGTGCGAGTGATATGCTCTATGGGCAACCTTACTCGCCGTCTGTAGACCCGAGACGGCGTGCGGTTTTAGTCGGTTCAAACCCGACATAACCACCCCACACGGGGGGTTGTCCAAGGGGATTTCCGCACGAAAAAAAAATTGTTCGAGGGACGTAAGCGAAAAATGTATGCGAGAGACCGAGTGAGAATGAGTGTTAAGATGGCGGCGTAGGGAACTACGAGCTTCGTACCATGAGTGCTGCGTGGATGCGTAGCGGAGCTGATAAATCGTTTTAAGGATTCGCTAAATATTTTCCACTTTTGACAATACCTAAAAACAGTATGCCAAAATAATAACGGTGGATATGAACGAGTGTGGCTTCAAGTATGCCTTTACGGCCTCAGCGTTCGCAAAATTAGTGACGTAAGTCTACTTGCGTTTTTGTCTTCGGTCCATAGCACGGAATAATTTGTAAGTTAACCGGCAGGGGTTAACTTACAAATTAATTAATTCGAATGTACCGGGCAAGAATAAAGCTTTAATATACTTGGCAAATGTTTTGCTCGCTAACTTATTCTCACAACGATAACAGAAACCTGGATCTTCTGGTTTCAGCTTCAAATTCTTCTTTTTAACAACAATGGTAGAAATAAAACTCAGTCAATCAATTAGCCTATTGTAGTTCACTGCGGAACATAGGCCTCTCTCAATGTGCATTATACACTATAGATAGCACTGAAACTCCGCCTAACAAAACAATAAATATCATTTTAATATTCAGTATTAAATAGTAGTATATATATAGTACGCAAATTATAACCTTTTAAATATCATTGGTTATGAAAGGGTTATTTTCGACGTTATCTTATACTAGCTGTTGCCTGCGGCTTCGCCCTAATAAATATTCATTATACATTATAGTAATATTCCAGATTAAATTCCATCCCTGTATCAAATTTCAGCCAGATCAGTTTAGCCGTTAGATCGTTATTAAGTAACAAACAGCCAAACATACAAAAATCTTCACAAACTTTTATATTTATATAATACTAGCCGTTGCTCCACCCTTATGGAATTCTGATCCCGTTCCCGCTTTCCATCGCATTCCAGACTTTTTGCCTGAAAGATTAACAAGCATCCATCCATCCAAAATTTCACATTTATAATATTTAGTGGGTTTAGTAGGATAGGATAGTAGGATGAGCCTTAATCAACTAGAGGGTGAAATACTAGAAAAGTAACCGACCATCATCTGTCGATAAATCAGCTTACCTTGCATATCATCTGGCAATGATAAAAGAAAATCGAATGACTACTTTATTTATTCTCACATTTAATAGTGTTATTAAATCAATATGTTCTACTTGACTCGTTACTTGCTATTTATAATTGTAGTATATAGAAAACAAAAAAATATAAACCTGTTCGTTTCACTCCATTTATATTATTAATTCTGTGCAAAGTATTAGTAGCAGTAGTGTATAATTCAAAAGTATTATACTTAAGTAGAGTTATATTATTACACTGCACGTATATCACATCAGATTAACATTATCATCGAGTAATGGAATTCAAAGTATTCGTGCAACAAGAACTTGCCTCGTTTATCTCGCTGGTCAATCGACCTACGGGCAAAATCGTACTAAGGTGTGACCTCCATTGGATATTTACGTTCTCCATAACACTTTTACCTTCATAGCATTCATGAGAACTTTATCTTGGTTTAAAAAATAGAACTTTTCGACCAGCAATGTTGCTAAGATCTTTTTCGTTCTGCTTTTTCATTGCTTGCATATTATTAACACTTTTTCAATGGAACATCAGAGAAAAAAATGGTTTTAGAGATCATCATCCTTCGTTTTGCGTCCCGGGCGCATCCGAAATTTTCACCTCGGATTCCGGGGGCCGGTTACCGGCTGTTACTTCTCCACTTAGAACGGTCTTGACCACAGTTTCAGAGATGTAATCATATAATATACATCTATACAAATAAATAAAATTGAATTGTCTGTTTATAATATGAAAATAACAGATTTATAATCATTGCATTTGAATGTAAACTTTTAAAAATTGTATTCCTGTACAATTAAAAAAAAAACTGTCTACCTGTTTGAAATAAGTAATCTCAGAAACGGCTGGGCTGATTTTGATGGGACTTTCACTGGCAGATAGGTAATGTCACAAGGCGTAACATATGCTACTTTAATTTTAGAAAAATAATTAGGGTTCCGTGCAAAAATATTCAATCCACAAAATTGTGTATAAAATCTGATTTACTCTGACACGACTGGGTCGATTTTGCCGGGACTTACACTGGCAAATGAATAATATTATAAGGCATAACATAGGCTACTTTTACTTAAGAAGAAAAAATAGGGTTCCGCGCAATATAACTTAAACCCTAAAAATCTAAATCCACGCGGACGAAGTTGCGGGTACATACATATACTCACGCATTTTTCCCTCCGGGGTAGGTCCGGGTTGAGACAATAGCCCACCATCTGCTTCTGTCCTTATATAGTTCACGAGCTTCCTCTACTGTCATTAAATCTGTCATGAAAGCTCGCAGGTTTCGACGGCTTGCGGGCAGCTAGTCGATAATATATAAGGTGTCACAAAATTAGGTCTCTGAATTTGATGAGATGACTTGGTTTCGACAAAATATGTATTTGAAACAAAAAAAATATCGGGTAAAATAAAAAAATAAAAAAAAATATATAAAAATTAAAAATATAAAAATGAAAAAAAAGAATTGTGTGGTTTTATGAAACCACGGTAAAAGTGAAACTTTTTTTCACATCATTTAACTAAAACATAACAACATTTACATTAAACACTCACAAACAACATTTACATTAAAAACTGACAAAAACAAACAAAATAGCGTGGAGCACTGGCACAAATGAGTAATAGTCTATACACTACACGGTCAGCTGCTGCGAACTATTAGGCGCCGCCATATTGGCCTTGGCTGCTATGACGAGCGCCTTTCACTTTATCCCTACTCCGCGGCCAATCGTCACGCGACATGCAACACACGGACGAAAAAGTTTGAGACGATGTAATAAAAGTTTCACTTTAAAAAAAACACCACCAGCGACCAGCGTCACGTGACGCGACAAGCCCGTGACGCACGTGGTAGGCGTGCAGTCCTTCTCCTCTGTTCTCTTCGCAGTATTCTCCAAGCGGATGTGTGGGAAATACCTAAATCGCGACCAGCGTCACGTGTGCTCCTCGCGCCACGTGACGCTGGTCGCTGGTGTTTTTTTTTTCATTTTTAGATTATTTTTTTAATTCTTTTTTTATTTTATGTTGCCCGATATCTTTTTTTGTTTCAAATACATATTTTGTCGATACCGAGTCATCTCACCAAATTCAGAGACCTAATTTCTTGACACCTTATATATAAAATAGATCTTGTAGGTATTATGCTTATATTCTTGAACGATAATCTTGAAATTTGGCAGATCTTAACTTTTTTTTCTGAGAAAGTTTTATGTTCTATTTATCCCGAAAAATAAAAACATGGCTCACAGCATAACATTTATGAAATAAACTATGATATACATCGTTAGAGTTACTTATAACGCTTGCAAAACTTCGAAAAATTTTCCTCTTTTTCATCAAGTTAATCTTACTAATCGTACTAATATTGTAAATGTTAAAACTTTGTATCTATGAGCGTGTATGAGAGTTAGTAGTTTCTATACCTTAATACTGAAACAGATTTCAGTAAAGATTGAAAAACAAACCTTTAATTGATACATAGGATTAATCCCAACAAAATAAACCACCGCTAAGACCTTAGAATTACGTAACCATAGCACTAAACGTAGTAACCGTAGAAAAAAGCAGTTAGTCTGAATTTAATTGCGCAATTTCCTTCTTTTTTCGACGTTTAAACAAAGACGACATGAACTACATCTGAATTTAATCGCACATTTAGTAAAACGTGTTACGAATTTGCGGCAATAAAATTTGTCTCGTCGGACAGTGGCGACGTCATTCACACTTGTCGCAAATTATTCCCTGGCATCGTGTTATGTTCAAAATAAACACACCAACTGTAAACTAGCATCCGGCTTTTAGTACACATAATTAATACCGTAAATTTTATGAAACGAGGATACTGTTTATTCGTTTTCATATAATTTTACTCCACATCGTTTTGATTTATGATTTCATAGCTAATAATAATTCTTGCGCTGAAGCGTTTCAAATGATGTTTTTAGCATTAGGAATAACTAAACAGGGAGACATAACATTGTGGATAGTTAATATTAGCATAATGAGTCGATTGTTGACACTTGATTGACGGTAGATTATTACAAATGAATGGTCAATACTTGTAAGTACATGATTGATGAAGGGCTGTTATTGGCAGACTGCTTATTCGAAACGCTTGTAGAGTTACGGACTGAATTAAGACAGTACAATATTTCGACATGTAGCGAACTTCAAAAACACATATATCGACAAGTCATTGCTTCGACAGACAACTATTAGACAATACACACCTTCGAATTACCACTACTTCGACAGACGATTATTCGACAGACAATACTTAGACAAGACACATCTTCGAATGACCACTAGTTTGACAGAGTTTTTTAACATTCTCCCAAAATTATAATGCTCTGAAATGTATTAAAAAATGTGCCCTACCTAATTAAATATGTACCCAATCAATTGAAACATCAATTCCGCTGCCACGACACACTCGCTACGCTCGCTCGGCTCGCGCTCTGTTGGGTTAGGTTAGAACTGTGACCAGTTCTAACCTAACCTAACCCACTTTACTTATTTTTGGAATATAATTTTAAAAATATGTCGAAGTATATATATATAGGCTTCATTATATGGTGCTCCATAGGTTTGTCTACTTTTGTTAATAGTTAAAAATTGTCTATCAAGTGCTCCTTTTAGGGTTCCGTACCCTTTTTTTTTTTCGTGCGGAATCATATGGTAAAACGGAACCATATTACTAAGACTCCGCTGTCCGTCCGTCCGTATCTCATCAGTCATGAACCGTGATAGCTAGAGAGTTGAAATTTTTACAGAAGTGTATTTCTGTTGACGTTATAACAAAAACCGGCCAAGTGCGAGTCGGACTTGCACACCGAGGGTTCCGTACAAACCTGATTATAGACCCTGAGTATTTGATATGAATTTAAATTTAATACCTCTACGCGTTCATGAGAAAAGAAGTAGTAACTTTGAAATTTACAAAAATATTTTTTATTATATGATGTAACTAAAAATTTACGGTTTTCGCAATTTTTCCTTTATCTGTACTATAAGACGTTACTCCGTACCAAATTTCAAGATTCTAAGTTCACGGGAAGTACCCTGTAGGTTTTGATTCTCGAGCGAGTTTCGAAAATTTGCGGAAATTTGCGGCATAAACGGCTGTATCTTTTGATTGCTTTGGCTTAGATGTTTGATTTTTTCATAGCTCCAAGGGACAGTAGACTTGAGTATTACATATAAATTTCAATTTGATACCTTCACGCGTTCCTGAGATAAACGGACTTGACAGACGGACGGACGGACAACGAAGTGATCCTATAAGGGCTCCGTTTTTTCCTTTTGAGGTACGGAACCCTGGGGTGTGTGTTGGGTAACCTCCTCGAGTGTCGCTCCGATTCCGATCCCGCTGCAGTCCGGGGGGAACGGAATCGGAGCGGCCGGTACACCCTGGGCGGCGGTCAATGGCTTCCCCGTCACCCCTTCATAGGGTTGGCATTGATCGTCGGCCAATACCCAACGTGGCGGGAACACATCGCTCTCCGTACTCCTCTGCTTTCAGAGGAGACAGGATGAGCGATGCTGTTAGTGGTGAGATGGCCCAGGGTCAACCGGGGTGCGAGGGATATGCTCTATGGGTAACCTTACACCCCGGCGTCTGAAGACCCGAGACGGCGTGCGGTTTTAGTCGGTGCAAGCCCGACATAACCGCCCCCGCTGGTCGGCGGGGGGGTATCCGAAGGGATATCCGCACGATAAAAAAAAAAAAAAAAAAAGAGGTACGGAACCCTAAAAATCCTAAAAGCAATAAAATAAATATTTCAGGGGGCTCCCATACAACAAATGTGATTTTTTGCCGTTATTTGCTCGATGTTAATAACGGTAACAGGTGCCCACCTGTTACCGCTTGAAATATTCACAGAATATTGAGTTAAATATGCGCTTCAAAACTAAATAATTAAATCACAATAAAACAGATACAGGGGGACTCTCACGGTATAGATAATGGTACGGAACCCCTCGTGCGAGAGTCCGACACGCACTTGGCTGGTTTTTTTAATTGCATTTAACTAATACACATGGACATGCTACAAGTGAACTAGGGGACCGCAAACGGCTATTGCCTCTAATAACGCTATACGTCACTCAATAACCCTATTAAATTACATATGTGATTGATACTGACCAAAAAGTTGATTCTAAAGTAACCAAAAACAAAGTAAGTACCTAATTATATACTACAAAAAAACTAAAATATTGATAAACGAGTAACTAACCTTTGAAGTTTTTGTGTAATGTGTTTTTGCGTTTTATTCAAAGAAGTAAGTACTAAAAAAATCCTGTCGATGAGTCGGCCTGATAGATAATGTTAGTCGTAACATGTTCATTCTACCTAAGTTATATTAAAACTCTTACACCTGTAAAATATAAAATAAACGTCTTTTACTGTCATTTACTGTTAATTTTAATAAAATATGCAAGTCCAAGTCAATCCAGTGGGTCTGCGGGAAGTCTTGTCCCACAGCAGTTCAGAGAAGCGTACGTGGTTTACGTCATTTCTTACCTGTTACGGACAAAATTCTATCCTTTCTATCTACCGCCCTTATACCAGCGCTCAAGAACGTGATAACTTATGTTCTCCAGCACCTCGTAGTTCTTCTAGCAGTATGAGAGAAAACAAGTTGTTCCCCGTTTCCCTGCCGCCGCTATATGACTTGCACCTTGCCTCGCAAACAGCTGCGAAATTTCAGGCGCTCTCGCTTCATACCATAGATAGAATATGAATATTATTATAATCAAGAACGAGAGGTTTACCGCACTGATACAGTCTGGAGGTCGAACGCGTTGCCACGCCCTCGTTAAACTCTCTGCTTGAAGATGGTGTGCAGTCACTTTGCGAGTCGCAACAGTCTCGTAGTGAGCTCCCTGTAGCATCCATTTTTTAAGTTGTTTAAGTAGCGATGAAGGTAGGTACTTACACTTAGTTGAAATACTAAATAAATAGACAACTAAAGTTTTAAAGTTTTAACTTTCGCAAGTATAGAAAAGGTTCAGTCGCAATTTTGCTTACATAATGTTACATCCGTAGAAACACTCGACGCCACGCCGATTATTTACTTTACAGTTTACAGCGATGCAGTTTATTTGTTGTGAAGTCGCACCATGTATTTTGTTAGGCGTCTTATTACGTGTGATTCTGATTTAGGATATGTTCTGATACTCTATATTAAGCTGTCTACACACCAAAACCGCCAGCTCGCCGGCTTAACCAGCCGGGAATGGCCTACAGTTATCTGCACATCAAAGCCACCGGCCCAGAAGTGAAACCCGCCGACATGTGCCGTCGGACTTGTATTGCGTTTTGTTCCGGTGTGAATAAACGTAAAACAAACCCGGTGTCACTGGACGCAATGCCGCCGGCTTGTGCCAGCTTTGGTGTGTATAGACGGCTGTCATAGGTACTAAAGTAAGATATTATTTAATCTATCCTTCTTTGTTTATCTGATAGCGCAATTGATGTAGGACTTATGGATGGACTTATTACTCTCTTTGGTTAACACCAGCAGGTTTTTCTCACTGCGCACTTTATGTGTAAATATTTTTGTACCCATCGGCTGTATATGAAGGAGTGGTTGGAGAGGGACTATGGGAACGGACCTCTCCTACCGGATGTGCCAGATATTTACCGGACACGGGTGTTTCGGTAAGTATCTATGGCGTATCCACCGGGAGACAACGCCGCAGTGCCAGCACTGCGAGGATCCTGACGAAGATACGGCGCTCCACACGTTGGTGGAGTGCCCTGCGTGGGCGAGTTAACGCCGGGATCTCGTTGAGGTCCTGGGCGTGGACGATCTCTCGTTGGAGACCATGGTGAGGGCCGTGGTCTCCGACGGGAGCAAGTGGCACGCCGCCGCCGGTTTCTGCGAGCAGGTAATGCGCGCGAAAGAGACAGCGGAGAGGGAGCGGGAGAGAACCCTGCCCCTCGAGTTTCGCAGTCTGCCGTGAGCACGCCGCAGACTCATCTACGCCCGGTACTACCGACCTCCATGATCCTGAGACGGCAGTTGGCCGACTCGCCGTCCTTACAGAAGCAGGCCGTGGCGGAGGCGTGTCGTGTGTCCTACACACGCCTGCCAACTCACCGACGCGGGATAAAGCCCGACCCCACCAGGCGAGGCCGCCGTGGCGGCCAAAGTCCGCCGGTAACCCTGGGGTTATCCTTTCGAGGGTTTACCCGGGGTGCCCGGCAATGGACACTTGGGCAGGATACCGTGTGATTTTAGTCGATGCACGACATAACCGCCCCCGCTGGCCGGCGGGGGGGTATCCGAAGGGATTTCCGGACGTAAAAAAAAACCCATCGGCTGTATTGGCACCAGCGGACTTGATGTGGCATAGGCATACATTATCTAAAAAATGTAAACACAAACTTGGTGCATGGGGGCTCCACCAAGATCGTCGGGGCCCAGGCCAACCTCACCTGCCATTTGGTACACCTGCCGAACAACCACAGAAATAATATAATATTATTTCTGTGCGAAGAACGGACGAGGCCCTGGCACAGGCTTACCCTTCGAGATTGGGAGATCAGACGGCAGTCGTTCCTATAAATAGCCAATACGCCAAATACATGTTGTGTTGACGTGTAATTGAATTGATAACAAACCCATACCTGATACTGTCAAAAAAAATACTATTTCCATTAGTTTTGGGGTAATCTGTCCGCGAATCGTTCCGTAGTAGTAATATAATTATATCGTACTGTGCTAGAGCGGCCCTAATCTGAGCTAATAAGACTAATAATACGCAAAGAGCGTGAGTGTAAGAAACAATTGATTTGTGTAATTGTGTTGTTAAAAGAATGTCTATGGCATCACCATCACCATCACGGCATCGTCAACATATTTTTTTACATTCTGGCCTGTGCGGATAGATTTTAACGTTTTTATTATGATTAAATGTATATGTCATGAAGTCTGTGTAAAAAAATAATATATGAATAATATTATATTTGCCACTAATATTAAGTCGCGGAATAGCAGTATATTTTATAAGCTAATATTTGTAGTTAATATCTGTTAAGTATTTGAACGTGTACCTCATAGGAATTGTTTTATTGGCTCCCAGCAACTGCTACACTATATACTTATTAACAATAATTCATACTATTCAGTTACTTAGCTAATATTAAAAATGGGCCAGACATAGATTTTCTAAATTCAGTTGAACTAGAACATGCCGACATCAGTTCATAACCAGGAGTCGATCGATCGATTATAAAGCGGTTAAAGTAAAGAGAAGCTCATGCAATCAGTGGTACGTCACTTAATAGACTGCGCGTGTTATATATTATTCTTCTGATCGATTGCCGTACAATCGAGATTGCACTTTATTGCGTTGCTGTTATTTATTTACTTCACGTCTCGAGTGTGACTCCTCTATGAAATACTGCCTAGCACTTATTCTATGTGAAGTATTACGTATTTAACGTTTAATAATACTAGGTTTATTATGACACTAGTATTTATGTAATACGTCACACTGTCACACGTGTGTAAATCCTTTATCGCAGAAAATTGATATTTTTCTAAATAAAAAGTGTCTTATGTTCTTCAACTCTATGCCAATAAATCTATGATAAAATTTAAATAATTTAGGTTGATATTCACAGAAACAAATAATAAAAAATATTTTCTTCTATCTTGTACGTACTTAACCGACTACTTTGGTTTTTTTTTCATTATTCTACTAAGGTCGTCATCGTCATTTCAGCGTTGTTCCCGATTGCCTCCGAGGCTTTTCCCTTGGAGCCGGGGATCCGCTTACTTCATTTCCTATATGGCATTGGCAGCGACTGCTGTCTGACCAATGCCTCGTCCGTCAATCGGCAGGTGTACCACCTTGCAAGTGAGGTGTGCTGCCCCCCCCCCCCCCTCCCTAGGTCTTGGCGGGGCCCCATTATTCTACTAAGGTAACAAATAATAAATAATTGTATATTATTTAATCTTACCGCGGTAGCCTAGTGGCATGGGTAATGGACTGCTGAGACGAGGTCTCGGGTTCGATCCCAGGTTTTTTACCATGGCACACACCAATGACTTTTCGATACTTTTCGAAGTTATGTGTGTATTTATCGCAGATTCATAAGTGCCCGGTTAATGGCAATAGGCTCGCCACCTATTACATTGGGACCTAAACATAAACTGGCGAAATGTGGGTGCTAGCACCTCTGCCTACCCCTTCGGGGATATAGGCGTGAGTTTATGTTATGTTTAATCTTATGATATGATTTTGTTGCAGATGAGGACGAGCATGCCAAAAGATTACCACCTCCACCACCGATAAAAACAATGACTTACACGGTTGGTATGCGTTTAGTTATAAATATCTGGGTGACCGAGCATTGCTGGGTATTTTATTCGTCGCTTAACGACCTCCGTCCTCCATGAGCGCAGGCCTGGGGGTGGCAGGTGAGGCTGCCTGTCACCCCAGCAGAAGCAAGCCGGGATGGTGGGGTGACTAGCGCCCCTCCCCCCAAACGGGGGCAAGACGGGGACACCGTGATTCCTAAACCCGAGGGGGCCATCTCGAAACCTGAGATGGCCCAGAGTCAGTCGGGGTGCGAGGGATATGATCAATGGGCAACCTTACACCCTGGCGTCTTAAGACCCGAGACGGCGTGCGGTTTTAGTCGGTTTAAGCCCGACATAACCGCCCAAAAAATGGAAGCTGGCTAGAACGATTTATCGGCCCCCGAAACTCAATTTTTTCCGTGTGGAAATCCGGATACGAATGTCTGATACTCCTCCGCCGGCCAGTGGGGGGAGGGGGGTTATGTCGGACTTGAACCGACTATAACTTCAATCCATCCATGGCTAGATCGTCTTTAAACTGTATTAGTCCAGAACTTACATTTTATCAGTCCCGAACTTGGCCACAGCCACAGCATTTACCGTTGCCCTTGTGTAGGGCAAGGTGTCCCCGGTAGTACAGGTGGAGCGCACAGTGAACAAGAGAGCAAATGCGACATGGACTAGGAATAGTAGGATTATCATAGGTACTCTTTCATTTCCTAAGGAAATCAGGGCGGCCTCTGTGCATTCATAGCTAGTCAATTACTTTTTTTTTTGTGCCGAAATCCCTTCGGATACCCCCCCGCCGACTAGTGGGGGCGGTTATGTCGGGCTTGAACCGACTAAAACCGCACGCCGTCTCGGGTCTACAAACGCCGGGGTGTAAGGTTACCCATAGAGCACGATAAAAAAAAAAAAAGGTATTTCACCCTATACCTAATTGAAAGATTGTACCAATATAACCCTATGTTTCATATTTTCTACTTCCTATGGTTGTGTTATTCTTCAAAGCCTTGTAATGATAATGTTCAC
Organism: Cybosia mesomella; assembly: GCA_946251805.1. NCBI lineage: Eukaryota > Metazoa > Arthropoda > Insecta > Lepidoptera > Erebidae > Cybosia > Cybosia mesomella. Next base: position 25,328,131 of record OX276390.1, on the reverse strand, counting down.
GGCTTTGTAATGTTAATGACATCGTATTATACTTCTGAAATAACATGAAAAGATACATTTTTAAGCTAAGTATAGATCATTTGGGGCCACCGTTCCAAACATTCGAAAAGTGTGCGGAAGTTAAAAATCATAACACAAAAATCTTATGAACATTCTGAATAAGTAATAGAAGAAAAAAGTCTTGTGAAATTGATGAAAATCTATTCCTTTAGTGTTCCTATTGGGTGGAAGAAATCTCTGTGGTGTCACACTTTCATATATTTTTCTTCCGCACACACTCGGGAGCCCGATCCTATCCGTTGCTGGTTTGTCGGAATGCGCTCTAAATATAATGAAACAAGCACTATCTGGACACACATTTACTGACAATTAAACCCGCCTAGGATGTAGTTTTGAGGCCTTCATCCTTATTGGCCCGAAAATTCATTTCAGAGTTTTTTTTTCTAACTAAGTCGAATAGTACTACACCCATAGTAATAATAATCGTAATAATCACATATTATCATTATTGCATAGGTACGCGATCGGGACACCCTGACGTCCCTAGCGGCGAGATTCGATACCACGCCTTCGGAGCTGACGAAACTGAACAGACTTGCCACGCAGTTCATCTTCCCGGGACAAACTCTACTTGTACCCGACAAAAGAAAAGGTGAGAATAAATCTTGTTCGACTGTCTTGAATTTCAAAGTTAACACCATATCCGCGTTCTTGAATGAATCAGGACAGGACAAGTAATTATTTACCTAGCCAACCGTATAGAATCTAGATAACATACTCTTATCAATAATTAATTATTGCCGAATACTTGCACAATGCCATCTTAGGTATTCTAATATGTAATTATAGTAATAAATTAGCACTCGTGTTGATTCAAATATGCCAAAATTAATCATTTGGGTGGATGTCGTAAACAACGATGTTGAATATATTTTCATACAGGATGTTATAAATTTTCATTAAGGAAACTCGCCCTTTCCGATAATATAATGCTTATTGTAGAAAAGCAAAATCATAAAATTTAAAAGAGATACTAAATATAAATTCATAATTTACTTTATATAAGTATCTATAAACGGATCGAAAAGTTTAAAAGTTGGTTCTGTTTGAAGTTCGAGCTGCGAGGTTCTTCACTCAAGATAATTTAAAAAAAAAACTTAGCGCCTATATTTTCATTGTCTTGGTTCTGTCTCAAACTTCACAATTTTTTACAACATTTCAAATATTTAATTTATATGTTTTTACATAAAAAAATATTTGACGCCAAGATAGAGGTTTCTCTCAAACCTATCCCTCACTTGTTTCATTTCTTCTTTTTATTTTTGGTGTACCTTTATTATTATTTTAATATAAAATAACATTAATTATGCATAATGTAGCAAAGTCAACAAACGTTCACAAAGAAACGGCCTGGCAAACATGTAAAAAAATCGGCAGCCACTTCCTACAAGTTTGTTTCTGTTTCTTTTTATTCTTGGTGATATCGAGCAAATGAAATTATAAAAAGAAAACTCCTTCTACATATCAAAACAACAACATCATACATAACTAAATAATAAATCCGTTGAATAAGATTTTACTATCGATAGATTTAAAAAAAAACTGTTCATCTGTCTATCGACCGTCTTATCTCACTCGTTAAATTATATGACAAGATAAGGACACATCATAATGTCTTATTTGATTACCAAACTTCATCGAGTTATAACCCGGAACTAGTTATTTGTTTACTAATAATTCAGTCTGTTCATATGAATAGGCATTTATAGGCACATACTATTTAATAAAATCTACTGTCTTATAATAATCATCATCATCATAGTATCTATTAATCTATCCATTTCAATGAACCTTCTATTTATTTGATTTGCTTGGGATAGCAAATATATACAGCGTTTTTGTGTAGTTCAGTTTAAATAACTGATTCTATCCCATGTGTCTATCTAGTGCCTAGGCAATACCGACGGAAAATTGACCAGTCAACTAATCCTTCCATTGAAACTTATCCAAGATCAATAAATGTGGCCTATAACTGTCGTCTTGTAACTTTGGAAAAATTTAATCTCGAGTCCATTTGAGTAATATGAAATTTAACCAGCTAAAATCAAACTGTGAGGAAGGAGAATTTAATTGTTGGCTAACTCAGTTCGATGACATAGATTTGCACTTTCATTAAACTCTACTCCAACTAAACAGTTAAGTTTGATACTGTAAGTAAAAATCACAAAATCTTACATCAAAATCGGTCAAGCCGAATCGGAGAAGTTCAACCACAATCACCGTGCCACGAAATTTCTATAGATTATTATATCATATCTATATATTTGTACCTACATCCTCAGCCCGGTTTCTTATAATAACTTCAAATTTAATAATTGAAGTAAATCTATTTTATTCTCAGTAATACTCCTAGGAAATATTTATTAAAGTCTTATTGAAGAGAATATCTTTGTTTACAGTTCTAAGAGCAGATAATGGTTTGTATACCTAGTAGTATTCGAAAACTATCGTGTATATGTTAATGAGACTCGGTCTGCAATACATTCTGCTGTTGCCAAAATTGAGCGAAGCTCCCCGACTGATAACCGTCATCAGTGTAATTTGTTTGAATAGTTTATTAATGGTTAGTTTTTTAACCAGCCAGTTATTTTGTAATAAGGGGCCATTCATAAAATTCTATTTTGCACGTGCCCTATTTGTTTAGCCCGTTACAGATGGTGCTTTTGCTGATTATTCCTCCGTGATACGTTGGATTTCAAAATTTCTTTTTTTGATCGAGTCCACTTTAAAAGTTACGCATTTTGGCGCCAAAACTGTGTCTAACCATGACCATCATTGCGGAAACAAATTAAGAAAATTTTGTTCGGTGATTATTCCTCCGTGGTACCTACACATAAATTTTTAATTACATAGCCTATGTCCTTCCCATCAGTCCCAGCAGTCATTAGAATCGGTTCAGCCGTTTGGGAGGAAAAGATGGTCTAACGAAATACATGAGTCGTCTAAAAGAGAGCAAAGGTTTGACCAGCTTCGCTTAACAATAGAATACGATGAATAAACATTGATTACAATGCATTAAAGTCTGATATAATTCTGCAACTCCATCATATGATTAATAGTAGATTGTTACACAAGGGTTGAAAGTTAGCCATTTCACCCGAGATATTTCTGGCGCTCGAACGAAGTGAGAGCGCCAATAGTCCGAGGGTGAAATGGGTGACATTCACCCGAGTTAAACACTCTACTTTTCATTTCGACTATGTGAGGAAATTAAAATACTTCACACACATTTAATGAAACAGGTATATTGATAATTATAATCAGTTAAAATTTAAAGTAAAATTGGAAAAATTGGAAATAGAATATTAACAACAGCTTTTGCCTGTTCTTTAATCTCATCGGAAGTTAAATTAATATCCATGTCACTTGAATCACTTTTCGAAACCATTTTTAACCACAATTAACACAAGGTATTTATTTATATTTAATCTTGTTTTCGCGCTAATTATTTATCAAACTTAAAAACTAAGAAAGTTTTAATTCACGTACATACTGCCTACATTAGAAAAGTTTTGAAAATCGAATCTAGTAACCAATAGATTCAATTTACATTGTAATCGACTTCGTCACGAGATGTGCATCTAGGCGGCCATGTAAAAAAAAGCGTTATGATATCAAGGCATTATGACGTAACTTAATTATCATGAACTCCATGCCAAAACATAAAATTTAAAAAAAAACTTTCCACCCTAGGGATGAAATAAGCTACTTTCCACCCGGCTATCTACCCATGAAAATTAAACTTTCCGAACAGGAGGGATGAAGTAGTAGATTGTTACACAAGGGTTGAAAGTCAGCCATTTCACCTGAGATATTTCGAGATATTTTCGCCAATAGCTCGAGGGTGAAATGGTGACATTGACCCGAGGTAAACACTGTACTTTTCATTTCGACTATGTGAGGAAATTAAAATACTACAAACACATTTAATGCAACAGGTATATTGATTATCAGTTAAAATTTAAAGTCAAATTGGAACAATTTGAAAATAGATTATTAACAACAGCTTTTGCCTGTTCTTAAATCTCGTCTTAAATAGTTTTTTAATACTGAAAAAAAGTTATAATTCACGTACATACTGCCAACATTAGAAAAGTTTTGAAAATCGAATCTATTGGTTACATTGTAATCGAGTTGGTCACGAGATGTGCATTTAGGCGGTCATGTAAAAAAAAAGCGTCATGATATCAAGGCATTATGACGTAAGTAAATTATCATGGACTCCATGGCAATACTTAAAATTAAAAAAAAATACTTTCCACCCTAGGTATGAAATAAGCTGGGGTGTGTGTTGGGTAACCTCCTCGAGTGTCGCTCCGATTCCGATCCCGCTGCAGTCCGGGGGGAACGGAATCGGAGCGACCGGTACACCCTGGGCGGCGGTCAATGGCTTCCCCTTCACCCCTTCATAGGGTTGGCATTGATCGTCGGCCAATACCCAACGTGGCGGGAACACATCGCTCTCCGTACTCCTCTGCATTCAGAGGAGACAGGATGAGCGATGCTGTTAGTGGTGAGATGGCCCAGGGTCAGCCGGGGTGCGAGGGATATGCTCTATGGGTAACCTTACACCCCGGCGTCTGAAGACCCGAGACGGCGTGCGGTTTTAGTCGGTGCAGGCCCGACATAACCGCCCCCGCTGGCCGGCGGGGGGGTATCCGAAGGGATTTCCGCACGATAAAAAAAAAAAAAAAAAAAAAAAGGTATGAAATAAGCTACTTTCCACCCGGCCGTGAAAATTAAACTTTCCGAACAGGAGAGATGAAATAGTAGATTGTTACACAAGGGTTGAAAGTCAGCCATTTCCCCCGAGATATTTCGAAGTGAGAGCGCCAATAGTTCGAGGGTGAAGTGGTGACATTCACCCGAGGTAAATACTCTACTTATCATTTCGACTATGTGAGGAAATTAAAATACTACACACACATTTAATGAAACAGGTATATCGATTATCAGTTAAAATTAGAACAATTTGAAAATGGATTATTAACCACAGCTTTTGCCTGTTCTTCAATCTCATCGGGAGTTAAATTAATAGCCATTAATTAAATAGCCATGTCACTGGAATCACTTTCCGAAAACATTTTTAACCACAATTAACACAAGGTATTTATTTATATTGAATCTCGTTTTCCCGCTAATTATTTAGCAAACTTAAATTGTTTCTTTTTAATTCTGAAAAAAAGTTATAATTCACGTACATACTGCCAACATTAGAAAAGTTTTGAAAATCGAATCTGTTGGTTACACTGTAATCGAGTATCTAGGCGGCCATATAAAAAAAAGCGTCATGATATCAAGGTATTATGACGTAACTTAATTATCATGGACTCCATGGCAAACCCTAAAATTTAAAAAAAAATACTTTCCGCCCTAGGGATGAAATAAGCTACTTTCCACCAGGACTTGAACTTCCATAATTATATTTCGATACAAGAATTGTTAATTTTATCAAGTCATACATAATGCCAATCCATTGTAAAAATATATATTGGGGGAAAACCAACTGCTTACATGAAAAATGGTGTACATAATACGACAATTTGTAGATTTCCCTATCGTAATTATTTTTAGACTACTATTTAGCAGGCAAATACAGAACGGAAATTAATTTTGTATTGTGATAAAAATGTTAGGCGTGGTCTGGTGCATTTTAATACGAGTATATATTTTTTTTATACCACTCAGTTGGCAGACAAGCTCAAGGCCCACCCGATGGGAAGCGGTTACCGTGGCCTATGACATTAAAAGTTATATCCTTAAAAAAAAAATTGCCCTCGGGATAACTAAAGAATTTTAATGTCCTCAGTGCATAGTGGCCAGCGACGGGCCATGCTCTGCAGTGCCCGCCTGTAGGCCATCATTACGTAGGTGTTCACACAAAGGTGGGTAGCACGATTCCTTTGAAGTGTGCCAAAAAACTGACAATTGCCCGATTGCTCGCTATGAAGGCCAATCGTGCACCACTGTATACCATTGCCCCTGTACATAATGGCGAGACGATAGCTTGCCGTGGCTCAGTATGGGCCAGTGTGTAGTTACATTTATTTCTTGGGCAGTCGTGTAAAAAGTTAAGTGATTGAAACCCTACACATTGTATGGAACACAAAACAAGAAGTAATTTAACCATTCTATTTCTGTGGAAGTTGATTCAAGTTTGAGCGGAGATTCTGACTGATCTAAAGTCTTTCAAGAAACTGTTATATGCATTTTAAAATAGTAAATATATTGTAATAATAAAGAGACCTATTCATTGTCTACTTATTTGTTAATTTAATGGTCGTCGAAGTTAAATTGCAACGGATCATTTCATTGTCAAAATAAACTTATGAAATGCGGCCTTCTATATTGTGTAATAATTATTTAGCAATTATAAGAACAGAAAGTATTCCTTCTTGCTTAAATTTACTTGTAGTTCTGACTTCCTTTGGGTGTTTTGGTCGTGAAGTACTGTAGGTTTATTGTTAATAGAAAATTTCTGCTTGCGAAAAAGACGTGTAAATTGACAGTAGCTATCATTAGCTTTATTATCGTGTATCTAACAATAGTGAAGTGTTCGACATGATTGTTATAATAAAACATAGGTAGTTAATGATTCAATTTTTTTTTAAATCTTCATAAAATATTTACTGCGAGCTATTTTTACAAAACTGCTGGAGTTAAATTTACTTATATCATACACTTTTTACTGCATGGATCAATCTCAATGGGTATGCCAAACATGAACCCAAAACATCGTTAATATAAATACGTCCTTCGGTATGATATGATGGCGCTGAAGGAAATCATAACTTATTTTTTTGAAGGTGGGTCATATATTATTATAATACCAATGCAGTTTATTTTTAATTACTATGGTGTATTTAAATACAAAAAATGAGGGTATATTTTAAATTTATATTTATATCACACGGAAATATAATGAAGGGTACGTGTATGACATTTGGCTATGGGGCCCCGGAATGATCTTCGTGAAGCCAACCCCACTTGCAAGCTGGCACTGCTGATTTCTGCTTTCGGGGTTAGAACTTCCAGAAAGGTAAAATAAACCAAATTTTGGAATGGAGAAGTGAGAGCGGACACCAGGCTCCAATACTCCAAAGTGCAAACTGAAATATTGAAGCTTGGTTGAAGAAGACATGTGCCACATTTGTGACATCCAAATGAAACTCGTTTACGTTTGAACTCTCAACAGATATCACTAGTAATTTAAAATCCCGATTTTTCAGAACATGAGCTATTAGGTACCTACTAATTATGCAGTTGTATGTTGAATCTATATTGATGTGGATACCTACTGCTATCAATATAAAATACCTACATGCAACTATAGAATAATTAGACCTAGCTGTGCCCCGCGGCTTTGTCCGTGGCATACTTCGCCCCCTTGGCACCTATTTATCACATACTAATTTTAAGTTCTACAATAATGTATTTAAATTTGCCTGATTTGTTGACATTTATAATAACTGCTCCGCTCTCTTTGTTAGTAGCGTGATGATATATAACCAATATAACCATCCTTGATTGATGGGCAATCCAACACAAAAATATTTTTTCAGTTTGAGCCAGTAGTTCTTGAGATTAGCGCGTTCAACTAAACAAACAAACTCTTCAGCTATATAATATTAGTATAGCTTATGAGTTATGAGTTGAGTATAAAACTTAACTTTGCTTGAATATACACATCAGAAATGTCGGCTTAAATTTATGTAATTTTATGTCCGAAAATAACTATGGAGTAAAGAATGAAATAGGTAAAAAGTGGTGAAAATAACAACTTGTAGTGTACACCCATAGATAATGCAGCATTGTCCAGACATAGTGCAAAACAATAACATTCAGCCTTGGTGTTATTCATTCATGCATGACGTAGGCATGGAACAAATTTTTCTCCTATTTGCACGTTAAACAGAAGTTACAACATTGGCCGGAGTACAGACGCGGCCGCGACGCCGAGCGAACGCATCGCGCACCGAGCTATTTAAGTTCTCGCTGAATTACATTCTGTCCTACATTCCTAATTACGCTATATTTAAATTAATTCCGCGGACAGTCGGTATGAGCTGAGATAATGCAATGCTGAGACAGAAACGCTTTATCACTAGCCATAAATGTGCGGATATAATGGACCTAGTGCCACTCTATAACAATGTTCAGTTTTGAATTCCTGAAGCGGTGGTACCACGGTTTGTTTACGTGTTGTTAATTATTTATTTCTTAAAATTTCCACGCCGCGACCTTCGCTCAATTTGGTCGTCATAGCGTGACATGTCATAAGTAAATACAAACAGGTGTAAATGTCAAGCTGGATTGTGTCCTGTTTTCAGATGGCGATAAGGATTCCGATGGCCCGTCCGAGAGTGGCGATAACACATCTGAATCGACGCAAGGACCACCGAGCGAGCCCGCGCAGGAAAAAGGTATAAAAAGGAAAAACAATAACTTTATAAGGTGGCCGTGTATATCTAATATCACCGAAATGAGTCGTTATCTTAATTTTTAATTAGAGGATTTTTTTAAACGTTTTGATAAGTGTTATATGAGGTAGTATAAAAATATAGAGAAAGCAAGCCCGTGAATGGTTACGAAACAACACAATGTCAACATATTGGCATCTGTTATCAGATCACATTAAATTCAACGCGTTATCGAGCGCCTAACGAGTGTTTGCGATATTTTTAACGATACTACAGAGTGCACATGCTCAACAGTTTCAACATTAATGTTTGTCTACAATATGCAGGTCCACGATAAAAAAAAACAATTGATGTTATATTCTACTTACTGTTATTATAGTCACTACTGCAAGCGAGGCCCCTCGTTATATCGGCAAGTAATTCATGTGCTGTTGCTATGAATATGTACTAACTACGTATAGGTATACAGGGCGTTGCGTGGGCCGCCGCCACCTCCTTCTGCGAGCATGTGATGCTCGCGAAGGAGATGGCGGAGCGCGCCTGGGAGAGGTTCAGAACTCTCCCGGCCCGCCGAGCCCGCAACATGCTCGCCGCGCGTCGCAGGCGACTCAGGCGCCGGAGGTCGCTTAACGACCTCCGTCCTCCATGAGCGCAGGCCTGGGGGTGGCAGGTGAGGCCGCCTATCACCCCAGCAGAAGCCGGCCGGGACGGTGGGGCGACTAGCGCCCCTCCCCCAAACCGGGGCAAGACGGGTACACCGTGGTTCCCAAACCCGAGGGGGCCATCTCGAAACCGGAGATGGCCCAGGGTCAGTCGGGGTGCGAGGGATATGCTGTATGGGCAACTTTACACCCCGGCGTCTGCAGACCCGAGACGGCGTGCGGTTTTAGTCGGTTCAAGCCCGACATACCGCCCCCGCTGCCCGGCGGGGGGGTATCCGAGGGGATTTCCGCACGAAAAAAAAAAAAAGGTATACAGGGCGCTATGGCGCTCATTAGGGGAGACCTATGTCCGGCAGTGGACTAGCATAGGTTGATGATGATGATGATGATGACGTATATACAAATTTGATTTAGTGCGCGTGTATACGAGAATTTAATATTTATGCAGAACAAAAATAGAGCAGTATGTAGACCAACAACAATAGTACAAAAGAACGTCAATCTATGTGGGCATCGTGTGTCAGTTCTGTATCTGAATGATATCGGAAAGATGAATGTAACAGACACACGATTTTGTCAAAGGATACTAAAATAAATTACTATAAAGACTTAGTCAATTGTGACAATTATTTTATCTAAGACATGTCATTGGCCTATCGTGGTTAACTGCAATAAAAAAGTGACAAGTTACGAGTTCAAAGACCTCAATAACCTTATTGATGTCAAAATAAAAGAAAGGTTTAGTTTGTTTATCATGTGATTATGAAATTGCTTTGTGGTTTGTGAAAACCTTTTCACTTTCATAAACAGTGGCGGTTTTGTTACGAATATAAAAAGACTATAGGTAACAATCATGATTCGTTTAATGGAACTTGTGGTATACCATGGTGGCATTACTCCTATCGACACCTGCTGATAGATAGTATGTACCTACATATTACTATCATTGCGTTTTCTTTGTAGGCTCCGATGGGCGTGAGATGGCCCAGGGTCAGTCGGGGTGCGAGGGATATGCTCTAGGGCAACCTTACACCCCGGCGTATTACCCCGAGACGGCGTGCGGTTTTAGTCGGTTCAAGCCCGATATAACCGCCCCCGCTTGCCGGCGGGGGGGTATCCGAAGGGATGTCCTCACGAAAAAAAAAAGGCTCCGATGGGCGCGGTACCGATTGCCGCTGCTGGTCGCGGGTTCGATTCCATTACATGTTTATTGTAATGTTTGCTGTTGAAGTTTTAAAAGACAAAAGTATAACGTAGGCATGCCCAAAAGTTTTCTAAATATTTGCTCTTTGGTGTAACTTACAGAGCTTCTGGACAATTTGCGACCGGGTTCGCCTGAGGTGCCCTCTAGTAGCAGTGCACCCCAGCGCTTTCTCAAGATCAATGTCCGACACATTACTGATGGACAGGTTCGTACAAACAGCAAATAATTTAAAGTAGATATTAAAGTTCACCTTGTATCAATGGTATGATCTTGTATGATCTGGTATCAACTGTCCTGCCAGATCAAAAATAAAAAATGCTAAAACTCAACAACAGCGTCATCTTCCAAGTTCAACTATAGACTAAAACCATTCGGTTGAGCCTATAAGTATAAAAAAAACAACATCGTCAACTCGTTTAGGAGCAGAAGAATTACGAACACTGGCACAATTGAAATTAAATATTTCTATTCTCCCTTAATACAATTTCGGAGAATTTAGGTTAAGTAGATATTTCACGCCTTATCGGTGGAAAACTGAAAAAAACTGACTTTAGTTTAAATATGAGCAGTACTTGCGACGCTCTCAGTTTATTTATTCATTCTCCTTTATGATTTATTTTGCCGAGAAGAGGATGTCATTTACTGACTGCAACTTGCAGTTCATTTTTCTTTAACCAGTTTCAGTAGAATATTAGGTTTTATTTTCGTGTGAACTTCTAGATGTCCAAACTTAACTAAACTAGTTTTATGGGAACACATTCCGAGTCAGATGCTTCTTATTTTAAAAATGATGGATTTCCATACAAACAGTCATCGATTATTTTACGCCCTTAAGGTTAAAATATAAAAAACACTGAAAAATGTGTTAATTTATTTCTAAACAGAAGCCGGTATGAAATTTTGTGGTTGTCTCATTGAAAGTTCCTTCATTATATTTTTCAATTAAAATTTATGCACACAATAAAAGCATTACATAAAATGAATGATGGAAAGAATAGTACAACGGTACTGCATATATCTTAAAGAAATTTCTTCCAGCATACTAGCGGGAGATCTTCTACCCCCTAGTAGTTTTTTTTTGGACTAATCCCACCCTCATTGCTACTACGGTAACTCCTGTACACTAGGGTTAACAGTAAAACCCCCACGAACACACGCGTCCCGTCAACGTCAAGTCAAGTCGTAGATGTTCTCTTTTTCCGATCTAAATCTATAGGAAAAGAAAGCATGCTAATTGCTTTAAAAAAAATGAATTGAAGTATTCGTTGTTATAATGTATCTTTTTTTAGGGTGTAGTATCAGGTGTGCTGCTGGTGACCCCTAACGCAGTGATGTTCGATCCGAACGTGTCGGATACCCTAGTGATGGAACACGGGCCCGAGTCGTACGGCGTGATCGCGCCCATGGAGTACGTCGTCAACGCCGCTATCTTCTACGATATCGCGCACATGCGCACACACGGGCCTGACAATAATACGCACAAGTATGTACATTAACTGTTATTATGATATTTCATATTTATGATAAGCCATAAATGTATGCCATAAAATAAGCAATTCTATACATTTTACAATTGAAAGCTGTAAAACATACAGATACAGATTTAAATTAACAACTAACCGACTAAATATATATACGGGAACAGTGTTGCCCCTATAACGTGGGTCTTCTTTGATAGAAGATACACATTCATATTACCCATGGTCCAACTGGTTGTAACAAAGGTATTTTTTCCTGTGGACCAACTACATAGTTGGACTAAATAAACTAGGGATGCGATGCAGTTAGCCGATCGCAAGAAAATTGGGCTGAGCGAACTTTAACCATTAGTTTTAATAGTAAATTTGTTTTTCGGTGATAATTCCTCAATGGTATGTCTGATGTTTAATTTTATGGTCTCAAAACATGTCCCTAGATTGTCGTTATGACCATGTCAAATTTGGTTGAAATCAGATTTGTGGTAGCAAAGGAGTATCCGAGTTTGCAAGCGGCTATCCCGCGTATAAGAGGTTCGCTCGCCTTCTACTCGCTCAGCTCAATTACTAATATTTATTCCCCATGAATTAACTAAAGCTAGATATGGAAGGTAATCAATAACGGGAATTATTTTAGTAATTTATTAGGTCCAGCTCAACAGTTGGTCCATGGGGAAAGAAAATTACTTTTGGTACAATTACTTGAACAATTTATTTACTTTGCAGGCAACTATATAATCGTATTTCATTTCACTTGTGTCACTTTGTTATTATGGACTATATAACTAAATTCAAGTTAAATAAACATAATCTTTTGTTTATTACAAAAGAAATAAAGTCTTCAGGTATGTCATTACATTTTGTTTATTCAGGTGTTGATTATTTTATTTAACTACCACGCTACAATGAAGACAATTAAAGATTTAATTTTTTCTTTAAGTTTGATTTTATTTTGCGTTGATATAACATGTAACTCATGTGGTGAAGCATCTGGTACGGCTAGGCACCTACTAGTGGGTTGTAAAACGCTATTAGACCGGGGTCATTACTCGCGCCGTCATGATACGGTATTAGAAATCATACGTGAGGCTGTAAGTTTGGCGGTAGCTAGAGCGAAAAAAGGATTAACCACAAACCAAAGAAATGACATTGCGTTTGTAAAGGAAGGCTGCTCAAAGAAATCACCTCAAAAGCCATATTCAATTTTGATAGCTGCCGTTGACTGGACAATACTCGTATACACGTATGAGAAGCACTATAGGATACCGGAGGATGTCTGTGCCTCATCATCCAGCCCCGACATATTCCTTTTTTCACGATCGCATAGCGTGCAGTGCTTGTAGAACTCACAGTACCGTGGGAAACTAATATACCTAAAGACCACGCTATAAAGATAAACAAATACTTTGATTTGACTAACGAGTTAACCAAAAACGGCTACGTGGTTAAACTCTACGCCGTAGAAGTAGGAGCAAGGGGAATTCCAGCTAAATCCCTGTACAACTTACTTATAACCTCGGATTGCCAAGAGCTTCAGTAAGCTCTTTACTAAAACGTATATCAAAAGCGGCATTGTTAGGATCTTACTAAATTTGGATAGGTAGGGGGGGGGGGGGGAACACTACTGACAGTGGAGGTGAGCGCTGATGCATTACAAGGTGGCCATCCTAAACCTACATCTGGGTCGCAAGTCCCAGTCGCCGTCATGGTGTTCCTCTCTGTACCACGCTATGGACCCGGCGACCGCACGGTGAATCCATGGAGTGCTGAGAATCGGATCTCTACTAATGCATGATATACCCACGCCTATATACATCGGAAAGGATAGGCAGAGACGTTTCATATACCCAGTACACCCACATTTAGCATATAACCATCAGCGGAGCAATTTACCATTAGGTTTTATATAACTGTTGAAAAGGCACCTTAAAGAGAGGGTATCGCTTTTAAAAGCAATAGCTCGAATCAAGAAATAATACATTGTTATTTTATGTAAAATGAAATCTATTTGTTTGTTTCAGAGCTGAACAAGCTGAAATATATTACATGAATAAGTCGGAACTTTCACCTGGAAAGGATTCCCTTCTAGTCAAAGTAAGTTCACCTGTTATGCTATACACTATATTTCGCCAGCTACACCTTTGTATTAGGGCAATTCTACCACCATCAACGCTTATAGGACAAGCATAAAAAAGAAACATATTTATTTAGATATATGGCATAAGGTAACATTTAAGATATACAGTTGAATGATGAATATTATCTTACTTATAGGATGAAACATTCCCTGAGCTGCAGGCGGCGACTGGCGAAAATGTGGAAGGTATCGAGGGGACCGGTACAGAAGGTGCCGACCGACCTGGCTCTGACGCTGAGGATCGCGGAGGAGCTGCCTTTCCAAAGGCGTTCGACAGAGAGCTCGTGACGCCTACTGCTCTACAGGTGTGTAACCAGTCAATATGTATGAAAATAGAAGAAGCTAAAGGTATTTGCCAGGATCGTAGCAAGAGGAAAAATTCACCTCTACCGAACCCAATAGAAAAAAAGCGTGACTGTATATAGGATGTGATTTTGTAAAAAGACTCTCAAAAGCAGCACAATGCGAAGGCCCCTCCAAGACCTTTGGGGCCAAGCCAACCTGATCTGCAAGCCGGTATATCTGCTCATTGACGTACGAGGCTCTGGCGTAGGGTTTCCTCTCGGGGGTGGGAGTTCAGACAGCAGTTTCCCCCATAAAAGACGCATAAGCTAAAGGAGGCGAAGGAGTAAGCGGACCCCAAGTTCTGAGGTTAAAACCTCAGATGCAACTGGGAACCACTCGAAGTTGATGATTTGCACTGTTCGTGAAATGTGCCCGGGTTTATGCAATAACATTGCCATTACGTGAGACGCCAAAAATTTCTAACACACTATTACCTAACATGACCTTCCTCCACCACATGGTTGTGAATGAGAACTTATAGCTAACAGTGTGATTTGTAAATAAAGATTTTTTATTTTACTTTGCAGCAACAAACTACTGAGGATAGACGAAAATCCCTGCTTGATCAACACTGGGCTATTCCTAGCAAGGATAGGATGTCTATCGATCAAGGAAGCGAGGTAAGTTGGTAAAGTAAATTTGGAACCTTCGCTGTTTAAAATGTTCTTGCCACAGCTGCTTACAATAAGATGACGCATGTGGACTGCACATGCGTCATCTTATTGCGTCATCAGTATTAGCTTTACACATTCCAAGTTACCGACCAACTTAGCTATAAACCTTTACATTAAATAATTTGTCCTAATTTGTCCTCTGAAGATTACAAAAATAATTATACATCAATTATACGCAATTTTCGATTATATCAGAAATATTTGATTGTATGTCCGTTCTGCAGGTGTCGTCCAGCGCGGACCCTTGCAAGGATGACAACATCGAGAGTGTGGGCGCCGAGGTGGAGCTGGCCGCCGCAGCCGACGGCTCAGAGGCCGGTGACGTGCCTGAGGATGACGCCCAGCACCTCGTCAAGCTGTCATACCACGACTCTGGCATCGATATTCGTGACCCGCTACTCAACGTCACGCCTGCCAACTCTAAGAAAGTTAGTACCGATACTAATACTAAAGTAGTACTAATACGAAAGATGTACAAAACTAAATTAATACCAAAAGTAATACTAATACTAAAGTAATACTAATACTGAAGTAATACTAATACTAAAGTAATACTAATACTGAAGTAATACTAATACTGAAGTAATACTAATACTGAAGTAATACTAATAATAAAGTAATACTAATACTAAAGTAATACTAATACTGAAGTAATACTAATACTAAAGTAGTACTAATACTGAAGTAATACTAATACTAAAGTAATACTAATACTGAAGTAATGCTAATACTGAAGTAATTCCGATACTAAAACTAATACCAAAACAATAGGTACTACAAAAGTTGATTTATAACAACTATAGTAACCGGCTCTTGATTCCACACCGTCCACGCAAAGAGATTGCCCTTGTATTCACCGTCTACACGACTGAATAAACAACGAACCTGAGCATGATTACTATTAAATTATTCCATTCACTATTGTTTCATAGGCTAGTATTATTACCTTAGTATACTATAGTTAACCTCTTCAACTATGCTACAAGTTGCTTATGTAGTTACTGGGAGTATAACTTAGTTGTGTATTAAGTTTAGGTAACCACTGTACTAACCTGCATGATTTTTTAGGGCTCGATTATAGATTGCGATGATTATTATCATGAGATAGATACGATATACGAGTCTACAGAGCTGGAGATACCGCGGCACGATAGGTATCAGGAGGCGGCGCATCAGTTGCAATGTTTCATAGTGCTGCATCGCAATATGGACGCCATGTCTACTACCTCCTCACACGAAGAGGTGAGGTACGGTGGTGGTCGACTGAGGGTACTTTCCGTCGAATATCTCGAGATTCTTATTTCTTACTAGTTTAAAGGGTTGTGTGCTGTATAAAGGAGGTACATTGGGTTCTTTATTCATTTCCTTCTTCACTGGATTTCAAAGAGCTCTCGAAGTTTGATCTTCCAAGTGGTATTTTGAACTTCGCTACTTTCTCTTTTACTCTTGTTTAGATCTATTATCTGGTCTTTATGCTATTGATGTATCACTTTTCTTGTATTTTTAAACGGCTTTATTTCGCTTTCCCTTATTGTTTTTCTTTGTTTGTAATAAATATATAATGTTATGAACTGTATAAAATGTCATAAGGTAAGTCCTATTGGCTCACGTCCAATATTGTAAGGCTGACTAAGTCGAGTTTTTTTTCTTTATATTTGTCGTAAGTTTTTATTCAAAACTAGCTGACCCGGCAAACTTTGTTCCGCCTTAGAATCATGTTATGATGGTTACCTTCCTAGCTTCGTGAATGTTTCTTTGCACTGGCATTAAAGACCCGAGACGGCGTGAGGTTTTGGTCGGTTCGAGTCCGAAATAAGCCGTGGGAGAAACCGAGACGATATCTGCAAAAAAAAAAACAAAATGGCACAGTATTAGCGGAACAAATCTAAAAAAACATCAAAGATCATGAAAATCGGTCTACTCGTTCTTGAGTTTATTCCGGTGATCGCTAACATTACTTTGTTATATAGATTTATCATAATTCTTTAACATTTTTTTTTTTTAATCATCTATTCTCTTCACTCCCATCCCATAATAATGAAATATTATCTCAATTGAGTTACTTCACATTATTTATATCGACTCGATGATGGTTGGAGATGGATGGCTAGATGAAGGATTTCGGGGCCTTATCAAAATCCTCCCAACTCCCAAGTGAATCGTACCGGCAAACCGGTGCACTTGCCGATTGACGGACGATGCTCCGGCGCAGACTATGCTAAGGCTTGGGAGTCAGTCGCTTCCATAAAAACGGTATAAGTCAAACTAAAAGGAGGAGAAACAGAAAGTGGACCCCGGGTTCCGAGGTGAAAGCCTCGGATGCAACTGGGAACAATAGATCAGACGGCAATCGCTCCCATAAAAGCCAATCAAACCCATAATGGTGGAGTAATAGAGCAGTTCCCAGTGCAACCGGTGGGCCTACCGCCCAAGTGTCGTCGATATCACAGCCGTCGAAATGTTGCGCTGGTCAAGGTCGACGGCCATTTTGTACCGCCCCATTGATAATCGATGCCGGCGCGGCGTAAGAATGAATGAAACGCTGTTTTTGACAGTTAAATATCTGCCGCCTAAAAAAATTCAAATCGACGGCGTCTCATGAGCTGTCGTTTTGAATATTATTTTCTTTTCCGACGGTTGATTACGATGCCGATTGCACCTAACACTGGGCTACTATGGCTTTTATGGGTGCGACTGCCGACGAGTGGGTTCTGCCGTCCTATTGCACCTAACACTGGGCTACTATGGCTTTTATGGGGGCAACTGCCGACGAGTAGGTTCTGCCCTCCTATTGCACCTAACACTGGGCTACTATGGCTTTTATGGGGGCGACTGGGTTCTGCCCTCCTTTTGTACCTATATTTCAGTAGAGATAAGGGGAACAGCCCAAAAAGAGTTCGTGTCCAAGCTATAAAGTAACTCGTGGTGTGTAGGTGTATAGTGACGCGGACATCGTGCTGTCGGGCGAGTGGGTGCCGCCGGTGTGCCTGGCGCGCGGCGAGCCGCCGCTGTCGGCGCCGCCGCTGGGCGAGGCGGAGCGCCAGCCGCGCAAGTCCACCGCCGTCTCCTTCTCGCTGGACGGCACCACGCAGAAGGAGGACGCCAAGCCGGACAAGAAGAATAAGGTAGGCATCTTGAACCGTACATACATGATAGGTTGAAGCGGTCAACTTGGCCAGTTTCTAATGAAGGAAAAGTCCACACGCAGAAGGATGCCAAGCCGGATAAGAAGAATAAGGTAGGCATCTTGAACCGTACATACATGATAGGTTGAAGCGGTCAACTTGGCCAGTTTCTAATGAAGGAAAAGTCCACACGCAGAAGGATGCCAAGCCGGATAAGAAGAATAAGGTAGGCATCTTGAACCGTACATACATGTTGGGTTGAAGCGGTCAACTTGGCCAGTTTCTAGTGAAGGAAAAGTCCACACGCAGAAGGATGCCAAGCCGGATAAGAAGAATAAGGTAGGCATCTTGAACCGTACATACATAGGTTGAAGCGGTCAACTTTGCCAGTTTCTAGTGAAGGAAAAGTTCACACGCAGAAGGATGCCAAGCCGGACAAGAAGAATAAGGTACGCATCTTGAACCATTCATACATGTTAGGTTGAAGCGGTCAACTTGGCCAGTTTCTAGTGAAGGAAAAGTCCACACGCAGAAGTATGCCAAGCCGGATAAGAAGAATAAGGTAGGCATCTTGAACTGTACATACATGTTAGGTTGAAGCGGTCAACTAGGCCAGTTTCTAATGAAGGAAAAGTCCACACGCAGAAGGATGCCAAGCCGGATAAGAAGAATAAGGTAGACATCTTGAACCGTACATACATGTTAGGTTGAAGCGGTCAACTTGGCCAGTTTCTAATGAAGGAAAAGTGCACACGCAGTAGGGTGCCAAGCCGGATAAGAAGAATAAGGAAACTTCTTACGTATTTAGTTCCAGCGGTACCACGACACTCTTCTAGCTTCTGGTGGCAGAAGCTACACAAGTGACAATTTATACCAAAACTAACTAACGTATTTTTTTTAAATATTACTAACCGAAATTACTAATACTCCCTGGAACCCCTCCAGCTAAGCTAAATTGCTTGTGTAAGGTGTGGGTTTACGTCAATTGCGTAATAGCCAGGATTCTCCAGGACCTCTCGATCGTAAGGCCGACTCCTTAACCAATTCACTAACAACGTAGTACTAATTTGGAAGAAATCATCATCATCTCAACGTCAATCCCAATTGCATCCAAAGCTTAAAGTTTCCCAGATCCTCTTTCCTCCTTTTTCCCCTAATTTGGTTTTTCTTGACTTTTACCGGAGCGATTGCTGTCTGACCTTCCAAATCCGAGAGGAAAGCATACGCCAGATTGAGCCCTGATGCTATGGTGAAGGTCTCAGATGCAACTGGGATCATCGCTAAGACGATGATGTATAAATATATTAATCAGTCGTTATAATGTCTTAGCAAGTATGAAATCAGGCGAACTCAAGGCGAAGGGGAGGGAGGGGTAAGATGAATCGTCGGTTAAATTTTTGTTAAAAATCTAAATTTTAAGCGTCGTTACATATTATTTCAATATCTAGTCCTAAAATAGCAATAAAATAATACAATGTGTATTCGGTTTAACCTCTTAGATGCTGAAACGACTGTCCTATCCGCTATCGTGGGTCGAGGGGCTAACGGGCGAGGCCACCGCCCCCGGCCAGGCCTCCCAAGGGGACTCGCTACCTACATCGGCAGACAGCCACAACTCCACCAGCATGTTCTCTAAAGTATTCAACAGGTAAACATCCACATAGATAAGTTCGAGTAGATAAGACACTGGTCAAATGCGAGCACACTTTAGTGCTTCTATGGAAAAAGAATTCAATAGTAATGCATATTATCAGCATTTGAGTTTGAATATTGCCAAACTGTGTTCCGTTAATTGTTGCAAGTTATCTACCAAGTTCTTACATATAAAATCAGATTTAATTTTAATGGGGCCTTACGTTGAGTGTGAACTATAATACACTTCTCATGTGTCATTCTAATACAAAGTGATCACGTGATCATCGCAACTTCACGCGAATTTTACGCCATCGGCCGCATAGACTTTAGTGCGTACGATTAAAATGTTTGTATAGATACGGCAAGATCACGCGGTAATCGCGTCGCTGAATCTCGGGATGATTATCACAAGGTTCACTACCTAAATGTCCGATTCGACAAAACTTAGCATAAGCCTAAGGATTTTTATAGTAGGTACTTAAGCAAAAGTTACAAATATAAATATAGCTATAATTTATGCTGTATGTTGTCACATTATTCACAAGTTCACGATTGATAAATATTATCACTCAACAAGCATTCTAAAACACATAGATAAGTTTATGAAACACACTGTCTTTCTACATTAAAATGTATGGAATACTCCTCAATGTATTTTACGGTGTAGAATGAAACATTAAGAAATCCGAACTGTGCGTATTTCTGTACATTGCCGCACCGATTGGCAATATTTAAAGATTAAAAGCTTGCTAAGCGAAGCCTTAGTACACACAGGTAATAGAAGTAAATTGTCACATGTGCATAGTGTCTTGTACGAATACTAAATGCGTGCTACAGTTTGTCAGGCATTCATCACATCACAATAACAATACTGTATATATTAACGAACGATTACAGAACAATGTTACTATTTAGTCCAATGTGCACGTAACGTTTAAATATCGTATCAACCATTATGTATAATCACGCGGTGCAAGGTCGTAGGTGGATATTTTAAATGCTAAATATCTACAAGCGTCTCAGAAATCGAGGTGTCATGGAATGTGAATTTGTAAGACTTTGCGCTGCATGTCGCAGCGACATAGGTTCAAAATGATAATTTTTAGCCCTGTAAAATAGAACATATAGACTTGCTTTGTGTGTTGGAGTTAATTAATTACAATCCAAGTAAATGTATAATATGCCTAGATCTACAGAATGTTCTAATTTGAGAAAAGTATCTAAGATTCTAAGATACTGTCATTAATGAATACTTCAAGAAACAGTATAATCCCATACCAAGAGATATTAAAGACTGCGGCCTTGCATTAATCGAATGATGTAATCTATTTTTATACGAGACGACCGTATAAGCTTGTTTTCTAGAATAATCTTAAAGATGTGTGCACAAATATCAAATTTGCTACTGACAACAAGACGAATCCACTAACATTCGACACACATATACACATGCTGGAACGATAAAACCAATTAATGTTGCTATCGTAAATTTTTCCTTGCTACCGTGGATGCTAACCGGGAATAACGCGACTCCGCTCTATTCATTGGCTCTTAGCTCACCAATGAACTTAGTAGAGTTCGGTACTGGTTTGTTCCTGAGTAAAACCCCTTCGGAAGAGGCGCCTCACGACGTGTTCTCGGCTTCGGGGTACGTGACATCACGTTCCGCTGCAAAGTGTCGATGTGCCAAATATTGTAATGTTATAAGGCTAATTTAGACTATAGCGTCATATCACCAATTTATAAGCTACATTTAATATTTTGACTTAGGTGTACGGTTTTCTACGGTTTTCTTTATTTATACATATTAAGCGACGATAGCCCAGTGGCGTACGTAACGGACTGGTGAGACAAGGTCTCGAGTTCGATCCCCAGTCGCCCCGGGCACACACCTCTGACTTTTCGTAGTTATGTGTGTTATTAATAAATGTTAATTATCGCTCGCTTAATAATGTGCCTGGTAGATGGCAATAGGCTCGCCCCTATTACATTGGGACCTTAACATAACTGGCGAATCGTGGGTGTGTAATACACCTCTGCCTACCCCTTCGGGGATACAGGCGTGAAGTTTTATGTTATTTATACAAGATGCTGAATTCATTCATTGACAAATAGAAATGGGATCTTATAAAAATAGTTTCGGATTTATACCTATAACCATACCCAAATAAATTGATTAGTATCTACTATCTAGAAGCACAGGCCTTTCGCTTAACTTCTAGTACGGCCAGTGACCGGCGTGAAAATGAATTCAAGTGTTATTTTTCAAGTTTTTTTTGAATAGAGTATCATGTTGTGATTCAACTTCTTCAAGCAAATTCCATTAAGTAAATCGGCTTCCTGTATATGTAGTTGCATAAGTGAAATTACTTGTTATCGTAGGTACCGCACGAAAATAAAAGGTACTAATATAACTATATTAAGTATTGAGTCATTGAGTTACAAATATTTCTTCTTTGTATTAACACAGGTGGCATGTCGTATGAATGAGTCAAAGTATTAAAGAAGTATTGTTATGACGCCGTGGTCGCACTGTCTGGCCTATTATTTGTTATCACTCTTCTAGGCATTTCCACCGGCATAAATGTGTTTGTTTATATGTCTTTCTAATGCGGGTTTTGAACGAGATATAGGATTAACAGTCAACTGCAAAACAATATTATGAACTGAATTATTTTTAAACTATTTGGGTAATTAAATGAAAACAATTGACTGTTTCATTCTGCAAGTTCAAATTCCACAATTATTCTCTGTTATTATCAATAAAAGAGCATGTTGTATATGTGTTAGGATATTTTACCCATCATCTCCCAGATAGTTATAGAATTATATCTGAGTCACCATATTGTCATCAATCATTGCAATAGGAAACAATGTGTACTAGGTTCACTAAACACTGTCATTCTCTCCTTGTACCGGCACCTTTTATATTATGTACTGTTTTGGCATGTTTCGCTTAAGACGTCTTCTTTAACAGACGAGCCTGGTTGTGTGTCTACCAAAATTGCTACAAGATTTATTCAAAAAATTTATAATTCTGATCTTGAATTTTGAATTTTTACAGATGCTGATAATTAACTTTCTCCTCTTTTTACCTATTATATGTACTTACTATTCCTTATTTAACATATTTTTTATATCAAAACACAATATTTTAATGTTTTTGAAATTGCTTTAAATAAAGACTGTACCTAACTAGTCTGTACCAATACTGGACTTCGCACTAATCTAATTTCGTATGTGTAGACGAAGTTCGCTGGGCGGTTTCGGTCGTTCGCACACAAAGTCTACGTCGAGCGCTGGGTCTCAGCCGCAGCAACCTCGGCTCGACTACCGCAGCATGGTCTCCGTTGACGACATGCCCGATCTCTTTGCTTCTTTTGATAGTAAGTATCTATGAATTCTATAAAGAGACAATGTGAGCACCACGAAATATAATATCGAAAGGAAAAGGCTTTAAACCTCGTCAGTATACAAATAAGTGTCCCAAACATGCAAATAATTTAACCAATCACGTCACAAAAATACTATCGGGACTTTCAAATCAAATCAAAATCATTTACTTCAGTTTGTAAATTCATAATTATGTTAGTAACAATGTCAAACACTAGTGTTAGTAATAAATTAAAATCAAAATTAAATCAAATTCCACATCAAAATCCAATTAAACATGAAAAATAAAATTAAAAGCAAAATTATAAAATTAAACAAAAAATCAAAATTAGTATAATGGTTAGAAGAATATTTAGATCTGTTCTCTTCAACAGAGAACAACAGGTCTAAAAGTTCTTCGTACAACTGTATAGATTTGGGAGACTGTGATAAAAATAACAAAAATGCCTTTAAATGTTATCTTTTAATTGATATTAAACTATTGTATCAGTTAAAATAATGTATTCTAATCTATTTATTTGTTACTTTCTTTTATTGTCGGCTTTTAAATGTAATCAAACACTTTAAGATTACTAGTATTCTTTTTGAATATGATGAATACGCGAATGATTCAGACATTGGTGTTATAGAACTCAATTTATATCGGTAATTTAATTGATAAAGTTCGAACTCCTATCCTCAAAACTTTAACTAGGCTTTAGCTATTTAATGAGGTTTTTACTAACAGAACTCTTACTAACAGAATTAATACCGCGGCCGGCTCGGCCAAGCGATGACCCACCTCTATACTTGCGGCTGCGCATGGGCAAGCCGATCGGACGTCCACTGCCCCGCACCACACCTCTCATGAGCTATGGACGCAAGCGCATGAAGCCCGAGTACTGGTTCGGTGTCCCTAGGAACCGGTGAGTGGTCTTTTTTCAAAAAATTATACGTCTAAAGAGAGACCTAAAACAGTGCAGTGAAAACCCGGCCTCTCTTGGTCAAATAAATAAAATTGTATGTTAATCGAAGTCTCATAACATGCATAAGTCATGTACGTGAAAGGTGTTCTTATATGTTGGAGTAAATAAAAAATATAAAAGGTTATCATTCAACATGTGTGCTTTTTCTATTCATCTCGGCTTTCTATCTTCCAACCTTCTCTTAAATCTTCCCATAGTAACCGTCTACTTCCATACATAATGCTGAACAAGGATTATTGAATTTTAATGATGATTTCATCCCAATCCTGTAATTAAATTAAAGTAGCTACTACTTTGAACACCTTTTGAAGAGAAAAGTGGTCGGAGTTTTATCATTATTGTCTGTACATTGCTAAACGTACATGACGTGTCTCAGATTGATTACGTACACGATAAGCATTCACTTTCTATCGTAGGAGCAAATCACACGTTTACATATAACATTGTAAATTACTAGAATTATTAAAATGGATGTCTTCACTCTAATAGTTGTTTGCTTCACATGTTTACTTTGTTACGTTGTATACAGGGTGGACGACCTATTCAAGTTCCTAACACACTGGGTGCCAGACCGATATGGCCCTCTGGGTGACGTCAGCGCACAGGGTTACGAGCTCATCGACAGTGACACCGAATGGGACGATGATGAGGCGAAACCGGGACAAAAGGTAAGATCACACTATCTGCTATACCTACAGCTACCAGGAGATAAAATTGTGTACTCTCTGATTAGTAATCTTAATGTTTTAAACACATTAAACTCTGTCAAAAGTAAAACTGATTTATGATATTTTAATCCTACTTATATATCAGTTGGAAGCAGGTTTTACTAATTACCACTCTAAGTAAATGTAAATTATTACACTTGCAAGTAAACTAAAATTTTACATTTGATTACGTTTAATTTACTTACAATTTTAATAGTTAATACACTTAGTTTCAGCACTCAGATTTTTTTCGAGAAAGCGAACTCATGTTTTGTGTACATAGTATGTAAGATAGAACGTAATTATTTTACTTGCCTTTTGTCGTTTAAGTTCAATTCAAATTTCAGCTTTATATTGATAGATCGATAAGGGCGCCGCGCAATAATTATCGATATCACCATTCCACATGACGAGAATCTTATGAAAGTCGAACAAGAAAAACAAAAAAAAATATTTGGATTTGGCTTGTCAACATGTGGAGTGTGGATTAGGCAATTATTGTTCCGATAGTTGTATCGGTTCACGGACTGATTGCCATGAGCCTCGATCAACATCTCAAAAGGCTCGTGTTAGGCAGTTGGGTCAAGGGCTTAATGCAGAAGGCACTGCTCCTCGACACGGCACGTATTGTGAGGAGATTCCTTTCTCTGGAGCCCTAACCACCGGTAGCGTGGTCCCTAACCCGATGCCGGTGGGTCACTATTTTTTATATTTTTAAATATATTTGATTTTTTTTTATATAGAATGTATTTAGAAATATAATTTATGTGTATTTTAAATTTAATAAAGGAAATTATAAATAGGGGAGGCGTGATATAGCTCGATAAATAATAATAATAAATATTCTAGGACAAATTACACAACGCCATCTAGACCCAAACTAAGCAGAGCTTGAATATATTTTTTTGTAAATAAATACATACTATATATAGAAACACCAGTATTGAGCGAGAATCGAACCTTAAGATATGGCATGTTAATGCATTTCCAATAAAATACTTAAATATAGGTATAGTATTCAGGCTGAATTCTACTGATAAACAACAATATTGACAAATTTAATTCAATTTCATGGAGTATAACGTGAAAACTCAATTAAGTTAAACAGATTTTAACTGTAGATTATGTACTTTAGTCCAATCATTATATCCATTTGGAAATGCAAATGAACCGAGAAAGTCAAATTTTGGATATTACATGGGCCAAAAATTTTTTATAACAAAAGTGATCAAGAGAAAATACTGGAACTAATTTTCATGTTTCCAAAATGTTTGCCAGGGGGCGTAAAAAAAGTTTTGTTAATTCAAGTTTTCGATTAAAATTTCCATATGCATTTTCCGCCATCTCGAAAAAGGGTTAAATTCAGTTTTTTCATAACAACTCGGTTCTCCGTTCTTCCGTTCAATCAATATAGGTATCGTTTGCACCAAAATGCACATGGAAGTACAGTATTAGTATTTGGGTTACCGCACAAGGATTTTTGACACCTTTGAGACATGTTTTTTCCAAATCTACGTCATATTTTAGATTTATCTTGTTCACCTTCATTAAACACATCACTCATTTAGATAAGAGTTTTAGGGTGACCTAATTTATTGTTAATAATATACATACATCCATTAAACATCTCAGACATTACTGACACAAGGGTTTGTTTTGGGTGAATCCACGGAACATAAAAAATTGTTTTTGCATGAGATAGAGCCCTTAAAACTACGTTGGTAAATTCCTACTCCCGCGTGGTAACCTGGCGTTGAATTAGCAGTGTTCTTATCTATGTCGGGGCTTTGAAATTTTTATTTAATTTCATTCATACACTTTTAGTTAAAAAAGTTTTAGTTAAAAATTAATCATACTTTTCTTCTAACCAGTTCCCTTTTACTATGCTCATTTTGACTTATATAAATGAGGGAAATAATGTTCGTAAATCAATTCATGAGTAAGAAGACAAAATAACCCGGTATAACAAAGCGTTTAACCATTCATTCGTTCTTAGTTGCATCACATCCATTACTAATGACTCATTGCTTGTAGGACGAGAGTACCGGCAGCACCGGTGATGTCTCGGACCTTACTCGCGAGTCATGGGAGGTAAGTCTCATCACTAATACCTACTTGTTTTACATATTTTTTATGTTTACATATTACATCAACATTTTACAAACACCGTTTTATTAAAAAACGCTTATAACACACTTATTGACGACTATGCATCTCACCCCCACATACAGTACACATTGAACATCAATATTTTTTATAACAAACTTTACTACCTGCAATGAAAGTCGGTGATTTTTCAAATCTAGATAAGCACGAACACTGAGCACACGAATGTTTTCTATCGGACGTCGGACTTCTTAAAAAAATTATAATTTCGCTTTACCTGTTCAGACCCTGGCTGTGTAAATTTTAATGTTTGAAACGGCTCACGATACAGACTATGCCTTATAACTTATAAACTTTCTGGCACTGTGAATAGGAATGTTGGTCGATAACATTAGCATATGACGGGCCACGTTATTGGGAATAACTTACGTAAACTGAATATTTATGATTCTCCTTTAGGACGTGACGGATTCAGAGCGTATTATTATACGTCCAGGTTTTTTTGGTAAACGTAAAACGTGTGACTAATCATTTATTATTTGACATAACTACCAAAAGTGTTCAAGTGCGCAATATCAGCCCATCTTCATTCCTATTATGTCAAAAAGATTAATTTGTTTACACATGCAATTGACGAAGTTCACATTTGATATAGAGTTTTAGAATCGTTGTGTAACAAGGGAAGTGTTGTTAAGTTTTTGTAACAGTAAGCGTCTAAATTTATACTCAATATAACCACGTTTCACTGTATCATGGCGATGTACAGGTACCTCCAATCGATATAAATCTTAAAAAATCGCCAATTAATGTTAAACGCTGTATTTAAAAATATCTTATTCATTTTGATTACGTACTCAGGTAAAAAGTCGATTACTCTGTGCAGTTGATTAGTATCACAGTTTTACAATCAGCCAAGGTCCAGGTGTAAGGTAATAAATCTAGTTCAGTTATACGTTTACTGATAGTTATACGATCTATCTACACATTTCTCACTTATCTGTATATAATAGATGAATGCGGTGAAATCAATTACTAACAAGTTTACTATTGCTGTACGTCGGAGATGAATTCTTATGGTGAATAATTTACACTGTGGAGTTCAAAAATATGAAAAATATGACGCAGTAAGCTAGATTTAGCAATTAAATATAAACTTCCCGCTAACTTTAGTGGATTGCACAACGAAGTATGTAGTATTTAATTTGAAATAAAATTTTCAAGGGTCGCATGGTAAAAAGGTACAGAGTGCGTCAAATAGCCCATGAATCTAGACCCTGACTTATTGTGAAAAATTAATCTTATCAGTTAAAGAAAAATATGTAAATTTACTGTTTGTACTTTATATTTTTTACAAGTTATCGCAGCCGAACAAACTGCATAGAAGATTGGGTATTATTAGATGTGTTCTGATATTTTTAACTGCTAAGAATTCACTCTCACATTCGCAATTAAATGTTACTAAAACCATAACTCTAAACCATAAACACGATGGCAAACACTTTGAATACCTGTATACGAACATAGTGTAAAGTAATATGTTGCGATAGCTGCTGAAGGCGCCGTACGTGAAAATATACTCTATAATGAAGAGCCAGGCCGAGGCGCTGGGCGACTCGCTCGGTGAAGAGCCGCGCCAGGAGGTACAGCACTACTTCGAGATAGGCTGGATATGACATTGCTAAACATAAATTAAATTACATATAATGGCAGAGAACAGAAAATACATTAGCATCGCAGAACATACTCGAATTTATAAAAAAGTCCGAACACAACAACTTAAAGTGAAGCTACTGAACGCTCTTCACATATTTTTCACAATGATGTTCATGAACCGTGTAGGTATATAAATAAGTACACTATAATGTGTTCCGGTGATTTTAAAATTTGAGTATGTGCGTAGCTCACCGTGTTATGTAACAGTTAGGTATAATGAGTCAATGGCGTTCTAAAGTCTATTTGCAACAAATCTAGAAATATAAAAATAGCCATCCATTTTTACAATAACTTGATTTAAAACCACTTTTTTTGTTACAACCTACCTACTTACATAAATCTATATTTTGACAAATTCACGGTCTGCAAAAAAGTTGCTTCTTAATTCTCTCTTTACTATAACTATCTCTATGTTATTATTTGTTTGTTTATCTTACTTTTTTATTTTAACTATGCTTTATTATCCCGTTTCTCGTGTGGAAAGTTTCATCAACGGGCTGGTAGGTAAATTTTTTTCAGTAAATAATCATATAATGATTTCAAAAAAGTTTTGATTTTTTTTGATAACTTATCTATAATTATATTTAACTAAGACTCATTTAGCCGCATAGAACTATATAACATTGCTAACCAGCAAATAAATTTGGAAATAAAAATATAATTTTTAGTATAAGTCTAAGTATAAGTTTTAGTAGTTATTGACCTATCTGACTTTTCTTTTGATCTTAGATCTAGAAGAATATTTTTTTAAACAATGTTTAGAGAATATCATATCCAGCCTCTGTACAATGTACATACCTCGTAGTGCGAATGTGAAGCACATTATGCTAGTGAAATGTTAAACGCACTTAGATTGCATCCGAATCTTTATAGTGAATTTGCAATGCTTGACATACAACAAATGTTTGAAATAGTTTAGAAAATTATTGTTATGTTATTAGTATGCACATTAGCTGTGTGTATGTTCTAGGCAATACGATGTAATGTATAAGATATCACTATATATGTTAGTTCTACTTGAATGTTGTTTGTTGAATTTCATCATGTGCTAGGCTAATTTTCAAGGTTATTTGATCAGCATATTTTTTTATATCATAAACAGGTTTAGCAAAAGTTACTTATAGAAATCGGCTGAGAAAACATTGTGACTTTTATTCTATTTAAACTCATTTATAAGCGCTAGGCATTGAGTTACAACGTTGTTCTTCGTAGGAGTGCAATGAAGAAAATGCCGTTTAATAGGTACGTGTTTTTTTTTGTATTACCATAAAACTAAAACGCTCACATAGAATTTTTCCAGATGATGATTTACAAATAGAAAACTAAGCAAAATTTAAGCCTAAGTCTAGAGATGTTTGTGTTGAACTGCTAAATATTTAATCAAGAAATATAACACTTAAGAGACATCACATTTCATAACAATTATTTGTATGTTAGTTTTTACCATTATATTGTAAAAACTATCATACCATTAATATTTTACGACTTGTGCCAATATTGTACATACGCATAATATCTGCAGATAACAGTGAACTTTTATAACAGTTTTTTTATCTAGGAATAAATATACCTTTCTTCCCAATCATCAATGCAATGCCCAAACATCTATAGTTATAAAAACAAACAAAACATAGTTACTCCAACAAAGGATGATATGTTATTACTATACCAGTGATAGATAAGATGATATGAGATAAAAACGATAGCTATTAACATTTTTGTTAAATCATTCATTTTATCTACACCACCCATGAGAAATGTACAGGATGAGTCCTTGTATGTCGTTCAATACAGATGCCATTTCAGAATTACTTATTTTCCTCAAATTTTCAATAATGATAATGGTCCTAGCTTAACTTTTGCCCCATGAGCGAACTCTCATCATCTACTCCTCCTTCAGCTCTATCTTATGCTGCTCCTAGGCATCAACCCATATGATTAAAGGAACAGCAATACTAACACTACATATCATGTATAGATCACGTAGCCTATAACTGATAGTATACGGATTTCTCTTTTATATGATGATAAATTACACTAAAAGGAGTTTAAATAACCTAAACATTATGATATTTTTGTCCTTACCCTTAAGGCTGGTTACATTCTGAGTTCTGAACAGTCGCAGTCGTAGGTTATTATTAAACAACCTAGGTGATTATAAAACCCACAGCTCTACTTAGTATTACATTACAATAGTAGGTGAACAATGGTCCAACAGTGACTGGACAATCAACAACGGCTACATAATCGACCCTCTGTGACATTTACAAGGTGCTTTGCACAATTGTTGTTCATTATAAACAGGCCAGTTGCCACCCATTTAATTGCATTAAGTTTATAACTGTTTTGTATTAGAGAAATCATCCTGTATGGGTGGTCATAACAACTTCAATTTGGTCGCAAATTCATACGTAATGACTAGGTTCTGTAGACTAATAGCTTCTGTCTATTTAAAAACCAAAAAGGAAGTTATAGTCACTTTACTGGCTGCGGTAGGGACAAAATCGAGATGAGTTTCTTAGATACAAATCTCCTTAAGACTTTTTAGTACTCCACTCACCTTGGATCAGGAGACAATAAGGTATACCTACTAGCTGCTTTGTTTCGTAGGGGCTGAAGGTTTCCAAGATAGGGTTTAAACTTTCATCGCAGCTTTCGAGCACCCTGTATACGAAAAACTTTACAAAGATTGTATATGCTGAAAGATAATCGGAATATGTTTTGTGAACTCACTAAATTAGCAGATAAAGTAATTTGCGAGTAGGTATATATTAACATACATTACGAATCCAGATCTCGAACGTCTTTGTTTGAACAAAAATAAATACAAAGAGCGTGTTCACAACACATGCTTTGTACAGTATCGTTTCCTGAATAAAATATACCTAACCTAAGACCCATTCGCAATTTGCGTGCGTCAACTCACAAACTGAAAATTACTTGATAAGTAGCACGGTTTGCAAGATTATATCCACTATCTAGCATTTCATACAATGGTATGTTTTACTATAAATATGACGAAGATCATGCAAAATTGAGAGATAGATCAGGAAACTGGGCCACGGACTATAAAATTGGAACATTTTGGCTACTTACGTTATTTAACGCTGAATTGATAATGGTCCTGTGGCTAAATATATTAGAGAAAACATATCTGCGTAGGTAGTAGCGAAAATAATAAATTAGTTATTAGTATATTTACGTTACATTATTACCACTCACAACCACTTCCACTACATCACTCCTTAGCATGGAATAGTTAACGTATAAAGCAGTGTTTATTTTTATAATGATTATTCTTTAAATTCTTCGCGTTCATGAATGGATATATAAATAATAATATTACATCATATTTTAAAACAACCTATACGAATAAAACTAATAATAATCACCATTCAGAACGGTAATAATAAATATTTTATTAACTATACGATACGTCGATACGTTAATAATCAATCCTATTTTGTTTACAATATTTTATAGATAAGTAGTTATCGAAAGTACCTATATACATTTTTATGTAAAACATTCATGTACTCTGGGCTGTGGGCACACCACACCTTACATAGGTGTAGAACTATTTGTAATAACTTTTTCATTAATCAATTTGTCAAATGCTTCATATTTACAATGTCAAAAGAAATGTCAATAATATATTTGTTCAAAATATTGATGTAGGTATATAGTACTAAAGTAACGTTCAAAATGCAAAAAATTAATGACGAAAACTCGAAAAGTAAGGTAGGATACGATACTTTACTGCTTTTTAGTGCGTGTTCGCTTGGGGCTGTCTTTTATTTCGAACCACTATTTAAGTTATAAACTAACTACTACTACCTACTAACTTTTGACTATTCTGGATCAAAGACTTCTATGTACTTATATACTACTAGACTAACCGTTTTGTACAAATTACTGGTAAATTTCGTAAAATACGGATTCTCATAACTAAATGAAATGAGGAGATCAACACTTTTTTTTACGGGTGGAAACCCCCACGGCCTTCACTCCATCGGTGAAGACTAAAACCACACGGTGTCCTTCCCAAGCGTCCATTGCCGGGCACCCCGGGTAAGCCCTCGAAAGGATAACCCCGGGGTTAAGGAGATCAACCCTAACTAAAAATAACCAATGGGTTAGCCTTTTGTAGTAGATACTAGGTATATAGATGCATTAAGTTTTGTACTGGAGCGATCGTTTCTGTAGTCGTCATTTTCTTTACATCATCATTCTCCTAGTGATTTCAAAGTTGCATCCAAAGTTCTCTTTGGAGCCCGGCGTCTGCTTATTGTTTTTGATTGATATGTCGCCTTTTCCGTGAGCGACTGCCGTCTGACATCCCCCCCCCCCACCCCGAGAGGAAAGCCTGCGCCAGACCCTCGTCCGTTGTTTAGCGGTACATCGACTAGCAGGTGAGTTTGGTTTGGGCTTTACACCTGGAAGGGCCCTGTCCTTATCTTTAAATGTAGAGAATAATAAAATATCAGTTTAGCATAGGTGAAGAATATTAACTTTCAGATGGATCAGGTTATAAGCTGTTTGTATTGTCACATCACATATTAAAATGAGTATTTTCAGTCAAATATAATTTTACATAACTGCAAATAAGGCACCTTACGCAGAGTCTGTTATTTCTGGCAAGTCAAATAACTATGACACCTACTGACAATGAAACCAATCTCAGGTGAAATAATAAGAGCTGTGTGATTAGTAATATGCTTAACGAGTAAATAATAAGCGTGGCTAGGCATTATTACCTACTGAGACTGAGAGTTTAGATTAACAAAGTTATGTAGCAGTAAATAAATAAGTGGATTAGATGGGATCCAATCTTCAGAAACCTACCTTCTTAAACTTAAAGTCTCAACATACTTTAAATATATCTTAAAAAAGTGTGTTAAAATCACGATATTATCGTCGACAATTCGTACTTATAAGTAATATTATTCGCATGCGAAATCTACGTGCAGTATCTGTAGGTACATAGTAGAACGTCACAACAGATTCGAAACAGATTATTTAGTTTTATCGTATAACGATCACATCGCAACTGATCTCTAACATTATAACTGCTGAATATTCCATAAAAGACTCAAAATTAATTAAAACAGACAACCGGAAATGTGTCAACATGTTTTATCTAAATTTCATTAACCACCGAAATGACTGCATGTTCTCATTTACATTGCTTGTGTAATTGTCATGAATGGATAATAATTACAATCTAATTTGATGTAGTTTTTGGTTCTGTATACCAAATATAGCACGTAGCAGACGTTTCCGGTGTTCAATTGGTAGAAATGTAAATTAATCTAAAATATTTCAAAATGAATCCGTTCGTACATACTGACATGACTCAGGTAGTGTTGCTGTAGAAAGACCAAGTTCAAATAAAAAACAATGGTTTGAAAAATAAAATAAAAAAACACGCTTTTAGAGAAGATCAAACTAATAGTAAAATATAATTGGTGGGGTATAATTGTTGTAAGTACCCACGCTTTTTAACAATTAAATAAACATTTTCTATTGTCAAATTATTAACAATTACGTTTTAGTTGGTCTACTATTGAAGCGTGTTTTTTAGGGTTCCGTACCCAAAGGGTAAAACGGGATCCTATTACTGAGACTCCGCTGTCGTCTGTCCGTCTGTCACCAGACTGTATCTTATGAACCGTGATAGCTAGACAGTTGAAATTTTCATAGATGATGTATTTCTGTTACCGCTATATTAGTAAATACAAAAACAGATAAAATGAAATACAACAAACGCGATCTTGAAATTAAACTATTTTTAACGGATTCTATCGCAAATTATTTGATGTTATTTCATAATTTACATTGAACCCGATGGTTTCGGGGAGACTGAAGACAACCACCATCTTCAGTCTCCCCTTGACTATGGCTGCTGAAAAGTGTGTCGTTCGCGTAAACTTCCGACAGTATCAAACGTGATTTTATTTTTTGCTCGATTTTAATAATGGCAACTTCTAGACGCTTGTAATACTAACAGAATATTATTATTCCCTTTAAATAAATAATTGAATTAAAATGAAATTAATATTTACGGGGGCTCCCATACAACAAACATGATATTTTTCTGTTTTGCTGTGTGGTACTTCGTGCGCGAGTCCGACTCGCACTTGGCCGGTTCTTAGTTTTTCAAATTATTATTTATTTTTTATTTTTAGTTAATGTTTAATATTTAGCTATACGGTCACCTCTTTAAGTGTGCAAAATTTCAATTAAATCCTACGTTTTGAAGTGCTCAAAAATCGACTTTATAGTTTCCGTTACAAACCTACATACGAAGCTAATAAAACTGCGTTAGTAAAAAAACTAAAAAATCTTTAAATTAGTATATTTTCATCGGTCCTTGATAAATCTGCAATTTCTAACTAAGACATCAATGCTGCAACATTTCAAATCAAACCGATGCGCAATGTTTTGAAGTGCTCCAAAATCGAGATCAAAGATTCCTTCACATACACATACACATAAATACCAAGCTAATAAATGCGTGTATATAATAAGAACGCAATTGTTTTGTACAAAAGTATGAACTTCACTTTAAGTTCACAAAATTTTCAAGTTTATTTTAGGTAATATACTGCAAGCACATAATACCTATAGTGAAGTTTTGGTACAAGACTCACTTCTAAAGAGCAGATATCATGAAATGATCGTCAATGATTATAGAACTTGTATATCACTGTATTCTTGTCGTATGGGTATCTAAATATCCATCACTAACATTATCACAGTTTATGTGTCTGTTATTACTTTTATGCACTACTCACTATCCACAGATCGGTATAGTTGACCATTTTTTAAACTAGATTATGGAGTAGTAATAAAACCCGTGTTTACTTATCAGCGCCCCCTAGCGGAAGACTTGATGACGATTCTTTCTTGGTGGCACCACTGCACAAACAACAGAATGGATTGCATAATTAGAGCAATGTTGCAACCCGTTTTATTTATTTAGGAGAACTTTCATATTTTATAATTTCAATATGAGGTTTGCTAGACAGGGTCCGAAGGCCCTCTGACTTGGGGGTTCCCTGGGCTTACCGCCTAGCACTCCGATAGCTGCGCCAGTGCTAGTGCAACCATTTTTTCTTAATAAGGGCAGTAATTAGGTACGTACTTACCTATATTTAGGCCATTGGAAAGGATATTTCAAACTCTATCTTAATGTGCGTCACTGCTGAAACAGTAGTTGATGAACTATATCCCTAATATCTTGACTGCGCTTTTATCCCATGATCTCAGAATAATGATACAGATATCTTTTATAACATCATAAATTATTATATCATTGAAACTTGCAAGTCAACATCGAAAGAGCGTAGAGCTCTGAGTAGGTACTTATAATAATATTTACTCATTATGATCATATCATTCTTATCTCGTTGTTCCCGATAGGCTTTCACCCCGGGGCCAGAGATCCGCTTGCTCCTTCCCCTCCTTTTAGTTTGACTTATGGAAGCGACTGGTGTCTGCCCTCCCCGAGAGGGAAGCCTGCGCCAGAGCCTGGTCCGTCAATCAGGAGGTGTGTACCGGCTTGCAGATGAGTTTGGCTTGGCCCTTAAGGTTTGGATGGGGCCCTATACACTATTCATGATATTTACTGATACCAACTAAAAGTATTTTTATCTAGTATTCTCTAGTCTGTTTTCTATAAAAAAAATGTGCTGACAGTTTATTGATACATTTTCCGATACACGTCTGCCTCAAGTGGAACAGTATATAATCTGAATCTCGGAAACGGCTCCAATGATTTTCATGAATGAACAGAGCGTTTCGGGGGCGATAAATCGATCTAGCAAGGTTTCATTTTTAGGAGTCGGGTTCCATGTATATAGCGATAGAATCCGTTAAAAAATAGTTTTATTTCAATGTGTGACACTCGCGTAAACTTCCGCCAAAGGACAATGGCCATTCTTGGTTGCGCTTTTAGACGTTCGCGTCAATATTTCAAATGCTAAAAAATAATATTGATTATAGTATGACTTTTCAACCTTAAATCGCTTCTATAGAACTTGGGGTTTGAATTTAAATTATAAATATATAAAACTTGAATGAATAATCGTTTCCATTTTAATTTAATTGTTACCATTAT
This sequence comes from Cybosia mesomella, assembly GCA_946251805.1. NCBI lineage: Eukaryota > Metazoa > Arthropoda > Insecta > Lepidoptera > Erebidae > Cybosia > Cybosia mesomella. Next base: position 25,291,388 of record OX276390.1, on the reverse strand, counting down.
ATAAAATAAACCATTGGTGGTAGAATGCAAATATACCAATCTTTTTAAAATAAAATGGTTGCAGTTATGTAATCTTAATATTTCGTGTATGTACTCGTAGTTTATTAGTGATAATCAGTTAAAGTTGTAAAAGAATGTATGCTTCAGTGGTAGTTTTCTCTTAATTTATACATGGTATCCCTGTCTTAAAACATTCCAAAAGAAAACTCAAACGCCAGTTCAACAGTCAGTGTCACCATATTTTCTTGTTGTTGTTGTTTTTCTCGAATTGGGGAAAAAGATGGAGTCGTGAAAAAAACTTGACATTGGCGTCTTCGCCATTAATAATTTTATAAACATTTATTATATTTTACTTGACATTGGCGAAATTGCGGTGATTTTACTGCAGAAGTCATTATCTATATTATTGAATTGATTGAATTGTTGTTTTTCTCGTTGTAATCATTTAATTTCTCAATAACCCCAAGTTCTGTTACAATATGCGTTTATATTTCAGATAATACTTAATGCAGGCTTTTTAATGCAGTTTATACATATTAGTGACATAGCAAATAAAAAGTGTGCAACTGATTTCTATACTGACGTGGGCATTCTCCTTTCTATAGTTAGATATTTCCATTTCGGCTTGTTATATTCCCCAACCGTTGCCGTCTTCACCCGTGATTGTGCGCAAGGGTTCAACCTTTTCAAACTTATATCCAGCAGGATTAGGTTTCTGCTGGACTCTACCACTCTAGCCTGTTACACGTTGAATTACCCTCCCTTTGCTATTAGATCCTGCTGATCAAAATTTACCCAAGGTATAGACTGGAACTATTTCTCCATGGGCTACCAAAGTAGGTAATATTGTAAATGAGGCAAATTAGACAGGGCTTATGCAGCAGAATGTATGTTATTAAAAAGGATTAGCTTAACAAGGGTATCGATTGCAGTACAGTTGACACTTTGACACGAAGTCATAAAATGAACACATACGTCGCATTATTATACTATGTAGTTTATGATCCTTCAATTAATTTGCATGCAGCGTTATATACCTACTTGTAAGAGACATTTCAATTAAGACATTTTAGCTGTCGGTCGTAATCGCCTCGTTTAGCCGTCCAATGTTAATCGCCATTAATTGTTCATACTCAACTAACATAAATATCTACAGATTTATACATCAGGTTTCAAGCATCTATCCAAAGTTTTGCGATACATACCTTCCTCAGAGACGAGCAGACAAATATCTCCTTAGACGGGTTATTCAATCGCGGATCCATAATTATTTTTCTAAAATTGAAGTAGCCTATGATGCGCCTTGTAACTTTACCTATCTGCCAGTGAAAGTCCCGTTAAAAGTTCCAGAGATTAACTCTTTCAAAAAGACACAATTTTAAAAATTGTATTTTTGTTTTGTATTAAGTATCGTGTATATTCATGTGCAATCATTAAAAATCTGTTACTTTAATATTAAAAACATACACTTTAATTTTATTTATTTGCATAGATATAGGTAGGTACTTACTAGATAACATTTGGCTAGAAATTCTCGAATAACAGGTTGGTTATCAAATGCATTCACTTAAACTCAAACAGTAGTTTTATTGTATTTCAAATCAGATAATTGTTATTATTTAGTGGAGACGTTATACGATAGATAACACACCAGGGTGACTACTGGGTACAATGAATTTTAGATACTCATTACTACTCAGTAGATAAAACATCCAAGAATCACCGCATTATCTAAAGCTAGCTTTACAAGCATTACCTGCTACCTAATAATTAAATGTTCTATAATGGCAACTTTTAGACTTGTTTTGTACTAAGAAGTGGCAGGAAGGTAGCAGTTAAATATTATTTGTGGTGTGACAAAAACAAAGTTTATTGTAGTACTTAGGTAGATTAGAACGACTTTAAATTGCATCTATGCCTATTAAGATAATTTACAATAGTCTTGGAACCCCAGATACATCAGGCGTAATTTACGGTATTATTACCTTCGAACGCGTGTCAGCTGCCTGTATGTGTTAATTTTACTTCCAAGGTCTTGAAACAAAGCGATCTACTTGTTTTAAGTGCGGCCCTTGCTTTTTAAACACATTCAGATGCGCTTGCAACAAACAACTATCTATCTTGTTACTGACTTAATCAACCAATCAGTAAATCGAGTTGTAGAATGCAAAGTACCTCGTAATACTCCGTAATACCGGTATTCGGGATATGGGTTGGTATACAAGATTCCAATACCCACTACCAATGTGTACTATATATTCTTGTCTTCATATAGTTAATTGATTCCAAAATAATTCGTTTCCGCACGTATGGTGCGCGAAGTAAGCGCTTTTTTTTGCCTGTGAAACGTGCGGCGGGGTCGTCCGTGTCCGCGTGTTGCGTTCCTTTCTTATAGACTCAGACTCTAGTTTCCGACCGACGCTGCTTGCTTGTGCTCGTATACGCGCCGCACTCATCGCCAAGCATTCGATAAAACAAATTCTGACGTTAACTACAACGCGACTCAACCAGTTGTCAACGTCAGTTCTATGCGCTCTGAGAACTACAATTACTATGTGCACATTGGAGCCGGCTGGTTTGTAGAATTAAACACAAACAACTTTTGTTTATAAGCAGCCGCTCACGACACACGTTCAGTGTTTAGTTATGAAACCTTGTAATCGCGTGGGTGATTTCTAAATTAAGCGCTGGCAATTGTGATGTGTACAACGAGTTTTTGGTGGTGCATTGCTTTTGCTAAGACGTGTGATTCAGTGCTTAAATCTTTAGCATAAACCCGAGTGTATCCAATGCAGACTGTTAAATGGATAGAGATGGTGCAGCTTGGGCCTGCAGCGACCGAGAGGTCTCCTACCTACGACGAAGAAGAGGTGAGCTTGTGAATCGGTAGCCTACCGTTAAGTTTACTGACGCGTGTTTATTAGGTCGACAGCTTAACTGTTCAATATTTATAATAACGATTCAATGTCATGTTGTTCACTTTAAGGTGGAAATTACGTCAACATAAATAATGTGTACAGCCATCGACACATGCAGACGTTAATCCCCCACTATACGCATGAAATAATATAATTAAATATTTAACTTTTTAGTAGGTAGAGTTCGCACTTTCATATTTTGACTTATTATAAAATCCGAACCGTGTCAACCGGTATCGTTTCTTATTTAAAAGTAAAATGTGATGTGTGTTATTATTCACTTGTAAAAGTATTAATCAACAGAGTTCAAGTGCGTTTATTACTGAGATAAGAACATTGTGTGATCATTCACAGTTTGAAAAAAAAGTATGAGATTTTATCAACCAAAAGTTGCGAACATTCTTGTCTCATAAATGTCAACCGAGTTACTCTCTCAGCTGACAAAGAAGAAAGCAGGTTCTATAGGAGATTGTAGGTACCTACTTTATTATTGACGCAATGTTGAATTCGCTGCATGTGCCAGAAACCTCTCCTATTACTTTTCCAAATGGATTGGATGTCAATATACCTTTTTTTTTTTTTTTTTTTTTTTTTATCGTGCGGAAATCCCTTCGGATACCCCCCCGCGTGCCAGCGGGGGCGGTTATGTCGGGCTTGAACCATTATGTAAAAATATGAACTATTTAAGAATTTGTTTTTACAAAAAAATACTTTTCGAATTTGGATTCGGTGTCAATATAAAATAAAATATTTAAGAATACTTGCGTTGTTTTATGAAAAGCTAGTTAACTTCTAGTTAACTTAATCGTTTCCAAAAGCAGTTATTGATCGTACATTTTTCCTTGTGTAACAAATATGATCACATTATTAAAGGTAATACAGGAAAATAACATAACTGTTTAAATTAAATATGAGTAACCCATTAGCATTTCACTGTATCAAACTGGTTAGAAAAGGATCACTCGCTTTAATTCTTAAACCTGCCTGAGCGAGTGTTGTACTTATTAATTAGTATATATTTAAGTAGCGAATAGAGATAGTGAATAAGTATCATAATCCATAAGTGTTCCTTCTGAAACTGATTATGCTCTTAGCATGCGCGTTATAACTACCATGACTATTATCGAACGTACCGCCGCCGCCGTGATTTTTACAACCTATTCTGTTTAGTAAACTTTGATAAAATTGTAGAATATGCTGCTTCCGGGCTAAAGATATTTGATAAAATTGTTCACCACCTATTGACTAACAACGCATTTAAAGCCTTCTCTCTGCGGCTTTACGTAAAGACTGAGAGAAAAAGACCGCGGTGACTTTGAAAATATGTGGTTGGTAGTATTTAATTTCTACCCAATCCTAATTCACTCAGTTATCACTAATGATACTTCTATAAATAGAGAGAGCGGCTCGTTACCGTAGTGTATATAGTCACAAGGTCTAGGAACTTCTTGTTGAGTCAGTCACATACTATACAGGTCAAACAATCAATCAAACCGTGGAACGCCATGTAGGTTTAGAAACTGACAATACACATTATTATATCGCCTTGCAATTCTGATATGCTGTACAGAATGTTGTTATCCCAAAGCGTAACACGAAACTTTCAATTCACACAACGAAGTGAGAACTAGAAAAATATCTTATAGACTGTCACTAAAGATAGATTTATATTTAGTGGTCCACATTACTAGACGTTTTCAAAGGTATCGAGTTTAGCAGTCAGATCACTTCCATGTAACAAAGAATTAGTTCACAATACCATAATTACTTACATTGTACAATTATGTTGTTAGACATTTTAGGCCTTATAGATAGATATACATGAACAAATTCTGTTACATAATCTTTTGATCCATAAATGTACCGTGTCGATCGGACAGTAGCATATCATTTAGGTATTGTAAAAACAGGTTTCTCTCTAGAACAACTCGCGAAAGATCATGTCTGTCGTGTAGGCTACTTAATGCTTAGTAAAACCTTGTGATAGTTGTTCAAGCCGACCTCCCATGTCCTTAAAATTCGGAGTGCCTGGCTAGTGGTACACCGATTAATTAAGAAAATACACACCTACATAATTGTTTACGAGCCCTTGTCCATTCCTGTGGTGGCACCACATTCACTTTCGGCACAGCTCCGGCTTCCGGGAACTATTTGGTCCATAAATATGTGGCATTGTCCATTCGATCACACCATTCTGTTATACTTACTTGTACTCCTCAAAACTTGCATAGGCGCATTTCCACTGCCTAATTCCCCTTTATGCTTCTTCTGCCATAACACACATTCAATACCGTTCCTGCCTTCATGTAGACTCAGGGCTGAGGCCGACTAACAGCGCTGTCTAAATGATATAGTTCAGATTATATTGACCCCTGACATAAAAAGACAGGGAGTTATAAATTTGACGTTTACCACAATACCTTTTTTTTCCGGCGGAAATCCAGCCGGATACTCCCCCGCCAGCCAGCGGGGGTGGTTATGTCGGATTCGAACCGGCTAAAACTGCACGCCGTCTCGGGTCCTCAGACGTCTGGGTGTCCCATAAGGCATTTCCCTCGCACCCCGGCTGACCCAGGGCCATCCCCGGTTTCGAGTTGGCGGCCTCGGGTTTGGGAACCACGGTGTTCCCATCTTGCCCCGGAAAGGGGGGGGGGGGGCGTGCTTGTCGCCCGGACGGCCCGTGGACGGAGGCCGTTCAATGACCTCCGGCGTCTGAGTCGCCTGCGCCGCGAGGCGAGCATGTTGCGGGCTCGTCGGGCCGGAGAGTTCTAAATTTTTGCCGGGCTCGCAGAAGGAGGCGGTGGCGACCCACGCACTCGCGCTCCGCACGATCCCCGCAATCATGGTGCCGAACTCCCACTCCGATTACTGCCACAGTAGATAGGTAAAACTATCCCACTACTAACATGAAACAAGCAGCAGACCATCCGAGTGCATTATTTATCAGAGACTAAGGTGTTAACTGATCATGTTAAATATATGGGAAAGTTAAAGTAGGTAAATAGGATAATACGTACCTATTGAGCTCTGACTGTGAAGGTGAAAATCGACCTCATCGAATAAAGTCTTGTGTTAGATCAAAACAAAAATGTGCAATAAATCGGGCAAGGCGATGCGATTTGTACTAATCGTAAAACTGAGTTTGTAAGCTAATCTTTGGAACTACGTGTGCTATTTGAAAAAGTATCTTTGCGTTTGGTAGCCCCAATTCTTGGAGGAAGATATAGACTGTTTAACACAATGCTACGATCCTTAGGAACAGCAAAGGGAAAAAATGACAAAACGATATCGGTGGGCGACCAATTTAAAAATTTAATGGTTGTGAATAGTAAGGATTTAAAGACTCGTCGGGTGCCATATATCCTAATGATGCCTTAAAGTTAGGTATCATATAAATTATTTGTTACTGATATGTAGTAAATTATCCATAATCATGGGGCTAATCCCGAGGCGAAAATTTTATTTTCATATCGAGATAGGAGTGATAAAATCATAAATGACGCAATTTATTTTTGCTAAGGGGCCGGCTGGACGTAGTTGACACGACACCGTCTCAGTGGTCGCCCGCAGATTTTAGTATATTTGTGCGTAAACATGTCTCCAGTTGGAATACAGCCTTAGCTTAAAAGTTAAATATTAAGCTATCGCCTTCAAAATAAACTTTCGAAGCATTTTTAATAATTACCTAGTACCTACTTTTCGAAATGTTTCGCTTGCTTCGTAGACTGGCTCGCGCCATCACAAGGCAGTTGCGAAAAGTAGAAATGGTCGTGTTTAATGTTACAATGCAAAGAAGGGCTACTATACATTCCGTTTGTGATAGGGGAACCTTAGGACACGCAGGCCGTAGGCGAACTACCATACATTCCATACGTGAGGTGAGATTACAGTTGAATTAATCAACCCAAAATATTAATATAAATTCAAGAACGCAACTGTTTCGCAACGATTACGTCATTTTTATTTATTTTAACACGCTCGAGAATGCTTCTAATGATGACATAAACATTATTAGCATAGGCATCTTAGTTCTGTTGCTTAATTAACATTGCATCTAGTTGAATCTATTTAGTAACTTTGTGGTAAACAGTCTTCCTAATTAGTTACACCGCACCGTGCAAATGACGAAGGGCGCTAAAATAATAATTCTGTCTGTCATTTATGGGCATTGCACAGCGTAATTAATTCTTTGTGAGAAACCTAGATGATATTTTTATAACCCATGTAAGTACATTTCACGATATTGGATTTTTCGTGCGTTATTAACCGCGGTTGCCTAGTGGGATGGAAAGGACTGCTCCGCGGTAGCCTAGTGCTATGGGTTAAGGACTGCTGAGACGAGGTCTCGGGTTCGATCCCAGGTATTACCATGGCACACACCAATGACTTTTCGATGCTTTTCGAAGTTATGTGTGTATTTATGGCAGGTTTATAAGTGCCCGGTTAATGGCAATAGGCTCGCCACCTATTACATTGGGACCTAAACATAAACTGGCTAAATGTGGGTGCTAGCACCTCTGCCCACCCCTTCGGGGATACAGGCGTGAGTTAATGTTATGTTTTTATTAATCTTAATTAGTTGCCTGATGTCGTTCGAGGAGCCCATATTGGTTTATCCAAGTAGGTTTGAAGGAAGTGTTTTTCTTTAAACGCATTGTTCGAGTGTCTGAAGAGCCTCGTGTTTGTAAACTGCGGTGTGTGAAGAATCTTGGATTGTAAGCAATGACTTCAACAAATGATAGTGCGCTGTATAAATAAGTATTTACAAGTATTGTGATGATTCTTATTTTTGTACTTTAAACTAGCATTATTTCGTAAGCTATTTATTTGTATACTTATTCAAATTCCTTCTATAAATATCAGGCGTACCTAAGTTTATTTCGTAAACTGTCTTTTGTTGAGACATAGCATACCTACCTTTTTAAAATTTTTACTTTAGCGATTTGTAATTTAAGATGGTAATGAGGTCGTTACAACATAGATATTGCAAACTACAAACCCTGCGAGAACAAGTGTATCTATACGTTGGTTTTATATTGTTAAGTAGCTGGGGTACTACCTATAGAGTAGTGCTCACTGCACGCTCTTTTCACTGCAATGTTGAATGTGAACTGTAGATCGTGAATGCATCACTGCTAGTGCATCCGTGCATCTTATCGACAATGCCGAAAACATTATCAGTATTGCCATTTTACTTTATTTTCTCATATTTCTTTAGCAAAATGACTTCTAAATTTAAATTTGTATCGTATTTTATATTCTGAAATGGCAGCACTGTTTACTCATAGTTAACTTCACTAATCATTACAAGGTTTAAATCATTCGAAATACATTCTTAATGTACTCGCACATACCTCGCATATCGTTTGGCATGATATTTTATTCCTTTTTTTAATAGTTATCAATGGAAAATCGAAATGCAGGCCAACGACAACATGAGCCCCCGCAGGATTCGTGTACAGTATACAAGCAACTGTGGAAATTGTCGTATATTCTGAACATTTATGGCCTCCAAATCCTCGACTGACTTTTGCTGCCTAATACGCCTAACATCCGACATAATTATTACTGCGGGGGCTTAAATTCTCATTTCACAAATGAAGTGAGTGTGATGTTACGTTGCCAATGATTACATTTGTGTGACATGTAGGTGTTGTCGATGAGCGATGAGCTGCGACGCGCGCTGTACTCGTCGGGTGCCTCCATCGACATGGAGTTCTGCCCACCCGATCTCATCGGCACTTCCGAGATACTCACAATGGAACACAGGTAAAAAATTTAATTTCATAGTTTTATCAAGAACAACATTTAAGGTACTGGGCGGAGCCGCCGACATGCCTTGCACATACACGACGATTGCTCCATTCATTTTATCGAAGTGTCCGGGGTGTATCTATCTGTCTACTATTAGCCGACGTACATTTTATTTTATTGTTAAATAGCTAGTACTTCATGGTAATCGTAATTTTATTCATCGTTTTTTATATAACCCATTTTTATACTTTGAAGCGGCTAGCTTGAAAGAAACGCAAGCTTCTTATCGTATAATATTTAAATTTGAATGAAACTAGGTACCTAATTACAATTACACAATCAAGTAGGTACTTGGTTTTATTGAAATAAAAATAAAAATTACTTATCCTAATTATAATAAATATTACAAACCAACAGAGGTTGTTTTTAGATGATTACTGCGAAGCCTTTTCGGAAGATAGCATAGGGTTTGTTTGATTAATCGACAACGTAGTCCAAAATCGACGATTTGTTGAAATGATATGAATATATACTTGGGTAGGTTATACGATTAACTCTAAGAAGTGTTAGCCTTTTTTTTTTTTAATCTTGCGGGAATCCCTTCGGATACGCGGCGGTTATGTCGGGCTTGAACCGACTAAAACCGCACACCGTCTCGGGTCTACAGACGCCGGGGTGTATGGTTGCCCATAGAGCATATCCCTCGCACCCCGACTGACCCTGGGCCATCTCCGGTTTCGAGATGGCCCCCTCGGGTTTGGGAACTACGGTGTCCCCGTCTTGCCCCGGTTTGGAACATGTGGTAGCCTGAATCTTAAAGTAAATCATAAAACAATTACATACCTGTTTTGTAAACGTTGTCCAATAAACTATCGGGGGTCATCATAATAAAAAACTTGGGAAAACTATAACTCTAGAACGGAAAATCCTTTACCACTGCAAGAAATCGCGCTATGATTAAGTACAAAAACCCAAAATGATATTATAGAAGACAATGACATGCTTATTTCAGTCAATAAGCATTTTCCGTTCCTTCAAGCTTATAATTGATTAGGAATATTCAAAGCTTTTGGGTGTAAGTACATGGCATGAACCTCACCTGTAAGCCGGTACTACCTGCTGCTCTCGGGTACAGGATTTATTTATTCATGAAACATTCCCGTATGAAGCTGTCGACGTCACTAGTATACAAAGAACATCAAGAAGGTAGGTAGGTAGGTACTGTAGGGTGCGAGGGATATGGTCTTTAGACCCGAGACGGCGTGCGGTTTTAGTCGTTTCAAGTCCGACATAATCGCCCCCGCTGGCGGGCGGGGGGTATCCGCACGAAAAAAAAAAAGGTAGGTACTGTAAGCATTCGATTGGCAGTGAGGAGCTTGTGACTAAGTGGTAACCGAGAACGTTAGTACATAGCAAAGCTAAGCAATCTTATCCACGAGTCATAGGATGGGTGACCGTTCTAAACACATTGAGACCCCTCCTTACCTCGGAGAGCACGCCATGCCGTCGTGCACGCGGTGCCAACGTGGCATTCGTTACGGTTAGTTGGAGCTCTAAAAGTCCGAGAAGTCTAACTTCAGAACTTCGATATCGCCAGTGGTTTGGGGGGGGGGGGGGCAGATGGCAGTCGCTTGACGGAAAAATATTGAAATTCGGCAATTTCGTAGTTACTGAGTTGGGAAAAGGCTCTGAGGACGATTATTGGTAGAAAAAATGTTAAAACACGTAATTTGTTGTTTCCAGAGAGAAGTTATGCACTGTGCTACCGGCGCGCGCGCAGGGCTACATGTGGTCACTGGCGTTCAGCACGAGCCAGCACGGCTTCTCGCTCGCCTCCATGTACCGCAAGATGCAGCGCGTCGACAGCCCCGTGCTGCTCGTCATACAAGACACTGATAACAATGTTAGTATTACCTGCCTATAAACGTATAGGAATAGTGTTATTTATTTTTTAATGTCAATTACAAATTTAAATTTATAGGAATCTAGCTAACCCGGCAAACTTCGTTTCGCCTTAGAATCAAGTTATGTTGGCCACCTTATCAGCTGATATTCGTGAATGTCACATATTTTTAACTATCCTAATTGCTAGTATAGGCACAGTATGCCGAGGGACCACCTCAAAGCCGTAGATGGCCTAGGGTCAACCAGGGAATTGTCTTATTTGGCCACCATACACCCCAGCATTAGAGACCCGAGACGGCGTGCGGTTTTGGTCGGTTCGAGTCCGACATAACTACCCCTACAAAAAGGCACAGTATAGGAGGAGACCAATTTAAAAAATCAAAGATCATGAAATTCGTCCACTCGTTCTCGTGTTCGTCGCGGTCTTCATTAACACGACTTTGTTTTTTATATAATAGATTAGTATTTATTAGTCAGAATATCAATTTAATTACGCAATATTAGAAATTGATTGTAACATCATTCAGTGTTTCCGTAGTTTGTAATAATTTCAGTAGATGGTTCCTACGTCGCTTTAATTCGGACTTTGATGTGAATTTCTGATATCCAGAATAGAATCCAGATTTCAATTTCTTTCTTTTACCCTCTGGGGTAGGCAGAGACAACTACTTGTCATTTGATTCTGTACTCACTCAATTCACGGGCGTCCTCTACTGTCATTAAACCATTCATACAAGCTCGCCGGTTTCGAATGCTTTTAATCTGCCCTTTTTAGAGTTCCGTTGCCAGATGGAAAAAAAAACGGAACCCTTATAGATTCGTCATGTCTGTCTGTCCGTCCGTATGTCACAGCCACTTTTTTCCGAAACTATAAGATCTATTCTGTGGAAACTTGGTAAGTAGATGTATTCTGTGAGCCGCATTTAGATTTTCACACAAAAATAGAAAAAAAAAACAATTAATTTTGGAGGTCCTTACTTTAGAACTGAAACTCAAAAAAAAATTCATCAAACGTTACGTTACGTCTATGAATAGGTCTTCAAAAATGATATTAAGGTTTGCAATATCATTTTTTTCTAAACTGAATAGTTTGCGCGAGAGATACCTAGTTCCAAAGTGGTAAAATGTGTCCCCACCCCACTAACTTCTAAAATAAGAGAATGATAAAACTAAAGAATATATATGATGTATATTACCATGTAACATAACATAACTTCACGCCTGTATCCCCGAAGGGGTAGGCAGAGGTGTATTACACACCCACGATTCGCCAGTTATGTTTAGGTCCCAATGTCCACCGAAAATTGGTTTGAACGAGATCTAGTGAGTAGTTTTTTTTAATACGTCATAAATCGAAAACCGCAATGAACTCAAATGTAAAAATTTTACTTGCTGCTACGGAACCCTTCATGGGCGAGTCCGACTTTTTCATTACATATCAATTTGATCAGTGTGTGTTCTGCGAGGTCGACCGCAACCTGCCTGAGCATAGGTATATGTGCCTTCCATACCCTTGGTGTGTCATTCGCTCAGTACAGTAATCATTCGCCCAACGTTTAATACTCGAGTTTAATTCAATAATATTAATGTACACTTACACTTATTTTAAATTATAATCGAAATCTATATACAAATGATATCAATGTGTGTGTACGTATTTTACTATGTAAGTTTTCACTGAATCATACGTCATAACATTATCTGATTTAGTGAATCCATGAAAAATAGCAGCTCATCACTAACACGTAATATGTGTGTAATTGAGTGACCATTTTTAACACGGTGAGAACCCTCCGTGCCTCGGGGAGCACGTTAAGCCGTCTATCCCGGTTGCCATACGAACATAATATGTGGCATTCCTTATGGGTCACCTACCCATAAGGAATGCCCTAATAAGTTAGACAACCGACAAAGACAATGGTCTAACTACAGAACTTCGATATCGCCAGTGGGTCGTGGACGTCAGATATCGAATTTCGGCTGATCCGTTGTTTCACTGATAGTCGACCGCATCTGAGTTGGGAAAAGGCTCGGAGCATGATTCAGTAAAAACTATAAACGGATCAAGTAATCTACTCATTAGGTGCCTGCCGGTGGGGGTGCTTGGTTGGGGACCTCCACGCGGTGCACCCTGGGCAACGGAGACGGCAGCGCCTCTCTCCTAGGGTGGCAGAGACGCTGCCGCCTACGGCCAACTACGACCGAGGTGGGCACGGCCCTGTTGAGGGCTGTTCGGAAGCTTTCCACGTGTCCCTCTGATTAGCAGATGGCACAGTGGAGAGCAAGTAAGGGGGCCATCTCGAAACCGGAGATGGTCAAAGTCAAAGTCAATCGGGGTCAGTCGGGGTGCGAGGGATATGCTCTATGGGTAACCTTACACTCCGGCGTCTTAAGACCCGAGACGGCGTGCGGTTTAGTCGGTGCAAGCCCGACATAACCGCCCCCGCTGGGCAGCGGGGCGGTATCCGTAGGGATTTCCGCACGAAAAAAAAAAAAAAAAAAGGTGCCTGCCGGTGGTTTTCGCCTGGTTCGGTTTACAGACATCTATATAGTATTATTTTGCTACAGGTATTCGGTGCTCTGACATCTTGTGCATATCATCCCTCGGAACACTTTTACGGTACCGGGGAATCCCTCCTATTCTCGTTCCAACGTGCCGAGGAGTCACGGCGGCCCTCACAGACACCCATCGAAATCAAAGATAAAGAGACAAAAGATGAAGCCAAGACAGATGACAAAGACGGTACATATCTCTATTTCACTCTCTACATTTAATTATTTAACCAGATTCAAGTTAACACGTTTAAGTTTTTGTTTTGATTTGTTAGCAGATCAACCAGCTTCAGCTAAAACCAAATTCAAGTATTGGGGATGGACGGGCGACAATATGTATTTCATTCGCGGCAGTAACGACAACATATCAATCGGCGCTGGCGAGTAAGTAGCACTAAATCTTGTGACTCAACGAACTATTTATAATCAGCAGAACATCCGAAGCGATTGGCACCATGAAACGCATTTATCCCGCAATCGAGACCGAACACCAGCTCATGACAAATTGTCCGACCTAAAACCCTACCGAAAAAAATCCGATGTAACTTCATGGTATCTAAATGCTGCGTCTTTTATTCGTGTTTAGTGCGAGCTCGAAGTTTCGGATGAACATTTCATAGTAGCCCCTTAGTTATGTTGTATCACTAACATTATATTGTTGTTATAGCGGAAAATTCGGACTATGGCTGGACGGCGACTTGTACCTGGGCCGCACGCAGCGCTGCAAGACCTACGGCAACGAGCCGCTGACGACACGCGAGGACTTCATCGTCAAGATCATGGAGTGCTGGACCTTCATCTGAGCGGGCCCCGCCACCTCGCCCCCTGCCCACGCATCGCCCTCGCCGGCCACTACTCTACTTTCAATCAAAAATAAGCTTTAGATTATCTTATGAAATTTGCTACGAAGATTTGACACTTTTACAAGTCAGTCTTTTCGACTTTAGTACCGATGAGTCTGAAAACGATTTTGTACTCGCATTGTGACTCGAAACATAGCAGCGCCGATCACCACCGATCGGCCGAAGAAAGACAATATATTAACGTCTGCGCGCATTTCTAGTCAAATGTACTGAAACCTGACCAATGTTTTCATCCTCTCCGAATTTAGAGACGTGTTCGGATACGAGTGCCGCCGCTCGGCCGCGGGCTAACCTCAGCCTCTAACTGAGCAAGTGCATTAATCCTAGTCAATTGTCATTTGTATGTAAGTTGAAAGTTACGAGACGGACAGAGCTCATAGCCGTGAACTCTGAGGAGACGATGCAGAGATCGCATCGTGGCGCCGCCGCCCGCCGTCCCGGGCGGTTCGGCTATTATTACGTGTCAATTCAAACAATTAATATTGTGCATTGTTGTTAAGGAAATTAAAGCATATTTGTAACTATTAAATCTGTATGTTATGTAGAACTTTATATATTAACAAATCAATCACCTGTTTTTAGACGCTGACGGTTGGTGTGTACTGTGTCAACATGTAACACGCATTCATTCTGTCAAGCTGATTCTTGTTCGTTCATAAATCCATGAGCTGTGCGAAGGCCGCTCGGTAACATTTGGCGATTGGAGCAAAGCTGCAAGTATTCTTGCCAAAGATTCGAGTGGCTAGGCTCTGCTCTTGTGCCCGCGTCGGGTTCAGTGGTGTTACACTGTCGGTATAAAATATGTTATTTATATTTTGTGTAATAGATTTTGTATGTTATGTTGTCATGTCTAATTGTATTGAGTCATAATATTAAGTTAGTGAGCATATTTATGTTACACTTTGTACTGTGATTTGATTATTATGGTTGCATTTTTTTCACTTATTGGAGCGTTGTCACTAATTATTCATAATATTATATATATGCGCTGATAAGTACTCGATTGTCAAAGATATTTTCGTTCATGTACCACATTTACAAAGATATAAAATATGAGCATGCGTATAAAATATTTGTCAATAAACCATATATATTTTTGTGATGTGACGCTTCAGTACAGAGATGAGTAGCCAGTATATGAATATTATTAATTAAATAGTAAAAAATCTTATAGTTATCTTAGAACGCTTGATGAATGTAATCGTCATTGTGCTTAGTAATCGTTAGCATGACGTAACTCAGATGTATCTGGTCGTATAACATTATTTATTTGTCATGTAAGAGCACGCGCTACTGCCGCGAGTATACCACTATGGCCAGATAACGGCGTAGTTTTTGTTTCGTGTACTGTATATAAAACATATTCTTATGTGAGACTAGAGGAAATACAAATATATATATATACCATATTTTTGCGAGGCCACGCGAAATGACTATTGTGTATATCGATGGTAGAAAGTACAAGTACCAAAAATAGTCCCAGCTGTTAATGAAGTATAAGATATTTGCGCGTGTGTCCATCCATGCAGAATATTTTGACGTTGTTATTGTTTGTGTACATCAGGAATGTAATAGATGCCTAGGTTTTAAAATGATATCGGCATAATTATTGTTATAAATTTATAATCATTAGACTTGTTGAGTAGCAGTGAGAATTATAATATTTATTTATTTTGTTATAGTTTCCATCTTATGGTTGCTGTAGCTACATTACTTTATCGGTGATGATTTATTATGTAATTCTAAGTTGTTAAAATGTAAATCAAGCCATAATAATTGAGAATATATTCTTTTGAGAAAGAAATTGTTTTATTGTTTCTGAAATACATTAAATCCCATATAATAAATAGATATTTATCAAAATATGAGCCTTAATATTGGTATCTGTTTCTCTGTGGGCGATATTCTTGTCCTCTGTTGTCTCTGTGATCCCTGTTGTAATCATTATTCCCTCGGTCTCTGTTCCTGTTGTTGCCGTAGCGCTCGTATGGGTGATGTCGCCTGTTGAAACGGCGGTCGTTGCGGCGGTTGCCGCCGCTATTTGAAAACCACGAATCAATAACTGGCGGCTTCGAAGGCTCACACTTGAACACACTCATAAAGTCATCATCTCTCTCAGTAAATCTGTCTTTTAATTCTTCTTCACATTTTGCTAAGAAGTCCTGATCAGCAGCTGACAGTTCAGCAGCCATTATAATTTTGTTAAACTCCCACAATAATAAGTCAAGGAGTTGAGAACTGAAAATTGTTACAAAACATTATTAGGGTTCCATAGATAACAAACGTCAAAGGTTTCCACAAGAATTCAAGGGTGAAGTTTAACATATTTCATCACAAATCACATAAACCGACATAAACCCATAAACTGGTAAGTAGTACTAAAAGATATACATTTTTATTAAGGGCTGTATTAGATGCCTGAGGCAAGAGAGTATGCAATGTCTGGAGGGATGAAATTAAAAATTTGTTATTCTCAGCCTAATCCAATCCAAGCACACTCATTGAGGATGTTAGTGAACATATTGGACCAACCAAAGTACATGCCTTCAGCAACTGTTCACTATACTAAAGCATAGTGCATGTCCTAAAAAATGCCCATATTCAATACAGAAGAAAGAGCAACCTTCAATTCAACTGGAATGAAGAAACCATCACATTCTGTTCGGGCTGTTCCATATATCCCTACTGAGATATCCCCACCAGCAGGAACACTTAGATTTTTTTTTTCAATTGTACTTGTAATTGTACCGGTAGGTAAGGATATTTGGAATCTAGTCTTCCATATATCTCTACTAATCCACACTGGTAGGGATAGTTGTATTTTTTTATTTTCGTTTACCAGCACAGATAAAAAAAAATCGAAGGTTTTCTATGATTCCTGAATTGTTTGTGATAATGAATCTGAAACAATAAAATGTTTTTAATATCTTTATGAGCAATAATGCAGAAGTGGCAATACCACAATATATGTATAAACATTTTTGGTACATACGTAATTTTAAAATTAAATATTGTATTTTTTTTATTCAATCAAATACTATTATAACATAACTTCATTTGAGACAACGTAAAATATAAGATTACTAGCTGTTGCCCTCGGCTCCTGCCGTGTACAATTCTGATCCAATTCGCCTAGGAGTATAAAAAACTTACGACTGGTGAAGCGTTATATGAACAATTACACGTAAATAAATCGCATAAAATTAATTTCTCTTGGCATAATTTCTTTTGAAATTGAATTGAAACGGTTTACGCATATCTACTGACTTTATACCAACGTTATTATTATTTCGTTAAGCGAGCACACCACGCACTCTACCAAAGAACTTTTCTTAGACCTAGCAAAAATATACAAAAAATTTCATAAGAATTGGTAAGTCGTTTCGGAGTAGTTCGATAATTTAATAAAAAAACTAGAGATCATGAAAATGTGTACAGCCGTTCTTGAGTTATAAGAAGTTCGTCTTTACACCTTTACATTCATATAAGTTTTGACATGATATTAAAATAAATACGATCAATTAATTATAAATCAATAAAATTAAAGAAATCTAAAATGCATCATGGAATTCCTGCAATGCTTATTCTCTGTGGTAAAAAGAAGCTGGCCTTCTGGTCACGCGAAGCGGCGATTATACGCTTCGCTATATCCCTGAAATGATTGCGAGGACACCATGACCCTAACGTTTCGACTCCAAACGGCACAATTTTTTTTTTTTTTTTTATATTTAGGACACGTCAATTTGACTTCACCTCGCCTGATGGTAAGCTGAAGGTAAAGTCTCAGGAAAGAGGGTCCCCACTACCTACACGTACCATGTTAAAATGGTGGCACTCAGCTTGACGGCCTCATCAGAAGAGGATTGTCGTCGCAGCACCGCGTGACCCCCACCGGGCCCACTAGTGCTGCGACCACAATCCCCCTGCCCGGCTACGCATTATCGGTATTTATAGAGACTCTTTATCACAAGTAATTCAGGAACATCTAATTAATAATCATAAAGAAATAATCATCATCTGCCCTTATCCCAATTATTTGGGGTCGGGGCAACATGTCATTCTCCTCCTTACACTCCTATTAGATGTCTCATTTTAAATTCAATAGTGCAATTTAAAAAATCCTTATTCTGTCCATTCTCGTCACACCACAGATCCATCTTTAAATTCGTGTCTCAGTTACACGCAGTTGTCTTTCTTCTGTCGCTTTTAAGGCCAAACATGACAATCCATACAAGACGGCATGTCTGATCATTCATCTTATAATTTTTTCCCTTAAGCTCAAGGGAAACCTCCTCTGGAGGCTCTACTCTGGACCTCAAGCCCGTCTTCGCCGACAAGTACAATATCAACGGCTAATAGCATACACCAGGGGGTCTCTTACTGTGTCTCCAATGTCAAAGCATCCCTAATTAGCAAGAAGAGATAGGGGCTTAGTGCGAGCCCTGATGCAAGCCTACGGCTACACTGAACCCGTCAGTATTGCCAGCAGCTGATCGTAAGTAGGTTCTTGATCGCACAGATAAACTCTACATAGTTCCCAGGCACACCTTTCTCTTTCAGAGCCCACTATAAAACCGTTCTGGGTCATATGCCATCTCTAGATCCACAAATACCATGTGCAAGTATTTCGCAAAAATGGGATCTGTAGTCCCACAACCCGGCATAAACCCAAACTGGTTTTAGATAATCTCACTTTCATCTCGCACACATTTTTATATCACTTTCGCCCATACTTTCATACTGTACGATATTAGCTTTATTCCTGGATAGTTGCCGCAGTCTTGCACATTTCCCCTATTTTTGAAGATGGGCATTAGCAAGGTATTGCACCATTCATCAGGGATCGTCACCTCATACAATTTATTGAACAATAAAGTCAGTCACCAACATCCATCTTCTTCCAATATCTTCCACACTTCCACTGGAATACCCCACAGCTTTCCTATTTTTCATACATCGCACCGCCTTTCTTACTTCATCTCTATCAATCTCCTTCACTAAACCTACATTTACAGCCAAGAATTACAACACATCAATCACCTATTAATAGTGGTCATATTTACAAGATTCGCTGATTAAAGATTTCAAGAAGAGATCATAATGACGACCAGCCTGCCAGCATTGGTTCAAATACCCTTCTCGTACATATTCCACATTTTGGGCACAAGGCTTCCAGCAATAACGAGGGTACCAGAATGTAGTTTCTTCCCACTGAAATCATGCCTAGCTATACAGTAACCATTTGAAGAACAAATGCAACATATCAATAAAATTATATTACCTCACCAATTCCTACACAAGTTGATTCATGAAATGTTATCACCGAATAGAGAAATGCGACAATTAAAAATAGCTTTACCAAAATTTTGTGTTTATCAAACAAAGTATCTTTAAAATAATCTAAAGACTCTGGACTAGATTTAGAAAATATGTATTTGGCGGAAGAAGCGTCGTGGCCACAATTGCGACACAGAAGAATTTCTGACACATGTTTAAGTCCGAATAAAACAATATCTACCCGTGTTTTGAAGACTGATGTGGATGTACACAAATGTACAAAAAACAACCAAAAACAGAATAATTCTAGGCGAAAGCATTGTTTTTTACTTAAAATAAATATACAATATACCTTGGTATACTACTGTAAGGAAATCTGCAACTGTAATTCGCTTTCAAGTTAAAAACATAAAAATAATAAATACTGTGACTCCGCGAACACCAAAGTTATGCTACTTTTTAGTTTTGGTTTTCATTGGTTTTGATTGATTTTGACACCTGTATTTGACATTTGAAACTTTTTATTTTTTTTTCTTTTTTTCTATTTCTGGCTTCTTGCATCGCATTTAGCCAATGTCAAGTATCTTTCATTTTTTCTTTTCTTTCAAGCTTTTTCATAGTTGGTTTATATAAGCTTTTACGGTAGCGACTTTCTGATAGTTATATTACAATATTATAATAATTATAAGCTTTGTTGCTCTTTAGATCTTCTTTAGCTTATAGAGTGTAAAGAACAACAAGAAGAGCTTCTATGTAAATAACAGTCGCGTCATTATTGTGTTGATGACGACACGACAAGCCATGATGTCTGAATCTGTCGACGGCTTCTCCACAGCGACATCCATGTGAAGAAACACACGGGGCACCTAAACGAAGGATTGTTGCAATGCGGAAGGTAGTGTCATACACACAGTTCCTATGTTAGACGGTGTTAGCCGGTGCATATGCTTTTATCAATCTGTGGACACTCTGGTGTAGCGACAGTGCATTCGACCGCTACGTTAGAGGGCGGGTTCGATTCCTGTCCAGTGCAAATGTTTGTATGCATGAATTGCATTGGTCTGAATGTTTCTATGTATAATATATTATTATCTAAGTATGTTTATCCACATTCTAAAACCCATATAGGGCTGTGTAGAATGTCATGGAATGTAATATGATAAATCCTGATTTGTTGTTTTACTTTTTTTTCATTTTTGCTCTGAATATCTAGGTATTAAAAGTACTCAAAACATAGTGTGTTTTATTTGTGACTAGCTGACCCGGCAGACTTCGTACTGCCTCAATCGATATTTATTCACCTTTTAAACCTTCTCTGGACCTCCACAAATAATTCAAGACCAAAATTAGCCAAATCGGTCCAGCCGTTCTCGAGTTGTAGCGAGACTAACGAACAGCAATTCGTTTTTATATATAAGAAAGAAGAAGAAGATATGAGTATATCGCGACAATTAAAACGTCTACACGGTAATTGTAGGACTAAACTACGTAAAAAAACAACCAGATTAAGTTTGGCCGCGCATACCTCAGGGTCCATATCTTCGCCCATTCTTCTTCATGTACTAATTTTTAGGGTTCCGTTGCCAAATGGCAAAAAACGAAACCTTTCACCATGTCTGTCTGTCCGTCCGTATGTCACAGCCACTTTTTCCGAAACTATAAGAACTATGCTGATTAAACTTGGTAAGTAGATGTATTCTGTAAACCGCATTTAGATTTCGACACAAAAAAAACAAGAAATTTTGGGGGTTCCCTATACTTAGAGCTGAAACTCAAAAAAATTTTTTTCATCAAACCCATACGTAGTACATAGCGTGCCGTAAGCGATATGGTTCTCACGCCCAACGTCAAGTTGGTCGTGAAGAGCCAGACTGAGATCCCTCAGCGGGCACGTTGTGGCATACTGGTTCCTGATCCACAAGGGCTTCTGGAGGACGCGCACAAAATTGCAGAGACCTCACTGCCATAAGGCTGCACACACAGCTGGACGTCGAGGACAACGTGGTCATCCTCGCCTCAGCCTACATGCCCGAAAAGGAGGAGCTGCCCTCGCAAGACCTCACCCGGCTGGTGGACCACTGCGAAAGGGAAAGGGTAGAGGTCTTAATTGGGGCCCACACCAATGCTCACCATCCGCTATGGGGCATGATTATTGACCTAACACTAGCTACTGAAAACACAGCGGAAGCCATCACGGGCTGGCACGTCTCCAAGGAGGCATCCTGTTCAGACCACAGGTGGATTCGCTTCGATCTACAGGCGGGGACACTACAAACTCTGCCAAAACGCAATCCGAGGAAAACCGACAAGGTAAAATTTGAGCAGCATCTATTAAATAGACTTGCTCAACAGCGCTCCTCACCAACTCTCGATAACATCATACAGATTGAGGAACAGGGTAAATCACCTAACCAAATCTATAATAGACAACTACCACATAGCATGCCCAGAAACCTTACCTCCTAAAACCAGCCATGGTGGGGCCCAGAGCTAGAG
Organism: Cybosia mesomella; assembly: GCA_946251805.1. Taxonomy (NCBI): domain Eukaryota; kingdom Metazoa; phylum Arthropoda; class Insecta; order Lepidoptera; family Erebidae; genus Cybosia; species Cybosia mesomella. Next base: position 25,269,622 of record OX276390.1, on the reverse strand, counting down.
CGCAAGCGAAGGAAGGTTAGGAGGGCTTTCAACAGGGCTATGAAACACTTGTACAGATGAAGACTGGGACGCCTATCGTTCAGCCAAATCCAGTTACAAAAAGTGTATTAGATACCGAAGCAAACCGGGATGGCGAAAATTCTGTGGGAACATAGAATCATGCCAACAAGCAAACAGGGTAAGGAAAGTCCTAGCACAGACAAAACCGATGGCACTGACCGCCCTTAAAAAAACAGGACAACACACTCACAACATCGCCAGATGAATCTAGACGCTTACTCATTGAAACCCACTTCCCCGGATGCGTCTTCACGACACCAATTAACTGGCACGATGAAACCATAACACCTACTGCCCGAGACTGGCAGTACGCAAACAAAGTGGTCACACTAGAAAAAGTCCAATGGGCCATCAGCAGTTTTTACCCTTATAAGGCAGCTGGCCCCGACGGGATCATCCCTGCTAGGCTACAGTGGGGCGACAAACCAGTCGCGAGCAGACTGGAGCGTATCTTCAAAGCCTGTCTGGCACACAGATACGTTCCGAAAGGATGGCGGGAAGTAGGAGTCATCTTCATCCCGAAGCCAGGAAAGGGTGATTACACGAATCCCAAAGCACATCGACCAATCAGTCTGACCTCCTTCATGCTAAAGACCATGGAACGCCTTTGCAAGAGAGAGCTGAGAGATGGTGTACTAAAACAGCTACCCCTACACGCACACTAGCACACATACAGCTCCGGTAAGTCTACGGAATCAGCCCTCCATCTAGTAGTCAGCCGGATAGAGGAAGCGATCGAACAAAAAGGCTTTTGCCTAGGAATGTTCATTGACATCGAAGGAGCTTTCGACAAAACCAGCTTCACCAGTATTAAGGCCGCCCTGTCAAAACACGGAGCGGAACCGGTATTATCAGACTGGATATGTAACATGCTCAGCAAAAGAGTAGTTCGCCTTGGGGATGAAGATCAAACAGCTCTAATAAATAAATTAGAAAAGGCCGGGATTACCTTCCGGCAGTGCAGAAGAATGATTGGAAAAAAATGGGGACTAACACCGAAAATCATCATGTGGCTTTACGAAACAGTAATCCGCCCCATGATAGCGTATGGCGCTATCGTCTGGTGGCCAAGGACCGAAAACAGCACAATAGCGGCTAAACTACAACGGACCCAAAGACTAGCCTGCATGGCAACCACAGGATGCATGAAATCTACCCCCACCGCGGCAATGGAAGCCGTGCTCGGATTCCCACCCTTGGATCTGTTCATCCGCCAAGAAGCAACAGCTGTGGCTATACGCCTAAGGGCACTCAACCTATGGAGCGAGAGAAACACACGACACACCTCACTGCTCACAGATCTCACAAAGGAGATACCCATGATAGGAGCAATAAATGATCGTGTACCCAAACAACACGTATTCGACAAAAAATACAAGATCCAACTTCATGAGGACCACCGCTGTGAGGCTTTATGCCCAACGGAATTACGCATCTTCTCTGAAGGATCAAAAACTGGTACAGGCCGGGGCCCCGGTGGGCCGGCGTTTTCTCGGAGGACCTTAATGTATCCATTTCAACACCGCTGGGGACCCATAACACAGTATTTCAAGCTGAATGCATGGGGATTACCCTGGCAGCTTCAGCGGTAATGGCCAGGAGAGTGGAAGGCCACACAATACGCATACTCTCCGACAGCATGGCCGGGCTGCAAGCTTTAAACAGCCACATTATAAACTCGGGACTAATTTTGGAGTGCCATCTTAAACTGAACCAAATAGGCCATTTCAACAACATAACCTTGCAATGGATTAAGGGCATGCAGCAGATGAGCTTACCAGGAGAGGATCTGACATGGTGGTAATGGGACCTGAGCCCATAATACCGCCCCCTTTGCATACTACGAACCATAGTAAAGAAACGAACGAGAGATGAATACAACAGCTATTGGATAAATCTGGAAGTTTACAGACAGGCGAGGGAAGCACTCCCCGTGCTTGAAAATAGGCTGACCAGGCGTCTTCGACAACTGACCAAACGGCAACTGCGCACGGCCACAGTTGCCATCACGGGGCACGGCTCCTTCAATAAACACCTTTTTTTTAGGAATCACCGACAGCCCTCTCTGCAGAGCCTGCATGAGAGAGGAAGAATTCCGAAGAAACAGCGGCACTGCCCTGCAACCGCCACATACAGGGTTAAGTACTTCGGAAATACAGGTACGCTCCGGGAGATCGCCATCAGCAGCGTGAATAGCCTGCTGGCGTTCTTCAATGAGTTGGGGTGGATCGAATGAGATGCCCATCCTCACGCAAAAACCGCGCCTTATCGTGGAGTTGCGGATAACAGCTCGCCCATACCACACCATACCATACCCATACGTAGGTCTTCAAAAATGATATTGAGGCTTCTAATATAATTTTTTTCTAAACTGAATAGTTTGCGCGAGAGACGAGACAGAGTGGTAAAATGTGTCCCCCCCCCCCTGTGTACTTCTAAAATAAAAGACTGATAAACTAAAAACAATATATGATGTACGTTTGAACGAGATCTAGTAAGTAGTTTTTTTTAATACGTCTTAAATCGTAAACCACAATTTACCTTTCATTCAGTCAACTCAAATATAAAAATTTTACTTGCTGCTATGGAACCCTTCATGGGTGAGTCCAACTCGCACTTGGCCGGTTTTTTCAAAGTGAGCAATAACCTAAATATTTTGTCCCTTTTTTACAAGTATTACAATTGCATATTAGAAAAAAATGAAGTAAAGTTATATTTCACGATCCGTTTCGTATTTGAAACTAATACATTTTTTTTTTTTTTTTATCGTGCGGAAATCCCTTCGGAAACCCCCCCGCCGGCCAGCGGGGGCGGTTATGTCGGGCTTGCACCGACTAAAACCGCACGCCGTCTCGGGTCTTCAGACGCCGGGGTGTAAGGTTACCCATAGAGCATATCCCTCGCACCCCGGCTGACCCTGGGCCATCTCACCACTAACAGCATCGCTCATCCTGTCTCCTCTGAAAGCAGAGGAGTACGGAGAGCGATGTGTTCCCGCCACGTTGGGTATTGGCCGACGATCAATGCCAACCCTATGAAGGGGTGAAGGGGAAGCCATTGACCGCCGCCCAGGGTGTACCGGCCGCTCCGATTCCGTTCCCCCCGGACTGCAGCGGGATCGGAATCGGAGTGATACTCGAGGAGGTTACCCAACACACACCCCTGAAACTAATACCTATGTGATTTTGTATCACTAGAAGCGCCCTGTTACTTGTGTACGCACACACAAGTATCAGAGCGCTTCCATGCATTTAATAGCTCAATGGTGTATTCCGCGTATTATGACAAAAATTGTCAAATTTGACAGTCTAAAAAATATTGCGTGAAGACGTGACGTAAACTATGTACAGTTGTTGAGATTTTGCGTGTTTACATTTAAAAGTATTCTTATAATCACAATGTCGGAAAACGTGAATATTGATTTATCTGGAGAAATAAATGCCACAGTTGAAAAGAAGGGTTTCCAAAAGTATGTCAATGATATGGAATTGTAAGTCATAACAATAACGTTACGTGGTGTTTCTCGAGCTTGATTGTTTATGCGTGGACATTCATCGCTATTTTATTACAAGTTATCGTGCACCCCAATTCACTTAGTAATATGACATTGATATATTAGAAGTACCAATTTAACATACACAATAGTACCTGGCTATTAAAACAATTTGGTTCTTAGCGAACTCGAAAATAAGGATCACCATACTTCTAATCCCGTGGGTGTAGTGCAACGTGTAGCTCATGAAAAAGTACCTGTTTAATAGCACTAGGCTCACTCTTCCTATTCAATGGGGCTAAAAACAGCGACTGTTCATGTCTGCACTGCTTAGTATCTATCTAATACCTTGAAATGAACAAATCTTGTTTATTATTTTATATTTGTAAATACCTATATATAATCTGAATCTCAGAAACGGCTCGACGACTTTCATGAAATTTAGTATACAGAGTAGTTAACGGGGAGATAAATTAAATTAATTAAAAAAATAAAAAACCATCTGTCACTCAGATACTGATCCATAGTAAATGCTCTTTTGTGATTAGTGCCTTCTCCTCCATTTCCACTGTGGGATCCGTGTCGATTGGCATTTCGTTAACTGGGTATGCTTTGCATTCTGGAAAGTGTCTATTCAACACCACTTCTAATATCTTTTCCAGGTCCATTATTAGCTTGACGCCTTTCTTAATGCTTCCTAGTTTGCAGGCGTTTGTTTTGGAGAACATTTTAGTGTGTTTTTCAACTCCTTTGAAAAAATTTTTTCCTGCTTTTACTGTTCTCTCTTCTGCATTATTTCTCAAATATGTTTCTTTCTCTCTTATGTATGAGCCAGCTCTAGTCGTCACCCTTTTTCTCGGCCGTCCTGAGAGCTCACCTGGTCTATTTCCTTGTCTTCTCTAGTGCCTTTGTCCATCAGGGTTGACCTTTGCCTGGTCTGATCTCTTTATGTGGGCATGCCTTGTGGTATGCTTTTCTTAGAGCTTCATCCAGTCGCTTAGCTTCTCTTTATATGTCTGGACTTCACTTATTAATATGATGTTCATATATCTTCCAATGGTTTTCCTTGCATTTTTGATTAGGGTTTTCTCGAGTTTAGCTCCCAGACTAAAGGTTATTCGTCTGTGATCCGACTTGGAATCACTTGCGTCCACTTTACAGTCTGCAATTTGCCGGCTTATACTGTCTATAGCAATCGTTATATCCAGCACCTCTCTATTGGCTTTGGTAACGAAAGTGGGTGTTTTACCTATATTTAGTGTGTGAAAACTACAGAAATATTATCGAGATATATTATTATCGATAATATTTCTGTTAGGTATATATATCGATAATATTTCTGTGGTCAAAACCTATTGCGCTAATAAAATCTAGAAGTAAGTCACCTTTTTTATTGAAGTCCATGCTGTCCCATATGACATGGTGCGCGTTGGCGACACAACCTAGAACAATATGAATGTTCTTACCTAGGTATTTTCTTGTCATTCTTCCGTTTCTGGCGAAGGTTGTTTGTATTCTCCTTCGCTTGTTAGATACGCGAAAACTAGAAGCACCCCCTCTTTGTTACCTGTATTCATCTGTATTGTTGTTGTGGCGCCAGCAGCAGAAGTAACAATCTGCCTTTATTATTCCTAACATTCTTACCCTACTACTGGCATATATGTATGCCCTGGGAGTAAACTCACCCGTTTCGTGGTATATGATTTCTCCTCTCAGGGAACTGAGCCCTGAGACGTCCTATTACGGCGTATGGCTCTTGCAGTAGTGTGATGTCTATTTTCTGATCTACCACATGTCTGCAAAACTTAATTATAGCATCGCGGCAATGGTGTAGATTTACTTGCACTATTCTAATTTTTTGTGTGTGTGTGGTTGTGATGTGTTGTTGTTTGTGTTCATGTGTTCGTGTGATTAGGCTTGTTTGTCTGAGTGTGTTTGTTGAGTATTCCTGTTTCCTCCCTTTTCCACTTCGTGTCTTAGGGAAGGGGTGTTATTTTATGTTGTTTTGGGCATATCTGTCGCTGGGGTGTTTGGTTTACGGTCGTTGTCCCTTGTGAGGTTCTCATCCGTGCGCCGTGGCCTCCTCTTTCTTGCCCAGAGCTGTGTGTTCTGCGCCTATTGTGTGCTGCTTGGGATGGAGCTCTGTAGTTGCGGCCTGTCGTTGGATGTGCCCACCTCCCTTCTTTTCAGCTCCTCTCTGTGGTTATTCTGAATCCGGATTAGTTTTAGACGGTCAATACAACGTTCGGGTAGAAAGAAACCTACCGCCAGGTATCCTTGTAAGTACCCAAATATTTCTGTTACTAAGCGCAACAGAACAAAACATCTTGGATGCTCCTTGTCCAATGGCGTCGATAAAACAAAAATCCGCTGAGGTGTCGTTCTATTCAAATATTTCTTCAACTAAGCGCAGTAGATTTTTTTTATAGGATGATAAACTAAAACGGGACTAAAGTTTAAGACCGATTTATAGTTCACCAATCTTGTATTAACCAAGTACCCCACTGGCTGGAGGTTAGTTTTAAAAGTATTTATGTCCTTTAATATCACGGACAAATTCAGGTTTGTACAGGATTCGATACAACAAATAAAAAACTAATTCCCTAAACGACACACGCATTTCAAAGTCGGGGGATCCCGCTAAGTATAGTCATACCCGCCTATGAAATTGAAATTAACAAATTGACGGAGAGAGCCGTCTTCTACCAAACCGTGACCGGTCTCGATCGGCGTGGGATGTCGTGCGGTGTTCCGTAGGGATCGGTCCTGGGGCCGCTCCTGTGGAACATCCCTGAAGGCCACGACCGCGGTTGCCTAAGTCGTGGAACGGATCCGGCGGCTGGGTCTCGAGGTGGCTCTGCATAAAACCGAGGCTCTGTTCTCTCATGGGCCTCGGAGCAAGCCACCTGAGCGATCCAGTCTCATCGTGGAAGGTAATCGCATTGGCATCAAGCCCCAAATGAAATATTTGGGGCTCGTGCTCGACGGCCGATGGGGCTTCGGAGAGCTCGTCCGAAGTCTGGTCCCCAAATTGAATTGCACAGCTCTCGCTCTGACGCGGCTACTGCCCAACATGAGGGGGCCCGATGACACCTGCAGGAGACTCTACGCGGGGATCGTGCGGTCCATGGCTCTGTATGGGTGCCCAATATGGGCGGAGGACCTGAAGGCCAGAACTGTGCGGATGCTGCGCGCTCCGCAGCGGGTGATGGCCAACAGGGTCATCCGCGGGTAACGCACGATCTCCTTCGAGGCGGCGAGTCTCCTTGCCGGAACTCCGCCATGGGACCTGGAGGCGAGAGCCCTTTCGCAAGTGTACCAGTGCGAAAGAAGGCGCGGGAGCAGGGATGGAACCCTGAGCCTCTAGAAATCGAGGCCGTGCAGTCCCAGCTCCGCCAGGCCATCGTGGTTGGAGTGGAAGGAATGACTTGGGCGACCAAGCGCAGGGCACGCCGCAAAAGCGGCGGTAAGGCCCATCATGGAGGATTGGCTAGAGAGGCGACACGGAAGCCTCTCGTACCGACTGACGCAGGTGATCTCCGGTAAGGGGAGCTTCGGGGACCACCTGCATCGGATCAGGAAGGCCAACGCCTGGGTGCCAACACTGCGACGCGAGCGAGGACTCGGGGCTGCACTCGTTGGCGGACTGCCCGGCCAGGGACAGGGAGGGGGGGCCATCTCGAAACCGGAGATGTCGGGGTGCGAGGGATATGCTCTATGGGCAACCTTACACCCCGACAGCTGTAGAACCGAGAGGGCGCGTGCGGTTTTAGTCAGTTCAAGCCCGACATAACCGCCCCCGCTGGCCGGCTGGGAGGTATCTGAGGGGATTTCGGCACGAAAAAAAAATTTACCTTGTCTCCTGTCCCCTTTGTATCCTTGCACATTTACCCTTTCCACCCTTCCCTTTTTCACATTTCCCGTTTTTTAACCCTGCCTCATTTCTCCTTTTTACCCTTGTCACATTTTCCTTTTTTACCCTTGCCACTTTTCCCCTTTTTACCCTTTCTATATTTCCCGTTTTTACGCTTTCCACATTTCCCGTTTTTACCCTTGCCACATTTCCCCTTTTTACATTTTACACAATTCCCCTTTTTACCCTTTTATAGTGTGTCTGTGTGCAAGTCACAGACGGTAGAAGTGAAACTTCTGAAAAGTCCCTGATTAAAAAAAAAAACAATGGACTTATTCTAAAGAAATTTCCCTTCAAAAAAAAATGCCATCTTACATGTTGAACGATGAATAATGAAATCCAGAAGCATAGATTTGTTTACGAAGGGATTAAAACAGTCTCTCGCCATTGGGAAACTTAAAATAAGAAAACGAGTAATCGTTTTAGGGTTATGTACCTTTTTTTTTTTTTTTTTTTTTATCGTGCGGAAATCCCTTCGGATACCCCCCCGCCGGCCAGCGGGGGCGGTTATGTCGGGCTTGCACCGACTAAAACCGCACGCCGTCTCGGGTCTTCAGACGCCGGGGTGTAAGGTTACCCATAGAGCATATCCCTCGCACCCCGGCTGACCCTGGGCCATCTCACCACTAACAGCATCGCTCATCCTGTCTCCTCTGAAAGCAGAGGAGTACGGAGAGCGATGTGTTCCCGCCACGTTGGGTATTGGCCGACGATCAATGCCAACCCTATGAAGGGGTGAAGGGGAAGCCATTGACCGCCGCCCAGGGTGTACCGGCCGCTCCGATTCCGTTCCCCCCGGACTGCAGCGGGATCGGAATCGGAGCGACACTCGAGGAGGTTACCCAACACACACCCCAGGGTTATGTACCTTGTTATTTTTTTTTTTTTCGTGCGGAAATCCCTTCGGATACCGCCTCCGCTGGAGAGCGGGGTCTCCAGCGGGGGCGTTTATGTCGGGCTTGAACCGACTAAAACCGCATGCCGTCTCGGGTCTTAAGACGCCGGGGTGTAAGGTTACCCATAGAGCATATCCCTCGCACCCCGACTGACCCTGGGCCATCTCCGGTTTCGAGATGGTCCCCTTACTTGCTCTCCACTGTGCCATCTGCTAATCAGAGGGACACGTGGAAAGCTTCTGAACAGCCCTCAACAGGGCCGTCCTCGCCTCGGTCGGAGTTGGCCGTAGGCGGCAGCGTCTCTCCCGCCCTAGGAGAGAGGCGCTGCTGTCTCCGTTGCCCAGGGTGCACCGCGTGGAGGTCCCCAACCAAGCACCCCAGGGTTACGTTCCTCAAAAGGAAAAAAACGGAACCCCTATAGGATCACTTCGTTGTCCGTCCGTCTGTCTGTCAAGACTGTTTTTCTCAGGAACGCGGTATCAAACTGAAATTTATATCTAATGCTCAAGTCTACTGTCCCTTGGAGCTGTGAAGAAATCAAACTTCTAAGCCAAAGCAATCAAAAGATACAGCCGTTTATGCCGCCAAATTTTCGAAGCTCCCACGGGAATCAAAACCTACAGGGTACTTACCGTGGGGTGTGTGTTGGGTAACCTCCTCGAGTGTCGCTCCGATTCCGATCCCGCTGCAGTCCGGGGGGAACGGAATCGGAGCGGCCGGTACACCCTGGGCGGCGGTCAATGGCTTCCCCTTCACCCCTTCATAGGGTTGGCATTGATCGTCGGCCAATACCCAACGTGGCGGGAACACATCGCTCTCCGTACTCCTCTGCTTTCAGAGGAGACAGGATGAGCGATGCTGTTAGTGGTGAGATGGCCCAGGGTCAGCCGGGGTGCGAGGGATATGCTCTATGGGTAACCTTACACCCCGGCGTCTGAAGACCCGAGACGGCGTGCGGTTTTAGTCGGTGCAAGCCCGACATAACCGCCCCCGCTGGCAGGCGGGGGGGTATCCGAAGGGATTTCCGCACGATAAAAAAAAAAAAAAAAAAAAAGGGTACTTACCGTGAACTTAGAATCTTGAAATTTGGTACGAAGTCTTATAGTACAGATAAAGGAAAAATTGCGAAAGCCGTAAATTTTTAGTTACATCATATAATAAAAAATATTTTTGAAAATTTTAAAGTTACTACATACTTCTTTTCTCATGAACGCGTAGAGGTATTAAATTGAAATTCATATCAAATACTCAGGTCTATAAAATGTACGGAACCCTTGGTGTGCGAGTCCGACTCGCACTTGGCCGGTATTTTTTAGTTATGATCATTACTTGAATAGGCTTGTTATATACAGTCATTGTAAAAATCATAATTTGTATGGTTTACAATCTTAAAAATACAGTATTTTTCATGTTCTATTCACATACTGTCGTTTTAAATATGGTAGTAGTCACTTTATTGAAGCTGAACCCACTTTATATTTAATATTGAATAATTGTAAATTAACTGTTCGTTATTTTTTTATTATGATAATTAGATTTCTAATATCTTAATTTATCAATTTAACATCTCTAGATTTATAAGGATTTTCACTGTAAGTAATGAATAATTTTCAGAATACATAGGTACATATCAATTTTAAAATATAGTATTTCAAGTGCTTCGCATTACCTGAAAAAGTTCCTCACAGAGACGTTTAATTTTTAAGTCATATAAAAATAGACGTTAAAAGAGGTAAGAAAATAAAACATTTTTTTATGCATGGCATTTTCGGACTTGGGCTCTTTTAAGTGAAAATGAGTCATATTTTTGGTTAAACATCAAAATTAAACTTAAAATATAGTTCAATTAAATTTTTAAGCATTTTGTATGCTTACTTTCGCCTTAAGACGTATATGATATATCGGAGAATTTCGAATATCTGGGACGTGTCTAGGTGGCTCAGTTGGTCAGAGCATTCCCCCTGTAAGGGACTGGTCGCGGGTTCAAGTCCCGTCCTAGATGTTCTCTTTTTCCGATCTAAATCTTTAAAATATAGTGATAATCACTAAAAAACTATTGTAGTGCGTTTGAAACATAAGAAGGCAAGTTCGAAGTTCGGTTTCGAGATGGCCCTCTCGGGTTTGGGAACCACGGTGTTCCCGTCTTGCCCCGGTTTAGGCTAGTCGCCCCGCCTCCCCGGCCAGGACCTCAAAACGAGTTAAATTATTTTTTCCGTCATTTTTGCTATATTTGCTTTGATTTGCAATGTTAATAATTTTCCCCTTGTCGTTTTTATAGCTATTGATACTGGTCTATGATTAAATTAGATTTTACAATATTCATTACATTTCCATTTTTTTTTATTTTGCTTTGTAGTGCAGTATAGGTTCCGAATGACTAACCTAGATTAAGATTTTCCATCTTCTTGAATATATTCGAGATATAAACAGTACAATCTTGTTAAAGGTTGCTTCAGCATGTCCGCAGTGGTGCTGGGCCTGCCCTGGTTATGGGAGTCCTTGCATCTCGTAGACCATGGACACAGTTCGTTGCTACTGATAATTTCAAGGTTAATATAATAAATTCTTTAATTTTATTATGTAAAATAAATATTACAAAAATCGTGTAAAAGGTTATTTAGGTATTTATTTCACTGGGGTGTGTGTTGGGTAACCTCCTCGAGTGTCGCTCCGATTCCGATCCCGCTGCAGTCCGGGGGGAACGGAATCGGAGCGGCCGGTACACCCTGGGCGGCGGTCAATGGCTTCCCCTTCACCCCTTCATAGGGTTGGCATTGATCGTCGGCCAATACCCAACGTGGCGGGAACACATCGCTCTCCGTACTCCTCTGCTTTCAGAGGAGACAGGATGAGCGATGCTGTTAGTGGTGAGATGGCCCAGGGTCAGCCGGGGTGCGAGGGATATGCTCTATGGGTAACCTTACACCCCGGCGTCTGAAGACCCGAGACGGCGTGCGGTTTTAGTCGGTGCAAGCCCGACATAACCGCCCCCGCTGGCCGGCGAGGGGGTATCCGAAGGGATTTCCGCACGATAAAAAAAAAAAAAAAAAAAAAGGTATTTATTTCACTGTCGGGGTGCGAGGGATATGCTCTATGGGCAACCTTACACCCCGGCGTCTGTAGACCCGAGACGGCGTGCGGCTTTAGTCGGTTCAAGCCCGACATAACCGCCCCCGCTGGCCGGCGGCGGGGGGGGGGGTATCCGAAGGGATTTCCGCACCAAAAAAAACGTATTTATTTGACTTTCACTTCGAACTAAATATTTAAAAAAAATACGAAGAATAACATTTCGCGTTGCGATCTCAGGCCTGCTTCTGTAAAAATAACTAGCTACCTCCCTAGAGTGTTACTCATGGAGACTGGGCATCTTTTAGCGCTCTCCTTTGTAGGTCCGTCTATTCACGGGATGGTGCCTACAGTTACTCGCCTTTTTCCGCCGTCTCTTTGGCGTACCTACATTACCTCTTCGCAGAATACCGAGCTCTCATACTCGGAAGTTTCTTTTTTTCGACAGATTTTTATCAAGTAGGTAATATTGAAATTGATAAAGGTTCAAATCAGTTCCGTTCATTCTTGCCTAGGAACTGTATCCCTTTTTTTTTTTTTCGTGCGGAAATCCCTTCGGATACCCCCCGCGTGCCAGCGGAGGCGGTTATGTCGGGCTTGAACCGACTAAAACCGCACGCCGTCTCGGGTCTACAGACGCCGGGGTGTAAGGTTGCCCATAGAGCATATCCCTCGCACCCCGACTGACCCTGGGCCATATCCGGTTTCGAGATGGCCCCCTCGGGTTTGGGAACCACGGTGTCCCCGTCTTGCCCCGGTTTGGGGGAGGGGCGCTAGTCGCCCCACCGTCCCGGCCTGCTTCTGCTGGGGTGACAGGCGGCCTCACCTGTCACCCCCAGGCCTGCGCTCATGGAGGACGGAGGTCGTTAAGTGACCTCCGGCGCCTGAGTCGCCTGCAACGCGCGGCGAGCAAGTTGCGGGCTCGGCGGGCCGGGAGAGTTCTAAATCTCTCCCGGGCGCACTCCGCCATCTCCTTCGCGAGCATTACATGCTCGCAGAAGGAGGTGGCGGCGGCCCACGCGCTCGCGCTCCGCACCATTGCCGCAATCATGCTGCCGAGCGAGAGGATTCCTACCCCGATGGCTGCCACGAGGTCACGCCTCGGCGCCTCCCACGCCGGGCAGTCCGCCAGCGTGTGCAGCCCTGAGTCCTCGCTCGCATCGCAGTGATGACACTCAGGCGTTGGCTCCTTCCTGATCCGATGCAAGTGGTCCCCGAAGCACCCCTTCCCGGAGATCACCTGCGTCAGTCGGTACGAGAGGCTTCTATGTCGCCTCTCTAGCCAATCCTCCATGATGGGCCTTACCGCCGCTATTGCGGCGTGCCCTGCGCTTGGTCGCCCAAGTCGTTCCTTCCACTCCACCACGATGGCCTGGCGGAGCTGGGACTGCACGATTTCTCGAGGCTCGGGGTTCCATCCCTGCTCCCGCGCCTCCTTTCGCCACTGGTACACTTGCACTTAACTGTGGAACACCGCACGACATTTCACGCCGACCGAGACCGGTCACGGTTGGGTAGATGACGGCTCTCTCCGTCAAATACGCCCCGACTATGCGGCGGAGGTAGAGAGGCACTTCGTGATACACGAGCGCCTCCCTAATGCAACTCCAAGGCAAGGTGTTGAACGCGTTGGCGATGTCCAGGGACACCGCCAGCATCACCTCACCCCGGGCTACTGCATCCTCCGCCAGAGCCCTCACGCGCATGATGGCATCCACGGTGGAGCGCCTCTGGCGGAAGCCATATTGGCCATCCGCCAGGTCCGGCCCCACTCTTGAGAGGGGCTCGACGAGGCGCTTCGCAATTACTCTTTCAAAGAGCTTGCACACCTCGTCGAGCAACACTATGGGCCGGTAGGCGGACGGCGAGTCCGCCGGGCGCCCCTCCTTTCGGATGAGGACCAGTTTCCCCGTCTTCCACAATTTCGGAAACTGCGCCTCGGGCACGTCGTCGTCTTCCACGTCGGGCGCCATGGGCAACCGAGGCGGAGTCATCTGCGGTGGAACATGGAGCCAACCACTCCTCCGAGCAGATTCGGCTGGCGACACCGGGTTAACGGCGGGGCCTTTGGGCGCAGCTTGCCCCTCACCATCCGGTAGGGCCGCCAAGGGTCCCGCTCCAGCGTTTCCAGCAGCTCGCGGCGGCCTGTTTGGCCCGCCTTATCTCCGCTCGGAGGGCTCCTCTGGCCTCCCTGTATCCCTCGTACAACTCCGCCTCTCGGGCCTCCGCATCTGCGGGCATCCTAAGGAACTGTATCCATGTAGCATATTTTTCTTGTAATCAACTATTATTTCATCAATATCTTTGGCATGCCTAATCAAAATAGGCTTTTCGTCATTTTAATATTCTGGTACGACTTTAAAATTTATACCTACATATCATTTTATATAGATACGGCCTACCTAATGGTAAGTAGTCAATGTATTGTCGTATATAGCCTGTGGAAGTCTGCTATACTAGGTATGTCATTTAAACGGTGCCGACCCTTTATAAACATTTATGTAATTTTTGAGGTATTGAGTCTCTTGAGAAAACCATGACAGGAGAGGGAGAGTTCGCTGGGGGAAATTCTTCAAACTGTGTTGTAGGTATGTACCTACGTGACGACGGTTCAGACAAAGCGCTCATTTCCAGTTTCTTGCAGGCACCTCCATCAATACCGCGGCTGTCAAGACGTGTCTACCGTAATGTGGAATACTTTCAAGCTAATTATCTGATGGTATTTCTGGGATTATTTGCGTACTGCCTGTAAGTGCTACTTAAGTTATCTGTCTTCATAGTTATTATGTATCTCTACTTATTGTAATGTAATGTACCTATTTATTTTAGGATTACTACACCTTTGTTACTTATCGCCATGGCTGCCAGTTTCTTTGGATATAGAAAATTAACATCAGGACCCAATACATGGAAGGTTAGCTATTTACAGTGTTTGCTTCCATTTTTTTTTTTATCGTGCGGAAACAGTGTTTGCTTCCTGTCATTTTCGCGCGAAGTGTATGGGTACCCTTGCATCAATTCCAAAGAACTGAACATTTGCATGAATGTTAGAGAAACCATTATAATGAAATTGTAAAAATCCTTATGTAATTACTTCGGGCCACCAACCACGTGGACACCGAAGTCTTAAAATCACGCAAAAAAAATCAAAATCTTACACCCACTTTTTATCACTTTTCTCGACGTTTCACATGATTCTAAGTCTAATTAAGCAAAAAAAATTTTTATGTCGGTCTGTCTGTTGGTCTGGATGTCTGTTTACGCAATAACTCAAGAACCACTTATCCGATTTAAAAAAATCTTTCGCCAATCATCTTGTTTGGTTAATGGGAAGAACTGATTAGATTTTGGGGTTTGTACGTTATACAAATTGTCCCTAAAAATATGTAAGTTTGGCCCGAAGTTTGACAATCACTGTGTGATTTCCGCCCCACTAGTTTTTTGCAAGTGCAGTTTTTTTTATTCAGTCATAGGTCACAAATATCCGCTTTTTGCAGTTTTCCTATGGACGGTAAGCTTTATTGTAAAAATTTGTAAGACAAAGTTACAGATCATGCAAGTATCTATAAAAATTGTTCTTTATTTTTTGTTTCCCACGATTCACCATTCGTGAGATGCAATAAACTTAAATTATTTAATCGTTTTATTTTTCCTTCCTCTTTACTTATGCTATAAGACCTTGATTCTTGCCAAATTTCATGATTCTAGGTCAATAGAAAGTACCCCGTAGGCTTAGATTCTCTAACTAGTGTCTAAAAATGTTACATAAACTGCTGTAACTTTCATGGCTTTGACTTAGAAGGTTGATTTTTTCACAGCCTTAAGAAATTGCAGACTTGAGTGTTAGATATAAATTTCAACTTGATACTGCCACGTGTTCCTGAGAAAAGTGTATTTACAGACAAGCGGATATGTCCGTTTGTCAGTCCGAACAGACAGACATTCGAAGTGATCCTATATGGGTATATTTGCACGATACGACATGAAACGGGTCTGATATGTAGTTTCGAATGCCGTCCTTGCGACGCACGCTGCTGCGAAAAAAAATTCACCCTTGCGAAAAGCCGTTGTATCGAAAATCGCTAAATCGAATGACGAACTCGCGAACACGCTGTCTCGACATTCCTTTTATGAAGTGTGGAACCTAAGATAGAAACATGCTTGTACGATACTACATACAGTAAGCACAGCTAATAGAAATCTCTATTCCTAGACAGCACTTTTCGCCGAAAATTTTGTTGATAGAAAACATTGTTTGTAGACATCTCGGTACATAGGAAGCACTGTACACAGAGATCTCTCTTCATAGATAGCACTTCTTGCCGTAAACTTTTCGGACTAGTGGTTCCGGCGCTTCGCCGGCCGCTGCCGCGACAAGCTCGCTTCGCTCGCTTGGCTCGCGCTCTGTTGGGGTCACAGTTCTAACCTTACCTAACTCACTTGACTTATTTTTGGAATATACACACATATCTTAGGTTTCACACTTCATAAAAGGAATGTCGAGACAGCGTGTTCGCGAGTCCGTCATTCGATTTAGCGATTTCGATACAACGGCTTTTCGCAATGGACACTTGGGCAGGACACCGCACGGTGTCCTGGTTTTAGTCGATGCACGACATAACCGCCCCCGCTTGCCCGCGGGGGGGTATCCGAAGGGATTTCCGCACGTAAAAAAAAAAACCGTACCACTTGATTTTTTTTCGCAGCAGCGTGCGTCGCGTACAGCATTCGAAACTACATAGGGGTAGGTACGACATGAAACTACGTTAAAAAAATAAGTTAAATAGGCAGTGCGGATTTTGTGCGCATTTTTCGTTGAACCTTCGTAGGGAAAAAAGGAAACGCCTTTTCTGTAGAGAAGTTGATAATCTACAAAACCGTCTACAATATTTTTCGAGCTCTCATTATTTCAGAAATATCGTAAAAAAAGCAACAAAAATTTAACCTTAAACAAAGGAACTTAGGAATTTTCACATTTTCATTATAATAATAGTTCACCCAAAGTTCATGTAAATTTTCAGCTTCTTAGGAAATATTGCAAGGGCGAAGTCTATTTTGACTGGACACTGGACTGGATTATATTGTTAAAATTAATGCTGTTAAGCTTATAAAACATACCTTCACGCCTGTATCCCCGAAAGGGTGTTAAGCATATTTAAACATAACAAATATTTATTGTTTCAGCCGCGTGTAAGTTTCTTAATCTTTTATTTTGTCTTTAGTAACTCAATTTGTAAATATTGCTGTAGTGTTTCTGTGAAACAAAATTTTACTAACTCTGTTGTTCGGTTTCTGGTGACTTTGACTGTCTCTCTATAAAACTCTGTCTTCTGTGGTAACATCCTTAGATTGGTGGTTGGGAGCTGAGCAAGACTCAGCAGTATGCAGTGGTGGTAGCAGGATCCATGGCACTTTGCTGGATAGCTGGAGCAGGGACTGTACTGTTCTGGGTTTTAGGTAAGGAATTTGATCAGCTTGTTTTCGACATTTGATACGTAATTAAAAGTTTTAAGCTATTAATATTTAATTTGCTTGCAGGTGCTACTGTGACAGTAGTAGCACTTCACGCCAGCTTCTTCGACGCAGAAGCGCTTCCTGCTTCTAATGATTCAGAACAGTTTCCTATGATTGAGCAAGTGTGACAAAATCATCTGCACCTCCCACTATTTTTACCTCCACCCGCGCTTGATATATATGAAATCCGACCAATGAAGCTAACTGACAACAATTTTGCATTTCTAAAAGCACATTTATCAGAGTGACACTTTAAATAACACACAAGAATATATTCATTCCATACATATATTGCTATTTCCAATCATCTTATATGGTGGCTAGATTGTCCACCAAAAACGACTAATGCTGCGATTATGTTGATCATCCACAAATAAATATGCAAATGGCCCGTTATTTATGTTAGATTACATGAGGCTGTGTACGTCATCTCGTAAAATTATTATTATAATATAAATATATTGAGTCAACCTTAAGATTCGATAGCTCTTTATAAATTAATATATAAACGTTAAGAGAGGTGCAATTCAGAGCTGCACTCATAATAGGTTTGCATTGTAATATATTTGACAGTATTTCAACCGGCTTTCATACTATGTAAACCTACTGTACTTTTTATTATGTGTACCTAATTAGTAATTTATTATTACTTGTATTTGTGAATACTATGTTAAACAAATATATTTTATAAAGCTCTTATTAAATGTTTGTGAACTAAAAGTGTTACAAAACGCCTATAATAAATGTGTTCCAATTTCATTAAACAAAATTAATGCTTACAGCATATATCATTTTAATGTTCTAAATATTACAAGATAAGAAAATTATATACATAATAAATTAGGAAAATTAAGGCTGAGTATATTCATAAAAATTACCTAAATATGTAACAGACTATAAAAAAATAAGACCAGGTTTTACCAATATGTCTCAATACAAAAGTTCAGTATCAGATTGATTTATAATCTTAAATATCATGGCTTCATTATATTGATATTAATTTTCACAATTGTTATTTTATTCTTAGTTATTGAGAATTAATATATATATAGTTATTACTGTATTTTTTTTTATTATTTAAGTGCTATTGTAAGTATATTCATTTTTCCAATATGTATCAATTTGTTAATTTTCTTTTTCAAAATAAGTTTCTAATCATTGTTTCAATCATGTCGTTTTCAATAAATAAAATTATTTAGATAACTTTGAATGTTGATTTTCATATTCAACTCTATTGAATGTTCTGGAATGATCTAGCTATATTGGTAACATACATACATATACTCACGCCATTTTCCCTCTAGGGTAGACAGTGACAACATCCCGCTATCTGATCCAGTCTTTACACACTTGATGAACTTCTGCCATTTACTTATATCTTTACACACTTCGCAAGCTTCCTTTACTGTCATTAAATCTTTCATGCTAGCTGGTTTCAAGTGCTTTAGACCCGCCATGATGATGGTGTAATCTTATTAATGAATACTAATTAAAGATATTTCATTTATTATGATTACAAATTAAACAAGTAGAAAATAAAAGCATACTCTATATAAATTTAGGACCACAACTAGTGGACACAAACATATTTCAGTTAAAATGTCATAATTTGTCATAATAAAGATTTCATAGTGATATGAACTCTAGATCCAAAGGATTTGATAATATAAATAAAAATATTAACAAGGAGTCCAGTCTAATCTCTCACACATGAATATTACCTTCAGCTAGTCAAGCACAGATCCAGTAGAGGGTCATAAAAATTTGTCACTTAAAAAAAATTGTGCAGGTGTGAAATTGTGTGAATATAGAAAAAATATGATATGAAGAATTTTAGGAATAATATTATTATATATTATTAAGTGTCTAAAAAAATAAATCAAGAATTCCAATTATCATTGGTTTAGGATGTACATTGTCTCTGGTTTTTATGTTTTAATTATCTTTTGTTATATTTGAGTCCTTCAAAGTTTTTAACAAACACACGATTAGATAACATTGATAACCAGATTGATTATATTATAATATCACTTCAAGTATATAATGTGTAAGATAAAAATATAGTTGCAACACTAAAATATCATTTCATGACCCCCTTAAAGCTGGATAGCTCCTGCTGCTAGTCATATTCAACATGACACTCCCTTTATAAACTTAGCATAACCTGTGGCAATTATAATATATTATTGCGACAAATAAAATTATTCTGCTCTAAGCAATAACTGAATAAAATTTAAATATAGGAACAAAGTACATTATAATTTTGTCTATAATAGTCTATAATTCCCGGAAGACAAAATAGTAAAAAGAACTATATAAAATTTTAATTAATACATTACAATTCTTTTTCTTTTTAAATTAATCACAAGACTACTCCATTGTTAATTCTAGACAGTTCCATGTCAGCAACAAGCAAGATCTCATCCCACTTATGTGACGGTGTGTGAGGTGGGGTTGTGATACCAAGCTTCAGTTCTTTGGTGGAAGTGGGAGTTGTGAACTCCAGTTTCCGTTTAGACCTTCCAGCAAACACATGGCAAGGAGGAATCCGCTGCTGGTTGTCCAGTGCCGAGAGTGGAGTAATTGGTGATGGAGTATTCAGATTTGTCTTGTCATACTTTTTAATATTGTGTGGTCCCACATACTTAAAAACTGGTTTCTTTAATATTAAATTACCTGATACTTTTTCAATGAGACCAATAGAAATAAATACATTGGCAATATCATACAGTCTTCTCACTTTTGACTTGTGTTGACGGTCCTGCTGCTCAGGGGAGATCACAGTTTTAGTCTTATTAGATGTATCTATCAGCACTCTCACAGCCATCTCCAGGTTTATAAGAGTATTCTGTGGAGAAATGATAATTGATTGTTAGTTCTTTTTTATGACATGCACGCAAGTATCATGCACTGTTGTATTAGTACTTACAGGAGGTTCAACCAAAAACAGCATGAGGAATCTTTGAGCTAGTACACCAAGAGTTTTATGTTTAGGAGTAGGAGGCTTTGGAGCCTTTCCTCGTAATGCTTCAGACAGCTTCAGGTGCTCCCCTTGCTTTTTAAGCATCTTCAGAAAGGAATTTAATCGAGATCCTCCATGCCAAAGATATGTGTTTTTCCTTTTATGGACAGCGCACTGCATAGCTTCAAGTATGTTGATTATGTCATACATGCGACGTTTTTCCACACCTAGCCGGGTTGCAGTGCTATCCAGTTGTATTTCGATTGGACCATCCCCAAGAAGCGGATACAGATTAAGGAATCTGTAATAGGAATTTCTAATTAGACAAAGCACTTGAAATTGATCGTGTATTGGAATGAAAGAATCGGTGTTTACCTATCACATAAGATTTGGAGGGATTTTTCTTTTCGATGGACAGTACTTGGTGGCGGAGTGGGATATTGCAGCGCGACATTAGTCAGCAACTTGAGGTTAGCAGTAGGCGACACATAGTTAGTTGAATTTGTGACTTCAGTAAGCACGCAGCGCTTTGG
This sequence comes from Cybosia mesomella, assembly GCA_946251805.1. Taxonomy (NCBI): domain Eukaryota; kingdom Metazoa; phylum Arthropoda; class Insecta; order Lepidoptera; family Erebidae; genus Cybosia; species Cybosia mesomella. Next base: position 25,249,185 of record OX276390.1, on the reverse strand, counting down.
AGTACAAGTTATGTTGTCATCTTCATACATCGTGCGATAACATTATGCAAAATCCAATTTTACAAAATATTCGCGTACTTTTTGACAGTTTACAACACTAATCTAGTTGGTCGATTACAATTCAGAACATTAATGTAAACAAAGCATTGCAGGGAAAACAAAACATATTTAGTTTAATTTAAAATAACAATTAAAATAAACGATTTTAACAAATCAATAAAAGTAACCTCACAGTAAACAATTTTGACAGTAGTAAATTGCGCGCGAGGCTCGAACTTTCTGAAACTAGATTAATCGCTTGACGCGTTTTGATTTTGCAATAATTATAGCATCTAACAAAATGAGTCATCAACTATGGTGAAGTTTGTCATGAATTTCCACGAATTATTTTATACTTTTTAATAATAATTTGTAAATTAAAAAAATTGTAAGTAAGAAATTTATAATGCACAATATAATTTTTAGTTTTTGGTATTACACTATACCATAGAGATTTAATATAAACCGTATATTTAAAAGTTTGTGTTGACCCTCCGATCCGCCATAAAGACCAAATAAGATATTTAAAAAAATAAATGCTGATTAATTACATTAAGTTTTTTATTAGTTGAGTCATTACATACTCTTGCACATTTTCAGTACAAATATTTAGAAACTAGAATAATTAATATATTTTTTTTTAAGTCAGAGATGCTGCAAAAACCGGAAGTCCTATTAGTTTATGGGAGGAAATTCTTTTTTTTTACTTGCGTCACGTCATGGCTGGCATGAAGCTTGATTGCTTTTCTTGCAAAAGTGAGCTTGGTTTTCTTTGAAAGTGGAGGTTTCAGATTATGTTTTGACTTTTATTTACATTTCGGTTCGACCAGACTTGAAATGTTTGGTTATTTATTTTATTTGGAACTGATGATATAATAAATATGTTTCGTTTGCACTAGAGAAAGGTGTAATTCGTAACAAAATGAACGACGGTGATTGGATATGCAGTGATCCAAATTGCGGAAATATAAATTTTGCACGCAGACTTTCTTGTTATCGATGCAATAAAGAAAGGCCAGATGGTTCTAAATCTCTTAAAAAGAAACTCGGCACCGAAATCGGTAAAACTGCCGCTGAAAAGTCTCGTGGCTTATTCAACGCTGACGATTGGCAGTGTAATAAATGTGCTAATGTTAATTGGGCCCGGCGTCAAACTTGTAATGTTTGCAATGCACCGAAATTTGGTGAAGTAAGTATACTAATCTTGAATATATTTAATTAAAAGATTATTGTTTGACTTCTTGTTTATTATTATTATAGGTGGAAGCTCGCACTGGTTACGGTGGTGGTTACAATGAGCGCGGTGTAGTAGAGTATCGCAGACGCGAATCTTCTTCTGATGATGAATACGATGAATTTGGCAGAAAGAAACGCCGTACGCGTAAACCAGAGTCACAAGAAAAGGTACACATTATCTTTGTAATACTTATTCTATATTTTTTATACTGTTTCATACTACAAAACAGATTTTAGTGGAAGACACATCGTCTTTGAAAGTTATCAATGTCATGCTTAATAGAAATGTTCTCATTTAACTTTAAATATACCCATTACATGACAACCCATTTTGCTTTTAAAATAACACTGTTCATGTACATTCCACATCAACAGCTTTTGCGTGTAAAATATTTCTTTTTATCAAATATTCAGGGAGTAATGGAATTTGAAGCTCAGAAGACTTGATGTTGTATTATAAGTGCAATAAATTTTTGAAGCACATCATTACTAAAGTGGAGATTATTTTTCCTGCCTTCAGGTTGGCATCACTGAAGGAGCAGTATTCAAAAAGTTGCCACCAACTGTGCTGCAGACGGAATCAAATACGGAACATGTTATGCCTTTTCTAGAAAATGTTAAGACCAAGCCTAAAACTAGATCACAAGAAAAAGTTAATGGCAGTCTTAGTGATGGCTCAGTGTGTGACATTGCTCCTCTAACAAAAGCAGCAGTTGATAGATACCAGCAGATCAGTCAACACAGACAGTTTAATATGCCACAGTCTTTCAAATCCAATGGTGTTCAATCAAGGAAACGGTTTGTGAGTACTGGAGACAAGGACCAAACTGCTTCATCTGGCTATGAAACTTGCTCAAAGAAGAGTAAACGGGATAGCACAATATCTCCAGTAGTCAAAACATATGATCCCGTTATGGAGAATATGGTGTCTTCTACGAACAACGATGTGATTTATAAGTTCACAGGGCTAACGCCAGCTGAAGATTTTCAAGTTACGTACACAGTTGAGGAAAGAGTTAAGGCTGCGGCATTTGCTATAGTCTATAAAAACTGTAAAATTAGTACTGAAAAGTTTGAAGCATTTTATGATAAACCAGCTCCAGATTTTAAAACAATATTTCGATGGAGGCAGAGGTTGTTGACGACTGGCTGTTTAGTTGATTCACATGCGGACACTAAGATTGAGCCAGTTGAGAACCCTCCACCAAAAATGGCTCCAAGATCTGTTGATACTAGAAAAAAAACAGTTTGCCGTGTGCCAAACCCAGATGAAATAATTATAGACTCTGAAAATGATGAAGATATTAGTAACACATTACAGAAACCATTAGTAAGGAGTAATAGTGCAGAAACTCTGTTGATTGCAGTAGACCAGGATATTCGAGCACCTGGTAGTTGTGCAAGTACTGTTGAAGATAGAGGTTCCCAAGGTGGCAGTAATTCCCAATCAACACATGGAAGGACTTGTTCCAGTTCAAGAGACAGTCAAGATTCTAACTATCCAGATACTGATTCAGACAGAATGGGCACCAAATCTGTAAATTCAAGAGCTGCCTCATGTTCCAAGTCCCTGAATCACTCTGCAATACAATCTATTAATGATTCAGATTCCGATTCAGTGTCTTACAATAGTGAGGATGATAATTTCTTATCAAGGGTATTCCCAAATCGTGATAGTAGAAAGAAACGAAGAGTAAGAAGACGCCCTGCTGTTATTCCTGCTACTGTCGCTGCATCCATTCCTACTCCAATTCTTCCTGCGCCAATTCTTCCTGCTCCAGTTCTTCCTGCTCCAGTTCTTCCTCCAGTGCCCGTTTCCACTGTGAGAGTTAGTAACTATGTTCCTAATGAGATTCAGTCTTTTGAAGGATATAGTACTGTGAAACCTATTCAAAAATCTCCTTTAGTAACTGGAAACATATATACATCGAATTTGCGCAATATGAATGTAAAGACTCGGAGTAATATAGCTATGGATATTGATAACTGTTCAAGTGAGTATGTTCCTACTAGAGTTGGTTCAACAGCTAAACAACATTATCAGCAATTCAAAGACAATGTTAGAAGGAAAGGTTACTGGGCTAAGGGAAATGGAACAGCAATTGTAAAAAAAAGAAATAGCATCTCAATGGATGTGATTCCTGCACCCAAGCAAGCAACAATAAAACCACAAGAAGAAATAGTTTTATCAAAATATTGTTCAAAAATTCAGAGCTATGATGTGGCATCACAGCCTGAGACAGTTGATTTTACTAAAGATGATATTGATGATTTTGCAAGGTCTGCACAATATTTACCATTGGAACCAGTCCCACTTAAAGTACAGCCAGCCCAAACAAAACAAGTTGAATTTAAACAAGATCACACAGTTCAAAACATCATTAAATCTCCTGAAAAGACAGATCGGATTTTTGCAGTGGTGCAGTCTAATAGTGTAACTAAAAACAGAAGTATTATGGACATCTTTGATAGTAATGGTTCAGGGCAGAAAAGTCCAGATGCAGATAAAGAATTAGAGAGATTTAATAGTATGCGCAAAATGTTGGAGACAGAGTGGGATGAAGATGATGATGCTCTTTATAAAGATACAGACTGTGCTAACAAAGCGCCGTCTCCGCGTCGGCAGCCATCTCCACCAAGTGTAGGGTCTTTCAGGACTCAGAGCCCCATGTCTAATATGTTATATATGACAACCAACCTACCAGAGCAACAGGTCGCACCTAATATAGCTATAGTAGATAAACTCGGACAGAAGCAAGACATGCTTTTAGATCTGTTAAAAGATTTTCAAAATAAAGAAATTGGCGAAATTCTATCACCATTAAAACAAGTTACACCACAGAAGCAACCAGAAGAAGAAATATCCAACAAGATGAATAAAGTACAAACACATTCAATTGCAAGTCTCTACACTAAGCCTGCACCTATTCCATCTGATCTATCTGAGGAAGTATTACATCTATCAGTAGATACTACTAGCCCTAGTGAAGGCCAAAATAAATCAAAACTAATTAGTCCATCAAAGAAAGTACATGTCATTGAATCTGTTACTATTCAGCCAGGTTCTAATAACTGTATAGTGACTAAGCCACAGAATACAAATCAGTATCAAAGCCCTAATCAAGTTATAAATGATGCTGCAAAAATAGTATCTGCCGTACAAGCTAATGATTCAAATGAGGAATCTAAAGATGTACCTGAAACAGAACCACCTGCGGCACAACCTGCTCCTCAACCTGCTCAATTGGATTTATCTAATTTGCTTGCAGGCATAAATACAAACACTCTGTTGTTAGCTTTGCAGAATATTCAACAATTAACACAAAACTCATCAACTGATCATGCAGATCAAAATAAACCAGATGAAACTTCACAAAACAGTCCAAATGAAAGTAACCAAGTTGTGGAAACAATTAATTTGACAAATGATGAGGAATGGGAGAAGGAATCCGTTAGAGATGGTAGTATAGAGCGACAGTTAGAAAAGCTGGATGGTAACCCTGGCGACATGCCTTTTTTAGGTGATATTTTTGATCCTCGACCAGTTCATATACCACCAAATGTAGCAAGAAAGTTGAACTTGGATGTTGATGATTCTGAAGACATGTCAAAGAGTCAAATGCTCATTAATGAGAATGCTTCTGTTATAGGAAACTTCAAAAGCTTTGCTTTACCGAAACCTATTCTATTAAATAGGTTAAAATTAACTGTGAAAACAACAGAAAAAAGTACAAAGAAGTCTGCTGATGGGAAAAGAGTTAAGCGAAAGAAAAAGGTTTGTATATTACTCCTTTACAGAAGAAATAACGTAAACATGACAAGTTGTCTTTAGAAATTGAGTTATTGAGAATTCAGACTTGCTATGTCCTTAAAATGGTACCGGTTAATTTGACAATAGAATTCTAGTTAATGCTGTATGACTCGGACTATCAAGGTGAAATTGTTGCAGACTAAACCTGGTTCTGCCCGCGAGGGAGGCGAAGGAGAGGAAGACGATGACGACGAAGAATCTGGGGAAGAAGGTGACTTATCTAAATATGATTTGTGGGGCAGTGATGCAGAACAAGGCAATTCTACCAGAACTGGTGAGACCTATCTCTGGTTACATCATCATTCGTCTTATGTATGTTGTCAAGTCGAAAGGCGAGATTAAGGCGCCAGACGAACAGAATGGCCACGCGGCTTAGACGAGTCTTTGTAACGTGAGCGGAGAGGATAATGGATGCGCGGGGTGTTACAAAGACACGTCTAGGACGCAAGTTCTCGACGTATCTAGGACTCGTGTCCGTTCTGTTTGACCAGCGCCTAGGATTATACGATGCTTTCCTAGGCGCATCTGTTGATAGCGACTCCCTCTCAGTCTTTGTTTTTGTTTTTTGTTTTTTTCGCTCATGTCACCACACCCATATTTAATCAAAGCTCACCACTCGCCTGCCGCCGAGACAAGGGGGCGACATGTACCCTAAGCCTTGTAGTTGAAAAAAAAGACTAATTCATGAAAATGTCTTGTGTAGACGTATATAATATATGCGTTTAAATATCTTACAATTTCAGAAAATACTGAGAAAGAAAAATCGAAGGCCGATGATAAGGAGGATGAGTTGAAGAATCCAGCAGATAAGATTGACAAGAAAGATAAAAGCGCATCACCCGTTAGCAGGAGCAGTAAGAGAAGGTTGGTTTTAGAAGTGGGTAATATACTGATTAACTTTTAACTGGTTAATTATTCAAGCGGGTGAATTATGTAGATGTAAAGTATTTCTAGTGTGTAGTTCATTACTATTCCCAACAGCCTTGCCCATAATGTGCATGCTTCTTACTCTAAACGGGTTAATTGAATATGCCTGTGAATTTTTAAGATGTGAAGCATTTCTAGTGAGTAGTTCATTGGTATTCCCAAAAGTCTCGCCCATAAGGTGCGTGCTTCCTATACCTTTAAACCAGTTAATTAGTTATGCGGGTGAATTACTTAGATGTGAAGTATTCCTAGTTTGTAGTAGTTCATTGCTATTCCCAACCCATAATGTGCATGCTTCCTTCGTCTTTCTTGTTTGTTAGTGTGTGATATGCTTTTTCAATTTCTTCATAATTTGTTCTTATTTCTTTGTAATCTATCATTATATTGGATAAAATTAATAGCACTTGTGCTTGTGAGTATAGTTGAAGAAGTGATATATTTTTTTATATATGTTCTTTACTCAGGTCTAGGAGTTCGTCATCGTCATCAAGTTCATCATCGAGCTCCAGTACTAGTCATAGTTCTTCTCAAGGGCCTAAAAATAAGTGAGTTTCAGGTCATAGTCCGCTTTGTAATTTTATTATCACATTTTTATTACCATGCTTTTTTGTGGACTGTCTGTTCAGGTGAAACAACTCTTAACTTTAAAATAGCTCTATATTTTCATACACAGAAACTTAAGTGGCAGAATATTATTATTTGAATGCATTTTTAATATCAAGACAAACAAAGTATTAGATAATTTTAATGTCAATCGGAAAATTTAAGGCGCTGATGAACTTGTGATGTGTGAGGTGTAATAAATTTATGAAATTTATATATCTTCACAAATTGTTCGCCAGCGCCTTTATTTTCACTTTATATATAGGTACATATAATGTATATTACATGCGCTCCACTACACACTTTTGTGCTCGCTATTAAGTTAAGAAATCGTTAGCTTGACGTCTTATTTTTCTAATTCAACAAACCTCCTTCTATAGATTTGACGATTTCAACCTAAACAGTGAACGGGAGTCGTCACCCAAGGGGCGTAAGTCACGGTCTCGCTCACGATCGCCCCGCACTCGCTCCACCGGCCGACGCAAGTCGCGCGACAGTAGATCAGCAGGAGAGTCCAGGTAAATATTAACAATTGTTAACAGATTGGCTGATTGCATGTAATGTATCAAGGGCGGAATTGTGCCGAGTGTTCGGTATATGTGGATGCTCGCAAGTGCTCCCCTTTAATTTATCATCACAGAGCATGTACACATGTACACTTTTACTGGTGGTAGAAATTTGATGACACAAATTTGTCACAAAATTCGGCCGGGTAGGTACCACCGTGCACGATTGCGAAAAACCCTCCATAGTAATCCAATTTCGGTTTGATTGCGTTCAGGGGTCAGCAAGTGCAGGGGCACTGCCATAGCCGGGCAGGGGGATTGTGGTCGCAGCACTAGTGGGACCGGTAGGTGTCACGCGGTGCTGCGACGACAAACCTCTTCTCATTTTTATTTATGACACGTCAATTTGACTTCACCTCGCCTGATGGTAAGCTGAAGGTAAAGTCTCAGGAAAGGGTCACCATTACATAAACGTACCCTGTTAACAATGGTGGCACTCAGCTTAACGGCCTCATCAAAAGAGGATTGTCGTCGCAGCATCGCGTGACACCCACCGGTCCCACTAGTGCTGCGACCACAATCCACCTGCTCGGCTATGCACTTGCTGACCCCTGAACGCAATCAAACCGAAATGGGATTACTATGGAGGATTTTTCGCAATCGTGCACGGTGGTACCCACCCGGCCGAATTTTGTGACAAATTTGTGCCATCAAATTTCTACCACCAGTACAAACAGTACAGTACGTTTCATAGATGCATGGAACAAATATATTTACACTTTTACATGCGAGTTTGGAGTTTGAAGGTCTATTGAATGTTGAGATACTATAAGTGAAACAAACTCCAATAATGTGCTAATAATTTATTAGCACATCACAACAATTATCATAATAATTTCTTATAATGAAAAATATATGTATTTTACAATAACCATCTGACAGGCATCTGTCGATGATCGAACATTCGAAATATATTCTAATGCTCTATATTTATTATGACCACGGAGGTTCATATATAACTACTTATATGAAGATCCGTGTCCATACGACATGGACGCTACATCACCCCCCCCAGGGAGAAAGAAAACCTAATGTAAAAATAAATAAATCTAAAAGATCCCTAAACCTAACTCTCCTGCCAGCCCTGGTGGTGTACGGAATAAGTGATTTCTGCGGAATCAGAGCTGGAGGTAAAGTTGGAGATGGCGCTGGCACTCGTGATTCAGTTGTATCTACTAACAGGTCAGAATCCAAGTGCGCGGGTTTTACTCTATCCACACTAACCGTAGATTTCTTACCATTTATCAATAAGGTCAGCGTCTTGTCCATCCTTTTTAAAATCAGGTGTGGTCCAGAATATGGAGGTTGCAATGGACGTCGTACTGTATCGTCCCGAAGTAGGACGTGAGTTGCTGTTGCTAAGTACTTATAAACGAATGGTGACTGTTTAGCGTGGTGCGATGCGGGTATGGGACGTAAAGCTTCCATGTGACTTCTAAGTCCGGATACAAAATCTGTAATGTCATTAGATTTTTTTGGCGTTTGGCACGGTACTATTAATTCGCCTGGTAAACGCAGAGTTTCTCCATAAACAAGCTCTGCAGAAGATAACTTTAAATCCTCCTTTAGTGCTGTTCTCATGCCTAGAAGCACAAGAGGAAGTGCGTTTGTCCATGAATCAGCATGACACATAAGCGACGCTTTGAGCTGACGGTGCATTCGCTCTACCATACCGTTAGCACATGGATGGTAGCTGGTGGTACGAATTCTTCTAGTGGCGCAAATTTTCAATAGTCGATTGAATAGCTCGGATTCAAACTGGCGTCCCTGGTCTGTTGTTATAATGCTTGGCACTCCAAAACGTGATATCCAACCGGACATCAACGTCTCAGATACCTCTTCTGCGGTTATCGAAGTCATAGGCCACACTTCTGGCCACCGTGTGAATCTATCAATGGCGGTGAGGCAGTAATTAAATCCCTTAGAATGAGGTAATGGTCCAATAATATCAATATGGATATGTTGAAACCTACCCGATGGTGTGTTAAAATGACCGAGAGGTGAAATGATATGACGGCTTACTTTACTACGCTGACATTTCAAACAAGAACGTGCCCACTTGCTGCAGTCTGAGTTAATGTGTGGCCAAACATATCGCTCAGTTACTAGGTGTACGGTTGATCGCACGCCTGGATGACTGAGGTTGTGACATCTTTCAAAAGCGGCACGCCGAAAAGGTAACGTCAAATATGGACGTGGTCGTCCGGTGGATGTGTCACATAAAATGGTGACGTTAGTACCGGGAATCATTATCGGTTCTAGTTTTAATGAAGTTTTATTGCGTACTTCGGCAAGCTCTTCATCGGTCCTCTGCGACTGGTCTAGTGCAGCGTAGTCTTCTTCAAGGCTGATTGATTCAATGCGCGACATAGCGTCAGCTACCACGTTATCGACACCCTATAAGTGAACGATATCTGTGGTAAATTGGCTAATAAATGACAGATGATTCAATTGAGCAGGAGGAAGTTTGTCTCTACGTTGCATAAATGCAAAGATCAGCGGCTTATGATCCGTGTATATAGTACAGTGCTGGGCTTCCAAAATGTGCCGAAAATGCTGGACACTCTCATATACGGCTAAAAGTTCGCGATAGTATGCTGGCCACTTTGTTTGCTTAACGTTCAACTTTTTGCTGAAAAAGGCAAGTGGCTGCCAGTTGTTATTTTCGCAAAGGCGTTGTTGGAGACATGAACCTACATGCGTACTCGAGGCGTCAGTGAAAAGGCCAAGTGAAGCATTGCAGTCTGGATGAGCTAAGAGAGTAGCGGTTGTTAGGCTCTTTTTGCAGTTTTCGAAACACTTCTCCAACTCAGGCGACCAAACGAAAGGCTTAGCACCCTTTCCTTGGATCGCAGTAACTGCGTCAATTAGTGGTGCCTGATACTTTGCAGTATTGGGCAAGAAACGACGATAAAAGTTCATCATCCCAATAAATCGACGCATGCCTTGTACAGTTTTAGGTGGTGGATAATCAATTAGCGCTTTAATTCTATCCTCAGGCGGACGTGTGCCTGCTGCATTAATTCGATATCCTAAAAATGATACTTCGTCTGAACCAAAAATGCATTTGGCTATGTTGATTACAACGCCGAAATCATGAAGTCTATGGAATAATTTCTCTAAATGTTCTATGTGCTGCTCTTTATTCTTTGAAAATACGAGGATATCATCCACGTAAGGAAAGCAAAAATCAAGGCCTCGTGTGACTTCATCTATAAAACGTTGAAAAGTTTGCCCCGCGTTTCGTAATCCAAATGTCATATATGGAAATTCATATAATCCGAAGGGGGTAGTAATTGCAGTCTTGCAGATATCACCTGGATGCACGGGAATTTGTTGGTAAGCTTTTACCAGATCAACTGTGCTGAAGATAGTGGAACCAGCTAGATTATGAGCAAAATCACCAATGTGTCGAACGGGGTAACAATCAGGTATGGTGCGGGCATTCAAAGCACGGTAGTCACCGCATGGACGCCACGTGGAGTCCTTTTTAGGTACAAGATGTAAAGGTGATGACCAAGAGCTGCTTGATGGACGCGCAGTACCAACATTAACCATATCTTCAAATTCTTTCTTCGCAATTTGAAGCTTAAGAGGTGCTAATCGGCGCGGTCGAGCAGTTACAGGAGGACCATCAGTTGTATTAATTTAATGGACAGTTGAATGTTTTGGTGAACGTGGTGCTCCAGGCGGTCGAGTAATACTTGGGAATTTAGATAATATCGCGGAATACGGTGATTCAGGGATAGATACTACCTTTACACTCGGTTGATTAGCCACGCGAAGAACTACGAGGGACGAGAGTCCAGTCTTACCATCGCATAATCTACCTCGAGAGCAGTCTGGTAATAAGTGGTAGTATGATAAAAAATCTGAGCCAATAATTCCGCTTTCTACATCTGCTACAACAAAATTCCACTTAAAATCACGCCTAAGTCCTAAATTTAGGTTAAGTTGAACCAAACCGAATGTTTTAATTTTAGTTCCATTTGCGGCTATTAAATCGAACGGCTGAGGTTCAAATAAGCGATTTTTAACATAATGGTGAGGTATACAGCATATATCCGAACCAGTATCAACTAAAAATTTTTGGTCGGTCACGAAAAGACGGTGGCTAGATGGTGCGCGGTCAGGTTCCGTCACTACTGACCGCTGCTCGAGTTTCCCTGATTATCGATGGGACTTCCTGACCATTTGCACGGTTGCACACATTTGCGCGCTTTGTCTGCAAAACGGCTATGGTAAAAACACAGCTCACGATTACGTGAACACGATCGGCTTCGGCTATGATTTTTACCTAAGTTTTTGTTAGGAGCATATCTTTGTTTGCTGTGATTCGTAGAAAGTGATGCAACAATACGCGTTAGTTGATCGACTTTCTGAACAAGCTCCTGAACTGTACTATTAGTTTCAATGCTCGCGAGAATAGACGCAGAGTTTAAATGGTTTGAATAAACTTCCAAAGTCTGAGGAGTATTTATTTCTGACAAGCTATCTGCTAACTCGCTTAGCTCTCCTAATTCATCCAGTCGCTGAGCAGCAAGTACGGTCTGCAGGTATCGCGGTAGTCGACCCATCCAAATACTTTTCATGAGATCATCAGGAAACGAGGGACCAGCTAATGACCTGAGGTGTCGTAGAAAAGACGACGGCTTCCTATCACCGATCTGCTCTTTTTCCAAAAGTCGCCTGATTTTTTGTTCGCGGGAGTCGGAAAATCTCGATATTATCGCTTCTTTCAATTTAGTGTACGGGTGAGCCTTTGGAGGCTGTATAATAATATCCTCTACTTCCCTGGAGCAGTTGGTATCAAGGTGAGCGATTGCATAATTAAATTTTGTCACTTCTTGCGAAATACCGTTAATACTAAATTGTGCCTCTAAACTCGCGAACCATAAGGCTGGACGGTCTTTACAAAAAGGAGGTGTGCGTATAGACACCCTATTGACGATCATTTTTCCTGTACCACTAGTGCCAGCTCCAATATTGACATCGGGTTGATCATTATCTGACGCGTGTGTAGAAGCAGGTTTATATTCGTTAACCTCACTATCACTCATAGCGTACAACCAAAACCAGGAGAAAAACAATTAGGAATGTTCACCAATGAAAATAAAAGAAGCAAACTCAGATTGAAGTCGAAAATTGGAGCGTGATATAAACGTCCTCCATTTTTAAAGTAAATACAAATAACATTCAATCATAAAAATAAAAAGTAAACAAGCTTAAATTATTTGGAAAAATAAATCTGCTATTACATCTGGGCCTTAAAATAAGAATGTTCTTCGCCTTAAAAAAAAACAGCATGCTACTTCGCCTTAATCATGTATAAGAATTACAATGTTTAGTGCACACAAATAGAAATTGTGGTTGAAAACGTTTTTACTGTTAATATTTAGTTATTCGCATGTACTAATATTGTTCCATCACCAGCACGAAATAAATAAGCTTTTTAGGTACCTCTTGATATCCAGATTAGACCTGAAGGCTTACGGCGACATTCGTACTCATCAACGTTGCGCTGCACCAACTCGCTAGATCTGCGCAGTCGTAGGCAGTGCACTCGCGTTATACAAGGTGCAAAATCAGCGTCCTCGTTGAAGATGAGCGATGTCGCTCACGCACGTCTTAGCCACGGCAGATGTAATATAGGGGCCTGCAAAATTTCCGTAATGTTTAAATATTGTCTTCGTCGGGGTCACCAATTTGGAGTTTGAAGGTCTATTGAATGTTGAGATACTATAAGTGAAACAAACTCCAATAATGTGCTAATAATTTATTAGCACATCACAACAATTATCATAACAATTTCTTATAATGAAAAATATATGTATTTTACAATAACCATCTGACAGGCATCTGTCGATGATCGAACATTCGAAATATATTCTAATGCTCTATATTTATTATGACCACGGAGGTTCATATATAACTACTTATATGAAGATCCGTGACCATACGACATGGACGCTACACGAGCATTCCCTTAAATTTTAGTCACGTGATTTTTTATCATTTATCATGGAAAAATAAAACAACATTGTTAAGTAGACTGTATAATTTAATAAAGGTATTTTGCATAAACCATTAAAACGCACTTACAAAACGTCTAATAATGCATATTCATCACAACATTTGCAAACAGAACAGTTAACTGTTTTTTGCCCAAAATGACTTATAAATCCTTAAAAACTTTGTTGGTGTCCTTTTTTTTCAGCCCATGGCTTCAATCCATAGCTCCGAACATTATGGTTCATCGGAAAATTGTTAAAATCTAATAGCATAAGTGTTGTGAATATCTATTAAATATATATGTTATTTTTATTCATTTACGTATAGGATGGAACCTGGTTGAATAACTATGCCTCATTTCTATGTTACACAACAAGACATGTGGTAGCCTAGTGGTATGGGTAATGGACTGCTGAGACGAGGTCTCGGCTTCGATCCCAGGTTTTACCATGGCACACACCAATGATTTTTCGATGCTTTTCGAAGTTATGTGTGTATTTATCGCAGGTTTATAAGTGCCCGGTTAATGGCAATAGGCTCGCCACCTATTACATTGGGACCTAAACATAAACTGGCGAAATGTGGGTGCTAGCACCTCTTCCTACCCCTTCGGGGATATAGGCGTGAGTTTATGTATGTATGTACAACAAGACACGACAGACGGCTCATTTATTTAAAATAAATAATAGTTTAAAAAAACTATATACTATATTACTACTACTTTTATGCATACTAACGAATTTGAAATGTTGTTTTCTATTGTATATATCATTTAAATATCATTCGCAATTTTGAAGCTAATAGCAAGCCAAAATCTAGTGTATTTTTCTAGTGAAAGGACAAATCAGCTAATTTCTGTTCACTGTGGTTTTTATAACCCAATTTATGCATTTATCAAAAAAACTTTTACAATGCCCCCGTTATTTGCAACTAACAATTAATTCTGCGTGTATTTCTCTGCCTACAACCACACTTTCAATTTTTCGCACTAAACATAAAAAGTTATAGTGAACTGTCAAAATAGATTAGCACAATCATGTGCGAATCTTGATTTCGATAATAACATATCATATAAACCATCTAGCCGCGTGTCAATAATTATGTATACCGAAATTTCAATCTCCAGGAACCATGAGCCTGCACGTGATAAAGAGTGGTCCCGAGATCGCGAGCGTCGCGACAGGTCGCGGGGCAACCGTGACGAGCGGAAAGAGCGCCGCTACAGTCGCGACGGAGGGAACCACTACGCGTCGCGTGGGCGGCACCGCTAGACGGCGTCACTCGCCCTTATAGTCCATGGGGCTTGACGCTTGACTGTTATTCAGTGTTTACTTAGTGCAAGGAGTAGGACAGCAGTAAATGAGTGTTCGTTACCGCATTCGGCTGTCACGGATCCCCGAACATTCAATGCAATGTATGCAGCTGATGTGAATGTATAACGATGTATAAATTACTGGTATTGTTTGGCAAAAATATATGTAAATTATTGTGACGGTATAGAATTTCGACAGAAAAAAAGATTTAGGTTAATTGCTGAATATTTTGTGCTAATTATAGTATAATATAATAACTGTGTATATAGTAAGATGTCGTGTTTAGAATCCTCTGCTAATCTAGCTTGTGTCCGAAATTTGTTTTATCTTCATAGCTTTTGTATGTATTTGCGTTTGCGCTTTGTGATAATTGCTTGTTAGTATTTCAAAGTTTAGTATATTAATGAAGATAACGCGCTTAACGCTAAGGATCTCAAATTTGTTTTCGTTTCGTTCAACGCAGTAACGCTTGGCCAAACCAAGCGTTACTGCGTTGATTTGAAGTAGGTATTGCGAATTTCATCAAAACTGTTGTCCTTTTTACGTTTATGCCGTAAAGTTAATGAAATATGTTCTATCATAGTATGTTCATATACATATTTAATGTAATGTATACTTCAGCATTTCCGATATTATAAGGTTATTATACAGCTATCGCCTCCACTAATATTTTGCTAATTGACATGTGTTTTACGCGCCTAGTGTTGCGTCACGTGAGTGGCTGCTCGGCATTATGGATTCGTGGGCAATTCATCAAAATACGAAGGGGCACTTTTTGCTACCTTGCTACTTTGGATGGATTCTATTTCCACATTGGATCGATTCCATTTCGGTCGAGTTCCACGTTGGGCAGAAGTAGCTTAAGAAGGAAAATCAAAACTCCATAATCACAGAACAAATTAATCTCGTAGTAATCAAAAAGGATTTATGAATTGGTATGATTTTTTTTTACACGTAATCTGTTGAGATGTAAATAATGCATAATAAAACATTTCACTGTTGAATAAACATAATGTCGTTTTTTGAGCTGTAAGTTCTATTCAAGTCTAGAAAATTAAAAAATATTTTCAATAAGAATGCATGAAGTACATTCCTTATTACTGTCCAATGCGGAATTCGTCCGAAAACTTGTCCGAGTCCTAACTCGCCAAAAGTTAAAATGTTCACATCTAAGGATAGATTTAAGCAATGAAAGTAATTGCCATTAAATTCGCAATTATAATAAAGTGGATCTTGATATGGTACCACGATGTCTAGGTAATGTAATGTTATGTTGTCTATTTGCGCCCAACGGTATTGCGAGGGCTTTTTTGGGACAAAATTAGTCTTGCAAGCTCATGTAAAATTTGTAAGACTGATTGGTAGAAGGCACAGGTTGTTTCAACAAGTTGAATAGGAAACGGATTGTATGCAGGCGTTTACGTGGATATTAGAGTTAATTCTGTTGCGCAATCCAAAGGCCGCAGATAGACCAAAGCACTGTTTTTGTCGCTTAGATTCAGAAAATTTCACAACAGCCCTTTCTTTGCCTTGCAATGTCTTCTGTCTGTCTCTAGTGAATGAAAAATTTTCCACATTTGTGTAATTCCGTATCTAATCCAATATTCTAAGAATTAAATATTTGTAACAGGTACAGGTAACCCATGTTATACAGGTACTCCTGGAGTTTCTTCAGGGAGTTTGTACAAACATGGAAAGGAACAATATTATACAAATGTGAAATTACACAAATGTGCAAATTGTACATATACGTCGTCAACCAAAAATAAGCACAGGTTTTTTTGTCGACATTGTAGATTAAATACTGTTGGCCTGCTTCATTCAGAATGTAGCAAGGCATTCAGAATATACGAATGATGAGGCGAAGTTACGTTTTGTAATTGCATTGTCAAATGCGTATTTCTTTTTTTCAGAGTGTATTAAAGGTGGTGAAAAGACAATTTTGTTATTATTTGTAATATTTAGAGTTACTAATTACATCTAAGCCAATACTGTATGGTAATAGATTTACCATTAAAATCATAATTATAATAACAAATGTGTTTAATTGTTATAAAATAAACCCTTAAATAACAATAACAAAATAGAACTAATAATAGTAACAAATTAAAAGAAGATATAAAACAGGAAATATCGTTTAGTTCTTCGGCAGTCGCTCTGAAACAAATAAAAAACCGATTAGATCGTATAATACCCAGAGACGTAATTATACTAACTATATTGAATTAATTCCATCATGTACATACCGTCTAAGCAGCGACAGTCCTGCAAAAAATATATTCATTAGTATTGTTAATATATTATGGTTGTAGTTATAAATAACTTAAAACGGTTCTCTAAATGACTTTGGTGGTGTGCGTGTGGATTGAGTGCTCTTTTTTAAAATTTGCTTATATTTTTGTGAAATCAATGGCAGAATTTAGGAAATATTTATGAAAACATGGTAAAGGCTCATTTGTGTACCAAGCTCTATAAAAAAATAAAGATTAAAAAAAAACATGGTAAAGATAAAAAGTTGTGAAATGTATAGTTAGGAAGTCTTGGCCGAATAACTCTGTCAACTTGAGAAAAACCTGTAAGTCGTATCTCAACATATACAGGATATATGTTTAAGATTTTTATGTGGAACATTGGAAAGAATTTGTGGAAACTATTCACAAATGTTCAATTGATTTTAACTGTTCATTTGGATTTTGTAAAGGTTTATCTAGAAACTCAATCCTCCAATGGTACAGACGAAGTGTTCAAAAATTCTCCAACTTTGGCTTTATAAATTCTTCAGAGTCAATTTGTGAAATAACACCGTTCGGCAGTAAATTAAAAAAAAAAACTTCAACGTCATGTATGAGTGTTCCTTGTTATAGCATTTATTTATTTAACCCGAACTTTTTTGTAATCAGGAATTGTGAAAATTGTTTTACTAAAACACATTTTCTTTATTTGTGAACGCTTAATTTTAACAATAATCAAGATTTTTATATTTCTAAGAGACAAAATTGTATAGGGTGACCTGCATGGTCATCCTATACCTATATTACTGCAGTTTACAAAAAAAATCGGGTTAAATAAATATATACCATAACATGGAATACTCAAACGGGTGTTTTTTTTTAATTTACTTCCGAATTATTATGTTTTACCTTAAGGTTCTTGTTTCACAAATTGACTCTGCAGTATATATATAATAACAATATTAAGAAATTATGTAGCCGAAGTTGGGGAATTTCGGAAAACTCCATCTGCACCATTGGAAGGTTGAGTGTTCTAAACCTATACAAAATCAAAATTAACTGTTAAAATCAAATGAGTATTTTTGAATAGTTTTCATAAATCTTGTATATTTTGAGATACGAATTACAATGTTTTCTCAAGTTAGCAGATGAGTGTTTCAGTTTATGGCCAAGACTTCCACATATACGTTTCACATTTTTGTATGTCTTCGCCATGAAGTTTTCACAATTATACCCTAAATTCCTTGATTTCATAAAAATATAAGCAACTTTTAAAAAAGAGCCGTCAATCCACACGCACAGGCTTTTGTGAGCTGTAAATTAAGTTCACAAAGACTGATGTAGAAAACTATAGACTACAACTAGTCGATTGATCTCCTAGACTTGTAAATATGTGACTTGTAAACCCCACCAGAGTAGTTTTATTGTAAAGCTCATTTCACACAGCTCTAACTGGTGCCTTGTACTATTATTTATTCTGTGCTGGTGCTACGCGAGCCAAGTTTCGGATGCCTTCTCACCATTATCTCTAAAGGCGCGTCTTCTGCGCGTGTTTTACTTTACACACTACACATATAATATTCAGTCTCCTGCGGTTTAATATAAAGAAATGTTGCGAAAACTAGCTGTCAAAAAGCCAATTACTTAGACGTTTGCTGTCAAAAAGGCAAATTCGGTTTTTAATATTACAAGTAGTTTTTCAGTTTCAAGTTTCAGGCAAAAATTTTGACAATGTAATCTAGATGCGCAATTACGAGTTTGTAGGTCTGTTAGGTGATAAGCGCGGGGCGCGATGGCGGAGGCGCGTCTATCAACCAATCATAGATATATAAAAATAATCACGGGCTCAAAGAGCTCATTGGTTGTTCAGCCCTTTAATTGGCTATTCTATTTTATTTTGGACTCGTGAATCTAATCTCGGAGCCGACGCTGTCAGTTGATGACATATCAAATGACATGAAATGACAATACTCCATCCCCCTTCACCCGCGCGGGGGGAAATGTGTAGATGTTTTCTATTGGCCGCGGAAAGCAAAATCATTGTTGATATAAATGTTTCGGAATGTGCAGCGAAGGTATAGGAGAGAAACCGTGTTTTGTGTAGACCTTTTTGTATAGTGTATAGAGTAAAACTCGCGTCGGAGACGGACCTTAACATTGGCAGAATTTTGTATTTTGCATAATAACTTATGAAACATAGGTAAACATACTTTAGTAAGAGAAGTCTGCCCAACTGGTGGCTTTGCTTCAATTTTCTTGGCAGGGGGAGGAGGCGGCGCTTTGGGAGTATTCAGTGCATCCACAGCTCCACCTGATGTATAAACAGTGATTTAGGGATAACTCGAAGCATTACTCGATATGGTTACTTATAGATCAATCCTATCCCGCTTATATCATAAATGTGAAGGTTTGGATGGATAGATGTTTGTTACTCAATCACGCCCGAACGGCAGAACGGAACGGAAGTAAAGAAAAATACTTCTGAATATATGCCAAAAAAAGTTTCTAAATAACCTACGATGAGTTTTCTAACCGTTTCATATTTTTGAAGAGATTGTCTTTAAAGATTTAGATCGGAAAAAGAGAACATCTAGAACGTGACTTGAACCCGCGACCAGTCCCTTACAGGGGGAATGCTCTGACCAGCTGAGCTATCTAGACACGTCCTAGATATTCGAAATTCTCCGATATATTACATACGTTTTAAGGCGACGCTGAAGCCACCTACCGTAATTCTTGCGAACTACGGAAACAATGAATAACTTTACAGTCATTTTTAAACATTGTTTTTTGATGACTTCGCCTAATTAATTCAATTAAATTTTTAAGCATTTTGTATGCTTACTTTTTCTAAAGATTTAGATCGGAAAAAGACAACATCTAGAACGGGACTTGAACCCGCGACCAGTCCCTTACAGGGGGAATGCTCTGACCAGCTGAGCTATCTAGACACGTCCTAGATATTCGAAATTCTCCGATATATTATATACGTCTTAAGGCGACGCTGGAGCCATCTACCGTAATTCTTGCGAACTACGGAAACAATGAATAACTTTACAGTCATTTTTAAACATTGTTTTTTGATGAATCCGCCTAATAAATTCAATTAAATTTTTAAGCATTTTGTATGCTTACTTTTAGGTAGATTTCGATGAAATCGATCTACCTATTGGTTTCTTGACTACTGTCGAATTAAAAAAAAATTCTTCATAGGAGGTCTAGTTATGACCCCCTGAGTCCGAAATGACCACTGGTCAAAAAGTTTATATATATATATATATATATATATATATATATATATGGCTATGTATGTATGGTTCCACTTCCCAAAATTTGCGGCACTCTCACGGTCGCATTTTTGCCCCGATCACTTTCAAACTGCGGTCAAAAATTGCTTGGGTGTAAACTTAGTTTAAGTTCGTGAACGGGTGGAATCCGGCCTAAGGGGACGGTAGGGCCTCACTTTTTGTGAAATCAGTTTTTCCTCAAAATTTCACGTTCCATGAAAGATATTCGGACCGTTCTAATTTTATCCCATAGTATACATGAATACCAACAACTTTTAAGTATAAATCTATAAGATTAAAACTTCAACTAAAAGTGGAGGGGGGAAAAAACCAAAATGTTTCGGGAAAAAAATCATAACTTCTAACCGGTGAACATTCTTGCGTCGGAAACATTTTTAATCGATAGGCCATTTTTAAGTCTAAAATAAATGTCTGAAAAGTTTTTCGCTAAAAGTTACCGTTTTCGAGAAAAAAAAATTAAACATGTAAATAAAATAATATTAATTGCTTCACGAAATCCACCTGTGCGTTCCTCCTGCGGGAACGGATTTTTCTTTTTATTGTTTTTAATTCATATAAAGTTATGTATGCAGGATACCTATGTGCCCGTTATTGATTGGACAGGGGTTTCGTTACATACTATATAATCAAATAAATTAAAAAAGAAACATACCTGGTCCTACTTTTGCCCCTTCACCAGAACTGACTTTGTACAACTGAAAAATACAACATTATTGGATTAATTTAGCATGAAGCCTGCCTATCATTATTATCGGGTTGGGTATATGGGACTCCACCTGCTGATTGACACGTGAGCCTCTGGCGCTAGGGGGTGGGGGGTGGGAGGGGTATATATCTAGTATTCCCATTGTACACATTGTATTTTCCTGTTAACCCTTCCAGCTAATAATTGCTTTTGTTAGGAAGAGGTTTATGTCGGTAGTGTAGCTATTGGACAGAATTCGAAGCCGGGGCCTCGCGATCGTAAGGCCAACTCCCAAACCACTAAGCTACCGACGCCTATAGGAAGAAAATGATAGGAAGTGTATGAAACTTACCCTGCCGTCATCACCAGTTGCAAATTTAGTAGACAGAGGCAGCACCTCTGGTCCCCATTGCTTGATAAAGTGTCCAAGACGTGCGACGCGCTGCGCAGGAGTCGTCGTTGTGTGAGATCCGCCACAGTAACGGTTGCATAAATGTTTGTTGGTATCTGATCTACAATGCGTTTGAAGACGTAGTAGGTATTAGTAGGTTTTGTTTTTTAAACATTATTTTAATTGCGTGTAATACAGGGTGTTAGGGAAACGCTCCCGGAAACCAAGACAGGCGATAGTATGTAAGATAAAAAAAAATGTCGCACGATAAACAGCTGGAATGCTCTGCCCGCGCACGTGTTTCCTTCTTACAATCCCGGGTTCTTCAAGCGGGGCGTGAAAAAGCAAACTTAAAATAGGTGTCAACAAAAATCGTAGGTTGTGTAAATCGAATTTACAACAAAGACAATTAATAGGAATAAGTAGAAAACAATTAGATTCCCAATCAGACCAATATGAAACTGATATTCATCAATTGCAGACTGAAATTAGGCATTTAAATGACTCATTAGACTCAATTAAAGCAAGCCTTTTAGAGATTTCGAGAGAATTAATTAAAATATTTAAGCGAGCCTGTTCCTTTGCTAAATCAAACTTTATAAAAAACAAAATATCTAATTCTGTTAATAAAATTAAGACTACCTGGAACATTATAAATTCCGAATGTGGTAAATCTCCAGCAGTTGTAAGAGATTACCATTTAAAAATAGACGGTCGCCATGTCACGGAGGATCTGGAAGTTGCGGCAGAGCTTGAACATTTTTTTTCAAATATACCTGTAGCCACTACCCGAACTCTTCAGTCGTCTTCACACTTCCGCTGAGTCATTACTTATGAAATCAATTACAAAATGTGAGGACGCTTTCAGATTCTCAGTTGTTGATAGCAAGGACATCAGAAAAGCGTTTAAAACCATTAATGTTAAAAAGACCGCGGACCTATGGGGATTATCAGTCAAAACTGTTTCAAGCATCATTGATGTCATTGCTCCCCATCTAGCAACCGTGTTTAGTGACTGCGTCACTAGCGGTATATTTCCTGATTTAATGAAACATAGTAATGTCATACTTTTGTTCAAGGCGGGCAGCGCCTCAGATCCCTCGAATTTCAGACCCATCTCTGTGTTGCCGGCTTTGAGTAAAGTATTTGAGAAATTAATTCTAGACCAGATGCTAACCCATTTTAATAAATATAAATTATTTCATGATAAACAGTTCGGGTTTACTAAAGGAAGATCAACGACGGATGCTGGTATAGAGTTATTGAAATCTATTTACGAGGCCTGGGAGGATAAGCAGGATGCATTAGGTGTTTTCTGCGATCTATCCAGAGCCTTCGATTGCGTCCACCATGATACATTAGTCAGGAAATTAGATTATTACGGAATAAGGAACAAGGCTCTCGACCTTTTGACTTCTTATTTGAACAATAGAATTCAGAGGGTCGATCTGAACGGTACACGTTCGGTGGGATCTTTGGTTTCATGGGCGTTCCACAGGGTTCGATATTTGGTCCATTTTTATTTTTAATTTATATGAATGACCTCCCTAATATACTACTACGTAGGGGATAAAAATAGTATTGTTTTGTTTGCCGATGATACTTCCTTAATAATTAAAAGACAATTAGATAATTATGACTTTTTTATTAATATTGAATTATGATTATGGGAGTAAGGGGAGAACGGATCCTAGCAACACCTATCCGACCCTGTTGTCAACCTCACCTGCATGCGCCGGATGGCGGCGGCGACCAATCGGTTGCCGTGGTGCTCCCTGCTAGATAACAGACGAGGCTCTGGCGCCCGAGTAAATGGCGGGATAACCATACACCTGGTCCGGGAAACCGGCCAGAAGAGGCTGCAGTAGCCTTGAAGTCTAAATAACTTCAAAAAGTCTGGGACAGAAGGCAACGGGAAACCACTGTCACGATATTCCCAAGAGAGTCATCTCATCATCTTCATCTTTATGAAAAATCAGGATACAGTCAGTATGTTATGCGACCCGGCTGACGCCCGGCGCCACCGTCCCGGGAAAGGTGGTGTGAAATATGCTACCGGCCATGTGGAAGTGACTCACCAGGCTCCGCATGGAAAATCAGCTACTGGTGATTACCATGACACAGTCAAATCTATCCGACATCCCCATCGCATTGGAACTTGGAATGTGCGTGGTCTGAACCAACCTGGGAAATTGCACATAGTAGAGAAAGAAATGCAGAGAAAAAACGTAAGCTTTTTAGGCCTGAGTGAGACTCATTGGAAAGGCCAGGGTCATTTCATTTCAGACTCTGGTAATAAAGTATTTTTCTCGGGACCTGAAGACGAAAGCAGTAGAGGGGTAGGCTTCATAGTTCCTTCAGAACTCTCCAAATGCGTACTCGGATACAGAACCGTCAGTGACCGCATAATTGCTCTGAAATTAAACACCACACCATGCAAATTGAACATCATCCAAGTGTATGCTCCTACAGCGCAATCTACTGAGGGAGACTTGGAAAACTTTTATGGCTCATTGGCAACTACCCTCAGAGACATACCGAAGAGAGAAGTCGTTATGGTGATGGGGGATTTCAATGCGAAGGTCGGCAAAACAGATGACGATGACTATTACCGTTCTGTGGTTGGCGGGTATGGAGTCGGAGAGCGAAATGAACGGGGCGATCGCCTGCTCCAGTTTTGCAGCGAGGAGGGTTTTACGCTCTTAAATACTTGCTTCCGCCACCATATTCGCCGGCTATATACATGGGTATCTCCGGGTGACAGATATAGGAATCAAATAGATTTTATCTTGATAGGCACTAGGTGGAGATCCTCGGTAACCAATGCCACAACCTACCCAGGGGCCGACTGTGGTAGCGATCATCAGCTCTTAGTTGCCACTGTTAGACTACGTTTGAAGAGAATACACAAGTTGAAACCGGTCCCCAACTTACGAAGAGTGGACTTAGGTGGATTTAGTGTCGCCATGGAAGAGCGTTTGTCGAGCGCGGTGTGTGAGATCGAAGCAGGAGCTAACGCCAAGTGGAATATTTTGAAGACCACGGTTATTCAAACAGCCAAAGATCACGTGCTTGGGAAGCCCGGCATGAAAGAGTTCATCACACCGGCAACTAGTCGGGTCATCTTGGAGCGTCGGGAGTTAAAAGAGAGTGGTATAAGCTCCACTAACCAGCGGGAACGATATGCAGAGTTAAGTAGAGAAGTTCAAAAAAAATGTCGGCAGGACTACAACACCTATATAAACAATATATGCTTAGAACTTGAGCAAAGTTCTGCCAGACATGAAACTAAACATCTGTTTAATAAAGTCAAAGACCTAACACAAACACGAAACATGAAACCCTGTGCCATTGAAGATGAAAACAAACACATTCTGGTGGATACGGCGCAAGTACTGGAGCGATGGAAACTTTATTGCCAGTCACTATATAATGACGCCGAATCTACTAATCAAGTCATCAAATGGACTTCTGATGAACCTGTGATACTGCGCTCGGAGGTAGAACAGGCTATCAAGGTGTGGTAAATCCCCCGGTAAAGATGGGGTCACAGCAGAATTATTGAAGAACCTGGGCCACAAAGGCATATCGATTCTGCTGGACATTTGCAACTGCGTTTGGACAACGGGAGAATGGCCTGAGGATTGGACGGAGTCAATATTTATTCCTCTTCATAAGAAAGGATCTACTACAGATTGTAGCAATTACAGAACCATCGCTCTTATCTCTCATGCGAGTAAAATCCTTCTGCATATTATTAACCAACGACTCAGCCACTTCCTCCGTTGTCAGTTTCCTGAAGAACAGGCGGGTTTCGTCAAAGGCAAGGGCACAAGAGAGCAGATACTCAATGTTCGGCAAATCATAGAAAAAAGTAGAGAGTTCAACCGGCCTGTTATTTTGTGCTTCATTGACTACACAAAAGCCTTTGACTGTGTACAGTGGGAAAAATTGTGGTTAGTGTTGCGCGAGATGGGAGTTCCAGAACATCTGCTCGGCCTGATTCGACACCTATACTGTAATAATCGCTCCTACATCAGAATCGGCACCGAATGTTCAAATGTGTTCGAAGTTAAAAAAGGCGTGCGGCAGGGCTGTATTCTGTCCCCAGCACTCTTTAACATATACGGGGAGTATATTGTTCGCAGGACCCTTGAAAACTGGAATAAAGGGTTTCCAGTAGGTGGTAAAAAGATATCGAATCTCAGATATGCCGATGATACTGTGCTGCTGACCACCACCGTGGAGGATATGCAGGAACTGTTTCAGAGACTCGAGACTGAAAGCAATGCATTGGGACTCGCAGTAAACAGGAGCAAGACAAAGCTCATGGTGGTGGATCGCGCTGGACATCTGACCGACACGGTGAATATTGTACAGGGTGTGGACACAGTGGATCACTACATCTATTTGGGTGCTCAAGTCAACAATGACGGGAGCTGTGTACCGGAGATCAAGAGACGAATCGCCATGACGAAGGACACTATGACTCGGTTGAATGGGATATGGAAGAAGAGGGGAATAACCATTAACACCAAGATGCGGTTGATACGTGCGCTTGTATTCCCCATTTTTCTGTATGGAGTCGAGACGTGGACTATACGTGCCCGTGAGAGGCAAAGGATTGATGCTTTGGAAATGTGGTGCTGGAGACGTATGTTGAGGATACCCTGGACCGCCAAACGCTCCAACGTATCAATTCTTTCACAACTCAAAGTCAAGACTCGCTTGTCCACAATCTGCCATCAGAGGATCCTCTCATATTTCGGCCACATAGTGCGAAGAGGCGACGAGAGTCTGGAAAAACTGATTATTGTGGGGAACACAGACGGCAAAAGAGCTCGAGGCCGATCTCCAACAAGGTGGACCGATCAGATAAAGGACTCGTCGTCCTCCAAGTTTTACTCCATAGTACGGGATGCCATGGATAGAAGTCGGTGGAGGCTGATCATACAAATGAAATCCAAACCGCCTGTTGATGACCACGATCCTCAGCCATGAGGGAACGACCAGAGAGAGAGAGAGAGATAATTATGACGAAGTGAACAACGCAATCTCAAGAGTGGTTCATTGGTTTAGTATAAATAATCTTTGCCTTAATGAAAAATAAACCAAATGTATTAAATTCACCTTACCTAATGTTACACAGGTGGAAACCAATGTACAACTCAATGGACAGTTGTTGAGCCTTGTGGAATCGACCCTGTTCTTAGGTTTAAGTATCGATGCTAAGTTACAGTGGGGATCACATATTGAAAAAATAGCTGGTAGGTTAAGTTCTGCTTCCTACGCTGTGAAAAAGATTAGGACTTTAACAGACATAGATACCGCTAGAATAGTTTATTTTAGTTATTTCCATAGTATTATGAGCTACGGCATTCTCCTTTGGGGTAATGCCGCAGATTTAAATACAATCTTTGTAAAGCGGGCTGTGCGGGCAATTTATAAGTTGGGCCCAAGAGTCTCCCTCCGAGAAAAGTTCAAAGAAATAAACATTCTAACTGTAGTGTCTCAATATATTTTTGAAAATCTTTTGTATGTTAGAAGAAATATTTCCAATTTTTTAAGGCTGTGTGATGTACATAACGTAAATACTAGACATAAATCAATCTTGTGGTTCGTAATAGTCGACTCCACAAGATTAGTAATTCCTTTCAGGGTAACTGTATACGCTTCTACAACAAGCTTCCTAGTGAAATGAAGAATCTACCTCTTCATAAATTTAAAAGACAAATTAAAAGTAGGTAAACTCTGCCAAAAAGGCTATTATAAAATTCAAGACTATTTAGATGACAAACAAGCTTGGATATGAACTGTTTGCTCTCTCTCTATGCTACTCAAATGAAATATTGTAATTAGGTTAAGTAAACATGTTTGTAAATAGACCAAAAAAACCAGCCCGCCGAGTTTCTTGCCGGAGTCTTTTCAGAACAGGGCCGCGTTTCGAACCGGTGGTCCATTTGCCAAACATTAGATTAATTTTTATTTTTTACGTTTTGTAAGTGCCGTATTAATGGTCTATACAGAATAAACGATTGTTGATTTTGACTTTGACTTTGACATCTTTTGAGGCCGTCATGGTAGGGGCTACCATTTTAGGATCGTCAGCATCTGGGATGGTGGCCCATATCTTCTGGACCCTAGCTTCTCACCATTCAGCGGGGAGCAGTCAATTGACGGAACAAATAAAAAAAATAAAAAATGCCGCAGTGAATATCGGTATGACGTTGCCGGTCGATGACTGCGCGGTACGCAAGTCAACAACAGAATTAATTTAGCTGTACAAAACGATAGAGCGTGAATAATGCTAATAAAATATTCTAAAAAAAAAGGCTTTAAAAAAAAACGAAATAGAAAACTTTATAATTGTTTTGGATCTTCAGTACCTACTATCGCCTGTCTTGGTTTGATTGATAAGAGAATCAGCCTAAATAAATTAATTAAATAATTTTGACACCTCTCTGTATAGTTATAGCGCGCCTTTTTGTAGTATTATCTGTATGACTCTACAAAAAGTTGCGCATAGTTGGTGGTCTGTTTGTGGTCTTCCATGATAACAAACTTGTTTATTCCGCAAAGCTAGTTTAGTAGTACACTACAGAGGAGTCATTGCCTAAAAACGCCTGCTTTGCGCTGAAATATTTTTTTATGACGAACTTCGCTAGGTTTTTTTTTTTTTTTTTTTTTTTATCGTGCGAAAATCCCTTCGGATACCCCCCCGCCGGCCAGCGGGGGTGGTTATGTCGGGCTTGCACCGACTAAAACCGCACGCCGTCTCAGGTCTTCAGACGCCGGGGTGTAAGGTTACCCATAGAGCATTTCCCTCGCACCCCGGCTGACCCTGGGCCATCTCACCACTAACAGCATCGCTCATCCTGTCTCCTCTGAAAGCAGAGGAGTACGGAGAGCGATGTGTTCCTGCTTTGCGCTGCAATATTTTTTCGCATTTGGCTTTATGACGAACTTCGCTACCTGGTGGCTAGAGTGATCGCTCCTCTCGTTCTATCACAGGGCCGTCACTACCTGCAAGTCTGCCATAGGTAGCTCTTAATTTCATTTTTACTTAGCAGTATCGATACCTATTTTATATAGGAACTATATATAACCGTTTATACCTGACTTTAGTTGGTAGTTTCGGCGCCGACATTTGCTTGTCTATTTTTTCCCAGTCATGCATGTTTCGGTTTGATAAGTTACTCGCTTGAGTTTTGCGTATGGCATCTGTGGGAAAATGTAAAGGTACCTAAATATATAAATAGGTATCTAATAATTAAAATCATAATCATAATCATCATTTATTTGTGGAACATAGGTTAGTTACAGATCTTATAATAATGTTAGAATGCCCTCTATATTCTACCACGTTGTGTGATGTACAAATATTTTAATTTAATACTATGTCAATTCATGCAATGTCAACGAAATAGTAGTACTAAAGATGTCAAACAATTAAATAAGTTATGTCAAAGACAGCAGTAAAAAGAAAATAAAAAGAAAATTAAGTCACAATCAAAACATTATAAAAAAAATTAATCTTGCATTTGGCTCTAATGCATCGATTTTGTGCTTTGAATACTAGATCATTACCGGTTGCATTACCCCAAAACATGATTCCATACCTCAAGGTGGAAGCGACTACCTAATCCAAAATATGCTGTTATATAGCACTGCGTAAATTAAAATGGTGTTATTATATTCTGTTGCTTAAGTAGGTATCTACCATGAGAAAGCAAAGTACCTACCTAGTGTATTCTCTGTTTATAAGTCCTCTGATTTACCTAGGTTCAGGTTGAAAGTCTATTTCAACAATATTATAGAGTATTCCTATTCAACAACGGCGGCGTAGTACTTACCTACCTACTTTAAGAAATTACGATATAATTTTGACTAGATTGACAATAAAATCGTGTCGTGTGGATAGAAGATTTGATCTACAATGTTGGTACGTGTCGATGGTATTTGGCCAACCTGATTGAGTACTTGAATTTTTTCGTGTGGAAGCCCCAGTTGTCACATGTCTATTAAATTTAATGAAACGCGTTAATATTTTTCGGTTAAACTCAGCCTTTGTAATAAATATGGATCACAGTCAGGAAACCTTTAACAATTAATGACGGCAAGATATAGGTACAGTCAGCATTAAATTTGATAATCATATCCAGGTATTAAAATTAGGTGATGCTACAGAGCGTCAAAAGTAAGTATTGCCACAAAGCTATAAAAGTTGATGAGTACAAAGTCCCCTTGACTTTCAAAATTGCGCGAAAATATAAAAAAAAAACAGCCTAGAACTATAAAAAAATCTTCATTCGAAAAAATCATCATCATTTGCTATTGAATTTACACAATGGTGTTGATTCTATTGCTCATCTCACTAAACTAAAATAACTCTAATATTACTTTATTTGAATTCTGTAATTTTGTTCCATTTGCCGTCGGATTTAATTTACACTTTAAAAAGGTAGTCTAGTTGTAACAAGAGAATTGGCTCCAAAATATACAATATACAGCCTTTCAAATGTATTCCAAACAAAATACATATTAATTACGTCATGCGCAAAATGAAAGAGACAGAAGCTAAATTAAATAAATAAGAAAGAAAGAAAGAAAGATCATTTATTCGCATGAAATATGGTTACAATTGGTTCTTAAATCTATAAAGTCCTTATCATATTTCGCCTATATTAGGCATGCAAATTTTTATTTATTCATTGTCAATTTATTTTTCAAATTTATTCATTATATTATCATTTGTAATTCTTAAATCATTAAAATTGAATGTCATAGATTATACACAAAAAAAAAAAAACTTAGTAAAATATGTCAATTGTTAATAAGTATGTCCTTTGTAATAAATATGTGTTAATCTAAATAATGTCCTATTTTGTGTCATTCATGAACTCATCTACCGTATAAAAACATTTGTCTGCTAACTACACATATAGTTTATTTTTAAATTTAGTTAGCGGCAGGTCTCTTATTTTATTTGGTAATTTGTTATATATATTAATTGCCATAGGGTAGCAGTTGGAATGATAATATGTGGTATTTATATTTGGCAGAACTAGCCTATCAGGATACCTGGTATTAAAATTATAATGTTCGCCAAATGTCTTAAAGAGGTGACGATGGTTCTTTACAAATATTCCGCATTCAAATATATACATCGATGGCACCGTTAGAATTTTAATAGTGAAAAAGAAACTTATTTGTTTATCAAATTAAACTTAAATATATATAGTGTCAACGAATACGTTTGGTTTTTATTAACCTAAGAAACTTGTTACTGCTCCAATGCTTTCATATATTCGCGCAATTTTGAACGTCAAGGTGACTTTATACTAATCATCAACTTTTGAAGCTTTGTCGCATTATTTCTTTTAACACTCTGTAGCATCACCTACTTTTGATGCTATCTGTACATACTTGCTTGAAATCAAAACTCCATAAATTTCGCGTCGTAAGGGTCAATATTTCGTTTTAAATAATTTAAAAACCCTGAAATTATGGATGAAAGAAATGGTTAAAATTCGATAGTAATGTGCTTCATTAACTCACCCAACTCGTATGTGAGGTAAGGCTTCATAGACATAGTAGGCTGTAGGGGTTTGGGTGGTACCGCATCGCCAGGTTCCACCGCCATACAAGCTTTGGCATCGCAGGATATGCAGTTTACATCCCTGGTAAAATACATTAAAATGAACCTTTTGATAAATATCAATATTAAGTGCCTATTTATAAACCAAGGATTTATATCAAGGTACTGATTTATTGAAACGAAATGAATGCCTTGTTAGTTAATTACTTTCTGGTCATAAGCTCATAGGGTTATAGCCCCACTCTTACGAAACGGCCAAGTCCCAATTTTTTATGTTTGTATCGCGCAAGTTTTTTCTTTGTGTTCTACTTGCGCACATTGAAATCAGCACAACCCTGGCATATTATTATTATTTTCATTTTAGTACAAGATATTTTATTTTAATAAAAAGTTTTTTATTAGTTATTTTATTTTGAACTGTTTTGTTGTAGGTAGCCAGACAAAGGAGCTCAAAACAACGAGTCTATCTTGTTAAGTTCCAAAAGTGTTTACCAAGACATAACAAATGAGCCCAATTTCGATAGGTTTATCTTCTTTAGTCTGAGTTTCTGTGGCACCTTCCTACTCCATCATTATCAGATCCTACATACTATCTAACAACAGAGAGTTTGTTAAGACAGAACAATTGATCCCAAACTCGATAGGTTTACGAGCTTCCTTCACTGTCATTAAGCCTTTCATGCAAGCCCGCCGGTTTCGAGTGCTTTTGACCTGCCCTTTTTTCATTATCTCATTAATTTGATCAGTGTATGTTCTGCGAGGTAGACCCCGGCTTGCCTGCCCACTTACATCTGCCTTATATACTTAGTGTGTTATTCGCTCAGTACTCATTCGTTCCAAGTGCCCAAACCACCTTAGCATACCCTTTTCAATTCTAGTAACAACATTCTCGTATATCTGTTTCCTCTTCCTATCAGCCAACCTTACTCCACACATACTACGCAATGACCGCATCTCCACTGCATTCACTCTACTTTCATGATTTTTCTGCCATACCCAACTTTCACTTTCATACATTAATGTACTACATAATAGCACGCCGTTATGAACCGCCAGTCGTGCCTTCTTCGGTACTGACTGGCCACTCATGATGGAGTGTAGCGCACCATTCACGCGATTGCCCGCAGTCACTCTCCTTTTAATATCTCCATCGTATCTTCCATCCCTTGTTAACAAACTACCCAAGTATACAAACTCTGACACTTGTTCTACACATTCACCTTCAATCATAACATTACATTTCAGTTGTTAGATTTGACCCGAATTACTTAACATGCATACGAGTACATACAAACAAACAGAGCAAGTTAAATAAAAGCTAGTAAAAAGGTAAAGTACAAATCACGTACTTTAACATCTGTTTCTTAGTGCCAGCGGCTTCAGCCTCACGGCGCATCGCAAACATCTGCTTCAAGCTCTCTTGCAGTTGTTTCAGTTTATTGTTAAAGAATTCTTTCACGGGTGATAACTCTATCTTGTCCAGTTTCGACTCGATCCCTCGTTGAATATCATCCAGCGCTTGTTGCCACAGTGATTCCTGAAAATAGTTTTAGCCACACTTTAATGCAACAAGATAGAGAGAGCCCTACAAATGGCAACAAGAACTACCTACTTGTTGTCATGACCAATGTTACGATATCTAGGTATGCTTTGTATTTTGAAATAAACAAAAAATATTGCAAATGCAATGCAAATAAGTGCTCTTATCAGTTAGTATACCTACTAATATCCAAATCGGTTTGCCGTCATAGATTCTAACCATCGGCTCATTTTCGGCTCTTCCTTCGGATCCCTGTTCGACTCCCCTGAGTTCGTAGATGGCTGCCAGCTTAGTTTTGGTTTGTTACATTTAGGAAAAGGCTAGCTTAATCTTGATAATCGAGTACCTGATCATGAAGTTTTCCAATAGCATGTTCTAAGCCACTGGAGAGGTCAACGCAGGCCATTTCAAACTGGTCATGGGAAACCTTACGCGCCAACATGCGCAGATCCGCTTTGTCGGCTAGAGCTTCCGCCATGTCCTCACGGTCTAACTTGATGGCCTTCAGCAGTTCTATTTGTTCCAGTAATGCCTGGAATAATTAAAATTCATTGTAACTACTAGTCCATGGTAAAACTGAAATAATACAAGTATCTAAGCAACTATTAGTAAGTCAACTTTAGGATGGATTTGAATCCTTGGTATTGCCAATACCTTGAGGATGCTGTGGCGATTGAGTTACAGAAATCCAACCTACCAAGTGGAACTACTATCACTATTAAGTAATCTGAGCTACTATCGAGGTCGAGTTCTTCGTTCGCCAGCGTATTTTGTCCAGTAGTGGAACATAGCAAAATAGGCAAAATATAAAAGGTATCATAAAGTGCGAATTTACGGTGAGAGTAAGCACATATGCATATATTAGCTGCTGGTATGCAAAAACTTCATTACCTGAAAATTGGTTACACGATTTTCCAGCCTACCCCTAAAGGTGTTAGTTATATTGTTAATGTCGGTTTCGCATCAGAATTGTTAAATACAATAATTACCTACTGTATTGTAGTAAATTGCATTTTAGTCCATTATTACATCATCAAAGAGTAGATAGTAAGCTGAATCTTGTGTCAAAATAGCCTTAGACGACTATATAGGTTGGTACATAAGTTTTGCAGTCTCCCTTTAATAATTAAAGGCTCAAGATAAATTTATATAGGTATTTAAATATATTGAAAGTAGGTGATTATTTTCTTACGTTGATATTTAGTTCTCTTTCATCCTTTTCCGTGGCTAAGTGCATTGAAGTTTCATGTACTTGGTGCAACTGTACTTGCATATTTTGCACAGTGTGGAATAATTCCATTAAACCTGTAAATGTAATAGATAAATCACTAGCAGTAAATATTGTTTATTGCTTGGATTAGTGAGGGCAGCTATGGGGAAGTATCTGAAAAAAATATTGACTCTTGTTCTTTTTTGATTTCTACCTCCTTTGAATTGCAACCTCTGATACTAAGTATAACCGTAAGTTTGAATGTCCATCAGAGAAAAAATTATGGTTTGATTGTTGTAAAAATAATAAGTTGGTCTTTTTCCGATCTAAATCTTTAGAAAAAGTTAGCATACAAAATGCTTAAAAATTTAATTGAATTAATAAGTAGGTGACTAGAAATAGAGGTTATAATACACACGAGAGAGTAAATTAGGAAAACAAATTCGATTGCCTTTGTTTAAAGTTTTATGAAAGGCTCCTGAGATTTGACATCCAGCCTTTCACTTTGTAACATGTTAATAATGTAGGTAGCTAATGTAGCATGTACTGGGACTTTGTGGTACCTTTTTTTTTGTTTTTTTTTTTCGTGCGGAAATCCCCTCGGATACCCCCCCGCCGGCCAGCGGGGGCGGTTATGTCGGGCTTGAATCGACTAAAACCGCACGCCGTCTCGGGTCTGTAGACGCCGGGGTGTAAGGTTGCCCATAGAGCATATCCCTCGCACCCCGACTGACCCTGGGCCATCTCCGGTTTCGAGATGGCCCCCTCGAGTTTGGGAACCACGGTGTCCCCGTCTTGCCCCGGTTTGGGAAGGGGCGCTAGACGCCCCACCGTCCCGGCTTGCTTCTGCTGGGGTGACAGGCGGCCTCACCTGCTACCCCCAGGCCTGCGCTCATGGAGGACGGAGGTCGTTAAGCGACCTCCGGCGCCTGAGTCCTCTCCCGGGCGCGCTCCGCCATCTCCTTCGCGAGCATCACATGCTCGCAGAAGGAGGTGGCGGTGGCCCACGCGCTCGCGCTCCGCACCATTGCCGCAATCATGCTGCCGAGCGAGAGGACTCCCACCCCGATGGCTGCCACGAGGTCACGCCTCGGCACCTCCCACGCCGGGCAGTCCGCCAGCATGTGCAGCCCTGAGTCCTCGCTCGCGTCACAGTGATGACACTCAGGCGTTGGCTCCTTCCTGATCCGATGCAGGTGGTCCCCGAAGCACCCCTTCCCGGAGATCACCTGCGTCAGTCGGTACGAGAGGCTTCCGTGTCGCCTCTCTAGCCAATCCTCCATGATGGGACTTACCGCCGCTATTGCGGCGTGCCCTGCGCTTGGTCGCCCAAGTCGTTCCTTCCACTACACCACGATGGCCTGGCGGAGCCGGGACTGCACGGCCTCGATTTCTCGATGCTCGGGGTTCAGTCCCTGCTCCCGCGCCTCCTTTCGCCCATGGTACAGTTGCGAAAGGGCTCTCGCCTCCAGGTCCCATGGCGGAGTTCCGGCAAGGAGACTCGCCGCCTCGAAGGAGATCGTGCGGTACCCGCGGATGACCCTGATGGCCATCACTCGCTGCGGAGCGCGCAGCATCCGCACACTTCCAGCCTTCAGGGCCTCCGCCCATATTGGGCACCCATACAGGGCCATGGACCGCACGATCCCCGCGTAGAGTATCCTGCCGGAGGCCCCTTCATGTTGGGCAGCAGCCGCGCCAAAGCGAGAGCTGTGCCCTTCAGTTTGGGGGCCAGACTTCAGATGTGCTCTCCGAAGTCCCATCGGCCGTCGAGCACGAGCCCCAAATATTTCATTTGGGGGCTTGATGCCGATGCGATTACCTCCCACGATGAGACTGGATCCCTCAGGTGGCTTGCTCCTAGGCCCATGAAAGAACAGGGCCTCGGTTTTATGCAGAGCCACCTTGAGACCCAGCCGCCGGATCCGCTCCACGACTTGGGCAACCGCGGTCGTGGCCTTCAGGGTCGCTTCGCGGTACGTCGCTCCGCACGCCGTCACGAGCTGTCGTCCGCGTAACACGTGACGGCGGCACCGTCTGCGAGCTCACCGCGAAGCACCCAGTCGTATCCGATGTTCCACAGGAGCGGCCCCAGGACCGATCCCTGCGGAACACCGCACGACATCTCACGCCGGCCGAGACCGGTCACGGTTGGGTAGAAGACGGCTCTCTCCGTCAAATACGCCCCGTCTATGCGGCGGTGGTAGAGAGGCACTTCGTGACACACGAGCGCCTCCCTAATGCAACTCCAGGGCAAGGTGTTGAACGCGTTGGCGATGTCCAGGGACACCGCCAGCATCACCTCACCCCGGGCTACTGCATCCTCCGCCAGAGCCCTCACGCGCATGATGGCATCCACGGTGGAGCGCCTCTGGCGGAAGCCATATTGGCCATCCGCCAGGTCCGGCCCCACTTTTGAGAGGTGCTCGACGAGGCGCTTCGCAATTACTCTTTCAAAGAGCTTGCACACCTCGTCGAGCAACACTATGGGCCGGTAGGCGGACCGTGAGTCCGCCGGGCGCCCCTCCTTTCGGATGAGGACCAGTTTCCCCGTCTTCCACAATTTCGGAAACTGGCCCCGCTCCAAACATGCGCTGAGAAGCCCTCTCAGTCGGGGCTCGAGAGCGTCGTCGACTAGAGCTAGGACCCACGCTCGGCCTGGAATGCCGTCGGGTCCCGGGGCGGAGCGTTTGGCTCTCAGCCTTCTCACCGCCAGCTCTAGTTCTACCCAAGTGACCTCGGGCACGTCGTCGTCATCCACGTCGGGCACCATAGGCAACCGAGGCGGAGTCGCTGGGAACAGGGAGCTAACAACTCCTCCGAGCAGCTCCGGCTGGAGACACTGGGTCAACGGCGGGGCCTTGGGGCGCAGTTTTCCCCTTACCATTAGGTAGGGCCGCCCCCAAGGGTCCCGCTCCAGCGTCTCCAGCAGTTCGCAGCGGGCCGCCTTTTTGGCCCGCCTTATCTCTGCTCGGAGGGCACCTCTGGCCTCCCTGTATCCCTCGTACAACTCCGCCTCTCGGGCCTCCGCATCTGCGGAGCGGCGACGCCTCCTACGGAAAAGGGCCCACCGGCGGTGCGTGATCACGCAGGCCCGTCTGAGCCTCGCGATCTCCGACGACCACCAGTAGACCTGATCCCTCGGATGATAGGGCGGAGCCCTAGGCATCGCCGCGTCGCAGACACGGGTCATGGCCTCCCGGGACCACTCCGCCTCATCGTCTACGTTGACAGGCCTGTCCGGTGCTGAGGCCCAGGCCTGTACGATGGCGGCTTCCAGGAAGAGCTCCCGATCTAGTCGCTTAAGTGCCCAACGTGGCTCGGGTGGAGCCGGTGTGGCCGGCGCATCGCTCGCGGGGGCGGAGACGTCAAACCGAATATATCGGTGATCCGAACTTGTCTCCTCCCCCAAAACGACACGCCAGACCTGAACACGTCGCGCCAACGAGGGGCTCGCGAACGAGATGTCCACGATTGATCTGGCCCTCGAGGTCACGAACGTGTCCACGGCTCCCCGATTTAGGAGGTCTAGGCCGAGTCCTTCGGCCCAGTCCTCCAGTGCCCTGCCTCTATCCCCCGCCGGGCCCCTATCGTGACGGGAACCCCACGCCAACGACCAGGCGTTGAAGTCCCCAAGCACAAGGACCGGGCGGGGGTGGCAGGCATTGACGACGACTGCCAGCTGACGGAGCCATTGCTCATACGAGTCTGCAGCTATGTCTCGGCTCGGCGTGAAGTAAGCAGCCACGACCGCTATTTCCCCAACCACCGCCGCCACGTAGCCAGGTCCCCTTGCAACGACGGCAAGGGGGGGGCTGCCGGCGACGGGATTGTGCACCAGTGCCGCCGCGTCCAGCGCGGTTTCCCAGGTAGGCCCGAGGAACCGGTAGGTGTATGGGTCGGCGACAGCGGCGACATTTATGGCCCACTGTGCCATGCTCTGGAGCAGAAGGTCCTGAGCACGGGCACCGTGGCCAACGTTCACCTGCAGGATGCGGAGCTGAGGATCCATTATGGAACCCCCATCTCCGCATCCCGCTGCGAACTAGAGGCGGAAGGCCGGCCTCCCGGCTTCGGCTCCCCTCCGGCGCAGACTTTGCTGCCAACCCTGTGGTCCGCCGGCTTGCCTCCCGCTGCACACCTAAAACAGCGCAGTGGGGCGCCACACGTGCCGGCTTTGTGTCCGGGCTGGCCACAGCGGAAGCAACGGTCACCCGCCGTCACTTCCGCCGTGCAGTGCACTCCCACATGGCCCACCGACAGGCACTTGAAGCACCTGGCCGGTCGGGCCTGCAGGAGCCGTACCTGCGCCCTCAGGAAGTCTCCTACCAGGAGGCTCCGCCCGTCAGCGATCTTTTGGGCCGCCGCGATAGCCACAGCCCCCTTCCAATGGGGTGGAGGTAGCCGGAACCACGGCTGGGGCTGGGGCTGGGGCCAGGGCTGGGGACGTCTTCCCCTTGCCCTTCCCCTTGCCTTTGCCCTTCCCCTTACCCTGAGCGGGAGGGGGCTGAGGAGCAGGCCCCGGCAGGGTCGCACCCGCACCCGCAGCCGGGCGGGTGGGGCCCCTCTGGGCTACAGCCGCGTAGCCGGCTGCTGGTGGCGCCAGAGGCGGACGGCGGATGGAGTCCATTAGGGCCTCCATCCGACACATCATCCTCTCCTCCAGCGCCTCCATATAGGGGAGCCAGGACTCCGCCGGCGGTACCCTTGGCTGCGCCGGCCGCACCGACTGTGCCGGCTGCTGCACCGGTTGCTCTGGCTGCGCCGACTGCCTCGCCCACGAGCGAGTCACGCGCGCCGTCTCCGCCGGTTGCACCCGCTGCGCCGGTTGAGCCGGGTTCGCCATCGCCCTCTTGAGCTCCTCGACGGCTGCAGCTAGTCGAGCCGTCTCCCGACGAGACTCGGCCAGCTGCGTTGCCAGGCCCTCATTCTCGGAGGCGATGTCGAGCACAATGCGCAACATCACCTCCTGCTCAGGGTTTGGGGACCCCTGGAACGACGCGGTCACCCTCTGGAGTCTCTCCAAGAGCGACCGCGTCCTCCCGCACGGCTCCAACACCGCCGAGGTGGAAGGCCTCGGCGGTGACATTTCCGCGGCCCTCCCAAGAGCCGAAGGGGCTCGGGTGGCCTGCACAACCCTCGCACCCTCACCCCTCGGCGGCCAGCAGCCACTTTGGGCGCCGGCTTTGACACCTCGTCACTGCTGGAGGAGGTCGTCCCGGTGAGGGTATAGTCCTCATCCGACACGCTCTCCCCCAGCCGGGCCTTTGTGCGCCGTCTCCGCTTACGGGTCTGCTTCAGACCGAGACCCGCCGGGCTGCTCGCCCTACTTCTCTCGTTGGCGGTGCCAGCCGTTGACGCCGCGGACCCTGTGTCCGCGTCCGTTTCCCCGCCAAATGGGAGCGGAGTAGCGGGTCTGGGGAAGGCGGATTTCGCTGACCGCGTGCGAAACCGTGGCCTCACCTCTTCACCCTCCACTACTACCACTCCTTCGTGTCCATTATTAGTGCCTATATTTGTTGTTTTAAATCCGTCCGGTTTCTTTGATTTTTGATTTGTGTTGTCCATATCATGTCCCACGAGTATGGGGGAAAGGTGGTCCATCCAGGCGGAGCCCCCTGCACCTGGATAAGCCTATATACTATGGAGATCGGCTGGTATCCATAGGTGTTTACGACTTTGCTGTCGGGTGTTATAGACTTTTCCTTGTCGTGGGCCGGCCAATAAAGGCTAGCCCTCCGGTCAGCAAGATCACAGCGAACCGTTCTGTAGCCACCAGTCAGGTCGTTGCTGATCACCTACCGATTACGGAACGCGAGAGGATGGCTAGTCCTCTCTCACCGGCGGCGGCACAAGTGCCCGTCAGCCCCTGCGTTAGCAGTGGGCCAACCCGCCCCTGGATCCCACAGGACCCTATGGTGGCCTCAGCCACTAACACCATCGCTCATCCTGTCTCCTCTGAAAGCAGAGGAGTACGGAGAGCGATGTGTTCCCGCCACGTTGGGTATTAGCCGACGATCAATGCCAACCCCATGAAGGGGAAGCCATTGACCGCCGCCCAGGGTGTACCGGCCGCTCCGATTCCGTTCCCCCCGGACTGCAGCGGGATCGGAATCGGAACGACACTCGAGGAGGTTACCCAACACACACCCCGGACTATGTGGTACCTAACAAAAGTTAAATTAGTGTTTAGGTACGCACAACACTCATGTAACGCTCGCGAAGGAGATGGCGGAGCGCGCCCGGGAGAGATTTAGAACTCTCCCGGCCCGCCGAGCCCGCAACATGCTCGCCGCGCGACGCAGGCGACTCTGGCGCCGGAGGTCGCTTAACGACCTTTGTCCTCCATGAGCGCAGGCCTGGGGGTGGCAGGTGAGGCCGCCTGTCACCCCAGCAGAAGCAGGCCGCACGGCGGGGCGACTAGCGCCCCTCCCCCAAACCGAGGCAAGACGGGGACACCGTGGTTCCCAACAGATTTTCAATGATTGCATATGAATGCATACAGCAAAAATACAATTTTTAAAAATTTTGTTTGTCTGTCTGTTTTCCAGTCAGTTTGAATTATACGTATAATATAAAAAATGAAATATCTGGGTTGATTTTGACTGGACTGTCACTGGCAGATAGATAATATTATAAGGCGTAACAAAGGACACTATTATTTTAGAAACAAAATAGGGTTTCGGGCAAAGGAACTAAAACACTTAAAATCTAAATCCAGTATAATATACATACAAATAATTGTAAACTAAATGATTAA
Organism: Cybosia mesomella; assembly: GCA_946251805.1. Classification (NCBI taxonomy): domain Eukaryota; kingdom Metazoa; phylum Arthropoda; class Insecta; order Lepidoptera; family Erebidae; genus Cybosia; species Cybosia mesomella. The sequence goes on along the minus strand of OX276390.1, from coordinate 25,208,955 downwards.
AAAACTCAACTCAATGATTTTGTATTTCCTACCTTGTAAATCTTTCATTATTTCAGGGGATAAGTGTCCACTGCCTAAATCCTTAGTTGCCATTTGTTTTGTATAGTGTTCTACATGTTCGTGCAATGCATTGATCTGGAAAATAATGGTTTGTAAGAAAGCTATGGAAAGTTTTTGCGCAAAAATTGTTAACTGTAAACGTAAAAATCTGTAAATTAAATTTATAGAAAGGCACTCCGGTAAAGAAAAGCTTGAATATTTGCGGGATATAATACTAAACGCAAACGAAGCGCATTTACTTAACTGTAGCACAAAACATACATTTGTCTCTATTTTTCAGTCATGCGTATCGCCCAAGATCTTGGAATAGTTAGGTACTTCATGTGTCCGACATAACCGCCCCCGCTGGCCGGCAGGGGGAATTTCCGCAGAAACGACGCAGCTGGGTCTTGAAACTTGAAAGCCACTGATTTGTCAGTGTTGTTTTTGGCTAACATTCGGGCTGGTAATGTTACGCAGGTGTTAGTACCTATTTCTCGCTTGAGATGGTATAGGCGGGTTATGAGATGTTACGAAGAGCATATGACGAGAACCGTTATGGAAATTAATAAGCCTAAACGACACGATCACGATGACTATCATCGACTACCTGGATGAGGACCATCCCCACAGACATGAAGACTATGGTCCTAAAACAGGAAATAGTACAGCAACTCCCAAAGTGGCATTATAGGACTCATAGAAGGGCGATGCCTATATAGATACATGGGAGATAGGTACGGATGAAGAGGAAGATCCATATGAGCTCGGACTCCGTTCAATCTGCTTAGTTTATGAATATAGGAACATACTGTAAAGTATTTAGTACAAGTAATTACTTGGTCTTGTATATTGCCAGCCGGGCTAAATACGATATTAGTACACTTTCGCACTTGGTCCTCCAGTTCTTTAAGGCGTTTGTTAAGAGCATTAATTTTTTCTAAAGCAGCAGCATCTGTACAAAAAGATATTAGGATTGATATAGATAAAAGTCATCGTTCGAGATGAGACTTGAATCCGCGGTATGGGACTACCGCGGGATTTAGTGGAATACCTTGCTTAAGTTTAATCGACGGTGGAATCTTTACTGTGCCAGACGTGCCCAAGTGGCATGTATTTAGGCACACTAGGGCAAATCGATTGCGAACATCGTAACTTTAAGAGCGCTTAACCCGCTCGAGTTGGTGTTCAGTTGATGCGTTTTTTAAATAATTTAATATTTATGTTTTTTATTCAAGGCTTCCCCGCATCAAAGGAACCCTATAACTAAGACTCCGTTGTAATGTCCGTCTGTCAGGGAGTCGTGTTTGTTGGTTTTTAACAGTGTATAGGTACCGAATACTTTTGCCGCTATAACAAGAAATAAAAAAAATGTTTTACAGCTTCCACCTTTTTGCTAACAAGTAGGTACCTACATAGTGTGGTCTCTTGTCTTATACGATCCGTACTTGATCGGTTTTATAATGAGCGTAAATATTAAACAGTTATTTATGAATAAGAAGGGTTACGTTTCATAAGAACTTACCCATACTTGTTGCCCCGGAAGCCCCATGAGCCCCGGCAGTCCCATGTGACCCTGGAGTTCCTGGAGCCCCGGAAGACTTTGCAGACAGTGGAATCCCTGGAGTTCCAGGTGCCCCAGGTGAACCGGGAGCCCCGGGAGGCCCTGGACTCTTGACACCTCCCGCAGCCTGTGTAATAGGCAGAGCAGCAAACGTGGGCGCAACAGGTGGTTCTGTCGATTAACAATTATTTTGTAATCGAAAATCAGCTCTATGATAGAGTATTCAGATAGTTTTTATTTTATACATTAATTTACGTTACAGATTCAGTGCGGAAAAAGTGAACATCCAGGACGGGATTTGAACCAGCGACCAGTCCCTTACAGGGGGAATACTCTGACCAACTGAGCTACCTGGACACGTCCAAGATATTCCAAATTCGACAATATATTATGTATCTCGGGGCGACGCTGAAGTCATCTACGGTAATTCTTGCGAACTTTAGGAAACAATGAATGATGTTACAGTCATTTTTAAACATTGTTTTTTAGATTACTCCGCCACATTAATTCAATGAAATTTTTAAGCAATTAGTATGCTAACTTTTCCAATGGACTGGTCGCGGGTTCAAGTTCCATCCTGGATGTTCACTTTTTCCGAACTAAATCTACTAACTACGAACTATTGGTAAAGATAGCATACTAAGTGCTTAAAAATTACGTTATGTTAAATTCTATAAGTACCTAATTCTTACACCCCGGTCTTTAGACCCGAGACGGCGTGCGGTTTTAGTCGGTTCAAGCCCGACATAACCGCCCCACGAAAAAAAAAAGAAAAGTACCTAATTAATTTACACATACATAGATCAGGCTCAAAGCCGTAACAGCAAGAAGTAGGTATGTATTTAATACTTGACTTTAAAATGTTATATTCATGGACAGAGGTTACTGCCTACAATATAGTTATGGGCAAAAATTTTGGCAATGTACTCTAGTCGCACACTACGCATTTTTAGGTCAATTTGGTGATAAACGCAGGGCAGGGCGCTACGGCGTAGGCGTGCCAATCAATCAATAATGGATTCTTTAAACTAATCACGGGTTTTAAGAGCTCGCATCACGCATTGGTCGATCAGTGCTTTTATTGGTTGGCCTATTTGACGTTTGTTAAGATTTTTGCCTTCACTGTACCCGGCTTCAGATTTGGCTTCGGATTTGGATCGGCTTGCTTCGGTTTTTTAAAGCGTTTTCTCTATCGTACAGCGCATCTTTACAACGTAATAGTCTCGCAATAGTTTGTGGAGGAGCAGGGTGTGTTGTTACTCCAACACCAAGGGAGGATCCCCTGACCATGCAAGGTGATCACGCCTGATGAGCCGTGGCCCAACCGTTATCGTTAGGATGTTTTATTATATGGTATACCAGCGTGAGAACCTCACTTTCGCGATGCAGGATCGGTAGTGGCGTAGTAGTATCAAAGTAGTTGAACTTGCTGTCGCTAAATGGCGCTGGGTACAAGTTTTGGCCACAAGTTTTAATTTTTATATATAGAGTTTAAACTGCTCTATGAAGGTACATATCAATCTGTCAGTTCGTTACAGGAACGAGAGAAACCGAAGCAAACCGATCTTAGCCGGACTCTCACCCGACTAGGTAATCTATGCTCTCACTCTTCTTCCTGAAGTGCCAAGTCACAGACGGGTACTGTACTAGTTTGCTATGAAGGCTCCACCGTCATGAAATAGACTTAAAAAGTACTAACCGACATTAACATTCATTTCTTTCATGGCACCATAGAAACTGTTCGATAGCTTTTCGAATTCAGCTCTGAGCATTTCCAGGTAAGCTGAAAGATCTTGAATGTCTTTTCTAGTAGCACCACCTTCAATGTTGTATTCGGGCGTGGATTGGGAATACAGGATGTTTCGTGACGGTTCTGTCACTCCGGGAGGGACTGGCATTGACTGAATGGGGCTTGGAGGTAGCCCCGTACCCCTAAGAATGTTAGATTGCAATTAGTTAGTAACTAATATGATATGTAACCCAGCCAATCCCAGTAGTATTTCACCCAATAGTTGCCAGGGTGGTAAAACTTTTAAGAATGGGGGACGAAAATTAATGATATAATTTTTTTAAATTTATTTAGGTGCGTAACCGCGATACCTCGTATAGCACCGACGTGCTCCCACTTGAAACACAAACAATTTAGCTCACCTGGAGATCGTCCATCTTCTTTCTGCCCTTTTCCCATATAATTTTTTTAACGAGAATACAAACCTGACTCTAGGTGTGGTGTACAGAGCCCCATCGACACCTTCGGTGCCAAGTCAACCTTACCCTTAGGCCAGTACACCTCCTGATTGATGGATGAGGCTCAGGTGCAGACTCTCGGGTTTGGGGAGCTAGATAGCAGTCAAACCAAAATAAAGAGAAGGAGGTGTATTTCGGGCTCCGATGTAAAATCCTCGGACGCAACCGGGAACAACGGTAAAATGTTTTTTTTAATAAGTTTTAAGATATGTCATATTACACAAGTACATTTATTTTTATTTTTACCCGTCAAGTTGATATCGTTGTAGTACAAAAGATAAAGGCCATGGTGTCAGATCTTCTGCTGTTTTATTTTTTCCTCCAATAGTTTTATGTTCCGTTTCGGTCGAAAAACCAACGAATTAGGATTATTGCTCATACTAAAACATGATAGCATAAGAGAGTGGTCGGATGTATAGTCAAGATACACAAGCCTTTATCCCTGCGGAGTAGGCAACAACAACAGACCGCCATCGGTTAGCCAACATCTTATCGAGGTTAGTTTCACATAAATTACTAGAGCTCTGGTATACCTTCGATAGGAAAGTATGTCTGCTTTTCATGTAATCACGATTGGAAATAGTTACCCATTCAACTGTGCCGTTTGTGTGATGAGATCTTGCACCAGTGAGCTTAGCTTTGCGACTCCTTCTTCCGCTGCCTCCAGGCGAGATGAGACGTTCAATGATTTCCACATGTCAGTGATAGCCTGCATGTTGCCTTGCGACCTAGGGAACCAATGTAAGTCATGAAATGAGTAACTGACGAGTTTAATAAAAAGGCTTCATTAGTTTTAAGTGGGTTCAGTTCTTACATAATATTCTGACCTCGTTTTTGTCTAGTTTGAGGACAAGCTACGGAACATATAGTGGTGAGCCTGATCGTGGAAGGGAGATTCCTGGGCTCCAAAATGTAAGCATTGCGTGCAACCCGGATTAGCGCTCGGTATAAAATGAATGGGAGGTTAGTCTGTTGATACCTTTTCCGGTAACAGGCCCCCTGGCCTTTTTTTTTTCTTTTTTTATAGCGTGTGGATACCCCCACGGGCTTCACCCCATCGGTGCCGACGATAGGCGTGTCGGAATCGGACCGACTAAAACCACACGGTATCCTCCCCAAGTGTCCATTGCCGGGCACTCAAGGTAAGCCCTCGAAAGGATAACCCAAGGGTTACCGGCGGACTTCGGCCGCCACCGCGGCCTCGCCTGGTAGGGGCCGGGTTTTATCCCGCGTCGGTGAGTTGGCAGGCGTGTGTTGGACCACACGACACGCCTCCGCCATGGCCTGCTTCTGTAAGGACGGCGAGTTAGCCAACTGCCGTCCTCAGGCCCCGATCATGGAGGTCGGTAGTCCCGGGCGTAGACGAGTCTGCGGCGTGCTCGCCGCAGACTGCGGAACTCGGGGGGCAGGGTTCTCTTCCGCTCCCTCTCCGCCGTCTCTTTCGTCGGCGTCGGAGACCACGGCCCTCACCATGGTCTCCAGCGAGGCCCCCTGGGCTAAACAAAGTGTCATTCTGCTAGTGGATTCGCTTTGACGCGAACCTTCAATAGTCCGAAATGTATGGGAGAGACATTATTTGTCGAGATGTCACGTTTAACAAATGATGTAACTCCCATACATTTCTTACTTTTGTGGATCGCTTCGTAGCAATTCGACTTGTAGAATGTCTCTTAGTCTACAGGCCCAGAACGGCTATTGCTTTTCTCAATTTTTTCTTTCTTTTATATAAAAGGTAAAAAAGTGATGTGTGAAAGAGGACATAAGTAACTGAGGAGATGGCGTATGATGCGAAAGTATGGAAGAAAACTTTATTTGACCAGACTCAAAATGTGAGTAGGTATTGTGACACCAGCAGGCACATAATGATGAAATTCATAGTACACCTGAAGGTTAATCACCCGGCGGAAGTCGTGAACAAAGAATAAACATCCCTGTGTACATTATGTTTTAAGATTCTTGAAACTACTATTACGTACACCTACCTGACTTCTTCTAAGATTTGCTCATTCTTAGGCATGCTACCGTAGACGCTTTTCTTTAACTCTTCTACAGCAGTCTCTAACACATTAAACTTGCTGACGGTGACTAGGCAGAGTTTCTCACTGGCTGTCAACGATGGGACCTGCTGTCCTGATGCTGTAGAAGGTACTGCCTCTATTTCTTCTCCGGATGGAACTTTGGAAGCTGTGCCTGAAGCTGTGCCTGAGGCTGAGCTATCAGTTGCACCGTCTACATGCATACTGCGTGCTACATCGTCTTTACCCAGCGTTTTCTTTCTTGTCAGTACTTTGGGCGCTGTAAAATATGCTTACATTTAAAAAATTATAATGTGTGGGATAATTCTAGTATTGAAGTAATTTAATGTTGATATTATTTTAATATTTAATTTTTATATTAATAAAAATTATTATGTCTTGTATCTCCAACTAAATTTCACTATGCGAATTATCTCTAACAACATCGGATATTGTCCAGCAGTAGAGGCAAAAAATCATCGGCTTAGTGATATCATCATCATCATCATCAACCTATTCTAGTCCACTGCTGGACATAGGTCTCCCCTAATGAGCGCCATAGCGATATAAGTTAAGGCATATTACCTAACGGCACTCAGTGAAGTGGAATATTAAAGTGGAACTATCCTGGTACAACTCCAACGTACCGCTTATCTTTGCCATAGTAGAGATATGGTAAAGATATAAAACTAACGTAAGATTAATAGTAAACACGAAACTCACCTCCCGTTGCTTTTTGTACGCGTTCAACTGAAAATAGAGTTTATGTTTTAGTTACAAAAATATGAAACTAGTTTTAATTAAGTTGTAAAGTTTAATTTGTTTTGAGTTTATTTCCGGAAAAAATACTCTTTTTTTGTTACAAGAGGAGACCCTGCCCTTTGAAAGACATTCAAATATTGCCTTCAGGGGATAAAAGGGATGCAAAAGATAATTTTTTGATCCAATGACTTCTAAGTATACCTATCTACCTAAAAGGCGAGCCATGTCTAAACACATAGGTGTCAAAATTCAATAACACATTGACTACGGTAACGGGCTGAAAGAACCTGATGAATAATTTTCCTATAGTGCGGCTGACATAATCGTAGTTTTCCTGCTGGTGCGGTCTTCATATCTTTGGTTTGGCTTTGAGTTCTATCTTTAATAGTTCTAGCTGTTCCTAGCCTTGGTAAGACATTAAATGTTATTCAAAATCCGGAGTAATCACCATCAAGTACAAATACATTTAATTAATTATGATACCGATATTATCATTCACATGACTAAAAATTCGTGTGTGTGCGGATATCGGGCACTAAGGATCTTACAGGTTAATATGATTCCGGTACGAATAAAATCGTAGGTCAATCAATTGTTATTCTATTATACTCAAAATAAGTGTCTACGTTTATTTGGCATAAAAAAATTTGTCTCAGATTATATGACGGTCTACGTTTCGACCTGTCACTATGATTATGAAAAGTGAGGCGTAGAATTTTTATTTAAAGTAAACTTATTCGCCGCAGTTAACGTGTTAACTGATTGATCTAGTGCCTGCGACCCATACCGCGACTCTACCATACCGCGACCATAGCTAGTCTGGACTAACAGACACTGTTGAGAACCTACTAAGGTATACATATATGGACTGCATTGCTTTGATCTGATGTTTTAGTTCATTATATTAATGTAGACACATTAATAATATTAATAGAGACCAGGGTGGGTCTGCGCCGGGCTCAGGTCGCTCTTCACAATTTTTTTCCCTTTAATTTCTCTTTAAGCAAACCATTTAAAATTCAAGTCATCAGCCAGGTAGGTAAGGTCGGAGGCTGGTTAGTGCCCGGCTGGCATAGCCATCTTAACTAGGTATGTGGCCACTTCACTCCACTAAGATTACCGATGAAATTATATATTCTACTAGCTTTTGCCCGCGGCTTCGTCAGCGTCGAATTCTGTTCCCATACCCACTACCATGGGAACCTAATACAGAAAAAAAAGTAGCCTATGTGTTATTCCAGACTATAATCTATCACTGTACTAAATTTCAGCCAGATCCCTTCAGCCGTTTTGGCGTGAACGAGTAACAACAGCATACATACTCACAAGCTTTCGCATTTATAATACTTACCTATTAGTAGGAGTAGGATATGTTACTAGTAAAGTGTAGGCTTCTCTTACTAAAAAAGGGCAGGTCAAAAGCATTCAAAACCGAACCGGCTTGCATGAACCGTTAATTGACAGTAGAAGGAGCTTGTGTTGTGAAGTACCTATGTAAGAATAGAAGCAGATGACGGGCTTGTCTCTGCCTACCCCGTAGGAAAAAAGGCGTGAGTATATGCATGTATGTATGAATAATAGTTTAATGCTTACCTACTAGCATAGTGTTTTGCCCTGGCGAGTCTGTAATTATAAGCATAATATTTATTATAAGAATGAATTTGTATATAAAGTCAAGGCAGGCATTATAAAACTACGATGGCAAAATTGGCTTCACAAGGAATCTTAGGTATGCTGACTGCGGGCTGCATAAATGGGGCAAAGGTTTGGTTTTGGTTTAATTGTTGTTGATTCGATCATCTAATAGAGTTTTGGGTGGTGAGATTCACAAATATTTTTTCTGAACTTGGCTTTAATTAAGTAAATGTACTTTGTGGCCTTTTCTATTCAAGAAGATAAATAACCGGGCACTATAAATTACGCTTTCACACGGCACGGTAGGCCCTTTCTCACACGAAATATGAAAGCATTAATTAGCAGAATACTACATGGTTACCCCTTACTCGCACGGAACACGAACGCTTTACCGCGTCATGGTAGGCCCCTTTTCATACTGAACACGAATGCTTTAACACGACATGGTAACAGCTTTTTCGCACGGAACACGAACGCCTTTACACGACATGGTAGCCGCTTTCTCGCTCGGAACACGAACGCTTTAACACGACATGGTAACCGCTTTCTCGCACGGAACACGAACGCCTTAACATGACATAGTAACCGCTTTCTCGCATGGAACACGAACGCCTTAACACGATATGGTAACTGCTTTCTCGTACGGAACACGAACGCTTTACGTCGTTTACACGTCATGGTAAGACCTCTGTTCACAAAAAGCCTGCATGTGCGCCAAATAGCAATGGCAACTCATACTAGATATTTTATACATCATTAATTTCATTTTTAAGTATTTTGTTTGAAAAATATGAGCGAAATTATTTAAAAATAGAAATGATTCTACAATATACGGTCGAGTATTAATAAAAAATTATGTTGTGGAACTTTGGGTATTAGCTAGACGTCGAACAATAGAATACACTTACCAGATCCATCTGCCTGTAAAAAAAAAAAACAGAAAATGGTTAGTGAAGCTTAAATAGCATTTGATACTAGTTGATAGAAAAAAATATAGTTGTAATACAAATAAATATGGGTGGATATATTTTGCTTTCTCCGTTCTCACTACTAACTATAACGAAAACTGGAAATGTAAAACCTAACGTGCCAATGAATTCTATATATACTAGACGAGCTGTTTAGAATAAAAAAATGTGGTACGGTTCCGGGGGTGAGGCGGGACCGCGGGAATGGCAGAGGGACGCAGATAAATACGTTATAGAATTTAGACAAGTTGTGTATAATCGCTCGCCTTTTTATATAATTAATTAATTTTTTTTTGTCTTTACCTCATTGTATTGTTTACATGTTTTATTGTAGGTTAATAAAATATGAAATAACCTCTACAATGTATTCGCCAACGACTAAAGTTTCACCGGTGCCCAGCTGCCTACCAGCAGGCAGGCTTCCTGCAGCGCCTCTCAACTCAACGTTCTTGTTCAAGATCTTCTGCTGCTGAGCAAGGCAATGCAGTACCGTCTGCAGCATGCAGAAATCTACCACACCCAACTGGAAGTTAGAATGACATTACATAGTAGCTAAAACACTGAAGGATATATCTGGTTATCTACAATGTGATGATGTGAAGTATAGCAATGAATATTATTTATAGACATGGACGTCGATGTCTACTTAAATCAGTGAAATGAATTTTAACGCCATCTGTATATAAGCAGTCGTATGCTGTGTAAGCATCGTGTCATTTATGTGATAGCTACAAAAAGTTACAAAGTTAAAAAGCACGTAGTTGATGGTTGGTTGATAGCTATTGCGATGCCAAATTAGTTGTAACGTACTGCCAGTCTAGTAGTAGATATACATAGAAGTAATTGTCATAATAATATGGATACGATTAGCCAAGAACCTTAGGCTAGTTTTCCTCTCACATCAATCTTCGGCGCTGATAAATCAACATGTATGAGTATAGTACACGGTCAAGGAAATAAGTATAAACCTTTCCATATAGCTCCTCATGTTAAGGACGGATACCTTTTTTTTTTGTGCGGAAATCCCTTCGGATACCCCCCGCCGGCCAACGGGGGCGGTTATGTCGGGCTTGAACCGACTAAAACCGCACGCCCTCTCGGGTCTGCAGACACCGGGGTGCATAGAGCATATTCCTCGCACTCGGACTGACCCTGTGCCATTCGCAGTGTCCCCTCTGATAACAGCAGAGGGGTACCTGGAGCGACCAGCCCCGCGGGCCTTGCAGACCTCATTGCCCTCGTGCAATGAGGTTAGCTGGCCCTGAAAAGGGCCGGTTGGTCAGACTCTTGGCCGTTGACGTTGACGCCAGCTACTCCAGAGGAGTAATCAATGATGCGTCATCGCCCACGTTGCCCAAGGTGCACTAAACTTGGAGGTGATCCAACCAGTCGCACCCCAAGGACGGATACCTACTTATCTCCTTGGCCGTGTGTACTCTTATGCGATTAACACACGGCACCGCGCACCGCCGCGAAGGGGGGTGGCGGTAAAGCGGATTTACGAACATGTCCGTGCGGATGTATTCCATATGTATTTCCAAACAAATCGGGCATCGACGAATTTCTTAGAGACCAATGCGACCTGAGATCCGCCTCAACGCCTACCAAGCTGATCGACACCGCCGACAGTCGGTGTGAGAGGAAAACTAGCCAAAGCGGTAGCAATAGACATCAGTATGATAAGTTCCATTCACCTCTGGCGTGCCGATAGCCAGGTCAATCATTTCAGCAATATTTACCAGCACAGCTTCACCTGAAAGTTGGATTCCTTGTAAGATATTTGTAAATAACCTTCAATCAATTCAATCAATTAGCCTTTCGCAGTTCACTGCTGGACATACGCCTCTGCCAATGTTCGCTACCTTTCGCATCCAGTCTATTCCAGCTACTTTTTTCAGTTCGTCAGTGCTTCTGGCTGGGGGACATCCCACGTTCCTTTTGCCAACACGCGGTCTTCACTCTAGGACTCGTTTGCTCCAACGGGCATCGGTCCTTCGACAGTTTTGGCTCAGCCCATTACCACTTGAGCTTGCTTATTCTGTGAGCTATGTCGGTAACTTTCGGTAGTAACTTCGGTTCTTTGTCGAATGACCTCATTGTGAATTTTATGCTTCAAAGAAACTCCAAGCATAGCTTGCTCCATAGCCCTTGGCGTGATTTTAAACTTGTGCAGTAGCCCCACAATTACTGTTCACGTTTCGGCACCGTAAGTCATAACTGGCAGGTGGCACTGGTCGAAGACCTTCGTTTTGAGGCATTGCGGTAAGGGTGAGGAGTAAAAATAACCTTAGCTACATACGAAAGTTCTTCTGATATTTACATACCTACTTACATATAGTCACGCCAGTCTCCCATTGGGGTAGAGACGACATCTTTTTACTTGCTACGAACCTGGCATACGCCTTTCACTTCTTCTACTTTTTTATTGTTTTCATACATTCTCGCCGGTTGGCCTTGACATGGCCTTTCTTTAAAAGGTCCTCGACCTGATTAACGTACGGGCGCCTAGGTCAACCTTTACCGGGTTGCACATTCTCCCTCGGCCCAAAAATCAGTGTCGTCAATCGTCTTTCGTCCATCCTCTTTACGTGTCCGAACTGCTTAGATGCATCTCTTTCCCTATCATGGTCACTATAAACTTCTAACATACATTAACGTTCCCTTATTCTGATATTTACCTGTCATATTTCCCTTTATAGAGATGACTTCAAATAACAAATTATTTAATTCAGAGCTATAAATAAATATAAAACAATGATGACTTAGAAAAATGTAGTAAACATACGCAAAATATATTTCAATATTAATATTATCAATTAGAAACGTCAATATGTTGACTGGCAAACAGGCAGCGATACGCAACGATAAGGAGTAAATACATTAAGTTTTATTTATAAGTAATATTCAATAGATTTTTCTTTTGTAAAAAGGTTTTATTGGTATTTAGGAACTATTGGAATAGTAGGCTCATAGATATCAGTGTGCAAAATAATGAATGTGAAGCAATGAGTACCTTTTTTTTTGTTTTTTTTTTTCGTGCGGTAATCCCTTTGGATTTCCCCCCAGGAAATACGGAATCCCCGCCAGGCAGGGGGGCCGGTTATGTCGGGCTTGAACCGACTAAAACCGCTCGCCGTCTCGGGTCTGCAGACGCCAGGGTGTAAGGTTGCCCATAGAGCATATCCCTCGCACCCCGACTGACCCTGGGCCATCTCCGGTTTCGAGATGGCCCCCTCGGGTTTGGGAACCACGGTGTCCCCGTCTTGCCCCGGTTTGGGGGAGGGGCGCTAGTCGCCCCACCGTATGCTATCTTTTCCTACAAATTTAATTCGGCAAAAGTAAACATCCAGGACAGTCCCTTTCTTGGGGAAATCCTCTGAACAATACTCAAAGAATGTGCTATATTAGAAAATATTCGCGCTTCCTACTTGTGCCCCCGCGTGAACCCCCTGGGGTCGCTATGAACACTCACTATTACACTTGGACCCCATGTTTTGTGGAAGAGGGAATGACTCACGTTTTGGATTACCGGGTTTCAACAAACTTCCTTCCAGTGCATTCAACCTTGGTTTAGCAATCGTTTGATACTTATTATTTTATTTCCCTAAAAATAGTTAACGTTTTAACATTCTGCAATTCTGCTCTTTGTCTCTGATTGCCTCTAATGGACTTCCTCTTGTCCATCTGTCGGTTCGCTGTTCGACCTGTTAAGGACTTGTGAAGGATTACTTACATTCTGATTCTACGATTACTTTATAAGATAGGTCTCAATTTTAGTTTCTATTTAATTGCTTAATCCTGATTACGAATTTGACTATGGCCAAGCTGCGACGCAACAACCTATAAGTTGAGAAAATGCCCTGTTTAAATAATGGTAAAATGTTGTTTTGTGACCAAACTTACATAGCGAGATTGTGCGGATTATGGCTTCAGCTATACTTCTCAGACTTCTCATTTTCAAAGCGTTAAATTTACTTTATGCTCCTATAGACAAACCCAATACTTTCTACCGATATACGATAGAGAATATTGTATAGTATGATAATATAATTCATCACCACAGACAGGTCTGAGTGATTCAATGCGTCACAATCCTAAGAAAAGCTGAGAAAAAGAAGCACAAACTCTCGAACCTCTTAAGAGTTTCACGTTGGACAGCAGGGTCAAGGGCGTACTCTAAATACTTGGGAACGTACACAGGTATAATTGCTTACAGGTTAGTGAGGTTGGCTTGGGCCCCGGGTTTTGTGACCCACAATTAAAGTCAACACTGTTATAATCAATATGTTTTATTGTAAACGAATACACATAATACTGTAATACAATATAAGAATTAATTTTTAAACAATCAAAGCTTTTCAACAAAATAAAAAAAACAATAAAACATACATAAATTAAAAAACTGTAAATCATAAATTGAGTCATTACAATCCGAGGTATATGGCACAAAGTAGTAAAGAGGTTTATAATCATTATTAAAAGATAGAAATACTGAATGGGTGACATCTTGAGGGTAGTTTATAAATTCTTTATGACATAGCTTGTTACTTGTTTTTTAGGCACTTGTTTTAACACCAACTATATTTTGTGTATATTGTTGGTATTTATGTTGTGTGTATCTAACTATACGAGATCTCTCTTTGTGAGACGAGTTGATGTACCAATGCTAAAGAGATGGTTGTTGGATGGTTTATAAATTCATTGGCAGTCACACAGTCGCCCCCTTAGTATAGATGTAATTTACAACCAACTATTTAAAAAAATTACTTAGGCGTTTTATGTCACCCGGGCAAAAGATGAGAGTTTACTTCCTCTGCGGTAGAACATCTGTAATAAATAAAAATACGATTACATAAACGTAAATTACTGAAAACAATTTGAGTTTATTGAAGACTAGCATCGCCACGCAGTATCAGTCCTGTAAGTATTGATCCTGACGAGATTTCGAGATAAAAAGTAGTTTATGTTCCTCAAGGATAATGTAGCATTCTAATGGTAAAAGAATGTTTAAAATCGGTTTATCAGCTTTAGAGTGTATCGATTACAAACAAACGAAATATTCTGTAAACGCTGTCTGTAAAGTTGCCCTTTTCGGGGTTGGGATGTCAGACGGCAGTCGATCTCACAATGTGTTATAATTACCTAAATTCGCAATTTTTTTATGAATGTAGACTTTGGCTTTGAGCTGAAAGCCTCGGATGTAACCGAAATCAACGTTAAGCTGATGATGATGACGTTTGTATATTTTTAAACTGATAAACAGCTTAAAGTAATTCACTTACCTTCTATGCAGCGGCAGTCCTGAAAAACATTTGTTGATTAGTAAATACATCATAATGTAATTTAATATAATAATATTACCTACAGAACTAAAAATTACATTTATATATTTTAAAAAACATATCTAGAGAGCAGTAAAAATACCCGAAAATATTTAGAACTAGCTGTACCGCCTTGCTTCGTTGCCGTGGAGCTTCTTTTTTTTAGCTTGGAATCCTAATTCTTCTTCTAAAATAAAAGAAGCCTGAGTTACACCTTATAATATAAGCTCACTGCCAGCGAAAGGCCTTCAAAATAGAGAGCCATTCTAGAGATGAAATAGTATATAGTAGTAATCATTGAAACAGATAGAAAGGCAGATACAATTTTGAATATTTACGGCTTGGCCAGACAGACGGTGGTCTCTATCAGAGCGAATCCGTCTGCCCCATCTGGTTGATTTTTATTAGGGTTATTTTGGTAACGAAATACACTTACCGGAGTTAAGGTTGGCTTGGATGGTTGTTTATCTTTTTTGGTTGGAGGCTTGGCCGTACACGGGGCATCTACTGCGCCACCTACCAATTTACACAGTAATGTATTTATAAAGGAACGTTATCTTGTTCTTGGCCTGTTACTCCAAATTTGAGTAAAAACGAAAAATGTTGTAATGCCAAATTGTCCTGTTCGACTATATGAATCAAAAGCGAAACGTAAAAACAAAAGCGCCTAATGCTAAAGGCCTAATGTGTATTCTGGATTTCAATTGGAATTCCTTAAGAGGCCATTCCTGAATTATTTTGATTTTCTTGACTTAAATGACTGAAATCTTTTTTCTATAAATAGTCGTTGGTAACAAATGATTTAAATAATAAATATATAATCTACGACATTCTACACAGCGCTTTTAGACCCAAAGTAAGTATAGTTTAACTAGCTTGTGTTATGGCTTCCAGAATGCGTATAAACATAATTATATAGTTTTTTTTGTAAATACATTCATATTAATATATATATACAAATATTTGCACTGAGCGGGAATCGAACCCGCGCCCCCTGTCGTAGTAGTCGAATGCACTACCGCTACGCCACAGAAGCCGTCTGTTTTGTTTACTTGACATTCCAGAAAAAGGATATTGAAAACAGAAAAGCGAAATCGGGTTAATGCAGCCTAATATAACGGTCAGCGTAGTCGTTGGTGAAAAATCCTTTCTGGAACTCTAATTTCCTCTATAATGTTATAGTTCATCCTTTTTTGGTAACAGAGCATAGCCAAAAATTGTCAATGGTCTCAAAGGGACTGTTAGGGATACCAAAATACCATATAAAGTGGAGGTGAAACAGTAGGAGGGCAAACCCTGGGCCCCGAAGTGGAAGCTTTACAAGCAACAGGGAATAACACCCGGATGATGGTGATGAGACAGATGGGCATAAAAATAATATTAATTACATACCTGGACCAACAGCCACGCTTTCTGTGCCACTAATTTTATACATCTGTAAAATGTAATTCAAGTAGTAAAACTACATATTATAACACATACCTAGGGTACCTTTTTTTATTTTTTTCTCGTGTGTATGGCTTGAACCGACTAAAACCGCACGCCGTCTCGGGTCTGCAGACGCCGGGGTGTAAGGTTGCCCATGGAGCATATCCCTCGCACCCCGACTGACCCTGGGCCATGTCCGGTTTCGAGATGGCCCCCTCGGGTTTGGGAACCACGGTGTCCCCGTCTTGCCCGGTTTGGGGGAGGGGCGCTAGTCGCCCCACCGTCCCGGCCTGCTTCTGCTGGGGTGACAGGCGGCCTCACCTGCCACCCCCAGGCCTGCGCTCATGGAGGACGGAGGTCGTTAAGCGACCTCCGGCGCCTGCGACGCGCGGCGAGCATGTTGCGGGCTCGGCGGGCCGGGAGAGTTCTGAACCTCTCCCGGGCGCGCTCCGCCATCTCCTTCGCGAGCATTACATGCTCGCAGAAGGAGGTGGCGGCGGCCCACGCGCTCGCGCTCCGCACCATTGCCGCAATCATGCTGCCGAGCGAGAGGACTCCCACCCCGATGGCTGCCACGAGGTCACGCCTCGGCACTTCCCACGCCGGGCAGTCCGCCAGCGTGTGCAGCCCTGACATACCTAGGGTACCTATTAGTCTAATTTATATATTATACAAAAATCATCTACAATTTTTCTTTGCCACTTTCAAGGTCGCAAATGTATAACTACCCGCCGCCGCTTAATGCTTTTGCAAAGGCGCGAGCACACAAACGCGCTGCCCCTACAGCGCGTTTATTTACACACTTCATCAAGCAAACATGTGAAAGGAAGTTATTGGTCAGAGCATAGTTTTCGGTTAGGCATTAGGTATTAAAGTGGCAAAAAATAACACACGGCTTAATCTGATGTTAAGTGATCGCCGTAGCCACAGACACAAGGTTCTATACGCGTCGTCTATACTATTTTTGAAAGTGATAAGTTCCATTACACAATTTTTCTCTATGTCTGCTTTTTATCTCACCAATTGATACGACACAACGCAATCGGCAACTAAAAAAGGCTATCGAAACTAGTTTATAAGGTTAATTTAAGATTGAAATTGGTAACTTGTTCGTTCGACTGCACAGATTTTCTTGCTGAATATTTCAACACTTTTATTGAACGCTGTACGTAGTTGCACGCACCAATCTACTAGGTTCCTGCCGCTTTGACCAAGCCTCCATTTAGTGATGTGACATACCATGTTTCCTCAGTAGTAGTCAGTATTCACTATATAGTCAGAGCATTGCCCACGGCAAAGTAGTATAGGAAAGTAAACAAATTAATTGTTTAACTAAAATGACGATATATAACCTCTTTGGTTGTGACTATTCTTAACACCTTTTTTATCGCGCGGAACCTCATTGTACTTCTCCACCCCTCGGGTTTTTGTCGAGATTGAACCGAATAAAAGCTGCACAGCACCTCTGCATCATCAACCATATTGCCAGGTGCACTAGAGAGGAACTCGACCAGCCTTAGTCACCGACGTTCGCAACACCGTCGATGTCTTGTTTGAGTCTCACTTCCCTACAGAGAGAGAGCCATAACACGACGCGCCGCCACCCTTGGCTAGGGTGACTGTGTTCTTCGTAGACCTTTATAAATACTATCGTACTCACTTTGCCATCATCACCAGCTGCAAATCCAGACGTCAGAGGTACGACTTCTGGTCCCCATTGCTTCACAAAGTGTCCTGAACGTGCGACGCGCTGCGCAGGGGTCGTCGTTGTATGAGACCCGCCACAGTAACGGTTGCATAAATGTTTGTCGGTCTCTGATCTGGAAGTATATAGGTAGGTTTATCTAACTATGTGCCTCTGTGGCGTAGCGGTAGTGCATTCGACTACTACGACAAAGCGCAAATATTTGTATGCATGAATATGTCTATTTGCATTGGTCTGGGTGTTTCTATGTATAATATGTATGTATTTACAAAAGAAAAGTATATAAGTATGTTTATCCGCATTCTGGAACCCATAACACAAGCTAGTTAAACTATGCTTACTTTGGGTCTAGAAAGCGCAGTGTAGAATGTCGTAGAATATTTATTTATTATTATTATTTATTTATTGTTGGCTATACAATAGCTTCTCCTTCTTCTAGCGTTGGTGTACCTTTCTTTTTTTTCGTGCGGAAGTCCCTTCGGATACCCCCCTGCCGGCCAGCGGGGGCGGTTATGTCGGGCTTGAACCGACTAAAACCGCACGCCGTCTCGGGTGTAAGGTTGCCCATAGAGCATATCCCTCGCACCTCGACGGACCCTGGGCCATCTCCGGTTTCGAGATGGCCCCCTCCGACTTGGGAACCATGGTGTTCCCGTCTTGCTCCGGTTTGGGTGAGGAGCGTTAGTTGCCCCGCCATCCCGGCCTCACCTGTCACCCCCAGGCCTGGGCTCATGGAGAACGGAAGTCGTTAAGCGACCTCCGGCGCCTGAGTCGCCTCCGAGGTTGCGGGCTCTGTGGGCCGGGAGATTTCTAAATCTCTCACGGGCGCTCCGCCATCTCCTTCGCGAGCATTACATGCTCGCAGAAGGAGGTGGCGGCGGCCCACACGCTCGCGCTCCGCACCATTGCCGTAATCATGCTGCCGAGCGAGAGGACTCTCACCCCGATGGCTGCCACGAGTTCACGCCTCGGCGCCTCCCACGCCGAGCAGTCCGCCAGCGTGTGCAGCCCCGAGTCCTCGCCCGCGTCACAGTGATGGCACTCAGGCGTTGGCTCCTTCCTGATCCGACGCAGTTGGTCCCCGAAGCAGCGTTGGTGTACCTACCTGACTTTTTGGACTCTCGGTGTCGTCATTTGTTTGTCTATTTTTTCCCAATCATGCATGTTGCGCTGTGGCACATTAGTCGCTTGAGACTTGCGTATTGAATCTGTGGAAAAATTTAACAGTAACTGCATTTGTATAGAACAGCAAGGAGTAACATTGAGCTAAACTTGGTACCGAAAGTGTGAATAATTACCAAATTCCTAATATAGTTTTCATATTTTAGTTGATTGTGGAGTACTTAATAAGTTTTCCTTGCCAACTGTCATCATGACAGCTAAGTTATGTACGCGGAGCTGCATACAACTATAAACTATTTACAGGATCGATCGTGAGATATTATATACCACATATACGAATAAAATTCGACTAAAAAGCGGTTACCAATATTTTATGCCATTCGCATTTTATTTTTTAGAACCGAATTCATTGTCAATATACCAGACATCAACAAGTAATGCATTAATTTTGAAACGATAGAGTTTCGGAATAAGGTACTTGGTTTTATTACCTCCGACTCAATAAAGTTTTCATCTATCATAATACATTTACACTCGTCTCGATAGGGACGTTGAATGGTCTTATGTATATTTTTTTCCACTGCGACATTATTTGCAAAAAAAGTAGCAACCACGAAAGTTCGGTATTTTGCAGAGTTTAGACAAGCGAAAACTTCTTACAATTTATTAAACAAGTATTTCTACGTCTGTTTACACTGAATGCAATATTTGTATTATAATTTGTGACCGCAAATGACCGATTAAATTATTATATATTATATTATATTATTAAAAAAAAACAGTCTAAATATTGTATAGTAATAGTGCGCGTTCAAACATTTTTATTTAAGGTGAGATAAGATTTGAAACCTCGATCATCAAGATGAAAGATCGATTTTTGCAATAAATGTCATATTTTTGCTGAAAGTTTTATACTTACATGTAAAAAACGAATAAAAAACAATACAGCACAAGTCAGCTTGTAGTGCTAACTTAGTATACTTATTGTATTGTTTGCGGATTGAAAAATCTGCAAGTAAGGTTGTTAATCTAAGTTAAGAATTAAGGGAAACTAAGTCAACAGATTTCCGCACGGAAAAAAGGGTGTTTACTTGTTTGACAGTAGACTACGGTATTATATTACCCGTGACATTAGTAAATTAAACACTCACCAAGTTCATAAGTGAGGTATGGCTTCATCGACTTCGTAGGCTGTAGTGGTTTGGGTGGCACAGAAGGTCCCGCTTCTGATTGCATGAATGCTTTTGCATCACAGGAAATGCAATTCACGTCTCTGGTAAAATATAAAAATTCGATTATTATGCCATTTTGAAAGTATTATATCATATTTCATTTCCATAAACTATTATAATATATTACGCATAATATTACGCATAAAATTCATAATTTTTGAATTACGTACACATCGATATTGTCGACAGTGTACGCATATGATATTGGCAAGCAAAAAATTGCTACGCAATTGGTACTCTGCACCTGGTGTTAGATTTGTTGTCTGCGTCGGAATTCGTCACAAGAAGGTAAATCTTACTTTACTGTCGACAGAATTGTCGGTACAATTGTTAGTTCTAGTCCAGTGGTATACATGCACAAAATATCACAAGAAGATAGCTTTTCGGCTTGTTGCAACAGTTTAAACCAGTATCTACAATATAAAGGGTAATTCATCCTTCCTTATTGAAAGTTTGAAATCCTATTAATATAGAATACAATAATAATTTTTAAAAAGCTCCGTACGTCAACAACTTTCTCTTAGTGCCCGCGGCTTCAGCCTCACGGCGCAGTGCAGCCATCTGTTTCAGATTGTCTTGAAGTTGTTTCATTTTCTTTTGGAAGAAATCTTTAAGTGGAGACAGCTCTACCTTATCCAGCTTCGTTTCAATTTCTCTTTGGATATCATCCAGCGCTTGCTGCCACAGCGATTCCTAAAAATTTAAATGACCCATTATTTGTTATTATTAAGAGGAAACTTTATCTTCAAGCCAGCTCATAGATGGGCTTGATAAGAAAGGAGAGCTTTTGAAAAAGTAGAAAATGCGAAAAAAAATAATTA
Organism: Cybosia mesomella; assembly: GCA_946251805.1. Lineage (NCBI taxonomy): Eukaryota > Metazoa > Arthropoda > Insecta > Lepidoptera > Erebidae > Cybosia > Cybosia mesomella. The sequence continues at coordinate 25,188,096 of OX276390.1, read as the reverse complement.
AAATTTTACTTTAAATTTCAAAAAATGGAACGAAAGAACGGAACGGAAAGAAATGGACAAATGGACATGCCTTTTTAATTTTTTTGTATGTACAATAATACAAATAGGAGATTTCCGATTTACCCACTTATTATTTTAGTTGTTTCCTAAGGGTTCTAAATTATGAATGTTCTGAAAATTTATCTCATCCTAAAATATCCCGTGGCATTGGCTATTTTCAAAAGGTAAAAATAATTTACCTCATATGTTTACTTATAAATTACAATAAGTACACAAATAAACATACCTGAACATTAAGTTTTCCTAGAGCGTGTTCAAGTCCCTTGGAAAGGTCGTCACAAGCTAATTCGAACTGATCATGAGAGACCTTACGTGCCAACATGCGTAGATCTGCTTTATCAGCTAGAGCCTCCACCATATCTTCGCGATCAAGCTTGATGGCTTTCAGTAATTCAACTTGTTCTAGTAATGACTGCAGGGAGGAAAGACGAAGGTTGAATTTTTACTTATAACTCGCAGTGTAACTAGTTAGGTAATACTAATTGCAGAACCTTCTTACCAACACAAATCAGAGATCGTTTATTTCAGGAAATAACAATAAATAATTTTGATAGGTAAGGTAGGTGGGATTACCCTCGATCCACAGGACCCTATTGGAAAGCTACAGGCTTATAGCCTTATAGGATCATGGCCTCATGGCCTTATAGGCTGTAGGCTACAAGCTATTTCTCTGCCAAATTTCACCTGTATTCGCTCAGCCGTCATAGCGTGATTTTGGCTGATTGTTTTTTTTGTGATAACATCTTTATTTCAAAAGTAAAGATGACATATCGTCAGTCTTACATTAATATTATGTTGTCTCTCTTCCTTTTCTTGTGCTAATGTCATCGCCGTTTCATGAACTTGTTGCAACTGAGTTTGCATATTGTGTACAGTTTTGTATAATGACATCAAACCTGCAGAAGAAATTTAAATCATAAGACAAATAATATTGCTTTTACTGGATTTCTATGAAATCGTCAAAAATGTTGTTTCAGCATAGTAATGAAGCTTACTTAGGTGCGTGGAAACCCTTTCGGGCTTCATCTCACCGGAGCTAAAAGTGAAGTGTATATATCGGGCTCGTACCGACTAAAACTGCACGGGGCCTCTCACGTCAGCCATATGGTACGGAGTACCAGGTGGCCATGGCCGCCAACGTGGCGACCCCGACTGTTGTTGGGATCGCGAAAACACCGCCACCCTGGGTCTGCTTCTGCTAAGTCGTTGGTGGCAAGTAGGAAATGACCCTTACTTGAATTTGAACACTTAACGGCTTAAAACTTAACTACCTTGTAAATCTTTTAGTAGCTCCGGAGATGGTCCTGCAGAGCCTTCTTCTCCACAGGTTCCTTGTGTGGCAAATTGTAATCTCACGTTCTGATCTATCTGCTCTTGAAGCGCATTCAACTGTGTATTTTATTTAGTCTTTAATCAAACACGGCATAAAAATGTATACATGCGATATATAATAATATAAACTATAATTTAGTTAAATTTCGTTTGAGTAGTCTAGAGACCCTAGAGTTTAGATTCAAGATAAGACCCGGTAGGTAGCGCTGCAATCGGAACATAGAATTTTTCTTATAATTTTATTCCGTGTGAAATTCGAGTGAGTCGCTAGTAGCAGTAGACCTTATTCATAGTCATTTTAACAATAACTTTCTAAAGTTTGCACCGATAGTTGCGTTGCTTCCTCTAGTTTCCGGATTTTTATTAAATTGCACGTCTTTGGTAGCCTAAACTGAAGTATTAATTTGTCTCTATTACATTTTGCCTAGGGTTCGTTGTTATGATTAAATATTTTAATGAATATCGTACTTGATCTAATATATTTCCATGTGGTGAGAACACGACTTCGAAGCATTGATTCAGTTTATGCTCCAGGCTCTTCACTCTGTCACTGAGGGCAGATACCTGCGTCATGTCTGGCATGTGCTGTATATCTGAAAAATAATAAACATTTCGCAAATCGATATTTCATCTTAACACTTCATCGGTAATGTTTCGAGTTTTAGAACTTATTAGCAGTACTAACGATCTTCAGTATTACAGTTACAAGAATGATGAAATTTAATATGGTCTCATTCAGGAAATAAGAACGTCTATTGCTTCAAGTGAGGTCTATCTAATAAAAGAGTTTGAATATCTTAGAAGTCCGTTTTGCTTCGGTAAGGTGTTGTAGTTATACAATCTATATATATATAAAACAAAGTCGTGTTAGTGATGTCCGCTAGCGCCCCAGAAGCTGCTGTTCCCAGAAGTGCCGGAACCACTAGTCCAGAAAGTTGGATTTTGATAGCAAGCTAGTAGCTTTTTGGTGGCTTTGTAGTTAAATAGTGAAAAAGCCATGTCGAAACATCGTAGACAAAACGACCTGACGGCGAATATTCCATAATTGAAAAGTCCAGTCGTCGAAACAAACAAATGCGAACCATTCTGTCGGCGAAACATCCATAGGTGAAACGTTCTATCGAAGAATCTCTCAAAAAGTAAACGTCCTGTCGGTGATCAGTCCAAAGGAGAAATTACTGTCGGAGAACGCTTGCAGAATCTGTGGGTTTAGTCTTCTATACTGTGCCATTTTGTGTTTTTTTTTTTTGCGGAAATCGGAATTTGGTATGTCAAAAAGCAGCAAAGTTACGAGGATACAATTTTCCTGCGTACGGTAAACACCTCGAGTTTCTCATCACTCGAACTAACGATGAAGTGGAAATATCGGACTCGAACCAACTAAAACCATCAGCGTATACGGTCGGAGAACCAGGTGTGTTTGAGAAAGGATTTTCCTGAAACTTCGACCAGCCTTGGCCACCAACATTAGCGGCCCCGGTGTGCTGTTGGGGTGCAAATTTCCCTTTCGCCTATAGAGAGGCACGCGCGGAAACACGACGCGCTGTGTTGGTCGGCGAATTTCTGTTATCTGGTTATGGAAGTTTAAATTAAAACTAAACGAAAATTTAGCTGTTATTTGCAGGGCTCTTACTTGCAGGACCACCACTAGTTGCTGCTTGTCCCTTAGGTGCTACAGGGCTTGGTCCTGGTTTTGATCCCTTAGGTGCTCCAGGGCTTGGTCCCATAGGTGCTGAAGTGGTTGGTCCGGTAGGTGCTACAGGCGCTGGTCCAGAAGATGGTGGAGTCATTTGTCCTGTAGGTGCTGGACTCATTTGTCCTGCAGGTGCTGGGCTCATTTGTCCTGCAGGTGCTGGACTCATTTGCCCTGCAGGTGCTGGACTCATTTGTCCTGTAGGTGCAGGACTCATTTGTCCTGTAGGTACTTCAGGGCCTGATCCTGTAGGTGGCACTGTGCCTGTGCCACCTGGAGTTGCAGTCTGTGGTGGAGGTACCCTCACTACCGGAATCACCATCTCCTTCTTAATAGGTGCATCTAGAAATAAATTAATTTATATCCGTACAAGATCGATACATGTATGAAGATTGACATTTGTAATTTGTCCAGTTTATCTACATCCTACTTATATTTGGGAATCTAATAGCGTCGGTAGCTTAGTGGTTTAGGAGTCAACCCTACGATTGAGAGGTCCCGGGTTCGAATCCTGGCCATTACACTGCCGACGTGAACCCACTCCTAACACAAGTGATTAAGCTTAGCTGAGGAGTAAGGGGGAATATTAGTAATTGCGGTTACTAATATTCGGTTTAAAAAACAATAAGTTAGAATAGTTTCGTAATGATTCAATTTATTAAACTTCTGAAGCCCTAAAGGGCAATAAAAAAATATTGATTTATGAAATTTGATTTACCAAATTATAATGAAAATTAAAATGAATAAATAAGTTTATAATTACTCACCAACTTTATGATCCATTTCTTTCATTGCATTGTAAAATGCATCGGATACATGATCCAGCTCATCTTTGAGGTGTTGCAGGCAAGGTGTAATCTGTGCGAGCTCTTCTTTAGTCGCAAATGTTTGAGACATTCCGCTTTTTGGTAAAACTGGCATTGCAGCTGCCGGTGCTCCTGGTCCCGTAGGTCTATAGTAAATAGTAAGCGCCATTTACTAAGTTATATAAACGTTAGGTGTTTGGATTGATTCCGTCTATATCTTTTGTAGCCTAAGCCAACTTGACTTACAAGTCTGTACAGTACACCTACTTACTGACGAACGTAGCTCTTGTGTAGGCTTTCCTTTCGAGGGTCAGGCACTAGTCGCTCCCTATAATTGATTCAGATCTCGAGATGTAAGTAAATCATTTATGATTGAATTGAAGCTAGTTGAAATCGGTTCAGTAGATTAATTTTTATAAATTATTTTGTTTTATGGCTTTTTTTTTTGTTACATGCGGAAATCCCTTCGGATACCCCCCTGCCGGCCAGCGGTGGTTATGTCATGTATCGACTAAAACCGCACGGATTCCTCCCCAAGTACCCGTTGCCGGGCACCCCGGGTAAGCCCTCGAATTGTTTTATGGCTTGTCGGAAATATAAACATCATGAGAAAAAAAAATTACTGAAGCACTGCGGCGGCGGCTTCGTGTCCGACTATGTCTTGCATTAATGAGCTCAGTTTTGCGATTCCTGCCTCAGCTGCCTCCAGTCGGGATGATACATTCACAGTTGCCCACATATCGGTAATACCTTTCATATTTGTTTGCGATCTAAAATCCAAAAATGGAATATAAATGACTGCTGCTTTTTTAATTTGCTTAACTACTTCACAGTGTAAGCGTATGTGCTTATATTGCGATGTCGTTTCCCGGGGGTCGGGCACTGTTACTGGAATTTTCTGTTGGGCATCTTCAGTAGCAGCTTGGGGTAGGGACCCCTTAGCTCCCCCACCCTTGGCTACGCCCATGGCCTGGAGTCAGTCTCTGGAGTAAAGTGTGAGAATAAAAAAAATCGTGTTATACCTTATACTAGACACCTAATTCTTAAATAAATGGGTTTCGAATATTAATAATTCTCATTGAATTTCATTTATAATGTAGGTACTAGCTTTTGTTCGCGTCTCCGCCCGCATAAAAAGTAGCCTATGTGTTATTTCACAATATAATCTATTCTTGTAAAAATTTCAGCTTGATCCGTTCAGCCGTTTTTGCGTGAAAGTGTAGCAAACATCCATCCATCGATACACATTTTTACATATTTATATTAGTGGGAAGTACCTGACACCTTCCAAAAGTTCCTCGTTGTTTGGCACAGTACCATACACACGATTCTTTAAATCTTGGACAGTACTCTGTAATAGATTAAACTTGCTAAGACTGACGAGGGAGAGCTTCTCACTGGATGGCAAAGCTTGAAGTCGTTGTCCTGAGGCAGTCCTTGAAACTCCCCGACCACCACTAGCTCCTTTTTCAGCTTTTTTAGTTGTTGCTTCGCCTTGTTCAACAGCTCCTTCTTCACCTAATCCACCGGCTTTTACTTCCCCGGTTTTTGCTCCACTGGCTTTAGCTCCACTGCCTTCTGCACCGGATCCTCCTGAAGTCCCACCTTTTTTCACACTTTCTTGTTCTTCGTTTTCAGATCCATCATCTGTTTCTTCACTGCCCGCTTCACCTGCTTCTCCAGTTCTTGCACCACCTCTTGAGACACCTCCGGTTGTTGTTGATTTTCTAGTTCCGCCTTTGCCTACTGCCTTGGTTGCTCCTTGAGCTGGTACGGCTGCCTTTGATTTAGCTGCTGATGGGGGTCTCGACTCCGTTGTTGCCGGTGTGTAACCTTTTTGTGGTTTGGTTGTATTGGGCACTGTTGAAAATAATGATATTGGAGCAATATTAAAATTTCATGTGTAGGGAAATGATTTCATGTGTCTTTTTAAAATTATAATAACTTAATATATGTTGCGATCAGTTTAATTATATTCTTGACGTCCTGTATAGCGCTGCGGTGGAGCGTTCGATTGCTAAGCACCGCTCAATGTAAATATTTGTTTGCTTTGGTCAGGTTGTATCTATGAATAATGTGTATGTACTAGGTATTGTCTGCACTTCTTTTAATAAATTTTTTTATTATTTTATGAACATAATGATTATAAACCATACTTACTTCTGTCATTTTTGCCGATGCGTTCCGCTGAAAATTAAATTGTCATGTGTATAACTTTAAAAGAGTAAAACCAACTTCATGTAATCTAAAAAATGTAACTACATATCGATATCAATATTATAATATTTTTTAATCGATCCAGCTGTTCTTACATGATACGTATAGCAACTAACGGTATTTCATTTTAATACATACTAATAATAAATTATAACATATTAGAAAAAAGCAAGAAGCATTCGAGGTCGGCGGTCTTTCATGAAAGGTTTAATGACAGTAAAGGAAGCTCATGAAGTGTGTAAGGACAGTAGCAAATCGTAGGCTGTTATATTAGAAAAAAGCAAGAAGCATTCGAGGTCGGCGGTCTTTCATGAAAGGTTTAATGACAGTAAAGGAAGCTCATGAAGTGTGTAAGGACAGTAGCAAATCGTAGGCTGTTGTCTGTGCCTACCCCTGAGGGATAAAGATGTGAGTGTATGTTTGTATGCATATTTAAAACAATGTTCACGGCAAGTTTCCAAAGTGAAAGATCCGCGATGGGATTTAGGCTAGCCGACGCGACGTTCGGACACCGTCAAAATATTAAAGCTATTTTGTACAGTTAGCGTAGTGCAAAATAGCTTTAACATTGTGTCTGAAATATCAGTGAAAATATTAAAATTGAAAAGTGTGAATACGGATAAGTGAACCTAAAGATTAGTGGCTTTAACGTCGGTTCGCCGATTTTTATGAGCAGGTAAACGGTAAAACGTAGGAATTTAGTAAGTAATTCTTACCGACTAGTATAGTTTCCTGCTCTGCGCCTTGACCTGTAATATAAAAATAATTGTATACTGAGCCCATAGTATCTAACTAGTCTGGCCATAAATACTGTTACATCAAAACTTTTCTTTCTTTTCAACTTTTTAATTATTTTGAATTTAGAACACGTATATTATTTTAAAAACTTCTTTCGATTTCGCGCCATTTCACATATTTTTTTAAAGTCAAAGTCAACGATTAAAGAGAGTGGATCGATCAAAGCGCCTTCTGTCGCGATACGCAGGTGAAAGGCACATAAATATCCTCTTTACCGATGAAAACATTTTCACGATTGAAGAACACTACCATAAGCAAAATGATAAAGTGTACGCTCACAGTTCTAAGGAAGCTGCTCAAGTGGTCGGAAAGGTACAACATGGCCATCATCCTGCGTCAGTGATGGTTTGGTGGGGCGTGTCTTATCAGGGAGTCACAATTGTCACAAAGCTGCATTTTTGTGAAAAAGGAGTGAAAACTTCAGTCAAAGTGTATCAAGATACTGTCATGGAATGAACCATGACAGTATCTTGATACAGTTGTGAAACCTCTCAGCAATACACTTTATAGAAATATACCGTGGACTTTCCAGCAGGACTCTGCTTCTGGTCACAAGGCACGAACTACCCAAGCCTGGCTAGAAACCAACGTTCCGGACTTAGCTGCCTTCGTTGTGTTGAATCCTACTAGAGTAGCCACTTAAACCATTATACTGTTTGGACTTTTAGATCGATATGAGCCTCGGAATGCACTTACCAGCGGGTTTTCCGTCTGTCTGAAAGAAAGAAGAAATATTAACTTTATTTTAATATATGGCCTACTAAATCAAAAAGGTTATTATGGATCTCAGTAAACTCTTCTGGTGACTGTTATTGATAATGTACGAGTAAAGCTTTTCTTTTTCTATTCTAGAATATCTCAATACTGTAAGACAAAGGATACGAATTATTGTAATAATTCAATGTACGTAAGCACATTTTGTACTAACGCATCTAAGCATTGTGTGATGGTGAATGCAATTCAATGTTATTAATCTGGGTTCACCTTCAGAAAGCATCACGAAACATTATATCTATCGGCATAAACATTTTCTAGATATCCATAAAAGTGTCTGATCTGAATTGAACATTAAACATAAAATAAGGGACTAAAACCAATCAATCCTTTTGATATTGTTAAGTTTGTATTTTAAGTGCATTATTCTACATTATCATTATGTTTATATTACTAAGCTTTTAATATTAATAATATCATATCAAGTATCACTTCAAGGGGGATTCCTGTTGAAATAAAAAGTAAGAATATACAATTTCGTATCTTACTAGCTGAAGTCCGCAGCGTCGCCCGCTCGAAGATTGGTTATCGTTTTTTGGCTATATAATCCTGTTCTACATAACCAATTGCGGTACGGTAGATTTTATGTCTGACCAAGACTTTTCTAATAGAAAAAATCGCATGAAAATATGCTCAGTATTTTTTGCGTCCATCGCGAACAAACAGATAAATAATAATAATAATAGTTTAGTTTCAGACAATTATCTCACAGTTAAATTACATACATATGTATGTTAGTTCGAGTCAAATCTTGCAACTGACCAAACTTTATGATGTGACATGGTATTCAGGGTCTGACGATGGAGTAGGAAAGTGACTATAGGAACTCCTAAGCTAAACAAGATAGACCTATCAAGTTTGGGCTCATTAGTTTTGTCTTGGCAAGCTCTCTGGTGTTACATGGTATTCAGGATCTAATGATAGAGGAGGAAGGTGACCATAGGAACTCCTAAAGTAAACAAGTTAAACCTATCGAGTTTGGGCTCCTTTGTTTTTTCTTGACAAACCTTTTGATGTTACATGGTATTCAGGGTTTGATGATGGAGTAGGGAGGTGGCCTTAGGAACTCCTATACTAAACAAGATAAATCTATCGTATTTGGGCTCATTTGTTTTGTCTTGGTCAACACTCTGCAGATAAGCGATGTCTAAGGTCTTAAGATGGAGACGGTAAATGGACTGGAAATAAACAAGATAGACTCGTTGTGTGATTAGAACACAGCGAAAGAACTTGCACGATACAAGCTTTAAAATCAGCACAACCCTTGCATAAAATTACTATTTTCCTTTTAGTAGAATAGTTTTTAGTAGAAAGATTGTTTAAGAAAAAAGTTTTTATTGATTATCTGATTATAACTTACTGCTTGGCTGCTGTATGTTTGCTAACTATGTTAAAGTACATATTTGAACTTTAGTGATGTTTATTTGTTTTTTCGAGTAGGTATTCGAACATCCCGTTAACACTTATAATTGTAATTTAAATGACCATGTCAATATATAAATCATATATTCAAACTTAATTTATCTCACCTCTATAAGGAATTCGTTAACCATTACGGTCAGTGCATCATCCGGCTGTCGGCCCACAGGAAATGCTGCTAATGCACCCCTAACTTCAACGTTCTTGTCCGTGCATCGCAGTTGCTGCGCGAGGCAGTGCAGTACTGTGTGGAGCATGATGAAGTCCACTGTGCCTACCTGTACATCAATAAAATGTAAAATTATGAGGCGAATGGTTTTGGAAAGTCTAGGTTCTATCTGCAATTATTTCCATTTTATATTTTGCTAGGTAACTCTACAATTTAGTCTAATTAATAAAGTATTAAACCGATGTTATAAAACACAGTCAATCGCTACGTAAATATTAGACAAAATACTATGACTCTCATCACCCAAGTGCTCAAGCTGCTTCAATCTGACACAAAGTATGTGCAAAACTAGTATGCCGCAAAATAATAATTAATGATTTTGGCTAAATAATCAGTTTTCGGACGATGCGGCGATTTGGAGATTTTACATTGAAATTTACAAGATAGAATTTTGTACCTGTAAATAAGATTTGAATAAAATTATTCGTTGGCAAGCTACTAGCTTTTGCCTACAATAACTGTACGACCAACAGTGAAAAAAATCAACCGCAAAAATATTTAACTGAGACTTAAGTTAAATTTAGGTAGTACCTAACTCAGTCCGGGGGGAACGGAATCGGAGCGGCCGGTACACCCTGGGCGGCGGTCAATGGCTTCCCCTTCACCCCTTCATAGGGTTGGCATTGATCGTCGGCCAATACCCAACGTGGCGGGAACACATCGCTCTCCGTACTCCTCTGCTTTCAGAGGAGACAGGATGAGCGATGCTGTTAGTGGTGAGATGGCCCAGGGTCAGCCGGGGTGCGAGGGATATGCTCTATGGGTAACCTTACACCCCGGCGTCTGAAGACCCGAGACGGCGTGCGGTTTTAGTCGGTGCAAGCCCGACATAACCGCCCCCGCTGGCCGGCGGGGGGGTATCCGAAGGGATTTCCGCACGATAAAAAAAAAAAAAAAGGTAGTACCTAACTATTCTAGACAACGTTCTACACGCTTTGTTAGCTAACGTATTTAAATAGTGTATCAGATAACGAACAATGCTTATTTACCAGAATAGGAAATCGAAAAATTAACAAAACACTTGTACCGGTAAAATTAAAAATGTACCTACGAGATAATCATGCCAGAAACGAACTCTGGTTGTTTTGTTTGGACAATGCATATAATAATATAGGCGGCTACCTCCCTGCTTGGTTTTAATTCGAGAACAGTGGTTCTTAAGGCGAGGATTCACCGCGACCATTTGCTTGTATTACCGCCTTAAACTGACAATACATTTTGACTAAACCAGTCATCCAAAGTTATTTGATTTTTGCGTAGTTTTATAGACATTAGTTTCGATTTTGTTGTCGCAGAAAAAAGCTTCGGTAGGAAAAGGGTTTAGTCCTGTCAAACTAGTTTAGTTGAGAGTGGTAGGACATGTTTCTGGAGCCCTACAAAGATCTTCGAGGCCCAAGCTAACCTCACTTGCACGCAGTTACTGCTGTTTGATGGATGAGGCTCTGGCGCAAGCTTTTTCAGGGTTGGTAGGGCACTTACTCCCATAAAATCCGTACAAGCCTTACAAGAAGGAGGAGAGGGAGTAAGTGGATCCCAGGCTCAGAGGTGAAATCCTAAATCACATTTCTCATTGGGGTTCTGAGAACCTGATCGAGTTCAATACCAAGAAAATGCCAAGGCCGTCAAGCTGAGGGTCACCATTGTAGCATTGTGTCTGTAATGGTGACCCCCATGCCTGAGGCTTTAACTTTCGTTTACCATCAGGCGAAGTGAAGTCATATTGATGTGAATATGCAACTGGGTGTTGATGAAGGAAACTAGTTTAGTTGAGATTTTTAAATACAATCAACATTCATATCCGTGAAACATTCAGACGAGCATTATAGTGAGCACACTTGTAATGAAATAGTTTTGGCATTTACAGTAGGAGGTTAATATGGAATGCGTAAAACGACGTCGTCAAAACACGTAGACCTATGCGAATACGCAATTCGCAGTCTCTAACGTTCCTATTTGCACGGTGCTTAAAGCGTTTATAAAAGCAAATCTTGGTCAACATAACGTTATGTGCTCAAAATCAAATTCTGAAACGTTATGTTTCACGTGTTTGCTCCCAGTGAATTCCTATCTTATGAACTGTTCATGTATAACCAATATCGAACACCGTTTTCGTGGTATAAAATCGAGGTCAAGTGCACCGCATATCCTAACGCCTTTGTTCGGACATCCAGGATCTAGAATTTCTTTAGTTCTTTTATAGTAGCTTGTTTAAGCCACTTTCAAATCGACATTTAAACATTATAAATTTGAATAAAAACCATGGCAAAACATATCGTTATATATACACATTGACCGGCCTTTTGTAATGATTGGATAAACCATCAAAATGGCTTAAATTCGTATGCATAATACATAACGTGAATCACTAACTCTGTGGAGTTTCGGAATTTTACATCTTACTGCTCATCACCTTTCAGGTATAGTGTGATGAGTTTTAGTCCGAATATTGGCCATGTCTGAGTTCTGTCTAACTAAATTTTTTTATTAAGATCTGCATTGTAATGATAAAACTGTGATCAATAATAGTTTAGATCGATTTTGCTCTACTCGTCCTATCATACCTTTTTTTTTTCGTGCGGAAATCCCTTCGGATACCTCCCCGCCGGCCAGCGGGAGCGGTTATGTCGGGCTTGAACCGATTAAAACCGCACGCCGTCTCGGGTCTACAGACGCCGGGGTGTAAGGTTGCCCATAGAGCATATCATACCTATAATAATAAATTTCAGCGGAATCTCTTCAGTTATAAACAGTGATGCTGGAACATCGATAAAGCAGATACCTAAATAGACAAACTGACAATCAGACAAAAATTTTAAACATCGCATTTTCGGCATTGGTATCGCTCCTTGAACACACGTCAATTTTTTTTTTGTAAAATATTCAATGCCCAGTTTTCACCTCGTTACGATTTCATGTGTGTAGTATGTACCTATATTTAAATGAATTATTCACACCAGCAGCGTTTCCAAAACTTTATTATGTCCTGGCCCAGTTATTTTAATGTTTGACCACCGTGAACCACCACAATCTCTCTCAAAAATTAAGTTTAATTTCAAGTCAAAAAAGGTAAACACCTCAGTGCAACAGCGGAGCAAGCGTTTACGTTGACACAAAAGCAACACTATAATCTTGATCATAAACGAGGACCTACCTACTTATAATTGATTGCTAACAATGAGACAATGCTAAGCTCAGGTATAGAGGTGCCGGGTGGCACACATCATTTGAGAAACGTTGATTATAATCAATCCCTGTACCAAATTACAGCCATTTGAGAGTGACTGAGTAACAAACATCCAAACATCTAAACATTCAAACATCTTCACAAAAATTCGCATTTATAATATTAGTTGGGATTGGATAGTAGGAAGTAGGATAACTTACATCAGGCGTGCCAATGGCTAGGTCTATCATTTCAGCTATGTTTAATACTGCTCCATCTGTTTTAGTACAAGTTTATTGTTATTGTCTTTTACTGTCTACATTAAAGTATGTTGTTATGTACATTGAAACTCTACATTGCCAAACACCGCTACGATATTTAAAACATTAAATACTCTTTAATATTTACCCGCCATATTTCCACCGATTGAAATCCTCCTAAAAAAATAAGATGTTTATAAATAATAAACTGTACAAAAAGAAAAATAACGTATTAAAAATTATAAACTCATCATATTTGACATTTGACGTCTACAAGACATCTGCGTCCGGACATGATTGGGGCGTACTGTTTTTTTTGTTTTTGGTTGCCAGTAACCTCTTTGTATTAGGTATTGGGTTCTTCTCACTAGTTCCAGTGTCAACTTATCCCATGGAACTGTTGAGATATTTTATCTCACTTGTTCCATAGATTTTTAGATTGGAACAAATCAATAACGTCAGATCCAAATACGTCACAAAAATGATCACACAGGGCTATTTTTGGTGTCCCAATAAAATCTTTGGGGCCCAAGCCAACCACCTGCAAGCCTGCAAACCTGTTGAATGCCGGACGAGGTTCCGGCGTAGGCTTTCCTCTCGAGTTTGGGAGGTCAAGAGATATTGAGAGATGTTTTTTTTATACCACTCAGGTGGCAAACAAGCACATGAGTCCACCTTTTGAGATGTTTCAACATCAAGTTGGGGTGCATCAGAAGTTCTGCGAAGGTATTCGAGAAAGAAGAAGCCGCTAAAATTCATTGATCCGAAAAAGTGGACTTAGAGGTCCCCCTTTAATATATTAGATAGAACATAGATAACATATCTATTGTTCTTTTGATTACTGAAGTGAACAGTGAAAAAGAATCTGACGAGCCCGTCAAACTAACGGCCACTCTTCTAGCTTTGTTGGCATCTATAATGGTGACCTCCATTTTTGAGACTTGTGAGAAAACTGTCTTTTGTGATTTCTTAAGTCGGCACCTATACCTACAATAAAAAAGCGGCCAAGTGCGAGTCGGACTCGCCCATGAAGGGTTCCGTAGCAGCAAATTTTTTTTATATTTTTATAATTGATTTGATTGAATGAAAGGTAAATTGCGGTTTACGATTTATGACGTATTAAAAAAAAATACCTACTAGATATCGTTCAAACCAATTTTCGGTGGAAGTTTACATGGTAATGTACATCATATATTTTTCTTAGTTTTATCATTCTCTTATTTTAGAAGTTACAAGGTGTCCCCCCACCGGGCACATTTTACCACTTTGGAAGTGTCTCTCTTGCAAACTATTCAGTTTAGAAAAAAATGATATTAGAAACCTCAATAGCATTTTTGAAGACCTATCCATAGATAGTAGACATGGTTTGTTGAAAAAAAAATTTTTGAGTTTCAGTTCTAAGTATAAACCCCCAAAATTAAATGTTTTTTTATATATTTTTGTGTGAAAATCGTAATGCGGTTCATAGAATACATCTACTTACCAAGTTTCAACAGCATAGTTCTTATAGTGTCGGAAAAAAGTGACTGTGACATACGGACGGACAGACAGACAGACATGACGAATCTATAAGGGTTCCGTTTTTTGCCATTTGGCAACGGAACCCTAAAAAATGAATTATTATCGTATCTTTTGTAGGTGGGCCTCGTCTATCTTTTGTAGGTGGCTACGCGTTTTGAAATATCATCACCATCATCTTAGCTCGCGGTTATTCGCGGTTGCATCCCAAGGCTTTCACATCGGAGCCTGGGGTTCACTACTCCTTCTTCTCCTTCGATTGGGCTTATACGGCTTTGATGGGAGCGCGTGTCGTCTGATCTCCCAACCCCGATAGGAAACCCTGCACCAGAGCATTGTCCGTCAATCTGTAGGTGTTCAGGGCCTCGAAAGCATTGGTTGGGCTCCATACACCGCCATCTTTGAAATATCAATGTCCTATGTCCAATGCCATATATTATTGTAATATATATCTATCTTCTTCTTCTTTCTTCTTCTTATATATAAAAATGAATTTCTGTTCGTTAGTCTCGCTAAAACTCGAGAACGGCTGGACCGATTTGGCTAATTTTGGTCTTGAATTATTTGTGGAGGTTCAGAGAAGGTTTAAAAGGTTTGTCATCGATTGAGGCAGTACGAAGTCTGCTGGGTCAGCTAGTACTATTATAAAATTGTAAATTGGTTGTGTCTGTACATTGGATATGGACTGCATTTAAAAAAAACACTTGGGTTATTTCAATTAAATTTTTAAGCAATTTGTATGCTTACTTTTCCTATAGATTTAGATCGGAAAAAGAGAACATCTAGGACGGGAGCTGAACCCGCGACCAGTCCCTTACAGGGGGAACGCTCTGGCCAGCTGAGCCACCTAGACTGGCTGTCTAGGTGGCTCAGCTGGCCAGAGCGTTCCCCCTGTAAGGGACTTGGGTTATGTTAAATGAATGATTCTGAACACAAAAATAGGTTTTTTGGAATTGTTTCTGTTTGTCTGTTTGTTCGCGATGGATGCAAAAACTTCTGAACGGATTTTGCTGCGGTGTTTTCTATTAGAAATGCCTTGGTTAGAGTTAAAAACTGCCGTAAGTTTGATTGCAATTGGTTAAGTAGAATCGGAGATATGACCAAAAATGAATATCGACCTCCGCGCGGGCGGAGCCCTGAGCATCAGCTAGTAATATAATATTATCCAAAAATTAAGGCTAAGAGTATATGCGAAAATCGAAATTATTTAATATATTTAAAATACTTCCAGTCAGTGTGAAACACAAATATTTGTCAGCCATAAATAATAGAAATACCCAAGAGTATTGCCTAGTCAATCACAGAATTGGCACTCCTTCTATGTCTTCAGGCAAATTTACCGAGAGTTCATAACTATTTTGGAGATAGAACTTTAAAAACACGTATACCGTACGTACAGAACAGTTCTTTGGGAGACATAAGACGAGAACCAGATAAGAATAGATACTTAGAAAGTACTTACTTTAAACTACTACACAGTAATGGTTCAAAAACAAAAATGAATGAGACACACCAGATCCTGCAGATAAACTGTGTTGAACTGTGTTGAACAAAAAAACAGTTTTGTGGGACCAATAGCTATATAAATATAAGTATGAAAACTGAAAATACTGATAAAAAAAGTAAAGAAAAAATTCTACGACATTCTGCACAGCGTTATCCAGACCCAAAGTTAGCATAGTTCGTAGCTTGGTTTATGGGTTCTAGAATGCGGATAAACATACCTTTATACTTTTTTTTTGTAAATACATACATATTATACCTACATAGAAACACCCAGACTAATGCAAATAGACATAATCATGCATAGAAATATGTGCACTGAGCGGGAATTGAACCCGCGCCCCCAGTCATAGCAGTCGAATGCACTACCGCTACGCAGAGGCCGTCAACAAACAAAACAAATAACCTGAATTTAAGGACTTCATCAATAAATGTACAGCCTCTTATATTCCTCCCTTAACATGAGATCGAACGATGTAATTCTAAAAGTTATAGGTAGATATCCTCTAAAGCGGTTGGCATTAGTAAATTGACTTAAATCCTCTTATAACTGTTTATTAGGGCAGATAGTTACAGGCATTGTCGTTTCTGCGTAACATACACTTTATGTTATTTAAAGGAAAGGTATTATGCAATAGGGGTGTGTGTTGGGTAACCTCCTCGAGTGTCGCTCCGATTCCGATCCCGCTGCAGTCCGAGGGGAACGGAATCGGAGCGGCCTGTACACCCTGGGCGGCGGTCAATGGCTTCCCCTTCACCCCTTCATAGGGTTGGCATTGATCGTCGGCCAATACCCAACGTGGCGGGAACACATCGCTCTCCGTACTCCTCTGCTTTCAGAGGAGACAGGATGAGCGATGCTGTTAGTGGTGAGATGGCCCAGGGTCAGCCGGGGTGCGAGGGATATGCTCTATGGGTAACCTTACACCCCGGCGTCTGAAGACCCGAGACGGCGTGCGGTTTTAGTCGGTGCAAGCCCGACATAACCGCCCCCGCTGGCCGGCGGGGGGGTATCCGAAGGGATTTCCGCACGATAAAAAAAAAAAAAAAAAAGGTATTATGCAATATTTATTACATTATGTAGGTATTGTAGGTAGGTTTAAAAGCCGTCGAAGAAGTAGGTACAGTGCAGCGAATTATGGCCTATGCGACAGCAAAAAAATCTATGCCGATGTCATCAGAACAATATTGTACCTAATTATGTTAAATACTGTTAATAAAGGCTATTATTATAATGTATTATGATTAATGCCAAGAGAGTATTCAAGTGGTGACAATAGCAGTTATTTAAAAAAATTAAATCACATACTTTGCGGGGACGCCGTCGTAACAGAATACCCCATCACTTCTCGAAGGTATCGTACAATAGGCGACTAAGGCCTACGCTACACACGATGGAAAAGCCGTCTAGATGTTCCGCGCCGGAACGCCAATACAATTTATTGTATTTAAATTAATAATAACGGGCACATGTATATGCGTTCCGACGCGGAAAATCCGCGAATTTCCGTCAAATGTGGTTCAGGCCTAAGGGATAAGGGCAGTTCTTCTTCCAACAGTAAACAATACTTCTACTTCATCTGAGCACCAATCCCGGTTGAATTTGAAGCTTGCACTTCGGAGTTCGGGGTCACCTCTTCTCTTCATAACTTTGTTTGTTCTTATGGGAGCGACTGCCGTCTGACCCCCCAACTCCGAAAGGTAAGCCTGCACCAGAGCCTGGGCAGTCAATCAAAAGGTCTAACGACTTGCAAGTGAAGTTGGCTTGGGCCCCGAAGATCTTGGTGGGGTCCCATACACCCTGATGTTGTATAACTCTTAGTATTGAAACCTTAATATAATTACTAATAAAGCCTAAAGTGCTAAAAAACTCAGTTCTTCACTCTCAGCGTATCTTTAGTTTGCTGTGCAATAGAGTATCAATTCTCACTGGAACCAAATTCACGAGCAGGATACCTCCGGCTGAGTTATTTTAAAAATAAAATATTAGTGAGAGGAGTATGTGCACAGGCTCGCTCGAGTTTGTGGATTTGTACTTTTTGCTTTTACTTTGAGCGAGGAAACAGAGAGCTGTATTTATAGCCCCGTTTTTATATATATTTTCTCTGTCATGGGATTTGTAGTTGGATAAAACTGGGTAAATTAATAGGCTTCGACTTACCTTAAGGCAAGTAGGTATAATATACATAAAACTTTGAATAAATATGGAACATACTTAAAATGAATCTGGAAACAATTCCTGATTTCCTTAATTCTTCATACGCATATATAATTGTACATAATAAAAATAATATTTTATTCTGTGGTGTATGAAACGCTATTCTGTTCTTTTAATTTGTTGTTGATACTTCTGGTTGAGTGTGCTGTGCTGGCAGTGGTCTAGTAGGTATATGGTGCATCGAGTCGGAGACAATCTCCATGGCTAGCAGCGATGGGTGCTTTACCTCTGTCACATCTTTCTGCGAGGACGTATGTATGACTTGCTAGTATATTAAACCTATTTATAAAAAAACTATATTTGCTTTGATTAACTATTGCTATGGTCCACAACGGTTACTAGCATAGAGTGATTTTACTATTGAGTTGATACTACTACTTACAAACAATAATGTACTTTAGAAAGGATTTAGCTAGACCTTCACGTAGCAGTAATAAAACTGAATGCATTGTTTCGCGATTTTTTTATGAACGTAAGCAAATATTTTATTTAGGACACGCACAATAACCTTGGGGTTATCCTCCGAGGGCTTACCCGGGGTGCCCGGCAATGGACACTTGGGGAGAACACCGTATGGTTTTAGTCGGTCCGATTCCGACACACCTACCCCTTCGTCGGCACCGATGGGGTGAAGCCCCTGGGGGTCACCACACGTATAAAAAAAAAAGGACACGCACAATAAAACGAAATAGGAACTTACAATCTGGTCTTGAATTCTAAACATTTATGCCTATTTTGCAAAGCCAAATATGGTCGCCAGCTAAATATCAGCATAAATGCTGCACATGCCATTGAGTTTGTAAAGTGTTGGTTTCTGGATGGCTCCATCAACGAAGATGTTAAATGACGAGATGTGATATCAAAAGGTGAGTGACTAATTGTTGTTATAATAATATTGGCTACAGCCAGAAGGCCAAGGTCTACCAAATGTCTTAGGGATTTCGTTCTCGGTCGTCCCGGCCACCAAAACAAATACTGTCTGGTTTTAATCACTTTGATTCCACACCTCAATCCACTCACACTCGTAAATAAGGTAGGTATTATTTAGGTTTCTACCCGTCAATTAAATTTTCATCAGCGGCGCTTAAATCAGTCAAGTCAGTTTTGTTTTAACCGTCTAGGTGGGACGACTGCCATGGAACCTAAAAGCTAGTAAGTACCCTTGTGTCATTATACCAGAGGCATGAAGGAGTACATACCTACCTACTGGAGTGGAATCTGAGATTTGTGCCTCACACACATACACATTACAACACATGTTCAGTTGTTTCTTTTACCCAATTGTTGTTAATATTAAAAACAGACTTTTTAATTATTATCAATTTATTACAATTTCGGGTAATTTATACGACGAATATTTTTAAATTTCGGTAACCTATTGTATATCCAATATGGATGTGTTTCTCTGAGTTTATTACAGAAATGAGACAAAAGTTCAATGAAATATAAGTACTTATTTGATTGAATATCATGTATCGGTTCAACGTCATTAACTTATTAAATTCGTTAATCTTATCACGTAAATCATCGAGCCGTTTGAGTTTTGATTGAACTATTACATCATTCAAATCAAAATGCTTAGTCATAATTTAAGGAAACATTCAAATACTTGTGCCCACCTGCCAACTGGTAAACAGAAGCAAGTATAAATTATTGGCGTAGTCTATGAATAGTGGTACTCCGTTGCTCCTTTAATAGGATTTAAGAGATGCGAGCGGTTTGCGGGTGCTCGGACTCTATTTTAAGCCTTGGGGGTGCTGACTTTCTGAGTGCTTTGCCGTGTCATGCCGCGTCGACACCGCATCATACTAACTACATTTCGTCTTATGTTGAGCATAAGAAGAATTAACAGAGCACAGTTTATTTCACAATGCTGTAAATGGACCTATAAGATTATGTTCACGGTCGAGACTAAATAAATAACACGTTGAGGTGCTACCGCGCTGCGGTTCTTATTGATGTTATCGTGCAGCACACAGAATTGAGAATGTTTGCGATCCCTTTTTTTTTATCGTGCGGAAATCCCTTCGGATTCCCCCCCGCGTGCCAGCGGGGCGGTTATGTCTGGCTTGAACCGACTAAAACCGCACGCCGTCTCGGGTCTACAGACGCCGGGGTGTAAGGGCTCCGGTTTCGAGATGGCCCCCTCGGGTTTGGGAACCACGGTGTCCCCGTCTTGCCCCGGTTTGGGGGAGGATGTTTGCGATCCCTAATTCAAAAGTTTTTCATTTCGGATTTAAAAGTACTTTGAAACTTTGCTGAACTTTAACGCTTGGATCTCAAATTAGGATATCGTAAAATTTAATGGCCACCAGTTTGCGTATTAGCTGAATAACGGTCGACCTAAATTGCTTAATTGTCAGAATTAAATCCGGATAGTTCCATGAAATAATTTGCGGAGCTAACGTTATGGGTGCATGTAATCTAACAGGATAGGGTAGGTATACCCATCGGTGGAAATTTAGTTTATTCATCAGATCTACTTCAGTCAACATTAGCAGCGGAGCTAGCTTGATTTTGTATCCACAAATATTGACAAAGGATATTCTTAACGTAGATAAAACGAGAAAACAACGAGTAATTGATTTAATACTGGGAAGCTATGAGCTAGTTTGTATCAGCGGGCCGCTAAAATGTTCCTATGTTTGTCTAAATTATTATCACCGGCACGAGGTTTTGTTTGGTACAGTCTGGGACGCATACAAAGATCTGGCAGTACTGTAGCAATTTACGAAGCTGCATTATTAAATATTTGGTCAAAATTCCTAATACCTTCATTGCGAACACGTATTAGTGTTTTTTCTACACAAAGCGAATACGCTAACTCCATACCGAATTTTTAAACGTAATTATCTTCACCTACATACACGTAATTGATTCAAAGGATTCATGCAAAGTAAAGTAGTCATGTACATGTCAGTCTGAATATTAAATGTTAAGTTTGGTACACATTTCGGCGAAATGTGAGGCTTCTCATATTTTTTTAACCGGCAGGTGACCGCGGGTGCAAGAGCGGGACGGAAGTTTCGCTCTGAAAGCTCGAGGATCGAGTGTATCCGAGATAGATAGTCTTGCGTCGGCTCGACAGAGAGCCGACCGCATCGCGTTGCGTGGTTACTGTACAACTTCGAGCGTTAAAAACTTTACGTAAATATTTAAACCACCTGTGGTTGATGGCAAATACTGTAAATAATACATCAGTGTAGTCAACGACTAAAGAGCGTGCCGACAGTTTAATTTTGATTGTTATAATATACTGGCTAGTTTTGTTAGGAATAAGATCGTGTCTTCAGTTTTGTGGAAAGCATCCGTTTCGAGTGCATGCCAGGAAGATCCTGTTGCACCTTTAATAAAGGTGAGTATTTTTTTAAATCACAGCACTTTCTTATTTTCGACAGTATAGATTTTGTAGGTACTATGTTTTATTTAGTAGTTTTGCATGGAAAAATGATTGTTGTTTTGAAATATATTTATTATTTACGTTTTGTGAACATCTTCAATCATAACAAAGCATATAACTTTAATTGTAATCGATATATAGTCAAGTAGCTATAAATAAAGTTTTATATTCAAAATATGGAATCTCGTAGAAGCATAGGTACCTATTATTATTTTTCTAATAAGTATGAGGGTATTTCGTTGTCTTACGTGAAATATTTGAAACGTTAATTCATTGAACTAGCTACTTTAAAGAGCAAAGTAAAATAAGAAAAGCTACTCGTTGATTTTCATTTAAGTAACATAGTATCTTCAACAATAATAAATTAATAGTAATTTGAAGTGACATAATTTTTTAAACTATTTTATTACTAACTATGTCCTTTTACAGATTGAGCGGTGTAAATTTCATATCAGTTAAAAGTTTTACAATATATTTAAAATCAACGAAATAATACCCTGGACAGACTTAACGTTTCTACCCTGTATACTCACGCCTTTTTCTAACCATTCCAATAAAATTATACGTAGGTATAATATCTTACTTTCTTCTTTTGTTGAAGTAGATTATTTTTTTTTTTAAATCGTTCCTTTACGTAGAATTTGGTTTTCGATGTAGGCACTTTTTAGCACAAAACCTAGGATTACTGAATTAAAGGAGAAATTGTCGAAAGTTTACGCGACATTGAAATAAGACTATTTTTAACGGATTCTATCGCGATTTATTTGATGTTATTTTATATTTTACATTGATTCTGACGTTGTGTGTGCGTGTGTGTGTTGTGGGTGTGTGTGACCATGGCTGCTGAAAAGCAACCGAAACGTCGGGATCAAAGAAAAATATAAAATAACATCAAATAAATCGGGATAGAATTCGTTAAAAATAGATTTATTTCAATTAAAGGAGAAAAGATTTACGGTAATATTTCCTCAATCATTCGTAACGCTAAACTCAAAAACGCTATCTCAGAATCACGCTAAATTCAAAAAGAAAGCCAAGCCGACTCATAGGGTGCCAAGTCTTCTTAGAGGGGAGCGACTTAAACTTTTTTATCATGTCATTAGCTATGTCCATGGTTTCACCCAATGAACTCAGTTCTATTCCAATGCATCGCATCGAGTCTGGACGAGTCAACGCCGGGATCTCGGGTTGTCGACGTTCTCTCGCTGGAGATCATGATGAGAGCCGTGGTCTCCGACGGGAGCAAGTGGCACGCCGCCGCCTCTTTCTGCGAGCAGAAAATGCACGCGACAGAGGCGGCGGAGAGGGAGCGGGAGAGAACCTTACCCCCGAGTTCCGCAGTCTGCGACGAGGACGCCGCAGACTGGTCAACGCTCGGGACTACCGAACTCCACGATCGAGGTCTGAGGACGGCAGGCTAGCCGTCCTTATAGAAGCAGGCAAAGACGGAGGTGTCCTCACCGGCGTGTCCTACACACACCTGCCAACACACCGACGCGGGATCAAACCCGACCCCAAAGGCCCGGCGATGTTTTAGTCGGTTCGATTTCAACATACCCACCTGGCACCGGTGGGGTGATAAGCATGGGGGTTTCCACACGTAAAAAAAATGCATCGTTGCGACCGCCAGCCGGATTTTCTTAGCTTTTTTAATTGCTCGGTTCTTTAGTGTCATAGCGTGATGTTATATAGCCTATAACTTTCCCCAAGAACTGGGCTATCAAATGCAAAATTATTTGTCAAATCATACATTGATTAGATTGAGAGTTTGTTTGTTTATTTGTTTGAACGTAGTAAACAAACAAATTCTTTAGTTTTATTAGCTACTAGCATCGCCACGAGGTTTCACCCGCGTAAGTCTTGATCCCGTGGGAATATCAGCAGAAAAAGTAGCCTATGTTACTCAGGGATAATGTAGCAGTCTAATGGTGAAAGAATTTTTGAAATCGCTCCGGTACTTTTTGAGCCAATTCGTTACCAACATACTTACATACAAATCTTTCCTCTTTATAATATTAGTATAGATATCTATAGACTACTGCTACGGGCAACCCGTCCACACTTCGCTTCTGTTTGTATGAGTCTTTTTTAACTCAAGCCAGCCTAATATTAGTAAAGATACAGCTAGCCGTTGCTAACGATGGGGTGGTACAGCTAGCCTAGCAAATAGGTAGATATTTTAAAGTACGTTCAAAACTAAATAAGAGATCACACCGTTCCCTGGTCTCTACCATATTATAGACTTCAACTGGATACAAATCTCTTCCAACCTAATGCTAACTTTTTTCTTGTCTCATCGAGTTTGGGCTCGTTTAAATCGTTTTGACGAGTAGTTTGTCTTGCAATGGTAACTAGGGTCTGATGATGGATCTGGAAGGCGGTCATAGGAACTCTGTAATAAAATGACGCAACTCCATCGAGTTTCGGCTCATTTGGTTTTAAATTTTTAGTTAGCCATAAGTTACCATAGATTCCACTTTGAAGACCGGGATTCGCTCTCCCACTCCTTTAGCGACTGCCTTCTGACCCCACAACCCCAAGAGGAAAGGCTGCGCCAGAGCCTCGTCCGTCAAGGCGTAACTTACTGAGATCATATTTGTAATTTTACAGTAAATTACTGACTAAATTTTCTTAAATAACGTCGCATGCGCCGCTAAGTGTTGGGTTGTCGCTTTTTCTTTCGTTCTCACGGTGCGTGCGACTGACTGGTTTAAAAGAGGTTCAACTAATTGCAGATAATGCAGGCGTTATATGCATTTTAATATCTACTTGTCTGATTATGTAGCAGGAAGAACACTTTACAGTCACCAAATGTATAGGTGCAGAATACCAGCTTACAATAGCTAGTGAAAGCATACACACGTCGACAAATATGTATATCTCTACGAGGACGTTAGTATAGTTGGGCCTCCTCGGCAGTTACGAGTACCGCACTTTGACGATAATATATAAAAATAATAATATTCTATGACTAGGACTTTGAGTCTAAAAAGCGCTGTCTAGACCCAAAGTAAGCACAGCTTTATTTGAGCTTTAGAATGCGGGTATATTTCTGCTTGAGAGTGAACGTGCATTCTCGCTCGTTGGGTTAATAATCGACCCGCATATTGTAGTCCACTGCCGGACATAGGCCTTTACCAAAATGCACCATAGCAGCCGATTCTTCGCCTTCCGTATCCAGTCTGTCCCAACTACTTTTTTCAGGTTGTCAGTCTACAATGGCCGCTAATAGTAGCACTCAGCGCGGTAGCCTAGTTCCACAATTCCCGGCTATAGAGCCGATAGAGGGAACTAGAAGCTTTTTTCGGTTTTAGCCTACTGATACCACACTAGCCAGATAGGTTCGGCAGAACATCCCCTAGAGCCGCACTGCATCATTTCTTCTACCGTTGCCCAGGGTGCACCACGAGGAGATTATCTAACACATTATCCAGGTCAAATTTTCTGAAAAGTATAGAAAAATACTAGTGGTTAATGAAGCTTATGAGCTCATCATGTCGGAAGTCGATTTCACGTCATTTCAATTCGAATGGGATTAAATATAAATTGTAGATTGCATAACAGTCAGACCATTTAATATTCTTATCTACACGAGTTATACTAAGCTAATGAGGCTTATTTTGTGGTCGACAACCACTTTTAATTGTAACTTAATATGAAACTATAAAATTAGGGTGAGGTAACTAAAATTGTGCAGGTTTTATAATAAGCTTTGGGATCAACAAGAAATTCTACATTACCTAGGTACTTGTTGGGCAACCTTACACCCCGGCGTCTGTAGACCCGAGACGGCGTGCGGTTTTAGTCGGTTCAAGCCCGACATAACCGCCCCCGCTGGCCAGCGGGGGGTATCCGAAGGGATTTCCGCACGAGAAAAAAAAAAGAAAAAGTTACCTACCTTCTATTAAAGCAATTATTTTAAGGTCTGTAATTTTATTTTCAATAAAAAAATATACCTATGCAGTTTTTTTTTATATTTAGGACACGTCAATTTGACTTCACCTCGCCTGATGGTAAGCGGAAGATAAAGTCTCAGGAAAGAGGGTCACCATTACATACACGTACCATGTTAACAATGGTGGCACTCAGCTTGACGGCCTCATCAAAAGAGGATTGTCGTTGCACCGCGTGACACCCACCGGTCCCACTAGTGCTGCGACCACAATCCCTCTGCCCGGCTATGCACTTGCTGACCCCTGAACGCAATCAAACCGAAATTGGATTACTATGGAGGGTTTTTCACAATCGTGCACGGTGGTACCCACCCGGCCGAATTTTGTGACAAATTTGTGTCATCAAATTTCTACCACCAGGATGATGAATTTGCTAACTTTGAATGTGGATTTAAATCGGAAAAGTTAATTCGCTGAGTTGGCAGAGTACTCTGTAGACTTCTTGACTTTTGATTAAAAACAGATGTATACAGATCTATTGTAAGTAATTAAAATTTGAATAGTTATTTTAAATTTGGTAAATTTTTAAACTGAGGTAAAAATACCATAGTTGCATCAACCAAAATACAGTTATGGTACACATTCCTAGAAAATTCCTTTCTAAAATAATTCTCGTCCCGCATCCCCCATGTCGAATGGCGGGGCTCCAGCTACAGCCCGACAAAGAACCCACAATGGCCCGATTGAATGACAATAGGGCAGCGCCACGGTCCACCGGCGCGCTGCACACACGACTGTGACCCTGGTACATCGACCCATTAGATAATATCAAACTGTATAAATTCATGCTCGCTATGACCCATTTACAATGAAACAATTTTAGATTGTCACGGTCGGAGGTCAATTCGGCATGTGTTTATCAGATTAATGCGGACCTATTTATGTAGTGGATGTTAATCTTGATCTTAATCAATGCCTATAAACATACTTAATGTGAAAAAAAAACAGTCAACTAGGCCTCACGTGGAGAGGATTCCGTAGGTACTATAAATATAGGTATTTTATCGTTTTCCAATTCCCATGGTGCAGTATATTATAGTTGATTATACGTACACTATGCTTGGCGTTAAACTCGAAAGATCCCACACTTGGCGATCGCTTGATCGAGCGCATGGACCAGAGGACCCACCAAGAAACGTACATCCGCAATTGCGTACTGAAATTTCGGGCAATCAGGGGCTCGATTCATTAAATTACGTTTTTTAAACGTATGATTTCAAAATTAACGAACAGTACAATCTCAAAATCTAATTGAAAACGAAATCAACTATGACTGGTTCTAAATGTTTAAAAACCTCACTAAAGTGAAGGTAGGTTTTGTTTTGACAGATCATACTGAATACTAAAATATTTTTTACAGTTATTCTTACTAATCGAATCGAAATCACGCGTTTTGAAAACGTGGCATTACTGAATCGGACCCCAGTGACATGAAACGCACTTATTCCGCAATCGGGTCCGAAGACGGCACATGACAGTTCATTCGGCCTAAACCCTACCATGAGCCGACCTGAAACCGAAAAATTCGGAATTTTGACAGGCCGCCAAAAACAAAATTAAAATGAAAACACGAACGACTTATTTCAAAAGGTCGAAAGGTTATCATAATCCAATATAAAGGAATGTATTTTTTAATAGGTTGGTTTATGATAGTTCATTTTTAGGGTTCCGTTGCCAAATGGCAAAAAACGGAACCCTTATAGATTCGTCATGTCTGTCTGTCTGTCCGTCCGTATGTCACAGCCACTTTTCTCCGAAACTATAAGAACTATGCTGTTGAAGCTTGGTAAGAAGATGTATTCTGTGAACCGCATTAAGATTTTCACACAAAAATAGAAAAAAACTCTAAATTTTGGGGGTTCCTTATACTTAGAATATATACTTAGAACTGAAACTCAAACATTTTTTTTTCATCAAACCTATACGTGTGTGGTATCTATGGATAGGTCTTCAAAAATGATATTGAAGTTTCTAATACATTTTTTTTCTAAACTGAATAGTTCGCAAGAGAGACACTTCCAAAGTGGTGAAATGTATGTGTCCCCCCTGTAACTTCTAATATAAGAGAATGAGAAAACTAAAAAAAATATATGATGTACATTATCATGTAAACTTCCACCGAGAAATTGGTTTGAACGAGATTTAGTAAGTAGTTTTTTTTAATACGACATAAATCGTAAACCGCAATTTACCTTTCATTCAATCAACTCAAATATAAAAATTTCAAAAAAAAACATTATTATGTTAATTGCTGCTACGGAACCCTTCATGGGCGAGTCCGACTCGCACTTGGTAGCTTTTTTAATATGTTGGTTAATAATAATTCATTTTTTAATATGTTGGTTTAGTAGTTCATTTTTTAGAAATATATTGTAAACGAAAATCTCCTTGATATCTTTGATTCACTCCCGAACATACTTTATATGGTCTCGACCGAAAGAACGAAATCCGAAGTTACCTAAATGACACTTCTTTTAGTTCGTGTTTTGTGAGGGACCGCTATTTCGGATGTTCGTTTCATGGTAGGCCTACAGATTACAAGTCTTACATTAACATGAAAGAATAGCATGATTGTTTTTTTTTTTAATTATCCTAGAACTTTCTATGCTTTTTAAGGGTTAGATATTGTATATTAGGTTGTTACATATAAAATTGCCGTTTTTCTTGAAGAAATTCTAGGCAACCCAATTTTCAGTACTGACATTTTTGCATTTTTTTAGGAATGACAAATCCAAATTTTATGATTTTTTTTTGTGTATGAATGAGACAACATTAAGCTAACAAACATCAACTTTTATTACATTTTTGAAAAGTGACAGCTGGTAAGTAATACGAAATTTATCATCAAAATAGCATTTAGGAAGTACTGTTTTTGAAGATCGAATTAATTTATCAAGCGGCCAATAAAAACAAAATTTAGTACAGAGTTGTAAAATCTTGAAATCAATTTTCAAACAAAATATAAATAATGGAAATAGCTATTAAATTACAGGAATAACGAACTCATGAATTTGTAAGAAAATTTCGGCAATTTCATAGATAAAGACCTATTATATTCGAGAAACTTCAATCTAAAGATCTTTTGAACTTCAGCTCTAGATCTGCGCCTGTTTCGTATCATTCGAATTCTTCCTTTTGATCAGTTACTAACTAAACTAGAATAGAAACATTAGAACAAAATTCTTACGTAACATATTTCACACAGCCTGGTGTTTGTCTGCAACATTTTACCTAGAATCTCGTGATGCATACCTACACTGAACAGACAAGATAAGAATAAAGATTGCGTGCCTACCTACATAATATATCACGCGAAAATGTTAAGATCATAGACTTAATACATATGGAGCCGGCCTATATACATATTAAAAAGCACAGACACCTTGGTGTACAAAACGTGAATAACCAATACACTATATAATGGCTTTTATACTGCCCGAAAAAAAAATACTCCATCATTTTTTTGGCAATTCTTTTACAATTTAAAAAAAATCATGGATAGTGTAGTGCAATCGAATTCAGCGTAGTGTGTAACCGAATCCAAGTTGGTGTAATCTCAAGTATGTAGCACCACATAACTAATAAACAAATACTTATAATATAATATATTTTTGTTTAATATTTGTTAATTCATTCAAATTGCCTTAAAAATATTTTCTACCCAGTGATTTGTTACAATAAGCACTTATTTTGTATGATACAACAATAATTTTTGCCTAAAATAAGTTAGTTACATACATGTACCCATATATCAGTGGGAACGATAACTACAAACATTCAATTTAACGTGTACACGAGGGATAAAATTCACGTTTGGTGCACTAAAGACTTGAACACATTTTAATGGTTTAATAGGCTAGTCTATGTATAATAATAAGTCTATGGTTGGGACCTATATTTAAGATCTGATAATCGAAACAAAGGCGGATTGGTCAACGCTATATACATCACAAGCGACTTGTAAGTGCAAATGTAGATTACTATTACTAAGAATGAATACTTAGGGAATAACTTAATATTATTTAAGATACCTCCATCCCGTGGAGGGGAAAAGGGACTCCACTAACGTCCATTTACATATCTACTATACTTACTACTTTTTCTGCCAAAGAATATTGAAGCTCTGCTAAAAAGCATTTAGATAATCGAAATACATTAAGGAATTACCATCTACCATCTAGATCAAAACATAACATAACATAACATAAACTCACGCCTATGTACCCGAAGGGGTAGGCAGAGGTGCTAGCACCCACATTTCGCCACTTTAGATCACGTTTCTATTATAATTTCTACTTAAGTATTTTTATTAATTAAACTTTATTAGATAACGGTGTTTACCGCTGTAATTCCTCATTTTAATGCAATTCTTAATTCAGTGGCTTCTGTGCTTATGGCACGGATTTTAGCCGGTGAGCTCGCTAGCATAAGTTACTTTAGAATTCAGGCAGAATCGATTTTATGCCAAAATTACAAGCACAATGTTACTAAACAAAAGGACAACACAAATGTTCCTAATATAAATAAATAGAAATATATCTATACATTTATTTAAATTATAGGCTAAGATCCCGGGCTTATCAGAATTCACTCATTTTTACAAGGACTTTTAGCACCTGATAACTGACAAATGGCCGCCGAGACAAGCTAGAAGGTATGCATATACTCACGGTACATACCTACACTACTTTAACCCATACATTTTATCCTTGTAAAAATAAGTCGCCAAGTTGAGATATTCAAAATGACACTTCGTTGGCAGACTAAATTACTTGTAACATTGTAGCACGGGTAGCACCGCGGTGTGCATGTTGGAGATGATGGCTGAAGAACTATGAAGTGTTGCTCGCGGTTTCAACCACAAATATACATTTCTCGTATTTAGTCTCAGAGTCAACGGGATCTTTACCATGTGTTTTTTGAATATCTGATATTTCGGTACTGTTGCAAGCGCCATGACCAAGGAGGTAGTCAAGTACTGGCGGATTCTCAAAACAACACAATAGTGATAAGCTGTAACCTTATGTTAATGATAGCAAAGCTAGAAGTTTCACTCAGTATTGCTTATGCCGATAGGTTACTCTTAATTTATTCTGCTACCTGTAATCGGGTACATACCTACTTGCTTAGCGATATTTTATAAAAAATTTAACAATCCGCAGATCGACTGACCAAACCTCTGTCTTTAAGTTAAAATGCATATTATTCATATTTGAATATTTATGACATAATTGAGCTGAGAGTGAGAAGTTGAGCGAAAGCTCCTTTCACTCCACTCGATGTATTTTGTTTGTGTCCCTCTAGCGCCTAGACCCTTCGACCGCTTTAAATGATTTTTAGCAAAATCATAGATGATAGTGATGTGACGGACATAGGCTATACAAATTTAAATCATGGGCAGACATGGGCACTCTCAGCTCTACATTGCAAGAGCTACTGCCTTGCGAACCTAGTATACATATTAGCATATACTATCCTTACCAAGTGTTATGCAACACTATGTCAGTCATCATATTGCCCTCAAATGTGATATCATTCGAGGGCAGTATGATGACTACATGACACGGTGATATCAACATTAAAATAAACGGAACCGTCAAGCAATTTTTGGTCTAAACAGCTTGTCCAGTAGATCCTAAATATAGAAGTCATTGCACTAACTAAAGCATCAAAAGTAAAGAAAAAAATAAATAAAGTTACTTGTACTAAGCAGTACATAATAGAAATTAAACCTTTTAGGTAAATAGAGAAGACGATTTAATTTGTTCAAAAAGGTTAGCAAGATAAAATCGCATCGTCATCTTCCAATCTGTTCTTATGGGCGGTTTTCACAAATCTTAACAAGATTGCGAAGTGATTCTTTTTTTATGAATCAAGTCATTACATATTCATTACTTACTTACCTATACTTTGATTGTGTTGATTTGTGCTCCGTAACTGCAAGTGATAAGGTGGATTCAGATGACAAAAATCTTAATTTATTACTGATGCCTGATTTATTGTTTGTGGAGAAGTATATTCATCCATCATTTAGGTATTTGTTGCGCACAGTGTAAGAGGACTGGAACACAATTTTTTGAATCACTCGATCATACTGTGGTATTAATCTTAGCACCGATTTCAACTAAAACATATATTAAGTATAATCGATCATTTAAATCGATCGATTATGTATTTTGTCAAGAAGAGCTCATAATTATTCTTGCCAATTTGTAACACGTACAATATTTTTGAAATTGTATTTAGATCAAATCGAAAATGTTGTCAGTTGTCATTGTAACCCATTAGGTACTCAATTAGCGTCTATATTTTTGTTAATGCTCTCATACTATTTACGTAGAATAGATGTGTTCTCTAGGTACGTCTCTAGGTCTCACCCGAGGTAGTACCTCCATAAGACTTCATGGGTTGTACCAGCTTTTCTGTGAAATAGTGGAAATCGGAACTACGGTTATCACTGTTGAATGTGTGGTCGGATTTCATTACATAAATTACTCAATATAATCTCCGAGCGGATGGATTGCGTTTCTATTTTCCAAGTATAACATTTTTTATTTTTCACACCTACTAGGCACTACAGCTACTACTAATGTTAGATAGGCCTTTCGTCAAATGTGAAAGTATGGGTTACAGACTTTTTTTTAGCGTGTGGAAACCCCCGCGGGCCTCACCCCATCGGTGCCGACGATAGGGTGGGCGTGTAGAAATCGGATCGACTAAAACCACAAGGTGTCCTTCCCAAGTGTCCATTGCCGGGCACCCCGGGTAAGCCCTCGAAAGGATAACCCCAGGGTTAATGGGCTACAGTCTAAACTAAATGCTACAGTCCGTCAAATCTAAGAAGTACCGTTTGACAGTTCTGACAATTGAATGATAGGGATGGGATGAAAAAATCGATTACTATAATATCCGAACTTTGAGAGATCGATTACTATAATATCCGAATTTTAAGAAATCAATTGTTATAATTAAGTAAAAGAAATGTTTAGGATATTTTTTTATTCACTACTAGTACTAGTATCGTCGTCTTCGTCATCATCGTCATTTAAATTAATGACCAGTTGATTGTCCATTACATTATCAAAGTGTACGTCTCTTTCGAAGTCGTCCATTATTATTTTCTTTGTTTTTTGTACTACTTTACTCCAATCTTCCTGTGTAACTTGGGCACATGCTTCCTTTAATAAACATTCCATTTTCTTGACACTGAAGGGTGGTTTTGTGTTGTGTCTTGCTGCATAACCTGTAAAACAATAATGTAACTATTTGATAGCAGACGAAAACCATTGTTTAAATTATAAATGTTAGAAGTACTCGTGTTATTATTATAATATTATAAAATATTACCTTTAACTTGGGCCCAAATCAGTTCAATGGCATTATATTGGCAATGGTACGGAGGAAGTCGTATGACTTTGTGCCCGTGCTCTTCGGCCAATTGGTCAATTACATATGTCGGTTTTGGTGGTTTATGCAATTTCACTAACTGTAATAATTCAGCTTTTAATAGTGACATGTCGGCATCCACTCCT
The DNA here is from genome assembly GCA_946251805.1 of Cybosia mesomella. Classification (NCBI taxonomy): domain Eukaryota; kingdom Metazoa; phylum Arthropoda; class Insecta; order Lepidoptera; family Erebidae; genus Cybosia; species Cybosia mesomella. The sequence goes on along the minus strand of OX276390.1, from coordinate 25,155,221 downwards.
TTTCTTTGCAGCCATGCCACCAAATCTGCTTTCTTATTGGCTGACGTAGGTGCTTTATCAATTTGCACAGAGTGGTATGGGGCATTATCCATTATAATTGTGCTGTTAGGAGGGATATTCTGTAATAAATTTAAGAACCACTCTCGGAACCTTACTGCGTCCATTTCTTCATGATACTCTTTAGTGCTTTTGGATTGGAAAGCTAATAAAGAGTTTTCCACGAAGCCTGTAGACGCTGACCCAGCATGGCATATTATGAGGCGTCCACCTTTTCCTATCGGCACCTTCGAGCACGAAGCTTCAGAATCATCAGTCCATGTTTTCGGCACAGAATGGTTGGAATTTAGCCAAGTTTCGTCCAAAAATATTACATTATCCCAGTTTATAATTTGTTTAACTTCGCGCAGGAATGTTAGTCGCTGCATAATTATGTCATGTCGCTCCATAACAATTTTTCGTTTGTCAACTTTTTTGTATCTGAAGCCAATTCCTGTTATTACCGTTCTCAACGACTCTATGCTTCCCTTTGCCAATGTTGGAAATTCGCCTCTTGTAAAATACCCGTATATATGGTTTCTAATAGCATGACTATCGAATTCATCGATGCCTGTCACAGGTTTATTTCTTTTTCGTTTTTTCGGTGTGTGAAGTACGTTACTGTCACTCCCCGAAGGCCCATATTTTTCACTTAATATTTTGCCAACGGTGCGGCTACCAATACCGAGAGCTTCACCGACGCGATCCCGAACTTGTGTAACTGGCAGTAGAAGTCCACCATTTTGAGATTCACGCTCAAAATACTCGTGTAATTTCACCACCAATTCACGAGCCTGGCTGTTCAAAGTACGTCCTCTTTTCGACATTATTAATAAACACTTGCTTAGTTCGGAGTCCAGTATAAATATTGCCAAGGTAAACGGATAAAGAATGATCAGTCCAGAAAAGTAATAGCCAAGTCACAAATTGTAAAACACAAACGAGAAAGCAAGTACGCGCACAGTCAGCTTCCAAGATGGCGAGAGACTGCTGACGCCGAACCGACCGAGCGGACCGCGTGCGCTTGTAGTTGGCAGTGTTGCCAGAAAAAAAAAATTGTAGAGACTTGGACACCTGCGATTTTGCCTATTGACCTAAAAATAATTAAATTAATTTATTTTAGGGTATCTGTGTATTCAGTGCATTATGCGGTCGCGCAGTAACGTCGTTAATTTATAACATCAGGCAACAACATTTTTGTGAATGGGTTCTACATACCTTATTTTTATTAGTTTTAGACGTAGAAATAAGACTTAGAAGAAAAAATTGTAATTGTAAAATCAATGGATGTGCTTGTTAAAAATTTGTTTATTTCTCTGTAATATGCAAACCCATACTATCATACACAAAAATAAATGTAAAAAACACTATCCCTGACTCCATTTACTATTTCGACAGCGTTAGCGCGAGAAACCCCGACTTATTTGGGCGCGAAAATCAAAAATCGACAAATCGCTTTCGACAACTTTTTAAAGAAGCAAATATATTTGATTTATAAATACGTATTTTTGGTGAATGGGTTTTATCTCATATTTTACGATTACATAACTATTTAGTTATGTAATCGTAATATGTGAGATAAATCCCATTCACATGAAAAAATATTTGTTTGGTTGTCAAGTGTAATTTGTAAATAATACATTCGATTTTTCGTATATGTAAACGATTTTTTTGCATACAAGTGTATCCGAAGAGTCGCAACACTACGTGCAGTGACCTAACTACGTAACTTTGTAATGAGGTCAAGAATATAACTATTAGAAATTATTTACTGTGTAAATATGTGTTATTTTGCTTTGTTTGAAAGTTTTCAATTACATTTAGATATTAAGAATTGTACAGTACAGATACAATAATGAAATCTTTCTAAATTCATGGTTTTATGAAAAAGGTTATCGAAACTGAATAATGTACGTATGAACAAAGTTGTTTCGGTTTGAAAAATATGAAACGTCAAACGGTACCTCTTAGATTTGATGGACTTGTAGCATTAAGCGAAAGAATTTAATCAGATGTTCCGAAGAGTAATATGATAGGTGCTTCCCGTGCTTTTTAGAGATAAGTCAGATAACTGGCTAAGAACACAAACTTTGTGTAATATGAAAAATGGACTTCTAATAATAATATTATTTGCTAACTTCCCGATTTTATTGGATTATCAAAGTCAATTAGCAACACTGGTGCGACGGTGACGCCACCCTTCAGTTTGGTACGACTATACCTACTTACTGAATTTACTTCTATGTGAAATGGCTTTACGGAATAAAGACACTTAGTTGCAATTTAATTGCCAGAAACTTTTTGTTCAGGAGAGACAAGAAAAAAAAACGCGTGCTAATATCACAGATCTTTACGAGTCCTACCCCAATCCTACCTCATCCCCGAGCCGTGACGCATTTTTTTTTCTAAAAAGATTCTGAAGTATATACATAGAAGTCATTGTACTGAACTACTCACTCACGCCTTTTTCTCTCCGGGGTAGGCAGAGACAACAGCCCGCCATCTGCTTCTGTACTTACATTCACTGTCATTAAACCTTCCATGCAAGCCCGCCGTTTTCGAGTGCTTTTGACCTGCCCTTTTCTCAATACCTCTTTGGTCAGTGTATGTTCTGCAAGGTCGACCCCGGTTTGCCTGCCCACTTACATCTGCCTTATATACTTGATGTGTCATTCGCTCAGTAGGTACTCATTCGTTGGGGTGTGTGTTGGGTAACCTCCTCGAGTGTCGCTCCGATTCCGATCCCGCTGCAGTCCGGGGGGAACGGAATCGGAGCGGCCGGTACACCCTGGGCGGCGGTCAATGGCTTCCCCTTCACCCCTTCATAGGGTTGGCATTGATCGTCGGCCAATACCCAACGTGGCGGGAACACATCGCTCTCCGTACTCCTCTGCTTTCAGAGGAGACAGGATGAGCGATGCTGTTAGTGGTGAGATGGCCCAGGGTCAGCCGGGGTGCGAGGGATATGCTCTATGGGTAACCTTACACCCCGGCGTCTGAAGACCCGAGACGGCGTGCGGTTTTAGTCGGTGCAAGCCCGACATAACCGCCCCCGCTGGCCGGCGGGTGGGGTATCCGAAGGGATTTCCGCACGATAAAAAAAAAAAAAAAAAAGGTACTCATTCGTTGGGGTGCTTGGTTGGGGACCTCCACGCGGTGCACCCTGGGCAACGGAGACGGCAGCGCCTCTCTCCTAGGGCGGGAGAGACGCTGCCGCCTACGGCCAACTCCGACCGAGGCGAGGACGGCCCTGTTGAGGGCTGTTCGGAAGCTTTCCACGTGTCCCTCTGATTAGCAGATGGCACAGTGGAGAGCAAGTAAGGGGGCCATCTCGAAACCGGAGATGGCCTAGGGACAGTCGGGGTGCGAGGGATATGCTCTATGGGTAACCTTACACCCCGGCGTCTTAAGACCCGAGATGGCGTGCGGTTTTAGTCGGTTCAAGCCCGACATAACCGCCCCCGCTGGAGATCCCCCGCTCCCCAGCGGGGGCGGTATCCGAAAGGATATCCGCACGAAAAAAAAAAAGGTACTCATTCGTTCCAAGTGCCCAAACTATCTTAGCATACCCTTTTCAATTTTTGTAACAACATTCTCTTTCAGGCCACACCATTCTCGTATATCTGTATTCCTCTTCCTATCAGTAAAGTGAATTATAGATGTAGTCATCGTCATCCTTGCCAGTATACTCTCGAAAGAGTTGTTATGGCTATGGTGGTTGAGAAGCTCGTGGCTAGTGGTCACTGAGGACGTTAGTATATTGCAAGGTCAAGCAATACTACAGTCAGTCCTTGTTTCTTGAAGAACAACATATTGTAGTCAATTGGGAAAACAATAGCAGGGAGATCATTCCACAGCCTGAGCGAGCTCGTAATGAAGTTCCTTTCATACCTTACTTTTGTTAGTACTGTACTATTTTTAGGACGGATGACCATTCTTAACACATTAGTGCTTAAGTGCTCTTATACCCCTCCATTAGGACAGTTCGACGGTATGTCTTTAAGCAATCGTCAGTCCCGGTTATCATTGAAATAAAACTATTTTTAACGGATTCTATCGCGGTTTATTTGATGTTATTTTATATTTTACATTGAACCCGACGTTTCGGTTGCTTTTCAGCAGCCATGGTCACGGGTAGACTAAAGATAGTTGTTGTCTTGAAGTTTGAAGTGAAAGTTATCTCAAAGTACCCGAACTATGTTGAATTGTTGGTGTTACTATTTACGCAGAATGAGATCACAGTGTCATGAAGTCTTGTTGTATTTTGTTTTTCTTGGAATTAATTAAGTGAATGACTGGGTCCCAAGCTGGTGGTACATTCCAACCATCTTCTCTATTAAAATAAGGATGTTTTTAAATTTCAATAGCTTCGCGGAGCATCCTAGGTAGGAATCGATTTTCTTTGGCGAGTATCTGTGTTTTATCAAATCTTAAGTAATGTTTGGTCCCCTGTTGCACGTGTTCACATACAGCAGACTTTTTTGAGCGTTGGTGTTTTATGTCAGCTATGTGTTCTTTGACGCGAGTGCCAACCAATATAAGACCAATATAAGAGAGCCCACAGTCACAATCTATTTTATAGACCCCTGCATCTTGTAGAGGCAATTGGCACTTGACAGATGGTAAAAATTGACATATCTTCGTTGGCGGCTTGTAGTATGTGTTAATTGAAGCTCGCTTCAAGATATAGCCAATCTTGTCAGTGACCCCTCGTATGTATGGTAGGACTGCAGGCTGGCGCTCGACAGTGGCTGGCTTTTCTCGGGATCTGTGACTGATGCGTGGTTGTTTGAGCTTGTTGTCATACAGAACTTGTTTGACATGTTGTAGCTCAGCGTCCAGGTGTTTCTTGTCACAGATCCCACGGGCTCTCTGAAACAAAGACATTCCCACGGTAGCTAACTGTTTAGGGTGGTGGTGAGATTCACCACCGAAACGTCGGGTTCAATGTAAAATATAAAATAACATCAAATAAACCGCGATAGAATCCGTTAAAAATAGTTTATTTCAATGTGTAACATTCGCGTAAACTTCCGACAACACCCGGTTACCATGTTCATCTGTGGCAGTCGTTGCGGATAGTTGGAGCCCTCAACCAAAAGTCCGATAACCACTACAAAACTTCAAAATCGCCAGTGGGTTGTTAAAGTCACATGGTTTCGCTTCACAGAAAATAGCGAAGGGCAGCTTTTTCGTAGTTAGACTGAAAGTCTCAACCGAGTTGGGAAAACTGACATGGCAACCTGACTTAAATAAATTCATTATCAGAATTCTTCTACCAGATTTCCATAAGACTTTTCTGTTGTTCTATTGAACACTATGAACGGGATACATGTGAATAAATTGAATGATGTGAGCTACATTCTTTGTTTCCTCCTATACCAAAATCATATAGGATAGAAGTGTAATTTGTATAGAAACAATTTTACAAATTACTAAAGAGCCTCATTGTCTTAAGTAGACAATAATGATAATAATATGAAATACATAATTGATTTATTTATTATTATCAACATTATGATAATAATTATAATGTTGATCTCATGAAGTATTGATGTAGTAAATTGTTGATGAAACTGTGTTTTTTTTTTAAAGAACCCCTCCAGCTAAGCTTAATTGCTTGTGTTAGGAGTGGGTTCACGTCGGTAGTGTTATGGCCAGGATTCGAACCCGGAACCTCTCGATCATAGGGTCGACTCCTGTTGATGTAATGAACTATTGATGTAGTAAACTGTTGGTCTTTTAAACTGTTGACATACTGATCATTGACCTAATGAATTTCTGATCTCAAATATGTATCCCGTATAAACAATATTGAATAATGAGACCATAGTTCAATAGTACAACTATTGCTCTATTGTTATTCGGAAGTATAATCACAGATTACCTAATAGTGTATAGTGTTATAAAATGAATACCTCCAATAACATCCAAATTGCCTAGTTTGAAACAAAAATTCGAAAGATTTCGTTTCTTAATTAAAATATTAATAAGAAAACTTAGCACCGATCCCAAAGTGTAGTTCACACGAGAATATTAAATGCTGGATCAATGAAATTAATTGCTCGCGTGTGTAATAGTTATTCTTTTCCATTATGTCTTCATTAGATGAAGTTTTTTATAAATTCCGTAGACACTTTAAATTTAGTTGCTTGTTTATGGGTCTAGTATTTTTTGTCCTTTTTACTGTGGAAAATATTAGCTACCTGCTTTACACGAACCCGCTGTTAAGATCAACTAATTAAATAACAAGGCCTATGGGGGTGTACCTATGCCATTTATGCGATTTGTTTTATAGTAAAATAGAGCTATTTTGCAAAAACGTATACTTACTTCAACCTCAATATGTTAGGTATAGTAGGTGCCTGGACGATAGAGATCTGCTCCGGTTTTTCTGTTTTAACGCCATTAGGCAGAGTGCTCAGACGAGACCCTGGGAAATGGTCAGAGAGAGAAGTTGGAGTATCAGCAGGCATTCGGCCCCATAGAAGCCAATATAAACCAAATCATGGAATGGCGTGAGCCCTTTGAGCCCGAGATTAGTTTTATATATATATATGATTAATTGTCTGGCGCACTTCCACCATCGCGCCCCGGGCTTACCGGTAAAGAGCCTTGAAATACTCCGACTGCGCATCTAGAGCACATTGTCAAGATTTTTTACTCGCCCTATACATAGTAACTACTTAAAAAAATACAATTACCCCGCCGCAAGTGAATTCGACAGCTTGAGCTCCCAACATATCTGGAGATACTATCCCATGTTTGTCTATTCCTGGGATACTTATCTAGGTACACATTCTTATCTTGTCTATGGCAACGGTAGCACGCCTCGCGTCCGCCATTTATGGGTCTTGTCCCGCTTATCGGAAGCTTAGATCTTCTTGGATTTCTCAGGGTGCCCATTCATGTTTATTTCTGTGAATATTCAAGTTGGGTACAATTTCACAAATAACTGGCCTCATCTTGATTTAGTTTTCGTACTTACAGTGTAACGAAACTACTTTATGTTTTTCCCTATTCCCTAGAGTGAAGCAAAGTTTTTTACCTTTAAATATATGGGGGAATTAAAATTATGGGGTCTTTGGTGAAATTAGTATTTGAAAAAGGAATATTGTTCTGAATTATTTTTTTTAGTATTCAATAGGTAGTTATTGGGTTGTGGCAAAAATATATTTTGGCTAGAACTATATATAAAGGTAGAAATAAATACATAAACCTCATTTTTTTTTCAAATCGGTGCTGTCCCTTAACTTTTTTTACAAACAAAAAAGCTTATACACTAATAAAAATAAGTAAGTTAAGTATATAAATTATTCTATTCCATAGAATATTAGTTTTATTATTAATATATGGCATATTTTATTACATAATTAACGATTATTATTACTGAGAGGCACAAACGTACTTGTCCTGCAAAATGTTCTCATATCGCTGGACAAAAGTAATTTACACCTAACTTTACATCGACGAGTCCGACAGTGTCCCCACCCCAATTTTATTTCTCTCGTTAGTGCGTGCTAGTGCGCAGTCAGGATGAACGTGTGTCAAATCGCTGCATATTCTCGCCAATAACGTATGTACTCCATTTCAGTTACTCCCGGACAATTATTTTATACTATCGGTGGTTGCGTCTTTCTGGTGTAATGAGCAGTTTTATTATTGTTGTTTGGTTCTAATAGAGATAGTCAGTGAATTAGCTTCATTGACTGTTATTGAATTTATCCTAGATATAATGCATTTTTTCTAATCGTCTAAAAAGTGTGTAATTTCTCACGTCGCTGTTCTCATATCGCTGTAATCGGTGGTCTTTATTACCACGGATATGATAATTTACACCGAAAATGATAAGAAAAAATCAATCGGTGTCTTACATCTAATTTCGGTGTTTCACAGTTTTGTCACATCGGTGGATTACTTTATCATATCGGTAGATCATTTTATCATCTCGGTGAGTCGTTTTATCATATCGGTAGATCCCGTGTGATTTCGTTATAATAAAAAAAGAAAAGAAGAAAGAAAATATAATAAAATAGGTACCTATATAATTTCAAAAAATATATTTTAATTGGATTTCCAAGAACTCAGTTCTGGTTGGATATGATCTTCTTCAGGTCAGGTCTTCAGTTTTAAGTCACCAATGTAAAATTAAGGTACCTACTAACTATTTCGTTTTTGATGTTCAAAGGTGGATAGATTATCATTTTGCTGGATATGTTATCATGGATAATCTTATCATATCGGTGCACAGAAAAAATAATCGGTGTCGGTTTATCATGTCGGTGGAAACCAAAATTCAAACTGAATTTTTTCCTTAATCTTAAATGATATGTTGATGATATTAAATTTGGGGATATATGATATCATAAAGATTACATAAAACCTGAAAAATATACAAAAAACATATAAATGTTTTCAGTTCACCGATATGATAAATAAAATGCCATTTGTTGAAATTCACCCATATATTTTCAGAGAAATCTTTGCAGAGCGGTTAAGAAATGACTATGATATTACTATAGATGACTGAGTAATATAAAGGTTGATCTACGGGATACCTACCATGGCACACATCCAAAGTTACGAACCGTAGTTTCGGGTAACAGCCCCCATGATCCTCACAATAATCTATAACACTTGTACATAATTTATATTTTTCAAATGTTAAGTTCAGGTTTAGTCTTATTAAACTTAAACTTAACACTTAAGGAACATCCATTAGGTCCCGATTAGATGGCTGTCATCCCGATAAAAATCTGACATTTACGTTGAATTTCATCAATGTTAAGATCATTGTGTACGCCGCCGTCGTAAATATCGCCATCTTCTATCTAATATTATAAAGAGGAAATATTTGTTTGTTTGAACTCTGAAACTACAGAATCGATTTCAAAAATTCTTTCAGCATTGGAATGCTACATTATCCATGTGTAATATAGGTTACTTTAATCCTGATATTTCCACAGGATCAGGATTACGCGGGCGAAGCCACGGGCATCAGCTAGTCTCGTACATATCGAAATATTAACGCATTACCTTTGAACCCATAATACCGTAGGCGAATATATTCACACATTTTATTGCTTTTTTATGAAAATTCTATTCATGAATTCCAGAGACAAAGGCATATTGCTGTTTGTTGCTTAGATATTAGATTTTTACCATATCATCTAAATTGGGGACACGTTTTTTATTTTGAACTATAAACATTCGTATAGTTACGCTTCTTTACCAATGGGGTAGACAGAGACCAAATGTTTCCACTTACTATGATCCTGGTATGCATATTTCGCTTCTTCTACTTTCATAATTGTTTTCATACATGAAGTCCTCGATCTGATTGATATACGTAGGTAGGTATATATTTTCGTCTTGAGATGTAGTTTGGTTCGTTAACATTGCTTTGACCATGGTCAGAATCTACTCTTAACTGTGGTAGTGCAATCCAATCGAAACCCTAATATTTTTCAGTCTCTACTCTTTTGCTAATATATTGCTTTAAAACAAGGGACTAGGGCACCAGATACAAATTTAAACTGCATAAAGTGGTAAAATATCTATAAGAAGTGAAGACGATGATTAGTTTGGCTCTTGCGATGTCAATCATTATTTTTTCAAGTAAGTTATTAATTACTAGGTACGAATATTATGAAGTACCTACCTTCCTATGGACAATGATATCGCATAAATTCTGTTATGCTCGGTGCTCCACAGATATAGTGACGATATACTTACTTATACTTAAATAAAAGTGACGAGTCACTAATTCTAGTAAATTAACTCATTATATGTAAGTACAGTATAGTTTTTATAATATTAAAAGCACATTATGTAGACGTTAGATCTTAAGCCACGTTCAGGACGAAATAATATTTTTTAATGATTTAATTTATAAAATTTTACTCGACGCTCGATAGATGGCGTAAAGACCGAGGTACATGTCGATATGGTTTCGTTATTAATACCTGTGTATAATTGTAAGTAAGCTATTTATATTATCTTTGAAAAATTATATAGATTAATAGGATTAACAGTGGGGGTTTTATCTCCGACTTATTAAACCATTAGTTCAAATTTGTCCACATTAGTGTCAACTAACCTGCCGTTTTACCACACCGAGGAAAAACTTAAACAATTTCTCGTCTCCGCTATAAAATAAGTTGGTGAGCAAAATTTTAAGAAAGAACTGTGATATTCCTCTTAGCCGTGTCGGTAAGGGCGCCAACCCTTTTTTACTGTCGAGTCGTTGAGACAGCGGCGAACAACAATAGAATGCTTCGTCTTGTGAATGACTCGCATTCTCTCATTCATATACCTGTTCTTTCTACCGAGAAAAAGTAAAATACAAAATTATTTCTCACTATTATGTATTATACAGGGGCTGTAAACTTTATTTTCAATGTGGGTTTGGTTGAACAACAGCCCGTTTGATGGTAGTTAACTAGTTAATGGGCTCTTGCACTTGCACTTACTTCATTTTTTGAGTCATATAAAGTTAAAAAGAACGGCCAGTACCGGACCGGGTGCTGTGGTGACCAGAACAGACCAGTGGCTACTTACCTACAATATGTGTGTGGGCACAGTTTGTGTACTGCCCAGACAATTACAGATCATCCCCATTTGCTGACCCTCTAATAGACATCAGGGGTACTTAACAGCTAGGTGTCAACCTAGGCTAGCCATCACCCTAGGCTAGCGCGTCGTGTTTCCGTCGTGTTTTCTTTAGGGGAGGGGGAATTAAAACCCCAACAACGCGTCGGGGTCACCAGCGCTGGCGACCGGAGCCGGTCGGGGTCTCTGGGATATCCTTTCTACGGCACAGATTCCACTACCCTACACACTACAGATACCACTTGGCTGACCCAAGAGACACCGTGCGGTTTTAGTCGGTTCAAGTCCCATATGCCCATCTCACCGTTAGCTCCGGTGGGGTAAAGTGGGGCCCGTAGGCAAAAAAGAAAAGGAGGTAAAAAAAAAGAAAAAAATGGGGGTAATTCACAGTCATACTCCTTTGATTATGTGGCCTCAGTATACATTCGTCTGAGTTTCCACACTAGAAAACAATAGCAGTTTTCGGGCCCTGTTTGTACATCAGACATCTTTCCACCTGCTACGATCCTGGTTGGTCTTATAATGCCAATGTTAAATACCGGTACAAAAAAGTAGTAAGATAAGTTATGATGTACCCGGTGAGCGATGAGGTTGACTTGGATTACGAAGATTTTGGTGGTGCATCTTAGGTAATTGCCATGCGCGTGGTATAATCATTTTATAAAACCTGTACAAAAAGTATCTGTTTGTAACGTAAAAATAACAGCGTTTCAATGAAAGTATACACGTTAGATACTTACAACCAAAAACCATTTTATTTAACTCACCGCAGCCCCCCACTTCAATTTAGAGACCAGACTTCTGAAATGTGGTCCGAAGCCACTTCCTCCGCCAGGCTCCAAACGCGCATCATCGCATCTACGGTGGAGCGCCCCGGAAAAACCGAACTGGTTGTCTGCCTGGTCGGGCCCCACGTTCGTGAGATGCTCACCGAGGCGCTCTGCAATAATCCGCTCATAGAGATTGCACACCTCGTCAAGCATCTACAAAATCCGCTCATAGAGACTGCACACCTCGTCTAGCAAAACAATTGTCCGGTAACCGATGAAACCGACCGAAGCCGGCCGCCCCGCTTTCCGAATCTCGACCAGTTGACCAGTTGTCTTCCACGCCTTCGGAAACTGGCCCCTTTCGAGGCATGTGCAAAAGGGCCCAACAGTCGAGGCGAATACCGTCGGCTCCGGGGGCAGTACTTTTCCGAGCTTCAAGCCGGAGCACTGCTGACCCTAACTTACCCTTTCTTACTTCGGGAACGTCGTTCTCGCTATTATCTAGGCCATGCATGGAGGAATGAATGAAATTCATGGTAAATAATACCTGTCACAAATGTGTGACGAAAAGTGATGATTGTTCCTAGTACGCATACGTAACCGTATAGTGTAGTTTACTTCTTCCCATTGTGACGTATATAATAACGGTTTGTGTTATTAATGGAGTTATTAGTTGGGTGGGGATAGTACTAGCGGGGTCGTTTTAGTCCACATGCCAGGTTTACATTAAATATAGAATATAATCTGTACCTGACGCGACGGAGCTGGAGCTAGTACACCTGCCGATTGAACCAGGTTTTGGCGCAGGCTTTGCTCTCGGGGTTGGATGATCAGACGGCTGGCACTCAGTCGTATTAATCTGCAGGTGTACCGGCGAGGTGCAGATGAGCCTGGATGGAACTTGGGCCCGGCTGATTGGATAATCTGTGTCCGTAGATTACGCCAATATAACTATTCCTTATTGTGTAATATTCAGCTGCTTATGGGATAATAGGTCAAACTTGTCGATTTTGGTTCAGTATTTGTCCAACAGCGCTCGCATCTGTCGATAGCCGTAAGTCGCTTGAACGATTCTGATATGATATTTTTTCTTTTCTCGATGGCAATAGACCCGTTGTCTTGGTTTTAATACGTGTACAAATGGTAAAAGCATCAAATAATAAGTATATCTAAAGCGACCGATATTCGAATATGAGAAAATGTACCTATATTCCTCGGTTCGAGTGCAGTTCGGTCGAATTGTTAGGCTCGCACTCACCAGGAGCATTCGTTTCATGTATAAACGGTAACAACGCGCTTTGACCACGTCGCCGTCGCAAACTCGACCACATGCAAATAATGTAACCATACATTGGATGAGCACGTTGAAATAAATATATATTTTTTTAAATAAAATTTGTACGTACAACTTTACTTCTTTTAGGTAGATTTCGATGAAATCGATCTACCTATTGGTTTCTTGACTACTGTCGAATTTTAAAAAAAATTCTTCATAGGAGGTCTAGTTATGACCCCCTGAGTCCGAAATGACCACTGGTCAAAAAGTTTTTATATATATATATATGTATGTATGGTTCCACTTCCCAAAATTTGCGGCACTCTCACGGTCGCATTTTTGCCCTGATCGCTTTCAAACTGCTGTCAAAAATTGCTTGGGTGTAAACTTACTTTAAGTTCGTGAACGGGTGGAATCCGGCCTAAGGGGACCGTAGGGCCTCACTTTTTGTGAAATCAGTTTTTCCTCAAAATTTCACGTTCCATGAAAGATATTCGAACCGTTCTATCTTATCCCATAGTATACATGAATACCAACAACTTTTAAGTATAAACCTATAAGATTAAAACTTTGACTAAAAGTGGAGGGGGAAAAAACCAAATTTTTTCGGGAAAAAAATCATAACTTCTAACCGGTGAACATTCTTGCGTCGGAAACATTTTTAATCGATAGGCCATTTTTAAGTCTAAAATAAATGTCTGAAAAGTTTTTCGCTAAAAGTTACCGTTTTCGAGAAAAAAAAATTAAACTGTTTAAAGTCCGTAGTTCTCTATATTAAATAATATTAATTGCTTCACGAAATCTACCTGTGCGTTCCCCCTGCGGGAACGGATTTTTTTTTTGATATTTAGGACACGTCAATTTGACTTCACCTCGCCTGATGGTAAGCTGAAGGTAAAGTCTCAGGAAAGAAGGTCACCATTACATACACGTACCATGTTAACAATGGTGGCACTCAGCTTGACGGCCTCATCAGAAGAGGATTGTCGTCGCAGCACCGCGTGACACCCACCGGTCCCACTACTGACTACACTTGCTGACCCCTGAACGCAATAAAACCGAAATTGGATTACTATGGAGGGTTTTTCGTGGTACCTTTTTTTTTTTCCCGTGCGGAAATCCCTTCGGATACCCCCCCACCGGCCAGCGGGGTCAGTTATGTCGGGCTTGAACCGACTAAAACCGCACGGTGGTACCTACCCGGCCGAACTTTGTGATTTGTGTCATCAAATTTCTACCACCAGTAAAACTTTGCGTATTTATATTCACCCCACGAACAAACTTGCGTTTAGAGGGATGACGCTGGCAGAAACGAAGCCGCAAGACGCCAAGCTTTCGTATCGCGGCGAGGACGCCGCAGACTCATCTATGCCCGGGGCTACCGACCTCCATGATCGGGGCCTGAGGACGGCAGTTGGCCGACTCGCCGTCCTTACAGAAGCAGGCCGTGGTGGAGGCGTGTCGTGTGTGCCCTACACACGCCTGCCAAATGCGTAGGGGTAATGAAAAACATTATAATTTATCTAAAAATATGTAAGAAAACAAAATTCTATCCAGAATCTATGGAATTTCTTTTAATATGAATGCGATCATTCAGTATAGAATTTAACGCGACATCAGCAGTGCAAACCACTGCCTTGTCCGAAATTTCCAATGATGAGTAAATATTCATCACACGAATTTTAGTGCGTGAAATAATAATAAGGTCGTGAAAGAATTCTTAATCATAATATTCTCGCATAACAAACGCTTGCGCAATGAATGCTCGCAAATCAAATGCTCCTGGTTAGTACGATGATTTATCGGAACAGTGTAATCCGATAGAGATCAGGTACAAACGTGGACTGGGGTGTGTGTTGGGTAACCTCCTCGAGTGTCGCTCCGATTCCGATCCCGCTGCAGTCCGGGGGGAACGGAATCGGAGCGGCCGGTACACCCTGGGCGGCGGTCAATGGCTTCCCCTTCACCCCTTCATAGGGTTGGCATTGATCGTCGGCCAATACCCAACGTGGCGGGAACACATCGCTCTCCGTACTCCTCTGCTTTCAGTGGAGACAGGATGAGCGATGCTGTTAGTGGTGAGATGGCCCAGGGTCAGCCGGGGTGCGAGGGATATGCTCTATGGGTAACCTTACATCCCGGCGTCTGAAGACCCGAGACGGCGTGCGGTTTTAGTCGGTGCAAGCGCGACATAACCGCCCCGCTGGCCGGCGGGGGGGTATCCGAAGGGATTTCCGCACGATAAAAAAAAAAAAAAAGGTACAAACGTGGACTGCATATGTGTGTGCGTGTACGCAGTATGCACCAATACAAACTGCATTATGTCTATAATTGCGGAATGGTCAGCCGGGCTCGGGTCGCACAATGTTTAGACTAGAACTTATGGCGCCTTTGGTGGTCAATGCCTCCAAAGTATTTGCATTAAAAAGAGAGACCTAACAAAGTTGAATCGAGTAGCCATAAAAGCTGCGAGGTGTTCAACAATACTCTAAATAATAGTATTTACCGTTTGTTGGTTGGTTTTAAATCAGAGAAATCTTATTAACATTTTTTTTGGAGTTTACATACTGAACTTATTTTAAAATAAAACTTGATCTATTGACATATTATTATTAATTCCAATGTTAAGTAAGTTTAGTAATCGGTATCTCTACTTTATTATGCGCTAAGGACTGAAATTTTATTTCAATAATAGTAGATTATTAACCAAGGGATAAAGCAGTGTCTTCTGTTGCGGGTGACGATTTAAATCGCGAGCGTAACGAAGGACTCGAGGTTTACTCCCGAGCCTAGCGAGGGTGTTAAAAACTTAAATCACGAGCGAAGCGAGGGATTTAAGACGAGTCCTGAGTGTAGCGAGGGATTTAAGTTCACCCAAGACTAAGACAGCTTTATCACCGAGGAAAATACTCTACTTTTCGTACCATTTGCGAAAAAATTAACACAATAATAATATGAGAAAGTATGAGATAAGCATTTATTAAAAATAATGACAATTAAAAGTAATACATAGTATAACTGCTTATTGAATGCGTATTCCTTTTTCAAAACAATATTTATTTTCAAACTTTTTCTATTTTAACACATAAAATACTGACAGGTCACAAATAAAGAATTAAAACTTCTAATTTAAATTTCGCGCTCGAAAACCAATCAATCAATGTTTTTTTTTAAACTGTTGGTTTATTAATTAAAATATGAATCGCGCGCGTAATTTTTTTAAAGGCACCATTCCATTTGCAAACAGCCTTTGCCCGCGAACGCCGATATATTATGATTCGAAGCGTGCAAATGGTCAAATGTATGTATAATGCTTTATATACAAACTCAATGGTGTAAACACAGATGTAGTTCAGTATACATTTCGGTAAGTATTCCAAATTTAAATCAAATTCTCCCCCTAGAGGATGAATGAAATTCAGTACAATTTTCTTTCCCTGTTTTTAACAGCTTAAAAATGACTATTGTTATGTTCGCTTTTTGTGGCATAGAATGTCACGTTTTTGAGCAAATGGTACGAAAAAAAGTATATATGTTCATTTTTAATTTATGTTTTTTCCGAATCTATTATTAATTTAGGGTTTTAATAGTCGACTTAAAAACGACTATAAAATCACGGTTTATTTATTACTCTCAGTACCTATAGCTATAGAAATAGTGCCTCTGGCAACGCATTTGTCCTACGAGAGTCCAACCACTGTGAAAGATAATGATATAACACAGCGACGATCCTCCCACCAATTACCAATTGACATCAATCATTAACCTACCTATTATAAATTACTTTACTTACTATAATTTCTGTTATTTATGACATGGATGATCGGGCATGCGGCTCCGTACAATAAGTCATAGATACATACCTACATGACAAGTGTAGCAAGATTCAAAAAAGATTAAAAAAATCACAGCACTATCAGTAGTACCATAGGTGCGTAGTAGATCAGGCCCCGTAAGTACCGGCGAACCATGTGTTCAGATAAGCTGCGTCCGTTCAATGTTATCAATATTTATGTTTTCCTAGAGGCATAAGACAGTTAGGAGCCAAACGCTCCGCTCCGCTCCCGCATTAGCCTTCTCACCTAACCTATCCAAGTCGGATACTAAATATTAAATACTGATTTGACACATATGTACTTTTTATTTTGAGAAAGATTAGAGAGAATGACCAATCTGCGCAATTCGGGTTATGGTAGGAACGAGACGTCGCGCGTCGGGTCAGGTTAGGAAGAGGGTTACGTTTGGAACAAATATTACATTTTTTTTCAAGTTTCTAACCTAAACCGCGACCGGGTCAGGGTTTCGGGTCAGGTTCGGAATAATCGCTTCAATTTTATTTACTTGTATAGAGTAGGTATTTCTTTACAGTCTACATAATATATTTAGGTATCTATGGCAGAACATAAAAACTTCATGTTCGGATACACGTACGAGTTGTACAAGCTCACAACATAACTAAATTATCTGCCTGGTATGTGTAGTAACAGGATATCTTTTTTTATTTACAGCAGCCAGCCTCTGGTCGCAAGTTAGACATCTTGCGACAGGTTTTTTTGAGGTCGACGCTGTTACAACTTTTATTGAAGGTTACATGAGTATTTTCGGCTTAATTCATACTATAATAATAAATCTTCGTTTATTACCTACTATGCAAATTGATGGCGCCAATATCATGATGAACGTGGAATGCAGTTTTTATTATACCTATCAAATCTATTGGAGTGTGAACATAGATTATTAAAAGTAGATGAGACAATTCATATTATAAATCAATTATTCTTACTATGACAGTGAAGGTAATTAGTATGAGAAAAGCCAAAATATTTGAGAGTTTTTAATAACAAGATGTTTACCAAACACGCAACAGAGGTGACCAAGTACTTCCAATTTCATCCGTAGATAAAAGCGACACACTTCCAACTATGCTATACCGAACTGTACCGAGATTTAGATCATCAAAATGTTGTTTTTAAACAGCTGTTGATAAAACAGCATTATCATCTTTCTGCCCTTACTTATCCCGTATTTATTTAGGGCCGGCACAAATGCGTGCTTTTTCCATACATCTCTGCTTGCATCCATCTCAACATACACTCCCTTCCGGTCATATCAGCTTTCACACAAACGTTCCATCTGCTCTTAGGTCTTCCTCTCCCCGTCTAATCGTCCACTGCTATACTTAATGTACCTACTCCTTGCGAATAACTTCTTTGTGATTGGATTTTTGCATTGCATTTGACGGAATTAAAAAATTTAACATTTTTGAAGTCGCTTTAAAGAGCTGTGATGAGTTATTTTTAATTTTTTTATTAATATACTTATGTTTGTAAAGTGAACAAAGGAAATAAGTACATAATAATTTATTTGGCAAAAAAATTTACAATGTAGCACATCAGTGGAGGTAGGTATCATAAAAAATGGTAAAAAATTAACTACAAAGGGTTTGGGTAGTGTACTGTTCTCTAGGTAGGCTATAAAAGTATAATCAAATCTATGGCCGTAACTGGTTTACCATATCTAGACCAGAGCGTAGATTTTTTTTAAACAATTTATTTCGTTCCAGTTCTTTTACATCCATGGGGTATAAACATTTCAACAGCTAATTTATGTCATGAAGAAGATTGGAAAAAAAGTTGATTATCCTTTTATATGTTTCGATTAATTTAAGTACCTATCGAAAGAATATTATCGATCCATTTGTGGCACAAAGTCTTTCTCAGCATAGGAGAGGGTAACAAATATGGTGTGGCAGGGAACGAAGTTCCAAATATGGGATATCGACGTGCTTGAATAATTAATGAATGCCGTCTATTGCACGTTGTAGACTTCCAGTTATTTTCTTCATGTTACGGACTGATTAAAATTATTGAAGAGGTTATTCCGGCGCAGAATGCAACTTTATCTGCAAAGACTTAATAATTAATTCCAGAGAACACTAAAATTATTTGCTAAACCATGTGGTTTAGATAATGGGATCAGAAGTATTGACTATTTGTGTGGCTTATTTCAACAAAATCTATTCGGTTTGAATGTTTATTGACATACACATTTAAAATATGTATTAGTTGGGCACTAACACTATTATTATAAAATTAATAAAATAAAATAAAAATCAAATGTTGTAGGTATATTTATGTACACATTAACAACATCAACACATTACCATTCTAGACACGGCTTGAAAATACATTTATTACCTACCATCCTGATGCAGGAAATTTTGCAATCAAACTGATTTTGGTAAAAATTTATCAGCACGACACATGCGTGAGTACGATAGAGTACAGTTGGGCAATAAAGTCAGTATTATAACATAAAAATATAATATAATGGTAATAAAAATCCTATCATAGACTTAAATACTAGGCACACACGGTAAATTTGGTACAATATTCTTATAGTAGGAACTTACCTGCTAGAGATATTTCTATAATACCTAAGGCTCGATCCGCACTCATGATGAGTCGGATCAAAGTGAGTACTAAAAAATTCACAAGATGCACGAATGCGCGTGTATTCACGCGCAAACGCGAGTAGATTAGTAAACCGATGGTAAAATAAGCTGTCAGTCAATACTTCGCGGCCTCGGCCTCTGTGTGTTTGAATTCGAGCGCATGGATCGGCGTCGTCGGCGCGGGCTACTTGCGAATGCGCGCGTCTTTTGTTATGGTATTAATTTGTATGATATTTTGCTGTATACCCATTTCAGATTGTTACTGCGCTTCATTTTGAGTGCCTCAGTGGGGATCAAGTCTTTTACAATTTAGGTGTTAGTGAAGCATAGTCAAATCCACCTTTTGCTAGAAATACCAAGAATATTATATTGACACTTTTGCAAAACTGTCTGTACTTCTTATTATTATTACTATATATAATATATAATGGGAATATTTACCATATTTGTGTGTTTTATTGATTGGGTTTCCAATATATCGGGACTGCTGAAAACACGAAATTCGATAAACATGATAAATATCCCAATTTATACCCAATAATAATAGTAAGTTGAATGAGCATTGTCAATGTAAAACTCACCGCAGAATTCAATATAAATTAACTTGAAAGAGCTTCATTCAGCTTTTCAGTCTGGTCCACATTTCAATTGACTCTCGACGAATTACTCCAGATACCTATAATAGAGCAGGTGCTACAGGTTTATGAGTATCAGAACTGTGACCGGATTCGTATTCCTGGAGACCCTAAGTAACTACAAAACACATCTTGCCGCCAGGCCGCCAAATTGCCGGTAAGGGACCATCACCCTTACCGGCATTTTTTTTTTAAAAGAATTACAAAATGATTGTAAGAGAATTTTGAATATCTAGGACGTGTTCAGACAGCTCAGTTGGTCAGAGTATTCCCCCTAGAAAGGGACTGGTCACGGGTTCAAGTCCCGTCCTGGATGTTAAATTTTTCCCGAGCTAAATCTATTCAGTTCAATTCAAAATTAAAACCATCTCGCTGTACTGAAATTAGGTGATTTATTTTCTAATATTGTAAATATTCTAATATTATTACAATCTAATAAGCTTATCGCAAAAAGCATTGAGCCCTTATCGCGCGGTCGATCCATCGTCGAGTGGGTGTAATGGAAAATCGTTGTAGTCTCCACCGACCGTCTCTTATATACTATATCGTGCTACATTTCATGTAGCACGATATAGTTTTATATATAGCATATCATATATATATAGCATATCATGCTACATTTCATGTAGCACGATATAGTTTTCTTCGTCTTCCCTATGTCGCTTACCTTGTAAGCCCGCTGGACAAGATTGGGAAAATAATCATCATCATACGCCAGACCTACAGAACTATTAGGTAATCTGTGCCTACAGGTTCTGGCTTATTCTGGTGATGATAATATATTTTAAGTGCAAGAGGTGATAAATGAATAAATAAAAATAAATATTCTTTGACATTCTAAACACCTCTGTCTAGACCCAAAGTAAGGATAGCTTAACTAGCTTGTGTTATGGGTTCTACAATGCGGATATACATACTTAGGTACATTTTCTTTTGTAAATACATACAAGTTATACAAAGAAATACCCAGACCAATGCAAATATTCATACACACAAATATTTGCACTGAGCGGGATCTGAACCTGACCCCTGACTTTGCAGTCGAATGCTCTACCGCTACACTACAGAGGGTGATGATACCGTACACGCAATTTTTATCGAAAAATGCATCTATCGTAGACTGGCAGGCCACTGTATGCAATACTAGGTAAAGCGTTTTTTTCCTGTACCAGTAAGACTGAAAATAGGCCATATCACCAATATTTATAGTTTGTGAGATCTCCCCTAAACAGGGATGTTTAGTGCGTCCCAAGAGATCAAGGTATGCTTTTGCCAGCGGACCATCCGTATCCAAATTGGAACTATGTTATACATGGTGTACGCATGCATCCATTATATTCAATTTATCAATAGAAAATTGACTCTCAGCCAAAACACTTATATATAATCCAACCTCAATCTTCTCAAGAATAATATTTATAAAGACTAAGAATGAACTTTGTGGATTTTTAAGGCGAGGAAACCCTGAGGAAGGGTGTTTTTAATAAGGATTTTTCGCAAATGACAAGTCCATGTATTCTGAAAATAATATTAACATATATGATTTTAGGCTATTCAAACTAGTATTTTCGGTAATCCGATACACGATGACTTTCACTTTCCTCGATAGAATTTGCTCTCAAAGATTGGTCTAACCCAAAACGGATTCCAGTTTTATTTGAGTTGTGTTCAGTTTAGAGAAATAAAAAAAGATACCAAAATGAAGGTCATTGATAGGAGAATGAAAAACATTTATCAAAATTTACATTAAATACATATATACATATATTATATACATATATATATATATATATATATATATATATATATATATATATATATATATATATATAATGTATTTAATAATAATATGTATGTAATATGTATGTTTTGTTTATACAAATATATAGAAACTATGATAGTTATTTTTATTTTAAATTACAATAAGTAAGTGTACAAATGTGGTTACAAATTTTATATCTAACTAAACTAAATAAAACTAAAATAAAATAAATAATTAAGAGAAACTTAAACCTAAAATGCATCGTGGAATTCCTCCGCATCGCATGCCTCCTGTGGTAACGTGCCCAGAAGACTGGCAGCATTGCCACGTTGTATGGCAATACTTATTCTCTGTGCTAAAAATAAGCCAGCCTTCTGGTCACGAGAAGCGTCGATCATACGTGTTGCAATCTCCCTGAAGAGACTGCGAGCACTCGGACCCCATGCCCCTAACGTTTCGACTCCAAACGGCACAAATTCATAATCTCCAATTAAGTTTGAGTATTTGCGCCGTTTGAGAGTCTCCGCAGAAGCAGCAGCAGCACCGGCACAGCCAGCCGTGCTGGCTATATGAGTAGGAGCAATGGTGTCGACGCATGTTGCGTCCCAAACCAGAGTCCTACCCATTTTCCATGGCATTAATGACATACCGTCCGGTCTCTTGCCATCGTCGCGTTATCATTTACGGTCGTAGATTGTATCTACCAGGTAACTGAGGTATTCTGGATCCAGATTATATATATATATATATACATATGGGGCCCATACGTGGGTGGAGGCAACGGTACTTCAATCGACTATTTCCATATAGTTTGAATACCTTTTACACGGCTGCCCAAAAAAGAAGTGTTCATGTTTTCAGGGTTTATGTATTTCTTTATGTTACCATAACTTTTATTTATCTGAACGGTTTTGGATATTATGTGGTATCGTTAGCATTCTTATATCATCATGAGTGACACTGGCGATATTTTTCACCACACCTCCCAATATAATATGCACATTATATCTAATAGCTGCTTCCTGCGGTTTTCTTAATCGGTATGAAATCATAGTTTGTAGGTACGGGGCCCCACCCTCTAAATCGTATCGGTAAATAATTTCATATTATAACACCCCATCGGGTTAATAATAAATAAAACATGAAAATCCCCATCCTCTGAAGATTACACAAAAAATCTTATACTATATATATTTATTTGAAGAAATATTTATGTGAAGATTGTTTGTAAATTTGTCAGTGTTTGGCAATATTTGTCGCTGACGCTAAATTCCTAATGAATGAGTGAATATGATTTCGTGGCAGTCAGCATCTTACAAATTCTCGATTTGTTACGAAACGAGTGATGGACGTGGACGAAAATTAAAATTCGTTCTCTGTGCTATCTCACGTTTGTTGAGAATAACATTCCACATTCTCTGTGTTCTTGCTGTTCATTAACTTTCGTCTTCACTATATTTTGCTTTGTGATTGCCATATTGTACATGCGAATTCTAATTCATTGCCATTTGTCTTAAGATTGAATTTTAAGAACAGACTATTCCTTTCACTAATATTATTAAAACTTTTACGTAGCAGCAACGTAGCGATCACTCAAAACTGATCGTCTGGTGTAACAACTTTATGTACAAAATCTAACGCGAGTCTAGCCTTAGACAAAAGCTAGTACCTAATCCAATAACATAAACTGGACATTATTTCACATCTGCTTGAAAAAATAATTGAATATTTTAAAATATTTATCCAAAATGTATTATATTTTTGAGGGTAATAATGACTTAGAAATAAAAACCAATGTTGTTGAGCATAAAACACTAACGATCAAATTAAAATAACTTAACTCATTTATTATAAAAAATAAGGTTACAAAGTCCCACAGAATACATAATATACTACCGACGTAATACGCTTATCAACGTCAAGATTACGTCAATGTTTAAAAGTATATGAATATAATTATTTTTCTCATAGAAAATAACCAAGCCTAACAAACCAATTACTCAGCAGTCATGCTTCGTCGTGGGTCTTATCTTAATCCGCTGGCAACTTGAAGCTTTAAGCAGAAGGCGGCATTGACTGGTTGTAAACCAGAAATCAGTGTTTAATTGGATCTTGTTGCCTGCTCGTGAACTCTAATGAGCCGTAACCATTGTGTTTGCTTTGAATACATTCCAATTTACATGTTTAGATGCTACTGTTTTAGATGAGAATGAATTAAAACCAGAAAGCATTTAGTGCTTCTGGTACAAGTTTTTAAATTGCCAAACGTCCACTGTTTTTTTAAAAAAAACCTTTTTTTGCGTGTGGAAACCGCTACGGACTTCATCCCATCGATGCCAACGATGAGATGGGTGTATCGGAATCGAACCGACTAAAACCACGCAGTGTCCTTCCCGAGCGTCCATTGCCGGTATTGATTGCTGGGCACCCCGAGTGAGCCCTCGAAAGGATAACCCAAGGGTTACCGGCGGACTTCGACCGCTGCCGCGGCCTCTCCTTTGGGGTCGGCTTTGATCCTGCGTCGGTGAGTAGGCAGGCGTGTGTAGGACACACACAATACACCTCCGTCTTGGCCTGCTTCTGTGAGGATAGTGAGTCGGCCGACTGCCGTCCTCAGGCCCTGATTATGGAGGTCGGTAGCCCTGAGCGTAGACAAGTCTGCGGCTGTCTCGTCGCAGACTGCGGAACTCGGGGGGCAAGGTTCTACGCTTCCTCTCGGCCGCCTCTTTTACGCGCATTGGGTCACTAGTGTTCTCCCCTAAAAAAGTGATATCCCTAAATGTTTTAAGTTGCGTTTAGCTTTAGTGATATAGACATAAATGGGTAGGATAGTATATACTTAGTCAAAGGGTTGTAGTCTATAATTTCTTGCTTAACACACCTAACCTTGATTGTTTATCGTCTTTCACAACTCGTAATGAATATGTTGATTACATTTACTTAAATGGAAAACAACTATGACGTTATGACAGTATAGGTGACGAAAAAAAAACAATAACAATTAGAACCTAGCTCATGCCATCTAATGTAGCACAATAGTTAAATGATTTTATTTCTTACTAGCGGCCAGGGAACCGGCAACGCACGGTAATAAAAACGTAAAAAAGAAATTCTAAAACCCAATTGCGGCGCTACTTACCACGTACAATAGTGAATCTAATTTCTTCTTCTTTGATTTAGAACTTTCCATATAATTTTCCTCCCTCTTCTCTATTATATTCTTAGGGGTCAATTTTGAAAAATACCGATAAAGGGTGTACATTTATTTATAACCAGAAGCAGACTATATTTATGTAAAGACGTGCTTCTTACTTTGAAAAGGACAGGCTTCCATACAACTTATTATAGGCACGCGCTGCATGTTGCGCTGGCGCGGAGCGTCTTCAGTTAATGTTGCGGGATAGTTTTAATATTATGACATTTCAGCAGATATTCATTTAAATTCATCATCATTATCCGCGCGATTATTGTTAGCGATTTTGATTGGTATGTCACCTTTTTCGGGAGCTGTCTCCCTGACCATCGTTGACCTCCAAACCCTGAGAGGAAAACCTGCACCGACTAGCAGATGAGGCTTTCAAGAATGTTGGTAAGGCCCCTTTACACCTAAATATTCATTTAAATTGTGTGGTGTAAAAAACAATCTCATACACCTAAATCATACAATATACAATACTGCACCTTAACTATTTAAACTTCATGTTTCCTATTCCATCTTAGGTATATTTACCTACACTTGTAACCTTTTTGTGT
Organism: Cybosia mesomella; assembly: GCA_946251805.1. NCBI lineage: Eukaryota > Metazoa > Arthropoda > Insecta > Lepidoptera > Erebidae > Cybosia > Cybosia mesomella. The sequence continues at coordinate 25,129,924 of OX276390.1, read as the reverse complement.
GACAACAAAACGGACGGGAGCAATTTGTCTGGCGTGTGACGTGACACAAACTTCCTTGTGTAATTATAGGCGAAGCTTTGCAGTGAAAGAGATGGTGGCATACCTATTTGACATTGCGTAAAAGATATTGTTGCTTATAGACAGCTTGCTGTGTAGGATTCCTTTTATCTTAATTTAGTACAAAATAAAAGAAGTGGAATGTTTATTTAATGTTAGTTTTGATGTAATCTGATTGCTAGGATAGGAAAAAGGTCATTTTAAGAAAATTTAAAACTGAAACACCTTTTTCGTGGTCTATTTAGAACTTAACTATGTATGTTCGATTCCCCCTCAGTGCAAGTATTTGTATGCATGAATATGTCTATTTGCATTGGTCTGGGTGTTTCTATGTATAATATGTATTTACAAAAAAAAAAATATAAGTATGTTTATTCGCGTTCTAGAGCCCATAACACAAGCTAGTAAAACTATGCTTACTTTGGGTCTAGAAAGCGCTGTGTAGAATGTCGTAGTATGTTTATTTATTTATGGTCATTTTCCTATCAAAAATATAAAAGATTTTTTCATACCAGGTAAACCCGAGGCAGAAACAATGTGTGAAAATCAAATTACCTCAAGCGTGTCAAGACCACCTATAGCGTATTATAAACCTTTGTTTAAAAGTGATATTCCAACAGTTCCAACTTTCGACTGATGAAGGAAATTTACATAATTAGGCTTGATAGTTAAATCTTAATCGATTAGTTTAGTGTAATAGTTAGCGTCATCAGTAGAGCAAGCAAGAGCAGTTATTTCATTGTCAACAATAGACATAGGTACTAGTTTAAGCGCCCCTCCCCCAAACCGGGGCAAGACGGGGACACCGTGGTTCCCAAACCCGAGGGGGCCATCTCGAAACCGGAGATGGCCCAGGGTCAGTCGGGGTGCGAGGAATATACTCTATGGGCAACCTTACACCCCCGGCGTTTTAAGGCCCGAGACGGCGTGCGGTTTTAGTCGGTTCAAGCCCGGCATAACCGCCCCCGCTGGCTGGCGGGGGGGTACCCGAAGGGATTTCCGCACGAAAAAATAAAGATACTAGTTTAAGAAAATTTGTCAAAAATCTACATATCAACAATTGTATCAATTATATTTAATGCCTTTTTTTTTTTTTTTATCGTGCGGAAATCCCTTAATAGCTACCACCTCACTAACTATGACAAAAGCTCTCTAAATATAATCCTGACGGTAATTGTAAACTTCGCTGGTTAAACATTCTGTTAAACGTACAGTGAATCAACTTGGCAAATTTATTGTCAGAACCAGACCTTAATTAGAACAGCAGGTGTCCGATGAGCTCCGAGTACCATTCTTATGTCCCATTGTTATAAAGCGAATGTTATTCACGTCACTGCTCTGTTGCAATTAAGTTTGAAAGGGAATTTATGGAAACTCGATTAAAACATAAACCTTTTTTAGAATCCGAATGACTGTGAGTAGGTACGTTTGAAACTATATAATTCTGGTTCAATATAATCAAATAGCACTTTTACCAATCTTCCTTACCAATATTAGATCGTATGTAATAGAAAAAAAAGACACTATTGGATGCAGTTATTCCAAACACAACAAAACTGCCAGCCGGCTGCGCAGCGTCTTGCTGTTGGCGTGTGTTGTTCTAGCTAGTGCATAACATAACTTAACTTCACGCCTTTATCCCCGAAAGGGTAGGCAGAAGTGTATTACACACCCACGATTCGCCAGTTATGTTAAGGTCTCAATGTAATAGGGGGCGAGCCTATTGCCATCTACCGGGCACATTATTAAGCGTGCGATAATTATCATTTATTAATGCACACATAACTACGAAAAGTCAGAGGTGTGTGCCCGGGGCGACTGGGGATCGAACTCGAGACATCGTCTCAGCAGTCCGTTACGTACTTACGCCACTGGGCTATCTAGCTAGTGCACCGACTGAAAATTGGCTACGCTCACATTGAATTATCTTAAACCATAGTATTTACCAGCTGCTGTAATCCGAATGATTGCACGCCGACGGCAATAAGGGCGCAGTAGTCGGTCGCAAGTTACATTGTGATTGTAACAATTCACAAATGCACCCGAATTTTGGGTTACTGAGACGTGGTTACACAGAGTAATTAAAATATAATATCTATCTCGATGCGCAGGTACCATGGTACCTATTTATCAATCATTTGATTCTTTACTCTCGTTCTTATTGTTATTTTATTGTTTTAGTGTTTCATTTATTTATTTAATCTTGTATTACGAGTATGAAGGTTTGTATGTATAATTCATTTTCTCAGCTATCTAGTGTCAAGTAACTACATGGATTAGTGAAAATTTTACTCGTAGAGGGGTTAAATAAATTATCCCGTGCGAAGCCAGTATGAACCGTTAGTTATTTCATGAAAATCATCTAATAAATAATGAAAAGCAACCGATGTTATTCTGAAAATCCATGATTCCTATTCGGAATAAACTAACGCAAACTCCAACAATAACATCGCACATGTCACAGACAGAAATCCGGAAGCAAATATTTGGCTAGGAGTTGACAACGAAGATATTAAATGGCTGACACCCTCCCGAAACCCTCCGGAGACTTGACAGGCTTCACAACGGTTCTCAGTTCGAAACTAAATATTCCCTCACTATACCGAGTTCACGAACATCAAAATTATGCATTAGCTTTAGCGCAATTTTTACTCACTTTTTATAGTTAAAAACTTCCTGGAATATGATATATGAATAATAACCTTATACTGTTATATGAAGTTTACTGCGAAATTATATTTTTTTACGTTGCTCGAAAGTATCGACCAATATAAACCGATACAGTATTTACTGTGGTAATCTTTACACCCGTTGATAAAATTTAAGAGCAGATAAATCCTACACGTAATCCGTACCTAGTCAATGGCAAAAAGAGACCCGTTGGGTCACTGTAGTCTGTTCTGTCGTCAGATTTTTTCTTTTAAGTAGGAAATTAGTTCGAAAAGGAGCTAACATAAGTGCGCCATAACATTAAAAAGCCTATGATAAGGTAGTTGCGCATCTTGTAATGAACAGAGCATAACTATAATCTGCCTCAAAGTGTTTGTGCTGGATTTGACCGGTGAAAATGCGTTTTCATTTAAATCCAGCACCTCGGAGCTCGGGGTGCGTTTCCTTTCTTTCTATTGCATTTAGTTTAATAGAGCGACTGCTATCTGATCTCCAACAATAACAGTAAAACTAGTAACAGAAAAGTATACGCTAGAGCCTAGTACGTCAATCACCGGATCGAACGAGGCGATGCTAAGGTTGGCTTGAGCCCCGAAGATCAAAATGAGGCCCCATACACCATGTTTTTCAAGCACTTTAAATGAGATAAAAAGGGCCCATAACGCTCAAAATTATAGGTATTATAAAGTAATAAATAGCTTCACAATGGATCTATAAATGTCTTTAATAAATACATTATGGAAGTATTAAACCTCAACTTTAGCACCAGGCTTATGAACTATTATGAAAATATATGACTACAATCTGGCTTAGGTATATACTGTGGAAGGGCACGCCGCAATAGCGGCGGTAAGGCCCATCATGGAGGATTGGCTAGAGAGGCGACACGGAAGCCTCTCGTACCGACTGACGCAGGTGATCTCCGGGAAGGGGTGCTTCGGGGACCACCTGCATCGGATCAGGAAGGAGCCAACGCCTGAGTGTCATCACTGCGACGCGAGCGAGGACTCAGGGCTGCACACGCTGGCGGACTGCCCGGCGTGGGAGGCGCCGAGGCGTGACCTCGTGGCAGCCATCGGGGTGGGAGTCCTCTCGCTCGGCAGCATGATTGCGGCAATGGTGCGGAGCGCGAGCGCGTGGGCCGCCGCCACCTCCTTCTGCGAGCATGTAATGCTCGCGAAGGAGATGGCGGAGCGCGCCCGGGAGAGACTTAGAACTCTCCCGGACCGCCGAGCCCGCAACTTGCTCACCGCGCGTCGCAGGCAACTCAGGCGCCGGAGGTCGCTTAACGACCTCCGTCCTCCATGAGCGCAGGCCTGGGGGTGGCGGGTGAGGCCACCTGTCACCCCAGCAGAAGCAGGCCGAGACGGTGGGGCGACTAGCGCCCCTCCCCCAAACCGGGGCAAGACGGGGACACCGTGGTTCCCAAACCCGAGGGGGCCATCTCGAAACCGGAGATGGCCCAGGGTCAGTCTGGGTGCGAGGGATATGCTCTATCGGCAACCTTACACCCCGGCGTCTGTAGACCCGAGACGGTGTGCGGTTTTAGTCGGTTCAAGCCCGACATAACCGCCCCCACTGTCACGCGAGGGGGTATCTGAAGAGATTTCCGCACGATAAAAAAAAAAAAAAAGGTATATACTGTGGACATTATATCGTTAAAATCTGCTTCAAGCCTATTCTATATCACTATTATTGGTTCAGTCAGGTATGAGCCAATTTCGATACCTACCTATTTGATTGATGATCGATAAAATCGTACTATATAATGCAATATGTTTAATTTAATTTCCAGCTTAGTTCTCAAGTGTTTTGATAGTAAATCATGAGCTGTATCTGTACCTGCATAAGGGTAGACAAATATACTTCAAGCTAATGACCTCAAAAGGAGTACGATAGGTACCAATACTACGAATATTCTAAAGTATGGTGATTGTGGATCTCTGATAGAGATTGCTAGGTAAGGTAAGATTGTCTAAAGATTTGTTTATTTGGCTCCACTGTAGGATTACAATTATCTGAGGCACTGGTGCTGTATGCTGAGATACAGGTATTTGTAGTTGGACTACAAATGCTTCCATGTTACCTTCACTGTTACAATAAGCCTATGATATTAGCAAAGGTAACAAGCATGCTTTGCTTGTACAATAGGCTAAATTTAGAGGGTTCTTCCCACTATCCCTCAGACACCACCGACAAACTGGAAATTCGTTGAAACAATAACCCAATAGTCCCACGGGGTGGCAACAGCAGGGACTTTAAAAAAATCCAAGTTTCACCTACGTTTGTCAATTGTGTGTTAGTCAGAGTTATATCTAACGCCAAATTAATGTTTTAGTCGTCGAAATGGATATAAGTAGTAAATTCTAAGCGCTCGTTCACAATTTGTTTCCAATATTGCGGTATGACATCGCACCTCAAAATAAAATTCCCACGAACTGTCATAAAATTTAACGATGCAACGTCGCACCGCAAGTATTTTGAAAGGGTCGGTTAAGGCTGTCGGAACAAGTTACCATTATAGTATTGAATTATAGGATCAACCATTCATTCATTGAGCTTACTTTAGTGACAAACTGTAATGCATTCATTTATTTGGGAAATTACTTCATTTCACGTACTTAAACGTTATATTTTAAAACTTAACACACTTGATTTGCATTTAACTAAAGGAAGTTATTAAAAGTTCCGATACCTACTTAATTCGAAAGAAATTAATTACTTAGAAACATTAAATTTGAATATGCTTGAATAAGATATCTAGATATGCGGCAGCGTGTCCATCCAAGTTCAAAGAAAAAAGAACTTTTGAAGCAGCAGCCGTGTGTATATTTACACGAACCATTTCGAGCTCCTCCTCAACTCGATAACTATTTAATCAACATTATTATTTTTTATATTTTTTTATATTTAATCCGTCAAGTTGACTGCACCCCGCCTGATGTAATGTAAGCTGAGGTGAAGTCCAAAAAGTAGTGGCCACCGTTTCCAGAGATTGTTCCTAGAATGGTGGCCTCGACAGATGTCTTTTCACGCCCCGCTTAAAGAACCCAGGATTGTAGGAAGACGGGAACACGTGTGTGGGCACATTTATAAAAGCCCCCGCATTAGCTTGTCTAGAACGCAAAATTTTATAAATGTTGCTCAATTAATTATTGATATACACATATAGTAGTATATAACAGTAGTGGTAGAGTCAAGCAGCAGTTATTTTGGCCGTTGCATGAATGGGCCGACTTGACCGGGGAAGCACCACCCTCTCACAGAATATCGACGCCAAGTAACAGTATTTGAACTGTTGCGTTCCGTTTGGTGAGTGAAAGTGCCGGAGCCCAAACTCCTTTCCCATCCCCTCCCAAACTCCTTTCCCATCCCCTTTCCTTTACAGGGTCGGCAGCGCGAGTGTGCCGCCACTGGTGTTGCACCCTCCATAGACCGCGGTAACCACTTCCCATCAGGTGGGCCGTGCTTGTCTGCCACCTTAGTGGTATAAAAAAAAAGATATATTAACGTTTGAAAACCGGCATTTTTATGACTGACTCACTCACTCACTGATTTAAATATCCACTATTATTAGTATAAGATACAAAATATAAAAATACATAACATTAAAAGAAAACAAAAATTAAAACAAAAGTTGAGCTAACAGTCCCGAAGTCACCCGAGCACTAGGACGCATATTATTTGATTACGTGCAATCGCACCCAACGCTCCTGGGGAGTCCCACCGGCACCGGTCTGACAATGTGCACAGGATGCTCTTTGTACTTGACCGTAATCGCTCCACCATAGAGGTACACATCTTACGCATTATGGCAGCAAAACTGTCAACATTAGCTTGGGCGAACATGCCCGGACGCGCAGTATAATCGAGGCGACCCCATCAACACCCTGAACGTGTTATTGTATTGGATACGTAGGTCGTCAAATCTTGAGCTTGAATTAGGTACAACCCGAATGAAATGATTGCTTTTTGTAAATAATTGTCTGTTAAGATTCAAGATCGGGATGCTATGGCGTACAATGGGAGAGGCCTATGTCCAGCAGTGGACTGCAATAGGCTAATTGATTGATTGAAGATTTAAGAATTTATATTAGGTACCCATTAAATTGGGGTGTGTGTTGGGTAACCTCCTCGAGTGTCGCTCCGATTCCGATCCCGCTGCAGTCCGGGGGGAGCGGAATCGGAGCGGCCGGTACACCCTGGGCGGCGGTCAATGGCTTCCCCTTCACCCCTTCATAGGGTTGGCATTGATCGTCGGCCAATACCCAACGTGGCGGGAACACATCGCTCTCCGTACTCCTCTGCTTTCAGAGGAGACAGGATGAGCGATGCTGTTAGTGGTGAGATGGCCCAGGGTCAGCCGGGGTGCGAGGGATATGCTCTATGGGTAACCTTACACCCCGGCGTCTGAAGACCCGAGACGGCGTGCGGTTTTAGTCGGTGCAAGCCCGACATAACCGCCCCCGCTGGCAGGCGGGGGGGTATCCGAAGGGATTTCCGCACGATAAAAAAAAAAAAAAAAAAAAAATGGTACCCATTAAATAGAAAATATTGTGGTAACACTAAAAAACAAGAAATTGTTATGTCAATTTATTTTAGAATGTTAGGTTCATGTAACTAAAATTTTAGGATTTTCTACACGGAACTTGGCACCCATATAGATCTCAATTCTTTTATCGGCGAAGTCGACAACGACGCATATTCTTAATATTGAACTTGCCTCTCATTTCACAATAAATTTTTGATGGGATTTTTACAAAATCCAGTGTATTATTTAATTTTGACATTAAAGTGCACTTATATTTCACATTAACTGATGCCAGCGGCTGCGCTTGCGTGGATGTTGGTAACCCGATTTTTAGTCATACACCGGTTCTACAAGTATTTCTTCAATATACCTTTTTTTTTTTTTTTTATCGTGCGGAAATCCCTTCGGATACCCCCCCGCGTGCCAGCGGGGGCGGTTATGTCGCGCTTGAACCGACTAAAACCGCACGCCGTCTCGGGTCTTCAGACGCCGGGGTGTAAGGTTGCCCATAGAGCAAATCCCTCGCACCCCGACTGACCCTGGGCCATCTCCGGTTTCGAGATGGCCCCCTCGGCCAATATACCTAAAGTACAGATACAACTAATTTACAATTTAGTATTAAATGGACATGTGCAAAATAAATCTTTATTTTTATGATTGTGTGATTTCACAAAATATGATTGGTTTGAAGTAAGCATCATCATCATCACAGCGTTCCCGGTTGCATCCAAGGTTGTATTTTGCTGCCTAGGGGAAACTTCGCTCGTCTTTCGCTTGATTTGGCTTATCTTGGCTTTTACAGGAGCGACTACTGTCTGATTCCCCGAGATGAAACCGGCGCCAGAGCGTCGTAGTGAATCAGCAGGTGTACCGGCGTCGATCTTGGGTTTTGTATATTAGTTACTTGGGACTTGGATACGATTTTAGTTTTGCATCTGATCAAAGCCCTAGATTAATAAGGAGACGAATGTGATGACTACTGATGACTCTAGGAAAAAATGTTTTTTGGCTTTTAGTAGATAGGCACGTAGTAGTTAATACAAAGTTGCCACCAACCACTTCTCATAATTTACGTGGTATGTCACATACTTTTATAATGTCATTAATGCGCCGCGTATTCAGTTTCGTGCCGAGCAATCACCGGGTTATAAATAACATATGATTAAACTGCAGTTAATGTCCGCTCGTGATTACTGATACCGAACTTTATAAGTTAACTAAATGACGCAATTCGTTAACTATAAGTGTCATTTTCGAAAGTTGAAGGATTATGGAATTTGCAACGGGTTTACGTTTAAAACAAGTTAAAGTTATTAGTTAGTTATACTGGAAGCTTATAAAAGCATAGTAAAAATAAGCGGTACCTAGATATCGTATGGCAATCGCTCACGACTATTTTCAAGCAATTTCCTCCTTTCAAAATCAAATTCACTTTCTGAACCCTCAAAATTTTGCAGGTAAGTTTGGAATTGACGGTACTGTAATAGTACCACGGTCAATCCCAAACTTAGGTACTAAAAAAAACGAGGCAGTCAATGGGGACTGCCGATAGAAGTGAAAACTAAGTAAGGAAGCGTGCGGTGATGATGACGCGAGGTCCACGCTTTTGGATCAGATCCGATCGTCCATCCATTCATCTATCCATCCCTCAATTCATTCATTTTTTAATATGGAAAGTGCTCAATGCGCCTAAAGAAGAAAGCGTCACAGTGACGATTACGCCAGTTTCAGGAATTGGTTCACCCAAAAAGTACTCATATGGAAAGAGCTCGCGCCTAAAGAAGGTTTCATTACTGCGTGATGTCACACTAATTTTATAGGCAGATTGAGACAGATGAATGATGATGAATGATGTTTCTTGCCCTCCAATTTTTCGTCCCCTGTCCTCTTTGTAGGTGCACGTGTAATTGGTGTTCCAAGATTTCTTTCTCCTGATTATAGGCACGCAAGATGCTGCAAAGTCAACGTTTCGCGTTGATATTCTTGTACAAGGCTTAAATCTCAGTCAGCACTAAAGCTTTGCCGGTACCAGCAGGTGTGCTTCCGCTCAATCCTGAGTTTCAGAGACGTGCGGCTTTGGACTATGCTAACGGTGATGGCATGAATGCTACCTTTTTGCCAGAAAGAGATCGCTGTAGAATCGTTAGACTTCAACCAGCAGAAAGACGTATTAGAATACCTTATAGATGAAGGGAAACAACGTTGCAATCTATCGATTAAGGGGCGCCATCTTTACCAAATTTTTTTCCAGATGTTTGAAAGCGACTGGAGATGACAAGGATTGAGATGGATATATTACTGGTCATGTAACTTTAAAAGCAAAGTTGCATTCGTTTAAGCCGTAGTATATTAATTACTCTGTGGTTTAAGTTAGTCGAATTACCGATCTGTCAGTGTTCAATGTCTGACCAAGGAGCATTTTTTTTTTTTTTACGTGCGGAAATATCTTCGGATACCCCCCCGCCGGCCAGCGGGGGTGGTTATGTCGTGTCTCGACTAAAACCGCACGGTGTACTCCCCAAGTGTCCGTTGCCGGGCACCACCCCGGGTAAGCCCTCGAAAGGATAACCCCAGGGTTGCCGGCGGACTTTGGCCGCCACCGCGGCCTCGCCTGGTGGGGTCGGGTTTTATCCCGCTTCGGTGAGTTGGCAGACGTGTGTAGGGCACACACGACACGCCTCCGCCACGGCCTGCTTCTGTAAGGACGGCGAGTCGGCCAACTGACCAAGGTGCATATCATAACTTTGGGAGTATAGTATATGGTAAACTAAACGTACTGTTATGTTGAACAATTTACAGATAGAAGTGGAGCTGTATACTATGCGGATCTCCTATCAAATGGGGTAAATTTCTGTGCATTTAGGCGTTTCTGCCATACATATTATTGGAATCAAATATAGCTCACTTAAGACCCATAACTTTTGTAACCATAGTGCTTATCTCTTTTATAAGTAGTTTGCCCATTTGTATCTATTGTCTTCCGTTTGTTAAGGAGGAAAGTGGTTTATTATATTTGTAACTCCTCCAATTTATTTCTAATTGATTTCGATGCAGGTTCTAAGACAGCTTAACTTTCTCTGGGACTTCCCGAGTTCATTACTTCTTTACTCGATATTTTCGTGAGTCACGACTGATGATCCTGGTGTACCTACAGGAGTTATAGTAGAGTGATAGATTAGTCTCATTAAAAAAAACGGCACGCTTTATATTTGACAGTTGATTTTTATTGTAAGCATCCATTATTATGGAAGGATTTTCGGTAGCCTGAAAAAATCTTTCCTTAGCGGACTTTTACTGATGGAAGTAAAATTTGTGCATACGTATATAAAAAAGGAAAAAATTAAATGAAAAGAACTTCAGCTTTTCACTTTTTAACAAGTTTTTAACATTGCATTAGTCAATATTTCTTTCATATCGAATCTTGCGTCCCTTAACTTAATGATGATTCAGACACTATATGTGTGGTCAATGTCTCACGTGGCTAAAGATATTATCGAACAGGCACAATATGTCATAAATATGTACAGCTGCATAGATAGTCTATTGTGTCTCGTTTAGTCTTTCATGCACTTTGATTAGGCTGAAGGTTGGCAGTCATCGCCTAAAGTGGCGCCACTGGCAATGATCGTTAACCGTGGTCGTTTTGTTACTTATTGCACTTATTGCGTTTAATCGCTCAATACATTATTTAATTATTTATCTAGTATCAGCATAGGTCGTAACTCTGTTAGATAAAGGTCTCCTTTCTCTTTATCCATGCTTTCCCGTGCACTTGCTTTGTAACTTGTTACATTATGCCGTGTAATGCTAGGCAGTACGCATTTGTACGGTTTAAATACTTATTTGTGTAATATACCAGACCACCTGTAATATTACCAGAATAAGCAATAAATCAATTGGATGCCACATAGTAGCGTCAAGGCTTTCAATGATGAGTTGAATCTTAGGGATTTTCGGGCAGCTGACGTTTCTCGATTAGACCTGACTTTAAGCTGGACTGATTTAGACTGGATAACTTTTGAGTTATCCAGTCTAAAGCACTATTCACACATAAGCGGTATTCGCTACCGTCTGCGGTAGAGAAAACCGACTTGGTATGCGGTAATACTACTGTTCACTACCAATGTATCAACTATTCCGCTCTTGTCATGAAACTTTTGAGCAAAATCCGAACGGTATGTATGTATCTCTAATACCCACAGCGGTAGCGAATACTGCTCAGGTGCCTTACCACGACGCACATATAGCAATTCAAAAGCAATACAGTTCATATTAGGAAGAGAGATGGAGCAAGCATTTCGAAGCAAGCGTATGAGATACACTTTTCATGCAAAACAATATTTGAGATCGTGCCTATTAAACTTCAAAATATAGCACCGACCGATCATTTCGCATAAATTATGCGAAATTTACTATCTAGACAAATTGTTTATTATAATCAACATACTAATTTGTTTAAAAAAACTTTATCAAGAACCTGTTTGATATTACATGTGGCCACAGGTTAAAGGCTCACGTATGATTTGAAATGGTTATCAAATCAATAAGTTCGGAATCTTCGAATTGTGACATATTTGTAGGGGGGTCTCAAGTGGTCGTATTTGATACTGTTTGTTTATTTTGTGTTGGTGTGTGATATGGTAAGACTAAGTTGTTATTATTTGTTTTAATACGTATCAATTTATTAACTGCTGTAAATATATTATGATTTGACTGTAACTCGGTAGTGTGAAATATATCTTTATATTCCTGACGAAATATGCATTACAGTTTATTCCGTTGGGGTTGAATTTTTGTGCATCAATGATCCCCAATCGATGCAAGAAAAATCAACTCCTTTTGTAACGGATGAAAAGCATCATATTTGACATTTTTTTAACGTGTGCATTGGCTAATATGTTGGTTTTACTGATATTAATAAAAAAATGTAGGTAAAAAAATAGGTAGCTGTAGCTGTGTAGGTATAGGTAACTGTATTATTGTCTGTGTCTGTCTGTATTCTCTGATATATAGGGTACTTCATCTCGCTCCCTTTGAACCGCTGCCCGAAACTGAATTCCATAATATGTGTCGTGGTATACAAAAAAAGCTTATAAAATATCCCATAAAAAAGAATTTCAATGTAAAATCGATTGCAACAAAATACTAAAGTCGTTTGCTGTGTGAAATTGAGTAGGTTAAGCACTAGAACTATTTAAGGAAAAATTAAGCTGTCAAAACTGAAATAAATGGTTGGACAAAGTATTTGATTTTCATCAAGGCAATTCATAGGTATCATTGTATCCCGCCCGCACCTTACTGAATCAAAGTGCCACATCGGAAATTTTTCACAAACATTAAATTCACTGACTATAAATAGTCAAAAAAATTAATTAAAAGCACTTTTAAATATATTCACTTACCTTTGGTAACATAAAATAACAAAAACAACTAATAAGACAGTGCTGAGACACGATAGCAGATCAAATCAAAAGATCAAAATTTTCAATCAAATCATAAGATTTTCTATGATCCCTACTTGTATGGGTCTACGACTCATATCCTCCTTAAACAAAATGTGAAATAACAATTGGTTATATGACGTCATCTGGCTTCATTGTAAGCTGAAAGAATGAAAGGAACCATTATAGAAGATAATAATACTATAACGGTGGTCTCCGGCTTGATGGCCTAGATGTTTTTGGTACGCCTTAGTTAGGACCCGGGATTGTGAAAAGATGAACCCTACTTTTTTGCTTCCGGATGAATTTAATTTAGTCTTATATGTAATAGATCAAGTATTTCATCAAGGGAGATAATGTTGACCTGTGAACCATGAAGACCTATAATTTTATTCACGGAAAATATCACAGTTCGGCCGTTTCGTAGTTAGACGGAGAAGCCCCAACCCCCAATAGAGTTGGGAAAAGGTTCGGAGGATGAGGATCATTTCTCCTTTATATTCCGTGCCTAAAATCTTCAGTAAAATACTTATGGAGCAAAATATTCAATGAACATCGCTTGCACCTACACATAAAATGTACGTATGCACCTACCCGTTATTGCAAATTGAGTTGAAAGTTTTCATCAGTGCCAGAGTATTTGAGCGAAATGGGAGAATTTTATTATGGCTTCGTAAAATCTATAGAGCTTTAGAGTGGAATGTCGGCCGACGGGTTACCGCATTGTAATATAAATAAATATATACAATACGAGGCTACGTTCGTAGAATTAAGGGAATTTAAGTTTCGGGGGCTTACGAAAACAAAATAATAAAAAGGTGCGTACTTTGAAGATAATTTTCTTGATTTCGAGGGAAATCAAGAAAAGTTGAAAAAAAAAGTTTGAGCCCCCAAAACAACTTCCTGCCTACACTCATAATATACAACATATTGCCATTATTTATTATTAATATTTATATTACGTAGTAACTATTTAGTAATCTGTGATATTGCTCACAAAATGTTTGCTCTAAAAACTTTGTAGTATTGATTATTCGTGGAGCTACGTCACACCTCCCCAGGGAGGTAGGTAACAGTCGGCAGGGGCAGTTGGCAGAGGAACTTTTTTTTTTTTTATACCACTCAGGTGGCAGACAAGCTCACGGCCCACCTGATGGGAAGCGGTTACCGCGGCCTATGGACGTGTGCAACACCAGGGGCGTCACACTCGCGCTGCCGACTGGACTATTAGGGCAGTGTCGTGCAAGACCGCTTTCTGCATCTTGGCTTATTTTTATTGATTTTATCGTTCCGTACCTCGTCACTCTGGATGACTTCATCGTCATCATCATAGAGTCAGTCCCGGTTGCATCCAAAGTTTGCACTTCGAAGAACTGGGTCAACTCTTTCTCTTGATCTAGCTTATCTTTGCTTTTATGGCAGCGATTGCTGTTGACCTTCCAATCCCGAGACAAAATCCTGCGCAAGAGCCTCGTCCGTTAATCAAGTGTACCACTTAGCAGTACCTAAATTGCCTATTGTTTATATTTTTACCACTTTATCTTCATAGATTTCTGTATGAATTACAAAGACGCTTTCATTGTTTTATTAGTCATAAAACTCAATTACTTATGCGAAAAATTATAACCATTGTTAGCTTTGCATAATGTAAGCTTTGACGACCCAATTGTTTCGCAGTGAGGAAAACATACCATTATTTTCAGGCTACTATTAAGAGTCCCCGCACACTACAGAATTTTGGCGGTTAATAGTTTATTCGGGTTGCTAATCAGTATGAACTTGTATGAAAGTACGCACATAACACCAATTTGGTATCGGTCGACGGTCGTCAAATAAGTTTGAAGGCTTCACGATTGTCTGCAAGCGAAAGTATTATCACACTTTAGTTGAGTCCGTGACAACAACCCAACCCGATCAAAATATCGGCAAATAAAAAGACTAGTCTGCGTAGGCTCTAAAAGATAACTTAAACTATTTATTGTTATATAGATATTATAAATTAACAATGACGTCCACAAAAGGAATTTTATTTTTATCATATTCCTGTTCAGTAGGTACCGTAGAATATCACTGTAAATCATAGTACAGGCGCATATTTTTCATATCACACAATCTAAATGGCACATTAATCTATCCTTACAAGTAGGTATGGCCACAACAATTGCATTGTATACTCACAACACAAACGACTGGATTCGTCACTGACCTCATTCGGCATATGCACATTTCTGAACTACTAATATTAGCTCTACGAACGTTCAAATATGTATTTTAGAATGTTTCGGCGACTAACGAGGGACGGGAAGAAATACTTCTATGACAAAACATTCGTGGTTTCAGAATTTCAGAATGAACCAGGTATAAGTTAAACTCCAAACTATTTCCTTATTGATTCATATAAATATTCACCTAAGCGTTTCCTACATAAATGGAGATTTAGTGAGAATTATTCGACTATTTATATTCTGTATGTTGGCTTATGAATTTAATGAATAATGTGAAAATTTGACTTACACACTAGCTGTTGCTCGTGGCTCCACCCGCGTGTAATTCGGTTATCGCGATCAAACATGGCCTATGTCCTTTCCCAAGCTCTAGTCTATCTCTGTATCAAATTTTATCAAAATGGGTTCAGCGGTTTGGGCTTGACAGCGTTACAGATAGACAGACATAGTTATTTTCTCATGTATAATATTATGTTGTAATATGTATTTATAGTATGGATGATTTTTATCAACATAACACATAACATAACTTCACGCCTGTATCCCCAAAGGGGTAGGCAGAGGTGTATCACACACCCACGATTCGCCAGTTATGTTAAGGTCCCAATGTAATAGGGGGCGAGCCTATTGCCATCTACCGGGCACATAATTGAGCGAGCGATAATTAACATTTATTAATGCACACATAACTACGAAAAGTCAGAGTGCGTGCCCGGGGCGACCGGGGATCGAACTCGAGACCCCATCTCAGCAGTCCGTTACGTACGCCACTGGGTTATCGCCGCTTGATGATTTTTATTTCATGACTTAATAGTGTTCTGTGAAGTCTTAGAAATGAAAATAGTGGGCAAGCATGACGTATGGAAGTGGACGGTTACAACGAGAGAGGAAGACCTAAGGGACTATGTGAAAGATAATATTATGGAAGGTAAGGAAAAAGAGAGAAACAGCAGAAGTTTAGATGACTGCAAGTAGAGATGGATGGAAACGCACATATTTCCGCCTACTATTACGCCGAAGCTGTTCAATATAGGATACGGCAGGAAGATGATGATGTTGAGGTTCCTGTAGAGTAGATCATCGGACCGGGACCAGAATCCCTCACGGGTGGAGCTACAGGTATAGGTTAGTATTACATATTTGCACATTCGTAGATATGAAGTAGTTAAATATTTGGTGACCTTTTTGGAACAGGTATTTTAACTATTTATCAGCATAATCGTGTATAAACAGTTTTTCTTAAGTATTTGTTTAACATACGTACACTGATGTTCAAGTTTGGGTCTAACAAAACGTACTTTAAACAGAATATTAGACACGGCCAGACTTCAAAGCACTTCAAAGTAATGTTTTAGGTACCTTTACTTTCAATAGACCCGAGACGGCGTGCGGTTTTAGTCGGTTCAAGCCCGACATAACCGCTCCCGCTGACCGGCGATGGCGGGGGGGGGGGGGAGGTATCCAAAGGGATTTCCGCACGAAAAAAAAGGTACCTTTACTTAGCAGCAAATTTAATCCAAAAGTTTTTAGACAATCAATTTTGAAAGAATTCGTTTCATAGGTAGGTACGGGATATCAAAATGAATGTACGAAAATAATACTTTTATCTTTATTTAAATAGGTACATTTAAAACGTACTATTAAATTTAAAATCTAAACGATTTTACAAAAACACCTCAAAATCATTACAAGCTTCTATAAAATTAGGTCGCACATGATAAAATAATGAAATTAAAGCAAAATGAAATGTTTATGACCTAAACCAAACTTTACTAGACGATTGTTTAGTCTATGACTCGATGAGGCGCCCGTAAAGCAATGTGTTGAAGCGCCAACCAACTGAGTCAATAATAAACACATTTTTTAACTTTGCATATAAATTACTAGAAATAATATGGCCAGGAGAATCACGATTAACAATAATGTGTAGCGAAGATAATAAATATCGTTACGCTGTATTTTTTACGGTGTATCTAGTCTTGTAGCGTTTGGCGCCATATGGCCTGCGCATTATCGTGAGAAGTCTGAGCTATTTTGTTACACACGTATAATTTTGTATCCTCGTGTACTATGTCGTGTCAGTTACTTCGTATACACCAGGGTAGTCACCTGTCACCCCAGCAGAAGCAGGCCGGGACGGTGGGGCGACTAGCGCCCCTCCCCCAAACCGGGGCAAGACGGGGACACCGTGGTTCCCAAACCCGAGGGGGCCATCTCGAAACCGGAGATGGCCCAGGGTCAGTCGGGGTGCGAGGGATATGCTCTATGGGCAACCTTACACCCCGGCGTCTGTAGACCCGAGACGGCGTGCGGTTTTAGTCGGTTCAAGCCCGACATAACCGCCCCCGCTGGCACGCGGGGGGTATACGAAGGGCTTTCCGCACGAAAAAAAAAAAAAAAAAAAAAAGGGTAGTTCACAATTAGTGATTCAAATTAGTTTATTTTTATAAAACGTCAGAAATTCAAAAATAAAAAACGTTTAGCAGTAAAAGATAACAGACAAGCATGGAACTAATAAGTGTTGTACGTATAGTAGGTACTTATTAGTTCCATGCAGACAAGACTTACTTTGAATGAACGTATTTATCACCGCTCTTTTTATTTTTTAATCTTAGTCATACAATCACTTATATTGACAAGGTAATCTCTTATTCTGATCAGTTCTCACCCGTTCTCTTTCAAGTAACACTACTCTCGTATCTGTATTCCTCTTTCTATTAAATAATTTCCACTTAATACATATTGCGCACAGTGAGCAGTGATCTCATCTCAACGGTGTTCATTCTATACATCAAACCAGTCTGATAATAGTGATAATATACTTAAATTTTAATCTAAAAATGAATTGTGGATTTAAAAAATGTCAAATCTGAGACTGTTGTGATGTTATGTATCAATAAGCATACACATGACGAAAAGAAAAATAATATTTCAATTGTTGCATTTATAGATTGCATTTGAAGCCCGGGGTCCACTAATCTGACTCGCCATATTATTTTTATGTAGGGCACGATAATTATATTGCGATCACCTCGCCTTATGGTAAGCTAAAGGGGAAGTCTCACAGATGAGCGTCACTATTGCAGCTATAAGTAATTCTGCAATGATGGCCCTCAATTTGACGGCCTCATTTCACGCCCCGCTTATAGGACCCGGGATTGTAGGAGGAAGGAAACACGTGTGCTGGTAAAGAAATCCAAGTTTTTATGGTACGGCAAAGAAGAAATAAGAAGGGAGTGATTTGGTCCACGACAACGTCGTCAGCGCCACCGCGAAAAATAACATTTTAATGAACATGACCTATGCATATAATACTAACAATATCAAACCAAGTATCAGTGTTATAAATGCCAGTAAATTTGACAAGAATCGTAACGAGCAGCTGTTGAAATTAATTAAAACCGACTTTCATTTAGTGTGGCATAAATCGTTCGTTATTGCAGACTGGCTCGTACTTGTCTCATTATCGAGATATTCTATGATCTCAGACGATTTTAATTACAATTGGGGAGCTGTTAAGGCTTAGAGAAAGCACTTTAAGTACCGAAATCAAAGTCTATCTGCTTGATTGTACTTTCGGTTATTGAATATGGACTAACCGGAACCAGCCATTTGCTAAGAATTCATTTTATTTCTTATGAATAGGTATTCAATGGATTCAATACCTATTCGTAAAAAATAAAATGAATTCTTAGCAAATGGATTAAGGGGTGCGACGGATATGCTCTATGGGTAACCTTACACCCCGGCGTCGGTAGACCCCAGACGGCGTGCGGTTTTAGTCGGTTCAAGCCCTGGCCGGCGGGGGGGTATCCGAAGGGATTTCCGCACGAAAAAAAGGTATTGAATGGATACTATTTTATTTATTACGGTAAATGAATTGATCAATCATGATCCATTACCTACTTATTTAGATTCACAACATGTTTAGGGTACCGGCCATAATTATAAATTTACATTTTAGTATTAAATGTACTTGCCTATGACATACTTCGAACTCTGAGGTTATCGCAGCCCTTTTTTATCACTATCGTCGTGTCGTAGTTATAATATTGTTGTTGTATGTACAAAATGTATTGTAGTTGGTTGTATAAAGGCTAACAGTCTTATTCATAAAAAATGCTTATCGAAGGTTTATAGCGTACATTAGTTAAAACGTCTCATAACGCTATCATACGTATTTTAAAATATTGTATTAATAACTGCTCTATAAGCCTTCGATAACTATAGTGTCGCTATAAGAGATTAATAGATGAAAATGTTGCCACTTGGTTTGTAGTCATTGTCATATGTCACTATTTCGTTAACGTCACACCGATTCCCGCCCTGATGATGAACCGATTTTGTTTTTTTTTTTAATTTTATTTATTACTTTGAGCTTTACTACCTAACGTGTAAAGGGAATAATACTATTTTTAACGGATTCTATCGTGATTTATTTGATGTTATTTTATATTTTACCGACGTTTCGGTTGCTTTTCAGCAGCCCCCGTGACCATGGCTAGGTCCAACCTCCAATCTCGAGAGTAAAGCTCAGAGTCTCATCCGTCAAATAGCATGTCAGCATGTGTACCTACCGGCTTGCTAGTGGGGTTGGCTTGCCCCTAAAAATCCTGGAAGTGCCACCAAGTAAAGTTAATCAACCGTTTTTATAACCTTTTTATAAGGATTCATAAGATGACTACTAACTCTCGCTGAGTTTGTGACAGTCGGCGCTGGCGGACAGCCGTGACTCTCATAATTAAATACGTCTGAGTCACCTACGACGTTCAGTTCTACAGGACAGTTGTAAATCTCTCCCGGACTCGCTTCGCCACCTCTTTCTGGAGCATTACATGCTCGCAGAAGGAGGCTGAATCATGCTGCCGAGCAAGAGGACACCCATCCCGATGGCTGCCACGAGGTCACCGACTAAAACCGCACGCCGTCTCGGGTCTTAATACGCCAGGGTGTAAGGTTGCCCATAGAGCATATCCTTCGCACCCCGACTGACCCTGACATCTCGAAACCGGAGATGGCCCCTCGGGTTTGGAAACACGGTGTCCCCGTCTTGCCCCGGTTTGGGGGAGGGGCGCTAGTCGCCCCACCGTCCCGGCCTGCTTCTGCTGTGGTGACAGGCGGCCTTACCTGCCACCCCCAGGCCTGCGCTCATTTATAGACGAAAAACAGTTCCCTAATCTTATGAAGTACAGTAAAATCATTCCGTTATTCAAAGCAGGGGATAAAAGTGATCCATCCAATTTTCGACCCATCTCTATACTAGCAGCTCTCAGTAAAATTTTTGAATAAATTATATTTAATCAACTGCTTTCGCATCTCACTGCCAATAGATTACTTCATAACAAACAGTTTGGTTTCACTAAAGGCAGAAATACGACGGATGCAGGAGTCGCACTTGTCAAACATATATTTGATGCATGGGAGAAGAGGCAAGATGCCATTGGCGTCTTTTGTGATTTATCAAAAGCTTTCGATTGTGTTGATCATGAGACTTTGTTATTAAAATTAGGTCACTATGGTGTTTCGAGCAGCTCACTTAGCTTACTTAGGTCCTACCTCACTGGCAGAATACAAAAAGTCAACATTAATGGCACCAATTCTTCTGGTGCCCCATTAGTCATGGGAGTACCCCAGGGCTCGATATTAGGGCCCCTTTTATTCCTGATATATGTAAATGACCTTCCTTACTTCATTGAAAATCTTTGTGAGATAGTATTATTTGCTGATAACACATCATTAATTTTTAAAACTGACAGACAAAAAGTAGTACCTGACGATGTGAAAATACCCTTTCTAAAATATTTCATTGGTTCACAAGTACCTATGCTGCTCAATGCGAAGAAATCAAAATGTGTAAAATTTACCATGCCCAATGTAAGACAGATAGATACACATATTACAATGAATAATGAATCTGTTGAAGTAGTCAATACCACAGTTTTTCTTGGACTAACGTTAGATAATAAACTGCAATGGGGTTCTCATATCACAGCCTTAGCAGGTAGACTTAGCTTAGCTGCCTGCAGATGCGATGCGAGGTTTTGCTGTACCTATAGACTGTACGAACTAAGTACCTTTTTTTTTTTTTATCGTGCGGAAATCCCTTCGGATACCCCCCCGTGTGCCAGCGGAGGCGGTTATGTCGGGCTTGAACCGACTAAAACCGCACGCCGTCTCGGGTCTACAGACGCCGGGGTGTAAGGTTGCCCATAGAGCATATCCCTCGCACCCCGACTGACCTACTTATGTTCAAGTTTAAAATGGTCTGGATGTTTCTATGTATATTATGTATGTACATATTTACAAAAGAAGATGCATCAAGTATGTTTATTCGCATCCTAAAACCCATGTTCCACGCTAGTGGAGGTATACTGACTTTGAGTATAGATAGAATTTTATTTATTTTATTTTAATGTTGTTTTTTTTCTATTTCAGGTAAAACCATATTACCAGTCGTAGATACAAGTTAACACTTAGATCTCTGCTAGCAATAAGTACCAAAGAACAGCATAGAATAATAGGTAAGTAGATACATGTTTAATTAATTCTACCTTTTGTGAATGCAGAATAACACGTGCAGGTTGAAATAAAACTATTTTTAACGGATTCTATAGTGAGTTATTTCATTCAATGTGAAATATTCGCATAAAATTCCGACAATATCAACAACACGTGCAGGGCTAAGGTGACATCCCGATACGGTGCAAAAAATCCATGAATAACTAAACGGTTCGACACCTTTTTTCTTTGCCGCCGTACAAATAGGTACTTGGAATCTTTTACCTAGACACGTGTTTCCACCTTCGTATAATTTCGGGTCGTGTTTCAGTTACTATCGTCTTGCAAGTGCATAAACGTCTCAAATTAGCTGCTGTACCTATAGGTAAACGTCTGTATCTTTTGATTGCATTGACGTAGAAGTTTGATTTTTCACAACTGCAAGAGATAGCCACTCTGCTTATTTGGTATTAATTTATGCTTAATATCACCACACGTTCTTGAGAAAAAGGTCTTGACAGACAGACAAACAACGAAGGAATCCTATAAGGGCTTCGTTTTATTTTTTTGAAGTTGAAGCCCTATAAAAGGATAAATTTAAACTTACAGAAAGGTGGGAACAATTTCCTACTGAACAGTGCTAGCAGTTAATAATAGTAATAACTGTTTAGATAACGTACAGTGGGTTTGGAATACTCGTATAAACCCGTCCTATGTTAATATCACTGTCAAAGGTCCTTTGTGGAGCGTGCTCTGTTTAAACTGGGATGAAACTTCAATTATACACCGTTGAGGCCTTGAGACCGTTAGGTATATCAAAAAGTACGTTTAGATAGATTCGAATTGTAATTCTTATAAAGCCCAATTTGGTTCGGTATTCGGAATGGTCGCATCGCACGCATAGCTGTTCATTATAAAATGTTGAATCCAATTTAGCATATAATCTTTAATCTTTTACGCGATATATTTACATTACTGAAATGCAAAGAAAAAATAGTTTAGTGTAATTAATTTTTTTAACCATTTTGTATGCTTATTTTTCTAAAGATTTAGATCGGAAAAAGAGAACATCTAGAACGGGACTTGAACCCGCGACCAGTCCCTTACAGGGGGAATGCTCTGACCAGCTGAGCTATCTAGACACGTCCCAGGTATTCGAAATTCTCCGATACATTATATACGTCTTAAGACGACGCTGGAGCCATCTACCGTAATTCTTGCGAACTACGGAAACAATTAATAACTTTACAGTCATTTTTAAACATTGTTTTTCAAGGGTTCAAGTCCCGTTCTAGATGTTCTCTTTTTCCGATCTAATTCTTTTGAAAAAATTGTTTAGTGTATTGAATTTTTGGGCAAATTTAAAGGCAGTAAACAAGGGCTATAACTTTTTTTCTCTTCATTTACCTAAGGCACAGACTATACAGATAGACACCGAACATTTCCGATTTGTTTTTCCAAAATATTAGGCAGGTCACTGGAATTAGAATAGAAACGAGTAGAATTGTTTAGTTAATTATTTATTTAATTTTAAACAATATTATTCTTTTCAAGTAACAAATCAATATTAGTATTGAATCCGACCCTGTCTAACAACTGATAACGAATACGTCAAAATTGTTATATTTTTCACTCGTTACTATGGCGACGAGTGACGACTGGGTCGAAAATTTACTTCAATTCCATACCTATGCATGTGTCAGTATGTGTATGTACAGGGCAAAGAAAAGGATAGAGCGGATTAGATATCTAAATATGACATTGGCGTCTTCGCCATTGATAATTTTATAAACATTTATTATATTTTACTAGAGATGTGCGAAATTGCGGTGATTCTACTGCAGAAGCCATTAACTAAAATAATAAGAAGAAGAAAGGATAGAGCATTTTATCAAATGATTAGAATGACAGAGCTTTCTTTTTCCATGCGCGAATCCCCTCGGATACCGCGGATACCCTGCCGGCCAGCGGGGGAGTCTACGTCAGACTCGAATCGACTGAAAATGCACACCGTCTCAGGTCTTCCGATACCGGGGCGTAAGGTGGCCTAAGGCATTTCCCAGGGCCATCTTCGAAATAAAAGGGGGAGAAGTGACTATGTATGCCCCTATATAAGTCTCAACACTTCTTTTTGGAAGCTCTTGCTCAAAAAGACCGTCATTGTGGCGTACCAGAGCGAAGAAAAAATAGCAATTCTTCCCCTAGGGGAAACATTTTTTTTTAAATTTTTGTGTGTCAAATGGCAATGAGCCTACAAAAACGAAAAAGTCTTTAGTCATAAGTAGAATAATCATGAATGAAGACTCGGCTTATTACTGTTTCATAAAAAAAGAAATCTCTGATAGAATGCATGCAATGTGTTGCGGCTACAGAAGAAACAAAAAAAAGACGTTGGTGCGAAATCTTTATAATTTTTCTCTAATTGCAAATTGAATTGGTAGTGACCGTAATTAATTTTACAATAGTGGGTTGTTTTATTGTAGTGAAAAGTATAGTGTAACACACGGCGCTAAAACCCATTAAAACTCGGTTTCTATTTACTCCCTCGCTAAAGCTCGGGAGTAAAACTACCTCGTATATAATGGGTCATTTTAGCTCCTTGTATAACAATCTACTATTATGTAATAATTTAGCATCACCCAACAAGGTCCAAAGGTGAAATAGCCCAAGCGCAGACAAAGAAACGCCTCTTTTCTATGCAATTTCCATACTTAGATACATTCTCTTTTGAAAATACAAACATGTTTTATCAAATAAATAGCGAAGAACCACCATGCAAGATTTTGCAAACGTCATGTGAATAATAAACAAGTACTTGGGCCGGCTTTGGCGCTCAATATGTTGGACTTAAGTGGCGTTAAGCTTGCGCTACGTTGCCCGTTTTTAGTAAATCTGCCCCATATTGCAAGTGAAGCTGACAAAAATTTAGCTGTAAAACTTTTTACCCAAACGTCATATTTATGTCAAAATTATTTTATTCACCTATACTATAAAATTCAAAGTCCTGACTGGCTGACTTCAACACAGCCTAAACCGCTGGTCGTAGACTTGAACTTTTGTGTTGATGCGTGGAGGTGTACTAAGATTTTTTTTTTATATTCACCCATAAGGCGGTAAACAGGTGTGTACAAACGTACTTTTTATAACTCATGAACGGCTGAACAGATTTTCATGATCTTTGATTTTTTGGATTTATCTTCGTATAGATTAGTTTTTTTTTTATATTTGTCTTCGATTAGAATATAATTATTAAAAATATATGATAATTTCACGAAATAACTAGATTTTTCAGTAATTTATAACGCCATCTATAATCGTTGTCATGACAACAGGAACTAAAAGTGAGTTTGGATTGGAGTTGAATTTTGCATTGAGCTTCTTTTTTCTCAAAGGCAAAGAGGTTATAAGAATATATAAGTATATCTTGACTTATCTACAGTGAACCTTTTTGAGCTGAGTGAGACGAAGTCGAGCGAAAGCTCCTCATACCAGACTTCAGGATTTTCTTTGTCACAGGTCTCCTCCTAAACTACTAATCCAATCAGAACCAAGTTTGGCATGATTAAAGAGGTCAACAAAAATAAGGTTTATGGATATATTTTGAAAAAATTTATGCTTCCACAGAGGAATGATCACCGTTAAAAAAATTCCAGATGGAATTACATAATAACCGCTCGAGACACTGTGACCAAACTTTACACGCTCAGAAAGCATGTCCAGAGTCGTGGCTTTCAAAAAGAATTTTCAAAATCGGACTTGCCACGGAGGAATGATCACTGTTAAAAATTTTCAAAATCTGATTCACGATGTCTTGCAGACCTAGTATTGCCTTTTATTCAGTCTGTTATTTTCAGCATTTGTTATTTTGACAATTTTAGCTGATAGTTAAAAAAAGCACATTATTATGTTGGTAATGTTTCTTAGCCTAATGTCTGGTTCAAATCGTTTCATGATAGTCCGGTTTTTTATTATAGGTACACAGTCAGGTCATAAGTGTTGTCACACAGTAAAAACTTTTCTTTTAGAATGCTGGCCACAAAAAAGTTTATTGAATTCGAATTTCGAATTGTTCATGAAAATAAAAATGTGTACTTTTTAGAATTTTACTCATTTTTAAATATGGAGTGGACGCTTTAAGAAGACCGTGTTGCAGTTATTGCGTTGCATCGTTGCGGTTACGCGCCAATTCAAATTTTTTACATACTGAAAAATTTTAATATAACCAAAAGATTCGTTTATCGTACCATCAATCGATACAATGAAGACTCTAGTGTAGATGACAGGTCAAGAAGTGGTCGCCCTCGGTCTGTTAGGACTCCAGCAGTGATAAAAGCTGTGAAGGCGCGAATTCAAAGAAATCCCAAACGTAAGCAGAAACTGTTGGCCCTTCAGATGGGGTTAAGCAGAACCACGGTGAAAAGGGTGTTAAATGAAGACTTAGGGCTTCGGGCATATCGAAGAAAAACAGGACATCGTTTAAATGCTCGTCTAATGGACCTGAGATTGAAGAGATGCCGCGCTTTGTTGAAGCGGTACGCGGGAAAAAAATATCAGGAAATATTCCGGCGAATGCAAATAGATATAGAATATTCATTCAAATAAATATTAGCTCTAACCGGGAATCGAACTCGCGACCTGCTGCTGGCGTAGCAGTTGAACGCTCTACCGACCGCTACGCAGCGCCGCGAGCCGCCGCCGCACCGAAGAGGTTTCTCAATTATTATTTTTAATTACCGTGATAGGAATTTGAGAAATTGAACGAGATTGCGACCGATCTCAAAGGCCGCTCACACAATTAAATATTGTACCGCTGAGGTGGCACACAAGCATACAGTCCGCTCATGGAGGTTTTGAAATATAAGGAGTCCCTACACAAAAAGAGGGATAGTATTAATTTAACTTGCACCTAATAATCGTATTTTTTTCTTGAACTACTCCGAGTTGTATAAATTATCATGAAACTTTTTTTCGTAAGTATAATTTAATGAACTTTATAACATCAGATATTCTTAAAAACAAATAAGCTAAAAAGCAGCATACAAAGGAGACGTTCCTCAAATCATATAAGTAGAGGAAAAAGAACAGGTTACCTGCACAACTTATTAGCGGTTTAAGCTCCCGTAAGCAGCATCGCAGTTAAGCTGTATCCTGTTTCGTTATACAACGAATCAGACCATCCAGAGCGCAGAATAATATTCTTCTATTACATAATTATGTAGCAGCTCGTAACTTCTAATGCAAATACATCCCAGGTCGGCTTTAAGGGGGAGCTCTTTATTAAAAGCTAGCGGCTCTACAAATCTATCTCTGTTAACAAATTTCAGCCAGATCCGTTCAGCGATTGTTTGAGCGTGATTGAGTAACAAACATTCAAACAACTTCGCTCTTAAATGTATCAAGGTATCAATGGCATCAACTGTCAAAATTTCCAGTTCGTAGCCCCAGCACTATAGGCTCTGCTTTGATGAAACAAGTCATTATATATATTTAGAAAAGAGGTCAATATGACCCTGTGAACATTAGGTGCGGTACGGCTTCTAATTTGTCCCGTCGTCGCGCGTCGGTAAGAAGTAAGTAAATAACTGGTAGCACTTACAATCAAAGCCGTATATATGCATACGAGTAGAATCATGTTTCAGTAGGTACAAGTTAAACAAACAACAAGGCTAACTTATACTTGCAATAAAATTAGCTTTGTTGTTGGTTTGTTACGAGCTTTCTACGTGCTTATATTAAACCTCGACTAGGATATTATAAACTCTAAAACATACTTACATGCATTAGAAAACCAAGTATGCTATTTATGTTATAGGAATTTCTAATGAATGTTATTTTGTCAAATGGTCTTGTAATGCTATAGATTTTTTTTCACTACTTCAAGACTTTCTTAGTCTGCGGTCATTTTAGCTCAATGACGTTTAACTTTCGCATAACAAAGCGGAAGTTCTGTTCACAGTACCACCTGAACATAAAAGAATAATAGGTACGCAGGCCTGGGGGTGGCAGGTAAGGCCGCCTGTCACCCCAGCAGAAGCAGGCCGGGACGATGGGGCGACTAGCGCCCCTCCCCCAAACCGGGGCAAGACGGGGACACCCGAGGGGGCCATCTCGAAACCGGAGATGGCCCAGGGTCAGTCGGGGTGCGAGGGATATGCTCTATGGGCATTCCTTACACCCCGGCGTCTGTAGACCCGAGACGGCGTGCGGTTTTAGTCGGTTCAAGCCCGACATAACCGCCCCCGCTGGCGAGCAGGGGGTATCCGAAGGGATTTCCGCACAGAAAAAAAAAGTACTATAAATAATAAGAGTAACTAAATATATATCCTTGTTTTCTCTTGAATTAAGGAGAAAACGAAAAACTGGACTGTATATTATAGTGGTAAGTTATTTCAGCTGAACATCATGTTTTGCTCTCGAAAATCATTATTAGCTTAGCAATTTCCTAGTTGCGTCCAAAGATTGAACTTAGGCGCCCGAGGTCCACGTATTGCGTTTGATTGGTATGTCGATTTTTTCGGAAGCAACTGCCGTCTGACCTCTCAACCCTGGGAGGAAAACCTGCGCCAGAGCCTCCTCCTTTGTTTAGCAGGAGCACCGGCGACGGTGTATAATATGGGGTTCATAAGGCATTTTCCTCGCACCCCAGCTGACCCACGGCCATATCCGGTTTTGAAATGGCCTCCTCGAGATTCATACCAAGATTTTGGCGCCACGTTAACCTCACCTGCTGATATAAAGACGAGGTTCTAGGGCAGGCTTTCCTTTTTGAAACCAATCGGTCGAATGCCGGGGAGTCAGGTAGGCCTTAGATAGGATATCCATGAAAGCCCGACCCTATGATGAAACCATTTCTGTGAAAAGGTGCGCGTGGAAACACGAAGCCGCTACTTTGTAGCCTGCTTGTACTAGGGCAATGTCTAGCCCCAACCATCAACCCCTCCGCGCTAATGGAGGTCAGAGATCTCTCTCACTGACGAGTGATTCTAACGCCGAAACCCTGTACACAGTACCTGTACAGAATTCGATACTATAACGTAGCTTATTTATGTTGATAGCATCTCAGAAGCATATTTATAATCATCAAAACCCTGGCCTGGCATTGGCTTTATTGCCACGCGAATACGGTTAATAGAACGAAATTGTCAACACGTGTTCACTCATTGCTCAAGCAATACAGTTCACAATGAAACCAATAACATCAATGATGCAGAATGAGCATAACAAATGACGTGCAAGTCGTAAATATGATCAGTATTGTGCACGCCAAGAGTAATGTTAAAGATTTGAAGCGTGGTCTGCTGCGCTCTGAAGGTGGCTTTTCATAGTGCGTGATTCTGCATTATCAAGCACGGCAGTCGACTAAAGTAAGCCCAGCACCGCACATCAATTGCTTTCCATAGTTTCTACGTTACGTGTTGGTCTGTTTCGAATCGGACGCGCGGGCGTGCCGCCGAGCCCGTATGGAGTTGTCTTCATTTTCCTGGACACGACACTGTACAAAGCGAGGATCGATCCTACAATTTGTTTTCAACTTACTACTAAATATAAGTGTATCGTATCATTGAGATACGAGAAGTGGCTCCTCAATTCAAACGGACATATCAAAATTTATTCAATGAATTTCACCTTATTGCAAAACGCGAACTAAGTACCTTTTTTTTTCGTACGGAAATCCCTTCGGATACCCCCCCGCCGGCCAGCGGGGGCGGTTATGTCGGGCTTGAACCGACTAAAACCGCACGCCGTCTCGGGTCTTAATACGCCGGGTGTAAGGTTGCCCATAGAGCATATCCCTAGCACCCTGACTGACCCTGGGCCATCTACGGTCTCGAGATGGCCCCCTCGGGTTTGGGAACCACGGTGTCCCCGTCTTGCCCCGGTTTGGGGGGGCGGACTAAGTACCTAACAAAACAAAACAATTTGCTTCATTTCACATTCTTTTGGAATAGTTTTATTATTAAACCTAGTTCTTTGTCAATCCACGTCGCGTAACAAGGGGAAAATACTGGCCATGCCACTTCCGCCGGGTCCCGGTAAGAGAGGTAGACCCAAGAAATGCTGGCTTGATGTCGTAGAATTCCACGATACGCATCGTGTAACGATACCGCGTTGCAGCACGCGATGTCGCAACGTGTTTAAGTGTATGAGCCCTAAAAGTGTTTATACGGTTAGGTTAATATTTTAATAACAAATTGGATTATTGACTTACAAAATCGTAAATACAGTAACAAAACGGTAAATGTTCATGAAATATTCAGTTGACGTTTTCCTGATGTAACCTCAAAACTGCGTGAACTCTGTGTGCATGAACGTAATTAATAATATTTATCTTAACCAGGACATTTTCTTAGAATTATGTATGTCCTTGATTTAAATAATTGCATTTAAATTATATGAAGGTATATATGGTTTTGATGAGATCGAGTAATGGTTTTGAGGTAAGGCCACGTCAAGAGTACCCTTTTTTATGTCAGGATTGAACCGACTAAAGCCGCACGCCGTCTTGGGTCTACAGGCGCCGGGGTGTAAGGTTACCCATAGAGCATATCCCTCGCACCCCGACTGACCCTGGGCCATCTCCGGTTTCGAGATGCCCCCCTCGGGTTGGGAACCACGATGTCCCCGTCTTGCCCCGGTTTGGGGGAGGGGCGCTAGTCGTCCCACCATCCCGGCCTGGCAACCGGCGAGCATGTATGAAAACAATTATGAAAGTAAGCTAAGCGAACGGTGTATGCCTGGATCTTAGCAAACGTAAAGATGTGTTGGCTCTGCCCACCTCAATAGGAAAGATACATGAATTTATAGATGTAAGTTATTGTAAGTATATTTAATAGGTAATAGGCTCGCCCCCTATGACGTAGGACCGAATATAGAAATTGAAGAAATGTGGGAGATAACAGCTATCTACGTTGAATATAGTAACCAAACCATATAATCTATTATTATGCTTATCTTTCTGATGCTAACAACTAAATAAATAGGTATACATGTATTGCAGATGTGGATAAACTCCCACATTACACCAATTGCTGTATTCGGTGATATGTAATACCTACTTAACAGTAGAATGACTTGGGTACCTACGTAGAACGAATAAGTACTGAGTGAATGACGCACCAAATTATATAAAGCAAATGTAAGTGAGCAGGCAACTTGATCGACTTACAGCGTTATCTAACAATTTATTTAAAAAACCAACTACAAAAACCTAACATAACATAACATAACATAGCTTCACGCCTGTATCCCCGAAGGGGTAGGCAGAGGTGTATTACACACCCACGATTCGCCAGTTATGTTAAGGTCCCATTGTAATAGGGGGCGAGCCTATTGCCATCTCTACCGGGCACATTATTAAGCGTGCGATAAGTAACATTTATTAATGCACACATAACTACGAAAAGTCAGAGGTGTGTGTTCAGGGCGACTTGGGATCGAACTCGAGACCTCGTGTCAGCAGTCCGTTACGTATGCCACTAGACTATCGCCGCTTACTTATAACTAACGCAATTATAAACGACGGAAATACCGATGAACATACAAAAAAATATATACAGACGAACATAGAACCTCCTCCTTTTTGAATTCGGTTAGAAATGATGGTAGCGATAATCTAATGCGTAAATGTAACATGCGTAGGTACATAAAAATAAATATGTACACACCACCTTCCAGTGTAGCTACATGGAGAATCTAAATTGAAAGAGGTCCTATATACCTACATCTCTGCCTAAGAAAAGTTTATCAAGGTCTACCTAACTTATGAATTACCATTACTCAACTCCATTGTAAACCATAATAACACCTAACAATAGAAGGAATATTTGCTAAACATCTTTGTAAGATAAAAACTTATTATTCCTACTCAAACACGATGTATGACTTCATACAGGACAATTTGTTATCATTGTAACCGTTCAATTGGTTGCACAATGACACTCATACTTTAAACAGTAGTCACCTTATAATATCGTTTATTTGTGACCAAGGTGAGATCTTTAATAAACACTTATATAAAATACTCGATGAAACAATTAACAAACGGTTCCACTTGTTTTCCTGGGATGCCATCTGGTTCGTGCATTCTGGTTTCCTTATTGGGATAACAACCTTCCAATAAAAAATATAATCATCAAAATCGGTTCATAAACGGCGAAGTTATCCGCGAACGTACATAAAAAAAGCGGCCAAGTGCGAGTCGGACTCGCCCATGAAGGGTTCCGTAGCACCAAGTAACATGATAATGAATTTCTTTTTAATTTTTATATTTGAGTTGATTGAATGAAAGGTGAAATGCGGTTTACGATTTATGACGTATTAAAAAAAACTACTTATAAGATTGAAATAAAACTATTTTTAACGGATTCTATCGCGGTTTATTTGATGTTATTTTATATTTTACATTGATCCCGACGTTTCGGTAGGTTTTCAGCAGCCATGGTCACAGGGAGACTAAAGATGGTTGTTGTCTTGTACTTTGAAGTGAGCGTTATTTCAAAGTACCCGAACTATGTTGAATTGTTGGTGTTACTATTATGTAAATTTTACATGGTAATGTACATCATATATTTTTTTTGTTTTATCATTCTCTTATTTTAGAGGTTACAGGGGGGGTTACACACACACATTTTACCACTTTGGAAGTGTTTCTCGCGCAAACTATTCAGTTTAGAATTTTTTTTTATTAGAAAGCTCAATATCATTTTGAAGACCTATTCATAGATACACGCATGGGTTTAATGATTTTTTTTTTCAGATTTTCAGTTCTAAAACATTAAATTTTGGGGTTCCCCATACTGGGGAACCCCAAAATTTAATGTTTTTTTTCTATTTTTGTGTGAAAATCTTAATGCGGTTCACAGAATACATCTACTTACCAAGTTTCACAGCAACAGCATAGTTCTTATAGTTTCGGAAAAAAGTGGCTGTGACATACGGACGGACAGACAGACATGACGAATCTATAAGGGTTCCGTTTGTTGCCATTTGGTTACAGACCCCTAAAAACGTAAAAAAATATATACGGTGGAAATAAGTATAAGTAAACTAATGTAGTAAGTAAACTTCCTTTTTTTTTTGAAGTCGATAAAGACCAGTGATAAAGACCAATGGACGTTTTTAGTATTTTATGCGCAAATATTTAAGTAGAAACATGTTTGTGAATAGACCAAAAAAATGGCCCGCTGAGTTTCTTGCCGGTGACTTTTTAGAACTCTCCCGGCCCGCCGAGCCCCCAACATGCACGCCGTGCGGTGCAGGCGACTCAGACGCCGGAGGTCGCTCAACGACCTCCGTCCTCCATGAGCGCAGGCCTGGGGGTGGCAGGTAAGGCCGCCTTTCACTCCAGTAGAAGCAGGCCGGGGCGGGGAGTGACAAGCGCCCCCTTTTTCCGGGGTAAGATGGGGACACCGTGGTTCCCAAACCCGAGGGGGGCATCTGGAAACTGGAGATGGCCCTGGGTCAGCCGGGGTGCGAAAGAAATGCCTTATTACATCCCAGTGTCTGAAGACCCGAGAAGGTAGGCTGTTTTAATTGGTACATTATAATATAAAAACATATCTAGCTGCTAAATACTACATATGAATTAATATATGTATGTTACTTAAGTATGTTTTTGCGTTTGGGCATGTGGTATGTCTGAAGGTGTGTGTATGTCTGTGTGGGTGTGGGTGTGTGAAACTAGTAAAAAAAATGTAGTACCTACAAGCTTACTGAAGAATATTCTGAGTAATATAAATATATCTCGTAATATTTATAACCATTTGAACAGAGTTGCGTCATTGTATTATAAGGATAATCCCAATGTGTAAACACAACGACTCATGTGTTTGGTATTATAAAGACATTATTAGTTATTTATTATGGCTAAAATAGCCTCATCTAGGTCGTATTTCCGTGTTTGATGTTGATTTGACAAATCATTTCATCTATGAATCTCGCTCCATGACATTGACCTTATATGCGTCGTGTAATTATTGAATGTTATCTAGCCTTGGGTGTACCTCCTCGAGGCCCAAGCTAAGCTCATCTGCAAGTCGGAGCAGCTACTTAACAACGAGCGAGGCTCCGTCATAGGCTTTCCTCTCTGGGTTGGGAGTTCAGACGGCAGTCACTTCCGAAAAAGCCGACGTACCAATCGAACACAATAAGCGGATTTTGGGCTCGAAAGTATAAGCTTTGGATGCAGCTTGAAAATCGCCATAGGCTAAAAGGGCAAAAAGTATTTTCGTAATGTTTTTACAAATATTTTTACAAATCACGTCATCGTGCTTAATCGCATCTTAAATTATAAAGATTTAAAAAATACAAAATATTTAAAATACTTAGAAGTAAGAGGTAGGTATGGAGATTTTTTAAATACATTAACATATCTATTCTAGAATATGAATTATATAGGTCTACTCACTTTTTTATTGTCGCGGTGTTAAGTGATAGAATTGCACCAATAAATTTTGTCGACGCACGGATGGAAGACTATCGAATTAAAGTAATAAAATAAAAATACCGAATTTAATATTTTATCAATAAACATGGTGGTAATTACTCTTGCTAAAACATTAACATGCCTTAGCAACTTTATGCATAAAAAAATAATCACCCATTTAAAAAAAAATACTGCCATGTCTCAAGCACTTAGAATTTTATATTGCCAATAATATAAATTGGTAGATAAAAATTTAAGCTTGCCGTCATTTTTCAATATTATACGCGGAATAATTTTGTTGCTCAGCTAATTTCTAGAAAATTCATGCTCAGTCTTTGGCTTACAGAAAGATTAGATAATTTAAAAAACCGGCCAAGTGCGAGTCGGACTCGCACACCGAGGGTTCCGTACAAACCTTTTAAAGCTTTAATTTAAGGTTTTCGGAATTTTTCCTTTATATGTGCTATTAAACATTGCTTCATGCTAAATTTCAAGATTCTAGATCGACTGGAAGTACCCTTTAGGTTTTGATTCCCTTGTGAGCAGTTGCGAGTTTGAAAATATGCGGCTTAAATTGCTATTTCTTTTGATTGCGTTGACATAAAAGTTTGATTTTGTTACAGCTTATAGGTATTATAGACCTGAGTATTTGATATGAATTTCAATTTAATACCTCTACGCGTTCATTTTGAAAAGAAGTATAAGTAACTTTAACATTTTCAAAAATATTTTTTATTATATGATGTAACTAAAAATTTACGGTTTTCGCAATTTTTCCTTTATCTGTACTATAAGACGTTACTTCGTACCAAATTTCAAGATTCTAAGTTCACGGAAAGTTTTGATTCCCGTGCGAGTTTCGAAAATTTGCGGAAATTTGCGGCATAAACGGCTGTATCTTTTGATTGCTTTGGCTTAGAAGTTTGATTTTTTGACAGCTCCGAGGGACAGTAGACCTGAGTGTTAAGTATAAATTTCGGTTTGATACCTCCACGCGTTCCTGAGAAAAATGGTCTTGACAGACGGACGGACGGACAACGAAGTAATCCTATAAGGGTTCCGTTTTTTCCTTTTGACCCTAAAAATAAATACCAGCTTTAAAAAATTACAAATTGCCAACTTGTACCCACTAGCCGCATACTGTGATGACAATTTAGTTGTTCATGCAGTCAAGAAATTTCGTAAATTTTAACAGACTGGTCTTGAGTATACAGTATAAACCGTTTTCTCTCCCTGTACCTAGCTCTTTAACGGAAACATTAATCTTTGTACCATTTAGATAAAAATTTAGATATTAGTCGATAGTGCATCTATGACTAGAAGTGTTTAATATTGTTACTATTAGGTACGCTCACCAAGATCTTAGAACTTACTAGCATCGCAACGAGCTTTCACCCGCATAAGTTCTAATGACGTGGGAATATCGGGATAAGAAGGAGCCTAGTTATTTAAGGATAATGCAGCATTCTGATAGTGAAAAAATTATTGAATTCAATTCATTAGTGTCTGAGTTTATCGATTACAAAGAAACGAATCTTTACAGTATGGATAACTCCCAGGTTGTAATAAATTACTCAGTTTAAAGTTTTGAAACGGTAAAGTCAAAGTCAAATGTCCTCTATTATGTAAACTTGACTATATTCACGATACTTACAAAACGTCAAAAAAAGTACTCCATACTACTCGGTTTGTACCACGATCCCAACCGAAGAAGACTCCGGCAAGAAATTCGCCAAATTGTGATATACGTATTTAAAAAATTATTGACTTAACCGAATTATAGGCATAATGTTTAGAAAGAGTTAGCTGGCAGAGCAAGCAGTTTATTTCAAAGCTTGTTTGTCATCGAAATATACTTTAGATAATTATATAAAAGCTTTTTTGGTAAAAAAAAACGAAGGATGTCAAGGGGCCATTAAAATATTTCACAAGTACCTACTTACCTACGTAGCGATTTCCTGGTAGGACAATAAGTACGATTGATTTCTTTAGAAATTTATTATCTTGGAGTTTAAACTGAACAATGCGTGTTCGAAAATAATATTATTATACCTATATGGGTAGGATTTCTGAATCATTGCAGACTATCCCCGAAGTCTGGAGTAATAGTTATGTACAACTTCATCAATTAAATGATCCCAAAACATATTTAAACTTGCTTTGAAGCAAGCAGTAGTCTTATTAAAAATGGTTACTTGTCAAACTATCTCTGTATTTTTATAATCCCGTTGCCAATTATTCATTCCTATCAGGTTTTAAAAAAATAACCATAATAACAACGCCATTTTAGCAAACACGTTTTATTACAAACAGAAGCTAAAATTAACTTCAATCAATAAATTAGCCTATTGCAGTCCACTGCTGGACATAGGCCTCGCCCAATGTATGCCATATCACCCTGATCCTCCGCGTAGCGCATCCAGTCTATGCCCTACCTTTTTGAAGTCGTCCGGTATAAAATAATGTTTTGAATGAAATCATTTGCTATGTGCAAATTTTTAAACATAACTTCATTTCAATGGGCACTAAATAATGCAATATTTAATCTTGGGCAAAATGTATGATGAACACGATGCAAATGAGCTCCATAAAATGTTACCCTGCATTGTATGGAAGAGTATCGATACAGTACATTAAGGGTATAAGCTATACAATAGCCATAGAAACAGACCGGTTCTAACTTAGGTTAGAGGTTTATACGCGTACGACACGCACTTAGCCGTAACAGTTTATTTTCTCATAAATATTGTTACAATAATATTGTGTTTAGAAAGTTACCTGAACGTATTTGAAGTAAACTGAATGTGAAATATACTTTCAAATCAACCTATGCATAGAATAAAATTCACATTAACCATTTTATTAGTATTTCTGACGGGGACCGGACGCCGGTGACCTGGCGGTGACCTACCCTAGTGGGCCATTTTACCCATTTCTCCTGATCCTTCCTTTTGGGAAGGATATGGTTTCCAGCAATCACGGCATTCCGTCGAACCTACCTGTATTTGCTTACCAGTGTGACTCCCAGATATTTGACTTCTTTCACGACTTCCAAGTCCTGAGTATCTAGTCGTACCGGTTCAGTACGTCCTATTTTCCTTTTGTTGGTGAAAAGAACTAGTTTTTGTTTTGTCAGGGTTGATGCCTTTGCTCCTGCACCATCCACCGTCATTAGAGTATAACTGTGTATATATGTGTATCCTGTTTAATAACTATTTTAATTTTTTGTGTGTATGTTTGTGGTGTGTTATCGTGTTTGTTCAGTGTTAGTATGATTGTACCGGTGTGTCTGTGAGTGTTAGTGCACCCTCCCTATTCCTCGTCACATCGGTGAACCCTTACCCAGCCAAGACGGTTGCAGTAATGCAACGCTTGGTGGGAGGGGGGGGGGGTCCGGTCACTCGGTTTCGTAGGGCCTTTCGTGCCTTGTTCTGGGCGTGTCTGTTGGTGCGGCGTTTGGTTTGCGGTCGTCACCCCCTTTGGGGCTCTCGTCCGCGCTCCATCTTCCCCTCCTTCAGGCCCAGGGCTGTGTGTGTCTGGCGCCTGTTGTGTGCTGCTTGGGATCGCACACTGTTGGTGCGGTCTGCCTCCGTCAGTGGCAGTCCCTCTGCGGGGTTGCGGACTGAACGTTACTACCGCGTTCGACAGGTTCTTCTGCCGGTGTCTTTGTGTGGAGGTTGGTGGGATGAACTGGGCGGGCGCATGTACGCTATTCTGGGACTTGAGTTGGTCCTTTTCCCTGGCTTCATATTTATGCCACATATGGACGGTCGCTACTTCTTCGGGGACTCCAAATACACAAGTCGCACTCCCAGAGGCAGTACTTCCTTGCGAATGAGAGTCCACTCCGATAACTTGAGTTCCTCCCTGTAGTTGCTCTGGATCTTGATGAGCTATAATGGGTCAATGCGTAGATCTCCGGTGCTACCAGGGAGACAGATGGATGACTTATGGATGTCGAGCTTTCTGGGCGTTAACGGGACACTGTTCCACTCACTAAAGTCACAGTTTAGCAGCCAAGTCATCGATTCCTCGTTGTTCGGGTTCACGAGGATGTATCCATCGGCTACCAGCCCCGATGCCGACTTCGATATGGATCTTACGGGAAGGCTGGGGATCTTAACGATGCTTTCATTTTTTTTGTTTGTAGAGTTGGTTTGAGCTAATGTGCCCTCAGAATACGAAGGCCTGCCTGTATCACTGAGTAATATCGGGAGGGATTCTCCGGCGTAACCGGTACCCTCCTGGGGTAGTTTTTCTTTTTCATTTGCGCTCATTCTTCGTTATTTCCGGGATTGTCGGATTAAGGTTTGAGTTGGGGGATGGGAAAAGTGGGAAGGAATACTGCACCCCTGTGCCCCAGATGCCCACGAGCTCGCTCATGTTGCATACGACGCATAGGCACGGGCATGTGGATGGGATGTGGGAGGGGTGCGAGGTAGGCCGGCCTTAGGTTTTTCTTACTCTGTCTCTTAGGGAATCAGACCAATAACAGGCGGCAACCACGAAAGATAGGACAAGGTGTTGAGAATAGGGTTTCTCCGACCAGACGCACTCTTCCGCAGGTCGAATCCGCCCCGCCCTTCACATTATCCATACTCAATAATAGAAATAACTAGTATATTAAGAAAAAAGTTACAGCAAGTTTTGTGTAAGAAACTTCAAATCGGTTGAATATTTGTAATTGTCGGCGACATCGGGATTGGCGATGTGTTACTTTTAAAACACTATTCCCGATCGAATGTATTCTACAATAATATAGCGCAATATAGTCCTGTCAAAATATACATGATCAACTGTTCAAGTCATTGAGTTAAAAGTAATAACATAATTTTCAAGAGAAAATTACAAAACATGCAAGCTAGCAACTAAGTAAATATTTAACTAGGTACAACCGTTGTTCCCGGCGTGGGAGGTGCCGAGGCGTGACCTCGTGGCAGCCATCGGGGTGGGAGTCCTCTCGCTCGGCAGCATGATTGCGGCAATGGTGCGGAGCGCGAGCGCGTGGACCGCCGCCGCCTCCTTCTGCGAGCATGTAATGCTCGCGAAGGAGGTGGCGGAGCGCGCCCGGGAGAGACTTAGAACTCTCCCGGTCCGCCGAGCCCGCAACTTGCTCGCCGCGCGTCGCAGGCAACTCAGGCGCCGGAGGTCGCTTAACGACCTCCGTCCTCCATGAGCGCAGGCCTGGGGGTGGCGGGTGAGGCCACCTGTCACCCCAGCAGAAGCAGGCCGGGACGGTGGGGCGACTAGCGCCCCTCCCCCAAACCGGGGCAAGACGGGGACACCGTGGTTCCCAAATCCGAGGGGGCCATCTCGAAACCGGAGATGGCCCAGGGTCAGTCGGGGTGCGAGGGATATGCTCTATGGGCAACCTTACACCTCGGCGTCTGTAGACCCGAGACGGCGTGCGGTTTTAGTCGGTTCAAGCCCGACATAACCGCCCCCGCTGGCACGCGGGGGGGTATCCGAAGGGATTTCCGCACGAAAAAAAAAAAAAAAAAAAAAAAAGGTACAACCGTTGTTATTACACGCTTCCCTGAGCTTCGGAATCTGTGGACCGTGTAACAAGGTATTGAAGGATATAATAATAAATGACGCGTCACGTTTTGAAACTCTTCAAATGTACCCTATGTTGTACAGTTCGAGGAACATCAGGGCGAAGATGCCTGTACCGTGACTTTGTGCGTATGAAGGCAATCACGACCCCCTACCGTAGTCACGATGGAATATTGTTTTTAACTGTTATACAAGTCATCTTCATAACCTTGTTTATTTTGCTTAAGTATATTTGGTTTTAGTTTAATAAATTTTGTTTGAGATTCAGTTTTGGGACGAAAATATCACTATTTTGGTAAATCAACTCTTTGTTTTTTATTTTTTCGGTTATATCGGCTAAGTCTGAATCTGTCATTGTTATCTCTTATTTCCACGTGGATTTTGGAATGGAATGGCAATTTGTTAATGTGGAGAAAGCTATGGAGCTTTCTCCACGTTAACAAATTGCCATTTCCACAAGCTTCTAGGAAGTGATTGTAAGAGTCATAGGATTTGAAGGCTACTCTTGGTTTTGAGTATCATAAGTGTCACAGACACTATCACCACTCGAATGACTTTACGTACTTTCGTATTTGTGTTTTTTTTTTTTTTATATTTATGTCACGTCAATTTGACTTCACCTCGCCTGATGGTAAGCTGAAGGTAAAGTCTCAGGAAAGAGGGTCACCATTACATACACGTATCATGTTAACAATGGTGGCACTCAGCTTGACGGCCTCATCAGAAGAGGATTGTCGTCGCAGCACCGCGTGACACCCACCGGTGCCACTAGTACTGCGACCACAATCCCCCTGCCCGGCGACTATGTATAACTTACTTACTAGCTATTATAAATGCGAAAATATTGATAGATAGATGGATGTTTGTTACTCCATCACGCTAGAATGTCTGAACGGATCTGGATGAAATTTTGCGCACAAATATAAAGTATAGACCGGGAATAGGTTCCCGTGGGTCGCGTGAACTGGATCAGTATTTCACGCAGCCACGGGTAACAGCTAGTTTTATTAAAACAGATAGATATCTAACTAAACATTGTTATAGTAAATTGTATTTGTTATTTTAAACACAGAATGTTGAGCAACCTTCTTATTATGTAAGATGCATTAAATTTGTTTCTTCCGCGATCTATGAAACATGGAATGCACTGAATACTTATGTATTGCAAAGTTGCCGATACAAATGCACGGAGGCTTACAAAATATATTAAGTACGAGGAATGAAATATTCAACTTGATTGCTTTCGTATCACCGTATATTGAAATAATATAGTCGGTACATACTATTTGGCATTCTGAGTTAATATTATATTGCTTAGTCAAGTTTAATTCAATTCGTAGAAAAGTTGAAGCATGTACAATAGTACCTTTTTTTTCGTGCGGAAATCCCCTTGGATACCCCCCCCCCCCGCCGGTCATCGGGGGCGGTTATGTCGGGCTTGAACCGACTAAAACCGCACGCCGTCTCCGGTCTACAGACGCAGGGGTGTAAGGTTACCCATAGAGCATATCCCTCGCACCCCGACTGACCCTGGGCCATCTCCGGTTTCGAGATGGCCCCCTTACTTACCTAACACTTTTTTTAACTTAGTTTATAGCATCCAAAGCTTGCATTTTGGAGTCCGCGAGCCACTCTCCTGCTCTCTCTTTCCATGTTTTGATTTATCTTGGTTCTAAAGGGGCCGAATGCCGTGTGACCATCCACCTCGAGCCAGACCCCAAGATCTTGGTGTGGCCCCATACACCCCGGATTTATTATGTAATATCGCAACATAAACTACTCACTTTTCATATTATTATACAACCAGGACTAACAAAGACATAATTTTTCAATTATTTGTGATAGTTTAGAATCAGTTTCGCTTTCATTTCACGTTTTTTTTAAAAGAAGGCTTATCTCTAAATGACTGAATTGAATATGACTTCAACGCCGTGTCTAAAGTTCAAGTAAACGACTTTTGATATCTATAGGTAAGTGGTTAATGGACTAAGGTTTCTTTCTTATCTTATTAATTCCGGCTCATAGAGCTGAATAAACACCATGTCTTCTGGTAAGGGTCTAACTATTCAGTCCAATCAATAGACCGGATAAGTCATAATTTATCGGCATTATATTAGCTTTAAATGTATTATGACATTAGTCTATTCAATACAAGAATTTGTAATGTTTGACATTGGTACTAATAGACGTATATCGAATGGTGGTACTAAATATTGAGAACAGTACCGATATTTTTTTTTTCTTCGTGCGGAAATCCCTTCGTATACCCCCCGCCGGCCAGCAGGGGTTGTTATGTGGGGCTAGAACTTCTTAAGGCAATTCCCTCGCACCCCGGATGACCTTGGGCTATCTACGGCTTTAATATTATGATTATGTGTATGTGTGGGAACCACTTGCCCCGGGGAGGAGGGGGGGGGCGCGTCGAGTCGCCGGCCGCCCCGATCTGCTTCTACTGGGGAGACAGACGGTATCATCTGTCACCCCCAGGCCTGCGCTCATGGAGGACGTAGGTCATTGAGCAACCTCCAGCGTCTGAGTCGCCGCGCGCATGTTGCGGGCTCGGCGGTTACCTTAAGTTAAGCTTCGCTGTTTTTCTGTATATTGACACGAAACACTGGACGCGGACCGCCAGCGCCTCGCTGTGGCGTAAAGTGGCAACTTTACTATGCCAAAAATGCCTAAAGTCGTCGAATACCCTCGCCTAGTACTTACTTAATATAGACAGTTACAATTTTCGATATCGTAGGTGATGAAATTCTATTTTGTACATACAAACGATTCGCCTTTTCCCTTTTTATACTAGAACTAGAAATAGCTGAGTCTGTTTCTGGAAAGTTTTTATATCCTGGGCATCTTGAAGTAACGTGTTTTGTCAATATACTACTTTTAGGAAAGCGTGTTCCATAGTCATCCATATTATCATCACTGCAATATACAGAGCGCAACTGTAAGGCCCGTATTCTACAGTGATACTCAGTCATGTGTCTTGACTTTAAACTAGTTCTAAATTCAGATTATATTAGTATTCCAGAATTTAACTTAAGTGTAGATTTTATGAATGTAAATTACCAAAACGTTCATAAAATCTTCACCCAAGTTTTGTTCTAGAATACAATCTGTACTTAGAACTAGTCTCTAGTCGATATTCATGACTGAGTGTCGTTCTAGAATACGCGCCTAAGACTTGTATTTTATACTTATATGCACTCATACATAATTCAATAGCTTGTAACATTTATAGCGACCATTCATAACATAACTCAGTAATTTATTTGTCAAAATATGTTTACAATTTCCTAAATTAGTATTCAATTAACTATGAAACTTTCTCGGATTCCAATCTTTTTAAATATATAAATGTGTCTTATTTAATTGCACTGCAATCCTAATAATTTTTAGAGTTCACACGAACCGAAAAGGCGAGCCAGCATTCAGAATGATGCTGTCCAAAATTCTCAGATCAGTTCATAACATTTACGACTCGAATGCAATCCAATCGTAAATATTTTATGTTCTGTACTAATGAGAACAAACTACGTACTCATAAATATAATGTGTTTACCATTACTGAACTAGAACGTGATAGGCAACTGGTTTGTAAGAGAATTCAATAAAGTTCAATGTAAGTGTCGGTAAGCCAATATTATTATGAGACTACAACAAAAATATTATTAATTTCGCCACAAACTGTACGTAAAAACGTGGAAGGAGTTTATTTAAGCAGGCTTATAATGCCTGAACATTTTTAGTATCTCGTAGTCCTAAATTTGATTAGGAGACGTAAACCTTTACTACATTACGATGTATGTAATCTCTATACATAATGAAATATAAGTTAGCTATGAGTATGGCGTTGTGCTTGAGTAGCAGTGGAAGCATACAATTAGTTTCACTTCAATCGACAATCCCCATACTATGTTTTTCATCAATACTGAGCCAAATTTTAAATGTACTGAACCACTGGGCATGGTTAAAAGAATTTATATCGTTTGCCTAAACAGTCGTCGAACTTCTCAAACAAAATTGCAGCTTCTCACGACAATCAATTCACATCGCTACAATACCGCTGGCGCACAATGCATGATTGCATGGCACGCCGCCGAGAGCGAACAAAAATGTATTTGGTGCACGTACAATTTCTGGACCATACCCTATAAAGCAATACCCAATAATTATTATTCGTACCCGAAAATTTAAGATCTTAAATTTTAAGGATTCCTGTTCGCAAAGTAGTTAAAATAATAAAATAAAAATACTAATATAGACGGCCTCTGTGGCGTAGCGGTAGTGCATTCGACTGCTACGACAGGGGGCGCGGGTTTGATTCCCGCTCAGTGCAAATATTTGTATGCATGAATATGTCTATTTGCATTGGTCTGGGTGTTTCTATGTATCATATGTATGTATTTACAAAAAAAAAGTATATAAGTATGTTTATCCGCGTTCT
The DNA here is from genome assembly GCA_946251805.1 of Cybosia mesomella. Classification (NCBI taxonomy): domain Eukaryota; kingdom Metazoa; phylum Arthropoda; class Insecta; order Lepidoptera; family Erebidae; genus Cybosia; species Cybosia mesomella. Next base: position 25,086,075 of record OX276390.1, on the reverse strand, counting down.
AGAACCCATAACACAAGCTAGATAAACTATGCTTACTTTGGGTCTAGAAAGCGCTGTGTAGAATGTCGTAGAATATTTAAAAAAAATACATATTACACAGCGCCATCTAGATCCAAGATAAGCAGAGCTTGCCATATGGGTTCTAGAATGCGGATAAACATACTTAGATACTTTTTTTTTGTTAATAAATACATATTATACATAGAAACACCCAGACCAATGCAAATATACATATTTGCAATGAGCGGGAATCGAACCCGCGACCTCTGACTTAGCGTCTTAGCTTCTTCGTCCGGTACATCGTGTACTGGATGAAAAAGTGCATAAAATACCATGAAGTATTTTTTTTATAATAGATTGTAGTGCAGTTGGGTGATTTAAATTCGACTGCATTCATTTTAAGTTCTAACGTTTTTGACGTAAAAGAAGTATATCTCTCAATGAAGTACTACAGTGCTATTTCAATTGCGGACGTTTTGCTTCCATGGTGTATTGCTCATATTATATCGGTCATATTTCCAAAGAGGATATTTGCTCTCAGTACTACATGAGCATAAAAGATTGTATACAAATTAAGTTTTATATCTATAAAATGGAGATTAGTACCATGAACGTAAACAATTACTGAGTTGTATGGTCTAATTAAATATATATTTTTCACATATTATGTTATAAATTAAACTTCTTCTCCATATAAATTTAAACTACTTATGCCAAATCTGACATTTCTCCTTGTCCGCGCGTATTCTTTACTGGGGATCCAAAGTTTTTGCTTCACGTAATATTTTACTATGATCAATTAATGTTTTGATCAAAAGTTTTTAGTAAATATGTGAATATTTCTTCGCATATATCGCATAGTGTAATGAACTCCGGTTGGCTCAGTAGTCTTTTAAATCTATCATCCAAAAAACAGACAGCATTTACTACGAACTTACATCACCTATATTGCCTCTAGCTTCTTTAATCGGTAAGTTAAGTGAAAAACGTGCAGTGAAGTGATAAAACTTGAAAGTCGTTTATGTTTTAGTATTATCTGGTAGTATCGAGAAGCGCCAATAATAGCTTTTGTACAAGGTGTAGTCGTCAACACGTTAACGAACTACCTTAAGTGAATTCTTTGATGTATTCGATTTTCACACGAAGAGTTTATGACTTGTTTCGACAATTTATGATTTAACACTCGTTGAATTGGAGAAGGAGTTTTTAATTCACTTATTAAACATGAAAGTATTCTCACAATAAATATGTATATTATGTCGGGAAGAAGAGTGACAGCCTAGCTAAGATAGGTTTGTTTCGGTTTTATAGAGTGTTCTATCGCATAGCTTACGTCTACAGCTTAAATTATTTTTAGAGTTAAACTATTTTTGTTGTTAATTTATACATCTTACTTATTATGGAACTAATTCTTTTGGATATCAAATTTTATACTAGAACCTTGATTCTTCTATGTCATAGATAATTCCCGAGAAAAGTTAAGTTGATCGGGTATCTAGTAACAGAAAATTAAAAACAAACTGGATGAGAAAAAAAATATCTTAAAAAACTTTAAAGGTCTTAAAAAATTATAAAAGTAGACAGTATTTTGCTGTGGGCGGATAAAAGCAGAGTGATCATCGTCATCATTCATCAAACAATAGATTTGGTAGTAAGCCCGTAAAATCATATAACAAACCAAATGATTTAATCCATTTATGCCCTTGCTTTTGGCTAATTGGCAAACTTGTCAGAACGTAGGACTGGAATTCCTTACTCTAATCTGTGTTTTCCGATAACTATGGTCTGCGTGTGACAAGTCACGCGTGAAGTGCCAGCAAGATAGCTGTTGCATCGTAGGCACTTAACAACAAATGTGAAATGTAAGCATTTCACATTTTAATAAGCCACCTTGGTTACACGATTGGTCGACAAAGGAGCGCCTTTTGTCTTATAATAACATCTTATCTTATCTTTTGACTTACTTATAAAGAACAAAAACTCAGACATTGAAAAAAATAAAAAATATAAATCTTGAGTGCCAAAATATTTTTTCTTACTTTGGCATAGTGGTATGTTTTTAGAGTTTATGTATGAATGTGAGTTTCTTCATTCAACTTAACTTATAATGCCATGTCTGTGGCACAGTCTTTCAAAATTATAGCCAGTTTTTAAGCAGTCGTATAAAAAGAACAATAAAGTACCGTATGTTTCTATCGGTGCAATTAATCCTCGGTAAAAACTCGCTCGCTCGAAGTTTACTCGGGATTTAATTTTATCTGAAAGCAACGAGTAAAATTTTAAGAATAAAGTTTGCTGCGGCTCCATTAGGAAGATTTACATCAATTTCAAACTTTGCCGATCGCTTGTATAACTTCTAATTTATAAGAACTCATTAACCGTGTTTGTGCCTTTCCTCCACTTCCTGGTCTTAGATTTAACGAACATGTAACTTGAACATTGATGTATCTAATTTTGGTGTTTCAATGTATATGTGTGTGTTTTCTGAAAGAATCAGAAACGCCGATTCACAACTCTTGCTACGTTACGTTGCTAATTCTTGCAACGCCGATACACAATACATACCTTTTTTTTTTTTTTTTTTCGTGCGGAAATCGGCGTCTCGGGTCTGCAGACGCCGGGGTGTAAGGTTACCCATAGAGCATATCCCTCGCACCCCGACTGACCCTGGGCCATCTCCGGTTTCGAGATGGCCCCCTCGGGTTTGGGAACCACGGTGTCCCCGTCTTGCCCCGGTTTGGGGGAGGGGCGCTAGTCGCCCCACCGTCCCGGCCTGCTTCTGCTGGGGTGACAGGCGGCCTCACCTGCCACCCCCAGGCCTGCGCTCATGGAGGACGGAGGTCGTTAAGCGACCTCCGGCGCCTGAGTCGCCTGCGACGCGCGGCGAGCATGTTGCGGGCTCGGCGGGCCGGGAAAGTTCTTAACCTCTCCCGGGCGCGCTCCGCCATCTCCTTCGCGAGCATCACATGCTCGCAGAAGGAGGTGGCGGCTGCCCACGCGCTCGCGCTCCGCACCATTGCCGCAATCATGCTGCCGAGCGAGAGGACTCCCACCCCGATGGCTGCCACGAGGTCACGCCTCGGCATCTCCCACGCCGGGCAGTCCGCCAGCGTGTGCAGCCCTGAGTCCTCGCTCGCGTCACAGTGATGACATTCAGGCGTTGGCTCCTTCCTGATCCGATGCAGGTGGTCCCCGAAGCACCCCTTCCCGGAGATCACCTGCGTCAGTCGGTACGAGAGTCTTCCGTGTCGCCTCTCTAGCCAATCCTCCATGATGGGCCTTACCGCCGCTATTGCGGCGTGCCCTACACAATACATACCTTTTTTTTTTTTTTTTTATCGTGCGGAAATCCCTTCGGATACCCCCCCCCGCCGGCCAGCGGGGGCGGTTATGTCGGGCTTGCACCGACTAAAACCGCACGCCGTTTCGGGTCTTCAGACGCCGGGGTGTAAGGTTACCCATAGAGCATATCCCTCGCACCCCGGCTGACCCTGGGCCATCTCACCACTAACAGCATCGCTCATCCTGTCTCCTCTGAAAGCAGAGGAGTACGGAGAGCGATGTGTTCCCGCCACGTTGGGTATTGGCCGACGATCAATGCCAACCCTATGAAGGGGTAAAGGGGAAGCCATTGACCGCCGCCCAGGGTGTACCGGCCGCTCCGATTCCGTTCCCCCCGGACTGCAGCGGGATCGGAATCGGAGCGACACTCGAGGAGGTTACCCAACACACACCCCACACAATACATACCTAAAGGAGATTTTGTATTATTTTCGAAAGACATTTTGCGAGGCCCATTTCTACAACGTACAACGCCATACCATCGACAAGCTATTTAACTGATTTAGGCACATGTACAAACTCCCATGTCACCGTCAGTACATTTCTTCAGGTGCCATTCGAAAATCATAAGCCATCACAAAAAATACGATTAAAAACTTATTAAAATCAATCAGTTTTAGCCTTTTTGTGCTGGGCGTAGGCTGGCGTCAAAGCACCCGATATCCCTCTTTAAGCATCAATCCAACTCAGCTATCTTTATCAGGTCGTCAGTTATCGGACTGGATCCGATCAACTGTTAACCAATTGGCGGTCTGCACTCTAGGACTCGTTTGCAGCCATCGGGCCTTCCTAACCTATTGTCACTTCAGCCAGCTGCGAGTAAATATTGGTAACTTCAGTTTTCCAAAAGCATCGTTAAGCTTGTCCCTTAATCCAGTTGTGTACGGATCCCTTAGTCCGCGAGATGGACTCGCACTTGATAGGTTTTCTTGCCAAAGTCCGCCGGTAACCCTTGGGTTATCCTTTAGAGGGTTTACCCGGGGTGCCCGGCAATAGACACTTGGGGAGGACACCGTGTGGTTTTAGTCGGTCCGATCCCGACACGCCCATCCCATCGTTGGCACCGATGTGGTGAAGCACGTGGGGGTTTACAAACGTTGAAAAAAAAAGTTTAATTCTCAGGAATGAGGGTCACCATTACAGAAACCGATAATGTTACAATGGTAGATCAATGCTTATACACCCCCACTTAAAGAACCCAGGACTGTAGGAAGAAGGAAACGTGTGCTGATAACGGCTTCCAAATGTTGATGGTGCGAAAAATAAAAGCGGTGCCGGCCCACTTGGTTCTTGATGGAATTGTTTGCACACGTGTGAGGGTGATACCTCAGCCTTGCAAGTGTAGGAAAGGAGAGGGTGGAACTAAATGGAAGAGGTCATCGGTACACTCGCTATGGTAGAGGCGGTAAAATACTGCTAAGAAATTATTATCTCTTCAGGCTGCAAGGACTCAAGGGCGTTGGTGCCCTGAGGGCTCCCAATAATGCGGACCACACGTCGCTGCAACCTATCCAGAGCATCTAGTAATTACTGAGCAGAGCCATCCCAGAGATGAAGTATTCCAATGTAAGCTAGTTAAACTATGCTTACATTGGGTCTAGAAAGCGCTGTGTAGAATGTCGTAGAGTATTTATTATTTATTATTCCAAGAACGGATTTGTGTGTTGTATAGAAGACACCGCTGCACCGTGTGAAACCGTCTCTCACCTTATTCAGGACTCCGAGTTTACGCGAGGCGGTTTTGATGATGCTCTCGATGTAGTTGTTTTACTAGTAGTTTTTTTTAATTTTTTTATGCATACGTACGCAGAGTATTATATAGCATCTAATTGCAGCTTCTGTCACTGAGCTAGGCTAGTAGCCTGTATTTCAGTGAGCAGTTGCAACCACCCTGAAGACATGCTGAGTAGTTTAGAAAAATACTTGAGCAAAGGTGTTCGAAAATTACATTTTAAATCAAAATAAATACATATTAATCAATAAAAATTAATTCTAACACATTACAATTTACATCTTATAACTCAGGTAACTCAAATCATTATAAAAAGCAAAAGATAAGGATTAAGTGTATGTGTGTGTATGTGCATTTGTGTGTATGTGTGTGAAGGCGTGTGTTTTGTGTGTGTGCGTGTGTTTACGTGATCCACGAGGTATATTATGAACTCTACGATGTGTACTCTGAAGGTTGGTAGCAATTTCAAACACTATTTAGGGATTGTCAATAGGTCTTCAGCTTCACTGTAAGTCATTTTATTGAGCCAGGGAAATAACGATTTTTTGAGTTGTAGTTTAGTCAAATGATATATTTCATTTATTTTATTATAAAGATATGGACCTAGAAATGGTAGAAATCTGCGAATAAATGACGTTTTAGGTTTAAGAGTACGATCACACACGCTGTGGAGTTTTAGTCTCGATTTAGATTTCGTCGCATACACGGTTAATAGCTACCATAATTAATTTATATTTACTTAATCATAAGTCTTTTCTATATCTATAAAATCGCAATATATCATTTTGATCTTTGCCAGACGTTTTATGTCAAAAAATGAATGTGTTTTCAAAAAAACTACAAACTTCAATAAAAATACTTATGTGTATTTGAGACGATTTACCTTGCCCTACTATAGAATTTTACTGCACAAGAATCGATGGAATTATTTACAAGGATTGAGTTCGTATATCTTCTTTACATCTTCTATACTTCTCCAAAATATTTTGAATTACCTGTCACAAATGATTAGCTACTTAAACTTCTTATTAAAGGAAGTCAGTAGGAGCAAAGTCTGATGAGTGGTGAGCTCTGACGCTAATTCTTTATCGTTTATTGTGGGTAGATGTGTGATGACGTCGTCATAAAGTAATTGTAGATGCAACCGCTGAGAGCATTTCAATTGGTAATATCTTACCATGTTATTAACATTGATATTTTAAAGTAAATTACCTAAACGTACGCGCATCAATACAAAGTATTCAAAACACGATTTGAATTAGAAGCTGAAAATAACATATCTATTCGATTAGTTGTTTGTTAAGATAAGTAAACCAAGCCAAGGAAGCAAATATATTGTTTGAGATATTGGTAAAGTAAGCGCCATAATTCAGTTGCCCTCTTAACCAAAATACGATACGAGGAATACCTATTTTAGTAAAATAAGATAAAATAATAATACTGAAAGCATTTTACTATGCATGGAAAACAAAGGTTTGCATAATCCTGTCATGGCTTAGCACTTAGTGCTATATTTTATAGTCACGAGGTTCTAAATCCTATCAGGCTTATATTCCAGTTACTTCTTTTGTACATTGCACACAATGTGCATACCGTTTGTATACTTATCCATTTCAAACATTGCTGTTCTGCATTTTACCATTACTACAAGGACTTGTCAAGATGTGAAGATCATCATCATCGATATCATATATATTATCATATCTTCTTCATTCTATCATATATTATATTGTTTGTGTGGTTTTGCGCGTCCAACCGCCAGCTCCTTGTGACTTAAATCTTGTACCTGCAGCGTACACAATCATCTAAGCTGTTTAATAATTGTCCAAATTGAATTCCATATCACGTATACATAATAAGTTCATAATATACATCTACGAGGGTACATACCCCTGAATTCAATATTATAAATTAGCCTGATACGATATGAAATAACAATTTAAGTGGCTACACTCCTCGACTGATATCGCAAGAGTGCATCGAGACTTCATCGAGTGTTGATTTGATTCCAACAAATTATTCACTAAATTGTTAGTGAGTCGTAATTTTGTATCGTTTAATAATATTAGCAAATTTTTGGATGTTTGAGACAAAAATACGGAGGCATAATTATGTTTGACAGCTAACCTATATATATAATACTTTAATCTGGGAATTTAAAATTATTTTATTCCCAAGTTGTAACAAAATGGCGCCTATTCATGCTTCTAATAAATATTATTAATTGGCACATGTTTGCATAACGCGCGGCGCATAACGACATAGCCATTTATTTATATTAGCGACAACATGGTAGTAGGCATAATAGCTGATGATATATATATCGATTTTGTTTTATATGATCACTAGTGGCCCGGGTCTCGACATCGCCCGGGAATAAATTTCGCCACCTTCGGAGAGTAAAATGGTAATAGTAATAACACAATTTTACAGGCAAAATAAAAAAGTTACGTATTTTGACTATAACTTATCTATAGGTCATTGTAACCGCTTTCCATCAGGTGGGTCGTGAGCTTGTCTGCTACCTGAGTGAAAAAAATTTGCTGAATAATAAAAGTAGACAGAGAGAATTTGCAGAAACTGCTGGGTACATTACGATAGTAGTAGGTAGGGACCTATAAACTGCGCGCTCTTGAAAACTGTGGTCGGTGACTTCGACGAAAAACATTTTTGATTAATAGTAAATAAGAAAACAATCCAAAAACAGAAATATATTTACTGTATAGCCACTAAAACAAAACAATAATTCCTAATGAATGTATTGTATCGCATAAGCTTGCGTGCTTTCTTCTCATAAACAAATCGCTTACGGCTACATTGGAGTTGAGTTTGTTTATAGATAAAATGAAGCACTCAAAATAAACCTAATTAATTCTCGATCAACATAAAACAAGCACAACTCTAGCAAAATTAATTAATTGTAAACACCGTAATTTAAAAGGTCAACTGAGTAAAAATGCTGAGTACTATACTAGCTTAGCGCGGCTTTATTCTTACCACGTGTTTCATACAAGCACTCATCTATTAACTCAGGACCCTAATTCTGAGTTATACTGAGCTGAGCACTTTTGGCTGATCTGTACTAAAATAACACCGCATTGTCGAGAATAATAATTATATTTGGCTGTACTTTTAGCTTATAATTTTAACTGACGTTATATTAATACATTTTACAATATTAAAGGATACTTCTACTACATTTTGAAATGAAACACGGAGTACTAAGGAATCCGCCCCCGCTGGCCAGCGGGGAGGTATCCGAAGGGATTTGCGCACGAAAAAAGAAAAAAGGGTAATAAGTAATCAATTATTATTATTTTTGTGCATTAATAAGAAGCTTCTCTTACTATGTCAAAATAATCGCTACGAGTTCAAATGGAATCGATGGCGAATAATAATAATAATTTATTAAATCAATCGGTTCACTGGTACATACAGTCTCTGTCTCCTGAACTAGGTTGTTAACCTGTATCTCAGAATGGTCTCCTCCTCTTTCTCCGAGTCTTTTCCTAACGCAGTTGAGGTCGGCTTTCAGTATAACTACGAAACGGTTGAACACCGACATTTTCCATGAAGTGGTTCTGTCTTACCTTCACAGGCCTGTGAAGGCAATATCGAAATTTTCTAGTTTGACCAGGTTGTCGAACTTTTCAGTGCTCCAACTAACTGTAACGAATGTCACATACGTTTCTATGACAACTTTGACCGGCAGTTTAACGTGCTCTCTGAGGTACGATCAATACTGAATGGTATGTTACCAAATGTTGGCTATAACTTTTAGCTGCTGTGAGCAGCGATCTGAAATTGGTCTTTGACTTCACTACGGTAACGCGCCGGTTCACTCTACGCTAAAAATACCCTTATTTTGACCGTAGAGTCCCTACTTTCTGGATAGCACACTGGTCAAACTTATAGGTCATCATCTTTACCGTTCCGATTTGGCAACGCGTGACATTTACATTATTGTTCGACATGAAAAATCAATTCGTGGAACAGCAGTTAACATGACCAGAAGATAAACTAGATGCACTACGTATCAGATGGTAGCGGTTGAAGAGCTCTGATGCGGACTGGAAAATGTGTTTTTTTTTTTAATTGAAAGCTTTTTTAAACGCGTTCAGCATTTTCCGTATGAGCTTGTTTTGGGTGAACAAAAATCATGAAAATCGCGTCATTGTCATTGTGACGCTTTCCATATTTTTGAAGTGAAAACTTCAGTTGAGCACTTTCCATATTTAAAAAATGGATGGATGGATAGATGGATGGCTGGATGGATGGATGGATGGATGGATGGAGGGAAGGAAGGAGCTAGGGAGGTCTGACCCGATCCAATCGGATCTCCCTCTCGCCCTCCCTCCCTCTCTGTCTCTCTCTCTCTCCCTCAATCCGAAATATTTCCTGACGATTCAAATAATTGTTCAAGTTTTCACTTCTGTCGACACTCCCGGAGTGCCATTTTTTTATTCAGTCCGTCAATTGACTGCACCCCACTGAATGGTGAGAAGTTGGGGAGAAGAGACCGACGATCCTACCCTACCTTGACGGCCTTATATTATAAGAAGAAGAAAAAACGTGTGCGGGTAGAGCATTCTAGACCTTTAGCGTACCGACAGAAATGAGAATCACCGAACCGCTGAGTTCAGGTCGGTATTGATTGGAAGGGAGACGCTGGGATTAGTTGAAAAAGCTCATCAGAACATTCGCCGTGGTAGAGGCGATAAAATATAGCCAGAGGGGCAATGTTTTTACACAACTGCAGAGGTTACAAGATGTTAGTAACATCAGGACTCCCAATGATTCCGGTGGCACGCGGCTGCAATCTGTCAAGAGCATCTTATAAGTACTGTGCGGAGTCATCTCAGCGATGAAAACAGTATTTCACGCAGGGGCGAATCTTTGTCTTATACATAAGACACCGCTGCTCCGTTGTGAAAAACCGTCTCACCTTGTTTAGAACTTCGAGTTTTCTTGAAGCTGTTTTAATGACGCACTCGATATAGTTTTTATTGTTCAGTTTACAGTGAACATCCATTCCAGCATGTTAATAATGCCAAAAATAATATAAATCAGTTTAGAAATACTTTGAAAGACACGCTATTAAACTTAAACAATTGCCTTCACCCTAGCTTAGTCAGAATACCTATTAAGGATTAAAAATTGAAAAAAGCTGCAGCTAAGACGAGGTATAAGTTTCTATCTACGCAATCAAATTGGGATAAATGTGTGACCATTGACAGAGACCAGACCAGAAACCACCGCAACGCCACGCAACACTTTCATGCTTCGATCGAGAATGGAGATCCAGCTAAAGTCTGGAAATTTCTAAATACATTAGAAGTTCCAATTCTATTCCTAAAGACTTAGATATAACCCAATTTCGATGGGGTTCTGAAAACAAATACATTACAATTTCTTCATCTATTCCAACTCATATATGATCCACCTTTTATCTTCTATCAATTGACCGCTTGTGATGTTAACTAAGACGGTTACCAGCTTGGCAATCAACCCAAACTTAAGCGTAGCGAGATTTGCCTATCCAACAATAGGTCAACGTGGTCGCGTTTTTCGGTGATTATTCCTCGATGGTAAGACCGATCTGGATATTCGACCCCTTACGACACTCAGTAATGTCTACTTGATCACCGTGGCAAATTTGGTCGAGATCGGTCAAACGGTCTCGGAGGAGTATCATTTGTTTGAAATGCAACTTTGAAACCAAAGACGCTTCGCTCGCCTTCGGCTTGCTACGCTTAAAAAGAGCATAATAACAATTTCGTCTAATGTTGTGGAGAACGATTGTGTCAGCAGGAATATGATCTTACCTATTCTCGATAAAATCCTTCACGTTCTGTGGCATATCTTAAACCATTCACTATCCTGTGGAATGTTTCCGCGTCCTTGTAAAGACGCACAGTATTACTCCTATACATTTTAGACTTTTGAAGGTTGGCTTCGAAACGATTCCACTAGTAGAATGTCACTTTGTCTACAGGCCAAGAGGTTGCCTATTGTGCAAGAGTGCTTTGAAAAGGTTTTCTGAGTGCCCCATATAAGTATATTGGACACATTAACAGTTTAAAAAGTAATATGTGATTTTGTATTCACGTTTCATGAATACCGAAGAATGCTATTACTTCCAAGCTAACTTATGGTAAACCACTCAAATGAATATATACTCACTTAACCCAGTGGTTTTAACAAACAATGCCAAGGTTTCTACAATTCACAAAATAGAACTGAACTTGAATATAGACGAACCCGTATCAACAATTTTTAGCAGCAACATACTTATATTAAAACAATAAATATAGTAGGGCAAGACACTATCGGGGTTCATGTGACAGTGTGAAGTCATCTGATGGAGCTTGTCCCCTATCAATTAGGCCGGCGCAGCGGTGTGGCCCACACATAAATCAAGATGGGTTCAATGAGAGCGCAGCGGCGTTCAGCCGACTGCACGCGTAGGCCCTCACTCAATTAATGAACAACGATACACAATTTGGAATGCCTCAAATGAAAACGATAAAACAATAAATAGGTAGATAGGGGCCTATATAAAATAATCTTTAACTATTTAGGTATTGAAAAAAGTACAGGCTTAAAGTATTCAAAATTGGCGGACTTGGATGAAAGGTTTAATGATTCTTCTGACATTAAACCTCGTTAAGTCTATAAGGACAGGAGGAGGTGGCGAGCTGATGTCTCTATCTAGACAAGAGGGAGAAAGGCGTGAGCATGTGTTTATAACCTCAAAATTTTTTATAAAAGGAAATCTCAGATGTTAGTCTAAAATATCAAAGGTAAAATATTGACCTGAATTCAAAATGGTGCAGGGTGTTATGATTTGGATACGATAAATGCTTTGCCTACGGATTCTGCAAAACTATTCGTAAAAGGATTGAAAAAAAAAACACATTTCACGACACCGATAGATAGATACTAATGAATACATAAAGTAGGTACATTGCCTTGCATTTGACTCCCCGTGGAGTGCCATTGCATTTTCTTCGTCAAATTGAGACACTCGGCTCTCTGATATCTTATTTGGCTATAAGCACCCTCTTCTATTCGCTTCTATTGCTATTCAAAAAGTTTGTTACGTAGTATTTATTAGAATGTTTAGCGAATGCTCATGTGTGGCAAAATTGATCTACTGTTTCATATTTATTACGAGTAAATTACAAGTCATCCAAAATTATATTCGTTCTTTAAAAATATATAGCACTAAGCTGTTGCCCGCGACTCCGTACAATCACCTATTCCCGGGATAAAATGTAGCATAATAATATGTGCTATTCCAGACTAAAAAAAATCTTTTTGGAAATAGTCGTCCAAATGCCTTCAACCTGGTGTGATTGAGTAACAAACATCTACCTTCATCTATCCATCTAAAATTTTACATTTTTAATACTAGTAAGATTTATTAAAGTTGTTGCCAGTATTTAATACATACATACATACATAAAATAACGCCTGTTTCCCATAGGGGTAGGCAGAGATCACGGTATTTAATCACATAGGTATGTAAATGTTACAAAACTTATTGAATCCTATTTGGCTTGAATAATACTTTGCGATGTGTGTGAGAGCGCCTATCAAATAGTTACGATACAGAGACAAATGAGAACTGGTTCTATGAATGCATTCTTGATGTATTTGGATTCGTACGGTAAGATTGCCGCACATCAATTTTAACCCTCGTGCTGGGAATTGCGCAGTTATTTAGCTGCAAGCCCCAATACCAGTTCAATTCTGTTAAAAGCAATCTGCGATTGATACCCTGGTCGATAACTCTTAAATATTCCGATATTGATTGCCAACGATTTCAATATACAGAGCAAACACGGAATAGGCGTCGCTGATCAAATTTATAAACTGCTTAGTTTATACCATTGAAATCTTTCATTAAATTGCATGTAGCACGACGATAGTTAGAAAGTTGTACTTTTTATTTAAATGACGTATTCAATTTTGTTTCAGGTGGTATAAGAAGATGCTCTGGCACTGTACAAGGGATCACGATATCTCCTATCCATTTTCACTGACAACATAGCAACTTATCAGTAGCGAAAAACTTGTGATCTATTCGGTAATAAATCAATATGAATTTAAAGTTCATATCTCTGCTCGTAACGTGGAATTTCATAATAATATCTGCAAGACGAGAGTCTTACGAAGACAAGGAGTCATCAAGATCCAGAGAAATACGAAACAGGGAAAACAACCGTAATAGAACTACGTTTAATGGAACGTTAACAGATATACCTGAAAGAAGGAATTTACGGCATAGAAACAGTTCCAGGAATCGAGGAGACAGACGTCGCTGGGAACATGACATTAGAAGAGACAGGCGGAAAGGAACTGATGGTCGCTCACTGGAAGACAGTGTCAACAGAACGATAGAACCGTACAGTCTAAAGAAGGATGATAAGTCAAGGAAAACAGAGAAACATTGGAATAAAAGCAGTATGGAGAAAATGTCGAACTCGGCGAGAAGGCCTATCAACCAGAGTAAGCCTCAAGAAAAACAACTCTTCAAAGATAATTCAACCAGGTCTAAGATGAAGACGCCAAATAAATGGCAAAGCAGTTATATTCCGTATCCACAGCCGAGAGAGAGAAAGCCAAACATCATTTTAGTTCTAACTGATGATCAAGACGTCGAGTTGGGCAGCTTAAATTTTATGCCGAGAACGATGAAAGCAATCAGAAGTGCAGGTGCAGAGTTCCGGCACGCTTATACAACGACTCCAATGTGCTGTCCGTCAAGGTACACACATATCTGATCTCTATTCACGCTTTTCAATGAATAATGATTTTGTTAAATATAAATTACATACCTGGTGCCTGGGTGATTATATTATCGGTGGTACTCAAATTACTTATTGCAATATCGAGGGACTGACAGTTTACAATCACAACTGCCTCGACGACTGTGCTGTTAATTGAGGGCTAATACGCCTGCTTTTACGCTTGATATACAGTTGCTATTTTAATATCTGTACGTTTACTGGATTGGTTCTTTAATGGTTTAACTACGCACTTTTGAAGTAGTGATGATTTTTGTATTTATATATTTTATTTATAGCAACTATTCAATTTGTTTCACGATTTAGTTCACTTCTTTTATAAATAGAAATAATCTCCGTGCTCCAAAGTTTTGGTGCAACTAGTATGGAATGATCTTTTTTGTAGTGAAAATCGTAGAACAATTTTCGAAATTCGATTTACTATTAGGAGTCTTATCAATAACAAAGGTATGAAATCTTGAGCCTTTAGTATCTGATAGAGTCGAAAATATCATGTACAGTATATTCAACATTAAGTCTCAATCAGAAATTCGATGTCTGTATAGGTATATGCAGTTATGTCTGTTTGGAATAACTGAGCGCTGTAACAAAGATCGTTTGCTTCTGAAAGTTTGAAGGATTAGGATGAGTCTAATCTTTGTCAGCAATTGAAACTTTGAAATTAACTTGGGGTAGCTTGAAGACAAAAATTAAACTGGATACATGAAATTTCAGCAACAGCATTATGTTAGAATGAGTTCTCTGATTTTTCTTGTTTTTTGATGCAGAGATTTTTCACTTTTGAGGGCGAGTCTATTGTCATCAACTGGCCATGTTTTATTGACGCAGTGCCAAACAGAAAACCTTAATAAGATTTTAGCCCGACCCAAAAATTAAACCCGATACCTCACTTCAACAGTTGCACTTGCTATCACTACGCCACCAGGACAGTTCATTTTGTTATAGCATATGAATATAGTACAGAGTATTGAACTCAAGCTGTTATCTATTCTATGACTCAAGGTAGCTAAACCTTAAAAAATTGCGCACGAATATCTAATATTTAGCTTTATTTTGCAGGAGTTCGCTACTCACGGGGGTGTACGTCCATAACCACAATGTGTACACGAACAATGATAACTGCTCCTCGCCAGCGTGGCAGGCCACGCACGAAACAAATACCTTTGCCACATATCTCTCCAATGCTGGGTACCGTACCGGTAAGTTCGCTGTTTGAATTATTCTTTTTTCTTGTCATTTAGATGTAGAGCTAGAAATTTTGGTTACTACGTTTAATTTGTTCTGCAAGCTTCTTGGCATCAAAGGATGGTCAAAAAAATAAGACTAGACTGAAACCAGTGGTTATTTTTTTAGGTTGTGGCACTTTGTGTTCTGGCTACTAAAAGTCATCGGTATTTCATTTTGTTGTAGTCAAGAGCCGTAAACGTGGAATAGAAAACAATGCCATTCAATTTTGCACAAATCATCTCATTTCACCTTTGCATCTGCCTATTCTTTTATGAATACCAGTTTTATATTTGACAAATTCTTCCGTGGTTTTAGAAACGAAAGAAACTTAGATAAATCGAGCCTGTTAAAACTAATAACGTTTGGGTTCGTAAAACACCCCCAATTTCGGTTTTTAAATCATCAACCATACGTAATCATAGTATCGTGGTATCCATAAATCTTAATATAATACCTTTTTTTTTTTTTTTTTTTTATCGTGCGGAAATCCCTTCGGATACCCCTCCGCCGGCCAGCGGGGGCGGTTATGTCGGGCTTGCACCGACTAAAACCGCACGCCGTCTCGGGTCTTCAGACGCCGGGGTGTAAGGTTACCCATAGAGCATATCCCTCGCACCCCGGCTGACCCTGGGCCATCTCACCACTAACAGCATCGCTCATCCTGTCTCCTCTGAAAGCAGAGGAGTACGGAGAGCGATGTGTTCCCGCCACGTTGGGTATTGGCCGACGATCAATGCCAACCCTATGAAGGGGTGAAGGGGAAGCCATTGACCGCCGCCCAGGGTGTACCGGCCGCTCCGATTCCGTTCCCCCCGGACTGCAGCGGGATCGGAATCGGAGCGACACTCGAGGAGGTTACCCAACACACACCCCATACCTAATATACCTAATTTTATTAAAGAGTAAGTTTAAAGGAACGTAATTGCCAAGGTTTAAATCAACCAAAACTTATAGTCGACTCCAGACATCACGCTTGCTAATTTACCTGTAATGTACTCAGAGTTTCATAAACGAAATGTCACGTCCAACGAACCATGATTTACATTGTAAGTAATTTACCACTTGGCGAATTGGCTACATTTGTAACTGTCCCACTACACACTGAAAGGATTCCAAGCAGAAATAATCAATGTAAATTAGTGCCATTAATCATCTACCTGCAATCACATTATTCTGATACAGTTCAACGTTACTCCGACCGCCAAACTCATGTTTAATTAGTTTATTCAACTAATTAAGCATGAGTTTGTTTGATTAAGTGTCCCATCAGCCGGAAATTAATGATCTAGTTTACAATTTAGTAAAACATTAGTTTTTACGGGAAACTCTTCTGGTAGCTGTGTAAGGAACATTAAGGTTAATTAAAATTTCTGTGCTCAATATATTTATATTTGGAATTTAGATTAGACAATTTAACCCACTATCAAAGTCTTTTATAGAAATATTTGGTAGCCTTTCAAAATTTGTGTTGAATTTATATTTATCAATAACTATACGTTTTAAATCAGTGTACAGCAACCGGCATTTATTCTAAATAATTAACATTTTGTTCGTGTAGAAAGTTCTAGAACCTCGCTAAGGGTGCGACGAAAGAGTTATGTAAAACCAATCGATGTCGCTGTCATCTAATCTATTACCAGCTTTTATAGTGGTTTTTGGCCTCCATTGCTGGAGACCTTATCTTTCTGGAGACGAGAGAAACCTGTTCATCTTCTCTTCAGAAATGCATCAAGTCAAGTGTACATCACGGTGATTTTTAGTGATTTATGTATCGCAGCCTCAAAGAGTCACCGTTTCTGTCTGTAGCTAATGCGGGAAGAATTGGCTTACCGATGAGTTGTCCACTGCTCTGAAAGAATCCAGAGATGGTGAACCGTTCTATGGGAACCCCTTCGAACACATAACTTTTTTGGTCCTAATTTACTTAAGTAAAACAGGTTTGGTATACAATTTAAAGGCATAACAATACTTTGCCATAACGCAACTGCATTGTGGCATTCTGTTTCTTTAGGTATAACTAATCTATACAGACTTATATATTTGGCCTAATTTTAAATCGCATAAACTTATAAAGCATAATTTATTCATTCGCACAATAGTTTGCAACATGTAAATATATATATAAAGGTAAAAATAGGCTTTTTTTTAACCACACTGAGATAGGAGCCCCGCGTAGCGTTAGTCGGCGATTATACTATTAAGATGTCAAATTTTGATTTAAGTAAATACTTTAGACCTAACGGCATGAATGTATGTTATAACAGGGGACCATTTATCCCTAACCCGTGACCAATACTCCTCGCAAGGAACCAAAACGACAGGCATAATATACTAGGATACAAAAATAACAGAACATAAATTGAATAATATTCCGGTAATTTTTGTCAAACCCTATAAAAATGTCAAAATGATCGAAAAAAATTGTGTTGATGGACTTTTTTTTTCAAAAACGTAGACCTTTGCATATCGGAATATAGCTAGGTATATACCTCATAAAATTATATTTTAACCTTATTCTTTACACTATGGTGAGTCAATTGAGATATATAGTTACAACTCGCCGTAACGTTTCAATTTGCGGTGCAACATTGAACACGAAAATTCCTTCCTTATTCCCTTACTTGCATTCCTGTTCTAACACTCCGCTCTATTCACACCGCTGTTAGTATAATATCGTGCTATAACTTCTTGCTGACACGTTAAGATCGAAGTACGTATCTAGCGTTGTAGTCATTATATTATGTAGATAGACTAAGCCATAGTAACGCGACACCAGAACACCTGGGAATGTACTTCGGCTAGAGTACTTCGGAGAACAAAGTTTTATGTGCACTCACTAATTTATTAATGAATTCACCGGAGTCTGAGATGCTTTATTTTATTAGTGCTGTAAAATACATTGAAATTTCAAAGAGGAACTGTTTTATTATCATATTAGTAATTCATCAGGTTTTAAATCATGATAGAGACACTATGGGTACTACCTACATTTTATGATCTTTATATTACGAATGTATCTTCTGAGAGCAAAGGTGGTAAGAAAGGTTTCAATAAAATAATCATAATAACTTAATAACTGGCAGAGGCAGAGGTGTATTACACACCCACGATTCGCCAGTTATGTTTAGTTCCCAATGTAATAGGGGGCGAGCCTATTGCCATCTACCGGGCACACTAAGCGAGCGATAATTAACATTTTTAATACACACATTACTACAAAAAGTCAGAGGTGTGTGCCCGGGGCGACTGCGAATCGAGACCTCGTCTCGGCAGTCCGTTACGTACGCCACTGGGCTATCGCTGCTTTTTTGTTGAATAATCCTGCTTCCTACTATTTAATATTATAAATCTCTAAGTTTGTGACTATGCTTGTATTCAATCTCGCTCTAACGGCTGAACGGATCTAGCTGAAATTTGGTACAGGGATAGATTATAGTCTGGAATAACACTAGGGTGAAGCCGCGGATAACAGCTAGTAAATAATATCCAATAGAGTTCATCCGACTTTACGAAATATTTATTTACACATGATTGTATATCCACGATGGTGTAGGCAGAAGTGTACCTACGCTAAACCTATTGTAAGAAAATACCCCGATTTGACTCTCAGCCATCTATTTTATATCTTTATATTGAAGCGAACTCCTGATTCGATTCTTAACCATTTTTATTACACAGCTATAGCATACATATTTGACACTTATATAACGCAGATATTACATAGTTTAAAAGCCAAAAGAATACGTTTCGTTCCTTTTAGTACCAATTATCACAATATGTAATGCAATCTAAATATTACTTGGCAGTCCTTGCAATTTTCTTGTATATCTGCAAACTTCCTAGTCTGCTCCACAATAAATGACCGCCTGAGGACTGCTTCTGGCGTACGTAGTATATGCCATGAGTGGCAGTTTGGGCGCGAACCGTCAGTGTTACCAGAATGAAGGCACAATTCGGTTAACGCATTAGTAAAATAATGAAATATGTGTGTCAATCATTGAGCTATTATTACTTACGTAGTTCAATGGAGTCATTATATATCTATATTATGTTACCAAGGCGATAATTCCTATAATTTTTAAAACGATAGTTCGCCTAATTTACAAGTGCTCAGTAGTTAATGGGCTCGTCCGTAAGATTTTCTGTTGATAATAATAGGTATCTAAGAAAATAACTGATTCACTTTTGAATCCGTTTTTGTTCGGAGCTTCTGCTTCTCTCGTATAAAATTCCGTCATTGTAGTAAGAAAAATATTGAAGTACTTACTTAACTTACCAGCATACCAAACCTTTTGCATACAAAAAGGTTTAATAAAACCTGTTTTATACTTTTTGTGCAGTAGTTCTAAAAAAACACACAAATACATTTTATAGTTTCATAATGATGTCATAAAATAGTTTAAAAATATTGCGAAATAGGTAACCGGTCTACATGGGGAGTGGACTAAACTATCGTCTGTACTTGTTAGGCTGTATGTAGCGGTCGTCTACATTGCTTCTATAATGGAGACGTAATACGTGCACCGTGGAGCGATGAACGCTTATCCGCAAGTTGCCGACACCGGCTATGATGCAACGGGGTCAGGAATGCCGCTTGACTCTTGACTCATCCGTTTCACATGACTAACTTGCATAAGTTTGGTTAAATGTTAAGTTAATCGACTGTTAGTAACCTTCAAATTCTTGTCACGTCAAATGCTAAGGAGCTTAGGGGGCACACATTAATTACGTGAAGCATTTAGGGTCGACCCAAGCCTCACTCAATTTTACGTGGGGGACAGGGTGGACTCGATAAATTTCACATAATATTTTTTCACGCAAGAAATATTGTAAAATTGCATGAATTTAACTTGCTTACATGCGTTACGATGTGAAGATCATTCATAAACAAATAATATCAGCCTTTTATAATAAAGATACGACGCACTAATCATTACGGTAAAAAGTTTTGTTCAATTATAATTATTTAATATTATTTATTATTATTTCTTATTTCCCACGCAATCAAGCACAGATTTACTTATTTACATGAATAATATGCATTTTCAAAAATCTCACGTGAGACTAAGGGAAGGGTCGAGCGAAATCTCACAACATCTCACCAAGGGGAGAGGGGCGTTGAAATATCGCCATTACCTCACGTAATTAAAGGACTTATTAAAGAGAAAATTAAAGAGTGTCAATTCGGACAAGTGGCCCTTGAAAATTTGCGTCCCTAAAACGTCGGCTAGCCAAAGTTTATGGGTGGGTGATTTATGCAGGCCGCTACAGACCGGTCGAAATGGAAGTCGATGCGGGAGGCGTATGTTCAGCAGTGGACTTCCTACGGCTGATATGATGATGATGATGATATTATTAATTAAACAAATCAGTACTACGAATTATTGGAATATCTAGGAGGTCTATACAAGAACAACTGTTGATAAAAAATTGAAAGGAGCAACTACAGAAGCGGGAAAATCACTTAGGTAGAGCATTTACTGTTCTCCTTACATATTAACTGTATAAAAATATCTCATGTGTTTCCAAATTAAGAATCGACATTTGGTATAGTAATACATTATTACGTACGTTGATAATACGTTCCTTTAATTTCTGAAGGGTTTTTAGTGTAATCTAAATATTAAAGAAGATCAGCAAGTACTTTGACCATTTAACTAACTGTTGTCCTGTCCTTCTGCTATGTCTATAATTTATTTATTTTTACTTCTTCTTCTTGCGGGTCAATTCAGTCAATCATTATTATAAAAGTTAACCTTGTTCATAATAGACTAATCAATGCTTTTTGTATAACAACATATTAATATAGGTTTCGTTTTATCCAGCTTAGCACGTATCATCCTGGCATGACATATGTCACGTGTGTTGTCAATATTATGACAAGGAAATGAAGTCGGTCCCCATTATAGAGACCCGTGGTTTCGTGACTCAGCTCTTGTAAATGACAACTTGCTAGGTAATTTCCGATCCTTAGGGAATCGTGAAGGTTAGGGAACACCGTGTGTCCATCTGCACTTAGAAAACAGTGATCTGTCTGTTTGTCTGTTACGCTTTCACGCCTAAACAACTGAACCGATTATGATGAAATTTGGTACAGATATGGACTAAAGCTTGATAAGGGACATACGCTTTGTTTGGTCGCGATAACCGACAACCATGCGGGTGAAGCCGCGGGCAATAGATAGTTGTAAATAAATAAATGACTACGCTCTGTTCTGGTTATTTATGTTATTCCCAAAAAATATTTAACAGCGGCAATATAAATGGCATCATTGTCAAATGTTAAACGAAGAAACGTCAACTCATTTCGAAATGTCATGACCTTAGGAGTTATAAAAAATTATGTCTAGCTCATAACGTATCCAGGTAATTTCCAACTAAGTGCTGATTAAATGAAGTTATATTATTGTTTGAACTTTGGTTTCAGTAGATTAACTGTCACTTTGTTTCTGAAAGACGGGGTGCGAGGGATATGCTCTATGGGCAACCTCACACCCTCGTCTGAAGACCCGAGACTTTTAGTCGGTTCAAGCCCGACATAACCGCCCCAACTGGCCGGCGGGGGGGGGGGATACGAGGGGATTTCCGCACGATAAAAAACAATGTACTCATCGTGCAATTCAATGTATACCGTGGTATTATGATAAAGTAATATATTCATAGTTTAATTGAACCTAAAAAAGATTTATTTTGTTTAAAAATATAGCAATTTCATTTTCTTCAGAAAAAAGGAAATCTAGACTCAGGATGATTTAACCATTTTTTAACGACACCTACCTCATCTTAAACTGTTCAGGCATTTAACAATTATGTTGGGGCACTCATATTCATATTTTAATGCTATTCTATGGAATGTAAGCGGCCTCACTACCTATAATCTTCGGGACAAGCCAACCTCACTTGCTTGCCGGTACCTAAACCTGCTGAAAAATAAACTGCTGTGGCACAGGTTTTCGGGGTTCGGGGGTCTAATGGCAGTTGCTGCCACGAAAACTAAAATATCTCAAGAGAAAGAATAGAAGAGCCGGGCTTAAAAGTTCAAACTTCGGATGCATCTGGGACTAACTTTGTGATGATTAAGTATCATAATTTTACTACTTACTTCTGAACAAACTTCCAACACCCTTCGTGTCTCTCGTTCCTCTTCGATGAAATAAGAGAAAAATTTGTCATGTATTGTGACGAAAACTACTCATTACGTTGGTCGAAGAAAAGGTACTGAAAGTATACACATGTAGGCTGTACCAAAATTGTATTAGTTCAAGTAAATGCATAATAGCAATCATATTATCAGACCATTAAGATATAATAAAAAAATTATCAATCTTTATTAAATTTATCTTAATTAGTGATCCATATTGGATGTGGTTGGTTTTACAAATATTATTTTTAAAAAATTATACAATTCTGGAGCACATAAAGTCGATCAGTTTAATAGAACTCACAGTGCTATCAAAGTATAAAACGATAAGTAAGTATAAGAACTTCTTGCAAGATCTGTTATCTTTTGTAGCACTTCGAGATGACGTGAGTCAGACAAGTCAAAGAGAAACGTTGTCGGTCAAACTTTATCGTATGATATTATGCTTTGTATGTTCCTTCAAAGTGTAATGACCGAAGTAACTGTTAGCATAGTATTTAAGAAGTATGGAGATATCTACGTACCTATACGTATCTGTGAAGGACATTGGAGGTACGGGGGCCCCACTAAGATATTCGGGGTTAAGCCAACCTCGCCTGCAAGCCGGTGTACCTACTGATTGACAAACGAGGCTTTGGCGCAAGATTTCCTCTTGGGATAAGGAATTCAGACGGCAGTCGCTCCCGAAAGGGAAGGAGAAAAGCAGGGAGAGACTATAGGAAGTAGGCAGGTAGGGAGAGAGGGATGAAAGGTCGTAGGTAGGGAGGGAGAGAGAGAGGTAGGGAGAGAGGGAGGTAGGGATGGCGGATGTGAGTTAGGGAGAAATAATGACGATTAAAAAAACACGTAATTATTCAAGTTTTTACTTATGTCGGCACTCCGAGAGAGCCACACTTTTTTTTTAAAGTTAGAACGCATCACGCAGACGAGGCTTAGATGATATCAGCCCAAATGTGACTACGCCGTCTTTGAAAAACAACCAATAATCACGATACAGACACATTCTCTTCAAATTGGTGAACAATTCACAAAACTTAATAATTGTGATTATCATTCCAAATATAAAATCTTTGAATTCAAAAAACACGACCTTTGATTTATTTTTCGAACGTCTTCGATTTTTTATACACAAACGTAATGCATTCCAAAGACAGGTTAGGATTTTTATTAATTGCCTGTGTTAATGCTAAGAATTATATATTCAAACATCAGCTGTAACTGTCAATGTATTTATAAAACAAAAATTAACGACAGGCTGTGGTCTGGAATAAAATATTTTATTAATTTTCTTAGGATTCCAAATTTTTCAAATACGTCCAGCATATCATTTAACCTCGTGCAACTTATGGTACAAGCAGACAAAGTACATTTGGTCCTTCGAGTTGGATTTGAACCAGCGACCTATGGATTTGTTTGCTTGCACCATAAGTTGCACGAGGTTGAATGATATGCTAGACGTATTTAAAAACGTTTAATCGCTACAGAAAACCTACGTGTGAACACTATTGCGACAATTTGAGAACTAAATAATAAACTAAATATAAAACTGCTTACGCGTTTCTTATATAAAATGACTGTGCGAAGCACTCGTACAGGGGCATCTGTGTATAATTTGCCATATTACTGTAGTAACTATTAATGAAGAATGAAAATAATTATTCAAGTATCTTTTTTTTTTGTGTGGTAATCCCTTCGGATACCCGTCAGTCAGCGGGGGCATTTTTGTCGGGCTTGAACCGACTAAAACCGCAAGCCGTCTCGGGTCTACAGACGCCGGGGTTACCCATAGAGCATATCCCCCGCACTGACGACTGACCCTGGGCCATTCGCAGGGTCCCCTCTGATAACAGCAGAAGGGTACCTGGAGCGGCCCCCACCCCTGCGGGCCTTGCAGGCCCGCCATGCCCCGACCCCCTCGTGCAATGGGGTCAGCTGGCCCTGATAAGGGCCGGTTGGTCAGACTCTTGGCCGTTGACGTTGACGCCAGCTACTCCAGAGGAGCAATCAATGATGCGTCATCGCCCACGTTGCCCAGGGTGCACCAAACTTGGAGGTGATCCAACCAGTCGCACATCGTCCAACCAGTCGCACCCCTCCAACCAGTCGCACCCCAATGATTCAAGTACCTTTTTTTTTTTATCGTGCGGAAATCCCTTCGGATACCCCCCCGCGTGCCAGCGGGGGCGGTTATGTCGGGCTTGAACCGACTAAAACCGCACGCCGTCTCGGGTCTACAGACGCCGGGATGTAAGGTTGCCCATAGAGCATATCCCTCGCACCCCGACTGACCCTGGGCCATCTCCGGTTTCGAGATGGCCCCCTCGGGTTTGGGAACCACGGTGTCCCCGTCTTGCCCCGGTTTGGGGGAGGGGCGCTAGTCGCCCCACCGTACCGGCCTGCTTCTGCTGGGGTGACAGGTAGCCTCACCCGCCACCCCCAGGCCTGCGCTCATGGAGGACGGAGGTCGTTAAGCGACCTCCGGCGCCTGAGTCGCCTGCGACGCGCGGCGAGCAAGTTGCGGGCTCGGCGGTCCGGGAGAGTTCTTAATCTCTCCCGGGCGCGCTCCCACGGCAATGGTGCGGAGCACGAGCGGCCCACGCGCTCGCGCTCCGCACCATTGCCGCAATCATGCTGCCGAGCGAGAGGACTCCCACCCCGATGGCTGCCACGAGGTCACGCCTCGGCGCCTCCCACGCCGGGCAGTCCGCCAGCGTGTGCAGCCCTGAGTCCTCGCTCGCGTCGCAGTGATGACACTCAGGCGTTGGCTCCTACCTGATCCGATGCAGGTGGTCCCCGAAGCACCCCTTCCCGGAGATCACCTACGTCAGTCGGTACGAGAGGCTTCCGTGTCGCCTCTCCAGCCAATCCTCCATGACGGGCCTTACCGCCGCTATTGCGGCGTGCCCTAATGATTCAAGTACCTAATACCAAAAAAGTTGTGCTATGAGGGCTATGAGTTAATAAGCAAAAGATTTTTTTGTACTTGTTAAACCTAATAATAAACTTCGTAGAATTTATATGTAAAATGATATTATCGTGCAAACAATTTATTGAGCATCAATAAATGCTACATTTGCGCCGGGAGTGGAGACGGAGCGGCGACATCGGTGTTAGTAGGCAAAGTAAACTCAAGCGATAACACTTCTATAGGTTGATTATTTCTGTGCTTAAGACAGACTTGTTGCTGTTCAGATCTTTGTTTATAAAACAGTTTTGTTCGAAGTGTGCGCACTTTTAAATGTTTTTGTAGAGCAATAGTCTGTCTTAAGATTGTCTTGTCTCTAATGAGTGCTTAGCCTAACACCGCCGAAGCGGTCTATCATCTATGTACAGTAGCCGGCTGTTGATTTGGCACGTCGCACGTCGTGCCAAATCTAAAGGCAAGACGGGGACACCGTGGTTCCCAAACCCGAGGGGGCCATCTCGAAACCGGAGATGGCCCAGGGTCAGTCGGGGTGCGAGGGATATGCTCTATGGGCAACCTTACACTCCGGCGTCTGCAGACCCGAGACGGCGTGCGGTTTTAGTCGGTTCAAGCCCGACATAACCGCCCCCGCTGGCCGGCGGGGGGGTATCCGAGGAGATTTCCGCACGAAAAAAAAAAAAAAAAAAAAGGTACTGTCGCAGGTACTCCCGAGGGGGCCATCTCGAAACCGGAGATGGCCCAGGGTCAGTCGGGGTGCGAGGGATATGCTCTATGGGCAACCTTACATCCCGGCGTCTGTAGACCCGAGACGGCGTGCGGTTTTAGTCGGTTCAAGCCCGACATAACCGCCCCCGCTGGCACGCGGGGGGGTATCCGAAGGGATTTCCGCACGAAAAAAAAAAAAAAAGGTACTGTCGTGAAGAAGACTGAAAGTTCGGCTAAGATCGGCTATCAGCTTGCTCTTACTAATACAGTTACAAATTCCTACTTCTCCAACTAATAAAGTTCCTACTTCCTACTTCTTCTACTAACAAGGTTCCTACTAATATTATGCCTATATATGTGAAAATTGTGAGGACGGATGTGAAATTAAGTAAAGAGATAGATTATAGTCTGAAATAGCACAACGGCTATTTTTATCTTCTGTGGGTCACGGGAACGAAATCAATACAATAATTAAAAAATAAAAAGAACTGCAAGCATCAGTTAGTTAAACTATGAATAAGCCATGCGCCATCATTTAAAAGATAATGCATTGAGATAAGAGGTGATGGTAGGTACTTCCATAAACTTGAACGTGCAATCGTTAAGCCTTATAAGATTACCTTATCAACATTCTACTTAATAAGCCATAAATCAATACCTAACAGTAACCGACAAGCACAATTTGTATGCACTATGCATCTTCTAAGACTTGTTCTAAATGTTAGATAGTGCGGTGTGGGCGCACGTGGGTCGCCGGACGCAGGCCATTTTATCGCATCATTCTGTTACGTAGGTACATATGAATAAATGTAGATGGAAGTGTCCTTGTCTGTATTTGGGGAGACAGATCGGGTGACCTATCTTCATCCGGCACCTAAGCATCGTCGACACTCGTCTTGTTCACCTAATCATGAACATTAGCGCATAGTTTTGTGTCGATGAATTTTCGAGTTACCGGAACGACGATAGCTTTAGTGAGCAAGATAATATATTCTGACATAAAGGCTGTGAACTGACCTTTATTCGGTATCTACTACGATAAGCTTCGATTGTGGACAATTATAGGTACATAATGCGTAGAAACAAGATGACTTCATGTAAATTTAAATTTGAAAATCAGCTTCTGGGACGCGACTGCGCCACTGGTAGTAATTTGTCATGTCCGAAACACGCACACGTAATGTATGAACCTTAAAGTTTATTAATTCGAATACATCTATTGTGTATTCCCCGGAAGTAATTCAAGGGCAACTCATGCGTAAATGTAGTTTAAAAGGCCTTCGATTTGTTCGTCGGTAGGAGTAAGCGTGTAATTCAGTGGTCGACTAATGGTTAGAATGCCACAGAAAATTTACTAAAAGATACATATAGTCACATCTGTTATCCCTAATAGAGTTAGCTAGAGAGGTGAACAAACAAATTTCACTAATACATAAATGTATTCAGTCTCATGTAATAGGGAGAGAGCCTACTTATTTCCTTATGAGGCAAATTCATAGTGCTATGGGATAAAAAGTAACCATAATCCCTTAGTCGCCTCTCACGGCACTCCCGGGAAGAAATAGGTTAACCCTTGTATTCTACTACACCAGGAACCTCGCGGCACCTCTTAAAGAACTGTCAAAATAAAAGACCACCTTTTTTTATTTTGTTTTTTTCGTGCGGAAATCTCCTCGGACAAAAAAAACATTTTGGTCCATTGTGAAAATCGCAAAACACACTTGAGATTAACTTCCTAAATGGCGCACATTAAACAAACTAAATGACTAGTGACGCTCAAACACCGCGTGTTCATAGTGGACAGTTGTGCTCACTTAGCGAAAAAAAGATCTTCTACGACCACTTCAAGCAGACTTTCTAAATGGTCAATTCCCGGTACTTTTTAGGGTTCCGTTGCCAAATGGCAAAAAACGGAACCCCTATAGATTCGTCATGTCTGTCTGTCTGTCCCTCCGTATGTCACAGCCACTTTCTTCCGAAACTATAAGAACTATGCTGTTGAAACTTGGTAAGTAGATGTATTCTGTGAACCGCATTAAGATTTTCACACAAAAATAGAAAAAAAAACAATAAAATTTGGGGGTTATACTGAGAACTGAAACTCTGAAAAATTTTTTTCATCAAACCCGTACGTGTGTGGTATCTATGGATAGGTCTTCAAAAATGATATTGAGGTTTCTAATATATTTTTTTCCTAAACTGAATAGTTAGCGCGAGAGACACTTCCAAAGTGGTAAAATGTGTGTCCCCCCCTATAATTTCTAAAATAAGAGAATGATAAAACTAAAAAAAAATATATGATGTTCACTTCCATGTAAACTTCCACCGATAATTGGTTTGAACGAGATCTAGTAAGTAGTTTTTTTAATACGTCATAAATCGTAAACTGCAATTTACCTTTCATTCAATCAACTCAAGTATAAAAATTTAAAAAAACCTTATTATGTTACTTGCTGCTACGGAACCATTAATATGCCAGTCCGACTCGCACTTGGCCGCTTTTTTTTGACAGTATGTATTCGCAACGAAAGAGTTACCTGAGCCTGCACACAAGCATTAAACATGTAAACCTGCACAGGTATTTTTTGGCCGTGCGTACATATATTTAGGAACCCTAAACACTTATAATATTGTACGAAACTAAACTAATCTAGGCTTTGTAGTGTTTCTAGCTATTACATCATTCGTAAATGTAGCACATATTGTGGTTGTGGCTACCATTTATCACGAAACACACAGTTGGCGCCATTTACAACATTTAAGGGAAGGCGTCGTTAATTTCATATGACAGTATTAGTTCGTTATGTTTGTTGGTCTAAAGGCCGGTCTCCTGCGCGTGGTTTACCCACATACTACACAAAAAGGTTTACACTAAACACGGTTTCGCTCTTTAGTCTGTGGTTATCGTTACACATGTTGGGGCTGTAATGTTGGTATAAACAATAAATAAACAAAAAAAATTTTGATTTGATAGCAATTGATAGCGTCGGCTCCGAGATTAGGACTAAAAGTCAATAAAAGGACTGATCAACTAATGATGCGAGCTCTTTGAGCCCGTGATTAGTTTTATATATCTAATATTTTATACCTATTCTTGCCATTCACAAAGAAAAAATAATTGTATTGCAAATAACATTTATTACATTTACAGTGTGATATGGTCTCAATTGGCTGCAATACAGTCCTTTAAACGTTGAGGCCAGTTATCAATAGAAGCACGCACTCTTTCCATGGGAAAATTCTTCACCGCCAATCTAAGGATTGTTTTAGGGACTCCAAATTATCATGGCGTTTAGAGCAAGTCGTACTCTCCAAAACTGACCATAAATCATAATCCAGCGGATTAAGATCGGGACTAGACGACGGCCAGTCTTCAGCTCTGATGAAGTCCGAAACGTTCGTTTCCAACCAAGACTGCGTAAACTGAACTTTATGACCCGGCGCCGAGTCTTGCTGGAAGGACCATTCTTGGTTATTGAACATAGTGTTGTTAAGGGGCTTCACTACCTTCTCAAGAATGGTATCTTGATACACTTGTGCCGACGTTTTGATACCTTTTTCGCAAAAGTGGCTCAGTCACTCCTTCATAGCTAATACCCCATCAAACCATCACTGAAGTCGGAACATGCCCACGTTGCACTCTGTAGACTAATTGGGAAGCTTCCTTGGAGCTGTGAATATAAATACGGTCATTTTGTTTGTTAAAATGTTGCTCAGTTGTAAAAAAAATCTCATCCGTAAACAATTTTTTTCTCCTCCCTTTGCGTACCGCTTCAGTCGTTCTTTCGATTTTACCACCAAATTCTTTTTTAAATTATCAGTTAAGAAATGACCAGTACGTCTATCATAAGCTGCAAGTCATCTTTTAAAATACACGCCATGGTTCTAGCTGCTATCTTCATCTCCCGAGATAAAATCTTTTGCTTTCGGACAGGATGTCTTCGAATACTTTCCCTTACTGTTTTGACCACCTTTTTCGCACGAACACTACGTAGACGGCCAGATCTTTTTCTGTCACAAACAGAGGAGGTCTCATTGTACCTATTAATAACCCGGTACACAATCATTTTACTAATACCAAGCGTATGGAGAGTTTTAAAAATTACATTTGGCTTCATACCTACTTTGTGTAATGATATCACAGCGATTCGGTTCTCTTTATAACCCCACTCCATTTTAAAAAATGACAAAATATTGTACAATGTATTGGCGCCAAAATGAGAAAACACAATGAACAATTATATAAAAAGGAGAGATTCCAAATTCAAATGTAATATTTTGTTTATTTTTAAATGTAACAGTATTTATGGCCAGACTAAGTATATCTCCATCGTCGCGCCGCGCACTCACAACCAAAGAGTCCTACAAAGACGTAACTGCGTATCTAGAGTACATTATCAAGTTTTTTGCCTCTATCTATACTTGTAATATTTAGAACAGTTTTGACAGTAAACGTCAAAGTAATTTGGCAATTTGACGGCAAAAGTTTTCGAAGTATTTCTTTATATCAAACTGCAAGAGACCGAATGTGTATATCAACAAAATATGATGTGTGTAAACCTTTTTGTGTAGTCTGTAGATTAAAACCACGCGCAGGAGAAGCGCCTTAAGTCGGTCGGCGTTTTACCGCACAAGGTATGGATACACGTTGTGTCTGAATGTAATTACAGATCCTATGACGTTTATAAGGTATGCATAACATAACATAACATTATTCAGCCTGAAATTATTGAAAGAGAAGAATAGATGATAGACATGGTACAAATGACTACAGACGGTAGAGTCATACTCTTCTTAGCGCACATGAACTGCTTCATCTGTGGAAGAACCCTGTTTCACTTGATATCGATGTTATTGATAAACATCAAGAGTGCCATCAAAACACTTCACGACTCTGCGTTCTGCCATGATAATTATGTTATAAGCGTTCGTACGCTGAGTAAGAAACAGGGATGGAGCAATATAGAGTGTATAGCTCCATTCCTCGTACTCACCAGGACAACAAACGCTTATGGTAGACTAACTGAACAGGCTGAGACGGTATTACTCGTCGATGCAGCAGTGTCATAAAAAAAAATACTTTTAGGAATTGTCCTAAAAGCATACTTTTATTGGTCCCGGTCGCAATATAAATGGCAAAATGCAAATAACTGTGAAATGTCAACCATTTTAAGCTTATACATGTTTAAAAATCTGGTGAATCGAGAAACTTCCTTTTTTAAGTCGGTTAATAGCTAATTAATATGGAAACCGCAGGTGTTCAAAAATTTACACATTGTACATTCCTCTTGCTTTCAAGGGCCTTTTGAGACACAAAGCACGTGTTGGCAGTTAATCTCTGTTCTCTTAAGAATCCATTTGCCTTGTAAATTTATGCTGCAAACGAGCTATCATAAATTCGCCCCTTACTTTCCCTTCCGGGCTGTCCGTAGGCGAAGGGCACACCCACGGTTGGGCCGAATCGCCTTCATTCGGATACCGTATGTGCATGATATTCTAATCATATATATTGCGTCTTCCGTCGAGATATGAAAGTTGAGATGTGTGGGAGTGCAAATTGTCGGTGACTGTACTGCTAACTCTTTCTACTATTAATTTGCTTGTTAGTCAAATGTTTCCGTCTCAGTTTAAAATGATGTCTGTATGTTCTATTTTAGTCGCGACGTTGCTAAGTTACACCATTTACAGTTTCTACACTATTTTAAAATTGTATATTAATTATATATTGGAGATATTAAAAAAACTTGGGTATGTTAAATGAGCGATCTGTATACGTCTCCCTCTAAACGGCTGGGACCGATTTGGATGAAATTTTGTGTGTATATTTCAATGGGTGCCTGGATGTTTTGAAAACACAATTGGACCCGGTAGGTGGCGCTGCTGTCGATATATCACGAAATTTGATTAATATGGTGCTGATTTTCCGGGCAGGACGACGCGACGTTTGTCGGTTCCGCCGACTAATAAAACACATCGGCATTCAGTCAACACTTGACAATTTACACAACTATCAAATATGAACTCTCTAAATGTGCATTCTTATGACTGATTTTACATCGACTGTAAGTTATATAAAGATGTATAACACAAACTTTACATATATATATATTAATAAATAAATATTCTATGATACACTACAGTTTGAAATTAAAAGAAGATTAAAATCTTCATTTTTCAAGCTACATAATGTGAACATGTTGTTATTTGGCATTGCTCTAAATATGTCCTGGTGTGTAAGTTTATTATAAATCTCACATATATTGTGTGCAGTGTCATCCTAAATATCCTTCATTTGTCAATCTAACTTGTAATCTATTTCTGAGCCTTCAAATGTTCCGTTCTATTTTATTTTTAGAACACTAACAGCATTATGAGTACCACTTAAATAGATAGATAGTAAGACTGTGACTATAAGTACCCAGAAAGGGTTTAATTGGCCAGTAGCGTTTGAAGTTCTTGTGGACAAAACTAATCATCCGGAATGTTTCTGTGTGCCAACAATAGATATTAGCAGCTGCATCTAAAATTCTCTTGCTAAGACAAGTCAAAAAGGATATTTTTGCTTTGATCAGCCATAACTTCGCATCAAATCATCGTACGGGCTTTTTAATGAAGTCAAATTATATTAAAGGGTATTAAATGTAAATTCGATAGACAACTTGGTACTTACTTCCTTGGTCGAGGCAGCGTATTTAAGCATGCCCCTACGTTCTTCTTTCGAGCGCAAATCCTGGTTGCATCCAAAGCTTGCAGTTTGGAGCCTGGGTTCCGTTCTTTTATTCCTCCACTCCATAGTTTGGTTTGATTGGCATTTAGAGGCGTGACTACCTTCTGAACCCCCAACCCCGTGAGGAAAGCCTGGAGAACGGCGTCCGTCAGTCAGAAAGTGTACCTACTTGCAGTTGAGGTTGATTTGGGCCTCGAAGAACTTGGGCCCCCTAGGTTAGCTTTCTCAGAATAAATTTAGAGTTTATAGTTAAATATAATTAAAAAATCCCTTCAAATATTCATAAAATAGATACAGTTAGAGCGGTTTCTGCAATAGTAATGTATACATATATTTAAAAATATATAAGAATTATAGGTAGTAGAATTTTTTTTTTTTTTTTTTTTGCCTACCCCCGCTATGGAGCGGGGCTTATTTTCACAATCGTGATTAAAAGGCTTCCTATATAAATCTAATCTTTCCTCTTTCATTCCGAGCCTCTTTGTCATTCCAGTTCTCGCATTTATTCCTCTCGCACTTTCATACAACCTTTCATTCTCTGTGGGGATATGGGGGCATCAGGGGATAAGTGTACCTACTGTTATTCTATTCTTTTTGTTTCTTTTGTTTATTTTATTAATTTTTTATTACATACAACAAGTTTTTCACATTATTTCTTACGGCTACTTAATTATTATTACATATTTAATGGCATTATCTTCTTAGTTTCTGTACAGGTTTGACTATTACAATTTTTTTGAGCAACACAATTCTTAGTCTATAATAATTTTATGCTCTACAACATTATGCCCAGCATAATGGGCTAGCATAGTTTTTACTCCTTGTTCCTTCTGTTAACAATTCTCACTATTTTATTTACAAATTGTATGGTCAGCTCTGTGTGTTTGCTAAGTAATGTTTTCATACCTTTTTTGTCCATTTTTAGCCCAGTGGCAATTTCCAGTTCGAGCCTGTCTCTGGCGTGTATTGGACAGGCCGTCAGGAGGTGCACCACCGACTCCGAGACCCCAGGCTCACAGGCGCACGATGGGTCCGCCTTACACTTGAATCGCGTCAAGTATTCGGAGAACCCACCGTGCCCCGTGAGGATTTGGGTTGTAGGACCTTCGATGGTGATCCTCCTGACGGTCCCATACGCCTCCACCGCGCAAGGGAAGAACAACTTGGTGGTTGAGGCGGTCTCACCTTCCCGATAGCGCCTGTTCCATTCGTCAAGAGAGCCCTGTCTTAGGACTCTCTTGACGAATGAAACAGGACACTGGTCGTATATCGGTTTTTTCTTGAGCCTCAGGGCGGCCTCCTTGGCGAGGCAATCCGCCCTCTCGTTCCCCTCTAGACCAACATGTGCCTTGATCCAGTAAAGAGAAACGCTCTTGCCCTGCTGCTTACAGCGACCAAGAGCGTCTCTAATTTCCACTGAGAGGGGATGCAGGGATTGCGGATTGACTACGCTGAGGAGCGCCGCCCTGCTGTCACTGAACACCCCGAACGCGGCAACGTCGTGTCGCTCGACCTCGCATACCGCTCTGCGCAACGCCAGGAGTTCCGCCTGGTAGACGGTGCAGTGAGCTGCGAGGGCAAACTTGCGGGCCGCAGTCTCGGACTGGCTATTCCACACAGAGACAGCAGCCCCGACTCGGCCCTCAAGTTTGCTCCCGTCAGTATAAATTCGAATATCGTGTGGTTGCACGCTGTTTAAATGTTCCTCGTCTACCACGCTGTCGAACTCCAGGCGCACACGCTCCGCGGGATGCGGGGCGGCCGAAATGGGTGCCAACCGTTCGATCTCCCTGTCCCCTAGCCATGGCTGGGACACTCCTCTCTTGGCCTCGTACAACGAGGCCACCTCCCGAACTCGAAGGTCCAGAGGGAGTATACCAGCCAGCAGCAATGCCGAGTGCAGGGAGACCGTGCGGTAGGCCTTGATTAATTTTTGGGCGAACACACGCTGAACCGCGTTCAGTTGTTTTCGGACGCACTGTTTACTGGTCGCCTCGTACCAAGCGGGGGCCCCGTACATGATGATCGGCTCGATCACTGCCGTGTAAATGGTCCGGATCACCTCGGGGTGAAGCCCCCAGGAGATCCGGGCCGTTCGTGCAAGCTTCTTATAAATATTAATGGCCCTGGAACAAACATTTTTAACATGACTATTAAATGTCAACTTGTTATCTATTATTAAGCCTAAAATTTTGATTTCTTTGGACAGGGCAATGTCGACCCCGCCCATGCTCAGGCGTGGGTTGTCATACTTCAGCTTTCGGGTTATCACCATTGCGCTGGTCTTATGCGGTGCAAATTTTAATTTGTTTCTGACTCCCCACGCCTGAACAAGCCCGAGGGCGGCATTGGCCTGCCCTTCAATTTCTGACGCTGTATCCCCATTGAAGACGAGAACTACGTCGTCCGCGAAGGCCTGCACGTAGTTCCCGCCCTCGTCAAGCAATCTGAGTAAAGGATCCAGAAGCAGGTTCCACAGCAAGGGACCCGTTATCGACCCTTGAACACATCCCTTTTGGGTGCCCCTTTTGCTTTCCGCCCCTGCGTACCTCACCCGCACCGTTCTCTCGCTAAGGTAACTGCCGACAACTCGCCTCAAGTTGACGGGGCACTTTTCCTCAGCCAGTCGTGTTATTATTGCTGGCCACCATGCGCTGTCGAAGGCGCCCTCTATATCCAACGACACTACCGTGACAATCTTCTTCTCACAAAGATTGCCGCGCACGTGCCGAATCAGGTTATAGAGGGCGTCTTCGGTGCTCCTCCGGGGCATAAAACCGTACTGGCGAGTACTAATCCGTGGTATTAGGTAAAACTTGAGCCGAGCTGCCAGCATCTTCTCGTACAGCTTCCCCAACACAGGCAAGAGCCCAATCGGCCTGTACGACTTGGGGGAGCTGTACGAGTCCTTGCCAGGCTTTCGAAGTGCGACAACTGTCGCTTCCTTCCACGGTTTAGGGAAATATTCCAAAGCCAGACACTTGTTGAGTAACTCCAAGAACAGTGCGGGTGCGCAGTTAATTGCGTGGCTGCAAATATCGGCGGTGAAGCCGTCGGCA
The DNA here is from genome assembly GCA_946251805.1 of Cybosia mesomella. Taxonomy (NCBI): domain Eukaryota; kingdom Metazoa; phylum Arthropoda; class Insecta; order Lepidoptera; family Erebidae; genus Cybosia; species Cybosia mesomella. Next base: position 25,050,403 of record OX276390.1, on the reverse strand, counting down.
CCCGGGGCCTTTTTTGGGTTAAACGTTTCTAGTGCGTCCCTGAGTTCGCCGCCGGTGAATGGCGGGTCGCAGACGTCATTTTGCCCCCCAGCATTGATTGTTTTGGCCAGCCCACGAATCGCTCTGTGGTCCGCGGTGTCCTCCTCGTCCCGGTCCTCCGGATAGAAGACCGAGGCGAGGAGCCCCGCGGAATCGTTTGCATCCAAAACTACCCCATTGTGTTGTAGCGGTGGATCTTCTTCCCTTGCTGTGGACCTGCCAATAACCCTATAAATCCCCTCCCATAACCCCTCTTTGTCTTGTTTTGTGCAGAACTCCTTCCAACTCGCAGTCTGTGCTAACTTTACCTCCGACTCGTATCTGTCTTTGCGCTCCAGGTACTGCGTCACGACCCACTGCCTGCGGACTGGCGCTGCGTTCCTGATGCGGCGCCTGAAGGTAACGACCTCCTTCCTCATCTTGGCGAGCTTCTCCGACCACCACGGCATGCTTAACGTTTCCTTGTTGGACATTTTTGGGATTGTTTCCTCGCAAGATGTTTTGATACAATTATGGTAGACTAGTAACTTCTCCTCTATTTCCTCCGTGGATTGGATGTCTTTAATTACTTCGACTGCCAAACTGTTCTCCACCAAGGAGCGGGACATTTTCTCATGAAAATGTATCCAGTTCGCTTTCTTGGTGTTGAACAGTCTGGTAGTTCTGCTGATTGTGGACCCTTTAGATTTTACCAACTTTAGATTTAACGTTATACCGATGTGGTCGGAGCTGGCCGCCAAGCTCTCGTCGGTCCTCCAGCCGTCGATCAGTGCTAGCAGGTCTCCTGAGCAGGCAGTCACGTCGACGTAACTGCAGTACCTTTTGCCCCCCCTGACAGTGTCGAAGGTGGGCCTCCTACCGTCGTTGAGGATGTGTAGTCTCATCTCTACGAGAGTTCCCAACAGTTCTTCCCCCCTATCATCCTCAACGTGACTTCCCCACCAAGCACTCTTCGCATTGGCGTCACCTCCAATTAGGAGCCGTCCAGGGCCCAGCCTGTGTCCCACTCTTTTGAGCAGGGCCAGGTGAGGGCCGATGGGTTTATCGGGCTCCATATAGAGAGATACCAGGGTTACCTCCCAGGCACTGGTTCGGATCCTCACCACCACGATGTTGTCGGTGGTGAGTTTTGGGCACTGTATCACGTTCAAGTCAGGATCAAAGACGGCAATAGCCGCCTTTACTGTGCCCGCCCCTGGTCCAGTGTTTTGGAAAATGCGTACACCCCGGTACCTCTTCATCCCGCCCCTTACGGGGTCCCTGTACGGCTCCTGGATGAGTGCGACTGACGCCTTCCTCCTGATCGCTTCCAGAATGAAGTCGTCAGTCGCAAGCCTCTTCTTTTGGAGGTTCGCCTGCAGCACCTTGTAGTGCGGGTCGTTTCCGGTGGTGCCCTTAGCAATACTGCGTGGCAGACCGCGCTATATTGTCCCATTTGATGCGGAACGGGCATTCCCGGTCGAATGCATCGTGCGCTGTGTCGTCGCCTTTTGTATGCCAGCAGTTACAACACCTGGCTTCGGCTCCTGCCCTATATTTAGGGCAGTCTACCCTCAGGTGGTGTTCTCCGCAGTGGCTACACTTGGGCTCTGTCTCCTTACAGAAGCGGCGACTGTGCCCGAACCCTAGGCACAGGGAACACTGCACGAGTGGCGACTGGTCGGCCACTCTGACAGGCTGGATGTCGATATGCAGTGTTCCCTGGTCTAGTGCTCTGCGCCATATCATGGGTGACGTTTGCAGGATGATGTGGGCGGTATGCGGGTTTCTGGCGTTCCTGCGGTATTTAATATTGAGCCTATCTTGGGACGGGTCAAGATCGCGGAAGATATTTTTATTTTTAGTCCGTAGGGCTGCTATAATTTCCTCGTCCTTATACACTTTGAGGACACTGTAAAGGACGAGCAGGGGATCCTTATTGTGGACTGTTACCACCCGAAGGGCCCCCTGCCTCCTCTCCAGTGTCCCTTTAGCCCTCTCCCGTTGCTCCGCAGTTTTGTACCCCAGGACGACCTTTCGGTCCCTGGCTTTACGCACCCGCTCTACCGCAATCCACCCCTCATCCTCATGCGCGGTCCGCCTCAGGTCGTTCAAAAGTTCCTCTCCCGTTTTATTCTCATCTGTGGAAGTCACCACCAACGAGTGTAGCGCCGGCTGCAGCGGGGGTCGTCCCCCGGCAGTGTTCGCAACCACAGTCGCATATGATGATGCCCTCCTGCCCTCTTTGTAGGTGTCGAGGCTGCCTTTTATTTCGGCGAGGGCTTTGCCGTTTTCCCGTAGAAGCTTACCATGTTCCTCTAACCTCCTCATCACCTCCTCCTTCGTTTTGCTGGGCCATGCAGTTGCAGGTCCAGCCGTGGTCGCAGCCGATTCGACGACACTGTCCTGTCCGGGTGCCTTTTCAACGAGCTTTTTCCTATTAGCTTCGTTGAGGAGAAGTATCTTGCGCAGGGTTTTTTCTTGCGCTTCTATTTTCAACCTAATCTCCTTTTTGATATTTTTCGACTCTCGGCATCCTTGCCTGATGAGATCTAGACAGGACAGGGCCGTCGTGTGCCGGTCTTCCGGCGTTAAGGCCTCGATTGTGGCCATTTGCAGGGCAGCTTCCTCAGACAGTTCGTTAGTAATTGGTGACATGGGAGTCTCCGCTGATGGTTTGCGGTTTTTAGGTAATTCCTTTTCCGCTGTTGTTCTGCGGGTTACAGAGGCACTGACCGTAAAAGCTCTGGCTTTTGTCACCGTTTTTGTTGCTGCCGTGTTCGGTTTCTGAGTAGGGGGAGTGGTAGTGATAGAGGATTTTTCCTCAATCTCCCCTATGCTGTCCCTAACCGATTTGGGGCGTACTTGAACCCTTGGTGATGATGATGTGGAGGCAGAGGTCCCCGGGGAGGAACCGGCCTGTTTGGCAACTGGAGTTCTGCCGAGTGGCATTTTGCAGGCAATGTCCACGCAATACCGACAAGTGGACTACAAATTAAAATTTAAAATAAAATAAATTGGATTAAATTAAATAAAAGTGTAAAAAATAACACAAAACAACAGAAACTTAAACTATGTTCTTGCCACAAAAGTGGTCAAGATCGTCCTAATCTAAAATAGACTACTGTGGCTACCAGGTGTATGTCCCTTGCGCAGCTGGCGCAAGAAGTTAAAAGGCTGTGTGTGTGTGTGTGTGTCGGGTGTGTGATGTGCAAGTTTAGTGTGTTTGCGAGTGTATATACGTGTGTGTATGTGTGGTGTAGGTGAGTATATGTGTGTGTGTACTGAGCCTGCCTATCTACTAAAAGATGCTGTTGTTCGGTTGGAACAAGGGTAGTTCTAGCAGTATTATTTAGGGTAATTGCAATTGCCCCTAAGTCAAGATAGCCCAGCTACTCGGTCAATTAAATAGGCCAAAAGGCACAAGTCTTATAACCAAAGGCTTTTGTCAGGCAGAAGTCTGGTTAAAACTAAATTTAAAATCTCAACTCTACGTAGAGCTGTGTTCTTGTCTTAATACTACAAATTAGTAGCTGACCTCCGATAAAGTGGTGTCACAGTGTTATTATATAATATTATTTACAAAGCTTAATATTAACTTAAATACTAAATTAACCGTTAACCTAACCTAAGTCGCCCTGTTATAGGGTCCCGGCCCAGGAGATAAAGACCTTGTAAAAATTTAAGCCAATTGGCAGTTGCTTAGAGCGGGAAAGCCGGTGCTCCCCCGATGTCCCCAGTCCAAATCCGGAGCTTCTACGACCCTCCGCCGCGGAGTTATTGATATTCGAGAAAAAAAAAAAAAAAAAAAAAAAAAAAAAAAAAAAAAGCCAAGATGGCCACCGTGCGGCCGAGGTCAAACTTTGACCGGCTATAACTCCGGAACGGTTGGTCACAGAGCTCCCAAAATCGATATCTGGGGTCGGCTTATATGCCTCTATCTCCTGGGGGGGTGGAGGGGTTTAACCCTAAATAAAAAATATTGACGAAACTGCAAAATTTGTAGATAGGCCTAAAATATACAACAAACTAAAGGTTTGGCTGGCTTAATGGCTTATCTAAACCCAACCCCGATGCCAAAAACAAAGAAAATCTACCGATTTTCAATTAATTTAACAAAAAGACTAAAAGCTAAAATTCCAGAAAAAATTCCATAAATAGTGTAAAATGGGCCTCTATCGGACAGTATAAACAATATATAAAAATATACAAATTTTAATATAAAAATGTTAAAAAAGGAAAATTTTCAGTTTTTTGATTTTCACAAACTGGAAAATCGCGTGAAAAATCTGCAAGTTTGCCAATCTGCTCTCCTCGCGAGCGCGCAAAAAATAGCAATTGTAGTTTTTCGAATTTCCGCTCTGGTCCCGCGTTATTCACTGTCAAAGTTTGGAACTTTATAAATATATAACTAATGAACCCCTGGTGGTAAATTTTTTCTTGAGGCGGCAAAACACTCCTGTTCTTAGGTCCCTCCTTCCTGCAAATTTTCAGCTCGCTCGGACTGCGGCAACTGGTACCTGATGGCCACGTGGAACTTGTTTTTCTGGCTTTCCTGGAGAGACCAGGGCTTTCCCAGGAAAGCTGACGCACGTGGGGGGTGGGCCTCCGCTGCCCGCAGTCGGGGCAATTTGCTGTTTCAAAATCCGTTCACAGTGCACTGATTTATTAACACTTTTGTCACGAACACGTGGCTTGGTGAGCCGGAAACGTGGAAAAACGCTTTTCCCGGGTTGGTGGTGAAAGTTTCGAACACACACGATGTACCGACGGGTGTAATTTACCGAGACGCACCTGCTGACACTTGGTTCGTCAAAATCGGATAACAAAAACCCACTTTTTGGATTTTTTTCCTACGGAGCGCTATAGAATCGCAGCTAGTCGTCGCGAGAGGTGAAGGACGGCTTGGTTAGGTAGTAGAATTAGTAGTAGGTAGGAATAATAAACTAAGCAAAAAGTCGCAAGCAGGAACAACTTAGTTCGACGCTTAATATCTACGTCCTGGGGGGCAGCTCCACATGTTGTCAGGACAACCAGCCTAGCACTTTCCTTCTCGGCGGGTGAATTTGCATGCCCAGTATGTCATCGCTCTGCCCATGCGAAGGAGGTTGATGCTGCACTAAATTACACATGCCGAATAGTAATAGGTTGCCAAAGTCAAAGTCAATCGCAGTGGTATCGCTCCACCAAGTGTACGGCGGCACGTTGCCTGTGGGATCGAGAAGAGAAAGTAAGAGACTGATGCACGTCACACACTCTATCGACATGACATGCCCAATTTGCGTCTCAAGAGCAGCAAAAGCTTCCTGCGGTCCACTGTTGCCGTGGAGGGCCACCCTGAGAGTGCTCGGTGCTTTTTGGATGTTATATTATATATATATCCAGCCCGCCAAACTTACTTCCTGGGCATGGGCTCCAGTGGACGACCTGGAAGTCCCTTAATAGATTAAGGTCCCAGGTCGGCTACTGCAGGGCAAACCAGGTAAAATAGGCTACTTGGATGCGGGGGGTGGCGGCTGTGACTGTGGTGCACCCCTACAATCTCACCTACTGTCGTGCCCACTATGCCCCAACACCTGTACAATCGAAGACCTGAACGGAGCAAGTCAGGTGGCGGTCAATGTCGCTATGTTTTGGGCTGGGCACATCAAAAGCAAAAAATATAGGAAAATAAAAATTGCCATGGACACAATGAAGAAGAAGGTTCCTACCTATATACACAGTCAGGTCATAAATTCTGTCACATGTTTAATATAAAATAATTGAAACAAGTTTATTCATTATGTAACCATTTATATACCAAAATGAACTTAACAAAACATAGATTCTTATGACAATAAAGTTTATTCAAAATGGCCTCCGTGATTTTGAATACAGGCCTTCAATCTGCGCGGCCAGTCGTCTATCGCAGCACGAACGAGGTCCATGTCAATATCGGCGGCTGCCTTAATCAAAGATGTCTTGAGTGACTCCAAATTGGGATGAGGCTTTGAGCACGCCTTTTCCTCCAAGTGTTGCCATATCTTGTAATCTAACGGACTCAAATCTGAACTGGAGGAGGGCCAGTCTTCGTGGATGAAGCCGATTTCACGCGCCGCCAGCCAGTCTTGTGTGCTCTTCGCTCTATGAGCTGGCGCCGAATCTTGTTGGAATACCCAGTGCCTGTTATTGAACATGGTATGAGAAACAGGTTCCACAAGGTTCGTCACGACTGTATTTTGATACACAACTGCATTCATTTTTACACCTTTCTCACAAAAATGTACCTCTGATAAGCCCCAATAAGAAACTCCCAACCATACCATGAGCGAGGATGGAAAATGACCTCGTTGGACACGCGGAATACGGTTGCTCGCTTCTTCACTACTGTGTGCGTACACCTTATCATTTTGTTTGTTGTAGCTCTCTTCTACGGTAAAAAAAATTTCATCCGAAAAAAGAATTTCCCGATATTTTTTTCCCGCGTACCGCTTCAACAAAGCGCGGCATCTCTTCAATCTCAGGTCCATTAGACGAGCATTTAAATGATGTCCTGTTTTTCTTCGATATGCCCGAAGCCCTAAGTCTTCATTTAACACCCTTTTCACCGTGGTTCTGCTTAACCCCATCTGAAGGGCCAACAGTTTCTGCTTACGTTTGGGATTTCTTTGAATTCGCGCCTTCACAGCTTTTATCACTTCTGGAGTCCTAACAGACCGAGGGCGACCACTTCTTGACCTGTCATCTACACTAGAGTCTTCATTGTATCGTTTGATGGTACGATAAACGAATCTTTTGGTAATATTCAAATTTTTCAGTATGTCAAAAATTTGAATTGGCGCGTAACCGCAACGATGCAACGCAATAATTGCAACACGGTCTTCTTTAAGCGTCCACTCCATATTTAAAAATGAGTAAAATTCTAAAAAGTATACATTTTTATTTTCATGAACAATTCGAAATTCGAATTTAATAAACTTTTTTGTGGCCAGCATTCTAAAAGAAAAGTTTTTATTGTGTGACAATACTTATGACCTGACTAGGTATATACCTATATATATATATAGGTATAAATAGTCAGCTGTAAACTCGTAGCAAAGTCAGTCTACAGCCTTAGACGCGTTGCATATTGTGTAGTCGTTACGTATTTTATGCTGGTAATAATAATAGTTTTTTTTTTTATAAAGAATATTAGTAACCGAAATTACTAATATTCCCCTTAACCCCTCCAGCTAAGCTAAATGCTTGTGTTAGGAGTCGGTTCACGTCAGCAGTGTAATGGCCAGGATTCGAACCCGGGACCTCTCGATCGTAGGGTTGACTCCTTAACCACTAAACTACCGACGCTTATTATTATTATATTATATATTATTGGTAAAGTGAGAAAACCAGCAATAATATTAATTGAATCACTCACCTTTAATAACTTAGATTCTTACGACTAGAGGATTGTTAACAAATTATGAAAATTTTTATGACAGTACACACACAATCTTATCTACATCTACACTAATGTTATAAAGAGGAAAGATTTTGTATGTAACGAATAAACTTAAAAACTACTGGATCGATTTCAAAAATTCTTTTACCGTTAGAAAGCTACATTATCATCAAGTAACATACGCTTTATTTATTACTAGAAGAAATTAGAGATCCTAGGAATCCCTACTAAAATCAAGATATAAAAAAAATATTCATAAAATGTCTTTCATCCCATGCGCTGCGGAAAGTATTGATGATAGAACAAAAACATGTTATATAATATTATAGAACATAGCAATATCTACAAAAAACTTCGTGAGACCATATGTCCAATTATTGTAGGTATGTCACTATAACTACATTACTACACAATTACATTTTTAAGTTGATGGAAATGCCGATCAAGATCAGACCATTGAAATAAAACTGTTTGACGTTATTTTATTATTTACATTGAACTCGACGTTTCGGTTGCTTTTCAGCAGCCATGGTCACGGGGAGAATAATAATAGGGGTTAAAAATAGTTTTATTCCAATGTGTGACATTGCGTAAACTTCCGACAATATCATGAAAAATCAGACCATGACAATTGTATTAATTCTTATCCAAATAAATGATTTCGTATTCAAGACTGCTTCAATACCTGTTGATTACTTTTTGAATTATTGAAATCGGAAATTCCAATCAAAAGAAAACGAAATAAAAAATAAAAAAAGGTTTATTTGAAATTTCAACCTGTGAGGGGATGAAAAAGGGGATGATAGTTCGTTGGTTGCGATAACCGACATCAACGGCGGAGCAGCTGGCAAGACCTAGTATTATTATAGAGAAGAATGGATTACATGGTTACTCAATATGCGAGTGTAATAAACAAATACTGGTATGTATAATACACTTTGGACACTTACGTTATATTAATTCGCTTCACTTTTGTTATATTAATTCGCTTCACTTTCGAGTTCTTTTAGCTGAAGCTGTCATCTGTGAAGGTGAAAAATATCATAGATGTGTTTTATAAAATTAACCCGCACTTTGTGCAATGCAAGTGTTATAAGTATTTAAAAAAAATTATAACAATCCTTGGAAGTTGGAGCTAGATTTTTTGCGTCAATTTATTAACTTTTAATCACATCGCCGCCAACCTCGAACTGTGACACAATCTTCATTCTATGTAGTCCTTGGTAATCAGTCAAAAAAGTCCATGAATAGAAAATATGTAGCTTTATGTAAAACTTTTTGAATTTGGTAAGATTCCAATTTTAAAAGAGAACCAACCCCCACCGAAGTTGGATTGCATCCAAATCCAAAAGTTAACCCGTGAAGTGACTTCACGATACCATTGTAGTAATGATACTGGATCCTGATACAAACTTTGTACCGTAGAATTTGAAAGCACAGTGAACTTTATACAGTTACACCTTTGAGATGTTCTCCGGATTGGTCGTTGCATAGTTTTTGTTCTTTGTGTTTATTCTGATTATAAGTAAATAGCTGATCCATCCCGCCATTGCACGGGAAAACTCCATAAAAAAGTTGCGCCAGGTCCAGTAATAGTATTATAATATAACCTTTGAGCAAGTGCAAACTACAAGTTAACCAAATTTATCGCAGTCGGATGTATATTCTACGACATTCTACATAGTGCTATCTAGACCCAAAGTAAGCATAGCTTAACTAGCTTGTGTTATGGGTTCCAGAATGCGGATAAAAAATAATAGATACACTTAAAAAGAAATTGTGTAAATACATACATATTATACACAGAAACACCTAGACCAATGCAAATATATACATAATAAATTTTCATGCCTAAAAATATTTGCACTGAGCGGGAATCGAACCCGCGACCTCTGACTTAGCAGTAGAACCACAGAATAAATAATAGTACAAGAGAACGTTCTACCGCAACGCCACAGAGGTTTATATCATTCACACCTAGGCAATTTACACAGCATTTATTTATTATAGGTATATACTTATTTACAACATTATATAATCTTAGCTAGTACTTGTTTTTAACTGATTATAACCCATTGCAGACCATAAAAAAGAATTCTTGTCGGATGTCCAAGTTTTTTTTATGGTCTGGAATTCAAACATTTGATATTCGAATTATGAATTAGGAACGCATTTTGTAATTTGTTTTTAATTTTAATGTGCAATTTAGATTAAGTAGCAATAAAACTTCCAGAAGTTGACTTCCGCATGTTTTTTAGCTTGCTTGCCGATCTAGCGCGTGTGAACACAAGTTTCATATTTTTTGCACGATTTTTCTGTCCTTTTAGCTTGCAAATATAAATAAAATTGTCTGCTTGGACTGCTCGTTCAAATTTGGAGCAGCCCGATTAGCGAAGTCTTACTTTTTAGAGAATCTCTATAAATACACATTATAATAAAAGTTAATACTTCTATACGCATTAAGTACGTTGAGATACCAAATAATAATGATGTATGTTCAGTTATGATTCCCTAAACACCAAATACACATACACCTGTACAAACTTTCGTATCTATTAACGCCCAGTAGTATACGTATATCCTGTTTATTTAATTACCAAGTTTACAGTGGTTTTTTATGAATCGATGTAGCACGAGAAGTACTCTGCCACCGTGCGCCCGGCTGCACCTCTACGCTTGCCAGAACAACGAAGTGAGCTTTTACTTATCGGACCCGGAGGCAGCGCACATCGCGTTACAACCTATTGTGTACATTTCAATTTATAACAGCAGCCTTACTTAATCGGAGCAATATAAATTGGTGTGATCAAGAAAGCTGATTTTATTTTCAAATCATACATGTGGTTGTAGATGATGTATGGGGGCTTACCAAAATCCTATATCCGTGTGTTAATTAAAAGAATAGTAAAATGGTAAAGGAAAAATATTTTAGGACATAAAACACTAGATCCGCATAAGCAAACTAAATTCAGATGATGCCCAAGTGAAGATTGTTACTACCACGCTCATTGCAGTACAGTAATATAAAAGAAAATAAATATCAAAAGCTGCACTGCTATACAGACACTTAACAGCATCCTTTTTACCTGCTTTCATTAGCACTCTAATCCTAATTCATTAGCCTTCTATTTTTTAATGCCTCTATATTAGTTACCAATGAGTTTTAAGACCTAATATTAATGGGTAAACGTTAGCACACTGATATTAATGCAATTCTATTAAACTTGTTAAAGATTTACTATCAGCTAGATTAGTAGCAGACACCCATACAATATATCACAGGAAGCATAAATCTACTATAAAAATGACTATTCTGATTTATATCGCTATACCATGACCATCACAGAATACTCCATTCAGTCCTATACCAAGATCCTATATCACCTCACCTGCAAGCGGGTATATCAGCTGATTGAAGACCAATGCTCTGATGCAAGCTTTTACTGTCGGAGTTGGGGGTTCAGACGGTAGATTCCATTACATAAAACCTCTTTGTAACGCAACTATAACGATATTTATTTCGCTATATAAAACTGATATGAATCCTTGTTTTCCTTGAAAGAAAAAGTATACAAATTGTGCATAAATAACTTCACGCGGGCAAAGCTGTGAGCAACAGTGAGTAACCATATAAATTAACCCGATCTGAAGATTTAAAGGCAAATCTTTTCACACAGATTTATCAAAATTCATAAGACTGTATGGAGTTCAAATTGTATCTTTATTTTCAAGATCAAATCTGAATTAACTTCATGGTTATCAAGCTTAAAATAACTGTTATATGTATTTCGACGAGCCCGTTAGAAATTTTCACACAAGCATATTGATGGAATGATGCTAATAAATAATGGTTATAAATGGTGTACCTACCTATTAGCGCGAGCGTGCGTAAATGCGTGGGCGCATCGCGCCGTTCTGTCTAGGTAACATCACGACGGAAGACTGTGCGACGACACGACCTCTGTCGTTGTCGCGGAAATGCTAGCGAGAGTGTTGGGCAAGTCATGTTGGACAAGTTTAAGTATTGCCTGACATTTAAAATCTATTGCGCTATAAGTAGGAACGTAATCTCACCGTGAGTTTTAAACACCATCTAAGTATAAGATTTATTTTATACGGCTGTGAGTTATGTAATGTTTTGTTTAATAATGAAGATGTTTGGACAAAGACCATGTTCCCGTCGAAGTACTTCGATAGGTACCGTTGTGTTTACCGATACCAGCAGCTGTTTGCTTGCAATATTATGTTTTGCTGATTGAATTATCCATCAAAGGTTGTAGAAATATCGCTTGAGTCCGACTATCCGATATTCCGATATAAGGTAGGTAGGTGTTTGATCTTAAGAGGAATCTTCTAGTCGGACTCTTTAAAAAGTCATTGCAAACTTTATACTATGTGATGAAGCACTGTAAATGTTGCATTACAAAGTCTGCTTATTGTGGCCAAACGGTTTGATCGATCGGAATATTTTCATCAGAAATTCATTTTTAATGTTTAAGAAATTGTTATTTACTTACATGTTAATTAAAAGAATAGTAAAATGGTAAAGGAAAAATATTTTAGGACATAAAACACTAGATCCGCATAAGCAAACTAAATTCAGATGATGCCCAAGTGAAGATTGTTACTACCACGCTCATTGCAGTACAGTAATATAAAAGAAAATAAATATCAAAAGCTGCACTGCTATACAGACACTTAACAGCATCCTTTTTACCTGCTTTCATTAGCACTCTAATCCTAATTCATTAGCCTTCTATTTTTTAATGCCTCTATATTAGTTACCAATGAGTTTTAAGACCTAATATTAATGGGTAAACGTTAGCACACTGATATTAATGCAATTCTATTAAACTTGTTAAAGATTTACTATCAGCTAGATTAGTAGCAGACACCCATACAATATATCACAGGAAGCATAAATCTACTATAAAAATGACTATTCTGATTTATATCGCTATACCATGACCATCACAGAATACTCCATTCAGTCCTAATACGGCGTTTAATAATTGTTTTGAAATGCCATTCTAATTCAGTGTCTGGACGCTAGACTGCGGCAGTTCCGGATATAAAATGGCAGGTTTGCCGCGCGCGCGCCGTTCTGTCTAGCCATTATAGGGAGCATATAACTGTGGCCAGCACTTGAATCGCTTTGCATTACAAAGCGTAAGGTTATCAAAAGATAATTTGGTACTTGACTATACAGTAAAATCAGTTTCTTTTTATTTAGTTGCCACTCCCACTTCGAAGAAATATTTAACTACCCGAATTAGAACACCATTCCCAAAGAAAAAGAAAAAAGGCTTTGCCCCTTCTGTTGCAAAGAGCAGGGTTTACAACGAGGAAGTTTTGTAGCACAGGTGTCTGATTTAATATTATAGTCAGATTCACTGGTCAACACTGTTTTTTCACACGAACTTTTTGATGATTTTTGTTCATGTTGGTATACCCTGATCAAATATACATAATAATTTTGTTTCAATTACGTCCAGTTTTTTTTGTGTCAGCTACATATTCATTTCTGACCTCATATACGTGTCTTTTTTGAATAACTTCGTTTAGACGACTGCATATCTATTTTATCAACTAACTTACATTTGATATACGTTTGTTACATCCTGAACATACCACGAAAGTATTCTTACAACCCTTTTTTTTTTTTTTTTATCGTGCGGAAATCCCTTCGGATACCCCCCCGCCGGCCAGCGGGGGCGGTTATGTCGGGCTTGCACCGACTAAAACCGCACGCCGTCTCGGGTCTTCAGACGCCGGGGTGTAAGGTTACCCATAGAGCATATCCCTCGCACCCCGGCTGACCCTGGGCCATCTCACCACTAACAGCATCGCTCATCCTGTCTCCTCTGAAAGCAGAGGAGTACGGAGAGCGATGTGTTCCCGCCACGTTGGGTATTGGCCGACGATCAATGCCAACCCTATGAAGGGGTGAAGGGGAAGCCATTGACCGCCACCCAGGGTGTACCGGCCGCTCCGATTCCGACTGCAGCGGGATCGGAATCGGAGCGACACTCGAGGAGGTTACCCAACACACACCCCAAGTATTCTTACAACCCTGACATTTTTGTTATGTGTGTGGAGAATTAACTTTTACATCTCAGCGTCGCCATTTTACATAATTAATAACAGTGCTATTTGAACTATTATGGATTTCCTGTGAGGAATCAAGATAAATCCTGGGTTCCACATAAATGTTGTGTAACGTGTGTGAGACTGCTATTAGGTTGAGGCAAACAAGAACCCAGACATATGCCATTTGCCATACCAATGATTTGGACCGAACCAAAGGATCATTGTAAGAAACCTGATGTGTCAATTTTTTTTCATTCTCATATTATTGTTTGGTGGCCCTAGTACATTTAAAATTAGATATGTTTTCATGTGACAAAAAAAAGTTGAAATTTTGTTAAGTATTATTGTATTACTTTGCCAAATAAATTACCTGCAATTTCAGGTGAAATAGTGATAGCCTATAAGAGATCGCTTTGTGCCATAAGGCTGCAATTATATAAAGCTAAATTATACAAATAGAATATTTTGTAAGCTCGTGAACATAACGTTTATGCCAGAAAAAGATATATTATTATTACTAGCGGTTGCCCGCGGCTTCACCCGCGTGGAATTCTGATCCCTGATGGGACCCTATTCAACCACCACAACATATATAAGATACACAATTCCACCACACAGCATTTTTTTAAATCTCAATCTTTTTTTTCAATCTAAAGCTCCCAAACGGCTTCTTTTTTTCCCGACACCTCCATTAAATATCATTATATTTTAGCCAGCCAACAACTTGACATATTATATATCAAAACCTTTCTCGAGAATCACTTTATCCACTAGTGAAAACAACATGAAAATCGGTGCAGTAGTTTTTGAGTTTATCGCGAACAGACAGACGCGGCGGTGGACTTTGTCTTATAATATGTAGTGAACGTAATAACTTTAACTTACAACAAAATCATTGATAGCATTCAATTACATTCAGTCTAGGCAATTACCAAATCTATATAAAAAAAAAACACTTTTTCTCTCAATTACCTATAGGTATAAATGGTGTGGCGACTCAGGCGCCGGAGGTCGCTTAACGACCTCCGTCCTCCATGAGCGCAGGCCTGGGGGTGGCAGGTGAGGCCGCCTGTCACCCCAGCAGAAGCAGACCGGGACGGTGGGGTGACTAGCGCCCCTCCCCCAAACTGGGGCAAGACGGGGACACCGTGGTTCCCAAATCCGAGGGGGCCATGTCGAAACCGGAGATGGCCCAGGGTCAGTCGGGGTGCGAGGGATATGGGCAACCTAACACCCCGGCGTCTGCAGACCCGAGACGGCGTGCGGTTTTAGTCGGTTCAAGCCCGACATAACCGCCCCCGCTGGCCGGCGGGGGGGTATCCGAGGGGATTTCCGCACGAAAAAAAAAAAAGGTATAAATGGTGTCAATAAAACAGAAAACGTGCTTATTGAACTTGTCACGCGCTTTAAGTCATTGTGCAATTAGCGGTCCGTGCCGTATATTAAACTGATACATTTACATTCTAGCCCGAGAACATTCTCTATACATAGTTATGAACTAGAAAAACAATTATGCAATCGGGTCAGGGGTTCTAGAGATATTAAGCGCAAAATCGTTTGAAACATACTTATCTTGTGTTTACAATCTGGTATTTGACTGGCGATGATAGGTGCAAGACAAAAAAATCCGTTCCCGCAGGGGGAACACACAGGTAGATTTCGTGAAGCACGGTTAGAAATATTTTTTGCCCCTCTATGACCTATGCTTCTTCTATGACCCACGCCGAGCGCATTTTTAACATGTTTAATTTTTTTTTCTCGAAAACGGTAACTTTTAGCGAAAAACTTTTCAGACATTTATTTTAGACTTAAAAATGGCCTATCGATTAAAAATGTTTCCCACAGCAAGAATGTTCACCGGTTACAAGTTATGATTTTTTTTCCGAAAAATTATGGTTTTTCCCCCCTCCACTTTTAGTTAGTTTTAATCTTATAGGTTTATAGTTAAAAGTTGTTGGTATTCATGTATACTATGGGATAAAATTACAACGGTTCGAATATCTTTCATGGAACGTGAAATTATGAGGAAAAACTGATTTCACAAAAAGTGAGGCCCTACCGTCCCCTTAGGCCGGATTCCACCCGTTCACGAACTTAAACTAAGTTTACACCCAAGCAATTTTTGACCGCAGTTTGAAAGCGATCGGGGCAAAAATGCGACCGTGAGAGTGCCGCAAATTTTGGGAAGTGGAAGCATACATACATATTAATGTATATAAACTTTTTGACCAGTGGTCATTTCGGACTCAGGAGGTCATAACTAGACCTCCTATGAAGAATTTTTTTTTAAATTCGACAGTAGTCAAGAAACCAATAGGTAGATCGATTTCATCGAAATCTACCTAAAAATAGTTCAAGTGTTTGAGTTGCTAAAGTAGCAACTTACAGAATACGTAGAGTATTCTCGCGAGTATTAGCGCCTGTTGTCATGAGTGTCATGACCAAACTTCGTGACCAAATAAACTGACATACTTCAATTTCGTTACCTGAATTTAAAAGCTACAACCCTAACGGTACGAGTAGTGTAAAGTCATCTCCCACTTGCATCTTCACGATGACCTCGTTGTGGTATCGGTGTACGTTACAATATATCCAACCCACCTAACTCACTGCTATGACAACAACTCTTTGCTTGATATTTGATAACCGCGCTTTTTAAGCTGCGGTCAATAATAATGTTAGGTGTGGACTGGCCAACTACGTGGTTGTGAATATTTTTGTTTATCACGTCTTATGGTCCAGTATTTTTTACGCTATTGCCATCAAATACTTCTATGTACTACTAGACTGGCTGTACGGAACAAAAAAGTGGTAAGCTTCGCGTAAAGCCATCAACCGAGCATCAAACACGCGTATCTTTTGGTAGCACACTGGTGACACATACAGGCTTCAAAATCATTAAATAACTCATATCTATATAGTCTTTGTGCCATGTATTCCTACACTATTCTCGCCTCACCCTCGGAATCGTGACACTTTTTTTTTCTGAACAGCTTGTCTCGTAGTGAGAAGGTTTAGGTATCATAAAATGCATAAAAGTAGTTAGTAAAAGTTGGTGACACCTGGCAAAATTACGTTACGCCTAAAACACTTCAAACTAGAACCTTCCGGGAGGCGAAATTCTTGTTAGCAAATTATTAAATTCACATATACTAAGTGCTAATTCATGCAAATGAAATATCCCTTAGCGAGTCCATTAGTTTGCACTTATCAAGATAGTGACATTATCAAAATTTATAGACAGTCGTAACTTTTGAATTACAGAGTTCACAGTTCTATAACCAAAATATTTAAATTTGCAGTAATAAAATAGATAGATATATAGATAGAATTCTTTTTATTGTTCACCATAAATTACTCTACAAATCATCTTAAGGCTAAATATCTAGTAGGTAGGTACAATGGACGTCTCGCTCTGGCACGGCTACTGCCCAACATGAGCGGGCCCGATGACTCCTGCAGGAGACTCTACGCGGGGTTCGTGCGCTCCATAGCCCTGTATGGGTGCCCAATATGGGCGGAGGCCCTGAAGGCCAGAAGTGTGCGGCCATAACGGCTGCGCGCTCCGCAGCGGTTATGGCCATCAGGGTCATCCGCGGGTACCGCACGATCTTCTTCGAGGCGGCGAGTCTCAATGCCGGAACTCCGCCATATGACCTGGAGGCGAGAGCCCTTTCGCAACTGTACCAGTGGCGAGAAATCGGGGTCGTGCAGTCCCAGCTCCGCCAGGCCAACGTGGTGGAGTGGCCTGGCAGAGCTAGAACTCTCCCGGCCCGCCGAGCCCGCAACATGCTCGCCGCGCGTCGCATGCGACTCAGGCGCCGGAGGTCGCTTAACGACCTCCGTCCTCCATGAGCGCAGGCCTGGGGGTGGCAGGTGAGACCACCTGTCACCCCAGCAGAAGCAGGCCAGGACGGTGGGGCGACAAGCGCCCCTCCCCCAAACCGGGGACACCGTGGTTCCCAAACCCGAGGGGGCCATCTCGAAACCAGAGATGGCCCAGGGTCAGTCGGGGTGCGAGGGATATGCTCTATGGGCAACCTTACACCCCGGCGTTTTAAGACCCGAGACGGCGTGCGGTTTTAGTCGGTTCAAGCCCGACATAACCGCCCCCGCTAGCCGGCGGGGGGGTATCCGAAGGGATTTCCGCACGAAAAAAAAAAGTACAATGGGCGTTCATGTCGCTAAAAGCGACTCTATATTTTTGGATGGATTTAGTAGGAAGTATATAAAACTTGATAACCTAAAACATCATTATCTAAATGCCTTATTTTAAGAATTTCCGAGCATGAGGCATAATAGCATCGGGGTGTGTGTTGGGTAACCTCCTCGAGTGTCGCTCCGATTCCGATCCCGCTGCAGTCCGGGGGGAACGGAATCGGAGCGGCCGGTACACCCTGGGCGGCGGTCAATGGCTTCCCCTTCACCCCTTCATAGGGTTGGCATTGATCGTCGGCCAATACCCAATGTGGCGGGAACACATCGCTCTCCGTACTCCTCTGCTTTCAGAGGAGACAGGATGAGCGATGCTGTTAGTGGTGAGATGGCCCAGGGTCAGCCGGGGTGCGAGGGATATGCTCTATGGGTAACCTTACACCCCGGCGTCTGAAGACCCGAGACGGCGTGCGGTTTTAGTCGGTGCAAGCCCGACATAACCGCCCCCGCTGGCCGGCGGGGGGGTATCCGAAGGGATTTCCGCACGATAAAAAAAAAAAAAAAAAGGCATAATAGCATCATCTAGCAAGCGTATATTTGGTAGTTGTAGATTTATAGTTGTTCATTACCGTTCTGTCTTCAGTATATTACAGTAATTTATTTATATGGACCGCGAAAGTTCTCATTGCATTCAACACTGTTATTGACAAGCACGATTCAGATTTCTTATTATGCAGCTATTGAGATGTTAAAAGGTCATGCTTGTAATGCATTCGTTCAACTAAATGCTGTTTACATTTAAACCAAGTAACTTTCACACGAAGAGGGAAAGCGGAAAGCGCTTGAATACTCGCTAATTATCTGATCTTAGCCCGGCACTTGTATGTGCGAACTAAGAGATAAATATCACAGCATCTTCAGTTGATCAGCTTTGAGGTGTGGGTGTGAACAGTCTTTAAAACGTCTGGCAAGTGTTTGCGAAGTCTATTGCAATGTTTAATTTTAAAGTCTTGTTCTGCGTTGAATTGATTATTGAGTGTAAATCTTCCTTTGTGCATCTTGAATTTTATGCTGGTGTGAATAATTATGGAGGCCAATAGTGATTGCATTTGTATATACCGTTGAATGCCAATAACATACTATTATATAGATAACCAGGCTAGGAACACTGCGTACTCAATTATTTAACTGTTTTTGATCACTTCTACAAGAGTGCCTATTGGTTTAGTTGTGTATAGTGTATATACCTAGCGGTAGTTTTGGCGGCCACCAAGATTTTCAGGGCCCAAGCTAGGCTCACCTGCCAGACGGTACACCTGCTAATTGACGGGCGAGGTTCGGACGCATGCTTCCCTCTCAAGGTTGAGTGGTCACACGTCGGTCGCTCCTATAAAAGTCGTATTAGCCAAACCAAAAGGAGGAGAAGAACTAAGTGGCTCCTAGGTGAAAGCTCGGGAACAACTCTAAGATGTTGATGATTGTAAGTACCTTTTTATTCGTGCGGAAATCCCGGCGGCGGCCCACGCGCTCGCGCTTCGCACCATTGCCGCAATCATGTTGCCGAGCGAGAGGACTCCCACCCCAATGGCTGCCACGAGTTCACGCCTCGGCGCCTCCCACGCCGGGCAGTCCGCCAGCGTGTACAGCCCCGAGTCCTCGCTCGCGTCGCAGTGATATGTTGTAATGCAAATGAAGGGGGTAAATCGAATATCACAGTGCCCTTCTGAGAGTATCATGATCATCATTGGAGCGCCCAAGCCGCTTGCATCCAAAGATTGCACTTTGTAGCTCGGGGTCCGATCTCCCACTTCCACCTATTTTGGTTTACTTGAATTTTTAGGCTGCGACTACCGACTACGACCCCGTACGGAATTGGAAAGCCCGCGCTAGAGCCTCGGCCGTCAATTAGCAGATAAGAATACTGGCTTGCAGGTGAAATTGGCTTGAGATCTGGATATCTTGATCCTCTACAGACCCCAACACCCCACATGAACCTAAATCGTGCTGGAAAAATATTTTTGGATAGCAGAAGCAGACTCGTTAAATAATCCACACTCATCATCATAACTTGGGAATAAATTTGAAAGAAAAAAGACTTAAGGAATCTCTGTAGCTCCAAAGCCAGGAACAAAAACATTTTCAATTATGTTTTGTACTCATATTTTCTTTTAACAACTATCTTACGTTTACCACCTGAGCCACCAGCTAGCAATATACTTAATATCCACTTAAATATTTTTATTGCTCACTTATTTGCTTAATCTTGCAATTAATCATTATGTATAACGGGAGAGTAATTTTACTTAGGCACCTTAGCTTTAGTTTTTTTTAGCTCTAGTCCGATAGTTCATCGAAGAATTTAGTACTATATTCAATTCAATGACTTCTATGTACACCACTAGACAAGTTCATCTTGGTTCCTGGGGGAGGCGGGAATGAAGTTCAATTTCGAATGTGGAACGGGACGCAGAAACTAGATAAATGATTGAGTGAATTATGAGACCACACTTTTTCCGAAGATTCAGTCTAGAGTCCATAAGAATATAATCTGTAAACATCTGAAAACGTTTGTAAGGCTGCTCATGTGTAGTGACTTCCGAAGGTTCTTAGTTCTGGTAAGTTAGTTTATGAAAATAAGCCTATATTGGAACATGGTAGTAGCAGTTAACCTCGTATAGAAAAAAAACACCCCTTACTGTATTGTGAGACTCGTACATATCCTATTTTGTTTCTTAAACAGATTATTGGTATTTTGTTATTCTATAGATTTTCACTTCTAGTTGGATATTTAATTTGTGGTAAACGCCAGCTTCAACATTTTTAATGCCTCATATACATGAGTACCGTTTTTAATTGCTATGAGTGGTTTCGCAATCCACTAGACACCTTCGCGGGGCGAAGTGGCCAAATTACGGCCCTTCCCATAGGTCGTGGGTGCTAACTTACGGGTCAAATACATAACTATCCAAAATGTGACTGATGGTTTTGGTCATCACAACACGCGGCCATGATAATGAGGATTTTTAATTTTATTACCACTTAGACATAGCTCGTATAGTTATTTCGTTTATAGCGCTTGGTAAGTTTTTATTTTTAGAAATTAAGGTACCGTCGTCCATGAACTTGAGTCGATTTTCATCACGAATGTAATTAGTGGAACGTAGGGCCGTCAACCATCCTGTAGTCTGCAGAACTGTCCCAAAATAGCAGTTGTAGTCATTTAAGGCATTGAATAATTAATAGAATAGTCCCGCATATTGTCACCTATTTTTATAATACAATATTACACAGATTTCCAAGCTCAACCAACCCATTTTCTATTTGATTTTTCGCTAGTAGGTAAGATCCGAGTTACAAATAAAAAAACTTTATATTTTCATGTCAAACATTATAATATATGTAAGTATAATATATGTATATATATGTATGTATTCATACATACATACATACATATTCTCACGCCTTTTTCCCTCCGGGGTAGGCAGAGACAACAGCCCGCCATCTGCTTCTGTCCTTACATACTTCACGAGCTTCCTTCACTGTCATTAAGCCTTTCATACAAGCCCGCCGGTTTCGAGTGCTTTTGACCTGCCCTTTTTTCAATATCTCATTAAATTTGATCAGTGTATATCCTGCGAGTTGGACCCCGGCTTGCTTGCCCACTTACATCTTATATACTTGGTGTGTCATTCGCTCAGTACTCATTCGTTCCAAGTGCCCAAACCACCTTAGCATATCCTTTTCATGTATGTATTCAGGCCCTATATTAACATCTTCGAGGCCCAAGCCATGGTCACCTTGCTGATCTACCGATTAAAGGAAGAAGCTGTGGCGCAGACTTTCCTCTCGGGGTTTGAAGGTCAGATGGTAGTCGCTCCCGTAGTAGCCAAAGTAAGTCAAATAAAAATGCATACTTACATGAGGAAAATCGATCCTAGGCTCCGTGGTGCCCAATCTTATAATATTCGCGATCATTCTGTACACCTATTTCATCAAATCTTCAAAACTATTTATTAAAAACATCCCGGGTTGGTTCTTCGACAGTTGGTAACCCTAACGCTAATGTCCTGCATTGACTATTATCAAAGTTGGACGCCTTAGTCGAGCGGAAGGGACCTGTCAGAACTGTTGTTGTCCCTCTTCCAACAGTGTTCATTAGAATCATTAGAGATGTTAGGTCGGATGTCGCTTAAGAACCAATCAAGTAATGATTCATTTGTTAATGAAGGTAATTTGAAAACGAAATCAACTTAAAGTTGTGATTTTTATGATAATTTATTAGAAAGCTACTTATAATTTGTATTAAGTGAAATTAAAAGCTTACTACATAATATTTCAAATAAATAAAATGGGCCCCGACGATTTTAGTAAAGCCCCATACACCTAGACTAGTGCTTGTCTAAATTACAATAACGACCGCAATTAACTACAGTAGCTACTAATAACTAGACATTATTTGAAACAATTATGAATAATTAATAAATAATTTAAACATTGTACACAGTGCTATCTAGACCCAAAGTAAGCATAGCTTAACTATGCTTGTGTTATGTGTTCTAGACTAAGGATTAACATAATTAAATACCTTTTTTTTAGATACATATATATTACATAGAAACACCCAGCCCAATGCAGATATACAATTCATGCATACAACTATTTGCCGTAAGCGGGAATCGCACCCGTGACCTCTGACTTAGCAGTCGCACACTTTACCGCTACGCCACAGAGGTCGTCGTAATTTAAACCAATTGGAACTCCCATTACAAAATGAGCACGGGAAATCAAGGAAGCTTCTATTTTATCCCACGTACATGTGACATAACAAGTCACTAATTGAATATAATTCTACTTTTTCATAATTGTATGTTGGAGATTTCTGGTCATACGCTTTACGACACGCCAATTGTTCTGTTAAAAATATAACTCTCTGGATGTCCTGCTTAACGACCGGATAGGGACTAATTTGTATTGTCCACACCAAGCTGTATCGTCCAATTAATTATTATACTTAAATTTCACATGGTAAGCGTCCAATAAGCCTCCATAGATATGACAGACTGTAACGAATATTTAATAATGTTAATTGTTACCAATACTGATTATTTATTAAGTATTTGACGAACATTAATATTTTTAAAGAAAAAAATGATCCTAATGAACCGTAAACCCGAGGACAAAGTCTCCGCCAGAGGCTCCTTTGTCAATCAGCAGGCTCACAGGTGAAATTGGCTATGACTCCGAAGATTGATGGAGCCCCATACTGTTTGTTCCCATTTGTTCTACTGAACAGTTCTACGGTAGAACAAACGGGACTATTTTTTCTCACTAGTTCTACGATATTAGATGGAACAAAAGAGTAGAACTAGTGGGAGTCTCTATTCCCACTTGTTCTACCAGTTCCATCGGGTAGAACTCATGGGAGATTTTGTTCTCACTAGTACTACGATATTAGGGCTTGTTCTCACTAGTTCGATTCATTAGTTCGATCGAAGAACTATTGAGATCTTTTTTCCCATTAGTTCGACCGTCGAACTACTAAGACTTTCACCGCGCAACCCGTCCGGATAGATATAGGTTAGAAGGGTTATTGCGGAGGTCTCGCAGATATCTCCACAATAACCCTTCGTGTTAGGTCACTTGTGATAATGCACGTAGAAATAGGAGCCCCGCCTGGCGGGGCTCCATAGAAAGCATTAACTAATAATCGAACAAATGAGAAAAAGAGGTCTCAGTAGTTCGACGGTCGAACTAATGAGAAAAAAAATCTCACTAGTTCAATGATCGAACTAATGAATCAAACTAGTGAGAACAAACGATGAGTGAGTTCTACCCGATGGAACTGGTAGAAGAAGTGGGAATAGAGACTCCCACTAGTTCTACTCTTTTGTTCCATCTAATATCGTAGAACTATCGAGAAAAAATAGTCCCTTTTGTTTTACTGTAGAACTGTTCTGCAGTAGAACAAGTGGGAACAAAACCCTACCCTATGCCACAGATTAAATAATAGAGGCTATACGCTCTACAATGTTATTAAGTTTTTATTTATTGCACAGAATATAAATAATATAATATATGCATTCTTATTTTAATTACCTAGGTAGGCGTTTAAAAATGCCATGCTATATGTAAACTGCATAATTTTACGTTTAGTAATAATAAGCACTTTGAAATATATGCTTAGCCTAATAACTAAATTACCCGTATAAATTCATTGAAATTAACATTGCATTGAATTTCTATAATTCAAAGTTAATCCAAATTTATAAAATAGAGAATATTACATGATATACCCTTTCAAGTCTTGTATACCATAGACAAGTATAATATTATGTAAATAAATGTAAATTGCCTTCAATAAACGTTTTATTTGGTAGTTCATTCATCGATTGCGATAAACATAATATGAATGAACGACTCCGGCCCGCCCACGCTCCACTCAGCAGTTGTAAAACTTAAGTGTATACGTTTATTTACGTAACATGATAAGGCATGGATGAGGCAACGGTTGTCGAATTTCATGAACATAACGTGGTCTTGTACATACATGGCATTTATCTGAGCTACAAGGTGTAAAATGTCCTCTATATGAATACCGCTGGATCACTTGCATATCTGTATACAATGAAGTACAGGCCCCAGAAAGGAAACTAAGTTCGTTTTGCGTTTTTTCAAACTTTGGTTCACACCACGAACTACGGCAACTCTACCATGATATGTTAAAGCGTTCCTGTTCCGGGCGAGAAAGAGGAATGGGATAGAGTGTATTGTAAAGCTCCAACCCGCTTTTCTCGCCCGGAACACGGAAGCTTCAACACGTCATGGTAAGACCTCTGATTTAAACTAACCAGCGATGCAACTTGCTTTTCTTTCTCGTAACCCTTATTGCACCCATTACTACGCAGGGTTACATGTAAGACCATTTTTTGTTAGAAGTTTGTTTGTACAATCAATCTGTACGAAAACTGCAAACGGTTGAGTGGTATAGGATAAACATAAGTAAAGTACAAATAAAGGAACAATCATCTGAAATTTCAGCACAAACAATGAAAGCTTAGCCAAAATCTCACGTTTGGTATGAATTTTATTGCTAGGTATATCATCATCCTCTTAGCGCAAATCCCGGTTACATCCGAGGCGTCCACCCTGGAGCACCGAGTTCCACTGCCCACTTTTCTTCACCAATCGCACGATGTTGAGCATCACCGATAGTAAAATCATTGGCATCATCGTTTTTATTACTATATCAACTGTATTATATGTACTAATTTGATATCTTCGACGTTTTGTATTTCACTCTTAAATTATATGGTGTTCATTTCGTAGAGTCTTATTTCTATCAATGATTGGAATATAAAAACTGGTAAGTAGGTATTGTTCAGTGTTTATTTGTCATTGAGAAGTGACAACAGTTCATTTGAAATTACATTTATAAGTAAATTTATTGGAGCGAAAACTCTCAATGTTATTATTGGCAACCGAAGTATTTATTGAAGGAGAAAAATTAAAGATTGCGGAATGAAATAGAAATGTGTCCAGCGAACAAAAATAGAAAATATTTTCGAGTAACTTTATTCAGTGAGCTAGACTTTTGCCAATATGATTTTATATATGGGATTTTTGTAAGACCTCAATACTTTTGTAGCGTGAAATCAACTAGAAAAGTTCGACTTCGTAGACTTCTAACAAAATAACG
The DNA here is from genome assembly GCA_946251805.1 of Cybosia mesomella. Taxonomy (NCBI): domain Eukaryota; kingdom Metazoa; phylum Arthropoda; class Insecta; order Lepidoptera; family Erebidae; genus Cybosia; species Cybosia mesomella. The sequence goes on along the minus strand of OX276390.1, from coordinate 25,025,024 downwards.
TTAGGTTGAGGTCGAATATGCGACTTTACTTTGGCTGTTTTATGACATAATAGAAGTTCAAATTCGAATTTGAAATTTAATACCAATATTCCCAATTTGGAACATAAATGTTCACTCAATGGTTGAAGAATTTAACAATATTACGCTTGAGGAAAGAGCATTATAATGAAACCAGTAGGCGTACCATGAAACGTACATCCAAAACTGCGGATCGAAGTTTCGGGCACCAATTGGTACCGAAGGTGGTACATGACACTTCGTTCGGACGAAACCACACATTCTGTTGTCTAAACCTCATCTAAAGTAATCTGAAATAACTTTATAGTAGGGATGCGGTTTACAGATGCTTCTTTAGCCCAGCACTTGCATAGTGTTGGGCTGAAGAAGATTTTTGGCGGAAAAAATGTGAAAACGATCCACGTATCCTTCTTTTGCCTAGCACTTGCATACATTTGGGCTAAAGAAGCATTCGGGTGGCCAAATTGTGAAAACGATCCACGTATCCGTCTTTAGCTCAGCACACGCACACCATGTTGAGCGGGCGTAGCGAGCTCGTAGACACCGCGCACCCTGAAATAGGTACCTATAGGTTAGATTAGTGTTGCACGAAGAACGGTTGACATAATACAATGACCTATAAGTAAAAAATCCTATTCACTTTCGACTCACATATTTTCGAATTCAAGTACTTAGTTAGGTTATAATGGAAGTACACTAGTACTTCCATTATACTTAACAAAATACGTATGAATTTTCAACATAAAAACAATTTGAATTACGGTGAATTGACAAAATTATAAGTTGCGGCGCGACGCTTGAAGCAAAAAGCTACAGGGATAAGCAGGGCTTGCAGGGCGGTACGAGCAACGTTGGCCCAAAGAAGCATTTGCAACGCACTAACACAATTTGTCTGCGCAAAAGCTTTTTTTAACCTAAAATGGTGTGCGTGTGGAGCTAAAGAAGGATACGTGGATCGTTTTCACAATTTTTCTGCCCGAAAGCTTCTTTAGCCTAACACTATGCAAGTGCTTGAATAAAGAAGCATTAGTAAACACGGAGTTAGTTCCAGTTGCATCCGAGACTCATGTCGCGTCGGAGTCCGGAGTCCGCTTATATCTAGGAATATATAATATTAAAAATCAATCCCTGTTTCCCTTGGTCACGTCGTAACGTGACAACGACTTTACCTATGATCTTTTTTATAGCTTTCCAGTACTTTGTAAAAGAAAGAATAACGAATAAAGGCGCGCAGTAAATAAAAAAAAAAAAAAAAAAACTTAACGAATATTTCAGTATTCCACGTCGCCAAAGCTGCGGGCCACAGCTAGTAAATAATATGACTTAAAAGTAACAACGTCAATCTAAAAGGTATGACTGACTATTAGAATCTACTAACGAAGATCCAGTTTTTATCGCTGGCCGGTTCTCGAACACTTAAATGACATTGTATTCCTAATTGAACTGTCAATAGGCGTACGTCCTTGGCAGGCACTCAATAACTTCTCGAAAACAGTTTTGTGGTAGCCTACAACTATATATACCTTTTTAAATATTTTGAAGTCACTTTGCCCTTAAAAACTCATTGTAATTCAAATTATGAGACGGCAAGTGACGGGAACGGTAAAAGTAGGGAAGCAGGCCCTGGACATAAATGCAAGCTTTGGATTTAACTGGGATTGGCGCTCGGGTGATAAAATAAAATTGCATTCTTACTAAGATTTATGATGCGTGCAACGACCATACAACTTAAGTACAACCAACCTATCGACAATATAAATTATGTCGTTGACATACCTAATGTGGCCAATGTGACCATACCTCACGTTTTGAACAGGATTCTCCCTTTTAGAGGTACTTCGTGTATTGGTGTTTTCCCTTAATAAAATGATTTCTATATAGGTACATATAAATTTATGTTATTTTATTTTGCTGGTCTGCTTGGTTAAAATCTGCCAAGAGAGATTCTGTAAGCGTTCTTGACATGTAAAATCATCACTATATTGCATGAAATTTGTTTCATTTGTCGTGTTTTGAATCTATGAATAAACGGTCACGTTACTCATCGCCTAGTGAACCTATTACAATTAATCTCATACGTAGCTTGTTTCTTTGAGTTTTTATAGCAATATTTATGTTTGTCACAAAACATGATTGAAATGGTCGGCATTGGCAAAGGTGAGAAGCGTGAATGGTATATTCAATTATATAAATAATTCAACCAGTTATGGTCCGCCTACGTGGGTCACGGCGAGCGATGGCGAGCTCGCTGTCCCATTCAACTTACACTTAGGTCGCGATGTTGGTCTAAGTAATAGGCATAGCGATATATTTAATACCATTTATTTATGTCTCACTTATAAAAATTACAAAATAACTGGACACTAGAAAGTAACTGACAAAGGGCCGCCGGGACAAGCTAGTAGGTATGCATACACTCAAGATGCCTACAATACTTGTAGCGATAGTGGGATCTTGGACCATTGAATAATCAAGTATTATAGGACAGTTTTTCAAAATCTGTTATCCTACCTATTCACTATGTTAGATCAGTATTCCATCATCATTTTCATCCCAACGAGTTTTCCCGGTTGAATTTGAAGCTTCCATTCCGGAGCCGCTGATCAGCTTTTTTATTATTTCTTCTCCACTTCGCACGTTCTAAGCTACATTTTGAAAGATAGATGGATTGCGTTATATTCTATGTCTACAGTCTGGAATAGTACACTGGCTACTTTTATCCTAGGAATGAATTCCTGTGGGTCACGGGAATGGAATTTTAAGCAACTTTTTTATTTAGTCTATAATTCTATGTAACACGCATTCGCTTGTGATTTGAGTTGCCTTGTTATCCGCCTCCAGTAGCGCGACCGATGGACAAATCGGACGATACTTCCGCTTTGACTCTTACTGAGCAAGGCGTGGGTGAGGCACGTGGCGCCTCTGCGCCTCGGTCGTCGGTGTCATTCATAGCCTGTTTTCAATGAAACCCCCATAGCGTTATCAATACAGCCCATTATTGTTATGTGATTGCTACGAGCGGCCACGCATCTGTTTCTATTTATAAAAACGTGTTCATGGGCGTATAAAAAAGTCAATTTGTCATTTCATTCGTTTCTTGTTTAATTTTGAAAACGTTCAGCTGTTTGACGCTTTTTTATTGCTTTTTGATTGGTAAAATATGTGAAGTTCAACTACTGAGATTTATGTTCCCGTCTAAGTCATGAAATATAAGAAATAAAGATATGCTAGGTCTATAACTAGCATATTTTTAATTCTTTCTACAAAAAAAATATCTAAGCATGTTTAGCCGTAATTTAGAACTCTTAATACAATCTAGTTAAGCTATGCTTACTTTGAATTCATATAGTGTTATGTAAGATGCCCCAGAATATTTATTTATTTATTAAATATTATACATAGAAACACCGAGACCCATACAAATATTCATGCGTACAAATATTTGCACTATGTGGGAAACGAACCCGCGACATCTGACTTAGCAGTCAAACGCTCTACCGCTACACCGCCAGAGGTCGTAAAGTAAAGTAAGATACATTGATATATATAAATTTTACTGTACACCAATCAGAATATGCACATATAAAAAACTCAATCAACATATTTTGTACAAATGACGGCCTTATCGCTAAAAGCAATATCTTACTGGCAACCTTTGGATGGGTATTTATTGGTAGGTATAATAGGAAAGAAACTGGAACTAACCTAGTCATATATACAGATTACAAACACATATTATTGCAATGTATTAGGTACATATATTTACATTTGTAGGTACATATATTATAGGCTTTCAGATACAATGGGTTCATCAAAATTGGTCCATATTTTAACAATCGGACCGCTAAACACATTTTGTACGAAGGTCAAACAAAGAAAGCGACATTAGAACCTTACATTTCATGTTTTATCACAAAGGTTATTTAATGTTATATTTGTATCATTTTTTTTTTATTATGCTTTCTTCAGAATTGCATTTTTTCGAAGTCACTCTTATACGATTCTAATGCGATCGTCATGAGGCCAAACAGGAAAACCCATTAGTCAAAATAGAATCAAAGTGGACGAAAATTTTTAGAAACGTAACCTACTTTGATGTTTCTAAATACGATAAAGTCTTCAACTAACACTCGTCCGCCTGCCCGTCGTTTTTAATTAAGCTACTAACTATATAGTAGGTAGTTATTGTATCTAGCGTTCTGTTTATTTTGTAGAAATACCCGTTATGCAGACAGACAGTAACAAGTTGGTCTCCTTAATTGATATTAAAGGAGAACAAACTGCCACTTGGTCTGTGAACACGAAGCAGAAATAACGCTCTTACGAAATTCTATGTCATTTGCATATATGCACATGTTTGCATTTGAGAAAATATAAAAAAACTTGATAATATCTGATGAGTAGATACCTTATTTAAAAAAGTGGCTGTGACATACGGACGGACAGACAGACAGACATGATGAATCTAGAAGGGTTCCGTTTTTTGCCATTTGGCAACGGAACCCTAAAAAGCTGACCTGTAGGTGAAAATTGCTATTACTTATTTAAAAACTACCTAGTACGTAAATAATTTGATTGGATTTTGACTGTCCTCGATGATTTTGAATACCATTGTGGCGATACCGCATATACCCAGCGCCATCTAGCTACTGTTCCTCCACACCATATAAGTAGTTATGCGTCAGTCTTAGTTTGACGAGTTAGACCAAGAACGCGCGCCGCGGCGTATGAACGAACGGTACAGCGCTTAATACTTAGTGTTTATTTGCATTATATAGTTAGTTGTTACAATATTTCTGATTGAAGCCTACTTTTAAGTAAAAGCCGTACAAGCCGTTTCATTTTTATTTATTAAAGAACGATAACAGAAAAACCGACCGACATACAGCGACACCTAGGTGAATTTCATATGATCAGTTTTTAAGTTAACAGATATTTTCACCTCATGAGAAAAAACGTGCATTAAACTTGGTAGGTACTTTTCTTTCAACTGTAAAGCTTTTAATATAATTGTTATAGAAGGACTCAGAACTGCAACTAATCGCAATTTACTCGCCAATAATACCGAAGTAACCATTTATTGCAGAGCCGTAACCACAATAATAAATTACACTTAAAATCTATTATCGATGTCCATGGCCAATAAATTATAATAACATGGTGGTGATATGATTAATGGCAGTTCTGCGATCAATATGAAATGAATCAGCCATGTCGTAATTATATGCGGGTGGGCTAATGAAGTCCGCCTACACTTTGATTGTTTGATTTAAAAAACAGTGTATTTCGACTTGTTAATAAATCTGTCGAAAATTATTAATTTATTAGTTTTGTTATTAACTGCTTGTAAGCAGTAAGAAAATGTATAATTATACATTTTCTTGAACTTCATCTTACTGATGTAATTTTTTATCTTGAAATAAATAAGATAAATTGACTTTTACACGCCTCTTTTAGACATTTAAAGTAGACAATTAAAAAAAAGGCTTCATACTACAAAATATTGTAACTTACCCGGGGTGCCCGGCAACGGACACTTGGGTAGGACACCGTGCGGTTTTAGTCGATACACGACATAACCACCCACGCTGATTTTGATTTTGATAGGTTATTTCAAAATAACATTACAAAAAAATTTCCAAAAATAGACACATCTAACATGCAGCTTAGGGTTTCAAGAGATACTCCAGACAAATTCTAAAGATGTTTATATATGCAATGCTAGATGAGGCGAGAGAATTATACCTAGTTACAGCGTGCGTAGTAAATCGTATAATACTCGTAGATAGTCGTAATATCGTTGCATAATTAACAGATAATAATCCATGTGCGCAGCACTCCGGGATTCGGCTGAGAGCCCTATGCGCTCGCCACACTGTTCGCGTAAGGTTGTAGAGGCCTGTCGGCCAACAACCCACACCCCACACAAAAAAAAAAAAAAAAACAAAACAGGCCAAATTTTTGTGCACAGTTTTTTAATCTTATGTTCTATCTACGAGTATTGATCATCATCTTATATTCAGAGGCGAGTGCTTTGGAGAGTAGACCAGAATAAAAATAAAACTATTACCGAAATATATTACCGAACTTTTAAAGAACGTAATGTACTTAAATTTGCTGTTACTTTGGGTCTAGATAGCGTTCGCTGTGTAGAACGACGCTACTTTCCATGGCTTCCATGGCTCTACCAATACATGATGATCATTTGTTAGAAAACAGGTACTTACCAAAGACAAACTGTTTGAGTTAAGATATTTGAAGCCACTGACTCAATACTTCGAAGACAGGAAAACTATTTAATTGATTCATGTACAGTAGTTTGAAGTCAATTGGAGTTAAAGTGTACTTTCCTTCCAGATAGTTGCATGTTTGTCTCTTACACAGAGATATTTCCCGAATGGGGGAAATATAATGTTTGTTATTTGTATTCAATATTCTTCACTTACGTTGTTATCTTCAGTTTTAAACTATAAATAGACCCAAAATACACAAATAAATATGGGTGCAATCGCGTGTCTATGGTCAGTATCGGAAGCTTCGCTGTGAGCTTTGCCGCGAATAGCCCTCTAACTTACATAGATAACGCGCCCTTACCGAGACATGGCACGACACAGCGCCAAGATAAACTCGTTACTTAAATGTCACTAGAGGTATAAGAGTTTACATACATCGATTCCTAAAGTAGAGATTGTATAACCTACAGATAGAAACTTCATATATCCTACGGTCTTTGATCAAAAAATATCGCTGAAAATACATTCAAGTTATTATACCTAAGCAACATGGGTAGTACTAAATAAAAAAACTATTTAAGCATGAGTAAAACCAGGTGAAACAAAACATTTAGGTTGTAATGACTTTAGGTTGGAATGAATGTAGTGTGTGATGAATTACTTTCATACTGGAGCGATGTTCAGTTATTGATGAGTTACTTATTACATATTGCATACATATTATGGTATGGGTACTTACCAATATGAAAGTAAATACACAGATTACAACTTCGAATGTGATAGATAATACGGAGCTTATGATAAAGAAAGAGTTACCTTTTTTTTTTTATCGTGCGGAAATCCCTTCGGATACCCCCCCGCCGGCCAGCGGGGGCGGTTATGTCGGGCTTGAACCGACTAAAACCGCATGCCGTCTCGGGTCTACAGACGCCGGGGTGTAAGGTTGCCCATAGAGCATATCCCTCGCACCCCGACTGACAAGAAAGAGCTACCTGTATTTTATTGCACATGCCACGATTACAGCGTACGTTACGGCAGCGTGCGGGTGAGGTAGGTTTCTGTGGCTCTTCAATCAACAACCTAACTGCATCTTACACTATTACCTCTTTAGTAGTAAGCACACTACCAGGTAGACAGACGTTGCGTTTTATGGGACGTAAAGATTTGTCATAACTATTCAGATACTTGACCTCCTAAAACTTAGGGCCAACGGTACCTAATAGTATACTGTGTTTTATTGACAATAATAAAACTCATCGTCATTCTAGACTTAATAATCCCGGTTGCATCTGAAGCCTTCAGCTTGGAGCCCGAGGTCCGCTTTCCTACCTTTTCTCCTCCACTCCGTAAGGACTGCATTTATCAAGAGAATGTTTGTTTGGTTGGTTGAATGCGCTAATCTTAGGAACTACTAGTTCGATTTGAAAAATTATCTAAAGACGGCCTCTGTGGCGAAGCGGTAGTGCATTCGACTGCCACGACAGCGGCGTGGGTTCGATTCCCGCTCAGTGCAACTATTCAAATTCAAATTCATTTATTTGCTCAAATGTGGTTATACAGATGTTACAATAATTTTTGTGTACAGCACATTAACCATTTTTATGGCATGCAAACATTAAATTACACATACAATTAATATAATTAGGCATTACACAGCAGCATATATTCATTAAATTTACACGCAAGTCAATTCGTTCTATTTAATCGCAGAATTATAATAATAAGCTAATAAGAATGTCAAAACAGTCACAAAAAAATGAGCCATTGAATTTTCGACTGTACTAGCATAGATTTAAAGATCAATGTCAATAGATTTTAATGTCAATAAGCTTTCCTGTCAATAGACTTCAATAAATTTCGATGTCACCAAATTACAATACAATCACTAAATTAAGTTGTCAATACAATTTAAGTTGGGAATGTCAAGAATAATAAATATTAGTCATATTTAGTCATTTACAATCGAAAAATTCTTGCAAATCATAAGAGCATTTATTTATTACCATTGTCTTAGTTTCGACCTAAATTCAGTCCTAGGCAGTTCCCTGATTGCCTTTGGAATGTGATTGTATATCTTAATGGTCATTATGAAGCAGTTTTTTTGGTAAAAGCTAGTTTTGCACATCTCAAATTTTATTTTAGTGGGGTCCCGAGATTCAAATCTACATGTTGCACTTGCTTTAATAAACAAGTGACTTTGGTTTCTCACGAACATGCCTAACTCCAATATGTAGACAGACAATAAAGTCGGCACCCCCAGTCTCTTAAAGAGTGGTCTACAGGTTTCTAGGGGCAATACCCCGCATACTGCTCTTATGCACTTTTTTTGCTTCAAGAACGCTCCCTCAATATCAGTTGAATTGCCTCACAACAGTATACCATAGCTTAATATCGAAGCAAAGTGACCGTAGTACGCTATAAGAGCTGTCTTTTCACAAGTTGTGTTTCTAAGCTGACGCAGGGCAAATACAAATCTATTTACTTTCTTGCATACTGCACCTATATGCAGCTTCCAGTTACAGTGTTCGTCTAATATGAGACCTAAAAAGCGAATGTGACTGTCCCTGCCTATTGTAACACCGTTCAACGTTAAATTAAGATTTTGAGGTTTTTGTTTATAGTTCCTGAATTCAATGTAATGTGTTTTCGATAAGTTTACTTTTAGGTTATTTAAACTAAGCCAATTCAGTATTGTTAGGTGCACAATTTTATCATGATCGTGATTAGGATTGCTAGGTATAACAATTGATACGTCGTCAGCAAAGAGAACACATTTTTGGGAAGTGATACCGGGCAAATCATTGATGTACAGAAGGAATAGAAGAGGGTCCAGAATGCTACCTTGTGGGACTCCCGACTTCTTAATTTGAAATTTAGATCTGTACTGCGTTAGTGTTCGATTCTCGTTCATACAGGCTATTTCTACAATTGATTTCTATCGTAAAGATAGCTACGGAGACAGTCCAAAGCTGGGCCTCGAATGCCGTATCGTTCGCACTTATCAAGTAGTATCTCAAAATCTACCGTATCGAAGGCCTTGCTCATGTCCAAGAACACTACCGTTACCGTATTGCCCTCCACGTTTTCTGTTATGGTTTTGACTGAAGAGAAGGCTGCTAACGTGGTAGATTTGCCCTTCTGGAATCCGTTCTGCTCTTACCCTATTATTTTATGTTTGTTAATACATTCAGTTAGTCAACAGTACATTATTCTTTCATAGACCTTCGAGAGTATAGGTATTAGTGTAATGGGCCTATAGTTATCGACTTCTAATGGACTGCCTTTCTTATAAAGGTTTGACTATAGAATTTTTTAACTACCTGGGAAATACACCATTTGTCAGAGATAAGTTTATAATGTGACTAAGTACAGGCGATATGTAAACTGCACAAGACTTCAAATTTCAATTTGTATGAATATGTCTGTTTGCATTGGTCGGGGCGTTTCTATGTATAATATGTATGTATTTACAACAAAAAAAGTATATAAGTATGTTTATCCGCGTTCTGGAATCCATAACACTAGCTAGTTAAACTATGCTTACTTTGGGTGTAGAGAGCGCTGTGTAGAATGTCGAAGAATATTTATTTATTTAGCCCATTTATCGAGGAAGATTATAGGCTATATGTCATCACGCTACTACCCAGGAGAGCGGAGCAGTAATCATAAATGCCAATAAATCTGGCAAATTTTCATACATTATTGTAGAACTGATAAATTACGGATATGTAAGTATGGGATAAATGGGTGCCACGGAGGCGAAGCCGCGGGACACAGCTAATCTTTATATATATATTTCTTGTGTGCGTGTGTATATCACTGAACTCCTCCTAGACGGCTGGACCGATTTTAATGAAATTTTTTGTGTGAGTTCAAGGGGATTCGAGGATGGTTTAGATTCACAATTGGACCCTGTAGGTGGCGCTGCTGTCGATATGTCACCATATTTGATAAATGTGGTGCTTATTTTCTGAGCAGGGCGTCGTCTGTTAGGTCCGCTAGTATGTATATAATTTGTTTACATATTTGGAGTTAGAGTATGAAGCGTCCATTTATCAGACGTCATAATCATTGAAATTATTTATTTCTTACGTCTACAAATAATCGTCCTCATCTTAGTGTTGTTCCCAGTTGCATCCTAGGAGCCCTTTGTAACGTTACGCTGGGCCGATTGTGAAGGTACTTTCACTGTTAAGTGAAAGTACCTTCACAATCGGCCCAGCCGGTCCAGGGTTAATCAGATTTTAGTCACATTTTTTTGGGTTTTAATATAATTGTTTTTCTAAAATTACAGTAGCTTATGTTGCGACATGCAAACAAAATTTTAAAAAATCTAATTTTTTTATACGTTCGTGTTTACATTCATGTTCAATCCTCAGAAATCTGTTATTTTAATATTACAAAAAGACACTTCAAATTTACAAAAAAAAAGGTAGATATCTAAGTATTATTTATCCGCATTATAGGACCCATATTACAAGCTATGCTTTGTTTGAGTCTAGATAGAGCTGTGTAGATTGAGAGCTTTTATTTCTTAACGATCGTCTACCTTACTTCCTACTAGCTACCAAAACAAACGCCAATGAAACAAGCATCAATCAGCTGTCAGTAAGTCTATGGTAAAACCGCTAGTTTGTCTTGCGCCTAACGCAATTAGCGCTGGCCCTGCCACGGTTGTCGGCACTGCAACCAGATTTAGGTAGGTACCTACCTACTAAATGAAATTCTCGCTTCGAACGTGACCCAGGGTTAACACCGTAGGGCCCTACCTAACATAGATTATTAAGTAACTATGTTGGAATACAATCACTCAATCAGTTTTAATAACTGTAAACGGTTAAAGTCATATATCTTCATTTCACAACTTTGTTTCGAGATGATTTTGACATTTGGTACCAAATGATTTTAAATCATTGGAGGTACTTAGTAATGTATTGCACATTTTTGTTGTCTAATATGACAAAAGAAAACTTTTTAAGAACAAGCTCTTATTCAAAAATGGTACGAGTGCCCAAATGGGTCCTTGACCCGAGGTAACTGCATATCATTTGGAATGTAAGCAAAGTAAATGAAATCCTGATTGACCACCTTTTATAATATATTAGTATTAGAGTCAAAGCGATATTTACCATGTTTAGTTCCTCCTTGATTATGGCTCTTGCAACAGCGCCGATATATCGGACACTGAAAACAACATCATGGTAAATAATATTAATTATAGTGACCATGATAGTTTAGATACCTCTTATTATATTATTAAAACAAATACGTAGGTACCTAATAATTAAAATTAATATGAAAATTAGAACAATATTTGAAACTAAAGGAAAATGTTCCTACCTTTTTTTTTTTTATCGTGCGGAAATCCCTTAGGATACCCCCCCGCGTGCCAGCGGGGGCGGTTATGTCGGGCTTGAACCGACTAAAACCGCACGCCGTCTCGGGTCTACAGACGCCGGGTTGTAAGGTTGCCCATAGAGCATATCCCTCGCACCCCGACTGACCCTGGGCCATCTCCGGTTTCGAGATGGCCCCCTCGGGTTTGGGAACCACGGTTTCCCCGTCTTGCCCCGGTTTGGGGGAGGGGCGCTAGTCGCCCCACCGTTCCGGCCTGCTTCTGCTGGGGTGACAGGTGGCCTCACCCGCCACCCCCAGGCCTGCGCTCATGGAGGACGGAGGTCGTTAAGCGACCTCCGGCGCCTGAGTCGCCTGCGACGCGCGGCGAGCAAGTTGCGGGCTCGGCGGACCGAGAGAGTTCTAAGTCTCTCCCGGGCGCGCTCCGCCACCTCCTTCGCGAGCATTACATGCTCACAGAAGGAGGCGGCGGTGGCCCACGCGCTCGCGCTCCGCACCATTGCCGCAATCATGCTGCCGAGCGAGAGGACTCCCACCCCGATGGCTGCCACGAGGTCACGCCTCGGCGCCTCCCACGCCGGGCAGTCCGCCATCGTGTGCAGCCCTGAGTCCTCGCTCGCGTCGCAGTGATGACACTCAGGCGTTGGTTCCTTCCTGATCCGATGCAGGTGGTCCCCGAAGCACCCCTTCCCGGAGATCACCTGCGTCAGTCGGTACGAGAGGCTTCCGTGTCGCCTCTCCAGCCAATCCTCCATGATGGGCCTTACCGCCGCTATTGCAGCGTGCCCTGCGCTTGGTCGCCCAAGTCGTTCCTTCCACTCCACCACGATGGCCTGGCGGAGCTGGGACTGCACGGCCTCGATTTCTCGAGGCTCGGGGTTACATCCCTGCTCCCGCGCCTCCTTTCGCCACTGGTACAGTTGCGAAAGGGCTCTCGCTTCCAGGTCCCATGGCGGAGTTCCGGCAAGGAGACTCGCCGCCTCGAAGGATATCGTGCGGTACCCTCGGATGACCCTGATGGCCAGAACTCGCTGCGGAGCATCTGCACAGTTCTGGTCCTCAGGGCCTCCGCCCATATTGGGCACCCATACAGGGCCATGGACCGCACGATCCCCGCGTAGAGTCTCCTGCAGGAGTCATCGGGCCCTCTCATGTTGGGCAACAGCCGAGCCAGAGCAAGAGCTGTGCCCTTCAATTTGGGAGCCAGACTTCGGATGTGCTCTCCGAAGTCCCATCGGCCGTCGAGCACGAGCCCCAAATATTTCATTTGGGGCTTGATGCCGATGCGATTTCCTCCCACGATGAGACTGGATCCCTCGGGTGGCTTGCTCCGAGGTCCATGGAAGAACAGGGCCTCGGTTTTATGCAGGGCCACCTCGAGACCCAGCCGCCGGATCCGCCTAACGACATGGGTAACCGCGGTCGTGGCCTTTCGGGTCGCTTCGCGGTACGTCGCCCCGCACGCCGTCACGAGCGTGTCGTCCGCGTAGCACGTGACGGCGGCACCGCCTACGAGCTCACCGCGAAGCACCCAGTCGTATCCGATGTTCCACAGGAGCGGCCCCAGGACCGATCCCTGTGGAACACCGCACGACATTTCACGCCGACCGAGACCGGTCACGGTTGGGTAGATGACGGGTCTCTCCGTCAAATACGCCCCGACTATGCGGCGGAGGTAGAGAGGCACACGAGCGCCTCCCTAATGCAACTCCAGGGCAAGGTGTTGAACGCGTTGGCGATGTCCAGGGACACCGCCAACATCACCTCACCCCGGGCTACTGCATCCTCCGCCAGAGCCCTCACGCGCATGATGGCATCCACGGTAGAGCGCCTCTGGCGGAAGCCATATTGGCCATCCGCCAGGTCCGGCCCCACTCTTGAGAGGTGCTCGACGAGGCGCTTCGCAATTCCTCTTTCAAAGAGCTTGCACACCTCGTCGAGCAACACTATGGGCCGGTAGGCGGACGGCGAGTCCGCCGGGCGCCCCTCCTTTCAGATGAGGACCAGTTTCCCCGTCTTCCACAATTTCGGAAACTGGCCCCGCTCCAAACATGCGCTGAGAAGCCCTCTCAGTCGGGGCTCGAGAGCGTCGTCGACTAGAGCTAGGACCCACGCTCGGCCTGGAATGCCGTCGGGTCCCGGGGCGGTGTGTTTGGCTCTTAGCCTTCTCACCGCCAGCTCTAGTTCTACCCAAGTGACCTCGGGCACGTCGTCGTCTTCCACGTCGGGCGCCATGGGCAACCAAGGCGGAGTCATCTGCGGTGGAACATGTTCCACCGCCCGCGCTGGGAACAGGGAGCCAACAACTCCTCCGAGCAGATCCGGCTGGAGACACCGGGTTAACGGCGGGGCCTTGGGGCGCAGCTTGCCCCTCACCATCCGGTAGGGCCGCCCCCAAGGGTCCCGCTCCAGCGTCTCCAGCAGCTCGCGGAACGATAGGTCCACGATGGAGCTACCCCTCAAGGTCACGAACGTGTCCACGGCTCCCCGATTTAGGAGGACTAGGCCGAGTCGTGCGGCCCAGTCCACCAGTGCCCTGCCTCTATGCCCCGTCGCGCCCCTTTCGTGTCGGGAACCCCAGGCATACGACCAGGCGTTGAAGTCCCCGAGCACAAGGACCGGACGGGGCTGGCAGGCATTGACGACGACGGCCAGCTGACGGAGCCATTGCTCATATGCAGCTTGGTCTCGGTTCGGCGGCAGGGTTGTGCACCAGTGCCGCCGACCCATCCAGCGCGGTTTCCCAGGCAGGCCCGAGGAGCCGGTGGGTGTATGGGTCGGCGACAGCGGCGACATTTATGGCCCACTGTGCCATGCTCTGGAGCAGAAGACCCTGAGCATAGGCACCGTGGCCCACGTTCGCCTGCAGGATGCGGAGTTGAGGATCCATTATGGGACCCCCATCTCCGCATCCCGCTGCGAACTAAGGGCGGAAGGCCGGCCTCCCGGCTTCGGCTCCCCTCCGGCGCAGGCCTTGCTGCCAACCCTATGGTCAGCCAGCTTGCCCCCCGCTGCACATCTGAAACAGTGCAACGGGGCGCTACACGTGCCGGCCTTATGACCGGGCTGGCCACAGCGGTCACCCGTTACCTCCGCCGTGCAGTGCACCCCCACATGGCCCACCGACAGGCACCTGAAGCACCTGGCCGGTCGGGCCTGCAGGAGCCGTGCCTGCGCCCTCAGGAAGCCTCCCACCAGGAGGCTCCGCCCGTCTGCGACCTTTTGGGCCGCCGCGATAGGGCAGCCGACAACTGCTGCCCCCTGTCCACCCTGGCCGAAGCGTATAGCTCCGGCCTTAATTGTGTCCGGGGAGCAGTCCCCGGCCTCCGCCACGGCGAGCCTGAGCTCTTCTGCCGTGACGGAGTCGTCCAGGCCCGTAATGCGCAATTCTGCGCATTTAATGGGCCTGGACACCCGGACGTCGGCTGCGTCCAGCGACTCCCTCAGCCGAGCCGCTAGGACGTCGGCCTTGGGGCCACTGGCGGCGCCAGGGACCTCGAGAAGTCGGGCTCCTGTCCGTGTGCTCTTGAAAAAAAAAAAAAAAAATGTTCCTACCTGTGCGTGAATGTTTATCAATCTACTAATGATGAATGATACTAATAATACTAAGATGTTGCCCGCGATTTCGTACGCGTTAAGTTCGGAATAGATCAAGCTATGTTTATTTCTGCAGTCTCGATACTGACACGTAAGTATTAAGTTATTTTATTTAACGGACCGAATGTAGTGTTGTGGTGCACTCGTTTTACATTGAATTCGTTCGCTCGACAATAGAGAAATATGATGCCCATCGTATTTCGTAACATCAACATCAATTCGCCCGATTCCTTAATATAACAGCGTTATGATATTCATTATGAAATGTTTATGCGTCTCTAATCAACTATATTTTATAGGTTGGTAACTTATTAGAGTTTCGAGATTTTACATTTTACTGCACAGGTATAGCGTTATGTGAGCTATAGTCCGAATTATGACAATGTCTGAGTTCTGCTGAACTACAAATTTCGTAAGGATCTACCATGTAATAATAACATTGTCATCAATAATAGTTTAGACCGATTTTACTCTACTGATAATATCATACCTATAAGAGCGTGGTGATATATAGCGCAGTTTATGACCATGCCCTAGAAAATATTCATGCAAAATTTTAGCCGAATCTGTTCAGCGGTTTTCAAGTAATGCTCGGAATTTTAAGATACTATCATAAAATTGAAAATGAGTTGTTTCTGTTCATAGGAGATATTTAAAAAAACTGGGGTTATGTTAAATGAACGATACTGAATACTAAATTATTTTTTTAAATTCTTGTCTGTTTGTCTATTTGTTCGCGAAGGACGCAACAACTACTGAACGGATTTTGATGCAGTTTTTTTCTATTAGAAAGGTCATAATCAGACTTAAAATCTGCTGTATGTTTGATTGCAATTGGTTAAGCATAACCGGAGATATGACCAAAATCAGCATCAGCTAGTATTTGATATTTCAATAAAATTTTTGAGCATTTTGTATGCTTACTTTTTCTAAAGATTTAGATCGGAAAAAGAGAACATCTAGGACGGGACTTGAACCCGCGACCAGTCCCTTACAGGGGAAATGCTCTGACCAACTGAGCCACCTAGACACGTCCCAGATATTCGAAATTCTCCGATATATCATATACGTCTTAGGTTCAAGTCCCGTCGTAGATGATCTCTTTTTTCCGATCTACATCTTTAGTATTTGATATTTTTGAACTATTGAGTTTCTTATATTTTGACTACTGTTAATCTTAGGTAAGCAATTGAGAAAGAGATAAGATTTTGTCATTTTCCGTATAGTCTTTGGATCTACTGGGCTTAGAAAAAAGTTTCTTGGGGGTATTTAGTGTTTTTGTTACCTACTTTACTTGATACTTAGTAATGGATTTGTGACTGATTGATACCTCCTCATGGTTTATATGCATTTTTCTCTCTTCAAAGTTATCTTATTGGTGCAGAGTTTATGAGAATTCATAGAAGTATACCATGATTTTTTTGTTTTAAAATTAAAAGTTTGTAAGTGAATGAACTTCAGTAATTCTTAAAGTACTTGCATTCGAGCTGGCCCTAAAGTGAATGTACGATTAAATTGAGATAACAAAGAATCTGCAAAAATCCTATCGTAAAATGCTTTAATGTGCTTAAAATACTTTTCATTTAGGTAGGAACTTAAGCTTTTATGGTACCTAAACCCGACAATATATGAGCAGAAATTGAAAGGAGGTGGCCGTATATTTACATTCAATGTTGGTGTTTGAGAAGTTTGACACCTTGACTTATTACATGCCGCAGGGCCTAATGCTTTATCGTTGCCTAGGTAGGTATTAGGAATTTCAAATTGGTAATTAGGTCGAATTGGATTAAAATATCCACATATAGGTACGTACAGTCTGCGTCTTATACATTTTTAGCTATCCACAGACAACTCAAACAACCTAATTGTTTATAACAACAGGCTTATAAAAATCATTCTTTCTCAATTTCGCTGAATTATTTATTAAAAGTAATAGAGTATTTTTCGAAATACAATATTCATTTTGACTGTGCTTTTACTGCAATATTTAAATATAAATCCAAAGGATATGTGTAATTAAATGCAATATAATATATCTTGTAAAGGCAATATTTAGTTTAATTAAAGGTGGTTTTTCTTGTGTGTAATACTGTGGTCATCGTGGTCAATCTAAGTCAATAATCTAGTGGGGCGGAAATCACACACACTAACTTCGGGCCAAACTTATTTTTAGGGACAATTTGTATGGTAAAAAAAAAAAAAAAGGTACCCGAAACCTTGAACGTACAAACCCCAAATCTAATCAGTTCTTCCCATTAACCAAACAAGATGATTGGTGAAAGATTTTTTTAAATCGGATAAGTGGTTCTTGAGTCATTGCGTAAACAGACATCCAGACATCCAGACATCCAGACCAACAAACAGACCGACACTTAAATTTTTTTTTTTTAAATTTGCTTAACGTCGAGAAAAGTGATAAAAAGTGGGTTTAAGATTTTTGATTTTTTTTTTGCGTGATTTTAAGACTTGACGAATTTGAAGACACCTAGGCAGGTTGGTGGCCCGAAGTAAAACATTTTCAATAACATCTTTACCAATAAATGCTATAATTACTTTGAGTCAGAACCAGATGCTCATTGGGTTATCACATGACGTACTGAGGTCCAGCGTGTGACATGACAAACTGATAACATAGTAAACTTGAACTGCCTTTACGAGATAAGATATTGAAGGACCATATATCAAGTGTCACAAGCATAATAATGAGCATATTTACTAGAATTTTTCGCATAATATAACTTCAACGGGGAAATTTGTTATAAGCGCTCTATAATTGGATATCTGAAGGTATTATTATTATATTATGTATAGCTCGATTACCACTCACTCACTCACTGACACAATTATTCTCCTAGGAGTAATGGGGATATGGATGATGTATGGGAAAAATGTAGAGAGTGGCTATTTGACTATGGGAAAAATCCGAAATGTCAAAAAATTCAAGATGGTGGCCAACATGGTGCTCGTTTCTCCGCCATCTTTGATGACATGGCAACATGGGTGTCATTTTTGAGTAATTCGAGGCTTCTGAATTTGAATTTTTGAAAAAAAAAGTTGAAAAATCCATGATGGCGGATCGACAAAAAAAAAGTTTGTTTTATGAATGTTGCAATTTCGATTTATTTTTTATTTTGTAGTATTGCCAGTATCCTTGAGTATTTAAAAAAAAAAGTCATAAATTGAAACAAGATGGCTGACGCTCGGGGAGTCATTTTGTAAAACGATGAAATTTCTATGAAAATTTAAATCAATTTTTGAGACAGTTGGCAAAACCTTTTGAGTTGTATGGGTCGGTCGTGTGGGTCTTTAAGATGTGTCGCCAGATTGAAACATGTACCCGATTTTTCGGGAAATTTACGAGATTTTCCCGAAAAACCTGAAACATGGAATTAACGATATTTTTAAACAAATTTCATATGGCAGGATAGTTTGGATCCTCTTTAATGACATTTAAATATTTTTATCTCTTCTAACTGGCAGCACCAAGAAATAGGTAAAAATTCTCTAAAGATAGGCTGCCATACAAACTGGGTTTTTCGTATAGCTCCGTTTGCAAAGAAATTTTGAACATGCGGAACTTGTAGGTCGATACATTTTAGGTTTCTGAGCGGCGCCTTGCTGGGTTGCCATTAAAAGGTAACTGTCATCAAACAAAAAAATTAATTAAAATTTTCTAAAAAAATTAACCCGGACGATTTTGATAAAACTTTTCACATGGTTAAATTTAATATTGTTGCATCGAAAACAAAAACTGGCAACCCTACGAAAACTACGAAAATTGTCTAAAGATAGGCTGCCATATAACTTGGGTTATTCCTATAGCTCCCATTGCGATGAAATTTTGAACATAGAATTTTTTGGTCAATACATTGTATATTTCCGAACGGCGGCTCACTGGGTTATCATTTAAGGGAGTTGCCTGACACACAACCAAAAATGAAAATGAATAATTGGCCAAGCGCGTGTCGGGACGTGCATATGGTAGCATTCCGTAGCTGATGCCGTAATAAATATTGGGAAAAAAAAATGTCTTAATAATTATAAACATATTGGTAGCAAACTACCTGATTTACTCACCTAACCACGTTATTTTAGTAGTTCCCAAGTAGGGAATTTGTACTACGCCAACTACATTATTTTTATAACTGTCGATTGTTACTCAAAAACTTGTAAAGCATACTCAACTGTGATAGTTTTCCTTTTAAATTCGTCATATTATATGCTACTACCATGAATTTTTTCAAGCTGGCAGGGGGGGGGGGCACTAAACTCTAACAAAAATTAGCAATTTAAAGCTTAATAATTCATAAATGGATCCATTAATCAAAAAAACTCACATTATTTTTGAAATTCCCATCCAACGATACCCATTCGATGGCGTATGCGTTTTTTTTTTCAAGATTTTATTTTACCGCCATGATCAATAATATGTATATTCATGCCAAATTACAGCTTTATAGTACTAAGAAACAATAAGCTATGCCGCGGACAGACGGACGGACATAGCGAAACTATAGGTAAGGGTTCCATGTTGATTACGGAACCCTAAAGATGCTTCAAAATTGACCTGTATAATTTTGATGAAACTTTACGTGACAGATAAAACTTTACGTGACAGATAAAACTTTACGTATCATAATAATTAATATTGTCCTATCGAACACATATACTTTCTGGCAACCCCTCGAAAATTGGCAACAAAAAATTGTCCATCTTTTTATTTTTGGGTAGAGCTGACTTTGACGAGATAGTAAATTCTAAGATATCAAAGTTTTTTGTCAGTAATGTTGCCAGTGTCCTGGAGTATTTTGGTAGTTTCATACTTAGTAACGTGTAATAAAACTTGTAACTTGACACTGGCAAATGCGCTAATCGCGCGGGTCCATTTTATCGATTTTCAATAAAATGTTTCGAGCTACATCTTCAGATAATACAGATTTTGAGCTTTTCCCGCCGGACCAATTTTCGAATGAGATTGTCTGTCTATTGTTTCTTTATCGTCTTTGATGGAGTGGTATACAAAATCGCATCTCATTAGCCCAGAAATTTTGCTAACAATAGTATTAACCCTTCAAACTGAGACACAGGTATAAATAGATTCAGATATTAAACACGTAACTACAACCTGCATTACATTATAAACACAATAATTATGTGCGTTTTCTATTTTTCAATATTTAAAATATATCCCCAAGTTTACCCGTTTATTCAAAGGAGGCTAATAAGCAAAATCCTAAACATCTCTTTCTTTGAACTTATACCCAATAAAGTGTTCAATAAATAAACAAAATAGAGCGCTACACATAACACTCGCGTGCTGCTACAGCTCGCGCATCGCGCAAAATACTAGTCTATATATGTAACTAATTAACTATATACGTAACTATATATGCATGCAGATCTAGGTTCTGAGAAAGCTCACGGGTGAGTTCTTTGACGGAAAACTGTATTCGGACTGTATTATGCTGCACTGGAGTCTTTTTAACAAAATTATTATTTATTTCACTACAACACCTACGACTTCCTATTTTCACTGACTTCAAAAGAGAAGGAATTTCGCAATTATTACATTTTTTATTATCGTGCGGAAATCCCCTCTGATACCCCCCCTGCCGGCCAGTGGGGGAGGTTATGTCGGGCTTGAACCGACTAAAACCGCATGCCGTCTCGGGTCTTCAGACTCCGGAGTGTAATGTTGCCCATAAGGGATTTCCCTCGCACTCTGAGAAATCTCAATTACTACCTGTGCACGACACAAATAAACTATGGACACATGTGCCAGTGACATGTAGATTAGTAAGCGTGAATATAATGAATGAATTATGAAAATGTTAGGTTTACGTAAATTAAAAACGTAATTATGTAATTACTTTGATATTAAGCTAAGATAAATAGCTTACTACTGTTATGAGTTAGTTTTCTGAGTAATTAAGTATGTTAGAGTCAAATTTAATAAAGAAAGTACACTCCCTGAAAACCATAATTACAAATATAATTACGACAATGCATTACTCAGAATCTAACATAACTTCGTATAAATAGGAAATACGACTTTGTATACTAGTATGTAAGTTTAATTACACCCCGCGACTGCCTCCCACGCCGTAAGAAGCAAATATGCGCTCCCCCGGCTGGCGCCATTTTATTATATAGTAGCTCGCGGGAGGCAGGGCCCATATATAAGTCTGAGGGGTCAATCCGCCCGTCATTCAGTAGCCCGACGTCGCACGGTACAGGCGTAAGTACCTACTGTCGTGCAACTCTTATTGCTACCAATATACATATATGCTATGTGATTAATATGTATAACATGAGATTTATAAATAAATGGAAATGCGGAGGTGAGGTAATTTGGATCGCGGGCCAGCACTACGAAAGACTATAAAAGCAGGGACCATTTGGTAGGAAATTATGGACATGGGGCAACAAGTAGACAACAAGAGTCTCTCACAGACCAAGAAAAATCAGAAGGACGTAGTACATCAAGGGTAGTGCTGGGCCAAGTACATCCAATGCCTCACTGACGTCATACAAGCCACCCATCCAAGTGTTTCATTCTTCGACTCAACATCCTCAACATACAGTCCACTCGGCAGTCTATTCGGAACCGTCATAGTCATAGACTGTCATGAACAACGGTCCTTAACATTGGTCCTTCGGAGCCGGATAAAGTACACGGTCCTTCGAAGATCCAGGTCAACTTCAAGTCAAGCTACAAGCCATAGACGTTTCATCGTTCTTCAACTAAGGGAGAAGTGACAGTCTATTCGGAACCGTATTAGGGGTAGGCTGTCACGAACATCTATGGTCCATTGGAATCTGGTCAAGGGATAGGAATAAAGTCCACGATCCGTCGAAGATCCAGGTAAGTATAAACTTGAAGAAAGAAGAATGGTTCTCACCAGGGATGGAGGGAAGCGTCGTCAGCAAGAGGAACCGGCATCAGCATCAGCACCAGTACCAAGATCAGTACTACACCCTGCGGCCACTGAAGAGGCCAGAAGCTATGCGGACAGTGGTGCGTCGGAAGCCACAGCCAGCACCGAGCAGACCAGTCCAGCACAACTGTGACCACTGAAGAGTCAGGGACGACGGAAGAGGTATCGCCCCACACCCGCGCTGTTATATATGGGGAGCCTAGCTCACAGCGCACCATGCGGCCTTTGGAAACGAGGTCACGCCGCTCCACCAGTTCAAGAAAGAAGAAGAAACTGGAGGTCAAACAACGCTTGGCAGAACTGAAGCTCAAGCAAATACAAGCCGAAGCAGAAATAGAGCAGATCCGTCTACAGCGGCTACTGCAGGACGAGAGCAGCGACGACGGGTCTGAGGAAGATCTGGCATCGGTACGTATTAACACGTGGCTACAGAAGGATGACGCTGCGGCACCCGACCTGAAGGAAAAGGGGCAAGACATCGAGGAAAACACTCAGATCTGCCTAGATAGGGGTCAACTAGTGGAGGAGTGTCAAACCCAAGAAAAATCAGAAGGAAGTGCCCCAGTGAAGAACTCCGTGATCGACGTAGCTACGCTCACCGCGGCCCTATCCCAGGCTATGAGAAGCAACAGGGAGCCGCCCAAGTATATACGGGAACTACCGTTCTTCAGCGGCAGCAGTACAGAATGGCTCGCCTTCAAGACAACGTATGAAGAATCGGGTATATACTTCACGAAGAACGAAAATATCGCAAGAATTAGAAAAAGTTTACGTGGACTCGCACAAGAAGCAGTCGAGTGTCTAATGCTGAGTCAACCTGACCCCGAGGTGATCATAAGGGCCCTCGAGAGAAGATTTGGTAGACCAGAAGCACTCATCCACGTCGAGATGGAGAAGCTCAAGACTCTTAACAAAGTGACCGATAACGCCAAGGACATCTGTATCTTCGCTGGGAAGATAGCAAGCATCGTGGGAACCATAGAAGCCTTGAGGAAGCCGCACTACCTACACAGTCCAGATGTAACAATGCACATTGTACTTTTAAGGATATTAGTGGAATATGTAGTCGATTCCTTAGTTGATATCGATTCATAGTCTACTAATATTATCTGTATTCTTTCATCGACTCTGTCTATGGTTAGCCGTGTTCAACTCTATCGGCTGTAGCATATTATTTATGAACTCCCACCAAGCCGCTTCTTTCAGCCGACGTTATAAATTACAGTGCAGCGGTTTTGCGAGCCCCTAATTTTCTGCATCGCTTCCACAAGTGCATAGCTCTGGTACTGAGCCGTTGGTCCGCCGAGCGAGTCACGCAGCGGTTGGTGCCAGCGCGACACGCCGGGCGGATACTACAGGCAGAGCTAAGTGCAGACTCCTGGCTGCCGCGTGCCGTTTTTCACGTCTTCACATCTCTTCTTTTAATCCTTAACTTCAATCTTAATTGAACTATGTGTACTCACCCTTGAGATCACTTACAATTGATAATATTTAATATATGAAAGGTAAAACTAGTCTCATGTTTAATTTGCTATAACCTTATATCAAACCAACAAATAACTTCTTGTACAATCAAATACAACCAAATTGTACAGTTCAAATAACTTGTAACTTATAATCTACCTTAAATTTAACTACCCCTGTTACAAATTATTAGAAGTTATTTGTTGGTTTGATATAAGGTTATAGCAAATTAAACATGAAACTAGTTTTACCTTTCATATATTAAATATTATCAATTGTAAGTGATCTCAAGGGTGAGTATACATAGTTCAATTAAGATTGAAGTTAAGGATTAAAAGAAGAGATGTGAAGACGTGAAAAACGGCCCGCGGCAGCCAGGAGTCTGCACTTAGCTCTGCCTGTAGTATCCGCCCGGCGTGTCGCGCTGGCACCAACCGCTGCGTGACTCGCTCGGCGGACCAACGGCTCAGTACCAGAGCTATGCACTTGTGGAAGCGATGCAGAAAATTAGGGGCTCGCAAAACCGCTGCACTGTAATTTATAACGTCGGCTGAAAGAAGCGGCTTGGTGGGAGTTCATAGATAATATGCCACAGCCGATAGAGTTGACCACGGCTAACCATAGACAGAGTCGATGAAAGAATACAGATAATATTAGTAGACTATGAATCGATATCAACTAAGGAATCGACTACATATTCCACTAATATCCTTAAAAGTACAATGTGCATTGTTACACAGAGATGTGCAGAAGTATCATCGAGAAACTCACACCTATACTCATAAACAAGTGGTACGACTTCGCTGCAAACAAGAAAGAATACATACCAGAACTGAAGAAGATATCTGTGTTCCTGTCAGAAGAGGCAGACAAGTGCAGCTCCTACGCGCTCCCAGAGGTGAACCACACAGAAGACAACAGAAGAGCCGGTTATCGTCTTCAAAGAAGCAGAAGAGTTGAACAGACGCTCACCATTAACAAGAAGACATCAGAAGAGAGATGTCCACAGTGTAGCAAGGATCATAAGCTACTTGACTGCAAGCAGTTCATCGCCCTAGACATCACCGCGAGATGGGAAGCAGCCAAGAAGAATAGAATCTGTTATTGCTGTCTTCGAGGTAACCACCGACGCGTCACATGCAGAGCACCGGCCTGTGGGAAGAACGGGTGCCAGATGAGGCATCACCAACTACTGCATCGCGATATGCCGCCGGGAGACCGTGAAGAACAGAAAGAAGAGATCACGACCTCAACGGCAGAAGTAGCCACAGCAGCAGGTCCCCGCAGTCAGCGCAAGGCCTACCTCAAGATGGCACCAGTGACACTAAGGGGACCAAGCGGTAGCGTCGATACCTACGCCTTATTAGACGAGGGAAGCGCGATCACGCTGATAGATGAGACCATAGCCGACGTCATCGGGGCAGACGGACCAACCAAGGAGATCTGCATCCAAGGTGTAAACAGCGAAATGAAGCACGAGAGCAAGACAGTCAGTCTACTCATCAAAGGGAAGTACGCCGATGAAGAGTACGAATTAACCGCCCGCACCATGAACCGACTCCGCTTCTCACCCGATACAGTGTATGAACATCATCTCAACGGCTGCGAACATCTAGAAGATATACGTGATAAGATAACGTACGAAAAGGCTTCACCCAAAGTGTTACTAGGACAAGACAACTGGCATCTCATCGTAACCCGTCAGCTGCGCACCGGAAGCCGTAACCAGCCTGTGGCGTCGCTCACTCAGCTGGGATGGGTGCTCCACGGATGCAGCAGTTCAGTGACTGCAACAGTGTCATTCTGCGGTAAGTTACAACAGCGCGAAAAGGACTCCATTGAAGATGCAGTGAAGAATTACTTCAAGTTGGAATCACTGGGTATTGAACCCCGACGCCCGAGAGAAGATCCCGAACTACGAGCCATGCAGATTCTAGAAGTAAAAGGCCGGCGGTTACCAGATGGAAGATATGAGACCGGACTGGCGTGGAAAGAAGAAAGCTACAAGGAAGCTGAGAAAAGTCTGCTTACGCTCGAACGAGGACTCGATACGAATGAAGATTCGAAACGAAAATATGAAGAACGAATGGAAAACCTACTCAAGTCAGGCTATGCAGAACCAGCCCCTATTCCACCGCAGAAGGGAAGGACGTGGTACCTACTTCACTTTCCGGTCATCAACCCCGCCGAGCCGCACAAGCCGCCTCAACTGGTACACGACGGCGACACCGAGATAGAAGAATTATCACTGCCACAAGACAGCAGTGCTACAGTGGAACTCGGCGGCCAAGAGACAGACAAAACATTGGGTCTAACATGGCACGTCAACGAAGATCATCTCGGCTTTAACGCGAGCAACTTGAAAATCCAGCGCGAAGTGGAAACATACACGCGACCTCCAACGAAGCGAGAAGCCTCAAGTGTGATAAGGGCCTCATTCGATCCGGTCGGCTTCATCTCACCGATATTAATTCCCAGTAAACGTATTTTTCAGGACATATGGCGCTATAAGACGGAATGGGACGACCCACTCCCAGCAGAGCTACGGGAGCGATGGTGCAGGTAGTTCACGCAGCTCAACCGCTGCTACAATCTAGCAGCCGCGCAGAGCAGAGTGACCCCGTTGAAGCCCATCTCCATGCCGAGACTCGAGCTTCAAGCTGCACTACCGGCAGCGCGCCTGGCTCATGCCACCCTGGAAGAATACGACCACGAGTCAACAGAGAAGACCTATTGGAGCGACTCGCGAACCGCACTCGCATGGATAAGGTCGGAGCCGCGTGTGTATAAATCTTTCGTTGCACACCGCCCCGCCGAGATAGAAGATACCACGAAGAAAAAGAGTGACAACGCTACGTGCTTCAAGGCAGCGGAAAAGGAGCTAGCAGAGGCCGCACTCGACCCGCTCGAAAAAGAAACTACGAGTCAACACATCGTGTGGAAGTACATACCCCCTTCCGCACCCTTCATGAGAGGGGCATGGGAGCGTATGGTGAAAGCAGTCAAGGAAGTGCTTCGTCTCACCATGATGGAAAAGCATCCCAGCTCGCGACCCCTCACACATGTTTCGGTTGATCCTAACGATCCCGAGGCCCTCACGCCGAACCACATCCTCATCGGGCCCAACTGCCATGTGCCACCACCAGGGCACTTCTCTGCGGACGAAGTGACTGCTCGCCAACAATGGAAGCGAGCTCAAGCCCTGGCTGACATCTTCTGGAGGAGGTGGGTGAAGGAGTACCTTCCCCTATTGCAACACCGGCAGGAGCCCACCAGCACCGGCGTCGCCCCGAAGGTCGGGGACGTCGTCATTATCTGCGATTCCAATCTGCCGCGCAACACCTGGCCGCGAGGACGCGTCCGCCGGGTGTTCCCAGGATCCGACGGCGAGGTACGAGTCGTGGACGTCACCACCAGCAGCGGACACGTGCTGAGGAGGCCTACGAAGAAGATCGTCGTGCTACCAACGGAGCTCGCAGACGAACAAGGGTCAGCGACGGCGGGAGAATGTGCACGACACAAATAAACTATGGACACATGTGCCAGTGACATGTAGATTAGTAAGCGTGAATATAATGAATGAATTATGAAAATGTTAGGTTTACGTAAATTAAAAACTTAATTATGTAATTACTTTGATATTAAGCTAAGATAAATAACTTACTACTGTTATGAGTTAGTTTTCTGAGTAATTAAGTATGTTAGAGCCAAATTTAATAAAGAAAGTACACTCCCTGAAAACCATAATTACAAATATAATTACGACAATGCATTACTCAGAATCTAACATAACTTCGTATAAATAGGAAATACGACTTTGTATACTAGTATGTAAGTTTAATTACAACCCGCGACTGCCTCCCACGCCGTAAGAAGCAAATATGCGCTCCCCCGGCTGGTGCCATTTTATTATATAGTAGCTCGCGGGAGGCAGGGCCCATATATAAGTCTGAGGGGTCAATCCGCCCGTCATTCAGTAGCCCGACGCCGCACGGTACAGGCGTAAGTACCTATTGTCGTGCAACTCTTATTGCTACCAATATACATATATGCTATGTGATTAATATGTATAACATGAGATTTATAAATAAATGGAAATGCGGAGGTGAGGTAATTTGGATCGCGGGCCAGCACTACGAAAGACTATAAAAGCAGGGACCATTTGGTAGGAAATTATGGACATGGGGCAACAAGTAGACAACAAGGGTCTCTCACAGACCAAGAAAAATCAGAAGGAAGTAGTACATCAAGGGTAGTGCTGGGCCAAGTACATCCAATGCCTCACTGACGTCATACAAGCCACCCATCCAAGTGTTTCATTCTTCGACTCAACATCCTCAACATACAGTCCACTGAAGGCGACCGCGAAGTGGCAGTCTATTCGGAACCGTCATAGTCATAGACTGTCATGAACAACGGTCCTTAACACTACCTAAGTAAAGTGTTTCTTTTTCTGTCTTTCTTTTCGAGTATTTATGGTACGCGTGTATTCTTTTCAGTGTTTAAACTGATTTTGAACTATTCCTTTTGCGTTAAGTTCAGTAGTTACAGCTTCAAGGCGGTCCTCATTATAATTATGTTTGTTCGCGTCTAACTTTTATATTTCTGGCCCGAATCGAATGATTCTTTTTATGTTAAGTTCAGTATATAGCACCAAGGTGGTCCCATTTCTTTGATATTGCAATTTGGTAACGAAACAGGTTCGACGATACTCCAGTTTTCCTGGAAGCTGACGGGCTCTCTCCGAACAACCCGGCAATTCAAAATATTGTCAACAAATCAACCTTGTATTAATTTGTACATAATTAATACCTTGTTTTTTTTCGTGCGGAAATCCCTTCGGATACCCCCCCGCCGGCCAGCGGGGGCGGTTACTCGTTTGCTGATTATTATTAGAGGTTTCTGTCGTCACTGTCTGTCTGTCATTCAACCCAGTCGTAACCCTAACCAGCAACGAATGGAACGGCGACTCTTCAGGGCTGCAAGAAAGAAAACCTCTTTAATTAAAGATACCCTGATGGCCTGATGATGATAGGTTGGGTAACCTAACACTTATTAACAGTCAGGTGAGACGGTTTGCGCATGCTCACGCTTTTTAAGAGTGAGGTAAGTGAGGCAACATGACACTTTTCTTGTCAACTCTTCAGTTAAGCAATGTAGGTATCTACTTACTTTTAATAGATACCTACTCATGTAACACGGTGGTCTACGACTTAAGACAACGAAATTATCATTTAGATTAAAAGTAAAGGAATTGTTGAGATAATCTTCAGAAGATGGATAGCTGCTGTATGAGGAATTTAATACCAACAGTAACAGCTGCGATGTGGGTTCTGGGAACACGCTCTCATTTGACAGTGTAGGTCACAATTTCAATACGTAGTAACGTATTTAAATATTGTGACTGGTGATTTATGGCTAATACTTAGACCTTATCTAATTATACCAATACTCATTAATTGGGAACGGGAAATTTACTCGGAAATTTACTTTAGGTTTTGTCGGAAGTTTACGCGAATGTCACACATTCATATAAAACTACTTTTAAACGGATTCTATCGCGAGTTATTTGATGTTTTATTATTTACATTGAACCCGACGTTTCGGTTGCTTTTCAGCAGCCATGATCACGGGGAAGGGTCTCCCAGGTCGTGACGTTAAAAATAGTTTTATTAGGTAGGTAGGTGTGTTGGGTAACCTCCTCGAGTGTCGCTCCGATTCCGATCCCGCTGCAGTCCGGGGGGAACGGAATCGGAGCGGCCGGTACACCCTGGGCGGCGGTCAATGGCTTCCCCTTCATAGGGTTGGCATTGATCGTCGGCCAATACCCAACGTGGCGGGAACACATCGCTCTCCGTACTCCTCTGCTTTCAGAGGAGACAGGATGAGCGATGCTGTTAGTGGTGAGATGGCCCAGGGTCAGCCGGGGTGCGAGGGATATGCTCTATGGGTAACCTTACACCCCGGCGTCTGAGGACCCGAGACGGCGTGCGGTTTTAGTCGGTGCAAGCCCGACATAACCGCCCCCGCTGGCCGGCGCGGGGGTATCCGAAGGGATTTCCGCACGATAAAAAAAAAAAAAAGGTACTTTAGGCTATAATTAATGTGCTCTAATATGTGCCAGTTTTATCATTTATCAAAATACTTACTTTTATTAAAAAGCCAGAGATGCCGTTCTTTTCATCCGAGCGTCCCGAATGGCCCCGAAGGTCTAGGTGATGACTTAAACCTATATCCAGGATATTTAACTCTTTTATGTTTTATTTACTTATTTATAATTGTTTGTAGTACATACGAGTAAGTAGGTCGATTTAAAAGGCTTAAGTTAATTTAAAGCTAAGGGTAGCTGAATAAACTTTTCAGCGCTCTTTTGTATTAAGGCCAACTTGTAGCTAACAATGAGGATAAATTTATGGTACCACGCAATGTAACTCTCTCAATGGGGTAATCCAATTTTAAGCTTAACAAGGAAAAATGTACAATGAAAGGAAAGTCTTCTAAGATTTCTTTTCAGACTGAACTCTTTTCTGGATTATTTGATTTGTTATTAATGTCTATTCTGTTGAATTTAAATGCACATTTTAAATAAAAAGAAAATTTAAAAGTTTGAACTCACGCTGTCAATGACATTACAAAAAAGCGCGCTGTTTTTATACAGATGGGCGTTAAAATCAAGTACGTATTTATTTAGTATCTGCATCCCGTTACACATTCTGTGATACGTAGGAATACATTTAGAGGTCATTCATTTTTTGCTGAATTTATATTTTTCAATCAATTAGCATCCAGAGAAAATGATGGGGATGAAAATACACCTTCCCTGTTTTATGCCAATTATACTTCGTCGTCTGTAATCAACGTCTGTACATCATTGAAACCTCTCGGTGTGACGACTGTCTCCTCGCTCGCTGTACCATCTAGCGACAAAATTAAAAACCGGCTCAGCATTACGTCGCGCCGAAATTAAAATTTGAGAACTATTGTCTACCTGAACAATGAACTCTTGTTACGAGCACTTTTCATTCTTTTTTTGAATTTGTTCGTTCTTTCATTTATTAATTTTGGGAATTGTTTGCCGCTCAAGTTATGACGTTATTGTTTTCTCTTTAGCTTTTTTCTTAATTACGTTTGAATCGCAATTTAACAGGTAAGAGTTGAAGGGTACAAGAAACTTTATTATATATCCACTTATATAAATTGATGCAAATAGTTCATTGCTATAATTATTATAATATAGGGTGTTTTGGGTACTGCCATAATCTCCAGAGGCTCTGGTGCAAACTTTTCTCTCGGGGTTAGGAGGTCAGTCGGCACTCACACCCATAAAAGCTGTATAAATATAACTAAAAGGAGGAGAAGGAGTAAGCGGACCTCGGGCTTCGAGGTGTAGGCCTCAGAGTCAACTGGAAAAAACGCGCTGAGATGATGATGAGTGTATCTTTCGATTAGTCCGAACCAATCTGCGCAATTCGGGTTATGATAGGAAGGAGACGTCGGGTCAGGTTAGGAAGAGGGTAACGTTCGGAACAAATATAACATTTTTTTTTCAAGTTTCTAACCTAACCCGCGACCGGGTCAGGTTTTCGGGTCAGGTTCGGAATAATCAGTATCTTTTCATGTCATTCGCACGTCTTGAAATTGGTGAAAATTACATTGAAAGATTACGTTACATAGATATATAGATAGGTACAGAATAAGCTAATACAACTCTTGTAAAAAGTAGGTACTTAAAACCATTCTCCAGTTTTTGTAGCCCAAAAACTTTCTAATTGAACCATCTAAAAGCTGTCCACACAAAACGTCCGTATTCCTAAATTTTAATTAAAGTTTCTCTGTTACAGGATACTTTGGCAAGTACCTCAACAAGTACAACGGATCGTATATCCCCCCCGGCTGGCGCGAGTGGGGAGGCCTCATTATGAACTCTAAGTACTACAACTACAGCATCAATATGAACGGCAAGAAGATCAAGCATGCAGATGATTACCAAAGGGTATGTTACCTGACCTTCATCATCATCACCCTTTACCCATCACCTTCATTATTTCAGATTAAATCCGAGGCTTTCACTCCGGAGTTCGCTTACTCCTTCTCTTTTAGGTTTGGTTGTACGGCTTTTATGAGAGCGCCTGCTGTCTGACCTCGTAACCCCAAGAGGAAAGCCTACACCAGAGCCTCATCCGTCAATCAGTAGGTGTACCGGCTTGCAGGTGACGTTAACTTGACTCCTAAGGTCTTGGGGACCCTATACACCCCATGTAAATTACACTATGTATATTATTTTGCGGTGTCACGATGCAATACTAAATGTCAACAGTGGCGCATCCAGAATAATGAAATACCCATTTCTATATTATACACTGCTTTCATAATATTGTGAAATTTATTTTAAATTTTATTACCTCCCATTTCAATAAAGATATTATCTTCGTCAGTGATTTAGTTGTACCTATTTTTTTTTTTCGTGCGGATTTCTGATACCCCCCCGCCTACTAAAACCGCACGCCGTCTCGGGTCTACAGACGCTGGGGTGTAAGGTTGCCTATAGAGCATATCCCTCGCACCCCGACTGACCCTGGGCCATCTCCGGTTTCGAGATGGCCCCCTCGGGTTTGGAAGCCACGGTGTCCCCGTCTTGCCCCGGTTTGGGGGAGGGGCGTTAGTCGCCACACCGTCCCGGCCTGCTTCTGCTGGGGTGACAGGCGGCGTCACCTGCTACCCCCAGGCCTGCGCTCATGGAGGACGGAGATCGTTAAGCGACCTCCAGCGCCTGAGCCTCCTGCGACGCGCGGCGAGCGTGTTGCGGGCTCGGCGGGCCGGGAGGGTTCTAAATTTCTCCCGGGCGCGCTCCGCCATCTCCTTCTCGAGCATTACTTGCTCGCAGAAGGAGGCGGCGGCGACCCACGCGCTCGCGCTCCGCACCATTGCCGCAATCATGCAGCCGAGTGAGACGACTCCCACTCCGATGGCTGCCACTAGGTCACGCCCCGGTGCCTCTCATGCCGGACAGTCCAGCCAGCATGCGCAGCCCCGAGTCCTCGCTCGCGTCGCAGTGATGGCACTCAGGCGTTGGCTCCTTCCTGATAAGATGCAGGTGGTCCCCGAAGCTCTCCTTCCCGGAGATCACCTGCGTCAGTCGGTACGAGAGGCTTCCGTGTCGCCTCTCTAACCAATCCTCCATGATGAGTCTTACCGCCGCTATTGCGGTGTGCCCTGCGCTTGGTTGCCCAAGTCGTTCCTGCCACTCCACCGCGATGGCCTGGTGGACCTGGGACTGCACGGCCTCGATTTCTCGAGGCTCGGGGTTCCGTCCCTGCTCCCGCGCCTCCTTTCGGAACTGGTATAGCTGCGAAAGGGCTCTCTCCTCCAGGTCCCATGGCGGAGTTCCGGCTAGGAGACTCGCCGCCTCGAAGGAGATCGTGCGGTACTCGCGGATAACCCTGATGGCCATCACCCGCTGCGGAGCCCTTCAGGGTCTCCGTCCATATTGGGCACCCATACAGGGCCATAGACCGCACGGATTTAGTTGTAGGTACCAACATATTAAGGGTGCGACTGGTTGGATCACCTCCAAGTTTGGTGCACCCTGGGCAACGTGGGCGATGACGCATCATTGATTGCTCCTCTGGAGTTGCTGGCGTCAACGTCAACGGCCAAGAGTCTGATCAACCGGCCCTTTTCAGGGCCAGCTGACCCCATTGCACGAGGGGGTCGGGGTATGGCGGGCCTGCAAGGCCCGCGGGGGTGCGTGGTCGCTCCAGGTACACTGCGAATGGCCCAGGGTCGGTCGGAGTGCAACGGATATGCTCTATGGGTAACCTTAGACCCCGGCGTCTGTAGACCCGAGACGGCGTGCGGTTTTAGTCGGTTCAAGCCCGACATAACCGCACCCGCTGGCCGGCGGGGGGTATCCGAAGGGATTTCCGCACAAAAAAAGAGGTACCTACATATTACAATTTTAAGTGTTTGCCGCTATGTCTCTCTCTGTCTCGGTTGGAAGTTAAGTTTTTTTACATTTTATTCACACAACATGAGGGTTATGTTATATTTTTTCGCTTAAAAGTACGGCTTTTACGGAACAACTTCCTAACCTACAGAGGAAAGCTTGCACCGAGCATCGTCCGTCAATCAGCAGGTGAACGGCTTGCAGGTGAGGCTAATACCCTAAAACACTCTACCGCCTTTTTTTTCGTGCGGAAATCCCTTCGGATACCCCCCCGCCAGCCAGCGGGGGTGGTTATGTCGGACTTGAACCGACTAAAACCGCACGCCGTCTCGGGTCTTAAGACGCCGGGGTGTAAGGTTGCCCATAGAGCATATCCCTCGCACCCAGACTGACCCTGGGCCATCTCCGGTTTCGAGATGGCTCCCTCGGGTAAACACGCTACAGTCTAAGATTTAATTAATTTTTGCAGGATTACTATCCGGATCTGATAGCAAATGATTCAATCGCGTTCCTTCGATCCTCAAAGCGTCGGTTCTCCCGAAAGCCGGTGCTACTAGTCATGTCGTTCCCTGCCCCACACGGACCAGAGGACTCCGCGCCACAATACTCTCATCTGTTCTTCAATGTTACAACACACCAGTGAGTGACTTCACTTCTTTTTATAAGATATGAGGTTGAAGACGTGGAGGAGTTCAGGTTAGTTTGGGGTCCCACCAAATTCTTCGGGATCGAGCCAACTTTGCCTGCAAGCCAGTACACCTGCTGGTTGACAGACGAGGCTCTGGCGCAGGCTTTCCTGTCGGGATCGGGGATTCAGACGGCAGCCGCTCCCGGAAAAGTTAAATCAAGAGAAAGAGTAGGAGAGCAGACCCCGGGCTCCAAAGTACAAGCTTTGGATATAACCAAGGCTAAGCTGTGGTAATGATGAACTGTTGGGATTGGTGCGGAACGCGGGCTCGGAGGTGAATGCTTTTGGGGAAACTGGAACTCAGCGCTGAGATGATGATGACGATGATGATGATGATCACTACCAATTACTACTTATTACTTCCCTTCTCATATTTTTCAAAGTCACTTCTATCTATACCTACTGCTATAAAAATTGTAAATTAGTTGTCTTTGTATTGGTGATATTTAAAAAAAAATTGGGTTATGTTAAATGAACAATACAGAACACAATTTTTGTTTTTGGAATTCTTGACGGTTTGTTTGTTTGTTCGCGATGGACGCAAAAACTAATGAACGGATTTTTATGCGGTTTTTCTATTAGAAAATTCTTGGTCAGACTTCAAATCTGCCGTATTTTTGATTGCATTTGGTTAAGTAGAACCGCAGATATGACCAACAACGATAACCGACCTCCGCACGAGCGGAGCCGCGGTCATCACATAGTCTTTTATAATAATAGTTAGGGTTTCTATAATTTTGACCAAGTTGCATGCGAGTCAATTTTAAAGTTATATTGCAATACAATGACATCGTTCCGTTAATGCACTGAAATATTGTCACTGATGTTGGTATCATCGGCCTGGCTTGGATGTGATATACCTTTTTTTTTTTTTTTTTTTTTTTTATCGTGCGGAAATCTCTTCGGATACCCCCCCGCCGGCCAGCGGGGGCGGTTATGTCGGGCTTGCACCGACTAAAACCGCACGCCGTCTCGGGTCTTCAGACGCCGGGGTGTAAGGTTACCCATAGAGCATATCCCTCGCACTCCGGCTGACCCTGGGCCATCTCACCACTAACAGCATCGCTCATCCTGTCTCCTCTGAAAGCAAAGGAGTACGGAGAGCGATGTGTTCCCGCCACGTTGGGTATTGGCCGACGATCAATGCCAACCCTATGAAGGGGTGAAGGGGAAGCCATTGACCGCCGCCCAGGGTGTACGGCCGCTCCGATTCCGTTCCCCCCGGACTGCAGCGGGATCGGAATCGGAGCGACACTCGAGGAGGTTACCCAACACACACCCCACACAATACATACCTTTTTTTTTTTTTTTTTTTTTATCGTGCGGGAATCCCTTCGGATACCCCCCCGCCGGCCAGCGGGGGCGGTTATGTCGGGCTTGCACCGACTAAAACCGCACGCCGTCTCGGGTCTTCAGACGCCGGGGTGTAAGGTTACCCATAGAGCATATCCCTCGCACCCCGGCTGACCCTGGGCCATCTCACCACTAACAGCATCGCTCATCCTGTCTCCTCTGTAAGCAGAGGAGTACGGAGAGCAATGTGTTCCCGCCACGTTGGGTATTGGCCGACGATCAATGCCAACCCTATGAAGGGGTGAAGGGGAAGCCATTGACCGCCGCCCAGGGTGTACCGGCCGCTCCGATTCCGTTCCCCCCGGACTGCAGCGGGATCGGAATCGGAGCGACACTCGAGGAGGTTACCCAACACACACCCCTGGATGTGATATACCTATGCGTTCAGTATCTCTCGCTAGTAAAAGTTTTCGCAGTTTACGTTCTATGCACGATAAACACCGTCGTCTATTATAAATGAAATAGTCAAAATCAATTTTATATAAGAAAAAATATAAACATCCGAATTGAAAACCTTTTTCGAAGCCGAACAAACTGGCCAAAAAAGCAGTTTGTATGAGACAGCGCATCTATATGTTGTGTTTATTAACATTATTTTTGTTACTGTGCCAATGAAGTTTATTTATATTAAACAGTTGCCGTGATTTAACTTATTCGTCGAAAAATCTAAAAAAAAAGTCGCTTTTTGAATCAATATTTTCAATTACATAGTTATTTTCTTCGAGAAACAAATATAGTAATAGTAATCTGTCACAGAATAATAAAAAAGAAAACTCACTTTTAACTCTCGCACTCTCGATATCTCGCAGGATAGAAAACCACATAACACTAATTGCTGCGGAGGTTTCCGCATAAGCAAAGACTGCCTCCGTTTAAATATTTAAGCAGTCGAGCTTTTTAGCTTTTCGAAGTCAAATACCCTTTAGAATGCCACTCTGATGTTTACGGTGGCTATAAACATAAACTATGGTATATTTAGTGAAGTTCCTTAGTTTAACCGTACATATATTTTTTGTCTCTATAATACAATAATTCTATGTTTATATGTACTACTGACGTCACCGTCGGTGTTTATTTGCTTCGAAAAGAGTTTAAGTTAAACCAATGATCCCTGATTTGCACAATTTTCTGTCTCTATGTCTTAGTTGAACATATCCTGCTTACTCTTTATTAAGCTATTCATATTACTATAAAAAGTTGTGCAGCCCTACCGCTTTACAACTTTCACATACTGGATCATAAAGAGCTACCCATTTTATACTGGGTTAAGTCTTGGTGTGTTCATAATCATGAACGACCTTTTTTCGTGAGGGCCCCGTTCCGAAAATTTCACGTACACTTACAACGGAGACGGTGCCCTGAATAATTTGAGTTTCACTCAGGCGGGAGCTAGCGCGAGGCTGATTTATGTTTTATAAGATAGTTTAGAGTCAGTCCAACGTTATATTACCCGTTTTAGGATTGTAGGTGAATCACATTCGCTCGTTCATTCATTGGAGATTGTAGACATAGAACAATCTAATGGAAAAATCGGTGGATTGTCCAAGTGTGGCACTGAAACTAAATGAGAGTGAATTTATTTGGTGCCCTATTGGATCGTACAACATATAATGTCATGATGTGTCTTGGCATAAAGTGACTTTTCCTAATGATCATCACTTTAGGCATTATATGTGTTATGTATTTTTACAATAAATATTATTAGCATAACGATTTAGAAGCATGAGTATTGCTTGTCCACGTTGATAATCGTCCATTGTGCTTAAAGTACAAAAAACTGAGAAAATGTTGGAGGGTTTGTAATAATAGCGTTCCGCAAAAAATACTCCAGATAGACAGATAAAAAAGAATTTAAATGCATGCCGGCAAATTTACATATCCCATTAGTAACCTCCCATTATACAGTATATGGAAATACGTCTTTTAGTATTCGTAAATAGCAGATGCTGCAGAAGGCATCAACTGTCAGTTGTTATTGTCTAGATGCTGGGGTATTAAGTCGCTCGATATCACTCGCCGTCTCTGCTTCCAGTGATCTGTTATTCACACACTATGCACTCTGAATATGTATGAGACTGCAAGGGTTTCTGAGTTTATCATATCGGTTGTCTAAAAGCTTACAGTTTAAACCCTGACTTCAACACGGGCCGAGGAAAATTTAGATTCAATGTGGGATGAGCAATAAATACCCACTGGGAATAACAGGATTACTAGTAATAAGGCCCTTGGGGTGCGGCTCTTAGACCTGCGACGTCTGTCCTTCTGTTGCAGGGTAGGTTAACATTGATTAGACGTTCCAATATATATTTTCACATGCTTTTATTTAGCTTGTTCTGTTATATAATAATGTATGTATGTTTGTATGTATGTACTTATACATATATGTATGTATGTTAGTGCGGGTCAAATCTTGCAACTTAATTTTGAAGCAGTTATCCTCAGCCGATTGAGATGAAATGTTGTTTACACGTTGTGGCCATAGGAACTCTTAAATTAAACAAGATAAACCTATCGAGTTTGGCTCATTTATTTGTCCTGACAATTTCTCCGATGCGACACGGTATTCAGGGTCTGATGATGGAGTAGGAAGAGGAACATAGGAACTCCTAAACTAAACAATGTAAACCTATCGAGTTTGGCCTCATTTGTTTTATCTTGGTACCCTCCTGGTGCTATATACAAGATATATATATACAAGATCAGAAGATGAAGACGATAGGTGGTCTGGAACTAAACAAGATAAATTTGTTGTGTTGGCAAGCACTCTGGTGCTACATGATATTATTACAAATAAAAAGTTGCAAATAAAATAAATAATAAAAAAAACTTTTGAAAAACAAGCTATTATAAAATCTGTTTCACTGAAACGAAAATAATCATTTAAAGCAAGGGTTGTGCTGATTTGAAGAACTTGTACCGCAATTAGCACACAGAAAAATAAACTTGTGCCCTACAAGCTTCTGAAATCAGCATAACCCTTGCATAAAATTATTATTTTCGTTTCAGTACAACAGATTTTTTAATAAAAGCATACGTTTAAAAAGTTTTATTTTATTATTTATTCATTTGTATCCTTTAATCTAAACTCGAATTTAATGTACTTTGGCTGCGGTGTAATCCGAAGGGCTGTATTTGCCTAAGTGCGCATGTTCTATAATACCTTAGCAGTAAATAGGCACAGATTAATAAATAGTTACTAACGTAACAGATACATCACTCCCATACAAAAGCGAAAATACCTAGTCTATATTCACCTACAAAATTTTAATAATAATACCTGCTGCACAGAACGAGAAGAATTGTACCCTAATCACCCGTTCATAGAGTCGAGACTGTGTTGCCCGCCGTGCGAGTGACGCCATCGTAAGAATGTGCTAGGGTTGTACCTATGGTGATTATTGTAATAAAACGAATATTACGAATCAACCATGTTTTTTATTTGTCAATCAAATATGTTTTACTTTTATATAATGATTTATATATTTTTTTCCTTGTCGGAATTCTCTGTTATTAAATTTTATAGTCGAAAATATCCTAAATCGCGTAAATAATTTTAACAAATAATCATAAGGAAAACAGGGCCAAAGCGACGGAAAATCAACGGTTTTTAACATTTCTAATACGGTGCTACCAGGCCGATTCATTATGACATTGTCAAAGTTATATTATGAATACTTTTTCTAATTCTTCAATATAATTATTGAATGCTTCAGATGGGACTTTTAGCCCGCCATAAAAAGTTGAATCTTTATTATAGGCTTTAAAATGAGCAAATAGTGTAGTTTCGTCAACATTCGGTTTCTCCTGTAACAAAGTAATGAAGCTAGTGCAATTATGTTTTTTACTACACTTATATAATAAATACCTACTATAATCTGGACGCCTCAATAATTCGGAAGGGGTATTCTTTTTCCTATCCGGATTAGGGAGGCCCTACTGTATACAGCTTTCTCATAAGATTTTTTCAAACATTGGTATAAAATACGAAATAGTATTAAAGTTATCGGGATATTTATCATGTTGTATTTTTTTGAAGCTGTCGCAATGCCTAATATACAACATGGTAAATATCCCGATAACTTTAATACGAATGTGAATGACCATGATAGTTTAAATACTTATATATAGACGCTTATTCCTACCCATAGCTAAAATATCAAAGAAATCTAAAATTAACGGACATTACCTTTTGCGTAAGTACTAGGTAACAACAGTATTAGAATTACCTATAAAACAACACTTTTATAATAACTGACTCAAAAAACTCCTTTAATTTAAGATTTACATATTATCTGCTTATTACCTACTTATTTTTAAAGAAATAAATGGTGACAACATTCATATAGATAAGATTTAAAATACTCTTTCTTCGTCTATCGGCAATGAAAAAAACGACAAATGTTCCTTTGTTTTTTGACTTTTACACCCATCCACTGCACAATAATTACGTGGTTTCTGCATTTCGAAGCGTAAGCGCGGGAAACGTACAGTGCGGTCCGATGCGAGCGCTCAGGCGGGCGTTCGGCAGCCCTCTGCCCGTTTGTATCGTCGACGATACGCGAGTGCTAGGTGTATAGCGCGCGGCCTTGAGCGAGTGACGGAGGCCTGAAATAGGCCATCACAATGATCATTCCGTTTCCTATATTTTGAAATTAATACCGACATTAAGCGTGAAAAATTTACGTTCTCATTGATATCTCCGAAATTAATTAACACCCAATGTCGGCAAAGTTACCGTTCATCTGATAAGTAGCTTTTTTTATTCTTAAACGAGATTGAACCATTAACCATTAAACAACAACTGACTTTATAGTCAATGTATTTTTTATCTATAATTATGACTTTGTTGCATCCGAATGAAACATAAAACTCCAGTCGCGGTGGCACATAAATATATTAAAAATGTATGTATGTGCATATTTTACTATATTTTTTATATGGATGACTTCCTTGCATGATTTTATTTATCGTACAGTTGAAATATTCGACTGGCAATGTCTCTCGGTGCGCCGATCCTCGTATAAATTATACCAGTTCCGCATAGGGTTGCAAGGATATTTCCATGAAGGTTTGATAAATGCCTTTAAGCATATAAATTAACCAATATTTTCAAAAAATAGTAAATACCGCAATAATAAATTAAGGACATCATTCAACCCCGATTTCTAAGCCGCACAGTGGCAACAGTCATGAATTGTGACGTCAGGGAATAAAAAACAAGACACAACTCGAAAACGGCAGTTGCTCCTATAAAAACCAAGATAAGAAGTCACATCAGAAGGATAAAAAGATTGAACTGCGCTCCAAAGTGCAGGCTTTGAATGCTGCTTTCAGCTGTATATCAACGACCTCTGCATACTATCTCTACCAAGAACTAACATCTTCACCTATGCTGACAATACGGCTATCTTGGTCACGGGACCAGATTGGCAGGTGGCAAACGATAGAGCGGAACGTGTATTACTACGTCTGGGAACATTAGATAGGAAACACTTTGAAGTATATTTTCTCTTCTTTGGTGGAAAGAAGTATTAACTCAACTACAAATAAAAGTAAACGACACAACAAAACTAATGATAGAAGATACCTGTTCAAACAGATGTTACCATAACACACAATAGGCCAGATATAATATACATTGACAAAACTGAAAATAAAACATACTCAATAGACGTAACTATTCTATCAGATACATAGATAACATAGAACCGGAAGAAATAGAGAAACTTAGTAAATATCATGCACTCAAAGTAGAAATCACCCGGTTATGGAACACACATACGGATACCATTCCCATAGACACGACAGGAGTAGTAGCTAAAAGCATACATAGAGACATAAATTAATTTAATTCCAATATTAATATACACATCCTACAAAAACAGGCAGCAATTCACACTTTAACCATATTAAGTGAAGTTTTAGGGGACACAGTACCTGTAAATTCAGGGGAATCCGAAGTTGGAGAGTACCAAGTGAAAACTTGAGAAAAAAACTTTTAAATAAGAACATTGTACGGTATGATATAAGTATTAGAATATAATGTATTATATTGTAATATAGTATGTTGTATAATTGTTATAATATAAAAATACGTACTTACCAAAAACGGCAAAGCCGCAGTGCACTACGTTATCACTTCCCTCCTTATTATTTTTATTTACCATAATTCTATGTCTGACTTCTGTCTTC
This sequence comes from Cybosia mesomella, assembly GCA_946251805.1. Classification (NCBI taxonomy): domain Eukaryota; kingdom Metazoa; phylum Arthropoda; class Insecta; order Lepidoptera; family Erebidae; genus Cybosia; species Cybosia mesomella. The sequence continues at coordinate 24,983,240 of OX276390.1, read as the reverse complement.
CATAATAGGCATTAGCCTAGTATGGGATACAGTTTCAGTATGTTCTGTGTTCCTTTCTACTTGACTTTAAAGTTGTAAACATCTGTCTAAAGTGTATTCTTGAGTCAATTAAACATATTTATTTAATTTATTTTTAATGTGCTATTTACTTTATCTCAACCAAGTCCAAGGAAGTCGATAGGTGGTCTGTGATTGTTCAGTATATTGTAATGTGGCACTTTATTAGTGGGTGATAGCCATCAATGCAGTACAACATTATCTATAAACATTTTACCGAAATAAATACGACGCTTAATAGGTATGAGCTTCAGTCGGGGTGCTTGGTTGGGGACCGGGGTGCTTGGTTGGGGACCTCCACGCGGTGCACCCTGGGCAACGGAGACGGCAGCGCCTCTCTCCTAGGGTGGCAGAGACGCTGCCGCCTACGGCCAACTCCGACCGAGGCGGGGACGGCCCTGTTGAGGGCTGTTCGGAAACTTTCCACGTGTCCCTCTGATTAGCAGATGGCACAGTGGAGAGCAAGTAAGGGGGCCATCTCGAAACCGGAGATGGCCCAGGGTCAGTCGGGGTGCGAGGGATATGCTCTATGGGTAACCTTACACCCCGGCGTCTTAAGACCCGAGACGGCGTGCGGTTTTAGTCGGTGCAAGCCCGACATAACAAAACGATAACGAAAAAAAAACAAACAAAAAAAGGTATGAGCTTCAGTATCAGTAGGTAGGCTGTGGGGCAGATTGACACAGAAAAATTTGAAATCAAATAATGATGATGAGGCAATGATTAAGGGCAAACAAAATACCATGGCACATAAATATACTAAACCGAAATAATATAGAAATATTTGTGTCTGTTTTTACATTTAACAACCCTAGTGAGGGTTCTGCAGCTCTCGGTTAAAAATTTCGGAGTTGCAAATAAATGACAAAATCTTTATCCCAACCATTGCTCAATATTTAAATGTTAAACTGTTTATTTGTGCCGCACTGATCCTATGAAGCCTTCGTAAAGTAGAGCAGTCCTTAAGGTTGCCTCAATTACATCAATATAAGTCTAGGACTATTTCCACATAAGTACTATGACCAAGGTCACCTAATAATTTAGGGTCATTTGTATCCGAGGGGATTTTTCGCACGGAAAAGAATTTTTTAGAATTCACACGGTTTCAAAATTTCCTCAACCAGTTTGTAATTTGTTTTATGATAACCTATTACTCCGGGACTGAAAGGATGAATTGCTAAGGTGAAGGTGGAAGACGATTGAACCACCCATTGAAACACCTGAGTATTCGGACACTTGTATGCGTGTGTTGTTTTATTTTTAGATGGCAAATACGCCGGTGGCCCCGAGTGTCTTAAGCCAATCATCAATCATATCCGCAATGTGTTGTAGAAACATTTTGCTGGGTCAAGGGAGTATCCCTTTTTATTCTCGACTGCGCGAAGAGTAATGTGAAATAAAGTTCAACTAAAAATGTGAAATATAAAAGGGGTAAAACAGTACCGTAAAACGGGGTTAATTTGACAGGCTTTTAAAGGTTTTTTTGGTATTATACGCCGCGTTTTCGCGATTATTGTGGATGTTTAAATCTATATGTGTAATTAGCTCTTTGGCTAACGCGCCCGTTAGTAAATGCTCAAAATCTTTAAAATAATAATTCTTCTGTTTTTTTATTTAAATGTCGAAGTTATTTGGAGTGAGGGGTTGCCATATAATTAAAATACACTAAAAGTCAAAGGAAAAGCTTAAAACGGTTACTTTGTCAAGCTTTCTACAAAAAAAAAATTTTTCATCAACTTCGCTGAAAACTTTAAACAATACGGATTTTTGGAGCCCTTGTTACAGATTCCACATTCCCATTTCTTGCATGTGATACATTGGATTCATTTCTTGTCAAGCGTATAGAAACCAGAAACGATAATCGCATTTGCATATGCAGCATAATTTGGAATTATACTCCTTTGCCAGCTTATTAAAAATAACTTCATCATCCGAAAAAGAGCAGAAAGCAGATAGCGTTACGTTGGTTACCACGGAAAATCGAAGTCTTGCACGGTTTGCGTTTATAGATTCCTCGTTGCCAAGAACCTTAGTAATATAGACAACAATGACAAGAACAATGTATGTGAGTTCTGTACTTGGAGAAACTGCAATTCCCTGTCTGGTCTCTTCAATCACCATCTCTCTGGTCTGTTTTTCGAGAACTGGCGCATCTCCAATTGTTTCTGAGGATCTGCTAGGTCCTGGTATCGGATTTTCTATTTGTATTCCAGGTGTATGCAGGATTCTCTTACTTCTCTTATGTCTGATCCTATGTTTATCAAACCCAGCGGTTTCCTTTAGGGACTCAAGAACACTTGTATCAAAATTCCAACCTATCTGTTGGGAGCGCTCTTTCTGAACTGTTGGAGAACCACTTCGGAATTGACTGGATAAATACCGGTACAAAGTGAAGCGGCGAACCCATCGCTGTAATCCACCGGCTTCTCTCGCAATCTGAGTCATTGAAAAGACTCGTACAGATCTTTTTAGGGTTCCGTAGCCAAATGGCAAAAACGGAACACTTATGGCTTCGTCAAGTCTGTCTGTCTGTCTGTCCGTCCGTAAGTCAGTAGTTTTTAGGGTTCCGTTGCCAAATGGCAAAAAATGGAACCCTTATAGATTCGTCATGCCTGTCTGTCTGTCCGTCCGTCCATATGTCACAGCCACGTTTTCCGAAAGTATAAGGACTATGCTGTTGAGATGTATTCTGTGAACTGCACTTAGATTTTCTTACAAAAATAGAAAATAAATTTTGGGATATGTAGAATATACTGCTTCCGGGCTGTTTGGCCGTGGTCCATCGGAAACTTGTGTTCCAGACGTTTCGTCGATCACTGCGGTCGACATCTTCAGTGGGACACGTCGGGACGCCGTCGAGTGCGGAGAACCTTCCTCGGCGGCGAACTCGGTGCGACTGATGTAAAGGCCCGAGTCACTGGCGTATTTATAGGTGCAATGGGAGGGGCTAAACAACGTGATCGCTCCTGATTGGTTGAGAGCTGCGCAACCGATGCGCTCGATACCGATTGGTTGAGAATAAGCAAGGGGGATACCGGGGATGGTGGCGGCTTCGTCATGTTTGAATTGTGATGACGCGCGGCTCTCAGTGCTGGATACCAATCTTTTTGGAGATGAAAATTCATTTTTTCTATTGAAATTATTGGGATGCTTGAATATCTCGATGGCTTCTCGACATAGCCGAGGGAAGAATTGTGAAGTGGTGGATAGAACCTTCGTGTTCTGAAATTTGATGGTATGATTACCATCCTCCTAGGTGTGTTCCGCAACAGCAGACTTGTCGAAGTGGCCGAGGCGGCAATTTCGTTCATGTTCTGAAAGGCGGGTCTTGACGCTTCTTTGAGTAGTGCCCACGTATACCGAGCCACATGAGCTGGGGATTCGGTAAACTCCAGCCGAAGATAGTGGGTCACGAGGGTCCTTGACTGAACGGTGAAGATTACGTAACTGCGTCGTGGGCTTGAAAATAGGCTTAATGTTGTAAGCTTCTAGCAGTCTCCCGATACGATCCGTTGTACCATAAATGTACGGCAAAAAGGCCTTCCCTAGAGGGGCAGGTTTCTCCTCATCCTGCTGTCGAGATAGCAACGTCGTGCCCCGATTTCTACGCCAGAAGAGGATTATACAGAGTCCAGCTTCGCACCGCATCTACGATCGTACTGAGAGTGCCCTTCTCCGAGAACGTATCCACAGTACACGGCGGACCCTGGCGCTTCTCAGTCAGGATCTTCTGAGAGTTCACCTTCAAGTCGCCCACGAGCTTTCACCTGATGATTGGGACCGCGTGGAAAAACTGACTTTGAACACCATGATCTGGGAAAGCGAGCAGGCTTCTACACGACAGAAGAAAAAATTTGACAAGCTCCCAAGAAAACAAGAGTCTGGTCCAAGTCTGGATAAACGCCTCGTAGTAGTCAACCTGTCAGACCACCAACTGTCTGTAGAGGAGAGGTCAGTCTTGAGCAAAGGGGAGAATTTTGCCATTACCCCAAGATCAGTTCCGATGGAAGATATCATCGCCAACGTTGAGGCAAGCTTGCGCAAGCTTCCCGAGGAACTGGCTGAGAGGGTCCGCCAAGAGTCTTCCAGAATTCTACAGAAAGCCAAGCCACCGAGGAGCAATATCACGGAGAAAGAGCGGAAAGCCTTAAAGAACCTAAGAACTAATAAGGATATTGTTATCCTAAAAGCTGACAAGGGTAATGCCACAGCAGTCCTCAACACCAAGGATTATGAGACCAAGATCAAAGATCTTCTCGACCCGGCCACCTATAAGGAGATTCCAAAGGACCCAACGGCAAGAATCTTGAGACAGGTAAACAACCTGATCAAGAGTTCGTCTATTCCAGAAGAAACGCAGCGTATTATCAAGAAGTCTGAAGCTCTGCCACCTAGGCTGTATGGGTTCCCAAAGATCCATAAGCCTTCAGTACCGCTCCGGCCCATCGTGAGCGCTACTGGCTCACCCACTCACCCAGTCTCGAAGTATCTTACCGGACTGCTTCAACAACATGTTGGATCCTCCTAGTCATACATCAAGGACTCGCGCCACTTCGTGGAGAAACTTGAGAATCTCAAACTACACCCGGATGATCGTCTGGTCAGTTTCGACGTCGTCTCTCTGTTCACGAAAGTTCCAGTCATGGAAGCTATGTCACGTATTCGACCGCTGTTCTCTAAGGACATCGCAGAGTTGTTCGAGTTCGTGTTGACGACTTCATACTTCCAGTGGAACAACACGTTCTATGAACAAGTGGAGGGTTTAGCCATGGGAAACCCCATCAGTCCTGTAGTTGCGAACTTCTATATGGAATTCTTCGAAGAAGCCGCTCTTGAACGAGCGCCCAAGAAGCCTAAGGTCTGGTTCCGCTACGTGGACGATACCTTTGTGGTTTGGAGTCATGGAGATACGGAGCTGACTAAGTTCCTGAATCACCTGAACAGCATCCATCCGAACATCCAGTTCACCATGGAGGTAGAGAAGAACGGAGACCTGCCATTCCTCGATGTCTTGGTATCCAAAAAAGAGGATGGCAGCCTTGGTCACCGGGTCTATCGAAAGCCTACACACACAGACCGTTACTTACACAAGGACTCCAACCACCATCCCAGACAGAACATGTCAGTCATCAAGACCCTGGTCCACCGAGCTAAGAGCATCTGTGAGCCCCAACACCTTAAAAACGAGTTAAGCCACCTGGACTCGGCCTTCCAAGCCAATGGATTCTCTGCCCGGGAGATACGAAGAGCTCTTCATCCGAGGAAATCTTCTCTTACGAACCAGGATGAGGAGAAACCTGCCCCTCTAGGGAAGGCCTTTTTGCCATACATTTATGGTACAACGGATCGTATCGGGAGACTGCTAGAAGCTTACAACATTAAGCCTATTTTACGTAATCCTCACCGTTCAGTCAAGGACCCTCGTGACCCACTATCTTCGGCTGGAGTTTACCGAATCCCCTGCTCGTGTGGCTCGGTATACGTGGGCACTACTCAAAGAAGCGTCAAGACCCGCCTTTCAGAACATGAACGAAATTGCCGCCTCGGCCACTTCGACAAGTCAGCGGTTGCGGAACACACCCAGGAGGATGGTATTATTATTATTATTTCCAACGGGGACGCCGATGACCTGGCGGGTGATCAACCCTTTTTCAGTGGGTCATTTCACCCATTTCCCCTGATCCTTCCTTCTGGGAAGGATGTGGTTACCCGGCAATCACGGCGTTCCGTCGAACCTACCTGTGTCCTTGCAAAATCTTACGATCTGGTCCACCTTCAGATCCTCCAAGTCTTCTGTGTCCAATGTATCCAACCCCATTGTCTCCCATCTTATAAGTGAGTACATGGGGCATTCGGCGAGCAGGTGGAAGCTGGTCTCGTCACCGTCCATGCACTCTGGGCATCTGGGGTCGGTTTTCACGCCTATCAGTGTCAGGTGCCTGTTCAGTCGGCTGTGTCCTGTTAACACTTCTATGACGAGCCTCATGCTTACTCTTGAGAGTTTTATTAGTTGGCTCGTCCTTTTTTTGTCTAGGCCTTTTATGAATATCTTCGACTGTCTCATGCCTGTCGATGATTTCCATCTCCGGTTGGTCTCTGCTTCAATGCTTCGGCTGATGACTCCCTTGGTTATTTTGTGGGCGATTGGCAGCCGGGGCTCCGGGCCAACCTGGTTTTCATCAGCTCCTTTCCTGGCCAGTTCATCTGCTATTTCGTTGCCCGTGTTGCCCTCGTGTCCGGGTACCCAGGCAATCGTAACGTCAGCTGTTCTGGACAACTTTTCCAATGACTTTTTGCACTCTTTGACAACAGCTGATGTTGTCTCTACTTTACCAAGTGCCTTCAGCGCTGCCTGGCTATCGCTGTAGATGGTGACCTTTCCCATGTTGTTTAGGTGGCCTGCCATTTCTGCGCATTCCATGATAGCGAAGATTTCTGCTTGGAAGACACTTGCAAACTTTCCTAGGGGTATTGACCTGTTTTTCTCTGTACCATCTGAGGACTTGATGTGTACTCCGGAGCCAGAGAGCTTGGTTATTTCCTTTCTGGAGCCGTCTGTGTAGCAGATGGTGCCATTGGTGTTCATCTGCCAGTCGTCTCTCGGTCCTATGTGTATTCTGTACTTCTTATCAAAGGTCCTTTCTTTCTTTATCAGATCATTGTTTGAAAGGATCATTGATCTGGAATTTATAGGGCTGGAATGACCGGACACTCCACATTATGTGCTCTTTTGTGATTAGTGCCTTTCCCATCGTCTCCACTGTGGGATTCGTATCAGCTGGCGTTTCATCACCTGTGTGTTCTTCACATTCTGGAAAGTGTGTTTCCAGCATCACTTCTAAGATCTTTTCCGGGTCGGTTATTAGTTCGTCTCCGTTCTTGATACTTCCTAGTTTGCAGGTGTTGGTTTTTGAGAACATTTTTACTAGACGCGCTGCGTCGGGGTATTTCTCTACTCCTTCGCAGAAAGCTTTCCAGCTGTTTCTGTTCTCCCTTCTGCATTCTTTCTTAAATATGTTTCTTTCTCTCTTGTATATGAGCCAGCTTTCCTCATCGCCCTTTTTTTGAGCCTTTCTGAGAGCTCGTCTGGTCATTTTCCTTTTCTTCTCTAGTGCCCTTGTCCACCAGGGCTGTCCTTTACCTGGTTTGATCTCTTTCAGTGGGCATGCCTTATGGTATGCTTCTCTTAGAGCTTCGTCCAGTCTGTTGGCCTCTTTTTCTATCTCTCTGCTGTCTTTTAGCCAGGTCTGGTTACCTGGGCTCCACTTTTTTATGTGAAGTTCATATGTAGTCCAGTCAGTTTTCCTCGCATTCCTAACTAAGGTTTTCTCAATTTTGGTTCCCAGACTAAAAGTTATTCGTCTGTGGTCCGATTTCGAGTCGCTTTCGTCTACTTTCCAGTCTGTTATGTACCGGCTTATCCTGTCTGTGGCGATTGTGATATCCAGTACTTCTCTTCTAGTTTTGGTAACGAATGTTGGCGTGTTGCCTTCGTTTATTATGTCAAAACCTGTTGCGCTTATAAAGTCTAATAGTAAGTCACCTTTAGTATTGCAGTCTGTGCTGCCCCATACCACATGATGGGCATTGGCATCACAACCTAGAATAATCGGAATGTTCTTACCTTGGTATTTTCTTATTATTTCTTCCATTTCTTGTGATGGTGGTTTGAAGTCTGCCTCACTGGGTAGATATGCGGAGACTAAAAGCACCCTCTCTTTGTTGCCTGTGTTCGTCTGTATTATCACTGTGGCACTAGCAAGGTCACTGTAACAATCTGTCTTTATTATTCCTAACGATCTTACCCTACTGCTGGCATATATGCATGCCCTAGGAGTTGACTCACCCATTTCGTGGTAGATGATTTCTCCTCCCAGGGAGCTGAGCCCTGACACACGTCCTTTAACGACGTATGGTTCTTGCAGTAGAGCAATGTCTATTTTCTCATCCACCACGTGTCTGCAAAGCTCGATCATGGCGTCGCGGCAGTGGTGTAGATTTACTTGAACTACTCTTATTTTTTGTGTGTGTGTTTGTGGTGTGTTATTGTTTTTGTGCATGTTTAGTGTTATTGTGCCTGTGTCTGTGAGTGTTAATGCTCCCTCCCTATTTTCGTCACATCGGTGGACTCTTGCCCAGCCAAGACGGTTGCAGTAATGCAACGCTTGGTGGGGGAGTCCGGTCACTCCGTGTCGTAGGGAGGGGGTGTGCTGTGTGTTGTTCTGGGCGTATCTGTTGGTGGGGCGTTTGGTTTGCGGTCGTCACCCCCTTTGAGGCTCCCGTCCGCGCTCCGTCTTCCCCACCTTCAGGCCCAGAGCGGTGTGTGTCTGGCGCCTGTTGTGTGCTGTTTGGGATCGAGCACAGTCGGTGCGGTCTGCCTTCGTCAGTGGCTCCCCTCTGCGGGGCTGCAGACTGATCGTTACTGCCGCTTTCGACAGGTTCTTCTCCCGGTGTCTTGGTGTGGAGGTTGGTGGGATGTACTGGGCATGTGCACTTTTCGGGGACTTGAGTTGGTCCTTTTCCCAGGACCCGGGCATACACTTGTGTGGCTTGATAGTTGAGCCACACGTGGGCTTTCGCTACGTCTTCCGGGACTCCCACCACAAGTCGTACTCCCAGAGGCAGAATTTCCTTGCGGATGAGAGTCCAGTCCGACAGCTTTAATTCCTCCCTGTAGTTATTCTGGATCCTGATTAGTTCCAGTGAGTCGATGCGTCGACCTCCGGTGCTGCCAGGGAGCCAGATGGATAGCCTGTAGATATCCAACTTTCTGGGATTTAACGGGACGCCGTTCCACTCGCCGAAGTCACAGCCAAGCAGCCAAGTCATCGCCTCCTCGGTGTTTGGGCTCACGAGGAAGTACCCCTCGGCTACCAGTCCCGATGCCGCGAATGATAGACTTTTGCCACTTACCCCGTCTAGAGCAGCTTCCTCGATCTTGTCGACTAGTCGTATTCTTATTTCGGCGGCCGTAGCATCGTCCATCGCCGTGCCATCTCCCCGGTGAATGATAACCGAGCGGTCACTTTGGCCTGCGGTGGGTCGTCGTGGCCCCTCGTTGCGTGGGGTGGGTTGTGGCTTCGGGCGCTTCGGTGGACGCTGCTGCGTTCGCTCCTCAGGGTCGGTGCCCTGCCTTTTCATTTTTGTGGCTCTTGACCTATTTACCTCTCCACTCGGTGTGGCCGTCTCCCTGCTGGTTGACGCACCGAGTTTGGTTTGGCTGGTCCTCTCCTGCTGTCGGCGCGTTCTCTCCCTCCTCTTTTTGGATTTGGTAATCCAGCGCCTTCAGCCTGTTTGGTGCTTGTTTCCCCGATGCTCATGCTAGTGAGGCCGTCTCCGAGAGATTCCGAAATGGATCTTTCGTGTCGGCTGGGGATCTTGGTAGTACTTGTTGGTTTTTGGGAAGATTGCGCTAATGTGCCCCCCCCAGAATACGAAGGGCTGCCTTCATCACTACGTGATACAGGGAGGGATTCTCCGGCATTGCCGGTACCCTTCTGGGGTAGTTTGTTGTTGTCATTGGCGCTCATTTTTTTTTTTTGGTCGACGTTCCGGGATTGCCGGATTTGGGTTTGGGTTCGGGATGGGATGGATGGGAGGTGTGCCACGCTCTGTGCCCCGGACGCCCCGCGAGCTCTCTCGCGTTGCTTCCGGTGCACAGGCGTGGCATGAGGATGAGGTGTGGAAGGGGTGGGGAGGGGTGGGAGGTAGCCCGGATTGTTTGTTACGTTAGTTTCTTAAGGAATCAGACCAATAACAGGCGGCAACCTCGTGAAGGATAACTCTCTAGCCTTGCCCTGAGGATCCTAGCGACTTGCGCTCCCCCCAAGACCTACGCCAAACTCTGCACCGGACTAGGTGCTGAGAATAGGGTTTCTCGAACCAGCCGCATTTTTCGCAGGTCGAATCCGCCCCGCCCCCAGGAGGATGGTAATCATACCATCAAATTTCAGAACACGAAGGTTCTAGCCACCACTTCACAATTCTTCCTACGGCTATGTCGAGAAGCCATCAAAATATTCAAGCATCCCAATAATTTCAATAGAAAAAATGAAGGTTTTCATCTCCAAAAAGATTGGTATCCAGCACTGAGAGCCGCGCGTCATCACAATTCAAACATGACGAAGACGCCACCATCCCCGGTATCCCCCTTGCTTAGTCTCAACCAATCGGTATCGAGCGCATCGGTTGCGCAGCTCTCAACCAATCAGGAGCGATCACGTTGTTTAGCCCCTCCCATTGCACCTATAAATACGCCAGTGACTCGGGCCTTTACATCAGTCGCACCGAGTTCACCGCCGAGGAAGGTTCTCCGCACTCGACGGCGTCCCGACGTGTACCACTGAAGATGTCGACCGCAGTGATCGACGAAACGTCTGGAACACAAGTTTCCGATGGACCACGGCCAAACAGCCCGGAAGCAGTATATTCTACATGCAACGCCGGCCGTGAAAGCCTTAAGATTTAAATTTTGGGATACTTAGAACTGAAACTCAAAAAATTTTTTTTCATCAAACACATACGTGTCAACACATCTATGGATAGGTATTTTAAATGATATTGAGGTTCCTAATATAATTTTTTTCTAAACTTAAAGTTTGCGCGAGAGACACTTCCACAGTGGAAAAAGTGTGCCCCCCCCCCCCCTGTAACTTCTAAAATAAGAGAATGATAAAGTTAAACAAAATATATGATGTACATTATCATGTAAACTTCAACCGAAAATTGGTTTGAACGAGATCCAGTAAGTCGTTTTTTAAAACGTCATAAATCGTAAACCGCGATTTACCTCTCATTCAGTCAACTCAATTTTACTAGCTGCTATGGAACCCTTCATGGGCGAGTCCGACTCGCACTTGGCCGGTTTTTTTTTTGTTACAACGAACTACAAGAACTTTTATATTATGTTAATTGCTGCTACGGAACCCTTCATGATCAAGTCCGGCTCGCACTTTGTCGGGTTTTTAACCTACTGTCCTTGAAGCCCCAAAATCTTTCAATTTTGTACTGGAAGTCAAACTAAACTAAAAGTATTGCAAAATAAAACACAGGGAAATTGCATCCAAACCATCACAGTAACTTGAGTTCATGGCTATTTATATGTAACCAGAAGTTTAAAAAAATACATTTTCCCAGAGTAGAATTGCTTATGATTAGTTTTGTTGAAAAATCGGGAAAAGGACCACCGACACAAATAAAAACTCTTAAACTCTTTTATAATTATCTCGAAAATTAAATATGATATTTTACTATTTTTAACTGCACAATATTAAGATGTACTGTGAGCATCTCAATAAATATAAATTAGGCGTATACCATCAATATTAAAGAAGGTATTTCAAAAACACACTTTTACTGTTGATAGCATAAGAGATAATGTAAATAAGGTAGGTACTTACTTCAATTAATATCCATGTATTGAAAAAGCAAAAGCGCCTTTATCATTTAGATTAGTATGGCAACCCTGGTGAGTTTAATATTCAGAAATCGACGTATTGTGTGGTCGGGCATATCGCATGAAACCTGTCCTCGGGCGAAGCCGACAAACGCGGCGAAAAAATGCCCAAAAAGGACTTTTAATATATAAAATCCGTTTCCGCAGGGGGAACGCACAGGTAGATTTCGTGAAGCAATTAATATTATTTTATATAGAGAACTACGAACTTACACACACAAGTAAACACAGTAACATTTTTAACTTGTTTAATTTTTTTTTTTTCTCGAAAACGGTAACTTTTAGCGAAAAACTTTTCAGACATTTATTTTAGACTTTTTTTTTTTTTTTTTTTTTTTTTTTTTTTTTTTTTTTTTTTTTTTTTTTTTAAAAGAATATTAGTAACCGAAATTACTAATATTCCCCCTAACCCCTCCAGCTAAGCTAAATGCTTGTGTTAGGAGTGGGTTCACGTCAGTAGTGTAATGGCCAGGATTCGAACCCAGGACCTCTCGATCGTAGGGTCGACTCCTTAACCACTAAGCTACCGACGCTAAAAAAAATGGCCTATCGATTAAAAATGTTTCCGACGGCAAGAATGTTCACCGGTTAGAAGTTATGATTTTGTTCCCGAAAAATTTTGGTTTTTCCCCCCTCCACTTTTAGTTAAAGTTTTAATCTTATAGGTTTATAATTAAAAGTTGTTGGTATTCATGTATACTATGGGATAAAATTAGAACGGTTCGAATATCTTTCATGGAACGTGCAATTTTGAGAAAAAACTGATTTCACAAAAAGTGAGGCCCTACCGTCCCCTTAGGCCGGATTCCACCCGTTCACGAACTTAAACTAAGTTTACACCCAAGCAATTTTTGACCGCAGTTTGAAAGCGATCGGGGCAAAAATGCGACCGTGAGAGTGCCGCAAATTTTGGGAAGTGGAACCATACATACATATATATATATATATATATATATATAAACTTTTTGACCAGTGGTCATTTCGGACTCAAGGGGTCATAACTAGACCTCCTATGAAGATTTTTTTTTTAAATTCGACAGTAGTCAAGAAACCAATAGGTAGATCGATTTCATCGAAATCTACCTTTTTTTTTTTTTTTTTTTTTCGTGCGGAAATCCCTTCGGATACCCCCCCGCGTGCCAGCGGGGGCGGTTATGTCGGGCTTGAACCGACTAAAACCGCACGCCGTCTCGGGTCTACAGACGCCGGGGTGTAAGGTTGCCCATAGAGCATATCCCTCGCACCCCGACTGACCCTGGGCCATCTCCGGTTTCGAGATGGCCCCCTCGGGTTTGGGAACCACGGTGTCCCCGTCTTGCCCCGGTTTGGGGGAGGGGCGCTAGTCGCCCCACCGTCCCGGCCTGCTTCTGCTGGGGTGACAGGTGGCCTCACCCGCCACCCCCAGGCCTGCGCTCATGGAGGACGGAGGTCGTTAAGCGACCTCCGGCGCCTGAGTTGCCTGCGACGCGCGGCGAGCAAGTTGCGGGCTCGGCGGACCGGGAGAGTTCTAAGTCTCTCCCGGGCGCGCTCCGCCACCTCCTTCGCGAGCATTACATGCTCGCAGAAGGAGGCGGCGGCGGCCCACGCGCTCGCGCTCCGCACCATTGCCGCAATCATGCTGCCGAGCGAGAGGACTCCCACCCCGATGGCTGCCACGAGGTCACGCCTCGGCGCCTCCCACGCCGGGCAGTCCGCCAGCGTGTGCAGCCCTGAGTCCTCGCTCGTCATCGAAATCTACCTAATAACGAATTCTCTAATGGTGCAGATTGCTTATATTTAAATTTCCTTTTCATATGTCATGCCATAACATAACATAACTTCACGCCTGTACCCCCGAAGGGGTAGGTAGTTTGGCATGCCGTCCGCATTTATTTCATGTCTGGCACAAGTTCCATCAAATTATAGATTTTTTTGGATTTTGTTCGTATGATCTTATTTTCCTCTTAAATTAAAAGAGAGAGAACGCTCTACAAAACCGAAGCAAGCACATTTTAGCCGAACTCCCACTATTCTTCCCGCATCATCATCATCACCACAGCATCCGGTAGTCTCGGTTGCATCCAAAGCTTGAAGTTTGGGTCACGGGGTCCGCTCTCCTACTCATTGTATCGATTGGTTTATCTCGGCTTTTACGGGAGCGATTGCTGTCTGATCTCACAACCCCGAGAGAAAAGCCTGCGCCAGAGCCTCTTCAGTTAGCAGCTGAATAGACTTAGCTGAAATTTGCAGACAGGTAGAGTACGGTTGGGAATAGAACAATTTTCAATCCCGGGAAAAGGTGCCTGTGGGTCGCGGGATCCAGTATACCATACGGGTGGAGACGTGCGCAACAGCTAGTATGCTATAATGCGAAGCAGTTTCTGAATCCTATTATTGATGTGAAGGTCGTCTACATTGAACTCTACAATATTTTTTCTTTTCTTCGAATACTAAAGACTAATAAATAAAAATATTCGTATATATTTAAGTATATTATGCGTTTATTGATCTGAAGATCATTCAATGGAATTTAAACCCACGACCTTTTGTAAACGAGACAACACTGACAATTTAATGCTTTATGTATTTAATTCGCAAATAAATGAATTGGGTAATTTATGGCGCGGTCTCGAATAGCTACATCTATACAAATAAAATTGTAGTGGCCGTTTCTAATATCAAAATGACAGGTTTTAAATAAATGCATATAAATGTATGTACGATACATATAGCAAAAACACCATTTTAAAATTTTTGTCTGTCTGCCTGTTTGAATTTGGTAATCTCTGGAACGGCTGGGCCGATTTTGACGGGACTTTCACTGGCAGATAGGTAATATTATATGTTATTGTAGAAAAAGAATTAGGGAAACGGAACTCTAAAAATAGCTAGTAGGCTCAGATCTGCTTCCTACGCTGTGAAAAAGATTAGGACTTTAACAGACATATTTTTGAAAATCTTTTGTATGTTAGAAGGAACATTACCAATTTTGTAAGACTTTGTGATATACATAACATAACGTAAATACTAGACATAAAAACAATCTTGTGGTATGTAATAGTCGACTCCACAAGATCAATAATTCCTTTCAGGGTAACTGTATAAGCTTCTACAACAAGCTTCCTAGTGAAATGAAGAATCTACCTCTTCATAAATTTAAAAGCCAAATTAAAACTAAACTCTGCCAAAAAGGCTTTTATAAAATTCAAGATTATTTAGACGACAAACAAATTTGGATATGAACAGTTTGCTCTCTCACTATGCTACTCAAACGAAATATTGTAATTAGATTAAGTAAACATGTTTGTAAATAGACCAAAAAAAAATAACAGCCGTCTGAGCTTCTTGCCGGAGTCTTCTCAGGACAGGGCCGCGTTTCGAACCGGTGCCGCGGTGGTCCATTTGCCAAACATTAGTTTAATTTTTTTGACGTTTTGTAAGTTGCGTATAAATGGTCTATACAGAATAAATGGTTTTTTACTTTGACTTAGAAGTAAGAGAAAGTAAGAGTAGTTCTACGTTTTTTTAAATAAAATCAGTATATCTTTCTACCGAATAACTTTTAGTGGCTATTTAGTATCCAAAATAATAACTAACATATTAGTAAATGCATTCGCCAAGAATAATTAAAAAAAAAAAATTGGTTCACTTTTTACGCATTAATGTGCCCCCCCCCCCCCCACCTATATACTATAAAGATTAGTCGGTAGTCGGTAGATGTATTTGCTTAAACGTGTTCGTTGTATGTTTAAGCTGTCTTCTTTATCTCGTTTATGAGATCATCATTGTATGTCATTAGCGTTCCAAATAAATTCCTATAACAGATTGTAGCACTACCAGCCGAGTCGAAAATTGTGAATCTTACCATCCAATACAAGTAAACCAATCATAATTACAAGAACTCAACCTGTACGAGTACATCGTTATCTAATTTAGAGCCATGGATATTACCCAGAACTCTACTATATTTGAATACTAATAAAGTGGTTTCTTGTCTCCCATCTAGATTACAGACAGAAACGTATAGTACAAACTTGTAATTCTGTACTAGCTACTCAATTTTCAAATGAAACGCGTGGAGTTAGAGTTGCATGTTAATTCTTATCCATTCCATATATAGTTACTTGATACGTAAATCGTATACCTACCTAGAGTTACGCGCAGATTAGATAATAGCTAAGGTATGAACTACATAAACATAGGTCATAGAGCGGCATCAGATGGCTCCCATGTCGCGAGTGTGGGAGCCATCTAACGGAATTTTGACAAACTACGATAAACAACCGTCATCATCATCATCACCGTATTAGTGCTGGTGGCATCCAAAGCTTGTACTTTGGAGCCCGGGGTCCGCTCTTCTACTCTTTCTCTAGATTAAGCTTATCTTGGTTTATGCGGGAGCGACTGCCTTCTGCCCCCCAATCTTGTCCGTTAATCAGCAGATTTACTTGCTTGCAGGTGAGGTTTGCTTGGGCTAGTTCAAAATTTCATTAATTTGATACCACTAGCCAAAGTGAGCAACTGACACGCTATAACTGATTTTATTGTCAATTTACAGTACACCGACCTATGACATGGCTCCAAATCCGGACAAGCAATGGATTCTGCGAGTGACGGATAAGATGAAGCCCATCCATCGTCAGTTCACCGACTTGCTGATGACTAAACGATTGCAAACGCTGCAGAGTGTTGATATGGTACGTCAAGATTCAATAAATTTAGTAGGCACATTAGTAAGCAGAATAGAGCTATTGGTTGAACCAATATTATTGCATGTTTGTCTTCACGTTTCTTAAAACTGCCATATCGAGGTATGGCGGCCAGGATAGGTATATTAATATAGATACGACATTATAAATAGCTAATTATTTTCGAAATAATTAAATATTTGTGATTCGGTTTAAAAAATTTAAAACACTAAGTTCTTTTCATCTGAAAGTAGTGATGTTTTGTATTTATTTTAGTTAGGCAGCTGTGCCAGTGTACCTGTAACTGGTTATCTAGACCGTATAGTTGCAAGTTTCACTCAATATGCAATTATTCAAAACTAAATTCACAACAACCATATTTTCGAAAGTTTTGCAAATATTGCATATTGAAACAAGACTATTTTTAACGGATTCTATCGCGATATTTGGTTTTAAACCAAGGCCCCATCCCCAAAACCCACAGTTCATGGTCCCTGGGAACGTGGATAGTGTAAACAACAAAATCGATTCAATCCTTTAATACTAAATGGGCAAACCATTATTCAGTTTGTATAATGAACATCTTAAAAACCAAATATTCGTTTTTCTTAACTTTATCAAATCTTTTTCCAGGCTGTTGAGCGTGTTTATCAAGAGCTGAAGTCGCTAAGTGAACTAGACAACACGTATCTGGTGTACACGTCCGACCATGGCTACCATTTGGGGCAATTTGGCTTGGTCAAAGGCAAGAGCTTTCCCTTCGAGTTTGATATCAGAGTACCTTTCCTAGTCAGGGGCCCTGGAGTTGAACCCGGAACTGTGTAAGTTTTCTATTTAATTTGATGGTTTTCACATGTAATTATACTAGCGATACTTCTTATCCTACATTGGGATTATATGCACACTGAACATGGTCGTGGCTAAACTAATGGGAGCTTAGTCACGCGTGCTCTTGGTACTTTTCTTAGCAATCTCAAAAGATCTAGGACTTACTGCACTGCACAAGCTCTTTCTGGTACTTATTTAATTCTAGAATTATATCGTTTTTTTTTTAATTAATCTTTATGCAGCGTGGACGATATAGTTCTGAATATCGACTTGGCTCCAACTTTCCTGGATATGGGTGGTGTAGTGCCTCCGGCGCATATGGACGGCCGCTCTTTATTGCCGCTGTTACAACCGAGACGGAGGAGACATTTGGCTGCGCACTGGCCCGACACCTTCCTTGTTGAGAGGTAGGTAATTAGCGTTAATAAAGGATAGTAATTAGATCAGGGACATACAATTTTAATTCCATCTCTCTTTAACATTTCTTCTATAAATCGCCCTTTCACGTAATATGATACTTAACAGTGAGCACAAATTACGTTGACAAAAAGTTTCTGTTCTACATTTGATTGCAGAATGTGTCAGTAAACATCGGATAATTATGAAAGTTAGGCGGCAATATCTGTATTTTAACAACGTCTGTTTTCAGTTCCGGGCGTAGAGACATCACAGGCCTGGGCCAACGGTTTCGTGAGAATAAGTACAGCCGAGGGATAAACGAGAATAGAGGGACCACTTCTTCCCCCCAATCGTCTGAGAGTGGGGACTTCGATGAAGATACGGATGACGACGACTTCCTCGAACCAGACGATGATGATGACGATGTGAGAATAGAAGAAGATGATTTCCTTTTTAATTTCAGTGAGAATAGAGTTTTAGTTTTAACTAACTATTGCTCGCGACTTCGTCCGCGTTAAATTTGGAATAGATCACGAATATAAAACGGTTCAAACAACAAAATACCGCAATTTTACAAAAACTGGTTTACCGAACCTACTAAAACCGCACGGATAAAAACAAATCAAATCATACCTTTCTTTTAATTTTATAGCAAGTAAACACAAATGAATATCTATTCAGACCTCCCGGCGGGTCCAATCAAACATGAATAAACAACAATTAAGCCGCAATTGACACCCGATCGAAATCGACCAGTACATACATACATACATACATAAAATCACGCCTGTTTCCCACAGGGGTAGGCAGAGCTCACGGATCTCCATTTGCCACGATCCTGACACACTTCTCTCGCCTCATTCACTCTCATAACATTCTTCATGCATGCTCGTCGGTTTAGGGTACTCCTGACCTGCCCCTTTTCTAACACTTCCCCGATTTGGTCCAGGTATGTGCGCCTAGGTCTTCCCCTTCCGACGGTACCATCCACACTCGCCTGAATTCTCGCCTGAATTATTCCTAGTTATCGACCAGTAAATATTGTAATTACGATAACAATTTCAAGTTTAAGGTGAAAATAGTCAAATTCAATTGCACCAAAAGGCAAAATAATACCGATAAATTAACACTCAAAATGGCGGAATTGAATCGCGTGTTAAGTTTCAAAAGGCAAACAAAAATTAAAACAATCCGTTAATTATGATCAACAATACACATAACATATTAATAACTGGGTCACTGACCTTCAATGGAACGGGATTCAGCCGGGAAAGTAGCAAAGATTGGAAAGTGTGCCTATTTATAGTGTATCTAAATATGTGACATGAATGTATGTGTAATTGAAGATACAATAAACTAATTAAGCAATAAAATAAAATGTGATGTTTACTTCCCTTAGTATGTGTTTTCAACCGCAGCAAGGTTCCAAGTCCAACGAACGCAATGGGCGTATTCACTTTATTTAACAAAGAGATAACTATCTCGATAGTTAATTTTCACCAATTAATCAACATTCGACAAACAAGGTCAGCACAATGTCCCCTCAAAGCGCGTGGCACTAGCCAATCAAAATAAGCGCGGGCCCAGGGTCCACCAACGAGCTGACCAGCTCGGACCCTACTCAAACGCACGAGCCCAGGGTCGACCAAACGAGCTCCCGAGCCCGGACCCTGTGCTGTACTCGGCGCTCAACTCGCGATGTACTCGCGTCAAGTTCACGTACAATTATTGTACGTGAACTTGACTACTATTTTACTCCCGTGTGTAGATTGAACTCTCACGTGACGCCATTTAAACGAGGGTATTTACCGTTAACAAAGATATTATTTTTAGTACCTACCTACCCACTTATTATTTTTCGATCGATTATTTTTGCGTGCCTATCTAAATATTTATCTTAAAACCATATTTGATTTGATCACAAATTTAATTCTTTATATGTATCGTACAGGAAAGCTCCGAGAGTGACACCAGTGAAGTTATTAAAAAATCCTCCGAGCCGCTAATCACGAATGAGAGTCACAATCCTCTACTTGAAGCGAGCATCGAGAGGGTGCTTGACGCTGAGGAGCAACCCAACTTTTTGGCACCAGGAAGCCACTTCTTTGATCGTAAGTAACTTTTCACTAATAACTACCAAATTATGTCTTGTATTATTTTGAATTGTTACTAGTTATTGAGCTATTGAGATATTTTAACACCTATAAGTTGTAAGTACAATCTCTATGATGACTAAAGTCTATTAAATAAAACTTCTTTATTCATTCATATGATATTATGGGAATTTCGGAAGTTAGACGACAGGGCAACAAAATAGAAGAACACAACACCTTTATACTTTGCTACATTTGATGTACACCCGGACAATATGGGGTGGGATTCATAATACACAAGTCGCTGAAAAACAATATAGAGAGCTTCATAGGAACAACAGAACGAGAAGCAACTCTCAACATAAATATTGAAGGGAACAAGATATCAATTATACAAGTATATGCACCCACAGAAAAAGCTAACGAACACGAAATTGACGAATTTTATAAGACTATAGAAAAGGCCTTTGAAACAGCACACACACACACATCATTCTAATGGGAGACTTCAATGCAAAAGTTGGAATCCCCAGAGAAAACGAATATCTGGCTATGAAACAATACGGAAACGGAGAAAGAAACGATAGAGGTCAGAGACTTGTTAACTTCGCGATAGAACATGAATTAACAATTATAAATACCTGTTTCAAGAAAAAACAAACCCGCAGATGGACTTGGCGATCACCAGGAGGACAATACAAGAACGAGATTGATTACATTCTTTCAAATCACCCAAAATTGTTCCAAAATATAGAAGTTCTGAACCTAAACTACGCATCAGACCACCGTCCTATCAGGTGTAAAATTAGGCTTACCACGCAAAAGAAAAATAGGACCAACTTCACAAATAATAAAACAAGTCAACTTAGAAACAAGGGTGAAATAACAAAATACAAGGAAAACCTATCAAGCTTTCTTTTGGAGCCATCAGGTCAACCCATAAGCCTAGAGAACAAAACGGTGCAAGCCTCCTACGTCAAAATAAAAACGGCCATCCATCAAAGTTTGATCCTTGCGAAACTTAATACAGAAGATAATAAAAAACATAAAATATTACAAGAACGTACTCTAAAATTATTAAAAAGAAGACAAGAACTAAAACAAACTAAAAATAAAACATGCTCATTGAAAAATTAACTCTCCGCACTGTACAAACTGGTTAATAGATATATCAAGAGAGACTATGCAAAATATAGACAAGAAATAATAGAGAAACACCTTCAGCTTTATGGTAGCTCAAAGAGAGCATACAAAGAACTCAGAACAAACCAATCCTGGATAGAAGGACTGAAAACCCTTAATATAGACCTATACAATCGAACGGATATTGTCAATACAGCAACTGAATTCTACAAGAAACTCTACAGAGACAAAACGCGAATAATCACTTACAAAATTGAAACAGAAACTGTAGACTGCCACTCTATACAACCAATTCACGAAACCGAAGTAATAAATTCAATAAAGAAACTGAAATTCGAAAAAAGTCCCGGATCTGACAACATCACAAATGAATCGCTAAAGTATGCTCACCAAATTTTGGCAGAACCGTTAACTGAGCTGTTTAACTCTATACTTCTAAGTTCTGAAACGCCCATAGAATGGTCTGAAGCAGATATCGTACTTATATATAAAAAAGGCGATCCAAAAAATATTAGCAACTACAGACCAATCAGTTTGTTACCAAATATATACAAACTTTTCGCATCCATTATAAATAATAGACTAAGCCCGATAATAGAGGCAAAACAACCTGTAGAACAGGCAGGTTTCAGGAAAGGGTACTCTACTATCGACCACATCCACACCATTGAGTTAATTATAGAGAAATATCAAGAGTTCCAGAGACCTCTCTACATAACTTTTGTTGATTATCAAAAAGCTTTCGATTCGGTCACACACATAAGTATATGGGAAAGCTTAAAAGAACAAGAGGTGACAGATAAATACATAAAGGTGATTAAAAGCATATACAATAACAACAATGGACGAATAAAGCTCGAAACCTTAGGCCCCGCCTTCCATATAGAAAGAGGGGTAAGACAAGGGGACCCGCTCTCACCCATTATTTTCATAGCCATCCTCGAAAACATCATAAACAAGTTAGATTGGAGTAAAACAGGACTGTATATAAAAGGCGCCTACCTAAGTCACCTGAGGTTTGCTGACGACCTGATACTTCTGTCAGAGACAGTCAACGAGATGCAATCCATGATAGAATCTCTACAACAAGCGAGTGCGGAAATTGGATTGGAGATGAATCTAACGAAAACTAAGATAATGACTAATACACGAATAAGACCTATAACTATCAATGGTAACCCTTTAGAATATGTAGAAAATTATACCTACCTGGGAAAAAGAATAAGTTTCGAGAAAAACAGTAACATTATAGATATAGAGAGAAGGGTCCAACAGACCTGGAATAAATATTGGAGCCTAAAAGACATACCTATTTAAGAGTAACTTACCAATAACTCTCAAAGCTAAAGTTATGAACTCATGTCTACTACCCAGCTTAACTTATGGAAGCCAGACCTGGAAATTCTCTACACAAGCCGTGAATACAATCAATGTATCAAAGAGGTTTAGAGCGAAGTATGTTAAACATAAGGAAAATGGAGAAAATAAGACTCAAAGATAAGAGCCGTCACTAAAGTTACAAACGCTTTAACTTTTGCTCAAAAACTGAAATGGCATTGGACTGGCCATGTAGCGAGAATGTCTAGCAGAAGGTGGACCAAACGAGTTACCCAATGGAAAGGACCACCAGGCAAGAGGCGGAAGGGGAGACCCTTAGACCGCTGGGAAGATGATCTGAAAAGATCAGCTGGCATAAACTGGTACTCCATAGCACAAGACCGACAAAAATGGGCATCTTTGGAGGAGGCCTTTACCCAAACCGGGGTTCCTGTTAATTTATAAATAAATAATAATTAAAAAGAAAAAAAAATACATATATATATATATATATTACTAACATAATCTAAGCTAAACTACTAATAAAAAATTTTTTTTGGTTACTGTAATATAGCAACTATCAACTATTGTAAAATCAGGAAATAAAAAGGCTTATTATTATTATTATTATTATTTATTCATTCATATAAACTTACAAACTGATTATTTTTACAGAGTCAGCTGCTGACTCCAGCATCGAAAGTAAGGCAGCACGTATCGCCGCTGATTGTTCCAAGGCAGAGCTACGTGCTCCCTGTTCTGCAGGCAGAAAATGGAAATGTGTGCTGGTAAACGGGCGATGGCGAAGGCATAAATGTAGATACGAGGTGAATATCACAGAAAATTCATATAGGTACAACAGGCTATTAGATCCTTCCTTTGATATTATTTTTTGGTTTGAAAGTCGTATCTTTCTGTTTTACAGACTGAAACAATTACGGGACAATCAAAAATGAGCACAAAGAAATGTGCGTGCTTCACGCCTAGTGGACTTGTTTATACACGGCTTGAAACTGATGGTACTATAGCTAGGCGACCAGGGGAATTTATTAAAGAAAATGCCACTCGCAGTCGAAGGTCTATAGACAATGATGTCTTTGAGCCTAATACAGTCGATAGCATTCTTGAAGAAAACCCAAGTATTGGACATTTGAGTTTTGGAAACGAACCTATCGATGAACAAGAGAGTATGGACACTAAGGATAAAATAGATAAACTAATAAAGGAAACCGAAGCATTTTTAGAAGCTTATGAACGTACCAAAGAAAATATAGATCATAAAAGAATAAAACGTAGGGCTCAGCACAATTGGAATCACAATAAACATAAAAAGAATCATGGAATCATAAATAATAATGAATCATCATTAGAATGTAAAATAGAAAAAGATGGAACTGTAAATTGTTCACAAATTATTTACAATGATCTAAAGGCGTGGCACACGAATAGATTGAGTTTAGAAGACCAAATTAGACAATTAAAAACAAAATTAGAAGATTTAAAGGAAATAAAGCGTCATTTAAAAACAGCTAAGCCTGTTACTGAAATTCAAACAATACATCCTTCTGTTATCAATAATCATCTTTTTAATAAGAGCATTATACATGAACATAACAGCTCAAAGGAACATTCAAAGAAAAATGGTAGACTTCATAGAATAAAACCCAAACATAGAAATAGTACGATTCAAGAAAAGAAATCACGGCAATCAAATGAGTATATAGTGCCTACAATTCATGCCAAACCCAAAGACGATGTATTTGGTATACAAACAAAGATTGACACTACGACAAAAGCCTCTCCGACGCATACTCCTAATATTGCAAATGAAGTTGATATAGCACTAAATAATACCAATTATAAGCCGGAACTACCAAAACCTCAAATTACTTCCACTATCATAGAAGCAAACTATTTTGATCAAACCAATGTAGAAAATGATAAAAGCACAATGCAAAGTATAATAACTTCAGATCTAGAAACTACGACGGAATTTACAAAAAAATTAGATGCACCTACTACACATTCAACTGAAGAAAGCTCCACAGGATATTTTATTCAAAATGTGCAGGTTTTCAGTTCTGCAATAGATAACATTCTAATGACTGAGAAATCCACTAGCACGTCATCTGTAAGAAGTAGTACCATTGATGAAAGAACGAGTACATCGACGAGTCAACCAACTACAACTAAAAATCCCACAATTTCAGCATTGAACCTTGGACCAGCGCGACTCGATGCTTCGGAATATGAACAACGAAACCCGAATAAAGGAACCTCCAAAACAATGGGTGTTTTTGATAAACCTGTTGACGTGTTCCAGAGACGTTTGCATCCGCTTTTTATAGAGAATGAAGACAAGCACGTATGCTATTGTGAAGAGAATAGGTACAGGTACTCCAGATAGTACTTAATGGTCAAGTTACCTTGTTATCAAAATCAGCGATACCTAATGATTTTTTTTCTCACTATAGAAAATCGAGAGTTCCTGGGCATAGCTACTTGGAAGCAGGACAAAAAGCGAGAGATGAACAAAGAAAAAAGAAAGCGCAGCTTCTACAGAAGAAGTTAAGAAAAGCCAGAAAGAGGGTAGGTATTTATGTCTCTAGTTTCTAATGTCAAAATGAATATCCCAATCTGGAGAGATAAAAGTATAGTTACCGTTTTCTTTCATTGATGCTCCTTCAGATACAGCTCAAGACCTCCTTATTTGTTAAAAACTTCTTCGGTAGTTACGCGTATTTATTAGACTTCATAAATGCTTCTTTATATAACGTGATGCTTGGCAATTAAAGAAAGTTACAAATTAGCAAAATCTGTTTAGTCATTGATTTCCGTGCTCTTACAAATATTTTTTCAGCAGCAGCTGCTATACCCCAATATGTTTAAATATTTTACTGATGTTTATAGGCGGAGCTAGAAAAGTTGTGCGAGTCAGAACGCATGAACTGCTACCGTCACGACAATGAACACTGGCGCACAGCCCCTTTCTGGACAGCAGGACCCTTCTGCTTCTGTATGAGCACCTCCAATAACACATACAACTGCGTTCGTACTATCAACGCAACACATAATATTCTCTACTGCGAGTTCATCACTGGGCTAGTGACTTATTATAACTTGAGAATCGGTTAGTACCCAAAAGTTGGATGATGATTTCTTCAATTTGGTATATGGATGCTTAATTTCATTCATCTTTATTTTTAGATCCATTTGAAACACAAAATAGAGTGAAATTATTAACACCAGCAGAAAAGGATTACTTCCACAATCAGTTGCAACAGCTGCTTGGATGCAGAGGTCCTTCGTGTCGACGGTTCTCACATTCTAATCCACTTGGTAAGTGTCAAATGATGCCACTGACATCTTAGGCGAACTGTACTAAATCCTTAAACAAAACTAGGCATTAAAAAAACTCAAATTAGTATGTTGAAAATGATGTAAAAAATTATATAAAATTGAAATTTTCAGGCAGTAGTGAGGAATCAATTGGGCGACGTTTTGACAACCGCTTCGATGATCATTTGTATAGGGGCGAAAACGTCGGAAATAACGAGAGGTAGGTACGAGTACACTGTCTAATATAACTTATATACATAGTGAAGATCTTGGGATATTTGATACTCAATCACGCTTCAAACGACTGAATGGATCTTGATTTAATTAGGTACAGGGATAAATAATTATAGTCTGGAATAACAATAGCGGGCAACAGGTGAGTAAGTTTGTAACAAGTTTGAACAAGTTTGTAAGTATAGATGGAAGGATACTATGGATTTGTTACTTTATCACGCTGAAACGGCTGAATGGATATGGCTTAAATTTAGCGCCGCGATAGATTACTCTGCAATCGCACGATTATATTCTGCACTAGCTGATGCCCTCGGCTTCACCCGTGCGGAGCTCGGTTATCTTTTTTTGGTCATATGTCCGGTTCTACTTAACCAATTGCAATCACACATACGACTGATTTTAAGTCTAACCAAGACTTTCTAATAGGCAAAACAGCATCAAAATCAGTTCAGTAGTGTTTGCGTCCATCGCGAAAAAACACTGCGCGATGAGAACAAGAATATATTTTTAAATTGAATTAACAGGTCTGCTGAAGAGAATTCAAAAAAACATTTTTTTAAGAGCACGAGCCGTTTTTCGTGCAAAAACCCAGTGGGTATCCAGACACAATTTTTGTTCAACGAATTTGGGGTTTAGTTAGTGAGACAAACGTTTCAGCCAACTTCGTTTGATCTATTCTCTAAACATATAAAGCTCTTTTGTGATACTTAAATTAAAATTAAAAAAATATTGACCTAGTAGATTTAAAAAAATAATGTTTAATCGCCAAGCGGTTTCCGTCTAAGTCTTAAGTACGTATCCAAATATTGACCTTTTTACAAGTTTGCAAATTAATGTTGTAAATAGTCGAGAAATGTATTCTGCAGTGCTATTCTCTAAGGACACAGCCTTGCGCGCAGCGTTGCGCTCGTCGACGAGCTCGCAAAATGCTGCTTTGGATTTATATTTTATTTTAATTTTGATTTTAATTTATGATTTAGATTTAGATTTAGATTTAGATTTAGATTTAGATTTAGATTTAGATTTAGATTTAGATTTAGATTTAGATTTAGATTTAGATTTAGATTTAGATTTAGATTTAGATTTAGATTTAGATTTAGATTTAGATTTAGATTTAGATTTAGATTTAGATTTAGATTTAGATTTAGATTTAGATTTAGATTTAGATTTAGATTTAGATTTAGATTTAGATTTAGATTTAGATTTAGATTTAGATTTAGATTTAGATTTAGATTTAGATTTAGATTTAGATTTAGATTTAGATTTAGATTTAGATTTAGATTTAGATTTCATCCTCAATCAAAAATCTAAATCCAAATCCAAATCCAAATCCAAATCCAAATCCAAATCCAAATCCAAATCCAAATCCAAATCCAAATCCAAATCCAAATCCAAATCCAAATCCAAATCCAAATCCAAATCCAAATCCAAATCCAAATCCAAATCCAAATCCAAATCCAAATCCAAATCCAAATCCAAATCCAAATCCAAATCCAAATCCAAATCCAAATCCAAATCCAAATCCAAATCCAAATCCAAATCCAAATCCAAATCCAAATCCAAATCCAAATCCAAATCCAAATCCAAATCCAAATCCAAATCTAAATCTAAATCTAAATCTAAATCTAAATCATAAATTAAAATCAAAATTAAAATAAAATATAAATCCAAAGCAGCATTTTGCGAGCTCGTCGACGAGCGCAACGCAGCGCGCAAGGCTGTGTCCTTAGAGAATAGCACTGCTGATCGTAGTGTAGCCGCTTCGCTGTGACTTTATATTAAACATATTATGAACTAGCTGATGCCTGCGTGGATGTTGGCTATCGCGACTTTTGGTAATATCTCCGGTTTTACTCAATCAATTGCAATCAATCATACGGCACATTTTAAGTCTGATCAAGACCTTTCGCATAGAAAAACCGTGCCAAAATCTGTCAAGTAGTTTTTGCGTCCATCGCAAACAAACAGACAATAATTCCAAGAAAAATATTTTTCTGTTCAGAATCGTTCATTTAACATAGCCCAAGTTTTTTTTAAATATCTCCAATGTACAGACACAACTAATTTTCAATTTTATAATAGTATAGATTTCTATACCTACAGATTAAAAAAGCCAGTATATCTTGTCTGACATTCACTCTTGCCCGAATGTGCTATATCAAAAGCCGGATATCTAACGAGACGTTGTTATTAAAGGCATTGTGGTTCCTTCTGTACAAACAAATTCTTCGTTTCCAGGCCTTGGCGGTGGAACTACGGGCGACGCTACACGCGAGCACGAGAACTTCACAGGCGTAGGCACATGTTGCTATACTAGTCATTATATTGCTAGTTATTCTGGAATATAACACTTAGCAGATTTTCCTCTCTAATGTTGAGGGGACTAAGGCAAGCTGCACGGGGTGGGCGCAATAATGAATGTTTGGTATTATTTCAAGAATGCAAAAATACGCCAGGTGGGATTTTTATACTGAGGATGATTTCCGTTCGCGACCGTAAGGCAAAGTCAAGAAAACATCAAGATGAAAATTATATGAATTGTCAACTGATTATTACTTTTTAGTATATTTTAAGGTATTTTACTATGCATCGAAAGCTGTAGTAGAGCTTCCTATATGTAGGTATTCAACATATTATTATACTTTGTAAATGTCTATAGTCTTTGGAAATTTTTAATCATAAGAATGTTCAAAATAGTTTAAGTACTACTAAAATCTCACTGCCGATATAAAGGAAAAAAATTAAATAAATAGTATGGTATTGTATTCTTATACTATACTATAATACTTTCGATTTTTGTTATACCTATCATTGGTCCAAAATCCCGGGCTTCCCAGAACTCACTCATTTATACAAGGATGAAATGTGTCTTGAATATATGCATACCTGCAAGCTTGCTACGGCGGCCATTTCTCAGTAATCAGGAGCTTAGAGGTAGGTTAAAATAGTACGAAGTTCATTTTTGTTTCATTTATGGTCAAGATTTTTGGCGTTGACTACATTGTACATTGTACACTACATTGTTGCATACATTTAGCCTTGTAAAAATGAGCGAGTTCTGGGGAGCCCAGGATCTTACTCTAATAATTAAACAGAACTAGCTTTAAAGGATCATTTAAAATATCAGTTGGTACCACACAATATAAAATCAAAAGGAAAATTGCCTGTGCGCCACAATGCTGTGAAGATGGTCATGAAGATCATACGAAGGTCATGAAAATCGGTCCACCAGGACTTGAGTTTATCCCGGTCATCACTAACACGATTTTGTTTATTTAATAGATAGATGATATTATCCGATACCTTTACGCGTATTGAAATAAAACTATTTTTAACGGATTTACAGTGCCTCCGACGTTTCGGTTGCTTTTCAGCAGCCATGGTCACGGGGAGACTCTCCCATGGCTGCTGAAAAGATACCGAAACGTCGGGAATGTCCAGATCAGTTTAAATAATAAAATAACACCAAATAAATCGCGATCGAATCCGTTAAAAGTAAGGTACTTTTAACGTAAAAATACATCCGTTTTATTTCAATAATCAACATAATTCGCAACGCGATTGGCTGCTTATTGAATCTTGACTTTGAGCTTTTTCTCTGTTGAAAATTATAACCAATCAAGTAACAATAGATTCAGCTCGGAAAAAGAGAACATCAACATATGATATATCGGAGAATTTCGAATATCTGGGACGTGTCTAGATAGCTCAGTTCGTCAGAGCATTCCCTGTGTAGGGGACTGGTCGCGGATTCAAGTCCCGTCCTGGATGTTCTCTTTTTCCGATCTAAATATATAAGAAAAATAAGCATGCTAATTGCTTAAAAAAATCATTGAATCAATCAAGTAACTATTTTGTGTGGTGTAATTCTTCATAATATGTAAGAGTTTGACGTCACTAGTTCTCATACTAAGGAAGCCAATCCCGGTTCCATACTTTGAAGGGTCCGCTCTCCTACTCTATAATTTGGTTAGGTCAACTTTTACAGGGGTGACTGTCGTCTGTTCCCCCAACCGCAAATGAAAGCTTGCAATAGAGCCTCGACCGTGAATCAGCGGAGTACCGGCTTGCAGGTCAGATGGGCTTGGGTTCTGAAGATCTAGGTAGGGTCCCATACATTCCTGATGCGGCCCATACACCCAAAAAGTAGTAGCGATTACCTCTTGGTTTTATATTCCGTGGCTGATACAATATATCTCTATCAGTGACTTCTATGTATACTAGACTAGGCTGTTTAGAACAAAAATTGTGGGACAGTTTCAGGGGTGAGGGACGCCTAGGCTAGATGCATTAATGAATTTTTGTTGACACCTAACGCCCGTCATAACGCGCCTTATGTCAAGTAGTGGTCATTCGCTATGCCAATTTTTTTGCTGGATACTGCCATTCTTGTAGTATGTACATAGAAGTTATTGATCTCTCTGGATCTAGCTTGCTATGAGTCTGTGTACATTGAGCTTTAATTATTATGCATTGATTATCTCCCTAGTATTTGTTATTCTTACATTAAAACTGTATCTACAATGTTGTGAAAGAGCAGGATAAGAGTGTCCTAAAACCCTTATGGGACAAATGTGCAAGTGATATGTGTATCACATGAAATATATCGACGATCGAAAGGATGTCAGTGACGTCAATCGATCACAGGGAAAACATTCCAAACGACATCGTAAAAACTTTACTAAAAAGTAATTTTCTTGTAACTATCATTGTTGTTTGCACCGTTTAATCTTTCAACCGTTGAATGAATGAATGGTGTCTCCTGTTGGATATAATCATTTAAATTTGTTATACATGTTATGAAATAAAAGTATGCCTGTAGTAGTACACTTGCTATTTATCTAGTAGACATTAATGAAAGTGATATTAAACTGTTGCCATTGTGATGATAATGTGTATTGGTTGTAATAATAAAATTATTGGAAAATGTGTTTAGTTTTAGAACTACCTTTTTTTTGGTTTTTTTTTCGTGCGGAAATCCCTTCGGATACCCCCCCGCCGGCTAGCGGGGGCGATTATGTCAGGCTTGAACCGACTAAAACCGCACGCCGTTTCGGGTCTACAGACGCCGGGGTGTAAGGTTGCCCATAGAGCATATCCCTCGCACCCCGACTGACCCTGGGCCATCTCCGGTTTCGAGAGGGCCCCCTCGGGTTTGGGAACCACGGTGTCCCCGTCTTGCCCCGGTTTGGGAGAGGGGCGCTAGTCGCCCTACCGTCCCGGCCTGCTGCTGCTGCTGGGGGACAGGCGGCCTCACCCGCCACCCCCCGGCCTGAGTTTTAGAACTACCTACATTATTTAGTGATATTCCAGAGAGAAGACTAACAAAACAACCCAATCCTACCATCTATTTCTTACTACCATCTTGATGCTTACTTATTATTAGTGAGCATCAAGATGGTAGGAGTGGTGATGGATGATGATGGTAGGAGGATCCCAAGCCTTTTTCCAACTAAGTTGGGGTGGGCTTTCCGTTTAACTATGAAACTGCCGAACATCAATATTTTCTGTGAAGTTCTGCTCCAACTACTCAACATAGAAAAATTAAATGCTCATAATATGGCAACCGTGACCGACGGTTTAACATGCTCTCAGAGGCACGGATGGTCTCTCATCCTACGACACCTGGCTAGTATGTTTAACTGTGAAATGTGGTACCCTTCTCGCTTATAAAACCACTCAGTCACAAACTTGAGGCTCACCAATAGTATTGGTGTGAATAGGTAAACAGACACTTAGCCTTGCTTCTGAAACTAATACCCTTTTTACTACTACCTAAAATGATTAAATTACCAATATTTTTGAATGTTAATTAATTACACTATTACCAACTACTTAATATTTTCACATTTAAACTTACCCTACCAGTTTCGTCTACCATGATTAGGGCGAGGATATTCGACGACTTTCGGTATTTCTGGCATAGTGAAGTTGCCACTTTACGACACAGAGATGCACTGGCGGTCCGCGTTCAGTGTTTCTCGTCAATGTACAGAAAAATTACGAAGGTTAACTTAAGGTTGTGTTGTAGTATCAACACAAATAATGACGCAATTGTTATTTACACAGATCTTCTAGTTTTTTTTTTTTTTTTTTTTTTGCCTACCCCCGCTATGGAGCGGGGCTTATTTTCACAATCGTGATTAAAACGCTTCCTATATAAATCTAATCTTTCCTCTTTCATTCCGAGCCTCTTTGTCATTCCAGTTCTCGCATTTATTCCTCTCGCACTTTCATACAACCTTTCATTCTCTGTGGGGATATGGGGGCATCAGGGGATAAGTGTACCTACTGTTATTCTATTCTTTTTGTTTCTTTTGTTTATTTTATTAATTTTTTATTACATACAACAAGTTTTTTACATTATTTCTTACGGCTACTTAATTATTATTACATATTTAATGGCATTATCTTCTTAGTTTCTGTACAGGTTTGACTATTACAATTTTTTTGAGCAACACAATTCTTAGTCTATAATAATTTTATGCTCTACAACATTATGCCCAGCATAATGGGCTAGCATAGTTTTTACTCCTTGTTCCTTCTGTTAACAATTCTCACTATTTTATTTACAAATTGTATGGTCAGCTCTGTGTGTTTGCTAAGTAATGTTTTCATACCTTTTTTGTCCATTTTTAGCCCAGTGGCAATTTCCAGTTCGAGCCTGTCTCTGGCGTGTATTGGACAGGCCGTCAGGAGGTGCACCACCGACTCCGAGACCCCAGGCTCACAGGCGCACGATGGGTCCGCCTTACACTTGAATCGCGTCAAGTATTCGGAGAACCCACCGTGCCCCGTGAGGATTTGGGTTGTAGGACCTTCGATGGTGATCCTCCTGACGGTCCCATACGCCTCCACCGCGCAAGGGAAAAACAACTTGGTGGTTGAGGCGGTCTCACCTTCCCGATAGCGCCTGTTCCATTCGTCAAGAGAGCCCTGTCTTAGGACTCTCTTGACGAATGAAACAGGACACTGGTCGTATATCGGTTTTTTCTTGAGCCTCAGGGCGGCCTCCTTGGCGAGGCAATCCGCCCTCTCGTTCCCCTCTAGACCAACATGTGCCTTGATCCAGTAAAGAGAAACGCTCTTGCCCTGCTGCTTACAGCGACCAAGAGCGTCTCTAATTTCCACTGAGAGGGGATGCAGGGATTGCGGATTGACTACGCTGAGGAGCGCCGCCCTGCTGTCACTGAACACCCCGAACGCGGCAACGTCGTGTCGCTCGACCTCGCATACCGCTCTGCGCAACGCCAGGAGTTCCGCCTGGTAGACGGTGCAGTGAGCTGCGAGGGCAAACTTGCGGGCCGCAGTCCAGATCTTCTAGTTGCAACTTACATAAATGAAATAAAGCTTACGAGTATAATAATTATAATATTGTAATATAGCTATCAGACAATCGCTCCCGTAAAAGCATATAAATATGAACCAAACTATGAAAAAGAGCGAGAATAGAAGACTGGACCCCAGGCGCCAAGCTGCAAGATCTTGATGGAGCCATATATACCCATAGGGCCCCTAAACCCATGGGAGGCATACACTAATGTGCCTTCACACATGTGTGCGGCCCGTAAACCCATGGGGCTCCTATACATATATGTAACCCGTGGGGCGCCATTCGCCTATGATGCCCATACAGGGTGACATAGAGCCATGGCACCCCATACACCTATACGTAACCCATATGGC
Source organism: Cybosia mesomella (assembly GCA_946251805.1). Classification (NCBI taxonomy): domain Eukaryota; kingdom Metazoa; phylum Arthropoda; class Insecta; order Lepidoptera; family Erebidae; genus Cybosia; species Cybosia mesomella. The sequence continues at coordinate 24,950,022 of OX276390.1, read as the reverse complement.
ACACACCCCACCCCATTTGGCATATCCCACCCCATATGGCACATATACGTAACCCATGGGACCCATATACCTATGGGGTCCCTTACACCCATGGGTTCCATATACCCATGGGTTCCATATACCCGTGGGCACCATTAAGATCCGTAGAGCATCAGGGCCCAAGCCAGATGTGAAACGGCAGTCGCTCCCGTAAAAGTCACAATAAACCAGGTTATGGAAAGAAGTACCCTGGGCTCTAAACTGTAAGCTTTGGATGCAACCGGGATTGGAGCTCGGATTCACGAGGTTAGGTCCCAAAGCTTCGATCAACATTATTGTTGATCGAAGTCCCAAAGCAAAAGCTTCATCAGCATTGAAAATATTATATAGATATTCAGAGACAGGAAGTAGTAGTATTTGGTAGTGTTGAAGGTTCATGTCAGTTTAAATTGTGTCGCTGGTAGGTACTGTTCACAATATTTAGTACCACCATTCGATGTAGGTACGTCTATTAGTATCAAAGTCAATCATTACAAATTCTTGTATTGAATCAACTAATGTCATAAGACATTTAATGCTATTATAATGCCGATACATGACTTAGTTTTAATATTTGTGCAATGAGTAACTACTTACTTATTTATACAACTTATACTTTACAGGAAGCAGTGTACTTATACCAGCAATGTATGCGCAAAAGTTCGATTCTCAACTTTTTACCATTGGATTTGTACATCAGCTGATACATTCACTACGATTACGCTAAGTACCTACATTTAAAAACCGGTCAAATGCGAGTCGGACTCGCCCATGAAGGGTTCCGTAGCAGCAAATAACATAATATAAAAGTTCTTGTAGTTCGTTCAAGCCAAGCCCCGCGCGAATTATAATTACTATTTACTTAGGCACCCTATTACAGATTCATTATTAGAAAATAATGGTTCACGGTTTACGCATAAAGTATGTTTTGTGAAATTAAATGTCTTTTTTAATTTTTATATTTGAGTTGATTGAATGAAAGGTAAATTACGTTTTACGATTTATGACGTATTAAAAAAAACTACTTACTAGATCTCGTTCAAATCAATTTTCGGTGGAAGTTTACATGGTAATGTACAAGTACATGTTTTATTTAGTTTATCATTCTCTTATTTTAGAAGTTACAGGGGGAGGGGGGGGGGGGGGCAGATTTTACCACTTTGGAAGTGTCTATCGCGCAAACTATTCAGTTTAGAAAAAAAATTAAATTAGAAACCATAATATCATTTTTAAAGAACTATCTACATAGGTATAGATGGAAGTTTACATGGTAATGTACATCATATATTTAAAAAACAATTGAGTTTCAGTTAAGCATGGGGAACCCTCAAAATTTATTGTTTTTTGTGTGAAAATCGTAATGCGGTTCACATAATACATCTACTTACCAAGTTTCAACAGCATAGTTCTTAGTTTCGGAAAAAAAGTGGCTGTGACATACGGACTGATAGACAGACAGACAGACATGAAGAATCTATAAGGGTTCCGTTTTTTGCCATTTGGCTACGGTACCGAAAAAATCGTACGATTTCACTGTTCCATGTGCCGCAAACTGACACCCGTCCTGCCTCTAACACGTTCCGCTCGGGACTGATTGACTCGCTAAACGCGTCATAAACGTAGAAAGCGTAGGTATTTGAATTACTTCGGGCCACCAACCAGGTGGACACCGAAGTCTTAAAATCACGCAAAAAAAAAAACAAAATCTTACACCCACTTTTCATCACTTTTCTCGACGTTTCACATGATTCTAAGTCTAATTAAGCAAAAAAATTTTTTGTGTCGGTCTGTCTGTTGGTCTGGATGTCTGTTTACGCAATAACTCAAGAACCACTTATCCGATTTAAAAAATTCTTTCGCCAATCATCTTGTTTGGTTAATGGGAAGAACTGATTAGATTTTGGGGTTTGTACGTTCAAGGTTTCGGGTACCTACCATACAAATTGTCCCTAAAAAAACATTTTTTTGTGTTTTTGATGTCGAAGACGTTTGATTTGATTTCATTTTCTTCATATTTATTGCTTTAACACAACTCAAATAAAATTGGAATATGCGTTTTTGGTTAGACCAATCTTTGGGAGCAAATTATATTTAGGAAAGTAAGTCATTGTGTATTCAATAACCGAAAGTACTAGTTTGAATAGCCTAGTATAACATATATGATTTTCAGAATACAGGGACTTCTCATTTTCGAAAAATCTTAATCTAAAAACACCCTTCCTCATTCCTTGAGCTTTTCATGAGTCTGCCAGTTTCCAGGTGTTCCTGACCAGCCTGTTTTTCTAGATATCACCAATAACAAAACTAAATAGGGTATATTTAGTTTTATTAACAAATAACAAATCATTAACTTACTTATATATCCAATACACTATCAATTTCATTATCATTACACAATGAAAATATGTGATTGTTTTGTGAAAAATCTAAACTAGTTATAGTTGTCACTGGAATTTCATCTGTTGAAGTTATTGTTGAAACCTCATCTGTAGATGTTATTTCTGGATCATCATCTTCTAAGAATCCAGCCCACTTTGAATCTTTATTAATTACAGGTGAAACAAATTTCTTATGAACCACATTCGGTCTAGTATTTTCTTTTTCAATTATATTTTCTAATATGTTACTTAGAATTGATGCTTTAGCTTCTTCATATTGATCATTACTTGGATCTTTTACATCAGAATTATAATATAAATGATTGACTTTATCATTACGATGATTATCATTTACTACACCTTGATCTGTGGCTGGTACCACAGGCATACTATTATTACTTGTCTTGCAATAGTTACTTGAATGCTTCCTGCGCTTCTTAGGAAACTCAAATACTACTTCTGCACCACCAAGACCCATAGGTTCATTGTCAACTTCTTCTATTGGCTCTGATACTTCTACATAGTTAGACCATTTGCTATTAACTGATTCTAACTGCTGTGTTGTCTGAAATGTTCTGGTAGTTTCCAAGTCCTCATCTTCACACTCTTCAAAACTTTGTAGGTTCTTTGACATCTGACCACATTTCAATTCGTTTATTTCTCCTCTCATACTATTTAACTTTTGAACATGTATTCTGCAATCTTTTGCTATTCCTATTCCATAATGTCTTTTTATTGATTGCTTCTCACCACACAGTTTGCACTCCCATTTATTTGATTTCTTAGTTAGGGGCACCTGTATTTTAGTGAAAATATCAAAATCAGTGGTAAACTTTTATTTGGTCTAAGTACATATGTTAATTTCACTTATAGTGGCTACGGAATGTTTACAAGATGTATAGATTCAACTAAAATTTGTGAGTCTAAACAACCTATAAAGTCTACTTACCTGAAAAACTAAACATTTGTAGCATCGTAAAACTTGAAACACTTGTGGCATTGTCAAGTTTATTTTTATGTTTAGTTTTATTTCTGCAATAAAAATATGATAAAAAGTATTTACAAAAAATAAATTTTTCAACACCAATTTAATTCAATTCAATTCTTGATTATGGCCTTGTGGAGCAAACACCACAATTTTGCCAGTGTCGAGTTAGAGATAGACCACCAATTTAGTTTCTAAGTAGCTTTGTTTGTTTTGATTCTGACACGACATTTTTTTTTTTTTTTCCCTTTTGGCACTAGCAAGCTGTGTGCCAACGACAAAGTTACGGAAACTACTAAACATTAGAAAATATTACCGAGGAAAGGAAAAGGAACGGAATTTGGATAATTAGATAGGTTTGATAGTGAAGTCCAAAAAAGTAAAATAAAAATACAAATAAAGGATCTTAAAATATATAACTAAAAATCATAATTACAACTTAATATCATTCAGTAGAAAGAAAGAGGAAATAACATTATAATATAGTATGGGATTCATTAATAAGCAACTCATTCGGGAAGGAAGAGGGACCGACAAGGAAATGATAGAACGCAGGAATGAGGAACGGTCATAACGCGGACATGAGAAGAAAATATGATCAATGTCTCCAACCTCCATTCCACAGTCACACAAATCGCTGTCTACAATTTGCAACCTAGCAAGGTGGGAGGGAGTACAGACATGGCCTAGCCGCATTCGTATAATAATTGAAGCTGATAGCCTTGAACATTCAACCCTACTAAACCACGGTTTTCGTGAGATTTCAGGTTGAACATCGAAATATCTCTTACCTTTAAATTTACAGGAATCTGTGAAATATTTAGACCAACGATCTATTAAGAAATTCATAGGCAAATTCACGAGATCATGACAATATAAAGTATAAGGATACATATCACCATCATGAACTGCTTCTTTTGCAAGTTGGTCGGCTTTCTCATTTCCCCAAATTCCGCAATGGCTAGGTACCCAAGTAAATATAACGGAGTGACCTTTGGATCGGCAAATATTTAGTAATTTTCTGATGTCAAAGATAATTGGATAATATGGTTTTTTAAATGGAAACTTATCTATGGATTGAAGCGCACTTTTAGAATCAGTAAATATTACAGCCTTTGGGAGCTTGGCTAATAATACATACTCTAATGCTTTGAAAAGACCAAAGCACTCTCCAGTATAAACTGAAGTTTCAGGGGGAAGCTTAACCTTTTGTGAAATTTTAAATTGTGAATGATAAATGCCTATACCTACACAAGTAAATCTACTTTTAGAAGAGTCAGTAAAAATATGGTGCCAGTCACGCCAATTGTCATCCACTGTCTTATTGAAATTAAATTTAGCATCTGGGTCTCCTTTATTTATACCTATACTATAGCAGATGTCAGGTGCAAGGGTTAATGATTCATAGGATATACTGTCAAAAAGGGCAAGCGATGGCGAACGAAAGACCCGCCCATGTATTGATTTAAATTTCCTATAGCTGTTAATTATGCATGGAGTGCTTTGTCGTCTCCAGAACTTGGAGTTCAGAACAAGCTGATCAAGAGCTTCTAGTTGTTTATGTAATAAATGGTTTGTTGATTCCATTATTTTAAATATAAACCTATCCGATAGGTACTGGCGTCGGAGGTAAAGTGGTGGATCCACACACTCTACCTGCAGGGCATTTAGTGGGCTTGATTTCATTGCGCCCGAAATGATTCTCAGAGCCTTGGATTGTATGTCATCTAATTTTTTGGTACCTTTTTTATTACCACCGTCTAAAAGGAATGTTCCATAATCTAGGACACTACGAATGATTGCATTATATAAAAGCTTAAGGCTAGTGGGATGAGCACCCCACCAAACACCCGTCAAACATCTCATAATGTTAAGCAAACGTTCACACTTGTTCACAACATACGTAAAATGCGGCTCTCCGGTAAGTTACTTGTCTAAAATTAGACCTAAAAATTTTACGGAGTCTTTTACGGGTAAAATAGAGTCATTAAATTTAACTATGGGATCAGGAAACGCTTTTTTTCTAGTGAAAACAACAACATTGCTCTTGTGAATTGATAGGCTTAATCCATTTTCATCCAGCCAACATTTTAATAATTTGTGAGAAGTTGTTAAAGACTCACAGGCGTTGTTAATGGATTCATCCATAGAATATAATAGTAGGTCATCAGCATACTGTAAGATATTAACTATGCCCTTCAGTGAGGGCTCCAAATCAGAGGTATATATATTAAAAAGTAGAGGGCTGAGTACTGATCCTTGTGGAAGACCTTTAAAAACTGAATGGGTTTTTCTGCTACCATCAGCAGAGTACACGGATACATATCTAACGGATAGTAAGTTTAAGATAAAGTTGCCTAGAAGATGCGGAATTTTAAGAGCTATTAATTTGCGTTTTAGGATAGATAAAATGACATTATCATAGGCACTATTGATATCTAAAAATGATGCAACCACAAATCTGTTGTTTGAAAACGCGAGATGAATGTCAGTAGTGAATACACTTATACTATCTATTGTACTATTTCCTTTTCGGAAACCAAACTGGCTTCTTGATAATATATGATTACTCTCAATGTACCATTCCAGACGGTTTTTAACAAGGTGCTCAGCCACTTTAACAAGAACAGACGAAAGAGCTATTGGTCGGTATGATTCAGCATTGTTGGGTGGTTTACCAGATTTTAAAATTGGGATAACCTCTTGGAATCGCCAAGAAGAAGGGATGTTCCCAGAGGTAAGAGCAGAGTTAACTAGATTTAAATAGTAAGTTAGACTATCATCACTTAAATGAGCAAGAAAAGAGTAAGGTATGCCATCTTCACCAGGAGCAGAATCTTTAACGGACGATAGAATCCCCTTCAACTCATACAAACTGAAGGGCATGCACAAAGGAGTACCTGTGTGAATGACAGGGAAAAGAGCTGTGGTGGCAGAGTGTGAGTCTTTCTCTGCAACATAAGGGGGAGCTAATATATCAAGAAAACTGTTAGTCAGAGAAGAAGGAAGTTGACACTGAGAAGATGAGTCATTGAAAGCAGATCTAAACCGTTTAATGCTACGCCACACCTCTGAAGGACAAGTTGTCGGGGACAAAGAGTCACAAAAAGCCCTCCATCCTTGAAACTTTTTTTCCCTAAGGATGGTACGGGTTTCTTTCAATGTTTGTGTCAGGTAGTCTAAGTTTTCAGGTGACATATTTTCAGCATATATTTTCTCAGCCTCTTTTCTTTTTTTGACAGCATCAGAACACTGTGCATCCCACCAAGGTGGCAACGGAATCCTATTAGATGCAATATTCTTAAAGGGAAACAATTGATCAGCAACATTAATCAGACACTTGGCCAAAGCGTCGTTGCAATCATTCTCGCCACCACGCACAATTTCTGGTAGTAGTGAAATATTAGTATCTACTTGGGTTCGAAATTGGTGCCAATCAACATCATGTAATCTGTACTTTAATCTGGGGCATCGCTTTTTGATGACAGGATTACTAACAGGTGAGGAGATAATAATTGGAAAATGATCACTTCCATAAGAAGATGAAAGAAGGGACCACGACAGTGAGGAGGCTAGGTTAGGTGTACATATTGATAGATCCACAGCACTAATTATTTGGTCTGAACCTGTACGGCGAGTGGGCTGACCCGAATTTAATAGGCATAAATTATGATTGTCCAAGATATTCAAGAGCCTTCTACCATTACTTCTCGTCACGCTACTTCCCCAATATTGATGGTGACAATTAAAATCACCCATAGCCAAAAAAGGTCTATCAAGCGAAGAAATTACATTTTCTAACTCTCTTATGGCAGCATTGGAGGCCTTCGGAATATATACAGACACAAAAGAAATATTGTCAATAATTACACCGACAATATCAATAAGAGAAAGATTATTATTTGCAAATGGAATACGAGAAAAAGGTAGATTATTTCTAATTAGTATGGCTACACCGCCGTAGCCGTCATTTCTGTCACTACGTATGCACAAAGAGAATATAAGCACTACAAACGTATGCAGGTGTAACCTCTAGTACCAAATAATTGCCAACTTTTTAGCCAGGTCTCTGATAGAGATATTATAACAGGTTTAAAGTTATTAACAAGATAAAGAAGATCAGTTTTTTTAGGAATTACTGATCGAGAATTCCACTGGATTATGCTGTCCATTACTGAATTGATTATTTGGGGAAATGTTTGCAAAGTCATTGATGTCGGCGTGGGACGGTTTTATAATTTTTTTAAGAACTAACATACCAATAAGGTTTTTAATCATATCGACAATGCAATCTAGATCATCACTTTGTTGGGTCTGGGACTGTGCGGGATCTTTTGATAGAGATAATCCGCAACCATCATTTGGAGTTGGAAATCGAAACTCACTAAGGATGGCTTTATGGGCTGCCTGATCGTAACCCTGTGTTAATTTCGTAGGAGCTCGTGGCTTTTGCCAAACCGTTTTCTTATAAGAAGTCGGTATGTTGTTAGGACCCGATTGGGAAGATGGTTGAGCAGATTTAGAAGGCATAGAAGTCAAAACCTCAGCAAAAGACTTTGACACTGGTGGATGAAGTTTTAATGCTTCTGCATATGAAATACAGGAGTGAGCCATAGAATGCTTTATATCTTTTTGCCTTAGAAATTCAGGACAACTTTTATTAATTGCATAGTGCCTTCCAGAGCAACAAATACATGAAGCGTTATCTTGCTCAACAGAACATGTTTCTCCTAAATGGTTTTGTGCACATTTGTAACACCTAGGTTGGCCAGATCGGCACTGATTCCTGGTATGTCCGTAACGACAGCATCGATAGCACTGAATAGTGGGATACACATAGATATCAACTGGCAGGGCATTGTAGCATATGTAAACCCTTTTGGGTAAAACTTGACCATCAAGGGTGATTACAATAGACTGAGAGGGCTTCCATGTGTATGAACCATCTACATAAACTTTATAATTTAACCGTCTAACTTTTAATATCTTACCACAGCCAATTGGGACAGATAAGTTGTCTTGAATTTCTTCAAGTGACCAGTCAGCTGGGACTCCACGGACAAGCCCCATTCTGGTGATATTAAATGTTGGCAGAAATGCCTTAAGATTACCGTCTAATGAACTACATTTATCAATAAAATTGTTAGCACTTATAAAATTTGTGAAGGAAACAGTGCATTTATTACGTCCTATCCTTTTAACAGAACCTGTAACTATATTTTCAAATTTATTTTTCTTCAGAAAGTTGCCAAAGGTAATGGGGTGTAAACTAGTCGGGCTGTTATCCATATCAGCTTTGCGTTGTACATGGACTAAGTAAGGTGCAGCATCAGTTTTTATGTACTCTCTCCTACCAATTTGTATCGGTTCAATCTGGTTGACTGGTGCAGTACTATTCATGTTTATTTCAGGTTTAGGATCGATGTGAGTGGGATTGTGAGATGGAAGAGTTAGACAATTGCACTCATTTTCATTACAAGCATTAGAATCATCTTTCAGGTTGACTACTCCTCTATTATTTTTTTTCTTTTTATGACAAGTTTTGCACACCCTATGTTGCCTACGTTTTCTGCTTCTGTCTTTATTTGTTACTGAATTATCAGTATCTCTTCCGCTACCCTGAATTGATGCGTCCGTGTCCATACTTTCTTCGATTGTGACATAACTAGCCACGGGGGGATTTAAGCCAGAGCTTAAATCCCCCATAAAATTTATAGGCGGATCGTTCATACGATCCTGACCTTAAAAGATATTACCATATAATAATATAAATAAACTTACCAAATAAACACCTAAACTACACAGAATATAAGAAGATTACTACTAATTTATTAAATATACAAACATTCAAACCAATCTAATTATTTTATACCTATTAATTAATTTTTAAAATTTCCGAAAGAAAAAAACACCCGCTCAAACCGAAGTTTCCCGCGCTTTCTGACACGACATTATTGATACTTAACACAAGACAGCTGATAAACCATAGATTATTTGTGATAAACAGTGCTTAGATCATAGATTATCTATGGCTCAGATAGATAACTTTTTTTTTCTGGCTTCCAACGCATTTAGCCAGTTTTTATCTTCCTGTTTTATTCAGTTTTTATCGCTATATGCTCATAGATAACTAGTCATTCATAGTCTTGCCCTAGTAAAGTAGTGGGAGCTTTACTGAAGGCTTCTTTGAAGTTTTGGAAACAACATGGAAAATCACAATTCACGGTAAATATGCCACTTTCCTACACTTTTGCGTGTTGTCGAAGACGTTATGTCTAGAAACCCATCATTTTTACACATAAAAACTCGGAATTACACAAATTTTAGAAAATGAAACACTACCTCGACGCGTATTTTCCCGTGTTGGCGCCAAAACTCCCGATGATAACTTCTTTCCGGGATCGCCATAGATGAAAAAAAAAAAAAAAAACATTTTTCGTTTCCCTCCGGATTCAGTTCGTATGTAATCAAATCACTCAATTATTAAATGGAAGCGTTGTAATACTTGCAATCAATTTCTATTTAATAAATCATCTACTAGATAATTGTAATTTTCTTTTTTTATAAAATATGGAGATATCAATTGGTTATATTAAGACATTAAATAAGAATTCAGTTCTAGTTTCCGAACGAACAGTTTCGCTGATCATTTCCGAATTTCCGTCATTTGACATCCTATTCGGCGGCAACTATAACACCGACTTAATTTTTCGAAGTGATAATAAAATTACCAAGTTTTCTAGCTTGCTTTGTCATTTCTATTTATAGCATTTAATCTGTGTCCTTGAAAGAGAAGATTCTGCTCGGAAAATGATATTACTTCATATTCACATTATAATGGCAGGTAAGTTGATTGTTTTTCTTAGTGCAACAGATTACATACTTATTTGGTAATATTAAAAGTGGGGCTAACCCGCGAATCATAAACCAGAAAAGAAAGTGAAAAGTATACCTAGAAATTATCAATCCAGGACTCAGGGCACAGGCGTACCCTTTGGTGCAGATTTGTAACTACTTACCTACCTGAATTTACTATACGACTAGACGTACGGCAACGCACCACCAATACACGGTGGATATTCCACTCATACACACAAAACGCTTTGGCAACACATTCATCATGCATGCTGCTAAAGAGTGGAATGCCCTGCCTGAGTGTGTTTTCGGAAAGCTATAACCTGGGAATCTTCGAGTCTAGAGTGAACAGGTTACTTTTAGGTTAGTGTACTCCACCTTCGACCACATCACTTACCAACAGGTGAGATAGTGGTCAAACGCGACCTAAACCAAAAAAAAAAAAAAAAAAAATAGGTCTGATGTCGGAGACACCGTGTACCACTGAACAAGAATCGAACCCACAGGCAGTTCTTTATTACATTTGTATCAATTTAAGACGATCAAATTCACAATTTATGACGTTGTCTACTTTTTTTTAATATTTTTTGCTTGAAAAATGCTTTTAGGCATGATGCCTCCTATCCAGAGACGTTATGAGGAACTCATCCATTTTGAGCCGTTTTGCCGTCATAACTGCTTCAGCAAATGAGACGATGGTGGCCCAGCCCTCCACGCTGTCGACCATGGCGCGAATGTCTTGTCCGATCCTACTTACTATAGTTTCACCGGCACCGCGGTACTGCTTGTTCGTACTTCGCTTGTTCCTAGGGAGCGGTACAGCCATATCGGTCAAACTACCGAGTCGAACTATAGTATAATAAGAGCATTTACGGACTGAATTTAGACAGTACAATACTTCGACATGTACCGAACTTCGAAAACACATAGATCGACAAGTCATTGCTTCGACAGACAATTATTAGACAACACACACCTTCGAATTACCACTACTTCGACAGACGATTATTCGACAGACAATACTTAGACAAGATACATCTACGAATGACCACTACTTCGACATTTTTTTTTTGTAGTCTTTCGTTGAAGTGGGTTAGGTTCGGTTAGAACAGAACTGTGATCCCAACAGAGCGCGAGCCGAGCGAAGCGCCGGAATTGATGTTTCAATTGATTGGGTACATATTTAATTAGGTAGGGCACATTTTTTGATACATTTCAGAACATTATTATTTAGGGAGAATGTTAAAAAAATCGGTCAAACTAGTGGTCATTCGAAGATGTGTGTTATCATTGTACGCCATAGCACCCGATCCTCCGCCTTGCGCATCCAGTCTATCCCAGCTACCTTTTTCAGGTTGTCCGTCCATCTTGGGACGGACATCCTGAAACAACAACAACGTCTTTCCGTACGTACGTACCTTTTTTTTACTGCGGAAATCCCTTCGAATACCCCCCGCCGGTCACATTGGGTGGTTATGTCGGGCTTGAACCGACTGAAACCGCACGCCGTCTCGGGTCTTCAGACGCCGGGGTTTACACCGTGGTGCCCATAGAGCATTATCCCTCGCACCCCGACTGACCCTGGGCCATCTCCAGTTTCGAGATGGCCCCCTCGGGTTTGGGAACCATGGTGTCCCCGTCTTGCCACGGTTTGGTGGAGGGGCGCTAGTCGCCCCGCCGTCCAGGCCTGCTTCTGCTGGGGTGACAGGCGGCCTCACCTGCCACCCCCAGGCCTTCTTTATGTAGGTACGTACCTCATTATTTTATTCATATAATTTATAGATAATAAAATAAATATTTCATTATCGTCTATATGTTATATAAATAAAATTAAAACTTTAAAAATCCGCGACACAAAATAGAACAAAATAAATAAATAAAAATAAATATTCTACGACATTCTACACAGCGCTTTCTAGACCCAAAGTAAGCATAGTTTAACTAGCTTGTGTTATGGGTTCCAGAATGCGGATAAACATACTTATATACTTTTTTTTTGTAAATACATACATATTATACATAGAAACACCCAGACCAATGCAAATAGACATATTCATGCATACAAATATTTGCACTGAGCGGGAATCGAACCCGCGCCCCCCTGTCGTAGCAGTCGAATGAACTACTGCTACGCCACAGAGGCATGAAAATAGGTATGAAGTTGAAACCCTATAAAAATCCGGGTCGGCAGCGCGAGAGTGAAGCTCTGGTGTTGCACACGTCCATAGACCGCGGTAGCCGCTTCCCATCAGGTGGGCCGTGTGCTTTTCTGCCACCTTAGTGGTATAAAAAAAAATAACCTTGCAATAATGACCCTTTTTTTTAACGTGCGGAAACCCCCTCGGTCTTCACTTCATCAGAGCTAACGGTGAGGTGGGCGCGTCGGAGTTGAACCGACTAAAACCGCACGGTGTTTCGTCACATCGGCCTGTGTGGCCGGGGAACCTGGTGTGCCCGAAAAGTTATAAATATGATACAGAAAATAAATTCCTCCGGTTTCTTCCTATTCGAAATGCTTTATTGTATTCTCATTCGTATATATAATCTCTGGTCGTATTCATTTCTTAAATGAATTTAAACCGCTAAATAAATATAAACTGCACTAATCAAATTAAATCCAGTGGGAGAAGGCGAATGCGAGCAGCCGTGCAGTACCTACCTACGCTACGAGAACGCGCGCAATCTCACTCACGGTACGACCCAACCTGCGCCCAACCTTATATTATGCTAATATGTGCGTGGCAGCGTGTGCCTCACATGCGTGTGCTCACACATCTAATTCATTTCCATTAAAATAACATACTGTTTATACTGTGGCCGAACGCTCCCCACTCCAGGCTGTGCACACAGCGGAGCATACGCTTGCCGTCAGCCGTGTAGCCCCACCGCTACAGTGGTGACACATAGGCTCCTGCTTGATGCTGACCACCTACCAGATGATCTCTCATTTTTTCTTCGGGTTGGTACACAGTAGCAGTAAATAGACACAATTTAGATAGAAAGAAAAAAATCATTTTTCAATTCTTATTACATTTATTTACGAGCCACATTCATCACAGTTTTCGTATGTTTAATAATATTTACAAATTTGTCACATTACATATTTAAATATAACTAATGACAAAAGAAATCATCAAAAATAGATGTAGGTACTTATTGGTGTAAAACCAATTGGTATTCAAACCCTGATGCAGGATTTCATTAGCTTAGTAGAAAACTTTAAATAAATTGTAGTCATTTTAAATTATTATTCTTTTAATGTTAAAACTAGAATATAACATCATTCCTAACAAAACTTATCATATTTTGGAAGCTGCGTTAGGAAATTAATTTTTTTGTAAAAACATTGTTAGGACATAGGTCTCGTGTAATGATTTGTTTTTCCTCAAAGGCATGAAACAGCGAAGCTTAAAGCTCTTCTAAAATAAATTAAGCAAACTTAACCCTGAAAACAACCGCGAGCCTGTGTGCATTATTTTTAATAGTCAAACTAATATTTGGGTAATTGGTGGGGGTCACTAATTTCATATTTTTTATCAAAATTATAAAAAATAGAGGAAGGGGTAAGTTTTTCTGGTGGTAAATACCTTACAATTGTCCGTTTAGGATAACGATATTTCCAGGTTAGTGAAAAATAGTTACCATTTCCATTTCGGTTTATTTTTGTTTCTTGACTAGTGCCTTTTACTTTTCTTTTATATTTTGGAAATTAAATAAAAATATAATTTTAAAATTGATTTGCATTAATGACAACACAATATTTTTATTATATATTTTTTAAATTTATCTACCTTTACCAAGTAACCTTACAAAGTTCAGTTAATAGTGTTTATATTCGAAACTGCATCATCATTTACAAACAAACAATTATAATAGACATTGGAATTTTGTCAAAGCGTGAATGGATGATCGTGAATTATTTACCACTTATTTGAGATATATCATAAATCATATAATTTCATTGCGGGTGTTGCTAACTAGTGAGCCGAGACAATAAATATTACTAGGTCTCCAAGGCGAATCGCTGCTTGCAATGTTGAGCTGAGTGAGACATCGTGAATCAGATTTTGAAAATTTTGAACAGTTATCATTCCTCCGTGGCAAGTCCGATTTTGAAAATTCTTTTTGAAAGTCACAACTCTGGACATGCTTTCGGAGCGTGTAAAGTTTGGTCACAGTGTCTCGAGCGGTTATTATGTAATTCCATCTGGAATTTTTTTAACGGTGATCATTCCTCTGTGGTAGCATTAATTTTTTCAAAATATAACCATAAACCTTCCTCTGATTGACCTCTTTAATTATGCCAAATTTGGTTCTGATTGGATTAGTAGGTAGTTTAGGAGGAGACCTGTGACAAAGAAAATCCTGAAGTCTGGTATGAGGAGCTTTCGCTCGACTTCGTCTCACTCAGCTCAATAATTTAGGAATTTAAAAACTGTTATCAGAATTTTTCTTGAATAAAATTACAAAAAATCTACCAAGACCTTAAAATCATGATATTTACAAAAAATTATGATGCACCAACTTGGACATTACTTTGAAGTGTCAAGTGATATATGACAGATTTGAGGTGACATATATGTGTCTTAGTAATAAACTAAATATGTAACATTGAGCCCTCTATCGAATAAATTCGAATTTTTCCAAAAAGTTAAGTTGTTTGACATCCGAGTAAATCTTATAATTAGTTAGGTATGGCAGCGGTATTTAGTATTCCATTCAGAAGTCTTAAATTCCCTGACAAAGTAGGCGGCAAAACAGCTGAATAGCTTACTACAGCTAAGTACCAATGCATTAAATCAGCTTTCGATTAAAAACTGTTGACGTACGTTGATTGTTGTACGCGATTGACGCTTACGAAATAGAAAGCCGTAGCCATTAACTAACATGCTAATCTTTATGAACTTGCCGAAAGTAGGTAGGTAGGTATACGCCTGCGATAGACCACATGCCCCCTAGTGAGAAGTCTGGCTAGGTCTATGCCTGAATTTCTCTTGTAGAACGAACTGGGTAAAATATAGAACCTTTTTTTTAAATCATTCGCAAGTGGTTACATTAGGTAATTGTTAGGTCTACACGCATAGTTAGGTACATGTAAGTTGAGAACATTTATTATTCACGATCGTAATTTAGTTCACTTATTCATATATTAATAGTTACATAGGCTTGCTAAGCCTTTTCTTACTTCAGTCTCACTTTCGATCTTATCATATTATGAATGTTCCTAAACATAGATTACTTAATACAGGACAGAATTAGTTGCTGTATAGGTACTTAAATCTAATTACGCCATACTTAGAATTTTCTTTGGCACACTTTTAATAATTTTTTATGAACATAATTCGGACATTAATAGGATTCACAAATGGCGACAGAAATTGATATTGGTATTTAAACGTAGAAATAGAGAATCAAATATTTTTAAGATCTAACTGCGCAAAGGGCGTTTTTAAGAAGAGGTTGTGGACTTTGAAATCCACCAAGTGCACTACCAACTCAACATTAAACTGTATTCGAAGACACTGAAATTTCACACTGGTTCGGGTACCATGGGATATAAAAATATAATTTAATTTAGTTGGTGGGGTTAAATACCTACTATTGTGTGGCAGTAAGCGTCTAAGTCATCCGGTCATGGTGGTAGAAATTTGATGACACAAATTTGTCACAAAATTCGGCCGGGTAGGTACCACCGTGCACGATTGCGAAAATCCCTCCATAGTAATCCAATTTCGGTTTGATTGCGTTCAGGGGTCAGCAAGTGCATAGCCGGGCAGGGGGGTTGTGGTCGCAGCACTAGTGGGACCGGTGGGTGTCACGCGGTGCTGCGACGACAATCCTCTTCTGATGAGGCCGTCAAGCTGAGTGCCACCATTGTTAACATGGTACGTGTATGTAATGGAGACCCTCTTTCCTGAGACTTTACCTTCAGCTTACCATCAGGCGAGGTGAAGTCAAATTGACGTGTCCTAAATATAAAAAAAAAAAAAAAACGTCAAAGCGAATATTATTATGACGCTACCTTTTTTTTTCGTGCGGACATCCCTTCGGATACGCCCCCGCTGAACGGCGGTTATGTCGGGCTAGAACCGACTAAAACCGCACGAACAATAATGACAGCGAGCGAGAAAGATGGGTACTAAAAAGAATATCATCCACAGAACAAATAATATACTCCGAGAGATATCACCAGACGACCCAGATGATAACTTTAGTACTATAGAAACGTATGCCCTGCGTAAATGTTAATAGTAGTAGTCTTGAAATAAAAAAAGATAAATGGTAGCACACTAGGACAAAAATCTTAAGAAGATACCTTTTTTTTTTGTCGTGCGGAAATCCCTTCGGATACCCCCCGCCGGCCAGCGGGGGCGTTTATGTTGGGCTTAAACCGACTAAAACCGCACGCCGTCTCGGGTCTACAGACGCCGGGGTGTAAGGTTACCCATAGGGCATATCCCTTGCACCCCGACTGACCCTGGGCCATCTCCGGTTTCGAGATGACCCCTACGGGGGCGAAGAAGATGCCTAAATAAATATATAAACTACATGTATTACCGCTATTGTTAGACAAATTCAACATAATATATATATATATATGTCTAATTACATGCATTCTTACTTATGTATATTATACATAGATATAAGTATATTTTATTTTAAAGATTAGACCTAGTTAAGACTTAAAAGGACTTGCCAATTTTCAATTTTATACATAAAATAGTTAATGTTAGTACAGGCAGTAAAATTTGAGCCCAATATTACCAACTCCGAACAAGGTAACGAAGGAACTGCACTTCCTCTTACACGTATTGCCTTTTAATTCGAAGTTCAAACACATTTCGACATCGTGCAGAAATCCCCGCGACTATCCCGACACACTTTTTGTTTAATGAATTTGGGGTTTATTTAGTAAGTCCAACGTATCAGCCAACATTTTATCTTTTGATCTATTGTCCAAACATCGTAGCCGCTTCGCTGTGATTTTGTATAAAACATTAATATGTTTCTATTATATTATTAATAGTTCCTAATGGAACTATATAGCTGATGCCCGCTTCTCCGCCCCCGTGGATGTTGTCTATCACGACTTTTGGTGATACCTCCGGTTCTACTCAATCAATTGCAATCGAACATACTGCAGATTTTAAGTCTGATCAAGACCTTTAAAGAAGTAGTTTTTGCCTCCATCACGAACAAACAGACAAGAATTCCAAGAAAAATATTTTTCTTTTCCGTATCGTTCATTTAACATACCTAACCCAAGTTTTATTTTTAAAATATCTCCAATGTACAGACACGACTAATTTTCAATTTTATAATGGTGTAGATGTATACAGGGTACCTACCTTAGGTACACAAAATAACGAATTTTAAAAAAAATTGTCTGTTTATATATCTTTCTCTCTCTTTCTGATTAACTTGACTAATCTAAACTAATCGGTTAGGTCGATTCTCACGGGATTTCCACTGACAGATAGCTAATATTATAAGGCGTAACTTATGCAACTTGTATTTTAGAAAAATAATTATTTTTCGCAAATAATTAAAAACCAGATTTAAGTACACGCGGACGAAGTCGCGGGCATAGATAGTGTTAAATATTTTTCTTTGCCATAGGAACATCGCAATACAAAATATTGCGATGTTCCTAGCTAGTAGACACTTTTCGGTAAAAATTTATCGGCTTCTCAAAATTTCAAGTTAATTCATTTTCTACTTTTCGAGTTAACCTATACGGATGTTATATTTTTAATATAGTACAGGCGAGTTCATCTGATACAAACATAATACCCGCCGCTTTCGCGATTCTTCTATAAATTTTACGAACTTGCAAACTCGTATTAGATACCTTAAATATATGTTTTACCAATAACCTGCAATGCAGCAAATTAGAAATCATATATTATATTGAAGTCGGTGGTTCAATTTTCTTAATTAATATTAGTAACTTAATATATCAAATAAGTCGGTGGTTCAATTTTCGTAATTAATATTAATCTATACTAATATTATGATGATTTGTATGTAAGTATGTTTGTAACAAATTGGCTCAAAAAGTACTGGAGCGATTTTGAAAATTCTTTCACCATTAGAATGCCTTATTCTCTGCCTGATCTAATGCTTGATTATTCCTGAGTAACATAGGCTACTTTTTATCCCGAATTTTCCACGGGATCAAGACTTACGCGGGTGAAACCGCGTGGCGATGCTATTAACTTAATATATCAAATAGAATGACCCCACTGAAAAATAATAATAGTTATACTATTGAGCTATATGTTATTTGAAAAAGTTCTTGTTAAGTCCTTTCTGCTTAACTAGGTCCTTTATCCAGTTATTATCATGTTATCTTAGACCTGGAATAAGAATCAAATACTAGTAGGAATACCATCGATATTTTAAAGGTGATTTATCACTTATATAATTATTATAATATGTATTTAGATTATTAAATATATTCACTATTATATGGACAAATATTTACACAAAAATGTATAATATCATAATGGTATAGACATTCATTTGTAAGAATAATAACTACTTATTTACAAATTTTGCACAATATTGGCACATTAATTTTGTTAGTTGAAACAATTTATATACAAACAATTGGCACAAAAATGAGTACGTTTTTCAGGACTCTATGTTAGGCCAAAATTATTAGCAATTATGTTATACACTACATTTTGCTTACATGAGCAAATAGGAATGGGTGTAGGTACTCATATTTAATTAACAGTCTAAAAACTTAGAAGGAAGATTGAGCATAGCAAATTTACCATTTTTCGAACAACAGGCAAGATGAAAGATATCTATAAATTGTCATAACATAATGCAAATATGTAGGTACAGGTATAACATTATTCCACACCTACGATTCGCCAGTTATGTTAAGGTCCCAATGTAATAGAGGGCGAGCCTATTGCCATCTACCGGGCACATTATTAAACGAGCGTTAATCGTGGGTGTGTAATACACCTCTGCCTACCCCTTCGGGGATACAGGCGTGAAGTTATGTTATGTTATGTTAGGTATAACATTATCTGTCAATGTGCCAAGCCTCTATAATATAAACTCTAAATCATTATAGATTTCAGGATACACATTTATAGTAACAGTCAAATAACTTAGGTAGATCTATTTAACACAAACGATAAGGTAGTACCAGCGATGACATTACCATTACCATACCAAAGGGGGGGGCCCTTTGGTCTCCTACAAAACTCATCATTTGTTTCCCACAGCTGATCAGTTGTATATGCAATTAGCTGATTTAAGATGGATTCACAGGCGTAAACAACCATTTCCTGGCCTGAGCATTTATTCTCAAATCTTCACGTCAGCAATGATCTTTGCCGGATTGGAGAATTGATGCCTAAACACCTTCTTTCAAAATAACCATTTTTTGTTTTCACTCTGTAGATAGCTTCCTTAATTAATAATATTAATTTATCATTTTATAAACAATTCTTGCCAAGGTGGCAATAGTATTTAGGACAAATAAATGTAACAGTTTTTTTGCGATTTAACCTATGTATGCATTATGGTGGTTCTACGGGAATAGCCACGGCGCGCTGGATTTCCACCTGCACCCGCACCTTGCTGTGCCTCGCACTCGCGGCGTACACGGTCTATGATATCTATTACCATCTTGTCTTCCCGAGAACGGCGCTCTTCCCAATCTGCTGGTCTCGTTTGTGGTACTTGCTCTGTAACTGATTAAAACAAACAATATTGTTTATGTTGTAGAGTGAAAGAGAGAGAGAGTAGTAGCACCAAGCGAGAAGTGTTATTCTATAATGTTTTAGATTAAGTGCTTTAGCGCGAGCTACATAAACCAGGGAGCTGGAAGAAGTCGAGAGCGACGTCCATAACCTGCTTCTCTTATTTCAGATGAACAGTCGTGCTAACTTTGTAATTAGACGAAAAATAATATCTGACAGCTGGATTATAGCAGTTTAGCGAAAAAATTATTGCTAATACAGTTTTATAACATACATAACATAAACTCACGCCTATGTCCCCGAAGGTGATAGCACCCACAATTCGCCAGTTTAGGTTAAGTTCCAAACGTAATGACGGTGGCGAGCCTATTGCCATTAACCGGGCACTTATAACGGGCAACAGCGAAATTTTGATGCTGAGTTGTATTAGTGGAAAACAAAACTATTGAATAAATACAAATAATACATACTTTTCGTTCGGTAAGGCCTTTTTGGTTCCACTGGCTTCGTTACATTCACGTTCCTCTGTATAGCCGTCTGATAATTCGGCACGCTAGATGTCGGTATAACTAATTCAGGATCGGGTTCTTCTTTCATTTCTTGTTGTGTTGGGACTTTCTCTTTAAAATTTGCTTCTAATTGCGAGTTACATAATACTGGACTTGCGTCTGACAATAAATCACTATGTTTGCTTGCAATGTGTCCAATATATCCTGAATCAAGAATTAAGATGATTATTCATTATCATCACGCTATAGCTAAAAGGTAATGAGCAGTAAAATATGAAATCTCGAAACTACAGAGTTACCTATGTGTAAAAGATAGTTGATTAGAAACTCAACCTGTGATAATAAATATCTTCACGCTATTTTATTAGGGAACCGGGTAGAATTTATCTGATTCAATTGACAAAGACATATCAGAATGGGTGAAAGTTATGCTACGACACCGGCTGACAAAAGCAGAGATTGCACGAAGAACACACACGGTGATAGCGAGAAGAGGCATTCCACAAGGAGGATGTCTATCGCCACTACTGTGGTGCCTGTTTATACGCGAATTGGTAAACAGAATAGACAGGATGCACATATACACACAAGTGTATTTGGACGATGGAGTGCTCCTGATCACAAGCAAAGTCCTCAGCGTCATGTGCAACATCATGAACAGAGGCGTAAAAGAAACATTAGGGTGGTGCAGGAGCAAAGGCCTTAACCTGTACCCTGATAAAACCAAAATAGTCTTAAACTTAAGTCTAACAAAGCCGAACTAGACAAAGTCCAAGGGTTAGCGGCTCTGATGACCACGGGCGCGATGAGGACAACTCCCACAGCCGCGCTCGAAAGCATATTGGTGCTTGACCCCCTGGATTTATAAATAAAAAAACAAGCAACCGAACAATGGTTCAAACTCAGGAGCACTGGCCAATGGACAGGAACCATTATGGATAAAGGCGATGCCAATATCCGCAAGAACTATGAAGAGAGGCTGTGGATGATCCTCTCTTACAATGACCTGATAAGGAAGGAGAAAATCTTCGACAAGAAGTATAGAGTACACATAGGACCAAGAGACGACTGGAGGACAGATGCCAGCGGCACTGTCTGCTATACGGACGGCTCAAGGAAAGAAATAACAAACCTATCTGGATCTGGAGTATAGATTAAGTGCGAAGACAGATCAGAGATAAATATATCAATACTCTTAGGCAGATTCGCAAGAGTCTTTCAAGCGGAAGTCTACGCCATAAAATAATGTGCTGAGCTGGTCGAACACCTGAACAACATCAACAGGGTGACCATCTACAGCGACAGCCAGGCGGCGCTGAAAGCACTAAGCAAAGTGGGAACGACCTCAGCAATTGTTAGAGAATGTAAAGAGTCACTCGAGAAATAGGCCAGTAAAGTCGACTTGAGGCTCGTCATAGAAGTATAACAGAACATTGCAGACTAAACAGAAACCTAATAGTGATCGGAGTGAAGACTGACCCCAATTGTCTGGAGTGCATGGAGACAGAAGAGACCAGTTTCCACCTGCTGGCCGAGTGTCCCAAGTACTCACTAGTTAGATGGGAGCTTCTGGGATCGGACACACTGGACACGGAGGAGTTGAAGGATCTGAAGGTGGAACAGATCGCAAGATTCTGCAAGGATACAAAAAGGTTTGAAGGGACACCGTGAATGCTGGAATAACCACGCTGTCCCCAACGGGAGGGTTGGGGAAATGGATGAAGTGGCCCACAAACCTAGTGGGTGGATCGTCCGTCCGGCTTCCGGTGTCCCCACTTGAAATAATAATAAAATACTGGCTCGTACAGGGTTCATAACTCTTAACTACCATGAAAAGGACCGGGCTTGAGCAGCTCGTTTAAGTGCAGCAGGAATAATGTGAAATGATCTCCCTGCTGTGGTTTTCCCAAGCGACTACAATATGGGGTTCTTTAAGAAGGCTTTTTACAGGTTCGGCAGCCCCTGGTGTTGTACACGTCAATAGGTCACGGTAACCGCTTCCCATCAGGTGGGCCGTGTGCTTGTCTGCCACCGATACCCGATGAGGTCGTTCACATCAAGATATTCTAGAAGCTTACTGTTTAGTACATGCGTCATACTCTTTACAGGACGTTACGGAGATAGGTTGACAGGGTCCGCCTGGTTGCCCTTTTTTGGACACAGGTTGCACGTTGGCTTGCTTCCAGGCCCTGAGCTCGATTGGTGAAAATGACAGGTAACATAACAAATCTTATCTTGCTGGGTTGAAAAGTTTATTCTTGATGAAATACTTGCTAAGTAATGTGCCCGGTAGATGGCAATAGGCTCGTCCCCTATTACATTGGGACCTTAACATAACTGGCGAATCGAGGGTGTGCCCACGATTCGCCTTCGATACACTTCTGCCTACCCCTTCGGGGATATAGGCGTGACGTTATGTTATCAACTACAAGTTTCATCAAGACATTTAAAACTTACATTAATCATAAGCGAACTAATTAGTCAGTAGACCATATTGGCGTCTTTGTTCTTTTTCAGTTTATTATTAATTTTATTTAAGTGCTTGTTGATCCAAATAGAAGTGAGCTCCACTTGGTAGGGCGCATGCTGGCATTAATATCCTCATAAAGCAAAGCCTGAAATTTAGCATCAATGGACGAGGCGGATGTTGACCGACCAAGATGCCCGTTCAGAAAGTTTCACTTTAGCATATTTACTTGTCTTATATATATATTTGATAAAATAGTAAAATATTTTAATTACCTTTTCTGCTTTTGAAATAAACCAGGCATTGTTCGCATTGGAATAGCGGCGCAGGGTTAAGTGGTTGTATCATATGCACTTTATACTTATGTCTGTACCAGTGCGTGCGGCTTTGTAATATTTCCCCACACAACTTACAGACAACGCTACCATCGTTTCGTAACATATATTCTAGCAAGTCACTTCTCCCTTTCAGTGCTACTTCATTATTCTCATTTCCGGCTTTCGGTTCGACATCCTCGGAGTTAGGTTCCATTAAAAAATGTATTCCAGTCACATCTTTCATTACGGTCTCCATATTGGTATTAATTACAGTTTCATTGACATAGTTACCTTCTACCAGTTCTGTGTTAGAAGAGTCCGACATTACTTCTAGGGAGATAATTGGCATACTGCCGTGATCACCGTCATCTTCATACGTGTAATGGAATTCTGAAATCTCAGCTGTAATCATATGAACGGATAGTAAATAACAATTACTAACTCATATCATGAATAGTACATTTTTTACATGTAATGAATTAAGGGGTCTAAAATAAAAATAAATCGACAAAATAAAATTGTAATGGCGTTTTAGGAAGAGCTTAAGGTGAAAGCTTTGACCAAAACTTAGATTAAGGTCTAGAGCCGATACTGGGTTTAAATCAAAGGCACTGATATTTTAATATTTTTATTCGTAGTGTAGGTAAATGTTTTGACAATATTACTCAATACGTGTTGGTAAGATCCTTCTTTAAAATACAACTACTATATTTCTGTTATAATAAAAAATATTTTTTTGTCTCGTATTCATCAATTTATTGTTAAAGCTTTGATGTTTGCAACGATAATTACCTATGATAGTATACTATTTAAATTATTAGTTAAACTGTGGTAGTAATTTTGTTAATAGCTATTGTTAATAATAGACTATCGAATAGCTAACGGACTTAATCATTATAACATTACAATATTGTAGAAGTAGTCGAAGTTAAAAAAAAAACATATTTTAGTATGGCCCACCTTATAAACAAAAGAGGTCTATATATCTACCAAATTCTATCAAATTGGTGTACCTATTATTAAGCGATATGTACGTAGATATATAAGTATACTTTTTGAACAAAATAGTTTTGAATAGTTTTGAATAATAAACGGTACAGTATTTTATGTGTGAACGATAGTAAACTTAATACTCGCTGCCAATAGCTATTATTTAAATATCTAGAATGTATGTCTAGATCATGCATCTGTGTGACCAAAAGCGGTTATAATATAAATGAGCTACGGCCATCGAGTAAGATTCAATAGAATATAGAAAAAATCAACACTTGCATATATAAATCATTGCACTTGACACGTATCTTAAAATAGTAAAAACTTTTCTTGCAATATTAGTTAATAATAAACATTTTTAAACTTCTAGACGATTTCCATATAACATAGTTTACAAATAGCATATTATTGACACCAGTATAGTATAGTAATAGGCATAGTATAGAAGACCTATACTGCAATAATAAATTGACGTGGATGCTAGGAGACTAAACCTTTTACCGAAGAAGAAATGAATGTTTAGAAATGAAGTCGGGTGAAGTTAATACAATAATTAATATTTTACACAATTATCAACTAATGGTTACTAATAAATTTATGTGCAAAACATCTTAATTTTGTATCACTATTAAAACTAACAACATATTAAATCGCCGAAATCAAATTTACCAAATAACACATACCGTGTCCATAATACTCTCTATTCAAAGTGTAACATATATTTTTAAGATGCTTCTAATATTAAAATTACGCTGCCTTGCAGCATGTGTTTAGAAATGAGAAAGTAAGTATTACAATAACTCAACAATGAACATGATCGCCAACTTAGTTAGCACTAATATCACAAAATAAAATACTACAAAAAAGATAAAAAGATAGGCATAACATTTCACCACTCTAAATAAGATAAAAAAGACAAAGACTTTTCATTCGAAGATTGTAGAGAGATTTACTCAAGATCAAACCAAGTAGATTTAGAGAATTAGAGCGAGTGGTGAAAAATATAAAAAAAAAACAAAAGAGGTCCTTGTTAAAATAAAACCCACGTTACGTGACGTTGAGTTAGTTTGTGCGATTGACTGGCGCTGACGTACCTACTTAAATCAAAATCACACTGCAAATTGTTAATACCTTGTCGGCGACTATATATATCTAAATATTTATGTAATACACAGTTAAACTATATACAAGAACGTGAACTAACAAAATCTTCTTATTCATAAACTTAACGTAAATGAAACTATATCAAAGTTGTGCGCTAAATTTTAAAATACGAAAACTCAATTTATAACCGATAATGCTTTAAGTAGATATATGATTAATTCTAACCATTTTTGTCTCAATTCAATAAAAACATTAATGGATCTCATTCTTCTCAAACGTGAACTTAACGTAGTTTAGGCATATCTAACCATTCCGAACTTGAACTTAACAATATACATGAAAATTAGGCGTTATGTTAATATTACCTAACAAATATTATTTCCCTTATCAATGGAAGAACTGCTGATTTTGTTATAGGTCCTAGGCAAACGACCTAGAACATCTTTGCTATTCTATAAATATATTCTACGAGTGAAATAATAAGAGTTGGAAACTTTAGTTATATTAAAAATTATACAAAATGAATAATAGTTGTGCTATGGCACTATTAAATTATATGTTAACATATGGACATTTTCCACTATACTTCTCTTGTTAAAATAGATTCATCAATTAGGTACATTTTGTACATAACAGTATGTAGGCTCACTAATATTCAAATATTTTTATAATCTACTAGCTTTTGCCCGCGGCTTCGCCCGCGTGGAACGCTTCCCATGGGAACCTATTCCAGGGATGAAAGTAGCCTATGTGTTATTCCAGACTATAATCTATTTCTGTAACAAATTTCAGCCAGATCCATTCAGCCGTTTTTGCGTGAAAGAGTAACAAACATCCATACATCCATACTCACAAACTTACGCGTTTATAATATTAGTAGGATTTATTTAAAGTCTTTAGTAAGATAGAAAAGATATTTTTTTTATATAGTTAATATATCTATTTTAATAATGCTTTCAAATGATCTCTAAATAAAATGTCGCATACCTATATGATACGGGCCGTGTATACACAGTGCTACTATGCCTTAGGCGTCTAGGCAACAGTTTTATCACATAGCGATTTAGCAATGTGCGAATATAGACGACATTAACTTATGTTTTATTTGTAATACAGTCTTTGGTTGGTGTCTTGCGGTATCTCGAATAACTATAAGTATCTCTAGGCACTTTAAGGCGATAACGTTTTCAGTATTAACTTTAATTAACTGCGTAAATGGAAGGCACATGTCAGACTTTCGTAGCATTTAAAAATGCTGTAATTTCAATAAGACACGTAAAATTCAACACGCAGTAACTGGCCTCAGTTATTACATTGTATATTATTGTCTAATATTTGCACAACCATACTTTTAAACAAGATAATATAATGAGCTTTATTTTATGTAACAAACATTCGTTATTAAATGCATAACAGTATTCTTGGAAATATGTAATACGTATGTAAAAATGTATACGAAAATTTAACTCCAAAAATAGAATGAATACTATAATCGAAACCTCTATAACTGGACAATCTAGAAACTAGCCAAAGGAAATGTTTATAATTTTACGTGGAATCAATAACAATCCAGCGACAGAACGTCACTCACTCAAACTTGCGCAGGGTCTGGCGATGAGTGTGATGGAGTTGACCCGCGCGGCGATCCGGAACCCATCGGCTCCAGCTTGATGCCAGGCGGTAGTTGGCCCTCCATACCGGGTAACATGAAGAACGCATTCGGTGGATACACACAATCTTTTGGTACGTAGCAATCGTGCGTAGTCTTCATATGATTTTTCATTTTGTCAGGTCTAGAGAATTCTTTGCAACACACAGGACATGGGAATACTTTCCTTTGGTGACCTTCGTGGTACAAGAAAGCGTGCCTCTGGAATGAATATTTATTTTTGAAGGTTTTTTGTATATTTTCCTTAGCACACTCAGTGCACTGATATACTCCCTCATTGACAGATGCGTATCGGAAAAGGTTGAGACCGCGAACAGACATTTCGGTTAACTGCTCGGCGGGGTCATTTGAAGCAGAATTTGCTCTTCGCCTTATCCGTCTTCTAACAGCCGACCGTTGCATCTGGTTGCTTCCCGTCTGTGGATTGTTGTTATTTAGAGAATCATTTTGATACTCAGAAGTAGACGCCTGTGTTGCTGGATTAACTCGAATTTTTCCTGACCCATCATTTAAAGGCGACTGGCGAGAATATCTTACGTCTTTATTCTCCAAATCAGGGCTACCTCGTCCTGTAATAAGTCATACATTATTTTTATTTTATATATATGTCTAGCTGTACTAGATTGAAATAGTAAATAACACAGCTAGTATTTGTGTTCAGGACAATGCCATCATGTACCTAGGTAATTCTAAACTATTGGGATAGCAAGGTTTGTGATTTTATGTAGTAAACATATTCTTAATTGTTTTCATTGTTGAAAGACGGCTCTAAAGTTTCCACTGTATTCGGCATTGCCCTTGAAATACACAAGTCAAGTTACTTTACATTGAAAATAGACAGAAATATTTTTTGTTGCAAAATAATGATTAAATGTGGGATACTACGGGGTTACGAAGCAAGAGTAAGTAAAAAACAAAATAAAAACAAAAAAAGAAAATATATTAACTTTATTTGTTCAAATTGAATGAATGATTTATTTTTACACCATGATTAAAAATGAAAACCACGATTGCTGGGCTCATTCCATGAACAGGTTCACCACATAGTTTCAAAGAAGCTGCCAGTTTTAGTTGAATAATTTGATATAATAATATAATAGCACCACCACTAATAGACAGTACGATTTCAATTTGGTAAAATTGCTCATGGAACATCTCCCAAACAAAAACATTTAAAACTAGAAAAAATTGTAAAATAATATCAATTTTGGACTATATTTACTAAATGTATTTATATTTACCAAAATTATAATCATCAGTCCTATAAAATAAGCAAAGAAATTTCAATAGATAACAGTGGATAGACTTTCATGAAAAATTGACGTATTATTATTTCAACTGTGAACTTGAAGCAAAGTCAAACTGCTTACACTATTTTTTAAATAATTATAAATTATTAAATTAAAAAATAATAACAAAAAAGAATAGATTTCACTATGACATAATAGGACTCAAGTGTTTGCATTTGGAACTATTTCGGCAAGTTCTGTAGTAGGTACATAATTATAAAAATAACACTTCAGTTAACTTAAGATCACATAAGGTGGGTTTATAGTTGAAAATAACATTAGCAAGTGTACATTGAGTCAACTATACACATGAAACTTATTTAAACCAAATAGTTGCCAATGTATCATATGTAAAAATACAGAAATAAACGAAAGACAATGTTTCGATATTATCAGGAACATGTAATTAGCCTCATTAAATAATATCTGGGTAATATTGCATCAGAGATATCTAGTGTATGGTAAAAATAAAACATAAAAAGCAACAATTTGTACTGGACCAACAAATCAATACTTTGTTCATTGCAGAGCATCAATTTGAGCAACATAGAAAGCATTAAACATAATCTAGCTCTAACCACACCATCTACGAAACGTGAGAGTAGCGTCATAGGATAACGTACCTGATCAGTCCTCTCGTCGTGACTAATGTAACATTCTATACAGTGTATCCAATGATAACTCCATTGTCAACAACACAATTTATGTCTATAATATTATAAATAACTTAACTTTTAATCTACTCTTTACTAATAACCCGTGTTGTTACTTTGCTACTATTTAAATATAAAAAATAATTAAATATTGTTGAAGTCGTTCATGTTCATCGTCGTTGCTGCATAAATCACGGGTGACAGACTATACAACTTAAGTTCATTGTCACCATCTAACTTTTATATAAAATCAATCGGCAAGATATTGTGCGTTGAATGATTCTGTTCAACGCTGTAGACGTGTAGTAGGTAGAAGAACATAATAACAATAATAATCATAATTAACATAAAACAGACAAGAAAGATATTAGAACAATGTCATAAATAAATAAGCTCAAGAGGACATAACATAAAATTAACAAAGATAATAAAATCAAAACAAAATAATAAGCAAGAGATATTAAAAATATGAATAATTTTGCTGTAACTTTTATTAATTTCTTTAAAGTTTCTAAAAATAGTAATTAACACATTATTGTATACCATTGTATTTTGTATCATTAACAATATTCTAAGTCGTGTAACTTCCAATTCTAAAGTTGTCTAAACATTACACTTTGCATGTTCTATTGTCTAAGTGCAAATAACAAAAAAATATGGATTTGCTTAACATTTGGCTAAAGTCTATTATATACTTGTATAATATTGTTGCATGAATTTAATAGGTATACCATTTAAATATCTTTATCTGAACTGTTTTGATTAAATATTAGTGAAATCATGTCTAAGCTAAATCTCCTCCAGCACTTCTAGTTACTATTTGCAAATTATCTACCGAAACGATAAGAGTATATGAAAGCTCGGCACACACTGAAAATGTGAAAGCAGCTGAAAGATGTAGTTAGTATGAGCGGAGTTCATATAAAAAATGAACGAAACAAGCGCTCGGCTCACATGACAAGTATATTTCAGTCACAATAAAATACAATTTCAAAATGGGTTAAGTTCTCAAAAACCGTAACGTACGAGTACGTAGGAGGGTTACAGACTAGACAGACTACTATTTGTGAGATTGTTCTTAAGTACTGAATATATTTATTTATAGAACGGCGAAAATTAAATACACATAAACTGCAAAATTAGATATTTATTCTGATTCTGAGTGACTGGTACCTACTTTATAATTTGATCAATCCCTCAAATAAAATTGCGCCTACCTAAGACTTAGATCATTTATGAAGAAGGTATTTCCTGTAATAATTCACTATATGAAACTTCACTGGATG
Source organism: Cybosia mesomella (assembly GCA_946251805.1). Lineage (NCBI taxonomy): Eukaryota > Metazoa > Arthropoda > Insecta > Lepidoptera > Erebidae > Cybosia > Cybosia mesomella. The sequence goes on along the minus strand of OX276390.1, from coordinate 24,919,771 downwards.
AAAAATAAATAATTTAATATTTGGTTAACTGTGTTGTATCTATGTTTTGTTTTACGTAATAATTTACATAAAAATGACTTAATATGAATTTTCTATTAAACTGTAATTATATTGCCTTATTATTTTGTTTCAATCATGAGTAAACAGCTATTAACATGTGATAAATTATTTAAGTGTGTAATTGCGAATATTTTGTCCCAATATAACTTTGTCAAAGGATAGATGTAACGACTATATTATGTTCTTGCATAGATGCTTTTAAAACAACAATATCAACAAACAATATAATATCATCTATGTATATTTTAGGGACAATCCATTTTATGTCACATTACATGTGACATATTCTTAAGTATAATTTAGCACCAATTATGATATAACATTAACAAATAATAAAATTATTCATTAGCGACATGTAATGAGTAAATAATATATATCATTGTAGATTAGTCAACCATTTTTATAGTTTTTTTTTATACGAAGTTACAACAATAAACAAGAAAAAAGAAGAAACATAAATTATCATATTGATTGATATATTTAAGTAGTATTTAGATACACAAATAAATATTGAACGGGTTAAGCTTAGGCACTGGCTAAATTGACTATCATAATGTAAGTGATTGGTTGCTCGTTGACTAAAGCCTCACCGTTATTAAGTCTAAATTTCCTCTTTAAGTACCTATCAACGTTCAAGGTAAATTTCGTATAAAGATTTATGAAAGGTAGGTACAATAAATTCGTTTTTATGAATTTTAACAGTCTTAATATTGATTATCAAGACCAGACGCCTCGAAAATTACACGAATTTTACATTCATTTCGTAAATAACATTCACGAGTTGTTCCGATTTCCAAGAAAATGGAAAACATGAGATGATATATTCTTAATTAATAACATCATTTTAATTTAACTACTTGGGCCTAAAAGGTTTCTAAACTCCTAAGGAAGCTTCTTAAAGTAGATATTGTAAACTCTGAATAATGAAAATAAATAATACATAATATTTTTGAAATTTCTTAGTCGTCTAGTAGTCGATAAATTTTAAACTTATTAATATACAAGTAAAGGCACACTAATAGGCAAGCGTTCCCTGGACCTACTTCATTATATTGGAGAATTTGGTTTTAGAATCGACAAACATAAACATTACTTATTAAAGAAAGTCAAATTGACATTAGGTTAATGCAATTCGTACCCTATTTATTGATATTGGAACAATTTATATATTTTTTCTATAATTGAATTAAAAACCGTGTCGCTATATAGTTACATGGAAGACTACTTTTGCCTCTAAATTTAACTAAGTAAATAATTTATAAGTACTGTTCCTTATTTTATATTTAAGGCATTTTGTTTTCTACTAAAATATAATTTACAAATCATCTCATGATTCCAGTTACATATAAACTTCATTCAAAGCACCTTGCTAAGATCACTTTAACAACAACGCTTTGTTGTTTCTTCACAAATATACACATTTAAACGTCAACGTTAAAATATATAATATATTACAATTTCATAAAGTTGATTTCAATAGTAACTCAAATTGAATAATATAGATGTTTGTGATTTTTTTTTGTGAAACCACGATTGCATCTAGCTACTTAAAAGAGTTTGATTGTATATATAGTAAGCACATCCACTAAGTTTGTGCTGGTCTCGACAAACTTTTTTGAAATAATTTGATGCAAAACGCAGTATCGCAATCTTTATCATATAGTTAGAAATTATGTTGTATTGTCTTAGACAAATAGATATTTAATTTAAGTAAATAATTTAACATGTCAACAAAGAAATACATTTGTATTACATATTTATAGTAAGAAATTGAAAACTTTTATTAAAATATCTAAATAATTTGGGGCTCTGTTAAATACTCAGGAACTGACTGTTACTCATAATGTAGGATTGTAAGCTTACTATAAAAGTTCGCTCTTGATTTTAACTTGACCTGTTCATAGATTGATTGTATTTTAAAGTTGTATAATTTACGCGAGTTAAATAGGTCATTCATAGCATAATAACATGTACAACCAAATATTTCAACATTGATAAACTATTTTAAATTAATCTTAACAAATCTAGAAAATAAAATCATAGCCTGTGTTGAGTTTCACTTCGAAGAAGCTAAATCATCGTCTATAACTAAGATCACTATTAAGGCAAGTTAAATGAAAATGCATTTTCGCTACTACTTACACAATGGCATTTAGCTTTGAAGTCTTTTTATAAAGAGTACGTTTAGCCTCTTGTGATAAATTACACGGTCAACTTTAGTTGGGCACTTGTAACGTGTCAACTAACACTCAATTTACAAAACGACTATGCCATTGTTCTATACTCATAAACATAAACTAAACTTAAACTAACTAATTCAGTTCAATGAGAATTGCATTAAATATTCAGCATGTAAACAATTACACTACTTTTGAATTTATGATCACCATGAGTAGATATTTTGTACCCTGAAAACGTTGTAATTAATAAAATTAAGTAACAAGTAAGTGCAAAATAACAAGTAAATCATAGAAAATTTTATAAATTTCTTTGAAATCAGCACTCTGAGAAACAAATGGAACAATATAAATAAATAGATAAATATTAACAACAAACGACTCTCGTCGTCTTATATCAACAAACTTATTGATACACTCATGAAACTTAGAGCCCGAACGCTTACTCAATATGCCATCTACGCCTTTATAAACTATTGAAAATTCAAATTTTAAATAACGTAAAACATGAATAACTCTATTCTGGCTAATCAGATCTGCGACATATTACATCTGCGACGAAGAATACCTACTGAATGTTACCGAGTGCTTACGTCTGGCGTCTAAATAAATTAAGATTCTTGCTTGGCCATTTGCTCATTTGCATTCGGTTGGTTTTTGTGTATGATCTTTAGATGAGCGATCATATTATCTTTTCGAGTGAACTCCTTGAAGCAAATAGGACACGGAAATACTTTTACGTCTTTCTTGTGAGAAGTGACATAGTGCCTACAGAAATTACTTATATGAGTGTAGACTCTCGCGCATATTTTACATCGGAATACGTTTTCCCCTTCTTTGATGCAATAATCTCTCACCGATTCATTGGTCTCCTCATGATAATTACCCACACTTCCCATATTTGCCTTTCTTATAGGCGAGGGAAAGATACGATGCTCCCAATTGGTCTGTGCTAAATCTGTTACATCGTTATTAGCCAAGTTAAGGTTATTTTGTTCTAATTCCGCGGCAAAAAGTTGAGTAGCGAGTGCCGGCATAAGAACAGGGTCTGGGGGGAATTTATCAAATGTATTCAGCGCGGGATTTAAATTAGACAAACTGGAAAGCTGATTGAACAAGTTTCGAGCTCTAATTTTTGACATTTGGGGTAGCAATTTTTTACTATTCTTTGGCTTTAAGTTACGACCTTGTAGTCTGTTTTTGTCCTCTGTGTCTTTAATAGGACCATCCCGCGAGTTAGAATTTTCTCGGCTTCTGTCGGGGTTATATTTATATTCAATTGGTTCGTTATAAGCGTCGTTAACCTCAGCAGCGGGTTCTTGTTTAATGGATCCATTTTCTATAGATAGTACGGGCCCGTTAGTTGAATAGTTTTGTTGTAATTCTTCTTTTGGTGGTTTTTCAGGATCTGAAAAGTTATTTTAGTTCTGAATCCATAATAACTAATGAAATAAATAAAACTACATACTTATTTCATTCGTCAACGTTCTTGGAAATATTTTAGTGAGTTGCTGTTGCTTATGTTACTAGCTTATTTGTATTAAACCGTATTAAGTAGCGACCTATAAACATAATGTAAAGATATGTGGCTGCCCACTTCAATATTTCCAATTGCTTCATTACCAAGGAAAGCTATTGGGAATAAGCCTTGTTTATGTACCCTTTTCGTTATATTCGAATTATAAAATATTTATGTTTGAAGACGTTGAAACAGAAAGAAATTATCAATCAAACCATTAAGTACCACACCGAATATGCCCCTGGCCATTCCTCTAATAGCTCTCCCCAAAAGCAGAAAAGCAAGCAATAGTTAAAATTGACGATTTATAGAAGAAATAAGCATCTGTTACTTGTGTATGACAAAAAATTTCATAGATAATCACTTACCCCTTCTCAACAAACTTTAAATATTTAGATATAAGGTAGGCATTCGTAATACACTTCACTTTTCACTTATCGTATCCTAACATCAAAGCTTATATCCCATTAGCTTTTCCCTTTTTGATTTAAATTTTACTATGTATTCTAAACAATGTTAGATATTTGGAAAGGAAGATTAATAAAGGTATTTACATAAAGTAAGCAAATATTTTCATGTAGAACTCTCTTGCGCGTTTTGCTATATTTTGTACATTTTTATATATAAGTATTACTTTTAGGTATATTGGTGAAGACATTATTTTGATAATTATTTATAAATACTGTAAACAAGTGAATAAATTGTAACCATGTAGCTGAAAAGTAATAGACATATTGATAAAAAAACATACCTGCGGACTCGGAGTCTTTGCCAGTCATAGGAGCCTCGGTCGACTGGGCGTCATCACCTTCATCGATGAGTAGCGCCTCACCCGCCTCCTCACCGCCTGATGTCGCACCGTCGTCAGCGTTGAAGCTATCCATTGACATCTTAACTTCTAACATTTCTGGTGATCCTCTTATCAACTGATCGCCGGGTCTGTTTGTAGATGCATGAGAAGCCACCTCAGGAATAAACTCTCCAGGGGGGCTGGCTGCCGTATTAAGTGCATCACTAGAACTACCACTGAGTTTTCTTGGTCGACCTCGTTTTCTTTTCGGTTGCATTAGTGCGTTGCCGAGTAGGGGCATTAATAAGTTAGGAGGCGCCCCTCCGGTTGGCATCCCGGATGCCGGCCGTTTTTGATGCATATATGGATGTATTCTATGCAGTTGAGGGGGAGGCGTGTGTGCATTGCCCTGTTGCTGTATTAACGAATTTGTTAACGCTGGAATATCACACTTCTCCTCATTTACTTCGGTGAGGCCCTTTATTCTTAAGCTTTCCGCAACTTTTAAAAATGCCGTTAAACGTTCCTGATCTACACTAACTTCACCTCTGTACATGAAGTCTAATAAACTTTTCATGTCCGCATATGGAACATCCTTCAAAATGACAATAGGATGTTTCTCTTGGTGATTAACGAAGAGCGCTTGGAAGTAAGGACTGCAAGCGGACAATACCATCTTATGTGCTTTCAGCAGCTGGCCATCAACCGCTAATGTAACATCTGTAAATGTCTCTGCGTGTAATAGTTGATCAAACACAGACAACATATTAGACTGGTGGTTGTTCCACCTCAAGCAAAATCTTTGCGTCGCCATTTTTCCTTTTATTTGTATTCTTCTTTGGAAGATATGATTTTTACCAGTCGAGGCTTAAAATCTAATTTTACCAACAACTATTCAATCGTGTATACATAAGTATTCTCTCTTGTTCCATGAACAATACAACAAACGTCAACAATAGATAATGTTTACTTTTTAAAAGCCATTTTCAATTTGTATGTTTCATAGTGTTTCAGTATAGTTTGTGTGACGGGCGCAGAGGGACCTGTAACGAGATAACAATTCACTGTTTTAGTATTACATCACACGCAAACAGACTTGAAATACAAATATTGGTTGTAACAATATCATTTTAATTTATGGTTAAAACAGAAAGTTGTGGATCGTCTTGATTTCTCTGCTTTCGTGTGGTATAAGTACTTAATTAGATAAGTTTGCTTATGTGATTTGAGCGCATTAGCGCTTGTATCAGTCACGCTAGTATCCTCAGAAGTAGTCCGCTCAGTAGCAATCTACTGATTACTTTTTTGCCTGAATGAGACATCTTTATTTTTTCTGGTTAGACATAAACATAGTCGTGTAATTTGAGTATCGTCATACACCTATAAGTAGGTATACGATTAACATGCCTATACTTTATAGCATTGAGTGGTTCTATCGATAGATTAATTTGACAGGTTATTATCTGTCATTAAGGGTTGCTAAATGGTATCATAAATAATGATACAGACGTAGGTATTTAATAAAGCATTAAATTATTTTATAAAAAAATATTTTATAATAGCAATAACGAAATATATTTAGTAATTGTTATCTACCTACAGGTAATTATGTTTAATAGTTAATTTGTTTTTAATACTACTTATAGTTAAAAGAAGATTTAATACGCCTAATATTAATTATCTAGCTGTTTACATTCAAAGGATTTTAATTGTAATTGTAATTAAATTTCAAGATAGTACTATAACGCTGTAATAACATTTTATACTCTAAATATTACAAGAGATGTTGTAATATTTATTGTTTTGGATATGTTATAGGTACGTCTTAGTTAAATACACATAAACGTTATTTATAAATATACACTAAGAATATGTTCAAAGTTTTGCAATAGGCATAGTATATACTGCGTATTTCTACCAGGCAATGAATGAATCTAATAGAGCTACACAATCAATCAAGGTTAAAAAAATCGAGGGCGCGTCTAGAACCGCCGCCGTAAAGGAGCTCGACTCCGTGCATCGCATCTGCGAGCACTGCAGTACGAAACCGAACCGTATTCTAGCACTGCAGCTAAGCCAACCAGCAATAACATACCTAACGTACATCACCATGTACCTAGGCATCATATCTATTCCCTATATTATTGTATCATCTATGATCTATTCGTTAAACAAAAATCATTTCAATCTCCTGTACTAAAATTTAGGTATGACGAATGCACGGTCCAATCGGATTCCAATTAGAATCGTCTGGAAATAATTTTAAAGCTGCGAAAACACATACATTTGTTCTACATCCACAGGTGCTGACCACAAACGTTATCGCGGTATAAACGGGCGCTCGAATTATTACTACGCACCCAGTCGAGCGCGTTACATTACGTCATCACAATGGCATTATTACCTCCGATATCCACATTATTTCAACCGATACGTCGAGATAAGCACCGTTTGAGAATAATTATATCACTGCACTAATATAAGGGAACGTACCACACGTATCTGCACCACAATCAACTCGACCCTTTTATGGGAATGAGGATCAGCCCTTCCGCCATAGTCCGAGTCCGCGTTTACGTCGCACCCCGCTCACCCGACGACTGACGGCCGCAGCCCGCAACCCCGCGCGACGAACACCGATCCGCTCCGCGACTCGAATATCTCTCACAAAAAATACGCCGTCATCATCGAAATGGCGGCAGCGGATATATTCAGCGCAGGGTGCACGGTAAAATATCGATTTATTGAAATTTATTGATTTCCTCTCATGCCACGAACGTCATCCCCAAGAATGCTACTCTTGTCAGTTATTTATCGTAGATTCATCTTTAGCAAATTCATCGATATAATGTAGTTGGCACATTTGTTTTTTTTTCCTAAGATTTATTATGTATTTTAAATATGAGCTAAAGACGAAAATAGGGGCGAAGCCGGTAGAACCGGTAAAATAGATGCAATAATGATAAGAAATATTTATATGAGAGGATACATTTTTTACGCACATTTTTTTTGATACGGTTTATATAATCGTGTCGTAATAAAATCTAAGCCAAAAAGGCAGGAGCCAAATGAACTACTTGATTTTTGATAGATTGTCTGGTTACAGATACACACACAACATAATAAGTAAGTAAACCTCAAAATTTGTTGAACTTTTCCGACTCATCATTCCATTTCACATTGTAAGAATAAATTATGGTTAATATTATAGCATGAATTGCCTGCATTAACCTACCTTATCATTGATATTTTCAAGGGATGAGTTTTCCACGTGAAAAACATCAATCCATTCGTGTTGTCGCCATGTCAGCAGTGTCTTCTGTCTCTGTTCCACACAGGCGGGGTTGGATGGACGCCCTCTTAGCGGCGACCGCCGCCGATGATGGCCGAGCGCCGCCACTTTTCGCAACCGAACCCACCCGAGTCCACACGGAAAATAGATCGCGGGGCGCACTTGTATTTTTTAAGTTTCAAATTCACTTGAACAAACACATTTTTTTTTGGTTTATTTTTTGTCCGAAAAATATTTTAGTTACTGTTTATTGAGCGATTTACCACTTTCTTTTTTTTTAGAAGCGTCCGGTCGTTTAATAACGATGGATTTCAGGATATGAAAAAAAAATCCGCGCGCGATGTTACTCGGAAGTATTTTTAATAAAAATGGCCTGCCGCCTCGGCGGGAGGAGTGGCAATGGGCAATGAGGTCGGTACCCTCTCTCTGGCACCCGCGCGCGCCCCTCCCTGCCGCTACACTCCGGCACAGGGTTAGAAAGTTTCAAAAGTGAATCATGGAAAACACGAACACTGATTCCTGAGTACACCAAAACACAAATTAGAGAAGGAAACAGGAGCACAGGAATAATAGCCTCCTGATGTAGGTACTAAACAACAAATTTACGTTAGGCTAAAATGCAGGATATCAATACTTTTGCAACGATCGTATACGATCGAAACGTACATCGTTGAGAAAAAGTGTATGTTAAGTTTGATAAATAAATACATTTCGAACTCAAATTATTATCTCCTGTCACTTGATGTGAACAATATCGTTATCGTCCCGTTGCGGATTGATCCACGACACATTGCGAGATTCCATTTAGCACTGTTCTATGTCAATCAATATTTTATCACATTAAATAAAATATTTTTATTTTTATTTAATATACACAGCTTTATTTACGGGTTATTATGAATTATATAAACTTACCCTATTTTCTTTTTACTGAAACTAAACTGTAGCGAAAATTTTTTTTGATACTATAATTTTTGGCGCGATCCCAGAAATTTTAGTATAAAAATACAATCGTAAGTGGTTTCCTGTGCACCCTTAGACGATGTTTATTTTCAGCATAATGTTTTCATTTCAGATGTACACTATATCCAGGTAGACGCACTATTCCTTTATAACATCGAAATAATAAAAAATATTATTAGTCCAAGTATCAAAAAGTTAAGATGCATCAAGTGCTCTCCACTGCTCTACGTCCGTAGATGGTAGGCACTTTCTCGTAGAGCCCTAATGACTATTTAGAGGTATGAGTAACATAAACACTAAGCAATTCTAAAACATTTTCTAAGTACAAGAGGGTACATGAAACTCTACAATGGGGTAGTTAATTATCAAGTTAATTGAATATATTTTTATTAAACATCAGGACGTAATGTTTTATGGCAACTTGTATGAAACGTCATACCGTACGATTGTCAAATAATTTAGTGGTTGGAATATTAAAAATGAAAAAAAAAAATATAAGAACGGATAATTTTTTTACTCTTTTTTAATAAAGTCCGTTACGTAAACAATTGTCACATAACAAAAATTGTACTATGCAATTTGCAGCATTATATTTTATAGCGTAGTGTAGTGACAGGATATTAATCTTTTGGTACCATCATTATCATCTTAAGTGTTGTTGCCGGTTCCATTCAAGGCTTTCACTTCGGAACCCAGGGTCCGCTTACTCCTTCTTTACAGGTGAGCTTGGCTTGGGTCTGAAGATCTCGTTGGGGCCCCAAAACAGCCAATATACGTAGTTATTTTACAGTACCAAGTAAAGTGTCCATTATATACTTAGTTATTTCAATATGAATACTATTATAAAATTGTAAATTATTTGTGTCTGTACATTAGAGACATTTAAAAAATACTTGGGTTAAATGACCGATTCTGAAAGTATGCTCAAGTTCAACTAAACTGGCTGATAACGGCGTTTAATTCGACTTTATTGCGGTTTCTATCATTGTTGAACTGCACTCATAAACAGTTTTAACAGGCAAACTTTATAAAAAATATGTATCTGATAAATATTGATATGATATCAAGCTTCTTTTTGTCTGAAATATTTTCATAAAATATTGCTGATAGTAGATTAAGGCGCTGTCTGCACGTAAGCTACCATAATTATGTTTATTTCTTGTCTCTAAGATTATTTCTCTCTCTTTCTCTAAGATTACTGATGCTAGACAGTATTTTTTTTATATATACAGCTTATTATCTACTGTTCTCGCACATTCAAAAACATTTAGGATAAATAGAGCAGTTTCTTGTTAAATAAAAAATATTATTAGTCCAAGTATCAAAATTTTAGATGCATCAAGTGCTCTCCACTGCTCTACGTCCGTAATCTTAGAGACAAAAAATAAACATAATTATGATAGTTTACGTGCAGACAGCGCCTTAATTAAAAATTGTGGTTGTTTTCAATATATAAATATGAATTCTTCGTAACATTTCATAATAGGTAATACAAGAATTAAGTAAGTACGACAAGGATTTATCATCTGCGGCATTGAAGAAGAAGAAGAATGATTGCCGATAACCTAGAATAATTTACCTTGCCGGCTTCGTTTTTGCTCGACTGCGGTTAAGCCAAAAAGGAGGGTTATGTGTAGGTAGTAGGGGCGGTAAGACCGGCTGACGCAGGTGATATTTAGGAAGGGGTGTGTGGCGATACCACATATACCCAGCGCCATCCAACGACAGCCGTTTGGCCGCGGCCCGCCAGGCTTGATCACCTTGCCTGGTCGGAGGATCCTCCCTTTGTGTTGGAGGAACATCTCACCGTGTTCCTCCACAGTGGTGACCCCAACGTAATCTGATCACGTAACCTTCGCTGAACATATCAGCAGCTTTCCTATCCACCATCCCATTCACTTCTTCCGCCTGAGTAGTTATTAATTCTTCGCCATTTAGCATTTTCGGCCTGAACCGGGACACCACAGCATACAACGCCCGTTCAGCCTGGTAACCCTATGGCCACACCAGTGTCTAAGTTACACCACACTGCACTTACGGACCATGTAGGAAGGGCACATCTCTCCCGTCAGCCGCCAGCCACTACGCGCTCACCTCGACTTACCGCGAACTCACCTCGACCAACCGAGGAATTGTCCCGACTTACTAAGGATTTCACCGCAGCAGTCAGTTCAGTCAGTTCAGTCTTTTCCATTTGAGGTGCAAAGCCCTAAAATATCAAATGAAATTAACATAATAATTAAATAATAAAAATCAAACTACCAGAAGTATATAAGTAATAACACTAAAAACTTACAAAAGGGAACCTAATCCTGCCAATAACATTATCATGTGAAATGACGCCAAGAAGTCTCCATATTGCTTGCACTGCAAATAAGTTATCAGATCTTACGGAGAGCCATGCTTCTTACTCTACACGCCCTCACCTAACACTCTAAATCTCATCATAGCGTATAATGTTCTGCGTGAATTCTAGTCTTAAGTTCTTTACAAATCCTACAACATAGTCAAAATGTATGGCTGGACCATTTCGTAACAGTGGCGTAGACACGCCTATGGGTGTAGTCCAAAGAATGGAGCATATCTATTATATCCCCGAAGGAACATCAAAGATGTCCCCACGTAATAGGGGGTAATGGTCATTAAAAGACCACTTTTGCCTAATCCGATTCCGACTTCTTACTGAAAAATTCCTAACAAACATTTTTTTGCCCAACTCAGGCATTGAACCCTGAACTGCATGCTCAGTCGTATTCTCAGTTGTAGTGTTCTGCAAGGTCCATAATTAATAATTTTTTTGATAAACTTTACTAGTTTAATGTATTTGAGTACAATAAATAGCTGCAAACAGGAACATTGATGTACCTGGACGGTGTAAAGTCTGTGTATCGATTGGATGAAGCGAGAGCTATAATTCAGTAGTGACCTGACCTAGGTCATCGTGCCCGTGTTAGCTGAAGTCCTTACAGCCAGCTGACCCAGTTTCTGGCGGCGAGGCTGATACATAAAAGCTTGCCAGCACACTTTCCCTCTAATAACAAACACGGCCTGGAATAAAGGTGACACGCTTTACCCGCCAAGCGTTCTTCGGGATGGGATGAAAATGTATGCGACGAATATTTCTAAGCTGTTTTTCATTCATAGGTACTTACATAAGCTGAAAAAATCAGAACTTCATGTTATTTCTGTGTACAATATTCATCTTCTGGTGTTCTAGTTATTGCAGCATTTTGACACAAATTTTATTAAATTAACTTGTAACTAATTATGTACCGTAAAATGGGGTGAGTTGAAATCGAAATGTTATGCAAAAAAATAAAATAGTCGGATAAATTTGGGGGTTATTTACTTTTACATTATATTACTGATGCTTATGCACATAGGGAGAGGGATATAGGTACGACTATTATGTCCAGCAGTGAACTGCATTAGGCCAAATTGATTGATGCATTTTAATTTTGGTAACCGAGATTTGCAATATTAAGCAATAAACTACTAAGGTAGTAAGCAAGCATACCATCCATCTGGCGGTAAGTGATTGCTGCCTATCAACATTTACAATATAGGAAGTAGGTATCACTATCGCGGGGTGCTTGGTTGGAGGGGTGCTTGGTTGGGGATCTGGGGTGCTTGGTTGGGGACCTCCACGCGGTGCACCCTGGGCAACGGAGACAGCAGCGCCTCTCTCCTAGGGTGGGGGAGACGCTGCCGCCTACGGCCAACTCCGACCGAGGCGAGAACGGCCCTGTTGAGGGCTGTTCGGAAGCTTTCCACGTGTCCCTCTGATTAGCAGATGGCACAGTGGAGAGCAAGTAAGGGGTCCCTCTCGAAACCGGAGATGGCCCAGGGTCAGTCGGGGAGCGAGGGATATGCTCTATGGGTAACCTTACACACCGGCGTCTTAAGACCCGAAACGGCGTGCGGTTTTAGTCGGTTCAAGCCCGACATAACCGCCCCCGCTGGCCGGCGGGGGGGTATCCGAAGGGATTTCCACACGAAAAAAAAAAAAGGTATCACTATCGCGTTGTGAGAGGAAAGGAGAGGGAAAAGAGAAAAAAAAGCAGTATATTAAAATGAAGGGAGAAGAGGCCTCTATTGGAACCGATTAGTCCCGGTGTCTTTTTTTTTTTTTTTTTTTTTTTTATCGTGCGGAAATCCCTTCGGATACCCCCCCGCCGGCCAGCGGGGGCGGTTATGTCGGGCTTGCACCGACTAAAACCGCACGCCGTCTCGGGTCTTCAGACACCGGGGTGTAAGGTTACCCATAGAGCATATCCCTCGCACCCCGGCTGACCCTGGGCCATCTCACCACTAACAGCATCGCTCATCCTGTCTCCTCTGAAAGCAGAGGAGTACGGAGAGCGATGTGTTCCCGCCACGTTGGGTATTGGCCGACGATCAATGCCAACCCTATGAAGGGGTGAAGGGGAAGCCATTGACCGCCGCCCAGGGTGTACCGGCCGCTCCGATTCCGTTCCCCCCGGACTGCAGCGGGATCGGAATCGGAGCGACACTCGAGGAGGTTACCCAACACACACCCCAGTCCCGGTGTCTACCACCAATTTGGCCACCACTGGTGGACAGAGAGACAAATTATGAAATTATGTTCCGAGCAACATATTTTGAAAAGTTGTGTTATAGTCGAAACGACTTTTTGTCGCCAAACGCTGCTTCGACTGAACGATTCTTCGAATATTTATCAATCGATGGACTGATATTTCGAATGTTTAATTCAAAACATTGTTTGTAAACATCTCGGTATATAGGAAGCACTGTACACAGAGATCTCTCTTCATAGATAGCACTTCTTACCATAAACTTGTGCGAAATTTCCACCAGTGGTGGCCAAATTGGTCGTGGACACCGGGACTAATCAGGTAATACGATAAGTCCCGGTGTTGCTCTGTCCACCACTGGTGGACAACGGAACATAATTTCATAATTTGTCTCTCTGTCCACCAGTGGTGGCCAAATTGGTGGCGGACACCGGGACTAATCAATGGGAACAATCCTATCAACCATACGAATAAAATATAGTTAGGTACTTCTAAACAACATCCATATTAGGTGAGAGATGGTACTTTACCGGCGAAGTGGTTACCGTAGAACCATGCTTATCCCAGCTCGAATAGACAAAATAAGAATCTACTTAGGTAAGGTGTTAAATTTGTAGATTCTTGTATTATAACATCACTGCAGCGCTCTACGGTTTATATTTTCGGGACAAAAGTAGTTTACTTAATCCACCACTGTTTACTGACATTCGTCTAGCCGTTTCAACTTGAAGCAATAACAAATATACATAGTATGACAAGAGAAGGATTTTATTAGAATAAAGTGTCAGTTATACCTGAATGGTCTTAGCCATAGTGAGTCACTTCTGTTGCGTATGAGTCAGTACCTACCTACTAGGTAACCTGCCTTTGTACTTCTGCTCTGCAAAGTTCGTAAGAAAGTCAACAGTGTAGGAAACCCTTATGAGTAAACCTGCATACTTGAGTTCTTATCAATCTAATACTTAATTAGCTTAATAATGATTACCTAATACCGATTTAGCTAAAACAACAAAAAAAACACCTTATTACAACTCTACAGAGTTTAATTTTTAAAAATCCTTGCCAATTTGTTATAAATATTAAACATTTATTTGCAGTCGGCGCAACATATACGCTTTCCATTCATCTTTACTTACTCATCACTACATTCAGACCCATTCCGACGATATCATCTTTCACACAGTCCATCCATCTATCTTCCTCTTCCTTTGTAACCATCCTGTTCCATACGTTGTGCCTTTCTTAGTTTCAACTGTACTCATTACATGTCCGAGTTTCCGCATTCCCACTGCTTACTATATTTTTGTCAAAGTATGAAAGCTTAATCAGCATCAGAGTTTACTACAAGAAATAGCCACTCACATCCAATATAGGCACTCATACATAATTAAATTTGTCGTAAACAAACATTTCATGTAACTAGTAGGGTATGCCGTAAATAACGGTCCCGACATAGTGTATAAGTTCTATTGCGATATAATAGCCTCTTTTCTCAACTTCGGATTTTCGAGTGTTCAATGAATAAGCAGATTTGCTGTAACGGCAACGGCGAACGGTCGGCAGTAACTGTTAACACTACACAAGTGGTAAAAGCTACAAATAAAAAGAAATCCTTCGGCTTTCTAACACAGATGCGAGTGTGTATATATTACAGACATTCTCATTTCGTATAGGGTAAGGTCATCATATTCTATACAAAATACTTTTACCTGATAAACTCAATCAAGTTAAAGTTCACATGTGATGTCTTATTAAAAAATGTAGGACTACATATGAATGTATGAACCATTACTTAGTGATCAGATGTTTCGTGTCCAGCAAAAAATAACTTGCAATATTAGTCTCAGCCAAACACATGAGCATAGCTTGCAGCTTTGAGCTAACAACGATTTAGAACCTAATGAACAGAATTGAGTTCTACTCTCAGTTTGGAAATTTCGTTTCGATATGTGCATCTATGGATCCCTAAAAATATGGTGTGCATTTGTAAGTAGGTGTGTAGAAGGGCCCGTCCTGCTAGAATCGGTGCGTCTAACGGTCGGGTTTCGGTTCAATGACTCGATTCGGACGCTCAATTTTCGCCGTGTACTGTTAGATATCTCACGGCTACAACACACTGCCATGAATAGATAAAACTATCCTGAGGCTAAATTGGGACCATCATTAAACAAGTAATAGAGATTTAGAATCGATTGTCTAATGTAACTGAAACATCTCATATCGAAAACCCACCCCACCCCAGCTATAGCAGCCGTCTTAATTTCTCACGTTCTTTACAGAACCAATATTCCAATCAAAGGGGAACCTAAACCTACCTTACAATTTACTTCTGCATGTAAATCAAACTTTTGCATACTCGTAGACATTTAGACGCTTGCAGGTAACTTCTAACTCATTTACTTCAGCGCCGGTGGTCGCTGCAGGTGTATTAGTTATTTCTGGTTTGAGCTAAGATTGAACATTAATATAAGTTAAGTAAGATTTGTTTTAGGAACATGTGTCAAGATTTTCGTTCATATTCTACGTAATTAGGTAGTTTGGTAAGATAAGTGCATTATTTAAGGACAGTAATAGGTTTGTTCATGCAAAATAAATAATCAATCAACATCATTCAACAAAATACCTATTCATACATGTTCATACCCACGAGTATATTCAAAATTTAAACATATCATATTAATAGAATGTTATCACATAAGTATTAAGGAATATTAATATATGAAACAGGTTTTATATTGTTGCTCGTGGTAGATTTAGTAAGTAAAGTAGGTACACCATGGGAGACCATGCTCTTTTGAAGGCCAACTATTGAAAAGTCCTTATTATTGTCATCTGATGATAACTTTCTGTTACTCACAGTAAGATCCATGAAAATCATGGACACAAAGGCGGCGGCGAGTCACTGGCGTCGCTATTTTGTTAATGTGGTTCCTCGCTTGGTAGACTTTGGTCGTCGACGTTAAAATTGTAATTCCCGCGCAAAACGTAATTTTTCAAGTAAATAACCTATTATTATTTGTTATGAACCTAAAGAAAAAAATACTTAATTTGCTTCTATTTCCGTTAAAATATCGCTAGTGTTCCTAGGAAAGCTGGTGGTTCCTTATAAAGCCAATCAAAAATTTGACGGCTGGCCTTGCTAGGATACTTGGAACATCTACAAATCATGAAAATATAAACACTTAGTTTTAGTTAAACAATGTTTTGTTTATAATATTATTATTTTAAGCTTTTTATTTTATTGAATACAACAACACTTTTAGTAGATGATAATTGCTAGATTGGTCTTCTTAGGAACAAGGCCATAATAGGTCTTTTTAGGGTTCCGTTGCCCCCCCCCCCCCCTGTAACTTCTAAAATAAGAGAATGATAAAACTAAAAAATATATATGATGTAGGTACATTACCATGTAAACTTCCACCGAAAATTGGTTTGAACGAGATCTAGTAAGTAGTGTTTTTTAATACGTCATAAATCGTAAACCGCAATTAGCCTTTCATTCAATCAACTCAGATATAAAATTTAAAAAAAAAACATTATTATGTTACTTGCTGCCACGGAACCCTTCATGGTCGAGTCCGACTCGCACTTGGCCGCTTTTTTATAATTTCATTCTAAAACACATTGGCAACTTATTTAATATTTTCAAATCATTTCCATGAATATATTCTTAGTTATAAGATCGTATTCAATGAATGTTCTTTCAGTTTTTAGTATTGATTATAATGTATTAAGCACAGTGTTACGTTTAAATGAAAGACCTTTTTATGTAGTTTTAGTAAAAGCAGATATTTTGATTGTTACAACTCTATTTTTAAGTTGAACGACTGATTTATAATATTGGCCTCATATGGAGCCCTGTTTCTTGCAAGGCCCTTTGAAAGAGCTTAACAAAATTTAAGTTTACTAAATAGTCATTACATCTAGAATAATAAAAAAAGTAATTCATATATTACACCATAAAGCAAAGTGTTACTTTAACTGTTTCTTTCATTTATCTAGTAAATAAACTAATTAGAACTGTTAATGCTTAATTTAATTTTGTATAATATGTATGTGATATCTTAATCAATACTTATTTAATATTGTATGCCCACATTATTTTGTGAATTATATTTATTGCAAATCATAGGTACAGAGGATGTCTGTACCTTTTTTTTTCGTGAGGAAATAGCGGGGCGGTTATGTCGGGCTTGAACCGACTAAAACCGCACGCCGTCTCGGGTCTACAGACGCCGGGGTGTAAGGTTGCCCATAGAGCATATCCCTCGCACCCCGACTGACCCTGGGCCATCTCCGGTATCGAGATGGCCCCCTCGGGTTTGGGAACCACGGTGTCCCCGTCTTGCCCCGGGTTGGGAGAGGGGCGCTAGTCGCCCCACCGTCCCGGCCTGCTTCTGCTGGGGTGACAGGCGGCCTCACCTGCCACCCCCAGGCCTGCGCTCATGGAGGACGGAGGTCGTTGAGCGACCTCCGGCGCCTGAGTCGCCTGCGACACGCGGCGAGCATGTTGCGGGCTCGGCGGGCCGGGAGAGTTCTGAACCTCTCCCGGGCGCGCTCCGCCATCTCCTTCGCGAGCATCACATGCTCACAGAAGGAGGTGGCGGCGGCCCACGCGCTCGCGCTCCGCACCATTGCCGCAATCATGCTGCCGAGCGAGGCCTCCCACGCCGGGCAGTCCACCAGCGTGTGCAGCCCTGAATCCTCGCTCGCGTCACAGTGATGACACTCAGGCGTTGGCTCCTTCCTGATCCGATGCAGGTGGTCCCCGAAGCACCCCTTCCCGGAGATCACCTGCGTCAGTCGGTACGAGAGGCTTCCGTGTCGCCTCTCTAGCCAATCCTCCATGATGGGCCTTACCGCCGCTATTGCGGCGTGCCCTAGGATGTCTGTACCTATGATTTACAATAAATTTGAATTTGTTTATTCGTCAGAGTGGCCATCCATGGTATACCCACCTTATATTAAAAATACACTTAGTTAATATTAAATATTAATTCGATAATATTGACCAAGTCACAATTTTTTTTAAATGAAGTAACAAAAAAAAACCGGCCAAGTGCGCGTCGGACACGCCCATGAAGAGTTCCGTAGCAGCAAGTAAAATTTTTATATTTTAGTTGATTGAATGAAAGGTAAATTGCGGTTTACGATTTATGACGTATTAAAAAAAACTACTTGCTAGATCTCGTTCAAACCAATTTTCGGTGGAAGTTTACATGGTAATGTACATCATATATTTTTTTAAGTTTTATCATTCTCTTAGTTTAGGAGATACAGGGGGTGGGGACACACATTTTACCACTTTGGAAGTGTCTCTCGCGCAAACTATTCAGTTTAGAAAAAGTGATATTAGAAACCTCGAACCTTGATTTATTTTGAGTTCTAAGTACTCCCAAAAATTATTGTTGTTTTTTGACCTGAGCGAAGCAAAGCTCTTATACGTGGCTAAGCCGTTTGGTCGAGACTGTACTCCTCCGAATCCACAATACCGATCTTGACCAAATTTGCCATGGTGATAGTGTAGACACCGCTGAGTTTTTAGAGGGGTCAACTGTTCAAATACAATGTACCATTGAGGAATAATCATCGAAAAACAGTTTCACGAGCGCGCGGCCTTAGCTATGCGCGCGACGGTAGTAAGATGCCTTATTTTTCTGGCTCTGCTCGCTCAGCTCAATTTATTTCAGTCGCACCCTGCACTGAATTCCTAGTTCTATCTTTGTGTGAAAATCTTAATGCGGCCCACAGAATACATCTACTTACCAAGTTCTTACCACCAACTACTTACCAACAGCATAGTTCTTAAAGTTTCGGAAAAAAGTGGCTGTGACATACGGACGGACGGACAGACAGACAGTCATGACGAATCTATAAGGGTTCCGTTTTTTGCCATTTGGCAACGGAACCCTAAAAAGTTACAGGTAATTATAACATCTGTTTTACGAATTAATTTGAATACGTAGGTACTAACATTAATTCGTAAAACAGATTCTCTCATTATTAGTGACTAAATGCTTTTTTTTTAAAGAAAACGATTACAGGTTATTCATACATTCGAAATCAATGGATTTATTTGCAAGTGTGTCAATGATGTGAAGCGAAGGGAGCGGCTGATTCCTACTCTATCAACTCCCATTTCTGAGAAGGGCTTGTGGCTAAGCACGCAGTTAATATTGTAATTAACACAATACATATCTTTTTAAATGTAGATTTAATGACGTGAAGTTATGCTTCCTTACGATGCAAATTAAGATATCTTTAATTATGGCGACAATTTGATGTCGTAATAATACCTACCTGTATTGCAACTAATTACAAAATGTGTTATATTGCCATTATGCATATTATACTTCAATGATTTCTTGTATTGATGACTAAACTAGTATGTCAACCACGATTCGCGCTTCACTCAGCCTTAATTTCACCTCAATAATAAGTCCGAGGAAATATGAAGACTATCACTTCTTTATTGCTAACCTCAAGAATTATGATATTATCTTGATAAAATATGTCTTCTCACAATTTATCGGACCGCAGTCGCACAATCAGGGACACCTGTCGATGTGCAATGTGCGCGTACGTCTCCAATCTCTTATTCTTAACTTGTACATTTCTTATACGTTTCGTTGTATTGCGCTTTTCCTTTCGTACATGCAGCGAGTGCGAGTAAGACATCGTATCTTTTGACTAGAATGATCTATTCGAGTACTGTGAATAGGGCGGCAGCAGCGGTGCAGAGCCCCAGCACAGCAGCCGTTAGCCAGTAATATCCCGTTACCACTCGACTCATCACTAATTCCATCTCACGAAAGCTCAACTTTTGACGATGAATCAATTAACTCTAAAAATGATATCCGGTACACGCCACTGGTGGATACCTAGGTCACTTTGAGATGTGCAGTGCACTGTTATTGCTTTATATATAACTAATCATAGCATCACCTAAAAGGCAATTGCTATCATTATATTTCCATATTTACTTTGGTGATATCACAAAATACTATTCATATTGAAATTTTCAGTGACACCGGACCCAGAAAAGTTAAGTATAATATGATTGTAATTATTGATTATTTACTATCTGAAATTTAATTAGGAACCAAGAAACCATATTGAACTATAATTACCCGGGTGTAAATTTTGTATAGGTATCTACAATTATTTTGGTGTGAAATATTTCAAATATCTCATTTTTTTTCATGATCACTTAATTCTTAACTTTTCAAATGGAAACTATTGCTGTGCAATAACGGATGCAGCTATCAGTGAGTGGTTCATAACGGAACATGTATTTTTCTACCTACCTAAGCGAACTCGTGGAATTTATGTTTTTGTAGAATGAAGTGAATTTTTGAAACAGACCATACACAACTGGCATCCGTATAGATTCAGAAGAATAATATGTAGTTATTATCATAATGTATTTATAGTTATGTATGTAGGTACTACAAGGACAGCAATATATATCACAGGTGCTATATTAAGGAGTTTAGGTACAGATTATAAGAAGAGGTGCAGTAGTCAAATTATAGGATGGGCCAGCATGGATCGTGTCGCGCCGTGTACATGTACAGTGGTGGTGTGAACTGTAAACGCGGAGGCGCGCGCGCTCGAGTGCCGAGTGGTTGAGATTGCGTAAGAGCACGGGGCCGATTTCTAGCGCGGCTCCCACGCGGCAAGGTCAGCGCTTCAGAGGATTGCTCCCACTTGCCACCGCCGCGCCCGCCGCCATCAATGTAAAAATATTATACCGTGAACACTTGAATATTGAAATGTAGCCAGCCAAGGTTGGCATGGTTGATTACTGCTACAACACACCCCAGTCGACATCTGGCATTTTATATCTACGTATTACCACAGAATAAATAATAGGTATTACTATTATAAATTGTTATTCATGATTGATGTTTACTGATGATCAGATAGATACCCACGGAAAGATAAATAATTGTATGTTTCATATAAAACTTCGTTTAATCGACTCTTGTTACAATGTAGCTTTTTTTTTTCGTGCGGAAATCCCTTCGGATACCGCCGGCCAGCGGGGGCGGTTATGTCGGGCTTGAACCGACTAAAACCGCACGCCGTCTCGGGTCTACAGACGCCGGGGTGTAAGGTTGCCCATAGAGCATATCCCTCGCACCCCGACTGACCCTGGGCCATCTCCGGTTTCGAGATGGCCCCCTCGGGGTTGGGAACCACGGTGTTCCCGTCTTGCCCCGGTTTGGGGGAGGGGCGCTAGTCGCCCCACCGTCCCGGCCCTATACAATGTACCTTTTTTTTTTTTTTTTTTTTTTTCGTGCGGAAATCCCTTCGGATACCCCCCCGCGTGCCAGCGGGGGCGGTTATGTCGGGCTTGAACCGACTAAAACCGCACGCCGTCTCGGGTCTACAGACGCCGGGGTGTAAGGTTGCCCATAGAGCATATCCCTCGCACCCCGACTGACCCTGGGCCATCTCCGGTTTCGAGATGGCCCCCTCGGGTTTGGGAACCACGGTGTCCCCGTCTTGCCCCGGTTTGGGGGAGGGGCGCTAGTCGCCCCACCGTCCCGGCCTGCTTCTGCTGGGGTGACAGGTGGCCTCACCCGCCACCCCCAGGCCTGCGCTCATGGAGGACGGAGGTCGTTAAGCGACCTCCGGCGCCTGAGTTGCCTGCGACGCGCGGCGAGCAAGTTGCGGGCTCGGCGGACCGGGAGAGTTCTAAGTCTCTCCCGGGCGCGCTCCGCCACCTCCTTCGCGAGCATTACATGCTCGCAGAAGGAGGTGGCGGCGGCCCACGCGCTCGCGCTCCGCACCATTGCCGCAATCATGCTGCCGAGCGAGAGGACTCCCACCCCGATGGCTGCCACGAGGTCACGCCTCGGCGCCTCCCACGCCGGGCAGTCCGCCAGCGTGTGCAGCCCTGAGTCCTCGCTCGCGTCGCAGTGATGACACTCAGGCGTTGGCTCCTTCCTGATCCGATGCAGGTGGTCCCCGAAGCACCCCTTCCCTGAGATCACCTGCGTCAGTCGGTAGGAGAGGCTTCCGTGTCGCCTCTCCAGCCAATCCTCCATGATGGGCCTTACCGCCGCTATTGCGGCGTGCCCTGACCTATACAATGTACCTAAGAAGCTAGGAACCAATAAGATGTTTTATCTATACTAATTTAGTAAAGAGGAAAGATTTGATTGGTCGTTTGTTTGCATTGAATAGGCTCCGAAACCACCTACTGGACCGATTTCAAAAAATCTTTCACCATAAGAAAGCTACAGTATCCCTGAGTAACATAGGCTTATCACGATATTCCCACGAAATCAGGACTTACGCGGGTGAAATTTATTTGTGAATTATTAATAAATTTCACAAACAATAAATTCGTAGCTCTACCTGTAGCAAAACCAACGAGATGAGGTATTAAATGTAAATGTAAATGCGTACCTACTATGGTGTCACACTGTGATTCACATCATGATTAATTGACTTCATTTCGTTTACAAAATTTAGGTACTTGACGGTTGGGGTGTGTGTTGGGTAACCTCCTCGAGTGTCGCTCCGATTCCGATCCCGCTGCAGTCCGGGGGGAACGGAATCGGAGCGGCCGGTACACCCTGGGCGGCGGTCAATGGCTTCCCCTTCACCCCTTCATAGGGTTGGCATTGATCGTCGGCCAATACCCAACGTGGCGGGAACACATCGCTCTCCGTACTCCTCTGCTTTCAGAGGAGACAGGATGAGCGATGCTGTTAGTGGTGAGATGGCCCAGGGTCAGCCGGGGTGCGAGGGATATGCTCTATGGGTAACCTTACACCCCGGCATCTGAAGACCCGAGACGGCGTGCGGTTTTAGTCGGTGCAAGCCCGACATAACCGCCCCCGCTGGCCGGCGGGGGGGTATCCGAAGGGATTTCCGCACGATAAAAAAAAAAAAAAAAAAAGGTACTTGACGGTTAATGTAATGGTAAAATATTAATGCTAATAGTTTTTTTTATACCCAAGTAGTTTATTTTAGCAAATTCATTTCTATACTAGTTGTTGCCCGCGTCTCCACCCACGTGAATGCCAGTTATCGCGACCAAACATAGCTTTTGTCCTTTCCCAAGATTTGGTCCATCTCTGTACCACATTTCATCAATATCAGTGGTTTAGGCGTGAAAGCTTAACAGATAGACAGACAGAGTTACTTTCGTATTTATAATATTAGTAGGTATGAATAATACGTGAGTCATTTTACTCTTGAAACAACTTACAGTAGACAACTAGCAAAGAATATAACTTTTATATAATACCGCGACTTCTGAACCCGTTCCCGCTTCCAATAGGAACCTATTTTAGGAATAAAAGCCTAGCCTATGCGTTATTCCAGACTATAATCTATCCTTGTACTAAATTTCAGCCAGATCCATTCAGCCGTTTTTCTGCGAAAAAGTAATATACTATATATATATATTATATATATATATATAAAGTAATATATATATATTCCGTCGAATACCCCCCAGCCGCCGGCCAGCGGGGGTGGTCGGGCTTGAACCGACTAAAACCGTACGCCGTCTCGGGTCTACAGACGCCGGGTGTAAGGTTGCCCATAGAGCATATCCCTCGCAGATCTGGTACAGTACGTACCTATATAATAAGTGTAGGCACCTATACAATTACGTATTATAATCTGCAATTACCTATCTGCAAATAAAAGTAAACAAAGAATATTTCTAATCTATTGAATACCATTTCACAATGTTTCATGAAGTAGTAAAATCAGACAAGAACATTAATTTCTTAAGATTTTATATGACTTTCACGTGCATATGAATTTTCTTAGAGCCACTAAAAGCTCCGTACGAAACCTTAATTTCTCTTGTAAACTGAACATAGCTTTAGGTGAGCATCAGCAATTTGATTTTAGTAAGGTTTTATCGCTATTTTACGATTCGGCGTGTTGATCAAAGGGCTGGAGGATACCTGTCGAAGCGACTGATGTACAAATGATATGGTAGATAGTAGGCACCAATTTGGGTTTGTATTAGTACCGAGTAGTTTATTATACGTATATGTACATGTAAGCAGATATAATCTGCGCCACCACCATCACAACGTGAGACCTTGAACGGCGATGACGCCTACCTACCTCATGTGTTACGAGACTACATTGCCTATCTAGCACAATGCGCTCATTTGTACAAATGAAGCCACGTTTCACAAAGTATAAATGCCGAAAAGTTAAACCGTGGACGATGAAAATTAACCATTGTTATTACCCATGTTCATATCCTAGTGAACATTAAATATTAACAAGTCCTACTTTAATGTTAAGTATATACAAAAGTAATGTACCGATATCTTCTTTTTCATATATATATATATATATGTTATAAAGTGTTTTAATAAAATTGCAACGACAACATAACGTTATTAATGAAGACTGAACATAACAGTTGGTTAATCAAAGACCGTGAACAAGCTTCTGCGATTAAAACTCTATAAGATAAACTTAAGGTTCAAGCACATTACACACGTATGCGTTTCAAATCTTGAACATAAAAATATTTATCGTTACTTCTACGAAATGCTATTGTGAATTATTGGAATTCAAAGCTTTTTTTTTTTTTACGTGCGGAAATCCCTTCGGATACCCACCCGCCGGCCAGCGGGGGTGGTTATGTCGTGTCTCGACTAAAAATTCAAAGCCTGTCTTAAAAATACGTAGCACTACCTAAAGATTGGCAAACGTCGCGTCGTCGCTGTAACGCATTTCTATCGCCCGTTGTTCATAAACTGTAAAATAAATAAATAAAATTGAGAATGGAAATGTTAAAAGTTAAAAAAGATGATAAATTGTAAAAAAAAAGTTTGGAAATACAGCGACTACAAAGCTAAACTGTCGTTTAATTATATTCCAGTTGGAGGCCTAATTAGGAGTCGCCCAAGGTACCTACGTAAATACGTATGAACTTCACAAGAGAGGTGCATAGGTAAAAAAACGGTATTTTGTACAATAACATCATTACATAAGTTTTAAATTCTACATTTAAATTAATTATGAACTTTTTTTAACTCACAAGTTAAACGAGCAACCTACATGTCAATTTTTTACGATTAAGGAGATTTTGGAATTTGTTTCTATTTATGTATACTTAATGGTCAATAAGCCTAATATTATGCACACGATACACAGGTATTGTTGAATAAAATTATAATAAGTCAACTTAGACCACTACAGTTCTTAAACAAAGACAGCTTACGACTAAATGGCCTGAGCTAAGTTTAATTTAAAATGTTTTTTGAAAATAATATAACTTATTCAGTTTCGATTCAGAAATCACTACAAAATTAGTAACTAACTTACTTAATATACATATAGAACAATGTAACGTTGATGTTATCTTCTTAATTGCTTTTATTTTGATTATTCTCAACTTAAACTCACGCAAATAAGTCCCAGAATAATTATGGCAAATGGAGTTAACGTTACCGAATTAAAGCAGAAAGGAGTACGGGACAAATCTCCGTAGCGGTACAAAATAGGTTCTCAGAGCCTCAGGCGACCAAGTGTGTAAAAATAACATGAGACTAAACTACTGAATGTAAGAAAAAGTATTATCTTATCTACTCCTTAATTATTTTGAGCTGAGCTTCATTTTATAGAGGTTGAGCGTAGAGCGCTACACGCGACGCTCACGGATCTTAAAAATTAAGTCAATTAGAGTGGTTACAACTTCGATTGCTAGAAAAAGTAAGTATTAGATAGCTGTGTTTATTTGGATAGTTACACTATTGACAGTTTTATCATATCTCCTGAAGAAAAAACTATTTAGCTATACTATAATCTTAAATACAATAGGATAACTATTAATAATACGTCACAGTACAGAAAAATAGACGAATAACTCCATATCACGCCAACCGTTTTCGATGATTCTTTTTTTATCGGAAAGTAGGTATTCCAAGGGTGGTACCTGATAAGGAAACCAGGATCTGATGATGGCATCCCAGAGAAATCAAGGAGAAGCTTCAAAAAGAAAATCGTAGGGGCGACTAGTGCGTTTTAAAGCTCTACTATTTCATTAAGGTCAGGAGTCTGATGATGGAGCCGAAAAACAGACAAGGCAACTCCTTAACGTTTTACAGTAGCTATGAGAAATAAGTACGTATATATAGTTTTAGAACCGCCTTCAAAAACCAAAAAAACCACTAGAAACAGTCCCTAGCTCGGCCCTGGCCGATGCCTCGAATGACATTGAATTTTTATGTTGTGTTTCGGGCTTGGCACTGACTTCCACGGAAAAGTCTCAGTCATTCAGTTATTTTTCGTTTTTCAGTGCCTGTTTTTTGTGTTTTTTTGATTTTTGATGTCGGTTCTTTAATATTATTATGTTGCTTATTTATTTTATTAATTAAACTATTAACTTACTTCATATTTACACCTAGAAAGCTAAAGCAATTTTTTTCTATTAAATTTGGCATAGAAATAAACTTACCTATAACCTGAGGAAGAGCGTAGAATACCTACCTATCTTTTATCTTGGAGGATAGCATCAATAGCATAATTTTACGCCATTAAGTTTCCTTTGGTTGGTTAGGTTAGTTAAATTTCCTCGGTAGCCTTGGAAAGCAGTTATTTCATATATATCAAAGACACACAACAAAAAAATTAAGGTCAGTCTTAAAGGAACGAAAGACGGAAAGATATGAAGCTTTGGAATTATTTTTTGTGTACCTTGTATTTTAGATTTCATTAAGTACAGCTGTAGTCCAGCCCATAAACTTATACAATACACTCTAAAAAGTCCACAAGTTATAGGAAATTACTAATTCTTTTTTTAAACAATATTAGTAACCGAAATTGCTAATAATCCCCCTATCCCCTCCAGCCAAGCTAAATTGCTTGTGTTAGGTTAGGAGTGGGTTTACGTCGGTAGTGTAATGACCAGGATTCGACCCCGGGACCTCTCGATCGTAGGGTTGACTCCTTAACCACTAACCTACCGACGCTTTTTTCTTCTGAAAATAACTAATAACAAATAAATAAACAAGTCATCAGACTATTATTATACTGTTGATTGATGGCACTTGGTGGAACTTACTACAAGTGATAGATACGTTTATTTCAATATTATAAGTTATCATCGATATCTATTTATGTTAATAAATACTAGCACCTACGTCAGCCGGTATCAAAATTCTACCAGTTATATACGATAATATGTAAAAATCGTAACATTTATCCTAGAGACCGAATAGAACTTTTTGATAGGCGCCGCGTGCGACATAGTGCATCGTGCGCGCACGTGAGAATGAGCGGTGTGAACAGTATCACAACACTAATCATTCCCAAGTTAGAAAGAGACGATCGACGTGAAATCAGGGTGGTTCCATATGGGGTCAATGACCCACACGCGACACGCGTATCGGTGATTTTTATAATTTGGATTTTGGGACAAAATTTCCGCCTTAATACCCGGAAGAGACAACATCTCGGAGGTAATGAATTGCTTGCGATATGGCATCCAAGTTCCATCCAAACTTCCTCTGTTATCCTAAGTAGGTTTCCTTCATTTTTAGGTAAATTTCGAATATTTTAATGTAGGTACGCATCAAGTATTTGAAAATTACGGTTTTTTGACATTTCAAGTAGGTCTCTTCCTAGATGAATCTTGTATCTAGGCCATTATTATAAAAAACATCTGGTTATTTGTTCGAGCACCACACAAAGACTAGGAACCGATTTGACTCTAATTTGAACAACTTATGATTACATTATAAAATTGAAATGATTTCAATTGAAATTGGAAATATATTTTTCATCTCACAACGCTTATGGAACCTGAAGATTTATAATTTACCTATGCCATACATGTTTATATAGCTAGATATAATAAGTTAATAGTTATCTGTCATTTAGTTATTTTAGTTATCATTTTCAGTTTGTTTAATGTGTTTTTGTTATTAATATTAGTAATTATAATAATTAATGTTGTTGTACCTACATCTATTACAATTGAAAATTGTAAATTAGTTGTGTCTTTATATCTGTATATTGATGATATTTAAAATGAAGGTTATGTTAAATTAACGATTTTAAACAGATTTTTTCTTCTAAGAATTCTTGACTGTTTGTTCGCGATGGGCGCCAAAACGACTGAACGGATTTTCCTTCGGATCGGAACGGATGCGGTTTCTTCTATTTTCAAGGTCTTGGTCAGACTAAAAATCAACCGTTTGTTTGATTGCAATTGGTTAAGTTAAACTGCAGATATGCCCAAAAAACGAAAACCTGGGTGGAGCCGCGGGCATCAGCTGTATAAATTCATTATTTTGTTCAAATTATTATATCTGACATCGAACTAAGCTTTATAAGTATAAGGTCAAAATAATATGTTAAGTTTTCTATTCAAAGCTATACCTACTATAGCGGAGCAGCTAAGTATATACGTGAATACAAGAAGTGCTCATTTCGTTGTATGACGACTTCTTACTGCCCCTACTAGACTCTACAAACTCATATAGAGCTATTTCTGTTGCATGACTGACTGATTTTTTACGATGTATGCCATTAATTGGCCTAATACATAACTACATCTAAATATTGAAACTGAGTATCTTAATATCAGGGCGTTTCATAGGTATTGATAAGGAATGAGTTATTGATTGATCTTTTAATTTGAATACTCACGCCAGTCCCTCATTCATTTTCGTGAAGGAATAAGGAGATGTGTATTATTACTTGCACAGATATTTCTAGTTTCTGCGTAATTTAGTGCGGGCCTATTCCACTAGGTACGTTTACAGACTCCATGCTGCTGAGAATTGCCTACCAGAAAAAGCCTATAAACATTCATCCGACCTGGAAATCCAACTTAATAACTTTTATAAGTATTTGCAGGTATGTTACAATAATAAAAAGAAATTGCGGATTCTATCATAATTTATTTTGTTACTTTTGTATCAAAACTATTCCCGACGTTTCAGTTACTTTTCTGCAGCCATGGTCACGGTTACATTTTTTTATGGCATCAATGAATTCTTACAGCTACATTTCGATGTTTAAAAACTACTTCAGAAGGAGATTTGTACTCGCACCGTCGACGCTCGTCGCTTCACCGTCGTTGCTTTCAATGAAATAACCACAAAATGAAATAAAAATAAAGCAACCGAGAAGTTTTGTATTTGAATAAGTTGCATAACAAGTATTCTGTCACCGCGTACGTCGCACCGACATACAGATCGTTTTGTTGCCATTGTATGATAATCGTGACCTTCACTTTATGGCCGCCTGTTTATTGGCATCCCCAATATTTATAGAAATATCTAGTGAACGATCTTGTTTACCTCTTAGCTTATAGCGCCTGCGCAGTTGCCAAACTAAATCGTTTCATCAATTATGTCCCCTCTCTTAATTTCACTATCATTTCACGTCTCCCTTAATTTCACTAGGAAAAATACGTTCAACTAAACTGGTGTCTCACGTTTTACTCGATGAAATTTATTGAGTAAAACGAGATAACCCAGTTTAACTTTAATTGATATTGGTTCCTATCATTAGTAAAAATCGCTCTTAGAGTGTAATGTAGAGTCGATATATATATATTATAATAATAATTAAAAGCCACAACACTTTGAGTTATTCAAATTCTAAACAGATAAAGATACTGTTGGAATTTTATTACTGAAGAAAGATTGAATGTCCCTCGACGAAGGGTAGTGACCGTAAGGAAAGTAACGTTGAGCGCGGGGGCAGGCAAGCGTTGCGCAAGCTTCGGTTCCACGTGTATTCAGTTGGCGACGCCCGCAGCCCCGCAGGTGAGTCGATGCTACCGTTGACGGTATCTCTGTGATTTACCCGAAACAAATATTTTTATGACTGCATAATATAGGTACATAATGCAGTTTTTTTTCCTACAGTTTGAATATGTCAGGTGCCGTTTTGTTTAAATCTAGATATAAAGCTTTAAACCAAGTAGTAGGTGCCTAGGTACTTGTAGCTAATTAGTGTTTAAAATTGGACTGACAAGGAAATACTCTTAGTACATTATTATTATTTTACGCACTTTTGCTCACAAAGTAACATACAAAGGGCGGGGCGTCAGATAATGTGCATAATTAGATAGAGTTCAGCAGAGGTCACATAAATTATTTGTTTCAATGTATTTAATTACCTTCAATTTTGTTTTTATTTCATTCAATTTGATATTTCAATTAATGTTGATTCTAAGTTTTCTATGTATAAGTGCATGAATACCAAGTTTCTTTGGTTGTCGCATCGCTTGAGGTTTGTGGTCGAACAGGCTTGCGCCGCCGCCGACGCCGCGACCGCGGTTTGGGAGGTGCCTTGCGCAAACGCGTCCCACACGTGTGTGCATCCGAAAGGTACACTCATCATTCTTTGCACCGTTAGATTTTCCTACTTCTCAGCAGGTATTATAGCGTCACTCGCATCGTAAAAGTAGGAATGCTTAATTAGTGAAAGGGCATCGCGGTACTCAAGTGACTATTAGAGATGATTCGAAGGGAAGTTAGTTGAATGAATTGATACAGACTGTGTGCTGTATCTTAAGAGTTTAAGCAAGTAGGCGACGTCAAGCGAATAATGAAAAGTCCCCCGGAGAGTTGCCCTCGCCACGACGACGACGGCGTCAGCACAGGCGAATCGGCGGCTGCGCGGGCGGTGATCGAGAGGCCCCGGCGGGTGCGCACCGCCCGCCGCGCCCTCTGCGCCTTGAGCCGTTCCCCGCGCGTCCCTCGCCCCGCCGCACCCCGCGCTCCACCACCGGCCCGCACCCCGCGCGCGCCTCCCTCACACACTAGCGCGCAGGAAAATTTTATGATACTTGATGATGACGACGAGACGCGACATGTGACGTGGACGAAATCATCGCGAAAATTGTTATTGCTTTATTAAATAAGGATAGAGTCTACTATGGCCTCCGCGCTTCTTTATATTTTATAGATAGAAAGGTAGTATATTATTTAGGTAATTTAGGATCATGATTATTGTATTAATATATATTAGACACAAGTTCTTAGTAATTTGGTTTCCAACATGTATAATATTTCATATATCAATCGTATAAGTTTACGTTTACTTCCATATTTTTAATCAAAATATATTACGAATGCACTCTGTTTTTTATATTAATAAATCGGTTATCAATCATATGTAGTTTATAATAACTACGATAGTACCTACCTACCTACTTACTCATATTTATGATAAGGGTACAGTGACTTAAGTTCTTCCGTCGCCAACTGCTAGTAGGTACTGCATTGAAAGTGGGTTCGATGCTTGCCTAGAACAATAATTATTGGTTTGATTAACAGAAATTGTAGGAACTTATTCAGAGCAAAATACACGTACACTTGGCCTGAGAAGAAGTTAATTGCATGATTGTTGAGTCTCAAATGCACAGGCTTAGATCCTAGTGTTTTGAACTATCTAAAAACTTTGGCACAAATTTACAATGCCTCCTGCCATTTCGAGGTCATCGCTAAACATGCAAATTTACTCAATACTCAACTTAAAATGAAAAGTATAATAAGATGATATTTTGTGATCTGTGGCTGTCAATATACCTAGGAAACGATAATTGAAGATCAATCTGATAAACAGTAATGAAAACAAAAAGAAATAAGTTAGAAAACTTTACTTTTATGTGACTGTGTTCTCGGTCGGTGAACTTACAAAAGTCATTCACAAAACCATCGATTCGCGGCTTTCCCTCCAGTTTATTCGTTTATTTAAATAGACACATCAGCACTTAATCCATATAAATAAATACCAGAATTTTTACATACATTATCTCATATTTATTAAATAAAATATCACTTTACCTTATAACATTGTAATAAAATTGTGGTTGTCTGACTTATTATCACATTTTTACCCTACGTGTCACATTTTGCTTACGATGTAGGTACCTGACTCATTTATACCCTACTTATTTCCCGCGTATATTGGCAGAGTTGGTGCCAATGTTTGCGCCAAAGTTTGTGATTATAACAGAGAATCGTAATAGAACAAAGATCACGCAGGACGCGAGGGGCGAGCGTGTCCTACAATAATTAGAAGGTCATGGCAGGGTCTCCGGCGCGCAGCTTGCTACGCGACAGTCCATTCTACTAATCTCATAGAACGTGAAAATACCTGTATTACTAGTAAGTAGGAACTTATTATTACGTAAAATGATCGGTAATATACAAAGACTCTTATATATAGGTAGATAGGTACTACTAGACAAGCAGTTCACAATAAAAATTGTATCAGTTTGGACGATGAAGGTCGACGTCGCTCCCTGCGTTCCTTATGCGGGGGCGGATTGATAAGAAACGATATATAAAACACCTAAAAACCTAATTACTTACGTAAATTAAACTTCGGGTAAATTGAATAAAATACGTCTATAATAATTTTCTAAATTTTTATATCTACTTATATTTTTTAAATCTTTTAATAATGATTATAGGTTTTCCGTCGCACCTAACATGCACACAATTAATCCTATAGAAATTTCCACTGTGATTGGAAAATTGACCGGAAATGAATATTTACAGTAGAAAGATTACAATTGGGGTCAGAACGAGTGATGCGTCGGGGCGTATGGCGGACAAGCGAGGGTACATTGGATTGTAATGCAAATTCCCTACTTCCGGCGAGGGGGGCTCGCCTCGCAACAGGTGGGGTCGTACCCCTGTTCGTGCCTTGTCAATCACAGCTAGTAGACCGATAACATCTAGCATTCCAAGAGTATATCAGCGTGGTCTAATAGTAGCATCTGACTGCTACGTAAGTGGTCGCAGGTCGCAGGTTAGGTGTTAGGCGCAGTCGAAATATGCATTGGTATGAATGTATTTATGTATAATATGTATTTAGTGTAGTTACAAATAAAAATATCTACATTCTGGAACTATTACCAGTTGTTGTAGAATGCGGATTTTAGATTTGTGAGCAATGCATAGTTTAGGTCTAGATATTTCTATTTACCTTCCTATGTGTGTTTTGGTTTGTGAGGGAACCTTGCTGTTATAAAAGTACTTATTAGATTTTTTTAATGTTATGTTCTGAAATAAATCAAATGCGTATGGTACAATTTAACTTTAGATTCTGTAGCAATGGCGAAAGGTCAATATAAACACAATTTGTTTCTTTTTTTTAGAGTAGGTAAATAGTTAAAACCGTGTGCTTTTATAAAATTTTAAGCTATAGTTTCGGTTTCACCGACTCATAACAGATATCAAGCGCTAGACATGCGCTGTGCTATAGAAAGAAGGCTCTACAAAACCGAACCAGCCGATGTTACCCGGACTCTCGCCCCACGAACGTGCCAAATAAAGTGCCAAAAGCCGGGTACTGCAAGTGTATAGACAGTGGAGGGATGCCCAAGTTTGCGTACGAGTCCCACAGCATCGGCGCGGTGGAGGGGCGCCGATGTCGCCCTCCTTGGGTGGCCTCCTCCTGTATGTTTGGCATAGTCGTCGAATTGAATAGGTAAATATACATTTTAATCAGGCTTGATTAGGCGTAGTAGGGACCTTCACAAATGATGAAGTAATTATTTTTTCGTTCTTTTTATTCAAGAGGGGGTAAAGAAAGCAGTTCTTTCCCACTGGTTTCCCTCTTGAATACGTAATCAACATAATGTTGCTGATTTTTTTTTATTGGTACCTAATAAGCTCACATTTGACTACTATCTCGCCTTTTGGTAAGTGATAATGTGGTCGTTGATGGAACACGCTTGTTACCTAACTAGGTACCTACTTACTCAGATACTGTATTCATTATTTTTATGTTTCCTTTGCTATTTTATTGTTCTATATAGAGGTAGGTATACACCTAATACCTATCGATGTCTGAAATGATTTAGTTAGGTGGTGGACTAGTAGTTCGGTGTTTTGAAAGTACCTACTGTGACTGTAAGTTTCACGTAAGTCGACTAAGTTTTATCGCAATCGGATGAACAAAATGGCATCGCATAATATGCGAACAAGCATACCTACATTGATTTTTTGATTAAATGAATTTATAATATTGCTAAGGTTTCTAAGGTAGCAGCGATTTCATCCCGTCCATCTCAACGTCAGTACCTTTTTTTTTTTCGTGCGGAAATCCCTTCGGATACCCCCCCGCCGGCCAGCGGGGGCGGTTATGTTGGGCTTGAACCGACTAAAACCGCACGCCGTCTCGGGTCTACAGACGCCGGGGTGTAAGGTTGCCCATAGAGCATATCCCTCGCACCCCGACTGACCCTGGGCCATCTCCGGTTTCGAGATGGCCCCCTCGGGTTTGGGAACCACGGTGTCCCCGTCTTGCCCCGGTTTGGGGGAGGGGCGCTAGTCGCCCCACCGTCCCGGCCTGCTTCTGCTGGGGTGACAGGTGGCCTCACCCGCCACCCCCAGGCCTGCGCTCATGGAGGACGGAGGTCGTTAAGTGACCTCCGGCGCCTGAGTTGCCTGCGACGCGCGGCGAGCAAGTTGCGGGCTCGGTGGACCGGGAGAGTTCTAAGTCTCTCCCGGGCGCGCTCCGCCACCTCCTTCGCGAGCATTACATGCTCGCAGAAGGAGGCGGCGGCGGCCCACGCGCTCGCGCTCCGCACCATTGCCGCAATCATGCTGCCGAGTGAGAGGACTCCCACCCCGATGGCTGCCACGAGGTCACGCCTCGGCGCCTCCCACGCCGGGCAGTCCACCAGCGTGTGCAGCCCTGAGTCCTCGCTCGCGTCGCAGTGATGACACTCAGGCGTTGGCTCCTTCCTGATCCGATGCAGGTGGTCCCCGAAGCACCCCTTCCCTGAGATCACCTGCGTCAGTCGGTAGGAGAGGCTTCCGTGTCGCCTCTCCAGCCAATCCTCCATGATGGGCCTTACCGCCGCTATTGCGGCGTGCCCTGCGCTTGGTTGCCCAAGTCGTTCCTTCCACTCCACCACGATGGCCTGGCGGAGCTGGGACTGCACGGCCTCGATTTCTCGAGGCTCGGGGTTCCATCCCTGCTCCCGCGCCTCCTTTCGCCACTGGTACAGTTGCGAAAGGGCTCTCGCTTCCAGGTCCCATGGCGGAGTTCCGGCAAGGAGACTCGCCGCCTCGAAGGAGATCGTGCGGTACCCTCGGATGACCCTGATGGCCAGAACTCGCTGCGGAGCGCGCAGCATCCGCACAGTTCTGGTCCTCAGGGCCTCCGCCCATATTGGGCACCCATACAGGGCCATGGACCGCACGATCCCCGCGTAGAGTCTCCTGCAGGAGTCATCGGGCCCCCTCATGTTGGGCAACAGCCGAGCCAGAGCAAGAGCTGTGCCCTTCAATTTGGGGGCCAGACTTCGGATGTGCTCTCCGAAGTCCCATCGGCCGTCGAGCACGAGCCCCAAATATTTCATTTGGGGCTTGATGCCGATGCGATTTCCTCCCACGATGAGACTGGATCCCTCGGGTGGCTTGCTCCGAGGCCCATGGAAGAACAGGGCCTCGGTTTTATGCAGGGCCACCTCACGTCACGAGCGTGTCGTCCGCGTAGCACGTGACGGCGGCACCGCCTACGAGCTCACCGCGAAGCACCCAGTCGTATCCGATGTTCCACAGGAGCGGCCCCAGGACCGATCCCTGTGGAACACCGCACGACATTTCACGCCGACCGAGACCGGTCACGGTTGGGTAGATGACGGCTCTCTCCGTCAAATACGCCCCGACTATGCGGCGGAGGTAGAGAGGCACTTCGTGGTACACGAGCGCCTCCCTAATGCAACTCCAGGGCAAGGTGTTGAACGCGTTGGCGATGTCCAGGGACACCGCCAACATCACCTCACCCCGGGCCACTGCATCCTCCGCCAGAGCCCTCACGCGCATGATGGCATCCACGGTGGAGCGCCTCTGGCGGAAGCCATATTGGCCATCCGCCAGGTCCGGCCACACTCTTGAGAGGTGCTCGACGAGGCGCTTCGCAATTACTCTTTCAAAGAGCTTGCACACCTCGTCGAGCAACACTATGGGCCGGTAGGCGGACGGCGAGTCCGCTGGGCGCCCCTCCTTTCGGATGAGCACCAGTTTCCCCGTCTTCCACAATTTCGGAAACTGGCCCCGCTCCAAACATGCGCTGAGAAGCCCTCTCAGTCGGGGCTCGAGAGCGTCGTCGACTAGAGCTAGGACCCACGCTCGGCCTGGAATGCCGTCGGGTCCCGGGGCGGTGTGTTTGGCTCTTAGCCTTCTCACCGCCAGCTCTAGTTCTACCCAAGTGACCTCGGGCACGTCGTCGTCTTCCACGTCGGGCGCCATGCGCAACCGAGGCGAAGTCATCTGCGGTGGAACATGTTCCACCACCCGCGCTGGGAACAGGGAGCCAACAACTCCTCCGAGCAGATCCGGCTGGAGACACCGGGTTAACGGCGGGGCCTTGGGGCGCAGCTTGCCCCTCACCATCCGGTAGGGCCGCCCCCAAGGGTCCCGCTCCAGCGTCTCCAGCAGCTCGCGGAAGGCGTCCCGTTTGGAACGCCTTATCTCCGCTCGGAGGGCTCGTCTGGCCTCCCTGTATCCCTCGTACAACTCCGCCTCTCGGGCCTCCGCATCTGCGGGGCGGCGACGCCTCCTACGGAATCGGGCCCACCGGCGGTGCGTGATCACGCAGCCCCGTCTGAGCTGCGCGATCTCCGACGACCACCAGTAGACCTGACCCCTCGGATTATAGGGCGGAGCCCTAGGCATCGCCGCGTCACAGACACGGGTCATGGCCTCCCGGAACCACTCCGCCTCATCGTCTATGCAGACAGGCCTGTCCGGCGCAGGGGCCCAGGCCTGTACGATGGCGGCTTCCAGGAGGAGCTCCCGATCAAGTCGCTTAAGCGCCCAACGTGGCTCGGGTGGAGCCGGTGCAGCCGGCGCGTCGCTCGCAGGGGGGGACACGTCAAACCGAATGTATCGGTGATCCGAACTTGTGTCCTCCCCCAAAACGACGCGCCAGCCCTGAACACGTCGCGCCAACGAGGGGCTCGCGAACGATAGGTCCACGATGGAGCTACCCCTCGAGGTCACGAACGTGTCCACGGCTCCCCGATTTAGGAGGACTAGGCCGAGTCGTGCGGCCCAGTCCACCAGTGCCCTGCCTCTATGCCCCGTCGCGCCCCTTTCGTGTCGGGAACCTCACACCGAACACGATGTTCAGCATCTCCTCCTGTTTTGGGTCCGGGGACCCTTGGGACGATGCAGCCACTCTCTGGAGACTCTCCAAGAGTAACTGTGTCCTCCTGCCCAGCTCCGGTGCCGCAGAGGTGGAAGGCCTCGGCGGCGACTTGGCTGCGGCTTTACCAGTGTTCGAGGGGGCTCGGATGGATTGGCCAGCTCTCGTTCCACCTCGCGCCCCTCGGCGGCCTGCGGCCACCTTGGACGCCGGCTTTGCCACCTCATCACTGCTGGAGGAGGCCGTCCCGGTGAGGGTAATTTCCTCATCCGACACGTCCTCCTTCGGCCTAGGCTTCCTGGAGCGCCGCTTCCGCTTCTGGGCAGCCTTCACGCCCAATCCCAGCGGGCTGCTCGCCCTGCTCCTCTCGCTAGCAGTGTCGAACTTCTCCGACACTACCGCGGTTTTTGGCGTGACCTCCACGCATGACTGCTGCGCGACCTCCGCGCAGACTGTTTCGCTTGGTTTTTGGGGGGGGTTTTGGTTTTTTTTAAATGTATTATCCATATGAGTCCCACGAGTATGAGTCGATATAAATACACTTCCCGGGTGACGCTCATTCCGGGAAGCGGGGTACATACTGTGGAGGTCCCCAGGTGTCCACAGGTTTTTACGACTTCGCTGTCGGGTCTTATAGACTTTTCCTTGTCGCGGGCCGGCCAATCAAGGCAAGCCCCGCGTCCTCCGAGATCACATCTTCCCGCATGTGGCTAGCATGCAGGTCCATGACGATCACCCGGAGATTACGCGACGCGGAAGGGCAGCCACCCCTCCCATCACCGACGGCGGCACGAATGCCCGTCAGCCCCTGCGCGAGCAGTGGGCCGACCCGTCCCCTGATCCCCTCGGATCAACACGTCGCTCGCAGTGTCCCCTCTGATAACAGCAGAGGGGTACCTGGAGCGACCACCACCGCGGGCCTTGCAGGCCCGCCATACCCCGACCCCCTCGTGCAATGGGGTCAGCTGGCCCTGAAAAGGGCCGGTCGGTCGGACTCTTGGCCGTTGACGTTGACGCCAGCTACTCCAGAGGAGCAATCAATGATGCGTCATCGCCCACGTTGCCCAGGGTGCACCAAACGCGGAGGTGTTCCAACCAGTCGCACCCCCCAACCAGTCGCACCCCTCAACGTCAGTACCTACCGTTCGGAAACGGCTGAACGGATCGGAACGAAATTTGGCACAGAGATATAGTCTGGAATAACACATAGGTTTTATCCTGGGAATAGGTTCCAGTAGGTAGCGGGAACGAGATCAATATTTCACGGTTTCGTGAGTAACAGCTACTACTAAAGTAAATTCTATGATTTATTGGTAGGTAACATAACATTACTATCATCAATTGCTCCGGAGTAAAAGGACCATGTATTTCTCCTATTTAAGATATAGAATATGTAGGCAATACGTTACAAATTAGATAGAGCGTACTATCGGTGCCTCCCATGTAAAAATTGCAGAAGTCACCACTAGTAGCGGTTGATTCAGTCGACACGTTGGAAGAAATGAATGGAGGATGGGGATAACAACGTCACTAGAAACAATGATTAATAATAGTGAATGAAGGATAGAGTTATGCCCACACTTAAATCGCGTGAGCAAAACTATCCTTTCACACGAAAGTAACCAATATTTGTGTGCAATAAGATCGGGCTATGGCACGTGGTAGGTATATGGCACTGTGAAACTGTGAAAAACCATTTTTTTTTTAAATAGTGACTCTTTAATTTAACAACTTCAACCATCACATGACCTAAATAACTCAAAGAAGCAGCTGTCAATTAATTCCAAATCTCTTATCGCTTAAAATAATCGTTAATCGTATAAAAGCCCGTCTGTATAAGACGTCTGAGAATATGCTCAAATTTGATTATTGATATTTGTGGAAGTTTTATTAATAAGATGCACATCTAATCCTATTTATTACATATACTAAGTCATTCATTTTGATATTCTTTAGTGTTTACAATGATGGTCGAAAATACAAAAGACGATGAGATATTTTCCCAAGTTGTAATAAAAAGTTCGTAATACGCCGGGGTGTAAGCTTACCCATAGAGCATATCCCTCGCACCCCGACTGACTCAGGGCCATCTCCGGTTTCGAGATGGCCCCCAAACTTGCTCTCCACTGTGCCATCTGCTAATCAGAGGGACACGTGGAAAGCTTCCGAACAGCCCTCAACAGGGCCGTCCTCGCCTCGGTCGGAGTTGGCCGTAGGCGGCAGCGTCTCTCCCGCCCTAGGAGAGAGGCGCTGCTGTCTCCGTTGCCCAGGGTGCACCGCGTGGAGGTCCCCAACCAAGCACCCCAATGTTAATATACCTATACACCCTCTGAGGCGTAGCGGCAGAGCGTTCGACTGTTAAGTCAGAGTGGTGAGAGTCAGGTCAGGTGGTCAGAGAGTGTAATTTGGTGTGAATATGTATATTTGCATTGGTCTGGTTTGCTATGTATAAATATGTATTTCTTTACAAAAAAAGTATCTAAGTATTGTAGCGTCCGGGGGTTGGACGCCACAATACCTCGTGTAGCTAATAAGATAAACACAGAGGAAGAAATTTAAATGGGCATTTATTATATCATCAAAGCTTCCTAAATCGGGTTTAGGGAGGTTTTTACGCGTATACTTTTATATTACTGCGAACTAGGGAATCGCGAACTCCGCTCAAGGACTGAGCCTAAATCTAATACAATTATATCTTCTCTTCGGCCGGCGGACCCGGGCGGCGCGTCTAGTCGCCCGCTGTCAGCCGCACAGCCGAATGCAGCTCCACGCAGCAATTGTTTTTCTTCCCTACGCTCTATTTAAATCAAAAAGTAATTATTTTTAAACTCTGACACATGATGGCCAGGTAACCGCATCGTGGTGTGAAATGAGGTTCAGACACCACATCAGCTACGCCCTTAATGGTCATTCATGTGACAGCCTGATTCCCTAGGCATTCTAAATCTGGGACACAAAAAAAAAATTATGCGAATTGTCCCTTACAATGGGAATAACGAAGCAATCTTTGTAATAATTAGTAAACGATAGTAGAATCTCAAATTATAGCAATTAAACTGTAATAAACATTGAAAAACACGAACAAAGAAAAATTGCTTCATTCTTGGCCAGGCAAAAACCCAGGTTAAAAGAAACCTGACCACAATCAGCCTCATCAAAGAAAAGTTTGGTGTCATTTGACGACACATTTTAAGGTTTGCCCTGATGGGACTTAGTAACACAGTACTTTTAAGACCTACCTAACTAAAATTGAAAGATGACATAAAATTATTTATGTCGCCTACACAATACTAAATTATTTTTAAAACAACATTAAAGAGAAAGAACTTACTCTATAAAGAAAAGTCTGATCGAAAACTAACTTTCAACCATCGTCGGCGCTTATGTCCAAAACGATTTGACTCTCTTACAAAGTTTAGATCACAACTCTCAATATTGGACAAAAAAATAATTGCCTAACTCCTACGCTAGAACATCATGAACATAACAAACAAAACAAATCTATTTATCTTCAGCAGCGCAGCAATATGAAATAAACAGAGAACACATATTAATAATAAAATATTACACATAACACGTTATTCACTACGTGAATTATAATTCTACTAAGACTTATAGTCCTTATTGGCCCTATTGACCCGCAGGCAACTATCAATGCTCTTGAAACATTCTGGAACAAGCCACCATCATAGCCATCTTCTCGTTGAGCACATAATATCACATAAAAGCACATAAAAGCAAAATAAACAACGATACTGATAAATGCGTCGCTCCAATTGTCGCACGACGTCTTTCTTCAAACGGTACGGGATCGATCCATTCGCTGCCAACTGCAGAATGTTGGCGTTTCCGACTTCTGCGGAAACTAGCGCTTCACCAGCTGTAGCAACCACCAACTCCTGTGGAAACCAGCACCTCTACCAGTTGTATTGAAACCGGCGTTCCTCCACACCAATTGTAGCTGTAGCAACCACCAGCTGTATGGAAACCGGCGCTCCTCCACCAGTTGTAGCTGTAGCAACCACCAGCTGTATGGAAACCGGCGTTCCTCCACCAGTTGTAGCGTCCGGGGGTTGGACGCCACAATACCTCGTGTAGATAATAAGATAAACACAGAGGAAGAAATTTATTATATCATCAAAGCTTCCTAAATCGGGTTTAGGGAGGTTTTTACGCGTATACTTTTATATTACTGCGAACTAGGGAATCGCGAACTCCGCTCAAGGACTGAGCCTAAATCTAATACAATTATATCTTCTCTTCGGCCGGCGGACCCGGGCGGCG
Source organism: Cybosia mesomella (assembly GCA_946251805.1). Lineage (NCBI taxonomy): Eukaryota > Metazoa > Arthropoda > Insecta > Lepidoptera > Erebidae > Cybosia > Cybosia mesomella. The sequence continues at coordinate 24,877,998 of OX276390.1, read as the reverse complement.
CGTCTGGTCGCCCGCTGTCAGCCGCACAGCCGAATGCAGCTCCACGCAGCAATTGTTTTTCTTCCCTACGCTCTATTTAAATCAAAAAGTAATTATTTTTAAACTCTGACACATGATGGCCAGGTAACCGCATCGTGGTGTGAAATGAGGTTCAGACACCACAGTATGTTTATCCGCATTTTAGAATCCATATGACAAACTGCTTAATTTGCGTTGTAGAATATTTATTATTATTGAAAACGATTGAAAGATATTGATAAACCTTATTGTTTTTAAACTTCCGATCAGCAATGATTGTGGAAATAGTGTAGTATATAATAATGAAAGGTTGTAGAATACAATGATACCGTTGTTACTGATAAACATCCAAAATAGTTGTTTAGTTCTTAAGTGTTATGAACTACAAACAGACGTTCAATGAGTAACTCAACAGTTTTATATATAGTGGACGAGACAGGAACCACTTCTTGAACGGCCGAACAGTTCATCGCCATACTTTAACTTGGGAAGTAGAACGGAACCATTTCAAACTGCAAGTGAATTTGTAATCTACGACGTGTCTATCATATTCATAACGGAATAGTCCGAATTAGTAAACCCAAAGTTAAGTAAGGAATTATCACAAAAATTAATAAAAGCAGAGTCTGGCACTTTAGTACATACTGGCCCCTTCAATATATTTATGACATACTAGCGACCTGTCCCGATTTAGCAGGGAAACTTTCTGGCAGAATCATGAAACTAGAGTTAGTATAGGTAATAATAGTGGAGATTGGTGTATTTTACCAGGTGGTCACAAAATTCGGCCGGGTGGGTACCACCGTGCACGATTGCGAAAAACCCCCCCATAGTAATCCAATTTCGGTTTGATTGCGTTCAGGGGTCAGCAAGTGCATAACCGGGCAGGGGGATTGTGGTCGCAGCACTAGTGGGACCGGTGGGTGTCACGCGGTGCTGCGACGACAATCCTCTTCTGATGAGGCCGTCAAGCTGAGTGCCACCATATTAACATAGTACGTGTATGTAATGGTGACCCTCTTTCCTGAGACTTTAACCTTCAGCTTACTATCAGGCGAGGTAAAGTCAAATTGACGTGTCCTAAATATAAAAAAAAAAGTCACGATATGATGTAGTGCGAAACAATTTTGTATTTTGAGAAAGGGGAAGGTATGTTAAAATGTTTCGTAGAACGTGTAGATGAGTCAAGGCCGACAAAAGACATGTATAATGGGAATGTAGAAGGTTATAGTTCGGAAATAGGCATTCTATAGAAAGAAGAAGTCGATGGTAGACTATTATATGCGTCTAGTTATCCATGAATAAGCCTAAAGCAACCCACTACTGGATATATCTCTACATAGACATCTCCCAATGTGCGTAGTAGCACCCAATCGATTACTAAAAAATATTTTCTTCACCTAATTTCATCATCACCTTTCTCTCAATATATAATCTCAATATATAATACATAGGTAGGTACACTACAGGGGTGTGTGTTGGGTAACCTCCTCGAGTGTCGCTCCGATTCCGATCCCGCTGCTGTCCGGGGGGAACGTAATCGGAGCGGCCGGTACACCCCGGGCGGCGGTCAATGGCTTCCCCTTCATAGGGTTGGCATTGATCGTCGGCATATACCCAACGTGGCGGGAACACATCGCTCTCCGTACTCCTCTGCTTTCAGAGTAGACAGGATGAGCGATGCTGTTAGTGGTGGTGGTGAGATGGCCCAGCGTCAGTCGGGGTGCGAGGGATATGCTCTTTGGGTAACCTTACACCCCGGCGTCTGAAGACCCGAGTCGGCGTGCGGTTTTAGTCGGTTCAAGCCCGACATAACCGGGGTATCCGAAGGGATTTCCGCACGAAAAAAAAAAAAGGTAGGTACACTACAGAACGAGTCCTCCTCCAAAAACTTCCACAACGGGTGTTCACTATTGTGAATTGAATTTGATTTAATAAAAGCTGCACGCATTACACGGTGTTTTACACGTATTAGTATTTTTTAGTATTAAATCGATATATCTGTATCTGTTGATAAATTTAGTCATATTGGTATGTAAATATAGGTAAAATTTGTTGATAACTTAGCTATACCATCAAATAAGTATACAATGTGTCGATTTGCATTTGCAAGGATAAAAAATAGAGACCCACATTGTTGAACTACATTTGCACGTTATTTACAGAGCGTTCTCTATCGAATTAAAATATCAATGATTTTTAATGTCTTAATTTTCATGTGCTGGTGATTACAATCGGCAGAGTAATTAACACGCAAATTTAATGAAGAAATAAATACTTAATGCTTTAAAATCTTTTTTTTAACGTGAATTTCAACGGATTGATTTGAATCGATTGGTCGAAACCATTGTAACACTAAAAGGTTTCTTACAACATATATGGAGGTAGGTACCTACTACAGTGGAGATTCAATTAGCAGTTAATTGCTATCGTAAGTCATCCAGATAATTGAATAGCCGATTAATTTAATACATGAAGATTTTTATGATTACTCTCTTCAGAAAGAAATCTGTTGTGTGAGAAGCCTTGAACAGCGAAAAAACTACCTTTACATTGTACACTGTAGACCCGAGACGGCGTGTGGTTTTCGACGGTTCGAGCCCGACATAACCGCCCCTGCTGGTTAGTTGGGGGGAATCCGAGGGGAAAAGCGCTCCTATGAACGAAGTATATATTTTCTTCTTCATGTTTGAAGAAAAATTACGACTGCTGCCATTAAATATTGGACATAGTCACGATAAAAAGCTATAATATAAGGTAAAGATTGTCACTAAAGAACACGACACGACATACCCTTCTGACAATTAACCTATTAAAATTACCAAAGTTACAAGTGAGTTTCACATTAAATAAAATACTATTATGATTAACGAACACAAGCAGCGAGCTCCATTAGCCTAATTCAAATATTCATGACTCGTACAATAGCCCTTTTGCATAAAATAGTATTCCACTGAATATTTGAATTTATTCAACTTGTAAATTACTGATACTGATTATTGAATAATAATAAACTATTTGAATTAAATAAATTAAACCGACTTCCATAACCAAAAAGGCACTGAAAAGTGTAAAATAACGTAATTACCTACAGATTAAATTCTAATGATAAAAAACACGTAAGACTTCTCTTGGGGAGTCGGTGCCATGCTAAATAGGTATTAGTTAGGTAAAAAGGGTAGGTCGACCACGTCCGCAACGCAACATCATGAGTATCTCCGTTCAAACGATAAAATTTGTAATTTGTTTGTATTGTGTGTTTACACCCCGGAAGACCCGAGACGGCGTGCGGTTTTAGTCGGTTCAGGCCCGACATATTCGCCCTCCGATTCCGCTTCTTTTTTCCGAACGAAAAAAGAAGGTGGCCGGCGGGGGATATCTGAAGAGATTTCCGCACGAAAAAAAAAAAGGTACACAACGCTTTTTTTATTTTTTATTTTACGTGCCGAAATCCCTTCGGATACCCCCCCGCTGGCCAGCGGGGGCGGTTATGTCGTGCATCGACTAAAACCGCACGGTGTCCTGCCCAAGTGTCCATTGCCGGGCACCCCGGGTAAGCCTTCGAAAGGATAACCCCAGGGTTACCGGCGGACCTTGGCCGACAGCGCGGCCTCGCCTGGTGGGGTCGGGTTTTATACCGCGTCGGTGAGTAGGCAGGCGTGTGTAGGACACACATGACACGCCTCCGCCACGGCCTGCTTCTGTAAGGACGGCAAGTCGGCCAACTGCCGTCCTCAGACCCCGATCATGGAGGTCGGTAGTCTCTGCGGGTAGTCTCTGCCCCCCGAGTTCTCTCCCGCTCCCTCTCCGCCGTCTCTTTCGCGCGCATTACCTGCTCGCAGAAAGAGGCGGCGGCGTGCCATTTGCTCATTGGTACAATGACGCAAGGGCTCTCACTTCCACGTTCCATGAAGGGGTCCCGGCTAGGAGACATGCCGCCTCGACGGAGATCGTGCGATACCCCCGATGACTCTGACAGCCATCGCCTTTAACGGGCTGTTTAGAACAGCCACGTTGCGGGCCGCCAGAGTCTCTTCCCATACGGGGGCCCCGTACAGGGCCATGCTTCGCACGATCCCCAGGTACAGTCTCCTAGTGGGGGCGTTGGGTCCCTTAACGTTGGGCATCAGCCGCGATAGCGCGGCCGCAGCCCCCCTCAGTTTCAGGACCAGACTTCGGAGATGAGGTCTGAAGACATCGTGGGCTCGATGCCGATGCTTACGCCCCCTACGGTTATGCTGGTTCCCGCAGGTGGCCCACTCCGAGGCCCGTGAAAACACATAGCCTTGGATTTGTGGAGAGCCACCTCGAGTTTTCGAGTATTCGACCCACGACAGGTACACGACCCTATTGAATTTGTAAAGCTTAAAACCGTTGTGTTTCTAGCTTGGCACCGACTTCAACAGAGAAGTCTTGCGTGTATTTTATTATTAGAATAAAATATGTAATTCAGTTATTTCACCCTTTCAGTACCTTTTTGGTTTTAGTCGGATTTAGTCGGATTTTTTAAAATTAAAATAGTTTTTCCCTTTTTAGTGAATGTAACTCAACACCTTTAGTTTGTTCCCGGTTGTATCCCAGCTGTTGTAGCTTGTTGTAGAAGCGTATACAGTTACCCTGAAAGGAATTACTAATCTTGTGGAGTCGACTATTACAAACCACAAGATTGTTTTTATGTCTAGTATTTACGTTATGTATATCACAAAGCCTTAAAAAATTGGAAATGTTTCTTCTAACATACAAAAGATTTTCAAAAATATATTGGGAAACTACAAATGATGGGCCATGATGGGCCTTACCGCCACTATTGCGGCGTGCCATGCGCTTGGTCGCCCAAGCCGTTCCTTCCAGTCCACCACGATGGCCTGGCGGAGCTGGGACTGCACGGCCTTGATTTCTCGAGGCTCGGGGTTCCGTCCCTGCTCCCGCGCCTCCTTTTGCCACTGGTACAGTTGCGAAAGGGCTCTCGCCTCCAGGTCCCATGGCGGAGTTCTGGCAAGGAGACTCGCCGCCTCGAAGGAGATCGTGGGGTACCCGCGGATGACCCTGATGGCCATCACCCGCTGCGGAGCGCGCAGCATCCGCACACTTCTGGCCTTCAGGGCCTCCGCCCATATTGGGCACCCATACAGGGCCATGGACCGCACGATCCCCGCGTAGTCTCCTGCAGGAGTCATCGGGCCCTCTCATGTTGGGCAGCAGCCACGCCAACTTAACAAAAATATAAGTACCTAATAATAAGTTTCCCAACTAGACTCATTACTTGGGCACCCCACTGTGTATTATAACTATCTTAATTATTTCACCAAAAAATAATTTAAATATGAAATTAATAGCCTCAGTACCTGTTTAAAATAGAAGAAATATTTAAATTCTTAACATTAACCACGCTAACCTACATGATTATTAATGTTGATAAAATGAATATTTTAATATTTTGTGAATATACCTATGTGTCTGACTGTACCTACTCTTTTAACACCTAACTTTTTTTCTGTGGATGTCTATTTCGTTATTCTATCTATTATAATGTTATATTATATTATTATTCGTTACCTAAAATTTAAGTTAAGATTTCTTTTAACTAGCTTCTTAGCTCCGATCGCTATGAAAGTTGTACCCAGTCGACGCAGAAACAAAAATCCTATTCAACGATATGTATTTAGCGCCATTTTGGCCGAAATGGAAAATACACACATACATAAAGGCATGCCTCTTTCCAATTGAGGTAGGCATAGACAACTTCTTCTTGCTACGATCCTGGCATATGCTACTCGCTCCTTCTACTTTCATAATTGTTTTCATACAAGCTCGCAGCAAAACTTGGATATCTATCTATTACTATTATAAAATTGTAAATTAGTTGTGTCTATTCATTGAAGATATTTAAAAAAAACTTAGATTATGTTAAATAATCGATTCTGAAAACAATTTTTTTTTGTTTACTTCTTGTCTGTGTTTCTGTTTGTTCGCAATGGACGCAAAAACTACTTAACGGATTTTGATGCGATTTTTTTCTATTGGAAAGTTCTTGGTCCGAATTAAAATGTGCCGTAGGTATGTTGGACGGGGGGTGTGTGTTGGGTAACCTCCTCGAGTGTCGCTCCGATTCCGATCTCGCTGCAGTCCGGGGGGAACGGAATCGGAGCGGCCGGTACACCCTGGGCGGCGGTCAATGGCTTCCCCTTCACCCCTTCATAGGGTTGGCATTGATCGTCGGCCAATACCCAACGTGGCGGGAACACATCGCTCTCCGTACTCCTCTGCTTTCAGAGGAGACAGGATGAGCGATGCTTTTAGTGGTGAGATGGCCCAGGGTCAGCCGGGGTGCGAGGGATATGCTCTATGGGTAACCTTACACCCCGGCGTCTGAAGACCCGAGACGGCGTGCGGTTTTAGTCGGTGCAAGCCCGACATAACCGCCCCCGCTGGTCGGCGGGGGGGTATCCGAAGGGATTTCCGCACGATAAAAAAAGAAAAAAAAAAAAGGTATGTTGGACGGAACCGCGGGCATCAGCTGGTTATAAATAAACATCTACTTTAATACATTATACTCTCTCACAGCGCCATCTAGACCCAAGCTAAGCATAGCATACATACTATAAACATAACATAACATAACATAAACTCACGCCTATATCCCCGAAGGGGTAAGCAGAGGTGCTAGCACCCACATTTCGCCAGTTTATCTTTAGGTCCCAATGTAATAGGTGGCGAGCCTATTGCCATTAACCGGGCACTTATAAACCTGCGATAAATACACACATAACTTCGAAAAGCATCGAAAAGTCATTGGTGTGTGCCATGGTAAAACCTGGGATCGAACCCGAGACCTCATCTCAGCAGTCCATTACCCATACCACTAGGCTACCGCGGCTACTACTATAGGGATCCATAATGTAGATAAACATACCCATGCACATTTTGTCGACCTATGTGGCGTAGCGCTAGATTGCTAAGTTCGCGGGTTCAATTCCCGCTCAGTGCATATATTTGTTTGCATGAATATAGATTTTCATTCGTTTGCATGTTTATGTGCACAATATGTATGAATTTACGATAAGATGTATCTAAGTATGTTTATCCGCATTCTAGAAGCCATAACACAAGGTAGTTAAGCAACGCCTACTTTGGGTCTAGATAGCGTTATTGATGTAGATTAGGTTGTTTTAAACCCCCGACGCAAAAACAAAGGGGTGTTATAAGGTTGACGTGTCTGCGTGTCTGTCTGTGGCATCGTAAGCATCCGATCGATCATAAGTGAATGAATCTGGTGTGTTCTTAGCTATGTCGGGGGCTTTTTTAATATTTTATTTAATTTAATAATCCTCAAATGCCAAAGTTATTATTTTATATTTTCTTTTTCTTTCTTAAAATCATTCATATAATTATTCTGTATAGACTTCATGGTCTATACAGAATGATTACGGTACTTACAAAACGTCAAAAAAAAACAAGTTAATGTTTCGAAGCGGACCCCGGACTGCGAGGTAACCAAGATGTCCAATGTTTAGCAATAATTTTTAGTTTCCAAAGAGAGTTTTTGAAGAGTAAACAGAATTATGAAGCAAGCTAAGGTTTCTTTTTCCGAGCTACACTTGCTTGCAATGAAGCTCGAGGTTCACTCTCTTCGAACTCCAATATTTAGAAGTGAAAAGTTCTTTAGGCGTATTGGGCATTTTTGAGATGGGAAAAAACAATTGAATTCGCGACACTGTTTCCGTTACCGAGACCACTTCAAATACTTCCTGACGATTCAAAAATACACACTTACCTAATTGTTTTAGTTTTCACTTCTGTCGGCACTCTAGGAGTGCCACTGTTTTTTTTTATTTTTACAAGAGCTACTGCCGTCGGACCCCCAAACCTAAAAGGAAATCTGCGCCGGCTTGGTGGTGGCATGGCACCATACACCCAAGTCTTAAGAGTCAAGGTGACCAGTACATTGGAATTTGTTAACCTACATTGTCGTCGACCTGCGTGTATTAAAAATGAACTATTTCATAATCGCCAGATATCGAACTGAGTAGTAACATTTCAACATATCTAGGTTACATCATTTAATTTACTTAGTTATGCGGTGTCAACTAATAATAAACTACCCCGATACGTCACCTTCAGTTGTGGCTAAACTACTACTACTTGGGTGGTTGGTGCCATATGTATTTACAGGATGATTTTGAGTTCATATAATTTCTTCCAATCACGTGACCTGTAAGTTGGTGTCCAATGTTAAAACGAAACACCGTTTTGATTCTTAGTGATGTGACATAGACATCATAGTCATTTGTGCTCCGTACAATATGCCGAAACACCCTTCACCAAGGAATATTTCATCGACTGTACTCTTTATCGAAGGTGGTTTTTAGAGAAACATCTTTCGTCGATATTTAACATTCTTCGAAATCAATGTCTATCAAAAGTTGGTCAAAGTAAAAAAAAATCACTACATAATTATATTTAGTTGGAACTAAACATAATATAATAAATATTTGAGTTTAATCATTTCTTTTTTGTTGTATGTATCGCATTAAGTGTGATATAGATAAACATTACAGTAGAGGATTCAATTTTAAGTTGTGGTAGTACTTTATTTATCTGTGGTAGTGTTTGACTTTTAACTAATTACGCCAAAAATTACCACCAAATGAAAATCATTCTGTATAATATACCGCTCTCCCGATTCGTATTATTGTGATCGTGAAATTTTCAGGATAGCGGTATGAAAATAGACCAGCATAATGTTATGTATTTGTAAGATGCTGGCTTCTCGTCTGTGTTTTATTGGAACAAGATACTTATGTTCATTATTATGTATGTCAGAACCGGTATAATAATCAAAGCAAGTGTAAGATGCAGGTGGAAACACCTACTTATTAGAGTTGACTTATTTGTTTTGACGGAAAGTTTCTGGAAAAGCATAAAATATGTCTCTCTATCTATACTATTATGAAATTGTGAATTAGTCGTGTCTGTACATTGGAGATATTTAAAAAAAATACTTGGGTTGTGTCAAATGAACGAATCTGAACACAAAACTTTTTTTTTGAGTTCTAGTCTCTCTGTTTGTCTGCTAATTCGCGATGAACGCAAAAACTGCTGATTGAATTTTGATGCGGTTTTTTCTATTAGAAAGGTCTTGGTCAGACTTAAAATCTGATGGATGTTTGATGTAGAACTGGAGATATGACCAAAAAACGATAACCGACATCCGCGCGGGCGGAGCCGCGGGCATCAGCTAGTTATAATTATAATTTCAAGAAACAATATGTCGACTTTTTATGACGGATAGAAATCTATTACTAAGCCTAGATCTATCGTAGATCTAGGATTTGTGGTTAAAATTGCTTTTCCGGGTTCTGCTTTCTGAAAACATGATTTAATCCATTATTTGACCATCTCAGGCAATACAAAACGCAAACCACTTCTCCCGGCAATATACCTGATGTCGGAGACACCGTATGGTTTCAGTCGGTTGAATTTCAACTCTAAGTCATCTTGCCCTGGAGTAAGTGGCACCGAAAACAAAAGGATATATGTTACTAAGTATAATTACCTAATAGCTGTTGCTCAAAGAGGTGAATACTTGTTTGTAATTCATAGTCTTTTTTCTATTTATTTGTAATTAACTGCTCGTCACTTCACTCTGTCTATAGGAAGGCGGCAAGTGTAAGAAATAAGTTTTCATTAAAGATGCTAACAATGCACTGCAGACAATTTTTCAAAAACCTTTACGTCATTTCGAGTCAATTTGTTACTAGTGTATTTTTAATTTAGTATTAATCTAATGATCCAAAATTCTAGGTATTTTAATAATTATCGAAATAAGATTTAGTTATAATTCCTGTACCTACTCCCGATCCCCGATCAAAAATACCATGCTCGTTTTCTAATATGCACTTTCCCACGCGTAACTATAAATGAACTCTCAGTCTGGACTTCACATAGCGTTACATTTAACGTGGGGCTGTTTATGGAAATACCAAGTGCATTGTGCCCACCCCACAAGGATATTTTGAGCTGCGATTTATGCGACCGGAACTCTAGATTTTAATAAAAGACTTAGTATAGGAATGAGGGACGTTACAGACCGTCGGCCAAGCGTGCGCGAACGCCGGGGGCGGCCACCCCGGCGCGCGGTCATTCACCCGCAACCCGCGCCCGCGCCCCTCGCAATCACAGCCCTTTGTAAGCAACCGTGAGCGAGGGCTACTCGATCCTCTCCGAGGGCAAGGACTTCATTTCTTTGTTTTGAAATGCCTTCTAACTTTAAGAGGGCTTGCTCTGCAGGTAGGTGCATATGTACTCGCTATGGAACTGGACATAACTCGTTTTTTTCTAAAGAGAAATAATGAAACTTTGGAATCGTGGCACATCGTAGGCGTTTCTTGTTCTAACGTTGCGGACAAGGAAACCATAAATATAAGCTTCTACATAGTCTGTTCAGCTGATAAGATAATAGACGCTTATTCTAATAGTAGGTATTTACGCGCAGCTGATTATAAGTAATACCTTATTTCTAATAATGCTCAAAATAAAGTAAACCTATAGTTCGATAGCCAAACATAATCGAATGTGACGAGACGTAAACAGTAAATATGCATAAATAGGTATTGTCATTTTGAAAATTTGCAATAAATATCTAGTAAATGGAATTCAGTTATTCGTTTCAATATAAAAAAAGAACATTCCAAATTATTTAAAAATTATACTTAAAACTTATTAATTTTATATATTTTTTTTTATATTATTATAAATTAATAAGTTTTAAAAACTGGGGTCCCCTTAGCAGGGTGCTCAGAAAAAATAAATATCATCATCACAGCGTCGTCGTGTCCCGATCGCATCCAAGGCCTTCACCTTCACCGGAGCCCGGAGTCCGCTTTCCGGCTTTACCTCCTCCACTTCGAACTCCAGGAAAAAAAAAATAGCACTTTGTTTTGAATTTCTTTTAGGTACTTGAAGCCCAGGGGTGTGTGTTGGGTAACCTCCTCGAGTGTCGCTCCGATTCCGATCCCGCTGCAGTCCGGGGGGAACGGAATCGGAGCGGCCGGTACACCCTGGGCGGCGGTCAATGGCTTCCCCTTCATAGGGTTGGCATTGATCGTCGGCCAATACCCAACGTGGCGGGAACACATCGCTCTCCGTACTCCTCTGCTTTCAGAGGAGACAGGATGAGCGATGCTGTTAGTGGTGAGATGGCCCAGGGTCAGTCGGGGTGCGAGGGATATGCTTTATGGGTAACCTTACACCCCGGTGTCTGAAGACCCGAGACGGCGTGCGGTTTTAGTCGGTGCAAGCCCGACATAACCGCCCCCGCTGGCCGGCGGGGGGGGGGTATCCGAAGGGATTTCCGCACGAAAAAAAAAAAAAAAGTTACTTGAAGCCCAAGGTTACAACACTGTATGCTACAGATTTATTTTTAAATGTTGTATTTGGAACTAATGTTTGTGAAATTAAATTAAATTTCCATTTTCTTATAACTGAATTATTATATTTTATCAGATGGGTACTAAGATAATCAGTTTTAAATACAAACTGTTTATTTTATATGTACCCACGCCTATATATCTTTGAAGGGGTAGGCAGAGATGCATTGATAACTAAGTACATTATCACAGACGATTTTCGGTCCCATGTAATAGGACGCAAGTTTATTTACGGTCAACCCGGCACTTTTACCAGACTCCGAACTGCTATTGAGATCGTTCTTTTAGTACCTTTTTTTTTTTTTATCGTGCGGAAATCCCTTCGGATACCCCCCCGCGTGCCAGCGGGGGCGGTTATGTCGGGCTTGAACCGACTAAAACCGCACGCCGTCTCGGGTCTACAGACGCCGGGGTGTAAGGTTGCCCATAGAGCATATCCCTCGCACCCCGACCCTGGGCCATCTCCGGTTTCGAGATGGCCCCCTCGGGTTTGGGAACCACGGTGTCCCCGTCTTGCCCCGGTTTGGGGGAGGGGCGCTAGTCGCCCCACCGTCCCGGCCTGCTTCTGCTGGGGTGACAGGTGGCCTCACCCGCCACCCCCAGGCCTGCGCTCATGGAGGACGGAGGTCGTTAAGCGACCTCCGGCGCCTGAGTCGCCTGCGACGCGCGGCGAGCAAGTTGCGGGCTCGGCGGACCGGGAGAGTTCTAAGTCTCTCCCGGGCGCGCTCCGCCACCTCCTTCGCGAGCATTACATGCTCGCAGAAGGAGGTGGCGGCGGCCCACGCGCTCGCGCTCCGCACCATTGCCGCAATCATGCTGCCGAGCGAGAGGACTCCCACCCCGATGGCTGCCACGAGGTCACGCCTCGGCGCGTTCTTATAGTACCTAAGTACCCGGTAAGTAACTCGTATATGTACACACCAGTCGCACTCTGTAATAAATTCAAAGCCACGTGACAACCCACAAGATAATTTAATGGTAACTCTATGGACCCACCTGACTATGCAAGCATTTCAACTTTTAAGAAAACTACAAGTTGACAGCACTTTACATATTGCATAGTGATGAGTTTCTGTGTATTACGTATGAGTTCGTTCTTCCCGCGAAATAATTGGTGCAATCCAATGACGATTGTCCAGATGACTTATAAGTTTGTAACACCAGAAACATCATGTTAGTGCTGCCTACCCTTTTTAACGCTGAATTTAAACTGGGTTAGCATATTTTACTCAATGAAATTCATTTTATTAAATGAACGCACACCAACCTCCCCTGCAAGCCAGCAATTGATTCACGAGGCTCTGGCGCCGGTTTTCCTCTCCAGAGCTGGAGGCTTCTCAAACGGTAATCGCAAACATAAAAGTTAAGATAAACCTATTGGTTTATCTTAGTTTCTCCTCCATTATTATGGGGGAGTAGTCGAGCGGACCCCGGGCTCCAAATTGCAAGCTTAGTCTTCAACTGGGATTATCGCTCGGACGACAGTGATCTGATTCAATTACATACCATTTAGCTATTACCGCAATAAAGAGCCTTCTCAAACATAAAAGGTATACCCACCAACGTATCCTGTTAAAGGCATATAATCAAAGTATTTAAATTACTCTCATTTCCTTCATTAAATCATGGAGGCACCCTCGCTTCCCTTAAAATAACTCAACAGGGCATATAGTTAAACCATTCTCCCATAACGGCACCCTTCGATGTTTTAGTGCCTGTACATATTTAAAAGATGTTAAACGCAATAACCGCCGGTAATTGGTAGCGCACACGCACTTGTTTGGGGAAGGAAATGTGATATGAAAGACGCATAACTAAATGTCAGTGAGATGCTTTTTTAAAATTTTCAATATTTGAATAGCTGTGCCCGCGACTTCGTCCGCATGGATTTAGATTGTTAAGGTTTCTTTGCACTGAACACTAGTTTTTTTGACGTGACAACGTCTTATAAATCGATGGAGCCGGCTGCACGCACGAAAAAACATGTCGTATGCGGCGTTACCGACGTATGCGGCGTTACCACATGACGTATGCGGCGTTACCTCGCGTTCTTATGACGTTGTCACGTCAGTCAGTACACCGACTTTACAGACAACCGATTTTTTTCTAAAATAAAAGTTGCCTATAATAAAAATAGCCAGTGAAAGTCCCGTCAAAATCGACCCAGCCGTTCCAGAGATTACCTAATTGAAACAGACAGATTAAAATGTCAAATACTGGTTTGATGTTATAATTATGTACACTCATATGTATTTATTTAAAACCTGTTATTTGAATATTACGAACAGATACTTCAATTTTATTTATTTGCATTTGGTTTTTATAGATCGATATGGCTGTGTTATTCAAATTTCGAAATCAAAATTATCCGTCGAATTTAATTGACTTAAAAAAAAAATCTAAATTCTACATTATAAAATCCAGATGTTAAAAGTTATCTTTTCCTGCGATATTTACGATCGCAATAAAATATATTTAATAATATAAGAAACAACTGGAAGCCCGGGTGATTTCTTTTGAACTTTCGTTTTACCCAAGTTACAGAAATGAATGCCCATAAACCCAGAATAGGCTGTTAATCCTTGCACTGCCTGGCCTGTGAAAACAGCAAGCAACCATACTCCTGATACTCCTAAGGTTCTAAGCAGTGAATCTAGTTCGTGTGCCATTACAAACCATAAAACACAAAATGGATAAAGCCCGTCAAACTAATAATATTCCCAACTAAAATTTTAACAGTAAAACTGCATTCAATATAATATTCATTTCCCAAACTGTAACCCCTATTAAAACGCTTAATTCAAAGTACTTATAAATACTTATGCCGACAAAAAAACAAATCACCCCGCACCCTTCAGCTTCTTCTAAATAAAAACAAAACACGCACCCTACCCGCATGCCTACGCGCAGCACCGACTCCTTCCTGTCAAATTGAACTGAATTTACTGCATTACAATCGTAACACTATTATCACCAATGCTTGGAATACAAACAATTCTAGACCTTCTTGTGAAAACATAAAGACCATACTTTTCATGATGATTCATTTCAATATGCTACGCGAGGGTGAACGATGAGGGTGGTTTGTTTCTATCAATGGTCTTATTATTTCCATCGTTATTTTTAAAGTAAAAGTGGTCGAGCGGAAAATTGTTATTTTGAATTAGTCTCAGTGCTATGAGTCATAAGGAATGATGATGTATCGAATTTCGATAAATCAGAACAATAGGAAAGATGCAACACCGATGAAGAGTATTGAAAAGAAATAAATGTTTTCATAAGTACGAGTTATGTAAGAATACCTTTTACTCTAAGAAAGTTGTATTTATTGCAATCTAAAAAATCGGCTGTGCAATTTCAATACCCAGTAAGATTCTCTAAATATAAATGTCAAGGCATTTATTCCAAATTTTGTCTCTGGGTTGGGAGGTCACATCCGCAGATGGCCCTGGGTCAGCCGGGGGGCGAGCCTTATGAGCCACCTTATACGCCGGTGTCTGAAGACCTGAGGTGGCGTGCGGTTTTAGTCGGTTCGAATCCGATAAAACCGCTGGTCGGCGGGGGGTTATCCGTGGGCATTTCCACATGAAAATAAATAAAAGTGTTGGGAGGTCAGACGACAGTCGCTCTCTTAAAATCTGAATAACCCAAACCAAGAGTAGAAGATGGAGAGCGGACTCTTGACTCGAAAGTGAAAATCTCGAATTCAACCGGAAACAAAACTAAAATGATGATATTTTTATATTTTTAAGTGCATTGAATTTATAACATCAAACAGGAAAACGACTTTAAAGAATATACTTTTTACATTTTATAAGGACCATCAATTAAAGAAAAGCAATCCATTTTGAAAAGATCACCCTTCATTAAGTATTTGACATTTTCTTAAACGGACACCATCAATCAAACAGTTAAGTTGGGCAAAATGTGAAATAGTTGAGGCACATACACGAAATCCATACTTAATCTAAATCCCTCAGACGATGAGGTGGGGTCATATCTTAAATTTTGATAGGTACAATAAAAGTCTTAACATTTCTGAATCATTTTAGCATGCCAGAAGGTATTTCAAAAATGAAGTTTCAGTTTATCCATTGGAAAAATGTTTCCATCATACATCGATATATTATAACTGCATGTAGATACTAACAGTTACATGCTCAATCGTACGGTACCTACTGATATGCACTCGTGTTGACATTACAGTTTCTCCCACGCTGGAAGTACTGGGTATGATGTACAATGACTCAGAAAATGCACATAGCTATCTCATCGCGGTGCTAGGCGCATACAATAATTATAATTCAGTGTATTGTTCTACAGTACTCGAGGATTATTGAGCTTTACAAATATTAATTGGCGTTGATAACAATAATCAATCTTGTATCAAAAAGTAGATACAGCACTGGCGTTTAAAAACAGTCACTGAAAATGGCTAAAGCCTGCTTCAATGCAAGCATGAGTGCAATAGTACACTCAAAACGAGACCATCATACAACGCGGTACACTTGTACCTTTTTTTTTCGGATACCCCCCCGCCGGCCAGCGGGGGCGGTTATGTCGGGCTTGAACCGACTAAAACCGCACGCCGTCTCGGGTCTACAGACGCCGGGGTGTAAGGTTACCCATAGAGCATATACCTCGCACTCCGACTGACCCTGGGCCATTCGCAGTGTCCCCTCTGATAACAGCAGAGGGGTACCTGGAGCGACCACGCCCCCCCGCGGGCCTTGCAGGCCCGCCATACCCCGACCCGCTCGTGCAATGGGGTCAGCTGGCAATGAAAAGGGCCTGTTGGTCAGACTCTTGGCCATTGACGTTGACGCCAGCTACTCCAGGGAGCAATAAATGATGCGTCATCGCCCACGTTGCCCAGGGTGCACCAAACTTGGAGGTGATCCAACCAGTCGCACCACCGGTACACTTGTACCTTAATCGAGATAGTATTGAGATAAAATGGGAATCGCTTCTCGGAAAATCTACTGAAAAGCCGACCAACTGTGTTCTGAGATTGATGCATACCTTATTTTATGTGGTTATGTCGGGCTTGAGCCGACTGAAACCGCACGCGATCCGGATCTTCAGACGCCGGGGTCTAAGTGGCCCATAAGTCATTTCCCTCGCACCCTGACTAACCCAGGGCCATCTCCGGTTTAGAGATGCCCCTCTCGGGTTTGGGTACCATGGTGTCCTCCTCTTGCCCAGAAAAGGGCTAGTCTTCTTCTCGGGCATTACTTTCTCGCAGAAGGAGGCGGCGGCGGCCCTCGCGCTTGCGCTCCGCACCATTGCCGCAGTCATGCTGCCGAGCGAGAGGACTCCGACTCTATTGCTACCACGAAGTCACGCCTCGACACCTCCCACGCCGGGCACTCTTCCAGCGTGTACAGGCCCGAGTCCTCGCTAGCGTCGTAGTCGTTGCTCCTTCCTGATCCGATGCAGGTGGTCCGAGCATCAATTTCGATGAGTCCCCAAGATTTTTTATTTTTTATTTTATATGGAGTCATAAAAATAATTTGCTATTCGATGCGCGGTGGTCCATACCTCATAGACCATCCCCCGTGCTGCCTCAGTACGTGACATTGTGGTTTTATTCTCAACAGACCTTTCATTTCGGAGTCATATCATCAGTACCTCTGCCTATAAAAATCTAGGTTTTGTGTTGAGAGAGAGTGGAGTCGCTGCATAACGCTCTCTTAGGGAGCAGGTTGGAAACGAGCGCTATCATCTGGAATCCCTATGAAGCTAAATAAAGTTCCATGATGAAGAAACTTCAATACAAATTTACCCAGTACCTATACCATAAACAATTCGGAGTATATCCATTTTACCCACTTACATATGGTCGGATACTATAAGCTAGAGGTAAGGCGCGATCTAGCCCTAACTATATATGTTTATTTCGTATTCCGCGGTATATTAAATAATCCTGTAATTTTGGAAGCGTTGAGATTGCTTGTTACCAATTCGAGACTGCCGCACAAACGTAGGACAAACTTGCTGCTGTTTGCTCCCCTTGTATGAGCGATAAATATACTGAGCATTGTCTCGCGAAATACTGATATTTTTATATGTATGCATATTCACGGAATCTGAATGGGATTTTCTTTCTTCCTGCGTGTTCTATTTCAGTGTTTGCCGTAATCGACAAAAGTGATTTTTTTAGTTGTACATTATGTTATAGTGGTGTTGTTGTTGTATATTATAATTATAGTGATAAGAACATTGTCGCATTGGATTTATTCTATAGGGGTGATGTATCTTTATTTATACATAAATAAATATTTTGCGATCTGTGTCAGTCAATAGAATTGGACTCACACTCAATTTGATGGCGCAGTACACTTCAATCGCCTAACTGAATCTAACATGTAATGAAGTTACTATTCTTAAAAGATTATTCAAGCAGACCTTTTACTGCATCGTTGCGCACTACATAGTAATCGTCACCGTTAACTTTCTGCTTATTAAACTTCCACATACATCATAGCTTGCTTATGGTCTATCCCCATGTTTTTAAATATATTATGTGCTGGATACATCGCTAATGGGGCGAACTTTTCAACAAGCTAGTTATGTCTCTAAGTATTTTGATACAGATGGCTCAATTGACTAGTGCAGTCAAGTAAAGTTGCCACAGGACAGCTCCTAGGGTGTAGATATGGGTAGGTTATGGGTAATGGGTAATTCAGTCCTGTCTGCCAAGGATCTATCAGTGACTGGATCTGGGATCAAATCTGTCGTGAAAATTGGCTAACCATACAAAATCGTTATATCTTTAGGTAGAGAAGGACGGACCCCGTCGAGAACTTCGGCGTCCAAGCTAACCTCAATTGCTAACCGGTACTTAAGCTGATTACTGGCTAGCCTGGGGTTAGAGAGTGAGACGTCAGTCGCTCCCAAAAAAGCTAAGATAAGAAAATACTTCTCTGAAAACCGCATGAAAAGCAGTTCAACCAAACGCGAGATAATAACGGACAAACATACAGGTCAAACAGCGAAACTCTTTTTGAAGTCGGTTAAAAAATAAATAATGAAAAGGAGGAGGAATAGAAACAGAGCGGTCCCCTGGCTCCAAAGCACAAATTTTGGATGCAACCCGGTTGCGTTATGCGTTAGGTATATGCTTTATATTGCGATATATAAAGCACGAGTCGATGTAGTGATGACCGCGGTAAACTCGAGAACATGTGGACCGATTCTCATGATCTTTAATTTTTTACATTTGTCTCCGCCTCTACTGTCTTATGTTTTTTTTTCCTGTACTCTCCACGGTTACCCTACCTCCCGCCAAAGTGGGGGTAGTTATGTCTGATGCGACCAAACCTCACGCCGTCTCGGGTCTCTAAGTGGGTGTGAGGTGGCCAAATAAGGCTCCCCGACTGACCCTGGGCCATCTACGGCTTTGAGATGGCCCCCTTTGGGATACTGTACCTAAACTTACAATTAGGTTAGTTGATAATATGAGACATTCACGAATATCACCAAATAAGGTAGTCAACATAACTTGATTTTAAGGCAGAACGAAGTTTTTCGGGTCAGCTAGTATAAAATAAACTTAAGCGACCGTTTGTAGATACCAATGGTGAACCAAATCGACTAATTCTGTTATTACATAAAGTATCCTAAAGTAATATTCATAAATAAGATTAGAACTGAATATTATCATATTTATGATACTATCTTCAAGTAAGCATTCGAATGTAACGAAATCGAATATAAATTTCAAAATAATAGTAGTCGACTAGCGATAATCTCGAGTATAACCTACTTACATATATTTTGTAAGAACACTAAACCTAATCTCTCTACAAGCAGAGTTTTTCCAATTTTCCTCCCTGTGCATGAAGCCGCACCTCTAGTGTATATTTATCGCTATTAATAATAAAACAAAGTACATACGCTCTCCCCCGTGGAGTCAGTTTAATAACCTGTACGCGCCCCTCACAACATTGCCACTTATCACCGGGGTTCCAGCTCTGTGTCAAACGACAAGTGCTCGTGGTTTCCACACTTTGACAGTGATGTGCTGTGCTAGAAGTGCCATGGAGCAAGTAGAAGTTAAAATCAAATAATCAATTAGCCAACAAGCAACAATTAACAATTAAAACAAGCCTACTGACATTATTCTGAAATGAACCATTGCAAGGAGCGAACTAGAAAAAAATATAACTAGTAGTTCTATTTCTCTCTATCATTCAAGAAATTATTAATCGTCTTAACTCCTTTGCTTTATAATGATTTTAAAATAATACTCATAAAGGTAACTACTATCTCTTCCAGTATTAATAACACTTGTGGTGTGGTTACCCGCGAGTTTGGTCACGATATGTCTAGTGACAGTTCCGTCACACGGCCACACCGCACATGGGGAGTGCGTTCATTCATAAAGTTTTATTCGCTCTAATGCCCGACATAACTATAAAACTAATGCTAAGCACTCTTTTCACAATCAAATACCCATAAATATCTTGCGCCCTTTGTTCCGTTTTTATTTTTTGGACATAGGCTAGACAGACGTGATTTTATAATTTTGCCTACACATTGCTGAATATGGTTTACTCCGCCTCTGTGGGATTCTAGTCCAGTTCTCGCTTCCCTTGGGAACCTATTCCCGGGATAAAAAGTAGCCTATGTATTATTCCAGACTATTTTATCTACCCCAGTGCAAAATTTCATCCAGATCCGTTCAGTTGGAAGACTAAGAAAAACAAACATTCATAAATCTATACATAAGAATGTTCACATTTATAATATTAGTAGAATTACTAATATACTTAATATAGATTAAAAGGGAACGCCTTTTAAACCTCATTAGTATATGGAAACTAGTATCGTCAAACTCTTACACATTATTGGTCGTAATTTGCAACATTCCAACAGAGAACTGCTGTGGGTTTCTCAAGCGAATACTATATGGGGTTCTTCAAGAAGGGCATTAGAAGGTTTTTACATGGTTAGCAGTGTGAGAATGACGCCCTTGGAGTTGCACACGTCCATAGGCCGCGGTAACCACTTCCCATCAGGTGGGCCGTGTGCTTATCTGCCACCTAAGTGGTATAAATAAGAAGTGTAAACGTCAGTTGGTAGTCAATCACATTGCAAATGATGTTGAACATTTTCACACTATTGTATCGCATAAGCGATAGCTAAGGGTCGCTCCCTCTAGATTTTATATCTCGTGGTTAACTATACCTACTCGTATAACATGTGATATGCAATCTGATGATAAAAAATCGGTTCAGATATTAAAAAGACATATCCCAATAAGTTAAAAGGTAAACCATTTTTAAGACAATAAATGCAAGGAGTACAAAAAGTAGGATGATCGTGAAGTCTCCCACGAGATGAGGTCGAGTCTGTCCCTCAGGGGGAAGGGGACGTAAAACATTCCTGGGAACGGCGGGAGGTGGCCCACTTTTGTTCTTTTTGCCGCCGTCCAGAGGGGGATGACCGGCTGTGTTTTTTGTTCGACTTTTATTTCTCTTATTTGAAGGAACACGGCCAGTTCACGACGCAATTACTTATAATTTTTATGTATTTTTTGTAACCGATCTTTACTTTCATTACTTGTATTCAAAAAGTGTTTGTTACATAACATTGAGCTGTAGCGAATAGATGACAACAAAGGTATATATATACATGCTGAATTTTTCAAGTAATTGTGTGACCAAATCCGAAACTATGAGGAATAGCGAAAAGTACTCAAAGGAGTCTCGGATCCGATTTTGATGAAAACTAAAACTAGTTTTCGTCAAAATTTTGTCCTCATAGTTTGGGATATGACCATCCACGCCCACTTGAAAAAAGCGGCCAAGTGCGAGTCGGACTCGCCCATGAAGGGTTCCGTAGCAGCAAGTAATATAATAATGTTTTTTTTAAATTTTATATTTGAGTTGATTAAATGAAAGGTAAATTGCGTTTAACGATTTATGACGTATTAAAAAAAAACAAACGCCGGAAAAACAGAACAGGCGCGCGTCCTAGACGTGTCTTTGTAACACCCCGCGAACCACTTAACCTCTCTGCCCACTCCGCGTGTTACAAAGACACGTCTAGGACGCGCATCTGTTCTGTTTTTCCGGCGCCTTATTGTGATCAAGAGGCTGTGGATTCGAATTCCTCCCAGGATATTTCATGGCAGAAACTCACTTCTAACATATGCATATACTACATGTATAGTTAAAATAATGTTTGACGAATGTTAGCAGTAGGCAATTTTTTTTTAAATTTAAACAAAAAATTAAGCTGCCGAAAAAACGGAAAAGCAAAAAATAATAAACCTTTTTATTTAACCTTAATAACTAACTTCTTAAAGTAATTAAATTATATCTAAGTATATATTTTTGTAAATAGTTTAGTTCTTAATTAACCTTAATAACTAAGTTCTTAAACTAATGTAAGTATAGCTAGGTAATTTTGCACCAAATAAGCTATGTAATTGATTATTTGATTGATTAATCTATACAAAAATATATACTTAGATATAGTTTCAGTACTTTAAGAAGTTAGTTATTAAGGTAAAATAAAAAGGTGTAGATATTATTTTTTGCTTTTCCGTCTTTTCAGCGGTTTAATTTTTTGTTAAAAAGTTTTTATTTCATATTTTTTGTGCTATAATCCTCTAATTACTACATGCTTAATATTTGATTACTTTTATTGTACTACTCAACTCAGCAATCTGTGAGTGAACAATCAATCATGCCGTATTTTTCTACCCTAAGGGTAAGAATTTTATTTTCAAATTTATATGGGACCAACTTCGGGGTATACTGTTTCGAATAAAAAAAGAATTATCAAAATCGGACTACTCTGTATAAAGTTATGCGTGGTCATACATAAAAAAATATACGCGTCGACTTGAGAACCTCCTCCGTTTTTTCGTCGGTTAAAAACAAGTTAAGTCAAAAAAGGCTTTTGTGAACTCACGAGAATCGAAAACAGGGTTCTCTGTTATTTACGAAATCTTTATGCATATCATGAAGCATATTATATAATTGATGCATAGGTCCTCTGTTTACTTAAAACTTAACAACATTGAATTAAAGCAGATAATTATTCAAAAACTTTCTGTGTATTGAAAATAATCTAATAAATAAAATTCTCTGTTTGTAGTTAAACTCCTCCGAAACGGCTTTTAACCGATTCTCATGAAATTTTGTGTGCATATTGGGTAGGTCTGAGAATCGGACATCTATTTTTCATCCCCCTAAATGTTAAGGGTAGTACAGATCAAATTTTTTTTTTTTAATTTTTTAATAATTTTTTGTTTAATTTTTTTTTATGCAACCCTGAATTTTCAACCCTCTACGATAACGCCTATTTTTCCATCACGATTTTTATTTGCTTTTCTTTTGGTTTTATTTGTGTATCGTAGCAGCGACTGTTATACGTATTATTTTAAGTTTTCTGTGCATCTCTCATGTTAATTTTTTAATTTCCAGGGCAATAATTAGTAATGTACATGGCAAAACAACGTTTGCCGGGTCAGCTAGATTTTTACCTGCATTACGTGGCATACCAATCATACTTTGTTCAGCGTCAGCTACTCAGGTATCTACACTGGTCTTCAATTAGATATTTTGTGACCCACCGATGCAAATTAGTTGGTTTTTGTAAATCTTAGGTTTGATCTCATTGAAGCCGCCCAATACCGCATAATGTAATCATTATTGCAAAGTAATGTAGAATCTACGGTATAAATGTTTTCAGGCAATAAGTGCATTACAGAGTCCTGCCTATGGGCTTTTATTCAACATTTAAAACAATTATTACTCAGACAGAAGTACAGGGCACCCTCCGGCAATTAGTGGGTGCATGATGCGGGCTATATCGGCAACACATCGACGAGGGGGGTGGGTGGATCCCACCCTCAGGACACCAGCTAGTTATCTGCGCCGATCGATAATAGCCATGGAAAACTACGTATATGAAAATCTATTTATAAGTACCTATATTAGATACAGGTAGTGGTTGCGAGTTTGTACAGAAATATGAGGAAAAGAATGCTTAGAAAAGTATTATATTAATTACAACTAGTTTTCAATAATAGTGTCAATTCTGTTGTACATTTTCACTAAACTAAAATCTATAAATTTTAATTTCGATTTAATCTCGTTTTGCTTGTTTCAGAACGTTTCTTAAACTATTCAATATGATTGCGGCTTGTAGTTGATAGTTTTTGCCGTTTTGAAAACAAAACGATAACTGAATTGGCTTGAAAGTCAACATAAAATTTAGAGATTTTGGTTTAGTTCATAAAAATCCAATATCTATTTTAATTTTAGCTTACTTATAATTTTTTACATCATTTTCATAACAGAAACTAGATTACCACAACGAAGGACTTGACTATGATATTGAACTGAAAATTATACTATTTTAGATTTTTTTTATTTGAATAATCTCACGTGACCACTATCTCACCTGTAAGTAAGTGATGATGTCGTCGATGGTGTAGTTAACTTGCCTAGAAGTAACCTGTTTAATCTAGACTTGAAGTCTCCCAGGTTATAGCTGTCCGGAAATGCAGACTCAGGCAGGGCATTCCACTTATAAAGGTAACCTAAAAAACCTAAACTCCATTTTCACAACTACCAGTAGTGGCTGGTCTTAACTAAGTTAAACGGTATTTATTGACAAAATGCATTTTTGAAGGACTGGGTCACCGTCTACGAGGTTGACATATAAATCATCATCTTCATCTAAGCGTTGTTTAAAGTTGCATCCCCGGGGTCCGCTAACTCCTTCTCCTCCTTTTAGATTGACTTATGCTTTTATCAGAGTGACTGCCATCTGACTTCCCAACCTCGAGAGAAAAGCCTGCGCTAGAGCCTCGTCTGTCAATCAACAGGTATACCGGCTTGCAGATCAGGTTGTCGTGGTCCCGAAGCCTTAGAGGGGCCCCAAACACTCTCTAAACCTGCGTCACAATGGGATCTTACGTTAAGATAATGTTTACAGAGCTACTAATTGCTTGGTAAAACTAAAGAATCTAGATTTCCCAAAATTGTCTCATGAAAAATATTTAAAATTAATAGATTTCTATCTTCTTTAGTTCCAGACCACCTGCCGTCTCAATCTTCAGACCTTGGTTATCATGTAGCACCAGAGTGTTCACTAAGACAAAACAAATGAGCCCAAACTCGATAGATTTGTCTTCTTTAGTTTAGGAGTTCCCATGGCCACCTTCCTACTCCATCATCACATCTTGAATGCCATGTAATACCAGAGAGTTGGTCAAGACAAAACAAATGAGCGCAAACTCGATATGTTTATCTTGTTCAGCTTAAGAGTACCTATGGCCACCTTCCTACCCCATCATCAGACCAGCTTCATGGTACCATATTGATGCATTGTCATCCATACTAAGCGTGTATGCAAAATTTCATCTCAATCAATTGAGGATATCTGCTTCAAAATTCAGTTGTACGATTTGACACTGTGGAGGAACGGGGTGTGATGTTCCTCCAACACAAAGGGAGGATCCTCCGACCAGGCAAGGTGATCACGCCTGGCGGGCCGCGGCCCAACGGTTGTCGTTATAATGTTGTATATATGCTATACCAGCGCGCGTACTTCACTTTCGCGATTCAGGATTGGTATTGATGTAGTATTATCCAAGTGGTTCACCTTGTTGTCGCTAGATGGCGCTGGGTATATGTGGTATCGCCGCATCACTCCCCTCCAAGACCGGAGGTTGATTGCGATGAGTCAGCTGATTGCTACGTAGACGGGAGAGATGTGCTCTTCTTACAAGGGCCGTATTTGCAGTGTGCTGTGCCTTTAGAGGCTGATATGGCCGTAGGGTAGCCAGGCTGCAGCGGTCGCTGCATGCTGTGGTATCCCAGTTGAGGCCGAAGCTGCTGGATGGCGAAGACTTAATTACCGCTCATGCGGAAGAAGTGAATAGGATGGTGGCGATAGGAATGCTGCTGGTATATGTTCAGCGAAGGTTACGTGATCAGATGACGTCGGGGTCACCACTGTGGAGGAACGGGGTGTGATGTTCCTCCAACACAAAGGGAGGATCCTCCGACCAGGCAAGGTGATCACGCCTGGCGGGCCGCTGCCCAACGGTTGTCGTTGGGATGTTGTATATATGCTATACCAGCGCGCGAACTTCACTTTCGCGATTCAGGATTGGTATTGATGTAGTAATATCCAAGTAGTTCACCTTGTTGTCGCTAGATGGCGCTGGGTATATGTGGTATCGCCACAACACAAACTAACATACATACACACAAAGTTTGTACCTTTTTTTTTTTTTTTTGTATCGTGCGGAAATCCCTTCGGATACCCCCCCGCCGGCCAGCGGGGGCGGTTATGTCGGGCTTGCACCGACTAAAACCGCACGCCGTCTCGGGTCTTCAGACGCCGGGGTGTAAGGTTACCCATAGAGCATATCCCTCGCACCCTGGCTGACCCTGGGCCATCTCACCACTAACAGCATCGCTCATCCTGTCTCCTCTGAAAGCAGAGGAGTACGGAGAGCGATGTGTTCCCGCCACGTTGGGTATTGGCCGACGATCAATGCCAACCCTATGAAGGGGTGAAGGGGAAGGCATTGACCGCCGCCCAGGGTGTACCGGCCGCTCCGATTCCGTTCCCCCCGGACTGCAGCGGGATCGGAATCGGAGCGACACTCGAGGAGGTTACCCAACACACACCCCGCACAAAGTTTGTACCTTGTACAAACCTTGTAAAAAAATGGCAATTTTATTGGTAAACCTAAAAATGTTTTATCGTAAGACTTTTGAGCAAAAATATCCCGTAAATATAAATATGTTAGACTACTTTTGTTGCTGACTGTACTTAATTACCATTGTAGTAATTTACGAGTTAACAACATCAATCATGAATGATTTAATGAAAGGGTGTCATTTCAAATACAATTCGTTACATTGTACACGGATATTAAAATTCTACCTCCATTTGCTAAATGTTACCATAAATAATAAATATTGTAAACACAGTTTTTGTTCCTATAATGTAACAAAACAAAATACAAGGTAGTTCCTTTTTCCTGGGTGTATGGGGCCCCACCCAGAAATTTGAGGCCCGAGTTAACCTCAGCTCCGAACCCATATACCCACTGATTGACGGGCGCACGAACTGATAATTAACCGGCGGCGCAGGCAATTTCCTCACGGGGTAGGGAGATCAGGCGGCAGTCGCTCCCTTAAAAGCCAAGATAATCCACATCAGGGGGAGGGCGGATCCCGGACTCCAAAGTGCAAGCGGTGAATCCAAACGGGAGTAAAGGTGGGATGATTAAAAACAAAATAACACGGCTTCATTATGCGAGTGTCCCTGGGTCTACAATAAATCAATGTGACGCACGCCTGGCGGCTTATTTAAGTATGTTTTCAAAACGTCAGACTTTTGTTTTATTTATTTATTATATTATAATAGGTCTTTACCTATGAAATTGCCGAAATTTTCTTACAAATTCATGAGTTCGTTATTCTTGTAATTTAATAGCTATTTCCATTAGATATTTATATTTTGTTTGAAAGTTGATTTCAAGATTTTACAACTCAGTATTAAATTTTGTTTTTATTGGCCACTTGATAAATTAATTCGATCTTCAAAAACAGTACTTCCTAAATGCTATCCATTTTGATGATAAATTTCGTATTACTTAACAGCTGTCACTTTTCAAAAATGTAATAAAAGTTGCTGTTTGTTAGCTTAATGTTGTCTCATTCATACACAAAAAACTCATAAAATTTGGATTTATCATTCCTAAAAAAAATGCAAAAATGTTAGTACTGAAAATTGAGTTTCCTCCAATTTCTTCAAGAAAAACGGCAATTTCATATGTAACGACCTAATATTTAATACCTAATTATCAAACATTATTCCAGTTTTACAAACCCTTATCACTGCATCCTTAGCACTACATCACTACATATTATAAAACACGAAGGTGTAAGAAAAAGCCGTCTTGGCGTTTGGGATATAACAAAATGATGTATGGTGGAATTGTGTATCTTATTATAGGCTGTGGTGGTGGCTTAGGGTCCCATGAGTAGCGGGGACGGGATCAGAATTCCACGTGGGTGAAGCCGCGGGAAATAGCTAGTAACCTATATCATTGAGTTAACCACAAGCAATACATGTGAAATAATATTGTTACCATTAGATATAGCTGTTATTGACAGTTTTATCACAAAGGCTGTTCATAGTTAAGCACTGTGTGTTATTCGACCGCCATTCGTTTCCTCGATATATATATATATATATATAAAGGATCATAAACAGTAGTTATTACAAGGGCAATGGATATAGTTGGCAAACCTTTGACCTTCTATAAGATACTTATTGTGAACATAGAAATAAAGATAAACTGCTAGTAGGTATATCTTTGTAGGTGTGATAATGTGTGTTTTGTGGTGATATTGTTTATACATACATATGCTCACGCCATTTTTCCTCTAGGGTAGGCACTAGGCAGAAACAACACCCGCCATCTACTTCTGTCCTTACGAGCTTTCTTTAGAGCAGTGCATTTGCTCCTTGAAAGTGGACCCCGTGCTCCGAGGTAACGAAGATGATGATGTGACGCTGATTTAGAAATTGTATGATTTTATTAACGTATATGGGTTACATCATCATGAATGAACATCAAACACTGACCGTTGACCTTACAGCTCTGATTCTGGAGATTCGTGGAATTGCAGCGGAGTTTTTATCTTAAATTCAAAATAAACAGGAATGGCAACAAGACAGAGTTGGCCTTTTCTTTTACAAGAAGATAAATTCAACAGCAATTCTCAATTTCGCAGGAGAAAATTTCGTATTTTACCCCGTTAGGCCTACGCTACACTTGACGGAAATTCCATCAAGGATCTTCCAATGCCGGGACGCCATTGCATATTATTGCATATAAATGCCTAATAATCATTATATATTATAATCATATATTATTTAAAATAATCCATCGCTGACCGATTTATATACAATAACATGTATTCTGACAGAAGATCCGCGACGGAAGATCCGTCCGAGGCCTTAGGTTTGAAATTGCCAAATTCTTCCTTAGTGGACGCTTAAGAGACGCTATAAAGAAAAATTACCGATCTATATATATATAGATTTCTTTTTTTTTTATATTTAGGACACGTCAATTTGACTTCACCTCGCCTGATGGTAAGCTGAAGGTAAAGTTGATTTTTACACTCGAAAATATGGCTCAATTGATCTGATTTTGTATATATAGATATTCTTATATATAAAAATGAATTGCTGTTCGTTAGTCTCGCTAAAACTCGAGAAAGGCTGGACCGATTTGGCCAATTTTGGTCTTGAATTATTTGTGGAGGTCCAGAGAAGGTTTAAAAGGTTTGTCATCGATTGAGGCAGTCCGAAGTCTGCCGGGTCAGCTAGTTACATTATATTTTAACTACTAAATTACGTCAAAACATAAAATTGATATATTTTATCGATAGAAAACTATAAGTTACTTACGTCTAATTTTAAACTAAAATCAATTTATTGTCATAAATATGGATAAACTGAGTCAATATTTTAATACCTTGTATAAAAATATATTATCAATGGACCGACCTAATTGAGTCCATTGATAAAATATTTTTATAAAATTTTTGAAAAAATAAAGTATAATTTACGAGTAATTACAATAAAATTGATTTGGCTCTTACTTCGTTCTTATTCCGTGCAGAACGCTTCCTTTCCGTCGCACCGGACCCAAGTTAACGGGCATGTTTTGTTTCATCAATATAAATAAAATAATAACAAAGTATATGTAAACAAAACAAATCGATGTTTTTGACCATTCGCATTGTTGATGCCAGTATGCAAAGTTTTTATAGTATTAACATAATCTATACCTACTAATATTACAAAGAGGAAAGATTTGCATTTAAGATTAAGATAGTCTTCGTGAGCTAGTTCATAATAAATATGTTACAAAAGTATCGTATCAGACTTTATATTTTACCCGCAGTTACCTGCGCTATTGTCGATTTTTTTACAGCACAATTTTCCTATTTTTTCTTTCTGTACGAACCTTATTCTGATAATTCAAACAACAAAAAAAGATTCAGCCATGGCAAACTTTGTTCTGCCTTAGAATCAAGCTATGGTGGTTAAAAAAAGCCAAGCAATTTAGCGACCAAGCTGGATAACCTGCCCAAGGTATACATATTCCTGAACAACTTCGAGTGTTAACCTTCCAACGTTAATCGGTCTCAGTTCGACATGTTCATTGAACATTACCTTGTTTTTGTCCAAGTTTACGCCAAGATCGATCGTTGGGAGGATTCATTTAGGCTTGCAGCATCTCGCCTAGCTGCTCCAGCGACTCCGCAACTATGGCAATGTCGTCGGCGAACCGAAGGTGTGAGATGTATTCCTCGTTTATGTCCATTCCCCGTCCAGTCCAATCCGGTGTCTTAAAGACGTCCTCCAGTGCGTTGGTGAATAATTTATGGGATATGACATCATTATGGGTTTCGTTTTCTGGTCTTGGAGCTGGACGGAAATGGTGGCAGTGTCTGTGTCATACAGACATCTCATCACCTCGATATATCGCCAATCGACACGACACCGTTGCAAAGCATTCAGAACTGCCCAGGTCTTAATTATTTTTTTATATAGGACACGTCAATTTGACTTCACCTCGCCTGATGGTAAGCTGAAGGTAAAGTCTCAGGAAAGAGGGTCACCATTACATACACGTACCATGTTAACAATGGTGGCACTCAGCTTGACGGCCTCATCAGAAGAGGATTGTCGTCGCAGCACCGCGTGACACCCATCGGTCCCACTAGTGCTGCGACTACAATCCCCCTATGCACTTGCTGACCCCTGAACGCAATCAAACCGAAATTTGATTACTATGGAGGGTTTGTCGCAATCGTGCACGGTGGTACCTACCCGGCCGAATTTTGTAACAAATTTGTGTCATCAAATTTCTACCACCAGTAAAGAATAATATAAATAATATTCTTTACTAATAAGAATATAAAGAATGATAATAGAGCCAAAGGCTTTCTCATAGGACACAAAAGCCATACACGACAGGTGATTGTACTCCTCGGTCTTCTGTACAATTTACCGAGGAGTATGGATGTTGTCTACGGTGCTGTAACCCTTTCGAAGCCCGGTTTGTTCCGGTGACTGGAACTCATCGAGCTTACTCGCGAGGCGGTTTGTTACGACTCTCGAGAACAACTTGTAGACATGACTCAGGAGTGAGATAGGTCTTTAGTTCTTGAGCAAGGCCTTGTCGCCTTTTTTGAAGTACAGCACCACCGCACTCCCGCTCCATGCCCAACGTGTTAAGCCCTGCTGAAAAACGGAATTGAAGAGGCTCACTAGCTCATTCATTGATTGCTCATTCGGTAGTAATTCCGTCATCGCCAGTGCATCTGTTGTTCTTAAGCTGCTTGAAAACCGCCTCTGCCTTGCACTGCTAGACATCGGCTATCTCCTCGGTATAGTGGTGCATGATTGGAGTTCTGTGGTCTTCATCGCTGTGTCTCGTCTATTTTGTCATTCGTGTTGCATACAGCTGTCCTTAGAATTCCTGGAGAATCCCGAACTTTGAACAACGCAGTACGTGGTCTTAGCGGTATGATGCATTATCTTAGCAATATCCTCATACATGGCTTCAACGGATTCGTCAGGGTGTTTCGAAGTCGGCGCATATACCTGTATCACCTTCAAGTACTTCCTGTTGGTGATTTTTAGTATGAGGTACGCTACCCGGTTCGATACACTGCTGAGTTCCACAACGCTGCTTATGAGGTCCTTCGTGACCAGAAAACCGATACCTCCCTGGGAGAGCTGATCACCTCCTCTGAAGTAGAGCAGGTCGCCTGACACAAGGGTTATCGTATCCTCCCCCTTCTTCGGATCTCAGACAACCTCAATATTTGCCAGTTGATACGACTTAGCTCTATTTTGATCCGGCCGTAGGGTGTTGCAATTAAAAGTTGCCAGCTGTATTCGTTGATGGTAGCCTATCGTAGCCCGGCTATTCTTCGCACCCCCTGCCCCGCCGTTGCCATGACCGCTACCATGGCCGGAAATAGCAGGAACGCCAGGAACTGGGGGCCTTTTTTGTGGCTTATCTCCATTGTGACGATTTTGGCCTACTGTTGCCACGCTGGCCAGACGGGTTGGTAAAGGATTTTGTTTCGAGTTTTTCTTCTCTTAGGCCATATCGACTTTGGCCGGAAGTGGCAACTCCTCCCCCAAAAGACGGGGGAGTAGTTGCCGCCCAGGGTGCACCACGTGGCTTTCAGGGCTTTAGCATCTCCACGTATTTAATAAAATAAATTAATTACATAATACAATTTATTTAAGCTTACGTTCTTTATATGTATACATATATTTTCTATACAAATCTGGCACTCTAACTCTAAACTATGCTTCCTATTATTTCTTTGCCTTATCCCCTTTCGTCCCTTTCTGGCATACATGCCGTTTTCCACAAAATTATATATCTATTCGATACTCGACATTTTTCAGTTAGTCGCCGTATTCTGAAAATGAATGCATTTTTTGTATATACATACGAAACATAAGAAGAATGTTGTAGAAAGTAGGCAAATATTATTGATGAGCCCACAAGTAGGTAAATAATGTATTAAAGACTAACTGCGTAAGGAGATGAATTCATATATTTTTAATAGAGACATTCCAGTCCTATGGATCCCACTCCTCAAGCCTCATCAACTGTATTTAGGGACCGCATTAACCCCGATATCATCGGTTGTAAAGAAACCAATCAATCCGAAGGGATTTTCGCACGTTAAAAAAAAAAGAGGTCGAAATAGTGACCGTAATCTCGATACACATTTCTAAATCTAGTTTTGTGAACAAGATTTTTTAACGAAGAGTTCGTTATAAAAATTAATTGGTTTTTACCTTTTATAATGATTACGAACTAGGGAGTTTATTCCGCTATCATAGGCGACTTCACAAATATAATAAATACTTATTCCAGAACATAATAACATAACAATGTAGTTAGATATAACCTGTTAACACAACGCTATCTAGACCAGAAACAAACTTAATATCTGGATTCTAGACTAACCTAATGGGAATCGATATATTCATTTATATACAGTATATTCATGAATATGTCGATTCGCATTAGGTTTGCGTTATTTACGTTAATTTTACTACTTAAAAAAGTATATACTTACGTATTTTTATCCACATTCATGCATTTAAATATTTGCCTGGGCGGGAATCGAACTTACGACCTCTGACGTAACAGTCGAACGCTCTAACACCGCCCATGAACACAAAATAAGTAAATATATAATTAAACACTACTAATATACTTAGGATTCGAATCCACAACACTCGGTACAGCGTCTGTTAACAAGGTTACCTCTTGCTACCTATGTTATAAGCATAGATATCGTGTGCGTTCTAAATTCAAATTGACCATATTTTAAGCTTTTAAGCCCTCAAACAACTGTAAATTCACCCAATATTTTTTTAAAGTAGCTACTCAAATGTGACAATCGGTTTAATCTAAAGGCTGACGCATTCAAAAGCTCAAAACATGATCAATTCAGGTTCTTTAATGGGAACGCAAGTTAGATATCTATCCTCTGTGATTATATTTTAGGTGGACTTCGATGAAATCGATCTATCTATTGGTTTCTTGACTACTGTCGAATTTAAAAAAAAAATCTTCATAGGAGGTCTAGTTATGACCCCCTGAGTCCGAAATGACCACTGGTCAAAAAGTTTATATATATATATATGTATGTATGGTTCCACTTCCCAAAATTTGCGGCACTCTCACGGTCGCATTTTTGCCCCGATTGCTTTCAAACTGCGGTCAAAAATTGCTTGGGTGTAAACTTAGTTTAAGTTCGTGAACGGGTGGAATCCGGCCTAAGGGGACGGTAGGGCCTCACTTTTTGTGAAATCAGTTTTTCCTCAAAATTTCACGTTCCATGAAAGATATTCGAACCGTTCTAATTTTATCCCATAGTATACATGAATACCAACAACTTTTAATTATAAACCTATAAGATTAAAACTTTAACTAAAAGTGGAGGGGGGAAAAACCAAAATTTTTCGGGAAAAAAATCATAACTTCTAACCGGTGAACATTCTTGCCGTCGGAAACATTTTTAATCGATAGGCCATTTTTAAGTCTAAAATAAGTGTCTGAAAAGTTTTTCGCTAAAAGTTACCGTTTTCGAGAAAAAAAAATTAAACATGTTAAAAAATAATATTAATTGCTTCACGAAATCTACCTGTGCGTTCCCCCTGCGGGAACGGATTTTTATTTTTTATTTGTTTTCAGTATAACTGCTATACGTATAAGAATATATTTATAACACATATTAATTGGGTATTATTATAACTGTGATTAGATGCGATGGTCTTTTTAATAAAAACTAAATGGTAAATTTAGAAATACGATGCCAATCGGTAGCCAATTATGGTAAAAGTCGAGTTGAAGGATAAAAAATACTTCTCCATAGTATTTGTGATGAACAATGATGTGTTACGGAGATGGTCATTTTGAAAGGTTGTTGTTGCCACGAGGTGGGCAGCGCGGTGGCGCGGACGCACACCTGTGCAACGGACATTCTATCCGCAGCAATAGCCGAACTTATCGCCATACGGTGACGCAACCAAAACAGGATCCACCTCCCAACAAAAAGTTCCACGGCCACTATTTCGAAACTCGTGCGCACCTAAATAGAGAAAGGCATCTATGTGCTTGTACATCATTTGTAGAGCCGCTAGTCGCTACCCACGGGGTACGGGGTGAATGCCCTTAACGTCCTCCGTCCTCCTCGAGCATAGTGCCCTCCCGTTCTAGCACACGAGAGTCCCTCTTCTTTCGACTTTGAAAAGAGGGCACGTAGCTCTACCGCGGCTAAGCGATTTGAAGCTTATTAATGATCAGATTAGAGTTGCGATTGGTACGTCGTATTGGATCTGTGTACAGTTAAGGGTGTGTGCGCACGCGCATTGCGTTTGTATTCAAATGAGGACAGTGCGTTCCGCGCCAGAGAGCACTATGATTGTACTTTTTTAGTCTGTGAGCCGTAATCAGCTACAAGGAAATGGGCATCCTTAGGGGTGGCGCGCCGCACCACGCTCGCCCGCTATTGAGGACACGATCTCGTTAATGCGCGACAATTAGACCGGTGCGCGCTGCTCCGAGGACAGGCACAATTCGTATTAATAGTTGTCTTGACGGCACACTATTGGCATCAACACATCACATTTAAATACATAATTTTATGTATTCATGCACAGTTTATAGATAATAACTACATATGACGCATAATAATAATGAAATATAAAAATAGGAAAAAATATATACAGATTTATTTTATTGATTAGAAATATTTATAAACTGGAGAGTGTAGGCTTGAAAATAAGCTAAAACTGAGTACCTATATGTTCTCTGATTTCAGCGGCCTCTCTAATTTCACACCCATGTTGCTAGACCTCGGCTCGTATCGAATAGGTACGACCTTTAAGCTTAAGGGGAACATTTATAAAACCACGGTCAGACCTGCCCTCTTGTATGGATCGTCATGTCTGACCTTGAAAGCGACGGATGTAAAACCACTGCATGTAGCGGAGATGCAAATGTTACGATGGGTATGTGATGTGACGAGAATGGAAAGAATAAGGAATGAGTATAAGTAGTAGTAAGTTTGAAAGTTGCACCAGTGAATGAAAAATTGAGAAATGAGCGACTGTTATGGTATAGACATGTTGAGATGATGCGAGAGATGAAAATAATCTTGTTAAAAAGGGTCAAGTAGGAAGTGGAGGAGAATTACATGTGCGCTGACTCCAAATAATTAGGCAAAGGGCAGATAGATGATGATGTTGATGAGAAATATTACTAGACTTTTCATCTAATGTTGGTGTAAGCCCAATTATAATATAACATAACATGGATATCCGCAGAACCATAACTACATCTTATTATGTATCATATACCTACATAAGGGCAGGAGGATGATGATCATGATACCTAACAAAACCGCTAGGAAATAAAAAGCACACTTTGATTTTTTTACTGATATTTAGAGAGCTTTCATGCAATGTTGGTGTAAATGTAAACATTGTTCTTTTTCTTTCTAAATTTAATTATTAAGTATTACTTACCTAAGTATAATATTAACATAGCATGGTTATCACCAGAGTCTCTGATTTATTTTATAAATTATTAAGTAGAACTTGGTATTTAGAGAGTTTGCGTCCAATGTTGGTGCAAACTAGCTATTATTTTTTAAAACAGGCATAAATTTGATGATATTTAAAATTTAAAATTTCTAGAGAAGTCTTTGATGATAACTTTCAATAAAACTTTTCGCGGCTATTTATAGACAAGGAAGAATTGATGGCTATTGTCTGCAATAATGTAGGAACATAAAAGAAGAAAAATATATTTTGAGTATAACTAAAATTGATTAACTACTACCTACTTCTATCAGTTACCTTCTTACTATTCTATTCAAATATGCGGTTCCCAGTCTTAGAGAATGAGATATTACAAAGTACATTTACAAACACAAGAATGCCTATTTACAACTTATTAATAATTATAACTGTTACGATAATTTAAGAAATTCTCAAGCGATCGTGTACCTACGCTTCATAAACATTTTTGACGATAACAACGATTTCGTTGTGTTCGACTTATTATTACTTATATTATTATTGGTATGGGTGTGTTCTTTCTATATTTTTCATAATCATGCACAAAATTAATTAAAATACATTAGTTATGTAATTGTTAACTAAAAAATAATTTAATAACACGACTGCTCTGCCAAAAAAAAACCCGTAGGTACCTTTTTTTTTTTTTTTTTTTTCGTGCGGAAATCCCTTCGGATACCGCCCCCGCTGGAGAGCGGGGGGTCTCCAGCGGGGGCGGTTATGTCGGGCTTGCACCGACTAAAACCGCACGCCGTATCGGGTCTTAAGACGCCGGGGTGTAAGGTTACCCATAGAGCATATCCCTCGCACCCCGACTGACCCTGGGCCATCTCCGGTTTAGAGATGGCCCCCTTACTTGCTCTCCACTGTGCCCTCTGCTAATCAGAGGGACACGTGGAAAGCTTCCGAACAGCCCTCAACAGGGCCGTCCTCGCCTCGGTCGGAGTTGGCCGTAGGCGGCAGCGTCTCTCCCACCCTAGGAGAGAGGCGCTGCCGTCTCCGTTGCCCAGGGTGCACCGCGTGGAGGTCCCCAACCAAGCACCCCAACCAGTAGGTACCTACAATTATACTGGAATAAAGCAACTAAAATACTTATATGAAGCCCGAAGCCATTATATTTCTTTTTGAGCAGTTGTGTAAAAAAATAGATTCTCAATTATTACATAAAAAATGCGTAATGCAATTAGGTATTAATCTTAGCACGTAGACTTACAAAAATAAGTACGTCATGAATGATATTCATTTGTTAACACTACTTATACACGCCATTTACATATGTAGAGATAAATATATAAGTAGGCAGATAAATATGGTTTGGTCTTATTACACACGGTGATTTCTTCCAAACTATGTTTACACGTACATAGTAGTGATAGTGTATAGCGTACAAACATACACGTCAATTAGTACCTCATTATTTTTTTGATAGTCACTCATCAAAGTCATCAGTTCTACATGAACATGTTTTACATGAAAGAAATTACATTTGTGTTCAAGATTCGCGACGTCTCCTATACCTTTTTTTTTTTTTCTTTATCGTGCGGAAATCCCTTCGGATACCCCCCCGCGTGCCAGCGGGGGCGGTTATGTCGGGCTTGAACCGACTAAAACCGTACGCCATCTCGGGTCTACAGACGCCGGGGTGTAAGGTTGCCCATAGAGCATATCCCTCGCACCCCGACTGACCCTGGGCCATCTCCGGTTTCGAGATGGCCCCCTCGGGTTTGGGAACCACGGTGTCCCCGTCTTGCCCCGGTTTGGGGGAGGGGCGCTAGTCGCCCCACCGTCCCGGCCTGCTTCTGCTGGGGTGACAGGTGGCCTCACCCGCCACCCCCAGGCCTGCGCTCATGGAGGACGGAGGTCGTTAAGCGACCTCCGGCGCCTGAGTTGCCTGCGACGCGCGGCGAGCAAGTTGCGGGCTCGGCGGACCGGGAGAGTTCTAAGTCTCTCCCGGGCGCGCTCCGCCACCTCCTTCGCGAGCATTACATGCTCGCAGAAGGAGGCGGCGGCGGCCCACGCGCTCGCGCTCCGCACCATTGCCGCAATCGTGCTGCCGAGCGAGAGGACTCCCACCCCGATGGCTGCCACGAGGTCACGCCTCGGCGCCTCCCACGCCGGGCAGTCCGCCAGCGTGTGCAGCCCTGAGTCCTCGCTCGCGTCGCAGTGATGACACTCAGGCGTTGGCTCCTTCCTGATCCGATGCAGGTGGTCCCCGAAGCACCCCTTCCCGGAGATCACCTGCGTCAGTCGGTACGAGAGGCTTCCGTGTCGCCTCTCCAGCCAATCCTCCATGATGGGCCTTACCGCCGCTATTGCGGCGTGCCCTAACGTCTCCTATACCTATCAACGTATTCGTAATTCAGTTCAATACTTATTTCAATGGCTTCGGTGCTTGTCAGCAACAATTTTGCCGTGTAGTTAGAGATAGAGATTTATAGATAGAGTTAGTAAAAAAGGAGATAAAGTGGCGCGGAATTTGGCCGGTGGGCTTGTTCACGTAGGTAGGTGCCTTTTTTTTTCGTGTGGAAATCCCTTTTGATACCCCTCCGCCGGCCAGCGGGGGCGGTTATGTCGGGCTGGAACCGACGCACGCCGTCTCGGGTCTTCAGACGCGGGGTGTAAGGTTGCCCATAGAGCATATCCCTATTCCTTTGATATTCAAATTGTGTATATAAACTCATACACAATTTGAATATCAACCTGTTTTTCTTGTATATTCTCGTTAATTTAAATAGTTGAGACAGCCGAATCACAGACCACAATTTCAAACTATCGACGATTTTGAAGGAAAAAATGAGGTTATAGGTCATTTTTTGCGTGAGGCAACCATGCTTATTACAGTGGCGGCCATCGGATCTGCAGACACAATCGAAACTATCTATCGTATTACAAACTCTCTGCCTTTACCACTGACTTTGTTATACAGGTACTATTTGGCCAGCATCAATGGTGGGATCGAGCGCGCGACTGCACCCGTCTGGGGTAGCGGATTTGATTTCCGCCCTATCCAAATGTTTATATGCATGAATATATTTGGCATTGGTTTGCGTATTTCTATGCATAATGATAAAATTATGTATGTATTTAAATGAAGGAATTAATATTATGTTTATTCATCGTCTAAAATCCATAAGTGGACAAACTTTGTTTATTTTGGATCCAAATATTATTATTATGTCTTAACCTTCAAACAAATATACCGTGATATACATTTTTTTTTATACGTGTGGAAACCCCCACGGGCTTCACCCCATCGGTGCCGACGATGGGGTGGGCCTGTCGGAATCGGACCGACTAAAACCACACGGTGTCCTCCCCAAGTGCCCATTTATTTTTATACCACTCAGTTGGCAGACAAGCTCACGGCCCAATTGACGGGAAGCAGTTACCGTGGCCTATGGACGTGTGCAAGGGCACCCCGGGTAAGCCCTCGAAAGGATAACCCCAGGGTTACCGGCGGACTTTGGCCGCCACCACGGCCTCGCCTGGTGGGGTCGGGTTTTATCCCGCGTCGGTGAGTAGGCAGGCGTGAGTAGGACACATACGACACGCCTCCGTCACGGCTTGCTTCTGTAAGGACGTCGAGTCGGCCAACTGCCGTCCTCAGGCCCCGATCATGGAGGTCGGTAGTCCCGGGCGTAGATGAGGCTGCGGCGTCCTCGCCGCAGACTGCGGAACTCAGGGGCAGCGTTCTCTCCCGCTCCCTCTTCGCCGTCTCTTTCGCGCGCATGACCTGCTCGCATAGAGGTGGCGGCGTGCCACTTACTCCCGTCAGAGACCACGGCCCTCACCATGGTTTCCAACGAGAGAACGTCCACGCCCAGGACCGCAACGAGATCCCGGCGTTGACTCGCCCACGCAGGGCACTCCAGCAACGTGTGGAGCGCCATGTCTTCGCCAGGATCCTCGCAGTGCTGGCACTGCGGCGTTGTCTCCCGGTGGATGCGCCATAGATACTTACCGAAGCACCCGTGTCCGGTAAATATCTGGCACATCCGGTAGTAGAGGTCACCGTGTTGCCTCTCTCCAACCACTCCTTCATGATCGGCCTCACCGCCGAAATGGTGGATTCCCGCCACCTTGGTTATTCAAGTCGCACCCTCCATGTCTCCATGAGTTCCCAGCGGAGCTGGGACCGCCGAGCCCTGATTTCTCGGCGCTCCGGCCTATGGCCCCGCTCCAACGCCTCCTTGCGTCATTGGTACAGCGACGCAAGGGCTCTCGCTTCCAGGTCCCATGGAAGGGTCCTGGCACCGTGATATACATAGCATAAAACTAAGAGTTTCTGATCAGGAGGGAAAAGATCTGCTATGCCTGATTTTAATAGTTTTACCTTTAAACTCCGCATCCTGTAGGTACCTCTTTTTTTTTTCTTTTTTTTCGTGCGGAAATCCCTTCGGATACCCCCCCGCCGGCCAGCGGGGCCGGTTATGTCGGGCTTGAACCGACTAAAACCGCACGTCGTCTCGGGTCTTCAGACGCCGGGGTGTAAGGTTACCCATAGAGCATATCCCTCGCACTCCGACTGACCCTGGGCCATTCGCAGTGTCCCCTCTGATAACAGCAGAGGGGTACCTGGAGCGGCCCCCACCCCCGCGGGCCTTGCAGGCCCGCCATGCCCGACCCCCTCGTGCAATGGGGTCAGCTGGCCCTGAAAAGGGCCGGTTGGTTAGACTCTTGGCCGTTGACGTTGACGCCAGCTACTCCAGAGGAGCAATCAATGATGCGTCATCGCCCACGTTGCCCAGGGTGCACCAAACTTGGAGATGATCCAACCAGTCGCACCCCATCCTGTAGGTACCTATATCGTTGTGTGCACCTCGTAGACTTAATGGTTGTGGTGATGTA
The DNA here is from genome assembly GCA_946251805.1 of Cybosia mesomella. NCBI lineage: Eukaryota > Metazoa > Arthropoda > Insecta > Lepidoptera > Erebidae > Cybosia > Cybosia mesomella. Next base: position 24,837,508 of record OX276390.1, on the reverse strand, counting down.
CATCCCCACACAACGATATAGGTACCTACAGGATATCGTTGTGTGGGGGTGTACATCACCACAACCATTAAGTCTTCGAGGTGCATCGTGTCATGTGACATCACGCGATCAGCCACTTCTAGGTTTCCATAGTCTAGAACCCAAGCTTACCTCAGCTTCTGATTAACGGACAAGGAACTGACGGTAAAAATGGGTGGCCAACTATACACGTTATTCAGACCAGGAGAAAAAAAAAGCTATTATCCAAAAATTCAGCTGTACCAAAACACAAAATGTTAATTTATCGATAAATTTATCTTATTTAGTTTAGGAGTTCCTGTGGCCACCTTCCTACTCCATTGTCAGACCAGCACCATGGTACCATTTTAATGTATTGTCATCCACACTAAACGTATATAAAATCATATCAATCGGTTGAGGTTAAGTGCTTCAACTTTAGCTGCAAGATTTAACCCAAGCTAACATATATACATACATACAGAGCAAGTTAAATAAAAGCTTGTAAAATGGAAACAAAGACACGTAATGCTAAAACTTCGAATAAAAGTTTTCATGAAAACCCACTGGCTGCTCAACTTATCATAAGTACAACATATTCATATGATTGTATGAAGTTTTGAAGCAATTAGTATGCTAACTTGTTCTATAGACTTAGTTTGGAAAAATTGAACATCCAGGACGGGACTTGAACCCGAGACCAGTCCCTTGCAAGGGGAATACTCTGGCCAGTCCCGTCTTGGATATTCACTTTTTCCAAAACTAAATCTATGCTTGTATGAATTATTATAACAGAAAATATTTTGTCTCACTATGTGCGAATTGATATTTATCTTAGCGATCTCTTTTTTTTTGAAGAGACTTTTATTCTCTCTTCCGCCACCGCATTGTCGGGGCTTACCTATGAGAGCCATCATCTAGAAAGCGTGTACGCAGTGACGGATTTACCTGCAGATATGCTTGAGCCTAGGACGGCAGATTTCAGAGGTGGCAAATTTGGGACCAGTAGGTCTATGTCTTATAATATTAAAATAGAACAAGAAAGAAAATATAATATATCATATTTATATAAATTATATCATTATTATTCTTTATTTATTTCTTTATAGTTAATTAAAACGGTACATGAAAATTACATTAAATAACTTAGGCTAGGTTAAAATAGATGGGGACACCGTGGTTCACAAACCCGAGGAGGCCATTTCGAAACCGTATATGGCCATGGGTCAGCCGGAGTGCGAGGTAAATGCCTTAGGGCCACCTTAAGCCCCGGCGTTTAAGGACCCGAGACGGCGTGCGATTTTAGTCGATTGTTTGAATACATACCGAGATTGACATAATCACCCGCTGGCCAGCGAGGGGGGGGGGGTGCATCCGAGGGGATTTCCACACGAAAAATAAAACAAAGGGTAAAGGGTAGGTAGGCATAAGGCAGGTATTTTATATTTGTATGGAAGACACCCTTGCATACTTTCTTTCAGAATACATAAGACATTCACGCATAACATCCTCCCATTCATTCGCAAACACGTCACAATCAGGGTAAGCTGACAGGAGGTCGTTGAACACTTCCAGCGGTCGACACACTGAGACTCTCAGCTCCGGCGACTGTTCGTCAGGGTGGCCGAGCAAACAGTCTATGGCGACGGTTTTCACGGTGTGCCAAATATTTGTTGGTAATATATAAACGGCAAAACAGATTATGCAGATCAGGACAGTCGATGAATTCACAAAAGACTTTGAGGGTAGTCAAAGAAAACATCTGCAATAAGCCCGCCCTAAAGCAATAAACTAAAACCACAGCCCACTGACTTTAAAGGTAAGTTTCAGTGCTCATCTCATCATACGTGTTATGAATGATTTGGTACTAGGATTAATTTTAAGGGAAAACATTTCGTACCTCTACGTGCGAATTGCAGTTTAAATGACCTCTGTTCCATAAAATATCGCAACTAAGGGTGAGTTTAGGGAGCATAGTTTACCGCTACCGGCATGCTATTATCACGAAGGACATTGACTTCGGCCGGGCCTTAAGTGATTGGGTAACATTGTTATGGTACACCAAAAGCGTGCTGCCGAACATACCCTAATTATATCTGGCACTGCTAGGACAACCACTATTTATAACCTTCGGCTAAGATAGCTACATAGTTTTCTAGTTTGCCAATTTAGTGGTGTAACCTCCAGTCGGTTCTTCTGAGCAGTCTTTCTTTTAGCACCTGATAATTGACATTATATATATTATCATCCCATATATTTTATCCTTTTAAAAATAAGTGATGTCTGGGAAGCCCGGGATCTTGAACTATAAATACAATACGACAACGTCAAGCGTCGCGACGCCGGCCAGCTCGTGCTGTAACGCGGCATCGTTATGAACGCAACGTGCCACGAGGACGTACGGAAACGCCGTCATGGTTATAGTATCGCAGTTAATATCGAGAAATAGACTTCTAGACGTATTATCCTCCTACTGGTAATAAGAAGACGCATAAAGAAGAAACAGATACCTACACAGAAGATACTGGATAACTATTTCTTTCAATTATGAAATTATGCGTCGTGGCACGTTGAGATATCGTGTCTTTTTACGCTCTTCGTCGTAGATTACCACGATACGACGTCGCAACGTGAAACAATGCCGCTACGAAATACAACGCGACGTCGCCGTCCCATCGAGTTTATCTTTAAGAGCCCTTAGGCTTTAGTAATTGTGGGTGCTGGACTATAAAGCTTCCTCGCAGTGCATCCTGAGCAACTGAAACGGAAACAGATCTTTTCCCTTATTTGAAGGAGGCATGTCTGCTTCAGGCTAATGCTAATGCTCCATGATAGTAGTAAATAATCTTTACAACAAAATATACATGTATTTATAGCACTAGATCACGCACCAGTATTTTCTGTGATGGGGTTTTTTTTTTAACGTGTGGGATGGGAACCCCCCACAGGCTTCACCCCATCGGTGCAAATGATGGGGTGGGCGTGTCGGAATCGGACCGACTCAAACCACACGGTGTCGTCCCCAAGTGTCATTTGCCGGTCACACCGGGTAAGCCCTTGAAAGGATAAAGCCAGGGTTACCGGCTGACTTTATCCGCCACTGCGGCCTCGCTTGGTTGGGTCGGGTTTTATCCCGCGGGGGTGAGTTGACAGACGTGTGTAGGACACACACGACATGCCTCCGTCTTGGCCTGCTTCTGTAAGGCCAGCGAGTCGGCCAACTGCCGTCCTCAGGCCCCGATCATGGAGGTCGGTAGTCACGGGCGTAGACGAGTCTGCGGCGGTGTCCTCGCCGCAGACTGCGGAACTCGGGGGACAGTGTTCTCTCCCGCTCCCTCTCCGCCGTGTCTTTCGCGCGCATTGTGTGTTGTGGGGTGTGATCTCTTTCATTTCGCTAGGGATGACATTTTGTATACTCGTTTTTTTCTGATCATGATCATGGGAGATAATAGAGAGTGGAGTGACAGCGACGAGCGAGCCAGCCCGCCGTCTCTGAACGTCAAACGAATAAACAAATAGTAATTTTCAGTTTTATACTACTTTAAATGTTGTATTGGTGTAGTTCACGTGATATACATGTTATTAGAGTCATAGGTAGATTCAACTTCGTTGATAGTTCACATAACCCTCTCTAAACCTTGAAAAATACTTGGCAAAATATTAAAGAATTACATAAAACACATAATATTAAATCCCTATTACCGAATAATTATACTATTGCCTTGACAACGGAACTTCGCTAGTTCAGGCCATTAATTATAACTCAGGAAATTATCTAACAAGTCTGATGAGGGTATAACTATATGACAGACGGAGCCTAATAAAGACGTAATTAGTATAATAAGCAGACACAGAACACAGGTAGCCATACATCTAGTCGTCAGCTTAATCCGTGGGCGTCTTGACCTTCGCGTGTCCTGTGCACGCTCTGTGTTTTCCAACTACTTACACAATCACGTTGACAATGTACGCAAATCAACACAATACGACACTACTATACTTTTACGTGCCAAGTTAACTCACAGCCTCAGTTTTTTACATATTTACTACATTTAAATCTTGAATTCTACGTTCTCTATGATATTAAAATGATTAACTATGAGTAGTAAGTGTGGTTTATGTGAATGAATATTGAGCGTGAGTGACTTTAATGGACCGAGTGAGTAACAGCGTGATAAGGGAACGTTGTGGTATGGTAAAAGATGTAGTGACCAAGGTGTAGGGAAAAGGATGCTAGATGGTTTGAACACACAGAGAAGATGGACGAAAGAATATTGACAAAACAGATTTATGAAGCTTGGGTGGATGTGCAACCTAATGAAGGTCGAGCTAGGCGTACATATGCCAATCAGATCAAGGACGTTTTAAGGAAAGGCCACTTCAAGAATACGCGTAACCGGCGTGCATTTATGAAAACAATAATGAAAGTAGGAGAAGCGAAAGGCGTCTGCCAGGATTGTTACATGTGGGAAGATGTTGTTTCTGCCTACTCCGAAGGGAAAGAGGTATACTATATCTATGTGTACCAACTACCAACTATTATTGACGACCTCTGTGGCATAGAGGTAGTGCGTTCGACTGCTAAGTCACAGGTCTCGGGTACGATTTCCGCTCAGTGCAAATATGTATATTTGCATTGGTCTGGGTGTTTCTATGTATAATGTCTATTTATTTACTTAAAAACAGTATTTAAGTATGTTTATCCGCTTTCTAGAACCCATATGACAAGCTCTGCTTAGTTTGGGTCTAGATGGTGTTGTGTAATTTGTACTAGAATATTTATTTATTTTGAGAAAACTTTCAGATATTTTCAGGTTTGGAGGCCTAAGGTCACCTAAAGTCACTTTAAATTTCACACCATCATCGCACCTTAAAAATCACAGATATAAGCAAACGGGATTCGTGGCATGGCAGAAGCCATTTTGGTTTTCTGGCTTCTTTACAAGCAAACAACTTAACTTGTTTTTGTAAGTTGTAAGTAAAAAATAAAAAAAAATTGTGTAATGGTTTTGCGAATAATTTTATTTATGACTTGTATGTTAGTTACAGTTTTATTTTCCTTGAAGTACGTGCTGCGAGAGCGCCTTGACGTCGACTTGAGAGTAACTTCGGAGGGGGTGGATACTTCGGGCATGCGGCTGAGGGATGTATAGGAAAGAGAGCTACAATGTAAAATAACAAGTAGGTATGTATATTTAGGGGGTGTGTGTTGGGTAACCTCCTCGAGTGTCGCTCCGATTCCGATCCCGCTGCAGTCCGGGGGGAACGGAATCGGAGCGGCCGGTACACCCTGGGCGGCGGTCAATGGCTTCCCCTTCACCCCTTCATAGGGTTGGCATTGATCGTCGGCCAATACCCAACGTGGCGGGAACACATCGCTCTCCGTACTCCTCTGCTTTCAGAGGAGACAGGATGAGCGATACTGTTAGTGGTGAGATGGCCCAGGGTCAGCCGGGGTGCGAGGGATATGCTCTATGGGTAACCTTACACCCCGGCGTCTGAAGACCCGAGACGGCGTGCGGTTTTAGTCGGTGCAAGCCCGACATAACCGCCCCCGCTGGCCGGCGGGGGGGTATCCGAAGGGATTTCCGCACGATAAAAAAAAAAAAAAAAAAAAGGTATGTATATTTAGAAGATATGTAAAGCTTTTGATTTACGAAAGCACATCGGGAAGAAGAGTGAGAGAGCTACTTTCCCGGTGAACTGCTCCATTCATGCTGAGATTTTTTATTGAAAATTAGCTAAAGACTCTCGAATGATACTCGGCTGATATATTTTGGCAAACTTATCATTGATTCTCGCTCTTATGCATTCTTTCATCTTACTACTGTTTTTGTGTATCAAGCATGACACCAACAATGTCAGACTGCATGGCAAAGACTATGTAGTGATATTTATTTAATACTAACTGAGCTTTAAGACTAGCTTTAAAACAGGCACTTGAGAGATTAACCGGAATAAACAGACAGAAAAACATACAAACAGATGGACAAAAATAATTAAAATAAAAAGTTCTTATTTAAACATTACAAATATACACTTCACTTTTATTTATTTTCGTAGATAGAAATCACTTCTCCATAACATAATTTTATTATTCTATTCACAGACATAAAGTAGACCTCCCAATTCAAATTAATTTTATATGTGAATCACACTATTCAACTTATACGTGTTAATACTACAAGTGATTTTCCACTGTGGATATAATGTTATATTATACGGCCGGCCTCTGTGGCATAGCGGTAGTGCATTCGACTGCTACGACAGGAGGCGCGGGTTGGATTCCCGCTCAGTGCAAATATTTGCATGCATGAATGTGTCTATTTGCATTGGTCTGGGTGTTTCTATGTATAATATATGTTTATCCGCATTCTGGATCCCATAACACAAGCTAGTTAAACTATGCTTACTTTGGGACTAGAAAGCGTAAGAAGAATGTAGAATGTCTTCGTTAGTAACTATTTATTAATCTGTGAGGTCGTAGAATATTTATTATTTATTATTATTATTTATTATACAAAAAACATTTTATATAAAGTAACGCCGAGACGAGTACATATTGCTTGCACTGTATAAAAATGTTATTAACTCTATACGTCCTAACCTAACACTATTTTACTCTCATCATAACGTATAGCATTCTGTGTGATTCCTAGTCTTGAATTCTCTAAAACCCTATACGTTAGCCAAAACGTGTCGCCTGGCTGTTTACTAAGAGTGCCGTTGACACTCCTATGGGCTTATGAACAGAAAGTAATTCATAAACTAGGCGTTAATTATCGATACCTCCCTGAGTAATGAAACGCCCAAGCCACGCATTTTGACCAAGGTGTAGAGTTTGAAGAGAACTTAAGAAAAGTATTCACGAAGAATGATAAATGATATGATGATAGAGAAAGTGTTAGGTTAAGGCGTGTCAAATTAAGAAGGAACTTGGCTTAACACCTATTATAAGTAGTGACGGGTATTTAAATATCATTGCATTCGAATTTTTGTCGTAAGTATTCTTTTTTAAATCTAATTTTCGTTATAATTTTTATTTTTAATTTTTAAATATAAGTTACAAATTTCAGTACAAAAGAACTTATGATGCTACATAAACTCACTCGAGTTTTACTGAGCAAAACATTTTCATCGATAATCAGTTTAGTAGTTAAATAATTAAATTTGAATTCATAAAACAATGTGTATTGTATCTTTTTTTCCAAGTATAGTATTAAATAATTAAATTTGCAGTGGGTAATAATAAACTAATATAAATCCTTTGAAAAATTACATTTGGGGTTAGTGCAAGGAAAAAGGTACTCGATGGAACGCCGTGATTGCCGGATATCCTCCATCCTCCGCAAAAGGGAGGACCAGGTCATATGCGCGAGTTGGCCCACTCAAGTAAGGTGCAATGAAATTGACTGTGAATGTGACGACAGGCTGGCGTGACGTGCGGTCCGCATTATTGAGAATCCTGAGATCACCAACGCTCTTGAGCCCTTACATTTGCATAGAGATATTGCCTCCTTGGCAGTATTTTACCGCCGCTACTATGGCAAGTGTTCTCATGAGCTCTTCCAATTAGTTCCAAACTCTCCTTTCCTATACAGGACAACACGTGCAAGGCTGAGGTATCACATCACACGGTGCAAACAATTCCATCAAGAACCAAGCGGTTTGGTGCCTCTTTTCTTTGCCGCACTAACAAGATTTTGAATTCTTTATCAGCACTCTTATTTCCTTCTTTCTACAGTCCCGGGTCCTTTAAGCGGGGCGTGAAAAAGCATCTAATGAGGCTGTCAAGCTGAGAGCCACCATTGTAACATTATCCGTGTCTGTAATGCTACCCTCATTCCTGAAACTTTAGCTTAGATGATAAGACGGAAGGAGAAAGGACGGAGGCGAGGTAAAGTCATATTGACATGATAAATAGAAAAAAAAATACTCTGAGCACTGAGCTACGTGGACACGTCCTAGATATTCAAAATTCTCGCTGCACGCTAACCGTACGTTTTGCGAACTACGGAAACAATTAATGATGTTACAATCATTTTCAAAACATTGCTTATCGATTACTCTGCCACATTAATTTTGTAGCAATTAGTATGCTGACTTTTCCTATAGATTTTTATCAGAAAAAGAGAACATCCAGGACGGCACTGGGTGTAGAGCTCCATCCCTCTTTCTCGTTGTCTAAGACTTAGATACAAACATAGTGTGTCAATTTCCTTCGTAGATGTGCATTTAGAATTGGTTTGACACGTCACAGAGTTCGTGCGTCATCAACTCATCGGTCATCTATGCAATTTAGACATACCTGCTAATAGGTGCACAAACTTACAAAATACTGTAAAGGTGAGGTCTAAAAGTTATAAATCATTGTTATATATGAAGCTTCCAGAAAATATTTTACATTGTTTATGCTACTTTAGAAACATACATGGACCGCTGGTAATATGTTGAAATTATTATAAATGTAAAAGGTAAGTAAAAAATAAAATAGTTAGAAATATATTGCAAATTGAATGACGTACCACATAGCACCAAAGAAAAGAGAAACCCAGCACTAACCCTCAGTTTATCAAGGCCAAAGCTTATTGTTTTTGATTTAGAATGTCGGTATTTCCAGGAGCCACTACCGTCTGACCCCCCAACTCCGAGAGGAAAGCCTGCGCCAGAACCTCGGCCATTGTTTAGCAGGTGCACTGACTAGCAGTTGTGGACTTGGACCTAAAAGATGTTGGTAAGGCTCTCTACTACAGGCGTATTATGATATGTACTTCATCACCCCATCGGTGCCAACAATAAGTTGGTATATCAGAATCAAAGCGACTAAAAGGACACGGTGTCCTTTCTAATTGTCCATTGCTGGGTACCACGGGTGCGCTATCGAAAGGACAACTCCAGGATTACCAGCGGATTTTGGCCACCATCGCAGCCTCGTCTTTGGGTTCGGCATTGATCGGATTGATAGGTGAGTTGGCATGCGTGTCTAGGACACACACAACATGCCTCCGTCTTCTGTAAGGACGGCGAGTCAGCCAACTACCGTCCTCAGGCCCCTCATGGAGGTCGGTGGTCCTTAAGTCTGCAGCGTCCTCGCCGCAGGCTGCGGAACTCAGGGCGTAGGGTTCTCTCCCGATCCCTTTCCGCTGCGTCTTTCGCAAGCATTGCCTGCTCGTAGAGTATATACTTCTGCTATTAGGTTAGCAATACAGAGAACAGTTCAAATCATTAAATATTTTACCATTGGCGAAGCTTAGTACTTATTATTACCTCTATGAATCATCATCACCATCATCATCTTATCGTTGTTACCGGTTGCATCTAAGGCTTTCAACTCAGAGCCTGGTGTCCACTTACTCCTCCATTTTAAGGGTTTCGTAGCCAAATCGCAAAAAACGGAACTATTATAGATTCGTCATGTCTGTCTGTCTGTCCGTCCGTCACAGCCACTTTTTTCTGAAACTTATAGTTTCAGAAAAAAGTGGCTACGCTGTTGAAACTTGGTAAGTAGATGTATTCTGTGAACCGCATTAAGATTTTCACAGAAAAATAGAAAAAAAAATTTGGGGTTCCCCATACTTAAAACTTAAACTCAAATTTTTTTTTATCAAACACATCTATGGATGGGTCTTCAAAAATAAAATTGAGTTTTCTAAGATTTTTTGTTTTCTTAACTGAATAGTTTGCGCTAGATACACTTCCAAAGTAGTAAAATGTCCCCCCCGCCCCCTGTAACTTCTAAAATAAGAGAATGAGTAAACTAAAAAAAATATATGATGTACATTACCATGTAAACTTCCACCGAAAATTGGTTTGAACGAGATCTAGTAAGTAGTTTTAGGTAGATTTCGATGAAATCGATCTACCTATTGGTTTCTTGACTACTGTCGAATTTAAAAAAAAATTCTTCATAGGACGTCTAGTTATGACCTCCTGAGTCCGAAATGACCACTGGTCAAAAAGTTTATATATATTTATAATATGTATGTAGATATGGTTCCACTTCCCAAAATTTCGCACTCTCATGGTCGCATTTTTGCTCCAATCGCTTTCAAACTGCGGTCAAAAATTGCTTGGGTGTAAACTTAGTTTAAGTTCGTGAACGGGTGGAATCCGGCCTAAGGGGACGGTAGGGCCTCACTTTTTGTGAAATCAGTTTTTCCTCAAAATTTCACGTTCCATGAAAGATATTCGAACCGTTCTAATTTTAACCCATAGTATACATGAATACCAAGAACTTTTAATTATAAACCTATAAGATTAAAACTTTAACTAAAAGTGGAGGGGGAAAAACCAAAATTTTTCGGGAAAAAAATCATAACTTCTAACCGGTGAATATTCTTGCAGTCGGAAACATTTTTAATCGATAGGCCATTTTTAGTCTAAAATAAATGTCTGAAAAGTTTTTCGCTAAATGTTACCGTTTTCGCGAAAAAAAATTAAACATTTAGATCGGAAAAAGAGAACATCTAGGACGGGACTTGAACCCGCGAGCAGTCCCTCACAGGGGGAATGCTCTGATCAACTGAGCCACCTAGACACGTCCCAGATATTCGAAATTCTACGATATATCATATACGTCTTAAGGCGACGTTGGAGTTCGCAAGAATTACGGTAGATGGCTCCAACGTCGCCTTAAGACGTATATGATATATCGGAGAATTTCGAATATCTGGGACGTGTCTAGGTGGCTCAGTTGATCAGAGCATTCCCCCTGTGAGGCTGAGTGAGGGCTTATGAACAGAAAGTAATTCATAAACTAGGCGTTAATTATAGATACCTCCCTGAGTAATGAAACGCCCAAGCCACGCATTTTGACCAAGGTGTAGAGTTTGAAGAGAACTTAAGAAAAGTATTCACGAAGAATGATAAATGATATGATGATAGAGAAAGTGTTAGGTTAAGGCGTGTCAAATTAAGAAGGAACTTGGCTTAACACCTATTATAAGTAGTGACGGGTATTTAAATATCATTGCATTCGAATTTTTGTCGTAAGTATTCTTTTTTAAATCTAATTTTCGTTATAATTTTTATTTTTAATTTTTAAATATAAGTTACAAATTTCAGTACAAAAGAACTTATGATGCTACATAAACTCACTCGAGTTTTACTGAGCAAAACATTTTCATCGATAATCAGTTTAGTAGTTAAATAATTAAATTTGAATTCATAAAACAATGTGTATTGTATCTTTTTTTCCAAGTATAGTATTAAATAATTAAATTTGCAGTGGGTAATAATAAACTAATATAAATCCTTTGAAAAATTACATTTGGGGTTAGTGCAAGGAAAAAGGTACTCGATGGAACGCCGTGATTGCCGGATATCCTCCATCCTCCGCAAAAGGGAGGACCAGGTCATATGCGCGAGTTGGCCCACTCAAGTAAGGTGCAATGAAATTGACTGTGAATGTGACGACAGGCTGGCGTGACGTGCGGTCCGCATTATTGAGAATCCTGAGATCACCAACGCTCTTGAGCCCTTACATTTGCATAGAGATATTGCCTCCTTGGCAGTATTTTACCGCCGCTACTATGGCAAGTGTTCTCATGAGCTCTTCCAATTAGTTCCAAACTCTCCTTTCCTATACAGGACAACACGTGCAAGGCTGAGGTATCACATCACACGGTGCAAACAATTCCATCAAGAACCAAGCGGTTTGGTGCCTCTTTTCTTTGCCGCACTAACAAGATTTTGAATTCTTTATCAGCACTCTTATTTCCTTCTTTCTACAGTCCCGGGTCCTTTAAGCGGGGCGTGAAAAAGCATCTAATGAGGCTGTCAAGCTGAGAGCCACCATTGTAACATTATCCGTGTCTGTAATGCTACCCTCATTCCTGAAACTTTAGCTTAGATGATAAGACGGAAGGAGAAAGGACGGAGGCGAGGTAAAGTCATATTGACATGATAAATAGAAAAAAAAATACTCTGAGCACTGAGCTACGTGGACACGTCCTAGATATTCAAAATTCTCGCTGCACGCTAACCGTACGTTTTGCGAACTACGGAAACAATTAATGATGTTACAATCATTTTCAAAACATTGCTTATCGATTACTCTGCCACATTAATTTTGTAGCAATTAGTATGCTGACTTTTCCTATAGATTTTTATCAGAAAAAGAGAACATCCAGGACGGCACTGGGTGTAGAGCTCCATCCCTCTTTCTCGTTGTCTAAGACTTAGATACAAACATAGTGTGTCAATTTCCTTCGTAGATGTGCATTTAGAATTGGTTTGACACGTCACAGAGTTCGTGCGTCATCAACTCATCGGTCATCTATGCAATTTAGACATACCTGCTAATAGGTGCACAAACTTACAAAATACTGTAAAGGTGAGGTCTAAAAGTTATAAATCATTGTTATATATGAAGCTTCCAGAAAATATTTTACATTGTTTATGCTACTTTAGAAACATACATGGACCGCTGGTAATATGTTGAAATTATTATAAATGTAAAAGGTAAGTAAAAAATAAAATAGTTAGAAATATATTGCAAATTGAATGACGTACCACATAGCACCAAAGAAAAGAGAAACCCAGCACTAACCCTCAGTTTATCAAGGCCAAAGCTTATTGTTTTTGATTTAGAATGTCGGTATTTCCAGGAGCCACTACCGTCTGACCCCCCAACTCCGAGAGGAAAGCCTGCGCCAGAACCTCGGCCATTGTTTAGCAGGTGCACTGACTAGCAGTTGTGGACTTGGACCTAAAAGATGTTGGTAAGGCTCTCTACTACAGGCGTATTATGATATGTACTTCATCACCCCATCGGTGCCAACAATAAGTTGGTATATCAGAATCAAAGCGACTAAAAGGACACGGTGTCCTTTCTAATTGTCCATTGCTGGGTACCACGGGTGCGCTATCGAAAGGACAACTCCAGGATTACCAGCGGATTTTGGCCACCATCGCAGCCTCGTCTTTGGGTTCGGCATTGATCGGATTGATAGGTGAGTTGGCATGCGTGTCTAGGACACACACAACATGCCTCCGTCTTCTGTAAGGACGGCGAGTCAGCCAACTACCGTCCTCAGGCCCCTCATGGAGGTCGGTGGTCCTTAAGTCTGCAGCGTCCTCGCCGCAGGCTGCGGAACTCAGGGCGTAGGGTTCTCTCCCGATCCCTTTCCGCTGCGTCTTTCGCAAGCATTGCCTGCTCGTAGAGTATATACTTCTGCTATTAGGTTAGCAATACAGAGAACAGTTCAAATCATTAAATATTTTACCATTGGCGAAGCTTAGTACTTATTATTACCTCTATGAATCATCATCACCATCATCATCTTATCGTTGTTACCGGTTGCATCTAAGGCTTTCAACTCAGAGCCTGGTGTCCACTTACTCCTCCATTTTAAGGGTTTCGTAGCCAAATCGCAAAAAACGGAACTATTATAGATTCGTCATGTCTGTCTGTCTGTCCGTCCGTCACAGCCACTTTTTTCTGAAACTTATAGTTTCAGAAAAAAGTGGCTACGCTGTTGAAACTTGGTAAGTAGATGTATTCTGTGAACCGCATTAAGATTTTCACAGAAAAATAGAAAAAAAAATTTGGGGTTCCCCATACTTAAAACTTAAACTCAATTTTTTTTTTATCAAACACATCTATGGATGGGTCTTCAAAAATAAAATTGAGTTTTCTAAGATTTTTTGTTTTCTTAACTGAATAGTTTGCGCTAGATACACTTCCAAAGTAGTAAAATGTCCCCCCCGCCCCCTGTAACTTCTAAAATAAGAGAATGAGTAAACTAAAAAAAATATATGATGTACATTACCATGTAAACTTCCACCGAAAATTGGTTTGAACGAGATCTAGTAAGTAGTTTTAGGTAGATTTCGATGAAATCGATCTACCTATTGGTTTCTTGACTACTGTCGAATTTAAAAAAAAATTCTTCATAGGACGTCTAGTTATGACCTCCTGAGTCCGAAATGACCACTGGTCAAAAAGTTTATATATATTTATAATATGTATGTAGATATGGTTCCACTTCCCAAAATTTCGCACTCTCATGGTCGCATTTTTGCTCCAATCGCTTTCAAACTGCGGTCAAAAATTGCTTGGGTGTAAACTTAGTTTAAGTTCGTGAACGGGTGGAATCCGGCCTAAGGGGACGGTAGGGCCTCACTTTTTGTGAAATCAGTTTTTCCTCAAAATTTCACGTTCCATGAAAGATATTCGAACCGTTCTAATTTTAACCCATAGTATACATGAATACCAAGAACTTTTAATTATAAACCTATAAGATTAAAACTTTAACTAAAAGTGGAGGGGGAAAAACCAAAATTTTTCGGGAAAAAAATATAACTTCTAACCGGTGAATATTCTTGCAGTCGGAAACATTTTTAATCGATAGGCCATTTTTAGTCTAAAATAAATGTCTGAAAAGTTTTTCGCTAAATGTTACCGTTTTCGCGAAAAAAAATTAAACATTTAGATCGGAAAAAGAGAACATCTAGGACGGGACTTGAACCCACGAGCAGTCCCTCACAGGGGGAATGCTCTGATCAACTGAGCCACCTAGACACGTCCCAGATATTCGAAATTCTACGATATATCATATACGTCTTAAGGCGACGTTGGAGTTCGCAAGAATTACGGTAGATGGCTCCAACGTCGCCTTAAGACGTATATGATATATCGGAGAATTTCGAATATCTGGGACGTGTCTAGGTGGCTCAGTTGATCAGAGCATTCCCCCTGTAAGGGACTGGTCGCGGGTTCAAGTCCCGTCCTAGATGTTCTCTTTTTCCGATCTAAATCTTTAGAAAAAAGTAAGCATACAAAATGCTTAACAATTTAATTGAAAAAATTAAACATGTTAAAAAATAATATTAATTGCTTCACGAAATCTACCTGTGCGTTCCCCCTGGGAGAACGGTTTTTTTTTTAATACGTCATAAATCGTAAACCGCAATTTACCTTTCATTCAATCAAATCAAATTTAAAAATGAAAAAAAAACCATTACAATATTATGTTATATAAAATAACATTATGTTACTTGCTGCTACGGAACCCTTCATGGGCGAGTCCGACTCGCACTTGGCCGCTTTTTTTGTTTGGGTTATACGGTTTTTATAGGACCATCACCCGTCTGACCTCCCCACAACCCCGAGAGGAAAGTCTGCGTCAGAGTCTCGTCCATTAATCAGCCGGTAACGCTGTAACGGCTTGCAACTGAGGTTGGTTTGGGAATCGGAGATCTTGTTGGGACTACATATACAATTACAAGTGATATAAGCGTATGTAATTAGAGTATGGTGTTCTTTAAAAAATAAACTTCGTCAACGTGTGCCAAACCAAACATCTATAAGCGACGGAGATCGCTTATCGTAAGGTGTGCGTATTTCTTTGTCAACTTAGGCATTAGCCGGTTGCATTGGGCCAATTCGGCTAATAGCGCCAATAGCGACATTATTTATGTTTTACTTTATCTAATAGCACTACAGTATTCAAATGCAAAGGGGGAGTGTCTCTTAATCTCATAGATTAAGATGTGTTTTCATAAGGTTCTGTATTGGAAGAGCTACGATGGGGCTATTTAAGAGGCATATAAAGCATCTAAATAATAAAGATAAAAAATTGCAGTTGCACCCTGGGAGTGCCGACAGAAGTGAAAACTTGAACAAATACGTGACTTTTTTAGGTAGATTTCGATGAAATCGATCTACTTATTGGTTTCTTGACTACTGTCGAATTTAAAAAAAAAATCTTCATAGGAGGTCTAGTTGGGTCATAACTAGACCTCCTATGAAGATTTTTTGCAAAAAATTGCTTGGGTGTAAACTTAGTTTAAGTTCGTGATCGGGTGGAATCCGGCCTAAGGGGACGGTAGGGCCTCACTTTTTGTGAAATCAGTTTTTCTTCAAAATTTCACGTTACATGAAAGATATTCGAACCGTTCTAATTTTATCCCATAGTATACATGAATACCAACAACTTTTAATTATCAACCTATAAGATTAAAACTTTAACTAAAAGTGGAGGGGGGAAAAACCAAAATTTTTCGGGAAAAAAATCATAACTTCTAACCGGTGAACATTCTTGCAGTCGGAAACATTTTTAATCGATAGGCCATTTTTAAGTGTAAAATAAATGTCTGAAAAGTTTTTCGCTAAAAGTTACCGTTTTCGAGAAATAAAAACTAAACTGTTTAAAGTCCGTAGTTCTCTATACAAAATAATATGAATTGCTTCACGAAATCTACCTGTGCGTTCCCCCTGCGGGAACGGATTTTTTTGAATTGTAATCATACATAAGAGGCCTCCCTGCCTTACTCCCTCCCTCCCTGATTGTCCCATGATTTTTCTTCACCCAAAAAGTGCTTATATGGAAAGTGCTCAACGCGCCTAAAGAAGTTTTCACTTCAAAAAACAGATTAAAATTCACGCCCAAATTTCAATTGCCCACGTTTGTGATTACAATTTGGATTTTAACTGTAAGACATATACAGTTTCATTCAGTTAATGTTTATTATTATTGCCAATTAATTGCTATTGCAAATTTTCTACTTGATGAACTTGTGTTGTTCACGGATATCAATTTTCTAAAGACATAATTTCTGATGTCTTTAGAAAATACATAATTTTCTCGTAACAATCAATAGTAATTTCCTCAAAGGATAACTTTAGTAATAGATTGTTTTACGAGCCACGATGCCGAACAACTATGATCTTTTGTATTAACAATGGATAATTAGCATTCAATTACGTTACAAGATCTTTCAGTGGACTTTCACAATTAGTGCTAGAAAAACAACAATTTATTGTGATAATGTATACTTACTACAGCCCAGACAAACAGCACCATTTGAAGTACTTCGCCAACACGAAGGGAAAATATTTACAGCAAATGCTATGAAACTAAGTAGTTTAACTCCTACTATTGTTAGTATAGCTTTCGAATAACAAGAAATAGTATAGGTTTGATAGGTCTACATTGTGTTTGTATAAACTAAGGTCAGAAAAATAAATGGAGAAAGGGTTCATATGCCATGGAAGTATATTTCCTTCAATCTCTTGTTTATGTAGGTACTCCAAAAAGTCCACCGCTCTCAGCGTGAACTCGTAACAATTACTTTGAGGTTAATAGTTGTATAAATACGAGTATGTGATAAAGATTCCCTAATTATCATTAGAATCATCTTCTCAAAATTATCTCCATCGGCTTTGCACACAATGAACAATTTTGGTGCATCTGTTTACTATCATGAGAAAGAAAACAAAAGAAACGTTAGCGTGAGTGATTGCAGAACACAGCTAGTATTGTTATAAACAATGGCGGCTTCAGTTGCGAATGCCATCTTAATTATATATTGTGACTTTTTTACATTAATAGCTACTAATACCACCACTGTAATTCCTGTACATCAGGATCAACAGTAATGACACAAAATCGGTAAGTAATGACACTCGGGAAATTTCAGATAAAGTTAAACTGTCTTGGAACCCTTTCCAAATTATTCAGAAATAAATAGGAGAAGTTAGAAATATAATAATGAACCCAGGTTAAGGAGTCGGAGTTATTAACGATAGGTCCCGGTTACGGATCCTGACCATTACATTACCGACGTGAACCCACTCCTAACACAAGCAATTTAACTTAGCTGGGGGGGTAATTAGTAGAGGCTGTATGTAGTAGTAATTTCGGTTACATAATTCTGTATAAAAATTGCTACCTACCATTTCATTTACCATCGCGAAAACGCAAACGCTTTTTCCTATTTTTTATATTTTCAAAGATTTACTAGATAAGGGAAGTAAATAAATATTTTCGTAATATTAATGACAACGCCAATCACCGATAGCATGAGTACGTTAATACATAATAAGTAGCCAATAATTCAGTAACTTAAATGAATCAAATCATTCTCTAAGCCGATATTAGTATAAATACAAATCAAATAATGAGCACAGTCGCGTGTTATGGCTAGAAAATGTTTAAAGCTAACGTCATAATGCCGTATTCGCGATTGAATGGAACTTCAAAATACTTAAAGTGACGCAGTTATTTCACGTGCGCCCACGCCGCCGCGCGCTGTAGGTACCGCTCTAATCTCAAGCCCCGAACATTTTAGTGTTGCCGGTGTGCCTCACTAATAAAATACTTCTTTTTATGTCTTCTCCGGCCAACATGTTTGTAGCCCAGCTATGTTGCGTAAGCGACGGTGCATTCCGTGTTTCCGTAGTTTCGGTCACGTCGCCGGTCACCAAAACCTCTCGGTTTGCCTGTTTACATATTTATAATATTCTAGTATTCATAGCTTTGCACGTTGTTTCAAGGTTGGTTTTTATATATTGTTATACGTTCCTTTTTAGAATGCACATTTTATAGACTAGAACTGTTTGATTAAAATGTAGATTTTATTTATATTCGTTACAATTTTAAATCTGAAGGACGAGGTTGGTTGGAGATTAGAGAGGATCTCTACTTTTAATTTGAAATCGACTTTATGTTTCATGCCTAGAGAACATTCTTTCTTATCATCTACCTATCAAAGGCTTGCTAATGCATACTGCATACTCGCCTTTGTAGGTACATACATGTTTTTGTTTTATTTTCTAATAGTACTGTCATTTTAGGTAACTTTAAATGTTATTTTATTTATTTTAAAATAAAAATAAAATATACATAATATTTTATTTTTAGAAATCATCTACAAAATAAATAAAATATTATGTATATAAATAAAATATACATAATATTTTATTTTTATAAATAAGCTGTTTTTTGTGTTATATGTGTTCTATTTGTATTTTTTATGTGTAAATAAGCCCAGCTACTTCAAAATAAGCTCAAAACGTCACAGAAATGACGATTAAAGTGGCATTGAAAGTCATCAAGAGTTTAGAGGTTAACTTTGAATATTTTTTTTAGGATGTAAAAACCTTTATTATTCAAATATTCAAAGGTATTGATGATAAAAAATGATGTAATTTTATTAATTGAATCCTTATGTTTATAAATGACATCTACACTGAAATACGATAGATAGCTTAGTCTTGCCATGATTAATCAAGCTGGACCATTTTTGAAGATCGTTATATCACATTTTTCTATTACATTAAGGTAAAGTGGGAAAGTAGTGTGTAACATAAAAAATATACGTTTATTTGACAATCGAATGAGATCAAAATCGTAATAAATAGTAACATTTCTAAAACAATTTTTTTTTAAATAATCTAATTCACCCCATTCCATTGAACAAAACTTTATCGTCAATATCAACTTGGATAACTTTTGCTCTTTTATAATAGTACTTATTACATTGACCCGTGACTTGATCGATTTGACTTGCTTGCTTACTTTGGAGGACCAAGAACAACCCCTAAAAAGTTTTTTTGTAGCATAGAGACTTGTAAGAGTCTAAGCTATTGTATCCATCCTCGAGTAGAGCTTTTCGGAACAATTTTTTTTTAATTCAATTAAATTTTTAAGCATTTTGTATGCTTACTTTTTTCTAAAGATTTAGATCGGAAAAAGAGAACATCTAGGTATGGGACGTGTCTAGGTGGCTCAGTTGGTCAGAGCATTCCCCCTGTAAGGGACTGGTCGCGGGTTCAAGTCCCGTCCTAGATGTTCTCTTTTTCGGATCTAAATCTTTAGAAAAAAGGGCAAAATATTTAATTATGGTACTTATAATAAAATATGTTTAGTGACTGATATCATAGCCACAGTAACTAACTAGTACCCATAGTAAACTTGAAGTCACTAATTTGGCACCCCACGTCACATAAGATATTTTGCCCCAGGATTTTTTAAATTTAGATAAACGAATTATAGGTTAAATAGTTAATCTGAAAATTATGGGCCAGCGGTATCCTTGTTTGCGGTATCTCATTCATTCCAATGGCAGATTTCAAGAGAATGTTCTTGTATATTAATTTGGAGGAGTTTCTGTAGCATTGCAAAGCAAAATGTTGAGGATTTTTAATTGAGCTTGTGTCAACAAGGTGTCCCAGTTTACCGAGTTAAAAGCATTCTTCCCGTCAACCTTGAGCATCACCTATCTGTACCTGGAATCAAGGTAAGTTGACAAACCGTTTATGGGCAGACTCACAGCCCCCTTATGTTTTTAGCTTTTTATTAGAATTTATCCTAATTATAGTAGAATATTTAATGTTTTCTCACTTGTTAATAAGTGTTTCGTTAAGCTTATATTTTCGTTAAGATATTTTTACAATTATCATTACCATCCTCATAGCGATTTCCCAGGTGCGTCCAAAGTTTGCACTTTGGAACCCCTTTTTGTTTTTAATTGGTATGTCGGTTTTTCGAGGAGCGACTGCCGTTCATACGGCATCCACCGTGGTCATCCACCCAACCCTGAGAGGAAAGCATACGCTAGAGCCTCGTACGTTCTTTAACAGGTGTACCGGCTTGCAGGTGGGGATCGCTAATTCCAGAAATTCTGGGGCCCGTTATACCCCCTAGAACCAACCTATCACCTGCCATATCGAAGAGAGCAGATTTCTCTATCAATTCGAAAGAGCCTCCTTTAATGTTACAAGGCTACAATTCGAAAAACCGATATGATTATTATCATCGGTCCAATATAGTGGCCGTTAACTTTTTTTATAGATAAAGGATCCTGGTTAAGTCAGAGCCAAATGGCACCTTCGAATAGCACACCTGTTCAGAGTTTTAATAAAGATAACACCCGTGGAAATTATCCTACGTCGCAAGGAGTTCATAAATATACCTTTTTCTTTTATTTTTTCTTTTCGTGTGGAGTGCCTATACCTACAGTTCTTCTTATATACAAAACAATTACCAATGACTTCTTTGTATACCTACTAATAGACTGACTGATGGAACTAAAAAATTGGTATCGCGAAAGGCCAATTAACTACCTGTAACAAAGTGCAATTTTTTTTTCATCTCTCCTGTTCGGAAAGTTTTTTCATGGGTAGATAGCCGGGTGGAAAGTAACTTATTTCATCCCTAGGCTAAAAAGTTTTTTTTTTAATTTGAAGTTTTGCTATGGAGTCCATGATAATTTAATTACGTCATAATGCCTTGATATCATGACGCCTTTTTTTACATGGCCGCCTCATCTCATGGCCGCCTCATCTCATGACCAACTCGATTACAATGTAACCAATAGATTCGATTTTCAAGTATGCAAGTAGTTTCAGTATGCACGTGAATTATAACTTTTTTTTTTCAGTATTAAAAAAAAAACAATTTAAGTTTGCTAAAGAATTTGCGGGAAAACCAGATTCAATATAAATAAATACTTTGTGTCACTGGAACACAACACATGGATATTAATTTAACTCCCGATGAGATTTAAGAACAGGGAAAAGCTGTTGTTAATAATCTATTTTCAAATTGTTCTAATTTTACTTTAAATTTTAACTGATAATAAATATACCTGTTTCATTAAATGTGTGTAGTATTTTAATTTCCTCACATAGTCAAAATGAAAAGTAGTGTTTACCTCGGGTGAATGCCACCATTTTTTTTTGTGCGGAAATCCCTTCGTATACCCCCGGCCAGCGGGGGTGGTTATGTCGTGTACCGATAAAACCGCACGGTGTCCTCCCCAAGTGTCCGTTGCCGGGCACCCCGGGTAAGCCCTCGAAAAGATAACCCCAGTGTGTAACAATCTACTATTAACTGTCAATGACATTACAAAAAGGTGCGCTATGAGTATGTATAGATAGTTGTCAAAATTCATTATAATAGGTATCTAGTTTCTGAGTCCCGTATCTAATTCGAAATTCAATATTCATTCCCGCCTCGCCCAGGTACCTATCGTGTTGGGTGTGTGTTGGGTAACCTCCTCGAGTGTCGTTCCGATTCCGATCCCGCTGCAGTCCGGGGGGAACGGAATCGGAGCGGCCGGTACACCCTGGGCGGCGGTCAATGGCTTCCCCTTCATGGGGTCGGCATTGATCGTCGGCTAATCCCCAACGTGGCGGGAACACATTGCTCTCCGTACTCCTCAGCTTTCAGAGGAGACAGGATGAGCGATGGTGTTAGTGGCTGAGGCCACCATAGGGTCCAGGGGGATCCAGGGGCGGGTTGGCCCACTGCTAACGCAGGGGCTGACGGGCACTTGTGCCGCCGCCGGTTAGAGAGGGCTAGCCATCTTCTCGCGTTCCGTAATCGGCAGGTGATCAGCAACGACCTGACTGGTGGCTCCAGAAGGGTACGCTGTGAACTTGCTGACCGGAGGGCTTGCCTTTATTGGCCGGCCCACGATAAGGAAAAGTCTATAACACCCGACAGCGAAGTCGTAAAAACCTATGGATACCAGCCGACCTCCATAGTATATAGGCTTATCCAAGAGCAGGGGGCTCCGCCTTTGGGGACCACCTTTCCCCCATACTCGTGGGATATGCTATGGACTAAATAAATATCAACAATAAACCGGATCGATCACAAACACTTAACAACCAGGGCAAGAAAAAGGAACTCGAAAATGACGGAGTCTGCGCGGAGGTCGCGCAGCAGGCAAGCGTGGAGGTGACGCCAAACACCTCGGCGGTGTCGGAGAAATTCGACACCGCCAACGAGCGTAGCAGGGCGAGCAGCCCGGCGGGTCTTGCTGTAAAGCAGACCCGTAAGCGCAGACGGCGCGCAAAGGCCCGGCTGGGGGAGGACGTGTCGGATGAGGACTACACCCTCACCGGGACGACCTCCTCCAGCAGTGACAAGGCGTCGAAGCCTGCGTCAAAGGTGGCAGCAGGCCGCCGAGGGGCGCGAGGTGGAACGAGGGCTGGGCAATTCCACCTCGGCGGTGTCGGAACCAGGTGGGAAGACGCGGTCTCTGATGGAGAAACTCCAGCAAGTGACCGCATCTTTCCAGGGGTCTCCGAACCCCGATTAGGAGGCGATGCTGTACATTGTGCTCGGCATCGCCTCCAAAAATGAGGCCCTCGCGGCGCAGCTGGCCGAGTCCCGTCGGGAGACGGCTCGACTAGCTGCAGCCGTCGAGGAGCTGAGGAGAGGGATGGCGAGCCCGACTCAACCGGTGCAGCGAGCGCAACCGGCGGAGCCGGCGCGCTTGACTCGCTCGTCCGCGAGGCAGTCGGCGCAGCAGGCGCTGTCGGCGCAGCTGGAGCGGCCAGTGCAACCGATGCAGCAGCCGGCACAGCCGGCTCGGCCAGCACCGCAGAGAGTACCACCGGCGGAGCCTTGGTTCGCGTACGTGGAGGCGCTAGAGGAGCGTATGATGAGTCGGATGGAGGCCCTAATGGACTCCATCCGCCGTCCGCCTCTAGCGACACCGGTGGCCGGCTACGCGATTGCAGCCCGGAAGGGTAATACCCGCCCGACTGCAGTAGAGGCTCTGCCGGAGCCGGCTCGTCGCCCCGCTCTCGCTCAGGGCCCCGCTCCCACTCAGGGGAAGGGTAAGGGGAAGGGCAAGGGGAAGACGTCCCCAGCCCAGCCCCAGTCGCCGCTCCAGTTACCCCCACCAGAACCCCCTTGAAAGGGGGCTGGGAGGTGGCTGGAGCCAACAAAAGCAGGCGGAAGGCCGCCAAGAAGGCCAGGAGGGCCGCGGCCGCCCCGAAAGCAGCGCCGGGGAAGCTCCGTGCCCCTCGTACTACGGCCGTCGTCGTCACCCTGACGGCGGAGGCAGCGGGGAGAGGCATGGGGTATGCCGAGGTGTTGGCCAAGGTGAAGGCCAACGTAGACCTCAAGGCCCTCGAGATCCCGGGCGTCCGGTGCAAAAGCACACGGACGGGAGCCCGGTTTCTCGAGGTCCCCGGCACCGCCAGTGGCCCCAAGGCTGACGCCCTAGCGGCTAGGCTGAGGGAGTCGCTGGATGCAGTCGACGTCCGGGTTTCCAGGCCCATTAAATATGCAGAAGTGCGCATCACGGGTCTGGACGACTCCGTCACGGCTGAGGAGCTTAGGCTCGCCGTGGCGGAGGCCGGGGACTGCTCCCCGGACACAGTAAAGGCCGGAGCTATACGCTTGGGCCGCGGTGGACAGGGGGTAGCAGTTGTCGGTTGCCCTATCGCGGCGGCCCAAAAGGTGACGTGACTGGGGCGAAGGACTCGGCCTAGACCTCCTAAATCGGGGAGCCGTGGACACGTTCGTGA
The DNA here is from genome assembly GCA_946251805.1 of Cybosia mesomella. Taxonomy (NCBI): domain Eukaryota; kingdom Metazoa; phylum Arthropoda; class Insecta; order Lepidoptera; family Erebidae; genus Cybosia; species Cybosia mesomella. Next base: position 24,813,456 of record OX276390.1, on the reverse strand, counting down.
CCTCGAGGGCCAGATCAATCGTGGACATCTCGTTCGCGAGCCCCTCGTTGACGCGACGTGTTCAGGGCTGGCGTGTCGTTTTGGGGGAGGAGACAAGTTCCGATCACCGATATATTCGGTTTGACGTCTCCCCCCCCCCCGTGAGCGATGCGCCGGCCACACCGGCTCCACCCGAGCCACGTTGGGCACTTAAGCGACTAGATCGGGAGCTCCTCCTGGAAGCCGCCATCGTACAGGCCTGGACCCCTGCGCCGGACAGGCCTGGACCCCTGCGCCGGACAGGCCTGTCAACGTAGACGATGAGGCGGAGTGGTTCCGGGAGGCCATGACCCGTGCTGCGACGCGGCCCTAGGGCTCCGCCCTATAATCCGAGGGGTCAGGTCTACTGGTGGTCGTCGGAGATCGCTAGGCTCAGACGGACCTGCATGATCACGCACCGCCGGTGGGCCCGATTCCGTAGGAGGCGTCGCCGCCCCGCAGATGCGGAGGCCCGAGAGGCGGAGTTGTACGAGGGATACAGGGAGGCCAGAGGTGCCCTCCGAGCAGAGATAAGGCGGGCCAAAAAGGCGGCCCGCTGCGAACTGCTGGAGACGCTGGAGCGGGACCCTTGGGGGCGGCCCTACCTAATGGTAAGGGGAAACTGTGCCCCAAGGCCCCGCCGTTGACCCAGTGTCTCCAGCCGGAGCTGCTCGGAGGAGTTGTTAGCTCCCTATTCCCAGCGCGGGTGGTGGAACATGTTCCACCTCTCTCTAAGACTCTACGCGGCGATCGTGCGGACCATTGCCCTGTATGGGTGCCCAATATGGGCGGAGGCCCTGAAGGCCGGAAGTGTGCGGTTGCTGCGCGCTCCGCAGCGGGTGATGGCCATCAGGGTCATCCGCGTGTACCGCACGATCTCCTTCGAGGTGGCGAGTCTCCTTGCCGGAACTCCGCCATGGGACCTGGAGGCGAGAGCCCTTTGCGCTTGAGCAGGGACAGAACCCCGAGCCTCGAGAAATCGAGGCCGTGCAGTCCCAGCTCCGCCAGGCCATCGTGGTGGAGTGGAAGGAAGGACTTGGGCGACCAAGCGCAGGGCACGCCGCAATAGCGGCGGTAAGGCCGATCATGGAGGATTGGCTAGAGAGGCGACACGGAAGCCTTTCGTACCGACTGACGCAGGTGGTCTCCGGGAAGGGGTGCTTCGGGGACCACCTGCATCGGATCAGGAAGGAGCCATCGCCTGAGTGTCATCACTGCGACGCTAGCGAGGACTCAGGGCTGCACACGCTGGCAGACTGCCCTGCGTGGAAGGCGCCGAGGCGTGACCTCGTGGCAGCCATAGGGGTGGGAGTCCTCTCGCTCGGCAGCATGATTGCGGCAATGGTGCGAAGCGCGAGCGCGTGGGCCGCCGCCACCTCCTTTCCTTCTGCGAGCATGTAATGCTCGCGAAGGAGATGGCGGAGCGCGCCCGGGAAAGGTTCAGAACTCTCCCGGCCCGCCGAGCCCGCAACATGCTTGCCGCGCGTCGCAGGCGACTCAGGCGCCGGAGGTCGCTTAACGACCTCCGTCCTCCATGAGCGCAGGCCTGGGGGTGGCAGGTGAGGCCGCCTGTCACCCCAGCAGAAGCAGGCCGGGACGGTGGGGCGACTAGCGCCCCTACCCCATACCGGGGCAAGACGGGGACACCGTGGTTTCCAAACCCGAGGGGGCCATCTCGAAACCGGTATATGTCCCAGGGTCAGTCGGGGTGCGAGGGATATGCTCTATGGGTAACCTTACACCCCGGCGTCTGAAGACCCGAGACGGCGTGCGGTTTTAGTCGGTTCAAGCCCGACATAACCGCCCCCGCTGGCCGGCGGGGGGGTATCCGAAGGGATCTCCGCACGAAAAAAAAAGAAAAAAAAGTACCTATCGTGTCGTGACACGTTTTTTTCGAAACGGCTTGTCTAGTAGTAAGTATACATACATAGAAGTTAATGACACAAACCTAGAACATTATCCTTAAAGTGACCAGTAAATAGCAGTAATAAATATTCTAGGACATTCTCTACAGCGCTATCTAGGTCCAAAGTAAGCATAATAACTTAACTAGCTTGTGTTATGGGTTCTAGATTCCGGATATACATTTTTTTTGTAACTTCATTCATATTATATATACATTGAAAGACCCAGAATGCAAGATGCGAATATACTTATTCGTGTATACAAATATTTGCACTGAGCGGGAATCGAACTTGCGACCTCCGACTTAGTAGTCGAACGCTATACCGCTACGCCACAGTTGAGTGTATTGTGACCCTGGGCCATCTCCACTTGCGAGATGGCCCCCTCGGATTTGGGAACCACGGTGTCCCCGTCTTGCCCCGGTTTAGGGGAGGGGCGCTAGTCGCCCCACCGTCCCGGCCTGCTTCTGCTGGGGTGACAGGTGGCCTCACCTCTCACCCCCAGGCCTGCGCTCATGGAGAACGGAGGTCGTTAAGCGACCTCCGACGCCTGAGTCGCCTGCGACGCGCGGCGAGCATGTTGCGGGCTCGGCGGGCCGGGAGAGTTCTAAATCTCTCCCGGGCGCGCTCCGCCATCTCCTTCGCGAGCATTACATGACGGCGGCCCACGCGCTCGCGCTCCGCACCATTGCCGCAATCATGCTGCCGAGCGAGAGGACTCCCGCTCCGATGGCTGCCACTAGAGTGTATTGTACCTACTCATACTATCTATTATCTCTATCTTATATCTCAGTGTACGGTACTAAAGAGAAGGTAGATAGAGAAACACTGACACTGTCAGCTTGAAAGCAGTGATAGTACACCGGGAAGCCAAATATAAATGTATTTTTTTTTTATATTTAGGATGACAATTTGACTTCACCTCGCCTGATGGTAAGCTGAAGGTAAAGTCTCAGGAAAGAGGGTCACCATTACATACACGTACCATGTTAACAATGGTGGCACTCAGCTTGACGGCCTCATCAGAAGAGGATTGTTGTCGCAGCACTGCGTGACACGCACCGGTCCCACTAGTGCCGCGAACACAATCCCCCTGCCCGGCTATGCACTTGCTGACCGCTGAACGCAATCAAACCGAAATTGGATTACTATGGAGGGTTTTTCGCAATCGTGCACGGTGGTACCTACCCGGTCGAATTTTGTGACAAATTTGTGGCATCAAATTTCTACCACCAGTAAATGTGTGTGTAAATGTGACTAGCGAATTGTGCAACTACTACAATAATGATAGAAATTTATATAATTTATATATAATTAGAAACAATTATTTGTGGCCTAGATTCGATTCTAACTTATTTTTAACATATTTCAATACCAGCGCAGAGCTTGCCAATAGCAACTCAATAATGCATTATGCAGCTCTCGCAATATCCCTCGCTGGTGTTAAATTTCCAGGAATTGAGGCAGCCACTCGACCTAAATCTGCCATGTCTGTTTGGTAATACAAAATTGAGCGTCGTACCACCTAGACAAGGGCTATCTATCGATGGCCGACTTTTGAGAACCGATGTTAGTCCTCTTGTTATTTTATGTAAAGTAAGAAGAAAATGGATCAATATATTCTAAGTCACTGGCTCAACTTGGATATGGCTCAACTTAAATATGCCCAATATGCATCTGGTTGCTACAGTAACTACAAGTGCATTCAAGCGCAGGATTTGGTTGATGTCTGTTACTCATACGAAGTAGATGCAATTATATCAGACTATCTGTAAGACGTAATGATGTTATACCTTTTTTTTTTTTTTTTGATCGTGCGGAAATCCCTTCGGATACCCCCCCGCCGGCCAGCGGGGGCGGTTATGTCGGGCTTGCACCGACTAAAACCGCACGCCGTCTCGGGTCTTCAGACGCCGGGGTGTAAGGTTACCCATAGAGCATATCCCTCGCACCCCGGCTTCGACGCAAGAATATTGAATGAACGTCAAAAAGTTCGCGCATGTGTATTAACTGGCCAACCAAGTAACCAATAAAAGGACTGAGCAAGTAATGACCCTTTGGGCCCTTTGAGCCCGTTATTAGTTTTAAATAACTATGATTGGTTGATTGGTGCACCCTCCGTCACACACCGCGCTTACCACCAAGAGACCTAAAAACTCGTTTAGCGTTGTTAAGACTTTTGCCCATAACTATACCAGCGCACTCTTTTATTAATTAACAACAGGACCGTGAGCTGCACAATTTTAATTCACGATAATGTCAACATGTACGATGTGAATTGAGCGATTATTGTTCCGATAATCATATTGATCATATTGATGTTGTGCTTGACAAGATTCTCTATCAGCATTTTGAAAGTCTCTTGTAAGGTTGCTGAAAGGGCTAAGGGCTTAAAACAGCAAGCAATTCACATTTCACACATATTGTGAAGATCCTTTTCCTAGCCGTGTGGAACAGATTTTTTAAATGTTTTAATATTTATTCACAACGAATTGTTTTGAGTAGCCGGTCAGGGGCAATTGCCAGAGCTGTAAGCGGCAGTAGAAGTTCATTTTTAAAGGAATAACTACAGGGTAACGCACTCTGGATCTTCATTCAAAAATAATTTAAACAACCAAAATAGATAATAAACAAACAAAGTTTTTTTTAAAACGCTGTGATGGCGAAGAAGCTTATAACTATACCTATGCATGATACTAAAGCGAATACCGAAGCCTATGGATACGAGTTACATACCTTCCCTATTCTGTTAAATTTTCCTTAGGGTTTTAATCAAATTTTTATTTTAATTTTGGTTACTTTTTTAATTTATTTTTTCAAATTGCATCATGTATTGATCTGCCCGATTTAATAGGAAAACAAGTGGTGAGGAAACAGGAATTCATTGACTCTGATAGTAAAGATTAATCTAATTTCAGAGTCAGGGATACACAAAATGCGGTATTTGAAGCCCACAACCATTTATATGTCCCCATTTATACCATCCTACTAATATTATAAACGCGACAGTTTGTGAGTATGTATGTATGAATGTATGTATTTTTGTTGCTCTGAACGGAACTGGTTGAAATTTGGCACAAGATAGATTATAGTCCGGAATGACACATAGGCTACTTTTATCCCGGGAATAGGTTCCCATGGGTTACGGAAACGGGATCAGAATTCTACGCGGGCGGAGCCGCGAGCAACTGTGGATAATATAGGGTCGAATAAATATTTATTACTATTTAATATTATAAAAGATTTTTCTCGTTCACAACTTATATAGCGGCTCCTTAAAAAAACTTAAAAGACTATCTTATAATAAAGTACACAACATCAGTGTTAGGAGCTTTGGTTCAAGAAATAAAAAAAATCCAATTACTCGTAGACACCCCATTATCATAACTAAATAATTATGTAAATCAGTAGGTCAAACGCGAGTGCCGCTTGTCTAAGGTACCCACACCGGTTGACTGGCACCTGTATCCCTAATTACTACCGTATACACCCTCCGTACCCTTCTCACCCTGTGCATCCTGTAGCCTATCGCCGTATGATATTTTTTTTTGAAAATTTCATTTAAAAATCTAGTTGGGTATTTCGACTTTATGACCTTACGCTTAACACTAAATACATGAGAAGATTAAACACAGATATTTACAACCTAAAAGTCATCAAATTCGTCACTTACCAAATAAACTATAAATAAAATTGGATACTCTATATTAATTTATACTATACAAGGTGTCCCGAGGAGCAAGCTCAAATAATGAATAAATAAATAAATATTCTAGGACAAATTACACAACGCCATCTAGACCCAAACTAAGCAGAGCTTGTCATATGGGTTCTAGAATGTGGATAAATATACTTAAATACTTTTTTGTAAACAAATAAATATTATACATAGAAACGACCAGACCAATACAAATATACATATTTGCACTGAGCGGGAATCGAACCCGCAACCTCTGACTTAGCAGTCGACCAACTATTATTATTCCTGGTATTAGTTCTGGTATTGTAATATCAGTCGATATACTTAATATACGTCGGGCGGAATCAATATTTTTTTACAATTTGAAAATAATACACAAGTAATTCAAAAAGCACAATTCATTATTTACAATAGGTAGGTAGGTAGGTACAATAGGAGATGATTTTTAACTGGTTCGCGAGTTATACTCGCGAACCAGTTAAAAATCATCTCTCATTCATTATTTAATTTTCGAGTAACTTCACTGCACGATTGAACTAACTGTTTTTTTTGTGACAAATGAAAGTTTAGAAAACACCATTTTTTTATTTTTTAACCGACTACTTGTAATCACACTTGCACAATGCTAACAGAAGTAAAATTATTGGAATTAATTTCATCTATTTCACCAGGGAACTTCAGATACTCAATTAATTTGCGATGAGAATCAACTACGAGAAATGAAAGAAATGAATGAATGTTATACGTTTGTGTGATTCTTATTACAAAAATAAAAAAAATTACCGCATTTAGAAATTGGACTTTTACACCTCATTTCAGTAAACAGCGTTCAAACTTTTGGCAATAGACAGTGTATTTTATTTTTTACTAGCTGACCCGGCAAACTTCGTTCCGCCTAAGAATCAAGTTATGTTGGTTACCTTATCAGCTGAATTACTTCGGGCCACCAACCAGGTGGACACCGAAGTCTTAAAATCACGCAAAAAAAATCAAAATCTTACACCCACTTTTCTGGACGTTTCACATGATTCTAAGTCTAATTAAGCAAAAAAAATTTTTGTGTCGGTCTGTCTGTTGGTCTGGATGTCTGGATGTCTGGATGTCTGTTTACGCAATAACTCAAGAACCACTTATCCGATTTAAAAAATTCTTTCCCCAATCATCTTGTTTGGTTAATGGGAAGAACTGATTAGATTTTGGGGTTTGTACGTTCAAGGTTTCGGGTACCTTTTTTTTTTGTGCGGAAATCCCTTCGGATACCCCCCGCCGGCCAGCGGGGGCGGTTATGTCGGGCTTACCATACAAATTGTCCCTAAAAAACTTTTACAAGTGAGTTTCTTTCGAGTTATCAGAGGAACGCGTATTTGACTTTGACATTTGAGTGACAATGACAATACGTATATTGTATATTTACATAAAACAACCAGACTCTGAAAGAAACTGAAATATAAAATCATTTTTTTGTGTTTTTGACGTCGAAGACGTTTGATTTGATGTCATTTTCTTCATATTTATTGCTCAATATATAAAGACGCGTCGAATAATATTTAGATGGACATACTTGCATCTGAACATTCTAAGCGTGGTTTTCGCGGCTTTTGGAAAAATGTTAATAAATTGAATAATAAGCCAGGCTTACCTGTGAGTGTCAACGGGCTAAACGACCATAAATCCATTGCTGACATGTTTAGGGAACATTTTACTGTAAAGTCACCTTTGGGGCCGCCACGGCCTATCATCAGTAATGTACACCAGGGGCGGGGGACTAGTGCTTTGTTCGATGCAAAGGAGATTAATAAAATTATACAGGCAATGTCAAGAGGAAAATCTCCCGGTCATGACAACTTGAGTATAGAACATCTGAAACATGCTGGAGTACACCTGCCTCGTGTACTTGCTATGTTCTATTCGCTTTGCGTCGGGCATTCGTACTTACCTGCTGGAATGGTGACAATGGTGAGGACTGTGGTGGTACCAATTCTTAAGAGCAAGACAGGTGATATTAGCGATCAAAGTAATTACAGACCGATTTCCCTGGCTACCATATTGGCTAAGGTGCTTGATAGTTTGCTTAACACACGGCTTGACAAATACTTAAGTATCCATGACAACCAGTTTGGGTTTAAAACAGGACTATCCACTGAATCGGCAATTCTGTGTCTAAAGCAAACTGTCAAGTACTACACCGATAGGAAGACACCTATTTATGCTTGTTTCCTCGACCTATCGAAGGCGTTTGATTTGGTTAGTTATGACATCTTATGGCAAAGGCTGGAGGACACCTCGATGCCAGAGGACTTACTCCAAATTCTAAAATATTGGTATCTCAACCAGGTCAACGTTGTTAGATGGGCGGGCGCGACATCTGAGCCGTATAGGTTGGAATGCGGAGTGAGACAGGGGGGACTCACATCCCCAAAGCTTTTCAACCTGTACGTGAGCGCACTGATTGGGGAGCTCAGCGGCACCCGTGTCGGATGTCACATAGACGGAATCTGTGTCAACAATTTGAGCTATGCTGATGACATGGTGCTACTGAGCGCGTCAATTTGTGGTTTAACTAAACTGTTGACTATATGTGAATGTTACGCCTTGAGGCACGGCTTGGTCTACAACGCAAAGAAAAGTATGTGCATGGTCTTTCAGGCTGGAGGTCACAGGTGCCCAAACAACATACCACCAATAAGGTTGAACGGAACTGAACTGATTCAAGTTAGCCAGTTTAAATACTTGGGACACATGTTGGCGTCCGACCTGGGTGACGATGCGGATATAAAGAGGGAACGAAGGGCGCTATCTGTGAGGGCGAATATGATAGCCCGTAGGTTTGCACGGTGCTCGAGGGATGTCAAAATTACTCTTTTTAAGGCATTTTGCACATCCTTCTATACTAGCAGCCTGTGGGTGTCGTACACGCAGAAGCAGTACGGGGCCCTTCGTGTCCAGTATAACAATGCGTTTAGGATGCTGCTGGGGTTGTCCAGGCGCTGCAGTGCGTCGGGAATGTTCGCTGACGCGCAGACTGACTGCTTCTGTACAACCATGCGAAAACGATGCACGTCCCTGGTGAGCAGGGTGCGGGCCAGCTCCAACAGTATCCTGAGACTCTTTGCCGGTAGATTTGATTGTCAGTACATTAACCACTGTAGCCGGATTCATGTACTGACAAATAAACAAATGAGCATGTGTGAATGTTGATCAAGGCAAATAGTCCAATTTTACTGATGATTCAATTTCTCAATATGTTTAATTCTCAGTTGACATACTTAGTACTCGATGACTTTCAAATCAATTAAGTTTAATTTAATTTTAATCTAATTCATGTTTAATTTAATCTAATAATTTAATTTATCTAATGAATAATGTATAATTGAAATTGAATCTGATTTATAGACATGTGTGTTCTTGTATTCGTGTGTATGTGTAATAATAATAATGTATATAATAATAATATGTATGAATCTATGTATGAAACTTGATATATTGTAATAGTATTGGCTGAGTCTCTGTTACTTGAAATAAATGAATTTGAATTTGAATTTGAATATAGAATACATTTGTTGTTGTTGTTGTTGTAAATATGCATAAAGCCTAAGGTCTGTAATTTTGAATAAAAATACTGCAACAAAAATATCTAAGTTTGGCCCGAAGTTTGACAATCACTGTGTGATTTCCGCCCCACTAGTTTTATGTTATGAATGTCTCATTATGCTCAGTATCCCAAGGCGGCCATCTAAAAGCCGTAGATGGCTCAGGGTCAGCGGGGGTGCAACAGAATTGCACATTAGATACGTGTCTTGGCATTAGATACGACTCGGTAGTATAACCCCAACCGACCAAAACCACACGTTTTGGTCGGTTCTAGTCCGACATAACTACCCCCACTGGCCGGCGGTGGGGTAAACGTGGGGAGTTCCGAAAAATAAAAGGGACAAATCTAAAATCATGAAAATCTGTCCCACCCGTTCTCGAGGTGTCTGCGATCATCACTAATACGAAACACGACTTTCTTTCATATAAATATAGATTGTGCGTAGGACTACACCAATATCTTTGGTGTCTAAGTCACCTCAATTGCAAGCTGGTAGCTGGTGGAGGAGGCCCTGACGGCCGGGGTTTCCTTTCGGAGTTGTGGATAAACCAAATTGCGGCAAGGAGGAGGAGTAGGACCCTGAGCCCCTTTGAATACTACAGGGGTTGGCGCTCTGATGAAGAAGAAAAGTGTATATGTGTCACAGTTCGAGGATGTGGCGAGAAAGGGGAAGGGATGCTAAGGCGGAGTGAAAAACAGATAAATAGATAGACACGTAAAAAAGCTAGTTAATGTAAAGTGAGTACGGCCATTCTGCAAACTTAATAGGTTAAGATTTTTATTCTGATTTTTATAGGTTAAGATTTTTATTCTGATTTTTTGAGCAAATTGTCTGGGTGGCAATCTATGTATTCTATGTAATGCATGCCATTATTTTTAGTTACTTTACAATTTAGAGTAACTGCAATGTAGCGCGGCAGGAAGCCTATTGCCTAAGACTGGATTTCACAAATTGAATGTTAACGAGTTTAAGTGTGTGAAAGAAAAAAACACGTGAAAATTCAGATTAGTTAAACTAATTTTTACTGGTGAAATTATACCTAATGCGTCGGACTTGCGATTGAGAGATTGCATGTTCGAACGTGAATGAAGTTCGAATTTTTTAGCTACCTGAAAGGGTTAACAAATATACTAGTCATTTAGCTGACTTCTTTAAAAAATATTGCTTGATTTAAGATAAAAAAAACATTCCGGTAGTGATTTTTTACTACCAAGTTCGATAGCAAGGGCCTATTAATGAAAGTGCTTACAACACCAAACCCAATTTAAGCTGCTCTAGCAACCCTACTTTTTTTACGAGTGGAAACCCTCTCAATCTCTGCCAACGTTGAGATGGGTGTGTCGCAATCGGACCGACTTAAACCACACGGTGTCCTCCTGGGCACCCCGAGTAAGCTGTCGTAAGAATAACCCCAGGGTTACCGGGGAACTTTGATCGCTATTGCGATCTCGCCGATGGGGTCGGGTTCAACATAATGCCAGGCACAAGTATCTGGCAGTGCTTTTCTACTGGCTCCTTTGTGGAGGACATCCTACATAAACATATATGAGATATTAAATTTACAAAAATAGAAAAAGAATAAGAAATACAAAACATAAATAGAACCGAAAACCAAACAAAAAGGCAACAATATCGGAGACCACGGCTCTCACTAGGGTCTACAGCGAGAGAACGTCCACGACCAGGACCGCAAGTGAGCGCCGTGTCTGTACCGGGATCCTCGCAGTGCTGGCACTGCGGCGTTGTCTCCCGGTAGATGGACCACAGATACTTACCGAAGCACCCGTGTCCAGTAACCATCTATGACTTCCGGTAGGACTTCCGTCACCGTGGTGCCTCTCTAACCACTCCTTAACGACCGGCCTCACCACCGCGAAGGTGACTTCTATCCATCTTGGTTGCTCCAGTCGCACCTTCCATGTCTCCATCAATAGTTCCTAGAGGAACCTGTGGCCCAGCTCCAGCACCTCCTTGCGCCATTGGTACAGCAACGCAAGGGCCCTCGCTTCCAAGTCCCATCCCATGGAGGGGTTAAAGGGGGGCTAGGAGACATGCCGCCTTTACGGAGATCGTGCGATTAAGTCTGACGGCCATCATTTTCAACGAGCTGTGTAAAGCAGCCAGGCTGGCAACCCTACTTGCGCTAGAAAAGCACCACTAACCAAGTAATGTTGTTTATTCATACTTTAACTACTTTTCTGTAGGGTGAAGGTACTTTCCAGTCGGGTGGCTTCAAATTCGGACGAGATAAACCGTTATGCCCTAGCCCCAACAAAAATTGATGATGTAATCTTAGAGCGTTGGTGAGAATAACTTTTGTGTTTAGGACGTAGTAATTAACGAAGTACTTTAAGTTGTCTAAAAACCAGGTAAAAGAAGTTAGAAGGTTGGATAGAACTATCTAATATTGTTCTGACTGATGCAGCAATGCAGAGCTACAAACTCCTTTAGCTTCAAACTTCAAATTGAAATTGGGGCCCGATTCAGCAAAATTATTTATGCTTATAAAAAGTGTGATTTCAAAACTAACGAAAACTAATAGAATGAAAATTTCTAAATCTAATTGAAAACAAATCAAATTATGAAAAATTCAGAAGGTTTAATGACTAACCAGTAACAAAACCTACCTACGTGAAAACGTAGGTAGGTTTTGTTTTGAGATATCATAACGGATTGTTAAAGTATTTTATCCATTTTTCTTTGTAATCGAATTGAAATCAAGTATGATAATTAATATTTATACCATTCTAATGTTTAAATACCAAATTTTAATCACAATCCTTCGAGCATCTACATTGATTTATCTGTATCATACTTATCTACACTACTTATCTCTGCATCACCCAAAGGTGGAATTAGGGGGAGTTTTAGTTTAGTTAGTAGAAACTTGACTGGTAGAAACTAGCGTTTAGCATTAATTCTACCTTTGTACAGTTTTATTTTTGTGCAGAAAGTTTTAATAGATAAATAAATAAATCACACCTTTAGAAAACGTGGCGTTATGAAATCGGGCCCCAGGTATTTTTTATATTTCAGTTAACTGCAACGTGCTAGATGTTATGAAGCTATTGTGAACTCTAGAATGTAAAGGTCACCATTTTAGATGCTATAGATTCTGTAATGGTGGTCCTTCACTCAGCGACTTCATTAAATATTATTATGTATCGTACCCACCTACACGTTCTTAAAGCAAGTGATAATCTTATTAATATTGAGTTCTACGTGCTCGATAATCATCTAAAATCCACGGAATGTGATGCAAACTTCTAGATCCTACACACGACTATTAATACACGATGATTACAGATTAAATAAGTAAGTATCTACCTACCTAATTAATTAGTTCCACGAAGTTAAATTATGCCTTGCCTTAGACCCGAGGCTTCTACAATTACTTTTTAAAATTGAATCTCCAAAGGCAACCTATTAAATCGCTAACATGTCATTAATGAATCTATTACTACTTAAATAAGTGTACCTAAATTATTATATGGCTCTTTTTTTGGCGGTCAATAAATGTAGTGGCACGTACTGGTAGAGTCATTATTACTGGTGATTGCTTTCAGTTCTGAGCCACTTTCATTGTCGAGCCCCAGTCGAAACGTTCGGGATGCAAAAACGGATATTTTTTACGGTGATTTATTCACATAGGTACCTAGATATAAACATCTAATTGTGGGTTTGTGACTAGAAACTATATGGCTTTTATAGGAGCGACTAGCGTCTGACCTCTTGAAATATTAGTCCTGACCCTTTACGGAGTCTTTGAAGATTGATTGAGACTTTTGACATTGAGCAACATCTGCATTAATTTTGGGAGCTAACGAAGTTCAAAATTTAAAAACAAAACGATTAAGTATAGCATTCACATTTTGCATATTACGAAAGCACACACGTTGAGTAACCTTTTAGATTAAATATTCATACATAATATAATAATCATCAAGACGAATGGTTTTCTAATCTCAGCTGACATTTCTTACATAGCACTGGCGTTGTATCGGCCTCGATTCACCCCACTGTCTCCGTAGTTTCCATTTGTGATAGCAAAAAGTTGTGAACGGTGGAGCGTCGGGTGCGGCGACATCGAACGCCATTACCGGCAGCCAGAACGCGGTGTGCGCTGACGGTACGATCATCAGCGTAGAAGCGCGCGCGCAGGGGTGGGCAGACCTCAGTTAACGGTGTGCTTTTAATGATACATTGTTGGCTGCAGACAGGGGAACGGTTCGCGATATTGAGAAGTTCTTGCGCGATGCCAACGTACAGCATGCGATTACCGTTATCCTATTTCCGCCTCCTTTGCCTACGTACAGCGTTTTGTGATTGGCAGTATGTAACCATCGCTACAGTTTACGGTAGACCGTTAAAGAAACGGTGTTAAAACATCCACGAATTGTATTTCATGTTGTTCGCACTGAATATAATTTGTAATGTTTATATGACATGCATCACATTGGTGCGAAATATGTTTAGGCCGTTACTTTTCATGAATGTATAATTCCTGTTAATAAACGGTTAAGATTTTATTACTGTAAAGCTGTAAAGACATACAGTCCAAGATTTTCAGGGCCCGAGCAGATCTGACCTGTAATCCGAAACACCTGCTGATTGACGGACGAGGATCGGGTGCAGGCTTCTGCTAGAGCCAATGCTTCTGGCTTTGAGCCACCAGTCTCGACTATTTTGCCAAACACCAGTGCTAAGTACATTCCCTACAAATATATTACAAGACTGCTAAAAGTTTTATAAACTCGATGTAAGGGTTGAGACGTTTACGTAGATATCGTTCTACCCTCCTTTTATATACTCTTCAATTCCAAATTGGCACACCGCCCATGTGATGGCAAGTGATTCGCCTATGAACACTTGCAATAGCAAAAATCTCTACACTACGTCTAAACACGCTACTACATGAGTGGCGAAACGAGGAGCCGGAGCGTTGATTTCTGGGAAGGGGTGCTTCGGGGACCAACTGTGTCAGATTAGGAAGGAGTCAATATCTGAGTGCCATCACTGTCATACTAGCGACGACTCAGGGTTGTATACGCTGGCAGACTGCCCAGCGTGAGAGGTGCCGAGGCGGGCCCTCATGGCGGCCCTCGGAGCGGGAATCTTCTTGCTCGGCGTCTCGCTCAAAGCGATGGTGCGGATCGCAAGCGCGTGGGCTACCATTGCCTCCTTCTGCGAGCAAGTAATACTCCAGAAGGAGGCGGTGGGGCGAGTCCGGAAGAGACTCAGGTCTCTCGCGATCCGCAGAACCCGCGATGCGCGGAAGCGACTCAGACGTCGGAGGTCGCTCAACGACCTCCGTCCTCCATGCGCGCAGGCCCGGGGCGGTGGTGCCGCCTGTCACCCTAGCAGAAGCAGGCCGGAGGGACGGTGCGTTGCGACTGCGTTGGACGTTGCGTTGGACCTTTTTCTGGGGGCAAGACGGGAACACCGTGGTATCCAAACTCGAGGTGCCCATCTCGAAACCGGAGATAGCCCTGGGTCAGTCGGGGAGCGAGGGAAATGTCTTATGGGCCACCTTACACCCGGCATCTGAAGACCCAAGACGGCGTGCGGTTTGAGTTGGTTCAAGTCCGACATAACCTCCCCTGCTGGCCGGCGAGGGGGCATCCGAGGGCATTTCCACAGGAAAAAAAAACGTGTACGAAAATAAGAAAAATAATCAAGACAAATATAATAGGAGAATGGAATGAGAGAAAGGAGTAATGAATGAATGTAGCATATTTATACTTGTATACGTCGATAACTTGTGTGGTGATTGGACTAGAGCGATCGATTGCTACGTCAAAAAAAAAAAAAGTGTGCTCGTGCTTTAGAACTCGGGGTCCGCCGCTCTGCTACGCTTTCCCCGCCTAATGTGATCTATCTAGGCTTCAACGGGAGCGACAACCGACCGACCTAACAATCTCCCGAGGAAAGCTTGCGTCAACATGTGTACTGGATCGCCGGTTAGGTTGGCTTCGGCCCCAAAGATCTTTCTTACACGGGGCGCCCGGCAATGGACACTTGGGGAGGACACCGTGTGGTTTTACTCCGTCCGATTTCGACACGCCAACCCCATCGTCGGCACCGATGGGGTGAAGCCCGTGGGGGTTTCCACACGTAAAAAAGGCCCCCAATTGGTTATTAATATGTATAATGTTTATAATGTTATTATAACGACTTACCCGCTTTAGTCAACCTATTTGTGCCATTTCAGAACCGCGATAAGGGAAAGGATATACTTTTAAAGCCGCGATAACTATATTGTACTTATATATACAGCTATTTATACGATAACATGATACGAAATTCTTTCGCACTCAGATAAGAGAATTTGGGGCAACCCACCAATCCATGATTATATTCTCAAGATTTAGATTGCGGTAATTGAAAAATAAATCTTAGTCTTATATTTGCACCTAGCTGTTGCCCGCGACTTCGTCCGCGTTAATTTCAGGATAGATCAAGGTATGTTTACTATGGCTGGTGTCGATCACTACATTTTTTAAAGTTAATTCATTGTTATGTTTTAAATTACCTACTTATTTTTGATAGTTGTGAGGTTTAGATGTAACGTCGAAATCAAATTCTGCCCGGTTCTTTGATATATATAATAGCGTGATGAAATGATTAATTATGAAATGTTTAAAAGTTCCTAATCAACTATCTTTTATACTAGTAGGTTATTTAAAAAAAATATTCAATGTACAGTTTTCACTTCGGTACGATTTTATTAACTACTAACGACCCGCCGTATTATATTATGATGTATTGCTTAAAATCGCTTCGTAAATAAGCCATTATTTCTCGTAAAAAGTAAAGGATAAAAAATGTATCCCTAAGAGATAGATATATACTTATCATCGCAGACAGTCAGCCATTTCACCCGAGAGATTTCTCCGCCAATAGTTCGAGGGTGAAATGGTGACATTCACCCGAGGTACACACTCTTTTCATTTCGACTATGTGAGGAAATGAAAATACTACACACACATTTAATGAAACAGGTATATTGATTATCAGTTAAAATTTAAAGTAAAATTAGAACAATTTGAAAATAGATTAATAATCTTCAATCTCATCTGGAGTTAAATTAATATCCATGTCACTGGAATCATTTTCCGAAACCACTTTTAACCACAATTAACACAATTAAATTAAAACAATTCACTGGTGGTAGAAATTTGATGACACAAATTTGTCACAAAATTCGGGTACCAACCCTCCATAGTAATCCAATTTCGGTTTGATTGCGTTCAGGGGTCAGCAAGTGCATAGCGGGCTGGGGGATTGTGCTCGCAGGACTAGTGGGACCGGTGGGTGTCACGCGGTGCTATGACGACAATCCTTTTCTGATGAGGCCGTCAAGCTGAGTGCCACCATTGTTAACATGGTACTACACCCTCACCCTCATGGTGACCCTCTTTCCTGAGACTTTACCTTCAGCTGGTAATCAGGCGAGGTGAAGTCAAATTGACGTGTCCTAATTATAAAAAAAAGGTATTTATTTATGTTGAATCTCGTTTTCCCGCTAATTCTTTAGCAAACTTAAATTGTTTTTTTTTTTAATACTGTAAAAAGTTAAAATTCACGTACATACTGCCAACATTAGAAAAGTGTTGAAAATCGAATCTATTGGTTACATTGTAATCTAGTTGGTCAAGAGATGTGCATTTAGGCCTCCATGTAAAAAAAAACCGACCAAGTGCGAGTCGGACTCGCACACCGAGGGTTCCGTACAAACCTGTAGGTATATAAGTAAAAGTTCACCCATCACGACAATCGAGTCATAGTTATGGTATTTTTATTGCAAAATGAAATTTATAACATTATAACATTTTTTATTATATGATGTAACTAAAAATTTACGGTTTTCGCAATTTTTCCTTTATCTGTACTATAAGACGTTACTTCGTGCCAAATTTCAAGATTCTAAGATCACGGGAAGTACCCTGTAGGTTTTGATTGATTTTGCGGTTTGCGGCATAAACGGCTGTATCTTTTGATTGCTTTGGCTTACTTCTAAAAAAAATCAAACTAATTTGATTGCTTCAAGGGACAGTAGACCTGAGTATTAGATATAAATTTCAGTTTGATACCTCTACGCGTTCCTAAGAACTAGACCTCCTATTAAAAATTTTTTTTTAAATTCGACAGTAGTCAAGAAACCAATAGGTAGATCGATTTCATCGAAATATATGTCATAAATAGATGTCGTTCAAACCAATTTTCGGTGGAAGTTTACATGGTAATGTACATCATATATTTTTTTAAGTTTTATCATTCTCTTAGTTTAGAAGATACAGGGGGTGAGGACACACATTTTACCACTTTGGAAGTGTCTCTAGCGCAAACTATTCAGTTTAGAGAAAAATGATATTAGAAACCTCAATATCATTTTGAAGACCTATCCATAGATATCCCATCCCACACATACGTGTGTGGTAATAATGTGAGAATGATATGATATTTTTTTTATTAAAAAAAAAATTTTGCATTTCAGTTCTAAGTATGGGGAGACCCCATTTTTTTTTATGTGAAAATCTTAATGCGGTTCACAGAATACATCTATTTACCAAGTTTGACAGCATAGTTCTTATAGTTTTGGGAAAAAGCGGCTGTGACATACGGACGGACAGACAGACAGACATGACGAATCTATAAGGGTTCCGTTTTTTGACATTTGGCAACGGAACCCTAATAAACGTCATGATATCAAGTCATAATGACGTAATTAAATTATCATGAACTCCACGGCAAAACTTAAAATTTAAAAAAAAATTACTTTCCACCCTAGGGATGAAATAAGCTACTTTCCACCCTAGGGATGAAATAAGCTACTTTCCACCCGGCTATTTACCCATGAAAATTAAACTTTCCGAACAGGAGAGATGAAATAGTACATTGTTACCCTAGGGGTGAAAGTAACTTATTTAGTCCCGAGACTAGTTCGAGGGACTAAATAAGTCTTTAACCCGAGGTAAACACTATGCTTTTCATTACGAATACAAGGAAAGTAAAAATAAAAACATGAATTAGCTAAAGAAAAAATGAGTAAAAATGAGTAAAACCTTCAAATCGAAAAACAAATGAAGATCGAATTGCCGCTCTTCCGCCTATTTTGTTTGTTTTTTTTTGTGGCCGGCCAGCTATTCAGCCATTATTTTTCATTTTCATCATTGAAAAAATGGTAAATATTTTGCCCAAATCCATGTTATTTTAAGGAAATTGTTGAAACTAAACTAAAGTTATTTAAAAAAGAAATATTCTTTAATCAATACTTATTTCAATTTTACATCGCGCTGTAATTGAGTGGCTGTATAGAAAGTTGGTACATGGTTGGTACATTAAAAATGTGAAAATAGAATTAGTTTTTTTTTAATAATTTGACAGCTGTCAGTTGAAAGCGATTCTCCCAAGGGATGAAAAGTATTACTTTCATCCCGCTCCTCAGGCAACTTCAGACCTACTTTCAGAGTATGAGTAATGAAAAATATGTTTATTACGACATCACATTAGAAACCTCTAAAATTATCAGTGTTTCTCTATGTCATACATGTCTTATACATATAAACCTTCCTCTTGAATCACTCTATCCATTAAATAACCTCATCAAAATCGGATGCGTAGTTTTAAACATCTAAGCATACATAGGGACAGACAGACAGCGGTAAGCTACTTTGTTTTATACTATAAGTGACTAGCTGATGCCCGCAGCTCCGCGGTCTAGTCGGTTATCGTTTTTTCGTAATATCTCCGGTTCTACTAACCAATTGCAATCAAACATAAGGCTGAATTTAAGTCTGACCAAGACCTTTCTAATAGAAAAAAACTACATCAAAATCTGTTTAGTAGTTTTGGCTTCCATTGCGAACAAACAGAAAAACAAATAAACAAACAGACAAGAAATCCAAAAATAATATTTTTATGTTCAGAATCTTTTATAAAACGTATCCCAAGTTTTTTTTTATATCTCCAATGTACAGACACAACTAACATAAAATTTTATAATAGTGAAGATAGATAGATAACGTAAATTTGAACTTTGCAGTTTACAAACTATTTTGACGGCCTCTGTGGCGGCGCGGCGTAGCGGCGCGGTGGTAACGGTCTGCGGTAGTGCAGTCGACTGCTACGTTAGGGGCACGTGTTCGATCGCCGCTCGGTGCAAATATTAAATGCATGATGAGATGCGTGATTTGCATTGGTCTGGGTGTTTCTTTATATAATATGTATGTATTTAAAAAAAGTGTATATGAGTAGAAACGAGCTTCAGTTATGAGCTTGTTCCTTGTTCTTGTAAAGGGGTCCGCTCTTCTAACATAACATAACATAAAATAACTTCACGCCTGTATCCCCGAAGGGGTAGGCAGAGGTGTATTACACACACACGATTCACCAGTTATGTTGAAGTCCCAATGTCATAGGGGGCGAGCCTATTGCCATCTACCGGGCACATTATTAAGCGAGCGATAACTATCATTTATTATTAATGCACACATAACTACGAAAAGTCAGAGGTGTGAGCCCGGGCAACTGGGGATCGAACTCGAGACCTCGTCTCAGCAGTCCGTTACGTATGCCACTGGGCTATCGCCTATCCGCTCTTCTACTCCTCCATTATTGGTTGGCTTTTTCGGGAGCGATTTCCGTTTAACCCCCCAACCCCGATACGCCATCTGACCGACCAGAGCCTTTTGTACCGATACTCTACTGTCCAACGGGAAATTCAAGAATTAGCTACATTTCACACGAATACATATTTTTAACTTCGGCCCGTTACTTGCCTGTGAAACTATGAGTCACACGAAAACGGATAACATGTTAATAACATCCATGAGCTATGTACGACAAGAAGATTGTTGTAATTATCCTTGTGGTGTATGTGGTCAGTATCTAACGGTATATTTTCAGTTTCTCTTGCAGTTTATAACACAAGCACCTGGGTAGGTACAGACAGCAACGAAAATCACTTGTCAAATTCAAACGCACTATAAAATCACACTATAAACGAAATCATTTCATTAGATACCAAATCTCTTGTCGTTTGGCGAGTGGAGGTTGAAGTCAAAGTCAAAGTTTAATGGGAACGAATGCCGTCTGATGCCATAACCCCGAGAGAAAAGCGCAGGCGTTTCGGCCAAGCCTCGTCCGTCATTCAGCAGGTGTAGGGGCTTGCAGGTGACGTTGGTTTCAGCCCCTAAGATCTTGGTAGGGCCCCATACAATCATAATCGCTCTCATCAGATAGTTAATATAAAACAAATAGATCAAATCTATACATCTATACATATAAATAAAATTGGAGTGTCTGTTTGTAATATTGAAATAACGGTATTTTACTACATGTTTTATATTTTACATACACCAAAATAACATTTTTACAATTTTTGTCTGTCTGTATGTCTGTCTGTTTGTTTCGGCTAATCTCTGAAATGGCTGGACCGATTTTGACGGGACTTTCACTGGCAGAAAGGTAATATACCAAGGAGTAGCATAGGCTACTTTGATTTTAGGAAAAATAATTAGGGTTCCGCGCAAAAATACTAAAACCCTAAAAATCTTAATCCACGCGGACGAAGTCGCGGGCACAGCTATTCATAATAAAAAATATCAAGGGTTTAAATAGTCATCGCAAAAAACTTTTTAATTCATCTGAGTGCACGGACTGTTTTAAAACTGAGGTATGTTAAGCTACTTTCGTTGCCGACTGTATCTGTATGTGATCTAGGTTGTGGCGGTATATAAACCAGAGGTGAATAAAAATTTGCCATCGTTACAGTAGTAAACTCTGCCCTAGTTAATGATATTGATTGTATGCACTGTTGGTCGGAACCAACTGGAATTTACTAGAGTAAAGTAAAAAGTGGTCGGCTTGAGTGTCTGTTGTTGGAAACCCCGTAGACAAGAAAGAAATCCCCAAGAATACTATTTCGCTAACTAAACTATATAATAATAACTATATAGTTTAGTTAGCGATTTGCAATTCCTTTCGTAAGCGAGATCTTTCCTCCCTTACCTACTGACCTTTCCTAAGGTTATCCCACCCTACTCGTAACCCTCGCGCTCTACAGTATCGAACTGTATTATTTTGAGTTTCTCTTACATTTTATAGCACAATCTAGATATCTGTGTGTGATGTAGGTTGTTGCGGCATACAAACATGGATTGAACGGAAATTAACCGTCATTTCAGTACCTACTTAGCTGTCCTATTTTGTGATGTTACGACTTGGGTATCTGCTGTCGACAACCCCGGAGATATCTATTAAATAAAGGCGTGTCGTGTGTGCCCTACACACGCCTGCCAACTCACCGAAGCGGAATAAAACCCGACCCCACCAGGCGAGGCCGCGGTGGCGGCCAAAGTCCGCCAGCAACCCTGGGGTTATCCTTTCGAGGGCTTACCCGGGGTGCCCGGCAACGGACACTTGGGGAGGACACCGTGCGGTTTTAGTCGATACACGACATAACTACCACCGCTGGCCGCCGGGGGGGGTATCCGAAGGGATTTCCGCACGTAAAAAAAGAAATGTCCATTTACCCTTTTTCTTTTTCATTTCCGTTCTTCACATTTCCGGTTTCACATTTCGTTTTTCACATTGCCTTGTTCACGTTTCCTTTATCCCATTTCCTATTAACAACTTCCTTTTCCCCCTCCCGCTTACCCCCGGTAGGTAACACAGCTGGAGTAAGGCTAGAGTACACTTCAGATGGTACAAGTGTTCGTACGTCACGTTAACCGCTACACTTTAGTATTAGATAACATATCTACCACATTGAATGTAAGATCGTTAATTGAATCGGTTTAAACGTTTTCCGTCTACCATTACACGATTTAATATGTAGTTATAATGGGAATATAAACGAAACTACTCTAGTAGGTATATTATACACACCGAGATGGCATGCCGTTTTAGGCGGTTCGAATCCGACATAACCAGCCCTGCTGGCCGGCGGGGTGCATCCGGGGAGATTTACACACGAAAAAAAAAGGTATATTATTATATTCTTCATTTTATTATTCAAAAGAATAATTCCTCAAACCACTCCAACTAAGGTAAATTGCTTGTGTTAGTTTATCATAACATTTATCCATACAATGGATATGAAGCGATTATTCACGAGTTATGCAGCTTCAAGAACAGTTTCTTTTTTGTCACACGCCATCTTTAGCGTCTAAATAAATCAAAAGGTCTACGAATAGATGGCCATAAAGGTGGCCACAAAAGCCGGAGTTTTAGAGCCCTTCAGAAAGTGTGTCGCGGGGCGGGCCTGGGCCCCCGCACCTCACCACACCCGTCTATGCCCGCTCCATGTTGGAAAACGGCCATGTATGCATTTTATAGTTTTCCGTCGAACTGTTAACGTCATTTTTGCGTAGGCACCGCGCCGTAGGAAGGTGATGTATTGTAAGCGTTAAAATATAAAGTTAAACTCCTAATTGAACGAGCAAGAGATTCAGTCACAGCCACAGCAGCCATTTAAATTAGATGCTAACTATTTCCACAAAAAGAGATGTTTCAAAGTCCTTCGTATCCATGTCGACTAGGGAATTAATTTCGCTCGGGAAAATATAGTATTTTATTCCCTGTGTGAATTTTCCAGGAACTGTTCTTTCATCGATGCTTACAAAATAAAAGGCCACTTATCAACTGCCATAATTTGAAGTTTGTAGCTTTAGCTATTTAAGCTCTGCGTTCACGAACCAGTCAGGACAAGTAATTACATGTAAAATGTAGATACCCAACTAATCTACCACCAAGATCAAGATCTTCGGGGCCCAAGGCAACCCCACGTTTTCCTCTCAGGGTCAGACAGGTTCCGTAAAAGCCGAAATAAACTAAAAATGGAAAAGAATATTGGGTGAGAGGACGCCGGGCTCCCAATTGCAAAGTTCGGGTAAACCGGGATTGGCGCTTGACTGAAGAAGTAGATAAATAATCCTAAAAAAACCACCGAGATAGCTAGGAACGTTCTCGACTAATTCACCTTTCAAACAAAAAGAAACGAAATCAAAATCGGTTCATCCGGTCACGAGCTACGATGCCACAGACAGACACACACAGACACGTCAAAATTATAATATCTCGTCGTTTTTTACGTCGGGGGTTAAAAACTAACTAAACAGTTGGTACAAATTAAACAATTAAAAGCGCTGTGCTTGATCTCGTATCAGACAGAGAAGTAGAAAGCATCACCAAACACACGTTTTAACTTTTACTTCGGGCCACCAACCAGGTGGACACCGAAGTCTTAAAATCACGCAAAAAAAATCAAAATCTTACACCCACTTTTTATCACTTTTCTCGACGTTTCACATGATTCTAAGTCTAATTAAGCAAAAAAAAAAATTTTGTGTCGGTCTGTCTGTTGGTCTGGATGACTGGATGTCTGGATGTCTGTTTACGCAATAACTCAAGAACCACTTATCCGATTTCAAAAAATCTTTCGCCAATCATCTTGTTTGGTTAATGGGAAGAACTGATTAGATTTTGGGGTTTGTACGATCAAGGTTTCGGGTACCTACCATACAAATTGTCCCTAAAAATCAGTTTAGCCTGAAGTTTGACAATCACTGTGTGATTTCCGCCCCACTAGATTTAGTTAATTAAAGTCTTTTATATTTTAATTAATTTTTTTTCAACAGCTCTTTATGTGTGCAAAATTTTGAATCACTCTTTCGTATACCAATAATATACCAATTCGAACAAACCAAATTCGAAATCGTGACCTAGACCCGTTTGGCAGTAGGTGCAAATCAAATTGAGAGATTCCATTGCATTGATATATATATCTATAAATATAGGTCAAGTTAATTACCGCTGTAAAAAGTTGTTGATTAAACTACTTATTTTCGTTCGCATACTATTAAAAACAAAAAGCACATATGTACTCACAACTAGCTCCCATAGCTTATTAGTCCCATACTACATACATAATGTATATTAACTACAATATTATTGTGATTGTGACGTAACAATCTATACCTACATATTTAATAATTTGTCCCGACTGACGGACTGGTTTATCAACGCAGAGCTTTAACCACTGGGACCTATAAACTTGAAATTTGGACAATAGTATGCTTACAACCTCACCTTCAGTGGACTATGGAAGGATTTTTAGAAATTTCACTACTAAGGGGGTAAAACAAGGGATGAACGTTTGTATGGAAGTTCGACATTTTCACAGCTAGATGCACAAAATTTCGTATACCTGTATCTTTTCATCAGCTGTTTTCCAAATTTTACTACTAAGGGAGTAAAATAGGCGAAGAACATTTGCATGGAAAATACGTCATTTGCGAAGGAAGAAGCGCGAAATTTCATTTAGCTGTTTCTGACGAGAAATGAAAGTACACATGTATCGGTGTTTTTGAAAATTTCAGCCCTAAGAGGCAAATAGGGTATGAGCAGTTGTAAGGGAGCCCATTATTTGGAAAGTGCTTAACTTTTAAGTAAGGTTTTAGTCGATATACGACATAACCACCCCCGCTTGCCGGCGGGGGTGGTTATGTCGTAAAAATATTAAAAAAAAGAAGCATGAAATATTAAAGCTTATTTTTGTTTACATTAACGATTTTTTACAAATTTCTTTCCGGGCGTAGCTAGAAAGCTTCGAATAAGTTTGACATAGGGATAGCTTAAAACCTGCAAAAGAACATAGAATTAATTCCATAAAATAGGAATTTTTAATTAGGAATAGGAACGAACGGAATCGCGGGCTTCAACTAGTATTATTATAAAGAATAAATAAATACTGCAACAATGTACATAAAAATACTTTTTAATCGAGCTGAGTTTTATAAATCTATGGTGTTTTATGATATCTAATATTAACAGTTAATATGTAATTAAGTAGCTTTGAAATATGCTTTATCCAATTTCCTTGTTATTCAGAGATACATAGATTACAGCTACAATATATTATATTTCCATTAAATAAATTACAAAACACATAAATAATACATTTAGAACTGCATTCTTTGACATTTCTTATGCGCAATAAAACGCAGTAGCCTTACCTTTACTTTTCAACCAATAACTCACAGTTAGAGTTCATTGGAATTAATACCCTCAGTGGGGGCAGTCAGCAGCCCGGGGAGACATGGCAACGAGGGGGAGGGGTCAGAGGGGGGGGGGGGGGTTCTGTAGGCGCTGTGTTGCGCAACGCATCACAATAACACGACGCTACGTGCCGCGGCCACTGCGCCCGCGTCGCCGGGGTCACACGACATCTGATTCGGGGAACACTGTTTGTACACCTAGGGTTGAACTATATCGCAATTGATAGTCATATAATAAAAGAAAAAGATAATGGTGAGACGACTGCTATTTATATTCAAAGTTTTATTGTCGATCTTAGAACGTAACGGAATCTTGTAATGTTACTTTCACCCGCTTCCGGAGTTCCGAATAACTGGGAATTTATGTGCACGTAGATACAAAGAATTTCGAATTGATGGCATCACATTTTTTACCTATTACAGTAGTAGGTATATTTAGGTAGGTAGGAAGGTATAATATTAGCTATCGCCTATCGCACTATCTTGGGTCTACACCTTCTACCAAGAACTGGCGGAGGTGTTTTGGCAAAACATTTGCTATCCACGTAGCCTATTACCGTAAAACGTGGCTGTGGGAGCGAAGGCGATTTTTGGATAAAAGAGTAAGAAATATCCATCCATCATTTTCATACACCGTACTAATGCGAAATCTCTGTATAGTAAATATTGATAGGTAGATACTATCGCAAGATCAAAGTCCTATCCTTGTATTGACTTCTACAACATTGGTTTACAAGAAACTGAGCATAGCCAATGGTTTAGAATTTAGTATTATTGCCACATACCTAGGCTTAAAATTAGGCCGCGTACCCCGCTAAAGCTAGTAGGTATCTACCGATATATCGATATTGCAAGCAAGGTCAAACGATAATCGTACAGCACTGAATAGTTTATATTTACACATTTTATCCGCTAATAAGGTGCTGTAACTTGGTGTATACAGGGCCCCACCAAGGCCTTCGGGACTCTAGTAAAGATCACTTGCAAGCCAATAGGTATACCTGATTGACCCACTAGGCTCTGGCGCAGGCTTTCTTATAGGGGTTGGGAAGTTAGACGATAAATAATGTAATCATGCCCGTAAAAACCAGAATCGAGCAGCGAATTTAAATAAAATATTCAGATGTTCAAGTATACCTACTTAGTTTACTGTCAGCAATAGTGGATAATACCAGTAATATAAAGTAGGTTAATATTAAGTTTAACACATTGTTTTGTATATCATGGTGCAGAAAAAAAAAAATATCTGACGATATTTTTATGTAAATAGTCAACTTATAACTCTACCAAAGTATAAATATACAGTTATTTTATCGTCATTACAACCCTAGCAGTATATACATGAAAGTAAATCCGTTCATCATTCCGCACAGCCCTTATCACTTAGGTTAGGTAGGTAATTATCGCTCGCGCAATCGGGATACGGGTGTAATATGACCACAACTAGGCCTATTGATGTGGCGTGTGCTCTGAATCGATTATTTATTGAATAAAAAATTTATAAAAAAATGTCACCAAAATCATCAACATCCAGGCTGTCAACTATTAGGTAATCTGTGTCCAGGCACCAGTCCCGATTGCATTCAAAGCTTGTACTTGGAGCCCGGAATTATGCACTCCACCTTCCCAAATATGGTTTATATTGGCTTCTATGGCAGTTTTTTTTTTGCCCCTAACCCCGGGAGGAGATCCTATGCAGGAACCTCGTGTATTAGCAGGTGTATGAACCGTCTAGCAGGTGAGGTTGACTTGAGCCCCGAAGATATAGGTGGCCTCCCATGCACTCCTACAAAAATATTTATTGGCATGAAAATAGTTACTTCTAAACTATTATGAAGATGCTGAAACTGATTTAGATGAACTTTTGAATTATCACAAAAATTCAAATCAATATTGATATTTGTTGATTCATAACGAGTATATAGGTAGGTAATAAATAGGCCGCAAGGCGAGGGAAGTCACTATCACCAGTTAGTATTAATATTCGTATTTTATATCTTTATTCTGAAATAAATCCGCCAATGAATTCTACAGCATTCTTATTAGGTAAGTACACCTACAAAGAATGTTATAGAATTATAAATAACTTTAGTAGATATTTATTTTTTGTTTATCAAACATTCATTTTAAATATCTATACAGTATCGTATTGCTTATAAAAATTAATTTTAAGTTTCACATTCATTCAGTTTTGAAGTTGACAACCTAGAACCTTTGCACACCACGTTTTTTACGCGCTGACGGCGCTTTTGGTGCTGAACGCTTATTAGCAGGTAGTACACGTAGTACAAACCGACGGACTTGCGTTTGCTGAGCGTATTGTGAGCCTATTGATTGCGTTCTACGCGCATCATCGTTTCTTAACGCGCTGACGTCGTGCGTTTTTGATATGCGCATTCTCGACGCATATTAGTAGATAGTACAAGTAGTACAGACCGACAGGCTTGTGTTTGTTGAGCGTAGGTACTGATAGCGATCAACGAGCGTCGTCAGTGCATCAAAAAAACATGGTGTGTAAAGGCCCTTAGGGTAATTGCGGAAATGTATTTCATAAATAATATAGTTACTCTGTGAATATCTATCAAATCCACTTAGTAACTTATCTACACCCAAGAACTTTATTTGACATAATGTCTTTATTACATCCGTAACTATTAAAAGAACATATTCTTAAATGTTAGTATCTATAAAATTCCATCCCACTAATGGAATGTATGTTACTTTTGGATATTTGGATGTACTCTTTCACGGCGAAACGACTGAACGGATCTGGATGAAATTTGGCACAGATAAAAGTTAATCGGGAATTACACATGTTACTTTGTTAGTAGGATTTATATCTGATTGCACCTGATTACTCCCGGGGACTAGCGTACAATATCTACTCCATTTGCTCCCTGAGTTGTCGTATAAAGGCAGCTAAAGACTAATCTCCGACAGTGATTAGCAGGTGCATTAACAGCTCATCCAAAAAGGTCTACTTACTTCCCGGTAATAACCTCGCCTCCTATTACGTGGGACCACAGAAGTTAGTTAGGTATATTATTGTAGAAGAATAAGTTAGTTCTGTGCGTGGGATCTAACAAGTCTGTCTACCCCTTAAGGAACATACAGGCCAGAGTATTTGTAAGGCAATGTAGAGCTTACGGTTATTTGTAAAAAAAAGGAAGTTTATAATAAATAATTATATTCTTTAGATAACAATAATTTATGTATTATCAGTTTTATGCAAATTTTACAACTTTGGTCTACGAAAAATATACTGAAATGTAGGTAGATGTTTGTATAC
Source organism: Cybosia mesomella (assembly GCA_946251805.1). Lineage (NCBI taxonomy): Eukaryota > Metazoa > Arthropoda > Insecta > Lepidoptera > Erebidae > Cybosia > Cybosia mesomella. The sequence continues at coordinate 24,784,891 of OX276390.1, read as the reverse complement.
CTCGGCCACCCCTTCTGAGGTATACTTGCGTGAGTATTGTCCAATAGGATCTAATAGGATGTGTTAGAAAATACAGGTGACTTAAACCCGCGACCTGCGACGTGGTAGTTGCACGATCTGCCGCCACACCACAGAGGTCGTCATAATAACTATAATTTTGTTATGAAATCATCAAAATCCGGGAACCAAGAATGACAGTATACCCAACTGGACATAAATCCTAAGTGTCATTATAAACATATATCTCATTTTCGGGGCAAGTTATCTAAATGAATAATAATTTACACTTAACTACTAAGGGCAAGTTATTTTGATCAGTCGTTATGTGCCAAAACATTTTAGTAATGTAATAGAGAAGCAACCAGCGTTCCAGCGGTCCACGCAAGGATGCGCGGGCGACGCGCGTTTCTTTTTAGAAAGTGGCACGTGGCGGGGTTGTTCACCCTACGCGATCCGGGTCAGGCGCCGCGCCCCCCTCCCTCCCCCCAGTGCGGCCTCGTCCCGTGCCCCTTCCGCCCGCACCGACGTCTAGGTACCTATGTACTTACCTACTTCATATGAGTGTACTAGTCCTTGATAAGGGAACTTCATTGACACCATAATCGTTTGGAACCGGGTCAATGGATAAGGCACTCCTTGTCGCGCCCACCGGCGCTAGCAGGACCAAGCCATGCGTCGTATTCACGCGAACATTTGCGCTAATGTACAAATGTACTTAACCTACCCGAGATACCTACAGATATCTATTGTTATATTTGTTTATTCAAAAAAAATAAAGGGGAATTTGCATTTTTATGAAATTAAAAGACTATTATAGCAAAATATGTTTATTAATGTATTTAGTTTTAAAATTACAATATACTGTTGTCATTTACATTTTAATATCAATTAATTTATTTAAAAGTCACTTAGACACCAATTAATCATTACTGTAATTACTTAAGTGGATATACTTATAAAGTAGGTAATAAATAAATTAGTGGTAAAACATTACGACAAATTAATTATGAATTTTATAGACTAACTAATGTGATGTACGCGCAAGATATATTTTTCTTACAAAAAAAAATACAAGTAAATTATATAGACACGTGATTAAGTTAGAGTAGTAAATAATACTAAATATACATATGCGTATTGTTATTACGTACATTAACTAAACGTATGAATAATTCTTACACACACACTTCGTTCTAGGATGTCTAGACATAATTATAACCTAGAAATATGATTATACTACATAAACAAATGTAAAATATTGCCAGCTCGGCTAATATATGCATACGGCCATATTTTTTGTATACTTTTTATTTTATTTTTTCTTGAGATATATACATAATGTGCATAAGAAACACACATGAGTGTTTCTTCATATTGTTTCTTAGGTTATTCCTCCTGGCGACCGATTTGAAGTTTTTTATTATCTATCTATCTATACTAATATAAAATTGTAAATTGGTTGTGTCTTCGAAAATATTAAAAAAAGGTTATGTTAAATGTACGATTCAAGCTTTTTTTAAATTATTGTCTGTTTATCAGTATGTTCGCGATGGACGCAAAAACTACTGAACGGATTTTGATTTTATTAGAAAGATCTTGGTCAGACTTAAATCGACCGTATGTTTGATTGCAATTGGTTAAGTAGAACCGGAGATATGACCAAAAAACAATGACCAACAAACGGGCGGGCGGAGCCAAAGGCAACAGCTAGTAATTTATAAAATTTAAATGTATAATTAAACTATGAGTGATTCTAAAGGTTTCATAACTCATGAAAATATAGGTAGGAATAGCAAAGTTTTTTATTTCTAATCGAATTAAAATCATGCGTTCCTGTTCAGTTATCACTTGAAATAAATTAATTTAAAAAATGTAAATTAGTAAAAGTTTCGGAAACGGTTAATCGGAAAATTCAAGCCCAGGCCCTTTCTAGAGGGACTACTCTTACTCTGATCAACTGAGCTATAAGTATGTTACATATGGGGTGTGAAGCCACTATGTCGGTACACATGCCGATCAACTTTACTCTCTCGGGGTTGGGGGTCAGACGGCATTCGCGCCTGTAAACATTATAGTGTTGGAAAGCGGACCCCACAAGCACCAAAGTGCAAGAATTGATTTAGTTCGGAAAAAGTGAACAACCAGGACGGGACTTGAACCCGCGACCGGTCCCTTACAGGGGGAATGCCCTGCCCAACTGAGCTACCTCGACACTTCCTAAATATTCGAAACTATCCGATATATTATGCGTGGATGCAACAGTGACTAAGGTTGTGATTGATGAATTATTAATAAAATAGTAAATAAATATTTTCGAAAACAATGTCATTGTCATTGTCATATCGGAACAACAAACTTGGTTACCTCTATTTGTAAATAAATACATATTATACATAGAAACATAGTATGTTTTCCGCATTCTAGAACCCATATGACAAGCTCTAGTCATAGTGTAGTTAGCAGTCGGACGCTTTACTGTTTGGTTATAGTTAGGTACTTCTTATGGTAGGTCAGTGGTACTAATTAACTACACAATAAATATTCGATAATATTTGTACCTGTCTAAACTCGTATAACCAATGTTGCATTGTAAGCTTAACGTTATCGTGCACCTGGTAGGTAAGGAATCTAACGAAAATATTTCAACGCATATTATTTATGCTGGAATGGACGTTTGTCATCGTGGTACTTTTGAAATAGGTACATTCTTAATGTTAACTACTAGCAACTGTTACTAAAAGATGGAGAGATGGATGGATATTGTTACTGTAGTGGCATTAAGTTGGATGTTTGAATGATATTTTCCTTCTACCTAAGAACACTATAAAAAGAACTCCTCTAGGGTTTCAGTTCCCGTCCTGGATGTGAACTTTCTGATTTAAATTTCTTGGAAAAGTGAGCATACATACAAACATTAATATATACTTACTAATTGCTTCAAAATTTCATTCAACTATAAAAGTATTATCATTGTTAAGTTACAGCCACAGCCTTATCCACAGTCTATTTAAAAATCCCTTCAGCATTTATGGTGTTCTCCATTAGTGCAGCAGAACTCCTTGCCGGCTGAGAAGCTGGTTGGTATCCAGTCCCCACCACAGTTTCGTATGAAGAGGAATGCCCTCTCCCTGTGGACGTCGCGTTCTACTGCCCCACATATCACGGGACCAGCTCGGGGCAGGTAATTCAGGATCTAGTTTAAAAAAAAACACGTTTAATATATGTAATCTCCTTACTATATGTACTACAACGGTACCCTAAAATTCACAGTAGTAGTTTATATGATAAACTAGCCTTTGCCCGCGGCTTCGCCTGATTGGAATTCTTATCCCGTTCCGGCAACCCATGGGAACCTATTTAAAAGCAACCTATGTCCTTATGTGTTATTCCAGACTATAATCTATCCCTGTACCAAATTTCAGCCAGCGATCTGCCGTGTGAGCGTGATTGAGTGACAAACATCCAAACAGCCAATCATCTTCAAAATCTTTCACAATCATCATATTTGTAGGATTTAAAAGTAAAACTATCACAGCTAAGCAGTATTACAAATTCACAAGTAATAGTTGACCAGCTTATAAAAATAAATGTATTAAAAAAATAAAAAATAAACCCAAATATTCAACTAAGTAAACTACACATGCGCGTGGTCTGATACGTACTTGGCCAGTTTTCTGTTTATTAGGTAGGAAAAGAGAGATTTAAAATTTAATGAATATTAGTAATCGAAATTACTAATTAGGTTAGCTCGTAGAGTTAGGGGGACTAACTAGGCCTCGGAGGGGGCCACCTGCGGGAACCAGCATAACCGTAGGGGGCGTAAGCATCGGCATCGAACCCACGATGAAGTACCTTGGGCTCGTACTCTAAAGCCGATGGGACTTCGGACCTCATCTCCGAAGTCTGGTCCCGAAACTGAGGGGGGCTGCGGCCGCGCTATCGCGGCTGATGCGCAACGTTAAGGGACCCAACGCCCCTACTAGGAGACTGTACCTGGGGATCGTGCGAAGCATGGCCCTATACGGGGCCCCCGTATGGGCGGAGACTCTGGCGGCCCGCAACGTGGCTGTTCTAAACAGCCCGTTGAAGGCGATGGCCGTCAGAGTCATCAGGGGGTATCGCATCTCCGTCGAGGCGGCATGTCTCCTAGCCGGGACCCCTCCATGGGACCTGAAAGCGAGAGCCCTTGCGCTGCTTTACCAGTGGCGCAAGGAGGCGCTGGAGCGGGGCCATAGGCCGGAGCCCCGAGAAATCAGGGCTCAGCGGTCCCTGCTCCGCCAGGAACTCATGGAGACATGGACGCTGCAACTTGTGCACCCAAGGTGGGGGGAATCCACCATTGCGGCGGTGAGACCGATCATGAAGGAGTGGTTGGAGAGGGACCATGGGGACCTCTCCTAACGGATGTGCCAGATGGTTACCGGACACGGGTGTCTCGGTAAGTATCTGTGGCGCATCCACCGGGAGACAACGCCGCAGTGGCAGCACTGCGAGGATCCTGGCGAAGACACAGCGCTCCACACGTTGGTGGAGTGCCCTGCGTGGGCGAGTCAACGCCGGGATCTCGTTGCAGTCCTGGGCGTGGACGTTCTCTCGTTGGAGACCATGGTGAGGGCCGTGGTCTCCGACGGGAGCAAGTGGCACGCCGCCGCCTCTTTCTGCGAGCAGGTAATGCGCGCGAAAGAGACGGCGGAGAGGGAGCGGGAGAGAACCCTGCCCCCCGAGTTTCGCAGTCTGCGGCGTCCTCGCCGCTATCTACCATCTACGCCCGGGACTACCGACCTCCATGACCGGGGCCTGAGGACGGCAGTTTGCCGACTCGCCGTCCTTACAGAAGCAGGCCGTGGCGGAGGCGTGTCGTGTGTGCCCTACACACGCCTGCCAACTCACTAAAGCGGGATAAAACCCGACACCACCAGGCGAGGCCGCGGTGGCGGTCAAAGTCCGCCGGCAACCCTGGGGTTATCCTTTCGAGATAAAAAAAAAGGGGGAGACTAACTAACCTAAATTACTTAGTACTTCACACGTACGTCGGCAGTTTAATGGTCAGGATTCGAACTAAGGACCTTTCGATAGTAAGACCGGCTCCTTAACCACTGGTTATAGCGATTCTCAAACTCCTACTAAAAGTAAGTACTTAGGTAAATCATACAAAATAGGTTCTTCGAAGTGGTGCGTTGACTATTTATAAATCTTATGTACTTGTCAATTTGGTGATTTTTTATAATTAACCTTTGCATAACCATCACATGGCATTCTATTATTTTGATAAATTGTAATAATGTACCGTGACCTCAACTTGCAGACTAATTACAATTAAGGACCTTGAATCAAGACACCTTAGTATGCCAACTATTTCATGTGAATAAAAGCATTTTAGTGTACCTATGCATTTAATGTTTGTACCGCAGTTTACCTGATTTTATATTAAAAAGACAGACGCAAATATTAGTGCAATAGGACATGCACTAATCAGCGAATGCGAGCGAGAACAAAATATGCATGCGAGAGCATGTATGTAAGCGACTGCCCTTTAACCTCCACAACCCACGGCGTTATTGAAGTTTTGTAGTTAGACGAGATTGTCTGACTTCTTAGGGCTCCAACTACCCGTAATACAACAGATGCCATTGCTTAAGCTTGCAATATATTAAGCTACTCGATTATACTACTTAGACACGATCCCCTTACACACTTATTTAAGTATCTGTAATAAATCTTCAATATAAAGACGCCAGGAATAGGTCAAAATATCGTTCGCGATAGATATCTATAATACCAATCTCGCGTGTATTTCAAGTACTAGGTAAAGTCATATTGTGTTAGAGTGCAGTTTAATGTGTTTCGCACACTTGTCTCTAAGCCGAAGGGGGCAAGGCCGCCACGGCGAGGTCGCTTACTGTTCGATAGACAGCTTACGCTTGTTAAGTCTCCTGGAGATTGTTTCCTGATTTACATACAAACCCCGCCAATTGGCACTTCACTATTAAATAAGTAAATGGACCCGGGGCGGAATAATTCGGATTTTTTACATTCCTGGATAAAATTCAATAAAATTAACCCGTAGCTATCAATCAATTTTTGTTAATTGACTAATGCTACTTTAAATTCAATCAAACTCACTATTGCATTATTATCAATAACGAGATAAGTTAGCATTTAGGAATTTCATGTAGAGAGTTAACAGAGGTACACGACTATTTTTAATATTTTTGAGTAAACGTGTTGCCATCTAGCGGATACATGATGCAACGTTTCATTGAAGTAGGCACCTTGTAATTAGCTGCGCATTATTTTTCTTTCCCTCTAGCAAAATGAATGATGTTTCATCGTCATCTCTAAAGTTAATTTTTCAATTACCATTCATTGTAAAATTACGTGATATAAAATATTACAAACCTATTTCTAACAAATATTAAGAATCTTCCAAATGTTTTATCAATTCCGATTACCTACCAAGATACAAGTAGAAATGAACTTTCGGCGCGTTTGCTTGCTATATCATCGCGCAAGTGTATCTGTGATATAATGTCAAGCGCGCAATGAGAATTCAGTAAAACGGTTTGATTGAAATCGAGGGGCTCCTGGCTAAGTAGTAACCAAGTAACACATCAGGTCAGTCTTAGGATGGGACCATTCTTAACACAGTAAGACCCTTCCGTACCTTTTTTTTTTTCGTGCGGAAATCCCTTCGGATACCCCCCCGCCGGCCAGCGGGGGCGGAACTGTCGTGCTTGAACCGACTAAAACCGCACGCCGTCTTGGGTTTCAGACGCCGGGCTGTAAGGTTTCCCATAGAGCATATCCCTCGCACCCCGACTGACCCTGGGCCATCTCCGGTTTCGAGATGGCCCCCTCGGGTTTGGGAACCACGGTGTCCCCGTCTTGCCCCGGTTTGGGGGAGGGGCGCTAGTCGCCCCACCGTCCCGGCCTGCTTCTGCTGGGGTGACAGGTGGCCTCACCTGCCACCCCCAGGCCTGCGCTCATGGAGGACGGAGGTCGTTAAGCGACGTCTGGCGCCTGAGTCGCGCGAGCATGTTGCGGGCTCGGTGGGCCGGGAGAGTTCTAAACCTCTCCAGGGCGCGCTCCGCCATCTCCTTCGCGAGCATTACATGCTCACAGAAGGAGGTGGCGGCGGCCCACGCGCTCGCGCTCCGCACCGTTGCCGCAATCATGCTGCCCACCCCGATGGCTGCCACGAGGTCACGCCTCGGCGCCTCCCACGCCGGGCAGTCCGCCAGCGTATGCAGCCCTGAGTCCTCGCTCGCATCGCATGATGCCACTCAAGCGTTGGCTCCTTCCTGATCCGATGCAGGTGGTCCCCGAAGCTCCCCTTCCCAGAGATCACCTGCGTCAGTTGGTACGAGAGGCTTCCGTGTCGCCTTTCTAGCCAATCCTCCATGATGGGCCTTACCGCCGCTATTGCGGCGTGCCCTACGCTTGGTCGCCCAAGTCGTTCCTTCCACTCCACCACGATGGCCTGGCGGAGCTGGGACTGTACGGCCTCGATCCCTGCTCCCGCGCCTCTCGGCTCTCGCCTGCAGGTCCCATGGCGGAGTTCCGGCAAGGAGACTCGCCGCCTCGAAGAAGATCGTGCAGTACCCGCGGATGACCCTGTTGGCCATCACCCGCTGCGGACCGCGCAGCATCCGCACACTTCCGGCCTTCAGGGCCTCCGCCCATATTGGGCATCCATACAGGGCCATGGACCGCACGATCCCCGCGTAGAGTCTCCTGCAGGAGTCATCGGGCCCCGTCATGTTGGGCAGCAGCCGCGCCAGAGCGAGAGCTGTGCCCTTCAGTTTGTGGGCCAGACTTCGGATGTGCTCTACGAAGTCCCATCGGCCGTCGAGCACGAGCCCCAAATATTTCATTTGGGGCTTGATGCTGATGCGATTTCCTCCCACGATGAGATTGGATCCCTCGGGTGGCTTCCTCCGAGGCCCATGAAAGAATAGGGCCTCGGTTTTATGCAGACCCACTTCGAGACCCAGCCGCCGGATCCGCTCCACGACTTGGGCAACCGCGGTCGTGGCCTGAAGGCTTCGCGGTACGTCGCCCCGCACCGAACCCCGTGTCGTCCGCGTAGCACATGACGGCGGCATCGTTTGCGAGCTCACCGCGAAGCACCCAGTCGTATCCGATTTTCCACAGGAGCGGCCCCAGGACCGACCCCTACGGAGCACCGCATGACATCTCACGCCGGCCGAGACCGGTCACGGTTGGGTAGAAGACGGCTCTCTCCGTCAAATACGCCCCGACTATGTGAGAGCCCTCACGCGCATGATGGCTTCCACGGTGGAGCGCCTCTGGCGGAAGCCATATTGGCCATCCGCCAGGTCCGGCCCCACTCTTGAGAGGTGTACGACGAGGCGCTTCGCAATTACTCTTTCAAAGAGCTTGCACACCTCGTCGAGCAACACTATGGGCCGGTAGGCGGACGTCGAGTCCGCCGGGCGCCCCTCCTTTCGGATGAGAAGCAGTTTTCCGGTCTTCCATAATTTCGGAAACTGGCCCCGCTCCAATGCGCTGAGAAGTCCTCTCAGTCGTGGCTAGAGCGTCGTCGACTAGAGCTAGGACCCACGCTCGGCCTGAAATACCGTCGGGTCCCGGGGCGGTGCGTTTGGCTCTCAGCCTTCTCACGGCCAGCTCTAGTTCTACCCAAGTTACCTCGGGTACGTCGTCTTCATCCACGTCGGGAACCATGGGCGACCGAGGCGGAGTCATCTGCGGTGGAACATGTTCCTCCGCCTGCGCTGGGAACAGGGAGCCAACAACTTTTACGAGCAGCTCCGGCTGGAGACACTGGGTCAACGGCGGGGCATTGGGGCGCAGTTTTCCCCTTACCATTAGGTAGGGCCGCCCCCAAGGGTCCCGCTCCAGCGTCTCCAGCAGTTCGCAGCGGGTCGCCTTTTTGGCCCGCCTTATGTCTGCTCAGAGGGCACCTCTAGCCTCCCTGTATCCCTCGTACAACTCCGCCTCTCGGGCCTCCGCATCTGCGGGGCGGCGACGCCTCCTACGGAATCGGGCCCACCGGCGGTGCGTGATCACGCAGGCCCGTCTGAGCCTTGCGACCTTCGACGACCACCAGTAGACCTGACCCCTCGGATTATAGGGCGGAGCCCTAGGCATCGCCGCGTTGCAGACACGGGTCATGGCCTCCCGGAACCACTCCGCCTCATCGTCTACGTTGACAGGCCTGTCCGGCTTTTTTTTTTTCGTGCGGAAATCCCTTCGGATACCCCCCCCCCCCCGCCGGGCAGCGGGGGCGTTTAAGTCGGGCTTGAACCGACTAAAACCGCACGTCGTCTCGGGTCTTCAGACGCCGGGGTGTAAGGTTACCCATAGAGCATATCCCTCGCACCCCGACTGACCCTGGGCCATCTCCGGTTTCGAGATGGCCCCCTCGGGTTTGGGAACCACGGTGTCCCCGTCTTGCCCCGGTTTGGGGGAGGGGCGCTAGTCGCGCCACCGTCCCGGCCTGCTTCTGCTGGGGTGACAGAGAGCACGTTAAACCGTCGGTCCCGGTTGCCAAACGCACATCTGTAGCATTCGTTACGGGTAGCAAGAGCCCAAAAAGGCCATACGGCCTGGGCGTCTACAGACCTTCGATACTCACAATGGGCTGTGGAGGTCAGATGAATCGCTTTTAAAGTATCGAAGTTCAGTCGTTTCGTAGTTAGCCGACCCCAAACTGAATTGGCCAAATGCTCGGAGGAAATGGTTTGATTGAAATCGACGGTGTGACACTGTGCCTCGTACATATTGGCGTTGATGCCATATCTCTACAATTAGACATATATGGTGTACCGAGTCTTATTAGTTGCCACTTTGAAAGTGTAAAACAATAACATACCACATCAAGACACCTGGAGATACAGTTCTTGAAACCGGTGCTGCAAGGTAGACTGGGTGAGTCCGTATCGTAGGTGACGACCGGCTCACCCTTCGGAGGTCCTCGGGGCCTGCTCCGTCTGCCTTCTGTCATGCCCACCTGTTGGGACAGGAACACTCCGCACTGGCATGGTTCCAGCTGAGAAGAATAAACAGCTAAATCAGTACTTAGGCTAATCAAAATAATAATGAAAACCATGCATGAGGTCTGGATTTTGACGCCAACTTTGATGGAAACTTGGTTTAATTCAGAAATTTGGTTTATCTTGACTTTTGCAGGAGCAACTACTGTCTGATCCACCAACCCCGATAGGAAAGCCTACGCTGGAGCCTCGTCCGTCAATCAACAGGTGTACCTGCTTGAAGGAGAGGTGTGCTTGGACCCCGAAGATGGTGAGCCATTATGAGCCCATACACCCAATCCCGTCTCACTATGATCAACTAAATTGAAATTTGAAGCGTCTGTAGCTTAGTGCTTAAGAAGTCGCCTTACGATCGAGAGGGCCCAGGTTCGAATCCTAGCCATTACACTATCGAACGTCAACCTACTCCTTACACAAGCAATATAACTTAGCTGGAGGGATTAGGGGAATACTAGTAATTTCGGTGAATAACATTCTTTTTAAAAAAAATTGTTCATATGTACCTCACTCCTATGCTTGCGAGGTAAGCTCTTCTTAATAATATCGTGATGGCAATTGATCAATTTCGGTGTATGTGTACCCACCCATATAAAACAGACAAAAAACACTCATGGAACGGTTCTGTTACTTTTGTAGTTTGTATTCGCGTGATGAAACAAAAAAGGTTTATCGGTTCTCTGTATCAAACGGTCACGCGGTTTTGGTAGCTTTTCTCATTGTGTTATTCATAGAAATCATAACTGTATGGCTACAAATCTACTAAAGATACCGGTAATAAACAGACGTCGATTATTTAGGATCTATTATTATTTAGTCTGTGGTTAACTACAGGTAAATAGCACCAATGAAAATAAATACGTTCGTTCATAAATCTACAGAAAGCGGCATAAAGAGGGGAGCGGGAAGAGAGCCCTACATAAATCTTCGAGGTCCAAGCTAACCTGACCTGCAAGCCGGTAGAAGTGCTGATTGACGGGAGAAGCTCTGGCACAGGCTTGCCTCTAAGGATTGGGGGTTAGACTAAATCTCGAAAAGCTAAGATTAAATCAATTCATAACGGAGGGATGAATGGGCGAGTGAACCCCGGGTTCCAAAGTGCTAGCTTTAGATGCAACCGGAATTGGCACACGGAATATGATGGGAGGTGATTCCCATAGGAACTTTCCATACTTATAAAAAGCGGCCAAGTGCGAGTCGGACTCGCCCCTGAAGGAACTGAAAGTATCTTAAAAATGTATTTTTAGTTTAATTTTTATATTTGAGTTGATTGAATGAAAGGTAAATTGCGGTTTACGATTTATGACGTAAAAAAAACTACTAAAACTAACTAGTAAAACTACTACTACTGGATCTCGTTCAAACTAATTTTCGGTGGAAGTTTACATATATATATTTTTAGGTTTATCATTCTCTTATTTTAGAAGTTACAGGGGGAGGGGGGACACATTTTATCACTTTGGACGTGTCTCTCGCACAAAGTATTCAGCTTAGAAAAAATGATATTACAAACCTCAATATCAATTTTGAAGACCTATCCATAGATGTATGCACGTATGGGTTTGATGAAAAAAATATTTTTGAGTTTCAGTTCTAGGGGAATCCCCAAAATTATTGTATTTTTTTTATTTTTGTGTGAAAATCTTAATGCGGTTTACATAATACATCTACTTACCAAGTTTCAACAGCATAGTTCTTATAGTTTCGGAGAAAAGTGGCTGTGACATACGGACGTACAGACAGACAGACATGACGAATCTATAAGGGTTCCGTTTTTAGCCATTTGGCAACGGAACCCTAAAAAGGCAATTGTCTCTGCCTTCCTAGAAGTAGACAGGTGTAAGTATATGTATGTATGAAACTATTATCCCTTACCTCGTCTTCATTATCCTCATCATAGGTAACATCTTCGTCTGACATCACGCTCTCATAGTCTTCCCTTTTTGATTTGCGTTTGCCTTCAGCTGCCAGGATCAGCCACGAGCAAGCGGTGAAAAGGACTAGGTACTGAATTCCTCGCATAGCGATTTGTTAAAGTGTTTAATATCTGAAAGAAATAAGATAGCGAATTTATTATAGTCTAATATGGGACTGTTTAAATTTGTTTTAACCACATATCATAAGCGTGCATAATCACGATACATCTAAATGCAAAAATCTTTTTGCTGTCATTCAATGGAAGGCCTTCCCTTCTCTGATGGGTTTGGGGATGAATTGCTTCTCTGTAACTCAAACTGGTTGTTGCCAGCCGTTTGCCAGCAAGTCTGGAGTCCGCTAAACATAACGAAATAGATAATAACACGTCCTTTTTTTTTAATCCTTAAATGAGTACAATTCGTTACTTACTTACAGATCAAAAATGTGTTTATCTGTGGCCTCGCTGTAGTCTATAATCACTTTAGAAACAAACAAAAAAAGTCACAACACTGTATGCCGGGGTCTACCATTATCTGTCTACGAACTACAATTATCATCATGATCAGCGAAATATAATCAACTTTTGAATTAACGTAGGTACTTACTTGCTCGGTTTTAGTCGGTTCAAGCCCGACATAACCGCCCCCGCTGGCCGGCGGGGGGGTATCCGAAGGGATTTCCGCACGAAAAAAAAAAGGTACTTACTTGCTTTATAAAGTTATAAACCCCTAAGCTTCATAAGTAAGATGGGTGTATGGGTTCCACTAAGATCTTCGAGGCTCTCGCCAGCCTCACCTGCGAGCTGGTGCACCTATTGATTGCCGGACGTGAATCTGGCGCTGGCTTTCATCTCGGGTTTGGGGGTCAGAGTCAGAGGACAGTCGCTCCCGTTAAAACCAAGCAAATCAATCTATGAAGGCATAGCTTACCCCGGACTCCAAGGCGCTGATGGAGCAAACACAATATGTTTTTAATAAATCTTAAAGAACAAAGTCGCTAAGTGCGTACTCACAGATTAAAATTGTATTTGTCTATGGCTTCTGTAGCCTATAGTCACTTTATAAAGAAAAAGAATCACAACACTGATATGCCGTGGTCTACTATGATCAGCGAAATGTAACCAACTTTTGAATGAACGTACTTTATAAACCCTTCAGCATCAAAATAAAGACGATAATATTTAAATGCTCACGCATCATTTCTAATCTATATGAGAACGTGCTACTTCTTAACTGGATATAATACAAACATTCTGAATAACAAACGTGATTGGAGATTGGACAGCGATAAGGCTTTCCTACATTTGAAATTCCATGTTGATCGTTTAGAGATAATTTTGATAAATGACATTTTTTATAGAAAATATTTTAAGGGTAGGTATCCTAGGTTAAAACGAAAGAAGAAATCCTTATAGAAAGACTTCGTTGTTCGTCTACCTGTCAAACCCCTTTTCTTAAGAATGCATAGGAGTATCATCTTAACAGGTGGTATCTATTGTCCTTTAAAGTTATTAGAAAATCAGACTTTTTCGGATTTTTTTTTAATTCCTGAAAGTCCCTGGAATTGATCTTGGGATTTCACAATTGTTCGTAAATATAAATACCGAACTTAAAATAAATAAATAATAAAAACTATTCTAGGACATAACAGTGATGTCTTGACTCAAACTATAAGCATTATAATAATGAGTTCTACAATGACGAAAAACGTCCTTTTATACCTTTTTTTGTAAATTCTATCTCTATATATCTTATACCTATATAGACACATCCAGATCAATGCAAATAAGCAATAAATGCAATTAAAAACTATGCTAGTATTTTCTATATATCTGCAATTACGTTGCCGTGGGTGGATATATTTTTGAGCACTTACGAGAATAAAGTTGCTATTGATATATATAAATATTTGTTTAAAGTTAAGATTAGAAAATTGATCAGAAGTAACTTAGCTGCCTTTTACCTTGAGGACGGCACTAATATAGCTTTGCAAATTCATGCCTGACACTTCCATGGTTCGTGCGGCATGAGGGGCGTAAGGCAGGGGGTGGTAAAAGCTTCGCACGGGACGCGGCCGTTTCAGGATAGGATTTAGGCCTCTCTCACAGTGCGCCACAGCACACGCTCGTCCACCTTAGGCATTCAGTCTATCCCAGCTAACTTATTCAAGTTGTCCGTCTGGCTGGCGGACGTCCTACCTTCCGTTTGCCGATCCTAGGAATCGTTTGCTCCTACGGTAGATTTGGTCAGCCTAGTGCGACTTCAGTTTGCTTATTCTGCGAGCTAACTACCTACGTCAATAACTTATTCTCATTCTCCCTCTCATCACAGACTCATTACAGATTTTATCCTTCAATGATACCCCAAGCATAGCCCGCTGTGCGACTTTTAGTTCATGGATTAACCCCACCTTCATTGCCCATGTTTCGGCACAGTAAGTCATCACAGGTAGCACTGGTTAGACAATAATTAAAATAAGACATTTGTTTTCATGCATTGCGGTAAGGGTGAGAAGAAAAACCCAATGTAATTTGCTAATTGCGGCTTAATTGGATAATTCTGGTGACTTCTTCCTCGAAGTCTCTACCGAGCTAAATAACCTGCCCAAACTAGACATATTTTTAACCAGCTTTGAGTGTCGCCCTTTTTGTGATAATCGATCTCAGCTCTCAGCCTACACCAAGAGCGACATTTCAAGTAGCACCATATAGGCTGCTCTGCATCTCGCACAGCTGGTCCAGCAACCATCGTCATGGTATATGCGAGGTATATCACTCACCTTTTATGTTAATTTCCCCGTCCAATCCAATCCAGGGTCTTGTAGACGTCATCCAGTAAGGTCGAGAATAGTTTAGGGGATATAACATCCCAGTCTCTCTAGGCTCTGTAACCTAATGGAATTCGTCTTGTGGTCTTGCAGATGGATGGAAATTGTGGCGGTGTCATACAAGCATCTCAGCAGTTCGATATATCGTCAGTCGACATGACACAGTTGTAGAGCAGCCAGAACTCTCAATGGAGTCGCAGGCTTTCTCGTAGTCCAAGCCACACACAGCGGCTGATTGTACTCTTGGGTCTTTTGTGGAATCTGCCGAGCTGTGATGTACGGTACTGTAGCGTCTCCGAAACCCAGCCTACTGCAGTGGTTGAAACTCATTCAGTAATTCCTCAAATTAATCACCATTTCTAATGCTATTAATCTAAGTTCCCAGTTGAATAATTGTTGCTGATAGATACTGGTAAATAAGTAACTTAATTTAAATTGGTGCTCACGATAACTATTGTACCCATTTAATTTTTAACCCCCGGCGACACAGATTACGGGGCATTATAAGTTTGATAGACGTGAATGTGTGTGTGTCTGTCAGAGGCATCATAGCTCCCGAATGGAAGAAACGATTTTGATTTTGTTTGAAAGGTGAATTAGTTGGGAGTCTTTTTAGCTATCACGGGATTAGATTTTTAATATAATGTGTATTAAAAATGTAATAACAATGAAAAGGTCGGTAAATGCGTGACACATTTTATTCTCTACAATATTGCTACCTGAGGAGAAAATTCACAAACGTATGATTCGGTAAACACCACACACGATCCTCTTTAAGGATATTATATTTGTCAAAAATAAAATGTAACCATGAAATTCCATAACTCACAGCCGTCCCAATCAAATATTATCTTCTATAGAAAATACTGAAGCAAACTCATCTAGCAAATACTTTAATAAAATCTGAAAGTCCTAACGCTACATAAATCTATTTGTGATAAAAATTACAAGCACATTTTTAACTACAAA
The DNA here is from genome assembly GCA_946251805.1 of Cybosia mesomella. Taxonomy (NCBI): domain Eukaryota; kingdom Metazoa; phylum Arthropoda; class Insecta; order Lepidoptera; family Erebidae; genus Cybosia; species Cybosia mesomella. Next base: position 24,769,145 of record OX276390.1, on the reverse strand, counting down.
ATGTTCAGAAAAATGTTACAAGTAATTATCTATACTATTAATTTGAAAAATAAATATAGAAAAATTAAAGAACGGTTTAAATTGGAACCAAAGAGAAACACATAAACAAGCAAAATTTTAATAAAACACCAACATGTACATAACAGAAAAAAAAACGTTGATTAAAAACAAAATAATGTTTATTACATGCCTTTGTAACAATATAATGTTGATATAAAATAAAGTGCAGTTTTAGGTTATCAACCTATCACATTTTATGTGTAATTTATTGTTTAGTAAAATACTAAAAACGAATTGACCAATAAATAACCATACAGTAAAATCTGTCCGCGACCGCAAGAACAAAACAGCATTTTATAAACCTAATTAGTTACATGGCCTATAGTCATTCGAAAATTTTGCTATAGAAGCAAACAGGGGTCTTACCTCAACGCTCTTGCAGCAATTTAAAAGCAATACAGTACAGAGATAAACCGTGTATAGCTCCAACACTCGCCTTCACCTAAACTGCATTGCTTTTTAATTGCTATAAGAGCGCCGTGGTAAGCGCCCTGGGCCACTAGACGAAGTGGTATTCTATTAGCGATTACGCCGCCGGAAACTTTTAGTAATGTATAGGATTGACATAATACTATACAATAATTTAATGAAATATGAGTGACTCCAAATATATGATCATCCAAGCGTCGTTTTATACCATCAAGAGATGACAGTATAAATTATATTATTGATGTTAGGCTATTGTCGGATGGTTATAGACCATCCAACAAATTTTTGGTAAAATGTTAGTTAGGTATTTCTTGCGCTCGCGGCCTCAAATGATGATCACCATATTTCTAGCATCTAACTTACAAGCAGTATATTACAAGTTCGAAGAAAGTTAATGAAAATCTATTAACAGTACATATCATTCACTTATAATTAAACACTGAACATGTGCTTGTATAATACTAGAGAAATGTTTATTATGTTTTATAAACTTCACATTGGGATAAAAAACATTCGTCATCAAAATCATGACATAATTGCCGTATTGCATTACACATAATACTAAGTAATTGTGATCAGTCGCAGTTCACATGTTATAGAATATACAATATCACTGGATGCAAATTTAGCTGCCATACTATAAATTACATATCAAATATCACTGCAAGGATAGCACTAAATTACCAATTTACTAAAGCCTGGATTGTGCTATAGTGAGGTAACAAGTATCATTTTAGAATGGTTGTATTTAAAATTTAAAGCAATTTTGATCATATAAGAAGTTAATATTAAGGCTGATTAACACAGGGTCAGTTACCGACTCCAAATCAGGGCCTGTAGACAAAGTCACATTCTACTAGTGGAATCGCTTCGAAGCGAACCTTCAAATGTTCAATATGTATGGGAGTGACATTATTTGTTACACGTGACATGTCGACAAATGTTGTCTCTCCCATACATTTCGGTCTTTTGAAGGTTCGCTTCGTTGCGATTCCACTAGTAGAATGTGACTTTGTCTACAGGCCCAGTGCTGACCCGAATATTAAATCGCGAATATTGGAGTCAGCATTCCAAATCAAGTATAACGGTCAGTATCGGGTCAGCACTGACTTGCCTCTATTTTAAATAATGTGAAAATAAAAATGAGAATGATTGAATGAGGATGATGACAATCATGCCTCGTATCATCAGAAAAATATCATTTACCAAATGTTAGTAGTATATTATGATGATAATTATTACAGTGAAAGTGAAGGTATAGTCGGATCATGAATCTTGAGCACACATTTTATTTTTTATAGCTAGTTTATGTGCTTACAATATTACTAATTTATGCTAACTCTTTCTTTATGGCTTTCACTAGCATTTTAGTTGAAATGAATAAAATCTTATTTTCATTCAAGTTTCAAAATAGTATTCTACAGTATCCACCTTTTGATTTGTCACATCAGGAAGAAGAATAAGCCCCGTTAAGCTCAGCTTGCTTCAACTTTGTAAAGGTTTTCTTTATTTTATCATCTTTTTAAAACAGTTTTAACTACTCTATTTAAGATAAAAAGTGTTAGTCCGATAGGTGATAAAGATCGCAACTAAGTTAATCTTCCCTAATGAGCTCAAAAGCCAGGTACTGTACATGCTAAACTTCAATACTGTTAAAATAATGACTTTATGTACACATTACAATGGCAAGAGAGCAATTTATTGTTATTGTAATTCTCAACAATCGAGAGTAATATGCTTTATAATTTGAAATCAGACAATATAACATGCATTTGCAGATTTTTTTTCATGTTCTAGCAATGTGTTCTTGTGTATTTAGAAAGTAATGAATTAGTTGCTATCAGTCTTAAATAGTTATAGACTATGAAAATTGTATAATAATGGACATTAGATGGACAGATTTATACATATTTCTGCAGAATAATATATTGTGCTCCTTTGTCACTAAATTATATTCATCAAACTTCAAGGCCTTGAGTATTATAATTACAACTAAATAATTGTACTTGACAGTTTAGTTTATTCATTTTTATTGATTCCATGAATTTATTGGCACACATTGGGACTATCTTTAAACTGATTCAGTTATAGATATTCCTATATTCTGTTTTATAATCTATATAGATTTTAAAGACTTCACAATTATAAGAATCTGAAATGCAAGACTGCATTCACTTAAATTTCTGCTTACTATAAATACTTAAAACTAAGGAATAATTTACTGTTACATTACACTTAACTGTCTAACAGTCTTTGGCCAACATCAATTTAGCCTCACCCTCAAAAACAACCTTCTTTTCTTCCTCTACAATGCAATAAAATTTAACTTTGAGAATCTTCCTCACATCAACAAGTTCCACACTTATGGTAAGTTTCTCACCTACAAAGCACTTATTGGGGAATTTCATAGTTTGTGACACAAGCACAGTGCCAGGGCCAGGCAAGTGTGTACCAATCAACCCGGCAACCAATCCATTCAATAGTGCTCCATGTACTATGGGCCTCTTGTTGCCATTGTTCTGATGCAAATGATTATGATCACTTGTGAGATTCGAGAATGCATCTAGATCTTTCTGAGTTAATGTTTTCTGTATTCTTATTTTATCTCCAGCTTTAAAAGCTGTATTGCTAAATGTTGTTGTGTGAATTTTACATATCTTCTGATAATTTTTGTTGTTCACCACAATATAAGGGAATCTGTTAGATAACATCTTGCTCAATTCTGTGACATAATCTTATTTAAGAATCTCCATTAGTACTACAGACATCTTGTAAATATATTGTGGCTAAATTAGATATTCGTCTGTCACTAGATTTCTGAATATCACCAATAGTTTTAATGACTTCTTTGGTATTTATTTCAGAGCTGGTTTGGTGTTCATTCAGTTGAATTAGAGAAGTGATGGTGTCAGCTAATATGTCGCTGTCTTTAAATTCTAGAAGAGCAATCAATGGTTTAAACCCACAGTGCAATAAAATATATTCTGCATTCAATGGATCTGAAATATAGAAGTCTATAAAATCACTGGTATGCTTACAAACATCAATGATAATTTGTTGGTCAAACTACTAGACAATACAGTATTATGTATATTGTATAGTGTATACAGTTTAGTAATGCAGGAGTATAAGTGGTAAAAATATGGGGTAAGATGTAACTAATGAAGTAAGTATGTTTAATTAATAAATTCAGATGCTAAATGAATAAATAAATATCAAATAATTAATAAAATTGGTTGGGTATACTTCTCAACAAAGTTTCTAAACCACTCTGAACACTCGGGGAGTCAGAACTTGCATGTGTTATTAAATAGACAAATACAATATTATTATGTAATAGGTAGTGTGTTAATCTTTTTGAAAATATTTATAGTTTTTTAAATTTTTTAATTCTTTAAAGAATTTTATGATAATGATTATTTTATGTTGCATTAAATCAAATTGAATTTCAGAGTGGTCATCAAGTTTGGTGCATCCTTTACAGCAAACCATTCTAATTTCATAAATTGCAAGTACAGCAACTTCAAATTAAAATGCAACATCCCATAGGCTCTATTTCCATACTAATCATGTAAATATATAAGTTTTTGCCCTTTAGATCATGATTATGATAAGGGGAAGGGCTTCAAAATAAAATAATAGGCTGTCTTTTAGTTAGAGAAGTTGATGTGAATGATTGTAGTATTGTCCTTACCAAAGCATAAATTGCACACACCAGCCACTGCAAAATGTACCAGTTGACGACTGCTTTCGTTCTTTATAACGTAGATAAATATATCTAAGACGCCGACATCTCGGATGTATTGGTAGTTAATCGGATCGTAAGCAAAGTTCGACAAATTAGCTAAGACTTGACATTTAGCATCTGAAATTATAAGAAGTTGAAGTTAGACAATATTACTGGCGTTGGATCATAATCACATATAATGATTAAAAATTCTATGATATTTACCATAAGATGAAGAATGTATATATTCGTCCACTAATAAAGATAAAAAGGATTCACGATCGGTACCATTCTCGGGAGTTCGAGTTAAAAGATAATTCTTGCTACTAAACATTGAAAAAGTAGATTAGTAAGTCGATTTCCAGTTCAGTTCTCACAGTAAACAAAATTTTAGTTATCAAATAACAAGCATTTCACGCGCGTTTCTTCAATTGAAAATACAATGCGGCCATCTTAGAATTTCTTCAAAACTTAAAAAAAATTAATCAATGGCTATGGATACAGGTCCTTAAAGATATAGCAATTTTTTTCATTAATGTCAGAGTTAAACTCCCAAAAATGTTTGCCGCTAAAGTTAATATTAAAAACGACAAAGACCATGTGAGTATATGTAGACCTATTTATCGTCATACGATATAAAGTGTGCTAACAGAACGCATTCCCTTTTATGCCTCAAAATAATGTATGTTGTGTTACGGAAGGATACACGACTTAACGTGCGCGTCACATCACGTGTGACGTGGACACAGGACTCATATGCACAATCAGCACTAATAGGGAATATGCAAGTTATTTAATTTATTTGTGTTTTTTCCTCAATACACTATGGACCTAAAATTATAACAAACTTCAAGTGAAAAGTGCAAAATACGCGCGCGGAATTCGAATTCGCGAACCGCGTCACCATTAACCCCCCCAACCCAGCCTGTAAATTTGAGATATAAAAAAAATACCAATCGACGTATCTTAAATAGCACTTTCCAAAATTATTTATTATTAAAACAGCACCCTCTTAGTTTACGAGTAAAAAATAAATAAAGATACTACCTGCTACACCGTCTATATCACTTGACATACTTCGAATTTCGTACTTTTTGCACAGTGGAAAAACTGCACCCTACTCGAAACAAACTGCACTATCATTAGAATTTCATAAAATGCAATATTTATTGCAACAAAAAAATAAAACGTAATCAGTCAATTGCCGCAGGCGCGTGGTACGTTTGCGTATGCGCAGGCCATACATCTAGAGCTACCCCACCCTAGTCATTGGTTTAGGTTAGGTTAGAACTTGGTTAGAACTGTGACCACAACGCACAAGCCGAGCGAGCGTAGCGAGCCAGAACCGAAGTGCCAGAACCGAATCGGTCTTATAGTTATTGGTTTAGGTACGGTTAAATCTGTGGTATAAACTCCCAGGCCATAAAAATAACCGTAAATACGTTATTATCTATATACGCTAAATTTGTTCAAACTATTTATATTCATTTGCAGAAAAGAAAGCGCAGATAAGGTTAGGTTAGGTTATTATTATTTATTATTAGGTTACGTTTTATTTGTTTGTTGTAATAACTATTGCATTTTATAAAATTCTAATGATAGTGCAGTTAGTTTCGAGTAGGGTGCAGTTTTTCCACTGCGCAAAAAGCACGAAATTCGAAGTATTTCAAGTGATAAAGACGGTGTAGCATGTAGTATCTTTATTTATTTTTTACTCGTAAACTAAGAGGGTGCTGTTTTAATAATAAATAATTTTGGAAAGTGCTATTTAAGATACGTCGATTGGTATTTTTTTTTATATCTCAAATTTACAGGCTGGGGTGTCACCATTGGTCAATCGAAAATGACGTCACACAGCAGCTTACGGGATCGATATTCATATAAGTCTAGTCTAGTCAGGTCGTGTTTGAGAAAAGCTAATTATTAACTTATTCCATGACAGGATTTTGTATTGTATTGTACACGACATTTGAAACTGTTAGAGCGGATTTTACGGATTACACCAATGATAGGAACCAAGGTCAATTATAATTAAACTGCATTAACATGTTTTAGTCAATTGATTTCATTGAGTAAAGCACGGATATTCAGTTTACGAATTTTTACTGGTGAATTTACCCAATTAATGTCATTGCGTAAAACGTAGGTAAGAACCCAGTTTAACTGAACGAATTTTCTCATATGTAATCCAGAATGTGTAATACATTCACTGGGTTACGAGTACTTCTGTCCTGGCCTTTCTACAAAACGCCCTCTCTGATTGGCGATTTACGTACGCCTATGTCAACCTTTACCAAGTTGCCCAGTAGCCCTCGCCTCATAAATCTGTTTCGTTAATCTCCTTTCATCCATCCTCTCTAAATGTCCGAACCATCTAATCTCTATCTTGCTCACTACATCGTCTACCATACCACAACGTTCCCTTATCACGCTATTCCTCACTCCGTCCATCAAGGTCACTCCAGCTTCCTCAGACGTCTCATTTCCCTGTGGAAATGACGTGTTCCTTCTGACACACCCAACACTCACTACCATACATAAGTGTGGGGACGAGTACTCCTCTATGTACAGCCAGTCGTGCCTCTTTAGATACTTTCGGCTGCTCAGAAAATTATGCACTTGATTTCCAGTCAAAAATCTTCGCTCAATATCACAGTCGTACTTTCCATCTCTCGTCAACTTTGAACCCAAGTATACAAACTCCTTCAGTCAGAATTGTTCAGAATTTAAAAGAAATCAGTGAATTTATAACAATATAACCGCGATATTGGATGAGTACCTACTCTACCTCTTATCTCTTCACGCCTTTTTTTCAAGGCATCTCTTGGAACAGAAAAAAAACACTATCTGGTGAGTACACGGTAGTGTTTTTCGGTACTCTGGTACTTACTAGATAACATCGATAAAACAGTTTCTTAGCAACAATGACTTCTCTATGTATAATATACTTGACTGACTGTTCGGAACAAAAAAATAATGGACGGTACTGTACACAACTTTGGCGCCACTTTTTGTTGCTGTCATAACCACAGATTAGTTTTAATTAATTTTATACGATTTTATATGAGATCATCACCTGACATTTATAAAGTAGTGTAAGGACGCCAAAATTAAGATTTTATGGTGAGGCATCCCGTACCCCTCCCGCGTTCCCGCCTCACCCCCGAAATGTGACAACCTTTTTGTTCTACACTGCTTGTCTAGTATACATAGAAGTCATTGGTTAGGAATAATATAATTTAAACTGAAAATTCTGACTATGCATATTAGTAAATAACTAGCTGTGCCCGCGACTTCGTCCGCGTGGATTTATATTTTTAGTGCTTTAGTTACCCTAATTATTTTTCTAACATAAAAGTAGCCTATGTTATGCGTTATAATCTTACCTATCTACCAGTAAAAGTTCCGTCAAAATCGGCCCAGCCGTTCCAGAGATTATCTAATAAAAACAGACAGACAAAATGTAGAATATACTGGTTCCGGGTTGTTTGGCCGTGGTCACTAGGAAACTTGTGTCCCATAGTTTCGTCGATCACTGCGGTCGACATCTTCAGTGGTCAAGTCCGGGCGCCGACGAGTGCGGAGAACTCTCCTCGGCGGCGACTTCACTAGGGCGCAGTTGGAGGGGGGAAACGACGTGATCGATCCTGATTGGTCGGGATCGAGAGCTCCCGATCGAGAGCTGCGGAACTGTCGCGCTCTATCCTGATTGGTCGAGGCTCCGGATACCGTTGATGGTGTTGACTTCGTCATGTTTGAACCGTGATGACGAGCGGCTCTTAGTGCTGGGTACCAATCTTTTTGAAAATTCAAAAAGTTCGTTTTTTTCTTTTTAAATTGGTTTTACGCTTGAATATTTCGATGGCTTCTCGAAGTAGCCGTGGGTAGAACTGTGAAGTGGTGGCTAGAACCGTCGTGTTCTGAAATTTAATGGTATGATTACCAATCTCCTAGGTGTGTTCTGCAACCGTTGACTTGTCTAAGTGGCTGAGGTGGCAATTTCGTTCATGTTCCGAAAGGCGGGGTGCTTCTTTGAGTAGTGCCCACGTGATCAAAGCCACATGAACAGGGGATTCGGTAAACTCCAGCTGTAGATAGTGGGTCACGAGGGTCCATGACATAACGGTGAAGATAACGTAACTGCATCGCGGGCTTGAAGATAAGCTTGATGTTGTAAGCTTCTAGCAGTCTCCCGATACGATCCGTTGTGCCACGAATATATGGCAAAAAGCCCTTCCCTAAAGGGACAGGTTTCTCCTCATCCTGGCTCGATACAGAAGATTTCCTCGGATGAAGAGCTCTCCGTATCTCCTGGGAAGAGAATCCATTGGCTTGGAAGGCCGAGTCCAGGTGGCGTATCTCGTTTTGAAGGTGTTGAGGTTCACAGATGCTCTTAGCTCGGTGGACCAGGGTCTTGATGACTGACATTTTCTGTCTGGGATGGTGGTTGGAGTCCTTGTGTAAGTAACGGTCTGTGTGTGTGGGCTTTCGATAGACTCGGTGACCAAGGCTGCCATCTTCTTTTTTGGATGCCAGTACATCGAGGATTGGCAGGACCCGTTCTTCTTTACCTGCATGGTGAACTAGATGTTAGGATGGATGCTGTTCAGGGGATTCAGAAACTTAGTCAGCTCAGTGTATCCATGACTCCAAATCACAAAGGTATCGTCTACGTAGCGGAACCAGACCTTAGGCTTCTTAGGAGCTCTGTCAAGAGCAGCTCAGTATTTTTTGCACGAAACAGGCGCCCCTGTTTTTTGCAAATAATACTGTGCTAATTTCGTGCTAATGATTTGCACAAAATTATGCAAAGAAATCCATACAGTGTGGGCGGTCGCATGCGTGACACGCATGAGGCAGTGCAGGCTCTTATGCTGAAACCGGTGGACTTGCATGATAGGTTTAGTCATCGTAGAGGGAGCTATGAATTTTGTGAGGATAGGAGCTATAGAGGGAAAGGGATAAGATAGAGGGAAAAAGACTAGAGTGTATATGATGTGTGTATGTATTTCTTCTGTACAGGTTCTAAATTATTATTATTTACATATAAACAAAACCTTAACGAATCATTAAATCAGATTTTATTAACGTTGTGGCTTTTTTTTCTGCGCAGAGCCCTAATTATTTTTCTAAAATAAAGTAGCCTATGTTACGCCTTCAAACATCAAAACTGTCTACAGTGCTTATATTCTCTTTGACTGTCTAGGGATATACATATAACAATAGTAGAATTAAAAAAATATCAATTCTAGAAAAAGTTTTGAATGCCAAATTGTTGATGGTACTTTAGCGCTGGAAGGTGTGTTTTCGAGCGCTTCTTCGAAAGCAATGTTCCGGATGAGCGGTAGTTGCTTTTGGTATAATAATACAACTGGTGCGTGTAGTAGCTGACTGCTCATATATTTCGGTAAAACCACAGCGTTTATATACAGTTTTAAAACAAAGGATTAAAACGTTAGCCAATCAAATATTTACACGTATGGATCGTATGATACATTAGTGTTGATCCATTCGCACGCTGCTTCTGTCTCTCTCGCTCTTTACCAACGCCCGGGCGCGCGTCAGCGCGCGTGGTGGCGTCCACATAAATACGGCGCGCCTCGAAGCGCCGCTCCTTTCACTGCGCGCCAGCGACGACGGACGGTTGCCAGGCGGTCGCCCTTGCAGATTGAACACGACGCGCCTGCGTGTTGCGAACATGTACCTTGAAGCTCGAAGATATTATGTGTTCTTGAACGTTTAGCCGGAGATGAAGATGTAACCATCATTGAGTCCTGTAAACGGTTCTTTTCAGAGCCGCTGTACCGTTTCTATTAGCACAGAGTCCGCAGTCCTTTTCAGGATTATCTTGGTCTTGTTTCTGTAGACGGCTGTTGCGGCGGTGAGACCGATCATGAAGGAGTGGTTGAAGAGGGACCATGGGAACCTCTCCTACCGGATGAGCCAGATGGTTACCGGACACGGGTGTTTCGGTAAGTATCTGTGGCGAATCCACCGGGAGACAACGCCGCAGTGCCAGCACTGCGAGGATCCTGGCGAAGACACGGCGCTCCTCACGTTGGTGGAGTGCCCTACGTGGGTGAGTCAACGCCGGGATCCCGTTGCGGTCCTGGGCGTGGTCGTTCTCTCGTTGGAGACCATGGTGAGGGCCGTGGTTTCCGACGGGAGCAAGTGGCACGCCGCCACCTCTTTCTGCGAGCAGGTAATGCGCGCGAAAGAGACGGCGGAGAGGGAGCGGGAGAGAACCCTGCCCCCCGAGTTTCGCAGTCTGCGGCGAGGACGCCGCAGACTCATCTACGCCCGGGACTACCGACCTCCATGATCGGGGCCTGAGGACGGCAGTTGGCCGACTCGCCGTCCTTACAGAAGCAGGCCGTGGCGGAGGCGTGTCGTGTGTGCCCTACACACGCCTGCCAACTCACCGAAGCGGGATAAAACCCGACCCCACCAGGCGAGGCCGCGGTGGCGGCTAAGGTGCGCCGGCAACCCTGGGGTTATCCTTTCGAGGGCTTACCCGGGGTGCCCGGCAACGGACACTTGGGGAGGACACCGTGCGGTTTTAGTCGAGACACGACATAACCACCCCCGCTGGCCAGCGGGGGGGCATCCGAAGGGATTTCCGCACGTAAAAAAAAAAAAGCCTATGTTACGCCATGCCAGTGAAAGTCCCATTGAAATCGAATTTTTTGTCCGTCTGTCTATCTTTCAAACAGACAGACTGACCAACGGACAAAAGTTTTAAATGTTGTGTTTTGTTATAAGTATCGTTTACACATTCATATGCAACTATTAAAAATCTGTTATTTTCATATTACAAATAGACACTTGAATTTCATTTATTTGTATAGATACTGGAGCTGACGTCATCGAAAGCGCGCGTACAATGGCGGTGTTCAAATAGATCAAATTTCATCGATATTTGTATACGTTATTTTACCAACTAATTTGAACACTTTTAATAATATTTATTTTTGATATTGTCGGAAGTTGCGAATGTCACATATTGAAATAAAACAATTTTTAACGGATTCTATCGCGATTTATTTGATGTTATTTTATATTTCACATTGACCCCTACGTTTCGGTTGCTTTTCAGCAGCCATGGTCATGGGCGTAAAATATAAAATAACATCAAATAAATTGCGATAGAATCCGTTAAAAATAGTTTTATTTCAAGTATTTATATTTTTTACTTTGTTATAGTGAAGTTAAAAATGAATTATACGAATAAAAAATGATGCTATTTGTCTCTCTAAAAGCTTCTCCAGCCCAACATGGAGAGTGCTTTGTGACTTGTGCTAAAGAAGGATACGTGACTCGTATTGCACAATTTGTCTCCCCAAAAGTTTTTTCAGTCCAACATGGAGTGTGCGTTGTGGTAGTGCTAAAGAAGAATACCAAAGAGTGCCTTGCTCGTATGCACAATTTGTCTATCCAAAAGCTTCTTCAGCCCAACATTATGTGTGTGTTGTAATAAAGACGTATAATGCGCAACGTAACGTGGCTCGTATGCACAATTTGTTTGCCCAATACGTGTTTATAGAAGCTTTTGAGCAAACAAATTATTTGTAAACACGCAGCACAGCCACAGAGTAAGTAATACTACGTAAGGAGCAGAGCAGCTGCTGTAATACATGCACCCAGCACACCAATAAATCCAATAATGCTGTCATCTTTTGCTGTCATGGCTGTCATGAGTGTCATAACTCAATCGATGTTTCGATGTTAATGTCATTTATTGCATTATATTATAGTGAAAATAAAATAGAAATTATTTACATAATTCAATGATATTTGGTCGTAATTACATTACGTAGAATGATAAGCTTTTAATTTATATTACATAAGCTACAAAAAATAGTGACAATGAGTGCTACACCATATATTGCTGGTAAATAAAATATTTTAAATCACAATCTCTGGAACAAGCATGTTCGATAGGTTATAAAATTATAAATATTAACTGAGTTTTTCATTGTATTTGTAGGATTGACCAGCAAAAATATATTTTTGATTGATTTCAAAGAACCATATGAAGAGAAATCGCTCCGAGATGAAACAATCACTAACATTCGTAGTATTGTTTTTAGCCCTAAAGGAACTTACCTTGCGTATCGGACCGATAAAAAGTGGGTATAATATTTAATATAATTACAAATATATGTACAATGTCTGATTTTGAATCAAATATAAAATCATAATAATTCGTACTTTAAGGCAATATATAAATAAACTAGCTGATGTCGGTTATCGCGATCAAAACTAATCATGAAATTTTTATCCCGTTCCCGCAACACATGGGAACCTAGGCCAGTGTTTAAAAGTAGCTTGTCTTATTCCAGGCTATAATCTATACCTGTACCAAATTTTAGCCCTATCAGTTCATCCGTTAAAGTAGATTGAGTAACAAAAAAAGTCTTGCAGTTTGGAGCCTGATATCCACTCTCCTACATTTTCTCTTGATTTGACTTATCTTGGCTTCAGGGGAGCGACTGTCGTCTAACCCCCATACTTGCTGTCCGGTAGCAGCTGTACAGGCTAGCAGTTAAGGTTGCCTTGGGCCCCAAAGATCTTGATGCCATATATACTTGTTGAATGAATAAATATATTATATTAGACTACAGTAAACTAGAGGACAACTAACAACAAAACATGATTTACCTTAACTTTTTGTTAATAGAGTGGAGATAGTGAAATGTGCTGACTGGTCTGCAATAGCAACCATTAGTGGAAATGTTAAGGACATGTTCTTTTCGCCTTTAGATACCTATTTCACTGTATGGGAAATGTTCCTGATAACCAAAGAAAATCCCCAGGTATATAATATAATCATGATATGTACTAGATTTTTGAATTAATAAAGAAAAAAAAGGCAATAGTTTTCACTTTTTTACTACTTTAATGTTATTATTGTTGTCTAATAAATAACATTATTACACACTAGATTAAAGAAATAGTAATCTCTTCTGGCTCTAGTATTTATGATTTTTTATGAGGGGAAATACAGTTTTTTTTAATCAACAAACTGTGAAATAGTGTTGTAAAAATGCTCCACTACTGTTTCATTATAATGAAAAAGTTACCACTTTACATAACAAATTATCATCAACTATTTCAGGGCAAACCTAATCTTTATGTTTACAAATCACTCAATGGTGAGCTGGTGAGAAGTTTTGTGCAGAAAAACCAAACTGGATGGTAAGATAATGTTATAACTAGTAAAACTCGTTTTACTTTTGACACATTTCCTGGCCACATGTCACTGTGGCAGAGCATCAACTGCATGTAAAATAAAGGTTGGAGTGCACAGATTTATGGGTCGAGAGGAGATTCTACCTTATCTGTTATTTATTTTAATAAAATTAATATCATGACATTTTATGTGACATATGAGATATCTATACAATATGTAACAAAACTAGTATCCGATCCGTGAAGGTGTATAAAGGTATAAATATTAGGTACTGTAAACCGGAGATGGCCCAGGGTCAGTCGGGGTGCAAGGGATAGGCTCTATGGGCAACCTTACACCCCGGCGTCTGTAGACCCGAGACGGCGTGCGGTTTTAGTTGGTTCAAGCCCGATATAACCGCCCCCGCTGGCCAGCAGCTGGGGGGGTATCCGAAGGGAGTTCCTGTTCTGTACTGTTTATGTAATCCTTTTTGAAAAATAATTTTTAAAAAAATACCCCACTAAAAGTTGTTGCCCCTTTGTTAAAAAACCCGCTCCAAAAAAAACACAAGTAGGCTGATATAAGCTGCCGCTAAATATTATTGGATATCTACAATGTAGTGTTGTTACATTGTTTGATTTTCGGGTCATTTTGGATAATTGTAATCCAGGAAATGGCATTTAGAAATTCTATAGTGCATTTATTTTCATTAATATATATATATACAGGGTGTCCCGGAACTCAACGATAACCTGGTACTGGGCGAAATGCTAAGGTATAACCGTTATGAAAAAAATAAGAAAATAATCCATGTCACTAGTCAAGCGCCAATAGACATTTTTTGAAAAAGTTGAAAATTGTACACTCTTAGTCACATTTGCAAGTACTGTGATCACAATTTTCACAATTTTACAGTGATTTTTTTAATATATTTTATTTTTTTATTTTGAAACCTTTATTAAACGATAATTTACAAATCTATTACTTTATTTTATTCTATTGTAGACATCGACATCATCGTCTTGCCTCACGGCATAGGCCTCCTCCAAGTTTCGCCAAATTTTATATCTTTGGCTTTGTTTCGCCAAGTGGCTCCGGCCACTTGTTTCAAGTCGTCTTCCCATCTTCGAACCTGTCCTCTTCTCTTCTCATCTCTTGGGTACCATTCTACTATTTCTTTGCTCCATTTTTCTACTTGGCTTCTCATCAAGTGGCCTATCCATTTCCATTTTTGTGTTCTTATTGTTTTCATAACATCATTAATTTTTGTTTTTTTTCTTATGTTTTGTAATCTTATTTTTTCTATTTTCTTGATATTAAGGATGCTTCTTTCCATGCTGTGCTGTTCCATGTTCCTTCCCAGAAGGAAGGATCAGGGAAAATGGGTGAAATGGCCCACTGAAGAAGGGTTGATCACCCGCCAGGTCATCGGCGTCCCCGTTGGAAATAATAATGCTGTGCTGGCAGGTTTTTAAATTATTGGTTAGATTTTGTGTCAAGGCCCAAGTTTGGCACCCATATGTCAGGCAGGGAAGTATACAGGTATTGAATATTTTCTTCTTTTCTTTAAGTCTTATTGCTGGATTTTTCATGATTTCTTTTAATGACCAGTATCTTTTCCATAAGACACATATTCTTCTTTCTATTTCTTTTTGTATTTGGTTTTGAGGTGATATGATCTGCCCTAAGTATATGTACTCTTCTACATATTCTATTGTACTTTTGTTTATTTTTACGTCTTGTTTCAGGTGGTTTGTCATTATTTTGGTTTTTTCAGTGTTCATCATCAAGCCTACCCTTTCACTTTCATTTGCGAGTTGCTGTAGCATCATCTGTAGTTTTGTTGGGTCGTCACTGATTATGATGAAATCGTCAGCAAACCTTAGGTGATGTGGTAGTATTCCATTTATGTTGACTCCTTGATCATCCCAGTTGAGTTTTCTGAATATGTGTTCTAGGCATGCTGAGAATAATTTTGGTGATAATGGGTCTTCTTGACGGACCCCTTTCTTTATCTGAAAAACTTCTCCTATTGATTTTAGTTTTATTTTGGCTGTTGTATGTTCATCGATTTTGCTAATTATTCTTGTATATTTGTCAGGGACTCCTTAATTTTGAAGTGCTTCCCATATATACCTGTGTTTCAAGGAATCAAATGCCTTGTTGTAGTCTACGAAGGCGAGGTAGTATATTTTGTTGTATTCATTGTACTTTTCGATTAGTTGTTTAATAGTTAGAATGTGATCAATGGTTGAAAAATCTTTTCGAAACCCGAAAGGCGATGCATAGCTTGTATTAGTGCCGGAGGGGTACAGTTTGAGCATCTTCTTTAGTTTTAGGATGATATTAAAGTGTGCTACACGGTTTTGATCGGCGGCGGTTTGAAACAGAAAATAACAGATTTGAGCTTTGCCGGCTACACGGTTTAAAACTTGTTTGAAACCGTCTAGCCGCTTGTTTAAAACCTCGCAAACGACAGTCACGTTCTACCAGTGGTTTCAAACGCAAGCCTTGCTGCCAAGGGTGTTTAAAGGTCAAACGAAATTTGGCATAAAACAACTATCTACACTGTTTTAAACCTCTGTTTCAAACTGCCGTTTAAAACCGTGTAGCACATGCTTTACGATAATTGATTGTTTTATTTCGATTGAGTTTTCAATGAGGTCCTTTCGCAAAAAATACAAAATAGCAATTTTATTGGCAAGAAAAGTGGCAAGTGTTTTACCATTTTGAAATCTAGACTAAATGGGCCATCTATTCAAAGAAATTGCCAAGGGTAGTGTGGTACTTTTTATTCCAACATGAAGTGTCGAAGTTAACTGACAATGATTTTGTAAACCATAACTCGCAAAGAATTAATTTATTTTACTTAGGTAACAATGTATAATACTTTGATTTGTAGTTGCGATTAATAGCAGTGTTATTTGAGATCACAATAAAAAAAAACACTGTAAAATTGTGAAAATTGTGAAAATTGTGATCACAGTACTTAAAAATGCGACCAAGGGTGTACAATTTTCAACTTTTTCAAAAAATGTTTATTGTCGCTTGACTAAGTGACATGGATTTTTTTTCTTATTTTTTTCATAACGGGTATACCTTGGCCTCTCGCCCGGTACCAGGTTATCGTTGAGTTTCGGGACACCCTGTAAATACACAAAATTAGATCTCTGAATTTGGTGAAATGACTTGGTATCGACAAAATATGTAGGTATTTGAAACAAAAAAAAAATTCGAGTAAAAAAATAAATAAATATATATAATATATTTTTAATTTTAGTTAATTATGGACATGGGGATGCAAATTGGTATAGTTTAAAAACAATCAATTAGCCCTGGGGTTCCTTTCCTTTCGAGGGCTTACCCTGGGTGCCCGGCATTGGACACTTGGGCAGGACACCGTGCGGTTTTAGTCGGTACATGCACGACATAACCGCCCCTGCTGGCCGGCGGGGGGGTATCCGAAGGGATTTCCACAAGTAAAAAAAAAGGGGGCTGTTTGTAGCTTATTGGTTAAGGAGTCGGCCTTACGATCAAGAAGCCCCTGCATTCAAATCCTTGTCATTACACTACCGACGATAACCTACTGCTAATACAAGCAATTTAGCTTAACTACAGGGGTTAACGGGCATAGTAGTATTTTTGTCACTAGTACTATACAAATCCCTAACCATTTGTTTATTTATAGGGAGCCAAGATGGTCATCAGATGAGAAGTTGTTTGCTCTACAAATGAACAACAGAGTGTTGATATACGAGGATGGTGATTTTGATAAATATGTGCAGAATTTACAAGCTGAGAAATTGAAATCATTCAGCATCTCACCAAGCCCAGCTCCTACATATTATTTTTCAACATTTACATTAGGTAAGTTCGCATGAATCATAGATTATAAAAAGACTGCTATAATTTACCATAAGTTTGCAAGAGAGTTATTGTAAAGTCAAGCCATCCAAAAAGATAATATGTTTAGTATTAGGCTTAGTATTACTATGGTTGAAATAGCCAGTAGACGGTCTACTCATCTGTCCTGCTCTTTGAAAATCCAATGACTTCTTTTGAAAATAATTATTAGTACATTGCCTGTCTCCGTTGCTCAGACTAGAAGGGTGTGGTGGAGGTCTTGCAGAGATCGCCGCCATACCTATATATATATATATATAGCTCTGACTGTCACAATCATTCAAGATTCGCTTTTCTGTGTACTTTAGGTAAACAAGGGCAACCGTCATTCTGGCGCGTGTTCAAGTACCCACAGTTCGAGCAGACGCAAGCGGTGGTGAGCCGCTCTTCGTTCCAGGCAGACAAAGCCAACTTCCACTGGAATAAGCGCGGCACTAACGTGTTTACGATGACACAGACTGACGTTAGTTGGAAAATATATTATCCCACTAATATCATAAATGTGAAAGTTTGGATGGATATATGGATGAATGTTTGTTACTCAATCACGCCAGGACGGCTGAACGGATCTGGCTGAAATTTGGTACAGGGATAGATTATAGTCTGGACTTTTTATCCCAGGAATACGTTCCTATGGGAAGCGGAAACGTGATCGAAATTACACGCTGTAGCCGCGGGCAACAGCTAGTTATACAATATTTTTTAAGGGGAATTGTGTTAAATCTGGCGCCAATGGATCGAAAACGTTTCGAAACGTTCTCCGAGTCTCTATGACCGACGCGACGTGTGACTTCAGTCGCACGTAATACACACAACTCCATATTGCGTAATATAGCGTTTTGGCGGGCTATTTGTTATTCTTTGAAAAAAGCATACAATAATAAAATTAAGAATTCTAGTGGATATGATAAAAAGTTTATCAATAAATAATCTGAGATAGTTTCCAGAAGTAAGCTAAATAGCCTATCATTTCTATATCATAGAATGTAACAGATTATTTTTCACACATATGTATAACTCCTATCACATTTAATATTCATCTTTTTCCTTATGAAATTCAACTTGTCTTGATTTCATGTCTAACTTGATATTATTATAATGTTTTAGGTCGACAAGACTGGTGGTTCCTATTATGGAAAGCAATCATTGTCTTACGGTGACGTCAAAGGGAGCTCGGAGAACGTGACATTTAGTAAGTTATAGGTAATGCGTACTTAAAATTCGATGGTAAGCACCTAAAATATTGATAAATAAGTAGTATACTGTCATTAGTTACAATGCCAACTAAAGCAACTGCCCTAACTATACTACGTTAATTGTGTTACGTAGATACGTTTTTTTACGATATGCTGGAACTATGCGCATACATATAGAATTAAACTTTATTTGTACTATCTATACTAATCTATACTAGTGATATTGTAAAGAGGAAAGATTCGTTTGTTTGTATTTGATAATTTGGTGTGTATGTGTGCATCTAAGTACGCGCGTTGTTTACCGGCCCCAGCGCCGAGTTGTATATGTGCGTGCCTGCACTAATGATATGCATTTGTTTTGTGATCCTAGTAATAAACTAGCTTCTAACTGCAAAGGTTGTTTTAGTTTAGTGGCCGACATCACATAATTACAAACAAACAAATCTTTCCTCTTTCTCAAAATCTGAAACGAATGAATTCATTCCAAAAAATCTTTCACCATTAGAATGGTACATTTAACACTATCCCTGAGTAACATAGGCTACTTTTATATCGATATTTCCACGGGATCAGGAGTAACGCAGGTGAAACCTAATGTTAAATGAAATTACGCAAGAGTACAAAGTTTCAACTACATAAGGTGAACAGATTCGTGTACGCACAGAATACATCAAAGTTTTTTTTATAGCCTTAAAAATATCTTACACTAGCTGACCCGGCAGACTTCGTACTGCCTCAATCGATGACAAACCTTTTAAACCTTCTCTGGACCTCCACAAATAATTCAAGACCAAAATTAGCCAAATCGGTCCAGCCGTTCTCGAGTTTTAGCGAGACTAACGAACAGCAATTCATTTTTATATATAAGAGAAGATTAATAAGTTCTTTAGTTAGACTATGTTGTCGGACTTTTTAGGGCTCCAGATACTAACTGATTACCAACCCGGCATAACGTGCTCTACGTGGTACGGAGGAGTCTCACTGTGTTAAGAACAGTCATCCATACTAAGACTGACCGGGCTAATGTTGTTTAATCTAGCAATGTGCTAACTTACCATGCTACCGTTTCGCGAGCTCTGCTAGAAGAGAATTGGAATCAATTCTGCATAATTAAATTTTTATGTTTCACAGGCAAGGAGGGACCCATTCACGCGCTGTCATGGAACCCCGGTAACTCGAACGAGTGGGTGGCTGTGTATGGTCACGCTCCTGCCAAAGCTACTGCGTTTAACACCAAGTGTGAACCGCTGTTCGAATTTGGCACAGGCGCCTGGAACTCCATATATTTCCCGCCTGAAGGAAATCATATCCTTTTCATAACATTCAGAACTGAAAATATTAAATTTTTGGATTGATTGATAGTTCCGATTACTCTAGTATTCTTTAAAAAAAATGCTAGCAGCACTGATCAGCTACCAAGTAGTTCTGAACGCGTTGACCATTAAAAAAACAATAAGGCAAACATTTAATGTTGGGTCTGACAGATCAATATACGAAGATTAAATTAACCTGTGAATAGATACCTGTTAGCAACTATAAAAAACAATTTGCATCATGCTTACAACCGGTTGCTTAACTCCGTTCGTTCGTTGGAGCTATACAATTAACTAACTCCAAAGCTAGGCTCTATGGTGAGACGCTGTAGCCAAAAGAGGCCCTTATAGGTGCTCGTTCCTCAGTTCTTGGCTCTAAACTAAGTTTGGGCATGAATAACTAGTGACTATGTGGTATGGGTTGGCCGTTAATTTCGCTATCGAGGAGAAATGTACCTTTTTTTTTTGTGCGGAAATCCCTTCGGATACCCCCCCGCCGGCTGGCGGGGGCGGTTATGTCGTTCTTGAACCGACTAAAACCGCACGCCGTCTCGGGTCTACAGGGGTGTAAGGTTACCCATAGAGCATATCCCTCGCACTCCGACTGACCCTGGGCCATTCGCAGTGTCCCCTCTGATAACAGCAGAGGGGTACCTGGAGCGACCACCCACGCGGGCCTTGCAGGCCCGCCATACCTCGACCCCCTCGTGCAATGGGGTCAGCTGGCCCTGAAAAGGGCCGGTTGGTCAGACTCTTGGCCGTTGACGTTGACGCCAGCTACTCCAGAGGAGCAATCAATGATGCGTCATCGCCCACTTTCCCCAGGGTGCACCAAACTTGGAGGTGATCCAACCAGTCGCACTCCAGGAGAAATGTACCTCACCTACAATATTGCATAAAACAAATCTATTAATGAAACATCCTTAACACATTCCCACGTATGCTCATCGCTGGTTTCGGCAACATAGCATCCGGTCACATCGAAGCGTGGGACTTGCGAGGCTACAAGAAGATTGGCTCCTGCGCCGCACCTGATACTACCGCCTTACAATGGGACCCCAGAGGAGAAGCGTTCATCACTGCTACTACTTATCCTAGGCTTACTGTTGGCAATGGGTATGTTTTTACTTTTCATGGGCATAGAATATAAATTTAGTTGCCACAGATAGAATTATGTACATACTAGTTTTGTTACATACTATTATTTAGCATGTAGTAACATACACCAAAAGCAATGCTTTCTGTACAAAATAATTTTTTTGTAGTTGACACCCAATTAATCCTTGACAGAAACAAAATGTTTTTTTTTATCCAGCTACAAAATCTGGCACTACACATGCGCTCTCATGCACAAACACGTGTGTCCAGACAAAGAGAACTTATTGGCAGTCAGTTGGCAACCAGGCAACTTCGCCAAAAGCGACCTGTCTAGGGTGGTACCTAAAGCCATCGAAGACTCAACACCTAAGCCAGCGGCCGCTTACAGGCCACCCGGCGCCAAGAATAGACCGTCTACGTTCAAGCTGCATGAACAGGAGAGACCTCACAAGCCTGGTGAAACCGCGCCGTCAGGTAACTTTATCATCCTTCGAGCCTTTTCTCATCTCGTTGGCTTTCAGTGTAATTACGAAACGGCCTAACTTCGATATTTTCCATGAAGCGACTGCCAGCTGACTTCCACAGCCCACTGGCGATATCGAACCTTTCAAATTTTGACTCTGCGTTATGAATCAGTCAGTCAAGTTATTATATCTATATTGTGTTCGCCAGGAATCTTATTCTAAGGCTAGTGCTACACTCGACAGAATTGCCTTCGTGGATACCGCGTCGGAATGCCAATACAAGTTATTGCATATAAATTACATCAGCGACGGAAATTCCGTTGAGTGTAGCGCCAGCCTTAGAACCCAAAAGAAAGCGGCATTGCCTACAATTCAGCAATCAGAAATAATAGTTGGACATGATAAACTTGAAATTTTGAAACCTGAATCCAGCCTCTATAAACTATTCAAGCAAGAATTCATAAAATCCATGCTGTTTTGCACATATCCTGCATTCACTCATACAGAGTTTGTATTTTCCGCATGCGTTTCTGAACTATTTATGTGTGTCTGATACATAAATAACAAATGACTTCTATGAATACTACTAGACTCGTTGGGCGGAACAAAAAATTTGGTATCGCAAAAGACCAGCAATAATGCGCAACTATTTTTAGCTGTCATACAGATGAAATTTCAGAAAGTCGTTTGTCTAGTATGTGTACTACTATTACATTTTTGTATGTTTATTATGCGCAGGCTTCAAAGTAACATTAAATAATTTATTTCGTTAGCGACTCCATCAAAACAAGCGATCAAACAGAAGGAGAAGCGCGATGCCCGCAAAGCGCGCAAAGCCGAGGAGAAAGCTCAAGGTGACGTCAATCCGCCGTCTCCTACCGCGTCGTCCGCTACCCCTAAAGTTCCTTTCATCTCTACTGGTGACCCCGAAAAGGATAAGAAAATCAAAAATTTGAACAAGGTATTCCCTCTTCAAAATATCATTGTCATCACATCTCTTTGTATGCTTTAAGTTCATTTTGTTAAATGATTATGTTTAATTTTGTTAGTTGTAAGTCCATTATTGTATTGGAGAAAATCGGCTTTTACGGGAGCGACTACCGTCCGATCTCCGAATTCCGAGAGGAAAACCTGCGCCAAAGCCTCGTCTTTTGATCGTCAGGAGAACCAGCTAGCAGGTTGACTTGGGCCCCGAAGATGTTAATAGGACTATATACACCCATTCATCTACACTAGTATTACAAAGAGGAAAGATTTCGCTAATTATTCCCTAGCAATAAAAACGAGTCAAGAACTTGAGAACGGCTTCACCGATTTGATCGATTCTTCTTTGTTATTTTGGTAATTGTCAGGCCAAGGATTATATGAAATACAATTTTGAAGATTCGCGGGAAATGTCGGCATTACCCGGATGCCGAAATTTCCCGTGAATTCCCTGTACAAGAATTTCCTGGACAAGAACAGCTAGAAATTCATAAAAATACGTAACTATTCTATAACTAAAAAAAACATGGACATTGTGGTAGGGAACCTGTACAAGCCTTACAAGCACTTGTTTGTTTCAGAAACTGAATGACATCGAAAAACTGAAATTGCAGAAGGCTGCAGGCAAGCAACTCGAATTGAACCAACAAGCTAAGATCGAGGGTGAGGCAGCTTTACTCCAAGAGCTCGCTCAGCTCAGGTTATGATTGTTCATGCATCTCGAGTACTGCACGAAGAACCATTTGCTTATGTCATTTTAGTTTTAAGGACAACTGTGTAGTTGCTGCTACAGTGTAACAAATGACCTATATAAAAATGTTTTTGAAGATAATATAAAATATAAAATGTACTAAAGTTAGTATATCTCTATATAAAACCATACTACAAGTATGGCAGAAGTGTTTGATGAAAATATTTACAAATAAAAACCTAATTATATGCTAATGATCGTCTAAAGGATTCAAGATTCACGAGGTTCAAGAAGATCAACGAGTGTCCAAAATTTTAAGTTGAAGGTAGCGAACATGCCATTTTAGAAATATACATACATATACTCACGCCTTTTTCCCTCCGGTATAGGCAGAAACAACAGCCAGCCATCTGCTTCTGTCTTTAAACATTTCGCGAGCTTCTACTACTGTCATTAACCTTTCATGCAAGCCGGTCAGTTTCGAGTGTTTTTGAACTGCTCTTTTGTCAATACATAGGTTAATCTGATCAGTGTACGTATGTTCTGCGAGACCCGGCCTGTTTGCCTATTACATGTGCCTTACATAGTTGGTGTGTTCTATGTGCCCAAACCTAAGTAAGCATCCCCTGTTCCATTCTCCTAAAATTCTCTTTCAGGTTACACCATTCTCGTATATCTGTATTCCTTTTTGTATCAGCCAGCCTTATTCCACACAAACAGCGCAATGATCGCACCTCAACTGCCTTCACCCTACTTAATAGATAGTAGTAATATAATATAATAATAATAAGATTGTAGTATCATTACATACATTCTACACGTATAGGCCTTCTAGGCCTCTTCTTATCTTTTTTAATAGCTATAGTATCAAAGAAGATATAATTATTATGAAATCTCAAGAATTGAGTAGACCGTTAACCGATAGACCGATAACCGTGACTGGCTCCAGTACTGGACATTATTGTGGCCAGTTACGTATGTGCGAAACAGCCTGGATTTGCGGACCTTATAATTATAAACCTACCTTAGTATTGTTGTGGCCTATAAGTATAAACTAAGATTTAGGAGGATTTCAGGCATTTATCATATGGTTCGATCGCCACATAAAAGTTTGTATTTATTATAGTACATTATTACAGTTCCTTTTAGTTTACACTACGAGGTAGTGCCTTATCACACAATCGTTTAGAATCGCATAACTATTAGAAAAAAGTCCGCTCTTCCATTTTTAAACTGTTGACGCCGAAGATAGATCATTGGCATAACATTATTAAAATATATATTAAAAAAATATGGCGAGTATATTCTTTATAGCCCAGGTGTAGCTCTATAACAGATAATATATTTTTTTCATATATAAATCTGTTAATAATATTAATAAAAATTGCATTTTTCGTTTTGTTAATATAAGTGTATAAGTTCGCTGACCAAAGGAGGAAAGGACATTTTTTGTGAAGAATACAGTGACTGTTGATTGTTTAACGCCGTTTTAATTGATATCAATACAAATCTGATTATTATATTTTGTAACTAGAAGTTTTATTTCAAAAATACCTAATGATTTCTGTGTATGCTACTAAACGAGGTGTTTAGAACAAAATTGAGTCCCGATTCACGGATGAGGTGGGTACGGGATGCAGAGACTAGATAAATGAGTTAATGAATTTGGATACCTATCTGTATAGATAGGCATTTCGTCATGTCATGTGTATGAGTCCCAAATAGTAGCGCATTTTTCATGATCGGTTTATGGTTTTTGTCGCTGGGGACCCATAACACAGTATTTCAAACTGAATGCATGGGGATTACCCTGGCAGCTTCAGCGGTAATGGCCAGGAGAGTGGAAGGCCACTCAATACGCATACTCCGACAGCATAGCCGTGCTGCAAGCTTTAAACAGCCACACTATAAAATCGGGACTAATATTGGAGTGCCATCTTAAATTGAACCAAATAGGCCACTTCAACAACATAACCTTGCAATGGATTAAGGGCCACAGCGGCTCGCGCGGCAATGATGCAGCAGATGAGCTTGCCAGGACATGGTGGTAATGGGACCTGAGCCCATAATACCGATCCCCTTTGCCTACCTACGAACCATAGTAAACAAATGAACGAGAGATCAACACAACAGCTATTGGATAAATCTGGAAGTTTGCAGACAGGCGAGGGAAGCAATCGCTGTGCTTGAAAGTAGACTGATCAGGCGTCTTCGACAACTGACCAAACGGCAACTGCGCACGGCCACAGCTGCCATCATGAGGCACGGCTCCTTCAATAAACACCTTTTTATTTTAGGAATCACCGACAGCCCTCTCTGTAGAGCCTGCATGAGAGAGGAAGATACAGCAGCACACATGCTCCTACACTGCCCTGCAACCGCCACATACAGGGTTAACTGGGTACTTCGGAAACACAGGTACGCTCCGGGAGATCGCCAGCAGCGTGAATAGCTTGCTGGCGTTCTTCAATGAGTTGGGGTGGATCGAATGAAATGCCCACCCTCACGCAAAAACCGCGCCTTGTCGTGGAGTTGCGAATACCAGCCCGTGATACCATACCATACCATGGCTTTTCCCGATACCATTGTTTTTAATAGTTATAGTTTTACCGGTAGCACGGTACCGCTCGTTCGTATGTCGCGCATTCCTAGGGAGCGGTACAGCGGTAACGGTGAAACTATGGTATACGTAGGAAATACCCCTCGGTGCAGTTAATTCATTTTATAATACACTTTTTAATAATACGAGGGTCAAACTGAAAGTTCTTAGAACTGGCCACTTATAAACAATATAATAAAAAAATAATTCTAAAATTTGAAAATAGAACTCTTTGCCAATATTACTGAGTATATATTTCATTCATTTATCATTTGTTTTACGATTTGGCGGCAAATTGAAAATTGTCTGTGTCACGTTAACATGAATTTAACACGAGAAAATTTTCGTGCAATGATTTTTTATGACTTTCGATGTCATTTAAGTCAACAAGAAAGTTATGATAGACTACGATTGGCCTTTCACGATGAAGCCCCATCTCGTGCGACTGTTTACAACTGGTTTAATGAGTTTAAACGTGGTCGCACTAATCTCACTGATGATTTACGTGAGGGACGGCCTTCTACGGCGACGACTGAAAATAACATCTGTGTTGTGCGGCGTATGATAGAGACTGACAAAAGAGTGACCTATCAGCAGATTCGGACAAGCTTAGGCATCGGTATGAGTCAAGTGCACAAAATCCTCCACGAACATTTAGCGGTCAGGAAGCTTTGCGCCCGGTGGATACCTCATAATTTGACTGAGGCTCAAAAACTCCATCGTGTGGATTGGTGCCGTAAAATGATTGAAAGATTTAACGGAGGTGACTCTAATGCTGTGTTCGACATACTAACAGGTGACGAAAGCTGGATTTACTGTTATGATCCTGAAACCAAAAGACAATCTGCTCAGTGGGTGTTTCCTTTCGAGGAGTTGCCAACTAAAGTGAAGAGAGATCGAAGTGCGGGAAAAAAAATGGTGGCCTCGTTCTTTGGAAGGATAGGTCATTTCGTAACAATTGTGTTAGAGGATCAAAAAACAGTTTCTGCAGAATGGTACACTACCAATTGTTTGCCACTTGTCTTGGAAAAAGTTCGAGAGAAACGACCTCGCAGTAGGATCCTCCTTCACCACGACAACGCCTCGTCGCACACCGCCAAGCGAACGATCGACTATTTGGCGACATCAAACGTTGAATTACTGGGTCACCCGCCGTATAGCCCCGACCTCGCGCCTTGTGATTTTTATTTATTTCCAAAAATTAAAGAAAAACTTAAAGGAAAGCGGTTTATGAATGCTGAAGAAGCGGTGGCTGCGTATCGCGATGCCATTGAAGAGACACCTAAGGACGAGTGGGCAAAGTGCTTTTCCCAGTGGTTCCATCGCATGCAGCGGTGTATTGACGTGAATGGACAATATTTTGAAAAGATATAATAAAACTAATAACTGGCTAATGTAATCAGTTTTTGATTTTCTAAGAACTTTCAGTTTGACCCTCGTAAATAAATAAATATTCTAGGACATCCTACTCAGCGCTATCTAGACCCGAAGTAAGCATAGCTTAAATACTTGTGTTATGGGATCTAGAATGCGGATAAACATACTTAGAAACATTTTCTTTGGTTAATACATATATATTATACATAGAAACACCTAGATCCATGCAAATAGACATATTCATGCATACAAATATTGGCACAGCCGAAATCGAACCCGCGACCTCCGACTTAGCAGTCGAACGCACTGCCGCTACGCCACAGAGGTCGTCAAGTCACAAGAACCACGAGAGCAGCTATAATTTTTAAGTGTGCCGAGGTTATATAAAAAAATGAAGAACAGGTTCAATATACAAGAAGTCTTCAGCCACCTACACAAAAACAAGTTTTTGCTATCGATTTATGTGTAATAAGTCTACGGCTTTTGCTTGGATTTAAAGTGTCGAAATTATCTCATTTCGCAGTGTCAAACTCGTACCTCCCCTACATGTTAATTAGAAACACTGATCAGCGTCATCATCAAAGATTAATGTCGTTTTAAAAATAGTGTAAAAACTGTGCGTGTCCTTTTTCGATCAGCACTAATGACTTCACTCGAAACAGTGATAATACTCACCGTTAACAGAATCGTTTCAGTCAGTTGGCACAATTCGGTTTTTTAATGTTGATTGTTGGTCAGTTTCGTGACACGTTGGGACTGGGATAAATGGATCATTGCATCTTTAGCCTACTAAAAATCTGTGAGTGATATCGTTACTTTAGTAATATAGACATCAATTTTGATATCACATCAGAGAACCGGCAACAACGACAGTTCTACGTTCATTCTAATACTTCTAACCTTTATTTTGTTTTTCTTTTTTAATTAATCCAAGTATATCGAAACAATGATAATAGTAGGCTAAACTCCTCGCAATGGATATAAGCCAAGGAAAAAGGCCCCCAGTTCCCGGTGGTCTCACTATTCCAGGTAGGGGGAAGCAGCCGCGGTAACGGCGGGGCAGGGGGTGCTAAGAATCTCCGGGATACATGAGGCTATCACTGTCGACTCCAACTGGCAAACTACAACTGTAACACCCTACGGCTGGACCAACACCTCGCCAAACTCGAGGTAGAGCTAGGTCGCATTAAGGCCTATTCAAACATAAACACTCAGTTTGTGGCACGACCACAAGTCGGGCGCTATAGTGTTAAAATTCCAATTTTGTCATTCTGAAATCTAAAGCTCCTTGGAGAGCACCCCGGCCACTTTGACCTGCCCACCAGGTGCACCTTTATACATCAGCTGGTAGCTATCCCCAATGAGCTGGGACCTACGGCCCCTCCAGCAAGTCTCTTGCAGGGACGCCACGGCCGCCCTCCGCCTGGAGAGTGCGTCGGCTAACTCCCTCACGCGACCGGTGAACGTCCCAATGTTTCACGTTGCTAAGTGGAGTTCATAGGATTCACGCGTCAGAAGTCGCGTTTTTCGCCATGCCCGGCCCCGGCACGGTAGCCCTTGCCCACTTACGTCAAGATTTTGGCGAAACTCCTGCTTGCCGTTTTGCGGCGGCGGCGCCCTATCTCATATGGAATTCTGTATTATACCTGTCATATTTAATTTTGATGGTTTCGGCTTTTCGTCGTGTCGCGTCCTGTTTTAAAACTAAGTACAACGCGTGGCGACGCGCGACGACGCTATTGTCTTTGTCTTCAGCCATTGATGCGCACTCGTCTTAGTTAGTTCGGCACTGTGCTATTTCTGGTGCGGTCGGCTGGAGGCGGTAGGTAACTAGTATATGCTTTGGGTCGACGTCTGACGTGTCCACTCACGGCGCGCGAGTAATTCACGACGACGCGCGCAACCTCTTGAATTTCAACCAAGCGTCGACGCGCATGCAAGACTTAATTCATAATCTAAGTGTTTATATTTTATTTGCATAGAAAGAATAAAATGAGAAAACAGAGATGAATATGTGCTGTAGGTGAAAAACGTGACGCGTTACGACACTTCGACTCTGCGCTAGTGTGAGTTGAGCCTAAGTCTTTGGACATTGACCCAACATCATGGCCCGCCACCACCTTGACATAATGTCCCTAGTACCTATATTATCATAATCTATGGCATAATGTGTAGGTACAGCGGCCATCAGACATCCTTTGATTTATAATCAAAGCAGACATCAACATCACAATTAATTATAATAATAGGTATTTTACGCGCGCAAACATTCAACTACCTGCCTCCAAAAAAAAAAAGTGTCAATGATATTCCCTTGGCTAGGTGCTAATCAACACGCCATGACTTGATGGAGAATGTCCTCTATCCAGGATATATATATTTGCATTTGATAAGATACCGATAGTAAATTGATATACCTAGGTATGCGTGGTTGGTTTTTAATTGTTAACAGTGCCTATCTAGTCGTCGATGCTCTCGGTCTGTTGACTCGCGATAACTCGATTTGTTGACGAACGGTTATTAATGTTACTATTACAAGGTAGACGAAGTAATCTATTATATTCCATATATAAAAGTTTAATTCGATCGAAGAGCTATGCGACCCTCGAATAAAGACCGGGAGTGCGAGGATTCCGACGAGAGTAAGCCGCTATTAAATGAAGCCGTTTTCGAAAGGACTACAAGTGATTTGAATCCGAACAGTGCGGTCGTGGGTGAAACTGGTTCAATAGAAACTGTAGTGTTCAATAGTAATATGATGAAGACATCTACTCAAGCGGAGGATTTGGCTGCTACTTGGGGTGGACGACGTTCTCTGCAGGATTCGGGGCGGCTACGTCGAGTGCACTCATGGTCAGTTGGACCGCCGGAGGATGGTAATTCTGAAATCAGAATACTAAGAGAACGGTACGTAAATATGTATCATATTAAACAATGTCTGTCTCCTCTTCGGGCAAGAACAGATGTATTATTTAAGTAGGTAATTAATAAACACACGTGTGAGTAACACTGTTGTTGTAAATTGTAAAGATAAGGACCATTATCATATCTATTTATCAACTATCATCATATAGGTACGTATTGTATTTTGTAATCGCATACAATTATAGTTACTCTAAAAACCTGTCCATTCAATCAGCAGGTGATGGACTTCCATGGGTACAGTTTTAATCGCGTTATCTTATCAGATAATTACAACCATAAAGATAAGACTAAGTAGGTACCTACTAAATTAATTTAAATGGAAGTGCTAACCTAACCTAACAAGTTGTAGTTCCGATTCCGAGTCTCAACGATAAAAAAAGATCAGAAGATATCATTGGAATCAAGATATCAAATTAATGATTAGTTCATTGGTTCAACAAACTTTTTTTTTATGTGTCTACGACGTAGGTACCTACCCAATTTAACAAAATTATAAACACCATACTTACTTAACTAACATATTGCATTTTCTACGTACGGTGGCACACGCTACGCGAAATCGTTACGAAACTGTACCTTAGACTTTTTCAAACACACACGCATCTATTCATCGGTGCAGTTTGAACAGTACAGTGTGATCGTAACAAATTTTCGTAATATATACACTGCGGCATATACGCTACGAGAATAAAAATAAATAGATGCGTGTGTGCTTGAAAACATCTACAAACTGTGTAGTTTTTATTACACATGCGCTGCAGTTTTAACGGTACAGTACAATCGTAGCGATTCCTCGTAGCGTGTGATGCGTGTGTGTCGCTTATTACGGGGTCAAACTCGGTCAGAGTTCACGACTAAGGCAGGACGCGGACACGACAAATTCAGGGTCGTATTTAACCGAATGCTGGCACTAGGTATAAAAGTATAATGGGGTCACTATCATAGATTGCTTAATAGGTCCAATAAGATATGACAAAGGACTGTATTATTACAGCAGTCTGTGACCTAAGTGGCCTGATCATTGATATTAGTTGTCGATTGAAGATTAGGCAGGGATTAGAGAACCACGTACCCATTCGTCTCTTATAAGGCTCTCAGAGCCAAGCCAACCTCACCTGCATGGGATGGGAGGTCACACAGCAGTCACTCCCATAACAGCATAAGTCAAATCTAAAGGAGAAGAAGAAAACAGTCCCTGGGCTCCGAGATGAAAGGCTCGAATGTAACCGGGAAACAAGCTAAGATGATCATAAGAAAAGGATCAATTAATCGGTGTTTATTTAGGCTATTTAAAATAATGGCGAGTACGTGAATTGGGGACATTAACTTCCTTAATTCTTTTTATTTAGCCTTCATATAAGTTTTCTTTCAAATGAAGTAAAATCAATTTGATGAATATAATAGGTATAAACGTTGACTTCGCTGTAGCTACCTCGTGAACTATTTGTGCGATTTAAATTGTATCCTACAAAAGATGCAAGGTTTGTTTTTGCTATTATAACTACTCAACAACTAAGTAGGTAGGTATATCCATATAAGGCATTCGTGAAAAACCGGTTTCAGTGTCATTTTCCTAGTATGGACTCGTGCGGCAGTCGTTCAAGGTCGCAAATTTGGAATATCAATTAGGACACCAAACTAACAATTTAATTCAAATTAGAACTGGACTTTTTGTTAGTTAGATCAGACCTTTGAAGTATAGAGTTGGCAGAACTGAATCTTTTAACAGACTGGAACATTTGCATCTGAGTCACTGAGATGTTCCGAAACACTGATTTGACCCATTTGAAATACCGATGCAACACTGAACTACCACATGGGCAGTGGCTAGTCATTTCATTATATAAGAACATAGATACTAAGTCTTGGTTCTGACTAATTGAGATGTAAGTAATATAACGGTTTTACATAAAAATAAAACCGATATTATGTGCCGCGAAGGAAAGCATACAGTATCGATTGAAGAAGCTGTCTATACTTAGCCATAAATGCGGTCTCTATGGTTACGTTTCACCTGACGTTTGATAGATGTCAGCACTGTCAAACCAGCAAGGCGGGAATCGCTGTCACTTAGATTGTCATAGGCTTCACCAGGAAGATCTTCCTGCGATACTGTATGCTTTCCTTCTCGGCACATAATATCGGTTTTATTATTATGTAAAACCGTTATATTGATGTGCCTCTGGAAAGCATACAGTATCGATTGAAGACGTGTTTGTTATCTGCTGGTGACATAAGAAAACACAACGCTATGATGATTATTATGGATTGAACCGTAATCGGAAAAGGAAATTAGTATTTATAGTTATCATTACTGCAACTGTTACTGTCTTTATTATAGACTATCTATAAAACTGTAACATTGATAGTTAAATTTAAAGGTAGATTAGAAGTTACAAGTTAATTAAAGGTTTGATATGAGGTTATAATAAATTAAACATGAGAATAGTTTTACCTTTCATATATTAAAATGAATTATCAATTGTAAGTGGTCTCAGAGGTGAGTACGCACAGATTAAATTAAAATAGTTTAGGTTTGAAGAGTAGGTATAAGAAGGGATGTGAGGACGACCCGCGGCAGCCAGGAATCTGCACTTAGCTCGGCATGTGGTATCCGCCCGGCGTGTCGCGCTGGCACCGACCGCTGCGTGACTCATCTCGGCAGATCTGAAAGGAGAAGGCAAGGCTTTCAGTATGTGAAGACATACTGCTAGTGCAGGCCGGGCATACCAAAGGCGTAAGAAAGGTGACAAGCTTCCCCAGGCACGTGATGCTTATGGTCATTATTGCAAAAGCAGGCAGGTCACAGCCTTTGCAAGCAGCAGGAACAGATGCACAGAAACATAGATGACAAGGAAGGATTGTTCACCATGCGGTCACTGACCGCGTGGCCCGCACAGGTTATTGTCCTTTTGACAAGCGTGAAGAGGGAAAGCATGCCTTGCGTATAAGCTACACAATTAAAACAAATAGATACTGCTCACGTAAAAAGCAGCATCCCAATTAGAAAACTTTGCCACGACTACAGAGGTGTAGTGTGGCATGATAACATTCTATATAATTCCAATGCATGGATAAATGTTGGCAAGCCTCGTTCACGTAAAAAAACGAGGCGATGCCTGGAGTAGCTTAGCATAGCAGTGGGAACCTGACGTGGCACCATTGGTGAAGATGAAGAGGCCACGGGGAATATCCCTGGTGGGCCATTGGTACCACGTCACCCTCCAATACTTATGAGCACTCTGTAATAAAAATGATTAGCACACATAATGTATAAATTGTAAAATTCTCACCAACGGCTCAGTACCAGAGCTATGTGCTTGTGAAAGCGATGCAGAAAATTAGGGGCTCGCAAAACCGCTGCACTGTCATTTATAACGTTGGCTGAAAGAAGCGACTTGGTGGGAGTTCATAGATAATATGCCACAGCCGATAGAGTTGACCACAGCTAACCCTAGACAGAGTCGATCAAAGAATACAGATAATATTAGTAGACTATGAATCGATATCAACTAAGGAATCGACTACATATTCCACCAATATCATTAAAAGAACAATGTGCATTGTTACAAAAGTTTCAGTTATTTATTATACATAATCATTCTATCTATTAGTTAGTTACTATCTATTTCCTTGTGCATATTTTAATTAATAAGTTAAGAATCAGAAATATTGTCTCGTCATCTTAATGAGTCACCTGCCACTAGCAGGAGATGCCGAAATTCCACCATCATGAAGGACAATTTGAAACCAGTTTTTAATTGAAGTACGTGAGGTAGGTTATATTTTATTGTCAACTGCGATGAAGGGACTATTCAAACCCCTAACTGCAGTTCTCTTAGAACTATATTTCTCGATTAAAAGTCAAACTAAAGTAACCGGCATAATGTAATAATCATGGTGTCTAGATAATCAGTTTTGGTCCGATTGCGGGTAGTTGTATTTTCAGAAACATTGTATTTTATCAGTTATCATAGAAGTTATCACTTTCAATGTAAAGCAAAGTAAGGCCGTGAATAATAAATTCTGATGCTAATAATGTACTATTATTATATCTATATTGCCTTGCAGCACGCTTTGACAAAGAGCGTCTTTAAGAGAGCTAAATGTAACCCCTTCAATTCGGGGGAACTATTCCATGTAAATCGGGGATTCCATGTTAATGATGATTGTACTACTTCTGGCTTACCGACTCTTATTACTTTAATGTTATATTTTAATTTTGCTGTTTTACGTGATACAATTAGAAATTGCCCACATTCCAAGTTACCCGAGCAACTAAGCTCTAAAACCTGACACGAATCAATAAACAAAATTTGAGAAATGTGAAATTGGTCCTCTGAAGATTACAAAAACATTCATACGTTACTAATTTATTTCAATGTAATATGATCGTTTGTAAATTCCTCAGTGCTCAGCAACTTCCGAGGGTGACTTTACAAGAAATGTCCTGTAAGAATGGTTTTCTTGTAAAAATAGATACATTAAGAATGATACTATGTCCGCAGGTTAAGGAAAGTAAGGGCTTTCCAGCTAGTGAATATTGAATTTTAAGTAGAGTATCATCAATTATTTTTGCATCGAGGCACAGACGTTACTACGTCTAATAAGGTCCCCGACGGGATTCAGATTTATAGCTAGCTTGAGCTTTTTAGCTCGAGTTCCAGAGCTTCGCGTGTTCTGGTTTCGAGTCTTGAGACTCGAAAGCCCGGACGCACTCGGTAGCTACCTCTAGCGAAGATCTCCAAGCACTGTTCAGGTATGCTGAAATTCTGGGCAATAGGGAGAGTGGCGGGGTGGGACCCTTGTTACTAGATAGTCCCATTGTTTTCGAAAGGCAGCCTTCGATCAGCAGTTTAAATAGACAGATGTGTTCACTGCTGAAACAAGCTGTTTCATGGCACCCCTTATATGGACCCTACGCAAAGGGATATAGGGCTTGCCTATTGGTCATACAAGACCAAGCCAAGTTATGCCTTCAAGCTGCGGAAGCCGTGAGGCACTTGGAATCCCTATTTATGTCTACAACAAACAGTTTCATGGCACCCCTATATGGACCCTACGCAAAGGGATTGCCTATTGGCCATACATAAATGTAATGTTATGTTTGTTCGGTTAAAGCTAACTTCCCCAAAGACTGCCGCAGTCGCTTGAGTCAGGAGATGCCATTCCATCAGCGATCATCCTCATTACAGCCTGTCGGCTATTATGTTGTATCTGCTTGGCACATAATGTGATGGAAAAGTTATCTGAAACTTGCCTATGAACTGTAATAGTTTTAGTTAGTATCAGTAAGGCAGGAGATTTCATCCACCAGCTCATCTCTAGGCATCTAACTTTGTGGGACCAGCTGTATTGTCGTGGTTAACAGAAATATCTAGGTAGTAAAATTTGCATTCGAAGACACTCCAGGCTAGTATTGATCAGTCTTTCAATGTCCTAATCTGTTTGATTGCCACGCAGTCACGAAGTTTGTGTCTGGTGGATCTCCACAGCCCAATATGTGTGAAGCCACGCCGATTGGTCCGCGTATATAGGGATTCCAAGCACCTCATGGCTTCCGCAGCCTCAAGGCATAACTTGGCCTGGTCTTGACTGACCAATAGGCAATTGTATTAGCACACTAAAGGCCTATATCCCTTTGCAAGCAGTGTCTCCGCGACCCAACATGCTACAGAAGAAAGAAGGTGTAATGCTGAAGTCAGACCGAATGGCAAGCATGTATACGGTCCAATATATACGGTACGGCATCCGCAGCCTGAAGGCATAACTTGAGTTGGTCTTGGTTGACCAATAGGCAATTATGTAAACACATTAGAGCCTAACATCCCTCTCCACGCTGGGTCTCCGCGACCCAAGGTGTCTGGAGCCAGACCGATTGGTAGCCATAAATAGGGATCGGCAAAAGAGAACTTCTAGGACGGGACCTGAACACGCGACCAGGAAAAGTAAGCATACAAATTGCTTAAAAATTTTAATCGAGTAAATAGGGATTCCAAGTGCCTCCCGGCTTCCGCAGCCTGAAGCCATAACTTGGCTTGGTCTTGTATGGCCAATAGGCAAGCCTTATATTCTTTTGCGTAGGGTCCATATAGGGGTGCCATGAAACTGCTTGTTGTAGGCATAAACAACTTGTAGACATAAACAGGGATTCCAAGTGCCTCACGGCTTCCGCAGCCTGAAGGCATAACTTGGCTTGGTCTTGTATGACCAATAGGCAAGCCCTATATCCCTTTGCGTAGGGTCCATATATGGGTGCCATGAAACAGCTTGTTGTAGGCATAAACAACTTGCAGGCATAAATAGGGATTCCAAGTGCCTCACGGCTTCCGCAGCCTGGAGGCATAACTTGGCTTTATCTTGTATGACCAATAGGCAAGCCCTATATCCCTTTGCGTAGGGTCCATATATAGGGATGCCATGAAACAGCTTGTTGTAGGCATAAACAACTTGTAGGCATAAATAGGGATTCAAAGTTGGAGAAAATCTGGTATAAAAGAATGAGTATTCAGACGAATATGTTTTACTTTTACAAATTAGTTCAGTTCTCAAAGATTGAGAGCCTAGTTCCATCACTTTTCTTCCAAAGTAATAGTTAACGACGACGAAACGAAACTTATTAAACGAATCTTAATGAGGACTGGTTGTACTGTTTGTGAAAGAACAGGATGACATTTTGTTGGCATTGATAGAGTTTTCTTGTATAAAGCTTAATAAAAAATAAGACCCACCGTGAGGTGGAATAAACGGCGCTAGTTTTGTTTTATCAAATAAAAATAAGTACATATATTCTCCTTGAAGGCATATCACTATTTTTTGCCTGAAATTTCGTTGAAGTTTCAATACATTACAGAAGTATTGTTAAAGAGGGTAGATTTTAACTCTGAGGGATTATATGAACCTAGTCCATATTGGCTTAGTAAATAGGCTTGCCCTTTGCGCCATAGTGTCTTCTATTGACGCCCAAAAAAAAATATATACCTTCTTTTAAAGCATTTGTTTCATCGTTAATTTTCAAATTGCAAAAGCACGGAAATGCCATTCATGGCTGTCGATTCCCTCTTATAATATACATCAACACTGTCTAGGGATATTTTGGATTTACTCAATTTACTCAAAATTTATTTAAAATAATATACAACATGTATATATTTTTATAAAGCCAATTTAACAGATTACACTCTAGAATAAAAAAAAAAACATTTTTTTAGCGTAAACAAATTTTTATTCAAATAAAGAAAAAAACGTGAGATAATGGTAAAACTAACAATGAATGTGTTTCTCAAGAAAAAGTGAAAAATAAGGAAAAATTAATCTGTTTTTAACAGTTATGTGAAAAATCAGTAGTCAGTAAAACCACCCATGACGTTAATAACGGTCCTGCAACGGTTTTTCATGCTTTGGATTAAGTTATCCAAGTCTTGCTGCGGTATATTGTCACAGGTCCGGCTAAGATGCAAAAAAAGTTGCTCTTCCGTCGCAATGTTTGCAGGGAAATTCCTCAAAGCCCTTCTTTGGAGCATGTTCCACGCGTGTTCTATGGGGTTTAGATCAGGCGATTGTGCGGGCCACCCTAAGACCGATACGTCATGCTCCTGCAACCAGCTCGTCACCATTCTCGTTGTGTGTGGACGGGCGTTATCGTGCATGAGCGTGAATTCTTGGCCCATTTGTAGTCGATGGGGGTAGATTATTGGTACTAGCACCGCGTTACGGTATTTTTCAGCCGTAATGGTGTTTCTGATCCAAACGAGGTCTGTTCTTCCACTAACACGAATTCCCCGCAAACCATAATTGTCCCGCCGTGGTATGGATGGTCTTCCTGAGGATATTGCAGACGGCTCTCACGACCAGGAACTCGCCAAACACGTACTCTACGTGTATCGGGATGGAAACCGAACCGGGATTCATCGGTAAACAGCACTACAGACCACTGGTTATCTTTCCAGAGCAAATGTTCACGAGCCCACTCTAGTCGGCGTCCACGAATTCCTCGGCGTAGTGCTGGAGTACGAAACGGTCTGCGAGCATGAAGGTTAGCCTTATGCAGCCTTTACCTCACAGTTTGGTCACTCACAAGCAACTGGTGCTCTAACTGGAGCCTCTGAACCAACTGCATGGCCGTAACATTTGGTTCTCTTCTCGCGGCAACTTGCAAAAATCGGTCTTGTCGTTTAGTGGTTATGCGCTTCCCGCCTGGGTGTCTTTCAGCCACTTCACCAGTAGCACGATAACGTGACCATAACCTTGATATCACGTTTTGTCTTGTTCCAATCTCCTCAGCAATACTCCGTTGAGTAGCCCCAGCTTGGAGCATGCCTACTGCCCTTAACATTTCCTCCCTTGTTTGCAGTTTTATCAGCTAGACTGCTAGAGCAATCGTTTCTCATCAGGTTGAGATTTTTTTCCACGATAAAAGCAATTTAATAAGACCACTAAGTCTAACGATTTAAACCGACGGATTTGCAAACATTACGTTATAAGTCGACTCAATTACGTGGTCCTGTTTGTATTCGCGTTAGGTGTACATTGTTTGTGCAATATTAAATTTGCACTAAAACTGACCTTGTTGTATAACGCATCGATCCAAGGATCGATCGTTACCTGTGCAACACGTTATTGTTTTGTCCTGGCTGGTCCATCTGGCTCTGAGTACTCTGACCCGCTGTCCGATGAACTGCTTGTTCTTATTGTAAAAATAAATTGTACTCTTGTTGTAAAGAGGCCAGTAAGGACGTCGGGCTTCCGATAAAATCGATCGCAAGGCATTGGGTGCCCTGTTGACGTCGTAGCTATTCGCTATATTAAGAAATATCACTAATATTTTCGACTTCACGATTGAAAATATATAAGGAAATAAACGCAAAATCAAATTATGTAACACTTTGGAACACAATACTTTTCAATATATTAGGGATCAAGGAAGTATTTAGAGATTACGACCGCAAGCGGCGAAAGTATACAACGCTATGACAATCTAAGCGACAGCGATTCCCGCCTTGCTGGTTTGACAGTGCTGACATCTATCAAACGTCTGGTGAAACGTAACCATAGAGATCGCATTTATGGCTAAGTATAGACAGCTTCTTCAATCGATACTGTATGCTTTCCAGAGGCACATCAACATACTTATACATCAATGATCTGACCACACAATTTTATAATTCACAGCAAGTGAACATGTAGGACAATGCCCATAATTTCGTACCACATGCAAGTATCTACACACGGATTGCACAGTGTCCTATCCGATTTTTAATTTAGTACATCGAGCATCGTCCGGAAAAATGTCACAGTATCCCGAGAGGCCATTTCAAAGCCTTCGATGGCCCAGGGTCGGCCGGGGTCCGAGAGAATTGCCTTATTTGGCTACCTTAGGCACCGGCATTAGAGACCTGAGACGGCCTGTGGTTTTGGTCGATTCGAGACCGACAAAACGACCCCACTCTGGCCGGCGGTGGGGTAACCGAGGGTATTACAGTAAAAAAAACACATAAATGCAAAGATCATGAAAATCGGTCTACGCATTCTCGAGTTCATCGCGGTCATTACTAACACGACTTTTGTTATATATACATAGATTGACACTTATAGCATTGCTTTTAATTTTTAATTACGTAGTGGGGCTCTCACTCTTCCTCCTTACGATGCGATGTGCAAACGGGTAGGTACCTACTCTACTATTTTGGGGTGCGAGGGATATGCTCTATGGGCAACCTTACACCCTCTTAAGACCCGAGACAGCGTGCGGTTTTAGTCGGTGCAAGCCCGACATAACCGCCCCCGCTGGCCGGCGGGGGAATCCCAGGGGGTTTCCGCATGAAAAAAAGGTACTCTACTATTATCTATTCTGTGGTCACAGACTGGTGCGAACGCAGACGCGGCTGCAGCCGGGCGCTATACGCAACTTGTCAAGACGACAGAAGATGACTTTGGCCTCGTTGGTCCTCGTAGACTTCATGAGCTTCTGTTCTATGAGTGTGATGGCACCATTCTTCCCTCGAGAAGCAGCTAACAAGGGTCTATCAGAAACTATGTTTGGAATGGTATTCAGCTTTTACGCGATCGTCATGTTTCTCACATCGCCTTTATTTGGGAAATTTGTAAGTATTTTACATAATAACTTATCGGGGATTTCCGCACGAAAAAAAAAAAAAAAACTATCTCATTAGAAACCTTCTGTCGGCCTCTGTGGCGTAGCGGTAGTGCATTCGACTGCCACGTCAGGGGGCGCGGGTTCGATTCCCGCTCAGTGCAAATACTTATATGCATGAATATGTCTATTTGCATTGGTCTGGGTGTTTATATGTATAATATGTAGGTATGTATTTACAAAAAAAATTATTTAAGTCTGTTTATCCGCATTCTGGAACCCATAACACAAGCTAGTTAAACCACAGATTAATAAATAGTTACTAACGTAAGTTAAACTATGCTTACTTTGGGTCTAGAAAGCGCTGTGTAGAATGTCGTTGAATGTGTGAGTTTTAAAGACACATATTTAAAACTCATAATTTTAAAGTTATATTCCTTTATTTTGTAATTTTTAAAATTAATAAATAATATATTATTTAGGTTTGTTTAATAAGAAGGTACATGGGTGTTTACCACCCATGGTATTTACCTTTATAGAGACCCGAGACGGCCTGTGGTTTTGGTCGATTCCAGTCCGACAAAACGACCCCACTCTGGCCGGCGGTGGGGTAACCGAGGGTATTACAGTAAAAAAAAACACATAAATGCAAAGATCATGAAAATCGGTCTACGCATTCTCGAGTTCATCGCGGTCATTACTAACACGACTTTTGTTATATATATATAGATTGACACTTATAGCATTGCTTTTAATTTTTAATTACGTAGTGGGGCTCTCACTCTTCCTCCTTACGATGCGATGTGCAAACGGGTAGGTACCTACTCTACTATTTTGGGGTGCTATCTTTATAACGTCGTGGGGTGTGTGTTGGGTAACCTCCTCGAGTGTCGCTCCGATTCCGATCCCGCTGCAGTCCGGGGGGAACGGAATCGGAGCGGCCGGTACGCCCTGGGCGGCGGTCAATGGCTTCCCCTTCACCCCTTCATAGGGTTGGCATTGATCGTCGGCCAATACCCAACGTGGCGGGAACACATCGCTCTCCGTACTCCTCTGCTTTCAGAGGAGACAGGATGAGCGATGCTGTTAGGGTGAGATGGCCCAGGGTCAGTCGGGGTGCGAGGGATATGCTCTATGGGTAACCTTACACCCCGGCGTCTGAAGACCCGAGACGGCGTGCGGTTTTAGTCGGTGCAAGCCCGACATAACCGCCCCCGCTGGCCGGCTGCGAGGAGAAGGACTGCACGCCTACCACGTGCGTCACGGGCTCGTCGCGTCAGGTGACGCTGGTCGCTGGTGGTGTTTTTTTTTTCATTTTTATATATAAGTATATATTTTTTATTTTACCCGATATTTTATTTTGTTTTAAATACATATTTTGTCGATACCAAGTCATCTCACCAAATTCACACACCTAATTTTGTGACACCTTATATAGACGGCACGCGCGGCTCCGCAACTGTTTGTTTTTGGTATATATATATAACTTTACATTTTATTGAAGGGAGGTTAGACGGCAGTCGCTCCCATAAAAGCCGTATAAACCAAATCAGAAGGAGGAGAAGGAGTAAACGTACCCTGAGTTCCGAGGTGAAAGCAACGAATGTCGAATGTACATACCGAGAACAACGCTAAGGTGACATTGATGATGACGGTACATTTTAAGTACCTACATAATATTATGCTAGCAATTGCTAGGCACGAACATGGCACGTGTGATGTTCGTGATTAAAGTCAAGCCAAAAACCACCAGCGCCGTGTACACACGGATTTATGAGGATCCTTTCTAAAAACGTATAAATGGAAGGCAATTTATTGTTAGATTGTATTAAAAAACGACATAAAAAGAATAAATTAGTAATATACTTAAACAAAAATAAAAGAAGCGAACAACGTTTTTTTAATTATGTTTATTACTAATTTATTAATATGGCAATTGATCTCTATATTGTTAAAGTACCTATCTCAATGAATGTGGCACTGTATAAAATTTGATTGCTTACCGATTACTAAAATTCGCAGCTATTTAAAATCAAAATATTCTCGAATCAATTTGCGTTATAATATATCTATTTATCAACGTTGGGTTTACAGGGCCTTACCAACGATGTGGAACCTAAGATAGAAACACGCCGTAAACTTTCCGGACTATCCGGACTAGTGGTTCCGCTCTGTTGGGGTCACAGTTCTAACCTACTTAACTTATTTTTGGAATATATTTTTTTACCGAAAAGAAGTGCTATCTATGAAGAGAGATCTCTGTGTACAGTGCTTCTTATGTACCGAGATGTCTACAAACAATGTTTTCTATCAACAAAATTTTCGGCGAAAAGTGCTGGGAATAGAGAAGTGTCTAGGAATAGAGAATTCTATTAGCTGTGCTTTATGTATGTAGTCGTATCGTACAAGCGTGTTGCTATCTTAGGTTCCACACAGCTACTTAAAATCAAAATATTCTCGAATCAATTTGCGTTATAATATATCTATTTATCAACTTTGGGCCCAGGCCGAGAACGGACGAGGCTCTGGTCTAGGCTTTCTCCTCGGGGTTGGGAGATCAGACGGCAGTCGGTCCAGGAAAATCGGACATACCAATTAAAAACTATAAGCGGCCCCCAGACTCCAAAGATCAAACTTTGTTCTGGGAAATCGCTATGAGGATGATCATGATGTTTATTTACTCAAAGATTTTGAATTGTTGATTTCAGCTACCAATGGTGGGTGCAAAGTTTTTGTTTACCGCGGGATTGTTCGTCGCTGGTGCTTGTAATGTGATCTTCGGGTAAGCAAAATGCTTAGTAAATTGATATCTATTTCTTGAATGTTCAATGATCTTATATTAAAAAGAATTAGATACGGCACTGGCGCCTAAAATGAGATTAATTTGCTTCTCTCAAAACCAAGTGGGTACATATATAATATATCGCGTTGTAGACGACGCGTATCAAACCGTGTCGCAAGCGTCCACAGGCTACGGCGGCCACTTACCACCAGGCGGACCCGAGTGTGTTTGCCACTTTAGTAGCCAG
This sequence comes from Cybosia mesomella, assembly GCA_946251805.1. Lineage (NCBI taxonomy): Eukaryota > Metazoa > Arthropoda > Insecta > Lepidoptera > Erebidae > Cybosia > Cybosia mesomella. The sequence goes on along the minus strand of OX276390.1, from coordinate 24,726,085 downwards.
CAGAGCGTGTGTGTGCTCGCGACTTTGCTAAAGTATTAAGCGGCAAGTAGTTGCGGGTAGGTATTAGGGTGCTTTTCCACCAGAGATGTGCTATGCTACGATGCTATGGATGCGTTTGATATCCACCAATCATATTCATTGGTGGTGGAAACGGATTCAACTAAGATATGTTTTTTATATGGAAGGATGCGTGCTATGGATGCGTGCTATAGATGCCTGCTATGGGCCATCGCGAGTGGTGTAGCTATGTGCAGAGCAGAGTCCCTACAGTATACCCGCGTTTTTCGCTGAAATTAGACATGGCATCGTGGAAGCAAAAAGTTATTTTATATCTCGCAATGTGCGAAGAAGAACTCATGGAGGCGGCGAATCTACGTAGCGCATCTTCCTCGCACAGCTACTTAGCGTAGTATTGGTGGAAACGGTCACATATTTTCGTAGCGTAGATTTCACATCTTCGCAGCATAGCTGCATAGCACATCTCTGGTGGAAAAGCACCCTAAAGTGGCGGGTAAGCGGTTGGTTGACCGTTACGAACCGACGCGACCACACGTACAATTGCGACCTCGAAAGCAACTAAAAATCATCTTCTAGATTTATTTTGTGTATTTCCTGTGTATAATACACGCGATATATTATATCTACTTGTCTTGGACCGCTATGACTCTGAGCACTGAATGACACAACCGGTGGTGTCATTCAGTGGTATCACGGGTCCGTAGCACCTCATTGTATAAAAAATTAGACTAATTGAATTGACTATAAAATATTGTATTGCATCAAGTTATTAAGAATGACATATTCAGTAATAAGTGAATAACACATTATGCTTAATTTGAAAATTGATTTCTATTTTTAACCGACTTCCAAAAACAAGAAAGGTTCTCAATTAGTCTGAATCGTTTTTTAAAATTTCTTTTATATGTTCTCCAATTATTCCAAGATGCCTTAAGCGATTTAGAAAATTATTTTGTTGTTTCAAAGGGTATTACTTGACAGGTGGTCCCATCTAAATTTTATGAAGATCTGATTGGTGATATCGCCTAACTTTTTTTTTTCGTGCGGAGATCCCTTCGGATACCCCCCCCCCCCCAGGCCAGCGGGGGCGGTTATGTCGGGCTTAAACCGACTAAAACCGCACGTCGTCTCGGGTCTTAAGACGCTGGGGTGTAAGGTTGCCCATAGAGCATATCCCTCGCACCCCGACTGACCCCGGGCCATCTCCGGTTTCGAGTTGGCCCCCTCGGCAGCTATCGCGTATCTAGGCATTGTTTATACTATTACACTACATAACATCAAGCCCTTCTTCCCTCAATGGGTTCGCAGTTCAATACACACGTTCGGTATATCTATAACTGTCGTTTATAAACCGACTTTAAAAATTATTTCAACACCAGGTTTGGTTTAACTCTCGGGGCCGGGTGGTGCCGTAAGTAAAATTTTAATAACAATATAAAACCGACTTCAAAAACCACTAATAAAGGCACTGAAAAAAGATAAAGAACTGAACTACAGATATCATTCAAAAGTCAAATATACATTAAATACCTACCTAGTTACCCAAAAAACAGCCGCAAGAACTTGTTGTTTACTCCCGTACCTACAGAAGATAACTTGTTTTCGTTTTATATAAGTTGGGTGTATGGCGCCCAAGCTAACCTCACCTGTAATCTGGTAAACCTGCTGAGTGACGGACTTTCCTCTTGCAGTTGGGAGGTCAGAAGGCAGTCACTCCCGTTAAAGCCAAAATAAATCAAATTATGGAAGGGAGGAATGGGCGAGTTTACTCCGGGCTTCAAAGTGCAAGCATTGAATACAACGGTGATAAGCGCAGGCTTGACCAAGACATTTTGCCAAAGCTGTTTTAAATTAGAGACTGGGACTGGACTCAGTTCTAAATATAATTCTGTACGTCAATGAGCGTTCATCAATATATACCTAATTATTTTACAACGTCATCGCTGCAATTATACTTAAATTTGTAACATATATTATATGAATGTTTGCTTATGACTTTAACACAATATCAAGGCCTTTAGCGAGAAGGCAGTCTTTTTGCACGTGTAAAACACGATATTCTTGCCTGACTGACGCACTAAGCACCATTAGGCAGCGTTTTTTAAAATAAAACATGTTGTTTGAATCGGTGTGCCTATTTTTAATTTATTTATTGCTATGTTAATTATTTCTAAGAAGAATATATTTTATAGAAAAAAAGCGCAAAGCGTTTTTATAATTAGTAATTTATCTGCTACAGGACATTGGCCATGATAGACGATACAGTACAGTTCACAGTCCTGTGCTTCGTAGTACGTGGTTTTGAAGCCCTGGGTGCCAGTGCTTACTCTACCGCGAGCTATGTCTTCGTGGTGAATGCGTTTCCTGACAGCATCGGTTCAGTGCTGGGCATCCTTGAAACCTTTATAGGTCTCGGCATGTCCGTCGGACCAGCGATTGGAGGATTCCTGTACTCGGTAACTGCTATAAGTACTTAAGGTTAAGTCATTGAAAAAATATTTATCAAAAACTAAATATATTTTTTATTGGTGTTAGGTAACGATAAGATGCACGATGGAGCACGTCTGTTATATAGTTATACACCCAGATTACACCTACTAGCTGATAGCGCTAGTAGGTGTAACATACATGTATGTATGTATGTTACACCTACTAGCGCTATCAGCTAGTAGTATCAGTTTGTCCAATGTTGATAGGGCTCTCGCTTTGACTATTATTATTTGACTGCCCTGGGGCCTTACCATGATGACTTATAAACAGTTCAGTTTTCTATAAATTTAGATCGGAAAAAGAGAACATCTAGGACTAGACTAGTTCAGTTTTCAATAAAAGTTTGTAAACTGAATTGCTATGACATGCTTAAACTGAAACGCGTTCGCGTTTGGTTCGTTTGTTGACATTTGGAACGTGAAACTAAACGACTTAATACGCCGTCATGGTATGAGTACGAAACTATTCAGTTTAGGTCTGCAATTGAATTGCTATTAGGCGGCCATGATTTAGTCCCTTGTATACTAACAAGAAGCATTCAAGAAAATGACACTAAACTCGTGGTTACACCATTTGTTACCCAACCTGTGACGTTCATTTCAAATTATGTAAGTAAATCAATTTATTCAGATGTTGTGGACACACAGTAAATTGGTCCACCTCGGTAAGTGTGGCAACGGGCACTAAGAGTTACATGGTGGTCAGATAGTGGTTATTCCGATGCTGATTAATCCGCACGCTGAATGATGATCCCTATGATAGTTCGTTAGCGCTTAACATTGTACTGACGTCCTATCACATCAAATCCTTTAGAGGTCCATTAAAAAGTCGAAAAAATCATAATTGTGTACAATTGTAAATTATAAAAATGAATATTAAGAAATTATTACGTAATGTTCGGAAATAATAGAAAAAAACTCAATGCAAATGTACATGGTACGTGCTGCAAAAGTTACGTCGTCAAGCTGTTATCGACTAAGAAGGGACACATCGATAAACAAAATATCGATAATTTGTTGGAAAAATAAAACAAATGCTTTGAGTTTGTATTTTATTTATATCAATCTGAATCTGATACAGGGTCAATCGGATCTTCAAAATCTGAGTCTGAACTGCAGCTATCCGTGACGTTTATTATTAACGGTTGGTCAATGATATTGTCGTATTGTACATCTCGATCCCAGTATTCTGCCGTCGTAATTATAAATGCAGTAATCGTCATTTTTCCAAATTCCTGTTTTTATCGAAAATGAAGTTAAGAAACACGTATCTAACTTTTGGTTAAAAAATAAATAAAAAAAGTATTATGGAAGTTAGTAAATTGTAAGCAAAAATGCAGCATTCGTATGTTTTTTCCCGGGAGTTTGTTAATTTAAATGCAGTAATAATAATGTACAAGGATAAAATGCAGTACTAATGCCTATATTACTAATTTAAATTGCAGTATTAATCTTATCGTAGAGCTAAATGCAGCATTCGCATAATGAACTGCATTTTAATGTTGTACGTTTTATATTTCTATGAGTCTTTTGTAATATACTACTAATTTAAATTGCAGTATTAATCTTATCGTAGAGCTAAATGAAGCATTCGCATAATGAACTGCATTTTAATGTGGTACATTTTATATTTCTATGAGTTTTTTCGAAATTCAAATGCAGTAAATGTTTAATACGTGATATTAGAATAATGATTTTGAGTGATTTGTTGAGTACATTTTTTTATATAGATGCCTGTGTTTTTAACATTGAATTGTTTAATGAGAGCTTTACTTAAATAAAGTACAGTACTGCATTTATAGAATATTTAGTTGATCGTTTAGTTTTGATGTACTAGAAATAAATGCAGTTTGAATTATTTCCTAGACATAAATGCAGTACTAAGCACAAATACTGCATTCCACTTTAAAATAAATGCAAATATCAAATATAAATACAAAGATAAAATGCAGTATTCAACATTATAAACTAATTAATCCATAAAATTGTCTTTATTGTTAAAATTAATAGTCAATTGACTTATTATGTACATACTGAGTCAAAAATAAAACATTTAAGATTTCAGCAATGTTATGTTATGTTATGCATTTACAATTACGAGGGCAGTATTGTAAGCAAATTTTCTTTGCTATTTATTTATTTTTATTTTTTTATTTTTCCTTTGTTATTCGAGAAACAGTAGCCTTTCCGATTCCTAGAGCATCGGCTACACGATCGCGAACATTATCAAGCGGTAATAAGGGTCCGCCATTTTGTTGTTCACGAGCAAAATAGTCTCGCAAACGAACTACAAACTCGCGAACTTCACTGTTGAGAACAGTTTTCCGCTGTCTTTTCGGCATTTTGCAAAACCGAAAATCAACAAACAGGTAACAGAAAATCAACAAATAACACAAAACAGCGAAAACAGAAACAAAACTCAGCTAACAAAGAAAGACGTGGCGCATACAAGGCGTTAGAACACTCGTATGACGCGATGTGATGCGGTGTGACAAGAAGACAAAACAGACTGACAAGACATGACATGACTGAATTAAAAAAATACGGTAGGTCTATGGCCTCCTTTTAAATACTTTTCCATGTAATCCATAATTGCCAGCTAATTATGAATTCTTTAAAATTCAATTCAAAAAGAATTTTAAATTCTTTAAATTATGCAATTTGAATAAAGATTAAAGTATAGTAAAATAAAATATAATAAGGCTGTTACTTTTTTATCTAGTGTTTTATGTCCATCAATGCGCGTAGTCTTTTTTTCAAAATAAATAAATATTGCTTATTATGTTGAATGACCTGGCTGAATGACATGACATTTGCCTGAAAAAACAGTATTTTATCGAAATTGTTTCGCATAACTAATACAACTGTCAGTTGAAACGTCATAGGGATCATCATTCGGCGTGCGGAGTAGTCTAAAGCGTGAAAGACACATAGTAAAGCAAACTTTCACTGTAGAGTTCTTTTTAGACTTTTAAAACAAAAGTGTGTTACGTTTGGTACCTAACATTGTATCAACGACTCTTCGTAATGAAAACAGTTAAATACTTACCTTTTGAATTTTATAATTTGTGATGGTTTTCATTACATTTAAAACACAATCAATCAATCAATGGCTAGACGACGTCCGGGCTTTTACTGTGTTTGTCAATTATCTAACTTTTATTTATATCTATACAAATAAATAAAATTGAAGTGTCTGTTTGTAACATTAAAATAACAATAAATGCATATGAGTGTATTAGAAGTATAAGAAAAAGCAATCTTCGAAATTTTTGTCTGTCCGTTTCCTGTCTGTTTGAATTAGGTAATTTCTGGAACGGCTAGGCCGATTTTGACGGGACTTTCACTGGTATATTATAAGTGTAATATAGGCTACTTTTATTTTATAAAGCCGTTGACGGCCTAGGGTCAGCCTTGGTGCGAAGGAATTGCCTTGTTGGTCCACCTTACACCCGAGACGGCGTGCGGTTGTAGTCGGTTCAAGCCCGACATAACCACCCCTGCCGGCCGGCGGGCCTACTTTTAGTTTAGAAAAAGAAAGATGGTTTCTCGCCAGAATTCAATACCTTTTAAAATCTAAATCCACGCGGACGAAGTCGCACGCACAGCTAGTAATTTAATAAATGAGAAAGTTTTGATAAATGGGTAGATTTTTGTTATATACTCAATCACGCCAGAAGTTTTATTAAGAGAATTGCGTAACAAAAATATGTTTTAAATTCAGTTTAGGTAGATCGATCCCATGGTGTCGATCTCGAGGTCATAAAAGGTATTCTCCAACAGCTGGTAAGACTATGAGTATCACTATCTTAGTCATCATCATCAGCTTTGTTCCCGGTTGCATTCGAGACTTTCACCTTCCTCCACCTTTTGAGTTGGTTTCATCATCCGCGATTGCCCAGTTGTGTCCAAAGTCCGCACTTTGGAGCCCAAGGTCCACTTATTGTCTTGCTTCGTATGTCGGCTATTGCGGGCTGAGTACCGTCTGATCTCCCAACCCCGAAAGAGCCTGCACCAGAGCTTGATCCGTCAAACAGCAGGAGTACCGGCTTTAAGGTGTGGTAGAATTGACCCCGAAGATATTGATGGTCCCTGGTGTAGGTATACACAATCACTGTCTTATATCAGTTTCTTATAAGTATCTAGTTAGATTAGGTTAATACAGATAGAATAGTTATTCTATCTGTATTAATAATATTTATCAATTCATTTTTCAAATTAGTAAATTGATTACAAAATTGTCCCTTCATAAACCGAGATAGGTATACTTTGTATATTAGTTAAATAAAAATGGATTTATAGTATCTTATTCGGTGAGAGGTCGATAGGCCTCAATCGCAACGGCAAAAAGTTACAATTAAGGGATATGGGCCTCCTAAGGCCCCTGCGGGAAAGTTCGTCGAATTCAGCCCCGCAGTTGACGTGTTAAGGAAAACGTATTATTAGCCATACTTTCAGATTATATTTTAAAGATTTACTTACTGTATCGCTGTATTTGGAAATAAAAGTATTTTGGTTGGTGGTGTACCTAAGTGTTGAAATATGTAAATGTTTCAGTTAGATCGGAGGCTTCGGTTTACCGTTCTACACTCTTGGCGTAATCATGGTGTTCACTGTGCCTATCAACTTCTTTTTGCTCACTGATTGTGAAGGTAAGCTAAGACGATATATTGAATGCTCATGATAAAGGCCGTTCGCTGCCTCATGCGTGCCACGCATGCGGGCGCTCGTTCTTTGTGCGTATTTTTGGCACACGCATGCGTGGACAAGCATGAGGCAGCGGACGGCCTAATACCATCATCATCATCCCAGTGGTTCTCCCAGTTGCGTTCTAAGTTCGCATTTGGAGCCCAGTGTCCGCTCTCCTACACTTTCTCATCTTGATGTAGCTTATCTTGACTTTTATGGTAGCGACTGTCGTCTGACCTCCTAATATCGAGAGGAAACCCAGCGCCAGAGCCTCGTCCGTTAATCAGCAGGTGTATCGGCTTGCAGGTGAGGTTACTAGGGCCCCAAATGTCTTGGTGGGCCTGATACAAAGACACGCTCATTGTATTAACTACGTACTTACCTGGTTTAATTTAGTTAATTATTTTCAGAATACGTTTCTGGATCGAAAACTGCTTCAATCATCGGCCTTTTCAAGATCCCATCGATAATTATAACAGGATTAGTGATAGTTATCATGTCCAATACCTGGGCATTCCTCGATCCGACCCTGGAACCACACTTACGACAGTTTAATCTTTCAACAGAGCAAATCGGTCTCATATTTCTACTCTTTTCGAGCCTATATGGTATTTTCAGTCCAATTTGGGGATGGGTTGCCGATCGGTAAGTAAACAATATTTAATAATACTGTAAGATCCGAAGGCCATCCCCTTTCTAAGGCTGACCGCTGCATCGAGCACCCGTATATGTTATACATACATGAATTTGACTGGTTTCTGTGAATAACTTGACCACAACCCCACTTATGGGATCCAAGCATAGCTAGCTATAAATCTTCTTCTCGAAAAAGCAACACATGTAAATACGATTAACTCGAAATTACATTTTTTTTATTTTATTTTATTACAACATGCAACTATCTTTACAGGTGACACCTAATACGATAGTGCAGTCACTATAATAACACTTACATTGAATATGTATACTAGAACAAACTACCCAGTAAATTCACAATTTCACTACAATACACAATACGTATACATAATTATAATACCTATATATCTATAAATTCCGCTAATCCACTACACAGTTAATACACAATAAGCTGCCTTTGTGAATTCATTCAGATTACAATTAAATAGGTCTACCCGTTCTGACACCGCATTGAGCGCACACAGTGCGCGCGTCAGGGGCGCGTGTTTAAGCAGGTTGGTGCGCGCGGGCAGCACATACAGCAGCGGCGGCCGCCGCCGCCGCCCCACGTACTCATCAGGAACACACAACCATACGGCCTCCAGTACACCTGGGTTGTGTATTTTACCACGAATAATCTTAAATAAATAGGTAGCAAGAGCCACTTCCCTTCTTACTAACAGCCTATAAAATCCTACCATGCCAAGCAAAAACAGTGTGGGATACAGCAGAGGATAACCAGGATACACGCCATACTGCTTCAAATATATAAATCTAATAAATTTGTTTTGGATTCGCTCCAGCAGTAGTTTATATTTGACTTCATGAGGTGACCACAACACCGAATTGCATTCTAGGTGGCTTTTAACAAGCGCCTCGTATAATGATCTCAGAGCTCCAATGTTCGTGAATTGGTTTGCCAGCCGTAACACCATCCCTAAATTGCGGTATGCTTTTTTACAAACATCCGTAATATGGCTTCGGAAGTTTACATCGGCAGTGAATCGCACACCCAAATCCTTTACCTCAGAAACACGCTGTAGCGGCGTTCCATCCATGTGGTATTGGTGGTGAACCGGATTGCGCGCGCGGCTAAATGTCAACACCGAACATTTATTTACATTAAAATACAATTTGTTAACGCGACTCCACTCTATGATCCTACTAATATCCTGCTGCAGCATGTCGTGATTTGTGTTCTGCCCTATTTCAAGAACTAACTTCAGGTCATCTGCGAATAACAAGGGTGTAGCTTTATCGACTACTCTCGGTAGGTCGTTTACGGTTAATATAAAGAGAAGGGGTCCTAGATTACTACCTTGACTGACTCCGGATCTTGTGAAGTAGGGTTCAGACAGTCGTCCGCTACAGTCCACATATTGACAGCGGTCCCGTAAATAGCTGGCAAAAAATGACAACGTATGTGGCGTACAGCCCACCTCCGCCAATTTAATTAGGAGGACGTCATTGTCTACGGTGTCGAACGCTTTCCGGAAGTCAAAGTAGGCAACATCAACCTGGCAACCGGCATCCAAAGCTGGCACCAAGTGTGTCATAAGGTGAAACAAGTTCCCCGTTGTCCCCCGCCCAGGACGAAAGCCGTGCTGTGCGTCAGACAACAAAGCACTTACCTGTGGATACAGGCTATTATGAACGGTCGACTCGAACACCTTAGCCGGAGTCGATAACACTGCTACTGGTCTATAGTCGCTGGCTGCTGAACCTCCGTTACCTTTCGGTACGGGTACCACCCGTGTAAGCTTCCAGCGATCCGGAAACTTTGCAGTCTTAATACAGGCGTTGAATATATGTAGCAACGGATCCACCAACACCGCACCACAGTCCCTAAAAATAAACGCAGGTATACCATCAGGTCCGGCAGAGGGCTTAGGCGGCAAGCGTGCAAGGGCGCGCCGTATGTCAGAGTGGCGCAAGCATGACAGGTGCGCCCACTCGCTCGTCGCGGGATCCCGCGCCGCGCTCGCCGCCGCCACGCTCAACTCGGGAGGCTCCTTACTATATACCGTTTGAAAAAATCGAGCGAACTCATACGTTATAATAAACATTATAGGTGCCTGTGGACCTGCTCGATCGACGTGGTCAATAAAATTGGCCTTTTAGTATGATAGCTCAAAAAATGCGCTAATGCGAAGTAAATGTTGACAATCGATTGATGGACCGACTAATTCCATTGAGATCGACCGTATAGGTCTAAAGCCATCTTACCAAACGCATCAACGATATTGAGGTGGTTGACTTATTGAGATAATATTTCAGAGTGGATAATCACTGGTGCATGATGGTATGGGGCCTGTTCCTGTCTACTGCGGGATTACTACTGCTGGGCCCGTCTCCATACATACCAGGACTACCAAGGTAAAGGTCAACTTTCAACCACTCGATTCTTTGCCTCTGCCAGTATTGATTTTAGAGCCAAGCGCTAAGAAAGAAAGAAATATTCTACGACATTCTACACAGCTCGTGTTATGGGTTCTAGATAGGTATTTTTTTTTGTAAATACATACATATTATACACAGAAACCACCATACCAATGCAAGTATATAGATATTCATGCATACAAATATTTGCACTGAGTGGACATCGAAGACGACTAATCAAGTATGGGGAAATTTGTCTATAAGACTGGCGACACCTGAGCGGCTGTCATGGTAGTTTTAGTACTTAGTAGTAGTTTAGTAGTCAAGATTTTTGTAGATAAGATAGCAAACCAATACACGCCTTAATTGATGGGATTGAAGTATTTACTATTGAATTACTAACATCTCATAACAGCTCACAACAACTTTGTGTATAAAAAATCGTAATTGATTGAAAAGCCTCTCTTGGATTTTCAGAGACCTGTGGTTGGATTTAGTAGCATTGTCTATTTTGGGCGTGTCTGTCGCATTAACGCTTCTACCAACCTTCCAAGGAGTTCTAACAAGTTCCATGTGAGTATTTTTAGTATTATATCTGTTTTTAAGAGGTACCTACCGTGTAATATATAAATTATAAGCTCTCTTAACGCGCTTTAGCACGGAAACGTGTGATGATGACATTGTAGGAGGTACAGCAAACTTGTTGAACAAAAGTCGGCGTAGTGGGGGAGTATTCGTGTGTGTGTGCACACGGACCAACCAAAGAACACTATGAGTCCGTGATTGGTTTATTATAAACTATGATTGATTAATAGGCGCGCCTCGGTCGTCGCACCCCCGCACAACCACCAAAGATAACTAAAAAAGGCTTTCTGCACAGCCAGAGTACTTTTTCAAGATTTTTACTGGTAGTAGGCGTAGTAACATGATTACAAATAACACAAGGGCCATAGTTTCAAGACCTTACGAGTAACCCAAAACTTCCAAAAGTATGAATTACGTGAGTAAGAAAGTACGCTATGACGAATTACTTTATTGAGAAAGGTTACTATGACGATTTACAGGAAGTAGAAAGTTCACTACGATAGTCCCTTAACAAGCTTTAATTTAACTTGTACTATTCGTAGGTGAGTTAGTTGTCCGTCAAAATATGCTAACCATTTTCGACCATTTGTTGGCATCCGATTGTGTTGAAATTGCATGACACGTTCAGTTTGGATGCCAATTGAGTCAAAGTTTTTTTTTTAAAAGAGCTCTATTGTATTATAAAATTGCCAAGAGTTGTGTCTGGATATAAAAAAAACTTAGATTATGTTAAACAAACGATTTTGAACACAAAAATTTTTTTTTGGAATTCTTGCCTGTCTGTTGATCTGTTTGTTCGCGATGGACGCAAAAACTACAGAATAGATTTTGATGCAGGTTCTATTAATAAGGTCTTGGTCAGACCAAAAATCTGCCGTATTTTTGATTGCAATTGGTTAGGTAGAACTGGAGATATGAGCACAAAACGATAACAGCACTCCGATATATTATATTTGCTTTCTTTTGCGGTCAGCTATGAGGGTGGTTGTCCAGAAGCGTTGGCGACGTACAGCGCAGTGGCCGGCGTATGGTCGTGCTGCTACTCGCTGGGCGAGGTGCTGGGCCCGGCGGTGGGTGCGGCGATTACACAGCGGTACGGCTTCCCGCTGTGCGCCACGCTGTGTGCCGCTGCGTGCTTTACTATGGTTAGAATATTTAAAAATGAAATTAAAAATTGAAGAATCCACCGTAATAGCTAAGAATACTCCCGACTAATTCACCTTCGAAACAAAAAAGAAAAAGAAAATCAAAATTGATTCATCCGTTCGGGAGACAGGCCACAGACAGACACACACACATACACGTCAAACTTATAACACCCCGTCGTTTTTACGTTGGGGTTTAAAAACAACTCAGTGTACTGGGAGGCCCCAGTAGGGAACCACAAACACCTTTGGGACCCAAGTCTATCTCACTTGCTAGTCGGTGCACCTGCTAAACAACGAATGATGCGATGGCGCAGAATTCAGACGGCAGTCGGTCTCGCAAATGTCCACAAACCAATCAAAAATAATAAGCCCAAATTCCAAAGTTTAGTGTAAATGATGATGAGCATATGAAACAACACAGCAAAATAGGGCAAACTCACGCACTTCTCCCTCTGGGGTAGGCAGAGACCAGAGCCTGCCATCAGCTGCTATCTTTGTATACACTTCACAAGCTAACTATACTGTATTTAAATTATCATCATCACAGTGTAAGTTAGTCCCGGTTGTATCCAAAGTTTGTACGGGGGTCCGCTCTCCTATCCTTTACTTTAATTTGGTTTATCTTGACTTTTACAGGAGCGACTGCCATCTGACCTTCCAACCCCGACAGGAAAACCTGCGCCAGAGCCTCATCCGTTAATCAGCGGTTGAGGTTGGCTTGAGTCCACTTGAGATCTTCTGGGCTCAATAAACTGGGTAAGGAGGAGAAACCGTAGGAGAGTGGACCCGGGTCCCAGTTTCTTTTTTAAAGTATTTTTAGCACACGTCAATTTGACTTCACCTCGCCTGATGGTAAGCTGAAGGTAAAGTCTCAGGAAAGAGGGTCACCATTACATACACGTACCATGTTAACAATGGTGGCACTCAGCTTGATGGCCTCATCAAAAGAGGATTGTCGTCGCAGCACCGCGTGACACCCACCGGGTGGGTGTCACCCAGTGGGACCCCACTAGTGCTGCGACCACAATCCCCCTGCCCCGCTATGCACTTGCTGACCCCTGAACGCAATCAAACCGAAATTGGATTACTATGAAGGGTTTTTCGCAATCGTGCACGGTGGTACCCACCCGGCCGAATTTTGTGACAAATTTGTGTCATAAAGTTTCTACCACCAGTAAAAAGTAATAAGCTTTACTTAGATGCTGGCGGGATTAGCACTTGATTAATGATCATGGTCATACAGCTCAACCTTAATAAGTAATTATCCTATTAAGTAAGTCACATTGCTAATATAATAATAAATGTATTTAATTTCGGATAACAAAAATCATCCATTGTATTAGTACGAACTTATATTTAGTGTTAGTTTGCACATTAAATTTGATTACATCATCTATACATTCCGCGAGGTTTTGAGAAGGACTTAAGTCAGGGAAACAGAACTAACTGATCGTTCTTCTCACAAGAAATTTATTAATAGGAGAGTTAATACTCTCCGCCACTGTCTTTAAGATGCTGTTGTCACTATCCCGTACCCTGCGTAATAGTAGGTAATGCAGTTTTTTTTGCGAATGACGGCGTGGAAGCCGTCTGTTCTGTTTTGAATGAACATTTCTAAGGCGCTGCAGGAACGTGGTAGTTCCAACAGCACCCTAAAGACATTATTATATTTGACTTACAGCTCGTCTAACGCACTTTTGGTGTAGCTGACCCACAGACTCGCCGTGTGAAGGCCCTGGCAGTATGCTTTAAACAAAGTTAACTACGCGTGATCATTTTCTTATTGATTCATATCAAAAAGAAAGTTGGGTCTCTGAAATGATCTCCGATGCCGAATATTTTATTTCTAGGCAATAATAACTCTCACATTCTTCACTTTACGCGAGTCTCGTAAGGAGGTGTCGCTGTCGGGCAGCGTCAGCGAATCCATCCCCTACACCGACACCACGTGGAACAGCAACCAGTTCTGCCGCACGAGGAGTGCGCCGCACGTGCTCGCTGAACACTCGCCTTTGTTAACACCATGCTCCTGTTATAATATTCATAGTAAGTGTTCTCATCACATCACCTTTGGGTGTTTCTGAGGCCGCACTAATATCTTCGGGGCCCAAGCCAATCTCATCTGCAAGTCGGTACACCTACTAATTGACAAACGACGCTCTGGCGCAGGCTTTCCACTCGAGGTTGGAAGGTCAAACGGTAGTTGCTCTCAAAAAGTTTGTATGGCTCAAATCAAAAGGAGGAGTAAGCGGCGGACCTCGGCCTGCGAGGGGAAATGGATGCAATTTACAACGGCAAGAAGATGATGCATAATATTTTTATCATCATCATTTTAGCTGTGATCCCGGTTGCATCCGTAGCTTTCACCTCAGTATCCAGGGTCTTCTTTCCATTTTATGTTTGGCTTACTTTGGCTATTACGAAAGCGACTGCCGTCTGACCTAACCCTGAAGGGAAGCCTGCGCTAGAGCCCCGTTCATTGCAGGTGGGTGTGCCAGCAAGTAGGTAAGGCCGGGCCCCGATGATGTTAATAGAAACCCATACACCCTCATAATAAGGATATAACTCAAAGCAATTAATATTATTTGTCAAATTTCCAAGGCCAGGTTGGTGGGCATCTCCTGTAGAAACGTAGGGCACGCCGCAATAGCGGCGGTAAGGCCCATCATGGAGCATTGGCTAGAGAGGCGACACGGAAGCCTCTCGTACCGACTGACGCAGGTGATCTCCGGGAAGGGGTGCTTTGGGGACCACCTGCATCGGATCAGGAAGGAGCCAACGCCTGAGTGTCAGCACTGTGACACGAGCGAGGACTCAGGGCTGCACACGCTGGTGGACTGCCCGGCGTGGGAGGCGCCGAGGCGTGACCTCGTGGCAGCCATCGGGGCGGGAGTCCTCTCGCTCGGCAGTATGATTGCGGCAATGGTGCGGAGCGCGAGCGCGTGGGCCGCCGCCACCTCCTTCTGCGAGCATGTGATGCTCGCGAAGGTTCGAGAGGTTCAGAACTCTCCCGGCCCGCCGAGCCCGCAACATGCTCGCCGCGCGACGCAGGCGACTCAGGCGCCGGAGGTCGCTCAACGACCTCCGTCCTCCATGAGCGCAGGCCTGGGGGTGGCAGGTGAGGCCGCCGGTCACCCCAGCAGAAGCAGGCCGGGACGGTGGGGTGACTAGCGCCCCTCCCCCAAACCGGGGCAAGACGGGGACACCGTGGTTCCCAAACCCGAGGGGGCCATCTCGAATCCGGAGATGGCCCAGGGTCAGTCGGAGTGCGAGGGATATGCTCTATGGGCACCCTTACACCCCGGCGTCTGTAGACCCGAGACGGTGTGCGGTTTTAGTCGGTTCAAGCCCGACATAACCGCCCCCGCTGGCCGGCGGGGGGGTATCCGAAGGGATTTCCGCACGATAAAAAAAAAAATGTTTACAAATGCTTCTTTAGTTCAGCACTTGCATACCGGGGTAAAGAAGCTTTCGGGCTGACAAATTTGTGACAACGATCCACGTATCCTTTAGCCCTACACTATGCAAGTGCTGGGCTCAAGAAGCATTTGTAAACACGCGAGTGATGTATACTTAAACTAATGTAGTTCTATGCAACAATCTGTCAATACATCACGTCAGGTTGTAATTAAGCAGGGTATCTAATCCCACGTGTGTTCAAAAAAGGCAGGATTTTTCTGTAAAAAAGTGAACGTGATAACCTCGTTTAGTTTGATTTCATCAATCTGAGGATAGCCACAGCTCACAGTTTAGTTTCGAAACATTGGTAATATCGTAATGAAATGTCTAAATAGATACTATTCTTTCGTTACTGATTATTAGTATGCACCTTAATCTTGTTCTTAGATTTGACATACGGCACATCACCACCAAAGCACATCTGTCTCAAGCATAACAAGAGCAACAAAAGTGGTGCAGCGAGTGTCGCTGACGCCATCTCATACATACTCAAATTCGAGTTCATCGTTAATGCGTACATCCGAATACGTAGATGTAGAAAAAAATCTATCAGTGCACCAACACCTGCCCATACCGACCAGTTATACCAGAACTACATCGGAGAAGAAAATACGGAGATAGTTAAATCAGATAAAAATGGATATGAGGCAACTGAAAACGGTTCATCCGATACTAATATTATTTTAAATCAGAAAGACAGGACCAGTGTTGGTTATTGTAATTATTTAGATGAAATTATATTCGGGAGTCAAGATATCGTGAAAAATGTTGATGAGGATCACATAAAGATCAAGAAAAACACTGAAGATCTGATTTGCAATACTATGGTCTGTGATAAAGAGAGAAATACAACGAATGAAATCATAAAGCATAATATTGAGAAGGTTCACTTCTACGAGCACGATGAATGTCCGTCAAATGAGGATATTTTTGTGAGTTTTATTCTATTTGATTTATTTATTTAGGAATCTAATATACATTCGGCAGTGTATAATACATTCATGACATAATAACAAGATATCAGCTATCAATCAACCTATCGCAGTCCACAATGGAAATCATCTGCCAGTTTCCACCTTCCGCATTCCTTCCTGCGCCTTCCGTATCCCGTCCTGCTCCTTACGTATTCGTCTTCCGTATTCCGCCTTCAGTATTTCATTTTCCGCTTTCAGCATCGTGCCCTCCGCCTTCCGGTATTCCATTCTCCGCTTTCAGTATCCTATCCTACGCCTTCCATATGCCATTCTCCGCTTTCAGCATCCTGTCCTCCACCTTCCGTATTCTATTCTCCGCTTTCAGCATCGTGCCCTCCGCCTTCCGTATTCCATTCTCCGCTTTCAGCATCCTGTCCTACGCCTTCTGTATTCCATTCTCCGCTTTCAGCATCCTGTCCTCCGCCTTCCGTATTCTATTCTCGGCTTTCAGCATCGTGCCCTCCGCCTTTCGTATTCCATTCTCTGCTTTCAGCATCCTGTCCTCCGCCTTCCGTATTCCATTCTCGGCTTTCAGCATCGTGCCCTCCGCCTTTCGTATTCCATTCTCTGCTTTCAGCATCCTGTCCTACACCTTCCGTATTTCATTCTCCGCTTACAGCATTCTGTTCTTCGCTCTCCGCATCTAGTTATTGTTTTGACCTATGTGAAGGAGTAGAAAGAGTAGGAGAAGACCCCGGGCTTCATATTGCAAGTTTTGGATGCAACCGGGAATGACGCTATGATGATGATAATGAGTTTTATTGACTGTAATTGTCGTTGAAAAGTGAAATTATCTAAAATTTTCCCAATTAAGTTACGCGGTATTAGATATTCAATTATTTTTTCGATATTTGCAGGATAGCTGCGATTGTAGAGATGGAGTTACTTACGTACGAGGAACGGTTACCGTATCCTCTGCAGGCGCCTGTGAAGTATGATACTGAAGCTCTGGTTGCGTTTTAGGATAATTGTTAATCACATATCATACTCTTAGCACCTAAGATATACCAAATATATTACGCAATCGGAAATTAAAGTAGTTATATAAATTAAAATAATGTGTTGTTTAAATAGAAAACATTTGAAAGAGTAAAATTTGACTTTCTGTGTTTTATGTATTTTTGGCCACTGATGGAATCTTTTTTCGTTTTTTTCTAAATAACCGGTATCAAATATGCTCTTTTTAATGTTAATGGTAGAAATTCCCTCTGCCAGTACGACTGAGTCATGAAAAATGCTGATTGAAGGCAATTTGGCCATAGGCTCGCTTTCTATTGGCATGGTTTTAAGTTTTAATATTATCAAATTACGGCTATCTCTTCCCGGAATATGGTACATGCGTAAAAAGTTTGTATATTTATTTTTTAAAGAATATTGGTAACCGAAATTACTAATATTCCCCCTAACCCCTCCAGCTAAGCTTAATTGCTTGTGTTAGGAGTGGGTTCACGTCAGTAGTGTAATGGCCAGGATTCGAACCCGGGTCCTCTCGATCAGGGTCGACTCCTTAACTACTAAGCTACCAACGCTTCAATATACATTCGCTTGAATGTATACTTATTATACTTATACAGTATGGTAACAAAACTAATGCCCGATCAATAAGGTGCACATAGGTATTCTAAATACATGACTATAAATATGAAATTAAAAATGATATATTGATGAAAATAAATGTACCATTGGCATTTCAAATGCCATTTCTCAGATCATAATTACCCAACATCTCCCCAACATCTAAGAATGTGTGACTACAACACGTAGTATTTTTTAAACTTATTTTATAAAAAAGAATAAGTAGCCTAGTGGTATGGGTAATGGACTGCTGAGACGAGGTCTCGGGTTCGATCCCAGGTTTCACCATGGCACACACCAATGACTTTTCGATGCTTTTCGAAGTTATGTGTGTATTTATCGCAGGTTTATAAGTGCCCGGTTAATGGCAATAGGCTCGCCACCTATTACATTGGGACCTAAACATAAACTGGCGAAATGTGGGTGCTAGCACCTCTGCCTACCCCTTCGGGGATATAGGCGTGAGTTTATGTTATGTTATGTATGTTATGAATAAGTATGTCTTTCACGGATCGGGCACTATTTTTGTTACATATTGTATAAATAAATAGAAACTAAATCATAACTTTACGATAAAAGAGTGTAATTGAAAATGTAAGAATAAATCGATTATTAATTTATACCATCTGTTATGACGTGAATAACATTCAGAGTAAGTTCCAAAAAGTATTTTTAATGAAGCCCCTTGGCGTTCGCGAATAGCAAAAATATTTTCCGAATCGCGCAAATCACTAGGATAACAAAACAAAGAGAGAGAACTTCTCGCCAAATTCATTCCCGTTTCGCGACTTCAGCGGTTACACCGCCCCCGAAATATGTTCCCCTAGTACGAACGACCTCTGCTGACGAATCTACGACGTTCTCGTAGCATTCTCGGGACACAACCTTGACCAGTGTGTCCACTCGGAAAAATGAAACCTGAATATTTTACTGGTTGTTAAACTAGTCGACTGTTTCAGTTTCATCGGAACAGCCCCTGTAATTACAGCATGCCTGAAATTCGCGATTCGTCGACCAATCCCGAATACATTTGCACTAGGAAATCATAAGCTTAAAAGAGCGCTACACACACTTCTGACGTCAATCGTGAAAAGCTTTTAGAAAATAAACACTGCAAAACGTTATCCCGATATTGGGTGATTTATTATCATATTAATTCATATAATAATTTAATTACATACATGCATGTAATTATTAAATTCATTCATATATATGCTTAGTCAGGCACACAGATACAGTACAATATTGAAAAACCCAACCTTAGGTTATAATTATGTTTTACAAATAAAAATAGCAATGTTTTTATTCTAATTCGAAAAGGTAACTAGTTAACCTAATAATGAAAATATATAATACCTTTTACAGTTATTTTAATAATATCCACTTCGTGACTAAAAACAGATGACATGTATCATGTTCACTGATATTTAAACAAGTTGATTACGATAGCACCGCGACGTTGGACTCTATTAATGTGGGACATTGAATAGATACGCCGACCATAACACCAGGCAATCATACAGTTACAAGATATCACAGCAAAAATAATACTATTTTACTAAAAACCGATCACACTTTACCGTGAATTCGCGTAATCAAAATATTATCAGCGATTTATTCAACCCCTGCTATCACAGGATTGGTTGTTATCGGCAAGGGATGGGGGAAACTCGA
Organism: Cybosia mesomella; assembly: GCA_946251805.1. Taxonomy (NCBI): domain Eukaryota; kingdom Metazoa; phylum Arthropoda; class Insecta; order Lepidoptera; family Erebidae; genus Cybosia; species Cybosia mesomella. Next base: position 24,706,420 of record OX276390.1, on the reverse strand, counting down.
CAAGGGCGCATCCCTCCGAACGTGGGAGTGAGATAGTGTGATTTCCCAGACTGATTCGTATATCTCGTGCCTGCTACTATCCTGGTACTTCATGAGCTTTGGTTAGGTAACAATATTATGGTATATTTCAGTGCTTAAGAAATATTGTTCCTGACAAACGAGCTAAAAACTATTATTATTATAAGACTAGCAACTAATAGTAGTAGCTAGATTGGTTTCACTTTCTTTTGTTTTATTTTATACTTAAATGTCGAATTAAATGGCTATGAAGTTTGCTTGATAAAAGATGTGTTCCGTCAATCATGTCCACAAGAATGATATTCCAATTTGACGATTTCATGAGGATTTGAATATATAATATCGTCATCGGCACTGAAAGTCAATCCAAATACATTTTTTATATTAGCAATTTCAATCAACGCTTGCTTACTTTTGTCTGCTATATAAATTCCATTTTTAGCGCAGAAATGAGCAACTCCCCTATGATTTACTTCAATTGCTCTGAATATTTTGGGACCACTGTAAGCTATAGTAATATTAGTACCATTTTTCATCTCAAAAAGACCCTGCTTGGTTGTTATAAACATGTCGTGGTCTCCATCGATAACAAACTGATATATCTTTTCTTTAATGTGCTCGTGCTCAATAACTTTCCTCCTCTCGATATCATATTTGTGAAGACGTTGAGATGGATACTGTATAAAATACAAGTCATTTTGATGATAAAAAATATCCCATATATCATGGTTTTCAATAATATATTTTACCCCTTCGAATTTCGTTAGGTCAGCTTCGTAAACTCCGTCGCTCCCACCAAAGAAGATTTTCTTACCGTGCCTGTTGATGGCTAGTGCGAAACCATTTCTTACTCCGTGCACTTCCGTTGGACTTGTATCTCTTAACTTGACGTAAGCAATTCCGAAAGTGTCCTTCGAGTCTTCACCGACATTGTAACTAAAGAATAATTGATGTTCTGGTTCGTACAGTGCAAGCTGATACGGTCGATTCAATCCGTTCATTAGAACACGCTTTTTATGAAGTTTACCATTTACGAGGATACCTTCGCAACCGGGTCTTATTGTCGCCTTATTAGAATTATCGGACTTTTCGCCATTTGAAACTACAATGGCACACAAAAGTGTAAATATTAATAATTTCATAATTCCCAATTACTAGAGTCGTCTATTCAGTTACTGAGTACATTCGATACTAATTTCAATCAGTGAAATTATATATGACTTGATAATTTCGTACTAATATTCATTTCCATAGCACGTTTAGATCAAATGATATATCTGGCACGAATTAATCAAATGGCAATAGGGTCTGATGAACAACTCATGAATAACAATTTAGAGGCGTGAACAACAGTAGGTATTTTAAACATAACTCCTTCCTTATATGTTTGTGATCTGAATACCTACATAGGGTTTATAATATCGAAGGAGAAGAAACAAAGAAAAGAATCGATTTAATTCGATAGTAGTAGTTGTGTCTTACCTCTATGGTGTAGCGGCGGGGCGTTCGACTGCTAAGTCAGAGGATCCGAATCCGAAGTCAGGAAAATTTAAAACAATCGAACGGATCAGAGTTCCGCGCGGGTGGCGCCGGGGGCTACAACTTGTATTTGTCTTTTTTTTTAAATATAATATTTAAAAAAACTGAATTTTTTAACGTGACTTATACGATCCATTATTATAACTAGGTACTAGTATTTCATCCGAGGGGGCTATCTCCAATCCGGAGATGGCCCAGGGTCAGTCGGAGTGCGAGGGATATGCTCTGTGGGCAACCTTACACCCCGGCGTCTTAAGACCCGAGACGGGGTGCGGTTTTAGTCGGTTCAAGCCCGACATAACCGCCCCCGCTGGCCGGCGGGGACCCCCCGAAGAGATTTTCGCACGGAAAAAAAGGTACTGGTATTTCATTCTATGTTGTGAGTGATCCCACACATGCGTCCTTCAAGGAGTACTACTGCAAATATTTATACTTATATATTCATGAATATGTAGATTTACATTGGTCTGGGTATTGTGTTGTTTATCCGCATTCTAGAAGCTATTTTACAAGCTAGTTTGACATTGTTTATCCAATCAATTTTATACATATAAATCGATGGTCTAGAAAACAAACGTGCTAAGTGCAAAATATTGCACTTTGCACGTTTGTCTTTTAGACTATCGATATAGTGTTTCTATTTGAACGTGCAAAATACGGCACGTATCACGTTAGCACGTTTGTCTTCTAGACCATCGAAATGAAATTCTTTTGTATGCCTTGAGGTGGAGAATGGAGAAACCAAATATTATTACTACATCACCATGTAACCTATTTTCGCAATAAATTGATAGCTGGATAATGTTTGTCCTAGTACTTATCTATTTATTTATAAAGTCTATAGCAATCCACTGCTGGAAATAGGCCTCTCAATGGTCCACTGTCGCACGTGTCCTTATCCTTAAATTGTGAAGTATTAAATGAAATAAGTGAGATTTATAAATTCTTTACGTAAGTAAAGTCGATTAGACGGACGAAAATACACGAAGGCCACTGAAGCCTGTTCAAATGAACACGGCTTCTGTGCACGTGAGATATTGAAATAAATCTAATTATTTGGTCACGAATCACAGAGTAAACTGATGACAACGTAGTTTTTCAATGTTATGGGAATTGATGATTCCAACGGGACTAACAAGATTATTATCGTCGTGAATTTGTGACTATTTTGTGAGGGTACTTTTTGTGCCCGTCGTTCACTTGGGTGTTCCCTGTAATTTTTTTTATCTGTTGTTCATCTTGGTGTTCCTGTGGTAATTTTTTGTACCCGTAGTTCGCTTAGGTGTTCCACTGTTAACCTTTGTATCCGTCGTTCACCTGGGTGTCCTATTGGTTAAATATTTGTACCCGTAGTTCAACTAGGTGCTCCACGGTTAACTTTTTGTACCTATGATTGGGTATGTAACCGTGGAACACCTAGAACAGTAAGTATCTGCAGAAGAGCAGTAATGTTCTTATTACTTTGAAAGAGGTAGACACGGCACTGGCACACAACAGTCACTCAAAAACAGGTAAATTCGACTACTAGGTACTACGGAAGCACCAGGTTGCAACAGGATATGTAGCTAAGTTAGTGCGAACGAGAACAGAATATGACTTCTCTCAGAAATCGCCATCGACAATGAACCACACCAATTGTAAAAATCTGCCCTTTTCGTAATGTGTTACGAAAAGGGCAGATTTTAAAGATAAATACTCGTAATCTTACTACTTAATCCTACTAATATTATAAACGTGATAAATTGGATAGATGGATGTATGGATGTTTGTCACCCTTTCACGCAAAAACGGCTAAACGAATCTGGCTGAAATTTTGTACAGGGATAATTAAAGTCCGGAATTACACATGAGCTATTTTTATCCCGGGAATCAGGAATCGGGAAGTGAATCAAAATTCCACGCGGGCGAAGCCGTGGGCAACAGTACTTCTAATCCTAATAATATTTTCTACTTTTCCTACTAATATTATAAATGTGAAAGTTTGTGAAGATGTTTGGTTGTTTGTTACATAATTACGCTCTAAAGGCTGAACGGATTTGGCTGCAATTTGTTACAGGGTTAGACTGTAGTCTGGAGTAACACACTGGCCGTTATTATTATTCCTGCAATAGGTTTCTGATTTCCATAGGTAGCAGGAACGGGAAGAAAATTCCACGCGGGCGAAGCCGCGGGTAACAGCTAGTAATAATAGGTATATTTCAATCATAGCTTTGGAGTTAGATACTGCGCATGTATTAAATAAGTAGTAGTAGTAAAATAAAGCGCGTCATTTTTTCGTCACCACCAATGACATCAGGCGAGCTATTTAGTGATTATGCTCACCGTAAACAGAATCGCATCAGTCGGCACAATTCTGCATTTTTATATTGAATATAGACAGGGAAAGTTGAACGTAGACTAAAGTAGGAGGGTGTGGAAGGCAAGTGGAAAACTGGTGCACTGCAAGTTTTGGTGACACGCTGTGATGGAAGGCTGGCCTAGTCTAGGAATCATACGCAGATTTGTAATCGACTTGTAGGTATAGAGCCGGTGTGTTTACAATCGTAAAACTATTCATGGGATTGGTTATTTGACCTTGTAATTCGTTAGAATATTTAGAACGCAGTAACGCAACTTTTGTTATGTTTGAGCTTGTGTAATGAGCATTAGGATTCTTCTAAAACTGGGTAGGTACTGACCAATACTGACTAACGGTAGAACCACAGTGTAATTACAAAAGAGTTCATTCGACTGATGTAGAACCATACGAAAATTCCAAATTACAGTATGGTCCCGACTCAAGGTGATCGGTTGAACGACCATCTTCTGCATGCTAGTTCTTTTTATATAGTGAACGGAAAAGGTTGATATTTAATAAATTAGTTTGAACTATAAATCGTTTACCAAGAGTAACACTCATTTAAAGCAATTGTGAATTTCAACGAGGTTATGAGATGTGAATACCTTTCAGTCACGACTGAGGGACCTCTTTTGAGCAATTTTAATATTTGAATGGCTACTTTTACAAATTAGAGGCTGAATTGCCAATTTGTTCGATTATTCCGAACCTGACCCGAAAACCTGACCCGGTCGCGGGTTAGGTTAGAAACTTGAAAAAATTTAATATTTGTTCCGAACGTAACCCTCTTCCTAACCTGACCCGACATCTCGTTCCTATCATAACCTGAATTGAGCAGATACGTTTAATTACTTGCCTAGCTATTTAATCAAACAGCTTAGAAAATGACTTATTTCTGCATGGTTATAAAAAAAATAACCACGAAGGCTTAATGCGGGAGCGGAGCGGAGCGTAGCTCCCGCATTAGCCTTCTAACCTAACCTATCCAAGTCGGATATTAAATATTAAATACTGATTTAACAGATATGTACTTTTTATTTTGAGAAAGATTAGAGAAAATGACCAATCTGCGCAATTCGGGTTATGATAGGAACGAGACGCGCGTCGGGTCAGGTTAGGAAGAGGGTTACGTTCGGAACAAATATTACATTTCTTTTCAAGTTTCTAACCTAACCCGCGACCGGGTCAGGTTCTCGGGTCAGGTTCGGAATAATCAAATTTGTTGCGAACTTTTACTAACGGCTGATACATTCAAAAGCTCAAAATTCAAATATGGTTCCTCAATGGGAACACACGCGCATCATCATTCACGGTTCCATTCAAAGCTTGCATGTGTGTGTGGGCTTGCGTGTAGGAGAGCGAACCCTGGGCTCCAAGGTACAATCTGTGGATGCAAGCGGGTTAGGCGCTCGGATGAAGAAGATGAGTTAAGTACCAGGGTATAAAATAAAACAGCAAAGTCACATTTAAATTTTAATTAATTAAGAATGCAGGTACGTAATTAAATAGAAGTTGTATAAATCTTTGGTATTTAAATAATTAAGGAGTATTAGAATAACTACAACAATTAAGTTCAGGTATGTTGGAGATATAGATAGGAAACTCATGATTTAACGAAACATAAAAAACAGGTTTGAGAATGTGCCTAATTATAGCCATTATTATACATCATATCGACGACGGTTGATAGGCAAGGCAAGGGTTCAAACGACAATGACAGTTCACAAGAAACTCACTTTTCAATAAAGTACCTATGTATAATGTCGTCTGAGAAAAATTTTTTTTGAACATTCCTTGTCACTTGCACCCTTTAGCCTTTTAACCGTTGATATAGTAAGGTACGTAGGTACAGTACCCGGTTTCTGATTTGGCATTTCGGGAAAACAGTGAGACTTCAGCTAAGTTCAGTTTTGTAAAGCGTTCTTTCTATCGCACAGCGCATATGTACAGCTTGAAAGCTTTTTAGAGTAAGTAGTCAAAACCAAAGTTATAATTCTAATATTCTATAAACACAAACGGATTAATAGTCAAACGAACTAATCTGTGAATTGAACGGTGGCGTCACTGTCGCTTCAGTGTTGCTGACTGACTTTGAAGTGCAATAAAATCGGTTTCAATGTAAATAATAAAATAACATCGCGATAGAATCCATTATTTTTTTTTTTTTCAATTAATTATTTATTTTAATGTTAATATTCAACTAAATATTCTGTGAATATTTCAAGCGTCTCCCTTTTTTTTATTTTTTGTTCGTGCGTGTATCCCTTCGGATACCGTTGCCGTTATTGCTATTGAGCAAAAAACAGCAAAATTCGACTGTCTAGCCATCACGGTTCATGAGATACACCCTGGTGACAGACGGACAGAGTTTTAGTAGTACGGTCCCGTTTTACCCTTTGTTTAACCCTAAAAAGCACCTATCATATGGTTCTACGGGACTGCCGATTTTTTTTTTTGGCTCAAGGCTAAGCATTTAGTTTAGACTGTAATATTTTTACATTTGACGAAAGGCCTATTTAACATTAGTAGTAGCTGTAGCGCCTAGTTGGTGTAAAAAATAAAAATAATTTCATATTCGGAAAATACTTTACACTAATTTGTAGTGTAATTGTATGACATTTGACAGTGACAACCGTAGTACAACTATAAGTACTCTATAAAAGTACCAAACTGTCAGTCCGATGCACGATAGAGAGAACGCTCTACAAAACCGAAGCAAAGCGATCTTAGCCAGACTTTGACTAGTCTTCCCGATGCGACGTGACGTGCGCAATCAATTATCGGGTCCTGTAATATCGTAACAAGCCTTTTCACCTATAATTTTTCACAAATCTTCAGAAAGAATTAATGTCCATTATATTTTAGAATTTCTCTTAGGCCTCCCACAAGGCCTCTCTTCGTTCCTTCTTACGTTACGCACTTTGGAATGACTCTACATAACGTAAAGGCTAAACGATAACTGATAAAATTTTGAAGGCCTACCAAAAGTAAATGTTGATATACTTAGGTAGGTACATAAGGATCAACATAGGTATTGCATTCGGTATTGTAGAGCTGTTGTACAGTCAGCGTCAAAAGTTGATGATGATATCCAGGTGTCAGAATTAAGTGATGCTAAACCGCGTCAAAAGTAAGTATTGCGACAAAGTTGCAAAAGATGATGATGAATACAAAGACACCTAGACGTTCAAAATTGTGTGAAATACTGTTATGTTATGATATTGTATGTTATTTGCCGTCGGATTAAACTTAAAAAGGTAGTCTAGTTTAGACAGTTTTGTAACTGGAGAATCAGCTTCAATGTATACAGCCGTTCAAATTAATTCCAAACCTTAATGTCAACAATTAAGGTTTATTTTAATTAACCTAAGAAACTTGTTACTACTCTCATACTTTTATACTTTCGCTATTTTGAACGTCAAGTTGTTGTACTTTGTACTTCATCAACTTTTGAAACTTTGTCGCAATACACACTTTTGATGCTCTGTAGCATCGCATACTTATGACCTGCTGTAGCATCACCTAATTTTGACACCTGGATACGATCATCAACTTGTGACGCTGACTGTAGGTACGTTAGCAATATTGTTACAATACAAGCAATATATTTAAGGATATACCTCCCTACAACTTTTTATAATCACGGATATGTTATAATCCTCCAGTATGTATCTACTATAGAATATCAGAGCACCTAACCCACTTATTATTTTTTAAATTACAAGGACGGATATCAAATAAAAACAAGTAGGTTATGTGTGGGCCATAAACTGAGCATGCCATGCCACCAATGGCTCACCAGACGAGACAAGGACGAACGAGATCGAAATGGAACCGGTTAAATGTTTCCGAGTTAATATGCATACTGAGAGCCTCCGAAAAGTCATAACACAGGAACAATGCAACTTTTAACACCATAACTACATATTTTTACTTTATAAATGTTAGGTAGGTTCACTCAGCAGTTTTAAAATGATACATTCACAACATTGGCGATGTTTGTTGCAATTGTTTATGTACAATGAACAAAATCGATTAGAGTTCTAAATTTGAAAGATAACAGTCCCAAAAAAAAAGAACGACGTATCTAAAGCTATCTACCTAGGTATCAGTTCCTTTGTATCTTCGAAAGCTATTTTATTATTGTGGGCGTGAAACTTAATTATAGTGGTGATGTCACTTTGACAGCTTATCATAATACGGAATAATGTTGTATTTCATAAATATAATTAATTGTCTCTAAATATACAATGGAGCTGAAATTAAGACAAGCCTATCGCGTAGGCTAGTAGAAACATGATGAGCGAGGACGCGAATCCTACGACTGGCCTATCTGCGCTGTTTCCGCATACCATTCTTCTTGACGCGATCGACAACTTTTTGTTTTGTAACATAGAATGCACGGAGTCCATCTCCCACCTCTCCATGACACCAGGTTCCCGGGAGAATAGGACGGAGTACAGCTGCGCTGGCCTGTTGGTAGTCCCCTCCTGACAGAAGTTCAGTACCAGGTGGTCGTTGACTGCCTTTAAAACTTGTATGGTTCCACTGAACTGTTTATATTTGGGCAAAGCCGGCAAAGTCCCTGAAATGTAAAAAATAAATAAAATTATCGTTTGATTATTACACAAAAGGTTATGTTTTGCTACGTAAAAATAATATTTTAGATAGTTCTTAATATTTTTATTTGAGAATATGCTTAAAAAAAAACGAGCAGACAATAGATGCTGCACTGCTTAGTTTCAATAATTATAGAGAGACCTGTCTGCTATACTAACAATGGACTTAATACACAGATCTTAACTCAGAAGCTAAGCTATCTAACGTTTAACTCTTGTCAGGATGTTATGGGTGTAAAGAAACTTTGCATCTCACAGCCAAGGTTGATCAACTTATCCTACATCCTGCTAGCAGCATTAGGATATTACGATATTTAGTGGTCTCATGTAATCGCACGATATCTCAAGGGATCAGACGCCGGGGTGTAAGGTGGCCCATCATGCATTTCCAAGCAACCCGGCTGACCCATGACCATCGCCGGTTTTGAGATGGCCCCCTCGGATTTGTTAACCACGGTGTCCCCGTCTTGTCCCCGGAATTTTGGGGGGCACGCAGCGCGCCTCCTCCCCTGCCTGCTTCTCCTAGGTTGAAAGGCGGCTCCACTGTCACCCCCAGGCCTGCGCTCATGGAGGACGGAGGTCGTTCAACGACCGATGGCTGAGTCACCTCCGCACCTCGCGGTCTCTGCGGATCGGTAGTAGCAGCGGACCCATCACGGAGGACTGGCTAGAGAGGCGACACGGGAGCCTCTCGTACCGGCCGACACAGGTGATTGTGGAGGTAAGATGGCAGCCGCTTCATAGAAAATATCGAAGTTTGGCCGCTTCGTAGCTAGATTGCAAGCCGACCTCAACCAAATTTATAAAAGGCTCGGAGGATGATGATGATTTACCGTTTTGTCCATCGAGAACCTGCCAATACCCGGCTGAGTCGTTTCTGAAGTAAAGCGAATACTCGATGGTCTGGCCTGCTTCATCCCATAGTAAACGCAAGTGTCTGTACTCCTGGCGAAACTTGGCGTTGATGTGCTGGACATGGAAGAGCTGGTTTTCCGTCGACGGCTAAAATCAAAAAAGATAATAAGAATGAATCTACGTTTCTTTGAGATATTTAAGCAGATTATATCAATAATTTGCTGAACCGTTGAGAAATATATATCTGTATCTTATGTCTTTCATGATTAAAAACTCTAATTCTATGTTAAAATAAAAGATCAAAGCTGTCGGTCTATTTTCACTAACATCTTATTACACAATTTATTTGGCTGAAGCATTTTGAATAATGAAGTTTCAAACATTCATTTAGCAGGTAGGTCTCAGTAATGAGTTCATGAATGTGTATCTTTTGAATTTCGGATTGATTCGGAGTAAGCAATGTTTGAATGATCATTCTATAAAATTAATGTCTTCTCTGCCAGGCGAAGTCAATTTCAGCCAAACCCCGCATTCCGAAATGCATCCGTGCCGATAACCGACCGCCTCGAGCTTCTTGGCGTTACCCTGACGTCCACCCTCAATTTTGGGTCTTACATTGAGGCTAAAGTTCAAGTGGCTGCTAAAAAGCTGGGTATTCTGTCGAAGGTGCGACAGTACTTCACACCGGAACAGTTGCTCAAATTGTATCAAGCGCAGGTTCGATCCTGTATGGAGTACTGCTCGTACCTGTGTGATGGCTCAGCTAAATAGCACCTGGAAGCGCTTGAGACAATAGAGAGACGGGCCAAGAGGCTCATCAATAATGATGCACTCGTCGAGAAAAGGCTTAGAGAATTGAACATCGACGCAAAGTTGCAGGCCTATCGGTTTTTTACCGGATGCATTTTGGAGAGTGTGCGCTGGAATTGCACAACTTGATACCTCCAAGCCCTTTCCACCAACGAGCGACCAGACGCACAGCGACGTGCCACCGCTACATGGTGGATATTCCACTCATACGCACGAAACGTTTCGGCGACACATTTATTATGCATACAGCTAAGTAGTGGAATTGCCTGCCTGAGTCTGTTTCCGGAAAGCTATAACCTCGGAATCTTCAAGTCTCGAGTGAATAGGATTCCTTCTAGGCAAACGTGATCTATCGTAGATCACATCGTCACTTACGATCAGGTGAGATAGAGGTCAAACGTGAGTCTATCATCCATAAAAAAAAAGATTACAATCTTTATACAAAGAGTAATTTCTGTTTCATTCATTCATCATCAACCTATTCTAGTCCACTGCTGGACATAGGTCTCCCCTAATGAGCGCCATAGCACCCTGTCTTCAGCTTGCCGCATCCAGCATCTGCCTAAAGTCTTTCGCAGATCGTCATCCCACCTGGCTGGAGGGCGTCCTACACTACGTTTGCCGAGTCGCGGTCTCCACTCAAGAACACGTCTACCCCAGTGGTTGTCGGTTCTTCGCGAGATATGGCCGGCCCACTGCCACTTCAGCTCATTTCTGTTTACTTATTATTTATTACTCGAAAGCCAATATCTAAATATTATTAGTACCTACTCGTATTTATTGACTCTAAGTTATAATTACCACGTAGCCCTTTTTTTTTTTTTTTTTTTTTTTATTCTTTATTGGATAAACAAACAACATCACAATAAAAAGGCAAATATAAGATAGTTAAGCGATAACATAATAATTGTGACATCCACACCCAACAAACATTTTTGTAGTCGCCACAACGTGCCGAATCTAACTTTTAGTTCTATAAGCTGGTCGCTAAAACGTCGTTGTCACGTCGTTACGACCGAGAATAGGCCCATTTTATACGACTAAGTATTGTAATAGAGTCGCATAGTAGTCACATCAATGACATATTTAGTCGTGTAATGGTCGCATAGATGTAGTGAAATTAATTTTTTGCTGCATTATGGTGTACAGCACCACTGTTTTACGACACTTTGTCGAATGACAGTGCAAACGCCGACATTTTTATAGAATTTTTGTTGTACTCAACAGTGAAGAGTGACAGATAATTAAAGTTGTCAAAGCTATAGTTATAAAGTTAGCCATATTAATTTATTGTCATATGTTTTATCTTCGAAACGCGTGTTGAAGCACATTAATCTATTGGGAAATTAATGTTATCGAGTAATATGCGCTAGTTTTCTTAGTTTAATGGACGCGCCTTACAAATACTTAAAATTAAACAAATTTCTGAGAATATTTTATGAGGCACGTGCGAAAAGTTACTTTTATACGATTTTAAGACGCGATACAACCGCAATACGACTACAAAACGACTTTTCATTCTGTGTAGTTATATTTGTGCAGCCATATTAACGAAATTGGGGTTCAACGAGTAAATTTTAAATTTAATCTAATCTAATAAAATCTTAATCACTGTTGTTCAATCTTTTGTTAATACCGGGTGTAAGGGAAACGCTCCCGAAGCCGAAGGCCCGTGGTAGTACTCCGGGTATACTACATATTGGCATAAGTTTTTTTCGATTTAGCAAACAAAAATTTTTTTTTTTCAATTTTTTTTCAATTTTTTTTTACAGTTTTTTTTTAGTACTATTTATTCTCCATCGTATTAGGAAAGCTCAGTGAAACGATAATTTCATAAAAAACATCACTACAGAAGAAAAACAAATGGCGCCAAGCGCGTGCTTTTTATGTAGCGATGTTTTTTCATGAAATTGTCGTTTCATTGGGCTTTCCTAAGACGATGGAGAATAAATAATGCTAAAAAAATGACATAAAAAAATTTTTTTTTCGCCAAATCGAAAAAAATTTATGCCAATATGTAGTATACCCGGAGTACTACCACGGGCCTTCGGCTTCGGGAGCGTTCCCCTTACACCCGGTATAATAATTATGTAGGTAGTTTGACCCCTTTCGCTTATCCCCCCGCACCTCAGTCAGTCACTTAATTATTGCTCAATAAGCCTAAGCAGTTTGCTTCGGGTCTTCGCTGCGAGTGGGTGTGCATCACGTCGCGCGCGCCGCTTACCTATTAGTAAGTACCTATTTTTTACGTTAAATAGCGAATAAAATATCGTTGTTGTTCAAAGATAAATTAATGGTAATAATTACCTGTTTCTTTTCCAGACGTTCAAGAAAATGCCTTTTAAAATCATTGAAACAATAGAGCGCGGAAGAAGATTAATAGAAACTGTTCCATCATCATGGGAGAGTGATGGGATGTTATATTGGCCCAAAAAAAATTTACTTTCGTTGAAAAGAAATGATGAAGAAAAACCGAAGCAGGATTGGAAACAGTTGTCCTGCTTACTATTACGTGATAATATAGTAAGTTATGAAGCGGCAGAGCAGGAAATTGCTTTGATGTCTGACGCTACAGACTCGGAGAAAGAAAATAAGAACCCTCGTAAATCTAAATCAGTCGAAATAGATTTTAATCAACTAATGGAAATTATACAAGTAAGTTGATTAGTTTTTAAAAATAATTTATATTTACTTGTATAGTTCACAGCCTCTGTGGCGTGTTGGTAGAGCAAGCAACTGCAGACCAATTTGTTTAATTCCGTGCCTCGGAGAGCATGTTAAGCCGTTGATCCGGTTGTAATGCGAACATCTATGGCAGTAGTTACGTAATTTAACAATTAAATTGTATTTATAGCCGAATAATGCCACTAATCAAACATCGCCAGCTGATGACGCAGCCTCAGTGTGTACACTAGATGCAAACACTGTCATACTACAAGACCTCTCGCAGGTTGGTTCATTTTGTTTGGTATCTATCTATAAATAATTATGTAGGTACCTACGTACCTTCCTATTTTATATCTGTAGAAATAAATTTTAAACATGAGTATAGGCCTAGTTGATTGATTGATATTATTACTAGTTGTTCCCAGCAAATTCGTCCGCATTCAATGTGTAGGTACCTATTTGTTGTGAAGCCCCTTTTGTTAGCCTGGTACACATTTTATGTCTCTTGTAGACTTTTTATTTACTACTTTATGAAAAATTATTAGGCTCATAGATATAATGGTCTCGTAACCGAAGTTTCTGTGAGTTTAGTACCTACTTCATGCAAATATTTATAATAATATGCGTGAGTGTCTATTTGCATTGGTCTGGGTATTTCCGTGCCTCGGAGAGCACGTTAAGCCGTCGATCCCGGTTGTCATACGAACCTCTATGGCAGTCGTTACGTAATTTAATAATGAAATTGTATTTTTAGCCGATCAATGCCACTAATCAAACATCGTCAGCTGACGACGCAGCCTCAGTGTGTGCACTAGATGCAAATACTGTCATACTACAAGACCTCTCGCAGGTTTGTTCATATTGTTTGGTATCTATGTATAATTATGTAGGTACCTACGTACCTTCCTATTTATTATCTGTAGAAATAAATTTTATACATGAGTATATTATTATATAACTTGTTCTTCCCAGCGATTTCGTCCGCTTTCAATGTGTAGATGCCTATTTGTTGTGAAGCTCCGTTTGTTAGCCTGGTACACATTTTGTGTCTCTCGTAGACTTTTTCTTTTCTACTTTATGCAAAAAGTAGGTATTAGGCTCACAGAAATAATGGTCCCGTAACCGAAGTTTCTGTGAGCTTAGTATCTACTTCATGCAAATATTTAAATGCGAGAATGTCTATTTGCATTGGTCTGGTCGTGCCTCGGAGAGCACGTTAAGCCGTCGGTCCCGGTTGTCATACGAACATCTATGGCACTAGTACGTAAATTAATAATTAAATTGTATTTTTAGCCGATCTATGCCACTAATCAAACATCGCCAGCTGATGACGCAGCCTCAGTGTGTGCACTAGATACGAACACCGTCATACTACAAGACCTCTCGCAGGTTGGTTCATTTTGTTTGGTATCTATCTATAATAAATAGGTAATATACCTTCCTGGAATAACAGTAAGTTACATTATTATAGATAGATACCAAATAATAGTACATTGTACACCGAGGGGAGAAAACGATCTATTTCTGTTCGAGAGTATGTTTAAGCCCGACGCGCAGCGGAGGGCTTAAAGGAAACTCGAGAACAGAAATAGAACTTTCTCCCGAGTGATACATAGTGCTTTATACTGCACCTACGAGGAAAATAAAATACAATATTTCTTTAATTAAAGTTTGAGATTTGAGGTTTGTATGTTTCCCGCCTCTTTTTCTAATTATGTCATATAACATTTTTTTTTCTTCGCCCGTATCGGGCAGGCTAAGGACTGGGACCATACCGCCTCGTCTTCAGTGCTTTATAATCTTCGTTTACAGTCAAAGTCAAGTAAAGTCCATCATAGTCAAGTCAAAGTCACAGTCCTAGTCATAGTCATACCCCAGTAAAGCAGTGGGATTTACAAGGGGCTTCTAAGGAGATTCTTTCACCAACACAAGGAGATACAATTCACAGTAATATATCACTTTCCTCATATTGTGCACGTTGTCCAAGACGTTATGTCTTAAAATCCACCATTATTAACACATAAAACTCGGCTTTACACTATTTTCAGAAAATATAATATCACTGACATGATACTCCTACGAGTTGGCGGGAATTTTTTTTATTTCATATAAAACCTTTTTGAGGTTTGACGTTTGTATTTTTTTTATGTTCGCTGCTAAAAAACAAAAGAAAGCTAGCCGGGCAGTAATGGATTTTCATACAACATTCCTGCCCTGCTTCGGAGGGCAGTAATAAAATTCCATATAACTTTTCCCGCCGCACATTTTTAAGGGAGAAATTACGAACTTTGTAACCCGTTTATGAACGAGTAATAAGACACTTTCCGAGTGGGTGTAGTATAAATATTATATACCTAATTATTGTAATGTAGTCGTGTCTGTACATTAGAGATAGTTAAAAAAAGTACTTGGGTTATGTTATACCTATTAACGATACTGATCACGATTTTTTTTTCGGAATTATTGTCCGTTTGTCTGTCTGTTTTAACTTTTTCTGTTTGTATTTTTGTCTGTCTGTCTGTTTGTCTGTTTTTCTGTTTGTCTGTTTGACTCAAAGCCGCGGGCGGAAGGCTAGTTTGTAATATTAGTAGGATGTTTCTTAATCTCACATGAAATTTCGTTTCAGGAACATAGAAATATTTTGGAAATTGCTGATCCCCAAACAAAGGAATCTACAAATGTTATTCAAAAAATGGAACTTCTAATGGATATGGTGTCAACGGTTTCAGAAAATCAAAAAGTTCTTTTTGAGAACCAAAATAATACACTCAAGGCACTTGCTTTATTAAATACAAAATTGGAAGCATTTATCACGAGGACACAGGGACTAGTTCAGCATGAAGACCATGAGTCATTGAGTTTTAAAATGCTTCACAACATAGAAGACCTTACAGCTTTTGAAGAGCAATTAAAAGATCCCTTGATGGAAACAAAATATATTAAGGAATTATCTATCTTTTGCTGTGAGAATAAGACAGGGCTTAATAATGCGTACACATTAGTGGATGTTATGTTTGATCGTAAATTAATGACGCATTGTTCGTGGGGGGGAGGCACTAAGGGAGAACCTAAACATTGTTTCAAGGCATTTACAAAAACAATAGACTTATTCCTTAAAGTAGTGCGCCACTATAATAAAACTTTTACTAAACCAATTTGCGAGGAGTTTTTCAAGAATGTCTTGCGACATTCTACCAAGAGAAGCATAGCTAAATGTGTACGCGATTCCTCAACCAAGAAGAAAACTAAAAAAAGTGAAGCTATAAATACACTGCAAGAAATGGCAGAAGAGAGATCATCTAATGATAGTAATCTTACTTAATAATGCTATCGCATTGCAATGATTCATAGTCAAAAAAATGTGTTAAGTTATGTTCTATTATTTAATGTGACTCTCAACTCATTTTTTTTTGGTTGTCAAATAGTTACTACGAACTTCAGTAAATACCTATTTACTGAAGTTCGTAGTAACTATTTGACATCCAAACGTAAATCTAGTGTAACCACAAGATAAAACTGAGGATTTTAAAATTTACTGAGGATTTGTTATTTATGTACTTACTTTTTAGTACATCTAGCTCAGACTAAAAGAATAACATAGACGGAGCGCATAGAACTAGCATGTGAAGCCGCATAAAGTAGATAACACTCTTTCGCTCATACTCGTTTGCATGCACAACAGAAAGAGTGCGAGCGAAAGGGCAATAGTTTGATATTACTTTATGCGGCTTCATATACTAGTTCTGTGCGCTCCATCTATGTTATTCTTTTAGTCTGAGATACGTAGTCTTAAACAATGGACCAAAGTGAAATTAAACTTTTAACAGATATGATTAAACGGGGTGAATATAGATAGATCAAAGGGTGAATAGATACAAAAGGGTTAGATACATTTTTCAGTTATATTCTCTCAAGTGAAACTATGTACAGTCTACAAAGATGTTACGGTCTCACTTTTTCATATAGGTAACTTGTATGAAAAAGTGAGACCGTAACATCTTTGTAGACTGTACTAGTTCAATGTCTGTCTGTCAGATATCTATCCGGATAGATTCTTAAAATTTTGTTAAAAATTATTTTAAAAAATCGTACGACCTTTTTATCTCTATTCACCACTTGATCCCTATTCATCTCATTTTACCGATATCTAGTTTAGCTAGAAACCAGATATCGGTACAATGAGTACAATTGTTACAATGAGAAACTATTTGATTAAGTGAATATTGTCAAGATAAGTACCTATCTTAATTTCAAAAGCAATAGCCTTACACAGCAAACGTGCTGTGGAAGGCTATTTTTTATTATTATTATTAATATCAAAAATTATATCTAGTTGCAAGCTATGATCCAAAGAGAAACTATTTGATTAAGTGAAGAATAAATGTTTTCTGTTAACTGTTTTTACCTAATACTTATGTAAGAATTAAAACTTGTGATTGTTATTTTTATAATAAATAAAACTAACCAATATTACTTCACTATTTTATTTACATTCTTACTTCCATGGAGAATACATAAAGAGGTGCCCGATTCTACATAAATACAAACTCTAGTTACCTACCTATACAAATATGAGTCGTATAAGTTACAGACCTTGAAATATCACTTTGTGTCTGCTTACTTCAGAGTATGAAGAAGTGGTGTAAAATAAATATATGAACCATATTCTACAGTCACTAACTTACATTTTATGTCAGTAATATTAACTGTAGTTCTCAACCTCCTAATACTGGTAAAATGTGTCATAAAAATATTTAAAAATGACGATCTAATGGGTTTTTCAAAAACATCGGTGATATTTTGAATAATATTCCCAAGTAAACTTACACCAGCGTTGTCTTTTATCATAGATATAATCTCGAAAACATCATTGTTGTTCGTCAAACACCACTTATTTTGGTTATCTGTTGCGAGCATAAATGTATCCAGACGAATCTCTGTTATAGATTTTTTATATTTATATGTTTTGATAACATGTGATTTGTCATCGTTATTTATGATATTGTTACCATTATTAATTAATTCTTCGATTTCTATTGTATTTCTTTCCATTAGTCTGTTAGCAATTTGCTCAAGAGGTTTGTTACCTTTTCTAATTGTTCGTTTAATTGAACTTAATTTATTTTCGAATGGATACGCATTGAAAGTTTGCAATTTACCAAATCTCTTAACTTCATCAACAAGATGAATTAAGTTATGAACGTTACTTGTTATATATTCTCTACCATAGTAATATTTGTAATGATCAACAAAATGTAACATCATCATTTGTGCAACTGGCAAAAACTGAAAATGATGTTGACTCGAACAAATTGTTACAGCACAAAAGAAATTCAAGAAGTGTTGGTATGGACCATTAGGCAAAACATTCTTTAGTATTGTGAAGCTAATATAAAGAAGAAATGTGCGATATTCAGTGGCTTTCCAGTTTGATAGATCAGTAAGACCTCTTAAATTCCTATGAATTTCCTTTGGCATACGACAGCTTAGTATAAATTGCGTCACTTTTGCTATATCTCCAGCGGACCATTTAGTAAGAAGTTTTCCTAAATTTCCATCTCTCCATCCAAACAGTAATCGCTTCATAATACCTAAATCAATCAAATGAAGGGAATCTCCGACCGGGAAATCTTCAACCATGTCTATTGGCAATTGGAGAAAAGGAGAATCACGTTTGTGGTGGTCACCGTATTTTTTGGCACGAAAGTCTGTGTCATTTCTTCTAACGCTATTCGTTTCTTGAAATGTGACAGTGTGGGATACATGAGAGTATTCGCCAACCACATTACATTTGAGACATCCATGTTTTGCGTTAAAATTACATACTCCTGAAAAATATTTTTGAGGAATAATTAAAATGAATAAACTTTTTATGAATACTACAAATATTTAATTATGATCACAAAAGTGGATTTTAAAAACAGTACCTTTAATTAATGCTCTTGCAGGAGAATCGCATATAACAGCTCTCAGTTTAACTGTGATTTCTGTTGCAACATTTTGTTGTGTGGTAAAGTTTAAATTATTACGGTAAAGCTCTAGTAATTCATCAATAAATGGTTGTAAGAATGAGTTTAAATCTACGGGTTTATTTGTGCCCTCAAATACACCCACAACCAATGGTGGTATATCGGGGTATTCATGAATGTTGCATAATATCGGCCACACTTGGTGTTTAGAACTTTTGAATAATGGCAAGCCGTCAATATTTACATTAAGAGATAAGCTCTTTGGTATATTGTCGAAATTTTTTAAAACCATTTTCAGCGAAGTAATAAGGCCATTATGCCAATAACTACCGGAATCAACTGGAGTTATAGATATATTTGCTTTTTGACAATTTAAAAGTGTGCGTGGATCCTTTGGAACCGAACAGGGAAATCTTTCATTCAGAATGTTGTTTAGAGCTCTTAATGCTTCTTGTGTAATATTGAAACCAATTGCCCATTTTTTTAAATTGTCACGAAGTTTATCATTTTTGCTGGCTTCGCTTTCGCTTTCATAGTCTGTTTCACTATCACTGAGACATATTTTTTCAAATATTTCATCTACTTCATCTTGTTTTGTCTCTACTATTTCAGAACAACTAGGTTCGCTTTCTGAGCTTTTATTTTGCAACGAACTCTCTCTTGAGTTCAAAATTAAATTTTGTACGGAACCACCTTCAGTTTCTTTAAAAGTAACTTTTTGTGTAGAAATATTCGAGGTTATACTATTTAACACACGGAGCGCGGTATAGTTTTTTTTAACTTTCCTTTTAAAAGCACCGCTTTTTTTAACATTTGCCCACGTTTTTCTATCCATTTATAGCAATTATTTTTACAAACCTAGAAAATAATTACTGAATTGTAATGTTAATGTACGCTACAGCTATACGACATTCAGTCACTAAATGGTAGTATAACAGTGTTCAAATGGACTAAACGTCGTGTAAGGGTAAAATTAATCACTCTATCACGATTATCGCGTATAAGTAGTTCTTGCGACTATAATACGATTCAGTTTGGTGAAAAAGTTGTATAGATGTCAGTAAGACGACATCATCGGTTTTACCACTGAAAGTTGTATAATGGTCATATAAAACAGTCGCATAGACGTTTATACGACGGCTTTATACGACTACAAGTTGTATAGGGATAAAGAGGCACTAAGTCGTATTATAACTTAAAATGACTTCAATGCGATGTTTACAGAACATTAAGTCGTGTACTTTTTACCTATACGACTAAAATGTTTGTTGGGCAGCGTTTACCACAAGTATGATAAATACATAATTATCTTAAAGGTTAAGAGTAATACATCTGTTTGACGGTGGTAGTGTTAAATTACGTTAGATTAGATTAGGTTACACTAGAGTAGGTTACATTAGATTAGATTAGATTAAGTTAGATAAAATTAGTGACTGAAAGACCTCACGACCCGAGGGCTGCCCTCATGTCATAAAGCCTCTCAATCACCAATCTTCTATAGATACTGTAACTATTTGCATTTATATCAAATTCGCTGAAATTATTGTTATGAGAGTTAAGTATGCGATGAAGAGGTGCGCGCACGCCTGCGTCAGTACGCGGGGTGCGGGTGAAAAATAGAGGGGTTTTACGACAGCTTCGCGTGTGTGACCTAAGTGGCACTCCATAGCTGATTTGATTGACAATGTCAACACAGTCGTACCGGTTGTGGCAAATATCATATAAGAACATTGCTAGTAGTTGCTTTCTCCTTGACTTCAAATCTAAAAGATTATATGTTTCCAATAACCTGGGATAAGATTGGCGGCTGTGATAGCACTTATAATGCATACAGCGCAAGAATTTTTTTTGTACTCTTTCAAGGGCATTACAGTATTTCTCATACAGCGGGTCCCGTTCCCGAATTTTAGGATTGCAAACCCAGCAGTTTTAGATGTGTGTCATGTCTAACTTTCATCTTAAGTGTTCTGACACAGTTTGAAGATTGAAACCCTCCGCCCCTACCGAAATTCAAAATATCATTGTATGCACATTTTTAGTTTCTTAAACCATGGGGTTACCAAAAAAATAACAGTAAAGCCTTCCCCCAAGGGTGTATGCGCCCCACCAAGATCTACAGTGCTAAGCCAACTTCACTCCGTTGCTCTAAAAAGTCAATAATAGTTTGTGGAGACTTTAATGTTAATATATTAGATAACACTTTAGCGCCAGTAGAGAAAAATAAAATGTTGAATCTGTTCAAGTCCTTTAATCTTGGTAATGTATTTTTGGAACCTACTCGAATAACTGCCACAAGTGCAACATGTATTGATAATATTTTCACGGACATTAAACCTATTAACAAATGTATTGTGGATGCTGTACACTCGGATCATCGTGGCCAATTTATAAAATGCTACAGAAATTATTATGAAGTAAGAAGAAAAGAAATTAAATTTGTACCGATAAACCAATATCGTTTAGATGCTTTCAAGGAAAATATAAAATATAGATAAACTTCCCGATTTGCCCTTGTACACTAGTGTAGATAAGTCTTATGCAAACTTAATTAACCTGATCAATACTGAGTTTGGGAGAATTTTTACCCCAAAAACATTATCGATTGTTTTCAGTGACTGGGCAACACCAGGGATTTATAATAGCAGGAGGAGATTGTATGAATTATATTCTGAAAAATCATACAATTTCAACCCTGATTTTCAGAATTATGTCAAAAACTATTCTAAAATATTTAAGCGAGCCTGTTCCTTTGCTAAATCAAACTTTATAAAAAACAAAATATCAAATTCTGTTAATAAAATTAAGACTACCTGGAACATTATAAATTACGAATGTGGTAAATCTCCAGCAGTTGTAAGAGATTACCATTTAAAAATAGACGGTCGCCATGTCACGGAGGATCTGGAAGTTGCGACAGAGTTTGAACACTTTTTTTCAAATATACCTGTAGCCACTACCCGAACTCTTCAGTCGTCTTCCACTTCCGCTGAGTCATTGCTTATGGAATCAATTACAAAATGTGAGGACGCTCTCAGATTCTCAGTTGTTGATAGCAAGGACATCACAAAAGCGTTTAAATCCATTGATATTAAAAAGACCGCGGACCTATGGGGATTATCAGTCAAAACTGTTTCAAGCATCATTGATGTCATTGCTCCCCATCTAGCAACTGTGTTTAATGACTGCGTCAGTAGCGGTATATTTCCTGATTTAATGAAACATAGTAAAGTCATACCTTTGTTCAAGGCAGGCAGCACCTCAGATCCCTCGAATTTCAGACCCATCTCTGTGTTGCCAACCTTGAGTAAAGTATTTGAGAAATTAATTCTAGACCAAATGCTAACCCATTTTAATAAATATAAATTATTTCATGATAAACAGTTTGGGTTTACTAAAGGACGATCAACGACGGATGCTGGTATAGAGTTATTGAAATGTATTTACGAGGCCTGGGAGGATAAGCAGGATGCATTAGGTGTTTTCTGCGATCTATCCAGAGCCTTCGATTGCGTCCACCATGATACATTGGTCAGGAAATTAGATTATTACGGAATAAGGAACAAGGCTCTCGACCTTTTGACTTCTTATTTAAACAATAGAATTCAGAGGGTTGATGTGAACGGTACACGTTCGGTGGGATCTTTGGTTTCGATGGGCGTTCCGCAGGGTTCGATACTTGGACCATTTTTATTTTTAATTTATATAAATGACCTCCCTTACTACGTAAGGGATAAAAATAGTATTGTTTTGTTTGCTGATGATACTTCCTTAATATTTAAAATTAAAAGACAATTAGATAATTATGACGAAGTGAACAACGCAATCTCACGAGTGGTTCATTGGTTTAATATAAATAATCTTTGCCTT
This sequence comes from Cybosia mesomella, assembly GCA_946251805.1. Classification (NCBI taxonomy): domain Eukaryota; kingdom Metazoa; phylum Arthropoda; class Insecta; order Lepidoptera; family Erebidae; genus Cybosia; species Cybosia mesomella. The sequence goes on along the minus strand of OX276390.1, from coordinate 24,683,738 downwards.
AATGAAAAAAAAACCAAATGTATTAATTTCACCTTACCTAATGTTACACAGGTGGAAACCAATGTACAACTTAAGGGACAGTTGTTGAGCCTTGTGGAATCAACCGTGTTCTTAGGTTTAAGTATCGATGCTAAATTACAGTGGGGATCACATATTGAAAAAATAGCTAGTAGGTTAAGTTCTGCTTCCTACGCTGTGAAAAAGATTAGGACTTTAACAGACATAGATACCGCTAGAATAGTTTATTTCAGTTATTTCCATAGTATTATGAGCTATGGCATTCTCCTTTGGGGTAATGCCGCAGATTTAAATACAATCTTTGTACTGCAAAAGCGGGCGGTGCGGGCAATTTATAAGTTGGGCCCAAGAGTCTCCCTCCGAGAAAAGTTCAAAGAAATAAACATTCTAACTGTAGTTTCCCAATATATTTTTGAAAATCTTTTGTATGTTAGAAGAAACATTTCCAATTTTTTAAGGCTTTGTGATATACATAACGTAAATACTAGACATAAAAACAATCTTGTGGTTTGTAATAGTCGACTCCACAAGATTAGTAATTCCTTTCAGGGTAACTGTATACGCTTCTACAACAAGCTTCCTAGTGAAATGAAGAATCTACCTCTTCATAAATTTAAAAGCCAAATTAAAAGTAAACTCTGCCAAAAAGGCTACTATAAAATTCAAGACTATTTAGACGACAAACAAGCTTGGATATGAACTGTTTGCTCTCTCTCTATGCTACTCAAATGGAATATTGTACTTAGGTTAAGTAAATATGTTTGTAAATAGACCAAAAAAAAAAAACAGCCCGCTGAGTTTCTTGCCGGAGTCTTCTCAGGACAGGGCCGCGTTTCGAACCGGTGGTCCATTTGCCAAACATTAAATTATTTATTTTTTTATGACGTTTTGTAAGTGCCGTATTAATGGTCTATGCAGAATAAATGGTTTTTGACTTTGACTTTGACTTTGACTTGAAAGCCGGTACACCTGCTGATTAAGCTCTATCGTAGGCTTTCTTTCGGGGATAGGAGGTCAGACGGCAGTCACTTCCATAAAAGCTGTATAAGTCAAGCCATAAGGAGGAGAAGAAGGAAGTAAGAAGTGGTCCAAGGTGGAAGTCTCCGAGACAAACGGGAACAACACTGAGATGATGATGGGTGGTTTTTTGCACACCCTCTAAAAATCTAATACGTGGCTCTAATTTATCAATGTCGGTTTTCCAAATACAGTAAGTGCCACTAAAAGGTAACTGTTACTAATACCACAGATTGCCTAATAGTTGGCACAGATATTTCCCTCCCTGGAAATTCATCCATACCTTTTGAGTTATATGTTAATACCTAAAAATATTTAGATGACTACGACTTCAGTGAAATTTATCTCTTGGCTTGAACTTCGAAAAATAATTTTAGATCGTTTTAAGACTATAAATCGTATTCATCATTTCAGTGTAGGTACTTCATTTCACTACATTTTTTTCAAAACTCATTGAGTATATCGAAGAAATAAGCCTTGACTGATTTCAATTTCTGGGTATTTTTTTAAAATAATACGGTAAGAAGGAATTGTGGAAAATGAGTAAAAGAAAAGGATGGAGGTAAAGCACAGTCGCCATCGGTATTGCCTGAGGCTTTATCTTAACTTTTTTGGCAGTAACCGCCGTCTGAACTTCCCAACCCCAGAAGAAAAACCTGCGCTAGGGCCTCATCCGTCAAACAGCAGGTGTACGCACTTGCAGTTGAGGTTGGCTTGGGCCCTGAAGTTCTTAGCGCCCCATACTACTTCTTGAAGCATAATTTGCCTAAAAAGCCATCTTTTTCATATTTTATTTCACAAACTTGCTTTTTTTCGTCCGGAGTAGCCAGTTGTTTTTACACACTTCACGAATTTACTGTCATGATTATTTTTAGAATAGAAACGAAACACAAGATACTGTTGTAGCCGATCATCGATAATGTGATTGAACAGTAGGTACAGTTCGCAAGACCTTTTAATTAATTTACTCGAGTATTACTCATTGTATTCTAGACGCTTTAAGAATAAGAAGATTAAATAGGTCATATAGATTGACCTTTCTGCTCATTCTGGATGAATCAGCCGTTGTAGGTAGAGTCATACAGGTCGCATTAATTGCAATTACCATTCTCAAATTTGACAAATTACTTGTAGAAAAACCACTTTGTTTGGCGTTTAAGTGGTAGCAGTTGCGACGAGATATTTAATTGACGTACCTATTGTCGTACGTATGAATCAGATGATAATACATTATTAAATTGGTGACGTACGTATCATTGATGGAAACGTATCATTTTTGAGTAAAATTTTTTTCTAAAAATTGAAGGTGTATTTTAATATCAGGCTAACATTGTTGGTGAATTATTCTTCGTACAATCGCCATCGGTATTTCCTTACTACCGTACCTTATTACCGTATTAACTTGTAATGCCAAGTTACCGACCGCCTTAGCTCTGTACAATAAGAAACAAAAAGTTGAAAATAGAAATTGTCCTCTAAAGATTATAAAAAATATATAGAAATCAATACATAGTTTAATGATTTATTTCAGTGTAAAGATCGTTTGTAAATTTGTTAGTGTGTAGCTACTCTGAGGGCAGTCTGGTCTGTCGGGGTGCGAGGGATATGCTCTATGGGCAACCTTACACCCCGGCGTCTGTAGACCCGAGACGGCGTGCGGTTTTAGTCGGTTCAAGCCCGACATAACCGCCCCCGCTGGCACGCGGGGGGGTATCCGAAGGGATTTCCGCACGATAAAAAGAAAAAAAAAAAAAAGGGCAGTCTGGTCCAATGTATGGAAATGTCATTAATGGCAAAATGGATATTTCCCTTTTTAGGTACAATTTCTTTCTCAAATTGACATGGGACTAGTGGAGAGAAACAGCGTATTCAATTTAAAAAAATCATTAGAGGTTTATCACAGTCGGCGAAGATGTCGCATAACGTTACAACAAAAAAACAGTCTAATCGAGCACTTCCTCATTTTGGAAGTCAGTTGAAATATAAAATTGGTACTTAAATGTGGTACTTAATAATTTTCCAGACGAGGTGGTTTTTATCATAACCGCTACAAGGAAAACCACATCCTAGCTAGGTCTCACAAATATTCGATAATCAAATCAAGTATAAAGAAAATTGTCTGTCTGTTCCAGAAAGATTGTTTGTTCCGGTTAATCTCTAAAGTTGGATGGACTGATTTGGACAGGTTTTTATTCTACCGATAGCTGATGTTATAAGGCGTAAGTTTGATTACTTTAATTTTAGAAAAGGCATCAGGCTACGTAAAAATTGAAGCCAGACATGTCTAAGCTAGTGAAAAATATTTAAAAGAATTCTATCGTGATTTATTTAGCGATATTTTTATTCATAATATTTACAAAATTATTTGTGATAAAATCCTTTCAAAATAATATAATTTAACTAGCTGATGCCCGTGGCTCCGGCCGCATGGAGGTCGGTTATAATTTTTTGATCATATCTCCGTTTCTATTAAACTGATTGCAATCAATCATATGGCAGATTTTAAATCTCACCAAGAACTACTACTAATAGGATAAATCGCATCAAAATCCGTTCAGTAATTTTTTGCATCCATCGCGAACAAACAGACAAATAGACAAGAATTCCAAAAAAATATATGTATGTGTTCAAAATCGTTTATTTAACATAACCCAAATTTCTTTGTTAAATATCTCCAATATACAGACACAACTAATTTACAATTTTATGATAGATAAATTTCAAAATCATAGTACCTAATGGTCAGTTCTAGATCTAGATGTAGTAGATATAGGCGATTCAAGGCAATTAAAAGTGATACTGCATAGGACTATGAAAGTGAACAAATATTGCCTACATTTATCGTATCGAGGCCGAATAAAACAGGAACAAACGAAAAAAAAGGAAAGGGCACACAAGTGTGCTTACAGCTAAGGAAGTGAGTTAAGAATGGCGTAGAGATTCTGTGAGTCTCAATAAGAAACTTTGATGATATACCCTTACCTAGGTATATTACTTACTAACATAACATAACTTTATGCATGTATCCCCGAAGGGGTAGGCAGAGGTGTATTACACACCCAGCACGATTCGCCAGTTATATTAAGGTCCCAATGTAATAGGGGGCGAGCCTATTGCTAACTACCGGGTACATTATTAAGCGAGCGGTAATTACCATTTATTACTTACTATAGTCTAGAATATTCCGAATGAGTTCATGGACACCAGATCAGTAAGCAAACAATATAAGATAGCGATGCTGTGATTGGCTAATTATGATGTGATCGTAAACATTTACCAATAAGTGTAACAGTTCATCGACTCATACATGAATTGATAACTGCGAATACTGCAATAAGCAATGGTTGTATTTTGATGGATGTACCGGGATCAATCTGTATTTAACCCCACTCACCGTTATTAAGGAGTTCATCGACTTACAAAAGTCTAAGAGCACTAAAAACGCGGTCAAATGTTTGCTTTTTATTGGTTGAACTAAACGCTGGAGGGTTACCATCTTAATAACCTAGATATTAGATCCACAGCTACAGCTAACTCATTAAATTGTATAAATTGATGAAAAAATTTAATATTATACCATAATTGAATATTATACCATAATTAGCTGTGTTATTCCAGAACTTAAGATATCTATTTTCCAAATTCCATTTAAATCAGTTTAGCAGTAAAAAGCATCCAAACATACTTATACACACTTTCGCACTTATAATAGAAATTACAGTAGAAACACAATTGAAAACGACTACAAGCTATAATGTTTTACAGTTATACATTTTTAAGTATATAATAAATAAACTACAGGACAGTGCAAACATTTAGCAATCGGAAGCCATGTCTGCGAGGGTAGGAAGCTGGTTCAATCGACCGGATGGCACATTGAGGTCGGAGCCATCCCGGAACTATCTCCCTACAGTTACACTATGCAAAATGACACACTTTGTCACCGAACTCGCGAGTCACAAGGTAGATTCTATGACATCCATAATATACACTATCTACTACGAATAAAGAAGCTCGACAGAAAAACAATTGTACCTTGTTTCCGTAAGAGTAAAACTAAAATTCACCGTAGTCGCTAAAACATAATATTAGTCGTCTAACGCAAAGATTCAAATATGCCGCGCTACATCGCTGCATCAATTCTAATGAGTAGTTTGCTCGCGATCAAAAGGTTTAAAGCGCATAGATTAGCACAGCAGCTTACAAGAATCGTTCTATGTACCTAGTCTATGTATCCAAGTAATAAATCTACAATGCAATAGCATATTTGCGTACGGTTAAGGTACATTACGGGGCATAAGTCAACGTCACCGGCTAGCTTGTACATCTGCTGATTGACGGCCGAGGTTAGAGGGTCAGACAGCAGTCGCTCTCGTAAAGTCCAGATAAACTAATCCATAAGGGAATGAGGAGTCCGGGCTCCAAAGTGCAAGCATGGGATGCAACCGGGATTGGTGCTCGGATGATGATGATGATTGTTTTTGTAGCCGTTGTTTAGTACCTTTTTTTGTGCGGATATCCCCTCGGATACTCCCCGCCGTCCAGCGGGGGCGGTTATGACGGGCTTAAACCGACTAAAACCGCACATCGTCTCGGGTCTTCAGATGCCGGAATGTAAGGTTGACCATAGGTATTTCCCTCGCACCCCGACTGACCCTGGGCCATCTCCGGTTTCGAGATGGCCCCCTCGGGTTTGGGAACCACGGTGTCCCTGTCAACTTGTTTAGTACCTTTTTTTTTTTTTTTTTTTTTTTTTATCGTGCGGAAATCCCTTCGGATACTAACTACTAATACCGCCGGCCAGCGGGGGTGGTTATGTCGGGCTTGCACTGACTAAAACCACACGCCGTCTCGGGTCTTCAGACGCCGGGGTGTAAGGTTACCCATAGAGCATATCCCTCGCACCCCGGCTGACCCTGGGCCATCTCACCACTAACAGCATCGCTCATCCTGTCTCCTCTGAAAGCAGAGGAGTACGGAGAGCGATGTGTTCCCGCCACGTTGGGTATTGGCCGACGATCAATGCCAACCCTATGAAGGGGTGAAGGGGAAGCCATTGACCGCCGCCCAGGGTGTACCGGCCGCTCCGATTCCGTTCCCCCCGGACTGCAGCGGGATCGGAATCGGAGCGACACTCGAGGAGGTTACCCAACACACACCCCAACTTGTTTAGTACCTTCCTTTAACTTTTCACACTAAGTAGTGAATGTTTGTATGTTTATCAAATATATTACGCAAATGAAATTCGTCCACAGAAATGGCAAAACTTATTACATTTGTTTGGTTTACGATATTTTCCTACTTTATTAGCTTCTCTGAGGTCAATGAATTGGTATAAATGATAGACTGTTCTACAGGTCCCATTTCCCCATATCTGGAACAGGTTTTTAAAGTTTCATGTTATAAACTTCTTATAATCAACCACTCTATAGTAAGCTAGCTCTGGATTCGTTTCAAGACGTCTAATTTTCATTGACATCGTAGGTTTTTCAAAGCTATGAGGGAGAAAACCATTTCAAATGTTTCACAGTACGAATTCATTCCAAGACTTTCTTTTCTTATCTTATCTAAGATCCCAATCCCTCCACTCCAATATTGTCAAGTGATGAGTGATGGAAAAAGGTAACATAGTTTAGCAGCTGGCCAGCAGGGATAAATTGATGATGAGATTTCATAGTAAAAATTAAAACTACGTGCAAATAACTCCTTGGTTGTGCAAAATGCACAAACACAAATAATTGTTTACCAACCAGGTTAGACAGGTACCAGAATTATTGTTTATTGCATTTTCGAAGAATACGTATGTAATATATTCTAAGAAATCCTTTAAGATATTCCTTTGTATATCATAGCTTTATTTTACAAGGTTGATCATACAACAGTAACGTCCTAGTGAAGTGTGAATTTGTGTCAGTGCGGAAAATCGTGACCAAAAAACTATTAACGTGTAACCCTGGTAGGCACTGGCACTTCCTGGCACATAATAACAATTGCAATAAGATCATATTTTTTACTGATACCACAGTCAACAGTTAGGGAAAAAACTATTCAACAATAGGCTTACTGCACTGTCAAGGCGCTGATATTTTTGCAGAGTGCATGAAACAGGGTACCGAACTAGGTACCTAGGTGCCCTCCTTATATCATTCTTGCTTGATTTGGAGTACAAAATATAAAATCAAGAGGAAGTGCCCTAACCCTCGTTACTATGGAAACTATTGTCGCCAAACTCACATACATTATTATATGAACAATCACGTGGCTAAGTGGTAACCGAGTAGTAACAATACTAGTGTGAGAGAGTGTTGAGTGTTGAAGTGAGACCCCTCCGTGCCTCGGAGAGCACGGTAAACCATCGTTCCCGGTTGCCATAGGAATGTGTGTGAAAAATATAGAAGTTCGGTCGTTTCGTAGTTAGACTCAAAGCCGACCCCAACTAGGTTGGGAATAGGTTCGATGGCAGAAAGAGCAATCAAGAATACTAGTAATATGTAACCCATGTTACGAGAAGTTAAGTTATTTTAAAACTAGCTGATGCCGTGCGGGGTTCGGTTATTGTTTTTTGGTCATATCTGGGGTTCTACTTAACCTATTGCAATCAAACATACGGCGGATTTTAAGTCTGACCAAGATCTTTCTAATTGAAAAACCGCTAATCAAAATCAGTTTAGTAGTTTTTGCGGCCATTGCGAACAAATAGACAAACAGAAAAGAATTTAAAAAAAAATTGTGTTCAGAATCGTTCATTTAAGAAAACCCATTTTTTTTTAAATATCTCCAAAATACTCAGACACAACTAGTGTACGATTTTATAATGTATAGGAGTTACAGCAACTGATTACTGTAAAAGCTTAAACCGGTTTTCAGTCATACCAATAAGAAGTATAAAACATCAAAGCAGATGCTAGAAACAGGAATCCTCGCTGGTAAACACAACTGTAGTACCATAAAATTTTGCCCAATTGAAGATGTTACACAATACAATCAACTCGTATAACTACTTATTGCCGAGACGAGAACAGATGCAGTAGATACCAACATGAACAGTAGGTAATGAAATATTAAAACATCATGGTCATATCGGCTACACTCGTGTATATTTAGCACATATCACAATCAGTAGACGACCAATAAGAATAATTTTAATAAGATTTACATAATGTGTCAATGTATGTATTTGTTTGATACTCTTTCACGCAAATACGGCTGAACGGGTCTGGATGAAATTTGGCACAGAGATAGATTATGGTCTAGAATAGGATATAGTTTTAAAGGTGAGAATAGAAGCCTGTGTGGGTTGCGGGAAAGGGATCAGGATATCACGCGAATATATTGCTGAAAAATATCGAGGTTTCACAAATATTGATTTCGCGTATATTACATCCTGGTTTCATCCAAAGGTCGTAGTTTGGAGCCTTCCATAGCAGGAGTGGAACTGCTATGGAATTTAAGTTTATCTTGGCTTTTACAGAAGCGACTGCAGTCTGACCACCGGATCAATATGAGGAAAGCCTACGCCAGAGCCTCGTTCGTCAATCAGTTGGTGTTGCAGGTGAGGTTCACTTTGACCCCGAACATCTTGATAGCGGGGAATGAATTTGGACATTCGAATTTGGAACGGGACGCAGAAACTAGATTAATAGAGAACTAGATGAATTTTACACCTATATGCATAGATCTCTAGTGGATATAATAATCTATGTGCATAGGCATACCGCGTATTTTTGTAATGTAATTTGCATGACAGCTACAAAAAGTTAGTGGCCAGGTTGTGGTCTTAAGGAAACATAGAAGTCATTAACTAAACATAAAATGATAGACCTACCCCAAATGTTGTGGAAGGAAACTCAGCTTCTTCCCAAATAGTAACTTTGGGGCAGCTCTTATACATGTTAACACCCTCGTTTGATAGATGCATGTACAATTCCAACACTTTCCACTTGCCAATCACTTCTTTAATATCCATTTTATCGTATAAATGTTCTTGCACACATGATACACTCTCATTTCCATCGTTTCTTTCAGTTGTATTTGTATTCTCTGGTATATTGTCATAAATAAAAAAGTTTTCGAATCCTAATACTGATGTTACCAAAAACAAAAGCCAATACCCAGTAAAGTATTCCATTTTTCAGTACAGTTGTTATTATTTTATTCACATAACGAAGCACTAGCACTGTTTTATAGCACAATGTTTAAAAATCGAATTTAATATTATTATCTGTATTGCGATCGTAAGTTCGAAAATGCGCGCGCGCCAATATTGCGCTTATAAAAGGTCGCAGCCGACTGAGAGAAGAGGCGCGCCCGCGGCTGACTCACGGCACCTCACGGCACTCATGCGCCTTGATGTTATCATCACAGTTGACTTGATGCTTTTATACGCACAGACTTGGCTGACAGCTAAAATGAGCGGAGGTGTTTTGTAGTTCTTAATCTTATTTCAATGAAACGTTACACCATTCTTAGATGTGTTCCTGCACACATAAAAATGGTGTAAAAAGTAAAAGAGTTGAATTGAATCAGTATATTGACTCTTTTATGACTAGTGTGTGGGGTGTGTAATCCACCTCTGCCTACCCCTTTGGGGATACAGGCGTGAAGTTATGTTATGTTATGACTAGTACCATCTCAAATTATTTTATTCTAATAAGTTATTATATTCAAATTTGAAAAAATCTAATGCACGACACACCCCGGCAGTGTCATTCAGTGCATGATCAAGGATACGAAAATATATTCACGCATTTAAAAGTTATTGTGGAATAAAGAAACATACACACACACACACAAATATATACACATACATACAATAACCCTGAAAACATTTATACTCTTTTGCTGGGCAGTCGTCAACGATAATCTTTTCTCAAGTATTTTTATGAAATTATGGGATTCTCTTCAATTATACTTTACTTATGTGGATTGCATAACAACGATCGTGTTAAACGATAGTAATGTAATATTACCTAGTGCCTAGTGGCATGGGTAAAGGACTGCTGAGACGAGGTCTCGGGTTCGATGCCAGGTATTACCATGGCACACACCAATGACTTTTCGATGCTTTTCGAAGTTATGTGTGTATTTATCGCAGGTTTATAAGTGCCCAGTTAATGGCAATAGGCTCGCCACCTATTACATTGGGACCTAAACATAAACTGGCGAAATGTGGGTGCTAGCACCTCTGCCTACCCCTTCGGGGATATAGGCGTGAGTTTATGTTATGTATGTTATGTGTCATATTTCTTGGAATGATAACATGAATGTGACGTTAGATAGCATTTTGCAACATACAAGAAATAAAATGAAAGAATCAGATTTACCATACCCAAGAATACTTATTCCCTAATTCAACCACACTATTGGCACTCGTTCTTTGTCTTCAGGCAACGACTAAAACCGCACGCCGTCTCGGGTCTGCAGACGCCGGGGTGTAAGGTTGCCCATAGAGCATATCCCTCGCACCCCGACTGACCCTGGGCCATCTCCGGTTTCGAGATGGTTTGGGAACCACGGTGTCCCCGTCTTGCCCCGGTTTGGGGGAGGGGCGCTAGTCGCCCCACCGTCCCGGCCTGCTTCTGCTGGGGTGACAGGCGGCCTCACCTGCCACCCCCAGGCCTGCGCTCATGGAGGACGGAGATCGTTGAGCGACCTCCGGCGCCTGAGTCGCCTGCGACGCGCGGCGAGCATGTTGCGGGCTCGGCGGGCCGGGAGAGTTCTGAGCCTCTCCCGGGCGCGCTCCGCCATCTCCTTCGCGAGCATCACATGCTCGCAGAAGGAGGTGGCGGCGGCCCACGCGCTCGCGCTCCGCACCATTGCCGCAATCATGCTGCCGAGCGAGAGGACTCCCACCCCGATGGCTGCCACGAGGTCACGCCTCGGCGCCTCCCACGCCGGGCAGTCCGCCAGCGTGTGCAGCCCTGAGTCCTCGCTCGCGTCACGGTGATGACACTCAGGCGTTGGCTCCTTCCTGATCCGATGCAGGTGGTCCCCGAAGCACCCCTTCCCGGAGATCACCTGCGTCAGTCGGTACGAGAGGCTTCCGTGCCGCCTCTCTAGCCAATCCTCCATGATGGGCCTTACCGCCGCTATTGCGGCGTGCCCTGCGCTTGGTCGCCCAAGTCGTTCCTTCCACTCCACCACAATGGCCTGGCGGAGCTGGGACTGCACGGCCTCGATTCCTCGATGCTCGGGGTTCAGTCCCAGCTCCCGCGCCTCCTTTCGCAACTGTACCAGTGGCGAAAGGAGGCGCGGGAGCAGGGCCTGAACTCTCGCCTTCAGGTCCCATGGCGGAGTTCCGGCAAGGAGGCTCGCCGCCTCGAAAAATTTGACGTACCTACCGACCGAGAGTAATTCGACTCTGCTATCATCAAGTTATCAAGTAATGATTCAAGGTTAATACCTATTTAGCTTAAAATAAATATACTATGAGAGTCACCAGATCCAGACAAACTGTGCCCTAATACCATTCTTTTTCACCAATTCTGTTTGATAATAAGGAATCTCATTGATGGATTTATTAGAGTCAACACAGTAAAATATTTTTTTTTGTAGTTATAGTTTCCAATGAAGAATGTTAACTAATTTTGAATATTAACTCTCTATATTCTCTGTCTAAAATAAAAATACAAGTGAAAGAATTACTTCGATACGTCAATTAGTTTTCGATTTATAGAAGTAAACGTGCGACGATGCGTGTGATGGTGTGACGTCATCTCACAACACTCGCTCAGTCCGCTCGCGCTCTCAGCACGGTGTCTTACGTTTCATTAGAAATTTCAGGCCTTACGGACATTTCCCTAGGCCTGCTACTTAGGTAATTAGAGGTCTTACGTATTTTATTAATAAGACAAATCAACATTTAAAACGGTTTAGTATCTACATCTGTTCAACCCACTATATTTGCAATAAATCAATGTATGTATTTAGTTAAATTTACTAAGAAGCGGTACCTATATGTACATGCGTACCCTTTTTTTGTATTATTTTCGTGCGGAAATCCCCTCGGATACCCCCCCCCCGCCGGCCAGCGGGGGTGGTTATGTCGTGTATCGACTAAAACCGCACGGTGTCCTCCCCAATTGTCCGTTGCCGGGCACCCCGGGTAAGCCCTCGAAAGGATAACCCCAGGGTTGCCGGCGGAGTTTGGCCGCCACCAATGAGAGAATGTCCACGCCCAGGACCGCAACGAGATCCTGGCGTTGACTCGCCCACGCAGGGCACTCCACCAATGTGTGGAGCGCCGTGTCTTCGCCAGAATCCTCGCAGTGCTGGCACTGCGGCGTTGTCTACTGGTGGATGCGCCATAGATACTTACCGAAACACCCGTGTCTGGTAAATATCTGGCACATCCGTGGTCCCCATGGTCCCTCTCCAACCACTCCTTCATAATCGGTCTCACCGCCGCAACCTTGGATGTTCCAGTCGCACCCTCCATGTCTCCATGAGTTCCTGGCGGAGCAGGGAGCGTCTTGGATAAAACGATTTAGTATCTACATCTGTTCAACCCACTATATTTGCAATAAATCAATGTATGTATTTAGTTAAATTTACTAAGAAGCGGTACCTATATGTACATGCGTACCCTTTTTTTTATTATTTTCGTGCGGAAATCCCCTCGGATACCCCTCCGCCGGCCAGCGGGGGTGGTTATGTCGGGCTTAAATCGACTAAAACCTCACGCTGTCTTGGATCTTCAGAGACCGGGGTGTAAGGGTGCCATAAGGCATTTCCGTCGCACCCCGACTGACACTGGGCCATCTCCGGTTTCGAAATGGCCCCCCCGTCCTCCATGAGCGCAGGCCTTCTTTCCCCCCAGCAGAAGCAGGCCGGGACGGTGGGGTGACTCTCCCCCAAACCGTGGCAGGCCGGGGACACTGTGGTTCCTAAACCCGAGGGGGCTATCTCGAAACCGGAGATGGCCCAGGGTCAGTTGGGGTGCGAGGGATATGCTCTATGGGCAACCTTACCCGGCGTCTGTAGACCCGAGACGGCGTGCGGTTTTAGTCGGTTCAAGCCCGACATAACCACCCCCACTGGCCGGCGGGGTGGGGGATCCGAAAGGTATTTCCGCACGAAAAAAACAAGATATAAAAGTTTAATACATATTTTTTGTCTTTGTCTATAACGTAAAACTTAAAAGATTTGGTACTTCTGCCTATTTGAATAGCAATATGACATTAGGTGGGTATTTTGTTTTCATAAAACAATTTAGAACAGATAAATTATCTCACATAGCAAGAAAAGTTATCTCACTTTTGCATTTTTATTCCTCGCATTCTGGCGGCAACGAAATCACTATTTGTTGATAAACAATGGGCAATCATTAGTGCATCTACTTTAGGCAGATTATCGATTGCCCCTTTCGAATCCTACATCCATTTCATTAATCGAATATAAACACTATTAACGTAATGCGCGGATGAAAACAAATCAAAATATTGCACAAGTTTCTTAGCCAGTTACCGCTGGCGACTTACTACTAAGCGGAGCGTTGTAAATTGACGTCACATGCGGTCACGTGACTGTTAGCGGGACTCGATATTTATCGTAAGTTTAAATGCCTGTAAAATCAAAACTAGTCGGTATTTTTGACTACAACAAAAAGTAGTGCATTTGTATACATACAAGCTTTACTGTAACAAGCTTTCAACCGATTTGGCATACCTAGTAACATTCTTCATTTAAAGACACTCCTATTAATGTCTTATTTATTTATTTATTTCATAAACAACTTTACATTGTATTGAAATGTTGTAACTTAAAATTAACTTAGTCTAAGGGCGATACAACAAAAATAATAAAAATCAAACAGAAATTCAATAAAATAAAAAAAGAATAAAGATGTCAAAAGTTGCATGTCAAGGAAATTCAAATTAAAAATTATGTTGTCAAGCTCAACAAAATACTCAAGATTATAATTTATATTTTTAGTAGTCATCATTCAATTAAATTACAAATTATTAAGAGTAAGGAAAAGTTATTGCTTGCATCTTTTAACATGACATTTAACAAATTCCTCAAGTGAGTAGAAACACCCCTCAACAAGAAAAGCCTTAAGTATGGCTTCGAACTCCTTTGTGTATACAACGCTTCTAATGTCCAGAGGAAGACTATTAAACAGTTTGACTGCACTGTAAGATGAGCTATGTTTGACCACATCAAGAGTGGGTGCAATGATTGCAGGCATATGCTTCCTTCTCGTGCTTTCACGCTGTAACCTACCATCTCTGCTTTCAAAGGTGTGTATGTTTTTGGCAAAAAAGGTCAAAGTGACCAAAATATACAAACAGGGCACAGTTAGGATCCTTAGTTCCCTGAAATATTCTCTACAAGAATGTTGCTGATCTATGCGTGTCATAGTTCTGATGGCTCTCTTCTGTGCTACGAAGGCCTTCTGAACATTGTAATCGTAGCTGCCCCCCCCAAAACAAAACGCTGTACCTCAATTTGGACTCAACCAAGGCATAATACACGCCTCTAAGCTGCTCGATGTGCACAACATCTCTGAGGCTTCTCAGCACGTAACAGGCTGAGTGAATGTCAGCCTCTATACTTGCTAGTTCACACTTCCAGTTTAGGAGACAGTCAACATGCACACCTAGGAATTTGGTATCATTAACTGTGTCCACCCTATCACCCCCGAGTTTACAAGCTAATCTGTCTGAATTATTACTGGTGGTTTTAAATAATATTAATTTGGATTTACTACTATTTATTTTGAGGCAGTTTATTGGGAACCATTCATTAAGGTATTCTAGTGCTGCATTAACTTTATCATTTAAGTCTAATTGATTGTCTGATGATACAATAGCATTAGTATCGTCAGCGAATACCGTGAGCTTCACCTGTTGAGGTAGCTTGTTCACCACAGTAAATACTGTGGTGAACAAGCTACCTCAGATCATTGATAAAAATTATAAATAGAATAGGACCAAGTGTAGAACCTTGAGGAACCCCCGTCCTAACATTGACAAGTCTAGATTTGAAGATCTTATCGCACTTAGTGCGAACGGTATGTGTGAGTTTTGATCATGATTCAAAGTAAGAGATATAAGAAAGTTGGCCATTTTCTAAATTTCAGCTAACTTTGGACCTACAGGAAATAAGCTTTAATTGATATTATTTCCTTTTCATACTTAGTGAGTCGAGTGTGAGTGACTTTGGACAATACATGTTTAGTTTTAATCGTTAAGTATTTATGTTTTGGATAATTCACCGCGGAGTACGGGAACTATGACGCCTGTACCGGACGAAGTGGGCGTGGTATGCTAGCAGCACATCGCGTGTTGTGCGCTAGGGGACAGTCGCTTTGAAAAGTTATATTAAGTTAGCACGTTGGTAGATAAAGTGCCTGCGCGATTTTGATTGGCTTTGCCACGCGCTTTGAAAGAACATTGTTCTGATTTTGTTTGTTGAATGTTGATTAATTGGCGAAAATTAATTATCGAGATAGTTATCTCTTTGTAAATTAAAGTGAATACGCCCATCGCGTTCGTTTTACTAGGAACCATTGCTGCGGTGGAACCTATTGTATAATATCTCGTAATCTATTGTATAATACATTATCAACATACATTAGACTAGGATTAGATTAGGTACATTATCACTGGGTCATTTGTTCCTAATACGGGGGCCATCATTAATACGGTTAGTTAACAACCTACTTATATATATTTAATTTTCTTGATACTTTACTTATTTGTTTGCTTGTGTAATCGTGGTATTTTGTTTTTCTCGATTGAAATACCACGCGGATTTCGGTTGTAATAATTGTACACGTTGGGACGTAGCGGGTGGTCCATTGTTTGATTACCCTCTTTGTA
Organism: Cybosia mesomella; assembly: GCA_946251805.1. Lineage (NCBI taxonomy): Eukaryota > Metazoa > Arthropoda > Insecta > Lepidoptera > Erebidae > Cybosia > Cybosia mesomella. The sequence continues at coordinate 24,667,878 of OX276390.1, read as the reverse complement.
AAATGAATTACTATTTCATATTAAATACTTGTTTAATCTTGCCTAAAAGTCGAATGTTGTTGCCTAATCGCTTGCGATCGGAATTTATCCTTTGAATTTGCATGATTGTTTTGATTTGAGTGCCTATTTTATTTGTTTTGGGACTTTGTGGGATTTAATTTTGATAATATTTCCGTCAAAATATTGTTGCTTGAGATTTATATAATTGACTTAACATTTGCACATATTGTGATTATTTTGGTCAAGAGCGAGTCACTTTGGGGGGCTCAAATTAATTAATAAAATGATATTTGGAAATTTATGTTAATACCTTGGGGAGCTCTCAACAACGTTTAGAAGGTAGAACAAGATAGGCCTTGAACATTTTTATTGATTTTTGCAAGTGGGGTCTGGTAGACCCCCAACCTAAAATTGGTCCAAATTTTGCATTCGTGTTTCTGATTTGTGTCCGGTCGGCTCCCGGAACTTATTTGAACTGATATTTATATTTTTCCCTATTTATTCTTTACGGGAAATTCGGGTTTAAACGGAATATAATAATTGTTGAAAATCTTATATATATATATATCACATCTAAAAAAAATAAAACAATATTGTACCCAATATTATCTCATAATAAAAGAAGGCTATTACGTTGAAATATCCAATAGGTATTCCAAAAAACCATTAAATGAATCGGTCCTTAGTCTAACTGATTTTATATGCATACATATACTCACGCCCGATTCCCTCCGGGGTAGGCAGTTTTTAGATCATTCGCAAATAGGTGAATGTAACAATAGTCGAGTCAACCAATAATGTTAATTGTTAATTATGTATTCTGAATCGATCGTAGTTATGTTGAAAATAGTTGAAATAAGTGTAGTTATAATAATACGTCGGTGCCCGGACCTGAACCACTGAAGATGTCGACCGCAGTGATTGACGAAATGTTTGGAACACAAGTTTCATATGGACCACGGCCAAACAGCCTGGAAGCAGTATAATCTACATGCAACGCCGGCCGTGAAAGAATAAAGATTTATAAACAGAATAAATGATTTATGACTTTGACATTGCAACAAAATAATATCAACAACAAAATACTATATAACAATGTTCATCATAGATCATAGGTATCATATATGTCGAGTGGCGCTCCGATTCCGATCCCGCTGCAGTCCGGGGGGAACGGAATCGGAGCGGCCGGTACACCCTGGGCGGCGGTCAATGGCTTCCCCTTCACCCCTTCATAGGGTTGGCATCGCTCTCCGTACTCCTCTGCTTTCAGAGGAGACAGGATGAGCGATGCTGTTAGTGGTGAGATGGCCCAGGGTCAGTCGGGGTGCGAGGGATATGCTCTATGGGTAACCTTACACCCCGGCGTCTGAAGACCCGAGACGGCGTGCGGTTTTAGTCGGTGCAAGCCCGACATAACCGCCCCGGCTGGCCGGCGGGGGGGTATCCGAAGGGATTTCCGCACGAAAAAAAAAAACAAAAAAAAGGTATCATATATATATCCTCTATGTATATGTAATATGACTAGAGATACGAATAATTTATAAATGGTACGGCTTACAGCTATACGACGCAGTTTTCAAAAGGCTTCTATTTTTATATCCTCCTCTTTCTTCACCCCTATCTCTTCTATACAAATTTATGTGTTAAGAGGCTTACCAATAGGCGCGCTATATACTTGTTAGCTACCCTAGTAGTATAACAGGTTTAGAAATGTACTATTCTTTTAGTTTGTGCGCTCTGTGGCATAGAGCAATAAAGTTTGTAAGTAATCTTCACTACATGGAGCAAGGCAATTCATTAATTGTTATCACTCACACAAATGCTTTCGCAGCAGAATAACATCTACAATTGTTTATCAGTTTTATATAAAGATTTTTTTTTTAAAGAATATTAGTAACCGAAATGGCTAATATTCCCCCTAACCCATCCAGCTAAGCGTAATTGCTTGTGTTAGGAGTGTGTTCACCTCAGTAGTGTAATGGCCAGGATTCGAACGCGGGTCTTCTCGATCGTAGGGTCGACTCCTTAACCACTAAGCTACCGACGCTTTACTTACATATATACGGTTTAAAAATAATAATATTTTAGTACATAATTATCATTCCTTGAGATTTCCTTCCTAGGGCATGCCCAGGATCCCCTGCAATAGGCTCCCATGACGAAACACCGTGTGGTTTTATTCGATTCGATTCCAACATAGCCACCTCACAGCTATATACGGTGTATAATTCCATCCCTTTTAGTCGCGCGGGACACAGACGAAACCATCTACCTTATTGCTTACGAAGTAACAAAAACAATGGATAATGTTACACTCAACAAAAAAATTGTTTAGAAACATCACTCATTGTTTCCGTTAGTTCGTCCGAATTTCGGTCAGCTTCGCCCCACGTACGTAGGACGTGTCCAGGTAGCTCTGTTGGTCTGAGCATGCCCGTCGGGTTCAAGTCCCGTCCTAGATGTTGACTTCTTCCGATTTAAATTGTCGAGCCACCAGGCTTAACTGGCGAGTCAGCCTTAAGGGCGGTTGACCGATCCCAATGCGAATAATGATCACTATAAAGAGTACAGCGTTCCCCCAATAGTTGGTGAAACTATTGAGGGAACTGGCCTCCCACACAGGGGCAAGATGAGATTCACTGCAGCATTTCCAACCTCAGTAAGGGGACGATCATTTTCGAATATACGTCTCTTTCCGAAAACGTTCAGTGATAATTCTGGGTAATCTTAAACTTATAAATAAAGAGTACTATTTTGTACCTAGTTTATAGCGAGGGAAAAACGTGTCGGTAAAAAAACCCAACTTTTTATGGTGCGGCAAAGCAAAGAGAAGGTCCTGGATGGAATTTGATTGTAATTACGATTAATTAAGATGCCCTTCATTACAAATATCTTCACAGATTATAATTTGTAATCACATAACGGCCATACGATGTTCAGTAAATAATAAAAACAACAATAATAATTTGAGGAGGACGAAAAAAGCTTAAAAACTACTGCTAGGTATCAAAAATATATTTTGTATTGCCCCCGAGCAACCTATTCTTTTATTTTTGTTGACACGCGAGATTACCACTATACCCGAATCAGAAACTTATTAGAACTACAATAAAAATGATTAAAGTACTTACTTGATCAACTGGCTCCGATATATGTATTACGATACAAGTCTTGGTGTAATCAATTCTTGAATCCCCGGCCAGGTGCTCGATGAACTCCACGCCATACCACATTCCCATTATATTATCAACCCAAATACCAGTTTGAGGGAATCTATTCACACAGTAACCTCTAAAGTCTTTCATAAAAGGTATCTCATAGGAACTATAGCTGTTAGTACCATATCCAGATCCGTAGTTTTGTCCATAATTTTGTCCATAATTCTGCCCATAGTTCTGCCCATAGTTTTGCCCATATTCTCGGCCATATCCTCGGCTGTAGGTATCCCTATAATTCTGCGTACTGTATCCTCCGTTTGGGTAGAACACATCGGATCTCGGAGTCGTGTAAGAGTCGTACTTATTCGTGCTGTATCCAAGATTGTAGTTTGGGGACCGGGTCGCAGGTAAGTTGGTAATATCGGTACCGTAACTGCTAACTCCAGTTTGGAATGGATACTGGCTGTAAGGGTTTGACACAGTACTGTAACTGGAATAAGTGGAATATTGGCTGTTATCTCCATACCGTTGATAATTCGCGCTATCAACTGAGGTACACAAAATTGTTAAAAACGCAATGTTCAGATACATGACTAGTTTTTTTCTCGAGTTGTAGACTCGTGATAGTTAGGTTATGGTCACAATACTTACGATGTGTGACTGCCAGGAGTTCGCTATAGGAGTGGGAAGTAAACTCATTAACATCAATTTACCACCAGTAGGAGCACGCTAGGGAACGTGTATAACTCACTATTTAATTTTTTTCCTGTAAACGTAATAAAAGTTTATACGTGACAACAGAGAATGCTTTGGAGACTACACCAATTTATTGTTATTGACTACACAAATTTATTCGGAACGAAGGTAGCTTTGATAACTTTTGCACTTTACCCAGAAAAAATGTATTTTGAATAACTAATAAAATTTAAGATCAATAAACATTAATGTATTCATTTTTAATTGTTGTGATTCCATTTTAAGCGATTTACCTACCCGGGTCTAGGGCGGCCAGTTAGTTAAGTTTTATTGTTCGATGTCTTAAAGTTGTACACAAACTTTGGTCCGCAAACTTTGAATACAAATGAAAGAATAGGATTAATTTTCAGTTTTCGTTTTTGTTCATAAAGGCAATCACTAAGTTGAAGTCATATTGAAGCGGTTGATTCTTTTTTTAATTTCTCTGATCTACACAAAGAAAAGAAATGTTTCGAGAGTAAATATTTACCTTTATCAAAATTATTTAAAATTAGCATGAAATATATTATAAGAAACAGTCAAGTTGGAGTTTGGCTCCAATACATTATTTAGGTAAACCCCTAAAAAACAGCAATCAAACTTATTGTGATAAAGAACTTATGCCACTTTCTCGCCGGTTACTCACTCTATAAACTTTCTCATTTCTTATAAAGTACGTATGGTACGTAAATAATTTCAAATTTAACTCAATTTTTGTATGTCGCAGTACCCAAGTTTAACTATACCTTATACTTAGGTATTGTAAATTAATAGGCGATACTTTAGCTAATTTTCTTAACCCCTACTACTTATTGCCCTTTAGGTTAGGTAGGATGGTTACCTACTTCCATTAAGCTTTTAAAACATGTTGCCTTGTTTTTTATGTCCAGATTAAACTATCTCTTCCGATAAAACATGATGGATCACCTATCCTGACAGATATAACGCGCTGTTATTAACACCTAATTAAAAAAAAACAATCAAATGTAATTCGTAGACAAACATCCTTGGTTTAATAAAAAACTTGAGGAAATTACACGTCTGTTCGTAAACTTCTCTGTGATTTAAAAGACAATGTTTTTCTAGTTGGACAACGCACTTAGTAATTGGAGCTGATTTAATGTAATTGCAGTGTTATTTGGTTGCAAAGGCTAATGATTTTAGACAAAGCGACTTTTAGAAATAAAGCTTCTGTATTTGACCTTTGCGGGAGTGGGGGTTTGTTGAAGTCAGAGGTGAAGGTAGCAAAATTAATTCTAAAACACTTTTTTTAAAGAAGAAATATATATATGTACAAATATTGTAATCGGATGAGATCATGGGATTTATTTGCAGGTCTATTTGGAAAGTCATCTTAGATACCTAGCACATTTAAAAGAACGCTTACGTAAATAATTCAGTCCTTTCTCAAGTAGGTATATAGATGTTTATGTCCTTCAATTTGGCGTGAAATAGAATCTAACAAGACCGTCAAGTTGGAGATTACCAATGTAGTAGCTTTGTTCGCATCTATTATGGTGGCCTTTATTTTTGAGACTTCACTTTCAGCTTACCATCAGGTGAGGTGACGTCATATTGACGAGCCTCACACAACTACTAATTTTACGTAAATTTAGCACGGTTGAACGTGAAAAACACAATTGCAAATTTGCAGTTGTATGCAGGTAGTACAACTGCGATTTAATTAAAATCAACCGTCGGTCGGTGTGCAGGTGACGCGTAGTTCACGCGATTGCACTCTTACTTACGTAGTAACTATTTAGTAATCTGTGCTCTTACTATAAGCTAACTGCAAGATCGACGTGCAGTACAAATGAATTCATCAAATTTAATAATAATATTTATAATTCACGTATACAAATCACACTACACTCTATCAAATTTCTTCGAAAACTAACATAGGTAGTACTTTAAAGTTCAAATGAAGTTCTATAACAGTTGTAATGCAATTGGTTCAACTGCATTAGGACTGCTATAGACATACCTACTAGCAATTATTTAATAAGCATCATAACATTTTGCGTTTAGGTTAAAACATTAAAACTTTGTAATAAAACTCAGTCTAATCTACCTAGTGACCTAGGTAGGTATACCGAGTAGTAAGATAGATAAAACAATAAGATACTTGATAAGATCACGTACCTTTTTTTTTTTTTTTTTTTTTATCGTGCGGAAATCCCTTCGGATACCCCCCCGCCGGCCAGCGGGGGCGGTTATGTCGGGCTTGCACCGACTAAAACCGCAAGCCGTCTCGGGTCTTCAGACGCCGGGGTGTAAGGTTACCCATAGAGCATATCCCTCGCACCCCGGCTGACCCTGGGCCATCTCACCACTAACAGCATCGCTCATCCTGTCTCCTCTGAAAGCAGAGGAGTACGGAGAGCGATGTGTTCCCGCCACGTTGGGTATTGGCCGACGATCAATGCCAACCCTATGAAGGGGTGAAGGGGAAGCCATTGACCGCCGCCCAGGGTGTACCGGCCGCTCCGATTCCGTTCTCCCCGGACTGCAGCGGGATCGGAATCGGAGCGACACTCGAGGAGGTTACCCAACACACACCCCAAGATCACGTACCTACTTACCTATTAGTTATACCGACGTGATGAATGAAACATACGTACTACCTACGTATTTCATAAATGATGCTACCTATATATTTTTGGGGTGTACTACGAGTTCGACACATGGAAGTGCGATTAACGATTGTGTGATAAAACTGTACTGCGACTCACCATAGTTCGAATGCACGAATACACACTGTAGGTCGACATTACTCTAGTGCGACAAACAGTTGATTTCATATCTACATGCAAACTATACAACTGATAAAACGGTTTCGGAACACATTTGAATGTGCCGTCTGCATAAAAATCTTTTTTATTGTCTTTTACAATTTTTCTACATATTTTAGAACAAAATACCAAAATTCTTTCATCATCACCGTCATCACAGACTAAAAAGCCTTCAGCTAATGTTCTCGGTATATTCACGTCTTTTAAATGTTCAAATATTTAAGTTTTCCGCGTTTAAATATTTTTTTCTTGATCGGTATAATGTATTTTTATAACCTTCATAGGAAGGAATTTCATATATATATTGCTCGCCTTTCATCTTCAACTTTTCAAATTTAGATTTTTGCACACCTCCTTCTTACATTCATGTTTTACTACGGCAACTTCATTTTTTACAATATCACTTTTACAAATGTGAGGTTTTTCGCAAAGGATTTTCGCGTATTAATTCATTTTCGTTTTTTATTGTATGGTAGCTGAACATTCTAGTCTATTTGCACATCTCCATGCCCTTTTTTTTACACTAACATTGTAACGAAAGCCATCACGAATTAAAGTTTTATTGCCCCTTTGATTTACAATAATTTTAAATCCGGCCACAATTACAACACAAACCAGTTCATGTGATATAGATAGACACGAGGAAAATAATATATTATTATTACACTGACAAGACACAATGTCATTCATATAAGTCATCTAAAACTGAAACGGCCAGTAAAGTGTGTAGGGTTTTGTAGTCCAACCAAAAAGTTTTGTTCATAGTCCAACTATACGAAAAACTAGACGTAATGATACTCTGGTCGTTTTGATACTGTAGACGAAATGATAATATGGACGAAATGATACTGTAGACCTTATAATACTATGGACCTTTTGATACTTTAGACGAAATGATAATATGGACCACATGCATCGAAAGGCCAAAAATGTGTAAAATAAAGGCCGCAAACACTTTTTTTTTTCTTTTATTATCACTTAAAAACAAACAGTACACTAATTAGTTCTAAATAACACATAAACCACTAAGGATTGCATAGTGCTACACATTCAGTCAGTACAATTTATTATTTCACAATAAGTAGGTAGGTGGGTACATAAAATAATTTGCTCAATAATAATTGCATGCATGAATCTTATAACAAACAAGCTATACCCTATAAATTTGTTACAACTTACAGTTGTAATGAAGCATTATGTGTGTAATACCTAATATGAGACCACGTTGATTATTTGAATATATATTATGTTTCTGATATAATGGACTTCATTGGGCCAAACAGCTTTCCGATCCTTCATTACGTGAAAAGCTGTCTGGGATTCTGCAGGCGTTATCGGGCCAGCCACTGGTGCGGTGGGACATTCGCAAACGCTGTTACATCGAGCGCTATTTCACGTTCAATGCTCAATGTGAAGTCATTTCTCGCAAAAAATGTTTCACAACTTTGCCGCTAGGTTATCGGTTATCAAATATCATACAAACTACCGTTTTTTCAGTGAATGGGAAACGAGAATCACAAAAACTCACAATAGACACTCAGTACTATCCCAATGTATTAGGTCCATACATTGAAATTAGCGTTTTGTAAGGGAGGAACATAAAGTCGATTTTTTTTAAATGTAATATATTTATTTAATCAAAGTATGTACCATTGCTATCTATGCACTTTTGCGATCTCATAGGTAGTTCATTGATCCCTTTACTAAAAGAACCATTCGGACCGGAACAAATAAAGTCTTTGAAGGCGCTTTGGACTGGCCCATTGGAGTTGAATTTTTTCCCTTGCAAGTTATCCACATTTCGAAAAAAATGGTAATCTATTGGAGCAAGGTCCGGGGAGTACAGCCGTGAAGCTCCTGTAATTTGGTAGCCGTCTGTTGTGCAGTGTGTGGTCTAGCGTTTTTCTGAGCGTAGCAGCAGTGGCCTAGAGCAATTGACCAGCCTTGGTTGTTTAGCAGCTAGCTTTTCCATCATGGTTTACAGTTACTGACAATAGACATTCGCTGTAATCGTCTGACCAGATTTAAGAAAGCTGTAGTGAACGACACCGGCACTAGTCCACCAAACGCTCACAAGTAATTTTTTTTGAGTCAATTTTCGCTTGCGGCAGAATTTGGCTGGTTCACCAGGGTTCAGCCATTGCGGTGAGCGTTTCCGATTATCGTACAGGATCCACTTTTCATCACAGGTAAAATTTGATTTAAAGTTCGATTTAAAATCCCTTCATTATTGTGCCGGTTGAGTAATGTAACGCAGCAGTCGACGCGCGTTTGTCGGTTTGCTGCACTTAATTCATGAGGTACCCACCTTTCAAGCTTTTTGACCTTCCCAATTTGCTTCAAGTGGATTAAAACAGTTTTATCACTAACACCGCAGCCTGCAGCTAACTCGGACGTGTTTTGCGATGGATCCGCTTACACAATAGCCTTCAATTCTTCATTAACAACTTTGGTCTCCGGCTGTCCACGGGGCTTGTTCTGCAGGTCAAAATTTCCAGAACGAAAACGTTGGAACCAAAAACGCACTATGTTTTCTTTTGCGACACCGCCGCCATACACATCATTAATCCTTAAAGCCATTTTTGCAGCACTGGTGCCACGATGGAACTCGTACTCGTAAATTTCTAGTATATATATAATAATCTATGCTCGTAAATAACGCGATATTTCAAGTTTTCCATTTTGTAAACTGAGTGACGCAAAGAAAAAGACCAAAAGAGGAAAAAACAAATGAATTATGGTTTTCAAAACATAAAAGCATGAGTAATAGCTGTATAAATTTGAAATTGGAATTCCTAACAAAAGAGGAGATATTTGAGATCAAAGTGACCAGTACGACAAAACGCACATTTCATATAGTAAGGACCTAATATCATGCAAAATAAATAAAAAAATGAGAGCTTAGTTGTTTAGTTTTTAATAAGTACCTATATTTCAAAAATAACCTCTCAGCTTTTGCGCAGATTTCGAAATTTATGAATCATCAATCAAAGTCAATATATTCCCACAGGACCGTCAAGTGAAGAGTCGAGCAATCACTCTGAAATCCGGTGTTCTGACCTGTTAATTGATTTAATTCGTTGAAACTCCTGTAGTCATGGCTCCCTGACCCTGCCTCCTGTCTCACGGGTCACAGGCCACTGGTACATCCTCACTCATAAACAAGTTTATTAGATGAAGCAGTTAAATTTCTCGACCCATTAAATATGAGGAAATAGGTTCATGCTTATATACCTACTTATTAGACTTACCAGGCCACTCAGAAAGTATTGCGAAAAAAAGTTTATATATATGAGAGACTGGTCAGTTATAATCTATTTTTAAAATATGATTATTTATGAGTAAAAATAAGTACGTTCCAATTTCAAAATTTCTCTCTGCATTTTTTGCAAGATAATTTCAATTATTGTGTCTCATTGAAAAATGGATCTGCGTCGGGAACATTTTCGCGCTATGATTTTCTACGATTTCAAGTGTCGCCTGAAACAAGACGAATCGTACGATAGACTTCAAATGGCATTCATGGATAAAGGCCCTTCCAAGGCGACCGTGTATCGTTGGTATTATACGAATTCAAGCGTGGTCGACTGACTTTGGAGGATGAAGAAAGAAGTGGTCGCCCTTTGACGGCTGTTACGGAAGAAAACGTGCTAGCAGTGAAAAATTTAATCCAAGATAATAGACGAGTCACATATCAAGAGATTCAGCACATTCTTCAGATTGGATCGGGAAGCCTTCACGAGATTCTACACGTGCATCTTCGTGTGAGAAGGATAGTTTCACGCTGGGTGCCGCACAATCTCACCGATGCTCAGAAGCAGGCCCGGGTGGAATGGTGCCTTCTGACGCATAATGACCAAAATGGTTAGGATTTTTTTCGCATATTGACGCATTTGTAAAATGACATATTCGCATTAGAACCAATTCGCAAATTGACATATCTGCATTTAGACCAATTTGAAAAATGACCAATATAAATAATAACGCACAATGACGCATTCGTAAAACGACACTGTCTGTCTGTAGTAGTTGGGCACAGATATCTTATATAGGTACTATAGTCGCGACTATATATATGTGTATTTATGATATTGGTGTGCTTGTATTTAAACCTATGATGTAAATTCATCAAACTACTGGCCACTTGAAAGTTTATCTATCAAAACTGAGCTACAGACAATAGTATGACAGACAATAGTTTTATCGTTTTCCTTGGGGAAAATAGTATATTATTATTGTAATAGTAATTAAAATGCAATTTACATTAAATCAAAAAGGATTTCCATCTTTACTGTGGAATGGTTTTCGTTTTAATAAAAATACCAGAACAAATTTTAATACTACCACTATATGGAGATGTGTGAAACGACAAATTTGTTCAGCATCCATAACATTAGATAGTGAACAAAATATAATCCGATCGAGTGTTCATTCGTGTGTACCAGATCATAAAAAGAACAAAGTATTTCAACTGCGTGCAGAATGCAAGAAGAAGGTTTGTGAGGACTTAAGTTCAACAGTACAAACTATAGTTGAAAACACGTTTGAGTCCCTTAAAGAGTCTGCAGAATCAGCTGAATATGTTCACTACATTCCCTGTACCAAAGAAATTCAGGATTCTTTGTACAGAGCTCGAAAAAAATTTCTAAACACTGATAGCTTAAAGTTTACAAAATTAGAAGATGTCTCAATTCCCGAGGTCCTTGGTAAAAACTTTTTGATTTCTGAAGATGGTGATTCTAGCAAACGTGATATGATAAACAAGTTTGAAGCAGGCGCGTCTCGGCGTGTTTATGACATCATTACAGGTGATGAGTCGTGGATTTATCAGTATGATCCAGAAACAAAACGCCAGTTGACGGTTTGGGTGTTTCAAAACGAATCGTGTTGATCGATCGATCGATCTACAAAAATGGCTAACTGGATTGTTTGAAATTTTGCACATAAGGAACAGTATAGGATTTTTTTATTCAGTGATTAAGTTCCTTTAGATCGCTGGGGTCGGAATTACACAACCATGGAGCCGAGGGAAATAGTCCCACGGGATAGTAACAGGGAAGTGCATTTAAAATTTCCCAGTATCCCCCACTAATTAAGCGACACTCGACTTATAATAGGAAGAATAATCCCAACTGTTACTCTAACCTTTCTCGTCTCTATCATTTTATTAATGTTGAATGTTTATTAGCCTGAACTATAATACCAGTACGGGCTCCACCCATCTAATGTCTGTTTTTCCCATGAAACAGTCATTAGTTGGGTTGATGGGACAAGCAATTATCGTTAGTTTCCCTATGTGACAATAAAATAGCTATGTATCAGCCTATTTGTTTTTATACCACTTAGTTCAAGTAGTATTGCTGTATCGGAATATATATTAAAATTTCTAAAACCTTATTATTTTTTTACTTAAATATTTTTATAGCAGGCGGGACCCAGTAATTTTCTTTCGGCTGCTTGCTACCAAACTTGTTTCGGCCTTTTCAGGGCAGTGGGGTTTTTTACATTTTTAATTAATAATTTTACTTTTTAGCTATGATATTTAAATCTTTCATTCTGATACCCTACTCGATAAGTTTGAGCGAAAATATTTTTTTAATATTTTTTTTTTATTTTGATATACCCAGTAGCACTCTTACAGTAAATCCGAATCTAACGACACCTTTCAAGCTAAAATTCATCAAGCCGTTCAGGCTGCAGAGCGTGCCAAACAATTATACACATTACATACATACTCTCAAAAAACCTAACCCTCCTTCTGGTGCAGTTGGGTAAAAAAACGGCGTGACTCTATTATTGTATGTTTGTGTGTATGGAACCCTGCCATGATCTTCGGGGCTCAAGCTAGCCTCACCTGCAAGCTGATAGACCTGCTGATTGACGAACGAGGCTATGCGCAAGCTTGCCTCTCGGAGTTAGTTTCAGATAGCAGTCGCTCCCGTAAAAGCCAAGGCAAGCCCGTCCATAATAAAAGGAGGAGAAGGAGAGCGGACCCCAGATACAAAGTGCAAGCTTATGGTGCAACGGGAATTGGCACTCGAATGAAAAAACTAGATTAAAATAAACTAGGTTACCTGGTTTCAGATTTTATTTTTCTAATCAGTTTAAAACAATAAATTAAGGTTACACGAATTGTAAGATGGATATACAGAACACAGTAATGAGCAAAGAACTAGTTTCCACACAGCTGGCACATATCGATGTATATCGGTAAATATTCGGTAGTTCGAAATTGAAGAATTGCCTCTTGTAGTCGTACCACTCCCACTCCTCGACCCTGGAAGGTGACCGGCGAAGGATTAGAGAAAACACACCGCCTCCTACATCCGAACAATGATTGAGAATCATTAAGTGAGGAGTTACTTTTAACATTTTTATAACTTGAGGATGCTTTGGTGGTTCATTCGGATTCCATAAATCTGAAAGATGAGGTAAATAAGTAACAATAGAAGTAAATAAAAATATTAAAAAACATACGGATATGATTGTACTCGGTAAGTGTCACAAAAATATAATTTGTAAAAATTTTGTCTGTCTGTATGTCTTTCTGTCTGCTTGAATTAGGTAATTTCTGGAACGACTGGGCCGATTTTGACGGAAACTTTCACTTGTAGATAGTTCTTACTAAAAGGCGTAACACTAAGGCTTCTTTAATTTCATAAAAATAAAAACCCAGATCTAGATCGACGCAATCGCGAAATCGCGGGCACAGCAAGAAATATTATTATAAATGTCAACACTTGTGAACATATTTAGATGTTTGTTACTCAATCACGCGTAAACCTCTGTATTTCTGAGGAAGTTGAAAGCATGGCTCACCAAGAAATGTTTTCATACTATAGATGAATTCGAAAAGTGTAAAGGTAAATTATAGTACCTAACTATTATTAGGAATTTATTGAGAAATGTAATTATCATTTAATAAGTATTATTGACTTATGTTATTATAATTTTGCGTTTTTGAGTGACTTGCATGTGCTTAAAAAAATTGTGGCGTCTGTAGACCCGAGACGGTATGCGGTTTTAGTCGGTTCAAGCCCGACATAACCGCCCCCGCTGGCACGCGGGGGGGTATCCGAAGGGATTTCCGCACGATAAAAAAAAAAAAAAAGGCACACCAGTAGTGGTAGAATATGCTGAACTACCCTACCTAGCTACCCTTTTAATATACCTAAGACCTTTATTGTAGCACCATATTCAGACCAAGAAAGACTATTATTATTAAAAAAAACTATTATTAAAGTGTTAAATAGATTTGGCACATAGATAGAGCATTTCCTATATTAACACATAGGATACTAATCATCCCGGGGCCCGGATCCTGTGGGGAACGGGAAAGATGTAAAATATTATATGAAAATATCTGCGGTAGTGCTTATTTTTAAAATTCTTTTCGAACTTACGTATGCCTCTGGCCATCATTTCTCTCTCCAAAGGTCTAAGTTGCTCCGCGACCCAGAGCCCTGGCTCTTTCGGTGTATATACATATGTCTGCTCCACGGTTTGCCCATCCTCATCCCAGATTACACGCAACCTCCTCTCGTTGTAAATGTCTCTCTTCACTTTCCTCCGTTTTCGCACATCCATCCCTGAAACCGTTATGGTATTTTCGGACCACGGGTTGTTTTCGAGCGAGTGCCATTTTCCACTTGAATAGCTATGATGTTGAATCTACGGACAGGAATTTATACAATTAAACTAGTAAACCAGTCTATCACATCGACCAATATAAATAATTAATTATAATAATCATTGTTTTTTTTTAAATAACATTAGTACTAAGAATTTAAAACACAGATACAAATTTTTGCTTAGATAGTTATTTTTATACTGCAATGTAAAATTCTATATTCTAATACAGAGGTGATTAAATTCGGAATTATTATTACTGGAAATAATTTTAATAGATAAATACAACTACGCAAATTATGTTATATTAATCTTGACCAGCAAACACAGAATACTTTGCAAACACAACCAGTGTTCTACCAATGTGCCTTCGCGCACCTACACGATTATATAAATCCAAATTCCAAATATATATGTGTTGAATTTGAAGTGAGAAGCCAAGTCGCAGTAAACGTTGCGAAGTTAAATAATTATAAGTTGTACTTACAGACGAGTCAAGCCAGTCATTTTGAGGCTCAGTGGTAATATCCGTGATGTGCAGCGTGACGCAGCCAACTTCATTAGGTTTGTTGGTCATGTCTGGAGTGTGTTGAGCGTAGCCCACTCCGTACCACATGCCGTATACATTGTTTATATCAATTTTATGAGACCACCGTATACTGTCACCGCAAAACCCTAACACGGTGATGGCGAATGCGGAAAATAGCAGACAGTGAGACAGCACAGTGAACATGGTCACACTGAGACAAGCGAAAAATAGCGGCAAATCTGTCGCCGACCACGTTCGAAGCAATTAAGCTAGGGCCTTGCGCACCCGTCAATCGCAAACAATGACGATGATGTCTCACTGTCCGCGATTTTACCGGCGAATGCTATGTTCGCCGAACTCGGTCTTGCTCACACGCTGTCCCGGGGAATTAGAATGGCCCAAGGTCATATCAACAAGCGTTACCGGCACTGCAGGCGTCTGTCAGTATCGAAACAAACCGTAGCCACCATCACCACTCACCACTTAATGTATCTACCTACTAACTGCCCTGTATGAATATTTCTGCGCCGTCTACGGAACTCGGAGTCCAAAAATAATTCGAATATCAGTTGATTTTTTTTTGCGTGTTATGCATCATGGGCATCGTGTATTGTATATTGAAACCCTTCCAGTATTTAGAACTCTAGTACTTCTGAGCTGCGGTAGGGTTTACAAAGCACTAATTAACAATAATTAAAAATTCAAAAACTGGCGGGTTAAAAACTTAATATTCTTTCGGTTTATGATTTGCAAATGGGTCCCGCTTGCTATCAAACTTGTTTCGGTCTTTTTAGGGCAGTCGGTTTTTGATTATTTAATTAATAATTTCATTGTATACTTTTAATTATTATATATATAGTATTGTAATCACCTTCTAAAGCTCTTTATTTTGATACCCTTCTCGATAAGTTTAAGTGAAAATATTTTTTCAACGAAATACATTTTAGAACCAAAAATCCGCCAATTTGTTTATTTATAAAATTTTGGTATACCCAGTGTCATTCTCTTAGTACATACGAATCTAACGACACCTCTAAAGCTATTTTAGCTTGCGTGCCCAACAATCATACATACATACATTCGTACTCTCGAAAAACATAACCTCCTGGCGCAGTTGGATGAAAGGAACCTCAAACGATCTGGATTCGGGTATTGTTTCCGGTGTAGTATCCAAGATCTTCTGATTTAAATGCTTCCACTACTCAGATCTGTAATATACTTAGATAGTTTTCTAGTCTAGACGACGGTTTTATTTCTTCGTGCAGGAGGTCTTTAGCGAGACCTGCGCCAATACCCTTCTAACCTATGTTTATCCGTGTTGAGGTGGGTCCGTGAGCGCGCTTCGCTCGCTCCCGCAGCGATTTCCTTATAGTAGGTATTTTAATTCTAACCTTTCTCTAGTCTAGATTATATTGAAGTCTGAGTAGCGGTAGGAATTCTTATCCATTACGCTAATATTACGTTTGTAAAGCCTCCCGCATAATAGAACTACAAGCAAGATAGCATTTAATCCATCAAACTGGTGTATAAGTACTTAAATCCTCCCGCAGTTCTGAAGTACGAGTACTGAAGTTCTGAATACTGGAAGGGTTTCCATAAACGCATGAGCGTCAGCCTCGGATCTACGAGTTTTTCGAACCGGGGCAGCAACTTGATAGTGGCGTGGCGTCCCAGATGGTTTATTTGTAGGTAATATTTAGAATTTCGGGGAGGGCTTGAAAATATATCGGATTTAATTACTAATTGTAATTTCAGACACATTTTTGTTTTTTGTCTTTTAAAACCCCACCGATACTAAAACTTGGCTACGCCCGTAATCCTGTCTAGTTAATAATAATTATTCTAGCCCTCTGTAATTTGTCGCTCTTATGTTGCTGGCGCTTCTAGACCGTGGATTATGACCCTATTAATAAACCAGTATTGGATAGGTATAATAAAGAATCAAATAGTACCCTTCTTTTTTTTCGGACCACCGCCAGCCAGCGGGGGCGGTTATGTCGGGCTTGAACCGACTAAATCCGCACGCCCGCCGTCTCGGGTCTACAGACGTCGGGGTGTAAGGTTACCCATAGAGCATATCCCTCGCACCCCGACTGTATCAAATAGTACCTATATCAACGTCAAAAGCGTAGCCAAGGAAAGGAACCATGAATTGAGCACTGTTACTCTGATTGTTGATACTGCGCATGAGAATATATTAGTATAATATTCTAGGATAAGTATAGGTACTACACAGCGCAAAATTGCCGCTAGGAGCTTTACTGGTTGGGGGTTCAGAGGCAGTCGCTCACATAAAAGCCAACCGAACCAATAATAGGAGTAGAACAGCGAACTCCAGGCTCCAAAGTAGGAGCTTTGGGTGCGACCGGAACTAATGATAAAGTACTTAACACTTATTAATGCGATTGTATGTGGACCATCCGTAGGTTTCGACTTAATAGCTGTCCTAATTAAACCTACTCTGTGAAACGGATCTACTACTATAAAACACGTATTAATTAATTATGTTAAGGTCCTAAAGGTTCAGCCTACATAGCTAAATAAATAAATAAATATTCAATAATGACATTCTACACAGCGCTTTCTAGACCCAAAGTAAGCATAGTTTAACTAGCTTGTGTTATGGGTTCCAGAATGCGGAAACATACTTATATAGTTTTTTTTTGTATATACATACACATTATACATGGAAACACCCAGACCAATGCAAATAGACAGATTCATCCATACAAATATTTGCACTGAGCGGGAATTGAACCCGCGCCCCCTGTCGTAGCAGTCGAATACACTACCGCTACGCCACAGAGGCTGTTTCAAATAAACAAACGAATGGCTTAGTTGTAGGTTTCCCCTGAAATGTGTGGGTACGAAAACCTAAAAAGAAACAATCCTTAATCTAAATCATTTAATTTATTTTCTTTTATAAAACGTATAGTAATCAATATCTCTCTTCAATTATATATGAAATATAGCATTTCCTCTTATTAAATATAACTAGCTATACTTTCAAAGTCGAGATCCCCAAATTGAAAAGAAGACTATTACTAGTAATAGTATGGATTTATTCAAATTTGAGGCAGAATTTTCGCAGACTCTTTTCAAGGCCGACGTGGAAAGATGCTTTAGAGTGAAAACATTGTGGATATTAGCTAAGTCTTCAGGAGTAAGCTGGTTCTCGTTTCTAGATAGGACTACGCTGAACATTTGCGAGTTTGGTAGCCTCATGCAGAAGTTGAGTACCAAATGGTTGTTGGCCACTTTTAGGACTTGGATCACACCTCCAAAGAAACGATATTGAGAGTCAACGGCTGAAAGTAATAAGGTTCTATTAGTATAAAATAAAGTTTATATTGATGTCAGCATTCTTTGGGTAATATTTACTAAACATTTCTGGTATAGTTCTTTTATTTACTTTCTATAACTACTAAAATACCTATTATGACATTCGGAATTTAAACTCTAAATCTAAAGTGCCTGGATAAGATTGACTATGAAAAAATCAGATCTCAAATGCATACGGGTAGGCCCGCCACCGTTAGCTATTTAATCGCCGGTATGCAATACCGATTAGTCCCGTCTCTTTATCTACGACTACCCATACTGAGCTTTTCAGAAATGTTGTTTATTTTTATCTCATGAAGAAAAGTATTACGAAGAAAAATTTTCATTTTTGATCAGGTACTTAAGTGTAAAACCATATCCATTCCTCCATAACAGGTTTTACCGCCACGATCTTGGCTGCCCTGCGCTTGTTTGCCCCAAGTTGTTCTTTCCATTCCTACATTTGCACCTGGCGGAGTTTAGATCTCTACCCCTCGATTCCTCGCGGGGCAGCCCACAAATCTCCTTGCCCCATTGGTAAAGAGCCGTAAGGGCCCTCGCTTCCAGGTCCCATAGAAGCGTTTCAGCTAGGAGACTCGCTGCCTCAAAGGAGATCGTGCGGTATCTAGGTATGTTTATCCGCATTCTAGAACCCATATGACACGCTCTGCTTAGTTTGGGTCTAGATGGCGGTGTGTAATATGCCCTAGAATATTTATTTATTATTTATGTTTTGTAGGTTTTGAGGCAGTTTTACGAACTTATTTTACACCTTATTATTATACGTAGGTACAGAAACAACCCATAGGAGCAAGTCAACTCTGTTAGGCCAAGAAATATCCCAAATTAAAAATATAATTATGATCACTAAAACCTCCAAACATTACCTACTTTTTGGAAAATATATATTCCAAGGAATATTGACTGCGAAAGCCAAAAATCATATTGTGTAACGTCCCTTTGTTCAAATACTTACAACGGCTCGGAACATCGCTAGTCCAAAAGCCTTTATGTGAAGTATTGACTTTGATGTGGTAATCATCCCGCCACAGACCCTCGTGCCACTCCAATACGAAGTATCTGATTCTGTATTGCTCCTGCATAGCATATTGACGGTTCACGTACGGGTAATTCGTCAGAGGGTACGGAGTGGGCGGTGTTGCCTGAAATATGAAAAATATTAATAAATAAAATAAAATATCATCTAAACTCTACATATCGGTTTCGAATCTAGTTGAAGAGAAAACCCTAGGCATCTTATTAATACGCTATAGATAAATATACCACATCACTAGCACAGTCTCCTTATCAAATTGTGTATTGGATTCAAATCCTGAAAAAAAATCGCAGCTGAACACATTTTAAAATACCATACGAGCTAAGCAATGAGTAACATAATCATCAATATCTTTAATTACTAGAGACGAGGTAGACGACACCGAGTGTTTAATTGTAGTTTCCGAGTCAGCAGCCCACTTTGGTACGTGCATAAGAACATCTTGTTATGTACTTAGGTGAGCATGATTAACCTACTAATTGACACAGCGATCTCTGTTTCCTGCTATGTTAGATGTTTTAGAATATGTGACGTGCCAAAGGATAATAAAAACAAAGCGACATATCTACTACACAGCGCTATCCAGACCCAAAGTAAGTAAGTATAGCTTAACTAGCTTGTAATACGGATTTTAGAATGCAGTTAAACATACTTAGATACATTCTTTTAAGAGCGTCATTCAAAGGATCTTTTTCACAATATATCCTCCCGAAAGCTTCTTTATTAGCCCAACACTATGCAAGTGCTGGGCTTCCAAAGCATTTGTAAACACGCAATAATTATATTATTTTTAACTGACTTCGGCTATGACAAGCAGGAGGGTTAAGATGAATTTGATTGTTGCACATATAACTATAGATCCTAAGTACGTTACACAATAATAACAGGAAGCGCCCTCAACTGATAAACTCATAAGTCATCCGGATGCTTAAAGTTATATTTTTTTAAATAACTACTATGATTTAATGCGGTACCCAGTGGCGTAGAACAGGGGGGGGGGGGTTGGGGTGACACCCACCCTGTCACTCAACTTTATGAATAATGTACAAACCAAAAATATAAATCGCTAGCACAAAAATTTCTTTTTAATATATATATAATTCGGGGATTCCCGCAAAAGAGCCTGACGCTGTCGTGGGGGATTCCCCGTCCCATACTCGCGATCTTTGACGTCTCAGTTGCAAAATTTCTCATTTATTTCGTGAAGTATGTTGTGTTTGGTTGGCGTGAATTGTTAAACGTGTATTATTCTATAGTGATAGATAATAAAAAGTAGTGATAGATAATAGAAAATTTATTGCTTTTTACTTTCGATGGGGTGACACCACCAACTTCCGCACCGGGTGCCACCCAAGGTAGCTACGCCACTGGCGATACCTTAATATACAGCTAAGAAAACCTATATGATAAACTAGCGGTCCGGGTCCCAACTAAGCGCAGAAATAAGTTCGTAAAAAAACCAATAGTTCTATTGCAGTGCCATCTATCGAATCCAATTATGAAAGTTTATAAACCATAAAAAACTTTAAGACTGATATTCATGCCTCTTATTTAAAAAGTAAAGAACTTTCCTTAAATATTTATAACCCTCATCAAAAATCTTAGGGGTAAGTAACCTTTTGAAAACACCAGTGATCCTTAGGTTCAGAATGATAGATTTCTATACGACCGTTCTTTCCTTATTTTACCCGCTTAAGGGCGAAATTTTTAAAAACCTAACTTAACGGTCAAAATTTAAAGTTTAGGTTTAGCCCCTACGGTTTAGGCTCTGCGTTGAAGAATCAGTCAGTCAGGGAGAGTAATAATATATAATTATGCAGAGATGAATTTTGATAAATGCTGATAAATGTTTACTAAGATTTTTCACCCATTGTTTATAAATTTTCGATGCCTATTTTACACTTCTTATCATTGATGTTCCCAAAATTCTTTCTTTTTGGTTAACATGTAAAAAAATCTACTGTCCTTATTTCGTAGTTTTAGTACTGTGTTGATGAATCAGAGTCACTTGCAAAAGCCTTTGTCTTTATAATATTAGTTTAAAAGTGTCGATAACCGAAAATATAGCAATGAAATAACTTAAAACGAGTTGGGGTCGAGACAGCAAAGTGGAAAAATACCTTTCTATTCCAAACTTAAAACGTGGACGTGAATTTATAAACGGCTAAGAAAACGTTTATAATAATAGTAATATCTAGTAGGTACCTTTAAGTTACTGGTTCGTCTAACATGCAAAATAATAAATAGGTATAAAATCCAATTCGTTAACAGCAGGCAGGATACATTTTCTTTCTAAATAAAGTAACTTGTTCATAAACTATCTAAGCAAGATAATTTTATGATTTAAATCAATAACTAAATATAACAAAATCGAATAGTTAAAAATAAGATTTGAAAATTCACTCACCTCAATATATTGCTCCCTAATATCGATGTAAAAGCATTCTTGGGTGTGTTCTATTTTATATTCTCCTTTTGAGTGCGGAATTTTTTCTACACCATACCAAACACCTGATATTTGATCTAAACTTAAATTACCATAATGAGGCGACAGGTCATCGCAGTACTTATGAGTTTCGAAACTATATTGACTGTAACTTTGCACTAAACCGAAAGTCAACAAAGCAAGTATAGTAGTACAATACGCCATCGGATTAACCGTCATGATAACCCGGATAATATTGGATAAAAGCTTCGGATAAAAGGAACCGGGAGTACTAGGGAAATATCAGTGAAAGGAGATGTTTTACGGATAAGCCCGGTGGACAGAGTGAAGCTGCCAGAGTATGGCAATCGCACGTGGGCGGGCTCTCAACGAACGATGCTCGACTGACAATGTCTCACTAGTGGTCATTTACTAATACTTCCTTAATAAACATTATGAACGTGTTGACAGTCCCCTCATGTATCTAACAGTGGAATTATGCTTATCTACTTAATATACGCCAGATGTTTACCAAGTAGTAATTTTTTTATTTCCGAGTCATTCCATATAAATAATGCAAATAAATCGATATTATTTACAGTCATATATCAAAGCCTGAAATAGATATTCACTAAAGGAAAGAGACTTACTTATCTCCATAGAAGTAATAAGTACTACGTACAACTTACGTGTACTTGTACTTATTACTTCCATGCTTATCTCAAGATATTTTCCAGCAATTACTGAAGTTTTCCTAGAGCAGTCGCTTTCCTGGGCATACTTAGATACCAAGGCGACAGAAAATTTAGGATACAAAATTGGAGAAAATCAATACAGCCCTCTGACGTCATGGAGGGTGGTTATCGATCGCGCGACACAACATAAGGAGGCGGCTTGTGTGTGCGTCAGCATTGATTTTTAACGTCTTTTTAGTGCTTACGTAGTCTTTGTCATTTTAGTACAGGTGTAAAAACATATTATAAATTATAATATGTAAGAATAATTTATTTGGAAAGTTATGTTTACCCAGAATATTACTTTCTGCGAATGATCAGTAAATTTTATACATTAATATATTTATTAGTAATAATATTCTACAACATCCTACACATCACACAGCGTTGTCTTCTAAATTATGAATGCATACTGTAAATTTAATGCATGGGATTCGAGCTATTCGGTGATTCGTGACGTGGAAAGGCACGGTTGGTGTATAATCCATGACGTAATGCGCTTCGGTTAAACTAGAGGTTGTTAATACTAAGAGCACAGAGAACATAGGATGTACCTTATTCAAAACTCCAAACCTAGGTGTCTGTTAGAGAAGCTCTTCGCGCAGCTTTCGTTTCTATTTCAGTATACAGGATCGCGAAACCGGAGACGGCCCAGGGTCAGTCAGGGTGCGAGGAATATGCTTTATAGGCAACCTTACACGTCTGAAGACCCGAGACGGCGTGCGGTTTTAGTCGGTTCAAGCCCGACATAACCACCCCCGCTGGCCGGCGGGGGGGTATCCGAAGGGATTTCCATACGAAAAAAAAGGTACCTAATATCTAAAGAGCATCTACTAAAGGATAAAGTATTGGACATTAGAAGGTGTCATAGTACCCAGGCGAGTTTAAAGTTGCCCTACTACAGCTCGGGCTCTTATGCATTATAATTGTTGTGATTATGTAAATGCTGAAATGTGGCTACGCTCTATAAATAAAGATTTTTAAAAATATTAAAAGGTTCTACTAATATTTTGTTGTGCACATAAGTGCAGATCGCAGATATATAAATAAATAAATAAATATAAATATTCTACTACATTCTACACAGCGCTATCTAGACCCATAGTAAGCATAGTTTAACTAGCTTGTGTTATGGGTTCCAGAATGCGGATATACATACTTATATACATTTTTTTTGTAAATACATACATATTATACATAGGAACACCCAGACCGATGCAAATAGACATATTCATGAATACAAATACTTGCACTGAGCAGGAATCGAACCCGCGCCCCCAGTCGTAGCAGTTGAATGCACTACCGCTACGCCACAGAGGCCGTCCAATATTCGTTGCTAGAGCTTTGCTTTGAGCTTGTCAATATTTATTCCTACTAGCTGATTCCCGCGGCTCCACCCGCGCGGAGGTCGGTTATCGTTTCTTGGTCATATCTCCGGCTCTACTTAACCAACTATAATCAAACATTCGGTAGATTTTAAGTCTGACCAATGCCTTTCTAATAGAAAAAATCGCATCAAAATCCGTTCAGTAGTTTTTGCGTCCATCGCGTACAAACAGACAAGAACTCCAAAATAAAAATTTTGCGTTCACAATCGTAAATTTTGGCTTGTATTGTTAATCAACGAAAGTGATAATTTGGTGCGGCCCATAAGGCCTCCACCATGTCACTTCATAATGAATTGGTGTGGTAGAGACTTTATGGGCCCCACCAAGATGTTCGGGGCCCAAGCCAACCTCACCTGCAAGCCGGTACCCTGTTAATTGATAGACGAAGATCTGACGTCGGCTTTCCCTTCGGAGTCAAACGGCAAGCGCTCCAGTCTTAAATAAGACCTAATTGCGGAAAGAAGAACAAACTCCGGGCTCCAAAAAGCAAGATTTGAATACAAACTGGATGGGACTGAAATGACGATGTAGAAGAATTAAGTCAATGCTAAGGCTATATTTAAGACTATCGCGGACTGTATGAATGAATCAAATGTAAAAAAAATCACTGTAACCGGCGCCCTTGAGTGAGAGTTGAAAGGTCAAGCTATTTTTTTTTTGTTTTACGTGCGGAAATCCCCTCGGATACCCCCCCGCCGGCCAGCGAGGGTGGTTATGTCATGTATCGACTAAAACCGCACGGTGTCCTCCCCAAGTGTCCGTTGCCGGGCACCCCGGGTAAGCCCTCGAAAGTATAACCCCAGGGTTGCCGGCGGATTTTGGCCGCCACCGCGGCCTCGCCTGGTGGGGTCGGGTTTTATCCCGCTTCGGTGAGTTGGCAGGCGTGTGTAGGGCACACACGACACGCCTCCGCCACGGCCTGCTTTTGTAAGGACGGCTAGTCGGCCAACTGCCGTCCTCAGGCCCCGATCATGGAGGTCGGTAGTCCCGGGCGTAGATGAGTCTGCGGCGTCCTCGCCGCGTGGTAGGTCCTCGCCGCAGACTGCGAAACTCGAGGGGCAGGGTTCTCTCCCGCTCCCTCTCCGCCGTCTCTTTCGCGCGCATTACCTGCTCGCAGAAAGAGGCGGCGGCGTGCCACTTGCTCCCGTCGGAGACCACGGCCCTCACCATGGTCTTCAACGAGAGAACGTCCACGCCCAGGACCGCAACGAGATCCCGGCGTTGACTCGCCCACGCAGGGCACTCCACCAACGTGTGGCGCGCCGGATCCGCCAGGATCCTCGCAGTGCCGGCACTGCGGCGTTGTCTCCCGGTGGATGCACCATAGATACTTACTGAAACACCCGTGTCCGGTAAATATCTGGCACATCCAGTAGCAGAGGTCCCCATGGTCCCTCTCCAACCACTCCTTCATGATCGATCTCACCGCCGCAAATGTGGAATCCCCCCACCTTGGATGCTCAAGTCGCACCCTCCATGTCTCCATGAGTTCCTGGCGGAGCAGGGACCGCTGAGCCCTGATTTCTCGGGGCTCCGGCCTATGGCCCCGCTCCAGCGCCTCCTTGCGCCACTGGTACAGCAGCGCAAGGGCTCTCGTTCCAGGTCCCATGGAGGGGTCCCGACTAGGAGACATGCCGCCTCGACGGAGATCGTGCGATACCCCCTGATGACTCTAACGGCCATCGCCTTTAACGGGCTGTTTAGAACAGCCACGTTGCGGGCCGCCAGAGTCTCCGCCCATACGGGGGCCCCGTATAGGGCCATGCTTCGCACGATCCCCAGGTACAGTCTCCTAGTGGAGGCGTTGGGTCCCTTAACGTTGGGCATCAGCCGCGATAGCGCGGCCGCAGCCGGGTTTCGGGACCAGACTTCGGAGATGAGGTCCGAAGTCCCATCGGCTATCGAGTATGAGCCCAAAGTACTTCATCGTGGGCTCGATGCCGATGCTTACGCCCCCTACGGTTATGCTGGTTCCCGCAGGTGGCACCCTCCGAGGCCCGTGAAAACACATAGCCTCGGATTTGTGGAGAGCCACCTCGAGTCCCAGCCGCCGTATTCGACCCAAGACTTGAGCAACCCCTGCCGTGGCCTTTAGTACCGCGCTTCGGTACGTTGCTCCCCGCGCCATAACGAGGGTGTCGTCAGCATAGCAAACTATGCTGACACCCTCGAGCAACGCATCGCGCCGCACCCAGTCGTATCCGATGTTCCACAGGAGTGGCCCTAGGACCGAACCCTGTGGAACACCGCACGACACTTCTCGCCACCCTGGCCCTAGCCAGCTTGGGTAAACTATGGCCCTCTCGGATAGGTATACCTCGACAATGCGGCGGAGGTGGGGAGGCTCTAAGTGATACGCGAGCGCCTCCCTAACGCAGCTCCAGGGAAGGGTATTGAAGGCGTTGGCGATGTCGAGTGACACCACCCCACCCCGCGAGACTACTTCCTCCGCCAGGCGCCTAACGCGCATGATCGCTTCCACGGTGGAGCGCGCCCGGCGGAAACCGAACTTATTATCCGCCAGATCTGGCCCCACGTTCGTGAGATGCTCGACGAGGCGCTCTGCAATAATCCGCTCAACACCTCGTCGAGCAACACGATCGGCCGGTAACCGGATGGCTGATCCGCCGGCCGCCCCGCCTTCCGGATAAGGACCAGTTTCCCCGTCTTCCAAGCCTTTGGAAACTGGCCCCTTTCGAGGCATGCGCTAAAGAGCCCCCAGTCGAGGCCCTAGTTCCTCAAGGGCCAGGACCAAGGTCAAGCCACTTTTGTAATTCCGACGAAACTAACTTTTAGAAATCTGATTAACTTTAGCTTGGCAAGTTCATGCGTGACACTTCCATGGATACCAGTTCCGCGCGAACGTGTCACCCCCCCCCCCTTACATCCATCAAAGCAAAGCTGAATACTTTAGGTACTAGAAGTGCTCTGCTTGGCTCACTAGATCGTAATAATCCATAAATAACCATCTTGCTCGGTGCAGCATCATATTGAATTATATTCTTACTAATGTTTTCATGCAAATAATTGTGGAATGTTGATTTCTCTATTTAAATTTTCGTACTATTAGTCAAATCTAAAGTGAGTATGTAACTTATCCTGTGGATATGAGTGTCACGTATGAATTTACCAACCTATAACTAAACTATGCATGTGATGTCATTGTTTCAAATACAAATACAGATACGTTCTCATTTTTGACTTACGTAGTTACAAAAATCATGTATCTAAGTTTGTTTATCTGCATTCTAGAACCCATATTACACATAATTATCAATACATTAAGCTTATATTGTGTAACTACATCGTCTGTTTATCTGACATCCTTATGTCGTCCATAGGGGACGAGCTTACAGCAAGAAGATATTAAGAATTTACAAATCGTCCTTCCATCCCAAGATTCACAGGAATCAAACCCGAGACTTCACTACATTATAATTTAGTCTTAAATCTAAAAGTTTGGATGCAACCCAGATGATCGTTCGGATGGTGCATCCGAACGATCATCTGGGTTGCATCCAAACTTTACGCTTTGAAGCCTGGAGTTCACTCTGCAGCTCTCCCTCTCCTTATGGATTGGTTAATCAGTCGTCTGACCCGATACTAGCTAGCCGATAGCTACCCCGAGAGGAAAATGTGCATTAGGGCCTCACTGATACCAAATTTTCAATGATTATACAACGACAATTTAAACCTAAATTCATATTTTCACCTTAATACGGAAACTTTGAACGTAAGTGTGCTTGTGGCGTACCGTTATATTGATTCATAAGTGTATTTCAGAAACACACATACGTGAAATATTAACACCCTGACGGCTTTGTGGTTTTGTGTACTAAGGCTACATAAATGCCAACGAGCTTATCTCCAGGAGGTGTAGCGTAGCCCCTACGAACGCTACGAACGCCTACAGCGGAGGTTGCTACGTTATCACCACGCGGTGACTGATTGCTCGTAGACTTTTGTAGCTGGGATGAATAAAGAATTTTTACTCGTTTAAAGCGAGGGTATTTGTCGACTTTAGGTATTTTGGCATAGCACAATTGCCACTTTGCATACAGAAAAGCAACGAAGGTTAACAACTTGAGAAGGTTTTGTAGTAACAAAACAAATAATGACACAACTGTTATTTACATCGAAGATCTTCTAGTAGCAGTTTAGGTAATGGGAATAAAGCTTATTATAATCATAATATTGTAATATAGCTATTAGCAAGTCGCTTCCGTTAAAGCTGATATGAACCAAACTATGAAGAAGAGAAATAGAAGACACCGGGCTCCTAGCTGTAAGATCTTGATGGGGGCTCCATGCATTTAGGGAGCCCCATGTGTAAGGGCTCCATACCAAGCGCATGATGATAATGATGATTTGTTGGGCATTGCAAAGTATATACGGCATCGTGTGGTTAGGCCGCTAAGCAAAAGCTTCATCAGCAATGAAAACATTACATTTATATTAAGACGCAGGTAGTATTTGGTAGTGTTGAAGGTTCATGTCAATCATGTCAGTTTAAATTACGTCGCTGTAAGGTAATGTTCCCAATATTTAGTAGTTTTTAGTTTGATATACGTTTATTAGTACCTATGTCAATCATTACAAATTCTTTTTTGCATTCACTAATATCATAAGCAATTTATGGCTACTATAATGCTTGTAGTTTTAATATTTATGCAATGAGTACCTACCTATTTACACAAAATAACTTATACAATACAAAAGACAGTGTGCTAATACTAGCAATATATTCGCAAAGGTTCGAGGCTCAACCTTATATCACTGGCATTATACATCTGGCACATTCTTTATTACATATTCTATTACTCTATTACATATTATATACATTTACTTTAAGTACCAACATTTAAAAATCATATGATTTCGCTGTGCGTCTGCCGCAAGCTGACACACGTCCTGCCTCTAACACGTTCCGCTCGTGACTGATTAACCCTCTGAACTGAACGCTTCATATAGATAGAAAACGTAGGTATTTTGAAATTTCATATAATTATGATAATATAAATTATGATAACCGTTTTTTATTCTACTATCTATAACCTTAATTTTGGTATAATTATTATTTTCCTAACTCAAACACAACTTAAATAAACCTGTAAACCAAAACGGTTTGACTAATCTTTGCGAGCAAATTCTATCGAGGAAAGTAAAAGTCATCGTGTGTAGACTAACCGAAAGAACTAGTTCAAATAGCGTAGAATAACATATAAGATTTTCAAAATCATTGGACGTCTGCAACACATCTAAAATCACCGTTTCTCAGGGACCGTTTCTTTTTCCGTGCGAAAATCCCCTCGAACGCATGCAATGCCGGCTCTGCGCCCTGCCGCCTCCTTCGCGAGCATTACTTGCTCGCAGAAAGAGGCAGCGGCAGCCCACACGCTCGCATTCCGCACCATCGCTGTGAGCAAGACGCTAAGCGAGAGGACTCTCACTCCGAAAGCCGCCACGGGGGCCCGCTTCGGCGCCTCGCATGCTGAGCATTCCGCAGCATCGCTTGCATCACTGTGATGCCACTCAGACGTTGCTCCTTCCTGATCTGACGCAAGTGATTCCCGAAGCACCCGTTCCCAGCGATGACCTGCGTCAACAAGTACGAACCCCGTTTCGCCTCTCTAGCCATTCCTCCATTATGGATCTTATCGCCGCTATTATGCATGCCCTGGTTGCCCAAGTCGTTCAACCAGGGCCTCCATCCAGATTGAACGCACGATCCCCCCGTACAGTCCCTGAACGAGTAATCGGGCCCCCTCGTGTTGGGCATCAGCTGCACCAGAGCGTTAACTGTGCCCTTCAATTTGTGGGCCTTCGGAGAAGTTTCTCGAAGGCCCAACAGCCGTCGAATACGAGCCCCAAAAAATTCATTTGGGGCTGAATGCCGATGGGAGTGCCTCGCCTTAAAAATACAGTGTCTACGAAATTGCAGTGTTTTAAGTTTTAAAACAATGTAGTTTATTGGAAAACATTTTAATAACACCAGAGTCTTGTACTCATATGATCACAAAATGAATTACTATAAATACTGAGATAATTATATGGAAAATAATAGTAAAGTTAAAGTATTTGGAAATAAAAAAATCTAGTAATAATAATAAAAATCATAAATTGATTGTTATCAATATATATCTTCAACATACCATTTAAATTTATAAGAAATATCATAGTAAATGTTTAATACTATTATATCTTCTCGGCGTTGGCGGGTTAGACATAGGCAGTCAGATATGTATTAACATTTTTGCCCACGTGTTGGGCATCAGCTGCACCAGAGCGTTTATTGAAAAAAAATGAATTACTATAAATACTGAGATAATTAAATGGAAAATAATAGTAAAGTTAAAGTATTTGGAAATAAAAAAATCTAGTAATAATAATAAAAATCATAAATTGATTGTTATCAATATATATCTTCAACATACCATTTAAATTTATAAGAAATACCATAGTAAATGTTTAATACTATTATATCTTCTCGGCGTTGGCGGGTTAGACATAGGCAGTCAGATATGTATTAACATTTTTGCCCACGTGTTGGGCATCAGCTGCACCAGAGCGTTAACTGTGCCCTTCAATTTGTGGGCCTTCGGAGAAGTTCCTCGAAGGCCCAACAGCCGTCGAATACGAGCCCCAAAAAATTCATTTGGGGCTTGATGCCGATGGGAGTGCCTCGCCTTCAAAATACAGTGTCTACGAAATTGCAGTGTTTTAAGTTTTAAAACAATGTAGTTTATTGGAAAACATTTTAATAACACCAGAGTCTTATACTCATATGATCACAAAATGAATTACTATAAATACTGAGATAATTAAATGGAAAATAATAGTAAAGTTAAAGTATTTGGAAATAAAAAAATCTAGTAATAATAATAAAAATCATAAATTGATTGTTATCAATATATATCTTCAACATACCATTTAAATTTATAAGAAATACCATAGTAAATGTTTAATACTATTATATCTTCTCGGCGTTGGCGGGTTAGACATAGGCAGTCAGATATGTATTAACATTTTTTCACGTATACTCTGTTTTTTTATTCCATAATAAAGAAAAAAACAGCTGTTAAAAGGCAACTTTTCATGTCCTGAAAATTATATTCATCCTATCTAGATGCAATCGGTATTGGCAATCGAATAACGATGATATCGATAAGTATGATTCAACTGTTCCTAAAAACCAACCAACGATTAGCGATATTTTCATCTTTGGAAGCAAATGTTCAGGGTAATAAGATCTTGCCATTGTATTTGAGAAATACCCAGACTAAATAGTACCTACCAAGTCTTCATCGGTTGGCCTCGGGAACCTCTGGCATAAATGCCGGACGAAATTGATCTCTCCTTCGATTGTCATAAAATATATTATTTCGTATAAATGTAAATAGTACCTTTCTTTTTTTTTCGTGCGGAAATCCCTTCGGATACCCCCCCGCCGGCCAGCGGGGGCGGTTATGTCGGGCTTGAACCGACTAAAACCGCACGTCATCTCGGGTCTTAAGACGCCGGGGTGTAAGGTTACCCATAGAGCATATCCCTCGCACCCCGACTGACCCTGGGCCATCTCCGGTTTCGAGATGGCCCCCTTACTTGCTCTACACTGTGCCATCTCCTGATCAGAGGGACACGTGGAAAGCTTCCGAACAGCCCTCAACAGGGCCGTCCTCGCCTCGGTCGGAGTTGGCCTTAGGCGGCAGCGTCTCTCCCGCCCTAGGAGAGAGGCGCTGCTGTCTCCGTTGCCCAGGGTGCACCGCATGGAGGTCCCCAACCAAGCACCCCAATGTAAATAGTACCTAACGATTGGGTTATTCGTAGAGTTAATAATATAACATTGTAGGTCACTATATGATTTTTGATATTTTCAATCTCAATTGACAGGATGATCATTAAAGACATATTTAACTGACTTCAGAGGAGGTTCACTGTTTGTCTGGTATGTTTGTATGTATGTTTGTCCGCGATTTTCAGAAAAGTATTTTGTCGACTCAGACGCCGGAGGTCTCTTAACGACCTCCGTCCTCCATGAGCGCAGGCCTGAGGGTGGCAGGTGAGGCCGCCTGTCACCCCACCAGAAGCAGTCCGGGACGGCGGGGCGGCTAGCGCCCCTCCCCCAAACCGGGGCAAGACGGGGACACCGTGGTTCCCAAACCCGAGGGGGCCATTTAGAAACCGGAGATGGCCTAGAGTCAGTCGGGGTACGAAGGATATGCTTTATGGACAACCTTGCACCCCGGCGTCTGAAGACTCGAGACGGCGTGCGGTTTTAGTCGGTTCAAGCCGACATAACCGTCCCCGCTGGCCGGCGGGGGGATATCCGAGGGGATTGCCGCACGAAAAAAAAAAAAGGGACTGGAAAGTGAAAAATAACTGAATTATATATTTTATTAAGGTACAACTGCTCAAAAGACTTTCCTATTAAAGTCGGTGCCAAATCGGGGAGACATGATGTGACAGGACTACGCGAGTTGGCCTACTCTACATTTCTCCCTAATAGTCCTATGCCTCTTTGATTTGGCACCGACTTCAACAGGAAAGTCTTATGAGCGTTTTTGTCGTTTTAATTAAATATTTAATTCAGTTATTTTACACTTTTCAGTGCTTTCTTGGTTTTTGAAGTCTGCTCTATTTTTTTTTAAAGATTATATTTATAATAAATTCTCAATGTATATATGAACGTTTAACGCCAGTGCGGCTGAACGGATCTAAATGAAATTTGGTACGGACATGGGTTATAGTCTGGAATAGCATATAGCGTTTTATCCCGGGAATAGTTTCGTGTGGGTTCGTGGGAACGGGATCAGTATACATGCATTTTTAATTTATTTTTTCCCTGCGGAAATCCCCTTGGATAAGCCGGCCAGCGGGGAGGTTATATCGGACTTAAACCGACTAAAACCGCACGCCCTTTCGGGTCTTCAGACGCCGGGGTGTAAAGTGGCCTATAAGGCAATTCCCTCGCACCCCGAAACCACAGTCAACACCTAGTAGAAAATTAATCGTGGGTTCCTTCAGGCGTGGACAGAAGTCGAAAAGCATCAAAATTGACTTCATCATTCTTCATCAAAATTTATATTAGTCTGCCGAACGCTGGCTCTCAGTCTAAAAGACATCATGACGTATAACGTATACCATAACTTTCTTGATCAACTATAAACAAAACAATAATAAACTAACTTAATGAAAAACTGCTGACGTCAACATTCGTAGCTTTTAACTCTTTAATAACTTTTCCCTTAGTA
The DNA here is from genome assembly GCA_946251805.1 of Cybosia mesomella. Taxonomy (NCBI): domain Eukaryota; kingdom Metazoa; phylum Arthropoda; class Insecta; order Lepidoptera; family Erebidae; genus Cybosia; species Cybosia mesomella. The sequence goes on along the minus strand of OX276390.1, from coordinate 24,634,859 downwards.
TCGTTACGTAGCAAGAAGTTACGACGCTCTACGAATACGCCCTCTACCCACCCTCAGCCGGCCATTTTTCGTAGTGACGTAACGCTTAGACTACGCACATACTAGGGTGGCAGCACACACGAAGAGTTCTTGAAGCGCCACAAGTTGACAACTTACGCGGGCGCCCCGCGTTTGCTAGTGCACTACAGTAGGGTCGCAGAACAGCGAAAAGGTTTGAATAGTTTTGTCTAACTATTGGGTGGTGGGCTGCGATGGGTGGTGACGTATCATGCGATATCACTAGGGGGCGATGTGCGAGACACCCCATTTTCAGTAGATATTAAACGATAATAATATTTAGTTTTGATATGAGTATGAATTGATATATGAATTTTGTTACTGATTTGCGTCAATTACTGATAATATTTATATATATAATATATCATATGTTCAAAAAGGCTGATAAAAAATATATTGGTAAGAAAATCCGCTTACAAAGTACCTTTTTTGTTCTTTAAAACCAGTAAAGAAATAAAATTATTAATTAAATAAGCTCAATAACTTTATTCAATTTGTAATTTGTTTAAAGAGCCCAAATTACTAGTATTCCCGTTAACCCCTCCAGCTAGGCATATTTGCTTGTGTTAGAAGCGGGTGTATGTCGGTAGGGTAATGGCCAGGATTCGAACCCAGGAGCTCTCGATTGTAAGGCCGACTCCTTAACCACTAACCTACCAACGCAATCACTTAAATATCATATAGACTTCTATCTTACCTACACCTAAAAACTAAACTATGTAGGTATACAACGGTATACCTACATAGTGCGTCTACATTTTTATACGGTTCGTACTGGTTCACAGACGTCACGACAGAGTGAGACAAATATTGATCAATAAATTACACTCAAGGCAAATAGGGGTTGTTTTACTATTGTGCTTTTATGTTCGCCTAGTACAGAGGGTCACGAACCGACGCTGACGTCTACGAATCAAGCGTAGGGGTTGACTTACTAAGGGGTGGATTCGCATACAATAGCTATAATTTATATGGGAAACAAAAAGTGATATAACGCTTATTTTGCAAGAACTGGATTGTCTGTAGTAATTTATTATTTTAGAGCAAGTATCATAATAAATCAAGTGCTAAGAGAACAGAGGAAAGACAAATATATATATTTCGACCATATTTTAAAGCTATGTACGGTTGGAAACTATTCTTGAAACGATACATGAGGGTCGTTAACTACATAACTTTCGGGACGCAGGGACCTTAACAATTCGCCAAACGTGGCAAAACTTAGTCCCTTTGGCATTTCACATGACCTTTACCTCAAGGATGAATTTTCTCGCAAGGGCGCTGGCTGAGACGGCACTAGAGGTCGAATTTACCAGGATAACAGTACATTGTGAGATGTATCTACGACATACCGAGTCATTGAAGTATGCTCTGAAAGGATTTTGAAACAGCTAAACTAAATTTTGATGGTAATTCGCAAAGTTGTATTTATAATTTATGTTAATTAAAATACAATTTGCGATACTGTAAGGAATATAAGTATAAAATAAAAGTTGATTAAATATTAAAAAGTAAAAAACAAAGTACATTTTGGAAGACAAGTGTTTGAAGCTTACAGAAACGAAAGGTAAAGGGGTAAACCTAGAAGTTTTATAGGTATATGTTTATGACGTCCTTAAACTAAGGTTGTGATAGTAAGCTTGCCGCGCGATAACGTTTAAATCATTTACTCTCGTAAAAGTTTTGTTTTCTGTGTTCTAAAGAAGTGAATGCAGTGTTTTTTATGCATCTTTAATGTATTGTATCATTGGTTATGCAGTGATGAACAGAGTGAATTAAAATACAGTGTAAATTGAACAATATTTAAAGTTTTCAATCAACTTAAAATAATAAAGTAAATTAATATACCGTCAACAAGTGTCCAGGCAACGAGTTTTATAGGAACGCGTAAGTGACGCGTTTTAGCCGGCGCTTACGACGTTGTTCTCGCGAAGTCGCCCATGCACTGAAGACTTTGTTGATTGAGGCTCAGCGTTACTTAGAATTATTGTTTTGTGTTCATATTGAAATATCTATAATTACCTACTATTGCGCTCACTTAATCCTGATGAACATGGCTTCCACTGTAACCTGGGGTTGTTGTACAAATGAAAGGATTGATGACCATGAACAATTTATAAACTGCAGTACATGCAAAAAATCGTATCATTTTCTGTGTTTGTCGTTGCCGGTGATTCCGAGCGACTCTGATACTTATATTAATTGGAAGTGTCCGGGGTGTATGAGTCTAAACCCGAAGTCGGTAAGAAAAGACTCCACTCCTGTAGGTAAAGTCTCCACCATGAGAGGCAATAAGAGACCAGCCTTGAACTCACCACCCAAAATAACGGCAGTTACTGCGGATGATGTGCGGTCAATTGTACAGGAAGTTATCAAGGCGGAATTTACTGCAATGCTACGAGATATAAATAATACGATTGTAATATTATAAATAAAGAATTGCAACCCATCAAAAATGATATCCGGGAGCTTAAGGATTCGCTGACCTTTCATACAAATGAATTTGAACACTTTCAGGCTGAGCATATATCAGCAATGAAAGACTTGAAAGACCTCAGGGATGAGAATCATCAATTAAGAAACACTGTTTCGGATCTGAACCAGAGACTCAATTATCTCGAACAGCAGGCTCGGTCAAATAACATTGAGCTTCAATGCCTCCCTGAAAATAAAGCGGAAAACTTGTATACCGTAGTCAAGCAATTGGGATCTGTTGTTGGGAATGAATTGAATGAGGGTGATATTCTACACTGTACCTGGATAGCTAAACTCAATGGAACAAATAATCGTCCTCGGTCTATTGTGGTCCAGCTCGCATCACCGAAGATTCGTGATCAGCTACTAGTTGCTGTCATGGAATACAATAAGAAGAATCCCCTAAACAAGCTCAGCAGTGCGGATTTTGGCTTATCTTGCAACAAGACTCCCGTTTACGTTATTGAACATCTGTCGCCTACCAATAAGGCTCTTCATGCGGCTACAAGGCTTAGGGCTAAGGAGAGAGGGTATAAGTATGTATGGGTGAGGAGTGGTAGGATCTTCGTCAAGAAGAGTGAGGATGCGGGACCCATACTGATTAAGAACATGGGCTCTTTAAATAGGATTGTCTAAACCGGATATCTGTGTCACTCTTGCTTATCATAGTAAAGCATGCGTTTTTATATATTTCATCCACCAAATTCAATCAATTACAAATTTATTACCAGAATTGTGGTGGTCTTAAAACCAAAACCCATACAGTTTATCGCAATATTTGTTGCAACGACTATGATGTGATTATTATCTCCGAAACCTGGCTTAATGAATCCGTGCTAAGTGGGGAGCTATTTGACGGCAGATACGTGGTTTATAGAAGGGACAGAGAAACCTGCAGCACACAGGATAGGAAAGAGGAAGGAGGAGGGGTTTTAATTGCAATTAAAAATAAAATAAAATCAAGACGCTTGAAAGACTGTGAGAGCAATTGTGAGGACCTCTGGGTTGTCTTAGATATTCCTGGGTTACGCTCTGTCCGCCGTGTGGTTCTCTGTGCTGTATATTTACCTCCACCGATACGCCGTCCTGTACTAGAATATTACCTGGATTGTTGTAATGCTGCTCTTGAAAAAATTCCTGACTCTCTGGTGTGTGTAGTGGGTGACTTCAATTTAAGTTCTATTGACTGGAAAGTAGTAACAACATCAACTAATGATCTTACACTGTCCTGTATAAATGCAATTTTGGTTGATTTCGTAAATGTCAACGGGTTTATACAGTGTAATGATGTTACAAATTCTACTGGTCGCATTCTAGACCTTGTGCTTTCTACAAATGCATCTACTAGTGTAAGCCAATCTGTGAACCCAATAAGCAAAGTTAGTGACCTGCATCCCCCTTTAGATATTGTTATTCCATTGAACATTGAATCTAGTCTTCCTTATAATAATAATAATTTTAGCCCTAATTTTCAAAGAGGAGATTATCAATCTATTTGTAAATCGCTGAGGAATATTAACTGGGATGAATTACTTAGTGGAAAAGATGATGTTAATGAAATGTTAGGTTTATTTTACGAGACTATTGGTACAATTATTAGACAATTTATTCCATTCCGCAACCATAAGAGTAATAAATACCCCGCATGGTTTAATAATAGACTAATTAAAATGTCAAAATTAAAGAACAAGATTAGGATGCGCTACAAAAAATATAAAAACCCCCTAGATGGTATGGATCTAAAGGATATTGGCAAACGCTGTGATAGGTTGTCTACTGAATGCTATAACAAATATATGGGATTATTGGAGGATGAATTAAGGAATAACCCTAAGCTTTTTTGGGCTTATATAAAGTCTAAAAGAGGGGGGACTAGTGCATACCCAATAACAATGACTGACGGCTCAAGAACCTCTTCAGATGGGTCGGAGATATGTGAGCTCTTTGCTGATCACTTTTCTTCGGTCTACAGCCCCCAGCATGGATCAAATTACACACCTAACTCCGACTACTGGAATTTATTGGTGAATCATAGCATATGCCTAAGTGCACCAGTCTTGAACGAGGATACTATATTAAAAAAATTACAAACCATTGATATCCAAAAGGGCGCAGGCCCAGACGGCATACCTCCGATATTTATTGTCAGTCTTTGCTAAAGTTTTCGAATCATTAATATATCCGTCCGTTCAAAATCATTTAAAGCTGTATTTAAGCGATCATCAGCATGGATTCGTGGCACGTAGATCTACAGAATCGAATTTAGTTCCCTTCACGGAACTATTGATTAAAGCCATAGATTCTGGTCATCAGGCTGATGTGATTTACACGGATTTTAGCAAAGCATTTGATCGGGTCTCTCACAGTATACTCATTTTCAAACTGCGTGCGTACGGCATCACTGGTTCTCTGCTAGAGTGGCTGAGCTCATATCTTCGGGATAGGCATTTCTATGTTGTGGTTAACGGTTACGAATCTGGTTTGCAAAAAATTACTTCCGGTGTTCCCCAAGGATCACATTTGGGGCCAGTTTTATTTAATTACTTCATCAATGATATCCCGAGCTGCTTTTATAACTCCAATGTTTTCATGTTTGCTGATGACTTAAAATTTACTAGAGTAATAGAATCAAAAGAGGATTCCGTACTTCTGCAAGATGACATTGATAGACTTATTGTCTGGTGTGAAGATAACGGAATGCATCCAAATTCTAAAAAATGCTTCCATGTTAAATTCTCACGAAAGATTAATTTGGCAACATGTAATTATTTTATTAAAAATGACAAAATTGATGAAGTGGATCATATTCGTGACTTGGGTGTGATATATGACAGAAAATTAACTTTTATACCTCATTATGACAACATAGTCAAGAAGGCTTCAAGAATGTTGGGATTCGTTTTAAGGAATTGCAAAGTGTTTCGAAATAACAAAACGAAGATATTACTTTACAACAGCCTTATACGTAGTATTCTGGAGTATAACTGTGTAGTATGGCGGCCACACTATGCCACGCACTCACTGCGTATTGAACGTCAGAAACGCTTTGTATGGCATCTTGCGTTTGCCAATGGTTTGGTCAAAAAAATACGTTCATATAAAAACCGATTGAAGTATTTCCATTTGAAAACCTTGGCTGGTCGCAGACTTCTTAATGAGGTAATATTCGCCTGTAAGGTTTTCGGTTCGAAAATTGACTGTCCCCATCTGCTTGCTCTATTCCGGTTGCGTGTACCCTCCAGACTTCCTCGCTTTGCCATTACACCACTCCATTCCCCACTTAGACGTACAGTACTGGGTGCTAATTCCCCATGTGCAAGGCTGTGCAAGACGATTAACAGTTGCAGTGATCAAATTGATCTTCACTTTGATTCCTTGGGTAAAGTCAAGTCGATTCTCATGAGTTTGGCTGATTTTGAGTGATGGTTTGGTATGCGTTTGATTTCGTTTTGTTCGGGTTTGAAATACTGCATTTTCTCTAGACACTTTTCTGTTTAAATTAGTCAGAGTGTATTTTTGTACAAGTAATGTAAACTTACTATCATTTATATTGTGATTATTCATAAGCGGTGTTTACCTATAAGTGATTGTTGCATTATGATCTGAATCTTTGCATGAATTTAGTGTAAGTTTTTATGTAAACAATTGTTGGTGAACCTTATTAAATAAATAAATAAATAAACAAAAATGTGTAATTTGAAAGTTTAATACTTTAAGTTTACGGCGCCCAATTTATCAGATGCCGAGAATAATTCCTACCTTACCTACTTATGGTACGTACGATAATTAGTGACGCATCAGCCGCTGTGTGAACACGTTGTGTCCAAGTGTCTAGTGTAGTTGAAAAGTTTTCGAACAGGTTTGAAATTTTCAATACACCGCACCGCGTTTGAGTGCACAAAATGAGTTACACGTGGAGCAAGGAGACCACAAAGAGCCTTATCATTTTTGTAGAAGGGCTACCAGAGCTTTGGAATGTTTTATCCAGTGATTATTACTCGTAAAATAGAGTAAAAAAGCAGGCGGTGCTGGAAAGTTTAGCAGAAGAGTTTAAAACTACCTCGGTAGAAATAAGCAGAAAAAATCATAACTTAAGGAAACAACTCAATAATGAAATAAGAAAAAAAAGAGTGGACAAGGAAGTGATGAAAACTATACTAGTACTTGGGAATATTTTGAGGCTTTGAAATTTATGTTACCCTCTACGAATGTAACACTGTGCATCACTAACTAGTTTGCGTGTGAACACCTCGGACACAATTTCCTTACACTTACACATAGACATTACTTGACACGCAAAATCCGTACAAGTGTAAACAGTACAGACATTAATGTCGGAATTTCTTTCGGAATTTCTGTCGTAGTCTAAACGTACCTCAGTGAGTACTATAGGCGTACCGCTCAACTGAGTCCTCGCCTGCAGGGTACAAGGGCGCGGAGGTTGGACGAGAACGGGGATCGGGTGAGGTGCGGGCGGCAGGTACATTCATTTCGCTAACTACGCGGTTAGCGATTGCACGTGCTGACAGTTACGGATGCATTGTGAGAGACATACACGTGATTATATTTCCAAGATGAGTCGGAATATCTTTGGGCATAAGATTCTACTGAATATCAACAAGATAAACCTTTAAACAAGACCGTAGTCAAAGTTACTAAACTATCGACTAAAAGTCTGCATCTAGAATTTTTACAACAAGGAAAATTCTTGAAAGACGACGAAGAATGTAAATCACTGAGAAAACCACAACAGATTCGCAGAAAAAGAGTGGAAATAGACGACTTCACAAATCGCGTGGGTAAGAAGAAAAATCACTCAGTTTTACACAATTTAAAAGAACCGCATTCCGCACCACACGCAGTCCCCGTTCTCATTCTACCTCCCCGCCCTTGTACCCCACAGGCGAATACTCAGTTAAGCGGTACGCCTATAACTTATAGTACGTGGGACAGCCTCCGTGGCGTGGCGGTATTGAACGCGGCCGCTACGCAGGAGGCGCGGGTTCGATCCCCGCTCAGTGCAAATATTTGTATGCATGAATATGAGTATTTGCATTGGTCTGGTCGTGCCTCGGAGAGCACGTTAAGATGTCGGTCCCGGTTGCCATACAAATGTGTATGACAGTCGTTATAGGGGATTTGGGTGAAATGGCCCCACATAGAAGGGCTGATCACCCGCCTGGTCAAATGGCGTCCCCACTGGCAGTAGTATAGTACGTGGGAAATTTGTTTGCTAACTGCTCTTTTATGGAAGCATGTTTATGCCAACATATTATGCGGACAGAAGATACCAAATATCTGGGCGTGCATGTGGATAGTCAATTGAGGGAGGGACAGGCAGATAGAAGCAGTCACCTCCAGAGTGAGGAGATTGATACACATCTTTAAAACGTTGAGGAACCCCCATTGGAGCCCCAATAAATGTAATCCGCCATCCGACAAATTCACCTTTCAAATAAAAAAATCAAAATCGGTTCATCCGTTCAGGAGCTACCATAGATGGATGATGGATGCCATAGACAGACACACACACACAGACAGACACTTCAAATTTATAACACCCCGTCATTTTGGCGTCATGGCTTAAAAAATCTAGAGCTGCTCATAATACAGACTCGTATTTGCATATATTTATTTAACAAAAAATAAACGTGACATCCCTAAGCGCCAACGCAGATTAGGTAATTAACTCCCCGCGGGACTATAGATAACCTACTGTTCTCGTATTATACTATGATATAGGTTTACGACCTAAAACCTATAGGGTAATTCCGGTTCACGTCGAATTGTCAATTTGTCTATTGTTGTTTTATTTATGTATTGTGAAAATGCAATTATTTTATTAGTGCTGCTCGTGCTGATTCACTGACTCACTCATTGATCACCTCTCCTGAACAATTTTGTATGAAATTTTTTTTTTCACTGATGGTTTCGTATAGAGGATAAAAATTCATTCGGAGGAAAAATATGGAGAGAGCTGATGATTGAGGATTTCGGAGACGGGTGAAGAGCACGCTTAAGGTATTGAAAATAGGTCAGGGGTGCTTGAGCAAATGTCACTCGAAACGTCATTCAATTGCCAGTGACCTGAAAAAAAATTCTAAATGGCGAAAAAAAAATGGCCGCCATACAAATTTCGTCGGTGTCCATTTCGGAGAGTATAAAAAATGGAAGAGTAGTTTCTTCCCAAAAGATGATTAGGATCCAAAGGTCTACTCGATGAATAGAAAAAAATCAAGATGGCGGAATTTATTTTTTTCTATAGAAAATGTATGGCGAATATTGAATAGACTACAAGTTTTGAACTATACAAGACTTGGATTTATGGTTTCTTTTTAAAATGTTTTTGTGGAAGAACTCTTAGTCAGAAATATGTAGATAGATGATGATCGAGGGTTTGGAAGATGGGTGAGGAGCACGGCCAGGGTATTAAACATAGGTGAGGGCTGCTCAAACAAAATATATTGGAACCTCATCCAATTGGCAGTGAGCTGAAAAAAAAAATCTAAATGGAGAAAAAAAGATGGCCACCATACAAATTTCGTCGGTGTCTATCTCGGAGAGTATAAAAGATAGAAGAGTGGTTTCTTAGCAAAAGATGATCAGGACCTGAAGGTCTTCTCAATAAATAGAAACAAAATTCAAGATGGCGGAATTAATTTTTCCATACAAAATATATGGAGAATAATGAAGAGACTGCAAGTTGGGAACTATGCAAGACTTTGATATGGTTCCATTTCAGAATGTTTTTATGGAAGAACTCTCAGTCAGAAATATGGAGATAGATGATGATCGAGGGTTCGGAAGATGGGTGAGGAGCATGGCCAGGGTAATTAAGATAGGTGAGGGCTGCTCAAACAAAAAATACTCGGAACCGCATCCAATTGGCAGGGAGATGAAAATAAATCCAAAATGGCGGATTCAAGATGGTGTCAACACAAATGTCAGGGTGTCTCTCTCAGAAAGTATTAAAGATGGATGAATTGTGTTTCGGTTCTCCTCTGCTGTAATTTTTTTCCCTGATGCTTTCGTATAAAGGACGAAAATTCATTCGGAGGAAAAATATGGAGGGAGCTGATGATTGAGGATTTTGGAGACGGGTGATGAGCACGACCAAGGTATTGAAGAGAGGTAGGGGGTGCTCAAATAAAAACCACTCGGAATCTCATCCAATTGCCAGTGAGCTAAAAATATAACCAAAATGGCGGATTCAAGATGGCGCCCATACAAATTTCGACAGCGTCTATCTCACAAAGTATAATAGAAGATAGAAGAGAGGTTTTTTGGCAAAAGATGATCAGGACCTAGAGGTCTACTCGATGAATAGAAAAAAAAATCTAAATGGCGAAATTTATTTTTCCATACAAAATATAAGGCGAATATTGAAGAGACAAATGTGCAAGACTCAAAGTCTCTCAATGCTTTTAACCGACTTCCAAAAAAGAGGTGGTTCTCAAAACGGCCCGTTTATTTTCAATGTATGTACACCGATTATTTCGAGGTTTCTGGACCGATTTGCAAAGTATTTTTTTAAATAAACAGTAGAAGTTTTCGTCTTGGTCCCATAAAAAATTCTGGATCCAACTCCTTAATCCTGATGCTGAAAGTTTACTGCCCGCCTAGGCCTTAGGTTATCAAGATTCAGAAAGTGTTCATAGTGAATTAATATTATAGGTAACTACCAAGCAACGACTTCATGGTTAGATTTCAAGTCCCAACTCCTCAACCCTGATAATGCAAGGTACAGCTGCACTCACAAACTATAGTGATTCAGAAACTGCGGATGGTGCAATGCAATAATATTTTAAGTACCAAGCATAGACTACATAATCGAACTTCGGATCCCGACTCCTCAATCTTGATGCTGCAAGGTACTGAACTCTTAAGCCATGGGGATTCGAGAATTTCTTATAGTGAATTGATATTTTAGGCATCAAGCAACAGCTTCATGATTATACTCCAAGGCTGAATTCCACAAACCTGATGATGCAGGCTACATCACTCCTAAACCATAGAGAATAAGGAACTGTTCCTGGTGAAATAATAGGTATTGTAAATGCCGAGTATAGACTTTTGTTAGGTATTGAATTCCAAGTCCCAACTTTTCAATCTAACCATAAATTCACGGTTTTCAGAATTTTCCCCTTATGTCTGCTATAAGACATACCTATCTGCCAAATTTCATGATTTAGTTCAGCGGGATTTCTTGACACGACACGACAGACAGACAGACAGACAGACAACGATGTGATCCTATAAGGGTTCCTTTTTAGGGTTCCGTACCTCAAACCCTAAAACGGAACCCTTATAGGATCACTTTGTTGTCTGTCTGTCTGTCGGTCTGTCAAGAAACCTACAGGGTACTTCCCGTAGACCTAGAATCATGAAATTTGGCAGGTAGGTAGGTCTTATAGCAGACATTAGGGGGAAAATCTGAAAACCGTGAATTTGTGGCTACATTACACAAATAAAAATTGTGGTCATGAACTAATAATTAGTATTTTCAATTTTCGAAGTAAGATAACTATATCAAGTGGAGTATCATATGAAAGGGCTTCACCTGTGCATTCTAAAACAGGTTTTTGTTTATTTTTATACGTCATAGTTTTTGAATTGTCGTGAAAAATGTCGAAAAAATACGACTGTAATACGGAACCCTCCTTGCGCGAGCCTGACTCGCACTTGGCCGGTTTTTTCCTTTTGAGGTACGGAAGCCTGCTTCTGCCTGTCACCCCAGCAGAAGCAGGCCGGGACGGTACGGCGACTAGCACCCCCTCCCCCAAACCGGGGCAAGACGGGGACACCGTGGTTTCCGAACCCGAGGGGGCCATCTCGAAACCGGAGATGGCCCAGGGTCAGTCGGGGTGCGAGGGATAACCTTACACCCCGGCGTCTGAAGACCCGAGACGGCGTGCGGTTTTAGTCGATTCAAGCCCGACATAACCGCCCCCGCTGGCCGGTGGGGGAGTATCCGAAGGGATTTCCGAATTTACGAAAAAAAAAAACCCTGTTCGCGCATCACCCAAATAGTAGTGAGTCTATCGTCATACCTCGCATGACATTCTGAAAATATTCTGTTATAAATCCAATAAAAAAATTGTTGTCTGTGGTGATTTTAATATTAATCTACTGGTAAAGTGCTGTTACTCTGAGCGTTTCAAACAACTCTTACAAGGGTTTAATCTAAAATATGAAATAAATGAACCTACTCGTTTGGCAAGTGGTACTTGCATCGATAATTTAATTCATAATGTACATGGTTCTAAAGGCAAAATATTAGAACTTGCATTATCAGATCACACGGCTCAAATGTTAACTTGTCCTGTAAAAAAAACCTGTCGCTATGATTACTGGTTCTGTAATAGGAGAAATTATTCTGAGGAGAATATGGTTAGATTCAAGGAATGTCTCCAGGATGTTGATTTTAATGATGTATACCTCGAAAAAGACGCCGCTAGAAGTTTCACTATGTTCTACGACACATTCAAGGTACTTTATGATGTATGCTTTCCAATTATTAAAGTTAAAGTTCGCACTAGAATAAAACCAAAGTGGTTAAGTCGAGGCATTCGAATATGTAGTAAAAGGAAGCGTCAATTACTTTGGAAGCTTAGAGCAGAACCAACTGAACACAATAGGCAAAACTTTAAAAACATTTCAAAGCGGCTTAAAACGGTAATTCAACTTACAAAAAAATCTCAAAATGAATATTTTATTCGAAATTCAAAAAATAAACCAAAGGCGACGTGGAAAGTGATACAAAAGTCAAGAGTTAACTATCCAAATGAAAGTGTAAATAGCATTAAACTTGAAGGTAAAACAATATCTCACCCTCAGCATATAGCAGAAGAATTTAATAATCATTTCATTGATCAAGTGCAACCTATAGGAACCTCCAAGTATCGAAATACAATTAAATCTAACAGACCTTCCTCTATGTTTATGCCACCGACTACTCCTCAGGACATTCATCAAATTATTATGTCACTTAATAATACTAACAGCACAGGGTATGATAGTATCAGCACAAAAGTGGTAAAATTAGTATCAAATACTGTATCTCCAGTGCTGAGTCACATTATCAATAATTGCATTGTCGAAGGTGTTTTTCCTGAACAGCTAAAGATTACTACGATCAAACCACTTTTTAAAAAACATGACAGGGAAGATTTGTCCTGTTACAGGCCCATAGCATTAGTCCCAATTTTTTCAAAAATTATTGAGAAAGTAATATTTATCAATTTGACCAAACATTTTGAAACAAACAACTTGTTCCACGATGGGCAGAAGGGGTTTCGGCAAAATAAATCAATAAACATGGCAATATACGATTTTTTGAGCCTTATTGTCAATAGAGTAGATCAAAAACTGCCAGTAATGGGATTGTTTATGGATATGTCAAAAGCATTTGACTATGTAGATCATAAAATTCTAATAAATAAACTTAACCGTTATGGCGTCAGGGGTAATATATCTGCATTAATTGAATCTTACCTTCATAATCGTCAGCAAAGAACTATTTTAAGCAGAATAGTCAGAAGATCTGAAGTAACTTTCAGTTCTTCACAAAGAACTGTAACCTACGGCGTGCCTCAAGGCAGTGTCTTAGGACCACTGCTCTTCATTATCTACATTAATGACTTTCCGCATTCTGCTTCCTATCCTATGATCATGTTTGCTGATGACAGTACTCTAGTTTTTAATAATAATGATATAAATAATTTTGAAACTGACATTAATGAGAACATTACTACGGTTATCAATTGGCTTACTATGAATAATCTTAAAATGAATTTAGATAAAACGACAATAATGCAATTTAGACAAAGTAAAAAGAAATCTATTGACATAAATATAAATTATAATGGAAAAATCATTAATAAAACCGAGGTGACCAAATTTCTTGGTCTATACATAAATAAGTCATTGAATTGGAATGAACAAATTCAGAGTGTGTGCAGTAAATTACATCAATACGCTTATAATTTGTACATGCTTAGGAAAACAGTTAATGAAGCCACTTTGATTACAGCCTATCACGGTATTATTTCCTCAATTTTAAGGTATGGAATTATATTTTGGGGTAATGCAACTGGAAAAGAAAAGGTTTATATAGCGCAAAAACGATGTTTATGAGCAATGTGCAATTTGCGCAGAACGGATAGTTGTGTACCGTTTTTTAAGAAACTTAAAATACTTACAATGCCTAGCCTATACATCTATGAAACTGCAATGTTTGTTAAACGAAATATGGAGAAGTTTGAAGCAGTTAGTAGTGCACGTCGAGCAGATAAACTGCAACTAGTTTCCAGCAGAACGGCACTACATCATAACAGCATCTTTGCCATGGCACCAAAAATATATAATAAACTGCCAAAATCCATTAGACTAGAGCCAAATATAAATATATTTAAAAAAGAACTGTCAGTATTTTTGGTGAATAAGACGTATTACTCGATTGTGGATTTTATAAATGATAATAATATTGGTTGACATCTATATAATGTTGGTTGACATTTAATATTGACTAACATATTATATTGATTGACATATTATATTGATTGACAAATACTATTTTATTCGAATTTCCTTATATTAATTGTTTAAATGTGAAAATTGATATGTATATTCCGACATTACTAGACTTGAAACTAATCGTTTAGTTGTTTTGTAGTTGATTGATTTTTATTTTATTTATACTTAATATTAATTGAATATTTCGACTTTGAAACATGATTGTGAAATATATTTAAATTTGATGCATGTTATTTTGTACACCACACGTGTGGTAGGACATAGCGCACATAACATAAATTATAAGACCTTTATAACTAAAACCTATGATCCACAAAATAAAAATATTATGATTATGATTATGATTATAACTTATAAATTTAAAATAGGGCGAAATGGTGTAGAAATGACCCGCAAGCAATTCCCTGTTAAGTTGGCTTATGCTATGACTTTTAATAAATCTCAAGGGCAAACTCTTGATCGTGTGGGAGTAGATCTAAGAAGCGATGTTTTTTCACATAGACAACTGCACGTCGCTTTGGGCAGAGTGCGACACAGTCACAATTTACACGTCTTGGTCCCGCCAGAAAGAGTTAGCAGAAATTACGCTCTTACAAAAAATAAAGTTTATAAATCATGATTGACTTAAAATTCAAAATGAAATCGAAAAATCTTAAAAAGAAATCTGAGTTTGCTACTGTGATTTATTTAATACTCGGTAATATGTAAATATGTAAATAATATGTAGTAGGTAAATGTATAAACATGTAATATTATATATTTCTTACTTCAGACAGACAGTACTTAGGTAATGGAAGGTTGGGGTGTGTGTTGGTTTTTTTTTTTTTTTTTTTTTTTTTTTTTTTTTTTTTTTTTCCCCTCTTGGTTAAATCCACCTTGAGGGGGAGTTTATTATGGTATGGCGCATTCTGCTATTGGATACAGAAATATAATGGAAAGTAAGGGTGTATTCGAGTGCGTTTTGTGTAGTTCTGTGATAGTTTTATGTGTTATTGAATTTTTTGAGTGAGTTAACTATGTGGGTGATGTGAGTCATAAAGGTGTGGATGGCGGCGCTGTTTGTGATCAGAATTGTTAAGTTGTATGGGTCGAGGTTATCGTAGTGACAGAGTTGTTCATGGTTGAGTCTTGTGCGAGCGAATCGTGGGCATTCTGTTATGAGGTGTGTAAATGTCTGAATTGTTGTGTTATCGCAGGGGCAGGTATCGTTATCGGTAATATTAAACCTGTGTAAGTATTGCTTGTGATACCCGTGGTTGGTGAGTAACTGTGTAAGTGCAAAAGTGTGCCCGGTTGTGTCAATGAGTTTGTGTAGGTGTGTGAGTGATGGGCACCAAGTTTTAATAATAGTTCCTTTAATGTTATCAGTATATCTGTTCAAAGCTAGGTTGTGGCTATATGTTTTGGCCTTTTTTATTACGTAACTTAACGGGAAGTGCATGAAAACGGGTGAGGAAGATTCAGAAGCCGCAGCCTTGGCTGCTGTATCTGCAGCCTCATTACCGTATATGCCCGTGTGAGCTTAGACCCATACAAAGTTAATTTGTGTGCGTGTGGTGTGTAGGAATTTTTGTATGTTAGTGGTGATTTGGTGTGTGCTGTGGGTGTTATTGATATCTTCCAAAGCCGCCCTGGAGTCCGACATGATAAAGGCTGTAGCAACTTGTTGCTTGTGTAACCACTGACAGGCTTGGTCGATGGCCACCAGTTCGGCCTGAAATACAGTGCACGATGAATGTAGCTTGAATGTTTTTGTGATAGGGGTATTTTGTGGCGTATATACCACAAACGCAGCTCCCACCAGGTCATCGTGTTTACTGCCGTCAGTGTAGATGTGGTGTGCGTGTTGTTGAGTAAGTAGTGTGTCATCTAATTCTGTTTGTGTGCTGACCATGTCAAAGGAGTGTGGTTTTCTGTATGCCGGGTGAAGTAACTGCGATGGTTGTGTAGGTGTATCAAGTGTGAGATCGAGTGGGAGGCAATCAGAGACCCCTGTCATTTTGACTAATTCAATTCGCGCTCTTTCTTTAATTTTCAGGTCAAGTGGTGTTAGTGAAGATATTGCTATGGCGTTAGTGGTGTTAATTGTACGAAAGCCTCTAATTATTTTAAGTGCAAACCCTCTTTGTAGCGATAATAGTTTATTACAATTGGTTTTGAAGTTTAGGGCCGTGTGCCATACGCTGGAGGCGTAGCATATTATGGGTTCGATTACTCCCCTATAAAGTGTGAGTATGTTTTGGGAGTGTATTCCCCAAGTTGGTCTGATGAATCTAGTAAGTGTGTTATGTAGTATACGTGCTTTGTTGGTGATATAGTTTACATGTTGTGTAAAGTGCAATTTGTCATCGATGATCACCCCCAACACTCTGGCAGTCCGACTGAATGGGATGTGTGTGCTATTCATAGTTAAGTGTAGAAGTTTAGTTTTATTAGTGAAAGCTAAAGCGATGGTTTTGTCAGGTCCAAAGGTAAGTTTATTCTTGTTGCCCCATTCGTGAATGATATGTAGACTTTGATTGATATTGTTTTGTAGAGTGATGAGCTTTTTGTGTGCGGCTATTAGAGTGATATCATCTGCAAAAGCCTGCAGCTGACAGCCCTCCGGAAGTCGGTTTTCGGACGAATCGCCAGACATGTCCAATAGTTCGTCCAAAATCAGATTCCAGAAGGTCGGACCGCATACAGATCCCTGAATGCATCCCATACTTAGTTGTTTGGTGGATGTGGCGTCAGAATATAATATGGTAGCCGTGCGATCTGATAAGTAACTTTGAATGATGGTGTATATGTTTTTAGGGCATTTGGTGTGGTGTAATCGTGTGAGTATGGCAGGCCACCAGGCATGATCGAATGCGGCTTTAATATCAAGGGAGATCATTGCCACATGTAATCCATTCCTTTTGTGAATTTTGATAGTATCTACTATGTTGGTGAGTGCGTGTACAGTGGAGATTTGTTGTTTGAATCCATATTGTTTTGTGTTATGCGTATGTGTAGTATTTAGGTGATGTGTGAGGCGTTGAATAATTAATTTTTCAAGGGTTTTACCCAGTATAGGTAGAAGTCCTATAGGACGGTATGAGGATGAGGTAGAGTAGTCGGATTTATTGGGTTTTGGAATGATTTTAATTATTGCATGTTTCCATGTTTTGGGAAAAAGAGAGATTGATAGGCAGCGGTTCATGAGTCCAGTTATGAGTTCAGGAAAACATAGGGCAAACTGATAACATATGTCAGAGGTGAGGTGGTCCGCGCCAGGGGATTTGGAGGGGTTCATGTTTTTTTTGTTGGTTGTGTTGGGTAACCTCCTCGAGTGTCGCTCCGATTCCGATCCCGCTGCAGTCCGGGGGGAACGGAATCGGAGCGGCCGGTACACCCTGGGCGGCGGTCAATGGCTTCCCCTTCACCCCTTCATAGGGTTGGCATTGATCGTCGGCCAATACCCAACGTGGCGGGAACACATCGCTCTCCGTACTCCTCTGATTTCAGAGGAGACAGGATGAGCGATGCTGTTAGTGGTGAGATGGCCCAGGGTCAGCCGGGGTGCGAGGGATATGCTCTATGGGTAACCTTACACCCCGGCGTCTGAAGACCCGAGACGGCGTGCGGTTTTAGTCGGTGCAAGCCCGACATAACCGCCCCCGCTGCCCGGCGGGGGGGGTATCCGAAGGGATTTCCGCACGATAAAAAAAAAAAAAAAAAACAAGGTAATGGAAGGTTACTCTAACATTTGAAACGTAATTCCAGGAATCTTTTGCTTGCTTTATCAAAATTTTCTTTTTAACACGTAGATAGTCTTTTTAGTTTTATGGTGTTTGGATGTCCTTCATAAGTATATTTGTTTTAATTTTTATTCTATTTATTTATCTATCGTGGAGCAACGCAAAAATATTTAATTTTTATAATATTTTTGCAAATTTGCAATAGGTCTCATTACTCAGGTATGCAAAATATTGGGGTGTGTGTTGGGTAACCTCCTCGAGTGTCGCTCCGATTCCGATCCCGCTGCAGTCCGGGGGGAACGGAATCGGAGCGGCCGGTACACACTGGGCGGCGGTCAATGGCTTCCCCTTCACCCCTTCATAGGGTTGGCATTGATCGTCGGCCAATACCCAACGTGGCGGGAACATCGGTGCAGCCCGACATAACCGCCCCCGCTGGCCGGCGGGGGGGTATCCGAAGGGATTTCCGCACGATAAAAAAAAAAAAAAAAAAAGATATGCAAAATATTTTAATTTTATAATTAAATTTTTATTTTGTTTTGAATGTCTGACAATGGGAGAACCACGTAAAAAAAAACGAGCTGGGGCTATACCTCCTGGGTGGCTTGGAAACTGGCCCACTACTCTTTTTTATATTATAATAAAGACGTATTAAGTACACAAAAAAGTTTATATATATAATATAAAGAATTGTAGTGGGCCAGTTTTCAAGCCACCAAAGATAATATTTTACTGTTTCAGATATTCATTAGAGTTCACTGTTCAGTAACATATGAGTTTCTTTAGTGTTATAGCTCCCCGGGGTCACGTGACCTGAGGAATATAACTACATTCTTAATACAATATTCAAAAATCGGTCAAGTGCGAGTTGGACTCGCAAAGAAGGGGCACCCTACCAGCGTACAAGAAATAGCACTTTATTTTTAAAATTTTCATGCTATAGCGGCAACAGAAATACACAATCTGTGAAAATTTCAACTCTCTACCTATTGCGGTTCAAGAGTTACAGCCCGCTGACAGACAGACATCGTTGGATGGACGGATAGCGGAGACTTAGTAATGGGGCCCGGTTGGAACCTTTCGGGTATAGAACCCTAAGAAGAAAAACTATTACATAATTACTTACACACCAATACTTTATATCCAAACAGACCCCTGTTCCTGTTGTCCACTCATCTACGCGGTCCGCTTTAGCGGGCCGCGCACCAACGTGCCGTACTAGTTAATATATAATATAGCTGCTCGTGCTGATTCACTGACTCATAGATCACCTCTCCTAAACAATTTTGTATGAAAAATTTTTTTTTCACTGATGGTTTCGTATAGAGGATAGAAATTCATTCGGAAGAAAAATATGGAGAGAGCTGATGATTGAGGATTTCGGAGACGGGTGAAGAGCACGCTTACGGTATTGAAGATAGGTTGGGGGTGCTTGAGCAAATGTCACTCGAAACGTCATTCAATTGCCAGTGACCTGAAAAATATTCAAAATGGCGAAAAAAAAATGGCCGCCATACAAATTTCGTCGGTGTCCACCTCTGAGAGTATAAAAGATGGAAGAGTAGTTTCTTCCCAAAAGACGATCAGGATCCAAAGGTCTACTCGATGAATAGAAAAAAAATCAAGATGGCAGAATTTATTTTTCTATAGAAAATGTATGGCGAATATTGAATAGACTACAAGTTTTGAACTATGCAAGACTTTGATTTATGGTTTCTTTTTAAAATGTTTTTGGGGACGAATTCTTAGTCAAAAATATGTAGATAGATGATGATCGAGGGTTTGGAAGATGGGTGAGGAGCACGGCCAGGATATTAAACATAGGTGAGGGCTGCTCAAACAAAAATTCAAAATGGAGAAAAAAAGATGGCCGCCATACAAATTTCGTCGGTGTCTATCTCGGAGAGTATAAAAGATAGAAGAGTGGTTTCTTAGCAAAAGATGATCAGGATCTGAAGGTCTACTCAATGAACAGAAACAAAATTCAAGATGGCGGAATTTATTTCTCCATACAAAATATATGGAGAATATTGAAGAGACTGCAAGTTGGGAACTATGCAAGACTTTGATATGGTTCCTTTTCAGAATGTTTTTATGGAAGAACTCTTAGTCAGAAATATGTAGATAGATGATGATCGAGGGTTTGGAAGATGAGTGAGGAGCACGGCCAGGATATTAAACATAGGTGAGGGCTGCTCAAACAAAAACTACTCGGAACCGCATCCAATTGGCAGGGAGATGAAAATAAATCCAAAATGGCGGATTCAAGATGGCGTCAACACAAATGTCATGGGTGTCTCTCTCAGAAAATATTAAAGATGGATGAATTGTGTTTTGGTTCACCTCTGCTGTAATTTCTTTTCCCTGATGCTTTCGTATAAAGGACGAAAATTCATTCGGAGGAAAAATATGGAGGGAGCTGATGATTGAGGATTTTGGAGACGGGTGAAGAGCACGGCCAAGGTATTGAAGAGAGGTAGGGGGTGCTCAAATAAAAACTACTCGGAATCTCATCCAATTGCCAGTGAGCTAAAAATACAACCAAAATGGCAGATTCAAGATGGCGCCCATACAAATTTCGACAGCGTCTATCTCACAAAGTGTAATAGAAGATAGAAGAGAGATTTTTTGGCAAAAGATGATCAGGACCTAGAGGTCTACTCGATGAATAGAAAAAAAATTCAAAATGGCGAAATTTATTTTTCCATACAAAATATAAGGCGAATATTGAAGAGACAAATGTGCAAGACTTTGATATTCTTTTAACCGACTTCCAAAAAAGAGATGGTTCTCAAAACGGCCCGTTTATTTTCAATGTATGTACAACGATTATTTTGTTTATGGGCCGATTTGCAAAGTTTTTTTTAAAATAAACAGTAGAAGTTTTCGTCTTGGTCCCATAAAAAATTCTGGATCCAACTCCTTAATCCTGATGCTGAAAGTTTGATGCCCGCCTAGGCCCTAGGTTATCAAGATTCAGAAAGTGTTCATAGTGAATTAATATAATAGCCATTATAGGTACCAAGCAACGACTTCATGGTTAGATTTCAAGTCCCAACTCCTCAACCCTGATAATGCAGGGTACAGCTGCACTCACAAACTATAGTGATTCAGAAACTGCGGATGGTGCAATGCAATAATATTTTAAGTACCAAGCATAGACTACATAATTGAACTTCGGATCCCGACTCCTCAATCTTGATGCTGCAAGGTACTATTACCACTCACTCACTCACTGACACAATTGTCCTCCTAGAAGGAGTAATGGGGGATATGGATGATGTATGGGAAAAATGTAGAGAGAGCTATGGGTAAAATCCGAAATGTCAAAAAATTCAAGATGGCGGCCAACATGGTGGTCCGCCATCTTTGATGACATGGCAATATGGGTGTCATTTTTGAGTAAATCGAGACTTCTGATTTCGAATTTATGAAAAAAAAGTTGAAAAATCCAAGATGGCGGATCGATTTTTTTATTTGAAAACAATAAACAAAATAGAGCGCTACACATAACACTGCAAGCAGCTCGCGCACCGCGCTAAATACTAGTATATACATACATACATACATAAAATCACGCCTGTTTCCCACAGGGGTAGGCAGAGATCACGGATCTCTATTTGCCACGATCCTGACACACTTCTCTCGCCTCATTCACTCTCATAACATTCTTCATGCATGCTCGTCGGTTTAGGGTACTCCTGACCTGCCCCATTTCTAACACTTCCCCGATTTGGTCCAGGTATGTGCGCCTAGGTCTTCCCCTTCCGACGGTACCATCCACACTCGCCTCATACACCTGTTTCGTTAGTCTTCTTTCATTCATTCTCTCAACATGACCGAACCATCTTAACATACCTTTCTCAATTCTCGTCACTAGATCTTCTGTCAATCCACATCGCTCTCTTATCACGCTATTTCTCACTCTATCTCTCAAAGTCAATCCACACATACTTCGCAACGCACGCATTTCTACTGCATTCACTCTACTTTGATGCTTTTTCTGCCACACCCAACTTTCACTACCATACATAAGAGTCGGCCCTAATACTCCTCCATGTACAGCCAGTCGTGCCTTTTCGGACACTTTCCGGCTGCTCATAAAGTTGTGTAGTGCCCCATTCACTCTATTTCCAGCTGTCACTCTCCTTTCAAAATCTTCTTCATGCTTTCCATCTCTCGTAAACAATGTTCCCAAATATATGAACTCTACTAGTATATATATATATAATTATATATATGATGAAAATTATTTTATTATTATAGTTTGTTAATGTATGTGTAAATGTATACTGCAAATGTAGAATTTAACTGTATAATATAAATGTAAAATATATAATGAAAACCCTACCTACCTATGAAAAACCTACATTTAATGTGTAAATGGTCTACTATCGCATTAGGTAATAACCCGTAATGATAGTAGTATGACGAAATAAATAAAGAAATGTAGATTGTTAGACAAGGGTTGACAGTCACCCATTTCACCTAAGATATTTCTGGCGCTCGAACGAAGTGAGAGCACCAATAGTTCGAGGAGGAATTCATTCATTTCAATGACATTCACCCGAGCTAAACACTCTACTTTTTAATTCGACTATATAATTAAAATACTACACACACATTTAATGAAATAGGTATATTGATAATCCGTTAAAATTTCAAGTAAAATTAGAAAAATTGGAAATAGATTATTAATAACAGCTTTTGCCTGTTCTTTTAAATCTCATCGGGAATTAAATTAATATCCATATCACTGGAATCACTTTCCGGAACCATTTTTAACCACAATAACACAAATTGAATCTCGTTTTCCCGCTAATTCTTTTGAAAACTTTCATTGTTTTTTTTTAATACTGAAAAAAAAGTTATAATTCACGTACATGCCATCATTAGAAAAGTTTGGACATCGAATCTATTGGTTACAATGTAATCGAGTTGGTCACGAGACGGGCATCTAGCCGCCAAGTAAACTAGGGATGCGATGCAGTTAGCCGATCGCAAGAAAATTGAGCTGAGCGAGCATTTATTTATTTATTTCAAAATCTGAAAAATTCAATTTATGCGCGCGCGAACTTTTCCCATTAGTTTCAATGGTAAATTTGTTTTTCGGTGATAATTCCTCAATGGTATGTCCAATTTTTAATTTTATGGTCTCAAAACATGCCTCTTTCTTTTTCTTTTACGTGCGGGAACCTCCACGGGCTTCACCCCACCGGAGCTAACGGTAAGATGGGTATGTCGGACTTGAACCGACTAAAACCGCACGGTGTCCCTCTTGCGCAACGTTTCCCAAAGTGGGCGATAACGCCCCCTTGTGGGCGCTACAGGCCTAAAGGGGGGCGGTAAGAGACCCAGAAAAGAAATGGGGGCGTTGTGTAAGCTTCGGGGGGCGATTTGTAATTTCATCTAGCTAGGAGGACTCTTAGACACCGACAGAGCTCTCGACTCTCGGCTACAACTTGTGAACATCAACTAATATTAATTAAGAGATTGCTCAAACTCGGTTCGATATTTCTCTCCGCGTACTTCATGTATCTGTCCTGTTTTATTCAATAAATAGAAGAAAAATCATGTCAATCGAAGTCGAAATGAAAGTAGACACAAACAAACAAATAAAAAGGCAATAGACACACTTTCGCATTTTAATAGTTATTAGTATATAAATTATCTAAAAATTAAATAACCCGATTTGTGCATTCCTGTATCAATCGGCTGATTCATAGAAAACCTTATCTTACTTGTTGAGTACCTACAATTGAGCGTCGAATGAGATAAACGAGTTAATGCATGTTTGTCGGTGCGTGCTGCTTATGCAATCCTATATAAACAACGGAATATTTATTTTATTTTCATTTGCGGTTTCGCGCGTAATAGATAAGCAGTACTTAAGTTCAACACTTACTTACGTATTTCTTAAAACAAAACAATGTCGAAAGTAAAAAAGAAGAGACGGCAATACTCTGTGGAATATATTAAATTCGGATTGATTGAAAATCCCACAAACCCATCGTCGCCTCAGTGCCTTCTATGTCTAAACACATTTTCGAATGAAGCAATGAAGCCTTCAAGACTGCAAGATCATTTGAATAAAATGCATCCAGATAAGAAAGACAAGAATGTAGCATAATTTCAAGACCTAGAGATGAAGCATAATACTCAGCCAAGTGTAGCAAAACTATTTTCGGCAGCTGCTAAGCAAGATGACTACGGACTTCGAGCTTCGTACAATATCTCTTTGTTAATTGCTCAAAAAGGCAAACCACACAACATCGGAGAAGAGTTAATTTTGCCAGCAATAAAGGAAGTAATAACTACTGTGCTTCATAAACCGGCCGCAGATATTATCCGAAAAATTCATTCCTTTGAGTAATAATTCTGTGCAAAGACGAATTGATGTAATGGCTGAAAACATTGAAGGATCATTGTGCAATCATCTGAAGACTAGTCAATTCTCAATTCAGCTCGATGAGTCCACTTTACCTACTAATGAAGCATTGTTGCTGTCTTACGTGAGGTTTATTAAACATGAGAAAATATGTGAAGAACTATTGTTTGCTAGAAATTTAGAGACCGATACAAGAGGCGAAACCATATTCAATACATTGGAAAAGTTTTGTGATGAGAAAGAGATTCCCTTGAAAAATATTATATCAGTTGCTACGGATGGCGCTCCGGCTATGACAGGGTGCCATAAAGGCTTCATAGCGTACTTAAAAAATAAAATTCCAGATGTACTTGCTGTACATTGCGTTATTCCTAGACAACATTTGGTTGCTAGAAACTTAAGTGAACGACTATTTCAATCACTGCAAGCAGTCAATAAAATCCGTACCAGCTCTTTAAATGATAGATTATTTCATCAGCTTTGTGTTACTAATGACGAAGATTCCAACCGTTTGTTGCTTCATACTGAGGTTCGTTGGCTATCAAGAGGCAATTGTCTGACTCGATTTTACAACCTGTTTGACTCTGTGATAGAGTTCTTGGAAACTAAAGATACAGAATTGCGCAACAAGCTCATTACACCAAAAAATGATATAGCTTACATGACAGACCTGTATAAATTGTTCAACGACATGAATCTCCAACTGCAAGGCGATGAACTAAATTTTAGTAAAACAAAAAATGTAGTTGCTGCTTTCGCAGCCAAACTGCTTCTACACAAAAATAATATGGGCAGACGTGAGTTTCACAATTTTCCGAATTTATCAGTATCCTGCAGTAACGACGACTTGTTTGCCTACTGCCAACATTTGGAAAACCTCCACATTGACTTCACCGAACGATACCAGGACATTTTGAACTTGGAAATACCAGGCTGGGTGTTAGATCCGTTTTTAAATGTCAACACAACAATCTCACCTCAGCTGGAAGAAGAACTTATAGAATTGACAACAAACTAGGAAATAAAAATCAAGTTCAAAAATGGCTATCAAGAATTTTGGCTACAAAAACCGATCCCGCAATTGTACCTTGGATTGTGGTCAATCGTTCAACGATTCTTGATAGCATTCCCATCGTCATATTTGTGTGAACGCGGATTTAGTGCTGTAGCAACGCTGCTTACTAAAAAGAGTAATCGTTTGCATTTTACCGAACGTGGCGACTTGCGGCTGTTCTTGAGTAAATTGGAACCTGATATCAACAAACTTATTAAACACCATCAGATTCATCCTTCACATTAGTTTTTATATAAGAATCGATTATGTTTGATTTATTTTGAATAAAAGATACTCTGTCTGAATACTATAAAGTTGCGTTTCAATAATCCTTCTCATTGGCAGGTGTAGCCCGTAAGAGTTAACTTGAGACCTGAGCGTCGTTATGTACTACCTACTGTGCTCAGGTCTCAAGTTAACTCTAGCGGATTATAGTAAAAGTCTATTTTAGAATGAATGTTTAATCTCCGCTAATATAGCTCACAACAATTAATTAATTTAATTTGAAGTTATAGTGGTTATTAAGTAGGTGAAAAAATGGGGGCACTAAAAAATAATTTAGTCTCAAAGTGGGCAGTAAGTTTGGGAACCTCTGCTCTTGCGTCAGCCATGTGGTATGGGGAATCTGGTGTGCCCCAGGAAGGATATCCCAGAGACCCCGACCGGCTCCGGTCGCCAGCGCTGACGACCCCAACGCATTATTGGGGATCTAATCCACCCTCCCTCTAAGAGAAACGCGCGCGGAAACAAGACGCGCCGCCGCCCTGGGCCTGCTTCTGCTAGGGTGACGGCTAGCTCAAAACATGCCCCTAGATTGTCGTTATGACCATGCCAAATTTGGTTGAAATCAGATTTGTGGTTGCAAAGGAGTATCCCAGTTTGTAAGCGGCTATCCCGCGTATAAGAAAAAAAAAAAACTATTAACACGCTTTTTATAGAAAACCGAACTAAAAAAATAGAAAATAAGTTTTAATAAATTTAAATTAAGAAAAGTGTTAAAAATTACAATAAATATAAATTAATAATAGTGTAAATAAAAAAGCGGCCAAGTGCGAGTCGGACTCGCCCATTAAGGGTTCCGTAGCAGCAAGTAACATAATAATGTTTTTTTTTTAATTTTTATATTGGAGTTGTTGAATGAAAGGTAAATTGCGGTTTACGATTTATGACGTAAAAAAAAACTACTTCCTTGATCTCGTTCAAAACAATTATCGTTGGAAGTTTACATGGTAATGTACATCATATATTTTTTTTAGTTTTATCATTCTCTTATTTTAGAAGTTACAGGGGGGGGGGGACACATTTTACCACTTTAGGAGTGTCTCCCGCGCAAACTATTCAGTTTAGAAAAAAATGAAATTATAAACCTCAATATCATTTTTGAAGAGCTATCCATAGATACCTTTTTTTTTTTTTTTTTTTTTTTATCGTGCGGAAATCCCTTCGGATACCCCCCCGCCGGCCAGCGTAAAACCGCACGCCGTCTCGGGTCTTCAGACGCCGGGGTGTAAGGTTACCCATAGAGCATATCCCTCGCACCTCGACTGACCCTGGGCCATCTCACCACTAACAGCATCGCTCATCCTGTCTCCTCTGAAAGAGGAGTACGGAGAGCGATGTGTTCCCGCCACGTTGGGTATTGGCCGACGATCAATGCCAACCCTATGAAGGGGTGAAGGGGAAGCCATTGACCGCCGCCCAGGGTGTACCGGCCGCTCAGATTCCGTTTCCCCCGGACTGCAGCGGAATCGGAATCGGAGCGACACTCGAGGAGGTTGCCCAACACACACCCCTATCCATAGATACCTCACACATATGTCTTCGATGAAAAAAAAAATTTTGAGTTTCAGTTCTAAGTATGGGGACCCCCAAAATTTATTGGTTTTTTTTTCTATTTCTGTGTGAAAATCTTAATGCGGTTCACAGAATACATCTACTTACCAAGTTTCAAAAGCATAGTTCTTATAGTTTCGGAAAAAAGTGGCTGTGACATACGGACGGACAGACAGACAGACATGACGAATCTATAAGGGTTCCGTTTTTTGCCAATTGGCAACGGAACCCTAAAAATGTATTTCAATTTAAAAAAAGCTTCATGATATCAAAGCATTATGACGTAACTTCATGAAAAAAATACTTTTTATTACTCATACTCTGAAAGTAGGTCTGAAGTTGGCCGAGGAGCGGCATGAAAGTAATACTTTTCATCCCTAGGGAGAATCGCTTTCAACTGACAGCTGTCAAATTATTTAAAACAACTAATTCTATTTTCACATTTTTAATGTAGGTACCAACCATGTACCAACCTTCTATACAGCCACTCAATTACAGCGTGATGTTAAATTGAAATAAAATAAAGTTAAGTATTGATTAAAGAATATATATTTTTTAAATAACTTTACTTTACTTTAGTTTCAACAATTTCCTTAAAATAACATAGATTTGGACAAAATATTTACCATTTTTTCAATGATGGAAATGAAAAATAATGGCTGAATAGCTGGCCGGCCACAGAAAAAAAAAAAAAAACAAAATAGGCGGAAAAGGGGCAATTCGATCTACATGTGTTTTTCGATTTGAAGGTTTTACTCAGTTTTCCTCATTTTTTCTTTAGCTAATTCATGTTACCCCACCAAGCGAGGCCGCTGTGGCGGCCAAAGTCCGCCGGCAACCCTGGGGTTACCCTTTCGAGGGCTTACCCGGGGTGCCCGACAACGGACATTTGGGGAGGACACCGTGCGGTATTAGTCGAGACACGACATAACCACCCCCGCTGGCCAGCGGGGGGGTATCCGAAGGGATTTCCGCACGTAAAAAACGTTTACTTTCCTTGTATTCGTAATGAAAAGCACAGTGTTTACCTCGGGTTAAAGACTTACCTATTTAGTCCCTCGAACTATTGGCGCCCTCACTAAATAAGTTACTTTCACCCCTAGGGTAACAATGTACTATTTCACCATAGGGATGAAATAAGCTCTGTGAGATGGCCCAGGGTCAGTCGGGGTGCGAGGGATATGCTCTATGGGTAACCTTACACCCCGGTGTCTGAAGACCTGAGACGGCGTGCGGTTTTAGTCGGTGCAAGCCCGACATAACCGCCCCCGCTGGCCTGGTCATGAAAAAGGTTAGTTAACAACCTACTTATATATTAACGATAATTAACGGATTGATTTAATTTTGGTGTGCAAGTTGAAACTTAACACGCGGATAGAATCCGCCATTTTAGGTGTTAATTTATCGGTATTGTTTTGCCTTTGGTGCAATTGAAGTTGGACTATTCTAACTTTTAAATTTGAAATTGTTGTTGTAATTAAAATATTTCCTGGACTATTTCGATCGGGTATCAATTGCGGTTTAATTTGACTATTGAATCAAGTACGTGCTAAAAATCTGTTTAAATTTGAATTGTTGTTTATTCATTTTGATTGACCCGCCGGGAGGTCTGAATAAATATTTCTTTGTGTTTGCTTGCTATAAAATTGAAAGTACTGTACGATTTGATTTGTTTGTACCCGTGAGGTTTTAGTCGGTTCCATTAACCGGTTAGTCTAAAATTGCGGTATTTTGCAGTTTGAACCGTGGTATATTCGTGCCGACTTCCTGTGTTTGATGATTCGTGCGGTTTTAGTAGCGGTTTAGATTTTGTACCGTTTGTTGACTGCACGTTTGTGTAGATCCTGATTTTAGACACTTTATTTTAGTTAAATATTAAGTTTTAGTTTTATTTGCGTTTCCACTGTCGGCTTTCGATCACGCTTCGGAACGAAGTAGTGATTGCGTGAAAGTGAGTGGTGGGGGGCTACGGCTTGAATCCTACCTGCTCGTGGTCTTACTCCTCACCCTTGTCTCCGGGTTAAAGGAGACTGGTAGCAGAGCTGTTAATTGTTTTTTTTATTACTGCGCTCGCTACGTTCGCGTACAAATATGATAGATAAGAATCTCTTAAACAAATCTTTTTTTTATTGTTTACCGTCATTTATTTGTTCACATACATGCATAAAAGATTTCATTATTACTACCTAAGTAGTACCTATCACTCAAAACAATCACTTGATTTAGAGCACGAAAATAATAGGTACTCTTCAAAAAGTTCGTAGCAGCTTTTGAAGGCGAAAGCACCGCCCGTGGAAAATGATCGGTCCACCTAAATCCGCCCAACGACGTCCATGTAGGGCGGCACCAATTTTCCACGGGCGGTGTATTTACCAGGACAGCAGAAAACCCGAGGAGAGCGAACTGAAAACATTTTGTCAAGAAAGAGACAGGATAACAGTACCTAGTGCGCATGCCCAAATGACGTAAAGGTCAGATTCATATTGTGATGGACGGCCGTCGCGTCGCAGACAGACTGCGGTGCGACGCTCAAAAAAGCCGCGTTAAGACCATGTTCGGGAGAGTAACATAATGTGCATACAGACTTAAACATAAACAACATAACATAACTTCACACTCCGCTACTGAATGTCGAAGTTTAAAATGTCGCCGTATGTTAGTTCTAAAGTACAGGATCTCGATGTACGCCAGTTCGAAAGTTCACTGCAGCGAAGTATGCAAGGCCGACGTATCGTTAGTTCGAAAGCATACCAACGTCATTATTGTTAACACCCCGACTCAGAGTACCCCGACCCGGTTAGGTTAGGTTAAAAGGCTAAGGCGGGAGCGAAGCGGAGCGGAGCTCCCGCCTTAGCCGAGACAGGATGAGCGATGGTGTTAGTGGCTAAGGCCACCATAGGGTCCTGTGGGATCCAAGGGCGGGTTGGCCCACTGCTAACGCAGGGGCCGACGGGCACTTGTGCCGCCGCCGGTGAGAGAGGACTAGCCATCCTCTCGCGTTCCGTAATCGGTAGGTGATCAGCAACGACCTGACTGGTGGCTACAGAAGGGTACGCTGTGATCTTGCTGACCGGAGGGCTTGCCTTTATTGGCCGGCCCACGACAACCTCTAAAAAAAGTCTAGGAAAAGTCTATAACACCCGACAGCAAAGTCGTAAACACCTATGGATACCAGCCGACCTCCATAGTATATAGGCTTATCCAGGTGCAGGGGGCTCCGCCTGGATGGACCACCATTCCCCCATACTCGTGGGTCATGATATGGACAACTCAAAAACTAAAATAACAGATAAACCGGACGGATTTACCAACAACGACATAGGCACTAAAAACGGACATGAAGGAGTGATAGTAGTGGAGGGTGAAGAGGTGAGGCCACGGACTCGCACGCGGTCAGCGAAAGCCGCCTTCCCCAGACCCGCTACTCCGCTCCCATTTGGCGGGGAAACGGACGCGGACACAGGGTCCGCGGCGTCAACGGCGGCCAACGAGAGAAGTAGGGCGAGCAGCCCGGCGGGTCTCGGTCTTAAGCAGACCCGTAAGCGGAGACGGCGCACAAAGGCCCGGCTGGGGGAGAGCGTGTCGGATGAGGAGTATACCCTCACCGGGACGACCTCCTCCAGCAGTGACGAGGTGTCAAAGCCGGCGCCCAAAGTGGCTGCTGGCCGCCGAGGGGCGCGAGGTGGAGCGAGGGTTGTGCAGGCCACCCGAGCCCCTTCGGCTCTTGGGAGGGCCGCGGAAATGTCACCGCCGAGGCCTTCCACCTCGGCGGTGTCGGAGCCGTGCGGGAGGACGCGGTCGCTCTTGGAGAGACTCCAGAGGGTGACCGCGTCGTTCCAGGGGTCCCCAAACCCTGATCAGGAGGCGATGTTGCGCATTGTGCTCGACATCGCCTCCGAAAATGAGGGCCTGGCGGCGCAGCTGGCCGAGTCTCGTCGGGAGACGGCTCGACTAGCTGCAGCCGTCGAGGAGCTCAAGAGGGCAATGGCGAACCCGGCTCAACCGGCGCAACGGGTGCAACCGGCGGAGACGGCGCGCGTGACTCGCTCGTTGGCGAGGCAGTCGGCGCAGCCAGAGCAACCGGTGCAGCAGCCGGCACAGTCGGTGCGGCCGGCGCAGCAAAGGGTACCGCCGGCGGAGTCCTGGCTCCCCTATATGGAGGCGCTGGAGGAGAGGATGATGTGTCGGATGGAGGCCCTAATGGACTCCATCCGCCGTCCGCCTCTGGCGCCACCAGCGGCCGGCTACGCGGCTGTAGCCCAGAGGGGCCCCACCCGCCCGGCTGCGGGTGCGGGTGCGACCCTGCCGGGGCCGTCTCCTCAGCCCCCTCCCGCTCAGGGTAAGGGGAAGGGCAAAGGCAAGGGGAAGGGCAAGGGGAAGACGTCCCCAGCCCTGGCCCCAGTCCCAGCCCCAGCCGTGGTTCCGGCTACCTCCACCCCATTGGAAGGGGGCTGGGAGGTGGCTGGAGCCAATAAAAGCAGGCGGAAGGCCGCCAAGAAGGCCGCCAAAAAGGCCAGGAGGGCCGCAGCCGCCGCGAAGACAGCGCCGGGGAAGCTCCGTGCCCCCCGAACAACTGCCGTCGTCGTCACTTTGACGGCGGAGGCAGCGTCGAGAGGCATGGGGTATGCCGAGGTGTTGGCCAAAGTAAAGGCCAACGACGACCTCAAGGCCCTCGAGATCCCGGGCGTCCGGTGCAAGAGCACACGGACGGGAGCCCGGCTTCTTGAGGTCCCCGGCGCCGCCAGTGGCCCCAAGGCTGACGCCCTAGCGGCTAGGCTGAGGGAGTCGCTAGATGCAGCCGACGTCCGGGTGTCCAGGCCCATTAAATGCGCAGAAGTGCGCATCACGGGCCTGGACGACTCCGTCACGGCTGAGGAGCTTAGGCTCGCCGTGGCGGAGGCCGGGGACTGCTCCCCGGACACAGTGAAGGCCGGAGCTATACGCTTCGGCCGCGGTGGACAGGGGGCAGCAGTTGTCGGCTGCCCTATCGCGGCGGCCCAAAAGGTCACTGACGGGCGGAGCCTCCTGGTAGGAAGCTTCCTGAGGGCGCAGGTACGGCTCCTGCAGGCCCGACCGGCTAGGTGCTTTAGGTGCCTGTCGGTTGGCCATGTGGGGGTGCACTGCACGGCGGAAGTGACGGCGGGTGACCGTTGCTTCCGCTGTGGCCAACCCGGTCACAAGGCCGGCACGTACGACGCCCCGCTGCACTGTTTTAGGTGTGCAGCGGGAGGCAAGCCGGCCGACCACAGGGTTGGAAGCAAGGCCTGCGCCGGAGGGGAGCCGAAGCCGGGAGGCCGGCCTTCCGCCTCCAGTTCACAGCGGGATGCGGAGATGGGGGTTCCATAATGGATCCTCAACTCCGCATCTTGCAGGTGAATGTTGGCCACGGTGCCCATGCTCAGGACCTTCTGCTCCAGAGCATGGCACAGTGGGCCATAAATGTCGCCGCTGTCGCCGACCCATACACCTGCGGCGGAGTGGTTCCGGGAGGCGATGACCCGTGTCTGCGACGCGGCGATGCCTAGGGCTCCGCCCTATAATCCGAGGGGTCAGGTCTACTGGTGGTCGTCGGAGATCGCGAGGCTCAGACGGGTCTGCGTGATCACGCACCGCCGGTGGGCCCGATTCCGTAGGAGGCGTCGCCGCCCCGCAGATGCGGAGGCCCGAGAGGCGGAGTTGTACGAGGGATACAGGGAGGCCAGAGGTGCCCTCCGAGCAGAGATAAGGCGGGCCAAAAAGGAGGCCCGCTGCGAACTGCTGGAGACGCTGGAGCGGGACCCTTGGGGGCGGCCCTACCTAATGGTAAGGGGAAAACTGCGCCCCAAGGCCCCGCCGTTGACCCAGTGTCTCCAGCCGGAGCTGCTCGGAGGAGTTGTTAGCTCCCTGTTCCCAGCGCGGGCGGTGGAACATGTTCCACCGCAGATGACTCCGCCTCGGTTGCCAATGGTGCCCGACGTGGATGACGACGACGTGCCCGAGGTCACTTGGGTAGAACTAGAGCTGGCGGTGAGAAGGCTGAGAGCCAAACGCACCGCCCCGGGACCCGATGGCATTCCAGGCCGAGCGTGGGTCCTAGCTCTAGTCGACGGCGCTCTCGAGCCCCGACTGAGAGGGCTTCTCAGCGCATGTTTGGAGCGGGGCCAGTTTCCGAAATTGTGGAAGACGGGGAAACTGGTCCTCATCCGAAAGGAGGGGCGCCCGGCGGACTCACCGTCCGCCTACCGGCCCATAGTGTTGCTCGACGAGGTGTGCAAGCTCTTTGAAAGAGTAATTGCGAAGCGCCTCGTCGAGCACCTCTCAAGAGTGGGGCCGGACCTGGCGGATGGCCAATATGGCTTCCGCCAGAGGCGCTCCACCGTGGATGCCATCATGCGCGTGAGGGCTCTGGCGGAGGATGCAGTAGCCCGGGGTGAGGTGATGTTGGCGGTGTCCCTGGACATCGCCAACGCGTTCAACACCTTGCCCTGGAGTTGCATTAGGGAGGCGCTCGTGTATCACGAAGTGCCTCTCTACCTCCGCCGCATAGTCGGGGCGTATTTGACGGAGAGAGCCGTCTTCTACCCAACCGTGACCGGTCTCGGCCGGCGTGAGATGTCGTGCGGTGTTCCGCAGGGATCGGTCCTGGGGCCGCTCCTGTGGAACATCGGATACGACTGGGTGCTTCGCGGTGAGCTCGCAGACGGTGCCGCCGTCACGTGTTACGCGGACGACACGCTCGTGACGGCGTGCGGAGCGACATATCGCGAAGCGACCCTGAAGGCCACGACCGCGGTTGCCCAAGTCGTGGAGCGGATCCGGCGGCTGGGTCTCGAGGTGGCTCTGCATAAAACCGAGGCCCTGTTCTTTCATGGGCCTCGGAGCAAGCCACCTGAGGGATCCAGTCTCATCGTGGGAGGTAATCGCATCGGCATCAAGCCCCAAATGAAATATTTGGGGCTCGTACTCGACGGCCGATGGGACTTCGGAGAGCACATCCGAAGTCTGGCCCCCAAACTGAAGGGCACAGCTCTCGCTCTGGCGCGGCTGCTGCCCAACATGAAGGGGCCCGATGACTCCTGCAGGAGACTCTACGCGGGGATCGTGCGGTCCATGGCCTTGTATGGGTGCCCAATATGGGCGGAGGCCCTGAAGGCCGGAAGTGTGCGAATGCTGCGCGCTCCGCAGCGAGTGATGGCCATCAGGGTCATCCGCGGGTACCGCACGATCTCCTTCGAGGCGGCGAGTCTCCTTGCCGGAACTCCGCCATGGGACCTGGAGGCGAGAGCCCTTTCGCAACTGTACCAGTGGCGAAAGGAGGCGCGGGAGCAGGGACTGAACCCCGAGCATCGAGAAATCGAGGCCATGCAGTCCCAGCTCCGCCAGGCCATCGTGGTGGAGTGGAAGGAAAGACTTGGGCGACCAAGCGCAGGGCACGCCGCAATAGCGGCGGTAAGGCCCATCATGGAGGATTGGCTAGAGAGGCGACACGGAAGCCTCTCGTACCGACTGACGCAGGTGGTCTCCGGGAAGGTGTGCTTCGGGGACAACCTGCATCGGATCAGGAAGGAGCCAACGCCTGAGTGTCATCACTGTGACGCGAGCGAGGACTCAGGGCTGCACACGCTGGCGGATTGCCCGGCGTGGGAGGTGCCGAGGCGTGACCTCGTGGCAGCCATCGGGGTGGGAGTCCTCTCGCTCGGCAGCATGATTGCGGCAATGGTGCGGAGCGCAAGCGCGTGGGCCGCCGCCACCTCCTTCTGCGAGCATGTGATGCTCGCGAAGGAGATGGCGGAGCGCGCCCGGGAGAGGTTCAGAACCCTCCCGGCCCGCCGAGCCCGCAACATGCTCGCCTCGCGTCGCAGGCGACTCAGGCGCCGGAGGTCGCTTAACGACCTCCGTCCTCCATGAGCGCAGGCCTGGGGGTGGCAGGTGAGGCCGCCTGTCACCCCAGCAGAAGCAGGCCGGGACGGTGGGGCGACTAGCGCCCCTCCCCCAAACCGGGGCAAGACGGGGACACCGTGATTCCCAAACCCGAGGGGGCCATCTCGAAACCGGAGATGGCCCAGGGTCAGTCGGGGTGCGAGGGATATGCTCTATGGGCAACCTTACACCCCGGCGTCTGCAGACCCGAGACGGCGTGCGGTTTTAGTCGGTTCAAGCCCGACATAACCGCCTCGCTGGCCGGCGGGGGGGGTATCCGAGGGGATTTCCGCACGAAAAAAAAAAAAAAAAGGTACCTCTGCAATATGGTCACGACACAGGATTGGGATATAGCAACTCTACGTGCTATTTCTCTTGTGGTGTATCCTTCTTCCCTCAAAGTTACTAAGTCTTGCTCGGAAAAATTCTGATAATCCTCTTGGCATTTCCGCGAAAAAATATTTAAAATCCGTTATAATTTACTAAATCAGATTTCTGATTGAGCGTACCTTTTTTTGTTTTTTTTTTTTTATCGTGCGGAAATCCCTTCGGATACCCCCCCGCCGGCCAGCGGGGGCGGTTATGTCGGGCTTGCACCGACTAAAACCGCACGCCGTCTCGGGTCTTCAGACCTAAGCTAGGACTTTTTATATGGAAAAACAATTGAACTGTTTCATTGTTTTACATTCAAAAAAGAAGAAATTATAATATTACGAGGGTCAAACTGAAAGTTCTTAGAACTGGCCACTTATAAACAATATAATAAAAAAATCATTCTAAAATTTGAAAATAGAACTCTTTGCCAATATTACTGAGTATATATTTCATTCATTTATCATTTGTTTTACGATTTGGCGGCAAATTGAAAATTGTCTGTGTCACGTTAACATGAATTTAACACGAGAAAATTTTCGTGCAATGATTTTTTATGACTTTCGATGTCATTTAAGTCAACAAGAAAGTTATGATAGACTACGATTGGCCTTTCACGATGAAGCCCCATCTCGTGCGACTGCTTACAACTGGTTTAATGAGTTTAAACGTGGTCGCACTAATCTCACTGATGATTTACGTGAGGGACGGCCTTCTACGGCGACGACTGAAATTAACATCTGTGTTGTGCGGCGTATGATAGAGACTGACAAAAGAGTGACCTATCAGCAGATTCGGACAAGCTTAGGCATCGGTATGAGTCAAGTGCACAAAATCCTCCACGAACATTTAGCGGTCAGGAAGCTTTGCGCCCGGTGGATACCTCATAATTTGACTGAGGCTCAAAAACTCCATCGTGTGGATTGGTGCCGTAAAATGATTGAAAGATTTAACGGAGGTGACTCTAATGCTGTGTTCGACATACTAACAGGTGACGAAAGCTGGATTTACTGTTATGATCCTGAAACCAAAAGACAATCTGCTCAGTGGGTGTTTCCTTTCGAGGAGTTGCCAACTAAAGTGAAGAGAGATCGAAGTGCGGGAAAAAAAATGGTGGCCTCGTTCTTTGGAAGGATAGGTCATTTCGTAACAATTGTGTTAGAGGATCAAAAAACAGTTTCTGCAGAATGGTACACTACCAATTGTTTGCCACTTGTCTTGGAAAAAGTTCGAGAGAAACGACCTCGCAGTAGGATCCTCCTTCACCACGACAACGCC
The DNA here is from genome assembly GCA_946251805.1 of Cybosia mesomella. Taxonomy (NCBI): domain Eukaryota; kingdom Metazoa; phylum Arthropoda; class Insecta; order Lepidoptera; family Erebidae; genus Cybosia; species Cybosia mesomella. The sequence continues at coordinate 24,598,243 of OX276390.1, read as the reverse complement.
TCGTCGCACACCGCCAAGCGAACGATCGACTATTTGGCGACATCAAACGTTGAATTACTGGGTCACCCGCCGTATAGCCCCGACCTCGCGCCTTGTGATTTTTATTTATTTCCAAAAATTAAAGAAAAACTTAAAGGAAAGCGGTTTATGAATGCTGAAGAAGTAGTGGCTGCGTATCGCGATGCCATTGAAGAGACCCCTAAGGACGAGTGGGCAAAGTGCTTTTCCCAGTGGTTCCATCGCATGTAGCGGTGTATTGACGTGAATGGACAATATTTTGAAAAGATATAATAAAACTAATAACTGGCTAATGTAATCAGTTTTTGATTTTCTAAGAACTTTCAGTTTGACCCTCGTATAAGCTACCGTAACAAAAAAGATTTCGATTTTTCAAAGTGATCGTAAACTTTTGTTGATGTATAACCTTCGAACCACTACACCAAATTGTATAGGTACTTAATTCTTTTTTTTTTGTGTTCGTTATGGTCAGGATAAGAGTAACATAAATCCATGGGTAAGATGCTTTAATTGCACCAGGCCGAAGCCAGGGCGAGCAGCTAGTTGTTCATTGAAAAGGCCACTGTTTATGTTTTCTTCTTAATGAGGAAATATATTGAAATACATAGAATCATCATCATCATCATCATCATCATATCAGCCGTAGGAAGTCCACTGCTGAACATAGGCCTCCCCCATTGACTTCCATTTTGACCGGTCTGTAGCGGCCTGCATCCACCGAGTCCCTGCGCTCTTTACCAGGTCGTCTGTCCATACATAGAATAGGTATACACAATACATGAGATTCGTAAATTGAACGCCAAATAGAAAGCAAAAACATCTATCACAGACTAGACTAGACCATTAACTTAATCCGTTTTAAACAGACTTGGCCTGTACCCAGGAGTGAAATACTTTATAAAGAATGTTTTTTAATGATAAAATATGCAAAAATTATTCGCAACAATTTTCGCAGCAATGTGTTTCAAAAAGTCTGATTTGACTTTCCTATTTGTATCCTGTTGGTCTAAGCTCTAAAACTTAACTATAGCTCGTCAGTATGTATTGACCTAAAGATGATTTTACAAAATAATATTATTTATGTATGAACGAAACCCCTGTACGACTGTAGCCCTAATTTAGTACTCGTATTTAACGTGTGCCTACCTAAGTTCAATACACAAAGATAATAGATATAGATAGTACGTAATGCATACTATTATAATAACGAAAGTAACCGTCTGTCTGTCACCTTTTCACGCCAAAATCGCTGAACCGATTTTGTTGAAATTTGGCATAGAGATAGATAGGGTACCTATGGTATTTCTGCGAGCAGTACTATCTGTACACTGTACCATAATTGGAAAAATACAACCAATAACTTTTAAGTTCGTCTCAGTAACGAATGAGCACTCAATGAGAGAAATGAATTATTTCGTAACCAACTCAATACTCTCTCTAATTGAGAATGACGTAGAGTATTTCGTAACCAATAACTGTAGGTTATGCGCACTATTACGCACGTTATGTATATTATCAACCGACATCGCAAAACTCCCTAAGAGCCTGCTTTACCCATAAAAATCTACCTACTACATACATAGTAGTTAGGTTACTACCTACCTAACGTCTTGTCACAAATTTGAACGAGTCACTCTATGTATATACAATTGTTGGCAATTGCCAATTATATACAATTGTATATAATGTGTAGTTATAAATTTGCATAGACGTTACATACTATTAAGCCTTTTAATTTTAAGTCGGGATGACCTTAACCGTTAGCGAATGATGTACCTACTGTGCTGACGCAGGTCGCTGGTACTTTCATATTTCGTTTTACGTAACAGTAGCAGCCGCGACATTTTACGAGGTGTTCTATTAGGGAGCATGAGCGGGGTATCGAGCAACGTGCGGCGGCGGCGTCGTACGGCGTCGTAGGTCGTGACGCGTTCGAGTGACGTCACTTGGGAGGGTGGAGGGTGCGACAGCCGGCTGGGCAAGGGTAGTCGCCCCCCAGTGAATGTCGGCCCGACGGCGTCAGTACAGCCTGGCTCGTCACTCGGCTAGTACACCTCTCTCATTTTACTACTATTTACACCGATTTTAACGTAGAATCTCGTGAATCGTGAATGTATTACTGATTTAAAGTAAAAAATTATAATTCAGTATCTGCTTAAACTCTATGAGTGTTCTAAATCGAGACAGTGAGTGAAATGTTGGTAGAGTTTTGTGTGTGAATATTTTCGCGTATAGATTATTTTTATAACATAGTTATGATTACTTAAGTCTGTTTCATTTGCTTCGAGATTTATCCGCGTAATTAATTGGCGAACCTAAGTTACGACAGTGGGAGGTACGTTCTAGTGCTCTTAGTATTGCATATTATCTACTGTTCAATCTTATATTTGTAGTAACCCTGTAAAATCGCAAAAGACTGGAAATGTTTGCGTACAACCCAGTTAAAGTGGCCATGAACGAAATATTTGCAGCTAGAAACTTTTACACTGCCGTGTCCTTTTGAAACAATAAGTATAAAAGTTGTTAAAATTAGTTATTAGTCGAAACTCTTTTCGTATTGGATTATATCCTGCCTACAAGAGCAAATAATGAGGCCTTCGACTCCTGTTAACCCAAACTTTTTATTTACAATCTAATTTCAGCGCCGATGCACGAAAGCAGCTAAAAATAGTCGGGGTTTGCGCGCTCGTGTCTGCCCGCAGCCGGTCCGCGTTTCTTCCTACACTATTTCTGTCTTATAGAAAAGCAATAAGATATTCTACATGCAAAAGAACAGCAGTGGTCAGTTCCGTTGTAGATAATGAGAAAAGTGCGTAAAAAGAGGCCGGTAGTCGCGATGCGGTTGTGACTCATGGTGTTATTGTAGTGTTTATGAAAAATATTGTGCCTCACCTACAAAGCATTTGCTATAAGGTAACTATATACTTACACGATACTCTATTACTAATATTTTCATCAAATTTGGCTAGAGGAATAACATCTAAAGAACCATTTACCAATTTATTGTGCTTATCACTCTACGAGGTTGATGTGCACCAGTTAGCTGTATAGTTGGTGGTATTTTCGTGTCTTGTAGCCTTATGTTGTATCATATTAATAAATAGAGTGCTAACTGCGCCTTAATAAAATGCCTATATAGCTATGTAAAAGAAAAAAATACAGCATGAAATATCGACAAGTTATGGTGGGTAGATATTTGAGTGGTATAAATGCTCTCACCTGTGCCAACTGCAACATGAACCGTGGGAAACGTAAACAAACAATAGTCGAGCGTACTGCTACTCAAAGTAGACTAGTTTTATATACCTACTTAGGCTTTTTTTTTACGTGCGGAAATCCCTTCGGATACCCCCCCGCCGGCCAGCGGGGGCGGTTCAGTATAATTATCTGAATTATAAACATTGAAGTATAAAACAGTAAAGTCGATATTCTAATAGCAGTAGTGACGGCAATAATGCATTTAAAATTGTTTAATGTTTACGTCTCAACCTCTGAACCCATTGTAATGAAACTTGACAATGATTGTAGTCTGGGACCTGGCAGGCAAGCTACTTTTAACTCGCGACTTCGTGCGCGCCCCTTATGCACGATATAAAATGGATAGGTAAAGCCGCAGAGAAATCCTAGTGCTTAATATATTGATAAGTACTAGGTTAATAACTAAGATAACAATAAAATAATTGTTTAAACGACTATAACAGGTATATTACAAAATCAACAAACAAATGTAAAATACTAAGAGTATAATAAAATAATATAAATAAGGTGTTTTACTAAATAATAACCAAATTCTCTACATTTTATGTTTATATTTGAGCAGTCAGACGTTATTAAAGAGCTAAATAGTAATACACCTACTTCATCGCTACACTAATTATATTACACTTAAGGCACTATTATCGATATTTTTCAAGCACTACCTACTCTAATTTTATAAGTACATTTCCATCAGGAACACAACATCGATTGAAGAAAGACAAAAGGGTGTAAACGACATCGACTTTTCAAAGAGTGTAAAGTCCTGAACGACTGCATTGAACCATGACGATTTTCCTGTGAACTGTTGTTGTCGCTTACCTCCTTTTTTCTTTCTTGTGACGATATTATATAAAGTAAAAATTGCCATACACTATCAAATTACTAGAACAGTCTACAGGTTTCTTTATGTCTTTTTTACTATTACTACTTATTCTATTTTTTTGGCTCTTTTGCTACATAATTTAATATTTCTAGCTGATCATGTCCAAGTAAATTTCCTTTTTTTTTTTTTTGAAGTGGGTTGGTGTCGGTGGAGTACTGGTTGGGGGTTCGAACCTGTAATGCCTAGATTGCAAGTCCAACGCGCCATAATCAATACTACAAAGTTGTTATTTTCTTTTTTTCAACTTTTGGTTTCAACTTTATACATACATTAAAACATGGAAGAACCTACTTAAAATAAAGTTCAACTATTAGATATTTATTTAACGTAAATTATAATAAATTTAAATTTTTCTTATTTTGTCAATACATTAGTTAGAGTTTCTGAACATTGAAATCATATAATGTCAAGAATATGGCAGCTGCCTTTAATTAAAGTACGTTATTTGCAACAGCAATTATATTATTAATTAAATAAAAAGAGCTATAAAATTGCCTCCTATAATTTTTTTTGCAGTATTTTTTTGGGACCCATCTAAATTTTCAGATCTAGGTGAAACCAAAAAGCCCTAGCCTACCTCACCTGCAAGGGGTGGGTTGGGAGTTCAGACAGCCAGTTGCTCGCACAAAAGTCAAATCAAGAGAAAGAATTGGATAGTGGGTTCTAAAATACAAGCTTAAATGCAATTGAGATTAAGCTTTGAATGCAATTGTGACTAATGCTGTGCTGATTACCCAAGATTGTGCAAAGTGGAGAAGGAAAACCAGGAAAGTGGGCCCCGGGCTCCAAGGTGTAGGCCTCGGATGCAATTGTGATACAAAGCTAAGATAATGATGATGATGGCTGTGATTGTAATGTATAATACTATTTTATTTTAAGTTTCCACAAACCATACCTTTTTGATGTTATTCAAGTTGATAGGCAACTACCATATTCTCAATGCCCAGACTCATTGCCCAAGCTACAAGGATATTACTGATACTGTACTAAAATCATACAATACATTCCTAGAGGCTAAATTGTCATTACAAGGCTATAGCTAAACATATTGTATCTATGGGCCATTCAGTTTCAGTGCATGGATGGTAATTATCACTACATAGCATAAAACAAAGTCGCTTTTCCTGTCTGCCTGTCCCTATGTATGCTTTGATCTTTAAAACTACGCAAGGGATTTTGATGCGGTTTTTTTTTAATAGATAGAGTGATTCAAGAGGAAGGTTTATATGTTTAATACATGCATAATATCACGCGGGGGATTCCGCTGGCGTCCGCTAGTATTTTATAAAGCACACATAATACTTCAAGAACACTGAAATTAGTGTGTAATATAAATGCTAAAATGTTGAAGAAAGTTAATTCATATGAGATGATTCAGAAATGGAACCTGCCATTTAAAATTACAGGTTTAAATACTGCACAACAGCTTATGTGTTATTCAAGAAAAAGAAGTGCATGGCAATACTGTAGTAGAGTTGAGCATTGAATTTCAAAGTGTTGGTCAACTTAACTATTCAAATAAATTGTTATGCTTAGAATCCATATTTTCTATTATTCAAAATCAATGTGACATATTTTTAACAGAGTGTTTGTGCTAGAGTTGTAAATAAATTTCAATCCTACTTGCTATTATAACATACATAAATATAACATTTGTATTATAAACTTTATAAAAGTATGCATATTATTATTTGACTAAGGCTCATAGTCATCACCAATGAATATAAACATGATTAATTAAATCTAAACTGTGTTAGTATGAAATTCATGAAGTAAAACATACTAGCACAGAATGTGAAAATTCAGTTCAGTTAATTGGATATTCACAAATGAAATCCAACCTAAATTGACTTTCCAAATATGTACTTTATTTTTACTAATATTCACCAATTAGTTGGGACTGAGAATGCATTCTCCATTGTAATCATTTTAAAGATAAATCAAAGTAAATGATTATAGTAATTATCAACAGCAGATCAAAAACTTTGATTCTATTGCTCACTAGCTTTTGTCGCAATTTCATCCACGTTAAGTTCAGAATAGATGATAATGTTTACTTCTGCTGTAGGTACCAATCTGAACATGTATTAAGTTACTACAGTATTATATTTTCAAGTACTTATTTTTGATAGTTGTAAGGTATTTAAGTTGAAACATCAAAATAAATTCTGCCCGGTTCTGGTTCATGCTGATATTAATTATGAAATGAAACTTTGTGAAGTTTCGAGATATTATATTTTCTTCTCACCACCTTATAGCTATACCGTGATAATTTATAGTCTGGGTGTTGATCATGTCCCAGTTCCCCGAACTATATAAAATGGTTAATTAGTTGTGTTTGTACATTAGAGATATTTAAATAAAATGTGGGTTGTGTCGAATGAATGATTCTAATCACAAAAATATTGTCCTATAATTTCCGCATCAGTATCACTCCTAGATCACATATCAATTTTGTTTTTTTTAAATATTCAAAGCACAGCTTTCACCTCGCTACGATTTTATTATATGTATAGTTACAATTCAAGTTAAAACCATATCACTATCATATGTGTGCCTATTTATAACAAAAAAAATCAACAAGTAATTTTCAAAACATTGGTAAAATATCTGAAAAATTGTATAATACATAAAATATCTAATACGCTTTAAACCTTAAATCTATTTATGCAAGCACCAATTCAGTATACACTACAACTAAACCTTGTTAAAAATAGGATCTAAATATGATATTACTTTCGGCCAGATTTCATCAGATGTGCGCCCATGGAACTCTTTTAATATGTCTTTTTCTTTATAAAAATCAATGACAGGTCTTGTAACACTCTCATAAATTTCCAATCTATGCTTCACAGCTTCAGGTCTATCATCAGGTCTTTGCATAAGATCTTCATCAGTTACATCATCTTTTCCTTCAACCTTTGGGGTATTAAATCCTATATTATACACTCTTCCTGATGGTAGATGCACCCAACGATCCTTGACCCTATCAATGATAACCTCAAATGGCACTACTAAGTTCAATACGACATCTACAGGTTGAACTTTCCACAAAGCAACAGCTTGACCCACTGTCCTTGGGAAACCATCCAGTAACCATGGTTTATGTTCAACTTTCTTTAGTTCAGTTATCATGAACTTTATCATCACATCATCAGGCACTAGTTTCCCTTCATTCAGAAAGTTTTTCACTTGCTTACCTAACTCAGATTGTTTCTCAATGTGGTCTCTTAATTTATCACCAGATGATACATGTGCCACACTATATTTCTTCACTATTCGAGACGATATCGTGCCTTTACCTGACGCAGGGGCGCCAAGAATTAATGCTTTCAATAATTTATTCTTCACAGACATTGCAAGCGACAACCTTTGTACTTTGATACCAATGTAGCAACTACTGATATATAAAGTACCTACTATGTGAACTACTACTCACGTTGTCGTGTCTGCAATATAACTTTATCTATCACATGTTTAAAATCACAAGTCGTAAAGACCTGACTGATAATAATGCGAAAACTACAATGCACGGTTTTAATACCTATAGCTCTTGCTAGAACGAATTAATACCAATCACTCATTTTTGTATATTTCGTAATATTTATTTCATTCGTTTGATGTATGAAACGGCAGTTAATATTGCTGCGAAGGCATGCTTAGTGAGTTTTTTAACTTTTGATAATTATAACAATACGAAATACAAATGAAAATAAACAAAAACAATACTTAAATAATAATTCTAATACTACACTACACCGCACAAACCACACATTTGAAACTTCAGTCAAATTCAAATGTCAAAAGGGATTGGGAACGTTCATGTACACACAGTCGCAGTTCGCGCAGGTTAAATGCGTCCAACGCGTTTCGCTATTGATTTGTTGCCAACTAGGTTTAAATTACTATAAATAATATGCATTACCTACACAGGTACAGGTACATTACATTAATTACATTAATTTGTATGATGATGATTGAACGCACCCTTTATCACCGCCAAGCCATGCCGATATAAAATAATACAAAAAACATCCACCGCCAAATTTGAAAATGCAACTATTCCAAATCCATAGAGTAATTAAAATTATTGTATTTCTTTATGGTTTATAACTTAACTAACGAGCTTCTTTCTTTACCAGGTCTTGAGGGTTCCGTCGTTTACTAATGATTCTTGTATGCGAACCTAAAGGTGGAAAGCAGAGTTCTTAAGTAATTAAAACTAATCCCTTAGGGATTAATTTATTGAACTGAAAGTAACTGATGAGTAGCATGAAATTAATATCACAAACTCTTTGGTGTCTGATATATTTCAAGTTTTTGGGTACTAATTTGAAAATTACCTACTGGCCGTTATTTGAAGAAAATTTTAAATTGGATATTGTTTTCACTTTTAATAATAACTTGTTTACTTCGATTTTTTTCTTTCGCTGCATTACTTGTGTAAAGAACAAAAAAAAACATTTTTTTTAATTTAATGGTAATGTAATCAATTGAGTTAAGTAACATCTCGTGTTGATAATATTACCAATACGAAGGCATATGGATGCAATTACTGCAACTAGAGCTATTAGAATGATTCAAGAAGGACGATCACAGCGTGACGTGGGCTTGTGATTAGGTTTCATTATAAAGTTTAAAATTAAAAAAACAAGATCATTGGGTACATATTGTAAACAACCTTCGAGTTTTTTCGTGGCACAGCATAAAAACATAGTGGCCTATTTTGTATCGAATAGTGGTATACTCCTGTCTTATTATTGATATTAGATACCTACATACGAGTATTTCAGCAGTACGTATTATTTCAGCATGGCGCTTGTAATGTTACCCTGTGATCTTCCCTGGTGGACTTCAGTTCAAAGGCACTTAAAGCACCTGCTCCTGGCATCTTCACCGACTAAGCTCACTGCTAGCATGCTGAAAATACATGATATGTGCAAGTAAGTTTCTCAAAACTTTCAACAGCTTTCTGACGTCTCATAAGGAACAATCATATATTATAAGATTTAGGTATAAGTAACTAAAAGTTGACCGCCGCTCCACCCGCGAGGAATTCGGATCCCATTCCCGTATCTCATGGGAGCTTATGCCAGGGATAAAAAACAGACTATAATCAATCCCTGTACCAAATTTCAGCTATATCCAACCAGCGGTTTGAGTGTGATTGAGTTACAAATATCTAAACATCTTCACAAACTTTCCCGTTTATATTATGAGTAGGATATACTGCCAGTGGGGACGCCGTTTGACCAGACGGGTGATCCAGCCCTTCTATGTGGGGCCATTTCACCCATTTCCCCTATAACGACTGTCATACATATTCGTATGGCAACCGGGACCGACATCTTAACGTGCTCTCTGAGGCACGACCAGACCAATGCAAATACTCATATTCATGCATACAAATATTTGCACTGAGCGGGGATCGAACCCGCGCCTCCTGCGTAGCGGCCGCTTTCAATACCGCCACACCACGGAGGCTGTCATGAGTAGGATGTTATGTTATGAGTTATGTGTCTGTTATGAGTAGGATAGGATTAGTTTAAATTTATGCCTGATTTACTTATGTTATAATATTTTTATGAACTAATTGCTAGCTCCTAATTGCTAGGATAGGCACAGTATCCCAAGGGGGCCATCTCAAAGTCGTAGATGGCCCAGGGTCAGCACCGGAGTGGCGAAGACATTGCCTTGTTAGGCAACTTTACACCCCGTCATTAGAAACCCGTGACGGCGTGCGGATTTGGTCGATTCGAGTCCGACTTAACTGCCGACTGGCGGTGGAGTAATCGTGGGGATTTCCGCAAAAAAAAAAAACAAAATGGCACAGTACAGGCGGAAACAAAATGAAAAATCATGTAACTCGGTCCACCCGTTCTCGAGTTATAAATGGTATCCTTAATACGACTTTGTTTTATACAGGACGTCCCATGGTCTTATCGAGAGATTTTAACCCTTACGATTGATCCTATCGATTGATGCCATAAAAGTACAGGGTGTTATTTTTCGGATTTTAGCCAGTTTGATTACCGAGTGGTGGCAATCAAGTTGTCGAAATTCTTTTAATGCCGTTTAAATTGGTTTTAAAATTAAAAAGAATGTTCTTTCAGTAAAAATATCTATCTACATTTTTTAAGATATTTTCCTTCCATGTGGCATAGCTATGGGACGGCCTGTATATACCATAGATGTTCCGCTGATAGAATTAAATGTTGAAGCGGTATAATCGCTTTATTATTTTTTGTGATGAGTTTTAATCTTCTTTATTGTAAGTAAAAGCGTCGAAAGTTGATGATATACAGGTTTCAAAAATAGGTGATGCTACAGAGCGTCAAAAGTAAGTATTGCAACAAAGTTTTAAAAGTTGATGATGAGTACAAAGTCACCTTGACGTTCGAAATTGCGCGGAAATATGAAAACGAAATAACACCCTAGAACTATAAAACAAATCTTTCATTTGCTATTGAATTCAAACAATGACCCTGATTCTATTGTTCATCTCACTAAAACTAAAATAACTCTAAAATTAGAAAATTACGGTATTCAATACCGTAATTTTGTTCTATTTGCCGTCGGATTAAATTTAAACTTGAAAACAGTTATAGTCTAGTTTAGAAAGTTTTGTAACTAGTCCATTGAAATATTACAATTTAAGGACCTAATATTGCATTTTTAGAGGACGCAATTTTATTTTTGGGACATGTGTGTGGGTCAATAGAAGCTTAACCCCAAGTTTGTGGGGTTGACGCCCTTGTCCCCCCGGCCGCCATCTTGGAAAAAGGAGAGCAAGCAAACACCTTTTTCGCGATATCTCGGAAATTATGCGTCTTACAAAAAATTCGAAAAGATATAATTTGTTGCAAATCGCTTTGCCTACAAATATGTTCAAAAACTAATTGCCCTAAATTTAAATTAAAGAAGTTATAAGCAAATAAGTGAGAAAATTTCTTTAAAAATTTTCTTTATTGCTCTATAACTTTATTTTTATACAACTTACAAAAAAAAATACCTCAGAACAATCTTGTAGATGGTCTTTTAAGAATTTTTTTTCTCTATAATTTTCTTTAATTTCATTCATTTAAAACGCTCTTGCAGCGCTCCAAAGTTGACCGGGTTCGTCAATGCTCATGAGAATTCGATCAAAACGAAATGTTTAACTTAGTTTTATCTTTTTTTTATTGTAAATACATTCATAAAAAAATTTGATTCATATTAATAATAATATATAATAAATAATAAATATTCTACGACATTCTACACAGCGCTCTCTAGACCCAAAGTAAGCATCGTTTAACTATAGCTTGTGTTATGGGTTCCAGAATGCGGATAAACATACTTATATACTTTTTTTTTGTAAATATATACATATTATACATAGAAACACCCAGACCAATGCAAATAGACATATTCATGCATACAAATATTTGCACTGAGCGAGAATCGAACCCGCGCCCTCTGTCGTAGCAGTCGAATGCACTACCGCTACGCCACAGAGGCCGTCATATTTTATACATATTTGATCAACATTTTTTTTTTATATTTAGGACACTTCAATTTGACTTCATCTCGCCTGATGGTAAGCTGATCTCAGGAAAGAGGGTCACCATTACATCCACGTACCATGTTAATAATGGTGGCACTCAGCTTGACGGCCTCATCAAAGAGGATTGTCGTCACAGCACCGCGTGACACCCACCGGTCCCACTAGACTACAATCCCCCTGCCCGGCTATGCAATTGCTGACCCCTGAACGCTATCAAACCGAAATTGGATTACTATGGGCGGTTTTTCGCAATCGTGCACGGTGGTACCCACCCGGTCGAATTTTGTGACTTTGTGTCATCAAATTTCTACCACCAAGTAAACAAACATATTTGTAGGCAATGCGATTTGCTACAAATTATGTGTTGACGAATTTTTTGTAGGGCGCATTTCCGAGATATCGCGAAAAAGGTGTTTGCACCCCTTTTTCCAAGATCGCGGCCGGGGGACAAGGGCGGCAACCCCACAAACTTGGGGTTAAGCTTCTATTGACACACACATGTCCAAAAAATAAAATTGCGTCCTCTAAAAAATGTAAAGCTCATGTAACATTTCAATGGACTAAACAGGAGAATCGGCTCCAATATATATACAGCCTTCAAATGTAAATATTTCAAACAAAAGACATATCAATTACGTCATGCACAAACTGAAAGAGACAGACACTGAAAAAGGAACTTAAAATACTTTAGTGTCAACGACTAAGGTTGGTTTTCATTAGCCTAAGAAACTTGTTACTACTCCAATGCTTTAAACTTTTGTGCAATTTAGAACGTCAAGGTGACTTTATATTCATCATCAACTTTTGAAACTTTGTCGCAATACTTACTTTCGAAGCTCTGTAGCATCAACTACTTTTGACACCTTGGTTTGATCATCAACTTTTGATGCTAACTGCACGTTGTGATTCAGGGCGTTTTGAAATTAATTAAGATAAGTTAAAACAATATTTAACCTAAACTTTGCAGACATTAGCTAACTGTTCAAACAATTTCCTTAACAGCATAGGCATAGATCCAGATGACGATATCAAAGACTCTGAGCTGATGAAAGGACTAGAGCAGTTCCTGGAGGAGGAAATGACTGAGGAAGAACGGCGGCAATTTCTCGACAACACTATAAGGATCATGGTGAACAAGGCACTTCACCTCAAACGCTGGCGACCACCTAAAGGACTCATGTTCAGCTTACAACAACAAAGTACGTAGGTACTTATGAAAGGCTTATGAAAGACATGAAATTAGAATGTTTAATATTTACTTCTAGCTAACCTGTTCTGGGCTTACACTAATTTTTATTTAAGTACTTATATATAATGGCATACCTAAACCTTAATGGGTTAATGACCGGAGATTATATTACAACTACAAAGTTGTCAGTAAATTGACTTTACGTTGAGACTTTAATACGAGTACTTATTAATTCCATTCTTTAGACGTTTAGTTAATCATTGTAGTGTGCAAATACCAAGTGCGCATATACCTAGCGTGTATTTAACCATTTCAGTGTATGAATGGTTAATAGTATTATCATTCAATAATTAACTCTTTCAATTCTTTATTATTCAACAAATTGGTGGTCCTTCGAGCCGGATCATATTTTGGGTTGTATGTGTCCTTCAGCCACAAGCAAACCTCACCTGCAGTCGGTGCACCTGCTAAACAACGGACGAGGCTCTGGCGCAGGCTTTTCTCTCAAGGTTGGGAGATCAGACGGCAGTCGCAACCGAAAAAGCCGAAATACCAATCAAAAACAATAAGCGGATTAAGGGTTGCAAAGTCCAATCTTCGGACGCAACTATGAAATCGCTATGAGGATGATGTATTACATTCAATAAAAAATAATATCCGCAGGTGACGTAACAGAACTAGAGTACAACTTCGTGTCTTCGATGGTCGCGCACGCATTTTTCTCCACATATCCAAAGCGAACGCTCAAGACACACCCCACCTTGCAAGACTTTAACTTTACACATTTTTTTAAACATTTACACAGGTAAGTGCGTACAACAAATATTCTCATATTTTTGGTAGCAATCAAGCGTACGATACATAATAGGATATATATGAGGGCCCCACCAAGATCTTTGAGGCCGAAGCCGACCTCACCTGCAAGCCGGTACATCTGCTTATTGACGATCGAGGCTGGCGAGATTATAGGGGATTAGACGGTAGTCACTCCTGTAAAAGTCAACTGAAGCAAATAAGGTGGTGTAGGTGGAGCGAACTCGGAGCTGCAAAGTGCAGGCTTAGAATGCAACCAGGATCGTAGGTGGGTCGTATGCATCTCTCTAGTCATCTGAGTTACCACTCAGATGACTAAAGAGATGCATACGACCCACCGTACTACTTAATACTAACACAACTAACATAACAAGGGAATGTTCTAGTCGAAAATTGATAATTTAAAACAAATTTTGTTTCAGAAAATCGCAAAGAAACAAATTAAAAAGTTTGCTCCACTACTTCGAATGGTTAGATAAGAGTAGCAACGAGGGGTCTATCAAGTTAAGTAGACAGGTAAGCTTTCACAGTAAGACAATTCTAGTTACAACAAGAATTTGCTTAACACTTATTTAATTACAATTAATAAAAAAATAATTGAATCGGTTTATAGACGGCGGAAATATCGCCGAACACACCTATATAAATAACCGTACCCAGACCAACAAACCTCCTTTTTTTTAACCAAATTAAAAAAGATGGGGTTGTTATGTTCGTTTCGATCTATATTTTATGTATGTTCACATATATTTCCGTCGGGCTGCTCTTCTTGTAGTAGCCCCATCACACTTGAAATAAAACTTTTTTTTTAAATATATTTAGGACACGTCAATTTGACTTCACCTCACCTGGATGGTAAGCTGAAGGTAAAGTCTCAGGAAAGAGGGTCACCATTACATACACGTGCCATGTTAACAATGGTGGCACTCAGCTTGACGGCCTCATCAGACGAGGATTGTCGTCGCAGCACCGCGTGACACCCACCGGTCCCACTAGTGCTGCGACCACAATCCCCCTGCCCGGCTATGCACTTCTGACCCCTGAACGCAATCAAAGCGAAATTGGATTACTATGGAGGGATTTTCGCAATCGTGCACGGTGGTACCCACCCGGCCGAATTTTGTGACAAATTTGTGTCATCAAATTTCTAAAACATCATTTCTTCTGTCCTTACACATCTCATGAATTCCCTACTATGATTAAACTGTGAAGGATAGGAGTGGCAATACCACACATGTCCAACGCCATCAAGCGATAGCATCACGCAATTGAAGTTCACGCGCTATATAGGATATTATATCAACATCCCAACGTCAACCGTATGGCTAGCCAGGCGTGGTCACCTTGCGTGTTGCCCGATTCAGTAAATAGCAGCGCATTTTGAAAACGCGTGATCTCAATTGGATTAAAAGGAAAAACGTAAAAAGAACTTTAGTATTCTGTCTGTATGATCCGTCAAAACAAAATCTATAATAGGAGGCGAGCCTATTGCCATCTACCGGACACATTATTAAGCGAGCATTAATAACATTTGTTACTGCATACATAACTAAGAAAAGTCAGAGGTGTGTGCCCGGGGAGACTGGGGATCGAACTCGACACCTCGTCTCAGCAGTCCGTTACGTACGACACATCGCCGCTTTAAATTTATTTATTTTAAAAACGTAATTTTAATTAATCACGCCCCTAGTCGAAGGATCCTCCCTTTATGTTGAAGGAACATCTCACGCCCTGTTCCTCCACAAGACCTTATGCCTTTCTTTCTTAGGTGTAGGCTCCACAGGGACCCAGGTGTGAGTAGTATTAAAAAGAATATGTATTCGTTTTAATTTTAGGTGATGTCCTCAAAACAATGGTTAACGATAGAAGATTGGTTGGAGTGCAGTCTGCCTCTTTGTAAACTCATGGTGAGGCACGAAGGTCGCCCGGAGAGGTGTGAGAACGATGAGGCCATCAGAGTGTGCTTCGCTTCCAGCAGAGTCGGGGGAAACACACTTATTGATGGAGACTCACAGGTATATATACATTTGAGTTAAACAAAGAAAATACATGGTAATACACACGGGAGTGAAACATTAACCTTGCTGGCGCAGTAGCGTAAGAAGGTGGTTGGCCTTGCTTTTCCCAGCAGGAATAAGCCACCTCGACTAGCAAGTACCAACCATCTCACTTAAAATATCCTATGCTATATTTGAGACTATCGCGCCTTTGCCACGATAATCGCTTACCATCAGATGGGCAATGTTTTTCTAAGCTACTGTAGAACCAGGTTTAAAAAAAGCACACACACAAATTATGCCCCGCCAAAAACGTGGTCCACCAGCAGCATCTCAAAAGAGGTCTATTTCCAGGAATCTCTGTCAATGTTTATGATGCCGGAACTTCTACCAGTAATGTTGTCAATTGAAGCCCTTGAAGACAACGAAGTGTTGAAAGTGGAAGGTATTAGAATGTTTAGCAGAATTTGCGAAAAGCGACAGAAGACAAAAATCGAATTACTAGACGAACCAAAAACGGTAAGTGATAAGACTTTTCTCGAGTGGCTATAGTGCGGCTGTTAACATTTGAGTCATCCGGCCATAAACGTCACAACACACATCATTATGGTTCTCCCTACGAACAATGAGAGTGAGCAAGACAGATAATAAAAATGGTTGATCCGATGGTAATGGTAGTAGTGCGAGTTTTTACCTACACGTTAAGATAACTGTGATTTCTGTTTTTGTAAAACAATTTTCACAATGATTTCAACTGGTGAACGTTTAACGATGATTAAGTCTATAGAACAATTTCGGCTGTCTTAGAACGTAGAACGACGTCACATAGGCTTAAATAATAATTGTTAGGTTAGGTTAGGTAATGTCCTCCGCCGAGCCATTTCCAAACTCAGTTGAGGTCGACTATCAATCTAACTTACGGACCGACCGAACTTCAATATTTTCCGTGAAACGACTGTCATTTGATCTCCCCAACCCACTGGCGATATTAAAGTTCTGTAGTTAGACCAGCTTGTTAGACTCTATCAGGCCGTAGATATGGTTAGATTTTAAGGAGCTCCTTGGCGTCATATTCACCATAAAATGCATTGTCATCGGAACTGAACTAACATGAAAAATTAAACAAATCTGTGGATTGGATTGGATTCAGCTTGCAAAATTCGACATTCACTTACTAACACTAAACTGCCGTCTGTCTCTAGTTCCTACGGGTAACATGTGTAGCATTGCTTATAACTTGGTTCCTTAAAGTTCTTTACACATAAATATATAACTCTTTTTATCCAAAAATCCACTGGAAAATCCCGTAATCCGATGGAAAACATAAAGTCTGTAAAGTACGGTGAGTAACACGGATAAAGTCAGGTCATTTTCACCCCAAAACAGGTGACCGTATGTCTTATGGATGCAGAAGACTACAGCAAACTTCCACTTGGTCAGTGGGAAGAAGATAACGTACTGCGAGAGCTCAACAAATGCCTGCTCGCGTTCCAACAGACCCCTATGAAAACTAGAGACAGCTCTCGGCTTGAGAGGAGACTGTCGCCTATAGGTGAGTGGTATGAGAAATAAACTCTTTTCGTAGATTCACGTCTAAAATAATTCCAGCAATATTTCTCTGAAGGTTCTTCTTCATACGAGCGCCAATTTCGATTGAATTCGAATTGATTTGGAACCCGGGGTCCCCCTCTCTCCCACAACTTAATTTAGCTTTTAAGGACCGACTGCTGAACGCCGAAATACCTGTTATCCGTCAATCAACAAGTATATCAGCTTGCAGGTGAGGTTGGCTTCGGCCGCTAAGATCTTTGTAAGGATCTATACACCCTTTATCCATAACATAATCCGATATTTTATACCCAAGAGCAAGAAACCTCCATATGCTATTCCTATTTGCAGGTGAATCATGTGGCCATACACCTCCCGAAGTAGAAGCCAGCGTGATGATAAAGCAGACATCGTCATGCAGCACGCTCAATAGTTACAACAGCCGCAGTCCTTCTCCGCATAACTACTGCGCTGCCACGCTCAACCTCAGCGATCCAAGTAAGTAACAAACGCAAGGTACCTTTTCTTGCATAGACCATTAAATCGGCGCTAAAAAACGTGAAATAAAACATAAAACGCCGCCCCACCCTGAGAAGACACCGGCAAGAAACTCAGCGGGCCTTTTGTGGTCTTTTTACAAACATGGTTACTTAATCTAATTATAATCTCATTGTAATTTCTATGTATAATATGTATTTATTTACAAAAAAAAAGTATTTAAGTATGTTTATCCGCATTCTAGAAGCCATATGACAAGCTCTGCTTAGTTTGGGTCTAGATGGCGTTGTGTAATTTGTCCTAGAATATTTATTTATTTATTTATTATTATTTATTAATTATCATCATACCAGCGTATTAATTCCAGTAGCCTCCAAAGCCTCCTTTGGTGCCCGGAGACCGCTTTCTGAGGCATTTTTTTTTTTCAAATAACGGGGACCTGCATAAGGTTTCTCAAAGTGAGGTTCGCCAGTTGATCGTATATGGGTTTCATGACAAAATTACGGTGCCGGCCGCAATTTTTAATTTAATTTTTGACGTTAACTTTCACGTAAGGCATTGAAATCCTTTTTGGTCTTCTAGACGAACTTCAGTTGTTTTATGGAGAATGAAGTTTAGTTTTTTTTTAAGTCCAACTCAACAGTTGGTCCACTGGGAAAACAATCCCCTCTTGATACAAGTTGGATATTAGTAGAAACGGGTGATAGGTAGGTATTCGTATATGAGAGTGCTCACCATAAAGACGAAATACAGAAACAGAAATGTTTCCCGTCATTCAATGCCATCATGTCATGCCATTCAATCTGAATTAAGATTTAAATTGAGCTTTTTTTTTCCTTGCATTTCTTTTCATTTTATATGCTAGCGATTTAGTTGATTTTACCGGCGCTTCTGTAAAAAGGTTTAAGAATTTTCTTCTGTTTTTTTTAAATCGTTTCAATAATATTCCAGGTATAGAATTAACGAAGAAGAAATGCTGGTTATCCCCAGACGGGGGCATGTTGAACAACCGTCGCGGGCGGTTCATAGTGCTAGGCTCGTCGGGCGAGTGCTTGCCCGTGACGCGCTCGCCAGTCGCCTTAGAAGACCAGCAAGAAGATAGTCTGTACTCCAGCTGCAACTCCTCAGACACAGAAGAGTATCACAGTGCGAATGAGACGTACGATTATGGTGAGGTTACAACACATTCACATTCATCATCTTAACGTGATTCCCGTTTGCTCCGCTTACTCCGCCTCCTCTCTTAGATTCGGCTTATGTGGCATTTTATGAGGTTCGACTGCCGTCGGACCACCGAACTTCGAGAGGAAAGCCTGCGCCAGAACCTCGTCCGTTGTTCGACAAGTGTACCTGCCGTACCGGCTAGCAGGAGAGGTTGCCTTTTGCCCGGAAGATCTTTATAGGTCCCGGTACATTTATATATTTATTTTATTGTACACCAGGTAACATTAGTATTAAGTATAAAATTAGAAGAGGAAGCAGTACAATGGCCTTATCGCTTAAAGCGATTTCTACCATCACAGCGATTTCTAACATCCTGATTTCTGATCAGAATCTTATTATTTATTCTAAAGGCAGCGAAGATGAAGGTCGCGGAGAAAGTGCGCGTCCCAATTCATTCCAGTACCTCAAAGAACTTTCCACTGAGGAACGACGATTAAGCTTCGCAGACAGACTGAGAGAAGCCTTGCGAAGAGAAGCAGAACACTCAACCTCTACCAGCACTGGGGACTGGTCTACTGACAGTTCGAGCTATGCTGTCGGCATCAGCATATCTGGAGCTGAGGTTCACGATCATGATATAAGGTAATTGTTTTTTTAACTATCTATAAGTACTATGGTCAGGGGGAGGGTTAGGATTTTACCCCAACTTAGTTGGAAAAAGTCTTGGAGGAGGAGTTTAAGTATAATGGTTTGAATAAGTTTTTTCGTTATAGGGTAAAACGCGGTGGCTCTGTGGGATTTGTGCTCACCGAGAACGAAACCGTAAGTAACGGTGAGGCATCACCGAGAAGAAGGCCGTTGGGCAGAAAAGAAACTGGGAACAGCTCCAAATACAGCTTCAGTACGGAATACACGTGAGTACCCATGCATTTTGTAGCACTTAGTCCATCTGATGGTAAGCGGTTACCATGTACTGTTATGTTACCAACTACAATAGGCGATAGAGCCATGCATTCCCAGCATGAATGAGGCCTCCGAATCTTCTCCCAACTAACTACGAAACGGCCGAACTTCAATATTTTTCGTGAAGCGACTGTCACCTGACCTCCATAACCCCTGGTCATATCGAAAGTCTGTAGTTAGACCATTGGAATTTAGAAACAGAATGTGCTACATTTGTAAATTTAAATTGGGAAAAGCCAACATCCAAGATAGGATTTGAACCCACGGTAGTCTATTTCAAGGGGTAAATATTCGATTAGTAGATGGCTCCGAACATCGCTGTACCCCTGTAGAAGCAAATTTTAAGTATACAGGATGGATCCAGATACTTTAATTGGTAGAGTATGCTCCTCGAGAGCGACAGAGAAAAACGCTAACTTTTTGAACCTTAATTGGACCCGTAGCTGCCCCAACCAACAGAAAATGAACTGAAATGCTTCGAAATTCTAACATTCGCAGTTCGGAGCTGGAGGAAGTATACGAGCAGTTCAACCAGTGGCTCAACGACCCCATCGTGGACTCGGACTCCGGCGAGCACAAGAACAGAGAGTTAGACTCTCGAGACTTGGCTGTGATAAGGTCAGTCACTTGGTGATTAAGGGATAAGCCTTACGATCCAGAGGTCCCGGCGTCGAATCCACACCATTACACTACCGACGGCGACGTGGACCTACTTCTAATATAAGCAATAATTTAGTATAGGTGGAGCGGTTAACGGGAATACTAGTAATTTCGGTTACTGCTACCTACTCTTTGAAAAAAAAAAACTTTAGGAGCAGGCAGGCACTAGAGGAGATGTGAATTACGTGAACCTGGCAAGGAAAGGAGTAGCTGTGGAGATGACGTCTGACAGGAAATGAAATAGAATTATTAGTTATTTATTATGATAGTTATTTATTACTAGCTTTTACCCGTGACTGCGTCCGTGTTAAGTTAGGAATAGATTAAGGTATATTCACTTCTGCAGTATTGATCCCAAGACGTAGTAAGTTATTTCATCGTTACATAATATTTTCAATTTTATTGTTTATTAGAAAAAAGCCTTTTTCGGGTGACTGATTCATCAACGTAGAGCCAAAACTACCGAAGTAGAACTAAAACAAAATTAAGACAGTAGGTTTTTTCTATAGGCAAGCGCTAAGAAAAGATTTTAAGATATTTAACCACAGATGAGTCAATAAACCTTGACTTTAACATAATTAAACACGTATATCAGTATTTATCAACGTTCATCCATTTGGGGATATTTCGGAGAGATTTCGGGTTCGAGTTTATTAGTCAGCCAAATATATGTAGATATCCCTTTACACCCGACTTCATACAAGCGTGCATTTAACTTAGAAAAAATCTGGCACTTTTTTTATTTTGTTTTTCCGAACGCAACCGGCATCGATCTATCGTGCATGATGTTACGCGCTAGAAAATAAATACTTTTACAAGTATGACGTGTTAGTGAGCCGCAGTGCGTGGTGAAAGATGGCTGCGTTTTTTGGCGGGAGAGGCGCTTCACGTAAGTATTTTATTTACCGAGTATTTACTTCAAAATTACGAATTATGTTATTTAATACCCTTTATTGTGAAGTAATAAATGTGTTTTGTGCATTTTTATGTAATTTAATTCGTGAGTTTGGTACTAATTGATCATCTAATTTGTAGATGCACGTACGTGCTTTTTAGTGTTCAACTGTTCTTTTTTTGTGTAAATGACCTATTTTTGATATTTAATTATCATGTAATATATCCCTATTTGTTTTCTTGTTTTTAGATGTTCTTGGCGACGATGACATTATAGTTGCTTTAGGAGAAGGAAACGAGTCAGAAGTCGAAGAATTCTTCGACGACTTTGAAGATGAGAACCTGAATTTTAATCAGGCTTTCCTTGATGGTTTGGATGAGCAAGCAAATAATATAGAAGACGTTGCTGATCTTGTACCTTCCACCAGCTCACTGCCAATAAGGGCAACAACTTCAGCACGTCCTAGTCGCTCTGGTTCCCGTCCACGTCGCTGGAGAGTCACAACGTTTGAAGATATGCCGCACTCCTACCTTGATCGACCTGTCCATGTGGTGAGATCGCCAATTAGTTACAAGATTATTTCGATGACGATTTCTATGAACTCATTAGTAATTGCACTAATTTATACTATTTGCGAAAAACAGGCCGCGAATTAAAAACCTCTAAAGCTGAGATTATGCAACTTTTCGGTATACATATACTCATGGGTTGTATTCCATACCCTAGACTACCCATGTACTGGCGTACTGGAAATACTGGAATATCGTTAGATAAAATAGTTAACACCA
Organism: Cybosia mesomella; assembly: GCA_946251805.1. Lineage (NCBI taxonomy): Eukaryota > Metazoa > Arthropoda > Insecta > Lepidoptera > Erebidae > Cybosia > Cybosia mesomella. The sequence continues at coordinate 24,576,023 of OX276390.1, read as the reverse complement.
TGAGTCGAGATCGTTTTATTCAATTAAGAAATGCATTACATGTTAGTACCGACACAGCTCCACCGGAACAATCTCAAAACCCTTTGTGGAAAGTACAGCCCATGATCAACTCTGTTCGGAATGGATGTTACAAACAGGAACGAATGGCTGGCTTTTTTCTATTGATGAACAGATGATACCTTTTACCGGACGTTGCCCACTAAGACAAGTTGTAAAAAATAAACCCCGCCCTGTAGGGCTCAAAAATGATGTTCTTACAACGAGTGATGGCTTGATGCTCGACTTTGACATAGCCATCAGACACTTTGAGGCATGATGGTTACGATCATTTACCACATTTTGATGACTTGAAGTCACCCAGATTTTGCCAATTGGAAACTTGTAAAAGTCGTACTAAAATGCAATGTGTACCTTTGCATTACTAGAGGACTGACGGACAGACTTTCACAAAGCATAATTTTCAGATTTTTTCCTATTATTATTATTAAAATGAGAGTTGAAGACTTGATTAGTTTATTATTGGGTATCTAATACCAAAGAATTATGTTGTTATGTTTAATTAGGTGATTATGAAAAGATAAAACTTGTGGAGGCTGATTACAGTTATTTACAAATTGTTGCTTATGTTTTATTATGTCATTTAACTATGGGACTAATAATTCCATACAGATTAAAGACATTTTTTGCACCTCATTTGTTTCATTTGCGTGTAAAGGTGAGAATATTAAAAATATGCACGATCATGCATATGTCAGATTATACCTGAGGTGCACGATCGTGAAGGGAAATTCCCGGGAAACTGGGTTTCCCTGATTTTTTAAATTATTTTTCCTAGTTAATTGGGCCCACTAACAGTAAGTATAATTTGAAAAAATACCAAATTTGAAAAATTATTCAGTCAGGTTGTAAAGGGATATACTGTTAATAAACTTTTGCCTATCTTAAGTGAGACAACACAAGCGTACAGTATACAAATAAAAAGAAGGAACATAAAAACCCTGGTCTCAGTTTCATACTAATTTTCAGGTTCGCCGGCTCTCTACTAAAACGTACTCTAAGTGAGTCTTTAGCAGTGGGCCCAGTGAGTGCTGGTGACGCGGCTGAACTGTACGGGAGGGAACCCAGGAGCTTGCCCCACAAGCCACTGGCGCTCGCCGCGAGGTCGCTGTCCCTGGAGCTGGCGAGACACCGACACAAGCTGGCAGCCCATCTTGTATGTACCTACCTTACACTACACACATTCTACAATAATAACAATCGGGTCTCAAAAGTCTTAAGTGTTGCATTGACACCAACATTACCTAATATAAAACGGTCAGTCTCCAGTCGTTTAATAATCCTGTATTACTTACATGTAACGTACAATTTCCGACTTAGAGGGATTTCCCCCCAGATTCCAATACCATTTTTCCCAATTTTAGGGGTAAATAATGAGTAGAGTCGATATATAAATGTTTTAAACTTTGAGAAACATTTTCGCTTTACATCATTTTTATATTATTAAATATATGTGGTGGAATCATCACTCATCACCCTTCTACGTTCGTATGAAGGAATAACCGGCAAGCGCATATTCACTAACCGTTTAACTACCAATAAAAGGGGCGAAAACTCAAAGGAACACTCTCTAAGTTATTTTATCATCATTTTACAATCATATAGATCTGTATGCTTTCTGACTGCTTGAACTGCTTAAAAATGTACCGGAAATCTTGCAGTAATATCCATTATTACATAACAGAAAATAGCAAATACACAACAAATACTAACGAAAACTAAAATGGCGTAACCATAATAAAAAATAAAATAATAAAAAACCTGATATGTTTTGACAGAAACGTAAAGTCAAAGAATCTATACCGGAGGAGATTATAAACAACACGCAAGCAAGCACCGAGGGGAGTGACAAAGGCGAGGGGGGAGGGAGCAAGTCAACAGACACCCCCGACCCCAGCGCTAGGAAGAAAAAGTTGAACTGGGTTATAAACATGATCGTAGAGACCATTGAGGAGACTGTCGAATGCGAACCGGTCACTATCAGATTAAAGAAACCGAAGGTAGACGAACCCAGCTGTCGCTAACTCTCAAAATATGTACTAACAACACATACTGAATATAGAGTCATAATGCTGTCTTTGCTTTCTGTCGAAACATATTCTTCTGTGGACGAGCATGTGCCTACTTTAACAACATCGATGTACAGTCACCTCTATAAATATGTATACACGGTAGGGTTACAGAAACAAGTAACCAGGGTTAACTTCAAATTTTTGTTCACAAAAAATATAGCCAAATGATGTAAACTCTTAATATTTCATAAAAATGTAACCATTATACGCCTCATAAAATGTATCAATTAATGCTTGCAAAAATATATCCACAATCAACGGTTCAATTGAATGGAAACATGCTATAATTCATATATATGTAAACACGTACTTTCAATAAAATATACTTTCAGTGAAGTTATGTAGTCTGTAGTCTAAAATATGTAGTCGTCTTTCAAGCCATTAATACCTAAACAATTGTAGGTATACAAACTATTTGTCTAGATCGTAAGTAATGATTTATTATTGAAGTGATGTCAAATGTCATTCTTAATGTCTAGTTTAATTTATTCTCAATATTATATATTATAATCTGCTATCATCTGCAGTTCACAACATTAAAATTGACGAGATCGATTATAACTTTATTTCAAAAATATCATGTACCGCATAGACAACCATACCAAGCATCGCATTGTATGTTTGAAGGAAGAGGGGCTAAGTATAACAGAAATAGCTGAAACCTTGGGAATATCAGTAAGTTCTTTTTTCTTGGTTGTGTCCACTCTTGTCCTCTCGACTCCTAAAAAAAGATTTGTTTATCTGTTTCCTGTCAACCCTAAATATAGTCCACACTCGACCCCTAGGGTTCGAAACTGGTTTTCATACAAAAGTCAGGTATAGCTTGTCCACTTTGAACCCCTAGTTTAAAATGTGTACCTAAAATTTAAATTTTGGGTAAATGAATAAATGGCAAATGATTTAGATACAAATTATATCGCTGATATTTTAGTAAAATACTACGCAACTATAGTGTAAACTGACGATTTTACAATGAAGTGTATATTAAGGGTCGAGAAGAAACTAAAATCGGACTGGAAAATAAAAACCACTTTCTATCCCCCAAGGTCGAGATTAGACCATAGTTTGAGGTCCAGTGGACATATTAGTTATTAGGGGTCGAGAGTGGACTCAACCTTTTTCTTAACCTGTTTAAATAAATGAATGTAAGAAGTTTTCTTTATATCATACTTACGTATATTATTTTTACAGAGAAAAACTGTCTATTTATGGTCCAACCGTTGGGAAAATGAGGGAGTAATACAAAATCATGTATCATTTGGACGTCCACGTAAAATGTCGGCGGATCAAGAGAGGCATTTGATTGATCATATTCGACAGGGAGCTTTTATTAGCACTTCTATTATTGCAACAAATTATGAAGTATCACCGTCTACAATTCGTCGCCGATTACACAGCAGTGGTATTCACCATAGACAGCCTGCTAGAAAGCCGATTCTAACTGAAAGGCATAAATTACAGCGATTGAACTTTGCCAATAGGTACTTGAATTATGATTTTAGCACTGTGTTATTCTTAGATGAAAAAGTGTTTTGTACATCTCAAGATGGAAGAGTCTCATTATGGCGACCCAATAACACACGATATTTGCAAAACAACGTTTTACCTAACCGCAGAAGCGGTAGGTTATCGCTTAATTTTTGGGGATGGATGTCCTGGAGTGGTCCTGGTGAACTCATTGAAGTAACCACACGTTTAAACAGTCTGCATTATCGGGATATTTTATCGGAAGTTCTTATTCCAACGGCCAACGCAGCCTTCGGGGGTAACAGGCCCATAACATTTATTCAAGATGGTGCTTCTGTACACAATTCAAGACTAGTACAAAGATGGATTGATAATCAAGATAATTTAGAATTAATTAAACTACCACCCAAAAGTCCTGATTTGAACCCGATAGAGAATCTGTGGGGATTAATGGTTCAGGACTTCGAGTCCACTAGAGCTAGAAATATTAATAATTTAAGAGATCACGTTTTTGAGCTGTGGGATTCCTTTAGAGGTTCCTCAATATGCTCGAATATGGTTTCTTCTATGCCAGAACGATTACAGGACGTAATTAATAATAACGGTGGATATACAAGATTTTAATTCAATTTATTTGTTTACCTATTACTTTAATAATAGAATTTTAAGTTTTACTGATCAAGCTAAGTTTGTTTTATGTTTATAATGTTTTCAGTGAGCGGTGTTAGCTAAGTTAGATTTAAATATAAAATATAGTATTAATTAATAATATCATGTTTTATTTCTTTGTGGTACCCATGGAGGAGGGACACCCCTTGGAGAATCACGGGCAAAAGTTTTTGCTGAATTGAAAGTAAAAAGTAAAAGTAAAAGTAAAATTTTCTTTATTGTACGACAAAATACACAAAAATATAAAAAGAAAAAGAATAGAAATTTGTCTACATAATAATGTACAATGGGCGGCCATATTGTAAGCAACAATCTCTTCCAGGCAACCTTTGGATGGACAGGAGTGTATAGTAATGAAAAGTGGGTTTTTGGTGTAAGAAAGCAATTACTGAAATGGAATAATAATAACGAACATGAATACCTACATACAGTACGTACAATACCCATACACAATATATACAATACATACAATACAAACAATACATACAATACATACAATACATACAATATATATATATATATATATATATATATATATATATATATACACCATATACCTGTACAGACATGTACAGTTATGAAGTATAATTAATATACTGACTTATATTGACAGATAGTACCTATTCAGTCACCAACTTTTAGAATGATCCCAACGTTTGAGCTCGCCTAATAGACACCGGTAGCGCATTCCATAGGCGTGCAGCCACAACAGTAAACGATTTAGTACAGTAAACACTTCTTCCGTAGCATAAATAAATATTTTTGTATCCTTTCACATTTAATAATTGTTTATATATTAATGGCTTGAAAGACGACTACATATTTTAGACTACAGACTACAGAACTTCACTGAAAGTATTTTTTTTGAAAGTACGTGTTTACATATATATGAATTATAGCATGTTTCCATTCAATTGAACCGTTGATTGTGGATATATTTTTGCAAGCATTAATTGATACATTTTATGAGGCGTATAATGGTTACATTTTTATGAAATATTAAGAGTTTACATCATTTGGCTATATATTTTGTAAACAAAAATTCGAAGTTAACCCCGGTTACTTGTTCCTGGAACCCTACCGTGTATACATATTTATAGAGGTGACTGTACAGTGTTTTTGTATGTTCATTAACAGCACCGGCCCTAGCCCTTGGTCTGGGTAGAGGAAGATTATCTTTCATCGCGTATATTTCGAAGCTTCTACTCTCGAAAAACGCTAATAAGATTGTATTTTACACTGGCAAATTTACCACCTGGCGCCTAGAGTAACCGCTATCTCTACCCCTGGGCCGGAGCTGTTCACTGATGGCAGATCTTTATCTGAAGTATCTAGTTTCAGGAAGAGAGGGAAAGAGCTTAAACTCCACGTAGATCCGCCCAGTGGTTAATCCAATGTTAACAATGCAGACTTCTGCGAACCTTTCATCTGCAGAAATAAGTTACCTACCCTACTACATAGTTACTTAACGACCACACCATAAACAGCCACCGACCAAATTGTTGTTCTGAAACAAAACCAGGTCAGACGGCCCGAAAACCGGCTGGCCTGTATGATAGAGGAAGCTCGTGACTTATGTCGGATCATAAGCAAATGGCGGGCTATTATTGCCTTTGCCTATCGTGAAGGTCGGAAGACACGAGTTAAGAATATGTTAGTAGATATATATAACCACCCTTGGATTAATTGCTCTGAAATACGAGCAGTCCGGACAAATACAACCTTTTAACTTGTAATTACGAACACATTTAATAGCTATTCAGAAACGAACTTTACAGTGATGGGATTATTCTGAGGAGGAATTAATCAGGGCAATGAATTGATAACGTCATACCTCGTTATTTCTTACATGTCTCCATAGAACCTTCCTTTTTAGGATTCCGTAGCCAAATGGCATAAAACGGAACCCTTATAGATTCGTCATGTCTGTCTGTCCGTCCGTATGTCACAGTCACTTTTTCGGAAAATATAAGAACTATGCTGTTGAAACTTGGTAAGCAGATGTATTCTGTGAACCGGATTACGATTTTCACCCAAAAATAGAAAAAAAAAACAATACATTTTGAGAGTTCCTTAGGGATACTTAGAACTGAAACTCAAAAAAAAATTACAAGTCATACGTGTGGGAAGAATATTAGTAACCGAAATTACTAATATTCCCCCTAACCCCTCCAGCTAAGCTAAATTGCTTGTGTTAGGAGTGGGTTCACGTCGGTAGTGTAATGGCCAGGATTCGAACCCGGGACCTCTCGATCGTAAGATCGACTCCTTAACCACTAAGCTACTTACGCTTCAATGTGTGACGCTGTCTATGGATAGGTCTTTAAAAATGATAGTGAAGTTTATAATATCATTTTTTTCTAAACTGAATAAGTAGTTTGCGCGAGAGACACTTCCAAAGTGGTAAAATGTGTCCCCCCGCCCCCTATAACTTCTAAAATAAGAGAATGATAAAACTGAAAAAAATATATGATGTACTTCCACCGAAAATTGCTTTGAACAAGATCTAGTAAGTAGTTTTTTTTCATCATAAATCGTAAACCGCAATTTAACTTTCTTGTAATCAACTCAAATATAAATTTTTTTTAAAAACATTACTATTTTACTTGCTGCTAGGGAACCCTTCATGAGCGAGTCCGACTCGCACTGGGCCGCATTTTTGAAGTTTAATACATAGAAACCTTTTCAATATTCTTATTTCTATATGTGTTATCATAAATTATCCCGTGTTAGAGTATAATCGTCACTTTGTCGTCAGATAACACAGCTTGCACACAAGATCGTATCGGGTGGGTCCTGTCGGCCTGTGGCGACGGGAAACTGGGGCTGTGGCAAGAGGCTGCAAGGCCATCCCCAACTGAAATTGCTACTGCAATGGCTGGCTGCCAGCGTGGCTGGTGTGCCAGCCCTTATTTATTATACATTCGGGAATGAGAAACTGTTTAAGGTAAGGTTAACTTTGATATTATATTTGTAAAGGAAATTACGTTTATAAAGGACGACTTGAGTATGTACTCGTATCAGTTGTCACCCACAAGAGCATCCAGCCTAATGTCTTGTATAGAGAGTTGGCCCATTAGGCGACGTATCAAAGACGGCTGCATGCAAACGAGATGCGAAATCTGAGATGGTTGAGTGGAGTGACAATAATCTATAAGATTAGGAAGCTTGTGATCACGAAAAGTTACAAGGAAATTGCTTAGGTAATCTGGTTTGGATATGTGATGTGTAGGTAAAGTAATGTCCTAAAGAAGGCATTAAGTATGAAAGTGGATAGTTGTGGATGAAAAATGTAATTGTATATTCTGTTTATTTGTGTCTTGTATATAATATACATATATAGTATCTATTTTTATATATGTATTATCTGTGTGGATGTAATTATTTTTTCGTGCGGAAATCCCACATTTCATTTTTATGCATGCCTCGTTCTAGCTCTGCACCACCCTATGGTTGACTGGTAGAGAATGTGTATGGCATTAAGTCCGCCAGTGTACTTTGTGCATAAAGTTAAATAAATAAAAAATTACAAAAAAAATAGTAAGTCCAGTCCATGCCGGACTTTGCGAAAGGCTTTTGCTATGGCTAGGAAGGGGGGTGACTTTTGAGATGACTGCAAGCAAAGGTAAAAAGGGCAGGAATATCTGTTGTCATTCACACTAGACTCGAAGCAATCACAAACGTATATTTTTGTTCCAGTTGGATACCCTGGTCCGGGTGCTGGTGGACAGAAAATGGACAGTAGGTCAACTAACGCGCGCAGTGCTCAAATTTGCACGGCAGCTGCTCCATGAACCGCACGTGATACCTGACAACCACTCACTCTTCGACGAGCTCATAGGTATCGAGAAGATACCAGATGAGACATAGCGATACACAACACGCCACTTACATAAGGCTAGGTTTTAAAATATTGACTGACAACTATAATCAGGTAAATGCGAGTTCCATAGCCAGAACAGGTGGAGAAACTGTACTTGGTATATTCACGAAAATATAATTTAGTTCAACGTGATGTATGGGGTTTCATCATCTTAGCGATGACCCCGATTTGACCTCCAATTAGTTTAACTAAGTATGGAGCAGTTCGCAACCCACTCAAGGATCTTTCTTTCTGTCGACGGACACTGTGACGTCACATCCTGTCATCCAAATTTTCCACCAATAATAATACTAACTTCTGTTATTTATATAATCATTTTCTTCACCCACATTTACAATAAGTGCGTGTACTGGTGTGGTGTGGATATTTTTTATTGGCTACCTCAATAGGGTAGTAGGTAGGTACTTCTCTATGGGCAACCTTACACCCCAGCGTCTGTAGATCCGAGACGGCGTGCGGTTTTAGTCGGTTCAAGCCCGACATAACCGCCCCCGCTGGTAGGCGGGGGGGGGGGGGGGTATCGGAAGGGATTTCCGGACGAAAAAAAAAGGTACTTACTCCTAGTTTCTTGTTTTGATATTCATGGGACCCAAGCGCATTCGTAGTTTGAAAGAATCGTAAGAGGCATGGTGTGCAAATATAGCTATAAAAAGGGCCCATAGAGTCAGGGTCACAATTAAAGTTGCCAATTATAGTTGTCAGCTCACAAGGTTACACCGGTGCTCCATATTCACCGAATTCTATCAAAGCAAAATAGAAGTCAGTGTTGCCATTACTTTATTTTATCGACTAGACAGTGTCTATACACATTTAGTTTCGATCACTCCACGACACAACATTACATTTATATTATTCTGACATCACAAACAATAGAAAGGTGGTTCAATGTGTCTTATTTTAAATAATGTTTGTGGACTTCTAGTTTTTTTTTTATACCAAGTAATTACATTAAAGCAATATTAGCGGTTGATTCGATATAAAATAAAAATAAAAACTAAAAATTTAATATTTTTATACCGAACTATCGATGAAAATCCAATTATAAAGTTTATCTAGTGTAAGTCTTTGCAACTCATTGTTAATAAAGTTGAATAAAGAAAATTTAAACCTGATTTTTAACTTAATTTAAAACAAATATATACATCATTTATAGGACAGTGCTAATATTAAGGCTGTTTATAAAGATTTCCAAAATTTGCGAACTTACTACTCTAACCAATTATCTTATCTTAAAAAGAGGTAGATACGGCACTGGAAATTAAAAAGTTACTCAAAACTAAGCTACTTAGTCTACCTCACAAATCACGAGAACAAATTATAACGCGACATCGTAGTATTGAGATAACATATATACTTCAATTTAATATAACACCATTGATTCTAACCATATTAGTTAAGTACCATATATTTGTAAATATTGGGTTATACATGTGATTCCTGCAAACACGATATCTGTTTATAACTTACTGATATAATGTATCGGTATATCTGTTCCATGCCATGGTGTCTACAGTTGTAAAGACTAAATTTGAACAAGTCTTCCATAGCATGAATCTCAATGTGTCCAAACTTGATAATTTTGAAGTCAAACGGGATGCGAAATAAAATAATGCGTCACATAACTATTTTCGTATTATTTCTACCTACCTACAAAACAGGAGAAGATATAGGTCAAGAGAGGCTTTACTGTCCTCTGAATTTAGCAGTAGACCAGGACCAGGAGATTTGCTGCCGTCATGGAGTATTCGTCAACCTTCAGACGAATACTCCGTGACGGCAGCAAATCTCCTCTCCTAGGAATAGGTCTGATATCGGATACGCAGCTTGTGGTTTGTCGTGTGGTACCATTAATTGAAAAGTAGTGGGCTCAACGCTGATCCTGGGTACATATACTCCCAAAGTTAAATCTATCGCTTATTCTTGGACTTAGTATTGCGGTGGTGATGTTACTGCTTAGACTAGGTGTATGTCGGCTACAATTTTCGCGCACTCGTGCATACTTTTTGCGATTGCGGGCATTGCCAAAAGAGTTGACAAGAATTCGGTCGAAGTCAAAAGACTTTCCAGGTCTACGAATGCTAAATGATTGGAAAAGGCAACGACGAGACAATTTTATCTAGGCAATATGGGGAGAATCCAAACCCATTGCTGTCATCTTTCGACAAGGCACTTTCTCGTGGGCTATTTGTTTACTGTCGGATGAAGAACACCCTAGCCCATAATCTCTCTGCATGGCACCCCCAAAAAATGGATGGTCCTTTTATACTACTGTCATCCTTGAACTAAAAAGCGGCTAAGTGAAAAAGCAGATTTCGAGCAAGAGCTGAAAAATAATAGAGGGCATGTTTTATAACCTATGCTAGTGTTTTTTATAAATCTGCAATTACGTTGTCATTTAATGTGTATAGTGGATGGATATATTTTTGAGCATTTTCGAGAATAAAGTTCCCATTGAAATTTATAAATATTTGTTCAAAGTTAAGATGTGAAATTTGACCAGAAGTCAATAAGCCTTTTAGCTTGAGGACGGCAGACTACTTCACCAGACAATGTACGAAATTTATAAACCCAATAAAAAAAACAACTTTGAATTCCATTTGTGTACCTTTTTTTTTTTTTTTTTTTTATCGTGCGGAAATTCCTTCGGATACCCCCCCGCCTCTTCAGACGCCGGGGTGTAAGGTTACCCATAGAGCATATACCTCGCACCCCGGCTGACCCTGGGCCATCTCACCACTAACAGCATCGCTCATCCTGTCTCCTCTGAAAGCAGAGGAGTACGGAGAGCGATGTGTTCCCGCCACGTTGGGTATTGGCCGACGATCAATGCCAACCCTATGAAGGGGTGAAGGGGAAGCCATTGACCGCCGCCCAGGGTATACCGGCCGCTCCGATTCCGTTCCCCCCGGACTGCAGCGGGATTGTGTACCTACCAACGACAACGTGATCAGATTTAACAAAAAATTAATTCTATTCTAAGGGTCATGTTTTATGTGATATTGTAAAAGTTTGAAGTAAATTAAACAGCCTTATTTCCATTTTTAAGATGCATCTGTATTCAAATAATTATTACATTCTTAATCAGTCCCATTTTCGTCCCCAGGATAAGATTCATATTCACTTTCGATTTTACTATGGGTATGATAATCAAAACAGAAATGAAAATTACACAACTATATCAATGAACACATTAGTAAGAATAGAAAGAATATGATGCTGCACCAAAGAAGGTGATTATTTATGGATTATTACGATCTAGTGAGCCAAGGAGATCACTTCTAGTACCTATAGCATCCAGCTTATATTATATAGTTTAGAAACAGTTTTTTAAAAGACAGCTTAAAGCGGATGGTTCGTCTAATATCCGTTACTGCTATTTCATTTCCTTAAGTTATAAAATTTTGCTTGCTTTACTTATCATCTATAATGGGCTATTTGACTTAGTTCTGGAAACCATATTTATCGAGTCCACTAAAATTAGTAACAATTAATTAACTTTAGTTTAGTTTAAAGTATTACAAATTGGCCACCAAAACGCTTGAAGACCCGTAATTTGAGCAGATATGACTGATTGCAGTATTATTTTAAACACTGTCAAATAGCCTATTGTAAATTATAGTACATACATCCATCAGTTTATGGTGGTTTTCCCTATATACTAGGATTGATCTGTGGCCGGACTCTACACTTCTCACAACTTAAGTAATCACTGACTGAACCAGAATCGTTTGCAGCCTATGGCGCATCGTTGCATTTCATTATGAGCAATATTAACAATTTAGTTATTTTACTTCACTTCATCATGTCTATTAAGACTATTTTATTAGAGAAGATTGATTTAATTGGATGTAAGGACTATAAGTATTCTTTCTAAAAAAGACATCTTAAGCACTAGGGAATCATCCCTCTGCTTAAGGTGACTTGACAGAAATGTTAATTAATGAACATGAATACCTCACACGTATTCAGAAGTACTAATCTGTGATCCCAAAAATAATAGTCCCATGTCAGGATCGAAACCACAACACTCGAAGCAGTGGTCACTCATACATCTATGCAGTCATTAAAGCGACTTGTTAACTTTTGTACTTATAATTCTTAAAATTGGAGTGTAACACGTAAATAGGAACGATACACAAATACTTAGTATGTATGTGTATTCACTGTTCAATTAAATCAAGCCCTATTTCCTTAAAGTGGAAATTATATAACAAAAAAAAGGTAACGTCATTCAACCTATAAAAAATCGTATTAAGTATAGAAAAAGTGGATAAATAATTCCTAAAGGTTATAAAACATGTAAATGCTGTTTATCCGCTGCCTCTATACTTTTTATACACTGTACAAGAGATCTAATTTAATTACCACCCTAAAAGAAGAGGCCTCGCATTCTGCGGCCCATGCCTTGTCTGTCGTAGAGAACGTTGAATCTGTTGACTAGCTGGTTAATGGCATTGCAGCCCTTCGTAATTGTGCCCAAATACGTCATCAGTGCTACGTCATTACATTGCTGGAAATAAAATAACATAATGAAATACATTTTTAAATATTTTAACAATAATTAAAGTTAAGATTCTTCTAATATAATAATCGCGAAAGTTTGTGAGTTTGGATGTATGTATGGGGGTTTGTTACTTCCTACTGATTTTATAAAGTCAAGTTTGTAAGTATGGATGTTTGTTACTCTTTTGCGCAGAACAGCTGAACGGATCTGGCTGAAATTTGGCACAGGGATAGATTATAGTACGGAATAACACATAGGCTACTTTTCATCCCTGGAATAGGTTCCATTGGGTAGCGGAAACAGGAACAGAATTCCACGCGGATGAAGTCGCGGGCAAAACCTAGTATATATCATATATAGCCAATATGAAATGTTTGACTGAATTACAGAGATGAATATTAACAAGTTTATTTTAATTTATGTGGTGCTAAAACTTTACTCAATTCATTTCATTAGGTAAAATGGGAAGATTCAATTCAGTTAAACAGATTTTCAGTGGTGAAATCAAGCCTTAGTGAATTACTTATTGGGTATATTTGTAATTTTAAGTATTCAATACATTTGTGAAAAAGAAAGCAAATTAATAAAATTAGTTCACTTGTAGGTCTATCTAATCAAGGTTATACTAGCGGTGCTTTAGGAGGGCTCGCGAAGTTTTTTATCTGGTAATAATTTTGAAGGCAGTTTTTAAAAGAGAAAATTATCTTTTGATACATGGCTTATTTTATGATTTATAACACATCAAGACATGAATAGAAATTACTATATCAAAGCCCAAGCCCGAAAGTGTGATAGTTTTATAAAGGTAGATAGAATAGTGATAGATGATTTAAGATAACAATATATTATTATTATTTTTGTTGTTATGGACGCACAAAATTGCTGATGTGACGAACTTGAGTAGAGACTGTCATAGTACTACAGTTAATTATCTATTTATGGGTATTTAGTTAAATTTGACCTCAGAGGAATGGAGGTAAGCACAAAACTATGGATGTGAACTTACGTTATAAAAATGTGTGCGGAACTGTTGAGATGTGAGCAAGGGTAGTCTGTTGGAGAGGGCACGAGCTTCACGTAGGAGCGCAGGCCGAGGCGGCAGTGTGCCGTCGCGGATGGCTCGCACCGTGGCCAGGACAGCGCGCACCCTCGACACTAACATTTTTATTGCAGAGCGCTGAGCTGTTAGGTGCTCTGCCACTGTGGAAAAATATAGACATAATTAAACCACAAAACTTTGAGAATAGCTCCATTTCACTACGCTCCACCTTAACCTTTAACAACCTACAGAAGATAATTGAACATTTACCTAAACTATTAAGAGCCGCTTCTCCTGATGATACTCTAGCAACATGGTCAACACCAATCCTTTCTGCTTCCTCAGCTGCAAGAGTATATGTGAGTGGTGCCAGCAACATTGTGGCTCTGCCGTTAACAACATCTATCACCGATTCATACAGTACTACTGGCAGTTGCTGAAATATTGTAGGAAACATCAGCTCTAGTACACCAAGTAACAAAAAGAGTAAACAATATTGTAAGGTGACATATTAATAATTATATAATGGCAGTGTATATTAGGTGTATGTGGCTCTACCAATATCTTCATGGGCCAAGCTGACCTCACCTGTCAGCCAGTGCACCTCCAAACAATAGATGAAACTCTGGTGCAAGGTTTCCTTTCACGTTTAGGAAGTCAGACAGTGGTCAGTCCCATAATAGCCAATATGACAATAAAAATGGTTAGAAGGAGTAGGAAAGCAGTCCCCAGACCTCTACATGGAGGATTTGGATGCAACTAGAATTAATGCTGGAATTAAATAATAATGACGATGGTAGCACTTTTCCAGTTGTGCAGCTGCAATTTTATGTTTGGGGAAACTATCTAATATTAAAAAACTATTTTAAGTTTAAAGTCAACAACAGGAATACAATACAGTCACTCCACTCACATCTCCATTCCCTCCGGCAGGATTCAGCATTAGCATGACAGGACACTCATTTATATCACATATCTGCCTGTGAACTGCAATATCCTTTTCTGTGGGAGTGTCACCAGTTGTGTACCAGCCCAAGAAGTCCATGTCAGAAAATACTTGTTTAACTGCAATAAAAGACAAATTAATTAATATTAAAGTGAAAGTATGCAAACTGACTGGTATCATGCAGCATACTCTAATATTCACAGCAAGCATTACTCTGTGTACTATTATTATTGATGTACTACCTGATTACACTATAATGCTTGCTTTGTAACATGCTACATTATACCATGGACACTGGTCAGTTGGCACCATAATACAAAAATGTGAATATTCTTTCTGCTTATTATTATTTCTTTAAAAAAATATTTATATATTATCAATGACTATGTCTTTACTTCTGCTTAGCTTAGTTAACTAGGTTTAGTGAAGAGTTGCATATATTAATATTATGATGAACATATTTTATACAAATTACCTATCTATACTAAAAGCCCAGAATACTTACACTGTTCTTCTTTCATGTTGTAATAATCTCTATCAATCACAACATCACCCTCGATCACACTGAACACTAATTCAAAAGAATTCATTACTTCTATGTTTCGTCCTTTTTGCTTACCGATGAGAGCTCCAACAACTATAATATAAATATAAAATAGGAGTTAATCTGATTATTAAAGACTAACCGAATATTTTTACTGTATGTAACATTATGATGATGGGTACAATTGCATACCGGTTTGTGGTGATCCTTCTTGTGCTCGCAGTCTAGTCCAGTGTTCCGACACATTCATAATGACCAGTGGATGCAGCGATACTGTTACAGAACCTGAAGTAGCAGTCGTAACTACCACGCTTTTTGCGCCCCCAGGTGTTGGAGGCGCAGGTGACGTTGGGTTAGGAGGGTCGACTGCCGGTCCTGACGATGCACTTTCTACTTCTACCTCCATCTCAAAATCAATTCGATCGGCACTTGACATGATTCAAACTTTAAACAGTCAAACTCACCAACCTTATGCGAATAATTATATAGGGGCTGAAATATATTTTCTAAAAAGCACTACAATACATTAAACAACTATTCAATAAAATCGACGAACTCAAATTAACTTTGACAATTGACAATTGGATGACAAAAATGACATACCAACTACCACTACCAGAGTGCAGTGGTAGTAGTATTTTTTAATTTATTTAATGTCACAGTCATGGACAGGTCCTTAAAGCCAGAAGGGAAAGCCGGAAAACTAGTATAATCTTCTACTGTATTGATTTACGTTAGCTTCCCGATATCGCAAGATCTCCGTCGAGGTGGCATGGTTCTTAGAACTGAAACAAAAAAAAAAATCCATCTAACCCATACGTGTCTATTTATGGATAAGTCTTCAAAAATGGTATTGAAATTTCTAAAATATTTTTTTTTTCTAAACTGAATAGTTTGCGCGAGAGACACTTTCAAAGTGGTAAAAAGTGTGTGTAACTTCTGTAACTTCTAAAATAAGAGACTGATAAAACCAAAAAAATATATATAATATTCATTACCATGTAAGCACTTCGATACCATGTAAACGAGATCTAGTAAGTATTTTTTTTTTTTATCTTGCGATCAGTCAATGACTATGAGCAGATGTGGTGGAGTTACGTAGCAGGTGAGGGGCTACTCAGAGGCGTCTTAACCTATTGTGCAGGGTGTGCGGTGCACACGGGCGCCGGGTCTAAGGGGGCGCCGAGCGCCCTCTCGACACCTCCAAACGCTCGCGGACTCGGGGCGCCGCGCGCTGGCGCGGCGGTGCTCTCAAAGACCCTTCGCTCGTGATTATGGCCGACGCCGGGCGCGTGGGAGCAAAGCAGGGCTAACTTCTTTTTTTCTTACTCTATTTAAATTTACACAATAACTTTTGTTTCAACGTGAAATCAGCCTTATAACAGTGTTAAAGATTAAATTGGCGTAATGTCGCCTTTGGTAGCCAAAGGCGCGTGCCGGTATCGGCACCTGTTTGTTTTGATTCGTTTGACAACATGCCGACAATCATTTGCTACTCGGCTCTATTAGAATGCTATAAAGTTCAAATTAAAATTCCCAGGGACGTGCGGCGGTCATTTTCAAAGGCTTGTGTACGCGTGCCGCTATCTTTGTTTTACCGCTACACCGTAGTTTTGCGAAATAAGCCTTGATGCAATTGGATTAAGTATGTGTAATGGAATCATGACCTCATCGGTACTTAAACTCATTGACTCTAAAATCAAGGAAAGGGGGTCTCTCAAGCTCATAGGGAACTTCTCTTGAGACTACAATACTCGTCAGGACGTGGTCTCTCAAACTCATCGGGAGCTTCTATCGAGATCACATTACTCGTCCTGGAAGTGGTCTCTCAAGCTCATCGGGAGCTTCTATTGAGATCACAATACTCGTCTTTCTGAGTAATCGCTTTGGAACCATCGGACGTCTCCGATGTTCCCCATGACTTGTTACGTGCACGCCAAGCTTCTCAGACACATCCGGGATTCCAGAACGCCACCTAGTTCTTACGATCCACCGGATGGCCGCCACGGAGACCCGTCGGTATTGGTAAGGCTCCTCAGGCCTCGCGCCATAGTAATATTTCACACCATCTGTGTAAGGCATCCATCAATAAGTGTTCGAACGATAAACAAGGTAAGTAACTGCCATAAAACATATCAGAAAGTAAGGACGCATTCGACCTTCGAAATACAAACGGGGACCATCAAAGAATATCTTAAAGGGGCATTCTAAATATGCCGACGCATAGAGATAATCCATAATACTCAGCTTAAGTTCAGAAGAAAGTATTCCATCTCCCGTGACTCTGCTTCAGCTCTGCTGTTACTAAAACAATTTTATCTTCGCCACGCCTCGCATCGCCGCCATTGCAACTCAAAATCTTACCGCCGAAAAAACCATAGACCGACTTTTGAGTACATCCTCTTTATAGTGTTGCTACACGAAATAACTAGAGTAATTCTCACCTAGAACTCTCGCCTGGCGCGACACTCCCCAACGGCAAGACCTTCGTTTGGAGTAGCAGCGCATTTAGATCTCGCGTCCACTCCTTTATTTTCTCTATAGCTTTACTAGCTGCAGCTCGTCTCGGTCTCTCGTCGATGTCCGTTGCATTTGACTCAATTTTGTCTGATGACACTATATCTTTTTGGTCCGTCGTCGAATGGATCTCCTCCTCGACTCGGGCATCGAAACGATCACCTGTCGCTACTATAGGTTCTGTATCTTGGGATTGTAACATATCGTTAGATGATGAAACAGGTATTTGTGGATAATTCTGCCCTGGTTTTTCTATGCCTTGATCAGGCCTCTCTAGATTATTAGTTTCTTGCTTATCTATATTAGTGATATGGTTTGGATTACCTTCTAGCTCGAGAGGGTAGAGGTGTGCGATTGAACGTGTGTATTCGCTTTTTCCTACTATAACCTTTGCTGCTCTGCACTGACCGTCAGCACTAAGAATCAGTGATGAGATCTTCCCTACCTTCCAATCGTTTCTGTTCTTAGAGTCGCCTTTAATCTGTACGATTTGGCCCGGACTCGGTAACAATATCGAAGTTATTCTAGGTTCTTTAGGTAGGTGATTGTATCTCTCCCGAAGGCTTAACAAATAACGGTTCAAAAACATATCTTTGTATTCTTTTAGAATTCGTGCTCGTTTCCAACCTCTGATCAACTCTGACTTCGTTGTGGATAAACTTTGAGGATCTAGTATATTTTCGCTTTCTTCAAGTGTAATTACTCTCCCTACAGACAAGAAGTCTGAAGGTTTCAAAATATAATCAGAATCAGAATCTCCGCTGCTGAGGGGTCGTGAATTAACCACTGCTTCAATCTCTTTTATCACTGTTGAGAGCTGATTGTCTCTTAGCATTATGTTTCTCCAACGTTTTCTTCATACACATTTTAACTATACCAATCAACCTTTCATAAAATCCACCTGCTCATGGGGTCAGGGGGGTTATGAATCTCCATTTTATCCTTTTCTCTAAGCAATACTGATTTGAAATGATTTCTGCTATCAAACTGAAATGCATCGTTTCTTATATCCATCTCCGTTACCTATCAGAAGAGGTCCCATATAGTCGACCCCAACATATGCGAATGGCGCTGAATAGCTCACCCCTTCAGCGGGCAGTGCCGGCGATGGAGGCAGCCTGAAAGTGCCTCCAGTATGCTTAATGCATTCAGGACACCCTGCCAACAGTCGCCGCATGCAACTCCCTCCTTTTGGAATCCAGTATGACTCTCTCACCCCGCTCAAAGTGTAATTGGTCCTCACATGACAATTTTCTTTGTGAACCCCCATTACGAGGTCGTTAGTAACTCTACAGTCTCTTGGTAGCAATATTGGATGACGTTTGTCAAAAGACCAACCTGCATTTAACATGCGTCCATCACATCTTAATAATCCATCTATATCTTTAAATAAGTCTAGGTTGATCGCTAAGCTTGTTCTTCTGCCTTCACGCTCAAGTGGAAAATATTCCTTCTGTAGTTCTTTGAGGACCTTAACAGTATCTACTGCTAGGTTATCTTCTCGAAATGTCTTTTCTGGTACTTTCTCGTCAATCTCCATTAAATTTAATGTATCCGAAGGATCGTTATGAGTATCCGAAGGACCCTGCCCCGACGATAATTCCGAAATATCAAACACGGAGTGATTTGGCCAATGGTCTTGACCTTGGTGTAGAAATTCTGGGCCATTAAGCCATAACGTCTTTTTCTTATCCCATGCGTCGGGGCGTGTCGCTAAATCTGCTGGATTAACTTCTGTATTCACGTATCGTAGTTCTGTTTATTTTCTTTGATGGTGTCTACTCTCCTGGCAATGAACGGAGGTAATAGTTTATTGGTATGAATCCAGCTTAGAACTATTCTACTGTCTGTCCATAGGTATTGCTTTCCTGTTGGAACTCCTATCACTCTTTTGACATATGTCATTAGTTTGCTACCTAAGTAGCAACCTAGCAGTTCAAGTCCAGGCATCCCCAATTTCCCTCTCCCTTTTTTTGGAACGACCCCAGACCCAGCCATGACAAAGGCTATATTCCTTCTGCCTTCATATTCCGCTGTTAAACAGATTATTGCAGCACAAGCCTGCTCCGATGCGTCACTAACTCCGTGAAGTTCACATACTATGTCTTTCGATGCATCAGCAAGACCTATATAACGTGGAACCTCTATCCCCTCTATTGCCTCCAGGCGATGAACAACATCTTCCCACTCCACATGAGGCCAAGCAGTTTAGTTTCCTCTGTCTGCTCTGCTCCACATCTTGATGGGATCGCATTTAGAAAAGTTGTATCATTGAACTCCAGTCTCCAACATTCATGGCTATTTCCTTAAAACCCCACGAGCACCGTGGCACAATCGAAGTGCTTCCCCTGTTGTATCCGTGCCTGTAACGAAACCATCCACGCAACATCCATCCATAATTTTGTGGATCAGATCTGGCGCATTCCGTGAAATGTGGCATTTCAATGTGGCTGTCAATACAAATGGGCCCGCAATAATTCCGAACGGTACTCGGCAGAATAGCAGGTGCATAACATTATTTATCGATATAGGCCCTTGTTCACCCTCCATCCATATGAATCCAGTGACATCTCCATCTTCCTCTTGCAATCCCATCTGTAGAAATGCCTTCTCTAAATTGGCTGTTATGGCGACTTTATTTGTTCTAAATTGAATGATTAACGCGACTAAGTCTCCCATCAATGACGGGCCTTTATACATGCATTCATTTAAACTTTTACTATTTTTTTAATTTCCCAGAAGCGTCATATACAATCCGTCCTTTTTTACCTTTGTGTTTTATCATATGATGTGGTAAATAATGAATTGGAGGTGTTTTTTGGGTATAGATATCTTCTTCTGGATTTATGAGCTCAATGATGCCATTCTTCAATTGTTCGTTTAATATATTTTTGTATTCCTTTATGGAGTTCTCATCTAATCTTTGCAGTAGACCCTTTAGTCTTCCATACGCCAGACCAAAATTCGTAGGTAACTGTGGCGGATATTGGACCCATGGCCACTTTACCATGTATCTGCCATTTATGTATTGTATAGTTTCGTTAAGATGTTTAATAGCTTCTTCCTCTCTAGTTGCCTTTGGGCTATCTGTTATTCCTATGCTCTTTATAGCCCATAAGAATGATATATCCATATTCTTAAGGGGTAAGTCCGGCTCGCTAAAGTAGACACAGTTAGGATCGTGATTTTGACAATATGTGATCATGGATAGAGTATTATCATTCTCTTTCGTATTTACTCTTCCACTGACTATCCATCCAAGCTCGGAATTTATCAAAAATAAGTTCTCCTTAATACGTATTTTTTCTGTAGAAATTAAATCGAAATAATAATCGTTCCCCAGTAGAATATCAATTTTATCTCCTAGGGATCCATCATCGGCTAGAGTCTTATCCTTCCATACTCTAAGATTAATGTTAGGTACTGTTACTCCCTTTGTAATTATAGGTACTTCGTTGACGTAAAATATCATCGTTTTATTTTTCTTTGTTGTTATTTCTAACTTCACTCGTAGGCTATCATACTCTTGTGGTGATTCGTTGGCGAATCCAAAGATCGACAGTCTGTTTTCTTCTATTACTGATAGATCAAGCTTTTTGGAAGTTTCCACTGTGACATATGACCTTTGAGACCCTGAGTCTAATAGTAATCTACATGATAAAGTTTTATTCTTATTTTTTTTCATTCTTCACTGTTACTATTGCGGTCTGCAGTACTGTAAATTCACTATTATTCAATACGGTTGTTGCTACGGTTTCTTCCTTTGCCTTACAGTGTCCTGGACATAAGGATCGATGATGATTTCCAACTTAATGACAGTGGATACATTCCTTTTTAGTTTTACAAAAGCGGACTCTGTGCCTTTCTGACAAACAATTATAGCAGCGATTCTTCAGTTTGTTCTTCCTTTCTTCAATAGTTTTATATTCCTGACACTGATCTGCGAAATGATCTCCTTTACAAAATATGCAACACAATCTCCTTCTTTTGTATTCAGTACTCTCTCTTATTTCTCCCCGTTGATTTTTGTACTTGTCTCTTATTTGTTCGTACTTTCGTTTTCTAGATAAGCTATAATGATTATTAGGGTACCTCTGATCTGTTCTTTGTGGATATGTTCTTCTCATCATGTCATGTCTATTGCCTTCTTTCCTTTTATTTCCTATATTCCTATTATTCCCTTGTTTTAAATTGTTATTTTTTCTATTTGCACGGCTATTTTCCAATGTTTGTTCTTTATTCATATGTGTTATATGTAGCGTTTCAACAGTGTGGTTTCCCCTTTCGATAGAATTCTTTTCTTGTTGTGATCTACTAGCTTCTTCTCTTGCGGATATTATTAGTTCAAGTTGCTTTCTCATCTCGTCAACTGTATCTTCCCTAGATTTCATTTTCATCTCATAAATAATATCTGATGGGAATTTTTCTGTAATAAGATACCTTAAATGATTGTGATTAGTATTTTCTCCAAGGGATTGCAAGACTCTTAAGTGTCGCTCTAAACCATTCAGAGTAGCGCGGCAATCGGATATAGAAGTATCTGCAGCCTTTACTTTATTAAGTGCGCTGTAGTGCGCCAGTTAAGGATTCTCATCCTATAGATATATGCTTTGTCAGCCAAAGCAAGGCATAGCAACAAGATTGCAACATGTAACCGGAACATTGCATCACATTGCATCGAATGTTCTAGAACAATTATAGCTGATGTGTTAACTTAAATTCTGTGAACTTAGGATACATGACACCCTTTGTTACCCCACGACTACCAGTAAGACTTTGAAAAATATGTAATTAATTCTGTCCCAGTCTTCGCTCGAACAACACTGTAAATCGGTTTTTATTAAAATAAAGTTTTTTTTATTTAAAACCGTATCTCAATACCTTGACTGGCGCAGCCGGTAAGTGACCTTGTCGTTTGGGTCCTCTGTGCCATCGCGAATAAAATTTTTCGGGTGCCGAGTAAACTCCAACGTTCGTCTCAACGATTTAACGGGTCAGCGAACCAAACAAATTTTGTCAAGAGAAGCCACGGTGCAGAGCAAGCTGAGCAGATTCACCGATCACAGAAGGAGAGCGGAAAAGCTGAAGGTTATGTGAGTAGATCTTTTCACTATCCTTTCAACTTTCCTTTGAATTTCCTGGTGATTTTTATATGTAGGTCGTGCATTATAGGGATTAGAAAACGCCCTTCAGGCACGTAGTATAATAAGAACTTAGTTAGTAAAGTGATAAACATTTCACGCTAGTTTTATAAATAGTTTTAGTCAGTGTTTATTTGCAAAATATATTAAAATGGAAGGAATCGTTGTTATACCTCCCGGAGTTCTTAAGATTATTCCTCTATTCAGCGGCGAGACAAGACTTTTGTCATTATTTATCCGCAAAACAGAATATATCATTAATTTGTACAGAGGAAGTGAAATACAAAATGAATATCTTTTTAATGCAATTACGAGTAGATTAAGTGGCGAAGCAGCTAGTTTAATTGGAGAAAGAGACTCAATACTATCTTGGGTTGACTTAAAACAGGTTTTACAGGATCATTTTGGGATCCAAGGACAGAAGACTGCCTTGTCCTTTAGTTAGGAAGTTTAAAAATTAATAAAGGCGAAAGCTATTTAGACTTTTGTCACCGAGTACAACAATTAAGAAGTATTGTAATTGCAAAGATCAATCAATCGAGGACGTTAATACAAGGTTATCCAAACAACATATCTACATGAATCTTTCTATGAATGTTTTCTTGTATAATCTACCGAAATATTTAGTTAGTTAATAAGATTAAAAAATGTTTCGACACTGGAACGGGCATTAAAAGCCGTTTTAGAGGAACAAAACTTTCAAGAAGTTTACGACCAGAAACAGTTGCGAAACCCTCAATCCAACCAAAACTTCCAGGGACGAAATATTTCTAACAGTAATTTTTATTCACAAGCATCGCCGGGCACCAGCACTAGTGCACTGAATATGCAGCGATCGACGAATGATTTTATTCCCGGTCGTAATTCATTTAATAACGTGATGCAGCCGCAATACAGGAATTACAACCGTAATAACAGTTTTTCTAATAGGTTATTCCAGCCTAGATTTAATAATAGGTATCAAAATAATCCGGTTTATCAAAATAATCCATTCTTTAAGAACTCATCGGGACAAGCCGCGCCACAGTTCCCAGGCCGGCAATTTGCTGACAACGCACAGCGTGCCTCGCAACAACTGCAGCCGCTGCCACCGCCCCAGGTGGTGGAATCATAGACAAGATTAGTGAACGAATGACGCATGACGATAGAGCGGCGCTATTTTCCCGGTTGATTACCGGTTAACTTATTTTGTGGTTTTCAAGCTAAATAAACAAAATATAATATTGTTATCGTTAGAAAATGACGAAATACACTTTTATCATGTTTTTCCACAAAATTGAACCATTTTTGTCCGGGTTTTAGACTTTATCCTGTTAATACCTTTGCCTTTTTCTTTTGATGTCCATTTTCTACTACTTTCTACTACTTAGTCTGTGGCCATTTTCAAAAGAAATGTCAATAGCACAGATTGAGATACAAAGTAATAAACAAAACAAGTAAAATAACTCTGTGAAACAACGCGTAGTTTAGTTTAGTTAATTTAAAAAAATGGCCCCACCAGCTGCAGCAGCAACTCCAGCTCAAATTGAGGTTCTCCTGAATTGTATGAGCGAGAACCCTGAGTTGGCTCGTGGATTATTAAGGGGTGCCGACGGCAGAATAAGATCGAAACGGCTGTGGGAAGGCCTGTGCAACTCACATAATGCGATGGGAAGTTGCACAAAGACCGTGGAACAGTGGCAAAGGGTAAGTTTAATACATTATGTACTCGTACTAATATGATTTTATGGTCAGTTAGTGCAAACAATGATAAATCAGTCATCCTCCCAATACGAGGACCTACGAGTATACTGGCTGGTATTTTTTTAGTGAGTACCTAATTAAAATTAACAAAATTTTAGGTGTGGGCTGATAGAAAATTTATCGCTAAAAAAGCTGCTGGAGCTGCCAGGCGGTCAGCACGTGCTACAGGTGGAGTGCCATCGGTAGCACCAATCCTCTCTCAAGTTGAATTGAAGATATTAACAATTATGGGAGAGGGATTTGGAGAGCCGCAAACTGAGACAATAGTGCCAGCTTTTCCATTGGTAATAATTAAATGTATAATTTATTAGTTTGTTCTGTTTTTGTATTTATTTATTTATAAATTTTATGCACAATATATACATAGGCGGGCTTAATGCCTGAGACATTCTCTACCTTTGGATGATGTAGAGTAAAAAAGAAGTAGGTGCAGTTTAAAGTTGTGTAGATAAATAGTATACAATAAATGGAATACAGATTAACATTTGAGATCAATATCATAAACAAACATGTTATACATATAGCCATCATTAAAATATATAGTCAATATTAAGATAAACTTACATTTACATGAACAAACAAATAAATAATCAAATCTTTATATAAATATTAACAACATGAAAGGTAATAGCTATGGATGGGTACGATCTGCCAGTTCCTTACTTAGAATGTCTTTGACTTTAATTTTAAAAGAGTAGCAGTTTGTAGCTGTCCTGACTTCAAAAGGAAGTCAGGATTTCAGTGTTATTTATTAGTATTTATTAATATATTTATTAGTTTGTTCACAGCAATAATGTATTTTTAATTGTGTGTATATATAATATATGCTGTGACTTTTTTTTATAAAATAATAATAAATAACATAAATACCATTCATATGTGTATTCTTTATGTGTATTTCTTCTATTCATCAATGATAATCAGTTTTTGTTGCACAGGATCCACCACCTGTAGGACAAGACCCAGCAACTATCACACCCATCCCAACATCTGCTGCTGTATCTGCCAAACCATCTTCCCCGGAGCAACCCTCAATGTCCACTGAGACAATAGAGCGGGAGTTGCCAGTGCAAAATCAAAACGATTCAAGTTTGCATGACTATTTAATCGATTTGAAATGTATTGTAAAGTGCATTGAATTAAAGTTCTGATTAGAAGATTTAACTTAAACTGATGTTGTAGGTATTTTGAGATGATACAATGTTACAAAAGGTCAATTTTCTTAGATAAATAAAAGAAAATCTATTTTTTATAGTTCTAGTGTATTGTTAATTTTATTCAGATTTTTAAGTATTTCAGACTGAACTAAGTTCCTAGCAATAATTTAAGACCGCAATAGATTGTTTTGATTGTATTTTTCTTTTCAATTTGATTGGTTGTAAATAAAATAAACACATTCTTTTATTAAAAAAATATTTTATTGTGTAAATTGCTTTTCTTGTTCCATTATATGATTATAAGACCTGTGAGCAAAATAAACAGTTTGTAAAATAAATACTCTAATCAATAATATAACACGGAGGTCGAATATAAGGTGTATACCTTATATTCAACCTCTCACAGCCTCCGTGGCGTGGCGGTATTGAAAGCGGCCGCTACGCAGGAGGCGCGGGTTCGATCCCCGCTCAGTGCTAATATTTGTATGCATGAATATGAGTATTTGCATTGGTCTGGTCGTGCCTCGGAGAGCACTTTAAGATGTCGGTCCCGGTTGCCATACGCATATGTATGACAGTTGTTAAGGCCCCACATAGAAGGGCTGATCAACCTCCGTGGTGTAGCAGTAGTGTATTCAACTGCCACGTCGGGGGTCGCGGGTTCGATTCCCGCTCAGTGCAAATATTTGTATGCATGAATATGTCTATTTGCATTGGTCTGGGTATTTCTATGTATAATATGTATATATTTACAAAAAAAAAAGTAAAGTATTAGTATCCGTTGTCCGGTACCCATAACACAAGCAGGTTCAGCCTTGCTTACTTTGGAACCAGATGGCGCTGTGTAAAAATGTCCGGAAATATTATTAAAAAAATATATTATTACTATTATTTTTATTGACATGTTTTTATTGCCATTGGGACATCACTGCTAAGGCCCACTGCACCTTGGTGGGGGAGCTACCAAGGTGCCGGGCATAAAAATTGAGAGCAGCAAGGATCTAAAAGTAGACAAAGGCAACTGTAAATACAACTTAATAACTAGCACAATCTTCAATATTTTGTATATCCATAGCTATAGTCCTTCATTCTTGGATCAATCCACTACCTTCATCCTGGGATCAACTCCATTTCGTCGTCTTTGCTGAGGCAAAAGAGGTACTAATCCTCACACAAATCTTCAAATAACTCCCGGGTGAACCTATAGTTCCCTATGAACTCAACCTCGGGCATACTCGCCAACCGAAAATTTTTGCGCAAGTAAAATCGGCGTCGCCTCCGCTCTTCTCGCAGAACTTCTTCCAGCATTAAAAAGCAGCCATACTTTATAATTTTACACTTTCGTCGACAGCACGATAGCTATTTTGATGTCGTATCAAATGACATAACGATCTGCCAAAACAAGTATCAAATTCAATTTTTCGGACGGGCAAAAACACATAGGGAGTAGGGATATCTGTCAAATCGTGCTATCATTCGTTCTTAGTTCGGGCTGTCCGTAGGGTGATACGGAGTAGGAAACGCCCGTAACGATGTCCGAAACTACGGACTTCGTGCTAAGAGAGTAGACCCGCAGGTTGCGATAACCGACGTGACCATGAGAACGGCCAGTGCAAGACGCGTCAATTATGTAGATTACAACGAAAATAATGCAAATTATATTTTACCAAATACATCGACTGAGACTGAGCAAGTAGGAAATTTTTATATAAGGGCCTGTACACACCTGAGAAAATAAAATTAATTAATTAGGTCAAAACCAATCACAAGTAAAATATGTTACAATAAAATTGTATGGGGAATCAGAGATCATAAACAAACTAAAATTTATAGTGATTATTGTAATGAAAGGTTAAGAGATATTGATTTTCCATCAGAACTATCAGAATGTTGTGATCGTTACTGCAGTGATCCATCACATAAGATAGTAATAGACCACATGTATAAGAATATTGTTGATGTACTATCAGAAGCTGCAGTGTGTAGTAGCAGTAAACCGGCTAGAGGGAGGAGACGTTATGTAACAGGGTGGAACAAACATGTGCAGGAGGCACATGCTGAGGCTAAAATTAAATTTTCAATGTGGGTAATGTTAGGGAAGCCCACTGAAGAGGAGCTGTGTTTAGAGATATGGTTGAGAGCCGTAAGGTCTTTAAAGGCAAACTAAAATGGTGTCTTAATAACCAAGACCAGATTAAGATGGACACACTAGCACTCCATCGCTCTAATAACAACTTCGGTGGGTTTTGGAGAGCCACTAATAGTTTGAAAGGTGGTCCCAGTGTTCCTGAAAGTGTAGATGGAATTAGCGATTGTAAGCAAATTGCAAATGTGTTCAAAGAGCATTTTAGAATAACATCAACGCTGGGTCCTTCACAGTCAGCCTGTGGTGTCCCCGCTGAGAGTTGTCCGATAACTAAATTCACAGCAGGGGAGGTATGGAGTATTATACACAATATGAAAAGGGGCAAGTCTCCCGGACATGACAGCCTCAGCATCGAACATTTTCAGGCGGCTGGGGTTCACTTAGCGAGAGTGCTCGCGATGCTGTACACATTTTGTATTAGGCACACTTACCTTCCACAGAATATGTTGAAAACAATTGTACCAATAGTTAAGAACCGAATGGGGGATATGTCGGATAGGGGAAACTACAGGCCCATATCACTGGCTACAATAACAGCAAAGGTGTTTGACGGGCTGCTTGATTCGCAACTTGGAAGGTATTTAAAGTTGCATGATTTACAGTTTGGTTTCAGACGGGGGGTATCTACCGAGTCTGCCATTTTGTGTCTCAAGCATACCGTCAAGTACTACACAGATAGATCCACGCCCGTATACGCTTGCTTTCTTGATCTAAGTAAAGCTTTTGATATGGTTTCCTATGACATCTTATGGGAAAAACTAGAAAGCACTAACGTACCCCGAGACTTAATAGAGGCTCTTAAGTATTGGTACAGTAACCAACATAATCAAGTGAGGTGGAGGGACGGTCTGTCTGACTCGTACCAACTGCAATGTGGAGTGAGGCAGGGTGGACTGACCTCACCGAACCTTTTCAGCCTATATGTGAATGGCTTGATTGAGGAGCTCAGTGGCATGCATGCTGGGTGCTATATTGATGGGTTTAGTGTAAGCAGCATCAGTTATGCAGACGACATGGTGCTGCTGAGCCCCTCAATCGGTGCCTTAAGAAAATGAATAGCTGTGTGTGACTCATATACCTTAAGACACGGTTTAGTATATAATTCTAGTAAAAGTGTGATCGTGGTGTTTACACCAGGAAATAAAAAACTTTGTTATGTACCTCCTGTTTCACTAGCTGGGCAAACTCTTAAAGTAGTCAATCAGTTCAAATACCTGGGCCACATTATCACAAGCTCTATGAGAGATGATGCGGAAATGGAACGAGAAAGGCGGGCATTGGCAGTGAGAGGTAATATGTTGGCCCGCAGGTTTGCTCGATGTACGAAACAAGTGAAAATAACCTTGTTCAAAGCTTTTTGCCAGATCTTCTACACGAGCGCCCTGTGGGTCAGCTATACTCAGAAATCTTACAATGCTCTCCGAGTTCAGTACAACAATACCTTCAGGGCATTGTTGGGGCTGCCCCGATACTGTAGCGCGTCGACGATGTTTGCACAGGAACGCACAGATGACTTTTACGCTATACGGCGTAAAATAATCTCTTCATTGTTGCACAGGACGCGGGCTAGCTCTAACAGTGTCCTTAAGGTAATTGTTGCAAAAATAGACTGTCCCATATTGAGACATTGGGTGGGACAGATAATTAAATAACTCAATGCAATGTTACTATGATTTAATTTTACTAACATAGGTTAAGAATTAAATTGTTACTAACAAAATGGATTAATGTTGTCTGATAAATAAATATATTATTATTATTAAATTTGCCGCACATACGTATCCCAGAACTTAATGCAATTTTTATGCTGGATTCATCGTTCGTTCATTTTTAAGACCAAGGTTAGCAAATCAATATTTTTGCAACTTCAAGCGGAACGAAACTTTTGAGGTAGTTAGTACCCATGCTAGTAGTAGGCATAACGAAGTAGTGTTCATCCCCTTACCTAGTACATTTAAAAGTTCTGAGTGGCATAAATTTTATATTTATTGTGTAGACGACCGATATGATGGGTTAATCGGTAGCGATTTATTAACACAAATTCACGCGAATATTGACATGAAAAATAAAATGTTATTTACCAAGGATGCTTGTATACCCATTATCTATAGCCCGCCTGTACATGAAATGTATGAGTTACCGCCGCGTAGCGAATTAAGGGTCAAACTTCCAGTTAATTTGTTACAAGGTGAGGCCTTACTAGATTTTACGAACTTTACGGATGGAGTTAGAATGCCAGCAGCTTTAGTAAACTGTATACAGGGTTATGCTACGACAGTTATACAAAATTCTAGATCCGAACAAATGGAATTAACGATAACTAATCCATTCAAGGTTGAACCGTATTTAGGAAATAATTTAAACAATAGGGTTAATTTGAATTGTACAGATGAGGATAGTTATAGGTTAGATAAACTATTAACGGATAATCTCTCTAAGTTAATATGAATGAGGAGGAGAAAAAATCAATTATTAATATATGTAAAGAATATAAGGATATATTTTATTGCGAGGATGTCCCACTTTCATTTACAAACGAGGTTAAGCACCAAATTAGGACGAAAAATGAAGACCCGATACATATTAAAGCTCACAGGTTACCACCTACACAA
This sequence comes from Cybosia mesomella, assembly GCA_946251805.1. NCBI lineage: Eukaryota > Metazoa > Arthropoda > Insecta > Lepidoptera > Erebidae > Cybosia > Cybosia mesomella. The sequence continues at coordinate 24,545,526 of OX276390.1, read as the reverse complement.
ACAGCGGAAATTAGGGAACAGGTGGAAAAAATGCTTAGAGACAATGTTATACAAAAATCGTTTTCACCTTGGAGCGCACCAGTGCATTTAGTACCAAAAAAAATAGATAGTTCTGGTAAACAAAAATGGAGGATGGTTGTAGATTATAAACGCCTCAATGACATCACGATTGATGACAAATATCCCCTACCTAATATCAATGACCTTTTTGATATGTTAGGCAAGAGTGTTTACTTCACTACGCTAGATTTGGCAAGCGGGTATCATCAAATTGAGGTCGAGAAAGAGGAAAGAGCTAAAACAGGCTTCAGTACACCCTTCGGACATTACCATTTTAATAGAATGCCGTTTGGTGTCAAGACGGCGCCGGCTACGTTTCAGCGCACAATGGATAACGTTCTGAGAGGCCTACAAGGTATCCATTGCTTGGTATATTTAGATGATGTTATTATTTACGCAAAAAGCCTTCACGAACATAACGAAAAGCTTAGGGCAGTTTTCGAAAGATTTCGTGAAACTAACTTGAAAGTACAGCTTTATAAGTCTCATTTTCTACGTAAGGAAGTTTTGTATTTGGGCCACACCATAACCAGTGGCCTATGCTAGTAGAACATTAAGCGGTACAGAGTCGAGGTATAGTACCATAGAAAAGGAGCTTTTAGCAGTCATTTGAGCTGTAAAGCATTTTAGACCGTATTTATGGGAAAAAAAGTTTTACATTTATACAGATCATAGACCTTTGGCGTGGCTGTATTCGCTTAAAGAGCCAAATAGTAAACTTACTAGATGGCGCCTCAGACTCGAAGAATATGACTTTGAGATTAATTATAAGAAAGGGTCACAGAACTCAAACGCAGACGCATTATCGCGTATAAAAATAAATAACTTAGATACAAATAGTAATAATATTATAGTCAGTTTAAATGGTAGAATAATTAAGGAAATTAGAGTTAATATGTTAGAAAATGACAATGAGTCCATGCAAGTAAATGTAGATAATGAGGAAGATATTATTTGCTTATCAGATTCGGAATCGGAACCATTAAGCGTGGAAAGAAAGGAAGCTCCTGTCATAGATATCTCTGATTCAGATAGTGGCGCTACCGCGCATTCGATATCAAATAGGGAACACAAAGGAATACCGATTTTGAATGAGGCGATAGACACCAAACCTAGACAAATACTTGTCCACATTTGGTATAAAAATGAAATCCTAGTAAAGGATATTTCGAATAATACCCAACGAATATTGGAAGTACATTTACCAGAAGTTAATAATGAACATTTAGTTAAGCAGTTTTTATAAGAGTATGTAGATTTTAAGAAAAAATATTTAGAAAAGTTTTTAGTCGGGTAGTAACGGCATTATATAAAAAAAGGTTCGCAAAATTTAACGGAATGTACAGAGAGAGTAATTCACGTCACTAATGAGGACGAACAGAGGGAAATTATTATAAAATATCACGAAGGCAAAACTACTCATCGTGGTATCCGTGAGACGCTCACAAGACTTAAAAGACATTATTGGTGGTCCAATATGAAAGACACAATATCTGCCATTATTAATGCATGCGAACCGTGTAGGAAAATGAAATACGAAAGAAAACCAATGAAGCCCCCAATTCAACTCACTCAAACACAAAATATGCCATTTGAAGAAGTTTTCATGGACCTCTTGTACTTAGAAAATAATTATTATTTAACTATAGTAGACGCTTTTAGTAAGATAGCTCAAGCTTTTAACGTACCAAATAGAAGTACACCAGAAATAGTTAGGCTTTAATTATTTCAGTATTTACGGGATACCCAAGAAGATTAGCAGTGATCCGGGGAGCGAATTTAATAATAACCTTGTTAAAGAATTATTAAGCTTGTACAAAATTGAAATACACGTAGGGACACCAAATAATCCCAACTCAATGGGCATAATTGAACGGTTCCACTCAACGGTAATCGAGATTTATAGGTTAGCTAAATACGAAAAAAGCGATCAAGACGCAGCATCCGTAATGACCTATGCTGTGATGGCCTACAATGTACTGTGTATGACAGTACTACAAATTTAACGCCTTTTGAAAAGGTATTTGGACATACGGAATCAGGAAATGCTTTCGATATAGATAGAGATAAAAATCTTTTACAGAAATTAGTACAAGATCATAGGAAACGGCTTAAAGTTTTATATGATTATGTTAGTGATAAGATTAGGGAAAATAAATGTAAAATTGTAGAGAAAAAGGGTGGAGAAAAGCCACCAGACATAAAAGAAGGTGACGTGATTTTCATGAAAACTACCAGGAATTGTAAAGCTAAAGAAGTACCACGGTATGAAAAAGTGGAAGTAACAGGAAAAGCCGATAGGAATATTGTACCGGTAAAGTTGAGACAAAGAAATACGAAAGTAGCTATAAAGAACGTAAAACGCCCTCCACAGGTGGTGGCAAGCAGTCCTTACGCTCCTGGTCCTAGCGGAATCAGCAAGCAGCGTAAATGTGCAGGAGATGACTCAGAATCCTGGAATAGCGCCGATGCGGATCAGTACAGCAGTGATTCAGAATAATCACTGGAATATTTTTAAAACGTTAGATTTAGAATCGATAAATAGGTGCTTAGATACTAATATTAATCAATATTTTAGAATAAAACACATGATTTACTCGCTAAATGAGTCGCGTAGCGAACTTGTAGGATTAGTAGTGCAAATAGAGTCTTTCATGGATCTTACAAAAGACAGATTAAACCAAATAATGCCCAGTATGCGATTAAAAAGAGGCATACTAAATCCTTTAGGTTCGATTGTCAAAATAATTTCAGGTAATGATGACGCTATTAGATATAATTCAGAGATAAGTCAACTTAGAACAGAGAACATTCTGTAGAAAGAAAACTTTCACTTATGCAAAAAGCTTTCGATAAATTAGTAAATATTTCCGATGACCTGAATTTTAACTTAAATCAATTGAATATTAAAACTTTGCAATTAAAATCAATTCAGTACAACCAGTCAAAAATACATAATATAGTAAGTCTAATGAATGCCCTATATCAAATACTACATAACTTTCGTACTATTTATAATGTAATTCAAGAAATAGAGATAGCAATAGCTTTTAGCCGAATACACATACTCCACCAATCTATTATTAATTCTACGGAACTTTTTAATATTTTATTAGATACAGAGAAGCATCATAGGTTGGTGTATTCAGTAGGTAGGCACAATCTTACGAAATTAGAAAGCACTATAGTTCTTAAATCTTATTCTGATAGTAACAAGTTAGTTTTTGTGTTAGAAGTCCCTTTACTAGACACGGACACATATAATTATTACAAGATTATTCCCATACCTATATACGATCCTAGTTCCCTAAAAACCTCTATAATAATTCCCAAATATCCTTACCTCATAGTGAATGGATTGAAATACAGACCCGTAGCTACTCCGTGTGAGCAGATCGAAGATGATCGCGTCCTGTGTAAAGAATAAAACATCGTGCAATACGCTGAAACAACGTGCATAGAGCAAATAATGCTGCTACAAAACTATTCTGCATGCCATAAGAAATATATACAAATAGAAGATGTAAGAAGCCATATCATAGCTAATGGAATATGGTTACTGTTCACAAAGAGGAACCTGGTACTCACAGAACTCTGCAACAATGAAGTCATGAAATACAACCAAAGGAACATTCCTGGTGACATCCAATCGAAACTGCGAGACTCAAATTGGAAATAAAACTATTAGTAAGGTAGCTGGAACAAGGACACGCGAGACCAGTTTGCTGCTGAAACCCGTAGCAATGCCGGAGCTGCAACACGAAATTAAAACAGAAGACAGCCTAGTTGATCTCCGCGGCGTAGACCTCAACAATGTTAGAGAAATTTTGAACAGTGCAAAATACAACAGTGAAAGTGTAGATAAAAGTGAAATTTTGATAACCCAGAACATAAGTGTATGGACAATAAGTATTTTAATAATAATTTTTGTTTTAATATTGTCATTCCTGATTGTTAAATTTAAGGTATTTAGAAAAATTCTTGTTTTACGACGAAATCATCTGGACCCGAAAGATTTGTCTCCAGCTGATTTCTCTCTTAGGGGGGGAGGAGTTAAGGATTCTCATCCTATAGATATATGCTTTGTCAGCCAAAGCAAGGCATAGCAACAAGATTGCAACATGTAACCGGAACATTGCATCACACTGCATCGAATGTTCTAGAACAATTATAGCTGATGTGTTAACTTAAATTCTGTGAACTTAGGATACATGACACCCTTTGTTACCCCACGACTACCAGTAAGACTTTGAAAATATGTAATTAATTCTGTCCCAGTCTTCGCTCGAACAACACTGTAAATCGGTTTTTATTAAAATAAAGTTTTTTTATTTAAAACCGTATCTCAATACCTTGACTCGCCTCTATGACTTGTGATGGTTTACCATATCTGGTTAACAACATTTGTATAGCTATTGCATAGGTTCTCCTCCTAATGCTGACTTCAAATAAAGTAGCTTGTCAACATCCGGTAGTGATCTGTCATGAATATTGGATTTATAGATATCCCAAAATTCGCACCAATTTAATACGCCTCCTTGAAACTCAGGTAAAGCAAGAGTCGGTAATTTAGCAGAGAAAACTTGGCATTGCCCCCTTTCGCTATGTCTCTCACCTCCATTCCGATTCCGTTCTCCAGAAAGTCCACACCTTTGTTCAGCCAAAACCTCCTCAGCGTTAAGCTGAGCACCACCCATATCTGAGATTTCGTCTGGTGAAGGACCATTTGAAATTCTAAAATATTCACCAAGTTCCGACGTGAATCTCTCAATCACGTCCCACAATTCAGATGCACACATCTGTGCTCCCTGTACACCCTCGCTGCCATCAATTCCTCTCCTGCAATAGATCTCCGCTTCATCTTGATGTTTAGTTATTCTTTCTGTCACTCAACGAAGTCCCGTCCCAATCATGTCGTCCAATGGGTATTCTTCCTCGCTACATTCCATTATATATACTATGTATACATTGTAGATCGGGGAATATTCATCCATGACTACAACCTATCTACTATACATAGCACCATTATATTTATATCTTATGTATACGCAGGTAGAGAAATGTTTACATTATTCCTCGGCGCCTACCTGGGTCTGTCCTGCGGAGGTCGCTGCATTTGATGAGAGTTTGAAATGCACAGTTGAGTTGATTCTAAATGTTTCACTTAAGAACTCTAAATGGATGCAGGCGACTCTCCCCATCCGTCACGGGGGTATCGGGATACGTCGCGCGTGGGATGTGGGTGTGCCGGCTTTCCTGGCGTCGGCGCATGGGGTAGCGGATCTCGTCACTGTAATCCTTCATAACAATGGTGGCGGGGTGGGGCAAAGGGCACTGCCGCCGATGCCGAGACAGCTTGGTTTGCCCGCAGTTCTGCGGCGGCGAGCCCAGACGTACCTCATGTTCAGCGCGCCTGGTATGAGGGCATCGCTGGGAGGGTTGGGAAGCAGTTGGTGGAGGGCGCTTCGGGAGCCGATCTGGCTAGGCTTCGTGCGGTATCACAACAGGAATCAGGAGCATGGTTGAACGTCCTGCCTTCGCCTCACCTGGGTACTTTGTTGGACGATAATTCTTTGCGGGTGGCGGTTGCCCTCCGCCTGGGCTGCAGGGTGTGTGAACCCCATAGATGCACTTGCGGTTCCATGGTGGGGTGTGAAGGTCATCAAGCACTGAGTTGTCGTAGAAGTGCAGGTAGGTTTCCGCGTCACCATGCTCTAAATGATATACTCCGGAGAGCCTTTAAATCGGCAGATGTCCCGTGCCTGTTGGAGCCGCCTGGCCTTAGCAGATCCGACGGCAAAAGGCCGGACGGTATGACTCTGGTGCCGTGGAAAAATGGCAGGTGCCTCCTGTGGGATGCCACGTGCGTCAGCACTGTAGCTCCCAGTCACCTGAGTCGTACTGTCCTGTCTTCAGCAGCTGCTGCCGAAGACGCCGCTGATAGAAAGCGGGAAAAATATGCGGCCTTAATGGAGCAATATTTATTTGCACCGTTTGCGGTCGAGACGATGGGCAGTTGGGGTGCCGACGCTAAAAGTTTAGTGGGCGAATTGGGGCGTAGGTTGAGGGACAAGACGGGTGACTCCCGCTCCGGCTCGTATCTGGTGCAAAGGTTGGCCATCGCTATTCAAAGGGGCAATGCAGCCAGCGTAATGGGCACCTTTGCACCGGGTACGGTGAGGGACGGGTTAATTTAATTATTTATTTATTTTTAATGTGTGACATACATTATTCCTTATTAAAATTATCTTTTAACAAAGATTAATTCTACTCGACTGTACTTTCTCTTAATGCTACCGAATATAAGCTCTACACGTTCTCTTCTGTGCAGAATGATTATAACTTCGCATAGTAGTTCTGATAATTATATTCCTCTCTCTCAGTGTTATCATTAGGACAAGATTAGAACAATATCTCTATACCACCTCATGGCATTATTTAAAAATGAACATGGCTTCGCTTATATGTCTATATGTACACGTAGATTCATAATATCCGTGTACATAGTCGTACACTTCTACATCTAAAATTCGATTCAATTGCTCTTATCCGATTAAATACTTGAGAATACATTACAAGTGTTTAAATCGTTCCTATCCTTCTAGTTTGAATGTGTAAATCGGACAAAATTTCAATAAATAATTTGTTCACACATATCCTTTCTAATAAAGGTTTAAAAATAATCATAGTTATTTACCATTCTTCATACGAGAAGTTTAACAGTAAAGTACCTATGCATATAGGTAGATATTCATATCTTATATCGCACCGGCGAAATAGTATTCCAACTATGTAATACGATACTTACGATAGGTATATAATCTCCAGGATTCAAATACAGTACACGTACTATAGTTTCATACATAATTCCTATATGAAGTAGTAAATAGTAAGTAAAAACTAGTTGTAACTTGTGTAAGTATATTCATTCACATTAAGACTTTATCGTTTTCCTATCCTTTTCTGTTTCATCGTTTTATGCTTTAATTATATCCATTAACATTCGCTTTCATTACGACTTTAATTTAGTATTTCAACAAAATGAGAGCGTCTAAAATTCAAAATTCGAATCGTGAAATCGCGTCATTTCTACATGTCTGCTCGAACTAGATGTAATATTAGGATAATAATACGATATTATCGACCACTAAATTCTTATAACAGATAGAAAATGATGCAGACCAATCGCCTTAATTTATCACTTTGCTTACCTCAAATTTTCAACTTTATACAACATAAAACGTCACTGACTTTAAACTTCTCAATCGTATACCTATACATTCATTACTCTTCTACATTATACATCAAGTAAAAGAATCTAAACAAACTCTTTAGAATCTGTTGTTATAGTGCTCACCTGATCTTATTAATGCACTTTTATTGTACACTATATTAATTAGGCCGTTTTATTGTTTATTTATTCGAACAATAACAGCTTGCACATAACTTACTTTCTCTGTAATGGTGCAATGTAGTATAGCGAACTCTGGTGAACAATTTCCCAACTATTATTCACAATTTGTACTTTTTATTTATAATACGATGTGTATACCTACATATACTTAGAATATTCTAAAATTTACTAATTTTTAATAAGTAAAATATAAAGGGATTCATTCCTTTATATCAGTGTGCAGTCTAAAATCTAGTAAAATAAAACTTATTGAAAATCCCTCATAACATCGGTACGTAGAATTGGCGCTAGCTCAATGGTTCCGTTTTACGTCCGCTGATAAAAAATAATTTGACAACTTTTCGAAATTCTTACAAAGTATACGAGATATTTCAAGGTTACAAATAACTTATTAATTTAATAAGATTGATATATTAATCAAATTCTTAAATAGGCTCGAGATTCTTTTGATTATTTACGATAAAATATATCAAACTTTTAAGAAATTCCTGTTAGCTTCCTGGAAGGAATTTGTAGTACCGTTATTGCTCAATAGATGTCATTACGTGTAGCATTTCAGCTTTAATTTTCTTAAAATTAGTTTTTTATATATCATAGTTTATTATTCATTAGTTGATAACTTCCAATCTCCGCAGGACCCGCCGGCGCAGGCAACAAATGTCGTTTACATACAATTCACTTAATCGTGTGGATCTCCTTCGATATTTAATATCTCTTCAAGCTAATGTAAATGTTTGGTAGCTTATTTTCCGCAGTATTATCCACTATGTTTTACATATCCTTCATCATCATTTTATACTAAGATCTCGGTCAGCATACACCATGCTGTCGCAAAGTCCCATACAGTAATGTCTATATGCATGAAAATATCGCCTATAACTTGTCATCTATAGCGTCCAGTATAACTCAAGCGTGGGCCAGCAAAATCATATTATAACCAGCATCTGTCACCATATCGCGACATTGGCTATATTTATATTTAGATCTCACGTACCTGGGCTCCCAAGGGTTACCGGTATGTTTCTGCTTCTCTGTTGTACTGCAAGTTATATGAAGTTACTGGGTTAATTGGCTTGATTGCTCCTCCTATATATAAAATAAATAGATGATTACATGAACAACCTCATTCATCAATGCCAGCTACTGTGGACTTGTGACATCCCAATGACTACTCCTCGTGTAGTATGTTATCAGCGGATTAACACTATAGTCGTAGTGTGTAATGGAATCATGACCTCATCGGTACTTAAACTCATTGACTTTAAAGTCAAGGAAAGGGGGTCTCTCAAGCTCATAGGGAGCTTCTCTTGCGACTACAATACTCGTCCAGGACGTGGTCTCTCAAACTCATCGGGAGCTTCTATCGAGATCACATTACTCGTCCTGGAAGTGGTCTCTCAAGCTCATCGGGAGCTTCTATTGAGATCACAATACTCGTCTTTCTGAGTAATCGCTTTGGAACCATCGGATGTCTCCGATGTTCCCCATGACTTGTTACGTGCACGCCAAGCTTCTCAGACATATCCGGGATTCCAGAACGCCACCTAGTTCTTACGATCCACCGGATGGCCGCCACGGAGACCCGTCGATATTGGTAAGGCTCCTAAGGCCTCGCGCCATAGTAATATTTCACACCATCTGTGTAAGGCATCCATCAATAAGTGTTCGATTCGAACGATAAACAAGGTAAGTAACTACCATAAAACATATGTGAAGTAAGGACGCATTCGACTTTCGAAATACAAACGGGGACCATCAAAGAATATCTTAAAGGGGCATTCTAAATATGCCGACGCATAGAGATAATCCATAATACTCAGCTTAAGTTCAGAAGAAAGTATTCCATCTCCCGTGACTCTGCTTCAGCTCTGCTGTTACTAAAACCATTTTATATTCGGCACGCCTCGCATCGCTGCCATTGCAACTCAAAATCTTACCGCCGAAAAAACTAAACGTAGTGCTTATATTCTCTTTGGAAAAAACCATAGACTGACTTTAGAGTACATCCTCTTTATAGTGTTGCTACACGAAATAACTAGAGTAATTCTCACCTAGAACTCTCGCCTGGCGCGACACAAGGTAAGTTAAAGTGCTTTAATATGTACCTACTAGTATACTTAGGTATTTATTTAGGTCTTACTTGTACCTAACCTTCGAAGAACGAAGTATTTTTTTTATTTTATATATTTATTCCGTTTGATTGCCTAATTTAGGTACCTACCGCGACGTTGATTGATGGGTCATATCCATATTTATATTATAAATGCGAAAGTAACTCTGTCTGTCTTTCTGTCTGTCTGTTTGTCTGTGTGTTACGCTTTCACGGCTCAACCGTTGAACCGATTTGGATGAATTTTGGTATGGAGATGATAGCTTGAGTCCTGGGGAAGGACATAGGCTACTTTTTATCCGGAAAAGTGCACAGATCCCCGGAGAATTGCGATATACGAATTCCTCGCGGATGAAGTCGCGGGAAAAAGCTAGTAATAAATAATAATTAGTCAAAGTTGCAAATATTTCTCTGGGCCTATATTAATTTACATTGTTAGTTCTTTTACGTGCCTACTTAGTTTATTATTTATTTTAGATGTCTGATGGCGATGGAAAAAAGAAACTTTCTGGTGCACAAAGTCGAAAAAGAAAGCTGAAGAAGGAAGTGTCTCTGAAAAAGAATACAAGTTCTATTAAAAAGTTTTTTGTTCGACCCGGTCCTTCCTCGGATGCACACCTGGAGACAGAGACATATGAAAGCCAAAATAATTCTACAGCAGAACTCGTCACTTCTACGTCATCGCCGCCGCCGCTGCTGTCTTTGTCGTCGGTAGTTGAAGAAGACGAAGAACCTACTAGTGCCGAAGCGTCCCCGGAGAATATACTTCGAGAAGATATAATGGACGATCTCGCGTTATGGCCACAGGTGTTATCCGATAAACAGAGAATATTTTTGATGGAGCGTGGGCCAGTACAGGTAAAAGTGGGTTCATATCCTTCGAATAGTTCGAAAAGATCTTTTTCAAATGCTTATTATACTAAAAAAATGTTAAATAATGAAACCGTTTTAAGAAACTGGCTGGTTTACTCTAAGGCAACTGATTCTGTTTATTGTTTTTATTGTACAATTTTTCATGCTGATGCGACTCCGACTCCTTTTAATGGTGAAATAGGTTACAAAGATTGGCAGCATTTGTCTACTGCTATAGAACGTCATGAAAAGAGCTTAGGGCACCTATCATGTCTTAAGAAACAAATTACATTGAAAACTGTTATTTTAAAAGAAAAGTCGGTAGATTTCTTGCACCAAAATGAAATTGATCGGGAAAAAAACGTTGGGTTGCAGTACTCGAAAGAATAATCAACATACTTCATTTTTTAGCGAGGCAATGTCTGGCTTTTCGGGGAAGATCTCAAAAAATTTACGATTCTGATAATGGTAATTTTTTAAAGCTGGTTGAATATACCTCTAACTTTGATAATGTGCTTGCGGAACACATTGCCCTTATTCAAAAATCTGAGTCACGCCTAACTCATTATCTTGGCCATAATATTCAGAACGAAATTATAAAATTATTGAGGGAAAGAATAAAAAAAACCATTGTTTTGGAATTGAAACAATCAAAATATTATGTCATTATTTTGGATTGCACACCAGATGTTGCACATGAAGAACAAATATCGATTGTCGTACGGTACGTTCTTTTAAATACAAGCAACAAGGCTGAAGTAAAAGAACACTTTCTGGGGTTTTTTCCTAATAAAGACACTACTGGCCTGGGCTTAACACAAGTTTTGTTAGATTTTTTAATCTCTAATTGATATACAAAATATGCGTGGTCAAGGTTACGATAATGGTGCAAACATGAAAGGGAAAAATATAGGTCTACAAAAACGAATTTTAGATATAAACCCGCGCGCATTTTATGTGCCTTGTGCGGCACACAGCCTAAATTTGGTAGTGAATGACGCTGCTAAAAGTTCATTAGAAATTGTCAATTTCTTTTCAATTGTGCAGGAAATTTATGTTTTTTTTTTCTGCGTCAACAGCACGTTGGCAAATACTTGCTGAAGAAGTGCCAACTTTAAGTCTAAAACCACTCGCAAATACTCGATGGGAGAGCAGGGTTGAAGCCGTAAAAGCTCTACGTTTTGAACTGGGAAAAGTGTATGATGCCTTGTTTACTATATATTCCGATAGGAGCAAAGATGCAGAGTCAAGAAATATGGCAAAAATTAAGTCGTTTAAATTCATCTGCTCTCTGCTTATTTGGTTTGAAATTTTAAGCAAGATAAATATAGTTAGCAAGTCCCTTCAAAAGTCAGATATTGTATTGTCAGAAGCGGTGAAAATGATTGATAATACAAAAATAAGTTTGTCTGAATTCCGTAATGAGTCCGCTTTTGAGGAGCTCCTTAACAGGGCGAAAACTGTAGCGGAAGAAGCCGAGGCAATAGTAGAATTTCCCACACCTGCACGCACTCGCGCTCGTAAAAGGTTTTATAATTATGAGGCGGAGGATGAACCGATAACAGACGCGAAAACACATTTTAAAGTAAATTTTTACTACTATTTGTTAGACACCGCAATTACCAAGTTCGATGAACGGTTCGAACTTTTGAATGAAAATAATGTAATGTTTTCATTTCTTCAAAAATTGAAACACTGGGAACACTTTGGACTCTGATACAAAAAAAACTCATTGCTCTAATTTAGAAAATAAACTTTGCCATGCTGGCTCTTCAGATATGGAACAGTTCGAGCTCTATAATGAAATCGAATTATTACCGATGTTTATTGATGATTCCACGACGCCATTGGATATTTTAAATTACTTGTTTGCGAATAAATTAATTTCAGTGTTCCCAAATCTGTCCACAGCGCTGAGGATATACCTGACACTTCCAGTCACGGTCGCACATAGCGAAAGGTCATTTTCTAAACTAAAAATAATTAAAAACTACCTTAGATCAACATTGTCGCAAAGTAGATTGACAAATTTATCGTTAATAAGTATAGAACATGAAATCAAAATTGAAGTTAGTGACATTGTTAAAGATTTCGCCAATGCAAAAGCTCGAAATGTAACTTTTTTGTAAATACATTTGTGCATCATTTGTGTGTATATATTATAAATATATATATTTGTGTGTACGAACGTCCTGTTATTCACCTAAATATTTTTCAAAGACTACAAAGTTGTGATTTTTTTTATTCTTTTAACCCATTCCTTCCCAAAAAAAACTTTTTGCGTCCCGACATCATTTAAAAATCACCATTTGCATTAGAATTTCCGTTTGAAAATATAACTGTTAGTATTCCATTTTGACCCCGCGCCTAAAGACTAGAGGGCGCCAGGGTACTGTTTGCACACGGGCGCCACAAAGGCTAGAGACGCCTCTGGGGCTACTGCCAGTGCAGCAACTTCCCTTTTTTTTGTTTTGTCGTCAATCATCTTGCTGACTCTACTGGTCAAAGATATCTCGCCGCTTTTTCAGGCGACGAATGCTTTCAGGGACTGTGAGCTGTCCCGCAAGTTTATTAGGATGCACTTGTAGTCGCTTTTTGTATTTGTCGTCGTAGGTACTGTAGCGTCCGGGGCTTGGACGCCACAATACCTCGTGTTGATAATAAGATAAACACAGAGGGAGAAATTTAAATGGGCATTTATTATATCATCAAAGCTTCCTAAATCGGGTTTAGGGAGGTTTTTACGCGTATACTTTTATTTTACTGCGAGCTAGGGAATCGCGAACTCCGCTCAAGGACTGAGCCTAAATTTATTGCACTATTATCTTCTCTTCGGCCGGCGGACCCGGGCGGCGCGTCTAGTCGCCCGCTGTCAGCCGCACAGCCGAATGCAGCTCCACGCCGCAATTGTTTTTCTTCCCTAAGCTAAATTTGAATGACAAAGTATTTTTATTTAAACTCTGACACATGATGGCCAGGTAATCAAACCGTGGTGTATCGAACGAGGTCGCACACCACAGCCAGCTACGCCCAAGGCCTCATGTGACAGCCTGACTCCCTAGACATTCTAAATCTGGGACACAAAAAAAAAATTATGCGAATTGTCCCTTACAATGGGAATAACGAAGCAATCTTTGTAATAATTAGTAAACGATAGTAGAATTTCAAATTATAGCAATTAAACTGTAATAAATACTGAAAAACACGAACAAAGAAAAATTGCTTCATTCTTGGCCAGGCAAAAACCCAGGTTAAAAGAAACCTGACCACAATCAGCCTCATCAAAGAAAAGTTATTGGTATCACTTGCCGATACATTTTAAGGTTTGCCCTGAAAGGACTTAGTAACACAGTACTTTTAAGACCTACCTAACTAAAAAGAAAGATGACATAACTTGATCTTTCTTTACACATTATGCATGTGAAGCAGAGACTATGTCGCCTACACATTACTAAATTATTTTTAAAACAATACTAACGAGAAAGAACTTACTCTATAAAGAAAAGTCTGATCGAAAACTAACTTTCAATCATCGTCGGCGCTTATGTCCAGAACGATTTGACTCTCTTACAAAGTTTAGATCATAACTCTCAATATTGTACAAAAAATAATTGCCTAACTCCTACGCTAGAACATCACGAACATAAAAAACAAAACAAATCTATTTATCTTCAGCAGCGCAGCAATATGAAATAAACAGAGAACACATATTAATAATAAAATACTACTAGTTACTAGTTACGCTAGTACGTAATGCGGTTTTAGTCGGTTCAAGATAACACGTTATTCACTACGTGAATTATAATTCTACTAAGACTTATAGTCCTTATTGGCCCTATTGACCCGCAGACAACTATCAATGCTCTTGAAACATTCTGGAACAAGCCACCATCATAGCCATCTTCTCGTTGAGCACATAATATCACATAAAAGCACATAAAAGCAAAATAAACAACGATACTGATAAATGCGTCGCTCCAATTGTCGCACGACGTCTTTCTTCAAACGGTACGGGATCGATCCATTCACTGCCAACTGCAGAATGTTGGCGTTTCCGACCTCTGCGGAAACTAGCGCTTCACCAGCTGTAGCAACCACTAGCTCCTGTGGAAACCAGCACCTCTACCAGTTGTATGGAAACCGGCGTTCCTCCACCAATTGTAGCTGTAGCAACCACCAGCTGTATGGACCGCAGCGCCTCCACCAGTTGTAGCGTCCGGGGCTTGGACGCCACAATACCTCGTGTTGATAATAAGATAAACACAGAGGGAGAAATTTAAATGGGCATTTATTATATCATCAAAGCTTCCTAAATCGGGTTTAGGGAGGTTTTTACGCGTATACTTTTATTTTACTGCGAACTAGGGAATCGCGAACTCCGCTCAAGGACTGAGCCTAAATTTATTGCACTATTATCTTCTCTTCGGCCGGCGGACCCGGGCGGCGCGTCTAGTCGCCCGCTGTCAGCCGCACAGCCGAATGCAGCTCCACGCCGCAATTGTTTTTCTTCCCTAAGCTAAATTTGAATGACAAAGTATTTTTATTTAAACTCTGACACATGATGGCCAGGTAATCAAACCGTGGTGTATCGAACGAGGTCGCACACCACAGTACTTATCTCCTCTTTAACCATAGGCATGTTTAAATTTTCATGTATCTCTGTTGTTCTAATAAACCAAGGTGCATTTGATATTTGCTTCAAAATGTAGTTTTGCACTCTTTGCACAATCATTATGTTGGAATTACTAGCAGAGCTCCATAATTGCATTCCGTATGTCCAGATCGGCTTGAGTATAATTTTATAAATGAGAATTTTGTTATCGATGGCTAGCTTTGAATTTCTACCAAGAAGCCAGTAGAGATTTCTATAGTTGTAGTTCATCTCATCCCTTTTCATTTGAATTTGTTTCTTCCAGGTAAGCCTGCGATCCAAATGCATTCCCTGGTATTTAACTGAGTCTTGGTGTGGAAGCTGGTTGCCGTTTAAAGTGACTGGTGCACAGTCACCATTACACAGAGTGAAGGTAACGTGAACGGAATTGGATACACTGGCAGCAATTCTCCATTTAGCTAACCATTTCTCAACTTCACTCAAGCTGTTCTGTAGGTTATGCGAAGCTTGAAGTGGACACCTGCTTGATGCTAGTAACGCTGTATCATCTGCAAAAGTTGCGACAGTAACTTCAGAACTTTGTGGTAAGTCTGATGTGAACAAGATGTATAGAACAGGTCCCAGTACTGAGCCTTGTGGCACTCCTGCAAAGATGTCATAAAAGCCAGATGTGGAACTATTTTCTTTTATTTGGAATATTCTGTCACTTATGTAGGATTTGATAATCATGAAGTAAGTATGTGGTAGTAGAGTTTTTATTTTATATAGCAATCCTTTATGCCACACCTTGTCAAACGCCTGTTGAATATCAAGGAATGCTGCCGAACAGTATTCCTTTTTTTCAAAAGATTTTCTGATAGCCTTACAGACTCTATGGACTTGTTCTATGGTGGCATGTTCTTTCCTAAAGCTAAATTGGTGGTCAGGAATAATATTTCTTTCGTGACGGACATGTAAAAGTCTTTGCAGTAAGATTCTTTCAAAGAGTTTGGACATAACTGGGAGCAGACTAATAGGGCGGTACGAGGTTACTTCGTGAGCAATTTTGCCAGGTTTGTGAATCATCACGATTTGCGACACCTTCCATATGTCTGGAAAGTGTCCGATTCTTAGAATTGCATTGAACAGCATTGTAAGATACACTATAGCTTTGCGCGGTAGCTCTTGAAGGACCCTTATGAATGAGGTCTAACCCTGAAGCCTTTTTGCTGTCCATCGATTTAATATTTCGATGAATTTCTCTGGGTGTCACTATTTCTAATGGTATGTCGAGTTGGAAATCCTGCAGGAGCACAGAATCAATTTCTGTTTCATCTGAGTTTGGATCCGGTTCATTTGGTGGGAAGATTCGACTTAGATGATCTGCAAAGGCCTCAGCTTTACTTATTTCAGTTCTAGCCCATTTACCATCTGGAGTTTGAAGTGGAGGTTTTGGGCACAATGGTCGATCAAAATTTTTGCAAGCTTTCCTTATGGAGTAGTTGCTCGCTTTTGTGGCAGAGAGATTTTCTAAATAGGTCTCCATGGCAACATTATTTGCTTCGGATATTAAATTTTTTAATTCTTTGGTTGCTCTGTTGTATGTCGTCTTGTCGCTTGGATGTCTACTGATATGCCATATTCGCCGAAGTTTTCTTTTTTCCAGTATTTTGAGACGTAAGGTATCTGAGTAAACTTTACGATGTGGCGGGCGTTCGATAACTTCGGGAGTAGTCATCCAACAACAGTTTTGAATTGTAGTAGTTATTAATTTGGCTGCTTAGTCGATATCGTCACCACTTTTAAAAGCCACTCCAAGCTCCAGTTTCTCTTGAACCAGTTCTCGAAAAGAGTGGCAGTCTGTGCTTTTGCTATATAGTATTTGCTTTCTCTCCACATTAAGAACTATACTTCCCACTGTCAGTATAACGGGTACATGATTTGAGTTAGCATCCAAGCATGTTTGTATGTTGAAAAAAAGTTTAGATAGTCCCTTTATGACGAAGAAATCAATGACATCTGGCAGTCTCCTTGGATCAGTGGGCCAGTTAGTAGGCTCTCCCGTTGAGATTGTGTTAATATGGTTCTTATCCAAACTCTTTTTAAGCTCTCTCCCTCTGGTATTAGTGAGTCTAGACGCCCAGTGAACATGCTTAGCGTTCCAATCTCCTCCGACTATGAAACGAGGACCCAGGGTATTGAATAGCTCATCATAATGCTCTTCTGTTAGTTTGTGTTTTGGTGGACAGTATTGGACATTGAATGCTCCATTATGGTCTTCAATTGATATAGTGGTTGCCTGAATATGAGTTTTTTTAAACTGCAGAAGTTCATAATGTTTAATTGTAGATCTTACAATGATAGCCGATCCCGCATGTGCAGTGCCGTCTGGATGATTTGTAGCATAGATGTTGTAATTGGGAGTATTAATATAGCTGCCAGCAGTTAAGTGGGTTTCAGACACTAACAATATGTCTATGTGATGTGTGTGTAGAAGAACTTCGACCACTTCTTTATTTGGGATAGTCCATCAAGGTTCCAGTTTGCTATCTTGAGGGAAGTCATTTTGTAATAGTGGTGACAAGGGTTGTTATGAGGCTGATTAAGCTACTCATTTGTTGTAGGATTAGATCAAATTTTTCTGCTTGTTGTAATAATATCTGTTCCAGTGTATTATTGGATTGTTGTATAGAATGTGAATCCCTTTCATTGGTTGTTTTGATAGATTTCAAAACATAGCTATATGTCATTTGTTTGTTGATACCAGGGTATGATCTTTCTCTTTCAGAGGGTTGATTTGGGAGTGAAAGTGTATGCGAGTCAGTTTTGTGGTTTCCTCTAGACTTGAGATGTAGCTCCTTATTGATTTTCCTTTCTAATATTTGTTTATAGACTTCACAACCTTTAAAATTTGCTGGATGAACACCAAGACACAAGGCACATTTTGCAGGGGTATTACGATCGGTCTTTGTACATTCAGACGTCTTGTGTGATTGTGCACATTTTACACAGCAATGTGGCCTCATACAGTAATTTTTAGAATGGCCATACTGCTGACATCTTTGGCATTGGACTATAATGTCTCGTTTCCTTGGATCCTCTATAGTAACTGATTGATGATGAATGTACTTGATATTTTTGACGGCTTTATTGTTAGGACCCTGTAGTAGGTTGGCAAAGAATGTGTACGTAGGTTTTTTGTCAGGCCCGTATTTAGCATTTATTATTTGCCCAACCACGGTGTTACCTGTCTCTTCCAAAGTTTGTTTTAATACAGTGGTGGGTGTTGTATGATGTAGGTTTCTAATTACAATTCTATATGTACGATTTTCTTTTTTGTTGAATGTATGTCCAATGAGACCATTTTTTCTTACCATATCTATTATGCGTTTATATACTTCTGCATTAGCTCTGCTGATCCTCAGTTGGATTTGGCTGACTATTTTGTAATTAAAGTCCACCTTGTTTGCTACACTTTCCAGCAATTCCGTAAGCTTGTTGATTTCTTCAATGCCATAGAGAATAATGGGTGGTGGTTTAGTGACTTTTTTAACATTTTCATTCGGTATTTTGGTGTTGTCTTCCTTTTGATCAACAGAAGGTCCACTGAATTTGTTTGTGATCATTATTCTATCTGGTGATGGTGAAGATACTTTTTTCCTTTTTGCATTTCTCAAAGTTGGTACCCTCTGCCAGGTGGGGGGATTAGTCTCTTCAGGTTCTATAGTAATTATGCCTTCTTGATTTTGAGTAGCAGACTTAGGTGTCAAAGTTTGAGTTTGGATATTAACATCTGGCACGGAGCTTAGAGATGCACTTCTAGGCCTTGATATGAACAGGCTAGGATGGAAAGCTTGCTGTATTAGCTTCTTATTACTATCTTTAGGACCAGTAGCATTTACTGATAGGGGGGCCTGGTTGCCCACCCCCCTGCAGTCTCCGGTAACCAATTTCTCACTTACAGGCCCGGTTACCTGTAAGCGCCGGGTGCTAGCCGGGATGCATGGCAAAACATTATCATTATCTTGACACATTTCATTATGAAAGTTGGGAGAAATAATCACAGCACTTCCCCAAGGTACTATGTGCACATCTTTAGAAGGCATTTAATTCTTCTTGGCTCGTGCTTGCCAGATAACGGGTTACTTAACCGCCGCCCGTGGCCCGGCGTTGCTAAGGTTGCTCAATTAGCACCACCCAGGGGCACGTGTAGGGTGGGCCTTGACTAAGGTGGTCACAGCCTACGGACGTGAGCAACCACTGCCCCCCAAAGATCTAGTAAGTAGTTTTTTTAATAGTCATAAATGGTAAACCGCAATTTACCTTTCATTCAGTTAACTTAAATATAAAAAATTTACTTGCTGTTACGTAACCCTACATGGGCGAGTCCGACTCGCACTTGACCGGTTTTCCACCATCTTTTTGGCACTCATCACTACCTCGCAAACTGCGGTAGCGGCATTTCACGTTCTCTCACTGCAGACCATGACCAGCGCTTGGGTCTGCAGCAAGAGGCTTTCTGCTTCGACGGCCATCACGAGGTGAAGCCAATGCTCCAGCTGGTTACTCTGCAAGTGTATGAAGCGGGTTGTACATAATAGCCCCGCCGAGGTAGCATCTGGGTGTTGACTCCAGGACTGTAAGATGCCTCAACGAAGTAGTCATGCCCTATGAACTCTGGAAAGACGTTCTAAAGTCTGCATGTTATATTTGATCTGATGCTCTGAGCTGAACTTCATGTAACTTAAAATATGGTCGGATGAAAAGTTATAGAGCCTGGAACTTTTTTTTCAGCATTTTGTTCCAATTCCTCAATTATATTGTTGTTTGCCTATTTGTCTTTAGCGGCTATGTAAGCACTACACATGGTAGTACATTCTCCTACTGCATTTTTTAAAGGAACAGATGAAATATAAGAGATATAATGAATGAAATGATATACCAGGAATTCAGTGCAGGGTGCGACTGAAATAAATTGAGCTGAGCGAGCAGGACTCTTGCTTGAAAGGCCGCGCGCTCGTGAAACTGTTTTTCGGCGATTATTCCTCAATGGTACATCGGACATGAACCATCTCACTTCAAAGCACTCCTCTATGTCCACACTATC
Organism: Cybosia mesomella; assembly: GCA_946251805.1. Lineage (NCBI taxonomy): Eukaryota > Metazoa > Arthropoda > Insecta > Lepidoptera > Erebidae > Cybosia > Cybosia mesomella. The sequence continues at coordinate 24,525,392 of OX276390.1, read as the reverse complement.
ACCGTGGTTTTGTTCAAGATCGCGCGAGTAGTTCCGGAGGAGTTCAGCCACCAACAAACGGCTATGCCGCGTATAAGAGCTTCGCTCGCTCAACTCAATAATCACTTAATTTTTAATACATTCATGTTATATACGGACTAAAAATTTCTAATTACTTTACATACAAATTAAAAACATTTAGGGATATTCGATATACATCGATGCATCGAAAACATCGATGTTTGCAATGAAAAACATCGAATCCATCCGATGTTTTGAAAAGCTTTCAAAATACTCGATGCATCGATGTTTTAAAAAAAAACATCGAATTGGTGATAGACGAGTTAGGCCACGTAGTGATTTATATCCTCTTTGGTTTGAGCTTAGTAAAAAAAAACTTAAGTTTTACCACTAAAATATTACTTATTACTATTATGAAATCATCATTATTCCGAATTCTCTAATATGGACTCAGTGACAATAAAAAAAAACTACTTTTCTCATGTTGGCTGGCGAGCGAGTTTCTATGTTTATAAACATTTAATTACATTTGGTTTTGTGAAACCAAAATAAGATATTTGTTAGCAATACATTCGTCAACTTGTATACATAGATTTCTTAACAAATCAATACATTATCATGACAGACTTAGTAAAAATGTTGCGGGTTATTTAGTGCTTTTTTTTTATTTGACCTTTTGTAAGATATAATACAGATGTTTCTGACACATGGCTTTTACTTGTATTTTCTTTTACTTACTCGTTATGAAAGGAGCTAAATCTATTATTTTATGAAAGATTATTATCTAAACTATAATAAAATAATGGATTTAGCTCTTTTCATAAACTTTTTGTAAAAAAAATTACTTTGTAAAGATGGCCTCTTTTGAGATGGGTCACTTTCCACATTATTCGAGTTACTTCGGGCCACCAACCAGGTGGACACCGAAGTCTTAAAATCACGCAAAAAAAATCAAAATCTTACACCCTCTTTTTATCACTTTTCTCGACGTTTCACATGATTCTAAGTCTAATTAAGCAAAAAAAAATTTTGTGTCGGTCTGTCTGTTGGTCACTTATCCGATTTAAAAAAATCTTTCGCCAATCATCTTGTTTGGTTAATGGGAAGAACTGATTAGATTTTGGGGTTTGTACGTTTAAGGTTTCGGGTACCTACCATACAAATTGTCCCTAAAAAACTTTTACAAGTGAGTTTCTTTCGAGTTATCAGAGTAACGCGTATTTGACTTTGACATTTGAGTGACAATGACAATACGTATATTGTATATTTAGTTATTTACATAAAACAACCAGACTCTGAAAGAAACTGAAATATAAAATCATTTTTTTGTGTTTTTGACGTCGAAGACGTTTGATTTGATTTCATTTTCTTCATATTTATTGCTCAATATAATTATAAAGACGCGTCGAATAATATGCATAAAGCCTAAGGTCTGTAATTTTGAATAAAAATACTGCAACAAAAATATCTAAGTTTGGCCCGAAGTTTGACAATCACTGGGTGATTTCCGCCCCACTAGATTTTGTAATAAAATTTTAGAAAAAGTACTCGATGTTTAAAAAACATCGATGTTTTCATCCGATACATCGAAAGACATCGATGTATAGTTGCGATGTATCGAATCAAAAAAAACATCGATGTTTTTTCAAAGTGGACACCCCTAAAAACATTGTAAAAATCAGAAATTTAAAACTTAGTCCGTATGCAGATAATTAAGTGCAGATATCACTTGCCAGCTATAGATAGCTAATCGCGACATAGAAAAATACTTCAAACCATAGTCGTAAAGTTCTATATTTTTAACGGCTTATGCCTTAAAATAAATATCCATACTGATATCTATACCATTATAAAATTTTCAATTAGTTGTGTCTGTACATTGGAGATATTTAAAAAGATAATACTTACTTGGGTTATGTTGAACGATTCTGAAACAAAACATATGTTTTTTGTATTTTTGTGCTTATCTGTTTGTTTGCGATGGATGCAAAAACTACTAAACGGATTTTGATGCCGTTTTTTCTATTAGGTAGGTCTTGATTAGACTTAAAATCTGTCAATGTTTGATTGCAATTGGTTAAGTAGAACCAGAGATATGATCAGCGACAACCGACCTCCGCGCAGGTGAAGCCTTAGGCATCAGCAAGTTATAAATACGATTGTAACTCTGTCTGCCTGTTTGCTACGCTTTCACGCCTAAACCACTGAACTGATTTGGACAAAGATGGACTAGAGATTGTTAAAGAACATTGGCTATGTTTGGTCGCGATAAACTACATCCATGTGAGCTGAGTCGCGGGCAAAAGCTAAGCTAGTATAGACATAGTCTTTGTGTAAAAACGACATGATAACGTCCGGTTTCGTTGTCAATTTACACAAAATACAGCTTCAAAATTGCAATTACATTCGGGTACTGTTACCGCTTAAATCATATGGAAGTCACCTAGATTCATATTATGTATGAAAGGGTGCTAGTTTCCTGGAATGAAAATGGAATTAAAAAATTCGCTCAACATTTTATGAAAAGAAGGCAAATTGAGAAAAAAGCCATAAAAATTCTAGATCCAGCGATTGAAGTCGTGAAGAATAGGCAACACTGTGTCCATGAAAACGGGATTTTAAATTTTAAATATTCGTGGATTTTATTGACTACCGCCAAACTGCTATTAGTTCTAAAACTTCTATGTAACGTGCCGTTGCGTTTATAATTATAAAAGCGCCTATACTAAAAAACATAGCTTGATCTCTGGGACAGCTGTCAGTAAAATCGCGCCTATGAAGTTCTGAATTTAACAGTACGGACCAACCATGGACAAACGTACCAGTCAATGTCATACTTTATGGGCATGCTGAGCTAATTAGTGTGACCACAGACTATAAACTATCGATATTTTGTCTAAAACTTAATTCAAAATTAATTTATCATTTAATAAAAAAATAACATTGAATATTTAAAAAAAAATAACTTTATTTACAATAGTGAGTAAATAAAATCTAAATTCTAACCTACTTGTAACATTCCTTCCGACAACTTTGGGGTTCGAGAGAAGTTTGGCCGCGGCGTGTCTTCTTCCGTAAGATGGCGCTAACGCGCCGCCATCTTGTTTGACATGATCCATTCTCCTCAGTACGAATGCTAACGCCTTGTATACGCCACGTGTTTTCCGTTCTCATCACTTTGTTTTTGTTACTATTGCTGTTAATTTGTTAAGTTTAGTTATTATTGTTAGTTTCTTTGTTGTTATTGTTTGTTTTTATTGTTTGTTTTCATTGCTTGTTGGCACAATGCCAAAGAGAACGAAGAAAACTGTTTTGAACAGTCAAAGTCGTGAGCTTGTGATGCGCTTGCGTGAATATTACGAGCGAGAAAACCAAAATGGTGGACCGCTATTACCCATGACAAAAGTTTGTGACAGAGTTGCAGATGTTCTTGGCATTAGCCGTGCGACAGTAATTCGCATCAGTAAAGAAAAATATGGCGAATCTTCAACCGCAGTATTGACTGAAGAAAAGGAAAAAACCTTTCAACACCAAATAAAAAAAGAAGAAAGGCTGCTCCTGTCACAAAAATTGACGACTTTGACGCCGCTGCGATTCGCATCCATGTATATGGTTATTATACACGGGGCGAATTACCTACATTAAAAAAACTGGCGGCGTCCCTAAAAGACGCAGAATTGTTCAAAGGAAGCTTGCCGTCACTATCGAAGATTTTGAAAAATAAATACTGAAATATTGGATTTTCCTATAAAAAAGTGACAAAAGAAAAATTATAATGGAACTAACCGACGTTGCTCTTGCTCGAGTGAATTTTCTGTGAGTCAAAAAAATTACAAATTGGGACAAAGTTGTCTTTCTAGACGAGACATGGCTAAACGCCAATCATACCGTATCCAAAGCTTGGACCGATGATACGGCACAATCGACCACCAAAGTACCCGAAGGCAAAGGTCAAAGATTAATAATAACTCATGCTGCGACGTCATCTGGTTTTGTGCCTAATTGCCTATTGGCATTCAAATCTACGAAGACCAATGAATACCGCGAAGAAATGAATTTTGTAAAATTTAAAGAGTGGTTTTTAAAATTATTAGATAATTTGAAGGAGCCACATTATATAATTATGGATAACGCCCCATATCACTCGGTCCAAAAGCACAAACCACCAACTTCGGCAGGAAGTTAGAAATAGAAGGCTTCAAGAAAAAGGAATAGAGGCCAATGAAACAATGCTTACAAACGAATTATTGAGACTCGTTGGTCTGCACAAACCCAGCACACCAACGTATGTCTTAGATGACATAGCCCAAGAAAAGGGTCATAACGTCATAAGACTGCCTCCATATCACTGCCAGTATAATCCGATCGAGCTTATCTGGGCCCAAGTAAAAGGTTTGTTTGCTCGAATTTCAGTTAGACAGGTTCTTTATGTATTAACTTCTGCATAATCTATGATATTCAAATATGTTTTTCTTTCAAGGTTACGCTGCTAGATATAACACAACACCGCCTTTCACGGCAAATAAAATGTTGCAGTTACTAAACACTGCGGTTGAAAATGTATCTGCAGAAGATTGGAAAAAGGTAGTTACCAAATGCAGAAAATTAATGGAAGAAGATTGGGAGCGGGACGTTCGATTTGATAATATTTGCGAACAAGAGTTCATTATAAATTTACAAGATTGCTCTAGCGATTCTGAAAGTGATTCGGATATTGATTTGGGGTAAAAGGTTCTTTTGTAATAAATAAATGTATGTATTAAAATATTCGTTTCATTTTATTACCCATTATAATTATGGAATCGATAAGTAAGAAACGCCGAAAATTACTATCGATATTTTTTTCTGTATCATAACAACCCTAGGAATGTCAGTTTAACAAATGTCGCAGAGATCAAGCGATCAAGCCTAGGTTTTTTCAAGTATAAATATCAAAGACAATGTTAAGGCAAAGACAAAATAAATATATAGACAAAATAGAACTTAATATTTTGTTCTCTATGGCATCACCAGGCATTAAGTTCATTAAAGTTGTTGTGTTGTTTGGTTATTTAATCATAGGTCCCAGATAACGAAAAACTTAGTTACGTCGTAAACCTTATAGCCTGGAGAAAAAAGAATTGAACTAACAGCATTGTAGTAATATATACGGTAGCCGAGGCAGGTGGCTATTATATTACAGAACGTCCATCTATCTATCATCGTGTCTTCGAGAGACTACTGTGGTTCCCAGGTCAGCAGATAATCCGTATCGTATCTACTCAATAACACCAACATGGCAGCACCAGCTGTGAAGGTTATTACAGGTTCAGCGAAAGACATATCACCATTGTACTACAGGATATTGTCCAAATTTCCACAGAACTTTGCATTTTGCTTCGCGTATGGGTCAGCTGTAAAACCACAAGCGGGCAATCAAAACAAACAGAACATGATCGATCTCATTTACTGTGTTGACAACTCGCATCGTTGGCACGGAGCTAATATCGAACAAAACAAATCTCATTACTCTGCCCTCAGGTTTTTAGGCAAAGGGTTTGTCGCAAGGTTCCAGGAAAACTGGGGTGCTAAAGTGTATTTTAATACCCTTGTGGATATTAAAGATGAAAATGTCATGATAAAGTATGGAGTTGTGTCACAGAAGGACTTAATAGCAGATCTGCTAGACTGGAATGATTTATATCTTGCTGGCAGACTTCACAAACCAGTAGAAATTATAAAGCAAATCAATAGTTCGCAGTTACAAAGTGCATTACAGTCAAATCTACGCTCTGCTGTCCACACAGCCCTCCTTACTCTCCCCGAGACGTTCACAGAGTATGACTTTTATTTTGCTATATCTAATCTAAGTTATGCTGGTGACTTTAGAATGACTTTTGGAGAAAACAAAAATAAAGTGCGAAATATAGTTCAACCTCAATTAATAAGTTTCCGTGAACTCTACAGACCATTATTACAGCAATTCCATGCTTATGTAGACATATCAACTGGAGAAGCTCAGTGCCATCAGGACATACATCCAGAAACGAAATTGCATCATTTGATGCAGCTGCCTATGGTACCCCAACAAAAGATAGTGAAGTTCTGGAACCATGGTGGACCACAACAAGATATGGAGGATGTCCTACGTGCCATAGCGTATGACATTGATTGTGGTATCATATTGAGGCAAATACTCAAAGATATTGTTTGGCAATCCAGTGTTAGACAATCATTAAAAGGCATACTTACTGCTGGTTTACTGAAGTCAGTTCGTTATAGTGCTAAGAAAATAGCAAAAATGTTTTAAGTGTAAATGGGAGTGTTGTATATGTTATGTTATAAAATAAAGCTAGTAAGTAATTTGTGAATCTGTTTTTGATTATAACCCATTTTTATTTGTTTTTAGGTATCAATATGCTCTCAGATGAGTCCAGCAGTGATTCGGAAACTGGTAGATTCAAAGGGCGAACTAAAAAAGAAGAGTCAACTTCAAACCAAAAATCAGGTAGTTCCAGGGAAACAGGTAGAAGTAGGAATTCTGGAAATGACAGATTCCACAGAAATGTTGATAGAAGAAGAGATGATAGAGATCATTTTGATAAACATTCTAGGGATAGGGATAGACATAGATTTGGTAGACATTCACCTATAAGGAGAAGACATTCAAGAGACAGAAGTCCAAATATGAGAGCACATGAGAGAAACAGACACGGAGAGTCTGTTGACAAAGCGAAGTCTAGAGAGCATAGAAGTAATAGTAAAGATAGACAAAAGCGATCTAGCTCCAGGCCTTACATTTTACATGATAATAGAAAGGATCCAAAGGAAGGAACTCGACGAAGTTCAGTTCGTGATAAAAGTCCAGAGAAACGAGCTAAAAAGTCTCGAGAGAAATCTCCTTCCCCTGCTCACAGAGGGAACCGATCTGAAATTTATAAACCACCACCTTTAGCTATTGAAAAGCATGCACCTGATGGAAAAAGAAGTGAAAGTCCAATAATCATAGAAGAGAATGAACACAGTGATCAGGAAGAAGTGCAACTTGGTTCATACTACAAGATGATACCAGCAGTAGTGAAGGAAAAACCTAACGAGTCTAGTGAGATTGATTCTTCTGATGATGAGCGATTAAGGGCAAAACTTTTGAATTTGGAAAAAGAGTTGCATAAAACTAAGAAACAGAAAAAACACAAGAAGAAACATAAAAAGAAAAGTTTTAAGTCTAGTAAAGAGCGAGAGTTATGCGATACTCCTGTGTCAGTTGAAGTCAGTAGCACAACTGATATAGCAGTGAAACCTGATGTTGCACCTGAGATTCTACCAGAGGTGGTGGAAGAAGTGTCTTCAACTCAAAAGAATGCTCAGAAAGAAAGCTGTGAAGAAGGAGAGATATCAAGTGACGAAAGTCAGATTGATATTGATCCTACAGATTTGAGACATAAATTGAGCCGTGGGAAGCCTAAAGATGATATTTGTGGACCGGCGTTGCCTCCTCATCTTCAAAAAAAGCATAAACGGAGTCTGTCTCAGATAGAGGGCCCAGTGTTACCACCTCATCTACAAAGAAGCAAAAACATTGGTAAGTTGCTAGTATTTATTTCTTTAAACTTCATATATGTATGTATGTTCAGTATGAACATACGAAACATAAAAGAATTAGAAAGAAATTTCTTCCAGCCGATTGGCAAAATAGTAGTTGATACAACTGTCAAATACAGGCTCATGACTAAAAAAGCAATTAGGTGAACTCATTCTTTAGCTTTCCAAGGATTCACAGTGCGGCAGCCGGGTCTATTGTGCAGGAAATAGAGGGAACTCTTACAGTTGGCAATCAAAGGTCTCTAATAGGGATATAGCTGGTGTACCTATTTGTGTTCGATTTAAAATCCTATTCCTTTCTATGCCCAAAGAGACCCATATGATTGAAACTTCAAATATGTCATTTGCAAATGGAATGGATATTGCAAAAGCACTATAAGTCTCTTTTTAAATTGTTGAAATAATATACATACCAAGTAAACTTTTTATTTTCCACTTCCTATCGTGACATCTTTCCTAACAAATAAATGGGTAATGTAGTAATGTAATGCCTCATACCGTATTCACATTTACACAATATTTATATATGCCCAGTTGTACAATATGATGTGTAGACTAAGGTCTATAATATGCCTTATTTTTGTAATACTTAGAGTAAATAATTTACTCCCACATATTCAAAAAGTTTATATCGTCACTAAATGCTGTTTCAATTATATTTGTATCATTGTTTTAGGACCTTCTATTCCTGATGACATGCGTAAGGTACTAGCCGAAGGAGACAGTGAAGTTACGAAATATGAAAGCTCTGATGATAGTGCTATTGGTCCATTACCTGCTGGATCCGAAGAAAAATGGTCTGATGCACATCGCCGTCTTGAAGAAAGGGCTTTAGACATAAAGATAAAAAGTTTGGATGAAAATTCAGATTCCAAAGTAAAGTCTCGAGAAAAATGGATGTTAGAACTGCCTGAAGGTAAAGCAAAGTATATAGGCTTAGAAGCCAGGAGTTTTAGAGCTAAAGAGGGCCCTGATATGTCAGACAGGTGAGTTATGAAAGTTGTCACCAATCATTATACTCATGTATTTCTTTCTCAGAAGTAGACAGACTTCCTAGTTTCAGGTGTAAAAATAGGTACAGTCAGAGCCATAAGTGCATTAGCACAACAAGGCTCAAAATGGTGTGGCGTGCGGCCGCCGCGCGCTGGTCCGGTTTTGCGTTTACATATGTGTGTGTATGTGTGTCTAATGTTTCAATGCAACACGACGCGACGCGTCATAGCGTAGACTAGAACAACAAAATATGAGTAGTTCGTGCTAGACAAAGATAACGATATAATAATATGTTCGTTTTCATAACTGTATTATTCTATACAACTGCTGTGAGTCATTAGATACTAATACAGTAATTTACCAACCTAGTAAATTAACTGATAGCTAAGTGGCTGAAGCAAGATACTATTGATTCACAGTGATTAGAGATATTTGTGGTTCGATTCCAGCTTATAACTATTTTTTATATTTAGGACAAAAATATAATTTTAAATATTGATAAAGTTATTTTGCATGAAGTTGTCATTAATTATTATTTATGTGATTAATTATGGGGTTATGAAAAGAAATGATACAAAATGTTTGATTCGTAACTAAATATATTTTATTTTTACTATCTACCTATACATTTTTTTTTTTTTTTTTTTTCGTGCGGAAATCCCTTCGGATACCGCCCCCGCTGGAGAGCGGGGAGTCTCCAGCGGGGGCGGTTATGTCGGGCTTGCACCGACTAAAACCGCACGCCGTCTCGGGTCGTAAGACGCCGGGGTGTAAGGTTACCCATAGAGCATATCCCTCGCACCCCGACTGACCCTGGGCCATCTCCGGTTTCGAGATGGCCCCCTTACTTGCTCTCCACTGTGCCCTCTGCTAATCAGAGGGACACGTGAAAAGCTTCCGAACAGCCCTCAACAGGGCCGTCCTCGCCTCGGTCGGAGTTGGCCGTAGGCGGCAGCGTCTCTCCCACCCTAGGAGAGAGGCGCTGCCGTCTCCGTTGCCCAGGATGCACCGCGTGGAGGTCCCCAACCAAGCACCCCGCCCAACCAAGCACCCCACTATCTACCTATACCTACTCATTGTAAATTTTATTGAGGTTTATAGCTTAAGTATTCGTTTTCTCAAGGAAAAGAGGATTGAAACTTAACCTCAATCTTACAATCTTAAACTAACTTGTCCTATAGCCAGCACATCCCCTTTTCACCAAATTCACAAAAACTACTTCTTCTTACTTAACTGGGTTATTGAATATATTTTTTGTAATAAATGGAAAGATCATTAAGTATAGTTTACTTACTTGTAAGTTATGTAACAAAAGTATTCTTTTTTTACTGATTTAATATTTAGAACTACAAGATTCCTTTTTCCAAATACCCAATTAAGTATAATTAGTATTGTAGACCTCCGTTGTTCTCAATACAGCTGACTAGACGTCGGCGCATGGACCCCACAACATTCTGACAAATATCTGTCCCACGTAAATTGTCCCATATTTGCATGCAATTTTGCTTTAATAATTCAGGACATCTCTCGTCCCGTGAGTCCCATCTTTGGACCATTATACCCCATATATTTTCTATTGGGTTTAAATCAGGGGATCGTGCTGGCCAAGGAATAACGTTGACCTCTGCATGTTCCCTAAGCCATTCGTAAACTATGACGCCACGGTGTATTGGACAATAAAATTGTCGTGCACAAAACTAAAGTTATTTAATTCTTCTCGGGGAAAAACATTGCACACTGTAGGTAATATTATATTATTTAAAACGTCCACATAACTGCTGCTGTTCGCTCGCGGCGGAATAAACTCTAGTTCGCCTGGTCCTTGCGCGCTGATCCATCCCCACATATTAACACTTATTCTGCCTGACTCCGTGTTAGCATCAATGTTACTGTCAGACCAGCGTGTATTGTTCCTACGTCACAACTGCATCCTTCCCTTCTGACAGGACTTAAAAGTTTTTTCGTCCGAGAATATAGTCGTTTCCCAGTTAAAATCAAGGTATTCCCGGGCAAAACGTAACCTTTCGTCTTTATGCCGTTGCGTTAAAAACGGTTTTATTGCTGGCGTCCGGTGATGCAGGCCTTCGGCATGGAGTACGCGGCGAACAGTCATCAATGACGTGTCAAACTCATTGGCCCATCGTCGTGTTGGTATGAAACCATTGGTTCCATATTCTGCCACCATATAGCGCCGCTGGTTGTAGATAATCAGCGGTGGCCTTCCACTTCTTGCACGAACCTTCAGGCTTCCCTCGTTCTCAAACCTCTTCATTCAACGGCTCACAGTATTCCTCTTAAAATAAAGTTTTTACACATTAATGTAAGCAACGGTTTATTAACTTATTTAAAACACCAGATCTTTTTGAATAATTATCCTAATAATATTATAAATGTGAAAATTTGTGAGTATGGATGTTTGGATGTTTGTTACTCTTTCACGCAAAAACTACTGAATAGATTTTAATGAAACTTTACAATAATATAGCTTATAACACATAGGCTATGTTTGGTCGCAATAACCGATATCCACGCGGGCGGAGCCACGGGCAACAGCTAGTATAATATAAAAATAAAATGGTATAATAATATACTTATGGATAAGCCAGTTTCATTTGCTATTTCACTTATATTGAATCCATTCATATGTAAAGCCACAATATTAGCTTTGACTTCCACTTATATTACTTGTAGACATGTTGAAATTATAATTATTCCATTTTATTTCAAATCTACCTTCATACTTTTACATTTTATGTTGATCTTTGCTAAAGTTTAACAAATAATAAATTCTACTTAAGAAACATATTTTATTCATCAACCTGATATTAATTTATAAATGAAACAAAAAGTGTTATTGCAAGATCGTAGGATTCGAACCATCAACCTTTGCATTTCCATAAACCTCATGTTAGAACCACTGGGCCACGGGTTGCTTACGTAGTAACAACGAAACCCCCCGAGTTCCCAACTCAGCAACGCGAGAGAGAATCCATGGATTGCTAAGAATATCGGTCTAATATTCCTACGGTAGAACAATTTATGTGTGTGTGTAAATTGTCTTAAAAGAAAAAGGGCACAAGTAGCGCTAGAATGTTGACGCTATAGTTACGTGGGATTGCTACTGCACTTTTGAGCTCTACTGTACAAATTGAGAATAGGAACAAGAAAAAGTCACTTGCTAGTTCTTTAATTAAATTATCTTTTTGCGTCTTGCATACCCTTTTTACTAAAACATGTAAGGTCCTAGCTCTAAAAATATTGTAATTATTTAAACTCTGAGTCAGGACCATTTGGATTTAACCGGTAGGTCTAGCAAGACTCGTATATCCGAAGTTTCAGTCAATGGGTACCATGAAACATATTTATCGCAATCGGGCGGGAAAGTAATTGAATCTGAATTATTAGTAGCCTAGTACTAGACTAGGCAATCTGCAAAATGTATTTATGAATAATTTTTTGTTGGATAGATCTAGTTGGACGGACACTCCAGAAGAGAAGGCAAGAAAAGCAGCTGGTCTGGCGAAGGAAGAAGATTTAGACACGCAGCTGAAGGAAGAAGCCCGAATGCGTCATATTGCGAACAGAGATGATGACCAAGAATCTGCTGTTAAGTGAGTTATAACTTCGAATAACTTTTTTTTTTAAAGAATGTTTGTAACTGTAGATTTTTTTTAATATTTTCGAAAATATCTCAATATTAAATCAATTTTAAAGAATTTTGTTGTTGGATTTTGATGTGAAGCGAGTGTGTTCTTTTGTCAAAACAGGTCCAAATTCTGGCTAGGAAAGAAAACAATCTAATTATGTAGTTTTAGTATCTCTTATATCAAATTTCTTTTAAGTGGTTTTCACCATACTATCTGAAGAGTTATTGTCAACCAAGTTTACTTTATTGAAATAAAACTATTTTGAAAGGATTCTATCATGATTTATTTAATGTTATTTTATTATTTATATTGAACCCAACGTTTCGGTTGATTTTCAGCAGCCATGGTGACAGAGTGTACTTTAGTTTCGACTGGAATCATACACGCGGGCTTTAAAAATGCAATCTGTAGCAATTTCCCATTCTAAAAAAAATCTTAAAAAATAACATTTCAGCACCTAACTAATATGTACCTATTATATTTACAGAAAGCACAAAAAGAAACACAAGAGGGACGAAAGCTTACTAGAGATGCATCAGAAGAAATTGAAAAAGAAGAAAAAGGTTAGTAAGACTACAATTGATAGAGATTATTCATAATTATAGAGCTGCAGAAATCGTTTTCGGCGATTGTTTATTTCAATTTAGATTTAATTTAATCTTTTAGATAAAGCAATGCCATCATCATGACCATTTTACTTTACTTTCCACGTTTCCGGACTCCATGCTGATACTGATAATTTTAAACAAAAAAGCTAGAGCACTGAAGTAGAGTAGGTATCAAACTCAGGACCTCATGCACAGCACTCGCTTCCGCTGCGCTATTGACGCACTTTACTTCATTTATAAATGGTTTTCTATATTCTTTGCAGAAGGAAGAAAAGGATGAAGGTAAAAAAGAACGCCGCCCATTCAGCCGCGATGTGGACCTACAAGTCAATCGTTTTGACGAAGCCCAGAAGAAATCTATCATCAAGAAAGCTCAAGACTTAAACACCAGATTTGGCAGGGGAGAAGCGAAGTTTTTGTGAAAATTGTTTTTATAGGTATTAAAAGAAAACTAGATTAGCTTATTTTATCTGTCTCTCATCTTCTGAGCCCTTTCCTAACACATTCGGGGTCGGCTTTCAGTCTAACTACGAAACGGCCTAACTTTGATATTTTCCGTGAAGCGGCTACTTACCATCTGACCTGTAGGTACAACACACTGGCGATATCGAAGCTATATAGCTAGACCAGGTTGTGGGAGTTCCTAATCACCCATCACGAATGCCACAAATTTTTGTATAGCAACCGGTTTTATCTGTATATTTGGTTAATCTTGGCGTAGTGGGGACTAGTCTTTAGAGCTGAAAACCTAATAACTTAATATTGAGTACGCCATGTTATATAACATAACTTCACGCCTGTATCCCCAAAGCGGCAGAGTTGTATTACAATAGGCTCGCCCCCTATTACATTGGGACCTAAACATAACTGGCGAATCGTGGGTGTGTAATAAACCTGCCTACGCCATGTTAGATACGAAAATAACAGATATAATACAACTAGCTGTGCCCGGTGGCTTCGCCCGTGGCGTACCTCGCCCTCGCACCCATTTGTCCCATAAATGTCCGTAATTAATTAGTTCTACAATAATGTATTGAAATTTGCCCGATTTGTTGTCATATATGATTACCTTTCTCGATAAATGTGCTATCCAACACTAAAATATTTTTCAATTCCAACCAGTAGCTCCTGAGATTAGCGCGTTCAACCAAACAAACAAATTCTTCAGCTTTGTAATATTATTATAAATTATAATATTAGTATAGTTAAAAAAATCTGACAACAGGGAATATACATCATACCTCGCCTTCCCCTTTAGCGTACATAACTTACCGTTACAGGTTATTTAAAATGGGTTTCGCTTTTTAACTGTAGGTAAATTTAAGGTTAAGGTAAATACAGGCGTCGCACTCCTGTTCGTCAAAGTGCAAGCAAACTTAAACCTTGTTACAGTACCATATCATTTGAGACGTTAGGCAGTGAGAGTCCGGCTAAGATCGAATTGCTTTTTTTTTGTAAAGCGTTCTTTCTATCGCGCTTTATACAGCGCATTTCGAGTCTAGTTAAAACCGAAGCCGTAGTTTTAACGCGGCTACATCCCATTGGCGTACGTAATCGACTGGCGAGACGAGGACTAGGAAAGTAGCTTATTTCATCCCTAGGGTGGAAAGTAATTTTTTTGTATTTTAAGTTTTGCCATTGATTCCATGATAATTAAGTTACGTCATAATGCCTTGATGTCATGACCCTTTTTTTTTTACATGGCCGCCTAGATGCACATCTCGATTACAATGTAACCAATAGATTCGATTTTCAAAACTTTTCTAATGATGGCAGTATGTACGTGAATTATAACTTTTTTTCTCAGAATTAAAAAAAAAACAATTTAAGTTTGCTAAATCATTAGCGGGAAAACGAGATTCTTTATAGAAATACCTTGTGCTAATTGTGGTTAAAAATGGTCTCGGAAAGTGATTCCAGTGACATGGATATTAATTTAATTCCCGATGATATTAAAGAACAGGCAAAAGCTGTTGTTAATTATCTATTTCCATTTTTACTTTAAATAACTGATTATCAATATACTTGTTTCATTAAATGTGTGTTTAGTATTTTAATTTCCTCACATAGTCGAAATGAAAAGTAGAGTGTTTAACTCGGGTGAATGTCACCCATTTCACCCTCGAACTATTAGCGCTCTCACCTCGTTCGAGCCCCATTAATATCTCGAGTGAAATGGCTGACTTTCAACCCTTGTGTAACAATCTACTATTTTGCTAGCTTAGTACCTAATGTGCCCGGTAGATGGCAATAGGCTCGCCCCCTATTACATTGGGACCTAAACATAACTGGCGTATCGTGGGTGTGTAATAAACCTCTACCTACCCCTTCGGGGATACAGGCGTGATGTTATGTATGTATATATTATGTGTATATATGTATGTAGTTTTAACATTTTATAACAAATAGTTTTAACTACTCTTTAAAGGTAAGTATCTGTATGTATCTGTATAACTGTCAGTACACATTGATCTGGGTGTTTACGCATATGTATGTATTTACAAAAAAAACTAAGTATGTTTATCCGCATTCTAGAACCCATAACACAGCTAGTTAGGCTATATTTACTGTGGGTCTAGAGAGCGCTGTGTAGAATGTCGTAGAATATTTATTTATTTTTCTTTTGACTAAAGAATTGCCAGAATAAGCATCGAAATCATCAATAACCTAACCTAACTACCAATGTTATCTCAATAGTATCCCGATGTCAAAAGTGTACCGCATATTGGACAGAAGTCATACTTTCTTCTCATTCGCACTCACCGGCATGTTCTGGTTCAGTGGTGCTTGCGTTGAGATAGGTTATACCCTAGTTTTGAGTGACCGTATTGCGCCAGTGCCTTCCACATTCTATCATGTCCATTTTTAACTAAGCAAAGATTTTTAACTTGAAATGTATAGTTTTGTGATGATCCTAAAAATTGTGAAGTCCAACGATATTCCTTTGGGGAATTTTACATTGTTAAGGGTTAGCGTGCAAAAGTCATAAAAGTTATTTAAAGGCTAAAGGGTGATCGCAACCCTGGTCCCGCGGCCGCCATCTTGAAAATTTGTAAAAGCACCAGCAAGCAGAGCCTTGTAACATCAATCAGCAGGTATATCGGCTTACAGTTGAAGTTGGCTCGGGCCCAAATTACCGCAATAGGATCCCATTTTTTTATATTTAGGACACGTCAATTTGACTTCACCTCGCCTGATGGTAAGCTGAAGGTAAAGCCTCAGGAAAGAGGGTCACCTTTACATACACGTACCATGTTAACAATGGTGGCACTCAGCTTGACGGCCTCATCAGAAGAGGATTGTCGTCACCGCTCGAACCCCACCGGTCCCACTAGTGCTGCGACCACAATCCCCCTGCCCGGCTATGCACTTGCTGACCCCTGAACGCAATCAAACCGAAATTGGATTACTATGGAGGGTTTTTCGCAATCGTGCACGGTGGTACCCACCCGGCCGAATTTTGTGACAAATTTGTGTCATCAAATTTCTACCACCAGTAATGAAGATGACACTAATAAGCTCATATTTAAAAAAATGAATAAAAGAAATACCTATTTTGGTCATATTAAGCTGTGTAAAGGTTTCTAAAATATAATACTAGGTTAATCAATATCCCTGTAGCTATTTAAACTTATCAAAAACGTAGTTATGAGAAAATGGCATTGGACTAAAAAACTCTAATCCTCTCTAGACGTCCAAAAAATAAAATTGCATTCTCTGACTTTTGCAAGGTAAGTCTTAAAAAATGTAACATTTCTATGGACTATAGGTAGAAGTTGAATGTTGAGTGAAATTTCCCAGGGGGTAAACATAAAATTGCGGTCTCTGACTTTTGTAACCCTAAATGTAACTTTTCAATGAACTACTACGTCAAATGATTTTGTAATTATATTTAATCAGAATATGTCTGCTGTTAATGTATGTTTTAACATGAAATAAAATGGAAATGTAGAACATGAATTGCAAGTAAGCATCCTGTATGAAATAATAATGATTTAAAAAAAAAAAATTTAACCTACAAAATTCGATTATTAAAAGATTGAAATCTATTTTTATAGTTAGTTATCGATTACAGTTTCAATGATCTCGTTTGGTAAAGTAGCAGTCAAGTCTGGAAATATAGGTAAATAATAAAAATACGTACAGTCAGTGACAAAAGTAGCTTACTATTCCAATTTACAGATCAACTGTAAAAACTTTTAATGAAATAAGAAACAACACATCTTGCCTACAGAGGACTGTAAAAATAACACATCAATTATTATTCAATGTAAAGACCGTTTGAAAATGAATGTTGAGCTTCCAATAAAGTATCTATTTGAAATGTATGTCTAGTATTCACCTTTCTCACTTCCATTACCTTCCATACACCGCACGAGCTTCCTCAGTTAACATTAAAACGTTTATACAGGCCCGCAGGTTTTAGGTGCTTTATCCATTTTTTGAAGACAGGGCGGCGGCTATGGCACTCATCAGGGGAGACCTATGTCCAACAGTGGACTAGAATAGGTTGATGATGATGATCCATTTTTTGACGTCAGTGAGGTTAATGACAGTGAAGGAAGCTCGTAAAGTATGTAAGGAGAGAAGCAGATGGCGGTCTGTTGTCTCTGCCCACCCCGGAGGGAAAAAGGCGTGAGTATATGTATGTATGTATGAGGTAACGAAAATTGTCATCTCTGGGTACTATAGGTATAATATACAGAAGGTACCCGGCATTTGATTTGTTACGTGAAGCTATAGTTTTAATATTTTATGAACACATCTGCTGCCCTCTTTTCGCCCCTTCGAGAAAGGTTTCGGTGTGACATCTGGCGAGTACCGTCGCCACCTCTCTATGCAGATTTGTCCCCCCCAGATACGTGAGACTGTCTCTTCCTGTGAGGAAGAGAGGAGGACTTGCATGAAAGGTTTAATGACAGTGAAGGAAGCTCGTGAAGTATGTAAGGACAGAAGCAGATGGCGGGCTGTTGTATCTGCCTACCCCGGAGGGAAAAAGGCGTGAGTATATGTATGTATGTAAATATGAATATTAATTAAAATTATTAAATGAAATTTAGTATACAGGGGTTTCGGGAGCGATAAATCGATCCAGCTAGGTCTAATTTTTAACTCATGCCACATAATATACCTATAGCCATGTCCATCGGGGATAATGTTCCTTTCAAATGGTGAAAGATTTTTTCCAGTACAGTAAGTGCAGCAGTTCCAAAGATTACCCTCAACATATAAACAGACTTACAAAATTCGGCTTCCATAATATTATAGTATTGATTTCTTCTAGGGTTTGTAAATTCCAATCACAACAATCTACCTTACCTAATTTTTTTGTATTACTATAGTACTCATTGTACTTAAGGCGAGGGTATTCGACGACTTTAGGTATTTTTGGCATAGTAAAGTTGCCAGTACACCACAGCGAGTCGCTGGCGGTCCGCGTCCAGTGTTTCGCGTCAATATTCAGAAAAGCAACGAAGGTTAACTTAAGGTGGTGTTGTAGTATCAATACAAATATTGACGCAACTGTTATTTACATAGAAGATCTTCTAGTTGCACTTTACATAAAGGGAATAAAGCTTATAATAGTTATAATATTGTTATATAGCTATCAGAAAGTCGCTCCCGTAAAAGCCTATATGAACCCAACTATGAAAAGAACAATAGAAGAGTGGATTCCGAGCGCCAAGCTGCATGATCTCAATGGGGTCTCATATACCTATATGGCACCCTAAAACCATGGGGGGGCCATACGCTAATGGGCCGCCACACACGTATTGGCCCGTACACCCATGGGGCCCATAGACCCATGGCACCCCATTATTCTATAGGGCCCCATAAATATTCGTTACCTATGGGGCCCAAATACCCATGGGGTGACATAGACCCATGGCACCCCATTATTCTATGGGGCCCCATAAATATTCGTTACCCATGGGGCCCATATACCCATGGTTCCCATACACCTATGGGGTCCCAAACACCTATGGGGTCCCATGCACCCGTGGGTTTCATATACCCATGAGCACCATTAAAGTCCGTAGAGTATCGAGGCCCAATGAACCAGGTTATCGAAAGGAGAAGTAGAAAAGCGTACCCTGGGCCCAAACTGTAAGCTTTGGATGCAACCGGGATTGGAGATCGGATTCATGAGGTTAGGCCCCAAAGCAAAAGCTTATCAGCAATGAAAATAATATATGATATTTAGAGGCAGGTAGTAGTAGTATTTGGAAGTGTTTAAGGTTCATGTCAGTTTAAATTATGTCGCTGGTAGGTACTGTTCCTCTGTTCCTAATATTTAGTACCACCATTCAATATACGTCTAATATCAGTACCAATGTCAATCATTCAAATTCTTGTATTAAATCGGCTAATACGTCATAAGACATTTAATGCTGTTATAATGCCGATACATTATTTAGTTTTATATTTAAGCAATAAGTAACTACTTACTTATTTACACAACTTATACTTTAAAGAAAACAGTATAGGTACTAATACTAGCATTGTATTCGCAAAACTTCTCAAATTTTTATCATTGAATTTGTACATCTGGCATATTCTCTACGATGTGGCATTTACGCTAAGTATCTTTAGACGCCGGAGTGTAAGGTTGCCCATAAAGCATTTCTCTCGCACCCCGAGACTTACGCTAAGTACCTACATTTAAAAATCATACGATTTCACTGTGCATCCGCCGCAAACCGACACACGTCCTGCCTCTAACACGTTCCGCTCGAGACTGATTCTGATTCACTCTCCGCACGCATTATATAGGTGGAAAACGTAGGTATTTTGAATGAAAATATATGGTATAATTCAAAATTTATGTAAATTTTGATAACCGTTTTTCATTCTCCTATCAATGACCTTCATTTCGGTATCATTTTTATTTTTCTAACCTGAACACAAATCAAATAAAATTGAAATGCGTTTTGGGTTAGACCGTTCCTTTAGAGCAAATTCTAACGAGGAAATTAAGTCATCGTGTATCGGATAGCCGAAAATACTATGATTTTCAGAATACAAGGACTTCTCATTTTCGAAAAATCTTAATATTAAAACATCCTTAGCGGATGCCCTTACATTTACTAAGGCCGCCCGCTGCCTTGTGCGGCGGCGGTGCTTTTTCGAAAGCAACGCTATATTAGGACTCACGATTTTTTTCCCGCGTAGTCGGCCGCGGGCGCTCGTGACTTTTGGCCGCATCGGGCCCTTCTCAAGGCAGCGGACGGCCTTAGCACTTTTTTTTGTGCGGAAATCCCTTCTGGTTCCTACTACTTATTTTTTTAATCTTGTAGTTATTAGTGATTCAAACCTATCTATGGGTGGAGGAGTACCTACTTGCTAGGTATGTTACGAAACATACCTTTTGACGGCTTTCACCGTCGATAGATAACATTTAAAATAGGTGAATCAGTCATAGATTTATTAACCATGAATAAGTGAATGCTTGTTGATCTTATACTCTACTACAAAAAAATTTACATGACGGTCTTGACGTCAATAGTCTCTGTGGCATTGTTCTTCTCCATCGAAGGGCATGTCTTCATCTTAGAGTCGTCACAACACAGAGGCTCATCCGCAGTCAAGTTGGCATATGTCCAGGGAAGCTCACATACTTTGAAAAAGGCTGACAACTGCAACAGTATTGAATGATTTTAATACAATAAAATATCCACTAGGAGTGGCTGCATTTTTCATGCACGTACAGAGAATGGATAAAAGAAGATTGACGAACAGATTTATAAAGCTAGGGTAAATGGGCAACCCGGTAAGTTCGACGTATGTCAATCACATCGAGGACATTTTAAAGCAAGGCCAAGTCAAGAGTACCAGCTATCGTGTATGAAAACAATTACCTATGAAAGTAGAAGAAGTGTAAAGTGTATGTCAGGGTCCTAACAAGTAGAAACATTTGGTCTCCGCCTGCCCGATTAGGGCAACGACGTGACTATATTTATGTATGTTACAGATACACTTCGAACAAGTAACTTTGGTATCTATCCATATCCTACAATACATCTAATTAGATCAGAAATGACTCAGTTATGAATTTACCTTCAATTCATTCGCTGTCTTCAATCTGTTGCACAAGACTTCGGGCCCTTTAGCTTTCGTTGCCGTAGCCAGGGCGTTGCAAAGGTTTTTACAAGTTGTCTCACCCTCCGTATCGCACTTTACCAACAACCCTGGAGTTTGGGATAACAGGGGTAGGTCATTTACGCCAATTGTGTTGGATGGGAATCCTCCACAAGAACAGTTACCCTTAACTCCGACGTCTGCTGCCGGGGGACTGAAACGTGTAATTTCATGTCATTCTTAAAATGTTTATTTTTTAAATAATATAACTGTCCCATCAATTGAATTGTATTGAATCCTGCTGAATGTTAAGAAGCTAGGGTGAGGTCTAGAAAATATGGGCCACCAATCCAGATACTATCGATCCTAAAATGGTGGTCTCTACCTTGATGACCTATATTTAAGCATAATCCCTTTTTAATAGTACAGAGTAACAACTCTACGCAATTGCAAAGGCTCAAGGAGGACGCTGACCTCGGGATTCCCAATGTTGAATGAAAATGCCATTAGGTGAAAAATTGTATAATTTTTAGGGTCAGGCTAGGTCAGTTCTAGTATAATAATGCTATGGAACCAGGATAGACTTAATGAACTTCCATATTCAGCAGTAAAAAAATGACTCTACATACGGTAGAAAACGCAAACTGAAATCGTTTTTATAAAACCAACTTTAAGAGATATGAAATAGAACATATAGTAGGTATAATTCTTGAACTCTTAGAAATATTATTGACACCTAAGTTTTGCTCCCGAATTATTAATAATTTTTGTAATCCAAATAAAGCGATACCTAAGTGCCAAGTCAGTAATAATATACTCAGGTATACTTACGTGTGAGGTCGTTCCTCAGCCAGCACAAATGTTACACCCACCAGCAGGATGACGCATAGGTCGCAAAGTAAAACTCTTGCTGAAGACATCTTGACTGCGGCTGAGGAGACGGCTGAACTGATACTTGGTTTATACAGACATGGCTTTTATACCCACATATTTGGAAGAACTCGTGTATGCTTGTTGTAGGATAACTACTAACTATACTTTTCTTCAGGACAATAGTTCTTTCTATAAGTTTAATTGGGGGCCCACCTACATAATACTAATTAAATTTAAGCTGAACTTTAAGTCAGCCGCTCATCATCGGATAAATGAATGGAAAGCATAAAAAATACATTTATCAGCGTATGTTTTATCCATCACCAACTGCTGCCGCGCCGCGTTACTTTCCCTTCGTATGGTTATATATATGGTTAGTGAGTGATTTCCTTCCTTCCTTTGCTATATCAATCTATGGCAAATTTATTACAGGTACCTGCACACACAACATGCAGAATCACAAAAAGTCTAGAAAAGTATCTATCCCTGTACCAAATTTCAGCCAGATCCGATCAGCCGTTTTTGCGTGAAAGAGTAACCAACTCACAAACTTTCGCATTTATAATATTAGTATGGCTAGCTTTTGCCCGCGGCTTCACCCGCGTGGAATTTGGTTCCAGTTCCCGCTTCCCATGGAAACCTATTCCGGGAATAAAAAGTAGTTTGTGTTATTCCAGACTAAGTACTTATAATTCATCCCAGTACCAAATTACAGACAGATCCGTTCTGCCGTTTTTGCGTGTAAAACATCCATACTTACAAACTTTCGCCTTTATAATATTATATACACTATTGGGGCCTTGTCGAGCAAGACCGCTGTCTTCATCTTGACCGCCAACGACTACTCACTAATTCCAAGCTTCTCACGGTGTACTGAGAGTCTCTTTGGAGTCAAACCATTGGCTGATATCACAACTAAGACTATTTCTGTGGCCCGACATGTCGAGGGTGGGGAGGTCACTGACCGTCCCTGACACTGACATGTGGAGGTCCACATGACAGTGAACCCGTGCGCCAGGTATCGTCAGGTATATTTGGTTTTCTTATCTGCTTCGGCGCGTACAAGGTTCTCTTCATAGGGTATTGCGATGTCCACAAGAAATACCCGTGTCTGTACTCGGTCAATCAGCACGATATCATGCCTATTTGTTAGAATAGTCCTATCCTAGATGATGGACCAAAACTTGTAGAGCTTGGTACGACTTCCGGTACGTTCTTAAAGTATAGTAGTCTCTGCTCGATAAGGCCGTATTTATAGGCGAGCTCTTCATGAAGTATATCCTGGCTGCTTGGTTGTCTGTGCAAATACTCAGTGTTAGCAAGCATTGAACAACCGGACATGTCTGAGAGACTTGCGATTATTATTAGCTGGGCGAGATATTATTACATTATTGAACATTACAGCACAGCGTTAGACCTGGATGCATCTAAGGCTTTCACTTTCTCTTGATTTGGGTTGGTTTGGCTTTTGCCACCCAACCCCGAGAGGAAAGCCTTCGCCAGAGCCGCGTCGGTCTTGGTGGGGCCCCAAAAACGACCATGTTGTAGAATGCTCTACAGCGGAACAGAAACCCTTACAGCCTACTTCTCCCACCCAAACACTCTCTGTTGGATTGTCCTGAAATATTAGCGCAGCGTAGTCACCGCTGTAATATAGCTCACTTTGTTTTGATATGAGCTGCTCGGATTTGTTATGATTGGTTTCTTATACAATAAGCCGTTTGGACTGAACTGCATCCACTTGTTATATGCATACAGATATCACATGACAACCTGCTGCAGGTACGGAAATCAGTTTGTAATAATGCCTATTCGTGAGATTCCATTAGAATTCAATTGCGCTTAGGTTATTCAGGTACATAAGTACACTAGAATATTAATTCAGACCAATAATCACGTGTTGTATTAGTAAGTAGGTACCTAGGTAGAAAGCTGGTCATGGGTACAGTAAAGGTTTGTAATACCGATCAAAAATGTATCTACTTTAAGTAGTAGCTTAGTGGTTAAGGAGTAAGGAGTCAGTGTTACGATCGAGAGAGCTCCCGTTTGAATCCTGGCTATTACACTACCGATGTGAACCTACTCCTAACTCAAGCAATTTAGCTTAGCTGGAGGGGTTTAGGGGTTAGGTAACGAGAATAGTAATGATTTCATTTTTACAGTTATAACTACAGGTAAAATCGTTCTCATACTTTATTAGACCCTGGCCCAATAATGTTAAGTGTCTAATGCTTCCCCACCGTGACCCACCACGATAACCCTCCTTATCAAATAGATTATATAGGTAAAAAATACAACGACTACCCACCCCCACTGGCCAGCGGGGGTGGTTTTGAAAAAATTGACAAATCGACTAAAACCGCATGCGATTAAAACCTACACCCAAAGGCAGATATATGTATCCCCACCAAAAACATTTTCATGTAAAATAATGTCAAGACGAGTGGGTACTTGCACTTCAAAAAAGTTAAGTAATATCACAGATTACATAATATTATTCTTATAGTAAACGTAGAGCCACACTCCTAACTCTACACGCCCTAACCTAATACCTCCCCGATAACTCTCATCATAGCGCATAGTGTTTTCTGAACTTCTGTGCGAATTCTAGTCTTAAGTTCTTAATTTTGTGCCAATAGGTAAGTAGGTATAGAGGCTTTGGCGTAGGCTGTAATGTAATCTTCGGGGCGAAGCTCGGAGTTGACTACAGATTTCAAGAACGTGGACGTTTTTTTATGGTACGAAACAGGTACCTATATAGTACTTAGATACTTATATTTCATCTATGGTCATGAAATTAGCTAAGCACGCAAATGTCCTCATGTTCCTAGATACCTACTACATAGGTAGGTACTATACAAAATAGTTCACGGAAAATATATGAATAAGTACTTGGTACTTTTCCGCGTGTTGACCTATTTAATGTTATTTAAACAGAATTGACACAAGGAAAATCATGAATATACGTACTTACTTTAGTGCATTAAATACCTAAGTACCTTTTTTTTTCGTGCAGAAATCCCTTCGGATACCCCCCCGCCGGCCAGCGGGGGCGGTTATGTCGGGCTTGAACCGACTAAAACCGCACGCCGTCTCGGGTCTTAAGATGTCGGGGTGTAAGGTTGCCCATAGAGCATATCCCTCGCACCCCCACTGACCCTGGGCCATCTCCGCTTTCGAGATGGCCCCCTCGGGTTTGGGAACCACGGTGTCCCGGTCTTGCCCCGGTTTGGGGGAAGGGCGCTAGTCGCCCCGCCATCCCGGCCTGCTTCTGCTGGGGTGACAGGCGGCCTCACCTGCCATCCCTAGGCCTGCGCTCATGGAGGACGGCGGTCGTTAAGCGACCTCCGGCGCCTGAGTCGCAATCAATCAGTCAATCGTAACGATTTCTAGTAGCGTATGTGCCCCATAAAGTGAGCCTACCTGCTTAAAAAGGTAGGTAGGTTGTTAGGTAGATTGATTTTTATTTCAAGATTGCAGTTGCGTTAGAAAAGATAGTACCGACCATTTAAGTAGATTCGTAAATAGAGTAGTAGCACAGAATAAATAATAGTAGTAGTAGTCAGTTTCGACTCCAACAAATTGACCATTTAAGTAGATTCGTAGAGTACCTAGTGGTCAGTTTCGACTCCAATAAATTGACCATTTAAGGAGATTCGTAAATAGAGTAGTAATCAGTTTCGACTCCAACATATTGATTGTACAAATATATGAAACTGAAACATTTTCATGATGATGATGAAAATGAGAAGGAAAAATTAGGAGCGGATTTCACCAACCCAACCTAAGTCTCTAGTACCACGATGAGTGAACATGCGGCAACCGAGAAGAGCAGGTTATAAGGGAGCGACTGCCTATACTTTGGATTTTTTATATATCCAGTCCGTCAATCGACTGCAACCCGCTGGATGGTAAGAAGCTAGGGTGAAGTCGAGAAGATATGGGCTACCATTCCACATGCTGAGATACTAAAATAGAATACCTTGATTTACCGTACAATGCCGTCAAGCAACAGCTGTTTTTTCACGCCCCACTTAAAATAAAAAGGAAACACGTGTGCGGGTAGAGTTCATTCCAGTTGCTTGCCGCGACTAGGTAGGTCTATGCGAGTTGTTTAGGGTGAAGTCATATGTTGTGATGGCAAAGCTTTGCCTCGAAAATACCTACCTACTGCATATTGTGTACAATAAGTGGACTTGCCGGCCGGCACTGGGTATGTGTCGCAGCTATCTAATTAAATTAGCCAGTTAATTAGACACCTCTGCCTACCCCTTCGGGGAAACAGGCGTGAAGTTATGTTATGTTAGTTAGACACCTATTCCGTTCATTTAACACCGGCATCCAATCAAATGGCAGGCCGATAGTTAATTGGACCCGTATCAGCTAACGTTTAACGACTTGGCATATTGAAAGTCAGCCCGTTAAAGATGGCTGATCAAGACTCGGCCAAGTGATACAAAGCTCCCTATAAATGCTATTTGTCATTTACATGTTTAACAAGTATAAATTTAAATAAGTTATTTAAAACAATCCTATTTATTTATGCTTTTTGTAGTGTTGCCCATTGCAAGACCAAGACGAGACTTGAGCCAGTCTTGGTCTTGCACCGATATACCCCTGGTCTTGGTCTTGCACGTTCAGTCTTGGTCTTGTTCTTGTTCTTGCAGCAAGAGTCTTGCAAGTCTCGCACTTATCAATTGCTTAGTGTGATTTAGTTACATATAAAACAGCGTAATAAAGCCCTTCGGCCACGTACGAAACCAAGTGTGGCGATACCACATATACCCAGCGCCATCTAGCGACAACAAGGTGAACTACTTGGATACTACTACATCAAAACCAATCCTGAATCCCGAAAGTGAAGTTCGCGCGCTGGTAAGCATATTTACAACATCCCAACGACAACCGTTGGGCCGCGGCCCGCCATTCGTGATCACCTTGCCTGGTCGGAGGGTCCTCCCTTTGTGTTGGAGGAACGTCACACCCCGTTCCTCCACAGTGGTGACCCCGACGTGATCTGATCACGTAACCTTCGCTGAACATATCAGCAGCATTCCTATCGCCACCATCCTATTCACTTCTTCCGCATGAGCGGTAATTAAGTCTTCGCCATTCAGCAGCTTGATCGGCCTCAACTGGGATACCACAGCATGCAGCGATCGCTGCAGCCTGGTTATCCTACGGCCATATCAGCCTCTAAAGGCACAGCACACTGCAAATACGGTCCTTGTAAGAAGAGCACATCTCTCCCGTCTACGTAGCAGTCATTGCCTACGGCATATACGGTCCACATAAGAAGAGCACATCTCTCGTCTACGCAGCATTCGCCCCATACACGGGGGACTTACGTCGACTCAAGAGGATTCGCCCCGTCTCACTGCCGAGGACACACCTCATCTCACTGAGGATTCGCCTCGCCTCGAAACCCGACTCACTGGGCATTTCACCGCAGCACCGCATCACCGCACTCAGCCCCGCATCTTCGGGACCAGCGGTTAGTCCCAATTAACGAGGACTAGCGAGGAAGACTGTTCCACCAATGGAACCAGCGGCGTCCAGTTCCGACGAAATGGAACTACACAAGACTGGCACTGGCTTTTTATAGTTTTTGAAACCAGCTTCCAATTAGGAAAAAAATCTTCTTTCGAAATAATGTACCTAATTGATTTTAGGAAGAAAATATAATAATGAATAAACACAAACTACACTTATTACATAACTAACTTAAAACTTAAGCCCGGTTTCGGGAGAATAATTACTTTTCTTAATTGGTACCTAACGAGTTTAGAAAACAGATTGTTTATTCTTATTTGGAAATCAGTTTCAGAAGAAGAAATATTATTCTTATTTAGAAACTAGTTTCGAAGCTTGGTTTCGTACGTGACCGAAGGGTAATAAAGTAGAGAAGCTTGAGATTAAATTGACATAGATTCCTATGTCGATAACTTGACATTATTTTCAAAATATTTTCAAGATAAATAGTGATAGTAATCGTAATCACCTTATAAGGAATGGAAGTATATTAAAGACAAAGTTTGCAAAATATTCTTACTATTTATTGAAATTGACAATTTTTAGACCAAGAAACAATAAACATTAGATGATGAACAAAAGACTAAGAAGTAGATGCTTCCGTAATTCTGAAGTATTTATGTTCTTCATTTTAATTTCAACTTTCTTATGGTGGCATAAGTCGCATGAATTATATCGAAAAACTCATCAAATTTACTTTTAAGTCTTTTAGACCTAGCCCAACTCTCACTACTCTGACTAGAACTATTTGAACTACGTCACTCATTTTAAAACCCGATTGACTCTAAGCCGGCGCAGCTAAATCGAGACTAAATGCATTGTTTTATCAAAACCCCTTATAAGTATAATTTCAGATAGCACGGCACATGCTGAAAGGCCAAAAGATACCTACCGAACCTACGTCGGCATCTATTGACAAAAATAATATCCTTCCAAAGAATATAAAAACAGAAACGTAATCTTAAACGTAGTATCAAATTAACCTAGGTAGGTACCTATCTAACATACAATCACGCCTATATCCAGTAGGCCAGTAGTTTTATTGGGTAGGGGCCAAATCGATAGCCACTATCAGGCAAGTGGGCACCTTATCCAACCTCTGCAGTCCGAGCAAAACAATAAAGTGACGGAGTCGTAGTAACTAAGTGAATTCAATCAAAAGAGGAACGTTTTGATAGAGTTCACTTAGGTACCTACCTACTTAAAATTTCCATAAATTATTATTAATTGACTTGAACCCACCTTTTTTAAGTTTATCTCGGACTTGTTTATTCGACTACTGCACTAACCCTATTAGGTAGGTACTATCCCTGTAATAAAGTAGGTATAATATTATAGCATCTATCTATCCTTACATACACATTACACAACTATTCATTGAAAGGCCTATTACAGGTTGCACTACAACTACTGTAGGTTATCGTGTCCGTTCGTTCTGACACTTTTAAGCATCCAGAAACTTAATTTAATTAGTCTTTGAAATATCGGATACCTTTGACCTCAGAGCGGCAAAAATCAAAAGAGAAAATGACTTGCCGTAAACTCTTTTAAATACCGCTACCTCTTTGGTCGGTAAATATCAAAATATCGTAGGTTTATTGGCTGTACAGGGGTGAATTCGGGCGGAAATAGAATAATTGGATCACAATATAGCATAAGCATTATCATAACATAATATCGATTTTATTTTACTGAGAAATAATTTCTGTGAAATAAAGTCATTATCACATTCATTGGTCACACTCCCAATTGGGCTATTTAATTTTAGGTAGTTACGTAACGTAAGTATTTTTATTGGTTCCCGCCGTTCCCGGTGGAGTAGAATAGGACCACCCCATCTCGTCCCATGGGTGTCGTAGAAGGCGACTAAGGTATAGGAGCTGTTCTCCATCCGAGAGTAAACATACAGCCCAAGACAAAGTGCCCCATTGGCGGCAATAGGCTCGCCCCCTATTACGTGGGACCGAAAATCATAGTTGGCGAAATGTGGGTGTTTAATACACCTCTGCCTACTCCTTCAGGGATTACGGGCGTGAGCATATGTATGTATGTAAGTATTTTACTTATACAGACGTAAACAGATTTTGATGAAACTTTATAGTAATATTAGGTACCTATAACCCGGGGTGTGTGTTGGGTAACCTCCTCGAGTGTCGCTCCGATTCCGATCCCGCTGCAGTCCGGGGGGAACGGAATCGGAGCGGCCGGTACACCCTGGGCGGCGGTCAATGGCTTCCCCTTCACCCCTTCATAGGGTTGGCATTGATCGTCGGCCAATACCCAACGTGGCGGGAACACATCGCTCTCCGTACTCCTCTGCTTTCAGAGGAGACAGGATGAGCGATGCTGTTAGTGGTGAGATGGCCCAGGGTCAGCCGGGGTGCGAGGGATATGCTCTATGGGTGACCTTACACCCCGGCGTCTGAAGACCCGAGACGGCGTGCGGTTTTAGTCGGTGCAAGCCCGACATAACCGCCCCCGCTGGCCGGCGGGGGGGTATTCGAAGGGATTTACGCACGATAAAAAAAAAAAAAAAAAAAAGGTACCTATAACCCGCATCACGTATCTTGGACCTAAAATGTGCTCAAAATATGCTCTATACGCGCAGTACGCGTTTTTGTGTCTTTTGAGGATAGCACGGTGTGCTACGAAGGTGGACGAGCTCAAATCCACCGATAATGTATAATATCAAAACAATCCGCGCGCGCCAGGGCCTCGTTTCTCTCACGACTTAGGTCCAAGATACGTGGTTCGGGTTATAGTAGGTATAAGGTAAGGCTAGTTTTTTACAATAACCAACGTACACGCGGGTGAACAATTGAACATGCGGGCTATTTCTAGTGTTTTAGTGCAGTAAATAGTAACAATATTCAATTTGATAATGAATTAGTACCTACCATTAGGTACCATTAGGTAGGTACTAATTCATTATCAAATTGAATATTGGTTATTAAACCTGCCTTGTATTTCAACACTATTACACAAATAGCAGTACCGTCAGTGCCGTCAAAGGACACCGGTGAAGAGGACTTCACCGGTGTCCTTTGACGGCAGCCGCAATGTCGGCAAAACTCTTTCTATAACCACAGATTAATAAATAGTTACTAACGTAACTATAACCGTTATTTTAAAGCGGTATCTCTTTGACAAACGTTTACACAGGTTTACACGTGGAGAGTAGGTATAAAGCGTTACCGTGGCAAGTAGGTACATAGACTTCCATGTGCCAAATAGCCAAAAGTAGCCGTTATAAGGGTATATGTACCTACACTCAGTGATAGTTGATACATCTTGAGACTAATAGGTGCTGGTAATGAAATCCTTACTAGGTAATATTATAAATGTGAAAGTAACTCTGTCTGTCTGTCTGTTACGCTTTCACGCATAAACCACGGAACCGATTTTGCTGAAATTTGGTACAGGGGTAGATTAGACCTTGGGAAAGGACATAGGCTATGTTTTGTCGCGATAACGGACATCTACGCGGGCGGAGCTTGCCCGCTAGTAATACATATGCGTAGATAAGTGCAAATAATGATTTGTTTTGCATTCTACAATACGGAAGTGCGCCTTAATAAATAAAATGGACTTCGAGTCTTGTATTACTTAGGTAGCTAGGTAGGACTGTACCTACCTTGAAGCTGAAAAAATTAATAATCGTCGGGTCGCCAGAACCGAGTGTTTTAAACATTCGTTCCTCTGCCGAATGAAAGTGGCTAGTGGCCTAGATCGCGGTTTTAAAAAGAATGTTGTTTTGATAAGGGTACCTACTTCTAAAAAATATTAAAACAAACCATTTAGGTAAGTACTTATATTATTAAGTAATTTAAAACAGTTGAGTGTCACGCGCCTATTACACAGAACACACAGAATTATATTATATTACCTACCTACAGCTTATGAATTAAAAAAGTATGTGAAAGTAGCCTATGTGTTATTCTAGGCTCTAATGTATCCCTGTAAGTACCAAATTCAGATCCGTTAAGCCGTTAGAGCGTGATTGAGTAACAAACAAACAAACATTGGGGTGTGTGTTGGGTAACCTCCTCGAGTGTCGCTCCGATTCCGATCCCGCTGCAGTCCGGGGGGAACGGAATCGGAGCGGCTGGTACACCCTGGGCGGCGGTTAATGGCTACCCCTTCACCCCTTCATAGGGTTGGCATTGATCGTCGGCCAATACCCAACGTGGCGGGAACACATCGCTCTCCGTACTCCTCTGCTTTCAGAGGAGACAGGATGAGCGATGCTGTTAGTGGTGAGATGGCCCAGGGTCAGTCGAGGTGCGAGGGATATGCTCTATGGGTAACCTTACACCCCGGCGTCTGAAGACCCGAGACGGCGTGCGGTTTTAGTCGGTGCAAGCCCGACATAACCGCCCCCGCTGGCCGGCGGGGGGGTATCCGAAGGGATTTCCGCACGATAAAAAAAAAAAAAAAAAGGTATAAACATCTTCACAAACTTTCACGTTGACACTGCGCAAGTCGCCGCTCGCGCTGATTGTCAGTAGATCGGCGTCTTAAGACCCGGCGTGCGGTTTTAGTCGGTTCAAGCCCGACATAACCACCCCCGCTGGCCGGCGAAAAAAAAGAAATAAAAAAAAGGTCCATATTGGCACGCACGTCGGACATCGGGTCATACGGCTGCCAGTTAATGTGGGAAATGTGACAATTTGTCTCAAGTGAAAATGGAATATGTACCTACTTATTACCGCATTGTCAGGCCTCCTTCACTCCATATACTTGCGCGCTATAATTACCTACCGCCCGGCCGAGCGGCCTCGGGCCGTTTGCGGACCAAATTCCAGTGCGGTTTTCGCTAGCGAAGCGCACGCACGCTGTTTAATTTTAATCGCTCCGTTCGTTCGTACACGTACCTACGATGCCGTCTGGTGCCTTATGTGCTGTAGATGGGTGCAAATCAAGTAAAAGAAGGGATAAACACTTAACATTCCATTTACCTGTCAATGAAGAAAGGTAAGTGATAAACTATTACTGTTTTTTGTCGTTTCAAAATTATTTTTAATAGGTCTAGTCTAGATGATACATGATTAGCTTGCCTTTCAGACACAGATTTACATATTTTTGTTACATAGAAACGTCATGCTTACCTTAAACACTATTTTAACAACGTTTAAAATTATTAATAAATTGATAAATGTTAATAATCATTCAATGTATTTATGAGTATTATTTATTCATAATATAAAATTTTAGGATTGCCTAGTTTGGGATCTATTATAAATTCGTCATGTCTGTGTCATTCTGTCCGTCTGTCTTATCTAGGTACCCATCTCCTTCCTGAGACCTGTCCAATTTTTACTTTTTTTTTATTTTTTTAGGCGTGCAACATGGGCTGAATTGATTGGCAGGCCCGATTTAGCAAGGCCAGACACCAAGTCAAGAAGTCATTGTGTGTTGTCTTCATTTTGAAAAGTCGGTGATTATTAATAAACCACAATTACGATTTGACGCTTTGCCTACAAAACTGCTGCCATCTCTACCAACTACTTCAAGTGCCAGTACTGAACCAGAATCTAAGGAAATATCAACACAAACCAAATATTCGAATATTAATATACTATCAGCCATTACCATCAAAGGCGCAGATACAAAAATAATTAGATTCCGGATTTTTTCTACATTAAAATTTCATAACCGAGAATTTAGAAAGGGTAAGAAATTTATAAAAAATTCTATAAAATAAAACACATGAAACTTTTAAAGATTTTTTATTTATTTTACCTACACACTGACCTCTATAATTATATTTTATCTAGATGTATTGCACAGTCAGCACCAATTTATAAAAAAATATTTTATAAACGATACCGTTTTAAACTAGGTGCCACCTAGTCAGAAGTAGTCAGAATATATTCAATAACATTAGACTAAAAGTTATGTTAATTTAATTTTATCAAAGAGGCAGCCCTGGGATTGCTGTGGGATCGCGCGGTGCGGAGCAATCTCAACTGTACGGTTACGTATTTAGGCACATTTTAGCATGCAGTGGTTGCTGACGCGACGGAGTAGTCTATTATAGCAGTAGGTTTTGGAATTTTTCTACTGAGTAAAGTATCTGTTACGTAGTAACTATTTAGTAATCTGTGGCATTGTGTTCTTCAATAACTAGGGCTTTAGATTCAAAGTCAGTGAAGTTCCCTTTCTATTTATCTACGCTAAACATAGGTAGGTATAAAAACATTATACTTCAAAAAAGTAATAGGTATAGTGGTAGGTAGGTGCTACCTTACCATGGCCCAGGCTCAGTCGGGGTGCGAGGGATATGCTCTATGGGCAACCTTACACCCCGGCGTCTGCAGACCCGAGACGGCGTGCGGTTTTAGTCGGTTCAAGCCCGACATAGCCGCCCCCGCTGGCCGGCGGGGGGGGTATCCGAAGGGATTTCGGCAAAAAAAAAAAAAAGGTGTTACCTTACCTTTTTTTTTTTCGTGCGGAAATCCCCTCGGATACCCCCCCCCCGCCGGCCAGCGGGGGCGGTTATGTCGGGTTTGAACCGACTAAAACCGCACGCCGTCTCGGGTCTGCAGACGCCGGGGTGTAAGGTTGCCCATAGAGCATATCCCTCGCACCCCGACTGACCCTGGGCCATCTCCGGTTTCGAGATAGCCCCCTCGGGTTTGGGAACCACGGTGTCCCCGTCTTGCCCCGGTTTGGGGGAGGGGCGCTAGTCGCCCCACCGCCGTCCCGGCCTAACACCTATGTCTATCATTGGGGTTCGTAACTAAACTTCGAGAGTTATATGTTCGATGAATGGAAAGTCGACAGAACGTTTGATCGAATATTGCTATTTCGAATGAACCGTTTATCGCCAAACGCAACTTCGACTGAACGTTTTATCGAATATTTATTAATCGATGGATTGCTGTTTCGAATGAGATTTAGACATGACTTCTTGCCATAAACTTTCCGGACTACTGATTCCAGCGCTTCGCCGGCTGCTACCGCGGCACGCTCGCTCCGCTCGCTCGGCTTGCGCTCTGTTGGGGTCACAGTTCTAACCTAACCCACTTTACTAATTTTCGGACATCAGTCCATCGATTGATAAATATTCGATAAAACGTTCAGTCGAAGTTGCGTTTGGCGATAAACGGTTCATTCGAAATAGCAATATTCGATCAAACGTTCTGTCGACTTTCCATTCATCGAACATATAACTCTCGAAGTAAAATTACGGACCTCTATCATTGTCAGTATAGAAACCAAATAGGTACCTAGTACCTACATAGGTATTCAAAATGCTCAAATCTGTTTGACTTCACTGCAAGACTGCAAGAGTCTTGCAGACCGTAGTCTTGTCTTGCGCGAGTCTTGGTCTTGGTCTTGCAAAAAATAGGTGGTCTTGGTCTTGCAAAACTGCAAGACCAAGACCAAGACTGCAAGACTCTTGTTCTTGCATTGCGATTCTGGGCAACACTATTTTTGTTTCATTTTTTTTTTTTAAAAGAATATTAGCAACCGAAATTACTAATATTCCCCCTAACCCCTCCAGCTAAGCTAAATTGCTTGTGTTAGGAGTGGGTTCACGTCGGTAGTGTATTACGCTTATTTGATCATTGCAAGATTTACCGAATATATTATTTGGTGTCTACTGATGAAACTCTGGTCAAGTCTGGGTGAACGGAACAAATGCTCATCCTCATAAATATTCAATTCAAATGATACAAATTTAATTCAGGTAATCAGATCTGGATCTGGATTGAGAGTGATTCAAATTTAGTTACTTTTTTCGCCGTGGCGCTAGTAGTCCTCAAAACAGCGCGTCCGACACGAATAGATTACGTTAGAAGGGTATGGCGGAGGTATCGCAAAGACCTCTGCTATAGTAGTTAATGCAGATTAAACGGCAGTGAATAGGTACTCCACTTATATATTTTTTTATTCAATATATTTAAAAAAGGCCCAAAGTGTGCTTCTCCGTAACTAACTACAGTACCTGGCTTTTGATTTGGCACGTCAGATAGAAGAGTAAGAATCTGGCTAAGATTAGCTTGCTTCGGTTTTGTAAAGCATTCTCTTGCTCCATTGCACAGTGCATGTGATGTACTAAATCAAAAGTCAGCTTCTGTATATAGCCAGGTCAACTGACTCTAAACACGTAGTAGTTTCTAAAATTCATACAGTCAAAGTCACCAGCGGTATTGAACACTCGCACTAAACATACAAAATATATGCTTAAGACTAAACAATAAATTAACCACTATTATCTTTGGGGTGCAGGCTTTGGTTTAGGCATTTTTGCTAACAATGCTTGTATTTCCTTTTTCTCGTCATAACTCTTCCACATTTCGTATAAGTTAATTATTGATCTTACTATCTCTTGGATCTGAAACGAAGGTTTTTGTTATATTAAGCTAAATAAAATTGAAGTGTCTGTAACATTAAAGTAACAGTTTCTTTAATTTTTTTGAAATACCTATGACTGTATATAGGGTACTTGCCTTATCCATGTCCACATTCAGTTCAGCAAACCAAGGCTTGTGACTCTCTTTACCCAGCATCACACATGCTATGTGGAGAGATGCTATGGCTATCTAAAACAAAAGACTTGTGTTAAAATACACTAAAATATTATAACCCTCCCAGTATTATAAATATGAAAGTTTATGAGGATAAACATTTGTTACTGTTTCATGCAAACATGGCTGAATGGATATGGATGAAATTTGGCATAGAGACAGATTAACTTTTAGTCTATTGTAACTATTGTTACAATACTGTGTTAGTCTTCATAATATGCACATTCATGTATATGAATTTGGGTGCAAATTAATAACAATATTTCTTGTTTCTTATCACAATAAGAAATGTGGTAAGTATGATTTCTTAAAGTACTTTAAGAAGTAATCAACCAAAGTTAAGTAATAAAATCCATTTTCATATGATAGCAATCTTTTCAGTAGCAAAGTATTTTTCTTGTCATGGCATTTTCAAAAGGTGAGAAACTATTGTCTAAAGTATGTAAACATGAACGGTTCCTTGCCTTCACAGGTCATATGTATGATAAAATAGTGTGATTAGTGCCGTGTCGAGTGTTTGTCAGCATAAATGTAATATGCTTCTTAATACTATAATGATGTATGAAGACAATTGATAATAGATATAAAAAATACTTTTCGGGTTAAAATATTTACCTGATAAGGAGGGTAGAGTAAACTAACATCAGTTCTCAATGAATCATTTACTATTCTCCACGCATAAGTCAACAACTGGTCATCTTGGCCAATATCTTGCACAAATAGTAAAAGAGGTCTATATGGTTGGTATACTATAAGACAACAGTCCAGGTTTTCCAACAAGTAGAACTCACATTCAAGGATATGATTAGTTCTGTATGGGAACTCTTGCTGTCCATATGCATAACTAAATTTATTTTTTATTACAGTCTGACATGTTGTTATAAGTCTAGAGTTGGATATTACACCAAATTCTTCAACTTTAGACGCTAGGAACACGCATGTGGGAGCGAGGAGCAGCGGGTCAATGCATTTTAATGAATTCCTCGCGTAAAATCTTTTGAAGTATACTGTGGCCGTCGCAATAACTTGTTGACGAAGTTTTAACTGTTCTCCTAAAATCTGAATAATACTGGCGAAAAAATTGAATATTTTTTGATATTCTTCTTCACTTAATATGGCCAAATCATGTTGGCGATCACGAATAAGGTCCTGTTTATCTAATATCCATTGCTGATGATGAGAACTTTGCCAAAAATTTCCTGCCATGGTCAATACAAATATTTACAATTATTTATGTAACAGAAATAAATAAACTTTAGAGCAACCGTAAATAACAGTGTTACCAAACTTCAAGCATACTTGCAAGCTGCAAGTGTCACAAAAATGTCAAAATCAGTGTTGCCGCTGATCATTTGTAGGGTTACCGTACGCAAGAGATGAAATTACCGTATTGAAACAAAAATTGCCGTACATTTTTTAATTTTATTATTTACATGAATAACACAAAATTATGTCAAACAAAGTAAAAACCTTCTGTTTATAAAAAAATATACCACTGAACCTATAGATTTGATAGAAAAAGACACCATAGATCACTTATCTCCTCCCATTAAATCCACAACATCACCTAATAAGACATCTTCAGTGGCATTCTTTTCATAATCAGACGGCTTTTTTATTTTTGCTATCATTTCGGGAGTTGGCTTGAACCTCGTACAATTCGAATGTTTTCTGGAAATGCACTGTTTGGCTAATAATGTTGCATTTATAGTAGATGTTAAGAGGCGGTTTCTTTGTTTTGTTTTAATTAAGTTCACAGCGCTGAAGATTCTTTCTGAATCAGCATTTGCATGTGGCAAGGAGAGAACTTCAAGAACAAATGTCGCCAAACTCTGAAATTGCGGTTCCGATAAATGTAATATCTTGCTCCAAAATTCATCAGGTGACATTTTGTTAATATCAAGGAATGAGTCTTCGGAAAGAACTGTTTCCGGTAGAAGTC
This sequence comes from Cybosia mesomella, assembly GCA_946251805.1. NCBI lineage: Eukaryota > Metazoa > Arthropoda > Insecta > Lepidoptera > Erebidae > Cybosia > Cybosia mesomella. Next base: position 24,487,600 of record OX276390.1, on the reverse strand, counting down.
TCCATCCATCGTCTATAGCCTGTTTTTGTTCATTTGTTTTACCTTTCATGATGCAAGGAACCTTTAGCATTATGGGCAACAGACTTGGCTCCGTGGTTCTTTGGGCATGAGAAACAGCATTTTTTGGCGATAATATCGATAACTTCTGCAGTAATATGTCGGAAAAGTCATATCTATTCCTTATTTGACAACACCCGGTTATAAGGAAATCGCTCGTTTTTTTTTTGGAAATCTGAAATCAAGTCTTGCCTTGATTGAATATTCTGGTTTGCTATTTCAGTCATTAGTTGTACCCCAAAATACATACTTTCAGGTCGTAAAAAATGTTCTTCTTTAGTCGGATCAATAGCGCTCATGTCATTTTTAACAACATAGTCTCGTGTCATATAACACAACAGAAGCTCTTGATAAGTTGCTCTCATTTTTCTATCTAGTTCTGTTATTGCGACGCCGCTTTTTTGGAAATATTCGTTTAGATTCACGAACTTAGGCAGCACCCATTGCAAGAAAAAAAAATATAGCTTCATGAATGGATCATTCAAGTCATTGAATGTATGCTCTGCAGACACAATACGCTCATCTAGCCACTTTTTCGTAAAAAACAGTTTTAAAGATTCCCACTGTTCCAGTAATCGATTGACAACTGCTAATAGGGAAAGCCATCGTGTCTGGGAGGGGTGCAATAGCTTGTGTACTTTAGTATTAGTAAACACCTGGAATTCGACAAATTCAGATTGACGTTTCGAGCTGTGCTTAAAGTATCCATACACGTTTCGGGCTAGATCCTCACACCGCCTTGGCAATTTCTTGCACGCTTCGCTTGCACACAGGTGTAACGAGTGACAGATGCATTTAAGAATGATTATGCCGGGATTGTTTGACATAAATCGACTAGCTACTGAATTGTGCTGGCCCATCATGACGCTAGCACCGTCTGAAGCGTATCCAATTATATTATCTGTAGGAACATTTCGGTCCTGAAAGCTTTTGATAATGGAATTATAAATAGCTTCTCCAGTTGCACCTTGATTTGCAGCGTCAAAATCATCCTTCTCAAACAAAGGTAGCAATTCCCATAGAAGACTCGAAATTTTTCGTGTTTCAGGGTCATATAGACGCACAACGATACACATTGTTTTAACAGATGAAATGTCAGTCGACTCGTCTACTAGCACACTGAATTTTGTTGATTTTAACAAAGTTTGTAAATCGCTTTTGTGACATTCCCCAATAACGTTTTTTATTACTCCTGTACATTTCGTTCTTTTCAATTTAATATCGGGTGCAATTTTCGAATCAGGTTTACTTTTTATTATTTCACTTATATGATCCATGGTTTGGAACGAAATGTTATGCTCAGCCATAAATGAACAAAGTTTTAATTCAAGTTCAGCAACAGAATTTTCATGGGGGCAATTTACATCAGATTTTTTGAAAAACGAATGTATCGGCTTGGCAAGCTTTTTATTTTTAATTTTCCGCGAATGTTCAACGTTGGACATGTGTCTCTTCAAAGTAGAAACTTCACAAGATATTTTCACATCACATAGTTTACAATATGCCTTATGAATATTATTTTCATCAGGGCCAATCCAATCTTTAAATTCGCCTTCTGATTCCCATTGGGTTCTATACTTTTGGGCTCTGTGTTTGGTTTTCTTACATTTCTTAGGTGTTGACGGACCCGTGTTATCTTCTTCTGAATCCGAGGACATTTTGTAAATATCACTTGCCACTTGACTGCGAAAACACTATTTCAACACTAAAAAAATAAGTTATATCTCGATACGAACTAACAAGTAGTGACGAGCCGCAAGCGGCGAGCAAGGTCAAAGACCAAAGACAATACAATAGTGAAAAGTTGCGGTCATTTAATACCAAAGACAATACAATAGTGAAAAGTTGCGTTCATTTTTACGCAAACGATAATTACGTTTCATTTACAATTTATTTAATTTTGTTTGAAGTAAATCTTACTGCATTTCGTAATTATAGTAGCTAGTGGTATAACCAATGCCTCTTTAAGCTTTGATTTCCTGATTGCCGTATTTTAGCGTACGGCAATAACCACTCTGCCGTATACCGTACAATTCGTCTTAAAAGAGCCTGATTGCCGTACGAAACGGCAATTGCCGTACAAACGGCAACGCTGGTCAAAATATCGAACGAAAGAATGTTTTAAAATGTTACTTTGGTATAATTTATATATTTTGGATTCTTTGCTGTATAAATCAAAATCTATGAAATAAAAAGAACTCAGATAAGATAAATAAGTGCAGAAGATACCCACCGTGCCGAACCGTGCCCGTGAAGGATTCTAAGTACCTACGAAAAGAATAGCAAAAAAAGGAGCAACAAATATATTACAAGTACCTATAACAACCTATCATTAGCTAATTCTCTATAAAACAAATTAACATTTCGTAGTAGAGGTATATCCGTATAGATTTTAAGAAATCTTTACATTGGCAATAAGGGTAATAATGTGACAAAAGCTACATCTGAAACTGTGCCTTTTGTTTTTTTTTTCACGACTTGCAATACCGCACCGACGCACTTAGTCTGGTTTTGAATTTATGGGTCAAGGGTTTGTGCCCAATGGGCAAAAATGAGCATTAACTTGGTGAAAAGTTCATGCCCGAATAAGCGCCCAATGAGAAAGATGAGAGTATTTTTGATAAGGTTTACAAAATCAAATAGGGATGATTGCTAATTAGTAGTGCCCTATGGGGCGACATGGCCACTACGTGATCAAACACTTACCTTTTTGGTAAATAAATTTCTAAAACCACGTCCCTATACTTATGTCTATGTCTATATACAAATCTCCGAGTTTACGCCGTTTTGGTGACGCTCTCGATGTTGTTTTTATTGTCCAGAACATTATATGTCCAGTATTAGGTTGTCTTGCAGTGGTAGGTAGTAGTGTCTTCTGAGTTCTGAAGACTAGGGAGGGGAAGGAAGACATTTTATACCGAATACGTGCACTACTATGTAGTTAAATTTTTACAATAATAACTATGCCAAAATGTACTAAAGTAGCTACTTTGTGTGATTTGTAATGTAACGAATAACAATCATAAGAAGGTCAACTTTAGATAAATTATGTAGACAGTTTATGCACGTAAGAATCCTTGTAACATTATGGTAAAATAATTACTATTATAGGTTACAACAAACCACTAACCAACATACCACATCGAAATATTATAATCAATAATATAATGATATAAACAGCTCAAAAAATTACCAATGTTACATAACCAACTTATACTTACAGTCTATACATATAGGTTATAGATCACATACATTATTTATATTTACTTATATATATTTACATGATGATGCCCCCCCTTCGGGGATACAGGTGAGAAGTTATGTTTATGTTTATGATGCCCAACGCGCATCAAATCCGCCGCTAACCGTCTAGGAAAGTTGACCACGACACATTGCCTACTCGGGCGCGAGTGAGCCAGTTTTCGACAGCCCAACATGATTTATAAAGAAAAAAAATTATGATATCGCCTTAGATTATTAATATGTCGATATCGCTTTGATTTTTACACAGTTGTTATTGTAATTCCTTAAAGATTTTTTAAAGCTAAAAACGAGTATGATTTCAATTTTTAAATTTACACATTAGTTCTAAGTAAAACAATATTAAAGCGAACTTTAAAATTAATCGATCGAATCTAAGCTTTTGTTATAAGCTTCTATATATACGTACAATTCACATGTTTTTAAGTACCTATATTTGTATGTTAAGTAAAAATTTTGTAAGCTTAATTTGTATTTTGTAGCAAACCGAGAAATGACTTTTTTTTAAGAATACGCGATACTGTACAAGTTTCTGAAACCAGCATAAAACAATTTTATCAGCATAAAAATATTTTAAATTGTCTAAAAAAAAGTTATTTTAATTTTTTTATGTGTATAATATGTCTATAAATCAAATAGGCTGGCTAAGCCTTAATCACAATACAAATTACAGTAATTTTTGATGAATACAAAACTTAGATAAACGATGCCCTTTTAATATTCTCTATTAAAATAAGTAACTAAGTAGATATGCTTATGTCTTGACTAATTAAAATCACAAAATAGGTAACATAAATCAAACGATAGTTATTAAAAACCGGCCAAGTGCGAGTCGGACTCGCCCATGAAGGGTTCCGTAGCAGCAAGTAAAATTTTTATATTTGAGTTAATTGAATGAAAGGTAAATTGCGGTTTACGAATTTATGACGTATTAAAAAAAAAACTAATTACTAGATCTTCTCGTTCAAACCAATTTTCGGTGGAAGTTTACATAGTAATGTACATCACATATTTTTTTTAGTTTTATTATTCTCTTATTTTAGAAGTTACAGGGGGTGGGGGACACATATTTTACCACTTTGGAAGAGTGTCTCGCGCAAACTATTCAGTTTAGTAAAAAATGATGTTAGAAACTTCACTATCATTTTTAAAGACCTATCCATGCCCACACGTATGACGAAAAATTTTTTTTGAGTTAAAGTTCTAAGTATGGGGCCCCTCAAAATTTATGGCTTTTTTCTATTTTTGGGTGAAAATCTTAATGCGGTTCACAGAATACATCTACTTACCAAGTTTCAACAGCATAGTTCTTATAATTTCGGAAAAAAGTGGCTGTGACATACGGATGGACAGACAGACAGACATGACGAATCTATATGGGCTCAGTTTTTTGCCATTTGGCAACGGAACCCTAAAAATCACAGTAATGTGTATTAAGCTAGGTAGAGGATCAGTTTGAACAAACGGTTGCTTTCTTGAACCAGAAGTGGATGGTTCAGGTTCATCTGTCAAAGTATTTTGGGTGGTTTCAGTGTCTTCATCTGAAATTTCTGCAATGGATAGCTCTGATTTGTCGTTATCGTTGGATACATTACAGATGTTGTCATTATTTTTCTGCAATAGGTTCCAGTTACACTATAAAAAATAATTTTTTGCAGCTCTATCTGTGGATAAGCGATTGACATTATTTTATTCTTCTTAAAGTGCGTGCCAGATAAATCTGCGCGCGGCCAAAATTGGAACTAATCGCACGCCGCCACAGTGTCGCCAACTTAGGAGTTTTCCCCCCAATTTTTAGGATAAAATTTCAAGTGTTGGCGACACTGCGCCGCCATGTTGTGTTTGTGTCAGGCGGAGTGAGTGTGTTGAGTGTCTTGTGTTTTATTCGATTTCATTGATCAAATTTGGTAATGATCATGCCAAAAGTCGTTAAAAGTGCTGGCAGAGAGATTGTTTTCAAGGTGAAACGTTCTTGTGAAGCAGAACGGGACAATCAGGGGCCAATTGTACCATTTTCTAAAGTACGGGCTCGGGTTGCTTTCTTGACAGGTAATTTTTGGGGTGACCGTTGCTTGGTATTTTGCTTTCGTGTGAGGTATTTTTGTTTTATTAGTATATTGTTTGAAATTCATGCATTGTTCGTTTCAGGTGTTTCTGAACGCACTGTCACTCAGATCACTCAAGAAGGAAATAAAGCTGAAGCTTCGACTTCCAAAATTGTAACTCCAGGAAAAAATAGAACTCGAAAGAGTTTTTTGGAAATCGACGATTTTGACAAGTGCCTATTATGGCACATAAGGCATATGATACACTCATTTTATGTCGTGAAAAAAGAAATTCCGACCATTCAGAAGCTTTGGCTCGCACTGAAATCTGATATAATTGATTTCAAATACAGCAAAACCACTTTAAGGCGTGTTTTGAGAAGCATGGGGTACAAATATAAGAAGTGCCAGTCCAAACGTTAAGTTTTAATGGAACGTAATGATATTGCGGCATGGAGATCTAAATTTATTTTAAGGATGCGTAAAAACCGTTTGGAAGAAAAGCGCCCTGTCATCTATCTTGATGAAACATATATCCATGCCTCATATCACCTCCAAAAATGTTGGCAATCCAATGCAGAACCAGGTGTTTTGACCACCGATAGTACCGGTGCAAGATGGATTATAGCACATGCTGGCGGAAAAACAGGATTTATCGAAAATGGACTCTTATTGTTTAAATAACAATCCAAATCGAGCGATTACCACGATGACATGAATGCTAAAAATTTCATGCGATGGATGACTGAAATCATTCTTCCTAACTTGCCCCTTAACTGCATCTTGGTTATGGATAACGCACCATACCATTGCACACAAATAAATAAAGCACCTACAATGAGCAATTTAAAAGCAGAAATGCAGCAATGGCTTTCAAATAATAGTATCACATTTGAAGATTACTGGACGAAACCACAGTTGTACGAATTAATAAAAAAGCACATAGGAGACCCAGTATATGAAGTCGAACATTTATTAAATCAACATGGACACGAGGTCGTGCGCTTACCCCCATATCACTGTGATTTGAATTCAATTGAAAAAATATGGGCTATTGCCAAAAGGCGTGTTGCAGAGAAAAATGTGAGTCAAGCCACATGCAAAATATCCTCAATAACTGAAGCAGCGTTTAATACTATAACTACGCTGGAATGGACTAATGTGTGTCAACACGTGGAAAAAGTCGAAGATCAATATTTCGAATCCGACAGGCTTTTGGATATAGAATTGGCCAAATTTATCATTAATACCACAAGTGACGATTAAAGCTCAGACTCTTCAGACGACGAAATGAGCGAAGATCCGGAAAATAATGATTGTATGGAAGGCATTGACCCACTTGCGGACCACAATTATCCTAAGTTTAAAAGTACTGCTAGATACCCAATAACAGATTTCGAATAATATTTAATGTTGTTTTTATTTACCTATTTCTAAGGTACCTAAAAAAACTTTTAGTTAACAACCAGCAGGCCCCAACACCCTCAACGTCCAAGTATTAGTAGGTTAAAATTAGGTTTAAACTGCGACAACTCATCGCACGAGCCGAGCGAAGCGTGCCGCGGCAGTGGTCGGTCGATGCCAAAAGCAAAATCTCTGTAGATTAAAATAGGGTCATATTTCATATTCTTCCTATCTTTATTATTACTATTCAACTATTGTTTGGTCGTAGTTCACTTGATTTAGTTAGATTTTTTCCTCATCTCCAATTTATATTTTTGATCGGGAAATCATTTCCCATAACTGGCAACATTAGTTACGCCATCTTTGAGTTACGCCACCAGTCGCGCGCAGACTTATCTGGCGCGCACTCACTTTCTATAAGTAGTTGTCATTAATGATATTGTCATTATTCTAATGTACTTATGTACAATTTTATATTTGATTCAAGCCAAGTTTCCTATTGGTAATTCTTTGATTGTTATTTATCAAATATATGATAAACTAACCTAACCTAACCTAACGAAAACCAGAAAGTTGTGCAAGATTCTCGAAAAATATCAATCCGCCACATGTCTCAGTTTCTCCGACCGGAAAAGTTCGATGTTGAGCCTAATGCTACCGGAGCTGTAGAGAAATGGTTACACTGGCTAACTACTTTTAACAACTTCATCGCGGAAGAGGTCCCCGAAAACATTACGGATGAAATGAAACTCAAATTATTAGTAAACCACTTGAATTCTGATATTTTTACCGTAATCAAAAATTGTGCAACCTACGATTAAGCTATATCTCGACTTAATGATACGTATATTACACCACAAAATGAGATACTGGCCCGCCATGTACTTTGTACAAGAAAACCGAAAACTGGTGAAACTATTTCTGCCTATTGCCGCACATTAAATCTGTTAGCACAAGACTGCAACTTTAAATCAGTATCAGCAAATGAACACAAAAATCAGGCCATACGAACTTCGCTCATTGCAGGTATCCTTTCACCTGAAATAAGAGAACATTTATTAGAAAATACTTTAGAATTATAATTATTAACGGATTATTTACTATGTTTATTATGTTCATCGAGTATCCGATATTTCGGCACTGTTACAAGTGCCATGATCACGGATGTACTGATATATAAAGATGAATAAACATGGTAAATATCCCGTTAATAATTGTAATTTTAATGTAAATGACCATGTCAATCTAAAATCATAAATAGAAGATACTTCTCGATCACTGGAAGAACCCTTATCATGATACCTAGTATCCCTAGTTCTATAAAGGTGAAGAATGCTGACTCCTATTTAAACTTTCGATAACCTTAATTCCAAATATATTTAATCGCAAACCCCAATTAATTTACATTTCCATTTTAAAACATTATACCTATTTTGTTTAAAACACTATCAGATAGATTCATCAATACCTTTTCCTTACAACCTTCCTTTCAACCTAACCACTACGTACCTATTTCATTTCTATCCAATCTACACAAACTTCTAATGACACCATATTATTCCATGAAATAACCAAATAAGCTTTCCTAAACCCTATAGTCATTGGTAGTTCATAATATTGTATTACGTGAACGAACATAGGTACTTCCTTAAATAATCAATAAAAGCCCCATTCAAATAATCCAAAATTAGAACCTTACTCCTTCCATATTTCCTAGCAATCCTACAAATCCAATTATACCTACACAAATTCCCTCCGCACTAACCTAACGTAACTAACACCTGATTTCAATGATCCATCTATCCCTTACCAGCAGTTAAAATAGTTACCATTAGTATCTATCGGAGATTTTCTGCTTCAATAAACAAAAATAAGCAGAAAATTACTTTAATAATATTGACACCGCTGTTACAGATAAATTAATGTTGGCCGTTTATCTGGGATTGCTCCTACCTTTGTCACAGAATAAATAATAGTACAAGTACCTTTGTCTGCAGATAGATAATTGAGACTGGCCGTAGATTACTAAATTCTCTGTCTAATGTTTGCTACCAAATTAATATATATAAGCTGCTCGTGCTGATTCACTGACTGACTCACTCGCTCACTCACTCATTGATCACCTCTCCTGAACAATTTTGTATGAAAATTTTTTTTTTCTATGATGGTTTCGTATAGAGGATAAAAATTCATTCGGAGGAAAAATATGGAGAGCTGATGATTGAGGATTTCGGAGACGGGTGAAGAGCACGCTTAAGGTATTGAAGATAGGTTGGGTGTGCTTGAGCAAATGTCACTCGAAACGTCATTCAATTGCCAGTGACCTGAAAAAAAATTCAAAATTAAGAAAAAAAAAATGGCCGCCATACAAATTTCGTCGGTGTCTATCTCGGAGAGTATAAAAGATAAAGAGTGGTTTCTTAGCAAAAGATGATCAGGACCTGAAGGTCTACTCAATGAACAGAAACAAAATTCAAGATGGCGGAATTTATTTTTCCATACAAAATATATGGAGAATATTGAAGAGACTGCAAGTTGGGAACTATGCAAGACTTTGATATGGTTCCTTTTCAGAATGTTTTTATGGAAGAACTCTCAGTCAGAAATATGGAGATAGATGATGATCGCGGGTTTGGAAGATGAGTGAGGAGCATGGCCAGGGTATTAAAGATAGGTGAGGGCTACTCAAACAAAAAATACTCGGAACCGCATCCAATTGGCATGGAGATGAAAATAAATCCAAAATGGCGGATTCAATATGGCGTCAACACAAATGTCATGGGTGTCTCTCTCAGAAAGTATTAAAGATGGATGAATTGTGTTTCGGTTCACCTCTGCTGTAATTTTTTTTCCCTGATGTTTTCGTATAAAGGACGAAAATTCATTCGGAGGAAAAATATGGACGGAGCTGTTGATTGAGGATTTTGGAGACGGGTGAAGAGCACGGCCAAGGTATTGAAGAGAGGTAGGGGGTGCTCAAATAAAAACCACTCAGAATCTCATCCAATTTCCAGTGAGCTAAAAATATAACTCACTAACACAATTGTTCTCCTAGAAGGAGTAATGGGGGATATGGATGATATATGGGAAAAATGTAGAGAGAGCTGAGGTGACTATGGGAAAAATCCGAAATGTCAAAACATTCAAGATGGCGGCCAACATGGTGGTCGTTTCTCCGCCATCTTTGATAACATGGCAACATGGGTGTCATTTTTGAGTAAATCAAGGCCTCTGATATTGAATTTTTGAAAAAAAGTTTAAAAATCCAAGATGGCGGATCGATTTTTTATATAACACTCGCGAGCTGCTTGCAGCTCGCGCACCGCGCAAAATACTAGTATAATTATATATCTAATAAGGTTTGTTTGTACGCATAGCACCCTACTATGATAGAACTCATACTGTTATTACTTTATTAAAATACCTAATTATTACCAATTAATCCTAGTTATGGGGCTCATTCGCCTCAAACCAACATACAACAAACAAGTCCCTCCTTTTATAATTTCTGTAATGTCTTTAGTGGCTTTGACGGGAGCGGATGGAAACAACTTTTACTAACTCATTCGCCTTAAACCAACATACAACAAACAAGTCCCTCCTTTTATAATTTCTGTAATGTCTTTAGTGGCTTCGACGGGAGCGGATGGAAACAACCTTTACTTAAAATAATTACACTAAAACTGAAGCGTCCTGGCCGGTTACAACGTTTATTTAGATACCCACAATAAAGTCTTTAAATTACATAAAACAATTGATATCTTCATGTCCCGTATGTGCAGAAATCAAACCGCATTTTGGGAAGGCAAAAGGGACGCTAATTAAAGCTACCTCCCTCGCCTTTTGAAAAGCTTAATATTGACTTCAAGGGACCATTACCATCAAACACGCGGAATTAGTAGACGAATTTTCAAGAAATCCGTTTGCTTATCCATGCCCAGACATGACCTCAGCAACCGTAATCAAATACCTTAAAGCCATTATTTTATATTCGGACAACCCTTGTATATACACAGTAACAGAGGAGCGTCATTCATGTCCGAGGAATTACAAAATTTAATTTAAGAAACAGCAACATTGCATCGTCTCGTACAAAACCATATTATAATCCCCAAGGCAACGGTCAGATAGAAAGACTAAACGGAACCCTCTGGAGAACTATACAATTGTACCTCCGATCAAAAAAGCTACCCATAGAAAACTGGGAAGTAGGTAGCCCTAAAACCTTCACTTCACTGAGTGCGTTCTCTGCTGTGTACATCTATAAACGCCACTCCTCATGAAAAACTATTTGTCTTTCCACGGAGGACACCTGTCGGTGAATTTGTCCCGTCATGGTTAGTTCCGGGTCCTGTACTGTTGAAGAAACATGTTCGTTCTAAAACTGATCCTTATGTAGAAGAGGTAGAACTTCTTCATAGTAACCCAAACTATTCATATATCGTACGGGAAAACGGTCAAGAATCAACTGTCTCCGACAGACATCTAGCGCCGCTTCCACTGGTACATGAGGATCAATAACTTAGCGATACAAATGAAAGTCCACCATATACGGGCAGACGCAGAACCATTGATGACGAAGAGACTTTTATGACTCCTCCAGAAGTCGCACCTAACATTCGAAGGACAACGAGAAACAGGAGAGCATTACCTCAATGACAGTCAGATTCTGCTGAGGGGATGAATGACATATAATCTCCTTAGTACATTTATTTCCTCTAATATTGAAACTGTTTTATAAGTAGTTGTCATTAATAATATTCCCAAGTAACACATTTGGTGCCAAATAGCTTGCATATAGTATTTTTTTGGAAACTTTAGTAATAAAATCCACCATGATTAAGTTCTATAAAGGAGGTTAGATTCTATAAGCAACCTGCAAAGGGAGAAAAATTGCAACTTATACGAATTGTTATCCTGAGTGGCACTTGGAACCAACGGTGCAAATTGCGCGCCGTGAAAGAATGGTTGAATGATAAAGCGATACAGTTCATTCGTTGAGTTACAAATGAGATCTTAACAAGTTCTTATTTTCGGTGGAGATAAACAAATTGACGGTGGTGCTTTGTGCTAAATTGTGTTGTGACAGCAAATTTATTTGGATTATTAAGTTATATTTGGTGAGTATTCAAAAATTATGTACGTGTATAACGCAGGATAACATCATGGTCGAGCCCTTGCAAATAGTTTTTTGTTATGAAACCATGGTATATTTACTAAGTAAATTTTGATGCGCCTTCGATCTAATCAAGAATAATGAAAAAATATGCACAGAACAAATAAATAAGATAAATACTTTATAAAAATTTGGTTGTTAAAAATCTAACATTATGGTTTCACAATAAGTATAATATCAAACTACATCAGAAATAGTTATTAAAACTCATTTTATAGTATGTTATTGTAATAATATACCATTCAAAAAGATACTTTCAAGGTCTCCATTTTTAAACATAGCGATTTAAAATAGACCTTGCAGTTCATATTTCCACTCATTTGTTGCCTTATTGGAGCTCCTATGTCCAAAAATCACTCATTAGTACCTAGTAGTGATTATTTTCACTTTACAGGTCTCGCTGTATTTGCGTTTAATTGGGGATCCTCAAGACGGTCACAAAACCCATTTATGAAGGTTGAACGCGCCTAAATGCGCGGGAGTATGCGGAGAATGGAACGCGCTCAAACCAAACTGCACGCGAGCAGCGCTGGCGGTTCTCGCCCCGTCGGGCATTCTGCAAGACAAGGCAAGAATTGGTTAAGATTTAAGTGTAAAACAATTACTTAACTCAAAATATGATGCTGCAATAATCCTCACGTAAGCTTATAATTACAAGACTATTCCTAGGGTTTTTAGTTGTGTAATTGAAAATAAAAATCCGTATATGACATGAATTTGAATGTGTTTTATTTTACATCTTAAAATAACTTAATTAAGTAAGTAGGTACAGGTAAAATAATCAATATTTTGAAAAGCTATGAAGCAAAGGTAACAAATACATTTCATTTTTGTTTTTAATCGCTACTAGTTTATATTTTATATCTTTAAGAAAACGTATACATTCGGAAACATTAGTTGATGTTAATTTGTATTTGAAAATGTTAAGATAGGAAGACGAAATAGGAAGCTCAAAAACATTTTCTGTTTATTTTGCTTTCTTGAACTTTGATTGATGTTGTTTCCATTATCTCATGATTTGCTGTTACAAAAAATCTGTCGATTTTTCTTTTTGATATTATGAAATCTTTAAAATCTAAAACTAAATCACCACTTCTACAATTTTTTTTTACATATGGGTAGTTTTTTATAATCTCAGTACTATTCACGTCCAAACTATCGCATTCAACGAGCCTTTTTGCTATTTGAGATAATGGTTTGTTGCCAGTCGAAGCATATTTTTAATCAAGTAAAGTTTGTTTTCGAATGGATAGGCATTAAAACTTTGTAGAATTCCAAAGTTGAGCACTTCATCAACAACATGTAATAAATTATGAACATTACTCGTAGTCGTCATATAGTCTATGCCGTAGAAGGATTTAAATTTTTTCACAAAATTATTCAATAGCTCTCTAGGCAACGGCAAAAAATTAAAATATTCTTCACTTGAACATATTGTAATTGCACAAAAAAATGAATTTCATTGCATCAGTATTTAATACCTCTGGTAATATAACTATTGCTAAGGTAAAACAAGAACGTTCTAAATTCAGAAACCTTCCAGTGATATAAACTGCTTAGATTTCTTACAGATCTGTGGATTTCTGAATTTACTTTGCAATCATCTAGAAAATCATTTACTGTCGATATATCACTTGCTCGCCATTTTGTATCTTTCTTACCAAAATTGCCGTCTCGCCAGCCAATAAGAAGGCGATTCATAATCCCCAAGTCGATCAAATGCATAGAATCAGCAACAGGAAATGCTTTTATCATATCAATCGGAAGACTTGTAAAGGTGAATCGACTTTGTGATGTTTACCGTAAAGTTTTTTACGAAAGTCTTCATTATTTCGGGCAGGATAATCTAATTCAGGAAATAAATATAACCGTATGGGATACATGGGAGTATTCACCAATAATGGTACATTTATTACACCCGTGCTTGCCCTTAAAGTTGCAAACGCCTTAAATCATTACTCTTGCAGGAGAATGCAAACAAAACATCTTATTGCAGCATTTACCTTATTCTTTTTCACTAGCAGTACATTTTGAAATAATGTTTGCATTTCCTGAACAAAAGGTTGTAAATAAGCATTTAAATCGTTAGGTTTTCCATGGCCCGCATAAATCCCAACGATGAATGGTATCATATATATATTGTCTCAATCTGCCTTGGAGTGTTCACAAGCGTTCTTAGGTCTACTGGAAGCAAATTTGGATTTATATTGTTTATAATTGTCGCTAAAGATTTCAAAGCTATTATTATTATTATTATTTTCTATAGGCCATGCTCTAGTTGCGTCCCGAAATAGATGAATCTGTTTGTATTGAAACATATTTTCACTTGGCTCACTGTCATAATTTGCTTCGAGGTCAGTTTCCTCAATTATTTCATTATTCACATCATTTTCAGCCAAATTTCGATCTGCAGTAATTTCAGTTGAACTTTCACTAGAATCATGAATGCCAAAAAACTTGTAGTATAAATCTGTCAAATAGGTTACCTACCACTACTACTAACTACCTACAACTTAATAATTAAAACACAAGAGACGTCCAGATCTTGCCCTGCCTACCAATCTGTTACTAACACATATAACGTAAGTAGATAAAAAAAATACAAAGTGATCTATGTGATTTGATAACTGTTTCATATAGTAGTCAATTACCTAAAATGTAAGAAATTTACTTAAATCATACTCTATTTAAATTTATTAATATGTACGGAACCTGCGGTAGTGATAGTAAAATTCTCTTGACACAATTGCTCAGAACAGAAAGCCTCCAAACTATTATAAACTGCTTGCTGTACCTTTTACTATGCATTAAATTGATAATTACTTACCTTTCAACAATTGAAGTATCCTCTTTTAATTGTTTAATAACATTTTCATGGTCTGAACTAGTCCATTATTGTTTCCATTTCCACGTCCATTATACTCTTGAAAGTTCGTGCAACTTGCCGATGATAAGTACCACATCGTTTGACTTTTTTCCACTTTACAGTATTCATTTTGAGATTTTCTTTTAGCTATTATGACCTTTTTTTATCATAAACTTTGTGTGTAGCACGTGCCGCACTGAATCGCATTAAAAATAAATAAGTTCTACTACATTCTATCTTTTAGAACTGTTCGATCTTAAGTCGTTCTAAATGAGAGAAAATTGTTGCTTAAGGTTTTCAAGAACCATCTTTTAGAATCGGTTTACGCGTTACAGTGGCATATTAGAGTATATTATACCTTACAAAGGCAATTACACTAGGTTCTAAATGAGCTGCAATAATAACTCTTGAGCCACTACAGGTGATAAATAACTTATATATACTACTTATTTAGTACCAAAGGTTCCAAATGAGGTAAAATTACGTAGTCATAGACGTCATATGCTTCTTTGAGTTCTAAAAGATTAAAAAAAAAACCTTTATGCGTGTATAAGTAATAAATTCCGCTTAATGCCACCATAAGTTATAAAGCAGGAATAAAACTCTCTCAAAAACCACTGTTAGTGATAAAAGTAACTCATATGCCAATTAGAGTACTGTTTGCATCTATAAGTAAATACCATACACTCTTGCATCACTAGTTGCAAAATAATTTCCAAAATTCACTAACGTGCTACTTGGGTTGTCATTATTCTAATGTACTGTGAGTGGTAGAGTCAAGCAACAGTCATTTTGGCCGTTGCATGAATGGGCCGACTCGACCAGGGAAGCACCACCCTCTCACAGAATACCGACGCCAAGTAACAGTATTTGAACTGTTGCGTTCCGTTTGGTGAGTGAGAGTGCCGGAGCCCAAACTCCTTTCCCATCCCCTCCCAAACTCCTTTCCCATCCCCTTTCCTTTACAGGGTCGGCAGCGCAAGTGTGACGCCACTGGTGTTGCACACGTCCATAGGCCGCGGTAACCGCTTCCCATCAGGTGGGCCGTGTGCTTGTCTGCCACCTTAGTGGTATAAAAAAAAAGTACAATTTTATATTTATAAATAAATAATAAATAAATATTCTACGACATTCTACACAGCGCTTTCAAGATCCAAGGTAAGCATAGTTTAACTAGCTTGTGTTATGGGTTCCAGAATGCGGATAAACATACTTATATACTTTTTTTTTTTTTTGTAAATACATACATATTATACATAGAAACACCCAGACCAATGCAAATAGACATATTCATGCATACAAATATTTGCACTGAGCGGGAATCGAACCCGCGCCCCTGTCGTAGCAGTCGAATGTACTACCGCTACGCCAAGCCAAGTTTCCTATTGGTAATTCTTTGATTGTTATGTATCAATGGTTTCTTTTTTGCACTATGTATGAACCCTTGTGTACTGAATGAGCGTTCGATAGTAACTAAAGTGCACGGTGCTGTTAAAATTACGTAGTGCCACAGCACTGAGAGAATTCGACCCTTCCAGCATAACGATTTTGTAGCGAGATGCCTACTATCGGCCTTAGTCTATCGTAGTTGAGTCCGAAACGACCACTGGTCAAAAAGTTTATTTATATATATATATGTATGTATGGTTCCACTTCCCAAAATTTGCGGCACTCTCACGGTCGCATTTTTGCCCCGATCGCTTTCAAACTGCGGTCAAAAATTGCTTGGGTGTAAACTTAGTTTAAGTTCGTGAACGGGTGGAATCAGGCCTAAGGGGACGGTAGGGCCTCACTTTTTGTGAAATCAGTTTTTCCTCAAAATTTCACGTTCCATGAAAGATATTCGAACCGTTCTAATTTTATCCCATAGTATACATGAATACCAACAACTTTTAATTATAAACCTATAAGATTAATACTTTAATTAAAAGTGGAGGGGGGAAAAACCAAAATTTTTCGGGAATAGAATCATAACTTCTAACCGGTGAACATTCTTGGTGTCGGAAACATTTTTAATCGATAGGCCATTTTTAAGTCTAAAATAAATGTCTGAAAAGTTTTTCGCTAAAAGTTACCGTTTTCGAGAAAAAAAAAATAAACTGTTTAAAGTCCGTAGTTCTCTATATAAAATAATATTAATTGCTTCACGAAATCTACCTGTGCGTTCCCCCTGCGGGAACGGATTTTTTTTTACTTGCAGTATATAGCATAATGGCAATATTTTGAAAAGTCGATACATATCATCATTCACATTATGACAAACATCGGGATTTGGCGAAGATTATTCAAAATAGACCAAATAGCGGGTTAGTGCACTACTCGTCATTTTCCCTGATTCGCCATTTTCGTTAACTCGTCAGTTTGCATAATTCGTCAATTTCATAAAAATATTTGATTAGTCAATTTCCCTAACTGGTCATTTTCTTTAGTTCGTCAATTTCCCTAACAGGTTAATTTCTTTAATTCGTCAATTTCCCTAACTGGTTATTTCCTTTAACTCGTCATCTATCATTGTCGGTACAGTCATGTGCAGAAATCAAATCAAATCAAATCAAATTTTATTTGCATAAAAACATGGTATACATAAGTTATAAAGTTCACAAAATTGAGCATGCATGTTTTGCCAGTGGTGTACTAGCGCGCAAATATTCTTTCCTATCAACAGTATCAACACCTTTGTTCAAAAAATTCGTTAATGCTATAGAAGCTATGCTCATTTAGCCATTTATACAATTCTTTTTTAAATATTCTAGTGCTTAGTCCTTTGAGGTACATTGGTATTTTATTGAAAATTCGTACACACATAGCAAGACAACTCTTATTATTTTGCTACTTTAAATAGATCACTATGCTGCCACACAAACAGACATATTTCGTAAATATATAATGATGGCAACGGTAGCAGACTAAGTTTTTTAAACAACGGTCGACATGACTCATCTGGCTTAATTCCACATATAGCTCTAATGCACTTCTTTTGAGCAATAAATGCCCTATTGCAATCTGCACTATCATCATCATGTTCAGAGGAGCATTAACCCATAGATTATTATACATTAACCAAAAGAAAGCAAATTAGATGCTTGCCAATATCCTCTGGCCGCATTAATTACTGAGAAATGTTGCCAGTTGAGGGCTGATATTAAAATAAGCAACACATTTTTGTATTCCCATATTCACGCGAACACAGTCGCTGGGTTCAGCTAGTAAAATAATAACATTACTCAGTTAATCCGATGATCGTTAATTTTATTTTATTAATATTACCTTTTTTTGGTTTCCACTTAAATAACTAAAATATAAATTTTAAATGATTCCGTCAATTTAAAACGAAAATAATCTTAAAAATAACGCGGTGGTTCATTTTGGAGGAACGGTAACGAACTCAGTGTTATGTTGTGCCCATGATCACTAGTCGTGACTAACTGATAGGTGTCAGGAACGCATTCTCTGAACGGCTGAACTTTAACGCATTCCTAATTCCAATAACAATTGTTTTTTTTTGCATTAAATATTTAAATGGAGACGGTTTTTTATTTAACTAATACATACATGAATATTATTTATGTAATTTTTTTTTAGGTAGGTTTCGATGAAATCGATCTACCTATTGGCTTCTTGACTACTGTCGAATTAAAAAAAAAAATCTTCATAGGAGGTCTAGTTATGACCCCCTGAGTCCGAAATGACCACTGGTCAAAAAGTTTATGGTTCCACTTCCCAAAATTTGCGGCACTCTCACGGTCGCATTTTTGCCCCGATCGCTTTCAAACTGCGGTCAAAAATTGCTTGGGTGTAAACTTAGTTTCAGTTCGTGAACGGGTGGAATCCGGCCTAAGGGGACGGTAGGGCCTCACTTTTTGTGAACACAGTTTTTCCTCAAAATTTCACGTTCCATGAAAGATATTCGAACCGTTCTAATTTTATTCCATAGTATACATGAATACCAACAACTTTTAATTATAAACCTATAAGATTAAAACTTTAACTAAAAGTGGAGGGGGGGAAAAACCAAAATTTTTCGAGAAAAAAAACTTAAATTCTAACCGGTGAACATTCTTGCCGTCGGAAACATTTGTAATCGATAGGCCATTTTTAAGTCTAAAATAAATGTCTGAAAAGTTTTTCGCTAAAAGTAACTGTTTTCGAGAAAAAAAAATTAAACATGTTAAAAATGCGCTCGGCGTGGGAGTCCGTAGTTCTCTATATGAAATAATATTAATTGCTTCACGAAATCTACCTGTGCGTTCCCCCTGCGGGAACGGATTTTTTTTATACCACTAAGTTGGCAGACAAGCACACGGCCCACCTGATGGGAAGCGGTTACCGCGGCCTATGGACGTGTGCAACACCAGTGGCGTCACACTCGCGCTGCCGACCCTGTAAAGGAAAGGGGATGGGAAAGGAGTTTGGGAGGGGATGGGAAAGGAATTTGGGCTCCGGCACTCTCACTCACCAAACGGAACGCAACAGTTCAAATACTGTTACTTGGCGTCGATATTCTGTGAGAGGGTGGTGCTTCCCCGGTCGAGTCGGCCCATTCATGCAACGGCCAAATTGACTGTTGCTTGACTGTACATTGCATGATTTGACCAATTAGGAAAATTGACGAATTAAAGAAATTGACCAGTTAGGGAAATTGACGAACTAATGAAAATGACCAGTTAGGGAAACTGACTAATCAAATATTTTGATGAAATTGACGAATTATGCAAACTGACGAATTAACGAAAATGGCGAATCAGAAAAATGACGAGTAGTGCACTAACTCATGTGAACGGATCTGGAAGTTGCGACGAGTTTGAACACTTTTTTTTTTTCACATATATCTGTAGCCACTACCCGAACTCTTCAGTCGTCTTCCACTTCCGCTGAGTCATTACTTATGGAATCAATTACAAAATGTGAGGACGCTTTCAGATTCTCAGTTGCTGATAGCAAGGACATCACAAAAGCGTTTAAATCCATTGATATTAAAAAGACCGCGGACCTATGGGGATTATCAGTCAAAACTGTTTCAAGCATCATTGATGTCATTGCTCCCCATCTAGCAACTGTGTTTAATGACTGCGTCACTAGCGGTATATTTCCTGATTTAATGAAACATAGTAAAGTCATACCTTTGTTCAAGGCGGGCAGCGCCTCAGATCCCTCGAATTTCACACCCATCTCTGTGTTGCCGACCTTGAGTAAAGTATTTGAGAAATTAATTCTAGACCAGATGCTAACCCATTTTAATAAATATAAATTATTTCATGATAAACAGTTTGGGTTTACTAAAGGACGATCAACGACGGATGCTGGTATAGAGTTATTGAAATGTATTTACGAGGCCTGGGAGGAAAAGCAGGATGCATTGGGTGTTTTCTGCGATCTATCCAAAGCCTTCGATTGCGTCCAACATGATACATTAGTCAGGAAATTAGATTATTACGGAATAAGGAACAAGGCTCTCGACCTTTTGACTTCTTATTTGAACAATAGAATTCAGAGGGTCGATGTGAACGGTACACGTTCGGTGGGATCTTTGGTTTCGATGGGCGTTCCACAGGGTTCGATACTTGGACCATTTTTATTTTTAATTTATATAAATGACCTCCCTTACTCCGTAAGGGATAAAAATAGTATTGTTTTGTTTGCCGATGATACTTCCTTAATATTTAAAATTAAAAGACAATTAGATAATTATGACGAAGTGAACAACGCAATCTCAAGAGTGGTTCATTGGTTTAATATAAATAATCTTTGCCTTAATGAAAAAAAAACCAAATGTAATAAATTCACCTTACCTTTTTTTTTTTTTTTCGTGCGGAAATCCCTTCGGATACCCCCCCGCCGGCCAGCGAAGGAGGTTATGTCGGACTTGAACCGACTAAAACCGCACGCCGCCTCGGGTCTTCAGACGCCGGGGTGTAAGGTGGCCCATAAGGCATGTCCCTCGCACCCCAGCTGACCCAGGGCCATCTCCGGTTTTGAGAAGGCCCCCTCGGGTTTGGGAACCACGGTGTTCCCGTCTTGCCCCGGTTCGGGGGAAGAGCGCTCTTCGCCCCGCCGCCCCGGCCTGCTTCTGCTAGGGTGACAGGCGGCTCCACCTGTCACCCCCAGGCCTGCGCTCATTGAGGACGGAGGTTCACCTTACCTAATGTTACACAGGTGGAAACCAATGTACAACTCAATGGACAGTTGTTGAGCCTTGTGGAAACGACCGTGTTCTTAGGTTTAAATATCGATGCTAAATTACAGTGGGGATCACATATTGAAAAAATTGCTAGTAGGTTAAGTTCTGCTTCCTACGCTGTGATAAAGATTAGGACTTTAACAGACATAGATACCGCTAGGATAGTTTATTTCAATTATTTCCATAGTATTATGAGCTACGGCATTCTCCTTTGGGGTAATGCCGCAGATTTAAATACAATTTTTGTATTGCAAAATCGGGCTGTGCGGGCAATTTATAAGTTGGGTCCAAGAGTCTCCCTCCGAGAAAAGTTCAAAGAAATAAACATTCTAACTGTAGTGTCTCAATATATTTTTGAAAATCTTTTGTATGTTAGAAGAAACATTTCCAATTTTTTAAGGCTTTAACATAACATACATAACGTAAATACTAGACATAAAAACAATCTTGTGGTCTGTAATAGTCGACTCCACAAGATTAGTAATTCCTTTCAGGGTAACTGTATACGCTTCTACAACAAGCTTCCTAATGAAATGAAGAATCTACTTCTTCTAAATTTAAAAGACAAATTAAAAGTAAACTGCCAAATAGGCTATTATAAAATTCAAGACTATTTAGATGACAAACAAGCTTGGATATGAACTGTTTGCTCTCTCTCTATGCTACTCAAATGAAATATTGTAATTAGGTTAAGTAAACATGTTTGTAAATAGACCTAAAAAAACAGCCCGCTGAGTTTCTTGCCGGAGTCTTCTCAGGACAGGGCCGCGTTTCGAACCGGTGGTCCATTTGCCAAACATTCGTTTAATTTTTTTTTTGCCGTTTTGTAAGTTCCGTATTAATGGTCTATACAGAATAAATTATTTTTGACTTTGACTTTGACTATGGTGCCAAACACTTCTTTTTAATTAACACTTAGTTATACTTCAATTACCAACAAGTCAACGTTCATAATAATTAAAATGGAGAATTATTAAAATCGAGTGTTATACTTAACCTCATTAAAAAACCGAACTTTGCTTAGTCTATGTAAACAAACCCCCATTTCAAGATGTTGTCAAGAAAATCCTGATCAATTTTTTTATGCATCATTTATTATTTTTTCTTTTTTAATTTGTCTTTTAGTTTTTGGGTAATGGATCTGGCTCTTTCGTATATTATGATCGTATTTTATACTTTCATTTTTTATACTTTTAATGAACGGGAATAGGTTTAGTTCTTTCCGTTTAATTATTTCATTTAAGCGTGAATGCCAGCCCTCTACTGCATTTATAGTACGGTGGGTACTAGTAGCTTACAGCATGAATTAATTTTGGATCCATCCACTGTTTTATAAAGTAGTTTACGAAGTCGTTCCAGCCCTCTACATTAGACAGAATCTCAAACTGTATACTGATGAAGCCCTCAGGCATCAAAGTTGCTGGTAAATGTGCAAGTGCTACAAAACGAGCTATTGTTTTTTTATCAAGCAAATGCAATTGCTTAGCCTTTTTGTGAAGAGCTTGGGCATAATGAAAAAAACATCCTTTTATGTTTGCTAGGTAGGGAATGTGATTTGAAGTGCATTCATCGCCGCCATTTCTTATGTTATTCTGTTTGAAATATTTCTGGATTCATATCCGGAATGCGTGGCTTCATCAGTCCAAACAGCCTTTCATATGTCAATATACATATGTCTATTACCTAAAAGGAGCAATCTTTTAGGTAATAGACAATATATTAATAGAGTAATGTACGTCGTAGTTAGTCCGTGAACGGTGTACACCTGTTTGAAAGGTGGCGGTACACTCTTAAATGTCCCATCTGCAAAGAAATGTCTGACATTTTTAATTGTTTGTCGAGCTTCTGTACTACAGAATATTAAAATTTTGTCTGCGTTACCATCGTCACAGAGTAAGAAGTCTTTATTTAAGCTTTCACTTAAGACGACATCTTCTAATTTTTTGAAAAATGTCGCGTGTACATTAAGATGCGACTTTCAGGCTCTGTATAGTGGATCTTTTAACGATTCATAATTTGGCTATTTATCATCGTATTCAGGATCGGATTTGTATGGTAGCATCACGCGTTCGTATATTTGGGGTATGGGGGCCCAAGTCATCGCAAACGGCTTGTTTTAAATTCGCCTTAATCGCCAATTTGTAGGCACAGAAATCAGGTTGGCATGTATGGTCACTTATCCTTGTAATAGTTTCGTCATCTTCCATCCAAGTGACGGATCCTGAGCATCGTCTATTAAAGCATCGCCAAATACTAGAGCCATTTTTATTTGATTTTTGTCGTGTGTGACTATGTCCTTTTCTGCACATAGACTAGGTACCCTGTTACAAACATAATTATGTATTTCAATTAAATTTTTAAGCATTTTGTATGCTTACTTTTTCTAAAGATTTAGTCGGAAAAAGAGAACATCTAGAACGGGACTTGAACCCGCGACCAGTCCCTTACAGGAGTGATGCTCTAATAATAATTATGTATGCTTAAAACGGTTTGCATTTTATCGATTTTCTATAAGAGTGGTAGATGTTAATATCCCTATCCTTGTTATGTCTATGATGTTGTTACAGACGAATGGCAAAATCGTTGGGAAAGGCCAATGAAAGTTGGTAACTTTTAACTGTTTTATATTTATAAGGATTTCCGCTTTGTAACGCCTAATTCAATTAAACGAGTGTCCTGCTCGATGTCTTGCTGTGGTCACTGCTGTAAATCCTGGTGGTTAGGAGTCACAGCAGTGGGAGTGTAAGAGTTATTGTAATCAAGTTAAACGCCGAAAAGAAAAAACTACATAATATATGTACGTACCTTGGTATTTTTAATTAACACAATGTCACTGTTAGTGATGTATTTTACATAGTTATTATTCATTATAAATTCAATTCGATTCTTGGATATGGCTTTGTGGAGTAGTAATTTTCAACTGTAATCTTAATTCAATTCAATTTTCCTCAATACAGAGCTATGTCAGCTCGACAATCACTATACAAATAATATTCAAGATCATAAATAAATGCCATTGCCTCCGTCTCTTGATTTACATCGATTTCACATCCATATTTAAGTTTTGGGATCCAGCATGTGTGCAGCGTAATGTATTGGTTTAATCATCATTGCGGCTCTAATTTTTACAGTTGCCACTGATATTTCTTTTGATTACTCATACTCTGAAAGTAGGTCTGAAGTTGCCTGAGGAGCGGGATGAAAGTAATACTTTTCATCCCTAGGGAGAATCGCTTTCAACTGACAGACTGTCAAATTATTAAAAAAAAACTAATTCTATTTTCACATTTTTAATGTACCAACCATGTACCAACTTTCTATACAGCCACTCAATTACAGCGCGATGTAAAATTGAAATAAAATAAAGTTAAGTATTGATTAAAGAATATTTATTTTTTAAATTACTTTAGTTTAGTTTCAACAATTTCCTTAAAATAACATAGATTTGGGCAAAGTATTTACCATTTTTTCATGATGAAAATGAAAAATAACGGCTGAATGGCTGACCGGCCACAGAAAAAAAAACAAACAAAATAGGCGGAAAAGCGACAATTCGATCTTCATTTGTTTTTCGATTTGAAGGTTTTACTCATTTTTACTCATTTTTTCTTTAGCTAATTTATGTTTTTATGTTTACTTTCCTTGTATTCGTAATGGAAAGCACAGTGTTTACCTTTTTTTTTTTTTTTTTTCGTGCGGAAATCCCTTCGGATACCGCCCCCGCTGGAGAGCGGGGGTCTCCAGCGGGGGCGGTTATGTCGGGCATGAACCGACTAAAACCGCACGCCATCTCGGGCCTTAAGACGCCGGGGTGTAAGGTTACCCATAGAGCACATCCCTCGCACCCCGACTGACCCTGGGCCATCTCCGGTTTCGAGATGGCCCCCTTACTTGCTCTCCACTGTGCCATCTGCTAGTCAGAGGGACACGTGGAAAGCTTCCGAACAGCCCTCAACAGGGCCGTCCTCGCCTCGGTCGGAGTTGGCCGTAGGCGGCAGCGTCTCTCCCACCCTAGGAGAGAGGCGCTGCCGTCTCCGTTGCCCAGGGTGCACCGCGTGGAGGTCCCCAACCAAGCACCCCGCACAGTGTTTACCTCGGGTTAAAGAAGATTTAGTCCCTCGAACTATTGGCGCCCTCACTTCGTTCGGGCGCCAAACCTCATCTCGGGACTAGATAAGTTACTTTCACCCCTAGGGCAACAATGTACTATTATTTATTACTATTAGTCTCCCACATAAATAATTATACACTATGTTCAAGTCAACTCAAATGTTTGAAACCTATATTGTGGTTAGAAAATAAATGTTTATACTGGAGATTGATGGCACTTGGTGGAACTTGCTACACATATTGAATAAATCACTTGTACTTTTCCACAATTATTTATTTATTTGAACCTTACCGGTTTCACCTTACGGCATTATCAAAGGTCTACAATGTTTTAAACTAAAAAACTACAATATTTTATGTGTGGGTACTTTTAAAAAAGAGTATACCAGCTTCAACTTTTTTCCCCCAAAATTTGGGGAAATTTAAATTTTCATAAACGTAATTATGTTTTGTAAAATAATTTATACATTATAAAATTAATTGTATTACAGTGAAATGTCAAATATAAAAGGTCAAGGAATTATAATTAAATTAAATTAAAGTAATTGTCAAATCAATGATGTCAAATGGATTACATACTTAGATTACAATATATAAAAATGTCAGTTACAACAATAAATTAAGATTACAACGAATTAATAACAAATAAATAGGTATGTAAATGTCATTATTATTGTAATAGAGGTGAACGGCTCAGATCTAACTGTTGGTTAATTATATTGTTTCTGTCCGTGTTTGTCAGTCTGTTTATTTCCAATGCTTCTAGGGCGTTCATTTTCCTGCCTTTGTCACATAGACGCAGAGCTTTAAAACCAATTTTTGGGTCAAAAGTATGGTTTTCCAGAAGCAGGTGTTCTGCAAAATTGGACTCAGTTTTTTTGAGTCTCCAGCCTCTAACGTGTTCAGTGACTCTAATTTCAAAGGATCGTCCAGTTTGGCCAACGTATTTTCTGTTGCAGTTGGAACATGTCAACTCGTATATACCACTCCTCTGTGGAATTGGGGTTGCATCCTTATTATTACAGATTAGGTTTTTTAAACTGTGAGTGGTATAAAAAGCTGCTTTGCATTCAGATAGATTTCTGGCACATTTGTACGAAATATGACCAATATACGGTATACGAGCCCATCGTTTTTTGGGTGTTTCCACGGTCATGGATGCATCTCCCTTGTACGCCAGACCTGCGACAGTCCTGTATCTTCCGCGTGTAACTAGCCTGTCTATAAGTTGGGATGGGTAACCATTATTGGTCGCTATGGCCTTAATCACTGTCAATTCATCTTCAAAATCTGAGTGCGACATCGGGATCGACAGTAGTCGGTGCACCATCGAGTGGAACGCGGCGTGTTTATGACTTATTGGGTGCCTAGAATTTACGTGTATTACATTATCTGCGAAGGTGGGCTTTCGGTAAATTTTAAATATATGTCTGTTGTCAATTAATTTAATAGTGATGTCAAGAAAATTAATTTTGTCCTGTCCTATTTCTATAGTGAATTGTATTTTGGAATTAATTGTATTAATAAATGTCAAAAAATTATTTAGGGTCTCTATATTTCCGGTCCACAAACAAATAATGTCATCCACATACCTATACCAGTAAGCAATAAATGGTTTATACATACTGTTCGTTAGAATTTGCTTTTCGATACAATTCATAAAAACATCTGCACAAAGTGGTGAGAGGGGGCTACCCATAGCGAGGCCATTAATTTGTTTATAAAATTTACCACAGAACTTAAAATAATTTTGGTCTAGGCAGCTTTTTATACCACTCACAATTTTAAAAAACCTAATCTGTAATAATAAGGATGCAACCCCAATTCCACAGAGGAGTGGTATATACGAGTTGACATGTTCCACCTGCAACAGAAAATACGTTGGCCAAACTGGACGATCCTTTGAAATTAGAGTCACTGAACACGTTAGAGGCTGGAGACTCAAAAAAACTGAGTCCAATTTTGCAGAACACCTGCTTCTGGAAAACCATACTTTTGACCCAAAAATTGGTTTTAAAGCTCTGCGTCTATGTGACAAAGGCAGGAAAATGAACGCCCTAGAAGCATTGTGTAACGAGCTACCGGAGCAATGAAAAAGATAAATAAATTATATAACGGTACGATTTATATTAGAGTGTCATCTAGTGGCCGAAGATGCGAAAGTATTAATTCGATTGAACGGAAAAAGGATTGAATTAGTTGAGCAGTTTTGACATAGGTGGCAGTAAACTATATGAAAAAAATATCAGTCGAGAAAAAAATAAAATAAAAAAGTAATTACAAGAAACTAATTAAAAATAGTGTATAAAATGGTAAATTATAGTTGTGAATATACGTAAATGTATATGAAAATGTATTTATAAATATATATATATATTAATCGTTGTGGGAAAAATAATATTTATAAATGAATCGATTATAGTAAAAATTTGATTATCTGTATAATGCCTATACTTACTAGTCTATGATAATGCCGCATGGCAATTATTTGGTTTAAGACGACTGTTTAGGTATTGTTTATTTAGAGAAAATACAATACGAAGATTAATCAATAAAATCTAAGTAAAAGCAATCACTTAAATAATATCACAAATAGTTATATGGAATGTATGTAAGTAATACATTCTAATGATGAGATAGTAATATTTGAAACGCGGAAATGCCGGAAGGTAGATTTTGTACTTTGAAAAGAAGGGAACTGCAGCGCCTCCGTGTGGGTGATTTAGGAACTAATTAGGCTTTGGCGGACAAAAGTTTTATTAAGATATACGAGGAATTACTTGGGAATGTCATGCGTAATTGGTGAAATTCATTGTTGAAAGTTTTAGTGAAGAGATTTCAATGCTTAAAAGTATACATGGGCGTTGAAAAAGATAGGAATTTGTGATATTTGGGGGGGTTTGAATTGTGCGGTTGGCATTACGGGGAGGTTTTTGATTGGATAGAGACACGGGTGGAGCGCGGTTGGCGGGGGGAGAAATACGAAAGGCGCCAATAACTCTCACTTTTGTTGGGGAACTCGTCAGGGGTAGTGGAGACGTCGTACATTTCTGGTGAGACTGTTTTTTAGAGCATTTAGTGGGACTTAGTCGTGATATATGTGTTGGGGTTCGCGCGTTTTCTTGTATTAAGGGGATATTTTGAGTTGGAAAGTAATAGTTCGCGGAAATAGTGGTTAACATATAGTTATTTGAATTGGAGGGATCGCCATTTTGTGAAATTGAATTTGGTTCGTGTTTGGTTGTTTAAAATGGGATTGTTGGGAGTAGTATATTTGAATAATAATTAGTAAAAGGTAAATTACATTTTGGGACGCGATCGACATAGGTTAGGACCTTTACGTGAATGAAGACACCTTACATTGGGCTGGAATTAATACACGCATACACATGTGAATTGATCTCTGCCTTGTGCCGCTGAGTCTGGCGGTGCACACGTAAAGCAAACGCTGTCGTTTTATCATTTTTATTATGTTAGAAGTAGGAATTAGGGCTGCGGCGTACTTAGCTAGCATTCCCGTAGGAAACCCAAGGCGATGTGCTTTGGTTATGGAGGGATACCTAACGGTGATAACGACTCCATATTCCTCTATATTTCGCTAGTAGCCGATAACTTTGAAGCGAGCGGCAATCTGATTTTCCCTGGAAACAGGATCGGATAAGCTTCCTGGATGTGGGCGACTGTTCGTTCTGTGATAGGTAGGCACCGTCGAAGTGGAGCCGTCCAATTCGGGCCAGGATCAGAACTTACGGAGCTCACAGTTCAGTCTTATGTATTTATTTATATATACACTAACCATAATCTCGTCAGGGTTTCAGTTCACATCCCTGAGCTTCGGCTCGTGAACTGGGGCAATCACACCGTGGTAGGGATTACACAAAGTCAAGTTTCACGAACTTGCCCCCAAAGTTAGCTAGAAGGAAAACACAACTCACCACACGATTAAGTAAAATACAATGGGTTTTGAAAGGTAAATACAGGGATTAGATTCTGTAGGTATATAGGTAGGTACACTCATTTGTTTAGTGAAAATCTTAGGCATCGCAACGAATGTAGGAAACCTAGTCTATTTCAAAGTCTGCTTAGTAAAAATTATTAATATCATATTCTATATCGATTTATCGTGCGGTTTTAGTTGGTTCAAAAGAGCCATATGAACTATTCGATGGTATGTAGGTAAATTACCATTATTAATATCATATTCTATATCGATTGATTGTGCGGTTTTAGTCGGTTCAAAAGAGCCATATGAACTATTCGATGGTATATAGGTAGGCTACTACTGCTGTAGTTCACGTAAGAGTGGTGATACAGTGTGTAAAAATGGTGGAAGTGAGACCTACAGTGAAATTTTAGTGATTCTTTTAAGAAGTGTTGATTGTGTACAAAGCCGGGTTATAAATAATCAAAAGTAACCACACCCAAGACTAAATATTAATTACACAAAAACTTGGGTAATAACGCCTACGATATCTGCTAATAACTGATTGACCAAGAGTGATTTTTATATTTGAATTCAGTGATTATCTCTCTTTGCATGTGTTCGAATCAGGGTTCAAAGAGCCATCTCACGGTAGTTGGGAACCTTATCCAAGTGGATACTGCTCGAATCTAGAACCCTGGGAGTGTAATTCCTGTATACTAAAACCCTATATCATGGGTCAGTTATACCAATTCGTTTATGTGATCTGAGAGTGTATTATACTTTACAATAAACCTTTGAAACCACATTATTCTGAAGTGAATTGGTTACTAGCACCTTTTATAAGATTACACAATATATGTTAATGTCCGAGCTGTGTACAGATTCAATTTATCGTTTAACATTCTAAAAACAAGTGAAGTATCACACCAGAATCCATGTTATTCGTGAATAGTATTTAAAGCGGCTTGAGCGAGGGACGCTGTAGTTTGCTATAATAGTTAGCAGTAGGAAAAGAATACTCCTTTGTTAGTTTCATAATAAAACAGTTTGTGTTAATATCCAAGCTGAGTACTGACTCAATTTATCGTCTTACATTTTAAAAACAAGTGAAGTATCACACCAAAATACATGTTATTCGTGAACAATATTTGAAGCAGCTTAAGCGTGGTGCTGTAAGTTACTACGGAAACTATTATAATCAAAACATTATGGCAGTAAGATTTGTATGTTCTTCTGTCAGGTTCATGTTTACTCTGAATAGAGTATGGGGAATTATATTTACCGGATGTCTCGGTATAATAGGGGGAAGATGTATATATATATATGAAAATCTTCTAATGCCTATTTAGACATAGGAAGGACCATGATATACCTATATACAATACAAGTGGAAGGGTCCTACTGTGGCTGGCGTGATATGGGGCCACCACCTCGGGGGGAAAATCCAATAGAACTAGGTACTACTGTATAGGGGTCACCACCTCGGGGGGAAAATTCAATATAACTAGGTACTTTTGTGAAGGAAAGTAATAGTGAGCAAACACCTTGGGGAGGAAACCTCAGAATAAGCAGGTACCTTTGTGTGGGAAATGGAGCGTCGAAAAAGTAGTAGTCTAAATGAAGTTATTAAAAACATCTAGATATAACCAATATATTCTTGTCGTTCAAAGTACTAGTTTAAGGGAGTAGGCATTATAGGAAGAAGAATTAGTAGGTTCTAATCAATAAAGAAGTAGTCTACGTGAAGTTATAATAAACATCTAAATATAACCTATGTATATTTTTGTCGTTCGAAGTACTAGTTGTAGTAGTAAGCGTTGTGAAAGGAAGAATTAGTAGGTTCTAATCCAATTGATATTATTCTAATAACATTGTTACGAAGGAAGTAGTGAATGATTGAGGCGGTGAACGGCAGATATCTACGTGGCTGTAGATAGTTATAGGTATCTAGATAAACGAGGTAAATGACCGGAATGTTTCTGTTCCTAATGGATATTTTCTAGTATAGGTTGTTTTCATCCGCTCTCATAAAAGCCACAAGGGGATACTACGGAGAATACGGGGAAGGACTTCGGTTGATGCATGTTAGGTTGGGCCGAATGAATTAGTGTAGGTTGTTTTCATCCGCTCCCGTCAAGGTCACCAAGGACATTAGGTTAATCCGGAAGGAATTTGTGTAGGTATAATGGAATTTGGAGGATTGTTAATAAATATGGAAGGAATAGGTTCTAATTTTGGGATACCTACTTAAATGAGACTTTGTTGATTATTTAAGGAAGTACTTATGTTCGCGCACGTAGTGTAAGCTTTTGAACTACTTACGACTAGAGGGTTTAGGAAGGCTTATTTGGTTATTTCATGGTTTAATATAGTATCATTAGAAGTTTGTGTAGATTGGATAGAAATGAAATAGGTACGTAATGGTTAGGTTGGAAGGTAGGTTGTAAGGAAAGGTTATTGATGAATTTATATGATGACGTTACGAATAAAATAGGTTTAAAGTTTAATGTGGAAGAGTAAATTAATTGGGATTTGCGATTACATATAGTAGGAATTAGGCTATCGTAGGTTTGAGATAAGAGTCAGCATTCTTCACCTTTATAGAACTAGGGATACTAGGTATCATGATAAGGGTTCCTTTTAACCACTAGATTGATCACAGGCCAAGTTTATTAGAAATAAGTACAATTATTCAGTGAGTTTAAGTAGGTTGGTGAGTAATTTGAATGAATCATACATGACAACAAGTAGGTGGAATAGGAATTGGGATAGCCGTAAGAGAGGAGTGAATGAGTGGTAGATATAGGTAGTTATCTAGGGCAGGAAATGTGAGAAGGATTGAGTGAATGAGTTGGTTTCGGAGTAGTAGTAGGAGTAGTAAGAGTAGTAGTAGGAGGAATAGGAGTAGTAGGAGTAGGGAAAAAGAATTTAGAAAAGGGGTTTAGGAGTTAAGAAAGGGGGGTACAATTGGAAATAAACAGACTGACAAACACGGACAGAAACAATATAATTAACCAACAGTTAGATCTGAGCCGTTCACCTCTATTACAATAATAATGACATTTACATACCTATTTATTTGTTATTAATTCGTTGTAATCTTAATTTATTGTTGTAACTGACATTTTTATATATTGTAATCTAAGTATGTAATCCATTTGACATCATTGATTTGACAATTACTTTAATTTAATTTAATTATAATTCCTTGACATTTTATATTTGACATTTCACTGTAATACAATTAATTTTATAATGTATAAATTATTTTACAAAACATAATTACGTTTATGAAAATTTAAATTTCCCCAAATTTTGGGGGAAAAAAGTTGAAGCTGGTATACTCTTTTTTAAAAGTACCCACACATAAAATATTGTAGTTTTTTAGTTTAAAACATTGTAGACCTTTGATAATGCCGTAAGGTGAAACCGGTAAGGTTCAAATAA
The DNA here is from genome assembly GCA_946251805.1 of Cybosia mesomella. Lineage (NCBI taxonomy): Eukaryota > Metazoa > Arthropoda > Insecta > Lepidoptera > Erebidae > Cybosia > Cybosia mesomella. Next base: position 24,455,131 of record OX276390.1, on the reverse strand, counting down.
ATAAATAATTGTGGAAAAGTACAAGTGATTTATTCAATATGTGTAGAAAATAAATGTTTTTATTATTATTATTATTTCCTCTATATAAGTTTAAATACATATCAATTATATTTTTAAATACATTCTATATATATATATATATAAAAAAAACATTTAAAAATATAAAAAAATATTATTATTATTCCCTTTATTAACCTTAAAATACGTATAAATTACATTTTTAAATACATTCTTTATAAAAAAAGAGATATATTTAAAAATATAAAAAATAGTGGCCCACCGGCAACGGGTACAGGGACCAAGCTACCGGTGGTTAGGGCTCCAGAGAGAGGAATCTCCTCTTATACGTACCGTGTCGAGGAGTACTGCCTTCTGCATCAAGCCCTTGACCCAACTGCCTAACGCGAGCCTTTGGAGATGTTGTTCGAGGCTCTTGGCAATCAGTCCGTGAACCGATACAACTATAGGAACAATAATTGCCGAATCCACATTCCACATGTCGACAACCTCGTGAGCCAAATCTAAATATTTTATTTGTTTTTGTTTTTTGTTTATTATTATTATTATTATCTATATCGCCTAAATAAAAAACTTGTTAAAGGTAAAACAACCTCTAGTTTTGATTTTGTGTCCTTAAGTTTTGATAATAACCTTTCTAAATAGTAACACTTGCATAAACAATCAGTAAATTCATCACATTAATTTGATGGACCAATCTGTAATTGAGTAGATCAGGTTGACTTTTGCGACTCCTAAAGTAGTCATAAATTGGGTCATTTAACTCGCTACTAGACTAGGTTCTGGTATGCTTTTCATAGTACCACCCTTGGGATATCCCTTTTCCAACAATAAAAGAGTCATCAAAATTGATTCGTAAACAACGAAGTTATCGGCGAACACAATTTTTTTTAATATTAATAGGCCTGTGTGAAGACCACTATCTCACTCACCTGTTGGTAAAAGTGTTGAAGTGGTTGATGATAAGTATGATACCTTTTTTTTTTTTTTTTTATCGTGCGGAAATCCCTTCGGATACCCCCCCGCCGGCCAGCGGGGGCGGTTATGTCGGGCTTGCACCGACTAAAACCGCACGCCGTCTCGGGTCTTCAGACGCCGGGGTGTAAGGTTACCCATAGAGCATATCCCTCGCACCCCGGCTGACCCTGGGCCATCTCACCACTAACAGCATCGCTCATCCTGTCTCCTCTGAAAGCAGAGGAGTACGGAGAGCGATGTGTTCCCGCCACGTTGGGTATTGGAATAACCCTATGAAGGGGTGAAGGGGAAGCCATTGACCGCCGCCCAGGGTGTACCGGCCGCTCCGATTCCGTTCCCCCCGGACTGCAGCGGGATCGGAATCGGAGCGACACTCGAGGAGGTTACCCAACACACACCCCATAAGTATGATACCTAACTAAAATTAAGGTTAGACGATGGAAATATTAATATTCTAGGATATACTTACTATCACAACTAGCGCTAACTGTTTGTCCAGTACCGTGCCACTTCCTAGGAAAGTGTGGCATACGAACGAGCGGTATAGCGCAGTATATACCTAACTAAGAACAGCCATGCTATTCTGTAAGATTGCGGTTTTAAATGTAAATGAAAAAAAAGGCAAAATATTAGCTTTACATATAATTTTAACCGAAAATGTCACTGATAGTAAAATCACTGAGGATTTCATTGATAACGTCGAACAACTCTTCACTAATGATGTGGCTCACGGTCTCGAGTTCGTTCTGTATCATCTCCTGTGTCACACTTTGGATCATCGCACTGATCATATTGTTAAGTTGTGCAGAACCAGTCATACCCGTTAATGAGATCTAGAAAAGTAAAAATATTATTTCGTGAGATTGCTTACATAGGTACCTTATTGGAGATTAATGGCCGATTTATGAATTGAGAAATTGAAGTTTAGTCTCGTCAACGCCTACTTACGCATAGTTTGGTAATACTTATTTATTCTGGTGAGTCCCATCCCTTTTTGGTTTCTTGACTACTGCCGAAATTTAAAAAAAATTCTTCATAGGAGGTCTAGTTATGACCCCCTGAGTCCGAAATGACCACTGGTCAAAAAGTTTACATATATATATATATATGTATATATGGTTCCACTTCCCAAAATTTGCGGCACTCTCACGGTCGCATTTTTGCCCCGATCGCTTTCAAACTGCGGTCAAAAATTGCTTGGGTGTAAACTTAGTTTAAGTTCGTGAACAGGTGGAATCCGGCCTAAGGGGACGGTAGGGCCTCACTTTTTGTGAAATCAGTTTTTCCTCAAAATTTCACGTTCCATGAAAGATATTCGAACCGTTCTAATTTTATCCCATAGTATACATGAATACCAACAACTTTTAATTATAAACCTATAAGATTAAAACTTTAACTAAAAGTGGAGGGGGGAAAAACCAAAATTTTTCGGGAAAAAAATCATAACTTCTAACCGGTGAACATTCTTGGTGTCGGAAACATTTTTAATCGATAGGCCATTTTTAAGTCTAAAATAAATGTCTGAAAAGTTTTTCGCTAAGTTACCGTTTTCGAGAAAAAAAAAAATTAAACATGTTAATAAAATAATATTAATTGCTTCACGAAATCTACCTGTGCGTTCCCCCTGCGGGAACGGATTTTTTTATCTCCGAATGTCCCCTACTATAAGGGTCCGAGGCCCATGAAACAAGGCTTCGGATTTGTGTAGAGCGACCTCGAGTACCAGCCGTCGAACCTGACCCCCGCGGCCAAGGCCGTTAGGGTTGCTTCACGGTATGTCCTGTCGCACGATGTCACGAGCGTGTTGTCCGCGTAGCATGTGATGGCGGCACCACCTATGAGCTCACCGCGAAGTATCCAGTCGTGGCCGATGTTCCACAGGTGCGGCCCTAACACCGACCCCTACCGCACGACATCTCACGGCGACCGACACCTGTCATACTTGGGTAAATGACGGCTATCTCTGATAATACGCCAGACTATGCGGCGAAGGTAGAGAGGCACTTCGTGACAGATAAGCGCCTCCCTAATGCAACTCCAGGTTAGAGTGTTGAAAGCATTCACGATGTGACACCGCCAACTACAATAATTAGGTAGAAATACCTACTGCAACAGCAGACCTCAGAGTATTCGCTTCTTTATTACTTACGTGAGTGTCGTGAATGTCGATATGAACGTCCAACTGGCGAAGGAATAAGGTGCCACCACCCAACAGGCTGGTGCCCATCCTCATGTCAAAACCAACTTCAATGCGATGAGCGAAAACCCTAGAAAATATTATTTTTGCAATGACTTCTAATAAAATTGTGCCACTGCTCGGTGATGAGGCAGGTATAGGGGAGGAAGGGGTGCAAAGACTTGATAAATCAGTTCATGAATTTTGATACCTGTCCTGTCTGTATAATCATAGCGCCGGGCGTGCCTTTTTGTAAAATGATGCACATGTTTGATAATTAATCGGTTGATGGCCTTTCGTGATGCTACATCTTTTGTTCCGTACTGCCAGGGTATTTTGTAAATGTTTTTAATATTTTCATTTTTTAAAACACTTATTATTATTAGTTCTGTGAGTACTACCCTCGTTAATTTTACTAGTTTCTTATTTACTCTTATTGGGAAGTACCTACTTAAAACTACTTCTTTAAATTCATATAAAGTGAGTTACCTGAAGTTACCAGCCGCTGTAAGTCTCGTCAAGTAAATTCTCGCATCAGCAGTGTAGGCACCTGTTAAATATTTATTAATAACATAGGAAAATATAATACAATTATACTCAATCGTCAAGTTTATTTAAATATACCTGTAATAGTCAATGATGGAACAATAACATTCATTCCTAAGATGAGACGAAGAGGATTCACAGTCACACGGTCAGCTACGAACCACCGAAGACCTTCCATCCGGAAGTTCCTCACGGTAGCTCTAGCGACGACACTGCAAAATCCCATAAAATAAGATGTTACGTAAAAAGCATAATATTTCTTAATTCGTGTTAAATAATAAGTATTGTAATTAAAGAGTCCATCATCATTACATCCAAAGTTTGTACTTTGAATTACTGGGTTCGATATGTGGATAATTTTCGTTTATACGAGAGTGATTACAGTTACCCCGAAAGTAAAGCCTGCGCCAGAGCTCGTTCGAGTAACCAAGTGAGGTTAGCTTGGACCCGTAGATCTTGGTGAAGTATGTATGGGCCCATACATACTTTTTTTTTTTTAAGCGTGTGGAAACCCCCTCGGGGTCCACCCCACCGTTGCCGACGAGGGGGTGGGCGTGTCGGACCGACTAAGAACCACACGGTGTCCTCCCTAATGTCCATTGCCGGGCTCCCCGGGTAAGCCTTCGAAAGGATAACCCCAGGGTTACCCACCCCTAACTCTGGATGCGGCAAACTGAAGACAGGGCGCTATGGCGCTCATTAGGAGAGACCTTTGTCCAGCAGTGGACTAGAATAGGTTGATGATGAAATCTCTTAAAGAGTATTTACCGTTAAATAAAATTTCGTAGGGTATCTATAGGTACGTATGTACGATAAGTGTTGATTAAAATTTGAACGTCATCGAATAAAATTTGACGAAATAAAATCCAGTCTTCAAATAGTGTTCACGTATTTAATTGTTATTATCTAGATATATGGCTTTTTATGAATTCCCACCATAATTTAATCAAGTTTTTAGAGGTAATTTGAGTGGATGCGAGTTCCAAATTTTAACAACCTATTTGAATCGGTTTCACTGAAGTTGATAACTTTTTTTTTACTTGCTGATTATATACCTACCCCTCCTAAGAAGAGACCCCAGTTTCGCAAAAACTAATTAATGTGGCTATTACGTTAAATATACTTAGTTGTGGATTACGTACCCAATGGAAGGACGAAATTCAAAAGGACCATGTGAATCCACGACCAGGGGGTCCAATGGCCCACGTTCGTCAGTGCCATTGACAACAAGGTCTCTGAAATTTTCTAGTAGTTCTTGAATAGCACCAGAGATAAGACGGTCAGAAGTATGTTCCGAACTGTCAAATTCTTCAGACTTATATAGGCTATTGTCGAAGTCTGGCGATACAAACTGCAGCTCATACTGGGTGTTTTCCAAGTTCTTGGCCACGCTTCTTCCTGCAATAAATAATACCCTATGTAAGTATTATTCTAGACTACAATCTATCCCTGTTCCAAATTTCAGCCAGACCCGTTCAGCCGTTGGAGCGTGATTGAGTAACAAACATCCAAACATCTTCACAAATTTTCACCTATATAATATATTATGCTTTAAAGTAGGATTCATCCAAATTTTATGTATCGCCTTCTAAGTGGGCCTCTTTTTTTGTATGCGGAAATCCCCTTGGAACCCCCCCCCCCCTCCTGCTTGTCGCTCCGCGCCGTCCCGTCTTGCTTCTGCTAGGGTGACAGGCGGCCTCACCTGCCACCCCCAGGTTTGCGCTCATGGAGGACGGAGGTCGTTGAGCGACCTCCAGCGTCTGAATCGCCTGCGACGCGCGGCGAGCATGTTGCGGGCTCGGCGGGCTGGGAGAGTTTTAAATCTCTCCCGAAAATAAATCCCTGTCGGAATAATTCAACACACGCTAATAAATAACCCAATCATCAAAACATTTTATAAATCGAATCGACTTCAGTATAGGTGCTCACCGCGATTTCGTTCTTGTGTCATCTATCGACTGAAAACGAAAGCTTCGAATATCAATTCATAGCTAAAATCCTGCGCTGTACTGGAACTGTACAGTGGGTCTTGTGTGATCACAGTATTAGGGGTGGATTTCCAAAAGGCCGGCAATAAAGGCCCGAATCTAGAGCGGTCAAATATTAGGGCGGCTAATGTTTTTATTATTCCATGTTTCTTACTACTTGCAAGCTAACATTTGACCAAATTTCAATGAAAGCTCGCAAGATAGTAAATTCATATCATATATCTTAAGTAAATAATGATCTGAGAAGTAGAAGACTGGTGAGTGCTGTCCGTGGAGAGGTCGCCAAGCTAATTACTCAAGCTATTTAGGCGTAGCGTAGTAAATAGGTATCCAAATGTTCTAAACAATTTGTTCAACTCTAATTATAAACGCTCTAATTATAAAAACTGTAATAATAATGTTCAATTAATTAGTTGCACTTAAAGCTACCATTTCATTGACGGTTACTTATTAATTGGATTCGCCTTATAGTCCATTGAAATGTTACATTTTTTAGGCCTTGCCTTGCGTTTTTTAGAGGACGCAATTTTATTTTTTTGATGTGTAGGGGGGTCAGTGGAAAGCTAAAACCAAGTTTGTGGGGTCGCCACCCTTGTCTCACGGCCACCATCTTGAAAATAGGGGTTGAAATGGTTTTTACGATATATCTCTTAAACTATTTATCTGATAAAAAAAAAATTGTTAACATTTTTTGTTGCAAATTAAATTCTCTACAACTTTGGTCCAGTAACTTTTGTTTTTTTTTTCATTTTGTTATTATAATTTTTTTAATTATTATTTTGCAATATTATTAATAATTAATTATTGACTCTTTCCACCAATGAGGTAGAGTCTGGAGGCGCGTTTTTGGTTATGTGGTATTGTGGTATAGGCATAATCCACGGTGATTTTCAAAATTTGAACTACCCCTTCCTCAGTCTTTTCTATGGACCAGCCTCATTACGTTGCTGGAAGTCTCTTCAGAACAATGGAAGCACAGTGCAGAACATTTCAGCCCTGCTTTTCGACATACACATCGCTCCACAGTTTCCTTTGCATTTGCAAAAGATCAATTTTAGAAGCTCAGGGGGTGCTGGAGGTTTAGAGCTCTGCACTGGCGTCAATAATTTTCCACATTTTTTTCCAGCCCCAGTCTTCAGGATCATTATTATTACCAAGCCAAGACTGGACGATGGTAGACTCGGAAAGTATGAAAGCGAGCTGTGTCTTGTGTTGGAGGAAGTGAAGATAAGTTAAATGTACTTTTTGTCACTGCCTTGGCGAATTGTTTGTATCTTAGGCTGTCAAGAGAATTATCATCTTTATTACCAACGTATAAAGAGATAAAAAACGTTTCTGAACATTTTCGCTTATAACTTTTTTATTTATAGTTCTACGACAAAAACTGAACCAAAGTTGTAGAGAATTTAATTTGCAACAAAAAATGGCAACGATTTTATTTTATCAGATAAATAGTTTAAGAGATACATCGTAAAAACCATTTCCACCCTTATTTTCAAGATGGCGGCCGTGGCACATGGGTGGCGACCCCACAAACTTGGCTTCACACTGACCCCCCCTACACACCAAAAAAATAAAATTGCGTCCTCTAAAAAACGCAACCCCAAAGGTAACTTTTCAATGGACTATTAGGTTCACTGAATATCAGATATAATAAGTTAACTTTAGAGAAGACTATCTTTAATAAAGTTAACTTTAGAGAAGACCATCTTTATTAAATTTAAAAAAATTAAATCCCCCGAAATAGTTAAGAACTCTCCAGACTACTACAGATACGGGTTTTATGGGAGTGACTGGTGTCTGCCTACAGCCCCGGGAGGAAAACCTGCACCAGAGCCTCGTCCGTCAATCAGTAGGAGTACCAGCTTTCAGGTGAGGTTAACTTTCTAGCTTCTAGCAGAGCTACTTTTGCTTCGTGCTTTGTCACAAGTAACCTAACACGAAGGGTTGTATACTCCTAACCTAATCTATACGTGTAGGGATCCGTTGTTTTGGTAACTCCACTCCACCCTTCACTCCACTCAGCTCCACTCCACTCAGCTCCACTCCACTCAGCTCCACTCCACTCCATTTCATTCCACTCCACTCCGCTTCGCTCCACTCCACTACATTCCATTCCGTTCCGCCCCGCTCCAGTCCACTCCACTTTCGAGTCTCCTCTCCACTACGCTTTCCACTTCATGCTCCTCTCCACTCCACTTTACTCTACACTCTCCACTCTACTCTCCACTCAACTTTTCACTCTCTACTCCACTCTCCATTCCGCTCGCCACTCCACTATCCACTCCGCTCTCCATTCCACTCCACTCTCCGCTACATTCTCCACTCTACTCTTCACTATACTCGCCACTCCACTATCCCCTCCACTCTCCGTTCCACTCTCCACTCCTCTCTCCTCCACTCTCCACTCCACTCTCCCCTCAACTTTTCACTCTCCGCTCCACTCAACACTCTACTCTTCACTACACTATCCACTCCACTCTCCACTTCACTCTCCACTCCACTTCACTCTCCACTCCACTCCATTCTACTCTCCACTCCACTCCACTCTCCACTCCTTTCTTCATTCCGCTCTGCACTGCCCTCTCCCCCCACTCTCCACTCGACTCCACTTACCAATCCTTCACTGGTGTATCTTATGTTCGAATATGTATATTACAGGCGAATGCAAACGGTGAGGGAGCATCGTAAACAAATCTTTAATTTGCTATTGAAAGTGATTTCAATAAATAAAAAAAATAGACTAATGTTTAGCAAATGAACCACTGCACCAGTTCGAGACGCGGCCCTGTCCTGAGAAGACTCTAGCAAGAAACTCAGCGGGCTGTATTTTTTGGTCCATACATAATATGTATGGGTCTATACATAATTTCAGACATGTTAAACATGTCTGAAATTATTTTATTTGAATTTTGAAATTTTGTTTCATGTGCCATCGGAACTTTATTAAAACGATAGTCTAGTTTAGAGAGTTTGTAACAGCAGAATCGGCACTAATATCACAGAATATATTTAGTACATACGGCCTTTCAAAATATGCATTCCAAACTAAAGACATTTGACATTTGATGTCATGTTCAATTATAAATCTAACTATACCTAGAATAATTTCAAAAATTTTTGTTTGACTTTGAGTAGTTTCCTGCAGTATCTCCAGACTTCTAGGTCCAATACTTAGTCATTTATATGAGAACTAATTGGAGTTTAACCAAACCCATTGCAAAAATATTTTTTGACCCGGTTCATAAACGACGGAAATATCGATGTACATACATAAAAAAATTAAATACAGACGAACATTGAACCTCTCCCTTTTTGAAATCTGTTAAAAATAAATGTTTTATACAACAATTACCTATCCAATAATTCTTTTGTTATTCCACAGTAAAGAAATCTCGACTACTGGCTGTTGCCAGCGGCTCCACCCGCGTGGATGCGGTTATCGCGACTAAACATAACCTTTGTTCTTTCCCAAGCTCTAGTCTATCTCTGCACCAAATTTCATTAAAATCGGTTCAGTTTAGGCGTAACAGACAGACAGATAGAGTTACTTTCGTATTTATAATATTAATATAGAAGTATGGTTTGTGTTAAAAAAATATACTTATGTATGTATTGCTTGCAGCAATGCTATTATTTTGTATTGTCGTTCGTTACACGTGTTTTGGTTGACCCAAATAATTGGCTTGGCCGATCTGGATGAATTTAACAGATAGCGATATATTTTTAGTATAAATATTTCGTTTAGTTATAAATTTATTTGTATTTACCAAAATTACTACATGTTACCTATTTATTTTTATTAAATAATATTTCCAAATTAAGTTTGATCTGAAGTGGTCCTACTTACCTACGTGAAATATAAAAATATTTTTTTTTTTTAAACCACTCAGTTGGCAGACAAGCTCACGGCCCACCTGATGAGAAGCGGTTACCGTGGCCTATATATATCTCTAAACCAAACCCCCTTTTTTATAAATTATGTGTATCTACTTACCTAGTCATTATATTTTTGCAAAACTTAATTTTTTGTTGTATAGAAATTGAACAGCCTAGTTTTGTCTAAGAAATCAAACGTACATGCAAACATACAGGTCAAACTGTGAACCTCCTTATTTTGAAGTCGGTTAAAAATAAGAATTAAACAAACCTGGAAGTCGAATCAAGACGTCTTCATCAGCGCCCTGTGCAATCGCACACAAAGTTAACACTATTAGACTAACGAGTTTCATTTTCTGCAAAAAATATGAAAATCACGGATTAAAACGAAAACAAAAAGTACCTTAAATATATTGTGTTGTAAAGAGAATAATTACCGATATCTTTGTGACTATCAATAAGTTTGCTTTGTTGCTTCGAATTTATATTGTTTATGTGAACATCTGTTTGCACATCAATCATAATTATTAATGTACAATCTAGGATTTCGAGGATAAAACAGTAAGCTTCACATTTATCGGTCGTGATTTTATAGGATTAGCTTAATTTCAGTGTTAAGTACTCTTGCGATAATAATGGTGATACGCTATAATTTATTGACGTATTGATTTGACTTTAAACTCTATACCGTCCTTTGCTTGTTGTTCATCATTATATTCATTATCGTTAAAATAATAGAAACGCATTATCAGTAAATCGTAGTATAATAATATATATTTTATACGTGGTTATCGCACGGTCTGCTTTGAAGCATCGAATCTCTTAGTAGAGTTTCCACTAAAAGACTTGGAAGCAGCGACCCTTGCGTCGCTATGCTAGTTTCAACTACTAACTGGTGGTAGAAATTTGATGACACAAATTTGTCACAAAATTCGGCCGGGTGGGTACCACCGTGCACGATTGCGAAAAGCCCTCCATAGTAATCCAATTTCGGTTTGATTGCGTTCAGGGGTCAGCAAGTGCATAGCCGGGCAGGAGGATTGTGGTCGCAGCACTAGTGGGTCCTGTGGTTGTCACGCGATGCTGCGACGACAATCCTCTTCTGCAGTACTATTCTCTACGGTCAATCTTCGAGCATTTTCGAGCTCGTCGATAATAAAACATTGTGAATAGCTAGAAGTTATATTATGATAGTAAATAATGAGGATTGAAAGTTTAAATATATTAATCATAATTTTAAAGGTAAATGATTAGGGTTGATCAATTAGTTATAATAAAAATAATAAATGATGGGGAATGATAAATAAGATAAATTAATAATAATATTGTGATAGTGAATGTTGAGTGGCAATAATAGTTTAGTAACGTGGGGGTCGTTGGTTGGTCATATTTCTTATTAGTAAATAGTGGGGGTCGTTCATTATTTTAAATATATTTGTTATTAGTAAATAATGGGGGTTGTTAATCTAACTAAATGAATAAATCTAGTAAAAATAAATAATGGTTGTAGGCTGATGAAATTCCACTTATCCAAAATTTGAGTAATTGGATTAGGAAGGTTATTAAACTTAGTATAGTGATGATTAACATAGAATGTTATGTATGATAAGATGGGGATTTTAAAACGTTAATTGTAGGGTTTGATAAAAAAAAATAAAAAAAAAGGGCTGGAAACCTACGACCTGACCTGACCTGACGAACCTACTTTCCAACCAGATTCGTCATAGGGGATAAATGGAAACGGGATTAAAACACCTTTAGCTACTATATTAACTAATAGAAATCGTACAGAAGGATTAGGTTATAAAACGTTAGGACCAAAACAGTTAAATATCGAGTTACAGTTAGTAAATTTGTTTAAATTGGTAAATAGTATAAAACAGGGGAATTTGCTAGATTCAATAAATGCGGGAGTGGTGTTTGAGGAGGAGTCAAATAGGGAAATAAATTTAAATTTTACATCAGAAGTTATGGTTCAAATATTCGAACGTAAAGTAATAGCGTTGATAGATACGGGTTGTGACATTACTAGTATATCTGAGGAGTTTTTAGATGAATTGAAAGCTGACGAGAATCACGATATCCCTTGGTTGCCGATTAAACCCTTCAACATTAAAACAGCTGTAGGTCATAAAAGTGGGGAGATTAGGAAAGTGGTTTTACTACCTTTAATGTTAGGAGAGTTTGTACAGCAAACTGGGTTTATAGTAGTACTTGGAAGATTATGGAAAGCAGGGTTAACTTGTAATTAAAAAAAAAATGTGAATTTTGTTGTAAGGAGGTCAAAATTTTAGGTTATATAATTTCTACGGAAGGGTTACGAACTGATCCAGATAAGGTTAAAGCAATTCAAGAATTTCCTATACCAAAAAAGATAAAACAATTATTATTAGTATTACATAACCCCAAAAATGCTTTATGTAATTTTTATAGGAAGTTTATTCCAAATTATAACAGACAGGCTCAACCACTGTATAATCTATTAAAGAAGGGTAAAATTTGGAAATGGGGTCGTTTGGAACAACTAACTTTTGAACAAATTAAATCATTGTTTTTAAAAACCATTCAGTTACATCATCCAGATTTTTCCAAGCCATATTATTTACAAACAGATTGTTCACAAATAGGATTAGCAGGGGTTTTATATCAATTAGATAGTGACGGAATGCAAAAAATATTGGGTTTTTATAGTAAAGCTTTAAGGGGAGCACAATTAAATTGGACAGTAACGGAACAAGAGTTTTATTCGGTAATTTGTTGTTTAGAGAAATTTGAAACTTATTTAAGAGGGGCAAAAGTAATAATTAGAACGGATCATAAGGCTTTGTTATTTGTTAAAACTTGGAAGCTGTACAATGCAAAAATAACACGTTGGATAAATTATTTAGAGAATTTCCAATATGAAATTCAACATATTAAAGGGAAAGATAAAATAGTGGCAGATGTTCTATCACGTTATCCACCGGATGAAGGAATATTACAGGAGGAAAGAAACAGAATGCCGAGTATTTTATGTATGGAATCTAATCAAAATAAGGATTTGCTAAAAAAGTTAAGTCGGATAGCGGAATATCAGATGAGGGATGAGGAAATAAATAAATTAATTAAACAAATTAAAGTTTCAAATGAGACAGGAAAGTCATTAAAAGGGTTTGGTAGTAAATGTAAATTAATAGACGAAGTTTTGGTTGTTTCTAGGGGAGGGGGAAAAGGAAATTCTATATTTTTACCAGGAGAACTTAGAGAAGAGGTAGTTAAACAAGTACATTTAGAAATGGGACATCAGGGTAGTTATAAAATGCTAAAATACTTAAAACAACGTTTTATTGGAAGGGTTTGACTAGAAATGTAAAACAGTTGGTTAGAATTTGTAAAATTTGTCAATTAACGAAACACTCTAATTCTAATAAGGTGGGGCCTTGTTGTCCTATTATTACTAAAGATATAGGAGATTTAGTTATGGTGGATATCTATGGTCCTTTGCCAACTGGGAAGTTTGGAATGAACTATATATTAGTTTTTCAAGATTCGTTTAGTAAGTTCGTGAAATGTTACGTCTTGAGAAAGGCTACAGCAAAAGCAGTATTCAGTAAAGTAAAGAAATTTTTAGAAATTATAAAACCTAAAGTAATAATGTCAGATAATGGTACACAATTTACTAGTCGAGTGTGGAAGGAAGGAATGGCTTCGCTAGAGATCAAAATAATTTACACTACCGTTAGGAATCCTAGACCAAATACAGTAGAGAGGGTTACTAGAGAAATGGGCAGATTGTTTAGAACTTATAATAGTACTAACCATAAGGGATGGGTAGATACAGTGCCTAAATTGGAAGAATTATATAATAATACCTTTCATGAAAGTACAGGTTATACTCCATGTGAAATAATGTATGGGACTTCTACTAAACTTTCTTTTGATGACAAAATAAATAAAAGTAATGATAAATTAAATATTTTAGAAGTTAGAGAATTAGCCCAAGAGAATTTAAAGGTGTCAGCGGAAAAGCGAAAATTAAAATTTGATAAAACCTGTCGGTTAATAGAATACCAAATAGGAGATTTAGTAAATTTAATGCTGAACTAAAATTGACAAAAAAATTTGAAAATTTATATCAAGAGCCGTACTTGATAGCTGGAAGTCCCTATAAAAATGTGTATATTTTAGTTAATCCGCAAAGTAAAGAAATTAGAGGAAAATTCAATACAATTCATTTGTCTAAATTTTACATATAAAGGGAATAGGGGTAATTATAATTATTTGAGTTGGGACTGGAACGAGAAGCCGAAAGTAGATTCATACTTATATAAAATTGTATAATTGAATAGAAACAGTATATTTATGATTTGAAGGAATTTTAGGAGGATTTGTAATTTATTGCAATGTATAGAGAAACTGATAACCTAATTAATTACAAATATTAGAATCTACTAATTTATAAAATATTTGTTAAAAATATAAATGTTATTTTGTATAAGAAAGATAAATAAATATTAATTGAAGTAAAGGGGTGAGAACCACCTGATGGTATGATTATTTTGTTGAAAAAAAAAGGGGAAATAAATTAATTTAGATTGGGAAACTTTTTATTAGAATAATTTTGGTTTAGAAAAAAAAAATGCTGAAGAAATATTTGTTAAAAATATAAATGTTATTTTGTATAAGAAAGATAAATAAATATTAATTGAAGTAAAGGGGTGAGAATCACCTGATGGTATGAATATTTTGTTGAAAGAAAAAAAAAGGGGGAATAAATTAATTTAGATTGGGAAACTTTTTATTAGAATAATTTTGGTATTGAAAAAAAATAATATATATAACTAACTCTTCCGGTCAGATGGTGGGGCGTAGGGTGGCTTTACCTTTTAATTATTATTTTGTTTATGTAGGTATATAAAGTATTTATATATATTAAAATATATGTATAAATAAATAAAGTTGTTTAGTATGATCATAACCACATTACATTGTAGTATATAATGCTGATTGGTTGGCAGAAAGTAAGACTACAAAAGAAAGTTCTGAAAAGTTTAAAGAAGTATTTTGGTGTATAAGACGAACGGAACAATGTCAATATGAAAAGTAATGAATGAATGCTATTAAATTCAGTATGGTGGGCCATCCCAACTAGCATTAATTTCAGGGGTTTATAATTAAATTAGGTTATGGTTCAAATATCTGCATGCATCACAAACGGATTCATGAAAGATGCAAGGAGTTAGGTTAGTAATAGACATTGATTTCAAAATTTGAAATCAAAGTCATGCATGTCGAAAGGAACTTTCATGAATCTCCAACTAAACAGAATAGGTCAGAACTAAGCACACTCTACAAATACCATTGTCTTAATGTCGGCCTTTCAGGTTTATTACTGGTGGGGTGAAAATCTACATATTCTTTATGTCTTTAGTCTATAGGATTGATCTTTTTTTGGGGAGCGGAGTAGGTACTTGGTTATGTGGCGAGCGTAATGTAGGGTCCTGTATAAACTTTTACTCTGTGCGACAGTGCAAAGGTGCCTCACAAACATTTTCTCTCACTGAATTGGATCAAGTCCTGACGGGAAATAATGTAATGTTGTGATCTAACTAAAAACTTGTAATAGAGTTGGGAGGTGTCGTATTTTCATATTTGGTCAGATTACACAAAACATAAAAGGTGCAGAATTTGAGTTATAACTGAAGTAGGTTAGAAATGGGTTAGAACATAGTTATGGGGAAAGGAATATTGGTAATCTATATTGTTGATTTGGGTAAATATATATAATAATATTTATTTTAAATAGTCTTTAATGTGAATCTTACTCCGAACAAACTGTAGTTAAGTTTCTTCGTCAGATTCAGGGGGTCGATTATGACGAGACAGAATGTCACAGGTCTTAATAAGTAATAAATCAATTTTCTAAGAGATGGCGCTGTATTAGTAAAGATTTAGGTTGAGAAATATGATATTTAGAATTAAATAACGATGAATTGTTGCAATACAATTCAAGAAATAATCTGTTTTAAAGAAAGAATCTAATAAATGGAATTAGGTTGTTGGTAAGTGGAATGAAAGGAAGCGTCTACCACATTGCGTCATAGTAGCGATTGATCTAAGTAATAATTCGGGTTTCTGAGAGATGGCGCTGTTCTCAGCAATTATAATCATTTGTAAGTTCTTTTAAATATTAATAATTTTAAATTGCTACAATATTATTGAAGATATAGTCTAATAATAAGGAATAGATTTAATAAATGGGGTTTTGTTAACTAAATTGAAAGAATAA
The DNA here is from genome assembly GCA_946251805.1 of Cybosia mesomella. Classification (NCBI taxonomy): domain Eukaryota; kingdom Metazoa; phylum Arthropoda; class Insecta; order Lepidoptera; family Erebidae; genus Cybosia; species Cybosia mesomella. The sequence continues at coordinate 24,439,278 of OX276390.1, read as the reverse complement.
ATGAAAGAAATACTTTTCAGAAGAAGAAAAAAAAAGAATTCTAAGATAGCTTGTTTTATAAAATATGTAGATAACTTCCGGTCTGAAGTCTATTTTATAATAGTAAATAAATAGAATGAATTACAAAGAAGGGAATTAAATTAAAAGGGAAGAAATTTTAATTTAGTTAAGCATTTTAAATTGTATAAAGTAAATATTTCGCACAGGGAATTAATATTATTAATTAAAAAAATGATATTTATTAAGTTGGGAGCATTGGGGGAAAAACACTGGATTGGTCTAGAAATATTGCGGGGTTTGTAGAAACTAAAAAAAAGGATTTTAAGAGACGCTGATTGGTGGAAAGAGGCTCCCGCGGATGTAGACCGCGAAAATAGTGAGAAAAGATGGGATTTGGGTACCTTTTGGCGCTATCCTCGGGCATTCTCTTTTGAGACATCTAACGTGGGCACCGGTGGGCGGGTTACCAAGCGAAGTTTTGGAAAATTTGTGGTAAATTAGTGAAACCTTGGTTTGTGAATTGAAACGTTTTTTTACATTGAAAATCGCGTTAATTCATTATAGTTTGATAAAATCGCGTTACATTTGTGTAGAATCATAATTCTTTTAGTGAATTTTAGCTCGAACATTGGTTGAAATGTCGCGTTAACAGCATTTTGTTGGAATGGTAGCAAGACACCTTTCCTGGCGACGCTGAATATCTCAGATATGAAAGCGTAGTTCGTTCGAGTGAGTCTGCTCAACGGCCATTCCTGACGCGAAATGTTGTTTTAGGAGTTCGAATGGGGATAGTAGGATTAGGAAGTTAGGCTAGGCGGCTGAGGCCTTAGGAATAGCTGGGAAATCCCATTAGGTAAGTCTGTCGATGTGGCAGCCACAAGTGGAAACCTTACGGTGATAACTAAGCTTGTGTCCACCTTTTAGCTAGATGGCTGATAATCCAAAATGGCGGGACAGCTTTCGACTTTACCTGAGTTTCAGGGTCGAAATAGCCATCTGAGTGTTGATATCCAGTAGATTGGCCTAGTCACATTTATTGGAGTCAGCAGCTCAGTCTTATATAAATATATATTTATTTATGCACACAGTACATATGGTAGGGAAGGTCGTAAGGCTACATCCCAGACTACGGTCGTGGTCTTATGACAATACACGGGTCTTAGGCACGTCAAAATCAGGCTTGACCCTCCTGTAATCTTTATGCTTTATCTAGGAACATTTAGTCTAAACGAATAAAATTTGTTCAAACACAGGGATTAGTCTTATAGGTAGGTGTAGGTACACATAATAACCCGGGATTAGGAATTAAACTGGCATTTACAAATAATTATGTCTTTATGAAGTCTAAATTTTAGTTATGTTAAGTAACCCTCAGGCTTGAAACGCAATAGTGAAACGGAACGTATTAGACAGCGTCGTGTTTTTCATATTTGATAACCGTCAAAAGTTGTTGTAGAAAGAGTTTTAAGATAGTATTTAAAATTCAGTGTTATGACCAATATAATACCGTGATATAAGAAGTTGTGAGTGTGTGTAGGTTTGTGTCTGAACTTGGCTTATGAGCTCTATGATACAGCCATGAATTCCCTAAAGGTCAGTCCAAATTATTGATAAAGTAATATTTCATGAATTTTGATTGTGAAACTCTTTAGTTCAATACAGAAATTATTCAAACAAACAAGCTAAGAGCTGATTCAAGTATAATTAGTTTCAAATTCATTGACAAAGGATGAAATGTCTACCTAATTTACATTATAGAAAAGCAATATTATCCTTATTATTCTAATTCAATAACCTACAAATTTGAAATGTAATTAAAGGAGTCAAATTGGTCATTTGAATACAAACAAATCTAAAGGTCGACTAGAATATATCCTATAGTATTACATTTTGGTATTCAATCATATATTCGACTATTCGTATAAACAATCAGATATGATAATATTATGAACAAAAGATAAATTTAGAAAGGGTAATGTTATGAGCTTGGTGAATAATAAACGATTGTAGAGTGAGTCGTTCATGTCATGTGTTGTTTGCAGTTAGTTATATTCTATATGCAAATAACCGGAGAAAACCGATAAAGCTTAGTTTTCTTATAACAGAATCTATGCCTATTCTACTGTAACTGAGGATAGTTCTCAATTGTAACAATTGACTTAGTATTTGCTCACTTAGCCGAGTATGGTCTAGAGAATGAGAGTCTTATCACAATAGATGATATTTTCCAACTATGGAATGGATTCAAATATCTTAGACTTGGGCAATAGACCCTGTACACATATAGTCTAGTACGGGCTTGTGTTAAACTTGGTGATGTGGGTAACTAATAAGTTATAACTCAACTTTACCTACCTAAACATTAGATTGTGTTCTGGTGGAATGGACAGTAGTTCCAGGTTGAAACCTATTGTAAGATTCTATAAACATTTACTGCAAATATGCATTCTAACATAAAAAACAAATATAAAGGATATTTATTACTCTCCAAGTTTATTATATACATCTCTATGATACTTTTATACCTATAGTAGGTGGATATACAAAAGAGAATACTCTTATAATTTATCTTAAGCTTTTAATTAAGTAAAGGGAATGATATATTGTAATTCCACGCCATTCGAATTGGTGTTTCTCTATTTATGGGTGCCAGATGTCTTGGCCAGGTGGAGTAAGTAAAGCTACTCCAATTCCTATAATAGACATAGGAACAGTTATGAATCAATTGGTTTGAACTGTACTGTCTTGGGCGTGTGTTCATGGGGCTCTAGACCGAAAAACAAATATATCATGTTGTATAAAGTTATTAGTAATAAATTAAGAACTCATATAAAGTATTTGATCCAATGAGATTAGGAATTATACCTAATTCACATAAATACAGAACTCAATTAGTTTATGTATTGAACCGAAAAACAAATATATCATGTTGTATAAAGTTATTAGTAATAAATTAAGAACTCATATAAAGTATTTGATCCAATAAGATTAGGAATTATACCTAATTCACATAAATACAGAACTCAATTAGTTTATGTATTGAACCGAATAAACAAATATCATGTTGAAATCAATAGTTGTATGATAACTGAAACAAAGTTAAATTTTGGATATTTTAGTATGTATCATTATAGGTTAAACATGGAACTTAGTAAGTACAATTATTTGTGGAAGAAAATTATAAATTCTAAACTCTAATTATATGAAATTGATATTACATTCTATTCCTATAGTGTAAACTAGATATATTAGAAGATTAGGTAGGTATTACTATAATCAAGTAATTAATAAGTTAGGTAATATCAGGACTAGACAGATTGTCATTATAACAAGTAAAGTTAGTTCAAGTAAATCATTAGGTAGGTATCCAATTTATCTCTCGAAACCGGAGATGGCCCAGGGTCAGTCGGGGTGCGAGGGATATGCTCTATGAGTAACCTTACACCCCGGCGTCTTAAGACCCGAGACGGCGTGCGGTTTTAGTCGGTTCATGCCCGACATAACCGCCCCCGCCGGAGACCCCCCGCTCTCCACCGGGGGCGGTATCCGAAGGGATTTCCGCACGAAAAAAAAAAAAAAAAATAAAAAAAAAAGGTATCCAATTTATCAAAGTATAAATAGGTCAGGTAATATATTGTGTAGGTAGAGATTCATTATAACAATTCATGATTACAAGTTGAGTAGTATAAGGATTTAAGTAGACATTCATTTTAACGGAGACTTAGCACATCATCCCTTTATAGAGCTAAGGGTAACTACGTATCATGATAAGGGTTCTTTCTCACTACGACGATCATTGGCCAAATTAATATTAAGTTGTAACAGAATTTATGTAGATCATGATAGGGTTATTTGATAAGTAGGTAAGAATTGAATTGACAAAATTGATATCAAGGGTTAGTTTAGGAAGTTGAATAGGAGTTGTGAGTTTCACATGTGTGTAGGATAAGGTATAGTCTGGGAGTAGGAATAGTTGAGTGATAGGTGGGTTGGGGTAGGGTAAGAGAGTTAGGGGGTAAGTAAAACTACTCCAATACCTCTTAGAGGGGGGGGGGGGGGGCGGTACAGGTCCTCGATAAATCTACAAAGTTTGAACGAAATCTGGCCGTTTAAAGTGGGTCAAAATCGCGCCCAAAGGAGTCGTTTACAAACAAACATACAGGTGAAGCTAATAAAAAGCCTATAATAAGGACAAACTGTAAATTCAGGTTTAAATCGTCGTGAGACCAAGGTCTAAATAAACTCGCTTTACAAAAAGCGCCTACGTGACTCCTAGTTTGAAGTTGGTCTATTTAAGTGTAAATCAGTTACCATTTGAGGTTAGCGTTAGATAAATTCGTGTTGATTTTTTGTTGATGGATATTAAAGATATTGATGTCGTGGAATTATTGGACATAACATACCATCACGCCGACCCAACAACAGATTCCAATTTACATTTTTCTTTAATTGTCATTGTAATTATTTTGTAGCACTAATTTGTTCTTAACAAAGGGCGGCGCGGCGTGTCGATTGCACTGATAAGCCTAAGAAGGCTTCAATGAATATAAAAAATTCAAAACTTAGTTTTATTTACACCCTACGTGTCATACGAGTCCCGAGAAATCAGGGCTCAGCGGTGCGACTTGAGCACCCAAGGTGGGGGGAATCCACCATTGCGGCGGTGAGACCAATCATGAAGGAGTGGTTGGAGAGGGACCATGGGGACCTCTCCTACCGGATGTGCCAGATGGTTACCGGACACGGGTGTTTCGGTAAGTATCTGTGGCGCATCCACCGGGAGACAACGCCGCAGTGCCAGCACTGCGAGGATCCTGGCGAAGACACGGCACTCCACACGTTAGTGGAGTGCCCTGCGTGGGCGAGTCAACGCCGGGATCTCTTTGCGGTCCGTTCTCTCGTTGGAGACCATGGTGAGGGCCGTGGTCTCCGACGGGAGCAAGTGGCACGCCGCCGCCTCTTTCGGAACAGGTAATGCTCGCGAAAGAGACGGCGGAGAGGGAGCGGGAGAGAACCCTGCCCCTTAAGTTTCGCAGTCTGCGGCGAGGACGCCGCAGACTCATCTACTCCCGGGACTACCGACCTCCATGATCGAGGCCTGAGGACGGCAGTTGGCCGACTCGCCGTCCTTACAGAAGCAAGCCGTGGCGGAGGCGTGTCGTGTGTGCCCTACATACGCCTGCACCGAAGCGGGATAGAACCCAACCCCACCAGGCGAGGTCGCGGTGGTGGCCAAAGTCCGCCGGCAACTCTGGAGTTATCCTTTCGAGGGCTTACCCGGGGTGCCCGGCAACGGACACTTGGGGAGGACACCGTGCGGTTTTAGTCGATACACGACATAACCACCCCCGCTGGCCGGCGGGGGGGTATCCGAAGGGATTTGCGCACGTAAAAAAAAAACGTGAAATACGATTTTATTTTTTTATAGTTACGTATAACGCGCGAGAACTTGTTCCATTTATCACTGTATCTTCCAATATAACGATGATAGTAATATTGTATTACCTACTAAATTAAGAATAATTATAATCAAAGAAATTGAATTCAATAAAAAAAGTATTTTGTAATGGAATTTCACCATTTTTAGTCAATATTATTCCTCAATGACTTAAGAGAACTTTTGCTTTCAAATGTTATGGAACGTTGGGATCGAATGATGATATAATGAACGAACAATATTTGTAGTAATAATATGTGGTTGTTATTCAAGCCCTAGTTCATATCATGGTACTAAGTAGTCTACGGTTATTTAGCTTTTAATAAGGGGAAGTTTAAACCATGGCCAGGAGACTAAACCTCGATTTTATAGTTCAGGTTTAAAACAAACTTGGAATAAGACCGAAAGAGCCTAACTTGTTTAGTTCTAGACCACTAGCGCTAGAGTGTTTATAAAGACAAAACAAATGAGCCCAAACTACTAAACAACTAACAAAAAAAACTTATTTGGTTTAGGAGTTCCTATGGCCACCTTCCTACTTCATTATCAGGCCCAGAATACCATGTCACATAAGAGAGTATGTCAAGACAAAATGAATGAGCCCAAACCCGATAGGTTTATCTTGTTTAGCTTAGGAGTTCCTATGGCCACCTTCCTACTCCATCATCAGGTCCTGAATACCATGTCATATCAGAGACTTTGTCAAGGCAAAACGAATGAGCCCAAATTCGATAGGTTTATCTTGTTTAATTTTGGATCATCAGGCCAAACTAAACGTGCATGCGAAATTTCATTCCAATCGGTTAAGGATATGCTGCCTCAAAATTCTGTTGCAAAATTTGACCCGCACTAACATACATACAGAGTAAGTTAAATAACAGCTTATAAAAAACTTGACGGAACCCAATGTGTAATAGCACGGCAAGAATCTGTAGAATGGATAGATAGATGTCCGCATCTATCTATCCATTCTACTGATTCAAGGTGCTTGTAATTAGAAGGGTACGACTTCTACTAGTACGTTCTACGCCCGCGTGACAATTCGGTCTTTTCGGACAAAGTTTATCTTTTTTACTGTTTAGAAAGCAGAAAAAACCTGTGACCCGTGTCCGTTTCCATTGCCCGGGGTGCACCTCGAGGAATTTTTTAGTGCAACATACCATCATTGTTCTAATAACCTTACTTCAATGAGATTTATCGAAGTGATTACTATCATCTTTATTTGTTTCGCTGATAGAAACAAAGTAAGCGTGAGATTTGCCGTATTAAAAATAGCATTTGCTTTAATAAGCCTCTCTTTTGGCTTGACAAATCACTATGAAATCGTTAGAGTATAGATAAGAAAGGCCTTTATAGTATACACATATAAAATGCTAGTCGTTGAAGTCAACCGACAGTCTCTGAATATTCGTCGCAATGAAAATCTTCCTAATCACATTAGTAATAATTGCAGTTTTGCAGCTCTCGGCTGGTAACATTTTTATCTATTTTTACCCAGACTGTCATGGTAGGGTTATGTTTTTCGCGTGTATCTTGTATGTATGTTTGAAAATTCTTTATTAGTTCGTATCCTGCAAATGGCTGGATGGATAACGACAGTTAAGGTCTCGTTAAATTCATCTTAAAAACTCGAGTGGTCCCTAGATAGATGTTTAAAAAGAAAAATCAAAATGGCGATTTTTTGGCGCTAAATTGTAAGTCGTTAGTTTTTTTTAACCTATCGAGTAGGATGTCAAAATGAAAGGAAATAAGTAATAGGGGGAGATTACAAACATATATATGTTATAAGTTACAAAAAAGAATAAAATGAATGATTTAAAAAATCATTGTACCCTTATATCATTGCTATGCTTGCTAAGCATTATTGCTACCTTTTTTTTTTTTTTTTTTATCGTGCGGAAATCCCTTCGGATACCCCCCCGCGTGCCAGCGGGGGCGGTTATGTCGGGCTTGAACCGACTAAAACCGCACGCCGTCTCGGGTCTACAGACGCCGGGGTGTAAGGTTGCCCATAGAGCATATCCCTCGCACCCCGACTGACCCTGGGCCATCTCCGGTTTCGAGATGGCCCCCTCGGGTTTGGGAACCACGGTGTCCCCGTCTTGCCCCGGTTTGGGGGAGGGGCGCTAGTCGCCCCACCGTCCCGGCCTGCTTCTGCTGGGGTGACAGATGGCCTCACCCGCCACCCCCAGGCCTGCGCTCATGGAGGACGGAGGTCGTTAAGCGACCTCCGGCGCCTGAGTTGCCTGCGACGCGCGGCGAGCAAGTTGCGGGCTCGGCGGACCGGGAGAGTTCTAAGTCTCTCCCGGGCGCGCTCCGCCACCTCCTTCGCGAGCATTACATGCTCGCAGAAGGAGGCGGCGGCGGCCCACGCGCTCGCGCTCCGCACCATTGCCGCAATCATGCTGCCGAGCGAGAGGACTCCCACCCCGATGGCTGCCACGAGTTCACGCCTCGGCGCCTCCCACGCCGGGCAGTCCGCCAGCGTGTGCAGCCCTGAGTCCTCGCTCGCGTCGCAGTGATGACACTCAGGCGTTGGCTCCTTCCTGATCCGATGCAGGTGGTCCCCGAAGCACCCCTTCCCTGAGATCACCTGCGTCAGTCGGTAGGAGAGGCTTCCGTGTCGCCTCTCCAGCCAATCCTCCATGATGGGCCTTACCGCCGCTATTGCGGCGTGCCCTGCGCTTGGTTGCCCAAGTCGTTCCTTCCACTCCACCACGATGGCCTGGCGGAGCTGGGACTGCACGGCCTCGATTTCTCGAGGCTCGGGGTTCCATCCCTGCTCCCGCGCCTCCTTTCGCCACTGGTACAGTTGCGAAAGGGCTCTCGCTTCCAGGTCCCATGGCGGAGTTCCGGCAAGGAGACTCGCCGCCTCGAAGGAGATCGTGCGGTACCCTCGGATGACCCTGATGGCCAGAACTCGCTGCGGAGCGCGCAGCATCTGCACAGTTCTGGTCCTCAGGGCCTCCGCCCATATTGGGCACCCATACAGGGCCATGGACCGCACGATCCCCGCGTAGAGTCTCCTGCAGGAGTCATCGGGCCCCCTCATGTTGGGCAACAGCCGAGCCAGAGCAAGAGCTGTGCCCTTCAATTTGGGGGCCAGACTTCGGATGTGCTCTCCGAAGTCCCATCGGCCGTCGAGCACGAGCCCCAAATATTTCATTTGGGGCTTGATGCCGATGCGATTTCCTCCCACGATGACACTGGATCCCTCGGGTGGCTTGCTCCGAGGCCCATGGAAGAACAGGGCCTCGGTTTTATGCAGGGCCACCTCGAGACCCAGCCGCCGGATCCGCCTAACGACTTGGGCAACCGCGGTCGTGGCCTTTCGGGTCGCTTCGCGGTACGTCGCCCCGCACGCCGTCACGAGCGTGTCGTCCGCGTAGCACGTGACGGTGGCACCGCCTACGAGCTCACCGCGAAGCACCCAGTCGTATCCGATGTTCCACAGGAGCGGCCCCAGGACCGATCCCTGTGGAACACCGCACGACATTTCACGCCGACCGAGACCGGTCACGGTTGGGTAGATGACGGCTCTCTCCGTCAAATACGCCCCGACTATGCGGCGGAGGTAGAGAGGCACTTCGTGATACACGAGCGCCTCCCTAATGCAACTCCAGGGCAAGGTGTTGAACGCGTTGGCGATGTCCAGGGACACCGCCAACATCACCTCACCCCGGGCTACTGCATCCTCCGCCAGAGCCCTCACGCGCATGATGGCATCCACGGTGGAGCGCCTCTGGCGGAAGCCATATTGGCCATCCGCCAGGTCCGGCCCCACTCTTGAGAGGTGCTCGACGAGGCGCTTCGCAATTACTCTTTCAAAGAGCTTGCACACCTCGTCGAGCAACACTATGGGCCGGTAGGCAGACGGCGAGTCCGCCGGGCGCCCCTCCTTTCGGATGAGGACCAGTTTCCCCGTCTTCCACAATTTCGGAAACTGGCCCCGCTCCAAACATGCGCTGAGAAGCCCTCTCAGTCGGGGCTCGAGAGCGTCGTCGACTAGAGCTAGGACCCACGCTCGGCCTGGAATGCCGTCGGGTCCCGGGGCGGTGTGTTTGGCATTATTGCTACCTAAGCATTAAGCTTACAAGCAATGCCTTAAAAAGACCGAACAAATTTGATAGCCTGCAGGCGGGACCTCTTAATTTTACTTCAGTTTATATTATTCCCAAATGGGTACTACCTGCTATCAAACATCAATGACTTTTAGAAATTTCATTTTAGTGCAACGGTAGTGAGTGCGACTGGTGGTTTGTATTAGCGTCTCCCGAATTTTTTTTCAGTTTTTCTTAAAGCAAGACCCCTCAAAAGTTGCGTAATTAATAGTTTTAAAAATACAATGAAAATATATCTTTAGGGTTCTACCGGTCTTCAAAGTTTTGATATTTTTTCATTTTTATTGTTGATTTCCTGAACTAAATATAAAAAAAATTAAATCTTTATTCTATTATGTATAGTATTATTCCTATTATAGTATGTCATACGAATACAACCATATACGACTTTTATGCATACAACAACAAGTTCTGGCCACTTTGAATTTTTAGGTATCAACCTGCAAATTCCCTTAAGATTCAACAAGTTTCAAGGACTTTCTGGACTTGACTCACGAAAGTTTTTCTAGTTTAAGGGGCCACCACAAAGATCTCCTAACCACACACCCAGTTGGGGCCCAAGCTAAATACATCTGCAAGCCGGTATACCTGCTGATTGACGGATAAAGCTCTGCGCGATCATTATCAAAACTTTGAAAAGATTTTTTTTTTATATTTAAGACACGTCAATTTGACTTCACCTCGCCTGATGGTAAGCTGAAGGTAAAGTCTCAGGAAAGAGGGTCACCATTACATACACGTACCATGTTAACAATGGCGGCACTCAGCTTGACGGCCTCATCAAAAGAGGATTGTCGTCGCAGCACCACGTGACACCCACCGGTCCCACTAGTGCTGCGACCACAATCCCCCTGCCCGGCTATGCACTTGCTGATCCCTGAACGCAATCAAACCGAAATTGGATTACTATGGAGGGTTTTTCGCAATCGTTCACGGCCGAATTTTGTGACAAATTTGTGTCATCAAATTTCTACCACCAGATACCTCAAAATATATTAGAGTGATCTCGGAAGCTTTTCGTTGTTTTTAAATGCACTTCATTTGATGGTCTTCACTTGTTCGTGTACGAAACCTAAGAAAGTGCCTATCAGTCAGAAGAGTTTTTTGTGGAATCAAAGAAATGATCGAAAAATGGACACAAGCGCTGTGGATAAGAAGGAAACGGCCAGACTTATGAAATGACAGAAAACACAGATTCAATAATATTTTTAAACGGGAGCTAAACTACCATCTCCTGGATTTCCTAAAAATGTGGACGTAAAGTGAAAAATAAGTACGGGTCAAAAATATCTTTATGATGTATTAAGCTATATCAATTGAACAGAAAACACTGCACAGTACACTAAACGTATACTTAGACTTTACGTAAGTAGGTAATACATATGAAAATTTGCAATATTTTTATACTACTTGTCCTCTATGTAGTTAAAGATAACACTCCGATTTGGTTCCTATCAAGCCAAAATGTTTTTCAAAGAAGCCAAAATTATATTTCAACTGGTTATGTTGTACTCTCAACATCTAACCAAAAATATTATATAATAACTAGTGAGGATTCTGTTCTGATTGATAGAAATGTTTGCTAAAAAGAACCCTGACAATTTTCTTGTCAGTTTTATCACTTGATGATAGTGCCCACATTCGAGAGCTTGTGTTAGCAATAATAAAATAATAGCTAGAGCGACTAAAATATAATTTGTTTTAAATAAAAAGCAAATTCAAATAAACTCCTCTGCCAGAGATTACACTTAAATTATGTTTAGAATGAGTCTCGGAATACAGCATCACCCAGTAATTCAATATATTTCTAATGAGAATCTTCAAATAATAAATAAGAAAAGTGCTTGGATTTTGTTGACTTTCCTTATTCCACACAATATGTGAAAGTTTAACTGCGGATAGAAGGAACAAGGTCAAGGTTATGCTAATTCTAGAGTCCTTAGAATCAGTTGCAATTTCAATAATGTTCAACACAAAATAAATTTAAACTTTAAGTTTTTGATGAATACTAACTATAAACGGTTTTTTTTCTTGTGCTATATTCCATTATTTCAAGAATAAAATACATTTTAAAGTTGATTATTGTATTATTTTGCTTAGGAAAACGTAAAATATTCGAATCAGTACAGCCCTCAAGATGACACGCAATTAAAGTTACTTACGTTTTTCGTTATCAGTTTTAATTTTCAAAATTTTGATAGCTCCCGTGAAGGTGTAGTTCGAAAAAAAAAATCTCATACATGGGACACCTTAGTGTGCATCTAATCCCAGGTCCGATTCCTGAGACGAAAAAGAATGTGCCCGGTTAATGATTGCAATTGACCCTAAACAATGGTCTTGGACATACACTCAACTTTATTTCAGGGTAGGATCACTCAATCGGCACAGCATACACATCCACCAGCAGTCCCTATATATATTATTACTACCATTCTATGTATACCTACTAAGTACTTGATATTTCATGAGTAGTAGGTATACATAGAAGTCATTGGTTTGAATCAAAAGGGACCGTAACATATTTTTTTGTCTAAACAGCTTATCTATATTTCGCCCGGTACCACTGTACTGCTCCCTAGGAACGCGCGGCGTACGCACGAGCGGTACAGCAGCGGTGTCGGTCAAACTATAGTAATAACTAGACAAGCTGACAACAAAAAATATGTCAAGGTTCCTGGGTGAGGCGAGAATGTATTTTGAATTTCGAATTTGGTACAGGACGCAGAAACTAGATAAATGATCGAATGAATTTTGACACTTATCTATATTAGCCCGTCTTTTTGTAATATTAACTGTATGACAGCAACTAAAAGTGGCGCCGTATTGCTAATCAAGTAGTGGTCTTGAATCGATTCCAAATTTCTAGTTACGTACAGCCAGTCTAGTATTATAAATAGAAATCATTGATTCCAACTAAGATTTTAATCATATTTTAGGAGCAGGTCAGCAGGGGAGCAATGGTGAATATGTAAATCTCAGTGTTACTTCAAAAATTGGTGTAGTAAACCCAAAACCTGAAAAACAGAATGCGACAGATAAGGCTACCTCTGATAAGGCAGTTACAACTTTAGAATACTTCAGAAGATTCATACCTACTGGTGTTTGGACGATACCACGTCTAGACCCCTTCACTGCTGAAAATTTGCCACCAGTTAAGCTAAGCACTGATCGTTTGCAGTAAGTAAAAAGGGAATTCGCCTTTTATATATATATTCCCCAGTATTCCTTGGGAAGGAAAGCTAGGTCAACAGTATCAAGCTATCCGGTGTACGATAGAGAGAACTCTCTACATAACTGAAGCAAGCCGATCTTCGCTGGACTCTCACATTCTTCTGCCCTAATATGTGCCGAATCAAAAGCTGGGTTTTGTGCAGTTTTTTTTGTATAGTAGGTATATTAAGTCCGTCAATTGACTGCGCCCCGCTGGATGGTAAGAAGCTAGGGTGAATTCCAGGAGAGGAATTATGTTAATGGTCATACCAGGACCATCATCTCAGACGCTGATGATCTTAAAATGATGACGATGATGATGTTGACGGCCTCGACAAATGCTTTTTCATGCCCCGCTTAAAGAACCCGGGATTGTAAGAAGAAGCAAACACGTTAGCGGGTAGAGCATTCCAGTTCTTTAAAGGCAAGAAAGAAAGGAAACACTGGACCCCTTGGTTCGGGCCGCTATTTTTTCTACGGATGCGACCGCGCCTAATGCAAAGGTGATGATGATGATGATTATGCGTCAATTACGATGGGTTGATTTAAAAAAAACTCATACAAGGGGAAGCGAGGCCGGATTGCTAGTGGTATATAAAGCAGTGATTGATTTCTAACCCTCTATCTTCTTTAACTTCTATTTTTAAGAAGCGATCTGTAGCTTCTATTTCAAGCTCTGAAGGCCAATTCTCGATCTCCCAAATGTCAAAAAATGTGGTCTCATTGCAAAATTTTCAATATTTTCAACAAAATGTTGTTACGAGAACACCTTTTTTGACATTTGGACATCGAGGCTAGCCTTCTGCTCTTGTTTACTATTCCTCATGAAAAGTGTTTCATAATAATTTTATGTTATTGTTTAAAGTGGCACCATAGAACTTAGTAACTTAGTTGTAGTGGGAGCTACACAAGCATCAATAAAGGACGTGGAAGTATACCTGGCTGCGAACAGGGTTGATTGGGAAGTCACTGTTCCAGAAATAAAAGCTGAAGGTAAATTTATAATTATGCGGTAGAGGAAAGGAGGGATATTTAGAATACCATTTTGTTTTAGACTTATAACTTTTTTTCGTTATGTATAAATAAGTAAAACCTCTATTTAATTGAAGCTATATTATCTCACTATCAATCAACATGCAAGCTATCATATATCAGTTTCGTGAGATGCTTAACAGAATCGGCATTCGGCCATTTTTAACTGTTTTCAGTCATAATTTTAAACCGATTTCAAAAAAGAATGAGATTCTCAATTCGAAACAACATAATAAATAATAATATTGTGGAACAAAGTACATAACGCCATCTAGACCCAAACTAAGCAGAGCTGGTCATATGGATTCTGGAATACGGATAAACATACTTAAATACTTTTTTTTTGTAAATAAATACATATTATACATAGAACACCCAGACCAATGCAAGTATACATATTTGCACTGAGCAGGAATCGAACCCGCAACCTCTGACTTGGCAGCCGAACTCACTAGTTACCGCTACACCACAGAGGTCGTCAATATATAATATATATACATGTACAGTACCCTACTTTTGATTTGGGAATAAAGAAGAGTGAGAGTAGAGCTAAGATCAGCTTGCTTCGGATTTGTAGAGGTTTCTCTCTACCCTACATCGGTCTGACAGTTTGATACCTTCATAGAGTAGTTAACACAGTTTGTGTTTATAGAATATCAAAAATATAGCTTCAGTTTTAACTACTCTAAAAAGATATAAAGGTAGCCATGCTCTGTACTATACAGAGAATTCTACAAAACTAAAGCAAGCCGATCTTTCCGCGTGACGTAGGTATGTACCAAACCAAAAGCCGAATACTGTATTATGAGTTCCAAAATGCGGATAATCATATTTTTATAGGTGCACTTTTTTCACTTTTTTATAAATCCATAATAGTAAATACATGGCGCTGTGTAGTTTGTCCCATATTTATTTTTATTTTTTTATTTTTAGTACACGCTGAATTAGTGAATTTGGACGATGGGTGCATTGTATTTAATATATCTGGAGACGTCAGGTAAGTAATTACTTTATCAGTTTAATGTTAAAGACTCTACACATGGTGTTGTGCAACCGGTTTGATTTGCGTCTAATCGTACCGGAAAAACGCAAAACAGCCACCGGCGCTGGCAGCTTTGGGGTGCAGTGGCCATAAGAATCAAAACATAAAAGAGACCCAAAACAGGATGGAAAAGACCGAAACCAGGATGGAGTGCCGTATCTGAAAACGTTGCCGATAAGTAGAGGAGTCAAAATATTACTTTAACGTTTTTTATTGTTATGTTCTTAGCCTGACACTGAAGAACTACTCAGCGATAGGTAGTCTTAGCGTGCATCCTCATCCTACGTATGATGCATTCGAACTGGACGGATTGGAATCGACGATCAAAGCCGATAAAGTCGAGGTAAACTTGTTTTAACTAGAAGATGATTCTGAACTAGTCTATATTATGATATTATAAAGAGGTAAAGTTTGTGATGTTGTGAGTTTGTATAGGGAGTGATCTCTAGATTTACTGAACCGATTTTGTAATTTCTTCTACCAATAGAAAGCCACATTATTTTTAAGTGTTATAGACTATATATCATCAAGCTCCTATCCAAGGGAGCGTAGCAGTAATCACAAATGTCAGCAAATCTGGCTATTTTCCGTACATTATTATGAAAACGAATAAATTATGGGTATTTATGGGTTAAAGGGGTGCAACGGGTGTTTGAAATACGCCACGGCCGAAGCCGTGGAGAGACAGCTAGTATATTATAAATTAGTATAATATGCTAATATTGTTCTCCCGTCTTTTTTTTTTGCAGTATGCCAGCACTATCAAAGACTCTTGTCAGAAGATCGTATCCATTGACATTATCCAAAGTGTTTCAAATTCCGTAACGCAGATGATTGCAGAGGAATTTAACAAGGCCATATACGGATATACCAAGGCTCAAGTGCGTCGATTGTTATTACCCAATGATGTAGAGTAAATGTATTAAAATTGCACATTTTTACCCACCTCGCTGTTATATAAAAGAAATTAAATGAAGTTACTAAGTTCAACATTAAACCTGTTTTATTTTTTATTGATTAAGAACATTATAGTTGACTACTTTAATTTTCAACATCTTTAAAACAAAAATTATTGTTCTTCTCTCAGTTTTAACCCACAGTACCCACGTGATTTGTTACGTGGAGAAGAGTGAAGGTCCGGTTAAGATCGGCCTGCTACGGTCTTTTAGATCGCGAGCGTTCTCTCTATCGTACATCAGTCTGACAGTTTGATATCTTTATAGAGTAGTTGACACTGTTTAGGTGTATACAATATTAAAACAATAACTACGGTTTAAACTACTCTGAAAAGATATAACATAGGCTGTAGACATACGCTATGCGATAGAGAGAACGCTTTATGAAACGAATTTAAACCGATATCTTATACAATCTCTCACTGTTCTTCCCGGCGACGCGCGACGTGTTAAATCAATAGCCGGCTACTGTACTCTCTAACTAGAAAGTTTTGACTACCACGTCAGGCCTCCTTCACTCCATATACTTGCGCGCTATAATTACCTACCGCCCGGCCGAGCGGCCTCGGGCCGTTTGCGGACCAAATTCAGGTGCGGTTTTCGCTAGCGAAGCGCACGCACGCTGTTTAATTTTAATCGCTCCGTTCGTTCGTACGCGTATAGTAATATGCCGTCTGGTGCCTTATGTGCTGTAGATGGGTGCAAATCAAGTAAAAGAAGGGATAAACACCTAACATTTTCCATTTACCTGTCAATGAAGAAAGGTAAGTGATAAACTATTACTGTTTTTTGTCGTTTCAAAATTATTTTTAATAGGTCTAGTCTAGATGATACATGATTAGCTTGCCTTTCAGACACAGATTTACATATTTTTGTTACATAGAAACGTCATACTTACCTTAAACACTATTTTAACAACGTTTAAAACGCTATTATTATTAAAATAAAATTGTGATAATATTTGCTACAGTCGCGCAAACCTACCTACCTACCTTTTTTTTTCGTGCGGAAATCCCCTCGCGGATACCCCCCCGCCGGCCAGCGGGGGCGGTTATGTCGGGCCTACCTACCTACCTACCTACGAAACTTCTAACACAAGTCGCGCGGCGCGGCAACCTGTCTCAACTTGTCGCGCTGTTAGCGTAAACAAACAAACAAGGATGATTCGGTTTTATGCGATTTGTAAAAAATATAGTAAATGTTTATGTAAAGAAAAATTAATTTAAAGATGTTTGAAGTTATAAAAAATAATTATATTGCAAAGGGTTCATTTTCCATGATATCGTCAAATAATTCTTGAGCTCGCCCCGTGTTATAGTTATTAATAAATTGATAAATGTTAATAATCATTCAATGTATTTATTAGTATTATTTATTCATAATATTAAATTTTAGGATTGCCTAGTTTGGGATCTATTATAAATTCGTCATGTCTGTGTGTCTGTCCGTCTGTCTTATCTAGGTACCCATATCCTTCCTTAGACCTGTACAATTTTTTATTTTTTTTTATTTTTTTAGGCGTGAAACATGGGCTGAAATGCTTGGCAGGCCCGATTTAGCAAGGCTAGACACCAAGCCAAGAAGTCATTATGTGTGTTGTCTTGATTTTGAAAAGTCGGTGATTATTCATAAACCACAATTACGATTTGACGCTTTGCCTACAAAACTACTGCCATCTCTACCCATTACTTCAAGTGCCAGTACTGAACCAGAATCTAAGGAAATATCGACACAAACCAAATATTCGAATATTAATATACTATCAGCCATTACCATCAAAATTTATTAGATTCAGGATTTTTCTACATTAACCGAGAATTTCGAAAGGGTTTTTTTTTTACGCGCTGAAATCCCTTCGGATACCCCCCCCCCCGCCCCGCTGGCCAGCGGGGGTGGTTATGTCGTGTTTCGACTAAACCGCACGGTGTACTCCCCAAGTGTCCGTTGCCGGGCACCCCGGGTAAGAAATTTATAAAAAATTATATAAAATAAAACACATGTCACTTTTAAAGATTTTTTATTTATTTTACCTACACACTGACCTCTATAATTATGTTTTATCTAGATGTATTGTACAGTCAGCACCAATTTATAAAAAAATATTTTATAAACGATACAATTTTAAACTAGGTACCACCTATAGTCAGAAGTAGTCAGAATATATTCACAGATATCAATAACATACACACAAAAAGTTATGTTAATTAAATTTTATCAAAAAGGCAGCCCTGCGATTGCTGTGGGATCGCGCGGTGCGAAGCAATCTCAACTGTACGCTCAAGCATTCAGGCACATTTAGGCATGCAGTGGTTGCTGACGCGACGGAGTAGTCTATTATAGCAGTAGGTTTTGGAATTTTTCTACTGAGTAAAGTATCTGTTACGTAGTAACTATTTAGTAATCTGTGACCACGTACTGTCTTTAAATGCTGAATAATGACTAAAATAAACATAGGAAGATCCTAAATAAGAACTATGGATGACGTGCAATCCATACGAGTTTTCCTTGAGTATTTTCGGGGAGCATTTCAGCGCTACCTTGTGCTATTAGGATACTTAAATAGATAATGCGCTATTAGCGTTTCGGGAGGCCGAGAGTCGAACTCCTTGGATGACAATAGCGCTAAAAGCGTCCTACCCAAATGTACACTGTACATACGCTCCGGTACGTCTACGCTCGAGGTTAGGCATAATACCTACCCACAGGCGCGGGCATAACCGTACGTAGCGTATGTATGTTCGGGTAGATACCCACCATTGGAACGCTTTTAGCGGGTATATAACCAAGGGCTACCTATGTAAACCACTAGTGCTAGTGTAGGAAAATCGGTATATAATTAAATTATACTCGTATTAGCACACATATATATTACTAGTTAATACCCTCGGCTCCACCCGCGGTCGGTCGCAGGTCGGTTATCATTTTTTGGTCAAATCTCCGGTTCTACTTAACCAATTGCAATCAAACACGATAGATTGTAAGACTGACCAAGACCTTACTAATACAGAAATCAGCATCACAATCTCTTTAGTAGTTTTTGCGTCAATCGTGAACAAACAGATAAACAAAGAGACAAGAATTTCACAAAAAAAATTGTGTTCAGAATCGTACATTTAACATAACCCAATTTTTTTTTATATCTTCAATGTACAGACACAAATAATTTACAATTTCATAATAGTATTGATAGGTGCGCATATCTGGATGTGCCAATGCGTCGAATGCTTACTGTGAATCTTGGACACCGACCGGCGGGATGTTGTTGCAAAGTCAGTGTTAGGTGATTGTTATCAAACAGGTCTCCACAAATAAGGTGCGTTTAAAAAATAAGCAAAAAAAGTTATTCAAATAAAACTTATTTATTCATAGGAACGTGACTTAATTAAGAGCACGAATTAGTCCATCTAATAGTTTTCGTTGCGTTTCGTTTTCGTTAATACTTTTGTTCTTTTTGGTTTTGCAGTTAAAAGTTAGGTAATAAGGATTACGTGGGGTGTGTGTTGGGTAACCTCCTCGAGTGTCGCTCCGATTCCGATCCCGCTGCAGTCCGGGGGGAACGGAATCGGAGCGGCCGGTACACCCTGGGCGGCGGTCAATGGCTTCCCCTTCACCCCTTCATAGGGTTGGCATTGATCGTCGGCCAATACCCAACGTGGCGGGAACACATCGCTCTCCGTACTCCTCTGCTTTCAGAGGAGACAGGATGAGCGATGCTGTTAGTGGTGAGATGGCCCAGGGTCAGCCGGGGTGCGAGGGATATGCTCTATGGGTAACCTTACACCCCGGCGTCTGAAGACCCGAGACGGCGTGCGGTTTTAGTCGGTGCAAGCCCGACATAACCGCCCCCGCTGGCCGGCGGGGGGGTATCCGAAGGGATATCCGCACGATAAAAAAAAAAAAAAAAAAAGGTAATAAGGATTACGCTGTAACAGTTGCCCCACTCGTATTATTGAAGTCTGATCCGCAAGCGAGGATAGAATATAATTTCATTTTCACCCAATGAAAAGGTTTCCTGCGTAAAATCTCACAGCAAAATGGCATTTTAGAACACACTTGAAAACAGACTTCAGGAAGCTAAAAATACGACAAATGTCAAATGAGAGTGAGAGTGAGAGTTCTAAATCTCGCCCGGGCGCGCTCCACCATCTCCTTCTCGAGCATTACATGCTTGCAGAAGAAAGCGGCGGCAGCCCACGCGCTCGGGCTCCGCACTGGGATTAGAATAGTAGAATACAATTAAACAAAAAATATTGCTGACAAGTTAATCTGATATCAAAATAAGTCGTGTTTTTCCTACTTTACTTAATATTTCTGAAATGACTGTATGACTGTTTGACTCTTTATTATTGTTTTTCTGTTCGGAAAACATTATGGTCCGGATAATGGAGTCTCTTATAGTGTGCAACTTTATATTTATATACGAATTGAATGACATCAAGTATTGTATTCTTGTCTCACTCAGTCAGCATTTCCAATAATAATTACTTTTACATTTTCTGACAACAAAATTCAATTAGAAGCTCTCCTACACCTGTCCCTACGGAGTGACTCTACACAAATACAGTATTTTATTTTATACTAACTGTCCCCCGCGGCTTCGCCCGTGGCATACTTCGCCCCGTGGCACGTATTTATCCCAAACATGCCTGTAATTTTTTTAATGCAATTTTTTAAACTTTTCTCTCCGTAAAAACCATCCTTGGACTTCAAAGAACATTTTAAGAAAAAGAATTTGTCAAATTGGTCCAGGCATTGTTGAGTTATGCGCTTACCAACACATTTTGCGATTCATTTTTAAATATATAGATAAAATAGTTAACAAATTAGGTATAGGTAATATGACAGATTGGTGAACATATAACCCACACTATTGTTCGCGGATTTACAATATAAAAGAAAGAAACTCAAGTCAAGTTGTAGTCACGATCTCATAATAACAAAAGATTATGTGAAATACGAAATTCATAACAAGTTCATAACAAATTTTCATGGACCTGTCTCAGAAATTAATAAAGTAATAAGGTAGTATTCATTAGAGAGCTGACCAGAGCTCAATGACACGACTTTTAAATTGTTCGCTGGAAAAAGCGAAGATGTGTTTCAACGAGACGACGAATAGGGGCGTGGATCCCTGCATTAGTTTTGCAAGTTCCCGTGTACAACAATTGGGGCACACGCACCGTTCGTTCGTTCCGTTCGTCGATAAACACAGTTCTAGGCACTATATAACACAACTGATTGGTGATTTCAAGGCAATTCATATCTGTTGTACATGTACCATGCAGCATCATGACGTCCAGAAGTAGACATCTAGATTGCAATGTTAAAATGCTATACTGTTTTACTAACTATGGCGTCTGAAGACCCGAGATGGCGTGCGGTTTTAGTCGGTTCAAGCAATTAAAGTAACCTATGTTACGCTTTGTAACATTACCTATCTGCCAGTGAAAGTCCCGTCAAAATCGGTCCAGCCATTTCAGAGATTAGCCGGAACAAACCGACAGACAGACAAAAAATGTAAAAATGTTGTTTTGGTGTATGTACCGTATATATATTCATATACATGTAGTAAAAAACGGTTATTTCAATATTACAAATAGACACTCCAATTTTATTTATATGTATAGAGTATAGATGTATAGATAAGCCGGTACAATTTGTAGAATACCTGAAGGGGTTGAATCAGGGCATGATAAGCGTATTATGCCCTGAACCAGTCCCAGATTCATGATAGAGACCCAAATCTATAAAAACCGACACTTAATTTTTTATCAAAATATTTTCGCCAATCGCTGGCTGACCGAGAAGTGCACTAGACACTATCACTTTATCTCGGTAAGTAGACTAAGTAGTTATAAGTACCTAAAGTAATCCAAATCTGAAATCATTTCAATTTCAATCTTTTTTATTATTCTACTAATTAAATCGGCCGCCTATACAGAAGGCCTATTATATATAGTAGATTGTTACACAAGATTCGAACGTGACCTATTTGGGCAGAAGATGCCAGTGTAGCAGGTTTCGCAGCTATGTGACGAAAGGTGGCGGGTGACCCCAAAATGCCGATTAGGTACCGCTGCCTCCATCATGGAGGATTGGCTGGAGAGGCGACACGGAAGCCTCTCGTACCGACTGACGCAGGTGATCTCCGGGAAGGGGTGCTTCGGGGACCACCTGCATCGGATCAGGAAGGAGCCAACGCCTGAGTGTCATCACTGCGACGCGAGCGAGGACTCAGGGCTGCACACGCTGGCGGACTGCCCGGCGTGGGAGGCGCCGAGGCGTGACCTCGTGGCAGCCATCGGGGTGGGAGTTCCGCCCGAAAAAAATAAAAATAAAAATAAGATACCGCTACCTTACACCCCGGCGCCGTCTCGGGTGTAGACCCGAGACGGCGTGCGGTTTTAGTCGGTTCAAGCCCGACATAACCGCCCCCGCTGTCCGCCGGGGGGGTATCCGAAGGGATTTCCGCACGATAAAAAAAAAAAATAAGGTACCGCTATCATTTCGACGGCCGATGGGACTTCGGAAAGCACATTCGAAGTCTGGCCCCCAAGTTGAAGGGCACAGCTCTCGCTTTGGCGCGGCTGTTGCCCAACATGAAGGGGCCCGATGACTCTTGCAGGAGACTCTACGTGGGGATCGTGCGGTCTATGGCCCTGCGCTTGGTTGCCCAAGTCGTTCCTTCCACTCCACCACGATGGCCTGGCGGAGCTCGGGGTTCCGTCCCTGCTCTCGCGCCTCCTTTCGCCGCGATAAGGCCCATCATGGAGGATTGGCTAGAGAGGCGACATTCCGTATCGGCTCTCGTACCGACTGACGCAGGTGATCTCCGGAAAGGGGAGCTTCGGGGACCACCTGCATCGGATCAGGAAGGAGCCAACGCCTGAGTGCCATCACTGCGACGCGAGCGAGGACTCGGGATTGCACACGATGGTGGACTGCCCGGCGTGGGAGTTGCCAAGGCGTGACCTCGTGGCAGCCATCGGGGTTTGAGTCCTCTCGCTCGGCAGCATGATTGCGGCAATGGGCCGCCGCCACCTCCTTCTGCGAGCTTGTAATGCTCGCTAAGGAGATGGCGGAGCGCGCCCGGGAGAGATTTAGAACTCTCCCGGCCCGCCGCGCCCGCAACATGCTCGCCGCGCGTCGCAGGCGACTCAGGCGTCGGAGGTCGCTTAACGACCTCCGTCCTCCATGAGCGCAGGGCTGGGGGTGAGAGGTGAGACCACCTGTCACCCCAGCAGAAGCAGGCCGGGACGGTGGGGTGACTAGCGCCCCTCTCCCAAACCGGGGCAAGACGGGGACACCGGCCATCTCGCAACTGGAGATGGCCCAGGGTCAGTCGTGGTGCGAGGGATATGCTCTATGGGCAACCTTACACCCCGGCATCTGTAGACCCGAGACAGCGTGCGGTTTTAGTCGGTTCAAGCCCGACATAATCGCCCCCGCTGGCCGGCGCGTGGCGGGGGGATCCGAAGGGATTTCCGCACAAAAAAAAAAAAAGGTACCGCTATCATTAGGACGGTGTTTGTATATGACTGTGGGGCGTAGCTGATGCTTGAGCGACACATGCAGGAACTGCATATCTCTGAAGTGAATATGCCACGTTGAATGTGCAGAGTCAGCAAAACTTTCGCATCCGCAGCAGCTTTCATATACCTCAAACAAACTGCAGGAGTGTCGCATTTGTTGGTGCGGCCACATTTTACGTTGACCACTGCGCTACGTGGGTAACAAATATCTTGGCCATGCCGCTTCCACCGAGCCCCGCCAGGAGGGGTGGCCTCAAGAAGTGTAGTCTGATGTCGTGAAAGATGGTATGCAATTACAGGTCTCACGACCATGGTTGGGGCAGACCAAGTAAAGTGCAGTATAAAAAGTAGGAAACTGGACCTCGGGCCCTGAATGCATAAGTGTGTGGTGTTAGAACAACAATGCTACACCAGAGTTGTATATTTATTTCACAATTCAGAGTGCTCTACATAGTTAAAATAATACAGATTATAATGCTTTATCTAGAGGCCATATTATGTGAAGAAATGTTTACTTACTGTGACATTGTTTACTGATAAACCTATTTAATTGTAAGTTATACAGTTAAACTGTAGCGACTATTTATCACTTTTGTCATGCTCTCTTTCTGATGACTGATGAAATTATAGAAACTAATAGCTTAATTCATCTTTACTTTTATGGTGTGGGTAGCTACTAATTAATGACCATCAGCAAATTGTTAACCTAATTGTTGCTACCTATACTTGCTAGCACCAACAAATTTTACTGAAAGTCCATCATCGTCATCTTAGCGTTGTTTCCGGATGCATCCGAAGCCCGAGTGACCGCTCACTCCCTCTGCTCCTTTTAATTTGACTTATACAGCTTTCATGGAAGCAGTTGCCCTCTGACCTTCAAGTCTTGAGAGGAAAGCCTGTGCCAAAGCCTTGTTCGTCAATCAGCAGCTGTACCGGGTTGGACCGTGACAGCGGTATTTTGTTTGCATTCGTTTGATTATGAGCAACCTGGACAAACTTCGCTTTGACTCTATCTGATATTACTTAGTTGAATTATTCCCCGTTCCCACGGGAACTTCGGGTTACAAAGTATGTATAGTCACTTTGACAGTGTAACGACCTGTCACAAACATATGGATGCTGTATTTTTATTATGTTCATGATGCAATTCTGTCCAATTCATTTAAGAGCGCGATTGACATACCTTACTTCATCGAGTTAAAGAGAAAGAAAGAGTTGGGATAGTGATTGTTATCTTATGATGATCTTAACATAACATTTCTGAACACACTAAAAGTATTTCAAGTTATACATCTTAACTACTTATAAATCGAACTTTAAAGCTGCTGGTATGCTTACTTTACGATGAATTTAAATACAAAAATGTTAACACCCAGGATGGGATATGAACCCGCTATATTTCTAGGCAGAATAGGGTGACGGTCCAGTGAAATCTGTTTTCATATTAAACGTCAATAGAGTAAGTTCAATGGCACCTTGTTTGAAATAAAGGAATACAACGTCACCCTGCGTTATGCTCCAGTAATTTACTAGTACTACATCTTGATGGGGTCTCATACATCTTGTATGAGGTCCCACTAAGATCTCGGAGCCCTAACTAACCTCACCTGCAAGCTCACACCTACTGATTGACGTACGAGATTCTGGCGTTTTCTTCTCAGGATTGAGGGTTCAGACGGCAGTCGGTCCCCTAAAACCCAAGAAAAATCGGCTTCAAAGTACAAGCTTTGCAGGCATCCGGTTTAAAAGCGAATGGTTGTACGAATAATTAAAAATACAAAAATAATTATTGTAGTGATTATTTAAATCACTACATAGTATAAAACAAAGTCGCTCTCTCTGTCCCTATATCCCTATGTCCCTGTGTATGCTTGAATCTTTAAAACTACGCAACGGATTTTGATGCGGTTTTTTTTAATAGATAGAGTGATTGAAGAGGAAGGTTTATATGTATAATAACATCCATTGCACCCGTGCGAAGCCGGGGCGAGTCGCTAGTAATGAATATAATATAATATGTCTAGGAATATCCAACGGTTGAAAAGCAAAAAGGTACAAACGATTTCAAGGAGAAAAGGTCTTAAAAGACAACATAAACACTTTGTACTACAATGATTTTCCTAATCTACACGGTATTCATAAATAGGTATTCCTAGATTTTAAGATATTTATTTATTATGTAATGTGTTCATTGTGCGTGTCCTAAATTAAATGTTTTTTCTTTCTTCTTCTTTCTCTTATTCAAGCAACGCCGGGATCTCGTTGCGGTACTGGGCGTGGACGTTCTCTCGCTGGAGACCATGGTGAGGGCCGTGGTCTCCTCCGGGAGCAAGTAGAACGCCGCCGCCTCTTTCTGCGAGCAGGTAATGCGCGCGAAAGAGACGGCGAAGAGGGAGCGGGAGAGAACCCTGCCCCCCGAGTTACGCAATCTGCGGCGTCCTCGCCGTCGCTCGTCTACGCCCGGGACTACCGACCTCCATGATCGGGGCCAGAGAACGGCAGTTGGCCGGCTCGCCTTCCTTACAGAAGCAGGCCGTGGCGGAGGCGTGTCGTGTGTGTCCTATGCAAAGTCCGCCGGTAACCCTGGGGTTATCCTTTCGAGGGCTTACCCGGGGTGCCCGGCAATGGACACTTGGGGAGGACACCGTGTGGTTTTATTCGGTCTGATTCCGACACGCCCACCCCATCGTCGGCACCGATGGGGTGAAGCCCGTGAGGGATTCCACACGTACTTATAAAAAAAACACGGTATTCAAGAATTTTTCTAAGGACGTGTGCAGTCAATGAAGGCTCCAGCGAGTATAAAAATTGTTTTCTTCAATGTCCTCCGATTCGTTACACGCATATACGTGTTAAGATAGCTACTTTATTACCAAATAATATATACCGATTGGTTATAGTTTAGTCACATATAAATGGACCAACGATTATGTTAAACACAACCAGTGGGAAGAAAACAGCCGTCAAGAATGACCTCGTTGTGGATTCTGGTCAGCGCAGCCCTTTGCGCCACAGCGGTACATGGATGTGAGTACCTGTTCTAAGGCCATCTTACTTCTTACTATACTATGCTACTTTTTTTCCTAATAAAGTACTGTATAGAATAATTTATTTATATTACTATCTAGTCTTGTTGACTAATAAGTAAATAAATTTTACCTAAATTACTACGTAAGCCTAATTTTTATTAAGGCGAAGACACTTTGTTCATGTGTTCTTTGTACGCAGCACTTATCACTACATTTATTTATTTGTCACTAAAACACTACAGTAACTCGAACGGTTTCGTCCGTTTCAGTTTTCTTACTGTATTAGTGATGTCAAGAAGCTGGATTGCCTCAACATTCACATGGCGATGAAGTCTGTTTTCGTGAGCTTCTGCATATTTTTGTATAACACGATTTACGTCGCCCACTTTTAGGTCCCGGTGTAGATCGTAGTTACGGGTGTAGCAGGGCGCCTTGATATATCCCTGAGCACTTTGTTTTGAAATCGTTGGATGATCTAACGATTGCTCTTACTGGTACAGCCCCAGAGCTGGATACCATAAGTCCACACTGGTATCAATACCTGTTTGTATAGTAGGACTTTATTGTGTACTGTTAGAGGAGAGTGTCTTCCAAACAGTCAGTACATTTTCTGGTAGCGAATTTTCAATTCTAAGTCAAGTGTCATACCAAGCTATTTAGCTGTATAAGCGTATGGAACTTGTTGGCCATGTTGTGCTCTTTTATTTGTGAAGTCAACGTGAATTGAATTGCTTTAATTTCCCTATTCCTCTATTTTTTAGTCCAGGTAAGAACTTGATTAACTGCTATTTGGAATTTTTCAACAGCTTCTTCATGATTATTACCTATCACCATAATAGCTGTGTCATTGACAAAAATGCCAATAGGATTATTTTCCGTAACTGGGATATCACTGGTGTACAGTAGGTATAGGATCGAACCTAATACGCTTCCTTGTGGTATCCCTGCTTTGATGGGCCTTATTTCTAAGAAGGCGCCTTGAAATGCTCTGTTTAGTATGTATGATTCGAGAATGTGCCCAAACTGTTTTCTATATGAGTATTGCGTATGAAGCCGTCGTTCCAAACTTTATCGAATGCTTGTGCTACATAAAGGAATATGGTAGAGCACACTTTCTTTTCTTCTATAGCTGTT
The DNA here is from genome assembly GCA_946251805.1 of Cybosia mesomella. NCBI lineage: Eukaryota > Metazoa > Arthropoda > Insecta > Lepidoptera > Erebidae > Cybosia > Cybosia mesomella. The sequence goes on along the minus strand of OX276390.1, from coordinate 24,411,785 downwards.
TCGATTATATTAGATATCCTGTGTACCTGGTCAATAGTTGTATGTTTTTCTCTGAATCCAAACTGGTGATCAGGTATAAGATTATTATTTTCTATGACTGGTTTGAGTCCTTTTAATAATAGTTTCTCAAATAGTTTTGCTATTATTGGCAGTAGAGAAATTGGCCTATATGAGGTCGGTTCTTGTGGTGGCTTGCCAGGTTTTGCTATCATGATTATTTCGGCTACTTTCCTTAGATCAGGTACATATTTTAATCTGGCCGGCGGGGGGGTATCCGAAGGGATTTCCGCACGATAAAAAAAAAAAAAAAAAAAAATAGGTACATACTTTAATCGAAATGCAGCATTTATAACAGTTGTCAGTTTTTTCGCTTTACGATTTAAATTCTGTAGGATTTCACCTGTTATTAGATCGTAACCACCGATTTTCTTGAGTTCATGTTAACTACATACTTGTGTTATTGAATTGGTAATGTTGCTCTTATGTCAAATAGCGGCCGCCCGCGGTTTCGCCCGCGTGGTTCCCGTTCCCGTGGGCGTATCGGGATGAAGAGTAGCCTATGTTGCTCCCTATTGAATTGCCTGCCTAGCGGTGAGAGTCCGGTCAGAGTCGGTCCGGCCGTTTCGGAGGTTACCCGTTAACAGCAGGCGGACAGACAGACAGACAAGAAGAAAAAAAAATTGAGAGAAGTGTTGTTTTGGTGTATGTACCCTATATATATTCATACGCATGCAGTAAAAACGGTTATTGTAACATTGCAAGCAGACACTCCAATTTTATTTTTATTTATATGTATGGATGTATTGATGATAGGAGAAACATTATAAATTCACAGGATACCTACCCACGTTAATGTCGTAAATACCTAACCTACCTTTTTACAGACAAAATGTTTAATTTTAGTTTATTATAGAATATAATGTGTACCAACAGATTTATCTAAACTACCTAATTAATGTACTAACTATCATTAAATTAATCATTTATTTTAATTTACAATATACCTAAGTACCCTATGTAATGTTGATGACACTGATGCACGGAAAAACTCGAACGAGTTTATGAGGCATCTTGATTTGTATAACCCAATTTTCTTTTTGTAACAATAAATAAATAAATAAATAAATAATATGGCATCTAATCATATTTAAAACTTCCTTTGGTGTGACGAGCTTTATTTCTGAACTTTCGATTTGTTATTTTGGTGGGAAATTAATAATTTCAGCGGAGTTCGATGATTCCACGTTAGGTTGAAATATCAACTCTGAGCGAACCTATCAGCTTTTTGTTGGTTACTATAGCCCATTTCACATTTTTTTCTCTTATAGGAGGAATTTGTGAAATGGGTCTTATAATATTCTTTGTCACTTTCCATAATGTGTGATCTGACTTACAGTCAGTGGTTAACTGACGTAGATAGTTATATGTTAACGAGTTATTATAGCTTATTATTTCTCTTTTGAGACGTTTAGACGTTTGTTAAGCTCAGTTTTGTCTTGAGGACTTCTGATTAAGTGCCATCTTCTCCGCTGCCTTCGTTTAAGCATAATAAGATTTATGATATATTCAGGGTACACAGTTCTTTTTATCAATTTTGGTTTCTGAGGAGGTTTTTCCAAACTGCCTGTTGTATATTTACGATAAATTTACTAACTTCTAGGTCTAACTGTTCAGCAGTTTTCAGTCGGGCTCTTAATTCTATACTATTGTCTAGATCTAGTCTAAAACTATCCTAGTCTGAATACTTATTGACTAATATCGGTTGTTTCTCATTAGATAGTATACGTCTACTTAATGTTAGTAATATAGTGGAATGGTCCGAGTTTATATCATGACTCCCTTCAATATTAAAATCACCCCTAGATATATTTTTACAGATGAAGAAATCGATCAGATCTGGAATCTTATCAGGATCAATGGGCCAATAGGTTGGTTTCCGATACAGCTTCACAGTTTAACTCCCGAATTTCTAAATCACCAGTTCTTGTGCTTAGCGTGGAAATCACCGCCCACACTAAATCTTTGCCCGTGTTGGCTTATATTCTTCTTTTTTAGGGTTCCGTTGCCAAATGGCAAAAAACGGAACCCTTATAGATTCGTCATGTCTGTCTGTCCGTCCGTATGTCACAGCCCCTTTTTACCGAAACTATGAGAACTATGCTGTTGAAACTTGGTAAGTAGATGTATTTTGTGAATCGCATTAAGATTTTAACACAAAAATGAAAAAAAAACAACAAATTTTGGGGGCTCCCCATACTTGGAACTTAAATTCAAAAATATTTTTTTCATCTTACCCATACGTGTTGTAACGTTGTGGATTCTTTATAAATCAAATTAAAATTATATCCATAAATTAATCGATATTTTAGTATGTTTCGATAACTTATTACTAATTATCTATGGTTGTGCGAGCGAAATTGGACAACACTAGCCCAGTTATCAACTGACGGCTCTTAAATCGTTCTTTTCCTTGGCAACCTTCGCTGAGGAAGGTCACTTTGACCCCGTGGCCAACTGCTGTCGGCTCCGGGGTCTTCGCACCGGGCTTCGCACCATCATGGCGGTAGCGAGGCACACCAGCGGAGACCCTGGCACGCCGGCAACACCACTAGCCCCGTGTCCACTAGCTAAGTGCATACAACCATCTTTGCACAACGGACCGAATAACGCCACGGCAGAATATTTATTACGAATCCATTCCCTGAGGTCCATTTACTCAAATACCTAATATAAATTCATGTAACGTTCTTTATCACCGATTATAATGTCATAATATATTTGGAAAAATTTTGGTTTTTCACCCCTCCACTTTTAGTTAAAGTTTTAATCTTATGGGTTTATAATTAAAAGTTGTTGGTATTCATGTATACTATGGGATAAAATTAGAACGGTTCGAATATCTTTCATGGAACGTGAAATTTTGAGGAAATACTGATTTCACAAAAAGTGAGGCCCTACCGTCCCCTTAGGCCGGATTCCACCCGTTCCCGAACTTAAACTAAGTTTACACCCAAGCAATTTTTGACCGCAGTTTGAAAGCGATCGGGGCAAAAATGCGACCGTGAGATTGCCGCAAATTTTGGGAAGTGGAACCATACATGCATATATATAGATATAAACTTTTTGACCAGTGGTCATTTCGGACTCAGGGGGTCATAACTAGACCTCCTATGAAGAATTTTTTTTTAAATTCGACAGTAGTCAAGAAACCAATAGGTAAATCGATTTCATCGAAATCTACCTTTTTTTTTTTTATCGTGCGGAAATCCCTTCGGATACCCCCCCGCCGGCCAGCGGGGGCGGTTATGTCGGGCTTGCACCGACTAAAACCGCACGCCGTCTCGGGTCTTCAGACGCCGGGGTGTAAGGTTACCCATAGAGTATATCCCTCGCACCCCGGCTGACCCTGGGCCATCTCACCACTAACAGCATCGCTCATCCTGTCTCCTCTGAAAGCAGAGGAGTACGGAGAGCGATGTGTTCCCACCACGTTGGGTATTGGCCGACGATCAATGCCAACCCTATGAAGGGGTGAAGGGGAAGCCATTGACCGCCGCCCAGGGTGTACCGGCCGCTCCGATTCCGTTCCCCCCGGACTGCAGCGGGATCGGAATCGGAGCGACCATCGAGGAGGTTACCCAACACACACCCCTCATCGAAATCTACCTAAAATATATGATGTACCACCACGTAAACTTCCACCGAAAATTGGTTTGAACGAGATCTAGTAAGTAGTTTTTTTTTAATACGGCATAAATCGTAAACCATAATTTACCTTTCATTCAATCAACTCAAATATAAAAATTTTACTTGCTGCTACGGAACCCTTCATGTGCGAGTCCGTCTCTCACTTGGCCGGTTTTTTTAATGGAGTGTTTTGGAGGAGAATACAATGCAGCTATCGTGAGAGGCTAAAGGTTACACCTGACTCGTACTGATACTGCTTGTATTTTCGGATGTTCGTGCTTCGTTTCTTCGTGGTGGTAAAGATTTTCTACTTTCTTTTTCTTATATTATTACTGCACTGCCACCATGAGCACTATTGCTAGGATGCAATGCATGAATACTTTATATCCTTTAAAGATAATGTGACATTTTCTGGTGAAATGACGACGTTCCGATATCAGACATATGTTAATATTTTCTATGTTCAGGACTACTTGAAGTTCTAGTTGTTGCTTAAGTAGCCCATTAGCATTCTATACTATGATTTTAAGTATGTTGTTCATTTTTTGTTTGATTTTTCACCAATGCCAGTCTTTTCTCATTTTTCTAGTTTTTGTAGTCGGCCATCAAAAGATGACATTATTTTTAATAATTTCATCCAACTTGTCTGATAAATTTATAAGGTGTCACAAAATTAGGTCTCTGAATTTGGTGAGATGACTTGGTATCGACAAAATATGTATTTGAAACAAACAAAAAATATCGGGTAAAGTAACAAAAAAAGCGGCCAAGTGCGAGTCGGATTCGCCCATGAAGGGTTCCGTAGCAGCAAGTAACATAATAATGCTTTTTTTTTAATTTATATTCGAGTTGATTGAATGAAAGGTAAATTGCCGATTTATGACGTATTAAATAAAAACCACTTACTAGATCTGTGTCAGGTCATCTCACCAAATTCAGAGACCTAATTTTGTGACACCTTATATATGTGGTTGGATTGTATTGTTTACGTTAGAGTGATGTGTTTTAACAGTGGCTTGTACATAAGTTATTCCTTCACTTCTGTCAGGTGCTGTTGGTCTTTTTGGAGCAACTCGCTGCTGAGTTGACGCAGATGCGTTTTTTAATGTATTATTTTTTATATTTTGTATTTATTTGATAACTATGCATTCCCTGTAGTTAGCTGGATGTGCTTCACCACAGTGCACACATTTTGGCTTTTCTTCTGCAGGTTTTTTGCAGTCATGAGTGAGGTATTTTTCCTGTACACTTCACGCGGTTCCTTAGAACAATATTTATGAGTATATAAGTTTGGATGGTTTTGATAGGCTAGATAGATTCATTCCGTTTGGTCTACCGTTCAGAATAGTCGCGTTATGCGTGTTCTAATTAATAGTGTAAAGTGTCAACGTCGCAAGACATCGCGCTTTGGCCGAACGTTCGCCGTGATGACGCAGTCGTCACTGTGCAAGGTAAATTATTGTTAAGGCAAAGCTCTCGTTAGCATTAAAAATGACGTCAAGTCCAATCAAGCTCAAAAGGGAGAATGAGCAATTACTGTATAAAGTGTACAGTGAAGAAAAAGCAGAAAATGCTAATCTTCGTCACATTATTCAAAATATGCAGGCTCAAATTGATGAACTGCAGAAACAAATTATAAGTCTCAGTCATGAAAGAGAAGCCACGTCAAGTAAAATCAAAGCTACTCCGATAAATAGTTCCATCCAATGCTCGGAATACTGCACAGATCCAAAAGATCTGGCCTAGGAAACCCAGTGGATACGGGTTAAAAGTCGAAAGAAAGGAAACTGAGCTCGTCACTTACTCAAGCGGAAGAACTCCAAAAGGCCGACTCATTACTTACCAAAAACGCCAGAACTAAGAAGATTTCACCCCCTCCACCTTAAATAGTAGATGGTATTGAAGACAATCAAACATTCTTCGATACCATAGCTGCTAGTCCCCAAGGAGCGTGCGTTTACCACTAAAATCATGAATGGTAAATAAATGTATCAAAATCAATGCCCACAATGAGAACTCCTACAAGTCTCTCAGAAAAATAATCACCAAGAGACCATCTGTGGCACTCCTACGAAAACAAGCAAGAAATAAGAGTCATAGTCTATAAGTGCATTATACATGTAAGCCGGAGAGAATTATTGAGGACCTTCAAAACAAGGCCTTAAAAATTGTAGACGCAGCCAACAAAATCAGCTGGAAAAAGAGAGAGCCTCTCAATATGTGCATGCTAACTTACAACAAAATCGACGATATTAGTAAAATTTACGGTATAAAGTCTATACTAGGATATACTATTCCGACTAACATTATAAATGTGAAAGTTTATGAGAATAAGTGCATGGGTGTGTTTTTATTACTCTTTCACGCAAAAACGACTGAGCAGGTCCTGTACGAAATGTGTCTCAGAGATTTAAGAAAGTCCAGAATAGCACACAGGCTAATTTTTATTCCGGGTATAGATTCATATGGGGAATGGGTCGCGGGAACAGGATTAGTATTTCACACGGATGGGGCCCGCAAGCAACAGTTAGTTGTTAAGTATATCGGGTGGTAGTTTAAGTATTCAGTGTAATAAAACAAAATAATACCAAATTAACGCGATAGAATCCGTTAAAAATCATAGTCGTATGTAGTAGTCCTTGCGACGCACGCTGCTGCGACATATTTTTCCACTGCCTCACAGGTTCGAAAGCTCATGGACTCGAATGAAATAGTCGCCAAAGACGCTGTTTCGAAAAACATTTTCACTGCCTCATATATGTTCGAATATAGTCACGTTATCGAAATCCACCTTTCCGGACTAGTGGTTCTGACGCTTCTGGGTTAGGTTAGGTTAGAACTGTGACCCCAACAGAGCGCGAGCCGAGCGAGCGTGTCGCGTAGCAACCGGTGAAGCGCCGGAACCACTAGTCCGGAAAGTTGGATTTCGATACCGTGACTATATTCGAGCGTATGAGGCAGTGAAAATGTTTTTCGAAACACCGTCTTTATATATGCTCGAATATAATCACGTTATCGAAATCCATCTTTCCAGACTAGTGGTTCCGGCGCTTCCGGGTTAGGTTAGGTTTTTAAATTTAAAAAATACAGAATTTACCTTTAAATGTTAAATTACAGTTAAAAGCCTTCTATATCCTCTAGTGCACCCTCTCACTTATAAACATCTCCTGGATTGCTACTTCACTGCACTTAATTCTTCATACACAAAATGGATCTATATACCAACTTATTAAACTGCATGGAGGAGTTATCAGCAACATTCACTGCACGCATGGCCCAATATGAAGAGGATCTGAGGATCGCTGGTGGTGAGTCAACAATTCATAAATCTGTAGCCAGTATTTCCCGGGACTTCACAGAATTTAAAGGCCTCATATGGAGAACACTGGGTACACTGAAGTCCCAGATGGAGCTACTAGTGAAGGGCTTGGATCGGCATGAGATGGCTTCCCGAGCGAAAGTTCTGCTGCTACATGGTCTTTCTGAGGATGATAGTTCTGATCTTGTGGGCAGTGTTATTAAGGTGTTTGTGGACAAAATGAAGATCACCAATTTCTCATCTAAGGATGTAGCGGTCTGTCATCGGTTGGGGAGAAACACAAGTAAACCTCGCCCACTGTTGGTGCTGTTTGAACATCGTGGAATTCGTAACGAGATATGGCAAAACAAGACAAAGTTGAAAGGCACAGGTCTAACGATATCAGAGTTCCTCACAAAGCCCCGACACGAGGTGTTCGTATGTGCTAGGAGGCACTATGGTGTGAGGCGATGTTGGACGGCTGATGGCAAGATCATTGTTCAGGTCTCGGATAATTCTCGGCATAGAATCGAGTCGGCGGGTGAGCTGCAGCAACTTATGCGACAATTCCCTGTAGCCGAATCGTCAGATGCTACATCCAATGCAGTGAGAATGGCTACGGATCGAAGACCACGCAAGTTGTTGAAGTGACGTGTTCGATAAAGCGTTGTTTTTTTTTTGGTCTATGTCTTTTTATGATAAATTGTTTTTGTCGGTCAGCAAAGAGAATATAAGCACTACGTTTATCGGTCAGTTTCACTTCTAACCTCAACTTGTTTGAAAATAATTAACTTTGACGTATTGTATCTGTCGTTCGGAAACGCTATGAATGCATGGTTGGATATTAGTCTTTTCACCCACATTGTGCAACCAGCGAGTGCATAGAGGATTGGAAGAAAAAATATTATTGGAGTTTATATTTTAATATAAACTTTTTATTTATTTTAATTTAATTATATAGTACTATATTTATTTATTTATGTTGATAGATTCGGATGAAGAGAGTTTTGTATCGTGTTCTTCTTCTGCTGCGTCTAGTGATAGTTTTGCTAGTGTGTCCAGTGATGACGATTCTGTACAGCTCGGTGACAAACTATTCTCAATTTTGTCAGCCTTTCCTCTTTTTTTCAATGTTGTCCACATTAATGCTCAAAGCATTCCTGCGCATTATTCTGATCTTCTATCTTCTTTTGATTCCGAGTACGTTCATGCGGTATTAGTTTCTGAGACTTTTCTTAAGCCGGCACTTCCTTCTAGCCAGTTTTCTCTCCCCGGGTATAAGCTTGTGCGTGTTGACAGAACGTGTAAGGCATGTGGGGGGGTTGCTGTGTATCTTCGTGGAGATATTTCTTATAAGGTTGTTGACCAGTCTCCAGGTGTATACTCAAACTTTGTAGAATATCTTTTTATTGAGATTAATTTTAAGCATACTCAAACACTACTGGGTGTTTTTTACAGCCCTTCAAGTAGTATTAATTATTTCTCCTCTTATGAAACGCTACTTGAAAATTTTTCGTCTAAGTATGAACATAGAATTATCCTCGGGACTTCAACACCTGTCTTCTTAGGGGTGACTCACGCAGCCGTGAACTCTACTCTATTGTCTCTTCTGTCAACGTGCAAATTCTTCCCTTAAATGCGACACATAAAGCCCCTAATTGTAGGCCGTCTCTACTTGACCTTATTTTAGTATCTAACTGTCATAAAGTGGCTTCTCATGAACAGCTGTCAGCTCCGTTCTCACACCACGACCTTCTATATCTCTCCTATAAACTTCGTCCTCTGAAACGCAAGAGTAAATTTTTATTTCTTCGTAGTTTCAAAAACATTGATCTGGAGCGTTTGAGAGACGACGTGGATGATGTTGATTGGTCTTCTCTTTGTAATTGTGATGACCTGGATGGGAAGGTGTCTATTTTTACCAGAACATTGTTGAAAATCTATAATGTACATGCCCCTCTTAAAAAAGTAAGAGTTAGACATCTTCCAGCACCGTGGCTTTCTCCATCCATCAAAGCTCTCATGTCGAGGCGAGATAAGGCCAAACGTAGATTTAGTAAGTGCCCGTCTGATGAAAACTGGGTCCTATACAAGAAACTACGAAATCACTGCAATCGTATGTGTAGGGATGCGAGACGAAGACATTCACGAGTCCATTCAGAATCTTAACACTTCTCAACTATGGCAATTTCTGAAGTCTTTAGGTATTGGGAAGATCGTAATTGATAACCCTACTGATATGGACCTCAATACATTTAATACTCATTTGTCAACTACTCCCACTACCATTCCAAGTGATGTCAAATCTTCGACACTAAACTATCTCTCTTCTCTTCCACTGCCGTTAAATAATACTTTTTCATTACACCCGGTTGCGGAGGCAGATGTTAAGAGACATTTACAATCTATTTCTTCTAAAGCAGTGGGTGATGATGGTCTTCAACTTCAAATGCTTCTTCCCATCCTGAATCATATCATTTCTATCTTTACCCACATTATCAACTACTCATTATTCTCTAACTGCTTTCCTTCATCGTGGAAGAGGGCCTTTGTCTTGCCTCTGCCCAAAATAGCCAACCCTACCATGCTTACCCACTTCCAACCTATCTCAATTCTTCCTATCATGTCTAAGGTTCTCGAAAGTGTTGTCTACGATCAACTATCTAGATACCTCTCCTCTAATAGCCTGCTAAGTCCATTCCAATCTGGCTTTCGCCGTGGTCATAGTACTGTAACAGCTCTAGTCAAAATAACTGATGACATAAGGATGGCCATGGAGAATAAGCAACTCACAGTTTTGGTCTTATTGGACTTTAGCAGTGCCTTCAATTCTGTTGATTTTGACATCCTTCTGGGAATCTTAACATCTCTTAATGTTTCTGCTTCTGCAACTGCATGGTTCAAGTCTTATCTTCAGGGACGCTCGCAATCTGTTCGTATCAATGAGGACTCTTCCGATTGGTGCGTCTTGGGGGCGGGCGTGCCTCAGGGTGGCGTTCTTTCTCCTCTTCTGTTTTCCGTTTTTATAAATGCCATTACTAAGGTACTTACTTCACACTATCATCTCTATGCAGACGATTTGCAGTTATATCGACACTTTGGAACCGATGAATTGCCGGGGGCCGTGGCCGCCATCAACAGTGACCTAGCGAACATTAACTCTTGGGCCAAATCTTTTGGATTATTAGTAAATCCACATAAATCACAAGCGATCATTATTGGTGGTAGATATATGCTTGGCCTTCTCGATCACAATTCCATACCTCCAATAATTTATGACTCTGTGGCCATCAACTATTCGAAGAGTGCTAAAAACTTGGGCGTGTTCATCGACTGTAATCTCTCTTGGGATGTTCACATTGTAGAGGTGAGCCGGAAGGTATACTACTCGTTTCAATCTCTCAAACGTCTTCAGAAGTTCCTTCCTCTTCAAACTAAAGTTACTCTTGCACAATGTCTTCTTCTCCCACTATTAGACTATGCTGATGTCTGTTTTCTCGATGCTTCGGAGGACCTCCTAAACAAACTCGAACGCTTGCAGAATTTGGGGATTCGGTTTGTATTCGGTCTACGAAAATTCGATCATGTTTCTGAATTTCGGAAAAGACTGAACTGGCTCCCTATTCGGCAGCGTCGTAATACTCATATCTTATCTCTTCTCTATACTATCCTTCACAGCTCTTATAACTTACTACCGCACCATATTCGAGACAGTAGCAGTCTGGACATCTTCAAAAGAAGAACTAAAGAACATTTCCTCTCACAATGTTAAAGTATATATGTATGTATATAACGTATTTATATATATGTAAGTATAACTATGTATAAAATATAAATGTATGGATATAGGTATATTATTTTATTTTACAAATAGTATATTAAATTTACTTTTTGAATGTATAATTTATGTAAGTCTATTGATTTATTTTTGCCATCTTTCGTTTATGTATACTTTTTTTATTTGTACACTTTGCTTCCCTCTGTTATTTTCTTTTTTCTACCTCTACTGCTCAAAGGTTTGCTGGTAGAAAACTCTTTTAGAGTTAAGCTCGCCTTTGTACATAATTTATTTTAATTGTAAAACATTTATATATTTTTCATTTTTTCTGTACAATAAAGAATTAGGTTAGAACTGTGACCCCAACAGAGCGCGAGCCGAGCGAGTGAAGCTAGCGTGCCGTAGCAGCGGCCGGCGAAGCGCAGGAACCACTAGTCCGGAAAGTTGGATTTTGATAACGTGACTATATTCGAGCGTATGCGGCAGTGAAAATGTTTTTCGAAACAGCGTCTTTAGCGACTATTTCATTCGAGTCCATGAGCTTTCGAACCTGTGAGGCAGTGGAAAAATAATTCGCAGCAGCGTGCGTCGCAAGGACGGCATTCGAAACTACATATGGATCCCATTAAAAATATTGTTATATTACACTGTAGTACATGCGTGTAAAATTTCGGCACTATAATAATGCCTAAATTGCATTAAATCCTCCCTAATTTGTTTGTCTTCTTAATATTAATTGTTTTAATTCTGATTTGCAGTTGAACAACGTGATTTGGGACCAATATTAGCCAAAGGGAAATTCGGCAAAACATCTAATAAGACTGTAGTGACCGTCAAGGATCAGATAGCATCCAGCAATGCTCGGGTCAGGCTTGAAAAATTGAGACCATTCTTCCAGCATGGATTTGGTGGCATACCTAGATTAGAGCCCTATAAGGTTGCCAAACCGGTGTCGACCATAATAAATGATCAGGAAATACAGTAAGTTAACCAAATCTACAGTTATACGAGTAATACTGACTTCGTGCAATTCATTGATCTGTTGCAGACATTTTGTACGGTTGTTTTTCCTGCTCTCGATAACTGCTAAGCTCCCTCAACTAAACGTCTCCGTTATAATTTGTTTACTTTTGAGTGGGAGATACATTTTCTTTTATTATTAAAAAACATTGGTCAGAAATTCAAAGACGTAGGACATCAACAACATCCGCGCGCCAACCTGGTTGCATCCAAAGCTCTGTTTATGATGCTTGCTTATTTTTATCTCATGCAGTATTTCCAAATTCTTATAGAAGCAAAAAATATAACGTATACGCCTCCAAAAATCTACTCATTGAAAAAGAGTTTATTTTGTTTTAATTTTATTTAAATATTTTTTTCTATTCTCAATAATGTTTAGGTTTTAGGGTAGGTATTGCATATAAATTGACTTTTTGCATTCGGATTTTTTGGTTATTTAAATTTATTATTATTTATAAATACGTAATCATTTCTGTTACTAACATAAATAGATTATGACCAAACCTACTGGTTCATGCAGTTTATAACTTGCCTTCATGATTTTAATAACTATAGCAGTTATACTTAATATACAAGAGCGACTGGCATTTTAAGCTAATGTTTTGTTCCACAGCGCTGTCTTGGAGTACGATGATTTTACTCTGGAAGGACTTCAGTCATTTATAACACATAATTTAGAGATAAGTCTGGCCTCAAGAAGGTTGGACTTCCATCTTTACTTCCCCACGTTGGTTAGCGATAGTAAGTACTTGATTTGTAATTTTGAATGTATACTTTTCAATACGGTTACCGTTATCGGAGAATTTCGAATATCTGGGACGAGTTTAGTTGGCTCAGTTGGTCAGAGCATTCCCCCTGTAAGGGACTGGTCACGAGTTCAAGTCCCGTCCTAGATGTCTATAACATATATAGATCTATGACATCTAATAGAATTTATCACATGAATAATAATTACATATTATACAAATAAATAGATACATACATGAATAAATAAAATGTGAAAGTGAAGAATGTTTTCAACGACTATAATGACTAACAATATTTTGAACATATTTATGGATTGTGCCTGTCTAATGTTTACTGGCAATGCATTCCATAGGCCAACAGCCTTCACAGTATTTAAAAGATTTGCCATTATAGGCGGTAGAGTGTACTGGAACTTCCAACACGAAGTTCTCAGATGACATCAAGTGTCTCACATGTGAGTCCTGGAGGAATCTTAAACATTATTTGAGATACGTTGCGGTAGAGGGATTGAAAAGAACGTTATATAATAATGCCAAAATATGAGCATTCCCGCGAAGACGAATTGAGAGCCAACGTCAAACCAGCACTTCTTGGGTCTCCCCGTCCTACCGGTATCCGGCGGAAGTGCCATGGCAATACATTTGTTACCCACGTAGACAGGCGAAGGCGAGCTTGTACATGTATAGATTTGCAGATCAACGTAAAGGTGGTAGTATGAATTAAGTTTTCAGTGATGGAATTTATAAAAATTGCGATGAGTAAGGGAGATAAAACGTATACATGTACATATATGTATAGGTATATTAGTTATCTATGTTGTTGTAAATTAAGAATGTACATCATACAGCCTCAAAACCATTTAACTATTCTGACTCTTTCAGTCTATCCAATGGTTGTCTGTAAGAGATTGCCACAGTGCGATATAGCCACCATTGTACCTTCCCACACAATATAATTGTTTATACTAAATTGAAAAATCATCATCAAAACTCATTCGGATGTCGCGCGTCCCAAACGCAGCGTGACTATCAACTATTCAAAGTCGTTCGCTACTCACAGTCTCAGCTATATTTTCGCTGTGCCTCATACTAATACACCTACTTAACTTGGTTAATAAATTATATTTAATCAACTGCTTTCGCATCTCACTGCCAATAGATTACTTCATAACAAACAGTTTGGTTTCACTAAAGGCAGAAATACGACGGATGCAGGAGTCGCACTTGTCAAACATATATTTGATGCATGGGAGAAGAAGCAAGATGCCATTGGTGTCTTTTGTGATTTATCAAAAGCTTTCGATTGTGTTGAGCATGAGACTTTGTTATTAAAATTAGGTCACTATGGTGTTTCGAGCAGCTCACTTGGCTTACTTAGGTCTTACCTCACTGGCAGAATACAAAAAGTCAACATTAATAGCACCAATTCTTCTGGTGCCCCATTAGTCATCGGAGTACCCCAAAGCTCGATATTAGGACCCCTTTTATTCCTGATATATGTAAATTGAAAATCTTTGTGAGATAGTATTATTTGCTGATGACACATCATTAATTTTTTAAACTGACAGACAAAAAGTAGTACTTACATGACGATGTGAATAATACCCTTTCTAAAATATTGCATTGGTTCACAAGTAACAACTTGCTGCTCAATGCGAAGAAAACAAAATGTGTAAAATTTACCATGCCCAATGTAAGACAGATAGATACACATATTACAATGAATAATGAATTTGTTGAAGTAGTCAATACCACAGTTTTTCTTGGACTAACGTTAGATAATAAACTGCAATTAGGTTCTCATATCACAGCCTTAGCAGGTAGACTTAGCTCAGCTGCCTATGCGGTTAGAAAGATCAGGTCACTGACTGACGAGGAAACGGCACGATTAGTTTATTTTAGTTACTTTCATAGCGTTATGTCATATGGTCTGCTGTTATGGGGCTCAGCTGCCGATATTGAGTCTATATGCATATTACAGAAACGAGCTATACGAGCAATCTCTATAGATTGCTCGTATAGTTCCCTCAGCGAGTCACGGGGTCCGTGGCTATCCTCGGACCCCGTGACTCGCTGAGGGAACTATTTAAAGAAATTAATATTTTAACTGTTGCTTCCCAATATGTGTACGACAACATCTTATATGTACGGAAGAACCTAGATCTGTTCAAAAAAAATCGGACGAACATAATTTTAATACCAGAAATAAAAATAAGCTTGCAGCGCCAAAACTCAGACTTCATAAAGTTGGTAATTCGTTTACAGGCAAATGTATAAAAATATTTAATCAAATCCCTCAGGATTTGGTTGACCTGCCACTTAATAAATTTAAAATAGAAGTGAAAAAAGGTTTAATGAAAAAAGGTTAATAAAAAGTAGATGAATATCTTAATGATAAAAATGCATGGTCAACCTAATTAACTCTTAACTCTTGCTCTCGCACATATTTATTATAAGTAAAACAAAACTATATATTAAAAAATAAATAAAAAAGAAAGCATGATCTACTTGAGTTTCTTGCTGGTCTCTTCTCAGTAGATCCAACTACCGAACCAGCGAAAGAATCATTTTCAAATGATTTATTTACATCTTTTTGATAATTTTGACAAACGCAATTGTAAAACTTTGACATTCATATGTGCTCTTTATGTGCCTAAGTTGAATAAACGAAATTGATTCTTTGAAATTTATTATTACAGTTTTCTACAAAACAAACCTTGGAGTGGACGCCGCCCACACCCTGATATCTGGCCACGTTAAGTAAGGACTAAGCTCTGATATTATTATTTTTGTATTGAATGATTGGTACATTACATTGAGTTGACTCAGTAATCAATTGAAATCACGAAATTCATCATCATCATCCCATTGGAAATCTCGGTTGCATCCATTTGGGAGACCAGGGTTCGCTCTTCTGTGTATCTATATTTTTATATAGCTTTATGCACCTCAAAATTATATTTTTGTGAGTTGAAATCCTCTTCCATGCACCGATATTCATACTATATTTTTTTTTAAATTAGTTAAATATTTAAAATATAGAATGAGTTAAAAGCTTCATTCATAATCATCATCCGAACACCAATCCCAGTTGAATCCAAAGGTTGCATTTTGGAGCCCGGTGTCCGCTCCGATCATATAATTTGGCTTATCTTTTACGGGAGCAATTGCCGCACATTTACTGTACTTATTTCAGTTATTAATTTTAATTTAATTCAAATTGTTGTAACTACTAGTTAGAATTGATATGATATAATTGATTTGAGTTGATTATGTATACTGTATAGTAAATGTTAGATCCAAGAATAGTTTCTAAGAATGTCTACGACTACGTTTCGGAAAAACGAAGTTAGTCACATGATCTCAGTCAGTAAAGTTTTTCGGTAGTTAAGTGATCTTCATCACACTCATCAAATGTATGTATAGTAGGTACCTACCTATCCGGCTTTTCATTTGGCACATCGGGATGGAGAATTATAGTCCGACTAAGATCGGATTACTTCGGTTATGTAGAGCGTTCTCTCTATAGTTTAGCGCATGTCTACAGGTTGATATCTTTTAACAAATGTTAAAACCGAACATATGGTTTTATTATTTTAAACCCAAATGGTCTTAATGAGTCTATAAAGGCATTTACATCAATGTGAAAAGGTATCAAAACGTGCGACCAATGTAAGATGAAGAGAACGCTCTAAAAAATCGAAGCAAGCCGATATGAGCTGTATCTGTATCACTCATCTTCCCGAAGCCGCGTCTCGTAGGGAAGATGAGTTGCTGTCCGTTGAAGGACGGCGAAGTGCCAAATCAATAGTCAGATACTGTTCCTACTTACACCTTAAACCTTACATAAAATAATAAACAAAATTAGAAATATATTTACTTGGTCCTCTGGGGATTATAAAACTACATATATGTATATTCAGTATTAGGTTCATGTATTCCAATGCAAAAAAGGTTTGTAAATAATTAAGTGTTAGTCCGCTTTTGTCGTTGATTGTACATTATATTAGTATGTTTTTTATGGAAAAGATATAGTTAATAAATAGTCAACTATGATTTCAGTGCCACACTACAGTCTGTGTCATTAGAGGGGACTTTATCATTCGCACCCACCCCCAGTGGACACTTGAAAATAATAGGATTGAAATATGAGCTTATGGCTCGGAACGTAAAGGTAAGTAAAATATCTGTTCACAAATCAAAATAGGCACTATCGTAAGTCTATAGTCCCTATTAGGTGTATAAAAAGCGGCCAAGTGCGAGTCGGACTCGCCCATTAAGGGTTCCGTAGCAGCAAGTAACATAATAATGTTTTTTTTTTTATTTTTATATTTGAGTTGATTGAATGAAAGGTAAATTGCAGTTTACGATGTATGACGTATTAAAAAGAAACTACTTACTAGATCTCGTTCAAACCAATTATCGTTGGAAGTTTACATGATAATGTACATCATATATTTTTTTTAGTTTTATCATTTTCTTATTTTAGAAGTTACGGGGGGGGGGGAAACATATTTTACCACTTTGGAAGTGTCTCTCGCGCAAACTATTCAGTTTAGAAAAAAATCATTTTAGAAACCTCAATATCATTTTAGAAGACCTATCCATAGATACCACACATGTACGGGTTTGATGAAAAAAAAATTTTTGAATTTCAGTTCTAAGTATGGGGACCCCCAAAATTTATTGTTTTTTTTCTATTTTTGTATGAAAATCTTAATGCGGTTCACAGAATACATCTACTTAGCAAGTTTCAACAGCATAGATCTTATAGTTTAGGAAAAAAGTGGCTGTGACATACGGACGAACAGACAGACAGACATGACGAATCTATAAGGGTTCCGTTTTTTGCCATTTGGCAACGGAACCCTAAAAATCAAGGTCCTGAGTCTACACGATAAAAAGATATGGGCAAATTTAGATTTTCACGAAAACTTGTACGTTATAAAATTTACCTTAATTTTCAACATTTTTTATTATTCGGAATTTTCCCTATACTTGCTTTTAACCAAAATTGACAATTGTAGGTCAACCGGAAGTACCCTAGGTATAGGTATTGGGTCAAAACCTATGTGGTAAAAATAAAAAATGTTGAAAATTGAAATCGTTCGTTCGTTTTTATAGATAATGGTACGAAACCCTTCGTGCGCGAGTCCGACTAGCACTTAGCCGGTTTTTTTAGGGATTTTCTTTATAAAAGCCCTATTGCTATCGAGTTGTCGTCGACGTCGTCGTTGCCAATTTTCTGTCACGGTTTTGGGTATGAAGGAGATGAGCTATCGAGTTGCTGTTTTCGGTAATAGATTCGTGCTGGGGTGAACCATTGCAAGATAAAAAAAAATAGCAAAAAAAAAAAACGCAAAATCGAAAATCCCTTGTATTCGGCTGAGCTCGTCTCAGGAATTCAACTTGTTTTAAATAACTCTCTTCATAAACCTTCAATACTTGAATAAAAATTCGCCAACGCAAATGGGTACGTGCAATACGCCTATGAATTGCACACTCACGTACTTACAAATCTCTGTTTAGTCAAGTCAAAACTTGAAAGCAATAATTGCCTAAACATAATCGTATCATCATCATCATGTCTGCCAAACGACGCCCACTGCTGGGCATATGCCTCCCCCAAGAATCTCTACAACGATCGGTCCTGCGCTGCCCGCATCCAGCGGCTTCCCGCGACCTACGTAATACATAATCGTATACGTGTAAACAAAAGACACTAGCGCTTATTTCTTGTCAAGATTTGCATTCAATAATTGGATTCAATATTTTAACTAGTATTTGCGTGTAAACAGTTGCTTATAATTCTTGAAGGTCAATTTATAGCAATCAATTATTGCTCTTGTATGTACAAGAAAATGGCATCGTGTAAATGGGCCTTTACGGACGAGCAATGACTCCCTACCGCATAGCAAATGTACCTACCATAGAGCCAAAAAGCTTGAGTCGGCTATAAGGACAAAAATGAAATTGTTGACGACCTATGTGGCGTTCTATAGAGCGGCGCGTTCGGCTGCTAAATCAGAGGTCGCGGTCGATTCACGCTAAATGCAAGTATTTGTCACGACAGCCATCTGACCCCACTCTTGTCCCCCTAACTCTGTGAAGAAAGCCTGCTCTGGAGGATCTTCCATCGATCAGCGGGTATACCGGCCTCCATACACCCAGGTTCCTGTAAGGAGTATTCTAACTTTCTAACACTATTTGTTCTACTGTTAACAGTATAATCTCAAAGACTGGATCCAGCCCAGGTCCAAAAGATCTGCTGAAGCATCGGTACTGATCAAAGTGGTAACCAGAGCGATTGCGAGGGCAACCGCAGACTCTGTAGCCGAAACTATTGTCAAGGAATTGAACAGCAACATATTGCCAAAATACACTGAAAAACAAATCTTAAGATTACTGGTTCCTGACGAAGAATAAACTGTGGTTAACTCGGCTAGTTATTAAAAAGCCTCTGAGTTTTAATTTTGTTTTACTACCTACCAACATTCCTAGCATGTCTATAATGTTCACTATATCAACGGAAAACTGTTTTGCTTTACTCAATAACGAAACTGATTATAAACTGTCAAAATGTAAAAAGATTGAGCAAAACCATTTTTAACGAATTAAATAGCGATTTATTTGATATCTTATTATTTAGGTACACTGAATCCGTTAAAAATGTTCCGATCCAACATCCTACTAATATTATAAACGCGAAAGTTTGTAAGTATGAATGGATGGATGGATGTTTGTTACTCTTTCACGCAGCACGGCTAAACGGATCTGACTGAAATTTGGCACAGGGATAGATTATAGTCCGGAATAACACGTAGGCTTTTTATCCCAAGAATAGGTTCCCATTGGTTGCGGGAACGGGATCAGAATTCCACGCGGGCGGAACCACGGGCAACAGCTAATATGAAGCGTCGTCGGTAGCTTAGTGGTTAAGGCGTCGACCCTGCGGTCTAGAGGTCCGGGGTTCGAATCCTGGCCATCGGGGTGGGAGTCCTCTCGCTCGGCAGCATGATTGCGGCAATGGTGCGGAGCGCGAGCGCGTGGGCCGCCGCCACCTCCTTCTGCGAGCATGTGATGCTCGCGAAGGAGATGGCGGAGCGCGCCCGGGAGAGGCTCAGAACTCTCCCGGCCCGCCGAGCCCGCAACATGCTCGCCGCGCGTCGTAGGCGACTCAGGCGCCGGAGATCGCTCAACGACCTCCGTCCTCCATGAGCGCAGGCCTGGAGGTGGCAGGTGAGGCCGCCTGTCACCCCAGCAGAAGCACGCCGGGACGGTGGGGCTACTAGCGCCCCTCCCCCAAACCGGGGCAAGACGGGGACACCGTGGTTCCCAAACCCGAGGGTGCCATCTCGAAACCGGAGATGGCCCAGTGTCAGTCGGGGTGCGAGGGATATGCTCTATGGGCAACCTTACACCCCGGCGTCTGTAGACCCGAGACGGTGTGCGGTTTTAGTCGGTTCAAGCCCGCACGAAAAAAAAAATAGGTATCTGTACCTACAAATTTTGTTTTTAAATGGTTACATTATCAAAGTTACCTTGATATTGCTACTACTACCCAAAAATATTAAATTGGATATTTTATTGCCGAAGAACTAAAATATATTGAAATGAAATGAAATGAAATTTATTTGCTTGAAGTATGGTACATACATAGAAATGTGATGGTAGAATATTATAATTTTGTTCCACATACTACGCCGGATTGACGAGCAATATACCCGACATGCAAATTTGTACATTGCTGTCTGACAATAATTGACAGCATTAACAATCCGCTTTATCTGATAGATTTAAGAGTTGACACTTTTTATAACAATGTTTACAATTTACAATACATATCACTATCAGAAAGAGGACCCCAACGAAGTATATGTATCATTAATGGTTTAATAAATTCATTCACACTATAAAAACATTTTTCAATGAGCCACTTATATAATTTCGACTTGAATTGTCGTGTAGGCAACTCTCTTATACACTTAGGTAAATGATTGTAGATCTTTATAGTCATAATAAAGCAATTTTTGTGACATAGGGCTGTATTTCGGATTGGAAGAATCAACCTTGATGGATCTCTGTTTTTTACTCTAGAGTTAATCTCTTCACTAAATGTTTTAAATAGAGAACCATGATCACGCACAAAGCAACCTATCTGATAGATATACATACACGTCAATGTCAGCACTTTAAGTTTCCTAAAGAGATGTTTGCATGATGTAAATGGACTTACGCCACAGATAGCCCTTATGCATTTCTTTTGTATTAAGAATGCTGCGTTTACATTGGTGGAATTTCCCCAGAGAATACGATCATACCTCAGAACCGAGGCGACATATCCGTAATATGCAGTAATAGCTGTCTTCTGACCTGAGACACGTCTAAGTTTCTTAAGTGCAAAGACAAATCGATTAAGTTTCTTACATGTTCTAGCGACATGTGCTTTCCATTTACAGTGGTTATCAAGTTATAGTTATACCCAAAAAAATAGTATCATTTACGGATTCTATTATTTCATTATGACATGTCAATTTATAGTTATTAGTATTGTTATTATTGTAATTGGTAAATTGAATATATTTTGTCTTTGATATATTTGCATGGAGATTATTATTTTCCAACTATTTTAAAATAGATTCTATTTCTGTATTAAGTATGTCCTCATAATTAGCCTTTGTATCATTATTAGAAATTATAATTGAAATATCATCAGCAAACAAGATGCACTGATGCACAGTAATGGATGGGAGGTCATTAATGTATAACAAGAACAACAATGGTCCTAAAATGCTACCCTGTGGTACACCAGACTTATTTACACGATGTTTGGATCTATACGATGTGCATACAAGTGCTTCGTTTAAACTTTTCATTTCCACAAACTGTTTCCTATTGTCAAGATAGCTCCTTAACCAGTCCAAGGCCGGACCTCTGATGCCATATGTTTCACATTTTTTTATTAATAAGCTATGGTCCACAAAGTCAAAGGCCTTGGTCATATCGAAAAAGACAACAGACACAGGCACTTGCTTATCAATAGAATCTACCACTTTTTGAACTAACTTGTATGCTGCCAGAGTAGTTGACATTTTTTTCTGAAAACCATGTTGCTCCTTGCTGATCATATTAAATTTATCTAGACAATCACTTATACGTTTATGAATTACTTTCTCGAATACTTTTGCGATGATAGGTATGAGTGTAATGGGCCGATAGTTGTTAATATCTTGTTTACTTTTCTTTTTATGTAATGGCTTAACTAAAGATAGCTTGAGTCTATCCGGAAAGATTCCTTCAGTAAGTGATAAATTTAATAGATATTTCAATACGGGATAGACTAGACTCACGCATTGTTTTAGTATGTGTGTGGAGATGCCATCATAGCCAACGGATTTTGTGTTATTTAAAGAAAATATAGTTTGTATCACTTCTACATCCGTTACTGGTTTCAGAAACAGGCTACTACTATTATTTTGCGCATTTGCAAAGTTAACACCATTTAGCTGTTTATTTTCTTTATTTGTTGAGTCTACAAAAAAATTATTAAATGTTTCGGCCAGTATTTGTGGATCCTTAATGATGCCGCTATTGATTTCGATTTCGTCTAAACTACCTTGGAATCGAGTGCAATCAACCTTGTCCTTGATGACGTTCCATGTTGCCTTGCATTTATTTTTAGATTTATTAATGTATTTATAATTTATATTTTGCTCTCACTATACATCACTTTTTTTTTATCCCTTTTTTTTAATATTGCTCTGTTTTTCTGATAATTAGCCTTATTTTGTGATGTTTTATGTTTATAATAACGGTATCGCAGTTCTCTTTCATTTTTGTAGACTTTCTGATGCCCTGTGTTATCCATTTGGCTGGGCCCAGATTACTACGGACTTTGCATCTCTCTATGGGGAAGCATAAATTATATAACAGGCAAAATGTATCATGAAAGTCATTGAAAGCTATATTCAAATTACTTTCACATGTAACATTAGCCCAAGATAAAGCCGAAAAATGGTCCATGAATTTTTGAATGTTCTCTGGACTATATATTTATTTATTTATTTAAACTTTATGCACAACAATAAAATTGTACAAAGGCGGACTTAATGCCATAGGCATTATCTACCAGTCAACCTTTGGGTGATGCAGAGATAAGTCCCAGTAGGTGCTCCAAGGATTTCAGTAAACAAAAGAATGGTACAAAAAAATAAAACAAATTGAATAAAAAAAAAGAATATTATGCCTATAATGTTATATCTATGTAGTTTATGAATACAATATAATATTATTATATATTATACTTAAATAATAAATAAAGATACATTTTTATTATATAAACTATATATATATATATATACTATATATAACTATATATATATATATATCAAATACATACAAATATATATATAAAAATAAAAAATAAACCTTAGATATATTGTTCTGCCTATGGGTTGTTATACAGTTGACGTACTCTGTTCTTGAAAGTGGTACGGTCAGTCAACATCCTGATTTCGAGAGGAAGGGCATTCCAAAGAAGAATGGATTGCACTAGAAAAGAGGAGTGGATGCGACTTGAAATATGAGTTGGACAGTGCAGAAGAAGATTGTTAGAGGAGCGCAGATATTTATCATGGTTAGAGCCAAGTAGATGAAGATGAGATTTTAAGTAAGCAGGGGCGTTAATAGAATTAAGAAGTGTAAACAATAAACAGACAGCTCGCAGACTGCGTCGCCGACGAATCGGCAACCAGCCCAGCTCTGTACGGTAAGCCGAAATGTGGTCGTACTTCCTAAGATTGTAGATGAAACGAATGCAATTGTTGAGAAGTCGGTCAAGTTTCTCGAGCAAATCTGCATTCAGGTCGAGATAGCATACATCACCATAGTCGAAGACAGGAAAAATTAAAGTCTGCACAAGCATTATCTTGGTTTTCGCTGGAAGAAAATTTTTGAGGCGATAAAGAGCCCGAAGTGTCCCAGTTACCCTCTGGCAGACGTTAGTGACCTGAACCCGCCAACTCAGGGTTGAGTCAAGGTGTAAGCCCAGGTTCTTAACACTAGGTGTGACAGGAATATTTTTCCCGTTAAAGGTAATCGGTGGTAGATTCATATCGTTCAACCGGTTGATAATTTGACTACTGCCAATTATAATACTCAGGCATTTGTCAGGGTTGACGGCCAGTCCAAACCTATCACACCAACTACCTATCAAGCCTAAATCCGCGTTTCCATAATCAATAGCCTCCGAGAGATTATCCACAGGGGCTTGGCTGTACAACTGCAGGTCATCGGCATACAAGTGATACGCACACAGAAGATCGGAGGTTACGAGGTTGATGAATATAGAAAACAGAAGAGGAGAAAGTATGCCGCCTTGAGGGACTCCAGAGTCAAGTTTACACCAGCTCGATGACTTCTCATCAGCACAAACTGACTGCTGGCGACCCTGAAGATATGAGGAAAACCAATCCAGCTCGTCTGAAGAGATCTTAATATGGGCAAGGATTGCCAAAAGTATATTGTGGTCCACGCAATTAAATGCATTCGAGAAGTCTACTAGGACCATTACTGTGGCCTTAGCTTTTTCTATTCCGTCCCTGATGTCACCCGTTACTTTTAGGAGTGCAGTAGCCGTGCTATGTCCTGGCCTAAATCCTGATTGCAGAGGACTTAGTATGCCATTGCGTTGTACAAAATTGGACATCTGTCTATGCACGCATGCCTCCAGCACTTTCGATAGAAAAGGAAGGATAGAGATTGGACGAAAATGATTTGGGAGAGAGGGATTAGAAATTTTTGGAAGGGGGCGAACGTAGGCTTTTCGCCACAAACTAGGAAATTGACCAGAATCGAGGGAAAAATTTATAAGGTGTGAGAGAGCAGGAAGAATCTGGTCTAGGATAGACGTTATCATACGCCGACTAATATTGTCGCAGCCTACTGCCTTTGATTTGATGGACAAGATAATCTTTTTGATCTCAACCGACAAGACTGGAGAAAACTGAAAGGGTGTATAACTTGGACTGGTCAGTCCGGCTATGAAGTCAACCGTTTGACGCTTGGTTAGGCCATCAATAGAAGGAGAGGTGGAGAAATGACAATTAATAGCATCTAACTCAATTGTCTTGGGTAGCTCCGGCTGTCTTTTTTTTTTTTTTACGTGCGGAAATCCCTTCGGATACCCCCCCGCCGGCCAGCGGGGGTGGTTATGTCGTGTATCAACTAAAACCGCACGGTGTCCTCCCCAAGTGTACGTTGCCGGGCACCCCGGGTAAGCCCTCGAAAGGATAACCCCAGGGTTGCCGGCGGACTTTGGCCACCGCGGCCTCTTCTGGTGGGGTCGGGTTCTAACCCGCTTCGGTGAGTTGGCAGGCGTGTGTAAGGCACACACGACACGCCTCCGCCACGGCCTGCTTCTGTAAGGACGGCGAGTCGGCCAACTGCCGTCCTCAGGCCCCGATCATGGAGGTCGGTAGTCCCGGGCGTAGATGAGTCTGCGGCGTCCTCGCCGCAGACTGCGAAACTCGAGGGGCAGGGTTCTCTCCCGCTCCCTCTCCGCCGTCTCTTTCGCGCGCATTACCTGCTCGCAGAAAGAGGCGGCGGCGTGCCACTTGCTCCCGTCGGAGACCACGGCCCTCACCATGGTCTCCAACGAGAGAACGTCCTCGCCCAGGACCGCAACGAGATCCCGGCGTTGACTCGCCCACGCAGGGCACTCCACCAACGTGTGAAGCGCCGTGTCTTCGCCAGGATCCTCGCAGTGCTGGCACTGCGGCGTTGTCTCCCGGTGGATGCGCCACAGATACTTACCGAAACACCCCTGTCCGGTAACCATCTGGCACATCCGGTAGGAGAGGTCCCCATGGTCCCTCTCCAACCACTCCTTCATGATCGGTCTCACCGCCGCAATGGTGGATTCCCCCCACCTTGGGTGCTCAAGTCGCACCTTCCATGTCTCCATGAGTTCCTGGCGGAGCAGGGACCGCTGAGCCCTGATTTCTCGGGACTCCGGCCTATGGTCCCTCTCCAACGCCTCCTTGCGCCACTGGTACAGCAGCACAAGGGCTCTCGCTTCCAGGTCCCATGGATGGGTTCCGGCTAGGAGACATGCCGCCTCGACGGAGATCGTGCGATACCCCCTGATGACTCTGACGGCCATCGCCTTTAACGGGCTGTTTAGAACAGCCACGTTGCGGGCCGCCAGAGTCTCCGCCCATACGGGGGCCCCGTATAGGGCCATGCTCCGCACGATCCCCAGGTACAGTCTCCTAGTGGGGGTGTTGGGTCCCTTAACTTTGGGCATCAGCCGCGATAGTGCGGCCGCAGCCCCCCTCTGTTTCGGGACCAGACTTCGGAGATGAGGTCCGAAGTCCCATCGGCTATCGAGTACGAGCCCAAGGTACTTCATCGTGGGCTCGATGCCGATGCTTACGCCCCCTACGGTTATACTGGTTCCCGCAGGTGGCCCCCTCCGAGGCCCGTGAAAACACATAGCCTCGGATTTGTATAGAGCCACCTCGAGTCCCAGCCGCCGTATTCGACCCACGACTTGAGCAACCTCTGCCGTGGCCTTTAGTGCCGCACTTCGGTACGTTGCTCCCCGCGCCATCACGAGGGTGTCGTCAGCATAACAAACTATGCTGACACCCTCGAGCAACGCACCGCGCAGCACCCAGTCGTATCCGATGTTCCACAGGAGTGGCCCTAGGACCGACCCCTGCGGAACACCGTACGACACTTCTCGCCGCCCTGGCCCTAGCCAGCTCGGGTAAACTATGGCCCTCTCAGATAGGTATGCCTCGACAATGCGGCGGAGGTAAGGAGGCACTCCGTGATACGCGAGAGCCTCCCTAACGCAGCTCCAGGGTAGGGTGTTGAAGGCGTTGGCGATGTCAAGAGACACCGCCACCACCACCCCACCCCGCGAGACTACTTCCTCCGCCAGGCGCCTAACGCGCATGATCGCTTCCACGGTGGAGCGCCCCCGGCGGAAACCGAACTGGTTATCCGCCAGATCTGGCCCCACGTTCGTGAGATGCTTGACGAGGCACTCTGCAATAATCCGCTCAAAGAGCTTGCACACCTCGTCGAGCAACACGATCGCCCGGTACCCGGATGGCTGATCCGCCGGCCGCCCCGCCTTCCGGATAAGGACCAGTTTCCCCGTCTTCCAAGTCTTTGGAAACTGGCCCCTATCGAGGCATGCGCTAAAGAGCGCCACCAGTCGAGGCCCTAGTTCCTCAAGGGCCAGGACCCATGCTCGGCCTGGAATGCCGTCGGGTCCGGGGGCAGTGCATTTCCGAGCTTTAAGCCGGAGCACTGCTACCCCTAGCTCACTCTCCCTGACTTCGGGCACATCGCTCTAGCTATTATCAGCGTCAGACGCCTGAGGCGGAGCCATACGTGGAGGTACATGCTCCTCCGCTCTCACTGGGAAATGGGAGCCCAGGATCCCCTCCAGCCGCTCTGGCTGGAGGCTCTGGGTCAGTAGGGGCGCCCTTGGGCGGATTTTGCCCCTGACCGCAAGGTAAGGGCGCCCCCATGGGTTCTGCTCCAGAGACTCCAGCAGCTCTTCACGGGCCCGCCGTTTGGCCTGCTTTATAGCTACCTGGAGGGTCCTCTTGGCCCCCTTGTACGCCTCGTATAGCTCCGCCTCTCGAGCTGCCGCATCGTCTGGGCGGCGACGCCTCCGGCGAAACCTGGTGTACCGGCGGCGAGCGGTCACGCACGCTGCTCGCAGCTGTGCTATCTCCGCCGACCACCAGTACACCTGTTTCTTTGCCGGGCCGGGCTTAACCCTAGGCATCGCCGCATCGCAGATATGCGACATGGCTCTCCTGAACCATTCGGCCTCAGCGTCGACATCGGCAGGCCTGGCCGGTGACGGAATCCAGGCCTGCACTATGGATGCCTCCAGGAGAGCCTCCCGATCCAGGCGTCTGAGCGCCCAACGTGGATCCGGGGGGTTCGCTATAGTCGGCGGCAGGTTAGGTGGAGGGGAGACGTTGAACCGAATGTACTTATGGTCGGACGACGTTTCCTCCTCCTCCACCACGCGCCAACCCTGGACGCGGCGGGCGAGAGCAGGGGTCGCGAATGCAAAATCCACGACCGAACTGAGCCCCCGCCGCTCCCAGGTGGCGACACTCCCCCGGTTGAGGACCTCTAGCTCACTCTCCCTGACTTCGGGCACATCGCTCTAGCTATTATCAGCGTCAGACGCCTGAGGCGGAGCCATACGTGGAGGTACATGCTCCTCCGCTCTCACTGGGAAATGGGAGCCCAGGATCCCCTCCAGCCGCTCTGGCTGGAGGCTCTGGGTCAGTAGGGGCGCCCTTGGGCGGATTTTGCCCCTGACCGCAAGGTAAGGGCGCCCCCATGGGTTCTGCTCCAGAGACTCCAGCAGCTCTTCACGGGCCCGCCGTTTGGCCTGCTTTATAGCTACCTGGAGGGTCCTCTTGGCCCCCTTGTACGCCTCGTATAGCTCCGCCTCTCGAGCTGCCGCATCGTCTGGGCGGCGACGCCTCCGGCGAAACCTGGTGTACCGGCGGCGAGCGGTCACGCACGCTGCTCGCAGCTGTGCTATCTCCGCCGACCACCAGTACACCTGTTTCTTTGCCGGGCCGGGCTTAACCCTAGGCATCGCCGCATCGCAGATATGCGACATGGCTCTCCTGAACCATTCGGCCTCAGCGTCGACATCGGCAGGCCTGGCCGGTGACGGAATCCAGGCCTGCACTATGGATGCCTCCAGGAGAGCCTCCCGATCCAGGCGTCTGAGCGCCCAACGTGGATCCGGGGGGTTCGCTATAGTCAGCGGCAGGTTAGGTGGAGGGGAGACGTTGAACCGAATGTACTTATGGTCGGACGACGTCTCCTCCTCCTCCACCACGCGCCAACCCTGGACGCGGCGGGCGAGAGCAGGGGTCGCGAATGCAAAATCCACGACCGAACTGAGCCCCCGCCGCTCCCAGGTGGCGACACTCCCCCGGTTGAGGACCTCTAGGCCACGGGTGTTGGCCCAGTCCTCCAGAACTCGCCCCTTGGCATTGGTGTCCCGGGAGCCCCAAGCCAGAGACCAGGCGTTGAAGTCTCCCAGGACCAAGACAGGGCGAGGACGGCACGCAGCGAGAACGATGTCCAGTTCAGCGAGCCACAGCTCAAGCTCATACTGGTCAAGGCTTAGCGAGAAGTAGACGGCCACGACAGCCAAGCCCTCATAGTCCGCCTCGACACAGCCTCTGCCCCTTGCAATGAGTGCAAGGCGCGTGGTGTCCGCGGCGGAACCCCCGAAAACGGTCGCTACGCCGTCCAGGTCCACCGGGCTTCCGGGGTGGACCCAGTACGGCTCAGCGACCACGACCACATTGATAGACCACTCCACGATGCTCTGGTACAGAAGATCCTGAGCACCGGTGCAGTGGTTTATGTTCACCTGCAGGATGCGGATTGGTGTGTCCATTAATGGAGGTCCATCTCCGCATCCCGCCGGGAATGTGGCCGCTCCTGAGCGGCACCCCACTACCCGTTGCGGACGAACGGGGCTTTGGCCTCGAGGCGGCGCAGTATCGGCTGTCCGCCCGGTGCTCCGCCGCTTTGCCCTCCGCTACGCATTTGTAGCAGCGCGGCGGAGCATCGCAGGTGCTGGCCTTATGCCCGAGCTGACTACAGCGGAAGCACCGGTCCCCCACGGTGTCTCCCGCTGTGCACTGCACTCCCACATGCCCCACTGCCAGGCACCTGAAGCACCTGGTCTCGCGGGGCTGCAGGAGTTGTACCCGCGCCTTAAGGAAGCCCCCAACGAGGAGGCTCCTTTCGTCCGCAATCTTCTGCGCCGCTGCGACGGGGCAGTTGACGACTGCCGTGCCGTGACCGGTGGAGCTGAATCGGATTTTTCCAGCTCTCACCTGATCCCGGGGGCAGCCGCCCGCCTCCACGACGGCGGAGATAACCTCCTCTGTCGTGGCCGCATCATCCAGACCCGAAATGCGCAAACCTGCGCATTTGTTGGGTCTGGTGACGCGGACGGCTTCCGTGTCCAGCGACTCCCTCAGCATGGCCGCTAGGGCGTCAGCTTTGGGGCCGCTGGTGGCACCGGAGACCTCAAGGAGGCGAGCTCCGGTGCGAGTCGTCTTGCACCGGAGCCCACCCTCAATCTCGAGGGCCTTCAGGTCCACAGAGGCTTTCACCTGCCTCAGGACCTGGGCGTACCCCACGCCCTTCTCCACACCCTCCGTCGTCACCGTCAGGACGACGGCAGTGGAGCGTGGGGCGCGGAGCCTCTTCGGCGCCTTCGCCGCAGCGGCTTTGGCCGCCTTCTTAGCCGCCTTCTTGGCGGCTTTTTTTGCCTTTTTGGCGGCTCCCGCTACCACCCATCCCTCCCCTCTAGAAGGACATTCGGGTGCAACGGGAGCGGTGGCTGCAGCGGGCGCGGGGGTGCTACACTTTTTCCCCTTTCCCTTCCCATTAGCCTTAGGAGGCGTTGGGTTCGGAGGGACGGCGGTGCCCGTCTTGGGACCGGGACTTCCGCTGGCGGCAGCCGCATAGGATGCGGACCGCGGCAGCGGAGGGCGGTACGCCCGGTCCTCGAGCACGCCAAGCCGCCTCTCAATCGCCGCCAGCAACTGTGTCACGCTCGGGGCAGATGACGTCGCTGGCTCAGGCACTTGCTTGGGCGCTGCCGGCTTAGGTGCCGATTTAGGCGCCGACTTTGGCCCCGATTTAGGCGCCTCCCGCGGCGGCCCAAGAGCCCTCGGCTGGACCGCCATCTCCTGGGCTCCTGGGGCCCTCCGGGCCTCCGGGAATCCCCTGAGCAGCTGGGTCAGCTGCTTAACCTCCTCCCGGAGGACCCGGTGCTGCTCCAAGGAGTTGGCGAGCTCAGTTTCCAGGCTTGTCACCCGGGCCCTGAGCTTCGCCTCCTCCTCGGAGACACTCCTAGCTAGGAGCGCCTCCAGCGCTGTCTTCGCGACGGCGACGTTTTCCGCCACCGTCTTCTTCTTCCCGGCCACGTTTTTGGCACCCTTAATGGTGTCTGTGATCCGGGCAAGCGCTGCAAGGAGCTCCCTCGGAGCGGGGACGCCTTGGTCCCTACCACTTGGCAGTGGAGGGACATGCACTGGCACTCTACCCGCCGAGGTGGCCAGCACTGTCGCTGGCCGGTCGTCATCGCTCGAGGAGACCGCCCTCTGTCCGGAGGAGCTTCTGCTCCGGTCCTGAGCGGGTCCAAGCGAGCGAGGCCTCTTACGATGGAGACTTTCGGAATCCATTCGGCTGGGAGCTGACTCGCTGTCAGTCCCAGCCGTAGACGCAATCTCCGCGTCCGTACCCTCTCCCATTGGTAATGGAGTAGCGGGTCTGCAAAGACGGCCTTGGTCGACCGCGTGCGAGACCGCGGCCTCACCTCATCTCCCCCCACTTCTATCACTCCGTCATTATCAATTTCCTGTCCATTGTTCGAGCCTTGTTCGTTGTTTGTATTTCCGTCCGGTTTTGTGTTTTTAGTGATATTGTTCATAACATATCCCACGAGTATGGGGGAAAGGATGGTCGATCCAGGCGGAGCCCCCTGCACCTGGACAAAAGCCTAAATACTATGGAGGTCGGCTGGTATCCATAGGTTTTTACGACTTCGCTGTCGGGTGTTATAGACTTTTCCTTGTCGTGGGCTGGCCAATAAAGGCAAGCCCTCCAGTCAGCAAGTTCACAGCGTACCCTTCTGGAGCCATCAGTCAGGTCGTTGCTGATCCCCTGCCGATTACGGAACGCGAGAGGATGGCTAGACCTCTCTCATCGGCGGCGGCACAAGTGCCCGTCGGCCCCTGCGTTAGCAGTGGGCCAACCCGCCCCTGGATCCCCCAGGACCCCACGGTGGCCTCCACCACTAAACACCATCGCTCATCCTGTCTCCTCTGAAAGCAGAGGAGTACGGAGAGCGATGTGTTCCCGCCACGTTGGGTATTGGCCGACGTTCAATGCCAACCCCATGAAGGGGAAGCCATTGACCGCCGCCCAGGGTGTACCGGCCGCTCCGATTCCGTTCCCCCCGGACTGCAGCCGGATCGGAATCGGAATGACACTCGAGGAGGTTACCCAACACACACCCCAGCTCCGGCTGCCTTGGTTTACCAATTCCCAGTGTCCCAAGAAACTTCCAGACATCAGCTGGTGATGAACAAGTTACATTATCAAAGATGTGACGGCGTTTAGCATTACGTATCACCTGATTACACCGATTCCTGGCAGTTTTATAAGTATCCCAATTTATGTCTGAACGTTTTTGTTTAAACTTGAGGAACGCCCGGTCTCTGCGTTTCATAACAATTCGAACCTCGTTCGTTAACCATGGTGCTGGGGGATGCTTAAGCTTCACCTTCCTAACAGGTGCATGTATGTCGTACAGACTATTAACAATTTTGTTAAAAACCATAACTTTGTCATCGATCGTGGTCCTTTTTTTAATGTACCAATATTCTAAGCGTCGAGGTTTTTTGCAAACAGGAAACGTTATTGTCTGACCAGTATCATGATCAGACAGATGTAGTTCATGTATACAGTCCTTTACATCCTCAAAGTTACTAGCTATGTGATCTATACAGCTTTTTTGTCGGGTAGAGTCAGTGATATGCAATTTAAGTCCATAGTGTACAATAATGTCATTATAGTGTGTAATTGAAACTCTGGTCTTCAGTGTGTTTATATTAAAATCACCCGCGATTATAATTTTCTTCTTGTTTTTATTCAATAGCTTATGTAATATAATATCAAGTCTATTCAAAAAAATGTTAATGTCACTGTCAGTGGTTCTATATATACACAACACAATACAATCAATTGATGGAATAAATATACGACAGACCTCAAACACGCTATCTGTAGAGTAACGATTGCAAATGTCTAAAACCTGGCATTCAATTGCTTTTTTCACAAGAATACACACACCTACTCGATTCTTACATAATCTATTGTAGGAACTAGCCAATACAAATCCTTTAAGATATATATTAGCCTGACTACCCGATTGCACAAATGTTTCCGATAGGCAGATAATATCCAATTCTATATTTGTTCGAACAAAATTATCCACACATATCTCCAAATTGTCTAACTTATTCAGTAAGCCTGCGATATTCTGATCTGAAAACTGCTTCAAGTCAAATACTCAGTTGATAACTATTTTGCAAATTTCTCACTAATAAAGCTTGACCATGACCTAAGCGTATCTCAGCCACGGTAACATTTTGTTATGTTAAATTTTTTATCCCGGGAATAGGTTTCCATGGGTTGCGGGAACGGGATCAGAATTTTACGCGGGTGGAGCCTCGGGCAACAGCTAGTATCAAATAACTATGAAGATTAGGAACGTGCCTGCCTTGACCTTACGGCGCCAGCCATATACACACACATTTGAAGACACCCTATCTGAGCCTCTAGACAAATTAACATTCTATTAGGCAGAACACCAGAAAAGTTGAGTAATCCCATACCTTTCTGAACTTTTCTGTATTTTTCTGATATAATTATTAATGTGACTAGTATATTGGTTGTTATAGGAGGGACTGCGGTCTTCATCTATCAATCAGCAGGTGTAAAGGCTTGCATCGGTGTAGGTTTCTTTGGCCCCGAAGAACTTGGTGGGGCCCCAAAATCCCTCAATCCACCAATTAGGACGAGGACGGGCAATAATCAATAATAATAAGTGTAGGAATAAAATAAAAATACAAAAAAAATAAACTTTAAAATAAACTTCGTCATTATATTAAATATTTACAATCACAAATAGTAACTAACAAATAACAATAAATAGGTCTTATGAGACAGCCGTGGTAATCAAAATGTGTGCACCTTCAAAATTTCTCGTTAAAAAATGGTCTGACAGAGTTCGTTGGTTCGAATCACTCAGGCGAAATCGCTCAAAATCGGCACTGGTACTACTGTTTCAATTCCGAAGCAATTTTGCCCAAAAGATGTTTATTTACTCTCAACTTCTGGTATTAGTTTTCAGATAACAAACGAGACGTTGATTTTTGGCTTCTGTATAGATTGTGTCATTTTGTGTTGGTGAAAGCTTTTGTCTGAGAAAAAATATCCATTCGTGGTAGTGATTAGTACCTACCTACTAAGAACTTAATGTATTAGCAATTAGTAACAAATGCGTTCGTAAGCTGCTCTGGTTTCACTGTACTAAGGTACGTATTGAGTGAGCTCCTCAATCTGTTCGTACCCACATCAACTAATACACTCCGGTAACTCTCAATCATATTTTTGCCTTCCGTGTTCAATACCCTGTTGAGAGGCCACGAACTGCCTTCTAAGTTAACCTGTAGATACAAAGATACAATTTTAAGAGAGTTGAAATATACATCTATTTAGATTATTATTAATCCTAATAATTAATATATAAGTATTTAACTCCATCATCATCACAATAGCAACTTAATGTAGGTATAGGTAAATCGAGACTTCATCGCAGTATCGCAGTAATATTTATAAAACCCGATATCTTTGTATCTCGATGTGATTAAATGATATTGTCGGAAGTTTACGCGAATGTCACACATTGAAATAAAACTATTTTTAACTGTCGTTGTTTGCTGTCGTGTGTTGTCGTGTGTTTGCTTTTTAGCAGCCATGGTCACGGGGACACTCAGCAACCGAAACGTCGGGATCAATGTAAAATATAAAATAAGATCAAATAAATCGCGATAGAATCCGTTAAAAATAGTTTTATTTCAAAGAAGCTAAAGTTTAAAATCAATAGCACCGCCTCAGGCGCCTGACGCTGATAATAGCGAGAGCGATGTGCCCGAAGTCAGGGAGAGTGAACTGGGGGTAGCAGTGCTCCGGCTTAAAGCCCGGAAATGCACTGCCCCCGGACCCGACGGCATTCCAGGCCGAGCATGGGTCCTGGCCCTAGAGGAACTAGGGCCTCGACTGGTGGCGCTCTTTAGCGCATGCCTCGAAAGGGGCCAGTTTCCAAAGGCTTGGAAGACGGGGAAACTGGTCCTTATCCGGAAGGCGGGGCGGCCGGCAGACCAGCCATCCGGTTACCGGCCGATCGTGTTGCTCGACGAGGTGTGCAAGCTCTTTGAGCGGATTATTGCAGAGCGCCTCGTCAAGCATCTCACGAACGTGGGGCCAGATCTGGCGGACAACCAGTTCGGTTTCCGCCGGGGGCGCTCCACCGTGGAAGCGATCATGCGCGTTAGGCGCCTGGCGGAGGAAGTAGTCCCGCGGGGTGGGGTGGTGGTGGCGGTGTCTCTCGACATCACCAACGCCTTCAACACCCTACCCTGGAGCTGCGTTAGGGAGGCGCTCGCGTATCACGGAGTGCCTCCTTACCTCCGCCGCATTGTCGAGGCATACCTATCCGAGAGGGCCATAGTTTACCCGAGCTGGCTAGAGCCAGGGCGGCGAGAAGTGTCATGCGGTGTCCCGCAGGGGTCGGTCCTAGGGCCACTCCTGTGGAACATCGGATACGACTGGGTGCTGCGCGGTTCGTTGCTCGAGGGTGTCAGCATAACGTGTTATGCTGACGACACCCTCGTTATGGCGCGGGGAGCAACCCACCGAAGCGCGGCACTAAAGGCCACGGAAGGGGTTGCTCAAGTCGTGGGTCGAATACGGCGGCTGGGACTCGAGGTGGCTCTCCACAAATCCGAGGCTATGTGTTTCCACGGGCCTCGGAGGGGGCCACCTGCGGGAACCAGCATAACCGCAGGGGGCGTAAGCATCGGCATCGAGCCCACGATGAAGTACCTTGGGCTCGTACTCGATAGCCGATGGGACTTCGGACCTCATCTCCGAAGTCTGGTCCCGAAACTGAGGGGGGCTGCGGCCGCGCTATCGCGGCTGATGCCCAACGTCAAGGGACCCAGCGCCCCCACTAGGAGACTGTACCTGGGGATCGTGCGAAGCATGGCCCTGTACGGGGCCCCAGTATGGGCGGAGACTCTGGCGGCCCGCAACGTGGCTGTATTAAACAGCCCGTTAAAAGCGATGGCCGTCAGAGTCATCAGGGCGTATCGCACGATCTCCGTCGAGGCGGCATGTCTCCTAGCCGGGACCCCTCCATGGGACCTGGAAGCGAGAGCCCTTGCGCTGCTGTACCAGTGGCGCAAGGAGGCGCTGGAGCGGGGCCATAGGCCGGAGCCCCGAGAAATCAGGGCTCAGCGGTCCCTGCTCCGCCAGGAACTCATGGAGACATGGAGGGTGCGACTTGAGCACCCAAGGTGGGGGGAATCCACCACTGCGGCGGTGAGACCGATCATGAAGGAGTGGTTGGAGAGGGACCATGGGGACCTCTCCTACCGGATGTGCCAGATGGTTACCGGACAGGGGTGTTTCGGTAAGTATCTGTGGCGCATCCACCGGGAGACAACGCCGCAGTGCCAGCACTGCGAGGATCCTGGCGAAGACACGGCGCCGACTACCGACGGCTACCGACCTCCCTGATTGGGGCCTGAGGACGGCAGTTGGCCGAGTCGCCGTCCTTACAGAAGCAGGCCGTGGCGGAGGCGTGTCGTGTGTGCCCTAGACACGCCTGCCAACTCACCGAAGCGGGATAAAACCCGACCCCACCAGGCGAGGCCGCGGTGGCGGCCAAAGTATGCCGGCAACCCTGGGGTTATCCTTTCGAGGGCTTACCCGGGGTGCCCGGCAACGGACACTTGGGGAGGACACCGTACGGTTTTAGTCGAGACACGACATAACCACCCCCGCTGGCCGGCGGGGGTATTCGAAGGGATTTCCGCACGTTAAAAAAAAATGACTCAAAACAAACTATGGTCATTTTTAATCTCCAACATTTCCTATAGGTACCTTAAACGACAGAAAATCAAGATGGGTGCTAACACTGCTTACAACAAAATAGACAAATAGGTACTTAAAAAAAGGTAAAGAAATTGTCAAATGGGTTCTTTTATAGGGGCATTTTTCGTTCCGAAATAAAAAGAAACCAAAAAATAAATCGTTTTAGAACTTAAAATCCATTTTTTCTCTGATATTTTTCTACATTTAACTACTTTGTTTAATATTAAGTTGCAATTATTATTTCCTAAGCTGAAAAATCATAATAATTATATTATTTAAAATGATTTTAAAAAGTATTGCACTGTGCCTACCATAAAGAAACTAAAAAGACAGGTATTCAAAACAGTTTTTTCCGGATCGCGCCATACGTCTATTCGCAGTTCGTATATTGTTCGTTACCATAATTGTTAAAATTTGGTGTTTCTGTGCTGTTATTGTTATAGTTTTTATTGTTATAGTTGTTAGTAGTTTTGTTAATTGTTTTGTTGGTTTAACTGTGGAAATGGGTAATCCTGAACCTGGTACTAGTCGTCCTAGATTCCATTCATTTCCATCTCCGAAAAAGAAACGTATCAAGAGGGGCCCTGTTTCGTCTTCAGAGAAACAAACTGTAATAAACATATTCAAGTTTGTTGAGGAAACGTGGCCCAAAGATACTTATCCTTATAGAACGGATGTTCACGAAAATACCATTGTCATAGGTTGACAATCTCTGAAATTCGCCATTTATCTTGTTTACCTTTTTTTAAGTACCTAACCAAATGGAGTTATAGGAACAATGTACATATAATTTATCACAAATCAACGTTCCGCAGCTATACTACATCTAAACTGTGAGAACGTGTGAGAATTTTCACTTCTAGGGTACCCCAGAAGTGAAAATTTTTGTGTGAATAAGCACCCACACTCGCTATCACTGTGCACCAATCTTGATAATCTATTTGAAATCATTGACTGAACAACCTGTTTTAAACATATACATAATATACTAGCTGTTGCCCGCGGCTTCGTCCGCGTGAAATTCTTATCCCGTTCCCGCTACCCATTCCTATTCACCCACCACAACCTATATATGATACACAATTCCACAACCATACATCGTTTTGTTATATCTAAAAGGGTTTAGGAGTTTTTCCGTTGAAAGCTCCCAGACGACTTATTACTTTCCGGCACCTCCAACAAATATCCTTATTTTTAGCCAATGTATACAAAAACTTGACAAATAATATACTAAAACCTTCCTTGGGAACCACTCTACCCATTGGCGAAAACAGCATGAAAATCGGTGCAGTAGTTTTTGAGTTTATCGCGAACAGACAGACACACAGATGCCGCGGATGACTTTGTTTTATAATATGTAGTGAGTAGTGATGCTTACATGAATTGCTTCAATGCTATAATTGAACCGAATATCATCAACTTGTGTGCCTTCACCTCCGGTGGTTGTATTTGGACGCAAACTTATCCCATATGTCAGAGTAACATTTTGTAAAGTGATACTG
This sequence comes from Cybosia mesomella, assembly GCA_946251805.1. NCBI lineage: Eukaryota > Metazoa > Arthropoda > Insecta > Lepidoptera > Erebidae > Cybosia > Cybosia mesomella. The sequence goes on along the minus strand of OX276390.1, from coordinate 24,373,943 downwards.
GAAAACACAAAGGAGTTACTTGACAATGTTCAACTTAGATATGAACTGAATAAAACCAATAGCGTTCCGTCTCCGTCTCTGGGCTTTAGCATCAATGCGTCTTAAGGCCTGGAGCCCAGATCTGCTTTAAACAGTCCAGTTTCCGAACATTTCAATACAAGCTTGTAAACTTGTATAAAGACTGGTTGACTTATTCTACGACTAAAATACGACGTTATGGTATGAGTACGAAACTATTCAGTTTAGGTCTGCAATTGAATTGCTATTAGGCGGCCATGGTTAGCCCCCAGTTCCTAAATTGTTTTTACAACCCATTGATTGAGTTAAAATTGCCCAAGAAATGGTTCGACTTTGGAAACGGGTCATATTGTATTTTTCAAGAATATTAAGTAGTATCCGAAATTACTAGTATTCCCCTAACCCTTCCAGCTAAGCTAAATTGCTTGTGTTAGGAGTGGTCTCACGTTTGTCGTGTAATGGCCAGGATTCGAACCCGGGAACTCTCCATCGTAAACCAATCTTGTCAGTGACTCCTTATACGTATGGTAGGACGGCATGCTAGCGCTCGACAGTGGCCGGGTTTCCTTAGGATCTGTGATTGATGCGTGGTTATTTGAGCTTGTTGTCATGCAGTAGGTACTTGCTTGACATGTTGTAGCTCGGCGTCCAGATGTGTATTTTCACAGCTCCCACGGGCCCTCTACTACTCTACACAAGAAACACCGCCAGCTTGGGACGCAGACATGCACTTAAATAATTCCAAGAAAATCAAAATACAGCAAGACTTTATGACATTGTGAGCTCATTCTGCGTAAATAGTACCACCAACAATTCAACATATCGGGTACTTCGAGCTAACATACACTTCAAACTATAAGACAACTAGCATTTTCAATCTCCCGTGACTATGGCTGCTGAAAAGCAGCCGAAACGTCGCGTTCAGTGTAAATAAGTAATAAAATAACAGAGATCCGATTCTCAGCACTCCATCGATTCACCGTGTGGTCGCCGGGTCCATAGCGTGGTACAGAGAGGAACACCATGACGGCGACTGGGACTTGCGACCCAGATGTAGGTTTAGGGTGGCCACCTTGTGATGCATCAGCGCTCACCTCCACCGTCAGTTGTGTTCCCCCCCCCCTACCTATCCAAATTTGGTAAGATCCTAACAATGCCGCTTTTCATATACGTTTTAGTAAAGAGCTTACTGAAGCTCTTGGCAATCCGAGCTCTTTAAGTAAGTTGTACAGGGATTTAGCTGGAATTCCCCTTGCTCCTACTTCTACGGCGTAGAGTTTAACCACGTAGCCGTTTTTGGTTAACTCGCTAGTCAAATCAAAGTATTTGTTTGTCTTTATAGCGTGGTCTTTAGGTATATTAGTTTCCCACGGTACTGTGAGTTCTACAAGCGCTTATGCGATCGTGAAAAAAGGAATATGTCGGGTCTGGATGATGAGGCAGAGACATCCTCCGGTATCCTATAGTGCTTCTCATACGTGTCTACGAGTATTGTCCCGTCAACGGCAGCTATCAAAATTGAATATGGCTTTTGAGGTGATTTATTTGAGCAGCCTTCCTTTACAAACGCAATGTCATTTCTTTGGTTTGTGGTTAATCCTTTTTTCGCTTTAGCTACCGCCAAACTTTCAGCCTCACGTATGACTTCTAATACCTTATCATGACGGCGCGAGTAATGACCCCGGTCTAATAGCGTTTTACAACCCACTAGTAGGTGCCTAGCCGTACCAGTTGCTTCACCACATGAGTTACAAGTTTTATCTGTGGCTTTTCCCCATCTGACCAGATTGCTTTGGTCGGGGAGGGTCAAGTGGAATGCATTTAGGTAAAATTTAAGTAAGGCCGGTAACCAGTCGTATATTATGGTACGCCATTTTAAGGCTATGGGAATACAAAATTCACCTAGGGTCAACCATTCGTTTTGCATTTCTAGGTTCATTGCGTGCACCTTATAGGTGTTGTTTTCGTCTGCTTGAAGAAAAGATTTTGTTATTTCTTTATCTGTTTAGGATAGACTCCGTATATTTACCGTTTAGCTTAAACCGATAGCCCCACTTCTTGTCGTGTGTGGAAATGTTGTCTATTAAAATATTTATTACTATATTGAAAACTATAGGTGATAAACAGCAACCTTGGAACAAACCCACATTATAATTTAAAGGTTGCGTGTATCCATCTTTGGTATTAATCACAAACTTTAATTTACCATAATAAGAGGATATTATTTCCCAAATGATGGACGGAAAGTGATACCATTTTAATGCAAACAACATAAGCTCGTGTTGTACTGAGCCAAAAGCGTTTTCTAAGTCTATCCAACAAACTGTTATTTGCTTTTCATTTGATCTGGCATCCTTTAAACTTTCCGCCAGTAAAGAATTGTGTTCCAGACATCCTGAAATTCCGGGTAGGAACCCTTTTTGGTGGTTTGGTCTGAAATAGTTATTATTGATCATGAAATTTGTCATTTTAAATTGAAGCCATGAGAAGAAAATTTTAGAAATTGTATTGGTTAATGCTATTGGTCTAGCGTCTTTTGGACTAGTTACTATTTCTTTCTTTGGAATGAGCACAAAATTAGCCTTGCCGAAGGCCGCTGGGACTTCTTTACTCGACCAGATCCTATTGAATATGCTTAGAAGATGTTTACGTACCGATGGGCATTTTTTATAGATAATGTAAGGTAATGCCATCAGGCCCTGGGGCGGTTTTTGTTGGTTTCTTTTTGATTTGGTGTTCTATTTCGTCTAAGCTAGGTGGATTACAGTCAAAGTCAAATAAGTCGCGATAGAATCCGTTAAAAATTACTTAATTTTAATATTTTTAAATTATTTGTGCTGTTTTTAAATAATATTCAAATATTTTTGAATTTCTGTAAGACATACTTAAAACCATGTGATCCCAAGTTTGCCACTCCTAAAATCCGCCCTAGGCTCCGGCCAAGCTTTAGCCTGCTGGTAAATCCGCCACTGACTCTGAGGTAAACGGGTATTATCGTAGTTATTGGGAATCCTGTCAATGACAAGCGTTTATAACATAGTTACTGCCTCCTATCGACCTGACTCTGTTGTGTCCTACTCTACACGACGCGTACAGACAAATGCTGTCATTTGACTTCACCCTGCCTGACAGTAAGCTCAGGTGAAGTCTAAAAAATAAATGGTAGGTACCATTGCCAATGGATTTCTAAAATAGTGGCCTTTAGTTTTGACGGTCTCGAGATACCTCGCTAAAAGAATCCGAGATTTTAGATAGAAGGAAACACGTACAATATCAGCAAAGCTTTCCAGTTCTTAATCATGCGATACAGAATAGAGGCCATCGTAGTAGGGTCGTTTACTACTCCAGCGTATAGTGCATCTTCCGCACGACGCGCGACGACAGGTGAATGCTAGTTCCTCTAGCACTCCCCTTGGTGTGTCGGTAAAAGTGATTGACCAGAACTTAAAAGGTGAGCAGATATAAAATGATTACTTTAGGAGCAGCCGGCTATGGATGATAATAAACAAATATCTATTTTGAGATATTCTACACAGCGCTTTCTAGACTCAAAGTAAACACATCTTAACTAATTTGTATTGATGTTCTAGAATGCGGATAAACAACAATTCTTAATATCCGGGAATCGAACCCGTAATCGAGCGCACTACCGCCACGCCACAGAGTTCGATGGATTTACATCATTGCCTCACGATTGCCTCCTATTGTAGGCAGGCAGGTACAAAGCATTACTACAATTATGTTGTTTTGTTTTGATAAAACCTGTCTCTTACATCAAACCCGATTTGGTAGATCAGGTTGAAGTAATTTACGAATTCAAAGGCACCTCATAGTTTATTAAAGGCACATAAAATGTATAGTGTAATACTTACTCCATAAATCCTGAGCCCTTTAAAGGATAAAAAATATAAGCGTGCCCTTTAATATCGTAGTTATCTGCAAGAAGAAACAAAAAGTTGAAAATGTAATTTAGCTTATAAATTATGTGGGTCGAATACGGCGGCTGGGACTCGAGGTGGCTCTCCACAAATCCGAGGCTATGTGTTTTCACGGGCCTCGGACGGGGCCACTTGCGGGAACCAGCATAACCGTAGAGGGCGTAAGCAGCCTAGGGCAGTCGAACCCACGATGAAGTACCTTGGGCTCATACTCGATAGCCGATGGGACTTCGGACCACATCTCCGAAGTCTGGTCCCGAAACTGAGGGGGGCTGCAGTCGCGCTATTGCCACTGATGCCCAACGTTAAGGGACCCAACACCCCCACTAGCAGACTGTACCTAGGGATCGTGCGAAGCATTGCCCTGTACGGGGCCCCCGTATGGGCGGAGACTCTGGCGGCCCCCAACGTGGCTGTTCAAAACAGCCCGTCAAAAGCGTTGGCCGTCAGAGTCATCAGGGGTCCGTCGAGGTGGCATGTCTCATAGCCTGAAACGGACCTGGAAGCGAGAGCCCTTGCGAACCTACCAACTACCCAACCCACACGTTAAAAATAAGGCTTATAAATTAAAACTACTTGGGCATATTTTGTAAAAACCCAGTAAAAATACTATTCCTCTATCAATGAAATTATTAACGAAAATCAAACCCCGAGAGGAAAGCCTGTGCTAGAGCCTCGTCCGCTAATCAGCAGGGCAGTCAACGATAAAATATGATATACACTAAAATATTTCATCATCATCATCATCAACCAATTCTAGTCCACTGCTAGACATAGGTCTCCCCTAATGAGCGCCATAAATATTTACAAACCTATTTTTCCATAGGATACATGTACCAATAATAGACATATAATTATTTTATATTCCCCGAAGACAAAGTTAATATAATTCATGTTATGTTTAATTTTTTAGGAAAGGTTTAAGAGCTCAGAATTTGTTAAGCTACTTTTGTCGTTGACTGTACTGGCTAGGAGGTGAGATTGAATTTAGTCCCGAAGATTTTGGTGGGCCTTCATATACAAGGAGTTAAGAACCTTATACACTGTAATGATTTGACCACTGTAGAGATTTTACTGCCACTGGTAATGAGGGCAAAATACTTACCTGCAGTCAGGGTCAAGGAAGGGAACTGGATAACCCCTGATGCTTGAAATAAGTCATCTGTAGATACCATAAGTTCATTCACTATGAAGTTATTAAGGCCCTTTAAGCTCATATCACCCGTGAAGTAGGTAATCCTGCAAAGTATAATAATAGGTCTTTACCTATGAAATTGCCGAAATTTTCTTACAAATTCATGAGTTCGTTATTCCTGTAATTTAATAGCTATTTTCATTATTTATATTTTGTTTGAAAGTTGATTTCAAGATTTTACAACTCTGCATTAAATTTTGTTTTTATTGGCCGCTTGATAAATTAATTAGTTCTTCAAAACCAATACTTCCTAAATGCTATCCATTTTGATGATAAATTTCGTATTACTTAACAGCTGTCACTTTTCAAAAATGTAATAAAAGTTGCTGTTTGTTAGCTTAATGTTGTCTCATTCATACACAAAAAAACATAAAATTTGGATTTTTCATTCCTAAAAAAAATGGAAAAATGTTAGTACTGAAAATTGGGATTCCTCCAATTTCTTCAAGAAAAACGGCAATTTCATATGTAACGACCTAATCTATTATTATATGATAAAAAAAAAATATTCTAGGACATTCTACACAGCGCTATCTATCTTACCCAAAGTAAGCATAGCTTAACTAGCTTGCAAGCCCGACATAACCGCCCCCGCTGGCCGGCGGGGGGGTACCCGAAGGGATATCCGCAAGAAAAAAAAAAAAAAAAGGGTAGGTACTAGAATGCGGAAACATATTTAGATACATATTTTTTGTAAATACGTATATATTCGTATTATACATAGAAACAACACCCAGACCAATGCAAATAGACATATTCATGCATACAAATATTTGCACTGAGCGGGAATCGAACTCGCTACCTCCGACGTAGCAGTCGAACGCTCTACCGCCATACCGCGGAGGTAGTCATAGTATATACTTACCATAACTTGGTAGTAATAAAATAAATAACTTAATAGTAGATTAAAAAATGAGTACCTATATAATTATACTAGCTATGCCCCACGGTTTCACACACCGTACTAGGTTCTATTCCACCACGTCACATCACCCGCCCTCGTCATTCTCATCCTTTTTATTAATGCTCGGTGCCTAAGGCCCATAACCTCCCCAAGAACTGGGCTATCAATTGCAAAAAGATTACTTAAATAGCACTGGTAATCCCAGAGATTAGCGCGTTCAGGCAAACAAACTCCTCAGCTTTGTTATTACATTAGCTGTACACCGCGGCTTTGCCTTGCTTTGCTTTGCCCTCGTGGCACCCATTTACCCCATACTTGCCCCTAATTTATCAGTTATACAATAATGTATGGAAATTTGCCCGATTTTTTGACATTTATGATTACTGTTTCGCTCTCCTAGGTAGTAGCGTGATGATATATATAGATAGAATAGATAGTATAGATATTGATTTCGTGCAAATAGGTGATTACAGTTTTAGCTTTTAATTCAGGAAACTAGGGCACGATTCAGTAACGCCACGTTAACGAGAGATTTCTTTTTTTTTCTTCAATTCGATCAGAAAGAAAACCGTAAAGGAAACTGGGATTCCATATTATGATAAAGTACCTACGTTTTGTGAGGTTATTAAATCTTCAGAAACATTCATTGTTGTTTGCTTCGTTTTCGAATAGATTTTGAGATATTATTTTTACAAAATTTTCTTAAGCTTTTAAATTACACGTTTTAAAAACTTAAAAGCTTTGAGTTGACGGAATTTACACTGACAGAATTTGAGTATTCCGGTAGGTACCTAACCAACCGAATATAAAATATCCACCTTTATTACTAATTCCGTCAAGACCTATAAAGTAAGTAACCCAAAGTATAGGTAAATACTTATTATATGTATATTGTACAATCCAAGTTGCCCCATAAACAAAACTTTATGGGGCCTAATTAAGATCTTCGGGGCCCAAGCCAACGTCACCTGTAAGACGATACAACGGGTTGTTCTAGTTCCAGTGTCAATTTGTCGCATGGAACAAGTGCGATTTTTTTCTTACTTGTTCCATTGAATTCAAAAATGGAACAAATGAAACTAAACTTTAATTAACATGTCTTACTAGTTCCTCCGTCTAAATTCAATGGGACTACTGAGAATGTTTATTTCTCGCTTGTTCCATTGATTTTTAACGTCGGACAAATGAAACCAAAATTTAATTAACTTGTCTCACTAGTTCCTCCGTGTTAATTCAATGGAACTGCTGATTGATGTCCGAGGCTCTGGCGTAGGTTTCCTTATTGGGGTGGGGAGGCGTAGAGGTAGTAATGCCCGGGCCCTGAAAGCGCAAGTATTGCAATCGGGAATATAGGAATTGGCGCTCAGATGAAGTAGAAAATATAGGAAACACGTAGGAACTAGGTACTTACTTTATTCCATATCCTGCATATTGACCTGCAAAAGACTGCAGTTTTATCTCCTCCAAGGCAGGCAGTGGCAACGGAAGTGGGTCCCCGTGGCGCCATTTTGTGAATAAATCTAGCACTTGTTCTTCCACACAAGTAGTAGCTGTTGATATGAAATTATTTGACATACTTAAATACACATACATTTCAGCAATGTCACTTAAAATTTAGATAATAGTTTTAATAAGTTCTCTCGCTGGAGACCATGGTGAGAGCCGTGGTCTCCGACGGGAGAGGCGGAGGCGTGCCACTTACGCCGCCGCCTCTTTTTGCGCGCGAAAGAGACGGCGGAGAGGGAGCGGGAGAGAAAACTGCCCCCGAGTTCCGACTCGTCTACGCCCTGGACTGCCGACCTCCATGATCGGGGCCTGAGTACGGCAGTTGGCCGACTCACCGTCCTTACAGAAGCAGGTCGTGGCGGAGGCGTTTCGTGTGTGTCCTACACAGGCCTGCCAACTCACCGACTACTGGTTACCCCGACTACTTTCGGGCCTGACTAATCTAATAGTCCAGACTTAATCTACCAATTAGGGATACATCAAAAAATCCTTCGAAATCTAAATATAGCAATTAAACATGAATCGTCGGGAATGGCCAAATCTTTCAAAAAAATAGGACAAACGTTAGTAACGAATTATAACTGATTTGGTCATTCTTGATTGTTGAGAAAATAAGTTTTTAGAAACCTACTAGAACTAGAAAAATAATTTAAAAAAATAACAATGAAATCCTTTCTAATTATTATTAGGTCCTTACATATGAAATTGGCGTTTTGTCGTACTGGCCACTTTGATCTCAAATATCTCCTCTTTGGTTAGGAATTCCAATTTCAAATTTATACAGCTATTTACTCATGCTTTTGTGTTTTGAAAACCGTAATTCATTAGTTTTTTCCTCTTTTGGGTTTTCTTTGCGACACTCAGTTTACAAAATGGAAAACTTGAGATCTCGCGTTATTTACGAGTACGAGTTCCATCGTGGCACCAGTGCTGCAGAAACGGCTCGAAAGATTAATGATGTGTAGCAGTGTCGCAATAGAAAACACAGTGCGTTTTTGGTTCCCATGTTTTCGTTCTGGAAATTTCGACATGCAGAACAAGCCCCGTAGACGGCCGGAGTCCAAAGTTGTTAATGAAGAATTGAAGGCTATTGTGGACGCGGATCCATCGCAAAACACGTCTGAGTTAGCTGCAGGCTGCAGTGTTAGTGATAAAACTGTTTTAATCCACTTGAAGCAAATTGGGAAGGTGATAAAGCTTGAAAGGTGGGTGGGTACCTCATGAATTGAAACCGACAAACGCGCGTCGACTGCTGCGTTACATTACTCAACCGGCACAATAATGAAGGGATTTTAAATCGAACCATTACCTGTGATGAAAAGTGGATCCTGTACGATAATTGGAAACGCTCATCTCAATGGCTGAACCCTTGCGAACCAATCAAATTCTGCCCCAAGCGAAAATGGATTCAAAAGAAATTACTTGTGAGCGTTTGGTGGACTAGTGCCGGTGTCGTTCACTACAGCTTTCTTAAATCTGGCCAGACAATTACGGCGAATTTCTATTGTCAGCAACTGCAAACCATGATGGAAAAACTAGCTGCTAAACAACTGAGGCTGGTCAATCGCTCTAGGCCACTGCTGCTTTAGGACAACGCTAGACCACACACTGCACAACAGACAGCTAGCAAATTACAGGAGCTTCAATTGGAATGTCTAAGACACCCACCGTACTCCCCGGACCTTTCTCCAACAGATTACCATTTTTTTTTTTTTTGAAATACTTCTTGCTGGGAAAAATTCAACTCCGATGTGGCAGTCCGAAGCGCCTTCAACGATTTTATTGATTCCGGTCCGAATGGTTTTTTAGTAAAGGGATCAATGAACTACCTATGAGATAGCAAAAGTGCATAAATGGTACATACTTTGATTAAATAAATATATTATATTTTAAAAAACGGCTTTATGTTCCTCCCTCACAAAACGCCAATTTCATATGTAAGGACCTAATATTAAATTTCCAGTTTTGTATCATCATCAAGACCATAATCGGAATCAGGTTTCTCCTATTATCCAGATCTTCGGACGTTCTGGCGTGATTGAGTAAACAACATTCATATATACTTACTACTTCGTAATTATAATAAGTGGCAGGAAGTAAGATTAAACTACTTCTACAACAAATAGCAGCTATGATTTTACCGTACATTAGGACTTTACGTTCAATTGAAATCGAATTAGACGTAAAGTAAAGCAAACATCGCCGCTCAGGGTCATTTTATATCAGCAGAAGGTCAGATTGCTGGCGAAGATTTAAAAAGTGTAACATTTGCCATCGCGTCCATCAGATTTAATCAGTTAATGATTTAAGTAGGTAGGCATACATTTTTATTTCACAAATATTTTTATCGTTTAGATAGTTTTTGAAACTGGTATTAACGTGAAAATATTTAAATGCGATGATTTTTTTATATTATTGCACTAAGTACTCGCAGGCCCCTCTTTCCCACTGGGCAATGTGGGCACGTGCCCAGGGATCCGCGATTGAAAGGGGCCCCTTGGTTTCAGCAAGATCACCAAATGATAACCGATATCAATTACCGAAAACATATTGGTTTTGAAAAAATCAAATGTTATTGGCTGACTTACTTAGTTGCTTATTAGTTTTTACTTGCGTGAAGTTACTCTACTCTCGCTCGAAAACAGGCGCCAATATTAGTAGGTATGTATAGATTAATTTAAATATCTACTAATAGGACTGTATAAGAATACAATTTCACTTCAAAAGTTAAGCACTTTCCATATAACGGACTACCATACTACCGCTCATCCCTTGTTTAGCCCCCTAGGCGTGAAATTTAAAAAAAGCGCCGGTACACGTGTACTTTTTAAGCAGAAGCAGCTATATGAAATTTCGTGCTTCTTACTTCGAATATGGTGGACTTTCCATACAATCGTGTTATTTTACCTCCTTAGTACCAAAACTTTCAAAAACGCTGGTACATGTGTTAATTTAATTCTAACCACAAGCAACTATCTGAAATTTCGAGCTTCTATCTCCAAAAATACCAATACCAAACCCATATATCACTCAGGGGTAAAATTTGAAAAAATGCTGATTACGTATTTATTTATATCTTACCAGAAGCAGGTGTATGAAGTTTCGTGCTTCTGACTTTGAAAATGACGGACCTCAATACAAACGTTCATCCCTTATTTTGCCAAATCAGAAGCGAAATTTCTAAAAATCCTTCATTAGTATCCACTACATCATAAAAAGCATATCTACTGCCGAAATTTCAAGTTTTAGCTGCAGCGATATGGGCTCTGCACTTAGACTAAAAGATACACATTTAGTCTGAGGCTCTGCGTTGATGAATCAGTCAGTCAGTCGGGACAAGTAAAATATGTATAGATTGCCAGTTCATTTACAGTCAGTAAATAAAATACAAATGATTGTAGAACCTTGTTTACTTACTTTCTTTGTCTATTCCAACAAAATAGTGCTCTTGCAAGGCCCTATTATCCTAATGTGCACAGGGTCACAAATAGTTTAAAGACGGCCCTATAAAGGTTGATGCAATTGCATGCTAGCACATCCCCGCGATTTATTTTGTAATTTGTTTTGTTTGTGATGTAGTACTAACAAAGTTGTAAGTTTATTGTTACTAACACATATGGACTTATGTCTGAAATAAATGAATTATTATTATCACTTTATGAGCAGCCACAATGTATCTCAAAAGACGCGACTGGCTGTACATAGATCACTACTTTTTTGCTTGTCACTATTTATGCTAGTCACTATTTTTTTAAGTATCGTAGAGAATGTTGGGTCTGACAGAAGAAGCACGATAGTAACTTAACGCTGTGGAAATATGACACAACACAACGTCAAATGCTGAATTGACGTTGGTGGACCAAGTGAGTGACGCACGATATGATATGGTATAGTAGGGTGTGGTAAGTTATGGTGAGGTATGGTATAGTAGTAGTAACCAAGCTAGAGAAAGGGATACTTAAATAGTTCGGCTGTGTCGAGACGATGGGCGAAACAGATTTACGAGGCGAGGGTGAACGGATAACCCGAGTGAAAGGGTACCTTTTTTTTTTTTTTTTTTTTATCGTGCGGAAATCCCTTCGGATACCCCCCCGCCGGTCAGCGGGGGCGGTTATGTCGGGCTTGCACCGACTAAAACCGCACGCCGTCTCGGGTCTTCAGACGCCGGGGTGTAAGGTTACCCATAGAGCATATCCCTCGCACCCCTGCTGACCCTGGGCCATCTCACCACTAACAGCATCGCTCATCCTGTCTCCTCTGAAAGCAGAGGAGTACGGAGAGCGATGTGTTCCCGCCACGTTGGGTATTGGCCGACCATCAATGCCAACCCTATGAAGGGGTGAAGGGGAAGCCATTGACCGCCGCCCAGGGTGTACCGGCCGCTCCGATTCCGTTCCCCCCGGACTGCAGCGGGATCGGAATCGGAGCGACACTCGAGGAGGTTACCCAACACACACCCCAGTGAAAGGGTACCTAAGCGTTTCAGTATCAATCAGATCGAAGGCATTTTAACGTAAGGCTAACAGTACTTGCAACCGGTGATGATGTCTGAAAACAATTATGAAAGTAGAAGGAACGAAAGATATGTTAGGATCGTAGCAAGTGGAAAAATGTGGTCTCCGCCTACCTGGGAAAGAGGCGTGACTGTAGGCAGGTAGATATGACAATTTCCTATCAAGTGAATGAGATAGCATAATTAGGCACAATAAAAAAGACATATAGCAGTTAAAAATAAAAAGAATACATTTGTTCCAACTACCTACTATTATAGTTACAAAACTTCATAAAACTATTTCACATAACTTGATTCCTGGTTAGCCATATTACCTATACCAAATTTTCAGCGAATACTTGCATACGTATATCATAGCAGTGTTACTTCTCAGGGTTGGGGGGTCAGACGGTGGATGCTCCCACAAAAGCCGTATAAGCCACACCAAATAGAGAAGACGGACTAAGTGGACCCCGAGCCCCGAGACGAATGCCTCAAATGCAACCGGAACACCGTTATTACTTGACGGTGACTTAGTAATGAAATACTTGTAAATAAAACTCATTATGAATTGTTGTTACTTACGCGGTGCGTCTGTCCCATATATATTAAGAAATAGTCCTATGAAAACTACAATTTGTGCAAATGTCTTTATAAAATCCATATTTCTTGTACTGCTATTCCAAGTGTACTGAAACTAATCACATGTAAGCACCCAAGTTCATATATATATATACAGTAGTGTCAATGTTGACTTAGTGCGGAAATACAGTCTCGTCTGTTAGCAAATTATTGTTGATAAGACATAAAGGACTAATATAGTTAACTAGCTATTGCCCGCGGCTCTGCCCGCGTGAATTTCTGATCCCGTTTCCCGCAACTCATGGTCATTTATAATAAGCACATAAGCTGGCCTATGTGTTATTCCCTACTATAATATTTATCTCTGTTCCAAATTTTCCTAGATATTTAGATACAACCCTCGCTGGGAAGATATAACAAATTTTTTGTTATATCTTCCCAGCGAGGGTTGCATGGAAAAGTGATGAAAAGGTCAGGACGCCCGTAGTGACGGACGTATGTCATGGCGTCTTGTGTACGTTCATGCATGTATCTTGGTCCCCCTGTAAAAGAGGATGGTAATACCACTAATTGCCCGAAATTATTTGTCTTCCCTGCCCACAGCGTCTCTTAAATGGATGTACTCGTCAACACGTAACTTTGACCGATTATTATATAAAATTGAGCCTTTTTGTTTCTATTTTGGCATATTCGTCTACTAAAAATTGACTTAATAGAGACCGAAAATATAAAAGATGGTTATCCTCTGCTTCTCTAATCATAATTCGATAAGCATAAAAACTTACTGCCGAGATGGTTTTTGTCAGTGGTCTTTTTGTATTTGTATCATGTTGGGGCAAATGTATTGAGTAACCATCTTCGCCACGGCAAAAAATCAATGGGTATTGAAGGGCATCATAAGACCTATGAATTTCATAGATTCTTTTCAATGTTTGTCTACGACTTTCTAAAATAATATCTCGAAATTCGAATTGTTCACCTGCCATAACTAATGCCACCTCATTAGCTGTTGGAGTGTTAAAACGACCCCTTTGTTCCCCAGATATTCGTTTATCAGCGTGAATTACAACTTGAAAATTATTGAAGAAGCAGGTGCTTTATCTAACGCTGTTTTGAAATCTTTAATATATGAGTTGACTTAATGTAACATCTTTTGAAGATGTTTAACTAAATTTGGTTCTATATCGGTATAATTAGAGCATCTTAAGTTAACTTCCCTGTTATCTTCGCCGACAAAGTATATTTGCAAGAATTTGGGTTCTGATTGGGGCATAGGCATTAAGCTCCCAATTAAATGAGACCTGACCTTGAACTCTAAAAGTTGTTGAAAATCCTGTTTGTACAGGTTGTTTGCCACCAAATGACGTCATTTGAAATGCACCATTGTATTTTCGTATGTGATCCATAAAATGACTATGTTTTGGATGCAAATCCATAATTAAACTATAAAGTGGTTCAGGCAATCGTTCAAATGGTTGCAGTTGAACCTTCCCTGACCTACAACACATGCCAATTGACTCCTCCTTCCACTTTAAAGCGTAACGCCACTGACATTTATGATTCATATTTCCTATAGAAGTAGTCTCGTATGAAATTGCAGAATCATATGTCAAACCCGAGTTAACTTTTGTTTTCCATGGGCGTTCTCGCCTTTCTACCCACTGTCCAGGATGTTGTAGCTCAAATTGCGATTGTCTTACTCTATGTTGTTCAGGATGCACGCGCTGATAGTTACTTACCGCGGTTCTGTGAACTTCAGGATGCTCGCACTGATAGTCACTTACCGCGGCTCTGTGAACTTCAGGATGCTCGCACTGATAGTCACTTACCGCGACTCTGTGAACTTCAGGATGCGCGCGCTGATAGTTACTTACCGTGGTTTTGTGAACTTCAGGATGCGCGCGCTGGTAGTTACTTACCGCGGATCTGTGAACTTCAGGATGCGCGCGCTGATAGCTACTTACCGCGGCTCTGTGAACTTCAGGATGCTCACGCTGATAGTCACTAACGGTGGTTCGATGTTCTTCAGGATGTGCACGTTGATATTTACTTGCCGTGGCTATATGCACCTGAGGATTTTGTTTGTTATATTTAGCAACGGCATCTCTTTGTGCGACAGGATTGTTCAATTTACTCTTCTTAACTTGTCTTCTGCGAGTTAAGTTAGTAAACCTCGCTCGACGTTTCTTACCGTTAGCTTGTGATCTATTTGAAGATTTTTGTGATGATGTGGTTAGAGATGTAACCGAATCTTCATGAGAAGTAAAAGTGGGAGACATTGCACAGTTTTCTTCATGAGAAGGAGTAAATGTAGGCGATATTGTTTCGGGGAGAGTAAATGTAGGTGACATCGCATCGACAGGAGTAAATGTGGGTGATACTCCTTCAAAAGCAGCGGTAGATAAAGAAAGAATTGAAGAATGTTCAATATCTTCTATATATGCATCGAAATGATTGCCCGTAAACCGTAATCGTTTTATTGGACGACCTTCAGTACCAAATTTTGCGTACAGTTGTCCATTTTGGTACACCTCAAATATGTAGTTGTAGACCTGCCCCGCGGCTTCTAACTCACATGCCGTATCCCATGTCGATTGTTGTAACATATCGATAGAATACTCTGCCGCTGTGGTAACATTCTCTCCATTAGATTTTGCATTATAAGACAATATCGCAAAATGTGTATGTAATGGTGACCCTCTTTCCTGAGACTTTACCTTCAGCTTACCATCAGGCGAGGTGAAGTCAAATTGACGTGTCCTAAATATAAATAAATAAATAAATAAAATAAAAAAAGTCCAATTAGCCAAACTCGCGAACAGTCTTTGCCCGGTCTTGAGTTCCAAACATTAAATGAGCCAATGTTCGAAATAGGCAAGCCCCATCACCTACAATAGGTATAACGGTATGACTCACCATTTCGCCATTAATATTGAGTCGTTCCTGAGCCATATTCGGGCCTAAAACTCTACAACACTACGCTTACACTACCTTTTTTTTTTTTTTTTTTTCGTGCGGAAATCCCTTCGGATACCGCCCCCACTGGAGAGCGGGGGGTCTCCAGCGGGGGCGGTTATGTCGGGCTTGCACCGACTAAAACCGCACGCCGTCTCGGGTCTTAAGACGCCGGGGTGTAAGGTTACCCATAGAGCATATCCCTCGCACCCCGACTGACCCTGGGCCATCTCCGGTTTCGAGATGGCCCCCTTACTTGCTCTCCACTGTGCCCTCTGCTAATCAGAGGGACACGTGGAAAGCTTCCGAACAGCCCCCAACAGGGCCGTCCTCGCCCCGGTCGGAGTTGGCCGTAGGCGGCAGCGTCTCTCCCACCCTAGGAGAGAGGCGCTGCCGTCTCCGTTGCCCAGGGTGCACCGCGTGGAGGTCCCCAACCAAGCACCCCACGCTTACACTACCTACTTACAATACTATACTATACAATGCTACAATTACTAAACTACGCTTACAATACTATACAATACAATACTGCTACACTACAATACTACGAATAATTACAATAAAATACAATATTATTATACAATACAATCATAATAAAATATCTATTGCTAAGCTTTATGATGACGAAATTACTCCAATGCACGCACAACTGTGACAACTTGGTGACAACAGATGAAACCATGTGAAATTAGCGCACGTTCTAATCGTCAATTTTGACACAATCAAACTAAATAAAGAAAAGTTGCAATTCAAAAAGTTTGTAATTAAAAAAGGAGTCACGGGAATAGGAGCAAAATTTCACGCAGGGCAGGCTGCGGGCATCAGCTAGTAATAATAAAATTCTCTTTGCCTTCCAAAAAAAAAGAAACAAAGAATTCATGCAGGCATAGCTAAATTCCGTTGCATCTAAGGCACTGAAGAAAGATTCTAGACACTAAAATGACAATTATAAATCTAAGAGGAACCCCGAATTACATCATTATTTCGAATCACTTTGCCTCGTAGGACCAGTTTATAGAAATAACAATAGATTATTTTTTTAATAAAAGCTCATAAATAGTTTTGGTGGCGGAAGCCGACAACCACGCAGGCGGAGCTGCAGGCGGAAAGCTAATTTTACCATGTTAGCGCATGATTGGTTTGGTACCCAGATCTTGTGATGTCAAGTACATGTTGTCAATCTGATAAGGTGTCAGGTAAGGTTAGGCAGAGGCGTATTAACACCCACATTCGGTCCCACGTAATAGGGGGCAAGCTTGTTGCCGTCAAACGTGCACTTAGTCATGGCTGTATAATTATTGACTGTAGAGAACACCTTAGTCCCCTTCAACGACACCCACAAGATGAGATGGGATGGCTCTATTCTAGGTACTCCACCGGGAACCAACACATCAAATTACGGTTTTGTTTTATCTGAATACCGAACCCACTTGAATACCTACCGAATAAAATTCATTGGACACTATATCCTGATAACCTTATTGACTTCCTATTGTTGTACTATGAGCGAAGTATGGCACTTACATAGTACATACCAATACAATACCTGCACATTCTGCACAATCTTTAGTCAGGATATGATGTTTTATGATATTAATAATGTATATCTATATAATAATAATAAATAATAAAGCGGAATCGTTTTTATTAATTTGTGTAGGTACAGTAGTAATAGCAACCCTTTAATATAATATATCTACTACTCCTGAAAATCCATCTCTTCTTTAACAATAGATGGTAGTGAGACCATTGGCACGTATGTCGCCCTCCACGATGTTAAGCCAGGACTTCTCGGGACTAACTCCTACCTGAAGCGCATTGTGCTCCGTCATATCGGCCAGTGTGGGTGGGGAATCTGATGTACCCTAGAAAGGAACCGCGAGCCGTTCACCCACCAGCTTCTCCCACTTGAGCCTACTTCTACTGCATTATAAAATAACACGATGGAAAACAATCTAAAAACGCAATCAATTTATATCTATACTAATAGATAACTGTAAAGTGGTCGTGTCTGTACATTGGAGATATTTAAAAAAAATACTTGGGTTATGTTATGTTAACGATACTGAACACGAAAATATATTTTTCCTGTCTGTTTGTCTGTTTGTCCGCGATGGACGCAAAAACTACGGGATGTATTTTGATGCGGTTTTTTTTGGTTAGAAAGGGCTTACTCAGACTTAAAATCTTACGTTTGTTTGATCGCAATCGGTTGAGTAGAACCGAAGATATGAGCAAAGGTCCCGTTAACCGAGATGCACGCGGGCGGAACCGCGGGTGGAATGACAACTGATATGACCATTGACATTGACACCATCACTTTTAATTTCCGTTGTCATGCCAACAATTTTGTTAGCGATATTAGCGCCATAATACATCGTATTTTCTTTAATATTACGTTATTTCGTGAATTTACCACATTTTAATTGTGATATGCTGCTATTCGGCGATCGAGACAAATTCAAAAAACCAAAGATCATGAAATTCTGTTCAGCCGTTCTTGAGTTATAAGAAAGTATGTTTTGCCCCTTTTTGGGTCCTTAACCTTGTTTTTACTGCGTAAGAATAGGCTCTGACTTAAGCCGAGAGGTGTAAGAACTACTAAAAAAAAAAAAAAAAACAGACGGGGACACCGTGGTTCCCAAACCCGAGGGGGCCATCTCGAAACCGGAGATGGCCCAGGGTCAGTCGGGGTGCGAGGGATATGCTCTATGGGCAACCTTACACCCCGGCGTCTGTAGATCCGAGACGGCGTGCGGTTTTAGTCGGTTCAAGCCCGACATAACCGCCCCCGCTGGCACGCGGGGGGGTATCCGAAGGGATTTCCGCACGATAAAAAAAAAAAAAAAAAAAAAAGTACCGTGACGGAACACCGTGTGGTTCAAGTTGGTTTTTAGTGCTCGCTGAAAACATCATCATCCTGAACAATGGAAGTGGCAACGTTTCCTTCCTTTCAGAGTCGCTCTAATGTTCTGCATAGTTCGGCGGGAGCATATTTTGGGTTAATAGGTTTCACTGCGTGTCTTTCGGCGCCTCAGAGCTACGAAAAGAAAACCCCTCTAAAAACTACTTTAATTTTGATGGCCGATGATGGTGGTTAGCGGGCTGGGCTGGGCAGTCCTTACTTACTAACACGCGCTCTTAGTTTGGGTTCTATTAAAGCGTGTTATTTAGTTTTTAGAAACGATTTTTTAAAATCATTGCATTATCATCGGTCCATAAGGCGGCGACACACGAAAGCCGGCTGCATTGCGGCTTGTGCCGCCGGGCTTGTTTAGCGTTTAATCAGCCTAATAAGTCTGCAAACATGATGACGTTTAAAAGTGCTCCAAAATAAAGTTAGTAATAAAGTTTAATACGTTTTTGTACACTGTTATCGATTCAATTAGGATGGCTACAATTTAGTGTCAGTAGGTTTAGTTTCCATGTTGTCAAATAGCCTATTATTATAAATATGGCTATAACTAGCTGTTGCCTGCGGCTCCTTGGAATTCTGATCCCGTTCCCGCTACCCATGGGTACCTATTCCCGGGCCTATAGCCTATGTGTTATTCCGGACTATAGTCTATCCCTGTACCAAATTTCAGCCTGATCCGTTAAGCTGTTTTTCGTGAAAGAGCAACAAACATACATACATACATACTCGCAAACTTTCGCGTTTATTATATTCATACATACTCACAAACTTTCACGTTTATAATATTAGCAGGATATACAACCTATAGTCCAGTCAAAGTAGACAAAAATAAGTCATAACTAAGGAATAATTCGCATAGAGCTGAAAATTGGCAGAGACGTACAATACATCGTTATAAATAAAATGTCAAAAACCCCCATCGATCCTACTTCTGCAAAAAGCTTTTTTCAAGGTCAAATGACTGTTTTCGAGAAAAATGAAAAAGCCCTTAAATTTGTATTTAAGGGTTTTTCCATTTTACTCTCTCTTTATATGGAAGAGAAGATCTGGATCCCCAACAACACGTCGGTATCGCCTATGTTAGTGGCCAAGGACGCGGTCGGGGTCGTTGGGATATCCTTTCTACGGCACACCGGATTCCCCGGCCTCATAGGCTGAAGTGTCGAAACACCGTGCGGTTTTAGTCGGTTCGAGTTCGACACACCCACCTCAGGGCACACGCCCGAGGGCCTACGACATGCAAAAAAATAGCGCCTACGTCTCTTTGAAGTATAGAAATAGTATAAGTCCTAGCACTAATACCTGGTTACCAAAACCTAATAAAAAAAAACGAGAAGAAGACATACATACATACATACATATCGTCACGCCTTTTTCCCGTAGGGGTAGGCAGAGACAACATCTTTCCACTTGCTACGATCTTGGCATACGCCTTTCGCTTCTTCCACTTTCATAATTGTTTTCATACATGCACGCCGGTTACGGGTACTTCTGACCTGGCCCTTCTTCAAAACGTCATCGATCTGATTGGAATACGTACGCCTAGGTCGACCTTTACCGGGTTGCCCAGTAGCCCTCGCCTCATAAATCTGTTTCGTTAATCTCCTTTCATCCATCCTCTCTACATGACCGAACCATCTAAGCATCCCTTTCTCTATCTTGGTCACTACATCTTCTGCCATACCACAACGTTCCCTTATCACACTGTTCCTCACTCGGTCCATCAGGGTCACTACAGCTATACTTCTCAGACTTCTCATTTCAACAGCATTCAGCTTACTCTCATGTTCCTTCTGCCACACCCAACATTCACTACCATTCATAAGTGTGGGGACGAGTACTCCTCTGTGAACAGCCAGTCGCGCCTCTTTAGACACTTTCTGGCTGCTCATAAAATTATGCAGAACGATACGAACGATATACGAGAAGAAGAACGTGATAAAAATACTACTAAAATAAGTCAATAATTTTATACTAGCTGATGCCCGCGGCTCCGCCCGTGCGGTGCTCGGTTATACTTTTTGGTCATATCTCCGGTTCTACTTTACCAATTGCAACCAAACATACGGCAGATTTTAAGTCTGACCAAGAGCTAACAGAAAAAACCGCATTAAATTCCGTTCAGTAGTTTTTGCTTCTATCGCGAACAAGCAATCAAACACACAAGAATTTCAAAGAAAAATAATTGTGTTTAGAATCGTTCATTTCACATAACGCAAGTATTTATTTTTATATCTCCAATGTACAGAAACCACTAATTTACTATTTTATAATAGTATAGATAGATAGACGAGTACAAGTACCCGCTATAAATTTAAATCGAAAAAATTCAATCCCGCTGCAGTGCTTTTCTAAGGGGGAGTACTCTGCAGTCTCTGCCAAATGTGTTACCTGGACCCGCCCTGGATAACTGAAATTCTCGTCTACATAGGTACGTAGCTTAGGGTGACGAACTATCTGCTGAAATTCTTACGAACTTACGCAAACAAATGAATGATGTTACAATAATTTTTAAACATTGTTTCTACAGAATTCCGCCTCATTTATTGCATACACTTTGAAGTAATTAATATTAAATTTAACTTTAATATTAATAAACATTAAACAAAATATTTTACTTATAATTATAAATTTAAAGTCGTGACAATCCTTTTCCAATGTGGAATATTCTGAGGTAACTGAGGTAGGTATCTGGTTCCATCCTGGAAAGACAAAATTTTCAGTCAAAGTTTGAGAAAAAAAAACATGTCGAAACACGACGACCGAAAAAAAGGCACATCATAGGTTTCGTACACAGTCGTTGCTGGTGTCTGTTTAAAGGCTTAGGTTGCCCTTAGCTATGGTAAAATACAACCCACCGAAAGTACAAATATAGCCATCGAAGTTTGATAGTTAGACCGTAGGTAAGGTTGTCGGTAGTAGTTAGGTTGCCTGTCACCCCAGGAGAAGCAGGCCGGGACGGTGGGGCGACTAGCGCCACTCCCCCAAACCGGGGCAAGCCGGGGACACCGTGGTTCCCAAACCCGAGGGGGCCATCTCGAAACCAGAGATGGCCCAAGGTCAGTCGGGCTGCGAGGGATATGCTCTATGGGCAACCTTACACCCCGGCTTCTGTAGACCAGAGACGGCGTGCGGTTTTAGTCGGTTCAAGTCCGACATATCCACCCCCGCTTGCCAGCGGGGGCGTATCCGAGAGGATTGCACGAAAAAAAAAAAAAAGTTTTCGGACTTTTCAAGGTACTAACTACCCCGGCGGTAAGGCCCATCATGAAGGACTGGCTAGAGTATTGTAGTGTACGGACTCCTTCGAACACTATAATTAATTCCCTGGCCATCATGCATCAGCGATATAAAAATAAATTTGTTTAAATATTTAAAATAGACAGATATAGGAAAACAATTGGTTGGCGGACAGTTGGTGACAGCGGGTGACCGGGGCTCCGGCCTCGACCCGCCGTACGAACAGAGTATCAAGCAAAGTGATCTTAGGCTCAATCACTGAGCAGAATCCGCGTTCCTCTTCAGTTCGTATATTAAAACTAAATAATCTCGCGTAAAATCCCCTCAAACTCGTTGATAGGAGGTTTGTGTGAAAAATAAATGGTATAAAAATATAATTACTTGTGTTATCATTTCATTAACACGAAAGGCTGTGAAGTCAGACCCCAGACGTCACAGTAGCGACACGGGAGCCTCTCGTTCCGGCTGACGCCGGTGATCTCTGGGAAGGAGAGCTTCGGGGACCACCTGTGGCGGTTCAGGAAGGAGCTATCGCCCGAGTGTACCGCCATCACTGTGATGCAAGCGAGGACTCGGGGCTGCACACGTTGTAAGAATTCCCGGCGTAGGAGGTGCCAAGGCGGGCCCTCGTGGCAGCTCTCGGAGTGTGAGTCGTCTTGCTCACGGTGAAGGCGCGGAGTGCCAACGCATCGGCCGCCGCTGCGTCCTTCTGCGAACAAATAATGCTCGAGAAGGAGGCGGTGGAGGGGGTCCGGGAGAAACACAGGTCTCTCCCGATCCGCAGAGCCCGCGACTGAACGACCTCCGTCCTCCACGAGCGCAGGCCTGGGTTTGACAGGTGGAGCCGCTTGTCATCCTAGCAGAAGCAGGCCGGGGCGGTGGCGCGTCGCGCACCCCTCCCCTCTCTTTCCGGTAGTGAAACGGGGACACCGTTGTTCCCAAACCCGAGGGCCATCTCGAAACTAGAGATGGCCCTTTTTTTTTTTTTTATCGTGCGGAAAAATTAATTTTTAAACATTGTTTCTACAGAATTCCGCCTCATTTATTGCATACACTTTGAAGTAATTAATATTAAATTTAACTTTAATATTAATAAACATTAAACAAAATATTTCGTATGACAACCGGAACCGATGTGTTAAGAATGGTCACCCATCCTAGGACTGACCTGGCTAATTTGCTTAACACTACAATATACAGACCTACCCGGTTAGCACACTTACAGTCGCCATCAGTATTAGCTTAAGACATTCCAAGTTACTGTCCACCTTAGCTCTACAATAACTTTACACACTTCATAGAAACAAAATTTAAAAATCCGGCCAAGTGCGAGTCGGACTCGCGCACGAATGGTTCCGGATCATTATCTATACATAAGTATTAGAGTTAACGGGATATTTACCATGTGTTTCTAAGAGTGTCCGATATTAGAAACACATGGTAAATATCCCGTTAACTCTAATACTTATGTTAGTGACCATGATAGTTTAAATACATTATCTATACAATTCTAACCCCCCCCCCCCCCCTTAAATTATTTTATTTTAACTTAAATAATTATTTCTTTTTGAAATGTCTACACAACTAAATATTCTGTCAATATTTCAAGCGTCTACCTGTTACCGTTATTAACATCGAGCCAAAAACGGCGAAAAATCACGTTTGTTGTATGGAAAACCCAGCACCAGAAATACATCATCTGTGAAAGTTTCAGCTGTCTAGCTAGATCACGGTTCATGAGCCTGGTGACAGACGGACAGACGGACAACGGTGTCTTAGTAATAGGGTCCCGTTTACCCTTTGGGTTCGTAACCTTAAAATGATAAATTTGTCCTCTGGGAATTACAAAAATAATCATACATCGATGTTATTGAGATATTTTAATCCGGGATATTTTAATCGTTGGTAAATTTGTTAAACTTCTGAGGACGACTGTACCACTTTATATCAAGGTCAAAGTCTTTATTTTTCAAAATAGTGCAACGTAATTACATCTTTTTGACGTCAATAACTGCTTAATACTAAGTTTACCACGGCTTCCTAGGCGCTAGTGGAGAAGAAACGGCGCAACAAACTCCACTGCGGCATTTTCGAGACGTCAGCTTATAATAGTGATTTCTTAACCACAAGTCCTCATATTCATTCTTTAACTGAGGGCCTACCGCCCAAGTGTCGTCGATATCACAGCCGTCGAAATGTTGCGGAACAAAATGGCCGTCGACCTCGACGGCCATTTTGTACCGCCCCATTGATAATCGATGCAGGCGCGGCGTAAGAATGAATGAAACGCTGTTTTTGACAGTTAAATAGCTGCCGCCTAAAAAAATTCAAATAGACGGCCATTCCGACGCGTCGCTTTGAAGTGTCATTTCATTGCGGCACCTCATGAGCTGTCATTTTGAATATTATTTTCTTTTCCGACGGTTGATTACGATGCCGATTGCACCTACTATGGCTTTTATGGGGGCGACTGCCGACGAGTGGGTTCTGCCCTCCTATTGCACCTAACACTGGGCTACTATGGCTTTTATGGGGGCGACTGGGTTCTGCCCTCCTATTGTACCTAACACTGGGCTACTATAGCTTTTATGGGGGCTACTGCCGACGAGTGGGTTCTGCCGGGTTATTCGGTTTAAGTCCGATTCTGTTTAAGACAGATTCTGCTTACGACTGATTCTGTTGACGACAGATTCGCTTTAAGACAGAAATACAGGTAAGTACAAAATATTATAATAATTTATGTAAAGAATAAAAAAATTGGATACAACGTGCTTATTCAATGAAATAGAAGTACTGCATTCATTTCTAGCAAAACATCTCCAATTTGTATGATTACCATTCATATTCGTTTTTATAAAATTGTACCGATATCCAGCATGTAGGAGAACAGGCTTACCTTACTTACTTTTAAAAATTTGTAGCGAAACTTTTCCATTACTAGGCCTTTTTTTTTTTTTTTTTACGTGCGGAAATCCCTTCGGATACCCCCCCGCTGGCCAGCGGGGGTGGTTATGTCGTGTTTCGACTAAAACCGCACGGTGTCCTCCCCAAGTGTCCGTTGCCGGCCACCCCGGGTAAGCCCTCGAAAGGATAACCCCAGGGTTGCCGGCGGACTTTGGCCGCCACCGCAGCCTCGCCTGGTGGGGTCGGGTTTTATCCCGCTTCGGTGAGTTGGCAGGCGTGTGTAGGGCACACACGACACGCCTCCGCCACGGCCTGCTTCTGTAAGGACGGCGAGTCGGCCAACTGCCGTCCTCAGGCCCCGATCATGGAGGTCGGTAGTCCCGGGCGTAGATGAGTCTGCGGCGTCCTTGCCGCGGACTGCGAAACTCGGGGGGCAGGGCTCTCTCCCGCTCCCTCTCCGCCGTCTCTTTCGCGTGCATTACCTGCTCGCAGAAAGAGGCGGCGGCGTGCCACTTGCTCCCGTCGGAGACCACAGCCCTCACCATGGTCTCCAACGAGAGAACGTCCACGCCCAGGACCGCAACGAGATCTCGGCGTTGACTCGCCCACGCAGGGCACTCCACCATTACTAGGCCTTGTTAAATTACTGTTAATTTTTTAACATTACTAGGCCTTGTTAAAAAATTAACAGTAATTGCAAACAATTCGTAAGGAAATGTTTAATGACACAATTCCTTTTTATACG
The DNA here is from genome assembly GCA_946251805.1 of Cybosia mesomella. Classification (NCBI taxonomy): domain Eukaryota; kingdom Metazoa; phylum Arthropoda; class Insecta; order Lepidoptera; family Erebidae; genus Cybosia; species Cybosia mesomella. Next base: position 24,348,547 of record OX276390.1, on the reverse strand, counting down.
CTTTTTATTAGCTTCACCTGTATGTTTGTTTGTAACCGACTGCTTTGGGCGCGATTGTGACCCACTTTAAACGGCCAGATTTCGTTCAAACTTTGTGGATTTATCGCGGACCGATGACAATACACTAATTTGATAAAATTATTTATTAAGAATGTATTTTATTTTTTAAAAAGCGTAGGTGCTTTTTAAGATATTATCAAAATGATAATCACTCTATAATAATAAAATATTTACTTTATTTTTTAACACTATTCTTAATTTAAATTTATTAAAACTTATTTTCTATTTTTTTAGTTCGGTTTTCTATACAAAAGCGTGTTTTTTAGTTTTTTTAAACTATTTATTTATTAAACTTGTCATTATGATAGGTATACTCCGCACGCCGAACGATGATCCCTATGACGTTTCAACTGACAGTTGTATTAGTTATGCGAAACAATTTCGATAAAATACTGTTTTTTTCAGGCAAATGTCATGTCATTCAGCCACGTCATTCAACATAATAAGCAATATTTATTTATTTTGAAAAAAAGACTACGCGCATTGATGGACATAAAACACTAGATAAAAAAGTAACAGCCATATTATATTTTATTTTACTATACTTTAATTTTTATTCAAATTGCATAATTTAAAGAATTTAAAATTCTTTTTGAATTGAATTTTAAAGAATTCATAATTAGCTGGCAATTATGGATTACATGGAAAAGTATTTAAAAGGAGGCCATAGACCTACCGTAATTTTTTTAATTCAGTCATGTCATGTCTTGTCAGTCTGTTTTGTCTTCTTGTCACACCGCATCACATCGCGTCATACGAGTGCTCTAACGCCTTGTATGCGCCACGTCTTTCTTTGTTAGCTGAGTTTTGTTTCTGTTTTCGCTGTTTTGTGTTATTTGTTGATTTTCTGTTACCTGTTTGTTGATTTTCGGTTTTGCAAAATGCCGAAAATACAGCGGAAAACTGTTCTCAACAGTGAAGTTCGCGAGTTTGTAGTTCGTTTGCGAGACTATTTTGCTCGTGAACAACAAAATGGCGGACCCTTGTTACCGCTTGACAATGTTCGCGATCGTGTAGCCGATGCTCTAGGAATCGGAAAGGCTACTGTCTCTCGAATAACAAAGGAAAAATTTGGGGAGTCGTCCATGGAGGACAATAAACTATTAACACCAAAGAAGAAAAAGAAAAGGTTATGTCATATAACAGAACCTGATGATTTTGATTTAGATGCTATACGCAATCATATTTATGGTTACTACCTACGAGGTGAACTACCGACCTGCCAGAAGTTATTATCTTCATTAAAAGCTGCAGAACTCTTCAAAGGCGGTGCTACTTCTCTTAGAATTGTTTTGAAAAAATGTGGATTCCGCTATAAAAAATGTGACAAGAGAAAAATATTAATGGAGCGTACTGACATAGCTTTACTACGATGCGATTTTCTTCGCAAAATCAAACAAATTGATAACTGGGAGAAGGTAGTATACCTTGATGAGACATGGCTGAACGCCAATCATACTGTAGGTAAGGCATGGACGGATGACACAGCCAAATCCAGCACAAAAACTCCTGAAGGAAAGAGCCAGCGCTTAATCATTTGCCACGCTGGCACAGCTACAGGTTTTGTGCCGAATTGCCTGTGGGCTTTTAAGTCAGTGAAAACAACGGAGTACCACGAGGAAATGAATTTCGAAAACTTTAAGACATGGTTTATAAAACTATTAGAAAATTTGAATGAGCCTCACTATATTTTAATGGACAATGCTTCATATCACTCAGTTCAAATTAAAAAACCCCTAGCAGCAATAACAAAAAAGCTGAAATTATAGAGTGGTTACAACGCAATGGTGTGGAAACTGACAGTCAGATGTTAAAAAAAGAGTTGGTTAGACTGTTGAACTTTCACAAACAACAGACGCACCCATCATATTTTTTGGATGAATTGGCCAAATCAAATGGACACACGGTAATTCGGTTACCGCCCTATCACTGCCAATATAATGCAATCGTGTTGATATGGGCGCAGATCAAAGGTACATAGGTTACACTAAAAGTTTCCGGAACTGGCCACTTACATAAACAATATTTAAAAATTTATTACAACATTTGAAAATAGAACTCTTTGGCTGTAGAATACAGTTTGTTTCATCTGACTGTCTTTTGTTATTACCTTGTGGCGCCATTTAAAAAATTGTGTGTCTGCATCAACATGGATTTAACTCGGGAAAATTTTCGTAGTATGATTTTCTACGATTTTAAGTGTAATTTGACGGCTCAACAGAGCATCGCTCGGCTTGAAACAGCTTTTGGCGATGAAGCTCCATGCAAGACAACTGTTTATAGCTGGTTTGCAGAATTCAAGCGTGGTCGTATCAATCTCAGTGACGAATCTCGCGATGGTCGGCCGTCCACCGCTGTGACCAACAAAAACATCGATGCTGTGCGCCGTATGATTGAAACAGACAGGCATGTGACCTACCATGAAATTCGCGCATCCTTAGAAATAGGCATGAGTCAAATACAATCAATCCTACACAAACATTTGGGTGTGAGAAAGCTGTGCTCGCGGTGGATCCCACATAACTTGACCGAGGATCAAAAAACGGACCGCGTCACTTGGTGCAGTGCCATGCTTACCAGATTCAACGAAGGTGCGTCAAATTTGGTGTGGGACATAGTAACAGGTGACGAAACATGGATTTATTGCTACGATCCCAAAACAAAGCAGCAATCGAGCGTATGGGTCTTTCAAGATGAGCCGAAACCAACCAAAGTGGCGCGCGTGAAAAGTGCATCTAAGCGGATGATTGCTTCTTTTTTTAATAAAACTGGACACGTGGCTACTGTTGCTTTAGAAAATCGTCGTACTGTGAATAGTGACTGGTACACGACCATTTGTTTGCCGGAAGTTATTGACGAACTCCGTAAAAATAACCGTAAACGCCGTATCATCCTGCACCACGACAATGCTAGTTCTCACACGGCCAGACAGACAAACGACTTTTTGAAGGCGAAAAATGTAGAACTCATGAGTCATCCTGCATACAGTCCCGACCTGGCACCTTGTGACTTTTATCTGTTCCCAAAAATTAAGAACCAATTACGTGGCCAACGATTTTCATCACCAGAAGAGGCTGTCGAGGAGTATGAAAAACACGTTTCAGAGGTCACCACAGAGGAGTGGCACAAAAGTTTTCAAAACTGGTTTGATCGAATGAAAAAGTGCATAGACGCCAAGGGAGATTATTTTGAAAAACAATAAATTAATTTTGTACCTTTAATAGTATTTTTTCATATTCATTCCGGAAACTTATAGTGCGCCCCACGTATCTATATTTTTTATTTATATAATATTATGTATATGCATATATTTCTAAAAATAATTACTAAATGTACAAATATTTTCAGGTCATGCAGCTAGGCATAACACAACTCCGCCATTCACGGCAAATAAAATGATGGTTTCATTGGAAGAAGCTTGCGCTCAAGTGACAGTTGTCGATTGGCGAAAAGTGGTCGAAAGAACGAAGAAAATTTGCTTACAAGACTGGATCGAGATGTACAATACGACATTATCATTGACCAACCGTTAATAATAAACGTCACGGATAGCTGCAGTTCAGACTCAGATTTTGAAGATCCGATTGACCCTGTATCAGATTCAGATTGATATAAATAAAATACAAACTCAAAGCATTTGTTTTATTTTTCCAACAAATTATCGATATTTTGTTTATCGATGTGTCCCTTCTTAGTCGATAACAGCTTGACGACGTAACTTTTGCAGCACGTACCATGTACATTTGCATTGAGTTTTTTTCTATTATTTCCGAACATTACGTAATAATTTCTTAATATTCATTTTTATAATTTACAATTGTACACAATTATGATTTTTTCGACTTTTTAATGGACCTCTAAAGGATTTGATGTGATAGGACGTCAGTACAATGTTAAGAGCTAACGAACTGTCATAGGGATCATCATTCAGCGTGCGGATTATAGGTATACTTCAACCACAAGTGGCCAGTCTTATTAGATAAACCAAAAGAGGTATCTTTAAGCGATATGATTAAAATTACTATAATGGCACGTGTTCTGTGAATTGATGATAAGAAAATTGTAATAATATAATAAAGTTTATTATAATTGATATGCACAGATAATAATTTTCTACTTGAAGGTACAAATTCTGTCTTAAAGCGAATCTGTCGTCAACAGAATCAGTCGTAAGCAGAATCTGTCTTAAACAGAATCTGACTTAAAACGAATAAACTGTTCTGCCCTCCTATTGTACCTAACACTGGGCTACTATGGCTTTTATGGGGGCGACTGGGTTCTGCCCTCCTATTGTACCTAACACTGGGCTACTATGGCTTTTATGGAGGCGACTGCCGACGAGTGGGTTCTGCCCTCCTATTGTACCTAACACTGGGCTACTATGGCTTTTATGGGGGCGACTGTGTTCTGCCGTCCTATTGCACCTAACACTGGGCTACTATGGCTTTCATGGGGATGACTGGGTTGTCGTTTTGAATATTATTTTCTTTGAAAATAATTTTGGTCTTTCCAATTGTAGGTTGCTTTTTCAATTATTCTGCTTTCTAGCGACTAACTAATTAAAACACTCTTTAATCTTTACCTTACCTACTTAAACGTTTTTGCTGTGTTGTTTGTTGTTTTCGTATGTTTCAGAAGGAAGGAATAAGCGAAGGAGTTGGAGGACGAAATTCCATCGTCGGCAGTCACCCCCATAAAAGCCATAGTAGCCCAGTGTTAGGTGCAATAGGATGACAGAACCCAGTCGCCCCCATAAAAGCCATAGTAGCCCAGGGTTAGGTGCAATAGGAGGGCAGAACCCAGTCGCCCCCATAAAACCCATAGTAGCCCAGTGTTAGATGCAATAGGAGAGCAGAACCCAGTCGCCCCCATAAAAGCCATAGTAGCCCAGTGTTAGGTGCAATAGGAGGGCAGAACCCAGTCGCCCCCATTAAAGCCATAGTAGCCCAGTGTTAGGTGCAATATAAGGGCAGAACCCAGTTGCCCCCATAAAAGCCATAGTAGCCCAATGTTAGATGCAATAGGAGAGCAGAACCCAGTCGCCCCCATAAAAGCCATAGTAACCCAGTGTTAGGTGCAATAGGAGGGCAGAACCCAGTCGCCCCCATAAAAGCCATAGTAGCCCAGTGTTAGGTGCAATAGGAGGGCAGAACCCACTCGTCGGCAGTCACCCCCATAAAAGCCATAGCAGCCCAGTGTTAGGTACAATAGGAGGGCAGAACCCAGTCGCCGCCATAAAAGCCATAGTAACCCAGTATTAGGTACAATAGGAGGGCAGAACCCAGTCGCCCCCATAAAAGCCATAGTAGCCCAGTGTTAGGTGGAATAGGAGGGCAGAACCCAGTCGCCCCCATAAAAGCCATAGTAGCCCAGTGTTAAGTGCAATAGGAGGGCAGAACCCAGTCGCTCCCATAAAAGCCATAGTAGCCCAGTGTTAGGTGCAATCGGTATCGTAATCAACTGTCGGAATAGAAAATAATATTCAAAACGACAGCTCATGAGGTGCCGCAATGAAATGACACTTCAAAGTGACGCGTCGGAATGGCCGTCGATTTGAATTTTTTTAAGCGGCAGCTATTCAACTGTCAAAAGCAGCGTTTCATTCATTCTTACGCCGCGCCCGCCGGCATCGATTATCAATGGGGCGGTACAAAATGGCCGTCAAGGTCGACGGCCAATTTGTACCGCAACATTTCGACGGCTGTGATATCGACGACACTTGGGCGGTAGACCCACTGATTCTTTGAATTTTATTAATACTTAGCAATCATTAATTTATTTTTCCATTGGTTACGCCAAAGTAATATGAAAACAAAACACAGACCGGTCAAAATTGAAGTCAATGGGGGAGGCCTATGTTCAGCAGTGGACTTCCTACGGCCGATATGATGATGTTGATAATGAATATGAAATAAAAAATATTACAAATTTTTATACTCATTCATACGTATACATACAGACTTATGAGAAACAGACCGAATATTTCCGATTAATTTTCAAGCTAAAAATTTACCACATAAATAATAATCAATGTAGCTCAAACGGGACCAAACTAAGGCTGACAACCTCTACGAATGCTACGCAACATGCATACGGCCATAAAATTAATAAGGTAAGGCATAAGGTCACTGGAATTAGAATAGAAACGAGTAAAATTGTTTAGTTATTTATTTATTTAATTTTCCATAACATAACATAAACTCACACCTATATCCCCGAAGGGGTAGGCAGAGGTGCTAGCACCCACGTTTCGCCAGTTTATGTTTTAGGTCCCAATGTAATAGGTAACGAGCCTATTGCCATTAACCGGGCACTTATAACCTGCGATAAATACACACATAACTTCGAAAAGCATCGAAAAGTCATTGGTGTGGGCCATGGTAATACCTGGGATCGAACCCGAGACCTCGTCTCAGCAGTCCTTTACCTCCACCCATACCACTAGGCTACCGCGGTTTAATTTTTCAAGTAACAAATTAATATTAGCACTGAAGCAACTAGTGACCACTGGGGGGAAAATTTGCTTCAGTTCCATATCTATGCTTGTGTGAGTGTATGTACAGGGTAAAGAAACCCGAACTTACCCTTCTCTAATTATTAATCATCTGTATATAGCAAGAAGGTTTAAGATAGTGGAGATTGCAGTGCCTTATAGAACTTGAGTCAAAAAATATGACCTTGTTGACGTCAACGTATGTTTTGCGTCCCTTTCTTTGGGGTGACCACGTTTTAGTGCAAGTTTGGGATACATATTTTAGGTTACGTCTTGATCACGACAAATAAATGGTATCTACGTTTTCATTATATTGAATAAACACAATAATGTAAGTGTACTACGTGAGTTCGACAAATGGAAGTGCGATTAACGATTGTGTGACAAAACTGTACTGCGACTCACCATAGTTCGAATGCACGCTAGTGCGACACACTGTAGGTCGACATTACTCTAGTGCGACAATCGTTTGTGTTGTACTAGATGGCATTAAAAGTCCACAGAACATATTTTGACATTCTTCAGAAAAATAGATTGACCAAACTGCCAGTCCTAATAGGCTTCTATGTTGCTAAACTCTAACAGAGCCAAGGGTTTGAAGCAGAAGACAGTACTCCAAGATAAGGACGTATTGTGAGGAGGATCCTCTCTCTGGAGTCCTAACCACTTGGTAACTTGGTCACTATTTTTTACCTATATTTTAAAATATATTTGTTTTTTTTTTATTGAAATTAATTTTAAAACTGTAATTTATATGTACTCGTAAATCGTTGAAATAAAGGAAATAATATTTAATCATCATATTATTTTATAATAGTATTTTTGACGTTAAATATTTGCAGATGCAAAATATGTTTGATGATGATGACATGTATTTATTTACAAAAGAAAAAGTAGGTGTTGAAGTGTGTTTATCTGCATTGTAGAACAAATATTACAAGCTATTTCAGCAATTCTTTTTTTGGGTCTAGATTGCGTTGAGTAGTATGTCGTAGAATATTATTTATTACTAGCTGTCCCTCGCGGCTTCTCCCGTGTCATACTTCGATCCCCCTTGACACTTATTTAATTCATACCGATATGCCCGGAATTTATTAGTTTTACAAGAATATATGGAAATTTGCCCGATTTGTTGACATATATGATTATTACTAGCAGTCCCTCGTGACTTCTCCCGTGTCAAACTTCGATCCCCCTTGGCACTTATTTCATACCGACATGCCCGGAATTTATTAGTTTTACAAGAATATATGGAAATTTGCCCGATTTGTTGACATATATGATTACTGCTCCGCTCCCCTAGTTAGTGGCGTGATGATATTTAGTCTATAGCTTTCCTCTATAAAAAGGTTATCCAACACAAAAATATTTTTTAGAATAGAACTAGTAGTTCCTGCAATCAGCCCGTTCAACCAAACAAACAAACAAACTCTTCAGCTTTTTAATACGGGTGGGCCAAATTTTTTTGCAAATAGCAACACTAGATTTTTTTGAAAACCGTTCGAGAGAGGGGCGCGCGGGTCGCGGGAAACTATACGTCACTTCATGCAATTTTAGTCACGATGGACCGCTTCACAGGACTACAGCGTGCTTTTTGTGTAAAACAATTTTACGAAAACAATGATTCCGACGTTACTGTACGACGCCTGTTTAGAATTGAATACGGATTACGCCGTATAAGTAAGTGTCCAAGTGTTAATTTGATCAAAGCTTGGGTCGAGAAGTTCGAGCAAACGGGATCAACAACGAATTTTAAACAAACAGGGCGGCCACGTTCAAGAATAAGTGATGAGAACATTCGAGAGGTCGAAATATCCGTAAGGAACGATCCAGAATCATCTACGCGTAAGCATTCGGCGGCTCTGGCAATACCAAGAACTAGTCTACGGCGGATTTTGCATCTGGATTTCAAATTTCACCCATATAAGCTTCAAATTGTGCAGGAGATGAAACCAAATGATTATATTCAACGTAAGTTATTGGCTGACACCATGCTGGAGCGATTCTCTAGCCTTGAGAATATCTTGTTTACGGACGAGGCCCTTTTTCACATCAATGGGCACGTGAATAAGCACAATTGTCGATATTAGAGCAGGGACAACCCTCACCTTTAACACCAAAAGTCACTTCATACACCTAAAACGACAGTATGGGCTGCCATATCAGCAGAGGGCATAATTGGTCCGTATTTCTTTGAAAATAATCAAGGAAATAATGTAACTGTGAATTCAACGGAATACGTCAAGATGTTGCAAGACTTTTTGACGCCGCAGTTGCATGAATTTCAAGGGTACAACAGCAGGACCTGGATGCAACTAGGGACCTAAAAACCCATTCATAAAGGTTACATAATTATATGGGTTACACTATGAAACGGTTACAGAATGAAAGTGTTACACTTATAAATGTGGTATTGAATCTGTTAATCGTTACCCCTTTCAATTGTGTAACCGTTATATATATGTAACAGATATAAATCTGTTAACAGTGTTAATACGAGGGTCAAACTGAAAGTTCTTAGAAAATCAAAAACTGATTACATTAGCCATTAGCCAGTTTTATTATATCTTTTCAAAATATTGTCCATTCACGTCAATACACCACTGCATGCGATGGAACCACTGGGAAAAGCACTTTGCCCACTCGTCCTTAGGGGTCTCTTCAATGGCATCGCGATACGCAGCCACCGCTTCTTCAGCATTCATAAACCGCTTTCCTTTAAGTTTTTCTTTAATTTTTGGAAATAAATAAAAATCACAAGGCGCGAGGTCGGGGCTATACGGCGGGTGACCCAGTAATTCAATGTTTGATGTCGCCAAATAGTCGATCGTTCGCTTGGCGGTGTGCGACGAGGCGTTGTCGTGGTGAAGGAGGATCCTACTGCCAGGTCGTTTCTCTCGAACTTTTTCCAAGACAAGTGGCAAACAATTGGTAGTGTACCATTCTGCAGAAACTGTTTTTTGATCCTCTAACACAATTGTTACGAAATGACCTATCCTTCCAAAGAACGAGGCCACCATTTTTTTTCCCGCACTTCGATCTCTCTTCACTTTAGTTGGCAACTCCTCGAAAGGAAACACCCACTGAGCAGATTGTCTTTTGGTTTCAGGATCATAACAGTAAATCCAGCTTTCGTCACCTGTTAGTATGTCGAACACAGCATTAGAGTCACCTCCGTTAAATCTTTCAATCATTTTACGGCACCAATCCACACGATGGAGTTTTTGAGCCTCAGTCAAATTATGAGGTATCCACCGGGCGCAAAGCTTCCTGACCGCTAAATGTTCGTGGAGGATTTTGTGCACTTGACTCATACCGATGCCTAAGCTTGTCCGAATCTGCTGATAGGTCATTCTTTTGTCAGTCTCTATCATACGCCGCACAACACAGATGTTATTTTCAGTCGTCGCCGTAGAAGGCCGTCCCTCACGTAAATCATCAGTGAGATTAGTGCGACCACGTTTAAACTCATTAAACCAGTTGTAAACAGTCGCACGAGATGGGGCTTCATCGTGAAAGGCCAATCGTAGTCTATCATAACTTTCTTGTTGACTTAAATGACATCGAAAGTCATAAAAAATCATTGCACGAAAATTTTGTCGTGTTAAATTCATGTTAACGTGACACAGACAATTTTCAATTTGCCGCCTAATCGTAAAACAAATGATAAATGAATGAAATATATACTCAGTAATATTGGCAAAGAGTTCTATTTTCAAATTTTAGAATTATTTTTTTATTATATTGTTTATAAGTGGCCAGTTCTAAGAACTTTCAGTTTGACCCTCGTAAGGGTTCATCATCATCATCATCATCATCAACCTATTCTAGTCCACTGCTGGACATAGATCTCCCCTAATGAGCGCCATAGCGCCCTGTCTTCAGCTTGCCGCATCCAGCATCTGCCCGCAAGGGTAAGGGTTGGGTTAACCGAAATGCTACGTTGCCATATTTACTATTATAATTCTAATCTAAATGTTGAAATAAAGGTATTTTGAACACCCGCTACGTCGCCGCCCGTCGTCCTTGGGTCGCTTCTTTTTAAGGCAAACAATGTAAAGGAATAAATCAAATCTGAAAGTTCCTTTTTTATAGAAATACTTATTCATCAAAAATTTACAATAATAATGATGAAAAAAAAGGTACATAATTGCCATTATAGGTACGAAAATATTAACGACCTCCGTCCTCCATGAGCGCAGGCCTGGGGGTGGCAGGTGAGGCCGCCTGTCACCCCAGCAGAAGCAGGCCGGGACGGTGGGGCGACTAGCGCTCCTCCCCCAAACCGGGGCAGGACGGGGACACCGTGGTTCCCAAGCCCGAGGGGGCCATCTCGAAACCGGAGATGGCCCAGGGTCAGTCGGGGTGCGAGGGATATGCTCTATGGGCAACCTGACACCCCGGCGTCTGTGGACCCGAGACGGCGTGCGGTTTTGGTCGGTTCAGGCCCGACATAACAGCCCCCGCTGGCCGGCTCTAGATGATGATTCTGGAACATTCTACCCTCTTTATTAAGAGCTATAAAAGGACGCCCGGCGATCGCCACGAGTCAGTTAATTTTCGGAAGCCAAAGTGAACACATCTTACCGAAGCGATTCAAGACCTGCAACTTAAGCAACGACTGTTGACTACTGTGAACTGCTGAGCGACTTGAACTGTTGAAGAGTACTGTGTGTGCTAGTTATTTAGTTGTCTAGTTTGTGGTGAGCGAATAAAACTCTTTGTTGTATAAACGGCATTTAATTTGTACCCCGTGCACGTAACAACTGGTGTCAGAAGTGCGATGCCGTTATTACCACGTGAAGACGAAGGGCGTACTCCACGGACCAGACGTCAAGTGGAAAGGGATGCTGCACGTCAACGGAGCCTTGAAGAGGAAGGGCGTCAGGCTGATTCTGCTATCTCAACTAAGGCAGCACCAGATGGAACCTCGTCAGATACCAACATGATGACGTTGTTAGCTTCTATGCAGCAGATGATGCAGGCCTCCTTGCAAGAAATGCGGGCCTCCATGCAAGAGATGCAGGCCAACCAAGAGGCTAGTCGACAGACGATGCAGGCCAACCAAGAGGCTGTCATAGGTAAAATCGATACGGGCATCCATGCACTGGGAGATAAAGTGAAGAACCTTGAAGATGACTTGCAAATGCTAAGTAAGGAAGTGGCTTCGAAGACTGGGACCATTGACGACTGCTTGCAAATGCTGAGTAAGGAAGTGGCTTTGAAGACTGGGACCATGGACGACCGCTTACAAGAGCTTGAAAAAGAGATCAGACCTGTTGACGACCGCTTGCAAAAGCTTGAAAAAGAGATTGTCAAGCTAAAAACCTGCGGACCTGTTGCCGCGACCTCACCATCATCAGCGAAGTGCGACCTACCACACTTCGATGGAACTTCCTCGTGGACAGCCTTCAAGTTGCAATTTAAGATATTGGTAAAAACTAAAGCCTGGAGCAACGAGGAGTCCTTTATGGCCTTGACACTTGCATTACGAGGAGATGCCTTAGTAATACTGGAAAACCTGCCGCCTGAAGGAAGGACACTGGAGTCTCTGATGGAAGCATTAGACACACGCTACGGTGACAAGCACCTGGAGAATGTCTACCGAGTGCAGTTACGCGAGAGGAAACAAAAAGCTGGTGAAAGCCTCCAGGAGTGGGCTGTAGAGGTTGAAAGGCTCGTTCGTCGGGCCTACTCATCGATACCCGTGATGATTGAGACCACCCTACTGGAGGCCTTCTTAAACGGTATACGGGACGCAGAAGTGAAAACTAATGTAGAGTTGCGTCACCACCAGACCTTAAAGGAAGCACTGGCTTATGCTCTTGAGGTGGAAACCGTACGAAAGAATGCCGGGATAGGGAAGATCAGGGAGGTCAAGGAGGTACTTGCAGAGGAGAGGAAGCCGCGGTATGTCCCAACGTGTTATTCTTCCAGTCAGAGTGTCCTTCGAGGAAACGGAGGAGGGTCACCGACTCCGGGACCCAAGTGGATCAAGATGTTCCGTTAAACTAAATGACGCCAGGGCCGCGGGGCGGGCGCTGGCTGGTCGATACAAGGCCCCAACCATCACAATAACTCAAGTTGACAATGGAAATAGTCTGACCATCGAGGCCACCTTAGACAATCAACCTTGTAGTTTAACAGTGGATACTGGAGCTTCACGTACAGTTGTTAGGCCGGAATTGCTGAAACGCACCATAAGGTGGGAAAAACGATTTCCGAGGTCCAGCTTCAGACAGCTACTGGCCAGCCAGTGACTGTCCTCGGTGAAACAGATGTAAAGGTAAGAATTGGCGACCAAATATATGACCAGTCTGTATTAATTGCTAATATTACTGATGATTGCATTTTGGGACTGGATTTCTTGAGAAACCAACAATGTGTCTTGGATATACCTAGAGGAGTGCTGAGATTTCCTGATCAGGAAGTTTGTTTACAAGGATCGCACCCGTGCACTCTTTACTGTTTAACGGATACGACGTTAGCTCCTAAATCGGAAACATTAGTCAGAGTGAGGTTTCCTGCGAATGCTGAACAAAGAAGATGTCTTATTGTGGAAGATACCGGCAGTCATCAAAACTTAATAACAGCGAGAACCTTACTGATGCCGAACGAAATCGCTACGGTGAGAATCTTCAACCTCAGTGATGAAATAGTTCTCCTGAAGAAGAATAGTGTGGTCGGAAAATGTGAGGAAGTAAAGTACCTGAGACGGTTGAACAGCACTACGACTAAACAAGGCGGTACACAAATCTCCGAAGATCACATCCAGCAACTTCTCGAGAATTCAAAGGAAAACTTATCGGCATCAGAATTGCATCAAGCCAGAGACCTCCTGCTACGATTTAGAGACATCTTTGCAACTGGAAATGACTGTGGAAGGACTGGGCTCGTGAAACACCGAATTGACACAGGTGACTCCAGGCCTATAAAACAAAGACCTCGACGTTTACCATGGGCAAGAGAAGAGGAGGTAGCAGTTATGATTAAAGACATGGCCGATAACAGGGTGATTGAACCTTCTACGAGTCCATGGTCATCACCTGTGGTACTAGTGAAAAAGAAGGATGGCAGTACAAGGTTTTGTGTGGGTTACCGAATGTTGAAGAAAGACAGTTATCCTTTGACTAGAATCGACGATACCCTGGACATGCTTAGTGGTATGAAATGGTTTTCAACCATCGATTTAAAAAGTGGCTACTGGCAGGTGGAGATCAGTCCTGACGATAAAGAGAAGACAGCCTTTAGTACAGGAATTGGAAACGGTTTTTGGCATTTTAATGTCATGCCATTTGGTTTATGCAATGCACCGGCCACGTTCGAACGCCTCATGGAAAGAGTAATGGTGGGTCTACTCGGAGACGTCTGTCTGGTTTACTTGGACGATGTTATAGTTATGGGACGCAGTTTCAAAGAAAACCTGAAGAACCTGAAAAAAATGTTTTTATTCGGATTCGTGAGGCTAACCTTAAACTGAGTCCAAAGAAGTGCGCTTTATTTAAAAAGGAGGTCAGCTATCTTGGACATGTCATCTCAACGGAAGGAGTCCAAACCGACCCCGAGAAGATAAAAGCCGTTCAAGAATGGCCTGTTCCAAAGAACAAAACGGAGGTTAGCGCGTTTCTGGGACTGTGCGCGTATTACAGACGCTTCATTAAGCATTTCTCGGATATTACGAAACCACTACACCGACTGACGGAAGATAAACGAGACTTCGTTTGGGACCTGAATTGCGAGCAAGCTGTTAGTACGCTTAAACAACGCTTGTGCGAAGCCCCGATATTGGGTTATCCTACTAGGGAAGGTAGATTCATTGTGGACACGGACGCCAGTAACACCGGAATAGGTGGAGTGATGTCACAAGTGCAGGGAGATCGCCATGTTGTAATAGCATACTTCAGTAAATCGCTATCTAAACCGGAAAGGAATTACTGTGTTACTCGTCGTCAACTTCTCGCTGTGGTGAAGTCTTTACAGCATTTTAACAAGTATCTTATACGACGAGAGTTTACACTAAGGACAGATCATGCTGCGCTACAGTGGTTGCTGCAATTCAAGAACCCGGAAGGCCAAGTAGCAAGATGGATCGAACAACTACAGGAATTTCCCTTTGTAATAGAACACCGAAGTGGAAAAGGGCACGGCAATGCTGATGCTCTGTCACGAAGGCCGTGTGTCGAAGATTGCAAGCATTGTCAGAGAAACGAAGCCCGAGAAGAGATTGAAGTCATAAGGGTGAATGGACTTGACGACGAATGGACTGGAAGCAGTATGCAGAAGGCGCAAGAGGATGATGATGATCTAAAACCTATACTGCACTGGAAACAGCTTGGCAGCAAACCCCAATGGAGTGACGTATCTGCTTACAGTTCGACGACCAAAAGCTATTGGGCCCAGTGGGACAGCTTAGCACTGGTAGACGATATCCTGTATAGGATGCAAGACCATGCAAGTAGTGGTACCACGAAGCAAGGTGGCCCCACTCTTACGGTACATCCACGATGGTTTTTCTGGCGGGCATCTCGGAGTCAAGAAAACTCTAGTTAAAGTGCGACAGCGGTTTTACTGGTTTCGTTGTCGGGAAGATGTCGAGGATTGGTGCCGTAAATGCACTGCATGTGCTTCGGTTAAAGGACCACAGACAAGAAGCTGTACAACGTTGGAGCACCGTGGGAACGTATCGCCATTGATGTTGCTGGACCTTTTCCAACGACTGATGAGGGTAACAAATACATCACAGTAGTGCAAGATTACTTCACTAAGTGGCCGGAAGTATTTGCGACACTGTAACGGTTAAATGTTTTTATGAGGGTTTTTATATGAAGATATGAAAAGTTTAAGGGGTGACTTATGCACTGTAAGATTTAATAAAGTAATTGATGCTAACTACCGGCTAGGGCGAGCTGAGAGAAATAAAAGGTTGATTACAATATATTAAGAGATTATAATCGGTGTAAGAAAACGTTACATGAATTTATTTTTGGTATTGGAGTAAATGAACCTCAGGGAATGGATTCGTAATAAATATTCTGCCGTGGCGTTGTTCGGTCCGTTGTGCAAAGATGGTAGTATGCACTTAGCTAGTGGACACGTGGCTAGTGGTGATGCCGGCGTGCCAGGGTCTCCGCTGGTGTGCCTCGCTACCGCCATTATGGTGCGAAGCCCGGTGCGAAGACCCTGGAAATAGAAAAAGTGCGGGTCAGTTTGTCACTAGGCAATTACGTCCAAGTGACCCGCTAAAATAGCAGGTGAAGAGAATCTCCCAGCGGCAATGCAGCGTAGCTAAAAGCTATAATAAAAAGGAATATAAATAGGCAGCAAAAGCTGGTGCCTCGACCTCTGACCGTAGGGGTCATCGGCTTCGTGGCACTAATTAGGTGGGCTGAAATAGGACACAGAATAAAATAAAATATATTAAGATATGCATTTTAGCAGGCAATAAGCTGCACTGCTGGAAAGTCTTCACCTGTAGAAAGAAGTAGGAAATGTTGATCTCAAAACTTACCCGGAGCCGACAGCAGTTGGCCACGGAGTCAAAGTGAACTTCCTCAGCGAAGGTTGTAACATTTTATTTTCTGAAATAGATACTTAAAAAAAAAGGCGAATCCGGTAGCGACATCTATGCACGGAGTTCTCCCGGAGTGTAGCAGCGTTCGATCCGAATCCCATAGTGGTGTTGTGGTTCACAGTAATACCACGAGATGGCGTTGCTGTACTGGATGCAATAAAATTTCATTTCATTTAATGTGTCCCTGTATTCTGTCCTTTGGGAAGAATAATTATGATTTGTAGTCAAACGTTAAGTTCCAGGCTTTTCCCTAATTTATTAACTCAGTCCCTCTATGGTTTTCATCTTCATAAGCTATGGTTTGTCTAGTAAAATACGTATAAATTAAGTAGATACTTAATCTGCCTTGTGTTCACAGCGACAAGTTGACACCTGATTGTGCCGCATTGTCGGAGTGACTTTGTGTTTTCAGCGA
The DNA here is from genome assembly GCA_946251805.1 of Cybosia mesomella. Lineage (NCBI taxonomy): Eukaryota > Metazoa > Arthropoda > Insecta > Lepidoptera > Erebidae > Cybosia > Cybosia mesomella. The sequence continues at coordinate 24,332,008 of OX276390.1, read as the reverse complement.
GACTGCTCGTGAAAAAAACACTGGAATATGGTCTTTTCGAGAAAGTTCTTAGCTAGAAGGTATATAAGGCCAGGTCAGCTGGCGGGCCGTCACTTGAGAATTCTTCGTTGAGAACCTATAACGGTTATTTTTGTGTATAGACTATTTTGTCAATTTCTATAAGTTCATAACCTATACTAATTAGATTCAGTGATATTCCCACATCGTTGGTAAGTTTCTGCACTATATTTGCTTCTAAGTTTCTTCTGCATTAGAGTGAATACTTTATACTCATTTTGGTCTCAGGGTCCCAGATTCGGGTCTTGGAATCACAACTTGCGAACGTGATTGAGCGGAAATGCAATCCCGAGTGTCAGTATCGCTATACCGAGGGCTCTTCTCGTCTACATCTCGGTAGACAATGGAGGACTCGCGGGACGATGCTTGGCCCCGTGCTGGCAGACAACAGGCTCTGGTCACGTACACACTCGAAGCAGCTCCGAGCTTCAGTATCGCTTTACCGAGGGCTCTTCTCGTCTACATCTCGGTAGACAATGGAGGACTCGCGGGACGATGCTTGGCCCCGTGCTGACAGAAAACCAAGGATCTGGTTACGTATTTAATTTTCCTTTAATATTTTGTGTGTACCCTAAATTTCACTAATCTTGTACTTACTTGGGCGTAGAGGAGTTCCCCAACCACCTTGGGTTGGCTAGGAAGGCCCTACGCATAAGTGGAGAGACCGGCAAGACCTTTAAGTAATTCTCAAGTCAACGTATAACCTTATTATGTATTTCTGAACTTTTTGTAACTTGTGTATTGTGTATCTGGAGTAAATATATGTATGTATAACTGTGTGTAAGAGAGTTTTCTTTGAAGTGATACCCGAAAGTTCCTCGCACACCCACAGCACTATTCTATTCTCTGACCTCTGATGAAAAGGCGCCCTGGGATTTAGGAACTCATGCACCCTACGACTGAGGTAGCTGGTGAGTAGATCGTCTGATAGGTTCAGCGGTTATAGACTTGTAGACCGCCTGACAGGTTCAGCGGTTATAGGTTTGTAGACCGTTTGACACGTTCAGTGGTTATAAGGTTGCCAAGGAAAGGAACGATATAAGAGCCGTCAGTTGATAACTGGGCTAGTGTTGTCCAATCTCGCTCGCACAACCATAGATAATTAGTAATAAGTTATCGAAACATACTAAAATATCGATTAATTTGCGGATATAATTCTTATTTGATTTCTAAAGAATCCACAACGTTACAATACCCCCTCAATTAGTTCAGGGTTTTTGTTACCCAAAAACCCGATACTGGACTGCTCAATACAATGCTTGACTTACGCTTACACATACATACTTTCTGATGTGGGTCAAATAATAAACTATGTTACTTTAATAACACTTTCAATAATAATTTGACTTGGTCATAACTTTAATAGTTGTTAATTTTTTTTTTTTTGACAAGTTGATTGTCTTTATAGTTTTAAATCATATTACCCTACCACTACTATATATTTTCTTCTTCTTTTCTCCTCATACGGCGCACCTATGGAGATCCACTCCGACCAAGGACGGACCTTCGAGTCTGCTCTATTTCAAGAAATGTGCAAACTCCTCGGAATGAACAAGACCCGTACAACTCCAGCGCACCCGCAGTCAGACGGAATGGTCGAGAGGTTTAACCAGACGTTGAAAAATCACTTGGCTAAAGTTGTCGAAGAACACCACAGAGATTGGGACCAGTACATTCCACTGTTCCTGATATCCTATCGGTCTGCGGTGCACGACAGTACGGGACACACTCCAGCTAAAGTAAATTTTGGTCGAGAGATAAGGCTACCAGTAGATGCAATAACCGGCACGCCACCCGATAGTCCTAAACTCGTGACGGACTACGTGAGTGAACTTCAAAACCGGCTGGACGAGGTGCACAGAATGGTACGGGAAAACCATTTGAAGACAGGTATAAGGATGAAAACCCGGTACGATAGAAATGCAAACACCAATGGTTTTGATGAAGGAACACTGGTATGGTTTCACAATCCGCTACGCAGAAAAGGAAAATCTCCAAAACTTCAAGCTCGCTGGGAGGGACCCTATACGGTTGTTACAAGAATCAATGACATCACCTACCGCATTAAGAAGCGGCTTAGGGGAAAACCAAAGGTAGTCCATGTGGATAGGTTGAAGCGATATTATGGAACAAATGATGCTCGGGACGAGCATGACTAAGAGGGGGGTAATGTTACAACGATCATCGATATCTCGAAAACTACTGATCGAATCTTCTAGAAATTAAAACGCATTCTTAATGTCGAAGTATTCTATCGATCCGTTTAGAAAAATCCAGAAAAGTCAATACAAAATCACAAGCCCTTTAAATTACTATCCTAAATTAAATAATATCCTATTTTAAATAACTAACCTACTTTACCTACAAATCGCGATAACAAGGGCATTCACCTCTATCGTCGGCACGACTGTGTAGGTACTTGTTTTCTCGACAGCTCCAGTAAATACCTTCTCTCCTCGAACGCTCTAGTGCCTTATCTCTAGATGATTCTGGAACATTCTACCCTCTTTATTAAGAGCTATAAAAGGGCGCCCGGCGATCGACACGAGTCAGTTAATTTTCGGAAGCGAAAGGGAACACATCTTACCGAAGCGATTCAAGAGAGTTACACCTGCGACTTAAGCAACGACTGTGGACTACTGTGAACTGCTGAGCGACTTGAACTGTTGAAGAGTACTGTGTGTGCTAGTTATTTAGTTGTCTAGTTTGTGGTGAGCGAATAAAACTCTTTGTTGTATAAACGGCATTTAATTGGTACCCGCGCACGTAGCAATGTTATTAATAATAATTTTTCACAATGATTCGATAATTATGGGAATCTCTAATATATCAAAAAACTAACATTAACAACTAATAGCAACAAAATTAATTTGATTGCGACTGTACCGCCAGAAAACAGCGTGTGACAGCGTGCAGTGCAGGTGATGGTCAACACAAAGAACGCGCAGTCGTGCCCGCTCCCGCGCTGCTCGTCCGTCACACTGATACCTAATTAAGGTTGCCAACCGTCCGATGTTACTCGTACAAGTACGAGATTTATGATCTTTTGTACGAGGTACGAGACACTATCAGCCTCGTACATTTATGTACGATATTTTGATAACTGGGAAAGAAGCATGGTTTTTCATTGCAGACAATTTTACGTGGTATGAAGTAGAAACAGACACGATAGTATCCAAGTCATCAAAACAGCTGTCAGCTGTCAAGTAAACACTAATTAAATTCAGCTCCGTAATTAAATTCATCCAAAATTAATATACTTCTTAAACAGTACTCAATAGTGAGTAAAAATGCTAATCCACCCTGGAACTGTGTGCGAAATTGTTATCTAGTGAAACAAAATAGTTTTAGTTCTGTTTTTGACTGTGTTAACAACTGTGCAACAAATCAGTGTAAACAAACAAATGTACTTACTCTTATCACCCCCTACCAAAATAAACTGCAGTGCTGATAATGTAACAAGCAATTTACCACTAAATATCACACACAAACAACTACAAAGAGTGTAAAAAGTAAATTAAAAAAAAAGCGACTGATTTTGTTTATGAACGTGGAGGGTAATAATATTTACTTATCAACAACTTTATGTTATGACCGACATCTACAGCACATCTCTTAAAATCATAAACTCAAACAGGGGCTATTATCAGAAGACCAATTTTGAACACTAGTCTTGTATGTACTAGACAGTGGTTTAACTACACTGCTCCACCATCACGCTAACAAAAGGTCTTAAGATCGATTCCAACGGCCGACAAACAGCTTTTTGAAGTTCATTACATTTCTAATATGAATTTCTTTGAAAACATAACGTTTAGGAAAAGACATTCTAAATCAATGTCAGAGGAGCTGCTGTCTTGTGATGAAAGTAGCAACAATAGCTTGAAGCTAGATGGCAGCACTAGTAGTATACCAAACATATCAGCTGATGAAAATAATCAACAGATAGCTGATTTGCAGGAACAAATAGAACAACTCACGATACAGTTAAACTCGGCTCAAAAGGAAAACGGTGCTTTGACAATTGAAAACAGTAAACTAAAGACAACTATTCACGAATTGACAACATCAAAACAAAAGGATATACTAAACAACACTAGTAAACAAAAACAAGATTCCGCAAATACAAACATTGGAAGGTCAACTCCTTGCAATAAGCTTACTAAGAAAACTCTAACACAAAACTCCGTCATAGAACTCAAGAACAGACGTTTAAACACAGATAGGACTGTGATCTGTGACAGGACGAAATTATGTATTATAAGTTCAAATAAAACGAACAAGGTTCTATCTATCGCTCAAAAAATTTTCAAGAATACCGAAATATGCCACTATATCTCACCTCAGTGTGGGATCACTCATCTTATCAAAAGCCTGAGCAACAAATTATCTGATTATTCAAGAGATGACCACTGCATAATACTAATAGGAGAAGATGACTTTTTTAAAACAAAGAACTACTATAATATAATTCAAGAAATAAGAACTACTCTGCAACAATTTCAACACACTAATATTATACTCTGCCTGCCAACATATATCTATAGTGACTATTCTACTTTATTTAACTGGAGAGTAGAAAAGTTTAATAACCTACTGAGTGTAGATGTTCAGACATACAACTACGCTACTTTAGTGGATTCAAATCTGGAACTAAGCAATGACCACACCATGTTTCTACGGTACAACGGTAAAGAAACAATCATGGAATGGAAAATATTATGTTGAATGCTCATCACTGTGTAAGATATGATCAAGCATTAAACGAGACGACGACGATGTCGAAAACTAATGTAATAATTAATGATGAGGTCCCAGTTCTGGAGGACTCCCCCAAGTCTGGAAACTCTGACTTTTTCGTTTTTGACCACTTAAATATAATGCATTTAAATATTGCCGGGCTACTAAACAAAGCAGATAGGTTAACGGTACATATTCAGAATCTTTTGCTAAGTAAAAAAATAAATATTGACGTTTTGTGTATTACAGAGCATTTCATTATGTCTGGTCACGAACCCTTATTACAACTACCTAACTATAGGCTAGCAGCATGTTATTCAAGAAATGATAACAATCAGGGTGGAGTTTGCATTTTGGTTAAGAACAGTCTCGAATACTGTGAATTAACAGACATGAGGAGATGCAGTGTGAAAGGAATGTTTGAATGCTGTGCTATAAAGTTAACTAGACAAAACATTATAATTGTTTGTATATATAGAACTCCTTACCAATGTAACATAGATATTTTTTATCAAAAGCTAAACCTAATCTTAAAACAACTTGGTGGTAACATGAAAAATAAAATAATTATATGCGGTGACTTTAACATAGATAGATTAATAAGAAATAAGCTTGCTATGGAATTTGAATGTTTTCTCTTGGCCTTCAACCTTAAACTGCAAGTCGGCAAGCCCACTAGATTAACTAGTGGTACATGCATAGACAATTTTGCTCATAACTTACGACAGACAACAAATTGTGAAGTAATTGACTTGGCCCTCTCAGACGACACAGCCCAAATTTTAACAATCAAAGTAAATAGGTCTTACCACCTAAAATCTTGGAGGAAAAAGGTACGGGATATTTCGATTGATAACTTAAATAAATTCAACGATTACCTTCGAAGTTTAACTTTCGCAGATGTATACCAAACTGAGAACATCCCTAACATAGCATACCAAAATTTCATGAACCTATTCAAACTTCTTTATCACTTATGCTTTCCCTTTAACATGATTACAGTCAAACCCGAATCCAAATCCAAATCCAAATCCAAATCCAAATCCAAATCCGAATCCAAATCGAAATCGAAATCCAAATCCAAATCCAAATCGAAATCGAAATCCAAATCCAAATCCAAATCCAAATCCAAATCCAAATCCAAATCCAAATCCAAATCGAAATCGAAATCGAAATCGAAATCGAAATCGAAATCGAAATCGAAATCGAAATCGAAATCGAAATCGAAATCGAAATCGAAATCGAAATCGAAATCGAAATCGAAATCGAAATCGAAATCGAAATCGAAATCGAAATCGAAATCGAAATCGAAATCGAAATCGAAATCGAAATCGAAATCGAAATCGAAATCGAAATCGAAATCGAAATCGAAATCGAAATCGAAATCGAAATCGAAATCGAAATCGAAATCGAAATCGAAATCGAAATCGAAATCGAAATCGAAATCGAAATCGAAATCGAAATCGAAATCGAAATCGAAATCGAAATCGAAATCGAAATCGAAATCGAAATCGAAATCCAAATCGAAATCGAAATCGAAATCCAAATCCAAATCCAAATCCAAATCCAAATCCAAATCCAAATCCAAATCCAAATCCAAATCGAAATCGAAATCCAAATCCAAATCCAAATCCAAATCCAAATCCAAATCCAAATCCAAATCCAAATCCAAATCCAAATCCAAATCCAAATCCAAATCCAAATCCAAATCCAAATCCAAATCCAAATCCAAATCCAAATCCAAATCCAAATCCAAATCCAAATCCAAATCCAAATCCAAATCCAAATCCAAATCCAAATCCAAATCCAAATCCAAATCCAAATCCAAATCCAAATCCAAATCCAAATCCAAATCCAAATCCAAATCCAAATCCAAATCCAAATCCAAATCCAAATCCAAATCCAAATCCAAATCCAAATCCAAATCCAAATCCAAATCCAAATCCAAATCCAAATCCAAATCCAAATCCAAATCCAAATCCAAATCCAAATCCAAATCCAAATCCAAATCCAAATCCAAATCCAAATCCAAATCCAAATCCAAATCCAAATCCAAATCCAAATCCAAATCCAAATCCAAATCCAAATCCAAATCCAAATCCAAATCTAAATCTAAATCTAAATCTAAATCTAAATCTAAATCTAAATCTAAATCTGAATCTGAATCTGAATCTGAATCTGAATCTGAATCTGAATCTAAATCTAAATCTGAATCTAAATCATAAATTAAAATCAAAATTAAAATAAAATAAAATATAAATCCAAAGCAGCATTTTGCGAGCTCGTCGACGAGCGCAGCGCTGCGCGCAAGGCTGTGGTCCTTAGAGAATAGCACTGCTGTATGTGCCGTATATACGGATATGTCCAGTGCTTTTGATTACGTAAAACATGAGCTATTATTAGATAAATTAGAGGCTTACGGTATCAGAGGAAATGCTTTAAACTTAATTAAATCTTATTTAAAAGGTCGGATTCAGGTCACAGAAATTGATAGGATATGCCTAAAGACTAAACGGGAAGAAAAATATGTATCCTCTACCCGTACTATTGAATATGGCGTCCCACAAGGAAGTGTTATCGGGCCTCTTTTATTTATACTGTATATAAATGACTTTCCCCTCGTACGGCATTAATTAAATGTACAGACAAAGAAAAATATGAAAGTGATATAAACAAAACGATTGATACTATGATAAACTAGCTGAATAAAAATAATCTTCAAATTGACATAAATAAAACAAAATTTATGCATTCCCATCAGAGACTACGTCCTGACGACCTAAATATACACTATAATAATCAAACAGTAGAAAGAGTTGACAATACAAAATTTTTAGGAATCATCATTGACTCTCAGTTGACCTGGCGTGCTCAAGCTGAGGACATATGTCATAAACTGAGCAAATCTGCCTATGTACTTTTCAATTTAACAAAAAAAGTAAATATTGATACTGTACTGTCAGCATACCATGGGCTCGTCCTATCTACTTTGAGGTTTGGCATCATATTTTGGGGAAACTGTGGTCAGAGAGAAGCCATTTTTAAATCTCAAAAACGCTGCTTATGCATGGTCTATGTTCAATTTGAAAACTACAGACAGTTGTGAGCCAATGTTTAGGGCTAATGGGCTGTTGACTTTTCCATGCCTGTATATTCTGGAAATTTCCCTGTTCGTAAAAAACAACCCTGATCTGTTTAGAACAGTCAGCGAAACTAGAATAAGAACTGTACCCATGAGATCTCAACACCAGAATCGACTATGCACTGGGGGTTTTAATACTGCGTTATTACAAAAAAGTGTTATTGGCATGGCTCCTATGATTTACAACAAGTTACCAAGCAGTATGAGAGAACATCCGTTAAAAATATTCAAAAAGAATTTAACCGCTATGTTACTAAACAAATGTTATTACTCGGTATCGGACTTTTTGGATGACAAGCTGATACCAACCTAGACTAATGTACCTTATTTTTGTTTGTGACACAAACTTAAATGCAAATAACCAAATAATTTATCTGTAATTCTGAACTGACATTTAACTATATTTTGACTGTACTTTGAACTTATAATCGGACTTTATTTGACTATGTATTGACTAAACTCTTTGTTTAAGTGCATGCATGATTAACATGTTTTTAATATATTGTATGCCTAAATGGTAGAATGTATCAGGAACCTCATTGTTAAAATGTAACACCTCATGTAATACCTACATTCCATGCAAATAAATAAATATTATAAAATGAAAACATTCCATGATTACTTAGTTAACGCGCGAAATTCGTGCTAAACAGAACATTATATTAGTCGTCTGTGTGATAATGCAGAAGTAGGTACTAGTAAATTATCATTTTTGGTTAAAAAAAACATCTTTATTATACGACAATTTAAAGAAAAATTATACCAGTGAGTATATTCGGATCAGTTTCAGTCGAAAATAAAATTTAAAAGTCAATTACAAACAAAGAAAATTAGCTTTAGCCCAATGGTGTACGTAACGGATTGCCGAGACGAGGTCTCGAGTTCAATCCCCAGTCGCCCGGCACACACCTCTGACTTTTCGTAGTTATATGTGTATTAAAAATGTTGATTATCACTCGCTTAGTAATGTGCACGGTAGATGGCAATAGGCTCGCCCCTATTACATTGGGATCTAAACATAACTGGTGAATCGTGGATGTGTAATACACCTCTGCCTAACCCTTCGGGGATACAGGATAACAAATATGTTGTGTTAGGTTTAAAGTAAATAATAATTAATATTCATTACTCAAATAAATAATGAAGATTCTTTTTAACATGCTTATGTTTATTGAATGTACGAGGTTTGGAAGTCAAAGTACGAGATGTTTAACTGCTTTGTACGAGGAAAAAAAATCTATTTGTTCGTGGCAACCCTGTACCTTATTTTTTTTTCGTGCGAAAATCCCTTCTGATACACCTCCGCCGGCCAGCGGGGGCGGTTATGTCGGGCTTGAACCGACTAAAACCGCACGCCGTCTCGGGTCTTAAAACGCTGGGGTGTAAGGTTGCCCATAGAGCATATCCCTCGTACCCCGACTGACCCTGGGCCATCTCCGGTTTCGAGTTGGCCCCCTCGGGTTTGGGAACCACGGTGACCCGGTCTTGCCCCGGTTTGGGGGAGGGGCGCTAGTCACCCCGCCATCCCAGCTTGCTTCTGCTGGGGTGACAGGCGGCCTCACCTGCCACCCTCAAACCTGCGCTCATGAAGGCGCCTGAGTCACCTGCGACGCGCGGCGAGCATGTTGTGGGCTCGGCGGGCCGGGAGAGTTCTAAATCTCTCCCGGGCGCGCTCTGCCATCTCCTTCGCGAACATTACATGCTCGCAGAAGGAAGCGGCGGCGGCCCACGCGCTCGCGCTCCGCACCATTGCCGCAATCATGCTGCCGAGTGAGAGGACTCCCACCCCGATGGCTGCCACGAGGTCACGCCTCGGTGCCTCCCACACCGCGCAGTCCGCCAGCGTGTGCAGCCCCGAGTCCTCGCTCGCGTCGCAGTGATGGCACTCAGGCGTTGGCTCCTTCCTGATTCAATGTAGGTGGTCTCCGAAGCACCCATTACCGGAGATCACCTGCGTCAGTCGGTACGAGAGGCTTCAGTGTCGCCTCTCTAGCCAATCCTCCATGCTGGGCCTTACCGCCGCTATTGCGGCGTGCCCAGCGCTTGGTCGCCCAAGTCGTTCCTTCCAATCCACCACGATGGCCTGGTGGAGCTGGGACTGCACGGCCTTGATTTTCGAGGCTCGGGGTTCCGTACCTGCTCCCGTGCCTCTTTTAGCCACTGGTACAGTTGCGAAAGGGCTCTCGCCTCCAGGTCTCATGTCGGAGTTCCGCCAAGGAGACTCGCCACCCCGAATGAGATCGTGCGGTATCCGCGGATGACTCTGATAGCCATCACCCGCTGCGGAGCGCGCAGCATCCAAACACTTCTGGCCTCCAGGACCTCCGCCCATATTGGGCACCCATACAGGGCCATCGACCGCACGATCCCCTCGTAGAGTCTTCTGCAGGAGTCATCGGGCCCCCTCATGTTGGGCAGCAGCCCCGCTAGAGCGAAAGCTGTGCCCTTCAGTTTGGGGGCCGGACTTCGAATGTGCTCTCCGATCCTAATTTTCTTCATGCGCATTGTATCGTCCTAAGAGCGGCCAAAAACTTTGGCGCGAGGTGTACAACTGTAGCTTTATCTTTTAACTTTACCTTTCTTTATATGATGTGTATACGAACATATCACAGAGCTAACCTACCATATGACTATGACTCACAGAAGTGATTAAAAATGAAACAATACAAACAATCAAAGATGTTTATTATACTATGTTATAAAGACATCAATTATAGGGCAAATAAAGTATTATTATAATAACATATGGCTTAATATGTCTTACCGCTTTTTTTTAACTGAATTTATTATAAGTACTTATTTTATATAGCATAACATAACATAACATAAACTCACGCCTATATCCCCGAAGAGGTAGGCAGAGGTGCTAGCACCCACATTTCGCCAGTTTATGTTTAGGTCCCAATGTAATAGGTGGCGAGCCTATTGCCATTAACCGGGCACTTATAAACCTGCGATAAATACACACATAACTTCGAAAAGCATCGAAAAGTCATTGGTGTGTGCCATGGTAAAACCTGGGATCGAACCCGAGACCTCGTCTCAGCAGTCCATTACCCATACCACTCGGCTACCGCTATATTTTATATAGATACCTACCTATTTAATTTTGCTCTCATTATTATAATCTTCATTTTCATTTTTTATTAAAATGATATTGGGATCAAATATAAATCAAATAAATATGGGGGTCTGAATTTGCTTGATGAAACATAGTTCGAGGTATTCTTTTTTCTCTTTGTCTCTTGTGTAATGTGTAAGAATTTGATAAATAACTTATCACGCGAGGCGTGAAGCCCGATCAGTATTCCAAAAGATGATGCGAGGTACGGGTAGGTACACAGTACTATTTTGGCCGCTCTGAGCACTTTACGATACGATGCGCAGAAGTCAGAACACAAAATGAAGGATGCATCAGCGAGCGAGACGGAAGACAGGTGAAGAAGCGCGCGCTTATGTTTGTTATTGTGTGAGAGCAGAGCATATATGCTTCCAAAACACTCGACTACGCTAAGAGCCCGTCACATACGTAGCTATAATACATAATATATTATTATAAATCATAATGCAAGGCATATTAAGATATATTTTCTATTATACATTTTCGAGTGACCGCATACACAACTATAATATATATGGCTCAAAACGGTGTATAAAAATGTATGGTAATATACCTCCTTGTTATGATTTATATTATTTTATATTATAGCTACACGTGTGACATGCTTAGACCAGCCATAAAGTTAGAACAAGGTGCAACACGCAACCTTACAAAGTAACTACAACTCGTGTCGCGTCGTGTTTGTTGCCATTCCGATTCCGTGCAAGTAGTACTTTATAACGTTATTTCTGTTACACTTATTAACAGAAATAAAATGTACCACTTTGAATCTGTTACAGTTTCGTATCTATTACATTTATAAATGGGTTTCTTCTAAAACAGTTTCAAAAAACCGGGTTAAAACACTTTATTTTGGTTACAGTTTGGGTCCCTAGATGCAACAAGCTGGAGCAACATGCCATACGTCAAATGTGAGTTTACCGGTAGTCAAAGAAATGTTTCCGAACAAATTAACTTCTCGCAGAGGTGATATCCCATGGCCTCCGAGAAGCCCGGACCTTACACCATGCGATTTTTTCTTGTGGGGATACCTGAAAAGTCGAGTGTACCTTAATAAACCGAAGACAATATCCCAATTAAAACAAAACATCCACGAGGAGATAGCCGCGATCCCCCGCAGCATGTGTCAGAGAGTTTTCCAAAGTTTACGTAGTCGATTGTAGGAGTGCCAACAACGAGACGGCGCACATTTGGACGATGTCATTTAAAAAAAAATTCATTAAATGATTATTACGTTAAATAAATTATCAACAAAATAACATTTGTATTTTTATTTCTATTCATGTTTCAAAAGTGCAAAAATTTTTGGCCCATCCCTGTATTATGAGTACCTATAGATTTATCAATGTTTGTTTCAAGTTGGTTGAACTTGGAAATCTATGAATGAATGATGGATATATTATAGACTGCGAAGCGCATTTGACGTTTCATTAATATATTGCAATGCCGTCCTGTATTTTGCAGAACAGTCCCACAGTGGAAGTAGTCCCCGAATACTTCCGCTGTGGGACACTCCTGCCGAATACGTGACGGTTGGTTATCTTACAATTGTCACATTTTTTTCAATCGGTGTTGCTTTATTTTTAAAGTGGCGGGCACCCAAATGACAGGCAATTATAAACGTGTAAATTTTTCACTGACTTTTTAGGAGTAATCAATTAAAAATTATTTTATGTATGGAGTTCAGTGAACTTTCATAAATGTCAACTAGAATCAAAACGAAGCTTCGAAGAACTATGCTGTTGCGTAACTTCAACTTTGACACATTTGGATTGGTATGTTTTGTACTTATCATAGCAATTTTGGAGAATGTGCGAGGGGGATAGAGACAAGGTTGCCCAACCGTACGAGGTTCCTCGTACAAGTAAGAGATTTAGCATCTTTTGTGCGAGATACGAGGACACTATCCACTTCGTACAATTTCGTAACTTCGTACAATAAACACTCGTGACCGCTTAAACTAAAGAGATCGGCCACCTGACATGTCAATGCATTACGTGCGCACTAATTTCTGGAGCATGTCAGTACGCTCTACAAAATTTGGTAATTTCACAATTACAAGCTCAATCATGGCGATGAGGCTCTACAAGCGTCACATCGTGGGGTTACTCAAAAGTATGGTCGTATACAAGGGTCAAGGTAGTGTAGTGTAGTAGGTAGAGGTTCCTCGATCATATATTTCTTTTTCTTTTTTTATATTTAGGAGACGTCAATTTGACTTCACCTCGCCTGATGGTAAGCTGAAGGTAAAGTCTCCGGAAAGAGGGTCACCATTACATACACGTACCATGTTTACAATGGTGGCACTCAGCTTGACGGCCTCATCAGAAGAGGATTGTCGTCGCAGCACCGCGTGACACACGCCGGTCTCACTAGTGCTGCGACCACAATCCCCCTGCCCGGCTATGCACTTGCTGACCCCTGAACGCAATCAAACCGAAATTGGATTACTATGGAGGGTTTTTCGCAATCGTGCACGGTGGTACCTACCCGGCCGAATTTTGTGACAAAGGAGAATGCCCATTCTTGGTTGCGCTTTTAGACGTACGCGTCAATATTTCAAATGTTAAAAAATAATAATGATTATAGTATGACTTTTCAACACTAAATCGCTTCTAAAGAACTTGGGGTTTAAATTTAACTTATAAAGATATGAAAATTGAATGAATAATCGTTTCCATTTTAATTTAATTGTTACCATTATATAAAATAAACCATTGGCGGTAGAATGCAAATATACCAATCTTTTTAAAATAAAATGGTTAAATAATAATACGTGATAATAATTCACAATGTGACATTCAAATATATTGCAGTTATGAAATCTTAATATTTCGTGTATGTATTCGTAAATTATTAGTGATAATCAGTTAAAGTTGTAAAATATTGTGTACTTCAGTGGTAGTTTTCTCTTAATTTATACATGGTATCCCTGTCTTACTAAAACGTCAGTTCAACAGTCTGTGTCACAATATTTTCTTGTGTTTGTTGCTTTTCTCGTTGTAATAATTTAATTTCTCAATAACCCCAAGTTCTGTTACAATATGCGTTTATATTTCAGATAATACTTAATGCAGGCTATTTAATGCAGTTTATACTTATGTGACATAGCAAAAAAAAGTGTGCAACCGATTTCCATACTGATATGGGCATTGTCCTTTGTGTCAACAAATTTCTGACTCAATTCTTTATCTTTATCTTGCAATGGTTCACCCCAGCACGAATCTATTACCGAAAACAGCAACTCGATAGCTCATCTCTTTCATACCCAAAACCGTGACAGAAAATTGGCAACGACGACAACTCGATAGCAATAGGGCTTTTTTAAAGAAAATCCCTAAAAACAAAATGCAGAAATGAATGATGAAAATACAGATATTAAATTTGAACAAAACATATTGAAGAGAATTTAAAGACACAAAATGAAAAAAATACTGAACAGGGGCTAAATTTTGAACAAACTGAAAAGATAATGTAAATGTTACATTGGACTGAGCAAAACATAATATAAAATCAATGGCATTTGATTATAATGATGAATTTGTAATCGAAAAAGAATATTTACTTGGATTACCAATATGTGAAGATGGAGATAAAAACAGATTTGGAGATTTCAATACAAATGCACAAGTCTTAACAGATATTACAATGGAAACTATTGAGAAAAACAAAATAAAAAAATTAACATTACTTCTATTGAAACTTTCCCTGAAATAATACGTCTAAGAAAATACACTTGAGTAAATGTAATAACATATCAAAAAAATCTTGCATTATCCAAAACAAAACATTACGATGAGCCGAAACCTAGTACAAGTGGTATAAAATGTATGCTTTGAAGAAGATTGTCGTATTACAGAAACGAGAACGATATCCTCAAAGATTTAATAGATGAAGAACTAAATTAAGCAATTTAAAATGATACGAAAATGAGAGAGAAAACAAAAGACAAAAATACCCTGAATAAATGGAATCGATAAATTAGTAGGTAGGTACCTAACTACTTTACGTATCCAGATCGTTTCTAAAAAAATATACAAGATGGCACTCACTAATCTGTGATTTTAAAGAAATCTTGTGTGTAACAACCCTAGCATTTTTTCTATTCACCGTCTATCCTGTTTCTGTTCGTATTCTTGGCGAATAGAAAAGTTGTATATTTTGTAAATTTCTTCTTATTGAATCATTAAAACACATAAAATTATAAAATAACAATTAGACTCATTTGAAAATGACGTAATTTTTTTTTTAACACCCTTGCTCGTAAAGCTGATGTAATTCCACCGGTTTTATGTACACAAACGCGTGTGTTACCAAAAGCAAATAGTTAAGTTATAGTCCATACAAATTCCATAACAGTATTATTTGCCATTTCAAATATGGACCTGATCGCCGCCGCACGACTCCAGCTAGTGAGCAGCGCGCTGTTGCTATTCAAATTTCGAACTAATCGCCGCGCGGCGCCAGTCAGTAGGCAGCGCTAACGCGCTGTTAATTTCACTGTTTCAATAATTAAAAATGAACAAAATATAAAATGTTTTTTTTTCTGTTTCCTCGCAAATGTGTTAACGTCGTACGATATACGTGCGTATTGGTTATAACATGCTGGGCTCAATTACGCCCTCGCCTACGGCTCGGGCTGAAATTCCGCCTCGCATGTTATAACCATCTTTACGCACTAATACCGTAATGTACTAATTCAGCCTTAAACAAGTTGAATTCCTGAGACGAGCTCAGCCGAATACAAGGGATTTTCGATTTTGCGATTATTATTTTTTTGCGATTTTTTGCGATTTTTTCTTTATCTTGCAATGGTTCACCCCAGCACGAATCTATTACCGAAAACAGCAACTCGATAGCTCATCTCCTTCATACCCAAAACCGTGACAGAAAATTGGTAACGACGACGTCGACGACAACTCGATAGCAATAGGGCTTTTCTAAAGAAAATCCCTTTTTTTTTTTGTTTATCTTGCAATAGTTCATACCCAAAACCGTGACAGATTGCAATGGTTCACCCCAGCACGAATCTATTACCGAACACAGCAACTCGATAGCTCATCTCCTTCATGCCCAAAACCGTGACAAACGACGACGTCGACGACGACAAGTCGATAGCAATAGGGCTTTTCTAAAGAAAAACCCTAAAAAATGTAAGTAATCGAATCCAAAGTTATGTATCGTGCCTATTCACCCCGTTTTACGGTTTTCCCACGCGAAATCTCATCAACCCCACCCCAGCCTGCAAAATAATATTTCTAATAAAAAAAAATACTAAGTAATCGATAGATTTTCAATAGCTCAATTCAACTACGTTGCCCTTTAAAATTGCTCACCTTAAATTAAAAATCAATAAAGTCGTTGAAAAAAAAATCATATAAACGTACTTTCAAACTCCTATATCTTTTGATGTAGGTATACAATATTTTAAATTGCTGAAAGTGTTAAAAACTGCTCAAGTTGCATTTATAATTGCTCAAGTTCAGTTTGTAACAGCTCCACTTTCCTTAATTATTAAATAAATATAAATAGTTTGAACAAATTTAACGTATATAGAGAATAACGTATTTACGGTTATTTTTATGGCCTGGGAGTTTATACCGCAGTTTTAACCGTACCTAAACCAATAACTATAAGACGGATTCGATTCTGGCACTTCGCCGACCGCTGCCGCGGCACGCTCGCTTCGCTCGCTCGGTTCGTGCGTTATGGGTCACGCAATTCTAACCTAACCTAAACCAATGACTAAGTATAAATAGTAATAAATACAATATTTTAAATTGCTCAAAGTGTTAAAAAACTACTCAAGTTGCATTTATAATTGCTCAAGTACAGTTTGTAACAGCTCCATATACCACGGTACTATTTATAGTCATTGGTTTAGATTAGGTTAGAACTGTGATCACAACGCACGAGCCAAACGAGCGAAGCGAGCGTGCCGCGGCAGCCATGGGCATGCAACTCTCATACATTGGTTTAAAATTTTTGCTGTGCTAATTTAATCTGTGGTCACGCATTCTCAGCCCCATCTAGTCGTGAGGAGTAAGAAGTATTTCTTTTTTTTAATTTATTTAATTGTTGTCATTGTACGAAAGATAGAAGAGTTTGGTAGTAAAGTTATTACCATGTCTTTATAATTTATATTATTAATTATATGATATTTAATTACTAAAACATTATTTAAATTTTTGAAATACAAAAATACTGTTTCAATTCCTATTTTGCTAGAATTCATTAAGATATTGTTAAATTGTGGTAGAATTTAAAATCATAATAACACTTTTCAACGCGTCCGTTAACATTCAAAGTCAAAGGTCAAAGTCTTTTTCAGAAAGAAAACGTGAACCAAGTTAGCGATCATCGGCCATCTTGTTGGATGTTAAATTTAGTTGAGAAAATCAAGGAATTTTCTCGTATTTTAATTTGTTTTAGGATAAACGAAGTGCTATGCGATATTCTTGGAGCAGATTGACAAACAGTGATGGAAGAAAATATTTCGCTTGAATTTTACTAAAATACACGACTCGCCTACGCCACTTGGTTGAGAGTTGTGCGTTTTGAGGTCATATTTGGCTTTTCCTGCACTACTGTCTTTGCTTGTGCTCGGGGAATAATAAGTGTTTGTGTTGTTTTGCTCGTGGTTTAACTCATAAGGTTATTAGATATCCGTATTAGGTATCCGCGCTCATTTCTATGGAAATGAGCGCGGATGAACCCCCAGATGGGGGCGGAGGTAGGCCTCCAGATATAACCAAGAAAGCTGTAAAACGTCCAGCCACAATGGATTCACTGGATTTAGATGGTAAGAAGATTCGCTCACCAGCGGCATCAATTCAATCTATCTTCTCCAAACCGGGTTACGACTCCGACTCTAAACTTGAGTATTCAAACTCAGATAACGGACCTTACACAGTTTATGTTTCTAGAATTGAACCGGACCCAGCAAGCGGACTAACGCTGAAATCTTTGAGGTTTGCCCAATTTCTATACAAAAATAACATTATAAATATTAGGGAGGGTGGGATCAAAAATATTGGACGCAATAAAGTATGCGTCCAATTCGCTACAGCTGAAGATGCTAACAACTTCATGAATTTGAGATTACTCTTAGAGCATAATTACACAGCCAACATACCTAGTTACAATATTTTCCGTATGGGAGTAGTGAGAGATATCCCCACCGATTGGACTTTGGAGGAATTAGTTGGGGGTATCTCCTCTCCTGCCGGCGAGGTGGTCAGGGCTAGACGCCTTAATTCCAAAATTAGAAGGGACAATGTAACTGTGTGGGCCCCATCTAACTCGGTTGTATTAACTTTCTTGGGCCAGGTCCTACCAGATAGAGTATATTGTTTTAATGCATCTCTTCCTGTTACTTTATACCAGCTACCTACCATACAATGCAGGAACTGCTGTCGTTTTGGCCACATTGCCAAGCAATGCAGATCCAAACCACGCTGCTATAAATGTGCTCAGTCCCACTCAGGTGACTCCTGTTCAGTACTGGATTCTGAAATTTCATGCCTTCTGTGCTCTAGCACTAATCACTCTGCAACGGATAGGAGATGTCCGGAACATAATAGGCAAAGATCTATTAAAATGATTATGTCTCAAGATAATATCAGCTATGCCGAAGTCTCGGCAAGGTTCCCGCAACGTCATAGACCGCTTTATTCGGAGGCTGCTGCTAGTTCTCAAGCTCTTTCATACTCCACTCAAACTCCTCCTCCTTATGCCGCTCCAGACTCGTCCTCTCCCATCTCCTATAAAAAAACGGTCACCCTTCCCCCTCGTCCCAGGTTTGTTCCGGGAAAATCGTATGACATTCATGCACACAATTTAATCACGCATTCCCCATCATCCTCACAAGCTGATGGGTGCTGCCTTAAACCTCCAACTGAGACAACTCCCCTTGCCACTCCTAACGACAATCTTGTTCAGCTTCTACTTTGCTCCCTTATTAATATGCTGACTAAAATGTCAGATGCTTTACCGCACGACGTTGCTGTTCTTGTAGAACAACTACTGGTGATTATTACTAAAAATAACACAAACTATGGGTCTCAATCTCCTTCAATGGAACTGTAAAAGCATTCGTCGTAGAAAGCCAGATATAATTAATTTAATAAACCATCATCAGCTTGCCATACTTGCCATCCAGGAAACTTTGCTACCACCTGGATCCCATTTTAGGGTTTCAGGCTTCCTTTGCTTGCGGGATGACAGAGTTGACGGCTGGGCAGGTTGTGCTTTGCTGATCAATAGAAATATCTCATTCACCCAATTACAACTACCTAGCCATGATCCTGGCTTAAACATTGTAGCCATTAGAACAATGAATATATCTATAATATCAGTATATATTCCCCATCCTGACCTCAGTATTCTTTCAGAATTAAACTCTATCCTTTCATCAATTCCTTCTCCTATGATTGTACTAGGTGACTTTAACTGTAGGCATACTTTATGGGGTTCGCACTTTAATGATTCTATTTCTTCATCCATTCTTGACATACTTGATGATTTAAATCTATGTGTTTTGAATGATGGGTCTGCAACCCGCAGGGTCCCCCCAACTCAAAACATCAGTGTCCCAGATCTAACCTTCTCTTCTGATTCCTTATCCCCACTCTTGTCTTGGTCTACCCTTCCAAACTCCCTCGGTAGTGATCATTTTCCAATTTTAATCTCTTACTATCAGGCCTCAGCATATACTCCAGCTCCCAAACCCTATGAACCCCTTTTAAAATACAAACTTACCAAAGCCAATTGGGAGGCGTATGCATCATTAATGGATACAGAATTGACTTCTCTTCCTCAGATTAATTCCACTAATTTCCTTTCTTCATATGATTGCTTGATCTCTGCAATAAAATCAGCCGCTGACTCTTCCATTCCTATGAAAAAACCAGCCAAACTGCTCACTCCTTCCCCGCCCTGGTGGGATTCGGAGTGCACTGATAGTGTCCAGAAACGCACAGAGGCTGAGAATAAATTTGCACAAACCCTATCCATGTCAGATTACGTCAATTTCAAGAAGACTGCAGCTACCACCTCTAGGTTTCTGGCCAAAAAGAAATCATTGGGATGGCGTAAATTCTGTGAATCCTTGTCTCCCCGAACTCCTCTTTCTATGGTCTGGAAAAGGATCAAAGCATATAGAAGAAGTGTAGTAGATACATCAGTCTCGAGTAATGACCCAAATACTTTCTTACATGACTTCCTATCTAGCCTAGCTCCTCCTTTTGCACCTGAACTTGATTGTTTTCCCCTCTTACACCCTATTGATGTCAGCATGCCTCAAGATCATATTATGAACAACCCGTTTACGTTTGCCGAATTATCTTGCGCCCTTGATCATCTCCATGACTCATCACCGGGCATTGACGGCATCCCATATTCTTTCATCTGTAAATTGTCTGACTCCTCCAAATCTTTCTTCCTCAGCATCCTTAATGCTGTTTTCCTCTCTGGTCAAACCCCAGACTCCTGGAAAAACCAGATTGTTATCCCAATCCTTAAACCTGGGAAGGACCCAAAAAATTCTTCCTCGTATCGCCCCATTGCTTTATCCTCAGTCCTTGCCAAAATTATGGAAATTCTTATTAAAAACCGTCTTGAATGGATTTTAGAAAACAGACAATTATTAGCTTCCAGCCAATATGGTTTTAGAAAGGGTAAGGGCACTATGGACAGTCTAAGTATCCTTACCTCAGAAATACGTCTAGCGTTTTCTCGTAATGAGCATACTATAGGAGTTTTCTTAGATATATCTGCTGCCTATGACAATGTCCATCTTCCGCTTCTCAGGCAGAAAATGCTACAGCTGTGTATCCCTGTTAGACTGGTTCATATCATTTGCAATATGCTCATGTGTCGTACAATATCCGTTCGATACCAAGGTAACCTCCTTCCATCCCGCGTTGTTTGGAAAGGCCTCCCACAAGGATCTGTTCTCAGTCCAATCCTCTATAATATCTATACTCTGGATCTAGAACTTTCTGTCAACTCTTTTTGTAAGATTCTGCAGTACGCTGATGATGTTGCTTTATATTCTACTTCTCCTACCTTTTCAGTTGCTGCTGCCAATCTCAATTCCGCTCTTTATTATTTAAACAATTGGCTTTTGAATCATAATCTCTCCCTCTCAGTCCCTAAATGTAGTGCAGTTGTTTTCACTCGCAAACGTAACATACCTGTCATTAACCTCTTTGTTGCTGATGAATCGATCCCAATTTTGGATAATGTAAGATTTTTAGGCCTTATACTTGACTCCAAATTGTCTGGTGCTCCCCATCTAAATTACATTGTGAAAAAGTGTGAAAGGGGTGTGAATGTCATGCGGTCACTGTCTGCGGTCCGCTGGGGCTCGCACCCCTTCTGCCAAAAACTCATATACAATGCCATTGTGCGTTGTCACTTTGACTATCCGCTGACAGGCTCAAAGGGGGTCGTTAATACCGCTGCCCGGCTCAGGTGCATAATCAGATGACGTCATTCCGCGCCCGCGCGGGTCGAGTTACGAAACAAAAAATAATTTATGGCTTTACAAGTGATAAGAGACGCTGAAGTGTTATTTTTTGTTAAGATTATGAGTCATTCTTTCAATTCTAATAAGAATCTTATAAGAATTCTTATAAGAATTTATTATATGTGACTGTAAACATTGACGATAGTTGAAACTGTTACTATGTCAACTTTAAGTGTGTTTATTTCAAAAAGTAAATCGATAACCTATGTATTTTATAATTTTAAATTGTCTACAGGTTCCTACTACATAGGAGTATATAAAAAAAAGCATATGTAATAGTACAAAAATATTTATTTACAGGCCTATGACTAGGACGAAACATTTGCTGGCGGCGAACAATTTTTCGGCAAAATTAAATGATTTATTTTATTTTTATCGACCTACGTAATCTAAAAATATGTTAACACCTGAAAGCTTAATTCATATTGTAACAGAAAACGTAAACATTATTACGATAGGTATTTCTTTTCCAAAAAAATAAGGGATTCAATGTAGGTAATACCACTTTCGTAACAACACATGGTACCTTACTTGTTTTTATTTGTTCAGTAAAGTTTGAGTAAAGGAAATAAATCATACGTATCTATTTTCTACAATAAACGCTCTTTAAAATGATATATCACACTTGTTGTACATTATTCTGTATATTTTTACAATTGCGATTGTAAAATAAACAAACGAATAAATCTGGGGGGGGGGGTACTGCGTATTGCATACATGGGGGCCATTTTTTTTTGCTGTTTTTTCACACGATCATGAATGTAAATTGTAATCCTGACTACAATTTAGTAGTATTTTGCACAATCTTTATTGAAAACTATTTTGGATTATATATTCGATGCCACAATGATTAATTTTTACACAGAATTAATGCTACAATTAAATAAATTGACGTGACATTTTGACTATTTCCAGTAACCGTAACAGACATGAACAATAAAGTCACACAAAAACAGAATTATACTTACGTTTAGGTTAAATCCTTTTATCACACACTTCAATTATGTTTTATTATACACTAAAAACAAGTTTTTATTGCAAAATAACAATAATAAATCACAAAAACCATTTAAATTCGTAGAGCACTCCACACGCGTAATGTCTTGTTTACGCTACCCATAGATCATCAACTTCGAACATATTTTTTAAATCGAAACCACTAGTGTCGGACCGCGTTTAATTTTTTAGGGAAAATCCGTTTAGTATTTAGTCGATTTAAAAGACGAAAACCGATATAATTGCAAGTGTAAAAAAGAAATTGGGCGGAATTTGCGTGCACGCCCTACCGAATCATAAAAAGGGACCAGGGCCCCTCTGAGCCCGTCAGTGGTTTTGAAGAAAGGGACTAGAGTCCCTTTGAGCCTGTCCTGCTAGAGCCATGCAATATATTGCCACTCACCAAATTGGAAAAAATCCAATCAAAATGCCTCCGTATCATTACTGGCGCCATGAAATGCTCCCCCATCAACGCTCTCCAAGTTGAATGTAGGGAACCTCCCCTTCATCTCCGCCGACAATTTTTATGCGATAGGTTCCTCTTTAATGCATCCCAAATTAATTCTCATCTGGTCCTCCCTATCCTCCAACAACTTACTCATCTAGTCTCTTCTTCTGAGTACTGGAAGAATAAGTCTCCTCCTCTCCTTATAAATTCTTATAGAAAATTGGTCAACCTCTCAGTCCCCATTCATCAATCCTCACTAAACCCCCTTTTTGATCAAGACTACCAATCTTTAATATTTCAACCAAGAATCATCCCTAATTTCGGCATTAGCAAAAAATGTCAGGTAGCCAACCAAAGGTTTTTAAACATCATAGACAGTGACTGGTCGGAATGGATAACACTTTTCACAGATTCTTCAAAATTATCTTCGGATGCTCCAGTTGGTTCTGCTGTGTGGATTCCCAAATTTAAGATCATTCTGAGTTTCAAGAGCCCTCATTATAACTCTATTTTTTCAGGAGAATCAATTGCTCTGCTAGAGGCTGTCACATATGTAGAAGCACATAGGCTTAACAAAAGTCTCATCCTAACCGATTCCCTGAGTTGCCTGACTGATTTACTGAAAAATCCATTAAAGTCTAGGAATAATTTCCCACTAACTCTTAAAATAAAAGCCATTCTGCACAGGTGTCACTTGTCTGGTATTGAGGTGGCCTTAGCATGGATCCCCAGTCACGTTGGCATATCAGGCAACGAGACTGCGGATTCTTGCGCGAGAGTAGCGGCTCAATTAGGATGCATTGTATACAATTGCGTTTTTGCCCGGGACCTGCGCACCTTAGCCAGCTCTAACCTGGACAAATCTTGGAACGACTTATGGCAAACCTCTAGAATGATCAAGGGTAAATTCTATGGCTCCATTCAACCGTCTATCCCTTCAAAGTCATGGTTCTCTAGACATAAGCAGATTAACAAGTTAGCCACCTCGGTTATAATTCGCCTGCGCTTAGGATTTGTTTGCACACCAGTCTTCCTGGCCAAAATTCGAGTTCGGGACAGCTCTTTATGTGAGTGTGGTTTGGATGAAGGCACTCTTGAGCATATCTTCTACTCTTGTCCAAGATTAGTAGTACCATTATATGATCTCCTTCCAAAACAAATTCCTCGACCGGTTAATTTGGCCTACTTACTTACCCTGGTTCACTCCTCACTTATAAGGATCCTCTACAAATTTATCTCCATAAACGAAATAAAACTATAACTCCCCTCTTTTTTCCGCGGCAGCCAGCGGCCGGCGAAGTGCCAGAACCGAATCGGTCTTATAGTTCTTGGTTTAGGTACGGTTAAAACTGTGGTATAAACTCCCAGGCCATAAAAATAACCGTAAATACGTTATTATCTATATACGTTAAATTTGTTCAAACTTTTTATTTAGTAACTAAGGAAAGTGGAGCTGTTACAAACTGTACTTGAGCAATTATAAATGCAACTTTAGCAGTTTTTTATCACTTTGAGCAATTTAAAATATTGTATACCTATATCAAAAGATATAGGAGTATGAAAGTACGGATAAATGAATTTTTTTTCAACGACTTTATGTACATATTGTTTTTTAATTAAATAATTTAAGGTGAGCAATTTTAAAGGACAACGTGGTTGAATTGAGCTATTGAAAATCTATCGATTCGTATTTTTTTTATTACAAATATTATTATTTTGCAGGCTGGGGTGGGGTAGCTCCTGTGGGTAGCTCGAAATCTCCATCGTAAGATAAATGCTTTGGATAAATGTAAGCTTTTTGGTATTTAGTGACAGAATAGAAATCTGTCAATAGCATAGAAGAAGAATAGTCAATAGTGTCAATGACAGCTGATAAAAAATGTGAGTTGTCGCGCCTACCGCCGGGGACCGGTGCGGTGACCTAATCCTAAAATAGAAATATTAACTAAATCTGTCAAGATCTTTTTATCTTTGCAAGACGTCTCCATTCTTTTGACGAAAATTGTGCTACTGCCCATCACCATGGGCGGGCGAAGCAAATTTCAAGACATATACCGCGAATTAACCAACATATTTACGTGGTCTTATATGAAAGATTTAATCCTCAATCCTGCGAAATTACAATTCGTCAGTCTCCTCATCATTGTGGCTGAACTTGTTATCAACTTATTAGTGGTGGAGCGGGTCCCATACACTGAAATCGACTGGAAGGCGTATATGCAGGAATGTGAGGGGTTTCTGAATGGAACCTTTGACTACAGCCAACTCCGCGGCGACACCGGGCCTCTTGTGTATCCTGCAGGATTCGTATATATATATTCATTGTTCTATTTCTTAACAAGTCAAGGTGAAAATATTAAACTTGCACAGTACATATTCATTTGTATCTATGTACTGCAGTTATGCCTAGTACTTAGGATTTATATCAAAACAAAAAAAGTCCCACCTTATGTCTTAGTCATAACAATATTAACATCTTATAGAATACATTCTATTTATGTACTAAGATTATTCAATGATCCAATTGCTGTACTCTTCCTTTATACAGCTTTAAATTTTTTTATGGAGTCAAAATGGCACCTGGGTAGTATATTTTACAGTTTAGGTGTATCTGTGAAAATGAATATACTCTTATATGCACCAGCTCTCTTTTTCTTTTATCTTGTCAACTTAGGTTTCCAGGGAACAATAATCCAGTTATTTATTTGCGCTCTTATTCAAGTAGTACTTGGGTTACCATTTTTAATAACCAGTCCTGAAGCATACTTGAGAGGGAGCTTTGATTTGGGTCGTGTTTTCAACCACACATGGACGGTCAATTATAGATTTTTGGATATAAAAGTGTTTGAAAATAAATGTTTTCACTTATCACTGTTAGGTATACATGTTCTCCTGTTAATAATATTTATACCAATGTGTGTTAAATATTTTCAAAGTTACTGTCGCCTTAAGTATGTACAAAATCAATTTCAACCACAAATTGATGCTAAAAATCTAGAAAATAAAAGGAAAAGTAAACTTAAGAAAGAAATTAAAAATAAATTAAACAAAAAAACAAATGAGGATCAAGAAATAATGACAAAAGAACAGGAAGATTTCTTAAATTCATTTGAAACCATGTTGCAAAAATCTGCTAAAGGTGGCAAAAAAACTATTAAAAGACAAATTGAAGACCCTGTTGGAAATTCCAATTACAATATTGATTTTGGTATTTTAACTCAGTTGTTCATTTTACCAATGTTCATTGTAAACTTTATTGGTGTTGTGTGTTCAAGAAGTCTGCATTACCAGTTTTATTCATGGTATTTCCATAGCTTGCCCTATTTATTATGGTCGAACAATTATTCTGTGATAGTCAGATTTCTTATTTTAGCTCTCATTGAAATGTGTTGGAACACATATCCTAGTACTGACCTAACAAGTGCACTACTGCATGTGTGTCATATTAGTGTACTCTTTGGAGTCTATAGAAAATTATCAGCAGAATTAAAAGTTATCTCTAAAATAGAATAAGTTGAAGTATAATGGCTCAGTGTAGTGCCTACCATACTACTGGTATATATTAAAAATATATGGTATATATATATTAAATACAGTATGCCATACCATATCGATACCGCTCAGAGGTATTTAATATAGGTAGGTACCTCAAAGTAAAAATCTTGACCAAATATCAAGAGGCAAGAACAAAAGAACTTATCAACCAATGATGCGAGCCCTTTGGCTGTCTGCACAGTATATTGTCAAGATTTTAGCTCAGCTGGTCAGAGCTTTCCCCCTGTAAAGGACTGGTCGCGGGTTCAAGTACCGTTTTTTTTTTTTTTTTTCAATCTAAATCTTTACAATTGTTATGTTTACTGTACCTGTAGAGCTCAGAAAGCAATTTTTTTGCGAATCGTACCTAAGCAATTTATGCTTCGTTACGCACAAAAAAGGGTATGTTTCGCGACGCCACCGACGCCGCAGCTATTGTACAAGATCACGCAAACGCTGTATAAAATTAAGATATGAATTGATGACTTTAAAAAAGAAATATGGTTTAATTAATATATTAACTCCACAATCACTCTGGTCTGCTGGACGAATCCGCGATTTGAAAATCGCGCCCAAAGCAATGTCCGCTTAAAAAATATTTAGGTAGTTAATTAATTCTACATTTGACTACGTACCTACATTATGTGCGACTTTTCTTGTTTTAGGTAAAGCGTGTAAAATTAGGTTAGTGAATTTTATTTTAAGCCATAAATAAAAATATTAAAGTATTGTCATAGGTAGAAAAACTAACCCAATTATGGGATTAAAATTACAACTGCCTATGATAAGTCTATGGTGCAATAGTATGACCATTATTTTATGCTCATGTTAATGCGTCTCACAATATATTTCTGTGTGTTCATTCTGTACAATTTACGATTTAATGACTGTAAATATTTTAAAATAAACTTTTGTACTTAAACATCTTGTTTTTATTATTTTCATATCACCAATTGCAAATAGGTAAGTGCCTATTGTCCTTGGTGTGTCTTCTTTTTTGTGACAAGGTCGACATATTTAATCCAGTCTTACAATATTGACTCAAACCCGAATATACAATGATACGCCTACATCATTGAATACATCACCTATTGTATATGATTGGCCTAGATGATAAACATTTTGTATGTACTCAAGAATACCTATATCTATTAATTATACTATTATAAAATTGTAAATAAGTTATCTCTGTACATTAGAGATATAAAAAAAAACTCGGGTTATGTGGTGTGACTACGAGTCGGTAGTGGTTAAATCTACGATTCTGAAAATAAAACTATTTTTGATATGGAATTCTTGTCTGTTTGTTCGCAATGGACACAAAAACTACTAAATAGTTTTTGATGCGGTCCTAGTAAAATCTGCCGTACCTATGTTTGATTCCAATTAGTAGAACCGGAGGGGGGGGGGGGGTATGTAGTTCCGAACGCCGCTGTTTCGACACACGCTGTTGCGAATTATTTTTCCACTGCCTTTCAGGTTCGAAAGCTCATGGACTCGAATGAAATAGTCGCGAAAGACGCTGTTTCGAAAAACATTGTTTCAATTAGAGTGACTAGTGTTTCTGGCGCATCTGGGTTAGGTTAGGTTAGAAATGTGACCCCAACAGAGCGCGAGCGTGTCGCGGCAGCGGTCGGCAAACTAGTCCGGACTAGTCTACTACACTAGACTATATTCGAGCGTATGAGGCAGTGAAAATGTTTTTCGAAACAGCGTCTTTCACGACTATTTCATTCGTGTCCATGGGCTTTGGAATCTGTGAGGCGGTGGAAAAATAATTCACAACGTGTGTCGCCACAGCGACGTTCGAAATTACATAATATGTATCCCGAACCAGAGATATTATAACCAAAAAACGATAACCGACCTCCGCGCGGGTGGAGCTGCGGTCATCAGCTAGTATTATATAAGGTGTCACAAAATTAGGTCTCTGAATTTGGTGAGATGACTTGGTATCGACAAAATATGTATTTGAAACAAAAAGGAAAAATAACGGGTAAAATAAAAAAAAACAAAAAAAAATATAGAAATGAAAAAAAAACCACTAGCGACCAGCGTCACGTGACGCGACGAGCCCGTGATGCACGTGGTAGGCGTGCAGTCCTCGCAGTATTCTCTTTACCCGATAACTTTTTTTTTGTTTCAAATACATATTATTTTGTCGATACCAAGTCATCTCACCAAATTCAGACACCTAATTTTGTGACACCTTATATAAGTACAATAATATATTTTTTAACACCCTTGCTCGTAAAGCTGATGTAATTCCACCGGTTTTAAATATGTAAAGCGGGTCATAAGAAACGCGTGTGTTACCAAAGCAAATAGTTAAGTTATAGTCCATACAAATTCCACAGTATTATTTGCCATTTCAAATATGGAACTGATCGCCGCCGCACGACTCCAGCTAGTGAGCAGCGCGCTGTTGCTATTCAAATTTCGAACTAATCGCCGCACGGCGCCTGTCAGTAGGCAGCGCTGGCGCGCTGCTCAAATGGCTGTAATTTCACTGACTGTTTCAATAATTAAAAATGAACAAAATATAAAATGTTTTTTTTTGTTTCCTCGCAAATGTGTTAAAAAACGTCGTACGATACGCGCGTATTGGTTATAACATGCTCGGCTCAATTACGCCCTCGCCTGCGGCTCGGGCTGAAATTTCGCCTCGCATGTTATAACCATCTTTACGCACTAATATCGTAATGTACTATTATAACACATTTGCTCGTAAATGGTCTCTGATTTCACCTATTTCGATATCGTATTGTATCTCATTACGTACTAGTGCGTTATTGTAATGTAAAACGCACGAGTATTTTTTTTAATAACATAAAATGCAGTTTTTTTTTTTTCTTTATATTTAGGACACGTCAATTTGACTTCACCTCGCCTGATGGTAAGCTGTTTATCAAGATGCTCCGTCTAAACCGAACGGTACTTTTTATCTTTGTAAAGAGTTTTTATGACAGAAAAGTGGTCACCATTTCATGAATAAAATTTACTTTGGGATATAAAATATAATAAATAAACATTTAAGTATTTTATTTAATTAATTTTGGCAATAAATTACAACCATTTATCTGTAAGAAAAAGACAAACATATTAATTTCCTTTATTATTATGTTTTTTGTGCCTTTGCCTTAAAAAAAGCGCTAATGCTCGCGCATCGCTAATTTATAAACAAGTAAAATTATTCCGCGCTCTTTTGCTTTTCACTGTATTGTTTTTATTTGAAAATTGTCAAGTAGAGATGAATTTATTAATTCGACACTGCCAGAATGAAGTCTCAGAGGCAGCGAAAAAGGCTACTCTAAAGCCTCTTGCCCGAAAAATCGACCGATAGATACAAGCGTGTCCAAATTTCATCATATGGAAAACAGGCAAAGATGTAAATTCATTTTCAGAAAGTGTGTTTTAAGCCTATTTCAGGGAACTTTCTCAAAAATATAAGTCAAGCTCATTGTGGTCCTACTATTCAATGCTAAAAAGTCCTGAAAACAAAACTTGTTACACGTACATTCCACCAGAGCGTCGCCGCCGCCGCAGCCGCCCCCGCCACCGACTGCAGAACTGTGTGGTCTCGTTTCTCCTAATTTCACTCAAGAGAGTGAGAGAGAGACTGGTGAAATTGTAACTAATAATAATAACTTGACAACATTAAAAATGCCAACTGGCAACGTAATACTCAATTTTACAAATTGTCCCAATTTTTATAAGTGCTTTAACAAGTGATTAAAGATTTATTTACAGCCTCTGCTTTCATGTAAAGCAATCTAGCAATAGCGCCTCGGCCGTAATTTTCAACTTACCGCACTTATATCATAATTTACTAAGAATAGAAATGTAAAAATTACTTACCTACCTACCTATTCATTAAAAAGCAGATATTTACGTTAGAATAGAATAGACTAGATATCTACTATAATTGCCGTGGTAGGTACTTTTAGTACGGAGTGTTCGTGGCCTAAGTAACCCCACCTGCTGATGAACGTACGAGGATCTTCTCTCGAAGCTGGGGGTCAGACAGCTGTGGGTCCCGTAATTTGCCTAGGTAAGCCAAATCAATTATGAAAAGGAGAAAGAGTAAAAGCTCCGGGCTCCTAAATGCAAGACTATTCATGATCCTCCGCCTTCTCCATCCAGTCTACCCCAGATACCTGTTTTAGGTCATGAGTTCATCTGATTGGGGGCGTCCCACTAATCATTTACCTACCAATTTGCGGTGTCTTGAACTTGAACTTGAACTTGTTTGTGGCTATCGGTTCTTCGGCAGATGTGGTCTGCCCATTGTCATTTCATTTTGCTTATTCAACGAGCTATATTGGTTTTAGCTTTTCAACAGCAACGTTAATATGTCCTACAATCAAATTTTGTAAGGAACCATCAGTGCTCGAGTTCGATTCACACTTGACTAGTTTTTCTTTTCAGTTACATTATAAACAGTCTCATAATAAGTATCCATTAAAATGACCAGTGTTGCTACCAATTTTAAATTCTTAAAGATCCTAAATAGTCAACCAAAGCCAAGATACTTTAGAAACATAGAGATGATTTTTAAAGACCTATTCAATGATACCTCTTTTTTTTAAGTAAAAATCTCATGGTTGTGGTCCTGGGTGCGTTGAGCACTATTTGGGTGAACAAAAATAATGAAACTTACGTCATCGTCATATTCACCGAACGCTTTCCATTTTTTCAAAATTTTATATTTTATAATAACGCCAACTTGGTTGTAAATGAACTCGTTCGGAACCTTAACAAAATTATTTATTCTGACTTTGATGAAGTTTCGAATTGATTCTGCTCTGTAAATATTTCCTGAGGATTCAAAAAATACACATGTAATTGTTCAAGTTTTTACTTCAACCGGCACTCCCGGAATGCCACTGTTTTGTTTCTTATAATGGTCACGGCAATATGTCTTCACCTCGCCCGATGGTAAGCTAAAGGTAAAGTCTCAGGAATGGGAGTTACAATTACAGGCCCATAACTTGACGGCCTCATCAGATGCTTTATCACGTCCCGCTTAAAGGACCCGGTAGTAGTAGGAAGAAGGAAACACGAGCGCTGGTAAAGAATTGCAAGTCTTTATAGTCATATTGTAGTCACTTGGGAAACATTACACAGCCTAAGCGTGCGCGGAATGAAATTCCTCTACTACCTAACTGTGCGCACGGTTTTCAGTTGCAACGTGTGAGGATGAATTCCGTCTGGGGCGAGCGGTGCGATGATAGAATGTTGGCCGTGGGCATCATGTCAAATTATTCTTTTGAACACATACCATTATATAGGCGGTAGAACACGCACAGAGAGTTAAAATTTATCCTAAGGCTGAGAGGTTCTACACTGCCTATAAATATGGGATTGTCGACGATCCTCAGCGCCCGTCTTTACACCTACTCGAACGGGTCAAATACTGGTGCCCCAGCAAAAAGCTGACAGCAGTAGGTATTCCACGTGGGGCCGGACTTCCGACTTATAAAAAAGAAGTATTTGCCCGCAGCGAAGTAGTGCTTCGCCCTATCATAGTTTTCCCGAGTTTTCTAGATGCTAACTTGTCTTCGAGGTGACTGCGGACATCGCTGAAAATATTGACACCGAAGCTCCCGATATCTTTGGAGGTGTTGAGTGGTATGTCCAGGAGTTGTGGCGCTACAAAAAATTGGGTTATCTTAGCGGTTAATACATATACTAGTGTCTCACCTTGACTCTTGATTCTTGATGGCTTGCGCCCAGCGGTTTGTAAGATACACAAGAATGACACCGATTGAGCGACTGTGGCGGAAACCGTACTGTTGATCACTCAATAGATCCGCTCCCTTCAAGGTATCTCAAGGAGTTGTCCGTTAATAATACGCTCCATTACCTTCGAGGGAAGAGAGATGATAGCGATACACCTGTAATGGGATGGAACTGATCTATCGCCTTTCTTAGGCACAGGATGCACGAATGCGGTGTCCCACGAAGCTGTGACTTATCTTGTGGAGTAAGATAGCTCAAAGTACCGTGTAAGTACATGTCACACTGCTTAAGTACCATCGCCGTAATGCCGTCAGACCCACTCGACTAGCGAAAATCTAGGAAATTTAGCTCCCGCCGGACCAACTGTGGTGTGATTTTAATACCTGACATAGAAACACCAACCAGAGGATAGTAGGTGACACGGCATCCCTACGTTAGTTGTCGAGTTTGACGCAGAGTTTACTATAAGAGGGACCTCCTTAGCGCCATGGGCTAGACTGCCATCGGGTTTTTGCAGCGGCGGCAGACAAGGCCGACAGAAATTTTCTTCGGCAGCTTTGGCAATTGATCAGCGAAATCAAATTTAGCCCTGGCTGTTGCTCTTTTACTGCTGTTGCACAGGAGATCCACTTCTGAAGTGAAGCAGAGCTGCCTCCACGGGTACGAAGCGAATAATTCTCGCAATCCACCCCCGTCTGCCGACTTATCGTGCCAAACATGCCGTCATTTAGATGGCTAAGGTGATCCTGGCTGTGCGAGAAGCACTTGCGTTGGTAACTTCAGGACTCCCAATAATGCAGACCGCACGTCGCTGCGATGTGCCGGGAGCACCTTAGTAAGTACTGTGCAGAGCCATCCCAGAGATGAGAGCCAGTATTCCACGCCAGACTGAATTTGACATCAGTGTCTATGATTTTATTGTTACAATATCGCCGAACAATTTCGATTATCCAGTATAGATCCATGTAACTGAGTTGCAGTGTATCCCTCCATAAGAAGACTGTCGCAGGTCACGGTATCAAATCA
This sequence comes from Cybosia mesomella, assembly GCA_946251805.1. NCBI lineage: Eukaryota > Metazoa > Arthropoda > Insecta > Lepidoptera > Erebidae > Cybosia > Cybosia mesomella. The sequence goes on along the minus strand of OX276390.1, from coordinate 24,298,671 downwards.
GTTCAAATCCCGTCCTGGATTTTAACTTTTTCCGATTTAAATAATTATTATAATAAACTACTGTATCATTCAAAATTCCAGTGGATGGAGCCTATGTGATAGGGAGCGGTTACCGCGGGCTATGAACGTGTGCAACACCAGGGGAGTCATACTTGCGCAGCCGACCCTGTAAGGCAAAGACAGGTGCAGGTAGCTGTCAGTGTATTCCTCTAGAAAATGACTGTCGCGAGTTCAACTCCCATCCTGAATGCAATTTACTGTTGGTCTTTAGTTGGTCGTTGGTCTCTTTAGTGGCAATTAAGGTAGACGTATCGATTGAGGTAAGAATCATAAAAATTAGCACGGGTGGGCCAATTTTTATGATTCTTACGTCAATCGATTCGTCTCAACCTTGTTCCGTTTCTAAAGCACCCAAAACGATAATAAACATAAAACCCTCCTTGACGTCGTGCAGTCGAGTAAACGCATGCCAGACATCTTGTGAATAACAAAAATGATAACACCAATATAAGCGTTTTGAGATTGTTTATTATGAACCGTATTAATACAACTAATCAAAGGAAAATCTAATTATATTCTTAAATTTAGAGATTGAGGCGCTAAATACTTCCTCTGATATCACAATACCACCATTGCTTGGATCCGATGCCACTCTACCCAAGCTTACCCCAGTATTATAGCAGTATACCCATCGTACTGTTTTATCTCTATATAATTTTTACTATATAACAAAGCTATATAAACAATTGAAATATTCTTTTTCACGCTGCCGTTACTTGCCATCGAACGACGTAATTACAATCAACACAATGGAGATTAGGAGAGCAACCAAATGCATATATTAAGTTAGGCCATTAGAAAAAGTTCAGGAAATTAAAAAGTTTAAGAAAAAATCAGTAAAAAATGCTGATTTCTGATTTGAATCTTCAACTTTCAACTAATGTTGTATGTATAATAGGAGTTGCGATTTCCATAGTCCTTTTAAATAACAGTTAAATACTTATGGTCTATGAGCTTAAAAGTTTAACAATTACTATGTACTTGTGCGGACCTTTCATGGGCCTTCTAACAAAATTACTGCATATTGAATATTACTATTCAGTCAAAATACCCAGTCATATAACGAGAAAAAGATTCGTCAAATAAAAATATCATATAAATAGAAATATACACCAGTATAGTCCATATTAGGAGCAGTGTTTTAAACAAAATTAGCTATTAGATGTTTACAAAGACAAATATAATTTCTCTAAACTGTAACTAAGCGAGAGAGCGCAGCGGCAGTCTTACATGACTGGGCTTAAACTTAAGTTTATAGATAACAAATAGTGGCGAGCGTCTAGACGAAGCCGAAGTTCTTAGTTTTGATGGCAAGCAGTAATTTGTGTTTGAGCACGTGTCGCGACGAGTACAGCGGGATGTAGAGGCGCGAGATGCACGTGTTGGCGGTGGGCAGGTGCGCGTCGTCCGCCGGCCGGATCGTCACCGACGGCATCGGCTGGAAGCCTTCTTCTGACGCCGGCAGCGCTGGCGATCCGGTCCAGAAGTAAACCTGCAATTTAACTATGTTTACAGTATAATGCCAATCAGACACACAAAGAAGTTGGGAACTTTTAGTGCTACTATAGCGCGATATTGCCAATTCCAAACGGTTAACCGAGGCCAATGCCACTGGTGATTGGGTAATAGTGAACTAGTGGCAACCTTACCCGAAGTCAGACCGTTATTCATGTAATCTGGTATTCTTTTTATATTATACAAACATATATTTTATCTACGCCCATGCTATAAATCCTCTATAAAAGATTCTGAAACAGTTAGCTTATTGCCAACATTAATACATCCAATGTCATAATAACCATAATATCATCCGAACGGGTGTTATAATGTTGTATGAAATTTCATAATAACACTCCTTTCGCTTTTTCAATCTCTTCCGCGCAAAGGGTTACTCATCAGACAGCCAAATTCTTACCGCTCGATGCGTGGAATCTGTATGAGTTTCAAAAAAAGAACTGTCATTCACGCGCGTTGCATTGCACCACCACAGCGGCGGCGGCGCGCCGTAAAAAAAAATTAAAGCTTATTCGTTCGAATTCGAATTCCCGCTATTTTTCTTCGCTATTATTTTTGCAAATTGTTTTATTTACTTACTATTTTATAGAGGACACATCATGGGTGTAGATAAAGTCTTGTATGCAACTGTATAATTAGGTATTAAAACACTCATGTGATACTATTATCACACTCAGCTTCGCTTCGTGTGATAAACCCACATTCATGTTTTAATACCCCTCATTATACCACAGTTGCATAAATAACTATTATATATTTTCTTACCAAGTCCTGTCTCTCCAAGTGCGTCATCTTATCTACTATGGCCCAAAGCCAGCGCTTGAACCGCGCGAGTCGCTCGGGACGCTCGCCGCTTTCATCATTGAAGCTAGTGTATGAAACCAACGCGGTGACGTTTATATCTCCTACGCCGTTCAGCAATAACCTGAGATCTTCTGCAGTTAAACCTTCTAGCGTGGTTTCGGGTAACACATCGAGTACGCCTACTCGCATAGCCTATAAAAAAACAAATTTATTAATTATTAAACCAAGTTTCGTTTACTTTTCTGAATGTTATTGTAATCATTGTGTAAATGCAGTGGCGTCTTAGTAATGAAGAGGTTATAGAACTGAATACCATTTACTTATATTACCAAGAAAAAAAATGGTATGTATATTTAAATGTGTCAACTATGTGAAGTTGAAAGGACATATATATCATGCATGTATATTTTTGAAGGGGTAGGCAGATATTTATCGACATTTACATTGCTTTTCAATCTCATACAAAAGGAGCCGAGCCTATAGTGATCAGCCAGATACTTTTTCAAGGCTTCTATGTTTACTGTCCGATGGTTAAGTTTTATTCTTAGTAGTTGAACATCCAGGTATGGTAAATCCCACGGGAAGAAGTAGGATGGCCTCTGTATTGCAATTAGGCGGTAAGAGATCCGATTCTCAGCACTCCATGGATTCACCGTGCGGTCGCCGGGTCCATAGCGTGGTACAGAGAGGAACACCATGACGGCGACTGGGACTTGCGACCCAAATGTAGGTTTAGGGTGGCCACCTTGTGATGCATCAGCGCTCACCTCCACCGTCAGTAGTGTTCCCCCCCCTACCTATCCAAATTTGGTAAGATCCTAACAATGCCGCTTTTGATATACGTTTTAATAAAGAGCTGACTGAAGCTCTTGGCAATCCGAGGTCTTTAAGTAAGTTGTACAGGGATTTAGCTGGAATTCCCCTTGCTCCTACTTCTACGGCATAGAGTTTAACCACGTAGCCGTTTTTGGTTAACTCGTTAGTCAAATCAAAGTATTTGTTTGTCTTTATAGCGTGGTCTTTAGGTATATTAGTTTCCCACGGTACTGTGAGTTCTACAAGCACTGCACGCTTATGCGATCGTGTAAAAAGGAATATGTCGGGTCTGGATGATGAGGCACAGACATCCTCCGGTATCCTATAGTGCTTCTCATACGTGTCTACGAGTATTGTCCAGTCAACGGCAGCTATCAAAATTGAATATGGCTTTTGAGGTGATTTCTTTGAGCAGCCTTCCTTTACAAACGCAATGTCATTTCTTTGGTTTGTGGTTAATCCTTTTTTCGCTCTAGCTACCGCCAAACTTACAGCCTCACGTATGATTTCTAATACCTTATCATGACGGCGCGAGTAATGACCCCGGTCTAATAGCGTTTTACAACCCACTAGTAGGTGCCTACCCGTACCAGTTGCAATTAATGAAAAAAAGGACAATTTGATTTCAGTTTCGTTTGGCAATATTACCTCAAGTGCCTTCTCTTGGGAGAGCAACATCCTATGTTGCGCGTACTTGCGCACGTAGTCGTATACATTGAGAGCTGTCACTTCGATGTCGCGTCCGCCCGGCACCAGTTCCACACAACCACCGCCTTCCTCTTCGCACATTTCCAAACTACAACAAAATAATTCAATGATATTTTAAAACTATAATAAACGAATACAAACAAGAATGTATAATAAATAATATATGAATCACTTATGATTACGTTGCTGTACGTCTTAACTGATGCTTCTATACATATTTTAAAATTCAAATGCCCGTCGGTTTATTGCAGTATATTATTTGTTTTCCCTGTTTACTTGTATGTAACAAGTAAACAGTGAAGATAATGATGAATGAAGTTAAAAAAGAAGCTTTTTGGCACTTAAATAGCAAGAGATTTATCAAAATACAGAACATCATTGTAGATCTTAAAATTGTATAGTCCACGGAAATAAAGCTTCAGGCACATCTAGCAAAAATATTATATTAAATATCACAGGCACACAGTACAATTTCAATATTCAATATACACATTATGATTGTAATAAGTTACCTAAAGTTGAGATCTAAGGCGGCAAACAGCGAATGCGAGTCGCCCGTTTCAGCGTCCACGACTAACTGTCGAAGGCTTTCGTAGACAACTGGGTCGAAGAATGCAAGATCGTGGAACCTCACCGGCCGGCCCAACATATATTTCAGTACATGCCTGTTTAGGAACATTGGACAGAGTTCGTTTTGTAGGAGGCATAGCCCAATTATTCTGAAAAATGAAACAGAGCTGATATAACAAAAAAGTTTTTGCAGAATCATTATTCGTGCATCAATCCATAGTATTGGGCACCAACTGGTATACTGGTACATTTATGCCTGTTCCCTGTTCGAAATTATGACAATCCCGTCATTTTTTTTTTGTGTAATGGATCATCATCATCATCACCCTTATAGCAATTTCCCAGTCGCGTCCAAAGACCACACTTTGGAGCCTGGGGTCCGCTTAATGTTTTTGATTGTTGTTAACTTTTCCGGAAGCGACGGTCGTCCAACCCCCCAAGAGTCCGCCTGCGCCAGATCCTCGTCCGTTAATCAGTAGGTATACCGTACCGACTTGCAGGCGAGGTTGGCTTGGTCCCGAGGGTCTCGGTGAGTTGCATACACCCAACCTTGTGTAATAGAGTATAGTATTCAATTTTGTGAGTTTGGCGACATTAGTAACGCATAATAACAAAGTTTAAGGACACTTCCTCTCGATTTTAAATACCGTGGTATGCACTGAAGGATAACCTACCTTCCAACATTTCTAAAGGCGTTTATTCTTTCTGGAGTGGCGCGTCCCTGGCGCGGCGAGTAGTAGCCGCGCTTGCCGGGCGAGTAAAAGAGCGGGGCCGCGTCATCGGCGGGGGCGGGCGCGGCGCCGGACGTACCCGCACCCGCCGCGCCTGTGGCCGCCCCGCTCGCTCCACCACCGCGCTCCGACAACGAAAACACGTCCAGATCTGGTGTGGGAACATATAGTATAATGACCGGCAAACTTCATGACAATGCTATATCTGCGCAGAGCGCGGTGAAGGCATGCCAATGAAACTATCATAGATTATATTTAACTAATCACGGGGTAGGCGCGCGTCATTGATTGATCAATCCTTTTATTGAATTTCAATTTACACAACATTCTTGGCGAATTTCTTTTCTATAATTGATATTTTTATCTAGTTCTGGATTTAGACGTTAGAAAATGACAAGCGAATTCTAAAAAATATGTTCAAATATATTAATCGCGTAAGCGTTATTACTTTAATTGACTAAGTTCGTTCTAGGAAAAATGGCGTCGCAACTAAAAATAAACAAGTAAGGGAGTCACAGTAAAAAAGGAATCTGCTTTTTATGAAGATTTTATAAATAACAGATAATGTCGTACCTAATATCGCCTCAGACGGATGCATTACAATGAGATCCATGGCCTCGCGCACCTTCTGCCGCAGCGCGTCCTCACTAGCGAGCAGCACGAGTAACTGAGCCGGAGTCAGCTCCAGCAACATGCCAGTTATCTTACCCGCGAACGTCGGATGAAGTGCGTGAACCTAGAAAATGTATTGCAATACGACTGAAAACATGCTTCAAAGCAAAGCTCTCTCCTCATTTTAGTTTTGTTCCCGGTGGCATCCGAGGCTTTTATCTCGGAACCCGAGGAGTAAGCGGATTACTCCTCCTCTTCATGGTTTGGCGTATACGGTCGTAGGTTTTGGTGGGGCCCCATATATAACGCCATTAAAAACATGCTATTGCTAAGAAGCATGTTTTTAATGGGGTTGTAGTAATGAACGTATACCCGTAAAAAATATCACTAAAATAATATATGAGAATAAAAAGTAACCTCTGTAAATATAACATCGTGTACCCTATTATTCTTACCCTAGGATAAAGGCGTTCGCCTAATTGCGCCTGATGAAGAGTCAAATGTTCATTGTGACCTCCGGGTCGTTCTCCGCTGTAGCCAGCGCCTTCAGTGCCAGGAGCAGCCTGACGAAGATGGAAACATTTTAATGTATCTGTTTTATAAAAGTAAATAATGCTATATTATGGACATATATCTTTTGCCTAACGAGCTATGACGAGAAACATGACGCGTGTAACCTGTCGGTTAACCACCCAAGTAAAATATTTGTAGTTATTATTCGCTAAGAAAAGAAAAACAATACATTCATATTCAAGTTATGTCTTTACAAATAAATCTACAAGTGTTGCATAAGACATGTATAACTAACTTATAACTTTCGAATTAAATGATACAGAAAACCAACAAAATAAAAAAGGCAAATGTATATGGGTACGTTTTTTTTTTCGAGCTGGAATCCCTTCGGATACCCCCCTGATATATGGGTAAATATACCATGATCGCGTTAATTCCCGTTTACATTGTATTTTTTTTTTGTGTAAACGAAGGTTAGTATTACAAGGTTTTCAGGACTTGACAGACTTTGATTATGACATGAAGGTAGTTATTTACCTGTGGGGAGTATGGTCTCGCGTCCACACTTAGTACTCGTCGGGGTTCCCTTGCCGCGGGTGGACGAGGCGCCGGTCTGCCTGGAGCTCGTCGGGCTGCGTCTTTAGATCTTGCTCGACCTGGTGCTCCACTACTAAGGTGGAAAGAAATATATTTTTAATATATATAACGAATAACGATCACGCAAGAAGCATACTTCTTTCTTTCACTACAATACAGGCAAAGCTTCTAATGTACTACTTAAATTGACTCATGTTTAGCTAGTGTGTAAGTAGTTCTATTAAAGTTAAAAAATTATTAATTAAAAAATCAAATAACCCGACTGCCCTAAAAAGACCGAAACAAGTTTGATAGCAGGCGGGACCCATTAATTTTCTTTCGGTTTATGATTTGCATCTGGGTCCCGCCTGCTATGAAACTTGTTTCGGTCTTTTTAGGGCAGTCGGGTTATTTGATTTTTTAATTAATAATTTTATTGTATACTTTTTAGTTATGATATATATATTTTTGAAATCCCCTTTTAAAGTTCTTCATTTTGGTACCCTACTCGATAAGTTAGAGTGAAAATATTTTTGGAATAACATACATTTTAGCGCCAAAAATCCACAATTTCTTTTTTTATTATTTTGATATACCCAGTGTCACTCTTACAGTAAATACGAATCTAACGACACCTCTCAAGCTAAAATCCATCAAGCCGTTCAGGCTGCAGAGCGTGCCAAACAATTATACATACATACATACATACTCTCGAAAAACATAACCCTCCTGGCGCAGTCGGGTAAAAAGCTTGTTAATTTGTTTGTTTGTATGAATAATCGCTAATTTCTTAAACTACCTGTGCAATTTGAAATTTTTTTTTTTTACATTTGACAAGGCCGTTTTGGCTATTTATCATCACGCTTCAATCCTTAGCTATCCAGTACGGTAGATGCGACCGCGGGGCACAGCTAATGTGTTATAATTATTAAGAGTAATCTTAAAAATAATCACCGAGCTCCACTATTACTGCTTGCACCACTAGAATTTGCGCCACCAGCTGACCCTGATGTCCCATTGGTACTGCTACTGTTTTGTCCGCTTCCAGTCGTCGGCTCTAATGGTGGTAGTTTCTCATTTGCTAATAAAGCCTAAATGAAAATGACATTTATAACTATCACAGATCGAATATGAAATAAAAAATCGTTTGGCATGCATCTCTAAGGTCTCATAAAGTTCGAATTTCCGCAATAAAAATAATTGTGATCAAGTTAAACTAAACTGGGTTTTCGCGCTTCACTCGATGGCCGCCTGAGGTCAATATTGTTCACGTATCTGTATAGCCAATTAGGGAGAGATATCTTTTTCCTTGGGTAGGGCAGAGACCACATGTTTCGATTTGCTACGATCCTGGCATACACCTTTCGTCTGCCTACCCCAATGGGAGAGAGACATGGCTGTTTGTATATATCTCGATGTTAATGCATAGTCGATTTCTTACCTCAGCAACACTAGTATAGAAGGACCGTGCGACACCACTGCCCTCTCCGGGCTCGTCGCGGAAAGTAACTTTAACTCTGTTCACTACTAGAGGTGGTTGTGCACTGTGAGCACGTCTATTTTGTCCAGCAAATGCGCTGTTCAGTTCCGCAAACGTTTGTTGCAGTAGTTTGGCTCGGTCTCGTTCCATCTAAAAGATAATTATAAAATCAAATAACTTGCACTAAAGCTATTTAAGATATAAAATATGCACAAATCACACAATACTATTTTGATTACTGTTGTATACAAAGCGGCGATAGCCCATTACGTAATGGACTAGATAGACGAGGTCTCGAGTTCGAACCCCAGTCGCCCCAGGCACACACATATCTGACTTTTCGTAGTTACGTGTGTATTAAAAATGTTAATTATCGCTCGCTTAGTAATGATCCCGGTAGATGGCAATAGGCTCGCCCCCTATTACATTGGGACCTAAACATAACTGGCGAATCGTGGGTGTGTAATACACCTCTGCCTACACCTTCGGGGATACAGGCGTGAAGTTATGTTATGTATACAAATTTAAATAACAATGCTAAGCCTGTTTGAAGTTCGCGAGTACCTACCTATAATAGCTTCAAATTTAGGTTTGAGAAGATCTTACCTTGTGTAATGACAAATCTCTTTGCTGAGAATTTCTTAGTTTCTCCATATCTCTTCTGAACTTTGCCTCTCTAAGAGGGAATCCACCTAGTTCAGCCACCACTGATCCGGGTTCTAATCCTACGTCTTCGGTGAACACTCGTCCAAATAGGTCTAAAGACAGCCTCCATCTACCTAGTAACAAATCGTGAGACACGGAGGCTCCTAAAGATGGGCATGCTCGTCTGGAAAACAAAATAAGAATTACAAATAAATACTGAAGCCTAATCACTTCAAAAATAATAAAAGAATACAATACACTTCATCACTCTTGCATTTCGCATTTGGTGCACTTCTCATAATGTGCACTTCTCATAACGGGCACTTCGCAGAATGTGCCCTTCGCAGAATGTGCACTTCGCAGAATGTGCACTTCGCAGAATGTGCACTTCGCAGAATGGGCAATTCGCAGAATGTGCACATTTGAGATATTATCCAGGTAATGTAAAATAGTATGGAAATAAAATAATGTTTAAGTGTTTTCGTTTATATTATAGAAAATTGCGCTATACCCACTCGTAAACTATATTGTTAACAGTAAAAAATAAAATGGATGTGGCAATAGTACGCTCATTTTTTCGTAATTTCTCCATATAATTTTGAAATTGCTTCATTTCTGAAGTATCTGGTGCCTGGTTTAATATGTAGTGCCGTGCCGTGGGAATATTGTTTGTTGGTACTAGTGGTATTATGGAACACATTCTAGTTATGTGTCGTCCTTCTTTGGTGGTCAATAGTTTAAAGCTTTTTGCCTTTTTCCATATAGCAGCGTTATAATGTCGGTAACACCCGCTTAATTCGACATCTGGAAAAACTGATTTGACTGCATTCAATTGTGCTGTTTCATAATCTGATTTAAATTGTTTAATTTTAACTCCCATTTTTTCTTTTAGTATGACAAAAAGGCGAGTGAAGTTTCTTGCGTTTTATTAGGCAATAATGAGTATACTACAGGTACTATATTGGTGACCTTTTTATTTGAATTCAAGTCTACTTGAATTGTGTATAGTTGATAAAAAGGACGTGGCCGCGATTTTAAGGTACCGTCAGCATAATACGATCCAGGTAACTTGAATATTTTTTTCGCGGTACTTGTAGCAAATATAATAATTTTATCATCGCCATCCTCAAAAAAATATTTTTTTACCTAATGCTTCCGGTATTTGTACACTTGCAGGTGTGTTGTGGTATAAAGTACTAGTGTTGAGATTTTTTTTGCGAGCCCTGTACAATGTGTCCTTGACAGAATTAAATGACGGCAATAAATTGTGATGCTCAATCGGTATACGTTGTGATAACTTCCTTTCATTCTCCTCGAATATTTGTTGCACCGGTTTAAAATCTTTGCACCCTGCTTTTTTTTAGAAAAGATATATGTTGAATTATATTATTTGTAATGAATTGTTCGTCGCAAGTATGATTTGGTTTTCTAATAATAATCTTCTTTCTTACGTCAAAAGTCACGGAAGTACTGCACTTTTTCCTGTTGACACATTGCCATAAAGTATTCCCGTTTTTATACGTCTTCTTTTAGTTGTATTTGTGTCCGCCGCAAATATGTGTGGCACCACCTTTCTGATTGGTATGAAATTGTACAGCATCTTCATCCATCATTTAAGTAAACTCACTACCAAAAACATTAGTATGTACACTGAGCCTTAATACAATAAATTCAAAACAAATTGATCAAAAAACAATAACCAGTACAACACGCAACACAAGTAGCCACTACTAATTATTACTGTGACGGCGCTTTTACATTTTTTATATCTACCCTCAGATTATAAGCATAATCAGCAATATCAATTAATTAAATATTCTTCGAAGTGAAACCTTTGAAATTTTCATAAGCTATTTTTACTAAAATACAGATTTGCTTTAGCAATTCTTATATTCACTAATCTAAAATGTAATTCCTATATTATTATGAGTAATTGCATACTTTGTATGCCATTGTTTGTAAAATACAAAGAAACGCCATTTTGTCCCGACAATAAAAAAAATTGAGAGTTCACCTCCCCTGATCATAAAGTAATTACAGCCGTCAGCTAAATACTTAATTAAATACTTAATTAAAATTACGAAGCGCCTATTAATATTTTAAAATTACACTAGCTCGTCTGTCACCTTCATGAAAAAAAAACCATACCATTTTACATTATCCGCATAATATTTCAAAAGTGCTCATTTTGCGAAGTGCACATTCTGCGTCAAACCCCATTAATTTTACTAAATTTTCTGGGGCATCCAAAACTTCAGCTCTCACAAAACACGAAGGAAAGACGCAGCATTTAGATACCATAAAGTTAGTTTGGATTTATTTCGGTAGTATTAAGGCTGAACAAAGTATCTTCGAAACCGATTGCAGGATAAATGCGAATAGAAGAAATTTGAAACTTACGGTTGGGCAGGTGCGGTGAGCGTTGGCAACAATGGAGGTGGTGGTAAACCTGTAGTTTCTACTGTCACATGAGCTGATATCTCCTGGGACTCCAGAGGATCTGCCGCACTTAGGAGTTCGCCCTGATAGAAAATAATATATCAATAACTCAAAGCTAATCAGATGAAAACGACGCACACTACAGCAAAATTAAATTTCCAATTAAAACCAAATTATCTATCTCTCTATCCATATTTTTGTATTCCTTCAAATCAGTCTTTTACATATCCAATTGAAGAGTAGGTTATAATTTTGATATAGAAAAAGTCCCCCAAATAAGTGGAGTGACTTACAGCACGTACAATAACACTCTTGCCAGGGCTTCTTGACGATGACGCGCGAGGCTCAGCTACTCCTGAGTTTGCTCCACTAGGTCCTAAAACATTTATTCAATTAATCTGGGGGCTAATCATGACTTGTTAAAACGTGAGTCGCTCGAGCGAGAAAGAGCTCTCTATCTCTTTTTCTCACTCAGTTTTAACAGGTCATAGTCAGCCCTCAGTACTTATTGTATATCACTACATAGTATGAAACAAAGTCGCTTTTCTCGCCTGTCTGTCTCTATGTATGCTTAGATCTTTAAAACTACGCAACGGATTTTGATGTGTTTTTTTTTTAAAGATTGATTCAAGAGGAAGGTTTAAATGTATAATACATGCATAACATCACGCGGGCGAAGCCTCTGGCGTCCGCTAGTGTTATATAAGCGGTGGTGAAATTATGGTATGTACCTTATGTACCCTCTTTGCGGCTTATATTAAGTCGCAATGAGTTAGTAACTAACAGTTGCTCGTCTTGGTAGGTAGACAATCGGAGATACGAGCGTAGTTCTCATCCCGTGGGAATGTCGGGATGAAAGGCAACAGAACTTAACTTACTACTTATTTTTTCAATATGTGATCTCCACTGTAATTTAGCATCAATACCTAAACCTAAAAACACAATCCACAAGGCTTAACAACTGTCCATTGCGTTGTACATGGGTTTCCAGCTGTCTAACATTAATTAGGTAAAGTGAACTTAATACATTTGGTTTTTTTTTCATTAAGGCAAGGTATATTTATCGTAAACCAATGAACCACTCTTGAGATTGCGTTGTTTACTTCGTCATAATTATTTTAAATATTTTTAAATATTAAGCAAGTATCATCGGCAAACAAAACAATACTATTTTTATCCCTCACGTAATAATATATGCCCATAATTTATTAGTTTTTATATAATGTATGAGAATTTGCCGGATTTGTAGACTTTTTTATAATTATTGCTCCGCTCCCTTGGGTAGTTGCTTGATGATATACCTATAGCCCATGACACTCACAAATAATATGGCTTTCTATTGGTAAGAGTTTTCAAAATCGGTTCTGCAGATCCAGACATTAGCCCTCCCTACTACCTCACAACATCACAAGCCACAAACTTTTATCTCTTTATTAGTATTGCAGTAGATTTAGATCGGAAAAAGAGAACATCTAGGATGGGACTTGAACCCGCAACCAGTCCCTTACAGGGGGAACGCTCTGACCAACTGAGCCACCGAGACACGTCCCAGATATTCAAAATTCTCAGATATATTATATACGTCTTAAATAAAAAAATATAATTTATAATTATAAATTTATGACGTATATAATATATCGGAGAATTTCGAATATCAGGGACGTGTCTCGGTGGCTCAGTTGGTCAGAGCGTTCCCCCTGTAAGGGACTGGTTGCGGGTTCAAGTCCCATCCTAGATGTTCTCTTTTTCCGATCTAAATCTATACGAAAAGTAAGCATACAAATTGCTTCAAAAATTTAATTGAATTAGTATTGCAGTATAAATTACAAAACATTAAGTGCAATACAATGTTATTTCATGTCAATAAGTTATGTATGTGTAAAATACAAATAGGCTGTGTTTTTTGAGTCAGTTTTAACATTTTTAACTATGACATGGTCGTCCAAGGGTCTGAATGGACCATCATCAAAATAATATATCAGATATAAAAGGATACCTGGTGTAGGTGAAGCAGTTAGATTCTGTTGATGTGGCGCTTCAATGATAGAACACGCTGTGTCAACCAATGTGTGGAACTCTGAAGGTTGTGTCATACTGTCATGCATAGAACTGTTAACAGCTGATAGATTCACTGAATGTGGATGTCTAGAACAAAAATTCTCATTGTAATGAATACAAATTTTAAATTGTTATTTTTTATACATTGGCTTATTGCAATTCCCCGTTACCTGTAATAAGAAACAATTAACATAAAAAAAATTTAAATCGATCAACACTGACATTTAAAATCTTTGGACATGAGCGGTTTTTCTATAGTGTAATAATGAATTGAAAAAACCAAAATGTACCTGTGATGCTTTTTCCTTGGTATCTGTCTAGCTTCATTGGAGTCAGAGTCTGATAGATATTCGCCATCAGTGTCAATGTCCATTTTTGTTACATCTTTTGCGCAGGACAAATCCTTTGAGAAAAAAGATTACAAATTAACAAAAAATAATTAGAAACAATATTATGTCAAAAATTAGGTATGTGTTCTGTGATTAAAGAAATCAGAAGATATCAGTGAACAATCCAGTACTAAAAATATTAATTTTATATAAGGTTAAATATTATTTTATTTATGGTTAAATGTACTACAATATGAAAATCGTCTGTACATGTTTCAGGATTCAATCACTTTTGTCGCTGAAGGTTATTAAAAGATAAAATCGGCAATATTTGAAGCAAGTTTTTGTTTTTATTATAAACTAGCTGACCCGCATGTTGGTAACCTGAATAAAGCTGGATAGAAGGCTGATAAAGCTGAATTTATTTCATGAATGTCTCATATTTTTAATTATCGCCATTGCTTGTATATGCACAGTACCCCGACGGGGAAGTCGTGGATAGATATCAAAGTCGTAAATGGGCCATATCAAAGTCGTAGATGGCCCAGGGTGATCTCCGGCATCAGATACCCGATACAGCGTTTTGGCCAGTTCGAGTCCGACATAACTATCCTCACTGGCCGGCGGTGGAGTAAACGTGAGAACTTCGGCAAAAAAACAAAATCAAATCAATCAATCAAAGGTCCACCGGTTCTCGAGCTCGGTGCCATTAACTCGACTTTGTTATATATATATATAGATTTTAGAGCATACCTGTGGTTCGTCTCTAGTGAGGGTGTGTGAATGTGTGGGAGGTGCAGAAGCCGGCCGTGCAGGCGGCGACCAGCCGCGATCAGTACCGCGGGTCGATAGGCCCAGGCGCCGAGGAACAACTGTAAGACCTCAATCTTTTTAATAATCTTGGAATTTACAAAAATATTCATCTTACTTCATGGCCCTCATAGCGATTTCCCAGTTGCGTAGAAAGCTTGCACTTTGAAAACCCAGATTCGGTTATTGTTTGTGATTGGTATGTCGCCTTTTCCGGGAGGCACTGCATTCTGAGCTCACAACCCTGAGAGGAAAGCCTGGGCCTCGTCAATTATTTAGCAGGTGAGGTTGGATCTTCCACCTCAGAGCCTAAGGTTCGCTTACTCCACTTCTCCTGTGGGCTTGGCTTATACTGTTTTTATGGGAGCGACTTTCGGCTGACCACCCAACCCCGAGAGGATAGCCTGCGCCAGAGTCTCGTCTGTCAATCAGCAGGTCTACCGACTTACAGGTGTGGCTGACTTGGGTTCCGAAGATCTTGCTGGGTGGGGCCCCAAAAACAGTTCCATTACAAGTATGTACTAATTTCGAATTCTATTAATTTTGGTTTCCTATATGAAAATACAAATGCATCTGCCAGAACTAAAATCAAGGTGTTCCAAATGTATGTATATGTAAACCATATGCCTTCCCATACCATGCAATATTTATTGCAATGCGAGACAAAAGCTTGTATTTAATATAAGTGGCATTGCCAAGTCGATGAGTAAAACTAGTTATAAATAATTACTATGCTAGAAAAAATGTATAAAATGTTCATATTTACGTGTTATGTTACCTTCTAGCGGGTTATTGACGCCAGGCGGCGCATCGCCAGAGGCTGGTACTGTGACGAGTTGGCGCGGCATTCCGAATAACTCTTCGCGTCTAGCATTTGGTTGTAGTAGCTGTGGTTGATCGGCTAGTGGTAACGCATCTTGCATTGTCACTAAACGTTGTAAATGAAATAATTATATAGTGTCGTTTTTGATAACAGAACCCAAGCTGTAGTCCTTGTTAAAAATTAATATAATTAACGGGGCCATAATATAAATAACATAGATCTAATTAGTGAGCAAAAGAAACAGCTATATTCTATAAAAATGTTGTAATGATTATGAGGTACCTCTATGATTGTATGAACTATTAACACGACTATAAATTATCTGAATCTAATACATTTAAAAAGTACCTATTTATGGATATATGTTTATTACAATCGTTACATGTATAATTTGGTCGTTTGTGGATTTTTACGACGTATAGGAGTCCATTATTACAACTAGAAACTGTACTTGAATTAATGCTTTCTGTGATGAGTACAAGATTAATATTTCTACATGTTGTTTTGGGGCTAACTTGAACACACTTTCAGATGTGATGTATTCTAAAAGAATGTTAGAAAATCCAAATATTAGTGGAGAAAATACTAACTGTTGAACGGATCAGGCGGTGGACAGCCGAGACAGAGCGTAGAATCAGAACGCTGGAAGAAGCCGTGAGCCCGGCCGCGGGCACTGTCGCCTTCACCATCCGACTCCGCCGCAGCCGCGCCACCTACCACCATCTCCTCGTCGCCTTCCTCATTCTCGTTCTCGTCCTAATAAATATATCAAATTTAGAGCGCGGTATTCGATTGCTACAGTTACGTTTGAGAGTGCATTGTTTAATAAATCAGACGCTCCCATGACATAGCTTTGCAGCTATCATCCAGTTCAAGGACTAGTGATGGGATTTACGATATTCGATGTACATTAGTGTTGTAACATAAACTTCTTTTTGTATCCGCACCTGAAGAAGTTTCACCTAAATTTATTATACATAATTATATTGCACCACTAATTAACTTTTAGTACTGTGTGCACGCACATATTATCGTATGTAAACAAACAAGTTCAACAGACTTGCGTAGCTGAGATATTTCTTTCTTTATAGTGTTTGTATAGTATTAGAGTCAAAGTGTGCATCTAAGCGTGGTGTACAATAAAGAGTTATCTATTTGAAGTAACAAAAATTTGAAGTAACATACCGGTGTCCAAAGATGTTGATGATGATGTGGTTGTGGCTGCGCCGCCCGCATGTAATAAACCAGAGCATCCAATACGTAAGCCACGTGCTTGAGTGCAGCGACATCGAGCACTGGCAACTGTTCCGCATGCTCAGCGCTATGTGCACGGAGCAACGAAAGGCAATACGCTAGAAATTCACGACGAGCACTACCGGCTTCGACACCTGTAAGTAATTGAGGTGTAAAGTAATTCAGGTAGCATATAAAGCAACTTTGATTTCTTATAAAATAGGAGAAACCCCGTTGCGGGCCTGACAAATCTGACAATTCAGACCTAATCCATCAATTAGAATAAATTGAAAAATCCTATATTTTACCTAATTAGGTGAATTTAACCCAGGTTATTCTCAGCCTCGTAGGAAATGGCCAATTCCTATGCAGAATTCATTTTGTCCAGAAATAACATAGAACTTAATCTATACCTGCTAATGATGCACGATTTTACTGAGTTGTTTATTGCTGATAGTGAAAACGAGTCTTAAATAACATTTTTGTGTGGGAATCGGGTTTCTTCCTTATAAAATCATTGTAAAATAACACATTGGTCCTAAGAAACATTTTTGTATGGGAATCGGGTTTCTTTATAAAATCATTGCAAAATAACAGGGTACAACTACCTTGTTCGCGGTCCCTAGCTCTGGGACCTTCAGAAAACCCAATAATCCTTGTGGCAGGTGACGTCAGTGAGGTAGTGCGACGCGTGGTATTAGCACGTCCTGTGTCTGTACTCGAAGTGCTAGCGTTATTTGAAGTCAATGAGGCACCAAATCTGTGTAAATAAATCTAATTGAACACTATAAACTTTCAATTCGACAGTTTTTGCCAGCTAAACACGCAGTATTTTAGATGTCTAATTGAGACAGCCCCTAGTCTTATAGCAAGCGCATCTAATTTATAATTCATATATATTGAGTGTTAATTTTGTTAAGGATCCTTTAGAGATATATTTTTCCAGAAATAAAGTGTAACACTCATAAGCAGATAGGATATTATATGTCAATAAATACTTTTGGAAGGATGACTGAAGGTCACTTTAATAATATTAATCTTATAATAATAAATAAATAAATATTCTATGACATTCTATACAGTGCTTTCTCGACCCAAATGGGTTATGGTTATGGGTTCCAGAATGCGGATAAACATACTTATATACTTTTTTTTTGTAAATACATACCTATTATACATAAAAACACCCAGACCAATGCAAATAGGCATATTCATGCATACAAATATATGCACTGAGCGGGAATCTACCCCGTGCCCCCTGTCCTAGCGGTCCAATACACTACCGCTACGCTACAGAGGCCGTGATCGTGACCATCTGCGCATAGCGGACAAATAACAACGAAAGTCTGTATGAAACATTAGGATTCGGACTCACGCCGTGAGCCCAAAATGGCGTTATAGAAAAAAGGCCCTTTGGTAGTAATTAATATTTACTTTGCTCCCCCAGACTAGCATAACTTTATGATTGATATTATTATTACAAAACGATTGCGTCTCATAACGTATATATACGATCAACGTGAGATATACCAACTGTCGATATAATTTCTTTACATATAACATTAATTGAATGTAAAACTAAAAAAAAAATATATAATAACTTTTCTATGCAGGAATGTTTCTGTACCTATTTCTAATAACAAAAAACGGGTATTTAAAAACAAGATTTTACCTCAATTGTGCTTCAGTAGCGTCCATTACGGTGACAAGCCAATCCCATGTCTGCTTCAATTGCCTCTCAAGATAACACTGTAAACGTAGCGCCTCGCGATATGCAAGCGGTACCATGCGCGGCAAAGGTAATGTAACACGTTCATATTCCCATAGAAGGTCGGCGATTTGACGTATCACAATACCTATAAATTACACGCGATATAAAATAAACAATGTATGCCAAATGTCTACTGACGATACAGTAATGTACTGCCACTCAGGAATAGAAAGATAGAAACGTTTATTTCATGCATGTAGGTCAGGTTAAACACTTGTCTTAAACTAGTACATGTTTTATTCTAGTATGTGCCACACAATTGCATCAAAGGGGTATCCAGTTCAACATATGCCAGGCGGACGGACCTTGGCGCTGGTTTTCGACTCGAATCCATTTAGGCATTTGTGTAGTTATATATGTAAGTGTGAGAGTATGGTAAGTACGGACGTGATGAAATAAACGTACCGAATGCTCTAGCTAAGCAAGATGCCGTGGTGGAGGTGGAGTGCGGGTCGTGGGCGGTGGCGGAGCGCCGTAACGAAGCAGGGTCGATGAACACCAGCGAAGAGCTGCCCGTGAGCCGCACGCCGCCCGTGCTGCCGCTAGTGCCGCGCGCTGTCTCACGCGCCCTACTCCATTGCGTAATAAGTAAATGTCGTTAGTATAGATCGGAGGCCAAAATCTTGTCAATGTACTGTAGATCCGCAGTTACGAGTTCTTAGGTCTCTTTGGTGGCAAGCGCGGGGCGCAACAGCGGAGGCGCGGCTATCAACCAATCATAGGTACATAAAACTAATCACGAGCTCAAAGGGCTCGCGTCATGACTTGATCACTCCTTTTATTGGTTTTTTGATTGCCCAGTTAATGCACATGCGCGAAATTTCTGCCTCGAGGTATGTAATAGCTGGCAAACTTCGTCAACAAACGTCAGAAATTTCGCGCATGTTCACTATACAGACTAACCAATAAAAGGACTGATCAATCACTGACGCGAATCCTTTGAGCCCGTGATTGGTTTAATATAATTACTATATTGGCGCGCCTCCGCCGCCGCACGCCGTGCTAACCCCCAAAGAAACCTAAAAACGCGTGCTGCAAACGCGTTGTCATGAAGGTTTGCCGGTGAGTGTATATAACGCGGAGAACTGTGTGCTATTGCGCACATTCGGAGAGGCGTATTGCAGTCCAGCAGTGAATCCCAATAGGCTAATAGATTGATTGATACAATACTTTGCTCAAAAGATTCTGTGAAATTAAACAGTTGTATTGCCAATTTATGTATACAAACACACTACTACACTTCAACATAGAATTAAATATATAAATACTGTCTCCAGTATTTTTTTTTAATTCCATAAAACGTTTTGAATTTATTAATTGCCTCTTCCTTCTATATTTAATTTAACGATATACTAACCGTATTGCCCATTGCATAGAATGTGGGGCCAAGTTAGGCCTGGCGGGTGGAGCGGCCCGTCTCTCTAACGTTTCGCCGTCATGCTGCGGCGGCTCGGGCTCGCCATCTTGTTCGTCCGTCTCACCCGCTTCTGAATCTTCATCCTCGGGCTGTGTGGAGTCACCACTTTCATCTTCCGGGTATAACAGCAGAGATGCTATGCCTGTTACAATGCACGGAAATGAATACATATATTTAGTGTGAAAAGTAGATAATCATTGAGACTTTAAAAATTGGGTTTACACAAAGTATGTTGACAATGAAATTGCTGTTTAAGTACTTAGTGGGATCTATTAAAATATTTTTTAATTTTGTTTAATATATTATTAGAAATTTTCATCATGTTTTGTTTTAAAAAGTTGAATCTTCGGAAGAAGTTGTGTAAGAAGGTATCTCTAGGTATGTATTCTACATACCTGCGTCCGATCCTTGAGTGGCGCCGGTCTGCACGCTACGTTGTGCTGACTCTGCATTGTCCTGATCATCTGAGTCACTTTCAGTTTCTACTTCGGCAAGAAGATCCAGTTCACTTTCGCTCTCCCCACCTTCCGCGCGCTCGGTACCATTTTCTACAACCACGTGTTGTTCTTGTCCCCTAATAAACATAAAATCGGAAACAAATAAAACGTAACATTATTTGTGATATATTAGAATAATATGATTTGGGTATATGGAGCCCCTTTATAATCTTGGCAAGCACGAGGCTTGGTGGGGGGAGGGGATGTCAGACGGCTGTCGCGAGTAAAGGGGGTCGGTAGAGGAGACAAGACAATAGAGTTACTAAAGGAATGGTTTTTATACCTGTCGGCCATAGCGTCGTCGTGATGCTGCGCGTCCTGCTGCGGCTGCGGCGCGGCTACGCTGGGTTCGTCAGTCTCGGAGGCGTCGTCGTCGGGCCCCAGCGCTTCGCCCGTCACGTCGTCCGCGTACTCCGTGGCTACGGGCGTGGACGAGCGGTCTGGCACGAGCGTCGAACTGCCCATCGACGTGCCGCCCGCCGCCGCGCCACGACCTCCGCCCGAACTAGATTCTCTAATTGATAAAATAAACGAATATTAAGTAAATATTTAATTAGCTGGGGGCTACCATTAATTAACTAAATTTAAAACATTCATAACTTCGGGGGCCCGCATGAAACACAACCGAAATACGTAGCCTAGTTTAGCCATGGACGTACCATGAAATTATTTTGGATGTCTTCCGGTATGGTTTAGGCCGAACGAATTGTCACGTGTCGTCTTCCGAGTCAGATTGCGCGATGAATGTGTTGCTAATTGCCCAAAACGGTCCGCAACTGCGGATGTTTCATATCAAGCCTACTGTTGTACGAAAATGATTGCTACATCTTGGTACTCTTGATCATCATCATCCTCCGAGCCTACCGAAATGCCTACGAAAAATATTTTAAAAGTATGTACTTCTTATTTGAAATTGCGTACCTGCGTGGATGAGCTAGTCGTGAATGTGCAGTAGAGAGTGGTTCAACCCCAAACAAATCCTCGCTGCCATTCACCAAGTCCACATACGTAGTCGCAAGTGGGAACGGTGCCGTCGGACGGACGACGCCAAGTCGCACCGGAGCCAAAAGAGCATCAGCGGCTTCAACTAATTCCTCAACGGCGAGTGCTACCAAGGCAGCGAACACTCGCCGACAACGGACTAATGATGACGTAATTGATAAAGGCCTGAAATTTTATTATCATTTACAAAGTAATAAAATGAATACGAATTACTCAAACAAGTCTTAACTTTTCCTCTTAAACAATGCCGATATTTAAATTGCATACAAACTGGAATAGAGAATGTGTGAACCATTAAAAAAACATATCTTAATGAACTCGTGTTTGAGATGTACACACATTTATATATTGCAATAGCCAGTTCTATAGTTACCCTTTCTTCTTTGCAGCGCCCGGTGCCATTTCAACGCTAAATATGACAAATATCCTTGCAACGGAACGTACAAAACGTCTCGCTACTTCGCGCGCACGTTCGGCGCGGCCGGGAATTGTATCGTTCTGTTGCTCCCGAATTAACGTGTGCAAGAGAGTATCGAGCATCTGCGAGTAAAAATTATAATCTTGTAGTTATATAACTTTAATGCTACTTTCATACGTCACGTAATAATCACAATAGGCAATTTTAAATGGATTTAAAAATATGATTGATACTATAAAAAGCTAATGTGTGTTGACAACATGTGGGTATGTTGGTATACATCTTCCTTTCATGCTACCTTTTGGACAAGTGTCCGGACAAGACTGC
The DNA here is from genome assembly GCA_946251805.1 of Cybosia mesomella. Lineage (NCBI taxonomy): Eukaryota > Metazoa > Arthropoda > Insecta > Lepidoptera > Erebidae > Cybosia > Cybosia mesomella. The sequence continues at coordinate 24,276,517 of OX276390.1, read as the reverse complement.
CTGTATACATATAAGGTGTCACCAAATTAGGTCTCTGAATTTGGTGAGATGACTTGGTATCGACAAAATATGTATTTGAATTTTTTTTTAAATCGGGTAAAATTAAAAAAATATATTAAAAAAATAAAAAAAACCCCACATGGTGCATTGTGAATATTAAACAAGCCCACTTTTTTAAAAGTGGATTCGTCTGTCCACAAATTTTTTTTTGGTAGGATCTTCCACTAACCACCTACAAAATCTTAACTGCGGATCAAAATCTGTGGTAAAGAGCTCTTGCACCCGCAGAAAGTGGTAGGCGTGCAGTCCTTCTCCTCGCAGGATTCTCCAAGCGGATGTGTGGGAAATACCTAAATCGGGACCAGCGTCACGTGTGCTCGTCCCGTCACGTGACGCTGGTCGCTAGTGGTTTTTTTTTTTTACCCGATATTTTTTTTTGTTTCAAATACATATTTTGTCGATACCAAGTCATCTCACCAAATTCAGAGACCTAATTTGGTGACACCTATAAAGCCTTGAGTATATTTCATAAAAAAAAAGCGCTGGGATCGTGACATGGCGACTCACTAATGAATGAAATCCTTGTTTTTAACTCGAAAATCTATTTGTTAATATCAAAGTGGATCATGGCTTGTTCTACTTGATAGGCAAGATAGATGTACATTTTACTGGTGGTAGAAATTTGATGACACAAATTTGTCACAAAATTCGGCCGGGTGGGTACCACCGTGCACGATTGCGAAAAACCCTCCGTAGTAATCCAATTTCGGTTTGATTGCGTTCAGGGGTCAGCAAGTGCATAGCCGGGCAGGGGGATTGTGGTCGCAACACTAGTGGGACCGGTGGGTGCCACACGGTGATGCGACGACAATCCTCTTTTGATGAGGCCGTGAAGCTGAGTGCCACCATTGTTAACATGGTACGTGTATGTAATGGTGACCCTCTTTCCTAAGACTTTACCTTCAGCTTATCATCAGGCGAGGTGAAGTCAAATTGACGTGTCCTAAATACATATAAAAAAAAAAAACTTTATGTAGAACGTGTATGGATACTCACTTCGTTAGTGCATTTGACAATAAGAGCATGCGTGAACTTGTCTAACAGAGTGGTGCCAGACTGATGTGGTGCAGGGCTGCCTGGGCGCGGGTCAGGTTCGGCGCCGCTGCAAGTGGCGCCACACATTACCGCAGCTTCCACGGCTGGCCAATCACCTATATAAACAAAATATTACTATTACTAATTACCACCGTTTACTGCTCCGCTTACTGCTGCATCGAATTGTATCTACCAGTAGTAATTTGATGATGAAGAATGCGACAGTCCCTTAAAACGGCGCATCGTATAAACTAAAGGCGTAATTAACTATGGCCGCCCGCTGCCTTGTGAGGGTGCACGCATACGGGAGCCTGTTTCGTGTCAATAATACTGAGCTAATTGCATGCACACAATTTGCACAAAATCGTGCAAAATATATCCATACGATTTGCCCGATGTGTGACACGCATGAGGTAGCAGATGGCCTGAAATATCTTAGCAAGTGCACTTACACAACAAATGAAGGAGTGCCCTTCTAGCGAACTTGGGTGGTTCAAGATCATGGTCCGGAGCGTCTACTTCAGCATCAGATCCGGGTTGTTTCCTAGGACCGCGGCCGCGACCACCACCAGCACGGAACTGACGCTGTTCAACCGCTTGTCGACCCACTGTTTGAACTAGGAACAGCAGTATGGATTCACCCCTATACATATAAAGATTATAAAAATTATATCAGACATAGTTAAAATTGGATTTCATGTAAATTTGATACTTTCAAAATGACCGTCAACAAACCCCTTACTACCGTTTCTACATACAGGCAAAAATATCGAGAGGCACAAACACTACAAAATTCTCATAATCACTCTATAATAATATAAAATTGTAAATTAGTTGTCTGTAAATTGGTTTTGAAAACAACAATTTGTTTTTTTTTAATTCTTGTCTATTTGTTTGCGATGGACGCTAAAACCACTGTACGAATTTTGCTGCTGTTTTTTTCATCAAGGTCTTGGTCAGACTAAAAACCTTCCATATGTTTCATTGCAATAAGTTAAGTAGAACCAGAAATATGACCAAAAAACGATAACCAACCTCGATGCAGTGTTATAAAATTTAACAAAAAATGTTACCACATTTGTAAGACTAGACTAGAACTACGCAGGGAAAATCAGTTCCAAACTGATATAAGGTACAGCCTCATTTATTTGACGCAACCCTGTTTTAAGGCGAGGGTGCCTGGGGAAGGTTATTTTTATATTAGGATTTTTCGAAAATGAGAAGACCCTGTATTCTGAAAATCATATATGTTACTCTAGGCTATTAAAACTAGTATTTTCGGTTATCCGATAAACGATGACTTTTACTTTCCTCGAAAGAATTTGCTCTCAAAGATTTGGTCTAAACCAAAACGGTCTACAGTTTTATTTCCGTTGTGTTCAGCTTAGAAAAATAAAAATGATACCAAAATGAACGTCATTGATAGGAGAATGAAAAACGGTTATCAAAATTTACATAAATTCTGAATTATATCATGAAAATTCAAAACACACAGCTTGGAGCTTGGAGTCCACTCTCTATTTCATAGATTGGTTCATAATATAATATAATTAATAGTAATATAATTATTGTAAGCTTTATTCCGTTCATCTAAAGTGCTACAAGATCTAAGTAAATAACAGTTGATAATTATTTGTGTTGATACTACAACACCACCTTAGGTTAACCTTCGTTGTTTTTCTATGCATTACCGTGAAATACTGGACGCGGACACCCAGCGCCTCGCTGTGGCGTAGTGGCAACTTTACTATGCCAAAAAAGCAGTCGTCGAATACCCTCGCCTTAACATTTAGATGTAACACTCGCAAAATTGTAATAGTACATTATGATATTAGTGCGTTAAGATGGTTATAACATGCGAGGCGGAATTTCAGCCCGAGCCGAAGGCGAGGGCGTAATTGAGCCGAGCATGTTATAACCAATACGCACGTATATCGTACGACGTTTTTTAACACATTTGCGAGGAAACAGAAAAAAAAGATTTTATATTTTGTTCATTTTTAATTCCATTTTAACAGCGCGCTAGCGCTGCCTACTGACTGGCGCCGCGCGGCGATTAGTTCAAAATTTGAATAGCAACAGCGCGCTGCTCACTAGCTGGAGTCGTGCGGCGGCGATCAGTTCCATATTTGAAATGGCAAATAATACTGTTATGGAATTTGTATGGACTATAACTTAACTATTTGCTTTGATAACACACGCGTTTGTTATGACCCGCTTTACATATTTAAAACCGGTGGAATTACATCAGCTTTACGAGCAAGGGTGTTAAAAATAATATAACATACCTTGAATTGAAATGCGTGGCTAGTGAAGTGTCTTTAGCCAGTCGAGCAAGTAAATCGCAACGCGCAGTCCAGTTGCCGCCAACTAATGCTTTACAACGGCATTTCTCCCAACAGTCGCAGTAGGCGGTAGGCGACGTACGTTTTAACTTGCAATCGTGCCCTTTGTGACACACCTAAAAGTATACACATATATGACAATTTATGGAGTTTTGTATGATCTGAGTATATTAAGCAAGTTAGATACTTCGCTAACTTTGCTAGTAGGAACAATACGATGGTTTAAGGAGCATACTTAATTTGTGGTATACGATAGGTTTGGCGTTTGGAGAAAATATAGCGATAACCAATAGACATACTAGTAGTACATAAAACTTACCTTTGCACATTCTGTGCAGCAGCAAAGAGATCCCGTTAGACCACATGTTTTGCATTCGAATATATCCTATAATCAAACAAAAAAATGTTAGGTTATCACTACCCAAGAATTTAAAAACTGACAATGATCATGCACCTGTTTTTCTATTATTGCAGGACAAAAACGACTACCGTTTAAAATCCATAAAAGGCACACACAATAAAGAAGAGTACATAATTATGATGCCACTAAAAGCATAAAAAAGCAGATATATTGTTGTATGAAACTACCAGAGTGAAGATCATCTATCAGCATTGTAGCTAATGTACCCCGCACACTATGGACGCAAATGTGCTGGGGCTAACATAAGCAGAATAGGTACTAATATAACAGTACACTGTGCCCTACCAACATCTTTGAGGCCCAAGGCAACCTCACCTGCAACTCGGTATACTTGTTAAACAACAGAAGAAGCTCTGATGCAGGGTTTCCTCCCAGGGTTGGCAGATCAAACGGCAGTCGGTTTCGGAGAAGTCGATATACTAATCAAAAACAATAAGCGAACCTCTGGCTCCAAAGTGCAAACTTTGGACGCAACTGGGAACTAACTATGAGGATGATTATGATGACTAATATAAAAATAAATCCTAAACATTTGAAAAAATTGTGTACATACCTGGTTGATATGCTCTTGTCCTGTCCATGTAAAGCTGCAGGTGTCGTTGCAGCATAGTACAAGTAGCGGTGAATGGTCAGGATGTGCGTTAGGTGGGAATATAGCTGCTGCACGTTGAACTTCATCAGTGTCAGGATGTGTGCAAGCGCGAATGGCATCCAGAAGAACTAAGGCAGCGCGGTAGGCACGCTCGGCTACCGCTGCCATCAATGGTGTTTGGCCCATTCCGTCTCTGGTCATAAAACATATTATAGGTTAGTAAATGTTTTCACAAACAAATCAAAAATAATAAAGTGGACCATGGGCTCGATAATATAAACTTTGGACGCAATCGGGAAATAGCTAGGAGAATAATGATGATGTGGTAAGTAGTCCTATCTTAGTTAAGAGTTCTAACTACTATTACTTCTACTACATAAGCCGAACTGCTTTAGTACTTACGCACGCAGGTGTTACGAATGATTGTTCGTACTAACCATGGCTAGTGTGCTTACGAAACGGATACAGCCCATAGAATGGGTGTCATGTTTAATAAGATCAGGAATGCAGAAGTGAGTGTCCGTTCTGCATGTTGTACTGTTAAAAATCTTATGACCATAAGTAAAACCTCTGGTTTATTTGATCCATTGTCGAGAAGGGCCATAATGATCGTTCAAAAAAAATAGTTTACGTAAAAACCTGCCCATCTATGGTATAAATTACGACCTACCTTGTGAGACTCGATTCTAGTCAGCTGTTAGAGGCTACAACTTCACAATTTGAACAAGTATCTTAAAATAATAACTTACTTGGCGGTAAGCAATTGCATTAGATGAGGCAATAAAGCAGGGCTGTCACAAAGTGCGCGCAAGGCGGCTAACGCATTGCCGCGACGTTCGGCCGGGTCTGCACTTACTGCACCGCTGCCACCGTTACCGCCGCCAGACATTTTACTGAAAAAAGTAATATTTTAGTCCATTACCCGGTTTAACAATGGGACATAACAAGGGGAAAGATTATAATAGCAAGCTTACCCATTATTAGTAAGGCCCATCAAACTGTCTTCATCTCCAGAGGCCTCGAATGTCTCAGAGGGCCACGAGATCGCAGGTACGGGGTCTTCGGTGCTCGCACTGCTGCCACCCGTGCCACCCGCTAAATTGGGCATCGAAGGGTTTTCCACTGATCATAAACAGTAACATTAGTTATATCTACGAAAGTAATAGAAACTAGCTTGTTCATTCATCATGAAACGCACCAAAGAAATTAAACAAAATGGTCATAGAAATGAAAATGAAAAATAACATATTAATTTAGTCGAAAACTTTTAATCAAAAAATTTGTTGATTAAGACCTGAGTAGCCAGGTCGCCGGCAACTTGTTTAACATATATGGCGGCGTATGAGAGTCCGCCATGTAGGTAGCCTCGAATTCCTTGCTGCGGTAGCCATTAGAACGTGCTTGATTGAACAGCAGCCGTAAGAATGTGCTTTATTCAAAGGAAGCCTGTAGGCATCTATCGTCGAGAGTAGTGAATGTATCTGACTGGCGTCAGCCATTTTGGGGTCAGAAACTTTTCACAAACTGACTTCCGATGGAGAAATGTATACGGAAATTTAAATGCCGTAAAGCAATTTGGGAGATAACTTCACAATACAGTGATAGTGATAAGATGAGAAAATATCATGAACTTAATGTCCGGAGATCATATAACCGAAAACGAAAATTATAAGGTCGTTCACATCACATTCACAACTTCAATACTCGAACGGCGAATTTTTCTGTTTAAATATTTAGCCACCGCAGCCAGGTTGCCTAGTGCGTAGGAGGCCTTACGTTTAGCGACGAATTCGACAGGTGAGTTCTATAGAACATGTTGCCTTACCAATATCAGGTTCCTTGTTGGATGTTGGTGCACACATATGCACGCAAGCATGTAGTATGTTCCTATTGCCATCACAACGCTCCTGAAGGATTGACAAGATCTGTTGTTCTGTGAATAAATAGTAATAAGTTATAGTACATGCAGTATATAACAGCGAAATCTATATATATATAAAACAAAGTTATGTTAGTGATTTTTTTTATACCACTCAGGTGGCAGACAAGCTCACGGCCCACCTGATGGTAAGCGGTAAGGCGGTAGAAAACGCACAGGGAGGCGAAATCTCTCCTAAGGTTAAGCGGTTCTACACTGCCTATAAGTATGGGATTGTCGACGATCCTCAGCGCCCGTCTTTCCAACGAGTCGAACGGGTTAAGTTGGTATCTAGGTGCTCCGGCAAAAAGGTGACGACTTATACAGAAGAAGCCTTTGTTCCGCAGTTAAGTACTGCTTCGCCCTGTTGAGCACTCCAAGTTTCTTAGATGCCAAGTTGACCTTATCTTGTCCGGGTGGTAGAAATTTAATGACACAAATTTGTCACAAAATTCGGCTGGGTAGGTACCACCGTACACGATTGCGAAAAACCCTCCATAGTAATCCAATTTCGGTTTGATTGCGTTCAGGGGTCAGCAAGTGCATAGCCGGGTAGGGGGATTGTGGTCGCAGCACTAGTGGGACCGGTAATGGTGACCCTCGTTCCTGAGACTTTACCTTCAGCTTACCATCAGGAGAGGTGAAGTCAAATTGACGTGTCCTAAATATTAAAAAAAAAAGTCTTTCAAGTGACTGCGGCACTGGACCTCGCTGGAGATGTCGACACCGAGGATCTCGATATTTGTGGAGATTTTAAGATGTGTGTCCAGGAATTGTGGCGCTACAATAAATGGGGTTTTCTTAGCGGTGAATGCACATACTTGTGTCTTAATGGGGTTGAATTGGACCAGGTTTAGTCCACCCCAATCGGACACTCTTGTGAGAGTAGTCTCGATTTCAGACACAAGTTGTTCGCGACTTTCTTCCACTGCGGACCGAGTGATGTTAACCCGACCCGTGTAAAATGCGTTCCGGTACTGTCGTCCGCATAGCAATGAATGGAATCATCAGACAGCATGTCATTGATATGCAGGAGGAACAGGGTCAAAGACAGCACGGAGCCTTGTGGAACACCAGCGTTTATGTCCATGCGGTCCGAGCAGCTACCGTCATCCGCAGCTTGGATGCTTCTATTCGACAAAAAGCTGGCGATCCATTCGCAAAGTCCTTCGGGCAGCGCATAAGTCACCAATTTCGAAAGAAGACCTCTGTCTGACCAGTGTCAGACCCGATCGAAAGCCTTCGCTATATCGAGGCTGACCGCTAGTGCCTCACCTTGACTCTCGATGGCTTGCGCCGAGCGGTGTGTGAGATACACAAGAAGGTCACCGGTAGAGCGACTGTGGCGGAAGCCGCGTACTGTCGGTCGCTCAATTGATCGTTTACTTCAAGGTATCTCAGGAGCTGTACGGTAATGACATGCTCCATTACCTTAATACCGCCTGTCCTTAATACCCGTCCAATTACCGCCTGTAATTGGACGAGTCTGTTCTATCGCCTTTCTTAGGCACAGGATGCACGTGAAGTCTTGCTTCTCTGCAAAGCCGATTAAACCACCGGCGCTTACTTGCTCCTGTTGCGATCCAGCGCTTGGGAATGTAGCATTCCATGCCCGCTAGAATCGCCTCAGTAACTGCTGTTGCACAGTAGCTTTGATCTTCTGAAGTGAAGCAGAGCCTCCACGGGTATGAAGCGAAGAATTCTCGCAATCCATCCCAGTCTGCCGACTTATAGTGCCAAACATGCCTCCATTCGGATGGCCGAGGTGGCTGTGGCCGTGCGAGAGGCACTTGCGCCCGGACGAGGCAATGGTCTGATTTGCCAAGTGGTGCTTCGACAGTTATGGAGTATTCATCCGGGCGCGTAGTCAGCAGAAGGTCCAGTAGAGAGCTTCTATGGGTCTCGATATCTGGTATTCTAGTGATAGAATGAACCACTTGCGAGAACCCATAGGTCAGGGCAAATTTGTGAGCAGCCCTTCCCGCAAAATCAGTGCTCGAGGACCCCAGCCACTCAATGTGATGAACGTTGAAGTACTCCAAGAACACTAAGTCCATGGTGGGTTACTGCTCAATTGCCTTGTCTGTCGACCGCTGCATGAGTGATGACCGGGATTAACTCAAGAACGGGTGTAATGATCTTCATGACCTTCGATTTTTAGATTTGTCTCAATCTATACTGTGCCTTTTTGCGGGTTTTATTTTTTTGCGGAAATCGCTACGGTTACCCCCCCTGCCGGTCCGCGGGGGTGTTAATTTCGGACATGAACCAATTAAAACCTCACGCCATCCCGGGTCTTTAATGCCGGGGTGCAGAGACATTCACGAAATAAATTCAGCTGATAAGATAACTAACATAACTTGATTCTAAAGCAGAACAAAGTTTGCAGGGTAAGCTAGTATTCCATAAAAGAGTAAGGGACTTACTGTTAGAATCAGATTCCAGTTGGTGTAACAGTTGACGGACACCGTCGAGATCGCAACGTAGCACTCGTGGCATCATTAGCTGTGGCTCTGGCACCAATATGATAAGTGCGACCTTAACAATATTTAAAAGATAAACAAGAATAAATAAACAAGAAAAATTAAAATATATACAATCATTAAATTGACTGGCTCGAAGGCGCAGCCGTAAAGGCACAGTAGTGACTACTGTGAATGAGGTCCCGGGTTTGTTAGTTTTCCTGTTAGAATGAGAATGAGTCAGAATTTCAGCAGCAACAGGACTCAATCAAGAAAACGTGTATGCGTGTAAGAGAGGGGTAGAGGGAAGGAGGGGACGGAGGAGAGCAGGGGGAGGAATAAAGATAAGAAGGGAATCGTAAATCCTTACTAATATTATAAATGTGAAAGTAACTGTCTGTCTGTCTGTTACGCTTTCACGCCTAAACCACTGAACCGATTTTGCTGAAATTTGGTACAGGGGTAGATTAGACCTTGGGAAAGGACATGGGCTATGTTTTGTCGCGATAACCGACATCTACGCGGGCGGAGCCGCGAGCAAAAGCTAGTTATAGTAATAATATGTACCTGTGACTTAAGAGCAGTATGGTGTGGTTGTTGCGCGGCGGCCGCGGTTGCGTGCGGGTGCAGTGCCAGCGCATGCGCAGCGAGCGCACGCGCTGGCGGCAGGTTCAGCGCCGGCGGGGACCGCACCATGCCCACGCAGTCACGCGACACGGGGTACAGGGCGCCGTTGCCGTCCACCATTATTACTACAGGCTCGCTACCCTGATAACAAACATCAACCGACATTTAGTAAAAAGAGCTCAAATAAATTCAGATTTTAGCCAGGGAGGACGCCAACTCCTGAATACAGGTTTTAAACTCCCGAGTCATGGCCTTCATGTTGATATTAGACCTTGAATGACGTTTTTTACACACATGAGATCGATAGGGACTTTTCACAACTTCATTATAATGGTTACCCAAATATTCACGTAAATTTTCAGCTTCTTTGGAATTAATGCAAGGGTACCCCATTTTTCGGGCTAACTTGACCTGACTAGTTTTAAAATTTAGTTTATATAACACCTGCTCAGAAACCTAGTACTTTTTCTAAAAGTAAAATAAGGCAGAATGTACGTTGTTATTACTTCTGTAGGCAATATGCGGGCGCCAAAAATTTATGAAAATCCATTGTTACGTGCTAAGCGGGAGACAAAAGTGTATGCAAGTTCATTGTTAACGCGTTCTATTTTTTTAAATTTCGTTTTTTATTTGCCAGGGTTGCTGGGTCCACATTTGTAGCACCTTGACGTTTCACGATCAGTCGTATCGTATCGAGTTTTTGTATCATAAATATGGACGCTCATTTTTTCCATATCGTATCATTATGGCGTATTTCGTAAAAAAATGCGTCCATAATTAGTAAATACTGTATCACGTTAGTGTATCGGCTTTAACTTTACAAATATGGACGCTTCGTTTTTCTTCCGATATCGTTTCTTTCAGTGCATCTTCCCGTCTCGAACGGTTCAGACATGGCTTGACTAAGTAAAAAGACAAGTAAGTAGGAAAGTAACTACTAGAACATGAAGAGAAAATCATCCTTTACGATATAATAACAGTTAAGACATAAAAATCGATAAAAAGTTATAATGAATTATGACGGGTGAGTAAAGACAGTTACATCCTCTATCACAACAAACCACGAAATGGTGGGAAGAACACGAGAAATGATCGCGTATTAAATGCATTCACGTCCAAAACTTGTTCGATACGACGTGTATCCCCTTTGATCACCGCTGAAAAACCGACAAAGGATGGTTCGCGGTGTATGAAATATGCAGTATCGTGATACAGTATCAAAATACGTCCAAACCACCGACCGTGATACGCGTATCGGATACGAGGTGTATCAAGATACGCGTTTAGTGCGGATCGGCATGTATCAGATACGGCGTGTATTGTTAACGGCTATCATCTTGTGTCCAAACTAGCGACCATGATATGCGTTGAGGCCACGCAACGGAGATACGATACATAGAAATGCTACAAATGTGAATCCAGCTTTAGATGTAGTATAAAGCACTACGTATCACTCGAAGAAAAGTGCGATTCTCAACTCGTCTATATTGAGACCCTCTGCTGCGCGTCGGGCCGCAAAATACACAAATGTTAATAATCGGTCCTTTTTTCCCTTCAATGAACAATGTACTATTTAATACCTCAGCCGCCGTAGCCAACTGTATCGCCGCGCCGTTAGAATATCCTAGTAAAGCGTTGTTGTCAGTAGGGAAAGCGCTATCGGTGAGCGCACGAGTTGTTCCCACCGCGTACACCGCATAGGCGAGCGCTCCGCCCGGCCGACGGACAACGGCGTGAACTCCACGGCTGTCCACCTAGAACCAGGAATACAATTAAATATTACTCTGATAAAATACCCATTAGTAGACTGTGCCGAAGTTGATGACCGCTCTGAACAATCGGCGACTCGGAACTTATGCACGATGCAGACGACTACAATATTATTATTTAACATAACATAACTTCACGCCTGTATCCCCGAAGGGGTGGGCCGAGGTGTATTACACACCCACGATACGCCAGTTATGTTAAGGTCCCAATGTAATAGGGGGCGAGCCTATTGCCATCTACCGGGCACATTATTAAGCGAACGATAATTAACATTAATTATTACGTAATATTATTTAGTATATTTGTAAGTGTTTATAAATATTCATTTTTTTTATCAACCTCAGCAAAAAAAACAATCAAGCCACGATGTTGAGAGCAGTCATCAAGTTTGGATGTATTCATATTTATTACTAAATTACTTATTAGAGTGGCTAAACGGATCTGGATGAAATTTGGCGCAGAGATAGATTGCCCTAGCCTCTAGTACAAAGACTTTTATCCTGGAAATAAGTTCCTGTTGGTTATGGGAACGAGTAGTTGGCGAATAAAAATTGTCAGTCAAATTACAATAAAATGTAGATCAGTTTGAATAAATGTTTTACTTACAGCAATGGTGATAACTTGTACATCAGGCGGCAATGTTATCTTCCTAGGTGATCGTTGCAAGCAATCAGGGCCGCGGGGACCCGCTGCTCCACCTACACCCCATTTCACTGCTACTAAGTCATCTTTGCGCACGAGCCTACAATCCTGTAGCAGCGTCGACAAATCGTCGGGAGTCGAGGGTACGACTTCTTTGCCATCTTTTCCGATAGTAGGAAATCGTACTGCAGCGTACGCGCCGTCTACTTTGAGCACTCGACCTAATGGCACACTCTTCACATCCTCGAGAAATACTACTTCCTTGAGGGGCCATTCTTCCTCGTCACGTTTAGATCCATCATTAGAAGATCCTTCTTCACCACGTACAGTTACGCGTTTGGCACGTTCTGGAAATAAACATGGCATTTAAATTAAAACAAAGGTACAGTTCGCACAGAAGTTGCTGAACACTAAGTAATTCACAAACGATCTTTACATTGAAATAAATCAATCAATAATTGATGTATCACTGATTTAGTAATCTTCAGAGGACCAATTTATTATTGATCAATTTTTGTTTATTATTTTATGAAAAGTTTTAGAGCTAAGGTGTTCGGTAATTTGGAATTTGTTAAGCTAATACCGATGGCGATCCTGTAATATACATGGAAGGTTGCTTGCATAGCCACATTGGTCACCTATGTTTCCTTTCCTTCTTCCTCAAATTCATAACTTTGTGAAAGTTTGTTTCAACATTGGGGGCATGCGGGCATGCCTCCTATTATCTCTGGTACTTAGGCACGTACAAAAAGCATTTGTGTAGGCCGGTCAAACTAAGGAACATTTGGTTGCATTTTAGAATGGATAACATCTGGAGTAGTGGCCTTTTCTTTGACTTACCATCAAGCAGAGTGTAATGAAATTGATGGAACATAAAAGAAGTCTAGAGCATTGTACTTACTGTGTGAAGTGCTGGTGTCACTGCAAGTAGACGAAGCTGGGCTGGGAGGTGGCGGCATGTCAAGTCGATCCGCCATGTCTTTATTGCTATCCTTAGCCCCGTCTTTGCTATTGCCACTTGAAGACGAAGCTTTTACTGATGACACCGTTAGTGGTGATTGATTCTGTAAAATTGTATGGCGTAAGACAAAAAGCCGAATATTTACATAACATTTTTTTTTTAAATACAACAATCTGCATTATATTTAAATATGGTTCGTAATGCAAAGATATAAAGCAATTATCTGACATCTATTTTATTTTTATATTCTATATATTTAGATATTTTTAATCGGTATTGATATTTTAAATGGACATTAGTTGATTTTTTTTTTGTTCCACCCATGAAATGTATTTTATTCGTATGTTTTAAGTATTTGTATTATTTTAATTTTTACATAAAGAAATCGAATTGAATTTTATATTACAGATTATGATGCTCTTATGCAGCAATTAAAAGAAAAAATCTTTTGAATGCTATTGGATATCCCACCTGTAAGTCTCGTTTATCTTTGTCGGAGACGGAACGATCAGGTTGCGGCGGTGGCAGCAACTTAAATCGGCACATATCAGAAAGGTTCCATGCGGCATTCTGTAGAATGCCAACTTTAGGAACTCCAGTGGACATGTTAAATCCTGTTTTCAGAGAATGTTTCATTAGGCACATCTTAATTTTAAATACCTTCCGAAAATTCTTAACTACATTCTTACATTCCCTTCCTGCTTCCACATTAGCATTATCATGGAACGCGAAAAGTCCCGTGAAACCGGTCAAAATTGCCCTTCGCGGATAACATTACTCGAACCAAAAAAATAAGTTAATATTTGAATTCAATTTCTCCCTAAAGAAATAGCAATGTTGTTTTTTTTTTGGTTAGCTTCGCGGAGCATCCTAGGTAGGAATCGATTTTCTTTGGCGAGTATCTGTGGTTTATCAAATCTTAAGTAATGTTTGGTCCCCTATTACACGTGTTCACATACAGCAGACTTTTTTGAGCGTTGGTGTTATATGTCAGCTATGTGTTCTTTGACGCGAGTGCCAATGCTTCGCTTGGTTTGACCAATATAAGTTCAAATAATTTCAATTGTATCAAATAAACCGCGATAGAATCCGTTAAAAATAGTTTTATTTCAATGTGTAACATTCGCGTAAACTTCCGATCTTTACTTATCATAATTTGAACTTTTTAGACTTCGGATTAGGTAGCTAGAATTTATACTAAATCAGTGCAATTGAGGACCTGTTAGCTGTGTCAGCAATTTTTTTTTATCCCATTTAAAAACACCTTTAAGGTGATTTTATTATTTAATTTGGTAGTTAGAAGTTAATTGATAGCCCTAACACGATGATGAAGTAGTCAGTATGGAGTAAAAAATTCCAAAGTTTTAAAAATATACAGTATGTTTCGATCGATCATTATGAGTGACAACTTTAGATCTTCTCTTTTATATACTTTATTACGAAAGGCTGACATTCTCGTTGCTATCGAGGCTGAGCAATGTTGGACACTTTGGCTGGTAATTTTGCACACACCTTCAGCAGCAAATTTTACGAATGCTATGAAGTGTGGTAGAGCTATGTTTTGATATGCAGAGTATCTTGGGGTAATAAATACAATGGAGATGTTTTCCATACCTCCCACCGTACAATTTTATCCGAATTTCTTAAAAAACGCTAAAATACGGGCAATGTTGGCCGGTTTCACGGTATAGATAGTGGTTCTGAATTAAGGTAACCTGTCTGTAACTTCAGAACAAAATTCAAAATTTAATCGAATATGATGATGTAAACAAGTCTTACCGACAGCTCCAGGTTGATACATAGGAGCATTCTTCATAGTCACGCTTTGTCCAGCTTGTAAGTCCTGTGGCGCGGTGGACGAATGCCCGCGCTGTTGTTTGCGAGAACGTGCACGATGTTTCTCCCAGAGGCGAGCCCTTTGACCCAATGGCAATACGCCCCTGAAATAGGTGGTATTTACAACATTATTTCTATTTATAACCGTTTCAATTCACTGGTTAGTAGTTGTGTTTTTATGTTTTCAAATTTTAATACCCATTAAAAGGCTGCTACATTTATGTATTTAGTTTTTTTAATTTTCTTTCACTTGTATCATATTCCTTGCTTTTATTACCCAACAATCAAGTATATGAACCACAACTTAATTAGAAAACAGCTTGACTCTATGACTCATGCAAATACAACCGCATTGTTTACTCACCACCAATATAAGGCACCAGAATCTAGTCTGGCGACTGTATAAAGTGAGCACACGTGCAATGATATTGCTTTATCAGATCCAAATTCCATAAAAGTCTGTAGAGGATGCTCGAGTCGTGATGCACCTGGAGCATGAGCTGAAAGGTAAACATAGAATAAACATATTTTTTTAATTTTCACAATACAATAAACAGTAGTGAAATAGAAAGTAAACCCTCCAAGTGAATATTATAAATAACGCCAAAAGCTCTTTTCCATTGCCCAACCACAAATAAGTACTTGTTTTTTTTTATTGTACATGCATTGACTAATCTAAGAATGGGATATGACCTGTCAATATACTCTTAGCAACAACAATAACAAGGCACTATGAAATGATAAAAAATACCTATAGATTCGTCGAGAAATGTGGCAATCCTGCCAGAGTCAGTGAGCACTGATATGCGTATTCCAGCCGCACTGATGTTGACTATTCGCTCACCAGAAGCCATGCCCAACCAAGTTGAGCGCGGGTGGAAAGCACTTGATGATCCTGACGCCTGTTACATGAGATACATTACTTAAGATTGGAGAGTACTTTAATCAACAAGGGGTTCAATTTAGGGTTTACTAATGGTGATAAACTTGTGAAGTCAATAAAATCTAATTTTATTTATTTGTTGTCCGTATCCATTATCAATATAATATTCATAAGAGTACGATATTATGACTCGTAGTAAGGTAACACTTTAGTACTTTAAGGCTTTTTCTGTACTAAGTCTTTCACTGTTCAGTAATATTAATAATTTTGAAGCAAAAACATATGAATCACCCTTTTTATTTTATACTAGCTGCTGCCCGCGGCTCCGCGTAGATCGATGTAGAATATCCATATATCTATATCCTTATAGAAATAGAATATCCCAGACTACTATCTACCCCCGTACCAAATTTCAGCCACATCGGTCCAGGCGTTTCTCCGTGAAACAGTAATAAACATCCATACATCCATACTCACAAACTTTCACGTATATAATATTAATGACTATTATAAGAGATTATCAATTTCTTTTTGTTACAAAAGATCACCACATAGGCGACTGCATGACGCATCATAGCCAACACAAGACCACAAATTTCCAACTTACGTCATTACGCTGATAAGGATGAGCATCAGCCCAACGCCATTGATGTAGTTGGCCATGAGTTGATATAGCTACGAGTTCGCTATATGTGGCAGCAATATGCGTAAAGCGAATGTTACTGTCCCAGTACTCCAACTCTTCAGACACCCATAGTGGGGATGCAGTCATTGATGAATCCTTCTTCTTGCTCTCAGCTACGAAATATTTGTAATATAGAATATACACCATTTAGAATTATTGCATATTTATTATTGATACAAACAATTCCTTAATTTCATTTTTTTTTTAAACACAAAGGTCTTTCTAGATCCAAAGCATTTAGCGTTTTTCCTGCGTCCCCGCTTGAAATAATAAATAGACCCAAACCAGCATAGCCTAAATAGATTGCGTTATGGGTTCCGGAATTCGGATAAACATACATAGATACATTTTCTGTTTGTAAATAGGATACATATTATACATATAAACTCCCATACCAATGCAAACCACAGGGGTCGTCATATTTTTTCATTCAATTACTAAAACTGGATTTCAACAGGTACATGAAATTCATTGAGTATATGCTATAGCTCAAATTGAATCAAACATGTGCATATTTATAAGTGAAATCCAGCCTGAATTTATCCCAATGGGCTTTATTATAATACTCCTTAAACAAAAGAAAATACAAAGGTCTCTCTCTCTCAATATAATATACACCATTTGCGCTCTGTACCATTAAAATTCCAGCAGTAAGGACAGTTGTTACATAATCTATTGGGTATGTAACTCATCATCATCATCATTATCATCATAACAGCGCTGTGTCCCGATTGCATCCGAGGCATTCATCTCAGAGCCCGTGGTTCGCCAAGTAGCCTAGCCAATTGGGTACTTGACTACTACTATAGTTATTTATGCAACTGTGGTATAATGAGGGGTATTAAAACATGAATGTGGGTTTATCACACGAAGCGAAGCTGAGTGTGATAATAGTATCACATGAGTGTTTTAATACCTAATTATACAGTTGCATACAAGACTTTATCTACACCCATGATAAACTAATAATACATCTTCAGAGAATGATGTACTGCCCTTTGATATTTTCCAATTCATTAAATCTTGGTACGCCTTTTCATACTGTTTTCTAGATTTTTGCGGTAGTAATTTGATAGAAATGTCCTTTGCTGCATTCGAAATGTCAGGAGGTGTGTTATCAAAACTTGAATCGCTCATTTTCGTAAGTAAACAAAACAATTTGCAAAAATAATAGCGAAGAAAAATAGCGGGAATTCGAACGAATAAGCTTTAATTTTTTTTTACGGCGCGCCGCCGCTGTGGTAGTGCAATGCAACGCGCGTGAATGACAGTTCTTTTTTTGAAACTCATACAGATTCCACGCATCGAGCGGTAAGAATTTGGCTGTCTGATGAGTAACCCTTTGCGCGGAAGAGATTGAAAAAGCGAAAGGAGTGTTATTATGAAATTTCATACAACATTATAACACCCGTTCGGATGATATTATGGTTATTAGGACATTGGATGTATTAATGTTGGCAATAAGCTAACTGTTTCAGAATCTTTTATAGAGGATTTAAAGCATGGGTGTAGATAAAGGTTTTTACCAACTTATAGCAAAAATCGTTCAAAAATATAAATCTAAATCTATTTAGGTGGAGTGCGAGGGAAATGCCTTATGGGCCATTACAACCCCCCGTCTGAAGACCCAAAACGGCGTGCGGTTTTAGTAAGTTCGAATTCGCCGTAACTACCCCCGCTGGCCGGCGGAGGGTATCCGGCGGGATTTCCACACGAAAAAAAAGGTATATTAATATTTGGACCAATTATTCTGACCAATATCAAAAAGTATATCTTTAACTCTCGTATCAACTAGCCAGTTGCTTCACAAGTTTACACTTAAAAAGCTGAAAAATTTATACAATAAATAAATTCGCACTAGGGCTACTAGGCCAGAATGGGTAGCCAGACATTCAAATTATCCCCGTGTCACGTCGATCCCAGCAGGCTCCAATAACCGCACGTTTTAACAACGCGTGATTTCAATTCGATTAGGAAAAAAAACGTAAATAAATGGTATTATGGTAATATGATCTGTCAAAAAAAATGTGAAGTTCAGAATCACTCAGTTTAATTCGTTTTCAATATTATACATAACAGTTTATACATTTTGAAATTGTAATTTTAAAATGCAATCACACGTTTTAAAACTTAATTTCACTTAATCAGGTCGGAGGATTAGAAAAACATTTGTATACATTTAAATAAAACAATCGCATTTGCTTTAAATATATAAAAAAATATATATATTTACCTCCATCATTATTACCTCCGTCCTTATCCCAGGAAGTATCGCGAAGAGCAGACTCGAGCCACCTGCGTGGCCCAAAATACTGGCGTTCGCGCCATCGACTGAACTCCGAGGGGCGCTCCTGAGTAGAGCTACTACTTTCACGACTTGCGCCCCCCCGTCCGCCACTACTGCCCCCGCCGCCACCACTGCGACTATTATAACATCATGTTAACATTGATGATCCACGAGAGAGATGATTCCCATTACAATAATTTCTGATCCATATTATAAAAATCTTTGTCTCTCTCTCTCTCTGTCTTTCTCTATCTCTTTGTAATGGGAATCATTTATTTCAAGCTACAACAACTACATCTACACACTGTATACGAAGAACGTAAAATAACAGCACATTACAGGATATAGTGAAGTGTGACACAAACAGCATGCTAACTTTCTTGAGAAAAATGTTCATGAGCATACTAAACGACAAATACCCAATCACAACATAGATGGAAACTGCGTAAGCTTGTCAGCGTGCTAGAGATTGGGTTGAGGACTATTATTTACTACAGGCAAGGATAGTATAGAGGCAGGAGCGTAGCATGACAGGTATACCTTCTGATAGCCGCGTACCCGAAGATGTCCTCAGAAAACATGGTGTCGGCGTCGATGATGACAGAATGGTCTTGTTGCGCGGCGTGGAAACCGCCGTCTAAAAGCGAGATGAGGTCCTCCGGCACGTAGCCGTCGCCTCCCTCACCACCTTCAGGCTCTTCTCCCTCCTCGTCATCACGGGACAGCAAATTGTTCACCGCCAGATTCACATCCAAGTTTGTGCGCTACATGATCACAGGGAAACATGTAAATAAATATCAGTATAACATAAAAATAATATCATGAAACTTAAGATACCTATAATTAATTCAAATATGAGTTGATCAATAGGTACTCAGGAATTCTCCGATTCCGATCCCGCTGCAGTCCGGGGGGAACGGAATCGGAGCGGCCGGTACACCCTGGGCGGCGGTCAATGGCTTCCCCTTCACCCCTTCATAGGGTTGGCATTGATCGTCGGCCAATACCCAACGTGGCGGGAACACATCGCTCTCCGTACTCCTCTGCTTTCAGAGGAGACAGGATGAGCGATGCTGTTAGTGGTGAGATGGCCCAGGGTCAGCCGGGGTGCGAGGGATATGCTCTATGGGTAACCTTACACCCCGGCGTCTAAAGACCCGAGACGGCGTGCGGTTTTAGTCGGTGCAAGCCCGACATAACCGCCCCCGCTGACCGGCGGGGGGGTATCCGAAGGGATTTCCGCACGAAAAAAAAAAAAAAAAAAGGTACTCAGGAATTAAATACATGTAGATAACGAATTGAATTATGTTACCTGCAGTTCTCTAATTATGAGGCTTCTACTTTTGCCTTGCAGAACCACCTGAGCCTGTGTGACCAGATCTTCCGGTACAAATGGTGCTGGTACTGATACCACGCGTCCTGAACCAGATGCTCCGATAATAACTCCTGTCGCACGGCTTGTAGACCCTGTACATAATTTGAATATTTAATTTCCAGTCAGATTAAGTAAAGCATATAATAAATTTTTCATAGACTAAGGGTCTATACTTGTTGTTTACCTTGTGAGCTAGGTGTAGCCCGGATCGTGTTCCGCATAATGCGAGCTCTAGTGCGCGGTTGCTGTCGTGAGCCACAGCCACCGCCACTGCCTCCCTGCTTGCCCCCGCTTGTGCCCCCTCCACCGCCGCCTCCCCCTCCATTACCACCATTCTTACCAGCGTCACTTTTACTTAAGTCCAATCTATCAGGAATAATGGAGAAGGCGGCGCGGCATATCGTACCATCTTCAAGAAGGCACGCAATGTGCGCTGGGCCTGCCGCTACAGCGCGCACTCCGCGCAATGAACTAAGCGCTGAAGATCCAGCACCAGTTCCATATCTATTCCATCGATCAGCAACTTCCTTAAGTCTGTAACAAAAAAACTTGTTAGTGATTACTCAATGGATTTAATGAAATGTGCACATTCAATTGTTGATTGAATGGATGCTGGAGTTTTTCACGCAATCTCTACGCGTAACTCCGCACATCCACCACAGCATATTTATCTCCGTGACACGCAGCTTATGCTTGTGTCGTTCTAACACCGGCTACGCTTCATAGCCTTGATGTCGCAATCCATATCACCAGACACGCGAAGCACAGATTTCAGGGATTTTACCTAGTCAATGCACTCGACCAAGTCGTTTATCTATGCAGATGGGTGTGGGATCTGAACAGTTAAGTTCTCAATCATTACCACATTAAGCTTCAGACATCCGTTTTCAAACGCCTTTTTCCACGTTATAGGTATAACGTGATATGTGGCGTTATATAGGTTACTCTAATCTGCTACTATCCGCGCCTACCAAGGCCATGGAGGCTGCTTAGGCGAGTTTCTGATGCTGACCTACAAAACGAACTAAGGACAGATCACTGGTGTACCTCGACGGTGATAGGGAAGAGTTTCATATTGCCAACATCCATCCGAACTACGGAAACGTAGTGCATATGACAGATGATGTCAATATACGATTCTCTTTTGGACCGCAGTGCCCACCATAATCGTATTCTTTAGGCAAAAAGGGATCCCTGATCCGCGAAACACTCATCGGAGTGTACACTATCGAGTGTACACTTCTGGCGGATTCGGGCGTCAATTAGCATCTCATAGGACATTAACTTTATACCACAGTGGCTTCCACACCGACTGCTCTCACCACACAACACATGCAGACACTCCTGCAAGGCAAGACTCCCCTCAATGACAAGGGGTCGGCCCTTGCCTTTGAAGACTGGAGCAATGAAACTCAGGCTTCATTGGCTTGGGATTTTACCGGTCAAGAGTACGTGGTTATAAAGGTTTATAAAAATGGCTGCCAGGCCTCGCTGGACACTGCATTGGGTGCGAAAGTTTTCCGATTCTTCACTTCTGTAGGTGTTATAGGTGGCAGTATTCCTTGATTTGGAGGATGTGGTGGCTGCTCTTTATGCTGCTCATTTGGCCGCTCGTGGAAGTATAAACGCAATCTCTCCATTACAGTGACTTCCTCGTCTACCACATTGAATACCACCGAACCACTGAGTTCGGGACCGTATTGTTTCCACCGTGTGCGGATGGTATCGCAGTCCAGCAAGTGTTGTTCTGGATCGGAAGGGAGACAGTGGGATTAATTGAAAAAGCTCTTCAGAAGACTCGCCGTGGTAGAAGCGATAAAATACAGCCAGAGAGGCAATGCCTCTACGCATCTGCAGAGGTATTTAATAACCTCAGGACTCTCAATGATACGAATGGCACGCCGCTGCAAGCTTTTGAGAGCGTCAAAAGACACCGTTGCTCCGGCGTGAAAAACTGTCTCACCTTGTTCAGAAGTCCGAGTTTTCGAGAAGCCGTTTTGATGCCGCTGTCGATGTAGTTTGTCCTGTTGTTGTAGTGGTGTGTTCTTAAGAGTCAGGAGAGGAAGGAGGATAACTTAGCTGTAAACGCGTACGCCTGGGTTTTCTTGCCATTGAACTTGACCAAGTTCTCTAATTCCAATTAGAAAATGCGAGCCAGGACTTGGCTCTGGCACAGCTTTTTTAGTGGCGCACTTTACAGTTCTGTATGCTTCCCGGTCATCAGGAGACTCGCCACCTTTTTAAAGAGGGCTTTCTTCCTCGAAGTCTCCTTCAAGAGTGAGTCATTCCACCACAGAATATTCTTGTCACACTTGCGTCCACCTTTAGACAAGGCAAGAATCGCCATTTTGTCTTTGGAAAACTTCTGGGCACATTTGTCTTTGGGCTTCAGATAGAGGTTACTTTATTCGTAAAAGTAAAGTTGGAAATACGCGGCAAAAAAAAAATTTACTCTGATCTTATATTCTAGGAAAAATTACACAACGCTATCTAGATCCAAACTAAGTATAGCTTGTCGTATGGGTTCTATAATGTGGATAAACATACTGAAATACTATTTTATTTTTGTAAATAAATACATATTATACATAGAAACACCCAGACCAATGCAAATATACATATTTGCACTGAGCGGGAATCAAACTCGTGACCTCTGACTTAGCTGTCGAATGCACTACAGCTGCGCCACAGAGGTTGTAGTTTAATGTATCTGTGTATATGTATCTACCCTATTTATAACCCATTAAAAACAATTTCAATTTTTAAAATATGGCAACTGAAGTCGACGTATGTGTCGACAATTCTGCCAATGTCAGACGTGCAGTGGAGTTTTTGTGGCCTCCTTATAAATTTTAATGGACTGAATGTGAGCATTGCAGAGTGACCATAAAACACTGAAACACACACAAATAACAAACACATATATATACATATAGACACACATAAATGGTTAGAACATGTCCAAATACCACAACAAAGTTAAGACGAATAGAGGTTGTCATAATCTGATGGCGTTGCACCGAATAAAGGCAATCAACAGCCTGAAAAGTTCTGGAGAGAACTGGGTCAACAGAGAAGCAAAATTCATAGGAGTGGGTATATTAAGATCAATTAAGCAAGTGTATAAGTCAGGATCCAAATTATTTATGGGACAGTTGAAAAAAATATGGTCTAAGGAGCCCTCATCCAGGCCACACTCACACAGGGAGGAATCTCGTACGCGTATTTTTTGCAAGAACACTGGGGAGCAGCAAAAGCCCACCCGAAGTCTACAGACTACAGATATAACACTCTTGGGAACTTTTTTGTATCTATAGAACCAAGGCTTTGGAGTTATGTCTGGTTGAACCGCATAGTAAAATTTACCTTTGATCTTGCTGCTATTGGACCAATCGGCTTGCCATGATCTCTCAAGGTGGACTTGGGGTAGACTTCGGAGATCATATCCTTGGTGAGTGAGGTGCTTAAGATCTGACGATGGAGCACTGATGGCATTTTTGGCTAGAGCATCTGCACACTCATTACCTCTAATACCACTGTGGCTTGGTATCCAGACCAACTGAACTGTCTTTCGCCTATTAAAACATGTGAACAGAGAGTTTTTAATTTCCAATAAGAGGGAGCCATGTAATCTGTTGCGGAAAGGGTTTTGCTGGAGAGCCTTGAGGCAACTTAAAGAGTCAGTGAATATTACACAATGTGAAATATTATGAGCTTCTATAAACAGACATGCTTCTAGTACTGCAACACACTCTCCCGTGAACACTGAGGATTCCCTGGGACACCTAAACTTTAAGACTATATTGAAGTTTTGATAATAAACTGCCGCTCCAGTATAGCTATCGTTTGACAGTTTTGAGGCATCAGTGTAAAATCTGTGATGCCCACTCCAACGTTCTGAAATTAGTGCATTAAAAGCTGAATCTGCTGAAGGTGAGCTTTTGGTTATACCAGTGTCAAGGCATATATCTGGTGTGAAGCACAAAACTTCAAATTTAAAATTGAACAGGGGAAGTCTGTCAAATTGAACTACCGGATATTCTAGATTTTGGACCGACCTGAAGGTTTGGAGTATTAGAGGAATTTCTTTACAGTTCCAGTAGTTAGAGGTATTACATACATGGCTTAAAATGCTTAATTTTTGTAGTAGGATGTGTGACTTTTTGTTGATAGTGCGGTATATGAAGCGAGAAGCCAGATATTGTCGTCTTAGGGCCAAAGGTGGGTCTGCACATTCGACTTGCAAAGCATTGACCGGGGTGGACTTCATGCAGCCGGAGATGACCCGAAGGCAGTTAGCCTGGAACCTGTCCAGTCTCGCCAGTGCACCTTTGTTGCATGGGACTAGTAGGAATAAGCCATAATCCATGATGCTGCGAATGAGAGCATTGTACACCAGCTTCATTGTGTATGGATGTGCTCCCCACCAGACTCCAGCAAGGGCTTTTAGGATGGGAAAGGTACGTTCACACTTTTTAACTAAATAGTTAAGGTGACAAAGGCCGGTCAGTTTTGAGTCCAAGCAGACACCTAGGAATCTAGTATTACTGACGACTGGGATGGCAAGATCCTGAATACGTACTTGGACATTAGGTATAACTCTTTTGCGTGAGAATATAACCACTGAGCTCTTAGATGGCGCGAAGCTTAGACCATGATCCTGTAGCCACTGGTTCAGGGAATTCAAGGAGATGGAGATTGATGTCGCGGCATCTTCGATGGAATCATTCGTGACATATAGGGCCAAGTCATCAGCATATTGCAAGATCTGGCAATTGATGTTTAAGGATGAGCTAATGTCAGCAGAATATATGTTGTACAGCAGGGGGCTAAGCACGGACCCTTGAGGAAGCCCTCTCCATACCCTTCGCTGACCAAACTCCTCCCCCTGAACCCTCAGGACCAGTAAGCGATGCATAAAGATTTGGCATATGCATTGAACCATCCTCGCCGGTATACTCAGCTGTAGCAATGTATGCCTGAGAATAGGGAGAATGACACTGTCATATGCTGAGGATATGTCCAGAAATGACGCCACGACAGATTGGTTCCGGGACAGGGCAATCCGGATATCAGTTACCAGTACCGCAACACTATCCATTGTACTGAGACCCTTCGCAAACCCAAACTGTGAGCTCGGTAGGAGGTCTCTAGACTCAACGATCCATTCCAGTCGGTTTTTTATAAGATGTTCCAAAATTTTAACCATAACAGATGACAGTGCAATTGGTCTGAAGCTATTAGGGTCATCTGCATGTTTGCCAGGCTTCAAAATGGGAATAATAATATGAGTCTTCCACTGATTTGGAATCCAGCCATGTTTGTAACAATAATTCATTATATTTAACAGGTAGCTCTTTGCAGCTTTACCAGAGTGGGTGAAGAAGGAATAGGGGAGTCCATCAATACCGGGTGTTGAGTCCTGGACATAGTTAAGTACCATGTCCAGCTCCTCGCTAGAGAATGGTATGTCATATGGGTCATCTGATAGAACCACCTGTGATAGTTGGCTTTCCGCTATGGAAGGAACATAGGGAGGAGCTATCTTGGCGAAAAACAGCTCAGCAGTCTCACAAGATATAGGAGAAGACAGAGCAGGAGTACAACCAGAACGAAAGCTATTTATCTTCCTCCACACAACCGAAGACGGGGTGGAGGGAGACAGGAAAGAGCAGAATGTTTTCCATCCAGTGCGTTTCTTTCGTCGGAGCAGTCTCCTCGATTTTGCAAAAATATGTTTGTAATTTAATAAATTTTCTATGGTCATGTCAGTATTGTATCTCTTCTCCGCCTCCCTCCTATCTCTGATACTTCTAGTGCATTCTTGGTCCCACCACGGAGGTGAAGGGATTTTACCCCTAGCACTATTTTTAATGGGGAAGGACAATTCTGCACACTCGTTAATAGTGCTTGTAAGACTATCCACCCAGCTCTGGGAATTGCAGTGACTAAAATAGTCTGAATTTTGTGTGTTATTGTTTGGAAGGTATTGAATTTTATCTTCCAACAGAGCTGAATATTTTGGCCAATCTGGGTTGGTCAAGTTAAATTTTAATAGAGGAGGAGGGCTTCTTACCAAATAAGTTCTATCTGTTAGCGTAGTGCAAATTGGATAGTGATCACTGCCGTGCGCCAAAGCTGTGCAGTGCCATTGAGCAGATGCAGCAATATCAAGGGTGCAGAATGTCAGATCAACGCAGCTTTTACGTTGACCAGGCACAGGTTTTCGGGTAGGGCAACCATTGTTTAAAATGCACAAATTGAGATCGTCTAGGATTGCTACCAAGCCTACCCCAGCTGCATCACAAAGATCTGACCCCCACCTAAAGTGATGGGAGTTGAAATCTCCCATTACAAGGAAGGGGCTCTCAAAGTTCTCAAATAAGTTCCTGAGTACTGGTAGGAGGTTTGGATGCGGGCGAGCAATATAAATAGAAACTATAGTAAGGTCTTCTACCTTTATGGCTACTATGCTAATATCCCATCCCGCACAGGTGCAACCACTGGCAGGGACCTAAAGGGAATTCTGTTGTTTACAAGGAGGGCACACCCTCCATAGCCATCAGGTCTATCACATCTCAGAATATTATATTGAGGAATTCGGAAGTTTAGACTTGGTTTTAGCCAAGTCTCAGCTATGCTACAAGCTAGAGGTTTATGTTTGTTCAGGAGGAAAATGAGGTCGTGCTTCTTATGAGTCACGCTCCACACGTTCCATTGAAGAAACAATTGGTTTGGGGCCATTTTTAATGTTAGCTAAAAGAGCTATGAGTTTTTCGGCAACGTTGGACGGTAGGTTTGAGCTATTGGGAGATATTAATGTAGTCAAAAGTTGTAGTAATATATCAACGATGGAAGAGGTGTTGTCAGGGAGGTGGGTAGGGGAGTTAACCATAGCGCAGCCATTCGGCTGTGAAGATTGAGGGGAGCCAATAATTTGTTGGTGGGAAACATTACCGTACGAGGGGGAGGATGCAGAATGAGATTTTGGTTTAAGGAATACCGTTTTACGGTATGATATTGAAGAAGCTCCTTTAGCTGCCTCAGCATAGCTTCGAGAGACCTGAGGAACCGTTTTGCTAGCTTCAGTGTACGATATTACTCTTTCGGCCATCGCCGTCTTAATGGCCCTCTGTCTACCATACTCCGGGCAATTCCCTCTTCCTTCCCTTCTCCTTACTATTAGCAAAGTGGTTTCCCGAGCATAATATACAGAAAGCATCTTGTTCTGATATAGAGCACCCATTACCGGGGTGATCATGACCACATTTAAGGCAGCGAGGCTTGGACCTGCAGATACCCTCTACATGACCAAACCTGCAGCACTTACGGCATTGAATGGTGGGGTAAATATATTGTTCTACAGGTAAGGACGTATAGCAGCAATATACCCTATTTGGGAGAGTTTGTCCATCAAAAGTTAGGATGCAAGTTTCAGTGGGCTTCCATTCTTGGATTCCATCTCTCACTACTTTGCGATTAATTCTTCTAACCTTGAGGACTCGGCCGCAGCCTGGGGGAACAGTTATATAAGATTTAGCTTCATCTTCTGTCATGTCAACGGGTACCCCACTAACTACTCCCATACGTGTGACGTTGAAAGAAGGAATAGAAGCAGTATAACTATTTTTAACTAGAGTGGGACTGGCTATGAAAGCATTGGCATCCTGGTGGGAAGCAAACTCAACTGATATGCGGTTCCTCCCAACCCTTTTAACGCCAGCCTTAGAGACGTTACAGATATTATTTTTAAGAAGGAATAGACCAAAAGTGACAGGGTGGAGAGTTGCTCCAGAGGAGGGTTGAGGTTCAACACGGGAAACGTGGACTATATAAGGAGCCTTGTCGTTTGCGTTATATTTTTCACGAGCAATCTGACTTTTAGGCTGCTTTGGGGGTCGATTAGGGACGGGGGTGGTTTATACCTCCCCTGGCCGTTTGCGAGATGTTAAGGCTGGGGTTTCTGCAATGCTACAGGCTACTGTAGCAAACTGAGTCAGTGTATCAGCATTAGGCATAGTCTCATTTATAAAGAAAGGAGAGGTAGAAAACGAAGGGGTGGGAGGGCATTGCAGATCAGGAGTAGAAAAAGTGGGTGTGCAAGGGCGTTGG
This sequence comes from Cybosia mesomella, assembly GCA_946251805.1. Classification (NCBI taxonomy): domain Eukaryota; kingdom Metazoa; phylum Arthropoda; class Insecta; order Lepidoptera; family Erebidae; genus Cybosia; species Cybosia mesomella. Next base: position 24,248,506 of record OX276390.1, on the reverse strand, counting down.
ATATCAGGAGGGTCCGGCGGGTTTTCTTTATCCATTGTTATAATTCATAGGTTATAAACAATAGGGATTAATTAAAGTACGGCACAATACCTGATACCAGTTAGTGAGGACGACACACACAGTAAATATAGTATCCAGTCACAGTAGAATGTCACTATTGTCACAAAAAACACAAAATCACCAAAATATTCTAGGCACACGTGACGCTCAATCACACGCTGTGGCGAGAATCCACCCATTAAAAACACTAAAACGCTTTGAAGGTCTTGGTTAAATTATAATACATCATAAAACTACATAGTTACATTTTACCGCATCTAGTGTTGGAAGTGAATGTGTTCGCTGCAAATTAATGAATCGCAAGTTATCGCAATAGTTTACACCTATTTGTATTTAGGTCTATTATTTTAGCCATGCGTTTGTAGTTATTGATTCTTGTAACTACTTTTGTTGTTTAAGGACTAAAAGTTGTCATATATTATGTAAAAAAAAAAAAAATAATTACTTCAATATTACTATATTATAATTAATCATTGCTTATTATTAGTTTAGACAATTAAACACCTGGTAAACAAAAAAGAAGTTTCTGAAAAATATAAAACAAAAATAAAATATGTATATATAAAAGCGATTGCAACTTCTTCTTAAACAAAGTTGAAGTTTGATGAAAAATTGAGCAGTCAAAAATTCAATAAATGGTTGAACAGAGTATAACTTCAGCTGACAGCAGCAGTGTGATGATGATCACTGGTGCTATTGCCTTAGCAACCAGGCGACTGCTGCTTCTTTTCTAGAATATTCTTTTCTTCTAATTATAGATTTAGATTGGAAAAAGAGAACATCTAGGACAGGACTTGAACCCACGACCAGTCCCTTACAGGGGGAGTGCTCTGACCAGCTGAGCCACCTAGATAGGTCCCAGATATTTGAAATTCTCCGATATGTTATATACGTCTTAAGGCGACGCTGGAGCCATCTACCGTAATTCTTGCGAACTACGGAAACAATAACTTTAGTCATTTTTTAATCTTTTTTTTCTTTCTAGACTATCTAGAATCTCTAGAATATTCTTTTCATCATTATCTTCCTGCCCACATTAGTTTGGAGTAGGTGTAACATATGTGGCTTTTTCATTTCTTGCTGCTTTTGCAGCATCACAACATGCCAGAATATTCTTTTAATTCTACAAATTAGTCCCTATAAAGATTACTTAATAATAATCATAACTTAGCTTAAAGGATTTTATAAAGAATTTGTTATATGTTAATATAGAAGCTACAAATTTTCTTAGCACCTTATTTTATAAATCATTTAAATCTTTCACCTATTCAAAAAGCAAATGTAAACAAGCGATATTAAGTATTTTTCTTTCTTCTCGTGAATAGTAAATTTACCAATAAATTATTATTCATCTACTAATATAATGAACTGACACAAATACTTTCCTTACCTACAAAGTATTGTGAAGGAAATACCTATTCATTCAATGAAAACTGTAACCTGATCTAAACATCAGGTGGTTTATAGAGTTCAAGATATTTAAGTGGTTCACTTCAATATAATTGTATATGTGAAACAAAAATTTGGTAATGGTTGGGAGGAACCAATTTTATTGCACCATTTGTTGTAATTAATATCAATGTTATTGTTTGTTGTATGTACTTCTTAGGAACCTTTGAAAAAAGCTGTCTGTAAAGACAACAGATATGTAATGAAGAATAAAGGGTATAAAGAAAAAGATTCCATCAAATTGAGAACCTTCCTCCTTTTTGGAAGTCAGTTAAAAATATGCCATCACATTTAACTCAATTTCAATCATTTTCACCCTTGGTTAAAACATAGGTTTAGTTTTAAATGATCTCACACACATACTTTGAAATACAAGAACATTTAAAACAGTGGTTGAAAATAAGTGCAGTGATAGTTTAAAAAGAATTAAGTATTAGAGTTAATGGGATATTTATCATCTGTAGTTTTGAGTGACACGCAATCCCAGATAATCTTGGTGTATTTAGGGTAAAAGTAAAATTTTCATATCATAATTTATTTCTTACATGTTTTCTGAACTTTCAATTTATCCTCTGATATGATATGTTTACATGTCTGATGGGTACACTCATTTAATAAAAATAAACAACTCATGTATATTTGTAACACATTTTCCTTTGATACCTATCTGTACCTAACCTACATTATGATTATTAGTATCGAGACCTGCCAGGGTCTGCTGCCCTAGATAAATAAATAAAATAGAGACCGATATTCTTAGCAATCCATGGATTCTCCGTGCGGGTGCCGGGTCCATCGCGTTGCTGAGTTGGGAACTCGGGACAGTGCCTGGGACTTGCGACCCAAGTGTAGGTTTAGAAGGGGCCCCTTTTGTTGATGTACATCAACACTCACCTTCACTACCCAAGTTCCCCTCCCTGCCTAACCAAATTTGATACGAACCTACTAGTGCCGCTTTAGACATTCGTCCTAGTAATGAGCTTATTGTAGCTCTCGATAGGCCTAGATCTTTAAGTAGGTTATAGAGAGATTTTGCTGGTATACCTCTCGCTCCCACTTCCACTGCATACAAATTAACCACGTAACCGTTTGTGATTAATTCGTTTGTGAGATCATAGTATTTATTTTTCTTTATTGTGTGGTCCTTCGGTATATTTGTTTCCCACGGTACAGTAAGTTCCACAAGAACCACATGTTTTAACCTCTTAGAATATAGGAATATGTCAGGTCTAGATGACGAAACCCCAACATCCTCCGGAATTTTATAGTGCTTTTCATACGTGTCGATTAGGAGTCCAATCTGGGGCAGTTTCTAAGATTGAATAAGGCTTGTTCCTGGATGTTATGGATGAACCTTCAGACACAAAGTTGATATGACGTCTGTTAGTAGTCAATCCTTTTTGGGCTCTAGCTACTGCCAGACTCATTGCTTCACGTATGATGATAAGCACCTTATCGTGGCGGCGTGAGTAATGGCCTCTATCGAGAAGCACCCTACATCCTACTAATATGTGTCTAGCCGTCCCTATTGCCTCACCACAAGTATAACATTGTTTTTCTGTGGCCTTCCCCCACCTTACCAGATTACTCTGGTCTGGGAGGGTCATCTGAAAGGCGTTAAGATAAAAATTTAACAGGGCCGGCGACCAGTCATAGATCAAGGTGCGCCACTTTAAGGCCATCGGTATGCAGAACTCTCCCATTGTCAACCATTCATTTTGGATTTCCAAATTCATCGCGTGCACTCGATATTTATCATTTTCGTCTTGTTTTAGAAAGGACTTAAGTATATCCTGGTCCCTTTCTGGCTCTCGTACTCCCAACCCCACTCTGTTCGACTGGGCCCCTATCATAAATCGTTTATGGAATAGGAGTCTAGATTCAAGCTCGGACGCGTTATTATCTTTCGGGAGTGCCTTGACTGTGACATCTTGGGATTTACCTAAGATGTGGGCTTTGGTAACTCTAAGGTGTTTATCGAGCTCCGATGGTTTCTTAAGTTTCATCCCAAAATTATTTTGATCCCTAAATAGAGCAGAGGAATCAGCAGAGTGCGCTAGTCCAAGCCACGATTTTAGCGATTTTATGACAGTTGCATTTATTTTCGCCAGCAAGGTTTTACCGAATTCATACACCAGAAAAGGCCAAGTCAGACGTGATGTTAAGTAGTTGTCATATATCCAAGCTTTTTTTGATATTGTTTAGTGGTAGCTGATCTATCTTATTTAGGTCATTTATAAACGTATCGACAACTTCATCTAAGGATGGTGTGCGTCCTTTATAGTCAATATTTCTCCCAAGAAAGTTAAATGGCACCGATTCAGCGACTATGGAAACTGGTTTACCCCCAATGAAGAGTCCCGGGTCGTAAGAGGTAAATTTGGTGTCCCGTCTACCCAGACACAGACAGTGACACTTACTGGGCTTCGTCCTCAGTCCATTTGTCCACGAACAGAACTCATCGACTTCCTTTAATAGTTCCTGACATTGTTTTGGATTGCGCGTCAGTATTGCGAGATCGTCAGCAAAAGCTAAGATGGACTCTGAGTATATGTTATTTACTTTAAACCGATAACCCCATTTCTTTTCGTGACGTATTAACTTGGTAATTAATTACTATGTTAAATGCTATTGGTGACAAGCAGCATCCCTGAAACAGCACCACATTATACCGTAATGCAGCTAACTATAGGCCCATAAGCCTCACTAGTTTAGTCTGCAAAACTATGGAAAAGATTATAGCCAAAGAGTTGAGAGATTTCCTATCTAGAGAACAGGTTATCATGGGCAATCAGCATGGCTCCATCCCCCGTAGATCAACAGTTACCAACCTACTTATGTGTTTGGAAAAATGGACGAAAAACTGGAATGAACGTCAACCAACAGACATCATATATCTGGATTATGAAAAAGCATTTGATCGAGTCCCAATCAGGCGACTAGTAGCAAAACTGGATCACTTTGGCATCCGTGGGAAACTTCTGAACTGGATCGCTGACTTTTTATCCGAACGGAAATTCAAAGTACGAATAGGAGACCAATACTCAGAAGCGCACAATGTGTTGAGCGGCGTACCACAGGGGTCAGTGCTCGGACCAATTTTATTCGGGATCTTCCTCACCGACCTCAAGGATATCATTAACTCGGATCTGTCTCTATTTGCCGACGATACTAAACTGATGGGAAATCCTTTGATCTGCCACAATATCATCCAAAGTGATCTTGAACGAATTTTTCAATGGACAAGAGATTGGTTGGTCACCCTGAATGCTGATAAATGCACGGTTTTACATGTTGGTAACAATAATCCCAAGTTGCCCTACACAATTGATTCTAGGAACTTGCAGAGTGTGTCATCTCAGAAGGATTTAGGAGTGACAATAACGGAAAATCTCAAATGGGATGAGCACATCTTGAGAATCACCAAAAGAGCTAATTCCATAATGTACACCATCAGAAAAGCGTTCTCACATATAGACAAGATCTTGTTCATCAGGATATACAAAACTTACATTCGTCCCTTGCTGGAATATGCATTCCAAATATGGAGCCCATACTTTCGCAAGGACATCGATTTACTGGAAAGAGTACAAAGAAGAGCCACGAAAATGGTCTGGAACCTACGACACAAGACATACGAGCAGCGGCTGGAAGAACTTGGTCTAACTACACTGGAGCAGCGCAGGCGGCGTGGGGATTTGATTGAGACATACAAGATTCTGAGCGGACATTACGACGTCTCCCTGGACTGAGCGGCATCTACCAGATGAATCCGCCTGTGAATTTGAGAGGACACGCATTAAAGCTCGCGCGCACTCTAAGTATAAGCAATCCTAGGTACTATTTTCTGCCAAACCGAGTCGTGAAATCCTGGAACAAACTGCCAGAGACAGTAATAAGTGCACCTTCAGTAAATGCTTTCAAAAACAGACTCGACCACTATTTAAAAAAAACGAACAGTTCTCAAACAGTGACAATTTTATAACACCATAAGTGAACGTGACTTTGAATAGTATAAACATAGTGATTAAATAAATACTTACTCTGTGAACATTAACAGGTGCTGAGATATGCACGCATCAGCTTTTAGCTGCTAGTGCATGACTAATAATAATAATAATAACTATACGGGATACGGGATGTCAGGCAGTCATGTGAGTCAATACAAGCAATGGAGCCAATAGTTATTAGTGAAAATGATGTCGCCAGTGCAGTCCGTTCGTTATCAAACTGGAAATCAGCTGGACCGGACGGACTGCACAATTTCTGGCTAAAATGGCTCCACAGCTCACATGCCTGTTTGGCATCACAGTTCCAGTCATCACTCGAATTAGGATCGCTCCCAGCTTTTATGACTACAGGCATAACCCACCTACTCTACAAATCAGGTAGTACCACGGACCCCAAAAATTATAGACCAATAACCTGTTTACCAACAATATATAAACTTCTTACATCCATTCTGACGGCTAAATTGTCAGCTCACATAAAGAGTAACTCTATAATGTCTATCTCTCAGAATGGATGTAGAAGTGGGGCACGTGGTACGAAGGAGCTCCTTATTTTTGACATGGCCATTAGCCAACAGGTCCGCCGTAACCGAAAGAATCTGACGACATGCTGGATTGACTACAAGAAAGCCTAAAATTGATACAACTCTATGCACCTTCTTAAAGGAATGTATGAGGTAATGGAGGACGGTTCTTCTTTCTCCAGGGTGTGGTCAGGTCCTGGGGGATGTTGTACCGATAAAGATCGAGAGGGGTATATTCCAGGGTGATAGCCTGAGTCCGTTATGGTTTTGCCTAGCACTGAATCCTCTCAGTACAATACTGGAGAATTCAGGGCTAGGCTATCAGTTGCGGAGAGGAGGTCAAGTTATATCCCATCTTCTTTACATGGATGACTTGAAATTATTTGCCCCCACCGACTCCCAGTTGGTAGAATTACTTAAGGTAACTGAAACCTTTAGTAATTCTATCAGAATGGAGTTTGGTGTAGAAAAATGTGCAGTCATGCATGTTAAGAAGGGTGGGGTTGTGGAATCTGAAAGAATTGAACTTTCAGATTCTACACAACTGAAATCTCTCTCGGCAACTGAAACCTATAAATATCTTGGTATGTCACAAGCGCTTGGTATTACTGAGGCTGCCATGAAACAGACGTTGCGGGATCATTTCTTTGGGCGCCTGAAAAAAGTACTTCAGAGTCTTTTATCGGGCGGTAACAAGGTGCGAGCCTACAACGGCTGGGTCATGCCAGTCTTAGTATACTCGTTTGGCATACTAAGATGGACTCAGACCGAATTAGATGCCCTGGATAGGAAAGTCCGTACGTTGCTAACTGCAAATCGTATGCACCACCCACGCTCGTCAGTAATGAGGTTGTATATCCCACGGAAGTGTGGGGGTCGTGGTTTTTTAAACGCCAAGACTCTCCACAACCGTGAGATATGCAACCTTAGGGAATATTTCCTACACGTTGACGTGGGTGTGCACCGAGATGTAGTGGCAATAGACAACGGACTGACCCCTCTCGCTCTGGCAAAAGAGAACTGGCACAAACCGGTAATACTTAGCATCGCTGATCGCAAGGAAATATGGAAGAGCAAAGAGCTGCATGGACGTTTTTATCGGGCCTTAAATGGGCCCGACGTAGATATAAAAGCATCAGTGTTCTGGCTACGCTTCGGTGATCTCTTTGGAGAAACCGAAGGTTTTGTCTGTGCAATTACAGATGAAGTTGTCATGACGAATAATTATCGGAGGTATATCCTTAAGGACGGCACGATTGACATATGTCGGGCGTGTCACCGTCCCGGAGAATCCCTAAGACATATTATCTCTGGTTGTTCTCGTCTTGCCAACGGAGAATATTTGCATAGACACAACCAAGTGGCCAGAATCGTTCATCAACAACTTGCTCTAAAGTATGATCTTGTAGATTCGGAGGTACCGTATTACAGGTATGTGCCCGACCCAGTTCTTGAAAATGGTCGTGTCACGTTGTACTGGGATCGATCAATCATCACTGACAGGACTATTGTAGCCAATAAGCCTGATATAGTGGTGATTGAACGATCAGAGCGTCTCGCAATAATCGCACCATCCCCCATGATGACAATCTCGTGAAAGCCGAAAAAGACAAACAAATAAAATATTTGGACTTGGCTCACGAGATTGTCGACATGTGGGATGTGGATTCAGCAATTATTGTTCCGATAGTCGTATCGGTTCACGGACTGATTGCCAAGAGCCTCGATCAACATCTCCAGAGGCTCGCGTTAGGCAGTTGGGTCAAGGGCTTGATGCAGAAGGCAGTGCTCCTCGACACGGCACGTATTGTGAGGAGGTTCCTCTCACTGGAGCCCTAACTACCGGTAGCTTGGTCCCTGTACCCGATACCGGTGGGTCACTATTTTTTATATTTTTAAATATATTTGTTTTTTTTTTTTATATATAGAATGTATTTAAAAATATAATTTCTATGTATTTTAAGTGTAATAAAGAGAATAATAATAATAATGGTCCTGTGTGTACTTCTTGAAAGTTTATAGCAAATTTTAGCTGCGAGTAATACGACTCGATTATCTCTATGACTACGGGCGGAAAGTTTTACCATTGCAACGCATATACCATAAGGTAATGTGGAATTGAGCCAAATGCATTTTCTAGGTCTATCCAAGATACCGTTATCTGTCATCTTTTAAGCTTTCCGCTAACAGACTATTGTGTTCCAGACAACTAGAAATGCCGGGTAAAAACCCTTTCTGGTGGTTAGGTCCGAAATACCTATTGTTAATCATAAAATGACACATTTTTGTTTGTAGAATTGAGAAAAATATTTTAGAAATTGTGTTAGTTAGTGCTATCGGTCTAGTATCTTTAGGATGGGTCACTTCATGTTTTTTTGGAATGAGAACGAAAACCGCTTCGCCAAATGCGACTGGTTTATTAAAATTATATTAAAATAAATAAATATTCTACACAGCGCTTTCTAGACCCAAAGTAAGCATAGTTTAACTAGCTTGTGTTATGGGTTCCAGAATGCGGATATAAATACTTAAATACTTTTTTTTTTTTGTAAATACATACATATTATACATAGAAACACCCAGACCAATGCAAATAGACATATTCATGCATACAAATATTTGCACAGAGCGGGAATCGAACCCACGCCCCCTGTCGTAGCAGTCGAATGCACTACCGCTACGCCACAGAGGCCGTCAAAGATCCTAAAGTAGCATGTCGTCAGAATCATCTTGACCAGAGTTATCTAGTTTTACTAATTGGTGACACTTTTGGTTGAGTTTGGGCACAGAATAATAACCAAATAACAATAAATTGCAAAATCTACATGGTAATACTTATTGATTATCTTTGACTATTCGGTTTTAATATTTACATGTATTCACGTGTTCATACAAATAACGTTAAACAATTATGTCATAGTTCGAAATTGACTCCTGTTTCAGAATAGGGAGGTTTGCATGTAACGCTACGACATTTTGATCCAAACAAGATTACGCCATCCGACCCATATCAACATATTTTTAAAGTATGGATGTCAAACATACACCTACAACTTATCTTATAAAGGAATGTCGAGCGCTGAAATTTCTCTTATGAACGTAAAATGATACGGGAAACGTGGCCTTGCTGCTGATGCTTTATCATTATTAAGTGACTCAATTGAATCTTATTGATCACGGAATGTCGGATTTCACAGTATGAACGAAATGGAGTCAAGCAAGGTGATAAAATATGTTTACCTGTCTATCAATTGATCCTCTGTCCCAGGCAAGGGATGAACCACAAAATGCATCGAAGACATTTTCGAATGCCTTATCCTGTGCTAAGAAAGATTTCAAATAGCACACTTAAACATTTGATAAACATCCACCACTATACTGCAAGAACAAAAGAACACTATCTAAAATCCTCTTCCAACCACCATATTTCTCGTGGTTTCTGTCGTGTTCGTTTCTCGTTCTCAAATACATGTGAGTCGGTACATGACGAAAAAAGAAAGAAAATATCAACATGGCTTCTTTGCCTAAAATGTTGGTACCTCTGTTACAACCATTGTTGATAGGATGACACATAGCACTCTTGTCTTTTGTGTCGTTATGGATGTAGTGAAGGGTAACTATATCTATACCGGGCTACTTTACCTTTCACTGAGAAGCTTATTTCCTCCAGGTGAAATAGTAGGATTTACGAAATTAACGAACTTGCTCGATAATATTGTGAAGAATTCGAGCTGAGATAATGTTACCCGGAGATAAATAATAATAAATCAATATTTTAGGACATTCTGAACAGAGCTATCTAGATCCATAGTAAGCATGGTTTAACTAGCCCGTGTTATGGGTTCTAAAATACAGGTAAACATACTTAGATACTTTTTTTTTTGTAAATATATATATTATACATAGAAACACCCAGACAAATGCAATTATAGATATTGCACTGAGTGGGAATCGGACCCGCGACCTTCTACGTATATATTTTACTGATATATTTTGACCATCTAGTTATTCAGACGCTCCGGGCAAATATAATTTATGCTACCGCGAGGTGAAGTCCAAAAAGTAGTGGCCACCATTACAAATCCAGAATCGCAGTGGCTACCTTGACGGTCTCGATAGATGCTTTTTCACATCCGCTTAAAATTTCTAGGATTGTAGAAAGAAAGGTACACGTGTCTGGCTAAAAGCATTCCAGTTCTTTACAGTACGACAAAGCAAGGGATTTATACCGAACCACTTGGTTCGCGATGATATCGATTGCACTGTATGAAGGTGGCACCTAAGTTCTGCACATATTTTTTGGCATAGGAAGAAAGGTGGAATCAATTGGAATAGCTCGTCAGAACATAGGCGTGATAGGTATATAGGCGATAAAATACTGCCAAGAAGTCTGTCTCTAGACAGGTGCCATCCCAGAGGGACGAACCTGTAAACAATGGATGCTGCTGAGAAGAAAGACAGTGGGCGCTAAGATAGACCCCTGGTGCACGCCAGTATCCGATCAACCTGAGATAAAAATCGTTGTTGTGAATATGACAATTAAATATTTTTACCACAGGAATAGATAAAAAGAAGATAAATCAATTGATCATGCTCTTTCAAGGCACCATAGCTTTTTTTCGTGTAAAAATCCCCACGGATACCCTCACCGCCGCGCCGCCAGCGGGGGTGGTTATGGCGGACTCGAACCAACTAAATCCACACGCTGTCTCGAGGATCATATACCTAGTGTAAAGTGACCCAATAAGGCAATTCCCTCGCAACCTAGCTGAGCCTGACCCATCTAAGGCTTTGAGATGGCCCCATCAGATATGGGAACCGCGGTGTCCCCATCTTGCCCCGGAGAGACGGGGCACGCCGCACGCGTCGCGTCGCCGCCCCAGCCTGCTTCTGCTTTCATGGAAGACGGAGGTCTTTGAGTGACCTCCGGTGTCAGAGGAGCCTGCGGCCTCGGCGGTCCGTTAGAGTTCTAAATGTCTTCCGGGGCCACTCCATCGCCTCTTTCACGAGTATTACTTGCTTGCAGAAAGAGTCGGCGGTGGTCCACGGGCTCGCGCTCTGCATCATAGCCCAAATCTTGGTACCGAGAGGACACCCACCCAGATTGCTGCCATGAGGTCATGCTCGCACCGCAAGCGTGAGCATACCTAAGGCTCGTCGTACTTAGTAGTAATAACAAAATACTCTTTTTATGTGGCACTTGAAAATGATCTAAGTTTAAAATGATCCTAGATCTATGACCCTCAGACCACACGACACCAATGACGAAGGGAACAGTCTCCGCCTGCTCTGTATAAGATGGGCACTTATAGATTTGGAATTTTGGACAAACTGTTTAAATAATATCTGTACGGTCTGCAGTCTGCAGGTGGAATAGATAGCAAAATTTTAAACCAACCCGCCAACCCTTAACTGCTTGAACCAAGCTTAAACCTAAAATTAACTGGGAAATCAATGAAGTCGTTTATGAGTGTCGTTTTTTGATCAAGATGAAAAATTTAAACTTAGTTTTCAGCTCAGCCTTAGCCCCGTCCTCTTTATTCAACTTGTATCTGCAACTTTACTACTTATGCTAAAGATCTTAACATCGCTGTATTGAACATTAACTATTGAATAAAAAATAATAGTGAAAAATGGCGGCCAAGTCAAAGAAGCGGCTGTCTAAAAATGAAAATAAGTTATTAAAATTAGAAAAATTAGAATTAAAAGATGTGTTTTGTTCAATTTGTCAGTCTATTTTAATAGAACCTGTAACATTACCATGTTTTCATGGTTTTTGTCTACGTTGCTTTAATGGTAGCATAGAAAATAATGCTTTGTGTTGTCCTCTATGTCGTTTGCGAATCGGATCCTGGCTAAGAAAAGCAACAAAACAAAAGAATTTAGTGAATATTGAACTTTGGAATTTTGTTCAATCAAAATTTCCACAGGAAATTGAAATTAAAACTAAAGGGGAAGACATCATTTTACCAGAAGGTAAACACTTTCTTTGATGCCTATAAATTGGATATTTGTTGTCAATTTTTCAAAACATTATTTTATTTAGTTATTCCTTTTATAATTTAAATTACCATTTATAACATGATAATTATAAATAACACTAATCTGTTATAATGTTCGGACTTGGACCTTAGTGTCTTTTGTTAATGTCATCATGTCAGATGTTATTTTTTTTCCTTGCCTTTGATGTTTTTTTTTGGCAGAAACATACTACCTACTATGATATCATTATGGCATTATGGGTTATAATTAAATTATAATGACTTTAAAAATTAAACTGTAAATCTGTCTTTCATTGACATTATATGAGGCATTTTAAATTTTTCAGAAGCACCTTTACTTCGATTAAGTGAACCTGGTGAGATTAGATCAGAATATGAGACTGAATTAAGACGTTTGAGAGCAGAACGTCTGAGGCTAGAGGAAAGGCATTTAGTGGAGACTGAGCAACTAATCAAGTATGGGTTTTTTTTGTGTAAAGTTCTACTGCTAACTTGGTACTACTGTTAAAGAAAGTAAAGAAAAAAGAAAAAGAAAAGAAAGAATATTTATACTTGTGTTCTTGAAGTAGCTCACTTATCTAGTTTATTATGGAGGTAGTGTTTACTCTGGCACACCACCATATTGGCTAAGGCTTAATATGTATGAGGTAGTCTTGTGTTTAGGTGATTTTAGTTTTGTGTTCCTTTTACTATATTTTAACAATCAGGAGCATTGTTCTGTTTGGATACAAGTGTTAATCATAGTAGTAATATGAGTAGTTAGTGGATTTCAATTGGTTGGCAATAGAAGCAAAAACTGGCATATAGTTGGTTAATCTGAATAAGAGGTCTGTTAATGTGAGTGAATAAACCTATAATAGTGAAGTGAATAATATATAAACTTTTTAGCTAGAATTGACTCAATAATAATTTGTATATAGAACCACTGCTAGTTGAATACCCCAAATGGTTGGGTGAATACTGATTTCTAGGGGTGCTTAGTGTAACTATTAAATTAATCGAAATTACTATGAGAATTTCTTTATAAGAAATTCCATTTTGTTATTCCAATTTCTGTTTTAGGCAAATTCAAAGGGAAGAAGAAGAAGCACAAAAAAAATATTTAGTAAGTTTGAAACAGGATGAAATTTTAGCACAACAAATGCATCAGGAACAAGTGAAGACCCTTACACTACCATCACATACACCTAGATGTTTAAATGCTATAGCTACAATTACGAAAGATAAACTTAAGGTTACTAAGATTGATAGTTATCTTTCCAAGCTGCAAGTGCCATCTATTGAAAAGTAAGTTACAGTATCATGTTGCATCAATATTTATGCTTATGAAGATAAGTCTAGTAACATATTTTAGGTGTTTATGGGACAAATTAAACAGTTACTATAGGTCCTATAGACACCTACCATACCAATTAACTGAGTCCACACCTACGGATATAAGGGTGGGTAGGTAGGATGAGAACAGGGACAGTGTGTGGTACGGGCTGCGGGCGCTCGTTCGTGGGCCACTTATGGCGAAAATGCAATAGGCAGTTCCTAAAATATGAGCGGTCAGAGTGGTTAACGGTGAACAGGTGTTTTTTTTTATTAGAAAATTAATTGATGACTACAAAATTATGTAAAACAACTATGTGTAGGTAACTAAAACTACTAAGTGTAATAAGCAAAATGTATTAAAATTATAAGTTAATCACTTATATCCTTATCAATATCACTGAAACTTGATTCTTCACTGTTGAAGCAACCATTATCAGAATCATCTGAATCGTCCTGCACATTAATAATAAAATCAACAACATGAACACTGTCATGTTTGTAGTATTTGTTCTCCACCTTAATTATATGTAGTATTAATGGAGGCAAGTGCAACACTTCATTTCCATTTCTTTCCAATAACTCGTAAATGTTGTTAATATCTTCTGTTAACTGGCTTTTAATTATTTTTATGTCATCCTTCCTAAGTTTTTCATCCAAAGGCATGTCAAGCCATCAAAGCCATGCATAGCTGGCTTGGCTCAAGCCATAGTCTGCTTTATCTCTTCTCTATTGCTATGATCGAATTTAGTGGTATATTAGGCATGAGTTTTTCATTTATCCATTTACTGAAATTCACGAACTTCATAGAATTGTGATAATCGTCTATTTCAACTCTTTTTCTGCAAATACACATATTACACATATACAGGCTTTTCCGATAGTCCATAAACTTTGGATATGATCTTGTTTAAACGTATATTATTATCATATTATCTCAGCAGAATTTGGATCCAATTTATTTTCTCTAAAATATTTGTATATGGTAAAAGCCATTTGCTTACACTGAATGTTAATTTTATATCCGAAGATAATTCGTCTCATCTTGGTAATATAATCACGTGTATGACTCTCACAATGCGTCCATAACTGACAGCACATGCGATCGCTAACTAGCGAAATAAGTTTTAAAAAGAATGTACCTGCGCCCGCACCTCACCCGATCCCCGTTCTCGTCCAACCTCCGCGCCCTGGTACCCCGCAGGCGAGTACTCAGTTAAGCGGTCCGACTATTGGTACTAAATATTCTGTTTTAAATATAGAATAATTAATTTAAATGTACACTTGATACATCTACTAACAGGTACCTGTACCTTTTTTTTTTTTTTTTCGTGCGGAAATCCCTTCGGATACCGCCCCCGCTGGAGAGCGGGGGTCTCCAGCGGGGGCGGTTATGTCGGGTTTGAACCGACTAAAACCGCACGCCGTCTCGGGTCTTAAGACGCCGGGGTGTAAGGTTACCCATAGAGCATATCCCTCGCACCCCGACTGACCCTGGGCCATCTCCGGTTTCGAGATGGCCCCCTTACTTGCTCTCCACTGTGCCATCTGCTAGTCAGAGGGACACGTGGAAAGCTTCCGAACAGCCCTCAACAGGGCCGTCCTCGTCTCGGTCGGAGTTGGCCGTAGGCGGCAGCATCTCTCCCACCCTAGGATAGAGGCGCTGCCGTCTCCGTTGCCCAGGGTGCACCGCGTGGAGGTCCCCAACCAAGCATCCCTAGGTACCTGTACCTTTTTTTTTTTTTTTTTTATCGTGCGGAAATCCCTTCGGATACCCCCCCGCCGGCCAGCGGGGGCGGTTATGTCGGGCTTGCACCGACTAAAACCGCACGCCGTCTCGGGTCTTCAGACGCCGGGGTGTAAGGTTACTCATAGAGCATATCCCTCGCACCCCGGCTGACCCTGGGCCATCTCACCACTAACAGCATCGCTCATCCTGTCTCCTCTGAAAGCAGAGGAGTACGGAGAGCGATGTGTTCCCGCCACGTTGGGTATTGGCCGACGATCAATGCCAACCCTATGAAGGGGTGAAGGGGAAGCCATTGACCGCCGCCCAGCAGGGTGTACCGTTCGCTCCGATTCTGTTCCCCCCGGACTGCAGCGGGATCGGAATCGGAGCGACACTCGAGGAGGTTACCCAACACACACCCCTAGGTACCTGTACCTACATCAGTAGAAGCATGAAGATTGCATAGGTTAAAGCTAAGAAATGATTTTGTCATAATGTTCCCTTTAATAATTATGTGGTAAATATTATATTAATATAGAATTTTTGAATACTAAACAATATTTCATCTTTGATCATATTTTTATTTCATAATAGTAATTACTACATATGTGACAATAACATAAATATTGTTATTTTCTGTACGCAATGTCTGAGCGTCAATAATGTTCACATAAAAGTTTTGAAATCCCCACTGAGTTATTTGCGAAAATTCAGAATTCATTCAAATTCAGAAACATTCAAAAATACCAATTCAATGTTTCAATATTGAAGTCATCCAACTTAAACATAATTTTACACATAATATAAGCTACCTAGGATTGGTCAGAGTGAGCGAGACAGATAATAAATAGAGTTTCACCTGACCACATGAAAATGGCAGCGGTATAGCAATCTATTTCCTAAATACAGCCTTATTTTTTTTTCTTTGTTCATTTATAAATGAACTTGTAGTCTACTCAACAAGTGCTTTTTAGGCCTAAACGTTTTCGAACTCTCCAAAAAATATGATCGAGCTGTCATTCGATTCGGAATAGAATGTGGATAATTTTTAAAAAAACTTAAGGGCCACTCGCTAAAATTTCAAAAATTATAAACAATTCAAGTGAAAAAAATGGAGTTTGATCTTTCGCAAATATATCGAAAACTATTTGAGATATTTCAAATTTGAAAAAAGATTCAACATGAGGGGAAAATTTCCCAAAAAAGACCTGGCAAAAAAAAAAAAAATTACCGGTTTTCAGGCGTATTTTCAACCCACTGGGAAAATTATATACACACATTAACACTGTCTAGGGATATTTTGGATTTACTCAATTTACTCAAAATTTATTAAAAATAACATCAACATGTATATATTTTTATAAAGCCCATTTAACAGACTACACTCTAGAATAAAAGAACACTATTTTTTTTTAACGTAAACAAATTTTTATTCAAATAAAGAAAAAAACGTGAGTAAATGGTAAAACTAACAATGAATGTGTTTCTCAAGAAAAAGTGAAAAATAAGGAAAAATTAATCTGTTTTAAACAGTTATGTGAAAAATCAGTAGTCAGTAAAACCACCCATGATGTTAATAACGGTCCTGCAACGGTTTTTCATGCTTTGGATTAAGTTATCCAAGTCTTGCTGCGGTATGTTGTCCCAGGTCCGGCTAAGATGCAAAAAACGTTGTTCTTCCGTCGCAATGTTTGCAGGGAAATTCCTCAAAGCCCTTTGGAGCATGTCCCACGCGTGTTCTATGGGGTTTAGATCAGGCGATTGTGCGGGCCACCTTAAGACCCATACGTCATGCTCCTGCAACCAGCTAGTCACCACTCTCGCTGTGTGTGGACGGGCGTTATCGTGCATGAGCGTGAATTCTTGGCCCATTTGTAGTCGATGGGGGTAGATTATAGGTACTAGCACCTCGTTACGGTATTTTTTAGCCGTCATGGTGTTTCTGATCCAAACGAGGTCTGTTCTTCCACTAACACGAATTCCCCCAAACCATAATTGTCCCGCCGTGGTATGGATGGACTTCCTGAGGATGTTGCAGACGGCTCTCACGACCAGGAACTTGCCAAACACGTACTCTACGTGTATCGGTATGGAAACCGAACCAGGATTCATCGGTAAACAGCACTACAGACCACTGGTTATCTTCCTAGAGCAAATGTTCACGAGCCCACTCTAGTCGTCGTCCACGATTTCCTCGGCGTAGTGCTGGAGTACAAAACGGTCTGCGAGCATGAAGGTTAGCTTCATGCAGCCTTTTCCTCACAGTTTGGTCACTCACAAGCAACTGGTGCCCTGACTGAAGCCTCTGAACCAACTGCAGGGCCGTAAAATTTGGTTGTCTTCTTGCGGCAACTTGCAAAAATCGGTCTTGTCGTTGAGTGGTTATGCGCTTCCCGCCTGGGTGTCTTTCAGCCACTTCACCAGTAGCACGAAAACGTGACCATAACCTTGATATCACGTTTTGTCTTCTTCCAATCTCCTCAGCAATACTCCGTTGAGTAGCCCCTTCTTGGAGCATGCCTACTGCCCTTAACATTTCCTCCCTTGTTAAATGGCGCCGCTGCATGATGCACACAATAACATTAACTCGAAATTAACCGATAACTTGATAGCAGTGGCGGATTTAGCCTTCTTGCCGCCCTAGGCCCTGTCTGATGTGCCGCTCTTTTTAATAGACAAAATTTTATGGATTTATTATCATTCATTATCATCATCATATCAGCCGTAGGAAGTCCACTGCTGAACATAGGCCTCCCCCATCGACTTCCATTTCGACTGGTCTGTAGTGGCCTGCATCCACCGAGTCCCTGCGCTCTTTGTTAGGTCGTCTGTCCACCTTGCAAGAGGCCTTCCTACGCTGAGCTTGCCGTTACGTGGTCTCCACTCAAGAACCTTTCTGCCCCACCACCCATCGGTTCTCCGAGTTATGTGCCCTGCCCACTGCCACTTCAGCTTGCTGACTCGCTCTGCTATGTTGGTAACTTTAGTTCGTCTCCGGATCTCCTCGTTTCTGATTCGATCTCCTAGAGAAACCCCAAGCATAGCCCGTTTCATAGCTCGCTGTGTGACCCCGAGCTTCCTTATGAGGCCCATAGTAAGAGACCACGTCTCGGCACCGTAGGTCATCACTGGTAACACTCACTGATTAAAGACCTTTGTCTTCAAGGACTGCGGTATTTTGGACGAGAAGACGCTGCGCAGTTTCCCGAACGCAGCCCAGCCGACTTGGATTCGTCGATTGACCTCCTTCTCGAAGTTGGATTTGCCTAGTTGGACGGTTTGTCCCAGACAGACATAGTCATCAACAACTTCGAGAGGTGAGCCTCCCAATAATACGGGGGTGGGCGGGGCGACACATGGACATTTGACATGACTTTCGTCTTGTCCATTTTCATTTTCAGGCCCTCCCAGGCTGGGACACTCTGTTGAGGCCTCCGAGCATAGTGCTGAGCTCCTCTAAGGACTTTGCCATGATTGACGATGTCGTCAGCAAATCGAAGGTGAGTGATGTATTCGCCATTGATATTGATGCCGAATCCTTTCCAATCCAGAAGCTTGAAGGCGTCTTCCATTGCATTGGTAAAGAGTTTCGGCGAGATGACATCACCCTGCCTAACTCCCCTCTGCAACGGAATAGCCTCTGTGCTCTGATCCTGTACTCGGACCGACATGGTGGCGTTTTTATACAAGCACTTCAGCACTTCGATATACCGATAGTCAATGTGGCACCTCTGAAGAGACTGCAGCACCGCCCAAGTCTCGATCGAATCGAAGGCGTTCTCATAACGAACGCCAAGCATAGTGGCAAATTATACTCCTCGGTCTTCTGTATAATCTGCTGCAGCGTATGGATGTGGCCTATGGTACTGTGGTACCGGGGGTTTGGGTACCACGCGTGTATGAGGTGACGAAATTATACGACTTTAAGGGGAAAAGATATTATTTATTTATTAACCACTCGCACTTCCTACTTATATTATTAGGGATTTACGCGGTTGTTTTAACTTTAAATAGCGGACTGGGACGTATAACGCGGACTCGGCCCAAGGATAGGGCTTAAAGCGGGGCTCTTCCCAGGATACTTTTCTCAGCTTCAATCGGAACGGCTCCACTAGACCCGTTCAGATCCCGAATGTCCAGGCCGCGATTGTTTTATATCCTTCCTAATTCAAATTGTTGAAAAGGTACAATAGTTTTATTTAAACTCTGACACATGATGGTCAGGTAAACGAACCGTAGTGTTTGAACGAGGTCCGAACACTACAGTACTATAGCCTTTACGGAAACCGGCTTGTTCGGGAGGCTGGAAGTCATCAAACCTGCGTGCGAGTCGATTCGTGATCACCCTCGAAAACAGCTTGTAAACATGGCTCAGAAGCGAGATGGGCCTGTAGTTTTTCAATAAGGTTTTTTCACCTTTCTTGAAGAAGAGAACCACCACGCTTCGGGCGTAGTGCCCTCAAGCAGGACGGAATTAAAGAGCCTCTGTAGAGCAATTAGTATCGGTGTTCCACCTGCACTCAGAAGCTCCGATGTCATTCCGACCTCACCCGCCATCTAGTTGTTCTTGAGCTGTTTGAGGGCCATCCTAATCTCATACAGGCTGATTTCCGGAATATCTTCTGTGTAGTGTCGGGTTATTTTGGCTCTAGGATCTTTATCCAAATCATCTACAGGCTTAGCTACTGAGGTATATACCTGTCCGTAGAACCTTTCGATCTCCCTCAGTACCTCTGACTTAGTAGACGCTACACTGCCGTCGTCCGTCTTCAGCTTCGTCAACTGGCTCTGCCCAATAGACAAGTCTCTTGGGAACACTTTAAGAGCCCTCATTTTGCTCCATCGTATCTTTAATGTGATTAGTATTAAAGACACGAGCATCGTGTCGCAAGGACTTAGAGATCCGTCTATTGAGCTGCCGATATGCTTCAGCGTCCTAGGAAGTCTGCAACGTCAATGAGCGTCGTTCTGCCATAAGATCGAGGCTGAGCGGGGTCTGAAGAAGACTTCCCCTACCTTGTAGACAGTTTCTACGAACCTTTTGTCGATCTCATCCACAGAAACGCAATCCTCCAGGTCAGAGAAGCGGTTTGCGAGCTCGAGTTGAAAGCTCTCGGGGTTTTGTATATGGGCTACAGTAGGTCGGACTTCATTAGTCGAGACCTTTCCAGTTGGACATTGATATTCAATGTGCCTCTAACCATTCTATGATCGCTTCCGGTTTTCGCCCTTTGGATCACGGAGACATCATTGAATATTCGTCTCTTTGTAGACATAATGAAGTCGATCTCATTCCCCGTGCAACCGTCGGGACTCATCCAGGTCCATTTCCTATGAGGTGCTTCTTGAAGAAGGAGTTCATCGTAAAGAGTTCCTCCTTCTCAAAAAGTCAGCCAACCTCTGGCCCCTGGGATTTCTCCGCCCACATCCAAATTGCCCCACTCTCAACTCATCGCCCCTCCTACCCAGTTTTGCATTAAAATCCCCCATAACAACAGTGAAGTATGTTTTGGAAGTATGTATGGCCCTACTGATGTCCTCATACATAACTTCCACTTCGTCGTCCGGGTGTGCCGAGGTCGGTGCGTTAAGAGTGAGAAGACTCACACTCACCCCAAAGCGCAGATGAAGACTTTTCTGGCGTGGAATATTTAGATGAAAGTATTTAGGATTCTGATTAGAACAAATGCAATTGTATTGATTAAATTGGTTTTACATCAATTGATTTGTTTTTCTTTAAAAAAACCTACGTTTTTATTGATTCACACTTGTCCACTTTAATATTTTCTGCTGTACCGTGGATGCAGTTCCAGACATATGATATCACTGCACATACACCCAGGCCGAAACAACCTCTGTGGCGTAGCGGTAGTGATCGCGTAGCGCAACCCAAAAGGCGCGGGTTCGATACCCGCTCAGTGCAAATATTTGTATGCATAAACATGGGTCTGGTCGTGCCTCGGAGACTACGTTAAGCAGTCGGTCCCGGTTGCCATACGAACGTCTATGGCAGTCGTTATGGGTAGTTGGAGCCCTAAAAAGTTCAACAACTGGTCTAACTGCAATGCTTCGATATCGCCTTTGGGATGGGGAGGTCAGGTGGCAGTCGTTTCACTGAAAATAGTGAAGTTCAGCCACCGTTAGACTGGTACAGCGGACCCCAGACTCCCAGAAGTAGAAGGCTTGATAATATGCGACTGGGATTAAAGCTAGGATGAATAAGACACTCAGGCCGATACAAATGTTTGTGTATCACAAAAATATTATATACCCACTACTTAATATTTATACTGAACTTCATAACAAATATACTGACGAAACAGAAATAGTACGTAAACTTAATAAATAATGTGCAAATATATTTAAATCGAAGTATCAAAACCTTTATTGTCGTTGTATATAGGGTGGCTACATGCACGATAGTGGCGCCGCTATTATTTTCACTACTTTTGCCAAGCTGTAGAAGCTTTTAACATGTAAGCGTACTCAAGACACAAAAAGTAAAGAGAGCTTTTCTCAAAAAAAGATTATCAATTTGATTATTTCTTTTTCAAAACATTATTTATCAATCAAAATCTCAATTGAATCCCATTGGACAATATTGGACCCCCGAATAAAACAGTTAATTGAAGAATGAATTACATCCTACTTTTATTTAAAAAAAAACCGAACCAGTTCAAAGCGGAATTATCAAGTTTAAAATTTTGACAATCTGAAAAATTTGCCACCCCTCAAATTATGCCGCCCTAGGCCCGGGCCTCACGGGCCTAGGCGTAAATCCATCACTGCTTGATAGAAAACTTAAATTTGACACAAAAAAATAGCCAAAAACTACTGTAGGTACATGAAACCTTGAACCAGGATGAGCGATGCTGTTAGTGGTGAGATGGCCCAGGGTCAGCCGGGGTGCGAGGGATATGCTCTATGGGTAACCTTACACCCCGGCGTCTGAAGACCCGAGACGGCGTGCGGTTTTAGTCGGTGCAAGCCCGACATAACCGCCCCCGCTGGCCGGCGGGGGGGTATCCGAAGGGATTTCCGCACGATAAAAAAAAAATAAAAAATAAAAAAGGTACATGAAACCTTCGCACTTCGCTACCATTCATCGCCGCGTAAATCTTTTGTTTTTAATTAATTTTTTCAAATTCAAATTTAGAATCGTTCAAAGAGGTTTACAAAATAAGCTTTCTTCAAAATAATTTAAAACTGGCCAGTATTTTTTGAGTTTAAGAACTTTATACAAAATATCCCTAGACGGTGTTGATGTGTGTATATTGGTCCTACATTTCCGGGAGCTAGGTCTTTTTAGACTATTGGTAGTGGTTAGTTTCGCTACTTATTGACTTGTTTTTGCTTACTTTGTCTTACTATAAGAAAAATGTTTCATGTAAAAATTGTAATGTGGTATAACAATTAATACAGACTGTCTAATATTTCAGTAGTCCATTACTAACTGATGATAATACCAGCACCAATAGTTCAACACCTAAAGTACAGCAGACTGCAGCTGCTAAATCTCTCTATGGAGCTTCTCCTGAAATAGTCCCAAGTTATGGTAAACTAATAAAGAGCTTTATAGATAAAAAAGTAAAAAATGCTCCTAGTTTGTGGAATAAAGAAAATGGGGACAGTTTGAAAGAAAAGGTAAGATTTTGTTTTAAATCTTAGTATTATCTTAGACAGGCTTAGAATACAAAATGTTAAGTACTTCATTTATCAATCCCATAGATCACTAGACAGGGCCCGATCCAGGTTGGCAGGTTGGTTCTTGAGAATTTAATGTTATTATATTGTAAGAAAGAAGAAATAACCTGAATTGGAAATAAGGAACCAACTCTTTCGATGTGTAGGAATCTATAATCCAATTATTTTGCCAATTTTACATTTATGTTTGATGCAGATTTTCCTCAAACCTCGGGACGCTTTTTGGCGACATTTTTGTGGCAACATGCTCGCCGCGCGTCGCAGACGACTCAGGCGCCGGAGGTCGCTTAACGACCTCCGTTCTCCATGGGCGCAGGCCTTGGGGTGGCAGGTGAGGCCGCCTGTCACCCCAGCAGAAGCAGGCTTGGACGGTGGGGCGACTAGCGCCCCTCCCCCAAACCGGGGCAAGACGGGGACACCGTGGTTCCCAAACCCGAGGGGGCCATATCGAAACCGGAGATAGCCCAGGGTCAGTCGGGGTGTGAGGGATATGCTCTATGGGCAACCTTACACCCCGGCGTCTGTAAACCCGAGACGGCGTGCGGTTTTAGTCGGTTCAAGCCCGACATAGCCGCCCCCGCTGACCGGCGGGGGGGTATCCGAAGGGATTTCCGCACGAAAAAAAAAGGTACACTTGTGTTAGGGAAACGTTCTCGAAAACGAAGACAGGCGGCGATAGGTAAACAAAAAAATTGAGCGATTTTTTTTCGATTGGTTTGATTTTTTTATTCATTGTTTTTAGAATTTATTACTTGCATTGAATAATGCTAAAAAATAGTGTAGCGGTAGCCAGGAAGAAAATGAATAAGTTATACTGGGACTACATTCAGGCAGCTATTCTTGGAGAGGCGAAGGTGGTGCTTGTCATGTCTAAGGGTGGATGCAAATGTGACAGGGTCACTTGGTTGTAGAACGACATGGTCCAGAGGGAGACTAGGGTGAAGAAAGCCCCTTTAAAAAGTGGCAAGCGTCCAAACCTCCGCGAAGCTGCAAAGCGCGCCACTAAGAGAGCTTTAGCCAGAGAGCTAAACGAGATAACTTACAATCTCTCTATAATAAGTTGGAATCGAAGGAGGAGCTGAAGCTCATCTGTAATTTAGTGGGTTCCAGGGTCAAATTGGCGCAGGATATTTCCAAGTGCCTCTAAGTGAAAGAGTGCAGGCAATCTGTCATCTGAATAAGTCTCAGTGAGGGAGAGTTGACGCTCATACTTTCACGAGCTGCTGAACAAGCAGCATAAGGAGGTGCAGCCACCAGATCTCCAAATCAAGGACTAGTGCCACCGATAACACCTCCTGTAGGAAGACTACAGACTGCTCTTCGCCACATTAAGAATTAGGAAACTGTAAGACCCGATCGATTCCCCATCGAGGCCTGGAAGGCAATGGGACCCCGTGTGGGCAACCTCTATAACCGTGTACTCACGGCTAAGGTCCTAAGCCAATGGAGACTTGAGTAATTTCTCACACCATGAAGCTCTACGTGAGGATAATTGACTCGGTTCGGTCACAGGCCATGGATCCAGCGTTTGCCCTAAGGATTGTCGGAACAGAAGAAGGCAGAGAAATACAGGACGAAGAATATGCCTCTGTATTGCCTGTTTCTGGGCATACAGAAATCCTTCAACTGTATTCTTCACGCGATGATCTGGTGGGCACTGCGGTCCAAAGGGGTTCCAGAATCTTATATTGACATCATCCGTGACATGTACCACGATTCCGATTCCGTGGTTTAGACCGCTGTTAGGCGACTTTTTCCCATCACCGTCGGGTAGTCGGGCTCCGCAAAGGATCTGTTCTCAGTCCGTTTCTATTCAGCGTGGTATTAGACGTGTCAGATGGCTAACGATCCCATCATAAGTTCGGCACCATCACGACCATAAGTTCGGCGCCATAATTTTTTTTTATACCACTCAGGTGGCAGACAATCTCACGGGCACACCTGATGGGAAGCGGTTACTGTGGCCTATGGACGTGTGCAACACCAGGGGCGTCTCAAAACAGCGTTTCATTCATTCTTACGCCGCGCCGGCATCGATTATCAATGGGGCGGTACAAAATGGCCGTCGACCTTGACCAACGCAACATTTCGACGGCTGTGATATCGACGACACTTGGGCGGTAGGCCCACTGATTCCTTGTGACATTTACGGGAGCGACTGCCATCTCACATCTTGCTTGCGCCCAGATGATCTAAAAACACTTTCTTTCTTTCTACGGATCTTAATAGTGCCCATGGGTATATGAGACCCCATAGGTACCGAATATGTATGGGGCCCCATAGGAGTATGGGGTGCCATGGGTCTTTGTCACCCCATGGGTGTATGGCTCCCATGAGTGATGTATTTGTATGGGGCCCCACGGGCGTATGGGTCCCATGGGTGTACGGGCCTCATAGATGTGTGGGGGCCCATTAGTGTTGGTGGCCCCATGGTTTTAGGGGGCCATATGAGTATATGATATATGAGGCCCCATCAAGATCTTGCAGCTTGGCGCTTGGGGTCCACTCTTCTATTGATCTTTTTCATAGTTTGGTTCATCGCTTTTACGGGAGCGACTTTCTGATCGCTATATTACAATATTATAATAAGCTTTATTCCCTTTATCTAAAGTGCCACTAGAAGATCTTCTATGTAAATAGGTAACAGTGTTGATACTAAAACACCACCTTAAGTTAACCTTCGTTGTTTTTCTGTATATTGATGCAAAACACTGGACGCGGACCGCAAGCGCCTTACTGTGGCGTAAAGTGGCAACTTTACTATGCCAAGAATACCTTTTTTTTCGTGTGGAAAATCCCTTCGGATACCCCCCCGCCGGCCAGCGGGGGCGGTTATGTCGGGCTTGAACCGACTAAAACCGCACGCCGTCTCGACGCGGGGTATAAGGTTGCACATAGAGCATATCCCTCGCACCCCGACTGACCCTGGGCCATCTCCGGTTTCGAGATGGCCCCCTCGGGTTTGGGAACCACGGTGTACCCGTCTTGCCCCGGTCTGAAGGAGAGGCGCTAGTCGCCCCACCGTTCCGGCCTGCTTCTGCTGGGGTGACAGGCGGCCTCACCTGCCACCCGCAGGCCTGCGCTCATGGAGGACGGAGGTCGTTAAGCGACCTCCGGCGCCTCAGTCGCCTGCGAAGCGCGGCGAGCATGTTGCGGGCTCGGCGGGCCAGGAGAGTTCTAAAATCTCTCCCGGGTGCGCTCCGCCATCTCCTTCGCGAGCATTACATGCTCGCAGAAGGAGGTGGCGGCGGCCCACGCGCTCGCGCTCCGTACCATTGCCGCAATCATGCTGCCGAGCGAGAGGACTCCCACTCCGATGGCTGCCACTAGGTCACGCCTCGGCGTCTCCCACGCCGGGCAGTCCGCCAGAATGCCAAGAATACCTAAAGTGGTCGAATACCCTCGCCTTAATTATGAAAAAGCTTATTATTTCGGAAAGAAATCTAAGTAGATAAAATTATAACTAAAACCTTATTCTATTTCCCAAATTCTCATAGATAAAACTGCGTAACTTTGCTTTTGATTACACGAAGGTATTTTTCCTATTGTTTTGAAACAGTTTAAATATTACAGTGTGATCATCATTTATTGAATTCGCTTCCGGGGTTCACTCACTCTCTTATTCTCTAAAGCCATTGTTTTTCTAATATGCATGTACAGATTATTATAAACCAATAACTTGTCTTTTTTACTAAGTATCGGGTGACTCATCGTTAGAATAACAATCACGTGTACGTTCTAGAAAGAGTAATCGTAACTACTTAAGCAAATATCCATTGCGACTGACTGCACTTACGTTCGCGTAGCTATTTAGCGTACCCTCGTCACACCACACACCCTTATACCCGGTTCTCCCACATTTCTCCAATATTCTTTTTGTGATTGATTTGGTTGGCATGAAATTGTAGCTGCGAAATAGGTGTGACCATTGCCTGGTCCCTGAAATGTAGTTCACACTAGTTCGGGCACCAGGGACAATTTTATGTCAGTAAAGAAATTATAAAACTATAATATCACTCATGGAATATATGTGGGTAATAGTTCCTATTGTACTACAAAGGCCAGTCATTTTATTCTGAAGGAATAGATTGATGTCACCTATATGAATGGGATTCTGAATTGAACTAACAAACGTTTTAATTATGTTCTGGATCATTTTACTTTACATCTTTTTCATTTCCATTTTCAATAGGAGGCCATACAGCTTTCAAACTCGTAGAAGTTTATTACGCCAACTTGCTTTTCAAACTCGTCTTTAATTCACGGCACGTGACTTTAATCGCGCACGGGTTTCCAACGAGCATGCGCCTGCGTGTTTATTTTCCGTGGTCAATAGGAGGCAGTGTTGTTCCGAAACGCGCAGGGTGTGTAGACCTTAAAATGCCACATCCTATTAAGCACGGAAAGGGAACGTGACCTGGCTGGTGATGGGAGCCTGCCTTCAGTTTCAAGGCTTCAAGGTTTCAATACCATTATTTTATTGAAATAATGGTAGCATTCTACTAATTTTTTATAGCTCGACTATAAAAAATTTAAAAAATGTTCATTATTTTTGATATGGGAGCCCTAAAAGTCTTAAACGGATGATCTAAAAATATTTTCCATAGTTAATTTTGTATATCTTTTATAGTTGTTTTAAATATTTCAGAAAGGTGATTCTTCTAAACAAATTGAAAAAGAAGCTAGTACTGAAGATAAGATGAAAGTTAAAAGTTCAGTTCCTTCATTACTTGTATCGCTGCCATTACCATATACCGGAATACTCCAACACAAAATCAATGTAGCTGAGAATAGGAACATGGAGACCAGCAGTGTGGACTCAATGCACCAAGAACTCTGCTATTTCAAACCCATTGAAGCGACTACTCCAACTAGGTATGTTATTGTATTAATAAGCCAGCTTTATCACAGTAGGATATTTCTTTATATGTATGGGACACGTCAATTTGGCTTCACGCCGCCAGATGGATGATAAGAAGCTATAAGCGAAGTCTAAAGAATCAAGGCCAGCATTATAGATACCAATAATGATCAATGCTAAAATGATGGTTTTTAGTTTCACGGTTGAAGCGTTTTGTCGTTCGTTTTCGCATTCATCTTGCTTAAAGGACCCGGGATTGTAAGAAGCCAGAAACACGTGTTTTAGTAAGCCAAGTTGTGTCATTCCAAGTCTTTATGATGCGGCAAAAGAAAGGAACTAACATTTCTCCCTCTCTCCGATATTTAAAATATTATCTATAATCAACCTTCTGTTCT
The DNA here is from genome assembly GCA_946251805.1 of Cybosia mesomella. NCBI lineage: Eukaryota > Metazoa > Arthropoda > Insecta > Lepidoptera > Erebidae > Cybosia > Cybosia mesomella. The sequence goes on along the minus strand of OX276390.1, from coordinate 24,220,458 downwards.
TTTTAACACGAATAATAATTTCATTTTACGCGTTTTTTTGTTGTTTTATTTTCTTAATTACAAACACACATAACGTAACTTGTTTTTCACACGAAAACACCACGCTATGTCCTCCACACGCCCCTCGCCAATAAATTTTCAAATTATCTAATGTAATTTCGTAAGTTATAATTTAGTTATTTTTGCCTTTGCCTTATTTATAGTTATAATTTACCCTTTTTTTTCTTCGTTCGTAAATCCCCTCGGATACCCCCCGCCGGCCACCGGAACCGGTTATGGCGGGCTTGAACCGACTAAAACCGCACGCCGTCTCGGGTCTACCGAAGGCGGGGGTGTAAGGTTGCCCATAGAGCATATCCCTCGCACCCCGACTGACCCTGGGCCATCTCCGGTTTGATCAGATGGCCCCGATTTATGAGTACCTATGGAGCGTATTGACGAAAATGTATGTTACACTTTCAGTTTCGCTACGAACAAGGGTTTACCAATGCGCGTTCCAGGGCTTCGAGTAGAAAAACAATCCACGTCGCCGTCTAATGAGCCAGAGCCTACTCGTACACAGTATTTAGAGGGACTCTGTCGTCTCCGCCACAAGTCCTTAGCAAAAAATTTATCATCTGCATTTGTGATCGCAATTGATATTCTGAAAGTCCAAAAGGTATACTTTTTATTTTTACCTGGTTTAACTTAAGTCTCAATAGATAAAGTATAAACTTTTTGCTTCGTTTTAGGAAACTCCAAAATGTGACAAAAGCAGGTCTAAAGTCAAGAAACCTATGTCCACCAGCCCCTGTTTAGCATCAGCCTTACCAATTAGAAAAAATGCATACAGAAATAAACAAACTGTAAATGTTGATGGTATTACCAAATTAAATAATGCAACTAATTTAAGGCGCACAAGATCTATGGGAAGCATATCGAAAGACGAAAATGAAACAACACCGAAGAAAGCCAAAATGAAACAGCGAAAAGTGTCGTCTGAACGAAAGCCATATTTAAGGAGTGATTCCAAAAAGTCTAGTACCAAAAAAGAATTGAGTAGTCCACCTCTGATTTCAGAATCAATAAATAACAATAAGGTCAATTTAGCTGTAAAAAATTTGTCTAGTCCATTGAAGAATTGTGATGTTAAGAAAATACTGCAGGAGCAACTTAGGATTGAAAAGTTAATTGAGCAGGAAAAGAATGATTTTGAATTTGCTCGGAAAATGGAAGCAGAATGGAACTGTCGAAGACATCCGCGCCGCTCGACCATTAAACGCCAAGTGACCCTCAACTATGCCCTCAGGCCCGCCAAAAAACTTAAGGTCTAAATACCTGTTAGTTTATGAAGCATTTATAATTTACAAAATTCCTTTGTTTATTTAATTCTGATTGTTTTTTAAGTGTGGCACATCTGAACAGTTGATTGCATTTCTTTAAGACATTGAAATGTAGTCAAAATGTCAGCTTCAGATGTTAGACAATTTTAATCTGTACGACAATGGAGAAGCTTGCAATTTTAATAATAATAAATATAAAACGATACAATTTTTAGACTTAAATCTTCAGAAGTAGGATTAACTATACCTATAGTGATTGTGAAAAAACCATTCTTATGTAATCTGTGTCCGCAATCTTCTCCAATTTTAAATGATATTTAAAAGCAGACTGGTTGATAGCAGCTTGTATTCTCACCGATTATTTTATTTGTAAATAAATTTTATGTATACGTAGATAGATGTTACACTACCTATTAATTATAATGGTACTCAATCGAAAATAATATTAATAATAACCGATTTCGAATTAGTGGAAATTCAATTGAAGCAGAATTCGATAGATATATTAATAAAAATAAGAATATTAGCTATGTCATACTATAATTTGTATGATTCGCGAATGTTTTTTACGTAAAATACTAGTGTTAGCACTAAGCAATGGCGCATTTGTATTGAAATCATTACAATTATATATAATATTATTGTGAACATTTTATACCTTATGATTTGTTTATACATAATTGCATATGTGACTAATGTAGTCTTTTGGGTGCATTTTCTATACAGAATTGGACTGACAAATTGGGCGATCGCATAGCGTTTGCAAAATATGATCTGAATATTTTCATTTACAAACATTTTAAATTACACAAGTAGGTATTCTGAAAAGTATAGTCATGTTAATTTTCGCTTTTCCGAAACCTAAAAATGTAGAAATTTTAAAGATATTTGCTAGTTGATGTATCTAAAATTGAATTGAAACCTTGGCATGTGGCAAAAGAGAAACCCAGTTTCGGGCCTCACAAATCTATCGATTCCCACTTAATTCACCAATTAGGTATACATCAAAAAACCTTTATTTTATTTGATTACCTTATGTAACTCTCAGCCTCTTAGGCAATGGCCAAGTTCTCCAGAATTGCATTTTGTAAAAACATTATGTAAACCTTAACCTATACTTACCACAAATGATACAGGATTTAACTGATTTGGCCTAACTGACTTGTGAACATGGGGTTTAGAAAACTTTCTTAGTGCTCTAATTACTATTTGAATTTCAATTCTGTATCTTCATGTTTGTATGGTAATCGGGTTTCTCCTTTTAATGTGGCTATACTTACAGTGTGGTAAACTGTGTAATTCAATTCTGTTATAAAAGTTACCTGAATGCTGATAACTCAGAATTTAATCATTACTACGCTTTGCTCTTCTATTCAAAAGACTGTATCGCATAAACCGGCTGTTTGGCTATTTTATTATTAGTATACTCAGCGGAACTGATAATTAAATAAATAATTTATTTTACTTTTCTATGAGGCACGCTCCAAAGTTGCACATTCGTGGGCTTGTAAAGACTTAAATAACTATTAAATATAATCTATAATAAAAAATATGAAGTCGAAGTTAACATTAATATTACATGAAGACGTATAAACAAACACATATTCTGGAATTCAATTAAATTTTTAGACAGATAACGGTATGTTGGATAGACCTAGAAAATGCATTTGGCTCAATTCCACATTACCTTATGGTATACGCGTTGCAATGGTATAACTTTCCGCCCGTGGTCATAGAGATAATCGAGTCGTATTACTCCCAGCTAAAATTTGCTATAAGCTTCCAAGAAGTACACACAGGACCATTACGGTATAATGTGGGACTGTTTCAGGGATGCTGCTTGTCACCAATAGCATTTAACATAGTAATTAATATCTTAATTACCAAGTTAATACATCACGAAAAGAAATGGGGTTATCGGTTTAAAGTAAATAACATATACTCAGAGTCCATCTTAGCTTTTGCTGACGATCTCGCAATACTGACGCGCAATCCAAAACAATGTCAGGAACTATTAAAGGAAGTCGATGAGTTCTGTTCGTGGACAAATGGACTGAGGACGAAGCCCAGTAAGTGTCACTGTCTATGTCTGGGTAGACGGGACACCAAATTTACCTCTTACGACCCGGGACTCTTCATTGGGGGTAAACCAGTTTCCATAGTCGCTGAATCGGTGCCATTTAAATTTCTTGGGAGAAAGATAGACTATAAAGGACGCACACCATCCTTAGATGAAGTTGTCGATACGTTTATAAATGACCTAAATAAGATAGATCAGATACCACTAAACAATATAAAAAAAGCTTGGATATATGACAACTACTTAACATCACGTCTGACTTGGCCTTTTCTGGTGTATGAATTCGGTAAAACCTTACTGGCGAAAATAGATGCAACTGTCATAAAATCGCTAAAATCGTGGCTTGGACTAGCGCACTCTGCTGATTCCTCTGCTCTATTTAGGGATCAAAATAATTTTGGGATGAAACTTAAGAAACCATCGGAGCTCTATAAACATCTTAGAGTTACCAAAGCCCACATCTTAGGAAAATCCCAAGATGTCACAATCAGGGCACTCCCAAAAGATAATAACGCGTCCGAGCTTGAATCTAGACTTCTATTCCATAAACGATTTATGATAGGGGCCCAGTCAAACAGAGTGGGGTTGGGAGTACGAGAGCCAGAAAGGGACCAGGATATACTTAAGTCCTTTCTGAAACAAGACGAAAATGATAAATATCGAGTGCACGCGATGAATTTGGAAATCCAAAATGAATGGTTGACAATGGGAGAGTTCTGCATACCGATGGCCTTAAAGTGGCGCACCTTGAACTATGACTGGTCGCCGGCCCTGTTAAAATTTTATCTTAACGCCTTTCAGATGACCCTCCCAGACCAGAGTAATCTGGTAAGGTGGGGGAAGGCCACAGAAAAACAATGTTATACTTGTGGCGAGGCAATAGGGACGGCTAGACACATATTAGTAGGATGTAGGGTGCTTCTCGATAGAGGCCATTACTCACGCCGCCACGATAAGGTGCTTATCATCATACGTGAAGCAATGAGTCTGGCAGTAGCTAGAGCCCAAAAAGGATTGACTACTAACAGACGTCATATCAACTTTGTGTCTGAAGGTTCATCCATAACACCCAGGAACAAACCTTATTCAATCTTAGATACTGCCCCAGATTGGACTCTCCTAATCGACACGTATGAAAAGCACTACAAAATTCCGGAGGATGTTGGGGTTTCGTCATCTAGACCTGACATATTCCTATATTCTAAGAGATTAAAACATGTGGTTCTTGTGGAACTTACTGTACCGTGGGAAACAAATATACCGAAGGACCACACAATAAAGAAAAATAAATACTATGATCTCACAAACGAATTAATCAAAAACGGTTACGTGGTTAATTTGTATGCAGTGGAAGTGGGAGCGAGAGGTATACCAGCAAAATCTCTCTATAACCTACTTAAAGATCTAGGCCTATCGAGAGCTACAATAAGCTCATTACTAGGACGAATGTCTAAAGCGGCACTAGTAGGTTCGTATCAAATTTGGTTAGGCAGGGAGGGGAACTTGGGTAGTGAAGGTGAGTGTTGATGTACATCAACAAAAGGGGCCCCTTCTAAACCTACACTTGGGTCGCAAGTCCCAGGCACTGTCCCGAGTTCCCAACTCAGCAACGCGATGGACCCGGCACCCGCACGGAGAATCCATGGATTGCTAAGATTACGGTCTCATACTTACTTTTCCTGTAGATTTAGATCGGAAAAAGAAAACATCTAGGTCGGGACTTGAACCCGCGACCAGTCCCTTACAAGGGATTGCTCTGACTAACTGAGTCACCTAGACACGTCGCAGATATTCGAAATTCTCCGATATATTATATACATATGGGACTGGTCGTGGGTTCAATTGCCGTCTCGTGATGTTCTCTTTTTCCTATCTAAATCTACATATTTACTTTAATTTTACGGAATAATTTAACGGAATTTAATTTAACGGAATTTACTGAGCGTAAAAGCATTGTGAACTTAAAATATTTTCTCCTTGTTATATCGTCTGGAGACATGTTAGTGTTATAGTGTGTTAAAAGTAAATCGTATATAATGAATGGTACTCCACACAATTTGTTCACATTTTGATTTTGTTTTAGAATCTTAAACCTGCCTTCTGATGTTTGGCACTTTGCACAAACAAATAGGTTTTAAACATTGTTGTGTTACGGACCCATACCAGGCACGTCTTAACTGAATAACATGAGGATTTGTGTCATATCCTTAGTTTTGTTAAAATGATTTAGTCTGTAATTTTTTATGTATCTCTCATCGATATCAAATTTCGATTCAATTATACCCCCAAAGGCGTTATACTCGATTAACCATTGTTAAATAGTTCACCCGGCTGTAGGATTCCTTTGAGGGTAAGAAGCCATCCATCCTGACTTTAGGCATGGTATATGCCTAAAGTATGCCTGGTATGATAACGTTTATAAGTTTAGATTTTGACTCATACGAAAATAGTCATTCGAGGTATTTATTGAAGGCCGCGAATTATATGGTGTGTGCTTGTATTACTACATTTAGAATTTTGGTACAAAACTTGATATAGCTTCAGTTTGAATCAGATAAAGTAGCCAAATAGCTTGTAAATTAGGATACTCGGCTTCTCGAATAGCGGCGATCGGTTATCCCAAATCGATCATAGGCATATTCGATATAATTCTCATGGTTTGATCGTAAACGACTTCCATGGATCTCATGATTTGTGATTATACTTGTGATGTAAGAATTTTAAGTTTAAAAGTGTATAGGTGTGATATTTATAATGTGGTGCTCTTGAATCCAATTATAATAGACAGCTTCTACACTATGCAAACAATATACTACAACAGAAAAGAGAAAGTCTGGTCATTTTTTGTTTAGTGTCTTTAGACATCCTGCATAAGTAAATAATAATTTTGTGATCATCAGTTAATGTTTCCGTATTAAAAATCTAGATACTAATTTTTATAATACCAATATTTGATATTCTGAAAATGAATAGTGGTTCAGAAGGCCATAATTATAATGTATGTCAAGACTTTCATTCGACTATTTGCCTAATGCAGAAAATGACGTAATAGAAAAAATTTAACACAACGCTCAATAGTTTATTTTATGCATAAACCTATCAAGTATTTCCTTAAGGCGTTGTCATATCAGTACCTAGTAGTAGGTATACCTTTTTTTTTCGTGCGGAAATCCCCGCGGGTAAACAACCCCTTCCCGCCCCAACCTCCGCCGGCAAGCGGGGATGGTTACGTCGGTCTCGAACCGACTAAAACCGCACGCCGTCTCGGGTATCCTCCCTGCTACTGCCGTTGTAAGGCCTTTCCTTCACACACCAGCTTACCCTAGGCCACCTACGTCTTACTTTGCGATGCCCCCTTGAGTACTTAATAGTGTACCTTGAGGAAAAAATCTTGAACATGTGTGTGTGTTTGTGCGCTTATGTACGCACGTAAGAAGTTATACTTCTTTGGCGTAACAAAATAAATTCTTTCTAAAGTTTTTATCCTCCGCGTTATCCTACGTTAGTAGAAAAGATAATTTAAAAATGTATTTTAGTTTATAATGTAAATAAATAATACATACCGTTAAATCACCTCAAATTCTACGAACGTACTCAAAGTAAAATGTTGATTAGCTGACTTTAGGGTGTTGGTTTTCTAACTTTTGGAGACGGTGTGCGCGCGCATTGTAAAAATTTACTCTCATCATTTTTCACTTACGCGCTAAAAGAAGTATAACATTAATATGGCGTTTGCACATCAATATCATAAATAATACCTGGGTCGCGATGTATATATAGAAATAATGGCTTATTTTCGAAGCGATTTTAAGCAATACATCATTAATCCTTATCCTATTAAGCACCTTAAATAGATTGTGCATTCAATATAGGTAATATTATGGCCCTAAACAGCATTGTGTAACGGTAAGGGTTTTATAGGTTTTTAATGAAGTTACATTAATTTAAGGTGACTTATGCACTGTAAAATTTAATTAAATAATTAATGTAATTGTAACTACCGGCTAGGGCGAGCAGAGATAAATAAAAGGTTGATTACAATATATTATGACATAATCGGTGATAGAGAACGTTACATAAATTTATATTAGGTATTTGAGTAATTGAACCTCAGGGGATGGATTCGTAATAAATATTCTGCCGTGGCGTTGTTCGCTCCGTTGTGCAAAGATAGTATGCACTTAGCTAGTGATGTTGCCGGCGTGCCAGGGTCTCCGCTGGTGTGCCTCGCTACCGCTATGATGGTGCGAAGCCCGGTGCGAAGACCCTGGAAATAGAAAAAGTGCAGGTCAGTTTGTCAATAGGTAATTACGTCCAAGTGACCCGCTAAAATAGCAGGTGAAGAGAATCTCCCAGCGGCAATGCATAACAAAAAGCTATAACAAAAAAGAATATAAATAGGCAGCACAAGCTGGTGCCGCGACCTCTGACCATAGGGTTCATCGGCCTCGTGGCACTAATTAGGTAGGCTGAAATGCACACTGAATAAAATAAAATATATTAAGCCATGCATTTTAGCAGGCAATAAGCTGCACCGCTGGAAAGTCTTCACCTGTAGAACGAAGTAGAAAATGTTGATCTCAAAACTTACCCGGAGCCGACAGCAGTTGGCAACGGGGTCAAAGTGACCATCCTCGGTGAAGGTTGCCAAGGAAAGGTACCATAGATTATTATATATATAAAAGGGACGATTTAAGAGGTGTCAGTTGATAACTGGGCTAGTGTTGTCCAATCTCGCTCGCACAACCATAGATAATTAGTAATAAGTTATCGAAACTTACTAAAATATCGCTTAATTTATGGATATAATTTTAATTTGATTTATAAAGAATCCACAACGTTACGAGGGTCAAACTGAAAGTTCTTAGAACTGGCCACTTATAAACAATATAATAAAAAAATAATTCTAAAATTTGAAAATAGAACTCTTTGCCAATATTACTGAGTATATATTTCATTCATTTATCATTTGTTTTACGATTTGGCGGCAAATTGAAAATTGTCTGTGTCACGTTAACATGAATTTAACACGAGAAAATTTTCGTGCAATGATTTTTTATGACTTTCGATGTCATTTAAGTCAACAAGAAAGTTATGATAGACTACGATTGGCCTTTCACGATGAAGCCCCATCTCGTGCGACTGTTTACAACTGGTTTAATGAGTTTAAACGTGGTCGCACTAATCTCACTGATGATTTACGTGAGGGACGGCCTTCTACGGCGACGACTGAAAATAACATCTGTGTTGTGCGGCGTATGATAGAGACTGACAAAAGAGTGACCTATCAGCAGATTCGGACAAGCTTAGGCATCGGTATGAGTCAAGTGCACAAAATCCTCCACGAACATTTAGCGGTCAGGAAGCTTTGCGCCCGGTGGATACCTCATAATTTGACTGAGGCTCAAAAACTCCATCGTGTGGATTGGTGCCGTAAAATGATTGAAAGATTTAACGGAGGTGACTCTAATGCTGTGTTCGACATACTAACAGGTCACGAAAGCTGGATTTACTGTTATGATCCTGAAACCAAAAGACAATCTGCTCAGTGGGTGTTTCCTTTCGAGGAGTTGCCAACTAAAGTGAAGAGAGATCGAAGTGCGGGAAAAAAAATGGTGGCCTCGTTCTTTGGAAGGATAGGTCATTTCGTAACAATTGTGTTAGAGGATCAAAAAACAGTTTCTGCAGAATGGTACACTACCAATTGTTTGCCACTTGTCTTGGAAAAAGTTCGAGAGAAACGACCTCGCAGTAGGATCCTCCTTCACCACGACAACGCCTCGTCGCACACCGTCAAGCGAACGATCGACTATTTGGCGACATCAAACGTTGAATTACTGGGTCACCCGCCGTATAGCCCCGACCTCGCGCCTTGTGATTTTTATTTATTTCCAAATATTAAAGAAAAACTTAAAGGAAAGCGGTTTATGAATGCTGAAGAAGCGGTGGCTGCGTATCGCGATGAAATTGAAGAGACCCCTAAGGACGAGTGGGCAAAGTGCTTTTCCCAGTGGTTCCATCGCATGCAGCGGTGTATTGACGTGAATGGACAATATTTTGAAAAGATATATTAAAACTAATAACTGGCTAATGTAATCAGTTTTTGATTTTCTAAGAACTTTCAGTTTGACCCTCGTACATATTTGTACACACAGGATATTATAGATTTAAAATGCAGGGACATAGCTGTTTCAGCCGAGTATCCCTGCCTAGTCTGTGTTCAGCCGTACCGGCTGTGGGGCCGGCAGTGCGTGCCTATGATGAGATAATATAATATATGATCATAATATGATTTATTCCCCGAATTTCTCTGATACCATCGGATTAACCGTTCCAATTTAAGGTCCCTGAGCAAGGGTTTTTTTAGATTAGGATTTTTCGAAAATGAGAAGTCCCTGTATTCTGAAAATCATACATGTCTAGACTACACAAACTAGTATAGTATTTTCGGTTATCCGTTACACGATGACTTTTACTTTCCTCGATAGAATTTGCTCTCAAAGATTGATCTCACCGAAAACGCATTCCGGTTTTATTTGAGTAGTGTTCAAGTTAGAAAAATAAAAATAATACCAAAATGAAGGTCATTGATAGGAGAGTGAAAAACGGTTACCAAAATATACATCAATTCTGTATTATAACATGAAAATTCAAAATATCTACGTTTTTACCTATATGAAGCGTTCAAAGAGTCAAGTCCCAAGCGGAACGTGTTTGAGACAGGACGTGTGTCACTTCGTGCTAGGCGCAAAGTCGAGTAATACGTTTTCTTAATGTAGTTACGTAGCATAAATGCCACATCGCAGGAAACTTGTCAGTTGTACAATTCCGTTGATAAAAAGTTGAGATTCCATTTTTATTTGCAATTATGGTGCTAAAGTACATTATTATTTCATATGAGATCGATATATTCTTAGCAATCCATGGATTCTCTGTGCGGGTGCCGGGTCCATCGCGTTGCTGAGTTGGGAACTCGGGACAGTGCCTGGGACTTGCGACCCAAGTGTAGGTTTAGAAGGGGCCCCTTTTGTTGATGTACATCAACAGTCACCTTCACTACCCAAGTTCCCCTCCCTGCCTAACCAAATTTGATACGAACCTACTAGTGCCGCTTTAGACATTCGTCCTAGTAATGAGCTTATTGTAACTCTCGATAGGCCTAGATCTTTAAGTAGGTTATAGAGAGATTTTGCTGGTATACCTCTCACTCCCACTGCATACAAATTAACCACGTAACCGTTTTTGATTAATTCGTTTGTGAGATCATGTTATTTTTTTTTGTTCTTGTGTGGTCCTTCGGTATATTTGTTTCCCACGGTACAGTAAGTTCCACAAAAACCACATGTTTTAACCTCTTAGAATAAAGGAATATGTCAGGTCTAGATGACGAAACCCCAAAATCCTCCGGAATTTTATAGTGCTTTTCATACGTGTCGATTAGGAGAGTCCAATCTGGGGCAGTATCTAAGATTGATTAAGGTTTGTTCCTGTATGTTATGGATTAACCTTCAGACACAAAGTTGATATGACGTCTGTTAGTAGTCGATCCTTTTTGGGCTCTAGCTACTGCCAGACTCATTGCTTCACGTATGATGATAAGCACCTTATCGTGGTGGCGTGAGTATTGGCCTCTATCGAGAAGCACCCTACATCCTACTAATATGTGTCTAGCCGTCCCTATTGCTTCACCACAAGTATAGCATTGTTTTTCTGTGGCCTTCCTCCACCTTACCAGATTACTCTGGTCTGGTAGGGTCATCTGAAAGGCGTTAAGATAAAATTTTAACAGGGCCGGCGACCAGTCATAAGTCAAGGTGCACCACTTTAAGGCCATCGGTATGCAGAACTCTCCCATTGTCAACCATTCATTTTGGATTTCCAAATTCATCGCGTGCACTCGATATTTATCATTTTCGTCTTGTTTTAGAAAGGACTTAAGTATCCTATATCCTGGTCCCTTTCTGGCTCTCGTACTCCCAACCCCACTCTGTTCCACTGGGCCCCTATCATAAATCGTTTATGGAATAGGAGTCTAATACATATTAGAGAAACGTATATATCTACATTCTGTTTAAAAGGGTTTCTAAGGGTATGTTTTATGTTCAGAATTGAAACTCGTCGGTGGTGCCGCAGTCGTGTTGTAGGATGGCACATAGTAATCGTTTTATTATTGTAACGTTGAATATTCCGTTTTTCACCAATGAAAAGTTGATTACAACGGAAATTAACATGAGAGCACCTAAATAATGCAATGAAACTTTAGTTAGTACCTAGATAAATGAAAATAAAAATGTATCATTGCAATGCATGTCGGGCATTTTTGATTTACCTACTCAAGATTTGAGTCGCTTCGATGTACATACCTACATAGCGTCGCTCGTCATTCGATAGTAAGTAGGTTTGAGTGTAACGTTTCACAATACTACTAACTGCACAAAAACTAACTGTGGCGTGGCGGCACTACATTCGACTGCTACGTCGGGGAGCGCGAGTTCGATTCCAGCTTATTTCAGATATTTGTATGCATGAAATAGTCTATTTGCATCGGTCTGGGTGTTTGTATGTACGAGGGGAGGCACAAAAAATCGCGGAACGAAATGGTTCTGAAGTAAATAAAACAATTGAATTGTTTTTCTTTTTCAATATAATTATACCCTCGAGTTAAATACATTTTTTGGATAGACTAATTAATTTGCATAAACCATAAAAAAAAAATTTCTTTGTGCTCGAATTGAGCCGAAATTGCCTCCTTCATTTGTTCGTCGGTATGAAATTTTTTCCTCGTAATTCTTTTTAGTAGTCGCTAGGGGCCAGGTCCGGGCTGTAGGGGAGGGTGGACCAGTGATTCGAAGCCACACTTGGCAAAAGCAGCAGTCGCAACATGGCTTTTGTGAACTGGTTCATTGTCATGCTAGAACAGCACACCCTTCGACAACTTTCCCCTTCTTTTTTCTTTAATAGCTCCTCTTAGTCTTTCCAGCAGCGTTGCGTAGTATGCCCCAGTTATGGTTATCCCCATGTTGAATTGAATTCGCTTGGAATCCCAAAAGATCGTCGCCATCAACTTCCCGGCTGATTCTGACACTTTAAACTTCTTCGGAGGAGGTGCACCCTTCTTATGCCACTGCATCGACTCCTGTTTCGACTCAGGTTCAAAGTGATGGACCTAAGTTTCATCTCCAGTAACAATTCGATCTAATATAACTTCAGGGTTATTGCCACACAGGTCTAAAAATGTTTCGATGCGTCAATTCTCTGTTGCATCTGTAGTGGTTTTAGCATTCTGGGTACCCACCTTGCAATAACTTTCGTCATACCAAGATGATCTTGCAGAATCCTCAAAACAGTCGTATCTGATACGCCAACTGCAGATAACTGTTTCTTTTTAAGGCGACCATCTTCCAGTAAGAGTTTTTCGACTTTTCGCACAATATCCGAGGACGTAATTTCGACCGGTCTTCCTGGGCGAGGGTCAACTTTGATGGACTCTCTGCCATGCTTGAAAAGATTCTGCCAAATTTGTAAATCATGGTTTTACTAGGACATTGACCTCCGTAAACAGCTGACATCTCATCCATTATCATTTGCGGAGATTTTCCTTGCCTAGACAGGAACTTTATCACGGCACGATATTCAATTTGCTCCATAATGACCGATTGTTTCCAAAATAATTTGCTTTCAAGGTACCACTACTTGCATGGTTACTTCCTTGCCGTCGTTAGACTCCCATTTCCTAAACAAGACATCGTCTACCAGAGCTAAGCTGTCCCACTGGGCCCAATAGCTTTTGGTAGTCGAACTGTAAGCAGATACATGACTCCATAGGGGTGTGTGTTGGGTAACCTCCTCGAGTGTCGCTCCGATTCCGATCCCGCTGCAGTCCGGGGGAACGGAATCGGAGCGGCCGGTACACCCTGGGCGGCGGTCAATGGCTTCCCCTTCACCCCTTCATAGGGTTGGCATTGATCGTCGGCCAATACCCAACGTGGCGGGAACACATCGCTCTCCGTACTCCTCTGCTTTCAGAGGAGACAGGATGAGCGATGCTGTTAGTGGTGAGATGGCCCAGGGTCAGCCGGGGTGCGAGGGATATGCTCTATGGGTAACCTTACACCCCGGCGTCTGAAGACCCGAGACGGCGTGCGGTTTTAGTCGGTGCAAGCCCGACATAACCGCCCCCGCTGGCAGGCGGGGGGGTATCCGAAGGGATTTCCGCACGATAAAAAAAAAAAAAAAAAAAAAGATACATGACTCCATTGGGGTTTGCTTCCAAGCTGTTTCCAGTGCAGTATAGGTTGTAGATCATCATCATCCTCTTGCTCCTTCTTCATACTGCTTCCAATCCATTCGTCGTCAAGTCCATCCACCTTTATGACTTTAATCTCTTCTCGGGCTTCGTTGGTACTTGAAGGCTGTCCACGAGCAAGTTCCATCGAAGTGGAGTAGGTCGAACTTCGCTGATGATGGTGAGGTCGCGGCAACAGGTCCGCAGGTTTTTAGCATAACAATCTCTTTTTCAAGCTCTTGCAAGCGGTCGTCAACAGGTCCGCAGGTTTTTAGCCTGACGATCTCTTTTTCAAGCTCTTGTAAGCGGCCGTCCATGGTCCCAGTCTTCAAAGCCACTTCCTTACTCAGCATTTGCAAGCAGTCGTCAATGGTCCCAGTCTTCGAAGCCACTTCCTTACTCAGCATTTGCAAGCCGTCTTTGAGGTTCTTCACTTTATCTCCCAGTGCATGGATGCCTGCATCGATTTTACCCATGAGAACTTCCTGGTTGGCCTGTATCATCTATTGACTAGCCTCTAGGTGGGCCGGCATCTCTTGCATGGAGGCCTGCATCATCTGTTGACTAGGTGTCCCATAAGTCCTTTGAAATTTAAATTTCGAATAAAATTCAAACGGCGCGCAAGATAGGCGCACGGGGTGTGGGGGAACGGTCTTTCGGAATTCAGTCGCCATGGAACGTTTCACCGGAGCGGACCGTGCTTTTTGTGTGCGTGAGTTTTATCGCAACAATGATTCGGCCACCATTGCGAGGCGTAAATTTAAAGAGTATCGCAATTTACACTCGTTTAATGACTGTCCTAGTGCTCAAACGATTAGGAGTTGGGTTCAAAAGTTTGAAGAGACTGGCTCTACGTTGGATAAATAACGATCGGGCCGACCAAGGACATCACGGACGGAAGAAAACAATGACGTAGTGCAAGAGTCAGTTCGTGAAAATCCTACCCAATCCATTCGTATGCGTTTGCATTAAATATACTCAGATCGACATTACAGCGCATTTTAAAGAATGATATGATAATTTCATCCATACAAAATTCAATTAGTACAGGAATTAAAAGATAATGATCCTACCAATAGACTTAATTTCGTGAATGAAATAATGAACCGCTTTACTTCGTTTAACAACGTGTTATTTTCAGATGAGGCTCACTTTCATATCAACGGCCATATTAATAGGCAAAATTGTCGCTATTGGAGTAGCGTAAACCCACATCGCAAACATCAAAGGCCCTTACATAGCCCTAAAGTCACAGTTTGGGTGGCTATGTCAGCGCATGGCATCATAGGCCCATAGTTTTTTGAGAACAAACATAGTCGTGCGGTTACTGTTACTTCGGAGCGAAATGTGGCAATGATCGAGGATTTTTTTACATCAGAGTTGCAGAATTTTCCAGGTTTCAATACCCGGACCTGGTTTCAACAAGATGGTGCAACTGCCCATACTTCTAACACCGCTATGCCCGCCGTCCGTCAACTTTTTCCTAATAAAGTGATATCTCGAAGAGGAGACATTCCCTGGCCACCAGGTAGCCCGGATTTGAGTCCAATGGACTTTTTCTTACGGGGTTACCTTAAGTCCAAAGTCTACGGAACAAATCCGCGGTCAATTGATGAACTAAAAGAAAATATCCGGCAAGAAATGTCAAGCATTTCAGAGCGTACTTGCCGCTTGTGTGCTTGATAGAAAATTTTAGTCGTCGTTTACAGGAGTGCCAAGAACGAAATGTAGCACATTTAGATGAAGTGATTTAAAAAAAATTATTCCCTTTTAATGTAAATTACTAAACAATAAATAAAAATTTCATGTTGTACATAGTTTTTTTAAATATAATTTTTTTTCAGTTCAAATGACTTATGGGACACCCGGTATTTCTTGCAAGGAGGCCTGCATCTTCTGCCGACTAGCCTCTTGGTTAGCCTGCATCATCTGCTGCATAGAAGCCAGCAGTGACATCATGTTGGTATCCGACGAGGTTCCATCTGGAGCTGCCGTAGTTCCCGCTGAGATAGCAGCATCGGCCTGACGCCCTTCCTCTTCAAGGCTCCGTTGACGAGCAGCATCCATTTCCACTTGACGTCTGGTCCGTGGAGTACGCCCTTCGTCTTCACGTGGTAATAATGGCATCGCACTTCTGACAACAGTTCTTACGTGCGCAGGGTACAATTAAATGCCGTTTATACAACGAAGAGGTTTATTTGCTCACCTTAAATTTGATAACTAAATAACTAGCACACACAGTACTCTTCAACAGTTCCAGTCAGCAGTTCATAGTAGTCCCCAGTCGTTGCTTAGGTCGCAGGTATAATCCTCTTGGATCGCTTCGATATGATGCATTCGCTTTCGCTTCCGAAAATTAACTCTTGTCTCCTGTCTTGATGACTTCTCACTGTGCCCCAGCTGGGGTACGTGGAAACTTGTTGCAGGGCGTTGGCCCTCTGCAAGTTGACATCTTCACCCCTTCTTAATAGAGGGGGCGTTAGGTCGGGGTAAACTGACCCCTTAGTGGTGGTTCGGTGGAGGCGGGCGCACATATTCACGCCGCTTCGGCGGACGTCCCAGCCAGGTGAGATGACCGGTTACCCGGTCAAGGCCCAGCTTAGGTCGTCCAGCGACAGAAGCGGCGGCTTACGTGCGCCCCCGCCTTCCATTTGGTGTCTTCTGCTTTGGTTCCGCTTGGTCCCAACTCCGCCCGCGCTTCCACATAACGCGGATATCGCGGGGAGTATCCGCGCATGTCGGTTGCGTAGAACGGACTGTGAACAAGCGGAACATTGTGGTATAAAAGTTTCTTATAGAGGAATATGATTAAAAAGGTGAAATAAATAAATACATATTGAGGCCGTGGAGTGACCGCCCGCGCCGTAAATCGGCTAGGTCGCGATTTACGGTGCGGGGCGGGCCCGCTGCTGTTGTCGGGGTGCGTCGGCGCGGTGCATGCGTGCGCTCGGCGCGGCACGCGGCCGCCGCAGACTGAGCCGCGGTCGGCCGAGTGTCGCGCGCTGGGGGCGGGGCCGGCGGAGGCTCGCTTGGCGTAGCGGGCGCTCCGCAGGGCTCCGCGGGACGCAATGTTTACATTGTTTCTAACTCAACGCCGATGTTTGTGCTGAGTTAGAAACAACTGTAGCTTCGTTATTTGTGGTCCGATTTTCTTGGTTTTTCGAAGTCGGGTAATCAGGTGCTGTCTGTTTCTTTATTGAGCTGAGTGAGACGAAGGCGAGCGAAAGCTCCTCATACTAGACTTCAGGATTTTCTTTGTCACAGGTCTCCTCCTAAACTAATCCAATCAGAACCAAATTTGGCATGATTAAAGAGGTCAAAAAGAGGAAGGTTTATGGATATATTTTGAAAAAATTATGCTACCACAGAGGAATGATCACCGTTAAAAAAAATCCAGATGGAATTACATAATAACCGCTCGAGACACTGTGACCAAACTTTACACGCTCAGAAAGCATGTCCAGAGTTGTGACTTTCAAAAAGAATTTTCAAAATCAGACTTGCCACGGAGGAATGATCACTGTTCAAAATTTTCAAACTCTGTGGGCCTACCGCCCAAGTGTCGTCGATATCACAGCCGTCGAAATGTTGCGTTGGTCAAGGTCGACGGCCATTTTGTACCGCCCCATTGATAATCGATGCCGGCGCGGCGTAAGAATGAATGAAACGCTGTTTTTGACAGTTAAATAGCTGACGCCTAAAAAAATTCTAATGGACGGCGTCGCTTTGAAGTGTCATTTCATTACGGCACCTCATGAGCTGTCGTTTTGAATATTATTTTCTTTTCCGACGGTTGATTACGATGGCGATTGCACCTAACACTGGGCTACTATGGCTTTTATGGGTGCGACTGCCGACGAGTGGGTTCTGCCGTACCGTCCTATTGCACCTAACACTGGGCTACTATGGCTTTTATGGGGGCGACTGGGTTCTACCCTCCTATTGCACCTAACACCTGGGCTACTATGGCTTTTAAGGGGGCGACTGGGTTCTGCCCTCCTATTGTACCTGCGACTAATTAAAACACTCTAATCTTTACCTTACCTACTTAAACGTTTATGCTGTGTTGTTTGTTGTTTTCGTATGTTTCAGAAGGAAGGAATAAGCGAAGGAGTTGGAGGACGAAATTCCATCGTCGGCAGTCGCCCCCATAAAAGCCATAGTAGCCCAGTGTTAGGTGCAATAGGATGGCAGAACCTAGTCACCCCCATAAAAGCCATAGTAGCCCAGTGTTAGGTGCAATAGGAGAGCAGAACCCAGTCGCCCCATAAAAGCCATAGTAGCCCAGTGTTAGGTGCAATAGGAGGGCAGAACCCACTCGTCGGCAGTCGCCCCCATAAAAGCTATAGTAGCCCAGTGTTAGGTACAATAGGAGGGCAGAACCCAGTCGCCCCTATAAAAACCATAGTAGCCCAGTTTTAGGTGCAATAGGAGGGCAGAACCCACTCGTCGGCAGTCGCCCTCATAAAAGCCATAGTAGCCCAGAGTTAGGTACAATAGGAGGGCAGAACCCAGTCGCCCCCATAAAAGCCATAGTAGCCCAGTGTTAGATGCAATAGGAGGGCAGAACCCAGTCGCCCCCATAAAAGCCATAGTAGCCCAGTGTTAGGTGCAATAGGACGGCAGAACCCAGTCGCCCCCATAAAAGGCATAGTAGCCCAGTGTTAGGTGCAATAGGAGGGCAGAACCCACTCGTCGGCAGTCACCCCCATAAAAGCCATAGTAGCCCAGTGTTAGGTGCAATAGGACGGCAGAACCCACTCGTCGGCAGTCGCACCCATAAAAGCCATAGTAGCCCAGTGTTAGGTGCAATCGGCATCGTAATCAACCGTCGGAAAAGAAAATAATATTCAAAACGACAGCTCATGAGGTGCCGTAATGAAATGACACTTCAAAGCGACGCCCTCGATTTGAATTGTTTTAGGCGGCAGCTATTTAACTGTCAAAAACAGCGTTTCATTCATTCTTACGCCGCGCCGGCATCGATTATCAATGGGGCGGTACAAAATGGCCGTCGACCTTGACCAACGCAACATTTCGACGGCTGTGATATCGACGACACTTGGGCGGTAGGCCCACTCATTCACGATGTCTCACTCAGCTCAACATTGCAAGCAGCGATTCGCCTTGCAGACCTAGTAGGTAGTGTCTTTTCTCATGCTTATTCAAGCACGTCCGCAGCTAGGTTGCGTGGAAATTTGTGGCGATCCGGTGGGCGAGCGTGCCATGGTGCTAGTCCGTGGCATCGACACGCTCGAACATGTTCTTGCTCAGCGATTTGGCGAATGCGTCCAGACTCTCAATGCGGAGATGGTTTCGTTCCTCACGAAGCGAGGTGCCCTTACGATTTGACATAGTGTGAGTGTTTGTTGTGCGCAGAGTAGGTCCCGGTTGGTCTCGCTAGTGAGGACGTACCTACAGTCAGCGTCGAAGTGATAGTGACACTTAAGGTAATCAAATTAAAAGACGCAAGCAAAAAGTCAATCATTTTGGTACAAGTAAAGTTTCCATATTGTTGACAACCATATAAGCGCTCAAAAGTCGAGACGTTCAAAATGCCATAAAGATAGGTTCAGTCAAACCGCTATAAATATGGTTGCAGTCATCCCACCAGTCGTATCCAAGCATTCAAGTGTTCAAAAATGTGGAACAAATTAGGTAAATAAACTTGTATCGAAATTATTGACTTTTTGCTTGCGTCTTTTAATCTGATTACCTTAAGTGTCACTATCACTTTGACGCTGACTGTACCAGGCGGGGGCGGCGTAGGTGAGCTGCGTGCGGACGTACACACCTTGTACACCGTCAGCTTCACGCGTGTAGGGAGGTTCGATGAGAGCATTGGACGCAGCCGCGTTCGAGTGGAGCGCGCCTTCGCGATGACGTTGCGGACGTGCTTGTGCATGCGGAGTTGCCGGTCGATGATCACTCCTAAGTACGTGACCAGAGACTTCCACGGCATCGTCTCGCCGTGGAGTGTGAGTGGTGGTAGGAGCTTCCGGGAGTTGGAGATCTCTATCGCCTGTGTCTTACCCACATTCACCGACAGTCACCACTTGGAGAGCCATTCAGGGAAAGGGTCTAGTGCACGCTGCATCTTGGTTGCAGCGTGCTTGGTGTTCATACTGACGGTGACGAACGCCGCATCGTCAGCGTAAAGGGCGAGCTGAGCCCCTTCTGCGACGGGGATGTCGTCGGTGTAGTGGGAGTATAACACAGGCGATAGACAGCTTCCCTGCGGTAAGCCTGTGGTGACGGAGTGGAGCGGAAATCGGAGCGGAGTCTTCCACCGCCACTCGGAAAATTCGGTTGTCGAGAAACGTGGAGACCACTCTGACGATCCGGCGGGGCATCTGCGATTGTGACAGTTTATACAGCAGACCGGCATGCCATACCCGGTCAAATGACTTCTCCATGTCGAGGAGTACTGCTACAGCGTGTTCGCCTTTATTATGCGCTCCGGTGATCCCGTGCCGTTCCCTCGACAGCTGGAGCGTCATGCTATGGTCTGACCGAAACCCGAACTGCTCCGGTCTGGGTGTCACGTATGGCGTGAGATGTCTCAGCAGCGGCTGCTCGAACACCTTAGACATGGTTGGCAGCAAAGTGTAGGGCCGATAGCTCGCAGGCTTCAAGATGTTTTTGCCCGGTTTGGGCAACATAATAACCCTCCCCTCCTTCCAAATAGTTAGGAAGACCCCCGTGCGCATGATGCCGGTGCCGGATAACCGTGCAAGCGCGGCGGTGGTGCGGAACGGCAAGTGCTGGAGTGAGGTATTGGTGATACCGTCCATTCCAGGGGCCTTCCTCTTCTACGTCCGGTGGATGGCACGCTGCACCATACCGGGCGAGAATGAGATGGGCGACTCATCAGGAGCTATCCGCGGCTCGAAGTAAGTCCTAAGGTGCTTTCCGGCAGCTGCTGCGTGTTCAGGGTACTCAGTCGGATTCGGCGAGAACTGAGGCTCCAGGTGGCGGGTCAGGATGCCCCTCCAGTCTGCTGCGTTGTATCTCGGTGTCCCGTCTTCGTGCTCGAGGGGCGCACTGGAGCTGGGGTGTTGGTGACGCGCCTGCACAATTGGTGAATTTAGCCCCAGTTTTCACCAATGGAGTCAATGTAGTTCTCCCAGCTCTCAGTGGCGTGAGTGTGGAACTCGGCTTTCACCTTCTCTGCGAGCCGGTTCAGCTCGAACTTCATGGTGGGGCAGCGGACCTGTGGGCCTACCGCCCAAGTGTCGTCGATATCACAGCCGTCGAAATGTTGCGCTGGTCAAGGTCGACGGCCATTTTGTACCGCCCCATTGATAATCGATGCCGGCGCGGCGTAAGAATGAATGAAACGCTGTTTTTGACAGTTAAATAGCTGCCGCCTAAAAAAATACAAATCTACGGCATTATTTTATATATTATATATATATTATAAAAATACAAAGCGACTGCCGACGAGCGGGTTCTGCCCTCCTATTGCACCTAACAATGGGCTACTATGGCTTTTATGGGGGCGACTGGGTTCTGCCCTCCTATTGTACCTAACACTGGGCTACTATGGCTTTTATGGGGGCGACTGCCGACGAGTGGGTTCTGCCCTCCTATTGTACCTAACACTGGGCTACTATGGCTTTTATGGGGGCGACTGGGTTCTGCCCTCCTATTTTACCTAACACAGGACTACTATGGCTTTCATGAGGGCGACTGGGTTCTGCCCTCCTATTGCACCTAACACTGGGCTACTATGGCTTTTATGGGGGTGACTGGGTTCTGCTCTCCTATTGCACCTAACACTGGGCTACTATGGCATTTATGGGTGCGACTGGGTTCTGCTCTCCTATTGCACCTAACACTGGGCTACTATGGCTTTTATGGGGGCGACTGGGTTCTGCCCTCCTATTGCACCTAACACTGGGCTACTATGGCTTTTATGGGGGTGACTGGGCTCTGCCCTCCTATTGTACCTGCGACTAATTAAAACACTCTTTAATCTTTACCTTACCTACTTAAACGTTTATGCTGTGTTGTTTGTTTTTTTCGTATGTTTCGGAAGGAAGGAATAAGCGAAGGAGTTGGAGGACGAAATTCCATCGTCGTCAGTCGCCCCCATAAAAGCCATAGTAGCCCAGTGTTAGGTGCAATAGAAGGGCAGAACCCAGTCGCCACCAAAAAGGCATAGTAGCCCAGTGTTTGGTACAATAGGAGGGCAGAACCCACTCGTCGGCAGTCGCCCCCATAAAAGTCATAGTAGCCCAGTGTTAGGTACAATAGGAGGGCAGAACCCAGTCGCCCCCATAAAAGCCATAGTAGCCCAGTGTTAGGTGCAATAGGAGGGCAGAACCCACTCGTCGGCAATCGCCCCCATAAAAGCCATAGTAGCCCAGTGTTAGGTGCAATAGGACGGCAGAACCCACTCGTCGGCAGTCGCCCCCATAAAAGCCATAGTAGCCCAGTGTTAGGTGCAATAGGACGGCAGAACCCACTCGTCGGCAGTCGCACCCATAAAAGCCATAGTAGCCCAGTGTTAGGTACAATCGGCATCGTAATCAACCGTCGGAAAAGAAAATAATATTCAAAACGACAGCTCATGAGACGCAGTCGATTTGAATTTTTTTAGGCGGCAGCTATTTAACTGTCAAACACAGCGTTTCATTCATTCTTACGCCGCGCCGGCATCGATTATCAATGGGGCGGTACAAAATGGCCGTCGACCTTGACCAGCGCAACATTTCGACGGCTGTGATATCGACGACACTTGGGCGGTAGGCCCACGCTGCCATTGCCTTCTAAGACGCCTCTGGTCGGCTATCATCTTCATGATTCGTGCCGGCAGTTGCGGTAATCGCTCCTGGGTTCTGGGGGTGTTAGTAGCCAACTCAAGGGCGCCCCGAATACTCGGGGTGAGGTCCGCTAAGAGGACTTCCACGTCGGCCGCGGAGGTGATTGGCCGAGTTGGTGTGGTGGTTTCCAACGTTTCTCGGAAGATGGTCCAATCCAGTCTTCGACGTGGCGCTGGAGGGACGGCGCGGGCAGGCTGCTGATATATCACGACGAGCATCGGTTTGTGGTCCGATGTGAACCCGTCGGGTAGCACCTGCGATATCTGGCTGGTCAGCAAGTCGTTATGGACGACGATGTAACTGACCGCGTGTCGATATCCGGGTGCCTTTTATAGCTCTTAATTAGGAGGGTAGAATGTTCCAAGATCATCTAGAGATAAGGCACGTTAGGTATCTAAGTAGAGCGTTCGAGAAAGGTACCTACAGCAGTATTAGGTATATACGCGCCAATATTTGAGGTGAATAACCTTGTATAGAAGATTCTAGGTAAATATATAATATATAATAATAGGTATTCGAGGTAGATGCGACTTTTATGTTGGCGATTCTAGATTTTCTACACTAATCGGTACAGTACTTCGACACTAACAATGCGTTTTAATTTCCTGAAGATTCGATCAGTAGTTTTCGAGATATCGACGCTCGTTGTAACAGTATAATATTGTTTCCTCACCTAGTGGGGGGAACACATCGCTCTCCGTACTCCTCTGCTTTCAGAGGAGACAGGATGAGCGATGCTGTTAGTGGTGAGATGGCCCAGGGTCAGCCGGGGTGCGAGGGATATGCTCTATGGGTAACCTTACACCCCGGCGTCTGAAGACCCGAGACGGCGTGCGGTTTTAGTCGGTGCAAGCCCGACATAACCGCCCCCGCTGGCCGGCGGGGGGGTATCCGAAGGGACTTCCGCACGATAAAAAAAAAAAAAAAAAAAAAGGTAGATGCGGCTTTTATGTTGGCGATTCTAGATTTTCTACACTAATCGGTACAGTACTTCGACACTAACAATGCGTTTTAATTTCCTGAAGATTCGATCAGTAGTTTTCGAGATATCGACGCTCGTTGTAACAGTATAATATTGTTTCCTCCCAATACTTCATTCCGCCAACTTTTGTACCTCCCCTCGTACTTTAATTGAAATAAAAAAAAAAAAAAATCTGTTCGATTTGTTTGGCGGCAAACGGACAAATAAATCATTTAAAAAATATGACGGATTTGAGGATGTTATTTGTAGATATTCCACTAGCTGATTAAATTTTCACACATAATTTTCACACAAAAAATATATATGTCATCGTTAAAAATATTGAGATAATTGAAACGAAAAATTTATTTCAAAGAGTGTTTCTTTGCAATTTTTTTAACAAGAAACTGCTCTATTTATCCAAAATGTTTTTGAATGTGCATGAACAGTAGATAATTAGCTGTATATATATAAAAAATCAACTGTCTAGCTTTAGTAATCTTAGAGAGGGAGAGAAATAATCTTAGAAACAAAAAATAAGCATAAATTATGGTAGCTTACGTCCAGACAGGGCCTTAAGACGAAGTGGTAAGTCCAGAAGCGTAAAAGAGGTGTTTTAGAAAGTTTTTGGGTATCAACTGCTAAAATACATGAAATGAAATTTCTACTGTCGTAAAGACAAAGAAATGCTTTGTCTTGTTATACAATTCAAAACACGATTAAAGTGATTTGCCTCGATAGAAAAAAATCGTGAATATCGTAAAAAATCGTAATTTTATTAGAATTTTACAATTTTACGGCGATTGTAAAGAAAAAACAAGTGCAAAATTTATAATTTCATAAACCTTACTTCAAATCCCATATGGTAGTACAGATGGTTTTTAATTATTTTAATTATATAAAACATATCGTTAGAGCGCTCCCGTCAAACCGTGCGAGCTCAGTCGGCCGCGGGGCCTTGCCGCGAGTAGACATGTACTACTTCATCGCGCTCGCTCGCTCTGTACGAACATCGAAAATAATACATATACCTACCCATTTCGGCACAGTGACAATGATTGCATTTTGATGTAAAATGGGCAATAAAATCCTAAGAGGAAGAAAAATATCCCGTTTGCGGAAAAGAAAGGATCGCCCAAACCAATCTATCTCAGTATCAACCTACCACATAATTGAGCTGAGCGAAGCAAAGCTCTTATACGTGGCTAAGCCGTTTGGTCGAGACTGTACTCCTCCGGAACCACAATACCGATCTTGACCAAATTTGCCATGGTGATAGTGTAGACACCGCTGAGTGTTTAGAGGGGTTAACTGTTCAAATACAATGTACCATTGAGGAATAATCATCGAAAAACAGTTTCACGAGCGCGCGGCCTTACCTATGCGCGCGACCGTAGTAAGATGCCTTATTCAGTGCATTTATTATTTATTATTTTCTTGTGCGAGTAGGAATGCCAATAAACGTCACCGTACACTTGACCGATTGAGAATAGAAAATAAAAACGTCTTATAGTGTGAAAATGGTTTAAGGGTATATACATGAATCTTTTCTTTTGGTGATTTGAATAGGTATTTGGAAATTACTTATGTTTGATAAACTGAAAAAAAATATAGAAGACTTACTGTTTTGCAGATTACGACCATTGGCTGAGCAAACAAATTTGAAAGCAGCGTAAGGCATAACCATTTATCAAACCATAAATTGCAGATATCGATTGAGAATAAACATTTTGAAGTAAAGTTTTTTTTAAAGAAATAATAAGTGCTGCAATGTAAGTATTGCAGCACTCAATCATTACTTGACCAAAGTAGGTAAACCAGCGGAACTGACTCCTGTCTGACCTATTACCAGCCACTTCTAATGCCTTACGTTCAGAAACTCCATTAGAGTGAGTGTCAAAGCTATTAATTTTACAACTTATATTCATACAGTTATATCAACGATTTTTTACAACATAGTAATTAAATAATCATTGAGATATTTGTAATATGCATTTTTACTTTTCAGATCCACAGATAATGTTGACGGTGAACTTGTCATACTTCCTGAGGATACATTAAACTTTGAGGAAATTAGTGGCAGGAGAATAGTGGACATCGGCTATTTTTTGAAGCAATTAAAAGAAATGGAGCATGAATCTTTATTTAAATGCAACTATAGTCATGTAAATTTACTACGGGAAAGGCGTAGGGGTCTAGCGTCTACATTTTTGTTTGAGTGCGAATTATGTAAAAAGAAATTTGAGCTTTCCTCCGATTACCCCAGCAATGTGATGTCTGAAAGAGAGCGGGTTGAAATCAACTTGGCTGCAACATCAGGAATGGTAGCGTGTGTTATAGGATATTCACAATTTGAGGAAATAATGTCTGCTATGGATATACCAGTATTTAATGAGAAATTCTATGCTAAGACTCAAAACAGATTTTTTGACGAATGGGAGGAGATTGCAGACGAGATAATGGCATTAGCAGCTGCAAGAGAGCGCACAGCTGCTATAGGTGATGGCAGATTGATAAATGGTATACCAGTAATAGATGTTTATGCTGATGGCGCATGGAGCAAGCGCTCTTATGGCACCAATTACAGCGCAATGTCTGGAGTCGCAGCAATCGTAGGTCGAACATTTGGTGAAGTTTTGTTTCTCGGCATAAAAAATAAGTACTGTCTAATATGCTCAAGGGCAAAAAAACGCGAAGTCGAGCCGAAAAACCATGTTTGTTATAAAAACTATCAAGGCCCATCCAGTGGGATGGAATCTGTTATTATATTATGTGAAGGGTTTAAGACATCTATGGACATGTACGGGCTTATTTATGGTAGACTAGTTGCCGATGGGGATTCCTCGACGACCAGTTTTGGAAGGATAAAATTGACCAAATATTGTACATTTTTATCACAACTACATCCTTCCCGAATTAGTAGACTCACGAAAAGCACGTGGAATGACGCTCAGAGCTGCCGAAATCAGTAAAGAAAACTGAATATAATGAATTTTTTTTTTAGTTTTCTTTAAATTCTAATAAGTATAGTTATTTTGACAGAATTCGTATTTCTTATTTCATAAACATAACATAACATAAACTCACGCCTATATCCCCGAAGGGGTAGGCAGAGGTGCTAGCACCCACATTTCGCCAGTTTATGTTTATACACTGCAATAAACATTAATAATCCTCCTCCCCTCATACCTCTACTTATTGTTTCGAACCCCTAACTTTGGACCATCTTAAAAGAGTATTAATGCAAACTAGTAATGCACAATTCTCAACAAATACAAAAATTCCTTCTGTAGATGACAAAGCTTTGGTACCACTGCATACTATCCGAAAACTTCTTGTGTCCGATCAAACATGAGACACAAGAAATCCAGTTACATTGGTGGTGGTATAAGCTTGCACATTACAAGAAAAATTTTCTGATGTCCGATAAGACACAAGAATTCTAATCTAGAAACGTCATCTACGCAACCATCCTTCGTGAAGGGTTGGTCTTGACTCCCACTGTTTCTGGTTTCCACCGTTCCTGGCGGAACCAGGAACCAGGAATATTTAGTGCAAAAATCTACTATCACTAACTATTATTTCAGATCTAATAAGTGTCACTTTATTTTGGAACTGTCTTTTATACGTTTTATAATAGAAAAAAACTGAAATAAAAGCATTAAAATAAATAAATTACCTTGATTTTTTTAAGTCCACTGTACAACATTGGTTTGCGTGAAATTGTTTTTAAAACAAAATTGGTGAAATCAAGAACAACCCAAAACTTGTGGAAATCAACTGACATTCGACGTCTTGCGGAAGACGAGAAATTTTCCTGGATGCATTCACACTATAAGAAATATCTATTCAGACAATTTCTTATCGGACACAATAAATTTTCTTTTAGTGTGAAGATGGTCTAATTGATTTCATTCCATTCTCACTTTCTTTTGTAAATTACATACGAGGGTCAAACTGAAAGTTCTTAGAAAATCAAAAACTGATTACATTAGCCAGTTATTAGTTTTATTATATCTTTTCAAAATATTGTCCATTCACGTCAATACACCGCTGCATGCGATGGAACCACTGGGAAAAGCACTTTGCCCACTCGTCCTTAGGGGTCTCTTCAATGGCATCGCGATACGCAGCCACCGCTTCTTCAGCATTCATAAACCGCTTTCCTTTAAGTTTTTCTTTAATTTTTGGAAATAAATAAAAACCACAAGGCGCGAGGTCGGGGCTATACGGCGGGTGACCCAGTAATTCAACGTTTGATGTCGCCAAATAGTCGATCGTTCGCTTGGCGGTGTGCGACGAGGCGTTGTCGTGGTGAAGGAGGATCCTACTGCGAGGTCGTTTCTCTCGAACTTTTTCCAAGACAAGTGGCAAACAATTGGTAGTGTACCATTCTGCAGAAACTGTTTTTTGATCCTCTAACACAATTGTTACGAAATGACCTATCCTTCCAAAGAACGAGGCCACCATTTTTTTTCCCGCACTTCGATCTCTCTTCACTTTAGTTGGCCACTCCTCGAAAGGAAACACCCACTGAGCAGATTGTCTTTTGGTTTCAGGATCATAACAGTAAATCCAGCTTTCGTGACCTGTTAGTATGTCGAACACAGCATTAGAGTCACCTCCGTTAAATCTTTCAATCATTTTACGGCACCAATCCACACGATGGAGTTTTTGAGCCTCAGTCAAATTATGAGGTATCCACCGGGCGCAAAGCTTCCTGACCGCTAAATGTTCGTGGAGGATTTTGTGCACTTGACTCATACCGATGCCTAAGCTTGTCCGAATCTGCTGATAGGTCACTCTTTTGTCAGTCTCTATCATACGCCGCACAACACAGATGTTATTTTCAGTCGTCGCCGTAGAAGGCCGTCCCTCACGTAAATCATCAGTGAGATTAGTGCGACCACGTTTAAACTCATTAAACCAGTTGTAAACAGTCGCACGAGATGGGGCTTCATCGTGAAAGGCCAATCGTAGTCTATCATAACTTTCTTGTTGACTTAAATGACATCGAAAGTCATAAAAAATCATTGCACGAAAATTTTCTCGTGTTAAATTCATGTTAACGTGACACAGACAATTTTCAATTTGCCGCCAAATCGTAAAACAAATGATAAATGAATGAAATATATACTCAGTAATATTGGCAAAGAGTTCTATTTTCAAATTTTAGAATTATTTTGTTATTATATTGTTTATAAGTGGCCAGTTCTAAGAACTTTCAGTTTGACCCTCGTACTTATAATACATATAGAAACACACCCAGACCAGAAACAAATATCTGTAGATCACACAAATATTTGGTCCCAGCGGGAGTCGTACCCGTAACCTCCTGCATCGTAAGCTGGCGCTCGTCTGACCACGCTACAGAGGCTCTTACGTACGTACGAATATACAGTGATCATTTCACTTCTACTCATACTGGTTAAAAATAAATTGGTATTGATACATAACAAACCGATATTACCGATACCCGATCAAATGTACGTTAGCCCTCAATTTCACGTCAACTCATCATAATGATGAAAAAAAATATTGGTATTCGTAAAAGACAATACTGATAGCCGGTTAACTGTACGGTGACCCTTATGGTCCGCGAACATAAAGCACGGGGGGAAGATGGTTGCCCCGCGCATGCTCCCGCCGCACTTCATACCTCACCCCCTCACAAACGCGATGCGCGTGTTCCCACTTCATCTTAAGTGAACGTTCTTATTTTTCTACACTTTGGCGCGCGAAACTGGCTGCGGATAGTTTATTCCCAACGGACCCCGGGTATCTGTCCCCTCACGGGGTCCGTTGGGAACTGAAGATAATTTCATGTCCAAGGGACCCCCTTGCCAAGTAAGTGGGGTCCGTTGGGCAAAAGAATTCCCTATGGACCCCCACTCATCTCTTCCCCCGTTAATAAAAAAACGATAACAGGAACTAAAATGTTTTTAATTTAGGTTTATTGTGATAGCTGCGCAATCTGACTTGGTTAGGTTAGGTTAGAAGGCTAATGCGTAGCTAGCATTAAGCCTTCCTGGTTATTTTTTTTTATATTCATGCAGAAATAAGTCATTTTTCTAACTGTTTAATTAAATGGCTAGGCAAGTAGTTAAACGTGTGGGTCATTTGCTTCAAATGCTACGTTAAATAGTAATTAAGTTTTCATAGTATCTCAATTGATTTTCTTAATATTTTGATGAACCAAATTTTTTTTGTAAGATAAATTAAAAACATTTTGGTTCCTGTTTTCGTTTTTTTTGTTAACGGGGAAGAGAGTGGGGGTCCGTAGGGAATTCTTTTCCCAACGGACCCCACGTACTTGGCAAGTGGGTCCCTTGAACATTAAATTATCTTCAGTTCCCAACGGACCCCGTGAGGGGACAGACACCCGGAGTCCGTTGGGATAGAACCCTGCGGACGGTCAGCGTCTCGCTGCGGCGTAAAGTCGCAACTCTGCTATGCCGAAAATACCTAAAGTCCCCAAATACCCTCGCCTTCAACGCTTACAATTTCCGGTAAAGATAGATGTGCAATGACCATTAAATATTGAGGGAGTTGTGAAAAAATTTGAAATCCGCCGTTTTGTGGCGGCAGCCATTTTGGATTAGAAATCTGTTATAGTGTACATTATTCTACTGTTCAAGCCCTTTCATTTGATACCCATATTGAGGAAGTTGTGAAAAAAAATGAAGGTGATTCGCCATTTTGTAGTGGCGGCCATCTTGGATTTGAAATTTGTCATAGTGTACAGTATTCTACTAGTCAAGCCTTTTTATTTGATACCCATATTGAGAGTTGTGAAAAAAAGAAGGTAATTCCCCATTTTGTGGTGGCGGCCATCTTGGATTTGAAATTAGTTTTAGTGTATAGTATTTTACTAGTCAAGCCCTTTAATTTGATACCCACATTGAGGGAGTTGTGAAAAAATAAATGTAATCCGCCATTTTATGGCGGCGGCTATATTGGACCGATTTTCATCAAACATAGCTAACATACTTCCCGACTAATTCACCTTTGAAATAAATAAAAAAAACAATCAAAATCGGTTCATCCCCGTTCAGAAGCTACGAAGACAGACACGTCAAACTTTTAACGGTCCGAAGATTTGGCGTTGGGCTTATAAAATCTAGTGCTGCTCATAATACGTATTTTCGTATATATTTAACGAAATATAAACGTGACAACCCTAAGCGCCAACACAGATTAGGTAATTAACTCGTGGAGGGGCTTTAGATAACCTACTGTTCTCTTATTATACTATGACCACGGCGTCTGAAGACCCCAGACGGCATATGGTTTAGGTCGGTTCGAGTACGACATAACCTCCCCCGCTAGTCGGCGGGGGGTATCCGCACGGACCTGAAGACAGAAAAAGAAGATGGTATAATACTATTATCTAATCTGTACTATACTATAACACCATCCTCAGCATTAGCATCAGCAAAATGTATTGCTAGCGCTGGCCTATCCTTTAGGTATATTCGTTGGTGGAAAATGTGCAGCACAGACAGCGAAATCTGAGGTATAGCGCGGCGCGGGGTGTGTGTTGGGTAACCTCCTCGAGTGTCGCTCCGATTCCGATCCCGCTGCAGTCCGGGGGGAACGGAATCGGAGCGGCCGGTACACCCTGGGTGGCGGTCAATGGCTTCCCCTTCACCCCTTCATAGGGTTGGCATTGATCGCCGGCCAATACCCAACGTGGCGGGAACACATCGCTCTCCGTACTCCTCTGCTTTCAGAGGAGACAGGATGAGCGATGCTGTTAGTGGTGAGATGGCCCAGGGTCAGCCGGGGTGCGAGGGATATGCTTTATGGGTAACCTTACACCCCGGCGTCTGAAGACCCGAGACGGCGTGCGGTTTTAGTCGGTGCAAGCCCGACATAACCACCCCCGAAGGGATTTCCGCACAATAAAAAAAAAAAAAAAAAGGTATTATAGGTACCACGCGGACGAGAGCTGTAGAGTGTTAGAATAATATTATGTAATCTGTGCATATATTATAATAATAGGTCTTTACCTATGAAATTACCGAAATTTTCTTACAAATTCATGAGTTCGTTATTCCTGTAATTTAATAGCTATTTCCATTATTTATATTTTGTTTGAAAGTTGATTTCAAGATTTTACAACTCTGTATTAAATTTTGTTTTTATTGGTCGCTTTTTTTTTATGTGCGGAAATCCCTTCGGATACCCCCCCGCCGGCCAGCGGGTTGCTTATGTCGTGTATCGACTAAAATCACACGGTGTCCTCCCCAAGTGTCCGTTGCCGGGCACCCCGGGTAAGCCCTCGGAAATTCAAAAACAGTACTTACTTAATGCTATCCATTTTGATGATAAACTTCGTATTACTTAAAAGCTGTCACTTTTCAAAAATGTAATTAAAGTTGCTGTTTGTAGCTTAATGTTGTCTCATTCATACCACAGAATAAATAATAGTACAAGCATACACAAAAAAAAAACATAAAATGTGGATTTGTCATTCTTAAAAAAATGCAAAAATGTTAGTACTGAAAATTGGGTTTCCTCCAATTTCTTCTTGAAAAACGGCAATTTCATATGTAGGTAACGACCTATATTGCTCTATGCTTCTACTAGAAACCAGGAAGCTCTCAAAAAAAAGTATTTTGTAAAAAATTAGATAGTTATTACTTCCCTGAATTCGTTCCTTACTAGCGGCACTTTCAAAGGGTGTAAAATAGTTGTTTATACCATACCTACTCTAAAAAGCTTATTTTATTCACGCAAAACAGTGAATAAAAAGGCCTTTTATTCACTGTTTTGTTTTTATTCACTATTTTGGTGTTTGAATTTGGAACACAAAAATATATCCGGTCTCTATTTCAATGCTTACACAAACTCCTTGCGCTAAGATTCGAAATTCAAAACTCTTTGGTGCAAATAAATTCTCGAGATTTGATTGGTCGATATTTGCGACAAGGAGTTTGGCATTAGATTAAAAACTGTTTTGTGTTTGCTGCCTTTATAGAAAAAAAATAGTGAATTAGCGCCATTTATAATACTTACTGTGAATTGTATGATGTCTTTTCTCGTAGTCATGGTATAAAGTATAGTATGCAACTCCTGAATAAAGTACGA
The DNA here is from genome assembly GCA_946251805.1 of Cybosia mesomella. Lineage (NCBI taxonomy): Eukaryota > Metazoa > Arthropoda > Insecta > Lepidoptera > Erebidae > Cybosia > Cybosia mesomella. The sequence continues at coordinate 24,187,889 of OX276390.1, read as the reverse complement.
ATTTATATCGAGGGCCATGAATCACTCGCGTCGTTCAGGATTCTAACAGTTGAATCACTCGCTGCGCTCGTGATTCAATCATTATAATCCTTCACTTGCTCGTGACTCATCTACGGCCCTCGCTTTAAATCCGTCCTTTATTCACTAGTTGTATAATATACTATTATACCATACCTACTCTAAAAAGCTTATTTTATTCACGCAAAACAGTGAATAAAAAGGCCTTTTATTCACTGTTTTGTTTTTATTCACTATTTTGGTGTTTGAATTTGGAACACAAAAATATATCCGGTCTCTATTTCAATGCTTACACAAACTCCTTGCGCTAAGATTCGAAATTCAAAACTCTTTGGTGCAAATAAATTCTCGAGATTTGATTGGTCGATATTTGCGACAAGGAGTTTGGCATTAGATTAAAAACTGTTTTGTGTTTGCTGCCTTTATAGAAAAAAAATAGTGAATTAGCGCCATTTATAATACTTACTGTGAATTGTATGATGTCTTTTCTCGTAGTCATGGTATAAAGTATAGTATGCAACTCCTGAATAAAGTACGAATTTATATCGAGGGCCATGAATCACTCGCGTCGTTCAGGATTCTAACAGTTGAATCACTCGCTGCGCTCGTGATTCAATCATTATAATCCTTCACTTGCTCGTGACTCATCTACGGCCCTCGCTTTAAATCCGTCCTTTATTCACTAGTTGTATAATATACTATTTTTATTTTATTTTGAGTTTTTTTTTTTGTGGGAAAAATGCATCCTGTACGTTTACACCATTCGATAGTGGCGCTAATAAGTAACAAATTCTGGGAATAACGTACGGCAAAATTAAGGAAATATCACTTTTTTAATCCCTACGGACCCGTGTCTCGCCTGGTAAACCCCCTGGGGGGGACATCAGGAATCTTTAGTACCGGTGTCTCCCCTTGCTTGGGGAGGGATCGGTACTAGGTTTCGAAATATATTTGAAGTACTCGTGTATACCCTGTCATGGTTATTTATATTGGGATTATACTGGCCACTTGATAACGAATAAGTACCTATTTAATAACCTAATATAATTCATGCTGATTTCGAAATGGGCTTGGCTAATCCGCTGAAAGCTTTGTTTCCAAATTTAATTGTGAAAAGATGTTACTATCATTTCACGGGTTCGAAGGGTTTTTAATTAATTACCTACCTGGGGCACGATTCACTAACGCCACGTTTTCAAAACGCATGATTTTAATTCGATTAGGAAGAAAACCTGTAAAAAGTATTTTAGTATTCAGTATGATCTGTCAAACCAAAAGAACTTCACATTACTGAGGTTATCAAAAATTTAGAAACACTCATAGTTGATTTAGTTTTCAATTAGATTTTGAGGTTTGAATGTTCGTTAGTTTTGAAATCATACGTTTAATAAACATAATTTTACTGAATCGAGCCCCTGCTGTTTTTTTTTTTTTAGGTGCGTGAAATGAGGGGTGTGTGTTGGGTAACCTCCTCGAGTGTCGTTTCGATTCCGATCCCGCTGCAGTCCGGGGGGAATGGAACCGGAGCGGCCGGTACACCCTGGGCGGCGGTCAATGGCTTCCCCTTCATGGGGTTGGCATTGATCGTCGGCGAATACCCAACGTGGCGGGAACACATCGCTCTCCGTACTCCTCTGCTTTCAGAGGAGACAGGATGAGTGATGGTGTTTGTGGCTGAGGCCACCATAGGGTCCTGTGGGATCCAGGGGCGGGTTGGCCCACTGCTAACGCAGGGGCCGACGGGCACTTGTGCCGCCGCCGGTGAGAGAGGACTAGCCATCCTCTCGCGTTCCGTAATCGGCAGGTGATCAGCAACGACCTGACTGGTGGCTCCAGAAGGGTACGCCGTGAACTTGCTGACCGGAGGGCTTGCCTTTATTGGCCGGCCCACGACAAGGAAAAGTCTATAACACCCGACAGCCAAGTCGTAAAAACCTATGGATACCAGCCGACCTCCATAGTAAATAGGCTTATCCAGGTGCAGGGGGCTCCGCCTGGATGGACCACCTTTCCCCCATACTCGTGGGATATGATATGGACCTAATAAACCCAAACAAATATAAAAAACCGAAGGAAAAATCTAACGACAAACAGGCAACGAACAATGGAAATGACGAAGTCTGCGCGGAGCTCGCGCAGCAGGCAAGCGTGGAGGTGACGCTAAATACCTCGGCGGTGTCGGAAAGTTTCGACACCGCCAACGAGCGAAGCCGGGCGAGTAGCCCGCTGGGTCTTGGGGTACAGAGGACCCGAAAACGCAGGAGGCGAGCAAAGGCTCGGGCGGGGGAGGACGTCTCGGATGAGGATTATACCCTCACCGGGACGACCTCCTCCTCCTCCAGCAGTGACGAGACGTCGAAGCCGGCGTCCAAGGTCGCTGCAGGCCGCCGAGGGGCGCGAGGGGGAACGAGGGCTGGACCATCCACCCGAGCGCCCTCAGCCCCTGGTAGGGCTGTGCGAGAGTCACCGTCGAGGCCTTCCACCTCGGCGGTGCCGGAGCCGAGCGGTGGGACGCGGTCTCTCTTGGAGAAACTCCAGAGGGTGACCGCGTCGTTCCGGGGGTCCCCAAGCCCCGAACAGGAGGCGATGTTGAATATAGTGTTCAACATCGCCTCCGAGAATGAGGCCCTCGCGGAACAGCTGGCCGAGTCCCGTCGGGAGACGGCCCGGCTTGCTGCAGCCCTCGAGGAGTTAAAGAGGGTGGTGGCGAGTTCGGCGCAGCCGGAGCAGCCGGCGCGGGTGACGTGGTCGACACGGTCGACGCAGCCGGCACAGTCAGCGCAGGCGTCGCAGGCGGAGCAGCCGGCGCGATCGGTGCGGCTGCCGGCCCAATCCGTATGGAGGCTCCGTCCTCCATGAGCGCAGGCCTGGGGGTGGCAGGTGAGGCCGCCTGTCACCCCAGCAGAAGCAGGCCGGGACGGTGGGGCGACTAGCGCCCCTCCCCCAAACCGGGGCAAGACGGGGACACCGTGGTTCCCAAACCCGAGGGGGCCATCTCGAAACCGGAGATGGCCCAGGGTCAGTCGGGGTCCGAGGGATATGCTCTATGGGCAACCTTACACCCCGGCGTCTGCAGACCCAAGACGGCGTGCGGTTTTAGTCGGTTCGAGCCCGACATAACCGCCCCCGCTGGCCGGCGGGGGGGTATCCGAGGGGATTTCCGCACGAAAAAAAAAAAAAAAAAAAAAAGGTGCGTGAAATGAACCCATGGGCTTCACCCCATCGATGCCTACGATGAGGTGGATATGTCGGAAACGAACCGACTAAAATCACACGGTGTCCGTCCCATTGTCCATTGCCGGACACCCCTCAAGAGGAAAACTCCAGGTCCAGGTAACTTAGAGGTCAGGTTTGATCACGCGTCAGTGAGTTGGCAGTCGTCGTGTGTGCTTCTATTAGGATGGCGCGTAGGCCGACTGCCGTCCTCAGAACCCAATCGTGGAGGTTAGTAGTCCTGGGCGTAGATAAGTCTGCGGCGTCCTCTTCGCAGGCTGCGGAACTCAGGGGGCGGGGATCACTCCCGCGCGTATTACCAGTTCGCAGAAAGAGGCGGCGGCGGCGCGTACCACTTGCTCCAGTCGGAGACCACGGCTCTCACCATTATCTCCAGCGAGGGAACGTCCACGCCCAGAACCGCAACGAGATCCCGGCGTTGACTACCTTTAGCACCTAGCCTAAACTGACTTTCACACAGAATAACTTAAAGTACACACTGTAGGTATATGTAAATATACATTTTTTATTGAGATAAGTGGTGTCTGGCGAACCCCACCAGGCGAGGCCGCGCTGGCGGCCAAGGTCCGCCTGTAACCCTGAGGTTATCCTTTCGAGGGCTTACCCGGGGTGCCCTGCAATGGACACCGTGCGGTTTTAGTCGGTTCATGCACGACATAACCGCCCCCGCTGGCCGGTGGGGGGTATCCGAAGGGATTTCCGTACGTAAAAAAAAAAAGGTGTCTGGCGTTCCTGGGATCTTAGACCATTACAAGCGATGCTGTTTCAGTTTGAGTCTAGCACCGGCACCGACGTCTGGTGCCTCCTTTGTAGTATGGGAGAGTGCTAGTCCGTGAATACCTGTGTCAGGCGGTAGGAGAGGCCACCATGATGCCTTTGCAGCAATGCCTTCATGATGGGTCTTACCACCATAATCGTAGCGTATCCTGCGCTCGGTTGCACAAGTCGGTCTTTCCACTCTATGATAAGCAGCAACGATCTCTGTGGCGTAGCGGTTAGGGGGTCGTAAGTCTCTAACTTGTTGCTAGTTGACTAAATAAAATTGATCTTGTAAATTTGTGACAAAATGATCTGTTGACCTAAGTAATATACTAATTGGTCTAATAATTTATTGATGCAGTAAACTTGGTTGTTGATGATCTCCAGTATGTATCCTATCACATATCTATTTCAGGTACGGTGTATTAAAGGCACACGGCTGTACAATTTTTATCTAATACTTACGTATTAATAATGCAGTAGCATTAACATGGGTAAGGAGGGGTTTTTTCATTGTTGAGATAATGTAAAAAAAAACTGTCAAGTTAATCATGCATAGACATTTATTCAAATTATGAATTCATTACTCAGCCCTTGCTTTGCTTTGCACTTCATACCTGAAAACATACAAAAATATTTCGGTTAGTAATATCAGTCAGATTTGTGAACATCAAAAATCTGTAGATACCTCACTTCATCAAATTTTATGTGGCAAACTGGTTAAAAATCAAAAAACATGGCCAAATCAATGGTCAAAAAAAACTCGCCGATTACGCCTGCCAGTTCAGTGTTGAGAGACTAATTGCAAGAATCCTGAAACGTGGGGTCACTCCCGCCATAGCAACGATTTTGAGAGTAGTAACAATTTTTCAAAAACCAGAAGGATTGCCAATTTGCCCAGGCTGCATATCAATACCCTAATAAAGCTTGTTCTAACTAATCATGATTATATATTTATTTATGAATTAACTTTTGAACTTTCATAGCGGATAAAGTAATATACAGCGTGGAATTTTCTACCTTACGTGGAGGGGAAAGTATTCTAAATATTGCAGATAGCAGATTATACTAAAAGGAAACATTCCTTGATTTTTAAAAAGAAATAAATAGGCATTTAAAATTTTTCGAAACTCACTAGCCACACTCAGTAATCGGACCTATGTACTGAATAAATAATACCTGTATGTACTTTTATTACATCAATTGATAGAGATTGAGTTTATAAGTTTTTTCTTTTTATTTAATTCACTATGTTTGTAAGAGAGATTTAATCTTTATAATTATACTTACATGTTCTCCATTTTCATACCTATGTATATTATGTTGCTCCACATGAGATAAAACTTGTGAAAATTCTCTATTTTTCAAGTATGCCTTGATGAGAAAATACCTGCAATAGCAAAATTGATTGAGATTTTATTGATGTGTAATTTATTTATGCCTAATTCCATAAAACAAAATAATAAATAGTTACCACAGACTTAACAGTCAAACTCACACTGGTTATTAGCATTCTTGATAAGCCATTTATCCATTTTATAGCTACTGTACAGAAAGAACAAATACATAATTCATACATAATTAAACAGACCATACCATTGATTACACACACTTCACTTACCGCAATTCCTTGTTGTGGACTCAGATCTCATACTCCACTACTTGGAACCTTGACTTTCCTTGTAAGATACACACACAGCTGTGCAACCCAATGACATCTTGACATCCTAAACTTTTGCTTCAAATTACAAATAAAGATCACATCCAATCAGATGTACACTCACAACCAATTATAAATAAAATGACACAAAATATTACTTTCAGTCAATTTTTAAAATTGGTACAATATATTGGATTTTGTGAATATAATTCTATTTAACACCCACCCTGACTTAGCTAAAATTAAACATCCATATCTAACATACATCTTTATTGAACATAAGTCCTCATCACACACATCACAATATTACACACAGTACTCTAGTCACCTTACAACTAATAAATCATCATTTGGAACTATTTCGTCCACAAAATCATTCTGTGATAATCCTATCACTTCATAACTTTACAAAGAAATATAAATTTACTTAAATAAACCATTTAAAAATCTAATGTTGCCATACACACATCTCTGAACCAATGTTCTGTGGTAGTGCTCACCTCATGTTTGGGGTTTGTTGTTATTCCAGCCACTGCCAGAACCAGAGCTAGACCCACCTCCGTTGCCACTACCATTCCAACTACCTTGTCCTTGTCCACTGGGCCAATTTCCTTGGTTCCAATTTTGACCTTTGCCACTCCAACCTTGATTCCCCCCACCTCCTCCTTGATTCCATGATTGAGGTGGTCCATTCTGACCCCAGTTTTGGTTGCTATTCCAATTCTTTCCTTGACTGCCTTGTGGTGGGCCACCTTGCCAATTATTGGGTCCAGAATTACCAGGACCTCCTAAAAATCCACCCCAACCGGCCTGGTTGAGAGCAGCTGCAACAAGACTAATAGGCAAGTTAAAATTGGCTGGAGGGCCTCCATTGGGATTAATGCCCAAGTTCTGCATGTTTAGAGAATCTATATTACTATTTCCTCCATTATTATTTGGGCCTCCTGATGAGCCAGATCGATTACCATCCCAGTTATTAGGGCCATAGGAGTCATCTTTCCAGTTTTGGTGAGACTTTGTTTTGATCTTTGGCGCAGCACTAGATACAGATACTGATGCTCCTTTGATGACATGATCTTCACCACAAAGACTCTGCGCTACTTCAGGGTCTAGGAAAGTGACAAATCCAAATGCCCTGAAAGGATGAGGAACAAACACATCTGTTACTTCTCCAAATTTGGAGAAATACTCACGAAGGTCATCAGCTGTCATATCTTCTGTGCATCGGCCAACAAATACTTTACAAGGCATTTGAGGTACTAAACCCTCTTTGGAGTTAGGTATACGGACATCTACCCAACGTCCATCTATGTTATGTCTTTGAGCTAAAGCTCTCATCTGAGATGCATATGTAGCAAAACGAATAAACCCAAATCCTTTGAAAGATCCATTTTTATCCTTCTTCAATTGCACCATTACGACCTCACCAAATTGCTCGAAGTACTGTTTAATAGACTCTTCAGTCGACTTCCAAGGTAAGCCAAGACATATAAGGTCAGAGCACGTTAGTTTCTTCTCCAACCTTTTAGTTTTCGCTGCTGAATTTTCGGGGGATACATCTTCCATTTTACGTTTATTTTCTTTCGGAAATACGCAAATATACAAATGTTTACCCCATCCTACTTCAGTGGGCGGATGCAATTTTCCATCACTTAAACGAATACCTCGAATAGACTTGCTTTCTGGGTGCCGGTATTTCAATCCACAAGCACCTGGAAACTGGGCCACGAGGGTTGAAAGCAAAAGGGTACCATCCATTTCACAAGGAATTTCCACGGCGTTGGAGTCGTCTTCATCTTCGCTGACTTTAATGTAGTAAAAATAGTCACCGTTATAGTTACCACCTTTCGTACTCATGATGGAATTATTTCAACCACCAAAATAGAAATAGCTTTTGCAATGTTACAGAAAATTATACTGACAATGAAATGGGATCGTGACGTGAAAACCGGCAAGATGGCGTCTTCTAGTGACATGACATTTAATATTAATAAAATAAGGTGAGATAGCAATGATTTTTTTTAAGTTATTTGGCTTGGTTACATATTTTTTTTTTTTTTTTGGAATTTTATGGCCTGGTAACAAGACCTTTAAGCCAAGTCTTCATTTATTTACACGAGTATTGTTACATAGCATTTAGGACAGGGTTGCCAACACCGAAACGAAGAGCTGCATAATAGCGGATTGCAGGTTTTTAATCACATTAATTAAACTAGCTAATCGTTATTTATAAATGAATGAGTCAGACAACACTAGCTGCCAGTGTTAATATACAATACATGTTACATTTTAATGTAAATTATCGATTGTATCATACATTGATAACCTGAGTGACATTTTTCGATGAAGCTTACGGTGCCATCTTGAATAAAAACAAGCTTTTATTTAAAAATCAGTAAGTACTAAAACGAAAACAATAATTTTATACAAGGGTTGTGCTGATTTCAAAAGCTTGAATCGTGCAAGTTTTTTCTCTATGTTCCAATAGCGTTTTCTAAACCGTGTTTTCTTCTTTCCGCAAACAAGCTTTTGAAATCAGTACAAGCTTTTTCTTTTTTAACCTGTGCAAACCCTCACGGGCTTCACTCCATTGGTGCATTGTTGCCAACGATGGGGTGGGCGTGTAGGAATCGGACCGACTAAAACCACATGGTGTCCTCCCAAGTGTCAATTGCCGGGCACCCCGGGTAAGCCCTCGAAAGGGTAACCCCAGGGTTACCGGTGGACTTTGGCCGCCATCGCGGCCTCGTCTGGTGGGGTCGGATTTCATCCCGCGACGGTGAGTTGGCAGGCGTGTGTAGGACACACACGAGACGCCTCCATCTTGGCCTGCTTCTGTAAGGATGGTGAGTCGGCCGACTACCGGTCCTGAGGCCCCGATCATGGAGGTAGGTAGGTAGTCCTGGGCGTAGGCGAGTCTGCGGCGTCCTCGCCGCAGACTATGAAACTCTGGGGGCAGGGTTCTTTCCCACTCCCTCTTCGCCGCCACTTTCGCGCGCATTATCTGCTCGCAGGAAGAGGCGGCGACGTGCCACTTGCTCCCGTCGGAGACCACGGCTCTCACCATGGTCTCCAGTGAGAGAACGTCCACGCCCAGGACCGCAACGAGATACCGGCGTTGACTCACCCACGCGGGGCCCTCCACTAACGTGTGTAGCGCCGTGTCTTCGCCAGAATCCTCGCAGTACTGGCACTGTGGCGTTGTCTCCCGGTAGATGCGCCACAGATAGTTACCGCAGCACCCATGTCCGGTAATTATCTGGCACATACGGTAGGAGAGGTCACCGTGGTGCCTCTCCAACCACTCCACCATGACTGGCCTCACCGCTGCGATGGTGGTTTCCCCCCACCTTGGTTGCTCAAGTCGCACCCTCCATGTCTCCATGAGATCCTGGCGGAGCTGGGACCGCTGAGCCCTGATTTCTCGGGGCTCAGGCCTATGGCCCCGCTCCAGCGCCTCCATGCACCATTGGTACAACGATGCAAGATCCCGCGCTTCCAGGTTCTATGGACCCCTCATGGAACCCGGCTAGGAGACATGCCACCTCGAAGGAGATCGTGCGATACCCCCTGATAACTGACGGCCATCGCTTTCAACGAGCTGTTTAGAACAGCCACGTTGCGGGAGAGACTCTCCACGCATACGGGGGCCCCGTAAAGGGCACACCCATGCTTCGCACGATCCCTAGGTACAGTCTCCTAGTGGGGGCGTTGGGTACCTTAACGTTGGGCATCAGCCGCGACAGTTCAGTCAGTAGTAATCAGTTTCGGGACCAGATTTAGGAGATGTGGTCCGAAGTCCCATCGGCTGTCGAGTACGAGCCCCAGGTACTTCATCGAGGGCTCGATGCCGATGCTTACGCCCCATACGGTTATGCTGGTTCCCGCAGGTGGCCCCCTCCGATGCCCGTGAAAACACATAGATTTGTGGCGAGCCTTACATAGAATTATTATTTTTACTTTAGTATAACTGACATTTTTAATAATAGCTTGTTTTTTAAAAAGTTTTTTATTCATTGTTTTATTAGCAACTTTTTAGGTTTAGTGATGTCTTGTAGCATCAGATATCTTGCGAAGACCAGCCAAAGGAGCACAACACGAGTCTATCTTGTTTAGTTCCAGACCACCTACCGTCTTCATCTTCGGACCTTGAACATCAATGCACAACAGTGTTTACGAAGACAAAATAAATAAGCCCGTCCCTATGGCCACTCTCCTCGTCCATCATCATAGCCTAAATACTATGTCACATCAGAGATCTTCTCAAGACAAAACAAATGAGTCAAAACCATAGATATAAGAGAATAGAAGATAGGCCATGTTGCATATATAATTCTTGGTTATGCAAATATGATTCAAATATGAACCTCAGTAACAGAAACATGTCTGTCTCATTCTAACACGCCATAATTTACGAATGCAAAGCAAGTACAATGTATGTCATCACTCTCAAATTTCTGTTGACATCATTATGTGACGTCACAAAGCTCCGCCTTGAAGCACATCCGCCATTTTAGGATTGCACTTTCCATAGACTAATATGCACTTTCATAAGTAAGTACTTTAGCAGTCAGTTTCACGAAATTCGCTGTTAATCTTCAGTTTTTTATGGAAGTGTGTTAGTTTCGGTGCATATTGTCCCATTTAAAAGGTTAAGTAAACGGTAAACAACATGAAAAAGTGTCGTATCAGAAGATGCAATTCGAATTCTCGATGGAATGACGGCGGATTGTCATTTTTTAGATTAGTTTCCATTCTTCGATGATGGGTGTATAGGGCCCATCAACATCCTCGAGGCCCAAGCCAACCTCACCTGCAAGTCGGTGCACCTGCTAAACAACGGACGAGGCTCTGGCGCAAGATACTGGTGGTGATACCAAAAAACTTGACATTGGCGTCTTCGCCATTAATAATTTTATAAACATTTATTATATTTCACTTGACATTGGCGAAATTGCGGTGATTCTACTGCATAAGCCATTAATTAAAGCTGTATTCTGTATTCTTCGATGATATGGCATATTTTGAGCATGGATTACTTCTTGTAAACAAGTAATTAGGATTTTAGATTTGATTTCCCGATATTTACTGTAATACTATAATACTTACTTACTACGTAATACTATAGAAAACATTTGCATTGTTTACATTTAAAAGTGGTGTTGTTTCCCACCTGTTTATGTATTAACTATCGATAAAACTGTATTCATGTATATATATTCTGAGAGGTAAACTTATTAAAAAAAAATCTGGACGCTTTAATCATCTTCAATGTGTATCATATCATCAGTAAAGTGAATATCACAAAAGTGATGTGTCAAAAGTTTTTTGTATTCAGTAATGAATGGTCTAGAATTATTCATTTTAGTTTGCTCTTTATTACAGATTTCCGAAAAATGAAACACTTAAAAAGCTTTGGATGGATACCATAGGTAAAGAAAACAAAAAACCAGGAGCCATCATAAGAATATGTTCCCAGCATTTTGCAACAGATTATATAAACAAAACATTAGATGTGGTACGCCTGAAAGATGATGCGGTGCCCACTCTTTTTCCAGTAAGTATCTATTTGGCCTCTGGAAATTAATATTGTATATCTTTAAATATACATTGTAAATTATTATAGTGCTTATAATTTTTATATATTTTTCAGTTTACTTGTTCGTCAATGGAACCTAGAATGGCATTGTCAACAATAATTTATAATAAAGGTGTACAAGAGGTGAGCTTCATATTTCTTATTTAACTTACACACATCAGTCTGAAATGCACACATTGCAAGTCTTCATATGTGACAGAAATAGAATGCTTGTATAATTAATGGTTTGTTTTTGTTATAGCACTTCAAGTTATCTTCCAGCTGAAGAACAATGTGCAACTGATATTTTACCACCTTGTAATGTAAGTCTTTCTTCTTACATCTTTCTTACGGGCAAATGCTCAAACACCACTCGATATCAAGTTGCCCTCAACTCTCATTCTGTCACCGTTGCTTTAAAGCGAATAGTTGCGACAGAAATATATTTATATAGTTCAGTATCGTTTGAACATTAGGTCGTTACTTGTGTATTGCTGGAATTATTAAATTAGTTTAAGTTTGCGATGATACTAATATATTTGATAATAGTTCTTTTTATTTGTGCTGTTATTGCATTTAGAGACATGCATATTATATCTCTTCACCCGGGTAGATAAAAATGTAAATAAAATTAACACCTTAGGATAAATTATAGCAAATTTTCAAAGCAATCGCCAATTTAAAATAATAAAAAATAGTTTTCGTTCGTCATAATATACTTATAAATATAATGTTATATTACTTTCAGGTGTTGCCTGCTAAAACAAAAGAAAAAATGCGGCAGTTATCGAGGCAAGTGAAGATTCAGCAAATAAAAATAAAGGTCCTCAATTAAAGCCGCAGGTAAAAGCAGAAAGTTCTTACATTCCAAAATATAATTGAAGATTTGAAGAAACAAAATTTAGTTGCTAAATTATTGAAGAATGTGCTGGGTTTCCAGAATTTCTTTCTCAGCAAGTTTTGAAGCATAGGGGTGAAACTGTCTGCACATAGCAGGCTTTCCTAGCCACGAAATTGACAAGGTCTTTAAAATGTTATGAGTGTAATGGACTATAACATGGTCCAGCAGCAATACACAATCAGTAAGTATAATTAAAAAGAAAAACAGGTGGCTTAATTTAAATCGCCGTCCTCAGCTTAATTAAAATTATCAGGAATACAGCAAAAAATCAACAAAATTTAATCCATAAAGTTAAGCCCGAGAATGATTATATTTATATATTCAAATTTTTAATGAAGATTTTTTTTTTGAAAATCACGATAAATTAATAATTATTAATAAAAGCTGTGATTTTAAGTTATTTGGATTCAAGATATAAGGTCTACGAAAAAAAAAACATTCGAAACATGTGTCCAAAACATTTGTTAACCAAATTGATATTATTCCTTAATGAATAAATTAGTAATTCCTTATGAGTAATCATTGTTTTATTTTGCTATTGTTTATTTCTTATCTTGAACTAGTGATTAAAATGTCCGTTATCGCTGTAAAAAGTACCCAATCCAAATCTGTTCAGTACTTTTATCTTGAAGAAGCATTTTGGTTAGAGAGTGGAAAAAGCTTCCTGATGACATCATATCGGCACAAACTGTTTACCAATTCAAGAAAAAACTGGATATCTTTTTACAAATGCTTTCAACCCTTGCTTGGCTTGGGTTGTGCTAAGCGTTAGCAAGGGTTGCAAGCATTATATCATTGCTTTCGTTTTAGTACAACGGTTATTTTTTTTAAGTTTTTTAATAATTACTTTATTAAGTAATAGAAAAGACAACATTACGTAGAAACATAGGATACAGCCAAACGTTAGTTGTAGCAACTGCCTGCCTGATTAAATATATAAATATTAATAACATAATAACAGTAACAAACACTCACAAACTTTCACCTTTATAATATTAGTAGGATAACAAACGATTTTCAGAAAATTGGGAGCTTAGTCGGCACACATTTATTTTTGTTGAAGTTTTCTAAAATTCTAGTAAATTCTCAATTGTCTTTATTGAGATCTTCACGAAAAAATAAATTCGATGTGAGTGATTTGCCTGAAGTCGGCCATGTCGTATGAATTATATAAAATACTATATTTCGTCCGTGGCTCTAATGCAAAGAGATGAAATGTAATTTGTACCTCTGCGTGCCCTAACCTGACCGGCGTGTGAAGGATTAATGTGTTGTTTGAGTACTTATGTCCGATATTAGTCGTAGTTAGATGAATGATAAACAAAAATTAAATACGAATTATGTTAGAAACAAAACATTAATAACAGAAAAAATAAATGTATAACCTTTACATACAAATGTGCCAGTATAGCTTTTTTATCGATATGGGCACCATCATCCATACAGTAACAACACTATTTGCAGTAGGCGGGGCAACGCCATTTTAGGGAAACATTTGGCTTCAGGTCACGTGACCTTATTTCAAATCTTCTATTCTCCTATATCTATGGTCAAAACTCGATAGAATTATCTTATTTAATTTAGGAGTTCGTATGCCTGCCTACTTCATTATCCTACCAGCTCCATAGTACCATATTAATGCAATGTCATTGAAACTAAACGTGCATACAAAATTTAATCTCAATTGGTTGAGGATTACTGCCTCTAAATTCAGTTGCAAGATTGACACGGAGCAACATAATTATATACATACACACATCTACAAAAGTTTGTGATCAGTTATATTTTTTTAAAATTGAAGTTTATGGAGAACAAATTCTTTGTTGTGTGGTTTCTTCAAATCCTGTTTGAAATTAAAAAACAATATCTAATATTAAAACTATTTTTATAAAAAATAGAATAAATAAACATAACGTAATTGTAACAGAGATTTGATAAAAATAAAAAAACTGTTAAACCAAACTTAAATTGACGTGTCCTAAATAAAAAAAAATAATAAAAAAAAAACAACAATTTGTTAATTAAAGGTTTATATTCAATGTAACATAACTCTTCCCCTGGCTCGAACACAATCCTCCTGTGCATGTTGAGAATCTAGTTATCCAGCATTTCTTGGGGTAACCTGTCCCATTCTTGAAAAGCGACTTCCCTGAGCCCTGGCACTGTCTGGGGACGTGGTTGACGGTTCCAAACAGCTTGCTTAAGAGCATCCTCGTGTAACATGTACACGAATTAAGGGTAAAACTGTTTCAGTTCAAATGGGTAACTTACCTATCGAAAGGCTAGAACCAGGTTATTCGTTTATGAAGTCCGGTGTAGTATGCGGGACCCATGTTTATTTTGAACCGCAAAGGAAGAGGCGCTAAATTAGAGAAGTGCTATGTTTGTTTGTCAACGCGTGCAGTTCACTTAGAATTAGTTACTACTTTAACTACTGATGCTCTAAAACGATTTATGTCTCGACGGGTTAAACCTGCTGAAAAATTTTCAGAATTCGTATTAGGTATATAAGATTATATATAATAATATAAGAATTTTCTTGGGGCAATGAAGGAACTTACACAAGTTCAAAAAAATAATGGTAATAATATTATGGAGGTTCTAGCTAATGTTAATATAATTGTGGGAGGGATTGTGGGAGGGATTGTGGGAGGCAGGAGTGAAGTCTCGAAAATATCACAATCCTCGTGTTGTTGGCAACGCGAACTTAACGTACGAAGAGTTTAGCACCATATTAGCTCAAATTGAAGCCGTCGAAAACTCTCGACCTAAGTACCCACTGTGCACAGATCCAACTGACCTTCTTCCCCTCAGCCCTTCTCTGTTTCTGATTGGCCGACCGCTCACCGCACAGCTGCCATCCCAGACCTGACGACTACAGCTTCACATCGCCTGTCCCGTTATGATCGCGTGGAACAGATGCGCCAGTAGTTTTGGCAGAGATGATCAAAGGAGTACATAGCGGAACTCCAGACCAGAACGAAATGGAAGACAAGTAAGGAAGAATTGGTACCTAACACTCTTGTACTCATCAAGGAGGATAATCTTCCACCTTTCAAGTGGCATTTGGGAAGAATATTATTAATACCTTTCCAGGAAAGGATGGCCTGTCACGAGTTGCTGACATCAAAACAGCGACGGGAACGGTAAGAAGGGCAAGGCAAGAGCAGACGAATCCTCAACCATCAGTACCTTATTTTTTTCGTGCGGAAATCCCTTCGGGTACCCCCCCGCCGGCCAGCGGGGGCGGTTATGTCGGGCTTGAACCGACTAAAACCGCACGCCATCGCGGGTCTACAGACGCCGGGGTGTAAGGTTGCCCATAGAGCATATCCCTCGCACCCCGACTGACCCTGGGCCATCTCCGGTTTCGAGATGTCCCCCTCGGGTTTGGGAACCACGGTGTCCCCGTCTTGCCCCGGTTTGGGGGAGGGGCGCTAGTCGCCCCACCGTCCCGGCCTGCTTCTGCTGGGGTGACAGGCGGCCTCACCCGCCACCCCCAGGCCTGCGCTCATGGAGGACGGAGGTCGTTAAGTACCTCTGGCGCCGAGCATGTTGCGGGCTCGGCGGGCCGGGAGAGTTCTAAATCTAGTCCAGGGACACCGCCAACATCACCTCACCCCGGGCTACTGCATCCTCCGCCAGAGCCCACACGCGCATGATGGCATCCACGGTGGAGCGCCTCTGGCGGAAGCCATATTGGCCATCCGCCAGGTCCGGCCCAACTCTTGAGAGGTGCTCGACGAGGCGCTTCGCAATTACTCTTTCCAAGAGCTTGCACACCTCGCCGAGCAACACTATGGGCCGGTAGGCGGACGGCGATTCCGCCGGGCGCCCCTCCTTTCGGATGAGGACCAAGGAGCTTCCAAGGCCGGGGGCTTATGTCAGCGCCATCTATTGGTAGAACGGCGAATTTCACCGGAGGATCGAGATTGAGAGCTACGTCGTCGGGCGCTGATTGGTCATCGTGATAGCTCAATTATCGTACAATTCAAAATGGTAGTCGGTGCACCATCAATAAATTCTAGTACTTAATTTAATTGTTATTTCTCATATTATTTTTCGAATTAACGTCTCAAGTTAAAATAATAAAAGTGGTTCATTGAAGAGTCTGATCCTACAAATTTCCCTAACACAATAATAAAGTTAAGTTTATTACATATATTGTACATAAATGGACTATAAGTATTACCAACTCGTACAAACTTAAAATTAGGAACGTTTTGACATATTATTTGCAGCTCATTATTCAATTTGTATTCATTAAGGTTATTATTTTTTACAACACTAATCACAAGAACTGTACGAGTGTGAATATACTTAAAGGATCCCATTCATTCTAAGAATTTACTTATAGGATTAGAGTCGTTTTCCCCCACACAAATAATGACTATCAGCCGAATGGAACTTATTAGTAAGTTGAAGTCCCTTCAAGATTTCTTCTGATGAAGCAAATGGTTTTTCCACTGATTAACCAATCCTGAGATGCGGTCTTGTTCATACTTGGTATCACTTCTTGCTTTTACCTAAGCTGACGCCAAGCCACTATATTGTTGCGATCCATAAATCATATTTTATTTATGAGTTGTTTGTGTACCTGAGTTGCACTGTTTCACAATGTTTTGTTAATGTTCCTTATTTTCTTTTTCCTTGTGATCCATTAAGTTGTGAAGTTGAGTGCCAGTTGAGTGCCAGTTGAGTTAATATCATTGGAATCTCTTCCCAAGGAAGCTGGCACTTGACAGTATTCCTGAATATGGTATCACCGTAGGGCGCGTTTCTTTGTGCTGAATGCGGTTTTTGAGGTAGATGAATTAAGCTGTTTAATAAATTGATATTTTTCTTTCAATTTTTTACTCAGAGAATGATTTTGCTGAACCATATTTTCTATTTCCGTGTGTGCACTACATAATTGATCCTTTAATTGTTGAATTTCTTCCTCCAAATCATTGTTAAAATTTGTTGATAAATCTGGTAGACTTTTAGCATGGTGATCCGAAATATCTGATAGAGACAAATCTAGGCTTTCTATTGACTTACTATGTCGTTGTCGTGTTGTGTTAAGCTTATTGCGGTAAGTGATATTAATACAATCCATTTTTAAATAAAGAAACCGCGGTAGCCTAGTGGTATGGGTAAAGGACTGCGGAGACGAGGTCTCGGGTTCGATCCCAGGCATTACCATGGCACACACCAATGAATTTTCGATGCTTTTCGAAGTTATGTGTGTATTTATCGCAGGTTTATAAGTGCCCGGTTAATGGCAATAGGCTCGCCACCTATTACATTGGGACCTAAACATAAACTGGCGAAATGTGGGTGCTAGCATCTCTGCCTACCCCTTCGGGGATATAGGCGTGAGTTTATGTTATGTTATGTTATGTTTCTCTTCTTCTCCTTTTAGTTAATGGCTTCTGCAGTAGAATCTCCGCAATTTCGCCAATCTCTAGTAAAATATAATAAATGTTTATAAAATTATTAATGGCGAAGACGCCAATGTCAAGTATCAAATAAACTTATCAAGTAACTACTACTAGCGCCCTCTCGTAGTGCGTAATTGAATAAATACAAGTATCATATAGGAAAGTTGCCAGTAACATGCCAACAGGTAGCGTTTATGTCATCTTACACGCTCAAGGTGTCAAAAATATACATAATATTCAATGATAATTGGAACGCGCCCATAGTCTATGGTCTTTCAATCCCAGATTTGAAAGACGTGTATGTACACTGATATGATACACGTCTTGTTTTTGAATTTGCGCACTGAAAAATAACGGTCACGATAATATAAAATGCACATGTATCATATATTATTTAAGAATGTTTTTTCGTTAGATTTATCCGCGTCAGTGTAACTTAGGTATTGATTGACTGATTGTTATAATCAGCAAACTAGCTATATCTGGCGAATTGTGGGTGTGTAATACACCTCTGCCTACCCCTTCGGGAATACAGGCGTGAAGTTAAGTTATGTTTTTTTGTGTTTACTAGCTTTAAATAGTCGTATGGCGTCAAATTACATTTAAAATCGTAGAAAATCATAAATAGTGCTTTAAAAATCATCTTCATTGAAGTGCTTCGAATATATTTTCGAAAATTTCGTGGGATCAGTTTTATTTATAATATGTATCCATGCATTTTTTATTTCTGGTTTACTGGAAAATCTCAAATTAGTTCGTAAAAGCCATAATACATGTTGACGATTAGAAACACTACAAAAAATACATACATATAAAAATACATAGGTACAGACGAACATATGATAGAACCTCCTTTTTGAAGTCGGTTAAAAATAATGTTATGATGAACACCTTTTTATTTTCAATAAGCTGGCGTCCATTAATGACGCGAGGGGTTTTGAGGCTTTTTGTGCATATCATAATCTAAAATTACATTGATTACATTTTAAATAATATTTAAATGGGAACTACTACAGTTGTTAGACGTAATGAGGTAACGAACCTGAGATTTACTGAGATTAGGTTTGAGCCCTTACCCCCTCCCTGATCTTCTCACGTAATTAATGGATGCCCCCTAAATGATTTGGCTATGCTCCGTCAGATGGCTAAATTCTTTTATTTCAATCACTTTCTTTTCAATTTCAGTTAAATATACGATTTATATAAGGTGTCACAAAATTAGGTCTCTGAATTTGGTGAGATGACTTGGTATCGACAAAATATGTACCTATTTGAAACAAAAATAAAAAATATCGGGTAAAATAAAAAAAAAAGCACCACCAGCGACCAGCGTCACGTGACGCGACGAGCACACGTGACGCTGGTCGCGATTTAGGTATTTCCCACACATCCGCTTGGAGAACACTGTGAGGAGGACTGCACGCCTACCACGTGCGTCACGGGCTCGTCGCGTCACGTGACGCTGGTCGCTTGTAGTGTTTTTTTTTTTTTTTTTTTTCAGGTAGATTTCGATGAGGGGTGTGTGTTGGGTAACCTCCTCGAGTGTCGCTCCGATTCCGATCCCGCTGCAGTCCGGGGGGAACGGAATCGGAGCGGCCGGTACACCCTGGGCGGCGGTCAATGGCTTCCCCTTCACCCCTTCATAGGGTTGGCATTGATCGTCGGCCAATACCCAACGTGGCGGGAACACATCGCTCTCCGTACTCCTCTGCTTTCAGAGGAGACAGGATGAGCGATGCTGTTAGTGGTGAGATGGCCCAGGGTCAGCCAGGGTGCGAGGGATATGCTCTATGGGTAACCTTACACCCCGGCGTTGAAGACCCGAGACGGCGTGCGGTTTTAGTCGGTGCAAGCCCGACATAACCACCCCCGCTAGCCGGCGGGGGGGTATCCGAAGGGATTTCCGCACGATAAAAAAAAAAAAAAAAAAAAAAGGTAGATTTCGATGAAATCGATCTACCTATTGGTTTCTTGACTACTGTCGAATTTTAAAAAAATTTCTTCATAGGAGGTCTAGTTATGACCCCCTGAGTCCGAAATGACCACTGGTCAAAATGTTTTTATATATATATATATGTATGTATGGTTCCACTTCCCAAAATTTGCGGCACTCTCACGGTCGCATTTTTGCCCCGATCGCTTTCAAACTGCGGTCAAAAATTGCTTGGGTGTAAACTTAGTTTAAGTTCGTGAACGGGTGGAATCCGGCCTAAGGGGACGATAGGGCCTCACTTTTTGTGAAATCAGTTTTTCCTCAAAATTTCACGTTCCATGAAAGATATTCGAACCGTTCTAATTTTATCCCATAGTATACATGAATACCAACAACTTTTAATTATAACCTGTAAGATTAAAACTTTAACTAAAAGTGGAGGGGGGAAAAACCAAAATTTTTCGGGAAAAAAATCATAACTTCTAACCGGTGAACATTCTTGATGTCGGAAACATTTTTAATCGATAGGCCATATTTAAGTCTAAAATAAATGTCTGAAAAGTTTTTCGCTAAAAGTTACCGTTTTCGAGAAAAAAAAATTAAACTGTTTAAAGCCCGTAGTTCTCTAGGTATATAAAATAATATTAATTGCTTCAAGAAATCTACCTGTGCGTTCCCCCTGCGGGAACGGATTTTTTAGGTAGATTTCGATGAAATCGATCTATCTATTGGTTTCTTGACTACTGTCGAATTTAAAAAAAAAATCTTCATAGGAGGTCTAGTTATGACCCCCTGAGTCCGAAATGACCTCTGGTCAAAAAGTTTATATATATATAGGTATATGTATGTATGGTTCCACTTCCCAAAATTTGCGGCACTCTCACGGTCGCACTTTTGCCCCGATCGCTTTCAAACTGCGGTCAAAAATTGCTTGGGTGTAAACTTAGTTTAAGTTCGTGAATTGGTGGAATCCGGCCTAAGGGGACGGTAGGGCCTCACTTTTTGTGAAATCAGTTTTTCCTCAAAATTTCACGTTCCATGAAAGATACTCGAACCGTTCTAATTTTATCCCATAGTATACATGAATACCAACAACTTTTAATTATAAACCTATAAGATTAAAACTTTTACTAAAAGTGGAGGGGGGAAAAACCAAAATTTTTCGGGAAAAAAATCATAACTTCTAACCGGTGAACATTCTTGGCGTCGGAAACATTTTTAATCGATAGGCCATTTTTAAGTCTAAAATAAATGTCTGAAAAGTTTTCGCTAAAAGTTACGGTTTTCGAGAAAAAAAAATTAAACTTTTTAAAGTCCTTAGTTCTCTATATAAAATAATATTAATTGCTTCACGAAATCTACCTGTGCGTTCCCCCTGCGGGAACGGATTTTTTTCATTTTTATATTTTTTATTTTTATATTTTTTTCATTTTTATATTTTTTATTTTTATATTTTTTATATATATATATTTTATTTTACCCGATTTTTTTTTGTTTCAGGTACATATTTTGTCGATACCAAGTCATCTCACCAAATTCAGAGACCTAATTTTGTGATACCTTTTGTGTAAAATAACATTTTAAGAATTATTAATGAATGAATTGTGATGAAACATAGTATGGATTGAGTTTTTATTACGAACATTATACTATCTAGCGGATAACGGACGTAAGTAACCTGGTCTTACATGTATATCTGTGACTGTCGATGTATGTTGACTCGGTGTATGTCGACAATCACCAATTCCGATGGTGTAACTCAAAAACTGTTCTTAATTTATACTTAAATCGGATTTACCTCGGTTAATGTTAACATACACAGAGGCGATATAGTGAATCTTAGATTCAGCGATCAGCGTCACTTGCGATGATGCACGTAGTAATAGGAGCCCCGCTTCGCGGGGCTCCGGCGACATCATCCAGTGATTACTTAAATATAAAATAAAACTATCTACAGGCACCTACTATACTTACCCAACCTTACGTACCTTACGTACCTTTTTTTTTTTTATCGTGCGGAAATCCCTTCGGATACCCACCCGCCGGCCAGCGGGGGCGGTTATGTCGGGCTTGCACCGACTAAAACCGCACGCCGTCTCGGGTCTTCAGACGCCGGGGTGTAAGGTTACCCATAGAGCATATCCCTCGCACCCCAGCTGACCCTGGGCCATCCCACCACCAACAGCATCGCTCACCCTGTCCCCTCTGAAAGCAGAGGAGTACGGAGAGCGATGTGTTCCCGCCACGTTGGGTATTGGCCGACGATCAATGCCAACTCTATGAAGGGGTGAAGGGGAAGCCATTGACCGCCGCCCAGGGTGTACCGGCCGCTCCGATTCCGTTCCCCCGGACTGCAGCGGGATCGGAATCGGAGCGACACTCTAGGAGGTTACCCAACACACACCCCCGTACCTTACGTACCTATATCTAGTCTAGGTAGGTTGTTTTAAGGATTTTGATTAATAATCTATTTGTTTCATGACTCTATTTATTGTTATCATTTGTATCTATTTATGATTCTATGTATTGTAACAATTTCGACTTCATTAGGCATATACTGGCCCAGAACTTCTGTTTACACACCTCACTATTTTTCTAAATCAATCAGAGAGGCATCATAATTTCGCTCATAATGAACATTGAACAGGTCGTCGTGGTCATGATAACAGTCACCGGTGAATGATCGAAATCAAACATGAAAAGGAATAACGGTTATTCACCATCTATCTTGGTGGATGTTAACGGGCACCAGATAATCTAAACCTACCTACACTGCATTGCGGACATTCACAGTAACATATATACATATAAGACAAGGTTACATATGTCCATTCTCCGCTATATGATTATGAGTGAATGATGAACTATATTAATCTTCAAATGTTTTACCAGAACGCACAACCGAACGCTAGGAAAGTTACTAGAACTACAGATTACAAAATACATCTAATACTAGAACTAAGGGTGAAGTCAGAGAATGGGCGGTGCCTTGGCTTCACCCATTCTGAGTATTCTGACCCAAGTGAAGGCTTATGACACGATAGCCTTGTAATATCTCCGCTATCTTATCTTTCGTAACTCCGTGGTATGGATGGATAGTGTAGATAACTTAGATCTTCTAAAACTTTTTTATCTTTGTAGAGACCATAGAACTTATAATAAGAGAATAAGAGGATTACCTACTCTTATTGGTGTGGGAAAGACCTTACCTTTTCTGACCAAAATTAAAAACAGCCAGACTTAGGTAGGTATACCTACTTATATTGACTTTGAATTTTAATAACACAAAACACATTTTTTTTAAATTGAATTGGCAATTCTTTAATATTTTAGGTATACGGAATACGTACATAAAACGACAGTAAAGTGGTGTCAACTGGAACTTGTTATTATTGGCATTTTGGATACGATTACCTGCTAACCTTGAATTTAGATTTAACATTTACTAATATGAATCTCGATATTCTCGAAATTATTATTTAGATTAGAGGACTTTAAATTACATCCTGGTTCCGGACCTTAGAAGCAATAATAAGAGGTACATACCTTTTTTTTTTTTTTTTTTTTTTTTTTATCGTGCGGAAATCCCTTCGGATACCCCCCCGCGTGCCAGCGGGGGTGGTTATGTCGGGCTTGAACCGACTAGAGCTATGTCCGGAACACAGAATTGACAGAACAAATATTAAGAGGTACATACCTCATAATATTTGTTCTGTCAATTCTGTGTTCCGGACATAGCTCATTTATCTATACATACACTGCCGTAGTTAGGTGCCCAAGGGCTCCGGTGCAAAAGGCAGTAAGCCCCACATCTTTTTTTCAATAACGATTATATATATATTTATGTCTCAAAAGGATTAGACAGCGTATTCGATTTAGGCTCTCAGTCAGCTTGATTTCTTTCGTCATTTTGAACAATAATCGTCATATTTCAACAAATTATCACAAAATAGTATCAAACTAGTAATATTAACCTTCCCCTTGAATCACTCTATCCGTTGCTGAAAACCAATGTGAGAAGAATGTGAGAGAAAAAATGTTTTTTTTCTTTAATTTTTATATTTGAGTTGATTGAATGCAAGGTAAATTGCGGCTTACGATTTATGACGTAAAAAAACTACTTACTAGATCTCGTTCAAACCAATTTTCGGTGGAAGTTTACATGGTAATGTACGTGCATCATATAATTTTTTTAGTTTTATCTTTGAAGAATATTTTAGAAGTTACAGGGGGGGAGACACACACATTTTACCACTTTGGGAGTGTCTCTCGCGCAAACTATTCAGCTTAGAAATAAATAATATTAGAAACCTCAATATCATTTTTGAAGACCGATGACACATCAAACACGTATGGGTTTAATGAGTTTCAGTTCTAAGTATAGGGAACTCCAAAATTTAATGTTTTATTTTTATTTTTATGTGAAAATCTTAATGCGGTTTACAGAATACATCTACTTACCAAGTTTCAACAGCATAGTTCTTATAGTTTCGGAGTAAAGGGGCTGTGACATACGGACGGACAGACAGACAGACATGACTAATGTATAAGGGTTCCGTTTTTGCCATTTGGCAACGGAACCCTAAATGTATTCCCCCGTCAACTTAAGAGTCAAATTGTATTTTTATTTAAAAAGAAATTAATACGAACAAATAAAATGTTTGATGAAACAATGAAGAACAGTTGACTAGCAATTGATTTAGCCAATAAAAATGATAAAAAGTTGATTTCCTCTCGCCAAGTTTAGGGGCGAGTTTTAGTTAATTTTTGAAACAAAATGAAAATCAAACAGAAATATTTTTGATCGAACAATGAAGAACAGTTGACGAAAAGTTCATTAAGCTACCCTTCGCCCACTTAAGACAGACCGCAGAGCGCACCGCACAGCCCGCTGCAGAGCGCATCGAACCACAAAACTGTTTAGATAACGCCGCCGCCGCCGCAGGATTTTGGCATATTTTTTTTTTTAGTAATACATTGTTATTTTGTGTTCCAAACCGATTCCACGGTCACTCATCCCAAGACTGACCTGGCTAGTATTCCTTAACTTTGTAATGTTAAGAATGGTCATCCATCCTAAAACTGACCGGGCTCTTATTGCTTAACCTTATAATGTTAACAATATCTTACAATGTTAATGTTATGTGGTCCCCAACTGATCTCGCTAATAATTCATCACGCTTTACCTGTCGTTCGTTGCAGTAAAATGTAAAATTTCGAAACTTCAGAGTTACCCACGTATAAAAGATAGGTGATTAGAAACGTATGAACATTTCATAATTAATACACGTAATTTTGGGGGCTGAATCACCCGCGTCCGTAGGAGAACACCCTGTAATGAATCCCTACACGTGGCCCCTGAGTGATGCTAATCAGGTGATACTCTGGTGGTAGGTTTCGACCGATGGCTTGTGACCACCCACCGAGCAAAGACGTACCGTCAAATAGCCTGGCTGTGTTCCGGTACGATGTTCGGTGCAGCCACCCGGGAGGATGGGTCGAAGTAGCTGTTCCACTACAGGCTGACCGACCTGTTGCACTCTGTTATGGAGGCATCGGGATACTGACCTTGGAGGGTAGCGGGATCCGAGGCACAGTGCACCGCTGGCCGACCGCAGGGTAGATGAGGGCCCAAGTATTATGTTAGCCACATATGAAAGGCTGCCTCGCCAACTGTCGAAAAATCCCGGGATGCCCCATCGTGCCGGTTGGCGACCGGATGAGAGGGCCCGATGGACATTCCCGGGGGGGCTCGGGCATCCCCGCAGTCTCCAGTCTAGTTTCCCAATGGTGCCGTCCATCCAGAGTGTGCCTGCGGATTACCGACGTGGAACCTCACTTCACTGGTATTTTCTCACCTATTCTTCACTGATCACATCACATGACAAGGAACAAAAAGTGCAAAGTTCTACAGCGGCTGCACTCCCTCTCTCTCAAAGTGCACCTCACTAATATCCGAGGATGCAATCTAATCTCGTAGCAGTCCATCACCACCTCGAGACTGGGAAACTAGCACTCTTGTTCCTTTCGGAGACGAAGATCGGATGTCCGGCAGAGGTGTCATACCTTCAATACCCAGGGTACACCCTGGAGCACAACTTTAAACCACAAACGGGCGTGTGTGTATACGCCCGGGACGACATCTGTTATCAGCGTCTCCGAGACTTTGATGATCCCAGGTTCTCTGCACTTTGGGTGATGGTCGATACTGGTATTGACAAAATTATCTATGCCTGTGTCTATCGTTCGCATGGCGGAGACCATGAGACAACCAACCGCACACAATATCTCAGTGAGGTGGCAAACAAAGTACCCTTCAGCCCAGTTGGTGTTATTGAGGGACTTCAATGCCCACCATAGGGAGTGGCTTTTCCCATACCAGGCAACCGATCATGCTGGGAGAGAGACTCGTAAGCTTTCGTTAGCGTTATATCTCACCCAGTTGTTCCAGGGGGCAACGAGGGTACCGGATGTTGAGACGCACACAGCCAATTGCTTGGACCTTCTGCTGACAATTGATCCAGACCGCTACCCGGTGTCGATTTCTTCACCACAGGGTAGTTCCGACCACTGTTTGGTGAAGTCTGTATCCGTCTACTCCCCCACCGACACTAGTCCAAGGGGCTACCGTCGGGTTTGGCGATACAGGGCAGCAGATTGGAATGAGATGCGATCCTTCTTCGCATCTTACCCTTGGCAGCCTGTATGCTTCCGTGGTGGATGTTTTGCGGCAGGGAATGTAGTATTACATTCCGATTTTGACGTAGACATGTCTGGTAGGGCTCGGCCATGGTTTGGCGCTGAGTGCGGTCGTGCCGAAGCACTCAAGCATGCGGCTTACTTGGTTTGGGTCAATGCTGCAACCGCGGGGCGGAGGACGTATCTCAAAAGAAGAGAGCCTTCAACAGGGTGCCAAGTTTAGCAAGAAGACTTTGCGACAGGCCCGCTTTGACCATATTGACCGCATTGGAAACCAAGCTTGCAATGTATCCAGCGGGCAGTAAAGCTTTTTGAGCCCTAGCAAAGTCGGTTGAGTCCAACTTTTGCTGCCCCTCACTGCCTCCACTGCGGAAGCCTGACGGGACACTGGCCCACTCCGCTAAGAAAAAGGTAAATTTATTTTATTATTATTATTATTATTAGTCATGCACTAGCAGCTAAAAGCTGATGCGTGCATATCTCAGCACCTGTTAATGTTCACAGAGTAAGTATTTATTTAATCACTATGTTTATACTATTCAAAGTCACGTTCACTTATGGTGTTATAAAATTGTCACTGTTTGAGAACTGTTCGTTTTTTTTTAAATAGTGGTCGAGTCTATTTTTGAAAGCATTTACTGAAGGTGCACTTATTACTGTCTCTGGCAGTTTGTTCCAGGATTTCACGATTCGGTTTGGCAGAAAATGGTACCTAGGATTGCTTATACTTAGAGTGCGCGCGAGCTTTAATGCGTGTCCTCTCAAATTCACAGGCGGATTCATCTGGTAGATGCCGCTCAGTCCAGGGACGTCGTAATGTCCGCTCAGAATCTTGTATGTCTCAATCAAATCCCCACGCCGCCTGCGCTGCTCCAGTGTAGTTAGACCAAGTTCTTCCAGCCGCTGCTCGTATGTCTTGTGTCGTAGGTTCCAGACCATTTTCGTGGCTCTTCTTTGTACTCTTTCCAGTAAATCGATGTCCTTGCGAAAGTATGGGCTCCATATTTGGAATGCATATTCCAGCAAGGGACGAATGTAAGTTTTGTATATCCTGATGAACAAGATCTTGTCTATATGTGAGAACGCTTTTCTGATGGTGTACATTATGGAATTAGCTCTTTTAGTGATTCCCAAGATGTGCTCATCCCATTTGAGATTTTCCGTTATTGTCACTCCTAAATCCTTCTGAGATGACACACTCTGCAAGTTCCTAGAATCAATTGTGTAGGGCAACTTGGGATTATTGTTACCAACATGTAAAACCGTGCATTTATCAGCATTCAGGGTGACCAACCAATCTCTTGTCCATTGAAAAATTCGTTCAAGATCACTTTGGATGATATTGTGTCAGATCAAAGGATTTCCCATCAGTTTAGTATCGTCGGCAAATAGAGACAGATCCGAGTTAATGATATCCTTGAGGTCGGTGAGGAAGATCCCGAATAAAATTGGTCCGAGCACTGACCCCTGTGGTACGCCGCTCAACACATTGTGCGCTTCTGAGTATTGGTCTCCTATTCGTACTTTGAATTTCCGTTCGGATAAAAAGTCAGCGATCCAGTTCAGAAGTTTCCCACGGATGCCAAAGTGATCCAGTTTTGCTACTAGTCGCCTGATTGGGACTCGATCAAATGCTTTTTCATAATCCAGATATATTATGTCTGTTGGTTGACGTTCATTCCAGTTTTTCGTCCATTTTTCCAAACACATAAGTAGGTTGGTAACTGTTGATCTACGGGGGATGAAGCCATGCTGATTGTCCATGATAACCTGTTCTCTAGATAGGAAATCTCTCAATTCTTTGGCTATAATCTTTTCCATAGTTTTGCAGACTCAACTAGTGAGGCTTATGGGCCTATAGTTAGCTGCATTAAGTTTGTCTCCTTTCTTGTAGATTGGCGTGACTGTTGCTTCTTTCCAGTAATTTGGAAGTTTCTCGTTGGCTAAGGACAGTTCCATGATCCGAGCTAGCTTAGTTGTGATTACGGATGAGCATTTTTTCAGCAGTAGGGCAGGAATTCCATCTGGCCCCATTGAAGTAGTGTCATTGAAACTTTTTAGTGTTTTTTCAACTAATTCGGGAGTGAAATTCACATGGTCAATACATTCTTCGATTTTTGGTGCAGTTAATGTTGGGATTGGCCCCACAGTTTCTCTAACAAAAGATTTTTCAAATTGTTTGGCAAATAGCAATGCCACTTCTTTGGCATTACTAGTCACGAGTAGTGTATCAGGGTCCCTTAGAGATGGTGGAATAGAGACTGCTGATGATAATTGTTGTCGTACATAGCTTTAAAACGATTTTGGACCTCTATCCACGACTCCTCCCTCAAACTCCTTCCTCGATTTCCTTACCATAGCGATGATTTTATTGTTCGCTT
The DNA here is from genome assembly GCA_946251805.1 of Cybosia mesomella. Taxonomy (NCBI): domain Eukaryota; kingdom Metazoa; phylum Arthropoda; class Insecta; order Lepidoptera; family Erebidae; genus Cybosia; species Cybosia mesomella. The sequence goes on along the minus strand of OX276390.1, from coordinate 24,159,303 downwards.
TTCTATATCTCTCATAGGATTCATCTGATAGGTCTAGTCGGTAAACCCTCCATAATCGAGTCTTTTCTTCAGTTAATTTTAGTATTTCAGGCCCTATCCATGGTTTATTGTTGTTGTGATTATTTCTTTGTCGGCTTGTAGGTACATTTTGTTCAACGGTTTTATCAACATCGCTTTTAAAGCAATGCCAAGCTTGTAATACTTCGGTATAGTCACATTGTTTGTCCAAATCCATAGAAATACGGTCGTAATCAGCCGCGAAGAAATTCTTTCTAGGTAAGGTCGCTACTGGGTCACATCTGGCCCGTATATGGAATTGTAATGTTGCTAGCAGGACCTGGTGGTCACTCTTTCCTATGTGCGCTTGGTGTTCAATTCCAATACATAAATTCTCGTCATTGCATAATACTAAGTCTAGAACTGACTGCTGACTACCTCTCCGACGCGTGATATCAGTCACCAGCTGCTAAAGCCCTGAGTCAGTAAGTAGTTCCACAAACCTTCCATGTAGCGTATTGTATCCATCTAGTTTAGCAAGTGGCCATTTGAAATCCGGTAAATTAAAGTCCCCCATTATGAATACAGTGTGTGGACCGCTACAAGCTGTTCGCATCGTATCAAATAGGATACGATCAGATTCCTCAAAGCCTGTGTGCGGTGGACGGTAGACTCCAGATATCAGGAACATAAAATCGGAGTATTTAATTGTCAACCATAGTGCTTCCACTGTAGGGTTATTATTTAGGGTCGGGTGTAGGGTAACTTGTATGGGAACATCACAGTGTGCACAAGCAACATAAATCGCCACCCCCCCCCCCAGCCTTTGCCAGTGGCTCTGTCTCGTCTGAACAGTACATAGCCTTTAATATCTATCAAGCTATTACTTATATCCGGTTTAAGATGCGTCTCAGTAAGTATTATGAAAGTAGGTTTTAGTTTATTTATTTCTATTAAGAGTAAATCTCGTTTTGCCATTAAGGATGCCAGGTTCGTGTGGAAGCAGGTAAATTCGGTGATGTTGGACCTCAATTTTTTGGGTCGGGTTTCACCTTCACTATCTTTGGCGTGCCGTGAATATATTTAATCTTTAGATCAGACTCACCATCATTCGTTCTCTGCTCCAGCTCGGCTTTTAGATTTCTGAAGTACTCACGCTGGTATGGGGTCAGATCATTCTTAATGTTGATACCAGTTGGAAGTTTCTTCCAGTTCTTGAGTATGCTAATGGCTGGCTTTTGACCGGAGAAAACAATTTTCAAGGGACGGGGTACAGCAGCAGCATCCTGCAGGGGCTTCCCCAAACGAATGACGGTCACAGGTTTCTCGTAGCCAGGTATCGGTGTAAGAGTTTTATCCACCTGTTCACGGTCAAACTGCTTGCGGTCATCCACATTTGCGTCAGAGTCTTGTATTTCAGGCACTCCAAACATAATCACGTTGGAACTCCTTCTGCTCCTCTCGCCAAGTTCGGACAGGACAGCTTCTAGACTGGTGTTTTCAGCCGGGTTCCTCTTCATGGCCTCAATTTCTTGCTGCAGCTTGGTAACTAGCTTCCTGAGGGCTGGCAGCTGGCGCACTCCAAGCTCGCAATCCGGACACAGGTATTTAAGTGTTTGTTTTTGGAGGCAAATGACCCTCTGCTCTGTGGGAGACACTTGACGCAGATTCTACGTTCACAACCATGACAAACTACTTTCGCCTCATCTGAAGGGATTTTTTTGGTGCACTTATAACAAGAAGCCATTATTGACCAAGATAATTCCGTAACAATGCTAGGTTATTTTGCAGTAGACACTGCTGCTTAATTTTTTGCGGAGTCTTCGCGTCTAGATGCCGGAGCGACGAAGCCTCCTGCTCCTCCTGTCGGATGTGTAACGCGCATGGCAGATATCAGCATCCGACAGAGGGATGTACGTAGGGTGCCATGTAATCTGGACGTGAATAAGGCCAGTGGACCCGATGGGATACCAGCAAAAGAGCTCAGGACTTGTACACCTAAGTTGTCTCCTATTTTGACACGCCTGTTTCGTCTCTCATATGAGACCAAGTCCTGAGACCAGTCAAGTGCCGAAGCAAGCCAACGTGCAACCTGTACCCAAAAACGGCAGTCGGGCGGATCCTGTCAATTATGGACTAATTTCAGTATCGTCCATACCATACTCTGTAAGACTATAGAACGTGTACTGAATAAAAAGCTCCGGGTATACTTCGAAATGATCTGAGGCACGGAGAGGCACTTGCCGTTTCTCTCGACATCTCGATGGCTTTTGACAGGGTCTGGCACGATAGCCTAATTAGCAAGCTTCCGTCCTACGGCCTACCCACTGGCTTATGTGTCAGGATCACTTCCTGAGGAATCGGTCTATCCGAGTGGTCGTTGACGGCTGCACATCCAACCGATTAGCGATCAACGCTGGGGTCCCTCAGGGGTCGGTACTCTCGGCTACATTATTCTTGTTGCACATTAACGACCTGCTCAAGCCCGGTACTTTTGGGTACGCAGACAGCACAGTAGTCGAGAGTTACGAGTCCAACCCTCGAGCCAGCGTGGGACAGGTCTGATCTCGGGGGTGATGCTAATTTGGTCAAATTCAATGCTACTAAAACCCAGCCATGTCTTTTCTCTGCCAAGCGAAGTCAATTTCAGCCAAACCCCACATTCCGAAATGCATTCGTGCCGATAACCGACCGCCTCGAGCTTCTTGGCGTTACTCTGACATCCACCCTCAATTTTGGGTTTTACTTTGAGGCTAAAGCTCAAGTGGCTGCTAAAAAGCTGGGTATTCTGTCGAAGGTGCGACAGTACTTCACACCGGAACAGTTGCTCAACTTGTAGCAAGCGCAGGTTCGATCCTGTATGGAGTACTGCTCGTATCTGTGTGATGGCTCAGCTAAATGATGATGACGATGATCTATTCTGAACTTAGCGCGGACGAAGTCGCAGGCAACAGCTAGTATCCAATAAACTTTCGATCTCGACGAGATGGTAACATAAAAACCGGTTGGTTTACCTCATTCATTAAATAACTTCAAAACGACACTCAAACATAATTTTACGTAATTGTTGTAGGCACACTCAATGACAAAAGTTGCTTAACACTAAAATATTTAAAAACCTTATTTATATTGTACTACCTATAAGTAGTTTTATAGTCCCCTGAGTATAATTTCATGATTTGTTTATTGCTATAAGGAAGGTTTAAGACCTAAAGTGATTCATTAATTAGGTATTTCCTCATTGCCTAAACCAATGTAGTGTTGTTTTTATTGCCATAAGGTTGTCCGATTTTTAGGTAGATTTCGATGAAATCGATCTACCTATTGGTTTCTTGACTACTGTCGAATTTAAAAAAAAAATCTTCATAGGAGGTCTAGTTATGACCCCCTGAGTCCGAAATGACCACTGGTCAAAAAGTTTATTTATATATATATATGTATGTATGGTTCCACTTCCCAAAATTTGCGGCACTCTCACGGTCGCATTTTTGCCCCGATCGCTTTCAAACTGCGGTCAAAAATTGCTTGGGTGTAAACTTAGTTTAAGTTCGTGAATTGGTGGAATCCGGCCTAAGGGGACGGTAGGGCCTCACTTTTTGTGAAATCAGTTTTTCCTCAAAATTTCACGTTCCATGAAAGATATTCGAACCGTTCTAATTTTATCGCATAGTATACATGAATACCAACAACTTTTAATAATAAACCTATAAGATTAAAACTTTAACTAAAAGTGGAGGGGGGAAAAACCAAAAATTTTCGGGAAAAAAATCATAACTTCTAACCGGTGAACATTCTTGGTGACGGAAACATTTTTAATAGATAGGCCATTTTTAAGTCTATAATAAATGTCTGAAAAGTTTTTCGCTAAAAGTTACCGTTTTCGAGAAAAAAAAAATAGTTTAAAGTCCGTAGTTCTCTATATAAAATAATATTAATTGCTTCACGAATTAATATTATTCTATCTACCTGTGCGTTCCCCCTGCGGGAACGGTATTTTTTTCAATTGTTGTTCTGCTAATACTTTTAAAATGAGATGTTTTATATAGTTTTTATATATATATTCTAGGCAATCGCCTTTAATGCTCTCATACTTGTGTATAAAGTTTAATAAGTAGATAATTAATCATTTATTGAATGAATAATGTAATCGGTAAGTCATAGTAATGTATAACTATTAGATACCCATTTAAAAAGCCTAGCGGGAAATGCTTTAGGTGGGAATTTACCACTAAAGACCTAACGGTAGAACCGTGTAATCGGTAGCTATAAATTGATTCCTAATTTTAAGTTGGTATGTAATATGTCACTATGAGAGAATTCATAATATTTCTAGTAACAGACATGTGATTTACGAAAGGTACCCATTTCAAAGTGATAAAAAATGTACGTGCCATAATAAATTAAAGGTCAAAGACTAGTTTCGCAACATTTCTCTGATAGTTGGGAACAAAGGCTCGCAGGCGGGTCCCCTTCACTGCCGCAACAATTTGCAGGAAGCCTGTTCAAGGCAAACGATTACAAGAACAGCATTCCCATATTTAACTGAAATATATGTACATAGTAATTTTTGAAACGTATAGTTTTCCTATTATTTACCTGTTTGAAGTAAACTTCCGAGTTAATAATAATATTAATTCTTCATTTCATCTTAACACACTTTAAAAATAGATAAAATTAAAGTGTCTGCTTGTTATATCAAAATAACAGGTACATATATACGTTATAGTTAAAGATGTTTATACAACAATTAGGCATTGTTCTGTAATTCTTAAGAGTGTCATTAAATGGGCTCAAGCTGCATCATAAATGTTTATTGTTTCAATTTATTGATATAATTATTTGGGATATTTCTGACCGACTAATTTATTTATATATATTAATATGTATCTATCGATATTTATATATAATTGATTACAATAAGAGAACAAGAACACCATTTTTCTGAATATTCTCAAAATGGTTGAGTAAAGAAAAGCCTTTCTGTATATTTATCCATGGTAGTGGTAGGGATTGCAATTCTCTTGCAAACCCTCCTGGCGCCCATGTTTAATAACTATAACGTATAGCATAACATAATAATAATAAAGCCTCTGTATTCCATATTTCCAAGATAACATAACATAACATAACATAAACTCACGCCTATATCCCCGAAGGGGTAGGCAGAGGTGCTAGCACCCACATTTCGCCAGTTTATGTTTAGGTCCCAATGTAATAGGTGGCGAGCCTATTGCCATTAACCGGGCACTTATAAACCTGCGATAAATACACACATAACTTCGAAAAGCATCGAAAAGTCATTGGTGTGTGCCATGGTAAAACCTGGGATCGAACCTGAGACATCGTCTCAGCAGTCCATTACCCATACCACTAGGCTACCGCGGTTCGTTAGTAAAAATATAGTAGCATAGTATAGGGTTAGTCTAATTTTTATTAGTTTTAATTTTATTGTGTGAAATGGTCCCTTTTTCAGGACTCTCTGTCCTTGCCCACCTTAATCCAGTCGCTTCCCGCTGTCTGTACTATATCTACTAGCCCACCGTTTTATAGGTCAACAAACCTTCTATTTACCATCTGGTCCTTTCCACCGCGTAGTTTCTATAGTCCACCTATTGTCCGTATAACGTGAAGTGTGTCCAGCCCATTTCCAATTCAGCGAGAGTGCATGTGTAAGTGCATCTGTAAACTATGTTTTTTGTCTGATGGTTCCACTCTTCAGTTTGTGTATTTTCGGAATCTTTAATATATTACTTTCCATTGCTCTTTTCAGGCGTAACATAGGCTACATTCATTTTAGAAAAAAAAATAGGGTTCTGCGCAAAATAATTAAAACCTTAAAAATCTAAATTCACGCAAATTCATGCAATTCAGATTCACAAATACAATTAGAAAACAATATGTCATTCTTTTTCCACATTAAGATAATTAAATCACACAATTAAATAAACATTAAGTACTTATGTATTAAAATACCGTCATAATTTTTTTTTAAGAACTGTTTTAATTGAGCTAAAATTAAATCACCAAGATCTTCGGGGCCCAAGCCAACCTCACCTGCAAGCCGGTACACGCCTGCAGACTGACGGACGAGGCTTCTGGCGTAGGCTTCCCTCTCGGGGTTGGGACGACAGACGGCAGTTGCTGCCACAAAATTGCCTAGTGCATTTTTATTTTTACTTTCCAATAATTGTACGAGGACGTAGATTTCTTGAATTGTTTATTGTTTATTTTTTTTTCGTGCGGAAATCCCTGTCCCTAATTAGTTTAGAGTGAAGGCGTGATGTGATTGTTTGTGTTATAAAAAATACTTTTAACAATTTACCAAGGCAATTTGTGTAGTATTAAAACAAAAACATACCTAGTATGGCAAATCCGTTTTATACGACTATAATTTTGGGAATTCTATGCAATGCTACAAACGTTCGATATCTGAATCATTGAAGATTGAAGATGTACCTATTGATCAAACTAACGTGTCCAAGTAGCTCAGTTGGTCAGAGTATTCTCCCTATAGGCTATAAGGGACTGGTCGTGGGTTCAAGTCCCGACGTGGACGGGTTGAGTCCCATTGAGGAATAGAGCTAAATCTACATTGGGACAAGCTATCTTTCTAACGTTTATGGTATCAGTCTTGTTCTTGCCACCTGTCATTAACTAATTAAAACTGACGTAGGTACCTTTTTTTTTTTTTTTTTTCATGCCGAATTCCCTTCGGATACCCCCCCGCCGGCCAGCGGGGGCGGTATCTTTAGAGCTAAATGAACACTAATTTTAAACACCCGATCTGAAAAAATCTGCCGTTCTCCAGGATTAGGGACCCAAAGGTCTGTTTCTAAAACACTTCCTCTATCTGTGCGATTGAGATTTTTAAGTAAATGTGAAGAAGGTGATCAGTACAATTCAACCGAAATGTTGTCGGGGTAGCAATGTTTTATTCACCTTGAAATAATAGATTTTAACATCGTTTAAGTAAATGTGTATACATAGACTCTAAATCATGATATTGGGCATAATAATAATTATGGCCTAAGCTTTTAATTAATACTGAAGTAGGGTAACATGACCCAATGTTGGCACCCCTCCAATTTATTGGCACTCCAATGTTATCAGCAAAAAATAAGGATCTAGTATAACAAACGGTGTTTCTACAAAAATAAAACGAATCTGTAATTAACTAATTTTATAAATTGTCAATACTTAACTGTCAGTGAAATTATTCAGCGGTCAAACTTTCAAATTTCTTTCACGTCGTAACAGGTTTTGTGTTTTGTTACCAGTTACTTAAGATTTTATTAAGGTGAGTGCCACCCTGTTTTAGCTGTTTTCGTGTTAATTTATGAAGGCTACACATGATTATTAATGTTTTTTGGGTTTTGAATAGTTTACACACGTATTTTTGTCCTACTATTCGCAATGAATAAAAAATGTTTTGAATTTGCCGCCATGACAATAACCGGTATGCGATTCATACATAATTTTAATTTATTGGCACTCTGACAATAAATGGGGTTGTATGACAAATATTTTTTTTCCATTGGAACCTCATTTTTATCAAGCTTTAATAAGTTTTTAACATCCATACAAAGAAATCATCGTATTTTCTACAAGATTTCCAAATGTTGGCCCCATGCCAATAGTTGAAATCTAATTACTGGCAGTAATGCCAATAATTGGTAAAAGCATGTCAATAATTGGTCGTAGGTGTCGAAGATGAAGGAAAAAAAACCTAATAAGAAGCCAGATAAAAAAAGAAGTGAAGTAGGAGTACAAAAACGGAAAAAATATACAGAAGAAAGTATGCAAAAAGCTCTTCAAGCTATTCGAAATGCTAAAAAAGGACAGAGAAGGAACAAAAACAGGAAGGGATAAGAAAAAGAAAAGAAGAGAAAGAGCGAAAGAAATTGGAAAAATCGAAACCAAAAAAAGGAAAGTAGTAATAGTAAACCAAAAAGAGGGACAAGGAAACACATCAGTAATTCAAATACGAAAATATTGCAACGAAGCTCGAGTGAAATTACTCAGAGTCTCGAGTGAAAGTACTCGGATACTTTCATAAGTGACAAAAACAATGATTTAGATGAACCACAAAGCCAAAACCTTGGTGATAAGAGTGATACAGATAATGAACACAGTTTGAACAGGAAATTATAATAACTAATAGGAGGAGGACTAAAGCCCACACCACAGAAGAGTTGGAAAAACTTTTATCTGAAATGGTAGAATGAAATATGAGGGAGAATGAAGACTTTACTACTAAGTTACCTGATTGATGCTTCATCATCATCAACCTATTCTAATCCACTGCTGGACATAGGTCTCCCCTAATGAGCGCCATAGCACCCGGTTTTCAGCTTGCCGCATCCAGCATCTGCCCGCAGTCTTTCGCAGATAGTCATCCCACCTGGCCGGAGGGCGTCCTACACTACGTTGGCCGAGTCGCGGTCTCCACTCAAGAACACGTTTACCCCTGCGGTTGTCGGTTCTTCGCGAGATATGGCCGGCCCACTGCCACTTCTGCTTGCTAATTCTTTGAGTTATGTCGTTTGTATGATGTATTCGTTACGAATTCTATCCTTCAGAGAAACTCCGAGCATAGCTCTTTCCGTAGCTCGCTGAGCGACTTTGAACTGGTGGACCAGCCCTACCGTGAGTGTCCACGTCTCAGCTCCGTAGGTCATTACGGTACATTCATAGTCCACAAAAGCGAGACACAGGGGCTGATTATACTCTTCGGACTTCTGTATAATCTGCCTCACTGTGTGAATGTGGTCTATGGTGCCATATCCTCAGCGGAACCCAGCCTGTTCCGGTGACTGGAACTCGTCGAGTCTCCTGGCGAGACGATTCATGACCACTCGTGATAACAGCTTATAGACGTGGTTCAGGAGTGTGATGGGTCTGTATTTTTTAAGGAGGGTCTTATCACCCTTCTTAAAAAAGAGAACAACCAAACGCCCGCTCCACGCCTTAGGAGTTCTCCCACTGTGAAGGACGGCATTGAAGAGTTTCTGTAGCTCCTGTATGACAGGAGCTCCTCCTGCCTTCAGAAGCTCTGAAGTAATTCCGTCCTCACCGGGGGCTTTTCCATTTTTAAGCTTCTTCAGAGCTAACACGATCTCGTCTTGACTGATATCAGGCAGTTCGTCGGTATGGTGGCGTGTCAGGGTGGCTCTGGAGTCATGGTCGTCTCGCTGAGGACGGGGAGCATGTGCAGTGTATAGCTAATTGATGCTTAAAGTTCATCCATTTAAGACTGAAATAATATTATGGTACCAAAATGTTTCTAGATTACATACCCCTTGTACGTTTTTTTTTTTTTTTTCTTTTATCGTGTAGAAATCCCTTCGGATACCCCCCCGCGTGCCAGCGGGGGCGGTTATGTCGGGCTTGAACCGACTAAGAAATGTACCAAACTGCAATTTTTATGTAGGCAAGTACCTTTTTTTTTTCGTGCGGAAATCCCTTCGGATACCCCCCGCCAGCCAGCGGGGGCGGTTATGTCGGGCTTGAACCGACTAAAAACGCACGCCGCCGTCTCGGGTCTTAATACGCCGCATAAAATATAATTTAGAGAGCACTAGTTTTATTTCGCTTACACAATATGTAGATATCCAGGGTTTCACAACATCTAGACGTCCTAGAAGATTTTAAGTACTAAATGCCAATAATAGAGTAATTAGTGCATATTATTGGCACTGGGGTGCCAGTAGTTGGTCCAACACATGCCAATAATATGTCAAAAGATGCCAGTAAATGGCATTAGGGTGTATTTGAAGAAAACATGTGTAATGCTTTATTTCTCATTTAAGTATTGAAAAAAGGTAGTCAAATATGATCGCCACATTATAGTGAATTATTACAACGGATAGTATAAACCTCTCTACCCAGATATTAAAAATTTGAGTCTGGTTAAGGTACAGTATTGCCTAAAGTGCCAATAATTGGGTAGTTTACCCTATATTGCAACAAACTCGTGAAACACTACTCAGGCGTAAATGTCACCTCATCTTTGTACTTTCGCTTTGACAGTGATATTGCATCAATTTACAATGGAGACATTTCGGGAATCTGAAGGTAATAATCAGGTACCTTCACATAGTACTTTTTTTTTTCGTGCGGAAGTCCCCTCGGCAGCCCCCCCGCTGGCCAGCGGGGCCGTTTATGTCGGGCTTGGACCGACTAAAACCGCACGCCGTCTCGCGTCTTAAGACGCCGGGGTGTAAGGTTGCCCAAAGAGCATATCCCTCGCACCCCGACTTGACCTGGGCCATCTCCGGTTTCGAGATGGCCCCCTCGGGTTTGGGAACTACGGTGTCCCAGTCCTGCCCCGGTTTGGGGGACGGGCGCTAGTCACCCCGCCTTCCCGGCCTGCTTCTGCTGGCGTGACAGGCGACCTCACCTGCCACCCCCAGGCCTGCGCTCATGGAGGACGGAGGTCGTTAAGCGCTTCACATAGTATACCTACCTATAGTGTAGAAGATTGAACGAAAAACAAAACATCTATCCTACTAATATTTTAAAGAGGTACAGTTTATGAGCTTATGAGGTTGTAGGGGGTTATCTGAGGATCTACTGAACCGATTTTGAAAATCCTTTTACCAATAGAAAGCCACATATCTTCACGCTCCTACCCAAGGGAGCGAAGCATTAATCATAAATGTTAACAAATCCGACAGATTCCCATACATTATTATGGAAACTAATAAATTACGGGCACATACCTATGTGTTAAAGGGGTTCAGTGGTGGTTTGAAATACGCCACGGGTGAATCCGAGTAGGGGTAGTAGGTATGTAATATATTTATATATGGCGTGTTTTCACAATAGTCAAATTATTCTTATATCGGAACTCTGTGATAGAATCCTTTTCGAGTTCACAACCACTAACATACAACTTATTATTCCATGTGCGTCAGTGGATCGTGGAATTTCGCCGTCACTGCGTTCGTCTTGGGGCCACTGACACTGGATACAACTGTTGCTTTGCCTTTTTTATAACAAAACACTTTGGAGAGAGACTTTTTGTTAACTTTTTAATCTTTTTAGTACTTATTTCGACAGAATGTTAATAAGGCAAGGTGTTTGCATTTATGAAATATTTAATTATTTACATACGTTTACGCAATTTATTTAGATATTCGTTATCTTGAGGTTTTTTATAAAAATCCATAAGTTAACCAGGTAGGTAAGTGCCTACTTAATTATTAGGAGCTTAAGCGTACTGCTATAGTAAAAATTTAATTTTAGAACAGAATAGAAAGCTTTTTTTTTATAGGAAACGCTAAGTTAAACGTTAACGATGTAAATAGAACCATGGATGGATGGAATGAAACCAGACTTCTACTCGCCCGACGCTAACGGTGTGGTGATCCGAATATGGCCATAACCACACCGTATGATAGAGGGCAAAATCTCTAGGACCCTGAAAAGCCTTGGCCACCAACGCTTTCGACCCTGACACGTTGCTTTTGCTTCTCCTTCTACCAGGAGGTTAATTATTTTATAAGTATAACCTATTTACATTGATGTATAATTGACCATATTTATTAACTTTTTTAAATAGAAATGAGTAGATAGATACCTACTTCCACTATTAATATTTTAATTTACATTTTGCATACATTTATAATTTCATTATGTAGTAGGTATTAGGTAAATTAACGAGTGTGTAAATCAACTTGTGTAATTATAATTATGAACCAAGGTACCTAGGTAATTAGGACAGCATATTTGTCTGCACTTTTACTTGCAGACTGTACCTTTAAGAAATAGCATGCTATTAGCACCTGTAAATATTTTATCTATGTACTCAATCATATTCCCAAATAGATAGGGTACCTACAGTTCAATCCAAGTGTAAACAAAAAGCTTAGACTTAATACACTCTATTTGATTAAATCTAATATGGGCTCAATAAATTGATTACTTTCCGTCAATAATTACTAAATATATATAGGTATTATAACATATTATATTCTGAATTTCATCATTAAGTCTATGATAAGCAATTAAAATAATGCGAAGTAGGTTTTATCCATATGCGAAGTGTGTAAACAGATGTCTAATTGTGATTGATAAGACATGAATGTTTACCATGTCACACCGAAATTTCTTAAAAATATTAATTGTGGCAATTGGTATATAAATTAGTAATTGTGTTAATTGATCATGCAATTTGCATATTTAAATATTTTATTGTTATAAACTTCACCACACTGCGCCGCTGATTCAAACAAAAGAAAACAAACAAGTTGAACCTATCGTTCTGATGCAACAATGCAAGGAATGCGCAATTTAACATTAGCGAGTGGGTGTTGTAACGACAGTTTACACAGCACTGGGTATTTACTGATAAATGAGATTCAGCGGTCAGGTTTGGTCTTTAATTTCTCATTAAACTGTGTCAAAAAGCGTGAACTATTACTAAATTAATGTGCGAAAATAATGAAGGAAGCAATCACTTGGAATGCGGTTGAAGTTATGTAAAATTTCAGTACAGAATAAAACATTATAGAGGTAACTAATTATCTACTTCAGTTACCTACCTACATAAGTAGATAATTAGTAAAAAATAGTTAAAGTGTTATTTTCAATAAGTACATAGTAACTATCTAGACCAAAATACCGAAACATGCCTATAGTGTGGCTCATTTCTTGTATTCTTTGTGCCCACCAAGATCTTTCGGGCCTAAGCTATCGCCTGCTAGCTGGTTACACGGTAGTGGATTACTATGGAGGGTTTTCGCAATCGTGCACGGTGGTACCTTTTTTTCTTTTTTATCGTGCGGAAATCCCTTCGGATACCCCCCCGCGTGCCAGCGGGGGCCGGTTATGTCGGGCTTGAACCGACTAAAACCGCACACCGTCTCGGGTCTACAGACGCCGGGGTGTAAGGTTGCCCATAGAGCATATCCCTCGCACCCCGACTGACCCTGGGCCGTCTCCGGTTTCGAGATGGCCCCCTTGGGTTTGGGAACCACGGTGTCCCCGTCTTGCCCCGGTTTGGGGGAGGGGCGCTAGTCGGCGCCTCCCACGCCGGGCAGTCCGCCAACGTGTGCAGCCTGAGTCCTCGCTCGCATCGCAGTGATCGTGCACGGTGGTACCTACCCGGCTGAATTTTATGACAAATTTGTGTCATCAAATTTCTACCTTTCAATAAGACTTTTTATTAATAAAATTCTTTTCTCCGAGCTTTCTGTTCCGCAATAACATCATCAAAGTTTAAAGATCGGGCCATAGAATTTTCCAGACAGACAAGAATAGCCAAGTTACGTAGCCTGTCTTGTGCCATAGAGTTTCTTAAATAGGTTTTTATTAATTTTAGTTTCGAAAATGATCGTTCGGCACTATTAGCTGTAGTCACAGGAATTGTAAGAAATGACATTAATGCAGTTCATATTTCAGGACACCTGCAAATTTTAATTTACCGCAGTTTTTGATGAATTTTAGTGCATTCAATAGAAAATTACGTGATTTAAAAGAAAAAAAATTACCCCCTATCAAATAGGCACGTTATACCCTTCCGGCTAAATGAAGTTTGTCAGCAAAATTTTCGGTTAAATCGCAAAATTTCCTATCGAATGAACTAAAATTCATCAAAATCCTCGCCGGCTTCTAGCCTATTTCGTTAACAAAATGAGGGAATTCCCCGACCGGCACTAGCTCGCCGGCGTCACCAATGTGCCGCGACAAAAAAATTAAGCAACCAAGGGATGCGTTCTGAAAACGACATTCTTTTTATTTTTAATGTGTTAAAATTTTCATGATTTGTTTGAACTTGCATATGGTCTTTAGTTGTGCCCCACTTTGATTGATTTTAAGTACTTAAGTTTTTTAAATTTTTAAGTATTTAGGTACAACATTTTGTTAAAAATGTTAGGTTATTTCTGAGCTCATAGCCTCTTGGGCCGGGGCCCTCTTGGGTCGGGGTCCCGTGGCATTTTGCCAGCCCTGCCACCCTATAGTTACGCCACTGTCTCTCTTTCTTCGAACGGCAGTATTGCCAGTAGTCAATACTGTAAATTTGATGTCAAACTTGAATTATAAAACAATAGGAAGTACTTACCTAGATTGTGATTTAAAAATATACGTATCTACTTAATTGATTTTATATCTGATGCTCATTATCATGATATGTACTTACGGTACAAGTTAAATGTATGATGATAATGATAACAAGACAGATTACAGTCTTCCAACCTCACCTGCCAGCCGGTGCACTTGCTCGCGAGGAAAGTCTTGTCTTGCACATTTTATTTAGATAGTAGTACTTGTGCATATAAAACTGGCGACAAAGAAAAGAGGGGTATATTTATTTCTGAAATACGGTTATACCACAGACTTTCGAGACATATCGGGGTGCGAGGGAAATTCGGGTTGCGAGGGAAATGCCTTATGGGCAACCTTACACCCCGGAGTCTGAAGACCCGAGTTCAAGAGTCCGAGTGGTTCAAACACGACATAACCTCCCCCGCTGGCCGGTGGGGGTATACGAGGGGATTTCCGCATGAAAAAAAAAGATAGAGATCAAACATTTCCGATTTATAACAAATCAAATTCACGGGTTATTCCGATCTGTCACCCCGCTTCGTCCTTTTAGGGTGACAGATCGGAAGTGTGATCTGTCCTCCTGTCAGCAACGAGGGGACAGTTCGAACTTTAATCTATCCTTGAACAGATGAAACTTTTTATACCTGTTTGTCCCCCATACAATTTAATATATTAATTCTTAAAAGTAATGCGTCTTTATAAATGCTTCTTTAGCCCAGGACTTGCATAGTGTTGGGCTAAAGAAGGTTTCGGACGTGAAAACGATCCACGTATCCTTCTCTAGCCCAACACAAACACACCATGTTGGGCTGAAGAAACTTTTGCGGAGAGAAGTTGTGCAATGTATGCCCCGTATCCTTCTTTTTTAGCTCAGCGCATACACACCATGTTGGGCTGTAGAAGCTATTACGAAGATAAATTGTGTTATTGCGTTGCAAATCCTTCTTTGGGCCAACGTTGCACGCACTCCCCTACTCGCTCGCTCATTATTTATATACATATAATATACGAGTACAAGTATGAATATCCTTGAAAATCGCAGCATTTTCTGTCAATGATATGCCTATTATTCCAATAAGTATACCTACATGATATTGTATGTGTGTGCAATAAGTATACTATTATATATTTATTTTATAACTAAGTATTTATGACTATATCTTTTATTTATTCATGATTACAATTGTGTTTTAAGATACAGACGTCTGTGTATGTATATATATTATATACCAGGCCACTCAGAAAGTATTGCGAAAAAAAGTTTTTATATATGAGAGACTGGTCAGTTATAATCTATTTCTAAAATATGATTATTTATGAGTAGAAATAAGTACGTTCCAATTTCAAAATTTCTCTCTGCATATTTTGCAAGATAATTTCAATTATTGTGTCTCATTGAAAAATGGATCTGCGTCGGGAACATTTTCGCGCTATGATTTTCTACGATTTCAAGTGTCGCCTGAAACCAGACGAATCGTACGATAGACTTCAAATGGCATTCATGGATAAAGGCCCTTCCAAGGCGACCGTGTATCGTTGGTATAACGAATTCAAGCGCGGTCGACTGACTTTGGAGGATGAAGAAAGAAGTGGTCGCCCTTTGACGGCTGTTGCGGAAGAAAACGTACTAGCAGTGAAAAATTTAATCCAAGATAATAGACGAGTCACATATCAAGAGATTCAGCACATTCTTCAGATTGGATCGGGAAGCCTTCACGAGATTCTACACGTGCATCTTCGTGTGAGAAGGATAGTTTCACGCTGGGTGCCGCACAATCTCACCGATGCTCAGAAGCAGGCCCGGGTGGAATGGTGTCGTGATATGATAAACAAGTTTGAAGCAGGCGCGTCTCGGCGTGTTTATGACATCATTACAGGTGATGAGTCGTGGATTTATCAGTATGATCCAGAAACAAAACGCCAGTCGACGGTTTGGGTGTTTCAAAACGAATCAACACCTACCAAAGTGAAGCGATCTAGAAGCGGAGGGAAGATTTTGATCGCGAGTTTTTTCAATTTGTCTAATTGGTGTGGATAATGACGTATGTGCTACCGCAAACAATCATGGTGCTATCATTACCATGCATGTAAACGTCAACAACGAAGAGTTTAATCTTAAACAATTTTGGGAACTAGAGTCAGATAACTTCGACCTTGAGACAACTCAATTCACCCCTGAAGAGCAAAGGTGTGAAGACATATACCAAGCAACTACCAAACGTGATTCTGTTGGAAGGTATGTTACAACGCTACCTTTCAAAGACGCTGACCCAGGGTGCAAGTGTGGTAATTCACGTGAAATTGCAACAAAACGGTTTTTCATGCTTGAGAATCGGTTTAAGAGGTTTCCAGAATTAAAGCGCCAGTATACAGAAGTTATATCGGAGTATTTGAAGCTTGGTCATATGCAAGCTATACCTCAAAAGGAGATTGATAATTCAGAAGCAGTTTATTTACCTTATCACGAGGTGATCAGGAATGATAAGACAACGACAAAATTTCGAATAGTATTTAATGCATCTAATCGCGATTGTAATGGCGTATCACTTAACAGCGATCTTATGGTGGGTCCCACTATACAAGCAGATTTAAGACATCTTTTAATGAGGTGGAGACGACATCCTATCTGCTTGGTAGCCGACATTGTGAAGATGTATAGGCAGGTACGGGTGTCTGATTCCGATGCAGATTTTCAACGTCTGGTGTGGCGTACTGAAGCTTCAGGTGAGTTACAACACTTGCGCTTAGTGCGGGTTACTTTTGGAACTGCTCCTGCCCCATACTTAGCTGTAAGAACTCTTCACCAGTTGGCATATGATGAAGGCATAGATTTTCCATTGGCAGCTGAAAGGGTATTACATGAATTTTATATCGATGATCTTCTCACGGGATGTAAAACCGCATCTGAAGGTAAACAAATAGTTAAAGAACTGAACACATTACTTAATAGAGGAGGTTTCGAGCTTCAGAAATGGTCAAGCAATGATGAACAACTACTCCAAGAAATAAGCGAAGAAAATGAAACAGCTGAAAATCCTGTAGAATTGAAAAGGGATGAAATAATAAGAATTTTAGGACTGAACTGGAACCGAAGCACTGACTGCTTTGAATATTCTGTACAGCTACCACCTATCAGCAAACCTGTAACAAAAAGAAAGGTTGTGTCAGATATTGCCAGTTTATTTGATCCGATGGGTTGGATATCACCGGCAATTGTAAATGCAAAAATAATGATACAGCGGTTATGGCTATCTGGTATAGAATGGGATGATGAACTACCACCAAACCTGTTATGTGATTGGATTACTTACCGTACTGAACTCACGGAACTTACCAAGTTTCAACTTTCACGTTGGATTCACACCAATGATTTAAATGAGTCTGTTGAATTGCATGGATTCAGTGATGCATCTAATGAGGCGTATGCTGCGGTGGTTTATATGCGCGTAGTAGAGTCAGATAAAGTTCATGTTCATCTAATAGCATCCAAAACTAAAGTAGCACCCATAAAACAAGTTTCTATACCAAGGCTTGAGTTGTGTGGAGCTGTGTTGTTAGCCAAGTTGTTGCGAGAAGTTTCAGTAGTTTTAAATATCTCCAAGATGAAAATACGAGCGTGGACGGATTCTACTGTAGTATTGGCTTGGCTGAGCAGCCACCCAAGTCGGTGGAAAACATTTATAGCAAACCGGGTATCGGAAATTCTAAACATTTTAGATAGAAACCAGTGGGCACACGTATCATCCGGTGATAATCCAGCAGACTGCGCGTCGCGGGGCATAAAACCATCAGAATTACCAACCATGCAGTTGTGGAAATCAGGTCCATTATGGTTGCAAAATAGAATTGTAAACTTTGACAGTGTTTGTACACCTGAAACTCACTTAGAAGAAAGAAGAAGGGTTTTCCATTCAATCGAAGACGAAAAGTTTGAGTTGTTCTGTAAATTTTCTTCATTTCGGAAAATGATCAGGGTGTTAGCTTATTGCATGAGATTTATTAAGCGTTCAAGAAAATTACAAGCTATTGACGTGCCGACATGGTTAACTAGCACTGAATTAAATGAAGCTCTTCTTATTTGCATTAGGCAATATCAAGCAATGAGCTTTCAACAAGAAATTAAACATATTCAGGAAAGAGGGGTGGTGAATAGAAAAAGTAAACTTACCTCATTAAATCCATTTCTGGATGACACTGATATCTTAAGAGTGGGCGGTCGCCTGGAAAGATCCAATATTAAGGTTGAAACAAAGCATCCAATAATTATACCGGCAAAATCTCACTTGGCCAGTTTAATCATCGATGAAGCTCACCGGAGTACTTTACATGGTGGCCCACAACTGATGATAAATTATCTGCGCTCCAAATACTGGATTTTGAATGCAAAAACCCAAGTAAAAATGTTTATCCGTAAGTGCGTGGTATGTGTCCGTCATTCTGCAGAAACGAGAAACCAGTTGATGGGACAGCTGCCGCCAGCTCGAGTAACACCTATTCGACCTTTTTACCAGAGTGGCGTGGATTACGCTGGCCCTATACAAATCAGAACCTCTAAAGGAAGAGGTCACCAATCTTATAAAGGTTATGTTTGTTTGTTTGTGTGCATGGCAACAAGAGCGATACATTTGGAGGCTGTGAGCGATCTCACCTCTGCAGGGTTTCTGGCAGCCTTTAAACGGTTCGTTGCAAGACGTGGCCATTGTGCCGACCTTTTCAGCGATAATGGGATGAATTTTGTGGGTGCCGCACGCGAACTAAAAATCTTGTTCGCGCAAGAGAGGTCAACTTTAGCAATGGAAATCGCTGAATGTTTGGCAAACAACGGCACTACATGGCATTTTATTCCACCTCATGCTCCACATTTTGGTGGACTGTGGGAAGCTGGAATAAAATCCACAAAACATCATCTTCGTCGCGTTATAGGTAACGCAACACTTACCTTCGAAGAAATTTCAACTCTGCTGTACCAGATCGAAGCTTGTTTAAATTCTAGGCCACTATCTCAAATGAGCACAAATGCCCAAGATCCGAACCCTTTGACACCGGGTCATTTTTTGATAGGTGAACCTTTAATACTTGCTCCGGAAAACAACTATGAAACATCATCCATTTCATCTCTTAAACGTTGGCAATTGACGCAAAAAATGCTCCAACATTTTTGGCGTCGATGGTCAAGTGAGTATTTAACTCAGTTCCTACATCGGTACAAATGGGCGGATAAAACACCCGAACCAGAGGTGGGCGATGTAGTTCTCGTAAAAGAGGATAATCTCCCCCCAGCTCAGTGGCTCTTGGGCATTATCTCTGAAAAGCATCCTGGATTGGACAACATTACTAGAGTAGTCACGATTAAATGTAAGAGTACAACCTTTAAACGACCTGTAACTAAAATATGTATTTTACCTGTCACTCAATGATTGGTTTTATATTTTTATTTTTTTTGTTTATTATTTGTTTTTATTTTAAACGGAGTTTCTCGTACCTTGAGGAGCTTAGGTTATCAATAACCTCGGTAACCACAATCTAAAATACCTAAGTACATATAGTTATTGTTTTGACTGTTTGGTATTATTTCATTCATTTTAACTAAGTAATGGATGTGTAACGTTCATAGTCACCATGAACCAATCACATAAATAAAATAATCTATTTATATACAGTCCATTTGTTCGAATTTGAAAAAGGGGTTGATTCATGGTGGGCGGGAACGATGGACATTGCGTCCATGGTGGGCGGAATGTATAAAGTTATGTGATAAAATATCTGAGTGAAACTAAGATGTCCCCATTAATTGCATATGGTCGCGATAGATGGCGTTGTAGTGATATGCTGAATCGCGGTATGGTTTCGTTACCAACAAAGGTATATATTGCCCATATTTTAATTTATTAAAGTATCTTTGTCTTGGAGAAAGGTGTTTTTATTTTGTCATGTCGTGATATGATAAACAAGTTTGAAGCAGGCGCGTCTCGGCGTGTTTATGACATCATTACAGGTGATGAGTCGTGGATTTATCAGTATGATCCAGAAACAAAACGCCAGTCGACGGTTTGGGTGTTTCAAAACGAATCAACACCTACCAAAGTGAAGCGATCTAGAAGCGGAGGGAAGATTTTGATCGCGAGTTTTTTCAATTTGTCTGGCTGCTTGTTATCAATCCCTTTACGAAATCAAAGAAGCATCAACGCTGAATGGTACACTACCAAATGCTTGGCAGAAGTTTTCTCTGTAGTGAGCTACAAGCGACCAAACACAGGCCTCCGCGGGATACTACTCCACCATGCCAACGCGCCCGCACACACCGCGCTTAAAACGAGGGACTTCCTGGACAGCACTCCGGTTAAACTCCTAGGTCACCCTCCTTACAGCCCTGACCTTGCACCGTGCGACTTCTTTTTATTCCCGAAAATAAAAAATCAGCTCAAAGTGATACAATTTTCGTCGCCGGAAGATGCGCTGTCAACTTTTGAGCAGGCTGTAAACGAGGTATCTGCCCCAAGCCCCGGACGCTACAGTATCTAAATATCCTTTTGTTAATGTATCAAAAAACAAGTTGAATTCCTGAGACGAGCTCAGCCGAATACAAGGGTTTTTTTTTCTTTATCTTGCAGTGGTTCACCCCAGCACGAATCTATTACCGAAAACAGCAACTCGATAGCTCCTCTCCTTCATACCCAAAACCGTGACAGAAAATTGGCAACGACGACGTCGACGACAACTCGATAGCAATAGGGCTTTTCTAAAGAAAATCCCTAAAAAGTGTGTGTATAATAAAGAATATGAAAAGTCAGCAGTAGGTACTGTAAGGCATAACCGCCCCCGCTGGCCGGCGGGGGGGTATCCGAAGGGATTTCCGCACGATAAAAAAAAAAAAAAAAAAAGGTACTGTAAGGGTCCACTCAAAGGAGCTTTCGGCAACCAGTTAGTGTGCCAACAGAATGTAAATTTCCTTCTTTGCTTCAAAATAGTGTGTGTGCTATGCTAAAGAAGGATACGACGCTCCGATGCACAAATTGTCTACGCAAAAAAATTGTCACACCTTCCGCACGAAAAAAAAAAAAGGCCAACATGGTGTGTGTGCGCTGACCTAAAGAACGATACGGGGCTCGTATGCACAATTTACTCGTATCTCCGCAAAACCTTCTTCAGCCCAACATGGTGTGTGTTGCGCTAAAAAAGGATACGTGGATTGTTTTCACAATTTGTCCGTCTGAAAGCTTCTTTAGCCCAACACTATGCAAGCCCTGGGCTAAAGAAGCAATTGTAAACACGCATTACTTTTAAGAATTATTAAATATATTAAATTTTATGGGGGAGACACAGGTATAAACGACTGTCAACGAAAGAATAAAGTTCGAACTGTCCCCTCGTTGCAGACAGGGGGACGGATCACACTTTTTTCACCCTAAGGGGACAAAACAGGGTGACAGAACGGAATAATCCAAACTGGAGAAGAAAGAATGACAGACAAACAGACAAAAAAAATAAAAATTGCTTTTTTAATAGATATATTTCGGAAAAAGTGAACATCCAGGACAGGACTTGAACCCGCAACCAGTCCCTTACAGGGGGAATACTCTGACCAACTGAGCTACCTGGACACGTATCGTCCTAGATATTCAAAATTCTCTGATATATTATGCGTCTCGGGGCTTTTTGGTTATATTTATCGTACATAAACTCATATGCATTAAAACCTGTTATTTTAATATTACAAGCTTCAATTGTAGACCCTTCAATTATATTTATTGATATAGATTTTCGTTCCTTGTATGTTACGAAGATTTTAGGGAAACCATATTAATGAAATAATTAGTGAAAATGTTAAGAATTTTCGTAAACTACGTTATATTGTAAGTATGTATGTCCAGTACCTACACTCTTGTAGAAAATGTATAGGTGGATGATTACTGATTATTATTTAAACAAAATTTAAAAAAAAAGTATAATAGGTCATTAATCCTAAAACCATTTTGTATGTATTCTTAAGAGATGTGCGAGATGGTGCAAAACACGAATGCGTCGGCCACTGACCGTCCGCGACCGACCGGTACGTTTAGCAGCGCCGGCGCAACGTGCCACCGACCGCGCTCCTGGCCTTTCCGAATGTTTAACGCCGTAGATGTGCGCTTGACCCCATGTTGAATCATATCATCGTACCTACACTGTTATATTTTCTGAGTTTATGTCATTTATGTTACCTTTTTATGTCTTATAACTTTATATGAGGCTCTCACCACGGCGGGCTCCGTGGTGAGAGTCTCGTTTAGTTATTTCGGGTTCGCTTTCCGGCTTTATTCCTTCACTTCTCACGGTCTCGGGTATCCCTGGTGACTAGTATTATACTGTGCAGCATGAACAATAATAAAGTATTTTAACACAGAATTTAATAAGTTATTAAAACTTTTGTTACCAATCTACAAAGTTTTGCAATATCAAGTTGGTATTCATTTTGAAAGTTATATTTCGCAAGCTAGGTCTATCATATTGAAGGATTGCTGTAAGCGTTGCCTAACTCTAAAGTCTCAGTGTGTTGAACTGGTATATCTCTTGTTTGTCTGTCTCGAGTTTGAGGTGCTCGTGGGGGTGGTAGGACATAGATATATTATACAATAGATGAGAAGAATCATTTACATAAGTCTAAGCAAACATTTGGGGAATAATTAACAGTAAAAAAAACTATGTTAGGTATTGTATAATATTACCGGGGTATCCGAAGGGATTTCCGCACGAAAAAAAAAAAAAAAAAAAAAAAAAAAAAAGGTATTGTATAATATTTATTTATCAAATCTACGAGGTAAGGCTTTCCTTACTCCGTGATCAAAAATTGCACAAAATGCATTCAAGGCTCTCCCCCTGTATTACGTGGAAATGAATGTCCGAATCCTAAAAACTAATTTTTTTTTTTACGTGCGGAAATCCCTTCGGATACCCCCCCGCTGGCCAGCGGTTATGTCGTGTCTCGACTAAAACCGCACGGTGTCCTCCCCAAGTGTCCGTTGCCGGGCACCCCGGGTAAGCCCTCGAAAGGATAACCCCAGGGTTGGACTTTGGCCGCCACCGCGGCCTCGCCTGGTGGGGTCGGGTTTTATCCCGCTTCGGTGAGTTGGCAGGCGTGTGTAGGGCACACACGACACGCCTCCGCCACGGCCTGCTTCTGTAAGGACGGCGAGTAGGCCAACTGCCGTCCTCAGGCCCCGATCATGGAGGTCGGTAGACCCGGGCGTAGATGAGTCTGCGGCGTCCTCGCCGCAGACTGCGAAACTCGGGGGGCAGGATTCTCTCCCGCTCCCTCTCCGCCGTCTCTTTCGCGCGCATTACCTGCTCGCAGAAAGAGGCGGTGGCGTGCCACTTGCTCCCGTCGGAGACCACGGCCCTCACCATGGTCTCCAACGAGAGAACGTCCACGCCCAGGACCGCAACGAGATCCCGGCGTTGACTCGCCCACGCAGGGCAGTCCACCAACGTGTGGAGCGCCGTGTCTTCGCCAGGATCCTCGCAGTGCTGGCACTGCGGCGTTGTCTTCCGGTGGATGCGCCACAGATACTTACCGAAACACCCGTGTCCGGTAACCATCTGGCACATCCGGTAGGAGAGGTCCCCATGGTCCCTCTCCAACCACTCCTTCATGATCGGTCTCACCGCCGCAATGGTAGATTCCCCCCACCTTGGGTGCTCAAGTCGCACCCTCCATGTCTCCATGAGTTCCTGGCGGAGCAGGGACCACTGAGCCCTGATTTCTCGGGGCTCCGGCCTATGGCCCCGCTCCAGCGCCTCCTTGCGCCACTGGTACAGCAGCGCAAGGGCTCTCGCTTCCAGGTGCCATGGAGGGGTCCCGGCTAGGAGACATGCCGCCTCGACGGAGATCGTGCGATACCCCCTGGTGACTCTGACGGCCATCGCTTTTAACGGGCTGTTTAATACAGCCACGTTGCGGGCCGCCAGAGTCTCCGCCCATACTGGGGCCCCGTACAGGGCCATGCTTCGCACGATCCCCAGGTACAGTCTCCTAGTGGGGGCGTTGGGTCCCTTAAGTTGGTGAGCATCAGCTGCGATAGCGCGGCCGCAGCCCCCCTCAGTTTCGGAACCAGACTCCGGAGATGAGATCCGAAGTCCCATCGGCTATCGAGTACGAGCCCAAGGTACTTCCCCCTCCGAGGCCCGTGGAAACACATAGCCTCGGATTTGTGGAGAGCCACCTCGAGTCCCAGCCGCCGTATTCGACCCACGACTTGAGCAACCCCTGCCGTGGCCTTTAGTGCCGCGCTTCGGTGCGTTGCTCCCCGCGCCATAACGAGGGTGTCGTCAGCATAACACGTTATGCTGACACCCTCGAGCAACGAACCGCGCAGCACCCAGTCGCATCCGATGTTCCACAGGAGTGGCCCTAGGACCGACCCCTGCGGAACACCGCACGACACTTCTCGCCGCCCTGGCCCTAGCCAGCTCGGGTAAACTATGGCCCTCTCGGATAGGTATGCCTCGACATTGCGGCGGAGGTAAGGAGGCACTCCGTGATATGCGAGCGCCTCCCTAACGCAGCTCCAGGGTAGGGTGTTGAAGGCGTTGGCGATGTCGAGAGACACCGCCACCACCACCCCACCCCGCGAGACTACTTCCTCCGCCAGGCGCCTAACGCGCATGATCGCTTCCACGGTGGAGCGCCCCCGGCGGAAACCGAACTGGTTGTCTGCCAGATCTGGCCCCACGTGCGTGAGATGCTCGACGAGGCGCTCTGCAATAATCCGCTCAAAGAGCTTGCACACCTCGTTGAGCAACACGATCAACCAGTAACCGGATGGCTGGTCCGCCGGCCGCCCCGCCTTCCGGATAAGGACCAGTTTCCCCGTCTTCCAAGGCTTTGGAAACTGGCCCCTTTCGAGGCATGCGCTAAAGAGCGCCACCAGTCGAGGCCCTAGTTCCTCCAGGGCCAGGACCCATGCTCGGCCTGGAATGCCGTCGGGTCCGGGGGCAGTGCATTTCCGGGCTTTAAGCCGGAGCACTGCTACCCCCAGTTCACTCTCCCTGACTTCGGGCACATCGCTCTCGCTATTATCAGCGTCAGGCGCCTGAGGCGGAGCCATACGCGGAGGGACATGCTCCTCCGCTCTCGCTGGGAACAAGGAGCCCAGTACCCCCTCCAGCCGCTCCGGCTGGAGGCTCTGGGTCAGCAGGGGCGCCCTTGGGCGGATTTTGCCCCTGACCGCAAGGTAAGGACGCCCCCATGGGTTCTGCTCCAGAGACTTCAGCAGCTCTTCGCGGGCCCGCCGTTTGGCCTGCTTTATGGCTTCCTGGAGGGTCCTCTTGGCCCCCTTGTACGCCTCATACAGCTCCGCCTCTCGGGCTGCCGCATCGTCTGGGCGGGGACGCCTCCGGCGACACCTGGTGTACTGGCGGCGAGCGGTCACGCACGCTGCTCGCAGCTGTGCGATCTCCGCTGACCACCAGTACACCTGTTTCTTTGCCGGGCCGGGCTTAACCCTAGGCATCGCCGCATCGCAGATATGCGACATGGCTCTCCTGAACCATTCCGCCTCTGCGTCGACATCGGCAGGCCTGTCCAGTGACGGAATCCAGGCCTGCACTATTGATGCCTCCAGGAGAGCCTCTCGATCCAGGCGTCTGAGCGCCCAACGTGGATTCGGGGGATTCGTGATTGTCGGCGGCAGGTTAGTTGGAGCGGAGACGTTGAATCGAATATACTTATGATCGGAGTCCGTCTTCTCCTCCTCCACCACGCGCCAACCCTGGACGCGGCGGGCGAGAGCAGGGGTCGCGAATGCGACATCCACGACCGAACTGAGCCCCCGCCGCTCCCAGGTGGCGACACTCCCCCGGTTGAGGACCTCTAGACCACGGGTGTTGGCCCAGTCCTCCAGTACTCGTCCCTTGTCATTGGTTTCCCGGGAGCCCCAGGCCTGAGACCAGGAGTTGAAGTCTCCCAGGACCAAGACAGGACGAGGACGGCACGCAGCGAGAACAATGTCCAGTTCAGCGAGCCTTAGCTCAAGCTCGTACTGGTCAAGGCTTGGCGAGAAGTAGACGGTCCTCCCCCTCATAGTCCGCCGCGACACAGCCTCTGCACCTTGCAATGAGTGCAAGGCGCGAGGTGTCCGCAGCGGACCCCCCGAAGACGGTCGCTACGCCGTCCAGGTCCACCGGGCTTCCGGGGTGGACCCAGTACGGCTCAGCGACCACGACCACATTGATAGACCACTCCACGATGCTCTGGTACAGAAGATCCTGAGCACCGGTGCAGTGGTTTATGTTCGCCTGCAGGATGCGGATTGGTGTGTCCATTAATGGACAACCATCTCCGCATCCCGCCGCGAATGTGGCCGCTCTTGAGCGGCACCCCCGCTACCCGTTGCGGACGAACGGGGCTTTGGCCTCGAGGCGGCGCAGGTTCTGCTGTCCGCCCGGTGCTCCGCCGGTTTGCCCTCCGCTACGCATTTGTAGCAGCGCGGCGGAGCATCACACGCACTGGCCTTGTGCCCGGGCTGACTGCAGCGGAAGCACCGATCCCCCACGGTGTCTCCCGCTGTGCACTGCACTCCCACATGCCCCACAGCCAGGCACCTGAAGCACCTGGTCTCGCGGGGCTGCAGGAGTTGCACCCGCGCCTTTAGGAAGCCCCCAACGAGGAGGCTCCGTTCGTCCGCAATTATTTGCGCCGCTGCGACGGGGCAGTTGACGACTGCCGTGCCGTGACCGGTGGAGCTGAAGCGGATTTCTCCAGCTCTCACCTGATCACGGGGGCAGCCGCCTGCCTCCACGAAGGCGGAGATGACTTCCTCCGTCGTGGCTGCGTCATCCAGACCCGAAATGCGCAAACCTGTGAATTTGTTGGGTCTGGTGACGCGGACGGCTTCGGAATCCAGCGACTCCCTCAGCTTGGCCGCTAGGGCGTCGGCTTTGGGGCCGCTGGTAGCGCCGGAGACCTCGAGGAGGCGAGCTCCGGTGCGAGTTGTTTTGCACCGGAGCCCCCCCTCTATCTCGAGGGCCTTGAGGTCCACTGAGGCTTTAACCTGCCTCAGGACCTGGGCGTACCCCACGCCCTTCTCCACACCCTCCATCGTCACCGTCGGGACGACGGCAGTGGAGCGTGGGGCGCGGAGCCACTTCGGCGCCTTCGCCGCAGCGGCTTTTAACGCCTTCTTAGCCGCCTTTTTGGCGGCTCCCGCTACCACCCATTCCTCCCCTCTGGAGGAACGCTCGGGTGCAGCGGGAGTGGCGGGTATGGCGGGGGTGGGGGTGCCGCGCTTTTTCCCCTTCCCTTGTGGCGTTGGGGCCACTGGGGTGGCCGCTCCTGGATCCCCCAGGACCCTACGGTGGCCTCCACCACTAACAGCATCGCTCATCCTGTCTCCTCTGAAAGCAGAGGAGTACGGAGAGCGATGTGTTCCCGCCACGTTGGGTATTGGTCGACGGTCAATGCCAACCCCATGAAGGGGAAGCCATTGACCGCCGCCCAGGGTGTACCGGCCGCTTCGATTCCGTTCCCCCCGGACTGCAGCGGGATCGGAATCGGGGCGACACTCGAGGAGGTTACCCAACACACATCCCTACCCACAAGCTAGTTAAACTAAGCTTACTCAGGGGTCTACATAGCGTTGTGGTAATATGTCATAGAATATTATATTATCATGGTTATAACGATGGTGAAATAATGATATATAAATATCTCTGTGCTTGTATGGTCATTGCACACGCATGTTAAAGAGTGCCAGTGTAGTGCTTATGGTTATATGCTATTGTCACCAGACACACGTTAGGGCTATTCCCACCTAAGTGGTATTCGATACCGTCTGCGGTAGAGAAAACCGAGTGGGAATGCGGTACTACTGTTTACTACCAACTATTCCGCTCTGCACTTTTGAGCGAAGCCTGCACGGTATGCACCTTTACCCACAGCGGCAGTGAATACCGCTCAGATCTGAGTAGGGCCTAATTTATGAGTTATTTTCTCATCTGGTACAAAATATGTTTGTGGTGAGTACGCCTATGTGCGCAGTTATCAAGTGGGTCGTGTTGTGAAACAGAGAGAGGTGGTTGCCGATGGCTGCGCGGTGGATGGCGTGGCTTCTGCGCAACATACACGCTCGGCGCGCGACACGCTCACTGCTGGCTCTTGCTACGCATTTCTTTTACATGTCAATCAATTAAAAATTATAAAAAATGTAGTAATTAAAACAGGAAATCTAATATTTTTATAGCGACACAAATTACTGTTTACCAACGCTTTCGTGGAATTAATAAGTGAATAAATATGAGTATGTACCTACTTAGAATCTTGTACGCGCGTCGGCTCTACTCATCCTTTCCTTATCGATTGGTTTATCTTTTACGGGAGTAATAAAACTGTCATAAAAAAAAAATTGCACGAATTTTGATTTCTGTTTTATTGTATAGGTACATGTTTACAATGCATGTATGTTTTATTATTATTTACGTTTTAGTATAACTGATTTTTTTAATAAGTTCGTTTTAAAAAAAAATATATATTAATATTTTTAGGTTGATATGGGTAGATATAGATAACCTATTATTTATACATATAATGAGAATTGGCGTTTTCTCCAAATTATTCAAGCAACTTTTATTTATGAAAGATTATGTTTATTCAAGTAGAAACAAACATACTATACAGACCTACTAACTCACACATACACAAGATTTCGATAAAACTCTGGAGTCTGGACTGGTTGCGAAAAAAACGGTTTTGAAAATGTTATTTACTTGGTTTATTTTATTATAACGATATTATACCAATAAAATTATAATAATTAAAGACAGACACATTTGGTACTTAATTATTAAAATTATCTAATACTATGTAATTTTTAGGTAAATTTCGATGAAATCGATCTACCTATTGGTTTCTTGACTACTTTCGAATTTAAAAAAAGTTTCTCCATAGGAGGTCTAGTTATGACTCCCTGAGTCCGAAATGACCACTGGTCAAAAAGTTTATATATATATATATATATATATATACTTATATATATGTATGGTTCCACTTCCCAAAATTTGCGGCACTCTCACGGTCGCATTTTTGCCCCGATCGCTTTCAAACTGCGGTCAAAAATTGCTTGGGTGTAAACTTAGTTTAAGTTCGTGAATGGGTGGAATCCGGCCTAAGGGGACGGTAGGGCCTCACTTTTTGTGAAATCAGTTTTTCCTCAAAATTTCACGTTCCATTAAAGATATTCGAACCGTTCTAATTTTATCCCATAGTATACATGAATACCAACAACTTTTAATCATAAACCTATAAGATTAAAACTTTAACTAAAAGTGGAGGGGAGAAAAACCAAAATTTTTCGGGAAAAAAATCATAACTTCTAACCGGTGAACATTCTTGGTGACGGAAACATTTTTAATCGATAGGCCATTTTTAAGTCTAAAATAAATGTCTGAAAAGTTTTTCGCTAAAAGTTACCGTTTTCGAGAAAAAAAAATTAAACATGTTAAAAAATAATATTAATTGCTTCACGAAATCTACCTGTGCTTTCCCCCTGCGGGAACGGATTTTTTTGTTTATTCATTTATTTTACATCACTTAATAAAATTACAGATCATAGTATTCCATAAACCATTGGGGGTGTGTGTGCCGTGCATTCTATACTGCGATTACATAATATTTTACCTTATCATAATATTTTAAATCTGTGGTTTAGTGGAGCATGGGCGGGTTAACGCCGGGGTCACGTAGCGGTCCTGGGTGTGGACGTTCTCTCGCTGGGACCATGGTGAGAGCTGTGGTCTCCGACGGGAGCAAGCCACCGCCTCTTTCTGCGAGCAGATAATACGCGCAACAAGAAGCGATGTAGAGGAGCGGGGGAAAACCATGCCCTCGAGTTCCACCAGTCTACGCTCAGGACTACCAACCACCATGATCGGGGCCTGAGGACGACAGTCAGCCGACTCACCGTCCTTGCAGAAGCAGGCCAAGACGTGGCCAGATGTGTTGTATGTATCCTACACGCCACGACACGGGATCAAACCCGACCCCAAAGGAGAGGCCGCGATAGCGGATGAAGACCGCCGGTAACCGTGGGGTAACCCTGTTCAGGGTGCCTAGCAATGGACGCTGGGGAAGGACATCGTATAGTTTTTTTTTTGCAGTTTAGTGGTAGTCCATTCGACTGCTACGCTGAGGGTACGGGTTCTATTGCTGCTCAGTGCAAATATTTGTATGCATGACTATTTGCATTAGTGTTTGTATTTCTATGTAGGTATAATATGTATGTATTTATCAAAAAAAGTATAATTAAGTAGGATGTGTATCCCGCTTTCAGGAAGTCATATTTATATCCATAGCGGGTAGTTGCAGTTCGGGTCTAGATTGTGCCGTGTAAAATGTCCTGTAATAATAATTTATTATGTATAACATGCCCACATCATTATTGGAAACAAAAAAAAAATAACGCAGTCATCATCATCTACCTGCCCTTATCCCATTTTTTTTATTATTTGGGCTCCGCGCAAAATTTCATTCTCCTCCATACATTCCTGTCAGATGTCATCTCCTCAGTCACTTCCTTCCTTGCCATATCCTCTTTCACGCATTCCATTCGCTTTTCTTGGGCCTACCTCTGCTCCTAAAGCCCTGTACATTGATACTTTGAACCTTTCTAACAACGTTCATCTCTTCTTATAATATGTCCATATTACGATAGTCGCTCGCTTCTCAATTTTTGTGTAACAATCTACTAATTAAACATGCCTACTTGAAAATAAACTACTCCAATTTTTCCTTCATACTTCATGCGGGCTTAGGACCGTCGGAAATACTTTATTAGAATATTATTCAAACATAAATGACTTTTTGGTCTACGTAGTACCTTTTTTTTTTCGTGCTGAAGTCCCTTCGGATATCCCCCCGCCGGCCAGCGGGGACGGTTATGTCGGGCTTGAACCGACTAAAACCGCACGCCGTCTCGGGTCTTAAGACGCTGGGGTGTAAGGTTGCCCATAGAGCATATCCCTCGCACCCCGGTTTCGAGATGGCCCCCTCGGGTTTGGGAACCACGGTGTCCCCGTCTTGCCCCGGTTTGGAGGAGAGGCGCTAGTCACCCCGCCGTACCGGCCTGCGTCTGCTGGGGTGACAGGCGGCCTCACCTGTCACTTCGAAGAACTCGATGATATCTTCAATATCTGGAGAGTCATCTAGACGTCCTCGGCCTTGTGCATGTGACGGCATTCGAAACTGTCCGTGGTCGAGTAAGCGCTGGGTCGCCTAGTCTCTTTCAGATTGTAATTAGCAATGGCATACAGCTGCACCATTGCCAAATACTTAAGGTTGGTAAATTCGTACTAACGACTCATTTTTGGATCTCATGATGAACGAAATTGCGAGTTAAATCCCGCGCGAGTCAATG
The DNA here is from genome assembly GCA_946251805.1 of Cybosia mesomella. Taxonomy (NCBI): domain Eukaryota; kingdom Metazoa; phylum Arthropoda; class Insecta; order Lepidoptera; family Erebidae; genus Cybosia; species Cybosia mesomella. The sequence goes on along the minus strand of OX276390.1, from coordinate 24,127,873 downwards.
ACGTACTGGTGGGCGGCGCGTGCACCGCGGGCAGGAAGGGGCAGCAGAGCGGTTGCTAGGTAGTAAGCACCAGCGTCAAGTCGAAACCTGTGTGTAGCTGTAGCCCAGTCATATTAGCGGTTTCACCTCGGAATGAAAGATAATAAGCTGTGAATTGGTATACACCTTTGTTTTGTCGTTCTAAATGTTGTCTCAAAAGTCACAAACATTATCTATCGTGTCCGCGTCTTAAGATATTGAAGGTCAAAGTCCATAAAAATTGTTTTTTCGCGAATATCTCGCTTTCTATTGCTTAAATGAGATTTGCACCTATCATAAAAGTTGTAGAGTATAAAATTCTCTACAACTTTTGTTTGAACTTTTTTTTCATACGATCAACCGTTTTTGCGGTAGACAGCGAAGAGTGCGCCGCGTACAGTCATTTATTGCCCTAATGCAAGGTCAAGCGTGAGTTACGGTTATCAGTACGTTGTATAAAGTTAATTATTTACTAAAAAAATATAATTTTTAAACAATGCCCAGCCCATTATATATGTACTAATTATTAATTATTAATATTGAATTCTAATAAGTGACTTAATTATTTATATTTTTACGACCTTTGACCTTCAATATCTTAAGACGCGGACACGATAAGTACTTGTGACTTTTCAGACAACATTTAGAACGACCAAAACAAAGGTTTGTACCAATTTACAGCTTATTATCTTTCATTCCGAGGTTGAGCCCTTTTTTTACCTAATATGACTGGGCTACTGGGCGGTAAATGGTGATTGAAAATCGTCGCGTATACCGTAGTAAGTGTTTTACGTGAAGTTTAAAGGAGTTACTCGGGTTCTCATTTGTTTTGGCCAAACGACATGAATTTTGAAATCTATATTTATAAAAATGAAACCCGTTTTCCGTTGTCACGACATAGCATGAAAACGGCTTGACCGATTTGGCTGTTTTTTTTTTGTAGTTTTCTAATACAAGGTTCTTACGGAAAAAAATATTAAGAAAATCTCTCAGAAAGATTGAAAAATATACATTGTATTATGAATATTTAAAAAAAAGCGCGTTACGAATGTCAACGTCATTCAGATCAACGTCATAGATTCCAGTTCAAATTGAATAGGTACGCATACATAAGATAGGTCAGCTATACAAAATAAAGTAGTGCATCAAATTTACGCTAAGGCGGTAAGAAGTTCGCCGGGTCAGCTAGTGTTTTATAAAATTTATTTTTGATTTTCTAATTTATACTTCCAGGTGGTTTGTAATCGAAACTGTGCCCAAAATATTTCGTTCCAAAACGACTATAAACTCACTGTGTATCGACCAGTATTTACGTTGTGTATGAACCGATTTAAAAAATATATTTTTGCGTTGGGTGTGGTTTAGCTCCAAGTTGATCCCATAGAAATTTATTGTATTGATTGGACCTAGACTTCCAGAGATACAGCAGGGAACTCGTCAAATCAAATAGAAAATGTGAAATAATCGTGGTACATAATGTTACCGGAAATGTATGAAATCTAATCTAAATTGTATACAAATCCTAGGAAATTTATATAATTCCAAAGCTATTTAGGAAATGTATGAAATATTGTTTCTAAAACTATTTAATACATAAATGTCCTAGGAAATGTGCACAATTCCTAGGAATTGTATATAATTCCAATATCGTATTAGGAAATGTATAAAAAAAATAACCACGAAGGCTAAGGCGGTAGCTCCGCTCCGCTTCGCTCCCGTCTTAGCCTTGTAACCTAACCTATCTGAGTCGGGGTACTCTGAGTCGGGGTGTTAAATAGTTAACGCGGCACTAGCGAGATCGCCTGATCAGACAAAACAATACCCTCCCCTCGCCCCGCTATCCCCGCATACCCATTGATATCTCAAATATTTACATTTCCGATTGCTATTTAGACAATGCATAGATTTCCTAGGAAATGTGTCTAATATAATTTATTACGTTTCCGTGTGATTTTAGGAATTACATACATTTCCTAGAAATTGTTACAATGACGGATTACATACATTTCCGGTAACATATATGTATAAGGTGTCACAAAATTAGGGCTCTGAATTTGGTGAGACGACTTGGTATCGACAAAATGTGTATTTGAAACAAAAAAAAATATCGGGTGAAATAAAAAAAAATATTTAAAAAAAATAAAAAAAATAAAAAAAACCACCAGCGACCAGCGTCACGTGACGCGACGAGCACACGTGACGCTGGTCGCGATTTAGTTTCGCGGATTGGTATCGCGGATAGTATCCTCACAGTATTCTCCAAGCGGATGTGTGGGAAATAAAATCTAAATAGCGACCAGCGTCACGTGTGCTCGTATTTGGTGGTGTTTTTTTTTCATTTTTATATTTTTTATTTTTATGATTTTTATAAATATTTTTTTTATTTTACCCGATATTTTTTTTTGTTTCAAATACATATTTTGTCGATACCAAGTCATCTCATCAAATTCGGAGACCTAATTTTGTGACACTTTATATATATTTGCCTCGGAGAATTTTGCATAACATAACTTCACGCCTGTATTCCCGAAGGGGTAGGCCGAGGTGTATTACACACCCAAGATTCGCCAGTTATGTTATGGTCCCAATGTAATAGGGGGCGAGCCTATTGGCATCTACCGGGCACATTATTAAGCGAGCGATAATGAACATTTATTAATGCACACATAACTACGAAAAGTCAGAGGTGTGTGTCCGGGGCGACTGGGGATCGAACTCGAGACCTCGTCTCAACAGTCCGTTACGTACGCCACTAGGCTATCGCCGGTAGAATAATATAATTTCGCATATGTGGGACGTGTCTAGGTAGCTCAGTTGGTCAGAGCAATCCCTCTGTAAGGGACTGGCCGCGGGTTCAAGTCCCGTCCTAGATGTTCTTTTTTTCCGATCTAAATCTAGAGGTATAGTTAGATTTATGACCATCCTGTGCCAGGGTAGGTACTTACATTATTGTGGTTGAGGACGTGCTGAAAACATCCAGACCTTGATTACGAAAGCAGAACTTATTAACGATGTACAAAACCATATAACCAATAGACATTCATGTCTATTAGTTATATGGAATTACGTCGATCATACGAGGTAGAGGTAACTAACTATGGTCGCAGACGAACAGAACTGGATTATTAAGACAGACAATGGAACTCCTTAACGACGAACATTATGAATATCCCGTTTAAGTTATTTAAGGAATAATGTCAATCCTACAGGTACCTACTTTATTATATAGAACTAAGTACTTACCTAGTTTGCAGCATTTTCAACGATCTGCTAAGCATTGTCCATTATGACGATAGACTGCTCTAGTTTTCAATATTTAAAAGTTATTATTATGTTGTTCCCTACTCACTTTGAAAATAACAGATTTTATGCGAATTCACTTCTGATAAATCAGTTGCGTTCACTGAAAGGGGAGAAATAAACAATTTTAATGAAACAAAATTAAACCGATATCAATAACCAAGAAGGCACTGAAAAGTGGGTAATAACTGAATTACAGTCGGAGCTTGAATGAATACTCATGATAATTATATAAGGTACCAGGTACTAGATAGGTCAGCTACAAAACTATGTGAGTAGGTAGGTACTTATCTAAGATTAGAACGACCTTTGCTAGACGCTTTAGCCCATATAAGGACTACTATACCTATAACAAATCGGTTAATTGGTGTGATATAAAGCAGTCCTCACTGAAGGAAGCAAAATCAAAGATCGTGGGATGGCCTAACCTCTTTGACCTACGATTGTACTGAGGACCTTCTCTTGCACTTGTTGTGATCAAGGGAAAAAGTATAGGTAGACTAAATTAACAATTGAGCACACCACTTCTCATACTTATGTTAATTATATTATTATTTTGTTCATTTTTCAATGCGCATAGATAAACACTTTATTTCTATTTCTATTTGTTTTGTATTTTGTATGATCAGCCTTTGGACAGTGTTGTTAATTTTTGATTATTGTAAATCGGACTAGGTTTTGTAAAAATATGACATGGAAATAAACTAATTTTATTTTAATTTTGTTTATTTTTATAGTGATTATTCAATTACTAATTGAAGTAAATCTCTGTGTACATATACTATCTCTTCTCTATAATGTTATATTTAACCCTACTACTCCTCTTTGAGTTACGGACTGAATTTAGACAGTACAATATTTCGACATGTAGCGAACTTCGAAAACACTTATATCGACAAGTCATTGCTTCGACAGACAACTATTAGACAATACATACCTTCGAATTACCACTACTTCGACAGACGATTATTCGACAGACAATACTTAGATTAGACACATCTTCGAATGACCACTAGTTTGACAGATTTTTTTAACATTCTCCCAAAATAAAAATGCTCTGAAATGTATTAAAAAATGTGCCCTACCTAATTAAACATGTACCCAATCAATTGAAACATTCATTCCGGCGCTTCTCCGGCCGCTACCGCGGCACGCTCGCTACGCTCTCTCGGCTCACGCTCTGTTGGGGTCACAGTTCTAACCTAACCTAACCCAATTTACTTATTTTTGGAATATATTTTTAAAAATCTGTCGAAGTAGTGGTAATTCGAAGGTGTGTGTTGTCTAATAATTGTCTGTCGAAGCAATGACTTGTCGATGTGTTTTCGAAGTTCGCTACATGTCGAAGTATTGTACTGTCTAAATTCAGTCCGTAAATGCTCCTCTTTATCTTGAAAAACGTTTTATATTTATGCACGACACTATACAAGATACTTGAGATCATCGAAAAATTTGACTTCAGAAATTGTAGCGCATTTCAAAAGCTTTTATGATAAATCCTTCACTATACAAGCCGCACGCCTGAGGAATGTATTGCCTGAAATTATCAGACAAGCATAGTCACTGTCAACTTTTCAACTTCAATATTGAAAAAAATATTATTATTTTGTTCACGACTCCCTTTGATAATAACAGGTTTAAGCGAATTCGCTTCCGGTAAATTAGTTGCGTTCACTGAAAAGGGAGAAATAAACAATTTTAATAAAACCAAATTAAACCGATTTCAATAGCTAAGAAGGCCCTGAAATAAGTACTTTTCAGTGTATCTATTAAGATATTTATTGAGATATTGGCCACTGGTAATAACTATTTTACAGTCGGTGCTTGAATGAATACTCATGATATGTAAGGTACCAGGTAGGAAAAATACCAAAATTTAGTGTTAGCAGGTACAATGATTATTCAATTACTAATTCTGTAAATCTGTATTTTATCTTTGATAACGGGCGGATATGTGATAAGTGTTCGTAGTAAATTGAGTACCTATCATGTTGTTTCTTCTTTTAACTTCCGTTGATAAAGTATATTTGTTCTATAAGAATAGTAAAAAAATTCTTATCGGGTCTCGAGAATCTTATCATTGTTAGTTAGATTGGCGCTAGTGAAGGAAATTGCTTTGATCCGTGATTCACATTGGACTAAATATGTAGATTACTTAGAATGCCTAAGTTCCTATCAGTAATCTAAATAACTAAGTATGATTGCAGATTATTCGTGATAATATATCAATTCAACAACATTCACTTATATAATATATGGGATTCACCATTAGGGCCTTTCCCTCTCTCTTTATTTATTTATTTATTTATTGATTAGGACAGCCATTGGTTAATACAACAATACTATGCTATAATTACACAAACGATGGATCTATTTGGTTGTTTAACCTTTTAAGGCAGCCACTGCATGCTCAATTTTGATCGAATTCAAGGCTCAAATCGGCCCGGCACAAAAAAAAAACAACAAAATACACAAACGTCACAAGAAAAGTTTTAAAATAGTAATCTATTAATTTGTCACAATGGTGCATAATGTCAAATTTAAATGTAAATTAATGTCAAGTAAGTAATTATAATGCAATCATGTCGATTAAACAGTAATAAATACGAAAATTACGAGTTATATCTAAAAATGGGTAAAAAAAAAAACATCAAATTCAAACAAATCAATGTCAAACGAATCAAATCAAGTTAAAATCAAAATTACAATTAAAATCAAAGTCAAAATCAAAATCAAAATTAAAATTAAAATTAAAATTAAAATAAAATAAAATATTAATCAAAAATAGTTACAATGACCAATCAGGAATGCCTTGAGAATCGCTAACATTGTTCTAGGTCAACTTTAATTTGATCATTTTTTTGAAGGTGGTGAATGAATCATGGTAGATATCCACTGACGAACTGCAACTATTAAGTAACCGACATAGGCGGGGAATGACTGAATTCCTACCAAACTCTGTTCGGGTTTCTCGAAGGCACAGTCAGTCTAAATTTACTCAATAACACTGTGGGCAGTCTATCAGCCCTCTCATAATTTTGAACAAAAAAGACATATCCAAGAAGTCTCTACGCTGGGCAAGAGATTGCACACCGAAGTGTAGCTGCTATATAATATATGGGATTCACCATTAGGGCCTTTCCCTCTCTCTTTAATACAATAGAACCATAAATAATACAAATATACTCAGTGACATCGAACCCATTTCCCACACAGGCAACCGGGACAGCACTAAGATGAAGAAGAAGAAGAGGCCCATAAACACTGCCAAGTTACACACTATGTATAATCAGGGCCTATCGCAGAGGTCCTAATTCTCTTGAGCAAATTTATTTACCTCGTGTACGTCGAGAGTGCAGAATACATACCTACTATGAAACCTTTTATAAAATATTATGAAATAATTAAAATTGTTCTCGGTTGATATTACAGTTATAGATTAATAATAGATATAAGTATGTACTTACTTCAATTATTTATTTAAATTTAGAACTAGTTTATGAATTTTATTATATTTTTTATTTTATTTAAGAAGTTATTGATGTAGGTAGGTAAAAAAAAAGTAAGTCAAACGAACCTAGGTATATAATTTTACAAACGCCTATTGTTCAGTTCCGTGAAATGGTATCATGCGAAACATGTTCAGTTTCACCTACACAAGTACAGATATTACGCTCACAAACATCAATAATGCGACCAATGTGTAAAATCAAAAACATAAATTTAATGTGAAATGATAGCCGAGTTCAAAATTAAGAATATGCGTTGTTGTCGAATTCTTCGATAAAAGAATTGAGATGTATATGGATGCCAAGTTCTGTGTAGAAAATCTTAAAATTTTAGAAACAAGCACCTATAACATTCTTAAATAAATAGATATATCAATTTCTTGTTTCTTGATGCTACCACAATATTTTCTACCTAAATTCTTAAATTTTAACAGTCAATTATTTACAAAATGCAAAATTATTTCCCTTGGGATGTATTTCAAGCTCAAGATTCCAGATTTCGGTTTTCAGATTTTTATTTTGTACATGCTTCGTAGTCTACCTTGATACCAAATATCAAGTTTCTATCTCCTGGAAGCGGGCAATAGCTAAATATAAAAAAAAATATCAATTTTCCAATTTTTTCCTTTGTATATGCCTCAAAGTCCACCTTGATGCCAAACATCAAGATTCAAGGTCATCAAGAGGTGGGTTAGGTTTTTGATATATAAATCAGTGAGTCCGTCATAAAAAAACTTTCATGAAATTTTGGATTCTAGACAAATTAAGGGGCTTTAATAGGTAAATGTGCAGAATTTCGGCTGGACACGCTACCGTGTGTCTAGATCAACTAGTAAGAGTTACAACATAGAACATCTCCGGCCGAATACTTTATCACAGTGTCAACTCGTTCTTATTATTTCATTTATGTTCAGTTTTGCATATGACGGACTAACGGAGGAAAACACATTAAAGTCGATTAGCCGCACCTGGTTGTTTACAAGCGAATACCATACATACCTAGAGTGTTTTAATATCTGCATCACACACAGTGGCTGGTCTACCTACTATACATTTCACTTGTTGCGATAGTAAGGTACCGGCCTAGATACTACTTTTGGTCACAACTCAAGTTATCACACCTATGTTATAGCAACGTTTTCCAGAGTTTACTATGCCCTGGCCCAGTTGTTTAATAGCACAGTTATTCCCATCGTCAAACGTGGGCCACAAGTTTTTTAACCCTCCTAGTGCATAGAGATATGAAAAACTCATATGAACTTCTCTTGATCTCGTAATTCACGTACGAGTATGATTGATAGTAAAAAAATAAGACAATGCCAGAGACCCGTAGTTTTGTTCTCGTCGCCCCGTGCCAAGTCGCCACACTCGCCATCCAAAATTTGGGCAACGATGTGCTACGAATAAGGGACAGTGCGCAACTTGAAGTCTGGCCCCCAAACTGAAGGGCACAGCTATTGTTTCGGCGCGGCTGCTGCCCATCATGAGGGGGCCCGATGACTCCTGCAGTAGACTCTACGGGGGATCAATGGATGCTGCGCGCTCCGCAGCGAGTGATGGCCAACAGGGTCATCAGATGGTAACGCACGATCTCAATCGAAGCGGCGAGTCTCCTTAACGCAACTCCACCATGGGCCCTGTAGGCGAGAGCCTTTTCGCAACTATATTGCTACAGCACCCTAAGCTTCGGGAAATCGAGGCTGTGAAGTCACAGCTCCACCAAGGCCATCGTGGTAGGGTGGAAGAAACGACTGGGGCGACCTAGCGAAGTGCACGCCTTAGTAGTACGGTAAGACCCATCATGGAAGACTGGCTAGAGTGGCGACATGGGAGCCTCTCATATCGGCTGACGCAGGTGATCTCTGGTAAGGGGTGCTTCGTGGACCACCTGTGTCGGATCAGGAAGGAGCCAACGTATGAGTGCCATCACTGTGATGTAGGTGAGGAATCAAGGCTGCACACACTGGCGGAATGCCTGGGTCTTCGCACGCCGGGGAAAATAAAACTATCTCCTGATTCTACACATAACTTACCAATTTTACCAAAAAAGATTACGAGTATAGAATACTTAAGTACCTGGCTTCTTTGGTTGGCTACCGACATCATCATAGTTGTGGAGTCGCTGAAGCATCTGCTGCAAAGCCTGAATGGAGCCTCTCGCACCAAGACCAACGGGTCTTGGTGCCATGTGAACTTGGACAAAACCAAGGTTATGTTCAAAGAACATGGACATGTGAATGAGACCGATTGCCATCGAAGGGTCGGTTTTTCAACAGTATAACCTTGGGCAGGTTATCTAGCTCGGTAGAAACAACTTTGAGAAAGAAGTCACCAAAAGGATCCAATTAGGTTGGGCAGCATTTGGCAAACTACGTCGGATTTTCTACTACCCCTTGACCGCAATTGTTCGACCAGTGCATCATAACTGTCATGACTTACGGTACCGAAACGTGAACATTGATAGTGAGGCTAGTCCACGACTTAAAAGTGGCGTAGAGGGCTATGGAGTGAGCTACGCTTTGAAGGATAAAATTCGAAATGAGGTCATACGACAAAAAACTAAAGTCACCAAGATATCTCGCAGTATTAGCAAGCAGAAGTGACAATGGGCTGGCCACATATACCGAAGGACCGATGGCCGATGGAGCAAACGAGTCTTAGAATGGAGACCGCGAATCGGCAAACAGAAGGTAGGATGTCCCCGAGTAAGATGGACGGACGACCTGAAAAGGTAGCTGGGATAAACTGGATGCGCAAGGCGGAGGATCGGGTGCTATGGCGTACAATTGATTGATTAACCTAATCGGTGTGTTTCTCTATTTTAGTGAAGTCATGCAACTGGTTTTTAACTGACTCCAAAAACGGAGTAAGTTCTCAATATGTATGTTTATTTTTTATGTATGTTCGAATATAACTCCTTCATATATGGACGGATTAGCAAAATATTTTTTTGTTAAACAGACATTTCACAACAGTTCCATTTAAATTTCGTAAAGATGATAAGTTTCGGAGACAGACAACGGAACTCTTCAATGAATACCAGCAAATCAACCGCGATTGCTGCTACCGTATATCTAGGCATTATTCACGTAATTACAAAACATAACATCACGCCTGTACCCGCTAAATGGGTAATATGTTTAGAATATTCAGGTAGGATAATTCGGTCATTGATGAACCGAATTTAAAAAATCTTTTTGCATTCGTTTTGGTTTTTGGCTTTGAAGTAATCTCATATCAGTTTCATTGGTATTTAACCTTGAACTTCGGAGAAACACAAGGCAGACGGATACTAGCGTCGCTTTCCGATAAAAAAAAAATTGCATTGGGCTCCAGGTTGATCCCATACAAATTTATTATGGTATTGGAGTTTGGACTCCGGATATACACAAGGGAACTACTCAAAATCAAATGGAAAATATGAAAACGTATGTCAGGAAAAATATATCCAATTTTACAAAAGTAAGTGACATTACAGACAGAAATCTGCGCAATAAAAATAAACTGATCCTTCCATGTTTTCGGCTCAGCAAAGTTAGTGATTCTTTTAGGGGGGAAGGTATACGCTTTTATAATAAATTACCTGAATCGGTCCTTGGTATGCCTGACAATAAATTTAAAACCTTTGTTAAGACCACCTTATGTAAAAAAGCATACTATAGAACAGATGATTACCTTAAAGACAAAAATGTCTGGCTTGAGCATGGTGCAGGCCCCTCTTAATGCTACAACTACAGCATAATATTGTAGTAGGCAACCTTTTTTTTTACCATATTTTAACTTTTTTAAATTATTTTAACGTTTAACTTAGGTTAAATTTTTATTTTAACTTTTGTTTTTTTTTTATATACCTTTATTTATCTTGACACGAGACAAAAATGTACATTCGTCCATATTTAGTCTTAAGAAATCACTATTTATAATATGACGTCTTGAAAATGCCGCAGTGGAGTTTGTTGCGCCGTTTCTTCTCCACTAGGGCCTAGGAAGCGGTGGTAAACTTAGTTTTAAGCAGATTTTGACGTCAAAAAGATGTAATTACGTTGCACTATTTTGAAAAATAAAGACTTTGACTTTGACTTTAGGTTTATAACTATGCTGTGACACCGTAGGTACAATGAGATCAACGACATGTTCAAATTGGCTAGACTTGGGACTACCAAGGCAGAAAACAGAACTTCTTACCGATGTACAGCTTGAATATCTCGATTTAAGTTATAATTATAGGGTATTATGTCGATCATAAGAGGTACCGTACGTACCTAACTATGGTTGCAGACATGCTGGACTGGACTAAACTTGGACTAAGTACGAAGGTGCAGCCTCCGTGGTGTGGCGGTATTGAAAGCGGCCGCTACGCAGGAGGCGCGGGTTCGATCCCCGCTCAGTGCAAATATTTGTATGCATGAATATGAGTATTTGCATTGGTCTGGTCGTGCCTCGGAGAGCACGTTAAGGTGTCGGTCCCGGTTGCCATACGAATATGTATGACAGTCGTTATAGGGGAAATGGGTGAAATGGCCCCACATAGAAGGGCTGATCACCCGTCTGGTCAAACGGCGTCCCCACTGGCAGTATATAAGTACGAAGGCAGACAACGGAACTCCATAACAACCAACATTAAGAAGGTCTCATTTAAGTTGATGAATAAATATTGTTGATCCTACTTGTACTTTATTACAGAACCAAGCAGCATTTTCAACAATCTTTCGTCGTATAGTCTTCTAGTTTTCAGTGCTTAAAAAGTTTTGAAAGCTTCTATTTTTGAGTTGTTTACTTTGAAAATAGCCTTGGATGCGTATTTCCTGGTCTTGAATCGTCAGTATGAGATCTATAATTCTCGTATTGAGGGCGTCCAAAGAAAATTCCATCGTTGACTTGACTATAGGGCACAGCAATACTTAGTTGACTACGAACATCGTTGTAGAAGATAGCACTCCTTATCGCTTTATGCTTATTGTTTAATAAATAAAGTATTGTTCTTTCAAAAATGAGTAGGTACATTTTACCAAAAAAAAACCACTTCAAAAACAATAAGCCACTGGATAATGAAAAATTACAGAGATGAATTACAGATTGAATTCAAAAGATAAAAGTGCACGTCAGACTTCATTTGAAGTCGGTGCCAAGCCAAATCTGCATATCAATCGAGATGGCTAACAATGACATCAATATATAACGAGATAACTTGATTCTAAGGCAACACTAAGTTTGCCGGGTCAGCTATTAGGTACTATTGTGCTGAGAGTGAGACGAAGTCGAGTGAAAAGCTCTCCATACTCCACTCGGTGTATTTAGGTTGTGACGCTACTCCTCCTAAAATAATCGACCAGTTTTGACCAAACTTGGCATGTAAATACAACATGATACCCGGAAGGTTTAGAAAAAATAAAATAAAAATCGAACATACCATGGAGGAATAATCACCCTTCAAAAATTTCAAAATCTGATTTCTCCAAATGATCAATATTGAGACTACGATTTTGGCGCCAAAATGTGCAACTTAACTATTGGCTTAAGACAGAAAAAGAAAATTGAAAATCGGTCATGAACATACCAGAGAGTAATCACCGGAAAAAAAAAATCAATGGTATGAAAAAAAATTGCGCGTGAAAATAGAATTTTCGGTAATGGGGGGTAGTCGTTGGGCAGGTTTTGTAGGTAATCATGTAGTGCACTCTCAGCTCAACATTGCAACAGCAGGATGCATTGCGCCCCTAGTAAAATTATATTATTATTTTATTTATTATAATATTAGTTGTGATTTTACATTGGAGATATTTAAAAAAATACTTGGTTTTTACATTTTTTAAATTTAATTTTAATAATTTAAAAAGCAATCTGAATACAAAAGTAATTTTTGAAGTGAAAACTTCTTTAGCGGCGTTGTGCACTTTTTTTGTAATGGGTAAAAAAGGTTAAACTCGCGTCATTAAACACGTAACCTGATCGTAAGACAACAAATATAGAAGCGCTAATTTCACACTGTACTTAACAACCTTGGCGGTGCGTTCGTCTAATTCAAGAAGATAAAATAAAAAGATTTATGGCACCAAATAGAATAAGTATTACAAAAAGTTATATGATGACAAAAAGTGTTTCTTGCGCCTCAGTCGGAATCGCTCTCAGTCTTGACGAAGTCAAAGACCACTCAGGTCTTTGAGTCAGTCTTGACGAAGTCAAAGACCACTCAGGTCTTTGAGTGAGTCAAGACTGAGAGCGATTCCGACTGAGGCGCAAGAAACACTTTTTGTCATCATATAACTTTTTGTAATACTTATTCTATTTGGTGTCATAAATCTATTTATTTTATCTATTTTGGTGAGTGAGAGTGCCGGAGCCCAAACTCCTTTCCCATCCCCTCCTAAACTCCTTTCCCATCCCCTCCGAAAGTCTTTTCCCTTCCCCTTTCCTTTACAGGGTCGGCAGCGCGAGTGTGACGCCACTGGTGTTGCACACATCCATAGGCCGCGGTAACCGCTTCCCATATGGGCCGTGTGCTTGTCTGCCACCTTAGTGGTATAAAAAAAAAAACTATTGATATTAAATAGAAGTTAAACAAAATGCATCTATTAATGAAAAAAGTGACGAAAATAGCGAAAGAAAATGAGTGAGTACTTTATAAATATATTGGCGATGATGGTTCTGCTAATAATGATGGTGAAAAAGATGTTGAAATTATTGATGGAAGTTGATTTTTCTGAGGGATAAACTTTTTAATGTAAAATAATTGTAATAGTCTGAATTGTTAAATTTTTAATGTACCTAATATAAATTGTAATTTTTGTGTACGATAGCGCAATAAATGAATATTGTATGTTATGTAAATGATAGTACTTTTATACTGATAATTAAAGCAATTCGTGCAAAATTACTTCCTAACCATTCCAAAATATCAAAAATGCACAACGTTAATATTCAAGTTTTCACTTCTGCCGGCACTCCCGGAGTGCAACCCGTTGTATTTTTTTTTTTGGAATTATTTCTGTTTGTTCGTGCTGGGCATAGGGATTACAATCCGAAATACTGGATCCGGTAATTCAGTTGTCAGTTCAGTCAATTCAGTATTTCATTTATGAACAACTTTTACATTGTTTGAAAAAATTCTAAAAATAAACAAAAGCACTTACTACATTCGACCGGATTCGGATTCCAGAAATCCCTCAATATGGGTGTCAAATGAAAGAGCTTGACTAGAAGAATAATGTACACTATACTGAAAGGGAATGAGGAATATAAATCTTCATCATCGTCATCATCATATCAGCCGTAGGAAGTCCACTGCTGAACATAGGCCTCCCCTATTGACTTCCATGTCAATCTTAAGGCTATATAAATCTAGTCAGCTTCGATGGCGTTTCTCTGTTCACGAAAGTTCCAGTCAGGGAAGCTATGTCATGTATCCGACCGCTGTTCTCTAAGGACATCGCAGAATTGTTCGAGTTCGTGTTGACGACTTCCTACTTCCAGTGGAACAACACGTTCTATGAACAAGTGGAGGGTTAAGCCATGGGAATCCCCATCAGTCCTGTAGTTGCGAACTTTTACATGGAATTCTTTTAAGAAGCCGCTCTTGAAAGAGCGCCCAAGAAGCCTAAGGTCTGGTTACGCTACGTAGATGATACCTTTGTGGTTTGAAGTCATGGAGACACGGAGCTGACTAAGTACCTGAATCACCTGAACAGTATCCATCCTAACATCCAGTTCACCATGGAAGTAGAGAAGAACGGAGACCTGCCATTCCTCGATGTCCTGGTATTCAAAAAAGAAGATGGCAGCCTTGGTCACCGGGTCTATCGAAAGCCTACATACACAGACCGTTACTTACACAAGGACTGCAACCACCATCCCAGACAGAAAATGCAGTCATCAAGACCCTGGTCCACCAAGCTAAGAGCATCTGTGAGCCTCTACACCTTCAAAACGAGTTACGCCACCTAGACTCGGCCTTCCAAGCCAATGAATTCTCCGCCCAGGAGATACGGAGAGCTCTTCACCCGAGGAAACCTTCTCTAATGAACCAGGATGAGGAGAAACCTGCCCTTCTAGGGAAGGCCTTTTTGCCATACATTCATGGTACAACGAAACGTATCGGGAGACTGTTAGAAGCTTACAACATCAAGCCTATTTCCAAGCCCACGACGCAGTCAAGGACCCTCGTGACCCACTATCTTCAGCTGGAGTTTACCGAATCCCCTGCTCATGTGGCTCTGTATACGTGGGCACTACTCAAAGAAGCATCAAGACCCGCCTTTCATAATATGAACGAAATTGCCGCCTCAGCTACTTCGACAAGTCAGTGGTTGCTGAACACACCCAGGAGGATGGTAATCATACCATCAAATTTCAGAACACGAAGGTTCTAGCCCGGCTACTTCGAGAAGCCATCGAAATATTCACGTATCCCAACAATTTTAATAGAAAAAGCGAAGGTTTTCATCTCCAAAAACATTGGTACCCAGCACTGAGAGCCGCGCGTCATCACAATTCAAACATGACGAAGCCAACACCATCCCCGGTATCGGGAAACCACACCCCCTTACTTAGCCTCGACCAATCATGATCGAGCGCATATCGGTTCCGCAGCTCTCAACCAATCAGGATCGATCACGTCATTATCCCCCTCCAACTGCACCTATAAATACGCCAGTGACTCGGGCCTCTACATCAGTCGCAGAGATGTCGCCGCCGAGGAAGGTTCTCCGCACTTGACGACGTCCGGACCTGTACCACTGAAGATAACGAAGAAACGTCTGGAATACAAGTTTCCGATGGACCACGGCCACAACAGCCCGGAAGCAGTATTTTCTACGGAATGAGGAATGTTAACGAAATGAAAACTAGAAAATGATCAGCTTACGGAGTAGCTTGTTGAAAATTATTTTTTTACTTGTATACTCTTCAGGCTTAGTTAATTTGCACCTTTTGGCTCCGTTTTGAACTTTTTTGTTATTTTTGTCTAGTCTCATTTTATAAGATAAATATGTAATACTTAAGATATATAATAGCTATGAAATACCTACTTGTGCGAAAATTGAATGACTAAAGGAAGAACTAGAAAAACAAACTAAACCTAATTAAACACCAAATTGCCTGAATCTTAAAACGTAACAAAATAACAGAAACGAAATAAAAAAATAAGGAGTATTAATAATATAGTAAAGAAAGGATACAAAAAGCATGTAATAAAAAACCTCCACGACAAAATAGAACAAAAAGATATGAACGTGAAACCCAATAAAAAGACAAAAATAACCTTAAAATTACAACTCTACGTAAGTACGTATGAATTTTTTAAATTAAATGTTGTCGCGACCGGGGCCCTCTCTAATTATTAGCCGTTTGAAATTTTCTGTTTGAACAGGCATAGAACTAGCATATGAAGACCATAGAGTCAAACTGCTGTTACATAGAAGGATAAGTTGATGAACTTGTAAATACAATATCTAGTGCCTATAATTATATATATATATATAATTATAATAACTAAACCAAGTAGGTATGCCTTCATATATTTTCAAGGTGGCTTATGAAAGGATGTCCAAAAACTTGAGTTGGGTTTGAAGGTCATGCGACAAATGCCTTTCACTACTACTTAGCTATTATTCATATTCTGAGTTCTGTATCGAATTGCAATCTTTGCGTACATAATTAATGATATCTAGTGTGGCGTAGCGTTAGACTTTTAAGTCAGAGTTTGCGGGTTCGATTCCCGCTCAGTGCAAATCTTTGTATGCATGAATGCTTATGTATAAGTATATGCCGGAAGTTTATGCGAATGTAACACATTGAAATAAAACCATTTTAACGGATGCTATTGCGATTTATTTTGTGTCATTGTTAAAGGACAATGCCATAAAATGTATGGACTCAAAATCCAGAGTCGATCAAATAATTCACTATTTGATTTCTGTAAAACAAGAACCAAGTATTAAAAAAAATACCGATTAGGTAAGAGTTTTAGAAGCTTTTTGATATGAAGTCAAGATATGTGTCGTTGTTTTAATTGTTATTTATTAATGTACCTATATTTAATTATGATGTTACTCTATCGATCTGCCAAAAGAAAGCAACTTTGGTATTATAATGCAAATGATTATTTTTAATAATATATAAATAAAAAGTAATATATAAAAAATAATATATAAAGGTATTATATCATAACGTGTTTTCAAAATCAATTTGGACGTTGTCCAAAAAGTTAGCTGGTTGTTGCAGTCCTTTATCTTGCAAAGCCTAATTGTAGATCGTACTAATACTATGCACACAACTGCCTAATGTTCGTCGGCTATGAATACACGATTAATTCTGTTTAAAAATAGCACCCGAGAGATGGTAGAAATACCATCATCTCAGGTTATACATAATATATAAAAGTATTACGTTCAAGATCCTGACATGATTCGACTCTATGCGACCTCTTAATAGGAAATTGTTTTCTAATCCTTCAATTATTATCTGCTGAGGATACCTTTATATTTGAGTTCAGTGTCCAGTGTTGGTAATGGTTTTGTGAGAAACAAATTGCATGTTTAAGACCATCTGTTTGAGCTCTAATAAAAATATGCTATACTACACCTAAATAATTTTAATCGACGCTGGTTTTTTTTTGTAGCCTTCTCTTTTGTATGCGTGTTTGTATGTAAATATTAAAAAAACACGGAATACTTAAATCAGTAAACACCAAAAATAGTTTTATTTTAATATGTATATTTGCATTAATCTAGGTGTTTCTATGTAAGTACTAATATAACTAGTCTGGCCATAAATACTGTTAGATACTGTTACGTGCGCGGGGTACAAATTAAATGCCGTTTACACAACAAAGAGGTTTATTCGCTCACCACAAACTAGACAACTAAATAACTAGCACACACGTACTCTTCAACAGTTCAAGCCGCTCAGCAGTTCACAGTAGTCCACAGTCGTTGCTTAAGTCGCAGGTATAACTCTCTTGGTTCACTTCGGTAAGATGTGTTCGCTTTCGTTTCGAAAAATAAACTGACTCGTGTCGATCGCCGGGCGCCCTTTTATAGCTCTTAATAAAGAGGGTAGAATGTTCTGGAATCATCTAGAGATAAGGCACTAGAGCGTTCGAGAATAGTAGGTATTTACACAGTCGTGCCGACGATAGAGGTGAATGCCCTTGTTATCGCGATTTGTAGGTAAAGCAGTTATAGGTAGACAAAGGGCTTGTGATTTTGTATTGACTTTTCTGGATTTTTCTACACGGATCGATAGAGTACTTCGACATTAACAATGCGTTTTAATTTCTAGAAGATTCGATCAGTAGTTTCCGAGATATAGACGATCGTTGTAACATTACTCCCCTCTTAATCATGCTCGTCCCGAGCATCATTTGTTCCATGATATCGCGTCAACCTATCCACATGGACTACCTTTGGTTTTCCCCTAAGCCCCTTCTTAATGCGGTAGGTGATGTCATTGATTCTTGTAACAACCGTATAGGGTCCTTCCCAGCGAGCTTGAAGTTTTGGAGATTTTCCTTTTCTGCGTAGCGGATTGTGAAACCATACCAGTGTTCCTTCTTCAAAACCGTTGGTGTTTGCATTTCTATCGTACCGGGTTTTCATTCTTATACCTGTCTTCAAATTGTTTTCCCGTACCATTCTGTGTACCTCGTCCAGCCGGTTTTGAAGTTCACTCACGTAGTCCGTTACGGGCTTAGGACTTTCGGGTGGCGTGCCGGTTATTGCATCCACTGGTAGCCTTATCTCTCGACCAAAATTTACTTTAGCTGGGGTGTGTCCCGTACTGTCATGCACCGCAGAGCGATAGGACATCAGGAACAGTGGGGTGTACTGGTCCCAATCTCTTTGGTGTTCGTCGACAACTTTAGCCAAGTGATTTTCCAACGTCTGGTTAAACCTCTCGACCATTCCGTCTGACTGCGGGTGCGCTGGAGTCGTACGGGTCTTGTTTATACCGAGGAGTTTGCACATTTCTTGAAACAGAGCAGACTCGAAGTTCCGTCCTTGGTCGGAGTGGATCTCCATAGGTGCGCCGTATCGACTGACCACTTCCTGAACCAGTTTCTTGGCTACAGTGACTGCTTCCTGGTTGGGTGTCGTAAATACTTCCGGCCACTTAGTGAAGTAGTCTTCCACTACTACGATGTATTTGTTACCCTCATCAGTCGTTGGAAAAGGTCCAGCAACATCAATGGCGATACGTTCCCACGGTGCTCCAACGTTGTACAGCTTCAATTTTCCTTTGCTTCTTGTCGGGGGTCCTATAACCGAAGCACATGCAGTGCATTTACGGCACCAATCCTCGACATCTTCTCGACAACGAAGCCAGTAAAACCGCTGTCGCACTTTAACCAGGTTTTTCTTGACTCCGAGATGCCCGACAGAAACACCATCGTGGATGAGTTGATGATGCCGTAAGAGTTGGGCCACCTTGCTTCTTGGTACCACTACTTGCATGGTTACTTCCTTACCATCGTTAGACTCCCATTTCCTATACAGGACATCGTCTACCAGTGCTAAGCTGTCCCACTGGGCCCAATAGCTTTTGGTCGTCGAACTGTAAGCAGATACGTTACTCCATTGGGGTTTGCTGCCAAGCTGTTTCCAGTGCAGTATAGGTTTCAGATCATCATCATCCTCTTGCGCCTTCTTCATACTGCTTCCAGTCCATTCGTCGTCAAGTCCATTCACCTTTATGACTTTAATCTCTTCTCGGGCTTCGTTCCTCCGACAATGCTTGCGATCTTCGACACACGGCCTTCGTGACAAAGCATCAGCATTGCCAACTTGAGTTATAGTGATGGTTGGGGCCTCATATCGACCAGCCAGCGCACGCCCTGCGGCCCTGGCGACATTTAGTTTTAACGGAACATCTTGATCCACTTGGGTCCAGGAGTCCGTGACCCTTTTCCGTTTCCTAGAAGGACACTCTAACTGGATATGGCCCCTTCCTCTACAGAAATGACACGTTGGGACATACCACGGTTTCCTCTCCTCTGCAACTACTTCCTTGACCTACCTGACTCCATGTTCCACTTGGGTCCATGAGAGAAATGAAGATTCCCGCAAGGACTCTGTCACGTATTATAAAACAAGACCTGAAGCTCGGTGCTTATCGCCGATATACAGGACATGCCCTAAATCAATCTTTACGAATAAAGAGAGAGATCGATCAAAGCGCCTTCTGTCGCGATACGCAGGTGAAAGGTACAGAAATATCCTCTTTACCGATGCAAAAAAATTCGCGATTGAAGAACACTACACTAAGCAAAATGATAAAGTGTACGCTCACAGTTCTAAGGAAGCTGCTCAAGTGGTCGGAAAGGTACAACGTGGTCATCGTCCTGCGTCAGTGATGTTTTGGTGGGGCGTGTCTTATCAGGGAGCCACAAAGCTACATTTCTGTGAAAAAGGAGTGAAAACTTCAACCAAAGTGTATCAAGATACTGTTTTGATTTCTATTTTCTCGGAACCTAATACTTATCTAAAATAAAAACCGATCAAGAGCGGTCAAAACTGGATTGAGGGGCGACTTAACGTTGCTGTAAAGCTTCTAGTCTTGAAAATATCATGATTCGAGATCAACGGAAAGCAACCCTATAGTTTTTGCCTAATTAACTTCTAAAAGCGTAATCACATTTTATGTACTCGTACATAGTAATTGGAAAGCTATTTAGATGACTACACTATCAATCTTTATCAAATTAAATATGTTAGTCACTTTAAGCATTTCAAATACATAATGATTACCTTTGACATCACACAATTTCATTGAATAGGGTAAGTGCTCCAATGAATGAACCCTTAAGACAATTTTGAACTTTAAAAAATATTTGCATCTATATCAGGTTAGCTAATCCATAATGTTGCTATTGTTTGATATTCAAAATTTATTCAAGATTGAAATTACATAGATAATATGTCATTAATATGTATAGTTAATAAGATATTTCACATTTTATGTAAAAATACCCAAAATCACCAGTAAATGAACCCCAAAATCCAGTGTATGAACACATAAAACTCCAGTTAATGAACATTAGACTCTTATCCAAACTCATTTAACTAATCGAGGAAATAGTTTTTTCTAATTCATGTTTTTTTTAATATCACAGTGAATATAGCTAAGTGGCTGAGGGATGAAATTGATGTATAGAAACCCAGTGGTGGCGTAAAATGGCTTATAGTATCATAAGGAAATATCGTAAAGGAAAAGCAGTTGAATTAGAAAATAAGTTTTATTTGAACCTAGACTCATTATAATCACAGTTCTATAAATCACAGAGCAATCAACATATATCAGTCTAAAATATCACTTAGCAACTTGCCATGGTCTAATCTAAAGAATCAAAACAAACTCCAGTCAGGAATCATCATTAGTTATAAAGAAAGAGATAATTAACCAACATAAAGAATACTGTAAAACAAATTTTCTACACCTAATTATATAAAGGAATATAAATCTTATGGCTTTCACGGCCGGAGTGGCATGTAGAATATACTGCTTCCGGGCTGTTTGGCCGTGGTCCATCGGAAACTTGTATTCCAGACGTTTCATCGATCACTGCGGTCGACATCTTCAGTGGAACAGGTCGGGACACCGTCGAGTGCGGAGAACCTTCCTCGGCGGCAAACTCGCTGCGACTGATGTAGAGGCCCGAGTCACTGGCGTATTTATAGGCGCAGTTGGAGGGGGGAAACGAAACGACGTGATCGTTCCTGATTGGTTGAGAGCTGCGCAACCGATGCGCTCGATCCTGATTGGTCGAGGCTAAGTAAGGGGGTGTGGCCTCCCGATACCGGGGACGGTGGGGTGGCTTCGTCATGTTTAAATTGTGATGACGCGCGGCTTTCAGTGCTGGGTACCAATCTTTTTGGAGATGAAAACCTTCGTTTTTTCTATTAAAATTGTTGGGATGCTTGAATATTTCGATGGCTTCTCGACATAGCCGTGGGAAGAAATGTGAAGTGGTGGCTAGAATCTTCGTGTTCTGAAATTTGATGGTATGATTACCATCCTCCTGGGTGTGTTTCTGCAACCGCTGACTTGTCGAAGTGGCTGAGGCGGCAAATTCGTTCATGTTCCGAAAGGCGGGTCTTGACGCTTCTTTGAGTAGTGCTCACGTATACCGAGCCACACGAGCAGGGGATTCGGTAAACTCCAGCTGAAGATAGTGGGTCACGAGGGTCCTTGACTGAACTGTGAAGATTACGTAACTGCGTCGTGGACTTGAAAATAGGCTTAATGTTGTAAGCTTCTAGCAGTCTCCCGATACGATCCGTTCTACCATGAATGTATGGCAAAAAGGCCTTCCCTAGAGGGGCAGGTTTCTCCTCATCCTGGTCCGTTAGAGAACATTTCCTCGGATGAAGAGCTCTCTGTATCTCCTGGACAAAGAATCCATTGGCTTGGAAAGCCGAGTCCAGGTGGCGTAACTCGTTTTGAAGGTGTTGAGGCTCGCAGATGCTCTTAGCTCGGTGGACCAGGGTCTTGATGACTGACATTTTCTGTCTGGATTGGTGGTTGGAGTCCTTGTGTAAGTAACGGTCTGTGTGTGTAGGCTTTCGATAGACCCGGTGACCAAGGCTGCCATCCTCCTTTTTTGGATACCAGGACATCGAGAAATGGCAGGTATCCGTTCTTCTCTACTTCCATGGTGAACTGGATGTTAGGATGGATGCTGTTCAGGTGATTCAGGAACTTAGTCAGCTCCGTGTCTCCATGACTCCAAACCACAAAGGTATCGTCTACGTAACGGAACCAGACTTTAGGCTTCTTGGGTGCTCGTTCAAGAGCGGCTTCTTCGAAGAATTCCATGTAGAAGTTCGCAACTACAGGACTGATGAGGTTTCATAGAACGTGTTGTTCCACTAGAAGTATGAAGTCGTCAACACGAACTCGAACAATTCTGCGATGTCCTTAGAGAACAGAAGTCGGATACGTGACATAGCTTCCCTGACTGGATCTTTCGTGAACAGAGAGACGACATCGAAGCTGACCAGACGATCATCCGGGTGTAGCTTGAGATTCTCAAGTTTCTCCACGAAGTGGCGCGAGTCCTTGATGTATGACGAGGACGATCCGACATGTTGAAGCAGTCCGGTGAGATACTTCGAGACTGGATGAGTGGGTGAGCCAATAGCGCTCACGATGGGCCGGAGCGGTACTGAAGGCTTATGGATCTTTGGTAACCCATACAGCCTAGGTGGCAGAGCTTCAGAGATGAGAGAAAACTGTAATGAAAATTGAGAAAATAAATGATTTTTCTAGCTATTAGGTACTAAAATGAATATAATAATCCGATAATTGCTTGAAATTAACATAAAACATAACACAGTTCATTCATTGGTTTCAAATAACCAGTATATGAACACATGATTATTTCTGTAGTTCATTCATTGGTTTTTAGAAACTAGTAAATGAACATAGTTGTTCGAACACTGGCCAAAAGATTGACAATCCTTTATTAAGCCTTCCTACACAAAATGAACTAATTCCCATAACATTAAGAATCAAAATTAACTAAAAGTAACAAAACAGACTATACCTAATGAATGAACCCCCGTTCATTCACTAAATTAATTGCACTTTCATGATCCAGTCCTCGAACATGCTTTTATATTGTTAAAACTCATGAAATTACAAACAAATTGCTTTCTATCCAGTAAAATAACTATCGATATATCTTATTTGGAACATTTAATTTCTCAGACTCGCATGTAACATGTACAACATGAATATCAAAATGATCTGTCTTACCTGAGTTCTAACTTCTGGCTCATATAAAAACGTAACACAGCACAACACGTGCACTTTAAACAGTGCTCATTTTGAAACTATGTATAACAAAGCAATGTTAGCGTGACCAGTACACGTTAGATAATGTGGCCAATCCTAAAAAAAATACAATGTCTGGTAGAAATATTTATTTTTCTTAATTTTATGAAAAAACTCTCTTTTGTTCATTCACCGGTGGGTGTTCATTCACTGGTGCACTTACCCTATCTTCTGAAATATCGTAATATTAAAACTTTCGCGCAACAAAAATCAAAAGTTCGCGTCGGCGTACGTGGATCTGCAATCGCGTCTTTCTTCCTGCGTACTTAAAAATCGTTTAATTGCGTTGACGATTTTTTCACAGTTTCAAGTTTTCACGCGTTCCTGAGAATGTCGTCTCGACAGATAGACATACTGATAATTTTCGGATTTTTCCTATTACTTGTGCTATAAGACCGTGCTTCTTCTTGCCAAATTTAATTTGTGATGCCATTACCCCTTAATTTGGTGAAATTTGCTACATAATCGATTATACCTTTTGATTGCATTGACCTAGAAGTTTGATTTTATCACACCTTTAAGGCGTACAGACTTGAGTATTTGGTATAGATTTCAACTTGATGCCTTTACGCGTTCCTGAGTAAAAGGTCTAGACAGATAGACAGGCGGACAACGCAATAATCCTTTAATACTTTCGCTTTCCGTTCCGTTTTTTTAACCCTAAAAATATCTTAAGTTACACCTTATAACATTTCTAAATTATATTATATTATATAATTATATAATATAATATATATATATATAATATATATAGATATATATATGAATATATAGAAACCGCGGTAGCCTAGTGATATGGGTAATGGACTGCTGAGACGAGGTCTCGGGTTCGATCCCAGGTTTTACCATGGCACACACCAATGACTTTTCGATGCTTTTCGAAGTTATGAGTGTATTTATCGCAGGCTTATAAGTGCCCGGTTAATGGCAATAGGCTCGCCACCTATTACATTGGGACCTAAACATAAACTGGCGAAATGTGGGTGCTAGCACCTCTGCCTACCCCTTCGGGGATATAGGCGTGAGTTTATGTTATGTTATGTAATATATAATATTATCCATTAATCATCAAGAAATTCTTCCAGATGACTATGCCGTCTTGGAGAGTGATCATGACAGCTCGTGGCTCCCAGGAATCATTAACTACTGATCCGATTTACATTAGACGAGGGATATTTCAGGGTGACTCTCTGTCTCCTTTACTGTTCTGCATGGCTATAAATCCGCATTCTTACATTCTGAACAAGTATGAAATGAAGGGCTTTAAACTTAAAGACAGCATATGGGTTAATCACCTGATATACATGGACGATCTCAAAGTCTACGCAAACAATAGAAGTGATCTAAAAGTATTATTACCTACATAGTGTAGAGATATTTACAAACGACATTGGCATTTGGTTTTAGTAAGTGTAACGTTGTACATCTTAGCGCAGGACACCGAAGCAATGTTGAAGGAGAAGGACACATATTACTCAGTGGAGACACATTCAAAGAACTTGCCATACCAAACAGATAAAAATACTTAGGAATATATGAATCAGGTAAAATAGAACATACCGTGATTAGGGACCAAATTACTAAAGAATATTTCCATAGGATCAAAAAGTTAATAAATACCCACCTAACTTCGAGAAATCTGATAAAGGGAATAAATACCTTACGCTGTTCCGGTGTTACTCTACTCGTTCGGTGTAATCAATTACAAAAACAGGGATCTAAAAAACATAGATATTAAAACTAGAAAACTGCTAGCAATTAAACAAGCACATCAACAAAAAGCAGAAGTAATCAGACTGTACTTACCGGTTAACCAGGGGGGCAGGGGGCTATTGAACGTAGAGTATATGTACAAAACACGAATGGTAAAATACCAGAATTACCTCACATCATCAAATAGCCGTCTAGTCACAGCAATAGTACAACATGACACAAGTAGAGACAAATATTCAATAATAAAAGAAGCAAAGCAAATAGAGGAAGAATTAAACTTACCACGAGGAAAAACACATACAGATGATGAAATCAAAAAGCAATAGTCAAGAAATATAACACAACATGGAGAGGAAAACCACTACATGGACAATTTCCTAAGAAAGTCTTAGATCAGGGCAACATAGACACGGAGCTATCTTTTAAATGGATTAAAAAGCAACAGATATCTCCAAGCATTGAATCCTCCATATTCGCCATACAGGATCAAGCTGTTATGACACGACAACATCAATGTGACATACTCAGAGAACCAGTAGATGGAAAGTGCCGCTTATGTACGACCAAGGATGAAACAACACAGCACATAATAGCTGGATGTGAGAAACTGGCGGGGACGTACTATGTCAAAAGACATAATAATCTCGTCCAGTACGTCCACTGGTGTCTGGCTCGAAAACGTCTTATGGAGGTTTCTAACTTATGGTGGAAAGAAAATCTCACGCAACCACAGGTCAAAGAGTTGAAATGGGAAATACCTGTCCAAACTGATGTCACTGTAACGCACAATAGACCGGACCTAATCTACACAGATAAAATCAACAACAAAACATACATAATAGATAAAACAGTACCATCGGATTATAATATCGGTCCCAAGGAAATAGAGAAGCTAAGCAAATACCACCTATTAAAAACAGAAATCAGTCGTTTATGGAATACACACACAGCAGTCATACCGATAGTCATAGGAGCAACAGGAACAGTAGCCAAAAGCATTAAAAATACATAGATAAGTTAGATGCAAATATTGATATAGGCATCCTTCAGAAACAAGCAGTAATACACACATCAGTCATGCTCAGCAAAGTGCTTGGAGATACCGTCTTTGTAAACAACACACAAGACCAAACCACACAACAATCACCTAACACACAACATCTACCAGTTACACCAGATTTGCAAACAAGAGGCAGAGGAAGACTAAGAGGAACAGGTATTACACGCACACAAATACAAGAACAGTCAGCCACGCAAGAATCATTAAACACACAGTCAACACCCGACACCCTGCATGGAAAGAAGAAGTGGAAGAAGAAGGATCAATAGCACACAGGCATCAAACACACATCACACGACAGACACACAACCACACATTCTGCCACACATCACTTGTAAAAGAAGAGGAAGGGGACGAGGAAACAACACAACACGTGCTAAAATATAGTAGGGGGAATGGCTACCTTCTTTCTCGCGGGCTGCGGGACGAGGTACCTATTAACACTGACACAATATTGTCGTGAAAGAGAAAAACTCTTGATAATATAATATAATATAAATATATTATATTATAAAATTGAAAATTAGTTTTCTGTAGGTACATTGGAGATAATTATAAAAATTACTTGGTTAAGTTAAATGAACGATTCTGAACATCCAATTTTTTTTTTGGAATTCTTGTCTCTTTGGACGCAAAGTGAGTGGATCTTTTGATGTGTTTTTTCTATTAGAAAGGTCTTGGTCAGACTTAAAATCTGCCGTAGGTAATTTGATTCTATTGGTTAAGTCGAACCGGATATATGACCAAAAAACGACAACTAACCTCCGGGCGGGCGGTGCCGGGGCACAGTGTATTATTTTGCCTCAGTAGCGGTCATCCTCATTTTTTTGTTTTACGATAGATAACTACCAAACTAAATTTATAGTAAAACTTAA
Source organism: Cybosia mesomella (assembly GCA_946251805.1). Lineage (NCBI taxonomy): Eukaryota > Metazoa > Arthropoda > Insecta > Lepidoptera > Erebidae > Cybosia > Cybosia mesomella. The sequence continues at coordinate 24,100,568 of OX276390.1, read as the reverse complement.
ATTTTTATCTCTCATAGTTGTAGAGAAATTGCAGAAATCGAGAAAAGTCCATAGAAACCATAAAAAGCATTCATCTCCTTTGTTATTCGTTCTTATTCACAGTTTTTTTTTGCATGATTCTGTTATAATTTCGGCACCGATTTATAAAAAAAATGTGACCTAATCTTGTCTATTTTAGCGAGAATATTTTATTTTATTATTATTTCATTTATTTTTCCATAGGCGCATTATTTTGTAGTGCCTAATTGTTAATGGCAGTTATTACTACTACCACAAAAATAATTAGACGCTACGAACACAAGACAGCTGTAATATTCACTCTTTAAGCTTTTAGTTAGTAGTAGTAGTAGTAGTATCTCTTTATTGTACACCAAGAATAAGATGAAAGAAATACAAATATTACACTATGGTAAATACAATTGGCGGCCTTATCGCACTGTGGCAATCTCTTACAGGCAACCATTGGATGGAGTAAAAGAATCGGAATTTGTATTTGGGTAGTGTGGTGTACTTGATCAATGTAGGTACCTAAATATAGGTACAATTTAGATCATTGCCAAACGAACATTATTTTAAAACTATACAAATACTTACTTATAAATATGTACACACCTACATATACATACATAAAATTACAATTACACAATATACATATATTTTCGCAATACACTACATACATACCTATACATATATATATGATATAAGGAGTAACCAATGTCTAGATATAGCCGATGTCTCGCAGATAGTGATCGCTAACGGATTTTTTAAACACCGTTAAGGATTGTGCGCGTCTAATAACTACCGGCAGAGCATTCCACAAACGAACCGCTTGAACGGAGAAGGATTTGTCTGTGAAAGTTGTAGAATGCCCCGGCATTTTTAATCTTAAATTCTCTGCCGATCTCAAGAACTTACAATGAGTATCGCTCAAAAAATTAAAACGTTTTTTAAGGTAAGGAGTAGTAGGGTTGAAAGTATACTATACAATAGGGAGAGTATGTTAGCATTCCGGCGAAGGCGGATAGGTAACCACTTGAGCTTTTTTCGATATTCAGAAATGTGATCATATTTGCGAAGACCAAATATGAATCTTATGCAGAGGTTCTGGAGTCTCTCAAGCTTATTTAGTTGGTCTTCAGTGAGATCTAGATAGCTGGCATCTGCATAATCAAGGATGGGAAAGAGAAGTGACTGTGCTAACGCAATTTTTGTGGCAATCGGTAGGAAATTACGTAGCCTACGCAAGGACCCCGCGGCCGCAAACATTTTGCGACTGATTGCCTGCAACTGAGGACCCCAGTTTAAGCAACTGTCCACATAAATCCCTAGGTTCTTAACTGTATGGCTATATTCGATGCTTGTTCCGTTGCAAGCAACCTTTGGAAGCAATGACCAGTCTATTCTTGAGACCATCCAAGGGCTGCCAACAATGATGACCTGGGTCTTGCTCGGGTTCACCATTAGGCCGTACGATACTCTTCATTTACAGATGGAGTTTAGGTCAGCATTGACAGTAGCCAGTAGACAGTATCAATAGCCTTGTTCAGTTCATTCAGAAGAGCTTGAGAGTAAATTTGGAGATCATCTGCGTAAAGGTGGTAGGAAGAAGTTAGATCGCTTGTGATGGTGTTTATGAAAACGGCGAAGAGTAGTGGAGATAAAACGCCACCCTGTGGTACGCCAGCAGATGTAGTGCACCAAGAAGAAATAGTGTCTTCGATGTTAATACGCTGCCGGCGACCAAACAGGTAACTATGAAACCAGTCAATCGCTGTTGGAGATATGTTAAGAGAGCGCATTATACCTAGTAAGATGTCAACGGTGTTGAACGCGTTGCTGAAGTCTAATTGAGCAAGAACCAAATAGAATCACTAATTTGATTCAAAGTGTCTTGCATGTTGTCCATATGTTAATAAGTTAAAAGCGAAGTGACGAAGTGAGAAAGAGAAGGAAATTGGAAATTATTGTATCCGGCAGATAGGATGTTTAATCGAATATTCGTTTAATTGAATATTCTAAACACAGCGACACAACAACGAAGAGCAGTTGACTGTATCATTCTCGCTCGGGTACACTCGGCGGTCCCGAGTTCACCCGATCGAGCCTTTCACCTCAGAGCGTGACGGATCAGCCTAACTTAAAGCCGCCAAAAGTTTTAATTTCAAAAAGAAATGCATGAAATTGGACCACACGTTTATGAATTATAGCTAATTTCACATTTTGACTTTCATCCCCTACCCCAAGGGAAGCGAGCAGAATTTCAGGATTAAAACTATCTGAGAACCTTTCTCACTACATGAACTCAAAATACGCCACGGTTTGTTTGAATCCATCCAGTAGTTACGGCGTGATGGGACACCTTCATACGGACAGAGACAAATAAAAAAAATAAAAATTTTTAGATACGCAAACAATTTTTTTTCAAAATTACTTCAATGTACAGAAACTACAGAATTGGACTTGCTACAGATTTATTATAATAATAGACTGATTTCGTAAAAACAAACTCTTGAAAAACATAGTTAGTGAATTTAAAGGGCATGTGGATGTAGATACTAGTGTGCACAACGATATCGACAAAGTTTTGACACTTAGGTATAATTTGTGCCTACATATTTATTGTTTTATTGTCTTATAAATATTTGGATAACACTGCAGCGTTTGAAAGTCGTTACGTAAATAAATAAATTCAGATTTGTTTTAACGTATTTAATATCAAAAATATCTAAGCTAAAATTTTTGACTAGGTTAATTTAGAAAATTACAAAACAAACACTGAGTAGGTAAGTATAAAAAAATTAAAATAAATGTACAATCATGTATATTTACATTAGATTGTTCGAAAAACACTTCGTATAAAAATCTCATTTAATTTTCAACTCATGGCACTATAGTACCTACATTCCGAATCACAATTGTTAATTTTTTGCACATGATAATGCAAAAAAAAGATATAGGTTTTATAAGTGAGTGAAAAAAACGGTAAGTAGTTACATATCGTTATATTTACTAAATACATAAATAGTTAATTAAGATTTTAGACAAGCGTTGGAGCTGTAATTAAACCATTTTTAACTAGGAATATTTATGTATTACAGAGTAATCATTCGTTATCGAATTTAAAAAGTAGGTATACATTTATCACCTATTTCCTCGTTCGCAAACCTTGCCGAGAACTTTATTTAATTATATAAAACAATAATCATAATTGTATAAACTAGACATTATACATTAACAATCAAAATATGTTTCGTAAGTTATAGACAGCAAATATACCTGTTTTAACTTCTAAGGGAATTTTATTTGTGTGGCTAAACTCGCAATGAAGTAAGGAGGTAGGTATATAGATGCTAGCTGAATTGCCTTTGATATACATTGATAAAGTACAAATATGATGTCCTAAAATGTTCAAACTAAATATTTTCACATATACTTTACATAGGTAGGATAGCAAATCCTGCATAGATTTCTAACTATGTCGACATTCATTTTATATACAATCCTTATTTTATATAAAATATATTATACACATATCTTATGATTAATAACACTAGCAAATGCAAACAAATGTGATGCTTTACGAGTTGAAAAGAGTCTCACCTTTGGAGAACTACCTACATAATATAAAAAATATAAGTACAATTTGATTGCATAAAACCTTTTAGGTCATAAGTTCATAACTGATATTGATATTACGAGTAGTTTAAAAATATATATCAAGTCGTAACACCTAAATATACCAAAACTTCGTTTTAGAACAATAAAATATTTTGTTGTAAGATAATTAACAATTTTATAGTACAAAATTATAGCAATGATAAAATCGTATTCACATCAAAACGCATTTCTTGTGAAACATACTTAATACATAATATATATTTTTTGACTTATTTAAAAAAGGAATGATTCCATATATCAATGAGTAAATTTTAAACCAGTTGCAAATAAAAGTGGGGTCAATTTTTGTAATCAGGATCCAATCCTAATTTTGCAAGATATATTATGCCGAATTTGTGTCTAAATTGTAAATGGGGCTGTTGTAATTATTTAAATGCGTCATTCACATTAACTTTAATGAATCCATAGGGAAATAATTAAATAATAGACTATGTAGATAGTATATAAATGTAGTTAGTAGAGTAGGTGTTTAGTGAGACTGGACGCTATTAAGTAATTTTACACCTAACTAGGAGCTATGGATATTAATATCAAAGTATGTAAATAAAATTTAAATAACACAGGTCACAACATAAGGTGGCGCCTTAATTGATTGTGCTGGACGACAGAGACATTCTTGAATGCTATTTATAATAAAAATATATATACATTGTAAGAATCCAATAGACTTGTCTCTGCAAGTAACATTTAAAACAGTGCCCATTTAGAGGCAGATTTTGAGCGAAAGGTATGGCCTTGATATGATGACGATTAAAGTCTTGTGCAGTCATGGTAGCTATTTAAATGCCAGTCTCATGTAGATTTATTGACATAACAATGGAATGTCAACAGAACTTTAGTTTATATGATAAAATAAAGGAATGTGTGAAAAAGCTTTAATGAGTTCAAAGTAAAATTTATCAAAACATTAAATGTTTGCAAAAACTTTTCCTGAATATTTGCAACAGTATTATCATTGCCTTATTATATGCTTATATGTTCTATTTAAAACTTGATTATGATACTGAAATTACCTGAGTTAATGACAATTAGTCACATCTTCAGATAATATCAATAAACAACAAACAACAATATTTTGGTCCTTAACTGAACAACAATTTCTTTCTACAAACAAGTAACTTTACTATTAGTTATCGACAATATAACATTAGTGAACTATATAGTATTATAGCTGAGCTAATGCTAATAAAATGTTGAATGTATTTGTTACTCAACAGTTACTGACTTTGCAAGATTGCGAGGGCAGTCAACGTTGCAATCGCGCAACACTGCTATGTGATAAGCTAGGAGCTGCATTGGTATAACTGTTAGGACTCCCTGAAGGCAATCCACAGTTTTAGGAATCTGAAGAGATTGAGAGGCCATTTCTATGGTCTCATTGTCACCTTCTTCACAAATAACAATAGGACGTCCTTGACGTGCAGTCACTTGTTGTACTGCATTCATGCATTTCATGTAAACAGGATCCCGCATTACTATCATCATAACAGGCATGGAATCGTCGATAAGAGCGAGAGGACCGTGTTTCAATTCGCCGGCCATAATACCTTCACTGTGCATGTATGTTAATTCTTTTACTTTCAGGGCTCCTTCAAGGCAAGTAGCGAAATTGTAACCGCGGCCCATTATTAAAAGAGATCGTTGACGGTACAGATCTTCTGCTAGGGCTTTCACTTCCTTGTCTAAGGCCAGAACTTGACGGATTTTAGTGTCTAATTCATGTAGCCCTTCGATGATATCAGCCCGTCTTTTTTGCAGTGAAATACGGTCTTCACTGATAACGAGAGCAAACATAACCAAAGACACAAACTGTGAGGTGTAAGCTTTTGTAGATGCTACACCAATTTCAGGGCCAGCATTGATATGGACACCGCAGTGGGATTCACGACAGATTGAACTACCCACTGTGTTGGTGATACCTACTATGAGAGCACCATGACGTTTACAATAACGAAGAGCCATCAAAGTATCAGCAGTTTCTCCTGACTGGGAAATGAAAAAGCAAACATCATCACGGAACACAGGCGTGTTTCTGTCCAAGAAGTCCGAAGCCAACTCAACCATGACAGGTAACTCAGTTAACTCTTCTAGAAGCTGGCGAGTAGCTACAGCACTGTGATAACTTGTACCACATCCAATCAACATAAGTCTTCTGCACCTTTTAATCTCAGGTATGTAGTCTTTGATGCCACCCAAGGTAACGGTACCATTAGCAAAGTTTAGACGGCCTCTCATAGTATTTACAATAGATTCTGGCTGTTCAAAAATTTCCTTTTGCATAAAATAATCATAATTTCCTTTCATTATCTGCTGCAGTTCTAATTTCAGGGTTAAGATTTCACGTTGATGAGGATCGTCTTTACTGCCAGACAGACGGTGGATGCTGAGTACACCATCTTTAATATGAGCAACATCGTCATCTTCAAAGTAAAGTACTCTATTAGTATGTTCAATAACTGCTGAAGCATCAGAGGCAAAGAAATATTCAACATCTCTTTCTTCTTCAGGGTGGAAGTGAGAGTGACTGTTCACCCGTGGCACAGAGGGTACAACTCCTCTTGTAGCTTTGTTATTGGTATACATAATAGGTACATGATCACTGGACAGGCGCCTACGTGTCTTAATAGCCACAAGTAAAGGGCTACCACGGCGGGTCGCAACACACTCATTAGGGAAGTAGCGAGATTTAAAACACAATGCAAAAGCACCTTCTAATTGCTGAATTACCTGTTCAGCCAGTTGCTGGAAGCTGTAATCCTTATGTTGATGATACAAGTGATGAATCAATTTCGCAATGGCTTCTGTGTCAGTTTGAGATTCAAAAACATATCCTTTGTTTTCAAGAAACTGTTTAACTGCTTTGTAATTAGTGATGATTCCATTGTGGATGACAACGAAAGCGTTGTCTTCGCCAGACCGTTGTGGGTGAGAGTTGACGGGATTTGGCTCTCCATGAGTAGCCCATCGTGTATGAGCGATGCCGCAATGAGACTCCACACAGTCGTCTACTGATAGTTCGACACTTCGCTGCTGCAACAGCTCCTCAAGGGCGGCTACTTTGCCGCTTTGCTTCACAACAGCTATGTCTTTCAAATCAGCAGCATCAATAGCAACTCCTGCCGAGTCGTAACCGCGGTACTCCAGGCGTTTCAGTCCATTTACCAATAATTCTATAATTTCTCGCCGAGACTTTGGTGTCAGGTGATTAATATATGCAAAAATTCCACACATCGTAAAATAATTAAGCTCGTTTTACGAACCCGAGTGATCAAAACCACAGCTCGCGGTAGACTGCAATCGCTACAATAAACAAGAGATCTTGAAGGCCTACGCTTATTACTCCTACCACTAATAAGTTACTTTCACTTACGGCAAAGCACACGTCATCATGTTTCGTTATCATCAAGTCACTGGTATCATAACGTATGTAAGCAAATATGCGGTAAATATTCACCTCACTGAAGTTCCGACAGACTCAAAGCAGAACTGTCAAACATTTTTTTTTATTTTTTTGGATTGGTAACAAGACCTTTAAGCCATAGCCATAACTGTCAAACAGAGTTGCCATCAGTGCTGCCAATAAAAAATTCTTGATTCCCCGAGTCAGCGGTGCCAATTTCCCGAAATTCCCTGCTTTCTTGTTTATTTCCACAAACTCCCTAAATTAAATTTATTATAAAACTATTTTTAACGGATTCTATCGCGATTTATTTTATGTTATTTTAACCATGGTCACGGGGAGGCTCAAATAAAAAATAAATAATAAAAAAACATAAAATTAATCGCGATCGATAGAATTCAGTCAGTTAAAAATAGTATTATTTCAATGTATTGTCAATATTTCCACATTCGCGTTAACTTCCTATAATATCATTAAATTTATTATTCTAAATAAGAATATTATATAAATTTATTATTTACATTTTACTGCAGGTCTCTGCACTTTTTAATCACTTTTCCACAATTTTGCTGAAAATTTTAACCATATGCACCAATTTAAGAATCGACAACCATAAACAATGAATAAGTAATAATATCAATAAATCTTTATTGAAAGTAACTAAGACTCATATTCTGGTTACATAACAATTTAAACTTGGTATTGGTACAATTGAAAATTTAAATATTAAATATAAATTAAAAAGCACTGTCAAAACAATAAAAATACAATCAAAATCTAAAAATTATAAGAGAATAAAAATAAAAATTAGCACTGAAATAAAATAATTCTAAAATTCTTACATAATCAAAAATAAGAATCAAAATCGCATTGAGATTAAAATTATAAATAAGAAATTAACATGTTAATTGGGAAAAAACATAAACTAAAAACAATAAAACTAAAACATATACATCATAAAATTAGAAATTAAAATCAAACTAAATCATCATATCAAAATAATAAATAATATATTAAAATCAAAATTTAAAACATGAAAATTGCAGGAGATCACTTTAAAATGAAAATTTTCACTCAATTGTAATTTATAATAACTATGTCGCCGCTTCGAAATTCCCGATAAAATTCTGGCGCAACGGCTGATGACTGATAATATAGCAGTCCAGTCTCTCTGCAAGCATCCTGGGTATGCCAGGATGCTATTGGAGCTGGCTCGAATCCGGTGTACCAGGGATGTACATATTTTGCTCATCACTCCATAAAAGTAATCCACTTGTCTTTCAACAAACATTAGTGATGCGCTACAATATCGAGGCGAAATTTGCCCTCTCAGCCAGTACCCTCCGCTCCCGCTCGATATCATGTTAAATCTTTAAAAATGAAGTAGATTTGATGCGTTCAGAAATACAGTAGTACTGTCAATCTGCCAAGTCCGAACGTGATTTTTTAAAGGTAAGTATTACCCGATATAAAATATATAGAGCCCACCGAAAAATAGGTCTGGCTGAATTCCCCGAAATTCCTCAATTTTTGTCATTCCCCGCGCTCTCCCCGTGCTAACCCTGAATTCCCAACAAATCGGGGATTTTCCCCGTGATTGGCAGCACTGGTTGCCATTGTCACTGTGACAGTGATAGTCTCTCAATTAATGATTTTTGCATGGTATATATGTAAATTGTTTTATAATTAATTTAATTCAATGATTGAATATAGGCATTTTTGCAGCTATCTATATAAATCAAATAGAATTGCCAAAATGTATGTACGCCTTAGAGTATACATTAACTACAGTACATTAGTACAGTATACATTAGTTTTAAATGTATACTCTAAGATGTACGCGCATAACTTTTGGACGACTGCACCAAATTGGATAATCCTTTTTGTGTTCGTTATTGTCAGGACAAGGTTTGTATCGCCTGGTCTTTGGCCTAGGCCGACAGACTCGGCCTAGTTCTGCTAAATCGGGGAACCGTTGCCACGTTCGTGACTTCGAGGGGCAGCTCGATCGTGGACATTAAGTTCGCGTGCCCGCGCCGTGTTCAGGGCTGGCGCGTCGACTAGAGCTCCTCCTGGAAGGTGCTATCGTACAGGCCTGGGCCCCTGCGCCGGACAGGCCTGTCAACATAGACGATGAGGCAGAGCGGATCCGGGAGCAATGACCCGTGTCTGACGCGGCGATGCCCTATATTCCGCGGCGCCCTATAATCCGAGGGGTCAGGTCTACTGGTGGTCGTCAGAGATCGCGAGGCTGAGACAGGCCTGGGTGATCACGCGCCGCCGGTGGGCCTGATTCCGTAGGAGGCGTCTCCGCCCCGCAGATGCGGCGCGGCGGCTCGACAGGCGGAGTTGTATAAGGAATACAGGGAGGCCGGAAGAACCCTCCGAGCGTAAATAAGGCGGGCTGAAAGTGACTGTAAAGTTATTCATTGTTTCCGTAGCTCGCAAGAATTACGTTAGATGGCTCCAGCGTCGCCTTAAGACGTATATAATATATCGGTGAATTTCGAATATCTGGGACGCCGGGAATTTCGAATGTCTAGATAGCTCAGCTGGTCAGAGCAATCCCCCTGTAAGGGACTGGTCGCGGGTTCAAGTCCCGTTCTAGATGTTCTCTTTTTCCGATCTAAATCTTTAAAGAGATAACTAGCTCGATAATTAATTTTCACAAATATATCAACATTCAACAAACAACCAACAAATAACAACAAATTTGCTCCTCCAAAGCGCGTGGTGAGGCCAACCAATAACGCGCGAGCACTTGATCTACCAACGAGCTAACGTTAACCCAACCAACTGTTATGTTGATGTTATGTTATGTTATGTTATCAATCGTTTTCAAGGTTTTCGCGGTTAGTGATTACGAATATAATATTATCCATTTAACGATAAAAGATGGCGGCCTCGAAATTTTCGATAATATCAATATTGGTATCGTTTTTAAGGTTTTCGAGGTTGGTCAGGGCATTATTGCGATACAAAATAAATTATACGCAGTTTTAAAGAAAGAGGAGAACCAAGTAACCTGCTTAAGTAAAACTATTCAAAATGAGGTTATTAATATAACTTCAGACGGCATAAAAAAACATAATATTCTGGAAGTTTTCATGCAGCAGAAGCGCTGGGCGTATATCGCGACACGCTAGCATCAACGACATAATCCGCCGTGCTCTTGTCACCGCTGCTGGCGTGCCAACCGTTCGTGAACCTAATGGGCTGGTGCCTGGTGATGCTGCTGCATCTACGGAAAGCCTCAAATGGCGTAAATACTCCAACCTAGTAGGGGATTATGTTTTTGAGCCGTTTGGGGTTGAGACGTTGGGGTCATGAGGTCCAAGTGCCCGTTTTGTCTACAAAAATTTGGCAAAGCGGCTGATCGACGCTACACGTGACCAGAAGGTTGGACTTTATCTTGCACAAAGAATTAGCATTGCCATTCAACGAGGCAATGCTGCCAGTCTTCTGGGAACGATCGGTGATGATGCGGAGGAAATCTATGATGCATGTACTTATGTAAATATTTTTACATACATGCGTCTTGTATCTATCTTTTAGGTTTAGTTTTCTTTACATTTATTTATAATTAGTTGTACATAAACATTTTAAGTTATTGTTGTAAATGTTTTGAGCAATAAAACTATTCTATTATTTTAGATTGTACCCCAGACGCTAGCAATACTGACTCTGATTAGGTATATTTCTATTGTTCAATCCCAAGATCATTCAAGAACGTCAGAGATTGTATTAAATAAAAGCTGTTTAGGATTTTTACCAATCGAAAAATCTAGAGGTCTTAGGTACCCTTTAGTCCCAGGTCTTCACTTTCCCAATTTTGCACATGGTAAATTTTTCACATTCCCAGATGTCTACTTTCTCAATTTTGTACATTTCCAGATCATCACATTACCGAATATTCACATCAATTATCAACACTTGGATTGTCTTTAGAAAACATAAGAGGGCAAGGGTACGATAATGGATCTAAAATGAAAAGTAGTCATAGTGGCGTTCAAGCCAGGATACTGAACATCAATCGACGGGCATTTTAAGTTCCTTGCAGTAGTCAGACTTCAAATTTATTATTTAATGACATGGCAAAGTCCTTACTATAGTCGGAATTATAATTCGATTCCAGATTTGACAATTTCAGTGTTGCAACGTTATGACAAGTACTAAATAGTGAAGTTGCGAAATTATTTGATACGGAAATGGAATATTCCTCTCGTTTATAGTAGTATATCTAAACAACTACTACTTTAATAGATACTAAGTAGGTATATCAGGAAATTAAATATTTCTGAACGGATAATTTAGTTATGACGATTAATTTTATTAAGGATCTGAGAGTTTTCTTTAATAATTGTGTGTGAAATAAATAAAAAAATGTGATCATGAAGGAACATGAGAAATAAAACAAATAGTGATGTATTATGGTAATATTTTATTTAATAAATCGTCGCCGTCATCGCTGTCACTTTCTGTAACATTTATTACTTTTTCAGTAACAGTGAAAGCTTTCCGTGGACGTTTTTTTCTTGGGGACAAGAAAACATCCACGTCTTTTTGTGATGTAGGTACTTGGCTGAGGGGGGTGTGTGTTGGGTAACCTCCTCGAGTGTCGCTCCGATTCCGATCCCGCTGCAGTCCGGGGGGAACGGAATCGGAGCGGCCGGTACACCCTGGGCGGCGGTCAATGGCTTCCCCTTCACCCCTTCATAGGGTTGGCATTGATCGTCGGCCAATACCCAACGTGGCGGGAACACGTCGCTCTCCGTACTCCTCTGCTTTCAGAGGAGACAGGATGAGCGATGCTGTTAGTGGTGAGATGGCCCAGGGTCAGTCGGGGTGCGAGGGATATGCTCTATGGGTAACCTTACACCCCGGCGTCTGAAGACTCGAGACGGCGTGCGGTTTTAGTCGGTGCAAGCCCGACATAACCGCCCCCGCTGGCCGGCGGGGGGGTATCCGAAGGGATTTCCGCACGATAAAAAAAAAAAAAAAAAAAGTTACTTGGCTGAGGATCGATTTTGATGGAAAACCAAAACAAATAGATTCACTCAAAGTTCACAAAAAAATATAGAAAGAAAGAAAGAAAGAAAGAAAAGATCGATTCGCAATGAAACAAGATATTCGTGCAGTAATTAGAGGATGATAGCCACAAAAAATATGAAAGAAAAACTTGTAAATAGTTGAGGTTTTAATTAACCTTAATAACTAAGTTCTTAAACTAATGTAAGTATAGCTAAGTAATTTTGAGTTGGCGCCAAACAATAAAAATACATACATAAATAGATATAGTTTCATTACTTTATGAAGTTAGTTATTAAGGTTAAATAAAAAAGGTTTATTATTTTTCGCTTTTCAGTTTTTTCGGCGGTTTAATTTTTTGTTAAAAAGTTTTTATTTCTCTTCAATATTAAGGTGGGCGATTCCTTTGATTATAAATCTTAAGGCTTTCACGGCCGGCGTTGCATGTAGAATTATACTGCTTCCGGGCTGTTTGGCCGTGGTCCATCGGAAACTTGTATTCCAGGCGTTACGTCGATCACTGCGGTCGACATCTTCAATGGTACAGGTCGGGACGCCGTCGTGTGCGGAAAACAGTCCTTAGGCTTCTTGGGCGCTCGTTCAAGAGCGGCTTCGTCGAAGAATTCTATGTAGAAGTTCGCAACTAAAGGACTGATGGGGTTTCTCATGGCTAAACCCTCCACTTGTTCATAGAACGTGTTGTTCCACTGGAAGTATGAAGTCGTCAACACGAACTCGAACAATTCTGCGATGTCCTTACAGAACAGCGGTCGGATACGTGACATAGCTTCCCTGACTGGAACTTTCGTGAACAGAGAGATGACATCGAAGCTGACCAGACGATCATCCGGGTGTAGCTTGAGATTCTCAAGTTTCTTCACGAAGTGGCGCGAGTCCTTGATGTATGACGAGGAAGGTCCGACATGTTGTTGAAGCCGTCCGGTGAGATACTTCGAGACTGGATGAGTGGATTAGCCAATAGCGCTCACGATGGGCCGGAGCGGTACTGAAGGCTTATGGATCTTTGGTAACCCATACAGCCTAGTTGGCAGAGCTTCAGACTTCTTGATAATACGCTGCGTTTCTTCTGGAATAGACGAACTCTTAATCAGGTTGTTTACCTGTCTCAAGATTCTTGTCGTTGGGTCCTTTGGAATCTCCTTATAGGTGGCCGGGTCGAGAAAAAGATAAGCCCATCTTTTGTTTTCATTGGCGTTTCTACTCCGCTGTCGAGATAGCAACGTCGTGCCCCGCTTTCTACGCCAGAAGAGGATCATACAGAGCCCCGCTTCGCACCGCATCTACGATCGTACTGAGAGAGCCCTTCTCCGAGAACGTATTCACAGTACACGGCGGACCGGCGACGGCGGATCGTCTGAGAGTTCACCTTCCAGTCGCCTACGAGCTTTCACCTAATGATTGGGACCGCGTGAAAAAACTGACTTTCAACACCATGACCTGGGAAAGCGAGCAGGCTTCTACACGACAGAAGAGGAAATTTGACGAGCTCCCAAGAAAACAAGAGTCTGGTCCAAGTCTGGATAAACGCCTTGTAGTAGTGAACCTGTCAGACCACCAACTGTCTGAAGAGGAGAGGTCAGTCTTGAGCAAAGGGGAGAATTTTGCCATTACCCCAAGATCAGTTCCGGTGGAAGATATCATCGCCAACGTTGAAGCAAGCCTGCGCAAGCTTCCCAAGGAACTGGTTGAGAGGGTCCACCAAGAGTTCTCCAGAATTCTACAGCAAGCCAAGCCACCGAGGAGCAATATCACGGAGAAAGATCGGAAAGCCTTAAAGAATCTAAGGACTAATAAGGATATTGTTACCCTAAAAGCTGACAAGGGTAATACCACAGCGGTCCTCAACACCAAGGATTATGAGACCAAGATCAAAGATCTTCTCGACTCGGCCACCTATAAGGAGATTCCAAAGGACCCAACGGCAAGAATCTTGAGACAGGTAAACAACCTGATTAAGAGTTCGTCTATTCCAGAAGAAACGCAGCGTATTATCAAGAAGTCTGAAGCTCTGCCACCTAGGCTGTATGGGTTACCAAAGATCCATAAGCCTTCAGTACCGCTCCGGCCCATCGTGAGCGCTATTGGCTCACCCACTCATCCAGTCTCGAAGTATCTCACCGGCCTGCTTCAACAACATGTCGGATCCTCCTCGTCATACATCAAGGACTCGCGCCACTTCGTGGAGAAACTTGAGAATCTCAAGCTACACCCGGATGATCGTCTGGTCAGCTTCGATGTCGTCTCTCTGTTCACGAAAGTTCCAGTCAGGGAAGCTACATCCCGTATCCGACCGCTGTTCTCTACGGACATCGCAGAATTGTTTGAGTTCATGTTGACGACTTCATACTTCCAGTGGAACAACACGTTCTATGAACAAGTGAAGGGTTTAGAAATGGGAAACCCCATCAGTCTTGTAGTTGGGAACTTCTACATGGAGTTCTTCGAAGAAGCCGCTTTTGAACGAGCGTTCCGCTAAGTAGAAGATACCTTTGTGGTTTGGAGTCATGGAGACACGGAGCTGACTAAGTTCCTGAATCAGCTGAACAGCATCCAGTTCACCATGGAAGTAGAGAAGAACGGAGACCTACCATTCCTCGATGTCCTGGTATCCAAAAAAGAGGATGGCAGCCTTGGTCACCGGGTCTATCGAAAGCCTACACACACAGACCGTTACTTACACAAGGATTCCAACCACCATCCCAGACAGAAAATGTCAGTCATCAAGACCCTGGTCCACCGAGCTAAGAGCATCTGTGAGCCTCAACACCTTCAAAACGAGTTACGCCACCTGGACTCGGCCTTCCAAGCCAATGGATTCTCTGCCCAGGAGATACGGAGAGATACCATAAAATTTCAGAACACGAAGGTTCTAGCCACCACTTCACATTTCTTCCCATGGCTATGTCGAGAGGCCACCGAAATATTCAAGCATCCCAACCATTTTAATAGAAAAAACGAAGGTTTTCATCTCCAAAAAGATTGGTACCCAGCACTGAGAGCCGCGCGTCATCACAATTCAAACATGACAAAGCCGCCACCATCCCCAGTATCGGGAGGCCACAACCCCTTGCTTAGCCTCGACCAATCAGGATCAAGCGCATCGGTTGCGCAGCTCTCAACCAATCAGGAGCGATCACGTCGTTTGCCCCCTCCAACTGCGCCGTCCCGACCTGTAACACTGAAGATGTCGACCGCTGTGATCGACGAAACGTCTGGAATACAAGTTCCCGATGGACCACGGCCAAACAGCCCGGAAGCAGTATATTCTACAATTCCTTTGATGTTTGTTAAAGGTATTACTCTAAAACCAGTTGGTGACACGAGATGGGAAAGTTGAATCGAGGCAATGAAACCACTAAGACATCAAATAGGGCAAGTTTACGATGCATTGTTTAGTATTTACCAAAACACATATGGATTCATCCATACGAGATGAAGCTTCGGGTTTTTTAATCAAATTAAACAGTTTAAATTATTATGATCTATAATAATTTGGTACGTCACTTTAAATCGGATAAACCCTGTTAGTAAATTAATGCAGAGTAAAGTTTATGACTTAGGTTT
The DNA here is from genome assembly GCA_946251805.1 of Cybosia mesomella. NCBI lineage: Eukaryota > Metazoa > Arthropoda > Insecta > Lepidoptera > Erebidae > Cybosia > Cybosia mesomella. The sequence goes on along the minus strand of OX276390.1, from coordinate 24,084,877 downwards.
TGCTCTAAAATTACTTAAAAATACCAGAGATTAATTTGAAAACTCACGTTCAGATGAGTATGTTACTCAAATTCTTGAAAATGAGATAGCCTTAGCTTCTGAAATTGATTGCGAAGTGTTAGACTTCGAACATGCGCTTAGACCTCATTCACGATCCAAGAAGAAGCAATTTAGTTACGAGTGTGTTGACGAAATAATCATTGAGCCTCGTCGAAAATATAAAATCGCAGTATTTTTTCACATTATAAACTCCTTAGAATTATGATTTTCCCAGATTTCTAAGCATAGTAAACATTTCGCTTTTTTGTATAACATAAATACCTTAAGAGAGCTCCCGAAAGATGAATTGTTAGAACATTGCAAGTATCTCGAGGCTATTTTGACCCATGAGAATTAGAACTAAGGAGTTGTCAGTCCTTTGTATGTTTTTAAATAGTAGTTTATCTCCTCAACATGTTTTGAAATTTGTAACAGATTTAAGATTTGGTCCAAATATTAGTATTGCGCTCAGGATTCTTTAAACTTTACCAGTAACAGTTGCAAATAACTCTTCTAAAAACTTTTGTAAATTAAAAATAAAGCGTTATCTGCGCTGACTATGACACAGAATGGATTAACTGGATTGGCTATGATTTCAATAGAACAGAAGGTTTGCGACAGTATCAATTTATCAGATGTTATAAAAATTTAGCAGAGCAAGCAAATAGTGCGAAGAAAATGATTACTATTATTTATTTATTTATTTACAACTAACTGTGCCCCGCCGCTTCGCCCGTGGCATACTTCGCCCCCGTTATTTGTCTTACCGTTTAAACCTTCCCTGGACTACAACAAACATTTCAATACAAAAATCCTTTTTTTACCCCAACTGTGCCAACGATGGGGTGGGCGTGTCGGAATCGGACCGACTAAAACCATACGACCGTCCTCGCAACTGTCCATTGCCGGTCACTCCGGGTAAGCCCTCGATAGGATAACCCCAGGGTTAACGGCGAACTTTGGCCGCCATCGTGGCCTAAATCGGCCTAGCCGTTCTCGAGACAAAATGAGCAATTGATTTTTTATATAGGTACTTAGTGTGGCCGATTTAGAACTCACCCGGCCCGCCGGGCCCGCAACTTGCTCGCCGCGCGTCGCAGGCGACTCAGGCGCCGGAGGTCACTTAACGACCTCCGTCCTCCATGAGCGCAGGCCTGGGGGTGGCGGGTGAGGCCGCCTGTCACCCCAGCAGAAGCAGGCCGGGACGGTGGGAAGACTAGCGCCCCTCCCCCCAAACCGGGGCAAGACGGGGACACCGTGGTTCCCAAACCCGAGGGGGCCATCTCGAAACCGGAGAGATGGCCCAAGGTCAGTCGGGGTGCGAGGGATATGCTCTATGGGCAACCTTACACCCCGGCGTCTGTAGACCCGAGACGGCGTGCGGTTTTAGTCGGTTCAAGCCGGACATAACCGGGCGGGGGGGTATCCGAAGGGATTTCCGCACGAAAAAAAAAAGGTAATTAGTGTGGCCAACTGTTACTATTAAAAATTAACAAAAGATTACATTTGAATTTGAAATCTAACTTTTTATATGATTGTTTTCTCATTTTGGTGCCAATACATTGTACAATATTTTGCGATATTAATAAAAAATTATAATTGTAAAATCGATCCAACTACTGAAGCGGTACGCAAAGGGAGGTCACAGAAAAAAATAGTTTACGGATGAGAAGATTTTTATAATTGATCAGCATTTTAACAAACAAAATTACTAGCCCAGTCGACAGGTAGTTTCAGCTAGAAAAAGGTCAAAATTTAATAAGACTTCGGGATGTTGTTAAAGGATGGTTGATTAACATTTTCTCAAGTTTTGGACCTCGTGGACCCTGTGCGAAAAGAGGGGGGGGGGGGGGAACTGCAAAAATTTCGACCTTCCTCCGGTTTTTCCTGAATAACTTTTATCCCTTACACCCTAAGGCAAAAGTACTTGAATACTTTTTGTAGATCGTTAAATTTCCTATAATTTTGATCATTTAAACATGTTTGTATGTCAATTCGTTACCGAGATACAAGGTTTAGAAAAAATACATTTTTTTTAGAATTTGCCAAAAAATGCTGAATTCCGCCTTAGTTCTTCTGTTATACCTGAATTATGATGACATTTTGTCAAAAAAAAAAAAAAGAATTTGTGAAAAATTTTGGTCGGGCATCTGGTCCGACATGAGTATTGAGCAGGTTCTCATGCGGGCTATGTAGAGCTATGGTGGACTCACTCGTGGACGCGGTGTAAGCGATTCCGTGCTTGCTAGGTGGACATTGGGCATGCTGTGCCTTGAAACATTTGTGAACAAATGAATTGTTCGCTGATATTCGCTCAGAGACATCTGAACAGCATGTGGGCATGAGACCAACCCGAGTAGTGAGAGACAACATGAACATCTGAACTGCGCGCATGGTTCACTGAACACCCTCCATTCCTTCACATCCAGGCGATAGTTTCTCTAAACACAGGAATCATTGGTCATGGCGAAGTTAACTGTCACTTAGCACGAGCATGCATGAAGAAAGAGGTGGGGGGAAATTTTCAAGATTTGAAACTGGAACGGAAGGATAAGGTCGTGACCCTGGCTTCCATTTCCTGCACGTTAAACATTGCTGGCAAAAAATTTACTGTCAATCCTCTCACTCTCTTCCAGCATGTCTGCATTGCCAAAAAATCTGAAGAAGATCTGAAAGAATTCTTCAAGTTTGAACTCGCACCCTTCCCTATGTCGCTATTTACTGAGGAGGGAATGCGCAAGGGAACAAAGTCTGCAATGTACTCCCTCTTCACTCTCGTAGATGAAGTCAACCTTGGCAATAGGAAATGTAACGTGATTGATGGAGGATAGTGCTGTGGAACAAAACTCCCACAACCACGTTCGAGATGCTGTGCTCTATGTACATCAACTACGTGCAGAGACACTTTGGTAGCACTGTTATTGTTGTATTTGATGGATACCCCACTAGCGCCGGCTATCAAAGCACCAAAGCCGCAGAACGAGCTCGCCGGTCTGCATTACAATCACCAACCATCTCTTCTCCTCATCTACCATGGTGACAATAGCACAAGAAAAGTTCTTGGCAAACGATCACATTAAGAGCGCATTCATTTTGATGTTGATGACGAAAATGGTGGATGCTAGCATCCAAGTGAAGCAGGCATATGAGGACGCCGACGTGATGATCGTCAACACCGCCATATCCAAGGCCAGTGAATTCGACAGTGTCATCATTATTGCTGAAGATTTGGACATACTTATTCTGTTGACAGCATTAGGTGTGTCTACAAAGAACATCTACCTTTAGAAAAGTGGAAGAGGCAGTGGTCCCAGTGTTCTCTACTCGCCAAGTTCCTGCTCCTTTCCCCCCAAGGACATACTTTTCCTCCACGCAGTGAGTGGTTGTGATACCACGTCAGCACCGTATGGATTGGGGAAGAACAAAATTTGCAGCACTTACATGAAGAATACCTCCCTCTCTGCAGCAGTGGCTCCTTTTCTAACACAAAGCGCTACTCCAAACAACCAGAAATGCTGCGCCGGATAACATCCTCCAGATTGTTTTCTGCAAGTGCAGCAAAGGTTGTATCACCGGAGCTTGCAGCTGCAGGAAAGCAGGCCTTAGGTGCTCAGCAATGTGCAAGCACTGCACAGGCTCCTGCGAAAACGCCCCCGCAACTTATTTAAACGAGGATGACTCACCAAACATTGTCGATGAATACGACGACGGCGAGGACGTCCTTGACTGTCTGATCACTCCGGAGGACGACGAGCTGTTAGAAGCAGAAACACCGGCTAAGAAATCCCGAAAAGAACTTTAATTATTACGAATGACACTACCTACTATATGTACATGTATATATGAGTACCTTTCAACAATAATATCTCTATTCTCTATAATATATGTCTTGTATATTTACCTTAATATTGTCAATTACATATTTTTTTCTACGAAATGACTACGTCTTTCTTTTACCTGCCCTGGGGTATCGATAGGATATCGACCCGAAAAGTAACTAATATCAATACCAACATGTGAAAATGGTTGGTTTTTATTAGAGAAGACAATCAGCTTTTGGAATCGGGTTGGGTGGGGGGAGAGGGGAGCGGGGGGTTCCCAAAGTTGGTGATTGCAACCAAGAAGTATAATTACAACAAAATGTCATCATAATTCAGGTATAACAGAAGAACTAAGGTGGAGTTCAGCATTTTTAGGCATTTTTCAGCAAATAAAAAAAAATATGTTTCTTTTCTAAACCTTGTATCTCGGTAACGAATTGACATACAACATATTTGTATGATCAAAATTATAGGAAATTTAACAATCTACAATAAGTATTGAAGTACATTGCCTTAGTGTGTAAGGGAAAAATGTTATTCAGGCAAAACCGGAGGAAGGTCGAAATTTTAGCAGTTCCTCAGTAGCACAGGGTCCACGAGGTCCAAAACTTGAGAAAATGTTAATTAACCATCCTTTAACAACATCCCGAAGTTTCATTAAATTTTGACCTTTTTCCACTTAACCCCACTTTATCCAACCTGTCAACTGGACTATACCGTATTTATGCTCACAGCTCTAAGGAAGCTTCCCAATTTGTCGACAGAGGGCATTATCCACCTTCAGTGATGGTTTGGTGGGGTATTAGCGCTGAAGGAGTACTGAGCCATACTTTTGTGAAAAGGGTATCAAAACACCGGCACAAGTGTATCAAGATACTATTCTTGAGAAGGTAGTGAAGCCCCTTAACAGCACCATGTTCAATAACCAAGAATGGTCCTTCCAGCAAGACTCGGCGCCGGGTCATAAAGCTCGGTCTACGCAGTCTTGGTTGGAAACGAACGTTTCGGAATTCATCAGAGCTGAAGACTGGCCGTCGTCTAGTCCCGATCTTGATCCGCTGGACAAGATTTATCTTCAGTTTTAGAGAGTACGGCTTGCTCTAAACGCCATGAGCCCATGATAATTTGGAGTCCCTAAAACAATCCATACGATTGGCAGTGGAGAATTTTCCCATGGAAAGAGTGCGTGCTTCTATTGATAATTGGGACTGTATTGCAGCCATTGGAGACCACTTCGAACAAACTTTTAATATTTTAAATTGTTTTATATTTATGTATTAAACTAACACACTGTAAAAGTAATAAATGTTATTTGCAATAGATTTTTTTTTCTTTGTTACAGTATTTATGACAAGATATACCTAGATAAATATAATTTAGAGGTAGGATTTAATATTCTCAGAAAAAATGTTTTATTTACATACTTTGATTTTTTTACATTGGGACCTAAACATAAACTGGCGAAATGTGGGTGCCAGCACCTCTGCCTACCCCTTCGGGGATATAGGCGTGAGTTTATGAGTTTATTATGATTTTTTTTGGGAATGACTGATTCTTTTTGTAGTTTGTAGTGTTCCATAATAGGTGTTTTTTACATTGACATTGAATAAATTTGCGTATGCAAATAAAACAGTTTATATAACAACATCACAGTTGATTATTTTAAGAATGACATTCGTTTTGTAGCGTTACATGATTATATTAGATGTACATTGAATTTAAAACCAATTACGAGGTAGGATTTAATATTCTCAAGGTAAATAATTTAATTATTTTAAGAATAATTCGTTTTGTAGTGTTACATATTTTTTAATTTACATTGAACTTAAAACATATCCACAGAGGGGCTTTCCACACGAAAAAAGGTGTATACCTACTTAATATCCACCAACATAACAAGGACATGACATATTGTGTTAGTGTATGTACCTACCTAAAGGGCGGCGAAAATTGTCTGCCCGGAGCGGTTAAATAACCGGTTATCTATGAAAACTTTACTTCTCGTGATACAATTCACATGGACATGGAAGCACACCACACCACAATTGATTTGTGTCTGTCAAAGGGCTACATAGAAAATTAAACAAAATGTACCAGTAGCTTCTTTATTGGTTTTATCAGGATCAAGGTCTTTACAAAATTATTGAGAAAATTACAAAGTTACATTTAGCTTAAAATGAGTCTTTAGTTTTGTTTTCCGTATATAAGAATTGCTAAACGGTACTTGTAATTATAACGTATAAAGTAATAATGGTTTGATTAATATGTAATATTTAAACCCTGATACAGAAGTTTAACTTAATCTTTTTTATAAAATACTAGGAACTGAAATTACATTTTACCTACATCTTAAAAAGTTTTATTTTCAAATTTCTATCAATACGTTTTAAACGTTTTAGTCATACTGCTAACTACACAGAATTGATTTACAATCGAATTCCCTCAATCTCTACGATGTTGTTACTTCCATCTTATAAACGGATAAAATAAGCATAACTTACACCTAGACCTAGGTATAATGAGAATTGCGACTAACGATACGAACAAACAATACAATTTAAGTCAAATTAATTAAGTACAGTTAACGACGTTGGTATAAATTTCAGTTGAAAATTCATTTATTCAAGAAAATACTTTAGGTATCTACAATACATGAAATCTTACAAAAAAAAATCACTACCTACCCACGATCGAGTGAGTGCCCAGATAAGTAGATTGGCACTCGAACACGATAACTATCTCGCCACATTCAACGAGTTCTGTGCACGGAAATGGTTTAAAAATTAAACAACCATTCCATTGCTTTTCCTTCGAAACTCCTTGCGATGGAAAATCAGAACATAACGAGCTTTCAGATAGGGAAACTCAAACTTGGAGAGAAACTTACGACTAAAATAATCACAAAGATATAAACTTAACACGTAAGCGTAACTAAAACGAACTAACTTTAATAATATCGCGTTATGATAAATGCGCGGGGGGATGAGTGGGGTGACGTGACCAGTGAAGAAGCTCCGAGTGGGGAGGGGTGGGAGGGGTGCGGGGAGCAGGGGACACAGACGGCGGAGGTTGGGCGTGGGCCGGGGTCCGCGGGCGCCTCTCGGCTCAGCACTAGCGCCACTCGCACCGCGGGCGTCGGCTGCCAGCTGCTGTACGTTGTTACGTGTGCCCCATAGTTATTTTTTCTTCTGGGCCTTCTCGGCCGCCTTGGTAATTTTACCCGTTGTTACTTCCTTGAAGGTTACGCTCTGCAATAAATTATTTAATGAACTATTATTTCTTTAAACTACCCTACCCTACTATTATTCTTGTAAAGAATAACCGTCAGTAGTTATCACGTTATTAAACCTCAGAGGCGGAGCATGAGTATAGTGGCCCTAGGCCGTATAGTACTTTCCAGAAACCTCCCACGAGGCCCAAGCCCCAACTTCACCTGCAAGTCGGTACATTTACATTGACGGATAAGTGTGTCGCTCCCGTATAAACCAAATTATGGAAAGGAAAGCGGACCCCAGGCTCCACAAGTGCAGGTTTTGGATGCAACCGTTATTGGTGCTCGGATTAAGAAGAAGTGACAATACTGGCCTCACGTTTCTCAAAAGACGCTATAAAAAGTTTGTTAGGCTTGAAAATGGCTTGCGCATTTGGTTTCTTGGCACCTCTTGCCATCTGGCGCCTATATAGGGTGGAAACTTTAAGTATATCCAGCCGAATATTAAGTCATTTTTAAAGATATTGCAAAACTTTAAACTGATATGAAATCTGCATCACTAAATCTACAAAATGACAAATAGGATATCAGCATGTGTTCACAATTAGTACTTTTGCAGTTCCTATACATTAAGGTATTATGGCACTGTTTATTCACTAGTCTGATAAGAACAAACGTTAAAAAAATAAAATAAATATTTAAAAAAGTAAAACAAGAAATTCAGTTATTTACAATACATAATCAAAATAACATACACCATTGAGAATAAAAAAATATATACAAAAATGTTACTTATTAGACTTCTAAGTATCAAAGTAGTGAACACACCGTGCCATAGTAAATGTATGGGAGCCGCATAAGTACCTTTTTTTTTTTTTTTTTTTTTTTATCGTGCGGAAATCCCTTCGGATACCCCCCGCGTGCCAGCGGGGGCGGTTATGTCGGGCTTGAACCGACTAAAACCGCACGCCGTCTCGGGTCTACAGACGCCGGGGTGTAAGGTTGCCCATAGAGCATATCCCTCGCACCCCGACTGACCCTGGGCCATCTCCGGTTTCGAGATGGCCCCCTCGGGTTTGGGAACCACGGTGTCCCCGTCTTGCCCCGGTTTGGGGGAGGGGCGCTAGTCGCCCCACCGTCCCGGCCTGCTTCTGCTGGGGTGACAGGTGGCCTCACCCGCCACCCCCAAGCCTGCGCTCATGGAGGACGGAGGTCGTTAAGCGACCTCCGGCCCCTGAGTTGCCTGCGACGCGCGGCGAGCAAGTTGCGGGCTCGGCGGACCGGGAGAGTTCTAAGTCTCTCCCGGGCGCGCTCCGCCACCTCCTTCGCGAGCATTACATGCTCGCAGAAGGAGGCGGCGGCGGCCCACGCGCTCGCGCTCCGCACCATTGCCGCAATCATGCTGCCGAGCGAGAGGACTCCCACCCCGATGGCTGCCACGAGGTCACGCCTCGGCGCCTCCCACGCCGGGCAGTCCGCCAGCGTGTGCAGCCCTGAGTCCTCGCTCGCGTCGCAGTGATGACACTCAGGCGTTGGCTCCTTCCTGATCCGATGCAGGTGGTCCCCGAAGCACCCCTTCCCTGAGATCACCTGCGTCAGTCGGTAGGAGAGGCTTCCGTGTCGCCTCTCCAGCCAATCCTCCATGATGGGCCTTACCGCCGCTATTGCGGCGTGCCCTAGCCGCATAAGTACCTAGAAATTATTATGAAAGTATCTTTTTTTTTTAACGAATTTAGTTTTAGTTGTAATTTTATTATTAGCATTTCTACGTATCAAGCTAGTGAGTAAACCGTGTCACAGTAAATATATGGGAACCACAAAAGTACAAATTGCGAAGACATGTCATTTTTTTAAACCTTTATTAATAATTATTTTACTTCAATTTTCTAACGTTTCTATATAACAGACTAGTGAATAAACCGTGCCATAATGTATGGGAACTGCAAAAACTACAAAGTGTGAACACATGCCGATATTTTTTTTTTTTTGTGTTATTTTTAGATTAAGTAATGCAGATGTCATATCAGAATAAAGTTTTGCAATGTCTTTAAAAATTACGAAAAATCGGCTGGACACACTTAACGTTTCCATACTGAATGTAGAGCAAACGCTCCTTTTGCTCTAACTCAGCCAGAGCTGAGTTGCCCCCTTTTAAGCTTAACTTTTATCAAAATAGGTTCAGTGAACATCGCAAAAGTTTCTATTGGAAACCTAACAAAAAGATAATTTCATAGTAGATAGATACTAAATGACAGCTAGGTTGGCATTCATTTAGATTAACAGATAGAGAAGAGGGGTATCCATACCTTGATAACGCCTACGGCAACGGTTTGACGCATGTCCCGCACCGCAAAGCGTCCGAGAGGCGGAAACTCTTGGAATGACTCCACGCACAGAGCCTTGGTGGGCACCAGCGTCACGATAGCCGCATCACCCGACTTTATCGACTTCGGGTCTACCTCCGTTGTCTTGCCTATAAATATTAAATATTCATGTGAAAGAAATAACACGTACCTTTTTTTTCCTGCGGAAATCCCCTCGAATACCCTCCCGCCGGCCAGCGGGGCGGCTATTATAGTAAGATCCCAGCCTCACCAGACATATTTTAAAATTAATAATAATACATTTTATTTAGGTAATCAGTGTAAATTAAATTTATTTAAATTAAATTTTATTTTATGTAAGGGTAGGTGGCGCCAGTCGTCACAGTAACATCGAGTCCGTATTATTTAACTCTAAAAAATATTAAACTCCTATTTATAAGTGTGTTTGTGCTATTAATCTATTAAATAGTGCCTAAAAACTGACATCCAGTGTGGGTGAAAAAATATATAAAGTGGAAGAGAAGATACAAATAAATAAACAGTGCAGACCCACCTCATTTAAATACTCAATCACGGCAAAGAGGGAAAGCCATCTATCATAACCGGATCAATCACATCCAACACATTTGTTTAAGGAAGAGGTAATACTGGGAAAATAAGTTCCGTTATATGTTCTAAAATAAAATCATGAATAAAATTGTCAAACAAGGTGAAGAATAAAAACTTTCTTGACGGTGGACACAAAAGTTTAATCAGTGCATAAAAGTGCAAATCACGTCGTTTGCTACAATTGCTATACCTATCAATCAAAGTCCAAAACAATCCTGGTCCGGCACAGTTGTGGTCAAAAAATTCAGAAAATTTCTAGTCAGTTGTTGCAGCCTCGAGGTATAAATGTATTGAGGAGCGCCACGAGCTTCAGGTTCGATTCCCACTGACATGGTCACTTTTTGAATTGTTAATTCACTTATACGGAAGAAACAGCATTCGTCGTTTTATTGACTACACAAGAATATACCATCCTACGTTATCACTGGATAATTTCGAGTTTGAACATTCCCCGGCCTTATTGCACGGGTAGTGGCGCCATCTATAACTACAATATAGTACTTGGTAGTACTGCGCGAGCCGCCCGATTCTATTGGCGCTCGTTCAATTTCTCCGTGGCGGTGGACCGATTCTACTTGGTGCATAGTACGATTATGTATGATACAAGCGTTATTATTGCTCTTTATTTACATTAGACATATTATAAATCATTATATTATTATTAATCATTATTTAATTAAACCCATCCAAATTGACATTATGTGATGAAATAAATTTAATTAATTTTTATTTTTTTAAGATGTCGACATAATTAATAATAATTTAATTTTTTTAGACGTTATTTTTGACACAGTTGATCAGTTCTTGGTTTTACTCATTTGTCATTTTAGCATTGTTAGAGTATCTAGGTACTAGCTTTACACTGTGTTTCGATTGTAACTTTGTATAAATGTTTCATAAGGTGTAATTAGGCTGTGTGTACTTGTCCATAAGGAACCCTTCCTTATTATTATTTTTTAAATCTTTTTTTGACAATTGCTAGTTTAATACCCGGGGTCTGTTGGTTAAGATGAGTTCTCTTCCTGCGTCCGGTCCTTGTCCACACTGTTCACAATCTTCGCGCATTTTTAGTGCACGTGGTCTTAAGATCCACATATCTCGGGTTCACAAAGAACTGGGTCCAACGGCTGCCACGCTGCACGCCCCAACCGCTGTATTGAGTTCTCAGGCTCCACAGGCTCCATTTGTATCGGGTACCGGTTTACTTGAAGGGATCTCCTCCTTAAAGGCCAGTACCGCTGTTCTAAGACATATTCCGAGGGGCGCACGGAATCAGGCGGCGGATAAGTTGTGCGACGTTATAAACGGGTGCGTTGACCGTAACGGAGTGGATGAGTGGGCCGCGCTTCTTACTTTTGCTTACAGGGCTTTGAGAGTTCCATTAAAGGACGCGCCGGGCAATATGACAGCCAAAGTTAGGGCCAACATTCAGTCTTTTGGGACGAACGAGTGTACGGGCGATTACAATATTCCACGGCGTTCGGCTCCTCGTGGGAAGCGAAAGGCCATCGAGGCCAAAGTTTTCGAGGGTGACCTCCGGGGGGCCGTCCGGCTACTTGTCTCCGACGAGTCGTTCGCCCAGCAAAATCCCGATACCCTGAATGCCCTGGAGCTTAAACACCCGAGCCCATCGCGTCCGCTAAGGTTTCCACCCGCACCGGACGCGTCGTTTCTGGCAGTCACTGTTTCGATGGAGGACGTGGTATTGGCTTTAAACTCCTTTTATAGTGGCTCGGCGGCGGGTTTGGATGGATTGCGTCCGGGGCATTTGAAAGAGCTTACGTCCGGCTCTGCGGGGGAGAATGGCCGGCGCTTGATGGAGTGCCTGACAAAGTTGGCCAATTTCCTGCTAAGTGGACAACTAAATCCTACGGTATGCCCCTATTTATATGGGGGATCACTGTGCGCACTCGGGAAAAAGGACGGCGGAATCAGGCCCATAGCCATCGGCAGCGTGTTTCGCAGGTTGTCTGCTAGGCTGGCGTGTCGGGCGGTACGAGATGTCATGGCGGAATACCTGCAACCACACCAGTTGGGCTTCGGGATGAGTCGGGGATGCGAGGCGGCTATCCATGCGACGCGCGCCTTTGCTATGAACCCTGACCATTCGTGCTGCGTGATACTAAAACTTGACATCCGCAACGCCTTTAATAGCCTGGAGAGAGATGTCCTTTTGACCGAGGTCCGAGAGCGAATTCCTTCGCTGTATCCTTTCTTGCATCAAGTTTACTCTTCTCCCTCTAATCTCTTCTTTGGTACAAGCCTCATTCCATCCCAGGTAGGCGCGCAGCAGGGGGATCCGCTGGGGCCTCTGGTCTTCAGCTTGGCGATCCACAAGGTCATCATGGACCTTAAGTCTAGGCTGAACTTGTGGTATTTGGACGATGGGACCCTGGGGGGTTCACCGCAAGACGTTTATCAGGATCTGGAGGTTCTTATCCCTAGACTCAGGGCCCTGGGTCTGGAGGTGAACCCTTCAAAGTGCGAGATTTTCCCCTACGGCGTGGAAGCCCGCGAACACCTTGGACGCTTCGATTCCCTATTGCCTGACATCAGGGAACTTTCCTGTCTCTCTTGCACCCTCTTAGGTTCACCTATTTTCCCTGTTGGGGCGCCAGAGGCTGTCTCTTCCCGTAAAGATCTCCTATTAGCGGCTCAAGAACACCTTAGAGATCTCTCCGCTCACGTGGCGATTGTGCTGTTGCGTATGTGCTTCGCCCTTCCAAAGCTGACATACCTTCTGCGAACAGCGCCTACGTGGCTGTATCCCGTCGAAGTTTCGGAATTCGACGAGGCTTTGAGGTCGATCGTGGAGTCTATCCTGAATGTCGCCCTTGATGAGACTCAGTGGAGACAGGCGACACTCCCTGTTAGGTACGGCGGTATCGGGGTGGGGTGTGCTCGGGATGTGGGGGTGCCGGCTTTCTTGGGGTCAGCGCATGGGGTGTCGGGCCTTGTCACTTTAATTCTTGGCTCCAATGGTGACGGGGTGAGCGTGCCTTTTGCAGCTGATGCCGAGTCAGTTTAGGTGGTCCGCAGTTCGGGAGCGGCGAGCCCTGTTTCTCGTTGTGTTCAGCGCGCTTGGGACGACGTTGTTGCTGGGCAGGTTAAGGCCCAATTGATAGAGGGTGCCTCAGGAGCTGATGTGGCCAGACTCCGAGCTGTGGCTCAGACGGAATCGGGAGCATGGCTGCACGCACTGCCTTCACCTCATCTAGGGACCTTGCTAGACGACGACTCATTGCATGTGGCGGTGGCGCTCCGCCTGGGCGGTGTGCGAATCCCATAGATGCACCGATGGTTCCATGGTGGAGGCCGATGGTCACCATGCACTGAGTTGTCGTAGGTGCGCAGGTAGGTTCCCGCGTCACCATGCTCTCAACGACATAGTCCGGAGGGCCCTGGCTTCGGCAGATGTCCCGTGCCTGCTTGGTGCCATGGAAGAGTGGTAAGTGCCTGATATGGGACGCCACGTGCGTCAGCACTGTCGCTCCAAGCCACCTCGGTCGTACGGTCCGGTTTCCGGCCGCTGCTGCCGAGGATGCAGCTGCTGGGAAACGGCTCAAGTACGAGGCGTTACAGGCCCGGTATCACTTCGTTCCCTTCGCGGTGGAGACGATGGGTTGTTGGAGCGTGGAAGCAAAACGCTTTGTGCCGCCAGTGTGATGGGCACTTTTGCACCAGGTACAGGTTTGGGCGGTCTTTCTTTAGACGACCATAAATAACTATTTATGTAATTTAATTTATAAGGTTATGAAGTGACTTATTTTAATTTAATTAAATAGAAATAATCATTAAAAGGTACGATTTAATATTCTCAGAAAAAATATTTAATAAAATATTTTTAAGGATTTGATAATTTTATTTATAATATATTATATTATATATATATATGTATATATATATATATATATCTATATATATATATATATATATATCTATATATATATGTATATATATATATATATAATATTTATATTATATTTATTTTATTTAAATAATTCTTTATATATCATGCGTTATTATATTGTAATTAGTGCATATGCCTTAGATATATATCTATACAATATATACTTCTTTACATGCGTGTACTTAGGCGTCTTATATAGGTATTTAAATATATTACATACTGAGTGCCTGAACTAGGTAGTCCTGTTTTTCATTTAGTGATAAATTTAAAATTATCAAAATTATATTAGAGACTAGCTGTTGGCCGCAGCTTCACCCGCGTAGAATTCTGATCTCGTTCCCGCTATCCATGGGACTATATATATTCCACCACCACAACCTATATAAGATACACAAGTCGACCATCCATCATTTTTTATAACCCAAAGGGTTAAAGGCAGCGTTTTCGTTAACAGCTCCCAGACAGCTTATTTTTTTTCGACACCAACAAATGTCGTTATATTTTTGCCAATGTTTACAAATACTTGACAAATTATGTAAAACCTTCATCGAAAGATAGACAGACGCGGCGGAGGACTTTGTTCTATAATATGTATTTATTATAGTAGTTTACTAAGAATAATACAATGCAAAGTGAATCAATATCAGTAATTAAATCTATGTCTCATTATTACTACTACTGGACACTATTTACTTTAAAAGTCATTACTCCTTTGTCTCTTCTTGGGACATATTTAGGAGGGACTTCAGTGCTGCATGCTGTTTTAGTATTGTGCTCAATATAAATTAGCAGGCGAACTGTTAGTACTTCACAGAATGTTTATAGGAGGTTAGTGGGAAATAGGAAAGATCGGAAGGTTCAGAGTCCCTCTCTGAGCTCTCTCGATGGGTAATACCAATGTTTTACACATGATGTTATGCAGTATGTTAGTACTGACTGACTAAGAGCATAGTAGACCTGTTTAATTAATTTTTAATCATACGCTGAGTGTATGTCAATTCCGTTAGGTTGACTATGACTACTTTCCTAAAACCTTTTGATAGTTGGTGTTGTGTTGTTTCTTTTTTTGTATTCTTCTAAGTACGAAAATTTCCGGATTTTTTTACGACCACATAGTAAGACGTCCACTTCCTGGTATCTATATCTTTGTTGTCGACTCTTAGTATGGTGTAAAAAATAAGTACACTCTACAATTTATATTATATATATATAAGGTGTCACGAAATTAGGTCTCTGAATTTGGTGAGATGACTTGGTATCGACAAAATATGTATTTGAAACAAAAAAAAAAAAAAAAAAATGAAAAAAAAAAAAACACCACCAGCGACCAGCGTCACGTGAAGCGACGAGCACACGAGTAGCTGGTCGCGATTTTCGGTATTTCCCACACATCCGCTTGGAGAATACTGTGAGGACAATGACTGCACGCCTACCACATGCGACGCTGGTCGCTGGTGGTGTTTTTTTTTTCATTTTTATATATTTTTTTTATTTCGGGGTATCCGAAGGAATTTCCGCAAGAAAAAAAAAGGTGCGAAGTAATAAAACAACAATTAACTCCTTTTACGAAATATTTAACCACAGATAAGTTATGTAACTTCCTGGACTGCAGAGATCAATTTGTAGAGAGCATAATAACTGTCCTGGATACTGGAATATTTGGAACGAAGAACGGAAAGATAGGAGTGTATATGCCAAGCCAGTGGTTGTCGTGCCGAGGGCTGCGTGGCTAGGGGCGAGCCCAGTTGTTAGCGTCGTAGATATAAGTTAGGTTAGGTTATGCCCTGGGACCGGGCGACCCCAGAAATAGGCTAGCCTTACCCAGACATGCGGGGCTCTGTCTGGGTGGACCACATATTAACCTAGCTCCTCGTGGGAACTCAATGGATTTTTTTAACTCCCGTAATGACGGTGACGTGGTTCGCAACTTGTCACGTCTCGTTTCCAGAGGGGGCGAAAAGTGGGCTACGGATAGCTACTTTGCTACACTGAATGTTAGGGGAAGCATGAATGATAAAATTGAGGAAGTATGTGAGATGATGAGTAAAAGACATCTAGATGTTCTATGTGTGAATGAGACAAAGCGGAAAGGTTGTGACATCACCACGCATGGCCAGTACACAGCTTATTGGTCGGGAGTGGCGGAATCCTGCAGAGCCAGCAAGGGTGTTGGTGTACTACTTTCCGCCAGAATGAATGAATGTATGACTGATTTTGAGTGTGTGAGCCCCAAGACTCCTCTGGGTGAGGTTGAAGGTTGGCCTTACCCGCATCTTCATTGTAGGGGTATATGCTCCACAAAATGCGGCGTGGAAACGGTCCTCGAGAGCCCAGAGCGAGAGGCAAACCTTTTGGGCTAATGTGAAAGATGTCTTGAGTAAATGTAATCAAAATGAAAGAATTGTTATGATTGGTGATTTTAATAGTGGGGTCGGAGTGAAACGTGATGGATATGAGTTTGGTGGGAAAGTTTGGCGATGAAAGAGTGAATGAAAACGGTGAAAGCTTGCTAGAAATATGTTTGTAAATGAATCTGGTGGTAACAAACACGATGTTCGACCACAAAAAGATTCATTTGTATACTAGAGAAGAAAGAAATCGGAGAAGTATGATTGACTTGTTGTGGATGTACGATTGAGAAAGAAAGTGCTAGACACCCGGCCACTTCCTGGTGGTCAGCCGCATAAGAGGCCTATTTAAGCGGTGGCGGCATCGTGTGTAGAGTCCATTAGTGAACTCGAGCGTATAAAAGTTGAGAATTTGCAAGAGAAAGGTATGAAAGCGGAGTTTGTGAGTAAATTGAGGAAGAAGTTTCACAATTTGAACGAAATAAGCAAGATTGAACAATTCAGGAAGTTATTTAAGGAAGGAATTGTGGACGTTGCAGTTGAAATGTGTGGTGTATGCAAGATAAGAAAAGGGTGTAAACTTGAGAGTGTGTGCGTGGAAGTCCGAAAGGGAGTGTCTGAGAAGAAGAAAGCTTGGGTGAAATGGTTGGCGGTACGAGCCAATCAGATAGTGCAGAAAGCAATGAAGAAGTAAAATTGGCAAGGGATGAGTATAAGAGGTACAAAACTGTAGTAAAAGAGGTTGTGAGAAGAAAGAAAGAAAGAGAGTGAGAGAGATGAGTTTAGTAGAAGGTTTTCTGACAACTTCCAGCAGAACAGAAAGTTCTTCTGGAAGGCAGTAAGAACATCCAGAGGTGCAAATACGACTTCACAACTGGACAAAGTCAGAAACCAGGACGGAAGTTTTGTGAGAAGAGAAGAATGCATGCTAAAGAGATGGAAGGAATATTTTGAAAGTCTATTTGAGAAAGAAGATGTGCCGGCACAAGTTATTCCCAGGGACTTGAGAGAAGTAGGTGATGAAAGCGATATCAGTATGAAAGAGATTGTGGAAGCATTGAAAAGCATGAAATTGGGCAAGGCTGCAGGGTGTGACAGGATTACGGTTGAGATGCTGAGAGCTGGACAAGACGTGGTAGCTAGTCAGCTGTACCTCCTTTTTAACCTTTGCTGGAGGAGCGGCTGTGTACCAGGAGACTGGTGCAAAACCGTCATCGTACTGCTGTACAAAGGAAAAGGGTCACAGCAAGACTGTAAGAATTACCGAGGCATTAGCTTACTCAGCATCGTTGGCAAACTGTATGCAAAAATCTTGATGAAAAGAGTGATGAATGAAACTGATGAAAAGTTGTGGGATGTACAAGCGGGATTTAGGAAAGGAAGGGGATGCATGGATCAGGTCTTTTCCCTACGAAGTATTTTTTTTCATTCGAATTTATTTATTTTTTGTTGTTGATTTAAAATGTACATGACTTTGTTCATCTCTCAGTTCACTTCCTGCTTTTATTATCTTACATATGGTAGTCACCGAGTCCTGTAGCTTCGGCAACAAGTTTGTTTAGGTTTACGTCGTGAAGATATTCTATAGAACTATGATCTTGTTTTCTGGCTGTAAAAAAGGAATATACATCGTATGCTATTTGTTTAGCTTGCTCGTTAATTTTTTTCGCAAAACAGGAAGAGCGATTCATCTTGGGATGAATCTTGGCAAGCCGTTTACCTTGTGCGTTAATGTCCAAGCGTCCATAACAAGAATACCAACCACGCGCTGCGAGCGCCGCCAGCGCACTACCGCATGTGACGTGAGCTCTCTGCTCCGCGCACCCCTTTCACCCACCCGGTAACATCTTCCCCCGCTCCCTTCTTACCGCGCAAGCGATACGCGAGTTAAGCGGTTGGCCTATAGTTCTTGTAGTAACTTCTTCAAATCCTGAGGCCTATGTCCATCAGTGGACTGCAATAGGCTAATTGATGATGATGATGATGAATGAGTGGCTTCCTTTTTATACCATGAACAAACGCAAAGAACGCGGGTTTTTTTTATGGATGATAGGCTCAAGTTTGACCTCTATCTCACCTGATCGTAAGTGACTATGTGGTCTACGATGGATCACGTTTGCCTAGAAGGAACCTATTCACTCGAGACTTGAAGATTTTAAGATTATAGCTTTCCGGAAACACAGACTCAGGCAGGCAATTCCACTCCTTAGCTGTACGCATAATAAATGTGTCGCCGAAACGTTTCGTGCGTATGAGTGGAATATCCACCATGTAGCGGTGGCACGTCGCTGTGCGTCTGGTCGTTCTTTGGTGGAAAGGGCTTGGAGGTATCAAGTTGCGCAATTCCAGTGCACACTCTCCGAAATGCATCCGGTAAAAAACCGATAGGCCTGCAACTTTGCGTCGATGTTCAAGGCTCTGAAGCCTTTTCTCGAGGAGTGCATCATTATTGATGAGCCTCTTGGCCCGTCTCTCTATTGACTCAAGCGCTTCCAGGTGGTATTTAGCTGAGCCATCACACAGGTACGAGCAGTACTCCATACAGGATCGAACCTGCGCTTGGTACAAGTTGAGCAACTGTTCCGGTGTGAAGTACTGTCGCACCTTCGACAGAATACCCAGCTTTTTAGAAGCCACTTGAGCTTTAGCCTCAATGTAAGACGAAAAATTGAGGGTGGACGTCAGGGTAACGCCAAGAAGCTCGAGGCGGTCGGTTATCGGCACGGATACATTTCGGAATGTGGGGTTTGGCTGAAATTGACTTCGCTTTGCAGAGAAGAGACACGCCTGGGTCATGGTAGCGTTGAACTTGACCAAGTTAGCATCACCCCAATCGGAGACCGCCTTCAAGGACAAATTCAAAAGCTCAACCATAGCCTCTCGGAGAGATCGGATCTGTCTCACGCTGGCTCGGGGGTTGGACTCGTAACTCTCGACTACTGTGCTGTCGTCTGCGTAAGTACCGGGCTTGAGCAGGTCGTTAATGTGCAGCAAGAATAATGTAGCCGAGAGTACCGACCCCTGAGGGACCCCAGCGTAGATCGCTAATCGGTTGGATGTGCAGTCGTCAACGACCACCCGGATAGACCGATTCCTCAGGAAGTCAGTGATCCAGACACATAAGCCAGCGGGAAGGCCGTAGGACGGAAGCTTGCCAATTAGGCTATCGTGCCAGACCCTGTCAAAAGCCTTCGAGATATCGAGAGAAACGGCAAGTGCCTCTCCGTGCCTTTCGATGGCCTCACTCCAAATGTGGGTGGCATACACAAGAAGGTCCCCAGTGGAACGGTTTTGGTGAAAGCCATATTGCCGATCACTGAGGAGATCGTTCATTTCGAGGTATGCCAACAGCTTTTTGTTCAGTACACGTACCATAGTCTTACAGAGTACGTCCATACTCTGTAAGACTATGGTACGTGTACTGAAATTGGTCTGTAATTGACAGGGTCCGCCCGACTGTCCTTTTTGGGCACAGGTTGCACGTTGGCTTCCTTCCAAGCCTTCGGCACTTGACCGGTCTCATATGAGAGACGAAACAGGCGTGTCAAAATAGGAGACAACTCAGGTGCACAAGTCCTGAGCACTATTGCTGGTATCCCATCGGGTCCACTGGCTTTATTCACGTCCAGATTATTTAGCACCCTACGTACATCCCTCTGTCGGATGCTGATATCTGCCATGCGCGTCTCACATCCGACAGGAGGAGCAGGAGGCTTCGTCGTTCCGGCATCTAAACGCGAAGACTCCGCAAAAAGTGAAGCAAATAAATTTGCATTTTCCTCAGCGGAGTGGGCCAGTGTCCCGTCAGGCTTCCGCAGTGGAGGCAGTGAGGGGCAGCAAAAGTTGGACTCAACCGACTTTGCTAGGGCCCAAAACGTTTTACTGCCCGCTTTTTTTAGATATTCTGGCATTTACCCTCCTGTGCCATCCTTCTAGTGGATTGTAGTGCGATGTCTCTGATAGGGGCAACTTAGTATACTCGGGTCCAGGTTGGCAAGCCACTGCCCTTCAAAGTATTATTTAAAAGTCACTGTTTTATCAGTTTTTGGGACCTTTTTTTTTTCGTGCGGAAATCCCTTCGGATACCCCCCGCCGGGCAGCGGGGGCGGTTATGTCGGGCTTGAACCGACTAAGTGTTAATAATTTCATACCATGTATCAAGTGCTCAACTGACAATTGGGATACACGGATTGTACTGCATTCATAGCAGCAATTTCGTAATCGCAATTAAAATTTTCTGACTACTCCCAAATTCTCTTTAACCAGCTTAAAAAATCGCGTGTAAGTATCTTGTTTTATTAGGGAGTAGAGTCCATATATAATAGGAATGACGTCGGTCGTGTTGGTATCAGAAAATAAATCAATCTGAATGGTATATAGTTGATAAAAAACCAAAAGGTACGCAAGCAAATGTTCCATCGCCAAAGTATATATTTTTTGAAGAAATTCTAATTAACTTCCTTGACATTTTAGAACAAAAAATTATTATTTTTTCATCAACTCCGTCTTCGCAAACTAGAAAATCTTTGCCGAAGGCAGGAGATACATGAACGTCTTCTATCTTCTTAAAATCTAGTTTATTTCTATTTAAATATTTTTTGTACAGTCATAAAGACAAGATTTTATTGAAGAAAAATTTGGAATATCTTCGATATCATCTGATGTACACTGTTTGTTTTATGTTTTCAAATTTCCTTTCAAAAATTTTTTGGACTGGCTCGAAGTTTTCGCAAACTTCAACTTTACATTCGTTAAGCGATAATAACATTTTGTTTTTAATATTACGCGGTGATTGAATGTTGCTGTATTATTAGTAATATTATTGTATTGCTGTATTATTTCACATTGTGCAGATAACTCAAATAAAACTTTTTTCTTTCTTTCTTTCTTTGTAACATGTATGCTTCGATTTTCCAATGTATGAGGTTTTCTGTTTATTCAATGTAATAGTTGAACTAGTCAGTTCTCATTACACATCTCCAGCGACTTGACCCATTTTTATTTTTTTCACTTAAATTATATCTGTAGTCCTTGTAAATTAACGTATCTTTACCCCTTTTATTTTTTTGTAATTATACATTTCTGAGTCTTCATCATAAAAATATTACACTTGATTGCAAAACGCTCATGCAATGACAAATGAACAGTGGCGGAACATGTCAATTTACGATTTTAAAGTGGGCACTTCATGGAAGAGGTTTCATGTCGTTGTCAATAGAACCTCTTCTATAAAGATAACTCGGTACCTACTTTTTAAATTCTTATCTATTGAATGAATCATTTTGTACACCATACTAAGAGTGGACAATAAAGAAAGTGGTCATACCAGGAAGTGGACGTATTACTATCTGGTCGTAGAAAAGTGGTAAAATCCGGAAATTGTCGTACTTAGAAGAAGACAAAAAAGAAATGTACACCAACTACCAAAAGGTTCTAAAATGACCACTTTCCTAAAATGACGACTTTCCTGAAATGACCACTTTCCTGAAATTACCACTTTCCAAAATTGACTACTTCCTCAAAAAAGATTCGGTGCAAGATGCTATATTCGCAAATAGTCATATTCCGAAAACGCCTTATCAGAAAAGTCAGTCTATCAGGGTTGAGACCAAGTCATTATATTTGTATAGAAAGCTCTGACCACAACCATCATCTCCATTCTCTATGAACGTAGGCCTGAGGTTGCTACCACCCTAGCAGAAGTAGGCCCAGGGTGGCGGCGCGACATGATTCCGCGCGCGCCTCTCAATAGGGGAAGGGGAAATTCACCCTCAAATCTGTTATTTGAGGGTTGCCGGGATTGGCAGCCAATGCTGTTCAGGGTTCCATTAATTTCCTTTCAATGGTATACCAGGTTCCATGTACACACACAGCTTTGAAGTAATACTGTGTTTTTTTGTCGGTTCCAGTCAGACATGCTCGTCCGTTAGCTCGGGTGAGGTGAAGTCCGTGAGGTGCTCTCCACGGACGTTAAGGAATCAATGGTGGTCATTTTAGAAAGTGATTATTTCAGGAAGGTAGTCATTTTAGGGAAGTAGTCTATATCTACCTAAAGGGCATATAATATGCTAGCTTGTCCCAGCGGCCATTTGACAGTAATCCGGTGCTAAAGGTAGGTAAAATAGTACGAAGTTCACTTAAATTTTCAGTGCTGATTTTTACATGTTGTTAACAATATTTTCTAACATATTGTTAAAAATTCGTTATGAACATTGGTAGCAACGTTCCATCGGCGGTAACTTTTACTAGAATACTGGAAGCTTCGAAAACCTAGGTATTAGGTTTAAAACTAGATCTTTCCTTAAGTTTGCCGTACGTTATTACTTTCTAGAATTTGCTCTTTATTAGCACGTTATTTTTTTTTAAGAAACGGCTTTGTGTCCTGGCGAGCCCGATTCTGATGTAAACTAAAACTGGATCATTTGGATTTTGGAAAAAAATATTCATAGCCAGGAATCAGCCCCGATGATTTTGGGGGGAAAATAAACCCTGTACTATTACACCATTTGATCGTGCTACTATTAAGGGACGAATTCTGGGAAATAATAACATACGGCAAACTTAAGGAAATATATCATTATACTTTTAGCACCTACCTTTAGCACCAGATATGCGAATAAATGAATTAATTGAATGATAACTGACAAATGGTTGCCGGAAAAACTAGCATGTGCATACATTCAGAAACACACATATACTACTTTAACCCATACATTTTACTTTTGTGACAATAAGTGAGTTCTGGTCAGACTGGAATCTTGGATTCATATGCTGAGCTAAAACGATTTTTATTAAAAGAATACTGACCAGTACGGCGATCGCATTTCTCCTTGATCTCGGCGAATTTGCAAGCAATGTGGGCCGTGTGGCAATCCAGCACGGGCGTGTACCCGTTACTTATCTGGCCAGGGTGATTTAGTACAATTACCTGTAAACAATATGTTCGTATGCAGTAGATATACGACTTGACTGTTAAATCCGTCCTTACAACATGCATGAAATTAGTTCTATTGATCAGTTCTATGATTGATTTATTGAGACTTCCTTTTCGCATCCATTGATCTGAATCATCATAGCGTTCTTGTTCCGGTTGCATCCGAGGCATTCAACTCGAGGTCCAGGAGCCGCTTACCGGCTTCCTCCACAACGCCCGGTCTTCGGCATTCCTGGTAGTCAGACCATTGCAGCATTGGTACGCATGTAATCTTTAACAACGTCATATCTCCACTTTTTGAGTCTAACCCACCTACTGGGAGAGATAGACTCAAAAAGGGTAACGGACTTCGCGAGACATTTGTACCCACATAGCTGAGCGGCAAAACGTGGCTACACTAAAGCGAAATCGACTCTCCAGAAGCTTTTCATAATTTTATTGATTTCATTGATGCATTTTTTTCATAACATAACATAAAAAACATAATTTCACGCCTCGGGGATACAGGCGTGAAATTATGTTTTTTAACGGTATGCAGAGGTGTATTACACACACGATTCGCCAGTTATGTTAAGATCCCAATGCAATAGGGGGCGAGCCTATTGCCATCTACCCGGCAAATTATTAAGCGAGCGATGATTAATATTTATTAATGCACAAATAACTACGAAAATTCAGCTGTGTGTGCCCGGGATGACTGGATCGAACTCGAGACCTCATCTCAGCAGTCCGATACGTACGCCACTGGGCTATCGCCGCTTTTTTACGTAGGAAGTTAATATCCTTATTTCCCTCAAATTACAGTTTTGATCCACTGTGCGTCACCGTTCGACACACCTGACAGAATGTACCTTAACCATCCAAACTTGTCCCTACCTACCTGTTTAATCTTCAATTTACACCAATATGTACCTTTAGGTATTATACTAATAATAAATTTAGAAAGTATTGTGACGAGACAGAATGTTACATGTCTTTATAATTAATAAATCGATTTTCTAAGAGATGGCGCTGTATTAGTAAAGAATTAGGTTGAGAAATATGATATTTAGAATTAAATAACGATGAATTGTTGCAATACAATTCAGTAAATAATCTGTTTTAAAGAAAGAATCTAATAAATGAAATTAGGTTGTTGGTAATGTAACGAGACAGAATGTTACATGTCTTTATAAGTAATAAATCGATTTTCTAAGAGGTGGCGCTGTATTAGTATTAATATACTGTATTAGTATATTTTAAATATTAATAATTTTAAATTGCTACAATATTATTGAAGATATATTCTAATAATAAGGAATAGATTTAATAAATGGGGTTTTGTTAACTAAATTGAAAGAATAAATGAAAGAAATACTTTTCAGAAGAAGAAAAAAAAAAGAATTCTAAGATAGCTTGTTTTATAAAATATGTAGATAACTTCCGGTCTGAAGTCTATTTTATAATCTATATATATATATAAATGAAACCCGTTTTCCGTTGTCACCACATAGCATGAAAACGGCTTGACCGATTTGGCTGATTTTTTTTTGTAGTTTTCTAATACTCTGTACAAGGTTCTTACGCAAAAAAATATTAAGAAAATCTCTCAGAATTTTTTTTTTCGTGCGCACTCCGTACGGTTTTAGTCGATACACGACATAACCACCCCCGCTGGCCGGTGGGGGGTACCCGAAGGGATTGATTCTCCCCAAGTGTCCGTTGCCGGTCACCCCGGGTAAGCCCTTGAATTCAATACATGGCGGATCATTTTGACGTAGCGAAGCACGTACCGGGCCGCTAGTAGTAAATAAATAGAATGAATTACAAAGAAGGGAATTAAATTAAAAGGGAAGAAATTTTAATTTAGTTAAGCATTTTAAATTGTATAAAGTAAATATTTCGCACAGGGAATTAATATTATTAATTAAAAAAATGATATTTATTAAGTTGGGAGCATTGGGGGAAAAACACTGGATTGGTCTAGAAATATTGCGGGGTTTGTAGAAACTAAAAAAAGGATTTTAAGAGACGCTGATTGGTGGAAAGAGGCTCCCGCGGATGTAGACCGCGAAAATAGTGAGAAAAGATGGGATTTTGGGTACCTTTTTGGTGCCCTTTTTTTGGGATCCTCGGCCATTCTTGTTTGAGACATCTAACGTGGGTCACCGGTGGGCGGGTTACCAAGCGAAGTTTTGGAAAATTTGTGGTAAATTAGTGAAACCTTGCTTTGTGAATTGATTGAAACGTTTTTTACATTGAAAATCGCGTTAATTCATTATAGTTTGATAAAATCGCGTTACATTTGTGTAGAATCATAATTCTTTTAGTGAATTTTAGCTCGAACATTGGTTGAAATGTCGCGTTAACAGCATTTTGTTGGAATGGTAGCAAGACACCTTTCCTGGCGACGCTGAATATCTCAGATATGAAAGCGTAGTTCGTTCGAGTGAGTCTGCTCAACGGCCATTCCTGACGTGAAATGTTGTTTTAGGAGTTCGATTGGGGATAGTAGGGTTAGGAAGTTAGGCTAGGCGGCTGAGGCCTTAGGAATAGCTAGGAAATCCCATTAGGTAAGTCTGTCGATGTGGCAGCCACAAGTGGATACCTTACGGTGATAACTAAGCTTGTGTCCACTTTCTAGCTAGATGGCTGATAATCCAAAATGGCGGGACAGCTTTCGACTTTACCTGAGTTTCAGGGTCGAAATAGCCATCTGAGTGTATCAACACTCAGATGGCTATTTCGACCCTTCCAGTAGATTGGCCTAGTCACATTTATTGGAGTCAGCAGCTCAGTCTTATATAAATATATATTTATTTATGCACACAGTACATATGGTAGGGAAGGTCGTAAGGCTACATCCCAGACTACGGTCGTGGTCTTATGACAATACACGGGTCTTAGGTACGTCAAAATCAGGCTTGACCCTCCTGTAATCTTTATATTTTATCTAGGGACATAACACATCACGCATTTAACCTAAATGGATAAAATTTGTTCAAACACAGGGATTAGTCTTATAGGTAGGTGTAGGTACACATAATAACCCGGGATTAGGAATAAACTGGCATTTACACATAATTATGTCTTTATGAAATCTAATTTTTAGTTATGTTAAGTAACCCTCAGACTTGAAACGCAATAGCGAAACGGAACGTTTTGGACAGTGTCATATTATTCATAATTGATAACCGTCAAAGTTGTTGTAGAAAGAGTTTTAAGATTATTTGCAATTCAGTGTTATGACCAATATAATACCGTGATATAATAAGTTATGTGTGTGTGTAGGTTTGTGTCTGAACTTGGCTTATGAGCTCTATGATACAGCCATGAATTCCCTCAAGGTCAGTCCAAATTATCGATAAAGTAATAATTCATGAATTTTGATTGTGAAACTCTTTAGTTCAATACAGAAATTATTCAAACAAACGAGCTAAGAGCTGATCCAAGTATAATTAGTTTCAAATTCATTGACAAAGGATGAAATGTCTACCTAATTTACATTATAGAAAAGCAATATTATCCTTATTATTCTAATTCAATAACCTACAAATTTGAAATGTAATTAAAGTAGTCAAATTGGTCACTTGAATACAAACAAATCTAAAGGTCACACAGGTACATTTTGATATTCAATCATATATTAGACTGTTCGTATAAACATTCAGATATGATAATATTATTAACAAAAGATAACCTCAGATTAGCAGCTAGGGTAACTTTATGAGCTTGGTGAATAATAAACGATTGTAGATTCGAGTCGTTCATGTCATGTGTTGTTTGCAGTTAGTTATATTCTATATGCAAATAACCGTAGAAAACCGATAAAGCTTAGTTTTCTTATAACATAATTTATGTCTATTCTACAGTAACTGAGGATAGTTCTCATTTGTAACAATTGACTTAGTATTTGCTCAATTAGCCGAGTATGGTCTAGAGAATGAGTCTTATCACAATAGATGATATTTTCCAACTATGGAATGGATTCAAATCTCTTAGGCTTGGTCAATAGACCCCTACACATATAGTCTGGTAACGACTGTGTTAAACTTGGTGATGTGGGTAACTAATAAGTTATAACTCAACTTTACCTACCTAAACATTAAATTGTGTACTGGTGGAATGGACAGTAGTTCCAGGTTAAAAAATATTGTAAGATATTGTATAAACCTTTACTGCAAATATGCATTCTACCATAAAAAAATAAAATAAATATAAAGGATATTTATTATTCTCCAAGTTTATTATATACATCTCTATGATACTTTTTATACCTATAGTAGTTGGATATACAAAAGAGAATACTCTTATAACTTATCTTAAGCTTTTAATTAAGTAAAGGGAATGATATATAGTAATTCCACGCCATTCGAATTGGTGTTTCTCTATTTATGGGTGCCAGATGTCTTGGCCAGGTGGGGTTAGTAAACCTACTCCAATTCCTATAGCAGACATAGGAACAGCTGAATCAGTTGGTGAGCTGTACTGTCTTTGGGCGTGTGACATGGGGCCCGAGACCGAAAAACAAATATATCTTGTTGTATAAAGTTATTAGTAATAAATTAAGAACTCATATAAAGTATTTGATCCAATAAGATTAGGATTTATACCTAATCCACATAAGTACAGAACTCAATTAGTTTATGTATTGGACCGAGTAAACAAATATCATGTTGAAATCAATAGTTGTATAATAACTGAAACATAGTTAAATCTTGGATATTTTAGGTGAAACATGGAACTTAGTAGATACAATTATTTGTAGAATAAAATTATAAATTCTAAACTCTAATTATATGAAATTGATATTACATTCTATTCCTATAGTGTAAATTTGATATATTAGAAAGTCTTAATACCTGCCTAGTCAGGTAGGTATTACTATAATCAAGTATTTAATAAGTTAGGTAATATCATGACTGGGGTGTGTGTTGGGTAACCTCCTCGAGTGTCGTTTCGATTCCGATCCCGCTGCAGTCCGGGGGGAATGGAACCGGAGCGGCCGGTACACCCTGGGCGGCAGTCAATGGCTTCCTCTTCATGGGGTTGGCATTGATCGTCGGCGAATACCCAACGTGGCGGGAACACATCGCTCTCCGTACTCCTCTGCTTTCAGAGGAGACAGGATGAGCGATGGTGTTTGTGGCTGAGGCCACCATAGGGTCCTGCGGGATCCAGGGGCGGGTTGGCCCACTGCCAACGCAGGGGCCGACGGGCACTTGTGCCGCCGCCGGTAAGAGAGGACTAGCCATCCTCTCGCGTTCCGTAATCGGCAGGTGATCAGCAACGACCTGACTGGTGGCTCCAGAAGGGTACGCCGTGAACTTGCTGACCGGAGGGCTTGCCTTTATTGGCCGGCCCACGACAAGGAAAAGTCTATAACACCCGACAGCCAAGTCGTAAAAACCTATGGATACCAGCCGACCTCCATAGTATATAGGCTTATCCAGGTGCAGGGGGCACCGCCTGGATGGACCACCTTTCCCCCACACTCGTGGGATATACTATGGCTTACATAAATATTCAAAATATTAAAAAGGATCGATTAACCACAACGAAAATGGCAAGGACAAAGGACGACGAAAATGACAAAGTCTGCGCGGAGACCGCGCAGCAATCAAGCGCGGAGGTAGCGCTAAACACCTCGGCGGTGTCGGAGAAATTCGACACCGCCAACGAGAGAAGCAGGGCGAGTAGCCCGGCGGGTCTGTGCGTGCCGCGGACCCGCAAGCGCAGGAGGCGCGCAAAGGCTCGGGCGGGGGAGGACGTTTCGGACGAGGATTTTACCCTCACCGGGACGACCTCCTCCTCCAGTAGCGACGAAGCCTCAAAGCCGGCGTCAAAGGTGGCCGCAGGCCGCCGAGGGGCGCGAGGTGGCACGAGGGCTGGCCAATCCATCCGAGCCCCCTCGAACACTGGGAAAGCCGCAGCCAAGTCGCCGCCGAGGCCTTCCACCTCTGCGGCACCGGAGCTGGGCAGGAGGACACAGTCACTCTTGGAGAGTCTCCAGAGAGTGGCTGCATCGTCCCAAGGGTCCCCGGACCCAAAACAGGAGGAGATGCTGAACATCGTGTTCGGCATCGCCTCCGAAAATGAGGCCCTCGCGGCGGAGCTGGCTGAGTCCCGTCGGGAGACAGCTCGGCTCTCTGCCGCTCTCGAGGAGCTGCAGAGGGTGGTAGCGAGCTCTGCGCAGCTAGTGCCGCCAGCACAACCCGCGCAGCCGGTGCGGGTGACGAGGTCGTCCCGGTTGGCGCAACCGGCACAGCCGGCGCTACCAGCGCAGCACCTGGCACAGCCGACGCGGCCGGCGCGGTCGCTGGGAACGACGCGGTCCAGCGAGCCACCGGCGGAGTCCTGGCTCCCGTATATGGAGGCGCTGGAGGAGCGCATGATGTGTCGGATGGAGGCCTTAATGGACTCCATCCGCCGTCCGCCTCTGGCGCCGCCGGTGGCTGGCTACTCGGCTGCAGCGAAGAAGGGCCCCACCCGCCCGGCTGCAGGTGCGACCCTGCCGGAGCCGGCTCCTCAGCCCCCTCCCGCTCAGGGGAAGGGCAAGGGCAAAGGCAAGGGGAAGGGCAAGGGGAAGACGTCCCCAGCCCTGGCCCCAGCCCCAGCCGTGGCTCCGACTACCTCCACCCCACTGGAAGGGGGCTGGGAGGTGGCTGGAGCCAACAAAAAGAGGCGGAAGGCCGCCAAAAAGGCCGCCAAGAAGGCCAGGAAGGCCGCGGCCGCCGCGAAGACAGCGCCGGGGAAGCTCCGTGCCCCTCGTACCACGGCCGTCGTCGTCACCCTGACGGCGGAGGCAGCGGGTAGGGGCATGGGGTATGCCGAGGTGTTGGCCAAAGTTAAGGCCAACGTCGATTTGAAGGCCCTCGAGATCCCGGGTGTCCGGTGCAAGAGCACACGGACGGGAGCCCGGCTTCTCGAGGTCCCCGGCGCTGCCAGTGGCCCCAAGGCCGACGCCCTAGCGGCTCGGCTGAGGGAGTCGCTGGACGCAGCCGACGTCCGGGTGTCCAGGCCCATTAAATGCGCAGAAGTGCGCATTACGGGCCTGGACGACTCCGTCACGGCAGAAGAGCTCAGGCTCGCCGTGGCGGAGGCCGGGGACTGCTCCCCGGACACAATTAAGGCCGGAGCTATACGCTTCGGCCGCGGTGGACAGGGGGCAGCAGTTGTCGGCTGCCCTATCGCGACGGCCCAAAAGGTCGCAGACGGGCGGAGCCTCCTGGTGGGAGGCTTCCTGAGGGCGCAGGCACGGCTCCTGCAGGCCCGACCGGCCAGGTGCTTCAGGTGCCTGTCGGTGGGCCATGTGGGGGTGCACTGCACGGCGGAGGTAACGGCGGGTGACCGCTGCTTCCGCTGTGGCCAGCCCGGTCATAAGGCCGGCACGTGTAGCGCCCCGTTGCACTGCTTCAGATGTGCAGCGGGGGGCAAGCCGGCTGACCATAGGGTTGGCAGCAAGGCCTGCGCCGGAGGGGAGCCGAAGCCGGGAGGCCGGCCTTCCGCCCCTAGTTCGCAGCGGGATGCGGAGATGGGGGTTCCATAATGGATCCTCAACTCCGCATCCTGCAGGTGAACGTTGGCCACGGTGCCCATGCTCAGGACCTTCTGCGCCAGAGCATGGCCCAGTGGGCCATAAATGTCGCCGCTGTCGCCGACCCATACACCCACCAGTTCCTCGGGCCTGCCTGGGAAACCGCGCTGGATGGGTCGGCGGCACTGGTGCACAACCCTGCCGCCGGCAGCCCCCCTCTTGCCGTCGTTGCAAGGGGACCCGGCTGCGTGGCGGCGGCGGTTGGGGATATAGCGGTCGTGGCCGCTTATATCACGCCGAACCGAGACCAAGCTGCATATGAGCAGTGGCTCCGTCAGCTGGCCGTCGTCGTCAATGCCTGCCAGCCCCGTCCGGTCCTTGTGCTCGGGGACTTCAACGCCTGGTCGTATGCCTGGGGTTCCCGACACGACAGGGGCGCGACGGGGCATAGAGGCAGGGCACTGGTGGACTGGGCCGCACGACTCGGCCTAGTCCTCCTAAATCGGGGAGCCGTGGACACGTTCGTGACCTCGAGGGGTAGCTCCATCGTGGACCTATCGTTCGCGAGCCCCTCGTTGGCGCAACGCTCAACACGAGCGTTGTTGGCTCCCTGTTCCCAGCGCGGGCGGTGGAACATGTTCCACCGCGGATGACTCCGCCTCGGTTGCGCATGGCGCCCGACGTGGAAGACGACGACGTGCCCGAGGTCACTTGGGTAGAACTAGAGCTGGCGATGAGAAGGCTAAGAGCCAAACACACCGCCCCGGGACCCGACGGCATTCCAGGCCGAGCGTGGGTCCTAGCTCTAGTCGACGACGCTCTCGAGCCCCGACTGAGAGGGCTTCTCAGCGCATGTTTGGAGCGGGGCCAGTTTCCGAAATTGTGGAAGACGGGGAAACTGGTCCTCATCCGAAAGGACAGGCGCCCGGCGGACTCGCCGTCCGCCTACCGGCCCATAGTGTTGCTCGACGAGGTGTGCAAGCTCTTTGAAAGAGTAATTGCGAAGCGCCTCGTCGAGCACCTCTCAAGAGTGGGGCCGGACCTGGCGGATGGCCAATATGGCTTCCGCCAGAGGCGCTCCACCGTGGATGCCATCATGCGCGTGAGGGCTCTGGCGGAGGATGCAGTAGCCCGGGGTGAGGTGATGTTGGCGGTGTCCCTGGACATCGCCAACGCGTTCAACACCTTGCCCTGGAGTTGCATTAGGGAGGCGCTCGTGTATCACGAAGTGCCTCTCTACCTCCGCCGCATAGTCGGGGCGTATTTGACGGAGAGAGCCGTCATCTACCCAACCGTGACCGGTCTCGGCCGGCGTGAAATGTCTTGCGGTGTTCCACAGGGATCGGTCCTGGGGCCGCTCCTGTGGAACATCGGATACGACTGGGTGCTTCGCGGTGAGCTCGTAGGCGGTGCCGCCGTCACGTGCTACGCGGACGACACGCTCGTGACGGCGTGCGGGGCGACGTACCGCGAAGCGACCCGAAAGGCCACGACCGCGGTTGCCCAAGTCGATAGGCGGATCCGGCGGCTGGGTCTCGAGGTGGCCCTGCACAAAACCGAGGCCCTGTTCTTCCATGGGCCTCGGAGCAAGCCACCCGAGGGATCCAGTCTCATCGTGGGAGGAAATCGCATCGGCATCAAGCCCCAAATGAAATATTTGGGGCTCGTGCTCGACGGCCGATGGGACTTCGGAGAGCACATCCGAAGTCTGGCCCCCAAATTGAAGGGCACAGCTCTTGCTCTGGCTCGGCTGTTGCCCAACATGAGGGGGCCCGATGACTCCTGCAGGAGACTCTACGCGGGGATCGTGCGGTCCATGGCCCTGTATGGGTGCCCAATATGGGCGGAGGCCCTGAGGACCAGAACTGTGCGGATGCTGCGCGCTCCGCAGCGAGTTCTGGCCATCAGGGTCATCCGAGGGTACCGCACGATCTCCTTCGAGGCGGCGAGTCTCCTTGCCGGAACTCCGCCATGGGACCTGGAAGCGAGAGCCCTTTCGCAACTGTACCAGTGGCGAAAGGAGGCGCGGGAGCAGGGATGGAACCCCGAGCCTCGAGAAATCGAGGCCGTGCAGTCCCAGCTCCGCCAGGCCATCGTGGTGGAGTGGAAGGAACGACTTGGGCAACCAAGCGCAGGGCACGCCGCAATAGCGGCGGTAAGGCCCATCATGGAGGATTGGCTGGAGAGGCGACACGGAAGCCTCTCCTACCGACTGACGCAGGTGATCTCAGGGAAGGGGTGCTTCGGGGACCACCTGCATCGGATCAGGAAGGAGCCAACGCCTGAGTGTCATCACTGCGACGCGAGCGAGGACTCAGGGCTGCACACGCTGGCGGACTGCCCGGCGTGGGAGGCGCCGAGGCGTGACCTCGTGGCAGCCATCGGGGTGGGAGTCCTCTCGCTAGGCAGCATGATTGCGGCAATGGTGCGGAGCGCGAGCGCGTGGGCCGCCGCCGCCTCCTTCTGCGAGCATGTAATGCTCGCGAAGGAGGTGGCGGAGCGCGCCCGGGAGAGACTTAGAACTCTCCCGGTCCGCCGAGCCCGCAACTTGCTCGCCGCGCGTCGCAGGCAACTCAGGCGCCGGAGGTCGCTTAACGACCTCCGTCCTCCATGAGCGCAGGCCTGGGGGTGGCGGGTGAGGCCACCTGTCACCCCAGCAGAAGCAGGCCGGGACGGTGGGGCGACTAGCGCCCCTCCCCCAAACCGGGGCAAGACGGGGACACCGTGGTTCCCAAACCCGAGGGGGCCATCTCGAAACCGGAGATGGCCCAGGGTCAGTCGGGGTGAGAGGGATATGCTCTATGGGCAACCTTACACCCCGGCGTCTGTAGACCCGAGACGGCGTGCGGTTTTAGTCGGTTCAAGCCCGACATAACCGCCCCCGCTGGCACGCGGGGGGGTATCCGAAGGGATTTCCGCACGAAAAAAAAAAAAAAAAAAAAAAGGTAATATCATGACTAGACACATTTTCATTACAACAAGTAAAGTTAGTTCAAGTAAATCATTAGGTAGGTATCCAATTTATCTCTCGAAACCGGAGATGGCCCAGGGTCAGTCGGGGTGCGAGGGATATGCTCTATGGGCAACCTTACACCCCGGCGTCTGTAGACCCGAGACGGCGTGCGGTTTTAGTCGGTTCAAGCCCGACATAACCGCCCCCGCTGGCACGAGGGGGGTATCCGAAGGGATTTCCGCACGAAAAAAAAAAAAAAAAAAAAAAAAAAAAAAAAAAAAAAAAAAAAAGGTAGGTATCCAATTTATCAAAGTATAAATAGGTCAGGTAATATATTGTGTAGGTAGAGATTCATTATAACAATTCATAATTACAAGTTGAGTAGTATAAGGATTTATGTAGACATTCATTTTAACGGAGAAGTAGCACATCATCCCTTTATAGAGCTAAGGGTAACTACGTATCATGATAAGGGTTCTTTCTCACTATGACGATCATTGGCCAAATTAATATTAAGTTGTAACAGAATTTAAGTAGATCATGATAGGGTTATTTGATAAGTAGGTAAGAATTGAATTGACAAAATTGATATTAAGGGTTAGTTTAGGAAGTTGAATAGGAGTTATGGTTCCAATAACTTTAGGGGGGGGGGGGGTACAGTATTCTTTGATGAAATTAAGATTAAGAGCGACACTCAGGTGAGTAAATTAAATAAAAATACAATTAGTGTGAATATTGCACTCAAAAAAATCCGTCAGGGTAATATTGGCCGCTCTGTTTGGTAGGGGAATATATATAAAACAGAGTAAATAATATTGGATCGATGGCTTTTTTTGCCAAAACACTTCTACTGGTTTTTAAAATCAGGTGGTGCAATGTTCAAGTCCAGATAACTAATCCAGATAACCTTACCCACCTTGAAAATTGTTTATATGATCGAGAAAACGATTCTTAAATTTTGAATTTTGCATGCATACGATCTTAAAATGCTGCCATAGATATAAAAATAATATGGCCCGGGTTAAGTCAAAATCTTCAAATATCTCATTTTAAAGATTTAGATCGGAAAAAGAGAACATCTAGAACTAGAATCTAGATAGCTCAGCTGGTCAGAGCATTCCCCCTGTAAGGGACTTGTCGCGGATTCAAGTCCCGTTCTAGATGTTCTCTTTTTCCGATCTAAATCTTTAGAAAAAGTAAGCATACAAAAAATGCTTAAAAATTTAATTGAATATCTCGTTTTATTTAAAAATAAGTGGGCAATCTTGGCGTGTACCTTTTTTTTTTTTTTCGTACGGAAATCCCTTCGGATACCCCCCCGCCGGCCAGCGGGGGCGGTTATGTCGGGCTTGAACCGACTAAAACCGCACGCCGTCTCGGGTCTACGACGCCGGGGTGTAAGGTTGCCCATAGAGTATGCCGGAGATGGCCCCCTCGGGTTTGGGAACCACGGTGTCCCCGTCTTGCCCCGGTTTGGGGGAGGGTCGCTAGTCGCCCCACCATCCCGGCCTGCTTCTGCTGCGGTGACAGGCGGCCTCACCTGCCACCCCCAGGCCTGCGCTCATGGAGGACGGAGGTCGTTGAGCGACCTCCGGCACCTGAGTCGCCTGCGACGCGCGGCGAGCATGTTGCGGGCTCGGCGGGCCGAGAGAGTTCTGAACCTCTCCCGGGCGCGCTCCGCCATCTCCTTCGCGAGCATCACATGATCGCAGAAGGAGGTGGCGGCGGCCCACGCGCTCGCGCTCCGCACCATTGCAGCAATCATGCTGCCCGGCGAAGAGGACTCCCACCCCGATGGCTGCCACAAGGTTACGCCTCGGCACCTCCCACGCCGGGTAGTCCGCCAGCGTGTGCAGCCCTGAGTCCTCGCTCGCGTCGCAGTGATGACACTCAGGCGTTGGCTCCTTCCTGATCCGATGCAGGTGGTCCCCGAAGCACCACTTCCCGGAGATCACCGGCGTCAGTCGGTACGAGAGGCTTCCGTGTCGCCTCTCTAGCCAGTCCTCCATGATGGGCCTTACCGCCGCTATTGCGGCGTGCCCTGCGCTTGGTCGCCCAAGTCGTTCCTTCCTTCTTGGCGTGTACCTACCTATTATAGAAATTATTAGCTCTGTGGTAGGTAGATATAAGTTACCATAATAGTAAATGTGGTTAAGACATTAGTAAGGTAGGTATGTGTCAGTCGTGTCTACATTAACGTGGCTGTCAACGGATTTTTTTTACAGATAGTCAATACAACTTGTCAAACAATGTGCCGAAGTAAGCGCTGTTGGGTGATAGAGCTCTAAAGGGAAGGAGAGAACCTTTTCAGAGTCTTACCTGCGCAGTAAAGTCAGATGCACCCTTGGGCGGGGCGTTCTTGGAGTCTCCAGCAACGTAACCGCGACGTAACTCCTTTACAGACACGTTCTGAAACAGATTAAAGGTTTCAATAAATCAACTGCCGCAAGTGTAACTGCACTGGTTGGTACACCTTTCTTATTGCCGGGAACCATTATTTGCCATCCCACCACGCGTCCATGATACGTCTTCTTACACATTTTAGGCAGATTAAGAATGGTAGACTAAAGAATACCTTTACCTATTCCAATCGTAATAGTTATAAGATATTTATTAAAAAATGCTTCATATTTTTCTTTCCTTTATTTAATTACCTAATAGTTTTATTCGAGGCGTATCTATGTGCCAAAGGATGATAGGCGTTTTGGTACCTACTGAGTCCAGTCAAGATGAGTTATACATCGTTGGATAGCGTATATGTGTCGAGTTTGAAATATAGTCATCACAAGACACTGGATTGTTAGCTCGAAATAGAATTTAAAAGTCGTATCGTTGGTTTAGCTTGATCAATTTCGATGATTAGTTAATAGTGAAATCACAACAACACTATAGTGAGAACTTTTAAAGTTAGGTGTGATCATTACCTATATTCAAGCAAGATTTTTATCATTAGATATTAGGTACTAATAAGACAGAGCAATTGAGCAGTCACGACAGTAAGTAATGCAGGTGATAGATTAACTATTTTACCTAGTCTTGCCATAAATACTGTAAAAAAGAAAAAATAATTATATTGCAAATAACATACACAAACAATTTAAAATATAAAAAGCTTATTCGAAGTGGTCTCCATTGGCTGCAATACAGTCCTTTAAACGTTGAGGCCAGTTCATCAATCAATGTTCATTCATCAATAGAAGCATGCTCTTTCCATGGGAAAATTCTTCCCTGCCAATCGTATGGATTGTTTTGAGGACTCCAAATTATCATGGCGTTTAGAGCAAGCCGATACCCTCTAAAACTGACCATAAATCATAATCTAAACGACGGCCAGTCTTCAGCTCTGATGAATTCCGAAACGTTTGTTTCCAACCAAGACTGCGTAGACCGAGCTTTATGACCCGGCGCCGAGTCTTGCTGGAAGGACCATTCTTGGTTATTGAACATGGTGTTGTTAGGGGCCATTTTAATATCGCAGAATATTGTACAATGTATTGGCGCCAAAATGAGAAAACACAATGAACAATCATATAAAAATGACAGATACCAAATTCAAATGTAATATTTTTAATTGTAACAGTATTTATGGCCAGACTAAGTATATACCGGGTCTTAGGGAAACACTCCCGGAAACGAGCTACGAAACACTTGTAAGGATGGCTGAGGAATGTAAACTACACTACGTCAAGAAGCTGGCAAGAAACCATTCAGTCTCTTAACCACAACATATACATCAAAACATCCATGTACCAAAACATTCATACATCCTTACAAACTTTCGCGTTTATAATATTAGTAGGATAACACTATGCTAAATATACTTATAAAAATGCACAGCTTTCAAGGTAGCTTTACCCCGATCGGACAGTGAATAGAGACTAGCCTCACAGATATTATTATCCTACACAAAAATACTTTTTTCCTCTCTCCTGTTCGGAAAGTTTAATTTTCATGGGTAGATAACCGGGTGGAAAGTAGCTTATTTCATCCCTAGGGCGGAAAGTAATTTTTTTTTAATTTTAGGGTTTGCCATGGAGTCCACGATAATTAAGTTACGTCATAATGCCTTGATATCATGACGCTTTCTTTTTTATATGGCCGCCTAGATACTCGATTACAATGTAACCAATAGATTCGATTTTCAAAACTTTTCTAATGTTGGCAGTATGTACGTGAATTATAATATTTTTTTCAGAATTAAAAAAAAAACAATTTAAGTTTGCTAAAAGCGGGAAAACGAGATTCAATTTAAATAAATACCTTCTGTTAATTGTGGTTAAAACTGGTTTTGGAAAGTGATTCCAGTGACATGGATATTAATTTAACTCCCGATGAGATTGAAGAACAGGCAAAAGCTGTTGTTTATAATCCATTTTCAAATTGTTCTAATTTTACTTAAAATTTTAACTGATAATCAATATACCTGTTTCATTAAATGTGTGTGTAGTATTTTAATTTCCTCACATAGTCGAAATGAAAAGTAGAGTGTTTACCTCGGGTGAATGTCACCATTTCACCCTCGAACTATTGGCGCTCTCACTATGTTCGAGCGCCAGAAATATCTCGGGGGAAATGGCTGACTTTCAACCCTTGTGTAACAATCTACTATTTTGTACCCATCATCCTTTAATCCAGATCTATCTAACCGATCTGACGTCGTTGAGTAACAAACATCTGTCCATCCAAAGCGTTCACATTTAAAATAATGCCGTGCTCAAGCTAAAAGGCGGTAACTGGTCAAATTTCACATCTTAACTTTTAAAAAACATTCAGTGTGTTTTTTTTAACCGGGACAGTATGGGGAAATCCGAAACCATAGAAGATATAGGGAAATGGCCTTAGAAGACACCGGTGTAACACAAGAAAGCCATTAGTTGAGTTCGTTGACAAAATGATATTAACTTCGGGTGTCAATGGAGATACGCAATAGCCCTGCTGGACGGCGTAGCCGACCGTCTTCGGGGGTTCCGCCGCGGACACCTCGCGCCTTGCAGTCCTTGCAACGGGCCGACTCTGTGTCGCGGCGGACTATGAGGGATTAGCTGTCGTGGCCGTCCACTTCTCGCCAAACCTTGACCAGTATGAGCTTGAGCTATAGCTCGCAGGACTGGACGTCGTTCTCACTGCGTGCCGTCCTCACCCTGTCTTGGTCCTGGGAGACTTCAACGCCTGGTCTCTGGCTTTGGGCTCCCGGGAAACCAATAACAAGAGGCGAGTTCTGGAGGACTGGGTCAACACCCGTGGCCTAGAGGTCCTCAAACGGGGGAGTGTCACCATCTGGGAGCGGCGGGGGCTCAGTTCGGTCGATGATGTTGCATTCGCGACCCCTTCTCTCGCCCGAAGCGTCCAGAGTTGGCGCGTGGTGGAGGAGGAGACTTCGTCCGACCACTGGTATATTCGGTTCAACGTCTCCCCTCCACCTAACCTGCCGCCGACTATTGCGAATCCCCCGGCCAAGTTTCCAAAGGCGTGGTACCTATCCGAGAGGGCCATAGTTTACCCGAGCTGGCTAGGGCCAGGGCGGCGAGAAGTATCGTGCGGTGTTCCACAGGGGTTGGTCCTAGGGCCACTCCTGTGGAACATCGAATACGATTGGGTGCAGCGCGGTTCGTAGCTCGAGGGTGTCAGTATAACGACACCCTTGTGATGGCGCGGGGAGCAACGCACCGAAGTACGGCACTAAAGGTCACGGCAGGGGTTGCTCAAATCGTGGGTCGAATACGACGGTTGGGACTCGAGGTGGCTCTTCACAAATCCGAAGCTATGTGGTTTTCACGGGCCTCGGAGGGCGCCATCTCCATTGGCCGACGATCAATGCCAACCCTATGAAGGGG
The DNA here is from genome assembly GCA_946251805.1 of Cybosia mesomella. NCBI lineage: Eukaryota > Metazoa > Arthropoda > Insecta > Lepidoptera > Erebidae > Cybosia > Cybosia mesomella. The sequence goes on along the minus strand of OX276390.1, from coordinate 24,045,378 downwards.
TGAAGGGGAAGCCATTGACCGCCGCCCAGGGTGTACCGGCCGCTCCGATTCCGTTCCCCCAGGACTGCAGCGGGATCGGAATCGGAGCGACACTCGAGGAGGTTACCCAACACACACCCCTAGGAGACTGTACCTGAGGATCGTGCGAAGCATGGCCCTGTACGGGGCCCCCGTATGGGCGGAGACTCTGGCGGCCCGCAACACGGCTGTTCTAAACAGCCCGTTAAAAGTGATGGCCGCCAAGAGTCATCAGGGGGTATCGCACGACCTCCGTCGAGGTGGCATGTCTACTAGCCGGGACCCCTCCATGACCTTGAAGCGTCGTTATACCAGTTGCGCAAGGAGGGGTTGGAGCGGGGCCATAGGCCGGAGCCCCGAGAAATCAGGGTTCAGTGGTCCTAGCTCCGCCGGGAACTCATGGATACATGGCGGGTGCGATTTAAGCATCCAAGGTGGGGGGAATTCACCATTGCGGTGGTGAGGCCGTTGATGACGGAGTGGTTAGCACACCACGGTGACCTCTCCTACCGGATGTGCCAGATATTTACCGGACACGGGTGCTTCGGTAAGTATGTATGGCGCATCCACCGGGGGACAACGCCGCAGTGCCAGCACTGCGAGGATCCTGGCGAAGACACAGCGCTCCACACGTTAGTGGAGTGCCCTGTGTGGGCGAGTTAACGCCAGGATCTCGTTGCGGTCCTGGTCGTGGACGTTCTCTCGCTTAAGACCATGGTGAGGGCCGTGGTCTCCGACGGGAGCAAGTGGCACGCCGCCGCCTCTTTCTGCGAGTAGGTAATGCGCACGAAAGAGACGGCGTAGAGGCAGTGGGAGAGAACCCTGCCCCCCGAGTTCCGCAGTCTGCGGCAAGGATGCCGCAGACTCGTCTACGCCCGGGACTACCGACCTCCATGATCGGGGCCTGAGAGGGGCAATTGGCCGACTCGCCGTCCAAACAGAAGCACGCCGTAGCGGAGGCGTGTCGTGTGTGACCTACACACGCCTGCCAGCTCACCGACGTGGGATAAAACCCGACCCCACCAGGCGAGGCCGCGGCGGTGGCCAAAGTCCTGCCGGTAACCCTGGTGTTATCCTTTCAAGGGCTTACCCGGGGTGCCCGGCAATGGACGCTTGGGGAGGACACCGTGTGGATTTAGTCGGTCTGATTCCAACATGCCCAACCCCATCGTCGGCACCGATGGGGTGAAGCCCGTGGGGGTTTCCACAATTAAAAAAAAAATGTCTATGAAATTAGAAAATGACAGACTTCCATATAAACGTTCATCCCTTATTTTGGCACCTTAGATATGAAATTTCCAGTGGATTTCTTAGTGGATGCCTACAACATAAAAGGCATCTACTGCCAAAATTTTCTGCATTGATGAATCAGTCTGTCAGTCAGTCGGAACAAGTAATAATTCATAAGACCTACCTTGACGTTAAAACCAACGTTGTCGCCGGGCATGGCTTCCTGTAGCGCTTCGTGGTGCATCTCGACGGATTTCACCTCAGTTGTAATAGCTGCAGGAGCGAACACCACAACCATACCTGTTCAAAAATGAGCTTCTTCATTAACGTTTTCAAATTTTTCTCATTTGTGTGAACCATAGACCAATAGAATGGTGTGAACTAAGTACTTATATCCCAACCACTCTTGTACTAATCAATTACCTACTAGGCATATGGACATTTGAACGCCTACTTTAGAATACGTATTTTTTTTTCATTAAAAGTTGAATTTGCCATTAAATTATTCACGGTTTTATTAATTAAAGGGGGACAGCCAACATTTCATCACAAATGTTGTCCTAGATTAATCCCAATGGTTGATGAATAACACATAAATAAATATATTTCTTACCAGGTTTCAGAATTCCGGTCTCAACTCGTCCTACAGGCACAGTGCCTATGCCACCTATTTTGTAAACGTCTTGTAGAGGCAAACGCAGCGGCTTCTCCGTAGGCCGGGATGGGGGTTGAATCGCGTCCAAAGCCTTTTAGATACAATTAGTAATCTTTCGTTCAGTGCATTTGTCTTGCAAGCTATAGTTACTCGCTATGGCCTTGAAGATTAGGATAGAAAGGCATATTGTCATTCCATAAGGTTTCTTGGCCTTCTTAGATTTATTCCAGTAAAAATCACTGGTTATATTGTACGTTTTTAGTTATAATTCTACGATTTTTAGATTTCAACTACTCTTATTTAATTGAGCTGAGCGAAGCAAAGCTCTTGTACGCGGGATAGCCACTTCTTTGTCGTTGTACTTCTTTTCTCCTGCTTGACCGATCTTGACCAAATTTATGGACACTGAGGAGTGTTTTGAAGCGAAATGGTTCATGTCCGATGTTCCATTGAGGAATAATCACCGAAAAACAGTTTCACGAGCGCGCGACCTTAGATAAGCGCGCGACCGTAGTGAGATGTCTATTTTCGAAGAAGAGTCCTGCTCGCTCAGCTCAATTTATTTCAGTCGCACCCTGCACTGAATTCCTACCTAGTTAATTTAATATTTTATTGTACGCACACAGTAAACAATTTACAAACATCACAGATAAAATCAGTGTACAAAGGCGAGCTTAACTCAGTATTGAGATTTCTCCCAGCAAACCTTTGGGGGATCGTAGAGAAGGACAACAAATGGGTAAACATGGGTGGACAACCAGATTAATATACACACTTCCATAAGATACAAACTATTAACTTACATAGACAATATATACTGAAATACATACTAATATATATTTTTTTATATTTAGGCCACGTCAATTTGACTTCACCTCGCCTGATGGTAAGCTGAAGGTAAAGTCTCAGGAAAGAGGGTCACCATTACATACACGTATCATGTTAACAATGGTGGCACTCAGCTTGACGGCCTCATCAGAAGAAGATTGTCGTCACAGCACCGCGTGACACCCATCGGTCCCACTAGTGCTGCGACCACAATCCCCCTGCCCGGCTATGCACTTGCTGACCCCTGAACGCAATCAAACCGAAATTGGATTACTATGGAGGGTTTTTCGCAATCGTGCACGGTGGTACCAACCCGGCCGAATTTTGTGACAAATTTGTGTCATCAAATTTCCAGTGATAAACTTAAATACATAAATACAAAATACATAAATACCTATACAATAAGTAGAAGTTATTACAACAATAAATAAGACATAATATCTATCTAACTTGAGAAAGGTACAGTTCGTTTTCTTTTATCCTGAAAACGTCCAAAGAGCTGCTATCGCGTACAGAGTGCGGTACCGAATTCCAAAACCTTAGGTACTGCACGAACAGTAAATGAGCCGTCGTAAAAGCTAGAACAGTGGAGAGGAGTTCGAAGAATAAGTGAAGAGGAAGTACGGCAGCGTTTGCCCCTGGGCACAAGGTACTCAAAGCGATCTCGTAGGTAAGCAGGTGAATGCGTATTGCAAAGAATAGAGTACAGAAGAAAAAGAATATGGGAATCTCGACGCCACCGAATAGGTAACCACTTCAGCTTTCCCCTAAATTCGGAACATGGTCATATGTCCGGAGTCCAAAAATTAAGCGGATAGCCAGATTCTGCAGTCGTTCGAGTTTATTAATGAGGTCCTCCCTTGGATCAAGGTAGGTTATAGTCGGTTCAAGCCCGCGGCCCGCGGGACGGCGGGGGTTGTCCGAGGGGATTTCCGCACGACAAAAAAACATTTGAAAAGGCATTTTTGAGATGGGAAAAACAATTGAATTCGCGACACTGTTACCGTTACTGACAGGTCCATAAATATTTCCCGAAGATTAAAAAATACACATGTAATTATTGTTATTAATAATAATTCTTTGTCAATAATCATTTCTTAGCTCTTGTAAATTAAGCATACTTACTTCAATGAGGCACTTGCCCTCCACCTTGCCCTCCTTGCGGTCGATGGTCCACCCCTTGAACCATGGCATTTTGTCGGAAGGCTCCAGCATGTTATCTCCGTGCCAGCCAGAGATCGGCACGAACGCAACCGTTGCCGGGTTGTAACCTGACGCAAAAAGTAATACCTATTATGTAATCTTAACAACTTACAATAGATAACGTAGGTAATGATAAAAATACCAGTTCTTTGAATATCTCTATGTGGATTACGTAACTACTCGTTAGATACTAACCAGTGGCAGTCGGGGTGCGAGGGATATGCTCTATGGGCAAAAGATACTAACCAGTGGCGTAACTATAGGGTGGCAGGGCTGGCACAATGTCATGGGCCCCCCGACCCAAGGGGGCCCTGGCCCAAGAGGCCACGAGCTCAGATATAACCTATTTTTAACAAAATTTTGTATGTAAGTACTTAAAAATTGTATAAATTGTATAACAACAGTATAAAGGTACCTACCTAAAAATTTATTATTTTCCTACTAGTAACGTGTATTACATATTGACATAATACTCTACATAATAAAAGGCTTATGAAATTGTGAATCGTGTACACTCGCCGATGACCCTACCTCAATGACCTTGACCTCAACAATGACCTTTTATACTTGTCAATTCTCAACTCGTTTTTAAAAAATGTACCAATCGGTACCATTCTGTAGATCTAGTAGGTAGATACATCTAAGGTAAGATCGGTTATAAATCGAGTTTTAATGAATTTATGCTAGCTTGTTGTTGAAAGTGTCCGTCTAACCGGTTTAAAATCTGATTGATATTATAATTTCATAGATAGCAGAGCGCATATTATTAAAAACATAATATGTATATACTTAAATATTTATACATCACGATGCAATATTGTTTTATCAAATACCTACATCTTTCAAAATAAAAATACTTACCTATAATTTTATACAACTATCTATCACGGTACGTGGACGTTCTCTCGCTAGAGACCATGGTTAGAGCCGTGATCTTCGACGGGAGCAAGTGGCACGCCGCCGCCTCTTTCTGCGAGCAGGTAATGCACGCGAAAGAGACGGCGGAGAGGGAGCGGGAGAGAACCCTGCCCCCGAGTTCCGCAACCTGCGGAGACAGCGCCGCAGAATATCTATGCCCAGGACAACTAACATCCATGAACGGGGCCTGAGGACAGCAGTCAGCCGACTCACCGTCCTTACAGAAGCAGGCCAAATAGGCGTGTCATGTGTGTCGTGTCATACACACGCCTGTCAACTCACGAACGCGGAACAAACCCGACCCCATAGGCGAGAGCCAAAGTCCGCCAGTAACCCTTGGGTCCTTTCGAGCGCTTACCCGGGGTGCCCGGCAATAGACACTTGGTGAGGACACCCTGTGGTTTTAGTCGGACCGATTCCGACACACCGATCCCTTCGTTTGCCTAAGTTCGTAATATATCAAGGTAAGTATTCCGACACACCCATCCCATCGTTGGCATAAGTTCGTAATAGATTAAGGTAAGTATTCCGACACACCCATCCCATCGTTGGAATAAGTTCGTAATAGATCAAGGTAAGTATTCCGACACACCCATCCCATCGTTGGCATAAGTTCGTAATAGATCAAGGTAAGTATTCCGACACACCCATCCCATCGTTGGCATAAGTTCGTCATAAAATATATCAAGGTAAGTATTCCGACACACCCATCCCATCATTGGCATAAGTTCGTAATATATCAAGGTAAGTATTCCGACACACCCATCCCTTCGTTGGCATAAGTTCGTAATATATTAAGGTAAAGTTTCCGACACACCCATCCCATTGTTGGCATAAGTTCGTAATAGATCAAGGTAAATACCTTTTTTTTTTTTTTTTTTATCGTGCGGAAATCCCTTCGGATACCCCCCCGCCGGCCAGCGGGGGCGGTTATGTCGGGCTTGCACCGACTAAAACCGCACGCCGTCTCGGGTCTTCAGACGCCGGGGTGTAAGGTTACCCATAGAGCATATCCCTCGCACCCCGGCTGACCCTGGGCCATCTCACCACTAACAGCATCGCTCACCCTGTCTCCTCTGAAAGCAGAGGAGTACGGAGAGCGATGTGTTCCCGCCACGTTGGGTATTGGCCGACGATCAATGCCAACCCTATGAAGGGGTGAAGGGGAAGCCATTGACCGCCGCCCAGGGTGTACCGGCCGCTCCGATTCCGTTCCCCACGGACTGCAGCGGGATCGGAATCGGAGCGACACTCGAGGAGGTTACCCAACATACACCCCAAGGTAAATAATTTTTTTTTTTTTTTTTTTTTTTATCGTGCGGAAATCCCTTCGGATACCCCCCCGCGTGCCAGCGAGGGCGGTTATGTCGGGTTTGAACCGACTAAAACCGCACGCCGTCTCGGGTCTACAGACGCCGGGATGTAAGGTTGCCCATAGAGCATATCCCTCGCACCCCGACTGACCTTGGGCCATCTCCGGTTTCGAGATGGCCCCCTCGGGTTTGGGAACCACGGTGTCCCCGTCTTGCCCCGGTTTGGGGGAGGGGCGCTAGTCGCCCCACCGTCCCGGCCTGCTTCTGCTGGGGTGACAGGTGGCCTCACCCGCCACCCCCAGGCCTGCGCTCATGGAGGACGGAGGTCGTTAAGCGACCTCCGGCGCCTGAGTTGCCTGCGACGCGCGGCGAGCAAGTTGCGGGCTCGGCGGACCGGGAGAGTTCTAAGTCTCTCCCGGGCGCGCTCCGCCACCTCCTTCGCGAGCATTACATGCTCGCAGAAGGAGGCGGCGGCGGCCCACGCGCTCGCGCTCCGCACCATTGCCGCAATCATGCTGCCGAGCGGGAGGACTCCCACCCCGATGGCTGCCACGAGGTCACGCCTCGGCGCCTCCCACGCCGGGCAATCCGCCAGCGTGTGCAGCCCTGAATCCTCGCTCGCGTCGCAGTGATGACACTCAGGCGTTGGCTCCTTCCTGATCCGATGCAGGTGGTCCCCGAAGCACCCCTTCCCGGAGATCACCTGCGTCAGTCGGTAGGAGAGGCTTCCGTGTCGCCTCTGCAGCCAATCCTCCATGATGGGCCTTACCGCCGCTATTACGGCGTGCCCTGCGCTTGGTTGCCCAAGTCGTTCCTTCCACTCCACCACGATGGCCTGGCGGAGCTGGGACTGCACGGCCTCGATTTCTCGAGGCTCGGGGTTCCATTCCTGCTCCCGCGCCTAATTTCGCCACTGGTACAGTTGCGAAAGGGCTCTCGCTTCCAGGTCCCATGGCGGAGTTCCGTCAAGGAGACTCGCCGCCTCGAAGGAGATCGTGCGGTACCCTGGGATGACCCTGATGGCCAGAACTCGCTGCGGAGCGCGCAGCATCTGCACAGTTCTGGTCCTCAGGGCCTCCGCCCATATTGGGCACCCATACAGGGCCATGGACAGGGCTTGCTCCGAGGCCCATGGAAGAACAGGGCCTCGGTTTTATGCAGGGCCACCTCGAGACCCAGCCGCCGGATCCGCCTAACGACTTGGGCAACCGCGGTCGTGGCCTTTCGGGTCGCTTCGCGGTACGTCGCCCCGCACGCCGTCACGAGCGTGTCGTCCGCGTAGCACGTGACGGCGGCACCGCCTACGAGCTCACCGCGAAGCACCCAGTCGTATCCGATGTTCCACAGGAGCGGCCCCAGGACCGATCCCTGTGGAACACCGCACGACATTTCACGCCGACCGAGACCGGTCACGGTTGGGTAGATGACGGCTCTCTCCGTCAAATACGCCCCGACTATGCGGCGGAGGTAGAGAGGCACTTCGTGATACACGAGCGCCTCCCTAATGCAACTCCAGGGCAAGGTGTTGAACGCGTTGACGATGTCCAGGGACACCGCCAACATCACCTCACCCCGGGCTACTGCATCCTCCGCCAGAGCCCTCACGCGCATGATGGCATCCACGGTGGAGCGCCTCTGGCGGAAGCCATATTGGCCATCCGCCAGGTCCGGCCCCACTCTTGAGAGGTGCTCGACGAGGCGCTTCGCAATTACTCTTTCAAAGAGCTTGCACACCTCGTCGAGCAACACTATGGGCCGGTAGGCGGACGGCGAGTCCGCCGGGCGCCTGTCCTTTCGGATGAGGACCAGTTTCCCCGTCTTCCACAATTTCGGAAACTGGCCCCGCTCCAAACATGCGCTGAGAAGCCCTCTCAGTCGGGGCTCGAGAGCATCGTCGACTAGAGCTAGGACCCACGCTCGGCCTGGAATGCCGTCGGGTCCCGGGGCGGTGTGTTTGGCTCTTAGCCTTCTCACCGCCAGCTCTAGTTCTACCCAAGTGACCTCGGGCACGTCGTCATCTTCCACGTCGGGCGCCATGCGCAACCGAGGCGGAGTCATCTGCGGTGGAACATGTTCCACCGCCCGCGCTGGGAACAGGGAGCCAACAACTCCTCTGAGCAGATCCGGCTGGAGACACCGGGTTAACGGCCCAAGGTAAATACCTATGTTTTAACTTTTTTCTGTATTGACTCCAACCTGTGTTAAGTTATTTCATCATATATTAATATTTCACTATAATATTATTTCACTATTTCATTGTTTCACTCCTCCATGAGCGGCCTCGAGTTCGTGCGGTATCCCATTATGACAACGGCCAGCTTTTTCAACGAGCTATGCAAAACAGCCACGTTGCGGGCACGCACAATCAGCACAACCCTTTTTTTTTACGTGCGAAAATCCCTTCAGATATCCCCCCGCCTGCCAGCGGTTATGTCGTGCATTAACCGACTAAAACCGCACGGTGTCCTGCCCAAGTGTCCATTGCCGGGCACCCCGGGTAAGTCATCGAAAGGATAACCTCAGGGTTACCGGCGATCAGCACAACCCTCGCATAAAACTATTATTTTTGTTTTAGTCCATCTTAGACCCTCTGCAGTAGCTTAGAAACGTTACTTTTCTGGCTGTACTGTACCACCTCTACCAAGGCAAGTGTTCTGATAAGCTCTTTTAACTAATCCCACAGTCTCCCATCCAGAACAAATGTGTCACCCACATCCTTCATTTGTCGTACGATAAAGAACTGAAATGCTCTACCTACACACGTGTTTCCTTCTTACAATCCCGGAGTCGTGAAATGGTATTAAGTACCTAAGTATACATATAATACCTATATAAATAACTAGCTGCGCGACCTGGCTTTACCCCGCTGCAATAATGGTACCTTTTTTTTTTCGTGCGGAAATCCCTTCGGATACCCCCCCGCCGGCCAGTGGGGGCGGTTATGTCGGGCTTGAACCGACTAAGTGTTAATAATTTCATACCATGTATTTAAAATCTGATTAGAAGGTGAAAGTGGTAATAAAGATACCATCCTCGTTAAATTTCGTCCATATGCATTCGTAATCGAAATTGCTGCTATGAATGCTTGGCACGAATGAATGCTATGAAGGCTTGAACCGACCAAAACCGCACGCCGTCTCGGGTCTTCAGACGCCGGGGTGTAAGGTTGCCCATAGAGCATATCTCTCGGACCCCGCAACATTGCCGCAATCATGCTGCCGAGCGAGAGGACTCCCACCCCGATGGCTGCCACGAGGTCACGCCTCGGCGCCGCCCACGCCGGGCAGTCCGCCAGCGTGTGCAGCCCTGAGTCCTCGCTAGCGTCGCAGTGATGACACTCAGGCGTTGGCTCCTTCCTGATCCGATGTCCCCGAAGCACCCCTTCCCTGAGACCACCTGCGTCAGTCGGTACGAGAGGCTTCCGTGTCGCCTCTCTAGCCAATCCTCCATGATGGGCCTTACCGCCGCTATTGCGGCGTGCCCTGCGCTTGGTCGCCCAAGTCGTTCCTTCTACTCCACCACGATGGCCTGGCGGAGCTGGGACTGCACGGCCTCGATTTCTCGAGGCTCGGGGTTCCGTTTCCATTTTTTTTCGTATGGAAATCCCTTTGGATACCCTTCCACCGGTCAGCGGGGGCGGTTATGTCGGGCTTGAACCGACTAAAACTGCACGCCATCTCGGGTCTTCAGACGCCGGGGTGTAAGGTTGCCCATAGAGCATATCCCTCGCACCTTCCGCGATTCATTTTTATTTATATACCTAGATAATGCCGAGTCGGACTCGCGCACGAAAGATTCCGTGCAAAACGAACAAAAAAACGTTTATTGTATCGGAGCCCCCGTTATATATGTGTTTTATTTTAATTTAATTATTTATTATGAAAGTGAATATACTTAAATAGGATATCACTAAAAATTATGTGGATATTTCAAGCGTCTAGCTGTTGCCGTTATCAATTTTGAGCAAAAACGAGAAAAAGAGATCACATTTGTTGTATATATGGGCGCCCCCTTTAATATTAATTTTGTTTCTAGTATTTATTGTTATAGCCGGTAACAGAAATATGTATATAATCTGTGGAAATGTCAACAGCAACAACAGCGAAACCTTAGTAATATGGTCCCGTTTTACCCTTCGGGTACGGAAACCTAAACACAACACCTCTCCTTCGGCTTTTCGAAATCTGCTTAGTTCAAAGATAATTTTAATGTGGGTATCTAGGTACTGCTTTGGCGAATCTTTTAGTAGGTAAGTAGTAAACACCAATGTTTCACAAATCTAAATCACTCTATAAAATAACTTCCTATTATATATTAATTTATAAATAGTATATTATTATATTATAAATTATACCCAATAATTTAAGAAATCTTAACAGAGTGTTATTTTCAGCATTCCGGTTGCATTTCAATAGCCATAGTAACGGCGAAATACCTTGGCGCGTGAAAATGATTTAGTTAAAACTTAAGTACTTAAAACTTTTAGTAGAGTAATTTCTGAGAATAGGATAGGAAATCTGCCTAAAATTATCTCACCTGACGACCACACTTGAAGACCTATGGGGTATCTTAGCGAGGAAAATTTTTTCCAATTTACCAATTTTCTTGATGTAAGAAGACACTTCCTTCTTGATCTCCTCGTAGCGCGCTTCGTGGTAAGGTGGCTCTGTAGAGTCCATCTTGTTAACGCCTACAATGAGTTGCTTGACTCCGAGGGTGAAGGCCAGGAGTGCATGCTCACGAGTCTGACCGTTCTTACTGATACCGGCTTCAAACTCGCCTGTGCCGGCTGCCACGATCAGCACGGCACAGTCGGCCTGTAAATGACGCTTCACTTTAAGCAGTTCTCGAGGTATATTCATTAACTCTTGATGATTTCATTTAAAATATTCTAGGATAATCTACACAGTGCTATCTAGACCCAGAGTTAGCTTAGCTTAACTAACTTGTTATTTTTTGCGCAACAAGAAATCCAAAAAATTATATTTTATGTATTCAGAATCGTTAATTTAACATAACTCAAGTATTTTTTTTAATATATTCAATGTACAGACAACTCATTTGCAAGCAAAGCAAGCATTCATATTCATGCGTACAAATATTAGCACTGAACGGGAATCGAACTTGCGGCCTCTGACTTACCGATGATAAAAGAAATTGTAATCAATTAAAGATAGTAATAATAAATATTAATTGTAGGTACATTCTACACAGCGCTGTCTAGACTTTGATCCATATACCCATAGCATAGCTTCATCATCAACCTATTCTAGTCCACTGCTGGACATAGATCTCCCCTAATGAGCGCCATAGCGCCATGTCTTCAGCTTGCCGCATCCAGCATCTGCCCGCAGTTTTTCGCAGATCGTCATCCCACCTGGCCGGAGGGCGTCCTACACTACGTTTGCCGAGTCGCGGTCTCCACTCAAGAACACGTTTACCTCAGCGGTTGTCGGTTCTTCGCGAGATATGGCCGGCCCACAGCCACTTCAGCTTGCTTATTCTTTGAGCTATGTCGATAACCTTGGTTCTCTGTCGGATGTATTCGTTACGAATCCTATCCTTCAGAGAAACTCCGAGCATAGCTCTTTCCATAGCTCGCTGAGCGACTTTGAACTGGTGGACCAGCCCTACTGTGAGTGTCCACGTCTCAGCTCCGTAGGTCATTACGTGTAGGACGCACTGATTGAAAACTTTCGTTTTCAAACACTGCGGTATGGATGACGAGAAGACCCGACGTAGTTTCCCAAACGCTGCCCAGCATAGCTGGATCCTCCTCTTGGCCTCCTTCTCAAAATTGTTTTTACCCAACTGCACAATCTGCCCGAGGTAAGTGTACTCAGAAACAATTTCAAGAAGGTGGCCATCCACGACGACCGGTCCTGGATCAATGTGGCCATTGATCAAGACTTTGGTTTTATCCAAATTCATGCCAAGACCGATGCGTCGCGAGGCTGAAGCTAGGCCGTCCAGCATCTGGGTTAGCTCCTCTAGCGACTCTGCCATTAAGACTATATCATCAGCGAATCGCAGGTGTGAGATGTAGTCGCCGTTTATATTTATGCCCTTACCTTTCCAGTCCAGCGTCTTAAACATATCTTCCAATGCGCTCGTGAACAGTTTCGGGGATATGACATCCCCCTGTCTCACTCCTCTGCGCAATTGGATGGGTTTAGACTGCTGACCCTGTACTTGGACACTCATAGTGGCGGCTTCGTAAAGGCATCTCAGCACCTCGACATAACGATAGTCTACTTGACATCGCTGTAAGGATTCCAGAACAGCCCAAGTTTCGACGGAGTCAAATGCCTTTTCATAGTCCACAAAAGCGAGACACAGGGGCTGATTATACTCTTCGGACTTCTGTATAATCTGCCTCACTGTGTGAATGTGGTCTATGGTGCCATATCCTCCGCGGAACCCAGCCTGTTCCGATGGCTGGAACTCGTCGAGTCTCCTGGCGAGACGATTCGTGACCACTCGTGAAAATAGGTTATAGACGTGGCTCAGGAGTGTGATGGGTCTGTAGTTTTTAAGGAGGGTCTTATCACCCTTCTTAAAAAAGAGAACAACCAAACTCCCGCTCCACGCCTTAGGAGTTCTCCCACTGTGAAGGACGGCGTTAAAGAGCTTCTGTAGCTCTTGTATGACAGGAGCTCCTCCTGCCTTCAGAAGCTCTGAAGTAATTCCATCCTCACCGGGGGCTTTTCCATTTTTAAGCTGCTTCAGAGCTAACACGATCTCGTCTTGACTGATATCAGGCAGTTCGTCGTTATAGTGGCGTGCCAGGGTGGCTCTGGAATCATGGTCGTCTCGTCGAGGACGGGGAGCATGTGCAGTGTACAGACGGCCATAGAAATCCTCTATCTCGGCTTCGACAAGACGGTCCTCCCGTCATGCGTTATGAGCTTCGTCAGATGGCTCCTTCCAAGCTGCTGAGTGAATACTTTGGACCCTCGGTTTCGCTCTATCGCCTCTTCAATGAGGCGTGTGTTGGAGCTCCGAAGGTCGCGCCGTACCATCTTCGCAATTTCCTTGTTTAGGTGTGACCTGTCTGACGAAGTCGCTTGGGTGGTTTCCCGTCTTCTTGCCATCAGCCCCAGAGTCTCATCCGAGAGTTTGGACTTCCTGCCAGTGCGCTGTTTTTTGCAGAACTTGATGCCCTCGTCTTTCAGACTTCGCATAACCCGAGAACATGCCATTTAATGTTCTCTAACTCCACTTCCAACTGCGCTAGATGATGGTCAAGTCTCAGAGTGCGTCCGTTATACGTAGCCAGGGTCAGTTTGTGAAGGGTTTGGTAGCCTATTGTAGCCCGGGGATTCTTAGCACCCCCTGCCGCGCCGTTACCATGGCCGCTACCATGACCAGGGATAGCGAGGCGGCCGGGAACTGGGGGCCATCTTTTGGCTGTTTCCTTCATTTGGGGGTAGTGCCCATAATCCCCACGCTGGGCAGGCGGGTTGGGGATCGAGCATAGCTTAAGTACCTTGTATTATCGGTTCTAGAACGCGGATAAATTTACAATAGGTACATACATTTTGGGGTGTGTGTTGGGTAACCTCCTCGAGTGTCGCTCCGATTCCGATCCCGCTGCAGTCCGGGGGGAACGGAATCGGAGCGGCCGGTACACCCTGGGCAGCTGTCAATGGCTTCCCCTTCACCCCTTCATAGGGTTGGCATTGATCGTCGGCCAATACCCAACGTGGCGGGAACACATCGCTCTCCGTACTCCTCTGCTTTCAGAGGAGACAGGATGAGCGATGCTGTTAGTGGTGAGATGGCCCAGGGTCAGCCGGGGTGCGAGGGATATGCTCTATGGGTAACCTTACACCCCGGCGTCTGAAGACCCGAGACGGCGTGCGGTTTTAGTCGGTGCAAGCCCGACATAACCGCCCCCGCTGGCCGGCGGGGGGGTATCCGAAGGGATTTCCGCACGATAAAAAAAAAAAAAAAAAAAAAGGTACATACTTTTTTTTGTAAAAACATAGTTGAAATCTATTCATGAAAGCGGGATTCATAACTACATGTAGTTTGGCTTTCTTACCTGCGAGGTTCCGGTAATCATATTCTTGATGAAGTCCCTATGACCGGGTGCGTCGATGATCGTTACATAATATTTGCCAGTCTCAAACTTCCACAGCGCGATATCGATCGTGATACCGCGTTCACGCTCTGCTTTCAACTTATCCAAAACCTAACGAAGTATAGATTATTATTATTGTATAGAAGATTAATATAACTTACATAAATTGTCAGCCAATAAAATAAAATATTATCCTATTACCTGACACATGTTTGATAGTGCAAAAAAATACTTAGGTATAGGCACGAATGCCCGCCGAGCCCGCAACATGCACGCCGCGCGTCGCAAGCGACTCAGGCGCCGGAGGTCGCTTAACGACCTCCGTCCTCCATGAGCGCAGGCCTGGGGGTCGGAGGTTGCTTAACGACCTCCGTTCTCCATGAGCGCAGGCCTGGGGGTGGCAGGTGAGGCCGCCTGTCACCCTAGCAGAAGCAGGCCGGGACGGTGGGGCGACTAGCGCCCCTCCCCCAAACCGGGGCAAGACGGGGACACCGTGGTTCCCAAACCCGAGGGGGCCATCTCGAAACCGGAGATGGCCCAGGGTCGGTCGGGGTGCGAGGGGTATGCTCCATGGGCAACCTTACACCCCGGCGTCTGAAGACCCGAGACGACGTGCGGTTTTAGTCGGTTCAAGCCCGACATAACCGCCCCCGCTGGCCGGCGGGGGGGTATCCGAAGGGATTTCCGCACGGAAAAAAAAAAGGTACACGTTGCGCCTTACGCTAGGTTATAGAGCATAAAATGGCTATTTATGAGTTATAAATGTGAATGGTGAAAGATACCAACCCAAGCATATTTGAAGGAGCCTTTTCCCATCTCCTGGGCCTCCTTCTCAAACTTCTCGATTGTTCGCTTATCAATACCCCCACATTTGTAAATTAAATGCCCGGTAGTGGTAGACTTCCCAGAGTCGACATGTCCAATGACGACGATGTTAATGTGAGTCTTCTCCTTACCCATTCTTCTAACTTATACGGACTCCACGTAATATCAGTTCAACAAGCGCACCTGTGCAAATGAGACAGTTGTACAAGTAGTTCACATGGGGCACCGGTTCACTAATTACTTGGCAACGAAAGGTAGAGGATTTACCCTTCTTCAAAACGACGGAGTTGCCTTGCACGTTCGTTCGGTGCCAGAACCTGCCGGGGTTAGTAGCTTTAGGCATAGGTAAGAAAGGTAGAAAGGCCGCTAGTAGCTACGTAGGTACCTGCTACACGCACACACACGCATGCTGACAATCTCAAATGCGTAGATGACAGTGCACTCATTTTGTGCAATATAAACTATAGTCCATTCAATATAGCTCGATCTCTGTGACTGATGGCTACGATACAGACTAAGTAACTGAACAAGCGTCATACTTACAATTTTATTTTATATAACCTATATTTTAATTATGTACGTTTCCAGTTTCACCGCAATTGAAGTGCAATATATTATAAGATATAAGAATTCATACTTAAAATGTACAACGTAACATCTAAAATACCTTTTAGGCCTACCTATAGGGCGGTTATGTCGGGCTTGAACCGACTAAAACCGCACGCCATCTCGGGTCTACAGACGCCGGGGTGTAAGGTTGCCCATAGAGCATATCCCTCGCACCCCGACTGACCCTGGGCCATCTCCGGTTTCGAGATGGCCCCCTCGGGTTTGGGAACCACGGTGTCCCCGTCTTGCCCCGGTTTGGGGGGAGGGGCGCTAATCGCCCCACCGTCCCGGCCTGCTTCTGCTGGGGTGACAAGTGGCCTCACCCGCCACCCCCAGGCCTGCGCTCATGGAGGACGGAGGTCGTTAAGTGACCTCCGGCGCCTGAGTCGCCTGCGACGCGCGGCGAGTAAGTTGCGGGCTCGGCGGACCGGGAGAGTTCTAAGTCTCTCCCGGGCGCGCTCCGCCACCTCCTTCGCGAGCATTACATGCTCGCAAAAGGAGGTGGCGGCGGCCCACGCGCTCGCGCTCCGCACCATTGCCGCAATCATGCTGCCGAGCGAGAGGACTCCCACCCCGATGGCTGCCACGAGGTCACGCCTCGGCGCCTCCCACGCCTGGCAGTACGCCAGCGTGTGCAGCCCTGAGGCCACCACGATGGCCTGGCGGAGCTGGGACTGCACGGCCTCGATTTCTCGAGGCTCGGGGTTCCATCCCTGCTCCCGCGCCTCCTTTCGCCACTGGTACAGTTGCGAAAGGGCTCTCGCTTCCAGGTCCCATGGCGGAGTTCCGGCAAGGAGACTCGCCGCCTCGAAGGAGATCGTGCGGTACCCGCGGATGACCCTGAAGGCCATAACTTGCTGCGGAGCGCGCAGCATCTGCACAGTTCTGGTCCTCAGGGCCTCCGCCCATATTGGGCACCCATACAGGCCCATGGACCGCACGATCCCCGCGTAGAGTCTCCTGCAGGAGTCATCGGGTCCCCTCATGTTGGGCAACAGCCGAGCCAGAGCAAGAGCTGTGCCCTTCAATTTGGGGGCCAGACTTCGGACACTTCTTTGCTCTCCGAAGTCCCATCGGCCTTCGAGCTTGATGCCGATGCGATTTCCTCCCACGATGAGACTGGATCCCTCGGGTGGCTTGCTCCGAGGCCCATGGAAGAACAGGGCCTCGGTTTTATGCAGAGCCACCTTGAGACCCAGCCGCCGGATCCGCTTAACGACTTGGGCAACCGCGGTCGTGGCCTTTCGGGTCGCTTCGCGGTACGTCGCCCCGCACGCCGTCACGAGCGTGTCATCCGCGTAGCACGTGACGGCGGCACCGCCTACGAGCTCACCGCGAAGCACCCAGTCATATCCGATGTTCCACAGGAGCGGCCCCAGGACCGATCCCTGTGGAATACCGCACGACATGTCATGCCGATTGAGACCGGTCACGGTTGGGTAGATGACGGCTCTCTCCGTCAAATACGCACCGACTATGCGGCGGAGGTAGAGAGGCACTTCGTGATACACGAGCGCCTCCCTAATGCAACTCCAGGGCAAGGTGTTGAACGCGTTGGCGATGTCCAGGGACACCGCCAACAACACCTCACCCCGGGCTACTGCATCCTCCGCCAGAGCCCTCACGCGCATGATGGCATCCACGGTGATGCGCCTCTGGCGGAAGCCATATTGGCCATCCGCCAGGTCCGGCCCCACTCTTGAGAGGTGCTCGACGAGGTGCTTCGCAATTACTCTTTCAAAGAGCTTGCACACCTCGTCGAGCAACACTATGGGCCGGTAGGCGGACGGCGAGTCCGCCGGGCGCCCCTCCTTTCGGATGAGGACCAGTTTCCCCGTCTTCCACAATTTCGGAAACTAGCTCCGCTCCAAACATGCGCTGAGAAGCCCTCTCAGTCGGGGCTCGAGAGCGTCGTCGACTAGAGCTAGGACCCACGCTCGGCCTGGAATGCCGTCGGGTCCCGGGGCGGTGTGTTTGGCTCTTAGCCTTCTCACCGCCAGCTCTAGTTCTACCCAAGTGACCTCGGGCACGTCGTCGTCTTCCACGTCGGGCGCCATGGGCAACCGAGGCGGAGTCTATGCGGTGGAACATGTTCCACCGCCCGCGCTGGGAACAGGGAGCCAACAACTCCTCCGAGCAGATCCGGCTGGAGACACCGGGTTAACGGCGGGGCCTTGGGGCGCAGCTTGCCCCTCACCATCCGGTAGGGCCGCCCCCAAGGGTCCCGCTCCAGCGTCTCCAGCAGCTCGCGGAAGGCGTCCCGTTTGGAACGCCTTATCTCCGCTCGGAGGTCTCGTCTGGCCTCCCTGTATCCCTCGTACAACTCCGCCTCTCGGGCCTCCACATCTGCGGGGCGGCGACGCCTCCTACGGAATCGGGCCCACCGGCGGTGCGTGATCACGCAGGCCCGTCTGAGCTGCGCGATCTCCGACAACCACCAGTAGACCTGACCCCTCGGATTATAGGGCGGAGCCCTAGGCATCGCCGCGTCACAGACACGGGTCATGGCCTCCCGGAACCACTCCGCCTCATCGTCTATGCTGACAGGCCTGTCCGGCGCAGGGGCCCAGGCCTGTACGATGGCGGCTTCCAGGAGGAGCTCCCGATCAAGTCGCTTAAGCGCCCAACGTGGCTCGGGTGGAGCCGGTACAGCCGGCGCGTTGCTCGCAGGGGGGGACACGTCAAACCGAATGTATCGGTGATCCGAACTTGTGTCCTTCCCCAAAACGACGCGCCAGCCCTGAACACGTCGCGCCAACGAGGGGCTCGCGAACGATAGGTCCACGATGGAGCTACCCCTCGAGGTCACGAACGTGTCCACGGCTCCCCGATTTAGGAGGACTAGGCCGAGTCGTGCGGCCCAGTCCACCAGTGCCCTGCCTCTATGCCCCATCGCGCCCCTTTCGTGTCGGGAACCCCAGGCATACGACCAGGCGTTGAAGTCCCCGAGCACAAGGACCGGACGGGGCTGGCAGGCATTGACGACGACGGCCAGCTGACGGAGCCATTGCTCATATGCAGCTTGGTCTCGGTTCGGCGTGATATAAGCGGCCACGACCGCTATGTCGCCAACCGCCGCCGCCACGCAGCTGGGTCCCCTCGCAACGACGGCAAGAGGGGGGCTGCCGGCGGCAGGGTTGTGCACCAGTGCCGCCGTACCATCCAGCGCGGTTTCCCAGGCAGGCCCGAGGAACCGGTGGGTGTATGGGTCGGCGACAGCGGCGACATTTATGGCCCACTGTGCCATGCTCTGGCGCAGAAGGGCCTGAGCATCAGCACCGTGGCCAACGTTCACCTGCAGGATGCGGAGTTGAGGATCCATTATGGAACCCCATCTCCGCATCCCGCTGCGAACTGGAGGCGGAAGGCCGGCCTCCCGGCTTCGGCTCCCCTCCGGCGCAGGCCTTGCTGCCAACCCTGTGGTCAGCCGGCTTGCCTCCCGCTGCACACCTAAAACAGTGCAGCGGGGCGCCACACGTGCCGGCTTTATGACCAGGCTGGCCACAGCGGAAGCAACGGTCACCCGCCGTTACCTCCGCCGTGCAGTGCACCCCCACATGGCCCACCGACAGGCACCTGAAGCACCTGGCCGGTCGGGCCTGCAGGAGCCGTGCCTGCGCCCTCAGGAAGCCTCCTACTAGGAGGCTCCGCCCGACAGCGACCTTTTGGGCCGCCGCGATAGGGCAGCCGACAACTGCTGCCCCCTGTCCACCGCGGCCGAAGCGTATACCTCCGGCCTTGACTGTGTCCGGGGAGCAGTCCCCGGCCTCCGCCACGGCGAGCCTGAGCTCTTCTGCCGTGACGGAGTCGTCCAGGCCCGTAATGCGCACTTCTGCCGTCAGGGTGACGACGACGGCCGTGGTACGAGGGGCACGGAGTTTCCCCGGCGCTGCCTTTTCGGCGGCCGCGGCCTTCCTGGCCTTCTTGGCGGCCTTTTTGGCGGCCTTCCGCCTCTTTTTATTGGCTCCAGCCACCTCCCAGCCCCCTTCCAGTGGGGTGGAGGTAGTCGGAGCCGCGGCTGGGGCTGGGGCCAGGGCTGGGGACGTCTTCCCCTTGCCCTTACCCTTGCCTTTGCCCTTCCCCTTACCCTCAGTGGGAGGGGGCCGAGGAGCCGGTTCCGACAAGGGCGCACCTGCAGCCGCGCAGGTGGGGCCCTTCCGGGCTGCAGCCGCGAAGTTGGCCGCTGGTGGTGCCAGAGGCGGACGGCGGATGGAGTCCATTAGGGCCTCCATCCGACACATCATCCTCTCCTCCAGCGCCTCCATATAGGGGAGCCAAGACTCCGCCGGCTGCGCCAGCCGCACCGACTGTGCCGGCTGCTGCACCGGTTGCACCGGCTGCTCTGGCTGCGCCGACTGCCTCCCCGACGAGCGAGTCACGCGCGCCGTCTCCGCCGGTTGCGCCCGCTGCGCCGGTTGGGCCGGGCTCGCCATCGCCCTCTTGAGCCCCTCGACGGCTGCAGCTAGTCGAGCCGTCTCCCGACGAGACTCGGCCAGCTGCGCCGCCAGGCCCTCATTCTCGGAGGCGATGTCGAGCACAATGCGCAACATCGCCTCCTGCTCAGGGTTTGAGGACCCCCGGAAGGACGCGGTCACGTTCTGGAGTATCTCCATGAGTGACCGCGTCCTCCCGCTCGGTTCCGACACCACCGAGGTGGAAGGCCTCGGCGGTGACCTTTCCGCGGCCCTCCCAAGAGCCGAGGGGGCTCGGGTGGATTGCCCAGCCCTCACGCCACCCCGCGCCCCTCGGCGGCCAGCAGCCACCTTGGACGCCGGCTTCGAGGCCTCGTCACTACTGGAGGAGGAGGTCGTCCCGGTGAGGGTAAAATCCTCGTCCGAAACGTCCTCCCCCGCCCGAGCCTTCGCGCGCCTCCTGCGCTTACGGGTCCGCTTCACGCCCAGACCCGCCGGGCTGTTCGCCCTGCTTCTCTCGTTGGCGGTGTCGAATTTCTCATACACCGCCGAGGTGTTTCGCGCTACCTCCACGCTTGGTTGCTGCGCGATCTCCGCGCAGACTTCGTCATTTCCATTATCCTTATTCCTGCCAGTGTCTGTATTTTTAATTGTTCGGTCCGGTTTATTTTCAATATGTTGGTTAATATCCATAGCATATCCCACGAGTATGGGGGAAAGGTGGTCCATCCAGGCGGAGCCCCCTGCACCTGGATAAGCCTATATACTATGGAGGTCGGCTGGTATCCATAGGTTTTTACGACTTAGCTGTCGGGTGTTATAGACTTTTCCCTGTCGGATACCCCCCCGCGTGCCAGCGGGGGCGGTTATGTCGGGCTTGAACCGACTAAAACCGCACGCCGTCTCGGGTCTACAGACGCCGGGGTGTAAGGTTGCCCATAGAGCATATCCCTCGCACCCCGACTGACCCTGGGCCATCTCCGGTTTCGAGATGGCCCCCTCGGGTTTGGGAACCACGGTGTCCCCGTCTTGCCCCGGTTTGGGGGAGGGGCGCTAGTTGCCCCACCGTCCCGGCCTGCTTCTGCTGGGGTGACAGGTGGCCTCACCCGCCACCCCCAGGCCTGCGCTCATGGAGGACGGAGGTCGTTAAGCGACCTCCGGCGCCTGAGTTGCCTGCGACGCGCGGCGAGCAAGTTGCGGGCTCGGCGGACCGGGAGAGTTCTAAGTCTCTCCCGGGCGCGCTCCGCCACCTCCTTCGCGAGCATTACATGCTCGCAGAAGGAGGCGGCGGCGGCCCACGCGCTCGCGCTCCGCACCATTGCCGCAATCATGCTGCCGAGCGAGAGGACCACCCCGATGGCTGCCACGAGGTCACGCCTCGGCACCTCCCACGCCGGGCAGTCCGCCAGCGTGTGCAGCCCTGAGTCCTCGCTCGCGTCGCAGTGATGACACTCAGGCGTTGGCTCCTTCCTGATCCGATGCAGGTGGTCCCCGAAGCACCCCTTCCCTGAGATCACCTGCGTCAGTCGGTAGGAGAGGCTTCCGTGTCGCCTCTCCAGCCAATCCTCCATGATGGGCCTTACCGCCGCTATTGAACATCTAAAATACCTAGTAATCGTTTTAATAAATAGGTCGCTTACGCACACAGGTACAAGGTATGAGTTCCTCATTTTTCCCAGAGTAAATAATAATACTATAGACTCATTATTGGTAATAAAATAAACATGTGTACTCATAAAACAGTCAATTACAATCTAAAATCACTATTTAAAAAATAAACGAGTTCTATCCACATAAAATAGACTACGTCGCGTCGTAAGCGTCCTGCACTGGTAATAGCTATCACAGCGATCAAGCTGTATTGAAAGGAGTATAGAAGTAGAAATTATTATCAATCATCTCAATCTCATCTCAACATCACAGTGGCCAATGATTATGGTTACCTACCTATTAGCTAACATGAAACGAATGGTATCCGTAGAAACCTGTGCTACGCAGACGCTACGCTGACCTCTGTTGATTAATGTAATACAAGGGAGAAAACCCTGTCAATATCTACAAATATCTAGTAGTGGCGGTAGTAACTTAAAACATTTTTATTTTATATATTATAGATTTGTAATAGGTAGGTACTGTTGTGGTACTGTTTACTTCAGTACAATACATAGAAACCTATACCTCGCGCCAAACTTCTTGACCGCTCTGAACATAGCCGCGAGGTTGGACTTGCGCATTGTACAGTCGAATGGGCAATACATACCTAAGGAAATTATTATAATGTAAGCAATTAAATATACTAGAAGATTCTTAGTGAATGGAAGATTTTTCGTAACATTCTTTCGATTCACAAATTGAAATACTGAATCGATTTTAGTGATAACATAATTCGAAATAAAATATGTATATTTGACATTTCTTTTTAAGGCAAGCCGGGACACGCTAGCAAATATGCATACACTCAAAGCACACCTACACCTACACCTACACTACTTCATCCCATAGATTTTATCTTTGTAAAAAACAGCGAGTTCTGGCGAAAGTGGGATCTTACTCTATAAGTAGGTATCAAGCGGCCCAGAAGTTTGACGCGGCCCAGTGTCTTATAATTATTACACCGCATTAAACACTGATAACATCGGAACAGTTATAAACTAATTTCAAGATTTCATTACATTTTGAGATAGGATTAATTTGGTTATCTAACGTTTTTTAACAATATCATTTGGTGTTGAAAGTCGAGTTTACTTTACACAAAACATGTTTTAATTTCTTGAATGAGTGGATACTATGTCAAAAATTTATAAAAATATGTCCACCTTTTACGAGTTTACTGAAAATTAAATAAAAACAATGTATACGAAGGTATATGATTTAGGCAATGGATCCAATAGGTAATGTTACCAAAATGTAGGATTGTATCTAAGGAGAACCTAATAAAACTGAAAATATTTACAGGAATTAAACAAATGAAATAACATTAACCGGCCAAGTGCGAGTCTTACTCGCGCACGAAGCATTCCGCCCTATTTATCTACCTGTTGCCGTTATGTTATCAATATCGAGCAAAAATTAGCAAAAAAACCACATTTGTTGTATGTGAGCACACCTTCGATATTTGTTTTATTTTAATTTAATTATTGATTTTCAAAGTGAATATATCTACATATAATAAAATCGTAACGAGGTGAAAACTGTAACTTGAATAGTTTTAATTGATTTTCTAGGTGATTTTTAGAATTTTTGTCTGTGTGTCAGTTTGTCTGTCTGCTTTTATTATCGATGTCCAAGCATCACTTGAAAACCGCTAAACAGAGTTGGCTGAAATTTTGCATGAACATTCTTCTAGGGCATGGTCATATATCATCACGCTATGATAGGTACGATAGGAGCAGTAGAGCAAAATCTGTCTAAACTATAATCGATGACAATTTTATTATCACAAGGTAGATCTTTACGAAATTTTGTATTTCAGCAGAACTCAGACATGGTCAAAGTCCGGACTATAACTCATCAGATGACATATAGCGCAGTTTATGACCATGCCCTAGAAGAATGTTCATGCTAAATTTCAGCCAAATCTGTTCAGCGGTTTTCAAGTGATGCTCGGTCGTCGATAATAAAAAGCAGACAAACCGACAAACAGACAAAAATTTTCGACATCAGCGCTCCTAGAACACACGTCAATTATTTTTTTGGAAAAATATTCAATGAATAGTTTTCACCTCGTTACGATTTTATTATATTTTTTATGTACTTATAGATAAAAAATAAGATGTAGGTACATATAGATATCGAATATTTCTTTGTTTTTTTTTGTTAATGTATTTAAGATCACCACGTAGGTACCCTATATAAGTGATTAGTTTATGTTAAACAAGTAACGTAGTAAAATGAGTTGCCGATTGAATTAGTCGCAACATTCCCTACAGAGCGCGGTCGTCCGAGCTTGCGCATAGGACGTCCGGGACATCGATATAGCGAAGCTATCTTGCCAAATATAGACCTACGTCTTAAAACACGAAATTATTACATGTCTCATTCTCACATTAATGCAATAATCAATTCAAACATTTTCAGACGAAAACTAAATTTGGAATACTCAATGCAATCATTTAAATTGCAAGGCTTTCTACTAGTCTACTGTTAGATGTTCCTCAAGTTTTCACTCTCAAGGTTAGCACTGAGAAAGGCACCAACCAATGTAACAGTTATACAAGGACAAAAAAAAAATTAACATTACATATGTAGATTATGAAATCAATAATGACATCAAGGTATTATTTCACTTCATTAGATAAAGCAATTGGAAATCAACAAGTTCCTAACATATTAACTATATTCAAGCCCGACATAACCGCCCCCGCTGTCCGGCGGGGGGGGGGGGGGTATCCGAAGGGATTTCCGCACGAAAATAAAAAAAAAGGTACCTAATTAACAAACTGCACAAAAATATCAACAACGGCTATGTGCGTCTAGGTTTTGCTCATCGCAAAGATGCTTCTTTAGTCTATAATTAGTAGACAAAGTAGGAGTAGGTAGTTAGTAGACAAGGTAGGACACTAGGATAGGAAGATGTGTTTGTATATCCTTCAGATTCAGAATTATAGCATGTCGCATTGCGTGGTGTACGTAGGTACGAGGTCAAAGTGGATATTATATACCGGTAGCGCACATGGGCTTTCTATGCGTCCGTCCATCTTGTGCATTTTAGTTTGCAATACGTTATTACGATCATTTGTCCGGCACTTATACATATTTGTGACAATAACATGACATTTTATCATTCGAATTTAGAAAAGCCTAATTTCCAGTACCCATATTACTTACAAATGTTGATCAGTGTAAAGGAAATGAGATTCTATTTTATATTAAAACATTGAAATCATGTGATGGGCGTTATTTGGCAATCTTAACAAACCTAGTAAATTATATGGATGGGATAGGAAATAACATAGCTTTTATACCATATAAGCACACTTCACTAAAGTACAAACATAGAAAATCTTCAAAATTGCGTAATGTCTAAATGTCTTACCGGCAGAATACCTATGCACAGATATGTATAAAATATTTTCATATAATCACTAGTTTAAAACGTATTTTTCATATTAAATATTATAAAATACTGTACGCGGTTGAAATAACTTGAAATCAAATAAATTTATGAAGAAAATTCAAGAAAAGCTCACCTTTGCAGCCGTAGTCTCACGAATTATCCGAACAATTTTCGAGCATGCGCGTTGGATCATTCGCCCGGGAACTGCAATCAATAAAAGTAAACACCGCACTTATTATTTGAATCATATATACAATATAAGTTACAGTTCAATAATTCACCTCTTAATTTCTGAAATGTTTATAAGAACCGGTGGAGTTACTTTTAGTTCATTAATTTTATAAAATTAGGATAATCATACCGGGAAACCGGATGATCGGAACTTTCTTTTTCTTTGTGCTTTCACTGTCTATGCTAAGTTCCAGCATGTTGTGACATTAGTTATTAATCACACCTTTTTAGAGATAAATATTGTTTATTAAAATTAGGTCATCATCCCCCAAGCCTTTTCTCAACTGAGTTGGGGTCTGCTTCGATATTTTCCGTGAAGCGACTGCCATCTGATCTCCATAACCCACTGATGATGTTCAAGTTCTGTATAGTTGTTGTTGTTCTATCCTGGTTGTCGGACGGGACCGACCGACGGTTTAACGCGCTCTCCGATGCACGGAGGGTTTACACTATATTAAGAATACTCACCCATCCTAAGACTGACCTGGCTAGTATTGCTCAATCTTGCAATGTGCTAACTCAGTTACAATTTAATCACGAGCACCTCATTTGATTTATTAAAATTAAGTATGGCGCGTAAAAATCATACCTATCTATAGCTATAATCTATATAACTATAAGATGGGAACGTATCTTATTAACTGACGAAGTGTATCTTTGTTATACTGTAACTAAACACAGAAAACCTTTTTTTAGTCGACTTAAAAAGGAGATTCAGAGTTTAACCTGTATGTTTGTATTTTTCATAGACATTAGATGCTTATATTATCATGTGGTATTTTATCTTTTGAACTAAATCTGTAATCCAGTTATTTTTCACTTTTTAGTCCCTTCTTGATTTATGAAGTCGGTTCTATTTTTTTATTAAAGTTTTATACCACTTAGGTTGCAGACAAGCACACGGCCCGCCCGATGGGAAGCGATTACCGCGGCTTATGGAAGTATGCAACACCATAATATCAGGGAGATCATTCCACAGCCTGAGGGTGCGCGGGATGAAGTTACATACCTGAAACCCACCACGCCCGTGAGATGGGATATGAGTGCCTCCCTAATATACCTCGATAACAATGGTAAAGATGTATCTAGAGGTATTGCAATGCATATGAGACTTACCGGCATGTTTTATTTTTAGTAAATGCTGGCGCCTGTTTATTCTCCTGCTAGAAAAACCTTCACATGTTCTTTTGAAGAATCTCATTACCAAGCGTATCTTAAGCTTAGCTTAAGACCTAACGTGTATAGAGATGATGGAACCCACTGCCTGCGCTCGAATCAGTCGCCTTTTTTTTTTTTTTTTTTTTTTTTTTTTTTTTTTTTTTTTTTTTCGTGCGGAAATCCCTTCGGATACCCCCCCGCGTGCCAGCGGGGGCGGTTATGTCGGGCTTGAACCGACTAAAACCGCACGCCGTCTCGGGTCTACAGACGCCGGGGTGTAAGGTTGCCCATAGAGCATATCCCTCGCACCCCGACTGACCCTGGGCCATCTCCGGTTTCGAGATGGCCCCCTCGGGTTTGGGAACCACGGTGTCCCCGTCTTGCCCCGGTTTGGGGGAGGGGCGCTAGTCGCCCCACCGTCCCGGCCTGCTTCTGCTGGGGTGACAGGTGGCCTCACCCGCCACCCCCAGGCCTGCGCTCATGGAGGACGGAGGTCGTTAAGCGACCTCCGGCGCCTGAGTTGCCTGCGACGCGCGGCGAGCAAGTTGCGGGCTCGGCGGACCGGGAGAGTTCTAAGTCTCTCCCGGGCGCGCTCCGCCACCTCCTTCGCGAGCATTACATGCTCGCAGAAGGAGGCGGCGGCGGCCCACGCGCTCGCGCTCCGCACCATTGCCGCAATCATGCTGCCGAGCGAGAGGACTCCCACCCCGATGCCGATGGCTGCCACGAGGTCACGCCTCGGCGCCTCCCACGCCGGGCAGTCCGCCAGCGTGTGCAGCCCTGAGTCCTCGCTCGCGTCGCAGTGATGACACTCAGGCGTTGGCTCCTTCCTGATCCGATGCAGGTGGTCCCCGAAGCACCCCTTCCCTGAGATCACCTGCGTCAGTCGGTAGGAGAGGCTTCCGTGTCGCCTCTCCAGCCAATCCTCCATGATGGGTCGAATCAGTCGCCTATCGTTATTTATTCACCGTGTATTTATGTAAGGATGTGTGCTCATTACAGACAAGACAGTTTTAAGACAGACTTGACGTGACGTCGACAGTTCGAGGTATGCGTAAGACTGTCGTATCTCTCATATATGTCTCATATGTCGTATGTCTTTAATTGTATTGTTGTGTTTTATCGTTATGTGTCTTCCAATAAACAGGTTTTTAGCCTAGTTTGGAGATATGTAGGGACCACATATCAGATAGATAGCATATCTTCGGGGAAGATAGCGCAAAAAATCCTAAAATATGCTTCACTCTCACTTTTGTGCCCGTTTATGTACATCATGTGAAATAACTAAAGATATCTATATTTAGTTATTTCATATAGGTATACTAATATTTTAAGAAAGAGGCCGAATTATGAATAATGAATTATAACATTGTTTATTTTTTAATACTTCGTACAAGTGGCGGGAGGAATTATTTGCCAAAATATCATTTAATACTGAGTATGTATACCTATAGACACGCCACTAAAATGACAATTATAATCAGAGAGGGACATAGATATAGGACAGGACATATATCTATGGAGAGGGACGCCCGGACGGGGAACATTGGCGGTAAGTGTCAGCGGGACAGACATAATATCTCCGTCCTAGTTTTTGTAACAAAAACTGACAGATAATCTGACTAAAATAGGAATGCACTGGTGTAGGGAACCAGTGCATTCCTATTCCTAACTGGTTCAAGTAGGTGACGGCACGGTGACGGCCGTTTTTGATGGGTTCGTTCTAAATTATTCTCATAACCATAGACCAGTGATCGCCAAGTAAAAACCAAATTTCCCACAAATCCTTTTAAAAATATACAGCTGTGAAATTATACATTCTGAATGCAGTAAGTATAACTGAAACAGTATATAATATAACAACCCACTTGAGTTATGTTGATTTACTTATAAATGAGGCAGGTTCGGATTCAGTGCGAATATTCATTATTGATTAAGTAGGTACTTAAAAAAATGTTTTAAGATAAATAAATATGTTTTCTTTATAAATAAACAGTGCTCTTATTTCCGTATCATCCACATAAGGTTGAGCCAAAAAGAAAATGATTCATTTGTTTAAATATTTTCGAATCATCACTCGTTTAGTATTAACCTAGATCGTTCTTCCATACTCATACCGCAGAAGTTCATGACCAAAATGAGGTTTTATTACCTCTATTTTCTCAGCCGGCAATAAAAATAAACTATCGCTATTTCACTACCTTTTTTTTTTTTTTTTTTTTTATCGTGCGGAAATCCCTTCGGATACCCCCCCGCGTGCCAGCGGGGGCGGTTATGTCGGGCTTGAAACCTAGGACGCTGATAGCCAGCTTTAGCTTTTATTCTCTGTCACGTTTAAAACACTCGAGTATTAATCTATCATATTCTACTTTTGACAGCAGAAAGCAAATGTTCGATATCTGCTTGTGGCGTATTACAGGTTCCGGCGGCGCTTAGTTTGGCACAATCGGGAAGAAGAGAGTCCGGCTAAGATCGAATTAATGAATTTTACCCATAATATAGATAATAATTCAGAATTTTTCGTATTGTTTACTCTGATCCTCTAAAGTCGATAGCTTCGTGTAATTTTGATTTGAGAGATTGATTGTAGATAATAAAAATCGTGTAAAAATAAACCAAAGCGAATTACAAGTGTGCTGTGTAGCTATATGTTTCCATAAATAACTAGGTCTGCAAGGCGAATCGCTGCTTGGCAATGTTGAGCTGAGTGAGACATCGTGATTTGAATTATTAATTAAAATCATTCCTTCATCATCACTTTCATCAATAATTTGTTCAACTGTGGTGGTGGACGACTGTTTTGGCGCCAAAACTTGTCCAATAGATTTGACCGCTATTGCGGAATCAGATTTTGAAAATTTTAAACAGTGATCATTCCTCCATGGCAAGTCCGATTTTGAAAATTATTTTGTAAGTCACAACTCTGGACATGCTTTCTGAGCGTGTAAAGTTTGGTCACAGTGTCTTGAGCGGTTATTATGTAATTCCATCTGGAATTTTTTTAACGGTGATTATTCTTCTGTGGTAGCATTAATTTTTTCAAAATATATCCATAAACCTCTTTAATCATGCCAAATTTGGTTCTGATTGGATTAGTAGTTTAGGAGGAGACCTGTGACAAAGAAAATCCTGAAGTCTGTACTTCGTCTCACTCAGTTCAATTAAATCGATAAAGGAGTAGGTAGATACCTTTTTGTTTGTCTGGTAGATACCTTTTTTTTTTTTTTTTTTTTTTTTTTTTTTTTTTTTTTTTTTTTTTTTTCGTGCGGAAATCCCCTCGGATACCCCCCCGCCGGCCAGCGGGGGCGGTTATGTCGGGCTTGAACCGACTAAAACCTATCGCATTATAGAAATCAAAACTTCAAAGTCATCAATATAATATTATTGATAACTTGGCCGAACTGGTAAATCTAGCTCTATGATTATGAGCATAATTTAAGAAGACCAATCAAAAACGGCCGTCGCCTACTGAATTAGTGCTTTCTATTCTAGTCGAATAGTATGTGTCAGTTTTTTGTTTTAGTGTCGTGTCCATATTTATTGTCTACTACTATAGGCCGACCATTTAACTCGCGTATCGCCTGCGCGGTAAGAAGGGAGCGGGAGCGGGTACCGCTACACACGGAGTCAATAATCCAAAGACTTAGCTCAAGATAGACATTGTTGGCAAAGTATAAAATATAAGCGGAGTACATATATCTGTATGTTTAAGTAAAAGATAAACTTTTTAATTTTTACAATTACTTTATTACCTAATAGCTTCTTAGGTACGAAGTAATAAAACAACAATTAACTTCTTGTTATGCAAGTAGGATTATTCGTCACTAATATCCATATCGCTTGAATCGTCTTCACTGTCTGTGCAGCTTGAGGAGTCATCTTGCAAATTAATAATAAATCGGTCCATCTCTTCATCAATGACGCGATCGTGCGGACAGTTTTCATTTTCAATAGTTTGAACACGTTTTATTGCAGTTAACCCATTTTTCTACGGAGAATTCGGCGAATAGTTGTTCGTGTATTTTTCTTTTTTTCTAAATTACAATAAATTTCAATTATTGCGAGCTGTCCTTTGATATCCCCCCAGACCAACTCGATGGGGTTCAAGTGTGGGTGATATGGAGGCAGTCTTAAGACTTCATGACCTGCCGCTTTAAAATTTCATCTATTTTGTACACATTTTCTGAACCGTGCTGCTTGGTTAAGTTCAACAAATCACATTTTCTTAAAGACATATCAAATTCAACATTGTGTCTTTACAGCCATGCCTGCATCATGGCTTCTGTGGATGTCATTGTAGGCTTTTGTCCTCCTGTAGCGAGTGGTATGAGGCATTATCCATTAGGGGAAGTGTGCTTAAGATGACATAGATAAGATGACACACATGTATCATTTTTTGAAATACGCGCGCTAAAGGTTAACCCGTGACGTTTTACAGGGTGCATGTAGGTGGCGCTAGTACCGAAGTTCAGTATGGCGGAGAGTGACAGCGCGTTGCTACGTAGTGAACATTTTTGTGATTTTACGAGTATAGTGAGAAAAAATTACCCAATACTTTCGTTTGTTAGTGAAAATTCATGTAAGGTATGAATATTTTCGTTTGAACTAATTAGGTAGATTTCGATGAAATCGATCTACCTATTGGTTACTTGACTACTGTCGAATTTTAAAAAAAATCAGTTATGACCCCCTGAGTCCGAAATGACCACTGGTCAAAATGTTTTTTTATATATATATATGTATGTATGGTTCCACTTACCAAACGTAAAAATAAGATATTAGAATCGTTCTAATTTTATCCCATAGTATACATGAATACCAGTAACTTTTAATTATAACCTATAAGATTAAAACTTTAACTAAAAGTGGAGGGGGGAAAAACCAAAATTTTTCGGGAAAAAAATCATTACTTCTAACCGGTGAACATTCTTGCGGTAGGAAACATTTGTAATCGATAGGCCATTTTTAAGTCTAAAATAAATGTCTGAAAAGTTTTTCGCTAAAAGTTACCGTTTTCGAGAGAAAAAAATTAAACTGTTTAAAGTCCGTAGTTCTCTATATAAAATAATATTAATTGCTTCACGAAATCTACCTGTGCGTTTCCCCTGCGGGAACGGATTTTTTAATTGTAAACAGTGATTAATATATGACTCAAATATTGATAGTAACGTGTTCTCATCTGAAAGATTTTGTTAACCATTTGCTAAGATGACATACTAGACGTCGTCGGTATAAGATGGCATACTATGTCATCTTATCTTTATTTGGTGGTAGTATGCCTATTTTTTTTTTTTTTTACGTGCGGAAATCCCTTCGGATACCCCCCCGCTGGCCAGCGGGGGTGGTTATGTCGTGTCTCGACTAAAACCGCACGGTGTCCTCCCCAAATGTCCGTTGCCGGGCACCCCGGGTAAGCCCTCGAAAGGATAACCCCAGGGTTGCCGGCGGACTTTGGCCGCCACAGCGGCCTCGCCTGGTGGGGTCGGGTTTTATCCCGCTTCGGTGAGTTGGCAGGCGTGTGTAGGGCACACACGACACGCCTCCGCAACGGCCTGCTTCTGTGAGGACGGTGCTGGTTCCTGCAGGTGGCCCCCTCCGAGGCCCGTGAAAACACATAGCCTCGGATTTGTGGAGAGCCACCTCGAGTCCCAGCCGCCGTATTCGACCCACGACTTGAGCAACCCCTGCCGTGGCCTTCAGTGCCGCGCTTCGGTACGTTGCTCCCCGCGCCATAACGAGGGTGTCGTCAGCATAGCACACTATGCTGACACCCTCGAGCAACGTACCGCGCAGCACCCAGTCGTATCCGATGTTCCACAGGAGTGGCCCTAGGACCGACCCCTGCGGAACACCGCACGACACTTCTCGCCGCCCTGGCCCTAGCCAGCTCGGGAAAACTATGGCCTTCTCGGATAGGTATGCCTCGACAATGCGGCGGAGGTAAGGAGGCACTCCGTGATACGCGAGCGCCTCCCTAACGCAGCTCCAGGGTAGGGTGTTGAAGGCGTTGGCGATGTCGAGAGACACCGCCACCACCACCCCACCCTGCGAGACTACTTCCTCCGCCAGGCGCCTAACGCGCATGATCGCTTCCACGGTGGAGCGCCCCCGGCGGAAACCAAACTGGTTGTCCGCCAGATCTGGCCCCACGTTCGTGAGATGCTCGACGAGCTCTGCAATAATCCGCTCAAAGAGCTTGCACACCTCGTCGAGCAACACGATCGGCCGGTATCCGGATGGCTGGTCCGCCGGCCGCCCCGCCTTCCGGATAAGGACCAGTTTCCCCGTCTTCCAAGCCTTTGGAAACTGGCCCCTTTCGAGGCATACGCTAAAGAGCGCCACCAGTCGAGGCCCTAGTTCCTCCAGGGCCAGGACCCATGCTCGGCCTGGAATGCCGTCGGGTCCGGGGGCAGTGCATTTCCGGGCTTTAAGCCGGAGCACTGCTACCCCCAGTTCACTCTCCCTGACTTCGGCACATCGCTCTCGCTATTATCAGCGTCAGGCGCCTGAGGCGGAGCCATACGCGGAGGGACGTATATATATACCAGATACCATACCAGTATCCCCTCCAGCCGCTCCGGCTGGAGGCTCTGGGTCAGTAGGGGCGCCCTTGGGCGGATTTTGCCCCTGACCGCAAGGTAAGGTCGCCCCCATGGGTTCTGCTCCAGAGACTCCAGCAGCTCTTCGCGGGCCCGCTGTTTGGCCTGCTTTATGGCTTCCTGGAGGGTCCTCTTGGCCCCCTTGTACGCCTCATACAGCTCCGCCTCTCGGGCTGCCGCATCGTCTGGGCGGCGACGCCTCCGGCGAAATCTGGTGTACTGGCGGCGAGCGGTCACGCACGCTGCTCGCAGCTGTGCGATCTCCGCTGACCACCAGTACACCTGTTTCTTTGCAGGGCCGGGCTTAACCCTAGGCATCGCCGAATCACAGATATGCGACATGGCTCTCCTGAACCATTCCGCCTCTGCGTTGACATCGGCAGGCCTGGCCAGTGACGGAATCCAGGCCTGCACCATTGATGCCTCCAGGAGAGCCTCCCGATCCAGGCGTCTGAGCGCCCAACGTGGATCCGGGGGATTCGCGATTGTCGGCGGCAGGTTAGTTGGAGGGGAGACGTTGAACCGAATATACTTATGGACGGAATCCGTCTCCTCCTCCTCCACCACACGCCAACCCTGGACGCGGCGGGCGAGAGCAGGGATCGCGAATGCGACATCCACGACCGAACTGAGCCCCCGCCGCTCCCAGGTTGCGACACTCCCCTGGTTGAGGACCTCTAGACCACGGGTGTTGGCCCAGTCCTCCAGTACTCGCCCCTTGTCATTGATTTCCCGGGAGCCCCAGGCCTGAGACCAGGAGTTGAAGTCTCCCAGGACCAAGACAGGACGAGGACGGCACGCAGCGAGAACAATGTCCAGTTCAGCGAGCCTTAGCTCAAGCTCGTACTGGTCAAGGCTTGGCGAGAAGTAGACGGCCACGACAGCCAAGCCCTCATAGTCCGCCGCGACGCAGCCTCTGCACCTTGCAATGAGTGCAAGGCGCGAGGTGTCCACGGCGGAACCCCCGAAGACGGTCGCTACGCCGTCCAGGTCCACCGGGCTTCCGGGGTGGACCCAGTACGGCTTAGTGACCACGACCACATTGATAGACCACTCCACGATGCTCTGGTACAGAAGATCCTGAGCACCGGTGCAGTGGTTTATGTTCGCCTGCAGGATGCGGATTGGTGTGTCCATTAATGGACGTCCATCTCCGCATCCCGCCTCGAATATGGCCGCTCTTGAGCGGCACCCCCGCTACCCGTTGCGGACGAACGGGGCTTTGGCCTCGAGGCGGCGCAGGTTCTGCTGTCCGCCCGGTGCTCCGCCGCTTTGCCCTCCGCTACGCATTTGTAGCAGCGCGGCGGAGCATCACAAGCACTGGCCTTGTGTCCGGGCTGACTGCAGCGGAAGCACCGATCCCTCACGGTGTCTCCCGCTGTGCACTGCACTCCCACATGCCCCACAGCCAGGCACCTGAAGCACCTGGTCTCGCGGGGCTGCAGGAGTTGCACCCGCGCCTTTAGGAAGCCCCCAACGAGGAGGCTCCGTTCGTCCGCAATTTTTTGCGCCGCTGCGACGGGGCAGTTGACCACTGCTGTGCCGTGACCGGTGGAGCAGAAGCGGATTTCTCCAGCTCTCACCTGATCACGGGGGCAGCCGCCCGCCTCCACGACGGTTGAGATGACTTCCTCCGTCGTGGCCGCGTCATCCAGACCCAAAATGCGCAAACCTGCGCATTTGTTGGGTCTGGTGACGCGGACGGCTTCGGTATCCAGCGACTCCCTCAGCTTGGCCGCTAGGGCGTCGGCTTTGGGGCCGCTGGTGGCGCCGGAGACCTCGAGGAGGCGAGCTCCGGTGCGAGTTGTTTTGCACCGGAGCCCCCCCTCTATATCGAGGGCCTTGAGGTCCACTGAGGCTTTAACCTGCCTCAGGACCTGGGCGTACCCCACGCCCTTCTCCACACCCTCCGTCGTCACCGTCAGGACGACGGCAGTGGAGCGTGGGGCGCGGAGCCTCTTCGGCGCCTTCGCCGCAGCGGCTTTTGCCGCCTTCTTAGCCGCCTTTTTGGCGGCTTTCTTCGCCTTTTTGGCGGCTCCCGCTACCACCCATTCCTCCCCTCTGGAAGAACGCTCGGGTGCAGCGGGAGTGGCGGGTATGGCGGGGGTGGGGGTGCCGCGCTTTTTCCCCTTCCCTTGTGGCGTTGGGGCCACTGGGGTGGCGGGGCCGGGCTTACCACCGGCAGCAGCTGCGAATGACGCAGGCCGTGCCAGTGGGGGACGGTAAGCCCGGTCCTCCAGAACACCGAGCCGCCTCTCGATAGTCGCCAAGAGCTGCACCACACTAGGCGCAGTCTCTGGCGGCGGATTGGGCGCCGGAATAGGCGCTGAATTCGGCGCCGGCTTAGGTGCCGACTTTGGCGCCGGCTTTTGCGCAGAATTTGGCGCCGACGTTGACGTAGGCTCCCCCCCTGGCGGCGCAAAAGCCCTCGTGTGGTCCGCCACCTCCTGGGCTCTTGGGGCCTTCTGGGCCTCCGGGGATCCCCTGACCATCTGGGTCAGTTGCCTGACCTCCTCCCGGAGGACCCGCTGTTGCTCCAAGGAGTTGGCCAGCTCATAGACATACCAAAAAAGTCTTAAGATGTCATCTTTCACTAGGCTTATGTCATCTTACACACTGAGACTTAAGTGCAATTTATATGTTTTTTTTTTTAATTTTATATTCAGTTGATTGTATTAAAACTATAATGACTCTGTTAATTATTTAGTATTTGAATAAATGCCTAAGATTTTGATCTCATTATGACTTTTTTCTTTTGAATATTTGTGTAGAAACAAAAAACAATAATAACTTTTCTCTAGTCCATCTGCTGAAGTTTACAAAATTCATATCACTATGATAATCTCCGGTTTTCCTTTTAGATTTAAAAATTAAAAGAGCTCCATTAATGATTCCGCCTTGTCCTCCAGCATGTACATTATTTAGACGTGGCGCTTTGCCAATATGTGACAGCAACCCTCTGTCTTCATTAGATTGCCAATTTAAAGACGAATTGACATATGTTTCATCAAGGTAAACGATGTTTCTTTGATCTCTTCTGTGCTTCTTTATCGCATTAAGATAACGCCACCGCCACGATACGATGTTTCGTTGTTCAATCAGTAATTTTCTTTTTGACTGACATTTCTTAAATCGAAAGCCAAGCTCATGCCAAGAATCAA
This sequence comes from Cybosia mesomella, assembly GCA_946251805.1. NCBI lineage: Eukaryota > Metazoa > Arthropoda > Insecta > Lepidoptera > Erebidae > Cybosia > Cybosia mesomella. The sequence continues at coordinate 24,009,076 of OX276390.1, read as the reverse complement.
TGTTCTTATATATTCTCGGCCACAATTTAAAATTCCTTATTCTCTGAGTTTCGCATTCAAAGTTTTAATGTAGGAACCTGCTTGTAAACCGTATAAAATTGAGTTATTGTTCTTCTAATTACGCCTTCTGTAATACTGTCTACTTAATTTTTTTTCTTTCGGATGTTTTTTTGTTGGTGATTTAAAATGTAGGTACATGACTTTGTTTATCTTTCAGTTCATTTCCTTCTTTTATTATCTTACTTATGGTAGTCACCAACAACAAGTATGTAGCTTCAGCAACAAGTTTGTTAGGTTTACGTCTTGAAGATATTCCGTAGAACTATGATCTTGTTTTCTGGCTTTATAAAAGGAATATACATTGTATGCTATTTGTTTAGCTTGCTTGTTAATTTTTTTCCCAAAACATGAACAGCGATTCATCTTGGGATTAATCTTGGCAAGCCGTTTACCCTGTGCGTTAATGTCCAAGCGTCCATAACAGGAATAGAAACCACGCGGTGCGAGCACCGCCAGCGCACTACACTACCGCGTTTGACGTGAGCTCTCTGCTCCGCGCACCCCTGTCACCCACCCGGTAACATCATCCCCCGCTCCCATCTTACCGCGCAGGCGATACCCGAGTTAAGCGGTCGGCCTTTAACCAGGCCTCCTTCACTTCATATACTTGCGCGCTATAATTACCTACCGCCCGGCCGAGCGGCCTCGGGCCGTTTGCGGACCAAATTTCAGTGCGGTTTTCGCTAGCGAAGCGCACGCACGCTGTTTAATTTTAATCGCTCCGTTCGTACGCGTACCTACGATGCCGTCTGGTGCCTTATGTGTTGTAGATGGGTGCAAATCAAGTAAAAGAAGGAATAAACACCTAACATTTTTCCATTTACCTGTCAATGAAGAAAGGTAAGTGATAAATTATTACTGTTTTTTGTCGTTTCAAAATTATTTTTAATAGGTCTAGTCTATATGATATATGATTAGCTTGCCTTTCAGACACAGATTTACATATTTTTGTTACATAGAAACGTCATGCTTACCTTAAACACTATTTTAACAACGTGCAACGTTTAAAATTATTAATAAATTGATAAATGTTAATAATCATTCAATGTATTTATTAGTATTATTTATTCATAATATAAAATTTTAGGATTGCCTAGTTTGGGATCTATTATAAATTCGTCATGTCTGTGTCATTCTGTCCGTCTGTCTTATCTAGGTACCCATCTCCTTCCTTAGACCTGTCCAATTTTTTTATTTTTTTAGGCGTGAAACATGGGCTGAATTGATTGGCAGGCCCGATTTAGCAAGGCCAGACACCAAGCCAAGAAGTCATTATGTGTGTTGTCTTCATTTTGAAAAGTCGGTGATTATTCATAAACCACAATTACGATTTGACGCTTTGCCTACAAAACTGCTGCCATCTCTACCAACTACTTCAAGTGCCAGTACTGAACCAGAATCTAAGGAAATATCGACACAAACCAAATATTCGAATATTAATATACTATCAGCCATTACCATCAAAGGCGCAGATACAAAATTTATTAGATTCAGGATTTTTTCTACATTAAAATTTCATAACCGAGAATTTAGAAAGGGTAAGAAATTTATAAAAAATTATATAAAATAAAACATATGTAACTTTTAAAGATTTTTTATTTATTTTACCTACACACTGACCTCTATAATTATGTTTTATCTAGATGTATTGCACAGTCAGCACCAATTTATAAAAAAATATTTTATAAACGATACAATTTTAAACTAGGTGCCACCTAGTCAGAAGTAGTCAGAATATATTCAATAACATTACACAAAAAGTTATGTTAATTTAATTTTATCAAAGAGGCAGCCCTGCGATTGCTGTGGGATTGCGCGGTGCGAAGCAATCTCAACTGTACGCTTAAGCATTTAGGCACATTTTAGCATGCAGTGGTTGCTGACGCGACGGAGTAGTCTATTATAGCAGTAGGTATTGGAATTTTTCTACTGAGTAAAGTATCTGTTACGTAGTAACTATTTAGTAATCTGTGCTTTAACTGTCAAAATAATGTGCGACAGAGAGAACGCTATACAAAACCGAAGCCCACCGATTTTAGACGGACACTCTCTGCTTGATGTGTCAACCAAAACGCCGTTGTAGTCTTTGGATAGAAACCGAAGCGAAGCGACGCCGGGACTTATACTATACCTACTATATTTATTCAATCAGGTATTTCTTACAAATAAATTCGAAAATATCTATTTACTACTAATAAATATAATTATTTATATAAAATATATTTCTAAATGATCATATGAATTAGTATAATTTATTATTACACATCTCATTCATTACTAAAGATAAATCCATTCATTTTCTAGCATGCAAAATAAAATTGTAATCAACTATGTGACTTGAAAAAAAAAAGGATAATTGGTATCAAAGCGCAGGGCGCGACGGTTGAGGGCGCGCCAATCAAACAATTATAGATTAAACGTCAAAATCGTTCACGCCTTTTGGAACTTACTATAATACTATTTACGGAAAGTGAATAATTTTATATATAAGTAACATTGACTGCGATAACATGAACGTAAACGTTTCGTTTATTTATTTTTCTATTATCGTTGCTGTGTAGTAATGTAAATTCTTACGAAATTAATTTGAAATCGAAATATAATCACTTAAAATCTTTATTGTTGTAATCATTCTGCAGTAGTCACTCATTATAATATCATATAATGACGTGACGTTACGTCATGTCATATTATGACGTTAGTATTCAGAAATGATGAAATTGTTTTGGAATATTACTCTACTATTTCCTAGTTTCAGTAAAACATAATGACCTCTTTCCTGAGGCTTTACCTTCAGCTTACCATCAGGCGAGGTGAAGTCAAATTGACGTGTCCTAAATATAAAAAAAAACCTAATGTTAATAATTAGATATGTTCAAATAGCAGTAGTATAAAATAAATAAAATAAATAATTTATCGCAGGTTTATAAGTGCCCGGTTAATGGCAATAGGCTCGCCACCTATTACATTGGGACCTAAACATAAACTGGCGAAATGTGGGTGCTAGCACCTCTGCCTACCCCTTCGGGGATATAGGCGTGAGTTTATGTTTTATGTATGTTTATGTGTATAAAATAATAAACAAAAAAATACATATCAGGCAAATTTAAAATAAAAATTCGCAGTCTCTGCCTTTCTACATCTATCACACACATACTCACGTAGAAAAATAAACAAGCTATTACTACATTTATGAGTTCTTATGGTGACTTCTCTACATTTTTGTGCTTGTGATATAAAAGAACACAAATGATTAAACATTGGGAAAAATTACTATTTCTCGTTAATTTCATTCAAGACACCACTAATCTACAGTACCCGGCGTTTGGATTGGCATGTCCGGAATAGGAGTGAGAATCCGGCTAAGATCGGCTTTCTTAAATTTTGTAGAGCGTTCTATCGCACATCTGTTTGAAAATTTGATTAAAAAGGTATTGGAATATACGGGAATTCGAAGGTGGCTATGCAATTGAGACACAGGCTTAACAACGACTAACTTTAATATATAAGGTCGGTAGGTACATAATATATTGTACAGGCCTACCCACATTAAATGCCATGTACAGCTACACTACAATCCCCCGCACTTAATAAACAGCATACATACCTAAAATATATTATTACTTATACATTATCTATTTATGGCATACACTTAATACATAATTAATACTTAATACATAAATTACATTATTACAGTTAACAAAGTGAATCTACCTTGAAAGAAAATATAAGATACGTGTATTCCGTAAAAATACATTAAAAACCCTACTCAAATATATATCGGCTCACCGGTTTTCTGAGACGCTTATGTATGTCTGGGACGGTAACGGGAGATGTTTGTGTTAGCGTTGAAGGACCTGAACCCTCATCAATCACTCCCACCTTGACTGGCGACGTCCCTGGGCACGAGTCCTCGCTCGCCAGCAATGACTGCCCAGATCCAGTCACCCCGGTGCTCTCATCCGGGAAGACACAGGTGCTCCTCCGTTTTACCTGGTCGATATGCCTATGCGCTGCCGAGCCGTCACCTGCCTTGATGGTGTAATTGACCCTACCTAAACGATCAAAAACTCGCCCCTCTGACCACTTCGTATTCGTTCCAAAAGTTTTATACCAGACGGGATCTCCCGGTCTGAGTTGCCTCGACTGACACGCATTTTCATTCGCTCCTAGCTCCCTGTTTCTTAATTTACTGCCGGGCTCCGGCTTAACGACATCTAAGCGAGTCCTTAGCCTCCTACCTTGTAACATCTGAGCCGGGCTCTCCCCCGTTGTACAGTGCGGTGTGTTATGATATACTAATAAGAATCTTTGAATTGCTAGCTCGGTGTCAATACCGTCTCGGCGAGCCTTCTTAATTACATTTTTTATAATTTTGACAGCATTCTCGGCTGCTCCGTTTGACGCTGGGTGATATGGGGCGGAGAAGGCCTGATAAATACCATTACCTTTTAAAAAATCTTTGAATTGCTTACTTGAGAAGGGCGGGCCGTTATCGGAAACCACCTGGCGTGGAATACCCCACCGTGCCCACGATTCCCGCAATTTAGAAATTGTGGCATCAGCCGTGGTTCGTAGCATTTTAAACACCTCGACCCATTTAGACCTAGCATCTATGGTGACCAAATAGGTCTGCCCGTCAATTGGGCCGAGAAAATCCATATGCAGTCTCTCGTATGGTGTGTTAGGCCAGCGCCACGGTGCGGAGGGTGCAGCAGGCGGAGCGGGCGCCACCGCGGCGCACGTACTGCACGCCCGGCACTGCGCTTCGACCGCCTCATCGATACCAGGCCACCATACGTATGAGCGGGCATACGCCTTGGTTTTTACTATGCCCATATGCACCCCGTGCAGCTCTCGCAGGACCCAAGGCCTACACGTCTCCGGCACGACAACCCGATGTCCCCACATAATGCATCCCACTTCTATATACAACTCAGCCTGCCTCGTTAGGTACGGTTCAAGCTGTTTCACGTCTACGCTTCTAGGCCAGCCACTTTCTATATACCTATAAACCCTGCTCAGTAAAGGATCACGCGCCGTCTCCTTCTTTATTTTATCGTTATCTAGCATCATCGCGTCCGCGGCGAAGTGTAGGTACGTCTGCTCGGGCGGCTCGTGCGCAGCACTCTCAGTGACCGGTAGCCGTGACAGGATATCGGCACCGTTATCACTCGTATTTATGTATTCGATCTCAAAATCGTACGCAGAGAGAATCAGAGCCCACCTTTGCATCCTACTCGCGGTCATGGTTGGTATACCTTTCTGCGGTCCAAATATACTAACAAGAGGCTTGCAATCACATTTTAAACGGAATCTCCGGCCGAACAAATATTGATGAAACTTTCTCACACAATGTACTATAGCTAGTGCTTCCCGATGTATCTGTGCATACCCCTGCTCGGCCTTGGTAAGCTTCCGAGAGATGTACGCGATCGCGCGCTCCTCCCCCGCGCCATCACGCTGCGACAACACGCCTCAGACCCCGACCGCGCTCGCGTCGCATGTGAGCACTAGCTCGCGCCGCGGGTCGTAGTGCGCCAGCACGCGGCTGCTCACCAACAACTGTTTCACTCGCTCGAACGCGTGCGCGTGCCGAGCCTTCCACTCCCATCGGATACCGCTCCGCAACAGCTCATGCAAGGGATGAAGTATATCACTGAGATTTCTAACGAACCGGGCGTAAAAGTTTACCGTTCCTAGGAAAGATTTCAATTCTGACACGCTACCCGGACTCGACATGGTTTCAATAGCAGAAAGTTTTTCGGGGTCGGGCCGGATACCGTTCTTACTGACAATAAAACCTAAGTACTTTACCTCTTTTACTAGAAACGAGCATTTGCTCAGCTTAATTTTCAAGCCAGCCGCCTCCAGCCTATGCAACAGAGCCTCGAGCGAACGCAAATGCGTACTCCTATTTTTGGCAGTCAATATTATATATCATCAGCGAAACATTGAACCCCAGGTACGCCCTCAACGACGCTGCTGATAATTCGTTGAAATATTCCGCTACTGGAAGCTAGTCCATAAACTAAGCGGTTATATTTGAACATCCCGCGATGAGTGTTAATAACCGTGTACTTCTTAGAGTCCTCTGAGAGACAAATCTGATTGTAAGCCTGAGATTAATCAATTTTTGTAAATTCCTCACCCCCCGCTAGGTTAGCCAGCAGCTCGTCTACCCTCGGCAGCGGATATCTATCGACCATCAATACGGGATTAAGCGTCACCTTGAAATCGGCGCATATGCGCAGTGCGCCGTCTCCCTTCGGCACCAGCACGAGCGGCGTGGCCCAGTCCGAGCAGGCCACGGGCTCGATGACGCCGGCGCGCAGCATGGCGTCGAGCTCGGCGTCCACGCGCTCGCGCATCGCGAACGGTACGGTGCGCGCGCGGTGGAACACGGGTGCCGCGCCCGAGCGCACCCGCAGGCGCGCGCTCCCTCCCGTGTACCGTCCCAGGCCGCCACTCCAGACCTCTTTATGTCTGTCGAGAATAACACGAAGCTCATTAACAGGTTCTATTTTCAAATTATTATTTATTTTGCTGCGAGGGTACCTCAAAACCGGTATCTGTATTTGCAGTTCCGATAGCCATTGCCGGCCTATCAATGACGTCACACCTTTATCGATAACAAAAAGACTTAGCTCTTTTATAATATCACAATGTAGTACTTTGACCCTTATACTGCCTAATGGCTTCACTTTAGACTTACCATCATAAAAAACAAATACATATTTAGATTTTTCTAACTTACTGTCCTTGAAATACTGCTCATAGGTAGTCTTACTGATACAAGAACACGGGGTCCCCGTATCTATTTCCATCTTCAACTTGCACCCATTAATATTTACACAAACACTCACCGGTGTATAGTCACCTAGAACCATCTGGAACAACGGTTCCACTTCTTCATCCGATGCGGTGCTGTCCCCTCCGTGCGCCGCTTCATCCGTCCCGGCCGGTTGCACGAAGTGCGCCTTGTGTGTGTGTGTGCTCGAATCACCTCCATACCCGGAATTCGGTCTCGGCTGCCTCACACCATCTCGGTACGGACAAACTTTCTTTAGATGTCCCTTATTTCGGCAAGAGTTGCAGACGAAATTGGTGTACCTACAGCCTTCTGTCCGATGCTGCGCACCGCATGCTTTACACCACATGGGATTGCTTGAGGACGGCGCCGTCCCGCCGCCGCCACCGCGGCGTGCACGGTTTTGTGACCTGCCTGGTGATGCAACGTGAAGCGCATGTACCGCGCTCGTGTGCACCGTTGCTCTGCTACCCGACGCCGCCGAAGCATCTACGGCAGCTGCGTCCCTTTCCGCCGCTTCCAGAGCCGTCGCTAACGTCATTGCCTTGGCGTATGTGAGCCCTATCTCGGAAAATAACAGCTGACGAATAAGGTCACTGCCTACCCCGCATACAAACTGGTCACGCAAATTTTCATCGAGCGCACCTCCAAACTCGCAGTCCCTAGCCAACTTCTTCAATGCCGCTAAATATTGCAAAATACTCTCGCCGTTTTCCTGACGCCTCTGCCGAAACTTGTATCGTTCCGCCATCGCGGACGGTTTTGGTTGTAGGTGGTTACGAACCAAAGCGATGACCTTATCGTAACCTAATTCGCTGGGTTTTGTCGGACTGGCGAGATTCACCATCAGCTCGTAAACTTCATCACCCACCAACGAGATAAGCGTAGGAAGTTTCAACTCATCCTTTATAGCATTGGCACAGAAATACATGCCGACACGCTCGCAGTACAAAGTCCAGTTGCCGGTACTCACGTCAAATTCTTTAATTTTGCCTAAACTCATTGTCACGGGTTTCTTGAATATTTACTTAGTTCTTATCACTTTACTACAACGGAACACACATTTACTTGTAGTTTATCCTCGTCGCCATTGGAATATACGGGAATTCGAAGGTGGTGATGCAATTGAGACACAGGCTTAACAACGACTAACTTTAATATATAAGGTCGGTAGGTACATAATATATTGTACAGGCCTACCCACATTAAATGCCATGTACAGCTACACTACAGGTATCAAACTGTCAGTCCGATGCACAACGGAGAGAACACTACAAAACCGAAGCGAGCCAATCTTAGTCGGACTCTAACTATTCTTCCAGATGTATTAACCCATGAACTGTATTGTTTTTATAGTTAATAGTGATACTATATTAAAATCTTTGACCTTTAGTGATGATCGATTGGTGTATGTACCTACTAAAACCGCACGCCGTCTCGGGTCTTCAGACGCCGGGGTGTAAGGTTACCCATAGAGCATATCCCTCGCACCCCGGCTGACCCTAGGCCATCTCACCACTAACAGCATCGCTCATCCTGTCTCCTCTGAAAGCAGAGGAGTACGGAGAGCGATGTGTTCCCGCCACGTTGGGTATTGGCCGACGATCAATGCCAACCCTATGAAGGGGTGAAGGGGAAGCCATTGACCGCCGCCCAGGGTGTACCGGCCGCTCCGATTCCGTTCCCCCCGGACTGCAGCGGGATCGATTGGTGTATGTACCTAAGAGTTTTTAGGGAAAGCTGAACCTAAGATAATCATGACAATCACACACCTAAGAAACAAAAGGTATGCTAAGCTTTTTTTTAAAAAAAAAGAAAAAAAGGAAATCTATGAATCTGAAAATTTCTAATTTTCATTTTACATCATTAACAACAATATTCGTTTCCATGGGTCTAACATTCTTTTCTATTAGCATACTGTTACTATAGATTCATAAATATCTCCAAATTTTATTCGAATCAGTACGAAATGTATCTAGGAATTCAGTGCACGGTGCGACAGAAATAAATTGAGCTGAGCAAGCAGGACTCTTACTTGAAAATAAGACATCTTACTACGGTCGCGCGCTTAGCTAAGGCCGCGCGCTCGTGAAACTGTTTTTCGGTGATTATTCCTCAATGGTACATCGGACATGAACGATCTCGCTTCAAAACACTCCTCAGTGTCCATACTATCACCGTGGTAAATTTGGTCAAGATCGCGCGAAAGGTTACGGAGGAGTTCAGCCACCAACAAACGGCTATGCCGCGTATAAGAGCTTCGCTCGCTCAGCTCAGTAATAACGATAAAATTAATAATAATGATAGCCTTAAAATGCATTAACAATAATTATGAAATAAAAGGATTTTGAAACAGGAATCACAGATTATTTTATCCATATTTTTTTTAATTATTTCACAATGCCTTTTTTATAGAAGTTACACATTTAGTGGAAAATGATATTATATTATTTCCCTCCTGGCCACGGTAAGTAGCTCCCCCATCCTTTACCAGGGTTGGGATCCAAACCTGAAATCAAAATATCAATTACAATAATAAATTCGTCCCCTCTACATTTTTTTTTCACTTCATACGCCTCTGCTTTCACGAAAGATGAATAACAAAATAGTTGAAGATAAGAACTTAGTCTATACCTACTTATATTATAAAGAGAGAGGCCGAAGTTTGTTTATATACCTATATATTGTGTTGAGAGTAATCTTCGGAACCACTGTGCTTATTGGCAAAATTATTTCGCCTTTTGGAAGGTACATTATCCCCGATGGACATTGGCTGTATGTAGGTAGTACATAGGTGTATGTATGTGTAAATTTAAAATTGTCTCATAACAAAAAATACAAAGTATAGTCTGAAATATAATTAATCTCATTCACAAAACTACCTGTAAATTAAATCACGAGATTTACTAATTTTTGGTTATCCTAATGATATGCATTGCGTAGAAATTTAAATTTTACGCGAGTATGATCGGAAATTGAGTATTAGATATAATATAATATATAATTGATTGATATGGTTAGACAAAATCGGCACAAATATAGATCGCTCTGAGTTCCTGTTTTACAATAGAATTATTAAAATAAAGATTATGTCTTACCCTTGGCGATTGCCTGTATCTTGTGAGTCTCGTCCTGTGTAAGCGTAAGTATCTTCTGAAGGACTGCAACCAACCGGCTGCGCTCGTCGCCAGGCGGCAGTGTCAAAAACTAACACAGTAAATTTTCTTTATTAATTTATTCAAAGTTACACCTTAGAAGCCAGAAAATGGAAGGCGGAGACCTGGTCAGCCGAGGAAACAAGCGCGCTACGATAGTCTATTAAAAAAAATGTTATTTATACTGGCATTAATCATTAAAAAATTCAGACGCTTTTAAGAATTCTTGTTACGACATCTACTTATTGTGTAACGTCACCAGTAAATACTTATAAAAATATTTACTGGTGCTATAAACTTTATAAAAATAAATCATATGGTAAGCTGCACCTTGAGTGTAACATTCTTCATGTACTCGGTGTTGTGCGCGTTCTGCGTAGTGCCACGCACGCGACGCAGCTCCGCCTTCAACAGCTCTGCCAGCTGTGCCATGCGCGCGCACTCACGCTCGGACTCCGATAGCAATATTGTTACGTGTTTCACCCTAGAAATAAAAAATGATTAAAAGTATTCCCTATCATGATCATCCTTATCAAAGTTCTAATCCGTTTTATATGCGTTCTTTAATCACCATCGTCATACCAGCAGACGGTTGTTCAAGTTACATCCGAAGTTTGCACTTTGGGGCCGGAGTTCGCTCTCCTACGTTTTCCCACGGTTATTTTACCTTCTGTGGGGACGACGACGGTCCTGTCCTGTCTGACCCACCAATCTCGAGAGGACAGCTTGCTCTCCAAAGCCGTCTGGTAATAAGCTGGTGTACCCGATGGGGCCGAATCACACATCATAGATGTTTTTTAATATAGTCATGTTTGCTTTTACGCTGTGGCAAATCGCTAGACATTACACAGGCGTACAGGGCCTTACCAGGACTACAGGGTTACTAACTTACTAACATCCTCAAGGGCCAATCCAACCTCACCTGCGAGTCGGTGCACCAGCTAAACAACCGCAAACTTTGGACGCAACTGGGAAATCGCTTTGGGAGAAACAGTAAACTGACTATACGTCAATAAAGATCGCCTATAACGAGATTTCTATTAAAATTATCGTTGGTAATAATAAAACAATATGTACTGTCAAGCGAGATTAGTACCGAGGTTTCTCTTAGAATTTATTATAGTTAAAGACATCAATACCTCTGTTGTTGAGCCTGTAATTTTCGTTTTAGGTCACCTATCTCTTGGTCGGGTGTGAGTGCGGGCGAAGAGGCATCCATAGCCTCATCATCCGGGACTCCTTCTTCAAGTAGTCTTTCTAAGGGTACCGGGGAACGCGTCCCGCCGCTGTTAGCTAAGTAGGGCTTAGAAGGTGGAGGTGACGGAGCTGACTCAGAACCCTGGAATTTTCAGAGATGTAGACGGGTATATTACGATTAGAAACTGTTTATTGGAATTAATCAGTATTCAACAATGACTTAAGGGCAACATATTCGGAAGCCTCATTGACTTGCTCATATTTTAGATACATATAGATAGTATACTTTGAACACCTTACTCATATTCATAAATATGAGTAAGGTGTTCAAAGTATACTGCTTGCTTTTAGGTTATTGAACGGCCAGCCACGTGCAATGGACACCGTAGTGTGCTTAGCTCTAAGATGATTTCTTATGCGACACTAGTTTCCATAATAACGAGGCTTTTCATTGCACTTTTTTAGTATACGGTTACAACTAATTGCATAAAGATAACGTGATATTACCTCTCCCTCTTCTCGAGGGATCATAGAGACGTTGATATCCAATTCGCTATCACTGTTTTCGTCCTTCGGTATAACTGGCAACATGTACTGATTGCGGTTTACTGCGTCTATGGACATCACCGCAACGTTGCCCGATTTCCTGGAGTGCTCGGCAGCAGTCAACTGAGTTTTCAAATTTTCAGTTTCTTTCTGTAGTTTTGTCTCAAGTTCGCTTATTTGAGTCTTGTAACACTGAGTGAGTGTAGTGACCTTAAATAAGATATAGAATCATATTATTAATATACACCACATTTTCTGTATTTAAATTATGTCCTAAGTATGATAATGGTCATACCATTTTGTTCTTCAGTTCCGAAGGCTCTACATAACACGATTTCAATCGGCTTCCCTTTACAGTCGGTAAAGTGAAGCCGACTATAATATAACGACGGCTTATATAAGTAATAAAAATCTTTTGTCATAAAAAATATAAAAGTACAATGTGCTACATTAACATCGTCTACTTATCAAACTATTCAATTCAGGATCACAAATCATTAATTAATAATTCACAATGCATGTAATTTATCGGTAAAGAATTCACCTTCCGCCGCTGTTTGATCTTGAGAGGAGGAAGAAAAGACCCATATTCATCTAAATTAAGTAAAATAGTACACACTTATTTTCTTTAAAGTAGTACACTTTAGTTGATTTTATATATGATTTTAGATTGACATGGTCATTTACATTAAAATTATAATATTAACGGGGTATTTACCATGTTTATTATCTTCATCGAGTATCCGATATTTCGGCACTGTTACAAGTGCCATGATCACGGATGTACTGAAATATCGGATACTCGATGAATATAATAAACATGGTAAATATCCCGTTAATAATTATAATTTAGTTGATTATGTTTATTTGCAGCAGAAAGCTGTAAAATGAGAGCTGTGAGAGCTTGGCTGTTACTTGTTATTAGATGACAGTTTATGGAGCAGACGCTGGAAACGCAGTGGGCTCAGTATCTAGTTCATTCTAAAAGTACGCAAGCAATGTTATTATGAAAATATTATGTCTGTGTCATTTAGCTGTCTCGCAGCATACACTCAAAATAATGACTTCCTGGACTACCATATTACGCCACCAGCATTATAAAACTTTTTCACTGGAATCAATCAAGTAGTTACTCACCTGTAATTTGTTCTGTGTTCTCTCGGATTCAATTTGTTGCGAAAGTCGAGTGAGATCGGCGTGTAAGCGAGTAGTACGCTGTTGGGCACGATTTGCTTCATTCGTTGCTTCCGCGATCCGTCTACGAGCACTCTCCACTTCAGCAGACTTCTCATTAATCTGTTCCCTTAAAAAGTAAATATATTTTCAGTCATATTCATGGTAGTAAGCAGTGAAGCCTTCGTTATAATACAATCGTCATAATCTTAACATTACTATTTCTCCTCCTTTTAATTTGGCTTATTTTCTCTATGGGAGCAAGTCCAGTCTGACATCCTAACACCGAAAGATTGTCTACGCCAGAGCCTCGTCCGTTAATCAGCGGGATTGCCGGCTAACAGGCGAGGTTGGCTTATGCCCCGAAGATCTTGATGGGGCGCTCACCAAGATAATTATTACACAAGTTATATTTATATCCCCCGTAAGATATATATACACCGCTTCATAATCACAGAGTAAGATGGCAGACAAAGTTCTAGCGTATAGTGGTAACAAGAAGCGCTGCCGCTCTGGGCTAGAATTCTATGTTCACCTAGAGAAGAACTACTCTCGGCGTTTTTTAAAGAGCCGTCGCTAATTCCGAGTAATGTTGACAGAGGAGGCGTGACCCAAGTTTTGGGAACCATTGTTCCTCCATGTGTCTTTCAAGTGCGAGCTTCTCAATATGGGAGGGCTTCAAGAAGGCAGCATCTATAGCAGTAGCGTAGGCTACCCCTTTTTTTTTTTTCGTGCGGAAATCCCTTCGGATACCCCCCGCCGGCCAGCGGGGGCGGTTATGTCGGGCTTGAACCGACTAAAACCGCACGCCGTCTCGGGTCTACAGACGCCGGTGTAAGGTTGCCCATAGAGCATATCCCTCGTAGCGTAGGGTACCTTTTTTTTTATCGTGCGGCAATCCCTTCGGATACCCCCCCGCGTGCCAGCGGGGGCGGTTATGTCGGGCTTGAACCGACTAAAACCGCACGCCGTCGCGGGTCTACAGACGCCGGGGTGTAAGGTTGCCCATAGAGCATATCCCTCGCACCCCGACTGACCCTGGGCCATCTCCGGTTTCGAGATGGCCCCCTCGGGTTTGGGAACCACGGTGTCCCCGTCTTGCCCCGGTTTGGGGGGAGGGGCGCTAGTCGCCCCGCCGTCCCGGCCTGCTTCTGCTGGGGTGACAGGTGGCCTCACCCCCCACCCCCAGGCCTGCGCTCATGGAGGACGGAGGGCGTTAAGCGACCTCCGGCGCCTGAGTCGCCTGCGACGCGCGGAGAGCAAGTTGCGGGCTCGGCGGACCGGGAGAGTTCTAAGTCTCTCCCGGGCGCGCTCCGCCACCTCCTTCGCGAGCATTACATGCTCGCAGAAGGAGGTGGCGGCGGCCCACGCGCTCGCGCTCCGCACCATTGCCGCAATCATGCTGCCGAGCGAGAGGACTCCCACCCCGATGGCTGCCACGAGGTCACGCCTCGGCGCCTCCCACGCCGGGCAGTCCGCCAGCGTGTGCAGCCCTGAGTCCTCGCTCGCGTCGCAGTGATGACACTCAGGCGTTGGCTCCTTCCTGATCCGATGCAGGTGGTCCCCGAAGCACCCCTTCCCGGAGATCACCTGCGTCAGTCGGTACGAGAGGTTTCCGTGTCGCCTCTCCAGCCAATCCTCCATGATGGGCCTTACCGCCGCTATTGCGGCGTGCCCTGCGCTTGGTCGCCCAAGTCGTTCCTTCCACTCCACCACGATGGCCTTGTGGAGCTGGGACTGCACGGCCTCGATTTCTCGAGGCTCGGGGTTCCATCCCTGCTCCCACGCCTCCTTTCGCCACTGGTACAGTTGCGAAAGGGCTCTCGCTTCCAGGTCCCATGGCGGAGTTCCGGCAAGGAGACTCGCCGCCTCGAAGGGTACCTATAAGCCGATTCCTTCCGGCATACCTTTGCATAAGTACATCTACTTATAATTTTCACTCTAACAAATATTATACGTAATGCTTTATCTAAAAGTCATTATATATCCAGATCAAGCAACTAAACATTAAATTATAACCAGAGATCGGAACAGGTAGAATATATTAACCTAAAGTTCGAGGAAGGAACAGTTGGTTATCTAAGCTTATTATATATTAGCATCGTAATCTTCTCAACCTTTTCCCAAGTACATTGTCGACTTAAATATCGGTATTTTACCTAAAGTGAGTGCTTCCAGACCTTTATAACCCAGTATGAAACGAGTATGATTCTTAGTTAGACCAGCTGTTGTGAGACTTTGTGACTAATCCGTGGATAGTAACCCATCCACATATCAAATGAGGCAAACGTTGCTTAACCTTTGGGACCCTTGTTGTTAGAATATAATCAGGTAAATAACAGGAGAAAGAACAACGCTTTTTATTTACCACTTTAAGTACGGAACTCTAAAAACACAAAGAGATTCTTCAATATAATTATTTAGTTCAAATGTATTCAAAGCGCAATTAGTAATTTGCAGTTACTTAAATCCCGGGATTTCTTCTTTATCTTTATGATTCCGGAATTTTAGAGGAGGTATTATCAACTCTAGGTTACATACTTCTTCGAACTTTAGGTAAATATACTCTACCTATTCCATTCCATTCCATGTACATAATCTGACTAATTATATAGCACAAGAGCTTGATAAGGGTAATCACACAATAGGAATCTTCCTGGACCTTGCCAAAGCTTATGGTACGGTCTTTATTCCTAAGCTGTTGAGCAAGCTTGACAATATAGGAATAAGAGGCATGCAGCTGGATCTTCTCAAAAGCTATTTAGAAGAGCGTACCCAATTTGTGAAGATCGGTAGTGTTATCAGTGAGGACCTTGAGAACACCTCATTTGTCATTCCCCAAGGAAGCATATTAGGAAGCACACTGTTCTTGATATATATAAACGAACTTTGTAATACAAGTTTAGAACTCGGTATGATCATATCATACGCGTGTAGTGACAAAGAACACAGAGCATCCAGTTTACGAAACATTGAAGCCGTGCCACAGATTACTAAATAGTTACTACGTAACAGATACTTTACTCAGTAGAAAAATTCCAAAACCTACTGCTATAATAGACTACTCCGTCGCGTCAGCAACCACTGCATGCTAAAATGTGCCTAAATGCCTAATCGTACAGTTGAGATTGCTTCGCACCGCGCGATCCCACAGCAATCGCAGGGCTGCCTCTTTGATAAAATTAAATTAACATAACTTTTTGTGTCTATGTTATTGATAACTGTGAATATATTCTGACTACTTCTGACCACCTAGTTTAAAATTGTATCGTTTATAAAATATTTTTTTATAAATTGGTGCTGACTGTGCAATACATCTAGATTAAAACATAATTATAGAGGTCAGTGTGTAGGTAAAATAAATGAAAAATCTTTAAAAGTTACATGTGTTTTATTTTATATAATTTTTTATAAATTTCTTACCCTTTCTAAATTCTCGATTATGTAATTTTAATGTAGAAAAAATCCTGAATCTAATAAATTTTGTATCTGCGCCTTTGATGGTAATGGCTGATAGTATATTAATATTCGAATATTTGGTTTGTGTCGATATTTCCTTAGATTCTGGTTCAGTACTGGCACTTGAAGTAGTTGGTAGAGATGGCAGCAGTTTTGTAGGCAAAGCGTCAAATCGTAATTGTGGTTTATGAATAATGACCGACTTTTCAAAATGAAGACAACACACATAATGAATTCTTGGCTTGGTCTGGCCTTACTAAATCGGGCCTGCCAATCAATTCAGCCCATGTTCACGCCTAAAAAAAAAAAAAAATTGGACAGGTCTAAGGAAGGAGATGGGTACCTAGATAAGCCAGACGGACAGACACACAGACATGACGAATTTATAATAGATCCCAAACTAGGCAATCCTAAAATTTAATATTATGAATAAATAATACCTACTAATAAATACATTGAATGATTATTAACATTTATCAATTTATTAATAACTATAACACGGGGCGAGCTCAAGAATTATTTGACGATATCATAGAAAATAAACCCTTTGCAAATAATTATTTTTTATAACTTCAAACATCTTTAAATTAATTTTTCTTTACATAAACATTTAATAAAATATTTTTTACAAAACGCATAATACCGAATCATCCTTGTTTGTTTGTTTACGCTAACAGCGCGACAAGTTGAGACAGGTTGCCGCGCCGCGCGACTTGTGTTGGAAGTTTCGTAGGTAGGTAGGTAGGTAGGATTGCGTGACGCTGTCCGTCAAATATTATCACAATTTTATTTTAATAACTAGCTGACCCGGCAGACTTCGTACTGCCTCAATCGATGACAAACCTTTTAAACCTTCTCTGGACCTCCACAAATAATTCAAGACCAAAATTAGCCAAATCGGTCCAGCCGTTCTCGAGTTTTAGCGAGACTAACGAACAGCAATTCATTTTTATATAAAAGAGAAGATTTTAACAATAATAGTGTTTTAAACGTTGTTAAAATAGTGTTTAAGGTAAGTATGATGTTTCTATGTAACAAAAATATGTAAATATGTGTCTGAAAGTCAAGCTAATCATGTATCATCTAGACTAGACCTATTAAAAATAATTTTGAAACGACAAAAAACAGTAATAGTTTATCACTTACCTTTCTTCATTGACGGTAAATGTTAGGTGTTTATCCCTTCTTTTACTTGATTTGCACCCATCTACAGCACATAAGGCACCAGACGGCATCGTGCATCGTAGGTACGCGTACGAACGAACGGAGCGATTAAAATTAAACAACGTGCGTGCGCTTCGCTAGCGAAAACCGCACTGGGCCTGTAGACAAAGTCACATTCTACTAGTGGAATCGCTTCGAAGCGAACCTTCAAATGTTCAATATGTATAGGAGTGACATTATTTGTTACACGTGACATGGCGAAAAATGTTGTCTCTCCCATACATTTCGGTCTTTTGAAGGTTCGCTTCGTTGCGATTCCACTAGTAGAATGTGACTTTGTCTACAGGCCCTGAATTTGGTCCGCAAACGGCCCGAGGCCGCTCGGCCGGGCGTTAGGTAATTATAGCGCGCAAGTATATGGAGTGAAGGAGGCCTGGCCGTGCGCCAGCACGCTCTAGCGCACGTCCGCGCGCCAATAAGGAATTCGTGGAATGAACGCGGCAGCGTGCGGCTCGCCGTTCTTATACTACCCCTATTATTCGTATACTGCCCCTATTTACGTGGCGACGCCGCACAGCGCCACGCGATTCAACGACGAACTAATTAATTAGGAATTGTACATAATAGATGTAAGATAACGATTGTATATAAAGCAGATTGGTGGAAAGGAGATTATTGCTCGTGTAAATAGTAACTACTTGTAACTGAATATTGTATATATTAGACGGCCAATTTTAATCAATAAATACAGTTCACCCTTGCTCTGTCTTTTACTTGGCTACGGTTCCCCATTCCGGTCCAATAGTTCAGAGCAGATCCTTGGCGACGGTACGAGGGTCTGAGAGCAGACCTGACCGGTCCAAGGAACTCAGCCAGCTGGCATAGAAATTACGAAGAACATAAAATACGGGTCAGTGACCCCACAGCTGACCACAATATCAGCTGGCTCTCAACACACGTTCGGTTTGCCTGCCTACACCGACACGCGGATGACACTACCCTCCTCTTTTCTGCTGGATCAGAATTAGAAGCGTACGGGCGTGCACAGCGTGGATTTAACATCGTAAACAAATGACTTCAGTACAATTTACTAACACTAAATGCAGATAAATCTAAATATATTACATTCTCGATGCGCAAAAGACCGACTACAACCCGAAATATTTGTGTTCAAAAAAATAAGATATATTACTGATTCAAAATTAATTAAACAATCTACTATGCCCTTTGTCAGTCAATACTAGCATACTGCATAACATCATGGGGAGGAGGGAGTAAAACATTGTTGTTGCCCATCAAGAGAGCTCAGAGAGTAATCCTCAAGCTATCAACGTTCCGCTCTTTCCTATTTACCACTTGCCTCCTATATAAATCCTGTGAAGTACTAACAGTCCGCCAGCTATTTATATTGAGCACAGTGCTAAAACAGCATGCAGCACTTCCCTACAGCACTGAAGTTATTAATAAAAGACGGAAAGATATTGTATGCACTAAAAGAATTGCGATAAAACACGGATATACAGGTAAATTGTATTTATTCTTGGGAGCGCTTCTGTATAATAGGATAAATGCTATAAAAACATTTATTCTCTGAAATATATCCAATGTAAGCAAATTGTGAAGAAGGTTCTCCAAAATATGTCCTACCAACAGAGTAGTTAATTAATGTTTTAGAGTAAATAGTGTTAAGTAGTATGAATGAGACATAGATTTAGTAATGATTCACTTTGCAGCGTATTATTCTTAGTATTATATCTGTAGTATAAACTTGATTATTTTAGATTTATTATAAAGACACTTGACGCCTGGAGCACAGGACTACCTAGTTCAGGCGCATAACAAAACAAACTTCACGCCTGTATCCCCGATGGGGTAGGCAGAGGTGTATTACTCACCCATGGTGTGTGCGCATAGAACGTAATATATTTAAATACCTATATAAGACGCCTAAGTACACAAATATAAATAAGTATACAGTTTATAGATATGTATAAATATATATCTTAGGCATATTAATTATAATTGCATAATAGATTAAGAAATTATGTAAATTTTATTGTACAATGATTTCTTGAATAAATTATTATTTCCTTTATTAAACTTTAAATACATATAAATTATATTCTCAAATACATTATATAAAACAAAAATATTTAAAAATATAAAAAATAGTGGCCCACCGGCTTCGGGTACAGGGACCAAGCTACCGGTGGTTAGGGCTCCAGAGAGAGGAATCTCCTCACAATACGTGCCGTGTCGAGGAGCACTGCCTTCTGCATCAAGCGCTTGACCCAACTGCCTAACGTGAGCCTATTGAGATGTTGATCGAGGCTCTTGGCAATCAGTCCGTAAACCGATACAACTATCGGAACAATAATTGCCGAATCCACATTCCACATGTCCACAACCTCGTGAGCCAAATCCATATATTTTATTTGTTTTTCTTTTTCGGCTTTCTCAAGATTCTCGTCATGCGGAATGGTGATATCGATAATTATTGCGCGGCGCTCTGATCGATCTATCAACACTATATCCGGTTTATTAGCTACAATAGTCCTGTCAGTGATGATAGATCGATCCCAGTACCTACAACGAGATGTGCCCATTTTCGAGAACTGCGTCGGGCACATACCTATAATACGGTACTTTTTTTTTTTTTTCTTGCGGAAATCCCTTCGGATACCCCCCGCCGGCTAGAGGGGGCGGTTATGTCGGGCTTGAACCGACTAAAACCGCACGCCGTCTTGGGTCTTAAGACGCACGGTGTAAGGTTACCCATAGAGCATATCCCTCGCACCCCGACTGACCCTGGGCCATCTCCGGTTTCGAGCTGGCCCCCATACTTGCTCTCCACTGTGCCATCTGCTAATCAGAGGGACACGTGGAAAGCTTCCGAACAGCCCTCAACAGGGCCATCCTCGCCTCGGTCGGAGTTGGCCGTAGGCGGCAGCGTCTCTCCCGCCCTAGGAGAGAGGCGTTGCTGTCTCCGTTGCCCAGGGTGAACCGCGTGGAGGTCCCCAACCAAGCACCCCTATAATACGGTACCTCTGATTCCACAAGGTTGTACTTTAGAGCAAGCTGTTGATGAACAATCCTGGCTACTTGGTTATGTCTATGCAAATACTCGCCGTTGGCAAGACGAGAACAACCAGGAATTATATGTCTAAGGGATTCTCCGGGGCGGTGGCACGCCCGACATATGTTAACTGTACCATTCTTTAGAATATACCTCCGATAGTTATTCGTCATCATAACTTCGTCCATAATTGCAAAAACAAAACCTTCGAGTTCCCCAAATAGGTCACCGAAGCGTAGCCAAGACACAGATGCTGGTAAATCTATTTCAGGCCCATGGAGAGCCCGATAGAAACGTCCATGCAACTCCTTGTTCTTCCATACATTCATACGGTCATTATTACTTAATACATCAGGTTTGCGCCAGTACTCTTTAGCCAAAGCTAGCGGGGTAAGTCCATTATCCACCATTACTACATCACGATGCATATCAGCTTCATTGTTTAGGAAGTATTCCCTGAGGTTGCACACCTCACGGCTATGGAGGGATTTGGCATTTAAAAAGCCATGTCCCCCGCATTTCCGCGGTATGTACAACCTCATTACAGATGAACGCGGATGATGCATTCGGTATGCAGTAAGAAGCGTACGGACTCTCCTATCCAGGGTGTCTAAATCTGTCTGAGTCCACCTGAGTATGCCGAAGGAGTACATTAAAACCGGCATGACCCAACCGTTTTAGGCGCGCATCTTATTACCGCCTGACAAAAGACTTAAGAACTTTTTTCAACCGGCCAAAGAAACGCTCCTGTAACGATTGCTTCATGCTAGCTTCTGTAATGCCTAACGCCTGCTACATACCCAGGAATTTATAGGTGTCGATTGCAGAGAGAGACCTGAGTTTTGTGGAATCTGAGAGCTCAACCCCATGAGATTCCACAATCTCACCACTTTTTACATGCATGACTGCACATTTCAATCAAATCAAAATGTTTTATTTTCCAACTTCCATTCTGATAGAGTTACTAAAGGTTTCTGTCATCTTTAATAACGCTATCTAAATACCTAGAGTCGTCGAATCGCCTTAATAGTACTATAAACCAGTATAATTGTCCTACATGAGAAAATGTAAAATCGAAATTAATTGTTATACTTACTGAGCAGTTGTTAGTTTCGCGCTCAAAGTTTCGATCTGCGCTCTAAGCGCAGCTGATTCTTCCTTCAATTGCTCTTCTTGACTATGGTCCACAGTTTGGTTCTGTCGCAAGACAGATTGGGCTCGTACCTGAACACAAGTTAACAAAAACTATATGACAGCGAAAGAGTTTCTAAGCTTTATCGAGACACTAATAACATATTCACATTTCCACTACTAAATATTGCTGTCGAATATAATTAGCACGACTCAACAATTTTATTATCTTATCATTTACGACCAATAAAAGAAAGTACATAAACATAACTTCACGCCTGTATCAGGTAGGCAGAGGTATATTACACGCCCACGATTCGCCAGTTATGTTTAGGTCCCAATGTAATATTGTGCGAGCCTATTGCCAACTACCAGGCACATCGAATAAGCGAGCGATAATTAGCATTTGTAATACACACATAACTACGAAAAGTCAGAGGTGTGTGCCCTTTTTTTTTACCCCCCCCCCCCCCCCGCCGGGCAGCGGGGCGCTTATGTCGGGCTTGAACCGACTAAAACCGCACGCCGTCACGAGTCTTCAGACACCGGGGTGTAAGGTTTCCCATAAAGCATATCCCTCGCACCCCGACTGACCCTGGGCCATCACCGGTTTCGAAATGGCCCCCTCGGGTTTGGGAACCATCGGTGTCCCCGTCTTGCACCAGTTTGGGGTAGGGGCGCTAGTCGCCCCACCGTCCCGGCCTGCTTCTGCTGGGGTGACAGGCGGCCTCACCTGCCACTCCCAGGCCTGCGTGCATGGAGGGCGGAGGTCGTTAAGCGTCCTCCGGCGCCTGAGTCGCTTGCGACGCGCGGCGAGCATGTTGCGGGCTCGGCGGGCCGGGAGAGTTCTAAATCTCTCCCGGGCGCGCTCCGCCATCTCCTTCGCGAGCAATACATGCTCGCAAAAGGAGGTGGCGGCGCTATTGCCGCAATCATGCTGCCGAGCGAGATGACTCCCACCCCGATGGCTGCCACGAGGTCACACCTCGGCGCCTCCCACGCCGGGCAGTCCACCAGCGTATGCAGACCCGAGTCCTCGTTCGCGTCGCAGTGATGGTACTCACGCGTTGGCTCCTTCCTGATCCGATGCAGGTGGTTCCCGAAGCTCGCCTTAGCGGAGCTCACCTGCGTCAGTCAGTACTAGAGGATTCCGTGTCGCCTCTCTAGCAAATCCTCCATGATGGGCCTTACCGCCGCTATTGCGGCGTGCCCTGCGCTTGGTCGCCCAAGTCGTTCCTTCCACTCCATCACGATGGCCTGGCGGAGCTGGGACTGCACGGCCTCGATTTTTCGAGGCTCCGGGTACCGTCCCTGCTCCCGCGCCTTTCAGCAACCCTTTCAGCAGAGCCCTTTCGCAACTGTACCAGTGGCGAAAGGGCTCTCGCCTCCAGGTCCCATGGCGGAGTTCCGGCAAGGAGAATCGCCGCCTCGAAGGAGATCGTGCGGTACCCGCGGATGACCCTGTTGGCCATCACCCACTGCGGAGCGCGGAGCGCGGAGCATCCGCATACTTTTGGCCTTCAGGGCTTCCGCCCATATTGGGCACCCATACAGGGCCATGGACCGCACGATCCCCGCGTAGAGTCTCCTGCAGGAGTCCTCGCGCCCCCTCATGTTGGGCGGCAACCGCACCAGAGCGAGAGCTGTGCCCTTCAATTTGGGGGCCAGACTTCGGATGTGCTCTCCGAAGTCCCATCGGCCGTCGAGCACGAGCCCCAAATATTTCATTTAGGGCTTAATGCCAATGCGATTGGCTCCCTCAGGTGGCTTGCTCCGAGGCCCATGAGAACAGGGCCTCGGTTTTATGCAGAGCCACCTCGAGACCCAGCCGCCGGATCCGTTCCACGACTTAGGCAACTGCGGTCGTGGCCTTCAGGGTCACTTCGCGGTACGTCGCCCCGCACGCGGTCACGAGCGTGTCGTCCACGTCAAAGGTGTGTGCCCGGGGATCGAATTTCGAGACCTCGTCTCGGCAGTCCGTTACGTACACAACTGGGAAAAGAAAATACAAATTGAAAAAAAAAACCGGCCAAGTGCAAGTTGGACTCGCCCATGAAGGGTCCGTAGCAGCAAGTAACATAATATTTTGTTATTTTTTTAATATTTGAAATAATTGAATGAAAGGTAAATTGCGGTTTACTATTTATGACATATTAAAAAAAACTACTTACTAGATCTCGTTCAAACCAATTTTCGGTGGAAGTTTACATTTTTTACATTTTTTATTATTTATTTTTTATTTATTTATTTATTAAACATACATTTCAATCATTATTGTGATAGTATGGTTCACAAAACTGTTTTAAACTGTTTGCCTGTGAACTCAGTTGAGTCTAAATTTGAGTTTCAGTTCTAAGTATGGGGAACCACCAAAATTTATTGTTTTTTTTTTCTATTTTTGTGTGAAAATCTTAATGCGGTTCACAGAACACATCTACTTACTAAGTTTCAACAGCATACTTCTTATACATTCGGAAAAAGTTGCTGTGACATACGGACGGACAGACAGACAGGCAGACATGACGAATCTGTAAGGGTTCCGTTTTTTTGCTATTTGGCTACGGAACCCTAAAAAGCAACATTCATACTAATATCATTTGGTTTATGATTTGCAAATGGGTTCCGCTTTCTATGAAACTTGTTTCGGTCTTTTTAAGGAAGTCGGGTTTTTGATTTTTAAATTAATATTTTTTTATAAAATTAGTATACATTTTAAAGCCCTAATGAATGATGGATGGATTGCGTGCAAGAAGATAGCATTTTTTTGATTTTTGAAATCACTCTTTTAAGCTCTTCATTTTGATACCCTACTCGATAAGTTTGAGTGAAAATATTTTTTTAACAACATACATTTTAGCGCCATAAATCCGCCATTTTATTTTTTTGTATATTGATATACCCAGTAGAACTCTCACAGTAAATAAGAATTTAAAGACACCTCTCAAGCTAAAACTAGTCGGGCTGCAGAGCGTCCCAAACAATTATAAATACATATATACTGTTGAAATTTACAGTTCAGTATAGTACATCTGATGAAACTGATAATACTAATTAGTGATATAATCTGTAATACTAACGTTCCATAAATATCTGTATAATCTGTAGTTTGTAATCTATGGCTTATGTCACGTGATCACTTCCTCCTTGAAAATAGATCTGGTAAAGTTAACACGCTGTTTTATTTAATTAATAGGTTATGGGCCCAGACCCAGTCAATTGTTGTAGTCATAGTTCAGTCATTGTAATTAGTACGACCAGGAAGGTAAAGCTAGAGTGCACAGTGAAAAAGTTTTTTTTTGTGTAGCACGTGTATGTACCTATCGCGGACAGAACATGGCATCTAGTACGAATTCCTTTATTGCAAATGTGCCCAAATTAAAAGGAAGAGAAAATTATAGCAAATGGGCGTTCGCGGCCGAAAATCTCCTAGTTCTAGAAGGAAAACTAAAGTTTCTAAAAACCGAAGGAGTTGACGCCGCCATTGGAGACGACGCCATGACTAAGGCAAAATTAATCCTTACTATAGATCCGTCATTATATGTACATATAAAGGATGCTAAGAGTACTAAAGAACTATGGCAGAAATTACAACAGATGTTTGACGACTGCGGTTTTTCAAGAAGGATTATGTTGTTGAGAACATTAATACGTTTTGAAAGTTCAGACTCCGTGACTAGACATTACTCAAATAATTGAGACGGGCCAGAAATTGTCTAGAACAGGATTCTTAGTGAACGATGAGTGGATTGGCTGTCTGATGCTCACTGGATTACCTGAAAAATATTTTCCGATGCTTATGGCAATCGAACATTCGGGGATCGCCATTACGGCGGATGTTGTAAAATCAAAACTTTTAGACATGACCGGAAGTGAAGATTCGACGGAAACAGCGTTGTACACTAGAGGGCGCCAGCATGGCAATCAGAAATCTACGTCGTCCAATAGAAAAGTAAGCTCAGCCAAAGATGGTGGAACGTCATCTGTCATGAATGTCAACAACAAAAACAAAGTGAAATGTATCGCTGTAAACAGTTTGGGCACTACAAAAATAAATGCCCGCAAGCTACAGATACGAAAACAAGTGATACAAATGCATTTTCAGCCGTGTTTTTAAGCGGAAACTTCAGAAACACTGATTGGTATTTGGATTCTGGTGCAAGTGTGCATATCACATCGAACTCAAACAATATTCGGAACACATCAGAAAACACGAGTATTATGGAAATCACAGCAGCTAACCGAGGAGTGATGCCTGTGTTATGCTCGGGTGATGTTGATATTGTTACAATCACGTCGAAGGGAAGAAATCCTATTACTGTTAAGAATGTGCTATGTGTACCCAGTGTTGCTACGAACTTGATATCTGTAAGTAATTTGATCCAGAATGGAAACAGAGTGAAGTTTCAGAAAAATTGTTGTTATATTTATAACAGTACAAATAACTGGTAGGAGAAGCCATACTAGTTGATGGTGTCTATAAACTTAACATAGAAGAGAAACATAACTGTTTGTTTACATTAACTGATATGAATAGTGAGTTATGGCATAGAAGAATGGGACATTTGAATAGCAGTGATCTTAATAAAATGAAGGAAGGTGCAGTTGTGGGCATTGACTTCAAGGATAAGGCAGTTATTGATAAAAGTACATGCGTTGTGTGCTGTCAAGGGAAGCAGTCACGGTTACCGTTCAATCATGTGAGCACGAGAAGCAGTGAAGCACTCAATATCATTCATGCGGATGTGTGCGGGCCTATGGAGGTGACTTCTATTGGTGGCAGCAGGTATTTTCTCATTCTTGTAGATGATTACACACGTATGACCTATGTTTATTTTTTGAAGGCTAAGAGCCAAGTGTTTAAATTTTTTAAAGAGTTCAAAGCTTTAGTTGAGAACCAACAGAATAAGAAAATTAAAATTTTTCGGTCTGATAATGGTCTTGAATTTTGCAATGTGTTGTTTGATAGTTACCTGACTGAAGCCGGTATTGTACATCAAAAGACCAACACATATACACCAGAGCAAAATGCAATAAGTGAACGTATGAACAGAACCTTAGTTGAAAGGGCTCGCTGTATGCTGTTTGATGCTGAATTAGACAAAAGATTTTGGGCTGAAGCTGTAAATACAGCTGTTTATCTCAGGAATAGGTCACCAGCATCTGGATTACAGAATACCACACCATTTGAGCTTTGGACCAATAGTAAACCGGATCTTAATCACATCCGGATATTTGGGAGTCAGGTCATGGCACACATTCCTAAGGAAAAACGACTTAAGTGGGATACTAAGTCTAAACCTCATATTTTGGTTGGTTATGCTGAAAACGTGAAAGGTTATAGGATTTATGACCCATATAAGAAGTGTGTATCTGTTAGCAGGGATGTCATAATCCAAGAAAACTTGAAAAGTAATGTTGAGGATAAGGTATCAGTTCCAGTGGGGGAAATTTCAGAAACGCAACAAGTCAAGAGTGAATTAGATGAGCCTGTTGATGTGGTCATTACTACAGAACCTGTAAATGATGTCAACCAGACAGATAATACTAACCAGGCTAATAACTCTATATTGCAGAATGTAGACGAAATTCCTTCCCCACGAGAATCAAAGAGGATTAGGAAACCACCACAGCGTTATGGTCATTCAAGCTTATGCGTGCAGTCGAATGCTGAGTCGATGCAAGCTTTACAAGGTCCAGAAAAAGATAATTGGATTGCTGCGATGGAAGAGGAACTTCAGGCATTTGAAGAAAATGATGCTTGGGTAGTGGTGAGTGATATACCTCGAGACAAAACTTTAGTACAATGTAAATGGGTTTATAAAAGGAAATTAGATAGTGATAACAGTATTAGGTATCGTGCTCGTCTGGTGGCTAAGGGCTTCACGCAGAGACCAGGTATAGACTATGAAGAGACATTCTCACCTGTAGTACGTCACAGTACTTTAAGATTGTTATTTTCACTTTCTGTTCAGTTAGACCTACATGTAACTCATCTAGATGTTAAGACTGCATTCTTAAATGGTATACTGAAAGAGGATATCTACATGACTCATCCACAAGTTGATTTAGATAATAATAATAATAGAAAAATAGTGAAATTAAATAAAGCTATTTATGGGTTGAAGCAGTCGGCTAGATCATGGTATATAAAAGTTGATCAGTGTTTGACAGAGTCAGGCTTTAAGAGAAGTAATATCGAACCATGTGTTTTTACAAAATTTAAAGGTGATATCAAAGTTATTATAGCTTTGTATGTCGACGATTTTTTCTTGTATTCTAATTCTAAGATTGAGACAGACAATTTAATTTCAGTATTGAGTTCCAAGTTTCAAATTAAAAATCTTGGACAGGTAAAGCAATGCTTGGGAATGAGAGTGAATTTTGATTATAAGAATAATGTTTGTACCTTAGATCAGGAACAGTACATTGATCAATTGTTAACTAAATTTAATATGATAAGTTGTAAAGAGGCTAGTACACCTATGGAGTTAAAATTAAATATAGCTAAAAATGATAATGTTAATGATACTAATATTCCTTATAAACAGTTAATAGGTAGCCTTATGTATTTGTCTGTGTTAACAAGGCCAGATATAGCCTTCAGTGTTAGTTTTTTAAGCCAGTTTAACTCCTGTCATAATAGCACTCACTGGAATTATGCTAAGCGCATTCTCAGATATTTAAAAAGGACTAAACATTATTGTATAAGATATGTAAAAGGAAACTCAGAATTGTTAGGATTTGCTGATGCCGACTGGGCTAATAATGGTATAGACCGGAAATCATATACGGGGTATTGTTTTATGATGTCAGAGGGTGTCATATCATGGGAAAGTAGGAAGCAAAGGACTGTTGCGCTTTCAAGTATGGAAGCAGAATATATGTCAATGGCAGAGGCATGTAAAGAATCTATGTATTTGAAAGTACTGTTGTTGGAAATTACTAACCAAGATGTATGTCCTATTACATTGTATAATGATAGTCAGAGTGCTCAAAAATTTATTCATAAACATGCTTTGCATAGAAAAAGCAAGCATATAGATATTCGTTATCATTTTCTAAGAGATGCTGTTACTGATAATATTATAAATGCTAAGTATATGTGTACCAGTGATATGCCAGCTGATATTCTCACAAAAGCACTTGGTGCTACAAAGCATTTTAAATGTATTGAAGCTTTAGGCCTTGTTCAATTGTAAAGGTCATTGTTCATTGGTTTGGTTTGGTTTCATGTGATGTAGTGGGGGTGTTGAAATTTACAGTTCAGTATAGTACATCAGATGAAACTGATAATACTAATTAGTGATATAATCTGTAATACTAACGTTCCATAAATATCTGTATAATCTGTAGTTTGTAAACTATGGCTTATGTCACGTGATCACTTCCTCCTTGAAAATAGATCTGGTAAAGTTAACACGCTGTTTTATTTAATTAATATATACATACTCTTGAAAAACATAACCCTCCTTCTGGCGCATTCAGGTAAAAGTATTTCTGATTTTGTTTTTGACCACTGCACTTGTTGAAAAAATTATTATTATTGACGGTGCCGCGGAGAGCACGTTAAGCCGTCGGTCCCGGTGGCTATATGAAAATCTAAGGCAGTCGTTATGGGTTAACGACTGCCTTAATCGTAAAAAGTACGACAACTGGACTAACTACAGAACTTCAATATCGCCCGTTGATTGTGGAGTTCAGATGGCAGTCGCTTAGCGGAAAATATCGAAGTTCGGCCACTTGGTAGTTAGACTGAAAAGGTGATCTCAATTAAGTTGGGAAAAGGCTCAGAGGATGATTATCCCCGATGGACATAGGCTATCTACTATGTATAAATTCGTCATTATTATTATCAAAAAAACTCATCAAAACCGAAGCGAAGCGAGGGCGGGTTGCTAATTGATTCATACAATTAAAATCTGTATAATGTTAATACTCACTTTGTAACTGGTGTGCTCTGTCTTCAAATCAGCCAATTCTATATTGACAATTCTCAGTCGCTCATTCAGTTCTGCACATTTAAACTCTAGTTTCTTTACTTTGTTGTTCAACTCTGTTTTGTCCTCACCCAAAGACATTATAACTTTCTCTTTTTCACTAAGCAATGACGTCATTTCTAAATCTGCCTCTTCATTCTTCCTCTTTTCAGTTTCAAGATCCTGTTCTATTTTACTTATAGTGAGGTTCTTCATTTGTATTAGTTTATCCTTATCTTTAACTTCCTCAATAACATGTTGTAGTTCCTCCTTAGCGAATCTATTCTGTCTTTCTTCTGCTTTGACTTGCTCTTCAAGTAATTTTATTTGAGTCCTCATAGTAGTGATGGTACTTTCTTGAGTGTCTATTGTTGATTCCATCTGAAATCATAATCTTGTTTACATTATTTAAATTCGTTACTATTGATTTTTGTAATATATCGAACAGATTGATTTCAAGATCAAATTTTCAATGCAGTTAAAACCGAATGCAATAACACATTAATTTCTTACGTTTTAATATATACCTGTATCATTTTCTTTTTACTCTCCTCCATTTTAGTTGCTAGTTCGTTCATCGATCTCTCGTAATCTTCCATTTCCAGACTCAAAACGTTTTTCTTCTTGATATCGCGTCGAGCCTTTTCTAAGATTTCTTTTGTTGCTTTATGAGACTCTACCTCAGCTGCTAGCTGTTGTACTTTCAATGCTAAATCCGCTAAATAACCAGACAATATCACATAATTATGAATAGGTACATTAACATTTGAGACAGTTTACAAGGATAGATATTGGTTTGGATACCTTTAATTGTTTTCAGTTCATTTGTAGTATCTTTAAAGATCTCCAGGGATTCTGTGAGTGATTTAACCTTGGCCTCCAGTTCATTAATTTGTGATTCTTTTTCCGTATTATTTTCCAAAGTATTTTCTACATTAGTTTCAATATGTTCAGCAGATATAGAAGATTTATTGTCGTTGACTAACTTCTCCAGTTTAGTTTTATCTTGTACTGC
Organism: Cybosia mesomella; assembly: GCA_946251805.1. NCBI lineage: Eukaryota > Metazoa > Arthropoda > Insecta > Lepidoptera > Erebidae > Cybosia > Cybosia mesomella. The sequence continues at coordinate 23,978,313 of OX276390.1, read as the reverse complement.
CTGTTTTAAGTCATTGGTAGTCTCATTTAGTTTCTTTTTTAGCTTCAGTGCAAATATTCTTAATTTCGAGTATCTGGGAATTATCCAGGTGACATTAGAAATAAGACCTTATAAACAATAAAAATAACATACCCATAAAACAGTAAATACTTTTCTTCAAATGTCTCATCTAGATCCTTCATTCGAGCATGCTCTTCTGCTTTTGAAATTGTTGATGTGGACATATCTTCATTTGGCAATTCACCTGCAATTTAACACTTCATAAATAATAGTTTGAAAAGAAAAAACAGAAAAAGATACGGGTGAAATCACAGATAGATAAGTTTTATAACATTTGTTCTTATTCTGTATGAATATCAGAAAAGAAACTAGTACCTGATGATTGTTGCTTAAGTTTTTCGATCTCTTCTTTCAATGATACTATTATAGCATCTTTAACAGTAACATTTTTTGTAGCATTGTCTTTTTCAGCATTAATTTGATGAGCAACGTCCCTGTTCTCACTAGTTTTATGTTTGGCGTCTTTTAGATCTGTTTCCAAGGCTTCTATTTTCTTAAGTAGGTCATCTTTTTCTTTGTTTGTATTGTCTCTATCTTTCTCTAAAGTCTCTACAAGTTTCTCCATTTCTGTAACCGCTTTTTGCAACTTAGAGATAGCTTCACCACGTTCCTTCAAGACTTGGTTGATTTCTTTCATTTCATTTAATAATTCTGTGTTTTCTGATTTATAGTTTGCCAATTTAGATTTTGCATCTTCATATTCGGCTGCTAATGTATCAAACTCTTTAGATTTGTTTCGTGCTTCTTTAATTTCCAACAAAAGGGAAGCATTTTCTTGTTTATATGCTCCTAACTTGGTTTCTAACTTTACTATGTCAGCTTGTAAGGAAACATTCAAATCAGATAAATTTTCAGTATCATCTTTAGGCTGTTCTAACGAAAGCTTTAAAGTCTCCACTTCTTCTTTTAAAAGGTTATTTAAATCTTGTATATCATCATGTTCTTTTTTTAACAAATTAAATTGCTCTTGATGAGCTCTTAAACTACTTTTTAAAATATTAATTTCTCCCTCTTTTTCTTCCATAAAACTTCTTTCAAATTGTCTTTTTTCTTGAGATAGCTGTTCTATTTCTGCTCTGACTGCTTGTAAGTCTTGCTTAGTGTTACTAAGTTTTTCAATTAATATTTTATTTTGATTTTCCAATTCTATAACACTGTCTCGAGCATTTAGTTTTTCTTTGACCAATATGGATTTTTCACTCTCCAAGGCCTTAACTTGTAAATTTAAATGCTCAAGCACTTCATTAACTTGCATTTTGCTTTGCAACTTTTGATGCAATGTTTGATTTTCATTTTTTAAATCAAGTGTCGAACTTTGAAGTTCATCGTATTTATGGCTGATATCATTCAGTTTTCGAGTAGATTCATTTAGTTTTTCTTTTAGTGTCTTATTTTCGTCTAGTTGAACACTTAACTCTTTCTCAATTATTTTATGTCGATAACTTAATTCATCCAAATCCATTTGAAGTTTGGATTTATCTGTAGGACTGTCAGTCAGTTTTTGTTGGAAATCATCGCTGTGTTTTTTTAATAACATATTCTCGTGCTTTAACTCAGTCAGTTGCACATATTTTGTTTTAGAAATAAGGTTATCCTCTTTTACTTCATGAAGTTCTTTTTCTACCTGTAAAAGTTTTTCTTTCAAAGCAAAATTATCTTTGCTCAAGTTCTTTATTTGATCGTCCAGGATTTTTGATGCTTTAAGAATATCATTTTGCCATTTAGGGATATTTTCAGAATAATCTTTAACAGTCCTTGAAAGAATCAATCTAGAATTTTTCAATTGGTGTATACATGCAGCACACTTCAATATTTTATCTTTGTAACTTTTCAGTTTGACATAAGCCTTTTCTTTTTTACCTTTCTCACACTCATATAATTGACTTACCTCTTCAAATTTAGTCTTGTAATCTATTAGATCCTCTTGAACATTGCTCTCTAATTGTGTAATGCATTTGTTCAATTGTTCAATTTTACTTTTATAATGTTCTTCTGTAAAATATAACAAGTCATAACTAAGGTAACAGCAATTAAAACGCAAACTAATCACAATAAAAGATAATCATTAAAATTGAATACCTGTCTGAACACTTTCCTCTAAAATTTTAAGTTGCTCTCTCTGTTGCATGCCAATGTTATTAAATTCAGATATTTTACTTTCAAATTCATTAAGTTGACTCAACAGCTGCTCATTCTCTTCCAAAAGTCGTTTGTTTTGTCGTTTTAGTGAAGTTACCTCTATATCAACATCAGATAGCTTTTGATTTATTTCAGATATGGTCTTATCTCTGATAATCAATTCTGCCTTATGGTTGCAAATGGTTTCCTCATTGTTGACACATTTGGCAATAAGTGCTTTTATTTTACTTTGAGCTGAGTCCACTTCAGTTATATAATTAAGTTTTTGTTCAGTTAATGAATCTACAAGCTCTTGAAGTGTTTTAGTATTGTCTTGATTATTTATTTTTTCTAACTCAAATTTTTCAATTTGTGTTTTATACGTGTCTACAGTACTCTGGAGTTCTGTGAAAAGTTATCATACATACAATGGAATGATTACATAGAAATAACTGGTCAGTAACTAATTAGATTGAAATTACTGAATTTCTAATAAGATTTAATTTTCTCTATCTCTTTAAAAAAAAATTAACAGATCAACTTTGTGCTACTTGGTTATGAAAGGTTTACTACATATTCACGAGGTAAATATATATAAGTTGTGACATATTCTAGGCTTTAGTTCTCTAAGATTATATTTTCTTGTAATCTATTTGTCATAGGTTTTGTTTTTGTTTGGTCCATTGTTAAGCCTACTTCTTTGTTTTTGTTGCTAGTTCTTCAATCATGAGTTGTAGTGTTCCCAGGTTGTCCGTTATGAGCACAATGTCCTATGCAAATCTTAAATGTATGATCCGTTCTGCAATAATATTGATGCCCCAGTCTTTCCAGTTGAGCTTATTGAAGACTTCCTCCAACACACATGTAAAGAGTTTAGGCAAGAGGGGGTTTCCCTATCTGACTCCCTTGTTAAGTGGTAACGACTCTCACAGTGCCTCTAGCTTCACTCTAGCCGAGCTGTGGCTGAAGACATTTCCAATGAGTCTGTTGTAATTTCCTTCAATGTCCTGGAATTTAAGCACTCTCCAAATGTGTGGGTGTTCCAGAGAGTCGAAAGATTTATTGCTGTCAACAAATGCAAAGTACAGGAAGTATCCATATTCTTGGCACTTTTCGATAATTTGCTTCAGGGTGTGCGTGTGGTCTATTGTGGAGAATCCCGACCGGAATCTAGCTTGCTCGATAGGTTGTTGTTCGTTTAGTTGTTTTGTGATGCGGTTGAAGATGATTTTCGCGAAGACTTTATACACGTTGGACATAAGACTGATTGGGCGATAGTTGCTGAGGTCTTTGTCTCCGTTCTTGTGGATGGGGATTATTATGCTGTGTCCACTATATTAGGTATGTATTTAGAATCTAATGTTTCGATGAATATTTCTGTTAGTATTGTTAGGGTGTTCTGAAGTGCAATGTCTCATTTGCTATGTTGTCAGGCCCTAGTGATTTTTCATTTTTCTGTGTCAGAATTCCAAATTTGATTTCTCGTTCCAAATCAGAGGGATATGCTCTTTAGAGTTCTCGGTCGCAGTTGTCATGTGGTTCTGGATTATTATTGCTTAAGTATAGTTCTTTAAAGAAAGATGTTGCAGTATCAAGTATTGTTAGTCTGTTCGTAACTAAGTTTTGTCCTTGTGTTTGAATTTGGGTATCCATTGTTTAGGTGGTTGTAGTTCTATTAGAGCTTTCCTTATTCCTCCTGTATTAGAAATGTGCGTTAATAGAATGAATTTTGCGACCCTTCTTTTTTCTTTGCTTTATGTTCTTAATTCTAGTTGAAATAATTTTAAGTCTTAAAATCAATCCTTGTGATTTCTTTTACCTTAAATATAATATATAATAAATATAATATATAATAAATATAATACATAATAACCAAATATATAATAAGTCCAAATCGACTATAAAGTCAGCTTGTAAGCTGACTTTATAGTCGATTTGGACCCGACGTCGTTTTGGGTTACTCGGAATAATCTATGGTATCATTTTGAGATGTCCTAATTGCTGTACCAGTTATAATAAAAATGTTGACTTTTCTATAATTTTTTTCACTAGTTCTGGTTGAAACATTATTAGCGCTTCGGTAATTCATTCGACAGTTTTTAATGAATGAAGGTTCGTCCTTGTTCATAACTGCGCGGGAACAGGTATAAGGCGCGACGCTTGGCGCGGCGAAACAGTGATTATAAGACTAGGACATTGACTACTTTAGGTACTCCACTATTAGGGCACGCCGCAATAGCGGCGGTAAGGCCCATCACGGAGGATTGGCTAGAGAGGCGACACGGAAGCCTCTCGTACCGACTGACGCAGGTGATCTCCGGGAAGGGGTGCTTCGGGGACCACCTGCATCGGATCAGGAAGGAGCCAACGCCTGAGTGTCATCACTGCGATGCGAGCGAGGACTCAGGGCTGCACACGCTGGCGGACTGCCCGGCGTGGGAGGCGCCGAGGCGTGACCTCGTGGCAGCCATCAGGGTGGGAGTCCTCTCGTTCGGCAGCATGATTGCGGCAATGGTGCGAAGCGCGAGCGCGTGGACCGCCGCCACCTCCTTCTGCGAGCATGTAATGCTCGCGAAGGAGATGGCGGAGCGCGCCCGGGAGAGATTTAGAACTCTCCCGGCCCGCCGAGCCCGCAACTTGCTTGCCGCGCGTCGCAGGCGACTCAGGCGCCGGAGGTCGCTTAACGACCTCCGTCCTCCATGAGCGCAGTCCTAGGCGTGACAGGTGAGGCTGCCTGTCACCCCAGCAGAAGCAGGCCGGGACGGTGGAGCGACTATCGCCCCTCCCCCAAATCGCGGCAAGACGGGGACACCGTGGTTCCCAAACCCGAGGGGGCCATCTCGAAGCCGGAGATGGCCCAGGGCCAGCGGGGGTGCGAGGAAAGGTACTCCACTATTCGCTCATACTTTATGACAAAGGACATAGAACCGTCAGAAATACTTTATTAGGATATCATTTAACATAACATAACTGGCGAATCGTGGGTGTGGAATATACCTCTGCCTACCCCTTCGGGGATACAGGCGTGACGTTATGTTACGTTATGTTATTAAATGACGTACGGTCTATGTATTGATAATAAAATAAACTCAACAACGGACTGCGAGTAGTGGATTTCATACATATTATACCGATTAGAGCTGTTTACAAAATAATCAACTTACATAGGAACCTTTTTAGTTTACACTTCTCTGAACAAAGTAACTGCTCGAAATCGAACGGGTCCTCCACGTGCGATTCACAAAGGGCACTTTTTATGGTTTTATGCTATTGTCTGTTAGCGTATTTAATGTGTATCTGTCTCTATCACTTTTCACGAATTCGAAGACGTACGACCACTACTGCATAACTCATCGCATTATTTAGATATTCACGCACTGCGTATGCATAATAAGCCGGATGGACGACCTCGTAGGTACCTACTAATAGAGGCATATCCTCAAATAATTCTGATATTACTGTACCCACATAGCATTACTAGATACGAACTATCAGTGAGATGACCTCAACAGACGGGCCCTAATAATTGATCGTTAATGACGTTTGTGCGGTCCAAAACGTATTCTGCTTCTGTTGTTATTAAAAAGACAGAGAGAGAAGTTGGAGAAAAAAATGTAAAGAGGCAGTACGAGTGCACCCATATCTTTCCATTATGAATACCTAGTGATGGAAATAATTTCAATAGAAAATATGAAGCGTTGAAAACCTGTGACCACAAATTTTACAGTTATTTTATCTTTATCTGTATCAAGTTTTGAAGAAGTTTCGCCGGCTTAAAAAACCGTCCGATGCACCGTTTCACAGTGACGTTACTGTAACGTGCTAATGCACGGCACGGAAACGCGTCGCGCCGTGGTGATGTGGACAGGCACTAAGAAGCGTATTACGTAAAATTGAAAGAAGTTACAACGAGTTCTCATTTGATTTGTGCAAAGACATCAATTTCGACCTTTTTCAGACAACAGTAGTGATCCCTTATCTGTTTTTTTGGTTTTTTAAGTTGATTTATTTTGTTTTTTTCTTTGTCATTTCATTTCTGTATTACGTTTGGCAATTCTAGCAATTGATTTGCATATGATTTAGGCTGAAAGTTGGTTGTAGTGTTTTCTAGACTTCCCCTTATCTTTGGGGGCTAAGATTCTGACCAATCTGTGGTTGGTGTAGAAGTTAAGCTGGTTGATTACCTTCTCGTCTTTGAAAGCTTTGGGTTGATTGTTTCTTATGAAGTCAATTTTGTTACGGTCTTTACCATCTGGTGACTTCCAGGTCTACTTTTTGCTAGGCTTTTTCTTGAAGAAGGTATTAAGGTTTGCCAGTTTTCCCATTAAAGTCTACCCTAATTATTAGTTCTTTTTTCTATTATATCTATTGTTTTAAGTTGGTGGTAAAATAAGTATTTAGTGACTTCTTCTGCTACCTTTGTTGGCGCATACACTTGTATCAAGGTTCAGTTTTCTCAGTAACCTGGTATCTTTATTTTTAGGGCTGCTATTCTTTCCAAGATGCTTATGAATTCTAGTATGTTACTATTCAGTTCTGTTGAAAGCATGAAAACTACTCCATAGAGTCCTTTTGTTTCTCCAATAGAATAAGGTGTGTAATTGTCATGTTCAGTGTTTTCTGTTACTAGTCTTCTGACTTCACTAAGACCTAGGATTAATTTAATATTCTTGAGTGCCTCTTCCACTTCTATAAGTCTATCGCATTTTCTTAGTATAAGTACATTGAGTTCCAATATACATGTTAATACCTCTTTGTTGTTTTGGCTGTTTAGGGTTTGGTTGGTTAAGTTGTTTGAGATTTGGTTGGTTTGGTAGTTGGAACTACCCATACCCGCGCGGCCACCCCGCGTCGCGCGGTATGCCGTAGGACATTTCCCCTGACGAAAAAAAAAAGAAAAAGATTTGGTTGGTTTGGTTGTTTAAGGTGTCAGTTGTTGTGATTTCTCTCAGGGGTTGGCTTGAGGGTTGCAGTCATGTTTTCCCACGGAGACCGCTGTCCGGCTTGAGGAATTCATTTATAGTTTATTAATAGTTATGAATTAATAGTTATTAATTTAGTCAGTTAAATACCTGGTAGTAAAAAAAAGTTTATAAAAAAATATAAAATATCAATCTGAACAATCAATTGCAACTTCTTCATAAATAAAGTCGATTGTTGTGTGAAATCGAATAGGTTACACATTGGGACATCACTATTTCGTCGTGTTAATCGGACAAAGACGTATGTACATAATCATAATCTATGCACATGTGTCTTTGTTCAATTACTCCAATGATTTGATGGAAAATTGAACTGTTAAAAGTTAAATTAATGGTTAGATAAAGTATAATGAATAATTGTTCCAGAACATGTTACATTACATTCCTATACTAAGCATAGCTTGTCATATAGGTTGTAGAATGTGCATAAAAATACCTTTTTTTGCAAACACATAAAATTATACATAGTAGCGCCCAGACTATTGCAAATATACAATGTGTGTATACAAATATTTGCACTGAGCAGGAATCAAACCTGCAACCTCTGACTTAGCAGGCAATTGTCAAGACGACAGTTCATATTATAAACCCATAGATGAAACTGATGGATGGATTTAATTTATTAGCACAACTAGAATTCTTAACTATTTATTCCTATTTATTTATCTTTAAAAACTTACAACTATCATTAAAGGCAATGCAATAGTAAAAAAAATTTAAAAATATATACATAATAATTGGTATTAAGTCCTATAATTTATATTAAACAGTGCACCACTAGTGAATTCACTCAGTGTGAAAGCATGTGCAATACATATATGTAGGTACAGATGATATGATTATGTAAAATGTTCAAATCTGGTTACCTGACTTTGCTAATTTGGCTTTCTGTGCTATTGCAAGTAAGCCTTTACACTTAATTACTAGCTCGTCTCTCCCCAAGTCATCAAATGGACTCTTTTTGGGGGTCACATCTTTAGTCTGCAATTGAAAAGTAGGAGTTTATTTATTTCAGAAAACCAACAGCGATACAAAAAGTAAATAAATCTATAAAACACAATCTAAAAGTATGGCCAATAACAGAGTCACGAAGTATTGCGGATTGTGAATGGACATTCCTCCTCCTTAATACTTAGGTACTAATTTGCAGGGGTGTGTCAACACACACCCCAGGTTACCCAACGGTAACCTGGGGTGTGTGTTGGGTAACCTCCTCGAGTGTCGCTCCGATTCCGATCCCGCTGCAGTCCGGGGGGAACGGAATCGGAGCGGCCGGTACACCCTGGGCAGCGGTCAATGGCTTCCCCTTCACCCCTTCATAGGGTTGGCATTGATCGTCGGCCAATACCCAACGTGGCGGGAACACATCGCTCTCCGTACTCCTCTGCTTTCAGAGGAGACAGGATGAGCGATGCTGTTAGTGGTGAGATGGCCCAGGGTCAGCCGGGGTGCGAGGGATATGCTCTATGGGTAACCTTACACCCCGGCGTCTGAAGACCCGAGACGGCGTGCGGTTTTAGTCGGTGCAAGCCCGACATAACCGCCCCCGCTGGCCGGCGGGGGGTATCCGAAGGGGAATCCGCACGACAAAAAAAAAAAAAAAAGGTACTAATTTGCAAAATAAAGTGATAAATTAAATTGATGACAGACCGTGGTGTACCATAACAAACAATATGTGGTATGTTGGTACTGTATTTCTGATAGTACACTTTTGAATTAGGCTGATAATGGTCTTGTGTAGATCCTCTTTGCATAGCCATTCAACATTTGCTTTGCAGTAGTTGAGCTTAATTAATATTTAAGATGGCCTACCCCTCGAAAAACAGCTTAATCCACATTCTCTTTCAGAGTACTTATTATTTGTTGCTTGAATGACCTCTTATTGCATGAAAGTAGGTCAATTAGCTAAAGGAAGCATTGTGAGTCCGAGCAATGCACATAAGAACAGTGTTCTGGGAGCAGTTACTAGAGTGACAGGACACATGCAACATCGGTGTGTTTCATGTGCATTGGAATGGGGCATTGAATGCTACTTGCGCCAATAAGTCGTGGCAATCGAGGCACCCATTGATAATGTTGTGCGGTAAGCACATATCTAAGACTTTGTGTCGATCATCAAGTGATAGGATATTGTATTTATGTTTCTAAACAAATTCATCTGATTAAGGTATAATGAACTTTAATAACATAATTTAATTAAAATAATAAGCTAGTGTATAATATTCTCAATAAGGACTGAACAAGGCAAGAAGAAAATAACTACATCACCATCATTTGCCTACCCCATCTCATATTTATTTGTAGTGAGTGCAACATGCGTGTTTTTCCATTTGATGGCTTGAAAGATAAGAAATAACTTGCTACCAGTAAATATCAAATATTTTCAAACTTCTGTATTATTCAATAAAAATTTTAACTTACTTATTTTTTTCTTATAGATTTAGATCGGAAAAAGAGAATATCTAGGAGGGGACTTGAACCCGCGACCATATTTATAAACATATAATATTCTGTATCATATTTATAAACATCTGATAGTATAGTAAATACAGTAGTAGAGATATAGTGTACAACTATAGTTGCTTTAGTTTTCCAGATAAAATAAGAAAGCTATTCTTTCAAGAAGGTCCTGGATAAGGTGCTTTGATTAAAAAGGACATTATTGGCTTTTATTTTATTGGTTCAAAAAGTTTTAGCAATCACTTTAGACAAAATGATTAGCATTTGTGCAGAGGTTTTTTAATATAAATAGTAATAGTATTGTCAAATAATGAAGAAATTTTCATACAATGTTATGAATTTGTGAACTTTAAGATTTACAATTTTGTTGCTAGTGGCCATGAAGAATGTGAATGAATGAGCAGGCAATTAGTAAAATATAAAACAAGTTTCAGTAATTTCATGTACGTAGAGATCATTTGATCCATTTGCTCAGTTTAAACAAAATGTGGAGGAATTATGATAATAAACATAAATTTGATAAAAAAACTACCTAAGGGAAATACATAAAAAAAACATTTTGTTAACAGACCGCAGATTCCGGATGTTCCATGGCAGATTGACTTTATTTCATTCTTGTAAACAGTATTAATAACAAATTTAGATTGTATCACTTATAGATCCTTAAAGCCGCTTATATTTTAACATTTCATATCACAAATTACAAATCAAATTAAGTAGATTTTGCTTTTACAATTAATAATAGTACGCGTATCGCATATACTAAAAACGTCACTATCAAAAGTGTCAAACAAAAGTCAACTCAAATCAGTCAAATCTGACAAACGCTGTCGACGGCTTCAAATATCCATAGATATAGGAAGAATTGAAGATAGGCGCTAAGTTGCATATATAATTCTTGGTTATGCAAATACGATTCAAATATGAACCTCAGTAACAGAAACATATCTGTCTCATTCTAACACGCCATGATTTACGAATGCAAAGCAAATACAATGTATGTCATCACTCTCAAATTTCTGTTGACATTACTCTGTGACGTCACCAAGCTCCGCCTTGAAGCACATCCGCCATTTTAGGATTGCACTTTCCATAGACTAATATGCACTTTCATAAGTACTTTAGCCGTCAGTTTCACGAAATTCGCTGTTAATTTTCTGTTTTTTATTGAAGTGTGTTAGTTTCGGTGCATATTGTCCCATTTAAAAGGTTAAGTAAACGGTAAACAACATGGAAAAGTGTCGTATCAGAGGATGCAATTCGAATTCTCGATGGAATGACGGGGGATTGTCATTTTTCAGGTTAGTTCCCATTTTTCGATGTTATGGCATATTTTGCGCATGGATTACTTCTTGTAAATAAGTAATTAGGATTTTAGATTTGATTTCCCGATATTTACTGTAATACTTACTACATTTTATCAATTTAATCAAAACAAGAAAACATTTGCATTGTTTACATTTAAAAGTAGTGTTGTTTCTCACCTGTTTAAGTATTAACTATCGATAAAACTGTATTCATGTAAATATAATGTGTCACAAAATTAGGTCTCTGAATTTGGTGAGACGACTTGGTATCGACAAAATATGTATTTGAAACAAAAAAAATATATATCAGGAAAAATAAAAAAAAAATTAATGAAAAAAAATATATATATAAAAATTAAAAAAAAACCACCATGCGCGACCAGCATCACGTGATGCGACGAGCCCGTGACGCACGTGTTAGGCGTGCAGTCCTCCTCGCAGTATTCTCCAAGCAGATGTGTAGGAAATACCTAAATCGCGACCAGCGTCACGTGCGCTCGTCGCGTCACGTGACGCTGGTCGCTGGTGGTGTTTCTTTTCATTTTTATTTTGTTTTTTTTTTTTTTTTTTTTACCCGATATTGTTTTTTTTTTTGTTTCAAATACATACATTGTCGATACCAAGTCATCTCACCAAATTCAGAGACCTAATTTTGTGACACCTTATATATTCTGAGAGGTAAACTTATTCCAAAATTTTCTGGATGCATTAATCATCTTCAATGTGTATCATCTCATCAGTAAAGTGAATATAACAAAAGTGATGTGTCAAAAGTTTTTTGTATTCAGTAATGAAAGGTCAAGAATTATGCATTTCAGTTTGCTCTTTATTAAAGATTTCCGATAAATGAAACACTTAAAAAGCTTTGGATGGATACCATAGGTAAAGAAAACATAAAACCAGGAGCAATCATAAGAATATGTTCCCAGCATTTTGAAACAGATTATATAAATAAAATATTAGATGTGGTACGCCTGAAAGATGACGTGGTGCCCACTCTTTTTCCAGTAAGTATCTATTTGGCCTCTGCAAATATGTAATATATATCTTTAAGTTTACATTGTAAATTATTATAGTGCTTAAAATTTTTATATATTTTTCAGTTTACTTGTTCGTCAATGGAACCTAGAGTGGCATTGTCAACAAAAATAGATAATAAAGGTGTACAAGAGGTGAGCTTCATATTTTTTATTTAACTTACACACATCAGTCTGAAATGTGTCATTGCAAGTCTTAAAATATGACAGAAATAGAATGCTTGTATAATTAACCCACTTGTTACTACCGTCCTTTATAACGCCACTAATCGAGTGTTAGATCTACCCGCCTAATTTATATGTTTATTGTTATATTACTAAAGATCGTCTTACATTACCGTAATCATAAACAGTCCTTCTATAGTGTGTTAGTACTATTTGTCACAGTGCGTGTATTATTTAGAAGTTCAGACGTGTTTTAAATTAGAAGTGAATTTACTTTGCGACGTGGCTTCAAAAAGGTAAGTTTTAAAGTACAAGAATTATGTAATATATACTATAGCGTAGAATATCTTAAACTGTTGTTATTGTAATATAAATTTAAGATAAAATAAGTTCGTATTTCACAGTTTTTCATGAAAATTTTCGTCTGTAAAAACTGATGGCGTTATAACGCCCGGTAGTAAAATTTACGTCTATTTACTACTACTATTATCTTTTAGATCACTGATGAAAAGGCTTTTAAACCTCAACGAAATAGTTGATGAATTACAACATATGGATTCAGATGACGACCTGCCCAGTGAGATTACCATTTTTTCACCGGAAAATCCAAATACTGAGGTAACAGACGAAGATTCCGGCGATGAAGAATTTGTAACATTACATAATCTTCCAGGTTTGATTACTGCTTTAGAGCATATTAGGTATTTGTTTTTAGTTACTGCAATTACTGCTATCTATTGCAATGTCGTTATTACTTTTCAGGTTCCCAGCTAAGAGCTCCAGCAGAAATTGTATACGATGATACATTTTCAGATAGTGAAGAGTCCGACAGTGATTTACCTTTGTTTATGTCTTTTGTCTTTTGTCCTTTGTCTTTGTTTTTCTTTATTTTGTCATAGCTTGGATATGGCTACCCACAATGCCTGGCAGCTGTATAAAAGAGATGGTGGAGAATACGACCACTTGACATTTCGAAGAGTGGTTGCTAGAGGTTTATTAGAAACATATAAAAGAACTGACCGACGTGGACCTTGTCGTACTCCTGGCAACTACAGACAAACCTCGCGATACGATCACATTGATCATTTAATTAATTATAATAAATCTCAGTGCCGTTGCACCATATGTAAAAAAAAACAAATTTCATGTGTCGTAAATGTCAGATATATTTACACCCAAAAATATGTTTTGTTTCTTACCATACCAATGTTTAGTTTTTAGATATAGTGATAATAATAAACCTTTGTAAGCGTTTCATTCAACAAGCATTCGGTGTTTCATTTCATTCCAATCATAACTTTGGTTTGGTAGCCGATCTTACTACCGGGCGTTATAACGCCACTCGTTTTCCGGCTTTTCCAGTCCACGATTTTTTTTTTTAGTATTTTTCCAATAATACTATATTATTATAGTACAACATATTCAAAAATTACTGCAATCCGAAACAAAAAATAGTTTCAGTAATATCTGGGTTAATGGTTTGTTTTTGTTATAGCACTTCAAGTTATCTTCCAGCCGAAGAACAATGTGCAACTGATATTTTGCCACCTTGTAATGTAAGTCTTTCTTCTTTCATCTTTCTTACGGGCAAATGCTCAAACACCACTCGATTTTAAGTTGCCCTCAACTCTCATTCGGTCACCGTCGCTTTAAGGCGAATAGTTGCGACAGAAATATATTTATATAGTTCAGTATCGTTGGAACATTAAGCCGTTACTTGTGTATTGCTGGAATTATTAAATTAGTTTAAGTTTGCGATGATACTAGTATATTTGTTAATAGTTCTTATTATTTGTGCTTTTATTGCATTTATATATTATATCTCTTCACCCGAGTAGATAAAAATGTGAATAAAATTAACACACAATTTTTTATACCTTAAGATAAATTATTGCAAATTTTTAAAGCAATCGCCAATTTAAAAAAAAAATTTCATTCGCCATATTATACTTATAAATAATTACTTTCAGGTGTTGGCTGCTAAAACAAAAGAAAAAATGCGGCAATTATCGAGGCAAGTGAAGATACAGCAAATAAAAATAATTTTCCTCAATCAAAACCCGCAATAGCAGAAAGTTCTTACATTCCAAAATATAATTGAATATTTGAAGAAACAAAATTTAGTTGCTAATGAAGGTGCTATTGGAGATTATTAGAGAATGTGCTGGGTTTCCAGAATTTCTTTCTCGGCAAGTTTTGAAGCATAGGGGCGAAACTGTCTGCACATAGCAGTCTTCCTAGCCACGAAATTGACAAGGTCTTTAAAATGTGATGAGTGTAATGGACTTTTACATGGTTCAAGGCAGCAATACACATTCAGTATAATTAAAAAAAAAACAGATGGCTTAATTTAAATCGCCGTCCTCAGCTTAATTCAAATTATCAGGAATACAGCAAAAATTCAACCAAATTTAATCCATAAAGTTAAGCCCGAGAATGATTATATTTATATATTTAAATTTTTAATGGAGAAAAATCTTTGAAAATTATAATTATATTAATAAAAAAAAGGTCTACGAAAAAAAAATTCGTAACATGTTGTGTCCGAAACATTTGCTAACCAAATTGATATTATTCCTTAATGAATAAATTATTAATTCCTAATGAGTAATCATTGTTTTATTTTGCCATTGTTTATTTCTTATCTTGAAACCCAGACCCATTCATAACAAGTGATTAAAATGTCCGTTATCGCTGCAAAAGTACCCTATACACCAATCAAAATCTGTTCAGTACTATTATCTTGAAGAAAAGCATTTCGGTTAGAGAGTGGAAAAAGCTTCCTGATGACATCATAGCGGCACAAACTGTTAACCAATTCAAGAAAAAACTGGATATCTTTTTACAAATGCTTTCAACCCTTGCTCGGCTTGGGCTGTGCTCATTTCTTAAAAGCGTTTATCGCAATTAAAAATTTGCGGGATACATGCTTTTGGAATCAGCACAACCCAAGCGTTAGCAAGGGTTGCATGCATTATATCATTACTTTCGTTTTAGTACAAACGGTGTTTTTTAATTTTTTTAAATAATTACTTTATTAAGTAATAGAAAAGACAACATTACGTAGAAACACAGGATACAGCCAACTGTTAGTTGTAGCAACTGCCTGCCTGATTAAATATATAAACATTAATAACATAATAGCAATAACAAACACTCACAAACTTTCACCTTTATAATATTAGTAGGATAACAAACGATGTTCAGAAAATTGTGAGCTTAGTCGACACACATTTATTTTTGTTGAAGTTTTCTAAAATTCTAGTAAATTCTCAATTGTCTTTATTGAGATCTTCACAAAAAAATAAATTCGATATGAGTGATTTGCCTGAAGTCGGCCATGTCGTATGAATTATATAAAATACTAGCTTTCGTCCGTGGCTCTAATGCAATGAGATGAAATGTAGTTTGTACCTCTGCGTGCCCTAAACTGACCGGCGTGTGAAGGATTAATGTGTTGTTTGAGTATATATGTCCGATATTAGTCGTAGTTAGATGAATGATAAACAAAAAGTAGATATAGGTATATATATATATATATAGGTATATAGGCAGAAGTAGATAATAGAAGTAGACATCCATCCAACAGAAAAAATAACAAAAGTCCGGTATTCAATAGACAAGCTATGACCAAACTCAACAAACAACTATTCTGGAATGCTAAACAGGAGCTGAAAGTCAACCAGAATTTCAAGTATGTATGGTTCAAGAGAGGTCTCGTCAAGGCTCGTAAGGATGACAGCGATAAGATCATTGTTTTAAGATCTATGGAACAAGTACGCTCCCTATCTCGTTAGAGTTTCTCGTTTAATAACGTGTCATTATTTGTAAATTCTGTACACACCACATTCAAATCTCTTTATGTATAGCAACCCTGATGACATCACTGAAATTACGGACTGCTTAAATGTTAATGAGTTCCTAGCCTACTTACCTAATAATGCTATAAATTTATTATGCCTACACTTCAATATTAGATCTCTGATTAAAAACTTTTCTGCACTTGAGCACTGTATACAGGAGTCTAAAAAACTCATTGATGTTATAATCCTTACCGAGGCTAATATATCCGAAAGTATCAGAAGTCTTTATAAAATAAATGGCTACCATATGTACACAGCCCTGCGAAAATCGAGAATAGGCGGTGGCATTATACTGTATGTCAATAACAAACATAAATGTAGTATTAAAAACTTATCACTTTGAAAGCATAATATTCACACTAACTACACCTTCGAACTATTCCGCGGGACTGTGTGCTATATACCGCCCACCTAGACTTTGCAAAAATCTATTCATTGATGAACTTTACACTACGCTCAATCATTTCTCCAACACCACCGACTTGTATTTAATAGGAGACACTAACGTAGACTTAAAATATCAAATAAACCTATAACACATAATTACATCAATATTTAAGTGGAACGAGTGATCCCGCACAGAAGCCCTCTGTGCGGGATCACTGAACACACTAGAATTGAATTATCTAATGGAATATTAAGCAAATGACCACATCTTTGCTAGGTCCCGTGCCTGACCTGTTTACCGCGGCACTTGGGACCGCACTGGCCGACCATCGCGCTGTAATACTTGCCTGCGCCGGTGCACAACTACAGGTGCTCCTAAGTACAAAACATGCGTAAATAACAAGAAATTTGTGAATTTATTGAATCAAGTGGTCTGGGATGAGACATATGACATGAAATGTCCCATTTCACTATACTACATACACACGCGATTCAAACAGTGCTATGAGCGGTCACAATATGTAATCAAAGTTAAAAATACATCCTCCCGCCGTAACAATGAGTGGATTAGTCCAAAAATAATCAAAGCCTGTGAACACGGAGATAATCTATATAAAACATGGCTAAAACAACCTTATAACTAAACCTAAAACGAAACTATAACAGAGCGAGAAATTATGTAAATACACTAATCAAAAAGGCCAAAAACAATTGCATTAAATCGAGTCAAGCAACAGTCATCCCTCTCACAGAATATCGAAGCCAAGTAACAGTATTTGAACTGTTGCGTGTGAGCCCCAAACTCCTTTTCCATCCCCTCCCAAACTCCTTTTTCCTTTACAGGGTCGGCAGCGCGAGTGTGACGCCACTGGTGTTGCACACGTCCATAGGCCGCGGTAACCGCTTCCCATCAGGTGGGCCGTGTGCTTGTCTGCCATCTTAGTGGTATAAAAAAAGAACCAACATTTTATCAAACATGTTTAATATGAGAAACCTCTGGCAAATTTTGAACCGAATAACAGGGCGTTTCAAATATTCCATCGATGATATTGTAATAAATGCTTTTAAAAGTGCTCAAAACTCTTGTAAGGATATAACTATGCACGGACGTTTGTAAACAGCGTAAAGGAAATAATTCCAAATTGCTCGCTACCACTGTTAGAAAAATCAAACAATAGAACTACCGCTAATGTAACAATGCGCATCAAACCAGCTGAGCCACACTCAATCAAAAAAATCATAATGTCTTTGAATAACAATAAAGCTCCTGGTGTTGACGGCATTAAGACTATTGACTTAAAATATATATGTAACAAGATAACATCGATTATTTCTAATTTAATCAAACTATGTATAGAAAATGGCAAGCATCCTCCTTTATTAAAAACCGGCGTTATAAGGCCAATTCATAAAAAAGGCAGCCGAACTGATTATGGTAACTATAGACCAATAACTATTTTGCCTACCATTGATAAAATTGCTGAAAAATACATATGCAAACAAGTCTATGAATTTTATGATAAAAATAGTATATTATCTAAAAGACAATATGGCTTCCAGCCCCATAAGAACACTACACAACTTCTCTCAGCTTTTACAGATAGTGTATACACCCACCTGGATAAAAAACATCACGTCCTCGTCGTATTCATAGACTACAGCAAGGCATTTGATACGCTTAAACACGACAGGTTACTAGAGTGCCTCTGTGATAGCGGAATTAGAGGAAAGCTGCTAGCGTGGTGTAAAGACTATCTTAAGGATAGAAAGTTTATGGTCAAAGTCGGTGACGCGCTTAGTGAAAATACCTTGGTCACAGTAGGCACGGCTCAAGGCTCTGTACTAGGACCCCTTCATTACCTCACCTATGTGAATAGCCTTGAAAAAGTAATACAAAATTGTGAAATCTATCAGTTTGCAGACGATACTTGTTTGGTCTCGGCTGGAAGCAGTATTACCGAAGCTCAAAGACTACAAATTGATTTCGATATACTATCAAAATGGTCGCATGATGCTGGTCTTGTATTAAATACAAAAGAAACCAAAGAGATGTATATTAGTTCTAGCCAAAATAGAAACGCTTTTACACCTAAACTTGTTGCACACTCCCACGATTGCCTGCATAAGAACAATAAAGTCAATTTGACCACTCCTTGTACTTGCGACACCATAGAACACGTTAACAAACAAAGTTATTAGTTATTTAGGGTTAATTATTCACAACCGGCTTAACTGGAAAGAACATATAAACCAAGTATGCAACAAACTAAGAATAATTCCTTCCAAATTCTCAATCATCAAATATAAAATAACCTACCAGACACTTCTGCTACTCTATAAATCACTGGCAGAATCAATCATTTCATACGGACTGTCAAGCTACGGAAGGACATTCAAATCCCACCTTGACCAAATCTACTCACTCCAAATAAGAATTTTAAAACAATTAGTTCCGAATAATATAAAAATAATATATAAAAACGATTACCACCAACTATTTAATTTCTGCAAAATTATCCCTGTAGACCAGAAAATACAACTTACATTATTAACTGAGGAGTATTTTAACGAAGACCTAAAAAATGTCAAATCCTATGATAATCACGATATATTTTTTTATTTTAATTTTTTATTTATTTATTAACTTATGCTAACTACAGATGATAACTTGACTTCACGTAACCTTCTGACAGCAGACCTGCAAGAAGAGGCGGCAGTAGTTGAGAACACCCATGCACCTCCAGCAACGGTGCTCTTGCATCGCTTGCATGACCAAATGCCGACGCAAGATCGTTTCATGGCATCCTTACCGCAGAACGAGCAAGTGTATCGAGCGTGCTGTGTTACTTCCATCTTCTTAACCATTTTACGAAGGGAGGCACCGTAACGTGTGCCATATTTGCCAGTGATTCCGACCTTCTTCGTGCGTTTAGCCATTTTAATAACCTGTCTAACTCGGCGATTGACAGAAAAGAAATATAATAACCGTAGTGTCATTAATGCAAAATTATTACTTCCCAGATACACCAAAAAAACACACACAAAAAAAACAAATACAAACAAAAAATACAAAAAATACAAAAAATAAAAAAAAAAAACAAAATACAAAAAAAAAAAAAAAAAAATACGGAAAAAGAACACTAAAATACATTGTACCATACCTAATAAATCAATAACCTAAACCCTTAAAAAACTCGATAACCGTTCGAAATATGAAAAACAAGCTAAAAAAACATTTCCTACAAAATAAAATTAATTAGTAAAATTATCATTTACTATCCGTGGACCTACAGGCTGCAACGCAACGGCACTTCACCGAAGCGCGGTTGCGTTTGGATCAGTGCGGCCACCGATAAGTGCTTTCTTACTTTTTGTAGTCTACCCCCTATTCTAGTTAATTTTTGATTGCTTGTGTTTCTTAACCTACTTTTATTTACCCATTGACGGCTTAAAATGCACAGTAAAACTCGAATGAGTTTATGTGGCATTTTTATGTAAGTGAATACTTTATAATGTACCTTCTGTTTTAAATAAATGAAAAAAAAAAATTATACGAATTATGTTTGAAACAAAACATTAATAACAGAAAAAATATATGTATAACCTTTACATACAAATGTGCCAGTATAGCTTTTTTATCGATTTGGGCACCATCATCCATACAGTAACAACACTATTTGCAGTAGGCGGGGCGACGCCATTTTAGGGAAACATTTGGCTTCAGGTCACGTGACCTTATTTCGCATCTTCTGTTATACATCTATGGCTTCAAGGCGGAGTTTTGTGACGTCACAGAGTAATGTCAACAGATATTTGAGAGTGATGACATACATTGTATTTGCTTTGCATTCGTAAATCATGGCGTGTTAGAATGAGCCAGACATGTTTCTGTTACTGAGGTTCATATTTGCATAACCAAGTATTATATAGGCAAGTTAGGGCTTATCCTCTATTCTTCTTATATCTATGATATTACACAACAGACGACAAGGCACCAAAAATTGTCCATGTGTCCCGTAAAGAATCACAGCCTAACTCAGGTACTACACTTCAACACAGTGAGAGATGGGGTGAAAAGAGTAGGATGAAACCGCGTGTCAGTCGAGTTTATATCCCCCCAAGACGCTAACGCCTTCTTGAAATACCTTTTTTTTTTTTTTGAAACCGCGTGTCAGTCCCAAGACGCTAACGCCTTCTTGAAATACCTTTTTTTTTTTCCTTCTTGAAATACCTTCCTGCAAATAATTATACATCTGCTTTGCCGTGTGTAGAATGTCATAGAATATTCATTTATTTAATTGCTATTCTGCGCTGCAGATCTAGCTTCATTGGCCCAATGGTGTTGCACAGATTTGTCACATGGCAGTGACCTTTATGCTATCATTATTTTCTTTCCATACAAATGGGCTTAGAAAAAAAGCTCTCCTCCACTTTTAAAATTTAATTTAAGTAACCCAGATTGGAATAAATATACTCAACTGTTAGAGGATAGAGTTAACACCTTTCCAAATTTAGACCTTAATTTAGAATCCTCTGGTCACTATCGTGCGCAGAACTGTGTGAGCCAACCTTATTGATGCTATCAATTCATCTGCAGGGTCAGCATTCTCACTTAAGAACTCAGTTAGGGTCAATTTTAATTAGACATTGGGTTGTAATATTTATTCTATTTTGTGCCATAAATCTATTGATATAAAATGGAAATTAAACAAAGTGCATCTATTAACGAAAAATGTGACGAAGAAATAGCGAAAGAAAATGAGTTAATACTACTTTATAAATATATTAATAATAATAATAATTGTGATAGTTCTGAAGTGTAAAATTTTTAATGTCATATAAATTTTCATGCTTGTATACGATAGCGCAATAAATGAATATTGTATGTTACCACATAAATGATAGCACTTTTATACTGATAATTAAAGCAATTCGTACAAAATTATTCCCTAACAACTCCAAAATATCAAAAATGCACAACGTTAATATTTTCTAGTTCTCACTTCTGCGCGCACTCCCGGAGTGCAACCCGTCGTTTTTTTTATTAGTGTGAGTAATTTTTCTGTTAATACGTCGTTGACCATACGTCCACTAGTGCAATTGCTAGTGACGGGCCACAATTATATTGAGCTAAGTAATGAACAAAAATGAATGAATGATATCAGCTGGTAATGAGCGCAGTAATATTATATAACGTACACATTATTTTCATTAGTGCTTTATAAAATTTATTAGGTACTAATAGTAATAAATGAAATATGAACCAGTAAAATAAATAAATTGATTTTACTAGTTACAATAATGAATAATGACAGTGTAAATTAAAACATAGTAGTAAACACTGTCGCGTTGGTAACTCCTGTAATTACTGATGTATGTAAGACAATAAATAATATAATATAATTAATATAATTCTTATTCCGTTTATTCAATTTTCTATATATTTTAATTATCCGCTGGTGGGCGCACCGATTAATTTAATACCGCTCCTTTGCGCGGGTGCTTAAATTAACTTTTAATTACATTTAATTACATTAAATATAAATAGATATTTATATTAAAAAAACACTATTTAAAAATGCTCAAGGGTACTATGCCCGAAGCTTGAAACACAAGCGTGGTGGTACTCTTCTTCAAGAAAGGTGATAAAACCTTACTGAAGAACTACAGGCCCATCTCGCTTGGAGCCATGTTTACAAGTTGTTTTCGAGGGTGATCACGAATCGTCTCGCACGCAGGTTTGATGACTTCCAGCCTCCCGAACAAGCCGGTTTCCGTAAAGGCTATAGTACCATAGACCACATCCATATGCAGTGGCAGATTATACAGAAGACCGAGTAGTATAATTTGCCACTATGCTTGGCGTTCGTGGACTATGAGAAAGCCTTCGATTCGATCGAGACTTGGGCGGTGCTGCAGTCTCTTCAGAGGTGCCATATTGACTATCGGTATATCGAAGTGCTGAAGTGCTTGTATAAAAACGCCACCATGTGGGTTCGAGTACGGGGTCTATTCCGTTGCAGAGGGCAGTTGGCAGGGTGATGTCATCTCGCCGAAACTCTTTACCAATGCAATGGAAGACGCCTTCAAGCTTCTGGATAGGAAAGGATTCGGCATCAATTTCAATGGCGAATACATCACTCACCTTCGGTTTGCCGACGATATCGTAGTCATGGCAAAGTCTTTAGAGAAGCTCAGCACTATGCTCGGAGGCCTCAACAGAGTGTCCCAGCGGGTGGGCCTGAACATGAACATGGACAAGACAAAAGTAATGTTAAATGTCCATGTTTCGCCCACCCCCGTATTATTGGGGAGGCTTACCTCTCGAAGTTGTTGATGAATATGTCTATCTGGGCAAACCGTCCAACTAGGCAAATCCAACTTCAAGAAGGAGGTCAATCGACGAATCCAACTCGGATGGGCTGTATTCGGGAAACTGCGCAGCGTCTTCTCGTCCAAAATACCGCAGTCCTTGAAGACAAAGGTCTTTAATCAGTGCGTGTTACCAGTGATGACCTACGGTGCCGAGACGTGGTCTCTCCCTATGGGCCTCATAAGGAAGCTCAGGGTCACACAGTGAGCTATGGACCGGGCTATGCTTGGGGTTTCTCTACGAGATCGGAGAAACCCCAAATGAGGAGATCTGTAAACGAACCAGAGTTATCAACATAGCAGAGCGAGTCAGCAAGCTGAAGTGACAGTGGGCAGGGCACATAGCTCGGAGAACCGATGGCCGATGGGGCAGAAAGGTTCTTGAGTGGAGACCACGTTACGGCAAGCGCAGCTTAGGAAGGCCTCCCACAAGGTAGACGGATGACCTGTTAAGGAGCGCATGGACTCGGTGGATGCAGGCCGCTACAGACCGGTCAAAATGGAAGTCAATGGGGGAGGCCTATGTTTAGCAGTGGACTTCCTACGGCTGATATGATGATGATTTAAAAATGCAAAACAAACCTATGAAGAGCCTGACAGAACCTACCGTGTAGCTCCTTGCACTGCCATGCCTCCTGCCGATCAATGATGCTCAGTACCACAGGTTTGTATGTTTTTTTATTATAACTATAACTAGTAATCAAAAATAATATCCGGTTCAGTGCGAGCTGGACTAATACACGAAGGATTCCGTAAAAAAACATCTCGCGCGACTTTTTGTTCAAATCGTTAAGAAGCTCTTCTAAGGTGTGTATTTTCTTTTTCACATATCTATTTTTGATTGTAATGCTCTTTCTAAAGATTTAGATCGGAAAAAGAGAACATCTAGAACGGGACTTGAACCTGCGAACAGTCCCTTACAGGGGGAATGCTCTGACCAGCTGAGCTATCTAGACACGTCCCAGATATTCGAAATTCTCCGATATAATTATATACATCTTAAGTTTTTCCGATCTAAATCTTTAGAAAAAGTAAGCGTACAAAATGTTCAAAAATTTAATTGAATGTAATGCTCTTGTTTTTTTATTTCTAAAATTTAACAATTTTTTTGATTTTCTTTTTCTGGGCATATCGGGCTAAGAGCAAATTATTATGTAATAGGTAAAGTTTACTAAATGAACCTCAAAAATAATTAAGTAGCACAATTTATGTATCATAATATTATTTTATAAAACATATTACTTACTTGAGGTTGTGACATAGACGGGAGTGAATATTGATGATCAAGTTGTATTCTGCAGAGGTTTTGTTGTTGCAGTACATGGTTTTCTTGTATATTTCTTGGAACAACGTTGAATTTATTAGTTTCATTCATAAAATATTTCAGTTGCTGAAGAAATTGTAAAATACATGGCCTTTTCAAAAGTTTTTGGAAAATACAGAAATCAATCAATCAATTAGCCTATTTCAGTCCACTGCTGGACATAGGCCTCTCCCATTTTACGCCATAGCACCCGATCCCACATCCCAGCTACCTTTTTCAGGTCGTCCGTCCATCTTGCTGGGGGACGTCCCACCTTCCGTTTACCGATTCGTGGTCTCCATTCTAGGACTCGTTTGCTCCATTGGCCATCGGTCCATCGGCAGATGTGGCCAGCCCATTGCCACTTCAACTTGCTTATTCTGCGAGGTATGTCGGTGACTTTAGTTCTTTGTCGGATGGCCTCATTTCGAATTTTATCCTTCAAAGAAACCCCAAGCATAGCTCGCTCCATAGCCCGCTGCGCAACTTTTAAGTCGTGGACTAGCCTCACTGTCAATGTCCACGTTTCGGCACCGTAAATCATGACAGGTAGGACGCACTGGTCGAACACCTTTGTTTTTAGGCATTGCGGTAAAGAGGAGGAGAAAACCCGACGCAGTTTGCCAAATGCTGCCCAACTTAACTGGATCCTTTTGGTGACTTCTTTCTCGAAGTTGTTTCTACCGAGCTGGATAACCTGCCCAAGGTAGACATAATGCTGAACAACTTCGAGTGTCGAACCTTCGATGGCAATCGGTCTCGGCGTGACATGTTCGTTGAACATAACCTTGGTTTTGTTAAAGTTCACACCAAGACCGCGTGGAGAGGCTCCATTTAGGCTGTGCAGTATTTCGCCCAGTTGCTCCAGTGACTCCGCAACTATGACGATGTCGTCGGCGAACCGAAGATGCGAAATCCAAATAATTGGTTTATAATTACTCATTTGAAATTTACAGTCTTTAGGGGCTTTAAAGTGCTATTGGTCTAAGGGCTAGTGACTAGCTTGCCACTAGTACTCTCATTAATCGTACGGTACAATAGTATGACTAATGCTGGTGATGATTATTTAGTGCTTGAAGTGTTTGCGGCCCCACCAAGATCTTCGAGGCAAAACAAAATCCAAACATCTTCACAAACTCTAACATTTATAACATTATTTATATATTATATCTTATACCCGGCATAGCCGTTTGTTGGTGGCTGAAATCCTCCGTAGCCACTCGCGCGATCTTGATCAAATTTACCTCGATGTACCATTGAGGAATAATCACCGAAAAACAGTTTTACGAGCGCGCGGCCTTAGCTAAGCGCGCAACCGTAGTAAGATGTCTTATTTCCAAGTAAGAGTCCTGCTCGCTCAACTTAATTTATTTCAGTCGCACCCTGCATTGAAATCCTAGTATATAGTAGGATAGAATGAATTAGTATTAGTATAATATAACATGTTTAGTTATAAAATAATTATTATATTTTTCAGACCTTTCTACTTTAAATTGTGGTTCGCATCGGTAAACATTTCATTCAATCATTCATTCGCACGTTGTGTACCACTAGTCTGTACCACGGGACTATTGTAATTAATCGAACGTTAGGTTATGAGTTATGCAAATGATTATTTAAAATCAATAAGTATCTAATTAATAAAAATACACTTACCTATGAAATGGAATACCATCTTTGGCTAGATTTGATGTTCTTGAACACTTGCTACACGTTATCACTGCACAATCAGCCATTTTCTAATATTCACGGGAGCTCAGATAAGCGATACGCGGACGTGTCGACTGCGGGGATGATCGCACGAACTAGTCTTTATAAACTGATACGTGCTATTTGTGCATTTACGTGGTGAGTGGGGTACGTGCGCTCATGGCATCTCCGTTTCTCAATACTTAAAGCATTTTATTCTTGACAAAATAAGTTATTTCTGGCAGTCCTGGGGTCTTGCTCTATAATGGTTTAAGAAAAAAATCATCTAAATTAGTCGATTTTGAAATTGATAGAAATGTCATAAATTGAAGCTTGTTACACTACTCTAGCATGTAGTGTAATGGCCGCTCTAGTCCTCACTGCGATCGTTATAAGTGTGTGAATGATTTTAATAATTTTTATGAGAAATTATGTGTTTATAAGTGTTAAGACTTCCTGAAATGTGATATTAACGCGTATAAAATTAATCGATCGACTCTAACTGTTTCAGAATTTTACAGGTAAGCGTCAAAAATATGTTGAGTATTCGAGCAATATCTTTTTGTCGCATTCGCAAACCTATAAGGGGCGCGTCCATGAGTAATATTCTGGCTTACTATTT
Organism: Cybosia mesomella; assembly: GCA_946251805.1. Classification (NCBI taxonomy): domain Eukaryota; kingdom Metazoa; phylum Arthropoda; class Insecta; order Lepidoptera; family Erebidae; genus Cybosia; species Cybosia mesomella. The sequence continues at coordinate 23,951,948 of OX276390.1, read as the reverse complement.
GAGTTTTATTTTACCATTATGCCAAAACTTGTCAAAACATATCGCTTCTTATGCCCATTTACATGTATAAATTCTTACTCTACAAATGCTCATTTCTTCCCTTCTGTATTCAGCTATTCATGTTGGAAATTCATACTTTCGAAAAGTGTAGTTATATTGTTTATATTATTGTGTAGCTGGTAATCGTTAACTTTTTTTTATAAACGTTTGTGTAGAACGGCCAGGAGACAAAATGTCGAGTGATGAAGACAAACCTCCTGCGCCACCGGTACGGCTGACAAGCAATCGCGCTACGGATCGTTGCGACTCCGTGGCTTCTGTTGACATGCGGCCACTTCCCAAAGGTAAGGACTGAATGTTTAGCACATCAGAAATAAACCAAATGAAATTTAAAGCTGGATTGTGTCGACTTATTTGTTGGTACCAGTAGTTGATAAACAATACAGAAATCAAAGATAAGTAAACAAAACCTATCAAGTAGCTGATTGTATTAAACTTTTCACTCATAGCCCTGATATGGATCCTATCCTAAGACTCTGCCTAGAATAACTAGGTACCGAGCAAAAATAGTACCTACTTAATTGTTAGGTAAACAGTATACATTGTTGACTTAGTGTTTTAAAATTGTAAAATGTAGCTTTACCTATTTTAATGTTTTTTTTTTAGAACCAGATGATGGCAGTGACAGAAAGAAGAAAACCTTAAAGGCTAAAATTAAAGGCTCTAAAAGCACTGCACACAATGACAACAAACCTAACATTAGCTATCCAACTAATTTTGAGCATACTGTTCATGTGGGATTTGATGCAGTAACAGGAGAATTTACAGTAAGTTATGATATTAATACTAAGACAATTCCTGTGATGGTTATAGTCCACTTAATAAATATATTTTTCATTTCACCCATGTTGGCACTTTGGGAAAACCCTTTTCACTACATTTCAACACATTTCACTATTGCATACAAAATGACAACCTCACATCAAATATTAATTGCACTAGCTTACTGTATTATGGTAAGCATAATTTTAACCTAGGTATAGATAATTTAAAGATTACTTGTGTTACTGTTTTGTGGTTTAAAACAGTTAGAAAATATAGGGTATTTAATTATATTATTTGAGCTAAACACTTATACTATTTTTTTAAACTGCATTCAATATGCAATATTGTTGCAATGTACAACTAAACTACTAAAATTTCTATAAGAATACAGGCTTGAAGAATTTCTTAGCGGTAATCCTGTCTTAAATATAATCATTGCAATAAAATAAATGAGTCAGCTTTTTACCTAACACAGCAGCTTCCCAGCTTTGATGCTTTGCTTTCATAATATACAAGTGGCATAATGGATAATTCTTATTTATTCTTTTATTTATGTTATTCTTTGTTGCCGAGTAAGGCTGAAGTTGGTAAACCATATTATAATTGCAAAATTAAATAGCCCCATTAAAATATTAAGTAGCCACCAGTGTTGACAAAATCTTAAGTTAAAATATAGATATTTTAACTTACTGACCTGTATAAAATTTAGCCAGCTTTTCATGCTCATAAATCTCAAAAAAAAAAAAACAATTTTATGAGATTTTGAGACACATTCCGGCACTCATGTGATTAAAGTTTTATTTTTTGAACCATGACAAAGTGTGATGGGGTTTATCTAGTAGTTTATGGAGCTATACTTTACTTTGATATAGGTTTTTAAAATAAATTTCTGTTCATAAGTAGATACTGCAAGCATGTTTAGGTATATTAGAGAATGTATATTTAGATTTTATGATGTAAATGGGTCTACACCAGGGAATGTTTATAGGCCATCACTCTGTAAAACAATGTGATGCTGATTGCCTGGTTGTTTATAACAAGATGTAATTATAACTAAAACTAACCTCCTGGAACAAGTAATTAAATCATGTAATTGAGTTCCATGTATTACTACTTTGTTTCAAGCTGCCTATGACAGTAAGTAATAGCTTAATTACTAATATAATCAGTTTTTTCTCACATTATTAAGTGGAGCATCGGACTTGCAATTGGGATGTTGCAGGTCTGATACCCACCCATTACACTATTAATGTGAACCCAGTTTTAGCACACCCATTTCTCTTATTTCGAGGGGTTTACAAGAATACTAGTATTTTGTTACCCAGGTTACTAGTATTCTTAAAAAAATATAATGCAGTTATATATCCCATCTCTGACTAAAATTTTGTTTATCTACTTCTTGTTCTTATTTATTTATTATTCATTCAGATATTAATTTTTAGATTTTGCATTATGCCCTTTTGGCATGCATTGTTTTATTTGTGTATTGTTATTTATAGTCCAGGAGCCAGAAACATTTACGGTCAATTATTTCTTCTCGAGCGAAACTTCGTAAAATGCGCAAGGGACTTATACTATGAATACTCGCGACCGTCAGCTGCGACTCCGTGGGTCGTGGCTCCGTGGGGGAATCCCACGCATGTAGAAAAAGGTTTTTTCATTTCCTCTCATTTGAAAATTTATCAGAGTATAGTTTATGTAGTATTTTGAAAGAAAAACATAGTCAGCTGACCATAACACGGTGAATTATACGTCAGCTGGCTCCTTGAACATGAGAAAAAAAATATATTTTCAATGATTTCCTCTTAACTAAAAATTTACCTGGTGATCGTTTATATGCTACTATGAATGAAAATTAATGTCAGCTTGCTGTATCTCAGTGGAAAGTTTGTCAGCTGGTACCTTGAAAGGTGTAAAGCAACAGCATCAATACCTACTGAAACTTATCAGCTGACGGCTTTTCCCTTGGCTTATAGCTAGCTCATTTTTTTTATTATTTACTAGAGTATTTTAACAATTCTCTGATAAATTTTCATCCGGGAGGAAATAATGTTTCTTAAGTTATTTGGCAGTATGTTTGATTTGAGAGTTGTGATAACAAATATGAAGTTTAATATTGGAGGAAATTGGTTTAATATTGGTCCCCACCTTTTTTTTTTCTACCGAAAATCTTCTGCAGCGCTATACACAACAAAGGGCCTTTGTACGCAGTCATGGGTAAAACTTAAGCTCCGTACTCACATACGGTATTACTCGATAGTTTTACTCCAAAACGAGCAAATATGAACGTGTGGACCGCAAAACTCACAGTTCGAAGGCTCGTATCGAGCCGGCTCGAATTAAATAAAAGTAATTTCCTTCGCACCTACTCGAAGCGAGCCGTCGAGCTTGACTCAAGCCTGTGTACGTCGCTGCGAGTGGCGCGAATCGAGCATTAGTCCGCCGTTGTTGATCGTCGTGAAAACACGTGTAAAATAAAAAAAATGGATTTACGAGTTTATTCTAAAGGATTTACGAGCTTTTTCATTTTCTTTAATTCATTTCTTCCGTATAATCCGTATTATCGCCAGAGTCGTCATCTTTTCCTTCCGGTGGACAGATCTTCCGAGAGGGGGGCCGGAAGATCTGTCCACCGGAAGGAAAAAACGGCGACTCTGGCGATAATACGGATTTGAAATGCCCCACGTGCGGGAAACAATACAAGAGGCGAGCTTGGTACATCAAACATTAGAATAGAATACACATGGTGTTGAAGCACGACAGCCGTCGGTAAGAACTTCATCAGTCAGTTTACCCTCATACATCCCATGGTGAACCATCGTGTCAAAGTAACAGGAGTCCATAAATATCCGGACACGTCTTAGCATTCCGAGCCTTCAAAACTCAACCTGGAAAGTGCACGACGAAAATTTGGCCATTCTGCTAGAACATCCAGGCAAGAAACAAGATCTAAACAGCCAAGTGAACACTTTCCAAGATACAATGTATACGTATTTTAGTGAGCATTATCCACCTCCAAATTACCATGCTCCTAAAATTAAAGAAAACTCTTTTAAAACTAAATTGCGGAGAAAGAAAAGGGAGCTAAAGAAAAAACTTCGAGATGCCAAATGGGCGATTATCATCTTAGTCACCTATCAGTCAAGATCAATTCTTAAACTAATACAAGGTATATCGCAACAAATGTGATAGTTGCGATAGGGCAAGGCATGAAGTAAATTTTGATAAAAACCCTTTTCAGTACTCAAAAAACATCTTTAAAAGCCAAAATGGTAAACTTCTTTTGACCAAAGAACAAACTTACGAACATTACGAAAACACTTACGAAATACTTAAATGCAGAACACCATACAATCAACCGGAAACCCAAAGACCCCACGACCCTCTAGTACAATTCCAAGGGAATGCACCTACCATAGAGGAAATAGAGATACAAATAAAAAAGAAATTATCTAAATCGGCTCCACGCCCTGATGGGGTTCATATACACTGTGTTTTTTTTTAACTGGGACAATATGGGGAAATCCGAAACCATAGAAGATACAGGGAAACGGCCTAAGGAACCATTTATTCTTTTATTGTGAAAAAAAAATTGATATAGAATTTTTTTTGGTCAAGCGTGAGTTGTCCACAGAAATGACTTATTTTGAAAAAAAATTTTTTTGATGCGGATCGACTCAGTTTCATACAGGGAATATTTCATTGTATTGGAAGAAAAAAATCTGAGCAGCAGAAGTTAGTCAAATTTAATAAAATGTTTCTCATGCAACAGGTTAGCCGGGTTTCGAAAAGGCTACAGTACCGTGGACCACATCCATACTGTTCGGCAGATTATACAAAAGACTCACGAGTACAATCAGCCGCTGTGTATGGCTTTTGTGAACTACGAGAAAGCCTTCGACTGCATCGAGACCTGGGCAGTTCTGGATGCTCTGCAACGGTGTCGTGTTGATTGGCGATACATCGAAGTGCTGAGATGCCTATATGAGACCGCTACTATGTCCGTCCATCTCCAAGACCAGAAGACGAACCCCATAAGCATACAGCGTGGAGTGAGACGGGGGATGTTATATCCCCCAAACTATTCACCAACGCGCTGGAGGACGTCTTCAAGACGAAGAGTTCCAGTTCCAGAGTCTTGAAGACGTCCTCCAGCGCGTTGGTGAATAGTTTGGGGGATATAACATCCCCCGTCTGGGCGGGGTATAAACATAAATGGGGAGTACATCTCGCATCTTCGGTTCGCCGACGACATCGTCATAGTTGCTGGAGCAGCTGGGCGAGATGCTGCACAGCCTAAATGGAGCCTCTCGACGTGTCGGTCTTGGTGTGAACTTTGACAAAACCAAGGTTATGTTCAACGAACATGTCACGCCGAGGCCGATTGCCATCGAAGGGTCGACACTCGAAGTTGTTCAACAGTATGTCTACCTTGGGCAGGTTATCCAGCTCGGTAGAAACAACTTCGAGAAAGAAGTCACCAAAAGGATCCAATTAGGTTGGGCAGCATTTGGCAAACTGCGTCGGGTTTTCTCCTCCCCTTTACCGCAATGCCTTAAAACAAAGGTGTTCGACCAGTGCGTCCTACCTGTCATGACTTACGTTGCCGAAACGTGGACATTGACAGTGAGGCTTGTCCACGACTTAAAAGTCGCGCAGCGGGCTATGGAGCGAGCTATGCTTGGGGTTTCTTTGAAGGATAAAATTCGAAATGAGGCCATCCGACAAAGAACCAAAGTCACCGACATAGCTCGCAGAATAAGCAAGCTGAAGTGGCAATGGGCTGGCCACATCTGCCGAAGGACCGATGGCCGATGGAGCAAACGAGTCCTAGAGTGGAGACCACGAATCGGTAAACGGAAGGTGGGACGTCCCCCAGCAAGATGGACGGACGAGCTGAAAAAGGTAGCTGGGATAGACTGGATGCGCAAGGCGGAGGATCGGGTGCTATGGCGTAAAATGGGAGAGGCCTATGTCCAGCAGTGGACTGCAATAGGCTAATTGATTGATTGATTGAGGTTAGTTCAAAGTACCCACATCTACTGCATCACAGTCGATACTCACGTACAAAAAGCATTCCATATTCAAAAATGAGATTTTATTTGCACTGTAGAATTGGAACTGGACCTCCATGGTCTTAATTAAGACTTTTATGATTCAAATGAATAAAAAATATTAAAATTTCGAACGAACATTGTTATTTTTGTTACTTTCATTTTTTATTATCAGTTTGTTTGTGATTCATCATGGCGTTATCCAATGCACATAAAGTTGATTTAATCGAAGCGTATTTTTTAAATTATCGAAGCTCAGTTAATGCATTAAAGTGGTATCGGGAACGCTATCCTGATCGTAGTCTACCAAATCGCAAGGTAATTGAAAAACTTGTTAATAATTTAAGACAAGAGGGTTCTTTTAAACCTAAACTTAAGAGACGAACGATTAAATTGAATGAATTCATAACTATTGCCATCTTAGGATTTTTTGAAGCTTATCCAAAAGCATAATTACAAGAAGCTGCTGAAAATATCGGTGTGCATAAATCAACTGTAAGAAAGGTACTGAAGAAGCACAAGTATAAGTGTTACAGAGAGGGTCGACTTGTACAAGCATTGCTTCCAGGAGATACAGACCGCAGATTAACATTTTGTCGTTGGTTTGTAGCAAGATCGATTGGAAACCATTCTTTTCTAAATCAGATTATTTGGACAGATGAATGCAATTTTTCGAATAACGGTATGTACAATAGGAAAAATAATCATTACTGGTCACGTACTAATCCACTTAGAACTACAGAGACCCATAACCAAGTCCGCTTTTCGTTTAATTGCTGGTGTGCGGTATTACATAATAAAATCTTTGCTATTAAGATTTACCACGGAACGTTGAATAGTGAGAAATATCAACAGATATTAGATGTCATAAATAAAGTGGATGATAGCATTCCCTTAAGTAATTTAAATAGTGTCATTTACCAACAAGATGGTGCACCTGCACATAATAGCACAGCAAGTAAACGGTTTTTAGGTGAACATTTTCCTGGTCGTTGGATGGGTACACATGGTCCTATTAAATGGCCACCACGTTCACCCGACATGACGCCGATGGACTTTTTATATGGGGCCACCTGAAGGGTCGAGTGTATGAATCTCGATACAATACTGTACAAGAATTAAAAGAGGCAGTCCTTTATCACTTGAACAACATTAATCACATGTCCTTGGCTAAGGCAACAAGAGGTGTACTAAAACGTGCTCGTATCTGTATTCAGCAAGAGGGAGATCATATTGAACATTTGTTGCGTTAATAGTTTTATTAAAGTTGGTAAAAATTAGTATCAAGTACAAAAATTGCATGAGAAACATTTTATTAAATTTGACTAACTTCTGCTGCTCAGATTTTTTTCTTCCAATACAATGAAATATTCCCTGTATGAAAATGAGTCGAACCGCATCAAAAATTTTTTTTTTTCAAAATGACTCATTTCTGTGGACAACTCACGCTTGACCAAAAAAATTTCTATATCAAATTTTTTTTCACAAAAAAAGAATAAATGGTTCCTAAGGCCATTTCCCTATATCTTCTATGGTTTCGGATTTCCCCATACTGTCCCGGTTAAAAAAAACACTGTATAGTGTATAAAAAATGTCCAACAGTTCGTAAACATTTACCCATCCTAAAGATGCTAGACCGATAGCACTAACACAATTTCAAAAATATTTTTCTCAATTCTACAAACAAAAATGTGTCATTTTATGATTAACAATAGGTAGTTCGGACCTAACCACCAGAAAGGGATTTTACCCGGCATTTCTGGTTGTCTGGAACACAATAGTCTTTTAGCGGAAAGCTTAAAAGATGCCAGAAAATACGAAAGACAGATAACGGTATGTTGGATAGACCTAGAAAATGCATTTGGCTCAATTCCACATTACCTTATGGTATACGCGTTGCAATGGTATAACTTTCCACCCGTGGTCATAGAGATAATCGAGTCGTATTACTCGCAGCTAAAATTTGCTATAAGCTTCCAAGAAGTACACACAGGACCATTACGGTATAATGTGGGACTGTTTCAGGGATGCTGCTTGTCACCAATAGCATTTAACATAGTAATTAATATCTTAATTACCAAGTTAATACGTCACGAAAAGAAATGGGGTTATCGGTTTAAAGTAATATATACTCAGAGTCCATCTTAGCTTTTGCTGACGATCTCGCAATACTGACGCATAATCCAAAACAATGTCAGGAACTATTAAAGGAAGTCGATGAGTTCTGTTCGTGGACAAATGGACTGAGGACGAAGCCCATTAAGTGTCACTGTCTGTGTCTGGGTAGACGGGACACCAAATTTATCTCCTACGACCCGGGACTCTTCATTGGGGGTAAACCAGTTTCCATAGTCGCTGAATCGGTGCCATTTAAATTTCTTGGGAGAAAGATAGACTATAAAGGACGCACACCATCCTTAGATGATGCTGTCGATACGTTTATAAATGACCTAAATAAGATAGATCAGCTACCACTAAAAAAAAGCTTGGATATATGACAACTACTTAACATCACGTCTGACTTGCCTTTTCTGGTGTATGAATTCGGTAAAACCTTACTGGCGAAAATAGATGCAACTGTCAAAAAATCGCTAAAATCGTGGCTTGGACTAAGCGCACTCTGCTGATTCCTCTGCTCTATTTAGGGATCAAAATAATTTTGGAATGAAACTTAAGAAGCCATTGGAGCTCGATAAACACCTTAGAGTTACCAAAGCCCACATCTTAGGTAAATCCCAAGATGTCACAGTCAGGGCACTCCCGAAAGATAATAACGCGTCCGAGCTTGAATCTAGACTCCTATTCCATAAACGATTTATGATAGGGGCCCAGTCGAACAGAGTGGGGTTGGGAGTACGAGAGCCAGAAAGGGACCAGGATATACTTAAGTCCTTTCTAAAACAAGACGAAAATGATAAATATCGAGTGCACGCGATGAATTTGGAAATCCAAAATGAATGGTTGACAATGGGAGAGTTCTGCATACCGATGGCCTTAAAGTGGCGCACCTTGATCTATGACTGGTCGCCGGCCCTGTTAAAATTTTATCTTAACGCCTTTCAGATGACCCTCCCAGACCAGAGTAATCTGGTAAGGTGGGGGAAGGCCACAGAAAAACAATGTTATACTTGTGGTGAGGCAATAGGGACGGCTAGACACATATTAGTAGGATGTAGGGTGCTTCTCGATAGAGGCCATTACTCACGCCGCCACGATAAGGTGCTTATCATCATACGTGAAGCAATGAGTCTGGCAGTAGCTAGAGCCCAAAAAGGATTGACTACTAACAGACGTCATATCAACTTTGTGTCTGAAGGTTCATCCATAACATCCAGGAACAAACCTTATTCAATCTTAGATACTGCACCAGATTGGACTAATCGACACGTATGAAAAGCACTATAAAATTCCGGAGGATGTTGGGGTTTCGTCATCTAGACCTGACATATTCCTTTATTCTAAGAGGTTAAAACATGTGGTTACTAACTTACTGTTACTGTTAACTTACTGTACCGTGGGAAACAAATATACCGAAGGACCACACAATAAAGAAAAATAAATACTATGATCTCACAAACAAATTAATCAAAAACGGTTACTTGGTTAATTTGTATGCAGTGGAAGTGGGAGCGAGAGGTATACCAGCAAAATCTGTCTATAACCTACTTAAAGATCTAGGCCTATCGAGAGCTACAATAAGCTCATTACTAGGACGAATGTCTAAAGCGGCACTAGTAGGTTCGTATCAAATTTGGTTAGGCAGGGAGGGGAACTTGGGTAGTGAAGGTGAGTGTTGATGTACATCAACAAAAGGGGCCCCTTCTAAACCTGCACTTGGGTCGCAAGTCCCAGGCACTGTCCCGAGTTCCCAACTCAGCAACGCGATGGACCCGGCACCCGCACGGAGAATCCATGGATTGCTAAGAATATCGGTCTTTTATAATTAATAACTGCGAGACTTGCTAAATGTAGCAGCCACCGTCTCCTTTGTTGAACAGACATGTTTTGGCTCGAACGGTTCGGTGAATACTGGACGGTGCGCGTCACTCGATAGATTAATGCTGAATGTGTGGACGAAAGCCCATGCCATGGATTTTACTCGACATGATAGCTCGATCGAGTAAAACCGTATGTGAGTACGGAGCTTTACCCTCTCCAAGTGTACCTTTTGCTATAGTATAGCATCTGGAGAAGGTAATTTTAATTTACAATCTATCTGCAATATAGAAGTAAAGAATAACTTAAGAAACGTTATTTCCTCCCGGATGAAAATTTATCAGAGAATTGTTAAAATACTCTAGTAAATAATTAAAAAAATCAGCTAGCTGTAAGCCAAGAGAAAAGTCGTCAGCTGATAAGTTTCAGTAGGTTTATAGATGCTGTTGCGTTACACCTTTCAAAGTACCAGCTGACAAACTTTCCACTGAGATACAGCAAGCTGACATGAATTTTCATTCATAGTATGTATAATATGTATGTATTTACAAAAAAAAAGTATAAAAGTATGTTTATCCGCATTCTGGAACCCATAACACAAGCTAGTTAAACTATGCTTACTTTGGGTCTAGAAAGCGCTGCGTAGAATGTCGTAGAATATTTATTTATATATGTTTATAGTAGCATATAAACGATCACCAGGTACATTTTTAGTTAGAGGATTGGCTGGAGAGGCGACACGGAATCCTCTCGTACCGACTGACGCAGGTGATCTCCGGGAAGGGGTGCTTCGGGGACCACCTGCATCGGATCAGGAAGGAGCCAACGCCTCAGTGTCATCACTGCGACGCGAGCGAGGACTCAGGGCTGCACACGCTGGCGGACTGCCCGGCGTGGGAGGCGCCGAGGCGTGACCTCGTGGCAGCCATCGGGGTGGGAGTCCTCTCGCTCGGCAGCATGATTGCGGCAATGGTGCGGAGCGCGAGCGCGTGGGCCGCCGCCGCCTCCTGCGAGCATGTAATGCTCGCGAAGGAGGTGGCGGAGTGCGCCCGGGAGAGACTTAGAACTTTCCCGGTCCGCCGAGCCCCCAACTTGCTCGCCGCGCGTCGCAGGCAACTCAGGCGCCGGAGGTCGCTTAACGACCTCCGTCCTCCATGAGCGCAGGCCTGGGGGTGGCGGGTGAGGCCACCTGTCACCCCAGCAGAAGCAGGCCGGGACGGTGGGGCGACTAGCGCCCCTCCCCCAAACCGGGGCAAGACGGGGACACCGTGGTTCCCAAACCCGAGGGGGCCATCTCGAAACCGGAGATGGCCCAGGGTCAGTCGGGGTGCGAGGGATATGCTCTATGGGCAACCTTACACACCGGCGTCTGTAGACCCGAGACGGCGTGCGGTTATAGTCGGTTCAAGGCCGACATAACCGCCCCCGCTGGCACGCGGGGGGGTATCCGAAGGGATTTCCGCACGATAGAAAAAAAAAAGAAAAAAAAAGGTACATTTTTAGTTGAGAGGAAATCATTGAACATTTTTAGTTGAGAGGAAATCATTGAAAATATAATTTTTTTTTTCATGTTCAATTAGCCAGCTGACGTATAATCCACCGTGTTATGGTCAGCTGACTATGTTTTTCTTTCAAAATACTACATAAACTATACTCTGATAAATTTTCAAATGAGAGGAAATGACTGAAAAACCTTTTTTTTTCTCCAGCGGAGGCTGCCACTGCCCACCCCACCCACGGAGTCGCAGCTGACGGTCGCGAGTATTCATAGCATAAGTCCCTTATGCATTTTACAAAGTTTCGATTGGGAGGGACTTGGTCATGAAAATCTGTCACTGGCTCCTGGACTATTAATTGTGCTTCAATTATTTTGCTAGTGTTAATTTTTAGCTCCCTATAGTAAACATTTAAGCCTATTTATTATGAATTTTCTTGTAGCATATGTCAATGTTTATAGTTATTAATAATTATATTATAAGTTATACCGTGTTATAATCAGGTGATACTTTAACAAATAAAACTGCTAATATTGATTTCAATACAATGTATCAATCTTTACATTCACAACACTTGTGACAAGCATAATAAAAGCATGACTAAATCTATTGTTACCTAAATGTGTTGATCTTCATTCTTTCAATTCCACAGCAATTATCCAGTGCTTTTTAAATAGCTATGGCTATAGAAATATTGACAAAAATGCATGGTACCTAAATTTCTGACATCTGAGTATGTAACATGTGCTTTCCCTGCAGGGTATGCCTGAAGCGTGGGCCAGGCTGCTGATGGCCGCAAATATCAGCAAACAAGAACAGAAGAACAACCCACAAGCAGTCCTTGATGTCCTCAAGTGGTATGATGCATCTGCAACACAGCCACCACCTTCGAAATACATGACATCTGCACAGATGCACACTACACACTCAGGTATGTAAAAGACCAAAAATAAACATACATAATAATAGTAAACCAGGACAAGGTCTTGCCTTTAGATATTCTTAGAGTTCTCAGTTAAATTTTATGTTGTAATGGAATTGACATACCTTTTTACCATCACATAAATTGTCAGTAGACTAGTAGAGTCAGTTATGGTATGCAAAAAGATTAATATGTACTTTATCTTTGAACTAGCTAACCTAATATGTAAGATTTAAAGGTAATATAGATTTTATGTGGAAGCTAAGTTAACCGTGATAATGTATCGTCATGGTAGTGAGGCTTCAGTCTGCTCAGACTTTCCAATGAATTCCTGGGTGAAGTCATTATTCTACCGTCAGGCGCTGCGAGTAGAATATTGTGTAAAAAGTTGATTTCCTAATTGAAATAAACAACACAATATTTTTTTACCTATTTCTGCCAAAATTTACCAGTGATATGAAATCCAATCCAATCATTTTTTCATATGCTTATCCCTGAAGGGGTAGCTATAAATGTGTTAACACCCACATTTCGCCACATAGTTTTACGATTCCATTCCTCATGGCCATTTCCTCCACCCCTTTTTTTTTTTCGTGCGGAAATCCCATCTGATACCCCCCCGCGCGCCAGCGGGGGCGGTTATGTCGGGCTTGAACCGACTAAAACCGCACGCCGTCTCGGGTCTACAGACGCCGGGGTGTAAGGTTGCCCATAGAGCATATCCCTCGCACCCCGATCCATTTCCTCCACCCTATAAATCTTTCCTCCACCCTATAAATCTTTGTTCAACCTGAGAATAAATAAATGAATATTCTAAGACATTCTTCATAACGCTATCTCTACACCCAAAGTAAACATAGCTTAACTAGCTTGTGTTAGGGGTTCTAGAATACATACAGACATCTAAGATACTTTTTGTTTGTAAATACATACATATTATACAAAGAAAACACCCAGTCCAAATGCAAATATTCATATTCATGCATACATGTATTTGTACAGAGCAGGAATCGCCACCTTTGTTTTAGCAGACGAACGCTCTACTGCGGCGCCACAGAGTTACCCGGAAACAGTCTGCAGCAGTCGCTCTGGCTATGGAAATATGTTCTTAGTCTCCTCTTTCGTAATAAACATTTTGTGAAGTCAAACTCAACTTGCTTATTATTTTATTACAATAGCTGCAACCAATTCGACAGGATCGTCAGTGTCTCGAGTATCTTCTAGTAGTCCCTCGTCGTCAACGCCAACTGACACAGAACATCCGGAGCCACCTCCACCACCGCCATCAAGACCCGACCGCACTAAGAGTATTGTAAGTATATTTTCTATGTGCATAATATTAGAAAAATCTAATTTATACGGTTATAGAACATGGTTACTAGGGAAGGTGAAGACTTAAGAAAAGATGGATGGAGTGTGTGAAAGATGACAGAGGAAGATAGGGAGTGAACATTGACATGACTGCTTGCAAAAGCACAAAAGTTGCGCCAGTTGAATCAGTACAGCGGCGGATTAACGGAGGAAGTTGTGGCTCTCAAAGCTGGGGGGTCAGAAAAAAACGTAGGAGAGTGGACCCCCTGCTCCAAAGTGTCCAGCGTAGAGACTTCTTGGATATGTCTTTTGTTCAAAATTATGAGTGGGCTGATAGACTGCCCACAGTTATTGAGTAAATTTAGACTGACTGTGCCTTCGAGAAACCCGAGGAAAGCGATCGCACCTCTTGCAGCCCCTCTCAGGAAAACAGAGTTCGGTAGGAATTCAGTCATTCTTCGATTTAGTCGGTTACTTAATATAGTTTGGCCGTTTAGAGAATGCGTTCCTGACACGTCGCGATTGAACTGACGACGTAACTTTGTAATGGCGTTGCAGTTACGATAAAAATATTTTTGCTGGTTGTTTCCCGTTTTAACAATTGATGAGCATTAAAACAACATTATTATATCAATAATCAATGAATGTTATAATTTTGTGCCAAACTGAGTGTGTCAAATAACTTGGTAAACAATATTTTTCTAAATCTATACTGCGCTATTACAAGCTTATGTCGGCGCTTTATATTTGTAGTGCTGTGCTAACAATAACAGGCAATAATAGTATCGTAATCTGTTCTTATGCAGTTATACTTTATAAAATAATACGTTTTTTTTTTAAGAATTTGAAAATAATGGACTATAAGATAACTTTTATTAAATATAAAAATAAAACTACGACCAAACCGAACGCGCGAAAGAAAGTAGCATTTTTATATTTAGGTTGAAAATGGTAACCCCAAATGGCGTTACTAGCATTTTATACTTAGATTAAAAATGGTAACCCCAAATGGCGTTATGGGCCGCCATTTTGTGACGCTAAAACAGTCGTCTGTTGTCGTTTCGTGCGGATAGACCACGTTCTTCAAGTGTTTTCGATCTGTTTTTATTTGATTACCCGGCTTTCGTTTAATGGACTGTTTCTGCTTTTCAAACTGACATCGACGCTAAATCGGACTTCGATTGTGTTTTGTATTGCGTTCTTTTTACTTTTGGTGCATAATAATGCCTAAACGTGGACAAACATTGAAAAGTGGAACCCGTGAGTTAATCATCAAGCTGCAAGATTACTTTGAGCGGGAGCGGCAAAATAGCGGACCCCTGGTACCTGTCGAACAAGTACAAGAACGCGTCTCTCAGGTGCTTGGAGTTAGCAAACGAACGTTAACATATATTAATAAAGAAAAGTTCGGCTCCACTGGCACGGAAGATAATATTTTACGTACTCCGAAGAAGAAACGTAGAACTAAACCCGTGACAGATATTGACACCTTTGACGCCGATGCAATCAGAAATCATATATATGGTAACTATTCCAGAAATGAATATCTCAACAGGAAGAAGCTTTTGGCATCGTTAAGAGAAGCTGGACTGTTTAGCGGGGGTAAAACTGCTTTAACCAAAATCTTAAAAGATATTGGTTTTTCGTATAAAAAAACTGACAAACGAAATTTTTTATTAGAACGATACGATACGACATAATTTTAAAACGAATAAGTTTTTTGAGAGAAGCAAAAAAAATTGATAACTGGGATAATGTCGTGTTCATTGACGAGACATGGCTAAATGCCAATCACACGGTTTCCCGTTCTTGGACGGATGATACACAAGCGTCGACGTCGAAAGTACCAATGTGTAAGGGGGCCCCGGCGGCGGCGACTGGGACTGGGGGCGGCAGTCGCCCCCATAAAAGCCATAGTAGCCCAGTGTTAGGTGCAATAGGAGGGCAGAACCCAGTCGCCCCCATAAAAGCCATAGTAGCCCAGTGTTAGGTCCAATAGGAGGGCAGAACCCACTCGTCGGCAGTCGCCGCCATAAAAGCCATAGTAGCCGAGTGTTAGGTACAATAGGAGGGCAGAACCCAGTCGCCCCCATAAAAGCCATAGTAACCCAGTGTTAGGTGCAATAGGAGGGCAGAACCCAGTCGCCCCCATAATAGCCATAGTAGCCCAGTGTTAGGTACAAAAGGAGGGCAGAACCCACTCGTCGGCAGTCGCCCCCATAAAAGCCATAGTAGCCCAGTGTTAGGTGCAATAGGAGGGTAGAACCCACTCGTCGGCAGTCGCCTCCATAAAAGCCATAGTAACCCAGTGTTAGGTGCAATAGGACGGCAGAACCCACTCGTCGGCAGTCGCACCCATAAAAGCCATAGTAGCCCAGTGTTATGTGCAATCGGCATCGTAATCAACCGTCGGAAAAGAAAATAATATTCAAAACGACAGCTCATGAGGTGCCGTAATGAAATAACACTTCAAAGCGACGCCGACTATTTGAATTATTTTAGGCGGCTGTGATATAGACGATACTTGCGCGGTAGGCCCACCGGTCGACTAAGGTGCTGCGGGCCTACCGCGCAAGTGTCGTCGAAATCACAGCCGTCGAAATGTTGCGCTGGTCAAGGTCGACGGCCATTTTGTACCGCCCCATTGATAATCGATGCCGGCGCGGCGTAAGTATGAATGAAACGCTGTTTTTGACAGTTAAATAGCTGCCGCCTAAAAAAATTCTAATCGACGGCGTCGCTTTGAAGTATCATTTCATTACGCCACCTCATGAGCTGTCGTTTTGAATATTATTTTCTTCTCCGACGATTGATTACGATGCCGATTGCACATAACACTGGGCTACTATGGCTTTTATGGGTGCGACTGCCGACGAGTGGGTTCTGCCGTCCTATTGCACCTAACACTGGGCTGCTATGGCTTTTATGGGGGCGACTGCCGACGAGTGGGTTCTGCCCTCCTATTGTACCTAACACTGGGCTACTATAGCTTTTATCGGGGCGACTGGGTTCTGCCCTCCTATTGTACCTAACACTGGGCTACTATGGCTTTTATGGGGGCGACTGCCGACGAGTGGGTTCTGCCCTCCTATTGCACCTAACACTGGGCTACTATGGCTTTTATGGGGGTGACTGGGTTCGGCCCTCCTATTGCACCTAACACTGGGCTACTATGGCTTTTATGGCGGCGACTGCCGACGATGGCATTTCGTCCTCCAACTCCTTCGCTTATTCCTTCCTTCTGAAAGATACGAAAACAACACAGCATAAACGTTTAAGTAGGTAAGGTAAAGATTAAAGAGTGTTTTAATTAGTCGCAGGTACAATAGAAGGGCAGAACCCAGTCGCCCCCATAAAAGCCACAGTAGCCCAGTGTTAGGTGCAATAGGAGGGCAGAACCCAGTCGCCCCCATAAAAGCCATAGTAGCCCAGTGTTAGGTGCAATAGGAGGGCAGAACCCAGTCGCCCCCATAAAAGCCATAGTAGCCCAGTGTTAGGTACAATAGGAGGGCAGAACCCAGTCGCCCCCATAAAAGCCATTGTAGCCCAGTGTTAGGTGCAATAGGAGGGCAGAACCCAGTCGCCCCCATAAAAGCCATAGTAGCCCAGTGTTAGGTACAATAGGAGGGTAGAACCCACTCGTCGGCAGTCGCCCCCATAAAAGCCATAGTAGCCCAGTGTTAGGTGCAATAGGAGGGCAGAACCCAGTCGCCCCTATAAAAGCCATAGTAGCCCAGTGTTCGGTACAATAGGAGGGCAGAACCCACTCGTCGGCAGTCGCCCCCATAAAAGCCATAGTAGCCCAGTGTTAGGTGCAATCGGCATCGTAATCAACATTCGGAAAAGAAAATAATATTCAAAACGACAGCTCATGAGGAGCCGTAATGAAATGAATTAATTTTTAGGCGGCAGTTATTCACCGTCAAAAACAGCGTTTCATTCATTCTTACGCCGCGCCGGCATCGATTATCAATGGGGCGGTACAAAATGGCCGTGGACCTTGACCAGCGCAACATTTCGACGGCTGTGATATCGACGACACTTGCGCGGTAGGCCCACTGGTCCAAGTTAACGCGCCATAAGCGGAGCGGGTAATCGGAACGGCTACTCTTTACGAAATGTATAGAATAGCGTCCGCTACATCTTCCCCCTGGCCAGTCCGTGACTACGGTCGATAAAAATAGGGGAACCGCACTCTTCTGCCACTTGTTCTCTTCTGCGAAATCTGGTGTCGTAGAAGGAAGAGAAGATGGTACTGGTGGTTTTGCTTCTTCCTTGAGTAGATACGCTGGCTTCAGTCTATCAACAGTGACGTTCACCTTCTTGCCTCGAACGTCTATGGTGAAGAATTTCGGCTGCCGGTGTAGAACCTTGAAGGGGCCAGCGTATGGTGCTTCTAGCGAGCTGCGAACGCGATCTTGGCGCAGGAAAACGTGTGGTGAGATTGCCAAGTCTCGCGGTATGTAGAAAGGTGACGAGGAGTTATGCCATGAAGTAGGACGTGGTGTCAACTTGGCCATTTGAGAACGAAGACGGCTTGCATACTCGGTGACGTCAGCTGCAGTGTAGTCTTCTTTAGGACAGATAAACTGTCCTGGTAAGTGAAGTGGCTCGCCGTAAACGAGCTCTGCAGGGGAAGTCTGTAGATCTTCTTTCAGGGCACTTCGCATACCAAGAAGAACAAGAGGAAGCGCTTCAGTCCATTGTGACGAGGTATGACACATAATGGACGCTTTTAGCTGCCGGTGAAAGCGCTCCACGATGCCATTCGCCGCAGGATGATACGCCGTAGTGCGAAAGTGACGGGCGCCGACCAAAGAAGTCAAAGCATTGAAAAGGTTGCTTTCAAATTGGCGTCCTCTGTCAGTGGTGATTCGTGCTGGACAGCCGAACCGCGATATCCAACCGGATACCAAGGCTGCTGCACAGGTTTCTGCTGTAACATCCTTCAGCGGAAACGCCTCAGGCCATCGAGTAAATCGGTCGGCTAAGGTGCTGGTCCAAGTTAACGCGCCATAAGCGGAGCGGGTAATCGGAACGGCTACTCTATACGAAATGTATAGAATAGCGTCCGCTACATCTTTTTTTAGGCGGCAGCTATTTAACTGTCAAAAACAGCGTTTCTTTCATGCTTACGCCGCGCCGGCATCGATTATCAATGGGGCGGTACAAAATGGCCGTCGACCTTGACCAACGCAACATTTCGACGGCTGTGATATCGACGACACTTGGGCGGTAGGCCCCCTGATTGTGGAATATTTTGACCGAGATATCAGGATTGATTCTGTTATTGATAATAATATAATTATACATGTAGGCGAAGATGATGATGAAGACACCACCTCCTCGAGCGAATCGGAGTCTGATTAATATTCTGTACGCACATTCAATTCAATGTACTTTATTGCATAGAAATACAGATTGTAACTTTGTAACAAAGAATAAATAAAACAATTTTATTATATTAATATTACCTTTTTTTGGTTTCCACTTAAATAACTAAAATATAAATTTTAAATGATTCCGCCAATTTAAAACAAAAATAATCTTGGAGGAACGGTAACGAACTCAGTGTTATGTTGTGCCCAAGGTGTCAGGAACGCATTCTCTGAACGGCCAAACTTTAGTTGCAGTTCGTCAGTGGATGTCCACCATGATTCATTCACCACCTTCAAAAAAATTATCAAATTAAAGTTGACCTAGAACAGTGTTAGCGATTCTCAAGGGATTCCTGATTGGTCATTGAAACTAATTTTGATTTATATTTGATTTTAATTTTAATTTTGATTTTAATTTTTGATTTTGATTTTAACTTGATTTGATTCGTTTGACATTGATTTGTTTGAATTTGATATGTATTCATTTAATTTGATCAATGTATTTTTTTTCTTTTAATCTTTAGCTGTTCTCCTATATAATTATTGAATTTGCTCACAATGTTAAATGCACAATGCTTAAATTGATGGTTTTTTACCATCAATTTAAGATATTACTCATAATTTTCGTATTTATTACTATTTCATCGACATGATTGCATTATAATTAATTACTTGACATTAATTTACATTTAAATTTGACATTATGACCCATTGTGACACATTAATTGATTACTATTTTAAAATCTTTTCCTGTGACGTTTGTATTTTATGTTGTTTTTTTTTGTGTTTATGTGGAGTGATCGAGATTGAGGTTTAATACCTAATAAAACGGGCCGATTTGAGCCTTGAACTCGATCAAAATTGAGCATGCAGTGGCTGCCTTAAAAGGTTAAACAACCAAATAGATCAATCGTTTATGTAATTATAGCATAGTATTGTTGTATTAACCACTGGCTGTCCTAATAAATAAATAAAGTACATTCTTTGGGTGCAACTCGGTTTGAAGCTGGGATGATGATGATGGCAGGAAGATGATGATGATCAGAAGATGTTATTAACCATTACTTAATGGTTTAGACTTAAAAGCTTTTTCTGATTTGACTTAAGAATACTTTTTTATTAATTTTCTTTCATAAAATGTTAATTACTGCATACAGTTTAATGTGAAAATAGTTGTTATTGAAAAAAAGTCATACTTAAAGTTTCAGCTTATTCTCTTTTTACAGTATACAAAACCAATCGAAGAAGAGGAGGCGCCGCCGCCAAGACCTATTCCCGCGCCAGCATCCCCACCACACGTACCGCATCCAGCCCTCACAACACATTCAGTTAGTATCGTTTAATTTTATTTTTTTCAACCTTCTACAAGACGAGGGAATCTTCTACCAGAAGAATTTCGATTTAGCTTAGTTGGTCAGAGTATTCCCCCTAGGAAGGGACTATTAGCGGGCTCAAGTCTCATCCTGGATCGTGACTTTTTATGATTTAAATTTATAGGAAAAGTTAGCAAGGAGGCTCGGAAGGCCAAACGACTGTTGCTCCCGGAAAAGCTGACATACTAACCATAAGCGGAACCTAGACTCAAAAGTGCAAGCTTTGGATGACATCAGATCGCGCCCTGACATGGGACAAACACATAAAACTGATGATAAGCCGAACAAGACGCCTAATACACATATTTAAATCGCTAAGAGACACCGCACCTCTAGAGATACTAAAAACAGTCTTCATGTCACTAAGCCAAGTCATCATCCAGTACTGCATTACAGTATGGGGTGGAGCCGCCAAAAACACATATTAGGCCTAGAAACAGCACAAAGAACCATATTGAAAGTGATGACTAGGAGACCACTTCGTTTTACCCTACTGTCCAATTATACAAAGCTCTTAAAGGTCCTAACAGTTAGTCAGCTCTTTCTACACAAAACTTTGTTGAAAAAACAACGAACTATACCTCTCCCTAACCCGAAACAACGGAGCATAAATCCGGTGTGCCATAGCGTCCCCTGTAAAACCTCCTTCGCAAAAAAACAGTTTAACAGTACTAGTACTAAATTATATAATACAGTAAACAAGACATTAGGAGTCTCTCCCCTACCCTGCTTAAGAACTTCCTTGACAATCCACCATATTTACAAACACAAACGAATATAAGCGCGCGCACACACACAAACACATCCTCTGCACACATCCTCAAACATTCATACACACACACACATCCCCAAACACATTCATACACGTAAGTACGCCTTCATAGCCGACAACACTACACAAAGCTTACCTTAAAGATACCGCTGACAAGCGGACATTTACATCACACTGAACGCGGTCTCCCAATATACAGGCAATAGCCTTGTTTGAGAAACAGCAATTATCATCTAGAGACAATTATGTATTCATTAACAATATTGAAGCACCTTATCCATTTTTTTAGTTACGCCTACCGTATCCATGTTATACAGATCTCCAGTCGAACCGAAGTAGGCGGAGGCGGTGTACTGGACCGCAACAAGAACCCCGCGGGCGGCCCGGCGCACGCGCTACACACGCCACCCCCGCACACGCCCCACGCCCCGCATTTGCCACCCGCTAACGGCGCGCAGACCAACACCGACACTACGTATGTATCTTACCAAGCTACTCGTTGCGAAGAACTAATACACATGATTGTAATCCCAAGGAAATGTAGTTTAGTAAAAACAACAGTATGTAAGCACCGTCAATTATGAAAAATTAACTACTTATATCCTCATCACCCTAGGTATGGATCCCAGTTAAATCTCGAAACCAGATGCTTTCTGGCAATTTTTTCAAAGAATATTATTAACCGAAATTACTAACATACTTTAAACACATTTCCTGCAAAATTTATCCAGAAACAAAAGCTTACTTGAAAAATTTACTTACTTCAGCTACAGCTTACTTCTTTTACCGTTTTCAACTATCACACATCTTTTACAATACTGTTGGGCGGTTTTTGATTTTAGAATACCGTTGGCCGGTTTCGGAATTGAGAAACTGACGCACTGTTCGTAAATAGGCGTTGACGAGACTCAAATTCAGTTTCTCAATCCAGAAATCAGACAATCTATTTTGACCATTATTTAATAGTTATTTATGCAACTGTGGTATAATGAGGGGTATTAAAACATGAATGTGGGTTTATCACACGAAGCGAAGCTGAGTGTGATAATAGTATCACATGAATGTTTTAATACCTAATTATACAGTTGCATACAAGACTTTATCTACACCCATGATGTGTCCTCTATAAAATATTCTGAAACCATGAGGCGATCTAAGAAGTTAAAATTCATGAAAGTTTAATTACAGTTCTAGATTTTTCCGGTAGTAATTTGTTAGAAATGTCCTTTGCTGCATTCGAAATGTCTGGAGGTGTGTTATCAAAACTTGAATCGCTCATTTTCGTAAGTAAACAAAATTCGCAAAAATAATAGCGAAGAAAAATAGCGGGAATTCGAATTCGAACGAATAAGCTTTAATTTTTTTTTACGCCGCGCCGCCGCTGCTGTAGTGCACATGCAATGCAACGCGCGTGAATGACAGTTCTTTTTTTGAAACTCATACTGATTCCACACATCCAGCGGTAAGAATTTGGCTGTCTGATGAGTAACCCTTTGCGCGGAAGAGATTGAAAAAGCGAAAGGAGTGTTATTATGAAATTTCATACAACATTATAACACCCGTTCGGATGATATTATGGTTGTTAGGACATTGGATGTATTAATGTTGGCAATAAGCTAACTGTTTCAGAATCTTTTATAGAGGATTTAAAGCATGGGTGTAGATAAAATGTCTTGGGCATTTCATTTTAGAAAACGAATACTTATTATTCTTATTTCATTGAAGGAGAGCAACAGGCCAACAACAGAGGAAAAAGAAAATGAGTGATGAGGAGATTTTAGAGAAATTAAGAACAATTGTTAGTGTTGGTGACCCCAATAGAAAGTACACAAAAATGGAAAAAATTGGTCAAGGGTAAGATCTAATTTATTATCAATGTTATTTGAGGAATTAAACATGTATTTATGTATAAATTTGTTCGATATAGCGCCTCAGGCACGGTGTATACGGCAATCGAGACATCAACGGGTATGGAGGTAGCGATTAAACAGATGAACCTTAGCCAGCAACCCAAAAAGGAGTTGATTATCAATGAGATCCTTGTCATGCGGGAGAACAAACATAACAATGTAGTCAACTACCTTGACAGCTATTTAGTCAATGAAGTAAGTACACAGGCACCTAATGTATTTTAGCGTAATATTCTATTTGTGACATTGGTAGTTAATATGTTAATATACTAGCTGATGCCCGCCCGGAAGTTGGTTATCGTTGAAATAAAACTATTTTTAACGGATTCTATCACGATTTATTTGATGTTATTTTATATTTTACATTGATCCCGACGTTTCGGTTGCTTTTCAGCAGCCATGGTCACGTTTCAATGTGTGACATTCGCGTATCATTGGTTATCGTTTTTTGGCCATATTTCTGGTTCTTCTCAACCAATTGCAATCAATTATACGGCAGATTTTAAGTCTAACCAAGACCCTTCGAAAAAAAAACAGCATCAAAATCTGTTCAGTAGGTTTTTGCGTCCATCGCGAACAAACAGACAAGAATTCCAATCAGTATGCTAACCTTTCCTACAGATTTAGATCGGAAACAGAGAACATCTAGGACGGGACTTGAACCCGAGACCAGTCCCTTACAGGGGGACCAACTGAACTACCTAGATATGTCCCAGATATTCGAAATTCTCCGATATATTATTTATGGTACGGCTAGAATTACGGTAGATGGCTCCAGCGTCGCCCCGCGACGTATGTAATATATAGGAGAATATTGTTTTTTTTTATACAGTTTAGGTGGCAGACAAGCACACGACCCACCTGATGGGAAGCGGTTACCGTGATCTATGGACGTGAGCAACACCAGGGGCGTCACACTCGCGCTGCCGACTCTGTAGAAACCTTCTAATGCCGAATACTGTGCGCACCGTTCTAACGCGTGAGGATGAATTCCCTGTCTGTGGCGAGCGGTGCGAGGATAGAATGTGGTCGTTGGCATCATATCGAGCAATTAATCGAATATCTGGGACGTAGGTAGCTCAGTTGGTTACAGCATTCCCCCTGTAAGGGAGTGGTCGCGGGTTCAAGTCCCGTCCTAGATGTTCTCTTTTTCTGATCTAAATCTATTTTATAAATGTGTATTGAATTTTGTTTTACCAACTTAGTGATCATGTACAATGCAATATATTTGTGGCGATATCATATATCTGACATCCATACATATCTAAGGAACTACTGATTCGGCATCGTACAATAAAAGTTCTCACGCTGTTATGTGTACGAATACACATTAACCGTTAGGCCGCTGCCCGCCAGATATTATCGCCTAGCCTGGCCGGAGGAACCCTCTGTGTCGAAGGAACATCATACCTTAGTCCTCCATATAATATTACAGAGTAGTTACATTTAACTAAAGTAAGTCATTGAAGATTTTCAATGCTATGCATATGCAAAAACGGTTAAGTTTTACACCATGTCTGACATTAGGGCGTTTGAACACAACACGACAGTTTGCTGAAGCATGCAGTGTTTTATCTTACATACTAACCAAAACATACTCCTGCATTAGTAGCTTAAGACAAAGCATTTTTTCTAGTTATTTAATGTATTAATTAAATACCTACCTACAGTCAATAACCTTTTATTCTACTGTGTACAAATTAGCCGTCTGTTCCCACCTGTTCTGTAGTTCTGTTGGCAGAACAACTGATAATTTTTTGCCAATTAGTTCTGTCCACAAAACAAATGGGAATATAATTTCCACGTGTTTTGCTGAATAGATCTGTTGGCCGACCTACTGGTAATTATTTTCCCATTAGTTCTGTTAACAAAACACATGGGCATACTATTCCGACTTTTTATGTTGAGTAGTTCTGTCACGAACTTTGTGAATCAAACTTCTTACTTCTCCATGCAATCAATTATCAAGCACTGGCCACTTAAGGTATTTATTTCAAATTCATGTTGGTAGATTACAACGAAGAGTCTGAGTCCGTATTCTGGTTTTGCAGTAAAGAAGTAAGAGCTAGCGAAGTAACGCAAAAAAAAACCTTTTTAACCGACGAAAAAACGGAGAAGGTTCCCAAGTCGACGCGGATATTTTTTTTTATGTATGACCACACATAACTTTTTACAGAGTAGTCCGATTTTGATAATTCTTTTTTTTATTGGAAATAAAAACTCAACCCTAAGGATGATTGATTGTTCAATCACTTATTGTAAGGTATGACCACGCATAACTTTTTATTTTTCTCGTTATTAGATTCTTCTAAATATCTTTTTCTCATTCGAGCAGTTTTGTAGGCCTACCCATGTAGGTATATAAAACCTGTTTTTTTTAAAGTATTTATATTATACAACAAATAATGGTTAAAGAAGTATTATATGAAAGTTAATAGCTTAAGTAAGGTAGCTGAATATTTTGAAAGTAATAAAAAAAATGAATTAAAAACTTTTTAACAAAAAATTTAACCCACGAAAAAACTGAAACCAAAAAATAATAATCTTTTTTTATTTAACCTTAACAACTAACTTCTTAAAGTAATGAAACTATATCCAAGTATATATTTTTGTAAATAGTTGAGTGTTTAATTACCTTAATAACTAAGTCCTTAAACTATATATATTTTTGTAAATAGTTGAGTGTTTAATTTTAATTACCTTAATAACTAAGTCCTTAAACTAATGTGAGTATAGCTAAGTTTTGAGTCGGTTCCAAACAAGCTATGTAATTGATTAATTACGTAAAACGTAATGCGCGGCGGCGGCGCGGCGCGACACTCCTCTTCGCCGGAAAATGCCGAGCGTTCACGAAGTTAATGTCAGCGAGTCAGCAACTCAAACGGGCACACACGTGACCTACGTCGCAATACATCGTTGCGAGTGGTCGTGCGGAGAGCGTATTTTTTGGAATGTTTATCGCTGGAGATTTCATGTTGCATTGTTAATTAGATTTGATTATTTCGTTAAATTTAAGGTAATTTAGTGATCTTTGTACATTGATTGTTTGGCACTGACTCAAAATTACTTAGCTATACTTACGTTAGTTTAAGAACTTAGTTATTAAGGTTTAATTAAAAACTCAACTATTTACAAAAATATATACTGAGATATAGTTTCATTACTTTAAGAAGTTACTTACTAAGGTTAAATAAAAAAGGTTTATTATTTTTTGCTTTTCAGTTTTTTCGGCGGTTTAATTTTTTTAGACACCACTTTCAAAATATGCCCAGAACCTTTCTTACAGATCTCGGAAGCTTTGAAGATACTATCAGTGTGATGCCCCTAATATATGCACTTATTAGTTACAAAATTAAAAAGTCTATTCCACACCGATTAGTCTAAATAAAATCACAGGTTCCAGATAGGAATCCTTCCATTTTCATTACTGATTCGAGTAAGCCGTCATTCAAGCCATTGCTGATTTTTCCCTAATGCCGAGCATCAGGGATGTTACTATCATTACGCAAATAAAATGTATAGAAAATCAAAGCAATTGGGTATATTAAAAACAAACGCAAAAAAAGAATCTTAAGTTTGTGCAGCGTTTTTTCACTGTTGTCCCAAAAACGTATTACGGAAGGATGGGAGATGTAAAATCTCAAGTGCTGGATTTTAGCGAAAGATGCGACTTTTTATGAAGTATATGAGTTTCTGGATGAACCCCAAGCGCATCAAGTTATGGATTGCCTTTGGTCGGCGCCACTGCACAACTAATGTTGTTAAAGGCTGGCGCGCGCCATTAACATTGTCATTTAGGTACCATAAATTTTCTTCGAATTTCTTTCTTTCGGTCGGTACCATCAATTATATTATATATTCGGGACTGAAATCAAACTTATCAAGGTTTTCGTTTTCCTGTGACAAGAAGATACCATTTCTTACCACTGGAAATGAGGCGCGATATTGGTGACGGTGGTGAAGTTCCGCCGTTCAGAGAATGTGTTCTTGACACCTATCAGTTAGTCAAGACTAGTGATGGGCACAACATAACACTGAGTTCGTTACCGTTCCTCCAAAATGAACCGCCGCGTTATTTTTAAGATTATTTTCGTTTTAAATTGGCGGAATCATTTAAAATTTATATTTTAGTTATTTAAGTGGAAACCAAAAAAAGGTAATATTAATATAATAAAATTGTTTTATTTATTCTTTGTTACAAAGTTACAATCTGTATTTCTATGCAATAAAGTACATTGAATTGAATGTGCGTACAGAATATTAATCAGACTCCGATTCGCTTGAGGAGGTGGTGTCTTCATCATCATCTTCGCCTACATGTATAATTATATTATTATCAATAACAGAATCAATCCTGATATCTCGGTCAAAATGTTCCACAATCAGGTTTTTAGTTTTCTCAACAACCTTTGCCCAGTCATCTCTTGTGACTTCCCCGAAGGCTTCTTTTAATAGGGTCATCATCTTTTTCGTGCTGAATGGCGGGGAAGTATTTTGGCGGGCGGCGTAACCTTTTATTTGAGCCCAGATTAGCTCAATCACGTTATATTGGCAATGATACGGTGGAATTCTTGAACGCGATGACCGTACTCCAGAGCCAGTTCATCGATTTCGTATCGCACATTTGCCGCTTTATTTTCTTTAACTAATTTAATTAGCTCTGCTTTTAGCATCTACATATTTGCGTCAATGCCTTTTGCTTGTAACCAAGCCACCATTTCTTCTTTTTTATTAGCTTGGGTAGGTGGTTTCTGTATTTGAAGGCAGAAGGCTCTGGTAGGCTGGCCAAAAGCACGTTCTGGAACCACTCTTTAAATGTAGTGGCATTCATTTCCTCGTGGTAGTCATTTGTGGTTTTTGATTGAAATGCCAGTAACGCGTTCTCCACAAAGCCGTATTTTGCAGAACCTGCGTGGCATATTATCAGACGGGCCCCCTTACCCATTGGTACTTTCGACGTCGACGCTTGTGTATCATCCGTCCAAGAACGGGAAACCGTGTGATTGGCGTTTACCCATGTCTCGTCAATGAACACGACATTATCCCAGTAATCAATTTTTTTTGCTTCTCTCAAAAAACTTATCCGTTTTAAAATTATGTCGTATCGTTCTAATAAATAGCGGCGATAGCTCGGTGGCGTACGTAACGGACTGCTGAGACGAGGTATCGAGTTCGATCCTCAGTCGCCCCGGGCTCACACCTCTGACTTTTCGTAGTTATGTGTGCATTAATAAATGTTAATAATCGCTCGCTTAATAATGTGCCCAGTAGATGGCAATAGGCTCGCCCCCTATTACATTGGGACCTCAACATAACTGGCGAATCGTGGGTGTGTAATACACCTCTGCCTACCCCTTCGGGATACAGGCATGAATTTATGTTATGTTATGTCGTTCTAATAAAAATTTCGTCTGTTTTTTTTTATACGAAAAACTAATATCTTTTAAGATTTTGGTTAAAGCAGTTTTCTCTTAACGATGCCAAAAGCTTCTTCCTGTTGAGATATTCATTTCTGGAATAGTAACCATATATATGATTTCTGATTGCATCGGCGTCAAAGGTGTCAATATCTGTCACGGGTTTAGTTCTACGTTTCTTCTTCGGAGTACGTAAAATATTATCTTCCGTGCCAGTAGAGCCGAACTTTTCTTTATTAATATTTTGTTATCGTTCGTTTGCTAACTCCAAGCGCCTGAGAGACGCGTTCTTGTAGTTGTTCGACAGGTACCAGGGGTCCGCGGGGTGTGTGTTGGGTAAGGGGTGTGTGTTGGGTAACCTCCTCGAGTGTCGCTCCGATTCCGATCCCGCTGCAGTCCGGGGGGAACGGAATCGGAGCGGCCGGTACACCCTGGGCGGCGGTCAATGGCTTCCCCTTCATAGGGTTGGCATTGATCGTCGGCCAATACCCAACGTGGCGGGAACACATCGCTCTCCGTACTCCTCTGCTTTCAGAGGAGACAGGATGAGCGATGCTGTTAGTGGTGAGATGGCCCAGGGTCAGTCGGGGTGCGAGGGATATGCTCTATGGGTAACCTTACACCCCGGCGTCTGAAGACCCGAGACGGCGTGCGGTTTTAGTCGGTGCAAGCCCGACATAACCACCCCCGCTGGCCGGCGGGGGGGTATCCGAAGGGATTTCCGCACGAAAAAAAAAAAAGGTACCAGGGGTCCGCCATTTTGCCGCTCCCGTTCAAAGTAATCTTGCAGCTTGATGATTAACTCACGGGTTCCACTTTTCAATGTTTGTCCACGTTTAGGCATTATTATGCACCAAAAGTAAAAAGAACGCAATACAAAACACAATCGAAGTCCGATTTAGCGTCGATGTCAGTTTGAAAAGCAGAAACAGTCCATTAAACGAAAGCCGGGTAATCAAATAAAAACAGATCGAAAACACTTGAAGAACGTGGTCTATCCGCACGAAACGACAACAGACGACTGTTTTAGCGTCACAAAATGGCGGCCCATAACGCCATTTGGGGTTACCATTTGTAATCTAAGTATAAAAATGCTAGTAACGCCATTTGGGGTTACCATTTTCAACATAAATATAAAAATGCTACTTTCTTTCGCGCGTTCGGTTTGGTCGTAGTTTTATTTTTATATTTAATAAAAGTTATCTTATAGTCCATTATTTTCAAATTCTTAAAAAGAAAAACAAAACGTATTATTTTATAAAGTATAACTGTATAAGAACAGATTACGATACTATTATTGCCTGTTATTTTTAGCACAGCACTACAAATATAAAGCGCTGACATAGAGTCTGGCCATCGGTTCTTTGCACAAGAAAAGAGCGGTAAATTCAAAAAAACAAGGGGTGACAACACCGACTATAGACTGAAGAAATGCGTTTGATACTATTATTTTTTATATTCAATTAAAGTTATTTTATACATTTTTATTTATTACGTGTTATCATACCTGTACATATTATATAACAAACTGAGTCGGATAAGCTGCACAAACTTTAAAATTAGCTTAGATATCATCATTATAGCGTTTAGTCCCGTTTGCGGCCCAAACTTGCACTCCGGTATTTATGAATTAACGGTGACTGTAGCCTAATGGTTATGGCATTGGACGTACAATGTTGAGGTTACAGTTTTGATCCCCAGTCATTGCACTACCGGTATGAACCCACACAAGCAGTTTTATACTAGTAATTTCTGTTGCTAGTTGCTTTTATTAAAAAATAAATTTCCAACTTACACATAAAGTTAACATACATGCTTGCTCATCATGCAAATAATGATCATGTCCAGGATACAAGAAAAAAAATTACAAGTCAGTTTCTTCCAATCATCAGCCGTTACACTAAGAAATGACTCTTTAATTAAGTTTTCCATTTCTGCCCCTGGTACTCCTATATTTTTGCTAGCCACTTTTCGTTTAGCTAAACTCCATATGAGCTCAATAGCATTTAAATCACAGTGGTATGGAGGTAGTTTAAGCACTTCGTGGCCATGTTGTTTTAGAAGTTCTTCTGCTTTATACAAGGGTTCAGGCTTATTCTCTTTAACGAGGCACATTAATTCATCTTTAGTATAAATTTCTTCAAATGGAATGTCGTTTTCTCTAAGCCATTTCTGTATGTCACTTTTTAAGTTCTGCATTGTTGGTGGTTTATTTATTTGTGTAACATGGTAACTAGCATTGTCCATCACAATCACACTAGGCTCTGTCAAATTTGGAATCAATTTCTCACCTAACCACTTCATAAAATTTTCTGCGTTCATGTCATCATGATAGTCAGCTGTTTTTGATTTGGTACTAAATACTAACAGTGCATTGGGCACAAAACCCTTTTCTGATCCAGCATGTACTATAATATGTCTCTTGCCAGACGACATTTTGTCTATCACTCCACTAGTGGAAGGACCTTGCCATGATTTTTTTACCTTATAATTTTGGTGAACATAGGTTTCATCAAGATAAATTATTGGTTTCCCTTGTTGTCGTTTCTCAGCAATTGTTCGAAGATATCTGTGTCTCCAAGCAGCTATTTCAAAGTTCTCTATGAGCAAAGACCTTTCATTCTGGTTTTTCTTAAACTCGAAACCATTTTTTTCCAATATCTGCCGTAATGTTTCACGACAGCCGGTGAAGCCAATTGACTCTCTGAGTTCAACAAGTAAATTCCGTAGAGTAGGAACCTGTTTTTTTACACAGTAAAATTCATTAATCTTATTCCTAATAGCCGTTAAATCAAAATCATCCAGATTTGACACCGTGCCCTGACGAGGGCGTTTCTTGCCGGGTGTATTCCATTCTCCTTGGTTTATAGAACCCTCCTTCTTGATTGTTTTAATAGTTCTAACAGATATTTCTGCAAAGGAAAAATATAAAAAATGTAATTGAATGTAAAAAATATAAAAGCCTAACAATAATTTAACTGTTCCACTATACTATGAACAAAGGTAAACTTGTATGCAAACATTGAAAATAATCGTACAAAGATTTTAAGACATTTTACAAAACCATAAATTTCCCTACCTGTCATAGTAGCAATTGTATCCAAATATTTCGTTTCAGAGTTCAACGCTTCCCTTTCCTCAAAACATTTTAACTCTTTCACTAACGTCTTGACTCTCGCCAGGTCACCTTCTAAAACACATACAAGAAAAATAAATAGTAAATAGTATTCACACATGATACCCGGACATAAATATCAAGCCAACTATCAAGAATACTTACCAGCAGCTGTAAGGATTTCGTCTAAGCGATGTATTTTTTCGTTCTGGATTCGTTCATTATCAAGTTTTATGTCTTGATACTTGCCGATCATGGTAAATATCAACTTTCTAACTACGCCTTTGATAGCTTTCGGCATTTTTCAATAATTTCAAAAGAATATTGATTGAAAAACACTATAAACACAAAAACGGGACAATCCGTTTGACAGTGACATGACACTCATGACAGTTCAAAAATATTGCCATGTATAGATTTTAAAAAACAGTCCAGTGCAGAGAACCGATAGCCAGACTCTAGCCTTGTAATAGCGCAGTATAGATTTAGAAAAATATTGTTTACCAAGTTATTTGACACTCAGTTTCAGACAACATTCATTGATAATTGATATAATAATGTTGTTTTAATGCTCATCAATTGTTAAAACGGTAAACAACCAGCAAAAATATTTTTATCGTAACTGCAACGCCATTACAAAGTTACGTCGTCAGTTCAATCGCGACGTGTCAGGAACGCATTCTCTGAACGGCCGTTACTACGGGTTATACTTAATATGGCAATCGACTATCCGCAACTCTTGGCCAATATGTCACTACGTACCAACCTAATAGGCCGTCGTCAGCGGCCAATATTAGATTACGATTATGGCTTCTACCAACTACAGATCAAATACCTTCTCTATAAGAAGCGCATGTAGTTTTAATAAACTACCACGGTACCTTGATATTGACTTGTTCAGCACTAGTGTAGCGACAGTTAGACGGCTCTTAGCCAACTCATATTTTGACTATAAAGGCACCGACCGCGTGAATTAAGTTGTTAATTAGCATGTAAGCCTTCTACAAAAATCAAAAATAAAATAAAATAAATATATTTCTATTAAAATTAACTATTTTAAACCATCATGTTAAGAAATACATTCCCTTGTATAGAATTATGATAACCTTTCGACCTTTTGAAATATGTGGTACAGTATCGTGTTTTCATTTATTTTTAATTTTTTTGTGGTCTGTCAAAATTCCGAATTTTACGGTTTCAGATCGTTTCATGGTAGGGTTTAGGCCGAACTGTCATGTGCCGTCTTCAGGCCTGATTGCGGGATAAGTGCGTTTCATGGTACCGATTGCCCGAAAATTTTGTCCGCATTTGCGGATGTACCTTTCATAGTAGGACTGCAGGCCAGCGACTATTTTCCACTTTCTGAAAAACATAGAAGATGCATCGCTTTCTTCTTCATCAGCCAAAAATCAGTCAAACGGAGGACAATTAAACAGACTGACGATGCTATGATCAGGGTATACTAAATGCATTGGATTTACGGTGACATCGGAATATCTTTGTTTATAGAGAAACTGCGTATTTTTTTTTATTCCTTGAGAATATCTTTGTAGAGAAGTTGCGTTTTGTTCTCATAATGAAAGTAAATTGTTTATGTTCACAAGGGAATAGACGAAATTAGCATGTTTACTATGAGCTCACTTGTACAGCACAGATAAAAACAATATAATGATGAAATCACAGATAGTCACAAAAGAAAGATTATTATACTTATTCAGAGTAAGTATAGATGAGTCCATGCTGCACCACACTATTTTTTTTGCATGCAGATATCTTAGACCATTGTACAGATAACTATGGGCTAAATAAGGCATTCCATTCATTTCACTGCTTTATGCAACCTTGAGTTCAACAATGTTTTTTTTTTTTTTTTAGGAATTGTGGGTAGTAATGGAGTACCTTGCTGGAGGTTCCCTAACCGACGTAGTGACTGAAACGTGCATGGATGAGGGACAGATTGCGGCTGTGTGTCGCGAAGTACTACAAGCGCTTCACTTCCTGCACACTAACCATGTTATACATCGAGATATCAAATCTGACAATATACTGCTTGGTTTAGATGGACAAGTCAAACTTAGTGAGTATCGCTGTTGATTTATCTCTTACATTTAACAACCAAATATGTAAGGTTGACTTCCGAGCTAATGACATGATTATTTTATGACACAAGAATTATATAATGAAGTGCAAGCTATATACAGTCTACATGTGTAGTATTGCACTACATTTTATCGTTTTAAATATATATTCTGCTTAGGTAGTATTTTGCCGCATATCCTTTCATTTGAAACAAAATCATCAGAATTACGTGGTATTTACAATGTTACTATTATATTTAAGGCAGTATCGGTATCTCTGCCTCTGTACCAAAAGAATTTCGATGACGTATTGTTGTTGATGACTTGTTTCAGTTTAGATGTATCAATTCTAACAAAATACCGGGTTTTCCAACAAGAGGTGTTATTTTGAATCACCCGGTATTTCGGTAGCTGTCACTTTTGAAGCTTTTATTTTTTGACATTTGACAAGTAGAAACTACGCCATTACTAAAAATGAAACGAGATTCTCGCCACAGCGTGTGATTGAGCGTCACGTGTGCCTAGAATATTTTGGTGATTTTGTGTTTTTTGTGACAATAGTGACATTCTACTGTGACTGGATACTATATTTACTGTGTGTGTCGTCTTAACTAACTGGTATCAGGTATTGTGCCGTACTTTAATTAATCCCTATTGTTTATAACCTATGAATTATAACAATGGATAAAGAAATTCGCCGGACCC
The DNA here is from genome assembly GCA_946251805.1 of Cybosia mesomella. Lineage (NCBI taxonomy): Eukaryota > Metazoa > Arthropoda > Insecta > Lepidoptera > Erebidae > Cybosia > Cybosia mesomella. The sequence continues at coordinate 23,917,656 of OX276390.1, read as the reverse complement.
TCCTGATATCCAACGCCCTTGCACACCCACTTTTTCTACTCCTGATCTGCAATGCCCTCCCACCCCTTCGTTTTCTGCCTCTCCTTTCTTTATAAATGAGACTATGCCTAATGCTGATACACTGACTCAGTTTGCTACAGTAGCCTGTAGCATTGCAGAAACCCCAGCCTTAACATCTCGCAAACGGCCAGGGGAGGTAGAAACCACCCCCGTCCCTAATCGACCTCCAAAGCAGCCTAAAACTCAGATTGCTCATGAAAAATATAACGCAAACCACAAGGCTCCTTATATAGTCCACGTTTCCCGTGTTGAACCTCAACCCTCCTCTGGAGCAACTTTCCACCCTGTCACTTTTGGTCTATTCCTTCTTAAAAATAATATCTGTAACGTCTCTAAGGCTGGCGTTAAAAGGGTTGGGAGGAACCGCATATCAGTTGAGTTTGCTTCCCACCAGGATGCCAATGCTTTCATAGCCAATCCCACTCTAGTTAAAAATAGTTATACTGCTTCTATTCCTTCTTTCAACGTCACACGTATGGGAGTAGTTAGTGGGGTACCCGTTGACATGACAGAAGATGAAGCTAAATCTTATATAACTGTTCCCCCAGGCTGCGGCCGAGTCCTCAAGGTTAGAAGAATTAATCGCAAAGTAGTGAGAGATGGAATCCAAGAATGGAAGCCCACTGAAACTTGCATCCTAACTTTTGATGGACAAACTCTCCCAAATAGGGTATATTGCTGCTATACGTCCTTACCTGTAGAACAATATATTTACCCCACCATTCAATTCCGTAAGTGCTGCAGGTTTGGTCATGTAAAGGGGATCTGCAGGTCCAAGCCTCGCTGCCTTAAATGTGGTCATGATCACCCCGGTAATGGGTGCTCTATATCAGAACAAGATGCTTTCTGTATATTATGCTCGGGAAACCACTTTGCTAATAGTAAGGTGTGCCCGGAGTATGGTAGACAGAGGGCCATTAAGACGGCGATGGCCGAAAGAGTAATATCGTACACTGAAGCTAGCAAAACGGTTCCTCAGGTCTCTCGAAGCTATGCTGAGGCAGCTAAAGGAGCTTCTTCAACATCATACCGTAAAACGGTATTCCTTAAACCAAAATCTCATTCTGCATCCTCCCCCTCGTACGATAAAGTTTCCCACCAACAAATTATTGGCTCCCCTCAATCTTCACAGCCGAATGGCTGCGCTATGGTTAACTCCCCTACCCACCTCCCTGACAACACCTCTTCCATCGTTGATATATTACTACAACTTTTGACTACATTAATATCTCCCAATAGCTCTAACCTACCGTCCAACGTTGCCGAAAAACTCATAGCTCTTTTAGCTAACATTAAAAATGGCCCCAAACTAATTGTTTCTTCAATGGAACGTGAGGAGCGTGACTCATAAGAAGCACGACCTCATTTTCCTCCTAAACAAACATAAACCTCTAGCTTGTAGCATAGCTGAGACTTGGCTAAAACCAAGTCTAAACTTCCGAATTCCTCAATATAATATTCTGAGATGTGATAGACCTGATGGCTATGGAGGGTGTGCCCTCCTTGTAAACAACAAAATTCCCTTTAGGTCCCTGCCAGTGGTTGCACCTGTGCGGGATGGGATATTAGCATAGTAGCCATAAAGGTAGAAGACCTTACTATAGTTTCTATTTATATTGCTCGCCCGCATCCAAACCTCCTACCAGTACTCAGGAACTTATTTGAGAACTTTGAGAGCCCCTTCCTTGTAATGGGAGATTTCAACTCCCATCACTTTAGGTGGGGGTCAGATCTTTGTGATGCAGCTGGGGTAGGCTTGGTAGCAATCCTAGACGATCTCAATTTGTGCATTTTAAACAATGGTTGCCCTACCCGAAAACCTGTGCCTGGTCAACGTAAAAGCTGCGTTGATCTGACATTCTGCACCCTTGATATTGCTGCATCTGCTCAATGGCACTGCACAGCTTTGGCGCACGGCAGTGATCACTATCCAATTTGCACTACGCTAACAGATAGAACTTATTTGGTAAGAAGCCCTCCTCCTCTATTAAAATTTAACTTGACCAACCCAGATTGGCCAAAATATTCAGCTCTGTTGGAAGATAAAATTCAATACCTTCCAAACAATAACACACAAAATTCAGACTATTTTAGTCACTGCAATGCCCAGAGCTGGGTGGATAGTCTTACAAGCACTATTAACGAGTGTGCAGAATTGTCCTTCCCCATTAAAAATAGTGCTAGGGGTAAAATCCCTTCACCTCTGTGGTGGGACCAAGAATGCACTAGAAGTATCAGAGATAGGAGGGAGGCGGAGAAGAGATACAATGCTGACATGACCATAGAAAATTTATTAAATTACAAACATATTTTTGCAAAATCGAGGAGACTGCTCCGACGAAAGAAACGCACTGGATGGAAAACATTCTGCTCTTCCCTGTCTCCCTCCACCCCGTCTTCGGTTGTGTGGAGGAAGATAAATAGCTTTCGTTCTGGTTGTACTCCTGCTCTGTCTTCTCCTATATCTTGTGAGACTGCTGAGCTGTTTTTCGCCAAGATAGCTCCTCCCTATGTTCCTTCCATAGCAGAAAGCCAACTATCACAGGTGGTTCTATCAGATGACCCATATGACATACCATTCTCTAGCGAGGAGCTGGACATGGTACTTAACTATGTCCAGGACTCAACACCCGGTATTGATGGACTCCCCTATTCCTTCTTCACCCACTCTGGTAAAGCTGCAAAGAGCTACCTGTTAAATATAATGAATTATTGTTACAAACATGGCTGGATTCCAAATCAGTGGAAGACTCATATTATTATTCCCATTTTGAAGCCTGGCAAACATGCAGATGACCCTAATAGCTTCAGACCAATTGCACTGTCATCTGTTATGGTTCAAATTTTGGAACATCTTATAAAAAACCGACTGGAATGGATCGTTGAGTCTAGAGACCTCCTACCGAGCTTACGGTTTGGGTTTAGGAAGGGTCTCAGTACAATGGATAGTGTTGCGGTACTGGTAACTGATATCCGGATTGCCCTGTCCCGGAACCAATCTGTCGTGGCGTCATTTCTGGACATATCCTCAGCATATGACAGTGTCATTCTCCCTATTCTCAGGCATAAATTGCTACAGCTGAGTATACCGGCGAGGATGGTTCAATGCATATGCCAAATCTTTATGCATCGCTTACTGGTCCTGAGGGTTCAGGGGGAGGAGTTTGGTCAGCGAAGGGTATGGAGAGGGCTTCCTCAAGGGTCCGTGCTTAGCCCCCTGCTGTACAACATATATTCTGCTGACATTAGCTCATCCTTAAACATCAATTGCCAGATCTTGCAATATGCTGATGACTTGGCCCTATATGTCACGAATGATTCCATCGAAGATGCCGCGACATCAATCTCCATCTCCTTGAATTCCCTGAACCAGTGGCTACAGGATCATGGTCTAAGCTTGGCGCCATCTAAGAGCTCAGTGGTTATATTCTCACGCAAAAGAGTTATACCTAATGTCCAAGTACGTATTCAGGATCTTGCCATCCCAGTCGTCAGTAATACTAGATTCCTAGGTGTCTGCTTGGACTCAAAACTGACCGGCCTTTGTCACCTTAACTATTTAGTTAAAAAGTGTGAACGTACCTTTCCCATCCTAAAAGCCCTTGCTGGAGTCTGGTGGGGAGCACATCCATACACAATGAAGCTGGTGTACAATGCTCTCATTCGCAGCATCATGGATTATGGCTTATTCCTACTAGTCCCATGCAACAAAGGTACACTGGCGAGACTGGACAGGTTCCAGGCTAACTGCCTTCGGGTCATCTCCGGCTGCATGAAGTCCACCCCGGTCAATGCTTTGCAAGTCGAATGTGCAGACCCACCTTTGGCCCTAAGACGACAATATCTGGCTTCTCGCTTCATATACCGCACTATCAACAAAAAGTCACACATCCTACTACAAAAATTAAGCATTTTAAGCCATGTATGTAATACCTCTAACTACTGGAACTGTAAAGAAATTCTTCTAATACTCCAAACCTTCAGGTCGGTCCAAAATCTAGAATATCCGGTAGTTCAATTTGACAGACTTCCCCTCTTTAATTTTAAATTTGAAGTTTTGTGCTTCACACCAGATATTTGCCTTGACACTGGTATAACCAAAAGCTCACCTTCAGCAGATTCAGCTTTTAATGCACTAATTTCAGAACGTTGGAGTGGGCATCACAGATTTTACACTGATGCCTCAAAACTGTCAAACGATAGCTATACTGGAGCGGCAGTTTATTATCAAAACTTCAATATAGTCTTAAAGTTTAGGTGTCCCAGGGAATCCTCAGTGTTCACGGGAGAGTGTGTTGCAGTACTAGAAGCATGTCTGTTTATAGAAGCTCATAATATTGCACATAGTGTAATATTCACTGACTCTTTAAGTTGCCTCAAGGCTCTCCAGCAAAACCCTTTCCGCAACAGATTACATGGCTCCCTCTTATTGGAAATTAAAAACTCTCTGTTCACATGTTTTAATAGGCGAAAGACAGTTCAGTTGGACTGGATACCAAGCCACAGTGGTATTAGAGGTAATGAGTGTGCAGATGCTCTAGCCAAAAATGCCATCAGTGCTCCATCGTCAGATCTTAAGCACCTCACTCACCAAGGATATGATCTCCTAAGTCTACCCCAAGTCCACCTTGAGAGATCATGGCAAGCCGATTGGTCCAATAGCAGCAAGATCAAAGGTAAATTTTACTATGCGGTTCAACCAGACATAACTCCAAAGCCTTGGTTCTATAGATACAAAAAAGTTCCCAAGAGTGTTATATCTGTAGTCTGTAGACTTCAGGTGGGCTTTTGCTGCTCCCCAGTGTTCTTGCAAAAAATACGCGTACGAGATTCCTCCCTGTGTGAGTGTGGCCTGGATGAGGGCTCCTTAGACCATATTTTTTTCAACTGTCCCATAAATAATTTGGATCCTGACTTATACACTTGCTTAATTGATCTTAATATACCCACTCCTATGAATTTTGCTTCTCTGTTGACCCAGTTTTCTCCAGAACTTTTCAGGCTGTTGATTGCCTTTATTCGGTGCAACGCCATCAGATTATGACAACCTCTATTCGTCTTAACTTTGTTGTGGTATTTGGACATGTTCTAACCATTTATGTGTGTCTATATGTATATATATGTGTTTGTTATTTGTGTGTGTTTCAGTATTTTATGGTCACTCTGCAATGCTCACATTCAGTCCATCAAAATTTATAAGCAGGCCACAAAAACTCCACTGCACGTCTGACATTGGCAGAATTGTCGACACATACGTCGACTTCAGTTGCCATATTTAAAAATTGAATTGAATTGAAAAATGAAACGATACACGCTTCAACAACGCATTGAAATTATTAAAATTCACTACAAAAATGGTGAAAATCTTGCAGTCACAGTTCGCAAAACTAAAGCATTTCCTGACCGTATTATCTCTCGTTGAGGTGATCACAATTAGCCACCGAGATCTTGTGATTTAACACCTTGCGACTTCTTCCTTTGGGGCCACGTGAAAGATAAGGTCTACGCCAACAGCCCAGCGTCGATGGACCTCAAAGATGGAATTCGTGAGGCTATCGAGGACATAGGACAGCCACTTTGCCATTTGGTTATGCAAAATTTCATTAAAAGGATATGGTCCTGTAAGCGTGGTCGTGGTGGCCATTTGGCTGATGTTATCTTCCATTATTAACGGCATACCTTCCTCTTTATTATAAAAACAACAGCCGATTATTTATCTTAAAATCTAGTGGGGCGTAAATCAAACACTGATTGTCAAACTTCGGGCCAAACTTAGATATTTTTGTTGCAGTATTTTTTTTCAAAATTACAGACCTTAGGCTTTATGCATATTATTCGACGCGTCTTTATATATTGAGCAATAAATATGAAGAAAATGAAATCAAATCAAACGTCTTCGACGTCAAAAACACAAAAAAATGATTTTATATTTCAGTTTCTTTCAGTCTGGTTGTTTTATGTAAATATACAATATACGTATTGTCATTGTCACTCAAATGTCAAAGTCAAATACGCGTTACTCTGATAACTCGAAAGAAACTCACTTGTAAAAGTTTTTTAGGGACAATTTGTATGGTAGGTACCCGAAACCTTGAACGTACAATCCCCAAAATCTAATCAGTTCTTCCCATTAACCAAACAAGATGATTGGCGAAATAATTTTTTAAATCGGATAAGTGGTTCTTGAGTTATTGCGTAAACAGACATTCAGACATCCAGACCAACAGACAGACCGACACAAAAATTTTTTTTGCTTAATTAGACTTAGAATCATGTGAAACGTCGAGAAAAGTGATAAAAAGTGGGTGTAAGATTTTGACTTTTTTTGCGTGATTTTAAGACTTCGGTGTCCACCTGGTTGGTGGCCCGAAGTAAAATTGCATTTTTCTTTGAATACTAAAATAACACCTCTTATTGGAAAACCCTGTATACTATTTGTATGAAACAATATTACCTATTTTTTAGGATTGGATAGGAGTTTTTATTTTCAGCGATGGTAATGCATGTACGGGGTTCTATCTATAATTTCATACTAGGCTACAAATTCAATATTGTCCATGATAGTGGTTGTACCATTGAAAACCTCATTGGCGTTTTCTACGTTACTAATTATAAGAACTTACGTAGACTCAGGAATGGCAAATAGTATGGTTGGCATTACGCCATTCCTGATCCAAATATATTTCGTCAATCTTAATTTTTTTTACTTGTAAAAAATCGCCTTTAACATGTAAAAACACTAGTTGCTTTTTACTCGCTTCACAGCGGATTTCGGCTTCTGCGCTCAAATATCACCGGAACAAAACAAACGAACGACTATGGTTGGTACTCCATACTGGATGGCGCCTGAGGTTGTCACAAGGAAGCAGTATGGGCCTAAGGTAAAATCTTGAATATTTTTTTTTGTGTCACATACCTTGAAAGTCGGAAAGTTCTTGAATGTGGGCTAAACGGACAAACGAATGACGCTAACCCTTTGAACCTGGTTTCATATAATCTATGATTACTAATAAATTTAGGTCGTTACATATGAAATTGCCGTTTTTCTTGAAGAAATTGAAGGAAACCCAATTTTCAGTACTAATATTTTTGCATTTTTTTTAGGAATGACAAATCCAAATTTTATGTTTTTTTTTGTGTATGAATGAGACAACATTAGGCTAACAAACAGCAATTTTTTTTCCCTTTGAAAAGTGACAGCTGTTAAGTAATACGAAATTTATCATCAAAATGGATAGCATTTAGGAAGTACTGTTTTTGAAGATCCAATTAATTTATCAAGCGGCCAATAAAAACAAATTTTAATACAGAGTTATAAAATCTTGAAATCAACTTTCAAACAAAATATAAATAATGGAAATAGCTATTAAATTACAGGAATAACGAACTCATGAATTTGTAAGAAAATTTCGGCAATTTCATAGGTAAAGACCTATTATGTCAACCAAACATCATCGTGTTTTCTTTTAAACGCCGGGGTGTTAATTTAAAATCGTCAATTGAGCCTGAGCTAATCAGTAAATATATGGCATAAGAAAGAATCGACAGTCTGTTGTGAAGTAGTGTAAGTATAAAAAATATATTTACAGGTGGATGTATGGTCTTTGGGTATAATGGCTATCGAAATGATAGAAGGTGAACCACCATACTTAAATGAAAATCCTTTGCGTGCGCTGTATTTAATAGCGACCAACGGCAAGCCGGATATCAAGGACAAAGAAAAGCTCAGCACTGTCTTCCAAGATTTCCTCGACCAGTGCCTCGAGGTAGACGTAGAAAGGCGCGCAACAGCCCTTGACTTACTAAAGGTATGAAATTTCAATTCACTTTTAACGTTTCACTTCACTTAAAAACATTCTTCATTTATCTATTTCTATCTAAACTTTTCTAACTACTCTTATTATATCTAAACAAATTAGCATAATAATAGAATTCAGTCCAATTAAAATAACTATTAATTTACACGAATTGGTCTTTACATTATTTTCTGTAATTACTAAAGTATAAGTAGGTAGATCGGGACCAGCTAGTGTTAGCGCTTTCGTTTGTCGAACGAAAGTTTTCTTGCGCTATCGTTTCGACGATCAAAAATTCCATCGCCCTAACGTTTGTTGAAAAAAACAATCTGTCGCACTATCTCACTTCGAGCTGGGCCCTTGTTCGGGTCGACCATCCGTTACTAAACTGCGTTACTTTGTGATTCGTCTAAACGCGAACGTAATTTCCAACCGTACGCGTGTATCGAAGTAGTGTAAGATCTCGGGCTTTCCAGACCTCACTTAATGTTACAAGGATAAAATGTATGGAATAATGTAGCTTGTCCCGGCGGCCATTTGTCAGTAATCAGGTGCTAAAGGTACCTAGCTTATGTGGGTAGGTATTTTTAACAAAAATACCTACCTACCTTTAGAGGTAGGTATTTTTTGTTAAAAATGAAATATTTCCTTAAGTTTTCCGTACGTTATTACTTCCCTGAATTCGTTCCTTTTTAGCGGCTTTATCGAATGCTGTAATATTACAGGGTCTATTTGTTCCCCAAAAATATTGATTTTCCAAAATCCAAACGATGCAGCTTATTACACCATGATAAGAAACGAATTCTGGGAAGCAATAACATTAGGAAAGATCTAATTTTCAACAAAATACTTTCTTAGGAGCTTCCAGGTTTCTAGTAAAAGTTACCGCCGACGGAAAGATGTTGGAAATGTTCAAAATGAATTTTTAACAATATTTTTTTAACACATACGTAAGAATCAGCATTACAAATTTAAGTGAACTGCGTCATTTCATTACAAAGTTACTATCGCCAGCTTCCAGCTTCAACGTCAGATCAGCTCCATGTCCGCAAAATATTGCTTTATCACGCGATGTACATATGCGTGTACATAAGCCGGGGAGTTGTTAAATTTCGTAGTCGTATGTAATTTCGAACGCCGCTGTGGCGACACACGCTTTTGCGAATTATTTTTCCACTGCCTCACAGGTTCGAAAGCTCATGGACTCGCAAGAAATAGTCGCGAAAGACGCTGTTTCGAAAAACATTGTTGAGACGCTGTTTCGAAAAACATTGTTGAGACGCTGTTTCGAAAAACATTGTTGAGACACTGTTTCGAAAAACATTGTTGCGATTAGAGTGTCTAGTGGTTCCTGCGCTTCTGGGTTAGGTTAGGTTAGAACTGTGACCCCAACAGAGCGCGAGCCGAGCCAGCGAAGCGAGCGTGCCCCGGCAGCGGCCGGCGAAGCGCCGGAACCACTAGTCGGGAATGTTGGATTTCGAAAACGTGACTATGTTCGAGCGTATGAGGCAGTGAAAATGTTTTTCGAAACAGTGTCTTTCGCGACTATTTCATTCGAGTCCATGAGCTTTCGAACCTGTGAGGCAATGGAAAAATAATTCGCAGCAACTTGCGTCGCAAGGACGGCATTCGAAACTACATATGTATCCCGTCAAATTTAACTAGCAAGATTTGATTACAGACAGTCATAGGATACAAATGAAACAAAAAGCTTTTAAAACACTTTAAAACCGATGTTCTGTTCGAGAAATGTAAGTATTTCTCGAACATTTTTTCTGATTCATAAGAAAGTCGAAAACTCGACTGCTATAATGTGAAATAGATAACGCCTGCTAGGAAGTATGCTTCCTAGCTGTGACAGTGTGATCATTGTTTTCTCGTGAATCTTTGTAGTACACTTTTTTTAATTAGCGTACAATTTCGTACATGTTTTCGATATAAATCTAAATACCATACTAGACGACCATGTCACCGCTAGAAAGTATGACATTCTTTTTTTTGTTCAAATCAAGGGCTTGATTCCTGGCGAGCCAATTTTGATGAAAACTAAAACGGCATTATTTGGATTTTGGGAAATCAATATTCCAGTAGTACCAAAAGCCACAATACTCAGTACCAATAAGAACAAAACCGGTTGATTTTGGGGACCATTCGATAGTGCCGCTAATAAGCAAGGAATTCTGGGATCTAATAGGTAACGTACGGCAAACTTAAGGAAATATCTCATTTTTGATAAAATAATATCTACCTCCTACCTTTAGCACCTAACCTAACCTACCTTTAGCATCTGATAACTGAGAAATGGCCGCTGGGACAAGCTAGCAGGTATGCATACACTGAAGATATACCTATACCTACACTACTTTCTCTTTTACATTTTATCCTTGTAAAAATAAATGAGTTTTAGCAATAGTGGGGTCTTGGACCATTTGAAAACTCCTTGGAAAACTTGACGACTTTCGTTGCCGCCATTAATTTTTTTTTAAACATTTATTGTATAGACTGGGCGTTTTTACAGGTAGTTGAGTATGCAAAAACCAAGGACCTACGACCAGTTTACTGACCTGTACCCGAGACCCCTAATAGTTACAAACATATTTCTAGTTTTTCAATACTGGCGATTGATCTACGACCGCGACAATATACTAAGTTCTAGATAATATCTTCACCAATATGAAACAGCTTAAACAACATGCTTAACGGAAGTACTAGACTTCCAAAATTCAAAACAAGGTTTTTCGTTATTTACCGGAAATCAACTTAGCCACTGGAGCTCGTTCAACGACGTTTTCCATGTAATTCTGAAAAACTGTTTTTGATACTTTTTGAGCACTTCACCCCTGTGCTGACCATGGATTTACATTCCAAAGTTGACCACTTATATGTTGTGTCAAAACCTAAAGGATAAAATAAAGAAATCGCTTCCTACATTTTTTTCAAAAAGCTACGCTTTTTTCTACTGCATTCAATTTTGCATACTCAATAACCTATAGCGCCTGCACTATTACTAAAAACAAAGATGTTGTCAAATGTCAAAAATGATAATTGATAATGTTACCTCATTTGCGTTCAGAAATTATGTGAAATTCTACAAATATATTCATGAAAAAACAAGTCCAAATAGTGACGGAGGAACCAATTGCGACTATTTCCTTTTGCATTATACTCAAAATGTAGCATAATGCTAGTTAAAACCGTGAAAATATAGCTCTTAGAAAACCGATAATGACCGATGTTTATTTTTAGAACCAAACCACTTAGAGAGTTACTAAATCGTATGGCACTCAGAATCCACTATTTTGCTTCCGATACACGGGTACGGTGGGAAATTACGTTCGGGTTTAGACAAATAACACCATAGCGTGGCAAGTCACTTATGGTCAAATAGAATAAGGGCCCTGACCCGATCCATTTTTTCCTAACCTAACCCGATTTCCAGTTAAAGTTTCATATTATTCATGAAAACTGACCCAAAATTTTAGCCTTTTTGTGGATAAGGTTAAAAATAAAATAAAACACAAGTAATTTTACTTTTATGATCAACTATTAACAATGAACTTATCGTAAAAATTAAAGTGTAGTTTTTAAATTTAAAATAAAAGTGTCAGCCTTAGCGCCACAGCTGATTATCATCATTAGCCTAGCGTGTGTCCCAGTAGCATCCGAAGCATCCACCTTGAAGCCCAGAACCAGCTATGCTGCTTTTCGTGCACCACTTCATATGGCGTTTAGCATGTCTGGCAGTGAGACCAATTACCCACGCATATCATTTTATGCGACGTCAAACGTGCTTTTCTTGAATCTTGTCCTCCTACCAGGGACCGGCAGAAGTGGAAGTAAAGTATAGGTATAATAAATACAGTTTATATCGCACCCTCAGTCGAAAAAACAAGGTATAAGCCAGAAATGATGATGGTAAAATTTCAGGTCAGTTTTCAAAAAAGGTTTTATTAGATACTTCATCTGGCATTAGGGTTAGGTTAGGTTACAAACTTATCGGAACAGATTAGGAATGGCGTCAGGTTAGAAATGATTTTTTTAAACATTTTGCCGGGTTAGGCTTTCGGGTCAGGTTAAATAAATGGATAAGGATAATGGATAAATTGTTGTTGACCGGGTTGGGTTGTCGGGTCAGGTTAACCGATGTAATCGTACTATCGCCTTAACAATAATTGTCGTGTCTGTAATAATTTGTTTGTCGCAACTATGATACGGATTCGAAAATACCTTACCAATTCGCCAGAGAACAAGAGAGGTCTCGAAATTTTCGCTGTAGAGCTGTGGTAACTCAAAAGTAACCTAGGACTGTTTACCAGAATTCAAATCTTTGAAATCTAAACCAAAAGTCCAAACAAAATTAATCCTCTTGTCAATTAGACAATATACTTTGTATTTGGTGTACTTTAGAAGGTTTAGATTGAAGAATTGATTCGTATTATTGCAGCATCCCTTCCTAAAAATGGCGCGGCCGTTGGCGTCGCTAACCCCGCTGATCATGGCGGCTAAGGAGGCGGCCAAGGGACATTAGCGCAGGCCGGCGGCGCCGCCTGCGCCTCCGCCGCCCTAGCGCCCTCAGTGCCTACCGTGGACTCTTGCACCACTCGTACAGTCGTACCGCAAGTACACGCCACCGTGACAGTACTCTACATCGTCGCTCTTGATGCTCCAGCGCATGTACGATGTCAAAGTGTTAATCTGTGACGAAAACATAGAGAGCAATACTTATTTTAAATGAAAACTTCTGCCGAGTGATTATAATAGAGGTAATATTTTTACAAGAGATCGATTAATAAAGTGCAGTCCACTAAATTTAAATCATCGTAGTATTGTGTAGTAGTTATTCTATATTTAGCGACATGATCTCTTATTGACGTGTTTCTTTTGACTGTTGTAAGGTAAGATCAGATAGTGTAGATAGATAATAGAAGTATAGATACGAATTTTTCAAATATTACGAAATATGATAGCTGCAAACGAAGACTGGCAGATGTTTAGGCAACCTTGTAAAGTATAAATAGTAGGGACTACAGTAGAAACGTTACTTTAGTATCGATTCAGCTTATTCACTGTGATGATAGTTGACATGGGCAGTTAGTCGGAAACACATCAATACAGAGGCAGAATCGCCTTTATTGGGGAGTCGGTGGCAACGGCAGACACTCGGTCAGTCAGTCGGTCGGTTGCCGGTGATCAACATTGTGTGGATGATGACTGAATGATTGGAAATTTACCTATATATTATTTCTATCTATATGTATTCCTGTTTTGAAATTAACTAGTTATTTTTATTATTTTAAGGTTTGTTAGTACATTGAGGGATATATTCTAGATCTATATTGTGAACTGAGTGTAATTTGTATAATTTATATAATGTATTTAATGTGACACGACGGTTTACGCTGCTTATTTGCTTTGATAGTTACTAGATAGTGCTAGTTTTATGTATGATAATAAATTGTTAATTTATTGAAATCGCTTAAGGCTTCTAATTCACGTTTTAAAAAAAATTATATAATTATTATTGGTAGCGACTTATTAAACCCTTTCAGGACTAAAATTATCTCAAATTTAAAATATTGGGCACTGATAGATAATGCTAAAAGGCCTGTAGATTATGCCTATTTTATTAATCTATCCTCCGATAGTTAGTGGATCTGCCGCGTGGACGCCCTGCATGATTACCGTCATTCTCTTTTTTTTCTTTACACTTGAAGATATACAAAATTGAGTTATTCAGCCTTGGCAATATGTTTTGGGTCTTTGTATCAAATATTTATTGCATGTTGCAATCTGGTTTCTAATCGATAATCCTGCGCTCACGGTTAGAGTCTTCAGTCATCAGTTTACCTCCATAGTTCAATGGTATCAAGTTATGCACGCATATGTAGGTATTGAGAAATATCCGTCGAGATAAATACAGCATTACCTGGGCTATCTATAACTATCTATACATATCCCAAAGATATGTCATCGTAAGATAATGGTATTTATTTTATGTCAGTTAATGCCGGGTACGCGTTACACTGGAATTTGCAAAAAAGGCCGTCTTTTCGTCAAGTATTATCGAAATAATCTTTAAAATATATGAATGGTTTTGAAGACGAGCAGGTACGAGGGGAGGTACAAAAATTCGCGGAACGAAATGGTTCTGAATTAAATAAAACAATTGAATTATTTTTCTTTTTCAATATAATTACCCTCGAGTTCAATACATTTTTTGGATTTACTAATTAATTCGCATACACCATCAAAAAAAATATATCTTTGTCCTCGAAATGAGCCGAAATTGCCTCCTTCACTTGTTCGTTCGATATAAAAATTCTTTCTTCGTAATTCTTTTTTCAAATTTGGAAATTAATAGTAGTCGCTAGGGGCCAAATCCGGGCTGTAAGAGGGGGGGGGGGGGGGTCGGTTGGACCAGCGATTCGAAGCCACACTTGGTAAGAGCAGCAGTCGTAACATGGCTGTTGTGAACTGGTGCATTGTCATGCAAGAACAACAGTTCTTTTTCTTTCATAGCTCCTCTTAGTCTTTCCAGCAGTTACAAGGTGGGTACCTTGTAATAATTTTCGTCATAACAAGATGATCGTGCAGGATCTTCAAAACAGTCGTATCAGATACGCCAACTAAGGCAGATAACTGTTTCTTTTTAAGACGAGCATCTTCCAGTACAAATTTTTCGTGTCCGTTATGTTAGCGTACACAAGAGCTATATCGAGTTCGTTACTATGCCATTAAACTCTGTATAAATACTGCCTAATTAGTGTAAAAATAAAAAAAACTATTCCTCTTTAGTCTAGGAAATAAACACCAATTTCACTGTGTACGCTGGCGTCACGATCAAGCTAGCGTACACATGACCGTACTCGAAAACTGCTAATTGTAAAGCAACAGCGTTTACACACAAAAATAGTGCTCTAATACTTCTCCCACTATGCAAAATTTCATAACGATTGCTCTTGTAGGAACAGAGATATTGAACAAGACTTTTCAATGACATTCGGAGCTGGCGTTATGGCAGCGTACACATAATAGTTCTCATAGAAAGGGAACTTTTCTTTTAATAAATGCTATATGTATAAATAGTGCGTGAAATTCTGCCTCTATTAGTGTAAATACTTTATACGAATTCGCAGTGGAATAATTGAAAAATCCATGTTTATTTCTGTTCATAGTACAGGTACAGATGTGCTCTAAAGTGATTTGTCAAGTTTTTTAAAATACGGAACTAATACTGAAACGTGATGAAATACTGAACTACAAGGATATTCACTTCATTAATTTGTAGATATAGTTCTGAGTGAAAATGAAATAATTGGAAAAATTCAAATAAATAGCTTTATCAGAAAAATATCATTTATTTTGCCAAAAACAATTATTTTTTATTACAGTATAACCATTATTATTACCGTTTTAACTTATATTAGAAAATAACTCTATATCTCAGTTTATAATTTCACTAATAATTCATTTTGTTCGCGACTGTACGTCAATACATTTGTTCCTAGAACTTATTATAGATTTTTTTATTATTCCACTGCAAATTCGCATAAAGCATTTACACTAATAGAGGCAGAATTTCACGCACTATTTATACATATAGCATTTATTAAAAGAAAAGTTCCCTTTCTATGAGAACTATTATGTGTACGCTGCCATAACGCCAGCTCCGAATGTCATTGAAAAGTCTTGTTCAATATCTCTGTTCCTACAAGAGCAATCGTTATGAAATTTTGCATAGTGGGAGAAGTATTAGAGCACTATTTTTGTGTGTAAACGCTGTTGCTTTACAATTAGCAGTTTTCGAGTTCGGCCATGTGTACGCTAGCTTGATCGTGACGCCAGCGTACACAGTGAAATTGGTGTTTATTTCCTAGACTAAAGAGGAAGAGTTTTTTTTTATTTTTACACTAATTAGGCAGTATTTACACAGAGTTTAATGGCATAGTAACCAACTCGATATAGCTCTTGTGTACGCTAGCATAACGGACACAATTTTTCGACTTCGCACAATATCTGAGGACGTAGCTTCGATCGGCCTTCTAGGGCGCGGGTCATCTTCGATGGACTCTCTGCTATGCTTGAAAAGATTCTGCCACTTTGTAAATCATGGTTTTACTAGGACATTGACCTCCGTAAACAGCTGATACCTCATCCATTATCATTTGCGGAGATTTTCCTTGCCTAGGCAGGAGCTTTATCACGGCACGATATTCAATTTGCTCCATAATGATCCGATTGTTTCTGAAATAATTTGCTTTGAAGGCGATATCAAAAAAACACAAGACAGTCTTGACATAACTTTTTTTTTTAAGAGAGCTCACTATAACTGAGCATAGAGTTGGTATAATATTGTTTCCTCCAAATACTGAATTCCGCGAACTTTTGTTCCTCCCCTCGTAGTTGACATAATTTTTTTAAAAATTATTAACTGCTACTTTCCTACAGATTTACTTTCAATTCAGCGTGGTTGGAAATGCGTTTCGAAATTTACGTATACATTTAATGGCAGTAGTGTTCAAGATTGACGGATCCGCAACATTAGGGGCTCTGCTTAAAAATCGTTGGCATCTCTTAGTAGAATTAGGACCAAATCATTATAAAACGTCATATAATATATGTTCGAAACGTCAAGACTGTGATCGCGAATCATACTTTATTCTTTTCGTGCGGAAATCCCCTCGGAAAAAGTCGGCCAGCGGGGCGGTTATGTGGCGACTAAAACCGCACGCCGCCTCAGGTCTTCAGACGCCGGGGTGTAAGGTTGCCCATAGGGCATTTCCCTCGCACCCCGACTGTACCCGGGCCATCTCCGGTTTCCCTTGCCCCCCCGTCGGCCAGTGGGGGCGGTTATGTCGGGCTTGAACCGACTAAAACAGCACGCCGCCTCAGGTCTTCTGACACCGGGGTGTAAGGTTGCCCATAGGGCTTTTCCCTCGCACCCCGAATGACTCCGGGCCATCTCTAGTTTCGAGATGGCCCCCTCGGGTATTGGGAACCATGGTCTTGCCACTGTTTGGGGGGGGGGGGGGCTAGTAGTAGTAGTAGTGGTGGTCCCCGAAGCTCCCCTAACCGGAGATCACCTGCGTCAGTCGGTACGAGAGGCTTCCGTATCGCCTGTCTAGCCAATCCTCCATGATGGACCTTACCGCCGTTATTGCAGCGTGCTCTCGATCGAATCGTATCTATTTGCTTTCCAGAAACAAAAACTACGGATCGGATCGAAACAAAAGAATTTCAATGCGTTTCTGATCGAGACTAAACCGGTCCTTCGAGTCTCCCATAATTATTACTTCTTTAACGTAAAGTATCGTGTCGTAACAACAGCTTTGTCAAAAAAACTAAACTGTTCTGAAAGGGTTAAATAATTTTCTTCTAAATGTAGTACTCTTCGCACTAATTATGTTGTTCAAGAACGCCAAAAATATTCTCATTCATCAAGAGACTTTATTTCACATAATTTTGGAGATCATTTAATTGTTAGTCATGAGGTGAAGCATTTACGTAGTATTAAGTTTATAAAGTCTATTGAACTGTTCCTTGGTGGCACAAACAGTTAGTATTTAATATAAACAAGAAATTAATATAAAATATACGTGCAGAACAATAGGTTTTAATCATAGACAGATTATCCATATAGCAATACATACAAATCATTTCGCATTATGGTGATGACAATAGTAGAGAATAATTAAGATTCAGTACATAACGTCTTTTGTATTTAATTGAAGTATTTTTTTTTGCTTTAATTTGTAAGACTTGCAAGATGACTCTCTGCTTTTACATTTTAGGTTGTGCCGAAAGACGCTGTTAAAATTTGTTTTAATTTGATATGTATTCACTATTTTAAGGGAGTGAATGTAGCGTGATTGTATGAGTGGAGTGGATGTATATGCATATTATTATATGAACTGTTATAGAGGAGGCTGTTCCGCAGAGACTGTCCTGCTGTAAATTGTACAGGCACAAGTTAGAGAGGAGTAGAAGTACTCATTGACAATATGAAGTGACCAATTTTCGCTATGTAGAATCTGTGCAGTCCCGGTTGGTGTATTATGTATGTCTTGCTTTATCTTATCACCAAATATAAGTTTTAAACCAATAAGCTCGTTTTTGACGATTACCCAAATGATGTGGTTCAAATTTGATTTTTACTATTGAATTATAATTGGTGTACTTGAAAAGTAATTAAGTTTAGCTTAGCAAGGTAAACGCTAATACGATGCTGTTTCATGTGAAAGAATTAATACTCGACGCACGTTCGTTCCATATCACCGATTTTGAGTGTAGGCCAGATATCACAAGCCGACCGTCCTAGCGTGTTCCCAAATTCGTGCAGTGCACAAGCTTTACACGTTCAAACTTTTAGTCTTTTAGTCTGCGGTTTTAGTCTTCCGACTAAAAACATAAAGATGTCAAATTGTGCCGACTGACACGTTGTAGTTGATACTATTCTAATTACCGAAGGTCCGATAAACGGTGCCGGGGAAAAAGGCACGACGGTTTTCACGCAATATCTAGCCTACTCAACTCTGTTCAATACACACCGAGCGTGAAGCAATGCCTGTAGAGGATTTATTGACATTGGATAATACGTAAAATTAAACCATACTGTTATTATGACCTACCGCGTTTTTAAGTTTGAACACCGCATGATACAAGCGTCTAAACAGGAAGCAGATTTAAATCCGCTAATTACAGAAGTAGTGTCCTTAAGTAGAATCCTTATTCGACTTATTAGATCAGCTTCCTGTCATGTATAAAATAAATGCATAATATTCATAAATTTTAAAAACAAAATTAACCGGTCCAGAGCGAGTCGAACTCGTGCGCTGGAGTGCCTGGTATAAAGTTCAACTTGCTAGGTCCACTCATTCCTGAGAAAATCGGTGAGAAAATCTGGCACACGGACAGACCGACAAGAGAGTGATCTTGTATTGGTTCCTTTTTTAGGGATTTTCTTTAGAAAAGCCCTATTGCCATCGATGTCGTCGTTGCCAATTTTCTGTCACGGTTTTGGGTATGAAGGAGATGAGCTATCGAGTTGCTGTTTTCGGTAATAGATTCGTGCTGGGGTGAACCATTGCAAGATAAAGAAAAAATCGCAAAAAAATCGCAAGTCAAGCTCAGATTATGTAGCTCAATCGTTACATGTGCGTAGGTCGTCTATTCACGTAATTTTATGATCAAGTTGCAATGACCTCGTAGTTAAGTTCAGCTCTAAATCTTTATTTTCATTATCATTAAACTTTTGCAAATAGCACGCAATACACAATGGTTCCTTATAGCAACCAATGTTGCTATAAGGAACTTATGTTGAGTGTATACAAAACTACATGTAAATTTAAGCAAATATTCGAAACTGTGACGCGGGTGTATTTAACAACGATCGCCGAAGTTATAGAAGAAAAATCAAACGAAAAATGTAACAGTAATCATCATTCAGTTCATTCATCATTATTTAGTTAAGTGAATTAGCCTACAGTATGTGTATTTCAAGAATTAAATCGCTGAATCGCTCGGTGTGTGTTGCCTCAGTGTTTATTTCCTATTTTATGGTCATCTTTTTTCAATTATAAATTAATGTGTTATCATTTATTATGTTGCGCCATAAATTTATTAGAGATAATAGTCCACATATTAATATTTCTTAGGTAATACTGAACGATAAGCACTTATCTCCCGAAGGACGGCCTAAAACAAAACATATTTGTTGAAATAGTTGAAGTGTTTGTATTTTGAAATGTTCTTTATACCGTCTGCACCAACCATACCAAATTGTGCAATAATTGTAGAAATGTAAAAATTGTAGCCAAAACTTCAAGAGAGCTTGAACAAAGTTAATCAGTATCTATATTACTAAAATATTGTAAAATGTGTATTAACTACATAATGTGATCATGAAGATGAATTTGAGTATGCATAGAATTTTATGTTGAGAAAGTAATTGTAATTATGTACGTAGTGTAAGTTAAAAATGTATTAATTATTGTAATAGGTAACTGAACAAGACATTTAATGTGGTTACAAAATGTTTCATGTTTTTGACAGTTGTAAAACATCAGTGCCATGTATGAGCAACTTGTGCATATAAATTACCTACTACCATACTTTAATAAAAGACTCACCATGATTATTTTACTGTTTCCTTTTGGATTGGTCTTCCAACAGCAGATTTTCTTCCTTTATAGGCTTTACTGCAGGCAGATTTTGTGTAGGTATACAAATTTAACTTTAATAAAAAGGACTTATACTTAGTTATTTTAATATACCTTTTTTTTTTTTTTTTTTTTTTTTTTTATCGTGCGGAAATCCCTTCGGATACCCCCCCGCGTGCCAGCGGGGGCGGTTATGTCGGGCTTGAACCGACTAAAACCGCACGCCGTCTCGGGTCTACAGACGCCGGGGTGTAAGGTTGCCCATAGAGCATATCCCTCGCACCCCGACTGACCCTGGGCCATCTCCGGTTTCGAGATGGCCCCCTCGGGTTTGGGAACCACGGTGTCCCCGTCTTACCCCGGTTTGGGGGAGGGGCGCTAGTCGCCCCACCGTCCCGGCCTGCTTCTGCTGGGGTGACAGGTGGCCTCACCCGCCACCCCCAGGCCTGCGCTCATGGAGGACGGAGGTCGTTAAGCGACCTCCGGCGCCTGAGTTGCCTGCGACGCGCGGCGAGCAAGTTGCGGGCTCGGCGGACCGGGAGAGTTCTAAGTCTCTCCCGGGCGCGCTCCGCTACCTCCTTCGCGAGCATTACATGCTCGCAGAAGGAGGCGGCGGCGGCCCACGCGCTCGCGCTCCGCACCATTGCCGCAATCATGCTGCCGAGCGAGAGGACTCCCACCCCGATGGCTGCCACGAGGTCACGCCTCGGCGCCTCCCACGCCGGGCAGTCCGCCAGCGTGTGCAGCCCTGAGTCCTCGCTCGCGTCGCAGTGATGACACTCAGGCGTTGGCTCCTTCCTGATCCGATGCAGGTGGTCCCCGAAGCACCCCTTCCCTGAGATCACCTGCGTCAGTCGGTAGGAGAGGCTTCCGTGTCGCCTCTCCAGCCAATCCTCCATGATGGGCCTTACCGCCGCTATTGCGGCGTGCCCTGCGCTTGGTTGCCCAAGTCGTTCCTTCCACTCCACCACGATGGCCTGGCGGAGCTGGGACTGCACGGCCTCGTTTCTAGAGGCTCGGGGTTCCATCCCTGCTCCCGCGCCTCCTTTCGCCACTGGTACAGTTGCGAAAGGGCTCTCGCTTCCAGGTCCCATGGCGGAGTTCCGGCAAGGAGACTCGCCGCCTCGAAGGAGATCGTGCGGTACCCTCGGATGACCCTGATGGCCAGAACCCGCTGCGGAGCGCGCAGCATCCGCACAGTTCTGGTCCTCAGGGCCTCCGCCCATATTGGGCACCCATACAGGGCCATGGACCGCACGATCCCCGCGTAGAGTCTCCTGCAGGAGTCATCGGGCCCCCTCATGTTGGGCAACAGCCGAGCCAGAGCAAGAGCTGTGCCCTTCAATTTGGGGGCCAGACTTCGGATGTGCTCTCCGAAGTCCCATCGGCCGTCGAGCACGAGCCCCAAATATTTCATTTGGGGCTTGATGCCGATGCGATTTCCTCCCACGATGAGACTGGATCCCTCGGGTGGCTTGCTCCGAGGCCCATGGAAGAACAGGGCCTCGGTTTTATGCAGGGCCACCTCGAGACCCAGCCGCCGGATCCGCCTAACGACTTGGGCAACCGCGGTCGTGGCCTTTCGGGTCGCTTCGCGGTACGTCGCCCCGCACGCCGTCACGAGCGTGTCGTCCGCGTAGCACGTGACGGCGGCACCGCCTACGAGCTCACCGCGAAGCACCCAGTCGTATCCGATGTTCCACAGGAGCGGCCCCAGGACCGATCCCTGTGGAACACCGCACGACATTTCACGCCGACCGAGACCGGTCACGGTTGGGTAGATGACGGCTCTCTCCGTCAAATACGCCCCGACTATGCGGCGGAGGTAGAGAGGCACTTCGTGATACACGAGCGCCTCCCTAATGCAACTCCAGGGCAAGGTGTTGAACGCGTTGGCGATGTCCAGGGACACCGCCAACATCACCTCACCCCGGGCTACTGCATCCTCCGCCAGAGCCCTCACGCGCATGATGGCATCCACGGTGGAGCGCCTCTGGCGGAAGCCATATTGGCCATCCGCCAGGTCCGGCCCCACTCTTGAGAGGTGCTCGACGAGGCGCTTCGCAATTACTCTTTCAAAGAGCTTGCACACCTCGTCGAGCAACACTATGGGCCGGTAGGCGGACGGCGAGTCCGCCGGGCGCCCCTCCTTTCGGATGAGGACCAGTTTCCCCGTCTTCCACAATTTCGGAAACTGGCCCCGCTCCAAACATGCGCTGAGAAGCCCTCTCAGTCGGGGCTCGAGAGCGTCGTCGACTAGAGCTAGGACCCACGCTCGGCCTGGAATGCCGTCGGGTCCCGGGGCGGTGTGTTTGGCTCTTAGCCTTCTCACCGCCAGCTCTAGTTCTACCCAAGTGACCTCGGGCACGTCGTCGTCTTCCACGTCGGGCGCCATGCGCAACCGAGGCGGAGTCATCCGCGGTGGAACATGTTCCACCGCCCGCGCTGGGAACAGGGAGCCAACAACTCCTCCGAGCAGATCCGGCTGGAGACACCGGGTTAACGGCGGGGCCTTGGGGCGCAGCTTGCCCCTCACCATCCGGTAGGGCCGCCCCCAAGGGTCCCGCTCCAGCGTCTCCAGCAGCTCGCGGAAGGCGTCGCGTTTGGAACGCCTTATCTCCGCTCGGAGGGCTCGTCTGGCCTCCCTGTATCCCTCGTACAACTCCGCCTCTCGGGCCTCCGCATCTGCGGGGCGGCGACGCCTCCTACGGAATCGGGCCCACCGGCGGTGCGTGATCACACAGCCCCGTCTGAGCTGCGCGATCTCCGACGACCACCAGTAGACCTGACCCCTCGGATTATAGGGCGGAGCCCTAGGCATCGCCGCGTCACAGACACGGGTCATGGCCTCCCGGAACCACTCCGCCTCATCGTCTATGCAGACAGGCCTGTCCGGCGCAGGGGCCCAGGCCTGTACGATGGCGGCTTCCAGGAGGAGCTCCCGATCAAGTCGCTTAAGCGCCCAACGTGGCTCGGGTGGAGCCGGTGCAGCCGGCGCGTCGCTCGCAGGGGGGGACACGTCAAACCGAATGTATCGGTGATCCGAACTTGTGTCCTCCCCCAAAACGACGCGCCAGCCCTGAACACGTCGCGCCAACGAGGGGCTCGCGAACGATAGGTCCACGATGGAGCTACCCCTCGAGGTCACGAACATGTCCACGGCTCCCCGATTTAGGAGGACTAGGCCGAGTCGTGCGGCCCAGTCCACCAGTGCCCTGCCTCTATGCCCCGTCGCGCCCCTTTCGTGTCGGGAACCCCAGGCATACGACCAGGCGTTGAAGTCCCCGAGCACAAGGACCGGACGGGGCTGGCAGGCATTGACGACGACGGCCAGCTGACGGAGCCACTGCTCATATGCAGCTTGGTCTCGGTTCGGCGTGATATAAGCGGCCACGACCGCTATATCCCCAACCGCCGCCGCCACGCAGCCGGGTCCCCTTGCAACGACGGCAAGAGGGGGGCTGCCGGCGGCAGGGTTGTGCACCAGTGCCGCCGACCCATCCAGCGCGGTTTCCCAGGTAGGCCCGAGGAACCGGTGGGTGTATGGGTCGGCGACAGCGGCGACATTTATGGCCCACTGTGCCATGCTCTGGCGCAGAAGATCCTGAGCATGGGCACCGTGGCCAACGTTCACCTGCAGGATGCGGAGTTGAGGATACATTATGGAACCCCCATCTCCGCATCCCGCTGTGAACTGGAGGCGGAAGGCCGGCCTCCCGGCTTCGGCTCCCCTCCGGCGCAGGCCTTGCTGCCAACCCTATGGTCAGCCGGCTTGCCCCCCGCTGCACATCTAAAACAGTGCAACGGGGCGCTACACGAGCCGGCCTTATGACCGGGCTGGCCACAGCGGAAGCAGCGGTCACCCGCCGTTACCTCCGCCGTGCAGTGCACCCCCACATGGCCCACCGACAGGCACCTGAAGCACCTGGCCGGTCGGGCCTGCAGGAGCCGTGCCTGCGCCCTCAGGAAGCCTCCCACCAGGAGGCTCCGCCCGTCTGCGACCTTTTGGGCCGCCGCGATAGGGCAGCCGACAACTGCTGCCCCCTGTCCACCGCGGCCGAAGCGTATAGCTCCGGCCTTCACTGTGTCCGGGGAGCAGTCCCCGGCCTCCGCCACGGCGAGCCTAAGCTCCTCAGCCGTGACGGAGTCGTCCAGGCCCGTGATGCGCACTTCTGCGCATTTAATGGGCCTGGACACCCGGACGTCGGCTGCATCCAATGACTCCCTAAGCCGAGCCGCTAGGGCGTCGGCTTTGGGGCCACTGGCGGCGCCGGGGACCTCAAGAAGCCGGGCTCCCGTCCGTGTGCTCTTGCACCGGACGCCCGGGATCTCGAGGGCCTTGAGGTCCACGTTGGCCTTTACCCTGGCCAACACCTCGGCATACCCCATGCCTCTCGACGCTGCCTCCGCCGTCAAAGTGACGACGACGGCCGTTGTTCGAGGGGCACGGAGCTTCCCCGGTGCTGCCTTCGCGGCGGCCGCGGCCCTCCTGGCCTTTTTGGCGGCCTTCCGCCTCTTCTTACTGGCTCCAGCCACCTCCCAGCCCCCTTCCAATGGGGTGGAGGTAGCCGGAACCACAGCTGGGGCTGGGGCTGGGGCCAGGGCTGGGGACGTCTTCCCCTTGCCCTTCCCCTTACCTTTGCCCTTCCCCTTACCCTCAGTGGGAGGGGGCCGAGGAGCCGGTTCCGGCAAGGGCGCACTCGCAGCCGGGCAGGTGGGGCCCTTCCGGGCTGCAGCCGCGAAGCTGGCCACCGGTGGCGCTAGAGGCGGACGGCGGATGGAGTCCACTAAGGCCTCCAACCGACTCATCATCCTCTCCTCCAGCGCCCGAGTAGCAGCCACCCAGGGCTCCTCCGGTGGTGATTGGGCCGGCCGCCGCACCGATTGCGTCGGCTGCTCCGCCTGCGTTGACTTCGCCGGCACCGTTGACTGCGTCGACCGCGTCGATCGCGTAACCCTCGCCGGCGGCTCCGGTTGCGCCAATTGCGCTGGCTGTGCCGAGATCGCCACCAACCTCTTCAGCTCCTCCAGAGCTGCAGCTAGCCGAGCCGTCTCTCGACGGGACTCGGCAAGCTGTGCCGCGAGAGCCTCGTTTTCGGAGGCGATGCCGAACACAATGTTCAGCATCTCCTCCTGCTGAGGGTCCGGGGACCCCTGGGACGACGCAGCCACCTTCTGGAGTCTCTCCAGGAGTGACCGCGTCTTCCCGCACGGCTCCGACAACGACACCGCCGAGGTGGAAGGCCTCGGCGGTGAGTTTCGCCCGGCCCTTCCAAGAGCCGAGGGAGCTCGGGTGGATTGTCCACCACCCCTCACGCCACCCCGCGCCCCTCGGCGGCCAGCAGCCACCTTGGATGCCGGCTTTGAGGCTTCATCGCTACTGGAGGAGGAGGTCGTCCCGGTGAGGGTAAAATCCTCGTCCGAAACGTCCTCCCCCGCCCGAGCCTTTGCGCGCCTCCTGCGCTTGCGGGTCCGCTGCACGCCCAGACCCGCCGGGCTACTTGCCCTACTTCGCTCGTTGGCGGTGTCGAATTTCTCCGACACCGCCGTTGTGTTTGGCGTCCCCTCCACGCCTGAGTGCTGCGCGACCTCCGCGCAGACTCCGTCATTCTCGGTATCCGTGTTGTGTAAGCCCTTGTTGTTTTTGTTAGATCGATCCGGTTTATTTAATGAAATTATTAATGTGTCCATATCTTATCCCACGAGTATGGGGGAAAGGTGGTCCATCCAGGCGGAGCCCCCTGCACCTGGATAAGCCTATATACTATGGAGGTCGGCTGGTATCCATAGGTTTTTACGACTTGGCTGTCGGGTGTTATAGACTTTTCCTTGTCGTGGGCCGGCCAATAAAGGCAAGCCCTCCGGTCAGCAAGTTCACAGCGTACCCTTCTGGAGCCACCAGTCAGGTCGTTGCTGATCACCTGCCGATTACGGAACGCGAGAGGATGGCTAGTCCTCTCTCACCGGCGGCGGCACAAGTGCCCGTCGGCCCCTGCGTTAGCAGTGGGCCAACCCGCCCCTGGATCCCCCAGGACCCTATGGTGGCCTCAGCCACAAACACCATCGCTCATCCTGTCTCCTCTGAAAGCAGAGGAGTACGGAGAGCGATGTGTTCCCGCCACGTTGGGTATTCGCCGACGATCAATGCCAACCCCATGAAGGGGAAGCCATTGACCGCCGCCCAGGGTGTACCGGCCGCTCCGGTTCCATTCCCCCCGGACTGCAGCGGGATCGGAATCGGAACGACACTCGAGGAGGTTACCCAACACACACCCCTATTTTAATATACCTAATTATTGCAAATAAAAACAAATTTTCAATTACAAAAAATATTTAATACAGAATTCTTCTATAAAAATATCTAAGGCGAAAAATATAACCAGCAGCTGCTCTAAATCAAGAATTATTCTTGACTCGAAAGTTCAATCGTATTTATTAAAAAGTGAGAAAATATAAATAATAAAATAAAATCACACATACATACTCATAGAACAACCCTTATTTTTAGGATATTATTTCGGTAACAGCTTATAAATATCTTGTTGTAGACTAAATAAATTAACACATGGTAACTTAACCCAAGCAGGGTTCGTTGATAATCAAATAAAAATGTTTCTCGATTTTTAAAAACTAGATGTATCACAACGCAGACCTACCGCGAAGTGTCGATCAGAAATATTTGCAAACTTCATATTTCAACATTAATATTTGCAATTAGACAAGCAAATTAGCATTAGCAACTCCTATTTTAACTGTCGCATAATTATCCATTCAAAGAATTTTCTTACAACTTCACACAAATAAGGATTTCAAGGAAATCTGTATACAGCGTTACGCTTACCATTACTTGCATATAGAAAATAAAGTTTATACTTCGTTTAAACAGTACACACAGATGACACGTTAGTCTTTTCTGTCTTCAGCGGGTATGAAGTCCAAGGAGGCAGAATTAATGCAAAAACGTTTTCGGGTGGGTGCTGGTCCATCACTGAACACGTGCCCCAGGTGAGCGGAGCACTTCGAGCATCGCACCTCAGTTCGCACCAAACCTGGCCGTGTTAAAACCAGTAATATATTTGCTCCAACTTTAATTCACACACCAGGTCCATTCACCAAAAAGCCATTTATTTATATATCACATTGAACAATGGATGACATGAATAACATCCGAAAGTGATGTTCACAGAGTTCGTGTCGTGGTGTTTGTAGACAGGCGTCGTAGCGGCCGCGGCGGGAGTCGTCCAACCGGCAGGCGGCAGCCATCCAGGAGGAGCACAGGCGGGACGGGACAAGACGGGGCGGTTCAGGTTGCCAGGACAAATGCATATTATTTTTCATGCGCATTCCAGAATGATTACGGTGATGTCACAATGAAGGCGTGTAACAGTCCGAAAGCAAGTGATGTTTTGACCCAATGTTAAGGTCGCGTCGCAATACAATTGTGTATTGTTTGTGATCGCTCAATCGGAGCGGCAAATGCGGTTAATTTTGTAAAATAGTATAGGTATGTAGATGTTATTGGAAAATGATGAGAAGTTTGTGTAATGATGTAATGAACAACAATTTGACACATAGTGCATTTCCATATACATAGTTAAAGTAAAATTTAGCACAAGTTAAAAATATAAATTGCAGTGATTTACCAATCGCAGCCGACTTACGTTTGTAGTGGAGTCAGGATTGTGTTGAGGATGGTCAAGGATATAAGGGAAGACAGAAAAAAAAGATAAAATGTATTAGCACCAATATCCACTTGCCCATCACCAATGATTAAATATCTTGGAATATTAAAATACATAATAAATATCATAAAATTAAAACATTTTAAGTCAATAATTTGGATTTCTTTTCAGTACATATTACAGAATGTTATATAAATGCTACATAATTAACAATGTTGATGAGGTTTTGTATATTTATGATACAACAAATCTAATGGCAAGCGCATGCGGAGGTTTGTACCTCAAAAGTGTTGTTAAAACTCAATAAATGAAGTATTTGTCTATATAGTGCTTTTCAGGAGACGTTTAACTTGTAAGGTAAGGTTCTATTAGGTTATCGCACCTAATCCAGTAGTGTTCTCTTAATTAGCTAAACTAAAGCCTTTTAACGTTTCGTCGTTAAACTTTTGACAACGTGATAGTATTGAGATAATATTCTAGCTCATTTTAATATAAGATACAATCTACCTGATAAAAAAAAACTAGTTAACAAACGCGTGCGGCGACTGGTAACATCATACCTACTTACAAAGTGTACTCCTTAAAGTTTATTTATATTCATTTAACAATCATACAATTTAGTGCATCCAATTTCCGTTACACGGAAATTACCTACTTGTATGATGTATTTATTACTATTATAAAATTGTAAAATTCTTAAAACAAAAATATTTATTTTGGAATCTTGTCTGTTTGTTCGCGTAGGACGCCAAAAGAACTAAACGGATTTTGATGCTGTTCTTTCTGTTAGAAAGGTCTTGGTCAGACTTAAAATCTGCCATATGTTTGATTGCAATTGGTTAAGTAAAAACAGCGAAATGATCAACTTAGCTGATGCCTGCGTGGAATTCTGATCCCGTTCCCGCTCTCCACGGGATTTCAGGGATAAAAAGTAGCCCATGTGTTATCCCTGTACCAAATTTCAGCCAGATTCGTTAAGGCGTTTTTGCGTGAAAGAGTAACAAACATCCATCCATCATTTCACATTTATAATATTAGTGGGAAAACGATAACCGACTTCCGCGCGGGCAAAGCCGCGGATGTCAGTTAGTAATACATAATTTCAAAATTATGCTCAATGTTCACTCATGTGAGACGTCCAAATGAAACGCCCTTCGCTCTGCTTTCGAGCCGTGGTCTGTATGAAACTAGTAACACAAGAACTAATGTGGCAGGATCCGACCAACTACCTACTTCCGTCAACTTAGGGCCGACCTTCGGATTGGTCGGTTTTTGACGTAATACGTAGTTGGTCGGATCCTGCTATTTCGGTGCGTGTGTTAGGTAGTAATTTTAACTATGAAGCAGGTAGATACCTAGTTATATAAATAGTAACATGATCATTATTCAAGTTGAAGGTTATGGTCGTCTACTGCGTTGAGAGGGCGCCCGCACGGCGGAGCTGTTTCGTGCAAATACATAGAGCAATGCTCCGTTAGGCGGGTCGCCCTTCACACGATT
This sequence comes from Cybosia mesomella, assembly GCA_946251805.1. Lineage (NCBI taxonomy): Eukaryota > Metazoa > Arthropoda > Insecta > Lepidoptera > Erebidae > Cybosia > Cybosia mesomella. The sequence goes on along the minus strand of OX276390.1, from coordinate 23,888,460 downwards.
TGTTCGCAGCGTAACCCGCGCCGGGTCCCGCTCATCGCAGCGAACGGCCTATAGTGTATAGGTAAGTACCTACCATCACGGCCACGACTACATAACAACAAAACATGCTTATAAGGCAAGCTATCGAGATATGGAAGTAGCATTGTATGTCTATATATGAGTGTAATCCGAGGCAACTGATAGCATGAGACATAAAACATTGCACACGACTCTCCAAGCTATACATGACGTAATATGTTAAACCTGTACATACTAAAATTATCTATTTTATTCCTATACTAATAAGTCAGCAAACAAGCATATCTGCGGTGAAAGGCACACCAGTAACAGTTGGATGACAAGCTGTCGTCATCATCCAGCGACAATCCTGTGGCTCGATTCAGTATAATTACATTTATAAAACGTGTGATACCAAAACTTACGAAATTAAAAATTCAAAATGTGAGTGATTCTAAAGCTTTAATAACCTAATGAAAATGTAGGTAGATTTTGTCTCTAATCAAAATAAATTAACGCGTTTTCAAAGCGTGGGATTACTGAATCGGGCCTATGGTTGCATCCAAAGCCTGCACTTTATAGCCTGAGGGCCGCTCCCCTACTCCTACATTATGTTATATATATTATGTTTATCTTGAGTTTGCTAGAGCCTTGTTCGTCAATAAGCAGATGTGATTGACCTGGGCCCTGAAGATCTTGATGGGAGATACACCCTGGCTGTTACCAGTTTGAATGTCAACACCAGGTGTGTGTGTGTCAACGACTCGCCTGCTTCCCAAAAAGTTCTGGTAAACCTAGTCACCACAAGTAACATCATTGAGGAGTACATAATGCTCAAAAACTCCCCAAAATATTGTTATTGAGTTAACAATATTATTGATAAACTCCAAAATATTGTTGATTTTCTTGTTATTTGTATACCAGAAAATACTTCAAAATGGCATTATAATGTACTGGTATTTAAGTAGTATATAGGCTTTTTCATGTAGTTATATGAAGATATAAGTATAGGTAAGCTGTGTGTATAATAGTCAAGCTTAGTGGTTAAGGAGTTGACCTTACTTATCTAGAAGTCCTGGGTTCGAATCCTGGCCATTACACCACCGACATGAACCCGGTGTGGGTTCACATCGGTGGTGTAATAACACAAGCAGTTTAGCTTAGCTGGAAGGGTTAGGGGGAATTAGTAATTTCGAGTACTATTCTTTAATTACAAAAAATATATACTATGAGATTACCAGTATTATCATTATGATATATTATGGATTGGTATTATATTTGACTACCCATACAGACTAATATAATTGACATAAGTGGCAAACACTAAGCTCATGAGATAAATTTTAGAATAGATTAGCATGTTATTGTTCTGCTCATCTCACACAAAACATTGACCTCACTTATTATTTTGTTTTGAGATGGGAGTGCATTGAAGCAAATTAATATTGTGTGGACAAGAGATGTGACCGAAATGGCAACCGACTATGTCTAATAATAAAAGGTATTGACAATGGATACACTGGCCATGATTAATCAAGTAACATTGGTTCAATGTGTAAACTATTGTATGGGGATTCTCAAGGTTGGACTATAATATTCCCTTATATTCTTTTTCTGTAGTCTGTATATTTTCATATCATCATGATTAATGATGGTGCCAGGTTTTAACTGCCTGTAAAGCATCTGAAATGCCTAGTTTATCAAGGCAATTTGCTTTTTTGTAAATAGAATTAAATAAAAAATCTTGATTTAAAAATAAAAAGAGTCCTGACAAAAAAATATTTATAGCTTAGAACCATCTTAATGATATCGGCTTTTGAACAAAAAATTGATTCATCCGTTCAGGAGCTACGACTCGACAGACAGACACGGACACATAAAAGAAATGGTGGTATTTTAGACACCCTGTTGTTTTTTTGTGGGGGTTTAAAAGAGTTTTGATAACAAAAGAAGTAAGACCTTGAATAGTTGGATAGCCTGGAGGTATTGTTATTGTGGAATGTTCTTTTAGTAGGTTAGTACCTGGTCTGTATTGGCAATGACATTAGAAATGTATTCTATATATTGTTAATTTCAATGAAATGAATGAATATCAAAGACATTTTCACAAGTTAGTTGTTTGGAAATTGAATAATAATGTTTCTCATTTCAATATTATTACCAAGTACTTCATGCCTTAGTTTCAGATTTACATCAAAAGCCAAAAAATTTGCACAATGATACATACCTGCACTAGTGTCTTGGTGTAAGGTAACTTTTTCTTTGGCAAGAACATCATTGAATGCAGGCCAGCCACACCCAGAGTCATATTTGGACTTAGAGGTAAATAGGTCTTGTTTACAAACTACACAGACATACAGCCCTTCTTCGTAGAATTTATTAAAAGATCCTAAAAAATTAAAAACAACAGGTATATACAACTGAAAGATATTCCAAAACATAAAAAACATAAATACTCAAAATTATAAATAGATGTCTGTTACCTGTAAATGGTCTTTCAGTTCCAGCTTCTTGTGTAACATGATATTGTAGTGGTGTCAATCGCTTTTTCAGAGACTCCTTATCCTCCATGGCTCTCCAAACTAGTGCTAAAATACGATTTAAGATTTTATGTTTGAACTTCAGGCATTCGTTTGGCACATTTCCAAATAAGACCATGAGCGAGGTCTTTTGTACTTATCTATAATATTGATGATACACAACACACTGTTAAATAGACAAGAAGCGTCCTACCTGTCGTGAATGGGTGCCTCAACTGCACGCTTCCGTTAGCCTGCAACGCCTTCCTAGCTACGACTATCGGTCTTAGAAATAAACGCATAACTTACATAGCGTGTCGCGTTGCGCAATTATTATATTCTTTTTTTTATAGTAGTAATAGTGATAAGATAGCAGCTGAGTTCAATAAGATCGATGTACAAACTACAAAATACACCTTGACCTTGATACCGTCGTCAGCTGTTTGACTTTTTTTTTCCTTCTTTGGCAAGTATGTAATGAATGCCAGTGTCAAGTAACTTGATAAATCAAGTAATAGTAAAGTCCTTCATAGTTATAGTCCAGTTAAAGTCCTGCCCTAATAAAGTAGTGGAGACTTTACTAGAGGCTTCTTTGGAATTTTGGAAACAACACGGAAAATCACAATTTACGGCAAATATACCACTTTCCTACACTTGTGCATGCTGTCGAAGACGTTATGTATAAAAACCCTCCATTTTTATACATAAAAACTCGAAATTACACAAATTTTAGATAATGAAACAGTGTCTCGATGCGTCTTTCCCGTGTTGGCGCCAAAAAACACCACAAAGTAATACTATAATCCGCACGCTGAATGATGATCCCTATGACAGTTCGTTAGCGCTTAACATTGTACTGACGTCCTATCACATCAAATCCTTTAGAGGTCCATTAAAAAGTCGAAAAAATCATAATTGTGTACAATTGTAAATTATAAAAATGAATATTAAGAAATTATTACGTAATGTTCGGAAATAATAGAAAAAAACTCAATGCAAATGTACATGGTACGTGCTGCAAAAGTTACGTCGTCAAGCTGTTATCGACTAAGAAGGGACACATCGATAAACAAAATATCGATAATTTGTTGGAAAAATAAAACAAATGCTTTGAGTTTGTATTTTATTTATATCAATCTGAATCTGATACAGGGTCAATCGGATCTTCAAAATCTGAGTCTGAACTGCAGCTATCCGTGACGTTTATTATTAACGGTTGGTCAATGATATTGTCGTATTGTACATCTCGATCCCAGTCTTGTAAGCAAATTTTCTTCGTTCTTTCGACCACTTTTCGCCAATCGTCAGCTGTCATTTGACCGCAAGCTTCTTCCAATAAAACCATCATTTTATTTGCCGTGAATGGCGGAGTTGTGTTATGCCTAGCTGCATGACCTGAAAATATTTGTACATTTAGTAATTATTTTTAGAAATATATGCATATACATAATATTATATAAATAAAAAATATAGATACCTTTGATCTGCGCCCATATCAACTCGATTGCATTATATTGGCAGTGATAGGGCGGTAACCGAATTACCGTGTGTCCATTTGATTTGGCCAATTCATCCAAAAAATATGATGGGTGCGTCTGTTGTTTGTGAAAGTTCAACAGTCTAACCAACTCTTTTTTTAACATCTGACTGTCAGTTTCCACACCATTGCGTTGTAACCACTCTATAATTTCAGCTTTTTTGTTATTGCTGCTGGGGGGTTTGTTAATTTGAACTGAGTGATATGAAGCATTGTCCATTAAAATATAGTGAGGCTCATTCAAATTTTCTAATAGTTTTATAAACCATGTCTTAAAGTTTTCGAAATTCATTTCCTCGTGGTACTCCGTTGTTTTCACTGACTTAAAAGCCCACAGGCAATTCGGCACAAAACCTGTAGCTGTGCCAGCGTGGCAAATGATTAAGCGCTGGCCCTTTCCTTCAGAAGTTTTTGTGCTGGATTTGGCTGTGTCGTCATCCGTCCATGCCTTACCTACAGTATGATTGGCGTTCAGCCATGTCTCATCAAGGTATACTACCTTCTCCCAGTTATCAATTAGTTTGATTTTGCGAAGAAAATCGCATCGTAGTAAAGCTATGTCAGTACGCTCCATTAATATTTTTCTCTTGTCACATTTTTTATAGCAGAATCCACATTTTTTCAAAACAATTCTAAGAGAAGTAGCACCGCCGTTGAAGAGTTCTGCAGCATTTGATGAAGATAATAACTTCTGGCAGGTCGGTAGTTCACCTCGTAGAAAGTAACCATAAATATGATTGCGTATAGCATCTAAATCAAAATCATCAGGTTCTGTTATATGACATAACCTTTTCTTTTTCTTCTTTGGTGTCAATAGTTTATTGTCCTCCATGGATGACTCCCCAAATTTTTCCTTTGTTATTCGAGAAACAGTAGCCTTTCCGATTCCTAGAGCATCGGCTACACGATCGCGAACATTGTCAAGCGGTAACAAGGGTCCGCCATTTTGTTGTTCACGAGCAAAATAGTCTCGCAAACGAACTACAAACTCGCGAACTTCACTGTTGAGAACAGTTTTCCGCTGTCTTTTCGGCATTTTGCAAAACCGAAAATCAACAAACAGGTAACAGAAAATCAACAAATAACACAAAACAGCGAAAACAGAAACAAAACTCAGCTAACAAAGAAAGACGTGGCACATACAAGGCGTTAGTGACTCGATGTACACTCGTATGACGCGATGTGATGCGGTGTGACAAGAAGACAAAACAGACTGACAAGACATGACATGACTGAATTAAAAAAATACGGTAGGTCTATGGCCTCCTTTTAAATACTTTTCCATGTAATCCATAATTGCCAGCTAATTATGAATTCTTTAAAATTCAATTCAAAAAGAATTTTAAATTCTTTAAATTATGCAATTTGAATAAAAATTAAAGTATAGTAAAATAAAATATAATAAGGCTGTTACTTTTTTATCAAGTGTTTTATGTCCATCAATGCGCGTAGTCTTTTTTTCAAAATAAATAAATATTGCTTATTATGTTGAATGACCTGGCTGAATGACATGACATTTACCTGAAAAAACAGTATTTTATCGAAATTGTTTCGCATAACTAATACAACTGTCAGTTGTAACGTCATAGGGATCATCATTCGGCGTGCGTACGTACGGTACCTACGTACGAAAAACATCCTGTTTGACATTAATGATATTATGTAAAAAAAAGTTTTAGTATAGGAAATGACAGAAAGGTACCGTATTTTTTTTTTTCGTGCGGAAATCCCTTTGGATACCCCCCCGCCGGCCAGCGGGGGCGGTTATGTCGGGCTTGAACCGACTAAAACCGCAGGCCGTCTCGGGTCTACACAGAGGTACCTTTTTTTTCCTTTTTTTTTTTTCGTGCGGAAATCCCCTCGGATACCCCCCCACCGGCCAGCGGGGGCGGTTATGTCGGGCTTGAACCGACTAAAACCGCACGCCGTCTCGGGTCTGCAGACGCCGGGGTGTAAGGTTGCCCATAGAGCATATCCCTCGCACCCCGACTGACCCTGGGCCATCTCCGGTTTCGAGATGGCCCCCTCGGGTTTTCGAGATGGCCCCCTCTTGTTCGAGATGGCCCCCTCGGGTTACAGAGAGGTACCTAACATGTTCGGGGAGCACATAGATATAAGAAAAATAGAGGATAAGCAGTAAGTTGCATATATAATTCTTGGTTATGCAAATATTATTCAAATATGAACCTCAGTAACAGAAACATGTCCGTCTCATTCTAACACGCCATGATTTACGGATGCAAAGCAAATACAATGTATGTCATCAATCTCAAATTTTGGTGACGTCACAGAGTGACGTCACCAAAATTTGAAGCACTCCGCCTTGAAGCACTTCCTCCATTTAAGTTCGTCACTTTCATAAGTAGAAGCCCACCCCAGCCTGTAAATTTGAGATGTAAAAAAAAAATACCAATCGACGTATCTTAAATAGCACTTTCCAAAATTATTTATTAATAGATTAGGTTAGGATAGGTCATAAGTAGTCACCAGCTGTCAGTTTCACGTAATTCGCTGTTAATTTTCAGTTTTTAATTGAAGTGTGTTAGTTTCGGTGCATTTTGCCCCATTTAAAAGGTTAAATAAACAAAAAAAAAGTATTGTATCAGAGGATGCAATTCGAATTCTCGATAGAATGACGGGGATTCTCGTTTTTCAGGTTAGTTTCCATTTTTCGATGTTATGGTATATTTTGCGTGTGGATTACATATTGTAAATAAGTAATTAGGATTTCAGATTTGATTTCCCGATATTTCCTGTAATACTTATTACATTTTATAAAATTAAACAAAACAAGAAAACATTTGCATGTTTTACATTTAAAAGTAGTGTTGTTTCCCACCTGTTTATGTATTACTATCGACAAAACTTATTCTGAGAGGTAAACTTATTCCAAAATTTTCATGACGCATTGATGATGAATCATGAATCATTGAGCTGAGTGAGACGAAGTCGAGCGAAATCTCCTCATACCAGACTTCAGGATTTTCTTTGTTACAGGTCTCCTCCTAAACTACTAATCCAATCAGAACTAAATTTGGCATGATTAAAGAGGTCAGTCAGAGTAAGGTTTATGGATATATTTTGAAAAAATTAATGCTACCACTGAGAAATGATCACCGTTAAAAAAAATCCAGATGGAATTACATAATAACCGCTCGAGACACTGTGACCAAACTTTACACGCTCAGAAAGCATGTCCAGAGTTGTGACTTTCAAAAAGAATTTTCAAAATCGGACTTGCCACGGAGGAATGATCACTGTTCAAAATTTTCAGCGATTCGCCTTGCAGACCTAGTCTTAATGTGTATCATATCATCAGTAAAGTGAATATAACAAAAGTGATATGTCAAAAGTATTTTGTTTACAATAATGAATAGTCTAGAATTATTAATTTTAGTTTGCTCTATATTACAGATTTCCAAAAAATGAAATACTTAAAAAGCTTTGGACGGATACCATAAGTAAAAAAACATAAAACCAGGAACCAGGAGGATATAAGAATATGTTCCCAGCATTCTGAAACAGATTATACCTATAAATATAGGTATTTAAACTATCATGGTCACTTACATAAGTATTAGAGTTAACGGGATATTTACCATGTGTTTTTAAGAGTGTCCGATATTTCGGCACTGTTGCAAGCGCCATGATCACCGAGGAACTGAAGAGAGTAGCAATGGGCAGTCCGGTAGCTGCATATAGCTTAATAGCCACGAAATTGACAAGGTCTTTAAAATGTGATGAGTGTATTAGACTTTTACATGGTTCAAGGCAGAAATACACACCTAGTATAATTGTAATAAAAAAAAAACAGGTGGCTTAATTTAAATCGCCGTCCCCAGCTTTAATTAAAATTATTAGAAATTCAGCAAAAAATCAATAAAATTTAATCCATAAAGTTAAGCCCGAGAATGATTATACATATAGATTAAACTTTTTAATGGAGAAAAATCTTTGAAAATCACGATTAATTATTTATTTATAATAAAAGCTGTGATTTTAAGTTATTTGGATTCAAGGTATAAGTTCTACGGAAAAAAATATTCAGAACATGTGTCCAAAAGATTTTTTGACCATATTGATATTGTTACAACGATCGTCGATATCTCGGAAACTACTGATCGAATCTTCTAGAAATTAAAACGCATTATTAATTTCGAAGTACTCTATCGATCCGTTTAGAAAAATCCAGAAAAGTCAATACAAAATCACAAGCCCTTTAAATACCTATACCTACTTTACCTACAAATCGCGATAACAAGGGCATTCACCTCTATCGTCGGCACGACTGTGTAGGTACTTGTTTTCTCGAACGCCCCAGTAAATACCTACTCTTCTCGGACGCTCTAGTACCTTATCTATAGATGATTCCGGAACATTCTACCCTCTTTATTAAGAGCTATAAAAGGGCGTCCGGCTATCGACACGAGTCAGTTAATTTTCGAAAGCGAAAGCGAACACATCTTACCGATTTGAACCAAGAGAGTTATACCTGCGACTTAAGCAACGACTGTGGACTACTGTGAACTGCTGAGCGACTTGAACTGTTGAAGAGTACCTACTGTGTGTGCTAGTTATTTAGTTGTCTAGTTTGTGGTGAGCGAATAAACCTCTTTGTTGTGTAAACGGCATTTAATTTGTACCCCGCGCACGTAACAATATTATTCCGTCATGAATAAATTATTAATTCCTAATGAGTAATCATTGTTTTATTTTGGTATTGTTTATTTCTTATCTTTAAACCCAGACCCATTCATGACTATTTATAATGTCCGTTATAGCTGCAAAAAGTACCCTATCTAGGTGTTAAATCAATCAAAATCTTTTCAGTACTTTTATCTTGAAGAAGCATTTGGTTAGAGAGTGGAAAAAGCTTTCTGATGACATCATATCGGCACAAACTGTTAACCAATTCAAGAACAAACTGGATATCTTTTTACAAATGCTTGCAACCCTTGCTTGGCTTGCCAACCTTTTTATCGCAATTAAAAACTTGCGCGATACAAGCTTTTGAATTCTTATATTATTACTTTCGTTTTAGTACAACCGATGTTTTTAATCAAAGTTTCGTTTTTAAAAAGTTTTTTACTACTTACTTTATTAAGTAATAGGAAAGACAACATTACATAGAAACACAGGATACAGCCAACTGTTAGTTGTAGCAACTGCCTTTGTGATTAAATATATAAATATTAATAGCAAAAATATTTATTTATCCACCTACACAAAAATATAAATAGTACATCATAACGTAAGTTGACGTGTATTTATATATTTGTTTAATGTGTTGTTTGAGTACTTATATCCGATATTAGTCACATAGATGCTTGATAAACAAAAAGTTATTCGAATTATCTTTGGAACAAAACATTAATAACAGAAAAAATTAATGTATACCTAACCTTAACATACAAATGTGCTAGTATAACTTTTTTATCGATATAGGCACCATCATCCATACAGTAACAGCACTATTTGCAGTAGGCGGGGTCGACGCTATTTTAGGGAAACACTTGGCTTCAGGTCCCGTGACCTTAATTCATATCCTCTATTTTTCTATGGGGGAGACCCCCCCCCCACCCCAGCCTGTAAATTTGAGATATAAAAAAATACCAATCGACGTATCTTAAATAGCACTTTCCAAAATGATTTATAATTAAAACAGCACCCTCTTAGTTTACGAGTAAAAAATAAATAAAGATAGGTACTACATGCTGCACCGTCTATATCACTTGAAATACTTCGAATATCGTACTTTTTGCACAGTAGAAAAACTGCAACCTACTCGAAACTAACTGCACTATCATTAGAATTTCATAAAATGCAATAGTTTAATTTAATTATTTATTATTAAAACAGCACTTTAATAATAAATAATTTTGGAAAGTGCTATTTAAGATACGTCGATTGGTATTTTTTTTTTATATCTCCGGTAGGAGAGGCTTCCGTGGCGCCTCTCCAGTCATTCCTCCATGAAGGGTCTTACGCCACAATCGTGGCGTGCCCTGCGCTTGGTTGCCCAAGTCGTTCCTACCATTCCTCCACGAGCACCTGGCGGAGTTGGGATCGCTGCCCCTAGATTTCTCGTGGGGCAGGCATTAGATCCCGCTCCAGCGCCTCCTTGCGCCACTGGTACAGTGCCGCAAGGGCCCTCGCTTCCAGGTCCCATGGAGGCGTGCCGGCAAGGAGACTCGCCGCCTCAAAGGAGACCGTGCGGTATCCCCTTATAATCCTGACGGCCAGCAACCGCAGGGGGGATCGCATTATAGCGACGTTGCTAGCCGTCAGGTTCACTGCCCATACTGGTGCCCCGTAAAGACAGAACAACCGCCACACCCTTAAGCTTAGGGGCCAGACTTCGGAAATGATATCCGAAGTCCCACCGCCCATCGAGTACGAGCTCTAGATACTTCATTGCGTTCATGCGTACACCTCCTACGATAAGACTGGATCTCTCTGGTGGTCGATTCCGAGTCCGGGGCCCATTAAAAAAGGGTCTCGGACTTGTGGAGGGCCACCTCGAGACCCAGCCGCCGAATACGTCCAACGACTTGGGCAACCCCGGCCGTGGCCTTCATGGTTGCCTCGCGGTGCGTCTGGCCTCGTAGGGTGTCGTCGGCGTAACACGTCAAGTCAACACCCTCCAGAAGACCACCGCGAAGCACCCAGTCGTAACCGATGTTCCACAGGAGCGGCCCCAGTACCGAGCCCTGTGGAACACCGCACGACATATCTCGCCGACCGAGCCCTGCCCTACTTGGGTAGATAACGGCTCTCTCCGAAAGATAAGCCCCGACGATGCGGCGGAGGTAGAGAGGCACTCTATGATAAACGAGCGCCTCTCTAATGCAGCTCCAGGGTAAGGTGTTGAAGGCATTGGCAATGTCAAGAGACACTGCCAACACCACCTCACCCCGGGCCAGAGCTTCCTCCACCAGGGCCCTCACGCGCATGATCGCATCCACAGTGGAGCGCCCCCGGCGAAAACCAAACTGGTTGTCTGCCAAATCCCCTACTGTCATGAGGTGCTCGACGAGGCGCTCGGCTATGAGCCGCTCAAAAAGCTTGCAGATCTCGTCGAGCAATACAATAGGCCGGTAGGCGGACGGTGAGTCCGCAGGACGCCCCTCTTTGCGGATCAGGACCAGTTTCCCCGTATTCCATATTTTTGGAAACCGGCCCTGATCAAGGCATGCGCTAAAGAGCCCTCCCAGTCGGGGTCCGAGAGCCTCTAGAGCCAGGACCCACGCTCGGCCTGGAATGCCGTCAGGTCCTGGAGCGGTATTTTTGGCTTTGAGCCGTAACACGGCAACCCCTAGCTCTGCCTACTACGGTCGCTTTTTGCCTTAGATATAGTATAAGTACATAAGCAATAATCTAAAGTGAAACTTTTTATTAGCTGCAGTAAAATGACGTTTTGTGGGTTACCGCTTTTTGAAGAAAAATAAATAGGGATGTAGCTAAGTCAAAGTCACAGTCAAAAACCATTTATTCTGTATAGACCATAAGTACGGCACTTACAAAACGTCATAAAAAAAAAAAAATCTAATGTTTGGCAAATGGACCACCGGTTCGAAACGCGGCCCTGTCCTGAGAAGACTCCGGCAAGAAACTCAGCGGGCTATTTTTTTTTGGTCTATTTACAAACATATTTACTTAACCTAAGTACAATATTTCATTTGAGTAGCATAGAGAGAGAGCAAACAGTTCATATCCAAGCTTGTTTGTTGTCTAAATAGTCTTGAATTTTATAGTAGCTTTTTTGGCAGAGTTTACTTTTAATTTGGCTTTTAAATTTATGAAGAGGTAGATTCTTCATTTCACTAGGAAGCTTGTTGTAGAAGCGTATACAGTCACCCTGAAAGGAATTACTAATCGACTATTACAAACCATAAGATTGTTTTTATGTCTAGTATTTACGTTATGTATATCACAAAGCCTTAAAAAATTGGAAATGTTTCTTCTAACATACAAAAGATTTTCAAAAATATATTGGGAAACTACAGTTAGAATGTTTATTTCTTTGAACTTTTCTCGGAGGGAGACTCAAGAGTAATTAAGGCAATTTATAAGTTGGCCGTTATAATTGCCCGCACCGCCTGCTTTTGCAGTACAAAGATTGTATTTAAATCTGCGGCATTGCCCCCAAAGGAGAATGCCGTAGCTCATAATACTATGGAAATAACTGAAATAAACTATTCTAGCGGTATCTATGTCTGTTAAAGTCCTAATCTTTTTCACAGCGTAGGAAGCAGAACTTAACCTACTAGCTATTTTTTCAATATGTGATCCCCACTGTAATTTAGCATCGATACTTAAACCTAAGAACACGGTTGATTCCACAAGGCTCAACAACTGTCCATTAAGTTGTACATTGGTTTCCACCTGTGTAACATTAGGTAAGGTGAATTTAATACATTTGGTTTTTTTTTCATTAAGGCAAAGATTATTTTATTAAACCAATGAACCACTCGTGAGATTGCGTTGTCCACTTCGTCATAATTATCTAATTGTCGTTTAATTTTAAATATTAAGGAAGTATCATCAGCAAACAAAACAATACTATTTTTATCCCTTACGTAGTAAGGGAGGTCATTTATATAAATTAAAAATAAAAATGGTCCAAGTATCAAACCCTGTGGAACGCCCATCGAAACCAAAGATCCCACCGAACGTGTACCGTTCACATCGACCCTCTGAATTCTATTGTTTAAATAAGAAGTCAAAAGGTCGAGAGCCTTGTTCCTTATTCCTTAATAATCTAATTTCCTGACCAATGTATGATGGTGGACGCAATCGAAGGCTCTGGATAGATCGCAGAAAACACCTAATGCATCCTGCTTATCCTCCCAGGCCTCGTAAATACATTTCAATAACTCTATACCAGCATCCGTCGTTGATCGTCCTTTAGTAAACCCAAACTGTTTATCATGAAATAATTTATATTTATTAAAATGGGTTAGCATTTTGTCTAGAATTAATTTCTCAAATACTTTACTCAAGGTTGGCAACACAGAGATGGGTCTGAAATTCGAGGGATCTGAGGCGCTGCCTGCCTTGAACAAAGGTATGACTTTACTATGTTTCATTAAATCAGGAAATATACCGCTACTGACGCAGTCATTAAACACAGTTGCTAGATGGGGAGCAATGACATCAATGATGCTTGAAACAGTTTTGACTGATAATCCCCATAGGTCCGCGGTCTTTTTAATATCAATGGATTTAAACGCTTTTGTGATGTCCTTGCTACCAACAACTGAGAATCTGAAAACGTCCTCACATTTTGTAATTGATTCTATAAGCAGTGACTCAGCGGAAGTGGAAGACGACTGAAGAGTTCGGGTAGTGGCTACAGGTATATTTGAAAATAAGTGTTCAAACTCTGTCGCAACTTCCAGATCCTCCGTGACATGGCGTCCGTCTATTTTTAAATGGTAATCTCTTACAACTGCTGGAGATTTACCACATTCGGAATTTATAATGTTCCAGGTAGTCTTAATTTTATTAACAGAATTTGATATTTTGTTTTTGTAACGGAGTAAGTGAATCATTCAATAAATGAATGATCAGTTTGGTTTTGTTGTAATGATTTAATATTAAGTTGTAATGTTTTTTTTATTCTATTATTATTACTATAGTAAAGGATTGATCTTTTTCAGTGGAAGTTTAGGGACGTACATCCAAAATGAAACAAAAATGTATTTTTTTTTATTTTTTTTTATTAAAGGTTCACAAAACTGGTCAATACAATTGACAATTACGCTCACAATTTAACACTATGATGTTACATGTTTGTGAGACCTACTAGATGCGAACACAACATAACACAAAACAAATTACAAATTAATGCTACTGAGAAATATTACAGAAATTATCCACTTATTTGTTCAAAACAAAGCTTCTTGAAACTATTCATCTTTACGCTAAAAATATCTATTTCGCTGCCAATACAGTTGTGTGCAAAACACTTGCGATAAATAGGTGCGTGCCGCCCAAGATTGGTTCGAGCAGTTGGCGTCACAAAGGTCTTCCTATTGTGAAGACGGCTACCACTACGAGGCACCGCAAACGTTAGTTTCTCTAGCAGATCTGGACAGTCGATAACAATGTTATTTAATCAATCATTTTTGGAATCACTATCGCTGTCGCTTCCGGTCACACTAATGACAAATCTGTCTGTCACCTCATCTATACATATAAATAAAATTGGAGTGTCTGTTTGTAATAATGAAATAACCGTTTTTTACTAAATGTATATGAATATACCAGGCCACTCAGAAAGTATTGCGAAAAAAAGTTTTTATATATGAGAGATTGGTCAGTTATAATCTATTTCTAAAATATGATTATTTATGAGTAAAAATAAGTACGTTCCAATTTCAAAATTTCTCTCTGCATTTTTTGCAAGATAATTTCAATTATTGTGTCTCATTGAAAAATGGATCTGCGTCGGGAACATTTTCGCGCTATGATTTTCTACGATTTCAAGTGTCGCCTGAAACCAGACGAATCGTACGATAGACTTCAAATGGCATTCATGGATGAAGGCCCTTCCAAGGCGACCGTGTATCGTTGGTATAACGAATTCAAGCGCGGTCGACTGACTTTGGAGGATGAAGAAAGAAGTGGTCGCCCTTTGACGGCTGTTACGGAAGAAAACGTTGTTAAGGACCGTGGTTCGTAACAGACTATGACCTGATAAGGTTCCAAATAGACTGCCACTACTTCGCGGTCGCCTTCAGTGGACTGTATTTGATGGATGTTGAGTCGAAGAATGAAACACTTAGATGGGTGGACTTCATTGACGTTAGTGAGGCATCGGATGTACTTGGCCCGGCACTACTCTTGATCTACTACTTCCTGTTGAGCTTCCTAGTTCCTTGAGAGACTCTTGTTGTCTACTTGTTGCCCAATGCCCAACTCCATTGTTCAATTGCCCAATGTTCACCTAACAAATGGTCCCTGCTTTTATAGTCTTTTGTAGTGCTGGCCCGCGATCCAAATTACCTCACCTCCGCATTTCCATTTATTTATAGAACTCATGCTTTACATATTAATCACATAGCATATATGTACATTGGTAGCAATAAGAGTTGCACGACGATAGGTACTTACATCTGTACCGTGCGACGTCGGGCTACTGAATGACGGGCGGATTGACCCCTCAGACTTATATATGGGCCCTGCCTCCCGCGAGCTACTATATAATAAAATGGCACCAGCCGGGGGAGCGCATATTCGCTTCTTACGGCGTGGGAGGCAGTCGCGGGGTTTAATTAAACTTACATACTAGTATACAAAGTCGTATTTCCTATTTATACGAAGTTATGTTAGATTCTGAGTAATGCATTTACGTAATTATATTTGCAATTATGCTTTTCGGGGAATGTATTTTCTTTATTAAATTTGGCTCTAACATACTTAATTACTCAGAAAACTAACTCCTAACAGTAGTAAGCTATTTATCTTAGCTTAATATCAAAGTTATTACATAATTACGTTTTAATTTACGTAAATAACCTAAAGCCACCTAGAATGCAATTCGGTGTTGTGGTCACCTCATGAAGTCAAATATAAACTACTGCTGGAGCGAATCCAAAACAAATTTGTTAGATTTATATATTTGAAGCAGTATGGCGTGTATCCTGGTTATCCTCTGCTGTATCCCACACTGTTTTTGCTTGGCATGGTAGGATTTTATAGGCTGGAAGTAAGAAGGGAAGTGGCTCTTGCTACCTATTTATTTAAGATTATTCGTGGTAAAATACACAACCCAGGTGTACTGGAGGCCGTATGGTTGTGTGTTCCTGATGAGTACGTGAGTGGCGGCGGCGGCCGCCGCTGCTGTATGTGCCGCCCGCGCGCACCAACCTGCTTAAACACGCGCCCCTGACGCGCGCACTGTGTGCGCTCAATGCGGTGTCAGAACGGGTAGACCTATTTAATTGTAATCTGAATGAATTCACAAAGGCAGCTTATTGTGTATTAACTGTGTAGTGGATTAGCGGAATTTATAGATATATAGGTATTATAATTATGTATACGTATTGTGTATTGTAGTGAAATTGTGAATTTACTGGGTAGTTTGTTCTAGTATACATATTCAATGTAAGTGTTATTATAGTGACTGCACTATCGTATTAGGTGTCACCTGTAAAGATAGTTGCATGTTGTAATAAAAAAAAAAAAAAAAAAAAACTAATTTTCATAATTTATTCGTTATATTCACGCTTACTTAATCTACGTGTCACTGGCACATGTGTCTATAGTCTATTTGTGTCGTGCACATTCTCCCGCCGTCGCTGACCCTGGTTCGTCTGCGAGCTCCGTTGGTAGCACGACGATCTTCTTCGTAGGCCTCCTCAGCACGTGTCCGCTGCTGGTGGTGACGTCCACGACTCGTACCTCGCTGTCGGCTCCTGGTAACACCCGGCTGACGCGTCCTCGCGGCCAGGTGTTGCGCGGCAGATTAGAATCGCAGATGATGACGCCGTCCCCGACCTTCGGGGCGACGCCGGTACTGGTGGGCTCCCGCCGGTGTTGCAATAGGGGAAGGTACTCCTTCACCCACCTCCTCCAGAAGATGTCAGCCAGGGCTTGAGCTCGCTTCCATTGTTGGCGAGCAGTCACGTCGTCCGCAGAGAAGTGCCCTGGTGGTGGCACATGGCAGTTGGGCCCGATGAGGATGTGGTTCGGCGTGAGGGCCTCGGGATCGTTAGGATCAACCGAAACATTTGTGAGGGGTCGTGAGCTGGGATGCTTTTCCATCATGGTGACACGAAGCACTTTCACTGCTTTCACCATACGTTCCCATGCCCCCCCCCCCCCATGAAGGGTGCGGAAGGGGGTATGTACTTCCACACGATGTGTTGACTCGTAGTTTCTTCTTTGAGCGCGTCGAGTACGGCCTCTGCTAGCTCCTTTTCCGCTGCCTTGAAGCACGTAGCGTTGTCACTCTTTTTCTTCGTGGTGTCTTCTATCTCGGCGGGGCGGTGTGCAACGAAAGATTTATACACACGCGGCTCCGACCTTATCCATGTGAGTGCGGTTCGCGAGTCGCTCCAATAGGTCTTCTCTGTTAATTCGTAGTCGTGTTCTTAGGTGGCTTGAGCCAGGCGCGCTGCCAGTAGTGCAGCTTGATGCTCGAGGCTCGGCATGGAGATGGGCTTCAACGGGGTCGCTCTGCTCTTCGTGGCTGCTAGATTGTAGCGGCCGTTGAGCTGCGTGAACCACCTGCACCATCGCTCCCGTAGCTCTGCTGGGAGTGGGTCGTCCCATTCCATCTTATAGCGCCATGTGTTCTGAAAAATACGTTTACTGGGAATTAATAGGTATCGGTGAGATAAAGCCGACCGGATCGAATGAGGCTTCTCGCTTCGTTGGAGGTCGCGTGTTTGTTTCCACTTCGCGCTGGATCTTCAAGTTGCTCGCGTCAAAGCCGAGATGATCTTCGTTGACGTGCCATGTTAGACCCAATGTTTTTCCTGTCTCTTGGCTGCCGAGTTCCACTGTAGCACTGCTGTCTCGTGGCAGTGGTAACTCTTCTATCTCGGTGTCGCCGTCGTGTATCAGTTGAGGCGGCTTGTGCGGCTCGGCGGGGTTGACGACCGGAAAGTGAGGTAGGTACCACGTCCTTCCCTTCTGCGGTGGCATAGGAGCTGATTCTGCATAGCCTGACTTGAGTAGGTTTTCCAAATCTTCATCCCTATCGAGTCTTCGTTTGAGCGTAAGCTGACTCTTCTCAGCTTCCTTGTAGCTTTCTTCTTTCCACGGCAGTCCGGTCTCATATCTTCCATCTGGTAACCGCCGGCCTTTTACTTGCAATTCTCGCAGTTCGGAATCTTCTCGGGGGCGTCGGGGTTCGATGCCCAGTGACTCCAACTTGAGGTCCTTCTTCACTGTGTCCTCAATGGAGTCCTTTATAGGCTGTTGCAGCGTACCGCAGAATGACACTGTTGCAGTCATTGAACTGCTGCATCCGTGTTCGGGATCTTCTCGGGGGCGTCGGGATTCGATGCCCAGTAACTCCAACTTGAGGTCCTTCTTCACTGTGTCCTCAATGGAGTCCTTTACGCGCTGTTGCAGCGTACCGCAGAATGACACTGTTGCAGTCATTGAACTGCTGCATCCGTGGAGAACCCATCCCAGCTGAGTGAGCGACGCCACAGGCTGGTTACGGCTTCCGGTGCGCAGCTGACGGGTTACGATGAGATGCCAGTTGTCTTGTCCCAATAACACTTTAGGTGAAGCCTTTTTATACGTTATCTTATCGCGTATGTCTTCCAGATGTTTGCAGCCGTTGAGGTGCTCTTCATGCACGGTATTGGGTGAGAGGCGGAGTCGGTCCATGGTGTGGGCGGTTAAGTCGTACTCTTCATCGGCGTACTTCCCTTTGATGAGTAGACTGACTGTCTTGCTCTCGTGCTTAATGTCGCTGTTGACACCTTGGATCCACGTCTCCTTGGTTGGTCCATCTGCCCCGATGACGTCGGCTATGGTCTCATCTATCAGCGTCATCGCGCTTCCCTCGTCCAATAAGGCGTAGGTATCGATGCTACCGCTTGGTCCTCTTAGTGTCACTGGTGCCATCTTGAGGTAGGCCTTGCGCTGACTGCGGGGGACTGCTGCTGTGGCTACTTCTGCCGTTGAGGTCGTGATGTCTTCTTTCTGTTCTTCACGGTCTCCCGGCGGCATATCGCGATGCAGTAGTCGGTGATGCATTATCTGGCACCCGTTCTTCCCACAGGCCGGTGCTCTGCATGTGGCGCGTCGGTGGTTACTTTGAAGACAGCGAAAACAGACTTTATTCTTCTTGGCTGTTTCCCATCTCGCGGTGTTGTCTAGGGCGATGAACTGCTTGCAGTCAGGTAGCTTATGATCCCTGCTACACTGTGGACATCTCTCTTCTGATGTCTTCTTGTTGATGGTGAGCGTCTGTTCAACTCTTCTGCTTCTTTGAGGACGATAACCGGTTCTTCTGTTGTCTTCTGTGTGGTTCACCTCTGGGAGCGCGTAGGAACTGCACTTGTCTGCCTCTTCTGACAGAAACACAGATATTTTCTTCAGTTCTGGTATGTCTTCTTTCTTCTTTGCAGCGAAGTCGTACCACTTGTTTCTGAGTATAGGTGTGAGTTTCTCGATGATACTTCTGCACATCTCTGGACTGTGTAGGTAGTGCGGCTTCCTCAAGGCTTCTATGGTTCCCACGATGTTTGCTATCTTCCCAGCGAAGATACAGATGTCCTTGGCGTTATCGGTCACTTTGTTGAGAGTCTTGAGCTTCTCCATCTCGACGTGGATGAGTGCTTCTGGTCTACCAAATCTTCTCTCGAGGGCCCTTATGATCACCTCGGGGTCAGGTTGACTCAGCATTAGACACTCGACTGCTTCTTGTGCGAGTCCACGTAAACTTTTCCTTATTCTTGCGATATTTTCGTTCTTCGTGAAGTATATACCCGATTCTTCATACGTAGTCTTGAAGGCGAGCCATTATGTGCTGCTGCCGCTGAAGATCGGTAGTTCCCGTATATACTTGGGCGGCTCCCTGTTGCTTCTCATAGCCTGGGATAGGGCCGCGGTGAGCGTAGCTACATCGATCACGGAGTTCTCCACTGGGGCACTTCCTTCTGATTTTTCCTGGGTTTGACACTTCTCCACTAGTTGACCCCTATCTAGGCAGGTCTGAGTGTTTTCCTCGATGTCTTGCCCCTTTTCCTTCAGGTTGGGTGCCGCAGCGTCATCCTTCTGTAGCCACGTGTTAATTACCGATGCCAGATTCCTCAGACCCGTCGTCGCTGCTCTCGTCCTGCAGTAGCCGCTGTAGACGGATCTGTTCTATCTCTGCTTCGGCTTGTATTTGCTTGAGCTTCAGTTCTGCCAAGCGTTGTTTGACCTCCAGTTCCTTCTTCTTTCTTGAACTGGTGGAGCGGCGTGACCTCGTGTCCAAAGGCCGCATGGTGCGCTGTGAGCTAGGCTCTCCATGTACAACAGCGCGGGTGTGGGGCGATCCTTCTTCCGTCGTCCCTGACTCTTCAGTAGTCACAGTTGTGCTGGACGTGGTCTGCTCGGTGCTGGCTGTGGCTTCCGACGCACCACTGTCCGCATAACTTCTGGCCTCTTCCGTGGCCGCAGGGTGTAGTACTGATCTTGATGCTGGTGCTGATGCCGATGCCGGTTCCTCTTCCTGACGACGCTTCCCTCCATCCCTGGTGAGAACCATTCTTCTTTCTTCAAGTTTATACTTACCTGAAATTCCGACGGATCGTGGACTTTATTCCTACCCTTCGACCCGGTTCCAATGGGCCATAGACGTTCGTGACAGACTATGACCTGATAAGGTTCCGAATAGACTGTCACTTCTCCCTTAGTTGAAGAACGATGAAACGTCTACGGCTGGCAGTCTGACTTGAAGTTGACCTGGATCTTCGAAGGCCCGTGTACTTTATTCGGCTCCGAAGGACCAATGTTAAGGACCGTGGTTCGTAACAGACTATGACTTGATAAGGTTCCAAATAGACTGCCACTACTTCGCGGTCGCCTTCAGTGGACTGTATTTGATGGATGTTGAGTCGAAGAATGAAACACTTAGATGGGTGGACTTCATTGACGTCAGTGAGGCATCGGATGTACTTGGCCCAGCACTACTCTTGATCTACTACTTCCTGTTGAGCTTCCTAGTTCCTTGAGAGACTCTTGTTGTCTACTTGTTGCCCAATGCCCAACTCCATTGTTCAATTGCCCAATGTTCACCTAACAAATGGTCCCTGCTTTTATAGTCTTTTGTAGTGCTGGCCCGCGATCCAAATTACCTCACCTCCGCATTTCCATTTATTTATAGAACTCATGCTTTACATATTAATCACATAGCATATATGTACATTGGTAGCAATAAGAGTTGCACGACGATAGGTACTTACATCTGTACCGTGCGACGTCGGGCTACTGAATGACGGGCGGATTGACCCCTCAGACTTATATATGGGCCCTGCCTCCCGCGAGCTACTATATAATAAAATGGCACCAGCCGGGGGAGCGCATATTCGCTTCTTACGGCGTGGGAGGCAGTCGCGGGGTGTAATTAAACTTACATACTAGTATACAAAGTCGTATTTCCTATTTATACGAAGTTATGTTACATTCTGAGTAATGCATTTACGTAATTATATTTGCAATTATGCTTTTCGGGGAATGTACTTTCTTTATTAAATTTGGCTCTAACATACTTAATTACTCAGAAAACTAACTCCTAACAGTAGTCAGCTATTTATCTTAGCTTAATATCAAAGTTATTACATAATTACGTTTTAATTTAGGTAAATCTAACATTTTCATAATTTATTCGTTATATTCACGCTTACTTAATCTACGTGTCACTGGCACATGTGTCTATAGTCTATTTGTGTCGTGCACAAACGTGCTAGCAGTGAAAAATTTAATCCAAGATAATAGACGAGTCACATATCAAGAGATTCAGCACACTCTTCAGATTGGATCGGGAAGCCTTCACGAGATTCTACACGTGCATCTTCGTGTGAGAAGGATAGTTTCACGCTGGGTGCCGCACAATCTCACCGATGCTCAGAAGCAGGCCCGGGTGGAATGGTGTCGTGATATGATAAACAAGTTTGAAGCAGGCCCGTCTCGGCGTGTTTATGACATCATTACAGGTGATGAGTCGTGGATTTATCAGTATGATCCAGAAACAAAACGCCAGTCGACGGTTTGGGTGTTTCAAAACGAATCAACACCTACCAAAGTGAAGCGATCTAGAAGCGGAGGGAAGATTTTGATCGCGAGTTTTTTCAATTTGTCTGGCTACTTGTTATCAATCCCTTTACGAAATCAAAGAAGCATCAACGCTGAATGGTACACTACCAAATGCTTGGCAGAAGTTTTCTCTGTAGTGAGCTACAAGCGACCAAACACAGGCTCCGCGGGATACTACTCCACCATGACAACGCGCCCGCACACACCGCGCTTAAAACGAGGGACTTCCTGGACAGCACTCCGGTTAAACTCCTAGGTCACCCTCCTTACAGCCCTGACCTTGCACCGTGCGACTTCTTTTTATTCCCGAAAATAAAAAATCAGCTCAAAGGGATACAATTTTCGTCGCCGGAAGATGCACTGTCAACGTTTGAGCAGGCTGTAAACGAGGTATCTGCGGCGGATTGGAAAAAGTGTTTTGAAAACTGGTTCAAACGCATGAAACTTTGTATAGAGGCTGGTGGAGAGTACTTTGAAAAGATTTAATAAAAAAATATTTACCTATAGAACACTTCTTTTTATTTTCGCAAAACTTTCTGAGTGTCCCACGTATATATACGATACATACACCAAAATATCATTTTTTTTTAAATTTTGTCTGTCTGTCTGTTTGTTTCGGCTAATCTCTGAAATCGCTGGACCGATTTTGATGGGCCTTTCACTGGCAGATAGGTAATGTTACAAGGCGTAACATAAGGTAGCTTTTTTTTTTTTTTTTATCGTGCGGAAATCCCTTCGGATACCCCCCCGCCGGCCAGCGGGGGCGGTTATGTCGGTCTTGCACCGACTAAAACCCACTACCCATAGAGCATATCCCTCGCACCCCGGCTGACCCTGGGCCATCTCACTACTAACAGCATCGCTCATCCTGTCTCCTCTGAAAGCAGAGGAGTACGGAGAGCGATGTGTTCCCGCCACGTTGGGTATTGGCCGACGATCAATGCCAACCCCATGAAGGGGTGAAGGGGAAGCCATTGACCGCCGCCCAGGGTGTACCGGCCGTTCCGATTCCGTTCCCCCCGGACTGCAGCGGGATCGGAATCGGAGCGACACTCGAGGAGGTTACCCAACACAACATAAGGTACCTACTTTAATTTTCGAAAAAATTATTAGGGTTCCGCGCAAAAGAACCAAAACCATAAAAATCGAAATCCACGCGGACGAAGTCGCGGGCACAGCTAGTCTATAATATGATCGAGGTGGCACACTGTCTTTCTCTTTATAATGTGAGACACACAGTCACTCCACTTAGCCGGTGTCACTTTATTGATTCCTTCTTGGAATAAAGTTTTCACTTGCATTTTATACGTTTTATTATTGTTTGCGACATGCCCCTTTACCTGAGCCCAAAATTTTAGCTTTTCGCTCTTCTCGCGCGCTATCATCAATTTAAATCAAATTAGTTGCATACTTTCCTTGAAGATTTCATTATTTTCATTAATGTACGATTACATACGATTACGTACGTACGATTGCATAGCCGGGCAGGGGGATTGTTGTCGCAGCACTAGTGGGACCGGTGGGTGTCACGCGGTGCTGCGACGACAATCATCTTTTGATGAGGCCCTCAAGCTGAGTGCCTGTGTACGTGTACGTGTACGTGTATGTAATGGTGACCCTCTTTCCTGAGACTTTACCTTCAGCTTACCATCAGGCGAGTTGAAGTCAAATTGATGGGTACATCCCACTATTCCTATTATGTATTTCTATTGATAGAAATACTGGGACAGAGTCTCCCACTATTTTCATTGCGAGCGGCGACCATAAAAACGCTGCATCGCCTCTTATGACGGCGTGCACATTGAAACTATTTATTTCCTCTTAAGATAAAACCTCTTTAAAATAGTAGTTATATATATTTCTAATAAATTATACTGTCTTGTTTACAGCTTCTCAACATTCAATTATTGTATTATTGTACACAACCCAAAGCCAATTCCGTCGATGAGACTTTATCTGCTCAGAAACACGACTTCGACGCAATGGGTGTGTACTTTGGGGGGTTTGCTGGATTGTGGATGTCGGTGCGGTGCTGTACTTAAGCAGAACACTTATTATGGGCAGCCTCGAAGAGTACTTGAATTTTCCAGAATTAAAGAGAGATTTTTTCATGTATCTTCATTTATTCCTTGTGAAGAGGAGAGAGCACTTCTCGCTTGACTTTCTATTGCCGACTGAGGTGTCGAGTCAATTTACAGCGGTTTTTTATACTCTTAATCCCATTAATTCGAATTTTCTAATTGGCCGATCGAACTCTCGCGGCTCGTTAGTGACACCGCGGCTTAACGACTTTTCGCGGATATACCCTAATGGTCGATCGGTCAATCTTACAATTATGTGTTTATTTTCTATTTACAATGATTTATATACCGTATTATGTATTCTAATAGGTAATAGAAATAAGGTGACACGAAATAAGATACAATTTACACTTATAGATCGGTAAACAATGACGATTTCTTCGTCGCAAACTTATAACTATTATACACGATTATTCCTACAGTTTTTTGTTAAATCAGTTTAATTATATACACTATTACTTATGTACTAACAAAATAAGCTTATATACTAGTTGTTCTGCACAATTATAATCTTAGACTACCGACAACGATATTGGTTGATTTATTTTTCGAAGTAATACCACACGATACAATATCGTTAAGCGATGTAGGAATGATGCCAATATGGAAACATGTGAGGAGTACAGTCACAAATAATCCTCCATACATCTGCGTAGCTTTGTGTAATTTATACTGTAAAGTATATGCTGGAGAATTATTCACCAAAATGGAAGATGATTAATTTGCACTCGATTTTTTTTTTCATTAACGAGAAGTCGTGTTTTTATTTTATTCGATTGATTAAATTCTCAATATCTCTTGTAACGTTGTATTAAATTACAACCTTAAATAACAACTACGGAACCTAAGGTTAGCTTGGATTGCGCTTGCGCACCCCTAAAACGAACTATCGTTCGAATCGGCTATGTTCGGTAACGGTCGGAAGGATCCGTAATTCGTTACTCAGAACTCTCAAAAACACTGGTACGCTCGCCCGTGTCGGCCGTCAGTAATTGTACCTACCTACTTAATTATTTTATTATATTGATATTAATCAAAGTCTGTATTATAAAGTGCAGTGCTACAAGTCCCTCTCGGGTGAGTTCCTAAACATTATTTATTATCTTTTGTGACTGTTCTCAATTCTTCCGCTGTAGCTGCTTGGCAATTGTGCTAGTTAGCATTAAAGGGTTACTTGGTCATAACTAGACGGATGGTACCCTGTCAGTACGCTATGCCTTGCTAACTACTGCCAATGGGGTTCCAGGATCACCTGCACTATTAGTGAGCCGCTTGCCGGCCCTCAGCGCACCAGCACCAGCATCTGGCACCTACCAGGCGGCACCTACCCGCACCTGACATCTTGCTGGCGGTATCCTGAATTGGCAGAGCTCGGGACCTGGACGCCTACCTACCTATCGCAGGCCAGTGCCCTTAACTATATGCTTACCCAAGGAAACAAGATTACAGATAATTATTGTAAGTATTGATTGGCAAAATCGGTAGTTATCGTTTAACCCACCTACCTACCTACCTATCTGTGCACTAAGGGGTCTTAAACAACCCTGAGGGTCACAGTGGCGCCCCACGTTGCGCCACTGTGACCCTCAGGGTTGTTTAAGACCCCTTAGTGCACAGATAGGTAGGTAGGTAGGTTGTCAGGGTTGATATTATTTTGCTGTAGGTATATAGGTAACTTCTTAAATTAAAATGCAAACTGTTGCGTAAAAACTTAAATTAATATGGGTACCTTATTCATTTTATAAATTACATATAGTGAAATTGTTTAACTTAACTAAATAAACTTAATTTATTAATAAGGAAGTGGTTACCTATATACCTATAGCAAAATAATCAAATGTAAATTGTTCTAAGATTGTTCTACGTAATAGTTCGCATGCGCAAGGTGATTTTGCACCGTAAAAATACCTACCTACTTTTTATTTCGGCACCGAATCGTAAGTACCTATAACTAACGTAGTTTTTTTTGTACAGAACAGATTTATTGTAATGGTTTGTAGTTATACCTTTATTATTGTTGTTACGTTATCGTGTTAGTTGTAAATAATAGTTGATTTTGTTCAAGTATTGTAGATTGTATACTGTACCTAGTGCTTATACTGAGCTTTAACTGCCTAAATATCTACATACCCTATTGTTTGTTACATCGAAATGGGAACTCACCCGATTAAATATTTTTTGCTTAATAAACAAGAAATAACATACGAAGTTCTTATTATAGGGGAGGAACCGGCAGCCAACGTTTTAGGGTTGCGTAAGCAGATAACCAAACATACCTCGCTGATACCTTTTTTTTTTTTTTTTCGTGCGGAAATCCCTTCGGATACCCCCCCGCCGGCCAGCGGGGGTGGTTATGTCGGGCTTGAACCGACTAAAACCGCACGCAGGGTCAGCCGGGGTGCGAGGGAATTGCCTTATTAGGTCACCTTACACACCGGCACCTGAAGACCTCGCTGATACCTTTTTTTTTTTTTTTTTTTTTTTTTTCGTGCGGAAATCCCCTCGGATACCCCCCCGCCGGCCAGCGGGGGCGGTTATGTCGGGCTCGAACCGACTAAAACCGCACGCCGTCTTGGGTCTGCAGACGCCGGGGTGTAAGGTTGCCCATAGAGCATATCCCTCGCACCCCGACTGACCCTGGGCCATCTCCGGTTTCGAGATGGCCCCCTCGGGTTTGGGAACCACGGTGTCCCCGTCTTGCCCCGGTTTGGGGGAGGGGCGCTAGTCGCTCCACCGTCCCGGCCTGCTTCTGCTGGGGTGACAGGCGGCCTCACCTGCCACCCCCAGGCCTGCGCTCATGGAGGACGGAGGTCGTTAAGCGACCTCCGGCGCCTGAGTCGCCTGCGACGCGAGGCGAGCGTGTTGCGGGCTCGGCGGGCCGGGAGGGTTCTGAATCTCTCCCGGGCGCGCTCCGCCATCTCCTTCGCGAGCATCACATGCTCGCAGAAGGAGGTGGCGGCGGCCCACGCGCTCGCGCTCCGCACCATTGCCGCAATCATGCTGCCGAGCGAGAGGACTCCCACCCCGATGGCTGCCACCAGGTCACGCCTCGGACCTCGCTGATACCTAACGACGATATATTTGAGTCGGGAATCGAACCTGCAGACGACTGCGAGGGTATTCTAAATTCCTTGACTGAGCTGTCTACCCGGGGCGGAGCATTGGCCGTTAAATACGATTTTAATTCGTTTGAGCGAGCAAAAGCGTTGCACAACCATATCTACCATCGCCTAAGGAGAATGGATTGCTCCGATGTTACGTACCAACAAAAAAGTACTACACTAAATGCTGACTTTGGTACATTATCGAAAAAACTAACTAACTTGCAGAAAAATGTATCTAGTAAGACATTCGAACCGGCTGCGGCGGCGGAGCGCACAGTCTTCCCCATTACCCGACTGTTCGCAGAGTGTTGTATCGGTGCCGTGCGAGCATACACAAACAAAAGATTTCTCTAAGTTGACCTATGACGGTAGTGGTTGCGTTCGTGCGTTTGTGCAGAGAATGAAGGAATATCGAACGGTTAGGAATTTACCTTCTAATAAGTTATTAATGTACGCTTCGGAGATTTTTACGGGTAATGCGTTACATTGGTATCGTAGCGTGCGTGACACTATTAATTCTTGGGAGGAATTAGTGGAACAACTTGTTACTGATTTTAGTCCTTTTGACTACGACTATAGACTAATGTCGGAGATTCGGTACAGAACACAAGGCGAACGCGAGACTATAGTTATATATTTAGCAGTAATGTCACAGCTTTTTTTTTTCCGCCTTTCCACACCTATATCGGAACATGAGAAACTAAATATTTTGATGCATAATATACGACCGTGCTACGCGACCGTATTAGCTTCTTGTGTCACAAATATTGACTCAATTGCAATGCTCCTTAAGCTATGCTTGAGTTATGAACAGGTGCAATGTTTTTCTTCAAGATTCCATGAACCACCTAAGACATCTAGTAGGACTCTTGCCCCAAACTTAGCATATATAGAACCAAAGATCAATTATAATAATAATAGTCACTACACTAATAAACAATACCCTACTAACTCTAATAATACTCAAAACCATAAACCCCCTAATAATGTTTCTATTGCTGCGGTTGATTCAAAACTGGACACTTCAACCAAAAAGACTGTGTTTTGCCCACGCTGTCGCGCTAACGACCATTCGCTTCGTCAATGTAAACAGGATCGCTACCCTGTTTGTTTTAAATGTGGTCTGAAAGATGTTATTTACACAAATTGCCCGGAATGTCAAAAAGCTGAAACAAAAAACTAAATGGCGAAGATTGTTTCGGGACAGGGCATAGAGAAAATAAGAAGATAAGTAACTTTGATAAGAAAGACTGGCTAGACTGGTTATCTACTATTAAAATGTCCTTCTCTAGTTACTGTGTTGTATCAAGCTTCGACAAAAAGCCTAGCAGTGATGCGCGCCCGTACATTACAGTAAAAGTGGTTAATATACCTATTTGTGGTCTATTAGATTCGGGATCAGCGGTCACCATATTGGGTAACAATTCTCATGTAAATTTAATCTCTTCTTTCGGTTATTCCCTCCCTGAAGCCCTCAATCATTTATCACAGCTGGGGGACATAGGCTGCCTACCATGGGGTATATAGATTTACCAGTATCCTTTGGGAACCAGTCTCATGTTCTGAAGGCTTACATCATCATCCCTTCAGTCACTTCCCCACTTATTTTGGGTATTGATTTCTGGAAACAATTTCACTTGCTACCTAAATTTTCTAATTCTTTTTCCATGTCATGTGAAAAGGAGCTTCAGGTTTCTGCTACTGCCGAATCGGTGTTACACTCTTACAGTGAACTAAATGACACGTAGAAGGAAGTTGCTAATGAGATTGCTGAGAAATTTAAATCTATATCCTTTGAACGAGTAGGCCTGGGTCGTACGCAATTGGTAAAACACCACATTGACACTGAAGACTCACCTCCTATCCGCCTCCGGTACTATAGATTGCCACCAGAAAAGTTGCACATTATCATAGAGGAACTGGATGAAATGTTGCAACTTGGTGTGGTAGAGGCTTGCGAGAGTCCGTGGTCCTCACCAGTACTACTCACCCCTAAAAAGGATGGCAAACTAAGGTTTTGCTTAGATAGCCGCAAACTAAATGCGGTTACGCGTAAGGATGCTTATAAACTCCCATATGTATCCGAAATTCTCGATAACCTGAAAGACGCCAAATATTTGAGCAGTATAGATTTATCGAAGGCGTTTTGGCAGACTCCCATAGCTGAAGAGGATCGCGATAAGACTGCGTTCTATGTACCTACACGCGGTACGTTCAGGTTCGTCACTATGGCTTTCGGGCTCACCAATTCACCGGCTACGGTTGGTAGATCGCCTCTTTGGCGGACCAGAATTCGAGAATTCTGTTTTCTGTTTCCTGGATTATATAATTTTGAAATCACCAGACGACTTTGAAAGTCACATTACCTTACTCAATAAAGTGTACGAGAAATTAAAATACGCTAATCTAACGATAAATATCGAAAAGTCAATGTTCTTTAGGAGTGAACTGAAATACTTAGGATACGTAGTTAACTCCAAGGGATTGCAGGTAGACCCTAGTAAAGTTGAAGCAATCACTAACTTCCCTACCCCTACCAGTAAGAAGGAAGTTAAAAGATTTCTCGGTACCGCATTCTGGTATCGATGATTTGTTCCAAATTTTAGCTCAATTGCTGGCCCGCTGAATAACCTTACTTCAACTAGTAAGAAGGCGGCTTCATTTAGTTGGTCTAAGGAAGCTGACGATGCATTTAATAAACTGAAAGAATGTTTAATATCAGCACCTATTTTGTCATGCCCTGACTATACTAAACCATTTCAAGTTCACACCGATGCGAGTGACTATGGCGTTGGAGCATTACTCACTCAAACTAAAGGTGGTGTGGAGTTGCCCGTTGCCTATATGAGTAAATCACTAACGGGGGCAGAACGCAATTATAGCATCACTGAACGAGAAGCGTTAGCTGTTTTAATGGCTGTGGAGCATTGGCGCTGCTATCTAGACAACGGCATAAAGTTCACGGTTTACACAGACCACTCAGCTCTAAAATGGTTTCTTAATCTGAGCAACCCTACCGGCCGGCTGGCCAGATGGGGAGTGCGACTGTCAGCTTTTAATTTTGAGATATTGCATCGCCGGGGTGTAGACAACATTATTCCGGATGCACTATCTCGTGCTTGTCCCATAGCTACTATCGACAGCGCCATAGCTACCACCCAAACTACTGACGAGTGGTACTTACGAATCTGCAACGGCTGTCAAGTATCTCCCACGTCTTACCCTAATTACTTTATAAAGGATGGGAAGCTCTATAGGCTCATGAAAAGTAAGTGTTTCTTGCACAAGGAGTTTGAATGGAAAGAAGTGGTGCCTTTAGAACTTCTACCATCAAGAATCAAGGATAATCATTCTCAACCTACGGCTGGGCATTTTGGCGTTTTTAAAACTTACAGGAAACTAGCCCTCAGATATTTTTGGCCTAAAATGCACGGAGATGTTGTGAAATTTATTTCATCATGTGATTCCTGCATAGCTCATAAACATCAAAACCACCCACCCTTGGGAGAAATGGGTCGTCCTAAGGTCTGCTCTAGACCTTTCCAAACTATTAGCGTTGATCTTGTTGGACCTCTACCTCCAACACGAAAACAAAACTGCTATATTTTCGTGATCACCTGTTGTTTTAGCAAGTATTGTCTACTGTTCCCTATAAAACGTGCGACCGCTGATATAGTCACTAGGATCCTAGAAGAGAACGTCTTTCTAGTGCACGGTATACCATCGACCATTATTCTAGATAACGGGAAGCAATTTGTTAGTGCTACTCTAAAAAACATGCTCACTAAATATAAAATACCTAACATACACTACACTCCAAAGTATACACCACACGTGAATACAGTCGAAAGATATAATAAAACGATAATTACTGCTATATCAACTTTTATCGAGAATGACCATCGCACGTGGGATCTATTTAGTACCCCAAGTTGAGTTCGCTATAAACACAGCAGTTAACGGGGTGACTGGCTATATCCCCTCCTTTCTTGTGTAGGTATAGCCGCGAGTTAGTTACGTGTGGTTCGCATTACATCGATGCCGAGTCTGAAGACGTAATTTATTAGCCTCGAGACTCATACGCCGAAAACTTAGGATGTCTTTCGAGTATTTTTGATAAGGTGAAATCCCTTCTTCTACAAACACACTCCCGTAATTGCTAGAGCTATAACCTGCGTAGACAGCCTGCTGAGTTCGGTGTTGGTGACTTAGTTTGGAAGAGAACGTTTTACTTAAGTGACAAGGATAGGCATTTTAATAAGAAGCTCGCACCGAAATTTGTGAAATGTCGGGTAATCGCGAAAAAGTCTCCCCTTGTATATGAACTGTCTGACCTAGCAGGTAACTCCCTTGGTAATTGGCATATCAAAGAACTGAAGCTCACTAACTATGTGGAGCAATAGCTGATAGACGGATTTTACTTTTAACTTCACGCAAAATCCTTTTCCTCGCGACGGGGTACTGTAACGTTGTATTAAATTACAACCTTAAATAACAACTACGAAACCTAAGGTTAACTTGGATTGCGCTTGCGCACCCCTAAAACGAACTATCGTTCGAATCGGCTATGTTCGGTAACGGTCGGAAGGATCCGTGATTCGTTACTCAAAAACACTGGTACGCGCGCCCGTGTCGGCCGTCAGTAATTGTACCTACCTACTTAATTATTTTATTATATTAATATTAATCAAAGTCTGTATTATAAAGTGCAGTGCTACAAGTCCCTCTCGGGTGAGTTCTTAAACATTATTTATTATCTTTTGTGACTGTTCTCAATCCTTCCGCTGTAGCTGCTTGGCAATTGTGCTAGTTAGCATTAAAGGGTTACTTGGTCATAACTAGACGGATGGTACCCTGTCAGTACGCTATGCCTTGCTAACTACTGCCAATGGGGTTCCAGGATCACTACCTGCACCATTAGTGAGCCGCTTGCCGGCCCTCAGCGCACCTGCACCAGCATCTGGCACCTACCAGGCGGCATCTATCCGCACCTGACATCTTGCTGGCGGTATCCAGAATTGGCAGAGCTCGGGACCTGGACGCCTACCTACCTATCGCAGGCCAGTGCCCATAATTGTATGCTTACTCAAGGAAACAAGATTACAGATAATTATTATAAGTATTGATTGGCAAAATCGGTAGTTATCATTTAACCCACCTACCTACCTACCTATCTGTGCACTAAGGGGTCTTAAACAACCCTGAGGATAACACTCTATAGATTTTTTTTTTAATTTTAATTAAGTGTAATTTTTATCAGTCATTTAACAGGCCATCAAAAATATTAAAGTGGAAACAGATTCTCAAATAACACAACTACGTTTTTTTGCCGCAATAGAAATAATGGGTGTACGATTATCTATATATATAAAAACTAGTATTATATAGTATGCAAGCAGCTCGCGAGTGTTATGTGTAGCGCTCTATTTTGTTTATTTCAAATAAAAAAATCGATCCGCCATCTTGGATTTTTCAACTTCTTTTTTCAAAAATTTAAAATCAGAAGCCTCAATTTACTCCAAAATGACATCCATGTTGCCATGTCATCAAAGATGGCGGAGAAACGACCACCATGTTGGCCGCCATATTGAATTTTTTGACATTTCGGATTTTTCTCATAGTCACCTCAGCTCTCTCTACATTTTCCCAAACGTCATCCATATCCCCCATTACTCCTTCTAGGAGAACAATTGTGTCAGTGAGTGAGTGGTAATCGAGCTATATATAATACAAATTCACGGTTTTCAGATTTTCCCCCTAATGTCTGCTATAAGACCCACCTACCTTTTTTTTTTTTTTTTTTTATCGTGCGGAAATCCCTTCGGATACCCCCCCGCGTGCCAGCGGGGGCGGTTATGTCGGGCTTGAACCGACTAAAACCGCACGCCGTCTCGGGTCTACAGACGCCGGGGTGTAAGGTTGCCCATAGAGCATATCCCTCGCACCCCGACTGACCCTGGGCCATCTCCGGTTTCGAGATGGCCCCCTCGGGGAGACCCACCTACCTGCCAAATTTCATGATTCTAGGTCTACGGGAAGTTCCCTGTAGGTTTCTTGACAGACCGACAGACAGACAGACAACAAAGTGATCCTATAAGGATTCCGTTTTAGGGTTTGAGGTACGGAACCCTGGGGTGTGTGTTGGGTAACCTCCTCGAGTGTCGCTCCGATTCCGATCCCGCTGCAGTCCGGGGGGAACGGAATCGAAGCGGCCGGTACACCCTGGGCGGCGGTCAATGGCTTCCCCTTCACCCCTTCATAGGGTTGGCATTGATCGTCGGCCAATACCCAACGTGGCGGGAACACATCGGTCTCCGTACTCCTCTGCTTTCAGAGGAGACAGGATGAGCGATGCTGTTAGTGGTGAGATGGCCCAGGGTCAGCCGGGGTGCGAGGGATATGCTCTATGGGTAACCTTACACCCCGGCGTCTGAAGACCCGAGACGGCGTGCGGTTTTAGTCGGTACAAGCCCGACATAACCGCCCCCGCTGGCCGGCGGGGGGGTATCCGAAGGGATTTCCGCACGATAAAAAAAAAAAAAAAAAAAAGGTACGGAACCCTAAGAAGGAACCCTTATAGGATCACATCGTTGTCTATCTGTCGTGTCGTGTCAAGAAATCCCGTTGCACTAAATCATGAAATTTGGCAGATAGGTATGTATTGAGCGGCCGGTACACCCTGGGCGGCGGTCAATGGCTTCCCCTTCACCCCTTGATAGGGTTGGCATTGATCGTCGGCCAATACCCAACGTGGCGGGAACACATCGCTCTCCGTACTCCTCTGTTTTCAGAGGAGACAGGATGAGCGATGCTGTTAGTGGTGAGATGGCCCAGGGTCAGCCGGGGTGCGAGGGATATGCTCTATGGGTAACCTTACACCCCGGCGTCTGAAGACCCGAGACGGCGTGCGGTTTTAGTCGGTGCAAGCCCGACATAACCGCCCCCGCTGGCCGGCGGGGGGTATCCGAAGGGATTTCCGCACGATAAAAAAAAAAAAAGGTATGTCTTATAGGTGCAAGCCCGACATAACCGCCCCCGCTGGCCGGCGGGGGGGGTATCCGAAGGGATTTCCGCACGAAAAAAAAAAAAAAAAAAAGGTGTCTTATAGCAGACATAAGGAGAAAAATCTGAAAACCGTGAATTTGTGGTTAGATTGAAAAGTTGGGACTTGGAATTCAATACCTAACAAAAGTCTATGCTCGGCATTTACAATACCTATTATTTCACCAGGAACAGTTCCTTATTCTCTATCGTTTAGGAGTGTCTGCTGCCCGCATCATCAGGTTTGTGGAATTCAGACTTGGTAATCATGAAGCTGTTGCTTGATGCCTAAAATAACAATTCACTATAAGAAATTCTCGAATCCCCATGGCTTAAGAGTTCAGTACTTTGCAGCATCAAGAGTGAGGAGTCGGGATCCGAAGTTCAATTATGTAGTCTATGCTTGGTACTTAAAATATTATTGCATTGCACCATCCGCAGTTTCTGATTTCACTATAGTTTGTGAGTGCAGCTGTACCCTGCATTATGTTGTTGACTGGTTGAGGAGTTGGGACTTGAAATCTAACCATGAAGTCGTTGCTTGGTACCTTTTTTTTTTTTTATCGTGCGGAAATCCCTTCGGATACCCCCCCGCGTGCCAGCGGGGGTGGTTATGTCGGGCTTGAACCGACTAAAACCGCACGTCGTCTCGGGTCTACAGACGCCGGGGTGTAAGGTTGCCCATAGAGCATATCCCTTTTTTTTTTTTTTTTTTTTTTCGTGCGGAAATCCCTTCGGATACCCCCCCGCTTGCCAGCGGGGGCGGTTATGTCGGGCTTGAACCGACTAAAACCGCACGCCGTCTCGGGTCTACAGACGCCGGGGTGTAAGGTTGCCCATAGAGCATATCCCTCGCACCCCGACTGACCCTGGGCCATCTCCGGTTTCGAGATGGCCCCCTCGGGTTTGGGAACCACGGTGTCCCCGTCTTGCCCCGGTTTGGGGGAGGGGCGCTAGTCGCCCCACCGTCCCGGCCTGCTTCTGCTGGGGTGACAGGTGGCCTCACCCGCCACCCCCAGGCCTGCGCTCATGGAGGACGGAGGTCGTTAAGCGACCTCCGGCGCCTGAGTTGCCTGCGACGCGCGGCGAGCAAGTTGCGGGCTCGGCGGACCGGGAGAGTTCTAAGTCTCTCCCGGGCGCGCTCCGCCACCTCCTTCGCGAGCATTACATGCTCGCAGAAGGAGGCGGCGGCGGCCCACGCGCTCGCGCTCCGCACCATTGCCGCAATCATGCTGCCGAGCGAGAGGACTCCCACCCCGATGGCTGCCACGAGGTCACGCCTCGGCGCCTCCCACGCCGGGCAGTCCGCCAGCGTGTGCAGCCCTGAGTCCTCGCTCGCGTCGCAGTGATGACACTCAGGCGTTGGCTCCTTCCTGATCCGATGCAGGTGGTCCCCGAAGCACCCCTTCCCTGAGATCACCTGCGTCAGTCGGTAGGAGAGGCTTCCGTGTCGCCTCTCCAGCCAATCCTCCATGATGGGCCTTACCGCCGCTATTGCGGCGTGCCCTGCGCTTGGTTGCCCAAGTCGTTCCTTCCACTCCACTACGATGGCCTGGCGGAGCTGGGACTGCACGGCCTCGATTTCTCGAGGCTCGGGGTTCCATCCCTGCTCCCGCGCCTCCTTTCGCCACTGGTACAGTTGCGAAAGGGCTCTCGCTTCCAGGTCCCATGGCGGAGTTCCGGCAAGGAGACTCGCCGCCTCGAAGGAGATCGTGCGGTACCCTCGGATGACCCTGATGGCCAGAACTCGCTGCGGAGCGCGCAGCATCCGCACAGTTCTGGTCCTCAGGGCCTCCGCCCATATTGGGCACCCATACAGGGCCATGGACCGCACGATCCCCGCGTAAAGTCTCCTGCAGGAGTCATCGGGCCCCCTCATGTTGGGCAACAGCCGAGCCAGAGCAAGAGCTGTGCCCTTCAATTTGGGGGCCAGACTTCGGATGTGCTCTCCGAAGTCCCATCGGCCGTCGAGCACGAGCCCCAAATATTTCATTTGGGGCTTGATGCCGATGCGATTTCCTCCCACGATGAGACTGGATCCCTCGGGTGGCTTGCTCCGAGGCCCATGGAAGAACAGGGCCTCGGTTTTATGCAGGGCCACCTCGAGACCCAGCCGCCGGATCCGCCTAACGACTTGGGCAACCGCGGTCGTGGCCTTTCGGGTCGCTTCGCGGTACGTCGCCCCGCACGCCGTCACGAGCGTGTCGTCCGCGTAGCACGTGACGGCGGCACCGCCTACGAGCTCACCGCGAAGCACCCAGTCGTATCCGATGTTCCACAGGAGCGGCCCCAGGACCGATCCCTGTGGAACACCGCACGACATTTCACGCCGACCGAGACCGGTCACGGTTGGGTAGATGACGGCTCTCTCCGTCAAATACGCCCCGACTATGCGGCGGAGGTAGAGAGACACTTCGTGATACACGAGCGCCTCCCCAATGCAACTCCAGGGCAAGGTGTTGAACGCGTTGGCGATGTCCAGGGACACCGCCAACATCACCTCACCCCGGGCTACTGCATCCTCCGCCAGAGCCCTCACGCGCATGATGGCATCCACGGTGGAGCGCCTCTGGCGGAAGCCATATTGGCAATCCGCCAGGTCCGGCCCCACTCTTGAGAGGTGCTCGACGAGGCGCTTCGCAATTACTCTTTCAAAGAGCTTGCACACCTCGTCGAGCAACACTATGGGCCGGTAGGCGGACGGCGAGTCCGCCGGGCGCCCCTCCTTTCGGATGAGGACCAGTTTCCCCGTCTTCCACAATTTCGGAAACTGGCCCCGCTCCAAACATGCGCTGAGAAGCCCTCTCAGTCGGGGCTCGAGAGCGTCGTCGACTAGAGCTAGGACCCACGCTCGGCCTGGAATGCCGTCGGGTCCCGGGGCGGTGTGTTTGGCTCTTAGCCTTCTCACCGCCAGCTCTAGTTCTACCCAAGTGACCTCGGGCACGTCGTCGGCTTCCACGTCGGGCGCCATGCGCAACCGAGGCGGAGTCATCTGCGGTGGAACATGTTCCACCGCCCGCGCTGGGAACAGGGAGCCAACAACTCCTCCGAGCAGATCCGGCTGGAGACACCGGGTTAACGGCGGGGCCTTGGGGCGCAGCTTGCCCCTCACCATCCGATAGGGCCGCCCCCAAGGGTCCCGCTCCAGCGTCTCCAGCAGCTCGCGGAAGGCGTCCCGTTTGGAACGCCTTATCTCCGCTCGGAGGGCTCGTCTGGCCTCCCTGTATCCCTCGTACAACTCCGCCTCTCGGGCCTCCGCATCTGCGGGGCGGCGACGCCTCCTACGGAATCGGGCCCACCGGCGGTGCGTGATCACGCAGCTCCGTCTGAGCTGCGCGATCTCCGACGACCACCAGTAGACCTGACCCCTCGGATTATAGGGCGGAGCCCTAGGCATCGCCGCGTCACAGACACGGGTCATGGCCTCCCGGAACCACTCCGCCTCATCGTCTATGCAGACAGGCCTGTCCGGCGCAGGGGCCCAGGCCTGTACGATGGCGGCTTCCAGGAGGAGCTCCCGATCAAGTCGCTTAAGCGCCCAACGTGGCTCGGATGGAGCCGGTGCAGCCGGCGCGTCGCTCGCAGGGGGGGACACGTCAAACCGAATGTATCGGTGATCCGAACTTGTGTCCTCCCCCAAAACGACGCGCCAGCCCTGAACACGTGGCGCCAACGAGGGGCTCGCGAACGATAGGTCCACGATGGAGCTACCCCTCGAGGTCACGAACGTGTCCACGGCTCCCCGATTTAGGAGGACTAGGCCGAGTCGTGCGGCCCAGTCCACCAGTGCCCTGCCTCTATGCCCCGTCGCGCCCCTTTCGTGTCGGGAACCCCAGGCATACGACCAGGCGTTGAAGTCCCCGAGCACAAGGACCGGACGGGGCTGGCAGGCATTGACGACGACGGCCAGCTGACGGAGCCACTGCTCATATGCAGCTTGGTCTCGGTTCGGCGTGATATAAGCGGCCACGACCGCTATGTCGCCAACCGCTGCCGCCACGCAGCCGGGTCCCCTTGCAACGTCGGCAAGAGGGGGGCTGCCGGCGGCAGGGTTGTGCACCAGTGCCGCCGACCCATCCAGCGCGGTTTCCCAGGTAGGCCCGAGGAACCGGTGGGTGTATGGGTCGGCGACAGCGGCGACATTTATGGCCCACTGTGCCATGCTCTGGCGCAGAAGATCCTGAGCATGGGCACCGTGGCCAACGTTCACCTGCAGGATGCGGAGTTGAGGATCCATTATGGAACCCCCATCTCCGCATCCCGCTGTGAACTGGAGACGGAAGGCCGGCATCCCGGCTTCGGCTCCCCTCCGGCGCAGGCCTTGCTGCCAACCCTGTGGTCGGCCGGCTTGCCTCCCGCTGCACACCTAAAGCAGTGCAGCGGGGCATCGCACGTGCCGGCCTTGTGACCGGGTTGGCCACAGCGGAAGCAACGGTCACCCGCCGTCACTTCCGCCGTGCAGTGCACCCCCACATGGCCCACCGACAGGCACCTGAAGCACCTGGCCGGTCGGGCCTGCAGGAGCCGTGCCTGCGCCCTCAGGAAGCCTCCCACCAGGAGGCTCCGCCCGTCTGCGACCTTTTGGGCCGCCGCGATAGGGCAGCCGACAACTGCTGCCCCCTGTCCACCGCGGCCGAAGCGTATAGCTCCGGCCTTTACTGTGTCCGGGGAGCAGTACCCGGCCTCCGCCACGGCGAGCCTGAGCTCTTCTGCCGTGACGGAGTCGTCCAGGCCCGTAATGCGCACTTCTGCGCATTTAATGGGCCTGGACACCCGGACGTCGGCTGCGTACAGCGACTCCCTCAGCCGAGCCGCTAGGGCGTCGGCCTTGGGGCCACTGGCGGCGCCAGGGACCTCAAGAAGCCGGGCTCCCGTCCGTGTGCTCTTGCACCGGACACCCGGGATCTCGAGGGCCTTGAGGTCTACGTTGGCCTTAACTTTGGCCAACACCTCGGCATACCCCATGCCCCTACCCGCTGCCTCCGCCGTCAGGGTGACGACGACGGCCGTGGTACGAGGGGCACGGAGCTTCCCCGGCGCTGTCTTCGCGGCGGCCGCGGCCTTCCTGGCCTTCTTGGCGGCCTTCTTGGCGGCCTTCCGCCTCTTCTTGTTGGCTCCAGCCACCTCCCAGCCCCCTTCCAATGGGGTGGAGGTGGCCGGAACCACGGCTGGGGCTGGGGCTGGGGCCAGGGCTGGGGACGTCTTCCCCTTGCCCTTCCCCTTGCCTTTGCCCTTCCCCTTACCCTGAGCGGGAGGGGGCTGAGGAGTCGGCTCCGGCAGGGTCACAACCGCACCCGCAGCCGGGCGGGTGGGGCCGCTGACGGACGGCGGCTGGTGGCGCCAGAGGCGGACGGCGGATGGAGTCCATTAGGGCCTCCATCCGGCACATCATCCGCTCTTCCAGCGCCTCCACGTAGGGGAGCCAGGACTCCGCCGACGGTGCCCTCGGCTGCGCCGGCCGCACTGACTGTGCCGGCTGCTGGACCGGTTGCACCGGCCGTTCCGGCCGCGCCGACAGCGCAGGCTGCGCTGACCGACTCGCGGACGAGCGAGTCACGCGTGTCTGCTCCGCCGGCTGCGCCCTTTGCGCCGTTTGGGCCGAGCTCGCCATCCCCCTCTTGAGCTCCTCGACGGCTGCAGCTAGTCGAGCCGTCTCTCGACGGGACTCGGCCAGCTGCGCCGCCAGGCCCTCATTCTCAGAGGCGATGTCGAGCACAATGCTCAACATCGCCTCTTGCTCAGGGTTTGGGGACCCCTGGAAGGACGCGGTCACCTTCTGGAGTCTCTCCATGAGTGACCGCGTCCTCCCGCATGGCTCTGCCACCGACATCGCTGAGGTGGAAGGCCTCGGCGGTGACATTCCCGCGGCCCTTCCAAGAGCGGAGGGAGCTCGGGTGGATTGCCCGGCCCTCACGCTACCACGCGCCCCTCGGCGGCCAGCAGCCACCTTGGACGCCGGCTTCGCCTCGTCGCTGCTGGAGGAGGAGGTCGTCCCGGTGAGGGTAAAATCCTCGTCCGAAACGTCCTCCCCCGCCCGAGCCTTTGCGCGCCTCCTGCGCTTACGGGTCCGCTTCACGCCCAGACCCGCCGGGCTGCTCGCCCTGCTTCTTTCGTTGGCGGTGTCGAATTTCTCCGACACCGCCGAGGTGTTTGGCGCCACTTCCGCGCTTGCCTGCTGCGCGACCTCCGCGCAGACTCCGTCATTTCGTTTGTCCTTTTTCGTGCCTATGTCGTTGTGTTTTTGATCGGTCCGGTTTCCATAAATGTTAGGGTTTATATCCATATCATATCCCACGAGTATGGGGGAAAGGTGGTCCATCCAGGCGGAGCCCCCTGCACCTGGATAAGCCTATATACTATGGAGGTCGGCTGGTATCCATAGGTTTTTACGACTTTGCTGTCGGGTGTTATAGACTTTTCCTTGTCGTGGGCCGGCCAATAAAGGCAAGCCCTCCGGTCAGCAAGTTCACAGCGTACCCTTCTGGAGCCACCAGTCAGGTCGTTGCTGATCACCTGCCGATTACGGAACGCGAGAGGATGGCTAGTCCTCTCTCACCGGCGGCGGCACAAGTGCCCGTCGGCCCCTGCGTTAGCAGTGGGCCAACCCGCCCCTGGATCCCCCAGGACCCTATGGTGGCCTCAGCCACAAACACCATCGCTCATCCTGTCTCCTCTGAAAGCAGAGGAGTACGGAGAGCGATGTGTTCCCGCCACGTTGGGTATTCGCCGACGATCAATGCCAACCCCATGAAGGGGAAGCCATTGACCGCCGCCCAGGGTGTACCGGCCGCTCCGGTTCCATTCCCCCCGGACTGCAGCGGGATCGGAATCGGAACGACACTCGAGGAGGTTACCCAACACACACCCCCATAGAGCATATCCCTCGCACCCCGACTGACCCTGGGCCATCTCCGGTTTCGAGGCGCCCCACCGTCCCCGTTGCTTGGTACCTATAATATTAATTCACTATGAACACTTTCTGAATCTTGATAACCTAGGGCCTAGGCGGGCAGTAAACTTTCAGTATCAGGATTAAGGAGTTGGATCCAGAATTTTTTATGGGACCAAGACGAAAACTTCTACTGTTTATTTAAAAAAAACTTTGCAAATCGGTCCAGAAACCTCGAAATAATCGGTGTACATACATTGACAATAAACGGTCCGTTTTGAGAACCATCTCTTTTTTGGAAGTCGGTTAAAAGCATATCAAAGTCTTGCACATTTGTCTCTTCAATATTCGCCTTATATTTTGTATGGAAAAATAAATTTCGCCATTTTGATTTTTTTTTCTATTCATCGAGTAGACCTCTAGGTCCTGATCATCTTTTGCCAAAAAATCTCTCTTCTATCTTCTATTATACAGCGTCTATCTCACAATAGACGCTGTCGAAATTTGTATGGGCGCCATCTTGAATCTACCATTTTGGTTATATTTTTAGCTCACTGGCAATTGGATGAGATTCCGAGTGGTTTTTATTTGAGCACCCCCTACCTATCTTCAATACCTTGGCCGTGCTCTTCACCCGTCTCCAAAATCCTCAATCATCAACTCCCTCCATATTTTTCCTCCGAATGAATTTTCGTCCTTTATACGAAAGCATCAGGGAAAAAAAATTACAGCAGAGGTGAACCGAAACACAATTCATCCATCTTTAATACTTTCTGAGAGAGCACGAGCAACTATATATATATTAACTAGCTATTGCCCGCGGCTCTGCCCGCGTGAATTTCTGATCCCGTTTCCCGCAACTCATGGTCATTTATAATAAGCACATAAGCTGGCCTATGTGCTATTCCCTACTATAATATTTATCTCTGTTCCAAATTTCAGCCAGATGTCAAGCATCAAAATGAATAATAAGATTTTTTTAAAGCTTCCCATATTTATGAAATTAGTTGTTTTGGAAGTAGGATCGGGTTATTTTGTTTCAATAATAATAATGTTCAATGTAATATTTTATTATCATAACATAACATAAACTCACGCCTATATCCCCGAAGGGGTAGGCAGAGGTGCTAGCACTCACATTT
This sequence comes from Cybosia mesomella, assembly GCA_946251805.1. Taxonomy (NCBI): domain Eukaryota; kingdom Metazoa; phylum Arthropoda; class Insecta; order Lepidoptera; family Erebidae; genus Cybosia; species Cybosia mesomella. The sequence continues at coordinate 23,846,381 of OX276390.1, read as the reverse complement.
CGCCAGTTTATGTTTTAAGTCCCAAGGTAATAGGTGGCGAGCCTATTGCCATTAACCGGGCACTTATAAACCTGCGATAAATACACACATAACTTCGAAAAGCATCATTGGCATTGGTGTGTGCCATGGTAATACCTGGGATCGAACCCGAGACCTCGTCTCAGCAGTCCTTTACCCATACCACTAGGCTACCGCGGTATTTACCACTAGGCTACCGCGGTTACCGCACAAGGCCAATTTTTTTCTAGCCGCCAGCGGTGGTGTAACGCCTTCCCAGCCCTTCACAATGCCACCTTAAGAGCTCACCGCATTATGCCAGTTTTGGCTAGCCGCCATCAGCGGTGGTCTCTACACCTTCCCTATTCTCATTATAATAATAAACATGGACGTCTATTTTACTTAAGCTAAGTTTACCACCGCTTCCTAGGCGCTAGTGGAGAAGAAACGGCGCAACAAACTCCATTGCGGCATTTTTTTTCAAGACGTCTTTACATTATAATAAAATTCCTTATACTAAATGTGAACGAATGTGCATTTTCTATATAAATAAAATGAGATTGAAGTGTCTGTTTGTAACATTAAAATAACACTTTTTTAATAAATGCATAATATGAAAGTACCTATAGGTACACAATACTATTATAATAACCAAATTGTTATTTAAAAAAAATTGTATGTCTTTCTGTCTGTTTGTAAATGGTAATTTCCGAAGTGGAGGGTATTTGCTTTGGTCTGGCTATGGCAGTCGTTACGGGTAGTTGGAGCCCTAAAAAGTCCAACAATAAACTGCCTAACTGCAATGCTTCGATATTGCCTAATGTTACCATTGGGTTGTGGGGGTCAGATGGCAGTCGCTTCACGGAAAATATCGAGGTCTTGCCAAATCCGCAGATAAGACTGGTAAAGCGGACTCCAGACTCCGAGGTGAAAAGCTTTGGATGCGACTGGGAATTAACGCTAGGATGAAGAAGAGCTGAAATGAATTAAGGCATAACTTGGGCTATGGCTACTATGGACTTGAACTTGGACTAAGTCCATTTGGACGAAGTCGCGGGCACAGTTAGTTAATAATAGCAACACAAACGAATAAAACTGAGGCACAGCTAGTTCGTAATATGGATGTACATCGACATAAATAAATAAATTTGAAGAACGAATGTATCTATTTCTAATTTTAATATACCTAAATGATTTTTACACAACTATGCCGAAATCCGTCCAAATTAGAACTTGCTGGGTTTGTTGACGACATTTTTCTTTGACAACGTAAAATATTATGTTTAATTGTAATCCATTGAGAGAAACCTAAGATATGACAAAATATTAATTCGGCGGCATTTGTATGAATCCGTTTTAACGTGGTGACACCCTGAAGAGCAGGGAAGGTGTAGAGACCACCGCTGATGGCGGCTAGCCAAAACTGGCCTCATGCGGGGCGGGCCCCCGTAAGTGAGCTTTGAGTACGTCCTCGTCGTCCGGCCCTGGACCCCGACCTGACCACCGTAACGGAGTGGCAGGCGGGTGACCGAATCTCTGGCTCGATACTTGAGGGGCATTTAGAGCGAGCAGTTACCTCTGGGGGCGGGAAGTGGGACTGAGAGGTCCCGCTCTCCTCTCCGAGGTGCGTGCGACCCTAAGGGAGCGGGGAAAGGGGCCGAAAGGCCCCGATCTCCCTTCCTGGGGGCTTCTAACCCTGAGGGGTCGGGGAGAGGGACCGAAAGGTCTCAATCCTCCCTCCCAGGGGTTTGCAAGGAGGCGCGCGTCCTACTGCCTCGTCTAGGCTCTAGGACGCAAACTCTTTCCGAGTCGTCCACCGACACCAGCGTTGGCACGGTGGCGTCTGTCGAGTCGCGGCCGTCCTCCCCGGGCAGACTTTGGCGGAAACGCGCAAACTCTTCATCGGACGGGGACTGCTCCGAGTCGGGAGACCGTGTGGCTGCCGCTGAGGTAAAAAAACTGCGTGGTCGTCCCCCGACCACAGGCCAGTATGTCGGCCTGGCGAAAGCCAAGGCCGAGCTCAACCTGGCCAAGGAGCGTGAGCTCCAACTTCGGGCGGAGGAGGAACTGGCGGAGGAGCTGCGGCAACAGAAGGAGTCATTTCTTTTGAAACCGCACAAACCGCACAACGAGGCGACCGTGTCATCTGCTCACCTTCGGGCTGAGGAGTTGACGCAAGCCATAGAGGCTGCAGTAGGGACCGTTCAGACGGTGGCGAAGAAGTCGTCCCGTCTGAAGGGTCAATATGTGCGGGACCTCAATCTCGCGGCAAGCTCTATCTTGGAGTACGCCCGCGATTTGAGGTCTCGCACAGAGACGGACGAGGTGGCCAGGCTTCAGGCTGAGCTGGCCACCCTCCGAGTCGAGATCGCGTTTATGGTCGACGCGCGGCTCGAGGGGATACAGGACCGCCTGTTGCCCGAAAAACGGCTCCGTCCTCCGCTTCAGGCGGACATACGGAATGTTGCCGCTGCTGCCTCCGCGTCCTCTTCGGCCATAGGCATCGAAGAGCCAGCGCTCCCCGCGTCTGCGCCCACCGCACCCCCCGCGTCTAAGGCCAAGGCTAAGTCCAAGGCCAAGGCCGCACGCGGGGCGACACCTGTGGTGGCCACACCTGAGGCGTCTACGCCTAAGCAGGCACCACCTAAGGTGGCCAAACCCGCGGCGCCCCTGCCTGAGCAGGCACAATCTTCGAGGTTGCCTCCAACCTCGGAGACTGCCCCAGGCGATAATAAAAAAAAGAAGCGGCAATCGAGGAAGAGCGCTGCTGCCAAACAGGCAGCTGCCGCTCACCAACCTCGCCCGCTGCCACCTTCCCCCTCGTCGATGGATGAGGGATGGACTGTGGTAGCGAAGCGGGGCCCCACTAAGCCGGCAGCGAAACCCGCTCCAGCTGTGGCCCCAAAAGAGAAGAGCCCTAAACTCCGCCCTCCGCGTTCGGCAGCAGTGGTCATCACCCTGCAGCCTAGCGCGGTGGAGCAGGGCGCAACCTATGCGGCCGTCCTTGCGGAGGCGTCAAATTCCATCGATTTCAAAGGCCTAGGGATCGATGGTGTCCGCTTCCGCAAGGCGGCGACGGGGGCACGGATCCTCGAGGTGGCTGGCGCCGGTAACACTGAAAAGGCGAACGGGCTAGCCACCGAGCTCAAAAAAGTTTTGGGCGACGTGGTCCGAGTGTCCCGACCGGAGAAATGCGCAGAACTGCGCATCTCCACCCTGGATGATGCGGCCACTAAGGAGAAAGTGGCATCGGCCATTGCAGCCGAGGGAGGGTGTGCCGCAGAGGCCGTAAAGGTTGGCGAGATCAATCGCCCAACTGGTGGGCTGGGGTCGGTTTGGCTTAAGAGCCCTACCGCCGCAGCCCAAAGGGTGACCGATGGTCGCCGAATTTTGGTGGGGTGGTCTGTCGTCCGACCTACACTTTTATAGCCCAGACAGCAGCGGTGCTTCCGCTGTCTGGAACCGGGCCATATAGGAGTTAAGTGCACTGTGGGCATCGACCGTAGCGGACTGTGTTTCAGCTGCGGGCAGCCTGGCCATAAGGCAGCAGCATGCACTGCCAAACCCCACTGTCCGCTCTGCGCGGCAGGGGGCAAGGCATCTGGTCACCGGCTGGGCAGCAAAGACTGCGCAGCGGGTGACCAGAAGCGGGGTAAGCAACCCCAGGGACGGCAGGCGGCAAAGGGTGGCCCCGTGGCGCCCTCGCAGTCTGTCGATCTCTCGCAGACAGAGGAGGCGATGGATACGGCCCATTCATAAATGGCGACTGTATCCCTCCTGCAGGCGAATATCAACCACTGCGTCGGAGTGGGTCAGCGGTGGGGAAGGAACTGGTTTCGGCCATCCAACCCATTCTGCGACGAATTCAACGTCGAAAGGCGGCACGGGACTCTAACGTTCCACCTTACACAACTTCTAACGGGACACGGTTGCTTCGGGAAGTACTTGTGGGAGGTGGTCGGCTTCGAGCCGGAGCCTACGTGTCGCCACTGTAGCGGTGGAGCTGTGGACACGGCGGAGTATACGCACGTCGTGTGCACGCCTTGGAGCGGGGAGCGTTCGGCTCTAGTAGGTAGGTAGTAGGATCGGACAACACCTCTCGTTGACGGCCGTAGTTCGCGCCATGGTCGACAGCGAACAGGGCTGGGCCGCCGTCGTCTCATTCGCTGAGACAGTCATGACGGCAAAACGAGAGACGCTCAGAGAGAGGGAACGTAGCGGTTTGCGCTTCCTCCTCGCCGGCCCACAGCGTCGGGGCGGCGGCGTATGCAGTACGCCAGCCGCCTGGCCTTGGAAGGAGGATCGGGGGATCCACCGACCTTATAATCCTAATAATGGCCCCGCGATGTGGCGCCCCGAGTGTTCAGGGGGCGCTAACATGTGACGTTACAGGGCAAGGGCATTGGCCCAACCCCTTGTTGGCAACAAGCCCGCTTGTTGGGCAACGCCGGCCGGATCGCAGTGAGCAAACGCCTGCCTATCCTGTGATCTGACCTGAAGAGTGGACATCGTGAGGTTTAGTGGGTATGCCCCGAAGAGGTGAGTCCCACATACGGCCTCCAGATACCCCCCATATCGGAGGTAGCATGCCTAATAGCATTCCTCACGTAAAAAAAAAACAGGAATCGTAACGATTCGAGGCTGTCTTATTCGAAATAAATTTTCAATCTAGATAATAATTAACTTGTTTTATTTTTTGATGTTTTCACACTAAAATCTGATTTGGAAGATTTTATAGCGTAGTATAGAAAAATAAATGGAAGTTAAATAATCATATAATAAAATAGGTAATTTAGCTAAATAGTGAGACATTCAAATGCGCACATTTACGATTTTGGTAGGATAATGGGCACAGCTTGCCAGCAATTGGTTCGCGGATAGCGCATGTTTTTTTTTTGCTAAACACTTATGGTTCGAAATTTTCACATTATATGGTTTTTTCTTTTCGTAACAAAAAAAAAAAGTTTATGTGACAACCCTGCCGTAATCGTATGTCTAGACGGAGGCGGTATTTAAAGGCGTTGTTGGTGTGGAGACCACCGCTGGCGGGTAACCAAAACCTCATGCGGTGACCTCACATGTTTGCATTGTGAAAGACTGAGAAGGTGTGAAGATTATCATAGGTGGCTGCAAATTGAAGGGGAAATATTTAGAGGAACTTCCTTAAAGCACTTCTTTATATACGACTAGCTGACCCGGCAGACTTCGTACTGCCTCAATCGATGACAAACCTTTTAAACCTTCTCTGGACCTCCAAAAATAATTCAAGACCAAAATTAGCCAAATCAGTCCAGCCGTTCTCGAGTTTTAGCGAGACTAACGAACAGCAATTCATTTTTATATATAAAGAAGATATTTTTTACGTGTTTGTCGGATTGGGCTAAAATTATAAGCGATATGGGTGAACTCACTCGCGAGCAGGCTACGTAAAATTGCCCATGAGAGAAACAATCCTCTCTCAAGTCTTCTCCAACGTATTTTAGAGATTGCCCTTGCGCTTTATTTATTGTCATTGCAAAACAAACCTTGAGAGGAAACTGCAGCCGTTTGAACTGGAATGGTAGATCATTGGGAATAAGTGGAATGCGTGGTACAAATACAGTCTCTCCTCGAGCTTGCCCTGTTATAATGACAGCCTCAATAACATTTTTATGGAGATTTTTGACTTGCAGCCTAGTTCCATTACACAGTTTTAGGAGTTTGAGATTACGCAATAACATAACTGGGATGCCCTTTTTAATAGTAAGTCTATGGTGTGAAAGTCCTGCCGGATTCAACGAATTTAAAAATTCTACGGGGTAGTTTACCGCATCGTCATCTTCACACACCGAATCTATGGACCTGTAAACCATTTCCTCACCATCTACCGAATTCAGTAATACATCATTAATGTGTGCCGTCTGATCATTTTTAGGAGTTAAAATAGCTCTTTCACAAAACCAGTCCATAGACTTCTCCCGTATTTGTTTAATATTTGGATAGATATGGTTGATAAGCTCTTGAACAGTTGCTATACACAACGCATCTGTTATAGTAATCATGCCACATTCAGTAGGATAAACACCATTACCTATTTGAAGAAGAATATCTGCAAATTTACCAGCATTTATTTATTTATTTAATAGGTTTATCCACAGCAAATGCATTACAAATTGGTATATAATACATGTTTAGCGAGTAATGTGGCTGATACATTTGCCAATTACGAATAACCAGCATGCGTAATTGCGTAACATTGAAGAAAAGAAAAAAAAACCTATAATAGCACAGAGAATTAAATAGACAAAATAACATATCATACAGACTGAGTTCAGCAGAAATAAGTAAAATGAATTACATACCTACCACTATTTACTTATTATACTGAGTAGGTATGCTATCTACTTTAATTTGGTGGTGACTATATTGTTATTATTGGAGGCTCGAAAGATACTAAATATTTTATTTTTAAATCTATTTTTGGAATCATGGTATATGTCGATGTCAGGTGTGGACTTGGATATTGTATTAAGTTCTTTGCACAGCCGGTGCAGAGGAGAACTAGCCCCGATGTTCGATTTGAAGGTTGGTACACCACCATTTAGGTGAACTCTCATATTTTTAGTTAATTTGAGAATTTTCACGGAATCCCACAATGCAGATTTCTTAAGGCAAGCTCAATCTAATATAATATAAGGTAATCTCATCGGCTCTAGTTCCTCTCTGTACCACTGGTAAAGTTTGTCTGAAATCTCCTGCCAACAACAAAGTTATGCCACCCATCAAGCTATTGTTTCCCCGTATGTCTCTCAAAGTCCTGTCTAAAGCTTCGATACCTCTTTTGTGCGCCATTGTACTTTCATCCCAAACAATCATTTTTGTGTTTCTGAGTACTTCTGCTAAATTACTCTGCTTTGAAATATTGCACACCGGAGTCTCGCAACGTGTTAAATTAAGTGGTAGTTTAAAAGTTGCATGCGCTGTTCGACCTCCTTCCAGTAGTGTCGCTGCAATACCTGACGATGCTACAGCCAAAGCGATGCTTTTAGTGCTCCTTACTTTAGCCAAAATCAAATTGATTAGGTAAGTTTTGCCCGTACCGCCTGGAGCATCTAAGCAGAAAATACTAAGTGTTCTATAGGTAAATATTTTTTTATTAAATCTTTTCAAAGTACTCTCCACCAGCCTCTATACAAAGTTTCATGCGTTTGAACCAGTTTTCAAAACACTTTTTCCAATCCGCCGCAGATACCTCGTTTACAGCCTGCTCAAACGTTGACAGCGCATCTTCCGGCGACGAAAATTGTATCCCTTTGAGCTGATTTTTTATTTTCGGGAATAAAAAGAAGTCGCACGGTGCAAGGTCAGGGCTGTAAGGAGGGTGACCTAGGAGTTTAACCGGAGTGCTGTCCAGGAAGTCCCTCGTTTTAAGCGCGGTGTGTGCGGGGCGCGTTGTCATGGTGGAGTAGCATCCCGCGGAGCCCTGTGTTTGGTCGCTTGTAGCTCACTACAGAGAAAACTTCTGCCAAGCATTTGGTAGTGTATCATTCAGCGTTGATGCTTCTTTGATTTCGTAAAGGGATTGATAACAAGTAGCCAGACAAATTGAAAAAACTCGCGATCAAAATCTTCCCTCCGCTTCTAGATCGCTTCACTTTGGTAGGTGTTGATTCGTTTTGAAACACCCAAACCGTCGACTGGCGTTTTGTTTCTGGATCCTGATAAATCCACGACTCATCACCTGTAATGATGTCATAAACACGCCGAGACGCGCCTGCTTCAAACTTGTTTATCATATCACGACACCATTCCACTTGGGCCTGCTTCTGAGCATCGGTGAGATTGTGCGGCACCCAGCGTGAAACTATCCTTCTCACACGAAGATGCACGTGTAGAATCTCGTGAAGGCTTCCCGATCCAATCTGAAGAATGTGCTGAATCTCTTGATATGTGACTCGTCTATTATCTTGGATTATATTTATTATTATATATAACAGCCGTCAAAGGGCGACCACTTCTTTCTTCATCCTCCAAAGTCAGTCGACCGCGCTTGAATTCGTTATACCAACGATACACGGTCGCCTTGGAAGGGCCTTCATCCATGAATGCCATTTGAAGTCTATCGTACGATTCGTCTGGTTTCAGGCGACACTTGAAATCGTAGAAAATCATAGCGCGAAAATGTTCCCGACGCAGATCCATTTTTCAATGAGACACAATAATTGAAATTATCTTGCAAAAAATGCAGAGAGAAATTTTGAAATTGGAACGTACTTATTTTTACTCATAAATAATCATATTTTAGAAATATATTATAACTGACCAGTCTCTCATATATAAAAACTTTTTTTCGCAATACTTTCTGAGTGGCCTGGTATCTATCCAAAGTTAAAACATCGTAATTAGTCTCTCTCAAATATTCTCTGTTTCCCAATTCTGCGGGTTACTTGGTTCCGGTAACCCATATTCTTTCAAGGCACGTCCACCTAATGCTAAAACAGTCTCTTCAATAGCAAATAACTGATATGACCATTGACATTGACACCATCACTTTTAATTTCCGTTGTCATGCCAACAATTTTGTTAGCGATATTAGCGCCATAATACATCGTATTTTCTTTAATATTACGTTATTTCGTGAATTTACCACATTTTAATTGTGATAGCTGTTATTCGGCGATCGAGAGCCGTTCTTGAGTTATAAGAAAGTATGTTTTGCCCCTTTTTTGACCCTTAGGGTCCGAATTTCGAAAAATCGTTTCTTAGTACACCTCTACGCCCCTAAACAAACACTCTGTATAAATTTCAAGTCTCTACAGTCCATCAAATCTAAGAGGTACCGTTTGACGTTTCATATTTTTCAAACCGAAACAACTTTGTTCATACGTACATTATTCAGTTTCGATAACCTTTTTCATAAAACCATGAATTTAGAAAGATTTCATTATTGTATCTGTACTGTACAATTCTTAATATCTAAATGTAATTGAAAACTTTCAAACAAAGCAAAATAACACATATTTACACAGTAAATAATTTCTAATAGTTATATTCTTGACCTCATTACAAAGTAAAATATGAGATAAAACCCATTCACCAAAAATACGTATTTATAAATCAAATATATTTGCTTCTTTAAAAAGTTGTCGAAAGCGATTTGTCGATTTTTGATTTTCGCGCCCAAATAAGTCGGGGTTTCTCGCGCTAACGCTGTCGAAATAGTAAATGGAGTCAGGGATAGTGTTTTTTACATTTATTTTTGTGTATGATAGTATGGGTTTGCATATTACAGAGAAATAAACAAATTTTTAACAAGCACATCCATTGATTTTACAATTACAATTTTTTCTTCTAAGTCTTATTTCTACGTCTAAAACTAATAAAAATAAGGTATGTAGAACCCATTCACAAAAATGTTGTTGCCTGATGTTATAAATTAACGACGTTACTGCGCGACCGCATAATGCACTGAATACACAGATACCCTAAAATAAATTAATTTAATTATTTTTAGGTCAATAGGCAAAATCGCAGGTGTCCAAGTCTCTACAATTTTTTTTTTCTGGCAACACTGCCAACTACAAGCGCACGCGGTCCGCTCGGTCGGTTCGGCGTCAGCAGTCTCTCGCCATCTTGGAAGCTGACTGTGCGCGTACTTGCTTTCTCGTTTGTGTTTTACAATTTGTGACTTGGCTATTACTTTTCTGGACTGATCATTCTTTATCCGTTTACCTTGGCAATATTTATACTGGACTCCGAACTAAGCAAGTGTTTATTAATAATGTCGAAAAGAGGACGTACTTTGAACAGCCAGGCTCGTGAATTGGTGGTGAAATTACACGAGTATTTTGAGCGTGAATCTCAAAATGGTGGACTTCTACTGCCAGTTACACAAGTTCGGGATCGCGTCGGTGAAGCTCTCGGTATTGGTAGCCGCACCGTTGGCAAAATATTAAGTGAAAAATATGGGCCTTCGGGGAGTGACAGTAACGTACTTCACACACCGAAAAAACGAAAAAGAAATAAACCTGTGACAGGCATCGATGAATTCGATAGTCATGCTATTAGAAACCATATATACGGGTATTTTACAAGAGGCGAATTTCCAACATTGGCAAAGTTATGTGCAACTTTAAAAGATGCCGGGCTGTATAAGGGAAGCATAGAGTCGTTGAGAACGGTAATAACAGGAATTGGCTTCAGATACAAAAAAGTTGACAAACGAAAAATTGTTATGGAGCGACATGACATAATTATGCAGCGACTAACATTCCTGCGCGAAGTTAAACAAATTATAAACTGGGATAATGTAATATTTTTGGACGAAACTTGGCTAAATTCCAACCATTCTCTGCCGAAAACATGGACTGATGATTCTGAAGCTTCGTGCTCGAAGGTGCCGATAGGAAAAGGTGGACGCCTCATAATATGCCATGCTGGGTCAGCGTCTACAGGCTTCGTGGAAAACTCTTTATTAGCTTTCCAATCCAAAAGCACTAAAGAGTATCATGAAGAAATGGACGCAGTAAGGTTCCGAGAGTGGTTCTTAAATTTATTACAGAATATCCCTCCTAACAGCACAATTATAATGGATAATGCCCCATACCACTCTGTGCAAATTGATAAAGCACCTACGTCAGCCAATAAGAAAGCAGATTTGGTGGCATGGCTGCAAAGAAAAGGAGTGGATGCCGACATGTCACTATTAAAAGCTGAATTATTACAGTTAGTGAAATTGCATAAACCACCAAAACCGACATATGTAATTGACCAATTGGCCGAAGAGCACGGGCACAAAGTCATACGACTTCCTCCGTACCATTGCCAATATAATGCCATTGAACTGATTTGGGCCCAAGTTAAAGGTAATATTTTATAATATTATAATAATAACACGAGTACTTCTAACATTTATAATTTAAACAATGGTTTTCGTCTGCTATCAAATAGTTACATTATTGTTTTACAGGTTATGCAGCAAGACACAACACAAAACCACCCTTCAGTGTCAAGAAAATGGAAGGTTTATTAAAGGAAGCATGTGCCCAAGTTACACAGGAAGATTGGAGTAAAGTAGTACAAAAAACAAAGAAAATAATAATGGACGACTTCGAAAGAGACGTACACTTTGATAATGTAATGGACAGTCAACTGGTCATTAATTTAAATGACGATGATGACGAAGACGACGATACTAGTACTAGTAGTGAATAAAAAAATATCCTAAACATTTCTTTTATTTAATTATAACAATTGATTTCTTAAAATTCGGATATTATAGTAATCGATCTCTCAAAGTTCGGATATTATAGTAATCGATTTTTTCATCCCATCCCTATCATTCAATTGTCAGAACTGTCAAACGGTACTTCTTAGATTTGACGGACTGTAGGACCAGCGGTTTAGGCTGTGCGTTGTCTTTAAGTCAATCAATCAGTCAGTCAGGACTAAGAGTTTTATATATGAGACTAGTATTTTGCGCGGTGTAGCGCTCTATTTTGTTTATTTATTTCAAATAAAAAAATCGATCCGCCATTTTGGATTTTTCAACTTTTTTTTTCAACAATTCAAATTCAGCAGCCTCGATTTACTCAAAAATGACACCCATGTTGCCATGTCATCAAAGATGGCGGAGAAACGACCACCATGTTGGCCGCCATCTTGAATTTTTTGACATTTCGGATTTTTCCCATAGTCACCTCAGCTCTCTACATTTTTCCCATACATCATCCATATCCTTACATATCCATCCTTTCATATCCATATCCTTTATCTATTACTCCTTCTAGGAGAACAATTGTGTCAGTGAGTGAGTGAGTGGTAATCGAGTCTGCCATTTTGGTTATATTTGTAGCTCACTGGCAATTGGATGAGATTCCGAGTGGTTTTTATTTGAGCACCCCCTACCTCTCTTCAATACCTTGGCCGTGCTCTTCACCCGTCTCCAAAATCCTCAATCATCAGCTCCCGCCATATTTTTCCTCCGAATGAATTTTCGTCCTTTATACGAAAGCATCAGGGAAAAAAAATTACAGCAGAGGTGAACCGAAACACAAATCATCCATCTTTAATACTTTCTGAGAGAGACACCCATGACGTTTGTGTTGACGCCATCTTGAATCCGCCATTTTGGATTTATTTTCATCTACCTGCCAATTGGATGCGGTTCCGAGTATTTTTTGTTTGAGATGATCATGTTTGGGATAAATAGGTGCCACGTGGCGAAGTATGCCACGAGCGAAGCCGCGGGGGACAGCTAGTACTTGTATAAAAAAGAATTGTAAACGTAGAGTTAGGGTAAAGTTTGTAACAGGGATAGTTGAATTTTAAGGTTGATTATAAGTTACAAGTTATAGAAGTTAGTAGTTGGTTTATAAGGTTATAGCAAATCAAACATGAGACTAGTTTTACCTTTCATATATTAAATGTTATCAACTGTATGTAATCTCAAGGGTGAGTACGCATAGTTCAATTAAGATTGAAGTTAAGGAAGTGAAGTTAAGAAATGTGAAGACGTGAAAGACGGCCCGCGGCAGCCAGGAATCTGCACTTAGCTCTGCCTGTATCCGCCCGGCGTGTCGCGCTGGCTCCAACCGCTGCGTGACTCGCTCGGCGGACCTGAAAAGAGAAGGCAAAGCTTTCAGTATGTGAATACATACTGCTAGTGCAGGCCGAGCATACCGAAGGTGTAAGAAAGGTGAGGAGCTTCCCCAGGCACGTGATGCTTATGGTCATTATTGCAAAGCAGGCAGGTCACAGCCTTTGCAAGCAGCAGGAACAGATGCACAGAAACATAGATGACACTGAAGGATTGTTCACCATGCGGTCACTGACCGCGTGGCCCGCACAGGTTATTGTCCTTTTGACAAGCGCGAAAAGGGAAGCATGCCTTGCGTATAAGCTACACAATTAAAACAAATAGATACTGCTCACGTAAAAAGCAGCATCCCAATTAGAAAACTTTGCCACGACTACAGAGGTGTAGTGTGGCATGATAACATTCTATATAATTCCAATACATGGATAATGTTGGCAAGCCTCGTTCACGTAAAAAACGAGGCGATGCCTGGAGTAGCTTAGCATAGCAGTGGGAACCTGACGTGGCACCATTGATGAAGATGAAGAGGCCACGGGGAATGTCCCTGGTGGGCCATTGGTACCACGTCACCCTCCAACCTAATGAGCACTCTGTAATAAAAATGATTAAAGTACGGCCGCTGAGTTATTACCGATTTGACAGATTATTCTTAAATTAATCGATATAACCTTGCACGAGCGACACATTTGCCGAATGATTTAGAATACCTCTTTAATATAAAACTTTATGTCAAAATGTCAGAATCAAGTAATTTTCCAATAAACTCTGTTTCAAAACTTAAAATAGTTTGTAAATAATATGAAAACATTTATTTTTTGTTCTTTGGCGCGCTTGTTCAAAGTTACATCGTGCGTCTAGTTTTCATAGTGATGTGCTTGATAGTATTCGGTCCGAATTCATTGGAATAGATATGATGCTATCATTTTTTTGCGTCTCTTAATTGCACTGTGTTGCCAGTATCTTATGATTTTTAAGATTTATGTGTGATCCAAAGACAGAAATACTGTTTTCTATGATTTAAAAATAAATACAATTAAAATGATTATGTATAATTTTTAACATTTATAATATATAAAACAACATTTAATAAATATAATTTTCTCACTCAATTAAGCAATGTTATAGGTGTATTTTTTTTAAGTAATTGGCGATACTATTCTGGCAACATCCTTACCACCGCTATTTTAATCTGTTTACTCGTCTTCCGTACTCTCGTGCGCACAGACTACGTTCTCTTGTGTAACCGTTGTTTTTTAACTCGGCTTTCTCCTGTTTATCGTTGCGCTTTATTGGACTAATTTTGTTTGTGTTTGGTAATTTTGTTGAAAATGCCGAAACGAGGAAAAACATTGAATAGTCAATGTCGTGAGCTTGTACTAAAGCTACAGGATTACTTTGAGCGTGAGTCACAAAATGGCGGCCCTTTGATTCCTGTCACTCAAGTGAAAGATCGGGTTTCACAAGCTCTTGGAATTGGTGCAAAAACACTATATAATATAAATAAAGAAAAATTTGGTGCTTCTGGAAGTGAAGATAATATTTTACGCACTCCTAAGAAAAAACGAAGACAAAAACCCGTGACAGGTGTTGATGTTTTTGATGCAGATGCAATAAGAAACCACATATATATGGTTATTATACTAGGAACGAGTTTCCAACTAGACGTTTGCTTTTGGTCTCTTTAAAAGAAGCTGGCTTGTTTAAAGGCGGTAAAACGGCGTTGTCAAAACTATTGCACGAAATTGGGTTTGAATATAAAAAAACGAATAAAAGGAAAATATTAATGGAAAGATTTGATTTAATAATTAAAAGGAGTGACTTTTTAAGAGAAGCCAGAAAAATCGAGTCTTGGGACAACGTCGTTTTTGTTGACGAAACATGGTTAAATGCGAACCACACTGTGTCACGCTCTTGGACTGACGAAACAAAAGCATCAACCTCAAAGGTTAAAATTGGAAAAGGATCGCGACTGATAATTTGTCACGCCGGTTCTGCTGGAAGTGGTTTCTTTGAAAATGGACTGCTGGCTTTCGCGTCAAAAAGTACTTCCGATTACCACGAGGAGATGGATACAGACACTTTTACGAATTGGTTCGAAAATCAATTATTACCCAGCCTGCCAGAGCCTCTATCATAATAATGGACAACGCTTCATATCACTCGAAACAAGTGAATAAAGCGCCTACTCAGGCCTACAAGAAAGCTGATCTCCTAGCATGGCTACACCAAAATGGAATTGAAACTACTGCCGAATTGCTAAAGTCTGACTTAGTAAAGTTGGTACGCGAAAATAAATCATCAAGAGTCCGTTATGAAGTAGATGAGATAGCTCTGGCACATGGACATCGGGTACTTCGAATTCCTCCTTATCAGTGCCAGTACAATGCCATTGAGCTAATATGGGCACAAATCAAAGGTATTATTTTTTATCGCATAAGTTATGAATATGAATAATTTGTACTATTATAACATCCAATATTCAGCATATAAGTAAAAAGATACATAACTAAGAAATAAATATCTCATGTCCCTTACATGTAGGTAATTGTGTAACATTTCATTTATTTAATGTAATAAATTAACGTTCTTTAATGTTTACATTACAGGTTACGCAGCTCGTAATAATACGACTCCGCCATTCAGTACTAATAAAATGATGGGTCTATTAAAAGATGCTTGCAGCAAAATAACGAAAGAAGATTGGGTCAAGGTCGTCGAAAAGACTCGAAAACTAATAACAGAAGATTATGAACGCGATATAAGAGTGGACACCATTATAGACAATGAAATTGTCATACAACTGACTGATAGCGATGACAGCTCTGGCGAATCTGGTTCAGAGTCTGAATAATTGTTTTAATAAATGATAGGTAGTCGTTTATTAAAACATCTTGTACCTACTCTATTCATTAAAATGTGTAACAGTGTTTACAAATTTGTTTTATTTTGATATGTCCTCGACCAATTCTCTACGCCCATCAAGGATACTCCACCTAATAAAGAACCTGTGTCTTTAACTATTATTTGTTTTGATTTTATTTAATTACACACTATACTAGAATATTTAAAAACAAACTGTTCCCAAATGATATTAGGGTTACTGGTTCAGTCACTTCACTAGTATTGTCAATTCGTCATGTGTCAAATCGGTAATAACTCAGCGGCCATACTATAGCACACGTAATGTATAAATTGTAAAATTCTCACCAACGGCTCAGTACCAGAGCTATGCACTTGTGGTAGCGATGCAGAAAATTAGGGGCTCGCAAAACCGCTGCACCGTAATTTATAACGTCGGCTGAAAGAAGCGACTTGGTGGGAGTTCATAGATAATGAGCCACAGCCGATAGGGTTGACCACAGCTAACATAGACAGAGTCGATGAAAGAATACAGATAATATTAGTAGACTATGAATCGATATCAACTAAGGAATCGACTACATATTCCACTAATATTCTTAAAAGTACAATGTGCATTGTTACAAGTTAAGTAACTGAGCTTAGTACATTGAGTTCTATGTACTACATAGAACTCAATGGCTTAGTAAAGAAACTGTTATGGTAAATTTTTACTGAAGTTTTAAGAATGTTGTCTACTAGAATGTTTATTATTTACTTATATATTGGGGGTAATAAGCTGTAAACCTTTACATAAAATATAATTTCTTTATTAAGTAATAATATAATAACAATATATTTTGTTTTAGCTACTTATTGTCGTACTTTTTAGTGTGTTCCATGTTGCTCAGTGCTGTGTTCGAGGATGGATCGAGGTTATTAATCTTTTTTTGGCTTCTCTGTAAGGATGAATAATATAATTAATTATAATATCTTTATTACGTATTTATTTATTATCTTTGTCCACCAACCCCAGTATAATCAAATAGAAAAAAAACTAAAATCACAATGTACGAGATGTGAGAACTGAAAAGATTTTTAATACGTGGAGCATAATAAAAAAAATGGTGTAACTGCAGTGCCTGAGGCGTTACCACGACGCGCTAAAAACAGTTCAGTTTCGGGCCGCTCAGCCGAGGTAGAGAGATGGAGCTATACACCGTGTATAGTTCTATCTCTCTCCATCAGCTGAGCGGCCCGAAACTCAATTATTTTTAACACATCGTGGTAAGGCCCCTGACCCCGTCCCTCACCTACCTTTGCCGCACGAAACCATTTGGAAGACACTACACTCGTTCAGGCTGCGCTTCCATTGAGGCATAGATGTGCTTTCGCAAATCAATCAATAGAAACGCAGGGTGGCGATAGGGA
The DNA here is from genome assembly GCA_946251805.1 of Cybosia mesomella. Classification (NCBI taxonomy): domain Eukaryota; kingdom Metazoa; phylum Arthropoda; class Insecta; order Lepidoptera; family Erebidae; genus Cybosia; species Cybosia mesomella. The sequence goes on along the minus strand of OX276390.1, from coordinate 23,829,538 downwards.
AGTCTTTCAAATTATTAAGCGGCAAAGCATTAAACATATTGCCATAGTGGTAAGGCACCTTTAAAGAATAACGCACATGTCGGCCAATGTGTTAATAAGTGCAAAACGTTATTTGGTAATATATTTTTCTCACAGCAAGTGACTCTCTACTCTTCTGCATTTGAGTTAGAACATATTCCGTGTCATCTTGTTCGGAGTCCGCACACGAGTCAGGCGTTTCATGCGTCATACGTGATCGATTATCATGTAACCGATTATCACGTAAAAGAGGTCGCATCTGCAAAGTGTTTAAAGGTCAATGTTTATTGAATTTATAACAAAGAAGAAAACAATATAGAAAATCTTACAAGGTCATTATTATCTGCGGGGTGTATTTTGAGAGATCTCTGCCACAGTTCTGTTGAGAGTTCCTGCGCCTGAGGCGTCATCCACCTACGCAGGTCATCACGGCGCCGGCGCCACCGCGGCGCCATTTCCTACAAACAGTCAGGAATTGCACTTTTCTCACCAACTGTTGGCAGAACCAATACCTATATACGTTAATCTATGGCAACCCACGAATACAAAAGCAGATACTATATATATAAGTACTTGCAATACATATGTAAGTGCAATTCCTAACTGTCACGAATAAATACTAAGGTATAAAAATATTTGTACCTGGATATCGTGCGTGCTAAAAATTTCGTTAGTATTATCATTTAGTACTCCCGTGCTTGATTGGCATTTGGCCTTCCTACTAAAATATCGAGCATATATTATCTTGAATACATCATAAACTACAATGCAAGGCACGCATATAAAGAAAATTGTGTTCAGAATGAACTCCATGGGCCTGGAAACAAATGTTGTTTAGTAGGTAGCTACCAATTAACACAGCGTCACGAATAATAAAAAGTGAAAAATTAAATATATTTAATGTATTATTTTGCCTTTTTACTCATTAACCTAGGTACAAAACTCTGCCAAACAAAATAGGAATATGTGGACCACACAGTAGGCTCCGATTTAGCTACTAATTTTGAATACCTTTTTTTTCGTGCAGAAATCCCCTCGGATTCCCCCCCAGCCGGCCAGCTCAGGCAATTATGTCTTGCTTGAACCGACTAAAACCGCACGCCCTCTCGGGTCTTGTACTAACAGATCAATGAGGTTTTTAGAACTGATTAATTAGAAGCTGAAGTAGGTAACCTAATGAAATTGATATACCAGGTGAGGAAAAAGTATGGAAACCCCGGAAAATTCGAAAACCTCACGAGGTTAGTCGTGAAATAAAGGTCATACCCTAAGTAACTTTCAACGAGGAATTCAACGGTAACCTCTGATTTGACCTTGAATCTCATTTTCATGGTTATTTCAACATCAACCTCATTTTTTTAAATGGGAACCTCTATTTTTATACCGGAATCGAAAAGAGCGGAAAATTTCACGTCCGGATACGTGCTTAGGTATAAGGTTAACGTTGTCGGCTGCCCTATCGCGGCGGCCCAAAAGGTTGCCGACGACGGGCGGAGCCTCCTGGTTTCCTGAGGGCGCAGGCACGGCTTCTGCAGGCCCGGCCGGCCAGGTGCTTCAGGTGCCTGTCGGTGGGCCATGTGGGGGTGCACTGCACGGCGGAAGTAACGGCGGGTGACCGTTGCTTCCGCTGTGGCCAGCCCGGTCATAAGGCCGGCATGTGTAGCGCCCCGCTGCACTGTTTCAGGTGTGCAGCGGGGGGCAAGCCGGCTGACCATAGGGTTGGCAGCAAGGCCTGCGCCGGAGGGGAGCCGAAGCTGGAAGGCCGGCCTTCTGCCCCTAGTTTGCAGCGGGATGCGGAGTTGGGGATTCCATAATGGATCCCTGTCTCCGCGTCATGCAGGTGAACGTGGGCCACGGTGCCCATGCTCAGGACCTTCTGCTTCAGAGCATGGCACAGTGATCCATTAATGTCGCCGCTGTCGCCGACCCATATACCCTCTGGTTTCTCGGGCCTACCTGGGAAACCACGCTGGATGGGATGGCGGCACTGGTGCACAACCCTGCCGCCGGCAGCCCCCCTCTGCCCTTGCGCCGGACAGGCCTTTCAGCATAGATGATGAGGCGGAGTGGTTCCGGTAGGCCATGACCCGTGTCTGCGACGCGGCTATGCCTAGAGCTCCGCCCTATAATCCGAGGGGTCATTTCTACTGATGGTCGTCGGAGATCGCGAGGCTGACAGGCCTGAGTGACCACGCAATGCCGGTAGGCCCGATTCCGTAGGAGTCGTCGCCGCCCCGCTGATGCGGAAGCCCGAGGGGCGGAGTTGTACGAGCGATACAGGGAGGCCAGAGGAGCCCTCCGAGCAGAGATAAGGCGGGTCACACAAGCGGCCTTCTGCGAGCTACTGGAGACGCTGGAGCGGTACTGCGGGACCCGTGGGGGACCCCGGGCCCTACCTAATGGTGAGGGGCAAGCTGCGCCCCAAGATCCCGCCGTTAACCCGGTGTCTCCAGCCGGAGCTGCTCCGAGGAGTTGTTGGCTCCCTGGTCCCAGCGTGGGAACATGTTCCACTGCAGATGACTCCGCTTTGGTCGCCCATGGCGCCCGGCGTGGATGACGACGACGTGCTTGAGGTCACTTGGGTAGAACTAGAGCTGGCCGTGAGAAGGCTAAGAGCCAAACGCACCGCCCCGGGACCCGACGGCATTCCAGGCCGAGCGTGGCCTAGCTCTAGTCGACAATGCTCTCGAGTCCCGACTGAGAGGGCTTCTCAGCGCATGATTGGAGCGGGGCCAGTTTCTGAAATTGTGGAAGACGGGGAAACTGGTCCTCATCCGAAAGGTGGGGCGCCCGGCGGGCTCGCCGTCCGCCTACCGGCCCATAGTTTTGCTCGACGAGGTGTGCAAACTCTTTGAAAGAGTTATTGTGAAGCGCCTCGTCGAGCACCTCTCAAGTGGGGCCGGACCTGGTGGATGGCCAATGGCTTACACCAGAAGTACTCCACCGTGGATGCCATCATGCGCGTGAGAGCTCTGGTGGAGGATGCCCGGGGTGAGGTGATGTTGGCGGTGTCCCTGGACATCGCCACCGCGTTCAACACCTTGCCCAGGAGTTGCATTAGGGAGGCGCTCGTGTATCACGAAGTGCCTCTCTACCTTCGCCGCATAGGGGGGCGTATTTGACGGAGAGAGCCGTGAGAGCCGTCATCTACCCAACCGTGACCGGTCTCGGTCGGCGTGAGATTTCGTACGGTGTTCCACAGGGATCGGTCCTGGGGCCGCTCCTGTGGATCATCGGATACAACTGGGTACTTCGCGGTGAGCTCACAGACGGTGTCGCCATCACATGCTAAAGCGGACGATACGCTAGTGACGGCGTGCGGGGTGACGTACCGCGAAGCGAACCTGAAGGCCACGATCGCGGTTGCCCAAGTCGTGCAGCGGATTCGGCGGCTGGGTCTCGAGGTGGCTCTGCATCAAACCGAGACCCTGTTCTTTCACGGGCCTCGGAGCAAGCCACCCGAGGGACCCAGTCTCATCGTGGGAGGTAATCGCATTGGCATCAAGCCCCAAATTAAATATTTGGGGCTCGTACTCGACGGCCGATGGCACTTCGGAGAGACATCCGAAGTTTGACCCCCAAATTGAATGGCACAGCTCTCCCTCTGGCGCAGCTGCTGCCCAACGACTCCTGCAGGAGATTCTACGCGGGGATCGTGCGGTCCATGGCCCTATATGGGTGCCCAATATGGGCGGAGGCCCTGAAGGCCAGAAGTGTGCGGATGCTGCGCGCTCCGCAGCGGGTGATGGCCAAAAGGGTCATCCGCAGGTACCGCACGATCTCCTTCGAGGCGGCGAGTCTCCTTGCCGGACATCCGCCACCGCCTCCGCCTCCTTCTGTGAGCATGTAAAGCTCGAGAAGAAGATAGCGGAGCGCCCGGGAGAGATTCAGAGCTCTCCCGGCCCGCTGAGCCCGCAACACGCTCGCCGGGACGCAGGGGCGACTAGCGCGCCTCCCCCAAACCGGGGCAAGACGGGGACACCGTGGTTTTCAAATCCGAGGCGGCCATCTCGAAACCGGAGATGGCCCAGGGTCACTCGGGGTGCGAGGGATATGCTCTATGGGCAACCTTACACTCCGGCGTCTGAAGACCCGCCGGGTCAAGACCGACATAACCACCCCCGCGGGTCGGTGGGGCGGGGGGGGGGTGTCCGAAGGGATTTCCGCAAGAAAAAAAAACAAGGTTTAAGGTTAACGTATTCCCGTTTTGTTTTACCACTAAAGTAGCGAGATTTTTAAGAAGTCATACTTTGCCCTCTATATGACCTTCAGGGTTCAGAATATGTATATGTAATATGGAGAACTCAAACAACATTATGTACAAATGGCGGCCTTATCGCTAAAAGCATATCTTACAGGCAACCTTTAGATGGACATGAATCTTAAATGAGCCCAAATCGTATTATATGTAGTTATTGGTGTAATAGGAGAGAAAAGAAGACTAACGTAGTCATATATAACAGATTACTTACAAATATGCAAACAACGATACATAAATCCGACACCTATAAATTATCGTACACAATATAAATCATCCATATTGTTACAACGATCGTCGATCTCTCGGAAACTACTGATCGAATCTTCTAGAAATTAAAACGCATTGTTAATGTCGAAGTACTCTATCGATCCGTTTAGAAAAATCCAGAAAAGTCAATAAGAAATCACAAGCCCTTTTGTCTACCAATACCTACTTTACCTACAAATCGCGATAACAAGGGCATTCGTCTCATACCTCTATCGTCGGCACGACTGTGTAGGTACTTGTTTTCTCGAACGCCCCAGTAAATACCTACTATTCTCGAACGCTCTAGTGCCTTATCTCTAGATGATCTCCGGAACATTCTACCCTCTTTATTAAGAGCTATAAAAGGGCGCCCGGCGATCGACATGAAGCAGTTAATTTTCGAAAGCGAAAGTGAACACATCTTACCGAAGTGAACCAAGAGAGTTATACCTGCGACTTAAGCAACGATTGTGGACTACTGTGAACTGCTGAGCGACTTGAACTGTTGAAGAGTACTGTGTGTGCTAGTTATTTAGTTGTCTAGTTTGTGGTGAGCGAATAAACCTCTTTGTTGTGTAAACGGCATTTAATTTGTACCCCGCGCACGTAACAACTGGTGTCAGAAGTGCGATGCCGTTATTACCACGTGAAGACGAAGGGCGTACTCCACGGACAAGACGTCAAGTGGAAATGGATGCTGCACGTCAACAGAGCCTTGAAGAGGAAGGGCGTCAGGCCGATTCTGCTATCTCGACGGGAACTACGGCAGCACCAGATGGAACCTCGTCAGATACCAACATGATGACGCTGTTGGCTTCTATGCAGCAGATGATGCAGGCCTCCTTGCAAGACATGCAGGCCAAACAAGAGGCTAGTCAACAGATGATGCAAGCCAACCAAGAGGCTAGTCGACAGACGATGCAAGCCTCCTTGCAAGAAATGCAGGCCAACCAAGAGGCTAGTCGTCAGACGATGCAGGCCTCTATGCAAGAGATGATACAGGCCAACCAACAAGCAGTCATGGGTAAAATCGATGCAGGCATCCATGCACTGGGAGATAAAGTGAAGATCCTTGAAGATGGCTTGCAAATGCTGAGTAAGGAAGTGGCTTCGAAGACTGGGACCATTGACGACTGCTTGCAAATGCTGAGTAAGGAAGTGGCCTTGAAGACTGGGACCATGGACGGCCGCTTACAAGAGCTTGAACAAGAGATCGTCAGGCTAATAACCTGCGGACCTGTTGACGATCGCTTGCAAGAGCTTCAAAAAGAGATTTTCAGGCTAAAAACCTGCGGACCTGTTGCCGCGATCGCAACATCATCAGCGAAGTTCGACCTACCACACTTCGATGGAACTTCCTCGTGGACAGCCTTCAAGTACCAATTTGAGATATTGGTAAAAACCAAAGCCTGGAGCAACGAGGAGTCCTTTATGGCCTTGACACTTGCATTACGAGGAGATGCCTTAGTTATACTGGAAAACCTGCCACCTGAAGGAAGGACACTGGAGTCCCTGATGGAAGCATAAGACACACGCTACGGTGACAAGCACCTGGAGAATGTCTACCGAGCGCAGCTACGCGAGAAGAAACAAAAAGCTGGTGAAAGCCTCCAGGAATGGGCTGTAGAGGTTGAAAGGCTCGTTCGTTGGGCCTACTCATCTACACCCGTGATGATCGAGACCACTCTACTGGAGGCCTTCCTAAACGGTATACGGGACGCAGAAGTGAAAACTAGTGTACAGTTGCGTCACTGCAAGACCTTAAAAGAAGCACTGGCTTATGCCCTTGAGGTGGAAACCGTACGGCAGAATGCCGGGATAAGTAAGGTCAGGGAGGTCAAGGAGGTAGTTGCGGAGGAGAGGAAGCCGCGGTATGTCCCAACGTGTTATTCCTGTAGAGGAAGGGGCCATATCCAGTCAGAGTGTCCTTCGAGGAAACGGAGAAGGGTCACGGACTCCGGGACCCAAGTCGATCAAGATGTTCCGTTGAACTAAATGTCGCCAGGGCCGCGGGGCGGGCGCTGGCTGGTCGACATGAGGCCCCAACCATCACAATAACTCAAGTTGGCAATGGAAATAGTCTGATCATCGAGGCCATCTTAGACAATCAACCTTGCAGTTTAACAGTGGATACTGGAGCTTCACGTACAGTTGTAAGACCGGAATTGCTGAAACGCACCATAAGGTGGGAAAAACGATCTCCGAGGTGCCAGCTTCAGACAGCTACTGGCCAGCCAGTGACCGTCCTCGGTGAAACAGATGTGGAGGTAAGAATTGGCGACCAAATATATCACCAGTCAGTATTAATTGCTAATATTACTGATGATTGCATTTTGGGGCTGGATTTCTTGAAGAACTACCGATGTGTCTTGGATATACCTAGAGGGGTGCTGAGATTTCCTGATCAGGAAGTTTGTTTACAAGGATCGCACCCGTGCACTCTTTACTGTTTAACGGATACGACGTTAGCTCCTAAATCGGAAACATTAGTCAGAGTGAGGTTTCCTGCGAAGACTGAACAAAGAAGATGTCTTATTGTCGAAGATACCGGCAGTCATCAAAACTTAATAACAGCAAGAACCTTACTGATGCCGAACGGAATCGCTAGGGTGAGAATCCTCAACCTCAGTGACGAAATGGTTCTCCTGAAGAAGAATAGTGTGGTCGGAAAATGTGAGGAAGTAAAGTACCTGAGACGGTTGGACAGCACTTCGACTAAACAAGGTGGTACACAAATCCCCGAAGATCACATTCAGCAACTTCTCGAGAATTCCAAGGAAAACTTATCGGCATCAGAATTGCATCAAGCCAGAGACCTCTTGCTACGATTTAGAGACATCTTTGCAACCGGAAATGACTGTGGAAGGACTGGGCTCGTGAAACACCGGATTGACACAGGTGACTCCAGGCCTATAAAACAAAGACCTCGACGTTTACCATGGGCAAGAGAAGAGGAGTTAGCAGTTATGATTAAAGACATGGCCGATAACAAGGTGATTGAACCTTCTACGAGTCCGTGGTCATCACCTGTGGTACTAGTAAAAAAGAAGAAGAATGTTGAATAATGTCACAAAGAAAGACAGTCCCATCTTAGGACCAATTTTGTTCAACTTATATTGCGCGGATATCATTTACTGCCTACAAAACTCACAGTATCATATATACGCTGGTGACGTGCAAGTGTACTTATCTTTTAAGCCGAGCGAATATCAATCGGCGGTGGAGAAACTCAATGAGGATCTCCACCGAATAGCAGAGTGGTCGGATAGGAACTGTTTAGTTTTGAATCCACTCAAAACAAAATACATGTTGTTTGGAACCAAGAGTCAGGTCGATGCGGTTCCCACCTCTCTGAGTATTGCACTCATGGGGGAGTCAATAGACCGAGTTGCTGAAGCTCGAAACCTGGGGTTGTATGTTGACTCTAACCTGAGGTTTGAACGTCATATAGCGGAGTCGATCCGGAGCTGTTTCTACCGACTCAAAGTTCTATTTAAAATGAGGCCGTATCTTTCGGAGGAACTAAGAGTGCGACTGGTGGAGGCTCTAGTGCTGTCTAAGATCAACTATGCGGATGTGGTTTACGGTCCGCGTCTGCTAGCGAGAACGGACCGGCTTATTCAGCGGGTACAAAATGCATGTGCGCGGTTCTGTTTCTCGATACCGCCTAGGGGGCATGTCACATCGTATCTCAGTAAACATTCGCTGCTTAAAATGAAAACTAGACGAAAGATGCATTTGGCATGATTTCTTTTCGGTGTTATCAGATTTGCAGAGCCGCAGTACTTATATAATAAACTCCGCTGGGTAACTAACAGAAGGGCATGCCCTAGAAGACAATGCTCGCAGCAACTATCGATACCACTGCACAGAACCGCATCGTTTAGGGGTAGTTTCCGCTATTCAGCCTCCAAAATATAGAACAATCTTCCCCCACCTTTGCGCTCCATAAAAACAATAACAACATTCAAGAAGAAATTACGTGAATATCTCTTGGAAGCGCAGCGGAGGCTGGATGGCGTAAATTGTAATGTGTCGCTCATTTAATTTGGTGTTGACATGCTGCATTCTGTCTTTTGTTTTGCAGACTGGGAACTGTTTTACAAAAAAATTTAAATTTAAAAGGGTCATCCTAAATGGTATTTATAAATTGAATGTATAACTATAATTGTAATTGTCTAAATAAAAATGATTTAATTTCAATAACTTTGCTTTATACATTATACACATATATATATATTGATTTTTACACATCACTTATTACACAATACTCTCACATTTACACACATAACAACACACAAATACATACATGGGTTCCAGTTGAAAACCAGCGCCAAGGTCCGCCTGGCATATGCTGAACTGGACACCCCTTTGATGCATACGCGAGGCACATAATAAATTAATAAACCATGTACTAGGTTAAGTGGAATGTTTAATGTGCCTTACATACATCAAATAAACGTTTCTTTCTTTCTTTCTTTTCTTTATCCTTTGCCTAGAATTGACGATACCCTGGACATGCTTAGTGGTATGAAATGGTTTTCAACCATCGATTTAAAAAGTGGCTACTGGCAGGTGGAGATGAGTCCAGACGATAAAGAGAAGACAGCCTTTAGTACAAGAATTGGAAACGGTTTATGGCATTTTAATGTAATGCCATTTGGTTTATGTAATGCACCGGCCACGTTTGAACGCCTCATGGAAAGAGTAATGGTGGGTCTACTTGGAGACATCTGTCTGGTTTACCTGAACGATGTTATAGTTATGGGACGCAGCTTCAAAGAAAACCTGAAGAACCTGGAAAAAGTTTTTACTCGGATTCGTGAGGCTAACCTTAAACTGAGTCCAAAGAAGTGAGCTCTATTTAAAAAGGAGGTCAGCTATCTTGGACATGTGATCTCAACGGAAGGAGTTAAAACTGACCCCGAGAAGATTAAAGCTGTTCAAGAATGGTCTGGTCCAAAGAACAAAACGGAGGTTCGCGCGTTTCTGGGACTATGCGCGTATTACAGGCGCTTCATTAAGCATTTCTCGGATATTGCAAAACCACTACACCGCCTGACGGAAGATAAACGAGACTTCGTTTGGGACCTGCAGTGCTATTCTCTAAGGACCACAGCCTTGCGCGCAGCGCTGCGCTCGTCGACGAGCTCGCAAAATGCTGCTTTGGATTTATATTTTATTTTATTTTATTTTAATTTTGATTTTAATTTAGATTTAGATTTAGATTTAGATTTAGATTTAGATTTAGATTTAGATTTAGATTTAGATTTAGATTATCAAAAATCTAATCTAAATCTAAATCTAAATCTAAATCTAAATCTAAATCTTAATCATAAATTAAAATCAAAATTAAAATAAAATAAAATATAAATCCAAAGCAGCATTTTGCGAGCTCGTCGACGAGCGCAGCGCTGCGCGCAAGGCTGTGGTCCTTAGAGAATAGCACTGCTGGATTGCGAGCAAGCTTTTAGTACGCTTAAACAACGATTGTGCGAAGCCCCTATATTGGGTTATCCTACTAGGGAAGGTAGATTCATTGTGGACACGGACGCCAGTAACAGCGGAATAGGTGGGGTGTTGTCACAAGTGCAGGGAGATCACCATGTTGTAATAGCGTACTTCAGTAAATCGCTATCTAAACCGGAAAGTAATTACTGTGAAACTCGTCGTAAACTTCTCGCTGTGGTGAAGTCTTTACAGCATTTTAATAAGTACCTTATAGGACGAGAGTTTACACTAAGGACAGATCATGCTGCGCTACAATGGTTGCTGCAATTCAAGGATCCGGAAGGCCAAGTAGCAAGATGGATCGAGCAACTACAGGAATTTCCCTTTGTGATAGAACACCGAAGTGGAAAAGGGCACGGCAATGCTGATGCTTTGTCACGAAGGCCGTGTGTCGAAGACTGCAAGCATTGTCAGAGGAACGAAGCCCGAGAAGAGATTAAAGTCATAAAGGTTGAATGGACTTGACGACGAATGGAGTGGAAGCAGTATGAAGAAGGCGCAAGAAGATGATGATGATCTACAACCTATACTGCACTGGAAACAACTTGGAAGCAAACCCCGATGGAGTGATGTATCTGCTTACAGTTCAACTACCAAAAGCTATTGGGCCCAGTGGGACAGCTTAGCTCTGGTAGAAGATGTATGTGTATAGGAAATGGGAGTCTAACGATGGTAAGGAAGTAACCATGCAAGTAGTGGTACCACGAAGCAAGGTGGCCCCACTCTTACGGCACATCCACGATGGTGTTTCTGGCGGGCATCTCGGAGTCAAGAAAACCCTGGTTAAAGTGCGACAGCGGTTTTACTGGCTTCGTTGTCAGGAAGATGTCGAGGATTGGTGCCGTAAATGCACTGCATGTGCTTCGGTTAAAGGACCGCCGACAAGAAGCAAAGGAAAATTGAAGCTGTACAACGTTGGAGCACCGTGGGAACGTATCGTCATTGATGTTGCTGGACCTTTTCCAACGACTGATGAGGGTAACAAATACATCATAGTAGTGCAAGACTACTTCACTAAGTGGCCGGAAGTATTTGCGACACCCAACCAGGAAGCAGTCACTGTAGCCAAGAAACTGGTTCAGGAAGTGGTCAGTCGATACGGCGCACCTATTGAGATCCACTCCGACCAAGGACGAAACTTCGAGTCTGCTCTGTTTCAAGAAATGTGCAAACTCCTCGGTATAAACAAGACCCGTACGACTCCAGCGCACCCGCAGTCAGACGGAATGGTCGAGAGGTTTAATCAGACGTTGGAAAATCACTTGGCTAAAGTTGTCGACGAACACCAAAAAGATTGGAACCAGTACATCCCACTGTTCCTGATGTCCTATCGATCTGACAGTACGGGACACACTCCAGCTAAAGTCAATTTTGGTCGAGAGATAAGGCTACCAGTGGATGCAATAACCGGCACGCCACCCGATAGTTCTAAGCCCGTGACGGACTACGTGAGTGAACTTCAAAACCGGCTGGACGAGGTGCACAGAATGGTACGGGAAAACAATTTGAAGACAGGTATAAGGATGAAAACCCGGTACGATAGAAACGCAAACACCAACGGTTTTGAAGTAGGAACCCTGGCATGGTTTCACAATCCGCTACGCAGAAAGGGAAAATCTCCGAAACTTCAAGCTCGCTGGGAAGGACCCTATACGGTTGTTACAAGAATCAATGACATCACCTACCGCATTAAGAAGGGGCTTAGGGGAAAACCAAAGGTAGTTCATGTGGATAGATTGACGGGATATCATGGAACAAATGATGCTCGGGACGAGCATGATTAAGAAGGGGGTAATGTTACAACGATCGTCGATATCTCGGAAACTACTGATCGAATCTTCTAGAAATTAAAACGCATTGTTAATGTCGAAGTACTCTATCGATCCGTTTAGAAAAATCCAGAAAAGTCAATAAGAAATCACAAGCCCTTTTGTCTACCTAAACCTACTTTACCTACAAATCGCGATAACAATTGCAATGGGCATTCACCTCTATCGTCGGCACGACTGTGTAGGTAGGGTGAGTTGTCCAGCTATGAACCAGGTAAATTTCAAAGTCATATAACTTTTGTGTTTTTTAACCTACGTAGTCGTGCTTCTGCACATAGCTAAGAAATTTATCTATGTTTGAATTGGCTTTTAAAGTTTTTTAATATTTTTAATATATTTTTTATAAATACAAATTTAGTAAAAATTTGGAATTGGTTCATAGTGGAACACTGGGTGTATACATTGAACCAGGCTTTCTTCTACAATGAACCATCTAAAATGATACAGAAAATATAGCTGTTAATTATAATTATGGGTAATCAAATAAAACAATATGTAATTAAATCAAAATTAAAGTTTTTATAAAAAAATGTAATTACTAACTGGAACATGGTATTATCACATAGGAGATTTATAAAAAGAAATTAACAAGTTTTTATTAAGTTGTCATTCTGACAACTTTTCAGTCTCATAACTTCAAACTTATTATTTTGGTAAGTACAAATAACAAAAGATAAACATTTTAAAAATAATCTAATAATCAAAAACTTTATAACTAAATATAAAATCTTTGAATGATTTTATATTTTAGGAACTAGATAATTCAGTCTTCACATTAAATCAACTCTTTATTTTTTTAACGTAGGTGAATGTTAGGTGCAACACAAACAGGGAAGATGTAAGTGGAGTTACGAAACTTAGTCCCAGTGACTTTAGGCGGTGGTAAAATAACTTTGATGTCCTTTAGCTCCACTTCTGCCATATCTGGCTCTAATGGCATTTTAAATTTCATGTTTTCTTTATTTATCAATCGCATGAACAAAACTTCAAATTTGTTGCCTCTGGCTACCTCAATAATCTTGGCTATGTAGAAAATTGTTATTTTTACTACAAAAGAAACCAAAACGTATTCACCCACGATTGGCTTTCTTTCAAGCTTTTCAAAGTTACCACTTCATATTGTCTTCATCATCTGATTCATTTAAATCACTTATTTCTGACTCACTTAATTCTATTATCATGTCTGTTTCTTCGCCAGAACTCGATTCCACAACCTCTTTTTTAGATTTATTTCTTGCAGGTTCTTTCAATACTGGTTTATTTTTCCCTTTCGTCTTACTGTATTTTAAATCTGTATTTTTATCGGACAACACGGCACGTTTTGTTTGCTCCACTTTTATTTTCCTCTCTTTTTCTTTCTTTCTGTTTTCGATTTCCTTTTTTTTCTGGAGTATCTGTTGCTATCATAGTTTTTCCACTCTTTCTAATTTTTCTATTATTAGCTCTCGGTCCGGCTTTTAAAGGCGGCATGAAATGTTTTGGAGATTTAAACTCTTGAGTCACAACAGGGGCAGGTAATGGTGAACTAGGAATAGCTACGATTGAAACCGGAGCAGTTACAACTTCTGAAGGTATAGTTTCGTGTTGAGAAAGGTAAGGTAAGAGTTGTTGAGTATTTTCCTGAAGGGGATCCAGAAGTGATGGACTTTGAGCGTCCCTTTGTATATCATCGTCGTTGCTATCATTACTATATAAGGATGGAGTTCTAGAATCTAGTCTGTTTGAAGGTTCCTGTACAATAAAAATGTCTAACGATTTGTCTAACGTTTGTAATTTTTGATCTATTAGTCTCATTGTCGTCATCAGAATATAAAGCAGTTTTAGAATCAGGTCTATTTGCATTAGAAATTTCCAATGTTGGCGCATCGCATGAGGGTTCTGGTCTATCAGTTACATCGGAAGGCAAAAAATCTATTTCAGTAAAGAAATTAGAGTCAAAAGGGAAAATACTACACTTTCTAAATGCAGAAGCGATATTTGTCGGCGTCATGGACTTGGCATAGGCTGTACCAACGCACTCTGCAACATTATAAATTCATCATTTAATATCCGGGGATTGAACCCGGAAACCCCAGCCCAGTATACCAGTATTAAGTATACCATAGTAACCAAATAAATTAACAGTTTGGTTGTCTTACTATGAGCCTTGTTGTGTTGAACTATGAACCATGGTTCATTGCAGGACATACGCCGATGGTTCAACGAAGGACATACCACACTTTTTAAAGAAACCCCAAAATATAACTTATAAAATAAAGTCGTAGGATACTGAACAATAGTGAATTATACCAAGATATTAATGCATATTATGATGTGACAACGAAATAACTGTTAATATTAATAAGATAATTATGAAAAAAGATCAAATTCAACAAAGAATACTTACTTTTTGGAGTTGTTTTTATAATTTTCACCGCCACGCGTGCGTCCTTCACAGCAAGTAGATGCGAACTGAGCGGTGGGAGAGGGGTACATAAGCGTCTCTTTTAGTAGTATTAGTGCGGAATGGCAACGTCGCGTTTTTGAAATATGGCGGTGGTTGAATGAATCTGCCTGGCTCACTGTAGGACAAGTGACCCTACTTGTTTTCTTGAACGCCTCAGTAAATACCTACTATTCTCGAACGCTCTAGTGCCTTATCTCTAGATGATTCCGGAACATTCTACCCTCTTTATTAAGAGCTATAAAAGGGCGCCCGGCGATCGACACGAAGCAGTTAATTTTCGAAAGCGAAAGTGAACACATCTTACCGAAGTGAACTAAGAGAGTTATACCTGCGACTTAAGCAACGATTGTGGACTACTGTGAACTGCTGAGCGACTTGAACTGTTGAAGAGTACTGTGTGTGCTAGTTATTTAGTTGTCTAGTTTGTGGTGAGCGAATAAACCTCTTTGTTGTGTAAACGGCATTTAATTTGTACCCCGCGCACGTAACAATATAAACACCCTAAATTCACATATATACCAAACCTACATAATTATATTATTTTGATATCTCACACGAAAGTTAGCACATAACGCAAACAATGGGGAAGACTATGGGCCCAGGTAGTGCTCTTTCACCATCCTTTTCAAGGTGGCCAGTGATTGTGCCCGTCTAAATTATAATGGCACTGCATTCCATAACCGTACCGCCTGTACAGTGAACCATTTATCATAAAAAATCGTAGAATGCCTTTTCCCTTCGGATACCCCCCCGCTGGCTAGCGGGGGCGGTTATGTCGGGTTTGAACCGAATAAAACCGCACGCCGTCTCGGGTCTACAGACCACGTAAGGTTGCCCATAGAGCATATCCCTCGCACCCCGACTATCGTAGAATGCCTAGGTACTGCCAATACCAATGATTCTGACGACGATTTTAAATGTATATCATTGAGGAACACGAAACATTATTTTAAATAAGTGGGAGTATTGGGATTGAAGGAAAGACTATAAAGCATTGAAAGAAAATGAGTATAACGTCGAAATCGAATTGGGAGCCACTTGAGCAATATGCGTTGACCAAATATAAATGTAATGCAAAAATTTTGAAGGCGCTCAAGCTTATCAAGTTGCTCCTCGGTGACGTCAAGATTGCTGTCATTGGCATAGTCAAGAAGAGGAAGGAGAGATTCTGCAAGCGCGATTTCAGTGGTCGTTGGTAGAAAGTTGCGCAGTCAATTTGCGACTAACTTGACGCATTAATTTGAGAATCCCGGGATAGTGTGCTGTCGATGAATATCCCTAAGTTCTTCACACTTTGGCATATTTCCAACGGAATAGCATTAATAACGATGTCTGACAATTGTGAAACGGAGACAATGGAGACTGTGACGGAGACAACAATCCTGGAGCTACTAACAACTAGGTATTACCTGAGACTTCACTTCCAACCTATACCGCTTACTCTAAATGCATTTTAAAAATAATAGTTAAAAAAAACTAAAAAACACGTTTTTTATAGAAAACCAAACTAAAAAAATAGAAAATAAATTTAAATAAATTTAAATTAAGAAGTGTTCAAAATTTCAATAAATATAAATTAATAATAGTATAAATAAAAAAAATGTATTTCATTAAAAAACAAGTTGAATTCCTGAGACGAGCTCAGCCGAATACAAGGGATTTTCGATTTTGTGTTTTTTTTTTTTGCGATTTTTTGCGATTTTTTTTTATCTTGCAATGGTTCACCCCAGCACGAATCTATTACCGAAAACAGCAACTCGATAGCTCATCTACTTCATACCCAAAACCGTGACAGAAAATTGGCAACGACGACGACGTCGACGACAACTCCATAGCAATAGGGCTTTTCTAAAGAAAATCCCTAAAAAGCGTGGGGTGCATGGGTCAATAGACATAAATATTTTATTGACATGAGTAGAGTGATTATCATTTTGATAATATCTTAAAAAGCACCCACACTTTTTTATACGCATTTTATTAGCTTCACCTATATGTTTGTTTGTATGTTTGTAACCGACTCCTTTTGGCGCGATTTTGACCCACTTTAAGCGGCCAGATCTTAAGAGTTCAAACTTTGTAGATTTATCGAGGACCGATGACAATACGCTTTTTAGGGTTCCGTTGCCAAATGGCAAAAAACGGAACCCTTATAGATTCGTCATGTCTGTCTGTCTGTCCGTCCGTATGTCACAGCCACTTTTTTCCGAAACTATAAGAACTATGCTGTTGAAACTTGGTAAGTAGATGTATTCTGTGAACCGCATTAAGATTTTCACACAAAAATAGAAAAAACAATAAATTTTGGGGGTCCCCATACTTAGAACTGAAACTCAACATTTTTTTTTCATCTATCCCATACGTGTGAGGTATCTATGGATAGGTCTTCAAAAATGATGTTGAGGTTCCTAATATCATTTTTTTTCTAAACTGAATAGTTTGCACGAGAGACACTTCTAAAGTGGTAAAATGTGTGTGTCCCCCCCCCCCCTGTAACTTCTAAAATAAGAGAATGATAAAACTAAAAAAAATATATGATGTACGTCATAAACTGTAAACTGCAATTGACCTTTCATTCAACTCAAATATAAAAATTATAAAAAAAAACATTATTACTTGCTGCTACGGAACCCTTAATGGGCGAGTCCGACTCGCACTTGGCCGCTTTTTAGGGATTTTCTTTAGAAAAGCCCTATTGCTAAAGAGTTGTCGTCGACGTCGTCGTCGTTGCCAATTTTCTGTCACGGTTTTGGGTATGAAGGAGATGAGCTATCGAGTTGCTGTTTTCGGTAATAGATTCGTGCTGGGGTGAACCATTGCAAGATAAAAAAAAAATCGCAAAAAATCGCAAAAAAAAAACGCAAAATCGAAAATCCCTTGTATTCGGCTGAGCTCGTCTCAGGAATTCAACTTGTTTTTATTAACACTATTACTAATTTATATTTATTGACATTTTTAACCCTATTATTAAAAATATTAAAACCTATTTTCTATTTTTTTAGTTCGGTTTTCTGTAAAAAGCGTGTTTTTTAGTTTTTTTAAACTATTATTTATTTAAAATAAAATACATTTTTTTTATTTACACTGTTATTAATTTATATTTATTCAAATTTTTAACACAATTCTCAATTTACATTTATGAAAACTTATTTTCAATTTTTTTAGTTTGGTTTTCTATAAATGGCGTGTTTTTTAGTTTTTTTAAACTATTATTTATTTTCTACTTTTTAGTTTGGTTTATTTATAATAGCTAATTCGAAAATTTGAAAATTTGTTAATATTCGATAAATCGGCTAAAGATAATGGTTGGAAATTAAAATTTCTGCCTTATACTATAGATGAAAATTATATAAATTAACAAGTCTTATTTTGTAAATTGAAAAATGGAATAACTTTATCAAATTAGTGTATTGTCATCGATCCTCGATAAATCTACAAAGTTTGAACGAAATCTGGCCGTTTAAAGTGGGTCAAAATCGCGCCCAAAGGAGTCGGTTACAAACAAACTTACAAACAAACATACAGGTGAAGCTAATAACAAGCGTATAAAAAGTAAGGTCAGTGTTAAAAGTATTAAAGGCTGTCGACAATTCCTGTAAAGGAGCCTGTGTATATATTTGAAGATCGTCTACATTACGATGGTTGGGAGAATGTAATGACTTGGAGATAGAATTTATAAAAAGGTGAGCACACCACCCTGTGGCACACTGACAGATGTATTACGCCCAGTAGAAAAGGCTGTCGGTGCCCAAACAGGTAACTATGAAACCAATCAATCACTGTTGGAGATATGTTAATAGAGCGCAGTATGCCAAGCAGGATATCAAAATCTACAGTATTAAACGCATTACTGAAATCGAGTAAGGTTTAGTACATTGCAAATTACGGGCAGTATTTGTTCGAGAATTGGTTGAACCATGTTCCGACTAACACAGTCGGAACTAAAAGTCTCTTACTTTTGAACTTCAAAAGACCCATATGTCGTAGCTACCCACCCGGCGGCGGCGTAAAAGGGCACTCGAATTGGTCTTGACACCTGCATGTCTTTGTTACAATGTTTCAAGTACTTGATTTCAATGCGTAACGTTGTAAACTTTGTTTGGCTACGTGGAAAGAACGACACACTAGACGGCAAGAACCATCATAAATTGCACTCGTCAGTAACGCCACACAGTGGTTCAAAATCAAAGTACACTAAGTCAAAATCGTTATACCTTAGAGCAACACTGACATGACACGTATATTTTCATGGTATGGAAAGTGACAGAATGTAGTATTTGGGCTTCAACTGTTATGGATTCGAGATAAAGTAACAAAAAATAAGAATAACTTACATTCTAACTACATGCACAGTCCTCGTTTTCATGTCTGGATGAATGGGCCAACCTTCTTCATCATACTCGACGGTGCGACAACGTAGCGCTTTCTCGTAGTAGTGGTCAAGTCGAGGTGCATGTATTAACAACCGTAAGCCCCAGATACTGATGCAGCTGCATAGGAGTCCCAAAATAGCTTTACACAAACCTGAATGAACGAATAAATTTTAGAAACAGGAAATACTCTTATGTGCGCCTGAAGGTTGGATTGTTAAAAAAGTGATTAGATTTTTTTGTAAAGCCATTATTTTTTAACTTGAAAAATATTCTTCATACGATCGGTTTCGCCTTCGTCAGTCAATTAAAGGTAGATTATACCTAGGTGCACCAACGTTGTACTAGTACAAAATGCTTCACGTCACATATAAAATAATATAATTAATTAATCACGTACACTTACCCATGAATAATAGAAATACCAGTACACCAGTGAATACGGTGAGAATGTTAACGCTTACGACGTCCGCGCAGTACAAGGAGCGCGTGTGTCGCACCCTGTCGCGAGTAGATAGTCCTGCAGCCTTTTGACCCGCCTCATCCATGTCACGACACATCAACTTGGGGTCTACACCTAGCGTCGTAAAATATACAAAATAGCATGTTCAGGATAATCACAAGATTTTTATTAGATATTAGCTGATGTGGCTCCACCCGCGCGGAGGTCGGTTATAGTTTTTTGGTCATATCTCCGGTTTACTTAACCAATTGCAATCAAACATACGGCAGATTTTAAGTCTGGCCAATACATTTTTAATAGAAAAAACCGTTCGCGTCCATCGCGAAGAAACAGACAAGAATTCCAAATAAAGAAATTGTGGTTAGAATCGTTCATTTAACATAATCCAAGTATTTTTTTTATATCTACAATATACAGACACAACTAATTTTCAATTTTATAATAGGTAGTAAGTATAGATAGATTCGCTTCTATTTCTAAGACAGAGAAATGAGATGCTTTCTAGCTATAGAAGCACATCACGGCCAATGCATTCTTGAGCGTGTACTGCGCGCTGAACTGGTGGCCTCATTACACAATATTGAAACTGAAAAGAGTACTTATTAACAGACTTACTCAAACACACGCAATCACAATGCCAAACACAGAAGCAACGGTCACCTTTCCTTATTGTCACATCCCTGACAGCTACAGATTGGCCGTCGTCGTTAATTAATGACACTGCAACCAAAATAACACAAATTATCAAAGTGTTAGACCGAACCTGTTCCTACAGCACTGATAAAGCGAATGTTCTAGACCTAGAATATAAAACGATAAATACAGCGAATTTCTGAAATACATATAACAATTACGCTATGTTTTACCAGAACAGTGTGCATCGTCTGCAGGTAATTCAACCGGTAATTCGAGATGAATACTCCGTGTGTGTCTCGGCGGTATCAGAATAGGTCCGGCAGTCGTAACCTCTTTATCCTTCGCCAAGTCAGTCAGAAGTGGGTAACAGTCTCGAGCAGCAACTCTGCAGTGTTTAATGTTAAAGATTAACTTTTTAAGGATACAGGAATATTGCCTGATCCGAGAGCTGGTATTAACAGCTTTTTTGACCGGAAAATATTCTTGTCGCACGTCGGGAAGTAGAGTGGAGTCCGGTTAAAATTGGTTTGCTTCTGTTTTATAGAGCGTTCCCTCTATCGCACATCCATATAAGAACTTTTTTGAAAGGATAATGCTGTGTTAAATCTGAAGTTGTACCTGAAACGTGCAGCAGCTAGTCCTGTATTTCCGACTTGCAAGTTTAAAACCGTACGTGTTCTCCTAGTGCAATCTGACACTGCAATTGAAATGCGGCCAGAATCACTGTGAACAGAATGACGAAGGTATACATGTCTTAAAATATTTTAAGAAGATACTTATATGACCTATATCACAGTTACAGAATGATGGAGGCACATTTTTTCCAAAGATTTTTAAGTTAAAAAGAAACCCTGTTTCAGGCCTGACAAATCTGATTTAATCTGCCAATATATCAAAAAAAAACAGTGACTCCCGTCCCGGAGGGGAGTGCCGCCAGAAGTAAAAACCTAATTACAACAATAGAACCACCAAAATGTCAAGAATCCTAAAGAACACGACAAAAAACTCAAGAATATAACGTAAAAAACCCTACGAAAAAGTAGAAATTTACCCGACTGATGAAAATCTGGGACTGACGGGTTGAAAATCTTAACACTTCTCAACTATGGTAATTACTTAAATCTTTAGGTATTGGGAAGTTCGGACAAGCCAAGACCTCAATCCATTTAATGCCCATTTATCAACATGTCCAACTATATTTCCTAGTGATGTCAAATCTCCTACTTTGGACTACTTTTTCATTTCACCTGATACCAGAGACACATACAGACTATATATTCCAAAGCAGTAGACGATGATGGTCTTCAACTATAACTGCTTCTGCCCATCCTGAATCATATCAGTTCTATCTTAACCCCCCTTTATCAACTACTCCTTATACTCCACAGCAGCAGACAACAGTAAAATCACTTCATTCGTACAGCACTAGCCAACGCACAATATAACGAGTATACATACAAGCAAGCTGCGGTGGCTACTATTGTGTGTACCAACTTACAATGGCCGACTAACGAAGACAACGAACAAGAAATCGTACATTATGGCAAATCTATCGTAGGGGCTGATACGTAATCTAAATGCCGGGCAATTACTAATTACTACTAATAATATTCCCCCTAACCCCTCCAGCTAAGCTAAATTGCTTGTGTTAGGAGTGGGTTCACGTCGGTAGTGTATGGCCAGGATTCGAACCCGAGACCTCTCGATCGTAAGGTCGACTCCTTAACCACTAAGCTACCGACGCTTAATATGAATAATGACAAGTCAAATCGAGTAATGTAATGAATCTGGCCAGTCTCACCTCTAGGTGCGCCTGCGCCAGAGCCTACTCCGTTGTTTAGCAGGTGCATCGACTAGCAGGTGATGTTGGTTTGGGCCTCAAAGGTGTTGGTAGGGTACACCAGTATATTTCATATACCTAAAGAAACAAGAAGGAAGAAGGCCTTTGTTATGCCGCTGCCCAAAATACCCAACCCTACCATGTTTGCCCACTTCCGACGTATCTCAATTCTTCCTATAATGTCCAAAGTTCTCGAAAGTGTTGTCTTCCATCAACTGTCTAGATAAGTCTCCTCTAATCCAAGCTCAATCTAAGACTGCTAAATCCATTCCAATCTGGCTTCCGCCATGTCCATAGTACTGTATTATAATAATCAAAATAACTGATGACCAACAGATGACACTGGGCATGGAGAACAAGCAACTCAAAATTTTGATGTTACCGGACTTTAGCAGTACCTTCAATTCAGTTGAATCCTAACATCTTTTAATGTTTCTGCTTCCGCAACTGCTTGAATCAAGTCTTATCTTTAGGGCGCTCGCAATATGTTCGTATCAATGAGGCCTCCTCCGATTGCTGTGACTTGGTGTCGGGAGTCAGGGTAGTGTCTTTTCTCCTCTTCTTTTCTGTTTATAAAATGCCATTACTAAGGTACTTGCTCTCTATGCAGACGACTTGCAGTTATATCGACACTTTAAAGCCGATGAAGGGGGGGGGGACGTGGCTGCCATCAATGGTGACCTAGTCAACATCCACAAGACCTAGTCAATATTCAAGCATATTCTACTAGACTATGAATAGACTATTAGACTATGCTGATGTCAGTTTTCTCGATGTATCGAGGACCTCTTGAACATACTTGAACGCTTGCAGAATTTAGGCATCCGCTTTGTATTCGGTCTACAAAAATTCGATCATGTATCTGAATTTCAGAAAAACTGGGTCCCCATTCGGCAGCGTCGTAATGCTCACATCTTATCTATCCTTCATAGCTCTCATTCTCCAAATTATCTGCAGGAACGTTTTGAGTCTCTTGTACCTCAGGGCGAACCTCATCGTCTTTCCTCCTCCCTTCTGCTTCATACTCCTGCACACAAGTCTAGCTGTTATGACGGCTCATTCACTATTCAGGCTGCTCGACTATGGAACTCAATTCCGCACACTATTCGCGATAGTTGCAATCTGGGACATCTTCAAAAGAAGAGCTAAAGAATATTTTTCTCTCACAATGTTAAAACTATTTAAACTGTTTATTGTATGTATGTTCAATTTATCATGTCTGTGAGAGTGATTTGATCCTTATGATTGACCCTATCGATTGATACCATAAAAGCACAAGATGTAATTTTTCGGAATTTAGCCGAATCGATTACCGAGTGTGGCAATCGAGTTTTCGAAAATTAATGAACGCAGTTTAACTTGTTTTTAAATTTAAAATGAAGTCTTCTTTCAGTAATATTGTCTATGTACATAATTACATACTTTCCCTCTCAAAGTCAAAAACCATTTATTCCGTATATCCCATTAATACGGAACTTACAAAACGTCATAATTTTTTTTTATCTAATGTTTGGCAAATGGACCACCCGGTTCGAAATGCGGCCCTGTCCTGAGAAGACTCCGGCAAGAAACTCAGCGGGCTGTTTTTTTTTTTGGTCTATTTACAAACATATTTACTTAACCTAAGTAGGTACAATATTTCATTTGAGTAGCATAGAGAGAGAGCAAACAGTTCATATCCAAGCTTGTTTATCGTCTAAATAGTCTTGAATTTTATAATAGCCTTTTTGGCAGAGTTTACTTTTAATTTGGCTTTTAAATTTATGAAGAGGTAGATTCTTCATTTCACTAGGAAGCTTGTTGTAGAAGCGTATACAGTTACCCTGAAAGGAATTACTAATCTTGTGGAGTCGACTATTACAAACCACAAGATTGTTTTTATGTCTTCACAAAGCCTTAAAAAATTGGAAATGTTTCTTCTAACATACAAAAGATTTTCAAAAATATATTGGGAAACTACAGTTGGAATGTTTATTTCTTTGAACTTTTCTCGAAGGGAGAATCTTGGGCCCAACTTATAAATTGCCCGCACCGCCCGCTTTTGCAGTACAAAAATTGTATTTAAATCTGCGGCATTACCCCAAAGGAGAATGCTGTAGCTCATAATACTATGGAAATAACTGAAATAAACTATTCTAGCGGTATCTATGTGGGGTGTGTGTGGGGTAACCTCCTCGAGTGTCATTCCGATTCCGATCCTGCTGCAGTCCAGGGGGAACGGAATCGGAGCGGCCGGTACACCCTGGGCGGCGGTCAATGGTTTCCCCCTTTATGGGGTTGGCACTGATCGTCGGCCAATACCCAATATGGCGGGAACACATCGCTCTCCGTACTCCTCTGCTTTCAGAAGAGACAGGATGAGTGATGGTGTTCGTGGCGGAGGCCACCGTAGGGTCCTGGGGGACCCAGGGGCGGGTTGGCCCACTGCTAACGCAGGGGCCGACGGGCATTTGTGCCGCCGCCGGTGAGAGATGAACTGCCATCCTCTCGCGTTCCGTAATCGGTAGATGATCAGCAACGACCTGGCTGGTGGCTCCAGAAGGGAGCCTTTATTGGTCGGCCCACGACAAGGAAAAGTCTATAACACCCGACAGCGAAGTCGTAAAAACCTATGGATACCAGCCGACCTCCATAGTATTTAGGCTTGTCCAGGTGCAGGGGGCTCCGCCTGGATCGACCGTCCTTCCCCCATACTCGTGGGATATGAAATGAGCAATTTAAATCCAAAAAGAAAAAGTAATACCGAAGATAAATCAGACGACCACGGCACGCATAACGGCAATGATAATGACGGAGTGGAGGTAGTGAGGGAGGAAGAGATTCCTGCGGTCTCGCACGCAGGCGACCAAGGCCGTCTTCGCCAGACCTGCTACTACCTATGGGAGAGGGAACGGACGCGGAGATTGCGTCCACGGCTGGGACTGACAGCGAGTCAGCTCTCAGCCGAATACGTAAGAGGCCTCGCTCTCGAGGACCCGCTCTAGACCGGAGCAGAAGCTCCTCCAGACAGAGGGCGGTCTCCTCGAGCGAGGATGATCGGCCGGCAAAAGTGCTGGCCACTTCGGCGGGCAGGGTGCCGGTGCACGTCCCTCCACTACCCAGTGGCAGGGACCAAGGCGTCCCCGCGGCTAGGGAGCTCCTTGCAGCGCTTGCTCGGATTACAGACACCATAAAAGGTGCAAAAAATGTATCCGGCAAGAAGGAGACGGTGGCGGAGAACGTTGCCGTCGCCAAGACAGCGCCGGAGGAGCTCCTCTCTCGGAGCGTATCCGAGGAGGAAGCGAAGCTCAGGGACCGGGTCGCAACCCTGGAAACTGAGCTCGCTAACTCGCTGGAGCAGCAACGGGTCCTCCGCGGGGAGGTCGAAAGGCTGACCCAGCTAGTTACGGGGTCTGCGGGGGCGCGGACTGCGCCAGGTCCCCGGGAGGCACCGCCGGCCAGGGTGGCCTCTGGTACCGGGGAGACAGTGGCGCCAAAATCAGTGCCAGCGCCAAAAGCGGTAAAATCGACGCCAATGTCAGCGCCTAGATCGGCGCCTACGCCGGCGCCCAATCTGGCACCCAGGCCGGCACCAGCGCCTGCGCCGAGCATAACGCAGCTGCTGGCGGCTATCGAGAGGCGCCTAGGCATACCGTCCTCCGCTGGTGCGGCCCGCGTCCTACGCGACTGCCGCCAGCGGAAATTCCGGTCCCAAGATAGGGACCGGTGTCCCGGCGAACCCAACGCCCGATAAGGGGAAAGGGAAGGGGAAGAAGCGCGCCACCCCTCCCCCGCTGTATCCACTGCTCTCGCAACACCCGAGCATTCATCCAGAGGGGAGGGATGGGAGGTAGCGGGGGCCGCGAAAAGGGCGAAAAAGGCCAAAAAGGCGGCCAAGAAGATGGCCAAAGCCACTGCGGCGAAGACGCCGAAGAGGCTCCGCGCCCTACGCTCCACTGCCGTCGTCCTGACGGTGATGACGGAGGGGGTGGAGAAGGGCGCGGGGTACGCCCAGGTACATAGGCAGGCGAAGGCCTCCGTGGACCTCAAGGCCCTTGAGATTGAGGGTGGGCTCCGGTGCAAGACGACTCGCACCGGAGCTCACCTCCTCGAGGTCTCCGGCGCCACCAGCGGCCCCAAGGCAGATGCCCTAGCGGCCAAGCTGAGGGAGTCGCTGGACGTGGAAGCCGTCCGCGTCACCAGACCCAATAAATGCGCAGGTTTGCGCATTTCGGGTCTGGATGATGCGGCCACGACGGAGGAACTTATCTCCGCCGTCGTGGAGGCGGGCGGCTGCCCCCGGGATCAGGTGAGAGCTGGAGAAATCCGCTTCAGCTCCACCGGTCACGGCACGGCAGTCGTCAACTGCCCCGTCGCAGCGGCGCAGAAGATTGCGGACGAACGGAGCCTCCTCGTTGGGGGCTTCCTTAAGGCCCGGGTGCAACTCCTGCAGCCCCGCGAGGCCAGGTGCTTTAGGTGCCTGGCCGTGGGGCACGTGGGAG
Source organism: Cybosia mesomella (assembly GCA_946251805.1). Taxonomy (NCBI): domain Eukaryota; kingdom Metazoa; phylum Arthropoda; class Insecta; order Lepidoptera; family Erebidae; genus Cybosia; species Cybosia mesomella. Next base: position 23,803,440 of record OX276390.1, on the reverse strand, counting down.
AGAAGTGCACAGCTGGAGACACCGTGGGGGACCGGTGCTTCCACTGTAGTCAGCCCGGGCACAAGGCCAGCACATGCGATGCTCCGCCGCGCTGCTACAAATGCGTAGCGGAGGGCAAAGCGGCGGAGCACCGGGCGGACAGCCGATCCTGCGCCGCCTCGAGGCCAAAGCCCCGTTCGTCCACAACGGGTAGTGGGGGTGCTGCTCAGGAGCGGCCACATTCCCGGCGGGATGCGGAGATGGACGTCCATTAATGGACACGCCATCCTGCAGGTGAACATAAACCACTGCACCGGTGCTCAGGATCTTCTGTACCAGAGCATCGTGGAGTGGTCTATCAATGTGGTCGTGGTCGCTGAGCCGTACTGGGTCCACCCCGGAAGCCCGGTGGACCTGGACGACGTTGCGACCGTTTTCGGGGGTTCCGCCGCGGACACCTCGCGCCTTGCCAAGCCAAGCCTTGACCAGTATGAGCTTGGGCTGTGGCTCGCTGAACTGGACATCGTTCTCGCTGCGTGCCGTCCTCGCCCTGTCTTGGTCCTGGGAGACTTCAACGCCTGGTCTCTGGCTTGGGGCTCCCGTGAAACCAATGCCAAGGGGCGAGTTCTGGAGGACTGGGCCAACACCCGTGGCCTAGAGGTCCTCAACCGGGGGAGTGTCGCCACCTGGGAGCGGTGGCGGCTCAGTTCGGTCGTGGATGTTGCATTCGCAACCCCTGCTCTCGCCCGCCGCGTCCAAAGTTGGCGCGTGGTGGAGGAGGAGGAGACGTCGTCCGACCATAAGTACATTCGGTTAAACGTCTCCCCTCCACCTAACCTGCCGCCGACTATAGCGAACCCCCCGGATCCACGTTGGGCGCTCAGACGCCTGGATCGGGAGGCTCTCCTGGAGGCATCCATAGTGCAGGCCTGGATTCCGTCACCGGCCAGGCCTGCCGATGTCGACGCAGAGGCGGAATGGATCAGGAGAGCCATGTCGCATATCTGCGATGCGGCGATGCCTAGGGTTAAGTCCGGCCCGGCAAAGAAACAGGTGTACTGGTGGTCAGCGGAGATCGCACAGCTACGAGCAGCGTGCGTGACCGCTCGCCGCCGGTACACCAGGTTTCGCCGGAGGCGTCGCCGCCCAGACGATGCGGCAACTCGCGAGGCGGAGCTATACGAGGCGTACAAGGGGCCAAGAGGACCCTCCAGGTAGCTATAAAGCAGGCCAAACGGCGGGCCCGCGAAGAGCTGCTGGAGTCTCTGGAGCAGAACCCATGGGGGCGCCCTTACCTTGCGGTCAGGGGCAAAATCCCTGCCCCTCGAGTTTCGCAGTCTGCGGCGAGGACGCCGCAGACTCATCTACGCCCGGGACTACCGACCTCCATCATCGGGGCCTGAGGACGGCAGTTGGCCGACTCGCCGTCCTTACAGAAGCACGCCTGCCGACTCACCGAAGCGGGATAGAGCCCGACCCCACCAGGCGAGGCCGCGGTGGCGGCCAAAGTCCGCCGGTAACCCTGGGGTTATCCTTTCGAGGGCTTATCTGAAGGGATTTCCGCACGTTAAAAAAAAAAAAGCGGTATCTATGTCTGTTAATGTCCTAATCTTTTTCACAGCGTAGGAAGCAGAACTTAACCTACTAGCTATTTTTTCAATATGTGATCCCCACTGTAATTTAGCATCAATACTTAAACCTAAGAACACGGTTGATTCCACAAGGCTCAACAACTGTCCATTAAGTTGTACATTGGTTTCCACCTGTGTAACATTAGGTAAGGTGAATTTAATACATTTGGTTTTTTTTTCATTAAGGCAAAGATTATTTTATTAAACCAATGAACCACTCGTGAGATTGCGTTGTCCACTTCGTCATAATTATCTAATTGTCGTTTAATTTTAAATATTAAGGAAGTATCATCAGCAAACAAAACAATACTATTTTTATCCCTTACGTAGTAAGGGAGGTCATTTATATAAATTAAAAATAAAAATGGTCCAAGTATCGAACCCTGTGGAACGCCCATCGAAACCAAAGATCCCACCGAACGTGTACCGGTCACATCGACCCTCTGAATTCTATTGTTTAAATAAGAAGTCAAAAGGTCGAGAGCCTTGTTCCTTATTCCGTAATAATCTAATTTCCTGACCAATGTATCATGTTGGACGCAATCGAAGGCTCTGGATAGATCGCAGAAAACACCTAATGCATCCTGCTTATCCTCCCAGGCCTCGTAAATACATTTTAATAACTCTATACCAGCATCCGTCGTTGATCGTCCTTTAGTATACCCAAACTGTTTATCATGAAATAATTTATATTTATTAAAATAGGTTAGCATCTGGTCTAGAATTAATTTCTCAAATACTTTACTCAAGGTTGGCAACACAGAGATGGGTCTGAAATTCGAGGGATCTGAGGCGCTGCCTGCCTTGAACAAAGGTATGACTCTATGTGGCATAGCCGAGGGACGCTTTATAACATATTTATTTAGTATATTTTTTATTTATTGTATGAGTACTTATAACTGTGTCTATTGATTTATTTTTACTATTAGGTTGTTACATATGAAATTACCGTTTTTCTTGAAGAAATTGGAGGAAACCCAATTATCAGTACTGACATTTTTGCATTTTTTTAGGAATGACAAATCCGAATTTTATGTTTTTTTTTGTGTATGAATGAGACAACAAACAGCAACTTTTATTACATTTTTGAAAAGTGACAGCTGTTAAGTAATACGAAATTTATCATCAACATGGATAGCATTTGGAAGTACTGTTTTTGAAATCGAATTAATTTATCAAGCGGCCAATAAAAACAAAATTTAATACAGAGTTGTAAAATCTTGAAATCAACTTTCTAAGAAAATATAAATTATGGAAATAGCTATTAAATTACAGGAATAACGAACTCATGAATTAACGAACTCATTAATGAAGACCTATTATTTTTAGTTTTATTTGTTCAATTTAGTATTTTAGTCTACTGTACTGTTTATGTACAAATTGCTCCCCTCTGTAATTTTTTTTGCCTCTACTGCTCAAAGGTTTGCTGGTAGAGTACTCTTTATTATTAGATGGCTGTGCGAGCTGGTACTCGCACTGGGGTGACTTAGCTTTGATTTTCTGCGGTTTTATAAATTAAAACAAAGTCTTGGTCTTCACAATGGTTTTACTTGAGCGGAATAGAATGCAATGAAAGTTTTTTGATACAAATTTTCAAATTAGGTCAACGAACAATTTTGCACTCGCGGATTGGTCGGACGTAATGTGTCATGAAGGCCATCCGTGATTGGCTACCGATCGGGCGATAAATGTAGGGGTGGTGGTGGTTGATGGCAGCTTTCGCAGGAGCTTCCTAGATGGCGTTACACGTTTCTGAACAATGGCTTTCTTTTATTGTGACAATAAAGAAATAATTAAGAACCCCTCAAAATTTCAAGAACTCTAAAGAACCCCACAATCACCTCGACAACCCTCAATAACCCCCTCACAATGTCAAGAACCTAAATGAACCCCACGAAAAACTCACTCTCAAGAACCCCATGAAAAACTCAAGAACACCTAAGAACCCCACGAAAAACTAAAGAACCCTACGAACAACTCAACCTTTCTAAGTGCTCTTCATCATCATCATCATCATCATCATCCTATGCTAGTCCACTGCTGGACAAAGGTCTCCCCTTATGAGCGCCATAGCGCCCTGTCTTCAGCTTGCCGCATCCAGTGGACCTACCGCCCAAGTGTCGTCGATATCACAGCCGTCGAAATGTTGCGCTGGTCAAGGTCAACGGCCATTTTGTACCGCCCCATTGATAATCGATGCCGGCGCGGCGTAAGAATGAATGAAACGCTGTTTTTGACAGTTAAATAGCTGCCGCCTAAAAAAATTCAAATCGACCGCGTCTCATGAGCTGTCGTTCTGAATATTATTTTCTTTTCCGACGGTTGATTACGATGCCGATTGCACCTAACACTGGGCTACTATGGCTTTTATGGGTGCGACTGCTGACGAGTGGGTTCTGCCGTCCTATTGCACCTAACACTGGGCTACTATGGCTTTTATGGGGGCGACTGCCGACGAGTGAGTTCTGCCGTCCTATTACACCTAACACTGGGCTACTATGGCTTTTATGGGGGCGACTGCCGACGAGTGGGTTCTGCCCTCCTATTGCACCTAACACTGGGCTACTATGGCTTTTATGGGGGCGACTGGGTTCTGCCCTCCTATTGTACCTAACACTGGGCTACTATGACTTTTATGGGGGCGACTGCCGACGAGTGGATTCTGCCCTCCTATTGTACCTAACACTGGGCTACTATGGCTTTTATGGGGGCGACTGCCGACGAGTGGGTTCTGCCCTCCTATTGCACCTAACACTGGGCTACTATGGCTTTTATGACACTTCAAAGTGACGCCGCAGATTTGAATTTTTTTAGGCGGCAGCTATTTAACTGTCAAAAACAGCGTTTCATTCATTCTTACGCCGCGCCGGCATCGATTATCAATGGGGCGGTACAAAATGGCCATCGACCTTGACCAGCGCAACATTTCGACGGCTGTGATATCGACGACACTTGGGCGGTAGGCCCACAGCATCTGCCCGCAGTCTTTCGCAGATCGTCATCCCACCTGGCCGGAGGGCCTAAGTGCTCTTATTATTGTCGAATTTTCAGTTCTATATCATCATCGAGTCTATTTTTTATACAGGAATCGGATGAGATTAAAAGACGCCTCCTTTTGAAGTTCTTCCACTTACCCTATACGTACTAGTTGATTTTCATCAGCTCGAGCTTCTAAATCAATTTGTGCACGAAGAGGCCGTTGGTGAAATATTGTTAGATACTTATCACTTCCTTGAGAGGCGATGTTCAACTTATTTTCATCTCCTTTTAAAACAGCCCTTGATACACGGATTGTTACTCGCCTATGGTTCTGAAACAGTAACGACAACTTACTTTGCACATGAAATCCAATGTATACAAGAAAAGCAAAAAACACCTGCAGCCAAGTTGCATAATATTACATAACTAGTTGTGGCCGCGACTTTGTCAGCGTGGAGTTCGATCTGGATTTTATTTGTTTTTACGGAACCTAGTACATATCTTAAAAAAAACCGGGCAAGTTCTAGTCGGATTTGCGCCCTGAGGGTTCCATACAAAACTAGATTTAGGGGCGAACTTAACGTTGCTGTAGAGCTTTTAAAACATTCAGATTTTTTTGTGATTTCAGCTGATTCTGTTCAGCGGTTTACAAGTAATGCTCGGATATCGATAGTAAAAAAGCGGCCAACGCGAGTCGGACTCGCCCATGAAGGGTTCCGTAGCAGCAAGTAACATAATAATGGTTTTTAAATTTTTTATATTTGAGTCGATTGAATGAAAGGTAAATTGCGGTTTAGGATTTATAATCTATGAAAAAAAAACTACTTACTAGATCTCGTTCAAACCAATTTTCGGTGGAAGTTTACTAATGTACATCACATTTTTTTTTTTGGTTTTATCATTCTCTTATTTTAACCTTCCTCCACTAGGATCCACAGTCTAGATCCACATGTGGATCATTGGATACTTTTATATCCGCACCGATCTACATATGGATCTTTGGATACTTTTCACTATTTAACTACAAAGCCACTAAAAAGCTACTAGCTTGCTATCGAGTTCCGGCGGTTCTGGGTTAGGTTAGGTTAGAACTGTGACCTCAACAGAGCGCGAGCCGAGCGAGCTGTGGGAGCGTGCCGCGGCAGCGGCCGGCGAAGCGCCGGAACCAGCTAGTAGCTTTTTAGTGACTTTGTAGTTAAATAGTGAAAAGTATCCAAAGATCCATATGTGGATCGGAGCGGATATAAAAGTATCCAATGATCCACATGTGGATCTAAACTGTGGATCCTAGTGGAGGGAGGCTTATTTTAGAAGTTACAGGGGGGGGGGGACATTTTACCACTTTGGAAGTGTCTCTCGCGCAAACTATTCAGTTTAGACAAAAAAAATACATTAGAAATTATTTTTGAAAACCTATCCATAGAAACCCTCATCCATAGGGGCCCCCAAAATTTATTGTTTTTTGTATGAAAATCTTAATGCGGCTCACAGAATACATCTACTTACCAAATTTCAACAGCATAGTTATTATAGTTTCGGAAAAAAGTGGCTGTGCCCTACGGATGGACAGACAGCCAGACATGACGAATCTATAAGCGTTCCGTTTTTGCCATTTGGCTACGGAACCCTAAAAACGATTAAAAAGGGAATTTTAATCATATCAGGCCTTAAAACTTTGAACTGATATCGTAAGATATGTCCGATAATCGACTCATGCTCTTTTCTACCCCGTCCCCCACCATGCCGCGCGTTCCTAGTATACACGTAATATGGTATAATACTCTCACACATAAATCCTTACTATACATTCACTCATATTCACAATGGATATAGTAACATTAATTTCGGCGTCCACACGCCGCAAACATCTGGGTTCCAGTTGAAAACCAGCGCTAAGGTTCATTCTGCATCCTAGCATATGCTGAACTGGACACCCATTTGATGCAACCGTTAGACACACAATAATATATATTAAATGAATATTGTGCACGACACAAATAGACAATAGACACATGTGCCAGTGACATGTAGATAAGTAAGCGTGAATGTGATGAACGAATTGTGAAAAATGTAAGGTTTACGTAAATTAAAGCGTGATTATGTAATTATTTTAATATTAAGCTAAGATGAATAGCTTATTACTGTTATTAGTTAGTTTTTCTGAGTAATTAAGTATGTTAGAGTCAAATTTAATAAAGAAATTCCATTCCCTTAAAATCATAAGTAGCAAATATAATTACGACTATGCATTACTCAGATTCTGACATAACTTCGTATAAATAGGAAAGACGACATTGTACACTAGTATATAAACTTAATTACGCCCCGCGACTGCCTCCCACGACGTAAGAAGCGAATATGCGCTCCCCCGGCTCGTGCCATTTCATTATATAGTAGCTCGCGGGAGGCAGGGAACCATATATACGTCTGAGGGGTCATTCCGCCCTTCATTCAGCGGCCAAACCTCGCGCGGTACAGGCGTAAATACCTATTGTTGTTGTACCCCCCCCCCTCCCTAAATCTATATATTTCCTTCTCCCTTTTCTCTTCCTCAACCTCTAACCTACCTCTATATGTGTGTCCCCTCCCTTTTTTGCACCCTACTCCTACTACTCCTCCGAAACCAACTCATTCACTCAATCCTTTTCACATTTCCTGTCCTAGATAGCTACCTATACCTACCACTCATTCACTCCTCTCTTACAGCTATCCTAATTCCTATTCCACCTACTTGTTGTCATGTATGATTCATTCAAATAACTCACTAACCTACTTAAACTCACTGAATAATCGCACTTATTTCTAATAAACTTGGCCTGTGATCAATCTAGTGGTTAAAAGGAACCCTTATCATGACACCTAGTATCCCTAGTTCTATAAAGGTGAAGAATGCTGACTCCTATCTCAAACCTACGATAACCTAATTCCAATTATATGTAATCGCAAACCCCAATTAATTTACTCTTCCACATTAAACTCTAACCTATTTTGTCCGAAACATTATCATATAAATTCATCAATAACCTTTCCTTACAACCTACCTTCCAACCTAACCATTACGTACCTATTTCATTTCTATCCAATCTACACAAACTTCTAATGATATATATGACTTCTATGATATTAAACCATGAAATAACCAAATAAGCCTTCCTAAACCCTAAAGTCACTGGTAGTTGATAATCTTGCATTACGTGAACGAACATAAGTACTTCCTTAAATAATCAACAAAAGTCCCGTTCAAGTAACCCAAAATTAGAACCTTACTCCTTCCGTATTTACTAACTATCCTTCAAATCCCATTATACCTACACAAATTCCTTCCGGATTAACCTAATGTCCTTAGTAGCTTTGACGCGAGCGGATGGAAACAACCTATACCTACTAATTCATTCGGCCCAACCTAACATGTAACCAACAAACTCCTTCCTCCATAATCCCCGTAATACCCTTTTGTGGCTTTTATGGGAGCGGATGAAAACAACCTATACTAATTCAGTCGCCTCAACCTAACATGTAACAAACAAAACCCCTTCCTCCATAATCTCCTTAATACCCTTTTAGTGACTTTTATGCGAGCAGCTGGAAATAACCTATACTAGAAAGTATCTATTAGGAACTGAAGCATTCCGGTCATTTACCTCGTTTATTTAGATACCTATAACTATTTGCACCTATGTAGGTATCTGCAGTTCACCGCTTTAATCATTCACTACTTCTTTCATAAATCGAAAAGATTATCTAACTCCTATCCCTCAGTGCTCAGGTTTGGACACCTGTCGTCCAGCAATGGTGAGGAAATTGCTAACATGTCTAGCGATTACTTCTTTTCTAACTTTTTGATGGATACGGATAGAAATCAAGTTTTTCCCGAGCAATTTGAACACCCCACAGCAACAGGAGATATAAGTTCTGTTGAAATATGCGAAGATGAAGTCTTCAGGCTCCTAAAGCAAGTAGATTTAAGGAAGTCAGCCGGGCCTGACCATGTTCCACCGGTTTTTATTACCAATTGCGCTAAGAGTCTCACTGTTCCTCTGTCAATCCTATTTATGCGATCTCTCGAGTCTGGTCAAATGCCTTCGGTCTGGAAGTCGGTATATATAACACCAATTCACAAAAAAGGGGTCAAAAAACTCTGTTGAGAACTATAGACCGATCTCAAAGTTATGCGTGTTTGCAAAAATCCTCGAAAGAATCATTCATACACAACTCTATTCTGCTCTCAAACATGGCTTTGGTGAGGAGCAACATGGCTTTTTGAAAGGTCGGTCCACCTCGTCTAATTTAGTCATCTGTAGCGACTTCCTAACAGAAGGAATGGCTCAGCGGTCCCAGGTTGATGTTATATATACCGATTACAGCAAGTGTTTTGATCGGATACACCATGCCACTTTACTGCGTAAGCTTCTGTCGATGGGCATTAGGGGTAATCTTTTTAGATGGTTCAAGTCATATGTTGAAAATAGGTGCCAAACCGTCGTTTTAAATGGTTACTCATCAAGGGCGACTTACATTCCTTCAGGAGTTCCTCAAGGATCATTGTTAGGTCCGCTTCTGTTCAACATTTTTGTGAATGATATAAGTCAATGTTTTGTAAACTCAAAAATACTATTATATGCAGATGATATGAAAATTATGGAACAAATATCAACTATCACAGACGCTGAGCTATTGCAGCAGGATCTTGCGCGGTTCCAGGAATACTGTAGCCGAAACAGGCTCGACTTGAACGTCGCTAAGTGCTTCGCGTGTTCCTTTACACGTAAGCCCAATCCCATAAGCTACGATTATAAGCTGCGGGGGAGGTGTCTGTCTAGAGTTAACGCGATGAAAGATCTTGGTGTCACGTTCGACTCAAAGCTCCTTTTCGATAGACATATAGACAGTATTGTCACTAAGGCCTCAAAAGCGTTAGGGTTTATCTTAAGAACGTCAGCAGATTTTCAGAGCATAAAAACAATAAAAATATTATATTGTTCCTTGGTTCGAAGCCATCTTGAATATTGCTCTCAAGTATGGAATCCTATCTATAACACGTATATAGACAGAATAGAGAGCATACAAAGGAGGTTCTTGAGGTATATACAGTTTAGATCACAGTGTTATCTTCCAAATTATTATAGCCGTTGCAAAAAATTTCATATCCTTCCACTATATGAGCGAAGAAAAATTGCTGACTTATCGTTGTTTTTCAAAGTCATGAACGGGTCGGTTGACACGCCTGAGTTGGTGAGCAAGATAGGCATACGGGTTCCATCTGCATTTTTTCGTAGGCCTGAGTTAATCTATACTCCTATCGCAAGAACCACGTATCGCCAAAACTCATATATGATCAGAGCTGGTCGCATATACAACGAAGCATCCCAGAGTGTTGACATTGATATTTTTAACACCAGTGTGCCTATATTAAATAAGCTTTCTTGTGAGCACTTTTTCGGCGATAAAATGAATGTTTGAGGAACAGATTGATTTCTGTACTCATTCTATTTTTGTCTCTGTTTTTTTGTATTTTAATTCCTTTTCTTTTATTATTGTTGTTTATTTTTTGTGTTTTTTTTTTAAATTTATTTGCTATTGTTTTAAGTACCTAAATCGGTTGTTGTCGCATATACAACGAAGCATCCCAGAGTGTTGACATTGATATTTTTAACACCAGTGTGCCTATATTAAATAAGCTTTCTTGTGAGCACTTTTTCGGCGATAAAATGAATGTTTGAGGAACAGATTGATTTCTGTACTCATTCTATTTTTGTCTCTGTTTTTTTGTATTTTAATTCCTTTTCTTTTATTATTGTTGTTTATTTTTTGTGTTTTTTTTTTAAATTTATTTGCTATTGTTTTAAGTACCTAAATCGGTTGTTTCTACTGCTGTTTCTTGAAAGCTAACACTTAATCGTAACATCTACATGTGAAAACTTGTAACTGGCCCTCGCATGCTATATTATACACTTTGCTCATTATACTAGCTGTAAGTTTTCCGAAAATGTAAAAATAAAATAAAATAAAATAAAATTACAATTTTATTATAGTAATATCAGTTTAATTAGAACTTACTAATTCTTCTTCCTATAATGCTTACTACTTTAAACTAGTACTTTGAACGACAAGAATATGTAGGTTATATCTAGATGTTTTTAATAACTTCATTTAGACTAGTTCTTTATTGATTAGAACTTACTAATTCTTCTTCCTATAATGCCTACTCCCTTAAACTAGTACTTTGAACGACAAGAATATGTAGGTTATATCTAGATGTTTTTAATGACTTCATTTAGACTACTTCTTTATTGATTAGAACTTACTAATTCTTCTTCCTATAATGCCTACTTATTCTGAGGTTATTTACCCGAGGTGCTTGCTCATTAAAACTATTTCTTTCCTATACAAAAGTACCTAGTTAGGTATTTCCCCCCCCGAGGTGGTGACCCCTATACAATAGTACCTAGTTATATTGAATTTTCCCCCCGAGGTGGTGGCCCCATATCACGCCAGCCACAGTAGGACCCTTCCACTTGTATTGTATATATCATGGTCCTTCCTATGTCTAAATAGGTATTAGAAGATTTTTATAACATCTTCCCCCTATTATACCGAGACATCCGGTAAATATAACTCCCCACACTCTATTCAGAATGTATATGAACCCGACAGAAGAACATACAAATCTTACTGCCATAATGTTTGGATAATATTCCGTAGTAACTTACAGCGCCACGCTTAAGCCGCTTTAAATATTGTTCACGAATAACATGTATTTTGGTGTGATACTTCACTTGTTTTTAAAATGTAAAACGATAAATTGAATCTGTACACAGCTCGGACATTAACATATATTGCGTAATCTTATAAAAGGTGCTAGTAACCAATTCACTTCAGAATAATGTGGTTTCAAAGGTTTATTGTAAGATTAATACACTCTCAGATCACATAATCGAATTGGTATAACTGACCCATGATATAGGGCTTTAGTATACAGGAATTACACTCCCGGGGTTCTAGATTCGAGCAGTATCCACTTGGATAAGGTTCCCAACTACCGTGAGATGGCTCTTTGAACCCTGATTCGAACACATGCAATGAGAGATAATCACTGAATTCAATTATAAATATTATCACTCTTGGTCAATCAGTTATTAGCAGATATCGTAGACGTTATTACCTAGGTTTTTTTTGTGTAATTGATATTTAGGCTTGGGTGTGGTTACCTTTTAATTGTTTATAAACCGGCTCTGTACACAATCAACACTTCATAAAAGAATCACTAAAATTTCACTGTAGGTCTCACTTCCATAATTTTTACACATTGTATCACCACTCTTACGTGAACTACAGCAGTAGTAGCTTACCTATATACCATCGAATAGTTCATATGTCTCTTTTGAACCGACTAAACCGCACGATAAATCGATATAAAATACGATATTATTAATAGTAGTCTACCTAAATACGATCGAGTAGTCCCTATGGCTCCTTTTTGAACCGACTAAAACCGCACGATAAATCGATATAAAAGACGATATTATTAATAGTATTCTACCTAAACACCATCGAATAGTCCCTATGGCTCCTTTTTGAACCGACTAAAACCGCACGATCAATCGATATAGAATATGATATTATTAATAGTAGTTTACCTACATACCATCGAATAGTCCCTATGGCTCCTTTTTGAACCGACTAAAACCGCACGATGAATCGATATAAAATATGATATTAATAAATTTACTATGCAGACTTTGAAATAGACTAGGTTTCCTACGTTCGTTGTGATGCCTAAGATTTTCACTAAACAAATGCGTGTACCTACCTATCTACCTACTGAACCTAATCCCTATTTACCTTTCAAAACTCATTGTATTTTACTTTAAGCGTGTGGTGAGTTGTGTTCTCCTTCTAGCTAATTTTGGGGGCAAGTTCGTGAAACTTAATTTTGTGTAATCCCTACCACGGTGTGCTTGTCTCAGTCCACGAGCCGAGGCTCAGGGATGTGAACTGAAACCCTAACGAGATAATAGTTAGTGTATATATAAATAGATATATAAGACTGAACTGAGAGCTCCGTAAGTTCTGATCCTGGCCCAAAAGGACGGTTCCACTTCGAGGGTACCTACCTATCACAGAACGAACAGTCACCCACATCCAGGAAGCTTATCCGATCCTGTCTCCAGGGAAAATCGAATTGCCGCTCGCTTCAAAAGTTATCGGCTACTAGCGAATTATAAGAGGGATATGGAGTCGTTATCACCGTTAGGTATCCCTCCATAACCAAAGCACATCGCCTTGGGTTTCCTACGGGAATACTAGCTAAGCACGCCGCAGCCCTATTTCCTACTTCTAACCTAATAAAGATGATAAAACGACAGCATTTGCTTTACGAGTGCACCGTCAGACTCAACGGCACAAGACATCAGCAATACATACGTGTATATATATGCGTGCATTACTTTTGTCCAATGTAAGGTGTCTTCATTCACGTAAAGGTCCTAACTTATGTCGGTCGCGCCCCGAAATGTAATTTACCTTTTACTAATTATTATTCAAATATACTACACCCAACAACCCATTATACAACCAAAAATGAACCAAATTCAATTTCACAAAATGGCGATCCCTCCAATTCAAATAACTATATATTAACCACTATTTCCGCGAATTGTTACTTCCCAAATCAAAACATCCCCATAAAACAAGAAAACGCGCGAATCCCAACACATATGTCACAACTAAGTCCCAAGTAATTCTGCGTATTAAAACTTTAGTCCGCCAAAGCCTAATTAGTTCCTAAATCTCACACCCGGAGGCGTTGCAACTCCTTCTCCTCCAACGCGCCCCAACCAATTCCCTATTCAATTACACCTATTATTTACCTCTATGACATTCCAATTCCTCAAGGTTTTGTCCTCTCGCCTTGATTAATCCTGATAACATTTTTAATTGTATTATTCCTGTCCAAATTCATACGTAACCTAAATAATTTATATTTCTTTTCAAAATTCGAAATCTACCTTCCGGCATTTTTTGCGTTTCAAATAATACTATCTCATCATTAGAATGTATTATTTACATACATTCCATATAACTATTAGTGATATTATTTAAGTGTTTCCTTTTACTTAGATATTATTGATTAAACTTCGTATTAAATTTTCTCTAAATAAACAATACCTGTTAAATCGTTAAAGCGCCTGTACCATTTACACCCGCAACGAGAGGAACCGCGATGTATGCATCATCATATCTGGCACTGCTTCGAGTAGGTAGTTTTAATTAATTATAGTCTAAGTTGAGAAAATTGTCAATGACTTTTGAGCTTTTGCACTGATTACAAGTCTTATTAACACCTCGGAATTTTATTCTCCATAAAACAAGTTCATTTCCGTACATGGTCCGAACGAACCGGATAGCTCCAAGATTAGCGAAAATAAATAAGGATAAGGATTAAGATATATAAGGATTTGCCAAAGTGACTTCGAGGATTAAGTTCAAGCAAGACAGTTCGTGGTGTAAAGCAATTATCTATTTAAAATTATTTAATATCTTCACCCAGCACTCAGGTAACATAAATAAAAATAGATCTATAATAAAAGGTCAGTATATTTTATTGCTTACCATATGTACAGTGTTAGAGTAAAATCATCAGGTACCTACTTACATTGTGATTAGTATTTGTTCATCAGCAAAAATTTAGTTTAAATCATACACTACAGTATAGTTAGCTTACTTGCTACATTATTTAACTAATTTTGTATGACACTGCAACTAATTTACATAATTAACAGTGATTGCTAACAGTTAGGTATCTTGACACAGTAGGTACATTGGAGTGGGGGTGTGTGTTGGGTAACCTCCTCGAGTGTCGCTCCGATTCCGATCCCGCTGCAGTCCGGGGGGAACGGATTCGGAGCGGCCGGTACACCCTGGGCGGCGGTCAATGGCTTCCCCTTCACCCCTTCATAGGGTTGGCATTGATCGTCGGCCAATACCCAACGTGGCGGGAACACATCGCTCTCCGTACTCCTCTGCTTTCAGAGGAGACAGGATGAGCGATGCTGTTAGTGGTGAGATGGCCCAGGGTCAGTCGAGGTGCGAGGGATATGCTCTATGGGTAACCTTACATCCCGGCGTCTGAAGACCCGAGACGGCGTGCGGTTTTAGTCGGTGCAAGCCCGACATAACCGCCCCCGCTGGCCGGCGGGGGGGTATCCGAAGGGATTTCCGCACGATAAAAAAAAAGAAAAAAGAAAAAAAGGTACATTGGAGTGTTCGATGTTAATATTGCAACTCATTGTTAAAGGCAATACAGTTATTAGTTTAGGATTGATCAAATTAGTGTATTCATCAAGATAATATATACGTATTTACTTGTATTTAATGGTATATGTACTTAGTTCTTTTTATAACATTGTGTGAATTAATTAGTAAAATTATATAAGTGGTAGTATAGGTACAGTGTGAGTCCTAGGTACCTTATTTAAAGCTTATACCCTAATGCGCTTATACCTTAAAGCTTAATATATAATTGGGTAAATAGATTAATATTGTTAACGCAGTAACATTCAGTAAGCTTTGGTCAAGTGTAGGTAGTTTTCATAACTATAGTGTTCTGTTATAGGTACTCGTAGCATATAAGCATTGGTTGATAATTGTTATTGTATCAGTTCTAGGTTGACGACACCCGTTTCCCAGTATGGCCGAAGAAAAAGATCTAGTTAAAAAGCGAGGTAGCCACAAGGGTCGTTTGACTGCCTTCGTTAACTACCTGGACTCGCTTGAGGACAAAGAGTTATCAAGTTGCGATATTTCGGAATTGCAGTTACGCATGCAAAAACTTGAGTCTGTGTACGAGCGATACGATGAGGTACAGTTGCACCTAGAATGTATTGTAGAGGATATAAAATTACAATACTCTGAACGTTCTGATTTCGAGTCTATTTATTATAAGCCCTTGTCCAGAGCGCAAAGCATTCTTAATAATGTTAATAACGATAATAAATCGATGCAGAGTTGTAAAGGCACTCGTGCTAGCATGCACAGACCGGTTAAATTACCTACCATTCACTTACCAACGTTTAGCGTATCATATGATAATTGGTTAGAATTTCGTGACACCTTTACCAGCCTAATTCATTCGAATGATGAAATTGACGTAATTAATAAATTCCACTACTTGAGAGCATCTCTTGAGGGAACTGCTGCCGTTGTAATCAAAAGTATTGAGTTTTCTTCGAGTAATTACGCCGTGGCATGGAGTTTATTATGTGATCGTTTCGACAACAAAAGGTTATTAATAACTATAGTATGGCTGCTGAGTTATTACCGATTTGACACATGACGAATTGACAATACTAGTGAAGTGACTGAACCAGTAACCCTAATATCATTTGGGAACAGTTTGTTTTTAAATATTCTAGTATAGTGTGTAATTAAATAAAATCAAAACAAATAATAGTTAAAGACACAGGTTCTTTATTAGGTGGAGTATCCTTGATGGGCGTAGAGAATTGGTCGAGGACATATCAAAATAAAACAAATTTGTAAACACTGTTACACATTATAATGAATAGAGTAGGTACAAGATGTTTTAATAAATGACTACCTATCATTTATTAAAACAATTATTCAGACTCTGAACCAGATTCGCCAGAGCTGTCATCGCTATCAGTCAGTTGTATGACAATTTCATTGTCTATAATGGTGTCCACTCTTATATCGCGTTCATAGTCTTCTGTTATTAGTTTTCGAGTCTTTTCGACGACCTTGACCCAATCTTCTTTCGTTATTTTGCTGCAAGCATCTTTTAATAGACCCATAATTATATTAGTACTGAATGGCGGAGTCGTATTATTACGAGCTGCGTAACCTGTAATGTAAACATTAAATAACGTTAATTTATTACATTAAATAAATGAAATGTTACACAATTACCTACATGTAAGGGACATGAGATATTTATTTCTTAGTTATGTATCTTTTTACTTATATGCTGAATATTGGATGTTATAATAGTACAAATTATTCATATTCATAACTTATGCGATAAAAAATAATACCTTTGATTTGTGCCCATATTAGCTCAATGGCATTGTACTGGCAGTGATAAGAAGGAATTCGAAGTACCCGATGTCCATGTGCCAGAGCTATCTCATCTACTTCATAACGGACTCTTGATGATTTATTTTCGCGTACCAACTTTACTAAGTCAGACTTTAGCAATTCGGCAGTAGTTTCAATTCCATTTTGGTGTAGCCATGCTAGGAGATCAGCTTTCTTGTAGGCCTGAGTAGGCGCTTTATTCACTTATTTCGAGTGATATGAAGCGTTGTCCATTAAAATGATAGAAGGCTCTGGCAGGCTGGGTAATAATTGATTTTCGAACCAATTCGTAAAAGTGTCTGTATCCATCTCCTCGTGGTAATCGGAAGTACTTTTTGACGCGAAAGCCAGCAGTCCATTTTCAAAGAAACCACTTCCAGCAGAACCGGCGTGACAAATTATCAGTCGCGATCCTTTTCCAATTGGAACCTTTGAGGTTGATGCTTTTGTTTCGTCAGTCCAAGAGCGTGACACAGTGTGGTTCGCATTTAACCATGTTTCGTCAACAAAAACGACGTTGTCCCAAGACTCGATTTTTCTGGCTTCTCTTAAAAAGTCACTCCTTTTAATTATTAAATCAAATCTTTCCATTAATATTTTCCTTTTATTCGTTTTTTTATATTCAAACCCAATTTCGTGCAATAGTTTTGCCGTTTTACCGCCTTTAAACAAGCCAGCTTCTTTTAAAGAGACCAAAAGCAAACGTCTAGTTGGAAACTCGTTCCTAGTATAATAACCATATATGTGGTTTCTTATTGCATCTGCATCAAAAACATCAACACCTGTCACGGGCTTTTGTCTTCGTTTTTTCTTAGGAGTGCGTAAAATATTATCTTCACTTCCAGAAGCACCAAATTTTTCTTTATTTATATTATATAGTGTTTTTGCACCAATTCCAAGAGCTTGTGAAACCCGATCTTTCACTTGAGTGACAGGAATCAAAGGGCCGCCATTTTGTGACTCACGCTCAAAGTAATCCTGTAGCTTTAGTACAAGCTCACGACATTGACTATTCAATGTTTCTCCTCGTTTCGGCATTTTCAACAAAATTACCAAACACAAACAAACTTAGTCCAATAAAGCGCAACGATAAACAGGAGAAAGCCGAGTTAAAAAACAACGGTTACACAAGAGAACGTAGTCTGTGCGCACGAGAGTACGGAAGACGACTAAACAGATTAAAATAGCGGTGGTAATAAGGATGTTGCCAGAATAGTATCGCCAATTACTTAAAAAAATACACCTATAACATTGCTTAATTGAGGGAGAAAATTATATTTATTAAATGTTGTTTTATATATTATAAATGTTAAAAATTATACATAATCATTTTAATTGTATTTATTTTTAAATCATAGAAAACAGTATTTCTGTCTTTGGATCACACATAAATCTTAAAAATCATAAGATACTGGCAACACAGTGCAATTAAGAGACGCAAAAAAATGGTAGCATTATATTTAGTCTAGTTGCTCGAAGGAATAAGTAAAATAAAAATATCCAAATAAAATAAATATCATATCTATTCCAATGAATTCGGACCGAATACTATCAAGCACATCACTATGAAAACTAGACGCACGATGTAACTTTGAACAAGCGCGCCAAAGAACAAAAAATAAATGTTTTCATATTATTTACAAACTATTTTAAGTTTTGAAACAGAGTTTATTGGAAAATTACTTGATTCTGACATTTTGACATAAAGTTTTATAGAGATTTAGAGGTATTCTAAATCATTCGGCAAATGTGTCGCTCGTGCAAGGTTATATCGATTAATTTAAGAATAATCTGTCAAATCGGTAATAACTCAGCGGCCGTACTTTTTTTTTTTAATCACGTAAATGCATTACTAAATATTGAGCCTATTCTTAAGGAGTCGTCTATTGCGTTGAAAAATTTAATTGACAAATTAAATAAAGACTTGCGAGCTTTAGCATCATTAGGGGAACCTGTCAAACAGTGGGATACACTTTTGATTTGTATTATCACTCCCAAGCTTGATCAAAAAAACTTTCGTGAGTGGGAAGAATGCAAAGGCAGGTTAGACAAAGACAGCCCGATTACGTTTGATGTATTCCTACAATTCCTACGTAGTCGAGCTGATCTTATCGAAACCTTAGAGTCATCACGTCATAATTATCCACATACTGTAAGTAAATCAGGCCCTAAGTTAAAGTCTATGGTGGCTACGCAGTCTTCTAGTAGTTCTAATATCCATTCAGTTCCTAAAGTATGTCCCAAATGCAATAGTAATGATCATACATTAAATAATTGTCAACAGTTTCTCGCATTAAACACTGACGCGCGTCTCAAATTGCTACCTAGCTATAAAATATGTTACAACTGTTTTCATTCGGGTCACTACGCCAACAAGTGTAAAAAACCAGGTTGTAAACACTGCAAACGTAAACATCACACACTTATTCACACAGATAATAATAAATGCACCATTACGAATACACATATTGATAATTCATCCCCTGATATGACTAATAACTTGCATACATCTGTTCCGTGTGCCACTAGTATACCACATCTAACGTAGCTTTATCAGCTAACATTGCGTCTTTCCGTGGTCATAAGCAGCGAGATGTGTTGTTGTCCACCGCCTTGATCAAACTGCGCGACCATAATAACTGTGTACATGTTGTTCGCGCTGTTCTAGACAGCGGTAGCACTTCATCATTTATAACAGATAGATTATGCACACGACTAAATTTAATAACTAGCCAGGTAAATAAATCTATACTTGGTATAAACAATGTCACGTCGCGCGTAGGCAAATTATGTCGAGTTAAGATGTCGTCATTACAAGATGACGTTGTTTACGATCTTAATTGTTTTGTTTTGCCATATATTACAAGTAACGTACCGTGCCGTGAAATTAATATTTTTGATTTCGAGATACCCTCGAATATTACTTTAGCCGATCCCAACTTTTATAAGCCTGCAGAGATTGATATTTTGATCGGTGCTGATCTGTTTTGGGAATTGTTGGGATCTCAAAGACTAAAGTTAGGTGCTGGGAGACCAGTATTATGTGAAACCCGTTTAGGATGGATAGTTTCCGGTCCAGTCACACAAACCTATTTATCATTACTCTCGAATGATTTAAAATGTAATATTTCTGTCAATTCTGTCGACAATCATGGCGAGTGGGAAAAACTTAGATCTGATTTAACAAAGTTTTGGCAATTAGATGAGATAAACACGCTGTCCTCAAATTCTTATATGCCAGAAGAAAAATTATGTGAGGATCATTTCATTAAAATAATATACGACACGATTGTCAGATGGTCGTTTTTGTGTTCGTCTACCACTTAAGAAAAATCATTCGGTTCTAGGGGAATCATACAATAAGGCTACACATTGTTTACATTATTTAGAACGTAAACTAAAAGTTAAGCATGACTTCGGCAGAATGTATTATGAATTTATGTCAGAATACCAGTCGCTTGGTCACATGACTAATGTGAGTGGACGTGAGTGGTATCCCGGTTATTTTATCCCGCATCACGGCATATTGCGAGAGTCAAGTAGCACGACTAAACTGCGCGTTGTTTTTAACGCGAGCAGCCCTACGTCGACTGGAGTATCTTCCAATGACCTTCAGATGGTAGGACCAACGGTGCAGGACGATCTCTTGTCTATACTTATACGGTTCAGATTCCACAAGTATGTTTTGTCTGCTGATGTGGAGAAAATGTACAGACAGATAGTAGTCCACCCGTCGGATCGGTATTTGCAAAGGATCGTGTGGCGCGATAGTATTAACGAATCTATCAATGTTTACGAATTGAACACCGTCACGTACGGTACCGCCAGTGCTCCGTTCCTTGCGACGCGATGTCTTAAGCAAGTAGGACTCGACTGTAGGCACCCTAAAATCGCTGATGTCATCATTCATGATTTTTACGTGGACGATTTGCTCACCGGTGATAGTGATTTTGAAACCGCTAAGTTCATTCAAGTTGAGGTCACGAAAGCACTTGCGTCAGCATGTATGCCATTAAGAAAATGGAAGTCTAACGACCCTCAATTGGTAGCGGATGTTCCTACCTTAGACAACTTGACTGCCTCAATTGGATCTGACCAGCCTGATAAGCTGCTTGGCCTCGGTTGGCATGCCAGTTCTGATGAGTTGGGATTTCCATTAAATTTTACAAAATCTTCAAATGGTCACACAAAGCGTGATTTATTATCGGTAATTGCACGCATTTTTGATCCCTTAGGTTTACTATGCCCTATTGTAGTTACCATGAAGGTATTATTGCAAAAAATGTGGTTAGATAAGTTGTCATGGGATCAGCCACTCCCCGATGAGATAAGTAAACAGTGGGATATTATTATGAAAGCTTTGCCTCTTTTGAATTCTCTTCGTATACCGCGAGTTGTACTTTGCATTTTTACAGACGCGTCGGAGACCGCATACGGTGCTTGCGTTTACATTCGCAGTTTCAATGATGACGGTAGCTGTTTGGTCCGTTTATTGATGGCCAAGAGTCGAGTTGCCCCAATAAAGCCCACGACTATACCGCGACTTGAATTGTGTGGTGCGGTTATTGGTTCACGTCTTCATGGAAAGGTGACTAGCTCACTGCGATTGAAGGTTAGTCGAGTCTATTGTTGGACTGATTCGACCATTGTGCTGGGTTGGTTACAGATGATGCCTACCAAACTTCAACCTTTCGTACGCAACCGTGTTGCTGAAGTTTTGTATATGGCAGGGAACTGCACCTGGAGACACGTTCCAACGGATAAAAACCCAGCAGACCTAATATCTCGAGGCGTGGATATTAGTGTTCTGAGGTGTTTAGATCTGTGGTGGTCTGGACCAGAATTTCTAAGACTCGACCCATCTCAGTGACCTT
Source organism: Cybosia mesomella (assembly GCA_946251805.1). Classification (NCBI taxonomy): domain Eukaryota; kingdom Metazoa; phylum Arthropoda; class Insecta; order Lepidoptera; family Erebidae; genus Cybosia; species Cybosia mesomella. The sequence goes on along the minus strand of OX276390.1, from coordinate 23,781,881 downwards.
CTCAGTTCAGTGTTCAGGCCTGGAAAAGCTACCAGAGATTCGACCCAATTTAGTTTTAAGTCATTAATGACTCCGAGAGCGGGGCATTGATAGACTTTACTCGTTTTTCTAATTACTCACGGCTTATACGTTGTGTAGCTTATGTTTTAAGATTTATTAATTCAAGTAGGAAAAACTATCCTACAACTAATTATTTGTCTCAGGATGATTTACAAAATGCACTAGATGTTGTCATTATTGAAAGTCAATCAGAATCTTTTCCTGAATATAATTTACTTTTAAATAATTGCAATTTACCAAAAAAGGGTGCCCTTCTCAAGTTAAATGTATATTTAGACCAAAGGAAATTAATGAGAGTGGGAGGACGTCTCGATAATTCGTGTTTTGCATATGGTAAAAAGCATCCTATTGTATTACAGTCCACACATCATTTCACAAAACTACTGTTTAACTTTGAGCACATAAAGTTAATGCACGCTGGCCCACAGTCCCTATTAGCTTCCATTAGGGAAACATACTGGCCAATAGGAGGTCGCAATTTGGCGAAGGCTTGCTTTCATAAATGTGTTAGATGCCATCGTATGAAGGGTAAGGTGGTAGCCCCTATGATGGGCAACTTACCTCGTGAGCGCCTTCGTCCCGGTTATCCCTTTGAGAGCACGGGCGTTGATTACGCCGGCCCTATTATGAGTGTCAGCCGTCAGGGTCGTGGATGCAGGCTGGTAAAGGTGTATGTCGCAATTTTCATTTGTTTTACAACCAAGGCCATCCATTTAGAGCTTGTTGGTGACTTAACAAGCAATAATTATTTACTAGCTTTGTATCGATTTATATCTCGAAGAGGCAAACCCGTTGATATTTTTTCGGACAACGGTACCTCATTTGTCGGTGCGTGCAACGATCTTAATAAGTTTTTAAAATCGAATAGCTTGTCCTTGGGTGAAAGTGCAGCGAATGATGGCATTCGATTTCATTTCATGCCCGCGTACACTCCGCATTTTGGTGGTCTCTGGGAAGCCGGTGTCAAGTCAACAAAGTATCACCTTCAAAGAGTGTTGGGAAATTGTCACATGACGTTTGAAGAGCTTTACACCACGCTAACTAAAATTGAAGCCATATTAAACTCTCGACCACTGACGCCGTTATCTTCGGATCCAGCAGACTACACCCCCCTTACGCCAGGTCACTTCCTCATTGGACGCCCCGTTACTTGCTTACCGCAACCTGATTACCGAGATAATTCTACCCACCATTTATCTCGGTTCCAACGGATCGAACAACTCCGGCAACATTTCTGGAGTAGATGGAGCAAAGAATACGTCGCAGAATTACAGGTGCGGACCACATGGCGTTCAGGAAGGGATGCTCTGAAGCTTAACTCCTTAGTAGTGATTAAGGAGGATAATCTTCCTCCTCTAAATTGGAAGATGGGACGAATTGTGGCTGTTCACCCTGGAACAGACGGTATAGCTCGTGTTGCTGACATAAGGACATCTTCTGGAGTAGTTCGGCGAGCATTGAACAGAATCTGTCCATTGCCTGTATCGTCGGAGTCTGGTTGAAACCGTTGTGACTTGTTTCAACGCCCGGGGGCATGTTAAATCGTTAAAGCGCCTGTACCATTTACACCCGCAACGAGAGGAACCGCGATGTATGCATCATCATATCTGGCGCTGCTTCGAGTAGGTAGTTTTAATTAATTATAGTGTAAGTTGAGAAAATTGTCAATGACTTTTGAGCTTTTGCACTGATTACAAGTCTTATTAACACCTCGGAATTTTATTCTCCATAAAACAAGTCCATTTCCGTACAATACCTGAACAGCTGTCTTAAACCAAATAGTTGCCATGTGACATTATACAGATAATCAAATTTTTACTATAATCGATACATTTATAAATATTATTTTCCCACAACGATTAATATTTATATATAAATACATTCTCATATACATATACGTATATTCACAACTATAATTTACCATTTTATACACTATTTTTAATTAGTTTCTTGTAATTACTTTATTTTTTTCTCCGACTGATAATTTCATATAGTTTACCGCCACCTATGTCAGAACTACCCAACTAATTCAATCCTTTTTACGTTCAATCGAATTAAGACTTTCGCATCGCCGGCCACTAGATGACTCTCTAATATAAATCGTATTGTCCTATAATTAATTTATTTTTTTATTACTTCGGTAGCCTGCTACTCGACTAATTCAATCCTCTTTCCGTTCATTGAATGATAAATTTCGCATCGCCGGCTACTAGATGACTCTCTAATATGAATCGTATTGTCCTATAATTTATTTATTTTTTTATTACTTCGGTAGCCTGCTACTCGACTAATTCAATCCTCTTTCCGTTCATTGAATGATAAATTTCGCATCGCCAGCTACTAGATGACTCTCTAATATAAATCGTATTGTCCTATAATTTATTTATTTTTTTATTACTTCGGTAGCCTGCTACTCGACTAATTCAATCCTCTTTCCGTTCAACGAATGATTTTCGCATCGCCGGCCACTAGATGATTCTCTAATATAAATCGCATTGTCCTATAATTTTTTTTTTTTTATTACTTCGGTAGCCCGTCACATTGTGCAACTCTTATTGCTACAGGTAAATATATATAGTATATGATTAATGTGTATAATGTAAGTTGTATGAATAAATGAAAATGCGGGGGTGAGGGAGTTTGGATCGCGGGCCAGCACTATCAAAAGGCTGTAAAAGCAGGGACGATTTATTAGGAAACTACTCTCTCTCAGTACGCGGTCAAGAACAAGGAAGCTCAATAAGGAATAGGGTAAGTGTACCAGTGAATGAACACACCCCAATGAATGAACGAAACGTGTTTTTATCACTATATTAAGAAAATAGGCCATTTCTACCATAAATACTTTTATATATTTCATAGGCAACACAATTTCTAAATTGGTAATACAAATTCTGGTGACGTATACAGCTCAGTTGCAAAATGGTGGCCAAGTAAAGTGGACGAGTGTGTGAAAAAAATATTTTATATGAGCAGGAATTTAGGAATCAGGTAAGGCACAGCTCATCTTATCGTAGATTTGTATTCATGTTTTAAGTTTTTACACTGATTTTTGCTAAAATAAAGGTTATATATGAATCAATGCTTACTCTTTGACACAATTCTATTCATTTTTCGAAGTAACTTTTAAATAAAACAGATGTTTATGCACTGGTTCACGAAATTTCAAAAATCCTAGTGAATGAACGGCTGTTCATTTACTGGGACATTGATTATTTTTAAGATTTCTTAATTAACTAACTTCGGCTAATAGTATTAAAGTAATTCTTATAAAAATACGTTCCAAAAAAGATTTCAGATCTTTTGGCTAGTATTGGAACACAGGTGTTCATTAATTGGTTTTTAAAATCCATTGAATGGACTATGGAAAAACCGACGTGTTCAATTACTAGTGTTTCATTTTTTATTGAACCATTGAATGAACGGATTTCACTTTGCCTCAGATATCGAGGATGGATCTCGAAGTTGTCACTCTCAGAGTCATTATTAATTGATTTCTAGACAGCATTTTAGAAATACATTTCTGCGTAGGTATTTTACTATATTTATGTAATCTGCTGTTGCATGTTTTAGGCCCACAGAATGGATCCCGTCAAAAAACCATACACCAGATTTCAGTACACCCAAGAGACTTTAGAGAAAGCACTTAATGCTATAATCAGAGGTGAAAGCAGTTTAAATAAAGCGAGCAAAATTTTCAAAATTCCAAAATCAACCCTACACAATAAAATAAGCAATAAAGTGCCATGGCAAAGAAAAATGGGACCAATGTCAGAACTAACGTTAGAAGAAGAGCGTAAACTTGCGAGCTGGATTTTAAATAAAGCCAAAGTTGGTTTTCCTATGCACCCAGAAGAAGTTTAATAATAATAATAATAAAGCCCTTTATTCAGACCAACTTAGCATCTATTTACAAAGTATTGAGAACTTAAAACTAAGAGTATGGATATATATATATATTTTTTGTAGCTATACTTTTCCTATTATTCTATTCTAATACTTAATTAATGTTTGTAGGTCTGTTTGCCAGTCGGCAAAGGCCTCCTCCAACCTTTTCCATTCCTGTCTATCTTGGGCCACTCTATTCCACGTTATTCCTGCCACTTGCCTAATGTCATCATCCCACCTTTTCTGTGGTCTGCCCCTTTTCCTTTTTCCTTCTCTAGGGTACCATCGTGTCACAATTTTGCTCCATTTCTCTTGACCTCTTATCATGTGCCCTGCCCATTGCCATTTGAGTCTTCTGATTTTATCTGTTATGTCTATGACCTTCGTCTTTTTACGGATCACATGGTTTCTTATTCGGTCCGCCCTTTTCACATTCAGCATACTTCTTTCCATTGCATGTTGGCAACTTTCCAGTTTTCTTGTCATATCTTGTGTTAAAGTCCATGTTTGGCAGCCATACATTAAAACGGGTAATACGCAGGTGTTGAAAAGTTTTTGCTTTGCATTAATGTGAAGAGTTTTGTCTTTCATGGCCTCTCTCAGACTCCAGTATCTCTTCCAGCCATTTGTTATCCTTCTTTCGACTTCCTTGCGTATAGGATCCTCTTGTGTTATTAACTGTCCCAGATATATGTATTCGTCGGTGTAATCGATTTGGTTATTTCGTAAGTGTATGGTTGTTTTCTTCCCGTTTGTCATTATCTTTGTTTTCTCTGGGTTCAACTTTAAACCTATCTTCTCACTTTCATCCGCTAGTTCATGTATCATTTGTTGTATGTTTTCCGGTGTTTCAGCAAATAACACTATGTCGTCTGCAAACCTCAAGTGTGTTAGGGAGGCTCCGTCGACATTGATTCCCAGATTTTCCCAGTTAAGACCCCTAAAGATTGTTTCGAGAACCGCTGAGAATAGTTTTGGAGATAGAGGGTCTCCTTGTCTGACACCCCTTCCTACTGTAAATGGTTTACCTTTCTTTTCTAGTTGGATTCTTGCGGTGCTATGACTATATACATTTCTTATTAAGCGGATATATTTTTGCTCGATTCCTTGTTCCTTTAGGGACTTCCATATTTTTCCGTGGTATAATGAGTCGAATGCTTTGGTATAGTCAATGAAAGCAATGTAGTACTCGCGCTGGTATGCTTTATACTTGTCTATGACTTGGCGGACAGCATGAATGTGATCGATTACCGAGTAGCCTTTCCGAAAACCTGCTTGTTCGATGGGTTGATGTTCATCTAGTGTTCCTTCTATCCGTTTTAAAATTATCTTGGCAAATATCTTATATATGTTAGACATGAGACTGATTGGACGGTAGTTTCCGATGTCGTGTTTGTCTCCCTTTTTATATAAAAGGATGATGTTTGATTCTGTCCATTTCTGTGGGATAATTTCTGTGTATATAATATCATTAAACATTTCCGTGAGGATCGGTACGATTGCCTGCTTGTTTCGTATTAAGATCTCGTTGTTTATACCATCGGGCCCTGGTGTTTTGTCTTTCCGTTGTGTGTCTATTGCTTTTTCTATTTCTACGTGAAGAATTTTGGGGATATCTGAGGTCTCTAATAAATTTATTTCTTCTCGCGAGGTGTTGTTGCATTCATACAGTTCTTTGTAGTAGGATGTTGCAATTTCCAGTATGTCTTTTCTGTCGTAGTTCCATTTTCCTCTATTGCTTTTCATTTTTACTACCCAGTCTAAAGATTTCGTTAGTTCCTTGTATGCTTTTTTGATACCACCCGTTTTTAATATGTGTTTTTCAATAGTCTCCATTCTATATCTGTTCCTATCTATTCTTATGCTTTTCTTTATTTCTTTGTTAATTTCTGTTAGATGTTTTCTTCTGTCGTTTGCGTCTCTTGTGTTAATTAAGTGGCTGCTTTGTTCGAGCAATTTTATAGTGGTAGTCGTAAGCCATTGCTTGTGTTCTCTACTGGCATTTGCAGCGAGTTTTGTTTCAGTTTTAATAATATTCTCGATCCAGTTGTATTTTTCCTGTATGTTTAGGTTCTTTGTGTTTTCTTTAAAGTTTGTGGATTTGTCTCTCAGGCTGGTTGTTAATTGTTCCATTTGGTATTTTCCGAGCTTTACACTTGCTGGATCTTGTCTTGGTCTAGGTTTTCTTGGTTGTTTTATTTTTAATTCGGCTCTGATCAGCCTATGATTGGTGTTAAAGTTGAGTTGGTTGATGACGTTGAAGTTGCTGAAGTAACTGCGTTTGTTGGTCATAAAGAAATCAATTTCATTTTTTGTCTTCCCGTCTGGTGAGATCCAAGTCCACATTCTTTTCTTATTTTTCTTATATATAGTATTTAAAATAGTAAGGTTGTTTTCTTGTGTGAAGTTCATAATTTTTTCTCCGTTCCTGCTTCTGGTTTTGTTGCAATATGTGAATGGTCCTAGTGTGTTTTCTCCAGGACGCTTGTCTCCAATTTTGCCATTGAAGTCTCCCATTACTATTAAATTTTTATGAGCGTGATCTCGGATGACTTTATTTAATTCAAGATAAAATGTATCTATTGTTTCTAGGTCTGACTGTTCTGTAGGTGAGTACACTTGTATAATAGACCATGGGTCTTTGTATCCTGGTAGCTTTAAATTCATCATTGCTGTGCGCTCTGAAATGCCCATAAATCCTTCTATATAGTCCGTCAGGTGTTTCTTTACGATAAAGCCGACCCCATGGTGGCCAGGAGTGGTCCCTATATGGTATAACAAGAAATCCTGACACGAAACAATTCTTTCTCCCAATCGCCTCACTTCGCTAAGACCAACGATGTCCCATTTGATATGTTCTAGCGCGTATGTTAATTCTGTTAAGTTTTCTTCATTTTTTAGAGTGAGGGTATTCAGTGCTGCAATATAGATTTTTTCTTCTCTTATTTGTAGTGTTGGAGGGTTGTGGTCTCCATCCCCCACGAGGACCAGTCGGATTGGGGGAGATTGTGTTTTTACATTTTGTTGGTTTAAGTAGTTTGTTTGAGTTTCCGGTGTTCCGAATGTTAATTGCTATTGGTTCTTGCGTGTGGAAATATTGGTTAGAGAGTTTGATTTGATTCTCATTGCATCGAAGGCGTTTGTTCTGTTGTTGGTGTTTTTGAGAGAGCTCAGTGTTTGTTGTTTTTTGGGTTGAGTTTTTGACGGTGACTGTGGTGAGGTAGATTGTTCCCTTTTCCTTTTATCTTTGTTGGTGTTAGGTTCTTTGATTATTATTTTATCGTATTTCAGAATAGCTATGTTTCCTTTTTTCCTCTCTTCTAGTAATTGTGGTACTAGAGCTCTCCTTTTCTCTAATACTTCTTTCGAATAATCCTCCGATATATAAATTCCATTTAGTTTCTTTTTGTTTTTCATAATTTCGTTCTTCTTCCATTCGCTTAGAAGAGAACATAGTACCGGTCTCGGTTTGTTCTCGGCGTTTGGTTTCCCTAAGCGGTTTAATTTGTTTACTTCGTTTTCTTCTAACTTGATCTTTAAATCTCTTTTGAAGTTCTCCTTTATATTCTGGAATAGCTCAACTGTTGAGTTTTCGCTTTCTTCTAATCCAAAAATAATTAGGTTATTACTTTTTTTTCCCCTTTTAAAGTATTCTATCTCCTTCTCTAATTTTCCGATTTTTTCTTTTAGTTTTTCGTTTTCCTCCTTGATAGGCATTAGTTTTTCATCCATCCGATCCATAATATTTTTTGTAAGAGATTCTGTTAATTCAATTGTCTGATTTTTCATTTCCATTTTCATTTTTTCAAATAATATTTCAAATTGTCCCTCCATAATTTCGGGCCAAGTTACTTGGAACGGAACGTAAAAGTAAATAGTAACTCTAGGTTTTATTGTTCTGGCAACACTGTAGTTTATACCAACCGAACTAAGTGACAGAGTGACATCAAAGTGTCAGTGACACAAGACTAACAGTTGAAGTCACGTGCAACTTATTGAAATATTAAATAATTCAAAATGGCGGTTATTTAATGTTCTGACCTCGGATGTTGTTGTTGATCTTCAATTTCACTTTACTGGACAGATGTGATGCGAGTCCGACGGATGGTGTTATCCAGATCCACCCCGGCATCTGTAGTGCTGGTTTCAATGGTGTTTTTATTCAGATGTATCGTATAACTTTTTTAAATCTTTAATTTTCTAGGAGTATAGTCACAACGCTGTTGGCACTTTGACAACCGGAACCGAGAAGAAGTTTACGACACAGTAAAAGAGTTTTTAGATACAAACCAACGAAATTCCAAATTCACTGACAATAGACCTGGCAGAAAATGGCTTGCATTGTTTTTAAAAAGACATCAAGACGTAACAAAAAGAAGTGCCGAACTTATTTCAAAAGCGAGAGCTGCTGTTACTGAGGAAAGCTTAAGGAAGTGGTTTTTGGAGTTGGATCAATTTCTTGTGGAAGAAAACTTACTGGATATAAAGGAAGATCCTAGTCGTATTTTTAATGCCGACGAAACTGGCATTATGACATGCCCAAAAACGGGGCTCATTCTTGGACCAAAAAATTATAAAAATACGTACGAGATTGCAAATGGAAAAGAAAAAGAGTCCATAACAGTATTGTGCACGTTTGCAGCAAATGGCACCGATGTGCCACCTTTTGTAGTCTACCCATACAAGAGAATGCCACCGGCAGTGGTTCAAAATTTTCCCAACTCCTGGCATATAGGCCGCTCAGATAGTGGCTGGATGGTGTCTGAAACATATTTTTCTTATATAGTCCTATTCTATGAGTGGCTGGTACAAAACAATACCAAATTTCCTGTGTTGCTGTTCTTAGATGGACACAAATCGCATATAAATGAAAAAATGTTTCAATTCTGTTCTGAAAAAAAGATATTTTTGTACTGTCTACATCCAAACGCTACACATTTACTACAGCCCTGTGACGTAGGTATTTTTGGTCCACTTAAGAAGAGTTGGAAGAAGGTTGCACGAAAACATAAACAGACCACTACAGCTCCAATAACGAAACAAAATTTTGCTAGAAAGTTCAAGGAAGCTTATGACAAATCAATAAAAGCTGAAACTGTACAGAATGCCTTCAGAGCTTGTGGCTTATTTCCTATTGATCCTAATGCTGTTGATTATTCGAAGAGCATCAATACAAGACGGCAAGAAATAGCTAAAGAACAAAGTGATATGGCTGCAAGAATCGATGAAGATCAAAAAGCCGATTTAAGAAGTACAATGAAGGTGATCGAAAACGAAATTGGACACATTATCAAAAATGAATTCATGCAGTCTTATAATATAAATCGAGCTCATGAGCACCATTTATATGCTTTATGGAGTAAATGTAAGTCAAAACTTGAGAACCGACGTCAGGTTACGGAAATTCCATTAGTACAAGATACTCCCCTTGACTTATCTAATGCGTCTACTAAAGATGAAATGGCTAAATCATCAACTGTTCACCAACAATCTTACCTTTCGTCGTCACCTGATTCGAGAAGTCCTAACGTCTTAACTATTACTGAAGTAGCACAAATTCATGCTTGCCCTGAAGAAAATGACGTAAATCGCGATTGCGATTCCTGTAGTATTCTTCTAGACGACAATATCCTATTCGGAAATGGTATGTTATCTCGTTTTGAGACCACAGACGAAATAGTAGACTTTATCATCGAAAAGGAGACAACTAGACCTCCTATACCCCTGCCATGGTATGATACCTTCTCACAAATAATATCTGATGAAATCACTATAGACGCATGTGATATCAATAGTCCAACTATCCAAACTCATCGTCAAAACAAAGAAATCATACCTGACTCTAAACAAAGTACAAATGTGATTATGACAGTTTCCTCTAAAAGTCCCTCTATTTTGGATCCCATAGACGATGATGAGTCGACGATAGTTCCCTTTAGACATGCTGTTGAAATATCTGAAACGAATTTTCAAGAGAGGGTTACATCGGGTAATAATATTTTAGATGTTTCCAGTGCTTCTTTGAGTCAGATTGTGTCGAGAAAACGCAAAGTTCCCATCGAAAACTTTCTATCCTACCCTAAAATAGAAACAAAAAAGAAAAAAACAATAAAGAAGGAATCTATGCCATTTGGTTTAACAGGGCGGAAATATAAAGAGCACTTAGAAAAACTAGACATGGAAAAGAAAAAGAAGGAAGAAGACATAAAAAGCAAGAAAAAAGAAAGAGAAGCAAAAATTAAAAGTAGACATGAAATTCAAAACAAGAAGAAAGATTCGCAGAATAAAAACACCACACTGTTCAAACCACAACACAAACAAAAAAAAGAAACTGCTAGAAAATCACAAAAGAACAACATAGAAATACACTCTTCAACACCTGTATCCAGTGAGAACCATCCAACACAAAATTTAATTTGTGGTAAATACGTTGTTGTGCAGTTCAACACTGAGAAGAGAAAGCGTTGTTTTGTTGGAAAAGTTCTGATGATAAACGACGAAGAACAAAAATGTAAGATAGATTTTTTGAGAAAGAAGAAAGTGGTTGAAAATGTAGTTAGCTTTATAAAACCCCAAGTCCCAGATATTTCAAAAGTACATGTTTCTGACATTGTTCGTGTTCTGGGTGAAGCTAACTATTCAAGACGAGGACTGATCTCTTTTACTGACGTAAGTTTTAAAGACATAGAGTGAGTATTAACTAGGTAGGTAGTAAGTGAAAAAAGATCTCTTTATAGTAATTTTGTTTGTAATGTTGTATAAATGATTATGATATTTGTTACAAAATATTTTGAGACTGAAATTTACAGATATTTTACTTTAATAATTACGTTCTAAATCTAGAATTAAAGTAGGTACCTAAGTTGATTTTCAAGACTGAAAGGTTCCTAATTATGAAGGCAAAATTTAATACTTTAAGTATACCTACGTTCTTTTTAAGATAATATATATATTTTATAGTCACATATTAGGTATTTAATTGTTATATCTAGATAAGTAATAACAATTTAATTTGTTTTATTAATAACTGTTAAATTTTTGATTTTTATTAAATGCGAAATTGGTGTTCATTTACTGGGTTTTATTGCGTTCATACACTGGAAAATGCCGTTCATTCACTGGTGATTTAGGGTATTTTCGTATATTTCATCAAATATTCTGATAATTGTGTAAAATACAGCACTGAACAATCGTTTTACTAAATCTTAAATAGTTTACGGTGATTATGGTAGACGTCAGAATGTTGGCATACTGAGAATGTATTCTTTAACGAGTTTCAAAGTTGAGAATTTCCTTAAGGTTTCATTCACTGGTACACTTACCCTAGTACATCAGGGGTAGTGCTGCTCCAATTCCTCACTGACGTCATTCAAGCCACCCATCCAAAGTGTTTTCATTCTTCGAACAAAACCTAAAGCTACAATCCACTGAAGTCAAGTAACGAAGTGACAGTCTATTCGGAACCGTATTAGGGGTAGTCTGTCACGACCAAATATGTACTAGTAATAAGTAAGTAATGTGACCTACTTGCACCAACTAAAGTTTATTTCTTTCTTTCTTTCTTCTTTCCTAGATACCTAGGTTCCTAAATCTACCTACATTGTATTTTGTAGTACTTAGTACGAACATGGGGGTCTGAATTCATCAGTACACTACTAACGTGTTGCGTGTAACACCAATATTTCTCATCGAGGAACATGCTTTTGCTACCGATGCTCTACGGCCTAACGGCCTGCGTTTATGTTAATATCGTTCGCGAATGTGCAATATCGCGTAGGTCTAAAAATGTGCTTGCGTAATTCATCCTACATGTGAGTAGGTATGAAACGATACGCCACGTTGCGTAGCTCAAGCGCTTATTCACAGGATAGAGAATCTAGGTGTTGGTATTGCCATATACTTAGTTACTTACTTACTCAGGTACATACCTGCTCGATATTTTCACTTAAATTTGATGAGTTTTCTGATTCAGAATTATTTTCAGTCAGCTTTGTATCTTCATTGGTACCTTGTATTTCCTCCTCAGGTACTACAATGTAGTCCGAATCTTCGTAAGTACCTTGGAATAAAAAAAGCGAAGTCAGCGTAGTCATTAAGGTTTCGGTATAGAAATGGAGACCTGGATCTCATTTCTACTCAAATATTTAGCTAACTAAGCTGAGTAGAAGTGGAATCCAACAGAGGGTGAACTAGAATAGCAGTAATATACTCGTACTATCCATAAAAGCACTATATTTCACTTCTATATGAATCGGTAGGTACAGCAATGTTCTTAACTAAAGAATACCGTGGGATTGATTGTTATCAATATAATATAATACCTACTAGCTGTCCCCGCAACTTCGTCCACGTGTATTTCAATTTTTTAGGTTTTAATTCTTTTGCGCGGAGTCCTAATTTATTTTTCTAATATACAAATAGCCTATGTGATGCCTTATAATATGGGCGGGATGTCTGACGGCCCGCAACGTGGCTGTTTTATACAGCCCGTTGAAAACGCTGGCCGTGAGGATACCGCGCGATCTCCGTCGAGGTGTCATGTCTCCAGCTGGGACCCCTCCATAGGACCTGGAAGCGAGGGCCCTTGGGACGTTGTATCAATGGCGCAAGGAGGCGCTGGAGCAGGGCCACAGTCCGGGACCCAGTAAATTGAGGCCCAGCGGTCCCAGCTCCGCCAGGAACTCATGGAGACATGGAAGGTGCGACTTGAGGAACCGAGTGGGGAGAAGGCACTATCGCGGCGGTAAGGCGTCAGCTGCGTCCACCGCAGATGACTCCGCCTCGGTCGCCCACGGTGCCCAACGTGGATGACGACGACGTGCCCGAGGTCACTTGGGTAGAACTAGAGCTGGCGGTGAGAAGGCCAAAAGCCAAACCACCGCCCCGGGACCCGACAGCATTCCAGGTCGAGCGTGGGTCCTAGCTCTAGTCGACAATGCTCTCGAGCCCCGACTGAGAGGGCTTCTCAGCGCATGTTTGGAGCGAGGCCAGTTTCCGAAATTGTGGAAGACGGGGAAACTGGTCCTCATCCGAAAGGAGGGGCGCCCGGTGGACTCGCCGTCAGAAGTACTGTGTACTATGTACTGTGTCTACATTTTCGATATAAAGAATTGAATTTAAATCTAGCTGGAACATTGTTTCATCAATGTTTAGTTTTAATCGTTAAGTATTTGTTTTGATGTTGGTACCGCGTATTGAAGTGTCGGTGTGTATTATTTTCTTTACGTACCCGCGCATTATTGTACGTGAACTATGACGCCGGTTCAGTTAGAGTTGAGCGCGACGTTGCTTTGTAAAGGGTCCGAGCTCATGAGCTCGTTTGGTAGACCCTGGGCTTGCACTTTTTTGGTTGGCCTTGCCACGCGCTTTGGGGGAGCATTGCTGTGATTTTGTTTTTTGAATGTTGATTAATTGGTGAAAATTAATTATCGAGATAGTTATCTATTTGTTAAATATAGTGAATATACCCATCGCGTTCGTTGGACTTGGAACCACTGCTGCGGTGGAAAACACATACTAAGGGAAGTAAACGTCACATTTAAATTCACTGCATAATTAGTTTATTGTATATTCAATTACACGTACATTCATGTCACATATAGTTAGATAAACTAAATAAGCACACTTTCCAATCTTTGCTACTTTCCCGGCTGAATCCCGGTCCATTGAAGGTCAGTGACCCATTTCTTAATATATTTTGTGTATTGTATGTATGATAATTAACGGATTGGTTTAATTTTGGTTTGCCATTTGAGACTTAACACGCGGATCAAGTCGCCATTTTGATTGCTAATTTACCATTTCTATTTTGCCTTTTGGTGCAATTCAATTTGACTATTTTCACTCTTAAAATTGAAATATTTACTGGTCGATTTCGATCGGGTGTCAATTGCGGCTTAATTTGATTATTGAAACCAGTACGCGCTAAAAATCTGTTTAAATTTGATTTGTTGTTTATTCATGTGTTTGATTGGACCCGCCGGGAGGTCTGAATAGATATTTATAGGTGTTTACTTGCTATAAAATTGAAAGTAATGTATAATTTGATTTGTTTGTATCCGAGCATTTAAAATAGCTAATTTTATAGTTCAATATTTCTCGGGATTTCCGGGTAATTTTTTGGTGGTCGATTCTAACCGAACTAACCAGTTCCTGGTAACGGGAATTCAACTTCCCGGGAAGTTTTGATGTTACTTTTGTTTGATTTGTTCTAAGTTCGGGGCGGTTCCTCGAATGCCTTTTGACCGTTTTAAGGGTTTGTCGGTTAACCGGTTTTTATAAAATTGCGGTATTTTGTTGTTTGAACCGTTTTATATTCGCACCGTCTTCCTGTTTGATTAATGATTTTGTACCGTTTGTTGTTGTACGGTTGAGACCAGAGGAATTTCTGTATCACCAATAAATCAATTAATCAAAGGTATTGTAATTTGGACCAAGTACAAAATTACATGAAGTTGCTGTCTGGTATGAATTGAGCAAAGGGACCATGTTGACATTTAACAATCTTGATGCTTGACAATCTTGCCGTTTGACAATCTTGACTCTTGACGCTTGACAATGTTGACATTTGAGTCGTGAATGCAGGCCCGTAGACGTAGTTCTGCTCTGCTCACTATTGCTGTCGCTGCTGATTTTGTCCTGTTTCCATAGGCACTTCGCGTTACCTTACTAATTCCTATTTGGCATGGCACCGACTTCAACACAAAAGTCTTACGTGTTTTTTATCTTTAGAATTAAACCTATAGTTCAGTAATTTTACACTTTTCAATACTTTTTTGGTTATTGAAGTCGGTTTAATTCTTTTTTCATTAAAATAGTTTATAATTAAACTGTCTCTTAAATTTTGAGCGTGACGTCGTTGATATAGCTTATGTTTGGAATACATTTTGACGATACATTTCGCGAGTGAGCGGCAAAAAGTTACCAGATCTATCATCTGGTAACTTTTCGCTTTACATCTTTTTTTTTCTATATTTAGGACACGTCAATTTCACTTCACCTCGCCTGATGGTAAGCTGAAGGTAAAGTCTCAGGAAAAAGAGTCACCATTACATACACGTACCATGTTGACAATGGTGGCACTCAGCTTGACGGCCTCATCAGAAGAGGATTGTCGTCGCAGCACCGCGTGACACCCTCCGGTCCCACTAGTGCTACGACCACAATCCCCGCTATGCACTTGCTGACCCCTGAACGCAATCCAACCGAAATTGGATTACTATGGAGGGTTTTTCGCAATCGTGCACGGTGGCACCCACCCGGCCGAATTTTGTGACAAATTTGTGTCATCAAATTTCTACCACCAGTAATTTTTCAAACATTGCGTCGGATGAAACTCAAAGCTTTTCGATCATGCTTCCGTTGACAATAGATCAACTGGAGGACCCTCTTAAACAATAATCATTTAGTGCCTTACCATAAGAACTGCTGTTAGGGCTTGCATACGAATCAATATGTCCGTCACTTATTGGTACAAGGAGACAGAAACGAGACTCAGAAGGTAGTACGAAGTCTTCTCTCGGCATCCATTTAGTAGAACGATACTTTACGTTCAAATCCTGTCCCGTCCACATCGGTGTTATTGAGCCAACACTAAAACATTTTGATAATGTAACTTGCATATAATTTACTTGGTGCTCAACCCACAAACATGTGTTCAATAAATAAACGAGTATTGTACCTTATTCATCATCATCATCATCATCAACCTATTCTAGTCCACTGCTGGACATAGGTCTCCCCTAATGAGCGCCATACATTAGGGGCTACATTAGGCTACCACACTCTTCAAAAACTGACCCTGGCTACGTACTTTATTCGGTTTATAGTAATACTAGCTGTGCCCGCGACTTCGTCCGCGTGGATTTAGATTTTTAGGATTTTAGTTTTTTTTTCTAAAATAATAGTAGCCTTTGTAAAGCCTTAAAATATTACCTATCTGCCAGTGACACTCTCGTCAAAATTAAGCCACCCGTTCCAGAGATTACATAATTCAAACTGACAGAAAGACAGATATAGACAACAAACATTTTCAAAATTGCTTTTATACTTTTAATTTTAATATATGTACACTCATAAGCATTGATTTAAAACCTGTTATTTTGATTTTACAAAAACACCCTTGGATTTTATTTAGGTATTTATAGATTAGGGCACGTAAAAATCAAAGCAAACATTATCAATCTACTTTTAAAGCTGCGTGTTGAAACACAACTATTACTAACTTAAATAACAGAAAACCAAAGAAAAAAGTTTGAGCTCCCTGTTAGGCGGGGGACAAACAGAACGGACGTAAGATCTTAGACGCGAATAAGACGCGTCTAAGACGTGCCCGCGGGCGCGAAGACGTTTCTCACCGCTGCGCGGGCACGCAGGTGTCACGTATTTAAAGTAACATCCCGCGCACGCATTAACCCCTCCACTCAACCCGCGCGGCGACGTCTTGTCCGCGTCTCGTCTCTTCTGATGTTTTAGGATAGAATGAAGTCGTCGAAAGCGTCGTGTCTACTACGTCTTGCCCGCGCCCCGTCTTATCTGGTTGTTCTGTGTCGTGACTCTTCTATACATTTTGTATGATACTCACTGAAAGGGCCCGCGCGGCACTCTTTATGATCCAATCAAAAAATAATGATCAAAAAAAGGACTGATCAAATAATGAGCCCGAAATTATATAATATCGCTATAAACTATATATCTATGATTGGTTGATTTACGAGCCTCCGCCTTCGCGCCTCGCGCTTACCGCCAAAAAGACCTATAAAGTCATAACTGCGCATCTGGAGTACATTTTCAAGTTTTTTCCGATATGTTGTTTATAATTATTATAAAATTAGAAGTTTATTTGCAATGCATTATTAATGTTTTAGAGATTTACATAAATGAATAATAATAACATAAATAATATTCCTCTCTGGCAATGATAAGAGATGGCCACTACCAGCCACATATTTAAGTCAAAGGTTTCAACCGAAAGCTCTGAAACTTTCAGAGCTTTTAGGGCCTGCGCTGCACCGTACGTGTGCACTCTTGCACAGGCACCCCTGTTTCGTGATAATAATACTGTGCTTATTTCGTGCAGATAATTTGCACAAAATCGTGCCAATATATCCATACGATTTGCACAAAATCATGCTAATTAATCCATACGAATTGCACAGCGTGTGGGAGCTTGCATGCGTGACAGGCATGAGCCAGCGCAGGTGTTTTTGCTAAAACCGGTGGACTTGCATGATAGGTTTAGTGATCGTAGAGGAAGCTATGAAGTGTGTGAGGATCGGAGCAGATGGCGGTTGTGGTCTCTGCGCCTACCCTAGAGGGAAAAAGACTTGAGTATATGTTTATTTTCTAAAATTAAAGTAGCTTTCTTTTTTTTCGTGCGGAAATCCCTTCGGATACCCCCCCCCCTCCCCCGCGTGCCAGCGGTGGCGGTTATGTCGGGCTTGAACCGACTAAAACCGCACGCCGTGGGCCATCTCCGGTTTCGAGATGGCCCCCTCGGGTTTGGGAACCACGGTGTCCCTGGTTTGGGGGAGGGGCGCTAGTCGCCCCATCGTCCCGGCCTGCTTCTGCTGGGGTGACAGGCGGCCTCACCTGTCACCCCCAGGCCTGCGCTCATGGAGGACGGAGGTCGTTAAGCGACCTCCGGCGCCTGAATCGCCTGCGACGCGCGGCGAGCAAGTTGCGGGCTCGGCGGGCCGGGAGAGTTCTAAATCTCTCCCGGGCGCGCTCCGCCATCTCCTTCGCGAGCATTACATGCTCGCAGAAGGAGGTGGCGGCGGCCCACGCGCTCGCGCTCCGCACCATTACCGCAATCATGCTGCCGAGCAGAGGACTCCCACCCCGATGGCTGCCACGAGGTCACGCCTCGGCGCCTCCCACGACGGGCAGTCCGCCAGCGTGTGCAGCCCTGAGTCCTCGCTCGCATCGCAGTGATGACACTCAGGCGTTGGCTCCTTCCTGATCCGATGCAGGTGGTCCCCGAAGCACCCCTTCCCGGAGACCACCTGCGTCAGTCGGTACGAGAGGCTTCCGTGTCGCCTCTCTAGCCAATCCTCCATGATGGGCCTTACCGCCGCTATTGCGGCGTGCCCTGCGCTTGGTCGCCCAAGTCGTTCCTTCCACTCCACCACGATGGCCTGGCGGAGCTGGGACTGCACGGTCTCGATTTCTGGAGGCTCGGGGTTCCATCCCTGCTCCCGCACCTCCTTTCGCCACTGGTACAGTTGCGAAAGGGCCCTCGCCTCCAGGTCCCATGGCGGAGTTACGGCAAGGAGACTCGCCGCCTCGAAGGAGATCGTGCGGTACCCGCGAATGACCCTGATGGCCATAACCCGCTGCGGAGCGCGCAGCATCCGCACAGTTCTGGTCCTCAGGGCCTCCGCCCATATTGGGCACCCTTACAGGGCCATGGACCGCACGATCCCCGCGTAGAGTCTCCTGCAGGAGTCATCGGGCCCCCTCATGTTGGGCAACAGCCGAGCCAGAGCGAGAGCTGTGCCCTTCAATTTGGGGGCCAGACTTCGGATGTGCTTTCCGAAGTCCCATCGGCCGTCGAGCACGAGCCCCAAATATTTCATTTGGGGCTTGATGCCGATGCGATTTCCTCCCACGATGAGACTGGATCCCTCGGGTGGCTTGCTCCGAGGCCCATGAAAGAACAGGGCCTCGGTTTTATGCAGAGCCACTTCGAGACCCAGCTCCGGGATCCGCTCAACGACTTGGGCAACCGCGGTCGTGGCCTTTAGGGTCGCTTCGCGGTACGTCGCCCCGCACGCCGTCACGAGCGTGTCGTCCGCGTAGCACGTGACGGCGGCACCGCCTACGAGCTCACCGCGAAGCACCCAGTCGTGTCCGATGTTCCACAGGAGCGGCCCCAGGACCGATCCCTGTGGAACACCGCACGACATTTCACGCCGACCGAGACCGGTCACGGTTGGGTAGATGACGGCTCTTTCCGTCAAATACGCCCCGACTATGCGGCGGAGGTAGAGAGGCACTTCGTGATACACGAGCGCCTCCCTAATGCAACTCCAAGGCAAGGTGTTGAACGCGTTGGCGATGTCCAGGGACACCGCCAACATCACCTCACCCCGGGCTACTGCATCCTCCGCACGAGCCCTCACGCGCATGATGGCATCCACGGTGGAGCGCCTCTGGCGGAAGCCATATTGGCCATCCGCCAGGTCCGGCCCCACTCTTGAGAGGTGCTCGACGAGGCGCTTCGCAATTACTCTTTCAAAGAGCTTGCACAACTCGTCGAGCAACACTATGGGCCGGTAGGCGGACGGCGAGTCCACCGGGCGCCCCTCCTTTCGAATGAGGACCAGTTTCCCCGTCTTCCACAATTTCGGAAACTGGCCCCGCTCCAAACATGCGCTGAGAAGCCCTCTCAGTCGGAGCTCGAGAGCGTCGTCGACTAGAGCTAGGACCCACGCTCGACCTGGAATGCCGTCGGGTCCCGGGGCGGTGTGTTTGGCTCTTAGCCTTCTCTCCGCCAGCTCTAGTTCTACCCAAGTGACCTCGGGCACGTCGTCGTCTTCCACGTCGGGCGCTATGGGCAACCGAGGCGGAGTCATCTGCGGTGGAACATGTTCCACCGCCCGCGCTGGGAACAGGGAGCCAACAACTCCTCCGAGCAGATCCGGCTGGAGACACCGGGTTAACGGCGGGGCCTTGGGGCGCAGCTTGCCCCTCACCATCCGATAGGGCCGCCCCCAAGGGTCCCAAGGGGCTGGCACGCATTGACGACGACGGCCAGCTGACGGAGCCATTGCTCATATGCAGCTTGGTCTCGGTTCGGCGTGATATAAGCGGACCGCTATATCGCCAACCGCCGCCGCCGCCACGCAGCCGGGTCCCCTTGCAACGACGGCAAGAGGGGGGCTGCCGGCGGCAGGGTTGTGCACCAGTGCCGCCGACTCATCCAGCGCGGTTTCCCAGGTAGGCCCGAGGAACCGGTAGGTGTATGGGTCGGCGACAGCGGCGACATTTATGGCCCAGTGTGCCATGCTCTGGAGCAGAAGGTCCTGAGCATGGGCACCGTGGCCAACATTCACCTGCAGGATGCGGAGTTGAGGATCCATTATGGAACCCCCATCTCCGCATCCCGCTGTGAACTGGAGGCGGAAGGCCGGC
This sequence comes from Cybosia mesomella, assembly GCA_946251805.1. Taxonomy (NCBI): domain Eukaryota; kingdom Metazoa; phylum Arthropoda; class Insecta; order Lepidoptera; family Erebidae; genus Cybosia; species Cybosia mesomella. Next base: position 23,761,799 of record OX276390.1, on the reverse strand, counting down.
CTCCCGGCCTCAGGTTCCCGTTCGGCGCAGGCCTTGCTTCCAACCCTGTGGTCGGCCGGCTTGCCTCCCGCTGCATACCTAAAACAGTGCAGCGGGGCGCCACACGTGCCGGCCTTATGACCGGGCTGGCCACAGCGGAAGCAACGGTCACCCGCCGTCACTTCCGCCGTGCAGTGCACCCCCACATGGCCCACCGACAGGCACTTAAAGCACCTAGCCGGTCGGGCCTGCAGGAGCCGTGCCTGCGCCCTCAGGAAGCCTCCTACGAGGAGGCTCCGCCCGTCAGCGACCTTTTGGGGCACCGCGACAGGGCAGCCGACAACTGCTGCCCCCTGTCCACCGCGGCCGAAGCGTATAGCTCCGGCCTTTACTGTGTCCGGGGAGCAGTCCCCGGCCTCCGCCACGGCGAGCCTGAGCTCCTCAGCCGTTACGGAGTCGTCCAGGCCCGTGATGCGCACTTCTGCACATTTAATGGGCCTGGACACCCGGACGTCGGCTGCATCCAGCGACTCCCTCAGCCTAGCCGCTAGGGCGTCAGCCTTGGGGCCACTGGCGGCACCGGGGACCTCGAGAAGCCGGGCTCCCGTCCGTGTGCTCTTGCACCGGACGGCCGGGATCTCGAGGGCCTTGAGGTCTACGTTGGCCTTAAGCTTGGCCAACACCTCGGCATATCCCATGCCTCTCTCCGCTGCCTCCGCCGTCAGGGTGACGACGACGGCCGTAGTGCGGGGGGCACGGAGCTTCCGCGGCGCTGCTTTCGCGGCGGCCGCGGCCCTCCTGGCCTTCTTGGCGGCCTTCTTTGCGGCCTTCCGCCTCTTTTTGCTGGCTCCAGCCACCTCCCAGCCCCCTTCCAATGGGGTGGAGGTTGGCGGAGTCACGGCTGGGGCTGGGGCCAGGGCTGGGGACGTCTTCCCCTTGCCTTTGCCCTTCCCCTTATCCTCAGTGGGAGGGGGCCGAGGAGCCGGATCCGGCAAGGGCGCACCCGCAGTCGGGCAGGTGGGACCCTTCCGGACTGCAGCCGCGAAGCCGGCCACCGGTGGCGCTAGAGGCGGACGGCGGATGGAGTCCACTAAGGCCTCCAACCGACTCATCATCCGCTCCTCCAGCGCACGAGTAGCAGCCACCCAAGGCTCCTCCGGTGGCGATTGGGCCGGACGCTGCACCGATCGCGTCGGCTGCTCCGCCTGCGATGACTTCGCCGGCTGCACCGGCTGCGTCGACCGCGTCGATCGTATCACCCGCGCCGGCGGCTCCGGTTGCGCCAATTGCGCTGGCTGTGCCGGCTGGGCAGAGCTCGCCACCACCCTCTTCAGCTCCTCCAGAGCTGCAGCTAGCCGAGCCGTCTCTCGACGGGACTCGGCCAGCTGTGCCATCTGAAATATGTATCTGTGTATGTATTTGTTCCCGGCCAAGGTAAAACTTAATTAAGTAAAACGAACCTTTAAATCAGATTCTATTCACATTTTTTTGGGCTTTAATATTTTTGCACGGAACACATTTTTCTAAAATTAAAGTTGCCTATGTTACGCCTAGTACCATTACCTATGCCACGTGTTCCAGAGATTAACTAAGTCAAACAGACAGAAAGACGGAAAGACAAAAAAATAAAAATTGTATTTTTACTGTCGTGAATACACGATACCTTTTTTTTCGTGCGGAAATGACCCCCCCCCCCCCCCGCCCCCCGCCGGCCAGCGGGGACGGTTATGTCGGGCTTGAACCGAATAAAACCGCACGCCGTCTCGGGTCTACAGACGCCGGGGTGTAAGGTTGCCCATAGAGCATTTCCCTCGCACCCCGACTGACCCTGGGCCATCTCCGGTTTCGAGATGGCCCCCTCGGGTTTGGGAACCACGGTGTCCCCGTCTTGCCTCGGTTTGGGGGAGGGGCGCTAGTCGCTCCACCGTCTCGGCCTGCTTCTGCTGGGGTGGCAGGTGGCCTCACCCGCCACCCCCAGGCCTGCGCTCATTCATGGAGGACGGAGGTCGTATACACGATACCTACAGTAAAAATACAATTTTTTAATTACAATCATTGAAAATCTATAACTTTAATATTACAAACCGACACTTCTATTTTGTTTATTTGCATCGATTAAAATAATAATACAATTTTATAATAAATCATGAATGTTCAATGAGCTGCTAATATTGTCCGAGTGAACGAGACCTTAAAATAAAGTCAGTAATGTTTTACAACAAAACAATTACCTAGCAAGTTCGCCTTTCGTTAAATCATTCCACACAGTTTTCCCTTCAGGAGTGCTTAGTTTTTCAAATAATTGCACATGAACCGTGTGCCATATATCCGGAGAACCAATCTCATATACAGCATAGTCTTTTTCATTTGAGTAAACTAAATGGGCAGAGTAATCCCTTTTTTTATCTTTGGTTTTAATTTTCTTAATTCCATTGTGTTCTTTAGAGGTTGGATTAGGTGAATTTGAATCTTCTATGTCCTCATTCTCTTCAGATTCACCTTTTTGTGAATTGCTAGTTTTACTTTTAGCATAAGTATGAATTTTGCCGTTAAAGGCGCGGTCTTGAGAGATTTTAACTGTTGTTGGTAAGGATTTAACACTTTCTTCAACATCATCGTTTTCTACTTTCGATTCATCTTGCGCAAATCCCACGGTTCTAGTTTTAACAATTAAGTGAGAACCTGCAGCTATCTTTCTTTCTCTCTCTCTAGCACGTTTACTATCTAAAGCCTCCTTTTTCAAATTAGGTATAACGGATTCATAGTGATTAGTATCGATTCCTTGTTCATCAAACTCATTGATATGGCTTTTCCTATCCCGATCTGGAACTCCGTAAAAGTTATCATCATGAACGTATTTCGTATTTTCTTGTGTGACTGTTTCCACCACTATATTACGTTCATTTCGTTTTTCACGTGTATTTAGTGAGCTATTATTACTCGGACAAACATGAATATTATCTGTAAATGGAAATATTTATAATTTCAGTATTCTATAGCTTAATATTAATATGGCAGATAGATATGCGCGTCGTGTCAATAACTAACTAGTAGGTACTCATATGACGGGGGTGTGTGTTGGGTAACGGGGTGTGTGTTGGGTAACCTCCTCGAGTGTCGCTCCGATTCCGATCCCGCTGCAGTCCGGGGGGAACGGAATCGGAGCGGCCGGTACACCCTGGGCGGCGGTCAATGGCTTCCCCTTCACCCCTTCATAGGGTTGGCATTGATCGTCGGCCAATACCCAACGTGGCGGGAACACATCGCTCTCCGTACTCCTCTGCTTTCAGAGGAGACAGGATGAGCGATGCAGTGGTGAGATGGCCCAGGGTCAGCCGGGGTGCGAGGGATATGCTCTATGGGTAACCTTACACCCCGGCGTCTGAAGACCCGAGACGGCGTGCGGTTTTAGTCGGTGCAAGCCCGACATAACCGCCCCCGCTGGCCGGCGGGGGGTATCCGAAGGGATTTCCGCACGATAAAAAAAAAAAAAAAAGGTACTCATATGACGCGTGTACTGATCACGAATCAGTTAATAAGTCCAATTTTTTCACATACCTAATTGATTTCGACAGTGATTTACAGGAAGAATTAAAAGAGACAGAGTGCCGGCCGGTAGAATTTAAGCTCGAGTATTTTGTACTAGTTATACTGGGTGCTTACACTTTACTGATTTTGGCCAAAGTTACTTAATTTATTTACTGATTTTAGAAAGTATATTGATGATAATTCAATGATATTATTATGTTAAAATAAGGAGAAATCATAAGGTAGGTATTTATTACCCGAAAGACAAAAAGGGTGGGTTAGATCTAAGTTTGAACTGTAATTATGTACCATTATTTACACCTCAGGACAAAATAGGCAGTATTAGTAGGTATATTAAAATTGACCGCCGCCCAGGGTGTACCGGCCGCTCCGATTCCGTTCCCCCCGGACTGCAGCGGGATCGGAATCGGAGCGACACTCGAGGAGGTTACCCAACACACACCAATGGCTTCCCCTTCACCCCTTCATAGGGTTGGCATTGATCGTCGGCCAATACCCAACGTGGCGGGAACACATCGCTCTCTGTACTCCTCTGCTTTCAGAGGAGACAGGATGAGCGATGCTGTTAGTGGTGAGATGGCCCAGGGTCAGCCGGGGTGCGAGGGATATGCTCTATGGGTAACCTTACACCCCGGCGTCTGAAGACCCGAGACGGCGTGCGGTTTTAGTCGGTGGAAGCCCGACATAACCGCCCCCGCTGGCCGGCGGGGGGGTATCCGAAGGGATTTCCGCACGATAAAAAAAAAAAAAAAAAAAAAAAAAAAAAAGGTATATTAAAATTATTTAATAAATCTAAATGGGGCATTTTGATGCCAAAGTAGGCAGGTATGATTTCAAAAAACCGGCCAAGTGCAAGTCGGACTCGCTCATGAAGGGTTCCGTAGCAGCAAGTAAAATTTTCATATTTGAGTTGATTGAATGAAAGGTAAATTGCGGTTTACGATTTATGACGTATTAAAGAAAACTACTTACTAGATCTCGTTCTAACCAATTTTCGGTGGAAGTTTACATGGTAATGTACATTATATATTTTTTTAGTTTTATTATTCTCTTGTTTTAGAAGTTACAGGGGGGGGGGGACACATTTTACCACTTTGGAAGTGTCTCTCGCGCAAACTATTACCTCAATATCATTTTTGAAGACCTATCCATAGATACCCCAGACGTATGAATCATGAAAAAAAAACTTTGAGCTTCAGTTCTAAGTATGGGGACCCCCAAAATTTTTTCTTTTTTTTTCTTTTCTTTATTAGTTATCGAACCCCTCCGAAACGGCTTGACCGATTCTTATGAATTTTTTTGTGTAGGTATATTTATTAGGTTTGGGGTGTGTGTTGGGTAACCTCCTCGAGTGTCCCTCCGATTCCGATCCCGCTGCAGTCCGGGGGGAACGGAATCGGAGCGGCCGGTACACCCTGGGCGGCGGTCAATGGCTTCCCCTTCACCCCTTCATAGGGTTGGCATTGATCGTCGGCCAATACCCAACGTGGCGGGAACACATCGCTCTCCGTACTCCTCTGCTTTCAGAGGAGACAGGATGAGCGATGCTGTTAGTGGTGAGATGGCCCAGGGTCAGCCGGGGTGCGAGGGATATGCTCTATGGGTAACCTTACACCCCGGCGTCTGAAGACCCGAGACGGCGTTTTAAAAAAAAAAAAAAAAAAAAGGTATATTTATTACGTCTGAGAATAGGTCCTAGTTTATTTTTTATACCCTTTTTAAAACCGCTATTTTTAGTATTTTTTGTATAAGTATTTAGTAAAAAGCTGTTTTTTTACAAGCTTTCATTTATCGTGCTCTGTATGTAGGTATGTATGTTAATGCGGGTTAAATCTTACAACTGAATTTGAAGCAGTTATCCTTAACTGATTGTGATTAAATTTTACATACACGTTCAGTTTGGATGACAATGCATTAGGTATTATGGTACCATGGAGCTGGTCTGGTGATGGAGTAGGAAGGTGGCCATAGTAACTTCTTAACTAAACAAGATATAACTAGCGAATTTAGGCTCATTTGTTTTTTTTTGGTAAATACTCTGGTGCTACATGATACTTGGATATCCACCTTGGGGTCTGAAGATGGAGACAGTATGTGCTCTGTAGAACTAAACTAGATATACTTGTTGTGTTGAGCACCTTTGGCTGGTCTTGGCTAGCACTCTGGTGCTACATGACATTACTAAAACTAAAAGGTTGAAAATAAAATAGTTATTAAATAAAACTTATAAAAACGATTAAAAAAAAAACTGATACTAAAATAATATTAATAATTTTATACAAGGGTTGTTTTGATTTCAAGTTTGTAAGTAGGTATCGTAATTGGAACTCGGAGAAAAAACTTACGCAGACTTTCTTCTTACTTCTTTTCAGCATAACCATTTTTTTTACGTGCGGAAATCCCTTCGGATACCCCCCGGCCGGCCAGTGAGGCTGGTTATGTCGTGTATCGACTAAAACCGCACGGTGTCCTCCCCAAGTGTCCGTTGCCGGGCACCCCGGGTAAGCCCTCGAAAGGATAACCCCAGGGTTGCCGGCGATGCATAAAATTATTAACTTCGTTTTAGTACAACTGATTTTTTTAATAAAGCTTGTTTTCTAAGTGTATTTTCTTATATGACAAACAGATACTTTCATTTTATTTATTATCCATTTTATTATTGTTGCGTAAAAACTCGTTTTTAGCGTGAAGTAAATCTTTTTGTATTGTGCCTCTAAATCACTCACTGTGCTCAGTAGTCATGATATTCAATTTTAGACTACTTCGCTAGAAAAAATAACTGCTCGTGCAAAAAAAACTAACCATGACTAACCACTGTATACTTAGTACTGTATATTACAAGGATATTACGGTTTAAAAAGTACCTACGGACAGACACCCAGGTTTGTATTACCTGCTTATAACATGAGTGTGAAAGCGTTCGAACTGGTTTTATAATGCTCGCTAGCGTTCAACACAAAAACCAGTTTGATTGTAAACGGAGGGCTCAGGCCGACCGTGGCGAGCCGGCCAGAGCCAGTTTGCGCTCCGAGCTCGTTTCACGCTTGACAAACAAAGCAAAAAGTATAGCTTTAGCGTACATTCTTGTGATCAAAACAAAAATGGAAAAATTTATAGAAACAGTGCGAGGGTATCCTTGCCTATGGAACCCAGATGACCCTGATTATCCTGAGTTGCACGCGAGGGGACAAGCCTGGCAGAATGTCGTTAAAGAAATCGACGATGATTCTATTCCCAATAGTAAGTAATAATCTAAGATCAGTAATAGTCTCGATTGACTGCAATACCAGCTGTTTTTTTTCTTCTGTCAATGCCAAACCTTTTTAATATTGGAATACATGTTATCAATAACTGACGAATCAGTAGTTTTATAATTAACAGTGGAACAAAATGAATATATTTCATGTTTTGTTTATTATTTTACTAGCTATTGATATAGCTATCAGCACGCTTTGAATTCTGATCTCGTTCCGGCAACCCATGGGAATCTATTCCAGGAGTGAAAAAGCGGCCAAGTGCGAGTCGGACTCGCCCATGAAGGGTTCCGTAGCAGCAAGTAACATAATTTTTTTTTTTTAATTTTTATATTTGAGTTGATTGAATGAAAGGTAAATTGCAGTTTACGATTTATGACATATTAAAAAAAACTACTTACTAGATCTCGTTCAAACCAATTATCGTTGAAAGTTTACATGGTAATGTACATCATATATTTTTTTTAGTTTTATAATTCTCTTATTTTAGAAGTTACAGGAAGGGGGGGGGGGGCACATTTTATCACTTTGGAAGTGTCTCTCGCGCAAACTATTCAGTTTAGAAAAAAATGATATTAGAACCCTCAATATCATTTTTGGAGACCTATCCATAGATACCACACATGTAAGGGTTTGATAAAAATTTTTTTTTGAGTTTCAGTTCTAAGTATGGGGACCCCCAAAACTTATTGTTTTTTTTTCTATTTTTCATTTGGCCACGGAACCCTAAAAACCGGCCAAGTGCGAGTCGGACTCGCCCATGAAGGGTTCCGTAGCAGCAAGTAAATTTTTTATATTTGAGTTGATTGAATGAAAGGTAAATTGCGGTTTACGATTTATGACATAAAAAACTACTTTTCACTACCTTTCATTCAATCAACTCAAATGTAACTAGGACGGTTACCAGCTTCGCAATCAACCCAAACTTAAGCGTAGCGAGATTTGCCTATCCAACAATAGGTCAACGTGACCGGTCGACTTTTTCCATTGATTTGGTTTTACGGTGATTTTTCCTTGATGGTAAGACCGATCTGGACATTCGACACCTTACGACACTCAGTAATGTCTACTTCATCACCGTGGCAAATCGCTACGCTTAAAAATAAAACAAAAACATTATTATGTTGCTTGCTACTACGGAACCCTTAATGGGCGAGTCCGACTTGCACTTGGCCGCTTTTTAAACATGATATCTGTTTGAAAGCTTATGTCTGATGAATATTGGTATTTTGTCAGTAATTTAATGAATATTGAACTATAGTACATTTTCTTTTAATATTAATTTACTTGTGAACCTCTTGTTTGAGGCCTAATTCGTGATAAAATTAGGCTCTGCTGCTAACTTCGTCGCCCCTGTATAAATATTTAAAAGGTACATAAGAACACAGGTAAATAAGAACAGGATAAAGAATAATTCTAAATAATTTGTTGTATACCGACACCGAGATTTTATAGTCGTTTTGGAACGAAATATTTTGGGCACAGTTTCGATAACATTTAAGCCTGGAAGTATTTATTTGAAATACAATTTTTTTAAGCTATTGCATAGCTTTTATCGCTGGCTTTGAGCGCGGCGACCGAATCAAGAAATTCCGTAACGAAAATAAAACCTAACACCCCATATTTTAAAGAGGAAAGGTTTGTATATAAGTAGGTATGTTTGTAACCAATAGGCTCAAAAAGTACTGGACCGATTTTACAAAATTCTTTCACCTTTTGAATGCTACGTTATCACTGATTAATATAGGCTATTTTAATTGCAAGAAAAAATAAGGATCCCTACTAAAACTACATCAAGTTACCCAAGGTGTAAAAAAATGCCTATTAAATATCTTTCATCGCATGCGCTGCGAAAACTATTGATGTAAGAACAAAATTTTTTTCCACAATATTAAAGAACATATATTGATCTACAAAGAATGTCGCGATAGCATGTGTCTAACTATTGTTGTTATGTCACTATAATTACTTTTTAACATTTTAAAATTAAATAGAAATTCCGGCCAAAATCAGACCAAGCTATTTTTATACCTTTGCCTTAAAATCCTTACCTAAATAAATGATTACTCAATTACATAGCTTGTTTGGCGCCGACTCAAAATTACTTAGCTAATTAGTTTAAGAACTTAGTTATTAAGGTTAATTACAAACTCAACTATTTACAAAAATATATACATACTTAAATATAGTTTCATTACTTTAAGAAGTTAGGTATTAAGGTTAAATAAAAAGGCTTATTATTTTTTTCTTTTCGGTTTTTTCGGCGGTTTAATTTTTTGTTAAAAAGTTTTTATTTCATATTTTTTGTGGCTATAGTCCTCTAATTACAACATGCTTAATTTTTGATTACTTTTAAAATATCTACCTTCCTTATTTAAGCTATTAACTTTCATATAATACTTCTTTAACTTTATTATTTGTTGTATTATATAATTTATATATATACTTCTCATCAGAAAAATCGAAACACTTTAGTTTTTATGATATCTGTCCTAATTTAACACAAAAGAGTTTTCATTTCATGAAAAATATCACATGATTATATAACTAGCAGTTTGGCCATTACAGTTGTAAACGAAAATTCTAAATTCAAAATTAGAATTTCATTTGTTTGAAATGAATCATTGTTTTGAGACAAATTAATTTTAGGATTGGAGTACATCTAACCTTTGAAACTAAAAATAAGCGTTTATCTTGAAACTTTTTCTTCTTTATTTGTTTACTGTGACTTTGGGACGTCTGAAAAAAAGTTTTTTTCTTAAACATATGGATACTTCGCCCGTAGAAGCCGCCCAAGTGGTGGCATTGCTGGATACTGGACTTAGTCAGCTTGTTGTGGCTGAAAGATTGCATCTAAGCCTGTCCTGTCCTCTGTTCATAGAGTCTACAAACGCTTTTGGGAGACAGCTCTGTTCATCCGCCGTTCAGGATCTGGCAGACATCGGGTCACTTCTGAGCGAGACGATAGATTTATTGTAACAACTTCCTTACGAAATCGACGCCTTAACGCTTTTCAACTGCAGCAGCAGCTTCATGTTGTACATAGAGTGGCTGTAAGTGACTCAACCATTAGAAGAAGGTTGAAGGAACGTGGACTTGTACCGCACAAGCCAGCAAATGGGCCGAAATTAACTGCAGGCCATCGAAGAGCGCGCCTTAACTTGGCATGTGAGCACCCAAATTGGTCATACCTCCAGTGGAGCAAAGTTCTCTTTTCTGATGAGTGTAAAATTATGCTGTATGGTACCGACGGAAGGAACAAGGTATACATTAGAGATGGAGAACTCTTTGCACAATGCTGCATTGAAGAAAAGGTCGGCTATGGTGGCGGTTCGTGGACGGTTTAGGGAGGAATCAGCGCTGACGGTAAGACGGAGCTTGTCTTCGTGTCTGGGCCATGTCTACCTGCACTAAACTCTCATCGATACATCCAACAGTGTCTTGAGCCTCACGTGGAGCCCTATGCACATTTTATTGGCAACGGCTTCATATTCATGCACGACACTGCTAGGGATCACACCACGGGCGTTGGATGAGACTATCTTACCGAAGTCGGTATCTCCATTATGGAATGGCCAGCAAGAAGCCCAGACATGAATCCCATTGAACATCTATGGGATGCGTTAAAGAGACGAATTCGTGCAAGAGATCCTGAGACACTTAGCCAGCTGCAAAATGCAATCCAAGAGGAATGGAATGGAATGCCACAACATGTGATCGTGACTCTCATCCGATCGATGAAAACCCATCTGGAAGCAGTAATAAGAGCTCGGGGAGGGAATACAAGTTTTTAAATAAACGCTTATTTTCATTTACGTGTTGTTTTATCAACTTTCTTCACACTCCATACAGGGTAAAAATGTCTCGTTAAACAAAATACGAAACCTATGAAATACAGGGTAAAAATGGCTCATTAAACAAAATACGAAACTTATGAAAATTTAATTTGAATTTAGAACAATAACATTATAATTTGAAAAGCTTATATTTTTCACTATTAAACGACATTTGACATATATTCCTAATTTTCCACATTTTTCTAATAATCGTTAGAAAACATAAACTTGCAAGGTGTTTCGATTGATGAGAAGTGTAGGTATATATATATATATATATTGTATTATATTATATATATTTATGTATATATATACAAACAAACATATTATATTCAAGTGGACTTTCCTTTACCTTTCTGTCTGCTTAAGAAGTACGAGTGGTAACCTTATGCTATCAAGGAATAAACGCACACCACGCAGCTTGTCATAACCAACGAAACAACACACGAACACGAACCCTTTACCTTACTTAGATACTTTGTAAATAGATACACATTATATTTACATAGAAATACCTAGACCAATGCAAAGAGACACATTCATGCAGACAATTTTTTTCACTAAGCGGTAATCGAACCGGCGTAGCAGTCGAATGCTCTACCGCACAAAGGTCGTCAAAAGTTTACTTATTTCCATATGGTTCTCTATTAACAAAGAAAATACTGATAAAGTAATACATAGGATAGTCAAGCCTGTTATCTCAAGTATAGTTAGAGGTGAAAAATTATATAATATAAAATTCTTTCTTTTTATTATTGCAGTTAAAGCCGCAAGGACTGAGTGGAGAAAACTCCGCGACAATCACCGCGAAGCTTTAAAAAGAGCAAAACTAGGACAAAATAAATTATTACCAGCTCAAGTCACCACTTGGAAATACGCCAAGGTCATGCAATTTTTAGAGCCTCACATGAAGTATCGTATTACCGAAAACATCGACATGGATCCACCACCCGTTGTAACAAAACCTAATAACTCAGATCACGACGTGTCAACAACTAATGCTCTCGAGTTGGCGAAAATTGGCACTCCTAGTAAACGTCGCTGTACAGAATACAACATCGTAGAAGAAACCTCAAGTAAAGCAATGCATGCTAAAGAGCTAGATGTACTTGAATCTTTTTTTAACTGTATATTAAAAAGCACAAGGGATATGCCGAATTGGATGCAAACACAAGTAAAGAAAAAAATATTTGCCATTATAATAGATGCTGAAGAACGTTTATCATCTCAGGAGCAAAATACTACAACGGAAGAATATGTCCATCATAATAATTATGTCATTGAGAGTAAGATAAAAACAGAAATGTTTGACGACAGTTAAAATAAAATAGATTCCGCTTTATTCATAAGGGATATAAATATTAAGCTCATGGCGGACGTGATATTACGGGAGAACAGCGTGATAGGCTGAGCGCAGATTGATGACTTGTAGGTATTAGCACATATTACATAGGTTATATTATTCTAATGTATTAGACAGCTTAGTGTGAGCACTTTCATAGTTCTATAAAACAATAGTCTGTCTTAAGCCTGTCTTGTCTCTAATGAGCGTTAATTATACTTGGTCGTTAGCCGGTATTCGATTGCCGGAATTCGGACAAACGACTAAGTGTAAATAAACGGAGTCAAGTACGCCCGTATTCGAAGAGCTTTCTTTTGGTTAGCCGACGCCGTTTACCTTCCAATTTGGACGCAAACAGCACTTTGCCAGTCGACACAATGAGTAGTGTTGCTCTTCAAAGAAGCATAGGTACATATTATTTCTGTCACCCCAGCAGAAGCAGGCCGGGACGGTGGGGCGACTAGCGCCCCTCCCCTAAACCGGGGCAAGACGGGGACACCGTGTGGTTCCCAAATCCGAGGGGGCCATCTCGCAAGTGGAGATGGCCCAGGGTCAGTCGGGGTGCGAGGGATATGCTCTATGGGCAACCTTACACCCCGGCGTCTGTAGACCCGAGACGGCGTACGGTTTTAGTCGGTTCAAGCCCGACATAACCGCCCCCGCTAACCGGCGGGGGGGTATCCGAAGGGATTTCCGCACGAAAAAAAAAAAAAGTACATATTATTTGTGACATTTTATCTATAGAATTGGCTGAATTTGTTTTATCTATAAGTCCGATGGGTAATAAAAAGGCAGAGGTAACTACGTGAAAAACTTTATATAGTTATATTTATATATATATATATATATATTAATTACCGCTTTTATCCAAATGCTGTGCAACCATAACCGTAGTCATTAGTGTAAAACCTTTGAAAGCTGTTAAGTAATTTGTCAAGTTATCAACTTCAAACTTAGGGTCGTTACCACTGTTAACTTTGTAATAAGGTTCTGCCTCACGTTGAACACGACTCTGTTGATATTGCAAAAAGAAAAGTTATATAGTTGATTTAAAATAATTATCTACAGCTACTTATAAATAACTCTAAAGAAAATTAAGCCTAAAAGACAGATAAATATTTATATACATACGTCATAGAATTCCTCCGCATCATCACCGACTGGTAGTGTTATCAGAAGACTGGCAGCATTGCCACATTGAATGGCCAGGCTAATTCTTTGTGCAAGATAAAGTCCAGCCTTTAGGTCACGTGTAGCTTCGATCAGCTGCTTTGCCTAATTTTTGTAGACAAAACGGGCAGTTGGATGGACCCCATGACCCCAGCGTCTCAACCCCAAACGGCTCAAAAACAATCACCTACTAGGTTGGAATATTTACGCCGTTTGAGGCTTTCCGCAGATGCAGCAGCAGCGCCGGCACAGTCCGCTGTGCTTGGTAGGTGTGAAGGTGTCGACTCACGTTGTGTCCCCTTCCTAAAGGCCCACTCACCTTCCAAGGCAATAACGACATACCATCCGGTCTCTTGCCATCGTCGCGTACCAGCCCATTAGGTTCACAAACGGCGGGCACGCCAGCGGTTGCAAGAGCACGCCGGATTATGTCGTTGATGCTAGCGTGTCGTGATATACGGCCTGCACTTCTGCTGCATGAAAGACCATGGTGCCCAAGGCTGTCGACACATTCACCACAGTGACTATGATGCGGAGAAACACACGGCGCTCTGAAACGGAGACAAGTGGCAATGCGGAAAGTAGTATCGTCCAACATGGTACCTATGTTGGGCGATGGAAGTGCCTGGATCCAGAATCCTGACTCCCATTCCCCCACAGTCAATAATATATACTTTATATATAATTATACAGCGTGAGTTTATAGTCCTTTTGGAACGAAATATTTTGGGCACAGTTTCGATAACATGTAAGCCTGTAGGTATTTATTTGAAAAACAAAAATACTGTACCTACATAGCATTACTAGATACGAACTACCAGTGAGATGACCTCAACAGACGGGTCCTAATAATTGATCGTTAATGATACCGGAACAAACCGCACACTCGAGCTAGAACCGCGGAACTGATGATGGCGGCGGCGGGATGGCACGTACGTCACCGTTCGAGTCCTGACATGTCTCCACTGGCGCTGAGAAGCGCTGACTGGACGGTTACCGAATTATGTTGAATGAAAATAACCGTAGTAAAACGTAGTAAGCGTTTTACGTGAAATTGAAAGGAGTTACCACGAATTCTCATTTGATTTGTGCAAATGACATACATTTTGATCTTTTTATAAAAATATATAATATCAGAATTATTAGAGGATATGTCTCTATTAGTTGGTACCTACGACGTCGTCCATCCAGCTTATTATGCATACGCAGTGCGTGAATATCTAAATAAGGAATTTGGTGCACCCTAGACTTTTATTTGTGATAAAACAACTTGTTTATACTCGTGAATACGAAACTCGTGATGACTCAAGCAGTGATGGTCGTACGTCTTCGAATTCATGAAAAGTAATAGAGACAGGTACACATTACATACGTTAAAAGAAAATACCATTAATCCATAAAAAGTTCCCGTTGTGAATCGAACGTGGAGGACCCACTCGATTTCGGGCAGTTACTTATGGGGTACAGTAACTATGTAAGTTGCTTATTTTGTAAACAGCTATAATTATTTTTGTTGTTGTGTTTATTGTGTTATCACTACATAGACCATAAAGTCATTTATCGTTAAATCATATCCTAATACTTAAAGTATTTCTGACTGTCCAATGTCCTTTGTCATAAAGTATGATACATAACCTAAAGTGGACAATGTGTCGCGGCCTGTTTCGCCTAATAGATACCTTTTTTTTCGTGCGGAAATCCCTTCGGATACCCCCCCGCCGGCCAGACCGCACGCCGTCTCGGATCTTAAGACGCCGGGGTGTAAGGTTGCCCATAGAGCATATCCCTCACACGCCTAATAGGTACCTACGCAGTTATGAACAAGGACGAACCTTCATTCAATAAAAACTGTCAATGAATTACCGAAGCGCTAATAATGTTTCTACTCGAACGAATGAAAAAGATTACAGAAAAGTTAACATTTTTATTATAACCGGTATAGCAATTTGGACATCTCAAAATGCTACCATAGATTATTCCGAGTAACCCCCTTTCGGGTCCAAAACGACTATAAAGTCAGCGTGTATAGTTAAGTCGAAGTGGATACAAAACAAATAGAGCAGGCTACTATGACGATTAACAAAACGGTTCAGTTTCGGAGCAATTCATTACAAGTTGCTAGGGAGAGAGATGTAGCTATACGCCCTATATAGCTCCATCCCCCTCCTTTTGGATAGCGGCCCAAAACACGATCGCTAAGCGCATCATGATACAGGTTACTTAAAAGTAGATAATATGTAGTACAATGAGAATCAGACCTATTGCTGGGAGAAGCATTTCGCTGGCGGAACGGAATGCCCACCACCACCTGCCTGTCTACCACCATAGCAATCGCATTTTTTGCCTCTAGATTCGTTAGGAGGTGGACAAAACTTAGCCTAGTCAATCTAGGCTGTGACAGGCAACGGATAGAATCGATTTTTTTTCTGCGAGAAGAAAACCCACTTCTTCCCAACCCACAAAAACTTCTTGGCCACCCAGTTGATCTGGTAAACATAATATTATTCTAATAATAGGTACTAAACTTACCGGGGTGCGACTGGTTGGGGGGTGCGACTGGTTGGAGTAGGGGTGCGACTGGTTGGATCACCTCCAAGTTTGGTGCACCCTGGGCAACGTGGGCGATGACGCATCATTGATTGCTCCTCTGGAGTAGCTGGCCCCAACGTCAACGGCCAAGAGTCTGACCAACCGGCCCTTT
Source organism: Cybosia mesomella (assembly GCA_946251805.1). Taxonomy (NCBI): domain Eukaryota; kingdom Metazoa; phylum Arthropoda; class Insecta; order Lepidoptera; family Erebidae; genus Cybosia; species Cybosia mesomella. Next base: position 23,745,968 of record OX276390.1, on the reverse strand, counting down.
CCAGGGCCAGCTGACCCCATTGCACGAGGGGGTCGGGGTATAGCGGGCCTGCAAAGCCGGCGGGGGGGTGGTCGCTCCAGCTACCCCTCTGCTCTTATCAGAAGGGACACTGCGAATGGCCCAGGGTCAGTCGTAGTGCGAGGGATATGCTCTATGAGTAACCTTACACCCCGGCGTCTGTAGACCCGAGACGGCGTGCGGTTTTAGTCGGTTCAAGCCCGACATAACCGCCCCCGCTGGCCGGCGGAGGGGTATTCGAAGGGATTTCCGCACAAAAAAAAAGGTACTAAACTTACCCTTGATGTTTCAAAACTGTTATCATTATTCTCTTGAATTGCATCATTTGATATTACACAAGTTACGGTCTGAAACGGTTTATTCTAAAGTTATAAGCAGTATATTCTACATGCAACGCCGGCCGTGAAAGCCTTAAGATTTATATTAATTCTCATCGTTCACATAATTTTAACTTTGCTTAAGGCGACGTTGGAGCTAAATGCTTAAAAATTTAATTTAATTTAATAATAAATTTAATAAATAATAATAAATTTAATAAATAATAATAAATTTAATTTAATTTAATAAATTTTATTAGTTTTTAATTAATTTCTAAATGCTTAAAAATTTAATTGAATTAATTAGGCGGAGTCATCAAAAAACAATGTTTAAAAATGACTGTAAAGTTATTCATTGTTTCCGTAGTTCGCAAGAATCACGGTAGATGGCTCCAACGTCGCCTTAAGACGTATATGATATATCGGAGAATTTCGAATATCTGGGACGTGTCTAGTTGGCTCAGTTGGTCAGAGCACTCCCCCTGTAAGGGACTGGTCGCGGGTTCAAGTCCCGTCCTAGATGTTCTCTTTTTCCGATCGAATTCTTTAGAAAAAAGTAAGCATACAAAATGCTTAAAAATTTAATTGAATTAATTAGGCGGAGTCATCAAAAAACAATGTTTAACTTTGCTTATATTAGCTAAGTAGGAAGTAGTAGGTATAGGCAAAACAGATTACTTGTATGGTAACTTACATCAAGTCTTCGTAACATATAAGCTTGGCGCGGTATATCTCTTCGAAGCCGGAGTATGTAGGGGTCGAGTAGGCGTACCCGTTTCTCATTAGAGCCTTCGAACACGTGTTCAATCGGTAGATACTCGTCACCGAAATTCTGTTGAGACAGGAAGTAGGTAATAGAATAATTTGCTGTCACATTGTCCTTATTTTAAAAATACGATCACAATAAACATTTACCTACATTAGAACACCAAATCAAAGGTATCTTTCTGTTACATACCTAAATAATTCTAATGATGGAGACATATACCTGCCTATAAACTGTACTTTAGAAATACCTTTTGTTTCCGGATAGGTACAATCTCGCCTTGGGCACGAGCACGACAAAGCCGTTACGTCAGAGTCGAACCGACTAACATAGTAAAACCATACATTATCTCTGACATCAGACCCATTGCTGGGAGAAGCATTTCGCTGGCGGAACGGAATGCCCACCACTCCCTGCCTGTCTACCACCATAGCCATCACATTTTTTGTCTCTAGATTCGTTAGGAGGTGGATAAAACTTAGCCTGGTCAATTCTAGGCTGTGACAAGCAACGGATAGAATCTTTTTTTTTCTGCGAGAAGAAAACCCACTTCTTCCCAACCGACAAACACTTCTTGTCCACCCAGTTGATCTGGTAATATAGGAAAAGTAAATTTTCTTTAAAAAAATCATTTTCAATTCACTATCAGAAAAACAAAATCGTAAAGCTTCTACTAACACCAGACTCACTAGTTATTTTGACAGTGAGAGCCAGTTTTTTAGAGCAGTCTTTTAAAACACTATGCTTGAACAATTCGTCTCTTTGAAACCGTGTCACTTCACTTTCAGGAGCCACGCTTAGTAACTGTGAAACAAAAGTTTATAGGTAAGTAGGTACCTGCTTATACAGTCGGGGTGCGAGGGATATGCTCTATGGGCAACCTTACACCCCGGCGTCTCTACAGACGCCGGGGTGTAAGGTTGCCCATAGAGCATATCCCTCGCACCCCGACTGTATAAGCAGGTAATAAAAAATAAATGATACCCCCCCGCGTGCCAGCGGGGGCGGTTATGTCGGGCTTGAACCGACTAAAACCGCACGCCGTCTTGGGTGCCAGCGGGGGCGGTTATGTCGGGCTTGAACCGACTAAAACCGCACGCCGTCTTGGGTGATCACCCAAGACGGCGTGCGGTTTTAGTCGGTTCAAGCCCGACATAACCGCCCCCGCTGGCACGCGGGGGGGTATCCGAAGGGATTTCCGCATGATAAAAAAAAAAAGGCACCTGCTTATACACGCCGCCGGGGCACGCCGCAATAGCGGCGGTAAGGCCCATCATGGAGGATTGGCTAGAGAGGCGACACGGAAGCCTCTCGTACCGACTGACGCAGGTGATCTCCGGGAAGGGGTGCTTCGGGGACCACCTGCATCGGATCAGGAAGGAGCCAACGCCTGAGTGTCATCACTGCGACGCGAGCGAGGACTCAGGGCTGCACACGCTGGCGGAATGCCCGGCGTGGGAGGCGCCAAGGCGTCACCTCGTGGCAGCCATCGGGGTGGGGTGGCAGCCCGGAAGAGATTTAGAACTCTCCCGGCTCGCCGAGCCCGCAACTTGCTCGCCGCGCGTCGCAGGCGACTCAGGCGCCGGAGGTCGCTTAACGACCTCCGTCCTCCATGAGCGCAGGCTTGGGGGTGGCAGGTGAGGTCGCCTGTCACCCCAGCAGAAGCAGGCCGGGACGGTGGGGCGACTAGCGCCCCTCCCCCAAACCGGGGCAAGACGGGGACACCGTGGTTCCCAAACCCGAGGGGGCCATCTCGAAACCGGAGATGGCCCAGGGTCAGTCGGGGTGCGAGGGATATGCTCTATGGGCATCCTTACACCCCGGCGTCTGTAGACCCGAGACGGCGTGCGGTTTTAGTCGGTTCAAGCCCGACATAACCGCCCCCGCTAGCTGGCGGGAGGGTATCCGAAGGGATTTCCGCACGAAAAAAGAAACAAAAAAGGTACCTGCTTATACATTCAGGCTCTGCTTACATGAAAAAATGCATTATACAATTTTGTTTACCTCAGGTTCACAGTTTATGAAGACAGCTCTCACTTCCACCTGAGGCCGTCCATCACTTATTTTGTAATCAGCGTCATTCTCTTCCTCATGTATCAGCGCTCGATTTAATTGACTTAAAATTACGATACAAAGTATTCCTACCCTGGGAATAAATTGAAATTCAAATGATTTAGTTTGTAGCTGAAGGACTGATTGGCTAACTCTTTTCATATCCATGCACAAGGTTGGGTATTTAGATACCCTAGAACTTAACCTGGCTGGGGTTAGCCAGGTTAAGTTAAGTACCTACTTAACAATACTAAACCTGCCTACATTATTCTGGCTTATCTCTAGTATCAGGACTAGGCATAGTCCACTCAAAGAAAGTCCAGTCGCGTCAAAGAACTTGGAGTTAACTACAAATTCTACCTCAAAGCTTGAGAAACCTTGTAGAATATTGGCCCTCTACCGAGGTGGCGAAATTCGGCGCTTTCACTCCAGGCTATGGACCGGACCCACTGAATCCGGTAAGACGCTAATTACATCAAGAGACGAGTTCTATTTCAAGGAGAGTTCATGGTGTTGATAGATAATTCCAGTCGTGATGACGCCACACCGTTGTTGGCACCCAACCAACTTGGTAAGTTGTCACAGGACTCACAGGTGTCTAGTGAAGCAGCCGTGTCTGAAGAGTAAACTGCGTTATCTGATAAGATGAGAGTGTAGCATCTCGTTTGACTCGGCTGAGCACTGCAGCCTCAAAGACAAGCTAATTTTATTTGATCGTTTGTAGTATTTCTTTGTTTTTATTTTTAATATATTAGTGTTTAACATACCATTTACTTTCCATATGCAAATTATTATTATTGGACCTAAAATAATAAAAAGGTCTAAAATTCTATTCAAAATATTCAAAGTGACGTAACAGTTGTCTCATACTCGTACGTCACGTTACGTCATTCGGTGGCAGTCTCTTACATTCATTTTTAACCTTCTTGGACAGTGATATACATACACCAGCAGGATAATCGAGTGGTAATCACCCACTCGATTATCCTGCTGGTGTCGTAAGTCGTAACATGAGAAGCCGGTGGATTTGAACGTAAATGCGTCGGCTCATACAAACGCATGTGGTTACCAGAACCCGATCGAGGGGGGGGGGCAAGCCGGGCATTTGCCCAAAGCGGCAAAAATGAGGGGCGGCAAAATTGACTTATTCCCATCTTCCAACCCAGCCGTTAGCCATCCATACCATCCAACCTACTTCAGGTTGGGATCCGCAAAAAGTACCGATACCTGAGTAGTATCGATACATACTTTCATTTCGATACTAAGTATATAGTAAGTACACGATACTTGCGATCCGATATTTTTGAGGTACTTTTATAAGTACTAGATACTTTTAACAAAATTTAAATCACAACATTAGATACATTAGATGCCTGAGTGTCATCACTGTGACGCGAGCGAGGACTCAGGGCTGCACACGCTGGCGGACTGCCCGGCGTGGGAGGCGCCGAGGCGTGATCTCGTGGCAGCCATCGGCGTGGGAGTCCTCTCGCTCGGCAGCATGATTGCGGCAATGGTGCGGAGCGCGAGCGCGTGGGCCGCCGCCACCTCCTTCTGCGAGCATGTGATGCTCACGAAGGAGATGGCGGAGCCCGCCCGGGAGAGGCTCAGAACTCTCCCGGCCCGCCGAGCCCGCAACATGCTCGCCGCGCGTCGCAGGCGACTCAGGCGCCGGAGGTCGCTCAACGACCTCCGTCCTCCATGAGCGCAGGCCTGGGGGTGGCAGGTGAGGCCGCCTGTCACCCCAGCAGAAGCAGGCCGGGACGGTGGGGCGACTAGCGCCCCTCCCCCAAACCGGGGCAAGACGGGGACACCGTGGTTCCCAAACCCGAGGGGGCCATCTCGAAACCGGAGATGGCCCAGGGTCAGTCGGGGTGCGAGGGATATGCTCTATGGGCAACCTTACACCCCGGCGTCTGCAGACCCGAGACGGCGTGCGGTTTTAGTCGGTTCAAGCCCGACATAACCGCCCCCGCTGGCCGGCGGGGGGGTATCCGAGGGGATTTCCGCACGAAAAAAAAAAAAAAAAAATATACATTAGATATAGACAACAGCCCTAGATATAGACAACAGCTTATGTTTAGAGCGTGGGCTTCCAGTTTCTCGTGATTCTTTTTTTGGTTCCCCGGCAGTCTTAACAAATGGACGTGTGTCGTGTGTGCTCAGTGGTATCCAAATTAATATTTTTGTTAAATTCCTATTGGCTGAATTACGAGACTCAAATTCTCGTTTACTCGAACGGACTTCTTACGGCAAGACTCCACCCCCCGAAAAGGATAGATGCAGTAAAGTGCGAGTAATGTCTTCTCCGGATATCTCAAATATTGATAAAGAACCGGAACCGTCAAATACATCGTCGAGGTCTAAACGCTTCCGACCCGACTTTTCACCTGAACAGACAAGTGATTTCAAAGCGTTTGAACGTAAGGTTATGAGTATGTTGACAGCCTGGAAAGAGGATCAAGACATTGCACTAAACAAATTAACTAAGGATATAAAAGAGGTTAAATTACAAAATACGAAGATACAGAAAATTCATGTTGATATAGAAAAATCTATTGAATTTGTAAACTTGGCATTTGAGGACATGAAGAGGATGGTGGAAAGATTAGAAAAAGAACGCCAGGAACAGCGTACCTGCATTCTGGAATTGGAGAGAAGGATTTTGGATTTACAGCAAAGCACACGGACTAGTTCATTGGAAATTAGGAATATCCCTTATAAGGATAATGAAACCACCGCTGATCTTACTTCCTTGATGATGAACACTTGTAATGCACTCAGTGTCCCATTGAAAGCATCTGAATTACGGGACATATATCGCATACCGGGAAAAAAAAGTTCAAATAGGCCAATTGTTGCCGAGCTTCAGTCTGTACCTTTAAAAGGAACTATACTTAATGCCTCGCGAGCTTTTAATAAAGGGCGTCGACTAGCAGAGAAATTACACACTGGCCACAATGGTCTCGCAGGTGAACCACAATCGGTTTACGTAGCTGAACATTTACCTACCAGCCAAAGGCAATTATTCTACGAGACCCGCAAGTTTGCTAAATTGCAAGATTATAAGTTTTGTTGGACTCAAAACAACAAGATTTTTCTCCGTAAGCTTGAAGGAATGGAGGCAATTATTATCACTTCGGTCGCTTATCTCGACAAGTTATCAAAATTGCCATAAATATGACTGTTATCTAGTTAAGTTCTATCGAGGGGACTTATCATTTGCATCAAAAACTTTTATTATAATGCTATTATTCTCTATGTATATACCTCTATTGTATTTTTATATTGAAAAGATATGCGATGTGTTATGGTCTGATGGATTATACATTAAATTACACACAATAGGTACATGACTACTGTACACACACAATACATTTATACATTTTCACCTAGACGCCGCTCACTATATTTTAATGAAACTTACTTACACTTACACTTCACACACAATTTTAATAAATAAGCAATCGATATTATAGACGTAGAATACCGTTCGATCTTTGACTGTCATTGCGTCATTTCAATTTATAATTCTTATCCATGTACCAATATTGTTAGATAAAATCCTACCTCAAATGACTATGCGTAACAGATTACATCAAAGACAAAACCATTTTAGTGGGCACAAATACTGCATATTTACACTACTTTATTCCCGCTCAACATATTTCGATAGAAACTCAACTACATTACATCTTAAATATACTTTTTATACTAAACCGATAAATATACAACTAATTGTGAATAAGTATAATGATACGCGTGGTATCTTTAATTTAACTATGTTTGGCCTATATTTGCGTACTATTTTCTTACTACATGTACATTTAGTGCCACCAGTATGCGTGATTATTATTTATATCCAACAATGACTGACTTAAACTATGTTTCAAATGAACTTGACGCAATTGGCACATCCCAAACATTTGTTTGCAAACAAGATCAATGTAAGAGACTAATTACTAACATTAGTAATTCAATCAAAATACTACATATTAATATTCGCAGTGTAAATTGCAATTTTGATGAGTTGATTGTGTTTCTTAACAAAATAGATATTTTACCAAATATTATAGTTATTTCAGAGTGCTGGCTGAACACAATATCAAACACTCAATTACCATCCTTAGAGACTCATAGACACTAGCGTACTGAAAATAATATTAATAAAAACGATGGCGTTATTTATGTGGAAAAATCACTACTTCACACTGTCACCGAAGCACACATTTTAGATGCTAGTTGTTTAATCTGCAGTGCTATTCTCTACGGTAGCTCGTCGACGAGCTCGTCGACGAGCTCGCAAAATGCTGCTTTGGATTTATATTTTATTTTAAATTTAGATTTAGATTTAGATTTAGAAATTATGTGTGTAAATTATTTAGAAATCTAAATCTAAATCTAAATCTAAATCATAAATTAAAATTAAAATAAAATATAAATCCAAAGCAGCATTTTGCGAGCTCGTCGACGAGCTCGCAAAAGTAACGTAGAGAATAGCACTGCTGTAAGATAGATGGCCTTGACCTTGCGGTGGTTGCACTTTATCGTCCTCATTGTGGCTGTTTTACGGATAACTTTTTAAATGAATTACATAAAACACTTGCATCGTTATCCAACTGCAAACACGTTGTCATGATAGGTGATATTAATATTAATATTATACCTAATAATTTAGACTCGCATGCAGATGAATACCTTAATATCGCGGCTTCTCATGGTCTTCTGCCCACTCGAAAGCATAGATGCCTAGATCACATATTTTTTAAATCCAACCTACAAGCCACAACATTGTTAATTGAGTGTTCTATTACCGACCACATCCCTTGTCTTCTTAATATTGAAGCGGGATTGAAGCTTCCCACCAAGTTTTCAAACTTTACCAAAGTTGACTATCCCTCTGTATTTATAGATGTGTCAAATACTGACTTTAGTTCAGTGATTAGCATGACAAACCCTGACATTGCCACGGAGACGTTGGTATCATATATCATATTCTTATGTTTGATACCGGAGTTTTTCCAAAAGAATTTAAACTCGCGGAAGTGATTCCTATATACAAGAGTGGAGACAGAGGCTGTGTCAATAACTACAGACCTATTTCTATTCTGTCAACCCTTTCTAAATTAGTAGAAAAGCTTTTAAATAAACGTTTAACGAATTACCTTGAAACAAAAAACCTCTTATCTAAATCGCAATTTGGCTTTAGAGCAGGCATCTCAACAAATGATGCTGTGCATGAATTAACTCATCATATTGTGTACAATTTAGATAATAAGAAAAAAGTTATTACAATATTTCTGGACTTAGCTAAAGCATTTGACACAGTCTCTGTCCCACTCCTACTGGAAAAACTAGAGAGACTTGGAATCCGCGATGTGCAACATAAATTGTTTGCAGATTATCTCAGTGAAAGGTACCAAAGAGTGAGAGTCGGTGACACCTATTACTTTTGGAGTACCGCAAGGCAGTGTCCTCGGCCCAACACTCTTTCTTATATACATAAACGATTTATGTAATCTAGAACTAAAGAATGGTAAAATCATAACTTTCGCTGACGACACTGCATTGATATTTAGTGGAGATAATTGGAGTGATGCTTTTTCTTTTGCACAGGTGGGCTTCAATGCCGTTTCATTATGGCTCAGGAATAATGGATTAACGCTCAATGTTGACAAGACTAGATACATGCCATTCGCTATAAAAAGCTCTCCGACAAACCTACCAAATAATAGCGTCATTGTGGCCCATAACTGTTTAGAAAATCACTCTTGTGCTTGCAACCAGTTAAAAAGTGTCACCAACATTAAGTATCTCGGCATTATATTAGACGATACTTTAACATTCAACTACCACATTGATCTTCTTTCAACCAGAATTCGAAAACTCATGTTCATTTTTAAAAACTTGCGCCACATAGCGGATAAGAAGATCCTTAAAATGGTCTATATATCTTTATGCCAACCGATTTTATCATACTGCATTTCAGTATGGGGTTGCGCCTGTAAAACTAGTTTGATAAAAGTCGAAAGAGCTCAAAGGGCAGTGCTTAAGGTCAGTCACTTTTTGCCTTACATTTATCCTACTACCGAACTTTACCAACTTTCGGATGTCCTTACAGTTCGACAATTATATATTTTAAATATTATTCTGAAGCAACATTCTCTCCTTCCATACGACTCTTCTACCACCAGGAAACGTCTGAAGCATAAGGTTTGCCCTCCAACTGACTATCGCTCACGTACAGCATTCGCAAACAAACTTTTCGGATTTCGCGGACGGTACCTTTATAACAAAATAAATAAGAAACTACACATTTACTCTCTCACTAAATATCAATGTAAAAAAACTGTCTCAAATTGGTTGAAGTCTCTCAGTTATGAAGAAACTGAAAATTTAATAACTATTCCAACGTAATTCATCACCAATAAATAATAAATCTGTCACACAGTTTACCATGAAGTTCAGATTATACCATAGGAACGTTTGCAAACGAGACATATACATATACACAAACACGCACATACACACATTCACACACAGAGACACACACACGCACATACACACTAACACATACACACACACAAACACACACACACACACATATTACTAACTTGGTCATCTCACAAAATTATTATTACACCTATGTCTATCTACTTTATATAGTTTATCCAAGTACCTACACTTACCGTAACGCCTTCTTATCTAGAGTTAGGAGAGGCTGGTCATCTGTCATACAGGTTCCCACCTAGTACGGATACCAGTTCTCTCACACAGATCTCACCTTTTAGGTGACGTAAAACTAGTTCTGAAGCTATTTATTGTTATTGTTATGCTTTACTGTGTGAGAGAAGAAATAAACATTATTATTATTATTATTATTATCTCTTTATTTACTTTTAAATTACTTATAAATTACATTTTTAAATACATATTAAAAAAAAAAAAAGAAAACATCTATTTAAAAATATAAAAAATAGTGCTCCACCGGCAGCGTGGCAGGGCCCAAGCTACCGGCGGTCGGGGTCACAGAGAGAGAAACCTCCGGACAATGCGTGCCGTGTCGAGGATGACCGCCTTCTGCATCTGACCCTTGACCCAACCATCTAGCGAGAGTCTCTTGAGGTGTTGGTCGAGGCTCTTCGCTATCAGCCCGTTCGCCGAAATGACTATCGGGACAATGATTGTTGAATCGACATCCCACATGGCGGTAACCTCGTGAGCCAAGTCAAGGTACTTGCTGATTTTGTCCTTCTCAGCCTTCACGAGGTTTTCGTCATGCGGGATGGTGATGTCAACGATCATTGCCCGGCGCTGGGGCCGGTCGACTAGCACGATATCAGGCTTATTGCAAGCAATAGTCCTGTCCGTGATAATAGAGCGGTCCCAGTAGAGCAATGCATGACTATTTTCAAGAACCGACACCGGTGTGTACCGATAGTACGGCACCTCAGACTCAACATGGCCATATCGAAGAGCAAGTTGCTGGTGGATGATCCTGGCCACTAGGTTATGCCTGTGCAAGTACTCGCCGTTGGCCAGATGAGAACAACCCGAAATAATATGCCTGAGTGACTCTCCGGGACGACGGCATGCCCGACAGATGTCGACCGTACCGTCCTTCAGGATATATTTCCGATAGTTGTTCGTCATCATGACCTCGTCAGCAATTGCACAGGCAAACCCTTCAGTTTCCCCAAAGAGGTCCCCGAAGCGTAGCCAGTTCACCGAGGCCAGAAGGTCCACATCGGGCCCTGTTAAGGCTCGATAGAACCTCCCGTGCAGCTCCTTGCCCTCCCATACGGTCTTGCGGTCCGTGACGCTCAATACCGTCGGTCTGCGCCAGTTCTCGTTCGCCAAGGAGAGCGGAGTGAGACCCTTGTCTACTGCCACCACATCACGATGCATCCCGCATTCGTTGCTCTGGAAATAATCCCTAAGTCTGCACACCTCACGGTTGTGGAGGTTCTTGGCATTTAAAAAGCCTCGGCCCCCCCACCTCCGTGGGATGTACAGTCTCATAACAGACGAGCGCGGGTGTAGCATGCGATGAGTGGTGAGCAGTTGACGGACCTTTCTATCCAGGGCGTCCAGCTCAGTCTGAGTCCATCTTAGTATGCCAAAGGAGTAGGTCAGTAGAGGCATCACCCAACCGTTGAAGGCTCGCACCTTGTTGCCGCCCGACAAAAGACTGTTGAGTACTTTTGTGAAGCGGCAGAAGAAGCGTTCCTTCACCGATTTCTTGATATCCACTACTGAGATACCCAAAGACTCTGCCATACCGAGATACTTATAGGTTTCGGTTTCAGAGAGAGATCTGAGAGTCATAGTCTCAGAAAGTTGCAAATTCGTAGAATTCACAACTTTCCCCCGCTGCACATGTAAGACCGCACACTTATCTACACCGAATTCCATCCCAATAGCGTTGCTGAAAACCTGCGTGATTTTCAGCAGCTCCACCAGGTCAGGAAGTTTCGGTGTGAAAAGTTTGAGGTCATCCATGTACAGCAGATGACTAATAACCTCACCCTCTCTCTGAAGCCGGTAGCCTAGACCTGAATCTCTCAACAAAGTGCTGAGAGGATTCAGTGCTAGGCAAAACCAAAGCGGGCTCAGACAGTCGCCCTGGAAGATGCCCCGCTCAATCCTTATGAAGTCCTGGGGGTCAGAGGAGATCTCCCCGCCGCCCGGTAGACGGAGGACTGTGGTCCACTGCCCCATACACGCACTGAGGAAGGATCTCAGAGTTGCATCGATTTTATACAACTCTAAGATCCTCCTCAGCCATGAGTGAGGCACCGAATCATAGGCCTTCTTGTAGTCAATCCAGGCCGCGGACAGAGCCCCCCGGCTCCGCCGGACTTGCTGGCTAATAGTCATGTCTATGAGGAGGAGCTCCTTAGTACCGCGGGACCCAACCCTACACCCATTCTGAGCGGGGGCCAAAATGTTGTTCACAACAATGTGTGTGTTAATTTTGATGGTCAGAATGGATGTAAGGAGCTTGTACATAGTGGGCAAGCACGTGATGGGTCTATAGTTTTTAGGTTCAACGGTACTACCAGTCTTATGGAGCAAGAAGGTGATCCCGGTGGTCATAAACCGCGGAAGGGAGCCAACTTCGAGGGCTTGTTGGAACTGCGTCGCTAAGCGGCCATGGGAGCACCGGATCCACTTTATCCAGAAGTTGTGCAACCCGTCCGGTCCAGGACTTTTCCAGTTCGGGGCCGTACGGATCGCACAACTCACGTCTTCGGGGTCTATAGTTATGGACGCCATGGGACGCCATCTTTATTATTATTATTATTATCAATGATTGGCTCGATAATAAAATCACACTCAAAAACAATTCGTATTCCATCTAAGCGTAGAATCATTAAGCCATGGATTACCAGTGGCTTACTACGTTGTATACGCAACAGGGATGACATGCACCGGCGTGTGAACTTGGATCCTGATAACTATGTTCTTAAAATAACATATACCAAGTACCGTAATTTTTGCAATAAATTACTAAAGAATCTTAAGCACGCCTATGTAATACACACAAAATAACCCAAAGGCCACCTGGAGGGTTATTAAAAATATTATTGAAACAAGTAGCTCAAAAATACTTTTTCTTTATCTACAGACCTCCTAAAGATCGGAGCTAATGAAAAAGAATCCGTTAATATGGTTAATGAGTACTTCATAGATATAGGTCGGAATGTGGCTCGAAATATTAATCTCAATTCCCAAACATATGGTGGAGTACAGCTACCGCAGGACCAAATAGTTGAAAACTCTTTTGTACTTATGCCAACGGATGAATGTGAGGTTGAATACTTAATACATGGTTTTCGCAGAGACGCCGCTGTTGAGTACGTAAAATGATGTATATATTTAAAAGGATACGCCACTCTACAGATGACAGTACTAAAAAAGTAATATACAGTGCGCTTTGTCAGTCCATTTTAAGCTATTGCATATCAGTCTGGGGAGGAGCACCCAAAACGCACTTATTACCACTAGAACGGGCACAGAGAGCTGTACTTAAGGTAATGACATCCAAGCCCTTTAGACGCCCTACTGTCCAACTGTATAAAGAGTGTCAGATTCTTACCGTGAGACTGCTCTTTGTCCTTGAAACCGTAATTAGAAAACATGTCTCCATAAGTTACAATCCCCATAAGGAGAAAAAGCGCCGCTCCTATAAGATCTGTCCAACGCCGAAATTTAGAACCGCGCAAGCTGAAAGGCATTTTAATGTTCTGGGTGGACATCTTTATAATGTAGCAAATAAAAATTGCAATATTTATCCACTTCTCAAATACCAATGTAGAAGGGTGGTCTCGTCATGGCTCATGAAAATGTCGTATACGGCAACTGAGGACATGTTAAAACTATCAGTAATATAACACAGGCACACACACCACAGACTACTACTCACCTGTCTACATACCTACGCTCAAGTTATCTTAAATCTATGACGAGGTACTTATATGCATGTACAAATGATACTCATGAACTCATGAACACCATACAATTGTGTCCGGATGTGAAATGAATGAATTGGATTATGATAAGCTGCGGGAGCCCTGGTACCCTAAACACAAGTTTAATCTTATCTTGGGTGCCAGACTTCATCAAACAAAACAGTCAACTGTATACACTGTACTGTAATTGTGTTCATAAGAATGTAACTTTGAAATAAATAAATATTATTATTATTATTCTCTTTATTACAATTAAAATACATATAAATTATATTTTTAAATACATTCTATATAAATAAAAAACAAATATATTTAAAAATATAAAAAATAGTGGCCCACCGGCATCGGGTACAGGGACCAAGCTACCGGTGGTTAGGGCTCCAGGGAGAGGAACCTCCTCACAATACGTGCCGTATCGAGGAGCACTGCCTTCTGCATCAAGCCCTTGACCCAACTGCCTAACGCGAGCCTCTGGAGATGTTTATCGAGGCTCTTGGCAATCAGTCCGTGAACCGATACGACTATCGGAACAATAATTGCTGAATCCACATCCCACATGTCGACAATCTCGTGAGCCAAGTCCAAATATTTTATTTGTTTGTCTTTTTCGGCTTTCACGAGATTGTCATCATGGGGGATGGTGATGTCAACAATTATTGCGAGACGCTCTGATCGATCAATCACCACTATATCAGGCTTATTGGCTACAATAGTCCTGCCAGTGATGATTGATCGATCCCAGTACAACGTGACACGACCATTTTCAAGAACTGGGTCGGGCACATACCTGTAATACGGTACCTCCGAATCTACAAGATCATACTTTAGAGCAAGTTGTTGATGAACGATTCTGGCCACTTGGTTGTGTCTATGCAAATATTCTCCATTGGCAAGACGAGAACAACCAGAGATAATATGTCTTAGGGATTCTCCGGGACGGTGACACGCCCGACATATGTCAATCGTGCCGTCCTTAAGGATATACCTCCGATAATTATTCGTCATGACAACTTCATCTGTAATTGCACAGACAAAACCTTCGGTTTCTCCAAAGAGATCACCGAAGCGTAGCCAGAACACTGATGCTTTTATATCTACGTCGGGCCCATTTAAGGCCCGATAAAAACGTCCATGCAGCTCTTTGCTCTTCCATATTTCCTTGCGATCAGCGATGCTAAGTATTACCGGTTTGTGCCAGTTCTCTTTTGCCAGAGCGAGAGGGGTTAGTCCGTTGTCTATTGCCACTACATCTCGGTGCACACCCACGTCAACGTGTAGGAAATATTCCCTAAGGTTGCATATCTCACGATTGTGGAGAGTCTTGGCGTTTAAAAAACCACGACCCCCACATTTCCGTGGGATATACAACCTCATTACTGACGAGCGTGGGTGGTGCATACGATTTGCAGTTAGCAACGTACGGACTTTCCTATCCAGGGCATCTAATTCGGTCTGAGTCCATCTTCTGAAGCCCTCTCAGTCGGGGCTCGAGAGCGTCGTCGACTAGAGCTAGGACCCACGCTCGGCCTGGAATGCCGTCGGGTCCCGGGGCGGTGTGTTTGGCTCTTAGCCTTCTCACCGCCAGCTCTAGTTCTACCCAAGTGACCTCGGGCACGTCGTCGTCTTCCACGTCGGGCGCCATGGGCAACCGAGGCGGAGTCATCTGCGGTGGAACATGTTCCACCGCTCGCGCTGGGAACAGGAAGCCAACAACTCCTCCGAGCAGATCCGGCTGGAGACACCGGGTTAACGGCGGGGCCTTGGGGCGCAGCTTGCCCCTCACCATCCGGTAGGGCCGCCCCCAAGGGTCCCGCTCCAGCGTCTCCAGCAGCTCGCGGCATACGACCAGGTGAAGTCCCCGAGCTTGTGCTCCGGATGGGACGGACCGGACGGGGCTGGCAGGCATTGACGACGACGGCCAGCTGACGGAGCCATTGCTCATATGCAGCTTGGTCTCGGTTCGGCGTGATATAAGCGGCCACGACCGCTATATCGCCAACCGCCGCCGAGAATGGAGACCCTAATTTACAAATAGAAGTGAAAGGAAAAGAAATAATTTTCAATCTGTTGCCGTCAAGGTCACAAAGCATGTATTTAAATACTTACGAAAAGTTTATGAAGTGGAGGACAGTTTAATTTTTAATAAAATAAACTACATATTTCATATTGTATTGGATTGTTTTATTTTCTCGTAATCGTAGTGAAAAGTATAGTGTAACACACGGCGCTAAAACCTATTAAACCTCGGTTTCTATTTACTCCCTCGCCAAAGCTCGGGAGTAAAACTACCTCGTATATAATGGGTCATTTTAGCCCCTTGTATAACAATCTACTATTTTCACCCCTCTTGCTCAAAAAGACCGTCATTGTGGCGTACCAGAGCGAAGAAAAAATAGCAATTCTTCGGTCTTCCCCTAGGCGAAAAGGTTTTTTTTTAAATTTTTGTGTGTCAAATGACAATGAGCCTACAAAAACGAAAAAGTCTTTAGTCATAAGTAGAATAATCATGAATAAAGACTCGACTTATTACTGTTTCATAAAAAAAGAACTTCATTTTAATTTTGAAAATGGAACTAAAATCGGCGATCTCTGGTAGAATGCATGCAATGTGTTGCGGCTACAGAAGAAACAAAAAAGACATTGGCGCGAAATCTTTATAATTTTTCTCTAATTGCAAATTGAATTGGTAGTGACTGTAATTAATTTTACAATAGTGAAAATGTCATCATCTAGTGAGAATGGAGACCCTAATTTACAAATAGAAGAGAAAGGAAAATAAATAATTTTCAATCTGTTGCCGTCAAGGTCACCAAGCATTTATTTAAATACTTACGAAAAGTTTATGTATTGTATTGGAAGGTTTTATTTTTTCGCAATCATAGTGAAAAGTATGGTGTAACACACGGCGCTAAAACCCATTAAAACTCGGTTTCTATTTACTCCCTCGCTAAAGCTCGGGAGTAAAACTACCTCGTATATAATGGGTCATTTTAGCTCCTTGTATAACAATGTACTATTATTTTTTACCGTACAGAATGGCTGACGGTAGATCACGCTTGTCGGGACACCAATATAAAAAACGAAGACTTGAAAAAGATGCAGAGCGACAAAAGCAAGCAGGGGCATTACAGAACTTTTTGAAAAAAGGTGAGCTAAACAAACCATCGTCACCAATCCCAGAAACCGATGCTATAGCTGAGATTCCATTTAAACCTCGCGAAGAAGATACGTCCGATTCAAATGTAATCTCTGAACCTGGTGCTTCTACACACATTCGCACACATACATGCACACACTCACACATACACACACACACACACTATCACACAAACTCGCATGCCTTTAAATAATTAGAATTTGTATCAAGAAATCATAGTACTTTATAGTTAAGTCTATCTAAATGTAGGTAATTAATGTTATTTAATATTTTAGAATTTGTCAGCCTATAGGGTATGCAAACTGTTCATCCTTAACACAGGCTATTTCATAACATAGCTAGGAGAGCAGGATGTCACTCTTGTAGTCAATTTTGTATAATTTTATGGAATAATTAAATTCAAATGCTACACTTAAGTTCACCCAGATGTACTACACAGTCAAATTGTAATTGTTTATGCCAAATAAATTATTATTAAATTATTATTCTACTTCTGGGTCAAGCACTATTGCAGGTGAAGCTGCAATTGTAGGTGAAGGTGCTATTGCAACATCCACAGAATTAACATCTATTTTAGATGTCGACACAGCCACGTGGCCCAATAGATTAACAGATGCAAAAAGATTATATTTGGTAAAAAGAGGTCCTCCAAACCCGCTGTATGAATTTGAATTTCCACAAGATATCAATGGTCGAAGGTTCACTTCGAGATAATCGAGATACTATAAGAGAAATTGAAATAAAACTATTTTTAACGGATTCTATCGCGGTTTATTTGATGTTATTTTATTTTTTATTTTATTTTAATAACATCAAATCAAACGCGATAGAATCCGTTAAAAAAAGTTTTATTTTAATGTGTAACATTCGCGTAAACTTCCGACAATATCAACTATAAGAGAAAGCTTAGTAACGGTGAAGAAATGTTGAGAAATTGGCTTGTATATTCTGTGACGAAAAATTCGGTGTATTGCTTTTGCCGTAAAATCGTCAATGCAACCGGAACCAAATAAACCGGAAGTTGCACTTCCGGTTTATCTGAAGATGGCTACAAAAATTGGAAGCATGTAGGTGATGTGCTTAAATCTCATGAGACGTCACGAAACCATATTGGAGCTGTAAAATCTTAGGTAGAACTTTCACGTAGGCTCAAATCGTGTCGTACGATAGATGCCGAGTCACAGAGAATAATTAAATCAGAAATAGAACACTGGAATAGAGTATCGTTACGAATTGCCTCAATCACTAAAATGTTGGCTAAAAATGGATTAACTTTTCAAGGTACTTCTGATAATCTGTATCAACATAACAATGGTAATTTTTTTAAACTAGTGGAGTTGTTAGCCGAATTCCATTATGCAGGAACATGTACGCAGAGTTTTGAAAAAGAGGAGAACCAAGCAACCTACTTAAGTAAAACAATTCAAAATGAGTACATTAATACAATTCAAAAAACATATTATGGAAGCTATTATTACATCGAAATATTATTCTATTATTTTAGCTTGTACTCCAGACGCTAGCAAAACTGAGGAGATGACTATGATAATTAGATATATTTCTATTATTCAATCCCAAGATCATTCAAGAACGTCAGAAGCTGTCATAAATGAAAGTTATTTAGGATTTATACCAATCGAGAAATCTACAGGTCTGGCACTAACAGAAATTATCGTGGAACAATTATCAGCATTTGGATTGTCTTTAGAAAACATAAGAAGGCAATGGTACGATAATGGATTTAATATGAAAGGTATTAAAAGTGGCGTCCAAGCCAGGATTAAAAACATCAATCCACGGGCATTTTACGTTCCTTGCAGTAATCATTCTTTAAACTTAGTGATAAACGACATGGCAGTCTTCACTGGAAGCTACATTTTTTTTAATACTGTGCAAAAAATATGTTTTTTATCCTCTTCAACATTAAAGTGGTCAATTCTTTTGAAGAATGTAAAAGGTTTTACTCTAAAACAACTTAGTGACACGAGATGGGAAAGTCGAATCGAAGCAATAAAACCACTAAGACATCAAATAGGACAAGTGACGATGCATTGTTTAGTGTTTACCAAAACACAGATATGGATACCTCCACACGAGACGAAGCTTCGGGTTTGTTGAACCAAATTAAACAGTTTAAATTTTTTTGTTTTATACAAACAATTACACAGCTTGGTCTTAACTTCTGAAAAGATTTTGATGAAAAATGTTAATTGTTCCTTTAGTTAGGTATAGGATGCTGAAGACATCATAAATAGGCAAGATTAGCCTGAGACAGGGAAAATGGCACAAGGCGAAAGAGCTCTACGCAGCAGTGAGTCGCAATAGGTTGATGATGACGATCAAGTTGAAAGATACATAACTATATCAATAAAATTATATATCAGTCCAGTAGTTTCTGTGAAATTCTTTAAAAAACATACATATATTGTACGAGTATACTTACTAACATAAAAACACTCATCAACTTTCGTATAGGTAGGTACTTCTTCAGAAAGCCCTGTTGACTGACGTAAATATATATTATGGGTAGGTGTCAACAATAATCCCTATAAAATCACGTATTTTATGTAGGTACTTGTGTGGTTTTGTTTAATGTAAAGGGCGGCAAAAACTATCTTTGCCCGGAGCGGCTAAATAGCTAGCTCGGGCCCTGGTGGTTACGGTACGGTTGGTCAATCCGAATAAGGAGCAGTCACAGAACAGAAAAACTAGTAGAAATGTTATACGACAGGTTTAAACACCAAAGCCTTATAGCGATATCGCAGAGCTGCCCTTGAAGCATCATCATCATGTCAGCCAAACGAAGCCCACTGCTGGGCATAGGCCTCCCCCAAGGATCTCCACAACGTTCGGTCCTGCGCATAATTACATGTATTCCAAACACAGCAAACGTAATTTTCGACAAAATACTTTTTTGGGAGCTTCCAGGTTTCTGCTAAAAGTTACCGCCGACGGAACGTTGCTAATGAAAATTGGTAGCAACGATCCGTCGCCGGTAACTTTCTTTTATGTAATATGTTTAGGTATGTGTTATAAAAATATTGTTTATATGAATGAACTCTGTAAACTTCATACTATTTTTACCTACCTTTAGCACCTGATTACTGACAAATAGCCGCCGGATCAAGCTAGCAAGTATGCATACACTCAATGTACATACTACACTACCCCATACATTTTACTTTTATGAAAATAATCATCGATGTCTGATGAGGTTGGGACCTTGGGAGGTTGGATCTCTATTTGAAGAAGTAAGCAGAATTGAATTGTTTACTCTTTTGAGGAATTCTCATAGTGCTCTAAGGGTTTCCCTCAAATGCGGTGGAAGAAACGCCTGTTTACGCCCTCAAAGAGGGCTTTAGAGATTGAGCCGGGCCAATTTACCTAATTCGCATACCGCACCC
This sequence comes from Cybosia mesomella, assembly GCA_946251805.1. Taxonomy (NCBI): domain Eukaryota; kingdom Metazoa; phylum Arthropoda; class Insecta; order Lepidoptera; family Erebidae; genus Cybosia; species Cybosia mesomella. The sequence continues at coordinate 23,725,779 of OX276390.1, read as the reverse complement.
GCACGACATGGGGAAACCGCCGAGTTCCTTTAAACATACTCTTTATATGACAGGTAAAAACAATACCAGTAGGTATGATATTTTACTATTTATTTATTACACTTGATTCATCAGATAAAATGAGTTTATCACAATTTAAATGAGAAAAGCAAAATTTCCTTAAAACATTATAAATACTTTTGACTACACCTTACCACGTTGAATAACAAAATGATTGTAACAAGTGAATCCTTTTCTCATTTAAAACAAAGTTTAAAAAATAGTAATTTAATAAATCACAAACATCTCTAATATTGTCTTCAGCAAAATATTACTTTCACGATTAAAATTCCAGGAATGGCTACACTTCTATTTCGAAATAACATTTTTCAGAAATAATACTTAGGGTTTGTTTATATACAGGTTGGAATTTCCAAGCATACCTGGAGGGTAAGCATACTTCAATATTTAGAGTACTTGACAAAGGAAACATTTTTTTAAAAGACTTCCTCTAGGTAAGCTTCATAATTACACCCTGCATAAAGTGCTTAACTAACAACAATTTTAGTATGAGTTCGAGTATATGAACTGTGAGTTCACTAATGTTTTGATTAATAATAACTTCTTGAGATACTGACTGCGCGCTATGTTTCCACTACGTAGACCTATTATAACTGTCCTAGTAAGCTTTTAGCCATTAACCCTTATTAAATTACAATAAAACGATACATTTTGTCAAAACTACATGAATCAAGCACAGACTACTAAAGAATATAAAGCTATGACTGATTTTCTTTATTAAAACAACAGTCGGTCAATCGTAGCTCCATATATGAAAATTCGAACCCTAATTGCACCAAGTACCTAACTACTCCAACTTCATCGTCCGACATTCAGTGAATATACAAGTGTAGATATAAAATCAATAACAGTGATTATATAAGTGTAGATATGGCATTGATTTGAAATATAAAATAAAATAACTTGCTTTATCATGACAAAATCTTCAATTTTTTACGAGTATGTGTTGGTTTTATAAATATTTTCAATTTATTGTTATGAACACACAGGGCAATGGCTACCTTTCCGAATAATCCGACTTAACGTAAATATTATGGAATAATTTGCAAGCTTTTGAAATCAGCCTTTACACAAGATGTTAGTACTATTTTAATAGTACTTTGGACAATTTTGTTACATGGTGCAACTGAGCGTAGTTAAAAAGACCTAACCAATTAGGAACATTCACGTCAAAAAATTACATTACTATTATCATAAACCTCAATCATAGATCACTTATATAAAATGTCAACAGGTGTTGGTTAGATCTCTTTTTATTAGTTTACAATATACTTGCATACATTATAAATCTATGACTAATAAATAAGCACTTAATCATATAAACGACCTGGTCTTTGCGGACTCCTGTGATGCAAAAGCTTCGGTGTCACCGTATAAATTTTTATCTCTTATGGAAGTCACTATAAAGTTCCAAACAAACAATTATTTCATGTGAAATTTACTGACAAATGTTCTTAAATAACTTGTTGACATTGAATAACATGTTGTTGAAAAATGCTGTGAATGATTTTATTGAATAATTCATTTCTCAATTACAAAATTATAAAAACATTTATATGTTTTATGAGATCTAAAAAGAAATTAAAACAGATAACAAAATTGAACACGTAACAAACAAAAAGGTTTTTTTTAGTCCTAAGACCTTAAAAAAATCACCTCAAAATATATTGAAAATCTTGGTCTACATACTCGTACATTCTTATGAACTAAAATACAATAATTATGGAATTTATTCTACAGGTGAATTATGCATGTGACGCATATTTTATGATTCGCGATCTGTCGACGAGTACGTAGCGGCTTTGCTTGTCTGAAACAAATCATATAAATATACACTGAACAGCACATAGTGATTTAAGGACTTATACACCTTGCAACTATCCAAAGGGCAGCGAACGAGGCACTGTTTTTACTGCTAAGGCACAAACAAGCACATACGGTCTTATTACAAAAAATATATATGCGTAAATCGTAACGTAACAATAAAAAAACACATAAATGTAGGATATAAACTAAACTAACTTTTAAATTTTACTAATAAAATTCTTCAAGCCTTCTGATGCGATCAGCGCAATCTACTAGTCGCCCTTTGCAAATAATTTAGTGCTACAAAAATAATTAAAATGGAACAACAAAAGGCAAAAAGAGCTGAAAATTTAAGTCTGTTGCGTCGGCGTGGCATGTTCAATAATTCCACGACGAGTTACGAACTGAATTTAGACAGTACAATATTTCGACATGTAGCGAACTTCGAAAACACATATCGACAAGTCATTGCTTCGACAGACAACTATTAGACAATACACACCTTCGATTACCACTAGTTCGACAGACGATTATTCGACAGACAATACTTAGACAAGACACATCTTCGAATGACCACTAGTTTGACAGATTTTTTTAACATTCTCCCAAAATAATAATGCTCTGAAATGTATTAAAAAATGTGCCCTACCTAATTAAATATGTACCCAATCAATTGAAACATCAATTCCGGCGCTCTGTTGGGGTCACAGTTCTAACCTAACCTAACCCACTTTACTTATTTTTGGAATATAATTTTAAAAATCTGTCGAAGTAGTGGTCATTCGAAGATGTATCTTGTCTAAGTATTGTCTGTCGAATAATCGTCTGTCGAAGTAGTGGTAATTCGAAGGTGTGTGTTGTCTAATAATTGTCTGGTAATGGTGCCCGTGGGGATGTGGAACCCATATAGGACCCTATATGTATGGGGCCCCATGGGTTTACGGGCCCCATACGTGTGTTGGGGCCCATTAGTGATTAGTCTGAAGGTTCATCCATAACACCCAGGAACAAACCTTATTCAATCTTAGATACTGCCCCAGATTGGACTCTCCTAATCGACACGTATGAAAAGCACTACAAAATTCCGGAGGATGTTGGGGTTTCGTCATCTAGACCTGACATATTCCTATATTCTAAGAGGTTAAAACATGTGGTTCTTGTGGAACTTACTGTACCGTGGGAAACAAATATACCGAAGGACCACACAATAAAGAAAAATAAATACTATGATCTCACAAACGAATTAATCAAAAACGGTTACGTGGTTAATTTGTATGCAGTGGAAGTGGGAGCGAGAGGTATACCAGCAAAATCTCTCTATAACCTACTTAAAGATCTAGGCCTATCGAGAGCTACAATAAGCTCATTACTAGGACGAATGTCTAAAGCGGCACTAGTAGGTTCGTATCAAATTTGGTTAGGCAGGGAGGGGAACTTGGGTAGTGAAGGTGAGTGTTGATGTACATCAACAAAAGGGGCCCCTTCTAAACCTACACTTGGGTCGCAAGTCCCAGGCACTGTCCCGAGTTCCCAACTCAGCAACGCGATGGACCCGGCACCCGCACGGAGAATCCATGGATTGCTAAGATTACGGTCTCTGGTATCCCATTACGGGGGCGACTTTCTGATAGCTATATTACAATATTATATTTATTATAAGCTTTATTCCCTTTATCTAAAGTGCAACTAGAAGATCTTCTATGTAAATAACAGTTGCGTCATTATTTGTATTGATACTACAACACCACCTTAAGTTAGCCTTCGCTGTTTTGCTGTATATTGACGCAAAACACTGAACGCGGACCGCAAGCGCTTCGCTGTGCCGTAAAGTAAAAAGTAAAACTTTACTATGCCAAAACTACCTAAAGCCGTCGAATAACCTCGCCTTAATCAAGTTTTACGTGAGTAGTCAAAGCACTGGCGTAAAACCAAACCAACTTAAAGGACTTTCATTTTTGACTTATCAAATGATAATAAATCGATATTGTAGTGTATCCTCATAAATCAGCTCAGATAATAGCGATATTTGAACTATTTATAAAAACAAACTAAGAAAGAAAACGACAGTCAGGAAAAGAAGATATTGATTTTTTTTATGAAAATCTAAATGAAAAGCAGTAATTTTCGGAACTCGGAACTGCACGCAGCCATTATGTTAAAATATTTCAAAACGTTCCAATATAAATATATGACATGTCCTTTGTGAATATGTTCGACTCTTTTCATATAAGTACTTTTCATGAAAAATAAAGTCGGCCAAATGCGATTCGGACTCGCTCACAAAGGGTATCATTATCTACACAATGGGAGCCCACTTCATTTATTTCTAAATCTTCTGTGAATATTACAAGCATCCAGTCTTACCGTTATTAATATCGAGTAAAAAAACGGTAAAAAAATCACGTTTGTTGTGTATAGGAGCTCCCCTTAAAAAAATATTTTATTTTAATTAATTTATTTATTTTGAAAAGTGAATATATAACTAAATATTCTGTGAATATTTTAATCGTCTACCTGTTGCCGTTATTAATATATGCCGTAATGTTATGCAGCGTGTCTAGGGACCCAAACTGTGACCGTAATAAAGGGTTTTAACACTGTTTTTTGAAACTGTGTCAGAAGAAACCCATTTATAAATGTAACATGGTGGATATTCCACTCATACGCACAAAACGTTTCGGCGACACATTTATTATGCGTACAAATAAGGAGTGGAGTCTGTGTTTCCGGAAAGCTATAACCTCGGAATCTTCAAGTCTCGAGTGAATAGGTTCCTTCTAGGCAAACGTGATCCATCGTAGACCACATGATTCTGAGTCAAAACAGGAGTATTTGCAATGGCATAAAAATGGCACACCACCCCCAAAGAAATTCAAGGTGTCAGAATCGGCTGGAAAGTTGATGGCTACTGTTTTTTTGGATTGTGAGCGGATAATACTGATTGATTAGAAAGAAAAGGTAAGAAACATAACCGGAGAATACTTCGCAACGATACTAAACAAATTAAAGCAGGCCATCAAAGAAAAACGTCGAGGAAAATTGGCCTAAGGGTGTGTTGCTCTTCACCAGTTGCTGTCACCAGTTCACAAGAGTAGAGTTGCAATGGCTGCTATGCACACGCACGGCTTCGAATCACTACCCACCTTACAATCCAGACCTGGCCCCTAGTGATTTTCATTTATTCCCCAATTTTAAAAGAGTGAAGGAAATTTTCCGACGACAATAAGGTGACGGGAGGCAATTTTGGCCCATTTTGAGGCGAAAGACAAAAAATATTACTCCGACGGTTTAAAAAAAATAATTCATAGATCCAATAAATGTATTCAGCTTAAGATTGATTATATTGAAAAGGAAAAATAGATTTATTGTTTAATTTAATTTAGAACCCCTCGTCCTTTAACAGCGCACACGTATGCCACACGTCTGCGGCGCGTCCGCATCTCACGCCCTTTCTGTTTTTCCGGTCCCTTAATCTAAGTATCAAACTAGTGAACAAACCGTGCCGTGAACAACATGCGCTGAGAAGCCCTCTCAGTCGGGGCTTGAGAGCGTCGTCGACTAGAGCTAGGACCCACGCTCGGCCTGGAATGCCGTCGGGTCCCGGGGCGGTGTTTTTGGCTCTTAGCCTTCTCACCGCCAGCTCTAGTTCTACCCAAGTGACCTCGGGCACGTCGTCGTCATTCACGTCGGGCGCCATGGGCGACCGAGGCGGAGTCATCTGCGGTGGAACATGTTCCACCGCCCGCGCTGGGAACAGGGAGCCAACAACTCCTCCGAGCAGATCCGGCTGGAGACACCGGGTTAACGGCGGGGCCTTGGGGCGCAGCTTGCCCCTCACCATCGGGTAGGGCCGCCCCCAAGGGTCCCGCTCCAGCGTCTCCAGCAGCTCGCGGAAGGCGGCCTGTTTGGCCCGCCTTATTTCCGGTCGGAGGGCACCTCTGGCCTCCCTGTATCCCTCGTACAGCTCCGCCTCTCGGGCCTCCGCATCTGCGGGGCGGCGACGCCTCCTACGGAATCGGGCCCACCGGCGGTGCGTGATCACGCAGGCCCGTCTGAGCTGCGCGATCTCCGACGACCACCAGTAGACCTGACCCCTCGGATTATAGGGCGGAGCCCTAGGCATCGCCGCGTCACAGACTCGGGTCATGGCCTCCCGGAACCACTCCGCCTCATCGTCTATGCTGACAGGCCTGTCCGGCGCAGGGGCCCAGGCCTGTACGATGGCGGCTTCCAGGAGGAGCTCCCGATCAAGTCGCTTAAGCGCCCAACGTGGCTCGGGTGGAGCCGGTACAGCCGGCGCGTCGCTCGCAGGGGGGGACACGTCAAACTGAATGTATCGGTGATCCGAACTTGTGTCCTCCCCCAAAACGACGCGCCAGCCCTGAACACGTCGCGCCAACGAGGGGCTCGCGAACGATAGGTCCACGATGGAGGGATGGGATGGATTCGAGGTCACGAACGTGTCCACGGCTCCCCGATTTAGGAGGACTAGGCTGAGTCGTTCAGCCCAGTCCACCAGTGCCCTGCCTCTATGCCCCGTCGCGCCCCTATCGTGTCGGGAACCCCAGGCATACGACCAGGCGTTGAAGTCCCCGAGCACAAGGACCGGACGGGGCTGGCAGGCATTGACGACGACGGCCAGCTGACGGAGACATTGCTCGAATGCAGCATGGTCTCGGTTCGGCGTGATATAAGCGGCCACGACCGCTATATCGCCAACCACCGCCGCCACGCAGCCGGGTCCCCTCGCAACGACGGCAAGAGGGGGGCTGCCGGCGGCAGGGTTGTGCACCAGTGCCGCCGACCCAACCAGCGCGGTTTCCCAGGCAGGCCCGAGGAACCGGTGGGTCTATGGGTCGGCGACATTTATGGCCCACTGTGCCATGCTCAGGAGCAGAAGACCCTGAGCATCGGCACCGTGGCCCACGTTCGCCTGCAGGATGCGGAGTTGAGGATCCATTATCTCAGGAAGCCTCCTACCAGGAAGCTCCGCCCGTCTGCAACCTTTTGGGCCGCCGCGATAGGGCAGCCGACAACTGCTGCCCCCTGTCCACCACGGCCAAAGCGTATCGCTCCGGCCTTAACTGTGTCCGGGGAGCAGCCCCCGGCCTCCGCAACGGCGAGCCTAAGCTCTTCTGCCGTGACGGAGTCGTCCAGGCCCGTAATGCGCACTTCTGCGCATTTAATGGGCCTGGACACCCGGACGTCGGCTGCATCCAACGACTCCCTAAGCCGAGCCGCTAGGGCGTCGGCTTTGGGGCCACTAGCGGCGCCGGGGACCTTGAGAAGATGGGCTCCCGTCCGTGTGCTCTTGCACCGGACGCCCGGGATCTCGAAGGCCTTGAGGTCCACGTTGGCCTTTACTCTGGCCAACACCTCGGCATACCCCATGCCTCTCGACGCTGCCTCCGCCGTCAAAATGACGACGACGGCCGTTGTTCGAGGGGCACGGAGCTTCCCCGGCGCTGCCTTCGCGGCGGCCGCGGCCCTCCTGGCCTTTTTGGCGGCCTTCCGCCTCTTTTTACTGGCTCCAGCCACCTCCCAGCCCCCTTCCAATGGGGTGGAGGTAGTCGGAGCCGCGGCTGGGGCTGGGCCCAGGGCTGGGGACGTCTTCCCCTTGCCCTTCCCCTTGCCTTTGCCCTTCCCCTTACCCTGAGCGGGAGGGGGCTGAGGGGCCGGCCCCGGCAGGGCCGCACCCGCACCCGCAGCTGGGCGGGTGGGGGCCCTCTGGACTACAGCCGCGTAGCCGGCCGCTGGTGGCGCCAGAGGCGGACAGCGAATGGAGTCCATTAGGGCCTCCATCCGACACATCATCCGCTCTTCCATCGCCTCCACATATGGGAGCCAGGACTCCGCCGACGGTGCCCTCGGCTGCGCCGGCCGCACCGCCGTTCGTTAGCGGTGTCGAATTTCTCCGACACCGCTGAGGTGTTTGGCGTCACCTCCACGCTTGTTTGCTGCGAGATCTCCGCGCAGACTCCGTCATTCTCGTTGTCCTTTTCGTTGCCATTGTCTGTGTTGTTTTTTAATCGGTCTGTTTTATTTTTAATTTGTTGGTTAATGTCTATAGCATATCCCAAGAGTATGGGGGAAAGGTGGTCCATCCAGGCGGAGCCCCCTGCACCTGGATAAGCCTATATACTATGGAGGTCGGCTGGTATCCATAGGTTTTTACGACTTCGCTGTCGGGTGTTATAGACTTTTCCTTGTCGTGGGCCGGCCAATAAAGGCAAGCCCTCTCCGGTCAGCAAGTTCACAGCGTACCCTTCTGGAACCACCAGGTCAGGTCGTTGCTGATCACGGAAATTCTTCATTTTATTTTAGGTTTATTTTAGTTATTTATTATTATTATTATTATATTTTAGTTTTTTTGTTGCTAATTAAATTCTCTACAACTTTGGTCCAGTAACTTTTTGTCGTAGAACTATAAATAAAAAAGTTATAAGCGAAAATGTTCATGCCAATAGAGATATTCATGCATACATGTATTTTTGAAATGGGGCAGCAAGGGCAAGTACCTTAACAGTTGTAGTTACAGCAAAACATTCTTAGGAGACCTTACCTAACTCTGTGAGACATTTTGAACTACATTCACAGATTTTGCAAAAATCTTAGCAAAAAAAACGCTAAATTCCAAAAAAAATATTTTTGTGCCAATCAATTCTATTTCATGTGGGGATCAAGACTCTATGGGACCATTTTATCTTTATCTAGACCCAAAGTAAGCATAGCTTAACTAGCTTGTGTTATGGGTTCTAAAATGTGGATAAACATACTTACATTTTCTTTTGTTGTAAATATTTATAGAAACAAAGTAGTGAAGTAGTTATGATTGTTTTTAACTCCAACTAGACTTACCTCACAACTATCGTAGAACTGCAAAGCAGTGTCATTATCCAAGAAGTTGAGGGTGATTGTTTTGTCTACTGGAATATTGTTGGTGAAGTCTTTGCCAGACCATATACACGTGTCGCCTGTCATCTGTGGCAAACAAAACAACTAGCGTTAATTAATTACAGATATGGGTTAGAATGACGATAATGGAAAAGAAAACAAAAGGCAGGTCTTGGTTACCATTCTTTAGCGACTCCAGCCTTTGAGAATGGTGACCAGCACAGGGTCTTCGAACTATCATGGTCACTAACATTATACATAGTTATCGGGATATTTACCCACAGTATACTCAAAACATATTGTTTTGGTAAATATCTCGATGACTCCAATAGTAAAGCACAGGGTCATCAGGTGTAAAGTGGACCCACTGAGATCTTTGGGGCCCAAGCCAACCTAGCCTGCAAGCCGGTACGTCTGCTGATAAACGGACGTGGCTTTGGCGCAGTCTTTCTTTTTGGGATTGATGAGTCTCCTGTAAAAGTCAACATAATCCAAATCAAGAGAGTAGGTGAGTAGATCCCAGGCAAGTACAAGTTTTAAATGCAATCACAATTAAGAGAAAGAGCTAAGAAAAGAGAAGCTGAGCGTCATCAGGAAATGATTTTACAGCCGAGTCTCTTCGTGACTCCGAATCTGGGTATAGGTGGAAGTAAGCAACATACCTGAAACTCAGTATCTGTGTAGATAACCATATCAGCAAGTAGTAAGCCCGTAGCGGAGTCTGTAATTAGTATTTTGGGTGAGCTGATGTCTTGGTCGAACAAAACTTGAATGTGCGCGAAGGAGCTTGTTGTTTCTTCGTCACCCTGTCGGATGACTGCTTCAGCGTCGCACACATGGAACACATATTCTTCATCCTGAACATGACAAAATACGTAAAGTCAATATAAAGAGGCTTCTGGTTGGCTGTTCCCTATTATAAAGACTTGTTGAATTGCCAGGGTTATAAATTAGGCAATGGAATTGCCTCGTATTGAATTAAAAAAATCGTATAAACCGTTTAATAAAGATTATTTTTATAAATGTTAAATAGTTTCTTTATTTAGTACTGTCCAATGTTTACGCAAATATTAGTCATTAAAATAAAACTAATTATAAGGGAAATACATTTTAAATTAAAAAAAAAAACATTATTTTCATATCACACTATTTCCCGTTGTTTATGTTGCTTGCCAGCAGCAATAGTCACAGGGAGATTTAATATTTGAATTCATGTGGGTACCTACCTTTTTTTTTCGTGCGGAAATCCCTTCGGATACCCCCCCCCCCCCGCCGGCCAGCGGGGACAGTTATGTCGGGCTTGAACCGACTAAAACCGCACGCCGTCTCGGGTCTTCAGACGCCAGGGTGTAAGGTTGCCCATAGAGCATATCCCTCGCACCCCGACTGACCCTGGGCCATCTCCGGTTTCGAGATGGCCCCGTCGGGTTTGGAAACCACGGTGTCCCCGTCTTGCCCCGGTTTGGGGGAGGCCCCACCGTTCCGGCCTGCTTCTGCTGGGGTGACAGGCGGCCTCACCTGCCACCCCCAGATACGCTTACTACATCAAGTCGACAGTTGACGCGCTCTGTAGTTGATGTAGTGAGCGTATACCCTTAGTATTCCATACAAAGAATACTAACCGCTCGAGGCTAGGCAGTGCTGTTCGGGTGCCGGGTGGCTTTAGATGGTGGTAGCTTCATTGTACGAGCCTCGTACATTTAGCATTTATTATATTTCATTATTCATGTCAAAGTGCAGTTCGCGTTCGACAATTATCGACGAGACGCGTTCTCCGCGTACAGCAACAGTTGTCGTGAATTGTATCATTATACCTTATCAATCAATATACAACTATTTATAGAACACAAGGTGTGCGGACCCTCATGAAGTGTAAAGGTATCTTAGCCGCTCAACCGCGCACCGATTAATTTAATACCACTCAATCGAGGTACGAAACAATAAATAATTTATGGCTTTACAAGTGATAAGAGACGCTGAAGTGTTATTTTTTGTTAAGGTTATGAGTCATTCTTTCAATTCTAATAAGAATCTTATAAGAATTCTTATAAGAATTAATTATATGTGACTGTAAACATTGACGACAGTTGAAAATGTTACTATGTGAACTTTAAGTGTGTTTATTTCAAAAAGTAAATCGATAACCTATGTATTTTATAATTTTAAATTGTCTACAGGTTCCCACTACATACAAGTATATAAAAAAAAGCATATGTAATAGTAAAAAAATATTTATTTACAGGCCTATGACTAGGACGAAACATTTGCTGGCGGCGAACAATTTTTCGGCAAAATTAAATGATTTATTTTATTTTTATCGACCTACGTAACCTAAAAATATGTTTACTACCTGAAAGCTTAATTCATATTGTAACAGAAAGTGTAAACATTATAACGATAGGTATTTCTTTTGCAAAAAAATATGGGATTCAATGTAGGTATTACCACTTTCGTAAAAACACATGGTACCTTACTTGTTTTTATTTGTTCAGTAAAGTTTGAGTAAAGGAAATAAATCATACGTATCTATTTTCTACAAAAAACGCTCTTTCCAATGATATATCACACTTGTTGTACATTATTCTGTATATTTTTACAATTGCGATTGTAAAATAAACAAACGAATAAATCTCGCAATTGGGGTACTGGGTATTGCATAGCGCGATGCGAATGGCGGCCATTTTTTCTTGCTGTTTTTTACACGATCATGAATGTAAATTGTAATCTTGACTAAAATTTTGTAGTATTTTGCAAAATCTTTATTGAAAACTATTTTGGATTATATATTCGATGCCACAATGATTAATTTTTATACAGAATTAATGCTACAATTAAATAAATTGGCGTGACATTTTGAATATTTCCAGTAACCGTTACAGACATGAACAATAAAGTCACACAAAAACAGAATTATACTTACGTTTAGGTTAAATCCTTTTATCACACACTTCAATTATGTTTTATTATACACTAAAAACAAGTGAGACGGACAAACACATGAGACGTCGGGCGAAGACGCGCCCACAACACCTCTTCTTTTCTATGTTTTAGAATAGATCGCAGTCGTCTTCCTATCTCGTCTGCGCCCCCTCTTATGTTTATTTTGTGACGCGATGCTTCTATACATTTTGTATGAAACTCACTGAAGGAGCGCCGCGCCCTAGACACGTCTTTGCCTTAACTCTTATCTGTTTGTCCAGCCACTTAAAGTGCCTATTTCCTAGTAGGTGTTACTATTCACCCAGAATGAGCTCACAGTGTTTCAAATTATGTATTTTGCTTGGTCTTGACGTTGATTAAGTGAGTCATGACTACAAAGATCTAGGAAAAATTACCTCATTATAATAAGCGTCATAATCGTCCTCCTCATCATCTTGCTCCTCATAAACATCAGGCTCTTCCTCTAAGAATTGAACTTCCTTGCTCACTTCCGTGGCTACCGAAGATGCGGTGTCAACGCTACCTTGACTTTTAGTTGAAGGTGCAGTAGACGCAGCTACGGATGGCGTGGTAGCTGCAGCTCCCGGACATGCGACTGCGTTAGGTGCAGTGGCAGGTACAGTCGCAGACAACGTTCGCTGCACACATTCACTTGACATGGTGTTGTCGGCGCGCGCACTCTCTTGTAGATGTTTAGGTAGCCTCAATGGTGTGAAATCATTTGCCTTTTCTTCTTCGACTGAGCTTATCGCTGCCTCTTGTAATTTCTGCCATACAAATTATATAATTAGTGCTTATTAGTTAATTATTTAAAATTATTACGAATGATGGTCTCACATGTACGTGGCCTTTCATTTATTGAGGCCTTCACCTCGGACCCCCGGCTCTGAGGTGAAGAACTCGGATGCAAGCAGGTCTCAACGTTAAGAGGATAATGATTCAGGATGTTATTTTTTTTTTTAAAGAATATTAGTAACCGAAATTACTAATATTGCCCCTAACCCCTCCAGCTAAACTAAATTGCTTGTCTTTGGAGTGGGTTCACGTCGGTAGTGTAATGGCCAGGATTCGAACCCGGAACCTCTCGATTGTAGGGTCGACTACCTAACCACTAAGCTACCGACGCTATTCTTTTGCATAAACAATGATTAAAACCGTGTTGAATTATACGGTAGGAAGCGACAACGTCTATTAACTGCTTCTGTCGTTAGACTCTTCACGATCTTCCTCAACAGATTAATGAATGACAAGAATATAAAACACTCACTTTGACACATTTAATAACTTCATTTTGGAAAGAAACCGCTAAGGCAACGGACTTGAATCTCACAGCCAATGTCTCTTGTTCGCCAGCAGGGTTTTCTGCGAAGTTGCGTCCTGCCCACGTCCATGCGCGGTCCGAGTTCTTCATTTGTAGTAGTTCTAAATCCGTATGTAACAGCATGTTCAATACCGCTTTGTGAACCTAAAATGTAGGTAGAAGATTAATTAGACATATCATAGGGGGTAAAACACACAAGCCCAGTGCTACAGTAGACATCGAAAATGTTGTTATATAATCTTTCGAATAACTTTATTTTTTTTTTTTCTGTGCGGAAATCCCTTCGGATACCCCCCCGCCGGGCAGCGGGGGCGGTTATGTCGCGCTTGAACCGACTAAAACCACACGCCGTCTCGGGTCTACAGACGCCAGGGTGTAAGGTTACCCATAGAGCATATCCCTCGCACTCCGACTGACCCTGGCCATTCGCAGTGTCCCCTTTGATAAGAGCAGAGGGGTACCTGGAGCGACCCTCCCCCCCGCGAGCCTTGCAGGCAATGCAGGCCCGACATACCCCGACCCCCTCGTGCAATGGGGTCAGCTGGCCCTGAAAGGGCCGGTTGGTCAGACTCTTGGCCGTTGAAGTTGACGCCAGCTACTCCAGAGGAGCAATCAATGATGCGTCATCGCCCACGTTGCCCAGGGTGCACCAAACTTGGAGGTGATCCAACCAGTCGCACCCCTCCAACCAGTCGCACCCCTCCAACCAGTCGCACCCCAATATTTCGAATAACTAGCCCTAAAGAGTCCCAATACGTATTAGAGATGCTCTGGCTGACTAAGGAACCGTTGCACTCGTCAATAAAATATTATAAAACGGCTTTCTATAACCTATAAAGCATGTCACATTATTTCATGAAAATATAGATAGATAGATAGATAGATAGATAATTCTTTATTGTACACCAAAAACATTATGGACACAAATTTGGAACATTTACAGTTAAATGCACAATGGGGTATATGAAATATAGCGGGACTTATTAATAATCGGGTTATGAATGTAATTTTAGGATGAGGAATTTTAATCTTTCTAGTTATTATTCGAGAAACTAAAAAAAAATAACAGCTAATAATAGCCGGTGATCTGAATATTAACCCCCTAGAGAATAGTGCCGAGAGTAAAACATTACAGAGCCTGTCATTGAATTACAATTTGGAATTGCACACCAATCAGCCAATGAGGTAAATCCTGTTTAGATTACTTAATTAGCAACATCACAGAAGTACCTATAATCCCATAAATTATATCTGTCTGACCACAACACAGATCAAACTGTAACTTCCTATTCGATAGAAATATTAAAACCAAGACTGATATATTCATATAAATTCAAGAGACTTGAGTAACTCGTAACATAATGACATTCAAAAAATACCTATCAAGCTTATCAGGGGCCAATAAGGAAACTGATTGTGATCAAGTTTGTTTCAGGAGCTGCCATCCTCAAGCTAAAAGTCGGCTAAGTGACTTCTGGTCAATTTTTACTTTTTAACTTTGAACAAATATTTAAATATTGCAATAGCAAATTTATTCTTGTAATTCCTCAAAAATATATCCATCCAGTGTTAAATGACAACGTTATTGCAGATCTATAGAAAATACTAGCAAAGGTTTTGAAATGACGGCCTCTGTGGCGTTACGGTAGTGCATTCGACTGCTACGAAATGGTGCGCGGGTTCGATTCCCGCTCAGTGCAAATATTTGTATGCATGAATATGTCTATTTGCATTGGTCTGGGTTTTCTATGCATAATATGTATTTACAAAAAAAAAGTATATAAATATTTTTATCCGCATTCTAGAAGCCATAACTCAAGCTAGTTAAACTATGCTTACTGTGGGTCTAGAAAGCGCTGTGTAGAATGTCGTAGAATATTTATTTATTATTATATGCCCTCATTTTTCAGCTCTAGTCCGAAATTCGCTTTTAAACTTAGCCGGTCTTTAGTTCGAGGCAGTAATACATTTTTGCTTATTTATAACCATGTTCCCTAATATCTTATATAGTATATTTAGTATAATATGGTTATTTATATTTATTGATATAATATAATATATTTAGGATATATATCCTAAATGGATAGCAACAGGTATAAAAAGTCGTCAAAGGTAAAAAGTAATTACGGTTAAATTACTATAAGAACCCCACTCAGGCATACAAAATTTAAAATACAACACCTAACACTGAACATTCTAAAAGATATGTCAATAACAATTTTCTGCAAAATGCAAAAAATAAATGTCAAGCAACATAGACATTTTGTAATCAAGAATAAAGTAGACACTTTACAAACACCAAAGTATATAAAAGCTGTGAACTATAAGGATGCTATACCATTCCAACTGACATTTTCACGTCTTTCAAGGAATATTTCGTAACGATTACGAATATAAACAAACCATGTAATCCAGACTATAAATCAATTAATCGAAATCAATCCATAATATTTATAAATTCAACATCCGAATATGAAGTAATAAGAACTATAAACTCGTAAAAAAATATAGGTGCGGTAGGATATGACAAAATATCCACATATATGTTAAAAAAATGTAGACTCGAACTGTCAAAAGTATTATGTTACCTTTTAAACTCTCTTCAACAAGGGGTTTTCGCGGAAAGGTTTAAACTTTCTGTTGTAAAACCTTTATACGAGAGAGGATGTGCATTACATTTAGGTAATTATAGGCCCATCACATTGATGCCCATATTATCTAAAATATTTGAACATTGATGTACTATCGCATAATAAACTTTCTGAAAACATTTAGTGTTATAATTGAAGAACAAAATGGATTTCAGAAAAAGAAATCTACAACCTTAGCTGAATTTTCTTCATTAATGAAACGTAACCAAGAATATTGAAGTAAAGCACCGCGTTACGTCTATATGTTTGGACATGAGTAAAGCATTCGACTTCGTTAGACATGATATTCTTCTCCACAAATGCGAAATCTACGGCATCAGGGGAAAGGCTTTATCTCAGTAATCGAAGGCCGAAATTGCACAAATTGATAAAAAACAAACAGAAAATAATTTTAATTCATGTACATTGAATAAATATGGTATACATAGTACACGCGTGTACATGGTAATGTAATGGGGCCACTCTTATTCCTTCTATACATCAATGATTTACGGAAAGGTATAAAGCACAAGTGTGGACTCGCTTTGCAGACGATATCTCAGTAGTAGTCTGCGATAACCGGCACCATGATAACTATGAAGGGCTACTCAAATCCACCATCAATACAGTACACACTTGGTTAGAGGCAAATAATCTCACACCTAACTTAGAAGAACAAAATTAGTACAGTTCCATAACCACGAAAATAACAAGGTCTGCAATGCTTCTGCTGTTGCAAAAATTGATCGAAGCTCCCCGACTCATAACCATTAATATAGTGGCTTATGCCATTACCATCCACAAGTCTCGATGACTTACTATGGATAAGGCTGTAGTGGATATTGGTAACAGCGAATTTGGCCTTGGACTAACTTACCGCAATTTCACCAGGACTTTTTCTAACGGTGATAATTCCTCAATGGCTAGTCCGATTTTGGTTTTTTTTTTTGCCTTGTGAGTATGAACAAATTACTTAATTTAATACCAATCGCGTTAATGAGGCTTTTTTGTTTAGTGTGAAATGAGATTTGAATTTTTTTTACCGCTGTTTATTCCTCCGTGGGAGTTTTGATTTTTGATTATCCTAGCCTATAACCTCAACTCATATGTTGTGTATATATGCCAAATTTTATCTAAATCGGTTAAGTGGTTTAAGAGGAGTTAGCGAACAACCGAAGTACATGAGTCGTCTAAGAGAGAGAGCTTCACTCTTTCAGAGCTTCACTCAACTACTAAAAAAAACTTGAAATAAAATGAGACCGTAATCTTAGCAATCCATGGATTCTCCGTGCGGGTGCCGGGTCCATCGCGTTGCTGAGTTGGGAACTCGGGACAGTGCCTGGGACTTGCGACCCAAGTGTAGGTTTAGAAGGGGCCCCTTTTGTTGATGTACATCAACACTCACCTTCACTACCCAAGTTCCCCTCCCTTCCTAACCAAATTTGATACGAACCTACTAGTGCCGCTTTAGACATTCGTCCTAGTAATGAGCTTATTGTAGCTCTCGATAGGCCTAGATCTTTAAGTAGGTTATAGAGAGATTTTGCTGGTATACCTCTCGCTCCCACTTCCACTGCATACAAATTAACCACGTAACCGTTTTTGATTAATTCGTTTGTGAGATCATAGTATTTATTTTTCTTTATTGTGTGGTCCTTCGGTATATTTGTTTCCCACGGTACAGTAAGTTCCACAAGAACCACATGTTTTAACCTCTTGAATGGTAAAATAATTTCTGAAGTTATTAAATTTCTCGGTATAGTACAAGACACACATTGCGACTGGAAACACACGTGCAAAACGTAAGTGCCCGTATTAATACATTTGTGTACGCCCTTAGAAACCTGAAATAAGAAGTTTGAGAAAAAGCTGCCCCAACAGCGTACCATGGCTGTGTTGGATCTATACTCCACATAGGCCATGGTGCATAGCCACAGGTAATTCCACAGATATGAATAGAGTATTTCTCACCAAAAAAAAATTATTAGTTCAATATTTGGTTTTCGCCCACTGGACAATTGCAGAGAAACGTTCAAAAAAAAAAAGGAAGTAACGATTACTTCCATACTCGAAATATCTTTACTTGTCAAAAATAATACAAACCTGTTCGAGAAAGCGTGCGTGAATAAACAAATATCTCTCAAGATCAAGATGTGACAAAACTAGCAGTGACACAATTAGTAAGTACATTTTAATCAGAGCAATTGTAACGGCATGATAGTTAAAGTTTATAACCAAATACCACAAATCCTAAGAGAATTACCCTTTCCAAAAGTTAGAAGAGAAATGTTTAATGGTTGCCAGAAAAGTGCTTTTACACGATTAATCCATTCTTGGAAAGTAAATCTTATAAGTAAAGTTGGGCATTTATGCATTGTTATTAAAATTGTATTCCTAATTAATAATAGATAATGTATGGCGCTCATTAGGGGAGACGCTATGTCCAGCAGTGGTCTATTAGAGGTTGATGATGATGATGATGATGATGAATGTAAAAAATTCTTATTTAATCCAATTCCTACTCTTTTGAATTCTCATTTTATTAAATATTTAAATTATATTTTAATTATATGACTTAACAATAATGTAACATCTTTCACACTGTGTTCCATGCCAATAAAGATTTCTATTCAATTGCTATTCTATTCTATTAATAATGATCCACTATTGTTTATGGGGCTCCATCAAGATCATGGGGCTCCAAGCCAAAGACCTTTGTTTTTCGTGTGGAAATCCCTTCAGATACCCCCTCGCCGGCCAGCGGGGACGGTTATGTCGGGCTTGAACCGACTAAAACCGCACCCCATCTCAGTGCCGTCCGGGTGTAAGGTTACCCATAGAGCATATCCCTCGCACCCCGGTTTCGAGCTGGCCCCCTCGGGTTTGGGAACCACGGTGTCCCCGTCTTGCCCCGGTTTGGGGGAGGGGCGTTAGTCGCCCCACCGTCCCGGCCTTCTTCTGCTGGGGTGACAGGCGGCCTCACCTGCCACCCCCCGGCCTGCGCTCATGGAGGACGGAGGTCGTTAAGCGACCTCCGGCGCCTAGTCTCCTGCGACGCGAACTGAGTGATGGACGAGGTTCCGGCTCCATGTCAGTATACCTGCTGATTGATGGACGAGGTTCCTGCGCAGGCTTTCCTTTCGGGGCCAGGGGTCAGACGGCAGTCGCTCCCGTAAAAGCCAAGTAAGCCAAACTATGGAGTAGTAGGAGCGGGTCCAGGCCCCCGACAGAAATTGAGGCTCGGATGATGACGATGAATAATGGGTGGTACTAAAATTCAGCTAATGTAGATAGATACACACCTGTTCTCGGCGCAAAAGGAAGCGGTAAGTATTTCTATCTGGATGGTACAGTATTTTCATTTCCCCGATGCCACGCTCTTTCCACTCCCGACCTTTATCGTCATAACGGTACAATTTGCACCGTTCTCCAAATATCTTTACCTGTAATAAAAATTTATAATGACTGACAATATATAATGACTGAATGATAATAAGGATATGAAAGAGAGAAAATCAAAATCGAAGCAAACTGATCCTGGCCAGACTCACATTTCTTCTCGACGCGACGTAACACATCGAAAGCCCGTGCAGTTTTAGTCGGTTCAAGCCCGACATAACCGCCCCCGGTGGCCGGTGGGGTCGAAAAAAAAAAGGTACGGTACCTTTTTTTTTTTTTTTTTGTCGTGCGGAAATCCCTCGGATGCCGCCGTCTCGGGTCGTCAGACGCCGGGGTGTAAGGTTGTCCATAAAGCATATCCCTCGCACCCCGACTGACCCTGGGAGATCTCCGGTTTCGAGATGGCCCCCTCGGGTTTGGGAACCACGTTGCCCCGGTTTGGGGGACGGGCGCTAGTCGCCCCACCGTCCCGACCTACTTCTGCTGGGGTGACAGGCGGCCTCACCTGCCACCCCAGGCCTGCGCTCATGGAGGACGGAGGTCGTTAAGCGACCTCCGTATTGCGGGCTCGACGGGCCGGGAGAGTTCTAAATCTCTCTTTTCTTTCTTCATCTCTCGCATTCCGCACCATTGCCGCGATCATGCTGCCGAGTGAGAGGAGTCCCACCCCAATGGCTGCCACGAGGTCACGCCTCGGCGCCTCCCAAGCCGGGCAGTCCGCCAGCGTGTGCAGCCCCGAGTCCTCGCTCGCGTCGCAGTGATGACACTCGGGCGGTGGCTCCTTCCTGATCAGATGCAGGTGGTCCTCGGATCTCCCCTTAGCGGAGATCACCTGCGACCGTCGGTATGAGAGGATTCCGTATCGCCTCTAGCCAATCCTCCATAATTGGCCTTACCGCCGCTATTGCGGCGTGCCCTGCGCTTGGTCGCCCAAGTCGTTCCTTCCACTCCACCACGATGGCCTTGCGGAGCTGAAACTGCACGGCCTCGATTTCTCGAGACTCGGGGTTCCGTCTCTGCTCCCGCACCTCCTTTCGCCACTGGTACAGTTCCGAAAGGGCTCTCGCCTGCAGCTCCTATGGCGGAGTTCCGGCAAGGAGACTCGATGCCTCGAAGGAGCGCGCAGCATCCGTACACTTCTGGCTTTCAGGGCCTTCGCCCATATTGGGCACCCATGGACCGCACGTTCCCCGCGTCCAGGTACCGTACCTCTCTATCAGTATGTTATCTTACCTCGTCCTCCTCTCCCGTTGTGACCACAATCTTGTCGGGAAGTGGCACAATGGGCGCGTATTGTGGGTCGTATTCCTCGTCGCCCCCAGTCACTTCTTCGTCACCAGCGCCACTGTCGTTACGTGACTTATCACCATCAGGGGCAGATTGCTTCTTTGCTACAAATAACTGCTCACCAGCACCTTCCCATTTGAAATCTGGGTTTTCTGAAAATAAAATTTAAATAAAATATTTACGAAACTGAATAAAAAATTATAATTTCAAAAACTTGATAGAGTTTCTTACTTTTACTCTGATCGAAGCCCGCGTCACTGATAGATGATAACGCAGTAAATGATGGACTGTTATCAACACTAAATATTATAGTTTCAGTCTTCTCATCATTTTTGTCTCCAGGCTTGTTGTCAGAACTTGCCTCTTTGGACTTTTCAGAATTTGAAGCTACGACGAAGGTAGATGCCGGAGTTGATGTACCAAATAAAGAATTCCCACTTTCAAATGCTTTTTTTTGAGATGAAATGGGGCCAATCTCAGACACACCGCCTATTGCCCCAGATCCAAAAATGTTGGCAGCAAGCTTTGGATGATTGTTAGTTAAAGCACCAGGTCCGAAAATACTTCCTTGATTTACACTCGTAAATAAGTTTTCAGATTTACTATAGTCTCCAAATACAGACTTCACTTCACTTTTTTGATTGTCTATTTTATTATCGAATATAGATTTGTTACTAGAGGTACCTATGTTTGTGATGGACGTAAGTGTATTGTCACTAAAAACTGATTTGGATTGAGATAACTCAAAAATATTGTTTGACGGAATAACAGTATTCAACTTGGGTGGTGCTAGTACAAAAGCCTTTGTGCCCACTGAGATATTACTGTTGGCCAAAATAGATGGTTTACTTTGTGACGTATCATTATCGGCATTTTCTTCACTGAATGCAGAATACAGATTGGTTATTTGACTGAAGGTGTTTTCTTTGTTTGTTACATTTTTACCAAAAATGTTATGATTGGTGGCTGGTAAAGGCGTTTTCGAATTGGAACCAATCGCTCCTAATGGAGTGCGGAATATAGATTTGTCCACAGTTTTCTCTGAGCTTGTAGGAGTGCCATATATTGAATTAGTTGGACTTTGAAACAATGGTGTATTCCCTTTCAAAGGAGTGCTAGCATTAGTTGTTAACGTGAAAGGAGCTTTCAGCGTTCCAATGGTAGATGCAGGTTTAGTTTCAGATATTGAATGTGACCCAGTTGGTTCTGTTGTGGTTAGTGTTTTAGATATAGATGATTTCGGTTTCGAATCATTATCTTGGCAACCACGACATCCTTGACATGGCTCTTTGTTCTTATATGTGAAAAAGTTTTCTGGCAACATTAATTCTGAAGCTCTCTGTTTTTCTTCTTGAGTAGCTTGTATTTCGTTAACAAAGATGACATCATCACTATCATCTTTTGTCAGTTTAGTGAGTTTTGCATTTACTGTGTCAAAAGATCCACCTTGCACTGCTTTATCAACCGCCTCTTTGAATTTAGAAGCTATTTCCTTATTTTTAAATCTCAGACAGAAATGTTCTAAGGTCAGTTCACCTTCACTAAAGTCGTTGACTGAAAACAACCAAGATTTTTCATCTTTTGCAGTATAGTTGACCTCCGGCGATAGTGAGTGATTTAAACATATCTTTAATACTTGATCACGTCGCATTACAACTCTGTAAAAAAGACAGTAATAAAAACCCAAATCACATGCTGATAAATAGATATTACAAAGGTTTTCTATAATCGAACACCAACTAAATATAAAAATATTAGAATTTATACCATACTATACCAGCATTTTGTAAATGAATAACTGATAAAATGAAGTAGAAAAAATCTGCCAGATTACTTTTAATACTACTATAATCAATATTTAATTATTATGTTAACTATGTTTCCTACCCAATATGAGTAGAACTATGAAAATCATTTTACCTCAATTTGCCTGTTTCTTTGTGTTTTAATATTTTAACTGTTCCTTTGCCGCGTTCCTTCCATTCGCTTGAAATAAATCTATATAATTTTGCTATGTGTCCATAAAGTTCAATCTCATTTTCTTCGCCAGTTACAACTTCGACCTGGAGAAAAGTTGCACACATTTTTATATTCGGGCTTTAGTAATTGTAACTAAAAACATAAATATCTTTATCTAAATATCTGAGTAGTTACCTTATCTGGCAGTGGTATGACGGGAGTGAAGGAGTGATGACATTCATCTTCGGCCACGTATTCATTGTCATCACTTTCATCATCTCTATCTTTGAATGGTGATTTTATAGGACTTTTGCCCATTTTAGGTTTGAATACATAATTAAACTTACTATCTTCATTAATGGCAAATGATGTTGCACTGTCGGTATGTGGTGTTGGAAGTAAAGCTGGTTTAGCAGGAGTGATTATTTCATTAGTTTTCTTCACAGTGAAATCAACTGGTACACTGTCAGCAGCCATTTTTTGTGTACCAAACATGTCATATGGCTTTTCACCAAAAGCTGCAGAAACCTCAGAATTGTTATAATTATTAGATGGTATTCCAAAACTAAACTTATGTGCACCTGTACCATCAAATATAGATGCCTCTTCATTTGACTTTTGATCATTAATTGTAGGAGGCATACCAAATCTAAATTGTACTGTGCCAGTGGGAGTAGTATCGAATATCGATTTGTTGTGTTCAACTGGATTTAGTTTGAACATATCTCGTCCAGTACTTTCAGGTTTAACAGTCACAGTAGAAGTAGCAGTTGTTGGTGGTATGCCAAAATTGAATTTTGTAGTATTCTCTAGTTGCTTCAATGGTGTGGTTGATGTTTTCACTTTCGTAGGGTCTTTGGGACTATTACAGGCAGAACAAGACTCAAGTGTACCTTCATTACGCACCAGACAAGATTGACATTCCCAACTACCTGTTTTAGGTTTGAATTTGTCTCCCCATCCTACAGTTATAGTCACATTAGTAGGTGCAGAAGTGATTGTTCTGACTTCCGTGTTAGATTTAGGCTTAGGTGTTTCACAACATGCACACTTATTAAAGTTTTCCAAATTATTAGTGTAACATGTATCACAGTGCCACGATCCAGATTTGGGTTTGAACTTATCGCCGAACCCTTCTTGAGCAGTTTGTTTGGCAGCATTTTGTTCTTCTTTTGTCGATTTTGATTCATCTTTCATTTTACTCTGTGCAGCTTTGACAGCTTCGATAAATTGATCGCACTGTAAAGCTGTTTTAAAACGTAAGCAAAGTGTTTCTGCTACGAGTTCACCTTCCGAAAAATCTTTAGCACACCATGTTACAGCTTTATCTACATTAGGCATTTTCTGGAATATCATGTCTTTAGTAATTGCATGATTACAACATACTTTCATTATTTGTTCGCGCCTCATTAATAATCTTACTTTTTGAATATTATCTCTATGAATAAGCAGTTTAATATTACCCAAGCCGCGCTCTTTCCACTCTTTGGTAGCAGCATCGAACCTTAACAATTTGGCGCGATGTTCAAACAGAACAGTTTCATCTTCTTCACCAGTCTTTTGATCAATTAGGGCTGGTAATGGAATAACAGGCTTGAAATCTACGTTCGGTTCATATTCTTCGACTATATCGGAACTGTTTAATTTATCTGACGCAAAAGTGTTTGATGCCATATTTTGTGTTATGTTGTTAGAGGTGCTTATATTTGTAGTAGATGTTATATTAAATATGTGACTACTAGGAGAACTAGTGTTGCTTTTAAAAGATATTCCACTGAACACATTCATCTTATTAGTGACAACCTCTAGCGGCTTCTTTACTCCGGATTCTTCATCATCTAGCACAGGCTTTAATGTTGGTGTGCTGCTGAATGTAAATCCACCGAATACTGATTTTCCATTTGATGTAGCTACACTTTGTACAGTTTGATCTAGACTAAATTTCGGTGTTTCTAGTTTCAATTGATCAGATTTTGTTACAACTTGGTTAGAGGACGCCAATCTAGCATTTTCAAAAGAGTTATAGAAATCTAGTGCAATATCAGCGGTTTTAAACCGAATGCAGAACTTTTCCAAGATCACTGTTTCTTCGGCAAAATCATTAGCAACCCAAAAATATGCCTTAGTCTCGTTTTTCATTGGTTTAATCTCCATATCGGCAGTAATAATATGGTTTGCACAGATTTTATGGACTTGTTCTCGCCTCATTAGCACCCTTACTTTGCCAGTAGTTTTATGTTTAAGGAGCTTCATTTCACCAATACCTCTCTCTTTCCATTGCTTATCAACAAAGCGGAATAACTTTGCTCTAGAATTAAATATCATTATTTCATCTTCTTCTCCAGTTGTTACTTTAACTTCGGCTGGCAAAGGTACAATGGGTTTAAAATCTGGACATGGATCGTAGTTTTCTACAGAAGTATTGCTTTTTTCTGATATAGTCCTTGATTTATTAAGGCTGGTGTTTGGAGTAGAAATTCCAAACATACCATCAACAACCGTTCTAGAAGTGTCTAATGTGTCTGCAGAGATTTTTGGTACAGACAGCAAAGTGTCTTGAAGAATTGAACGCATTGTAGATGTTGTGTTTACAGGTGTAGTTTTAAACACTGAAGAATTATTCCAGTTAGCAAAAGTGCCACTAGAGGACGTCGTTTTATTTTGTGGGAATACAAACACAGGAGGAGACACAAACGCATTTGTTTCATTTGTTGACGGCATTGCTATTTGGTAATTGTGAGGAGTTCCTTTTATATGTTTTGAAGGGATCGTCACACTGAGAGCAGGAACTGGTGTCGTAGTGCAAGTTGGTAAGGGATCGGAAGAAGTTATGACGACATTTACTGGTAATGATCGAGTAGTGTCCTTTGTATCTACAGATCTCATAGAGATAGCTACAGATGTGACTGGTGGCGGTACACAACTTGCTACCATGGTTGGAACTGTCGGTAACGTAGG
The DNA here is from genome assembly GCA_946251805.1 of Cybosia mesomella. Classification (NCBI taxonomy): domain Eukaryota; kingdom Metazoa; phylum Arthropoda; class Insecta; order Lepidoptera; family Erebidae; genus Cybosia; species Cybosia mesomella. The sequence continues at coordinate 23,700,525 of OX276390.1, read as the reverse complement.
TGCTACTACCGGTGGTACTGTGGGTACTGCAGGCACATTAGGCGGCACAAGATGAGCTCCGTCTATATATATTTGATCTGGTGTAGGATAGACAGCAGAGTAATTCACTTGAGACCTTGTGGGGTCAAACATTGACTGAGCGCCTGGTACTGATGATGGCTGGGCAAATTGAGAATATTGATTATATAAGTTCATTAAACTTTGGTTGTACAGCTGATAAGTATTAGGTGGAACAGGGAATGGTGGCACAATGGTGGGTCTTTGATTAAATGGTGGTAATACTGGGGCAGAAGAGAATGGCAGCCTGTTTGCAAATGTTGATGAAGAATTGTCATTAGTTCTATATTCATCTTCTAAGTTGTACAAGTCATTATCATCCATTACCTGTTCTGCTGAAGCCTTTTTCAACTTATTTACTTCCTTTTTAAGTTCTGCTATATCTTTCTTTAACTCACCAACACCTTTATATTCATTTCTACATTCATCTATTTCCCCTTTCACCTGATCTACAGAAATCTTAAGTAGTTTAAATTGGTCTGTTGTATTTTGCATATTAGATTGAATAGTGCTTATTATTTCATTTCCCAATTTTCGATTTTCTTCGAACCAGCTCTTAGTTTGGTCGATAAATTCATTGATATTTGAATCCCTTTTTTGCAATTTTTTAATTTCATTTTCAATTTTATTAAAATGTAACTGATCAATTCTACTATTATCTAAAATTTGGGTATCCATTGCTGTACGATACTTCGTAGAACTGACATTAGCAGCGGCTTTGGGTGTAGAGCTAATGTTGCGGCAACGGCGGATATTCATGGCCGGCAAATATTCGCTATGTGCTGATAAGTTTTCATCGGATGAAAAGTTACAATCACCATCGTTCGTAACCGCAAACAAATCGGGTTCTATTTTATTTATAAGGGTTTCTATCTCTGCAATTAGTTCTTGAGTGTTAGAGTATAAATCATTGTTTTTATTTGTTTTATTGTCTCGGAGTCTATCCAAAGCATTGAAAGCAAAAGTTTTAGCTTTAGACAATAACATAGCAAACTTAGATTGATCTTCAACATTTCCAGACAAATTAATTTCTTCCAAAGCCATTTTTTTATATGTTTGTGCAAGGTGACAGTATGCCAGTGGTGATTTTAAATTTGAAGTTATTTCAATTGCCCTTTCATATTCGCCATTATTGAGATAACTGCCAGCCACATATAATTTACATTCTTCAATTAAAGTATTAAGCTCTTTGGTGCTAAGGTCTTTATGTGTATAGCTAAACATTCTTTTTCCAAAGATTTTTTCAACTATTTTGCTTTTCAGTTTTTCTAGCAAAGGTATAGCAGATCTGTAATATAAACCAGCCCTTTCACCTAGTTGGCTTTTAACGTCTACATCGGTTGTCTGTTTAGCTTGTTCACTAAATATGCGCCCAAGAATGCAAAGAAGTTCAGGATCAAGGCCATGATTGTCCAAACATCTCACAACCTCAATACCTCGGCTCAATGTAGCGCGAATATCTGTTAATTCGCTGCCCAGTACATTTTGACTAAATTTATAAGCACAGTCCCACCACTTCATTTGAGAGATAGAACACAATAAGTCAGTGATGTTTGCAGGTAGAACATTCGGTTTATCACTGGTCATATAAGACGCATTCTTGCACTTTTCTTGCCGAGCTGAGAGTGTAGTGCAATAAAGAAATGCGAGAATATCCAGTTTATTTAATGTTTCTGGAGCACAGGTTGTAGGCGTAGAATCAAGTAAATCAAAAAGAGTACACTTAAAACGTGCAAAGTTTTCATAATGTAATAATATCCATACAAAGTGATGAATGGAATTTACATATTCTCTCTGAGCATCAACGTCGTAAGCTTCTACTTCACTCTTTCTGGGAATTCTAAATATGGGAGCGCTAAATACATCTGATGCAATGTATGATGACTTCATTTTATCCAAATGACCTTTACTAGAAAATATCTTTTTGTAAAATTTGTCTCTCCAGTGAGTAGCAGAACAACATTGAGTAACTTGATCGAGGAAAGACTGATTTTTGCCTTGAATAACTGATAGTAAATAATGACCAGCCTGAGAACATCTAAATGCCCCTTCAGAATACCAGCGATTAAAAGCAAATACTTGCTTTTCTGGGGCACTTTTAAGCCAATTTACTTTTGAATCTAAAGGAATTGTTTGCCAAGCAGATAACATTAGTGGAGCAGCAAACGTTGTTGCTTCTCGCCAGCTTAACTGATCCTTTTTAGCTTTCTTCAGTAATAGGGTTGCAGCGTGAAATGCAACTTGACCTCTATGATGTTGTAGTAATGCTGTGTGGAATTCCGCATGGCCAGGTGGAGAGCCTAACTTTGTTACATTATCAATTGCTTGATCATAGGCGTGAAGAAGTTCGTTAGATTCAGTTAGACTTTGTGAAGTATCAGTAGGTGTTTCTGTTATGCTTAACAAACAAATACGCTCCCTGACAGTAAGCAGAAGTAACTGGTAAAGCCAATCCACAGTGTTGTGCGTATTATTATTGAGAAGATTACTGAGAACATTATACCAAGCATAATTGTTGATAAAGGTATTGTCTCCAAATTCCAAATTACAGGCATGGTCAAAAGCTTCTTTGACATAGTTGTGATTCAAATAATGGTTCAGCAGGCGGGTATGAAGTACTACATCTTTTGGTCTCATTGTCAATTCAGACTTTAATAGACTAACAAGTGCGTTGGGATCTGGATTGGATGTAGTAACAAGTCTCTCTCGTAATTTAAATGTCACACGATGTCTGGGGAATATAGCTTCTGCTTTCTCCCACCAATATTTCGCCCTGCCTGGATCTATTACCACTTCATCATCAGCCAGTATTTCACAAACTAAAAAAATATAACAAAAAAATGTTAAAAAAAACTCTCCACATTCTGAAATAAAGTATCTAAAACTAAATCGTCATTATCCACATAATATATTTACTAAGGAAAATCATAGATGAGCAGAGAACAAAGTTACAATGAAATAAAATGAAGATACATAATTATAAAGATTGCAGATGTTATGACTTAGTAGGATACTATAGATATAGACTTCATATCCTATCCTATCCTACTAATATTATAAATGGGAAAGTTTGTGAAGATGTTTGTAAGTTTGGATGTCTGTTACTCATTCCCTCTCTAACGGCTGAAAGGATTTGTTTGAAATTTGGTACAGGTATAGATTATAGTCTGGAATAACACATAGGCTTTTATCCCTGGAATACATACTGGTTGGGAAGTGAGAACGGGAACAGAATTCCATGCGGGCAACCTCTAGTGGTATATATTACATACATACATATACTCAAGCCCATTTCCCCCCGGGGTAGGCAGAGACAACAGCCCGCCGTGTGCTTCTGTCCTTACATACTTCACGAGTTTCCTTCACTGTCATTAAACCTTTCATGCAAGCCCGCCGGTTTCCAGGTTGTCAAGTCGACGCGTATATTTTTTTTATGTGTGACCACGCATAACTTTTTACAGAGTAGTCCGATTTTGATATTTCTTTTTTTATTGGAACAAGTATACCCCGAAGTTGGTTCCATATAAATGTGAAAATAAAAATCCAACCCTCTGTTTGGCGCCGACTCAAAATTACTTAGCTATACTTATATTAGTTTAAGAACTTAGTAATAACTAAGTTTTGAATCAACCTTAATAAAGGTTGATTCAAAACTCAACTATTTACAAAAATATATAGGTACTTAGATTAGTTTCATTACTTTAAGAAGTTAGTTAAGGTTAAATAAAAAAGGTTTATTATTTTTGCTTTACAGTTTTTTCGGCGGTTTAATTTTTTGTTAAAAAGTTTTTTTCAATACCTCATTAATTTGTCCAGTGTATGACCTACGAGGTCGACCCCGGCTTGCCTGCCCACTTACTTCTGACTTATATACTTGGTGTGTCATTCGGTACTCAATCGTTGCCCAAACCACCTTATCATACCCTTTTCAATTGTTGTAACAACATTCTCTTTCAGGCCACACCATTCTCGAATATCTGTAATCCTCTTCCTATCAGCCAACCTTACTCCACACATACTACGCAATGACCGCATCCCCACTGCATTCACTCTACTTTCATCATTTTTCTGCCATACCCAACTTACACTTCATACATTAATGTGGGGACTAGCACGCCGTTATGAACCTCCAGTAGTGCCTTCTTCGGTACTGACTGACCACTCATGAAGGAGTGTAGCGCACCATTCACGCGATTTTCTGCAGTCACTCTCCTTTCAATATCTCCATCGTATCTTCCATCCCTTGTGAACAAACTACCCAAGTATACAAACCCTGACACTTGTTCTACATATTCACCTTCAATCATAACATTACATTCAGTCATTTCTTGCTTCACAGCACCATTCTTCCCCATTTTCTGCAACTCCTGCGCCGATGATGCAAGTGTAACTTGGTCAACGGCGTATAGAAGGCACTTAAAATGCAGGTCTCCCATCTTTATTCCATAATACCCTCTTTCCTGAGACCTTACCTTCAGCTTACCATCAGGCGAGGTGAAGTAAAATTGACGTGTGAAAAATATAAAAAAAAAATATTCACACCCTTTCATATCACTCATCTAGTGAAAGCTATCCATGAAAAGATTGAACAACCAAGGCGAACCTACACATCCTTGCCAGCTAAACCAGTATGTAGATAGTACCTTCCTACCTAGTGTGATAGTACCTTCCACAACGCATTCCTGTTCACCTTGTCATACGCTTTTTCCAAGTCTACGAATGCGCAAAACAGGTTTTTGGCCACGTATTTCTCCACATCGCAGCGCAAGGAAAAGTCTTGATCCGTACATCCAAATCCCGCTTGCACTTCTCAAATCTTATAATCAGTCATGCGCTACCCTATCAATCAAAATTTTGGCATACAATTTCCCAACCACACTTAGAAGGCTGATGCCGCGATGATTATGGCAGTCCTGCTGCGAGCCTTTACCTTTATAAATTGGAACAATCGCCGCCTTCGTCCAGTCTTCTGGGACCTGGCCTTGTCCCCAACAAAGGTTAATTAGGTGGTGCAACATTCCCGCTACTAATCCCTCACCAGCCCTCAACATTTCAATCGTCACTATCATACCCAGCAGATTTTCTCAACTTCATATGTTTTAATGCTTTCATAATTTCATCCATTCCAATTTCATCAGTGGATGCCAGTGAACCTATCACTCCTTCGTCATACTCTATTTCATCCACAGTACGCTCATACAAACTTTCAAAATATCTCTTCCAACGATCTAACACAACATAATATAACTTCACGCCTGTATCCCCGAAGGGGTAGGCAGAGGTGTTTTACATACCCAAACACAAATCTTTTCTCGTTCATAATTTCTCCATTTTCATCCTTCCTCCGAGGGAGAAACACAACGACAGGTTCGATGAATGTAACATCGAACCTGTCGTTGTGTTTCTCCCTCGGGCTTCTTTAACTAGTTTCCAGAACTTGTTTATGTTATCCCGGAAACTTGCACTGAACTCTCTTTCAAGCCTCTCCATTTTCTCCTTTTTCTTTCTTTCTACGCATTCTTTCACTTTCTCTTTCACACTTCGATATTTTTCCTTCATTTCTTTTATATTATCTTTCTTCATATCTCCACTTACTCTATCAATAGCTTCCATTGCTAACACATTACACCAAGCTTTCTTCTTTTCTTTTACCATTCTTCTCGTTTCATCATCCCACCAGTCAGCCTTCGTGCATTTTCTACTCCTTCTTTTTGTAAAATTACATACACCAATGGCACTCTCTACTGTGCAAGCGGACTAATGTTTACCGTCACGTAAACATTAGTCCGCTGTCGAAGTATTTTGTAATTTTGAATAAAATATAAGATGCTTGATGTTATGAAGTTTTATCGTGCGAAAATAAACGTTATTATATAAAGAAGAGGATTAAGAATAGGATATAAGAAAAGGATTAAGAAGTGGGTAATAAACTTAAAAAACGAACAGTGAAGGGCCCATTACGAAAAAGTGATCAGAAAACTATATACAAAAGGATCAAGTAGATGGATTAGAGATATTGTAACAGGTACGAAGACAAAGACATTATTAAACGGAGAAATATTTGGAAAAGTAATTAAATATATAAAATTAGATGACCGTTGAGAAAAAATATTTGAAATTAGAATATTGACAACTACAAATTCAACAAAACTACATCTAGTGAACAGTAGCGAAACTACGACTTTTGAACTAGTTCACATAATTAACAATAGGTGTCACTATACACAAAATAATGATTGTATGCAAGAATGGAATCACAAAATATAACATTCCGGCGAAATAAAAAGAAGTGAAACAAATCGGTAGATAGGAGCCTAGACGATTCATTTAGGTCTACCGAATCTGAGTTAGACTATATGGGCAGAAGCTGGCCTGACCTGTCTACAAGAAATTTATGCAATAACGAAATGGTTAATGTCAAGAACAAATTGCAAAATTAAAAGAACAACTAGAGATAGCACACGCAGCGATAGAAAAGCTAGTTACAGAAAATGGTTCACTGAAGCAGCAAGCCACAGAACAGGCTAGAAAAATCATTTCACTTCAAGAGATTTGTATGGGATCACCATGTTCAAATATTATGAGTAGCTCCATAAAAAAAACTAAACAACGCCGGAGATTACATCAAGATCTGGAAAAAGTACCAAAATTAGCAAATTTAAGCATTGATGAAGTAGGGGACACACGGGAGAGCGCTGATCTGAAGATGAATTCGCAGAAGGAAAGAGGAGTGGAACTGAAGGGCTCTCTTTCTACACAATTGTCAATAGATGGCGGTAAGATAGGAAATACTTATGACAAAAAATTAACTTGCTACAGCACAAAAAATAGTAATCCTGAGATACTGATAGTAGGAGGTAAGCAGCTGTCGGGACTGGCACCAAAGTTGATTCACTCCAGAATGTATACCAAATATGAAAAATCTGTATATCAGCCTTTGTTAAACCATTTGCAACTACAACAGAAATATTGAAATCTTGTAAGAAATTGAAAGAGTCCACCAACAACTATTTAATAATTTGTACTGGGGAGGACGATACCAACCCTAATAACATTATATACGAGGTAATAGGGCTACTAAAATCTATACAGAAAACTAATGTTATTATTTTGAATGTAATTAGAAATAAATCACTCAACGAAGTTATGTTGAATAATAGTTTAAAAAATATTAGCAATAATTTTAATAATTGTAAATTCTTGAGTGTTGGTTATGAAAATAATTATTTTATGAAGGTGTGCCATAAAATTAACTTAATAGTAGACTCTAATTATTACAGGAAGCAGTTTTTGAGTTTTCCTATTGCACATAATTCACAACATGGTACTATGAGGATAGAATCACTAAAGAAGAACATTCCGCCCTCTCATCTAGCTTTTTCTAGAAAGGTAAACATGATAGAGAAACTAACAGAATCTGGCTCTATTCAACCAAGGAAGGGTACTATACCCTTCTATTTCCCGTCTTTAAAAACTATAAAGAATTCAACGAAACCTAGGCGCACTGACGCGTTTTTTCTGTGAAAATAAACATGACACAATTAGTAGACCCAACACTAAACTCATTACATTAGTTCATCAAAACATCGCAGGGATTTTGAATAAAATAGAAATATGTTTGGATCAACTTAGATTACAAGGGAAGGTAGTTCGGATCTTATGCTTCACGGAGACATTTGTGTTACGTGGAGATGAACATTACATAAATGTTCATAATTTTAGGTTGGCGAGTTCTTTTTCTAGACAGGACAAGAAACGTGGTGGTGTATGTATCTTGATTGGCCAAGGGTTGGAAACCAGACCCATACAAATATGTAAAAGCATAGCTAGTGTAAATACATTTGAATGCTGTGGAGTAGAGATACCTTCATTGCAATGTATAATTGTATGCTTATATAGAATACCTGGTGCCGATTTAAATATCTTCTTTGACAAATTAAATACCCTAATGCACCAATTAGATTTTAAAGACAAGAGACGAATTATTATTGCTGGGGATCTGAATATTAATATACTGGAAAGTTGCAACACATCGAATCGACTCAGGGAATTTATTCTGAACTATAACCTTGAAGCACACATCTCACAACCGACCCGACAGAAGAGATGCATTGATCAGATTCTCAGTAACATGAAGAACGTGATAAGTGAGCTGCACCACTTCTGTTTGTCTGACCACAACACGGCTCATAGTATAGATTTCCCTGTAAAGCAAGAAAAAAGTAAAGCTCCTAATGGATATATATTGAAGCGAGATTATAACGACGATAATATAAAAAAAAACAAAAGTTGTCTATCAAGCTTATCTTGGTCGGAAGTACTAGACGAGCTGGATTGTAATCATGCATTTAACCTATTTCATGAGACATTTGCAATCTTCTATGATCTATGTTTCCCCACAAACAAAGTTAAAATTAAGTCACATATGACTACCCCAAAATGGTTATCAAAGGGTATAAAGAAATCTTCTATAGTTAAAAGAAAATTAAGATATATATGCTACAAAGACAATAGTGGTGCTAACAAAATAAATTATATGAAATACAATAAACTACTTAAAAAATGCATTATAGCCTCAAAAAAGAATATAAATAGTAAACATATCTATAATGCAAAGAACAAGTGTAAAGCAGCGTGGGAGATTATTGGCAATAAACTTGACAGTGTAAATAATCGTACTGATATACATCAAATTAACTGGAATGGAACCGCGATAACAGATCCAACAGCGATAGCTAGTGCATTTAACAATTATTATATTGCAAAAACTAAAACAATACGAAACTTTTCTCCAAACTATGACTTAGTAGACAGAATCGACCCAACCATATTCTTAACACCTTGCTCTGAGAGCGAGGTCAGTAGAACTATCCAAATGTTAAGAAATACTAACGCGGTTGGATATGATATGGTCTCTACAAAAATCATAAAAAGCTCCTGTAAAGAGATCTCGGAGATACTCTGTCACATAATTAACCTATCTTTCTGGCAAGGTACATTTCGCGATAAACTCAAAACCTCTATCGTCAAGCCACTTTATAAAAAAGAGAGTAGAGAGGAGTTAAATAATTATCGACCTATTACATTGATACCAATCTTTGCTCCTTTGATTTTGTCGATCATCAAATACTCCTACACAAATGTGAGCTATACGGGATAAGAGGAGTATGTCTGAAATGGCTAGAAAGTTACTTGAAGGATCGGAAACAATGTGTAGAAATTACTCGAACAAACGCGGAACAAATTGTCAATTCATGTAGATCTCCGTATGAAATAAATGAGGTCGGCGTTCCTCAGGGCAGTATATTAGGATCACTGCTATTTCTGATCTACATAAACGATATTCCAAAGGTTACGAACAATAAATGCACGCTGTTCGCGGATGACATTTCCGTAGTGGTTACACAGGCCAAAAACAGCAATGACGATTACAAAATGGCATTACAAAAAACGATAGAATCGATCTCGGCATGGCTGAAATTAAACAACCTCAATGTAAACTTCAACAAAACCAATATTGTACAATTTAAAAACTATAATAATAACTCAACCCCCTAATGTTAACTTCTGTGGTTATGATATATTAGAGACAAGCGAAACAAAATTTTTAGGTGTCACACTGGACAGCCATTGCAACTGGAAGGCCCAGATAAATAACGTATCCAGTCGCATAAACCGATTTGTATTTGCACTCAGAAGAACCAGGAGACTGACAGATGAAAAAACGGCGCTAATGGCGTATCATGGATATGTAGGTGCTCTGCTCAGATATGGTATAGTGTTATGGGGTAACTCTACAGAAATAAATAAAGTATTTGTATCGCAGAAGAAATGTGTTAGGGCGATCTGCGGGGCCGCCCCTCTAGAATCATGTAAGCCTCTCTTTAAAAAGCTCAAATTACTAACTCTGACATCTATATACATCTATGAAATTGGTCTATTTGTAAAAAGACACCCAGATTTGTTTGAAAAAGTATGTGAGAATAAAAAATATTTATCCAGAGACCCAAGGAAACTCTTATTACCCATGATGTCGTCAAGTTTATACAAAAACAATCGTTTTTATATGTGTATACAGATATTTAATAAGATATAAAATTCTTAATATTTTTATTATTATTATCTCCTTTATTTAATTTCTATACATATAATTACATTTTTAAATATATATATAAAAAAAATACAAATATATTTAAAAATATAAAAATAGTGTTCCACCGGCATCGGGTACAGGGACCAAGCTGCCGGTGGTTACGGCTCCAGGGTGAGGAACTTCCTCACTATGCGTGCCGTGCCTAGCAGAACGGCCTTCTGCATCAGGCCTTTGAGCCAGCTGCCTAACGAGAGCCTCATAAGGTGTTGATCGAGGCTCTTGGCGATAAGTCCATGTGCTGACACGACTATCGGTACAATAATAGCTGAGTCCACATCCCACATGTCGACAATCTCATTGGCCAGGTCCAAATATTTTATTTGTTTTTCTTCTTCTGCCTTCATGAGATTCTCGTCATGGGGGACAGTGATATCAACTATCATTGCACGACGCTCTAATCGATCCATTATCACTATATCAGGCTTATTGGCAACAATAGTCCTGTCAGTGATAATAGATCGATCCCAGTACAATGTGACACGACCGTTTTCGAGAACTGGGTCGGGCACATACTTGTAGTATGGCACCTCCGAAGTCACAAGATTGTATTTAAGGGCAAGTTGCTGATGTACAATCCTGGCCACTTGGTTATGTCTGTGCAAGTACTCACCGTTGGCGAGACGAGAACAACCGGAAATAATGTGTCTGAGTGATTCTCCGGGACGATGACATGCCCGACAGATGTCAACCGTACCGTCCTTCAGAATATACTTCCGGTAGTTGTTCGTCATTACAACTTCGTCCGTAATTGCAAAGATAAAACCTTCGGTTTCTCCAAAAAGATCACCGAACCGTAGCCATGATACAGACGCTTTTAAATCTATATCGGGCCCATTTAAGGCCCGATAAAAGCGTCCGTGTAGCTCTTTACCCATCCATACATCCCTGCGATCAGCAGTACCAAGTACTACAGGTTTGCGCCAGTTCTCTTTAGCCAACGTGAGAGGGGTTAGGCCATTGTCCACTGCGACCACATCACGATGCATATCGGAATCTACACGTAGGAAATATTCTCTAAGGTTGTATATCTCGCGGTTATGAAGGGTCTTGGCATTTATATTATTATTATTTATATTATTATTTATGTTATTATTATTGTTATTGTGAACTGTTTAATCTTCATATTAAAATATAACTGTTAATTAGTAATGCATGCTGTATTCATCTGTAATTAGTTATGCAATTAGTTATAAGCATCAAACATGTGTAATTTATATGTGAATTGTATTATTGTATATAACTGTTGGTGAATCTAATAAATAAATAAATAAATACCAAAAGAATTTAGAGAATTATCGTTTACACGCTTTTCACAATCTCTAAAGAAATGGCTCATAGATAAAAAAAATTACACGATGAAAGAGTTTATGACCTATAAATAACTAATTCTAATAAATCCATTAATTAATAGTTGTGACCATGTTTTTATTTTTTATTATAATAATTTTGTTGACATTACTTATAAAAATTCTGTTGACATTACTTATAAAAAAATCCGTTCCCGCAGGGCGAACGCACAGGTAGATTTCGTGAAGCAATTAATATTATTTTATATAGAGAACTGCGGACTTTAAACAGTTTAATTTTTTTTCTCGAAAACGGTAACTTTTAGCGAAAAACTTTTCAGACATTTATTTTAGACTTAAAAATGGCCTATCGATTAAAAATGTTTCCGACACCAAGAATGTTCACTGGTTAGAAGTTATGATTTTTTCCCGAAAATTTTTGGTTTTTCCCCCTCCACTTTTAGTTAAAGTTTTAATCTTATAGGTTTATAATTAAAAGTTGTTGGTATTCATGTATAATATGGGATAAAATTAGAACGGTTCGAATATCTTTCATGGAACGTGAAATTTTGAGGAAAAACTGATTTCACAAAAAGTGAGGCCCCCTTAGGCCGGATTCCAGACCCGTTCACGAACTTAAACTAAGTTTACACCCAAGCAATTTTTGACCGCAGTTTGAAAGCGATCGGGGCAAAAATGCGACCGTGAGAGTGCCGCAAATTTTGGGAAGTGGAACCATACATACATATATATATATATATAAACTTTTTGACCAGTGGTCATTTCGGACCCTGAGTCCGAAATGACCACTGGTCAAAAAGTTTATAGGTCATAACTAGACCTCCTATGAAGATTTTTTTTTAAATTCGACAGTCGTCAAGAAACCAATAGGTAGATCGATTTCATCGAAATCTACCTAATTCTGTTGACATTATAATAATTCCTTCATAATTTTGATTTGATATTGATTTAATTTGATAGATAATATAAATTTTTAATAACTAATAAAATTGTTAATTGAAGGTTTGCATGCTGTAGTCTGCGGCTAAACATGCTGTGCTTGTACATATTGTAAGATCTATGTTACCATGTTTAAAGGCAAATAAATTATTCTTATTCTTATTCTTATTCTTATTCTTATTCTTATTCTTATTCTTATTCTTATTCTTATTCTTATTCTTATTCTTATTCTTATTCTTATTCTTATTCTTATTCTTATTCTTATTCTTATTCTTATTCTTATTCTTATTCTTATTCTTATTCTTATTCTTATTCTTATTCTTATTCTTATTCTTATTCTTATTCTTATTCTTATTCTTATTCTTATTCTTATTCTTATTCTTATTCTTATTCTTATTCTTATTCTTATTCTTATTCTTATTCTTATTCTTATTCTTATTCTTATTCTTATTCTTATTCTTATTCTTATTCTTATTCTTATTCTTATTCTTATTCTTATTCTTATTCTTATTCTTATTCTTATTCTTATTCTTATTCTTATTCTTATTCTTATTCTTATTCTTATTCTTATTCTTATTCTTATTCTTATTCTTATTCTTATTCTTATTCTTATTCTTATTCTTATTCTTATTCTTATTCTTATTCTTATTCTTATTCTTATTCTTATTCTTATTCTTATTCTTATTCTTATTCTTATTCTTATTCTTATTCTTATTCTTATTCTTATTCTTATTCTTATTCTTATTCTTATTCTTATACTTATTCTTATTCTTATTCTTATTCTTATTCTTACTTTTATAAACTGTCCATACTGCCTCTACATACTTCCCGCTCATGGCACTCCAATTTTGTTCTCGCCTGTCAATCAGTTTCCTTTTGTACATTTCTTTCACATCAGGATCTTTCAATCGTTCAACTTTTATGCGTTCTAGCTCAGTGGTAGATACTTTAGCCCTATGTCGCCAGCATCTAAACAAACCACCTACTCGACCAACTACTATGTTTTGGTCTGTGTTTCCGATAGGCCCACGGTAAGCTCTAGTATCTATATGACGGCCTCTGTGGCGTAGCGGTAGTGCATTCGGCTGCTACGACAGGGGGCGCGGGTTCGATTCCCGCTCAGTGCAAATATTTGTATTCATGAATATGTCTATTTGCATTGTTCTGGGTGTTTCTATGTATAATATGTATGTATTTACAAAAAAATATATATAAGTATGTTCATCCGCATTCTGGAACCTATAACACAAGCTAGTTAAACTATGCTTACTTTGGGTCTAGAAAGCGCTGTGTAGAATGTTGTAGAATTATTATTATTATTATTTATCGGGTTATATCACGCCTCACCCTAGAGTAAGGGAGAGGCGGCGAGATAACCCCGGCGAGGCAAGCAGCAGTCCGCCAGGGCATTACGACGATTGGCAGAGGAACCGCCGGACTATTCGGGCATTGTCAAGCAAGACCGCTCTCTGCATCGTGGCCGCCACTGATTTTCCACTAATCCCGAGCCTCCCTAGATGAACTGAGAGCCTCCTTGGGATCAAACCATTGGCTGAAATAACAACTGGGACTATTTCTGTGGACCGCATCCCCCACATGTCGGTAACCTCGCGCGCCAGGTCCAGATATTTGGTTTTCTTATCTGCTTCGGCGCGGACGAGGTTCTCGTCATAGGGAATAGTGATGTCCACAAGAAATACCCGTGACTCTGCCCGGTCCATCAGCACGATATCAGGCTTATTCGCTAGAATGGTCCTATCCGTGATGATGGACCGGTCCCAGTAGAGCTTGGCGCGGTCATTTTCGAGTACGGCTTCCGGCACGTACTTGTAGTATGGCAGCCTCTGCGCAATGAGGCCGTATTTAAGGGCAAGTTCTTGATGTAGTATTCTGGCTGCTTGGTTGTGCCTGTGCAGATACTCAGTGTTAGCAAGCATGGAACAACCGGAGGTCACATGTCTGAGTCACTCGCCAGGACGGTGGCATAAACGACACACGTCCGTGGTTCCATCTTTCAGTATGTACCTCCTGTAGTTGTTCGTCTTGATAACCTGATCTTGTATCGCACAGACAAAACCCTCGGTTTCCCCAAAGAGGTCACCAAAGCGCAGCCAGTGCACGGAGGCTTCTCGGTCCACGTGAGGCTCATGTAAAGCCTTAAAGAAGCGTCCGTGCAGCTCTTTACCCTTCCATACGACCTCACGCTCAGAGGTACTAAGTACTGCTGGTGCACGCCACTCTGTGTTAGCCAGGACTAGCGGGGTCAGTCCTTTATCGCATTCAATGACCTCTCTATGCATCTCACTGTCCGTCTTCGATAGGAAATATCCCCTGAGACTGCATACCTCGCGATTGTGCATAGCCTTGGCACTGAGAAGGCCCCGGCCTCCGCACTTTCGCGGGATGTACAATCTCATAACCGAAGACTTGCGGGTCGGGTGGAGTATTCTATGGAGGGACATAGTTGCGCGGACTCTTCTATCCAGGGCGTCCAATTCGGTCTGAGACCACCTGACCACGCCGAAGGTGTACAACAGGACGGGCATCACCCATCCGTTAAACGCCCGGGTCTTGTTCACGCCCGATAAAAGGCTGTTACACACTTTTACCAGACGTTCCAAAAACACGTCGCATGCGGCCCGTTTGATGTCCGTCGCGTCGACACCCACATTCTGCGACATGGCCAGCTACCGGTGTGTTTCACCCTCGGAGAGTGAACGAAGGCTCACCCCACCGGAACGCCGGCCGCTGAAATCACAAGTGATATCTAGCAACCGTTGCTAGATATCACTTGTGATTTCAGCGGCAGCATCGGCATGGAGCTTGGAGTGGACAAGTGTGCGGTTCTTCATGTGGAGCAGGGGAGAATTGTCTCATCGGATCGTATACCAGTGTCCGGTACCTGCATCGTTTGGTGAGAACAGGTGAGACACCTTCGGGCCCCCTCTCGGAAGCTGAAAGCCCGTCCCTGACTCAGCCAGCAATGTGCTTAGAGGATTCAAGGACAGACAAAACCAGAGTGGACTCAGACAGTCACCCTGAAAGATACCCCGCTTCACCTGTATCCGGTCTTCCGCATCCGACAGTCGCATTATTTTTATTTATTATTATTATTATTTATTATCTACCACTTTCATCATCATTCTTTCATCCACTATCACAAAGACAATCATGCTCTTGTGGGGTGTCAGCCCCACCTTCAGCCGGATCCAGAGAAGACACAATCAGTTAACACAATCATACTCTCTCATACATTCTGTCAGATGCTCGGAGAGAATAATATCAACACCTTTATTGCCATGTTCACTGTCGGACACACCCGACCATATTTCGGTGAACGGCCCGCTTGTTAGTATTTCTCTCCCCTATCGCTTCGTCTCATTCACACACTGTATATCTATATTTCTTTCGTTCATCATCTCATATACATCATCCAGTTTTTCATTCAAAGCTCCTTTTACATCCAGAGTAGCAAATCGACAGTCTGCTGCCCTCTTTTCGCCCCTTCGAGAAAGGTTTTGGCATACGTCTGGCGAGTACCGTCGCCAGCTCTCCATGCAGATTTGTCCCCCCAGATACGTGGGACTGCCTCTTGTGAGGAAGAGAGGAGGACTCTCCGGTTGCTCCGGTACCTCCCTGGGGTAGCTTTTCCTTTGGATCTACATGCATTTCTCGACGTTTTTTCTTGGACTGTATGATATCAGGTGAAAAACAGCCCTACCTTAGTCGCCTTAAACGACACACACGGGAAGAGATGGGATATCTACCAGTGCCACGTTAGCCACGTCTGTAATTTTGTGAATCGTGTGTCCGCCCCCACGTGATCAAATAATCGATCCGGACGTGTGGTTAGACTTTTATAAATGTGAAAGTTTCTGAAGGTAGAGAAATTGAAAGTTTACCGAATAAGTTTGGAGGCGGATTTTCGCCAAGTTTTATGGACGAACGATGGAGTTAAGGGTAACTTTCCATGCGTTAGTCAGACTACCTTTAAAATTCAGTACCCAATATTAGTTGAAGAAAATAAACCTACGAAACAGCTGAAATAGTCAAGTGCTTATAATTCCTATGCTCAGTTGGTGTTCGAGTATACTCAAATGAATACTAATATTATTATAAAGCTGAGTCTATATAATATTGTTACGTGCGCGGGGTACAAATTAAATGCCGTTTACACAACAAAGAGGTTTATTCGCTCACCACAAAGTAGACAACTAAATAACTAGCACACACAGTACTCTTCAACAGTTCCAGTCGCTCAGTAATTCACAGTAGTCCACAGTCGTTGCTTAAGTCGCAGGTATAACTCTCTTGGTTCACTTCGGTAAGATGTGTTCGCTTTCGCTTTCGAAAATTAACTGCCTCGTGTCGATAGCCGGGCGTCCTTTTATAGCGGGGTAGAATATTCCGGAATCATCTAGAGATAAGGCACTAGAGCGTTCGAGAATAGTAGGTATTTACTGGGGCGTTCGAGAAAACAAGTACCTACACAGTCGTGCCGACGATAGAGGTGAATGCCCTTGTTATCGCGATTTGTAGGTAAAGTAGGTATAGGTAGACAAAAGGGCTTGTGATTTCTTATTGACTTTTCTGGATTTTTCTAAACGGATCGATAGAGTACTTCGAAATTAACAATGCGTTTTAATTTCTAGAAGATTCGATCAGTAGTTTCCGAGATATCGACGATCGTTGTAACATTACCCCCCTCTTAATCATGCTCGTCCCGAGCATCATTTGTTCCATGATATCGCGTCAACCTATCCACATGAACTACCTTTGGTTTTCCCCTAAGCCCCTTCTTAATGCGGTAGGTCATGTCATTGATTCTTGTAACAACCGTATAGGGTCCTTCCCAGCGAGCTTGAAGTTTCGGAGATTTTCCCTTTCTGCGTAGCGGATTGTGAAATCATACCAGGGTTCCTTCTTCAAAACCGTTGGTGTTTGCGTTTCTATCGTACCGGGTTTTCATCCTTATACCCGTCTTCAAATTGTTTTCCCGTACCATTCTGTGCACCTCGTCCAGCCGGTTTTGAAGTTCACTCACGTAGTCCGTCACGGGCTTAGAACTATCGGGTGGCGTGCCGGTTATTGCATCCACTGGCAGCCTTATCTCCCGACCAAAATTAACTTTAGCTGGAGTGTGTCCCGTACTGTCATGCACCGCAGATCGATAGGACATCAGGAACAGTGGGATGTACTGGTCCCAATCTTTTTGGTGTTCGCCGACAACTTTAGCCAAGTGATTTTCCAACGTCTGGTTAAACCTCTCGACCATTCCGTCTGACTGCGGGTGCGCTGGAGTCGTACGGGTCTTGTTTATACCGAGGAGTTTGCACATTTCTTGAAACAGAGCAGACTCGAAGTTTCGTCCTTGGTCGGAGTGGATCTCCATAGGTGCGCCGTATCGACTGACCACTTCCTGAACCAGTTTCTTGGCTACAGTGACTGCTTCCTGGTTGGGTGTCGCAAATACTTCCGGCCACTTAGTGAAGTAGTCGTGCACTACTATGATGTATTTGTTACCCTCATCAGTCGTTGGAAAAGGTCCAGCAACATCAATGGCGATACGTTCCCACGGTGCTCCAACGTTGTACAGCTTCAATTTTCCTTTGCTTCTTCTCGGCGGTCCTTTAACCGAAGCACATGCAGTGCATTTACGGCACCAATCCTCGACATCTTCCCAACAACGAAGCCAGTAAAACCGCTGTCGCACTTTAACCAGTGTTTTCTTGACTCCGAGATGCCCGCCAGAAACACCATCGTGGATGTGCCGTAAGAGTGGGGCCACCTTGCTTCGTGGTACCACTACTTGCATGGTTACTTCCTTACCATCGTTAGACTCCCATTTCCTATACAGGACATCTTCTACCAGAGCTAAGCTGTCCCACTGGGCCCAATAGCTTTTGGTAGTTGAACTGTAAGCAGATACATCACTCCATCGGGGTTTGCTTCCAAGTTGTTTCCAGTGCAGTATAGGTTGTAGATCATCATCATCTTCTTGCGCCTTCTTCATACTGCTTCCACTCCATTCGTCGTCAAGTCCATTCACCTTTATGACTTTAATCTCTTCTCGGGCTTCGTTCCTCTGACAATGCTTGCAATCTTCGACACACGGCCTTCGTGACAAAGCATCAGCATTGCAAACTTGAGTTGTAGTGATGGTTGGGGCCTCATATCGACCAGCCAGCGGCCGCCCCGTGGCCCTGGCGACATTTAGTTTTAACGGAACATGTTGATCCACTTGGGTCCAGGAGTCCGTGACCCTTCTCCGTTTCCTCGAAGGACACTCTAACTGGATATGGCCCCTTCTTCTACAGGAATAGCACGTTGGGACATACCGCGGCTTCCTCGCCTCTGCAACTACCTCCTTGACTTCCCTGACCTTACTTATCCCGGCGTTCTGCCGTACGGTTTCCACCTCAAGGGCATAAGCCAGTGCTTCTTTTAGGGTCTGGCAGTGACGCAACTGTACACTAGTTTTCACTTCTGCGTCCCGTATACCGTTTAGTAAGGCCTCCAGTACAGTGGGCTCGATCATCACGGGTGTCAATGAGTAGGCTCGACGTACGAGCCTTTCAACCGCTACAGCCCATTCCTGGAGGCTTTCACCAGCTTTCTGTTTCCACTCCCATAGCTGCGCTCGGTAGACCTTCTCCAGGTGCCTGTCACCATAGCGTGTGTCTAATGCTTCCATCAGAGACTCCAGTGTCCTACCTTCAGGCGGCAGGGTTTCCAGTATTACTAAGGCATCTCCTCGTAATCCAAGTGTCAAGGCCATAAAGGGCTCCTCGTTGCTCCAGGCTTTAGTTTTTGCCAATATCTCAAATTGGTACTTGAAGGCCACTTCCTTACTAAGCGTTTGCAAGCCGTCTTCGAGGTTCTTCACTTTATCTCCCAGTGCGTGGATGCCTGCATCGATTTTACCCATGGCAGCCTCTTGGTTGGCCTGTATCATCTGTTGACTGGCCTCTTGTTTGGCCTGTATTTCTTGCAAGGAGGCTTGCATCGTCTGTCGACTAGCCTCTTGGTTGGCCTGTATCATCTGTTGACTGGCCTCTTGTTTGGCCTGTATTTCTTACAAGGAGGCCTGCATCATCTGCTGCATAGAGGCCAGCAGCGTCATCATGTTGGTATCTGACGAAGTTCCATCTGGTGCTGCCGTAGTTCCCGCTGAGATAGCAGAATCGGCCTGCTGCCCTTCCTCTTCAAGGCTCCGTTGACGTGCAGCATCCATTTCCACTTGACGTCTGGGCCGTGGAGTACGCCCTTCGTCTTCACGTGGTAATAACGGCATCCCACTTCTGACACCAGTTGTTACGTGCGCGGGGTACAAATTAAATGCCGTTTACACAACAAAGAGGTTTATTCGCTCACCACAAACTAGACAACTAAATAACTAGCACACACAGTACTCTTCAACAGTTCCAGTCGCTCAGTAATTCACAGTAGTCCACAGTCGTTGCTTAAGTCGCAGGTATAACTCTCTTGGTTCACTTCGGTAAGATGTGTTCGCTTTCGCTTTCGAAAATAAACTGCCTCGTGTCGATAGCCGGGCGTCCTTTTATAGCGGGGTAGAATATTCCGGAATCATCTAGAGATAAGGCACTAGAGCGTTCGAGGATAGTAGGTATTTACTGGGGCGTTCGAGAAAACAAGTACCTACACAGTCGTGCCGACGATAGAGGTGAATGCCCTTGTTATCGCGATTTGTAGGTAAAGTAGGCGTTGTCTCCTTACTCATCTCCCCTTACCGGAGATCAGCTGCGTCGGTCGGTACGAGAGGCTTCCGTGTCGCCTCTCTAGCCAATCCTCCATGATGAGGCTTACCGCCGCTATTGCGGCGTGCCCTGCGCTTGGTCGCCCAAGTTGTTCCTTCCACTCCACCACGATGACCTGGCGGAGCTGGGACTGCACGGCCTCGATTTCTCGAGGCTCGGAGTTCCGTTCCTGCTCCCGCACCTGGGGACCTGGAGGCGAGAGCCCTTTCGCAACTGTACCAGTGGCGACAGGGCTCTCGCCTTCAGGTCCCATGGCGGAGTTCCGGCAAGGAGACTCCCCGCCTCGAAGGAGATCGTGCGGTACCCGCGAATAACTCATCAACCGCTGCGGAGTGCGCAGTATCTGCGCACTTGTGCCCTTCAGGGCCTCCGCCCATATTGGGCACCCATACAGGGCCATGGACCGCACGATCCCCGCGTAGTCTCCTGCAGGAGTCATCGGGCCCTCTCATGTTGGGCAGCAGTCGCGCCAGAGCGAGAGCTGTGCCCTTCAGTTTGGGGGCCAGACTTCGGATGTGCTCTCCGAAGTCCAATCGGCCGTCGAGCACGAGCCCCAAATATTTCATTTGGGGCTTGATGCCGATGCGATTTCCTCCCGCGATGAGCCTGGATTCCTCGGGTGGCTTGCTCCGAGGCCCATGAAAGAACAGGGCCTCGGTTTTATACAGAGCCACCTCGACACCCAGCCGCCGGATCCGCTCCACGTCTTGGGCAACCGCGGTCGTGGCCTTCAGGGTCGCTTCGCGGTACATCGCCCCGCACGCCGTCACGAGCGTGTCATCCGCGTAGCACGTGACGGCGGCACCGTCTACGAGCTCACCGCGAAGCACCCAGTCGTATCCGATGTTCTAGCAACTCTTCGTCGGTGTTCTGCAGCCTAGTCTCAACTAGCGCATTGCTGTTGATGAGCCTCTTAACCTGTTTCTCTATTGACTCAAGCGCTTAAAGTTGGTATTTAGCTGAGTCATCACAGAGCGTGCGAGCCGTACTCCATACATACACGATTGAACTTGCGCTTTATAGAGGTAGAGGTAGGTTCTGGTGTGAAGTACCATCGCACCTTCCAAGAATGCCCAGCTTTTTGGCAGCTAGTCGAGCCTTTGCCTCAATGTACGGGCCAAAATTGAGGGTAGAAGTAAGAGTTACGCCAAGAAGAAATTTCCAAGGGAGACGCCGGCCGGTGACTGAGCTGGTTATCTACCCTTCGTGTTTTGCCCATTTCACCCATTTCTCCAGGTCCTTTCTTTTGGGGAGGATTTTGGATATCTGGCGATCACGGCATTCCTTTCAACTCTCCTTAAATATATTTTAACTGAATGGCGCGTAAGCACAATGCTAAGTTAATATTATTAAAAATTATATTATACTTTTTTTTAAATTCCTGACTGCCAACAGAAGCTAGTGTGCTTGTTTGTAGTTAGAGTGAACCCTACCATTTCTAGTAAGCATAATTAGGTATACATTACATTTCGAGTAACTCTTCTTAACTCAACTTTCAACTCTCCTTAAATATATTTTAACTGAATGGCGCGTAAGCACAATGCTAAGTTAATATTATTAAAAATTATATTATACTTTTTTTTAAATTCCTGACTGCCAACAGAAGCTAGTGTGCTTGTTTGTAGTTAGAGTGAACCCTACCATTTCTAGTAAGCATAATTAGGTATACATTACATTTTGAGTAAGAATGATTAGGTATATATTAACAAATGCAGGACTCAACTCACTACTTCAAAATTAGTGCATTGAGTTTTATTTAAAAAGTTAAAGGTATCATTATCATATATGCCCAAGACCGTGGTTAGTGGAGAAGTAAAAGCCAGAAAGAAAACCTTGGACGTGACTGGAACTAATGCAAATAGGATGATGTTGAGTATTATTTAAACAGTTAATCTTGTACAATGTTGTACAAAGAACAATAGATACAAATAAATTCATTGTTTAACCTATGTACCTGAGTGAAACAAAGAGCATAACTGTATTTTTTCACCTCACCTCAGTGATATTGAAGAAGGTAAATATTCCCTTATTCATTTAGAACAAATCTTTTTGTACACTGTTTGGGTTTGTGCAGTGCATTGTATAGTCCGGTATGGTAGCTTGCATTTTATGCTGATTGCTTGCTGTCTTTTTCAATCGATCTCGAATGACTTATAACTGAATCAAGTATCAGCTGGTGCACCCGCAAAGGGTGTGGAATTGGCAGGTTGGGAAGGAGAAGTAGAAGAAGGTAGTAGCAGATAAAAATTGCCAGCTGCATCGTGAAGGGGGGACTATACGTCAGCTGCTCCCTTGAAATTTGGGATTATTGCATGAAGTATGTGCAAGAAAAAGAAGTATGGGCAAAGGAAAATCCAATAATACTGTTGAAATATTAAACCTTGGACTGATTCCTAATTCTATATTCATATTAATTATTTAATAGAAAGATACCTAATCATATGTATAAACAGATGTTAGGTTAAACAGTGGTTAGTGTGAAGCATATTTTTCAATAAACTACTCACTAAAGTGTTTATATTTTGCTTTATCACATGCATACTAATATATTACTTCTAATACTTTACTAGGCAATAAGTTTGTAATTTCTTTGTAGTCTCTGATTTTAAAAAAATTGTTTGAATAAGAAAGTAACATTAAATGTTACCATATAAATATAATAAACATAATAATAAACTTTAGTCATTAAATAAATCCCATAAATAGACAGCCCAGGGGGAAGATAGGATAATTGCAACTCAAAAAATGTAATTCACTATAATTTTAAATATAGTAAGCATAAGTTCATATCAATGAAGCTAAAATATGATTTTTTTTATAGGTTCATCTTTAATTAAACTGATTTGCTATAAGACAAACAGAAAATTTTATCAACAACTTGTGTATAATGGCTAAATATATAATGCTTAGCCAGAAGTGTCAGTGTGCTGGTGTCTAGCATGCAGTTCTCTCTCTGCTCCTCTAACAACAAGATAGGATCACAGCAATTGTGGCCCCGACCCGATGGCTTGCACACTTTGCTCTATAGGCATACCACCTCTTCCTCTTCTAGCGGTTTTAGAATATTCAAGGTACTTTGTCATGTACTCAGCATGGTGGTAAATAGGTTTTTACATGGGTAAATAATATAATATATTGTTGATAATACTACAATACTGTGTGTAGTATTAAGCCTTAAAGCTAAATGAGGTTATGATAACTTAAACCTTTTAGCGTAAATTTTCGAAGTCATAGAGTTAAATGCAGTAACAGAGTACTAGAATATTACCAACAATGTCGAATTAATCCCAACAAATTCCGAACTCAAATATCAAGTGAAATCTACAACGTAGATCAGGGTGTAAAAAAGATTTACTTACTGTCCAAAATAGTTGAAGTCTGCCCGGGGTCGATAACTAAAGATACTTTATACTGTTCGAGAGCCTGTTCTTTTTGGCCCATTTTATGAAATGTTAGTCCGAGAAGTTTATAAGCCGCTGCATTGTTGTCTTTGTGCTTCAGGTATTGCTCAACATATTTTTGACAATTTACATAGTCCCCAACTTCGTAATATTTATGAGCAACAGAATAAGCTCGTGCTTGAAACTGAAAGAACAGTATTTCATATAAATTATACAACATACCGTAACATTTCAATCTGTGATGTGAATTTCCAAGTGTTTTACTTACCTCCTTCTCAGATAGTTTCAATAGTAAATTTTCTACAAGTTTATCTACGTCTTTCTTGCTCTTGTACATTTTTAATAACTATTCACCAAGCTAATTGTTCAAATAAACCTCGAACGCCCTTACATATGAAAAAAATCGCGTGGGGCAAAAGTGTCTAGCATTCGGTGATCGTCATTTTGCGTTTGGGGCTGCCAACATCAAATACTAAAAATTTGCTAAACAAAAATACCTACATCATTTCAAAATAAATAAATTGCAAGAGTACAATACTTATTTTCACAAAAGTAAAATGTATGGGATAAAGTAGTGTAGGTATACCATGAATATGGTATATGTCCCGGCAGATTTTTGATTTTTTATTACGTACGTTTTAGAAAATATTGTTAAAAATTCATTATGAACATTGGTAGCAACGTTCCATCGGCGATATAACTGTTAAAAGAAACCTGGAGTCTCGCAAAAAAGTATTTTGTTGAAAATTAGATTTTAAGTTTGCCACATATTATTACTTTCCAAAATTCGTTCCTTATTAGTAGCACTATCGAATTGTGTAACAATACAGAACGAGTTTTTTTCTCAAAATAAACGGGTTTGATTACTAAAAAACTGAAACTGCATAAAGCACGTACGGCAAACTTAAGTAAATACCTAATTTTAATAAATTCTTCCTTTTGCGCCTTCCTACCTTTAGCCGCCTTTAAATGGCCGCCGGGACAAGCTAGCACACATGCACAGTGGCGTAGCTACCTTGGGTGGCACCCGGTGCGGAAGTTGGTGGTCCCCCCATCGAAATCCCATTACGGTTTTTTTATTTTTTATAGGATTATTATTAAATATTTATAATAATTGACACGCGGGCAATTTAAATCAGCTCAAGGGCAATTTTTCTACGCTTGGTAGAATAAGAAATAACCATATTTTAAAGAGATACGGGTATTTGAAAAGATGAAAAAAGTAAAATGATATTTTGATTATTCCTGGGAAAACGAAAGATGGGCTCATAAATTAATTAACGTAGTTCGAAAGGGCTAATGAAGATCTATCAATATATATTTTTTTATATCGAAATTTTCATTTTTGCAGGCCGAAACATGCCCGGTGTCGAATGCACTCACTATCGCTACGCCCATAGATTATTATATAATATACTAGAAAGCTACGCCACAGAGGCCGTCAAGAGGAAATGAAAGTAAATATACTAGTTTGGTAGAAAAAAATGCGTATAGCATTTTTTTCCAATGTTGGTATATTTGTTTATGGCAACTTTATAAACTAAGTACATAAATAAAAGTCGCCTGAGTAATTCAAAAAGAAACGTTAATTATATTCTTTATTAAAATGAAATAGGTCAACGTAAGTATTTTATAGGCATTTTAAAAGCATTTTAGTGCATGGAGTGTGGACATTTATCACGATTGTTCTAAAATTTCAATATTTTTATACTAGTGGTTCCCACATTTTTTTTTTATCTTTTACCATGTTTTTCGATTTGGGTAGATCCAAGAAGTTTACATTTATGTTACAACTTCTTGGGTAGATCCTGTTCAACTATAATAGTATTGCAAACTTTCTACTTGCTACTTGTGACATTTCGTCTCGAATGTAAAACCTACCCCACCCTAGCCTGCAAAATAATAATATTTGTAATAAAAAAAAATACTAATCGATAGATTTTCAATAGCTCAATTCAACTACGTTGCCCTTTAAAATTGCACACCTTAAATTATATAATTAAAAATCAATAAAGTCGTTGAAAAAAAAATCATTTATCCGTATTTTCAAACTCCTATATCTTTTGATGTAGGTATACAATATTTTAAATTGCTCAGTGTTAAAAAAAGCGGCCAAGTGCGAGTCGGACTCGCCCATGAAGGGTTCCGTAGCAGCAAGTAACATAATAATGTTTTTTTTTAATTTTATATTTATGTTGATTGAATGAAAGGTAAATTGCGGTTTACGATTTATGACGTATTAAAAGAAACTAAAGTAAGATTATTAATTCCAGTCAGTAAAATGACATTTCCAGTGTTGCAGGTTTTTGTCCCAATTATATGATGATGTGGTAGAATCGAGTTTTTATAAATAAAAGTTAGTCGAGTTTCCTTTTTTTTTTTATTCAATATCAAATTGCCTATAAATAAATAAAAAATATGTAATTTACGGTAATTAAACAGAAGCCATACACGGTAAGTACCTAATTAAATATTACAATAATTTGAGCTAAGCTAAGCTGTAAGCCAAGGGAAAAGTCGTCAGCTGATAAGTTTCAGTAGGTCATAGATGCTGTGGCGTTACACCTTTCAAGGTACCAGCTGACAAACTTTCCACTGAGATACAGCAAGCTGACATTAATTTTCATTCATAGTAACATATAAACGATCACCAGGTAAATTTTTAGTTGAGAGGAAATCATTGAAAATATTTTTTTTTTTTCATGTTCAAGGAGCCAGCTGACGTATAATCCACCGTGTTATGGTCAGCTGACTATGTTTTTCTTTCAAAATACTACATAAACTATACTCTGATAAATTTTCAAATGAGAGGAAATGAATGAAAAAACTTTTTTTTTCTCCATGCGTGGGAGGCTGCCACTGCCCACCCCACCCACGGAGTCGCAGCTGACGGTCGCGAGTATTCTTAGTATAAGTCCCTTATGCATTTTACGAAGTTTCGATTGGGAGGGACTTGGTCATGAAAATCTGTCACTGGCTCCTGGACCATTAGATGGTTGACGTCAGTGACACCTGACATACAGAAAATAAAGAACTCTTTTTTTTTTATATTGACTCCGTGGTGTGTAACAAATTATGAGATTCGGCCACAACGCATTATGAATTATTTAAAAATATTGCATTATATTATTAGCTTTCATTATAATGACCACTACATAACCAAGAATTATATATGCAACTTAGGGCCTATCTTCTATTCTTCTATATCTATGCTTGTGATTGAGACATTGTGATTTCATGTCATATCATATGTCATTTCATTGATATACTTCTAACCTACGACATCTGTTTTGTATATTTTGTAATTGTATACTATGATAGATAAATTAGAAAAAATATACCTTGTATTATGATAACATTTTTCTGATCAATTCTAGTTTAATGATTACTAAATAAATTTGTCTGTCTACTGTACTGACGAGGCTACAGTACTGACGAGGCTACAAGTGCAAATCAACATCATTATCATTAAAAAAAAACATGGAAATGAAGTATTTTGTCCGTCTGGAATATTTTGTCATTTAAATTAATTTGAGGACAGGTCCTAGCAATCTAATTGCCGAGACATAATTCGGATTTGCCAAATATCAGGATGGGAGATTCGGAATTTGCTTATGGGTCATCATTGTCCCTGGATTCTATGAAAGTAATTGCAGAAAGCATTGGAATCGCAACTTTAGGTGATGAGGCTGCAAAAGAGCTTGCAGATGATGTCACTTTCCGTTTAAAAGTAATAGTCCAGGATAGTATGAAGTTCATGCATCATTCAAAAAGGCAAAAGCTCTCAATAACTGACATTGATAATGCTTTGAAGATCAAAAATATTGAGGTATGTTCATATACATAAGTATTGTTATGAAGTTTCTGTTTAATAAAATAGTGAAGTTTGTACCAAGATAGATCATTGATAGTCTGAAAGAAGCAAAAATTGTACTTTATCAAAGTGTTGGAATGTTGATATTCTATCTAAGTGACGTACAACGAAACGTGAACATCTGTCTCACTATCCAATCCTCTTCTGATGAGGCCGTCAAGCTGAGTGCCACCATTGTTAACATGGTACGTGTATGTAATGGTGACCCTCTTTCCAGAGACTTTACCTTCAGCTTACCATCAGGCGAGGTGAAGTCAAATTGACGTGTCCTAAATATATAAAAAAAAAAACCACACCAAGACAATCACGTCACCTTCACCTGCAAGCTATTACAAATACTGAATGATGGCTCTGGCGCTGGCTTTGCATATATCCATAAAGTTAAACTGGTACTCTTAATCATAACACTTAACAGATTCTGTAAGAATGTTTACGTATGGTATGGTATGGTTTCGCGAGCTGGTATCCGCAACTCCACGACAAGGCGCGGTTTTTGCGTGAGGGTGGGCATTTCACTCGATCCACCCTAACTCATTGAAGAACGCCAGCAGGCTATTCACGCTGCTAGCGATCTTCCGGAGCGTACCTGTATTTCCGAAGTACTTAACCATGTATGTGGCGGTTGTAGGGCAGTGTAGGAGCACGTGTGCCGCTGTTTCTTCCTCTCTCATGCAGGCTCTGCAGAGAGGGCTGTCGGTGATTCCTAACATAAAAAGGTGTTTATTGAATGAGCCGTGCCCCGTGATGGCAGCTGTGACCGTGCGCAGTTGCCGTTTGGTCAGTTGTCGAAGACGCCTGGTCAGTCTATTTTCAAGCACGGGGAGTGCTTCCCTCGCCTGTCTGCAAACTTCCACATTTATCCAATAGCTGTTGTGTTGATCTCTCGTTCGTTTGTTTACCATGGTTCGTAGGTATGCAAAGGGGATCGGTATTATGGGCCCAGGTCCCATTACCACCATGTCAGATCCTCTCCTGGCAAGCTCATCTGCTGTTTACTATGGCACTCCAATATTAGTCCCGAGTTTATAGTGTGGCTGTCTAAAGCTTGCTGTCGGAGAGTATGCGTATTGCCTTCCACTCTCCTGGCCATTACCGCTGCAGCTGCCAGGGTAATCCCCATGCACTCAGCTTGAATTACTGTGTTGTGGGTCCCCAGCAGTGTTGAAATGGATACATTAAGGTCCTCCGAGAAAACGCCGGCCCCGGTGCCTGTACCAGTTTTTGATCCATCTGTGAAGATGCGTAATTCCGTTGGGCATAAAGCCTCACAGCGGTGGTCCTCATGAAGTTGGATCTTGTATTTTTTGTCGAATACGTGTTGTTTGGGTACACAATAATTCATTGCTCCTATCATGGGTATCTCCTTTATGAGATCTGTGAGCAGTGAGGTGTGTCGTGTGTTTCTCTCGCTCCATAGGTTGAGTGCCCTTAGGCGTATAGCCGCAGCTGTTGCTTCTTGGCGGATGAACAGATCCAAGGGTGGGAGTCCGAGCAATGTTTACGTATATCGTTAGCTGAATCTGCAGTTAGTATCAAATTTCTTTGGTGAATATGACATCTCACCTCAATTCAGCTGTCGAGACTTATACAGATACCAATACAGCATAGTGACTTTTTTAACTTTTAGTATTTGGAGGGCAGTATATCGTCCAAGCTCTATCTTTCTCAAAATATTACTTATGGACTCTAATAAACCAGTCAGCAATGATCAAAATTTATCCATTGTTTATAATTGTCAGGACAAGGTTTATATAACCTCATCCTGACAATTAGAAACAACTAAAAATAAATTATCCAATTTGATCAAGCTATTCTCAAGTTTTGTACTTAGCAACATGTTTTGCAATTAATTTTTATTGGTATAGAATAGCTGTTGGGCATCAGAGTATTTGACATTTTGAATGTTTTCTTCATTTAAAAAGTGAATTGTCAGAGTCAGATATGACCATACCCATGCTACATTCAACTGACTTATAGTCAGTGTTTGCTTTTTATTACTACAAACACCAATCAAACACTATAATTATGTAGGTATACAAGATATTATGAAATATCAAGTGGCATATATTAAAATGCTAATTCAAGTGAGTAAATTTTTAATTATACAGCATTTTATTTATGTTATAGTGCCAGTATGGTTTCATCCAGCCGGACTCACTGCCATTCAGATTTGCCTCAGGTGGAGGCAGAGAACTCCATTTCATTGAAGAGAAAGAAATTGATCTGTCTGAAATTTTATCAGCTCCACCTCCAAAGATCCCATTGGATGTATCTGTGCGAGCACATTGGCTAAGTGTAGATGGTGTGCAACCTACTGTTCCAGAAAACCCACCACCATTGTCTAAAGAAGCACAAAAACTAGAATCTGTTGACCCTATAAGTAAATTAAGCAAACCCACAAATAAAGATGCTGCAGGTAAGATTGAAAAATGTGTGTTTGACCTTGAAATAAAGACTATTCTGCTTTTCTTCTATCCCATCTAATTTAACCAAAATGGTTTTATTTTTAATGAAAATATTGAAAAAAAAAACCAATGTTTTCACCTGCAAATCATCCTACAACAAATATTGAATTAACTTATGATTATATTTAATTGTCAAAATTAACCCTCCCCAAAAGATGGATACTGGCAAAGTGTATAAAGTTACACACACACTTTGAGGGTGGATACTCAGTCTGTTCGTCGGTGTTCCTGTCGGTGTTCGCCCTGCCGCCCCGGCCCGCTTCTGCTGGGGTGACAAGTGGCCTCATCTGCCACTCCCAGGCCTCCTCTCGTGGAGGACGGAGGTCGTTGAGTGACCTTCGGCGTCTTGGTCGTCGGTGGGCTGGGAGAGTTCTGAATCTCTCCCGGGCTCGCTCCGCCGTCTCCTTCTCGAGCATTACTTGCTCGCAGAAGGAGGCGGCGGAAGCTCACACGTTCGCGCTCCGCACCATTGCCGCAATCATGCTGCCGAGCGGGAGGACACCCATCCCGATAGCTGCCACGAGGTCACGCCTCGGCACCTCCCACGCCGGGCAGTCCACCAGCGTGTGCTCTACCTGTGTGTGCAGGGTTCCATACCCCAAAACATAAAAAAGGAACCCTTATAAGATCACTCTCTTGTCCATCTGTCAGTCTTGTGTCACCACCGATTTTCTCAGGAACAGGTGGACCTAGGAAGTTGAAATTTATAGCAGATACTGAGGTCTAAAGTTCCTATCAGGTGTAAGAAAATCAAGGTCTTGAGTAAATAATAATGATAAAACGATATGAGCAAATTTTGATTTTTGCGTAAACTTGTAACTTCCAAAATTTACCTTAATTTTCAACATTTTTTAATTTTTCGGAATTATCTGTACTTTACTTGTGCTTTAAGCTCTTGCTTTTAACTTGACAATTCGAGGTCAACTGGAAGTACCCTATAGGTTTTGGGCCCTACAAGGTACTACAGATAGCCTATAAGTTGATAATCAAAAAGTGTCCCCATACTAACATAGTTGACGCCAATTAAGAAAGTTCTCTGAGTTGTATGGGCGCTCAAACAATTTAGAGGACTAACTTAATTGGCACCATTCACAAATAAAGTAAATAAATAAAATTATGCTCTTGTGTGTCTTTATTGCGATACCAAGTTTATTATGGTGGTATAATGGGTAGGTACGAATCCCTCGACGCACGAGTTCGACTTGCACTTGATCGGTTTTTATATTATTTATTTAATACTAGCTAAGGCTTAGAATCAAGTTATGTTGCTTACCTTATCAGCTGAATTTATTTCGTGAATATCTCTTTGCACCGCATCATTAAAGACCCGAGACAGCGAGAGATTTTGGTCGTTTGATTGGTCAGTTCGAGTCCGACATAACCACCCCTGCTTGCCGCCGGGGGTAACCGTGGCGGAAATCCGCAAAAAAACAAAATCATAAAATGGGACATTATAGCCAAAGACAAATTTTAAAGATCATGAAAATCGGTCCACCCCTTTTTTGAGTTTATCCCGGTCATCAGTAACACGTCTTTGTTTCATATATCTAGACTATAAAATAGTACAGATGAACTATTTGTTACATTTGAGACAATGCACCCTTTTTATTGTTCTTTTATTTTTCGCCCACCCTCAAGAACAATGATTTTGTTTTTATTTTAGGTAAACCTATGTGCGGTAAAGCAGCCCGCTTGAAAGCATCAGAGTCTGTTCATGTTAAGCAACTTGCGACTCATGAATTAAGTGTGGAACAACAATTGTATTATAAAGAAATTACCGAAGCTTGCGTGGGCAGTGATGAGGGACGACGTGCGGTAAGAACTCGCCTTCCATTACTACTATTTACTAAATAAAACATAATAAACAATCCCTGTCTCACTGTATCTACGAGTAAAACCACTAGTGATACTGTTGTAGGTATTTATACCTGGGAATGTGAACAACTGATGCTTTCTAAAATATACAGCTATATTTTATTACTTTCTAGGAAGCTCTGCAATCCTTGGCCTGTGACCCTGGCCTTCATGAAATGTTGCCAAGAATGTGCACATTCATTTCTGAAGGTGTTAAAGTCAATGTGGTACAGAATAACCTAGCGCTGCTTATATACCTGATGAGAATGGTCAAAGCGCTACTTGACAACCAGTCCCTGTACTTGGAGAAATATGTAAGTAGCAGATCTTATTCCCTTGACTGTTGAGGGCAGGTATGTGCTGGGCTTTTAGTTATTAGTTTAAATAGCCACAAATAATGCTGACTTAGTTCAGGATTCATAAATGATTACTCTATGATCGATTACCCATGCTAGTCCGGGAGGATATGGGAAACATAACTCAGTTTAGTTGAACTTGAATATAATTATTGCCGCTCCGATAATTATTTTTCATCCGGCGTCTTCGACCGAATTCGACTTTTTTGAGGCTTATAAAATTTTTAAACTAAATATATGATGTACTTAATTGCAAACAAGCACTATCACAAGAATGGTCTTTACGAAACGCTGTGAAATAATGCAGGGTGTAGGTTTAGTCTGGCTGTATTATTAATCGTATTTAATTTGCTTAGTTGCATGAATTGATCCCGTCCGTGTCGACGTGTATAGTGTCGCGACAGTTGTGTTTGCGACCAGAGATGGACAACCATTGGGCGCTGCGTGACTTTGCTGCCCGCCTCATGGCGCAAATATGCAAGACATTCAACACGTCAACTAATAATCTTCAAACGAGAGTAACAAGGTACGTACAGCCTTTATAGATAGGGGCAAAAGTCTTAACAATGTAGTCTAGATACGCAAGTTGTAAGTCTCTTTGGTAGCAGGCGCGCGGCGCGACGACGGATGTGCACCAATCAACCAATCATAGATAAAAAACGTTTTTGTTCTGTTTGTTTTGGGCTCACGTCATATGTTTATCAGTCCTTATATTGGTTTTTTTGCTGAGCAGTTTGTGCACATGCGCGTAGTTTTTAACGTTTGTTCAAGATTTTTGTCACTGTTACCATTTTGTATTTCACATTTCATTATTCAGTGTATCTAGAATCTAGTGTCACTAGAAGTAGAATCAGACAGCGGTCGCTACCGTAAAGCCTAGATAAATTTCGATTCTTCTGAATGTAAAAAACCAATGTACAGAGGCCAGGCAGTAGTTTAATTATTGTGAATGAAACACGATTGATATATGGACCTGGTTCGATCAAATCATTAAAAAAGTTAGTGGATTACATCCTAATACTTGTGTCTCAAGTTATCAAAATAGACATGATTAGTACAATTTTATAACAATCCGTCGTAAGTAACCTGCTATCGGATCTCGAAAATCGGAGTTACAATTGTATTCGTTACTAGCTGATGACCGCGACTCCGCCCGCGCGGAGGACGGTTATCGTTTCTTGACCAGATCTCCGGTTCTACTCAACAAATTGCATTTAAACATACGGCAGATTTTAAGTCTGATCAAGATCTTTTTAATAGAAAAAACCGCATCAAAATCCGTTCAGTAGTTATTGCGTCATTGCAAACAAGCAGACAAGAATTCAAAGAAAAAAATTTTTGTGTTCATAATCGTTCATTTAACATAAACCGTATATTTTTAAATAGTTTAGGAGCATAAGGTCAACAGCGCAAAATGACAAACGATCGCAAATCGTCAAAAGAGCAGAATTAGCACTTATGATTGTTACTAAAATAGGCAACGCAATGATTAGCGCGTTTGAGTAGGATTTTTGACATTGTGCGCTTTTGACACTCTGCGCCTTTGACTATGTGCGCTTTTGACATTCTGCTCTTTTGACAATTTTCGATCGTTTGTTATTTTGCGCTTTTGACCGTATGCTCCTAAACGTTTTTAAATATCTCCAATATACAGACACAACTCATTTACAATTTTATGATAGTATAGATCTAAATATTTGGCACAATTGTCTTCAGATTATTCGCCAGAGCACTGCAATGTCCTTCCCAGACTAATAATGAAACTGGGGTTGGCCCATCCATGGTTACAAGCATGAAAGAATCTGAGAAAACACCTCTGGCGTCTCTGTACGGCGCTGTTCAAGGATTAGCCGAATTGGGACCTGAGGTGGTCAAGGTCAGTACCTTTTTTTTTTTTTTTTTTTTTTTTTTTTTTTTTTTTCGTGCGGAAATCCCCTATATTATCATAAAAATCAAAATGATCGAATTTCACATGAATTAGTGACCGGAGGTGTACGGCAAGTCGGCAAGCCTGCAAGCCACACACGTTCCTTTCAGGGTTTGCAGATCAGACGGCAGTCGCTTCCATATACGCCGCATAAGTCAAACCAAAAGGAGGAGAAGAAAGCTTCTGATGCAACTGAGAACATCGCTATCATAATGATCATATGAATTCCGGACCTGTCCTTTACGACAGGGGGCGCGGGTTCGATTCCCGCTGAGTGCAAATATTTGTATGCATGAATATATCTATTTGCATTGGTCTGGGTGTTTCTATGTATAACATGTATTTATTTACAAAAAAAAAAAAAGTATCTAAGTATGTTTATCCGCATTCTGTAACCCATAACACAAGCTAGTTAAACTATGCTTACTTTGGGTCTAGAAAGCGCTGTGTAGAATGTCGTAGTATATATAGTATATTCCTATAAAATGGTACAAGATTCTCCATATAAAATAGTACAATAATATTAGTTGCCCTTTTTTTTTTTTTTTTATCGTGCGGAAATCCCTTCGGATACCCCCCCGCGTGCCAGCGGGGGCGGTTATGTCGGGCTTGAACCGACTAAAACCGCACGCCGTCTCGGATCTACAGACGCCGGGGTGTAAGGTTGCCCATAGAGCATATCCCTCGCATCCCGACTGACCCTGGGCCATCTCCGGTTTCGAGATGGCCCCCTCGGGTTTGGGAACCACGGTGTCCCCGTCTTGCCCCGGTTTGGGGGAGGGGCGCTAGTCGCCCCACCGTCCCGGCCTGCTTCTGCTGGGGTGACAGGTGGCCTCACCCGCCACCCCCAGGCCTGCGCTCATGGAGGACGGAGGTCGGTAAGCGACCTCCGGCGCCTGAGTTGCCTGCGACGCGCGGCGAGCAAGTTGCGGGCTCGGCGGACCGGGAGAGTTCTAAGTCTCTCCCGGGCGCGCTCCGCCACCTCCTTCGCGAGCATTACATGCTCGCAGAAGGAGGCGGCGGCGGCCCACGCGCTCGCGCTCCGCACCATTGCCGCAATCATGCTGCCGAGCGAGAGGACTCCCACCCCGATGGCTGCCACGAGGTCACGCCTCGGCGCCTCCCACGCCGGGCAATCCGCCAGCGTGTGCAGCCCTGAGTCCTCGCTCGCGTCGCAGTGATGACACTCAGGCGTTGGCTCCTTCCTGATCCGATGCAGGTGGTCCCCGAAGCACCCCTTCCCTGAGATCACCTGCGTCAGTCGGTAGGAGAGGCTTCCGTGTCGCCTCTCCAGCCAATCCTCCATGATGGGCCTTACCGCCGCTATTGCGGCGTGCCCTAATATTAGTTGCCCTAGAATTTATATTATCAAGGGAATGCTTCAGCACTCGTACTAGGTGAACCCTATGTAACGGGTGACGTTATATATCCTTTTAGTTGTAATGCTTTTTTGTTTTCACTATGAGTAAAAACAAAAAATGGTTCTCAGAAGTTCTTGATATTAATAGAAGAGCTTTATAATGATGATTGTGATTATTTTACATGTTGTTTGTGCAGGTATTCATTTTGCCGCGGGTACGGTGGCTGGGTGAGAGAGTGGAGGGTGCATTGAGCGGTCTGGGTGGTGCTGACAGACTTGCCGCGGGAAATCTCAAACACCAATTGCTCAAAGTACTTGCACCTGTGGTACGACAGTTGCGACAGCCGCCCGATTTATCCGATGATTACAAGTAAATAACTTTTTTTTATCACAGGTGGTACAAGTTTAATTTGCAAATTGACTGAATGTAATTTTTCATAGCCACATTATTTACTGTATTATTTATTTTTGTACGAAAATTATATCAGTTTAATAGTTAGTTCATTTTTAGAGGTGAAGAAAATTATTTATCCCCAAAATATGTAATGAAACAAAAACTTAATACTTAAGTTTTTGTTTCATTCCTCTTATGGTTAAAAGTTTAACAGTACACAAATAAGCTGTAGGTATTCCTTTTGGATTAGTCTAGGAAACTATACTCTTTTAAGCTTTAGTCTAATAACCTGTGTGCCATTTCATTAGGTATTCTATTCTTTAATAACTTCTATGTAATTTAAACCTTTTTCGTAAGAAAGGCTACCATAGATTAACCAGAGGTATGATCGATACAGGCGTGACTACGGGTACTTGGGGCCGAGCTTACATCAAGCGGTGGCAAAGATCCGCTCGTCGCCGTCGGCCGGGGGCGGCGGCGGCGCGGTGGCCGTGGTAACGTGCACTCCACCGCTGGTGCCCTCCGCTCCTTCACCGCAGCAGTCCCACATCACGCACACGCCGAAGACTGTTGGTGAGTATTTGCATATTATATGTTGTAGATATATGGGTGTATCGGGCTCTCAAGCCAACTTCACCGGCAAGCCTTTACACCGGCTGATTAACAGACGAGTCTCTGGCGCAGGCTTTCCTCTCGGGGTAGAGAGGTGTGACAGCAGTCGCTTCCATAAACATCGCTTAAGCGAAATCAAGAGGAAGAGTATGAGTAAGCGGACCCCAGGCTGAAACCTCCTGATGCAACCGAAAACAACGCTAGGATGATATTGTAGTTTATAATATTATTTTACAAAAATACAATTTACAATTGTATTTTTGTAAAATAATATTACTTTGTTTACAGAAACGGTGGCCAGTCGCAACGTTGTGATTAGTGCGTCACCGGCGCCTCAATCACCCGCACCTTCCACGCCCCCACCGCAGAAGTTCGTCATCGTCTCGCAGCAGAAAGCGCCGCAGGTTATCAATGTATGTACAATATGTACACCGATGACTTTATTATTGTTCCCAATATGAATTTCCTCGAGTCAATGACAAGAATAGCTTACTAAGTTCTGCAACATCTTAGAGTATACCTATATTCACTCACGACTTTTTCCGTCTGGGGTAGGCAGATACAACAGCACGCCATCTACTTCTGTCCTGACACACATCACGAACTTCCTTCAGTAAACTGTTGAGGATGCTGAGAGAATATATCAATTATTATATAATATACTGCATGGCCGCGGTTTTGCCCGGGTAAAATACTGATCCCGTTTCCGCAACGTAACCTACTACCGGGTAAAAAGTAGCCCATGTTCTGTTCCAGATTATAATATACAACTCTGTTCCAATTTCCATCCAGATCTGTTCAGCTATCCGTAGCTTTTGCGCGAAACAGTAATAAACATCCATTCATCCTTACAACTTTGACATCAATGTTTGGATGTTTCTTACTCAATCACTAGTCCATTGAAAAGTTACATTTGGGGTTGCGTTTTTTAGAGGACGCAGTTTTATTTTTTTGATGTGTAGGGAGGGTAAAGCTAAAATCAAGTTTGTGGGGTCGCCACCCTTGTCCCACGGCCGCCATCTTGAAAATTGGGGTTTAAAATTGTTTTTACGATATATCTCTTAAACTTTTATCTGATAAAAAAAATTGTTAACATTTTTTGTAGCAAATTAAATTCTCTACAACTTTGGTACAGTAACTTTTTGTCGTAGAACTATAAATAAAAAAGTTATAAGCGAAAATGTTCAGAAACGTTTTTTTATCTCTTTATACAGTGGTAATAAAGATGATAATTTTCTTGACAGCCTAAGATACAAACAATTCGCCAAGCCAGTGACAAAAAGTACATTTAACTTATCTTCACTTCCTCCAACACAAGACACAGCTTACTTTTATACTTTCCGAGTCTACCATCAGGTCCAGTCGTGGCTTGGTAATAATAATGATCCTGAAGACTGGGGCTTGTCTTTTTAGAGTGGTAGAGTCAAGCAACAGTCATTTTGGCCGTTGCATGAATGGGCTGACTCGACCGGGGAAGCACCACCCTCTCACAGAATATCGACGCAAAGTAACAGTATTTGAACTGTTGCGTTCCGTTTGGTGAGTGAGAGTGCCGGAGCCCAAACTCCTTTCCCATCCCCTTTCCTTTACAGAGTCGGCAGCGCGAGTGTGACGCCACTGGTGTTGCACACGTCCATAGGCCGCGGTAACCGCTTCCCATCAGGTGGGCCGTGTGCTTGTCTGCCACCTTACTGGTATAAAAAAAAAATGTGGAAAATTATTGATGCCAGTGCAGAGCTCAAAACCTCCAGCACCCCCTGAGCTTCTAAAATTGATATTTTGCAAATGCAAAGGAAACAGTGGAGCGATGTGTGGATGTCGAAAAGCAGGGCTGAAATGTTCTGCAGTGTGCTTTCATTGTTCTGGAGAGACTTGCAGCAACGTAATGGGGCCCTCAGAATTAATAAATGAAAATGACTTTGATGATGAACCGCCGACATTAACACCCCTTCCTTCTCCAGTTCTCCCACTGATATATAATTCAGAAAACCGATCAGATGCTGAGCCGCAGCCTGGTCCATCGAAAAGACAGGACGGAGTAGTTCAAATTTAGAAAATCACCGTGGATTATGCCTATTGGGGATACCACATAAAGAAAACGCGCCTCCAGACTCTACCTCGTGGGTGGTGGGGAAAACAGTCAATAATTAATTATTAATAATATTGCAAAATTAATACTTAATTAAAAAAATTATAGTAACAAAATAAAAAAAAACAAAAGTTACTGGACCAAAGTTGTAGAGAATTTAATTTGCAACAAAAAATGTTAACAATTTTTTTTATCAGATTAATAGTTTAAGAGATATATCGTAAAAACCATTTCAACCCCTATTTTCAAGATGGCGGCCGTGGGACAAGGGTGGCGACCCCACAAACTTGGTTTTAGCTTTACACTGACCACCTACACATCAAAAAAATAAAATTGCGTCCTCTAAAAAACGCAAGGTAAGGCCTAAAAAATGTAACATTTCAATTGACTACACGTTTAAACGGCTGAACGGATTTGGCTGGGTGCATAGTCTGGAATTACACATTCATCCCTACAATAAGTTCCCTGGAGTTGTGGGGATGGAATCAGAATTCCATGCGTGCGGAGCCGCGGACAACAGCTAGTTTATAATATTTTATTTTTTTTTCATTCTAGACGCAGCCAGCAAGTGGTGGAGGTCACATAATGGTTCACAGCTCGCAGCCCACGATCGTCCGTAGTCAAAATGTACAGGTATTTTTAAAGTATCCAGAAAACAGATCAAGCCCAATACATACCGCATGATGGACTATCCACCAGCAATTGCATGAACTTCTTTATTGAAGGGTGCAGGTGGAAAAGTCAAAAGGGCTGTGATACTTGTATACACGCTGAATTTATAGTCGTTTTGGACTCGAAAGGGGATCACTCGGAAGTTAATATGTTAGTCCTTCACTTCTGTCACGTGCTGTTGGTCTGTTTGGAGCAGCTCGCTGCTAAGTTGCTGCAGATGCGGTTTTGAGTGTTTTATTTTTTATATTTTGCATTTCTTTGGCAACTATGCATCCCCTGTAGTTAGCTGGATGTGCTTCACCACAGTTCACACATTTTGGTTTTTCTTCTGCGGGTTTTTTGCAGCCTTGAGTGAGGTGTTTTCCTGTACACTTCACGCATCGCTGTTCTTTAGAACAATATTTATGCGTATGGCCATACGCCTGACATCTCGTACACTGTGGTACAAGTCTGGATGTTTTGATAGGCTGCACTTCAATCTTAGAGATCCGATTCTCAGCACTCCATGGATTCACCGTGCGGTCGCTGGGTCCATAGCGTGGTACAGAGAGGAACACCATGACGGCGACTGGGACTTGCGACCCAGATGTAGGTTTAGGGTGGCCACCTTGTGATGCATCAGCGCTCACCTCCACCGTCAGTAGTATTCCCCCCCCCTACCTATCCAAATTTGGTAAGATCCTAACAATGCCGCTTTTGATATACGATTTAGTAAAGAGCTTACTGAAGCTCTTGGCAATCCGAGGTCTTTAAGTAAGTTGTACAGGGATTTAGCTGGAATTCCCCTTGCTCCTACTTCTACGGCGTAGAGTTTAACCACGTAGCCGTTTTTGGTTAACTCGTTGGTCAAATCAAAGTATTTGTTTGTCTTTATAGCATGGTCTTTAGGTATATTAGTTTCCCACGGTACTGTGAGTTCTACAAGCACTGCACGCTTATGCGATCGTCAAAAAAGGAATATGTCGGGTCTGGATGATGAGGCACAGACATCCTCCGGTATCCTATAGTGCTTCTCATACGTGTCTACGAGTATTGTCCAGTCAACGGCAGCTATCAAAATTGAATATGGCTTTTGAGGTGATTTCTTTGAGCAGCCTTCCTTTACAAACGCAATGTCATTTCTTTGGTTTGTGGTTAATCCTTTTTTCGCTCTAGCTACCGCCAAACTTACAGCCTCACGTATGATTTCTAATACCTTATCATGACGGCGCGAGTAATGACCCCGGTCTAATAGCGTCTTACAACCCACTGCCGTAGGTGCCTAGGCGTACCAGTTGCTTCACTACATGAGTTACATGTTTTATCTGTGGATTTTCCCCATCTGACCAGATTGCTTTGGTCGGGGAGGGTCAACTGGAATGCATTTAGGTAAAATTTAAGTAAAGCCGGTGACCAGTCGTATATTATGGTACGCCATTTTAAGGCTATGGGAATACAAAATTCACCTAGGGTCAACCATTCGTTTTGCATTTTTGGGTTCATTGCGTGCACCTTATAGGTGTTTTTTTTCGTCTGCTTGAAGAAAAGATTTTGTTATTCCTTTATCTGTTTGTCTCTGAATATTACCTAGACCTACTCTACCAGTCTGCGAGCCTATCATGAATTTTTTATGGAACTGGAGGCGTGATTCGAGCTCCGATGCATTTTTATCTTTTGGAAGGACTTTTACTATTTCGTCTTTAGATTTCGATAAGACGTGAATTTTAGTTACTCTTAGGTGTTTATAGAGTTCTGATGGCTTCTTAAGCGTCGTTCCAAAATTATTCGCGGATCTATATAGTGCCGACGGGTCGGCCGACTGAGCTCCCTAGCCGCGACTTCAGTGTCTTCGTGACACTCAAATCTAGTTTTTTGAGGAGGCTCTGGTTTATATCATACATAAGAAACGGCCAGTTAAGACGCGAGGTTAAATAATTGTCATAGATCCAAGCTTTTTTAACATTACTTATTGGTTGTTGGTCTACCTTTTTTAAATCGATAATGAAACTATCAATTATTCGTCCAAAGCTGGAGTGCAACCTCTGTGGTCAATCTTTCTTCCGAGGAATTTAAAAGGCACGGTTTCAGATATAGTTGAAACATTTACCCCGCCTATACTAAGCCCTGGGTCATATGAAGTATACCTGGTACCCCGTCTACCCAGACATAGACAGTAGCATTTGCTAGGTTTTGTTCTCATTCCATCTGTCCATGTACAGAAATCGTCTACTCTACGCAGTAGGTCCTGGCACTACTTTGAGTAGACGATTTCTGTATGAGACCGTAATCTTAGCAATCCATGGATTCTCCGTGCGGGTGCCGGGTCCATCGCGTTGCTGAGTTGGGAACTCGGGACAGTGCCTGGGACTTGCGACCCAAGTGTAGGTTTAGAAGGGGCCCCTTTTGTTGATGTACATCAACACTCACCTTCACTACCCAAGTTCCCCTCCCTGCCTAACCAAATTTGATACGAACCTACTAGTGCCGCTTTAGACATTCGTCCTAGTAATGAGCTTATTGTAGCTCTCGATAGGCCTAGATCTTTAAGTAGGTTATAGAGAGATTTTGCTGGTATACCTCTCGCTCCCACTTCCACTGCATACAAATTAACCACGTAACCGTTTTTGATTAATTCGTTTGTGAGATCATAGTATTTATTTTTCTTTATTGTGTGGTCCTTCGGTATATTTGTTTCCCACGGTACAGTAAGTTCCACAAGAACCACATGTTTTAATCTCTTAGAATATAGGAATATGTCAGGTCTAGATGACGAAACCCCAACATCCTCCGGAATTTTGTAGTGCTTTTCATACGTGTCGATTAGGAGAGTCCAATCTGGGGCAGTATCTAAGATTGAATAAGGTTTGTTCCTGGGTGTTATGGATGAACCTTCAGACACAAAGTTGATATGACGTCTGTTAGTAGTCAATCCTTTTTGGGCTCTAGCTACTGCCAGACTCATTGCTTCACGTATGATGATAAGCACCTTATCGTGGCGGCGTGAGTAATGGCCTCTATCGAGAAGCACCCTACATCCTACTAATATGTGTCTAGCCGTCCCTATTGCCTCACCACAAGTATAACATTGTTTTTCTGTGGCCTTCCCCCACCTTACCAGATTACTCTGGTCTGGGAGGGTCATCTGAAAGGCGTTAAGATAAAATTTTAACAGGGCCGGCGACCAGTCATAGATCAAGGTGCGCCACTTTAAGGCCATCGGTATGCAGAACTCTCCCATTGTCAACCATTCATTTTGGATTTCCAAATTCATCGCGTGCACTCGATATTTATCATTTTCGTCTTGTTTTAGAAAGGACTTAAGTATATCCTGGTCCCTTTCTGGCTCTCGTACTCCCAACCCCACTCTGTTTGACTGGGCCCCTATCATAAATCGTTTATGGAATAGAAGTCTAGATTCAAGCTCGGACGCGTTATTATCTTTCGGGAGTGCCCTGATTGTGACATCTTGGGATTTTCCTAAGATGTGGGCTTTGGTAACTCTAAGATGTTTATAGAGCTCCGATGGTTTCTTAAGTTTCATCCCAAAATTATTTTGATCCCTAAATAGAGCAGAGGAATCAGCAGAGTGCGCTAGTCCAAGCCACGATTTTAGCGATTTTATGACAGTTGCATCTATTTTCGCCAGTAAGGTTTTACCGAATTCATACACCAGAAAAGGCCAAGTCAGACGTGATGTTAAGTAGTTGTCATATATCCAAGCTTTTTTGATATTGTTTAGTGGTATCTGATCTATCTTATTTAGGTCATTTATAAACGTATCGACAACTTCATCTAAGGATGGTGTGCGTCCTTTATAGTCTATCTTTCTCCCAAGAAATTTAAATGGCACCGATTCAGCGACTATGGAAACTGGTTTACCCCCAATGAAGAGTCCCGGGTCGTAAGAGGTAAATTTGGTGTCCCGTCTACCCAGACATAGACAGTGACACTTACTGGGCTTCGTCCTCAGTCCATTTGTCCACGAACAGAACTCATCGACTTCCTTTAATAGTTCCTGACATTGTTTTGGATTGCGCGTCAGTATTGCGAGATCGTCAGCAAAAGCTAAGATGGACTCTGAGTATATGTTTTTTACTTTAAACCGATAACCCCATTTCTTTTCGTGACGTATTAACTTGGTAATTAAGATATTAATTACTATGTTAAATGCTATTGGTGACAAGCAGCATCCCTGAAACAGTCCCACATTATACCGTAATGGTCCTGTGTGTACTTCTTGGAAGCTTATAGCAAATTTTAGCTGGGAGTAATACGACTCGATTATCTCTATGACCACGGGCGGAAAGTTATACCATTGCAACGCGTATACCATAAGGTAATGTGGAATTGAGCCAAATGCATTTTCTAGGTCTATCCAACATACCGTTATCTGTCTTTCGTATTTTCTGGCATCTTTTAAGCTTTCCGCTAACAGACTATTGTGTTCCAGACAACCAGAAATGCCGGGTAAAAACCCTTTCTGGTGGTTAGGTCCGAAATACCTATTGTTAATCATAAAATGACACATTTTTGTTTGTAGAATTGAGAAAAATATTTTTGAAATTGTGTTAGTTAGTGCTATCGGTCTAGTATCTTTAGGATGGGTCACTTCATGTTTTTTTGGAATGAGAACGAAAACCGCTTCGCCAAATGCGACTGGTATATTCTTTTCTGACCAGATTTTACTGAATATATTTGTGAGATGTTTACGAACTGTTGGACATTTTTTATACACTATATATGGAACCCCATCAGGGCCCGGAGCCGATTTAGATGATTTCTTTTTTATTTGTATCTCTATTTCCTCTATGGTAGGTGCATTCCCTTGGAATTGTACTAGAGTATAGACTTTATACCGTAAATTTTACTTATATCCTCGTCATTGTTGAACGTTAACATGAACATATTGAGAGGCTCTCTGTTCTTCCAGCTGATTTTGTTGGCTGCGTCTATTATTTTTAAGGCCTTGTTTTGAAGGGATTCAATAATTCTCCCGGGCTTACATGTGTAATTCAAATTTTTGACCATGACTCTTATAGGCCTTTCTTGATTGTTTTCGTAAGAATGCCACAGATCTTGCACACTCTTGGTTATTATGTTTCTGAAAAACTTGTAGCACTCCTCATTGTGGGCATTGATTTTGACACATTTACCATTCATTATTTCAGTGGTAAATGCGTCTCCTTGGAAACTAGCAGCTATGGTATCAAAGAATGTTTGATAGTCTTCAATACCATCTACTATTATAGGTGGAGGGGGTGGAACCTTCATAGTTCTGGCGTTTTGGTAGGTAATGAGCCGGCCTTTTGGGGTTCTTCCGCTTGAGTAGGTGACGAGCTTAGTTTACTTTTTTTCCTACTTTTAACTCGTATCCACTCGGTTTCCTTGGCCAGATCTTCTGCACCTGTGCAGTATTCCGAGCATTGGGTGGATATCGGAGTAGCTTTGGTTTTACTTGACGTTGTTTCTCTTTCATGAGTGAGACTCGTAATTTGTTTCTGCGTTTCATCAATTTATCAATTTGAGCCTGCATATTTTGGATAATTTGACGAAAATTAGCATTTTCCGCTTTTTCTTCACTGTACGCTTTATACAGTAAGTGTTC
Organism: Cybosia mesomella; assembly: GCA_946251805.1. NCBI lineage: Eukaryota > Metazoa > Arthropoda > Insecta > Lepidoptera > Erebidae > Cybosia > Cybosia mesomella. Next base: position 23,655,703 of record OX276390.1, on the reverse strand, counting down.
ATTCTCCGTTTTGAGCTTGATTGGATTTGACGTCATTTTTAATGCTAATGAGGGCTTTGCCTTAACAATAATTTACCTAGCACAGTGAGATGGCGTCTTCGCGGCGAACGTTCGACCGAAGTGCGATGTTTTGCGACGTTGACACTTTACACTATTAATTAGAACACGCGCAACGCGACTATTCTGAACGGTAGACCAAACGCAAGGTTTTTTGTTTTTCATATAAATACTTTTATGCGGTTATGTTATCGAAATTATGCCCAAAATTTTTCGTTCCAAAACGGCTATAAAATCAGCGTGTATAAGCAATTTAAAAAAGGAAAATATTAGTAATTCAACGAGTGTTTATCACACACATTAAAATAGTCTAACCAAAGAAGTGATTTTTTTATTGTGTGGGTACTGCACACAAAGTTAAAAAAGTATCTTTTATAGTTCTCGCATGGGTTGAGTCTATTCACTGTAGCAAGTGGGCCAAGTTTTAAGGTAGGGTAAAAGCCTACCATCTTTCATAGAGTTCAGGAATGAGGTTTTAAATGCACTCGCATTTAATTTATTTTCGCATTTATTTTAATTTGGAATATGAATAAAAATATTTATAACGAACTTCATGTCTTGAATCAACTGATTCAGGATTTTTATTTATCAATTTCTACCGCTAAGGTTTCTATGGCCATTTTTGATATAGCTATGATAGTAGATGAACATTATGATCCGCCTGAGGTAACTTTGAACTTCGGACAACCCCAGGGATATTCTTTGTAAAAATCTGACGTTGTAGACGCTCTTTTTGAAAAAAACCCCTACTGTGATCATAATTTAAATGTCATAAAAAGTCATTATTGTTACATAGCAACTGATTTACCTAATTTAAAAAACATAAAGTTGAATCGATAGAAATAGTTCCACAGGCTCAGGCAGGCCCCGGCGCGTCGGCGTGTTTCTTGTTTTCTAATTTCGTATTTTTATTGCGTAATATCTTTTGAATGTAATGTCCGATTTCAATCATTCAAAAGTAATCAACAGGTATTGAAACAGTCTTTAATACAAAATCATTTATTTGTATAAGAATTAATACAAAGGTATGGATAACATGGTCTGATTTTGATCGATATTTCTATCAACTTCAAAAATGCAAAAAAAAACAGTTATAGTGACATAACTACAATAGTTGGACATATGGTCTTGCAAAGTTTTTTGTAGATATTGATATGTTCTATAATATTATAGAACATTTTATTGTTCTATCATCAATACGTACCGGAGTGCATGCGATGAAAGATATTTTATGACAATTTTTTTAGACTTTGGGTTGGTTTTAGTAGGGATTTCTAAGGATTTCTAATTGTTTTAGTAATAAATATAGGCTACGTTACTCAGTAATAATGTGGCTTGTAGCTAACGGTAAAATAATTTTTGAAACCGGTACAATAGTTTTTAAGTTTATTCATTACAAATAATAAATCCAAAAATGCAAATTTTCCCTATTTATAATATTAGTGTAGATTGGTAATTGACGCGCCTTGACCTTCGCTCCTCGAACTACCATCAAAAAGACCTAAAACACTTTCTGCGCAGCTAGATTATTGTTAAGGACCGTGGTTCGTAACAGACTATGACCTGATAAGGTTCCAAATAGACTGCCACTACTTCGCGGTCGCCTTCAGTGGACTGTATTTGTTGGATGTTGAGTCGAAGAATGAAACACTTGGATGGGTGGACTTCATTGACGTCAGTGAGGCATCGGATGTACTTGGCCCAGCACTACTCTTGATCTACTACTTCCTGTTGAGCTTCCTTGTTCCTTGAGAGACTCTTGTTGTCTACTTGTTGCCCAATACCCATTCATTTCCTACCAAATAGTCCCTGCTTTTATAGTCTTTTGTAGTGCTGGCCTGCGATCCAAATTACCTCACCTCCGCATTTCCATTTATTTATAAAACTTATGTTTTACATATTAATTACATAGCATATATGTACATAGGCAGAGATAAGACTTGCACGACGATAGGTACTTACATCTGTACCGTGCGACGTCGGGTTACTGAATGACGGGCGGATTGACCCCTCAGGCTTATATATGGGCCTTGCCTCCCGCGAGCTACTATATAATAAAATGGCACCAGCCGGGGGAGCGCATATTCGCTTCTTACGGCGTGGGAGGCAGTCGCGGGGTGTAATTAAACTTACATACTAATATTCAAAGTCGTATTTCCTATTTATACGAAGTTATGTTAGATTCTGAGTAATGCATTTACGTAATTATATTTACAATTATGCTTTTCGGGGAATGTACTTTCTTTATTAAATTTGGCTCTAACATACTTAATTACTCAGAAAACTAACTCCTAACAGTAGTAAGCTATTTATCTTAGCTTAATATCAAAGTTATTACATAATTACGTTTTATTTTACGTAAATCTAACATTTTCATAATTTATTCATTATATTCACGCTTACTTAATCTACGTGTCACTGGCACATGTGTCTATGGTTTATTTGTGTCGTGCACATTCTCCCGCCGTCGCTGACCCTGGTTCGTCTGCGAGCTCCGTTGGTAGCACGACGATCTTCTTCGTAGGCCTCCTCAGCACGTGTCCGCTGCTGGTGGTGACGTCCACGACTCGTACCTCGCCGTCGGCTCCTGGGAACACCCGGCTGACGCGTCCTCGCGGCCAGGTGTTGCGCGGCAGATTGGAATCGCAGATGATGACGACGTCCCCGACCTTCGGGGCGACGCCGGTGCTGGTGGGCTCCCGCCGGTGTTGCAATAGGGGAAGGTACTCCTTCACCCACCTCCTCCAGAATATGTCAGCCAGGGCTTGAGCTCGCTTCCATTGTTGGCGAGCAGTCACGTCGTCTGCAGAGAAGTGCCCTGGTGGTGGCACATGGCAGTTGGGCCCGATGAGGATGTGGTTCGGCGTGAGGGCCTCGGGATCGTTAGGATCAACCGAAACATGTGTGAGGGGTCGTGAGTTGACGATATTCTCGACCTCTGTTAATAAGGTTAACAGGATCTCGTCGCTGGGATGCTTTTCTATCATGGTGACACGAAGCACTTCTTTCACTGCTTTCACCATTCGCTCCCATGCCCCCCCCATGAAGGGTGCGGAAGGGGGTATGTACTTCCACACGATGTGTTGATTTGTAGTTTCTTTTTCGAGCGCGTCGAGTGCGGCCTCTGCTAGCTCCTTTTCCGCTGCCTTGAAGCACGTAGCGTTGTCACTCCATATTTCTTTGGGACAACCACGTCTGGCGATGAATCTTCTCAGGGCGGAAACGGCTGAGTCGGCGCTTAAGGAGTGAACGACCTCTACATGTATAGCTCGAGAGGTCATACACGTAAATAAGGCTCCATATCTCTTCTCTCGATGGCGTGCGACTGTAACTTCTATGGGTCCGAAGACCGGTGAACGTGAAGGGACGTGTGTTGTGAGCTAACCGGGCGGCTGGTAAGTTGCCTGTGACCGGTGACGCTGGTTTCGCCTTTCTTATGCGACACAATACACACTTCTTTATCTCATTCTTCACTGCGGGACGTATCTTGGTAATCCATAACCGCTGCCGGAGTTCATTGACCGTGATCTCGGTGCCACCATGCCGTAGCTTCTCATGAACATGTTTGATGTAGAGGCGTGTGTACGGGTGTTTGCCGTCGAGCACCACAGGGTCCGATGCGTCTTCTCCCAGCTCCTTTGCAGCTGATATGCGTCCTCTCACGCGCATAGTGCCGTGTGAGTCTAGGTACACGCTTACATGGTTCAGTCGGTTGTCGCGAGGAGTTGATTGACCTTTTGTCATACGTACTATTTCACTCGCGAAACTATCTCGTTGACTGGCGTTTACACACAGGTGTTCGGCGCGGTTCAAGTACTCACCTGGTATGTTTATGTAGCACTGTTCATCGCGTATCACTGTGTTATTCTTTTTATGCACTGGTATGGCTTTCTTCGTACGCCAATCGGGATTAGCTTTCTCTAGCTTACGAGTTCGCTTTCGAGCAGCTGACGTTTTACACTTATTCGGCCGGCACAAATCGATGAACTGGAGTACTCGTGCAGTCGTTCGTATGAGTCGCATCCATTTTGAGTACTTCTCTATACGCAGTAGTTGACTTGTGCTGGGCTGCTCGACATCTTGCGATGTGTGACACGTTTGTCTTTCTTCGCCCGTGTCGTGACGAATGACCTTTTCTTCTGTGGGCCACTCGGTTGCTGGCAGGCGCAGGAAATCGGGGCCGTTATACCATCTGTGTTCGGCCCGGAAGTTGTCGGGGGTTTCCCGAGTTGCGTCGTCTGCCACGTTGAGTCGAGTAGGCACCCAACGCCATTCATTTTTCTTCGTGGTGTCTTCTATCTCGGCGAGGCGATGTGCAACGAATGACTTGTATGCACGCGGCTCCGACCTTATCCATGTGAGCGCGGTTCGCGAGTCGCTCCAATAGGTCTTCTCTGTCGACTCGTAGTCGTGTTCTTCCAGGGTGGTTTGAGCCAGGCGCGCTCCCAGTAGTGCAGCTTGAAGCTCGAGTCTCGGCATGGAGATGGGCTTCAGCGGGGTTACTCTGCTCTTTGCGGCTGCTAATGACACGGTTACTGACCCGTCGGTGTGTTGCGTACGCCAGTACACAGCTGCAGCGTAGGCTTCTTCACTCGCATCGACGAAAGTGTGCAGTTGGCGTGAGGCGACTGATGTCGTCAGGTGATCGTAGCAGCGGGGTATTCTCAGCAGGTGTATGTTGTTGAGCTGGGCGAACCATTTGTTCCATCGTTCCCGTAGCTCAGCTGGGAGTGGGTCGTCCCATTGCGCCTTATAGCGCCATGTGTCCTGAAAAATACGTTTACCGGGAGTTATTATTGGTGCAATAAGGCCGAGCGGATCGAATAAGGCCATTATCACCCTCAAGGCCTCTCGCTTCGTTGGAGGTCGCGTGTTTGTTTTCACTTCGCGCGGGATCTTCAAGTTGCTCGCGTTAAAGCCAAGATGATCTTCGTTGACGTGCCATGTTAGACCCAAGGTTTTTTCTGTCTCTTGGCCGCCGAGTTCCACTGTAGCACTGCTGTCTCGGGGCAGTGATAAATCTTCTATGATTGTTTTTTCGTTCGAAGTCCAACCGTTCAACACGAAGCCTGCTTTCTTGTGTATCATGTCGACTGTTCGCGTGGTCTCTCGTGCCGCTGTGACCGTAGGGAAGCTCTGCAAGTAGTCATCCATGTAGTGATTTTCTTGTATGGCTTTTACGGCATCCGGGTAAGTGTCGACGAAGTCTCTTGCGTTCCTGTTCTTGATGTACAGCGCGGTACATGGCGACGAGGTGGCTCCGAAGATTACTGACGTCATACGATACTCTTCGGGTTGACCTTCACGGCGTCGTCCTCTCCACAGAAAGCGCAGCGCATCTCGATCTTCTGTCCTTATCTTCACTTGCATGAACATTTCTTTGATGTCGGCACTTACAGCGTACGGGTATTGGCGGAATCTCATGATCACACCTGGTAGGGACTGCAGCAGATCAGGACCGGAGTGGAGCATATCGTTCAAACATACTCCGGTGCTCTTGGCGGCTGCGTCGTGTACCAGTCGAGGTGGCTTGTGCGGCTTGGCGGGGTTGATGACCGGAAAGTGAGGTAGGTACCACGTCCTTCCCTTCTGCGGTGTCATAGGAGCTGGTTCTGCATAGCCTGACTTGAATAGGTTTTCCATTCTTTCTTCATATTTCTGTTTCAAATCTTCATCCCTATCGAGTCTTCGTTCGAGCGTAAGCAGACGCTTCTCAGCTTCCTTGTAATTATTCGGTATGTCCGCATTTTCTTCTTTCCACAGCAGTCCGGTCTCATATCTTCCATCTGGTAGCCGCCGACTCTTTTCTTCGAGAATCTGCATGGCTCGTAGTTCGGGATCTTCTCTCGGGCGTCGAGGTTCGATGCCCAGTGATTCCAACTTGAAGTAATTCTTCACTTCATCTTCAATGGAGTCCTTATCGCGCTGTTGTAACTTACCGCAGAATGACACTGTTGCAGTCACTGAACTGCTGCATCCGTGAAGCACCCATCCCAGCTGAGTGAGCGACGCCACAGGCTGGTTACGGCTTCCGGTGCGCAGCTGACGGGTTACGATGAGATGCCAGTTGTCTTGTCCTAGTAACACTTTGGGTGAAGCCTTCTCGTACGTTATCTTGTCACGTATATCCTCTAGATGTTCGCAGCCGTTGAGATGCTCTTCATGCACTGTATCGGGTGAGAAGCGGAGTCGGTTCATGGTGCGGGCGGTTAAGTCGTACTCTTCATCGGCGTACTTCCCTTTGATGAGTAGACTGACTGTCTTGCTCTCGTGCTTCATGTCGCTGTTTACACCTTGGATGCAGATCTCCTTGGTTGGTCCGTCTGCCCCGATGACGTCGGCTATGGTCTCATCTATCAGCGTGATCGTGCTTCCTTCGTCCAATAAGGCGTAGGTATTGACGCTACCGCTTGGTCCTCTTAGTGTTACTGGTGCCATCTTGAGGTAGGCCTTGCGCTGACTGCGGGGAACTGCTGCTGTGGCTACTTCTGCCGTTGAGGTCGTGATGTCTTCCTTCTGTTCTTCACGGTCCCTTGGCGGCATATCGCGATGCAGTAGTCGGTGGTGCATTATCTGGCACCCGTTCTTCCCACAGGCTGGTGCTCTGCATGTGGCGCGTCGGTGGTTACTTCGAAGGCAGCGAAAACAGACTCTATTCTTCTTGGCTGTTTCCCATCTCGCGGTGTTGTCTAGGGCGATGAACTGCTTGCAGTCAGGTAGCTTATGATCCTTGCTACACTGTGGACATCTCTCTTCTGATGTCTTCTTGTTGATGGTGAGCGTCTGTTCAACTCTTCTGCTTCTTTGAGGACGATAACTGACTCTTCTGTTGTCTTCTGTGTGGTTCACCTCTGGGAGCGCGTAGGAGCTGCACTTGTCTGCCTCTTCTGACAGGAACACAGATATTTTCTTCAGTTCTGGTATGTCTTCTTTCTTCTTTGCAGCGAAGTCGTACCACTTGTTTCTGAGTATAGGTGTGAGTTTCTCGATGATACTTCTGCACATCTCTGGACTGTGTAGGTAGTGCGGCTTCCTCAAGGCTTCTATGGTTCCCACGATGTTTGCTATCTTCCCAGCGAAGATACAGATGTCCTTGGCGTTATCGGTCACTTTGTTGAGAGTCTTGAGCTTCTCCATCTCGACGTGGATGAGTGCTTCTGGTCTACCAAATCTTCTCTCGAGGGCCCTTATGATCACCTCGGGGTCAGGTTGACTCAGCATTAGGCACTCGACTGCTTCTTGTGCGAGTCCACGTAAACTTTTCCTTATTCTTGCGATATTTTCGTTCTTCGTGAAGTATATACCCGATTCTTCATACGTAGTCTTGAAGGCGAGCCATTCTGTACTGCTGCCGCTGAAGATCGGTAGTTCTCGTATATACTTGGGCGGCTCCCTGTTGCATCTCATAGCCTGGGATAGGGCCGCGGTGAGCGTAGCTACATCGATCACGGAGTTCTTCACTGGTGCACTTCCTTCTGATTTTTCCTGGGTTTGACACTTCTCCACTAGTTGACCCCTATCTTGGCAGGTCTGAGTGTTTTCCTCGATGTCTTGCCCCTTTTCCTTCAGGTTGGGTGCCGCAGCGTCATCCTTCTGTAGCCACGTGTTAATACGTACCGATGCCAGATCTTCCTCAGACCCATCGTCGCTGCTCTCGTCCTGCAGTAGCCGCTGTAGACGGATCTGTTCTATCTCTGCTTCGGCTTGTATTTGCTTGAGCTTCAGTTCTGCCAAGCGTTGTTTGACCTCCAGTTCCTTCTTCTTTCTTGAACTGGTGGAGCGGCGTGACCTCGTGTCCAAAGGCCGCATGGTGCGCTGTGAGCTAGGCTCTCCATATACAACAGCGCGGGAGTGGGGCGATCCTTTTTCTGTCGTCCCCGACTCTTCAGTAGTCACAGTTGTGCTGGACGTGGTCTGCTCGGTGCTGACTGTGGCTTCCGACGCACCACTGTCCACATAACTTCTGGCCTCTTCCGTGGCCGCAGGGTGTAGTACTGATCTTGGTACTGGTGCTGATGCTGATGCCGGTTCCTCTTCCTGACGGCGCTTCCCTCCATCCCTGGTGAGAACCATTCTTCTTTCTTCAAGTTTATACTTACCTGGAATTCCGACGGATCGTGGACTTTATTCCTACCCTTCGACCCGGTTCCAATGGGCCATAGACGTTCGTGACAGACTATGACCTGATAAGGTTCCAAATAGACTGTCACTTCTCCCTTAGTTGAAGAACGATGAAACGTCTACGGCTGGCAGTTTACTTGAAGTTGACCTGGATCTTCGGAGGACCGTGGACTTTATTCGGCTCCGAAGGACCAATGTTAAGGACCGTGGTTCGTAACAGACTATGACCTGATAAGGTTCCAAATAGACTGCCACTACTTCGCGGTCGCCTTCAGTGGACTGTATTTGTTGGATGTTGAGTCGAAGAATGAAACACTTGGATGGGTGGACTTCATTGACGTCAGTGAGGCATCGGATGTACTTGGCCCAGCACTACTCTTGATCTACTACTTCCTGTTGAGCTTCCTTGTTCCTTGAGAGACTCTTGTTGTCTACTTGTTGCCCAATACCCATTCATTTCCTACCAAATAGTCCCTGCTTTTATAGTCTTTTGTAGTGCTGGCCTGCGATCCAAATTACCTCACCTCCGCATTTCCATTTATTTATAAAACTTATGTTTTACATATTAATTACATAGCATATATGTACATAGGCAGAGATAAGACTTGCACGACGATAGGTACTTACATCTGTACCGTGCGACGTCGGGTTACTGAATGACGGGCGGATTGACCCCTCAGGCTTATATATGGGCCTTGCCTCCCGCGAGCTACTATATAATAAAATGGCACCAGCCGGGGGAGCGCATATTCGCTTCTTACGGCGTGGGAGGCAGTCGCGGGGTGTAATTAAACTTACATACTAATATTCAAAGTCGTATTTCCTATTTATACGAAGTTATGTTAGATTCTGAGTAATGCATTTACGTAATTATATTTACAATTATGCTTTTCGGGGAATGTACTTTCTTTATTAAATTTGGCTCTAACATACTTAATTACTCAGAAAACTAACTCCTAACAGTAGTAAGCTATTTATCTTAGCTTAATATCAAAGTTATTACATAATTACGTTTTATTTTACGTAAATCTAACATTTTCATAATTTATTCATTATATTCACGCTTACTTAATCTACGTGTCACTGGCACATGTGTCTATGGTTTATTTGTGTCGTGCACAATTATATTGTCAAGATGTTTGCCGGTCATTATAGTTTGATTTGACTGCAATTACTCTGATTGGTTAAATTCACCCTTGTCTAACTAATATTAATAATGTACTTTACGCAGCTCCCATATGTTAGCCCCAGTGTTTTGCTTTTTTAGAGCATCTTCCTCGAGACGATGTTACCTATTTTGACCCAGATGGGGGATTACCAAAAATTCCTAAATCCTTAAACAAAAATCCGAAACTTCGAGCTCACACGAAACCTGACGAAAAACGTAGCATTTACGTACCATGAAGTTATTTCAAATTTCTTTCTGAGAAATTTAGGCCTAACATGCTATCATCGGTCCTAATTGCGTTTCAAGGTACTGATTGCCCGAAACTTTGGATGTTGTACGTGTCATGGTAGGCCCACTGTAGAGTAGCAAGAGTGTCCTGTACTGTAACGTGTGGGTTGTAGTGACGAAGAGTGTGCATGTGTCGTAGTCGGTGGTGGTGACGTCGGGCCCGGCCGCCGGAGCAGCGCCTCCCCAGAAAGTGGTGGTGGTGGGTGTGCAGCCATCGCACCACCAGGCAACCACGTCGGCTCCAGGACAGGTCAGCCAGGTCTGTACTTATTATAAGGTGGATATTCAAAGTCCATAGACTAATTGGATGTCGATACACTCAACTTATATTTTTAAAGCCGGGTATCCACTATTTTCGCGCACTAACTGTGCTCCGCGTAGCTGCAAGTGCTCTGATGGAGATGGTATGCGCAGCTCTAAAGAAACACGCACACTCTACTTTGTGTTCGCACAAAAACCGCCACCATTTGAAACGCGGAGCCCGCACTGTTGCAAGTTTCTAAGAGCGTGAACGTATCCACTAGTGAAGTAGTTGTAGATGAAGGAGTACAGTTGGTACGTGAACATAGTGGATACCCGGCTTTATAAGCTACGGCTTAACAAACTTGTAGTGCGTGTTTGTGATTGTAATTTAAAGTTCATCTACTCAAATGCTTCTCTTCTCAAATTATTTAACAACGATTATTAGATAAATGTGTTAATTCGCAATAAAAATATATGTGGTGGTGCTACTTTAACATTTTCTGCTTATCACTGTTCAATTTGGGATTATAGAACATTCAGTTAAGTTTCTCCACCTGTACCCTAATATTTCTATATTGAAAGGACGATAGAATGCAATACAATATCAGCTTAGCTGACAGTGTGTCTAATTCATTACATATTATGTATTTTGTTTTTTTTTTTTATAAATAGTACACGTCAATTAGACCTCACCTCGCCTGATGGTAAGCTGAAGGTAAAGTCTCAGGAAAGAGGGTCACCATTACATACACGTACCATGTTAACAATGGTGGCACTCAGCTTGACGGCCTCATCAAAAGAGGATTATCGTCGCATCACCGCGTGACACCCACCGGTCCCACTAGTGCTGCGACCATAATCCCCCTGCCCGGCTATGCACTTGCTGACCCCTGATCGCAATCAAACCGAAATTTATATTTATTTTACATGATGTTATTTTTATCATCAAAAAACAATGTTTAAAAAAAAATGACTGTAAAGTTATTCATTGTTTCCTTAGTTCGCAAGAATTACGGTAGATGGCTCCAACGTCGCCTTAAGACGTAGAATTTCGAATATCTGGGACGTGTCTAGGTGGCTCAGTTGGTCAGAGCCTGTAAGGCTGTAAGGGACTGGTCGCGGGTTCAAGTCCCGTCCTAGATGTTCTCTTTTTCCGATCTAAATCTTTACAAAAAAAGAACTTTTCTAACTCGTTTATTTTGTACAAAAGGCTCCTGTATCGGTGGTAGCGAAGCCCGTATTCGTCCGCGGCGGCACTGGACCGCAGCCGCCGCCGGAGCTAGACGACTTGTCTCATCTCGCCTGACAGCCACGAACCATCATCATAAAGCAGTACGCTAGAAAAAAAATCTAGTGAACACACACTTCGCTATAATATACCAATAGTGATGGACTTGGAAGTAAGATTGAAAGTATACTTTTCTGAGTAAGTTTGTGATAAAGTGATTTTCAACAACATAAATATCTTTGGATATGTCAATTTGACTTCTCAAACGCTAGACCAAGAAGTATTGAACTTTAGTTCAAAGATATGTTCGCCGTTTAAATGCGCTAAGATTACAATGAGTTTAACTGCTATAATAATAGTGTGCTTGAAGATTGTTGTGTAGTGTTAAATTTAGCTGATTTAACGCCAAGTACTTGTCAGTAGTGAATGTTACGCTCCTGTAAATTAGATAATTTTAAAGCAATAATTTTCTTGTATGCTTAGGTTGATAACGACTGCATAAGCTATTGATAATGACTGTTCAATCGGTTGATAATGTTTGCTCCAGGCGGTTGATAACAACTGCTGAAGCGTTCTTAGGTTAGTGACGTGGAATAAACTTATCTTAAATATAATTGTAACTAAGCATTTCATTGGTAGCATTTTGACCATTCGATTTTATATATGTGAATGATTATATACCGATAACGAAGTTTTGTTTTAATGGTGTAATTTTATAAACAATCTGATCTGAGGTCTAACCACGACACGCTTATAGCAATGCAGTTCAATTCAGCGGCGCTCTCTCTCTCGGCTCAGGTGCTTCCACTTTGCCCCACCGTTCCTCAATACCCCACCAAATTGTATCCCTATAAATTCTTGATGCATTTGTCTCCAGTTGCTCACTTTGAATTTGGACAGATTTTTGAAATGATAGTACAAATTATAGTTTTTTTAAAATTACAAATATTACCGAAATAAACAGGTAAGATTTTATTAAAAAACATTTCTAAATCATAGAAGTTATATAACTATAACCACATATTATAGACTAGTAAGATCTTTTTAAACTTCTTTTTCTTTATTGAGTCTTGAGTACTCAATAAAGAAAAACAGAATAATCACAATGCTGACTAATTACTTGTTAACTAAAACTGAATAGCTTACATTTTTATACCCGTCATAACTTCTAAACGAAAAGTCCGATCTCAACAATTTAAAGTGGAATTTACACATACATAATCAACCTTATTTATAAAACAATTAAATGGAAAAGGATATTATACGGATACGTACAAATTAAAGTTTTTTCCATTTTTCTCGAAAACGGTAAGTTTTATCGTGACAATAGGTCAGACAAAGTTATAGATCATACAATTCTCTACAAAAATGGTCCGTCTTTTTTTCTCTTACGACTCACCATTCGTGGGATATAGTATCGTGGTTTTAATAATTAGTAAATTCATTAGTTTATTTTAAAATACTCATTCAATTTATACAAGTTTTATTGTGTAAGTAACACAAACCAATAGTTTCTTATTTTCATTTATATTGAACGTCCGATGACGTGTACAGGCTGCGTTTTAGTGCATATTACTCGTATGTAAAATATTATTTTCTAATGATTAAAACCACGATATCTCACGAATGGTGAGTCCTAAGAGAAAAGGTGGTGACTGGACCATTTTTGTAGAGAATTGTATGATCTACAACTTTGTCTGACCTATTTTCACGATAAAACTTACCGTTTTCGAAAAAAAATTTAAAATCCTTAATTTTGTACGTTTGACCTTGAATAAATTTTTTTGCAGAAGTAGGATCGATGGGGATTTTTGACATTTTATTTATAACATGTATTTAACGTCTCTGCCAATTTTCAGCTCTATGCGAATTATTCCTTAGTTATGACTTATTTTTGTCTATTTTGACTGAACTATTAGTTCGGGCTGGTCGCGGGTTCAAGTCCCGTTCTGGATGTTCACTTTTTCGAACTAAATGTATATAAAAAAATAAAACCAATAATTTGTACTTTCATTTTAAAACCTGATTTTATACGGGTATATTTATTTGCCGTAATTTTTTTTAACATTACACTTTGGCCCACTGGTGGGGACACTTTATGGGGTAAAGTGGAATCTCCCCTCGGCTACGCTGCCCACCATTGAATTGTTATTAAAGCGTCACGGTTAACCCGCTGTAGGTACTGTAAGATTTCTGTGATTTTGAAATTAATTGCATCCTATAAAAACGGTTTGATGATATTCGGAATGTAAAACAAAGCTTGACATCTATAACGAACTTAATATCTTATATTGGACTGGTTTAATAATTTCGGGTGTTAAATGCAATAGAAGGACATTGTTTTTCCCTTTAATGTAAATATTATGAATTCTGTGTTACTGTGAAGGAATACTTGTATAAACTAAACGAATAAAAGTTAATATCTGAAATGGCTAAGTACGGATGGAATGTACGTTATACAACAGGGATCATAAAATAAAATTGCAGATTATTTACACATTTTGTTCTGTTTTTGAAGTGAAAACTTCTTTTGGCGCACCGCACACAGATTTTTGCGTAGGTAGTAAGTTAGGCTGATCCGTCACGCTCTGAGGTGAAAGGCTCGATCGGGTAAACTCGAGACCGCCGAGTGTACCCGAGCGAGAAAGATACAATCAGCTGCTCTTCGCTGTTGTGTCGCTGTGTTTAGTATATTCAATTGATACGTAATAATTGTCTTTATTAATTTAATAGTTATTATTGGTACCTACGTAATAAAAAATATTTCAATTATTATTATTGCCAATGAAGTTTTCACTTCTGCCGTGCGGTCTTAAGCACACACTCTCTTTTTTTCCTTTAATTACAATACATTTTATTCTTATTTTTGTATTCTTATTAAGAATCACTAAGTACATTTTATTCTTATTTTTGTATTCTTATTAAGAATCACTAAGTAAATCGACTACACCTACTTTCACATTATATTATTTTATCCATAAACTTTGTTGAAGTTAGTCACAGCATAGTTTTAGGTGTCATCATCATTTTATGCATCGCCAAACTTTTATTTGAGGATAAGAAGCCTCACAAAACCAGTGCCACCATTGCTAACCACGCATATCGTGAGCTTTTAACATTAATTACAGATTTTCTGAGTTTCAGGCCGCTTTCGGCTTGACTAAGGCCTACTATCCACGCGGTGACGTAGCTTCAAAGATGCTTTAAAATACTCTGTGTTACTTGTGCAGCCAAAAGTACTGAATACTGTCTACGAGGCGTATTCCTCGCGTACGTTTTCATTCATTTATGACAATGCCGTCCTAAGACGACTATGTTATTTTGGCTTATTACTAGTGCATTCACTTGATGTACGCCTCGGCATATGACTTGCGGTACAGCAGGCCTCATGAAGCCTGCATGCAATGACGCGAGCGCACCGTTAGCGCGCCGTCGACAGTGTTACATTGTTTTATATGTAAGCTGTAGGCAGGCGCACATCAAGCGTATAATGACGAATACTCGCCTATGAAGTTACGCCTCCGTGAACAGTGTAGGCCTAAAAGGTTTAAACGTTAACGTTTCGCGTATAATGATGTATTATGTACATTAGAATTATCGAAGGCTCGCGTGTATTTATTTTAGCTTTCAATTTATTTTGTTTTTGTACAAGTAGCTTGGAATTCTTACTTCTAATTCCATATTTCAAAGTATTCAACTATTTCATACACATTTGATCATATTAATCACCAATTCATTATTGTTTTATTTTTTATTGACTTTCACATAACGTATATTTTTTCTAGCTCTAAGAGCTAGTTATAGGAAAAAATATATTTGAACGTAATTTGTACTTTGTTACTTTTGAATGGCTTGTGTATCTAAAATACCCGATACACTACGAACACTACGATTGTCAAATATATTAAAATAATTTAGGAATACAATGCATCGTTCATTATCATTAGACTACCTATATAATATTATTAGTTCAATTTATTTCATATGTATTTGTAAAATATAGTTAATTTCAATATATGAATAAAAAATAATCTTGGTTTTAATTCCTCTCTAGTTTTAGTACTTAGTACCTAAGGTACGTAAGGTAAGGTAGGTAAGGTACGTCCTTTTTTGTGTGCGGAAGCCTCCTAAACCTTCCTCTCACCGGTGGATACGCACGGTGTTATGTGCTACAAGTCAGTCTTCTTCTTCATCGTATCGATGGCAATAGGTTAGGAATAAATTAATACGTGGAATTAAATAATGTCCAGCCCAAAACCCGGCGACATTGATAACTTCCGCATTTGCTTCTGTGGTCGGGGAATCTGGTGTGCCGTAGAAAACATATCCCAGAAACCCCGGCCACCACCATGGACGACCGCGATGTGTTGTTGGGGATCAAAATATAGAGAAGCGCGCACAGAAATACGACTCGCTACCACCCCGGGGCTTACTTCTGCTAGGGTGACGGCCAGACTTAACCGTCATCCCTAGGCCCGCGCTCATGGAGGACGAAGATCGTTCTGCAATTTGCGAGTGTTAGGCCTCTCCCGTTCCTTTTCCACCACCTCTTTTACGCTGCTGCCTGCTTTAAACTCTCGCTGTCGACCATGGCCAGCAATAGGGTCTGCAGTGTGAGGCTTTCCGCTCTGACGGCTGCTTCGAGGAAACGGCACCGCTCTATCTACTCAGGGCACTCGACTTCGAGTGTGTGAAGCGGCGTATCCACGGAGGAGCTACGGCAGTGGCCGCACTAGGACGTCGGCTTCCGGCCTATACGATGCAGCAATTTACCGAAACATCCATGTTCGGTGAGCAACTACGTCTGCTGATAGGAAAGGCTAGTGTTGTGCCCTCCAGTCATTTGTCCATGACGGACGCCACAATCGTAGCGTGTCCTACGCTTGGTTGCCCATGTCGTTCTTTCCATTCTTCCATAAGCACCTGGCGGAGTTGGGATCACTGCCCCTTCTCGGGCCTCAGATCTCGCTCCAGCGCCTCCTTGCGGCATTGTATCAGTGGCCCTCCCATCCAGGTCCCATGAAGGCGTCCCGGCTAGGAGACTCGCCGCCGCAATGCAGACCGTGCGGTATCCCCTAATGGTGCCACGCAACTGACGGCCAGCACCTGCACCTGCAGGATCGCAGACTTGCGCCGTTGTTGGCCATGAGGTCCGCCACCCATACTTGGAGTCCTATAAAGAGCCATAGACCGCCAGATTCCTGCGCGAGCGCAACCATTTGCGGATGAGGACTAGTTGCCCCGTCTTCCATATTTTCGGAAACCGGCTCTGCTCGAGGCATACGCTAAAGAGCTCTCCTACTCGGGATCCAGAGTTCTCCTGTCTTTAGAGCCTAGAATGTCGTCAGGTCCCAGAGCGGTGTTTGTAACTTTGAGTCGTAGCACCGCTACCTCTTGATACCCAATTGAATTCGTCTGCGTCGGGCGCTTAAGGCGGACCCATAGATGGCGAAGTGTGTTCCTCTACCTTCGCAGGGAACAAGGCGCCTACGTCTCCTTGAAGTGACTCTGGCCGGGGTGTACGGGATAGCAGAGACGCCTATCGGTGTCAATTCTCTCTGGTCATAAGTTTATATTTTTTGCCAGTCAGTTCCTCCGTGATCATGGCGCTTGCAACAGTGCCGAAATATCGGACACTCTTAGAACACATGGTAAATATCCCGTTAACTCTAATACTTATGTTAGTGACCATGATAGTTTAAATACCTATATTATATTTTTTAATTTAATAGTTAATACTTATTAACCTATACCTATGGCGCTCATTAGGGGAGATCTATGTCCAGCAGTGGACTAGAATAGGTTGATGATGATGATGATGATGAACCTATACCTGCTGTTATTTGTACTAGTTTTTATTTAACTTGCTATGTATGTATGTTAGCGCAATTAGAAAACAGAAAAATCTTGCGCGAAAAAAAAATTTTAAATCGCACTGCCCGGTGTGGGAAGGCGCCGAGGCCTGACCTCGTGGCAGCCATCGGGGTGGGAGTCCTCTCGCTCGGCAGCATGATTGCGGAGCGCGAGCGCGTGGGCCGCCGCCACTTGCTTCTGAGAGCATGTAATACTCGCGGAGGAAATGGCGGAGCGCGTCCGGGAGAGATTTAGAACTCTTCCACCCCGCCGCGCCCGCAACATGCTCGCCACGCGTCGCAGGCGACTCAGGCGCCGGAGGTCGCTTAACGACCTCCGTCCTCCATGAGCGCAGGCCTGGGGTGGCAGGTGAGGCCACCTGTCACTCCAGCAGAAGCAGGCCGGGACGGCGGGGTGACCAGCGCCCGTCCCCTAAACCGGGGCATGATGTGGACACCGTAGTTCCCAAACCCGAGGGGGCCATCTCGAAACCGGAGATTTTTTTTTTTTAATGTGAGTCCCGTCTAGAACTTTACGTTCTAGCGAGACCCTCCTGGTGTACCCCCGGCTTTAGATAGCGGGGACCTTGGGCAGGCCTCCTTCACTCCATATACTTGCGCGCTATAATTACCTACCGCCCGGCCGAGCGGCCTCGGGCCGTTTGCGGACCAAATTCAGTGCGGTTTTCGCTAGCGAAGCAAACGCACACTGTTTAATTTTAATCGCTCCGTTCGTACGCGTACCTACGATGCCGTCTGGTGTCTTATGTGCTGTAGATGGGTGCAAATCAAGTAAAAGTAGGGATAAACACCTAACATTTTCCATTTACCTGTCAATGAAGAAAGGTAAGTGATAAACTATTACTGTTTTTTGTCGTTTCAAAATTATTTTTAATCTAGTCTAGATGATACATGGTTAGCTTGCCTTTCAGACACAGATTTACATATTTTTGTTACATAGAAACGTCATACTTACCTTAAACACTATTTTAACAACGTTTAAAATGCTATTATTATTAAAATAAAATTGTGATAATATTTGACGGACAGTCGCGCAAACCTACCTACGAAACTTCCAACACAAGTCGCGCGGCGCGGCAACCTGTCTCAACTTGTCGCGCGCTGTTAGCGTACAAACAAACAAACAAGGATGATTCGGTTATATGCGATTTGTAAAAAATATATAAGTAAATGTTTATGTAAAGAAAAATTAATTTAAAGGGGTTTGAAGTTATAAAAAATAATTATATTGCAAAGGGTTCATTTTCCATGATATCGTCAAATAATTCTTGAGCTCGCCCTGTGTTATAGTTATTAATAAATTGATAAATGTCAATAATCATTCATTGTAGTGTTAGGCATGAAACATGGGCTGAATTGATTGGCAGGCCCGATTTAGCAAGGCCAGACACCAAGCCAAGAAGTCATTATGTGTGTTGTCTTCATTTTGAAAAGTCGGTGATTATGCATAAACTACAATTACGATTTGACGCTTTGCCTACAAAACTGCTGCCATCTCTAGTGCCAGTACTGAACCAGAATAAGACACAAACCAAATATTCGAATATTAATATACTATCAGCCATTACCATCAAAGGCGCAGATACAAAATTTATTAGATTCAGGATTTTTTCTACATTAAAATTTCATAACCGAGAATTTAGAAAGGGTAAGAAATTTATAAAAAATTATATAAAATAAAACACATGAAACTTTTAAAGATTTTTAATTTATTTTACCTACACACTGACCTCTATAATTATGTTTTACCTAGATGTATTGCACAGTCAGCACCAATTTATAAAAGAATATTTTATAAACGATACAATTTTAAACTAGGTACCACCTGGGCCGCCGCCGCCTCCTTCTGCGAGCATGTAATGCTCGCGAAAGAGGTGGCGGAGCGCGCCCGGGAGAGACTTAGAACTCTCCCGGTCCGCCGAGCCCGCAACTTGCTCGCCGCGCGTCGCAGGCAACTCAGGCGCCGGAGGTCGCTTAACGACCTCCGTCCTCCATGAGCGCAGGCCTGGGGGTGGCGGGTGAGGCCACCTGTCACCCCAGCAGAAGCAGGCCGGGACGGTGGGGCGACTAGCGCCCCTCCCCCAAACCGGGGCAAGACGGGGACACCGTGGTTCCCAAACCCGAGGGGGCCATCTCGAAACCGGAGATGGCCCAGGGTCAGTCGGGGTGCGAGGGATATGCTCTATGGGCAACCTTACACCCCGGCGTCTGTAGACCCGAGACGGCGTGCGGTTTTAGTCGGTTCAAGCCCGACATAACCGCCCCCGCTGGCACGCGGGGGGGTATCCGAAGGGATTTCCGCACGATAAAAAAAAAAAAAAAAAAAAAAAAGGTACCACCTATAGTCAGAAGTAGTTAGAGTATATTCACAGATATCAATAACATAGACACAAAAAGTCATGTTAATTTAATTTTATCAAAGAGGCAGCCCTGCGATTGCTGTGGGATCGCGCGGTGCGAAGCAATCTCAACTGTACGCTTAAGCATTTAGGCACATTTTAGCATGCAGTGGTTGCTGACGCGACGGAGTAGTCTAATAGCAGTAGGTTTTGGAATTTTTCTACTGAGTGAAGTATCTGTTACGTAGTAACTATTTAGTAATCTGTGCCTTGGGAATACTATATAATTGTTTACTAGTTTAAGTTTATTTTTATTTTGATGTTAAGGAAGAGTAATCTGATCAATTAAATTTGGAAGATGTTTGTCGTATAAAGATAGGGCATTAGGCTTGTTGATTTTATACATAAATATTTGTGCAATTAGATGATAGTCTATTAACCATTTTAGAATAATCTCGGGAGATTTATATATACCTACATATAGGACATACATAGATACGGTAAGTAAAGTTTCATGGATAATATTTCGAATATAGTCATTGAAGAGTTTACGGAAAGGATTGGTTTACGGAGCATTTTGCACTAAAATGAACCTGTAAGCTATAGTGTTGTTGACATATTACTTAGAATACAGTAAAAGAAATTGAAGTGATAGTTTGAGCGTTACGCTATACAGAGCTTTAGTATAACATAAATTTAAGATATATAAAATACACTAATAATGAAGTCCGTAAATTGATTTTAGCGATAGTTCATAACACTATATTATATAATAATAAATACAAGGTACCAATCAGAAAATATGATTTGTAAGATGCGACTAACAACACATAGGTATAAGTGTGCATAGGGATTTCCGCACGAAAAAAAAGAAGGTATAAGTGTGCTGATAACTTTGAACAATAGTTCGTGACACATTTTATAAAATTGGGCTTGAGGGCAGAATTTGTCTTACCTTGTTATTTTTTGCGGTCCCACTGTTTTTTGTTTTTTTTTGTATTACTGTATTTAGCATCTTATGTTCTGTGTACTTAATTATTATGTGCTAGTTTATGTGTTATATTTTATATTATGAAGAATATAAATATCAACATCATTTTATTTATCTGCGTTGTTTTTTTTTACATATGATTGTGTAGGTACTATTTATTACCAAATTTCCTGAAGGTGGGATCGCTATGTCCAGAGCCTCTAGTGGTAAGCTACTGTGGCTCCGGCCATCGGTTCCCACTTTTTCCTGATGGGACACGCATTACTAAAGGTGTTATGTTGCGGATGTGGTAACTTGGCCCGTGTGCAGTTTACACACCGTTCCAGCTCAGGTGAGTTTTTGTTGGGGCAGTCTTTTTGGAGATGCTTTTCCCCACAGGAGCTGCAAAGATCTGACGGCTCTAGGCAGTACCGCTTTGTATGCCCGTAGCCGAGGCAGCAGGTACATTGTATCAAGGGCGATTGGTCCTCCACTGGAACTCTTTGTAGGTCCACGTGGAGATGCCTGGGGATACACTCAGTACATAGTGTGTAGTGTTGGGGTATCGAGTCTTTTTCTTATATTTCACAGACATTCTAATGTCCTCGTCCTTGAGGCCGTCAAAAACCCCTCGATTCTGGTTTTGAAGGGCCGCCAGGACTCCTTCATTGCTGTGTATCAGCAATACGCCCTTCAGAACCAGAAGCGGGTCCTTATTCTTGACCACCTCAACGACGAGGCCGTCTCCCTCTTCTTCTATCCGCCTCTTCACTTTATTTCGTTCTTCCTGCGTTCTACATCCCATGATCACTTTCCGATCTTTCCCTTTCCTGACTCGCTCTACTTTGACCCACCCCTCCTTCGCGTTCATGACCTTTCGGATCTTCTCTAAGACCACGTCCCCGGTATCAAAATCGGCACTCGAGGAGATAACTACGGAGTGCAGCGCTGCGGGTTCCGGAAACTCTTCTCTGGTCTTGCCTGCTGCCGCTACGCTCGCGTAAGTTGCCCTCTCGAAGGTTTCCGTCTGTAACACCACGGCCTCCTTTAACTCCTCAATCCGTTTATCGTTTCCTTTTATGGTCCTCCATAGCTGCTCTAATCTCCTCTATCTTCCGTGCATTCTCCTTCAGGAGGGCGTTATTGCCTGTTAAAAGCTCCATGACCGCGGTGCTACTAACAGATTCTACTTCTGTTGTCTCTTTTGGCACGACCGGCGCTTTTACCACTCTTCTGGCTGTCTGCTCCTCCGTGCCCCTCGCCTTTTCCCTGCAGCCGAGTCCGCCTCTGCCTCCTTCACCAGCTGATACAAGCGTTCTATGGCGGCCGTTACCTCAAGTCTGATCTCGGTTTTGAGGTTACGAGCCCTGTTAAGTTGCATTTTAGCCCTGTTATGTTGCATTTTAGCCCTGTTATTGCAGTTTAAGGCTTCCCTACCCGTGATTGTAAAGGCAGAGGGGCTGCCCTTTCCGGGAGCGTCCCAGTAGCCGCAACCGAAACACCGCGGGGTGATACTCTACTCTCCAGAGAGGGTATTGGTTTCGGTTTTGGCCTCTGAGAGGCCCCCCGGACAGTCTTCTCCGCCGATGAAGGCGAGATAGTGTGCGCTTCCTGCGGTTCCAGCATAAACGGCACTACGCTACGGCTGCCGCTAGCGCTGTGGGTAGGGTCCGCCTTCTTTGCGGCTGCGGGGTCGTCGACTCCCACTCCGAATCTTCTATTGGTAGGTGTTTTATTCCCGGACATTATTACTGGTCCGGATCAGTACTGCCACAGAGGTGGGGCGACAAACAAAGAACGAAAAGAACAAAGGTAAAGTTGTATAAGTGGTAAATACTTGTAAATAAGGGACAACACAAACAGTAACAAAATAAGGTCACAACAAAATAATGCTCAATACAGCTAATAAGGTCTATAGGTAACACAGTTCTCCAAGTTATTATAACTAAACTACGATAAATATACATTTCTAACGTATGTCCTCTAGTAAAACACAGAAGAAATAGACAGTACGATATTTGCAAACAATCTTTCCCGTTTTTGGAATCGCCCCCCCCCCTCCCCCCCTCAAACCGAGTTCACCTGCTTAAGCAATAATCCGTGGGCGGGCGGGCGTTTGATTTTTTCCCAAAATTCGCAGATAACTCAAAAAGTATAAGTCCCAGAGAGATGGTTGAGGTCTCAAACGACGCGCGTCGTCAGTGCGCTCTCGATGGTGTTATGAGATGAAGGACCTCAGTGAAGAAAATTTAAGAAAATCTCGGAAAACTAAATTTTGATATGACCAAATCGACTTTAACTGTAGCTACTGTCGCGACTATACGTCCCAGCTCGACGGGGTTGGTGGCGTTCGGCGCGGGGCGCCCGCCTTTCCCAAAAACGTGAGTAGAACGATAGCCGCCTTTAGAAAAGTTTTGAGAAATTAATGAAAAACCCAAAATCGGTAATCCGCGTGAAAATGCGAGCAAACCCGGGAAATCTGGAGTCAGATGGTGACAGCCGCGAAGAGCTGAGTCGTACCAGTTCCCACAGGTATCGCAAAACATTGATACTTTTTTTTTTTTTTTATCGTGCGGAAATCCCTTCGGATACCCCCCCGCGTGCCAGCGGGGGCGGTTATGTCGGGCTTGAACCGACTAAAACCGAACGCCGTCTCGGGTCTACAGACGCCGGGGTGTAAGGTTGCCCATAGAGCATATCCCTCGCACCCCGACTGACCCTGGGCCATCTCCGGTTTCGAGATGGCCCCCTCGGGTTTGGGAACCACGGTGTCCCTGTCTTGCCCCGGTTTGGGGGAGGGGCGCTAGTCGCCCCACCGTCCCGGCCTGCTTCTGCTGGGGTGACAGGTGGCCTCACCCGCCACCCCCAGGCCTGCGCTCATGGAGGACGGAGGTCGTTAAGCGACCTCCGGCGCCTGAGTCGCCTGCGACGCGCGGCGAGCAAGTTGCGGGCTCGGCGGACTGGGAGAGTTCTAAGTCTCTCCCGAGCGCGCTCCGCCACCTCCTTCGCGAGCATTACATGCTCGCAGAAGGAGGTGGCGGCGGCCCACGCGCTCGCGCTCCGCACCATTGCCGCAATCATGCTGCCGAGCGAGAGGACTCCCACCCCGATGGCTGCCACGAGGTCACGCCTCGGCGCCTCCCACGCCGGGCAGTCCACCAGCGTGTGCAGCCCTGAGTCCTCGCTCGCGTCGCAGTGATGACACTCAGGCGTTGGCTCCTTCCTGATCCGATGCAGGTGGTCCCCGAAGCACCCCTTCCCGGAGATCACCTGCGTCAGTCGGTACGAGAGGCTTCCGTGTCGCCTCTCCAGCCAATCCTCCATGATAGGCCTTACCGCCGCTATTGCGGCGTGCCCTGCGCTTGGTCGCCCAAGTCGTTCCTTTCACTCCACCACGATGGCCTGGCGGAGCTGGAACTGCACGGCCTCGATTTCTCGAGGCTCGGGGTTCCATCCCTGCTCCCGCGCCTCCTTTCGCCACTGGTACAGTTGCGAAAGGGCTCTCGCTTCCAGGTCCCATGGCGGAGTTCCGGCAAGGAGACTCGCCGCCTCGAAGGAGATCGTGCGGTACCCGCGGATGACCCTGATGGCCATAACTCGCTGCGGAGCGCGCAGCATCTGCACAGTTCTGGTCCTCAGGGCCTCCGCCCATATTGGGCACCCATACAGGGCCATGGACCGCACGATCCCCGCGTAGAGTCTCCTGCAGGAGTCATCGGGCCCCCTCATGTTGGGCAACAGCCGAGCCAGAGCAAGAGCTGTGCCCTTCAATTTGGGGGCCAGACTTCGGATGTGCTCTTCGAAGTCCCATCGGCCGTCGAGCACGAGCTCCAAATATTTCATTTGGGGCTTGATGCCGATGCGATTTCCTCCCACGACTGAATCCCTCGGGTGGCTTGCTCCGAGGCCCATGGAAGAACAAGGCCTCGGTTTTATGCAGAGCCACCTCGAGACCCAGCCGCCGGATCCGCTTAACGACTTGGGCAACCGCGGTCGTGGCCTTTCGGGTCGCTTCGCGGTACGTCGCCCCGCACGCCGTCACGAGCGTGTCGTCCGCGTAGCACGTGACGGCGGCACCGCCTACGAGCTCACCGCGAAGCACCCAGTCGTATCCGATGTTCCACAGGAGCGGCCCCAGGACCGATCGATGTGGAACACCGCACGACATTTCACGCCGACCGAGACCGGTCACGGTTGGGTAGATGACGGCTCTCTCCGTCAAATACGCCCCGACTATGCGGCGGAGGTAGAGAAGCACTTCGTGATACACGAGCGCCTCCCTAATGCAACTCCAGGGCAAGGTGTTGAACGCGTTGGCGATGTCCAGGGACACCGCCAACATCACCTCACCCCGGGCTACTGCATCCTCCGCCAGACCCCTCACGCGCATGATGGCATCCACGGTGGAGCGCCTCTGGCGTAAGCCATATTGGCCATCCGCCAGGTCCGGCCCCACTCTTGAGAGGTGCTCGACGAGGCGCTTCGCAATTACTCTTTCAAAGAGCTTGCACACCTCGTCGAGCAACACTATGGGCCGGTAGGCGAACGGCGAGTCCGCCTGGCGCCCCTCCTTTCGGATGAGGACCAGTTTCCCCGTCTTCCACAATTTCGGAAACTGGCCCCGCTCCAAACATACGCTGAGAAGCTCTCTCAGTCGGGGCTCGAGAGCGTCGTCAACTAGAGCTAGGACCCACGCTCGGCCTGGAATGCCGTCGGGTCCTGGGGCGGTGTGTTTGGCTCTTAGCCTTCTCACCGCCAGCTGTAGTTCTACCCAAGTGACCTCGGGCACGTCGTCGTCTTCCACGTCGGGCGCCATGCGCAACCGAGGCGGAGTCATCTGCGGTGGAACATGTTCCACCGCCCGCGCTGGGAACAGGGAGCCAACAACTCCTCCGAGCAGATCCGGCTGGAGACACCGGGTTAACGGCGGGGCCTTGGGGCGCAGCTTGCCCCTCACCATCCGGTAGGGCCGCCCAAGGGTCCCGCTCCAGCGTCTCCAGCAGCTCGCGGAAGGCGTCCTGTTTGGAACGCCTTATCTCCGCTCGGAGGGCTCGTCTAGCCTCCCTGTATCCCTCGTACAACTCCGCCTCACGGGCCTCCGCATCTGCGGGGCGGCGACGCCTCCTACGGAATCGGGCCCACCGGCGGTGCGTGATCACGCAGGCCCGTCTGAGCTGCGCGATCTCCGACGACCACCAGTAGACCTGACCCCTCGGATTATAGGGCGGAGCCCTAGGCATCGCCGCGCTACAGACACGGGTCATGGCCTCCCGGAACCACTCCGCCTCATCGTCTATGCTGACAGGCCTGTCCGGCGCAGGGGCCCAGGCCTGTACGATGGCGGCTTCCAGGCGGAGCTCCCGATCAAGTCGCTTAAGCGCCCAACGTGGCTCGATTGGAGCCGGTACAGCCGGCGCGTCGCTCGCAGGGGGGGACACGTCAAACCGAATGTATCGGTGATCCGAACTTGTGTCCTCCCCCAAAACGACTCGCCAGCCCTGAACACGTCGCGCCAACGATGATAAAAATGATAAAAATGAGGAAAGAGCTTTTAGATCCTCATGGACATACAATAGAGTAGGAGTTCCTCAAGGAAGTATTTTAGGACCACTTCTCTTCATTATTTATATAAATGACCTTCCAGATCATATAAACTACCCATGCAGCTTATTTGCTGATGATATTGCGGTAGTGATATCAAATGAGGATTCAGTAAATTTTAATACAGAAATTAATTTCACCGTTGCGAGAGTACTTGATTGGATGGACACTAACAATTTAAAAGCTAATATAGAAAAAACAAAATACATGACATTTTATAACCGATATCAATTAATTAAGGATTTAAATATAACTTACAATAATCAATCTCTATGCGAATCAAATAATATAATTTTTCTGGGACTACATATTGATAGCCAATGTAAATGGAATCTGCACATTGAGAGGGTTTGTAATAAAATCAATAGGTTTTCGTATGCGCTCTGGCGCCTTACAAAAATATGTAATGCTAGGATTGCTTTGCAAGCGTACCACGGATATGTCGCTTCAAACATAAGGTACTGTATTCCGGGGTGTGTGTTGGGTAACCTCCTCGAGTGTCGCTCCGATTCCGATCCCGCTGCAGTCCGGGGGGAACGGAATCGGAGCGGCCGGTACACCCTGGGCGGCGGTCAATGGCTTCCCCTTCACCCCTTCATAGGGTTGGCATTGATCGTCGGCCAATACCCAACGTGGCGGGAACACATCGCTCTCCGTACTCCTCTGCTTTCAGAGGAGACAGGATGAGCGATGCTGTTAGTGGTGAGATGGCCCAGGGTCAGCCGGGGTGCGAGGGATATGCTCTATGGGTAACCTTACACCCCGGCGTCTGAAGACCCGAGACGGCGTGCGGTTTTAGTCGGTGCAAGCCCGACATAACCGCCCCCGCTGGCCGGCGGGGGGGTATCCGAAGGGATTTCCGCACGATAAAAAAAAAAAAAAAAAAAAAAAAAAAAAAGGTACTGTATTCCTATTTGGGGCAATGCCACAAATATAAACAGAGTTTTTATTGCGCAGAAGCAATGTATACGTGTACGTGCTATCTGCAATGTTGAGCCACTATGCTCATGTAGACCTTTGTTCCGCCGTCTTAAAATTCTAACGGTGCCATCGATGTATATATTTGAATGCGGAATATTTGTAAAGAACCATCGTCTACTCTTTAAGACATTTGGCGAACATTATAATTTTAATACCAGGTATCCTGATAGGCTAGTTCTGCCAAATATAAATACCACATATTATCATTCCAACTGCTACTCTATGGCAATTAATATATATAACAAATTACCAAATAAAATAAGAGACCTGCCGCTAACTAAATTTAAAAATAAACTATATGTGTGGTTAGCAGACAAATGTTTTTATACGGTAGATGAGTTCATGAATGACACAAAATAGGACATTATTTAGATTACCACATATTTATTACAAATGTGTTATTGAAGGACATACTTATTAACAATTGACATATATTACTAAGTTTTTATTTTTTTTGTGTATAATCTATGATATTAAATTTTAATGATTTAAGAATTACAAATGATAATATAATGAATAAATTTGAAAAATAAATTGACAATGAATAAATAAAAATTTGCATGCCTAATATAGGCGAAATATGATAAGGACTTTATAGATATAAGATGGTGTAACCATATTTCATGCGAATAAATGATCTTTCTTTCTTTCTTTCTTTCTTTCTTTCAACGAGGGGCTCGCGAACGATAGGTCCACGATGGAGCTACCCCTCGAGGTCACGAACGTGTCCACGGCTCCCCGATTTAGGAGGACTAGGCCGAGTCGTGCGGCCCAGTCCACCAGTGCCCTGCCTCTATGCCCCGTCGCGCCCCTTTCGTGTCGGGAACCCCAGGCATACGACCAGGCGTTGAAGTCCCCGAGTACAAGGACCGGACGGGGCTGGCAGGCATTGACGACGACGGCCAGCTGACGGCGCCATTGCTCATATGCAGCTTGGTCTCGGTTCGGCGTGATATAAGCGGCCACGACCGCTATGTCGCCAACCGCCGCCGCCACGCAGCCGGGTCCCCTTGCAACGACGGCAAGAGGGGGGCTGCCGGCGGCAGGGTTGTGCACCAGTGCCGCCGACCCATCCAGCTCGGTTTCCCAGGCAGGCCCGAGGAACCGGTGGGTGTATGGGTCGGCGACAGCGGCGACATTTATGACCCACTGTGCCATGCTCTGGCGCAGAAGGGCCTGAGCATCAGCACCGTGGCCAACGTTCACCTGCAGGATGCGGAGTTGAGGATCCATTATGGAACCCCCATCTCCGCATCCCGCTGCGAACTGGAGGCGGAAGGCCGGCCTCCCGGCTTCGGCTCCCCTCCGGCGCAGGCCTTGCTGCCAACCCTGTGGTCAGCCGGCTTGCCTCCCGCTGCACACCTAAAACAGTGCAGCGGGGCGCCACACGTGCCGGCTTTGTGACCGGGCTGGTCACAGCGGAAGCAACGGTCACCCGCCGTCACTTCCGCCGTGCAGTGCACCCCCACATGGCCCACCGACAGGCACCTGGAGCACCTGGCCGGTCGGGCCTGCAGGAGCCTTGCCTGCGCCCTCAGGAAGCCTCCTACCAGGAGGCTCCGCCCGTCTGCAACCTTTTGGGCCGCCGCGATGGGGCAGCCGACAACTGCTGCCCCCTGTCCACCGCGGCCGAAGCGTATAGCTCCGGCCTTAATTGTGTCCGGGGAGCAGTCCCCGGCCTCCGCCACGGCGAGCCACGTTGGCCTTTACCCTGGCCAACACCTCGGCATACCCCATGCCTCTCGACGCTGCCTCCGCCGTCAAAGTGACGATGACGGCCGTTGTTCGAGGGGCACGGAGCTTCCCCGGCGCTGCCTTCGCGGCGGCCGCGGTCTTCCTGGCCTTTTTGGCGGCCTTCTTGGCGGCCTTCCGCCTCTTCTTACTGGCTCCAGCCACCTCCCAGCCCCCTTCCAATGGGGTGGAGGTAGCCGGAACCACGGCTGGGGCTGGGGCCAGGGCTGGGGACGTCTTCCCCTTGCCATTCCCCTTACCTTTGCCCTTCCCCTTACCCTCAGCGGGAGGGGGCCTAGGAGCCGGTTCCGGCAAGGGCGCACTCGCAGCCGGGCAGGTGGGGCCCTTCCGGGCTGCAGCCGCGAAGCCGGCCACCGGTGGCGCTAGAGGCGGACGGCGGATGGAGTCCACTAAGGCCTCCAACCGACTCATCATCCTCTCCTCTAGCGCTCGAGTAGCAGCTACCCAGGGCTCCTCCGGTGGTGATTGGGCCGGCCGCCGCACCGACTGCGTCGGCTGCTCCGCCTGCGATGACTTCGCCGGCACCGGCTGCGTCGATCGCGTCACCCGCGCCGGCGGCTCCGGTTGCGCCAATTGTGCTTGCTGTGCCGGCTGGGCGGAGCTCGCCACCAACCTCTTCAGGTCCTCCAGAGCTGCAGTTAGCCGAGCCGTCTCTCGACGGGACTCGGCCAGCTGTGCCGCGAGAGCCTCGTTTTCGGGGGCGATGCCGAACACAATGTTCAGCATCTCCTCCTGCTGAGGGTCCGGGGAACCCTGGGACGACGCAGCCACCTTCTGGAGTCTCTCCAGGAGTGACCGCGTCTTCCCGCACGGCTCCGACACCGACACCGCCGAGGTGGAAGGCCTCGGCGGTGAGTTTCCCACGGCTCTTCCAAGAGCAGAGGGAGCTCGGGTGGACTGTCCAGCCCTCACGCCACCCCGCGCCCCTCGGCGGCCCGCAGCCACCTTGGACGCCGGCTTCGACGCCTCGTCGCTGCTGGAGGAGGAGGTCGTCCCGGTGAGGGTAAAGTCCTCATCCGACACGTCCTCCCCCGCCCGAGCCTTTGCGCGCCTCCTGCGCTTGCGGGTCCGCTGCACGCCCAGACCCACTGGGCTGCTCGCCCTGCTTCGCTCGTTGGCGGTGTCGAAACTCTCCGACACCGCCGACGTATTTAGCGTCACCTCCACGCATTACTGCTGCGCGATCTCCGCGCAGACTCCGTCATTCTCGTTTTCCTTTATCATGCCGATTTCGTTGTTTTTGGGGTTTCCATGCCGTTTTTTGTTTATATGTTTGTTTTCAATGTCCATAACATATCCCACGTGCACAAGTGCCCGTCGGCCCCTGCGTTAGCAGTGGGCCAACCCGCCCCTGGATCCTACAGGATCCTATGGTGGCCTCAGCCACTAACACCATCGCTCGTCCTGTCTCCTCTGAAAGCAGAGGAGTACGGAGAGCGATGTGTTCCCGCCACGTTGGGTATTAGCCGACGATCAATGCCAACACAAAGGGGAAGGGAAAGCCATTGACCGCCGCCCAGGGTGTACCGGCCGCTCCGATTCCGTTCCCCCCGGACTGCAGCGGGATCGGAATCGGAACGACACGCGAGGAGGTTACCCAACACACACCCCAAAACACGGATACCTTGCGTAAATTTCGAAAAAAATGAAACAGAATTAATTAAGTTAGCCAAATTAATAAAAATCAAGGGGAAATGCCCCGAAAAATGCCAAAGTTTCGGTCCTATATATGCGTGTGTGGTGTCAAACGACGCGGGCCGTTCCTGTGAACACTGCTGAGATGGTAACACTCCAGGTACCTATACAGAGGGGTGTGTGTTGGGTAACCTCCTCGAGTGCCGTTCCGATTCCGATCCCGCTGCAGTCCGGGGGGAACGGAATCGGAGCGGCCGGTACACCCTGGGCGGCGGTCAATGGCTTCCCCTTCATGGGGTTGGCATTGATCGTCGGCGAATACCCAACGTGTCGGGAACACATCGCTCTCCGTACTTCTCTGCTTTCAGAGGAGACAGGATGAGCGATGGTGTTTGTGGCTGAGGCCACCATAGGGTCCTGCGGGATCCAGGGGCGGGTTGGCCCACTGCTAACGCAGGGGCCGACGGGCACTTGTGCCGCCGCCGGTGAGAGAGGACTAGCCATCCTCTCGCGTTCCGTAATCGGCAGGTGATCAGCAACGACCTGACTGGTGGCTCCAGAAGGGTACGCCGTGAACTTGCTGACCGGAGGGCTTGCCTTTATTGGCCGGCCCACGACAAGGAAAAGTCTATAACACCCGACAGCAAAGTCGTAAAAACCTATGGATACCAGCCGACCTCCATAGTATATAGGCTTATCCAGGTGCAGGGGGCTCCGCCTGGATTGACCACCTTTCCCCCATACTCGTGGGATATGCTATGGACATTAACCAACCAATTAAAAATAAAACGGACCGATCAAAAAATAACACAGACCAAGGCAAGGAAAAGGACAACGAGAACGACGGAGTCTGCGCGGAGATCGCGCAGCAAACAAGCGTGGAGGTGACGCCAAATACCTCAGCGGTGTCGGAGAAATTCGACACCGCTAACGAGCGAAGCAGGGCGAGCAGCCCGGTGGGTTTGGGCGTCCAGCGGACCCGGAAGCGCAGGAGGCGCGCAAAGGTTCGGGCGGGGGAGGACGTGTCGGATGAGGACTTTACCCTCACCGGGACGACCTCCTCCTCCAGCAGCGACGAGGCGAAGCCGGCGTCCAAGGTGGCTGCTGGCCGCCGAGGGGCGCGTGGTGGCGTGAGGGCTGGGCAATCCACCCGAGCCCCCTCGGCTATTGGAAGGGCCGTGAGAAACTCACCGCCGAGGCCTTCCACCTCAGCGGTGTCGGTGTCGGAGCCATGCGGGAGGACGCGGTCACTCATGGAGAGACTCCAGAAGGTGACCGCGTCCTTCCAGGGGTGCCCAAACCCTGAGCAAGAGGCGATGTTGAGCATTGTGCTCGACATCGCCTCCGAGAATGAGGGCCTAGTCCCGTCGGGAGACGGCTCGACTAGCTGCAGCCGTCGAGGAGCTCAAGAGGGGGATGGCGAGCTCGGTTCAAACGGCGCAGCGGGCGCAACCGGCGGAGCCGGCGCGCGCGACTCGCTCGTCCGCGAGTCGGTCAGCGCAGCCTGCGCTGTCGGCGCGGCCGGTGCAACCGGCCCAGCAGCCGGCACAGTCGGTGCGGCCGGCGCAGCCAAGGGCACCGCCGGCGGAGTCCTGGCTCGACTATATGGAGGCGCTGGAGGAGAGGATGATGTGTCGGATGGAGGCCCTAATGGACTCCATCTGCCGTCCGCCTCTGGCGCCACCAGCGGCCGTCTACGCGGCTGTAGCCAAGAGGGGCCCCACCCGCCCGGCTGCGGGTGCGGTTGTGACCCTGCCGGAGCCGGCTCCTCAGCCCCCTCCCGCTCAGGGTAAGGGGAAGGGCAAAGGCAAGGGGAAGGGCAAGGGGAAGACGTCCCCAGCCCTGGCCCCAGCCCCAGCCCCAGCCGTGGTTCCGGCTACCTCCACCCCATTGGAAGGGGGCTGGGAGGTGGCTGGAGCCAACAAGAAGAGGCGGAAGGCCGCCAAGAAGGCCGCCAAGAAGGCCATAAAGGCCGCGGCCGCCGCGAAGACAGCGCCGGGGAAGCTCCGTGCCCCTCGTACCACGACCGTCGTCGTCACCCTGACGGCGGAGGCAGCGGGTAGGGGCATGGGGTATGCCGAGGTGTTGGCCAAAGTTAAGGCCAACGTCGATTTGAAGGCCCTCGAGATCCCGGGTGTCCGGTGCAAGAGCACACGGACGGGAGCCCGGCTTCTCGAGGTCCCTGGCGCCGCCAGTGGCCCCAAGGCCGACGCCCTAGCGGCTCGGCTGAGGGAGTCGCTGGACGCAGCCTGCCAACCCTGCCGCCGGCAGCCCCCCTCTTGCCGTCGTTGCAAGGGGACCCGGCTGCGTGGCGGCGGCGGTTGGGGATATAGCGGTCGTGGCCGCTTATATCACGCCGAACCGAGACCAAGCTGCATATGAGCAATGGCTCCGTCAGCTGGCCGTCGTCGTCAATGCCTGCCAGCCCCGTCCGGTCCTTGAGCTCGGGGACTTCAACGCCTGGTCGTATGCCTGGGGTTCCCGACACAAAAGGGGCGCGACGGGGCATAGAGGCAGGGCACTGGTGGACTGGGCCGCACGACTCGGCCTAGTCCTCCTAAATCGGGGAGCCGTGGACACGTTCGTGACCTCGAGGGGTAGCTCCATCGTGGACCTATCGTTCGCGAGCCCCTCGTTGGCGCGACGTGTTCAGGGCTGGCGCGTCGTTTTGGGGGAGGACACAAGTTCGGATCACCGATACATTCGGTTTGACGTGTCCCCCCCTGCGAGCGACGCGCCGGCTGCACCGGCTCCACCCGAGCCACGTTAGGCGCTTAAGCGACTTGATCGGGAGCTCCTCCTGGAAGCCGCCATCGTACAGGCCTGGGCCCCTGCGCCGGACAGGCCTGTCTGCATAGACGATGAGGCGGAGTGGTTCCGGGAGGCCATGACCCGTGTCTGTGACGCGGCGATGCCTAGGGCTCCGCCCTATAATCCGAGGGGTCAGGTCTACTGGTGGTCGTCGGAGATCGCGCAGCTCAGACGGGGCTGCGTGATCACGCACCGCCGGTGGGCCCGATTCCGTAGGAGGCGTCGCCGCCCCGCAGATGCGGAGGCCCGAGACTCGGAGTTGTACGAGGGATACAGGGAGGCCAGACGAGCCCTCCGAGCGGAGATAAGGCGTTCCAAACGGGACGCCTTCCGCGAGCTGCTGGAGACGCTGGAGCGGGACCCTTGGGGGCGGCCCTACCGGATAGTGAGGGGCAAGCTGCGCCCCAAGGCCCCGCCGTTAACCCGGTGCCTCCTGCCGGATTTGCTCGGAGGAGTTGTTGGCTCCCCGTTCCCAGCGCGGGCGGTGGAACATGTTCCACCGCAGATGACTCCGCCTCGGTTGCGCATGGCGCCCGACGTGGAAGACGACGACGTGCCCGAGGTCACTTGGGTAGAACTAGAGCTGGCGGTGAGAAGGCTAAGAGCCAAACACACCGCCCCGGGACCCGACGGCATTCCAGGCCGAGCGTGGGTCCTAGCTCTAGTCGACGACGCTCTCGAGCCCCGACTGAGAGGGCTTCTCAGCGCATGTTTGGAGCGGGGCCAGTTTCCGAAATTGTGGAAGACGGGGAAACTGGTCCTCATCCGAAAGGAGGGGCGCCCGGCGGACTCGCCGTCCGTCTACCGGCCCATAGTGTTGCTCGACGAGGTGTGCAAGCTCTTTGAAAGAGTAATTGCGAAGCGCCTCGTCGAGCACCTCTCAAGAGTGGGGCCGGACCTGGCGGATGGCCAATATGGCTTCCGCCAGAGGCGCTCCACCGTGGATGCCATCATGCGCGTGAGGGCTCTGGCGGAGGATGCAGTGGCCCGGGGTGAGGTGATGTTGGCGGTGTCCCTGGACATCGCCAACGCGTTTAACACCTTGCCCTGGAGTTGCATTAGGGAGGCGCTCGTGTATCACGAAGTGCCTCTCTACCTCCGCCGCATAGTCGGGGCGTATTTGACGGAGAGAGCCGTCATCTACCCAACCGTGACCGGTCTCGGTCGGCGTGAAATGTCGTGCGGTGTTCCACAGGGATCGGTCCTGGGGCCGCTCCTGTGGAACATCGGATACGACTGGATACGCTTCGCGGTGAGCTCGTAGGCGGTGCCGCCGTCACGTGCTACGCGGACGACACGCTCGTGACGGCGTGCGGGGCGACGTACCGCGAAGCGACCCGAAAGGCCACGACCGCGGTTGCCCAAGTCGTTAGGCGGATCCGGCGGCTGGGTCTCGAGGTGGACCTGCATAAAACCGAGGCCCTGTTCTTCCATGGGCCTCGGAGCAAGCCACCCGAGGGATCCAGTCTCATCGTGGGAGGAAATCGCATCGGCATCAAGCCCCAAATGAAATATTTGGGGCTCGTGCTCGACGGCCGATGGGACTTCGGAGAGCACATCCGAAGTCTGGCCCCCAAATTGAAGGGCACAGCTCTTGCTCTGGCTCGGCTGTTGCCCAACCTGAGGGGGCCCGATGACTCCTGCAGGAGACTCTACGCGGGGATCGTGCGGTCCATGGCCCTGTATGGGTGCCCAATATGGGCGGAGGCCCTGAGGACCAGAACTGTGCCGATGCTGCGCGCTCCGCAGCGAGTTCTGGCCATCAGGGTCATCCGAGGGTACCGCACGATCTCCTTCGAGGCGGCGAGTCTCCTTGCCGGAACTCCGCCATGGGACCTGGAAGCGAGAGCCCTTTCGCAACTGTACCAGTGGCGAAAGGAGGCGCGGGAGCAGGGATGGAACCCCGAGCCTCGAGAAATCGAGGCCGTGCAGTCCCAGCTCCGCTAGGTCATCGTGGTGGAGTGGAAGGAACGACTTGGGCAACCATGCGCAGGGCACGCCGCAATAGCGGCGGTAAGGCCCATCATGGAGGATTGGCTGGAGAGGCGACACGGAAGCCTCTCCTACCGACTGACGCATGTGATCTCCGGGAAGGGGTGCTTCGGGGACCACCTGCATCGGATCAGTGGGCCTACCGCCCAAGTGTCGTCGATATCACAGCCGTCGAAATGTTGCGCTGGTCAAGGTCGACGGCCATTTTGTGCCGCCCCATTGATAATCGATGCCGGCGCGGCGTAAGAATGAATGAAACGCTGTTTTTGACAGTTAAATAGCTGCCGCCTAAAAAAATTCAAATCTACGGCGTCGCTTTGAAGTGTCATTTCATTACGGCACCTCATGAGGTGCCGTAATGAAATGACACTTCACACAATGAGATGTCGTTTTGAATATTATTTTCTTTCCCGACGGTTGATTACGATGCCGATTGCACCTAACACTGGGCTACTATGGCTTTTATGGGTGCGACTGCCGACGAGTGGATTCTGCCGTCCTATTGCACCTAACACTGGGCTCCTATGACTTTTATGGGGTCGACTGCCGACGAGTTGGTTCTGCCCTCCTATTGCACCTAACACTGGGCTACTATGGCTTTTATGGGGGCGACTGGGTTCTGCCCTCCTATTGTACCTAACACTGGGCTACTATGGCTTTTATGGGGGCGACTGGGTTCTGCCCTCCTATTGTACCTAACACTGGGCTACTATGGCTTTTATGGGGGCGACTGGGTTCTGCCCTCCTATTGTACCTAACACTGGGCTACTATGGCTTTTATGGGGTCGACTAGGTTCTGCCCTCCTATTGCACCTAACACTGGGCTACTATGGCTTTTATGGGGGTGACTGGGTTCTGCTCTCCTATTGCACCTAACACTGGGCTACTATGGCATTTATGGGTGCGACTGGGTTCTGCCCTCCTATTGCACCTAACAGTGGGCTACTATGGCTTTTATGGGGGCGACTGGGTTCTGCCCTCCTATTGTACCTGCAACTAATTAAAACACTCTTTAATCTTTACCTTACCTACTTAAACGTTTATGCTGTGTTGTTTGTTGTTTTCGTATGTTTCAGAAGGAAGGAATAAGCGAAGGAGTTGGAGAACGAAATTCCATCGTCGGCAGTCGCCCCCATAAAAGCCATGGTAGCCCAGTGTTAGGTGCAATAGAAGGGCAGAACCCAATCGCCCCCATAAAAGCCATAGTAGCCCAGTGTTAGGTACAATAGGAGGGCAGAATCCACTCGTCGGCAGTCGCCCCCATAAAAGTCATAGTAGCCCAGTGTTAAGTGCAATAGGAGGGCAGAACCCAGTCGCCCCCATAAAAGCCATAGTAGCCCAGTGTTAGGTGCAATAGGACGGCAGAACCCACTCGTCGGCAGTCGCCCCCATAAAAGCCATTGCGACGCGAGCGAGGACTCAGGGCTGCACACGCTGGCGGACTGCCCGGCGTGGGAGGCGCCGAGGCGTGACCTCGTGGCAGCCATCGGGGTGGGAGTCCTCTCGCTCGGCAGCATGATTGCGGCAATGGTGCGGAGCGCGAGCGCATGGGCCGCCGCCGCCTCGGCGCCGCTCGCGAAGGAGGTGGCGGAGCGCGCCCGGGAGAGACTTAGAACTCTCCCGGTCCGCCGAGCCCGCAACTTGCTCGCCGCGCGTCGCAGGCAACTCAGGCGCCGGAGGTCGCTTAACGACCTCCGTCCTCCATGAGCGCAGGCCTGGGGGTGGCGGGTGAGGCCACCTGTCACCCCAGCAGAAGCAGGCCGGGACGGTGGGGCGACTAGCGCCCCTCCCCCAAACCGGGGCAAGACGGGGACACCGTGGTTCCCAAACCCGAGGGGGCCATCTCGAAACCGGAGATGGCCCAGGGTCAGTCGGGGTGCGAGGGATATGCTCTATGGGCAACCTTACACCCCGGCGTCTGTAGACCCGGGACGGTGTGCGGTTTTAGTCGGTTCAAGCCCGACATAACCGCCCCCGCTGGCACGCGGGGGGGTATCCGAAGGGATTTCCGCACGATAATAAAAAAATAAAAAAAGGTACCTATACAGAACACACTAAAATATGCAAATTGTTGCCAAAGTCAATACGAAAAACAGAAAAACAGTGAAAATTTTAGATTTTCCAAGGAAAATCGTCGCAACAATATATGATTCGTGTAGGGCTCGGCCGTACGTATAAATAGTAGATTGTTACACAAGGGTTGAAAGTCAGCCATTTCACCCGAGATATTTCTGGCGCTCGAACGAAGTGAGAGCGCCAATAGTTCGAGGGTGAAATGGTGACATTCACCCGAGGTAAACACTTTACTTTTCATTTCGACTATGTGAGGAAATTAAAATACTACGCACACATTTAATGAAACAGGTATATCGATTATCAGTTAAAATTTAAAGTAAAATTAGAACAATTTGAAAATGGATTATTAACAACTGCTTTTGCCTGTTCTTCAATCTCATCGGGAGTTAAATTAATATCCATGTCACTGGAATCACTTTCCGAAACCATTTTTAACCAAAATTAACACAAGGTATTTATTTATATTTAATCTCGTTTTCCCGCTAATTATTTATCAAACTTGAATTGTTTCTTTTTAATTCTGAAAAATAAGTTATAATTCACGTACATACTGCCAACATTAGAAAAGTTTTGAAAATCGAATCTATTGGTTACATTGTAATCGAGTATCTAGGCGGTCATGATATCAAGGCATTATGACGTAACTTAATTATCATGGACTCCATGGCAAACCCTAAAATTAAAAAAAAAATACTTTCCGCCTAGGGATGAAATAAGCTAGCCACCTCGGTTATAATTCGCCTGCGCTTAGGATTTGTTTGCACACCAGTCTTCCTGGCCAAAATTCGAGTTCGGGACAGCTCTTTATGTGAGTGTGGTTTGGATGAAGGCACTCTTGAGCATATCTTCTACTCTTGTCCAAGATTAGTAGTACCATTATATGATCTCCTTCCAAAACAAATTCCTCGACCGGATAATTTGGCCTACTTACTTACCCTGGTTCACTCCTCACTTATAAGGATCCTCTACAAATTTATCTCCATAAACGAAATAAAACTATAACTCCCCTCTTTTGCCTACCTTCCTATTCTATTTATACTTTCTACTCATCTATCTACCCCACTAAGTATCCAAATGGTTTTCCCCGATACCTAAATAAACTCTTTATGGTAACTAACAATTACTAACACTTGGGTTCAGTGAGCAGCAACGACATGTTGTTTAATTTACAAATACCTAGAAACCTCTATAAACGATTAAATCTACTCTCCACCTTGATGTTGTACCCCTTAGTAGTCTGTGGTTGGGAGAATCATCGGTACCTAAACAACCGATGCTAGGTGCCACTTTAATAAAAAAAGAAGAAGAAATAAGCTACTTTCCACCCGGCTATCTACCCATGAAAATTAAACTTTCCGAACAGGAGAGATGAAAATGATATATAACACTTAGTATCTGCAACTGATTTAAAAGTTTTTGATCAGTCGAGTCAAATATGTTGCCTACAGGTAAACTTTGTGTCACTTAGGCTGTTTTAGAATGCGAAGAAATCCAAAATTTGCAGATAACTCAAAAAGTATAAGTCCCGAAACCGGAGATTGCCCAGGGTCAGTCGGGGTGCGAGGGATATGCTCTATGGGCAACCTTACACCCCGGCGTCTGACGAGAGGCGGCGTGCGGTTTTAGTCGGTTCAAGCCCGACATAACCGCCCCGCTGGCCGGCAGGGGGTATCCGAAGGGACTTCCGCAGGACAAAAAAAAGGTACAGGTTACTAAGTAGGTACCTATTAATTCACAAAATAGAATATAAAAATTGAGTTTTATTTTTGTTGGCGCCCGCCCAGCCAACAGAGGAGGCGCGCGGCGGCCTATTAATTCCATTTTAAAAACCGTTCCCGCAGGGGGAACGCACCGGTAGATTTCGTGAAGCAATTAATATTATTTTATTAACATGTTTAATTTTTTTTTCTCGAAAACGGTAACTTTTAGCGAAAAACTTTTCAGACATTTATTTTAGACTTAAAAATGGCCTATCGATTAAAAATGTTTCCGACTGCAAGAATGTTCACCGGTTAGAAGTTATGTTTTTATCCCGAAAAATTTTGGTTTTTCCCCCCTCCACTTTTAGTTAAAGTTTTAATCTTATAGGTTTATAATTAAAAGTTGTTGGTATTCATGTATACTATGGGATAAAATATATATGGGATAGAACGGTTCGAATATCTTTCATGGAACGTGAAATTTTGAGGAAAAACTGATTTCACAAAAAGTGAGGGCCTACCGTCCCCTTAGGCCGGATTCCACCCGTTCACGAACTTAAACTAAGTTTACACCCAAATGCGACCGTGAGAGTGCCGCAAATTTTGGGAAGTGGAACCATACATACACATATATATATATATAAACTTTTTGACCAGTAGTCATTTCGGACTCAGGGGGTCATAACTAGACCTCCTATGAAGAATTTTTTTTTAAATTCGACAGTAGTCAAGAAACCAATAGGTAGATCGATTTCATCGAAATCTGCCTTTTTTTTTTTTTTTTTTTTTTTTTCGTGCGGAAATCCCTTCGGATACCCCCCCGCGTGCCAGCGGGGGCGGTTATGTCGGGCTTGAACCGACTAAAACCGCACGCCGTCTCGGGTCTACAGACGCCGGGGTGTAAGGTTGCCCATAGAGCATATCCCTCGCACCCCGACTGACCCTGGGCCATCTCCGGTTTCGAGATGGCCCCCTCGGGTTTGGGAACCACGGTGTCCCCGTCTTGCCCCGGTTTGGGGGAGGGGCGCTTGTCGCCCCACCGTCCCGGCCTGCTTCTGCTGGGGTGACAGGTGGCCTCACCCGCCACCCCCAGGCCTGCGCTCATGGAGGACGGAGGTCGTTAAGCGACCTCCGGCGCCTGAGTTGCCTGCGACGCGCGGCGAGCAAGTTGCGGGCTCGGCGGACCGGGAGAGTTCTTCATCGAAATCTACCTAATTGATATGAAGAGTAGAAATTTCGACATGTTGTTTAAACGGTTTCATATTTACATACATATTTAATTACATATCATGTTTTTTTAGCTTTTTGAAACTATTTTTTATTTTTATGTATGTTCTCCGATTACTCGAAGACGCCTGAACCGATTTGAAAAATTCTTTTGAAGTAGAAACTTATTTAAGTGCGTTTAGCATTGAGCAGCTTTGAGGCTTATATGTATATCCCTGATAGAGTAAGCAGAGGTGTATTAACATATTTACTGACGATTTAAAAAATACAAACGTATTTGTTCCAGTTTTCACTTCTGTCGACACTCCCGGAGTGCCACTGTTTTTTTTATAATAACGCTTTTGGTTGTAGCTGATGAACTCGTTTGGAACCTTAACAAAATTATTTGGTTCCGACCTTGATGAAGTTTCGAACTGATTCGTAATAATGAACATATATAGGTAGATGGGTCTATAAATATTTCCTGAGGATTCAAAAAATACACACGTAATTGTTTAAATTTTTCACCTCTGTCAGTACTCCCTGAGTGGCACTGTTTATTTTTGTTTTAAAGGGTATACTTTACAGGTGGGAGGGCTATTACATAACATCACGCCTGTATCCTCTAAATGGGTTCGCAGTTCATTTGCATGTGTATGTCTCCGTTGTTTATGAACCGATTCTATAAATTCTGTTTACAGCGGGTTTACCTTTGCTCCCCCGGTCCCATTCAAGGGCGGATCCAGGGGGAGGGTCATGGGGGTCATGACCCCCCCCTGGGCTGGGTCCAGGACCTAGGTGGACCACTAATTAAAATT
This sequence comes from Cybosia mesomella, assembly GCA_946251805.1. Lineage (NCBI taxonomy): Eukaryota > Metazoa > Arthropoda > Insecta > Lepidoptera > Erebidae > Cybosia > Cybosia mesomella. Next base: position 23,614,844 of record OX276390.1, on the reverse strand, counting down.
GTTAAACATAATGTTTTTATTTATACTTTGTCACAATATAGATTTTATGTAAGTACCTTCAATATTTAATTATGTAATTTAATATAATATTTTGTATACTGGTTTGTATAGGTATCTTTTTTTTTCTTTTTCGTGCGGAAATCCCTTCGGATACCCCCCCCCCCTTCTCGGGTCTAAAGACGCCGGGGTGTAAGGTTGCCCATAGAGCATCATATCCCTCGCACCCCGACTGACCCTGGGCCATCTCCGGTTTCGAGATGGCCCCCTCGGGTTTGGGAACCACGGTGTCCCCGGTTTGGGGGAGGGGAGCTATTCGCCCCACCGTTCCGGCCTGCTTCTGCTGGGGTGACAGGCGGCCGCACCTGCCACCCTCAGGCCTGCGCTCATGGAGGACGGAGGTCGTTAAGCGACCTCCGGCGCCTGAGTCGCCCGCGACGCGCGGCGAGCATGTTGCGGGCTCAGCGGACCGGCCGAGTTCTAAATCTCTCCAGGGCGCGCTCCACCATCTCCTTCGCGAGCATTACATGTTCGTAGAAGAAGGTGGGGAGGCCCACGCGCTCGCGCTCCGCACCATTGCCGCAATCATGCTGCTGAGCGAGAGGACTCCCACCCCGATGGCTCGGCGCCTCCCACTCCGGGCAGTCCGCCAGCGTGTGCAGCCCTGAGTCCTCGCTCGCATCGCAGTGATGGCACTTAGGCGTTGGCTCCTTCCTGATCCGATGCAGATGGTCCCCGAAACTCCACTTACCGGAGATCAACTGCGTCAGTCGGTACGAGAGGCTTCCGTGTCGCCTCTCTAGCCAATCCTCCATGATGGGCCTTACCGCCGCTGTTGCGGCGGCGGCGTGCCCTAGATAAGTAGGTACCTTTTTTTTTTTTTTTATCGTGCGGAAATCCCACTTACTGAAAGAGTGTGTGTGTGACTTATGTACCTACTTATACCTATATAATTTTTTTGGACGAGGGAGTTTGAAGAGCCTAAGCTTACTAACCAACTAACCTAACCTAAAACCTCAGATAAATTCACACAATGAAAATAAGTGTAAGATACACTTATTTTCATTGTGTGAGCGAGCGTACGTGAGCGTGACGCAACTTGCAATTGCTTACAAATTGCGATATTCAGATGTATCCTAATATAAGATTTTTTTAATGTATTATGGCTACACTACACTAATGTTAATGTAGCGACAGTGGAAAGGTCTTTCTCTACGTTGCGAAGAATCAAATCTTGGCTAAGAGCTTCAATGGTTGAAGAACGTCTAACCGGAGTGGCACTTCTCCACGTCCATAAAAATGTACCCATTGAAGTAGATGAAGTGATAACGCGTTTCGGGAGAAGACGCAAAAGAAACATTGATTTTGTTATTTAAATATAGCTATTTTTAAGTAGGTACATACATTACATAAGTTACATACATTAATAAAATACCTACTTTTTACTTGTATCTATGATTATAAAAATTAAATTATAACTTGTGACTTGACCACGACTATGTGACCTCCCCCTGGCACCAAAGCTGGATCCGCCCTTGGTCCCATTTGAATTTTATTGGTATCGGATAATTAAGTTACTTTCACTAAAAAGTGAGAAATATACAATAATTTAACGGGAATTAACGCGATCATGTATAGGTATATACATACCTTTGGATTAGTAAAAGTAAAAGTAGCAGTGAGATCGGGTCCTTGTCACACTGTGTGTACCGGAAACCTACTCATACGGACAGATACCTACACGCCACGTCTCATCACCATCCCCGACATTTGCAATCTGTTATGACCTCACTCAACAATAGAACTTATGATCTCTGTGACCCTGAACATCTGGACCGAGAGCTGGATCATGTTCAGGAGGTACTTAGAAATAGGGGTGTGTGTTGGGTAACCTCCTCGAGTGTCGCTCCGATTCCGATCCCGCTGCAGTCCGGGGGGAACGGAATCGGAGCGGCCGGTACACCCTGGGCGGCGGTCAATGGCTTCCCCTTCACCCCTTCATAGGGTTGGCATTGATCGTCGGCCAATACCCAACGTGGCGGGAACACATCGCTCTCCGTACTCCTCTGCTTTCAGAGGAGACAGGATGAGCGATACTGTTAGTGGTGAGATGGCCCAGGGTCAGCCGGGGTGCGAGGGATATGCTCTATGGGTAACCTTACACTCCGGCGTCTGAAGGCCCGAGACGGCGTGCGGTTTTAGTCGGTGCAAGCCCGACATAACCGCCCCCGCTGGCCGGCGGGGGGGGGTATCCGAAGGGACTTCCGCACGATAAAAAAAAAAAAAAGGTACTTAGAAATAACGGATACGAAGTGAACGGACGACAATTCCGTCATCCGTCCACTTCAGCAGACATTGAGGCGGCGGCATCGAGAGGTGAGCAGACACCCACAGTGGCGGATTTAGCCTTCTTGCCGCCCTAGGCCCTGTCTGATGTGCCGCCCTTTTTAATAGACGACATTCTATGGATTTATTATCATTCATCATCATCAAATCAGCCGTAGGAAGTCCACTGCTGAACATAGGCCTCCCCCATCGACTTCCATTTCGATCGGTCTGTAGCGGCCTGCATCCACCGAGTCCCTGCACTCTTTGTTAGGTCATTTCTGTCCATCTTGCGGGAGGCCTTCCTACGCTGCGCTTGCCGTTACGTGGTCTCCACTCAAAAACCTTTCTGCCCCACCGGCCATCGGTTCTCCGAGCTATGTGCTGCCCACTGCCACTTCAGCTGACTCGCTCTGCTATGTTGGTAACTTTAGTTCGTCTACGGATCTCCTCGTTTCTGATTCAATCTCGTAGAGAAACCCCAAGCATAGCCCGTTCCATAGCTCGCTGTGTGACCCCGAGCTTCCTTGTAAGGCCCATAGTGAGAGACCACGTCTCGGCACCGTAGGTCATCACTGGTAACACGCACTGATTAAAGACCTTTGTCTTCAAGGACGGTATTTTGGACGAGAAGACGCTGCGCAGTTTCCCGAATGCAGCCCAGCCGAGTTGGATTCGTCGATTGACCTCCTTCTCGAAGTTGGATTTGCCTAGTTGGACGGTTTGTCCCAGATAGACATTGTCATCAACAACTTCGAGAGGTGAGCCTCCCAATAATACGGGGGTGGGCGACACATGGACATTTGACATGACTTTCGTCTTGCCCATGTTCATTTTCAGGCCCACCCGCTGGGACACTCTGTTGAGACCTCCGGGCATAGTGCTGAGCTCGTCTAAGGACTTTGCCATGACTACGATGTCGTCAGCAAATCGAAGATGAGTGATGTATTCGCCATTGATATTGATGCCGAATCCTTTCCAATCCAGAAGCTTGAAGGCGTCTTCCATTGCATTGGTAAAGAGTTTCGGCGAGATGACATCACCCTGCCTAACTCCCCTCTGCAACGGAATAGCCTCTGTGCTCTGATCCTGTACTCGGACCGACATGGTGGCGTTTTTATACAAGCACTTCAGCAGTTCGATATACCGATAGTCAATGTGGCACCTCTGCAGAGACTGCAGCACTGCCCAAGTCTCGATCGAATCGAAGGCTTTCTCATAGTCCACGAACGCCAAGCATAGTGGCAAATTATACTCCTCGGTCTTCTGTATAATCTGCCGCAGCGTATGAATGTGGTCTATGGTACTATAGCGTTTACGGAAACCGGCTTGTTCGGGAGGCTGGAAGTCATCAAACCTGCGTGAGAGACGATTCGTGATCACCCTCGAAAACAGTTTGTAAACATGGCTCAGAAGCGAGTTGGACCTGTAGTTCTTCAATAAGGTTTTATCACCTTTCTTGAAGAAGAGAACCACCACGCTTCTGTTCCACGCTTCGGGCGTACTACCCTCGAGTAGGACGTAATTAAGGAGCCTCTGTAGAGGTTTCAGTATCGGTGTTCCACCTGCACTCAGAAGCTCCGATGTTATTCCGTCCTCACCCGCCGCCTTGTTGCTCTTGAGCTGTTTGAGGGCCATCCTAAGCTCATACAGGCTGATGTCCGGAATATCTTCTGTGTAGTGTCGGGTTAATTTGGCTCTAGGATCTTTATCCAAATCATCAACAGGCTTAGCCACTGAGGAATATAACAGTTCGTAGAACCTTTCGATCTCCCTCAGTACCTCTGACTTAGTAGACGCTACACTGCCGTCGTCCGTCTTTAGCTTCGTCAACTGGCTCTGCCCAATAGACAAGTCTCTTACGAATACTTTATATAGCCCTTATTTTGCTCTATCGTATCTTTAACATAATTAGTGATTAGTATTAAAGACACGAACATCGTGTCGCAAGGACTTAGAGATCCGTCTATTGAGCTGCCGATATGCTTCAGCGTCCACGGAAGTCTGCAACGTCAATGAGCGTCGTTCTGCCATAAGGTGGAGGGTGACATCTGATAGTTTTTGAGGTCTATCTTTCCGGCGGGGTCTAAGAAGACTTCCCCTACCTTGTAGACAGTTTCTACCAACCTGTTGTTGACCTCGGAAGTCACAGAAACGCAATCCTCCAGGCCAGAGAAGCGGTTTGCGACCTTGAGTTGAAAGCTCTCGGGGTTTTGTATATGGGCTACAGTAGGTCGTAGCGTGGACTTCATTAGACGAGACCTTTCCAGTTGGACATTGATATTCAATGTGCCTCTAACCATTCTATGATCGCTTCCGGTTTTCACCATGTGGATCTTGGAGACATCATTGAATATTCGTCTCTTTGTAGACATAATGAAGTCGATCTCATTCTTCGTGCAACCGTCGGGCCTCATCCAGGTCCATTTCCTATGAGGTGGCTTCTTGAAGAAGGAGTTCATCATAAAGAGTTCCTCCTTCTCCAGAAAGTCAGCCAACCTTTGGCCCCTGGGATTTCTCCGTCCACATCCAAATGGCCCCACTCTCAACTCGTCATCGCCCCTCCTACCCAGTTTTGCATTAAAATCCCCCATAACAACAGTGAAGTATGTTTTGGAAGTATGTATGGCCCTACTGATGTCCTCCAAAGCGGAATGAATTGTCGTTACATTTTATCAAATGTAAAATTTTGACAATCTCAAAAATTTGCCGCCCCTCAAATTATGCCGCCCTTGGCCCGGGCCTAGGCGTAAATCCATCACTGGACAGCCAGCCTATATGCCCTATGTCAAGGGAGTTACTCCCTATAAAATCGGTTCCGTGTTAAAAAGTACTCCATACCGACAGTTTACACACCAGGCATAAAAGTAAACAACATCGTGGGCACACCGAAGGATGTCTTGCCACTACAAACTCCAGTTGTCTACAAAATAAATTGCAGCTGCGGCAGTTCATATAAGTATAGGCCAAACAAAGCGGACTAATGCTGAGAGAGTCAAGGAATACATTGCAGCTGTAAAGAACCGACAGATGAGCAAATCAGCGATTGCAGAACATCTTCTGGAAGCAGGCACCAATCACTGGATTGAATTCCACCATACGCAAGTCCTCTCCACCGAAAGTCATTCTATTCTATTTCTATCCGAGAGTTGTACTTGAAGCCATTGAAATGTAGAAATATAAAAATTTAAATCTGGAAGATGGGTTTAAATTATATGCAACATGGAATCCAGTGATAAAAAACTTGCAACCTCGCTTTTCTGCGCAGTCGGATAGACACCGGTCAGTTTGTTTAGAGAATAGGGACACTGTAAGTGTAGTATGTGACGGTACATGGCGAAACGTAAATATGAAAAATATCGAGAATGTGCGGGTGGAAGAAGAACTTTGTACCTCACGGACTCGACGATGGAGGACGTGCATGACTGCGCCAGTCAGCCTGTGACCACGGCCAGTGTAACTTGGTCGATACGTCAGGCAATCCAAAGGTATGTATATACCTATACATGATCGCGTTAATTCCCGTTAAATTATTGTATATAGTGGAACGCGAAAGTTTAAAACAAATAAAAGTGAGAAGTAAAATTTTAACATAACATAAACTCACGCCTATATCCCCGAAGGGGTAGACTGAGGTGCTAGCACCCACATTTCGCCAGTTTATGTTTAGGTCCCAATGTAACAGGTGGCGAGCCTATTGCCATTAACCGGGCACTTATAAACCTGCGATAAATACACACATAACTTTGAAAAGCATCGAAAAGTCATTGGTGTGTGCCATGGTGAAACCTAGGATCGAACCCGAGACCTCGTCTCAGCAGTCCTTACCCATACCACTAGGCTACCGCTTTTTTAATTCAAAAAAATAAAATCGACTTCAAGAACCTAAAACGCAATTAAACAGGCAATAAAAAAGAAAAATAACAGAATTACATATTTAATTCAAAAGACAAAAATACGCGTTAGTCTTTTCTATGGAAGGCGCTGCCAAGCCAAATAGATATAAAGAAGGTAGGTAAGGTAGGCATGTCTCCTCGCGCAAGCGATTATGTTGTAAGCGTCGGTGGGTCTACGTTTCCAGCAACACTTCTAACATGGGAAAACACGTGCGTGTACTGCGGTTAGACGCTTGGCACCGACTTCAACAGAAAAGACTTATTCGTATCTTTGTCTTTTGAATACTCTATCTAATTCAGTTACCTGTTGTTCTTCCTGTGCATACTTAACTGAACATACTTTGGAAAAGGGTTTCGTACTCATTTTCGAACAATAGCAATGTTTATATATTAATAAATAAATAATAATAATATTAATATTCGTTTTCCTTTACACAGCGGTGAACACCGCACTGAACGCATATATGCAGGCGAAAATAGTGGGTACCCAGTATCGGGAAACGTGAAATATAATAAGAGAAAAATGTAAACTAATAAACATAAATAAACTTGTAGTGTACGTTGCCTGATGTGCATTTGTAGCATCCACGGACCGATCTTCTTTTTCTTCGTGTCTTTTTTTTGGTTCGGTAATAATAAATTGTATTTATGTAATAAAAACCAATAATCGTCCACTTTCAATATACAACCTTAAAATTCGAGGAATATTGACCCTAGATTGCTAAATTATATGATTTTAATGTCACTTTATTTACTTAGATTTAAACAGTGGTGGCGCAGCGTGCTATGGAGGTGCTCTATATCAAAATTAGTTGGGGGCCCAAATGAAATGATACGGCGGTACTGTAGTGTTCGGACTCCTTCGAACACTATAATTAATTCCCTGCCATCATGCGTCAGCGATATAAAAATAAAACTGTTTAATAATTATTTTTGAAATCGGAGCTAGGAATAAAACAAAGTATGAGGTGACAGATCAAGTTGGAGATGGCACCAGGCACCAGAGGACCCGACCGATCGATCCTTGATCGAGCAGTGGAAAAATATCCTGAAGAAAGTTCCGCCGTAAGCCCAATCACTGAGCAGAATCCGCGTACCTCCCCCAGTTCGTATATTAAAGCTTAATAACCTCGCGTAAAGTCCCCTAAATACTGTGAATAAAAGTGTATTAGTTAAATAAATGATATCATCAATCATCATCAATTAGCCAATTGCAGTCCACTGCTGGACATAGGCCTCTCCCATTTTACGCCATAGCACCCGATCCTCCGCCTTGCGCATCCAGTCTATCCCAGCTACCTTTTTCAGGTCGTCCGTCCATCTTGCTGGGGGACGTCCCACCTTCCGTTTAGAAATGATATATCTTATACAAAATATTGGTGTTTTAATTTAATTAACAAGAGAAGCTGTGAAGTCAGACCCCAGACGTCACAGTACCTACGCCCCTGGATTTAAAATAGTAGATAACAAATTATTTTAAAAAATAACAGAATTTTTACGAACCCTAAAAACTAAAAATAATTTATAATGATGGAGCTTACAATCATTAAGAATTTTAATTGGTTTAAATAGTCACCTTATTTAACAGTATATATTTTCTTGGTCATGTAATTTATGTTAATGTTTTTGTTATAAATTAAAATACATTATTTTCATGTATAGGTATATAAATACCTTTGGATTGCCTGACGTTTGTTCCCGTTAAATTATTGTATATCATGGAACGCGAAAGTTAAAAAATTAGTACATTGTTTTCAATAGAAAGATCATAAAAAATATGCTTCTTACAGCCAAAACGAAGGTAGCTCCGATTAAGCAAATATCCATTCTGTATGGCTCTGTTTTAGTGGCAAAATTGCTTACTGAAGTAGCTAAAGTAACTAGGTCTGCAAGGCGAATCGCTGCTTGCAATGTTGAGCTGAGTGAGACATCGTGATTCTTGTCCAATAGATTTGACCGCTATTGCGGAATCAGATTTTGAAAATTTTGAACAGTGATCATTCCTCCGTGGCAAGTCCGATTTTGAAAATTCTTTTTGAAAGTCACAACTCTGGACATGCTTTCTGAGCGTGTAAAGTTTGGTCACAGTTTCTCGAGCGGTTATTATGTAATTCCATCTGGAATTTTTTTAACGGTAATCATTCCTCTGTGGTAGAATATATTTTTTCAAAATATATTCATAAACCTTCCTCTGATTGACCTCTTTAATCATGCCAAATTTGGTTCTGATTGGATTAGTAGTTTAGGAGGAGACCTGTGACAAAGAAAATCCTGAAGTCTGGTATGAGGAGCTTTCGCTCGACTTCGTCTCACTCAGCTCAATGAACATACCAAAGAAAAATACTCATGCTTGGACCGTTTCGTCTGTTGTCTTAGCGTAGTTAAGCGATCATCCGAGTCATTGGAAAACCTACGTAGCTAATCGAACTTCGGAGATAATCAGTTTGTTAGACAATACACAATGGGCTCATGTCAAGTCCAAAGACAACCCAGCGGATATCGCTTCTCGCAGAGCATCGTCTTGTGGGCTACTCAGTACCTAGTGATCTTTGACAAAATGGACCACATTGGTTAACTGGCTTAGTGCAATAAGTACCATTGAGGAGAAGAAAGCTGTGAAGGTTCATACCGTCACCATGGTACCGAATTTTGATGAAGTCTGGGGATCTATGTTTTCATCGCCAAGAAAGCTAATAAGGCTTTCTGTAAATGATTTTTACACTCAACGAAACATCATAAATATAATATTAAAATAACACCTTACCTGTCAGTAATGGAACTATGGGAATCCTTATATGGCTACACGCGTTGTGAATATTGAAGCCGTTTCAGACCTGACTACTGAAGGATTTTTGGGATGTTGGGCTCTAGATGGCGTTGGTATCGAAATAACTCGCACTATGGTTTCTTTACCAACCGTTGTATTTAAACGCGAGCTGCAGTTTGTTTAGAAAATTTTGGCTGAGAGCCTTATGGGCTCGCCACTATTCGTGTAAGGTTGTAGAGGCCTGTCGGCCAACAACCCACATCCCACACAAAAAAATAATTATTTAAGAAACGTGAGGTACTCTCGAGGTACTGACTTTTTATTGTAGTGTCACTAGAATCTAGGACGTAGATATTATATATACTATACTACTACTACTATATAGATGATATAGTTATTATATACATATAAATATAAATCTGAACTATACCCTACATCTTCTATCTATATAGGTATATAGGTATAAACATATTAAGTTCGTTTGTGTACGCTTAAAAACTCAAAAAGTTCTACATCGATAGAGCTCAAATTTTGAGACGATATACCTCGTACAACCCGCTTCAAAGATGGTTTTTATCCATTTTTCGCGTCGGTAGATGGATTTTAATTAACGAATTTATTCCCGGGCGTAGTATCTATATAAATATAATTTTAAAATTTAAAAAAAAGCGGCCAAGTGCGAGTCGGACTCGCCCATTAAGGGTTCCGTAGCAGCAAGTAACATAATGTTTCTTTTTAAATTTTTATATTTGAGTTGATTGAATGAAAGGTAAATTGCAGTTTACGATTCATGACGTATTAAAAAAACTACTTACTACATCTCGTTCCAACCAATTATGGTTGGAAGTTTATATGGTACTGTACATCATATTTTTTTTAGTTTTATCATTCTCTTATTTTAGAAGTTACAGGGGGGGGGGGGGGGGGAGTGTCTCTCGCGCAAACTATTCAGTTTAGAAAAAAATGATATTAGAAACCTCAATATCATTTTTGAAGACCTATCCATAGATACCACACATGTTTGGATTTGATGAAAAAAATATTTTTGAGTTTCAGTTCTAAGTATGGGGACCCCCAAAATTTATTGTTTTTTTTTCTATTTTTGTATGAAAATCTTAATGCGGTTCACAGAATACATCTACTTACCAAGTTTCAACAGCATAGATCTTATAGTTTAGGAAAAAAGTGGCTGTGACATACGGACGGACAGACAGACAAACATGACGAATCTATAAGGGTTCCGTTTTATGCCATTTCGCAACGGAACCCTAAAAATCTCTACCTAAATTTATTTATGGCTAAGAACCACGATGAAATCAGCTTTTATACAAAAAAAATACGCATAAAAATCGGTTCATCCGTTCGGGAACTATGACGCCACAGATAGACACATGACACGTCAAACTTATAACACCCTGTCGTTTTTGCGTCGTAGGTAAAAGTAAATCGCTAATTTACCTAGTTACTGCAAATTTAAGAAAGTCTCGAATGATTTGGTTAAATTGGATGATTTGTTTTTTTTTTAAGGACAAGGTTTATGTTACCGAAAATCCACGGGTATGGTCGGCAACCGGGTGACACCCCGGACACAAATAGCTAGTTCTCAATATCTTAGGTACAACTCGCTATGATCGAAAAGCTAACAGTAAAGGATTGGCCAAACGGTTAGTTCTGCACGGCTCGATAGGAATTTCCTCATTTCTACCACGGTTTTTCCAAGATACTAAAGTAAATGGTCGGTCAAAAGGTTTTCGCAGGGTCGACAACACGCCTGGTGTTGCAGGTTGCCATAGACTATGATGATGACCGCTTACCATCATTATAACCCGTATCATGTATAAAATGACTTTCAATGCAAAAAAATCATTTGTTGATATTAATCCAGAGGTATTCTTTTCATTCATCAGAATCGACACTGTGTAGCAACTGTGTAACGTTAAATTCAACTGTATTTGCCAGTTTCTAGATTGAAGTGGATACTAACTATCATGAAATAATAAACCTAAAGTATAGTATAATTAAAAAATCTTGGCAATTGCGTAGTCCATATTTTTAGGTTTCTTTTATGGTAAGTGCAGGGTGCGACGGGCGAAGGCGCACTAATCAACCAATCATAGATTATTTAAACGTCAAAATCGTTCAAAGAGTTCACGTCATTGGTTGATCAGTACTTTTATTAGTTTATTATGATTGTATATATATGATTGGTAAGTTAGTGTATACATGCGCGAGTTTGTTCAAGATTTTTGGAACTTACAATACCTACTGTACCAACCAACGAAAAACGACATAATTCTTAGTTATCTCAGTATGTGTTAGCGTAAATTCTCTAACATTGTCGAACAAGTATAAGAAATGCTTGCGGCTATTCTAGTGGCATGTGAATGGGTAAATAAGCACCGAATCCGCGTATAATAGGCACAATGCTTCACAATGAATGAATGCCCACTCGACTGAATTGATAAGTGGGTTGTGCCGCTTGCGTGGGGAGCGCGTGTGCGCCCGCCCGCCCGATTCATCGCGCACCAATATCAAGAGAAAATAAACTGATTTTATGTTTATACCTACTAAACATCACCCTCACTGACGACAACGTCTTAGATTTCAATAATGGAAACAAACTACCTACCAGTCAAAAAATGTAGAGATGAACTCTACATTGCACAAATTTAATTTAGTATTTAATAAGTTTACTTTACATCTGTGTCTTTTAAAGTTAAGTAGGTATATTTGATTTCATAAGATATATGGCAGCATTAATTAAACGCACAGATGTTCACCCTTATTACCTAACACAAGACCCACATACATATTCATTTCTGTTATCTGTAGTTAATATATTTTATTTTGTAAATAGGTATAGGCAGTAGTCGTGAATTTAAACAAATGTATCTGAAATTGATTAGCGAAGCACACTTGTTCAGTTCAGACTCATTTGGTAATTTGAAACATTCTTTGCTATGTATAATTCTATACGTAAATAGTAAGCAGGTAGTATTACTACCTACAAGGCTTGGTCTCTTCTTATCATCTTAATTTCACTCGCATGCACAGTTAACTCAAGTTGCAGCTCTAACCAAACCATTTATAACCTTGAAGTACCTTTTTTTTTTTCGTGGAAATCCCTTCGAATACCCCCCGCCGGCCAGCGGGGGCGGTTATGTCGGGCTTGAACATAATGAAATAACTAAGACTTACGTCGTTTTTCGTAGGTTGTTATTGTAAGTTCCCAAAATCTTGAAGTACATAGGTACCAACTGGAAACTTGTTCAAAATACGGCTCGTCTGCGAATATAATAATCTTTGGTCAGTAGTGCCTGTGAGCGGTTGCGGCGGCGGCGGCGGCGCGTTTTGTCTGCCTGACCACTGGTCGAGAGTGGCAGAAGTGTTAGCCGTGCATTCTGTCGCAGTCGCAGCTGGGGTGCGCTCATCTCCCGACGTACGCATTTGCCGGCCTAAACGCGAGACTCGTGCCGACTTTTCCCGCCAAAAAATTCGCGCCCTGCTGTCATGTCGCATTTTTTAATCTATTCACATCTCATTGTTGTTTCCATGTAACACAGTGATCGATTTTATTTTGTGATGCGTACTTATGTTGTGTTAATTTTGTTCTTTGTGTTTTTACCGAAGTCGACGAAGGCAATTCGATGGTTGTAAGTATCTTATTTGACTTTATTTTAGTTTTTTCATAATGGCAACAAATTATGAACTAAAATTCGCAATAAATTGGCGTATCTAAATAATAATTCTATAACTAATTATCTATGTATTTGTTGCACTATTTTCTAAATTATGCACAACTAAATTAAAGCACATACCTACCTTTTTTTTTTTTTTTTTTTTTTTATCGTGCGGAAATCCCTTCGGATACCCCCCCGCCGGCCAGCGGGGGCGGTTATGTCGTGCTTGCACCGACTAAAACCGCACGCCGTCTCGGGTCTTCAGACGCCGGGGTGTAAGGTTACCCATAGAGCATATCCCTCGCACCCCGGCTGACCCTGGGCCATCTCACCACTAACAGCATCGCTCATCCTGTCTCCTCTGAAAGCAGAGGAGTACGGAGAGCGATGTGTTCCCGCCACGTTGGGTATTGGCCGACGATCAATGCCAACCCTATGAAGGGGTGAAGGGGAAGCCATTGACCGCCGCCCAGGGTGTACCGGCCGCTCCGATTCCGTTCCCCCCGGACTGCAGCGGGATCGGAATCGGAGCGACACTCGAGGAGGTTACCCAACACACACCCCAGCACATACCTACCTACGTTATTTTTCCGTTTATACAACGTTAAATTAAAATGAGTTATTTGGCAACTTATGGATAATGAAACTATTAATTAGGTAATCAAAATCATGTGTCGTAGGCACAACATCGGGATGGTAAATATTGTTACCCTGCTGCATTACCCACACAGTCAACAACAAAGTGGATTAACACTAAAAACAACGTTAACAAACGTTTCTTTGTATTGAAATACATGAACCTGATAATGATTATATATAAGTAGTTTTATAATCCCTAGAAGACAAAGTTAATATTTATCATATTTTGTTATTTATTTTATGAAAGGTTCAAGAGTTAAAGTGATCAATAAATCAGAATTTGTTAAGCCACTTTTGTCGTTGACGGTACTTATTAAATTATTATTCCTTACAAGTATATATATATCCTAATACTATAAGTTTAAATACCTACACCATTATAATTTAATGCAGAGGCTGTAATTAACAGGTAAGTAGGTACATTTCATACTTTTACTTAACACAACTTTATTTTTATGTTAACAAACCTACCTAACTAGACACCAAATTACCACCAGGTTCAAGAAGATGCACAATTTATTGTTCATCCTCAACCAGATCGTAACTGCCTTGACCGGATACAATTACAACTGCAACCTGCATAAATGGAACTCACGGTCAGCTCTACGATTGCTAACTATGTACTATAAAATTTTGAAGAATTGCCATGCTCCAATTTTCTCCAGATCTTGAATGTGTGACAGTAAATGATTGAAATACTGAATAAATAAAATGATATATGTATGTACTACTTAATGCCATTTTAAGCCAAAGGAACTATGATTACATGATTGTCTATGACTAGTTAATGAACTATTTTAACATTTTTATTTTTTAACCGACTCCAAAGGAGGTTCGCAGTTTGACCTGTATGTTTGTCCGCGATTATCTCGCGTTTGGTGGAACCTATTTTGATGCAGTTTTCATAAAAATATGTGTTACATTCCGGAAAAGGTTTTGGTATAGGTACTTACAAAAAATGGATACCCCGTGACGTAATTCGCATGATATCCTAATAAAATTCCAAAACTCAATGCAAAAATAATTTTAATATCGGTTCATAAAAGACGGAAATTTGATGAACATACAAAAAAATAAACATAATATAGATACAGCCGAACTTAGAACCTCCTCCTTTTTGAAGTCATTTAAAAATAAACCGCCATGACTCGTTCAGTCATCTCAACACATCGCTTAGTCATTGCAATAGACAAACCTATAAAAGGGCTATACCTATACCGATAAAATGGCTTGGCCGGCTTGCCCACTGACTTCGATTGTTAGGCAAACGAATACTTTCACTAAACTTTAAACCTGTTCCGATCCAGTCCAGCAGACTTTGACCATGTAGTTAGTCATAAGCTTATAAGCTGACCATTGCGATGCCAAAGTCCAGTGAAATTAAAATGGGATCACCTAGGCGACTACTGATCCCAATTGCGTCGCACATCTAAGCTGAATTCTGGAGTTCTATATAGTATATTACCATTTTATTTAAAATAAAACAGTGTTTACAAATTCATACCAACCTTTAAATATAAAACAAAGTCAAGTCAAGAACAGATGGATTTTCATGATCTTTGATTTTTTAGATTTGTCTCCGCCTATACTGTGACTTTTTTGTGGTTTTTTTTACGGAAATCGCTACTGTTGCCCCGTTCCCCTCCCCCTCTGCCGACCAGCAGGGTTGGTTATGTTGGACTCGAACCGACCAAAACCTGACGCCGTCTCGGGTCTTTAATACCGAGGTGCAGGGAGACATTCACGAAAAAATTCCGCTGATAAGGTAACCAACATAACTTGATTCTAAGGCGGAATGAAGTTTGCTGGGTCAACTAGTAAATAATAATTAATGAACTATATTCGAAGTTAACTTCATACTTACAATAATCAGTAGGTCCCTGATCCTTAGGCAAGTTATTACTGTTACCAGTACAATTAAGGAAAGCGAAACTTGCTTGCTTGCTTGCTTAAAGCGAAACGAATGAATCAATACAAAAGCACAATGCAATACCTACAAAACACTTGTAACAACAATGTTATTTTACCATTTAGAACATCCGTAGGACTTAAAGCGGTTGTAACGGCTCGATTCGCCCTCGTCCATCGGCGCTCCCTAATTGAACATCGCACTAATGAGCGCCGTTGTTCTGCTGCAACCCGCAATTATTCGCCCCCGAGATTACACCCGGCAATATCCCCGGAAATGTGAGCTTTGGTTGGAGAACACGATTTTCAGCAGTAGCTCTAAGTACCTAATTATTTCAATATTACGGTTGTTGGTATTTATTAAAATAGCACAGTTAACGTTCTCTTGCGCCTTACAAAATTTGTATGGTGAGTAGTTGGTTTTATAAATTTAGATATGGTCTTTTACAGTAACAATCATGGTATACATAATGAAATCTACAGGGCAGATTAAACCGCCCGCCCCTACCCAACCCCCAACCCCTAGAGCAAAAGATACTCAATATTTTCGATCATTGGTTGGCATTTTTGTATGTGCGGAGACCCTACCGGGTATCGCCTCGTCGGTGCTAACGATGAGGTGGGTAACTGGGTATGTAAGACTCGTATGACTAAAACCAAACAGTAGCTCGTCACATCTACTTGTGTAGCGGGGGAACCAGGTATGCTCTAGATAGGATATCCACCTCGAGGTTCAACCACCAAATACAAATAAAACTTCATAGTTATCTCGCGTTGTATTGGACACGTGCTATCACGAACGGAGGAGCACTTTATGGCCATAACCTCCGAAATCCGAGTCATAACCGATTCCACGGGAACGGTCCACCGAGACCTGCAGATCACCGCACGACATATATTTCGCCGACTGAACTCTGCCCTACTTGGGTAGGTTACAGTTCCCTCTGATAAGTAAGCCCCGACAATACGGCGAAGAGAAAGACACCCTGTGATGAAGAGCAAGGTGTTAAAAGTGTTTGCAATGTCAAAAGACACTACCAGCACCACCTCGCACCGGGTCACTACCACCACCACATGGGCCCTTACGCGTAAGTTCACATTCACGTTAACCGAAAGATTATCTGTCAAATTCGAGCCCGCCTCTGTAAGGCGCTTTGCTATTATTCGTTCAAAGAGCTTGCACAGCACACTTCGTCGAGCAATATAATGAGCCGGTAGGCGGACGGTGAGTCCGCAGGGCGCGCCTTTTGGCAGATGAGGACCAGTAGTCTTTCATATTTTAGGAAACCGGCTCTTCTCGGTTCGAGAAGGGATTCGAAACCCTATAGAGCCAGGACCCACGTTTGGCCTAGAATGCCAACAGGATCCGGAGCGGCGTTTTGGCTTTGAGCCGTAACACTGCTATCTCTTACTCTGTTGGCCTCTGCTCTGCAAGTCACTTAGGGCGCGGTGTGATATTCTAAGTCTGGTTTTTGAGGTAGAATCAACGATGGTGAAGTCAGTGTATTTTTCCACCTTCGCAGGGAACAAGGCACGTACGCCTCCATGTATAACGGTGTTCCACAGGACTTTGTGTTGGGGCCGCTCCTGTGAAATATTGGTTACGAGTGTTACTCTAAGCTCACTCTCTGCTTTCCTATCAGGAACAAGTGTTGGAATGAAGTGACCCCTATATGATGCCAACAAAGTTATCTTTCGAGGCTATAAAGCTGAAGATCACCATTTGGCTTTGATTTCAGATAGAATGGTTATCTTTGTCTTTAAAATTCACTGATAGTTCTCCCAAGCCGGCTGGCTGATCTTAACTTTACGAGCCATAAATAATAATTAAAAAAATATTAAACTTTTTTGAAAATAAGCTTTTAATAAAATAGTCTGTTAAAAGCTACGCAAGCAAACGCAAGTTTTTTCTGTGTATAATTGCGATATAAGCTTTTAAAATCATCACTACCCTTGCATTAAATTATTATTTCCGGTTATTGTGTTATTAATCATTTTATTTTCAACTTGTTAGTTTTAGTAATGTCATTTGGCACCAGATTGCTTGCCAAGACACGCCAACGGAGCTCAACACAACGAGTCTATCATGTGTGTCATGGTGGCCTCCATTTTTAGACATAAGACATCATGTAGCACCAGATTGTTTCCCAAGATAAAACAAATGAGCCCAAACTCGATAGGTTTATCTTGGTTTAGTTTAGGAGTCCCTATGACCATCTTCATACTCCATCATTAGACCCGGAATAACATGTATCATCAGAGAGTTTGCCAAGACAAAACAAATGAGCCCAAACTCGATAGGTTTATCTTACGAGGTCCTATGGCCACCTTCCTACTCCATCATCAGATCCGGAATACCATGTAACACCAGAGAGTTTGTCAAGAAAAAACAAATGAGCCCAAACTTGATAGGTTTAACTTGCTTAGCTTAGGAGTTTCTATGGCCACCGTCCTACTCCATATTCAGACGGTAAATACCATGCGATAACGGAAAGTGTATCAAGACAAATCAAATGAGCTCAAACTAGATCAGTTTTTAGCTTAGAAGTTCCTATGGCCACCTTCCTACTCCAATATCAGACCCTGAATACCATCTCACATCAGAGAATTTGTCAAGACAAAACAACAATGAGTCCAAACTCGGTAGGTTTAGCTGGTTTAGTTTACGAGTGGTTATGGCCACCCTACTACTCCATCATCAAACCCTGAATGCCATACAAGAACAGAGAGTTTGTCAAGACAAAACAAATGAGCCCAACCTCTTAAAAACGTTAAATAAAAGCTTGTAAAAAAACAGATAGGTACACTTAAAAAATAATTCACAACCCAGTCTCATCCTGAATAATAATTTGTCATCGTTAACAAGTTTCAAGACATAAAAAGTTACCAGGGTGTAAATACACCAGGCCTGGGGGTGACAGATGGAGCCGCTTGTCATCCTAGTAGAAGCAGGCCTGTTTCGGCAGCGTATTACGCGCCACCCCTTTTGGGCCATTTCGAAACCGGAGATGGCTCTGGGTCAGTCGGGATGCAAGGAAAATGCCTCATGGGTCACCCAGCGTCTGAAGACCCGAGATGGCTTGCGGTTTTAGTCGGTTCGAGTCCGACATAACCTCCCACGCTGGCCAGCGGGGGGGTAACCGAGGGATTTCCGCATAAAAAAAAGGGTGCAAATAAAAAGGACAGAGTATCCCACTTCCTACTAATATTATTAATGTAATTAAACATGTTTGGATTTTTATTACTCAATCCGCTGTAACGGCTGAACGGATCCAGTTGAAATTTAGCACTCGGATTAGGTTCCCATGGGTTGCTAGCCATCTAGTCTATGATATTTTTAAATTGTACAAGATATTTTTTTCAATTTCGCAAAGAAAATAAACCAATACTTGGTCTCACTACAATATTGCCATCAACTTTTCATACCCAAAGTTTTACAGTAAAATATCTTTGTAAGTATTTTTTGTGAAAGGAGCGATTTCAGTATTCGCTGAGTTAGCAAGGGCCGTGTGTGGTAGACCGAAAAAAATAATTTCCCTCGCTCGAGTTCCCACTGTGACTTTTCCAGGCGGCCGTCCCGTGCATCTGGCGGGGCCTATTATTAGGGAACGGCTCTTAATGCTTTCTTAGGTATTTTTATATGGCTGCCGTCTTAGTTTTTACGATTGTGATTTTTATTGAATTCTCGTCCAGCGTTTCGTATGTTGGTGACCGAAGTATGGCGAGAGCGGACGAAGGTGAAATACGAGCCACTTACTCAGAGATTTATTTTATTTCACTGTGTTCGACATGTCGTTTTTATTACAAGTTTATGTTCAAATATTAAAATATATATCAGATTTAATTTGATTCTAATTCTTTCTACATTTATAACATAGGTACGTTGGTAGTGCGGGTCGAGGGATATTATTTATGGGCAACCTTACACTCCGGCGTCTGTAGACCCGAGACGGCGTGCAGTTTTAGTCGGTTCAAGCCCGAAATAACCGCCCCTGCTGGCTGGCGGGGGGGGGGGGGGAAGAATCCGAGGGTATTTCCGCACGAAAAAAAAAGGTATTCAATTAAATTTTTAAGCATTTTGTATGCTTACTTTTTTCTAAAGAATTAGATCGGAAAAAGAGAACATCTAGGACGGGACTTGAACCCGTCGGTCGCGGGTTCAAGTCCCGTCCTAGATGTTCTCTTTTTCCGATCTAATTCTTTAAAAAAGGTATTTTCAAATTAAGCTTGTAATAATATTTCTGAAATACAGGTACCCAAGTACAAACTTATTATAAACTAAACCTCTAAACTTTCTTGAAAGCCTACAAAGACTGCGAGACTGAGAGTGAAGTACAAGTCAAAACATGAAGGGCTTCGTGAGGCCGAACTTTGTACTATTACACGAGTTCGCAACTTGCATTGTTAATGGGTAGGATTACAAAATTGGCTTAAAGCCATGAGCAATAGATACTCAACAGCAACTTATTCACAATATTCAGAACACTTTTGACGACTGATTTAACTACAGAACTTCGATATGGCCAATAGGTTGTGGAAGTCAGATGGCAGTCGCTTCAAGGAAAGACCACCCCTCCACCCCCACTGAATTGGGAAAGGGCTCAGAGGATGATTATGACCGGCTGCTAGCTGAGGTTTACTTGGGCCCCGTAGATCTTAATGGGATCTTGAGACGCTACAATTAGGTCATTTATAAGAAAGCGGAGCATTTTTCGGTCACACGAGTGACCCGTTTCTGGGATTGTTTATGGGACCAAAAAAATGTACCAGCCGAAATGTGGGTGTCGTTACCCACACTTTTACCCACACCTTCGGGCATAGGACATAGGACACCCAGACTGTGAAGTATCATCTGATCATACTGTCATCGTTAGATGGCAAGTATAATCAATTGATTGGTCACCTTCAGCTGAATTTATTTCGTGAATGTCTCACATTTCAATTATCTAATTGCTAGTATAGTTACAGTTCCTGAGGGGCCCATCTAAAAGCCGTAGATGGCCCAGGGACAGCCGGGGTGCGAGGGAATCGCCTTATTTGGCCACCTAACACCCCGGCATGCAGTTTTGGTCAGTTCGAGTCCAATATAACTACCCCCACTGGACGGCAGTGGGGTAACCGTGGCGATTTCCACAAAAATTACAGTATAGGCGAAGATACATTGGTCCACCCTTTTTCAAGCTATAAACGGTGTCACTAACGCGATTTTGTTTTATATATAGATAGATGTATTACTTTTTTAATGATTTTTTACTCAAAAACGAAAGGTCATTGATTTTTATATTTCCTTGCCGTGTCGATATAAACCGTGTGGAGACTTTGGTCCTATAAATATAGATTTTGTTCATCAATGCAATGGCTTACACATTGATGTGCTGCTACCAATTTATCTTAACGAAGAACAAACGACTTAATTCTTGAACATCTATATGGATTGTTTTTGTTGTTCTCGAGAGGGCGGAGTACGGCAATAAGTGCAACAAATCGCTGTGTGCACGATTCATTTGATCTGACACAAATTTATCCACGCTGAGCCGCTCTTTATTTACAGACGATGTTCAGTTTGGCCTGACAAATTCATAAATTACCGACATCCTCGCCGCAACGCATTTGTTCAACTTTTATTTTTATCACACATTTCTTGTTCGACCATATCGACAGCAACCTTTTTGATGTATGGTTCATTAATCGAATCTATACGATCTGTTTCGAATTTGAAATATTATTCACCAGTACAAGTAGTAATTGATGTTTTTACGTATCTTATTAATCCAATAGATTCAAAAGGATTTTATTTTATTGAATACAGCATACAGATTTTATGAAAAAAATATGGAATGGTGTCCGTCGTTAATCCTTTTAATTAATAGCAAAGATAAATACGAAACTTAATAAGTGGAGGAACCTATGTTACGTTGGACAGTACAGTGTAATAAAAACAAAAGTAATTTAAAAAAATCCCGTGCTTTAAAATAATATTATCTATAGCAGTCGAAGCATCTTTTGTCAACTCTAAAGGCGCGTCTCCTGCGCATGTTTTGCTCTACACACTACACAAAAAGGTCTACACAAATCATATTTTATTGATATACATATTCGGTCTCCTGCAGTTTGATATAAAGAAATGTTTCGATAACTTTTGTTGCCAAAAAGGCAAATTACTTTGACGTTTGCTGTCAAAAATCCAAATTCTGGTTTTTAATCGGATATAGTAAGTAGGTATAGATAGGAGCAAAAATCTTGAACATGCACATTGTCAAGATTTTTGGCCTCTAGATTCAAAGTTATGAGTTTGTATATCACTTTGTAAGCAAGCGCGGGGCGCAACGATGGAGGCGCGCTAATCAACCATTCATAGATTATACAGAACTAATCACAGGCTCAAAGAGCACGCGTCATTGGATGATCAGCCCTTTAATTGGCTATTAGTCGTAATCTCGAAGCCGACGTTGTTGTCAAATCAAATGACATGACATGATAATACTCCGTCCCCTTCATCCGCGCGGGGGGAAATGTTTAGATATTTACTATCGGCTACGGAAAGCAAAATCATTGTTGATATCAACATTTCATCACCCAAAATGTGTAGCGAAATCCATATAGTAAAGAGCGAAACCGTGATTTATGTATACCTTTATGTGTAGTGTGGCCTTGACGTGAATTAAAGGGGTCATCGGTGTCGATATCTCCAGCGAAGTCCAGTACCGCAGTCACCTGGAAGAGAAGGTCAAGTTGGTGTCTAATAAACTTGGAGTACTCACCAGGGCGAAGCAGTAGTTCACTGGGGAGTAAAGACTTCTTCTTTATAAGCGGCAAGTCAGGCCCCAGATGAAGTTCTGTTGTCACTTTTTTATCGGAGCAACTACATACCAACTTGACCCGTTCCACTCGGTGCAAAGACGGGCGCTAAGGATTGACAGTCCATACTCCGTCCGTAATTAAATGAATGAATAAATAAATAAATACTTACAGGCAGTGTAGAACATCTCAGCCTTAGGAGAGATTTTGCCTCTTTGTGCGTTTTCTACGACTGTACTTATTGCTTATTTATGTAACGTGATATACAGTTAAGAAATCTTTTATTCTCAATCTAATCTCGGTATATGTAAGTAACAGAAAGCATTAATTTTCTGAACTTAGCTCAACTTTAAGTGCGTTTAAAGTTTAAAGTGATTTAAAGAAATAATTCCTATGTTGGACCTTGACTCCCCCAATTAACTACGCATATTGAACATTGGCCAAGGTACATGGCATTGGGCAAATTGAATTGCAAACGTTTTCGTAGACATTAGTATATAAAAAAATAATCTTTCTACAGCCTGCTGGTGTCTATCTTCATTTAACTCTAGTATGTCCAATAAAACTGTTACGGTCCAAGTTCCATCGGGTCTGTTTTACCCTGGACACTTTTACATTTTTTTTCTAGCGGCTTTTGTCCCTCGTTTTATGGAATATGCACAGATTTTATTAATGAACTAACTGCGCGACCTGCTTCAATATGAGCACCTTATCCGTGGACTTTTCCATGTAAACCGTGTCCTGACATTAACGAACACAAAAAAGATTATCCAACTTGTAGCAGTCGTTCGGAAATTATGCAGGCACATACATTTCGGCGAATCATTTTTATTTATATAGAAGATAGATTATATAGTTGAGGGAGCATTCAGGTGAATACAGGTGTAGAGAGTTAGACTAGTTAATTAGTAGTTAGCTAGTTTAGAGTTTTGTAACAGCAGAATCGGCACCAATACGGCCTTTCAAAATATATATTCCAAAATTCCAAACAAACGACATCTGTCATTTGATGTCATGTTCGATCATACATTCGATAATATCACATTTTCTGTTTAGCGCGTAGCCTAGTGGTATGGGTAAAGGACTGCTGAGACGAGGTCTCGGGTTCGATCCCAGGTATTACCATGGCACACACCAATGACTTTTAGATGCTTTTCGAAGTTATGTGTGTATTTATCGCAGGTTTATAAGTGCCCGGTTAATGGCAATAGGCTCGCCACCTATTACATTGGGACCTAAACATAAACTGGCGAAATGTGGGTGCTAGCACCTCTGCCTACCCCTTCGGGGATATAGGCGTGAGTTTATGTTATGTTATGTTATGTTATGTTTCTGTTTGATTTTGAGGAGTTTCCTGCTGCATCTCCGGAGTTCTAGGCTCAATACGAATAAAATTCATATGGGACCAACTTGGAGTTGAACCAAACCCAATGCAGAAATGTTTTTTATTATTATGGCTTAATTATTTATTATTATTTATGTGGCTACTGAAAAGCAACCTAAACGTCGAATTCAATGTAAAATATAAAATAACATCAAATAAATCGCGATAGAATCCATTTAAACATAGTAAAATCGGTTCATACATACATACATGAACATGCAAAAAAAAAGATACAGACGAGCATAAAAGCTCCCCTTTGTGAAGTCAGTTAAAAATATAGATATCAACCTGTATTTTTAAAGAGCCAAATAAGTAATTATTGTTTTAATTGATGCCATTTTGGAAAATGAATGCCAATGTTTTAATTGGAACGTTAATTTTATAGAAATAAAACTATAACGGAATCTATCGCCATTTATTTGATGTTATTTTATATTTTACATTGAACCCGACGCACGTAACGGTAGTGCGTTGGACTGCGAGGTTGCGGGTTCGATTACCGCTCAGTGCAAATAATGTATATTTACAATGGTCTGGGTGTTTCTATGTATTTACAAAAAATAACTATTTACGTATGTTTATCTGCATTCTAGAACCCATATGACAAGCTCTGCTTAGTTTGGGTCTAGATGGCGTTGTGTAGTTTGTCCTAAAAAAATTTTTATTATTTTTTATTTATCTATTTTTTATCTACTTATTAGTTCTTTTAAAGTTATTAGTTAGTTCGTTAACGAAACTATTATTGTGACTATAATAACGCTTGAAAACAATACGTACGTCACAACAATAGTACGACACTTAAACACGTGATGAATAGATTTAAAACTGTGAAATATATGCGTGTATTTTTCTTATTATACATATTTCTGAAGGTACCTCGAAACCGGAGATGGCCCAGGGTCAGTCGGGGTGCGAGGGATATGCTCTATGGGCAACCTTACACCCCGGCGTCTGTAGACCCGAGACGGCGTGCGGTTTTAGTCGGTTCAAGCCCGACATAACCGCCCCCGCTGGCACGCGGGGGGGTATCCGAAGGGATTTCCGCACGATAAAAAAAAAAAAAAAAAAGGTACCTTCAAACAGTTTTTCATTTTACTTCTCGGATAAGAAAGAAGAAATGTCTTCAATTAATTATGCATTGACTTGAAAATGTAATTAGAGGGTGCTACGACAAAGAAAATCTGCAGGTAAGAAATAAGTAATTAGCGCTTTGAGGGAATATTCGTAGTTGTGCGGGGAGCGGGACGGGGCGGCGCGCTGTCTGGCGCGAGCGTTGACTCACACACGCGGGAAGTCCGCCCGCCCAGCAACGCCTGTCGGAGTCCACCAACACAACTCTACGTGATTATCCGCCTTTTACTTGTCGCCACGTGCGTGTTACAATGAATGACTCCACTCAAACGATATCCGGTCCAATCTAAATTTATTTTATCTTCATTATAATAATAGTATGCTTTCTTAGAGAATTCAGAGAGTTCTTATAATAAATTCCGCTTACTTCTTTGAAACAATTTTCAAATAGATTAACAGTCTTATTCATAAAAAGTTATGGGAGGTTTATAAGACTGCTATAAGGGGATCGTCGAAAATTTGTATTCATAACAGCATTTTAGCACTAATATGCTCTATAAACTCTCGATAAACTTCATATAAGTTATGGGAGGCAGGAACCTACTATAGCCGTGCCATAAAGCAATATTAGGAGAAAAGATGGCCGACCTGCGCAACAGCTGATGTGTTTGACAGCTCTGATTAGCATCGTTAGATACTTTGTTCGCATTAGTTTGGTGAATTATTGAATATATCTCTAATATCTCTGATTTGTTTCCAGACAATCACAAGCCTTTATTATTATTATTATTACTTATCTAGGTTAGTTACTTTGTGGAGTTTGTGGTAAATTTATTGCGGCAGAGTATTTATCAGTGTCTAGTGCCTAGATGTACTTGAAGCTATTGAAAATATTGGGAATCCGCGACCAAAAGTTTATCGACTATAAATTCATTAGGGAGCCATGAACTTATGTCTTCACTGTCTATTTTGGTAGGAGGTGGTGGACCACCACCCGTTTTAATTGGGCAAGGGTGCGTGGGGCCCCAAGCCCCAACACATTTTCGTCTATTATTCTCTTATAGCGACACTATAGTTATCGAAGGCTTATAGAACAGTTATGAATACAATATTTTAAAATACGTATTTTAGCGTTATGAGACGTTTTAACTAAAGTACGCTATAAACCTTCGATAAGCATTTTTTATGAATAAGACTGTAAGTATATACACATAGTCAAATACACACTCTAATCTTAAAATCGGCCACGATAAAGATTGTTCTTATTGGATAAAAGCGTGACCATGGCTGCTGAAAAGCAACCAAAACGTCGGGTTCAGTGTAAATAATAAAATAACATCAAATAAATCGCGATAGAATCCGTTAATTTTTTTATTAAGAGGTTATAGTTAGGGTCTTGTTAATTGTTTTGTTATATCTAATAAAAGATACCTATTCGATTTGTAGATAATATAGTCTAAGAGCCGGTGAAGATCGACCTTCACCCATCTGATAACCAGATTATAATATATATTATAGAATATTGAATATTATTCATCTATTAACATGCAGGCCTATGATGACTTGTCTTCAAAAATTGTTCTTGGCTATTTTCAATGAAATTAATTTTAATTTTTTTTTTGCTAACCAGTTTTTTTTGTGTACCAGTATATGCCTTCACGAGCATAATACCCATATAATAAAATCAAAGTGCAAATTAATTATATACAGGTCGTTTTGCTCAAGAGTTATTAAAAATGCTATAGAGTCAAAAATAATTGTACGCTATGTCCGGCTCGGTAACAGCTACAAGCATTTTAGTCTATACAGATAAGGCACGCTCTTGTGCTTCGCCTCGTTTCATAACTTGCGAAACTCACTTATTACGATGTGCTTCATTTCTCTTGTAGGATTACTCGCCAAGATTTATCGGTGAAAGTTTTTTATCGTCAAGCGACCAAATCTTCATTTTAACATCTAAAATAACACATCTGTAGTTTCATTTCTGAATGTGTTGTGTTGAAACATGTCTCGAAATATCTAATGTTTAGTTGTTGGATGATAGTTTAGGCACAACCCTTAGATAATTTACAGTCGGTTTTGTCCGATGTAGTATACTTTATCCGACGATGCGTGATGGGGTGAAAGCATATAAATGTACTTTACATTAAAAAATGTCTAGAAATCGTAGAAATATAGTAAGTAGTTTTTCCTTTTTCTTTGACATTTAGGTATATCTCTATCTTAGTCGGTTCAAGCCCGACATAACCGCCCCCGCTGGCTAGCGGGGGGGTATCCGAAGGGATTTCCGCACGAAAAAAAAAAAAGGTATATCTCTATTGGCACGCCGTAATAGCGGCGGTAACACCGATCACGGAGAATCGGCTAGAGAAGCGACACGAAAGCCTCTCGTACCGACTGACGCAGGTGATCTCCGTTAAGGGGAGCTGAGGGGACCACCTGATTCGGATCAGGAAGGAGCCAACTTCTCAGTGCCATCACTGCGACGCGAGCAAGGACTCGGTCCTGCACACGCTGGCAGAATGCCCGGCGTGGGAGGTGCCGAGGTGTGACCTCGTGTCAGCAATCGGGTGGGAGTCATGACAGCAGAAGCAGGCCGGGGCGGTGGGGGTGACAAGCGCACCCCCCTTCTTCCGGGGCATACCGGAGATGGCCCTGGGGCAGCCGGGGTGCGAGGGAAATTATATTCGAGAGGATTTCTGCACGAAAAACGAAAAAGGTAATTCTATATATGCAATCAATTTGAGTTCGAAAATTGTCCTTTTTCTATCAAACGGTCTTGAGAAGGCCTCACGATGTAGAGAAGAAACTTGTGAGGTAGTTCCTCTCGCTAGTAGATTTGGAGTTACCTGCTATATCAGTTAGCAAACTTTTAACTCACTGAGGAGCTCAGGTTAACACCATCGCGTTTTGTTGAGGATTATTAGCAGACAAACCGAAACTAGGCGTTCTCTCATAAGAATTATTTTAGAATGCTTTAGATCAAGACTTCCGAATGGGAAATTCTCCGCCTCAATATATTTTGTAGAAGTTGGTGGTTTGAGAAATAGTGTATTGGTAGTAACTGTATATGGTAGTGTACTAGGTACTGAACAAACTGGAACCTTGGCCAGATTTACGTGGCCCACACATTACTAGCAAAATTGCATGTGTTAACACTGGGTTCACGCCGAGGTAGAATAGGTACCTACTGGGTCAAGTCATTATTATGTGACCGCCATAGAACTTGGCACATTTAAGTAGGTACTTACTTACACCTGCTAAACACCCGCAGGCTAATGCTAATATAATTCTACTACTGCGGGCTTATAAAATTCGTAAATTACGAATTAAATTAGCCCCTTTCAATATGAAACAGCCTGACGTCATCTCGCTTCGACAAGGGTACCTACCGTCAAATTTGTAACAATAAAATGCAACGATTGTTCTTTACAGGCAGCGCGACAAGTGTGGCGACTTAGACAAATAGCCCTTGTATTGAACAATTTGTTGAGTAATCCCTACATTTGTTTCAATTATTCCGGCTTCCCACTTAATGGCCGGTTTCTACATTTAAATCTAATGGGATATTTAGAAACGTGCCTCGCATACACATTTGGATGAAAGTCACAATTACATTCCCATTTAATATTAATTTAATGAAAGGTTTATACGGTCCATGTATTAATATGTTATTACAGTTCTCTACTGTAATTTTCATATGAATACATTCCATTCTGCTTTTATTTAGACAGGCGCTTTAAATCATCTATGACCAAATCTTGTGTTGACTGGACAATGGAAAATGATTAAACAGGAAAGTTATAAAATAGGCATACAAAATGGCAGCCCCTAATTATTTTATCTGTTCATTTTTGAAATCCTAGATAAGAGATAATCAATTGTGTACTATGAGTTATTTTTAGAGTAATTTAACACCTGACTTTTGTCATGATATTAATAACACTTAATAAGATTTAGCGTGTTTCGGGTTATAGTCTAAATATATACAGATAAACAAACAAACAAAACTAATTCAATTAAATTCTTAAGCATTTTGTATGCTTACTACCGTCCTAGATGTTCTCTTTTTCCGATCTAAATCTTTAAACAAAACTAAATTAATAAATAAAAATATTTACAAGATTTGAAAAAAAAGGAAGGGAAAGGAAAAATGGGTCAGGTGTCGAAGAATTCCTCCCCATCGATGTCGACTGGTAACGTACCCTTTTTTTTTTTGGGATACCCCCCCGCCGGCCAGCGGGGGCGGTTATGTCGGGCTTGAACCGACTAAAACCGCACGCCGTCTCGGGTCTGCAGTCGCCGGGGTGTAAGGTTGCCCATAGAGCATATCCCTCGCACCCCGACTGACCCTGGGCCATCTCCGGTTTCGAGATGGCCCCCTCGGGTTTGGGAACCACGGTGTCCCCGTCTTGCCCCGGTTTGGGGGAGAGGCGCTAGTCGCCCCACCGTCCCGGCCTGCTTCTACTGGGGTGACAGGCGGCCTCACCTGCCACCCCCAGGCCTGCGCTCATGGAGGACGGAGGTCGTTGAGCGACCTCCGGCGCCTGAGTCGCCTGCGACGCGCAGCGAGCATGTTGCGGGCTCGGCGGGCCGGGAGAATTCTGAGCCTCTCCCGGGCGCGCTCCGCCATCTCCTTCGCGAGCATCACATGCTCGCAGAAGGAGGTGGCGGCGGCCCACGCGCTGGCGCTCCGCACCACTGGTAACGTACCCAAAAGGCTGGCGGCATTACCCCGTTGGATGGCAATGCCAATCCTTTGGGCAAAATACAGGCCAGCCCTTTGGTCACGCGAAGCATCGACCAGTCGCTTTGCAATTTCCGTGTAAAGCGACCGTGCGTTCGGACCCCACGAACCCAACGTTTCGACCCCAAACGGCTCAAATATATAATTGTTGGTTATATTATCATATTTGCGCCGTTTGAGGGTCTCCGCAGATGCCGCAGCAGCACAGGCGCAGCCCGTCGTACTTGGAAGATGGGAAGGCGCAAGGGTGTCGACGCATGTTGCGTCCCACACCAAAGGCCTGCCCATCTTCCAAGGCACCAAAGACATACCATCCGGTCTCTTGCCATCATCGCGCACCAAAGCAACTGGTTCAAGGATGGCTGGGACGCCGACGGTGACAAGAGCCCGGCGGATTAAATCATTTAAATGTGCATGACGTGACATGCGTCCTGCGCTCCTGCTGCATGATAGGCCGTGGAGCCCGAGACTGTCGACTGCTTCTCCGCAGTGACAACGATGAGAAGCAACACAGGGAGCACCTAAACGAAGACAGGCTGGAAAGATGTATAATACCGTTGTTGAATCAGCCTATTGTGGGTGCAGGGAACTTCTTGAAATGAAGAGTCGAGACGATTTATAGGAACAATTGAGGTTTATTAAATTTCTACAATATTTCTTAGATATTACGTTGCGCGTTCAAAAATGGCGAAGGTAAAAGTAAAATTATGAATTTGCACTTTTTTGACAGATTTTACAGCGCGGGAGTGAATGGTGGCAGCACCGGTCCCTTAAGGCGAAGATTTGTTGTTAAGGCGAAGCCGGAACATGCCCCCGGCCTTGGAAGGATCCACGTCCAACAGCTAGGCATCATCTTCCTCATTGAACAGGGGACAGATCCGAGGAAATGCGCGTCTGATGACTCCAGACTTGGTTTGAATATCAGCGACTCGAGAAATCCCATCCTTTCCTGGCATAGTGGAGATGATTCGTCCCAAGCTCCATTTCAGTGGCGGCGTATTGTCTTCTTTGA
Organism: Cybosia mesomella; assembly: GCA_946251805.1. Classification (NCBI taxonomy): domain Eukaryota; kingdom Metazoa; phylum Arthropoda; class Insecta; order Lepidoptera; family Erebidae; genus Cybosia; species Cybosia mesomella. The sequence continues at coordinate 23,584,620 of OX276390.1, read as the reverse complement.
TGACGACCATTGTGTTCCGTTGAAGATCACGTCCATCTTGTCTCCATTTAGCTCTCGTTTGCATTTCCGATATGTATTCCTTTGACCAGCGAGCCCAGAAGTGTTGTCTGATCTGCTCGAGCCTTTGGTATCGTGTCAGGCGATGGGCAGGAACATCAGAAAGCTGTTCTGTCGCAGGCGCTGTAAGGAGACGACCAACCAGGAAATGAGAAGGACACAGGGGAAGGAAGTCATTCGGATCTGCGGATAAGGGACTGAGAGGACGGGAGTTTAGGATACATTCAATTTGTGATAATGCAGTGCTATATTCCTCAAAAGTTAGGTGTGCGTTGCCAACTACTCGTAACAAGTGATGCTTGCACGACTTGACCCCAGCCTCCCACAATCCACCAAAATGAGGCGCGTAAGGCGGTATGAAGGAGAACTTGATGTCTTGACTAGTCGCATATTCAATTAAATCGTCAGAGCATTTTGACAAAAATTTAGAAAATTCGTTTGCGAGACCTACAAAATTCCTACCGTTATCTGAAATTATTTCATTCGGTTTGCCACGTCGAGAAACAAATCGCTTTAACGCAAGCAGGTAAGCATCAGAAGAAAGGTCACTGACTAGTTCTAAATGTATTGCGCGTGTTACTAAGCAGATAAAAAGGCATATGTATCCTTTTATTAATTTCGAACCCCGACCCTTGCGGTTCAGTATGAGCACTGGTCCGGCGTAGTCGACGCCACTACGTAAGAACGGAAAGGTTGGCGTGATCCTCTCCTCCGGTAAGTTGCCCATAATAGGAGATAAAGATCTACCTCTGAACCGTGTACACGTGACGCATTCGTGTACAATGCGCTTAGCCAGGTTTCTACCTCCCACTGGCCAGTGCGACTCGCGGATGTTGTACAGCAACGCCTGAGGCGCGGCGTGCTGCAGCCGCTTGTGTTCGTGCCGAAACAACAATACTGAAAACCAGTGTTTAGAAGAAATTAATATTGGATGTTTTTTATCGAAATTAAATTCGGGAGACAGTTTAATTCTTCCACCGACTCGTAGAATACCGTCATTATCCATAAAAATATTTAATTTACTTAGGACATTTTTATTTTTAATATTCTGATTGTTGGATAATGATTTGTATTCATCGGGGAAGGATTCACGTTGCGATAACTTCACTAAGTTCATTCGAGCATTCCTCAGTTCATCTACAGTGAGTGGTCCGCGGCGGATATTATTTTTATTGCGTGTATTGTAAATAAAACGTAATGCGTGAGCGCACGCTCGCTGCATACGATTGAACTGAGAAAACCTATTGAATGAAAATAATGAATTCTCCATAGTTGTAGACAAAAATGTTTGTGTTTTTATCGATTTTAATTCAGGCAAATCAGTCTGCACTTTGTGACTTTTATCTGAAATCGATTGACTACTGTCAAACTCAGGGTCATGCAGAAATGTGGGGCCATCCCACCATAAAGATGAAGATTTAAGATCTTCTAGGCTGATTCCGCGAGATACTAAGTCAGCTGGGTTGTGTTTTCCGCTCACATGACACCACGGAAGCTCATTAGTGATTTCATGAATTTCTGCCGCTCGGTTTTGTACGAAAGTCTTGAGTAAGTTAGGTGCCATACGCAGCCAACCCAGTACAATCGTAGAATCACACCAGAAAGTAATGCTATCGAACTGACAGTTAAGCGATTCGCGTACTTTGTTATATAACCTAGCGCCTAGTAAGGCTCCGCATAGTTCTAGCCTAGGTATGCTTACGGGATTTAAGGGCGCGACCCTACTCTTCGAACAGAACAATCTAACAGTTACCGATGAGTCTTGATTTATTGTGCGAATATAAATACATGTCCCGTATGCGGACTCCGACGCATCAGTAAATATGTGCAACTCGATACGAGCCGGGTCGGTACCTATGACGTGCCGCGGTACAACTATTTCATTGAGTACACGCAAAGATCGTACGAAACAATCCCAAGTGCGTCTGACGTCACTAGGTACCTCATCGTCCCACCCTATCTTCAACAACCATAGTTGCTGCAATAAAATCTTTGCTACGACAATAGCAGGACTTAGCAATCCTAAAGGACCAAAGATTTGTGAAATCGTTGACATGATAAAACGTTTTGTTATTGATTGATCAGCTGTGTTGTTGAACTGGGTGTTAAAATAAAACTCATCATTAAGATTATACCATCCTACTCCTAACGTTTTTGAATGGACATTTTCGTCTAATGATAAATCTTTAAAAAGATTGGACTCATTTTGCGCGGAGTTGTCTAATCTGAAATTAAACATCCATTTCCGAAGAGGAAAACAACCTGACTTCAAAACATTTGAAACTTCTTCACAAATCTTTATCAATTTTTGTTTATTGTTGCTACCCGTCAACATATCGTCAACAAAGAAATCTTCTTTAATGATCCTTGCGACGTGGGGATCCGTACAGTCCGCCGCTAACTGTCTGAGGCATCTACAGCTCAAAAATGGTGCTGATTTAAATCCATACGTCACGGTTTGAAGCTGAAAGACATCCAGCGGCTGCGACGGATCATCCCGCCACAATATCAATTGGAGATCACGTTGTGATTTATCTATTAAACATTGCCTATACATTTTCTCAATGTCTGCACAAGCTGTGTATTTATGTTGCCTAAATCTTAGCAAAATAGACGTAAGGTCGCCTTGTATCGGTGGGCCCGTCATTTGCAAATCATTGATCGAGATGTTATTACTAGATGCGGCGCTGGCATCGAACACTACACGAAGTTTTGATGTAGTGCTATGTTCCCGAAAAACTCCGTGATGCGGTAAAAAACAATGGGGCGTCCCGACACTGTCTACACGGCTCATGTGACCTAAACGAACGTATTCGTAAATGAAGTCGCGGCACAGACCCTTGTAGTCTGGATTGCGTGACAAACGTTTTTCTAAGGCGAAAAACCTACGTTCTGCGTGCGAATATGTTTTACCTAATGTATCGGGGGAACCTTTGAAAGGCATACGTACAATAAACCTTCCGTCATTGTCGCGTGTAGTAGTCTCGACGAAATGTTTCTCACATGCCCGTTCCTCGTCTGTGCGCGTATCACGATACATAGGCGTTTCTTCCAACTCCCAGAATTTGCGTAGCTGGGAATCAATTGACTGAGTAAAATTACACTGAATGTACCTATCATGACGCGAAATAGAACAAATAGGTCCGGAAATAACCCATCCCAATTTTGTATCTAATAAGAAAGGTCCACTAGGTAATCTTATCTTATTTGATTTTATTAGATCCCAGAATACATCGGCGCCGATTAATAAATCTATGTTTTTACATTCATTAAACTGCGGGTCTGCTAAAACAACATTCTCAGGAATGCAAAGTTGCGCGTTTTTTATAGTTAAAGCAGGCAACACCGATGTAATCTTGGGCAAAACAAAACATTGTAAATTCGCGGTGTACTGGTGGATGCGTGACCTAAGCTCGATGTCACATACCTGCGTGGATTGTGTGACCGAGTTGCCTACACCACGAATTTCTTGAGTGGACTGTATAACTGGCGCATGTATTAAATTACATAAAGATTTAGTTATGAAACAACGTTCGCTACCGCTGTCAAGGAGCGCGCGAGCTAGCTGATATTTTTTGTTATTACTATCAGCTATCTCAACTAATGCAGTCGATAACAAAACCTGTTTCATTGCAACAGTTTGAGTGCAAGGTGTGTCTATGTGTACTTTATTTGCATGTATAGTTGTGCATTCCACAACAGAGGACGACCTAGATGCGCAGGGCGCGGGAAGGGGCGGCGACACCACTGGGACTGGAGTCACAGTAGGCGACGACTCATTAGCGCCCGACGCGTGAAGAGCTACAGTTTGATTGGCATGATTATCGGAATGAATTAACGAATTATGTTTTTTGTTACATAACCGACACGGCCCGAACCTACAGTTATCTAAAGTGTGATTCGAACGTAAACAATTAGTGCACAGTTTGTTTTCGCTAATGAATTTGAGCTTTGATTCTAACGTGTATTCTAAAAACTTTGGACACGCATAAATTGGATGATTTTTCTCACACAGTAAACAAAGTTTTTTAGTGGTTTCGCGCGATTGTTTTGCCTGCGGCTTATCGGTGGAGACATTGCAGTGAATTTTAGACTGAGATTTTTTATTTTCGTGCGTAGGTTTGCTATGTGACACCTGCAATGTTTCCAGCATGTCAGCCCGGTCTTTTAGGAACTTCAACAAATCATCCAATTTAAGCCGCGCTTTGCAGTCGTCAGTTTTAGAGAATAGTGTACCTTTGTGTTGCTCCCACTCGCGTTCAGTGACTTGATCTAACTTCGACACAACTAAATAGATAACAAGTGTATCCCACGAGTCACTTGGCTCACCGAGGATTTTTAGTGCGCGTAGATTCTTTAGCACGGTATCAATTAGCCTCCTGATCAGAACTGGCGACTCCTTGCCTACACTCTGCATAGTAAACAAAGACTTCACATGGTTATGCACTAACAATCTGCTATTATTGTATCGATTGAGAAGTAAGGCCCATGCAACAGGATAGTTATCACTACAAAATTCTACTGAATTGATAACCAGCTCCGCGCTGCCCTTTAGTGCTGATTTTAGGTAATGAAACTTTTCTATATCGCTAAGATCATCTGACTTGTGCACTAACGATAGAAAGGTGTCTCTAAACTCCAACCACTGCTCATACGAACCGTCAAAGGTAGGCATAGAAATTGTAGGCAACTTGACGGTCTTTTTATGATGATTACATTTACTAGAACTGTCATTAACCTCACCTTTGCTTACCAAACATTCAGCTTGAGATAATATAGTGTAATAGGTATTTTCAAATATATCTCTTTGCGTTAACTGCTCATCTACATCAGAGACTAATTCCTCGATTCTACTTTGAATGTCATTGAACTCACTGAACAAAGTAGTGGCTCCCTGAATCCGTAATTTCAGATCTATGCGTTTTTGATTAGACAAAGTATCATCATCAAAACCAGCTAGGAAGTTTGAGAATTTAGTTAATCTACCTTTACATATACCTCGTTTTTTAATTAATTCCCTAATCACTGGACTATCTTCGCCGACATCTAGTTTGTACGGCGACTTATCGCGTGATTTACTTGGTACTGAAACCTCTGACGTGTTTGGTTTGCTCATTTTGGTGGAGAGTAGTAAGGATGGAGTACTCACGTTTGAATGATGTCCGTTACGAAGAGACTTCTCGAATGCTTTGGCAGCGCACAGACCTCACAAATCACAACCAGAATTCACTGAAATAATGTAGAAATAGCACACGATTACACAATTGAAATGGAAGGGCAGGAATGGGCAGGATGGCTGGCCTTACCTATTATGCGCGTTTTCAGGTCCGGAACAGGCTTCCTCCCAATTCGTAGCTCTCGGATGGATGCGATTCCTCTCGGATACTATCCCTCTGCGTGTTTGTGCTCCCGTCGTCGCCTCTTCCAGTTCTCCAACGGCGAATATTGAATTTCAACGGTAGTTACTGGTTCCACGATTCTTCAACTTGATTTTTGATCCGGCTCGAAGGACCATATGTTGAATCAGCCTATTGTGGGTGCAGGGAACTTCTTGAAATGAAGAGTCGAGACGATTTATAGGAACAATTGAGGTTTATTAAATTTCTACAATATTTCTTAGATATTACGTTGCGCGTTCAAAAATGGCGAAGGTAAAAGTAAAATTATGAATTTGCACTTTTTTGACAGATTTTACAGCGCGGGAGTGAATGGTGGCAGCACCGGTCCCTTAAGGCGAAGATTTGTTGTTAAGGCGAAGCCGGAACAACCGTTGTAATCCAAATAAAATGACGAATAAATTATTATGCATTTTAATGTTCTTCGCTAAAATTAAAAGTGGGCCTAAGCTTCAATCAAAAAGAATTGTCTCCTGTGAATGAATTGACCCGGGACTGTTTGGCAAATCGAATTGTTCATCTTGATAAAATATAGTTGGTGTATGTGTGCGTGTGTCAAATGGTTCATAATTAGTGTATCTTTGTCCCGTGTGTAATGGAGTGAGGTAGTTCCAGCGATGAAGGCGTAAAGCCAACTCTTGTCACTGATTATAACAAATTATGTTTTCGTTCTGTTACAGTCAATTTATTTATGGATTAAGAATGAAAGTATGTGGGTTTATGAATGAGTCGTCAGATCTACAATTGCTTGTATTACCGAAACAAATGTCACTTAAGTACGAATAAGATGCATGGTGGGCGAATGAATATGAATTCTTTACTTACTAAGTTCAAGGTAACATTGGTACCTATATCTAAATAATATGTGTAATGTTTAATAATATGTGTACTGACCCGTTTCGCGATGTCACAAGGACAAGCCACACAAATCTCCATGAATACCCCCCCGCTGACCCTAGGCCATTTACCATGAAGTCCCCATCTTGCCCCGGAAAGGGAGGGTGCGAGTCGCGCCACCGCCCGGTCTGCTTATGCTGGAGTGACAAGCGGTCACACCTGCCACCCCCATGCCTGCGCTCATTGAGGACGGAGGTTGTTGAGCAACCTCCGGCGCCTGAGTCGCCACGTCAGTCGGTACGAGACGCTTCCGTGTCGCCTCTCGAGCCAATTCTCCATGACGGGTCTTACCCCCTTTACAACAGCTTACCCTGCGTTTGGTTGCCCAAGTCGTATAAGGAAGTGGCACACAAAGGTACACAACCCTAAAAAGAAATCGAGAACTTAAATAGCAGAAAGCTCTTCTAGAATTCGTTAGTTTAACCGGCAGAGACTGATACACACTGTCTTTCAGTAGAAAAATGTTAATACCTCCACGTTAATAGTCATACATAGCCTTGATAAATGCATTGTTTCTCTAACGGATAATGAATGAGTTATCATTATCAAAGCTATCGAATTACCTGCAATAAGTACTAGAATAGAAAAGAAACGTGAATGTAAATGTGTCATCGTTTAATTGTGATAACTGTGCAATTTATCAGCTTCCAGTATAATTAGTTTAGGTAGGTTATTAGTTAATTAAAGATTTTAAAGTTGGATTAAGGGTTCTTTAAACTTCACTTGTATCGATGACCCAGGTCGGTGCGGTGGTAGCTTGGCCGCCGAACCGCAGGGTTTGTTACACACGCCACGACAATCATACAGCATTTAATCATCATTAAAGCCGAATCAGCGCCACGCCGCCGCGTCGTTGCAGCCGCGTCAGCTGTATTGCGCCCCAAAAGTATTTTTTGCTAACAGCACCGGCTTTAGACGATTTTTGAATTTTTTTACTACTTTTTACCAGTTGACTCTGCAAGGTGTAGGAAACATTAAATGTTTTTGCACTCCACGTTAAATAAACTAATATGGGGGGAGAGGAAAATGTTGTGTTATGGCAGCCACCAGATGGCATGTTTAGGAATGTGCAAAAAGAATGAACGAAACCACAATTTATAGATTAAAGTACATAAGTGTAGAGTTTTGAAGACTCGTAGAAAATAAAGTGATAGCATTTACCCACTTCAACCTTTGGTATTGTATACTTACTCACTTTAACGCAGAAGAGGACTAAGTAAATATACTTACTCAAAATACGTAGCGTATGCATATTTTTTTAAAATAATATTCACATCTAAAGAATAGAATAGGTAGGTACGGGTAACAAATTAGCAAAATTTTAAGGCGCAATGTAACACTGTACGTAACATTAGACACGCTTTTAATATAACTTAGTACGACTGTTGCGTAGACATGTGACCCTTTTCAGTATTAGAAAAATTACATTGTAACTTGACAGCCCGCTCTATCTACATAAACAACACAAAGAGATTTACCCGAAAAATGTTGGGTGGTCTTTTGTGTCGACGACCAGTTATGACAAAGCGAAACCCTCCGCCCCTCTGGAGTTCTTTGTCTACCAGATCGAGATAGGCGCGTAAAATTTGATACGGGAAATATTTTATTAGATCAAACGCACACGTGCAAAGCATGACGAATGCGATAATGTTCCCGGCAGTGGGTCCAACAACGGAACAATTACATTCCACATGAATTAACCATAATAGTACGATTACGGAAGCTTAGTGTTCGCAGCACCGTGACTCCATGTCCGGAGTCAATTGCTGCTGCGCTGTCCTGGAGATATTTACTGCGTAACTTGTAGTGTCTGACTTAGGCGTGATTATTGAATATTAGACGCACTCATGTTTGATTCCAGCAGAACATTACTCGTTAATGTTTTCAATTAGTAGATAATTAAAAAAATAAAGCATCAAATAAGTTCAATATCAAAAAAAAAATTGTAGACCTACATTTAAGAGAGTAAGTCCTATAAGATAATCATAGTTCTCTATGCATAACTCACATCATCTATGCAAAGAACTTTGTTAATATTTATTATCTACTAACCGTTGCCTACGGCTTCGCCCGCGTGGAATACTGATCCTGTTCCCGCGCCCCTCAGGAACCTATTCCCATAATATCACAATACTTAAACCTTTAACAAATTGCTCTGAAATATAAACTTCTGAAAGTTGTTACATATCGTAATCTGAATATGTACCCCATGAAACGCTTCGGTTCCGCAAAACCTTTTTTAGTATTCGCTTATATAGTATACTACCGGTATACTATGTAAGCGAGCGGTCTGTAATATTATAGTCAGTATAAGTTGACAGTTGCATGCGATACCGTGACGTGGCCCGTCGTTGGATGCCGTGAGTAAGTGGCGACGTCGCGTGCTCTGTCCCCCATGATATTACACAGATATCGGTTTTGCAGGGGATGCAGTGAAATATGTGTAACTAACTCATTTAAATAAATATAATTTTTGCAAATTAAATTGTTAATTGAAATTTTATTTCGTATAAATTTGTTACAACTTTAGAACATGACTCGTAGATACACTCGTAGCACTTCACATAGAGCTACGAGCTACGCTCCGGTAATTAAAATGAACTTTCAATATTGTTAACATTGGTAGCGTAATTAATTCGAACGTTAACAATGATCAAAAAGAAACTTGGTAGTAATACATAATAGTAAAGGCATTGTAGTTTGTTCGAATGTAGAACTCAAATGCCCTTTAATTTGCAATTTTCTCTACAGTAATGTATGAGAGCTTTGACCGGTAGGTACCTTTTTTTTCAACATTTTCTAAAAATGAAACCTAGTTAGATCGATTTATCGCCCCCGAAACCCCCCGTATACTTACTATACTTATTTACTATATATAAAGAATTGCTCGTTTAAAGGTATTTGATAGATACCGGAGGGGGCCATCTCGACCCGAGGGGGCCATCTCGACCCGAGGGGCCATCTCGAAACCGGAGATGGCCCAGGGTCAGTCGGGGTGCGAGGGATATGCTCAATGGGCAACCTTACACCCCGGCGTCTTTAGACCCGAGACGGCGTGCGGTTTTAGTCGGTCCAAGGCCGACATAACCACCCCCGCTGGCACGCGGGGGGATATCCGAAGGGATTTCCGCACGAAAAAAAAAAAAAAGGTATTAGATAGATAGATAAAGAGGTTAAGTTTGTGAGATTGTAGGGGGTGATCTCTGAATCTACTATATCGATTTTAAAAATATTTTACCAATAGAAAGCCACATTGCTTGTTGGTGTCATCCCACTATAATGTTATAAATGTGAAAGTTTCTGAAGATGTTTAGATGCTTGTTACTCAATCACGCTCGAACCGCTGAACGAATCTGAATGAAAATTGTTACAGGGATAGATTAGTCTGGAATAACACATAGGCATTTTAATTAGTTGCGCTTGCCGTATCAGAATTCCACGTGGGCGAAGCCGCGAGCAACAGCTAGTAGGCTATATATCATCACGCTACAACCCAAGGGAGTGGAGCAGTAATCATAAACAGTAATCCGGCCGATAACCATACATTATATGAAATATATTAAATTGCGGGTATACTCGTATATGGGTTAAAGGGGTACAATGGGAGTTCGAAATACGCTACGGGCGAAGCAGGGGAGGGCCAGTTAGTTCTATAGAAAGTATTACAAGATAACTAGTTTAGTTATCTTTTTTAGTTTCGTAACGCCTGGTGGTTAGCGTGTAGGAATGAATCCTAACTATATACACGCTAACCATTAAAGAAGTGCACTCCTAGTTTACCTAAGCATAGAGTTCCCATAATTCATAAACTTTGAATGGTTTCACCATCGGGTAAATCGATTGAATATCAATGTAAAATTTTTAGAATTCGCCAGATTACGCTGCCAAACAAACAGATTTGATTTACAAATATGTTTTCGGGATTCATTAAAAAAATCGAAGTAAAAAATCTCAGAATTGTCCCAATGAGCTACCTCAGAAGTTACATGCAATTCACAAACAACCTACCCTAACCCTAGATACCTAGGTTATATAGGTGATGTCCGTTCAGTCGTAAAGGTAGATGCGCCACCGAGCGACGACGATTTAACGCAGGCGAGAGTGAATAGGCATTATTTGAGTTTGCGTGTACCATCCTCGACTGCATCGTCACTTACCATCAGGTGAGATGCAGTCAAACGCACTCAAATTTTTAGTAAAAAAAAAAAAAAAAAAAAGAGTTAACGCATCGATATTGAACTTGCAGTGTTATGTTATTAAATAACAGTTTAATATATTTTTTATATTTTTCTACACTAACGCGTTGGTATACTCTAAGGGGTGGCCAGATATGTATTAACTCTCATATTTGGTTTTGTGTCCCAGTACTCCTCATGAAAAGGAGAATTAACACTTTGCTCGACTCTGAAATCGAACCCGGGACCAGCGCCTTTTTATTCTCACCACCCACCACACAGCCAACTGAAACATTCAAATATTCATAAATTTAATCTGATTTCGCCTTTAAAAACTCTAATTTTATTCAAAAGATTCCATCGATACAGTTAATTTCAAAACAATGTCACAAATTTGACCCAAATAATTGAACAAAACGTTCTCCATCATGATATTGGCAAGGGAACCGTCGACAACCCGTGTCCTTGGGATGCTCGACGAAACATCAATGAATTTTAATACACCGTCTACGGTAACCCAGTTATCGTAACGTAAGCTGTATAATATAAAAGGCGGCAAGTACGCCTGCCGCATCGCATCCCTCGCGGCATAAATAGTACCGATTGCCTGCCCGTCGCCGTCGCACGTAAGCTCCCTTTGCCACTAACTTGCTACGCACGCACAAGTTTCCCCGCACGCCGATGGAAAAAAGCACATAGATTATGTTACAACAAGTAATATTGCACTATCGTTAGCATGAGTAACCAATACTGACAAATGTGTGGAATTACTTTGTCATCATAGGACAAGTGAAACACTTGGAATCTAGTTACGCAGTTACTTACTAGGTCTCTGTAAAATATCAATACGGATTGGTACTTAGTTTCGGTTTCCTATACCATATATTAATAACATAACTGACTCTACTTGGTACCGTAATCAAGCAAATCGTTTCACTTTCACGCTAATTTAAGTGTAAACTTTTTGCACTAATGTATTTGTAAAAAAGTTGTCACAAAAAGTTTAGCAGATTCGATATTATCAATAATTACAAAGACTGTATCAAATTTCAACTAGGTTCTGCTGATAAAAGCATTGTTTTACTATAAACAAGCATTTTCTTTTTTTTTGATAAACTATAAATTGTAGGCACATATAATTACGTGCGTTTATTTTGTTTCAGCTAATGGTTTGTTATCATAAAATGGATCGAAATATCTGACGCTTAAAGAATACAATGAGTTTGTTCGTTGATTTACGTCAAATTAAATCTTCAGTAACAAACCTATCCGAAATGGTTGATAAAATTTCTTCATCTATGAACAAAGAACAAAAACGTGAAGAACGTCCGAATAAAGATGCGATTCTCTACAGCAGCTCCATGTACAAACCTACAACATTGGGATTCGGTGTTCGTTTTTCCAGTCAAGAAGATGTATATCAAAGCTTGCCCATGCCCTCGTCTAGGCTACGAAGTCACATGTCATTACCTAATTTGGGTAAAACAGACAATGCGTTCGATAAATCGTCCGGGTCACGCCATGAGGACAGAACAAAAATTGTGGATATTAACGATGAACGAGATTGCAAAAACAGATCAACAATACAACTATCTACAGAAAATCTCAGTGATTGGATTATAGCCTCCATAAATAAGCGACCGCATTTTGATGATGTTGGAGATACTCATCCAATGGACTTTATAGAAAACATACAATATTACATATCCGAATTAAGGATGGTTGAGGAGAAACAATTGCCATTTATAATATCGTGTTTAGAAGGCGTACCGCTAATGTGGGCTCGTTGTTTTAGGAGTGAGTTCACGGATGTTGAAACATTTTATATTGCATTTGAACAGGAATTTTGGGGCCCAGATAGGCAGAAAGCAGTATTGTATGATATGAAACTTGGAAAATATGATGAAAAAAAACTGCGGATCAGTATGTCGGAATACTTCTTACATAAGGTATCTAACTATAGACACCTGATCCCACCACCTTCGGATTTAGAAATAGTGTATTCCCTTGCTGCTCATTTTCCTACAGCTGTGGAGTTGGAGCTGCGTCTTGCACCAAAACCCACATTACGTGAAGCGTACCGTGTGCTACGGCGCAGAGAAGGTGAAGCAGCCGATTTTCTTCCTAATTATTTGTATGAAATGTGCGAAGCGTTTCAACGAGGCGAAAGACCTGAATCGGCACGGCGTGATCCGGCTCAGTCTTCTGGCACTGTAGACCAAGACAAAAAAGGGACAATATAAACTAAATAATAACAAGGCTGGATTTCAACAGTGAAAATTCATTTAGCTAAACTGAGTTCCCACGTATCTCATGTATCTTTTTTTTTTCTTTTATTGTGCGGAAATCCCTTCGGATACCCCCCCGCCGGCCAGCGGGGGCGGTTATATCGGGCTTGAACCGACTAAAACCGCACGCCATCTCGGGTCTACAGACGCCGACGTAACGTAACGTACCGTACTGCCATCGGATAATAGTTAATCATTATTATAATAAAATGTTCTTTTGAAATAAATAATGTAAACTAATCCGGATGTTTCATTTGCCAGATTATCCGCAATATTACTTCGGGCCACCAACCAGGTGGACACCGAAGGAAGTCTTAAAATCACGTAAAAAAAAATCAAAATCTTACACCCACTTTTTATCACTTTTCTTGACGTTTCACATGATTCTAAGTCTAATTAAGCAAAAAATATTTTTGTGTCGGTCTGTCTGTTGGTCTGGATGTCTGGATGTCTGGATGTCTGTTTACGCAGTAACTCAAGAACCACTTATCCGATTTAAAAATTCTTTCGCCAATCGTCTTGTTTGAATGGGAAGAACTGATTAGATTTTGGGGTTTGTACGTTCAAGGTTTCGGGTACGTTTTTTTTTTTTTAGTGCGGAAATCCCTTCGGATACCCCCCCGCCGGCCAGCGGGGGCGGTTATGTCGGGCTTGAACCGACTAAAACCGCACGCCGTCTCGGGTCTACAGACGCCGGGGTGTAAGGTTGCCCATAGAGCATATCCCTCGCACCACCATACAAATTGTCCCTAAATTGTCCCAAAAATATCTAAGTTTGGCCCGAAGTTTGACAATCACTGTGTGATTTCCGCCCCACTAGTTTTTAATTTAACAAAATTGCACAACTTTTTTAACTTGCGAATGTTGCTTATGTGAATGATGCAGAGCATTGCACGAGAACGAAGGCAACTGGACGGAGAGTGATTGCCTGGAGGCGCGTCGCAACGGCGTGCTATGGGGCGGCCAGCTGCGCGCGTGCCGGCGGCAGCCTGCTGCCATGCCGCATGTGGCATCCGCTGCGCGGTTGGCTCGAGCCGCCTGCCTCGCAGCACACGCCGGAGAGCGATGGAACTGTTCATCCATCGAACTCGCGCCCAAGTACACCCCCGACTTGCTCACTGGTGCGTATAATTTATAGTTCAACTTTGTAAATTATAAACCCTCCTTTGTGCGCTCTCCCGTACAGAGCAACCAAGCCGTCCATGACCGTGTGAAGATGTTCTCCTCTAATTACTCACAAATCACTTTCTCGCTTGTAGCATTTTGTATGTATTTATGTGTATTAATTGAATGTAATTTATAATTACCCATTTATGTGTTAGTATTTTTGTGTCATCATCATTATTAAGATGATGACACAAAACCGTTGTTCCCGATTGCAACCGAGGCACCCGCCGATGGTACCTGATTCACTTCGGAGCCCAGGGTCCGATTACTCCTCCACCGCCCCTACACTTGACTTATGCGGCTTTTATAGGAGCGACTGCTGTCTGTCCTCCCAACTCTTAGAGGATCTCTCGGGTTGGAAGTCAGACTGCACTTGCTCCCATAAAAGTCAAAATAAAACAAATAATGGAGTCGTAGAAAAACGGCCCGTGGACTCTAAATTGCAAGCTTTGGATGCACTGGGATTGGCGCTCGGATGAAGAAAGACATGATGTAATAGTAACGGGAGTGTAGAAGATGTAGGGCATAATGGCACAAAACGGTAGCATATCTGCCGTTTGCCATCACGACATATATAAATCCAGCCAAGATTTAGTCTGCCTTCTGCATCTATATTTTTTAAACACATATTCACTCACGAATGGGTTTTAAATCTACATCTAGCTGTTGCTGATGGGGGTCGGTAATCGTATTTGGTCATATCTCCGGTTTTACTTAACCAATTGCAAGAGAACATACGACTAAGACCTTCCTAATAGAAAAAACCGCATCAAAATCCGTGTAGTAGTTTTTGCGTCCATCGCGAACAACCAGGCAAATATTCCAAAACAAATAGTAATAATAATAAATAATGAATAAAAAAACATCACCAATGTACAGACTCAACCTATTTTCAATTTTATAATAGTACAAATATATTGAAATAAAACTATTTTTAACGGCTCCGTTAAAAATAGTGCGCGAGCAATAGCAACCGAAACGTCGGGTTTAATATAAATAATAAAAACGCGTAAACTTCCGACAATACCAAGTGATATAGAAAAGTCTACTATGCCATCACGAATAAAAGATAACAGCGGACAAGTTTGTCGAGACTTTTAATTGAACGTGGATGTATTGTACGAGCGCGGCCGCCGTGACGGCAGCACCCTTTCTTTCAATGGCTTGCTCACGGAGTCGTTCCGCATCGGCCATTCTTTTATTTTCATGACACATGAAGTTATTTATCACTTTTCGGGTAATTAATTTCCAAATTACTCCGTTGTTTAATATTACCTGAAATTATATTAAAATTCTTCGTTGCTATGAAGGAGCGGGTAAAGACCAATCGGAGCCATGCCAATCCTGTGCCGAGCTAGGAACCTTATTAAATAAGTAAAGACGTCACGCAATGTCTTCATAATTCTATGGCAGCACGAAACTCGTTGAATTCACTTTAGCTAAGGCCCCAGTTATGGAGACGCAGTGCGTCTAGCGCCGCGTTAAGCGATTAAGCACGCAGCTCGTTAATGCGGTTCTCTGGTCATGTAGAGGTGGCGGCGTAAGCGACGCGATGCTAGAAGCATGACTGATAAGGCTTCCCAGTGCTGCCTGTGCATGCACTGCATTATTCACGCAGACCCTACTTCTACTAATATTATAAACGCAAAAGTTTGCAAGTACCTACCTATGGATGTATGATTATTTGTAACTCTTTCACGCAAAAACAGCTGAACCGATCTGGCTGAAATTTGGTATAGGGGTAAGCTTATAGTCTAGAATAACACATAAACTACTTTTTATCCCTGGAATAGGTGGGAATAGGAACGAACGCAACAGCTAATAGAAAAATATACTTATTATAGCCTGTTGTCTTAAGACGCGAAGCAAAACACGGCAGAAAATGTAGCATAAAATACTACAAACGACAAGGCATGTCGCAACACGCACCATAATTGAAATTGAAGCCTTATCGCTCGCCCATTGAGTTTAAGCGGAAACGGTAGCGAAAGGCGACAGAAACAAATGTATAGAAATGTGCAAGCTATGCTGCGTGACCCACCGGCACCGCGGTATGAGCCGCTCATTCCCGCTATGCCGCCGCTTCGCTGGTGTCCGTGGTTAGACGTTTATGCCACCGTCGCGTCGCCAGTACAACACGTTCGGTCACATAGCATCACGTGACTGCATAGTGAGTAAGTAAATATTGATCTAATAAATGAAAAAAAGGAAGACCGTTATAATTTTAACCGTTAACCTAACTTAACAATATCTTTTTATAAGATACCTTTGTATTTCTTGCACTAGCAACTATGCCAGCAAAATTATTTGGTAAATTTATCGTGCGACAGCAATCTTTCTTCAACGTCTGGCCCATTCAGTGTTTCAAAAAAGCTTGTAAAAACAACTACCTAAAAGTTAGGAATAGCAAGACGACAAACAATGGAGAAGCCTTTCTAGTTTTACATGGTCGGCGGCATTATGTAGTTGGCAGCGAGTGCCGGCCGGATACCGACGGACGACTACTGCAAAATACGGAGCATTGTTTTTGGTCACCATTTCGGCGTCCGTCTGCCCACTTTAGGAAATTAATTGACACGGAACGTTGTCGGCTACAAACAAAACCGTTAGGAATCTTAGCAGTGCTCTGACTTGATACATTATAATTAAAAGTTTTACTGAGCGAATAAAGTCTGCGGCCGCTGCGGCAGTGAACAAAGAATAACTTTTCATTAAGACCCAAAGTGTCTGCTTAGATAGGTGTCTGTCTAATAATTATACATGCCGTAAACTGCACGGTAGCTTTTTTTGTTGATAATCTGAAGCAGTAGACTAAACCGATCTTGTTTTGAGACATTCGCACGTTTCAGCAATGCTTTAAAAGCCTCATGAGAATCATATAGAGTTTTAAAATGTTATAGGTATTCTTTTAATAGCTTCTCCTGACTAGATAAGGAAGGCAGTTGTGATCGTTATGATACTTCGTGTTTTTTAGGGTTCCGTTGCCAAATGGCAAAAAACGGAACCCTTATAGATTCGTTATGTCTGTCTGTCTGTCCGTCCGTATGTCACAGCTACTTTTCTCCGAAACTATAAGAACTATGCTGCTGAAACTTAGTAAGTAGATGTAGTATTCTGTGAACCGCATTAAGATTTTCACACAAAAATAGAAAAAGAACAATAAATTTTGGGGGTCCCCATACGTGTGTGGTATCTATAGATAGGTCTTGAAAAATAATATTGAGGTTTCTGATATCATTTTTGTCTAAACTAAATAGTTTGCGCGAGAGACACTTCCAAAGTGGTAAAATGTGTGCCCCCCCCCCCTGTAATTTCTAAAATAAGAGAATGATAAAACTAAAAAAAATATATGATATACATTACCATGTAAACTTCCACTGAAAATTGGTTTGAACGAGATCTAGTAAGTAGTTTTTTTTAATACGTCATAAATCGTAAACCACAATTTACCTTTCATTCAATCAAGTCAAATATAAAATTTAAACAAGTTGAATTCCTGAGACGAGCTCAGCCGAATACAAGGGATTTTCGATTTTGCGTTTTTTTGTTTTGCGATTTTTGCGATTTTTTTTATCTTGCAATGGTTCACCCCAGCACGAATCTATTACCGAAAACAGCAACTCGATAGCTCATCTCCTTCATACCCAAAACCGTGACAGAAAATTGGCAACGACGACGACGTCAACGACAACTCCTTAGCAATAGGGCTTTTCTAAAGAAAATCCCTAAAAAGAAAACATTATTTTGTTACTTACTGCTACGGAACCCTTAATGGGCGAGTCCTACTCGCACTTGGCCGCTTTTTAGGGATTTTCTTTAGATAAGCCCTATTGCTATGGAGTTGTCGTCGACGTCATCGTCGACGTCGTCGTCATCGTCGACGTCGTTGTCATCGTCGACGTCGTCGTCGTTGCCTATTTTCTGTCACGGTTTTGGGTATGAAGGAGATGAGCTATCGAGTTGCTGTTTTCGGTAATAGCTTCGTGCTGGGGTGAACCAATGCAAGATAAAAAAAAATCGCAAAAATCGCAAAACAAAAAAACGCAAAATCGAAAATCCCTTGTATTCGGCTGAGCTCGTCTCAGGAATTCAACTTGTTTAAATTTTATATTTGACTTGATTGAATGAAAGGTAAATTGTGGTTTACGATTTATGACGTATTAAAAAAAACTACTTACTAGATCTCGTTCAAACCAATTTTCAGTGGAAGTTTACATGGTAATGTATATCATATATTTTTTTTAAGAAAACGCAAAAAATCGCAAAAAAAATAAAAAATAAACGCAGAATCGAAAATCCCTTGTATTCGGCTGAGCTCGTCTCAGGAATTCAACTTGTTTTGTACTTCTGAGCCTCTAATTATTTCCCAACAAGCCGAGGATGCATCAGATCTGCCATTTGAAGAAAAGTTGAAATATTTAAATGATTATGGCAATAAAGGTACACTTGTACAATGACCGTTGTACGTTTTGCGACAATATCATACCAACAAATAAATAATAAATAAATAAATATTGTTAGGACAGAGTACACAACGCCATGTAGACCCAAACTAAGCAGAGCTTGTCAAATGGGTTCTAGAATGCGGATAAACATACTTAAATACTTTTTTTTTGTAAATAAATACACTTTATACATAGAAACACCCAGACCAATGCAAATATACATATTTGCACTCAGCAGGAATCGAACCCGCGACCTATGGACCGCTAAAAAAAGTAACTATATAATTAAGCAGTTTAAGCAAAATTTATATCTTTATTATTTTCTCGCTTTTCAAAGAGTCTAAAACGAGACTAACATTCAACGATTTTTTTTTATTATTGCAATTGGGGACACCGGAAGCCGGACGGACGATCCACCCACGATGCTTGTGGGCCACTTCATCCATTTCCCCTGCCCTCTCGTTGGGGAGAGCGTGGTTATTCCAGCATTCACGGCGCCCCTACAAACCTTTTTGTGTCCTTGCAGAATCTTACGATCTGTTCCACCCTCAGATCCTTCAACTTCTCCATGTCCAGTGTGTCCGATCCCAGAAGTTCCCATCTTATTAGTGAGTACATGGGACATTCGGCCAGCAGGTGGAAGCTGGTTTCTTCTGTCTCCATGCATTCCGGACACTTGGGGTCTTCCTTCACTCCGATCACTGTCAGGTGTCTGTTCAGTCTGCAGTGTCCTGTTATTACTTCGATGACGAGCCTCATGTTCCCTCTTGAGAGTTTGGTCAGTTGTCAATGCCCTTGATAAAGATCTTCGACTGTCTCATGCCCGTCGATGATCTCCATCGTCGGTTAGTCTCTGCTATAATACTGCAGCTAATTACTCCCTTGGTGATTTTGTGTGCTATTGGGATCCAGGGCTCCGGCCCCACCAAGGTTTTATCGGCACCGTCTCTGGCAAGTTTGTCAGCTGTCTCGTTGCCCATGTTGCCCTCATGTCCGGGCACCCAGGCAACTGTTGAGTCGATTTTTCTTGCCAGTTTATCTAGTGACTCTTTACATTCCTTTACGATTGCTGAGGTCGTTTCCGCTTTGCTGAGTGCCTTCAGTGCCGCCTGGCTGTCGCTGTAGATGGTCACCCTGTGGATGTCGGTCAGGTGTTCGACCAGCTCAGCACATTCCTTTATGGCGTATACTTCAGCTTGAAAGACACTTGCGTATCTGCCTAAGGATATTGATCTAATTATCTCTGATCCGTCTTCGCACTTAATGTGTATTCCAGATCCTGATAGCTTTGTTGTTTCCTTTCTTGAGCCGTCTGTGTAGCAGACCGTGCCACCGGCATCTGTCCTCCAGTCGTCTCTTGGTCCTATGTGTACTCTGTACTTCTTGTCGAAGATTCTCTCGTTCCTGATCAAGTCATTGTTAGAGAGGATCATCGACAGCCTCTCTTCGTAGTTCTTGCTGATACTGGCATGGCCTTTGTCCATAATGGTTCCGGTCCATTGGCCAGTGCTTCTAAGTTTGAACCATTGTTCGGTTGCTTTTCTTTACATTTCTAAGTCCAAGGGGTTAAGCCCCAATATGATTTCGAGCGCGGCTGTGGGAGTTGTCCTCATCGCGCCCGTGGTCATCAGAGCTGCTAACCTTTGTACTTTGTCTAGTTCGGCTTTATTTCTCCCAATAGCAGTTTTATGCCACCATACAAGGGCACCATGTAGGATTCTTGGCAGGATAATTGCTTTGTAGATCCAAAGCACTATCGCTGGTTTCATCCCCCACGTTCTTCCTATTGCACTTTTGCACTGCATCATAGCCATTTTGGCTTTTAGGCATGTGTTGCTGATGTGAGTCTTGAAGGTGAGCTTGCTATCCAGAGTTACCCCTAGATATTTTACTTCCTTGACAGTTTCCAAGGTTTGGTTATCCAGGCGCACTGGCGCAGTTCTTCCTATTTTTCTTTTATTGGTGAACAAGACTATCTTGGTTTTATCAGGGTTGAGGTTTAGACCTTTGCTCCTGCACCATACTAGTGTTTCTTTTATGCCTCTGTTCATGATGTCACACATGACGCTGAGAACTTTGCCTGTGATCAGGAGCACTCCATCGTCAGAGTACACTTGTGTGTATATGTGCATCCTGTTAATCTTGTTTACTAGTTCGTCTATTAACAGGCACCACAGTAGTGGCGATAGACATCCTCCTTGTGGGAAGCCTCTTCTCGCTATCACCATGTGTGTTGTTCCTGCAATCTCCGCTTTTATCAGTCGGTGTCTTAGCATAGCTTTCACCCATTCTGATATGTCTTTGTCGATTCCTTCTCGATCTAATGCGGCCTCTATCGAATCGGGGGTGGCTCTGTCAAAAGCGCCCTCTACATCAAAGAAGCAGCCCAGTGCGTATTCTGTGTTGTCTATTGATCTCTGCACTCTTGTCACCAGATTATGGAGGGCCGTTTCGGTGGACTTGCCCTCCATATATGCATGTTGATTTTGGTGGAGTGGAGATCCATTCTTGTTTATTTGTTCTCTTATTTGTCTGTCCAGGATTTTCTCTAATGTCTTAAGAAGGAATGAGGAGAGGCTGATGCACCTGAAAGATTTTGCCTCTTGATATGATGTTCTCCCGGGTTTCGGGATGAACACTGCTCTTACCTCTTTCCATTTTCTTGGGATATATCCAGCTCTGATACTACTGTTGTAGAGAGCCAGTATATCTTTGCTTATGTACTTGCTGGCTTCTTGTAACATTTTAGGGAAGATTTCGTCCGGTAACATTCAACGATACTTAAAGTTTCGCCACTCATCCTTGATTTGAAAAACTGTATTGCAGCCGAATCCCTTAGCTTATTACGGTATCACGCAAGGGTATTATTAATTACCAAATGAAACTCATGGAATGTTCAGTTAAAAATTTAAAAAGATAATATTTCACTTAATAACATAGATATAACGATGAGAGGGTGAGGTTGTATCCGTTGAGGCGACCTATGCGTACTAGGCAAAGCGTTGCTCAGTGCTCTACCACCTACTTAGAACACTAAATATGATATATATTATTGATTGGCCTCTTTATTTTAAACGTCGATACTGGAATGTACAAATGTACATGACAACCCTTCTTTTAATTTAGTATTTTATGTTCTACCTTATAAGGTAGAAAATAAAACCTTCAAGGAGGTACAATAAAGTTACCAATTGGTTTATCGCAAATAACTGGCCAGCACGTAACGAACAAAAAACTAAAATCATCAACTTTCACGGGTAGCTTTATTTTTTTTTTTTCGTGCGGTAATCCCTTCGGATACCCCCCCCCCCCCGCCGGTCAGCGGGGGCGGTTATGTCGGGTTTGAACCGACTAAAACCGCACGCCGTCTCGGGTCTACAGACGCCGGGGTGTAAGGTTGCCCATAGACAATATCCCTCGCACCCCGACTGATCCTGAGCCATCTCCAGTTGCGAGATGGCCCCCTCGGATTTGGGAACCACGGTGTCCCCGTCTTGCCCCGGTTTCGGGGAGAGGCTCTAGTCGCCCCACCGTCCCGGCCTGCTTCTGCTGGGGTGACAGGTGGCCTCACCTCTCACCCCCAGGCCTGCGCTCATGGAGGACGGAGGTCGTTAAGCGACCTCCGATGCCTGAGTCGCCTGCGACGCGCGGCGAGCATGTTGCGGGCTCGGCGGGCCGGGAGAGTTCTAAATCTCTCCCGGGCGCGCTCCGCCATCTCCTTCGCGAGCATTACATGCTCGCAGAAGGAGGTGACGGCAGCCCACGCGCTCGCGCTCCGCACCATTGCCGCAATCATGCTGCCGAGCGAGAGGACTCCCACTCCGACGGCTGCCACTAGGTAATGCCTCGGCGCCTCCCACGCTGGGCAGACCGCCAGCGTGTGCAGCCCCGAGTCCTCGCTCGCGTCGCAGTGATGGCACTCAGGCGTTGGCTCCTTCCTGATCCGATGCAGGTGGTCCACGAAACTCCCCTTCCCGGAGATCACCTGCGTCAGTCAGTGCGAGAGGCTTCCGTGTCGCCTCTCTAGCCAATCCTCCATGATGGGCCTTACCGCCGCTATAGCGGCGTGCCCTGCACTTGGTTGCCCAAGTCGTTCTTTCCACTCCACCACGATGGCCTGGCAGAGCTGGGACTGCACAGCCTCGATTTCTCGAAGTTCGGGGTTCCATCCCTGCTCCCGCGCCTCCTTTCGCCACTGGTATAGTTGCGAAAGGGCTCTCGCCTCCAGGTCCCATGGCGGAGTTCCGGCAAGGAGACTAGCCGCCTCGAAGGAGATCGTGCGGTACCCGTGGATGACCGTGATGGCCATCACCCGCTGCGGAGCGCGCAGCATCCGCACACTTCTGGCCTTCAGGGCCTTCGCCCATAACTTTCACGGGTACCTATCACATTTACCGATTGACTGCTCAACCTCTTGTGCCGCTTGGTTAGGAAAGTTTTATGTTGGTGTTCTACAAGGAAGTATACTCGGCCCAACCCTGTTTATCATTTTTAGGGTTCCGTTGCCAAATGGCAAAAAACGGAACCCTTATAGATTTGTCATGTCTGTCTGTCTGTCCGTCCGTATGTCACAGCCTCTTTTCTCCGAAACTATAAGATCTATGCTGTTGAAACTTGGTAAGTAGATGTATTCTGTGAACCGCATTAAGATTTTCACACAAAAATAGAAAAAAAAAAACTGGGGGCTCCCCGTACTTAGAACTGAAACTCAAATTTATTTTTCATCAAAACCATACGTGTGTTATATCTATGGATAGGTCTTCAAAAATGATATTGAGGTTTCTAATATCATTTTTCTCTAAACTGAATAGTTTGCGCGAGAGACACTTCCAAAGTGGTAAAATGTGTGCCCCCCCCCCCCTGTAACTTCTAAAATAAGAGATTGAAAAAACTAAAAAAAATATATGATGTATGTGAACTTCCACCGAAAATTGGTTTGAACGAGATCTAGTAAGTAGTTTTTTTTTAGTACGTCATAAACCGTGAAATGCAATTTACCTTTCATTCAATCAACTCAAATATAAAATAAGAAAAGCATTATTATGTTACTTGCTGCTACGGAACCCTTCATGAGCGAGTCCGACTCGCACTTGGCCGCTTTTTATCAATGATTTATGTGAACTTACTCTCAAACGGAAAGATCGTGATTATGCTGACGCCACAGCCTTAATTTAGCGCATGTAATTGGGAAGAGGCTTCTGTTATACGCAGGCCGGCTTTAACCTTGTCACTACATGGGTCTCTGAAAACGTGCTATACCTTAATGTTGACAAAACAAATTATCTACCCATATCATTGACTGCCGCTTCTTTCCCTGAACACGCAAGTCCAAACAATACTGATACGCTATGTGCTTGCCCCAATTTACAAATAAAAAATAATATTACATACCTGGGGATCGTAATTGATAGGAATCTGAGTATTAAACCACACCTGACTCTCTTGGCATCAATTCCACGACAGCTCATCTATATTTTTAAGAACTTTAGAAATGCAGCCGACAAATTCAGTATTAAAAATACCTTTTTTTATTTTATTCGTGCGGGAATCCCTTCGGATACCCCCCCGCCGGCCAGCGGGCTTGAACCGACTAAAACCGCACGCCGTCTCGGGTCTGCAGACGCCGGGGTGTAAGGTTGCCCATAGAGCATATCCCTCGCACCCCGACTGACCCTGGGCCATCTCCGGTTTCGAGATGGCCCCCTCGGGTTTGGGAACCACGGTGTCCCCGTCTTGCCCCGGTTTGGGGGAGGGGCGCTAGTCGCCCCACCATCCCGGCCCGCTTCTGCTGCGGTGACAGGCGGCCTCACCTGCCACCCCCAGGCCTGCGCTCATGGAGGACGGAGGTCGTTGAGCGACCTCCGGCGCCTGAGTCACTCGCGTCACAGTGATGACACTCAGGCGTTGGCTCCTTCCTGATCCGATGCAGGTGGTCCCCGAAGCACCCCTTCCCGGAGATCACCTGCGTCAGTCGGTACGAGAGGCTATTCCGTGTCGCCTCTCTAGCCAATCCTCCATGATGGGCCTACCGCCGAAAAAAAAAAAAGGTACTTACAGTCCGCCGACTATATATCCTCTATTTAGCATGTATGTATTTAAAAAGCATTTTGAAATAAATTTCACTCTACACAACCACATACAAAGACGAAGAAAGAATAGGTTATTCCCACCAGTTCTCTAATATTCCCTACCGAAATACAATTGTAAACTAGTTGTGTAAAAATGTTAGTTATACTGAGACAGAGGACCTTCTTATCATGAACATTGAATGGCTTAATTGAGCTTAACATACATAACTTCACGCCTGTATCCCCGAAGGGGTAGGCAGAGGTGTATTACACACCCACGATTCGCCAGTTATGTTGAGGTCCCAATGTAATAGGGGGCGAGCCTATTGCCATCTACCGGGCACATTATTAAGCGAGCGATAATTAACATTTATTAATGCACACATAACTACGAAAAGTCAGAGGTGTGTGCCCGGGGCGACTGGGGATCGAACTCGAGACCTCGTCTCAGCAGTCCGTTACGTACGCCACCGGGCTATCGCCGCTTTCTTAATTGAGCTTAAATCATACGCATACGCATCTTAACAAACCATACTTACACTTACACATATGTATACACGTTCACACACACGTACACACCCTTTTACACAAATACACATTCACACACACACACACACCTATTTCCTTTTATTGTAACTTTAATTTATTCATTTTATTCATTAATGTGCTTCTTTACTATTCTATAGCTCATTTAATCCACTACTATCTGTGTTTCCGTTTATATCATGTGGGACGCCTGGTAATCCGTCTGACAGGATGCTCCTAGTTCAGATACCAGTTTCTCGCAAAAGTGTTGTCATAATTACTATTGATAATATTAAGAAACCTTTCAAACCTTTGTGAAAGAAAATGAATAAACTTATTTTTATTATTTTAGATTTGGCAGGTATATCTGTACTTATCTACTTCCTTCAGTGTTTAGACGTATGAAATTTTATTGTTGGCAATACTTTTATTGTTCACAAAACCTAGTAGAGCCCTTCAACGGCTATCTGTTATTTCGCAGTAAGAAACTCTCGTTCTTTCTCAAGCCAATAAATCAATGATTTAGTTTCTAGAGAGTCGTTTTATCTCCTCGATATTCACTTTTCTTGGTGGCTTCCTTTGATATTTCACTTATATTCATCTGTTATGCACATGATAGTAAACGAAAGTTACTCAGTCAGGAGATCCAATTCTTAACATGCAAAGAAGCACGACCCTGATTGGCCGAACCAACAAAAGGGTACCTATAAGGAAACAATAAGTTCTTGTAGAGAGCTACCCTAAAACAAAGCAAATATCATAACTTAACCTTGGTCATTTTTTGACGTCTCTACATTGCACTAGGGCTCATCGCGCCCTCGCGTGACAGGTAGTGCCTATCACCATCCTCAGGGCACACATTGTTGATTTTATTACAAACTCGTAATCTCGGCATATTTCTTCTAAGTAAACACGAGAATTGAACAACATGCAGATTACGTTCTTACTATTAATTTCACCGGAATATTGTAAGAACTGTTATAATAAAACAAGTCGGAGTCGACTGATGGGCCCCACCAAGACCTTCAGGTCTAAGTCTGCCTAACCTGCAAGCCGGTACACCTGCTGATTGACGGACGAGGCTCTGGCGCAGACTTTCCTCTCGGGATTGGGGAGTCAGACGGTAGTCGCTCTCAAATAAGTCATATAAGCAAAACTAAAAGGCAACCTAGCTCCGAGGCGAAAACCTTGGATGCAACCAGGAACAACGCTGAGATGATGATGAGATTATGAAATGATAGAATACCGACTAATATTTAACATTGTAATGTTAATGACTGCTTTAGGGTATATCCATAACTCGGGGTCCTCCGCAATAGGTTCCCGTGACAAAACGCAGTGTGGTTTTAATTCGTTACAGCTCCAATATACCCATCAGCCGTTAGTGCAGTTGATTGTAACCTATAAATCAATAATGTTTTGAATTATTTGTCTAATCACTTTTTATCGGTTAGCCTGTGGGAATCATGTTATATGGACTCTGCTCCACTAATGACTAGTATTACTCAAACTAATAATCCTTACACTATACCGAAACCCGATACAGATGAGCACAAACAAAGTTACCTATTAAATAGATAAAGCCGTTTAAAACGTGAGGTATTTTCATTGGAATAATTTTCGCTAGCAACTGTTCTGTAAACTCAATGAAACAGTATCACGATGTTTAATTAAATGGTGGGTCCTCGTTAAATTGTTTCAGCATTCAGTATGTTAAATTATACCTATGGAGAGAGCTATATGATTATACATCAATCATACTTTAAGTACACTATGTCATATTAATAACTTTTTGTTGCATGAGATACAGTTGAAAATTTGGTGAGTATAAGTAGGTATTGTATGGAAAATTGTTTAAACTTGGCCAAAACTACAAAACAAACCGTATAGCGGGTTTTCTTAGGAAACTCTTTAAGTAGTTAGTTGTAAAATAAACTATAAAGCCAATTATGAATAATTTATGATGTTCTAGGACTGTAGGACATATTTTTGCCTATACATGAATTTACTTAAAATATATGAAACATGACGGAATAGACGTACTAATATAGTCCCATCTCGACTATATTATCTAAATGCGCTATGGCTTCATAATTATGGGTCTTTATGGGTTTAATAATCAACTCTCTGCACGCCAAACGCAAAAGTTTGTATGCATGTATGGATGTTTGTTACTCTTTCACGCAAAAACGGCTGAATAGTTTTTTTTGTCTCTTTATTTAAGGAGTTATAGTCCCTCGAGACTATGCCACTCCGTAAGGTCAACAAATTTTTTTTACTTATAACTATATAATAACTAATACATAATATTATGTCATATACGTGACGATCTCCTTCTCATACCAACTAGAACCACCCTATACAGTGCCTTTGCTGCCTCCGAAAGCAACAATTGCCGAGTTGTCCCAGCTTATTAGTAAAAAAAGACATATCCTGATTTACGTCTTCGTTTCGGACACACTCCATCATAATATGCAACGCATCTTCTACTATGCCACATTCAGAGCAGAGGGGGGATGGAACCTTCTTCATCATGTGTGCGAATTTATTAAGTGGAATGTGGCCGGAACGTAGTCTAAAGGCTGTAACTAATTTCTGTCTCCCCAATGTACAGTCATCAAACCACGGGATCTTCCAAGGCTCGTTTTGTAGGGTTTTGTACCATATACCTTTCTCCACTGATCGCACATCAAAATGAACCCAGCTGAATAAATCTGGCTGAAATTTGGTACAGGGTTTAGAATGTATTCTAGAATAACACATAGTCTATCTTTTTATCTCGGGAATAAGTTCTCATAAGAACCGGAAACGGGATCAGAATTCCACGCGGGTGGAGCCGCGGGCAACAACTGGTACAAAATAAAGCACTCTTCCTACTTCCTACAAATCCCTAGTGCGATTCGGATTCCCGAACTCAAGGTTCTGAAACCTCTTCTTTTACATAGTAAACTGATTAGCATTTACTGGTTCGATTCAAAGACGTTGATAGATAAATCGGGCTATTCCAATAGACATGAAAACGCTTCACCTATATATATATATATATATAGTCGCTCACGATATATATATATATATATATATATGGGAAAGTTAACAAACTGTAGAATGATCTCCCTACTGTGGTTTTTCCGAGAGACTACAATATGGGGTTCTTCGAGAAGGGCATTAGGAGGTTTCTACAGGTTCGGCAGCGCCACTGTGACGCCCCTGGTGTTGCACACGTCCATAGACCTATATGAACTAATATCAGTAGGATTTTAAGAATATCAGGAGATTTATTCTGTGCTTATTCTTAGAACGCTAGAAGCGAGAATGGAAACGAGTCGCTCACGAAACATTAGAAACAACACAGTAACAGTCTAAGTATACCTACTCATAAAATTTTGTGTAAATTTGTGTTCCTACAGTGAGTACAGGGCCACCAAAACTCTGCAAGGAGGTGCTGTACGCCTGTACTTCCAGAAATGGATCTGTCATTGTGTCTTGCGCTGCTAGCAATATTAGTTAAAACTAGGTCTTATAAGTCTCCATAGATACTCACGCAAAAACCGCGCCTTGTCGTGGAGTTGCGGATACCAGCCCGTGATACCATACCATACCAAGTCTCCATACGATAAAGTTGCGATAAAATATATTTTTACTCCATATGACTCTACATAATAGAATATTTAGCAGCATAAATACTGTGCTAGGTTTTTCTTATAATTTGGTATTTTATGGACCGTGACATTTGCCAGTTTAAAAACAAAATTAAGGTATAGCTTTACCCGAGGCACTACTCGGGTAAAGCTCGCGGAAGTTTTGAAGTTGGGCGGGCGGAGTTCGGAATAGAATCAATCTTGTGAATCCTTATTGATGGAGTAACCTTTTCTTTAGAAAAATCCAAAGTTATCTTTGGTCTACAAAATTAGAAAGGCAATCGGAAGCTTGTCTTACAATGTGATCGAGGGTTTAGGGTCGAGGTTCAGCGAGACGGACAAAAGATTTAATTACACGCATGAATCAAGCGTGCAGGGAGTGAGGGATGAGGACGTGTGCGAGGGAGGGACGTCATTGAGCGATAACCGTGAGCTGTGCACTCACGCGCGTTGTGCGCTGCCGATGTGTTGGCCGATAAGACCGTCAGATGCCATTGTTTTGCGAAGCTAAGGAAGTGCGGGCGATATCGTGCATGGTATCATTTATAATTAAAAACTTTTCTCTGCATAGAAATAAACACCAGACCGCTTTACACGGATATTTAAAGTAGGTAGGTAATACTTTCTGAAAACATAAAAAATAAAAACAAGGTCACTTCATCCGATGCCAAAAAGGCACACTATACTACTACAGTCATGAAGCGAATCTTTGAATCGAAAATGGTAAGAGATAATATGCGAATAAATATAGTTTTTACTTTTACTCTTTACTATTAAGAGGTTGTTGACGATGAACGAAATGATTAATTTTTTAAATTACTTTATACTATAAAAGTAGATATTGTATACTACACTAAATGTATAGCTTAACCCTTTCTGCTCCTCCGGATAAAAGTACCTACACGTCGATGGTGGTCTCTCGAATGCAGTGCAAATCCGACAATCCACAACCGTTGCTCTGTCTATGAGTCCAAACGTGTTGTACCGTATGATTTTTTAAGTGAAAATATAAATTAGATTTTTCTGTTAAAGAATTTTCAGTGACAGTATAGAATCTGGAAACGTGCCTGATAAATACCAGTAGCTATATCTCCGCACAAATCAACCAAAAAAATTACGAAAAAAAATCACAAAAATACTTAGGCAGTACATATTTGTGTAACAATTTTAAGAACCTAATTAGTTTTTATAAGAGAAGACAAGGAGAGTCTTATTCTACTTTCAGTAGAACAGGTAGAAGACACTTGCCATTCTGTTAAGAGCCAACCTACATAGGTAGTATCAGTACTCTGTACTTCTTTTTCCACTGATGTTTTTTATAAATTTTTGATTGTACATAATATCATATACAATATAATATAATATAATATAATATATATAATATAATATATACAATATAATATATTTATTATAACATAATAAATAGGCTAGCCCTGTTAGAGTTATATAGTAAAATAGCGATAATGCAAATATATGCAGGTACCCGTGAACAAGCGTACGTGTACGCGATGTCAGCGGCTGCGCTGGCGTGGTCCGTGGCACGCGCATGCGCGGCTGGTTCGCTACCAGCGTGCTCCTGCGCGTCGCCGCCGCGCGCCCCTCCTCGTCCACCAAGACAGGCTCAAATCACGCCTGCTGAACCACATGCCAGGTTTAAATGGGGTGGTTGTGGTGACAATTATCAATGGGCTGAAAGGTAGGTGTAAATACTGATGTTGAGGAATATGTCATGTATTTATCTGTCTGTGATATAACCCGGGCAGATGCTGGATGCGGCAAGCTGAAGACAGGGCGCTATGGCGCTCATATAGGGGAGACCTATGTCCAGTAGTGGACTGGATTAGGTTGACGATGATGATGATGATATAACCCTGTAATTAATGGTTGTTAATAGAGTTTTTCGCATTAACACTCGTCACCTGGCAAAAAATAAACAGTAGCTGAGGAGAGGAGCCTTCATAGCCAGATTCTTTTGACAAACGCTATATACGGATATACCTAGTCTATTATCACCTAAGTACCTACTTATTGGACCACGGATATCCAAATGAAGGTGCTTACAAGAACAACCAATCTTTGTATGTAGCTGCCTACCTACATACACTGTAAAGTTTCGACATACATGCGCACATATACTCATGCCTTGCTCTCTCCGGGTTGGCAGACATAACAGCCCTCCACATACTTGGACTCTGCGTCAGAGAGAATATGTGGTGGACTTCTGCACCAGCAAATTATATTAGGATCAGCAACATATCTCCAAAGAAAAATAGAGATGGTTGCCACTTCCGTTATCCAGGGTGCATCACGAGGTTTTCTACCCAGCCCGATAAACTACAACTCCAATCATCTTTTACTTTTAGATTCGCAAAGCAGTTCTTGGATAGTCACGAGATAGACGTTCGCGAGGGTAAAGTGGATACTTTCATAGAAATGGAAACGACGACTACAGAACTTCCGACCACCACAACTACTCTGGAGCCGACCACGATGCCACCGGTGGTCATTTTAGTAGACGATCAACCAGCGCCGACTAATACAAGTGATGCTCCAAAAACTAGGAAGAAAGGCCGCCGCGGCCGGAAACGTCTCCCGCGATCGCCGCGACGTGGCAGGCCTACGAGGAAACGATTCAGATCTAGATCGAGGTAGAATAATAGTGATAGCGACTAGCGCCCTCCCCCAAACCGGGGCAAGACGGGGACACCGTGGTTCCCAAACCCGAGGGGGCCATCTCGAAACCGGAGATGGCCCAGGGTCAGTCGGGGTGCGAGGGATATGCTCTATGGGCAACCTTACACCCCGGCGTCTGTAGACCCGAGACGGCGTGCGGTTTTAGTCGGTTCAAGCCCGACATAACCGCCCCCGCTAGCACGCGGGGGGGTATCCGAAGGGATTTCCGCACGAAAAAAAAAAAAAAAAAAAAAAAAGGTAGAATAATAGTAATACTTTTATTATGTACTTTTAATCAATATAACGAGGTAGCCTACCTCATCGTAAAGCTGGGTCTGAGCTAGACTTTCTGGGCATCATCGTTCGTGGCGTCCAGTGTGGACGTACAACGAACCTACAAGAATCAATGACCTGGAACGTAGTTACCGCAGGTCCTTTGTGTTCTTCAAAATACCGATAATAATTAACGGAGCACAGTTGAGCACAAGCCAAACGCTTAAGGCGTGCTCGTTTGAGGCTCATAAGTCGGGTTCACACTAGCGTAGGCGCAGCTTTACTTTGTCTTTCGAACTTTTTTAGAGAATATTATTCATCGAAATTACTATTACGTTCTTGGTTTGTCGTTAACGCCATCAGCTAAACTAAATTGCTTGTGTTAGCAGTAGTTCACGTCGGTACTCTAATATCCAGGGTACGAACCCACGACAACTCGATCACAAGTGAGACGCCTTTGTGGGCAACAAGTGGTCAAGGTAATTAACGCGTATTTAACGTTCAAGGTACGATTATGAAGACCGAGGCTCAAGATACCGTAATATAGAATACCGAATGGCGGCTGACGACCCGAGATTTGATCCGCAAGTTGATCTGCAAACTCGACTCGAACGATTGAGACCACTCATAGCATCTGCTAATTTAATGAATGGCCGATTTGGTCGCAAGGTGGGTATTATTAGACTGTTTATTTATAATTCACTAATAAAAGAGATGTAAGAAATCACGCAGCTGTTGTTAGCTTCAGGTGTGTTTATATCTTTTTATAGGACATTTACGTAGGCCATAAAAATATCTAATGTTCACATCGGTGAGGGTTCGTAAAATACAGACGTGAAACTTATGGAACAAAAGAATTCTTTCGGTTGGTTAGGACTCTGTATTCGAGATGATTGAATGTCATATTTAAAGACAATGCTACGACTGCTACGATGTTCTACGAACATTGCCTATAACTGTATCTCCACTGAAATTCTTGTTTTTTTTTTAAGGAATATTAGTCTCCCGCTAAGCTTCAAGCTTAAGCATGTGTTAGGAGTGGGTTCACCTCGGTAGCCAGGATTCGAACCCGGGACCGTAGGGTCGACTCCTTAACCACTAAGCTACCGACGCTCAACTTTAATTGTTCAAATTTTGGGTTATATGCTTCTTTGCGCAATCAAAGGGCTCATGTGTCAGCAAAATGGTACCTG
Source organism: Cybosia mesomella (assembly GCA_946251805.1). NCBI lineage: Eukaryota > Metazoa > Arthropoda > Insecta > Lepidoptera > Erebidae > Cybosia > Cybosia mesomella. The sequence goes on along the minus strand of OX276390.1, from coordinate 23,551,825 downwards.
TTTTGTCAAGTTAAAACTACATTTTAACTATAAGGGTCGGTTTCCAAAAAAGCGAAGAAGAGAGATGTGTGAAAACGAGTAGAGTGGTGTAGCAAGCAAGGTGTTTCCACCAATACGGCGGGAAAATCTGAGCTCGCTAGAGCAAAGGCACATTAGTTACTTTGAGAATCGCAAACAGAGGCAGCAGACCCCGGGGCCCAAGTGCAGGTTTTGGATGCAACCGGCAATGACGCTCGGATGATCGAACAGTCTTGGACAATCACCATTTACACATCCATTACACGTGAGATTTGAAAAAAAAGCAGCTTCGCTTCTCTCCGCTTAGTTGGTACACAGCGGGTGGAGAGATAAGGAAATATTGATATCCGATTAGATATTCAATGACCAAATATTTCACTAAATATATGACCTAATATTCCACTAAATATTTCCTTTCGCGTACGCGGTACGCGAAAGGAAATATTTAGTGGAAACAAACGTTTCGAGTGTTGCGGCGCAGGCGGTGTCGGCGGGCATGCGCACGAAGTGCACGTGCCACGGCGTGTCGGGCTCGTGCTCGGTGCGCACGTGCTGGCGCGCGCTGCCGGCGCTGGCGCGCGTGGCGGGCGCGCTGGCGGGCGAGGCGGCGCGCGCCGCCGCGCTGCTGCCGCGCCGCCGAGCGCGCCGGGCGCGCCCGCGCCTGCGCTACGTCACGCCCAGCCCCGACTACTGCGAGCCCGACCCCGCTGCCGGCTCGCTCGGGACTCACGGCAGGTGAGTACCATCTCATTGTTTTGAGAAACTCATCCTCCAAGCTTCTTCTTTACTCAGTTGTGGTCGGCTTTAAAATTAAATCTAGAAGCCAGAACCACACATGCAGGGCGAGGCTGTCACCCACATGTGCTGGTGCAACAAATCGGTTCTTTAAAAATACATGTTGTCCTACAATCCTGGGTGGATTAAGCGGTACGTGCAAAAGAATCCTATAATGCCTTCAGTTTGAAGGCCACGGCATGGTATATATGGTGATATCCTTATTCCTGACACTTCCCTTTTACCTTACCATCAGGCGTGGTGAAGACATTTTGACGTGCCCTACATAAAAAATATTAATAATGTAATTACTCGGCATAAAAGTCCATATTTACAATAATGTATCTACAATATAACTGCCGCGGTAGCCTAGTGGTATGGGTAATGGACTGCTGAGACGAGGCCTCGGGTTCGATCCCAGGTATTACCATGGCACACACCAATGACTTTTCGATGCCGTCGAATGTCGTAGAATAATTTATCGCAGGTTTATAAGTGCCCGGTTAATGGCAATAGGCTCGTCACCTATTACATTGGGACCTAAACATAAACTGGCGAAGTGTGGGTGCTAGCACCTCTGCCTACCCCTTCGGGGATATAGGCGTGAGTTTATGTTATGTTTATAACTTGGTAAAACGGCTGTAACTACCTAATTGGACAAAAGCTTTATTAGTTACATTAAAATAAAGTTTCTCAATTTAAAACTATTGTTACACGAAATGAAAGAGTCCAACAGGTAGTTATATGAAATGAAATAGTCGAACTAGCTACATTAAAGTAACTACAATGTACCACACCAAACTCGTATAGCCTGTGCCAAAACCTCGTTCGTCAATCGGCAGGTGACCTACCTACCGGCTTGCAGGCTTGGCCCTGAGAATCTTGGCGGGGTGGGACACCCATTGACTTATAAAACGATTAAGAGCAGTGTCCCTTACCGCGCGGTCGGCGCCGCAGGAAGTGCAACGCGAGCGCGGGCGCGGCGCCGGGCGGCTGCGGGCGCCTGTGCTGCGGCCGCGGGCGGCGCGCGCTGCGCTCCTCGCGCCTGGAGCGCTGCCACTGCCGCTACCACTGGTGCTGCCGCGTGGACTGCCAGCTGTGCCGCCTCACCAGCGAGGACCACTACTGCAACTGAGCGCACGACACACCATCACCATCTCAGCGTGGAGTCCTTGTCGCATCCCGGGAGCTCGGTGTCCGCTTCCCGGCTTCTCCTCCTTCACTACGCGCAGTCTTAGGCATCCCTGGCAATGAGAACATTGGCATGCATTTCATCTTCTACGATGCCAAACCAGCACTTCATGGGTCTACCCCTCCTACCGGGCCCGGTGGAGGCGGCACGGCCAGACATTTGTCACCCACGTAGCCTGGCCATCGCCGCAACATGTGGCCGTACCAGCGAAGGCGACTCTCCTGCATTTGAACTGAGGACACAACCTCAAAGATACCACCACTTGTCCTAAATGACTGCTGCTTAGTGTAGCTGAACACTTCAATCATTTTATCTAATCTAAGTTGAATGTGCTTTCAAATTTTAAAACATCAATTCAAAACCATCACAGTATGTATTTTCTTAATGTAAAAACTAAAATCTGATGTTTGCATTTAAATCAATTACTATTTTATTTTTACGAAATTGAGTAGAATATTGTATCTAGCTAGATATCGATGGAATAAGCAAAGGTATATTTAATACGAAACACAACATTGAATGCACGCTACCACGAAAACCTTAACGTCCCCGTGTAATTCGTGGTTACACTATTCTAAGACATGTAACACACCCAACACTCACATTTCGTAAACTATATTTTTCAGGGTCACGTAATAGGAGACGAGTCTATTGCCGTATTCTAATGCGCCACGGGAACCACGTGACTTCATCATCATTTTTTAATCAGATTATCCGCTATACATAATGCTCACCAAAGATAATACTCATATATTAGCTAGTCATTACTTCTACAATGAATTAAGAATCATAGTGTAAACTACCCTCTATCTATAAAGAAAAGTAATTACGTAGGAACTAGCTAGTACTGGTAGTTGTCACCGGTAGCGGTATATTCAGGGCCGTGCTACGTACAGTCAACGACAAAAGTCGCTTAAGAAATTATAATTTATTGATCACCCTTAAATCACACTCCACCACTTAACGACACTCTTAAATCTTTCATAAAATAATGAACAAAATATGAAATATATTAACGTTGTCCTCTTAGGATTATAAAACTATTTAGTTATACCTAAATAAATTATTGGTACATGTATTCGAATGTAGAAAAAGTAACTATAAATATCTAGGTATTTCGCAACTTCTGTTCTCGTGCTGAAACCTAGTGTGCATCCCATCACGGCAACAGGTTCGCACCCTATTACGTGGGAATGAATATGACTAACGAAACATGGGCCATTTATCTGCCTCTTCCTACTCGTTAAGGAATACAGGCGTGAGTATGTTTGCTAATTTTGTCGTTGACTGTACATACCATATAGGTAGATCTTCTTATCCTACTTATTTAAGGCTGTTATTTATATTTTTTAGCATATCGATTTTGTTGTAGGTATTTAAGTAACTATTTAGAGTGTAATCTTACGACAATAAAGAGTATTAGATGTAACGTAGAATCTACCAAAGACTTCGTAAATTCAGCTTTACAAACTTGAAGTATTTTTAATCGTAGGCAGGTATATCGTATTATCATGATAGACACAATAGTGATTTACATACCTAAACCCAATTAAATATAGAAAAACCATTTTCTTGTTACCTATACTTAATATAACCTACCTATAACGTATCAAGTATGTTGTAGTACCTTGATGTATATATTTTCTATCTTTTTAGTGAACTATCACTTAGACTTAGATACCTACGTTTTCTCTACTAGCATATTAACATGTAATTTTAGTGAACAATTGCAGTGCGAAGAAAATAAGATGACTTGCTGAAGATTTAGGCTTGCGAGATACCTACAGATTATGGAACTAGCCAGGGAGAGTTTTGGGGTTCTAAATACTAACTAGTTTACACGAGTACATTATCTTGATATCGAGTTTTAACTAACATGATTATTCTACTGACAACGGCGAATGGATGAAGGTAGACTTCTTCTAAGTCACCTTACCACCGAGTGTTTAGTGTTAGGGGTACGATTCCCTTCAGAAAGAATCGCGTATTCTGTGAAGCTCAAATTTTTTTTCTGAATCTGGATATAGGTAACTTTGCATCCATGAATGCGTGTGTATGAGACGGTCGGGATGTGACATACGTTCGTGCGGAAATCCTCCCGCTTTCGAGATGGCCCTCGGGTTTGGGAACCACGGTATCCCCGTCTTGCCCCGGTTTGGAGGAGGGGCGCTAGCCGGCCTGCTTCTGCTGTGGTGACAGGTGGCCGCGCCTGCCACCCCCAGGCCTGCGCTCATGGAGGACGGAGGTCGTTAAGCAACCTCCGGCGCCTGAGTCGCCTGCGACGCGCGGCGCGCATGTTGCGGGCTCGGCGGGCCGGGAGAGTTCTAAATCTCTCCCGGGCGCGCTCCGCCATGGCACTGGCGTACCTAATACCGACTGCTGTTTGCGTTTTACAGATTTAAGTACATCAACGCGATACCGAGCAATACGAATCTCAGCAATGTTTGTACTGTACCTAAACTTAGATATTTTATGTTAAATGCTAATTTTAAATACATATACTCTTTCCAACCATATATTTAACTTTTGACAGCGACTTCAGAACCTAACTGTTGCATTATTGGTAAAAGTAAACTTGGAAAACCGCGGCCCAAAAATATATAAACTGCCTAATCATATGAATCTACCCTATTTATAACCTATTAAAACACTAAAATGCTTTAAATGTCTCGGTTAAATTGCAATATACGATTCATTCGCAATATAAAAAGTTGCATTTTACCGCAACTAATGTTGGGATCGAATGTTTTCGCTGCAAATCAATGAATCGCAAATACATTTACACTTATTTTTATTTAACGTCGATTATTTTAGCCTATCGTTTGTAGTTATGGGTTCTTGGACCTCCTTTCATTGAAAAACATCAAAATGTTGAAGTTGTGTTGTAAGAATTATAAGTTGTCATTATAATATGTAAAAACAATTAAAATAGTTACATACTTCAACATTATTTTATTATAATTAATCGTCGTTAATTATTAGTGTAGTCAATTAAACCCCTGATACACAAGTTTAATAAAAATTATGAAATATCGAACAAAAATAAAATATCAATATACAAAATCGATTGCAACTTCAAAAATAAACTCGATTGTTGTGTGAAATCGAATAGGTTACGCATTATGTAGGACGTAACAATTTGATGAAAAATTTAGCTATTAAAAAAGTTAAATAAATGGTTGGACCAAGTATTTATGTTGATCCTCCGAATAAATGAATAAATAAAGTAACGGATTTTAACTTTTAAATACCTACTGTTGTAAATAAAAGTCGTACTTAGAGAAGTTTGTTTTATTGTGACATCTGTTGTATTTTTTATATCTAACACAACAATAATCTCTCGGATGTGTCTGATAGCAAAATAAATAGAAAACAATCCAAATGTTATCGTAATTTGTCAAAATTATGGCGACACAGACACTTTCTCCTCCCGATGTCGGTCATCTTGACTTTTATAGGCGCGACTGCCGTCTGACCTGCGAACCTCGAGAGAGAACCTGCGCCAGAACCTCATCCGTCAATTAATAGCTTGCGCGAGAGGTTGGTTTAGACCCCAAAGATCTTGTTGGGGACCCATACATCCTATAGCATGAAAGATTAAGAAAGACCGATGCGCATCGCCTGATGGTAGGCTAAAGGGAAAAGGGGATATTCGTAGGATAGACTAAATTGTATGGAAGAAATAAAATCTCAACAGGAGTGTGACTTTATATTTATTTACAGTACTATTGAATTTAACGTAGTACAATAGGGACCTCATACAATGCAGTCGTTACTAAAGGAATATGTACATACAACCAATTAAGTAGGTATGTAATAATTACACTGTATATAACTACGAACTCGAGACAAGTTGTGGTGGTAGTAACAGGACATAGGGATGATAGTTAAATTGCTATAATAAGATACAACACTAGTGAGCATTCTACTTAATATTACGATATACCGAAGCGCAATTGGGGCGAAGCACTTCGTCAGTTCTGGTCCTAGGTGAGCGAGAAAAAATGTAATTGGTAAAGATAGGCTCACAGTAGGTACGTCATAATCTATGTTGCTATGAGATACTGGTCTTACTTCCGATCACTAAACATGTGACTAAACAGAATTCATATGGCATTTTACATATGGGTGCTAGTATGATAAAGCCAATAACATCCCAACATCCTACAAGACGATGATTTAATTAACTGCAACATGTTAGACTTTTGTCTTTTTTAGCTGGTAAAGGCTATTTTAAAACAGCACAGAGATAGATAAGTTAATTAGGTAAGTAAGCATCTGTACCCAATTGCACCTGCAACAAGATTATCTTTATGAAATAAAACTTGATTTAACGGATTCTATCACCGGTGAGAAACCCCGGGGACTCCCCGTGACTCCAATGGCTGTAAAAAAGCAACTGAAACGTCGGGATCAGTGTAAATAATAATACAAAACCAAACTAACTGATGTCCGCCGCTCCGCCCGATGTCGGTTATAGTTTTATGGTCATATCTGTATCTCCCATTCTACTTAACCAATTGTAATCAAACATACGGCAGATTTTAGGTCTGACCCAAGACCTTTCTAATAATAAAAAAACCTCATCAAAATCCGTTCAGTAATTTTGCGTCCATCGCGAACAAACATAAAACGAACTACCTAATTGTAAATTTTTTCATAATATATTATTATTTCATACATTGCGATAGAATCCATTAAAATAGTTTTATTTCAATGTGTAATATTCGCGTAAAATGTCGACAATGTCTGTAGTTTATCTTGTTTTTGGCAAATACAATTTTCAAAATGTTTGTATTTATTTTTTCATCAGTCGATATTTCACCGCACTAGACTATAACAGAGAAATAAATCGCCATCCTGCTCATCTCTATTGTCAATATTACGAGTTATTTGGCAGTCTTACACACAAACACAGTAGTATTTAGTTCTAATCAAACCTAGTAATAATGGTTTACTTTTTATGAATTACAAAAATAAAACTTGTATAGGACAATATAACAGATACAAAATCCCTTTACTTATGAACTAAACAATCACGATTTGCTTATAGCGAAACAGGTGGCAGGTAAAAAGTAAGATCATACATTGCATTGCTGTGTTCTAAGAGCTGAGTTTCACTCGTTCAGTTTCATTGTCCAATTTTCAGTAGTTCTTATTTTTACATTTCAATTACAATAAAATTTTAGAATTTTACACTTATGTGGCCTAACAGGAGAGATTTTTTTTCATTTATTTCTATAGTAACTTTATTTCTATAACATAATATTAATAATAATAGTAACATCTACTTTCAGATGATTTAAAAATACAGTGTGCTCGAACGAAGTACTGCACGGAATGATGATCAATCACGGCAATGATAAAAAACAAGTAATCTATTCACTCTCCGTGGCGGAAACTATTTTTTCATAACGCAAGCTTAGCATTCTTTGATAGATATTGAAATAAGACAGAGCCATCTAGCTAGTGATAGTTAGGTGCGATATCACATTTATAATAATTGACAGTTTAGCTCTCGACCTTCGAAATGGTGTCAAGAAGAATGCCTTATTTCTTATTTGGGTTAATTTAGAAGACGGACGAGTGAATCACAACGTAAATTAATCTCGAAGCTCTTGACTGAGAAATACATGGCATACCACTATAGGGCATTGCAAATTATCCATAGCACAAATTCAAAGTATATTTTGTTCTAAAGTCGATTGAAAATTTAAGTTCAATTGTGAACGAAACTATCGCAAAGTGTCTCAAATTTGCATCTATTTTCAATTTTTTTGATATGGTATTCTTTATATTTCAGTAGATGAGTTCTAAAACAGGAATTATAGCTGGTTACAAAATAATCCAGGTCCACAAAACGCGCAGATATAGAGATCATATCCACAAGCCATTCACTCACTCACGGATAACCCCATTGAACAGAAATTGGAATAAGCTAATAATATCACTACTGTAATTCATCATAACTCGGTGTGCTCGTCGTGTTCTGAAACAGAAGAATTGACTGTTTAATGCTGACAGCGCCATTCAATATGCAAAGTTTTAGTAGGCGTTTTAATAACACTTTTGCTTAGCTGGAACTTATGCAATATAATATAAATTTTCTAATAGATTCCAGATACATTCAATACATTCATCTTAAAATAAACAAAGCCGTATCTAGACCCAAAGTGATATCAAACCATAGCTTGTAATTCATGCATACAAATAAATATTTATACTGAGCGGGGTTCGAATCCGCTATCCTTGGCGTAGTAATTGAACGCTCGCCCGAAACATCAAATAGGGCTTCGACCAGCCGGAGGTTTATTTCTACATTGAATTTTAAAATTATTCAAGATTACCCAAGGTTTTTTTTAACTAATACTTACTTGATGTACTATCTGGTGTGGATTCTTCATGATCAGGTGCCTCAATTTCCTGGAATAATTCGGTATATTATATATTTAATCAATCATGTAGAAAGCTACTTTTGTAGCGGATCCATCATCTATTTGAGTTGGTTACCTGTTCATGATCCGAGGCCTCGTATAGTCCGCGGCGGACTCTCGCCTGCAAGGCCTTGATCTCGTCGTCATACTGGCTCCACTCGGGCACTATGCGCATAGCCGCTGATAACTTCGCCTCTTTCGTCATTGGGTTATTGCACTGTTGCCGAAAAATAAAGTTAATTTATATTAGGGTCAACCTATTATTCCTTCGGGTAAACCGTGTCCCTATCTTGTCTCCCTTTCGATACAAATTAATCGTGTCTCAAAGCATTGTTATGTTACTACTTTACGTAATAATTTAAAAATATTGTTCTAGAGTGCAATTATATTTATTTTCATTACAATATAATAACGCTCTTCCAATGCATTTACATTTTTCCAGTTTTTCAATGTTTCATTTTATTATTAATGAAAATTGTCAAACAGTGTCCCTAAATTGCAATTCCGCTGTCCGCCAAGTTACGACCCTTAGAACTTATCATATGGAAAAATAAATGACTCTGAGTCTTAAATGAATTAATAAATAACTAAGGATGACACAATCGCTATCCGCTATTTTGATGCGCCCCGTTAGTCGCCCACTAGTCGATTAAGGAACAAGGTGCGTGTTCATTTGGTGTTCCCTAATTTCTGGTTAAAAAGAAGTAAACATCCGTTATTTTTGTTTGTTAATACTATATTGTTTTAGTTATTTATGTTTACGCGAAACGCCTACTTAAACCATCAGAGCATTACTGTTGCTATGTGTATGCAAGCTAAAGACTTTTATTATCTTCTTTATATCTATAATCTGTGCATTACTCTGCAATAGACAACAATTTTCACTGAAAAAAAGCATGTCGTTTTATTTCACATCTCACCTAAAGAAAACCTGATAAAATCCTAAACTCCCTATTTACAATCCCCGTTTTTTTTTGTTTTTTAATCAAGGTAGTGAGCACGGGGACATAACCTTTAAAATGTCTCGTAAAACGTACAAAAAAATATTGATGACCCATTAACATGTTAAAACCATACAGCAGCTTGTCTCACTTGCTAGCTTAAGTACATATAACTATTTACCTTTTTTTTTTTATTTATCGTGCGGATATAACTATTTACCTACACCTACCGTGGACTTAGATTTAGGGTGAAAGTAACACCCAACTGCTGTTGAAATAGAGTCATGCAAGTAACACAATATCTGTTCTCTAAAGCTCAATCAAATTCTTTTACGTTTACAAGCAAGACAGATTTCGTTAAAAAAATGGTTTTGTAATAGCCAGGTGCATGGCAGTCTGATCAACCTGCTATGCAAATACAACATACTGCTACTTAACATCAGTATTCAATTATTGCAATACATCCTCGAATCGTACTGAGAAAAATACGAGTATACCATCTAGTCATGAATGAAAAAAGCGAAGATCTCTTACAACATTGAGCATGATACGTCACAATTTTAGAGCTGTCTGTTTGTGCTCTCAAAAGCTCTACTACAACTATGAACTACGAAGGTACTAACCAAATCAATGGTCTTGGCATAGGTCTTGGAGTCGTTGTCGCACCAAGTCTCGCACCACAACCACTCTTGAGGCAAAGATTTGATTGCTACTTGATGAATCATGTTGTTTGGCAAATCTTGATCTGGAATAAATAAATATCGTGAAGCGTACATGTTTGTTTGGTCACATTATTCGGCTCTTGCAAGTTACTTATCAAACTTTATTTACTCAAAGTGTATGCTGGCAAAACTGTTCTAGGTAATATACTTATAATTGTATTCAATAGCGGCTTATCTTCGAACTTATCGAAATAAATGGTGTTAATTCATAACTACGTAGCGAATATCCTCTCATATCAATCAGCTCATCTACTTGCATCTTGATCTGAAAGAAATTCTTGCTTAATGACCAGGCGGTTCTTGCTTATATCACTGTAAACTGTATATGGCTCCATTTTTGGCAGTAAATAATTTAGTAGTATTGATAGTTTGGGTGTCCACATGCTAAAAAAAAGTAGTGATAGTTTCTGAGTGACAACTATTACTTACCCAAATTCGACAAACTGTTAGGATCCTGGCTGAGTGCCTGGTACTGTCCTCGCAGGCGGTCGCCGGCGGCGATGCGACGGAAACGCTTCAAGTCTACTACGTACAACGCGCTGATGTGATAACTGCGACCTTGCAGGTGATTACGCCAGTAACCTTGCTTCCAGAATCTATGAACGTTAAACAGTAATGTATAAATTACTAAATAGGAAATATACGCACGTAGTTCTGAATACAAATTATAAGGACACGCCAGGCAGTTGTTGCTCAAAATATTATACCTGTTGCATGAACATAGGCCTAAATGCAGCTACGACATAGAATAAGGCACGGGTTTAAAACAGCATGAGTAACTAAATAGAACACACCTGAACCCTTCCATCTCTCTTCTGCTGTCACAGAATGGTGTGTAACCGTAGGGAGCGCCGCCCAGGTCCAAGTCTACCAGTTCTTTCAAGTCAGCACGGACAATCTGCAACAAGTCAAAGATTCATAGAATTTTTTAAAATATATCACTAACGTAGTATAGCGTGCGGCCCCCTGCTTTTATAAAATGTGCAACATGCAAACATCCTAGGCTACTATGGATGTTTGCAAAACCAAGCCGTCATGATCGCGCTGCCGACCCTGTCAAAACTTTCTCATTGGAATAACTTAGTAAGTCACTTGGTAAAATATTAACATAATTATCAACAACAGCATTCCACAGTATGAGCATGATGTCAAGGAGACAAGATATAAGAATTTTACCTGATCAGCATCAACGAATATTATCTTCTTAACGTGTAGGGGGAAGAGTACGTCAAGGAAAAGGATCTTATATCCCCAGATAGTTCGCTGTCGGTCACGTTGTCGCTGCAGCCAGCGCGGCCACTGGTACTGCACCAATTCGTACTCGAATCCGTACTCTTGCGCCATGTATGGCAAAATATCCTAGGAAAGTTTAAATCACATGTAAATTTGGCAGGAAAATGTTAAAGTCAACTTCTTCGTGTGCTGAAATATCTCCAAAATTAAAAATATAAAGTTAGAAAATATGTCATTTTTCATTACCCACTTCCTGAAGAAATGGTAAATTAGTTTCTTTTAGTTAACATTATTATTTACCACTATTATTGTACAGACTATAATCTATCCCTGTACCAAATTTCAACCAGATTCGTTCAGCCGTTAGAGCGTGATTTAGTAATGAACATCCAAACATACAAATATTTTCACAAATTTGCTCATTTAAAATATTATAGTAGGATAGTAGGTTAGTAAGAATAATTTTAATCAATATTTTATTGCCCTCTATTCCTAATGTAAATAAGCTTACCTTTAGTGAAGGACTGAGATAGTTCTTAAGGAACCAGAACTTGACAGGTGACTTAGTATGTTTGAGTACAGACAACATCATGATGCGAAGGAATCTCTCGTACAGATGTCCTGATGCGACTGAGAATATGTTTATAGTTTCATCTTGTGCCTCCTGCTCTTCGCCACCACCAAACGAACTGACAAATTCAGAATAATCATCATTTTTAATTGAAATGCCTAAACAATATTAAGTATGTAATTGTTTAAGAGCTCAGTAGCTTAAGCATCAAGTTCAGAAATTGTTACCTGACTTGAAAGTCAGTTAGATACGTAGGTAAGAAGAGTTATAGACCACGATATCATACTTTCCCATATCTATAGGCCGTAATGACATAAATGCAGATTTATAATTTGGACACATAAAAGAATAGGCAAGGTGCCCTGAGAACAGTAGTAGAGTAGAGAACAGTACTAGAGGTGCAACAAAGCCACAACCTCACAGTGGAGTCAGACTACGAATGAAGGTATCTGAGCCAGACACTATTGACAATTATGGCGATATCCTTATATACAGTGTATAATAGCTTCATTTTAGTCTAAAAGGTACTTTTATTCAATATATTTTTATAATTCATTAAAAATATCATAACACTTGATCCGAAAGCTTTGCCTTTGACAACATCTGTGGTGTAGCGCTAATGCGTTCGACTGCTAAGTCAGATGTCACGGGTTCGAGTCCCATTCAGTGCAAATATGTAAATTTGCATTGGTCCGGGTATTTCTATTTGTAGTAGTGTATTTATTTACATTTGTAGTAGTGTATTTATTTACAGAAAAAAAAGTATCTAAATTTGTTTATCCGCATTCTAAAACCCATATGACAAGCACTGCATAATTGGTGTCTAGATGGCGTTGTGTAATTTTTCCCAGAGTATTTATTTATTTATGAAACTTTTTATTCTTTATTCAAGCCAACATACTAAAATAGTAAACACTGAGCCAGAAAGCATTAGGAGTGAAGCAGTTATCGTTTTTAGGATATTAACTTTACCTTGCTATCGAGTTCCATATACCGCCAGAATTGTTGTCGTCATTCTCTACGAGCAGGTCGACATTCTGCTTGTCTGGCTTCTTGCTGACACGTAACTTGATCACATGACTTCGGAATGAACTCATCAGCACCTGGATATCTTCACTGTCCGCTGGAGTGTCTGTATTCTCGTGGCTGCAGATTTAAAACATATTATTAACCGAAGAGTTTGGAAGCAATTGTAACATACATTTAACATAACTGTTCTTTCCGCATTCTAGAACCCATAACATAAGCTTGTTAAGCTATGCTTACATTGGGTCTAAATAGCGTTGTGTAGAATATCATAGAATATTTATAAATTTTTTATTTATATATGTTTTGTTTAGTGTGTTTTATTTCCCTTAAACAAAAATACAACATAAGTAACTTAGATTAAAACAACAAAAAACAACTAAAACATACCCAACAATCTCATAAATATCATCAGATCTTCCAGGTCGCAGCTTCAGTATCCACGCTCCAGGATTAGCCTTCAGCTGGAAATAGCCGAGGTTGGCCATCACTATGGTGTCCATGAGCTCTGGCTTGTCTCTAGTACCTAGCACCAGCTGGAGACCACGTGGTGGGGTCCCCAGTGTTGTGTCCCAGGCGTGCCCCTCCAGTAGGAAGTATTCTAGTTCGAATTCACTGCGAAAATATACTTCAATCAGAACTTTTTATGTCAAATGGGATTTTAAGGAAAAGTGAGCTATTTCATTTATAGTAATACTAGCTGTTGTGCGCAGTAATACCCGCGTGGATTTCTCATCCGTTTCCCGGAACTATGGGAACCCAATCCAGGGTTAAAAAAAAAAGTTACTCAATCACGCTCATCCGAAGGGTCTGGCCGAAATTTGGTACAGGGATAAATTATAGTCTGGTTAACACATAGGCTACTTTCTATCCCTGAAATAGGTGCACATGGGTAGCGCGAACAGGATCAGAATTCCACGCGGGCGAAACTAGTTTATAATATTAGTAGGATGACAATGAGTTATGGATGTTGTTTGTTTCTGTTACTTTGAAGTAGCAAAGACTTCACTATGTAGGAATAGGTGTCATGTCCCTGTGCCATAAAGGAAGGGTCCCCCGATCAAGCAAAGCTCAACGGTGGATGATCATCATGCGCGATGCAGAAATTGTTTCCTACGTAAGTCTAGGATCGCCACAGTAGAATTTAGGACATAATTGATATTAACTATTTAAAGTACTTTAATGACAACACTGCTTTTGCTTTCATTTATATTTATTACTCTCATCTTCAACACAAATTGTTTATTTATGAGACCAAATTGTTATTATATTATATTTTTCTCTAGTTTAGCGACATTTTGTTTAATTTATCACTTCTCGCTGGTTTTAGTTATACATCCTATATACTACTAACATAAAATTTGAAAATAAAAGTTTGTGAAGATATTTGGGTGTTTGTTACTCAATCAAGCCTAAACGGCTGAACGAATCTGGTTGGAAGGCTTGGTACTGGGATAGATTATAGTCTGGAATAACAAATGAGCATTTTATCCCCGAAATAAGTTTCCATGCGGGAAAGGGATCGGAATTACACGCGGGTGGAGCCGCGGGCAACTGCTTGTGGTATGGTATATAAATACTCTAATAAAAATTAATGCTAGCCACTTAATGCTTACCTGTGTACAAGTGTATCCACATCAGCTAAGCGAATGTTGTCGAGGTCGTATACCGACTTGACACACTCCACAAGCCAGTTGGGCGGTGTCCTCAACTCCATAGACAAGAGAGACGCATGTGGTAGTCGGGCGAACCGCGCTAAAGCACCGCCTGATAAAGCCCCTGATGATGTGAATTGGAGTTCTGGCTCAAGGACGTAGCGGTAAAAACTGGAAAAAAAAACAAGAGATGGATCATTTTTTGGTTTAATAAATAACTTTAAAAAATATCGGTTTTTCTCGATCGATGTTTTTAGTCCATTTCGTTAGAAAGAAGACATGAAAGATTTCATTTAAGAATATTCCTCCAATGCTTACCTCTTAAGCGGCATATCAGAATTTTTGTCTTGTGGATTGACGAATAGTTTGATGCGACAGTTAATGACGCGACGTAAAACCAACAGCAGTGGTGCGAGTCGTTGTGCCGCCGTCGACGCAGGGTCCAGCACGGCTACGATCTGTTGTTAAGACATCCGATTCACGTATTATTTGGCATTAAGAGATTGCATGCAAATAAATTTAACACCAGTCACGTCACGTTCATGCTAGTAACGTCTGTATATTGAAAAATCATGGTGAAACAAAACTTCTTTATATCTTTCTATCGGACGTATGTAGTTTTCAATTTATGATTGACTGCTTTTCAGTACATAATTCTCGTAGAATTATAAGTTTTAAAAGATAACGTAGATCAGTGTATATCCACAGTTTAGTTCCGTCTTTCTACAGCAAAATCGCGTCAAATTCCGCCAATGTGAAGTAAAATATATCGTAAGTTTGTATACAAATATTAATGGATACGCCAATGTCAAGTTTTTTCTGTCTATATTAGGCACATACCTCAATAGCAGCCTCGTTATCGCGCAAGGGCGGCAGATCAACAAGCGAATGCTCCGTGCGTAGCCCTGCCGGGAGAGACGTGCGTGTGCGCGGGCTTCGAGCCGCTACTACCGACACTACTTTCAGTCTTTCTTCTACGTTTAAGTGCTTGCTATCATAATCTGGAAAGATAAAAGGCTGTTACCATTTCGTAATATCGAGGAGATAGTAAATCAGAGACTGAATTGGACTCAAAGACTACTGTGAAAGAGGACGCTGTTACGACTCACGAACTCTACCAAGTACACGAATAGACATTTCCTAAACAAAAGAGTTGTTTCGTCAACAGCTTTACTAAATTCAATCTCAAATGTAGATTAATTTAGTTTTAAATCAATATCTAGTCTACTCTTTCATAAGAAGGCGATTCCATTTTATAAAAGCGACGGAAATATCGATGAACATCAAAAAAAAATGTATAGACGAACGTAGAACCTCCTCCTTTTTGAAGTAGGTTAAAAATTATTAATTATGGTCTTACATCTTCGTTTTACCTGAATATATTAAAGACCTGTTGGATTATGCGTGAGACTGACAAGAGTAGGGAATCAAGAGTGGTTTGCTTACCATCATCATCATCTTCGTCGTTTACATGTTTCGATTTCTTCTTATCTAAGACCTCAGATAGCTTATCAGCGTAGAGTTGATTGCTGAATCTATGAAAAAAAACAACATATATAACGTAGTTGACCATTAGTATGAAGATCAATGACTATTGATATAAAAAATATGATTATTTTATTTTATGTGCTACATATGAGTTGGTGTTAATTCTAATGCAGTATGCTCCTGCTGAACCTCATACAACCTTAAAGGCTCCAACGTACAAGCTTTGTATGCAACCAGAACTAACAATGAATAAGTTGAGCACAGAGCAGACACAGAGAGGCATAAGTAACTGTGTGACTCTCGGGCCTCTCTCTCGGAGGTTACCACAGTAGGCGTGGCCTTACTAAGGCTGCCTTAGTCAGTGTACTATCCGTGTTCGTCCTATAACAGCTCTCTAATGTCTCAGTGTCTTCACATATAATTCTACTCAATGCTAGATGGCGATCCTTTAACGAGTACGTCCCTGTAACATTTAGTGACATCTAGTGTGAAATAATTATATTACGTAGTAACGATATAGAATGAAGTTGGCGGTTTTATCAGTAGATGGAAAATAGCGTCGGTAGCTTAGTGGCTAAGGAGTCGACCCTACGATCGAGTGGTCCCGGGTTCGAATATTGGCCATTACACTACCGACGTGAACCCACTCCTAACACAAGTAATTTAGCTTAGCTGGGTTAGGGGGAATATTAGTAATTTCGGTTACTAATATTCATTTTAAAAACAAAACAAAAACTAACAAACAATATACCACACCCTCACCCCCCGCAAAGTGTCACGCGTTCTTTCATAGGAAAATCTAATTAAACACCTCCTTTCTGTCTTTGCTCTGTGAAGCTGAGAGCCTACCTTTCAAGTAACGTAAAGTCCTCGAGCGTGAAGGTTTCATTGTCGTGGAGCGGGCCCACGAGCCGCGCGTTATGCACGAGCGCGCGGCCGCCCGCCCGCAACTTGAGCGAACGCGCGCACAGCACGCGCGCCGCCTTCAGCACCCAGGCGTGCTTGTTCAGCGCCGGCACCAGCTCGGGCTGTACAACACACCACTTACACTATCAAAGCGGCTCTCCACGATGACTGCTTTGTATACTACTAGACGGGCTATACGAAGCAAACATTTTGGTATCGCGAAATACTATTGGACCATCAACAATGCGCAACTTTTAGATGCTGTCAGACACATTTTAGAAACAGATAACATGCGCGCTATGCCTATACAGATAGGTGTAAAAATTGCCGCCTCACCCGGGAACCGTGACACAGTTGCTGTTCCAAACAGCTTGTCTAAGTCCTCCTAGACACGCTCATGAGGAGCTTGTCTGGTCTATACATAGAAGTAATTGATTCTGCAAATTTTGCAAATTTTACACCTGATGTGATGTTTTTGAAGTGAAAACATCTTTGGGCGCGTTGGAAATTTTTAAGATGGGAAAAATATTTAATTATCGAATATTTGAATTAATTAATTAATAATTTAATTCGCGAAACTGCTACCATTACCGACAGCTCTATAAATATTTCCTGACGATTCAAAAAATACACATGTATTTGTTCAAGTTTTCCCTTCTGTCGGCACTCCTGGAGTGCCACTGTTTTTTACAATCTACCTTAATAAATTAATATTTATATTTTTTATATTGGAGGAGCTCAATTACCAACGCACACACGTTGCCTGGAGCAGATTGTCACTCTGATCATCAGCTACTAGTATGCAACCTGAGGATTAAACTCCGCAACTCTATAACCAAAGTAACAAACAGGCGGTTAGAAATTACAGACAGTACCAGTTTAACCAAGAGCTTGCAGGACTTTACAGTGCACAGTTGGGGCGGTGACGACCATGAACATCCAAACACCCTATGGCAGAATGCCAAGCTATACATCAAAGATTTGGTTAAAAACTCACAGCCAAAATCACCTCTAATAAAACGACAACATTGGATGTCTACCAACACATGGGACATGGTTGAACACCGGAGAAAACTAAAGGCTGCTGGAAAACCTGTACAGGAACTAAATTCTCTCAATGCTGAAATACAAACCGCTTGCAGAAGAGACCGGAATGCAGCACTCAATAAAATCTGCGAAGAACTAGAGCGACATTCAGAGAAGTTCGAAACCAAGGATCTTCACATGAAAATAAAAACTATCACTCGTCAATTCAAACCAAAGACTTGGGCAATTGAGAACAAAGATGGTGTGACGGTAACAGAGATAAAAGAAATTGTCAACACGTGGAAAGAGTATTGTAGATCCCTATTTGTTGACCCAGTTTCATTACCGTCACAATGTTCTCTAACGTTGGAATTGGAACCAGATTTATTGAAAGACGAAATAAGAGCAGCAATAAAACACCTTAAATCTAACAAAGCCGTAGGCGTAGACGAGATACCGATTGAGATTATTAAGGCTATGGGAGAAGCTGGAGTAGAGATAATGCACGCTATTTGTAGTAGAATATGGACGACCGGCAATTGGCCGAATGATTGGTCTTGCTCCCTTTTCATACCTCTCCATAAAAAGGGCTCGACCAAGAAGTGCAATAATTACCGGTTGATCTCTCTTATGTGCCACGCAAGTAAGGTGCTACTACACATTATCAACAAGCGGCTACAGTCTTACCTATCTCCTCAAATCGCACCTGAACAGGCTGGATTTGTTAAGGGTAGAGGAACGAGAGAGCAAATTCTTATACTACGCCAGGTCATAGAGAAGTCACGAGAATTTAACAACCCCCTGTTTATTAGCTTTGTGGACTTTCACAAAGCTTTCGACACGGTGCAATGGCAAAAACTGTGGGGAATCCTAAAAGTAATGGGTGTACCAGAACACCTTACGTACCTCATTAGACGACTCTATGAAGATGGCACAGCAGCAGTGCGCGTCGATGGAGTTGACTCAAGCCCATTCAAGCCTGAGGCTGGTGTTCGACAAGGCTGTATTCTTTCTCCGCTGTTATTTAACATCTACACCGAGCACATAATGCGGATTGTTTTGGACGACTGGGACAAAGGTGTATCTGTAGGAGGTAGAACAATATCTAATCTTAGATATGCTGATGACACTACTCTCCTAACAACGTCTAAAGAGAATATGGAACACCTTTTGCGCCACCTTGAATCCACCAGCCTGAATTTTGGACTTGCTATCAACCGGGAGAAGACCAAAATGATGATAGTGAACCGAGCTGAAAATAACGAACCAGATGTCAAAAGCATTGCTAACTGTGAAGTTGTGCAGAACTACATCTACTTGGGTTCTAACATCACCAACAGCGGAGGCTGCGAGGAGGAAATCAGAAGACGTTGCGCTATTACACGATCAGCTGCTGAAAGGCTCTCCAGGATTTGGAAGGACCGCCGGATAACCAAAACCACCAAGGTTCGTCTGATGCGGAGTCTGGTCTTTCCAATTCTTCTGTACGGAGCTGAGACATGGACTCTGAGACAAAAAGAGCGGAGAAAAATAGATGCACTGGAAATGTGGTGCTGGAGACGTCTCCTCAGGATTCCGTGGACCGCGCATAGGACTAATGTCTCCATCCTCAAAGAACTTCACATAAAGGAGAGATTATCGTCGACTGTGCAAATACGAATACTCAAGTTCTTTGGGCACCTGACACGGAATGAAGACTCGATGGAGCGTCTCGTGGTACAGGGCAGAATGGAGGGCAAAAGGTCCCGTGGTCGCTCTCCAACTAGATGGTCGGACCTCATCACCTCCCTAACACAATCCACCATGACCGACTGCTCCCACAACGCAACCAACAGAGAGCGATGGCGGCGCATTGCACGAGCAGCCGTTCATCAGGACCCCCCATCATAACCACGACCACTCTGTCAAGAGTGCACGACTAAGAAGAATTTATATTCTATATACTTGCCAAGATATCACAGGTCTGCTTCTCGTGGCAACCCTCATCCTCAAGTAATCCGGTCACATAAGTCGTAGCCTTCGGAGCATCGAGAGTCGTGATTGCTGCCAATACGACTTTGTTCAGCGATTGGTCCGCGCTTGATATACCATCTACGTTTGGAATGAAGGCCACTCGAACACCACCGGACTCACGCTATTGAACAATACAATTGGTTACAAACTAACATTGAGACTAAAATAATTGAAGCACTGAGATATGTCATGATCCTATTAGCGATTTCCCAGTTGGAGCCCGGGGTCCGCTTATTGTTTGTGATTGGTATGTCGGCTTTTCCGGGAGCGACTGCCGTCTAACCTCTCAAAGACGAGAGGAAAGCCTGAATATTCTTTAGAGACTTCAGGCGGATGGAAATCGCTTTCAGAGTAGCCATGTTCCTGTTCTGCTGGTGGTTGACCACAGCTACCACCTGGGTGCAAACACCCGGCGCTACACGACCCAACATTTTTCTGGCCTTCTATGGACGTTACTTTGGTCTAATTTACCACCAGCCGATGAAGAAAGTCGCTGGCTGAAACGTTTCGTTTTAGATGACAGAAAGTATATACTAATAAACTATAATAGTCATAGACAATATTAAAATATATTCGAAGTTATTTACCATGAATGTCAAAGCATCTCTTAAAAGATCCCTGGACTTCTTGTCATTTAAATCACCCGCTATCCAAATGGTTTGAGTAATCTTTTCCGTTTTACCCGACTTGGCGAAGTACCTCAGTAAGGGTAAAGCAGTTGCAATTGCATCACGACCTGAGGATTAACAGAATTACAAAAAATATCAAAATGAAGGAACTATTTTTGCAACGGTTCACATACAATATGTTACGTTAAAATTATTCACTGGCGCACAACTAAAGAATATGTGTAAAATCTTGCAAAATGCAATTATATTAGAATTTTTATAATGTTATATATAATGCGTTTGTCTGTGTTTATCTATCTGTTTGTTAGTCTGTCAGACAGTTTGTCTGTCTGTTTGTATGTCTGTTTGAACGTCTCCTTGTCTCTTTGTCGGTCTGTAGCCAATTAGTGATGCTTTTACTATACGGACGAATAGTCCGTATAGTAAAAGCATCACTAATTGGTTCGAGTAGTAGACAGCTCTCGCTGACACAATCATTTATATTATAATCCCACACCAGTAGTTTCATTGTCATATTTAGTACCTACCTGACAAATGTAGGAGCCTCTGAATCTTATCCTCTGCAAATAACTCACTAGATGACGCTACTCCCGACAAATCCAAGTATTGCGACGGCTCTGAAGCCAAAACCCGACGATTCAATCTGTACAAAACATTTCACCTTAAAAATATTATTTTCATAATTATATGGTTCGCCAAGTAACACTTATGTTCTGCGACATAGCTTAACCAACTTGTAACATGAGTTCTAAAATACAGGATAAACATAGTTAAATACATTTTATATTGTACATACCTACATAATGGGAAATATAGGAACACCCAGACCAATGCAAATAGGAATACTCATAAATACAAAATATTCGCACTGAGCAGAAATCGAAGCCGCGTCCTTCAACATAGCAATCGAACGCTCTACCTCCATGCCACAGAGGTCAATCGATCCTGCCTGATGAAAGTTGTGATTGATATTTTTATTAACCGCGACGCAAAAACAACGGGGTGTTATAAGTTTGTCCTGTCTGTGTGTGTGTCTGTCTGTGGCATCGTAGCTCCCGAACGGATGAACCAATGTTTTTTTTTATTTAAATGTTGAATTAGTCGGAAGTGTTCTTAGCTATGTTTATTAATTTTTAATTTTAGTTCAGAAAAAGAATTAGGGATCCGCGTAAAACAATTAAAACCTAAATTAAGGTCCACGCGGGCGAAGTAGCGGGCACAGCCGGACAGCTAGTAAATAATTACAATGTATACTTCCAAATTTGTTAAGTAATGTGACATATCAGGGTTTTATGTTAATAAATCCGGTGATTCAGAGCTAATTATTAGTCTATGCTTAATGTTACTGATATTGGTTAGTTACATTAGGCGTGTATTCTATAGTAACGACATGAAAACTGGACAGCAAAAAAAAATTGCTATGTGTTCTAGGAACGATACCGATGCCAAAAATGTGATGTTTAGAATTTTTGTCTATCAGCTTTTTATTATTGATGTCCAAGCAAGACTTGAAAACCGCTGCACAGATTCAGATGCAATTTAGCATGAACATTCTTTTAGGGTATGGTCATAAACTGCGCTATATATCATCACGCTATTATAAGTATGATAGCAGCAAAGCCGTAAAGTCGACCAAACCTATTATTGATCATTTCTTTATAATTACAAAGCAGATCATGACGTAATTCTGCAGTTCGATAGAACTCGGACATGGGTAAAGTTGAGTCCGAGTAAATCATAACGCTATAGCTAAAGGGTGATGAGCAGTAAAATAGGAAATCTCGAAACAACGTGTAAAAGATAGTTGATTATAGACTCAACCTTTGATAATAAATATTATTAAGCTATTATATTAGGGAACCGGGTAGAATAAATTTCGGTGTTACATATAAACATCTATTTCTTCATAATTAATAATTGAAAAAATATAACGATGAAATAGGTAACCTTTTGGGTTCGAAACTGCACAAGTAAACATACCTTGATCTATTCCAAATTTAACGCGGACAAAGTCGCGGGTCTCAGCTAGCAGTCAATAAAGGCATAAGGCGACGAACTGGCGTACTACAGACGTGCCACGGATAAGGTGCGGATGCGATTTTTCTTTGATTATGACTTACGCCTGTTCCGTATAAGGCCCGGCCCACAAAGTCGGTATCATATAAAAACAGACATGCGACCAGTCGCATCCGTCTCTAATTCAAGCTTTATGCATAAATACATGCAGAGAAATAAAAAAATACAAACCTTGGCATGATATGTGACTGTTTCATGAGATAGTCCAAAGCGTCATCCGAATCAGAAAGTTCACCTCTGAACACGGCGCGCTGCAAGCGGCCGGTGTGACGGGTTAACGCCGTTACTAAGGCTTCCTCTAGTAGTTCCACTGATGACGTCACTGGTAATGTACCTTCCTCTACAAGCGGCACGCCGTTTACCAACACCTATAAATATAAGAAATACTACTACATTGGAAAAGGGAATATGTTACATAAGCTAGCTAACCAGTAAGAATTTTAAAAAAAAAATTAATGTAAAATATTTTGGGAGTCAAAAAGTGTGAAAGTTGCAAATCGTTTTGTGGAATAGTGGGTGATTGTATGTGATATGTTTCTTGTACTATCAACAGTTATTTTCCATTTGGAATTAGAGGTGATAATAAAACTACAAACCTGAGGGTATTTATTAGCACCGATCTTAGCAACCAATTCTTCTGATAATTGTCTTCCAAAGTTGTATTCGGAATCTTCTGATACAATGTCATCCAGATTAGTATTGAAACTAGTGTATTTGTTCAATTGTTTCTTCACCAGTTCTATAGTAAGTTCGTCGCCTTGAGCCGGATGTAACAGCTAAAAATAACAACAGATATTACTTTCGTATGTTGTTTTGTATGGATCGCCGTTGCGAAGTAGATACATACATACATACATATAGTCACGCCTCTTTCCCTTTGGGGTAGGCGGAGACAACATCTTTCCACTTGCTACGATCTTGGCATACGCCTTTCGCTTCTTCCACTTTCATAATTGTTTTCATACATGCACGCCGTTTACAGGTACTTCTGACCTGGCCCTTCTTCTAAACATCCTTGATCTGATTGGCATACGTACGCCAGGTCGCCCTTTACCAAGTTGCCCAGTAGCCCTCGCCTCATTAAACTGTTTCGTTAATCTCCTTTCATCCAACTTCTCTACATGACCGAACGTCTAAGCATCCCTTTCTCTATCTTGGTCACTGCATCTTCTGCCATACAACAACGTTCCCTTATCTCGATGTTCCTCACTCCGTTCATCAGGGTCACTCCAGCTGTAATTCTCAGTCTTCTCATTTCAACAGCATTCAGCTTACTTTCACGTTCCTTCTGCGTGCCACACCCAACAGTCACTACCATACATAAGTGTCAAGACGAGTACTCCTCTATGCACAGCCAGTCGTGCCTCTTTAGATACTTTCTGGCTGCTCATAAAATTATGCAGGGCTCCATTCACCTGATTACCAGCCAAAACTCTTCGCTTAATATCACAGTCATACTTTTCATCCCTCGTAAACTTTGAACCCAAGTATACAAACTCTTTCTCTTCTTCTACTGTTTCTCCTTCAATCAGAATTCTACCACTTGTCATGTTTTCTTCTCTTTCAAAAATCATCACTTTCGTCTTACTTACGTTTACTTTCATTCCTTTGTTTGTTAAAGTCCCATGCATAATATTAACCATCGCCTGCAACTCCTGTTCCGATGATGCCAAAATTACTTGATCATCAGCGTACAGGAGGCATTTGACGGTCGTCATTCATTCTTAATCCATACGAACTCTCTTTCAGTTCTTTCAAGCAATCGTCTATAAATAAGTTAAACAGTCCCGGCGATGCCGCACGTCCCTCTCTAACACCTTTTTCGGTGTTAAACCAGTCTGTGCAAGCCGTTTATCCTGACACAATCGATCTCGCAATGGAGCCCTCATAGAGAGATCTCAGTGCTCGTATCAAGCTGCCGCTCACCCCATTTATAGACAATGTTGACCACAATTAATTCCTCACCACTCTATCATAGGCCTTTTCCAAATCTACGAAAGCACAATAGATTTTTGGTTGTGCCTTGCTGTGACCCTTTTCCTTTATACAGCGGTACGATGACGGCTTTGCACCAGTCTCCTGGTACACAGCCGCTCCTCCAGCAAAGGTTAAAAAGGAGGTACAGCTGACAAGCTACCACGCCTTGTCCAGCTGTCAGCATCTCAAACGTAATCCTGTCACACCCTGCAGTCTTGCCCAATTTCATGCTGTTCAATGCTTCCACAATCTCTTTCATACTGATATCACTCTCATCACCTACTTCTCTCAAGTCCCAGGGAAGAACTTATGCCGGCACATCTTCTTTCTCAAATAGGCTTTCAAAATATTCCTTCCATCTCTTTGGCACGCATTCTTCTCCTCTCACGAAACCTCCGTCTTGGTTTCTGACTTTGTCCGGTTGCGAAGTCGTACTTGCACCTCTGGATGTTCTTATTGCCTTCCAGAAGAAATTTCTGTTCTGCTGGAAGTTGTCTGATAAACTTCTAATAAACTCATCTCTGTCACTATTTTTCTTTCTTCTTACAACCTCTTTTACCACAGTTTTGTACCTCTTATACTCATTCCTTCCCAATTTTACCTCTTCATCCGTTGCTTTCTGCACTCTTTGATTGGCTCGTACCGCCAACCTATTCACCCAAGCTTTTTTCTTCTCAGACACTGCCTTTCGGACTTCCACACACATAGTCTCTAGTTTACATCCTTTTATCTTGCATACACCACACGTTTCAACTGAAACTTCCAAAAGTCCTTCCTTAAACTACTTCCTGAATTCTTCAATCTCGCTTATTGTAGAATGGTGTGATTGTATGTGATATGTTGGTCGTGTTTTCTCAATACTTGTCTCTTCAATTCAAAAACTTCTTTCTCAATTTACTCACAAACTCCTCTTTTATACCTTTTTCTTGCAAATTCTCAACTTTTATGCGCTCTAGTTCACTAATGGACTCATACACACGATGCCGCCACCGCTTAAATAGGCCTCTTATTCGGCTAACCACCAGGAAGTGATCTGTGTCAATTCCGACACCGCGGTAGGCCCGGGCGTCTAGCACTTTCTTTCTCAATCTTACATCCACAATTACAATCATACTTCTCCGATTTTTTTTCTTCTCTAGTATACATATGAATCGTTTTGTGGTCGAACATCGTGTTTGTTACCACCAGATTTATTTCCAAACATATTTCTGACTTTCACCTATTTCATCCACTCTTTCATCGCCAAACTTTCCCACCACACTCTCATATCCATCACGTTTCACTCCTACCCAACTATTAAAATCACCAATCATTACAATTCTTTCATTTTGATTACATTTACCCAGGACATCTTGAAGCGGTCTAGGTATGTAGATGAGACCACTTACAATTTGCTTGCGAGTAGACGTGATGGAAACTAGCGTCGAGTAGCATAGGAGTTTATTATTTGGTAATTACAATAGTGAAGGCAGAAAGCAGAATAATCATCACAAACATTAGTATGGCTTTATATATTATACTAAAACTATTTTTTTTTTTTTTTGAATTTTATGGCCTGGTAACAAGACCTTTAAGCCAAGTCTTCATTTATTTACACGAGTATTGTTAGCAACATCGGTAACTGAACTTCACTTGAGTTGAGCACTTCACTATATTTCGATGTTTGTCAGTCAAATATTTCCACATGAATTCTTGATGAACTTGTAAATTGGTTTATAACAGTCTACATTTTTTAAAATCACTTTGAGGCGGCGGGAGGGGTCGTTTGTAACTGAAACCACTTCGTTATCACTTAGTTCACTTGCCAAAATTAACCGATCCAAAGAATATGTGGGGCACGAAAAGATCAAATGATCTAAATCTCCAAAACTACTGCAGTTCATGCATCTGTTATCCTCGACAATACCAAGTCTGGATAAATGTGCAGGTGTCTTAGTATGGCCAAAACGAAGGCGATTGATGGTGGTGATAAATTCACGACTTCCTGACTCCAATTCGTTATACCATGGCTTGACTGGTAAGTCTTCTTGAATGCTTCCATACCACTTTCCCTTAACTTCTTGATCCTTTTCCCAAAATTCTTTCCACAGCTTTTTTAATACAATGTTAATAGTTGCATAACAGTCTGTCATTGGTATATTAAAAATAGATGATACATTTAATGGATTTATTCCTTCATATGCAGTCTTATCAGCGATTTCATTACCTGTTATTCCTTTATGTGAAGGGATCCACATAAAAGTAATTTCCTGGTCTTTCTTCTTACAATTATATCCCATTTCCTTAATTTTATAAATCATATATAGAGTTTTAAAGTGTAATTGAGAGTTTTCCAAAGCTTTAATTAAACTTAAAGAGTCAGTTAGAATAATAAACTTTTCATGACTTTTAACTAATGTAATCATTTTGATCGCTTCTAAGACTGCATAAGCCTCTGCAGTGAATATACTACAATTAGTATCAAGAATAAAACTTTGAGCAAATTTATTTTGAGGATTATACACAGCACTACGGACATGATGTTCTCCCTTACTCCCATCAGTATAAAGTTTGTAGTAATCTCTATTTCTACTTAAAAATTCTAACATATCTTGATTGTTCTTGATAGAGTCCTTAAATATGGTAATATTAATAAATAAACAATCATAAGAATGAGAATAACAAGGCCATGGAGATACAGTATATATTGATGTGTACTTTTTCTTAATTTCCAGCAAATTTCCTTGCTGGAAATTAAGAAAAAGTACATTCTAGGAGACCGGCCACTGAGAAGATCAGCACCTGTCGTCAGAGGAGCATTGTAGTCTAGGTCACAAGGTACTATTCTTTTAATTATATCTTGATTATTTGATGCTACTTTTTTTTACTTTTTTTTACTTTTTTTTGCGTCAGTCCTTAGTAGGATGTTTTTAAATCCTTTTGGCATTTATTTTCTTTGTTATTTTACTTAATATTATTATTTATTTTAATTTGGTGTGTAAAACCGTGCAGTATTGTTGTACACTGTATTTAATTAGTTCAATTAAGGTACCACGGAAGACCAGCGCTTTGGAATATCCTTCCATAGCATATGCTGAGTGGTATCCTATTTTGCCTAATAATAATGTATTTTCTCTGTGTTTTCTTCTTTTTTATGTTTTGGCAAAATAAATGTTTTTCTTTCTTTCTTTCTTTCTTTCTACTAGCTTCACACTATGTCTTTCTGCAAGTAGTAACCTTCTCAATACCAGAGGCATGATGTTGGTTTCAACCTCCATTGCCCTTATGGGCGTTGAGCACATAGCTCTTGAAATTATTCTCAAAGCCTTATTCTGAATAATATCTAATCTATGTACATACCTACTATCTAAATAAGCTAAACAACTATAATCAAAATGACTTCTAACTATGGATTTGTACAGAACTGAAAGTATCTTTGGGTCAGCCCCCCAAGATACTCCTGCAAGACACCTCATAATATTAAGGCCTTTTGCTGAATTTTGTGAGATGTATTTAATGTGCTTTTCAAAAGATAAATTATTTTCAATTACTATGCCCAAAAATTTATAATGTTCAACTTGAGGAATTACTTCATCATTAGATATAATAGAGTTTGAAGGAAAATCCTTACTAAAGATCATGGCGCTACTTTTAGCTGGATTAATTTGTAGAGATAACTTGTCATGGTAATATGAATGTAGTTCCTCGAGAGCTTGGTTAATTCTATTTACAGCCATATCAACATCGTTATTCACAGAATATAGTACAAGGTCATCAGCAAATTGTGAAATATTTACAAAATCAGTATTTACATATTTACAAATCTCACTAGTATACAAATTATATAATAATGGGGACAAAATTGCACCTTGCATAGTGCCCCTGGACACCATTCTTGGGCCATGTAAAATATTATTATGCTTAACATATAATGTCCGGTCAGTTAAAAATTCATGCACCCACTTAGCAAGTAGGCCAGGTACTCCTAAGCCAGTTAACACTCTAACTAGGATTCCAGGGTGAACATTATCAAATGCTCCTTTCACGTCCAAGAAAGCACATGCAACACTAGCATTACTATTTTTTGCATATTTCAGGTCCGATATAAGGGATAAGAAACTATCTGCACAGCTTCTACCCCGTCTGAAGCCATATTGGATATTCGGAATGATGCTGTTAGCTTCTACAAACCAATCAAGACGACATTTCAAAATATTCTCAAATATTTTACCTATACATGAAGACAAGGAGATGGGGCGATAAGAGTCTGCACTATTTGGCGGTTTATCTGGTTTAAGGACTGGGATGACACTTTGAGTTTTCCAAGACTGAGGAATTATTTGTTTTATCCATAATGCATTAAATATATCTAATAAAATATCTTGAACTGCTGAATCTAAGTTTTTAATTAGTATGTATGGATAATCGTCTAGACCAGGACTAGTATCTTTCCGTGATTGAAGGCTTGAATGGAATTCGTTTTTCGAAAAAGGCTCTAACAGAAACTTGGATTTCTCATCATTGTTATTAAGATTATAGTAAACATTGAGGTCATCTAAAAGTACCGTAGTGCCTTCTGACAACTTATCTAAAAATGAAGGGATAAATTCATCACTGAGGGTTCGGTTTTTATTTTTATTCATACCTTTAAACTATTTAATGTAGTTCCAGATAATACTTATTGGGGTGGTTCTATTGAAGTTGTCACACAGTCTACGCCAGCCATTTTGTTTTTCTTTTGCTATGGTCCTTTTTTTAACAGCATCAATCCTTTTATATTCAATATAACTTTCCATACTAGGATTAGCTCTATAGAACTTTAAAGCCTCATAAGAGTTGATGACACTCTGTTCACATTCATCATTCCACCAGGGTGCTGGGGGCTTACTTTGAAAAGTTGAAGTTTTAGTAAATTTCGGTATACACTCTTGTTTAAGTGTATCAAGTCGAGAACAAAACTGATCGTAGGATTCCAAAGGATTTTCATGATCTACAGTCAAATCATTAAACACACTACTGGATAACTCGCTAAACTTTACCCAGTCTGCTTTGTTGTATAAAAACTTGTCAATTGGAGGATTTACTTGATATCTGTCGATAGATAGTGTGATATCTGTTATAGTTGGAAAATGGTAACTACTCATATTGTCGTCATGTACTGACCACTTACAAAGAGGAGCGATACAAGGGCTAGTTAAACTTAGATCAATAGCAGATGGGTTACGATTAGGATATTTAAGCGTTGTAAAGTTACCTTGATTCAATATACATAGATTACACTCTTCAATTATATCAAACATCCGCTGTCCACGTGGCTTAGTGGAAACGCAGCCGAAAGCTATATGGTGAGCATTAAAATCGCCTGCTACAAATATGGGTTTAGGTAAGTCGTTTATTAGTTTCTTTAACTTATTAATTCGCATAGCACCACTTCTAGGAGGGCAATATACACATAAGATAGTAATTTTACCAGTTTCAACTGTTAAAGATAACGCAATTGTTTGAACATCCTCATAGAAAACTGTTTGCAATAAATTATATTTTAAAAATGGTTTTATAAGAATAGCTACGCCACCATGTCCATTTTCAGAATTTTTATTATAGAAATTATATCCAGGTATATTAATAACTTGATTATCTTTAAGCCATGTTTCATTTAATAGACAGATATCAATATTACGATCTTTTAAGAATTTTAAAAGTAAAGGCTTTTTGTTGTTAATGCTTTGAATGTTAAAATGAGCAATTCTTAGAAACTGAGAATTGTGTGACTGTGTAGGGTCCATTTATGACAAGTTTTTAAAAAGTAGTTCCTTAATTGATGTACTAGTGATTGGGGTGTCATCGGCCTTATTTGCCAAGGCAAGTAAAGTTCGCACAATAGCCATCATCAAATCATTGTTGGCTAACAACTGTGCCTTTACATCGGCAACAGAAGCGGCTTTGGTTGGTGTTTGCTTATTTACAGAGGTACTATTGTGAGGAGACTTATTTACATATGTATTCGGTTTATTTACATTATTATTTACAATTTGTTGGGGGCTCTTAAGAGGAGGAAAATCATTTTTATTTACAGTTGTCGCGTAACTGCTATAAGCTATCTTGCTTTTTTTATCTAACATTTTTTGTATTTTTACTGGACAGGCTTTCGAAATAGCCAGATGAGGTCCGCTGCAATTTACGCAGCAAAGCTTATCTTGCTTTTCACAGTCCTTGTAGTAATGCTCTCCTGCACAACAACTGCAGCGTTGCTTAGCGTTGCAGATCTTGGCGGAGTGATTGAACTTGAAGCACTTATAACATTGCTGCAAAGGTGGAACATATTCGAAAACCCTGTACGAGAATAAATCGTAGTGTACATTTTCGGGCAATGTATTCGACAAGAATGTTATGCTTACAGTTTGTAATGCGACTCGTTCTTGGCCTACTTTTTTGGTAAATCTTCTAATTGAGATTATTTCATAGATTGACGAAAGCTTCGTATACAAGTCCTTGTTCGAGATGTTTGTTGGGACGTATCGAATGACTCCAGTTTTTTCGATATGGGCTGCGGGGATGAACGCCCGCATACTGTTCTTCTCCAGAAAAGCCGTATTGTTTATAAAGTTGTTGGCCGTGTTAAATTGTTTGAACACCACCGCAATCTTGTTGGCGTTTATTCTCCGTATAGACACCACACCTTTGATGCCCGTTGTAAATATATGATTTAAATATATAGGGCTTTTGTTCCCTAGACGGTCATTATTCGTCGATTCTACGAACACCTTAAATTCCGTGGATAGCGAATTTTCAGGATAAAGTCTTTTATAGTTCGGTTTGAAATACGGTAAGAAAAGATTTTCCTCACCGCCGCCGCCGCCATTGTCCTTTATTTTGTCCGGTCTGGGCCTTTTAAGGCTAGGGGTCGGGGGATTGAGGCCCCCGCCCTCGTTACCTTCCATTTTGTAACACTATATTACACACTTAGTTATGTACAAACACTTAAAATCAATATTTACTACTTTATACAAAATTTAGCAATTTTAAGGAAAAAATTCAAAACTCCGCGCCTGTTCGGTTCAAATTCCCGCCAAAGAATCTCCACTAAAACTATTAATAAAACTAAACAGGCGGCACCAACTCCCGGGCCGCTAGGACAGTCGTTTCTTGTCTACCATCTCGAAGTGCGGCCCACTTATACCGGTTTGACCGGTTGGTGCCACCTGCGTAGGCGCGGCCTAACATCATCCGATATGACGTAGTGTGGCGTGATGTTATGCCTCGTTTGATGCACCGGTGCACTTGCATGTTTACGCCGGTGCATTCGCCTACTCGCTACACCACTCCCCCACTGAGACCGTTACTACGGTCGATAGTAGTCCGGGAAACGTACTGTGCGTCCACATCTCGTCTTCTTTACTGTCTCCTGATGTTTGGGACCTTCGGGCAGTGCCGTCGTCTGTGGAGTTTCCCTGGTGATGAAGGCAGGTTTCAAACGGTCGATTGAAATACGTTGTGATCTTCCCTGGACATCGACGTCAAAGGTCTTTTCGCCACGCTGCAGTACCTTGTACGGGCCGAGGTAAGGTGCTTGTAGTGGCCTTCGTGCAGGACCTTGCCGGATGAAGACATGGGTGGACGTTTTGAGGTCTTTAGGGATGTAAAAAGTTCTGCTGGAACTTCCGTGCCAAGATGTTGGTTGAGGTGCTAATCTGCTGACATGAGCACGGAGTCTGCTGGCAATGGAGGTCATGTCAGTGTTTTCAGTGGCACTAGAGGAGAAGAACTGTCCAGGTAAGCGTAGTGGCTCGCCGTACACTAGTTCTGCTGCAGAGGTCTGGAGATCATCCTTCCATGCACTGCGGATACCAAGAAGGACCCATGGGAGTGCCTCTGTCCAGTTTGATGTGGCGTGGCAGGTGATGGCAGCTTTCAGTTGACGGTGCAGCCGTTCTACTAGTCCGTTGGCTGCTGGATGGTACGACGTAGTGGTATGGTGTGTGGCATTGACTAACGCGGCGAGCTCCTTGAAGTTGTGTGATAGGAACTGCCCACCGCGGTCAGTGGTGATGTGTTCTGGACAGCCAAACCGTGAGATCCATCCATTAACTAGTGCAGCAACACAGGTTTCTGTAGTCATGTCTGGGAGTGGATACGCCTCAGGCCAACGAGTAAAGCGGTCGACGATCGTGAGGCAATACCTGTTACCGGAACATAATGGTAATGGACCTATTAAGTCCAGGTTTATATGACGGAATCTGGCAGACGGGTGGTTCAAATGTTTTCAGAGGCGCTGAGGTCCTAAAAGGCCTGCCTCTCGCTCTGGGCTCTCGAGGACCGGTTCCACGCCGCATCTTGTGGAGCATATACCCCTACAACGAAGATGCGGGTAAGGCCAACCTTCAACCTCACCAAGAGGAGTCTTGGGCTCACACACTCAAAATCAGTCATACATTCATTCATTCTGGCGGAAAGTAGTATACCAACGCCCTTGCTGGCTCTGCTGGATCCCGCTACTTCTGACCAAAGGCTATGTATACTGTCCATGGGTGGTTATGTCACAACCTTTCCACTTTGTCTCATTCACACATAGCACATCTAGATATCTTTTACTCTTCATCTCACATACTTCCTCAATTTTATCATTCATGCTTCCTCTAACATTCAGTGTAGCAAAGTAGCTGTTCGTAGCCCACTTTTCGCCCCCTCTGGAAACGAGACGTGACAGGTTGCGAACCACATCGCCGTCATTTCTGGAGTTATAAATATCCATAGCGCTCCCACGAGGAGCTAGGGAAATATGTGGTCTACCCAGACCGAGCCCCGCATGTCTGGGTAAAGCCCAGCTACGTCTGTAGCCTCAAGACTTATAACTACGACGCTAACAACTAGGCTCGCCCCTAGCCACGCAGCCCTCGGCAAGACAACCACTAGCTTGGCATATGCAATCCTATCATTCTGTTCCCCGTTCCAAATATTCCAGCCACCAGGACAGTTATTACTCTCTCTACAATTGTTCTCTGCAGTCCAGGCAAAGCCACAGATAGGACAGTCTCCTATAGGCAAAAGACATTGTTTAACTGAGCCTATTAAATTAAGAATAGTAAAATAGCGTTCAAAATTATAGCCATTCTAATTTTATCGATTTATTTAATCATTCACCCTTCCAAGCATTAATAATAAATTATTTGGCAACGACTTATGACGTCATACGTCATTATTTCAACAAGTTATCATAGAAATTACTGTTTTGACTTCTAATAAAAACAAAAACGGATTTGACTTGACAGTCTTGGCAGTTTGAAACAGCGGTTGGCAACCTTTTGGCAGGCACCTTTACAAGATGGCCAAATAAACTAAAGGCGGGGCCGCACCTCTAGTATTAACCCTAGGAGCCTTTGTATAATTGGTCATAGGATAGAAAAAATTAAAATGCCATTAAATTGTTAAAATATGTATGGTTGTTTATATGTTTCGGCTTTTATAGCTATAAAAATAATCCTCGAAAAATAGAAACGAAAACTACAAAGTAACTACTAACAAGTAACTGATTTTATACAATTTCAGTGTGATGTCTGAGGTTGAATTTGGGAGGCTATTTCTGTGTGTTAGCTGGCGTATTTGTACATGCAATTCGTAGAATGGCTCTCAAATGCTAATCTGTGAAACGAGTAGCATATTTATTTTTCTATAATTGATAATGGACCCTTGAAAAATTGTAATAAACTTCTGAAAAAAATTTTTTAGTTCGTCAAAATTGGATGGCAAGCTTCCATAAAACTTAACAAGACCATTTAATACAAAGAGCTTTTGAGAGCAATGATGATCTCAAAAGATTGGAGATCAATCACGTTCATTTGTAAATGACTAGGTACTTCCTCAATATTACACGAAAATTGGATCTGCACTATACGATCGAACGCGGTTCGTTCATGTATTTATTTTGATATTTATAACTTACTTACAAAACATTCAAGGGCCGCTGGTTTCGACCCTATTGTGTCTAAAAGATATTGTTTTCAGGAAGAGGCAAGAGAGAGGCAAAAATATAATATGTATACCTGTGTCAGGAAGTAGTAAGCTTCTTTGTTAGAATTTCTCTCCTGTGCGACATAGTTGAAGGCTGACCTCACGGCGGCTTCGAGAGGAGCGTTGCCAGCGCTCGGCGCTAACACGAGGCCGACTCGAACTGGCGTCGCATGCTTCAGTAATGTCTCACCTAATTTCAGCGGCGGACCAGATGCGAGAGACGTTGGATCAACTATAATAACCTGTTAAAGAACAAAATGTACGATCTCAAACTACATAAAACAAAAATGAGCTTTTGTACTTGAGTATAACCCCAGAGTTATGGATGTAAAATTTTACATATACATTACCAACTTGTCCTAATCCCTGTCAGCTTAAACATTATCTACCGACATTCTCGAAATTCTTACCTTTCTCCACAGGTACTATGGAATAACCTTTAAAGCCATATAGGAAACTCTTAACTACAAATGTACTTACGTAATTGTAAATATTTCTTCTAAGGTTGCGCAACATCCCTGGATATGTGGGCCGCAACAGTTCCATATATGACGCAGGCCAGCGGCGGTAGCGTTCATCGGTTTCCAAATCATTGAGCCATGTAATGGCCGTATCGCGAATGTCGAGCCCGTACTCTTCCCACGTATATGATTCACCTAACTCCAAAGACATTACAGAGTTAATCAGCTTCTTGGATAATCCTGTAAAGAACAGATAAGGGTAAGCGTTGATTATTTTTCAACGATTTACGGATTATATTTAAAAAAATAAGTCTCTGAATTATGTCAAATGGGGTATTGAAATGAAAGGATTCTATCACGATTTATTTTCTTTCGCTGAAGAAGGCGCGAGCATACTGAATTATATAAAAAAAAACATGCTAACTTAAATACAGAAAAGATGATTGAAATTTGGAATGTACCACCAGTTTGGAATCCAGTTATTCACTTCATAGTCGCATTCAAACTCAAGACAAAGCCAAATACAATACGACTTGAGATAACTTTACACTTCGAGACATACTACCGTTTTAACTCAATTTAGCAATTTAAAAAGGTTTACCAAGCGCATGTAGTGTATTCATAGGTCCAATATCTTCTTTCAAGGCAGCTAGTAAAGCCATTACATCGACTTCTTCAGCGTCGTATTGCGCCCCTGAGACAAGAAGAAGAGGTTCCGCAGGACGAAGGCCTAACGAAGACGCCCAGATATCTTGATTGAACAATACTTCTTCGCGGAATGCTCGGGGGACATTCACATGTATTAGTGATTTGGTCTACAATAATAGTAATGGCAAATATAAATAAGAAGTTTAACATAATTAACGTTCGTTTTGGATAAATATGTACTATAGTACTTAAAGAGTAGGTACCCACAACCGATGAGCATGTATGCAAACAAAAAAATGAAAGAAGAAGAATTGAAAGGTGTATGTGAGGATCTACGATCCTGACATACACCTTTCGAGC
Organism: Cybosia mesomella; assembly: GCA_946251805.1. Taxonomy (NCBI): domain Eukaryota; kingdom Metazoa; phylum Arthropoda; class Insecta; order Lepidoptera; family Erebidae; genus Cybosia; species Cybosia mesomella. The sequence continues at coordinate 23,515,688 of OX276390.1, read as the reverse complement.
AATGGGAAAGATGCGTGACTGTATATATGTATGTACGTATACTACTAAGTCACTTTCAAAGTATTCAGTCACCATAGTCGCATTTCCTTCACCAAAACTGTTTGGCTTGGGAAACAAAGTACGAAATCAAAGCATCAGCCTTAAACAATCTGGACTGGCTATTTACCAGTAACCAGATTTATCGTGACCATAATACCGCGTCAGACGCTTATTTATTTCTGTTCATATTCATTTACTCATCATCATCATCAACCTATTCTAGTCCACTGCTGGACATAGGTCTCCCCTAATGAGCGCCATAGCGCCCTGTCTTCAGCTTGCCGCATCCAGTATCTGCCCGCAGTCTTTCGCAGATCGTCATCCCACCTGGCAGGAGGGCATCCCACACTACGTTTGCCGAGTCGCGGTCCCCACTCAAGAACACGTTTACCCCAGCGGTTGTCGGTTCTTCGCGAGATATGGCCGGCCCACTGTCACTTCAGCTTGCTAATTCTTTGAGCTAGGTCGATAACCTTGGTTCAACCAAGGTTATCGACATAGCTCAAAGAATTATGAATATCTCTGAAGGATAGGATTTATAACGAATACATCCGACAGAGAACCAAGTTGGTTCTCTGTCGGATGTATTCGTTACGAATCCTATCCTTCAGAGATATTCATATTTATTTACTACTATCACGTCTTTGATAACATGGCTGACGCACGAAATAGTAGTTTTAACAAATTTACTACTTTCCGGTATTTGATAATAAGGATGACGCACGTAATAGTAGTTTTTACTAATTTACCACTTTCAGGTATTTGATAACAAGGATCACGTACGTAACAGTAGTTTTTTACTAATTTATACTAGATTCACGTATATGATAACAAGGAGCACGCACGTAATAGTAGTCTTTTACTAATCAGTTCCTTCGTTTGTTATTCAATTAAAATCTATAGCTGTTATATTAGATGATTAGCAATGGTGATAAGCGGCGATAGCCCAGTGGCGTACGTAACGGACTGCCGTGACGAGGTCTCGAGTTCGATCCCCAGTCGCCCCGGGCACACACCTCTGACGTTTCGTAGTTATGTGTGTATCAAAAATGTTAATTATCGCTCGCTTAGTAATGTGCGCGGTAGATGGCAATAGGCTCGCCCCCTATTACATTGGGACCTAAACATACCTGGCGAATCGAATACACCTCTGCCAACCCCTTCAGGAATACAGGCGTAAGCCATGTTATGAAGTGAAGAAGTTATGTAATTAGATAAGTTCCCGAACACAGAAATGACTTCTAAAAATATTTTTCTACAACTTCATTGCATGTTGATTTTAAACAAAAATCGCTAGATCATCCTGGCGACTGCCTTCTTTGCAAACATCCGAACCTTACTCCTAACTTACTTCCCAAGGCATCCATTCTACGAGAGCCATTGTATCAGCCGGTACCATGTCGCCTCTCCAAGATACTCCAAGTATGAGCCTCAGTGGTTTGATGTAGTGTATTTGTTAGTAATCTCTACCACTACAAAAGTGGCTAAACTTTCATCTGAAAAAAATTGAACATACCTGCATAGGGAAATTTTGAGCAATGGATGTAAGCACTTTAAGCGCTTCATCACCCGCGGCATCATTAGCATCGACTACAGCTACTGCGGCCTGCATACTCAAAGCCTGCATTTGCCACACCTTCAGTGGTGCTAACTCTTCGCTTGACTCAGATAAGTGGCGGCGGAACCTCTCTAGAGGTGAACGAAGGCCAGGGAATAAGTTTCTGTAAAAATTAGGTACTTAACATCAGCAGAAATCTATATTAGCATTATGTTTCAAATATCTACTATTAATAAACCATTCACAAACATTTTTCCTTCGCTCAGGTCGAAATCAAGTAATTTATTCAAGGCAATTTGGATGAATGTGAAAGTTATTAGCCAACTACCAAAAAAGTACTAGTAATACAAGTTCAAAATAATTTTCACTCAACATAAGAAAAGAAAAGAAAAAAATATATTACCTTGATATAGGTAATATAACATAACTTCACGCCTGTATCCCCGAAGGGGAAGCAGAGGTGTATTAGGTAATATATTTCGTCTTTTCTTTACTAAATAAAATGTGAGTATTGAACCTACTTCAATCTCCCGAAATTGAAACCATCAATTTGGTTCTGGGGATCATTCTCGTCTTCTTCCTCAGAGGGATTACTGGTTTCTCCTCCCTCGGATTCTTTAGGCATAGAGTCATCTTGACTTTTGTACTCTGTACTTTTCAGTTGTAGTTCCACTCCATAGCCTGATAGGCGTAATTTAGGCTTGCCGCGAGGCTATCAATAATTATAAAATCAAGTTTTTGTAAAAGAAAATTAAATTTGTTACAATTAAATATATCTGCTACATTGATTTTAACGAACTTTGTAAATAACAAGTTCAAATACTAAAATAAATAAATCTACTCAAAGTGTTTGGGAAAAGGATAAGGTTTCTAACCTTATACTTTTAAATAATTAGTGCTTATAATTATAAACTTTTTGCAAATAACTTCAACAGCTCGTCACAGAATCTGAGATTTTTAAGCTGGAATCCGTATAAAATTCAGCCTTAGTCAATTATCGCCAGGTCTAATTCAAGCATAAGATACCGATTAAGTACGAGTCGGACCACGTCGTTTTCCCCCTCCAACCGCGCCTATAAATACGCCAGTGACTCGAGCCTCTAACTGCGCGTGTCGCGCCCCGCCCCGAAAACAGCAGCGGGCCCGCCTCGCTTTAGAAATCGATACCTATAGCAGGTTTGCAGAGCGGACGGCCTCTCCACATACCCCAATATTTTATATATAATGATATATGTACACAGATTTATTCTCTAACTATTAAGAACCCTATATATTATAAGTATATGTAATAATAAAAAAATATTAACTTATATATTAATAATAACCCGACATGCGTTGGGTACTCTCCGCGATACCTACGCTATGTAGAAGCGCGGGTGGGCGCGCAAGCAGACGGATCAAGAAGACAATACCCAGTGGAGCCAGGACCCCGGCTGGAGGGGGAGGGGGTTATCGGAGTGGATTTTAAAAATAAAATTTATATTATTAATTATTTGATTAAAAAAATAGGTACTTAATCATTCTTAGTTTTTTTCTGGGCCTGGATTTTTTTTAACAGTATCAGACCTGACTTAAAACTGCTTGCCGACCCCTGCTATAAGGGCTCCGATTTTGCTTTTTAAGGTAAGGGACCCTTAACATGATATACTTCTTTAGGTACTCACCTTCACGGCGTGCGGTTTTAGTAGGTTCAAGCCCGACATTACCGCCCCCGCTGGCCGGCGGGTGGGTATCCGAAGGGACTTCCGCACGAAAAAAAAAGAAAAAAAAAAAAGGTACTCACCTTCACATTCCATCTCACTACATAATTAATGGCTCCTTTGTCTGCATATGCGGATAGTATTTTGTGCTTACTGGTAAAGTCCTTCATGCCAAGCTCTCCATACAAAATAGCAGTAAGACTCTTGTTGTCGCTGCTTGGATACGAGTGGTCTAGAAGATAAGTTTGCAACTTATGCTCTTCCTAAAAAATCACATGAAAATGTCAGCTTGATCTTAATTAAAATTTACGAGTATATTAGCTAACTTATCAAACAGTCAGATGTAATAATTTGCATGTTCTACATAAAATGTTTAAATATACACTCACGTTTGTTTATACTTTTAAGAACTGATAGAAATACCTAAATATATCGGAGCCCAGCGGTCCCAGCTTCGCTAGGAACTAATGGAGACATGGAAAGTGCGACCTCAGCAACCAACATGGGGACCGGACATCTTGACCGGATGTCCCAAATAATTACCGGACATGGGTGCTCCGGCGAAGACACGGGGCTGTACAGATCGGTGGAGTACGCGTGGGCGAGTCAACGCCCACGCGTACTCGGTTCTCATTGCGGTTCTGGGCGTGGACGATTGACTGATTGTCGGCTGCCTACGCCCGGGTCTACCGAACTCCGGGGCCTGAGGACGGCAGTCGGCCGAATCGCCGTCCTTACAGAAACACGCCAAGATGGAAGTGAGTCGTGTGTGTCCTACACGCGCCTACTAACTCACCGAAGCGGGATTCAACACGACCCCACAGGCGAGGCCGCGATGGCAACCAAGGTCCGCCGGTAACCCTGGGGTTATTCTTTTGAGGGCTTATCCGGGGTGCCCGGCAATGGGCACTTGGGGACGACACTGTGTGGTTTTAGTCGGTCCAAGTCCGAAACACTCATCTCATTGTTGGCAACGATGAGGTGGAGCCCATTGGGGTTTGAATAAACAGACAAACAGATAAACAGACTAGAATTCCAAGATAAATACTTTTGTGTTCAGAATCTTTAATTTAACATAACCCAAGGTTTTTTTTAATACTCCAATCTACAGATGCAACTCATTACCCAATTGAATAATAGTATAGAAATAATAAGTTAACAATGAGATAATGTGCATATATTTATTAAAATTTAAGTAAAATATAGATTACAGAATATATATACAGTTTTAGGCATCAAATGATTCCTCCCCATCGAGGTCAACTGGAAAGGTGGCCAGAAGGCTGGCTGTATTGCCATGTTGAATGGCAAATCCAATTCTCAGCACAAGGAATGAACCAGCCCTCTGGTCACGGGTAGGTTCACATAGAGACAAGACACTTTGAGATGTCTTTTTATAATAACTGTACACCTTGGACCCCAAAACCCTAGCATCTCAACCCCAAACAGCTCAAATATATAATAGCCAAATAATTAGTATATTTGCGCCATTTAAGGGTTTCTGCAGAAGCAGTAACAGTGCAGGGGCAGTCCATAGTTCTTGGAAGATGTGATGTCCCCAAGACGCTAATTGGTTGTGCTTGAGCAGCTAAGCACGTAATTACTTCTTTTCTTGTCTTTTTTTCAGCTACCTACACCTTTTGGCAAATAAAGACAAAAACTAAAAATTCAAAAACCTCTAAATTTAAATATAGCTGTCTGTTTTTGGTAAGTTTTTTTGGCTACACTTTTTGGCATAACTACCTACTTCTGTTTTTATTCTTCTGTGTTTAATTCTTTTCTAACTTCTTTCATCTAGCCTTCCTATCATCTTTAAAGTTGTGCATACAGGTATTTAGGACTATCTACTTATTTTATGTGTAATAAGATTGTTAAATCTGTGCAGTTTAATTGTAATTTTATAATTTTTGTTTAGTTGCATTCTACCTCACAAGAGTGTCACAACTGTTATTGTTGAAAGTTTAGGTTTGTTTTAACAATAGAAACTTTTATTAAATACTTTATAAAGTATAGTGGAGGTATGAGTTTAGTTTTTTTTCACAATAGCAATCTTTAATAAATTCTCTGTGAATAGTTGTGTTATAATTAACATATACTTTTGTGTTTCTTGTTCAAATATTCAAAATATTTGTTGAGTTGTTTGAACTTGTATAATAATTCTAGTTGAACGTTGTACTTCTCATTGTTAAATATTTTCTTTCTAAAGATTTAGATCGGAAAAAGAGAACATCTAGGACGGGACTTGAACCCGCAACCAGTCCCTTACAGGGGGAATGCTCTGACCAACTGAGCCACCTAGACACGTCCCAGATATTCGAAATTCTCCGATACATTATTACGTCTTAAGGCGACGTTGGAGCCATCTACCGTAATTCTTGCGAACTACGGAAACAATGAACAACTTCACAGTCATTTTTAACATTGTTTTTTGATGACACCGCCTAATTAATTCAATTAAATTTTTAAGCATTTTGTATGCTTACTTTTTTTTCTAAAGATTTAGATCGGAAAAAGAGAACATCTAGGACGGGACTTGAACCCGCGACCAGTCCCTTACAGGGGGAATGCTCTGACCAACTGAGCCTTAATTAGGCGGAGTCATCAAAAAACAATGTTTAAAAATGACTGTAAAGTTGTTCATTGTTTCCGTAGTTCGCAAGAATTACGGTAGATGGCTCCAACGTCGCCTTAAGACGTAATAATGTATCGGAGAATTTCGAATATCTGGGACGTGTCTAGGTGGCTCAGTTGGTCAGAGCATTCCCCCTGTAAGGGACTGGTTGCGGGTTCAAGTCCCGTCCTAGATGTTCTCTTTTTCCGATCTAAATCTTAAGAAAAAAAAAAAGTAAGCATACAAAATGCTTAAAAATTTAATTGAAATATTTTCTTTGTTAAGATTCTTTGAACTTTGATAAACTTGTAGTGGAACTTAGTGACTTGCATTGTTAGTTATTTAGACTTCGACATAGAGCACCGTAAGGGTAAGGATCATGTGGTACCAGACGCTCTGTCGCGTATAAAAATTGATTCTCTCGACGCAAGTACTACTAAAGACCCATGGTACATCTACACCATGAATAGTGTACGGAAAAACCCTAGGAAATTACCTAATTTTGATATACGGGATAACCAATTATATCGGTTATCTAAGAACAAATATTCTCTGACTTCAGACTTTGACTGGAAGTTGGTGGTACCCATGGAGGATAGAAGATCCCTCCTCACCAAGTACGATGACGATACACTTAGTGCCCATGGTGGCGTTTTGAAGACGCACAAAAGGTTAGCCTATATTATTACTGGCCCAAAATGTACGATGACATCAAACGTTACGTGGAGGATTGTGAAGTCTGTAAACAGTACAAACCCGTAAACATGTCTCGGCCTGGCCTCAGGGGTAGGCCGAAGCGCGTGTCGAGGCCATTTGAAGCCATCTCTGTTGATTTACTTGCTCCCTCCCCCATTTCTAGCAATAGAAATGTACATCTGATTGTGGTCTCCGTCTATTTTAGTAAATACGTCATGTTGTGCCCTATCAGGGTTGCAACAGGCGCGATGGTCGCGAGATTCATTGAGAAGAGTGTGTTTCTCGTGCATGGAGTCTGTAAGACTATTTATATGGATAACGGTCCTCAGTTCGTCAGTAAGCAATTTAAAGATCTCTTAACGAAATATAACGTGCCAAATATTTATCATAACCCTAGGTATCATCCAACGAGAGAACGTCCACGCCCAGGACCGCAACGAGATCCCGGCGTTGACTCGCCCACGCAGGGCACTCCAGTCTGCGGCGAGGACGCCGCAGACTCATCTACGCCCGGGACTACCGACCTCCATGATCGGGGCCTGAGGACGGCAGTTGGCCGACTCGCCGTCCTTACATAAGCAGGCCGTGGCGGAGGCGTGTCGTGTGTGCCCTACACACGCCTGCCAACTCACCGAAGCGGGATAAAACCCGACCCCACCAGGCGAGACCGCGGTGGCGGCCAAAGTCCGCCGGCAACCCTGGGATTATCCTTTCGAGGGCTTACCCGGGGTGCCCGGCAACGGACACTTGGGGAGGAGACCGTGCGGTTTTAGTCGAGACACGACATAACCACCCCCGCTGGCCAGCGGGGGGGTATCCGAAGGGATTTCCGCACGTAAAAAAAAAACCCCTAGGTATCATGCCCAGACAAACCAATCAGAAAGCGCCATCCGAAACGTAGTACAAGCCATCTCGTGTTATGTAAAGTCTTAACACAAGAAATGGGACGAATACCTAATCGAACTGCAGTGCGCACTGAACACTGCAGTGAGCGAAGCGACTCGTTTCACCCCATTTTTCCTAGTACATGGTAGGGAATTTATTGGGGATGGAGTTCTTTATAGACAGTCGGACAGTACTTGCCACCTTCATTCAGTCTCCATTGACGATCCCTCTGCATTCGGTGCCAAGCTGAAGGAACTTCATCGCATTTACGATCAGGTGCGGAAACATTTAAACGTTGCCCACCAGCGTAATGAGAAATATTACAACTACAGAAAGAGGCATGTAGAGCTGAAAGTGGGACAAATAGTGTATAAACGAACGTTCTACCTGTCGAACAAGGCAAAGAACTTTACCGCTAAGTTAGCCCCTAAGTTCCTGAAATGTGTGGTGACTGCTAAGCGATCCCCATTAGTGTACAGATTATCCGATTTGGAAGTCAAGGATCTGGGCGAGTACCATATCAAGGATATTCTGAAGTATAAGGAAAAGGATCAGTCAACCCTCTCTCCTGTCCCTACCGTTAGTAATATTTCGACTACATTGCAATAGGTCTTTGCTTGCCAGGCCAGTGCCATGTGTGGTCGAAGCGGCATAGCTGACGATAATCATCTCTGTGTATAAGCGTGTCCATTGATAGTGGCACGTTATCGAATCGTCCGTACACCTGATCGAACAATCCTTCCTCATTGACTTATCAACATTATGCAACGATTAATTTGTCTTAGAAGTGTTGGGAATTCTACAGTGAGTGGAGGAAGCATTAGTTTTCTTTGTAAGGCATCTCGACTCTGGGTGCTTCACCTAACCACTGCAAGAGTCGGTGTCTAGTAAAGTGTATGGATGGATGGTCTCTTAGTTTGTTAATAATTTTGTTTCTCTTGGAATCAATATACTTTGTTTGTTTTAATATTCCTTTTTTTTTGTTCTGTCTTTATGGTGTATTCCCTGCGTATCGCGCCGCCCGCAGGAAATACTGTTAAGAAGGGGAATGGTGTAACAATACAATACTGTAAATGTGTAATTGTGGTTAGCGCCATCTGTAGGACACAGTCGCAACTACAGTGATTGCATCGATGTGGCTGACTTTAGCGACTCCCCGTCAGATGGCGTGAGTCGGATCACGAATTGTTGTCATGTCAGTCTCACGGAAAGTTCGAGTTGGGTATCTTAACGTAAACAATTCTAGCAAGATCTAGAATTAATTTGATATATAAGGATGGTCGCAGTGACCCTATTATTCATTTTTTGTTTGAGAGGTCATTAGTCGTGTCCACTGAAGATATTGTTGTGAAATTATATTATTGAGAAAAGTATATTACCCGATTTGGAGGTTATAGTTCGTGTGTGTTCCCAGATTTGATCTGGTAAGTTGTTTTATTCAATTGCTGTTAGTATATTCGCATAATGGGGATGTGTTATTGATAAAAGTTGTGTGTCTTCATCACAGGGTCGTTAGTTCTGGGAAAGAACCCTATAAGCAATTCAGAGGGCAGCGACTCTGAGGTGTTCAATCGTGGTGGCTTGGAGACCTAGACCTTGGGAAAGCAGATCGATAGGAAAGCTCCGGAATCGGCTCTGCCGGCCTCCAACCACTGGCGGTCCCGCGAATACCTGAGATCTATAAGGTCAAGTTTTTTTTTTTCATTTAACAATAATTGTTCATTACATTACTGCTAACCGGCGCGAGGCTGGTGTATAGTATATCTGAGGTGTGCCACTACTGGCTGGCATCTAGGAGGATCATCTACATCATTATCTACATATGAGTGTACCTATACCTGTGTTCTAGCAGAATGTTGTCATGTTGTGTAAATTATTCTGTGTATCTGTCTGTGTACTGTGACCTCTTAAACTCACTTTTATATATTTGTATTGCTATTTTATGTGTGATTATTCTGTATATCTATCTGTGACTGCTATTTCTCTGTGTATAAATATATGTATGTACAACTGATCCTTGCGTTTCATTGGAGATCAGCTAACCTGTGCACCACCTAATAACCTCTGTATAAAGACGCCCTGGGATTAGGAACTCTGTTGCTCACCTGGTCTAGCCGGTGTGTGACCCCACTAAGAAAAAGGGTTACAACGCAAGGGTGTTGGCACATGTTGCATCCCACATCAAATGCCTTCCTATCTTCCTAGGCAATAGGTTCTGGTACAGCTGGAACGCCACCGTCGGCGTTCCAGCTGTACCAGAACCTATTGAAGATTCTGAATACGAGTCTGATGAATTAAATCATTTCTGTATGTGTGCTGCAAAATGACCTGCGCTTGTGTTGCCCGAAGCTATCAATTGTTTCTCCACAGTGAAATCAAAGCAGAGATACAAGTTATAGATAGGTAGGGCGGAACAAACTATAGCTTAATCTTGTTAATAGCCACGCAATTGAATAATTGTAATTACAATTGGACTTAATCAAAAAATTACATTGTTAAATCACTATACACTTACCACATCATACAGACTATATGATTTAAGTGTATCTCGTAACACATCATTATCACAAATATTTTTTGAAGCAATGGATACAAAGGCTTCACATTGGATATCTTTGGCACCATTCTGCGTTGCAACCTGATCAAACATTCTGACTGTAGGGGAGGTGAGATGCATAGAGAGTGCAAGCTTTGCCATCCGTAACTGAGCTGGGGCCAACAGGGAACTGGCAACACCAAAACAGGCATCATAGACTTGTTTGTCTGTTTCTGAAATTAAACAGTTCAATTAAAGTAGCTGGATATGTGATGTAGCTGTGACCATAAAGGTTAACCAAATAGCGGTTTGTGACTAATAACAAAGTTCCAGCTAAATATTGCTTGCAAACACATGGGCAAATATTAAAAAAAAAAGCAAAAGACCAGATAAATTGCAAAGCCTGAGTTAAAATTAATAATAGGTATAATATCACTACGTATAGATATTTGTTATAAGTATTTTAATTTATATATAATAATATAATACAATATTTGCCAGTATATAATATTTATGTATGGTCATAACATAAAATAACTTCACGCCTGTATCCCCGAAGGGGTACGCAGAGGTGTATTACACACCCACGATTCGCCAGTTATGTTTAGGTCCCAATGTAATAGGGGGCGAGCCTATTGCCATCTACCGGGCACATTACTAAGCGAGCGATAATTAACATTTTTAATACACACATAACAACGAAAAGTCAGTGGTGTGTGCCTGGGGCAACTGGGGATCGAACTCGAGACCTCGTCTCGACAGTCCGTTACGTACGCCACTGGGCTATGGCTGCTCTTTTTTGTGTGGTCAGTATGTTGTATTATGTATATGTTCTTCTATATATTGCGGGCTTCAAACCATAAATATAAATAACCACATAACCACAAACCATATTAAAAAATGAGACATGTGTCTATGTGTTGCTTATGGTTTGAAGTCTGCAATATATAAAATGTTCTTATGAATTTCACAATTGGTTTCCATTTCTTCATACCTTCTACCCTAGTTTAACTATGTAAATTTTGCATGCCAATTGATCGGCGAAACACACTGACCCTTTCAGAAACCGATAATCTAACATGTTTCACTGTGTTTTATGCGAATCAAGATTTCTATTTCTATGCTACAAAGTTTGCTGGGAAAAATTCAACACTGTGTTTTGCATGCCTTTGTACATCAAAATGTAATTATAAATACTTCTCAATGTATTTTACTGTTTACAACAAAGAAATTAAGAAAATAATGTTCATAAAATATTTTTATTCTATACAAGTAAAATGCAAAAGAATGCATACCAGCCCAAGGTTGCTTGTGATCCTTGACCGATTCTTATATATATGTATATATAATCTAAACATCGGAAATGGCTCCAAGGATTTTCATGAAATTTAGTATGCAGGTGGTTTTGGGGCCGATAAATCAATCTAGCTAGGTTAAATTTTTAGATAAAAAAAAAACAACCAGAAAAGGTTAAATAAATCAATCTAGCTAGGTTAAATTTTAAGATAAAAAAAAACAACCAGAAAAGGTTAAGGTCAAAGAAAATTCTCATTTTTTAAATTTATTATATTCCTGTCAAGTTTTTATAATACAGTTGTCTGTTTCTGCACAAGTTAAAAAAAATAACGAACAAATGTAATGAAGAATGATGGTGCTATTTATGTACTTACCTAGGGAGTCTAGACCAGATTTCAGGGAATTTATACCGTCCACAAAGGACCAGAACAAATCAGCACTCTCGCCTGCAAGATATTCGGCAAGTTCTAAAACTATCGGAGTAGCTTCCCATTTTGCACTTACGAACGAAGTGACAGATTTTGATTTCTTTTCTTCGCGTTTTACAGTATCGTTCGTAGAAACGTAAGAAACAAAAACGTAGGCTAAAATAACTAAAGATATTCTGAACCCGGTGGCTCTCATCATGAAGAAATTAAAGTTCTAAGCTAAAAGTTCTAAAACTATTAAGTATTAATAGTTTTAATGTACAATTAACTACAATAGCCACATTTACAGAATATTTTACGTACGGTCATACTTATCAAGATAGTTTTATGTGAAGTAAAACGAAAAGTTTATAGATTTCGGATATTAAAACTCATCCTAACAAGACAACACAACCACAACCGCCAATGACAGTTGAACACGGCATAATAAACAGCAATTCTCTTTTACATCTGCATAACTTATGACATTAATGTCTTAAATACTTTGATTGGTTCATTTGATAATATTGACATTTGGGACCAATGAGATTTTGTGTAATTAATGACTTGAAAGAACAATGATCACTTTTCATACATCCATCATTGGCCTGTCAGTGTTTTTTTTTTTTTGTTATTTGTTGTATCAAGTGGTAGAAAAAAAAAAAAAAGAAGGTATTTCATACTTTCGGTTTTCGAGATGGCCCCTTTACTGGCTCTCCACCTCATATATATATAAAGTACTCTGTGCTCTCCACTGTGCCATCTGCTAATCAGAGGGACACGTGGAAAGCTTCCGAATAGCCCTCAGTAGGGCCGTCCCCGCCTCGGTTTGTTTGTTTTTCTATGTACTGATATTATTTTATGCATTGACAATATGCCTTAAAATTTTTAGTGGACGTATTATCAACCACGTATTATTCTAACAAAAATATTACTCACACTACTAAAAAAAATGTGTCTGCGAGTACAATAATGGTACACGAAATATATTTACATAAGTGTGCGTAAGAATGTGTTTGTGTACTGTACATGTTTACTTTGCCTCCCGCCAAAAGAGGTACGTATATTACAATGCCGAATTTGAAAATACCGAATTTCATAAGCCCTACGAACGGACGGCCGAATAGCAAAATCCCGAATGTTTATATGATCGAAAGTTCTAAATACCGAAAGTTTAAAATACCGAAAATTCAAAATACAGAATCTGATAAGACCTATAATCGGAACGCCTAATACTAAAATGCCGAATATTAAAATACCGACCGTTTATATGACTGAAAGTTTTAAAACCCGATAAAAGATAAATTTCAAATGGGTAAGTAATAGATGATATAACAACAAAATCTCTAATATTTAATATAATGATCGATTGATATAATTTTAAAATAACTATTTTTTATAAGCATAACATACATTAAATATAACATCGTTTGACAGAACATACATTAAATATAAAATCGTTTGACATACCACTCAAAATTCGCGGTGCTCCTATTTCTGGGTGGTTTAAAAAAAAATACTAACCTGACCTAATCTATCCGAATCGGGGCACTCTTGAGTCGGGGTGTTTATACATATTAAACGTTAGACCAAATGATTTTACCTTCGGGATTTTAATCTTTCGTGATTTGGAACTATCGGGATTTAGAACTTTCGCTTATTTGAAATTAGACATATTGAGCTTCGGTATATCGGGTATAGGTATTTCATACGTTGGGGTGCTTGGTTGGGGACCTCCACGCGGTGCACCCTGGGCAACGGAGACGTCAGCGCCTCTCTCCTAGGGTGGCAGAGACGCTGCCGCCTACGGCCAACTCCGACCGAGGCGGGGACGGCCCTATTGAGGGCTATTCGGAAGCTTTCCACGTGTCCCTCTGATTAGCAGATGGCACAGTGGAGAGCCAGTAAGGGGGCCATCTCGAAACCGGAGATGGCCCAGGGTCAGTCGGAGTGCGAGGGAAATGCTCTATGGGTAACCTTACACCCCGGCGTCTTAAGACCCGAGACGGCGTGCGAGTCGGTGCAAGCCCGACATAACCGCCCCCGCTGGCCGGCGGGGGGGTATCCGAAGGGATTTCCGCACGAAAAAAAAAAGAAGGTATTTCATACTTTCGGTTTTCGGATTTTCGACGTTTTAAGCGTGGGTTTTTCAGATGTAGGTATTAAGAACTTTCGGCATTGTAATACGTGACCGCCAAAAGCGGCAGAAAAAATACTTAACGCCGGAGACATTGTAGGCATCTCCCGCTTCTTAAAACTCAAAGCAACATGGCGTGTGTGTTGTGCTCAAGAAGGATACGCGGCTCGTATGCACATTTTATTTATCTACCTAAAAACTTTTTCAGCCCAGCACTATACAATTGTTGGGCTAAAGAAGCATTTGTAAGCACGTTACTTAACATGAAATATAACTTAACCTAAAACTAGCCTGCCTGTCTGCTCCATTTATTATATTTTATATGTTTGTAAAATTATATGTTTATAGTGCTAGGTGTTACCATATAATTTTTTGGCTGTTACTGTCATTGTCACTTGCTTACAGCTTCCAACCTTTACTTCCAAGTTTCCAACCTTCCAACCATCTTCCAACTGCCAACTGCCAACCTTTGTCAAAGTTGTCAACCTGTATAAGTTTATGTGAAGTGACTGCCTGTGAAATAAAATTGGATTTGTCTGAAATTTTCTTTTTTACAGCTACCCAGATGGAATAAACTATTGACTATTCAAAGGAAAAGTAAGTGTATGTTTTAGAAACTGTAAAATAATCCTCGTTATTCAACATACGGCACGATGTATTATGTGTTAATATGTTCCTAAATTAAAAAGACATTATAAAGCTTTTGTTATACGCGATAAATCAATCGTTTCAGGTTTTATTACATTATATTAACTATGATTAATTCTTTTCGTTGTTGTATGTATTGTTTCGTACTAAATAATCTTTCTAAAATACAATTTAAGGGCTTTCTATTAATATTGTATTCATTTTCTTCTAGTTAGTTCAGGTTTATTTCACTACAATGCAGTACACATCTGATGAAGCTTATGCACGACTTATCAGTCACCATATGACAGTACCTCAAAGAATCAAGGTAACCAAATATATTGTTGTAGGTAATTACATACAGAAAAAAAACAGTATCTTTTTTACTAGTGCTGTGTATTTCATAATGGAATTAATACAAAGTTAATGGCAACTTGTAACTTATTTCATATTTAAGTATACTTATTTTTTGATAATATGCACATATAGAAAATGTATGACTTGAGAGTGAATGTTTAAAGCTGAGACTTGAACCAGTGGCTGTCCCTAACTAGTAGGAATACTCTCAAAGTTGATATTCTCATCTACAGATATCTTAAGATGACATAGGACCCATCTACTAGAATTCTGATAATCTAAAGATCACCATTGGCAGCATACCTTTAATAATTTGGTCTGTAATTTGACTAATGATATATATTACATACACTAAAGCTGTCTGTTAAGTTGACGGGGCACATGGAGTAACACAGCGTCAGTTGCCTGCCACATCATTTGTTCGTATTGTAAGCCAGTGCAGGTTGTCGCCTTACAATTTTGTTGTCTTTCCTGTGCTCTATACCCCACTTCATTAGATTTTTTGTTACTAATTTCAATCAACAACAGTAGGGCCCTGGAATACATATCTCTTTTGAACTTTGCATCACATGTTTTGTAAGACATGTATACCATTTTAGGCCACTGGTGATATAGTGGATGAAGAGCATGGTCCCAATGGACTTGTGACAGGCTGGGACTATTCCAACGAGAAGTTTGATATGAAAGTGCCAGAAAGGATACTTGTTGTTGGACAAGATCAACACATTGGTAAGTAGTTATTTTTATCACTATAGGGCGCATGTAGACAGTATTTGATAATATTGATACATAAAATAGTTCTGTGTATGAGCCTTCAACTTTAGATCCAGAAACTTGGCAGCCTTCTAATCATTTCTCAGATAATTCCAATTGTGTGTCAGAGCTTAACCTCTCCGAGCATTATATTCATAAAGCTATTAAATCGTTACATCTTTCAAAGGGTGCTGGTCCTGATGGCTTGCCAACATACTTTTTCGTGAAAATATCTAACTAGGTTGAAAACTGGCAACCCTAGCCTAGCCTTGTTTACATAGTCTACACAGTTTAAATTCATAAATTAATAAAATAGTTGTTTATTAAGTGTATGGAGTGGTCTATCCAAGTGATATACCAGTAATATATAAGTGGTATCGTTTGTGAGAACTTTCAATAAGTATTCTAGCAAATAATACAATTATACCACAAAGTGTAAACAGTGATATAATAATAAACGCAGCGATTGAAGTGAGTTAAAAACATACTATACATCATACAGTGATAAGTTGTAACTAGTTTCTGCCGTTTTACTAACTTTAATCAACAAATGTGTTCAAAGTAACAGAGCCTTAAATACGTTGTGAAAATTTGTTAAAATTTTGAACTTTGCACCACACTACTAGCGCCAAATCGGCCATACATGCGGTAAAAAGACGAACTAATCTTTGGTTCAGCTACTTTCCACCAGACGGCCTAATGTTGCCACAGTAAATAAATAAAACAATTTAGTAGATTCCTTTTTTTACATACAGCAAAAGAATATAAAAGAGCCTGGTATTTGTATTTATCATTTAAGTGGTGATAATGTCTTCGACCTCGCATCCATGGGGATGTTGCACGGATGTTTATGGTGGGTCCGGTGATGATTTCATTGACTGCTCGGTATGTAATTTGTCGTATCACTTTCTTTGCCTATCGATAAAGGCAATTGCGAAGGAGTCCGAGGCTTATCGCCGTTGGCAGTGCCCGAAATGTATGAGTGCGTTGCCAAAGGCAGCGAAAAAGGATAACACACCCATTCGTAATGTCTCGAACGTGCGAGGAAGTAAGAGACCGGCACTAAACTCCCCTCCGGGGTCTTCTGCTGTTACTGCTGACGACGTGCGCACCATAATCCAGGAGGTCATTAAGACGGAACTTGCCACATTGTTCCAGCAAATGAGGACCACCATAGTTGACACCATTAATAGGGAGTTGCAACCAATAAAAAGCGATGTGCAGGAGCTGAAGAACTCGCTCACGTTCCATACTCAGGAATTTGATAAGCTGCAATCGGAACAAGCTGCAACTGGCTCTGCGTTGAAAAAATTAATGGATGAGAATGATTGTTTAAAAAATACAGTGACAACCCTAACACAGCGATTGAACCATCTGGAACAGCACTCGCGTTCGAGTAACTTAGAACTTCAGTGTTTACCAGAAAACAAGAATGAAAACTTGTTTACTGTTATCAAGCAGCTTTGCTCAGTGGTCGAGTGTGATTTAAAGGACAGCGATATCATTGGCTCCACGCGGGTCGCCATGCTTCATAGTGACAGTAAACGCCCGAGATCCGTTGTAGTTCAATTTATCTCCCCCAAGAATACGCGATCAGGTACTTGGTGCTGTCATTAAATATAATAAAAGGAACCCGGATAATAGGCTCAGCACTGCGGATTTGGGGCTGGCGGGAACTCGATCTCCAGTCTATGTTGTTGAGCACTTGTCACCAGCTAACAAAGAACTTCACGCTATGGCGAGGCTGAGGGCACGAGAGAGGGGTTACAAGTACGTCTGGGTGCGTAATGGAAGAATCTTTGTTAAAAAGACTGACGTTGCGGATGTCATTGTTATTAATAATCGTGATAGTGTTAATAGAATTTCATAATGTCATTAATATCGCGGCTTCATATGTTATTATGTATAGTAACTGTAAAATTCAAACATTTACAACTTTACTACCAGAATTGTGGAGGTTTACGTACGAAAGTAGATACCTTTTATCGTAATATCTGCTGTAATAACTATGATATTATAATTATCACGGAATCTTGGCTGAATAGTTCAGTATTTACCAATGAGTTGTTCGATGACCGTTACACTGTATACAGGAGGGATAGGGAAACGGCTAGCACACAGATTGATAAACAAGATGGTGGAGGAGTCTTGTTTGCTGTCAAAAATAATATTAAGTCTAAGCACGTAGTTAATTGGGAAAGTAACAGTGAGGATATTTGGATTGTTATTGAGATACCTGGGTCACGTACTAATACTGTTCGCAAAATAGTATTTTGTGCTGTGTACTTACCTCCGCCCGTAGGGCGGTCCATTCTGGGCCTGTAGACAAAGTGACATTCTACTAGTGGAATGGCTTCGAAGCGAACCTTCAAAAGTTCAAAATGTATGGGAGTGACATATTTGTTACACGTGACATGTCGACCAATAATGTCTCTCCAATACATTTTGGACTTTTGAAGGTTCGCTTCGAAGCGATTCCACTAGTAGAATATCACTTTGTCTAGGCCCCCTGGAAGATTATATAGATAACTGTAACTCTGTGTTTGAACAAATCACAAACTGTGAAATATGTATTGTTGGCGACTTCAATCGACGTGATATAGATTGGCAACCTACGTCACACTACAATAAAAATCCGGGGGTTTCTGGTACAAGTGAATTACTACTTGATTTCATAACTGTTAATAAATTAAAGCAATCTAACTTTATCAAAAACTCTGACGACCGCATTCTTGATCTCGTTATATCGTCTATACCGTCATGCAAAGTCACTTCTAGTCTAAGATGTTTGAGTAAAGTCAATTGTCGTCACCCTCCTTTAAGTTTTGTTATCAACCTGCAAACCGACGCTGGGTTGGTGTATAACAATGCAGTTGAAAGACCCAACTTCCATAGGGGAGACTACTTAGCAATAAATAGTTATCTAAGTGAAGTGGACTGGGATAGTTTGTTTTCTGGATGCAGTGATGTGAATGGAATGCTTAAGGCCTTTTATAATACTCTCAATAGTGTGATAAAGAAATTCATACCCAAGCACGTACTAAAAAACAGTAAATACCCACCCTGGTTCAGTCGTGACCTAATTAAACAATTAAATTATAAAAACAAATTAAGGATTCGTTATAAAAAATACAGAAACCCGCTTGATGCTATAGAACTAAAATATACTAGCAAAACTTGTGAACAGATGTCAACTGAGTGCTATAAAAATTATATCAAGCTCACAGAAGACGAATAAAAAAAAACCCTTAAATTTTCTGGACTTTTGTGAAAGCTAAAAGAGGAGGATCTAGTGTGTACCCCAGGTCTATGACGGATGGATTTAATAAGACATCCGATGGTACGGAAATTTGCCATTTATTCGCAGATTACTTTGCCTCAGTATACAATTCTGACCAAGACACTGATGCTGAGTATCAAACGGAGTATATACAGTCATTACAAAAGCACAGTGTGTCCTTAAGTAGTCCACCTATTACACATGATATTCTTATTAAAATTCTGAAAGACTTAGATATTACAAAGGGAGCCGGTCCTGATGGAGTCCCACCCCTCTTCATCGCAGCGTGTGCCGATGAGTTAGTCCGTCCACTTTTGACTATTTATAACACGTCATTGCGGAGCGTTGTATTTCCCTCAGAGTGGAAGATGGCTAAAGTGGTCCCAATACATAATTCAAGCGCTGTTGACTTAATATCCAATTACAGACCCATTTCCATTTTATCATCGTTTGCTAAAATATTTGAAACTCTGATCTGCCCTTACATGCAGAATCATCTAAAATTATATTTAAGCGTCAATCAGCATGGATTTGTTAAAAACCGATCCTCCAGTACGAACTTGGTGCCTTTCACGGAGACCTTGATCAGTGCTATCGACTCAGGCCATCAAGCTGATGTCATCTACACTGACTTTAGCAAAGCTTTCGATAAGGTCCCACATAAAATATTAATCGCTAAATTACAAGCCTATGGTATATGCGGATCTTTGCTAAGTTGGCTGGCATCGTACTTGTCTGACAGAGAATTTTTCGTGGTAGTTAATGGCTATCAATCTATTTTAAAACACATCACATCTGGGGTGCCCCAAGGGTCCCATTTGGGGCCAATTTTGTTTAATTTTTTCATTAACGACATTTCTAATTGTTTCCAGTACTCCCAAGTATAAACTTATACTTATGCTGATGATCTAAAATTTTCAAAGACTCCGGTCTGTTGATGACGCTAGACATCTTCAGACTGATCTAAATAGACTTGTCGAATGGTGTGAATGTAACAGAATGCAATTAAATACAGATAAATGCAAGCACATAAAATACACTAGAAACCATAAATCTGTTAGCTTCGATTACTACATAAAAACTACCAAAATCGATGAACTAGACACCATTAGAGACCTTGGAGTGATTTTTGAAACAAAATTAACATTCACGCCGCATATTGACCATATTATTAAAAAAGCTTCTAAGATGCTTGGTTTAGTTTTAAGAACTTGCAAGAGCTTTCACAACAATTCAATCAAATTGTTACTGTACAACACTCTTATTAGGAGCATCCTGGAATACTGCAGTGTGGTTTGGCGGCCACACTATGCCACCCACTCATTAAGATTAGAATGTGTACAAAAGCGTTTTCTCTATCACCTTGCGTTTTCAAATGGCGTGGCGAAGAGTATCCGCTCCTACGATAGCAGACTAAAACACTTCAATATCAAACCTCTTTCTAATAGGTTCAAATTCAACGATGCAGTGTTTGCTTCTAAAGTTCTCAATCACAAATTTGATTGCTCCCCACTACTAGGCCTCTTCAAATTTCGCGTACCTTCGAGGATTCCACGCAAGCCAGTCACACCACTGTGTCCACCATTGAGAAGAACTGTTCTTGGTGCTAATTCTCCTTATGCTAGGTTGTGCAGGGTGATAAATAGTTGCAGCCATCTTGTTGATATCCACTTCCACTCATATCGCTTGCAAAAGTCAGTTTACGGCTCCTTGCCAGAACTGGCTTAATTTATTTCTGATACCACTGAATATGTACAAAAAAGAATCCTGTCATAACTATTTTTGTTCTGAAAACCTTTCTTTGCAATGTAGGTAAGCTTCTCTTTCAATGTCACTTTTTTGCATGTTGTGTCTACCTTTAAGTAACTGTTACATTAAGACTTGTCCTCTATTTATATTGTCATGTATACTGGTCTGAATGTAAACAGTTGTTGGTGGACCTAAAAAAAAAAAAAAAAAATGTTTACATTGCCCTACATATAATTTTTAATAAGTGCCTACATGTGTGCAAATTCCCATCAGTATGGAAGCAGGCTTTCATTACACCTATTTATAAAAATGGAAATAAAGGTAATGTCGCCCAATCTCGATCCTTTCCACTTTGTCGAAGGTGTTTGAGAGGCTGATACACGACGCGCTGTATCCTCACATTCATAAAATGAAAATACTGGAACAGCATGGTTTTGTGAAGCGTCATTCAGCTAACACTAACCTTATGTGCTTTGTTGACTATCTGTTTAAGAATATGGATCAACAAATGCAAGTTGATGCTGTGTATACAGATTATCAGAAGGCTTTTGACAAAGTGGACCACAGACTGCTATTGGATAAAATTGCCTTTAATGGAATACGCGGTAATTTGCTGCGATGGTTTGTTTCTTATATTTTTAACAGAACTCAAAGGGTTTTTAGAAACGCTTACAAATCTGAGTCTATAGTTGTAAATTCTGGAGTTCCACAAGGATCTATTTTAGGTCCATTTCTCTTTGTTATATTTATTAACAATATAAACCAGTGTTTTAAAAACTCCCAATTTTTTATGTATGCAGACGATGTTAAAATCTACAAGCCCTGTAAGTCCATTCAAGATTGTTTACTTCTACAAGATGATCTGGACAGGCTTAATAACGATTGTAAGCAAAATAAGCTGTTCCTCAGTTTCCCCAAATGTAACTCGAATCTCTTTTACAAAAAATAGAAACAAACTGCATTGTAATTACTCCATCAATATAGTTTTGAACAGAGTCAGCCTGGTTCGCGACTTGGGTGTTTTGTTAAATTCATCCCTGCATTTTGAACAGCATGTTGACAGCATAATTAATAAAGCCTACCGTATGTACGGGTTTGTCATGAGATCCTGTCGTGACTTTGTGCCGCGTTCCACACTTTTATTTTTGTATAAAACCTTAGTGAGACCACAATTAGAATATGCCGTTTCAATTTGGAATCCTTTCTATGCTAAATACACTGAGTCTAGAATTAGTACAAAAAAAATTCTTACGTGTCGTAATCTATAAATATTACTGATCAAGAGGTCCATATGTACCGTTAGTAAAACAGTATAGCATTTTAACATTGAAATCTAGACGTCTACTTCTGGACGTCATGATGTTGCATGGTATATGTAACAACAGATATGATTGCCTTGAAATCACCAATCAGTTGTGTTATATAGTGCCCAGAACTATTCATCGACGAACAATGCGTGTGCCCCAATTGTTTTACACAGGAACTTGCAAAACTAACGCAGGGATCCACGCACCCATTCGTTGTCTCGTTGAAACCTATAACACACATTTTAATGAGATTGACATCTTCGCATTTTCCAGCGAACAATTTAAAAGTCGTGTCATTGAACTCTTGTCAGCTCTGTAATTAATACTACCTTATTACTTTATTAATTTCTGAGTAAGTCCATGAAAATTTGTTATGAACTTGTTATGAATTTCATATTTCACATAATCTTTTGTTATTATGAGATCGTGACTACAACTTGACTTGAGTTTCTTTCTTTTATATTGTAAATCCGTGAACAATAGTGTGGATTATATGTTCACCAATCTGTTATATTACCTATAATTTGTTAACTATTTTAAGTTGTAATTGTTTTTTGTTCCAAATAAATAAAAAAAAGCAATATTATTGATGTGCAAGCAAATGTGATTGGTCCCTAAATCGGATCATAATGTTGGATCGCAGTATATCACAATCATCACAATCTGACTGCTAGGGATGCCGGAGGCACTAAAATGATTGTTTTTAATCAATGAGGCAATGCTGCAACCCAGAACTCTGTATTTGTGATCCACTATTTGGCAATGCTGTAGTTATATTAGTATATAGTACCTAGTGCAATTAAATCGATGAGTGTCCACTATTTAATTATAACAAATCATATAAATATAATTTTATAGATGTATCTATTTGGGAGAGTCCTATGTCCAGCAATAGATAAGCTTATTGATTTAAACCACAGAAATGCACTGAGAATTTATCCAACAATAGTGCATGTTTTTATTTAATAATATTTCAACATCAAAATGATAATTTGGTGGACAGGCGCTCTACGACGCCCACTGTTTTTCGGACATCATGTTTTGGGTCACGTTAAAGTGATATTTTCATCTCGAAATTTATAAAAATATAATTGATACCTTTGCGGCTCATCCGCATCCGCTCATCTTTCTGCGTCTATTCAGTTTTCATAGCAAACGGTTACAAAATGAGAGCAAATGTGTTTTATAATGCGAATGCTATAGTCAAAGTCAAAGTCAAAAACCATTTATTCTGTATAGACCATTAATACAGCACTTACAAAACGTCAAAAAAAAATGTTATGTTTGGTAAATTGACCACCGGTTCGAAACGCGGCCCTGTCCTGAGAAGACTCCGGCAAGAAACTCAGCGGGCTGTTTTTTTTTTGGTCTATTTACAAACATATTTACTTAACCTAAGTACAATATTTCGTTTGAGTAGCACAGAGAGAGAGCAAACAGTTCATATCCAAGCTTGTTTGTCGTCTAAATAGTCTTGAATTTTATAGTAGCCTTTTTGGCAGAGTTTACTTTTAATTTGGCTTTTAAATTTATGAAGAGGTAGATTCTTCATTTCACTAGGAAGCTTGTTGCAGAAGCGTATACAGTTACCCTGAAAGGAATTACTTATCTTGTGGAGTCGACTATTACAAACCACAAGATTGTTTTTATGACTTCACAAAGCTTTAAAAAATTGGAAATGTTTCTTCTAACATACAAAAAATTTTCAAAAATATATTGGGAAACTACAGTTCGAATGTTTATTTCTTTGAACTTTTCTCGGAGTGAGACTCTTGGGCCCAACTTATAAATTGCCCGCACCGCCCGCTTTTGCAGTACAAAGATTGTATTTAAATCTGCGGCATTACCCCAAAGGAGAATGCCGTAGCTCATAATACTATGGAAATAACTGAAATAAACTATTCTAGCGGTATCTATGTCTGTTAAAGTCCTAATCTTTTTCACAGCGTAGGAAGCAGAACTTAACCTACTAGCAATTTTTTATAGAATTGAGTTCTATTCCGTCGCGTCCAGCGCTGTTCCGCCACGCTCTTGGCTATATGCGCTCGCAACTTGTCAACGAGGAGTCGGGAAAAGTCCACGTTCAGCGGCGAACGTAGTGGAACAGCGCTGAAAGCGGCGGAAAACAGCTGAACTCTTTCTGATGGAAAAACGGCGGAAAATTATAATATATTCAAAAAAAATATTGGGGTGCAAAATCAATGCTTGCTATTTATTCTTTAAAGATTATTTCATGTAAATGTTGGCCACGACTATGTTTTAGGTGATCCATACATGGACAGAAACACGGGAGCCCCTTATTTCGCAGAAAGAAATTTCATAGAATTTCGTTTCACAGAAAATGTTTCATATAATATTTGGTCCTTATATTTTTATTTCGAATATTATTGTTTCAAAAACAATTTACTACAATGAAACATATTTCACAGAAACACAATTGAATGAATTTTTAATCACATTTTTTTGTTTAACAAACTTATCAAACTGTAGAATTATTTTTAAAAGAATATTAAGAGCCTATAATACCTCAATTGACATATTTTAAACGTGTATATTAAAAAAAGTAGTGAAGCATAGTCCTTAGAATTTATATATAGTAAAGTTGAGGATTCGGGGAGATGACTATATGTGCTGAAAACACGATTCCGTAAAATTGAGTCGATAGAAAATTATTACAAAGTTGCCTCTAAACCATAGAAATAAAATCATTTTTATGATGGATATACCCAAAATGGGAACATGAAACTTTATATACAACTTAACTTTAATATAAGGCGGATGTTATAAGTTTTAATTTTTTTAAATATATTTTAGTTTTTTCATAATCAGCAAATATCTAAATTATACCCACTCTAACACGGCTCGTACTGCCGCGCGACCCCCTCTTCAGTCGCGCTTCGGCTTTCATACGGGGAACCTGTGTCACTCGCGCTCAGCCAAGCTAGGATAATCGAAATGGGTAATAAGCGTAACCAGAAGAGGAAAAGTGTATGTTGGCGTAAAAAAATAGTAAAACATATGAACGACGTTATAAAGTAAGTATCAACCTACCTAAGTTTACTATTTTATTTACAATACAATGAGAATAAAGTTAGGAAATAGGTATGTAGGAACCCATTTATTTGTATCTGATAAAGTGATAAATATACTATGAGGATTTTTCGTTGTGTACTAATAAACAATATTTTATTATCTGCGAAGTCTACATTTTGTGTAGATTGTCCTAGAATATTTATTTATTATTATTACATATTTATTGTTATATACCTACTAATGTTTGACCATGTCAATCTCAAATCATAAATAACTATATATATCTGCTTACTTCTATCCCTTCGTCATCCATACCGTATACGGATCTGTGATACGGATAAACAACATTATTGTTTAAATTTCAGAAAACGTCGATTACAAGAAGTAGATACTAATGATAAAGAGAATATTCCTGCAAATATGTGAGTACATAATTTCTTCTCATAACAATCCACACATTTCATTTTATTATTACTGTCATTCTTATGTAAGTACCTACTCATAGTGCGATCGCCATAGTTTCCAAAAACGGCTACGACTTACGAGTAACAGCTGAAGTTTGAGCGCGGCTCAGTCCGGTCAATTAGGGTAAACGCACCAGTTGTAGACAAGTTGTTTGTTCAATACAGTGTATCTAGATTTTTCCCCGACATCGGCGAAGCCAAGAGAAGGGTTATGGTTTTGACAGGTTATGTATGTATGTATGTATATATGTAACCACTTATCAGAACTGGACATTATGACATATCATTGAATCTAATGTGGTGCCTTCTAGCGGTCATAAAGTACTGAGTGAAGAAATAAAAAGGAAAAGAAAACAAACGTCACATAACGGTGTTCCTGTTGTGTGCGAGAGATGATGATAATATAATTATAATTTTTTTTTTTTTAAAAGAATATTAGCAATCTAAATTACTAATACCTATTCCCGTTAACCCCTCCAACTAAGCTAAATTGTTTGTGCTAGGAGTGGGTTCACGTCGGTAGTGTAATGGCCAGAATTCGAACCCGGGACCTCTCGATCGTAAGGCCGACCCCTTAACCACTCAACTACCGACGCTTCAATATTATAATATTATTTGTAACTAGCAATCGAACTTTTTACTAGCATTGCATTTTGAGATCAATATAAGAGAAAATGTGTGGGAAGAGGCCGAAAGTAAACCTAATTTTATTTCAGGTCGCAAATGTCATCGGAACAGCAAGAACATCCTGATCTGTTTACATTAGAAAATGTGGAATTGTGAGTGCTATAGAAGTATAGTTGTCTATTAATAAATAGTCATCACTACAATACATAGTGTAAAACAAAGTCGTTTCCCGATGTCTGTGCCTATGTATGCTTAGATCTTTAAACTACGCAACAGATTTTGACGTGGGGTTTTTTAATAGATCTGACAGATTTATATGTATAATACATTAACATCCAGGTGGAAGGGTAGTTCAATATAAATAAATAAATATAAATAAATATTATAAGCCAATCTACACAACGTCACCTAGACTCATGATGAGCATAGTTTAACTAGCTTGTGTTATGGGTTCTAGGATGCGGATAGACTTACATAGAGGTATATTTTTTTGTCAATGCATACAATATGTACATAGAAACACCAGACTAATGCAAATATTGATATTCATGCATACAAATATTTGCACTAAGCGGGAATCGAACCCACACAGGACCACATAGCAATCGCGTTGACTACCACCACGCCACAGAGGTCGTCAAATATATAGTCTGAACTGCAGATAGGTACCATTGAAAGAATATACGAGTAATATCAATATTGTCCTTTCAGGTCTACTGAAACTGGAACTGTATGTCCTACCGCAAATAGGGATCCACAAAATGAATCAAACGATGACGATAATACTAACTGGTAATTGCTAAATTTATACAGACTGTTTTTTATACAAATACCTAATAATAATAGAACTATATCATATTCTACGATTATTTCAGGTTAGAAATAAATCAGGACGATTCCAAGCGAAGGAGTATTTTTAAAGTTGAAGGGCGACGAATTGTGGATTTTGAATATTTTTATAAAAATCTTCTAAATATATGTGGTCACAACAAAGCATTTGGCTGCACATTAAATAATGTGCATATAATATCGGAAAAACGAAAAGGACTTCTTTCAAAATATACACTAAAATGCAACATGTGTAACCAAATATTTTATCTTGACTCAGAACCCACATCAAAATTAGATTTAAATAGAGCTGTAACATCTGGCATTATAACCTCTGGCATTGGCTATTCCCAATTTAATGAGCTATGTGCATCAATGGATTGCCCGACTTTCACCCAAAAACTTTATGATAAAGTACAAAGTCAAATTTATGAAGATTGGCAAAACACGGCTGTAAATGTCATGGAGATGGCTGGAATTCGAGAACGTGATGCTGCTATTGCGGAAGGCCGTGTGGATAAAAACGGTATTGCTCGCATAGACGTCATTGCGGATGGTGCATGGAGTAAACGATCATTTAATACCAATTATTCAGCCCTATCTGGAGCGGCGGCTATTATAGGTAAACGATTTGGCGAAGTCTTGTTTATTGGAGTCAAGAACAAATATTGTTGCATATGTGCGAGGGCTGACAATAAAGGCATCATGCCTGGAGACCATGTTTGTTTCAAAAATTATAGCGGACCTTCTACAGGTATGGAGTCCGAATTATTGTTAGAGGGATTCAAGCAGTCGATTACTACACATAAGCTTATATATGAACGCATGGTGGCTGATGGTGATTCAAGTACTTATAAAAAAATTTTGGAAGGTCGCCCATATGCTGACTGTACCGTGGAAAAAATAGAGTGTAAAAATCACATATTCCGAAATATGTGCAAAAAACTTAAAAATATAACTACGGAAACCAAATATCCTGCCAATTTAAGAAAAAAAATTACTACGCAAAGAATTCTTGCCATAAGAAAAGTAATTTGCTTGTCAATAACGGAACATGCATCTAAAACTACACATTTTGATACAAAAGTAAATTTACTGTTCAAAGATATTACAAACGCTTATAATCATGCGTTTGGGAACCACACAGAGTGCCAATCATACTATTGTAGTAGTCAAAAAAATAGTGAAGATGTGACCGTCATTTTAAAAACGTGTGCTATATGGCACAGAATAAAGTTTATTGTCAACACTGTGGCATCTAAAGCACGAAGTCTTATGCACAATAGTGATAGCAATAAGGTCGAATCTTTTAATAGCATCATTGCTAAGTTTGTGGGCGGGAAAAGAATAAACTTTTCGATGCGCCGCGGGTATGAGTCGAGATGTAATGCTGCCGTGGTCTCATTTAACACTAAATGCCCCCTTTCTACTTTACACAGATCCGTATCAGGAAAAAGTCCTAAGGCTGCAGTAAAAAAACTAGAAGAGAGACGTTTGAAACAAAGAAAAAGTGCTTCAAAATATGTAAGAAAGGGAAGAAAGCTATTTTTGATGAATCAACAAAAACTTGGGGATAAAAATTATGGCGAAAATTGCCAAAAACCTGATATGCCCCCTTTGGAATACAACAGAGTTAAGGAAGATTTTCTTAAAAATTTACCGAGTTCAGAAGAAGATAGAAAACAAATAGAAAAAGCAACGATTTTACAGAAAGATTCAAGTACGTGGTTAGAGCTTAGAAGGAAGCTTCTCACGGCATCAAATTTCGCAAAAGTCATAAATAGGCGATCAACCACAAGCGTGAAGAATTTAGTGAAGAATATTCTTTATCCAAAAAATCTTAGCCATGTGCCGTCCTTAAAACATGGAATCGAACATGAGAGTATTGCCTTAGAACAATTAGAATCGCAGCTCAAAGTCAAGATAGAGCCTTGCGGTCTCTTCGTTGACAAAAATTTGCCTTATTTAGGTGCCACACCTGACGGGATTATAGGTGATGATATCTTGGTCGAAATAAAGTGCCCAATCACAGCATTTAAAACATCCCTAGATGACGCAATAGATAAGAAGAAAGTAAATTTTTGGAAGAGATCCAAAGATGGTCTTATTATCAATAAAAAACATGCTTGGTTTATACAAGTTCAGGGTCAATTACACATCACTGGCAGACATAAATGTATTTTTGGGGTATGGTCAGGACGTGAACGAGAGATCAAAACAGAAATTATTGAAAGGGATGATCGGTTTTGGGAACTTAATATGGCGAGCAAATTAAGTGATTTTTATTTGTCATTTATGTTACCTGAGTTGTGTGATGCAAGACATGCTCGAAACATGCCAATACGAGAATAAAGCATTTTTATTATACTGTTGTATTTTTCTTTCTCGACATGATTTTATTCTAACACACTAGCTGACCCGGTGAACTTCGTACCGCCAAAGTAAATGAGTGTAGCAAACTATACATTTGATTAACACTAATAATATCAAGTAATTATGATTGTTAATTATTGTGTTACTCTATATAGGTAGTTTTAAAATTAACAATAAGATAGAAATTATAATGCAGATTTTTATTTTATTTCTATAACCAACCTGCCGATTATTAGCTAGTTTACCTTATCGTAGTCTACGCGTGAACTCTAGCGCACGAGGTCACGCGCGCATCCTTGTGAGAGTGAGATAGTCGCGATCGACTACTGCGCGGCGTGGGCCGGCCGCCAGTGAGCGGGGGGTAAATATTGCATTTTAGCTGGAGTAGTATGGACTCTTAAACCACCTTTTTAACATTTACAATTTAAATTTTTTTCCGATTGCTTGTAGTAATTTAATTTCTGAATAATTTCATATCAATATAGAATTTTTTATCTGTCGCATATTTTGTTGCAAATTTGTTTGCTTGAATTCTTCTGTAAAATAAAATAAAATCAAATTGTTATTAAATTGTTAATAAAACGTCATTATAGTTAACACCCCGACTCAGATTACCCCGACTCGGATAGGTTAGGTTAGAAGGCTGAGGCGGGAGCGAAGCGGAGCGGAGCTCCCTCCTTAGCCTTCGTGGTTATTTTTTTTTAATCACCCAGAAATAGGACCACCCAAAATCGTTTATTGTATTAACAGTATTGCTTCACCTGTAAATTATTTGACTGAAATGAACGGTATGAATTGAAACGTTTAGAAACTGACACTTTGATAATATGTTATTCTTGGTAATAAGTTTTATATTAAATAAACAATATAATGAAAAAGAATATTTGATTTGTTATTCTATGATATGATTAATTTAATGTTAAACTTAAGTGAAACAAAAATCAATGATTTAAAAATCATTTAAAGTAAGTATTCTGTATATTGACTATTCTATGAAACGAAATTATGCGAAACATTTTCTGTAACTGAAATTATTTAAAACAATTGTCTATAAAACAACGCACACCCCAGAAACACGATTTCCCGCAATGAGTGTGTACAAGGGTCCCGCTGATGTTTAGGTGATCCACGGAGGATGCCATCACAGGACTAGTTAATTTTGTAGTGACAAAAATTAATGAAGGCAATAAGGAAGGAAGGACCTAGCAAAAGCCTTAGACACCGTGTCTAGAACAATCCTTCTAAAAAAGCTTGAGAAGGTGGAGTCAGAGGGCTGGCCTTAGAGTGGTTCCATATATTAAATACATAGGTACTTTGATAGATGAGCCATTGACATGGCGAACACAGGTTGACACACTCGTCGAACGAGTAAAGAAGCTATCACATTTATTTAAAAAACTTAAGTATGTAGCGAAACTTGAACAATATATTTCACTCTGTGCCAGTCAATATTGAGTAATTGTGTATCGGCTTGGGGAGTAGCTCTTAAGACACACCTACTTAAGTTAGAGAGAGCACAGCGGACTATCCTAAAAATAGGTAATAAAAAGACGTGGCGCTATCCGACTGATTTGCTCTATGCTGAATGTAACGTTCTACGCGTGAGACAAATATTTATTGCGTCGACCTAACCTTACTCCGATTCCAAAGGAACGCAAAGGAATTAGGGCGTTCTGACGGTTTCGGACGGAGGTCGCTTAACGACCTCCGTCCTCCATGAGCGCAGGCCTGGGGGTGGCAGGTGAGGTCGGGGTGCGAGGGAAATGCTTTATAAGTAGCCTTACACCCCGGCGTTTGAAGACCCAAAACAAGTTTCAAGCCCGACATAACCGCCCCCGCTGGCCGGCGGAGTGGGATCCGAGGGAATTTCCGCACGAAAAAGAAAAAGGTACTACCATAAAGGCATACCACCAGTCGAGTCCCTAGTTCCTCAAGGGCCAGGACCCATGCTCGGCCTGAAATACCGACGGGTCCTGGGGCAGTGTGCATTTCCGAGCTTTAAGCCGGAGCACTACCCCTAGCTCACTCTCCCTGACTTCGGGCACATCGTTCTCTCTATTATCAACGTCAGGCGCCTGAGGCGGTGCCATACGCGGAGGAATATGATCCTCCGCTCTCGCTGGGAATAGGGAGCCCAGGATCCTCTCCAGCCTCTCCAGCTGGAGGCCCTGGGTCAGTAGAGGCGCCCTTGATCGGATTTTGTACCTGACCGCAAGGTACGGGCGCCCCCGTGGGTTCTGCTCCAGAGACTCCAGCAGCTCTTCGCAGGCCCGCCTTTTGGCCTGCTTTATAGCTGCTTTGGGGGTCCTCTTGGCGCCCTTGTACGCCTCATATAGCTCTGCGGCGGGCGAGAGCAGGGGTCGCGAATGCTATATCCACGACCGAACTGAGTCCCCGCCGCTCCCAGGTGGCAACACTCCCCCGATTGAAGACCTCTAGGCAACGGGTGTTGGCCCAGTCCTCCAGAACTCGCCCCTTGTCATTGGTTTGCCGGAAGCCCCAAGCCAGAGACCAGGCGTTGAAGTCTCCCAGGAACAAGACGGCGAGGACAGCACGCAGCGAGAACGAAGTCCAGTTCAGCGAGCCATAGCTCATACTGGTCCAGGCTTGGCAAGAAGTAGACAGCCACGACAGCTAATCCCTCATAGTCCGCCACGACAGCTAATCCCTCATAGTCCGCCACGACACAGCCTCTGCCCCTTGCAATGAGTGCAAGGCGCGAGGTGTCCGCGGCGGAACCCCCGAAAAAGGTCGCTACGCCGTTCACGTCCACCGGGCTTCCGGGGTGGACCCAGTACGGCTCAGCGACCATAACACAGAATTGGTCGAAATCCCGACTATAACTCATCACACTATACCTGAAAGGTAATGAGCAGTAAAATGTAAAATCTTGAAACTCCACAGAGTATGAAAGATTGTTGATTAGAAACGTATACACATTTTATAATTAATATCATCACGTTATTATATTAAGGAATAGAGCAGAAATGATTTCGATGTTACATATAAACCTCTATTTCGAACGAATTGTTAATGTAAAACAAGAGCAACACATCACTTCATTCGGCCCATTCGTAGTTTTAGCTTCGATAGTTGTTTAGCTCTACGTTGAGAGCCAGTCACCCAAAAAGACATCATTCTTAATAATAAATTATTGCAATTATAACGATAAAATAACTTAATACGTGTTGAAATCGAGACTGCAGAAGTAAACATACCATGATCTGTTCAGAACTTACACGGACGAAGTCGCGGGCAACAGCTAGTTGAATAATAAACATGCAAAGATCATTACAAAGTTCACAATCATAATATTAGTTTGAAGAACAAAACTATCCCATATCAATCACTTTAATCCATTCCCTGTTACAAAAATACGAGGTTTTAACCCCAAGGCACTCCTAGGGTTGCCAACTTTTGTTACAAGAAATAAAGTATATTCAGGTCTATATATGAAGAATAATAAACAGTATTTTAGATAAATTAACAGTATTTTATTTATTTATTGTTTTAAATAAATATTTGTAGAGCTTCTCGCATAACTTACTAATTTACAATCTTTTTTAAAAACTTCAAACGCCTCATCACAATTATACCTAACTGAAATTAAAATAAATGAGGACCTCATTCTTCATTAAATTAATAGATGTTCTATTTCTATCCTCCCGCCACTTAGCATTCATTACTGAAAAAACTCTTTTAGTAAATGCTGAGGTGGCGGGAACAGAAAGTAGATATGAACAATTTTAGTTTATATTCTTCTGAAGTGTTTACTAATAAATGGCTCCACTTTTGGCCAGTACTCATTTCAAGAACGATATTTTTTCATAAATTACTTTGATATTTGTTAATTCTGAATATAAATTATTCATACCAATATTGAGTCTATACAAATTAAGATTATCTATAATTTTCTCAAAATGATCAAATGTGACCGAAGACTTCAATGACAAACACCTAATTAAAGAAAGCCAGTTAGTCTGATTGAAATCGAACCATTTCTCTAAATACAAATTAGCCTTAACACATAATAATGCGTTTAATTTAGATGCTGAATACAGTATTTTGTATACTTTATTTTTGTTCAACAGTGAAAAACAGTATAATACTGTTTAAAACATTATAGTTGGCAATCCTAGGCACTCCACTAATAAGACTTTTTTAGATGTAGTTTTATTTTTATTGTTCTAGTTTTATGAGCTGACTGTGTCCAACCTATTTACAGGTACAAAAGCGACACCGAGGGAAATTCAACTAGACAATGCGGTGCTGCCGACCGACCCTGGCATGATCAGAGTAAGCACGCCTCCACGTGTGATTACACTTGACCAGCACTACTTTCCTTCAGCCGATGACTTCCCACAGCGAGCGCCAAACCACTCGCCACCAAAGAATGCAAGAGCATTCCGATCTCAAGGTGATGGAGCCCGTTCAACCACTCCCCGTCCTGATATCTTCAATGAATCAACTATGACCGAATCACGTTTGGTTCTGAGGTATGTGGCATGTACTTAATTTCGATATAATATTATTACAATTTTTTTTAATAGCCACCCGGAATGATAAACTTTTATTGCGGCAACCACGAAAATTCGCGCCGCCTTAGAATCAAGTTATGTTGAATTTCGGAATTAGGTTCTATGTGCTATCGGATTGAATCTCTACTTTATTAAAAAGGGTTTTGTAACAGCAGAATCGGCACCAATATACAGGGTTACCTAGTAAGTCGTGCGAACCCCGTTAAGGGGTCGTGGTTCCCACCATTTCTGACAGATTTCCCCCTGGACCCCAACCTAACCCTTTTCGAGTTATAAGGCTTTAAAGATTTTTTTGAAAAAAGTCCGATTTCTTGTCTATTGGCCTATTTTTTTTGTTTATTATTGTTCAAATATTTATTTTTATACGATTTTTGTGTAGCAGATTAGTTTCTTCATCATTATGAAAAATAAAAATAGAGTTACCTCAACTAAATAGGTTGTAGATAGAAGATTGATAGTTATAGCATCAAACAAAAATCAAACTTCGACCAGCAATAGTAAAAAAAAAATCTTTGACACCTAGGCTGCAGACACCTTTAAAAATATCTACCTTTCATTAGCTATTCAACACGATATAACAAGCTAGGCTGCTATTAGATTTCTTGGAATAATCTTTGATAAAAGTCCTAAAAGTAGTAGTAAAAATTACCGTAAAATTGATCAATTGTTACAAAATAAAAAAAAATAAAAAAAAATTGGTTCAACAAATGTATTATATTTTATCTTTCGTGTTCAATATGTTCACCTCTGTTTCGCACACACACTCGCATTCTGTTTATAAGTCCAATTTTCACCATAGATGTTGTAAAATCGCTTCTTATTTGATTTGCTGCCACTATAATTGAATAGTCTACGACATTCTACACAGCGCTTTCTCGGACACTTCTGCTATAATGTACCGGGCAATCGTCGTGTTGAAACCACATGTTTCTAATAAGTTTCAGGGGTAAGTCTTCAAGCAAATCATTCAATTCTGTTCTTAAAAAATTCTTGTAGTGCTCACCATTTAAGTGGTCGGGGAGAAAGTATGGTCCAATCAAATGGTTTGATATTATGCCCATCCACACATTTACACTGAATCTTCTTTGAGATCCTGTTGCTCGCTTCTTATTGGGATTTCCCTGTTGTTTCGGGGCCCAATAATGAGCGTTATGGTAATTAGTGATCCCATTTTTGTCAAATTTAGACTCATCTATCCACAAGATGTTTTAAAAAAATGACGGATCTTCCAAATCGGCGTTAAGCATAAATAAATCTGCAAAAGTCTAGCCTCCTCACTGGATCCCCTTCCTCTATAACATGTACGGGCGTGTAATGATATGGGTACAGGCCGGCACGTTTAACAATGAACCATACTCTCCACTGCGAGATTCCAAATTCTCGGGCAACAACAGTAGTTGAAACTGTAGGATCTGATCTAAACCGTTGAACTATTTAACTATCTTCCAACGTATGTTCGTCATTATCAGATACTCTTGGTCTACCCAAGTCTGATCGTCGCCTTGAAACACAGCCAGTCTCTCTGAGTCGCCGGTAAACTCTGTCAAACACAGCCTGATCTGGAGCACGGCGATTTGGATAACGCAATATGTATTCAGCACGGGCATGTGTGGATACACAATCACGGTTCCCGTAACAGATCAACATATCAGCATATTCCTCGTTCGTGAAGGTCGCCATCTTCAACTGTTCCAAATGACAAGCACAAATCAGAGCCCAGTTTACAAGCAGGGTCACAGAATAAGAAGTCCAATAAATCCAAGCCAAGTCAAATAAGAAAATAAAGAGCATCAAAGAACACATCTACGGACGAATCGCGTAAGCAAACTAACAGTCTGACTTACAGCACACAGCGACAACAATAAAATGGCGGGATCTTTCCTTCTCGCTCACTCTTTTTTACAAACGCATGACATCCCGCTCGCACGCATTCAAACCCTTGGAGGACAATAGAGGCCGACCTAACGGAATGCTTTTGTTGTTAGTACTACCTGGTACCTGAGTAACTTTTATCAAAGATTATTCCAAGAAATCTAATAGCAGCCTAGCTTGTTATACCGTGTTGAATAGCTAATGAAACGTAGATATTTTTAAAGGTGTCTGCAGCCTAGGTGTCATAGATTTTTTTTTTACTATTGCTGGTCGAAGTTTGATTTGTACTTTTTTTTTTTTTTTTTTTACGTGCGGAAATCCCTTCGGATACCCCCCCGCTGGCCAGCGGGGGTGGTTATGTCGTGTCTCGACTAAAACCGCACGGTGTCCTCCCCAAGTGTCCGTTGCCGGGCACCCCGGGTAAGCCCTCGAAAGGATAACCCCAGGGTTGCCGGCGGACTTTGGCCGCCAACGCGGCCTCGCCTGGTGGGGTCGGGTTTTATCCCGCTTCGGTGAGTTGGCAGGCGTGTGTAGGGCACACACGACACGCCTCCGCCACGGCCTGCTTCTGTAAGGACGGCGAGTCAGCCAACTGCCGTCCTCAGGCCCCGATCATGGAGGTCGCTAGTCCCGGGCGTAGATGAGTCTGCGGCGTCCTCGCCGCAGACTGCGAAACTCGGGGGGCAGGGTTCTTTCCCGCTCCCTCTCCGCCGTCTCTTTCGCGAGCATTACCTGCTCGCAGAAAGAGGCGGCGGCGTGCCACTTGCTCCCGTCGGAGACCACGGCCCTCACCATGGTCTCCAAAGAGAGAACGTCCACGCCCAGGACCGCAACGAGATCCCGGCGTTGACTCGCCCACGCAGGGCACTCCACCAACGTGTGGAGCGCCGTGTCTTCGCCAGGATCCTCGCAGTGCTGGCACTGCGGCGTTGTCTCCCGGTGGATGCGCCACAGATACTTACCGAAACACCCGTGTCCGGTAACCATCTGGCACATCCGGTAGGAGAGGTCCCCATGGTCCCTCTCCAACCACTCCTTCATGATCGGTCTCACCGCCGCAATGGTGGATTCCCCCCACCTTGGGTGCTCAAGTCGCACCCTCCATGTCTCCATGAGTTCCTGGCGGAGCAGGGACCGCTGAGCCCTGATTTCACGGGGCTCCGGCCTATGGCCCCGCTCCAGCGCCTCCTTGGGCCACTGGTACAGCAGCGCAAGGGCTCTCGCTTCCAGGTCCCATGGAGGGGTCCCAGCTAGGAGACATGCCGCCTCGACGGAGATCGTGCGATACCCCCTGATGACTCTGACGGCCATCGCCTTTAACGGGCTGTTAAGAACAGCCACGTTGCGGGCCGCCAGAGTCTCCGCCCATACGGGGGCCCCGTATAGGGCCATGCTTCGCACGATCCCCAGGTACAGTCTCCTAGTGGGGGCGTTGGGTCCCTTAACGTTGGGCATCAGCCGCGATAGCGCGTTCGCAGCCCCCCTCAGTTTCGGGACCAGACTTCGGAGATGATGTCCGAAGTCCCATCGGCTGATCGGTGATTTGTACTGATTTTTGTTTGATGCTATAACTATCAATCTTCTATCTACAACCTATTTAGTCGAGGTACCTCTATTTTTATTTTTCATAATGATGAAGAAACTAATCTGCTACACAAAAATCGTATAAAAATAAATACTTGAACAATAATAATAAAGAAAACAAAAATAGGCCAATAGACAAGAAATCGGACTTTTTGCAAAAAAATCTTTAAAGCCTTATAACTTGAAAAGGGTTAGGTTGGGGGGCAGGGGTCCAAGGGGAAATCTGTCAGAAATGGTGGGAACCACGACCCCCTTAACGGGGTTCGCACGACTTACTAGGTAACCCTGTATATGGCCTTTCAAAATATGTACTCCAAAATTCCAAACAAAAGACATTTTACGGCATGTTCGATCATAATTCACAATTTCTATTTGATGTTGAGGAGTTTCCTGCTGCAACTCCAGACTACTAATAAAATTCATATGGGACCAACTAGCAGTTAAACCAAACCCAATGCAAAAATAAAATCTAATATCGATGGACATCCATAAAAAAATATAAATACATCCAGACGAACATATAACCTCCTCCTTTTTGAAGTCGGTTAATAATCAAAGATAATGAAAATCGGTCCACCCGTTTTTGAGTTTATCCTGATCGTCACTAACACGACTTTGTTTTATAAATATACTAGCTGGCCCTCCCCGGCTTCGCCCGTGGGGTATTGCGAACCAACGTTGCACCCCTTTACCCGCATAGGTACGTGTTACGCCCGTAATTTATTAGTTTTCATATTATAATCTATGGGAATCTGCCAGATTTGTTGGCATGATTACTGCTCCACTGCCTAAAAAAATTAATTTAAAAATAATGTGGCTTTCTATTGGTAACAGAATTTTCAAAATCGGTACAGTGAGCCAGAGAGTACCCATACAAACTCACAACATCACAAAGTTTATAATAGCCCATATACTCGAAAAAGTAACTCAAAATTGGACTTCATGTTTGGATCACCTAAAACTTAGTCGTGGCCATCATTTACATGAAATAATCTTTAAAACATAAATGGCAAGGATGGATTTCGAATCCCCTATAATATTTTTTTCAATTTTTTTTTAACTAAAAATCAAACGCTTAAAATATCATCCTATATTAGTATAAATAGATATAGATATACATGGTGAATATTAGTATAAATAGATATAGATATACATGGTGAATATTAGTATATATAGACACGTATACAGGGTGAAATTTTCAAAATGCTCAAAGGAGTCTCGAGTTCTATTTAGATGAAAACTAAAACTGCAACGTTGGATTTTTTTTTAAATCCATACTCCTACCCAGAAGTTGAACTGATTTTGAAAAAAGAAAACACCTGTATTATTACACCACTCGATAGTGCCACAATAATTAACGAATTCTGGGAAGTAGTAATAATATACGGCAAACTTAAGGAAAAACTTTTTTCTCAGATTTTACTTAGATTATGTTTTCTTTGGGGGGATGTCATCATCATCATCTTAACATTATTCCCCGTTGCATACAAAACTTTCACCTAGGAGCGCGCGGCCTTACTCTTTCATCTCTTTTTGATTTAATACTTTGTTCAAAGTTTGATATTTCCTAAACTTTGCCGTATGTAGGTACGTATTACTTCCTAGAATCCGTCCCTTTTTACCGACACTATCGAATGGTTTACAGTGGAATTATTTTTCAAAATCAATGGGTTGGACTCCTGGCTAGTATTTTTTTTTTAATCCAATATTGCAGTTTAAGTTTTCATCAAAATCGGGCTCGAGACTCCTTTGAGCAGTTTTCGCTATTCCTAATAGTTTCGGATTTGGCCATTGACGCGTAGTTGAAAGATTCGCCCTGTATATTATTTTGAAATAATCTTACTCGTTTAGGACCTCAACACATTAAGTGCCCTTAATCATTCATGGAGATCCCTCGGTCGCTGCTACTATGTAGTGTAGTATATGTTTTATGAATACCGCTAACAATGTTATTACATACTATAACAGTAACAAAACGGAATAGTACTTAAATCAAACCTACGTTTGGTTAGCGAATGCGCGATAACCGTTACCAATTCCCCATTTAGTTGAGATATCTGCTGCCAGCGGAATCGTGTCCGTGCGGAACATAAGATTTCATATCATGAGTAGGTATAGTGTAAACACTTCTATCTTTTTTCTTTCACAGAGATCCAACCCCTCCGATGGTTAACGGCGAAGGCTTGTCATCTGCTGAAGAGTTAGTGCATTTAAGACGTCAGATCGTTAAATTGAACCGACGCGTCATGTCAATAGAGGCTGAACAGCTGCAGCGACAACAGAAGGAAAAGATTGCGTATGCGATTGGAATCGCTTACTTGTTGATTAAAGTCATTGCTTGGCTCAATAGATCCTAAGTACGCTAAGATCAGTGTCATTAAAATGTAAGATGAATTTTACCCATGTACTATTGACGTTTATGAACTTGATCACTGATTTGTCAAATCCCTTATGAGGTCTAGTAATAATGTCACTAATTGTAGTAACGATGAAAATGTTATTGTACATCAGTTATTATTTCTTAGAATTTAGGAAACACTTTTTTTATTATGCTGTGTTGTACATTTCTCCAACTTGTACATTGGATTCCAACACTATACTTATAACTTTTCTTGCATTTCATCTACTTTTAATGAATTGTTGAGAAGTTAGTCGACCCCCCTTCCTTTAGTGTATAGATAATGTATGAACTGGGTCTTTTTTATTTAAATAAACATTGAGAGTTCCAACTGTTTCAGTTATCTGTGAAACTTACTAATCACCTGTAATGTTTAGGTAACATGCAAACATAGGCACATTCTTTCTTTAGAAGTAGTATTCATATGAATGTTTGCTTTAAACAACAACTGTTGGCAGCACCTACAGCTTGATATCTTTTTAGAGTAGTTAAAACCCAAGCTACATTTTTTAATTTAACTTCTCTATAAAGCCATCATAATTCTGATGTACGATAGAGAGAACGCTCTATAAAATTGAAGCAAGCCGATCTTAGCTGGATTCTGACTCTTCCCGACGACGATGTGCCAAACCAAAAGCCAGGTACTGCATAGGTGTTTAGAAAGCGGCATTGTGGATACAAATAAGAGATTCCATTCTATACTTGTATTGTTTAACTTACTAATTTATAGAATATACAACTATAAAAAAATAAAAAGCGACTTCAGGATAACACTCAATATATTCCGAAAATCACTATAGAACATCAACACAGGATTGAGCATTCTAAAATATGAATGCCACAAATTATTACAGAGCTTACTGGTAGAAATTGTGTCAAAAGGTTTACATATTCTAAATGAATACTGGGTCAGTCACATGATTATGCATTTAAAAACTTTCATCTGTTACGCATTTATTTGTTTTTCTTCATAAATGAAAATTACTGAAAAAAGAGGCCCTCCAAGTCTCTGGGCTAACCATGCATTTTTGACAACAGCTAACTTTAATGAATCTACAGCAAGTCGAGCATTCAAGTTTGTATGTAGGGCTCTGCCCATTCCTTCTAATATTATTAAATCTACACCGCGAACTTTCATTTCGGTGCACAAACCTGTGAAAAAAAATTTTGTTTAATCAATTTGTACAAATAATAGATGCCTCATATCCAGTTTTCTAACTAGGTTGGATGACTACTTATAACCCGTTTCGGCGTTTCGTCGCACTTCGTCCATTCGTCCATATCGTGGATCGTCATATTCGTGAATAGAGTGACATTCTACTAGTGGAATCGCCTCGAAGCGAACCTTCAAAATTGGAAATGTATGGGATTCACATTATTTGTCGACATGTCACGAGTAACAAATAATGTAACTCCCATACATTTCGGACTTTTACGCAAATCGTACACGTTGTTATTGGTACACTTCGCAAAATGCGACTCAACGCGAAATAGACATGTTTCCGTCGAGTGGACCAAATGCGAAATGGAAAAAGGGCGAAGAAACTATTTCCTTGCGTACGTACATTGGCCCACTACAAAAATACATCTGGGTTTCTGGGTCCCTACCAACGATCTTCGCGGCCCAAGCCAATCCCACTTGCAAGCTAGTATACCTAAAGATTAACAGACGAGGCTCTGGCGCAGGCTTTTCTCTCGGAGTTGGGGGATCAAATGGCAGTCGCCCCCGGAAACGCCAAAAATACCATAAATGAAATGAAAGGAAAAAGGTTCCGGATATGGCGCCGCTATAAAACGGCGCACAAGAGCCTCGCCCGACTCTTGTGCCAAGTGGGTTAGGGTTACCATGTTCGGGGCAGGCACTACAGCCGATTACGTGCGAGCAAGATCATGTAGAGGGCACACTTGGCTGTACTAGCTGATCATCATCTGTGATCGCCTACGACCCGAAGGAATCGCCGGGTGGTTTCTTGAGGTGTCTATACGATCGCCGATCATTCATCCGGCAACCTTACACCCCGGGATCTTAAGACCCGAGACGGCGTGCGGTTTTAGTTGTTCAAACCCGACATAACCGCCGCGCTGGCCGGCGGGGAAGAGAAAAGAAAAGGTACATACGTACTTAAATATGGCTAGTAGGCGGTCAATTGAAAAGACATTCAAGTTCATCAAACTTTATCAGACAAGACTCTTCGTTCATCTTGACTCTTGCCAGTTGACAAAATATTACGACAATAATGTAGACGATGATCGTGCCGATTGACGATCACACGATCAACGATCATCATCGCTGATAGGCATAGGAAACGTCGTCGCAGGACAGGACGTCCGTGCCCCGTCTTATTGGTTTACTTTAACAGCAGATACGGCTAAGACGCGCCTGAGGAATGCGTCTTTGCCCTCGCCCGTTCTGTTTGTCCGCCGTCTAACTTGCAAGATTTGATTACAGACAGACAACGAAACAAGTGCAACTAAATAAAAGCTAGTAAAAAGGCCTTAAAAACCTGAACGTATGATTTTTGTTTTTTTTTTCTGTTTCGTATGAAAGTCGAAAACTCGACTATAATGTAAAATAGATAACTCCTGCTAGAAAGTATGCTTCCTAGCGGTGACACTGTGATCATATTTTCTTTTCATTTTTTGTAGTACTTTTTCTTAATTAATGCATGTCACGCATGCTGGACCGCACGACGTGCAAATTTTTTTTTTCTTTTGCAAGATTTTGTGCACAAAATTAGCTCAGTATTCTTTTTTATTTATTTCAGGAAGGTACGCTTACAGATGACGGCCATTGCATGACAGAAAAAAATTGCAGTTACAAGTGCATAACCAGTGATCTGCTATCATCATCATCATCCGCCTCCCCATAGTGCTTTCCCAGTGATTGGTGTGTCAGTTTTTCCGGGAGCGACTGCCGTCGGACCTCCCAACCCCCAGAGGAAAGCCTGCGCCTGAGCCCCGTCAGTTGTTTAGCAAGTGCACCCCCGTGCGCCCTGATCTGTTATATCACTGATAAATACAAAAAAACCTTTATCTTGTTACTTACCTACACTAATAGTCCTAAGGTCCAGACATGGACCTCTTTGTCCACTTGATCTTACTACTAAATCTCCAGTAGAGAGGGCAGCTGATATAACAGGACAGATGGTAGAAGCTCGCTGCAGTATTTCTTCCAATTCAACATTGGTAACATCATTCAGTGCAGGCCACTCATTAGCACATAATATAACTGAGGTACCTCTTAGTAGCAGTGCTCTAACAAATGGTAAAATACCAAGAACTATGTCAACACCACTATTGTCAACAAACACTGCAGCACAATGGTGGACAGTTTTCTGTAACAATCGAGTATTAAATTAAATTGTAGGACAGTTTTCTGTAACAATCGAGTATTAAATTAAATTGTAGGTATAACCCTAGCTTTTATTCATAGAGATCTTCAAAAGTTGAATAAAATAAATACATTTTTAGGGTTCCGTTGCCAAATGGCAAAAAACGGAACCCTTATAGATTCGTCATGTCTGTCTGTCTGTCTGTCCGTCCGTATGTCACAGCCACTTTTTTCCGAAACTATAAGAACTATGCTGTTGAAACTTGGTAAGTAGATGTATTCTGTGAACCGCATTAAGATTTTCATACAAAAATAGAAAAAATACATATAATTTTGGGGGTCCCCATACTTAGAACTGAAACTCAAATTTTTTTTTTCATCAAACCCATAAATGTGTGGTATCTATGGATAGATCTTCAAAAATGATATTGAGGTTTCTAATACCATTTTTTTCTGAACTGAATAGTTTGCGCGAGAGACACTTCCAAAGTGGTAAAATGTGTCCCCCCCCCTGTAACTTCTAAAATAAGAGAATGATAAAACTAAAAAAAATATATGATGTATATTACCATGTAAACTTCCAACGATAGTTGGTTTGAACGAGATCTAGTAAGTAGTTTTTTTTAATTCATTTTTAATTCATATATCGTAAACTGCAATTTACCTTTCACTCAATCAACTCAAATATAAAAATTAAAAAAAAACATTTTCATGTTACTTGCTGCTACGGAACCCTTAATGGGCGAGTCCGACTCGCACTTGGCCGCTTTTTTTAAATCAAGCAGGTCACAATGTGATGTGAGTCTTATGATTTTACATTTACATAGTTTGGTTTGTAACATGACAGGGCCCGTATTCTATTTGACTCGTTTGGCGCTAATCTTACGAAACATACGTTTACACGTCGAAATGGTACAAAACAGTATTCTGACTGCCACTGTACCGTGCCGTGGATTGAAATGGATCGTAATGCCGACGATTTGAAGAGCCTACGTTTGTAAACATCAAAGCGCACGTTTCGACTGACGTAACGGCTAGGCCACACGGTGCGGTGCGGCTCCGGCGCGGCGCATGCGCGGTGCCGCAACGGTTT
This sequence comes from Cybosia mesomella, assembly GCA_946251805.1. Taxonomy (NCBI): domain Eukaryota; kingdom Metazoa; phylum Arthropoda; class Insecta; order Lepidoptera; family Erebidae; genus Cybosia; species Cybosia mesomella. The sequence goes on along the minus strand of OX276390.1, from coordinate 23,471,609 downwards.
CCTTCATATAAAAATGTATGGTATGCCACACGGCGCGCCCGTCTCCGCTCCGGCGCCGCACCGCAGCCTCACCGGACTTGGGAACGAGGCGGGGAGGGGTGTAAGCAGTACGCTGCCGTAGCAGCACCGCTCCGTTGTTTGTACGGCATAGGGAAGAGTGCACGCTCGTTGATTCTATATGCCGCAGCGACGCCGGCGCCGTAAGAACATTGCGACGCCGCGCTTCTCGTGTGGCCGCCAGTGCGGTGCAGAGTAATGCGGTGCGGTGCGGTGTGTGGCTCGGCCGTAAGGTGAGAATGTCTTGAATATGTGAAAAAAGATTCCGGGACCAGAACCAGACCAGACCAGAACTCACTTATTTTTTCAAGGATAACATGTATGGGATAGTGTAGGTATGTACCTTGAGTGCTTAGATTATTATAATCTAAGTTTGAGTGTATGCATACCTGCTAGCTTGTCCCGCCGGCTATTTGTCAGTAATCTAAAATTCTAAAAGCAGGTAAAATAGTATGAAGTATTTACGTACATATGTGTTAGAAAATATTGTTAAAATTCATTATGAACATTGGTTGCAACGTTCCGTCGGCCGTAATTTTTACCAGTGTCTCTACTATGAGTTGACAAAGTAAATCATTATAAGAAATTTTTTACAGCGCCCCTAGCGGTCACGGCATGAATTAAACTTTGTACAACAAGCGCTATAGATTTCGATAGGTAAAAAACCTGTTGATGTCTATTCTATGGTTAGTATTGTTTTTCAGCTGTCATCATACTATACGGCACCAAGAGTCATTAATTTGGCAGACGCCATTGAGGCCGTTGATTTCGATTGCTTATCCGTTTCGTTCCTTTTGAGGTGTAAAACGTTTGTTGACATTTTAAACTATACTATCGGCACGCTATGATGGTCGTTTTGACGTTTGTCCACTTATGATGTTTCGTATTAATTAATAATTACATTTGAAGGAGCAAATTGCTGTTCTTTATTGTCAATAGTGACGTGCAGTTAGTCATAAAATTTATGGAATGTATAATTTTAGGACACAAAATTTATTTATTACGTTGTTTTCTAAACTCTTTGATTATATGAATGTCTAGATGGAGCGTCGCCCTACTACCAACAGATATAAAACAAGCCAACCGATGTAAAGATGTGTGCGTGCGGCCGGTGTTTTACACGATGCATTCATTTTTCTGTGTGCGTAAATAATGATACCAGCTATATACCAGCTAGATACCAGCCGCATAGCTATAATTACATTAATTAAATGCTATTTAAATATATGTACGTATTTTTACGACAGCCTCTGTGGCGTGACAGTATTAAACGCGACTGGTATGTAAGGGCCGCGGGTTCGATTCTCGCTCTTTGCATAGCTCTGGGTACTTTCATGCCTCAGAGAGCACGTTAAGGCTAGGTATTCCAGCAGAGCCCGCGCTTTTAAGTTCTTTGAAACCATCTGAGTCATAGAAAAAAGCGTTTTAAATTTCGAAAAAAAGATATATGTTACTTAAGGATATAGTCTAGTCAAATTCGCATTCAGTTACCAGATCTAATAAACTTCACTCGATAGAAAAGAATCCCAAAGTTACCCCTTTTCGTAATGGTTTTTTTAATATTATGACTAAACTACTGATGATTTCTATTAAATTTTTGTACTCAACTAAAGGTACTACATATGTATAGACATTTTCGCAGAGTTTGACTATATTATTAAGTAAATTTTAAAGTTATGTTTAAATACCTACTAAATTCGCGAGTGCTCGCGCCGCTGAGGCCCGAACAGTCGCGCCAGTCGCGCGCTGGCGCTTACCGAAGTAAGACCTGTGTCAGTTTTTGCGCGACAGTTTCGTGAACAATCAATCGGTTTTACGTAGGTATTTCTAATAAATTGTTGCAAGTTGTTCATTATGGGCAATAAACAACGCAAGCGAAAAAAGTCATGCAAAGCCATAAAAATGACAAATAAAAAGAATGCACTCCAAAGACATGTGAAGAAGTAAGTACATATTTATATAATTTAGTCTTTATCATTTATTAAAATTATTATGTTAGATTTCACTACATTTCTATCTCCGATTGGTAATTTATAAAATTATCATACCTAAATATTACGTTCATAGCGCCATAGTATGTATACTGAAGAACACTACTTACGATTATTGATCATTCATATTTTATTTATATCAGTACCTCTGCCTATTGCAAACGATAAGTAAATAAAATAGATATTCCGTTTTATTTTAGGTCTATGGGGCAGCTTCAAACACCTGACGTGGATACCGCCACAGTACTGAATCTGCTACCTGCGGATTCCATTGAAAATAGGTAAGTAATTATCCATAGATCTGAATTGGTAGGTACTTAGGTAGTGCTTTTTACGCTTAGGGTGAAGTTAGAAAAACATATTATTATGCCTAATATTACGTTCATAGCGCCATAGTATAAGAACATCAGTATAACTACTGAAGATGCTATTTACGATTTTCGATAATTCATATTTATTATATATTATTATATATTATTATATATAATTCATATATAATCGGCTCCGGGCCCTGATGGGGTTCCATATATAGTGTATAAAAAATGTCCAACAGTTCGTAAACATCTCACAAATATATTCAGTAAAATCTGGTCAGAAAAGAATATACCAGTCGCATTTGGCGAAGCGGTTTTCGTTCTCATTCCAAAAAAACATGAAGTGACCCATCCTAAAGATACTAGACCGATAGCACTAACTAACACAATTTCAAAAATATTTTTCTCAATTCTACAAACAAAAATGTGTCATTTTATGATTAACAATAGGTATTTCGGACCTAACCACCAGAAAGGGTTTTTACCCGGCATTTCTGGTTGTCTGGAACACAATAGTCTGTTAGCGGAAAGCTTAAAAGATGCCAGAAAATACGAAAGACAGATAACGGTATGTTGGATAGACCTAGAAAATGCATTTGGCTCAATTCCACATTACCTTATGGTATACGCGTTGCAATGGTATAACTTTCCGCCCGTGGTCATAGAGATAATCGAGTCGTATTACTCCCAGCTAAAATTTGCTATAAGCTTCCAAGAAGTACACACAGGACCATTACGGTATAATGTGGGACTGTTTCAGGGATGCTGCTTGTCACCAATAGCATTTAACATAGTAATTAATATCTTAATTACCAAGTTAATACGTCACGAAAAGAAATGGGGCTATCGGTTTAAAGTAAATAACATATACTCAGAGTCCATCTTAGCTTTTGCTGACGATCTCGCAATACTGACGCGCAATCCAAAACAATGTCAGGAACTATTAAAGGAAGTCGATGAGTTCTGTTCGTGGACAAATGGACTGAGGACGAAGCCCAGTAAGTGTCACTGTCTATGTCTGGGTAGACGGGACACCAAATTTACCTCTTACGACCCGGGACTCTTCATTGGGGGTAAACCAGTTTCCATAGTCGCTGAATCGGTGCCATTTAAATTTCTTGGGAGAAAGATAGACTATAAAGGACGCACACCATCCTTAGATGAAGTTGTCGATACGTTTATAAATGACCTAAATAAGATAGATCAGATACCACTAAACAATATCAAAAAAGCTTGGATATATGACAACTACTTAACATCACGTCTGACTTGGCCTTTTCTGGTGTATGAATTCGGTAAAACCTTACTGGCGAAAATAGATGCAACTGTCATAAAATCGCTAAAATCGTGGCTTGGACTAGCGCACTCTGCTGATTCCTCTGCTCTATTTAGGGATCAAAATAATTTTGGGATGAAACTTAAGAAACCATCGGAGCTCTATAAACATCTTAGAGTTACCAAAGCCCACATCTTAGGAAAATCCCAAGATGTCACAATCAGGGCACTCCCGAAAGATAATAACGCGTCCGAGCTTGAATCTAGACTTCTATTCCATAAACGATTTATGATAGGGGCCCAGTCAAACAGAGTGGGGTTGGGAGTACGAGAGCCAGAAAGGGACCAGGATATACTTAAGTCCTTTCTAAAACAAGACGAAAATGATAAATATCGAGTGCACGCGATGAATTTGGAAATCCAAAATGAATGGTTGACAATGGGAGAGTTCTGCATACCGATGGCCTTAAAGTGGCGCACCTTGATCTATGACTGGTCGCCGGCCCTGTTAAAATTTTATCTTAACGCCTTTCAGATGACCCTCCCAGACCAGAGTAATCTGGTAAGGTGGGGGAAGGCCACAGAAAAACAATGTTATACTTGTGGTGAGGCAATAGGGACGGCTAGACACATATTAGTAGGATGTAGGGTGCTTCTCGATAGAGGCCATTACTCACGCGGCCACGATAAGGTGCTTATCATCATACGTGAAGCAATGAGTCTGGCAGTAGCTAGAGCCCAAAAAGGATTGACTACTAACAGACGTCATATCAACTTTGTGTCTGAAGGTTCATCCATAACACCCAGGAACAAACCTTATTCAATCTTAGATACTGCCCCAGATTGGACTCTCCTAATCGACACGTATGAAAAGCACTACAAAATTCCGGAGGATGTTGGGGTTTCGTCATCTAGACCTGACATATTCCTATATTCTAACTCTCTTATTAATAAACATAGAGTAAGGTATGATTAACTTAACGCCCAGTATTAAGTTAAGAGTAGGCCATTTAGTTATTAATAAACACGGCGTAAGGAACGAGTAAGCTAATCCGACTCTACTCTTGGCGTAAAAGTTAAACCTGGGGGCTACCTAGTATAACGACAGAGTAAGTGTGGAGTTGAACATATTGTTGTAATAGACAGCCATTTTATTTTTCACAACTGAGTCGAATCGATCTTCAATAAACGTGGTAATTATTATAGTTAATAAACATACTGTTAAGTATATATATTTTTATCAAGAGAAAAAATGGAAATGGACTATTACGCCGCAGATATAATGTTAATGGAAAAAATTAGCGAAATGTATAAAATTTTAAAAAATCCCGAAGGGATTTCCGCACGATAAAAAAAAAGGTACAAAGACCCGAGACGGCGTGCGGTTTTAGTCGGTGCAAGCCCGACATAACCGCCCCCGCTGGCCGGCGGGGGGGTATCCGAAGGGATTTCCGCACGAAAAAAAAGGTACAAATATAGGTTTTCCAGTTCTACTGACATTTTTATCATAGATATGATTTAAAAAAAAAAAAGAAAAAAAAAAAAAACAATCGACACCAAACAAGTAAATTCAAAGAATTGAAAGACAGCTAGAATTGTCAACATAGATTATTGTCAAACTCAAAAAGAAGCCTAAATACTGTCAAATTGACGTTTGAATCGTTCATAGTTCGTTCTTTTTTACTTTTAAAATGTTAGAGTTGCCATTGCTATCACGTTAATCTATGCGTAAGGAATGCATTGTTAATTTATGCTTACGCCATGTTTATTAATAACGTTGTTAATCCGAAGCTACTCTACGGCTAGTCTGGAATTAACTACTCTTAGTTTAAACTCGGACTAAGATAGTAGTAAGTGTTTTTTATTAATAAGAGTGTAAGAGATTAAAACATGTGGTTCTTGTGGAACTTACTGTACCGTGGGAAACAAATATACCGAAGGACCACACAATAAAGAAAAATAAATACTATGATCTCACAAACGAATTAATCAAAAACGGTTACGTGGTTAATTTGTATGCAGTGGAAGTGGGAGCGAGAGGTATACCAGCAAAATCTCTCTATAACCTACTTAAAGATCTAGGCCTATCGAGAGCTACAATAAGCTCATTACTAGGACGAATGTCTAAAGCGGCACTAGTAGGTTCGTATCAAATTTGGTTAGGCAGGGAGGGGAACTTGGGTAGTGAAGGTGAGTGTTGATGTACATCAACAAAAGGGGCCCCTTCTAAACCTACACTTGGGTCGCAAGTCCCAGGCACTGTCCCGAGTTCCCAACTCAGCAACGCGATGGACCCGGCACCCGCACGGAGAATCCATGGATTGCTAAGATTACGGTCTCTATATCAATACATTATCTGTTATATTGTAGGTCTAAGGGGCAGCTTCAAGCACCTGACATGGATACCGCCACAGTACTAAATCTGCTACCTGCGGATTCGATTGAAAATAGGTAAGTAATTACCCATAGATCTGAATAGGTAGGTACTAGGTAGTACTAGCTAGTTTTTTACGCACTTAGGGAAAGGTTAGATAAAAATATCTTATTAAATTAGACTTCCTTCCTTCACTCTAGCATTTATCCCGGTTGCCCTAGACTTACGCTTAGGACCCAGGGTCCGCTAACTGGTCTAATCAGATTTGCCTGAATTTCAGTTTCTACGGTACGACTGTCGTCTGACTTCCGTCCCCATAAGCGAACTTCATTCTATGGTTAAACCAGTAGAACCAATTGACTTATTGAGATAAAATATACACTGTACAATTTTTTAGTCTTGTAATTGTGCATCGTGCAAACATTAAAAACTGTAAAAAAAGTTTGAAAACTATACCGCCTGCCATGTGAAATAATGTAATACTTATCATATGCCTTCACTGTTTCAGATATATCGAAGAGACAGAAAATCTTCTCATCTTAGAGTATGAAATCAAAGAAAATGAATATCAACCTGTTTCGGGACGTCGAATTATTGATTTAAATTATGTTTTACAGGAGTTACAAGAAAAAGCTCGTCATAATGATCTATTTAATTGCACATTAGGAAACTTCCGTCTAATTAGTGAAAAACGACGAGGACTTTTATCGGTATATCGTTTTGAATGCAATATTTGCAAACATGTTTGCTTGATTAACTCTGAAGACCCAAATGACAAAGAACAAGTGAATCTAAATATAGCTGCCACTACGGGAATTGTGGCTTCCGGCATAGGCTTTTCTCAATTTGAGGAATTATGTTCTGCCATGGATATTCCGGTATTCAGTTCAAAATACTATTCCAAATTAGAAGATGAAGTATTTGAAAATTGAAAAAAGACGACAAGTGCTTCTATGGAAGCTGCAGCTCAAATGGAGAAAGACATCGCTATTGCAGAAGGTCGAACTAAAAATGGCATACCTTTGCTTGATGTTTACGTTGACGGCTCATGGTGCGCTAGATCTTACGGCACGAACTATAAAGCGTCATCAGGCACAGCAGCCATAATCGGTAGAAAAACAGGACAAGTCCTTTATATTGGAATAAAAAATAAATATTGCTTGGTATGCGCTCGAGCTGAGCACAAAAAAATGTCACCGAAGGAACACAAATGCTTTAAAAATTATGAAGGTTCTTCAAGCTCCATGGAAACAGAAATAATTGTTGAAGGCATCATATATGAGCGTATGATAGGAGACGGAGATGCTTCTACTTACACTGCCATCCTCAAAGCTAGACCGTATGAGACCGAAAATGTGACAGTCGAAAAAATTGAATGCCGAAATCATATACTGCGCAACTTTTGCAAAAAACTACGTAGTTTGACTGTAGAGACAAAATATGATCTAGCACACCGTAAAATGCTTACAAATGTAAAAATGTTGACAATGCGGAAATCAATTGTACAATCCATAAGACGTCACAAAACCTCTGGAAATTCTCGTAACGTAGCAATATCAAACCTACACAATGATATCATTAACTGTGTAGCACATGCTTTCGGCAACCATAGAATGTGCCAAGAATATTATTGTACGAAAGATAAAAATGACAACGAAGAGCTCAAAAAGATCCAGAATTCAACATTCATATTCAGAATAAATGCGATTGTTTCAAACGTTGCAACAAAATCGCGCAGTTTAGTCGAGGATGTTGACACAAATACTGTTGAGTGTTTTAATAGTGTGATCGCCAAATTTATTGGTGGAAAACGAATAAATTTTGCACTAAAAGGAGGTTACCAAGGAAGGTGCACAGCAGCTGTTACTTCGTTTAATTGTAAGTCCACACTTTCAGCCATCCAAAAAGCTATTTTAAATAGAACTCCTAAAGGCAGGGTTAAGATAATTGAAAGAAGGAGAGCACAAAAACGGAAGTTGAACTTCGGGCATCCGGTAAAAAAAAAACGAAAATTAAAAGAAATAAATCAGAAGCAACATGACTATGGCCCAGGCAGCTCAGCACCAGATATGTCTTTACATGAATTAAAGAAAGCAGAAGAAGAGTTTTTTAATAATTTAAAAATGCTTACCTCTGATAGAGTCGCTATTGAGAGAGCTACAGTTTTGCAACGAGATAGTAGTGAATGGCTTGAAATACGGAAAAACCTAATCACCGCATCTGACTTTGGGCCAATATGTAAAAGAAAAGTTAGTCTAAATACTGCTCCTTTGGTGAAAAACATATTATACCAAAAGAATTTGACTTGTGTAGCTGCCATTGCACACGGAATAGAGCACGAAAGGCAAGCACTTCAGCAGTTACAAAAACAAGAAAAAATAAACATGATGCCTTGCGGTTTATTCATTGATAAAAAGTATCCATTTATTGGAGCAACTCCTGACGGATTAGTAGGCGATGATATGCTAGTAGAACTTAAATGCCCTTTAACTGCAGGAAAAATAGGACTAACAAATGCGATACAGCAAAACAAAATACAAATATTAAAATATGACAAAAACACTTGCACTAGCACAATAAATAAAAAATCTAATTGGTTTTATCAAATACAAGGGCAGCTACACGTCACTGAAAGACAACTCTGTCTGCTAGGAATCTGGGCTGGAGAAAATGAACCCTTGCTTACAAAACGCATCGAAAGGGACGACAATTTCTGGAAAACGCAAATGGAGCCAAAGTTAGTTAAATTTTACATGAAGTGTTTGCTGCCGGAAATTGTAGATAGTAGAGACATACGTGGAATGCCAATAAGAACAATGTCCTTGCAAGATGACAAAGAAAATTTGAACGATGCATTCTCTTCAGCCTTACTATCAGCTGAGCCAAAAATAGAAAATATTAACTGTGTAGAGTCCATAGTTTTATCATCTCCTGAGCCAGAATCAGATTTGCAACCGGGTACAAGCACACGAGAAATAAACTTTGAAGCATTTTGAAATTATTTACATTAATATTTTAACATAACATAACATAAACTCACGCCTATATCCCCGAAGGGGTAGGCAGAGGTGCTAGCACCCACATTTCGCCAGTTTATGTTTAGGTCCCAATGTAATAGGTGGCGAGCCTATTGCCATTAACCGGGCACTTATAAACCTGCGATAAATACACACATAACTTCGAAAAGCATCGAAAAGTCATTGGTGTGTGCCATGGTAATACCTGGGATCGAACCCAAGACCTCGTCTCAGCAGTCACTTACCCATACCACTAGGCTACCGCTACCGCTACTATATAAATTAGTTTTATTTGATACCCTTCATTCAATATAGTCATTACATCCCTTTATAAAAAACAATGTTTGAAATAAACAACCCAAATATACTAACTACACAAATAGATAAAAAAATACTGTAATCTCTTATACCAACCTACATTGACACCTCTACACTGACGGCACAGAAACTTTGTGTACACAGGGGGCCATCTCGAAACCGGAGATGGCCCAGGGTCAGTCGGGGTGCGAGGGGTATGCTCTATGGGCAACCTTACACCCCGGCGTCTGTAGACCCGAGACGGCGTGCGGTTTTAGTCGGTTCAAGCCCGACATAACCGCCCCCACTGGCACGCGGGGGGGTATCCGAAGGGATTTCCGCACGATAAAAAAAAAAGGTCGGCAGCACGAGAGTGACTCCCCTGGTGTTGCACATGTCCATAGGCCAGGGTAACCACTTTCCATCAGGTGGGCCGTGTGCTTGTCTGCCACCACAGTTGTATAAAAAAACGCATTTATTTACAAAAATATCAGATGTCTAGTATCTATATTACCAGCATTTGCTAGGTTTGGGACTAGGTGACGCTTTGTTTTTTATATCACCATGGTGGCTAACAGGCATAAGGGCTGCCGATGGTAAAAGTCACCGTAGCCTATGGAGGCCTGCAACGCCAGGGGCATCACACACGCGTTGCCGACTCTTTAAAAACCTATTCACTACCTTTTTGAAGAACTTCATACTGTAGTGACTAGGGAATACCTCGGCAAAAAAAAAAATTATTATTATACTTTAAGTTTACTTTCTCCCAAGCAACTAAACTGAATAAAGTTAAATAATAAAAAATGCATTTAATTTTCTAGGTCAGATGTAGTTTTCATACTGTTTATTTCTATACTGTGTCGCTGGCGGGGTCACCACCGAGTTCACCGTCACTGCGGCCGCGCGAAATATTTTCCGACCGGCCGGGATAGCGATAAATGCCTACTTTTGCAAGAATACAGGGCCTTAAGCCGTCGGTTACGGTTGCCATACTAATATTTATGGCAGTCGTTACCGGATAGTAGGAGCCCTAAATCACACTATTGTTTGAAATATAAAGTTTACATAAGAAGATATCATTTTTTAAAGTTTTTGTCTGTCTGTTTGTTCCGATGAATCTATGAAACGCCTAGACCTATTTTGACGGAACTTTTACTGGTAGATAGCTGTTCTGACGGTTTGTTTATGAAAATATGTATTTGAAATGTCCAAAGTCTTGAATTCAAATTGTACATAATATAATTTGAATTAAAAACTAGACTAGACATTTGGAAGATAGTAGTAGATGTTTAGGTAACTTGTTTATATACGGGAAGTACCTATCTCCGAATTCTGATCTCCAAGCTAAGGGGCAGAAAAATAGGCTTCAAAAGGCTCATGAGTAACATAATAAAGAAATAAGTACCCACATTCTACGATATAATACTATTAAAGCTAATTAAGACTTTTCATGGTATCAAATGAAATAATAATATTATATTATAATATTATTATTATATCAAACACGGCATATTTATCTCAAATTAATTTTTGAACACAGTACTTTATGAACACTAGAGGGCACCACATTAGCTTCAATGACACCACATATAGCCTATAACCAGCGGACAATAACGACGCTTCTAATGGTTACCTCATTTGTCCAATAACATTCTAATAAGTAGTTGAGGAGTTACGAAGGGACAGATGAACATACATTTGCTTGTCAAAATCATAACCCTCCTTTAGCTTTGCCGTAGTTAGTAAATAATGGTCTAATCTAAATCAATGAAAATTGGGAGATTGGCTCCCCCAACCGATAAACATGAATTTAAAAAAACTGGCAACACTCACAAATATGGTGTGTGATGAATGACATTTTTTTATGATGAAAAGAAAAAATAATATAACTTGTATTTTAGTTATTTACCGATGATAGGTAATGTGCGAAGTAGTTTTTAGTCGTCCTATAAAATACCGACACACTTTAATAGTACAAGTCGCCATTATTTCGACAGTTTTTGTGTATTGTTTTTCGCGAGAATTACGTAGTGACACAGAGCCGACACGATGGTCACTGAACCAGCGCGTAAGTACTTAGGGGATAGAAGTTAACTCTTATTTTTTGGGACGCTTGTGCGCATTTGACACTCCATCTAGACATTTATATAATAAAAGTATAACTATACACACTGAGTTTATAGTCGTTTTGGAACGAAATATTTTGGGCACAGTTTCGATAACAGAACCACCTGGAAGAATAAATTAGAAAATCAAAAATATATTTTTATAAAAATTTCAAAATTCATGTCGTTTGGCCAAAACAAATGAGAACTCGAGGTAACTCCTTTAAACTTCACGTAAAACGATTTTTATTCACCATTTACCGCCCCGCTACAGCAGTGCGACAGGTTTCGACTTGACGCTGGTACTTACTACCTAGCAACCGCTCTCCCGCCCCTTCCTGCCCGCGGCGCACGTGCCGCCCGCCAATACTTCATTGACTCGCGCGGGATTACTTGCAATTTCGTTCATCACGAGATCCAAAAATGAGTCGTCGGTACGAATTTACCTACATTGAGTATTTGGCAATGGTGCAGCTGTATGCCATTGCTAATAGGCATTTTGACTATATTTAAAATATTGTACGAATTGTTGTCATCCTAATAAAATGTACCGTAAAAAACATATTTTATTAATTTTCAATATAAAATAAGTTTCTTTTTTGTTAAAAAACACTTGCACTTTTTTTGAGATTTGATCACGTGCTTATAAACGCTCTGTGGTTGGTTGCAACTCTGATGACGTCACACATAAGTAAACAGAGTTTTTAAAACCACCCCAGCCTGTATATTTGAGATATAAAAAAAAATACCAATCGACGTATCTTAAATAGCACTTTCCAAAATTATTTATTATTAAAACAGCACCCTCTTAGTTTACGAGTAAAAAATAAATAAAGATACTACCTACTACACCGTCTATATCACTTGAAATACTTCGAATTTCGTACTTTTTGCACAGTGGAAAAACTGCACCCTACTCGAAACTAGCTGCACTATCATTAGAATTTCATAAAATGCATTTCTGAAGGATGGGAATATATAAAATATGAAAGTGAAACTATTAATATTGAAACATTTGTGAATTATATAGATAGACATTGGTTCAAAAAAGAAATAGTAAAATTTATAAGTGTTTTCGCACAACGCAATCGGACAAATAACGTTATCGAAGGATGGCATGCAAAATTAAATAGATCATTAAACAAAAATACGGTAACATTGCAACGACTTAAAACATTTATTATATATAGACCGGGCGTTTTTACAGGTAGTTGAGTATGCAAAATCCGAGTTCCGGTAACTATGACCAATTTGTTATACATCTTGCCGCCAGGTGTGATGGTCCCTTCCCGCCTTTTTTATTACAAGTTTTTCAATACTTGCGATTTTTCTACGTAAGCGACAATATGCCAAGTTGTAGATAATATCTTCACAAATATGAAACCGCTTAAACAACATGTCCTAGTTTCTTTTATCAGTTAAAACGGAAGTAATAGACTTTCAAAATTTTACTCGAAAAACCAGGTTTTTCGCAATTTATCGGACTGGCACTCATTCAACGAAGTTTTCCATTTAATTCTGAAAAACTGTTTTAGGTACTTTTTGAACACTGTCTTCACCCCTGTGCTGACCCTAGTATTCCATTCCAAAGTTGAACACTTATTTGTTATGTCAAAACCTAAAGAATAAAATAAAGAAATAGCTACCTATGTTTTTCAAAAAGCGTACCTTCTATTTCTACTAGATAAATTTTGCGTACTCAACTACCTATAGCGCCTGCACTTTAATTTGTCAAATGTCAAAAATATAATAATTGAATGTCACCTCATTTTCGTTCAGAAATTATATGAAATTCCTTAGTTTGGATGAGATATATATGAAAAAACTAGTCCGAATATTGATGTAGGAATCAATTAGGACTATTTCCTTTTGCATTATACTCAAAACGGACCATAATCCTAGTTCAAACCATGAAAAATATATCTCTTAGAAATACGATAAGTTACGATATTTATTTTAAGAACGGAACAACGTTTAGCTACCATGGTTACTGATTCGTATGGCACTCTGAATCCACTATTTTGCTTTCGATACACGGGTACGGGTGGGAACTTACGTTCGGGTTTAGACAAATGACACCGTAGCGTGGCAAGTAACTGATGGTCAAATACAATGAGGGCCAAGGTGAGAAAACAGCCAAGCAATAATACTCGCCACTTTTTCAAAATACCAAATTAGAATGTAGGATTACCAATACACTGAACATGATGATAATGATGATAATAAGAACTATTGAGAAAACTACTATGAGAAGAGATACTAAGAGAATAACTATGAGAAGACGTAGTAGGAGCATCTACTATAAAAATAACGTGCAATAAAAAATCACTGCCTGGGCGTAGCCAGGTTTTTCCTCGGCTTAAGGGGGCGAGAATCAAAATCTCTTTTTCTGATAAGTAATAATGACATAACAAAGAAACATGTTCATGCACATTTTTGTCTTGCTTTCTTAAACCACTAAGACTAAAATCTGGCTACACCCGTTGCACTATGTAGTCTACATAAAAAAATTAATAGCAGCAAAGTCATTACCTAAAGAAAGAGTAACAAAATATCTAAAATACAATACTTCTATTTCTTACCTCTAACTTATCAAGCCATTTCTCTAATCCATCATACAGCCATGGCCTCTTCTGTATTTTTTCTAAAGCCTCATACAGTCCACTATCTAGGATGCTAGTTACGGCCTGGGCTCCCCAGTCAAACATGTTACCTGGAGACCAATTCATTTCATATTGACAGTTCATCAAATATTTAATTAGGTATGTCACCAAAGGCCTTTGTCCGAAGCTGGATTCCCCAATAAAATAAAATATTAGATAGTAAATAAAATTCATAACATTACCTATAGTTTAAGTGAAATAATTAAGTTAGTTTAGAGAAATGTTATGTAGGTAAATAACCTTTGCTAATTGGGAAATAAAAGGCTTTATTATTATTATTATTATTATTTATGTCACCAAAGGGGAGCGAGTGGGAAGAGCCATATCATCAGCCATATATTTAGTAAGGAGGAATGTTAAGTGGGTATGTTTTACAAGGATAAGCTCGAGTAAGTCAAGGTCACTCTACCTGTTACTAAACTGTAAACTTGCCAGGTCACTAACTGACTGGTGCCACGGAGTCTGAGGTCTCGTAACTGAGATTGGATTGATTTTTAAGAATTGTATTTTCCCAAGAAACAACTGACTTGATCGATTATAGTAAGTGGGAATATTGCCTAACCCAATAGGAAAGAGGGGTGACTTTACATATTTATGCATGTTATGTTATATAGTACCCGGATGAAGCTTCGCTCAGATTGTGTTCTTTTAAATGAAATGGAAATAAAAAAAAAAACTGTTCCTAAACATCCTGCATACAAAATTTCATTAAAATTGTTGGAGTCATTCCGAGATTCAGGTTATATATACAAGAATTCCTTGTTTAGAGGTACCTTTAGTAATTTCAATACTTGGGAGTAAATAAGAATTTCAATTTGAGACAAACAAAACTGACATACTCATAAAAAAAATTATGCTCCAAAATTATGTATGCATATTGTTTGTTTTCAACAGACAGTACAGAAGCAGACAGTATAAATTTATTAGTAACTTTTTGTATCTGTGTACGGACAAGGTTCTGGTGCAGACTTGCCTCTCAAGGTTGGAAGGTCAGATGCCATAAATAAAGCTGTGATAAATTAATCTATAAGAAAAGAGGATCAGACCACGGGCTCCAAATTACAAGCTTTAGATGCAACTGGGATTAGTGCTTGGATCATGATGATGAATTATCTACAAAATAATGTTGAAACAATGTTATTACCAGCAAGGACTCCTCTGCACAGTTCTGTCCACCTATCTCTTGTATTGTGTAGGGCATCAATCTCCACCAAACGTGCTGCAAGTGTGACCATTGCATTTTCATTTTCATATTTCTTCTGTTGTTTCCATAAATCAAAAAAACCCTGGGAACGAAGGCATGTTTCATTGATGTCGAGGAGTAACCGTATGGTCAACTGCCCATGTGCCCTATAATTGATGAGACAACATTATAGTTGGTAATAGTAATGTTCAAACTAATGGCCTCATTTTAAAAAATAAATTCAACACTATCCAATTGAGCTTTAAACTGCAAGTTCTGAATGTAACAGGGATTACACTTAAATGAAGAAGATTGTCTATTATAGTCAAATAAAATACAAAGGACCAGAGACCATGGAATATAAAATTAAGAGGAAATACCCAATAACTGTTACTTATGTACCACAATATTGAATTAATAACTGATGTTTACCATTGGGTTTGTTCTGTTGAAATATTTGCCCAATCACACGACTGTTTTATGTGATGTGATTCAAGTGATTGGTCATAACATTGTAAGAGTTTGGCGATCTTAGCTTCCATACTAATGAGGTTTAAGGGCACTTATTCTTAAGAACAGTAAACAATAGTAATTGTTTTACTGATGTATGAATACCATACAGAAATTATGAAATTATAAATAAGTACACACTGATAGAAGATACTTACAGTGGGTTAATTCTGAGTTCTTTTAGCGCTTCGACATAGCAAGTTTTGAATTTAAGAGCACGTATTTCTACAGTAGGGTCGTCATTATTTGAAAGCGCAAAGTTTACATATTTCTCAGTCAGTTTTTCACAAGTGTTCAGCCAGTATTCCCGTGCTTCTTCATCAGACAGTAAGTCCAGAGAATCGGGATTGTATTTATCTGGCTGGAGCAGAATGTGAGAGAGGCCAAAATGTTCCATACTGTTACTCAAAATCAACAACACAACAAGTAAAACGACACTTAAATATCAAACTAATATCTTAGCCCATTGTATTGTTTTATCAATATGCAAATTAAATACACTCTAGTAATTATCTTATCAAAATTCTGCGCTAAATGTCTGGCGACAGCGGAGAATAATAGACTTTGCTTTTGAATCACAGATTAGATATTATCAAAATACTTAATGTTAAAAATATAAATACACAACGATGACATTTCCCTCTCCCTCCTATTTTCACTCCTTTCTCTTCTCTATTTTATTTTATTGTATTTTATTGACATTTGACAACAATTTGATTTGATAATTAAAAAAAATAGAAGCACAGAGTATTTTATATATATTGAAAATTAGTTGTGTCTGGGCCTTTTTTTTAAGAAGCTGAATCTATCCGAGAATGTGGTGTTCAAAATTCAAATCACTCACACTCAAATACTCGCGTTTCTACCACAGGTTTCTATACAACTAAAGGTGTGCGTAAGGTAAGGCGTGTCAAGTGCGCGTGTTTAACTCCACACACTACACAAAAAAGTCTACACAAATCATATTTTACGAAATCGGTATCCTGCAGTTTTTTCTTCTTCTTTAAAGGTGGCTCCTTGCATCGCTTATATAGGTACCGATGATTCTGCCAACATCAAGGGGATCTCTAGGTATATATGAGACACTGATAATTTAAACAACTTGTCGTTGCTGCTCTCTTTATAGGGACAACACAAGTGCTAGTAATTGTGATCGGGGAAAAACATTTGCGTATTTAGTGGGAGGAGGGGGGAGATCAATAGAAAGCATAAATACGAAGATAGGTAAAAGAGAGCGTTATATGTAGTTTTATTTCGTTCATGGAGATAACGTGGTAAAGTGATAAAGTGGGGAGTGTACCAGGTTCAAAACGGAACAGAAAGCTCGGTGCTGATTATAGTTTTGGCCGAAACCAAACCTTTTATAAACGTGAGTAAAACTTCAAATACAATTTCCGTGGGTCGTTCTTTCCAGATATATGAATAATGAAACACCTCACTGGCCTAATATTATTATTTCCTTTATAATTTTTTTTTTCATATAAATTATATTTCTAAATACATTCTATATAAAAGAAAAAAACAAATATATTAAAAATTATAAAAATAGTGACCCACCGGAATCGGGTAAAGGGACCAAGCTACTGGTGGTTAGGGCTCCAGAGAGAGGAATCTCCTCACAATACGTGCCGTGTCGAGGAGCACTGCATCAAGCCCTTGACCCAACTGCGTAATGCGAGTCTCTTGAGATGTTGATCGAGACTCTTGGCAATCAGTTCGTGAACCGATAGGACTATCGGAACAAAAATTGCTGAATCTAAATCCCACACATCGACAATCTCGGTAGCCAAGTCCAAACACTTTATTTGTTTGTCTTTTTCGGCTTTCACGAAATTGTCATCATGGGGGATGGTGATGTCAACAATTATTGCGAGACGCTTTGATCGATCAATCATCACTATATATGGCTTATTGGCTACAATAGTCCTGTCAGTTAATGTAATTTTTCTGGGGGCAAGATGGGTGTGACACCGTGGTTTCCAAACGCGAGGAGGGTATCTGAGGAAACCTGAGGTGGCCCTGGGTCAGTTGAGGTGCGGAGGAATTTATTTTGTACCTCTTATGTGCCAGACCAGCACACGGCCCAACTAATGGGAAGCAGTTACCGCGGCCTATGGACGTGTGCAACACCAGAGGCGTCACACTCGCACTGCCAGAATTTTTATAAAAAAATAGAACCGGCTTCTAAAACCTAGAAGCCTCTTATGAGCGTTTATGTCTTTTGAATTAAATATGCAGTTCAGTTATTTTAAATTTTTCGTGTGTGTGTGTGTTAGTGTTTGAAACCGGTTCAATTTTTTTAATTTTTTTTACTTATTTCTCTTTTTAGTGAACGTATTGATTTATTGAACACTGAAAACTAAAAGATATGGTCTTCTACGACAGATTATTGAAAAACCGCGGGCATACCTTCTTATTGTAAGTCAGTTAAGTATACCAAAACCT
The DNA here is from genome assembly GCA_946251805.1 of Cybosia mesomella. Taxonomy (NCBI): domain Eukaryota; kingdom Metazoa; phylum Arthropoda; class Insecta; order Lepidoptera; family Erebidae; genus Cybosia; species Cybosia mesomella. Next base: position 23,453,378 of record OX276390.1, on the reverse strand, counting down.
TCTCCAGAAAACAACAAATATGGTTTTGATGAAAATCGCATTAAAATTCGTTCAATCAAACGCGCAATACCTTTTCTTTTCTCTTTTTTTCTTGCGGAAATCCCCTCGAATACCGGGGGGTATCGCCCGGGTACCGCCGGCCAGCACGGGTGGTTATGTCGGGTTTGAACCGACTGAAACCGTACGCCGTCTCGGGTCTTCAGGCGCCGGGGAGTAAGGTTTGGTAAGATTGCATACGGTATGGGGTGGCACATTTAAAAGTATCGATATCCGACTTCACAGGTCTATAAAGAAATTCCTTCTAACTGTAAGACAGCTCTGTGCGCTCCACATAACTCTCCGCATGCACTCGAAACTGATGTGCGACCCCCTAGTGATTGCAAGTGAATGTCGTCGTAGGGACCGCGTGTGCCGAAACATACATACAAATACAGCCTTGGCAGATCGGCACTATCAAAGCCTCAGCAGTTGGCTTTATAATAAGGTCGACAAAATATGTAATATATATTCCCTACCATTGTCGAAGTGCAAACATGTGATAGTCCAATATCTACAGTGCAAATCCTACGAAGAGACGGAAGGGTTATTCGCGAGAACTACGATGTAACCGGTACATACGTATATACATATACAAACACACCCACCCTCATCACACACACACACATACCTTTTCACGCCCACACACTCTTTCACACACACACACAGACACACATATACACCCTCACTCATACATATATACAAGTTTATAGTTTTTAGTGCATGCATATTCATAATATATTTATTCTTTTGATACCGATAATGTGATGAATTTCATTAAAATAAAATAAAAATATTCATGTTGCAAATAATATATTTGGTAAATTCGTAAATTTTTTTGGTAATTTATTTATGGAAATATCTATTATCTAATTGTACCCTACATGCTTAATATTTTACCTCCATGAATATTTTTTAATGTTGGGTTTGTGACTTTAATTATACAATATTGAAGTGACAGCCTTGCTAAGCCAAATGATTTATATTTTATTTTAATTAATGAAACGATTCTATTAATTTACTTATTTTGATTTAAGGATTGAATTATAGTTAGGTGGGTACGGAGAAGATTATTACTCTATTGTAAAGTACCTTAAGTAACATTATGTACGAATGTTGGGTGCATTAGTGGGTTGACTGGGTTGACTGTTGACAGTACGAGAAGATATATCTATTTGTTCGGTAGTGCTCTTTATCAAAATGCCGATTGTTATTATATATTTCACGCTTAACTACAATATCAAGACACACTATTTATTTATTCAATTTATTTTATATAATGCTTCGTGTGATGGACCAGTAATGATTTTTTTTTCTTTGTCGTTCGGTGTATTCTGTAGGTTAATGGCATCCGTGTGTTACATTACACTACATATTACATTTTAGAGTTTCCACCATTATGCCACTCTACCAGAGTGGTAGCAAAGAGCACTTCTATGTATAGGTATACAGTCTGTAACAAAACTAGTGTCCGATCAAAAGGGGGCACAGAGGTATCCTAAATACGTTATGTATTTAGGTTGTCCTAGATATCTCTGCTGCCTGTGACTATGTCCAACTACCGCCACTCAGGCAGAAAATGATACAGCTGAATATTCCCGTGAGACTAGTTCATATCATTTGCAATATGCTAATTTGTCGTACAATATCCGTTCGGTATCAAGGCAACCTCCTCCTCTCCCACGTTGTTTGGACAGGCCTTCCACAAGAATTAGTCCTCAGTCCAATCCTCTTTAACATCTACACTCTTGATCTAGACCTTTCTGTCATTACTTTTTGTAAAATTCTTCAGTACGCTGATGATGTAGCTCTATATTTTACTTCTCCTCCTTTTTAGTTACTGCTGACAATCTCAATTCCGTTCTTTATTATTTAAACAATTCGCATCTAGAGCATAATCTCTCCCTCTCTGTCCCTAAATGTAGTGCAGTTGTTTTCAATCGCAAACGTAACATTCCTGTCATTAACCTCTTTGTTGCTGATGACATAACATAACATAAACTCACGCCTTTATCCCCGAAGGGGTAGGCAGAGGTGCTAGCACCCACATTTCGCCAGTTTATGTTTAGGTCCCAATATAATAGGTGGCGAGCCTATTGCCATTAACCGGGCACTTATAAACCTGCGATAAATACACACATAACTTCGAAAAGCATCGAAAAGTCATTGGTGTGTGCCATGGTAATACCTGGGATCGAACCCGAGACCTCGTCTCAGCAGTCCATTACCCATACCACTATATAGGCTACCGCGGCTGATGAATCAATCCTAATTACGGATACTGTAAAATTTTAAATTGCATTGTAAAAACGTGTGAAATAGGTGTGAAAGGTCATGCGGTAACTGTCTGGGCTCCACTGGGGCTCTCACTCCTTCTGCCAAAAACTCATAATAATGCCATAGTCCGTAGTCACTTTGACTATGGCGCTTTCCTACTTGAGCCATGCAATAAGTGGCCAGTATCCAAACTAGAAAAACTTCAATCTAGTGCCTCCATATCGTAACTGGCACCAAGAAATAGTCCCTTATCAACGCTCTCCTAGTTGAATTCAGGAAACTTCCCCTTCATCTCCGCCGACAATTTTTATTCGATAGGTTTCTCTTTAATACAGCTCAAATTAGTTCTCATCCTCTCCTCTCTATTCACCAACAACTTACCCATCTATTCTCTTCTTCTGAATGCAAACAGAATAAGTCCCCTCCTCTCCTTATAAAATACAAATAAATAAATATGTTAAGGACCGTGGTTCGTAACAGACTATGACCTGATAAGGTTCCAAATAGACTGCCACTACTTCGCGGTCGCCTTCAGTGGACTGTATTTGTTGGATGTGAGTCGAAGAATGAAACACTTGGATGGGTGGACTTCATTGACGTCAGTGAGGCATCGGATGTACTTGGCCCAGCACTACTCTTGATCTACTACTTCCTGTTGAGCTTCCTAGTTCCTTGAGAGACTCTTGTTGTCTACTTGTTGCCCAATGCCCAATAATTTCCTACCAAATGGTCCCTGCTTTTATAGTCTTTTGTAGTGCTGGCCCGCGATCCAAATTACCTCACCTCCGCATTTCCATTTATTTATAAAACTTATGTTTTACATATTAATTACATAGCATATATGTACATAGGTAGAGATAAGACTTGCACGACGATAGGTACTTACATCTGTACCGTGCGACGTCGGGTTACTGAATGACGGGCGGATTGACCCCTCAGGCTTATATATGGGCCTTGCCTCCCGCGAGCTACTATATAATAAAATGGCACCAGCCGGGGGAGCGCATATTCGCTTCTTACGGCGTGGGAGGCAGTCGCGGGGTGTAATTAAACTTACATACTAATATACAAAGTCGTATTTCCTATTTATACGAAGTTATGTTAGATTCTGAGTAATGCATTTACGTAATTATATTTGCAATTATGCTTTTCGGGGAATGTACTTTCTTTATTAAATTTGGCTCTAACATACTTAATTACTCAGAAAACTAACTCCTAACAGTAGTAAGCTATTTATCTTAGCTTAATATCAAAGTTATTACATAATTACGTTTTATTTTACGTAAATCTAACATTTTCATAATTTATTCATTATATTCACGCTTACTTAATCTACGTGTCACTGGCACATGTGTCTATGGTCTATTTGTGTCGTGCACATTCTCCCGCCGTCGCTGACCCTGGTTCGTCTGCGAGCTCCGTTGGTAGCACGACGATCTTCTTCGTAGGCCTCCTCAGCACGTGTCCGCTGCTGGTGGTGACGTCCACGACTCGTACCTCGCCGTCGGCTCCTGGGAACACCCGGCTGACGCGTCCTCGCGGCCAGGTGTTGCGCGGCAGATTGGAATCGCAGATGATGACGACGTCCCCGACCTTCGGGGCGACGCCGGTGCTGGTGGGCTCCCGCCGGTGTTGCAATAGGGGAAGGTACTCCTTCACCCACCTCCTCCAGAAGATGTCAGCTAGGGCTTGAGCTCGCTTCCATTGTTGGCGAGCAGTCACGTCGTCTGCAGAGAAGTGACCTGGTGGTGGCACATGGCAGTTGGGCCCGATGAGGACGTGGTTCGGCGTGAGGGCCTCGGGATCATTAGGATCAACCGAAACATGTGTGAGGGGTCGTGAGTTGACGATATTCTCGACCTCTGCTAATAAGGTTAACAGGATCTCGTCGCTGGGATGCTTTTCCATCATGGTGACACGAAGCACTTCTTTCACTGCTTTCACCATTCGCTCCCATGCCCCCCCCATGAAGGGTGCGGAAGGGGGTATGTACTTCCACACGATGTGTTGACTTGTAGTTTCTTTTTCGAGCGCGTCGAGTGCGGCCTCTGCTAGCTCCTTTTCCGCTGCCTTGAAGCACGTAGCGTTGTCACTCCATATTTCTTTGGGACAACCACGTCTGGCGATGAATCTTCTCAGGGCGGAAACGGCTGAGTCGGCGCTTAAGGAGTGAACGACCTCTACATGTATAGCTCGAGAGGTCATACACGTAAATAAGGCTCCATATCTCTTCTCTCGATGGCGTGCGACTGTAACTTCTATGGGTCCGAAGTAGTCTAGACCGGTGAACGTGAAGGGGCGTGTGTTGTGAGCTAAACGGGCGGCTGGTAAGTTGCCTGTGACCGGTGACGCTGGTTTCGCCTTTCTTATACGACACAATACACACTTCTTTATCTCATTTTTCACTGCGGGACGTATCTTGGTAATCCATAACCGCTGCCGGAGTTCATTGACCGTGATCTCGGTGCCACCATGTCGTAGCTTCTCATGAACATGTTTGATGTAGAGGCGTGTGTACGGGTGTTTGCCGTCGAGCACCACAGGGTCCGATGCGTCTTCTCCCAGCTCCTTCGCAGCTGATATGCGTCCTCTCACGCGCATAGTGCCGTGTGAGTCTAGGTACACGCTTACATGGTTCAGTCGGTTGTCGCGAGGAGTTGATTGACCTTTTGTCATACGTACTATTTCACTCGCGAAACTATCTCGTTGACTGGCGTTTACACACAGGTGTTCGGCGCGGTTCAAGTACTCACTTGGTATGTTTATGTAGCACTGTTCATCGCGTATCACTGTGTTATTCTTTTTATGCACTGGTATGGCTTTCTTCGTACGCCAATCGGGATTAGCTTTCTCTATCTTACGAGTTCGCTTTCGAGCAGCTGACGTTTTACACTTATTCGGCCGGCACAAATCGATGAACTGGAGTACTCGTGCAGTCGTTCGTATGAGTCGCATCCATTTTGAGTACTTCTCTATACGCAGTAGTTGACTTGTGCTGGGCGGCTCGACATCTTGCGATGTGTGACACGTTTGTCTTTCTTCGCCCGTGTCGTGACGAATGACCTTTTCTTCTGTGGGCCACTCGGTTGCTGGCAGGCGCAGGAAATCGGGGCCGTTATACCATCTGTGTTCGGCCCGGAAGTTGTCGGGGGTTTCCCGAGTTGCGTCGTCTGCCACGTTGAGTCGAGTAGGCACCCAACGCCATTCATTTTTCTTCGTGGTGTCTTCTATCTCGGCGAGGCGATGTGCAACGAATGACTTGTATGCACGCGGCTCCGACCTTATCCATGTGAGCGCGGTTCGCGAGTCGCTCCAATAGGTCTTCTCTGTTGACTCGTAGTCGTGTTCTTCCAGGGTGGTTTGAGCCAGGCGCGCTGCCAGTCGTGCAGCTTGAAGCTCGAGGCTCGGCATGGAGATGGGCTTCAACGGGGTCGCTCTGCTCTTCGTGGCTGCTAGGTTGTAGCGGCCGTTGAGCTGCGTGAACCACCTGCACCATCGCTCCCGTAGCTCTGCTGGGAGTGGGTCGTCCCAATCCATCTTATAGCGCCATGTGTTCTGAAAAATACGTTTACTGGGAATTAATATCGGTGAGATAAAGCCGACCGGATCGAATGAGGTTTCTCGCTTCGCTGGAGGTCGCGTGTTTGTTTCCACTTCGCGCTGGATCTTCAAGTTGCTTGCGTTAAAGCCAAGATGATCTTCGTTGACATGCCATGTTAGTCCCAATGTTTCTTGGCCGTCGAGTTCCACTGTAGCACTGCTGTCTTGTGGCAGTGATAATTCTTCAATCTCGGTGTCGCCGTCGTGTATAAGTTGAGGCGGCTTGTGCGGCTTGGCGGGGTTGACGACCGGAAAGTGAGGTAGGTACCACGTCCTTCCCTTCTGCGGTGGCATAGGAGCTGATTCTGCATAGCCTGACTTGAGTAGGTTTTCCAAATCTTCATCCCTATCGAGTCTTCGTTCGAGCGTAAGCAGACTCTTCTCAGCTTCCTTGTAGCTTTCTTCTTTCCACGGCAGTCCGGTCTCACATCTTCCATCTGGTAACCGCCGGCCTTTTACTTGCAATTCTCGCAGTTCGGGATCTTCTCGGGGGCGTCGGGGTTCGATGCCCAGTGACTCCAACTTGAGGTCCTTCTTCACTGTGTCCTCAATGGAGTCCTTTACGCGCTGTTGCAGCGTACCGCAGAATGACACTGTTGCAGTCATTGAACTGCTGCATCCGTGGAGCACCCATCCCAGCTGAGTGAGCGAGGCCACAGGCTGGTTACGGCTTCCGGTGCGCAGCTGACGGGTTACGATGAGATGCCAGTTGTCTTGTCCCAATAACACTTTAGGTGAAGCCTTTTTATACATTATCTTGTCACGTATATCCTCTAGATGTTCGCAGCCGTTGAGATGCTCTTCATACACTGTATCGGGTGAGAAGCGGAGTCGGTTCATGGTGCGGGCGGTTAAGTCGTACTCTTCATCGGCGTACTTCCCTTTGATGAATATACTCACTGTCTTGCTCTCGTGCTTCATTTCACTGTTTACACCTTGGATGCAGATCTCCTTGGTTGGTCCGTCTGCCCCGATGACGACGGCTATGGTCTCATCTATCAGCGTGATCGTGCTTCCTTCGTCCAATAAGGCGTAGGTATTGACGCTACCGCTTGGTCCTCTTAGTGTTACTGGTGCCATCTTGAGGTAGGCCTTGCGCTGACTGCGGGGAACTGCTGCTGTGGCTACTTCTGCCGTTGAGGTCGTGATGTCTTCCTTCTGTTCTTCACGGTCCCTTGGCGGCATATCGCGATGCAGTAGTCGGTGGTGCATTATCTGGCACCCGTTCTTCCCACAGGCTGGTGCTCTGCATGTGGCGCGTCGGTGGTTACTTCGAAGACAGCGAAAACAGACTCTATTCTTCTTGGCTGTTTCCCATCTCGCGGTATTGTCTAGGGCGATGAACTGCTTGCAGTCAGGTAGCTTATGATCCTTGCTACACTGTGGACATCTCTCTTCTGATGTCTTCTTGTTGATGGTGAGCGTCTGTTCAACTCTTCTGCTTCTTTGAGGACGATAACTGACTCTTCTGTTGTCTTCTGTGTGGTTCACCTCTGGGAGCGCGTAGGAGCTGCACTTGTCTGCCTCTTCTGACAGAAACACAGATATCTTCTTCAGTTCTGGTATGTCTTCTTTCTTCTTTGCAGCGAAGTCGTACCACTTGTTTCTGAGTATAGGTGTGAGTTTCTCGATGATACTTCTGCACATCTCTGGACTGTGTAGGTAGTGCGGCTTCCTCAAGGCTTCTATGGTTCCCACGATGTTTGCTATCTTCCCAGCGAAGATACAGATGTCCTTGGCGTTATCGGTCACTTTGTTAAGAGTCTTGAGCTTCTCCATCTCGACGTGGATGAGTGCTTCTGGTCTACCAAATCTTCTCTCGAGGGCCCTTATGATCACCTCGGGGTCAGGTTGACTCAGCATTAGGCACTCGACTGCTTCTTGTGCGAGTCCACGTAAACTTTTCCTTATTCTTGCGATATTTTCGTTCTTCGTGAAGTATATACCCGATTCTTCATACGTAGTCTTGAAGGCGAGTCATTCTGTGCTGCTGCCGCTGAAGATCGGTAGTTCTCGTATATACTTGGGCGGCTCCCTGTTGTATCTCATAGCCTGGGATAGGGCCGCGGTGAGCGTAGCTACATCGATCACGGAGTTCTTCACTGGGGCACTTCCTTCTGATTTTTCCTGGGTTTGACACTTCTCCACTAGTTGACCCCTATCTTGGCAGGTCTGAGTGTTTTCCTCGATGTCTTGCCCCTTTTCCTTCAGGTTGGGTGCCGCAGCGTCATCCTTCTGTAGCCACGTGTTAATACGTACCGATGCCAGATCTTCCTCAGACCCATCGTCGCTGCTCTCGTCCTGCAGTAGCCGCTGTAGACGGATCTGTTCTATCTCTGCTTCGGCTTGTATTTGCTTGAGCTTCAGTTCTGCCAAGCTTTGTTTGACCTCCAGTTCCTTCTTCTTTCTTGAACTGGTGGAGCGGCGTGACCTCGTGTCCAAAGGCCGCATGGTGCGCTGTGAGCTAGGCTCTCCATATACAACAGCGCGGGAGTGGGGCGATCCTTTTTCTGTCGTCCCCGACTCTTCAGTAGTCACAGTTGTGCTGGACGTGGTCTGCTCGGTGCTGACTGTGGCTTCCGACGCACCACTGTCCGCATAACTTCTGGCCTCTTCCGTGGCCGCAGGGTGTAGTACTGATCTTGGTACTGGTGCTGATGCTGATGCCGGTTCCTCTTCCTGACGGCGCTTCCCTCCATCCCTGGTGAGAACCATTCTTCTTTCTTCAAGTTTATACTTACCTGGAATTCCGACGGATCGTGGACTTTATTCCTACCCTTCGACCCGGTTCCAATGGGCCATAGACGTTCGTGACAGACTATGACCTGATAAGGTTCCAAATAGACTGTCACTTCTCCCTTAGTTGAAGAACGATGAAACGTCTACGGCTGGCAGTTAACTTGAAGTTGACCTGGATCTTCGGAGGACCGTGGACTTTATTCGGCTCCGAAGGACCAATGTTAAGGACCGTGGTTCGTAACAGACTATGACCTGATAAGGTTCCAAATAGACTGCCACTACTTCGCGGTCGCCTTCAGTGGACTGTATTTGTTGGATGTGAGTCGAAGAATGAAACACTTGGATGGGTGGACTTCATTGACGTCAGTGAGGCATCGGATGTACTTGGCCCAGCACTACTCTTGATCTACTACTTCCTGTTGAGCTTCCTAGTTCCTTGAGAGACTCTTGTTGTCTACTTGTTGCCCAATGCCCAATAATTTCCTACCAAATGGTCCCTGCTTTTATAGTCTTTTGTAGTGCTGGCCCGCGATCCAAATTACCTCACCTCCGCATTTCCATTTATTTATAAAACTTATGTTTTACATATTAATTACATAGCATATATGTACATAGGTAGAGATAAGACTTGCACGACGATAGGTACTTACATCTGTACCGTGCGACGTCGGGTTACTGAATGACGGGCGGATTGACCCCTCAGGCTTATATATGGGCCTTGCCTCCCGCGAGCTACTATATAATAAAATGGCACCAGCCGGGGGAGCGCATATTCGCTTCTTACGGCGTGGGAGGCAGTCGCGGGGTGTAATTAAACTTACATACTAATATACAAAGTCGTATTTCCTATTTATACGAAGTTATGTTAGATTCTGATTAATGCATTTACGTAATTATATTTGCAATTATGCTTTTCGGGGAATGTACTTTCTTTATTAAATTTGGCTCTAACATACTTAATTACTCAGAAAACTAACTCCTAACAGTAGTAAGCTATTTATCTTAGCTTAATATCAAAGTTATTACATAATTACGTTTTATTTTACGTAAATCTAACATTTTCATAATTTATTCATTATATTCACGCTTACTTAATCTACGTGTCACTGGCACATGTGTCTATGGTCTATTTGTGTCGTGCACAAAATACTTATAGAAAATTGATCAACCTCTCAGTTCGCTTCCATTAATTTTCCTTAAAGCCCCTTCTTTGTATTAACTTTGTAATCATATTATCCTCAGCATCATCAGATTTTTTCTTCCTTTTTGTAACATTTGTTGTATAATCATCGCTCATATTTATTGTATTGTCATTATTGCAGCTTTAGTTTTATCAACATCAGAATCGAACCCGTTAAATTTAAAAATAATACCATGATGATAAGGAACGAATTCTAGGAAACATTTCTTTATATCAAACTGCAAGAGACCGAATGTGTATATAGACAAAATGTTAATTGTGTAGACCTTTTTGTGTATTGTGTAGAGTTAATCAGGCGCAGGCAGCCTTAGTTAAACAATATTAAATATGTATAAAGTACCTTTTTTTTTTTTTTTTTTTTTCCCTTCGGATACCCCCCCGCCGGCTAGCGGGGGAGGTTATGTCGGGCTTGCACCGACTAAAACCGCACGCCGTCTCGGGTCTTCAGACGCCGGGGTGTAAGGTTACCCATAGAGCATATCCCTCGCACCCCGACTGACCCTGGGCCATCTCACCACTAACAGCATCGCTCATCCTGTCTCCTCTGAAAGCAGAGGAGTACGGAGAGCGATGTGTTCCTGCCACGTTGGGTATTGGCCGACGATCAATGCCAACCCTATGAAGGGGAAGCCTATATACTCTTTGGGGAAGCCATTGACTGTATAAAGTACCTACATTACTAATTTTTCCACTCTATGGTTAGTTGTCCGTTGATACCATAAACCCAAAGTCAGTAACGAATCAAATGAAAGGTCTTTTCAAGTTTCTGTTGTTTATGGTTTGTCTGACGGACTTCAATTTGGTTCTTAGAGGTTTTGCCACTGATTTCCAGAAATGTGTTTGAAATGGATAAAACTTATTATTTTCAAAAAAGACTGAGTTTTACTTATAGTGAATTATGGTACAATGTTTGTTTTCTTAGGTTATTGTAATTAGTGTTGTGATTTTAATGATTGATGTAACGAACCAGTGTACGGCAAGATGGACGAATTGTCTAAGGGCATGACACAAACAGGAAACACCGCTGTAACTGACAAAATTCAAGAAAATGATGATGGTAAATATTCATAAGTATTTAAGAATGTAGCTCCTTCGATATATAAATGGGTTCTTAAATGATACTTTAGCCCTAAAAATTTGTAAACAAGAACGGAATGTTCAAAAAATAATATGTTGCTATTTTTGTTGATAGATGAAATTGCATGTAATAAATAGGGTTCAAAATATTGCCTGGGCATGTTTTGTTCTATTACCCGGTATCAGAAGATTCAGGCCAAAGTATGTAGTCTTGTGGTTGTGTACTTTATTATCTTTTAAAGGGATAATCCCTAGTTTACAGAATTACAAAATGTTTTTATTAATCGCTTGTTAAAAATATTAGATGAAGGAATGTGAATAATTCCATGTCGATAATAATAACAGAGTTGCAAGCAATACCAACTTTCAAGATGGTAAATACCAGGTCCCATTTTATAATATATTATGTTAGAATGCTGTTCATCTAAAAAAAGATTTTAATTTTATTTTATATATGGTGTTGAAATTAAATAAGCTCTGACTCTAATGTGCCAATATGGCAGTAAACCATTCATAATTAGTACACATTCATTTTGATATACCAGCAAAAGTCCAGAAGGAAACATACACTGCTGATATAATCTAGATTTAAAAAAATTATAATTTCATTTTTTATTTTGAAGACCATACAATACAGATTTGAATGAAAAATGGTCTCTTTCAGGAAGTTTATATTTGGTAAACAGAAAATAAGTATTTAATACTGTTCTTTGCTTATCGGAATATACAATAATCTTATTATGAAAATAGGTTCTTATGTCAATTAATATAAAATTTTATATATATATATATTCAGATTTATAAAGTATCAACATAACTTATTAAGTCTTTTTACATTGTAAGTTTGTCATACTGCTACGAATAGCAAAAAGCCAACATTATTGCTACTTATGCTTTTGTCAACCATTATTCTCCGATGTAAATTTACAGGAAGTAGATAAGTAATTACATTAATTGACTTACTACTATTGACTTAATACTTACCTACTGAAAAATTATTCTTTATTTTGACTTTTTGAAATTCGTTAAGTAAAATGTAGTAACTCTGTTTAAATTAAATTAAATTGAAGTAATTGGTACTATATTTGATAAGGCTACTGTAATCATTGAAAAGATTCACAGACCCAGCAAGGTTGTATCATATTCTGACATCAATTATAATTTATAACGGACATCCTAAGTTACCACAAAAACAGTGTATAATTATTTTTTTAAATATCTCATTCAATGGTACTAATTCTTTTCATACATAAAATATTTTATGCTTCTAGTTTCTGTAGGCACATTGTTAATGCTGCAGAAGCAAATGACCAAAATATATCAATTGAATATCATTAATTTTAATTGAATGCAGTCTAACTAGAACATTTACATGTCTACAAAGCATGCATGTATGTCGTAAAAAATAACACTAATAAGATGTAGCATGAAGTATAATAGGTGTAATACTCGAAATGTTTCCCACACTGGTTTGTCGGAAAGTGAATAACTGAAATAATAATAATAAATATTGTGCAACAAAGTACACAACGCCATCTAGACCCAAACTAAGCAGAGCTTGTCATATGGGTTCTAGAATGCGGATAAACATACTTAAATACTTTTTTTTTTGTAAATAAATACATATTATACATAGAAACACCCAGACCAATGCAAATATACCCGCGACCTTTGGCTTAGCAGTCGAATACACTACCGCTACGCCACAGTAGTGATACCGTTGACAACCTCACATCATATATGAAAAACAGATATACTAATCATTTACTGTCAACTAAGTGCATACTTACCATCCTTCTGCAGGTCTTAATTTGAATATCTCTATTTATGAGATTTGCATAACAATTATATACCTACTTGATTTCTATTTAGTACAAGCTAGTCTGACTCTTTCTCTATCCCTTCCACAGCATATAAGAATTAATGTGTATGTCAGTTATTTCATAAAACAGTAGTGACATACATATTGACTACTCATGTAGAGAATTTAAGATTTAAAAGTTTTTATTGAAAGTCATGTTGTATAATACATATTAGAACAAGTGCATATATGGTTTTCTTTTTGTGTCTCAGAGCTCAGAATGTACAATTATTTTAATATGTTGCAATAATATCAACTTCCATTGTGTGTAGGAGATACCAGCGGATAAAACACTTTGATGTCAAAATATTGTTTAGGTGAATTAATTCTGAGATAAAACATGATTTTAGGGGATTATTTGTGTTATATCTACTCATATTATTCAAATTTATTTTGCAAAACTTAATTTTGAAAAATTAATTTGAAATTTATAGCTGAATATATAAATAAACACTTGCAAAAATTTCTGTTAATTAAATGTTTTGTTATTCACTCTATTTCTTAATCTCAAATTCATTACTTATAATTCCTATCAATCATTTTTTACTTTTTGATTGGTGTTCTAAGCATTTTTTTTAGTAGTTTATATTTTTTTTGTGAATTATTGTATTGTCGACAGCCTTTCATAAGTGTGCAAAATTCTATGTTCTCGCAAATTTATCTGTCGTTATTAGGTGATACAAAATCGGGTACTAGGATTCCGCCACATACCTAGTTACGAAGCTAATAATAAAAGATTAAATATTTTTTTTTGAATTATTTAATTGTCATTGGCCCTTGATAAGTGTGCAAAATGCCAAACCAATCCATGTTGTGCTTCAAAATCCAATTCAAACAAACTGTTACCTACGAACATAGATATGAAGCTAATAAAACCGTGTTAAAATGAATTAAGCAAATGTTGTCCAGCATAATATTGTATATAACCACATGGAATGTTTAAAACTGTAACCTAATATTTGCTATTATTAATGCAGTTGTTAAGACACCTTCCTCCCATAAATTCTAATACCTATTTTACATTCATCTACTTATCAAGAGTTTCTATGAGACTTTCTGTAATGTTATCATTGCTTTTGTGTTGACTAGTTTGTTTTTTTTTTCAATGTTCAACAGTCACTGTCTGTTTACGCTCAAGATTGGTGAAGAGCACTGCTTTTGCAGATGGCGTAAAGCGTGGTATGCGGCACGCACGCCAACTATGCTAGCGTTGGTAGAACAACTACGGTCATACCTCGGTGGAGGATGTGAGTGAGAGTGCGAGTGCGTTTGTAGCATGGCGTGTTCTCGACTGCAAAATCTAGTCATCAACTATAAATTACACAGCAAGGGTTAACTAATTAACATTAGCATGGACTCAAGTCGAAACAGTTTGTATAATTCATATATACTGCTCCTGTAAAGGTGCACGAGAGAGTACACTCACAACAAAAAATTGTGGTTAGATGCTTGAAAGATACCTTTTTTTGCGTGTGGAAACCCTTTCGGGGCTTACCACACCGGAGCTAAGGATGAGGTGGTTATGTCGGACTCGAACTGGTTAAAACCTCACGGTGTTTCGTCCCGGTATGTGGTCGGGGAATCTGGTGGTGCATATCCCAGAGACGGTCGGGTCTTGATCGCTAAAATCGACAACCCCGACGTGTTGTTGAGGTTCAAATCTCCCCTCTCCTTCACCCTCAGGACCGCGCTCATGGAGGACGGAGATCTGTACGCGATCTCCGCCGCCCGGTGCGCCTTCTGCGGCTAGCGAGAGTGGTAGACCTCTCCCGTTCCTTTTCTGCCACCTCTTGCGCACATTACTGCATGCGAAAAAAGGCGGCGGCGCGACATATTTTCCGCACTTGCTTCCGACCATGGCCAGCGCAAGGGTCTGCAGCGTAAAGCTTCTCGGTCTGACGGCTGCTTCAAGGACGCAGCGCCGCTATATCCCCTCTTGGCATTCTGCCAGTGTGTGAAGTGGCGTGTCCATGAAGCAGCCTCGGCAGCGGTGACACGCGGTGACGTCGGCTCCCGGCCATACGATGCAGAAACTCACAGGAAGAGCTATGTCCGGTAAGCACTTGCGTCAGTCAGTAAGAGATCTACCGTGGTGCCTCGCCAGCCATTCCTCCATGACGAGACTTACCGCCACAATCACGGTGTGCCCCTGCTTGAGACCTTAGAAAGAAGAATGTCTTGGCAGTGATACGAAAAAAAAAATTTCCTTTCTAAATTTCCTTCAATTTACTTCCAAAACCGTTTTACTTTCCTTGAGTCAACCCGAATATTGTGACTCGCTGTTGATCCGGTTTTGACTCTTGCATAGCAATGAGTGTCGATGGCATTAGTTTTAATCACTGCTTATTATTTACTACAGACATACTTTATATAGTATAAAGTATGTCTGTAGTAAATAATAATGCTATCTTAGCAGTGTCATGGTTATATGTATTATCTCGTGTTTACGCTTTCTATGCAGCTAAGTAAGACGCTATACGATTGCTAAGTAGTAATTTGCAACATTGAGTTAACAATTACAAAAGGAATCTAGAATACATAATTTCTGCATGGTTTTTCTTGCATGTTTTTCGTGGGTGTGTAATACACCTCTGCCTACCCCTTCGGGGATACAGGCGTGAAGTTATGTTATGTTATGTTTTCTTGCATAAGTTGTAGTAAAGTAGATACAACAATATTATACTAGAGATATCCTTGAGTTTTTCTGTCTGTAATCAGTCCATCATATTTTTGATAACATTATCTTACTCTCTCAAGTCACACGCTAATCAGTCGTCTCGAGTGTGTTGTTTTGAATCATTATTAGACACTTCAACCTGCCTACTGAATCGAGGTACTGGCAACAGCTTTTTGCGTTCTCGTGGTATTGCATGCCAAGAGTGCCGGGTGTTCCCTGTGTCGCAAAAGTGACTCAGCGGCCCTGAACCATTATCGTTGGTGTACACGCACCGAAAGGTCACACAAGATGTTATTGATTTCACCTACTAAATATTATCTATCTAGGACATATATTCCTTGTTAACAATGGAAATCTATGAAACTGTTTGAAAGTAATATTAATGTAGATAGACAAGTAGAATTGTAGAAATATGCTTAACAACCGTCTTGCCCAGACGTTCTCCCGTATGTGTAACAAGTTTTTCAAAACAGCTCGTACACTTTATTGCTGCACAAGACTATAATTTACTTGACATTTGAACGTTAAATTGTAACAGAAATAACAATAATGTGTGGCGATGACCGATGTTTACAAGAGTTGGAACTCGATCTGCATACCTCTACAGCGAATTCTTGAAGGATCAAAGGAAGCGCTGGTTGTCAGCATCTGTTTCTTTTCAAGGGGATTTGTCGTAATCAGATAAATCGTGCTCATGGCTCACGACTTCCTTACGCGAATAATTAAGTAGGTACATACTCGTCTTCAAAATGGAGCTCGATAAATATATTAAGCACCCATTTATTTATCATGTACTTAATTATTTCATTTGAGTACTAGCTGTGCCCGCGACTTTGTCCGCGTGGACTTCGATCTGGGTTTAATTTACGTTAAAGACGTTAAATAAAATGAGTATACAAATGGAAAATTATATAAAATGAACCGAACGTTTTACTGGTATTTTTTTTACTTTTTTTTTTCTTTGGAGTAAATGAAGGTTATAATCATCATAATCGTCATCAAATAAATAAAATTGATGAAATGTAAAAATAACAGCTTTTAAATGAATGTATACACTATACTTCAACTTTTAAACATTTTTCTGTCTGGTCTTGTCTGTTTTAATTAGGTAATCTCTGGAACGGCTGGCCCGAATTTTGACGGGATTTTCACTGGCAGATAGTGAATATTATAAAGGGTAACTGAGGCTACTTTTATTTTAGAAAAAAATCCAGATGTAAATCCACGCAGACGGAGTCGCGGGCACAATAAGATTATAAGAATTATATTATTAAGACTTTTGCACCCCATCGTCGGCACTGATACCACACCACCACACGCTAAAAAAAAATAAGTCAAACATTACACATACATACCAGGCCACTCAGAAAGTATTGCGAAAAAAAGTTTTTATATATGAGAGACTGGTCAGTTATAATCTATCTCTAAAATATGATTATTTATGAGTAAAAATAAGTACGTTCCAATTTCAAAATTTCTCTCTGCATTTTTTGCAAGATAATTTCAATTATTGTGTCTCATTGAAAAATGGATCTGCGTCGGGAACATTTTCGCGCTATGATTTTCTACGATTTCAAGTGTCGCCTGAAACCAGACGAATCGTACGATAGACTTCAAATGGCATTCATGGATGAAGGCCCTTCCAAGGCGACCGTGTATCGTTGGTATAACGAATTCAAGCGCGGTCGACTGACTTTGGAGGATGAAGAAAGAAGTGGTCGCCCTTTGACGGCTGTTACGGAAGAAAACGTGCTAGCAGTAAAAAATTTAATCCAAGATAATAGACGAGTCACATATCAAGAGATTCAGCACATTCTTCAGATTGGATCGGGAAGCCTTCACGAGATTCTACACGTGCATCTTCGTGTGAGAAGGATAGTTTCACGCTGGGTGCCGCACAATCTCACCGATGCTCAGAAGCAGGCCCGGGTGGAATGGTGTCGTGATATGATAAACAAGTTTGAAGCAGGCGCGTCTCGGCGTGTTTATGACATCATTACAGGTGATGAGTCGTGGATTTATCAGTATGATCCAGAAACAAAACGCCAGTCGACGGTTTGGGTGTTTCAAAACGAATCAACACCTACCAAAGTGAAGCGATCTAGAAGCGGAGGGAAGATTTTAATCGCGAGTTTTTTCAATTTGTCTGGCTACTTGTTATCAATCCCTTTACGAAATCAAAGAAGCATCAACGCTGAATGGTACACTACCAAATGCTTGGCAGAAGTTTTCTCTGTAGTGAGCTACAAGCGACCAAACACAGGGCTCCGCGGGATACTACTCCACCATGACAACGCGCCCGCACACACCGCGCTTAAAACGAGGGACTTCCTGGACAGCACTCCGGTTAAACTCCTAGGTCACCCTCCTTACAGCCCTGACCTTGCACCGTGCGACTTCTTTTTATTCCCGAAAATAAAAAATCAGCTCAAAGGGATACAATTTTCGTCGCCGGAAGATGCGCTGTCAACGTTTGAGCAGGCTGTAAACGAGGTATCTGCGGCGGATTGGAAAAAGTGTTTTGAAAACTGGTTCAAACGCATGAAACTTTGTATAGAGGCTGGTGGAGAGTACTTTAAAAAGATTTAATAAAAAAATATTTACCTATAGAACACTTTTTTTTATTTTCGCAAAACTTTCTGAGTGTCCCACGTACATATAGTCACGCCTTTTTCCCATAGGGGTAGGCAGAGACAACATCTTTCCACTTGCTACGATCTTGGCATACGCCTTTCGCTTCTTCCACTTTCATAATTGTTTTCATACATGCACGCCGGTTTCGGGTACTTCTGACCTGGCCCTTCTTCAAAACGTCGTCGATCTGATTGGCATACGTACGCCTAGGTCGACCTTTACCGGGTTGCCCAGTAACCCTCACCTCATAAATCTGTTTCGTTAATCTCCTTTCATCCATCCTCTCATGTAGAGAGGATGGATGAAAGGAGATTAACGAGACTGAGACCGAACCATCTAAGTATCCCTTTTTCTATCTTGGTCGCTACATCTTCTGTCATACCACAACGTTCCCATATCACGCTGTTCCTCACTCGGTCCATCAGGGTCACTTCAGCTCTACTTTTCAGACTTCTCATTTCAACAGCATTTAGCTTACTCTCTCTTGTTCCTTCTGCTACACTCAACATTCACTATCATACATAAGTGTGGGGACGAGTACTCCTCTATGCACAGCCAGTCGTGCCTCTTTAGATACTTTCAGGCTGCTCATAAAATTATGCAGGGCCCCATTCACTTGATTACCAGCCAAAACTCTGTGGTCAATATCACAGTCGTACTTTCCATCCCTCGTACACTCGTAAACATTACACACCTAAATAAAATATTTTTATTGAAAAATGGTAGGAATATTGAATAAAGGTCTTTCTAGAAACCGTGTCGCAGCCTGGGCAAAATGGAAGTAAGCGCCAATTTCTCTCTTTCATTCTGTGAGGGAGCTGTTAGGATGTAACCTCTACAAAAATTACCCTTATGACATAATGGTGATGGACTGGGCAGCTTGTCACTTTGTTAACGTGCCGGATGAGGTAGTGCTCGCGTTTTTCATAGTTATTTAATTTATTGTTAAAATATAAAAATAGGTTAAAATTAAGACTTCATTACTGTATAGGGTTTTAGTCGGTTCAAGCCCGACATAACCGCCCCCGCTGGCCGGCGGGGGGATATCCGAAGGGATTTCCGCACGAAAAAAAAAAGGTATTTTTTATATTTTATCATTATGAAATAAAAAAAATGCAAAACATAAGGAATATAAACCGTAAAAAGTAGCGTGGGTTCAAAACCGGAACACGGATTTTGAAAAACCGGAGTGGCCCTGCAGATCCACTGAACCATGGATACGTCTACAAATAGTCCAGAATAGGGTACTCAATCAGGCATTAAGTAATGCTAAAAAATGACAGACTGAAATTCTAAAAATCACTTTTATTAGTTTTGATAAATGTTTGGCAGCGGTAGCGCTCCTAGAACACATATTCTTGTTTTTTTTCGAAGAATGGACATTTGCACCAAAAACCAACAACATAACTTTGTGCTGAAACTATTATTATTTAGGTAAAAAAAAAGGAAAATTGATTAAAATGTTGATTAAAGTATGTACAAAATAAATAATAAACACCGATGAATCTATGCTGCGGAAACTAATTCAGGATGTCATAAAATGAACTCTGCTCTCAGATTGGCGATGGTTAAATATTTGAAAGCTGACTTCTGTTTTGTATAACGTAGCTTAGGTAAACTGGTGTCCGTCGAAGTGTGGATCAAAATCAAAAATATAACAACATTAATAACAAAATATTTATTTGACAGGCACATCGACTCCGATAGTGTACGTGAATGAGACGTGTTTGGAGTGCGAGAGGGTGCGCGCGGCTTGCGAGCGGTTGGGCACGGTGGCGGTCGCTCCAAGCCCAGAAGGTCTGTCGCCGCCTCAACAGCCCCCCACCTCTCCCCCTTACCTCATCACCACACCATTTGAGGGCGAACTATTTGACACTGCACATAGGGCAAAATACAGGTTAGTAACAATTTAATTTAATTTACTATGTCATAGATATTATTATTATTAAATAAAAAAAATATTTCTGTTGTCGCAATTTATCGCTCACCGTCGCTTAAAACCGATGTAGATCATAAAAAAATTATAGATGGCTTGAACTGTTTGTACAGGGTGTCTCAAAAGAAACTTTATATTTATTTAGTTTACTGCGTGAACGCAACGAATCCGAGGGGCGCGGGGGTTAAGGCAATCGGTAGCGTGGCTCTTGGGAATTCAGTCGCTATGGAGCGTTTCTCGGGAGCGGACCGTGCGTTGTGCGTGCGAGAGTTTTACAAAAGCGGTAATTCGGCGACTGTATCACGTAGAAGATTCTGCAGTATTCGAGGTTTTCGGCACTTAAATGATGCGCCAAGCATTCCTCTTATTAGAAAATGGGTTAGGAAATTTGAAGAGACCGGTTCAACACTCGAAAAAGCAAAATCCGGGCGACCAAGGTCATCAAGAACTGTAGAAAACGTGGAGAGTGTTAATGAGTCTGTTCGTGACGACCCGAACCTTTCAATTCGAAAGCGCGCAAGTGCTTTAAAAGTGCATAGATCATCATTGCACCGCATTTTGCATAAAGACCTAAAGCAAATTTTTACTAAATTACAAAATTCAATTGGTGCAAGAATTAAAGCCCCAAGATGCCAGTCAGAGACTTGTTTTTGTAAATAGGGTAATTGAGCGTTTTTCAACGTTTACCAACATCTTGTTCTCAGATGAAGCTCATTTTCATCTTAATGGACATGTAAATAAGCAGAATTGTCGCTACTGGAATGCAAGCAATCCGAATCGCAAGCATCAGAAACCCCTTCATTCGCCAAAAGTAACCGTATGGGCTGCGATGTCGGCGCGAGGAATTATCGGCCCTTACTTTTTTGTTGACGAAAGGGGATGTGCAGTTACAGTGAATTCTGAGCGTTATGCGGTGATGTTAGACGACTTCTTGGTGCCTGAACTACAAAACTTTCCTGGCTATAACCAAAGAACATGGTTTCAGCAGGACGGAGCAAGCTCACACACGTCCAATACGTCTCTGCCACGAGTTCGTGAAATTTTTCCAAGTAAATTGATCTCCAGGAGAGGTGACATAAATTGGCCCCCACGCAGTCCGGATTTATCTCCTATGGACTTTTTCCTATGGGGGTATCTTAAGTCGAAAGTTTATGCCAATAAACCGACTTCTGTGGCGCATTTGAAAGAAAATATCCGTCACGAAATGGCAGCCATCACTGAGTCCACCTGCCGAGCCGTCATAAACAATTTTAGTGTTCGACTAAATGAGTGCCGCGAGCGCGAGGGTCTACATTTGGACGATGTTATTTTTAAGAAATGAATTCCCAAATTATGTATTTTAATAATTAATAAACTTTTTTTTGGTACACTGCCTACTTTTTTTTTATCGTTTTACTAAATATAAATTTTCTTTTGAGACACCCTGTATAATAACTTAAGGATGCAGTATTCGATTCTGGTCGGTGATATAAATGTCAATATAGGCTCCAGTAGCACAGATCCTTTATATGATGAATGTTTGACAGTCAATGCATCTGATGGGGTTTTCTCAACGCATAAATATCCCACAATAATCAGTTGTTAGCACTTACCTTACGGAAGTGCAACAAACAGTAAGACTGTGTAACAAACTCACGGACTGGAATACATTTCGGGAATATAGCGAGGAATCAATACACATGAAAGTAACCCTCAAAACACCTGAAGATATAGACGAGGCGACCGAAAATATCACAAAATTGATCCAAAATGCATGCTGGATAAGCACTCCTGAAATCCAAACCTGGAATAATGGTGGCGCAAACAACTACCTTCTGGCAATAAAAAAGGCTGTTCTCGAAAAGAGAAGACTACGAAGAGTCTGGCACCTTAGTAGGCATACTGAAGATAAAGCTAATCTTAACAAAGCTACAGAGAGCCTCAAGAAATTACTGCAAGACTGGCATGACTACTCACTACAAGAGAAACTAGAAAACTTAACTGCTACAGAGCATACAAACTATTCACTCTGGAAAATAACCAAGGGCCTCGATAGACCTCAAGTCGCCAATCCACCTATGAAGTGCGCTGAAGGCTGGGTGAGAAAACCACAAGAAAACGCAGACCTATTCGCTGAACATTTGGCTAAAGTATTCCGGCCAAATGACTCTGCGGATAAAGATTTCGATTACCTAGTGGACAAAACTCTAAGCCAAGACCTCCAAATGGATCTACCGCCAAAAGCTGTAACAGTGAGAGAAGTGTGGTCAGTGATAAGGAAACTGAAAGATAAAAAAGCGCCGGGATTTGATCTAATATCCAAATATGATCCTCCGCACCATCAGCAATGTTCCTTGGTATGTGACTAACGCTGAAATACACGAACATCTAGAAATGTTAACAGTGAAAGAAGAAATAACTAATGTGAAGACTGGATACAGGGAACGGCTAGAAGCCCATCTCAATAACCTCGCACGACAGCTACCTATCCTTAGCTATGGCAAAAGACTCAAAAGAAAAGATATACTTTAGAGAACAGAAATGTGAGTAGATGTCCTCACTGGAGGGCACACTCGGAAAGAGAGAAGACATACAAAAAATTTGCTAAAAGTGAAAGCACTGATTGCAGATAAACTCTGATATAAAAAAAAAAAACAATAATCAGTCGGTGATGTTTGTCCATATTTTTAGTAAGTTTTATCTCAATTAATAAATAAATATATAATCAGTGCTACTTAAAATCTAGCACCAATTACTCAAAGGCAAAAACAGAAATAGATAATACTGATTTCTCACACTTAATGGGAACAAATGATGCAAATGACGCAGCGAATGGCTTTATTTCTACCTAAATTCTAAATTCAAACACTGAAGTTACCAAAATATCAAACAGAAATCGATTGCTCAAGCCATGATACCAGGGCATCATATGCACATATTCGATGCATTCGAAATCGTGATAGATTACACATTAAGTCAAGGAAACTACCAGGTAACATACCACAACAACTACTGACACTTAAAGCTACCTACACCCGCTATAGCAATTTTTGTAGTCGCCTACTACGTAAATTAAATTAGAATACCATAAAAATATCATAGATGAAGCTAGTTCTGACCCCAAGGCGCTCTGGAAAGCCATTAAAAATGTTACAAATACTCAAAAACGTATCGACAATCCTACAGAGCTACTGAGTACTTCCATCGAAGCCATCAATTAATAACATCTGAAACTCCTTCTCTTTCATTGGAAAAACTTAACGGAACAAATAACATTCACTGCTCCTCCCTATACTACCTCGTCTTTACCTGATAAGCCTCCCTCAAACCAGTTAGGGAATTCCATGGCTCAACTAGAGGTGACTGAAGCTGAAGTGGAGGCTATCGTCATATAACTGCGCTCGGACTGTGCCCTTGGGGTGGGATGGTATATCACCTAACGTGTTAAAATCATCCCGAAAAGCATGGGTCTCTCCTATAACCCACATCTGCAATCTTTTCCGGAGTCCACCCAATCCACAAGAGTGGTTAAAGGAACTGTGTCAATAACTATTGACCTATTTCAATGCTCTCATCTTTATCAAAGATCCTGGAGAAATTTCTGAATAATGCACTCAAGAAGTACATGAACAAATTAAACATCTTAGCTGTAAATCAGTATGGTCTTAGATCAGATATATTCCTACTGAAGACGCAGTGATTGACCTATAACACTGTAGTCAAGAATTCCTCCAAGGTTTTCGACACAGTCACTCTATCAATCTTACTGGATAAAATGGAAGGACTAGAAATAAGGGCTGCACCCACAACCTGTGTAACAGCTTACTTACACCGCCGCTACATGGTGGATATTCCACTCATACGCACGAAACGTTTCGGCGACACATTGATTATGCGTACAGCTAAGGAGTGGAATTGCCTGCCTGAGTCTGTGTTTCCGGAAAGCTATAACCTCGGAATCTTCAAGTCTCGAGTGAATACGTTCCTTCTAGGCAAATGTGATCCATCGTAGACCACATCGTCACTTACGACCAGGTGAGATAGAGGTCAAACGTGAGCCCATCATCCATAAAAAAAAAGACGTCAGAGAGAGAAAATTAAAATTGGGAATCAGTTGAGTGATGAGATTCTTGTCTCACGGTGTTCCACAAGGCATTATCTTGGGTCCCATGTTCTTTCAACTTCTTCGGGCTCCGAAGTGTAAGCCTCAGATGCAACCGGGAACTACGTCAAGATGATGATGATGATGGGTGGCAGTGAAAGAGCCAGCTTCTCCCTAAAGGCGGAGGCGTGGGGTAGTATCATGAGAATACTAATAATAATTGTTTACACACGAAGTACGAAGCATTACTTGAATATTTAGAGTGAACAGCTTCTGTTCAACATCTTAAGGTATTTTTCCCACGCACGTACACACACTCACACACACAAACCCTGTAAATGTAAATAAATATAGAAGGCACGAGTTACCAAGGGCTATTTACATCGTTCGAGCCACTGACTCCCAAAATACAGGCTACAGTCTAGTTTGGGAACCAGATACAATACCTATAGTGAAGATTAAAATATGCCTTAGTTTTAAGACCTTCATTGTTACTCTATTTATACGCTTTTTATTAGCTTCACCTGTATGTTTGTTTGTAACCGACTCCTTTGGGCGCGATTTTGACCCACTTACACCGCCAGATTTCGTTCAAATCGTGTAGATTTATCGAGGACCGATGACAATACACTAATTTGATGAAATTATTCCATTTTACAATTTGCAAAATAAGATTTTTGTTAATTTATATATAATTTTCATCTATAGGCAGAAATACACCGCCAGATTTCGTTCAAATCGTGTAGATTTATCGAGGACCGATGACAATACACTAATTTGATGAAATTATTCCATTTTTCAATTTGCAAAATAAGATTTTTGTTAATTTATATATAATTTTCATCTATAGGCAGAAATTTTAATTTTCAACCAATATCTTTAGCCGATTTATTTAATATTAACAAATTTTTGAACACCAAAGAGAATTTTTAGAAACTAAAAATAAGAAAATAAATAATAGTTAAAAAAAACTAAAAATCACATTTTTATAGAAAACCGTACTAAAAAAATACAAAATAAGTTTTAATAAATTTAAATTAAGAATAGTGTTAAAAATTTTAATAAATATAAATTAATAATAGTGTAAATAAAAATAAAAAAAAATATTTTTAAAAAAGCGTGGGGTGCATGGGTCAATAGATATAAATATTTTATTGACAGACATGAGTAGAGTGATTATCATTTTGATAATATCTTAAAAAGCACTCCACGCCTCCCCCTTTAGGGTGAAGCTGACTTTTGATGTAGGTACTTAGTAAATCATACATAGCAGACAGATGCAAGCATTTAAAAAGGATATGATTGATTACTGTGCAATTAGGTCACACGAAACAATATCACTCAATCAATATTTATAAAATCCCCATCAGGCAACACCGTGTGTTGTGCGCGCCTAACTCGGTCGGGTAACGCGTGCACCGGAGAATTTTACATCTTTTTCAATAATTGTCTTGGTTACATATCATCCGTAGAAAATGTATATTGTTATTAAGTTGTGATAATTTTCGTTTGAAATTATTAATGATTCAAATCTCTCTCAGGCTAATTCTCATAGGTGGTTTTTTAGCTTGAAGTGCCAACACCTCTATTCTTTTTCTTCGAACTTTTACTATTTCTGTAATAGAGGTAATATGTACAAATCTGGGGCCACGACAATGCCCCCGCCAAGACGAGACAGGGGAGCGCAGGGCCACAGATTATGACTAAGGTTTAGGATCTGTAGAGGACTTTATGATTAGAATTCACGCAGAACACTATACGCTATATGATGAGATTTAGAGCGTCAGTATTGTCATTTATTTTGGCATCGCCCATAGTCGATCGCTAGAGCAAACCACAAATAAGCGAAACAAACACTTTATTTCTCGTTTACATGATTTTTCCTTTTGCATCCTTTGTACGTCAATGTACAAGCGCAACTGACGACACGTTTTGATGACGACACTCGACGTCTTTGACAGTCTTTCTAAAATAGTACTCATTAAGATGAACTTCGAGATAAAGCTCGCTTTCAACGAACATTAAAATTAAACATATTTCAATCTCATATTTGTAAATGTTCATGTTGTACGGGTGGCAAAATGAGTAGTTTTGCAAAGTCTAAATTTTTTTAAGATTTAGATCGGAAAAAGAGATGTTCTCTTTTTCGGATCTAAATCTTTAGAAAAAGTAAGCATACAAAATGCTTAAAAATTTAATTGGATTAATTAGGCGGAGTCATCAAAAAACAATGTTTAAAAATGACTGTAAAGTTATTCATTGTTTCCGTAGTTCGCAAGAATTACGGTACATGGCTCCAGCGTCGCCTTAAGACGTATATAATATACCGGAGAATTTCGAATATCTGGGACGTGTCTAGATAGCTCAGCTGGTCAGAGCATTCCCCCTGTAAGGGACTGGTCGCGGGTTCAAGTCCCGTGCTAGATGTTCTCTTTTTCCGAATACTGTACGGATTTTTACGGATGCGTTTTTTCTATGAGAAAGGTCTTGGTCAGACTCATAATCTGCCGTATATTTGACTGCAATTGTTTAAGTAGAACCGGAGATATGACCAAAATATAATAACCGACGTCCTAGCGGGCAGAGTTGCGGATATCAGCTTATTCACACACAACACAAAAACAGCGAATTATTTAGTAAGTTGAACCTGTCGATTGTCAATGTCAATATTGTCAATTAAACTATCTCTGATCGCCGACTACGTTCTATGGGCGCGTGTAGAGACAGTCAATATAATTATCTCGCGATCCGATCAATATATACAGTGGTGGCCATATAATTAAGAACGCTGATATAAAGGGAAGTTTTTTTTCAACTAAGATGCAAAACTAATTGTATGCATTTGTTTTTATTTCTCTCGGTATCGTAAAACATTTCCATATTACCACTGTATTCATTGATACACATGATTGGCTAAAAATCAATAGGCAAACTTTTTACACTACTTTTAAACAAAGTATTCCTTATTACTGGCTGGTCACGTAATTAAGAACGCTAAGTAGTTTATACCTTTATTCAAATTTAAATAGAGAACACTCAGTCGATTTGTTACTGTTTGTATAATTTTGGCGCAATTACGTGCTGTAAAAGATTAAAGGTGATTGCTTCTTTAGAAAAAACAATGGGAAAAAATAAAAGTTGTGATAAATCTACAAGGGAAGTAATAATAAAACTTCGCCGGAAGAATTGGTCTTATAAAAAGATAGCCGACCATCTGCAATGTTCAAAAACGATGGTTTTCCACGCTATAAAGCATTTTGCTACGTATCAAACTACTTCGAATGTTCCACGTGTACCTAAACAGAGAAAAACAACTCCTCGAGATGACCGAAACATCGTTCGTATGGCAAAACAAAATCCTTTTAAAGGGTCCAATGAGCTTAGAAAAGAATATTTTGGTGAAAACAACTTTTCAGCAATCTCAGCACGCACTATTCGAAGACGTTTGGTAGAAGAAAAATTGCACGGTAGGATAGCAAGAAAGGTACCCATGTTAAAACTTTGCCACAGGCAAGCCCGGCTTGCATTTGCGAGAAAGTATGAAAACTGGACTGTGCAACAGTGGAAAAATGTACTTTTTTCTGACGAGACGAAAATAAACAGAGTATGTTCTGATGGAAAACGATATGTACGACGTCCCCCGAATACAGCATTCGACCCAAAGTACACGAAAGTTACATTAAAGCACGGTGGTGGAAATGTGAAAATTTGGGGTTGCTTTTCTGGACATGGTGTAGGACCTGTAAAGTTGATAGAAGGTAACATGGATCAGTTCCAATACAAAAATATACTGGAAGAAACAATGTTACCATACGCTGAAGACGTTCTACCGGTCATTTGGACATTCCAGCATGACAATGATCCAAAGCACACTGCACGCACCGTAAAGGAATTTCTTACAGCGCAATTAGTTTCTGTCTTAGACTGGCCGGCTAACAGTCCAGATCTAAACCCAATAGAGAATCTGTGGTTTGAAGTAAAGAAAAAGGTTTCAAATACAAAGTGTGGAAATTTAAGAGAGCTGTATGACGTTTTTTTGGAAGAATGGAACTCTATTTCTCTTGCGAAATGTCAAAAATTAATGAGTCAATGCCTCGCCGGTGTAAAGCTGTAATTAAAAGCCGTGGATATGCTATTAATTATTAATTTTAGTTAAATAATTCTTTTTATGTTTCCTGTGCTACATAATATTGTGATTTTTTAAATCTAAGTGTCATACAAAACAATTCCCGAGCAGTTAAATAAATCGTTCTTAATTATTTGTCCAGTTTCAGTACTATTTGAATGTGTTACTTTGATAAAATCAATAAAATGTGCAAAAAACAGTTAGCGATTTCATACTTTATTCTTAAGTCAGGTTGCTCTATTAATGTGACTATTATATAACATAAATAGTTGCTTCTCAAAAGGTACACATCTCTGTGTATGATACGATTTAAATAAAAAACTTCTAGAACTTCAAATCGTTCTTAATTATATGACCACAACTGTATAAGGTGTCACAAAATTAGGTCTCTGAATTTGGTGAGATGACTTGGTATCGACAAAATATGTATTTGAAACAAAAAAAATATCGGGTAAAATAAAAAATAAAATAAAAGAAATATAAAAAAAATTTATAAAAATGAAAAAAAAAACACCACCAGCGACCAGTGTCACGTGACGCGACAAGCCCGTGAGGCACGTGGTAGGCGTGCAGCCCTTCTCGCAGTATTCTTCAAGCGGATGTGTGGGAAATACCTTTTTTTTTTTCGTGCGGAAATCCCTTCGGATCCCTTGCACCGACTAAAACCGCACGCCGTCTCGGGTCTTAAGACGCCGGGGTGTAAGGTTACCCATAGAGCATATCCCTCGCACCCCGACTGACCCTGGGCCATCTCCGGTTTCGAGATGGCCCCCTTACTTGCTCTCCACTGTGCCATCTGCTAGTCAGAGGGACACGTGGAAAGCTTCCGAACAGCCCTCAACAGGGCCGTCCTCGCCTCGGTCGGAGTTGGCCGTAGGCGGCAGCGTCTCTCCCACCCTAGGAGAGAGGCGCTGCCGTCTCCGTTGCCCAGGGTGCACAGCGTGGAGGTCCCCAACCAAGCACCCCGGTCCCCAACCAAGCACCTCGTGTGGGAAATACCTAACGTGTTTTATTTAATTCCAATGATAAAAAATGAATTATTTAAAAAGTCAAAAAAGCCCGACTGCCCTAAAAATACTGAAACAAGTTTTTTAGCATGCGGAACCCATTAACTTTGTAGTCCGTAGCTTAAGAGTATACTGTTGTTTTTCCTAGAAATTACGTGGTGTGTTCAAAACAGTGTGTGAATTACCTAATACCTTTAAACGAGCAATTCTATATAAGTATGTATATTTCATATACATGTATATAAGCTGAAACAGCTCCAACGGTTTTCATACCATTTAAATGAATGATAACTTTATACAGGGGGTTTCGGGGGCGAGGGCACGCCGTAGTAGCGGCGGTAAGACCCATCATGGAGGACTGGCTACAGAGGCGACACGGGAGTCTCTCGTACCGGCTGACGCAGGTGATCTCTAGGGAAGGTTAGTTTCGGGGACCACCTGTGTCGGACCAGGAAGGAGCCAACGTCTGAGTGTCATCAGTGTGATAAAGACGGGGACACCGTGGTTCCCAAACCCAAGGGCCTGAGTCAGTTTCAAGAGTCAGTCGGCTCGACCCGAAATGCCTTATGCGCCACCTTACACCCTTACGTCTGAAGACCTGAGACAGCGTGCGGTTTTAACCGTTTCGAGCCCGACATAACCTCCCCCGCTGGCCGGGATTTCCGCAAGAAAAAAATAAATACCGGCCAAGTGCGAGTCGTACTCGCACACCGATGGTTCCGTACATTTTATAAACCTGAGTATTTCATATGAATTTCAATTTAATACCCTCGCGTTCATGAGAAAAGAAGTAGTAACTTTAAAATTTTCAAAAATATTTTTATTATATTTATTAACAAAAAATTTACGGTTTTCGCAATTTTTCCTATATATATCTATATCTATATAATATCTGTACTATAAGACGTTACTTCGTACCAAATTTCAAGATTCTAAGTTGACGGGAAGTACCCTGTAGGTTTTGATTCCCGTGCGAGTTTGCGGAAATTTGCGGCATAAACGGCTGTATCTTTTGATTGCTTTGGCTTAGAAGCTTGATTTCTTCACAGCTCCAAGTGACAGTAGACCTGATTATTAGATATAAATTTCAGTTTGATACCTCCACGCGTTCGTGAGAAAAACGATCTTGACAGACGGACGGGCGGACAACGAAGTGATTGTTGTTAATAAAGTTGATATATATAAAGAAATTAGCAGGTCTTTACTGGAATCATTTTTTATTCAATATAACAATGTCAACTAGACATAGAACATACACAAAAATATAAACATATTAGAAACTAAAAAGGTTCATACTCTAACACACTCCCCTTAATGTAATAATGTTGATACTACACCAGTTAGCAACAAGTTACATTAAACATTATAAAATAGCTAAGTTAAACCTATGTTAAACCTAAGTTAAACCTATGCTGCAAACACAGTTTTTATGTTTGAGTCTACTTAGGGGTTTAGTAAGCACATCCGCCCACATACACTCTGTAGGCACAAATTCCAGGTTAATAACCTTTTCTAAAACCTTTTCTCGTATAAAATGATATCTTGTATCGATATGTTTAGTACGGTTGTGGTGTACTGGGTTCTGAGCTAATTTCATCGCCGACTGAGAGTCAGTATAAATGGTAATAGTGTGTAGCTCACCTGTAATCTCACTCACAAACCTCCGCAAGTAACAAGCCTCCTTGGTGGCAGCAGTGAGCGACATATATTCCGCCTCGGCAGACGAGAGCGCCACCGTGGGCTGTTTTTGGCTGGCCCATGACACTGGACCACTACTCAATTGCATTACGTAACCCGTATAAGAGCGACGTGTCGTAGGGCAATTAGCCCAATCAGCGTCTGTAAAACCAACAATATTTAAATCACAGTTGGAATCAGAACTACCGGTATAACAGATTGAAAGTGTTTTTGTACCTTTGAGGTACTGTAGTACCCTTTTAGCTGCTAACCAATGCGTTCGGTTATAACTAGAACAGAACTGTCCAAGATAACTTACTGCGAACGCAATATCTGGTCGCGAGTTAACAGCCAAGAATATCAGCGAACCAATAAGTTCTTGAAAAGGATACGAGCAATGTTCGTTCTCACCTTCCTTCGTTTTTTCTAGCTTAGAATTTGCCAAAGGGGTGCTCACTGACTTACAATCTTGCATATTGAACTTTCGCAACAACTTTTCATTATACGTTTCTTGATTTAAAATTATTTTATTTTCCTTTTGCTCTATATTGAGCCCTAAATAAAATTTTAAATTTCCTAATTTTTTTATTTTGAAATATTTATTCAAGTCTGACATGACAACGTCACATGTCATTTCATTTTTGTAATAGATAATTATATCGTCAACAAAGACGGCCATAATTACCAACTCTTGTCCAAAAAGAAGGAGGAAGGAAGGAAGGAGTTTTTGAAAAACCTATGGACGATAAAGTTTTATCTAACTTTATGTTCCAAGCTCGAGGTGCTTGTTTTAGCCCATAAAGCGAATTCTGTAGTAAGCACACTTTGTTCTTGGGATCTTCGGAGAAGCCGAAGGGTTGCTCCATGTAGACTTCTTCCTCAAGATCACCATTTAAGAACGCAGTGTCGACGTCTAAGTGTCGCATTTTTAGGCTCATTTTTGCTGCCAAGGCAAACAAAGTTCGCAAAGACGACATTCGAACAACAGGCGCAAAGGTTTCAAAATAATCGATACCAGCAATTTGGTTAAAACCTTTAGCAACGAGTCGTGCCTTATATTTTGCGATATTGCCTTGAGCGTCTCGTTTAATCCTGTAAACCCATTTACACGGAATGACCTTTTTATTTTGTCTATCCACCAATTTCCAGGTATTTTTCATCATTAGTGAGTTATACTCATCCTGCATAGCTGCAAGCCAATTATCCTTATCGATACGCATTGCTTCAGAAAAGCTCTGTGGTTCTTGTTCACTCACATCCATACTTATTTGAGAAAGTTGGAGTGCCTCGTAGTTCTTAGGCATTCTGTTCCGAAGTGGATATCTGCATTCTGCTGGGTCACTCACTGTGTCACCATGAGCATCGACAGCATCTGAGAAATTTTCATTCAAATCATCAGAATGCACCTCCTGAACTTCTGAGTTTAAGACATCAGCCACTTGACCTATGCTACTATCAGAATTGTTAGCTTGATTCTGTGTTTCGTCAACGGACCCAAAACGTATTTGTGATTGAGCTGGAAGCAGAACCAGTTCATCAAGAAGCGGACTCACTGGCTCATCGCAATTGTTTCCTTTTAAATTAGAAAAACTATTCTCAAAAAATACGACATCCCGAGCCTTAATTAATTTGCGGGGATAGCGGGCATCTCTGAGGAAAAAGTTGTTAGTATCATCAGTATAACCAACAAATATATGTTCAGTTGATTTAACATCGAGCTTTTTTCTCTGACAATCAGGCACTTTAATCATAGCTCTACACCCAAAGACTCGAAGGTGAGAAAGGTTCGGTTTACAATCAAACCATTTCTCGTAAGGAGTCATATTATCGAGAGCTCGGTGTGGGGACCTATTCTTTAAATACACTGCTGTACGTACCGCATCTTCCTAATAAGCCTTCGACAGAAGACTGTCTGCAAGCATGTAACGCGCTTTCTCTACAACCGTACGATTGGTGCGTTCCGAGACGCCATTGGACTGGGGGCTGTAGACAACGGTCGTTTCGTGTCTGATATCTTTACCACGCAGTACTGCAGCCAGATCCTTATTTACAAATTCAGTCCCGTTGTCGGTCCTCAAAATCTTTATATTTTTGCCAGTTTGGCGCTCAATTTTCAGCTGAAAATCACAAAAGCATTGTGTGACTTGATCTTTAGAAGAGATAAAGAATGGAAAAATCACTCTAGAAAAATCATCAATGAACACTAAAAGGTATTTGTTTCCTTGAAACGATTCCTGTGACATAGGGCCACATAAATCAGCGTGCAACAGTTCTAATAGAGCAGTTGTTTTCTTGTACTAATTCTCTTGAACGGTTTTCTTGCTTGCTTACCTTCAAGTCAAGAAACACAAGCATTTTGATCTACCACTTCATAGTCAATACCTGAAGCTCCACCTTTCATAAGACTATCCATACCTATACGACATAAGTGCCCTAGGCGTCTATGCCACAATTTGAATTTAGAAGCGTCTAAGTGAACCGGAGCAGCAGCTAATTGTTTTGGTAAATCAAAAGTGCAATCTAAAGTGTAAAGACCGTTACAAATAGAACCATGCATAAGTAAATCACCAGTACAAGAAAAATTGCTATAAAAATTACATCCGTTAGTATCAAAAACTACAGAATAACCCTTATCACAAATCTTTTTTACAGAAAGTAAATTACAATTTAAATCAGGTACTACAACAACATCAGAAATTGTTCCATTACAGTCATCAGTAGAGAAAGAAGTTGTTCCTACGCTGACACATTTGAGTTTATCACCATTTGCCACAGTAACGGAATCTCTCTTGGTATCTTGCAAAGTCGAAGCATCTGCCGTCATATGGTTGGTCGCTCCAGAATCGACATACCAAGATGTGCTATTAATATCTTGACGAGCATTAAGAGCCGCTGAGAGACTTATTTGTGCTCTCTTACCTTTTTCCTTTTTATTTGGACAATCAGGTCTTTTTCACGCCACAATCATAGCACACGACTTCCTTTTTCTTAGGTTGCTTCTTCACCTGCTTCACTGATTTAAGAGCTGTGGAGGAGCTGGAGTTTGGTTCACTTTCCTCTTGCCATGAGGCAGAACTGAGGAGTTTCGTCTTCACTAAGTCAGTAGTGATCTTTTCCACATTGGAGTTTTCTAAAGCCATCACCAGTGGATCAAACCTAGGACCCAAACCTCCTAACATTACAGCTGCCAGACTAGAATCCTCTATTTCTTTACCAATATCAGCAAGGTCCTGAGCTAAATTCATTATAGTGTCCAAATAACGCTCCACGTTGTTATCAAAGTCCTTTAAGGTAAGTCTATATAACCTCCTCTCCAAAGATAGCTTTCTACCCATACTCCTGTCTTTATAAGCTGCCGCGAGAGCTTGCCATGCCTCTTTGGCGGTTTTAGCACGTCGAACATGTCTAATCGCTGATCCATTTAAGTAAGGCAAATCTTAGACAACGCCTTTTGGTCGTTATATTTACGGACGTCTTCCGTCGTTTTATCAAACGGTGAATAACCACTGACCGCTTCCCATAAGTCCTCGTGAAGAAGATACATCTTAATTTTAAATTTCCACGAAGGATAGCCCTCTCGGCCAGTCAGTGGTTTTATTGTGCTCAAACCTGCACTTGAGTGCGAAACTCTAGAAGTACTGTACATACTGGGTATATCCATATTTGGCGTCGTCGTTGTCGTCATATTTTCGACAGACATAATTTTCAGTTGAATAGAAATATAACACCAAAACCACAATACAGTTTAAAAATTCGTGCTGATAACGATTGTTGTTAATAAAGTTGATATATATAAAGAAATTAGCAGGTCTTTACTGGAATCATTTTTTATTCAATATAACAATGTCAACTAGACATAGAACATACACAAAAATATAAACATATTAGAAACTAAAAAGGTTCATACTCTAACAGTGATCCTATAAGGGTTCCGTTTTTTCCTTTTGAGGTACGGAACCCTAGGGCACGCCGCAATAGCGGCGGTAAGACCCATCATGGAGGATTGGCTAGAGAGGCGACACGGAAGCCTCTCGTACCGACTGACGCAGGTGGTCTCAGGGAAGGGGTGTTTCGGGGACCACCTGCATCGGATCAGGAAGGAGCCAATGCCTGAGTGTCATCACTGCGACGCTAGCGACGACTCAGGGCTGCACACGCTGGCGGACTGCCCGGCGTGGGAGGCGCCGAGGCGTGACCTCGTGGCAGCCACCGGGGTGGGAGTCCTCTCGCTCGGCAGCATGATTGCGGCAATGGTGCGGAGCGCGAGCGCGTGGGCCGCCGTCTCCTCCTTTTGCGAGCATGTAATGCTCGCGAAGGAGATGGCGGAGCGCGCCCGGGAGAGGTTCAGAACTCTTCCGGCCCGCCGAGCCCGCAACATGCTCACCGCGCGTCGCAGGCGACTCATGCGCCGGAGGTCGCTTAACGACCTCCGTCCTCCATGAGCGCAGGCCTGGGGGTGGCAGGTGAGGCCGGCTGTCACCCCAGCAGAAGCAGGCCGGGACGGTGGGGCGACTAGCACCCCTCCCCCAAACCGGGGCAAGACGGGGACACCGTGGTTTCCAAACCCGAGGGGGCCATCTCGAAACCGGAGATGGCCCAGGGTCAGTCGGGGTGCGAGGGATATGCTCTATGGGCAACCTTACACCCCGGCGTCTGAAGACCCGAGACAGCGTGCGGTTTTAGTTGGTTCAAGCCCAACATAACCGCCCCCGCTGGCCGGCGGGGGGGTATCCGAAGGGATTTCCGCACGAAAAAAAAAAGAAAAAAAAAAGATACGGAACCCTAAAAAGGGGGTTTTGGGGGCGATAAATCGATCTAGCTATTATAATAAAAGAAGTTCTGATGGTACGCGCACACCTGTAGCTTGTACGAACTGCCGCCTGTGATGCACGGCTTATTAAAGATATGTGAACAAGTACACCGCCTACATAAGCACCTCAGTCTTTTCATATGAATCATTGTGATTTTTACTTTCTACGTGTAGGTATAATATGTGGTATTTAAAGAGGGAGTACTTCTATATTGGTAATTTCCGAAAACAGCTTCACCGATTAACATGAAAAGCTAAGTTTGATATTTTCTTATAGTGTTTAACGCCAAAGGAAATGACTAAATCCGAGTTTCGTAGAATAGTAAGATTTGTATTGTAGTCTAGTTCACAAAATAAATATATGTCAGGGCTTATTGAATTCACTTATTTGATTTGCTACTACAGTAAAACTTTTTATTAGCTGCAGTAAAATGACGTTTCAAAATGTCATTCCGTAAAATAATGTTGACCGCCTAATTTCAATAGGGATGTGATTAGATTCACAGAAAATCTAATCGTTCCATAACTAACTCATAATGATCATACTTAATTCTATTTCTAATTCATATAAATAAAAGGCTGTATAAAATCTCAAGTTGGTACTGGTTTTTAGTTACGGTGCTACGATGACGCTTGTCGGCCATTTTATATCATTTGTCATTGGCTCATTCGGCTTCTAACTTGTGTTTTGAGTGCACGAATAACTTTTCTTTGCCCACTGGGAGTTTTTTTAGTTATCATTATTGTTAAATTTTTGTTACGTTGTGTTTGTTTTTCGTTACCTACTTTTGTTATTTTTGTTAATCGTGTCAGCTTTTTTTGTTTGTTACATCGAAGACATGGATGCTCAGTTAAGAACATCATAAGATGGAGATACATTTTTATCTCCTAAGAAAAAAGGCCACGTGTAGCTCTAAGTGCAACCGAGAAACTTTGGGTCAGGAACATTTACAAATATGTGTTTGAAGTGAAATCTACAGAATCAAACATTGAAGTTTCAAAAACAAGTGAATGCGTCAACAAGGTGGCTGAAGTCTTGGGAATATCCGTCCGCACTGTTTATTCCGTTTTAAAGGAGCACAAGGCGAACGACTGTGAATCACCAAAACCTCCCGAAAAACCTAAAAACTTACATTTAAAGAAAAACTTAATGATTTCACATTCACCGCTATTAGACGAATTGTACATCAGTTCTTTCATAGAAATGAAGTACCCAACATCGCAAAGGTTAGTTTACTTGTCATTTCCTAACTAATCTTTTTAGTATGCGTTAGGTATAATATGTTTTCTTCCACGCCATGTGGAATTTTAACCGTGTGCGTGGTGCTGCAAGTTGTAAATGATGACTCAGAATTGTCCGACTTCTCGAAAGAGACATTGAGAAAAATCATGAAGCATCTTAATTTCAAATTCGCTACTCGATCACGCAAGAGCGTACTTATTGATAGACAAGATATCATATCATGGCGCCCGCGCTACCTACGTTTAATTAAACAATATCGTAGGGAGGGAAGATAGATATATTATCAAGACGAGATCTGGGACAACGCTGGTAAGTGTCAACTCTTAGTTTCCTATGTTTGTTCCCCTTTTATTTAGCTGTCGAAACTTATGATTCTTTTTTGTTCTTTTCAGGTCATACTACAAAAATAAACCTGGAGTGATGGCAGTATAAAATCTTCTCGGCAGGCATTTTTAGACGGCCTAACTACGGGATTAAAAAATCCCACAGGAAAGTGCAAACGACTTATTATCAGTCACATAGGCGGAGAAGAAGGCTTCCTGGACGACGGACTTCTTATGTTTGAAGCAAAGAAAGGTACAGAAAATTACCATGATGAAATGAACGCAGA
This sequence comes from Cybosia mesomella, assembly GCA_946251805.1. NCBI lineage: Eukaryota > Metazoa > Arthropoda > Insecta > Lepidoptera > Erebidae > Cybosia > Cybosia mesomella. Next base: position 23,415,786 of record OX276390.1, on the reverse strand, counting down.
GTGTTTTGAGGATTGGTTCACCGGAATTCTACCCAAACTCAAGCCGAATGCAATAGTCGTAATGGACAACGCGTGCCCCCCCATCGAGTTGGTTTGGGCTCAGGTAAAGGGGCACGTTGCAAACAATAATAAAACGTATCAAATGCAAGAAGTGGAAACTTTATTCCAAGAAGGAATCAACAAAGTGACACTGGCTAAGTGGAGTGACTGTGTATCTCAGAATATAAAAGAGGAAGACAAAATGTGCCACTTCGATCATATTATAGATGAAGTGACAGACAGATTTTTCATTAGTGTGACCGAAAGCGAAAGCGATACTGATTCCGTAAATGATTCATTATATAAAATTGTTATGACATTTTGGTTTCATTTTGGATGTACGTCCCTTTACTTCCACTGAAAAAGATCAATCCTTTACTGTAGTAATAATAATAGAATAAAAAAAAACATTACAACGTAATATTAAATCTCTAAAACAAAACCAAACTGATCATTCATTTATTGAATGGTTCACTTACTCACTTAGCTACATCCCTATTTATTTTTCTTCAAAAAGCGGTAACCCACAAAACGTCATTTTACTGCAGCTAATAAAAAGTTCCACTTTAGACAAAATGTATGAATAATGTTGCGAGATAAATAAAAAACCGACCTAGTGCGTGTCGGCCTCATGCACGACGCGTTTCGTATCATTATTTATAAAAACGGGCCTGTAAGTCGAACTCGAGTCTGAAGGGTTCCGTACCAATATCTAGAAAAACTTGTAAGTAACTAGTTCAACGGGAACTAACATACAGGTTTTCGACCCAAAATCTATTAAGGAAAACATCATTTTAATAATAACGGCTGTGACATTTTTGAAAAACGTCTTCATCTTTTCTTTCCATACCCACCTACCACCACCAGCTTACTGTCTCAGATCTCGGGTAAACTAATCCCAAACATTTTTACTTCACCTTCAGAAAAATGTGAGAGGGAGAAAAATGATTTTATGGATTTAAAAATGCCCTCGAAAGGACAAACCCAGGGTTACCAGCGGACTTCGCGTCCTCGCCTATGGGGTCGGGTTTGATCCCGCTTCAATAAGTTGGCAGGTGGGTTTAGAAAACACGACACGTCTCCGTCTTGGCCTGATTATGTAAGGACGGCGAGTCGGCTGACTGCCGTCCTCAGGCCCCGACCATGGAGGTCGGTAGTCTTTGACGTAGATAAGTATGCGGCACTCTTCCATGACCGGCCTCGCCGCTGCTATTCCGCCGGTTGCTTCAGTCGCACCTTCCATGTCTCCTGCGGGAGCTGGGACCGCTGGGCCTCGATATCTCGAGACACCGGCGTGTGGTCCCGCTCCAGCGCCTCCTTGCGCCATTGATACAACAACGCAAGGGCCCTCGCCCCGCTTCCAGGTCCCATGGAGGGATCCTGGCTAACAGATATGCCGCCTCGACGGAGATCGTGCGGTATCCCCTTATGACTCTGACGGCCAGCGTTTTCAACGGGCTGTGCAAAACAGTCATGTTGCGTTCTGCCCATACGGAGGCCCGAAAATCTGATGAGCCCTTACCCTTATTTTAACGGTTTTTGAATTTGATATTGTTAATGCAGAAAGTAGGCAATAGGGCGTTTATTTATCACTCATAAATTTATCAGTTCAGCAACCCTAGTTTTCTAAAAGTTAGTAATTTGTTTGCATCGGAACTACGATCTGTCTTGAGTTTGATTTACGGGTGGCAATTTGGCTGCTCCTTATCATTGAACGCATTCACTTGTGTTCATAAAATACAACAGCGTTTACAATGAGCTGTACATCATGTGTAGCGCCGTATTGATACAGGCTCTTAGAACAGCGGGATATTAATAACACTATGTTTAATTCCTCGACCATTGCTTGAACTGTTTCATTCCTTTCGAAGTGGTACAGCTGGCATGGCACTGTTTGAGCGATTGCGACGAGATTTCATTGTTTATTGTTCAAATCTCAATGATCGCAAATGTATGTTAATTCATGTTTAGCTAGATTGTTTCAATTTGTATTTGACGAAAAAAATCGCTTCAAACTTATCTAAAAATCCATCTATTACAGTTCATTCAACAAACAGTGACGTCTGCTTCTGACGAAATCGTAAACCACAAGGTTGTCACATAATTACAAATATCTCGGTGACCGTAGATATAATTTTATTTTAGAATTTATCGCCCCCAGAATTCCCCTGTATACTAAATTTCATGAAAATCGTTGTAGCCGTTTCCGAGATTCCGACTAGATAAATATATACAAGAATTGCTCGTTTAAAGGTATTTACAATAAAAATGATGTGCGTGAAATTGGTGAACTCGTGAAGTTTTCAGAAATGCGTTTTCTTTAGTCTTGTGAGCGGTTACATAACATGAGTCCACCGAGTATACAAAGTCGGGGTGTTTTACATACGGGACCTTCCTGTCGTCAAACAGTCGTATGTTAGGTGACTGTTTCATAGAAGGATGGATGTAAATAAAGGACCGTGTAGAGTGCCGCGGTCGGCGCGCGAAGCTCTGCGTAGCGCGAGGGTCGCCCTTGTGGCCGCGCGACGCTCCTTGCTATTTTCGGCCTCACATTCCTCTCGAGTGTTTTTCAATCTAACGTGAAACGCATAACGCGCATGCCGCTTGTATCTTTGTTTTCGTGGCAGCCGCGGTAAACTTTGTTTCTTTTTTCTCGAATTAGTACTAACTATTAGTAAACGAAGACGCGAAATGAAAACGAAATCTTAGAATTTGCTATTCTTTTAATCGGGTAATGAAATAACCCTTATTACAATGATCAAAAGTGCGAGTGAGTGGGTCCAGAGTAACGAAATTGTGTCGAGAGCACGTCGGACTAGTGCCTGATTACTGCTTGTGTGATGGTGATGGGACCCACATGGTTACCACCTACACCCGAGGAGGAGGAGCCTCCAAAAGGTCTCATCACTCATGTTCAACCGAAAGCATCCAATAGCATTCATCCGCATTGCGATGTGTAAGTGTCTATTTGAAATGACTGTGTTCTAGGTCTATATCTGGTATTAAATTTAGTAAGTACATCGATAGCGGCTAATCTGATATCTATTAACAAGAATAGATCGAATGATATAACTAATTATTTTGGATGTGAGTTAAATGTATTCAAACTTGAAATTCTTAGATGACGATGTTTCTTCAAATGGCTAACCTGAGACAGAACATTATACCAGTAAAATATTCTAAAAAGTCAAACTAGCAAGGTTTAGGGAAAATTTACCAATAACAATTCCTTGGATAACGTACCTATTCACACGTGAAGCCTTCGAGAATTGTGTATACAAACCCTTCGACACTGGAACACATAGATGGATAGCTAGTCTTTAATAATATTTTTATAACTACTAAGATATTTTCTTAAATAGAAACATGATATATAAATAGATTCATGGTATATTCAAGTTCTATATTATAACAATTTTCCTATTAGGCATGCAATCGAGTAGGGCACGCCGCAATAGCGGCGGTAAGGCCCATCATGGAGGATTGGCTGGAGAGGCGACACGGAAGCCTCTCCTACCGACTGACGCAGGTGATCTCCGGGAAGGGGTGCTTCGGGGACCACCTGCATCGGATCAGGAAGGAGCCAACGCCTGAGTGTCATCACTGCGACGCGAGCGAGGACTCAGGGCTGCACACGCTGGCGGACTGCCCGGCGTGGGAGGCGCCGAGGCGTGACCTCGTGGCAGCCATCGGGGTGGGAGTCCTCTCGCTCGGCAGCATGATTGCGGCAAGGGTGCGGAGCGCGAGCGCGTGGGCCGCCGCCGCCTCCTTCTGCGAGCATGTAATGCTCGCGAAGGAGGTGGCGGAGCGCGCCCGGGAGAGACTTAGAACTCTCCCGGTCCGCCGAGCCCGCAACTTGCTCGCCGCGCGTCGCAGGCAACTCAGGCGCCGGAGGTCGCTTAACGACCTCCGTCCTCCATGAGCGCAGGCCTGGGGGTGGCGGGTGAGGCCACCTGTCACCCCAGCAGAAGCAGGCCGGGACGGTGGGGCGACTAGCGCCCCTCCCCCAAACCGGGGCAAGACGGGGACACCGTGGTTCCCAAACCCGAGGGGGCCATCTCGAAACCGGAGATGGCCCAGGGTCAGTCGGGGTGCGAGGGATATGCTCTATGGGCAACCTTACACCCCGGCGTCTGTAGACCCGAGACGGCGTGCGGTTTTAGTCGGTTCAAGCCCGACATAACCGCCCCCGCTGGCACGCGGGGGGGTATCCGAAGGGATTTCCGCACGATAAAAAAAAAAAAAAAAAAAGGCATGCAATCGAGTTTCTTTCTATTCGGAAGATTGTCGCTCCCTATCATATTAATTGAATAGTTATGATTGTTTACGAATTCTTGGAATTTGGATGTAATGGTCATCGACTATTTCTATAGCGACACATTTTTTATATTGGCGGTGTGTAGTGTATCCTGTGACGTCATGGCGCCGTCTCAATACCGGTGTCGCGAAGATACTACAGACTTCTTTCCGAGAGCACGTCACGTTTCACCGCCCACCACATCCAAGAACAACTTTAATTCAATCTTCCCGATAAACTCTGTGCCCTATTAATATTTTTCTACAATGACATAGGTACATTGAAATAAATTCTATAATAAAGTGAAATTGCTAACAGCTCACCAGCGTCGTGCACACCAAATGTTTGCGCGACGCGCCGTGTGTGATGGAATCCCAGAAGGATTATGATGATAAGATAAAGATAAAATATTCTTTATCTACACTCAAATCGAAAAATTCGAATTACGAATTCATTCTATACATACGCACTTTATAAACGCATATACATAAAATTAAAAATAAAACTTATTATAGTACCGCCAACTGTATCATAAAACTCATTATAGTACCGCCAACTGTATCATAAAACTCACTATAGCACCGCTATCTTTTTTTATTCATTAAACTAGTCTAAGGTTTTAGACTGAATATGAAAAAAAGGCGCACGCATGCGCAGTTCGAACTGTGAAAAAAATGGTGTACGTTAAATTACATCCTTGTAACCTACCTACTTTGTTTCATTTCAATTTTTCCTATGAGTGAAGATAAAGTAGTGTATGAAACTGCATATAACTTAGGTATTTCCGCACGAAAAAAAAAAGGTATTAAAACACTCGAGTCAACCTAGTATCGCAACAGACTCGTGTTTTAATAACCCTTCTTATATGACAGTTGCATAAACTACTATTATTGTACACCATTATAGTAGTAGTGTGTAAAATATCATTTTAAGTACTTATAAGAAATGTACGCTTTTTAGAACCCATATGACAAGCTCTGCTTAGTTTGAGTATAGATGGCGCTGTGTTATGTGCTAGAATATTTTTTTATTTATTATATAATATATATTATGCTAGTGCTGTCCAATCTCGCTTGCACAACCATAGATAATTAGTAATAGTATCGAAACATACTAAATTATCGATTAATTTATGGATATAATTTTAATGCATTTATAAAAAATCCACAACGTTACAATATATATATATATATATATAAGGTGTCACAAAATTAGGTCTCTGAATTTAGTGAGATGACTTGGTGTCGACAAAACATGTATTTGAAACAAAAAAAAAATATCGGGTAAAAAAAAAAATATATAAAATAAAAATTAAAAATGAAAAAAAAAACCACCACCAGCGACCAGCGTCACGTGACGCGACGAGCACACGTGACGCTGGTCGCGATTTAGTATCGCGGATTGGTATCGCTGATAGTATCCTCGCAGTATTCTCCAAGCGGATGTGGGAAATAACTTTTTTTTTTCCGTGCGGAAATCCCTTCGAATATCCCCCCGCCGGCTAGCGGGGGCGGTTATGCCCGCTTGAACCGACTAAAACCGCACGCCGTCTCGGGTCTACAGACGCCGGGGTGTAAGGTTGCCCATAGAGCATATCCCTCGCACCCCGACTGACCCTGGGCCATCTACGGTTTCGAGATGGCCCCCTCGGGTTTGGGAACCACGGTGTCCTCGTCTTGCCCCGGTTTGGGGGAGGGGCGCTAGACGCCCCACCGTCCCGGCCTGCTTCTGCTAGGGTGACAGGCGGCCTTACCTGCCACCCCCAGGTGTGGGAAATACCTAAATCGCGACCAGCGTCACGTGTGCTCGTCACTGGTGGTGTTTTTTTTTCATTTTTTTATTTTTAATTATTTTTTTTTTATTTTACCCGATATTTTTTTTTTGTTTCAAATACATTTTTTGTCGATACCAAGTCATCTCACCAAATTCAGAGACCTAATTTTGTGACACCTTATATATACACATATATCGCTGGCCCCGGAAAATAAAGCGGCAAGCGCTGGCTACGCCCTTTTCATTATTTGATTTTTGGCTTCGCTATCTATCAATCTATCCCTACTATTTTTTTTACTTCTATTTTATTAATATATAATCAAAATAAATGAAAAAGCTTACATTACTCTACGAAACAACACAAAAAGTCTAAACAAAGGAGAACATAAATACATTTAGCCGCGTTTTTAAATAATCGCATCGCAAATAAATAAACTGTAAACACTTAATAGGCTGTAATTACAAGGAACTTTATTCTGTACAACTGTTCAAATTGCTATAAAGAAGGTGAAGATTTGAAGTGAAAACTACGTTGTATTATATACTTACTTTCTTGAATCTCAGTCGTTAGTATATCTATTTATAAGTCGTTAATGATGTTGCAACTGAAACGGTATCCTCTGTTATAAATTTTTGCAATTATTTCATTAACTATTTATACCATTACGATTGATTTTACAAGATTAAATTGGTGAAAAAATTAGCTTTCATTTCACATATTGAACTCTTGTTTTGGACCACTGTATGGCGAACTATAAACAAATTACAAGAGTAATTAAAATTCGATGACAAATGAGCTTCTTTTATTTCGCCTGTAAAATTTGATTTTTGATATTACCGCTTTATTGCTTAGGGCCAGCGATATTACATTAGGTACATGTCTGTATAGACACATATTCAATATTAGACATTCATTTATTAGACAGTTATTCATTTTTTCCGTAGTTCGCAAGAATTACGGTAGATGGCTTCAGCGTCGCCTTAAGACGTATATAATATATCGGATAATTTCGAATATCTGGGACGTGTCTAGATAGCTAAGTTCGTCAGAGCATTCCCCCTGTAAGGCACTGGTCGCGGGTTCAAGTTCCGTTCTAGATGTTTTCTTTTTCCGATTTAAATTTTTTGAAAAAAGTAAGCATACAAAATGCTTCAAAATTTAATTGAATTAATTAGGCGGAGTCATCAAAAAACAATGTTTAAAAATGACTGTAAAGTTATTGTTTCCGTAGTTCGCAAGAATTACGGTACATGGCTCCGCGTCGCCTTAAGACGTGTATAATATATCGGAGAATTTCGAATATCTGGGACGTGTCTAGATAGCTCAGCTGGTCAGAGCATTCCCCCTGTAAGGGACTGATCGCGGGTTCAAGTCCCGTTCTAGATTTTCTCTTTTTCCGATGTAAATCTTTATAATACAAAATATTTACTGTACACAACCCAAAGCCAATTCCGTCGATGAGACTTTATCTGCTCAGAAACACGACTTCGCCGCAATGGGTGTGTACCTTGGGGGGTTTTGCTGGATTGTAGATGTCGTCGTGGTGCTGGTCTTCAGTGGAACACCTATTATGGGTAGCCTCGAAGAGTACTTGATTTTGCCAGAATGAAAGAGATTTTTTCATATAGGTATCTTCATTTTTTCTTTGTGAAGAGGAGAGAGAGCACTTCTCGCTTGATTTTCTAGTTGCCGACTGAGGTATCGAATCAAAGTATAGCGGCTTTTTATACTCTCAATTCAATTAATTCCATTTTTCGGCTCGTTAGCGACACCGCGGCTTAATGACTTTTCGCGGATGTACCCTTTTTTTTTTTTTTTGCGGAAATCCCTTCGGATACCCCCCCCCGCCGGCCAGCGGGGGCGGTTATGTCGGGCTTGCACCGACTAAAACCGCACGCCGTCTCGGGTCTTCAGACACCGGGGTGTAAGGTTACCCATAGAGCATATCCCTCGCACCCCGACTGACCCTGGGCCATCTCACCACTAACAGCATCGCTCATCCTGTCTCCTCTGAAAGCAGAGGAGTACGGAGAGCGATGTGTTCCCGCCATGTTGGGTATTGGCCGACGATCAATGCCAACCCTATGAAGGGGAAGCCATTGACCGCCGCCCAGGCCGGGCCGGCAGGTGTACCGGCCGCTCCGATTCCGTTCCCCCCAGACTGCAGCGGGATCGGAATCGGAGTGACACTCGAGGAGGTTACCCAACACACACCCCATCGCGGATGTACCCTAATGGTCGATCGGTCAATCTTACAAATATGTGTTTATTTTCTATTTACAATGATTTATATACCATATTATGTTTTCTAATAGGTAGTAGAAATAACGTGACACGAAATAAGATACAATTTACACTTATAGGTAAACAATGACGATTTCTTCGTCGCAAACTTATAACTATTACACACGATTATTCCTATACTGTTTTGCAAATCAGTTTAATTATATACATTATTACTTATATACTAACCAAATTAACCTTATATACTAGTTGTTCTGCACATTTACATACACATGCATTAAACTATTACACAATATTTTAGTAAACAATTACACAAAACAATCTGGTAAATACTCACAAAACGAGAGATGGACAGATAGTGATTTTTAACACACATTTGAAAGATACTACTCCACAGGCAAACTGCCTGAATAGTAAAAGATTTATCGAAGAATCTTGTAGAGTGCATTGGCATTTCTTGTCTCAAATTTTCGGTCTTGAATGTGTGTCGCGTAGGAACTTGAATCGTTCTTTGAGATAAAGGGGAGTACAAAGATGAAACAGTATGCTGTATAATAAAAAATATATGAGCATTCTGTTATTAGTTAAAGGAAACGCATCTTCAATTACTGTTCATAAAAATCGGTATTATTTTAATTAGATGTATAAATGATTAATGTAGACGCCAAACGTTTGAGAAAGTGTTGAATGGGTGAAATAACTTTTAAACAAACTCACAAAATTCGGCCTCTCTCGTTAAAATACTAGGTGATTTTTTTTATCGTGCCGAAATCTCCTCGGATACCCCTCCCCTCCAGCGGGGGAGGTTATGCTGGGCTGGAACCTACTAAAACCGCACGCCCTCGGGTCTTGGCGATGTCCAGGGACATCGCCATCGACGGCAGTAGTGCGAGGAGCACGGAGCTTCCCCGGCGCTGCCTTCGCGGCGGCCGCGGCCCTCCTGGCGTTTTAGCGGCCTTCCGCCTGCTTTTTTTGGCTCCAGCCACCTCCCAGCCCCCATCCAAGGGGGTTCTGGTGGAGGTAACCGGAGCCGCGACTGGGGATGGGGCTGGGGCCTGAGCTGGGGACGTCTTCCCCTTACCCTTGCCCTTCCCCTTACCCTTCCCCTGAGTGGGAGCGGGGCCCTGAGCGGGAGCGGGGCGACGAGCCGGCTCCGGTAGAGCCTCTGCTGCAGCCGGGCGGGTTTTACCCTTCTGGGCTGCAGCCGCGTAGCCAGCCACCGGTGGCGCCAGAGGCGGACGGCGGATGGAGTCCATTAGGGCCTCCATCCGACTCATCATACGCTCCTCTAGCGCCTCCATATACGCGAGCCAAGGCTCCGCCGGTGGTACCTTCGCCTGTGCTGGCTGAGCTGACTGTGCCGGCTGCGGAACCGGATGCACCGGCCCGCTGCACCGGTTGTGCCAGTTGAGCCGGGCTCGCCATCCCCCTCTTCAGCTCATCGATGGCTGCAGCTAGTCGAGCCGTCTCCCGACGGGACTCGGCCAGCTGCGCCGCGAGGGCCTCATTTTCGGAGGCGATGCCGAGCACAATGTATAGCATCGCCACCTGTTCGGTGTTCGGAGACCCCTGGAAAGACCCGGTCTCTCGCTGGAGTCTCCATCCAATCCAATCCCTGAACACAAAATGAAAGCTTGAGATTATGGTGTGAATAAAAAAAAAACTGCCTTCAAAAACCACTAAGACAGGAACTGAAAAACGAAAAATAACTACATTACAGATTCAATTCTAAAGACAATACCCGTTAGACTTTTCTGTTGAAGTCGGTGCCAAGCCAGAAACACAACGTAAAAATTCGATGTCGTTTACTTGTTTATCCCTAAGAGGGTGAAATAACGGTTGAAAGTTTATATGAGAAGTTCGTTATTTTTTGAAGATAGAAGCTTGAAATTTCATATAGCGCTTCTGGTTAGAACTAGGGCATGTAATATCGGACGATTTTCGATTCCGATACTGATTTTCGATATCGGACCTCAATATCGGAATTTCGATATTAATATCAGAATTGCATATTTTTTGTTGTAAAGTTGGATCGTCGGGCAAAATAAATATAATAGAAAACAATCAAATCTTTTAATAAAGTACAAAACTTAGTTTTTATTATTTCTGTTTAAGTATCAAATCAAATTGTCGCATTATTCTATCTTACTTTAATTAAACAACTCAAAATTTACATTAAAGTAAAATTTGCAAGCAAAATCGAAATAATTATGAACAAAGCTCAGTCTCTATAATTTCTGATAAAATACTATGTCATAGTGTCAAATTATCCTATCTTACTTTAATTAAACTAACTCAAAATCAACATAAATTTAAAATTATCATATAAAATCACAATAATTAGGAACAAAATATTAATCATGGCTAGGTATACCTGTCTATTTAGTTTTATATGTACGCTTTTCGTGATAATATGTAATTAAAAACAACAAATCATCAAGCATTTTATCAGATAGAGAACTTCGTATTTTGTTACAAAAATAGCCATCAGACGAAAACACACGCTCACTCTCAACACTGGTAGGCAAAATGGATGCAAGATACTTGTATGCCTGCGTCAAATAAACACCTCTTTCTCCTTTATTGTCATATATTGCTTTGTCCGTCATTACAAACCCCATAAGGTCAAATTCGTCAGACGCAGGCATTGCCCTCTTTATTTGTTTGCATTTCTCTAGTTCTTTCTCGAATTCTTGTTGCAATGTCAGCTTACTCGTAGCGAGACGAGGAGCTAGGGGCTCATCATATTCATCAAAAGATGAAACACACCTCGTCGATTCCTTATCTGTTTCGAGGGTGCTACTTAGGTTTTCTTTATATTTGAGGCGTTTTAACATGCTGACGATAACATGACATATTTGCTCGCTTGTGGGTTTGAGAAACGTATCATCTTCTGAGGCACTGTAAAAATTTTCGGCGTCATGAAGGTAATGTAATACTCCTGCGATTAAAAGTCTTCTTTCTTTTATTCGGTTTCGTAAGTTCATAGCGAGACTTGAACTCAGATATGTATTTTGCTGGTCGAGTTTATTTATGTGATTCAGATAATTATTATTATGAATATTTTAGAGCTCTAGTCGACAATGACGCGATTAAATAAGCTTAATTTTTTACTTAAACAAAATTCTTTGATTCCGATATTACGATATTAACATCATCGGTATCGGAATTTTCATATCGGAACCTTCGGTCCGAGATTCCGATATTATGATATCACGAGATTCCGAGATTCATGCCCTAGTTAGAACTAAATGTTTAATTAACTACTAAGGGGGTAAAATAAGCAGCGAACTTTTGTATGGGAAATCCGTCATTTTCAAAGTAAGAAGCTCGAAATGTCATATAGTTGCTTCTGGTTAGAAATAAATGTACACGTGTATCGGCATTTTTGTAAATTTTACTACTAAGGGGGTAAAATAGGCGATGAACGGAAAGTCCTATGTATGGAAAGTGCTTAAGTTTTGAAGTTAGAACCATAAAATTCAATATATTAAAGCGTATTTTTCTTTACATTTACTATTGGACCTGGTACGTGGCGGTGCAATCGGGTTATAGAATTTTTTCACAAATTTATTTACGGGCGTTGCCGGGTCCCAGGCCACTAGTAGATGATATAATAATATAACTTGTAGGTTTGGCACGCGACGTTGGTAAGAGACCGGACGGTATGTTTTTGATGCCTTGGAAGATGGGTAGGCCTTTGGTGTGCGACGCAACCTGTGTCGACACCCTGACGCAATTCCATCTTCCAAGCACGGTAGATTGCGCTTGCGCTGCTGCTGCATCTGCAGACTGCAACAGTAATTATATATTTGAGCTGGAGTCGAAATGCTAGATCCGTGGTGTCCAAGCGCTTGCTCCCTATTTAAAGAGATTGCGAAGCGGCTGCACGTCGCTTCCCGTGACCATAGGACTGTCTATTGCCTCGTTCAAGGAGGTGGTATTGCCATTTAACGCGGTAATGGCGCCAGCCTTCTGGGCACGGTCCCAGTAGACATCGATGGGGTGGAATTCTTCGATGCCTAGCTTACAGTATCTCCCCCCTCCCACTTTTATTTTGCTTAATTTAGTTTTGTATATAATTTATAATTAGTTGTGTATATTTTAAGCAACAAAATGTATTTGTTTTAAAGTCCAAGTAAAAAATAACAATGGTTCAAATACTTTCGAAAAAATAATATAATAATTGTAATACTCTAGTTGCCTGTTTAATGGATGAAATCTAAAAAAAAAAGGTATTTTATATCAGAATTAAATATGTCTTCGTCCGCGTGGACTTTGATCTGGTTTTTTTTAACGTTAAAGAAGTAAATAAAAGGAGTATACAAATGGAAAATTATATGAAATGAAACGACCGTCATACTGTTATTCCAGTAAATGTAGATTATCATAATCATTATCATCATCAAATAAATAAAACTAAAGTGACAGCTTTAAATGAATGCTTATGATAAATTCATTTGCGTAACTTAGGCTTCTTTTATTTTAGAAAAATAATTAGGGTTTCGCGTAAAAAAAACTGAGATGTAAGTCCACGTAGACGTAGTCGCGGGCACAATTACCTTATTTGAATCACATTACTACAAATTTTGTTATTATTTCAAACATTACACACCTAAATAAAATAATTTTGATAGAAAAATGATAAGAATATATTCAAATAAATTTCTAGAAACCGTGTCGCAGCATGGGCAAAATGGAAGTAACATAACATAACATAACTTCACACCTGTATCCTCGAAGGGGTAGGCAGAGGTGTATTACACACCCATGATTCGCCAAAATGGAAGTAAGCGGCAATTTCTCTCTTTTCTTTGGAGAAGGCGTTGGTTCTTCCGATTAATGTTCTACTTAAAGCGGAAGTGGCCCATGTCTTGGATAAGGTACTCAGTTTCTCCACGTGTCTCTCTCTGATTAGTCTCGGTAATTCGGTTAGTCCTGCATCTAACACGTTCCGCTCGGGACTGATGGACTTTCCGAACGCGTCATATAGGTGGAAAACGTAGGTATTTTGAATTTTCAGGGTATAATACAGAACTTATGTAAATTTTGATAACCATTTTTCATTCTCCTATCAATGACCTTCATTTTAGTATCATTTTTATTTTTCTAACCTGAACATAAATCAAATAAAACTGGAATGCGTTTTGGGTATGACCAATCTTTGAGAGCAAATTATATCGAGGAAAGTAAAAGTCAGTGTATCGGATAACCGAAAATACTAGTTTGAGTAGCCTAGAATAACATACTCGTATATGATTTTCAGAATACAGGGACTTCTCGTTTTCGAAAAATCTTAATCTAAAAACACCCTTCCTCGCCTTAATGAATTAAAGTTAAGTTAAAATAAAGATTATTTCATTACGAACACGGTGCCTCAACCTAACGTTTGCATATTTTATAGGCTTCTTACTTTAGATTGTGTTGTGTATCGCGATTACTTTTGCATCACAATTGATTGCAAGAAAGTGAGAATGCTATTCCGGAATATTTATTTCTTTAGTCTAAGTAGGTATAGAAGCTAAATTTCTATTCAGATTTCATCAAGGTAAACTATCTACACCTGATTCTAATGGTTTACTTCATTGAGTAAAACGTCATAACACTTATACAGATGGTTAATGTTTTAATCAAACAAGCAAATACATTATAGTATAAGATCCCAGTAGAAAACGATCTTCATCAAGCTGGTTGATGGATGAAAAGTATTTTATACCAAGTTAAATATGTCAATGAATATATTGCAAATGGGTTGACTTAAAAATTTCAGTCCAGAATATGATAAATATATATAATATAATAATAAGATAATATCTAGGCCGGGACTTGAACCCGCGACCTCACAGGGGGAATACTCTGACCGACTGAGGTACCTAGACACATCCCAGATGTTCGAAAATCGCCGATATATCATATGATATATCGGCGACTTTCGAACATGGACTTTGGACGTCTCAGGTGGTTCCCTTTTTCCGATCTAAATGCATAGGAAAAGTTAGCATACTAATAGCTTCGAAATTTCATTTTTTTTTTTTTTTCGAACATTTCACTGGTTCGGTTAATATACCATAACAATCTAAAGTAAGAAGCCTATAAAATATGCAAACGTTAGGTTGAGGCACCGTGTTCGTAATGAAATAATCTTTATTTTAACTTAACTTTAATTCATTAAGGCGAGGAAGGGTGTTTTTAGATTAAGATTTTTCGACTGTTTGTTTGTTTTTACACTGTGCTTGACTAGTACCTATACATAGAAGTCATTTATATAACACCAACTTTTACAGATTCCAAACGTCTAATAGGTAGTTCCGTAAAGTCATAAAGTGTAAAAGTGTCCATTTCCGGTTACCTCGGTATGGAAATAGAATTTCACTCCCATTTCTCATTTTAAATATAAATCAGGTGTCATCTAAAGCAAATGAAATTTTATTTAGAGGATGATCAATATATTTCTTTGTATTCGTGATGGTCGTACATTTTTTTTTCGTGCGACAATGCCCTGTGATACCGCCCGTCGGCCAGCGGGGGCGGTTATGTCGGGCTTGAACCGACTAAAACCGCACGCCGTCTCGGGTCTACAGACGCCGGAGTGTAAGGTTGCCCATGGAGCATATCCCTCGCACCCCGACTGACCGTGGGCCGTCTCCGGTTTCGAGACCCCTCGGATTTGGGAACCGGGAACGGTGTCTCCGTCTTGTCCCGGTTTGGGGGAGGGGCGCTAGTCGCCCCACCTTCCCGGCCTGCTTCTGCTGGGGTGACAGGTGGTACCCCATGGTATACTGGTACACTGGTCATACAATTTTAACAAGTTCAAACATATTTCTGATACTTTTTAGATTGCCTCAAAACACTATAGACTAGGCATTCTGTTTTGATTTCAATTCATTGAATTGTTTTTTTTTTTATGTCGAGACTGGTATCTTTTAGCGCTATAAATGATTTATGTACATCTTTAAAGTCAGTTACGTCAATATATCTGTTACTGTTTGTATTGGCAATGTCCAGATTTGTTTAAACACAACGCAAGAACGTGTTCAACAATTTAATTCTACAAATTTTTAATCTTGGAATTCAACAACGTGAGCTAATGTGTCTTGATTTTAATGTAGATCATATTATTATTGAAAATGAGTTTTCAGTAATATGTTCAGACTAGTAGATACAACTTCCTCACAACTCTCCCGGCCCGCCGAGCCTGCAACATGCTCGCCGCGCGTCGCAGGCGACTCAGGCGCCGGAGGTCGCTTAACGACCTCCGTCCTCCATGAGCGCAGGCCTGGGGGTGGCAGGTGAGGCCGCCTGTCACCCCAGCAGAAGCAGGCCGGGACGGTTGGCACCTCCCCCAAACCGGGGCAAGACGTGGACACCGTGGTTCTCAAACCCGAGGGGGCTATCTCAAAACCGGAGATGGCCCAGGGTCAGTCGGGGTGCGAGGGATATGCTCTATGGGCAACCTTACACCCCGGCGTCTGAAGACCCGAGACGGCGTGCGGTTTTAGTCGGTTCAAGCCCGACATAACCGCCCCCGCTGGCCGGCGGGGGGTATCCGAAGGGATTTCCGCACGAAAAAAAAAAGGTACAGCTACGGATATCGTCAGTAAACTATAGCTGTTTATTTTGATACACATGTTGATCGAGAGCTTTAATATATAATGGGTAGAAAATTACCGCCAACCCTTATAACTTCAGTAGCTGAATATATTAGGGTTTACTCCGGCCTGTTACACCTCTATTGATCTATTCTTCTGCGAGGCCCACAATTTTTTCCGCGTTTACCTCTCTATGATTTGCAAGAACAGCCCTCTGGCGGGCGGGCCGTATTTCTGCTGAGCGCAGTGGCAGGTTCTCTAACCTGCCACTGCGCTCAGGGGAACTACGGCCTCTCGTGACAACAGGTCTGCGGTTGGCGACGCATAGAGTTTAAGTCTGTTTGACATCGACATAACCGCTTCGTCTTCCCTGGGCGACATGGTACAAAAATGGCTGCGTAGAATGGTGATGATGAGTCAGCACCGATTTATAGATAAACCCTATAATCAGGCTATAAATTCAATACGATTAGTGGTGCTTGCTATTATTCAATATACGAGTATTATGCGTGTGTCTATTAGTATAGGGCATTGATTGAAAACAAAAATAAACTTTTGATGCATATCATAAACCTATTAGACTAACTTCCATTGAGAAATTCGACTATCCAGGACAAATTCCAGGCTGGTCAATTAGTAGAGTAGCTACTCTCCGTCGCGGATTCAAGTAGCGCTCTGGATGTTGAATTTTCCAATTAAAACTTACTTCCACATGCCATACATAATCCAATGTCCACTTGCATTTTTTCCACATGTTAATATTTAATTAATTTTATACGTATGATACAGGGTATTGGGTCCAACCGCAGTGTTACAGTTAGCGGAGCGCGATGAGCCACCGCCGGCAAACTCTCGCCCTCTTTATTCATTGGCGATGCGAGGCGCCGTCATCTGTTTTTCGGGATTTCGGAAGAAAGAAGAACTTGTAAGTATCTTATCAGTATCCTTAACAGATTTGTTTCCTAGGGCTTGTGTGTCTGCTTATTAACGCGTATCTTATTCTTCTATTTTTTTCAATTGTTAAATGAACGCAGCAATTGCAAGGTCTGTGCCGGCCCAGGGTAGAGCTACAGGAGCGGTCGCTCTAGGTAGCAAGAGGCGACAAAAGATAAATGCGAGAAACAATTTCTAGCACAAAATTATATTTAGATGCCGTGAGGAGGATGAAAGCGTCGACCAAACGGTGCTGAAAGACAATCTCGCTCTACTCCTCCGATCAAGGCAATCAAAACTCTGCCTCTGCGCTAGACGAGATTCGATCCCCATATTTTCATTGAATAGTGATGAGCTTACCCTATGAGGCTAATTAAAAGTGCAAAGTGAAGAATTCATCTAAATTAAATGAATCATTCACTTATAACTACTTTACCTAATTCACCTGTTTACCATCATTTTCTTATTGACTATAGGAGTTGCGTGATAACCGTAAATATTATGCATAGATAACTTATTTTTATCGATTTACGTCCAAAGGGTAGTTGCCTGTCAAGCAAGTCAGTAACTTTTTACTACATTTCGAAACGGTGACTGCTATGGAAATTTGTACGAAATAACAAGGTATGACGGCATACCGTACTATTGTCAAATAATTTGCAAAAAATTATCAAATTAGGATAGACGTCATTTTTAACCGACTTCAAAAAAGAGGATGTTCCTAATTCAATTGTTTTTTTATGTATGTACACCGATTACGCTGAAATTTATGATCCGATTTACGTGATTCTTCTTTAGTTTGATGCGGAATAGTTGCCTTTGGTCCGATAAAAATTTAACATATTTTGGCCCAGAAATTTTCATTTTGAACAATTTATTTATTTAATTAATTATTTTTGTTTGTGATGTATGTTCTCTCCGATTACTCGAAGACGCCTGAACTGATTTGGAAATTTCTTTTTTGTTTCAAAGGTGATCCAGATGATCCTTTTTAATAAATGACAGCAAAACATCCGTGATTGCTGCTATCACATATCAGGCATTGTTTATCAACAACATCACGCCTATATTCCCTAAAAGAGTTCGCAGTTCAGTATACCAGTTTGTTGTAGGTTTATGTCCATCGTTTAGAAACCGACTTTAAAAAATCTTTCAATATCGGGTTTGGTTTAGCTCTCGGGTGCAGGTGATGCCATATTAATTAAGTTACGATCACTAAAAAAGGACCCGCGCAAGCGATGTGTTCTAAGCGTAGGTGGAGTCTCCACGTTTCCAGCAACACAACCTAAGCAGGAATCAGACGTCTGGAATGTCTTCGAATCTTATGCGAATTTTATTTTTTTAATTAAATCTATAATTTAGTTACCTACTTTTCTTTTTTCAGTGCCTGTTTTTAGTGGTTTCTGAAGTCGGTTTTATCTTTTTTATTAAATTTTATAACCGTTCTTTTTCTGTGACTTAAGGCCTTTTAAGTATTCATTCGTAATTAATGATAGACGTTTCTTTGCAGACGTACCTGATAAATCTGATACACTATATGGGTGGTTCGATTCGAAAGGACATGTCCAGTAAGGTGACGCATCTGATCGCGGCGGCGGCTACGGGTGACAAGTACCGGTACGCATCCGGGTTTGGCTTACCCGTGTTGGCGCGCTCCTGGGTCGATGCCTGCTGGGAGCGTCGCGATGATCCCACGTGTTTCGCCACCAATGATGATATTATCGTCAGTATAATACATTACGATATTTTATAAGTAGCTGATAAGGATATCTCAACAAGAATATACACTCTGCACAAGTGTTCGGAGTAATTCTCTCATAGATGTCAGTGAAAATCAGTTCTGTAATAAACAAACAATGATTTTTAATGGTATCGACTTGTTGTTTTGTTCATTATAGTTATTAGCACTAAGTTGAATTTGCTTAATAGTTTAATGGTGAAGTGGAATAGTGTTACATAACTGACTACTAATATTTAAAGGTAAAATGAATGGTGATTGGCATAATACGGGTGAAACATCATGCAAGCTGATGGTAAGCGATTACCGGTTCCTATGACCACACCCAACATCAGAGCTGCCACTGGCGACCCTTACTTATCTGCTAGGACAACACTAAGCAAGTCGAGCAGTTTACACTAATTTATATATTTACCAGTTTATATTTTCGCAGGGATTGCGAACAAACCTTTTACGGCAATCTATTTTAATTTCTTATATTTACAGAAAGAGCACAAATTGATGGTGTTCGCGGGTGCACGCGTCTGCTTCGTGGGCTTCCCCGAAGATGAGACGTTACATATGGCCGAGGTGCTCGCCAGCAATGGCGGTGCAACCTGCCCTATTGACGACCCAGACTGCTCCCATGTTGTGAGTATTTCTCTAAGTAATACTATACAAACAGATACCCAGACACAGCCACATGTAGCTCAACAATCCTATATTATATACATTAACTTTCAGCCTTGTTTCAAGGATAAACGTAACTGAAAAGCGACGTATGTGTCACTGCTATCCGAGTAATAATTTACTATTGGTATCGCTATCATGGCAGAACGTTTACCTCTGAATAATTCACATAGCTGTTTATTTATACACTTCATGCTACATTATACATTATTAGCAACTAATTTTAGCATTATGAAGTCAGCATGCACGTAGTATACTTGGGTGCACAAATCACTTAGTTTAGTTACATTGTAGACAATATAAATTAGTTGTATGGTAGGTTTCTGTAGGTTATTAGTTAGTACACATTTATATTACTTCTTTTGTTCCTTCCAACTGCAATGCAATGCCTTTACTGCCAGCAGGTGTTTGATTAACAATTTATCTGCGTAAACAAGGACCACCAGGCTAAAGACGATTTAGTATCGATTAGCCTTAACTGTATACTCAAACGAAGCATAGCTAATGGTGCTAATTCTGTTGTAAATGCCACTAAACTAATTTTTCTCTAAGATTTTCTAATTTTAGTTTAGAGATCCCAATTATGCTATTCTGTTGTTCCGTTGAATTAAATTTAGACATAATTATGACAGCACTAAATTCGACCTAATATTCGGGAGAGTGTTTACATTACATAAAAATTAGGAATGAATGATAGAGAGCGAAAAAAAAGAAAATATTATATTTGAATTTTTTCAGCTTTTTAAATGCCTATAAATGTTTGTTTCCTCATTATGTACGACAATTAGCAAATAAGGGATTATTTTTCTCATTATAAAACCAATAAATACAGTTTAACAAGATTTTTACACATGGCAACCAATTTCTAAGCTCTTTATTATAAATTGTTATAATCTGTGCTATGGTCAATCTGTGCAGCTGAGTTTGTTTACTTTCATTGACTTTAATACTTTGATTGCTTCTCGAATGTTTTGTTAATTTTTGAAAAGATTAAAATACAGTTATATCAAAACACATATATTTGTTATGGAGGAGCAAAGAAAAAAAGGGCTATTAAAAAGCTTTATTAGTTGCTTGTAGAACGCCTTCACAATAACCTCAAGATTCTCTAGGATTCTTACCTCTCGCCATATCTATATGGCGAGAGGTAAGAATGGTAAGAATGGAACTTTTCCTCTGCCATCTCAAAAGGATTGGAATGGTCCCTTAATTGTTCCAAGCATACTCTTTCTTGATAGTTTCTAAAAATAATGTTTTATTTATTTATTGAAATATATGCGGAAGAAAGTAATGATATTTTGACGTAGCACTAGGTACATATCTTTCCGCTGAAATAGCAAGAGCTAAAATCACGAAATCGTTATTCATTTTAAGATTATGATTGCAGGTAGATTGTTAAATAAAAAACCTTTTATAATTTTCCCACAAACGAATCTGAAGGACATATAAATTAAGTAAATAAAACGCACTCTACTTCAAAGCACTAACATGCACTTTTAGTAATCATGTATTTAGATGACCTCTAATATTAGTTTGACATTTCTAATTTTAGGCCGTTTTTGATTCTGACATTGGCAAGTTGTGGCATCACACAGAAGCCATCAATCAAGAATTGAATTGAATTGAGTCTAAAATCGAACAACAGAATAACAAATGAGCGAATTCGGTCCTACGTTTTCAGAATGCGAAACGTCGTTTGATAGGACTAAACTAAATTTTAGTGATTTTTTTTTTAGTCTAGTTTAGAGAGTTTTGCAACAACCGAATTAGCACCAATGTATTTTCTTTTCGCGCGTAGCGTACTTTTATTTTTTATATTATTCCCAGTGTGGTTTCACCCACATCGGACCATCTTGATATTGCACCGTATCCAATCACATCCTTACCTTGCGGCACAAAGTCAACCCATTGTTATATTTCACACTTTAATATTGTTTTGTCATTCATAGTCGCTGTTGTACGATCGCGCACATGTATCATTTCATCGGCCGCTTGTGTGTGTATATTACACGTCGCTCATATAACTACACCTATCTACTTCTAGTGTTGTTTACGTTCACCTCACACATGTTGTGTAAAATGTCCATACGCTTTGGTACTATTCTCTTTAATGCACTATACTAGACATCATAAACTCATCATATAGTTATTTTATAAATTTAACATTACGTTCAAATCTGATTTAATCAAATCACTATCAATTAATTTGATAAAACATCATATTTAAATTCGAAACTAAGCAATTAAATTACAAAGTCTTCACTAGGAAGCCGCTTTCTGTGTCTAACTACCTCTATCATGATAATAATATATTATTATCTTCGTGCATGTTTGTATTGGAATGGCTTCATTACATCATTGCGTGGTGTGTTTCACACATGTTTCAGGTAATGGCCAATGGGGAGACTTTCGGTCGTTCGCTTATCCTATCACCTCATCCCAATACACCTAACTCAGCGAAGCCTTCCCGCGCCACTCCGAACCGCTCCCAGTCTACTCCCAAGAGCTCGCTTTACCGCAGATTATCGGCGCGGCTGTCAGGTTGTCGCGCCAGCCCCACTAAACTTACCGATACCGCCGAAGACGACCGCGAGCAGCGTCTGCAACATGCACGAAGCAGTATTAGAGACAAGTATACCAAAGCTAGCAGAGATGAGACAGATAATATGTATAGTACAAGTTATGCAGAAAAGTCATTCAGCGACGATCTGTATTTCAATTATGATAATGTTAAAAGTCCCGCGCATGTAGAACGTGTCGAATACCGCAAATACAAAATATGTGATAAGGAGAACAAGGCTATATCGCCTCTTGTTCACGGATCTGATAGACTTAACACTAAAGATAAACGGGAAGTATTCAGAAATAAATCTATGAACGTATTCAATTTGGTAGATTGTCTCACGGAAGCGGGATCCGTGCATTCATCACTTACCAAAAGCTTGTGTGATCTAGATTCTAAAGATGAACCAGTGTTCCTGTTGGCTAATTCGACAGCAGGCAAAGAACTACAACAGTCAAATACAACGATTTCTTCCGGAAAGAAACGAAGCCGCAAGTCAACCGATTCAAATTTTCAAGTTAGCACTATTGATTCTAATTTATCACCCGATAAGTGTGAAGATAGCAATTGGAAGTCAATAAAACGATTGAAAATAAAGGACTCTTTTAAGTTCAAAAATAGACCTACCATATTTAAACGAACTAAAAAGGATTCTGTATCCAAGCCCACGGGAGACATCATAGTAGAGCCAGTGAGCCCTGACAGTGTAAAACCAACAGATCCAGCTGGGGAATTTATTGCTTCCACGTCGTCTCCAATAAAGGAAGATGATAACGCATCTGTTTGCTCTTTGAATACTAGTAAACAATCTGGATTCTTTGATATTTCATTTGCTTCTATAAGAAGCTCGAAAACAGTGAAGTCAGCATCGAAATTACGCAGGAGTGTTAAATCATTTACGGCTTCCTTTAGGAGTGAACGGAAAAAGAAGTACGAAAAACGAGCTGAACGCAATACCGTAGAGGTGGATGCATGTCACCTGCCATCCAATCTAGAACGTATTTCTACACCGAAGAGAGAATTTGATGGGATGAATTTAGACATCTCACCAGTCCAAGTGGATACGGTAGATAGCACGCACGTGGTCACACCGAGAAGAGACGCTGATGTAGATGAACTCGACGATTCTACCATATTTAAAACACCTCAAAGTGTGTGGCTCCGAACACAGCGTCACTCGATTTGTGGGGGTTCTGAGCTGCGTCTGAGTACATTCAGCTGTGCTCCGTCATCTCCTCGCTGCCACCGTCCTACCCACCTCGTTCCTCCTGCTCCCCGCTCCGCTCGCGACCAGCCGCCGCCCGCCTCGACGCCTCCCATCCGCGACGCCCACACCATTTCGCAATGCCATGGAATATCGCTGCCGGTACTAACACTATTTTATTCAATACTACTAAAATTACAGTAGCTTGTCAATCCATCAAAACATCAGTGGTCATGGTCTATGTCGTATCTTGGGTCACTTGATCTCGATTTGCCCCATGCATGTCTCTTAAAGATTATGTTTGCACTATACAAATATCTATAGAAGCTTAACGGGGCGTGCGCACACAAGTACGTCGTCACAAGATTTGCATAGGAAATTCCCTACAATGGGTCTAGTCTAGCAGAGGTGATGGATATCATTTTGTGAGGTTGTACGTATTTTTGTTAATGAATACCTTGGTGAATGCAGGTGGTCGACGAGCACAATACAGTGGTCGCACCAGAGTGCCCTCTGAAAGTACACATCGTGAAGGCTGAGTGGTTCTGGGCGTCCGTACAAAATGAGGAGGCCCAGGATGAGCGAGATTACTTATTTAAAGACGTAAGAACTTTTAATATGTTATTTTCTATTAGCCACTTACTTTGTTATTTATCATCTATTTAAAGTTAGGGGCATACATTGTAAAGATTCGCTCCTTAACTTGTTACATGTTGTGGCTGATACATGGTGGTTGCTTATACACCATGTGTCTGTCAGCGTGTAAATATGTCAATTTACATAAAATATGAAACATCCACAAATACCTACACCGAAACTTAATAAAAGTCGATCGAATAGTACCTTGACGAGGTCTCGCGGCGGTCATCGGTGGGCGGTACGGGCGCAGTGGTGTCAGAGGACACTTGTTCGGCCACCACTCCGGCCGAGCCTAGCGGGACGCCGTCACATCTGCAGCGACTGCGCAAGCGCAAGCTGCGGGGCGGAGACTCTGCGCTACATAAGCGGCGCTCTTCCGTGGGCGATGCGGTGCTATTGAGCTTATCAGGGAATTTGCTGGATTGTACACCTTCACCGGACGGAAAGCAACTATTAGAGGGTGAGTTTCTTTCGCTTCTTCATCTTGTCTATTTCCTGTTAAATCTATAGCTCTTGGAGTTTTTACCTGTCTATCACATTCAAAGTATTTATAACTGCTTATTTAAATCAATGTTTTCTATAGAGTCGGAAGTACCTGATACAGTAGTCAGAAAGTTATTGTCACCGCGGCAACAAGTGTTTATGGAACTTCTGCAGACGGAATCGAATTATGTTGGGATATTGCAAACAATAGTCACGGTGAGATTTACTCTTTGAAATCGATTAATACTAGATTTAAGCAGCTGTTTTATAATTACGATCTAATATTTTTCAGATGTTTAAGCAACCATTGGAAGAAATGGCTGAGGATGACAATAGTAATGGCAAAAATCAAGCTTTGCTCAATAATACAGAACTTAAAATTATATTTGGAAATTTACCGCCTATTTATGAATTGCACCAGTAAGTTTCCTTGTACTACTCAAATACAGTATTTTTCAAGCTGCGGAATATTATATATTCTTTTCTTTTTTTTTAATATTTAGGACACATCAATTTGACTTCACCTCGCCTGATGGTAAGCTGAAGGTAAAGTCTCAGGAAAGAGGGTCACCATTACATACACGTATCATGTTAACAATGGTGGCACTCAGCTTGACGGCCTCATCAGAAGAGGATTGTCGTCGCAGCACCGCGTGACACCCACCGGTCCCACTAGTGCTGCGACCACAATCCCCATGCCCGGCTAGGCACTTGCTGACCCCTGAACGCAATCAAACCGAAATTGGATTACTATGGAGGGTTTTTCGCAATCGTGCACGGTGGTACCTACCCGGCCGAATTTTGTGACAAATTTGTGTCATCAAATTTCTACCACCAGTACTACAGTATACATACTTCCAACCTCTTTTCTCCAAAAAGGTAGACAGAGAGGTGTAATAACATCCACATGTGGTCTACCATGTTTTTCGGTAATAGAGGCCGAGCCAATTGCCTAGCTAGCCTAACTACCGAGCATTTTATCAGGAGCTAGTTGCCTTGCACACTATGTTAACATACCATTCCCATAGGAAGGGATGAGGTGGGGTTCATACTTTTTAGGATAATCTGCATAAAAAATAATCATTATAATTACTACACACAATTGTACTTCCAAATAAAATGTCTGATCAACATTCTACAAAAGATCTGAAAAAACATACCCATTTATTTGTAGGAGAATGTTAGAAGAGCTGCGCTACGCACAAGCGCACTGGAGTGAAGAGACGAGTATCGGTCGACTCGTACTGCGATACACGCCGGACATGGAGAAGGCGTACCCACCATTCGTTAACTTCTTTGAGAATACTAAGGAGATGCTGCAACAGTGCGACCGTGAGAACCCAAGGTACCGGACAACACAGAATGGGCCCTTGGTCCTGCGATGGTGAAACATTTTACTTCACAGCTGTTGCTTTATTTTCTTGACAATAGTAAACGTTTCGCCAAATACATTTGCTCAATCTTGCAGAATTCGTATGTAAACGCATAATAGTAGTTCAAACTGTAATTCGCTAATTTAGGTGTATAATGTTGTTGATAATAAAACATTCGATTTGACCTTCTATTCCATTACAATTGGTTTTCGTTTTGTATTCCAACTATAAGACTAGACTAAAATAAATAACTTAGTACCTACATCGTACTAAGTTATTTATGATATCTATTTATTTATTTATTTAATAGGTTTATCCACAGCAAATGCATTACAAATTGGTATATAATACATGTTTAGCGAGTAATGTGGCTGATACATTTGCCAATTACGGATAACCAGCATGCGTAATATTATAACATTGAAGAAAAGAAAAAAAAAACTATATTAGTACAGAGAATTAAATAGACAAAACATTAACATTTCATACAGACTGAGTTTAGCAGAAATAAGTAAAATGAATTACATACCTACCACTATTTACTTATTATACTGAGTAGGTATACTATCTACTTTAATTTGGTGGTGACTATATTGTTATTATTGGAGGCTCGAAAGGTACTAAATATTTAATTTTTAAATCTATTTTTGGAATCATGGTATATGTCGATGTCAGGTGTGGACTTGGTCTAGTCTTATACATACTAGAATAGAAATTTCTCTATGTAATTGAGAGAACATGCGGTACTATACTACTCCCTACTAATATTATAAATATTTTTACACGCAAAAACGACCCAACAACAAATACAAATTTGGTGTAGGGATGGATTTTAGTCTAGAATAACACATATGTTACTTTTTATCCATGGAATAGGTCCTTTGGGAAGCGGGAACGGGAGCAGATTTCCACGCGGGCGGAGCCGCGGGTTACAGCTAGTACTTTATCAACTACTATTTATAATGAGGAAACTCAATAACATTTATCTTACAAATGGTAGTGATATTATTGTAGAGGAATGCTATAATTGTTGCCATTGTTGTATAAGTCACTGACACTTTCTTATTAAAGAGTATTTGTTTTAAAAAAAAGCGGCGATAGCCCAGTGGCGTACGTAACGGACTGCTGAGACGAGGTCTCGAGTTCGATTCCCAGTCACCCCGGGCACACACCTCTGACTTTTCGTAGATAAGTGTGCATTAATAAATGTTAATTATCGCTCGCTTAATAATGTGCCCGGTAGATGGCAATAGGCTCGCCCCCTATTACATTGGGACCTTAACATAACTGGCGAATCGTGGGTGTGTAATACACCTCTGCCTACCCCTTCGGGGATACAGGCGTGAAGAAGTTATGTTATGTAATTTGCGTTAAAAATTACTGACTGAATTTTAAAACAATTATTATGTTTCAGATTTCATGCATTCCTGAAAATATGTCAAACAAAGCCAGAGTGTGGGAGACAAAGTTTACAGGAACTTTTAATAAGACCAGTGCAGCGGTTACCTAGTATAAGTTTATTACTTGATGGTGAGTAGTTTGTATCATATCAACAATGTTTTAAATATTCTCTGTTTTTTAATATCGATAGTAAAACTAGATGTTTGTATATTTGTATGGTGGTGATAAAAGAAAGGTGATATTTGGATGAAAAGGGGTGAGTTGACCAGGACGTTCAATTTGTGTTCGTGTGCGTACATAGTATATTATTTATTTTTAATTTTTACTACCTAGTTGGTAGGTAGGTAGATATCAAACTTCCTATAGAATGAAATATAGCCTTGAATGGTATTTACAAAATGTTGTCATTTGGGGTGAAGGGTACTACGGATTTTAATAGAAAATGTAGTTATATTATACTTTCTACTTCTAAAACAATTTCTTTAGCATATTGAGAATGAAATCTGAAAATAGTTTTCATATTTAATTCATGTAATTCCCATAAACTACGTAATTTACTGACGAATTTCTTCTAGAATGCATTGACAAGTTGGTATTTCATTTATTTTGTGGAAAGATGTACTTATCATTTTGGCTCGTAATGTTAAGCTCAGACAGCCAAGTTTTACCCACCCAATGCATCTGAATCTATACACATAAAACAAAGTCGGGCTACTTACATCTTTTATTACTCGAAAACGGGTGGACCGATTTTCAGATCTTTGCTTTCTATATTTATCTCCACCTTTTCTTTTTGCGAGCGGAAGTATCCACGGATAGCACTCACTGCTAGCGAGGGTGGTTATATCGAACTCTAACCTACCAAAACCGCACGCCGTTTTAATACTGGGGTGTAAGGTGGCCCAATAAGATAATTCGCTCGCACCCCGGCTGACCCTTGGGCCATCTGCGGGTTTGAGATGGCCCCTTTGGGATAATGTGCCTATACTAGCAGTTAGGATAATATACAAATATGAGAAATTCACAAAATAAATTCAGCTGTTAAGGTTATCATCAACTTAAAGTAAACTGCGTTTTGGTTGACACGTCGGGAAGCAGAGAGTGTCCGGCTAAGATCGGTGTGCTTCGGTTTTGTAGAGCGTTCCTCTGTCGCACATTATTCTGACAGTTGTAGATCAGGGAAAACATTACGAAAAATTCAGAATATTATATTACCTATATTATGCGTAAAATTCGAGCTGGGCAATACAAAAAACTATCACTATTCCTATCTCGTATATGCTGATAGCCAGTCTATAGTTCTAGATCTGTCTACGTTTACTGTCAGTCCAATGTACGACAGAGAGAACGATCTACAAAACCGAAGTAACTCCATCTTAGCCGGACTCTCTCACTTCTTCCCGATTTGCCAACCTAAGCGCCGGGACTGTGTCCCGAAGTTTGGCGGGTCAGATAGTATTTAATAAAAGAAATTTATTATTTACTTGCTTGCTAAGGCGCAACAGTAAAAACCAAAAAAGCAACCGAGCAAAACATAGATCTGATCCCTACCATACCAGTAGATCACTTTTTATTTACTCCACTATTTGATTTACTCCAATTGAATGTCAGTTTGTAGAAAGACGATTAACATAATTCATTTCAATGCCTACTTTCCTTTACCACTAATGACTTTAAAAACTTTTTATTAAGACGGGACTTGGAGATTAGAATTTCTCTGTATACCTTACGGCTTATTATATAATAACTTATAGAAATGTAGGACTTTCTTATGCTCTCTCGGCAAAAGGGTTACAGGTTCGACTCTTGTTAATAATTGATGCCACTTCCGCATGCAAGTGAACTTTTCGGTTGACTTGTTTGAAGCATATATCACTTCAACCAATGTTCTATACATTTTCTGTGAGCATTGAAATTCCGATGTGTGCTACGTTTGGTATTCATTTTACGTTTTGATTTATAGTTGATATTTGGCTTAAGCTCTACCTTATTATATAAAAGTTCAACCGATCACAGATCTGCAAATGGAAAAAGCAACTGCACGCTGCCACTTTGACCATACAGTAATACTTATATTATTTTAACTGTATGGATGTTGCAGTGGTGCAAGTTGTCCCCTCAGTAGTAACTACCACTACAGCAAGTATTGTGAATTAGATGGCAGTGGATATTCACTGATAATGTTTCTAAGTCTTGAGTGTACTTTGCGTCTGTTAGTTGCATGTTTGTAAAATCCATACATAGCGGCACAGGTATTCTAAGCACTAGGATAAAATACTTGTGCCGCTTTTTATAGATTTTATAATTATAGAACCTATTACTTTAAAAGCGAAAAAAATCTGTCTGTGACTGAGGCAAATTCATTGCTAATATTGTGAATAGATATTGTATATCTTGAGTCTTCTTGTTAAACACAAATCTTTATAGATGTGAATATCTAGCATGATTACATTAATTCCCATTACGTTTTATTTTTATCACCAAGTAGAGCAGTATGTAGGGTAGTTGTAAGTTAGTTTAGCTGATGTGATGTGACAGGCTGAATCTATAATAAACCATTAATTAGTAATTGTACCAGTCATTCAGCAAAGAACCCACTACTCATTCTAGTTTTCTCGATTCTCCACAATGGCAAGAATATCATTAAACGTGATGTATGTAAAAGGGTTAAAGTTTGCTTATATAAACAAAAAGCAAACTTTTTGCCAAGCCAGAAACTCCACAACCTGAAATAATGAAGGAAAAAACAAATCACTAAACTCGTTATTAATATTTTACAGTGGATTTTCACTACATATACGTAAAACATACGATAGTACACCAAAAAATATGCATATATAGTATATATACACCTACCCCTATATGCATTTACTCAAAATTTTGCTTTTTAGACTTGTACCTTTCCGATGAATTCATTTTAACTTACCACCTTGTAATCAGACTATAAATTACTTCGAACCAACCAATATAAATCTATGTTGCAGATATATTGAAACACACGCACAAGAACAACCCAGACCACGCGGCATTAGTGCGGGCGCTGGCGGGACTGCGCGAGGTCATGTCGCACATAAACGAAGACAAGCGCAAGACGGAAGGACAACTGCAAATGTTCGACATTTATAATGACATCGATCAGTGCCCGGTATGTAAAAGTTGTAGTTTTTTAAAGGGAAAATGTACAGTTAGAGTCTCCATCACTCCACATTCCAAGTAACTGATCACCCTAGCTCTAATAGCTAATAATATAAATAAACAAAACGAAACATAATGTATAAGTAAGTAAAGCATACCTATATATAACATATAGGTATGCTTATAAAATGGTAGACCTACCCGTTAAGACAATCTATTAATGATATCCATTAGCTTTACTTGGTCTTATTTGGTATCTGAGTACAGTGTGCAAATACATTCATAATAGAATATATATATAACTTAAATTGCATTACTAATAAACCATAGCGCAGAGCGAGTAACGTTAACTTAGGTATCTACTATTGTTTCAGCCTCATTTAGTATCTTCTCATCGATCATTCGTTTCGCGCTGCGAAGTGGTGGAGTTATCTAAGGAGCTATCTGGTAGGGGGGATCACCTTGTGTTGTTCCTGTTTACTGATACGATGGAAGTTTGCAAGAAAAGATCGAAAGTGAGTGTTAATGTAAATAATCGTTCATTTAAAAAAGTAACTGTAATTTTATTTTAGTTATTCCTGGAACCTTTATTTAGGGATCCTTTTTATAGCTTCTGTAAAAGGAAACCGTAAAGCGTTTCCAGTAAACATCTATCTGAAAACATCAGTTTAGGAAATATATTGTACATATCGATTTGGGCAAGTAGAGGTGTAGTAGAGAAATACCCAAACAAATCTATTTTATAATTAAAAAGTCTTTGGTTTGTTATCTATAATTATAATGGTTATCAAATATGAAAAAAAAACGCCTCCTCGTCACACACCTTTACGAGTTTCTTTTTTTCTTTCTTCCGGGGTTTTGATCCATTACGAGCTTCTAAACACAAAATGGCGAAGTGATAATACTTTTTAATTTTGTTTATGTACTTTTTATAGGCTTTCAACAGCAAAAGTCCGACCAACGGCACGGGGACGATGCGGATAGGTTCCAGCAAACCTTACAGGCATATATCGCTGATGCCGCTCAGTACAGTCAAACGCGTGGTCGATATTAGGGAAGCTGAAGGTAAGATTATTATTCGTTTTCTTTATATATAAAAATGAATTGCTGTTCGTTAGTCTCGCTAAAACTCGGGAACGGCTGGACCGAGTTAGCTAATTTTGGTCTTGAGTTATTTGTTGAGGTCCAGAGGAGGTTTAAAAGGTGAATAAATATGGAAGTTGTTATCGATTGAGGCAGTACGAAGTCTGCCGGGTCAGCTAGTTATAAATAAATATTCTAGGATATTCTACACAGCGCTATCTAGTCTCAAAGTAAGCATAGCTTAAGTAGCTTGTGTTATGGGTTCCAGAATGCGGATAAACATACTTAGATACTTTTTTTTTGTGTAAATATATGCATATTATACATAGAAACACCCAGACCAATGCTAATATACATATTTATGCATACAAATATTTGCACTGAGCGGGAATCGAATCTACACCTTCTAACGTAGCAGTTGAATGCACTACCGCTACGCCACAGACGCTGTAACTTAACCCGGCATAGCCCGTGAAACTAAAACCCAGAGAGCCACTAAATGTTTGTGATTGAAGATTGAATGTAATTAAAATCATCCATCATCTCAATCATCCGAGCGCCAATCCCGGTGGCATCCAAAGCTAGCAATTAGGAGCCCGGGCCTGATCTCTAGCTCCTTTTCATAATTTGGTACATGTTGCCTTCACGGGACCGATTGCCGTTGGAACCTCCAACCCCGAGTGGAAAGCCTACAGTTGTAGGCTGGGAATTGTCCAAACATGAGGGGCCAGCCGAGGCCAATGCTATAAGCATTATAGCGTCCTAACAGCAAGCTACGCGAACATCATTTACGCGTTAGTCCCGGTCGCATCCGAGGCTCTCAACTCGGTTTTTGGGGTCCACTTTCCATCTTTTACTCCTGCACTACGCACGGTCTTCAGCGAGCTGTATGCTGTGTGCTTCCTCTTAAAGTATCTATGATTACTGGCAGTATAATCCATACACTGGTTGTCTGGAAGAGATCGCAGACTGCGATAAGACCGCCCATTGTACAACTATCTAAAATCTATGTATCCATCGTATGTATTCTATGTTTGGTGTGCAATAAAGAGTATCTAAATCTAAATCTATGATAAATGAGAAAATGTCTTAATGTATGTATCTGTTTGTTTTTAGACTGCCATAATGTATTCGCATTGATGTGCCGGAACAACCAAGAGCTCAAAGAGAAGTTGTACTCCTTTATGATCACAGATGAAACTGTTGACAAGACACATTTTCTTAGACAACTTTGCAGGCAAATGGCCAATACTGTCTGTAAAGCTGATGCTGTAAGTACAGAAAAACCTGGTGTATATAATTAAAATTACCATCTGTCTACCATAGAAATTATACTTACTGTATAGGAAATTGGGCAAGGAGTAAAGAACTCGGAAATAAATGGACGATTCGTTCGCATGTATACCTTTAGCCGAACTGTGGTTATGCAAAACGAACGCAGCACAATATTTATGATTGTGATACTGTCTTTTTATAGTGGCCACACACAGTAGTTATTACTTAGTAGTAGTTCTTACATAGTATTTGTAAACACTATTTAATGATATTTGTTATTTAAACTAGGTTATGTTATACATATTCTCACTCTGGTAAAAGCATTCTGATATACAAATTATATAACATTGCACGACATTTGTAAATATGATTTGACATTGTCATTTTTTGTCAATAAGATAGTGTTCGATAACTTTGTTATAGACAATGACCTAGCAATGTTATTTAACGGCTATGTGGAAACTGTACAAACAAATCAAAACAACTATTAAGGAAAATCACCCCAATCCGGCCGGTCACCATGGGGGAAGAGGACCACTACCCTCCAACAAAAGACAGGGAAAACTACTTGCATATTGGCACACTGAACACATTAACTTTGATGTCAGAGGATAGTCTTGAAGAGTTACTAATGACACTGAGGAAAATTAAATGGGATATAATAGGCCTAAGTGAAGTCAGAAGAATGGGAGAGCGAATAGAAGAATATGAGGACTTTATTCTACACTACAAAGGCGAGACCAAGGGTAGTCATGGGGTTGGCTTCCTAATAAAAAAGCATTTAAAAAAATATATAGAAGAGATCATAGCTATCTCTGAAAGAATAACAACACTAAACCTGAGCCTGCCCTACCTTGAAGAGAAGTGGACTATCATCCAAGTCTACTCGCCTACGGAAAAAGCAAACATGCAAGATATAAATAAATTCTATGACGACTTGAACTCGACCGTGAATAAATATGCGCACAAAAATTTGATCGTCATGGGAGACTTTAATGCTCAGATAGGAACCCGACTTGATAATGAAACTGGTGTCATTGGACGTTATACTATTGGGCATCGCAATAGGAACGGTAGCAAATTGGTAAACCTTTGTCTCGAACACAACCTCACAGTGATGAACAGCATTTATAAGAGAAGCAGGAACCAACTATGGACTTGGATATCTCCAGGTGATAAACATAGAAACCAAATCGACTTTATCCTCTGCAACAAAAGAAAATATTTTGAAGACTGTGGTTTAATCTACAATCTAAATTTCAATACGAATCATCGAATGGTAA
Source organism: Cybosia mesomella (assembly GCA_946251805.1). NCBI lineage: Eukaryota > Metazoa > Arthropoda > Insecta > Lepidoptera > Erebidae > Cybosia > Cybosia mesomella. The sequence continues at coordinate 23,382,064 of OX276390.1, read as the reverse complement.
GAGCGAAACTGAAGCTAAAACTACTTAAAAACTCAAGGAGCAACATCAAAACATCTTCAGAGTTGACAAAAGAGAACCTTCAAATAATAGCAACCTCTATTCAGAACCAACTAAAAAGCTTTGAAGTATCTACAAACCATCTAAACTTTCAACAGAAATATGAGTTCTTCCATAACATAATGACCAAGAAAACTCCCATAAATCACAATACAAGTACAAAGGGAAATGCCAGCAAAATATTTTCCGAAGAAACGCTGAAGCTGCAGGAGGAAAGAGGGAAACTAATTAGAGCTAGAAGTAAGTCTAAGGAAACCCGACAAAAAATACAAGAACTCTCAAAACAACTCCGGACCAGGTTGAGGAAGGACAGGCACGCATATCGATTAAAAACATTTGAAAATTTTATTTTAAAAACAAGAGGAACTAAAAAGGCCATAAAATGCTTCAAGACGAAGAAGGACTGGATACCAGGCATCAAGAATTCAAGTGATATAGTTAAAACAAAGAGACCGGACATAATTAGAACAGCAACAGAGTTTTTCCAGGGTCTATACTCAAAGTCAATAACAACCGACGAAGTAATTCTCGACAACCTTAGTAATGTACCACCTATATTGCAAAGAGAAATAGAACAGGCCATAAAATCGCAAAAGAAAGATAAAGCTTCCGGCCCTGATAACATAACAAATGAACTACTCTTAGGAACGCAAAATGCCATAGTACCAGCTTTAACCTCAATATTTAATGACATTTTAGAAACTGAATCTATACCGCCGCAATGGACTACTTCTACTATAATTTTAATTCATAAAAAGGGGGACAGAAATGATGTTGGGAACTATCGGCCTATAAGCTTAACATCAAACATTTATAAAATTTTCGCCAAAGTTATCCTTAGCCGTATAACCAAAGTACTTGACGAGAATCAACCACGGGAACAGGCTGGATTCCGAAGCAGATATTCAGTCGTGGACCACGTCCACGTAGTAAAGCAATAATCTACCAGTGTACTGCTGCTTCGTCGACTATACCAAGGCATTTGATTCCCTGAACCACAACAAGATTTGGAATGCCTTAAAGAATCAAGGAGTAGAAGAAAAGTACATTAGAATAATAAAAAATATCTACACTGGTGGTACAGCTAGGGTCAAGCTGGAAAGAGAAGGAGAAGTCATTAATATCGAGAAGGGCGTACGGCAAGGAGACCCACTCTCTCCGACACTGTTTACTGCAGTTCTCGAAGAAGTTTTTAAGCAATTCGAATGGGATGATTATGGTTTAAGTATTGACGGAGAGCACCTAACGAACTTGAGATTCGCGGATGATATAATTCTGTTTACGAAATCCTCACAAGAACTTCAAAATATGCTGACAGATCTTGACACATGTAGCAGAGAGGTTGGCCTAAGTATGAATACATCTAAAACTAAGGCAATAACAAACACAGACAAAGATATAATAATAGTCAATAGCATTCCTATTGAATATGTGGATGAGTATACATACTTGGGCCAAATAATCAGAGTAAACAATATGTCAAGCAGGGAAATCGAAACACGAATAGGACATGCGTGGAAGAGATATTGGTCACTCAGGGAAGTAATGAAAGACAAAGCAATAAGCACCTCAGTTAAAGGAAAGCTGTTCAACACCTGCATACTTCCTATCTTAACATATGGATGTCAAACTTGGGCGCTCACAAAAGCTTAACAAAACAAACTCCGAACTTGTCAGCGTAGCATGGAACGAAGTATGTTGGGAAAGAGGAAATTAGACAAAATTAATCACATTCAAATTAGAAAAACCACGAAGACGCAAGATGCGGTGCATAAGATAAAAACGCTAAAGTGGAAATGGGCTGGCCATGTAGTTAGGGGAGAGGAGAAATGGAACAAAAAAGTAGCATTGTGGTACCCAAGAGAGGGAAAGAGGAAACAAGGAAAACCTTTTAGACGCTGGGAGCACGAAATGGTTGGAACAGCTGGAAAAACCTGGACAAGGCTAGCACAGAGGAGGGATGACTGGAAAGTGTTGGGGGAGGCCTTTGCTAAAGGGCACACGGAATAGATAATAATTATATTGCAAATCAATGTATTAAAGTAACAAATTGTAAAATTATTCTGATTAAAGGCTATTTTACTTTCAGGATAAATTTTTGGCGTGCCTAGAGTCGCACCAGTTGGACATCGACACAAGCGACCTCGCGCTAAGTGCGCTCTCTAAAGTGTCCAAGTTTGCCGCACGGACCAGAATAAAGGTACAAGCTCAAGACAAAAAAAATACTGTTGAATAATGTAGATATTAGAGAAAATCTAACAGGTTAAAAAAGAAGATTAGTGTTAATACTAAGGGTTAATATATTAAAATAAAATACATGTATAAATAAATAAAGCATGAATTAAGATCTATTGAAATTATAGCTTAGCTTGAATAGAAGAATAACAATTTTATTATAACTGTGATGTTGCTAAGTTTATAAAAACTTCAAAATGCTATTCTGCCACTTCAAGGATTTCGTCACAGCATTTCTATGTAACTAAGGCATGAAAATGTAGTCTGCCGTCGTTTGCATTCGATTATGTATACATGTTAATACAATAATCAGTAGTCACACATTCATTTTGTTTGCCAAGATTCCAATCAGATCAACATCACACTCATTGACACTAGAAAAGTACCGTACGTGTGACTTCAGGTTAGATGGGGCGATCCATTAATGGTAGTTTCGTACTATATATGCAGCGTATGACGCAGTAGCAGTGTATTTAGTTAAGGGTATATTGTTGTGAGCGGAGTAGTGGAGAGCTGGTTGTGTTGTAGCTGGAGGCGATGGCCGGGCTGGGCGGCTGGCTGCGCGCCGATCCGGGCACCGGGCTCCTTGACACATGGGTATTGCGCGCTCACTTACTCGCACAGGTCTGACGCGGCTCTGCCATCCTCGCAAACTACGTTCCTCCATACTAACGTCATTTACATACTGCTTCCTGTGTTTGATGCGAATAACATCGTGCTCATACGTAACCTCTTACCAACTGCTATTCAGCCAGGTTCCGCACTACGTACGTCCCATACCAAGATGATGTAGCCCGAGCCCTAACCATACCTAACCTTCAGGTTAACTCTAAGCAGCGTATGTGGTTGATTAACAAAAAATATACCTCGTAGTATCGCAAATTTACATTTAAATACATTCATGTATCAAGAATACATAATAGGGTACTTGACTAATGCAATACCTATATTTTTAATGTCTGCTTTCGACCTAGACATTTTTATTTACTAATATTCACCTTTAAATTAATCTGACGTTTAATTGTATTATACAAAAAAAAACTCTTAGTAAATAAAGGCGGTAGCGAGGTATTTGAACATGTTCATTTGAATGTTTGGTTATTTATATCTTGAATTTGGACGAAGTTTGCGATCACCCTATGCGGCCTTATTTCATCCTATTATTATTTCATTAGAGAATAACATACTCATAGTTCATTATGGTGTAAGGATCATTAAACATTATAGTCTCAAAGCTATAATGCTCGTGCTACATGATTATCATAACTTGTGAAATACTGTTTGAGAAATATGAGGTTCTAATACTTGAACACAGGAATCAGTGTGCACGCAATTAGTGCAGATTAAAGTAAATCTTGAATTTCTTCGGCTGTCCAGTTACACCTTGGCAATTACCATTGATATATATACTAGGTCAGAAAAGTTAAAATCAAATTTATGGGTTATTGTATAATTATGAGAAACTACTAAAGAGGTAAGTACAAAAAATATCAGTCATGAATAGATCATGCAAACTATGGTTGAAAAGGATCACAGCGAGGCCGCCTAGTTTACCACAGACAAATACCTGCGGAGGTTGCTCGTCACTTCCTTTCTAGGTCATTCCCGAGAAGAATATAATATCCTCAATAAGTTTCAAGTTGTACACAGCACATTCACCTTAAGGAGGTTCATGTCTCCGGACTTCACAGGTCAAAAAATGGTCTTCTTCATCGAGTTATTGCTATAAACAATATTCTAGCTAAAAAGATAAATTGTCTCATAATTTTTTTAAGAAGCCCATACTGCTGATTGACTTGTCTCATCTAGTTATATATAGGGTAATTTTGTCTATAAAACGCGAGTAAAAAAGCAAACGTAGGATAATCTGCTTCGCTTCAAATCATTCGTGATTAACTCGTCTTGTGAGCGTGCCATACCAGTGGTGTTCTGTGGTGTTTTAACATTATAATATCACCATCATCCATATGCATACATGCTACTTACTTATGGTCTTATAGGTTCTGTATGTGGGAATGGTTTTGTAATTTATGTAACATCGAAATAAATTTTGATTGAGTGCTCTATAATTATTGAAAAAACCTATTAATCTGGAGAGGTGTGATTATTTATCTTTTTAAATTAATTGATCTTCAAATATAACTTGATCTTTCAAAATGTTACAAATTCATTGAGCACGTTAGATTTCGTGAGTATTTCTACCTCTGCTTTTTTGTTTGAACTGATATAAATTTTTATTGAATTTTAATAATGATAGCGCCATGTATTGTGTAGGTGGGACGTGCATTTTCCTTCAACAAAACACCGTCGAAGCTGAAGCGTGCAATGTCGTCAATGATTTCGCCTTTCGGCTCCACTTCCAACCTCACACCCGCGTCACAACTCGCTCAAATGAGGCTAGCCAGCTGCAATAATATTAACGTAAGTACTTTCTTACCATCAGCTAATGCAAACAAGATATTGGATTTAACGAGTCCGACTGTCGCCTGATCCCACGCCTCGTGAGGAAAGCTTGCACCAGAGCCTCGTCTGTCAGTCAGCAGGTGTGATAGCTTGGAGGTGGTTGGCTTAGACCCTGATGATCTTGCAATTATCACAGAACAAATACAGAGAGGTGTTGTAATTGGCCCGAGGGGGCCATTTCGAAACCGGAGATGGCCCAGGGTCAGTCGAGGTGCGAGGGATATGCTCTATGGGCAACCTTACACCCCGGCGTCTGTAAACCCGAGACGGCGTGCGTGTTTAGTCGGTTCAAGCCCGACATAACCGCCCCCGCTGCCCGGCGGGGGGGTATCCGAAGGGATTTCCGCACGATAAAAAAAGTGTTGTAATTGGATTCCCCGATAAAGGAACACGTGACAGGGATTTGTGAAGGGTGAGGCTATTCGTCGTACTTCGTCCATTTAGTCCAAACGCAAATTGGTGAACTTCTAAAATTTATTGAAATAAAACTTTTTTTAACCAACAAATAAAATTGGACCAAATGCGAAATGGACCATTTGCAAATTGGACGTTTTGCGAAGTGGACTATTCACGTAGTGGACTATTCACGAATATGCGCGATATGGACGACGTGGACCAAATGCGAAATGGACGAAGTGCGACGAAACGGGGTGAGGGTGTGGAAAACAGGGGTTCAGATTGACCAAAATTTAAACGAGGGTTTTCTTGTTATAAGTATCGCACATACACTCCCAGGCATTTATTAATGTACCATGTATCTATTATTTTATAAACATTACAAACAGACTCTTCAATGTTATTTATTTGTATAGATGTTAGATAGAAGGACGTTTATGTTGCAGGAGATGGGCACGAGCGGCGGCGGCGCGGAGAGCGGGGGCGAGGTGCTGGTGGCGCCGCTGTCCGTGCAGCCCACGCGCAAGGCCACGGCCGGCGCCGCGCTGCGCCGCTTCTGACGCGCGACCGCGCGCCGCGCCTGACGCCTCTCCGGTGCGGGCCCTTGACGCAACAGCTCTGCTCGGTGGCCAAACTAGCAGTCAGAGTGCCGGCAAGCATCTTCAACAAACGTCACAGTTTGCGCATGTGCACTATACGGACCAATAAAAGGACCGATCAACCAATGACGCGAGCCCTTTGCGCCCGTGATTGGTTTAATGTAATCTATGATTGGTTAATCCGCTGTCACGCTGTGCACAACCACCGAAGAGACTAAAAAAACACCTGCGCAGCTAGAGTACATTGTCAAGATGTTTGCCGGACATTATACCATGGATTGAGTCCATGCCGCAGTGCAACGAGTCAACGGTGCAACTTTACAAAGTGATTCAAAATTATTGAGATGTGGTCGGCGGCTCGTTCTGGAAAACGATAACGGAAGTTTAATTAGATGTTGTAAAGAGCGATGTATATTTACAAGATTCAGAAGGTGCACGATGTTGCCTCCGCTAGTCCGTTCTGTAACCCTCCACTATACATATATTAATGAATCTTGTAATTTTATGAAGTTATCGCCGAATCTTTAACCGTTTATAAATTGTGCTAAACGTGTATTGTAAATTAGCATCGACAAATCAATATTTCGCTGAATGTATATATATATATATATTTTTTTATAGTGCGGTCGATGGAAATAAAACATAGTGACACGATTACGTAGCCATTAATGATTATGTTAATGAAACTTATGTGCAGAAGGATTTGTAGGAAGACCAAGTATTTTTTGTTGATGTTGATTAATGTAATATAAATATAAATTACGCACGATGCAATCATTGGCCTAAGTTTAGCTAACTTATGAATTTATTAATCTACCAATGTGTCACAGAAACATGATGATATTATTGAGATTTAGTTTTGAAATAATTTGTACATATGTGATATTTTAAATATATTGTGAAATAGAACATAGCATACACTAGATCATAGTAGAATTACCCTTGATGTCAATTCGTTGCTGATTGGAATCGTTCCTAATGTGTTTGCGTATCTTTTCTAATGGACAATCAATTATACTCTCAACGTTTGAATCTTAAGATGGGTAGATAGGTGTTGTGTAAATAGTGTACGGAACATGAGCAGCTTGTCCTAACTAGGCGCCCTCGAATGTATCGTAACTTTATTATTATTTGCGTCTAAGTTTTACGAGTCTCACTTTAGGCTATCGTCATCAATCATGTGTACACATGTTGCTACATTGTACAAAGAAACAATATTTATAAATATTTTAAATGATTGATAAAATAAAAATTTATTTTCAATCACTTGCGTTTTTTTGTTTTATCGTAATATCATGAAGACGACATGTTTGAAGAGTTGTTATCAAATCATCCGTCCCGAGCGGCGGCCGCCGGGTACAGGTACGTGTAGGTGTTGTGCACGGCGCGCAGCGGCAGCGCCACCAGCACGCACGCCAGGGGAACCGTCGCCAGCAGCATACACTTCTTGGGGAGCTCTGTTTCTGATAACGTGACGATTTTTGAGATCAGAGTGGCCTGTAACAAATAAAATGTTACCACTCGCTTAGTTAAGATAATGACCTTCATTCGTATTCAAGTGACTAGAAGTAATGATAAGGGATTTGGACCTGTAGACAAAGTGACATTCTAATAGTGGAATCGGTTCGAAGCAAACCTTCAAAGTTCGAAATTTGTGGAAGTGACGAGTGACATTATTAGTGACACGTGACATGTCGACAAATAATGTCACTCCAAACATTTTTGTCACTGTTTTCGAGTACTTATTGCACTATTCGAGTCAAATCTTACCGTTGCTTACACACATTGTTCTTAATAAGGCAGATGCTGGATTCAACAGATTCGAAAATTTCAAAAAATGAGAACTTGCTGAAACTATTGGTATTGTTCTCTTCCACTTTTATGGAGACACTAATTAAGAACATCTAATAAAAGCTTTTTACTGTACACAGATATAATAACAAAATACGAAGTCCCAACTTCCATAAAAATAACCTCGAAGAGTCCGCGATTTTATTAGTGGTAGCCAAACTGTAGATAGACTCTACAACAAGGAAAATCCCACACTATTGTTTAATATCGAATTGTAAGTAGCAGTATACTGAATTTCATGCCTACAGTATGATAGAGTAGCAGAGGCCTTGTCTCTCGTCTTGCCCTTCTCTACGGGTCAAGTTGTCATTCAGTTCAATAAATAAAATTTCCTACCAGCGTAAAAAAAGGTATGATCTGCCATTGTATACTGAGACGAGATGAGCAAGTGCTGTCCTCCATAGCGACGTTCATGTCGGACGTGAAGTCGCGGCTACGGTACACGTACAGCAGCGCGACCAGCTCGAGCAAACAAATCAGCGGCATCGCCGCGCCCGTCATTATGGATTCTACACTCTCCATCAATGGTAGGCCACCCTGTACAAGTGAAAAATAGTACTTATTTCATTAGTAGGATAGCTCCTATCTAACATTTTCATCCGTATCAGAAACTTGTATTGCTTAATGCAAATGTGCTCTCTTTCGCCCATACCTACCTAACTTAACGAGTTAGTGCACTGCTCGTCATTTTCCCTGATTCGCCATTTTCGTTAATTCGTCAGTTTGCATAATTCGTCAATTTCATCAAAATATTTGATTAGTCAATTTCCCTAACTGGTCATTTTCTTTAGTTCGTCAATTTCCCTAACTGGTTAATTTCTTTAATTCGTCAATTTCCCTAACTGGTTATTTTCTTTAACTCGTCATCTATCATTGTCGGTACAGTCATGTGCAGAAATCATGTTCAGAGGAGCATTAACCAAAAGAAAGCAAATTAGATGCTTGCCAATATCCTCTGGCCGCATTTATTACTGAGAAATGTTACCAGTTGAGGGCTGATATTAAAATAAGCAACACATTTTTGTATTCCCATATTCACGCGAACGCAGTCGCTGGGTTCAGCTAGTAAAATAATAACATTACTCAGTTAATCCGATGATCACCCGGCTTTGTATGTACTTTATTCTTATGATAACTCTTTGACCTGCACCTCTTCTATAATACTGCTTAGTAATGCAAAAGATTAAAAAGTCTAGAGCGACTACCAACGTCATTGTCAATCTTGAAGTATTAAATATTTGGTGTTCAAAATCAGGAAAAATTTACGGTAAGCTATTATTTATATTTACAATAATCTGCTATGACGCAATAAAAGAAAATGTAAAATGAACCGTTTGTAAGTCTCATAGATGTGTCTAAAAGTCCCTTCTGGCTTCTGTTTGTTATAGAATGGCGTCTGAGGGTGAGTTTCAATTTATTACATCAGAAAGATCAAAACGTGTAATTTTGAAAGACGGCTGCCGATATAATCTCGGGATTAAAAACAAAGACGGTACAACATGGTGGCGGTGTAAAAATAGAAGTTTCTGTAGAGGTAGTATTACTTTAAATGCAACTGAAACAGACGTGGTCAGGCTTACACAACATTTTTGTGAAGCTGATCACGCGTCAAACTCTATTTCACAAGCAATTGATACATGCAAGAAAAGAGTGTCTACTGAATTTGGTTCAGTAAGAGCAATCTATGAAGACTGTATGGATCACTTGAAAGATGCGAATTCAGAATACCTACGTAGATGATGTGCCGCTATATCAAAGTGTCAAAAACATGCTATACAATGCCAGATATAAGCATCTAGGTGTCACGAAAAGTACATTTAAAAATTTAGAAAACGTAATCATACCCGAGGAATAAGGCGAACATTTTATTGTTTTTGATGATGGTACATCCGATAAAATTTTAATTTTTAAGACCGATTATGCCCGGGAGACAATATTACACTGCACAGAATTTTTTTGCGATGGAGTGTTTAAACAGCTCCCAGTACCCTTTAAACAACTATATAGCATACATGCAGATGTTGGTAGCTCGCCTACTGAAACCAATGTCGTGCCACTGGTGTTTTGTCTCTTACCAAATAAAAAACAAGAGACCTATGAAAGAGCATTTAATCTTTTAAAAGCTTACATAATTAATCCTAAAAAAATCCATGTTGACTATGTACCCTACGTACCCTTGTTCACAAGTAATAGGATGTTACTTTCATTTACGCAAGAGTATGTTACGAAAGGCTAAGGAAATAAACTTAGACATTACTATAGCGGGGCGAAAACACGTTGCAGTGTGTTCATCGTTGGCCTTGTTACCGAACCAATTTCGGCAAGAGGCTGGGTTAGTAATTATCGAAAACTCCCCATCAGATCTTAAATTCAAATTGTTCAATGATTACGTAATTGAGACGTGGCTGACATTGTACGTGGATTACATTAGCTGCTGGAAAGAACGACACCGAACTATAAATTTGGTTGAGTCCTGCTATATATGCTGACTTCAAAATTCAGCAGAAATGTCTATATATTAGTACTAAAAACAGACATAAAAGGTCAATATTGTTAGATAAGCGGATCTAACATATTGTAAACGACTTTCAAGTTAAACATTTATTTGAAAATAGAGATGATGATGACATATGAAAATGTTTGTGTAAATTAGCACAAATTAATGTTAACCGGAATAACAAACGCGCTAAATAGCATCCAGGAATGGATGCTAATTAACGCATTTCTTATTCCATTAACAATTGTTTTTTTTTGCATTAAATATTTAAATGGAGATGGTTTTTTACTTAACTAATAGATACATGAATATTATTTCTTTGTTTTTTTTTATACCATTAGGGTGGCAGACAAGCACACGGCCCACCTGATGGGAAGCGGTTACCGCGGCCTATGGACGTGTGCAACACCAGTGGCGTCACACTCGGGCTGCCGACCCTGTAAAGGAAAGGGGATGGGAAAGGAGTTTGGGAGGGGATGGGAAAGGATTTTGGGAGGGGATGGGAAAGGATTTTGGGAGGGGACGGGAAAGGAGTTTGGGCTCCGGCACTCTCACTCACCAAACGGAACGCAACAGTTCAAATACTGTTACTTGGCGTCGATATTCTGTGAGAGTGTGGTGCTTCCCCAGTCGAGTCGGCCCATTCATGCAACGGCCAAAATGACTGTTGCTTGACTGTACATTGCATGAATTGACCAGTTAGGAAAATTGACGAATTAAAGAAATTGACCAGTTAGGGAAATTGACGAACTAAAGAAAATGACCAGTTAGGGAAATTGACTAATCAAATATTTTGATGAAATTGACGAATTATGCAAACTGACGAATTAACGAAAATGGTGAATCAGGGAAAATGACGAGTAGTGCACTAACTCATTTTAACAACCAGTGTAAAAAGTGTCGGTAATACATTCAACCCTATTTTATATTTTTGCACTCTATGGCGACAAATGAATGAATTCTTTAGTCCTTTTTTACATATTTTCGTTTTATTGTGCCGTTTTCAGAAGTTTTTGATAGAAACAATTATTTTATTATCTGGCTGTATACTTATCTATCAGCAAATTCACGCAAAATATTATAATAATGAAAGTCAGTCGTGGTAATGAAAAATAATGTAAAATAGCGAAGGTAACTAAATAAGACCATGTTAAACTACCATTTAAGTTGTACTAAATGCCATTTTACGGTTATCCACCTATTACTGAACACACTCAATATTATAAAATTGCTGTGTAGGTATAGTAACGAAATAAAGATCCTAATAGAACTTACGTAAGTTGTAAACAACATACTCAGAAGTGCACAAGGCAATATCAAAGCACCCACAACAACTTGTTCTCTGAATCTGTAAAAATTGTGATGCATATCAGTACAATTCTTCAACAGTGATATTGGAAAGTAATCAACATCATTTAGATACGTACACTAATTTTACTTTATACTCAAATATAATATGCAACGCTGTTTTCAGAAAAACGTACGCCACAGTTATGTACGAAAATGCCAGTCCAAAGAATATACACGCGGACCTGCAAATTATTGAAATTTAATAACTATAACTCGTTAATTTCTTTCATTTGACATCGAGGGCCAACTTCGCGCATGGCGTGGGTGCTCCATCTAATTACTAGCTGAGCTATATCCAATCACCCCTATGCAGGAGGGAGGGCGGAGGCATACCCTCATTCTGGGACGCATAAGGCGCAAATATTTAGGCGTACACCGCTTGGTTCGCTGACTGCAGACATACATCCTTGATCTGCTTTACCGTCTACTTCTGCGAGATGACGTTTCCGTTGAAAGATGCATCCGCGTTTAAACAAGTGGGTGTAGTCCATGGGGCGGAGAATGGCCGGCAGCGAGAGATGGACTTATACTACTGCGACAAAGGTTCCTACGCTGCACCGACTAAACTCGAGCGGGTATTTCTGCGGATGCTTTTTCTCCTGGCGATCGAGTGTACCTTCTTTACAAGGCAGCCGAGCCTGAAAAGTATCTGAGTCATTCGGAAGTACAGGGTACCGAGCTACACCTCGCCACTCAGCTATAACCTGGGCCTGAGCCCCTGGGCCTGGGTCACTACCACTGAATCCGACAGGAGCGTGAACGTTCAGCTTCACACCCTTGTGAATAACATAAATGTTCAGGTAATTTATAAAAAGTAACAGTATCCTACAAATTGAATACCTACCTACTATACTTCAAATGTCAATTCAGTAAATTGACATTTGAAGTATAGTAGGTAGGTTCATAACTTTCTACAACTCTAGTGAAAAGTAATTTAAAAGTTCCTTACTACGGCTAGAAAGAGCCCAGAGAGCTGTCTTAAAAGAAACCCTATCGATATCCGACTTCACAGGTCTATAAAGACATTCCTGTACTATCCATAAGACAGCTCTGTGCGCTCCACATAACTCTCCGCGTGCACTCGAAACTGATGTACGACCCCCTAGTATTTGCATGTGAATGTCGTCGTAGGGACCGCCTGTGCCGAAACATACCTACAAATACAGCCTATCTGCCTATAGGCTCTTGCCTATAGGCAGATCGGCACTATCATATACTATATACTATAGCAGTTGGCTTTATAATAAGGTCGACAAAATATGTAATATATATTCACTACCAACGCAACGTCAAAGTGCAAACATGTGATAGTCCAATATCTCCAGTGCAAATCCTACGAAGAGACAGAAAAGTTATTCGCGAGAACTACCATATAACCGGTTCATACGTTTATACATACACACCCACCCTAATCACACACCCATCCTTTCACGCCCACACTCTCTCTCTCTCACACATATACTTACACTCTCACTCATACATATATACAAGTTTATATTTTTTATAGCATGCGTGATGCGTATTCATTCTATATTAATTATTTTGATACCGATAATGTGATGAATTTCATTAAAATAAAATAAAAATATTCATGTTGCAATTAATATATTTATTAAATTGGTAATTTTTTTATTTTTATAATATGTCTAATTATTTTTCTATTGTTAAATTATTTTGAACCTATTGTTACAACGAACGTCGATATCTCGAAAACTTCTGATCGAATCTTCAGGAAATTAAAACGCATTGCTAGTGTCGAAGTAATCTACCGATTAGTGTAGAAATATCTAGAATCGCCAACACAAAGTCGCTTCTACCTCGAATACCTTTTTTTTTTTTTTTGTTTTTTATCGTGCGGAAATCCCTTTGGATACCCCCCCGCCGGCCAGCGGGGGCGGTTATGTCGGGCTTGCACCGACTAAAACCGCACGCCGTCTCGGGTCTTCAGACGCCGGGGTGTAAGGTTAACCATAGAGCATATCCCTCGCACCCCGGCTGACCCTGGGCCATCTCACCACTAACAGCATCGCTCATCCTGTCTCCTCTGAAAGCAGAGGAGTACGGAGAGCGATGTGTTCCCGCCACGTTGGGTATTGGCCGACGATCAATGCCAACCCTATGAAGGGGTGAAGGGGAAGCCATTGACCGCCGCCCAGGGTGTACCGGCCGCTCCGATTCCGTTCCCCCCGGACTGCAGCGGGATCGGAATCGGAGCGACACTCGAGGAGGTTACCCAACACACACCCCTCGAATACCTATACCTACTTCTTAATGCAAGATTGTAGGTATTTACCTTCAATCGGTTGTCTATTGTTTACCTGAAGATTATATACCATAATCATCATATTCCCGAATTTTATTTGCCCGAATGTTTTGTTTGCCCTAAAAGACATATGACATACTTTTAATTGCCCGAAACTTAGATACCATAAGATACGAGTGCCATACGTATTGTTTTTCATATTTTTAATTGCCTTAATAATGATTAGACATAATATTTAAACGCCATAATGATTATTAGACAATATTTAAATGCCATAATAATTTTTTAGACAAATATTTAAATGCCATAATAATCATTACACATGATATTTAAGCGCCATAATAAATTGTTTTCGAATCTTTTTCCAGGTTGTCTATTGTTTACCCGAAGATTACATACCAACTACTTCTGGGTGGTTTATAAAAAAATAACCACGAAGGGGATGGCGGGGTCTATTCGCTCGCTCAAACGACCCCGCCATCCCCTTTTAACCTAACCTATACGAGTCGGGGTGCCCTAAAGTCCCGATTGCATCCAGTTTCTCCTGATATAACAACCGTTACACACCCAATATCGATGGCAAATTATGTTATGGCATATGATAATTATGGCATGTGATAATTATGGCATGTGATAATTATGGCATGTGATAATTAGGGCATGTGATAATTAGGGCTTGCAATGATTATGACAAATGATGTTATGGTAAGTGACGTTATGGGAAAAAAAGCTTCTAGCACGTGACTAATATAGCAATTAAGAGTAGGGCAAATGTATATTACGTCATTTAATATTATGGCTGTTGACTATTATGGCAAATTATATTAGGGCAAATAAAATTCGGGCAAACGGCGGTACTTATACCTCTTTAATCTTGAATACAAGGTTATTCACCTTCAATGTTGGTACCTTTCTCGAACGCTCTACTTAGGTACCTAACTAGATGATTCTGGAACATTCTACCCTCCTAATTAGGAGCTATGCGCAGGACGCGCAGTCAGTTAACTTTCGGAAGCGAAAGCGAACATTCCCGAAGCGATTAAAGAGGATTATAGGTACCATATACATTATAATACACATCTCATCAGAAAAATCGAAACACCTTGCAAGCTTATGTTTTCTAAGGATCATTATTATTATTTATTTTTATTATTAACAATTAGTTAATTAATTCATTATATATTGATCATTATTGTTTATTTATTTTATGGAGAACTTTGCTCCACTGGAGGTATGACCAATTTAGGTGCTCACGTGCAAAGTTAAGGCGCGCTCTTCGATGGTCTGCAGTTAATTTCAGCCCATTTGCTGGCTTGTGCGGTACCAGTCCACGTTCCTTCAACCTTCTTCTAATGGTTGAGTCACTTACAGCCACTCTACGTACAACATGAAGCTGCTGCTGCAGTTAAAAAGCGTTAAGGCGTCGATTTCGTAAGGAAGTTGTTACAATAAATCTATCATCTTGCTCAGAAGTGACCCGATTTGTGCCAGATCCTGAACGGCGGCTGAACAAACCTGTCTCCCGATAGCGTTTGTAGACTTTATGAACAGAGGACAGACTTAGATGCAATCTTTCAGCCACAACACGCTGACTAAGTCCAGTATCCAGCAATGCCACCACTTGGGCGGCTTCTGCGGGCGAAGTATCCATATGTTTCAGAAAAAAAGATTTTTCAGACGTCCCAAAGTCACAGTAAACAAATAAAGAAGAAAAAGTTTCAAGATAAACGCAAATTTTTAGTTTCAAAGGTGAAATGTGCTCGAACTCTAAAAACACATTTGTCTCAAAACAATGATTCATTTTTTCTAGGATAAACCAATGAAATTCTTATTTAGAATTCAGAACTTTCGTTAACAACTATAATGGCCAAACTGCCAGCTATATAATCATGTGATTTTTTTCATGGAATGAAAACCCTTTTGTGTTAAATTAGAACAGATATCATAAAAACTATTTCGATTTTTTGATGAGAAGTGTATAAGCAACGATACTGTGGACTACTGTGGACTGCTGAGGAACTATTGAAGAGTACTGTGTGTGCTAGTTATTTAGTTATCTAGTTTGTGGTGAGCGAATAAACCTCTTCGTTGTATAAACGGCATCTTATTGTGCCCCGCGCACGTAACATTATTATTGTAAATGTGACATCCCTGTTGGTGTTCACAATTTATAGTTCTGCTTGGGGAGAAAGTCGCCGGTGTCTGTCACACAGTTTATACTAGCACCGACACCGTCGTTAACTCTACCTTAAGAAGTATCCATTTCATAATGTTCACTCTTGCACGTTTGATAATAAGATAGATATTTTGTGTATTATGTTTTAGAATTGAAATAAAATGAAATTGAATTGATTTTGATAAAAAAAAGTAAAATGATATTTGTGTATATGATTTGTCTCGGCTACCGTACCTAGACAGATTTAATGTATTGTTACTTACATGAAGTGCGAATAATTACCCAACGACGTGCACTTTGAATATACAGGGAATATCCATAATGAACCTGCAAAGAAAATAAATAAAATTTGATATTCTACAGGTATTCTTTCGAATTTCAGAGGTTCCATTTTATCTGTCAGTTAGTTGCGAATATGTGAACACTGGTGCTTTGAATTTTGATGTGTGCACGAAAAATCGTCATTACAACTGCAGTGTGGACAATGCGCATCTGAATGTGCCACCGTTCCTGTTATAATTTGGGCTTCATTTGACACAGCACCCGTTAATAATAATTTAGTAGTATCACTTACTTTGACTCATTTCGTCAATGCCACTCCAGTTAGGGTGCTTCGTGTCTACAGCTGCGCACAAGATAGCACCGCCGGAATGCAAGCCAGTAAGGAGCACCACTATGAATGAGTGCCACAGATTTTCTCTGTTGAACAACGGGTCTATATGACCAGCCGCTGCAATAAGAACACAGGGCGTCTTTTATCCTATCTGGAGCGTTGATGGCACCAACTACACCACACTATAAAGAAATCAAAAGATCGGCATAATGTGTGCGGTTATCTAATGACACTGTTAGTCTTCACTGCAATCATAGATGGGGCAAACTGGTAACGGAGTCAATCTCATTAGAGCAAAGTGACCAATAAGGAACCGTATGGTAAAAAGACTGATCTTTTTACTATATTATTCCATGCTCTCCATTTATCTGTATAAAACCGTCCAAGAGAACACATTTCTATATCAAATGCTCATTTTAGAATCGCAACCACTCCAACCACTGGATTGGTTCATAATTTACTTCTTATACGATACGCACAATCGAAACTTTAGATTCAAGGGATAGAAACGGAATATTATTTTGATAGGGACCAACTTGGACAGAATTATCATTAAATGATGAATGAACGATCTGAAATCTTGGATCGTAACATGCTGGTTATGATTGATTATTAAAAGGCGAGGGTATGTAGATCCGTAGGTTTCTAGTTTATATAGAAACAATAAAATTACCATAACGATTCAATCCTTTGCCAGTAATTAATTCAGTTCCAACACTAGCAGCATGTATATAGAGACCAATCTCTAAAGCATCTGATAGGCCCTTATGAACAGAAAGAATAGTTTAGGCAACTTTCAAAATACCAACACATCAAGACAATACACGATACATACAACCATTATTTCTTTTTTACCGAAGCGAAACGCTCTGCGTATAGTCTGATGTTCACTCATGTTATGAACCCCAATGAACACTAATAAAATTGTCCATATCCATGGTATAATTATAATCCACTGAGGCATATTATTCCAAACTAACTGAAATATTAAATAAAAAATTACAAACAAAGCAAAGAAGCGATACCTACATGGACAAAGTATTCAATAGGTAAGATACGCCACGGGAAATTCACATTTCACTTGTGACGCTCACACTACTCCCGTGTTAAGGTACGATTCAGACCAACCGGCTCCCATCGGGCCGGGCCGGGCGGCATTTTACAATGCGGTAAAGAACATTGAAATGTATTAACAGTATTTACAGTTCATATTTGCATGCAACTTACGCATAATTACATCCGTCGGCATCCCGCGACGCGTCGCGACGTGTCGCAGAATGCATTCGGTACGATTCAGACCAACCGGCTCACATCGGGCCGGGCCGGGCGGCATTTTACAATGCGTTAAAGAACATTGAAATGTATAAACAGTATTTACAGTTCATATTTGCACGCAACTTACGCATAGTTACCTCCGTCGGCATCCCGCGACGTGTCGCAGAATGCATTCGGCTGTCGCGACGGCCGACTGGCCCCGACCGGCTCCGAACGGCGCCGTTGGCATCCAATCGGCTGCCGTCGGGTCCGTTCGAAGCCGGTCGGCCGTGCGTCGTGGAATACGAACGGAGATTACGGTGCAGCAACTAGCGAATCATTCAAGTTGTGTTCTTCAAGCGACAGTTACAAGTCAAAAATGGATACGGAAGAAAAACTAATGTCAATGTAAGCAGCACTTCTGGGCGCTTGGGGTGCGTACGGATTCCAGCGGACGCTGTCGGCTACCGCGGCAGCCGTATGCATGCCGCGGTAGCGGTACGGATTCGACGGACGCGTACGGCTGTGCACACGTTCGGCTGCCGCGGCACGCGTACGGCTCCGTTCCGATGCGGCGCGACGCGAGCCGGTTGGTCTGAATCGTACCTTCGGCTGTCGCGACGGCCGACCAATCGGCTGCGGTCGGGTCCGTTCGAAACCGGTCGGCCGTGCGTCGTGGAATACGAACGGAGATTATGGTGCAGCAACTAGGTTTTCTTCAACCTCCGAAGAAACGCGACATCACAAAAACTAGATTTTATTGCGTTTGATTTACATTTACATTTACATTTTTTTTACATAGATATATTGCAAATAATACCTACATTGTTATTTCACTCATTGCATACAAATACCTTGATGGGTTGGATTTTCCATAATCGTTTTTATTGCATGCCTTGACCATTAAGAAACTCTTTGTTGTTGTCCTAGTTTCATAGTTCTAGGTTTGGTAGTTTCGGCTCTACGTTGATGAATGCGTCATTCGAAAAAGGCTTTCTACTATAGAAGTAGGTAGGTATAGATAAATCTCGAGTTGAAACGTAACGACGAAGAAAAAATACCTTGAAGTATTCCGAATTTAAAGCGGACGTAGTTGCCGCTAACAGCTATTTAGTAGCTATTTAGTATGTATGAATTTGTTATAGATACCCACTTCACCACTATTTGTGCAAATTAATACCTACTCTTTTGTAGATCCATCGTTCCGAGAGCATAGTAAACCATATTATTATCCAAACACCCAAAACAATTATCATGAGATGCATATTGTAATGCTGCATACTCAAATCTGGATGCAGTTTTACAACTTCCACGCTGCAAGAAAGATTTGAATAAATGAACATTTTGCTGGCGTGTATTTCAGCCCAAAACAGTCGAAAGTTAATAAATTAGAATGTATCTAAAGATTTCGATCGGAAAAAGAGAACATCTAGGACGGGACTTGAACCCGCGACCAGTCCCTTACAGTGGGAATGCTCTGACCAACTGAGCCACCTGGACTGGTCGCGGGTTCAAGTCCCGTCCTAGATGTTCTCTTTTTCCGATCTAAATCTTTAGAAAAAAGTAAGCATAAAAAATGCTTAAAAATTTAATTGAATGTATCTAAAGATTCAAAATTACTACCTTGACCTACCTTACCTGCCTATATTACCTGTTTTAAAATCTTCGCCAACGTGTGAACTACAAAATTTGTAGTTCACACGTTGGCGAAGATTTGCCATTTAATGGCATTGGAAGATTTACCTAGACAGAAAGAACATTCTAACTACAGCTACCCACCCATACGCATTTTCGTAAAAAGTTTTGTAGGAATAAAAGTTGGATGTGTGATTCAAACTATAGGTACGTACAAGAAATAATTAAATGCAGGAGTAGCGTACAGAGCAGGATATGGGCCCGGGTACGTCTCCTTGCATACTTCTATTGTTGTAGAACGGCCTATCTGGGTAGGTCTTAACCTTTGGTAAGAAAACAATAGATTACATTGGATGTAAAAAAATACGTTAACCTAGATGTAGAAATTAATTTAAGCTAATATTTAACGGTTGATTATATATTCAATTATACAAACCATCTTAACTTGGGTTCACTCGCATTGTTCCATAGTTTCTGTAGTAAGTCAAGGGTGCTTGAATTAGCCTTTTCAGCTTCCGTTTCCATTAATATTCTTATCTAAAAAATTACTAGGTAGATAGGTAGGTACTACTTAATATAAAACTAGGTACCTATGAAATTGCCGAAATTTTCTTACAAATTCATGAGTTCGTTATTCCTGTAATTTAATAGCTATTTCCATTATTTATATTTTGTTTGAAAGTTGATTTCATGATTTTACAACTCTGTATTGAATTTTGTTTTTATTGGCCGCTTGATAAATTAATTCGATCTTCACAAAACAGTACTTCCTAAATGCTATCCATTTTTATGATGAATTTCGTATTACTTAACAACTGTCACTTTTCAAAAATGTAATAATAGTTGCTGTTTGTTAGCTTAATGTTGTCTCCTTAAATTGTGACTGGTTACCCAGATTTCTTATAAAACTTACAATCTGAACACTTACCCCATGCACAGCTAGGTATCTTACTTGTCTGACCTCAGGATCATATGGTTTTAAATCGAAATCACTGAAACATTAACAAACAATGAAAATCAAAAAGTGAAAACCGTATTTGAACGAGATGCTCAGAAGATTTACCACCTGAGCTACTCGTCGACAGATGACAAATTATCATTTGGGAAAGTTAATTTATACATTTAGTTTTTTCTCCTTTGAGGCAAAGATTTATTTGTATTAAACCGATGAACTCTTACGATTGCTTTATTTACTTTGTCATGTCTTTCAATTGGAAAAATCAAGAAATTAACGGCTGTTTGGCGTTAATTTCTTGATTTTTTTAAATCCCGAGTTCTGTTTTTGTACCTTTTGAAGTAAGAAGTTCATCTTTGTGAATTCAAAATAAATATGGTCTGAGAATCGAACTCTGGAGAGCGCCCATAGAAACCAAAAATCCCACTAAACGTGTACAGTTAACATCGAATTTCATATCTGAATGCTAATAATAATAGAAGTAGCGCGGTAGCCTAGTGGTATGGGTAAAGGACTGCTGAGACGAGGTCTCGGGTTCGATCCCAGGTTTTACCATGGCACATACCAATGACTTTTCGATGCTTTTCGAAGTTATGTGTGTCTTTATCGCAGGTTTATAAGTGCCCGGTTAATGGCAATAGGCTCGCCACCTATTACATTGGGACCTAAACATAAACTGGCGAAATGTAGGTGCTAGCACCTCTGCCTACCCCTTCGGGGATATAGGCGTGAGTTTATGTTATGTTATGTTTATGTAATATATTCTGAATCAAATAAGAAGCCAGAAGGTAGAGAGCCTTTTCCCTTTTCCAATTTGCAATTCCAAGATATAATTTCCTGATTAGTGCATCATGATAAACGCAATCGAAGGTCTTGTACAGATCACCACCAAATATATTCTGCTTATCTTCTCAGGGCTCGTAAATAAAAAATATTAAGATGATAGATTCATCAGAGGTATAGGGAGCAGGATTATAGAGTCGGCATGACACATTCGTCGTCATTGTATATTTTTTGAATATTCGTCATAAGGCGTCGAGGAGATCGATGGAGTGGATTCCAACAATTCAACATATGCTTCATACGTTCTCTCTCCTACCTTCCCTGCTTATGCAAAGTGATTATGGAAAACGCACTATATCTAGATACGTCAGCTTCGCGGCTGCACCATATCATAAGCCAATGTCTGAGGTCCAAGCTAGATACTAACAGAAGTAAGACTCGGACACGGCGCAGACAAGGAGTCCGTTTAGTTATCTTTCATAGAAAATGTATAGGAAAAAACACGGCGTAAACCATTCACAACGTTATGAATGTGGAACATGTGGAAAGTATGAACTTACCGGCAGTACGTGAATGGTAACCTGTCGTCACGCACGGAACGCACAACATACATCGCAGCTATAGCGGCAACAGCGCAATAGTTAATAGCGCGAAATATTGCGTTCAGGCACATTGCAATACCAATACCTATTAAATGAAACAAATATGTTATTTTATAACCTGATTTAAAACTGAGTCAGGATACTTAAGAATACCTACTTAAACTAATTCGGTGAAATTTATGATCCTGGAAGATTTTTTAGCCCAGGGTCCGTACTCCCACTTCTTTTCATGTTTTGGTGCATTTTAACTTTTACGGGGGCAACTGCCGTCTGTCCCCCTCAAAGCTTGCGCCAGAGCCTCGTCCATCAATAAGCGAGGTGAATGAGTTTGCAGGTGAGGTTGGCTTGGGGCCCATATAATCTAACTACCCCAAGGCCCTGGATGACCTGATAGTCTTGAAAGGGATCAACGTAAAATTGATGCAAGTTGGTCTACTACATCGATTTATTTGCAATACAATGCCTATATATACCTAACCATTATATAAGTATCTACCTTCGTAATCCTAAATGGAGTGAAACAAATTATTGGATAGAATGTTTCACCTAACGAAGTACGGAAGTTCGCCTACCTATCTATATTTCTTCTGACCATTAGTTGTAAAAAGAATTAATTATGATGGGGTTTGTTTTGTATTATAGGTAGGTGATAGAGGGTTCCTGTGATACATAGATTGATTTCAGTTTGATTATCCATTGTTAATCTAACTTGATCACGTAAATGTTAAATAATCCTAGGAAGTCTTAATGACAATGTGAACTTTTCTCACCGTCAAACAAAGGGACTATACGGAAAGCGCGTCCCGGACCACTGATGCTCCACTGACCAAGGTATACTTCGAAATGTCGCATAGGATTCGCTAAAACTGTCACCGCCGCCAGCAGACTCATCATGAAAACAACTGAAACGTGTAACTGATTTGAATAAAATGTAGGTAGGTACCCACTTATATAGGTAGGTAATGTCGTGTTTTCATGACTTAAAGTAGGTACCTATTCTTAATATTTCTATTTAGTGTAAACTCTAGGTAACTACAAAACAAAGATCGACTTACCATACCCGCCAGTGATTGCAGAGGTTGGCACTTGGCTGTGCATGGTGAGTAGAGCGCTCAGTGCAAGCGATCCTATGCGCAGTCGGCGCCTGCCGGTGTTACGGTACCTGTTCGCGCCGGAAGCGTTGTCCATGCCCGGGACAAAAGTCGTCGACCATACCGTAGACCATTGACTTTGCTAAACCACCGAGCATAACAAATAATTTAAAATATTAGCATCGCCGAATTACACAGATGTAAGGTAGCAGCCTGGATAACACTTTCGCTTTGTTTCTAATTAAGCCAACCTAGCCCTTACACTTTGAAGCAAGAGCCAAGTATCAGTAACTACATTCATTTAAAAGTAAAATAATGTATCTTACTGCATCTCTGTTGTCGTAATTGAGTATTGTTTCCATTGAAGTATCGTTGTCTCGTCGGCGTGAAGCCATGTTTAGAGTATGTATGTATTAAAATAATTTTGTAAACATTGATATATTTAATTATATATTTATGTCAGGGTCCCATTTTTCACCAGACTACGGCGCATAATTTATTAGCAAATCCAAAATGTTCACCATCGACCGTAGACAGCCATCGACACAGTCCGTCTATATAATATATATTATGCTCGAAGTCCGTCTTTCACTCAAATCCCAATAGTAAAAGAGAAAATTAATCAATGTCAAAATTATAGCACAGATTAGGAAATAAACTTAGTTAAACACTACATAAGTACTACGTACCAATGAGATTGATTAAGATCATATATAAGAGGAATTTGTCAGCAGAAAGTATCTAATAGACTTCACACAGTGTCGTGTTCGGAACTACCGAATCGGCTGTTTGCAGGATTCGGTTTATGGGCAACAGCATTTAAATACATGAGTTCATACATGCATTCAGTTTCAAGACACGGCAAAAATACTGAATCTTGTTGAAGTTGACATCCGACTTGGCGACAACAAACCGATCCAGCCGTACTGTAAAATATAGGATACGGTACAGTGGCATAGTGCATTCAAATAAATGCGTTCATACGACACAAGCTGGTGTATATTCGGTTATTTGGATGTTGAAACCTAATACATGTCGGGTTGCAAAGGCACCAACAGTTGATCGTCTTTGTACTATTGAGTTTAACCACAGTCTTTTTCGACGACGCTGACGGCGATGACTGTTCACGTTCAAAGCTTCCAAATCAATGAGGGACTGTGTGCATTCTTGCAAAAATACCGGATGGTTTGTTCATACGGGATCCCGATTCGGGGCCGTAGGATACGGCAACGCAAGATGTGCCGTGTGAACACAACATTTGGTTTTTCAAGATCTGATGAAAATAAGATTCAGTAATACGTGAACGGAGTCACGTTCGAACGTAGCGTTATACGTTGTCTTTCGTCGGGAGAGCGAGTAAAACAAGGTCTGGAACTCGACTCGCCGCAGTTACTTTTGATACCGTCCGTAGAAATAGGAGCACCGCGACGCGAAGGGTCCCTAAGGCCATGCTGTGTCGTATTTACGGTAGTTTACATGGATGATATTTACACCCATTTGAAATTGGTATGGCGGCGTTCATCACAAGAGAGCCTCACTTGAAATGTCTAACCTATGCGTGCTATATAATAATTTACCATACCGGAAACATGATAGGCAGTCATGGAGCGTTTATACAGAGAACCGATCTAGACCTTGGATGTGATGACTCTTTTTTTTATAATATAATATAAATAACATATCGGGGGGGGGGGGGATCTAACAATGTATGGTATGTGATTAGTGTCTGGTACATTGTCCCAAACCATGGCGCAGTCCCAACTACGTCATCAGCTGCATCGTAATGGCAGCCGTGGTAATTAATTGCAGCGGGCGTCATACTCGTATAATCACGATATAGCGGTTCACTTCCGCCACGTTCACCGCTATAATTGGAGATTCATAAAGTATCCCGAGATTCTACGCTACTAATATGGCTCTAACTGATGATACGTGATGATGAAATAAAACATGTTTGTTGAGATTATCAGTTTATTAAATTATAATAATTTACATATTAAACGTCTGTATAAAATTTCCATTTCTTATATGTGTTTGTTCCATCACTAAGATGAAAAAGTATTCAAACATTTATAGCTTAGACGAAACTTACAAGTAAAACAAAGAGTAGACTTAATATTATGCACAAGCCTAAATTCTTTGTACAAATTTATTCAACCATTAGGAGATCACCGATCCAGGTCGAACACCGCTACTCGATCAGGTCAATAGTAAAACGCATTCAATACGATATTTAAAATAGCTACAGGCCCCATACCGCATCGCGGCCCAAAAGAATTATAAAACAGTTACTAAATAGCTGAAGCATCTAGTGCTCTATTGAACTTGAGAGAATGATTGATAAGAAATAAATTTCTGTTCCAAAAATATGCGTAACAATTTTTGCATGAACACCCGCTTAATTTAATATAATATATTAAGCGGAGTAAGTCGTATCTGTCTGTTTGATACCTTTTTACGCTTAAACATTTACACCCATTGTAATAAAACTTGATAACGTGATAGTCTGGGATCCGGAGAAGAACATGCACTACTTTTTACCGTGAATACGTGTTTAAATTTCCTTCCATAATCCAGGAAGGAAATCCAGGGAGGCTATCCAGAAAACATGATGACTAAAATCGGGGGATACAGTTAGATGCCGCGGCCACATATCTATTGTATACCCAAGTTACCCAATTTTTAATTTCATTACAACAACAACAACCGATACCGTGGGGTAATCGCCACCATTACGTACAGAATTATATCTACGAGTCTCGCCTGGATTTTTTCGCTCACGCATTCGCTCGCGCCCTCAATGGACACCCACGCGGGAAAAGTAGCTGGCAAAAGTGTCATACAAGTAAAAGGCTAAAGTTTATAAGCTTAGGTGTGTGTATCGCTGGAGTAGTGCTGCAGCTTGTCCCGTAGCCGGTGCAGCACGACGTGGTGTGGGGTCCGCGGCAGGGGGGGCGGGTCGGGCGTAGGCGGGGCCCGGGGGGGCGGGGCCTAGGGCGGGGGCGGCGCAGGCGCAGGCGGTGCCTCCTGCGGAAGTGTGAAGTTCGTGAGCAGGTCGCGCACCGCCGGCCACAGCGTGCACTCCGTGTGCGACTGGTTGAACTCGTTGAAACTGCAACCATTAAATAACATGTGAAGAGTGAACAACGCTACAGAAATCACATTTAACCGATAAAGAACTTCAGTCACATCGCTCGAGAGTTATTTGTAGCTGAGTAATTTCTAAGTCAATGTAAATTTCAACTTCCGTTTACATGTGACTCTGTGTGTGATACGGCTCCCGTATACGGCCTGGGCCTATGATTTATAAGATTAATTTCTCGTAACCATCGCATCGCCAATGTGAAATAAAGTATTTGCAGGCGTATCATAAAAAACACACGTAACATAATATATGAAAGTGTAAGTACAAAAATATCAGCATACCGTTTGAGATGTAAACTGACTGCAATGAGATGTGGTTGTGCGTTCTGTTTGTCAGCCAGCTGAGTCACGTTCATCTGCATGTCATACACTAGCGGTAGAACGAGCTGAGTGTCGCCACGCGTCAGGCAGATCTGGAGTAAAATATCATTAAAATTAGAATTGTATTTTTTCTATTTAGGAGTTATTTTTTTTGATCGTTGGCGAAAAAAAGGGAAAACATTTCTCAAGGATATATTTGTTCATTGATTAGTTCACTAAAATACAACTATTGCATTATCGTTTTGCCTTTATAATCTGAGTCGTCTAGTCATAAATCTTTTTATTATTTACTAGCATTGCCGCGCGGTTTCACCCGCGTAAGTCCTGATCCCGTGGGACTATCGGGATAAAAAGTAGCCTTTTTTATCTTTTTTTTTCGTGCGGAAATCCCTTCGGATATCCCCCCCCCAGCGGGGGCGGTTATGTCGGGCTTGAACCGACTAAAACCGCACGCCGTCTCGGGTCTACAGACGCCGGGGTGTAAGGTTGCCCATAGAGCATATCCCTCGCACCTCGACTGACCCTGGGCCATCTCCGGTTTCGAGATGGCTCTCTCGGGTTTGAAAACCACGGTGTCCCCGTCTTGCCCCGGTTTGGGGGAGGGGCGCTAGTTCCCCACTATGTAACTATTTTTGAAATCGGTCCAGTTGCTTCGGAGCTATTTAATGCAAACAACCAAATTTTTTCCCTTTATAATATTAGTAGTATTTCACTGGCTTTTATTGTTCTTAGAGAATGTTATGATGTGCGTCAGTGCGTTGTGACGTCTATAACCAGACGACCCATTTGCTAACGGCCGTAATAGGGTATCGTGACTATGCATCTAAATATTAAAATCTTTTTCGCGGGAGACTTTATAAAATACAAATAAAGAGAGAGTACGTTCAAATATTACACCACGATTATAACCAAAAGTAATATGAAGACAAATTTATTATTGTAGGTACATAAATACATGTTATACATAGAAACCCTGCAACCAATGCAACTAGACGTGTGCATGTATAAAAATATTAGCACAATATGGAAATCGATCCCGCGACCTACGCCTACGCATGCGAGTCGAGTTGTAGTGTGGTAGCGGTGGGGTACTCACAAAGAACAGTATCTTGTGCTTGGCGAGCAGCACGGCGGGCTGGCCGGCGGGCACGATGGGCGGCGCGGCGGGCGGGATGCGCAGCGCCCAGTGCAGCTGCCACAGCGCGGGCGCGGCCGGCGCCAGCTCGGCGCGCATGAGCGCCACCAGCGAGCCCAGCGCCGCGCCCGGCGCGCCCCACGCGCGCGTCCAGCCCTGCAGCGCCGTGCAGCGGAACGGCGCCACGCACACGCGCGCCTCGAAGAACTTCTCCACCACCTGCGAGCGAGGGGCGAGTGCGGCGTGTCATACAGGTGGCAGTACGGAAGTGTTCGGCAGACACTACCGTACATACACAGCGATACTGCATAGTAGCCAATTGCTTAATAGTAGCTGGAAAATAGTTAGTCTAAATCTATATTTTTGAAAATAATCTATAATCTTTGTTATATAAAACAAAACTGTGTTAATGAGACCATTAATAACTGGAGAACGCGTGTACCAATTTTCATGAACATAGATTTCTTTCTTTTTTCTTTTTAGGGTTCCGTAGCCAAATGGCAAAGAACGGAACCCTTATAGATTCGCCATGTCTGTCTGTCCGTCCGTATGTCACAGCCACTTTTTTCCGAAACTATAAGAACTATGCTGTTGAAACTTGGTAAGTAGATGTATTCTGTGAACCGCATTAAGATTTTCAAACAAAAATAAAGAAAAAAACAATACAGTTTGGAGGTTCCCCATACTTAGAGCTGGAACTCAATTATTTTTTTTTCTTTTTTTTTTGTCTTCGAAAATGATAGCCATGGATAGGTCTTCTAAAATGATATTGAGGTTTCTAATATAATTTTTTTGTATACTGAATAGTTTGCACGAAAGACACTTCCAAAGTGGTAAAATGTGTCGTCGTCGTCGTCCCCCCCCCCCCCTGTAACTGATCGAAGAGAATGATAGTTTAGTTTAAATCGTAAGTATTTATATGTTATTGTGGGGACAGAATGTTGACAAGCACTCGATCGTGCGGTCCCGCTGCGACGGGCAGTCGCATACGATCCGGGCAGTCTTACACCCCGGCGTCTGTAGACCCAAGACGGCGTGCGGTTTTAGTCGGTTCAAGCCCGACATAACCGCCCCCGCTAGCACGCGGGGGGTATCTGAAGGGATTTCCGCACGATAAAAAAAAAAGGTAGGACACGTACACTAAAGTCGTGAGTTTGAATCAGTACACGATCTTAACTTAACACCAATTGCTTTTATTGGCTCCGGCCGAACATCCGAACGAGGTTTACCATCAGGTAACAGATATACCAACATTGTTATTTCACCGCGGTACACGAGCCTCATAACGTATATACTTCACGAGGTGGGCGTGACCTGCCGGTGCATTGCGCGTTGTGCGCTAGACAGTCGCTTTAACGAGTTCTCGAGGTTGGCACGGTGTTACACCTGCGCCCGCGCTATTTTGATTGGCTATTGCCACGCGCTTTGAAAGAACATTGTTTGATTTGTTTGTTGAATGTTGAGTAATGGTGAACATTGATTGCCGAGATAGTTATCTCTTTGTTAAAATAAAGTGAATACGCCCATCGCGTTCGTT
The DNA here is from genome assembly GCA_946251805.1 of Cybosia mesomella. Lineage (NCBI taxonomy): Eukaryota > Metazoa > Arthropoda > Insecta > Lepidoptera > Erebidae > Cybosia > Cybosia mesomella. The sequence goes on along the minus strand of OX276390.1, from coordinate 23,353,107 downwards.
GGACTTGGAACATTGCTGCGGTGGAACCCACCTTCTGGGAAGTATATCTCACATTTTATTTTACTGCATAATTAGTTTTTTGTATATTCAATTACACGTACATTCATGTCACATACAGTTAGATACACTAGATAGGCACACTTTCCGAGCTTTGCTACTTTCCCGGCTGAATCCCGGTCCATTGAAGGTCAGTGACCCATTTCGTAATATATTTTATGTATTGTTGATAATAAATAACGGATTGATTTTATTTTGGTTGGCAATTTGAAACTTAACACGCGGTTAGAGTCCGCCATTTTGAGTGTTAATTTATCGGTATTATTTTGCCTTTTGGTGAAATTGAATTTGACTATTTTCACATTAAAACTTGGAATTGTTATTGTAATTAAAATATTTCCTGGTCGATTTCGATCGGGTGTCAATTGCGGCTTAATTTGATTCTTGAAACAAGTGCTAAAATTCTGTTTAACTTTGAATTTTTGTTTATTCATGTTTGATTGGACCCGCCGGGAGGTCTGAATAGATATTTATTTGTGTTTACTTGCTATAAAATGGAAAAAAAAATTGAAAGTAATGTATGATTTGATTTGTTTGTATCCGTGCGTTTTTAGTAGGTTCGGTTAACCGGTTTTTATAAAATTGCGTTATTTTGTTGTTTGAACCGTTTTATATTCGTGCCGATTTCCTGTTTGATGCTTCGTGCGTTTTTAGTAGGTTCGGTTAACCGGTTTTTATAAAATAGCGGTATTTTGTTGTTTGAACCGTTTTATATTCGTACCGACTTCCAGTGTTTGATTAATGCTTTGTACCGTTTGTTGACTGCACCTTGGTGTAGATCCGGATCATTAGACACTTTATTTTAGTTAGATATTAAGTTTTAGTTTTATTTGCGTTTCCACTGTTGGCTTTAGACCACGCTTCGGAACGAAGTAGTGATTGCGTGAAACTGAGTGGTGGGGCAACGGCTTGAATACTACCTGCTCGTGGTCTCACTCCTCACCCTTGTCTCCGGGTTGAAGGAGACTGGTAGCAGAGCTGTTAATTGTTTTTTTTTATTACTGCGCTCGCTCGGTTCACGCACTAAACAATGATAAAACTAAAAAAAATATACGATATACTTTACTATGTAAACTTCCACCGAAAATTGGTTTGAACGAGATCTAGGAAGTAGTTTTTTTTTAATGCGTCATAAATCGTAAACCGCAATTTTTCATTTTCATTTTTCATTCAATCAACTCAAATTAAAAAAAAACATTATTATGTTACTTGCTGCTACGGAACACTTCATGAGCGAGTTGGACTCGCACTTGGCCGGTCTTTTTTTAAACAACGGAAATCCCCTTGGTTACCCCCCACCACCGGCCAGTGTGGGTAGTTATATCGAACTAGAACCGACCAAAACCGCACGTCGTCTCGGGTCCAGAGCGTAAGGTGGCCTACTAAGGCAATTCCTTCGCCCTTCGGCTGACCCTGGGCCATCTACGGCTTTGATATGGCCATACCAGCATGATATGGCATACTGAGCCTATGCTTGGAATCAGGATAAAATATGAGACATTTACGAAATAAATTCAGCTTATAAGGTAAACAACATAACTTGATTCTAAGGCGGAAAGAGTTTGGCGGGTCAGCTGGTTGGTAATAAAAGTCAAATCCTACCTGCAAGTCGTCTGCAGACCACTGTTCCTTGTTGTGGTCGGGCAGCGGCGTCAACTGCAAGTGCAGCGACTGCATGTGCTGCGGGTGCAGCGCCACGCGCGCCGCCAGCCCCGCGTTCTCGCACCGGAACGTGAGACTCATCGAGTCCGCCGACACCATTGTCAACTGTAACAAGACAACACTTACTAAACAAAATAATAAAAACATAACACTGTGCAAACATCCATTTTTGGAATTCCTCTTGCAGATTCTCCATAACTAAATAATTTAGACACAGGATACATTTTTTTTTTAAGTATTTGTTCCAGGAAAGTGAAAATAAAAACCTTTTGAAGTGTACGGCTTATTTTACCCTTTCGAAGATATACTGAAGAGAGTTTAGTATAACATAACTATGAAATAGATAGGTATTCAAAATAAACTAAAAATGCAAATGATTTAATGAAATACAGTTGCATCCTTACAAAACTCACGTAATCCTCATGTTGCACGTAACGCTGCAGCGTGCGCTTCATGTACACGCACGCTAGGAAGCGCTGCAGCGGCGCGAGCGCGGGGCCCGGCGGCGCGCCGGCCGGGGGCTCCGCCGGCGTGCACAGCGTCTCCAGCTTGCTCACGGCCAGGGGCGCCGCCGTAGCGCCCGCCCAGCCGCGCCCGCCCGGGCCGCTGGACGCCCTCGCACCACTCGACGAAGTCGCCTGAGGGCCTGTCGACATTGTAGTAATATAGGCACCGGTCGGTAGACAGTTCTGTGGCACGACATCTGCCTACCAGGTCCTATTGTTATAGTCTCATGTTATATGGATATAAGGCGTGAATAAGTTAATAAGTCAACTTGCACAACATTTTGAGTTATGTAAAACTTCCATAACAACAAATACAATAATTGATAAAAATGCTTTCGCACTATCTGAAAATTTACACGAAATTTATTATATTTCATTAATAAATAACTTAAAAGAATGTAATTACTATAATTTGATTAACTAACAAAATTTAGACTCCTTTCGACTTACACCTCGTACCTTTTCGACTTATCGAGTTATTCATGCCTCGGACGATTAAACTGATCAGTTATAAAAAAAACATACAGCGCGTACTTACCCTTATGATCGATATGGTGTCGCGGCGACGGATGGTGTCCGGGCGAAGGGCGCGGTAGAGAGGGCGACGCCGGCCAGGGGGTGAACGGAGACGTGGGCGGCGGGTGAGGCGACGCTGCGGGCGCCGCGTGAGGGGATGGCGCGAGGGGAGAGGCGGGGGATGCCGACACCCCGGGACCCGCGCTGCCCGCCCCGCCAGCTCCACCAGTTGGTGACGTCAGGTTGAACGAACCGCCGCCCAGCTGAATTGGTCATTTATTATTTTGTACTGCTATGCAATTTAAACCAGAATAACCTAGATGGCTCAACCGATTTGTAAAATTTGTCATAGAAATAGTGTATAACGTAATGAGGAACATAGCATAGTTTTTATTTCAGAATACAGCAATCTGTTGCAGCAGAGCTGCAAGCACTAGCTAGTTTTGTATATTTCAAAAGGACGTTATATGGTTGTTACGCTTTAAAACGTTAACTACTCAACCGGTCAACATGAAATTTTGAAATTATATACGTTATCAGATGCACATAAAAGGACATAGAACATAGAGTAGGTACTGTAGGTAAAGAAGTTATTTTCTAGTGGGATAGAAAAATAATTTTTCGGTGGACATATATTAAAGTGAGCGATTCCGCTGACTGAAGCTAGTGGATAATAAAAATATACGGCTATACTTCTGGTACATCCGAGTCTGTAGAAGATAACAGGAACCAAATTGGCCAAATTAAAAAGTATAAGTAAATAAAAATTATGATTTACTTGATGTTGCGCCGGCGATGCTGGGTGCGGAGTGACCGGGGCGGAGTGCGGAGTGTGCGGCTGCGGCGGCGTCAGCGGGGCGGGGAACCTCAAGCCACCTGATCATAAGGAACACCAGTTATATCCAATGAACATGCGAATACGAATAATTGTTAAATTGTAATAAAAACACAAAGTTGGAAAGCCGGTTGGAATGAAATCGTGGAAAACAAATAATATATTAACGAAAAGATTTATCACTTTGCAGTCCAGATTCTAGGGTGGAATATAAGAATAATACTGACTAACATCGTGTTTTTGCACCATTAACTGGAAGCAGTTGTGTTTCTTACAAACTGGAAATAGAATAGCTTTTCTGTAAAGAATTTATTTAACATACTTGGCGGCATGGGTGACATTGGAGAGGGCGGATTATCATCTTCTGCTAACAGTCTTGCACTCATGGTATCTTCAACGTAACGCGACAGGAACGCCTGAATAACACAAAGAAATATGAACCCTTATGTCCACAGTGTCCACACATACAAATAATAACTATTATAAATTTAGATCGGAAAGAGAGATTATCCAGGACGGGACCTGAACCCGCGACGATTCCCTTACAAGGGGAATACTCTGACTAACTGAGCCACCTGGACACGCCCTAGATATTCGAAAATCTCCGAAATATTATAAATCTCAGGGCGAAGTATAGCAACATTTCATTGAATAACGTTTATGTACATAGACGAAGAAATGTTAAACAGAATGTTCTTGATTTTCCTAAGAAACAAAGTAGGGTTCTTCAAAATATGTATAAAAAGATTGTATAAGATTGTAACTAGGTCGACAAAAGCGAAGGGTGTCATTGGTGAGCATTTATCATAATCAAATGAGCCGCAACACCCCCAGTGATATAAAAGGATTTACTTATTTTAGTTACTGGTTAGAAGTAATATATCTTAGTTAAAAACCAATACGCATGTGGTAAAAATGGAGTCGGACACTGTGTACATATTTTGCATAATTTTATTATATTTCTACAGATTTTGAAGTATTTACATTCATACATAAAAGACGCAATTAAAATATCATTCATTTGTTCATGTATCAATCGTTCATTCATTCGTTCCATGTTGTTAGTATTTTCATCAATATCTGTTCTACGTGTAATATAAACTACCTTAAGTCCTTGAGCAGGTGCGAACTCATCGACAACGGCGTTCCGATCAAATTTGGAGTAGGATCCGTCGCGTATGGTGACCACGCCGCCGCCGCGTATGCCCACCTCCAGCGAGTACGCGCCCGCGTATATAACGCGGATCTGTCACATAACAAGCATATTACAATAAATAACGGATAGCATAGAATATTATTTACACCAGCCAGAGGAGATATACTTTACGTCTCCAAGCCTGTAATTTACATATTTTTATTTGATTTATAAACTGTTTACTGTTTATCTAACTAATATTATAAATGTGAAAGTTTGTATGTTTGTATGTTTGGATGTTTGGATGTTTGGATGTTTGGATGTTTGTTACTCAATCACGCAAAAACGACTGAACGGATTTGGATGAAATTTGGCATGCATGTAGCCTGTGACATGGAAAAGAACATAGGCTACCTTTTATCCCGATTCCTTAAGTAGTTCCCGAGGGAAAATTAAAAATTGTTTACCAGCGAAGCCACGGGGAGAAAACTTTGAAATTTGGAATGCATGTCACCTATGACATGGAAAAGGACATAGGATACTTTCTATCCCGATTTCTCAAATAGTTCCCGTGGTAAAATCATATATATCATAATAATCATAATAATTTGGTGATAATGTAGGTACTGTTCTTTTATAACATAATAATAATAGCTTTTCGCCGGCTTCGCTCACAAACAATTTTTGGATTCCTACGGGAACTGTTTCAGGGATCTGGATAAAAAGTAGCCTATGTCCATTTCCATATCATAGGTTACATGCATGCTAAAATTCATCACGATTGGTTGAGGCGTTGAAGCGCCATAAGAGGACAAACAAACAAATAAACAAACACATTTTTTTATATTCTAAAGAATAACTAACGCAGAAAATTTTAATCTATGACACGGAGAGAGACAGATTATTTCGAACCCTCAAATAGTTCTCAAACTTCATCAATAGATGGCGCTGCCTTAAATTTAAAACACGCAAGCGATTACGTCTTGCGGATTTCATATAAGCACTAATGTTGGTCGCGCCGAACGTCTCGAATAGTTCTCAAACTTCATCACTAGATGGCGCTGCCTTACATTTAAAACGCGCAAGCGCGGTTACGTCTTGCGGATTTCATATAAGCACTAACGTTTATCGCGCCGAACATCTCTTATCTAGGGGCTACCTGCGTTTATATCTGCGTTTTGACAAATTTAATGAATAACGACTAGGTTTACTTTCTGGATTCGATTTATTTGCTTTATTATTTGGTACTGTTGTTTTGGTTTCACTGTTCTCTTTACTAACGGTCTTTTGCTTCGTTTATCGGAATTAATTCCTTGCTTTGCGATTTGGAATTGTTGTTTGGTTTCGTTTTGTTTCTTTTTAATAAATTTGCTAAGCATTTCGGATTTCGTTGTTTGTTTTTTGATTAATTTGTCTTCGTTAGCGAATTTTGATTTAGGTAATTTTCTTTTGTTGTTTTTACTTCAATCCAAAATCACAGTTTCCCAATTTTAAAACATGCCGGGAAAACGCAAATCTAATTTGTCGAGAAATTCTAAAAATGCGAGAGCTATGAAGGTATCCAGAAATCTAGAGACTTCTCCTCAAGCGGAGCTGAGGAGGATTGAGCAAGCTGGGCGTCAAGCGGCTCTCAGAGCTGCCGAAACGCCGGAGCAGGCGGATCATCGACGCCAACAACACGCTCATTATATGGCATCCCAGCGAGCTGCTGAGATGCCGGAACAATCACAAGCACGGCGCGAGGAACAAGTTCAGCGGCAGGCCAGCTTGAGAGCTGCCGAAACGCCGGAGCAGGCGGATCATCGACGCCGACAACACGCTCATTATATGGCATCCCAGCGAGCTGCTGAGATGCCGGAACAATCACAAGCGCGGCGCGAGGAACAAGTTCAGCGGCAGGCCAGCTTGAGAGCTGCCGAAACACCGGAGCAGGCGGATTATCGACGCCAACATGTTCACTATATGGCATCCCAGCGAGCTGCTGAGATGCCGGAACAATCACAGGCACGGCGCGATGAACAATGTCAGCGACAGGCCAGCTTGAGAGCTGCCGAAACGCCGGAGCAGGCGAACCGTCGACGGCAGCAATTTGCTGAATATCTGGCATCCCAGCGAGCTGCTGAGACGCCTGAACAATCTCAGGTGCGGCGCCAAGAACAAGCTGAGCGGCAAGCCAGCTTAAGAGCAGCCGAAACGCCGGGGCAGGCTGATCAGCGACGGCAGCAATTTGCTGAATACGTGGCATCTCAGCGGGCTGCTGAGACTGTGGAGGAAGCAGAAGCTCGGAGACGGGCTGTTGCTGAAAGGGTGGCGCAGCGTCGGCGAACATTTACTCGAAACACTTGGGGTGTCTTTGAACGCGCTGCATTGGAGTATGATGCGAGTCTCGACTACGGCAGTCATAGGCTCCTCAAAATGGAGAGAATGAATAAAGCGTGTAGATTTTGCAATGCGCTGAAATGGAAAGAAGAGACGGCTGGAATGTGTTGTTCTGGGGGCAAAATAGTAATCCCACGGTTAGAGGAGCCAGCGGAACCATTGAAAGAATTATTTTCATGTAGAACAGACGAATCGCGGCATTTTTTAAATAATATCAGAAAATACAATGGGTGCTTCCACATGACATCTTTTGGGGCGGATAGAGTTATTACCATGCCGGGGTTTTTTCCAACATTTACTGTACAAGGGCAGGTTTATCATAGAATTGGGACCCTGCTTCCCGTGTCAAATGGGCAGCCACAGTTTTTACAAATTTATTTTTTAGGCGATGAGGAAGCGCAAGTAGAGCGACGTTCTCGCATCGTTCAAGGTGTTCAGAGACAGACAATTCAAAAAATACAAAGGGTTCTCAACGATAATAATATTTTGGTACACGAATTCAAAACCGCTTTGGAGAACATGCCTAATGAAAGCTTCAAAGTGGTAATCCACCCAGACCGCGTGCCGCGCGGGCAGCACGAGCGGCGCTACAACGCGCCCACCACTAGCGAGGTGGCGGCAGTGGTGGCCGGCTCGGAACACACCGCCGGCAGGGACATCGTGCTGCGCATGCGCGATGGACAGCTCAGTCGCATTGCCGACACGCATAGGTTCTACGACGCTCTCCAGTACCCGATTATTTTTTGGAAAGGCCAGGAAGGGTATCATTTTGAAATACCACAGATGAATCCACAGACTGGGCGTCCAGTGCCTAACAAAAAAGTTTCTTGCATGGACTTCTATGCCTACCATCTTATGGTGCGTAACAACGATTTTAATCTGCTGCTGCGCTGCAAGCAACTTCTGCACCAGTTCTTAGTTGATATGTATGTCAAAATAGAAAGTGAGCGCTTGAGGTACATCTCTTTAAATCAAAGCAAGTTGCGAGCAGAAAACTACATTCATTTGCAAGACGCTGTAAGGAATGACGCGCAAGTTAACGCCAGTGATGTAGGGCAAATGGTTATACTCCCCTCTTCCGTCGTAAACAGCCCAAGATACCTCCATGAGTACACGCAAGATGCGTTCGCATACGTTCGGCACTATGGGCGCCCTGATCTGTTCATCACGTTTACGTGCAACTCGGCATGGCCAGAGATTACCGTTGAACTTATGCCTGGCCAAAAGGCCACTGACAGGCACGACCTCATTGCCAGAGTTTTTAAAATTAAAGTACAGAAGTTAGTCGCTCTGCTCACGAAAGGTCAAATATTTGGAGAGACGCAGTGCTTCATGTACTCCATAGAGTGGCAAAAGCGAGGCTTACCCCACGTACATCTTTTATTGTGGCTAAAAGAGAAATTGCGTCCCAGCCAAATCGACGACGTAATTAGTGCGGAAATCCCTGATGCCAACATTGACAAAAAACTACACGACACCGTTGTCAAAAGTATGATCCATGGTCCATGTGGTGCACTCAATATATCATCTCCGTGCATGAAGGATGGAAAGTGTACCAAAAAGTACCCCCGGGCGTTACTGAAGGCCACGCAGACAAGCGAAAATGGATACCCACTGTACCGGCGAAGAGCACCTCACGATGGAGGACGCACAGCTACTATTAGAATTCGCGATGGTCAGGAGTACATCGTGTTGGATAACAGGTGGGTAGTGCCCTATTCTCCCCTTCTTATCAAAATCTTCGATGCCCATATTAATGTAGAGTTCTGTAGTTCAGTGCAGGCCATAAAATATATATGCAAGTACATAAACAAAGGGAGCGATCAAGCAATTTTCAATCTGAGACAAGCTGGCGATGTAAATATTGACCCCAGAGATGAAGTGCAAACGTTCAGGGCGGGCCGATACGTGAGCAGCAATGAAGCGGCGTGGCGAATCTTTGGCTTACCACTCCACGAGAGACACCCCACTGTCACCCACCTAGCCGTGCACCTGCCCAATGGCGAGCGCGTTTACTTCACGGGGCACAATTTCCGCGATAGAGTGGCGACGCCTCCAAAGACAACATTGACTGCATTTTTCCAACTATGCGAAAGTGACAACTTCGCAAAAACCCTACTATACGCTGAAGTGCCGAGGTACTACACGTGGAATGCATCGAGGAAAGAATGGAAGCGCCGTGTACAGGGGACACCTGTAGAGGGCTGGCCAGGTGTAAAGGCTGGAGATGCACTGGGTCGCATGTATACCGTGCACGTCAGCAATTTCGAATGCTACTGTTTACGCATGTTGCTCAATCAGGTGCGAGGTCCGACGAACTTTCAGGCACTGAAAAAAGTTGATGGGCTAGAGCGAGCGACATTCAGGGAAGCATGTGAGGCACGTGGGCTATTGGAAGATGACAACCACTGGGACTTAACCATGGAGGAAGCCGTACTGTGTCGCTCAGCCGCCAAACTCAGAGAGCTGTTTGCAATTTTAGTAAGCACTTGCGGCCTCTCCAACCCTCTCCAGCTGTGGGATAAATACAAGGACGCACTGTCGGAGGATATCGCGCATAGGCTACAAGGCACGAATGAAGACTTAATAATTAATGAGGCTCTGAAATTAATAGAGGAAAAAATAATTAACTTATCTGGAAAAAATATGGGGGATTTCGGTTTGCCCACACCACAACGAAGAGGAGAATTGTCAAGCGATGTTGTAAGAGAACTTAATTACGATACCACAGCCTTAAATACTTTTGTCAATGAAATGGCGCCACGTTTACTTCCCGAGCAACGTCATGTTTATGATTTAATTATACAGCGCGTAAATAGTGGTGATGGGGGACTCTTCTTTCTTGACGCACCCGGGGGCACTGGCAAGACATTTGTGCTAAACCTACTGCTGGCCCGACTTCGCAAGGACCGTAACATAGCCCTGGCTGTGGCTTCCTCGGGAATCGCTGCAACGTTGCTTAGTGGTGGTCGGACCGCACATTCTACTTTTAAATTACCACTAAATCTTGCGAGCGAAGAAGCCCCTACATGCAACATCAGCAAAAGTAGCAACCGCGGCGCGCTCTTGCAACAGTGCAAGTTAATTGTGTGGGACGAATACACTATGTCGCATAAGCGCGCGGTAGAGGCGTTGAACCGCAGCCTGCAAGATATCCGTGGCAACCAGGCTCTGATGGGAGGTGTTGTAGTTTTGCTCGCTGGTGATTTCAGGCAGACACTGCCTGTAATTGAGAGGGGTACACCGGCGGATGAAATGAATGCGTGTCTCAAGGCGTCGCCACTGTGGTCCAAGGTAGAAAAGCTCCACCTTACGTGCAACATGCGTGTCCAACTTTTCAATGATTTGGAATCAGGTGCCTATGCCTCTAAGCTGCTGCAAATCGGAGAGGGTCGACTAGAAACGGACATAGATGGTAAAATTGAATTTACCCATGATTTTTGCCATCCAGTGACGACAGAGGATGAACTTATTTCGTACGTTTTTCCGAACTTAGAAAACAATGTCAGCAACGAAGAGTGGTTATGTGAGAGGGCAGTGCTATCGCCGAAAAATGAGTCAGTCAATAAAATTAACAAAAAGATATTGGAAGCGTTAGTCAGCGAATCAAAAATATACACATCCATTGACACGGTGATGAGCAGTGACGACAGTACAACTTACCCTGTAGAATTTCTTAACACCTTGGAATTAACAGGCGTGCCTTCCCATAAACTGGAGCTTAAGGTTGGCGTCCCAGTTTTGTTGATGCGTAATCTTGATGCACCGAGATTGTGCAATGGCACCAGGCTGCGTGTCACAGAGCTGGGGAGGAATATCATAAAGGCCACTATTCTTACCGGAGCAGCAAATGGAGAGAGCGTGTTGATTCCTCGAATACCAATTATCCCAAATAATTTGCCATTTCAATTTAAGAGGCTGCAATTTCCCATAAAGTTGGCATTTACAATGACCATTAATAAGTCCCAGGGCCAAACACTGAAAGTGGCAGGAATTCATTTGGGCACTCCTTGCTTCTCACATGGTCAGCTTTATGTCGGTTGCTCAAGAGTATCGAGTGCCCAGAACTTACACGTACTGGCGGAAAATAATAAATCATACAATGTCGTGTACAGAAGTATATTAAATTAAATTAGGTATGTGCGTCAAACAAAAATATAATTTTTGTGAGATATTATTTTGAGTTATTAAATACTTAATCACTCCAAACTGCAGCTAATTATCTCTATTACAGCGCAAGCGATACCACGGGTTAATTTTTTTTATTCCATTTTCTTTTATTACTCACATTTTTCATTTCTCTCTGGACCCAATTCTCATGCAGACGAAGTCGCGAGCAGAAGCTAAATGTGAAAGTGTGTTTGTTTCTTTGTCCTTCTTTCACGTCGTCTTGACGTTGTATAAATGTATATTTGATACTTACGAGCAATAAAATATTTTGACTTTGAAAGGAAGCAATGGATTTACATGATTTTTTTATGGGGATAGTCTTAGGTAAAAACGTCTTATACCCACGGGAAAACACGTTTAACATTTCCCAATGACCACGCGGGCGAAGCTGCAGGCAAAACTCAACCCCTAACGGGGAGAAAAGAGGGTTGAAAGATTGTGTGGAAGTCCGTCATTTTTGAAGCTACAAGCATGAAACTTTGGTTTTAGGTTAACAATTAATCGTGTCAATCGTGGTAGAGGCCATTATATTTACCGGCTGAGCTCGAGGTGAATTATTCCCCGAATACCTCTGATACCAACGGAGTACCCGTTCGAATTCAAGAGATTGCAGTTCCCTCTTAAGATCTGTTTCGCTATGACGATTAATGAAGCTCAGGGTCAGTCACTGAAAACAGCGGGAATAGACTTAAGAGGGAATTGCTTCTCCCACGGTCAGTTCTACGTGGCCTGCTCGAGGATGAGCTCACCAAGCAACCTGGCCGCGTTAGCACCTGAAGGCAGAACCTGTAACGTGGTTTGTAAGAAGGTACTTTAATAATTATGTAAGAGCTAAATATTAATTTTTAAAGTGTTTAACTTAAAGTACCTCCTAATAAACTTATAGATTACAAATTCCGGGCGGATTGCTTATTTAACGCGGACGAAGTCGCGGGCAAAAGCTAGTATTTTAATAATTATATAAAAAATTTAACTTAAAAGTGAAATATTATGAAGTTCTTCACTGTTTAAATTTAATAAAAGTATAGTCATATTATTTTCATCAAATTCCATTTCATTGATCATGGATGGAGTGCCGACAGAAGTGAAAACTTGAACAATTACTAGTATATTTTTTGAACCTTCAGTGTCGGTAAAAACTCAAGAACCCTTAAGAACCCCACAAAATACTCAAAAACCTTCAAGAACCCCACGAAAAACTCAAGCACCCTACGAAAAACTTAAGAACCCCACGAAAAATTAAGAACCCTCAAGAACCCCACGAAAACTCAAGAACCCTATAAAAAGATTATTTATAATAAAAATATCGGTAACGGTAAGCGTCGCGAATTCAATTGCTTTTTCCGTTCTCAAAAATGTCCAACGCACCTTAAGAAATTTTCACTTCAACAACGTGCCTATAGTAGATTGTTACATAAGGGTTGTAAGTCAGCCATTTCACCCGAGATATTTCTGGCGCTCGAACAAAGTGAGAGCGCCAATAGTTTGAGGGTGAAATGGTGACATTCACCCGAGTTAAACACTCTACTTTTCATTCCGACTATGTGAGGAAATTAAAATACTACACACAAATTTAATGAAACAGGTATATTGATTATCAGTTAAAATTTAAAGTAAAATTAGAACAATTTGAAAATAGATTATTAACAACAGCTTTTGCCTGTTCTTAAATCTCTTCGGGAGTTAAATTAATATCATTGTCACTGGAATCACTCTCCGAAACCATTTTAAAGAACAATTAACACAAGGTATTTATTTATATTGAATCTCGTTTTCCCGCTAATTCTTTAGCAACTTAAATTGTTTTTTTTTTAATACTGAAAAAAAGTTATAATTCACGTGCATACTGCCAACATTAGAAAAGTTTTGAAAATTGAATCTATTGGTTACATTGTAATCGAGTTAGTCACGAGATGTGCATTTAGGCGGCCATGTAAAAAAAATCGTCATGATATCAAGGCATTATGACGTAATGAAATTATCATGGACTCCATGGCAAAACTTAAAATTAAAAGAAAAAAACTTTCCACCCTAGGGATGATATAAGCTACTTTCCACCCGGCTATCTACCCATGAAAATTAAACTTTCCGAACAGGAGAGATGAAAAAGATGATTTCACTTCAAAAATTATTTCATGTTACAAAAAATATCCACAACTGCAAAATTGACTTAAAAAAAACAGTAATCAAAATTTATGAATAGAATGCTGCTTCCTTTCATAAATACACACATTTAATGCTGAACAATGTACTAACCTTTCTCCAAGAATGGGCAAGCAACGTGAAAGTCGGTGTAGGCATGAGTGTGCGTACGTGATGCAAGCCCAGTTGAGGTAGCGTAGGCAGCCGACTGAGCGCTAATAGAGGCGCGTACGTCTCTCGTAGTACTACGCCCAGTGACATCAAGTCCTTGTGACTGGCAGGAAAAAACCAAGGTTTTAAGTTGTATAGGAATAAAATATAAATACAGATTCACAATACCATTTCCACAATAAATTCCATGTTGTGTCCTAATATATATATGTTGATGAGGCTAACGAACTTCATATGAAAGTGGTTGGTGGTGGCTATCAAGTGATTGGGAGATACTCTAGGAACTATTACGTAAATTAAAACTTCAGCTGCTTAGATATAAAAATGTAATCTGTTCTCTTACACAGGTAGTTAGCAAGTGAGGTACTTGAAAAAACTTAAATGCAGTACCAGTATAATTTACTTCATTCTGATAGTATCCAAATTAATGGCCATTAAACATCGCTGTGAAAAATAATTCAGGCATTTCGCGAACACATAGTAACAGCCACTTCATAGGCGGCTTAGTGCTGCTGCTGTTAATTATTTCAGTTAAAATATTGAAAGTGTATTAATTTATTTTTAGTATTATCTCACTTTTAAATGTTATACGCTGATCAGCACGTATTGATGCATGTGGTAATGTCAACGTTTTACGTATTGTCATACGGTTTTAGTAGTATAAACTTACCAGTTAATATACTGATCAAGATGATGGTGTAGCAGATGGTGGGCGTTAGCAGCCGGTTGGTGCGCGGGAGTGGCGACGGTGTAGCGTTGCGTGGTCGCGTTCCACTGCAACACGGCTGTTGCACGTTGCACCGCACCAAAACCAATGACTAAGGAACGATATGTGTACGATCTTATGCACACGCCTTGCCAAAGGGTGTCGCGCTCTGTAAATGCAAATGAAATACTAAATTGCTTATCATGCTTCTTTGCTCGATATTTATAACGGCAATAACCAGGTTTGTTCTCATGAACCGTGATAGCTAGACAGTTAAAATGTTCACAGATAATCTATTTCTATTGCCGCTATAACAACAAATACTATAAATAAAATAAAATAAATATTTAGCGGGGCTCCCATACAAGGAACTTAATTTTTTGCCGTTTATTTTTTGCACTATATTAATAACGGCAACAGCTAGTAGGAATTTAGTACCACGGCGTCGTTACTACGCGAGTACTATCACAACAACGATTCTGCGACGGAAGCGCAACAAAAATGTTGTACTCAATACAACGTAAGTTCGAGGAGACGGGTACAACGTTAAATAAACCACGATCCGGCAGACCTAGTACGTCGCGAGAACCCGTAAACTTAGAGCGGGTACGAGCATCTGTTTGAGAACAACCTGGGTCTCTCTACTCGAGTGTTTTAAATGTGCCCAGAACTTCTCTAAATCGTAATCTACACAAGGACTTACATTTACACCCGTATAAAATCCAAATTGTACAGCATTTAAGGCCAAATAACTACGCACAGAGACTGCAGTTTGCTAACGAAATGCTTGAGAGATTTGCGAGCTTCAATAACATCTTTTTCTCAGATGAGGCACATTTTCACCTAACTGGGCACGTCAATAGGCAAAATTGCAGATACTGGAGTGATGCTAACCAGCAATTGAAGCACCAAAAACCCTTACACTCATCCATAGTTAATGTATGGACAGCTTTATCAGCCAGTGGCATTATTGGTCCATATTTTTATGAAGATCAAAGAAATCGTCCCGTTACCGTCAACACAGAGCGATACATTGCTATGCTACAGAACTTTTTTGCTCCAGCACTACAGGACTACTCTGGTTATAATCAACGGGCATGGTTGAAACCATGACCGTTGATTAAAACAAGATGGGGCAACATGTCACACGTCCAGCGACTCCATAGCAGCAGTTCGTGAAATTTTTGGGCAAAAAGTCATATCCAAAAGAGGTGACATTAACTGGCCACCCCGCAGCCCGGAATTGGCACCAATGGACTTTTTCCTTTGGGGATACCTTAAGAGCAAAGTCTTTAATAACAACCCACAGTCTATTGAAGAATTAAAAGAAAATATACGCGAGGAAATTCACAACATTTCTCTAAACACTTGTCGGGCGGTGATGGGATATTCACAGAATATTTAGTTATTTATTCACTTCATAAATAGATAATTAAATTAAAATAAAATAAATGAAGTATATTATACAGAATATAATAAATAATTAAGTAATTAATATACATTGTATAGAATAAAAGATAATGGTACGGAACCCTTCCTATGCGAGTCCGACTCGCATTTTTCGATTATTTTATTTCCTAATAATTTGATATTATATCACATATTAGGATTGTAACAACTGCAAACAAGTTACAACTTTCAAATCGCCATTCACAACATTCATTACAGATAGTCCCATTTTACAACAACTTTGTTGAAAAATAAGGTCAGTCCATACCATTCATCAAGTTTCATAAACTGATATACTTCATCATGCTGGTATACCATAACATGTGCATTGCATTTTCTATGTTTTAATGAAAGAAGTGGATGCTGTTGAAAGTAAAAACATGAATATTGGTGAAGGTTTTGGAAGAACAGATAACATACCTTGAGCCGGTCTGAGCATAAAGTCATGTAATAATGTATGTAAGTGTACAATGGCGCCCCAATCTGCAAGAAAGGCGTCCGCGGTGCGACCTGCGTCCGTCCCGAGTTCATACTGCAAATATACGCATCGGCGCTCGCCTGCAAAGGAACACAATAGAAATAATCGTGCACTCACTAATCGGTGTTGAATCACGCGAATATGATTATTTTAAGAAAAGATATTGCATCCTTATTCTTTTATTTTTGTGCCTAAACAATTTTCCGACCTTCTAAATAAAGACTAAGATGGTGTCTCATGTCTTGAAGTGTAAAGTTATCTCAAACAGATTGTATTATATTATAAGTGAAGTTAATTTAAGCGTGTAACAATAAAATGCCAGAAGACTGTTTAGAGTGAGCCGTGACAGTTGTAAATACCTTGTTCCCTCGGATTGGGCGTGCGTAGTGGCGAGCCGTGGAACACGATCTCGGCAGTCCAGACGCGCGCCTGGTTCTTGGTGGTGAGCCGGATGGTGGCGGCCAGCAGGCGCGCGCGCAGCGCGTCGGCGGCACGCGCGCACGCGCCCTCGGGCCGCGGCAGCGCCACCACGCGCATGCCCAGCGCCGAGCCGCTCCACTCGGGCTGCACGCCGCCGTGCGTCACGCCGCGTGCCGCCAGCTGCACAGTGTTCGACTGTCGTTACTCTAACTCTAGGACTACTATACATGACACGATTTCGAACAATAATTGAATTGAACCAGAACTCGGGCTGCACAGCGCCGTGCGTCACGCCTCGCGCCGCCAGCTGACACCACATAGTGAGACAATCGTCGCTATTCTAGGGCGTAGTACTCTATTATTTGAATATGTATACTCTAAATATGTAATAAATATTAAAATATATAAATTCACAGAATTTCAGCTATCCAGGATAGGTCCAGGTAGCTCAGTTGGTCAGAGTTTCTCCCCCAGAAAAGGTCATGGATTCAAGTCTCGTTCTTGTAATTTGACTTTCCCCGATTAAAATACCGAGGAAAAGTTAGCATACTAATTGCTTCATTGCAAAGAATGTCATCAAATAATGTGTGCATAATTGCCGAAATGGATTTCTATAGAACATTCTAACTCAATGGAAAATATTTTTAAGGTCTGTGAAAAATGGCAGCAACTCTTAAAATATTTTAGAAAAACCTCTACCAAATAAAAGTATGAAATATTACCACCTGAATATACCTATAAGATGATCTATTACCTCTTGCGCGAGATTGACGAAAGGGACTCGTTCATCAGCAGCGGCGACTACATGCGCCAGCTCCGGTATGAAGTAGGCAGGCTGGCGGACCCGCACTGCGCGCTGATTCGCTGAAGACAGCCTACGCTTTCCGGGTTGCATACCTTTTGAATGACGGCATACATGTACACACTGGGCTACATTTCACTTTGACTCCAAAATATATTTCTTACATACTTGCTATTGTATATTTATAAAATAAGTGTGGCTCCAAGTGAAAGCAATAACATTCATGTGTCTCAACCCCCACCCCACATATTTTATGGTTACCCTAACTGTCTGTTAGTTTCATTTCATGTATATTTCAACTTTAATAGTAAGTATGTAATAGTAACTAACTATAGTGAACAGAGTGCCAAGTCTCGGAATAAAATATGTTCAAAATTCACTCTCAGTCTAGTCTTGATTTCATGTCGATTTCTCAAATGTCAAAACTATTCTCGTAACACTTTTTTATGATGGTATTGAATGGTATTACATTACAGTTCCATCATAAAAAAATAATAATAATATCGAAATTGTGACTGAAAGTTGAAAAAAGTGCAAATCCTTTGCAAATCAGTGTAAATCGGTATTCTGCTAAACTTTGTCATTGATATTGTAATGCAAACGAAATAAAATTTGTTTTCTCTTCGCTCTATAAACGTCAAAATTGTCATTTTTGTGCATTTAGCTATTAAATACATATTTGGAGGTAAAATTTTTGTGAGATTAAGAGTTTGTAAGGGTTCAGTCGTCTTAGTTTCAATGAATATTATGTATTATATTTAGTATATAATTAGAAATAATATATTACTATTGTACAACCAAATAAAAAAGATGATTTTAACAAAGAAATAAAACCAATGTTACCTACGTTAATCTACATACATATACTACAACGCTAACAGCAACTCTCGAGTCTCTCGATTTTTTTATAAGTCTTCTTAATTCTCTGTGGATTTCGCACAAAAGGCGTATTAATTTTGTTTGTTAAAGTTATTTTTCTTCGTTGTTTTCAGTTATTTTGGTTTAAATAGTATTGTATTGTTAAGATTTGTTTCTATGTTTAAGATTAGGCTGTGTGTAAAGATGACATTGTGTCAACGCCCCTTAAAACATAAAGATTAAAATGCATGTTATTAATCATGTGACTGAACTGACATTCATTATACCGAACCTTTTTTATTAACAGAATACCTTATATTCGGTCAATTCATAATTCAGTCGCAATTCAATCACAATTCGGTCTGTGATTGGTATTATTACGAGAATTGGCCCTCGGGTATTTATAAAAGAACTACGGCCTCACCCGGCAAACTTCATTCCGCCCTAGAATAAAGTTATGTTGGTTACCTTATCAGCTGAACGTATTTCGTGAATGTCGCAAATTTTTAATCATCGTAATTGCTAGTATAGGCACAGTATCCCGAGGGGATCATCTCAAAGCCGTAGACGGCCCAGGGTCAGCCGGGGTGCGAGGGAATGGCCTTATTAGGCCACACTACATCCCGGCATTAGAGACCCGAGATGGCGGCGTGGGGTTTTGGTCGGTTCGAGTCAGACATAACTACCCCCACTGGCGGTGGAGCAACCGTGGGGATTTCCGCAAAAATAATTACAAAATGGTACAGTGTAGGCGGAGACAAATCTAAAAAATCTAATACCATGAAAATTAGTTCACCCGTTCTCGAGTTATAAACGGTCTCACTAACACGACTTTGTGTTATATATATATGTTACGGCTAAAGGTAGGTGTGAACATAAACTTAAGATTAGCCGGCTAAACTTAGGTTTATCTTCGACGAGGTGTTAATGTTAGTTTCTTCTATCTTTAGCCGGCTAAACTTAAGTCTAACCGCAGGCCCTTGGCTAAAAATGTAGAAGGAAATGGGAAAGGAAACAATGTTGTTTACTATTTTGACACGAAAACTTTTATTAAAAATAATCACTCTCATTATGCATACTTTTATGTACCTATTATGTTAGTTATCAGTTGTAGATTACGACGGAGCCCCGCTACGCGGGGCTCCTATATCTAGGTGCATTATCACAAGTGACCTAACACGAAGGGTTATTGCGGAGGTCTCTGCGAGACCTCCGCAATAACCCTTCTAACCTATATCTATCCGTGTCGAGGCGCGCGGTGTCCACGAGCTCGCTTCGCTCGCTCCCGCGGCTTTTGCTGACCTGGCTTCTAGAATTACATTATCGTACTGTTCGTCATTCAAATAAAAACTATTATCAGTTCGTTTTGATGTTATTAACTCACGAAACTTACTGTAAAAGTTCGTTTTAAGCGTTCGTTTTAACCGCAAAGAAAGATAACGCAATACTAAACCAAAACATTTCCACGTGCGCGCGCGATTCCTCCTCCACCGCCCCCTCAAACCCTCCGCCGGCCCGGGCGCCCATCGAATACATTTTTACCCGTTTCGTTTCGGTTAATGTGCACATTAACCGGCTAAAGATGGAATATCCCGACGCAAACTAACATGTTATCGAACTTTAGCTGCTTCTCGAAGATAAACCTAAGTTTAGCCAGCTAATCTTAAGTTTATGTTCACACCTACCTTTAGCCGTAACATATATATCATATATATATAGATATTTAACTTTGACACTGATATTTTCAGATTGCCAATATAATCTTAAATCTTACTAGTTATTAGCGACGACGCCAATACTTGTAATTTGTAAATAGTTCATAAGGTTATGTAATAAGTTTTGTAATTAGATTTAAGTGAATAAAAAGTCCCAAATGAGTCTCCAATCATTTCCGTTTGGCGGCGCCACCTACGCAGAACGCGCCACGAAGCTTAGCTACTGTAGAACTTTACCATAACGAGAGCCGGTAGCTATTTTTATAGTTTTTAAGGTCTAAACTAATGTTTTTATTGTTAAATTTATGTTATTAAGTAAATATAAGGTATTATCTATAAGATAAAATTGTAAAATATAGAATCCGTGAGGAAAAGTAAAATAGGCAATGTAAACAAAGCCGCTGATTGGCTAAAGCAGTTTGTAGGTAGAATCCAAAGGGCTCTCATTGGTCAGAGTGTAGGGGGTTCGCTTCCCGACAAATAAAAGATAAGTTTTTAGTTGGAATATGTATTCATAGATTACACATGAATATATGTAATACACGTTATGCCCTATACCCTATGTAAACCGGTCATTTTTCCTCCCGAATTCAGTCCGGAACCAGCAGCCCTAGAGAAAAAACCTCTAATAAACAAGAAGTAAGAAATCGCTGTTTCACTGGAAAGACCCTTGAAATTGAAGTACCCTTCTGCAGATCATCATTCGTCAAGCCGCAAGCATTTCAGAATCCACGCTCCCATCGGCACCTTCGTCCACCCGCCAGCATCAAGATCTTCATACAGTCCACTCGCCGCCCGACAGAAGCACCAGCGGTATAAAAGTCATTAGGCCGCCATATACCTCTTGGCCATCTATCCCGTTTATGTCGTACCCAACATTTTTGGTCCTTCGAGCCGGATCGGGTCACGATTTGAAGAATAGAAGATGCCAACCACAAGAGCAGGATCAGAACAATCGAAGACTTCAGAAGAAACCACCTCGTCGGACTGGAGCATGAATACGCCGAGTGAAGCGAGCACCGCCACGACGAGCACCAGTTCATCGACCACGGGTACTACGGGGTCCGCAAGTACAGTAAGCAGAAAAAAGCCAGTTCCGCTGATTCAGAAGCAAGCAAGACTACAATCATTCGATGGGTCAAGATTGGAGTCTGCGCAAGGGGAGCCGACTCGCACGGCGCCTCCACCCAGCATCATTGAAGAGGAATTTGAAGATTCTGAGGAGCAGAGTACCATCACAGCCAGCCATACAACGTTGCAAGACAGTCAGCGAAGTGTCACTTCACGTCGGGACGAAGCAAGCGCACCGACATCGAAGTATGAAGACAGTCTGCAGCGGCCTCACCCTAAGAAGTCGACCCGCAACACGGACACACCGTCCCGCTCGTCGCATAGGAAGAGAGCAGAAGTGCAAGCGAAGATGGCGTTGGCACTACGGGAGCTCGAGCTAGCCGAGGCGCGATCCAAGGTAGCTCGGGCTAAGCTGGAACTCATCGCCGCAGAATCAGAAGAAGAAGATGCTGGAGAAGAGTCGTACGAAATAACCCAAGTTGAAAAATGGGTCGTCGAGACAGGGGTCGGGCCCACCGAAGAAAGAAAGTCTCCTGAACGTGAAGAAAAGAAGAGCGACATCCAGGAGTTAGCTCAAGCTATTAAAGAGATTTCTCAGAAGTCGCATGAAACAATGTCATCAAAGATGGTTGAACTTCCTCACTTCAACGGTTCCTGTGAAGAATGGTTGGCGTTCAAGAGGACCTTCGAAGACACAGCTGCCTCGTTCTCTAACATACAGAACATGGCACGCCTCAGAAGAGCGATCCAGGGAAGAGCAAAGGAAGCTGTCCAGAGCCTACTGTTCACCGCTGAAGATCCCTACGAAGTACTCAAGGCGCTGGAATCAAGATTTGGAAGACCTGGGGCACTAGCACTGGCGGAATTAGAGAAGATCAAGAGCCTACCTAAAGTCCCTTCTAACCTATATCTATCCGTGTCGAGGCGCGCGGTGTCCACGAGCTCGCTTCGCTCGCTCCCGCGGCTTTTGCTGACCTGGCTTCTAGAATTACATTATCGTACTGTTCGTCATTCAAATAAAAACTATTATCAGTTCGTTTTGATGTTATTAACTCACGAAACTTACTGTAAAAGTTCGTTTTAAGCGTTCGTTTTAACCGCAAAGAAAGATAACGCAATACTAAACCAAAACATTTCCACGTGCGCGCGCGATTCCTCCTCCACCGCCCCCTCAAACCCTCCGCCGGCCCGGGCGCCCATCGAATACATTTTTACCCGTTTCGTTTCGGTTAATGTGCACATTAACCGGCTAAAGATGGAATATCCCGACGCAAACTAACATGTTATCGAACTTTAGCTGCTTCTCGAAGATAAACCTAAGTTTAGCCAGCTAATCTTAAGTTTATGTTCACACCTACCTTTAGCCGTAACATATATATCATATATATATAGATATTTAACTTTGACACTGATATTTTCAGATTGCCAATATAATCTTAAATCTTACTAGTTATTAGCGACGACGCCAATACTTGTAATTTGTAAATAGTTCATAAGGTTATGTAATAAGTTTTGTAATTAGATTTAAGTGAATAAAAAGTCCCAAATGAGTCTCCAATCATTTCCGTTTGGCGGCGCCACCTACGCAGAACGCGCCACGAAGCTTAGCTACTGTAGAACTTTACCATAACGAGAGCCGGTAGCTATTTTTATAGTTTTTAAGGTCTAAACTAATGTTTTTATTGTTAAATTTATGTTATTAAGTAAATATAAGGTATTATCTATAAGATAAAATTGTAAAATATAGAATCCGTGAGGAAAAGTAAAATAGGCAATGTAAACAAAGCCGCTGATTGGCTAAAGCAGTTTGTAGGTAGAATCCAAAGGGCTCTCATTGGTCAGAGTGTAGGGGGTTCGCTTCCCGACAAATAAAAGATAAGTTTTTAGTTGGAATATGTATTCATAGATTACACATGAATATATGTAATACACGTTATGCCCTATACCCTATGTAAACCGGTCATTTTTCCTCCCGAATTCAGTCCGGAACCAGCAGCCCTAGAGAAAAAACCTCTAATAAACAAGAAGTAAGAAATCGCTGTTTCACTGGAAAGACCCTTGAAATTGAAGTACCCTTCTGCAGATCATCATTCGTCAAGCCGCAAGCATTTCAGAATCCACGCTCCCATCGGCACCTTCGTCCACCCGCCAGCATCAAGATCTTCATACAGTCCACTCGCCGCCCGACAGAAGCACCAGCGGTATAAAAGTCATTAGGCCGCCATATACCTCTTGGCCATCTATCCCGTTTATGTCGTACCCAACATTTTTGGTCCTTCGAGCCGGATCGGGTCACGATTTGAAGAATAGAAGATGCCAACCACAAGAGCAGGATCAGAACAATCGAAGACTTCAGAAGAAACCACCTCGTCGGACTGGAGCATGAATACGCCGAGTGAAGCGAGCACCGCCACGACGAGCACCAGTTCATCGACCACGGGTACTACGGGGTCCGCAAGTACAGTAAGCAGAAAAAAGCCAGTTCCGCTGATTCAGAAGCAAGCAAGACTACAATCATTCGATGGGTCAAGATTGGAGTCTGCGCAAGGGGAGCCGACTCGCACGGCGCCTCCACCCAGCATCATTGAAGAGGAATTTGAAGATTCTGAGGAGCAGAGTACCATCACAGCCAGCCATACAACGTTGCAAGACAGTCAGCGAAGTGTCACTTCACGTCGGGACGAAGCAAGCGCACCGACATCGAAGTATGAAGACAGTCTGCAGCGGCCTCACCCTAAGAAGTCGACCCGCAACACGGACACACCGTCCCGCTCGTCGCATAGGAAGAGAGCAGAAGTGCAAGCGAAGATGGCGTTGGCACTACGGGAGCTCGAGCTAGCCGAGGCGCGATCCAAGGTAGCTCGGGCTAAGCTGGAACTCATCGCCGCAGAATCAGAAGAAGAAGATGCTGGAGAAGAGTCGTACGAAATAACCCAAGTTGAAAAATGGGTCGTCGAGACAGGGGTCGGGCCCACCGAAGAAAGAAAGTCTCCTGAACGTGAAGAAAAGAAGAGCGACATCCAGGAGTTAGCTCAAGCTATTAAAGAGATTTCTCAGAAGTCGCATGAAACAATGTCATCAAAGATGGTTGAACTTCCTCACTTCAACGGTTCCTGTGAAGAATGGTTGGCGTTCAAGAGGACCTTCGAAGACACAGCTGCCTCGTTCTCTAACATACAGAACATGGCACGCCTCAGAAGAGCGATCCAGGGAAGAGCAAAGGAAGCTGTCCAGAGCCTACTGTTCACCGCTGAAGATCCCTACGAAGTACTCAAGGCGCTGGAATCAAGATTTGGAAGACCTGGGGCACTAGCACTGGCGGAATTAGAGAAGATCAAGAGCCTACCTAAAGTCGCTGAAAACCCAAGCGACATCTGTACGTTTGCAAGCAAAGTCAAGAACGCCGTTCAAACAATCAAAGCCTTGAAGAAGCCGCAGTATCTCAGCTCTCCTGAAACATTGAAAGCTATCATTGAGAAGATGCCTCCAGCTATGAAATTCAGATGGTTCGCCTACCATAGAAGCCGAAGGGAGGAAGACTTACAAGAGCTACTACTCATTGAAGAATTTTTAGAAGTAGAAGCAGACATGTGCGGTGACTTTGCCCCAATTGAAGAGCCTTCAGACCAGAAGAGGGGCACAAGAAGACCCGTGCATACGATTCAAGGAGAGTCTTCACATGAAACTGAACGAGAGAAGTTCAAGAAGAGTTGTCCCATATGTCAAGAAGAGCATTTCCTGATAGAATGCAAGAAGCTGAAAGAAGCAAACATTGATGAAAAATGGGAAATAGTGAAGAAAGCTAGAACGTGCTTCAAATGTCTACGGTTCCAGCATTCAAGAACCAACTGTAGAGCTCACAAACTGCAAGAAATGTGGAAGATGGCATCACACTATCTTACACTCCGACAAGCCGCCGAAACCATTTGAGAAGAAAGAAGAAGGAAGCTCATCAGAAGGGAAGGTCGCCTCCATCCACAACACCATCAGTGGAGAAAAAGCATACCTGAAGATCGTGCCAGTCGACGTCTACGGGCCGAAAGGGCAAGCTCGGGTGCTGGCGCTGCTGGATGAAGGCTCAACCATCACGCTTCTAGACCAGGCGGTGGCAGAGACGATCGGAGCTGAGGGCAAGACAGAAACGCTAACTATTGAAACAGTCGGTACAAAGATCATCAAGGATTCCCAGAAGATACAACTGAAGATTAAAGGTGCCTTCAGAAGAGACAAGAAGAATATCACTGCAAGAACCATCGACGATCTCAACCTGTCAGAACAAAGAATAAAGAAGGACACTATTACCAGCTGCCAGCATTTAAAGAAGATTGAAGATCAACTTCTCTACACAACCGAGAAACCGAAGATGTTGATAGGTCAAGACAACTGGGGCCTTATCGTCACAAGAAGACTGAAGAAAGGAAAACCATCCGAGCCCGTAGCCTCACTCACTAGTCTAGGGTGGGTGCTACATGGGTGTGAAACGGGTTCCAGCTCTGCGGTACACTTCATCCACTACGGCAGAACCAAGACAGCAGATGAAGCCATGGAAGACGTCATCCGAGAGCATTTCCAACTAGAATCACTTGGAATTCAGAACAAGCTGCCAACGAACGACAGCGACAGAAGAGCCCTGGAAATCCTCGAGAAGACAACGAAACAACTTCCCAGCGGTCAGTTCGAGACAGGCCTACTGTGGAGGAGCGAAGACGAGTCCCTACCTAACAACTACAATCAAGCTCTACGACGCTTGGTGAACGTAGAAAAGAAGTTAGATCGAGACAGCGAGGTCAAGCAGTCCTACGAGAAGCAGATCAAGAACCTCATTGAAAAAGGTTATGCAGAGAAGACTTCAAACGTCGTCAGTGAAGGTAGAACCTTCTACCTACCTCACTTCGCCGTGATACACCCGATCAAGAAGAAACCAAGAATAGTCTTCGATGCAGCCGCCAAGTACGACGGAAAGAGCCTCAACGACGCGCTGCTACCAGGCCCAGACCTACTGCAGTCATTGTTTGGGGTGTTGCTGCGCTTCAGAGAAGGTCCAGTGGCAATCATGGCAGACATTCAAGACATGTTTCTTCGTATCAAGATTAGAGAAGAGGATCGGGACAGCCTACGGTTCCTGTGGCGAGGTGAGAAGAGGACAGGCAAGCCAGAAGAATATCGTATGACGTCAGTCATCTTTGGAGCAGCGTCATCACCGGCGACGGCGATATACGTCATGAACAAAAACGCAGAAGACTTCAAAGAGACTCGACCCGAAGCAGTGAAAGCCATCAGCCGAAACCATTACATGGACGACTATCTCCAGAGCTTCGAGTCAACCCAAGAAGCGAAGAAGATAGCCGAGCAAGTTAAAGAAATCCATGCAAGAGCAAGTTTTCATCTCAAGGGCTGGGCCAGTAACTACGCGACTGCGTTGCCTGACATAGAAGAAGCAAATAAAGAAGATTCACTGCCACTCGCGAAAGAAGAGAAGACTCTCGGTCTAAGATGGCTGATTAAAGAAGACGCGTTAGCCTTCAACATTGGGCTACGCAACACGCCAGAAGAGCTGCTGAATGGGCAACGGACTCCGACCAAGAGAGAAGTCACGAGCGCCGTTATGTCTACATTCGACCCATTGGGATTCGCCGCGCCAGTATTAATACAAGGAAAGAAATTGATTCAAGAAATCTGGCGTACTAAGACGGACTGGGACGAAGCTATAAGTGAAAAACAAGAAGCAGCCTGGCGAAGATACCTAGAAGATGTATCAACATTATCAAGTTTGAAGATCCCGAGGTGCATCTCACCGTGCAGTCGAAGCGGACAGCTGCATATATTTACCGATGCAAGCGAAGAAGCCTATGCAGCAGTCTATTGGAGGACAACCGAGCCCGGGGGACGAGTCCACGTCTCTATGATCGCCGGCAGAGCCAGAGTCGCGCCTACGAAGCCAGTGTCTATCCCAAGGCTTGAATTACAAGCGGCCTTGCTTGGTAGTAGGATGGCGGCGTCGATCGAAGAAGAGATGGAGCTCGAAGCATCAAAGACAATATACTGGACCGACTCCAGCACTGTACTACAATGGATCAACTCAGAACCTAGAAAATCCAAGACGTTCGTGGCAAACCGACTGGCAGAAATAGAAGAGAAAACGAAACCTGAAGAATGGAGATGGGTGCCTACCAAGCAAAACCCGGCAGATGACGCCACAAGGGGTGTCCCAGCCGAGTTCGACAGCAACGCCAAGTGGTTCCAGGGGCCGTCATTTCTCCGCCAGCCAGAAGAAGAGTGGCCACATCGAGACTTCAAGCAAGGAGGTGCGCTGCTAGAAGAGAAGAATCAACTGAAAGCAACAGACAAGACTCTACTGGACCTGGAACGTTTCTCAAGCTGGGAGCGATTGCTGCGCACTACTGCGAGAGTCATCGCCTTCGTCAGCCGCCTGAGAACCCTTAAGGCAACCACCGCCGCCGCCCGAGAGAAGGACGAGCCCTGGAAGCCACAAAAGAAGACCCAGCCCAGTAAGCTACAAGTCTCCGCCAGCGCAGACAAGCGGTTATACGTACCTCTACACGAAGAACACTTGAAGAAGGCTGAAAAGTTATTATTGAAGATGAGTCAAGCCGACAGCTTCTCGGCTGACTTAAGAAAATTGAAGGCTAAGAAACCATTAGAAAATGCAAGTCGAATAAAGAAGATTGACGTCTACATGGGTGAAGACGACATCATCAAATTAAGAAGTAGAACGAACAAATTTCAAGATGAAGGCGAAAGAAAAATGAATCCTGTTGTGCTAGATGGAAGGCACAAAATCACACGCCTCCTCATCGAGCATTACCACAAGAAGTTCCTACATGCAAACAACGCGACGGTCATGAACGAAATCCGTCAGAAGTATTGGGTCCTCGGCTTAAGAACAACACTGAAAGCTATATCTCACGGCTGTCAGTGGTGCAAGACAAGGAAAGGTACGCCGGGGATACCACCAGCGGGAGACTTACCAAGAGAACGTCTTCAGCATCACCAGTTCCCGTTCACCAACGCCGCTGTGGATTACTTCGGGCCAATGCACGTCACCGTGGGGAGAAGAGAGAAGCGTTGGGGGGCACTGTTCACTTGCCTCACCACCAGAGCTGTACATCTGGAGTTAGTGCCATCTCTAAGCACTAGCTCTATGATTATGGCACTCCGACGGATGGCAGCAAGAAGAGGAACTCCGAAGACAATCTTCAGCGACAACGGTACGAACTTCGTCGGGGCGAACAAAGAGCTGCAGCAAGCCGCACAAGAGAGAGGGATCACCTGGAAGTTCATCCCTCCGGGTTGTCCGAACATGGGAGGTGCCTGGGAGAGACTCGTAAGATCGGTCAAAACAGCGTTAGCAGCGGTCCTCGAAGAGAAGTCGCCGCCAGAAGAAGTGCTTCACAAGCTCCTAACCGAGGTGGAGCACACCGTCAATTCAAGACCCCTCACCCCCGTCAGCATGGAACCCACTGAAGAGGAAAGTTTGACCCCCAACCACTTCTTGTTGGGTAGGTCATGCGGCATGTCAGCACCCGGCGAGTTCAACGACACCGAGTTGATAGGAAGACCCAGCTGGAAAACTACGCAAAGGCTAGCGGACCACTTCTGGAAGAGATGGATCAAAGAGTACTTACCCATCTTGATGCCTAGAAAGATAGAGGGTAAGGAAACTAACGATCCGAAGATAGGCGACATCGTGCTCATAGTCGACGCGACGCTGCCGAGAAATTCGTGGCCCCGAGGCGAGGTCATCAAGGTGTATCCAGGACCAGAAGAAGAACTAGGATATTGGACGTGCGGACTTCGGGTGGAGTACTCCGACGGCCGACACGTCGAGTCATCATGCTGGTACCTGCCACATCGTCGCTGCCCGAGGATGCAGTGCCACGCACCGTGGGGGAGAATATTAGCGACGACGCCAATACTTGTAATTTGTAAATAGTTCATAAGGTTATGTAATAAGTTTTGTAATTAGATTTAAGTGAATAAAAAGTCCCAAATGAGTCTCCAATCATTTCCGCTTGGCGGCGCCACCTACGCAGAACGCGCCACGAAGCTTAGCTACTGTAGAACTTTACCATAACGAGAGCCGATAGCTATTTTTATAGTTTTTAAGGTCTAAACTAATGTTTTTATTGTTAAATTTATGTTATTAAGTAAATATAAGGTATTATCTAAAAGATAAAATTGTAAAATATAGAATCCGTGAGGAAAAGTAAAATAGGCAATGTAAACAAAGCCGCTGATTGGCTAAAGCAGTTTGTAGGTAGAATCCAAAGGGCTCTGATTGGTCAGAGTACCCTATATAAACCGGTCATTTTTCCTCCCGAATTCAGTCCGGAACCAGGTATATAGAGACCAGGCGAGCCAAGCTGCGAGCCAAGCTGCGAGCCCAGCAGTCGCTGGCCCTACGTGCCGCAGCCAACGCCCATCGCTACGTCAGAAATGACGTACTGGAGAGGGACCTCCGAGTCGAGAGACTGGACGATCACATTCGCTGCCTAGCAACATCCCTATTCGAGCGTGCCGATGTCACGTCCTGGGGCCACATCCGGGACATAGCCCCTTGGCACGCTCGCCCCCCAGACGCCAAACGTTTACCTCGCGACTTGGTGGCGATACTCGAAGTGCCCCCCTCGTCATAGGTGACTCAGGTACCCATGGTCCCCATGCCCAACAGCAGCCATAACCACTAAATAGGCTAAGGATTTTCCTTACCTATAAAAGTGAGTTCTATGAAGTTGTCAGTTATTCGTAATAAACGATGTGCACGTAGGATTACTCGTTTAGAATAACTGACTTTAGTCTGAACACGATGGTAAGTACCCATAACTTAATGCCTCCATTACGGGCGCCCTTATTGGTTCGCAGGTCCCACCTTACCCGGCCCCCATCCGCGCCTATTGATTAGGATAGGCGGCGGACGCGCCGGCGGGCAGAGCCAGCGGACGAGCCTCCTCGCTCGGCCAATCTGCGTGCGCCACATCGATCGCCTACGGCGCTCCTACTAGTTATCTGAAGGTAACTGATAGTGAGCGCCAATCAACACAGCTACTCAACGTGCATATGCACAAAAACTCTGTTAGTCTGCCAGCAGAGACACCGCAGCGGGCTAACAGCAACCCACAAATCGGGGCCGCCTCCGGGAAGCCGCTGGCCACGTCGCTGGCGACCCTAGCCGGGCCTCTGTGAATACAGTCTCACCTGGCTGGGGTCGACCGCCGGGCCAGCGTGAAGACGGAGGCCCCCCGCACGCGAGGTCCCAAGGATCAAAATCCGCCATCAAGACCTGCCGTTATCTAGCGTCAGCGAAAAAGGAATCTTCCTCCAGAGGGCACTGCCCTAAACAAGGATTCCACGTGCCCGAAAGGGTACTGTGATGACTCAAGGTCCGGAACCAGCAGCCCTAGAGAAAACACCTCTAATAAACAAGAAGTAAGAAATCGCTGTTTCACTGGAAAGACCCTTGAAATTGAAGTACCCTTCTGCAGATCATCATTCATCAAGCCGCAAGCATTTCAGAATCCACGCTCCCATCGGCACCTTCGTCCACCCGCCAGCATCAAGATCTTCATACAGTCCACTCGCCGCCCGACAGAAGCACCAGCGGTATAAAAGTCATTAGGCCGCCATATACCTCTTGGCCATCTATCCCGTTTCTGTCGTACCCAACACTAGTAATGACTTTAATTTCGTGTAATGCTTTTAAACAGCATAATCAAATTACCCTTTATAGGGACTTCGGTATCTCCAAGGAACTAAATTACTAATGTTAGCAATACCTATGTATTTTCAAGATTTGCACTCTTACAATGTAAAGTTCTGAATATTATTTTTAATCACAATACCTGGAGTATCCAGAGGTGTGAATGGTCCATGTGTGAGAGTGAACGTGTCTAATTCGACTAAGGAATGTAGTTTTAAATAAGCTCGCGTGGCAGTCGCGGGCACAGAAGAACTGCTGGAGGAACCCTGTTAATTTAAATACAGAATTTCATTAAATAACTTGATAATGGTGCCGATCGTGTTCTTACAAAAAATAAATAAACGAGTTTTGCCGAACTAAAATGTATTCCCATCGTTGTCGTATAGGCCTCGCCAAAAATCTTGACAATTTGACATATGATACCTTCGATAGGAATAGAGATGGAAATACATTTTAGTCCTGTCATACTATTTTGGTTAGGTGTTGCCTACCGAACGCCTTAACCCTTACGCCACCACCGCTTCTGAACTAAAGCCGGGTCCAAACAAGTGTAATCGTATCGTGTATTGAAACACGAATCCGGCGTGTGGACGGCACTACGAGCATTACATGTCACGCACCATAGTATTGAAGCTAAATTACACGTAATCTTACATTACGCGTTACACCCGGCTAGATCTGCCTTTAGTATCAACTGATGTTCACATACTGATGATGACATAATAAACTATTATGAAGCGATAAATCATTATATTTATCCATGTATAATTATGGGTGCTATGGCGTACAATGGGAGAGGCCTATGTCCAGCAGTGGACTGCAATAGGCTAATTGATTGATTGATGTAATTATAATGTCACCTCATCTTCGCACTCATCAGGTGTGCATCGCTTGGCACCAGCGAGGTGAAATGAGAGCGATACAGAACAAGCACTGCCGCTGTTTGAGCAGTTGCTAGTTACCGCTGTACTGCCCACCGGTATCTCCTTCATCTCCACTATCTACAACAATATAACAACGATACAAAGTTATCTATATGTTGAATAAATTGATTGCACAACATTAGTTTACACTCTTAGAAAAACTTACAAGTATATGGTCAGTGTGTCTGTGAAGTGTGACGTATAGCCTATCGGGTGCCAGTTTGTTGAGCGGATGGTCGGGGCCGTGCAAGAACGGGAGATGTTCGCATACGCTCGCCGGCAAGTGCTGTAAAGTCTTTTCACAGCGCCGCGCTACCAGCCAGAATCTGTCAATGTTAAGAAATAAATAAGTTACGATTAGATACATCTCGAATCGATTTATATTACAGCGGTTCATTCGCTAGTACGCATATTACTTTGTTATATTCTGTCTACTAGTTAGGGTGTACCTTCCCCCCTCTCCAGATCTTTAAGGGTATAGCCAAAGTCACTTGTTATCCGGTACACCTGCTGATTAATGGACGAGGCTTTAGCGCAGAATTTCCTGTCGAATTCAGACGGCAGTGGCTCCCGTAAAAACCAAGATGAGCAAATCAAGAGCAGGAGAACCTTCACCTTGGAGCCCAGCGATGGCTTTCCTGCTTTTCCTTCTCCATTTCGCACTATCTTGAGCATCCACGGTAGCATAAATTCATACTCGTATATCCATACGAGTATGAATTTATGCATTGTGTGTATTTATGTATGTGTGTGTTGAGGGTGCGACGCACAGACTTATGATTATATCATAACAGACCGGACATTTCCGATTTCTTTTGACGCCAAATTTACCACATAAGCAATGTGGCTCAGACAGGGCCGAACTATGGCTACCAACCTCTACGAATAACTGCGGAACTGCATACGTTCATAAAATTGATTGAGAAAACATTTTACTATTTAAAATATCACTGGATATTAGAATAGAAACGAGTAGAATTGTTTAGTTATTTATGTATTTAATTTTAAACAATATTATTCTTTTCGAGTAACAAATTAATATTAGCACCAACCCTGTCTAATAACTGACAAGTAATACGTCAAAATTGTTATATTGCTTACTCGTTACTTTTCAACCCAGTCGAGTGGCGACTGGGCGAAAATTTGCCCCAGCGCCATATGCTTGTGTGATTAATGTATATACAGGGAAAAGAAAAGGATAGCACATATTATCATGTTAGTAGAAAGAAAGAGATCGTGCGTCATAGAGAAAATTTAAATTTAGTATTCCGTCTGTTATTATCATACTCATAAGGCTGTGGTGCGGCGTTACCGTAGCTGCGTGAGCAACGCCTTGATAGCTGGCACGCTAGTGGCGGCGAGCGCGTTTGCCAGGTCGGGCATGCGAGGCGTGGCGGGATAGGCGGGCACGCGCGCGCGCAGGCGCCCGCCGTGCGCACCCACGCACACCAGCAGCTGCTCGGCGCGCAGGCACGGGCTCACCACCGAGCATGCCAGCACGCACGGCCAGCCGCTCACCAGGCACTCCACCTGCCGGCCAACAAGTACCAGGTGTAAGTGTTTTGTGTAGCGACAGGTAAACTTCGTAACAATGTACTCATGTTACACAGAAAGCGTATTTAGGTCTCTTTGATGACAAAGCCGAGGCGCGCCGATCAACCAATCATAAATTATATTAAACTAATCACGGGCCGAAAAGGGCCCACGTCATTAGTTGAACAGTCCTTTTATTGGTTTTTTGGTTGGCCAGTTCGTTCACATACGCGAACTTATTGACTTTTGTTCATGAAGTATGCCGGTAACTATATGGCTAGTATTGGCTTCTATGTATACTAGGCACTAGACAAGCTGTTAAACAGCTTAACAAAAATTATGTCACGATTCCTGGGTGAAGCAAAAATGAATTTTGAAATTCGAATTTGGAACGAGACGCAGAAATTACATAAATGAGTTAATGAATTTTGGCTTTGTGTAGTTATAGTGCGCCTTTTTGTAATGGCATGTGTATAACAGCAACAAAAAGTTGTGCATTGGTGGTGGTCCATTAGTTGCCTTACCCGATGACAAAATTTTGTTTCCGTAAAGCCAGTCTAGTAGTGTACTAGAAGTAATTGATGTATAGATAAGAACATTTATAAATGAGCACCAAAAAAACAAATTTCCAAAAATTTAAATGTATCGATTGGCCCTTCATCTTTAATATTTCTAGTGATATTATTCATAGCATCTCGATTACGTCAGCTTTCAAACAAAAAAGAAACTATCAGAATGCCAATGCAGACAAATAAACCGGTTAACTTATAACACGATTCGTTTTGCGTCGGGGATTCAAAACAACGAAAGTGTAATAATGTGAAATGACAATCGTAAGAACAGACTTACCCCTAAATCATTGAGCAACACCTTCAGATCATTGAGCCTCTGTCTTGAACGCACATGAACGGTATGTGCTAGTAGTCGTTCCATAGATGGCGCGTGTGGCGTTAAGGCGCTGGCGACGCGTTCACCGCCCGCCAGAGCTGGCACGTGCCACACGCATAACTGTTCACATTCTGCACCAATGATTAGGCGGTAACCTAGCTCACAACCTAATTCTCTGTAAAAAAATATATGTGAAAATGTAAGTGGTCCATGACTATTATAGATAGAGTTTGTAGGATTATATCAGTACTAGTACTGGGACAATGAGTACAAAAACACACTCTAAGTTGATTTAAATGCTTCGCATTTTTTATAAAATTATGCTGTATACACAACATGTTTGCTGATGGCAATGTTTCTGTTTCATATAAGCGCCTAGATTTTGTGTCATTCAACAAAAGCAAGAGGGACAACAAAACGAGAAATATAAATTAGAACTTGTAATTCAATAAAGTTATAAAATGTTCAAACCTCACCTCCAATATGACACTTGCAACTTCTGACCAGGTATGTAACGGTCGACTTGTAGGTGTTTCGACAAGCGATCGCGACACAGCCTTAGTGTTTGAGTGTATAACAATTCCAGAGATAGAGACCGACAGAAGTATCGCAGCGCTGTCAAGGCGCCGCTTAGTCCGGCTGCCGCTAAACGAGCCTGTGCTACACCTCGTAACCAGGCTAACTGTGAACTATGTACCAGGGGCTTGCCCTCTGAAATAAAATTACATGGCATAGAGAAATCAATTGAAAAGTTGGATGACCTCATGCATATTTATTTAAGGAAGTATATAAATTCTTCTCTTTCCCATAAAGAAAATTTTACTTATAACAGAAATGGTAAAATAAACATGTATACCCCCAGTTTCACTGTCCTGTATAAGAATGGCGATGTCCAGCAAACGCCACGGAAGGTTGGGCGCATCCCCCATTACAGTGAGAGACACACTAAACTCTTGGCCCACGGAAAATGTCGCACGGCCATTCTCAACCTGTATAAAAATAATTTATATTTGTTATTTCACTGTATGAGTAGGGTACATTTTAAATTATAGTATTAATAACTATTGTGGTTCTATCACAATTTTTTGTATTACAGCATGAATCTATCATCCCTTAAAAAAAACACATTTCACATTCGGAGTTGAAGTAAATTAATAACGCGCCTCATTGATGATGGGATGAGATCTATTTCTTTTCAGTATCTTTTCTTGTTTGATTGAAATGTATTGTGGTTAGTAGGTATATGATTATTGCAAGCTTTTATTACTTATATACCCGTTATTGCAAGTGAAGAGTGATTCATTAATTAAAAAATATAATATTAAATAATATAATTAAGAGAAAATGCAAGTAGGCCTTTTTATACCTGGCAATGGTAATTTTAGGAACCTAAGAGGAGATGGATGGACTGTGTGAAAGAGGATATGGTTAGGAAGGGAGTGAATGTTGAGATGACTGCAAGCAGAGATGAATGGAAAAAGCACACATGTTGCGCCAACCCCAAATAAGTTTTGGGATAAGGGCAGGAGGATGATGATGATGATGGTAATTTTAGGAATGTGGTGAAGTATATACCTCTGGAGGTACAATAAGTTATTGTCAGAATCCTACTAATACAGAAAACAAGGTAATAATAACATATTACCTTTAAGTTTCTAATATCGCTTGGCAAAGACGCAGTGGTAAGCCTCTGTCGCACAACATGCGCGAGTGCACGAAGCGTGGTTCTGCGTTCCCCCGCTGTCAATGCGGGCGGTGGAACTAAACGTTCCCGAATCACTGCCGGTAATCGACTATATGTACCCAGAGTCAGCACTTCTACTGCTGCAGCCATGTGGAAGGTAGGTAATCTGAAGAATAACACATTATTTTGGTGAAGAGCATATGTTATTCTGCAAAATAATATTTTCTTTCTATCTTTCATCTCCTTGGCTCTTTTTAAAAAGAAAATGTATCTATAATGGATATTAAATACAAGATTTATCTCCTCTTACACAGGTGCCATGTTTCCCGTTTAAATTTTAATGTTTATTTTAAAATCTAATTGAATTGTAGTAAAAGAATATTCAACTTAAAAATGCTGAAAATTAACATATGAATGAGTTTAAGTAACAGTGTTCATGAATAACCACATTCAATGTTATTTGCATAGAATGGTTGTGTTGGATTTGCACAAAACTAGGATATCAGCTTTCTGTGAAAAAATATAAATGATGTGTGGTATGGTAACTAATCTATCAATATCTAGCTAGATAATGGTGATTCTTCTGACTTCACTTACCATTAGGTAGTGGGAAATCACACTAATAGACCCTTAATAAAAAGGATCATTTAACTAATTACTCTATCATAAGCTAACTGTGATGTTGACACATTATTAATTATAGGAATTTTATTGCCCTAACTACTTTTAATAATTTCTTGATTGTTTCTCAAAAATAAAAGGTAGTGTCACTTCGCGAGTGCCAACAGAAGTGAAAACTTAAACAGTCACATATATTTTTTTAATCATCATCATCTCTCCCTTCCCCCACCCCTCACTTTCTCCCTCCCTCTGTCCATCTCTCCCTCCCTCCCTTCGTCCATCCATCCATCCAGCTACAACAAAGATGGCATTGTTATAAAAACAAAAAATGGAAAGCGTCTCGCGTGACGTAGGCGTCTAGGTGACGTGCCGATTAAAAATAAACGCGAGTTTCATGATTTTTTTAACCCAAAAAGTGCTCATATTGAAAGTGCATGATGTGCTTAAAGAAGCTTTCAAAATTCTACAATTCTATAAATAATCACCAAACTCTAATAAACCATCCTCACCACCCACAAGAACCTATTCCTGGGATAAAATGGTGCTCCTCCTTTGCCTTTGAACAATTATGAACTGCAAGTCATGTAGATAAGATTGAAAATGATTTGTAATATTTTGGCTTAAAAAGCCACTGCCAGCCGCTGCTCTTTAAATGGGAATTGACCCTTAATATGAAACAGTTGATTGCTTAATGTGCTCTCTGAGGCACGGAGGGGTCTCAATGCATCAAGAATGGTCACTTATTGTAGAATAAGTGACCATGGATGTAGATCCGACCTGGCTAGTATTGCTTAACCTTGCAAAGTGCTAACCTACTCAACCACTTAGCCACAAATCCCTTCTTTTTCTAAATGCATCATCATTTTTATTTTGCCAAGAGGAGCAACATAATTTGTCTTTAATACTATTAACTGAGTATGATTATTTTGAGAAACAAGAGTTGTTATAGTTTCAAGATTCTTTACAAATCAACTTTATCAATCAAATACAATCAAGTATATTTAGTTAGCAAAGTCTCATCAACACCTACTACAATTCAGAAACCAGTCAAAAGGGTAACTTGACCTAACCAATCAAAGAACATGAATGTTTATGTACTTATTGCATATCAAATAAAGTGCTACACAAAATAAAACAGTATCAGTATGTAATCCCAAACCTTGCATGTACTAGTGTTTCTCTTGCTACTCGTGCTAATACATCAGCTGTATCCACAAATAGCATTGCTTGTTTATCAAGAAATGCCATAATGTGCGCAGAGCGGTCTACTTTTGTAGCACTACTAGCCCATTTGACCAACGCCAATAATCGAACAAACAGTTGTCTTGTTCTAGCACTAAATTTATAAATTTCAATCTTACGCTCCATATCAGTTTTGCGTGGCAGTCTGTAAAAAAATTGCATCATTTATTTAAAAGTCTAAATATATCGGCATGCATGTATAAAAACAATTATTAAAGTAGAAGTGAAAGGAGTATGCAAGATCACAGCAATTATAGACATTGTCTCTGCCTACCCCAATGGGAAAGAGAGGTGACTTTATGTATGTATGTAAGTATGTCCAAATATTAAATGCAGTATTACTTGAGTAACAACAATGGTGTGGTAATAACTTACAGCTCTGCCAGCACAGTGAGTTCATCATAAGTTCTCTGTACAATAAAATCTATGAGTAGTGCAAGAGATATGGAACCACCACGAGGTCCTCCACCTTCGGCGCCTTGAGTGCACCCTTCTATAGCCACTGGTACCATGGTGAGTTTGTCAAATGCCAATATCACAACAACATAAAAACGTATTAAATTAGAACTACATTTTCTTCACACATTTTATTTGCGGTTATGTTAGTTTTGTTTACTTTTCGAAGGTTTATAATATTACCACATTTACCACCGTCCATAAATTTCACTCACTATCTTATAGATTACAAAAATTAATCCAAAATCACCAAAAAAGTTACTGTCAATAGGGTCAATAGTGTCAATTTTTTTTTCTTTTATAATCGGGCTTTGGCGCAAGGCGTTCAACCTAATTCTAAACATGGAGACATGGTCTTGCCCTAGTAAAGTGGTGGGAGCTTTACTAAAGGCTTCTTTGGAGTTTTGGAAATAACATGGAAAATCACAATTCACGGTAAATATGCCACTTTCCTACACTTGTACGTGTTATCGAAGACGTTATGTCTAAAAACCCAATTTTAACACATAAAAATTAGAAATTTCACTTTAACAGATTTTTCGATTTTCTTTTTCTGGGCGTATCGAATAAGAGCAAATTATTATGTAATGAGTAAAGTTTACTAAATGAACCTAAAAAATAATTATGTAGCTCATTCTTATATCATGATATTAATTTATAAAACATATTACTGTGACTTGACGTAAACGGGAATGGATATTGATGATCAAGTTGTATTCTCCAGAGGTTTTGTTGTTGCAGTACATGGTTTTCTTGTAAATGGAAGAACATTGAATTTAATATTTTCACTCATAAAAGATTTCAGTTGCTGAAAAAATTACAAATTATAAAATACATTTGTTTTTTGGAAAACACAGAAATCACAGTAATTGGTTTATAATTACTCATTTGAAATATACAGTCTTTACTCTTCTCTGGGGGCTTTAAAGTGGGGTGTGTGTTGGGTAACCTCCTCGAGTGTCGCTCCGATTCCGATCCCGCTGCAGTCCGGGGGGAACGGAATCGGAGTGGCCGGTACAACCTGGGCGGTGGTCAATGGCTTCCCCTTCATGGGGTTGGCATTGATCGTCGGCCAATACCCAACGCGGCGGGAACACATCGCTCTCCGTACTCCTCTGCTTTCAGAGGAGACCGGATGAGCGATGCTGTTAGTGGTGGAGGCCACCGTAGGGTCCTGGGGGATCCAGGGGCGGGTTGGCCCACTGCTAACGCAGAGGCCGACGGGCACTTGTGCCGCCGCCGGTGAGAGAGAACTAGCCATCCTCTCGCGTTCCGTAATCGGCAGGTGATCAGCAATGACCTGACTGGTGGCTCCAGAAGGGTACGCTGTTAACTTGCCGACCGGAGGGCTTGCCTTTATTGGCTGGTCCACGAAAAGGAAAAGTCTATAACACCCGACAGCGAAGTCGTCAAAACCTATGGATACTAGCCGACCTCCATAGTATATAGGCTTATCCAGGTGCAGGGGGCTCCGCCTGGATGTACCATCTTTCCCCCATACTCGTGGGATATGTAATGAATGATATCAAATTAAATCAAAACAAACCGGACGATACCAACAACGACAACCAAGGCGCGGACAAAGGAATCCGAGACGATGGAACGGATGTAGCTGGGGGTGAAGAGGAGTTGAGACGGCGGCCTCACCCGCGTTTGGTTAAGGCTGTCTTCACCAGACCCGCTACTCCACTAACTATAGGCGGGGAAACGGACGCAGACGTTGCGTCTGCGGCGTCGACGGCGGGTACTGACAACGAGTCGCCAGGACAGCGTTGGAGGAGCTCCTCGGTAGGAGCGTCTCTGAGGAGGAGGCGAAGCTCGGGGCCCGGGTCACAAGCCTGGAAACTGAGCTGGCCAACTCCTTGGAGCAACAGCGGTTCCTCCGGGAGGAGATCAGGCAACTGACCCAGATGGTCAGGGGATCCCCGGAGGCCCAGAAGGCCCCAAGAGCCCAGGAGGTGGCGGACCACTCGAGGGCTCTTGCGCCGTCAGGGGGGGCGCCTACGTCGGCGCCAAATTCAGCGCCAAAGCCGGCGCCAAAGTCGGCACCTAAGCCGGCGCCGAAAACAGCAACTAGGCCGGCGCCCAATCTGCCTCCTGAGCCTACGCCTAGCGTGGTGCAGCTCTTGGCGGCTATCGAGAGGCGGCTCGGAGTTTTGGAGGACCGGGCTTACAGTCCCACACTGGCACGGCCTGCGTCTTTCGCAGCTGCTGCCGGTGGTAAGCCCGGCCCCGCTGCCCCAGTGGCGCACCCCCGCCCCCGCCATACCCGCCGCTCCCGTTGCACCCGAGCGTTCCTCCAGAGGGGAGGAATGGGTGGTAGCGGGAGCCGCCAAAAAGGCGGCTAAGAAGGCGGCGAAGGCGCCGAAGAGGTTCCGCGCCCCACGCTCCACAGCCGTCATCCTAACGGTGACGACGGAGGGTGTGGAGAAGGGCGTGGGGTACGCCCAGGTCCTGAGGCAGGTGAAAGCCTCAGTGGACCTCAAGGCCCTCGAGATTGAGGGGGGGGCTCCGGTGCAAAAGAATTCGCACCGGAGCTCGCCTCCTCGAGGCCTCCGGCGCCACCAGCGGCCCTAAAGCCGACGCCCTAGCGGCCAAGCTGAGGAAGTCGCTGGATACCGAAGCCGTCCGTGTCACCAGACCCAATAAATGCGCAGGTTTGCGGATTTCGGCTCTGGATGACGCGGCCACGACGGAGAAAATTATCTCCGCCATCGTAGAGGTGGGCGGCTGCCCCCGTGATCAGGTGAGAGCTGGAGAAATTCGGTTCAGCCCCACCGGTCACGGCACGGCAGTTTCAACTGCCCCGTCGCAGTGGCGCAAATGATTGCGGACGGACGGAGCCTGCTCGTTGGGGGCTTCCTTAAGGCGCGGGTGCAACTCCTGTAGCCCCGCGAGACCAGGTGCTTTAGGTGCCTGGCCGTGGGGCATGTGGGAGCACAGTGCACTGCGGGAGACACCGTGGAGGATCGGTGCTTCCGCTGTAGTCAGCCCGGGCACAAGGCCAGTGCTTGTGATGCTCCGCCGTGCTGCTACAAATGCGTAGCGGAGGGCAAAGCGGCGGAGCACCGGGCGGACATAAGAACCTGCGCCGCCTCGAGGCCTAAGCCCCGTTCGTCCAGCACGGGTAACGGGGGTGCCACTCAGGAGCGGCCACATACACGGCGGGATGCGCAAATGGAAGTCCAATAATGGACACACCAATCCGCATCCTGCAAGCGAACATAAACCACTGCTCCGGTGCTCAGGATCTTCTGTACCAGAGCACCGTGCAGTGGTCTATTAATGCGGTCGTGGTCGATGAGCCGTACTGGGTCCACCCCGGAAGCCCGGTGGACCTAGACGGCGTAGCGACCGTTTTCAGGGGTTCCGCCGCGGACACCTCGCGCCTTGCACTCATTGCAAGGGGCAGAGGCTGTGTCGCGGCGGACTATGAGGGCTTGGCTGTCATGGCCGTCTACTTCTCGCCAAGCCTTGACCAGACGATTTTTTACTTAGTTGGACTTATGCCACGTTGACTTATGGTATGTCCTAGGTATTCTATTTGTTTTTGTAGGAAACTGCATTTCTTGAGATTCACTGCTTCTTTGAGCTTATTAATGATGATACAAATTTGTCACAAAATTCGGCCGGGTAGGTACCACCGTGCACGATTGCGAAAAACCCTCCATAGTAATCCAATTTCGGTTTGATTGCGTTCAGGGGTCAGCAAGTGCATAGCCGGGCAGGGGGATTGTGGTCGCAGCACTAGTGGGACCGGTAGGTGTCACGCGGTGCTGCGACGACAATCCTCTTTTGTTGAGGCCGTCAAGCTGAGTGCCACCATTGTTAACATGGTACGTGTATGTAATAGTGATCCCCTTTCCTGAGACTTTACCTTCTGCTTCCCATCAGGTGAGGTGAAGTCAAATAGACGTATCCTAACTATAAAAAAAAAAAATTGACAATGTTGTAAGGTGTTCTTTATCATTTTTTCCGGTTACTGCAATGTCATCAAAATATATTGCGATGTTAGGTATGTTTTCTAATAGATTTTCAAGGTAGTTTTGAAATATTGATGGTACCGTGTTTATCCCAAATGGCATTCTGTTATACCGGAAATAACCTTTGTGAGTCGATATTGTAAGATATTTCTTTGACTCGGGTGATATTCGAAATTGTAAATATGCATCCTTTAGATCAATTTTTGAAAATTTCTCTCCATTAGCAAGACGTTGTCGTAACTGATCAAAATGTGGTACTGGATGAGTGTGTGAGATTAGAACTGGGTTGAGTGACGTGCGAAAAACTCCACATATATTCTTATTTGTTCGTTAGGTTTGACAACGTTCACTGTTGGACACCAACAGTGAACGTTGCCCACGGTGTTTCATTAGGGTCAATTCTTTCAATGATACCTTCTTTAACCAAACGGTCCAACTCAAGGTCAATATTCTTCCGTATGCCAAATTTAATTGGTTTCCTGCCGTTGTTTGTATTTTGTATATCTTGTCTAAATGATGATATGTAAGCTCTTCCTGACTTAGTACAACAACTCTCGTAATGGCCTTTCAATTGACAAGCTTTACAGGTGTAGTTAGTAGCTGCACAATTGTTATGATCATGTTTTTCTGAACTACCACACCGTTCGCACTGGTTTTTTGTTAGTGGGCGATTCTTATTACTGTCGAATCTATTATAACTATATGAATTTATTTGTCTTATGCGTTGTATTTTATAATCGTTACTGGTGTTATCATTTTCTGCTAGTTCTCTTGACTGTGCGACATCAAAATATTTGTTGGAATGTAATTTCTGTAATTTTTCTAGCCGCGTCTTTATGTTGAAGATCAGGCCATTTCAGATCAATTTCCAGCATTTCATGACTAAGACCTGTTGCAAAACGGTCAAGTAATTGCCGTTTTAATAATTCACCTTCATAACCACATTCCTTAGTGATCTTTTAGTTTGTTTGCATAACTTTCCATAGATTCGTCATCTTTTCTAACACAGTTCCAGGATTCTGTCAACGCTCTGTATCGAGTCGTTCGTTTGTGGTAGAAACTGCAAAGCTTTTCTTTTACTTCCTCGTATTTTCGTGACAGAAGAATGCTTACAAAGGCAGTTTTTATTTTGTGAAAGATATCGGGTGGTAGACATGTTATGAGTAGATCTTTTTGTATTTCTTTATATTCACTGCCATAAATGTTGCACTTTGTTTCAAAATATTGTATAAAATTTTCCACGGATGTTATTTCCGGGTTAAATTTATCGTGTGTAAAGTTCTTTACTATTTTACTCACATCACTCTTATTTCGATACCGTTACTGTTCGTTCTA
This sequence comes from Cybosia mesomella, assembly GCA_946251805.1. Lineage (NCBI taxonomy): Eukaryota > Metazoa > Arthropoda > Insecta > Lepidoptera > Erebidae > Cybosia > Cybosia mesomella. Next base: position 23,309,652 of record OX276390.1, on the reverse strand, counting down.
CAGCTTGAACAGTTAAGATTCGCAAGACTTCAGTAAGTTATTGTTGCTAGGGTTGTTGTACCCGTAGAAAATCAGCGAATTACTGCGCATTCATTTTTATTTTAAATCCTCGTCGCCAATATTATTATAAACACAAACATATTTTCAGATCAAAGTATTTTTATTAAGTACAGTTGATTCTTGTATATAAATAATAATAATCTATGATGTAATTTTACACTGAGACAAACACAGATAATATATAACATAACATAACATAAACTCACGCCTATATCCCCGAAGGGGTAGGCAGAGGTGCTAGCACCCACATTTCGCCAGTTTATGTTTAGGTCCCAATGTAATAGGTGGCGAGCCTATTACCATTAACCGGGCACTTATAAACCTGCGATAAATACACACAACTTCGAAAAGCATCGAAAAGTCATTGGTGTGTGCCATAAATAAACATAAATATTATACAGTTGAGATTGTGTAAAAGTACCACACTAAAGTTAAAACAGGAGGGAATTGCATCAGAGTCTGATGTCGTTGCGCCTAATAAAGTTAAACAGCAACCTAAGAAGTTTGGGAAAGGGATCGGTTATAAGATAGACGAAGTTAATGGGAGTAGGAATGTTTAGTTCCATTAGGCAGGTATACAAGTCAGAAGATAGATTATCATTTCTAGGACAGTTGCAAAAGATGTGATCCAGAGAACCTTCATCCAGACCGCACTCACACAGAGATGAATCACGTATGCGTATTTTACATAGGAACACTGGATAGCAACAAAAGTCTAAACGTAGTCTGCACTGGTCTGCACATGATAAATATGACACTTAATTAGCCTATATTCTGTCCAATCTGTCCATCCAGTTGGCAGCTCAATTTTTCATCAATTTTTTTTTCCTAATTCGTAACCTATATTTCAAATTGTGTAAAATTCATTGATATTTTATTTTTGCTCAATATTTTATTATAAACATCTTTTTTGTATACCTTTTTAATTGTCTAAGCTAACGATTAACAACAGTATTTATGGAAAAATAAATTTAAGTACCTATTTTAACTAGGAATTCAGTGCAGGGTGCGACTGAAGTAAATTGAGCTGAGCGCAGGACTCTTACTTGAAAATAAGACATCTTACTACGGTTGCGCGCTTAGCTAAGGCCGCGCGCTCGTAAACCGTTTTTCGGTGATTATTCCTCAATGGTACATCGGACTTGAACCATCTGGTTGAAACCCTCCTCAGTGTCCACACTATCACCGTGGTACATTTGGTCAAGATCGCGCGAGCGGTTACGGTGGAGTTCAGCCACCAACAAACGGCTATGCCGCGTATAAGATTTAATTATTTTTGCATAACATTATGACAACATTTAATCCTTAAAAAACTACGACAGTTCTCGAACAGTTGACTTAGCCAAAGAAATCAATAAAAAACAGTTTAATGGGTTATAAATAGAGTAAATACATATGATTAGGCAGTTTACATAATTTTGGCCCCGTGTTTTTTCAAGTTTATTTTTACGAATAATGAAACAGTTACGTTCTAAAGCCGCTGTCAAAAGTTATGTGGCTTCCACACGATACCATTTGATTGCCCTACCAAATTTGTAAATCGACACGTAAATTGTAGATCAAATCTATCCACATGACCGAGGGTCGCGTTTATGCCCAATGGGCAAAACCGAATAAGCGCGTTATCGACAACTTTACTTTGTTAAGTTTAAGAGTTCCTAAGACCATCTTCCTACTCGATCATCAGACCAGTTTGATAGTTGCCACCTAGCCGAATCGTTAACAACTACCTATCTGTAGATTCTGCAGAGTACGAAGTGTTCGAACAAAGGTGAAAATAAATACTATAATAAAATAATGTTTGATAAAACATGTATTTTATTGACAACAACCAACTTTGAGCTTGCAAAATTAACAAATTACAATCTGACACACTGTCACATTTAAATAGAAGTAAAAATTGTACAAGAGAGTATTTGTCGGTATCACTGTAGACTCCTTGCTTCAACACTCCTCCTCAATTTTGACTTCATACAAACTTTCATACAACTCAAATACTTAATGTACACCACACAAATTTTCCTTTCAGCAAAGGTTTGGTCAATGAGTCAGCAACCATACGCTCTGTCTGAACATACTCTAACTCAATGTGCCCATGTTCAACTGCCTCTCTCACAAAATGGTGGCGTACAGCAATATGTTTTGTACGCTGATGATGCACAGGGTTGTGCGCAATTGCAATAGCAGATTGGCTGTCCCTGTAAATCTTGATCGGCAACTCAGTTTGGCCAGTTATTTCAACCACAAATCTTTTCAGAAAAATTGCCTCTCTTGCAGCTTCTGACATTGTAACATATTCAGCTTCAGCTGTAGATAATGCTATGGTCTTCTGCTTCTTGCTTTCCCAGCTGACAGCAGCTCCCATATGCAAGAATACTGCTCCTGAATAAGACCTCTTATCATAGCAGGAGGCAGGACTCGCATCTGCATAGCAATGAATTTCATCTGATATCCCTCTCTTAAACATCAGTCCAAACTCTTTAGTTCCTTTTAGGTTTCTTAACACGCATTTCGCAGCAATCCAATGCTCGTCATTATAGTTGCTATTAAACTGACTTAGATAGTTAACCGCATATGCTATATCTGGTCTCGTGCACACAGATCGATACATCAAGGAACCAATCACACTTTGATATGGTATGTCAGGATCGGGTATATGTCCTGGTCCAGGTTTATTAAGATTTAGACCTGTAACTCCAGGCGTAGCGGCTGGCTTGCAGTCCTCCATACCAAAAGTCTTCAAAACTTTGTTGACATATTTTGTTTGATCTACTTTGATCCCTAACTCACTTTGAGTTATCTGCTTTCCTAGGATAAGTTCAGCTTTGCCTAAGTCCTTCATTTCAAACTTAGACATGAGATCCTGCTTGACCTTGTGTAGTTCAGCAGTGTTATTCCAAAAAACCAACATGTCATCGACATACACTGCTAGTATGATCACATTGTTGCCTTTTGACCTCGTGTATATGCAGGGTTCATTCTTTGATCTCTTGAATCCTAGCTGTAGTAACTCATTGTTGAGTTTTGTGTTCCATTCCCTTGGGGCTTGCTTCAGCCCATACAATGAACGTTTCAATAAACAAACATGGTCTTCTTTCCCTTTCCCTTCGAAGCTTCTGGTTGGTTCATATAGACAGTTTCCTGTAGTTCTCCATTAAGAAATGCTGTCTTAACGTCCATCTGATCAATCTTGAGTCCTTGTCTCACAGCTTGAGCGATAAGGGCTCGTAAAGAGCTATGTCTCACTACTGGCGCGAAAGTTTCTTCGTAGTCTACTCCGTACGTTTGCCTAAATCCCCTTGCAACGAGGCGTGCTTTATACCTTTTTCTAGTGATACCGACATAAATACTCTCTTGTACAATTTTTACTTCTATTTAAATGAGACAGTGTGTCAGATTGTAATTTGTTATTTTTGCACTTCAAAGTAGGTTTTTGTCAATAAAATACTTTTTTCTAAAGATTTTAGATCGGAAAAAGAGAACATCTAGGACGGGACTTGAACCCGCGACCAGTCCCTTACAGGGGGAATGCTCTGACCAACTGAGCCACCTAGACTCTTTAGAAAAAAGTAAGCATACAAAATGCTTAAAAAAAAAAAATTTTAATTGAATAAAATACTTGTTTTATCAAACATTATTTTTTTAAAGTATTTTTATTCACCTTTGTTCGAACACTTCGTACTCTGCAGAATCTACGGATAGTTGATAACCATTCAGCTAGGTAGCAACTATCAGGTTATGTGCCACTAGCAAGAGTGGATGTCAAACACAGGAATCCAGTCGAGATGGCAAGTAGTAGTCGTATAAGCATGCCACCAATAGCGAGGCTAGAGGGTAGCTCCAATTATGCTACGTGGAAAGTACAAATGGAGATGGCACTTGTCTACGAAGATCTTTGGGAGTTTACTAGCACAGAGCCAAACCCGACTGATGTAACTGCCGTGAAAAAAGACCAGAAAGCAAAAGCCAAGATAGATCCGTCTGTAGACCCGAGACGGCGTGCGGTTTTAGTCGGTTCAAGCCCGACATAACCGCCCCCGCTGGCACGCGGGGGGGTATCCGAAGGGATTTCCGCACGAAAAAAAAAAAAAAAAAAAAAAAAAAAAAAAAAAAAAAAAAGGTATGATGGATCTACCTGAATGTCTTGTGCACATACGGTCTGCGAAGACAGCAAAGCAAGCTTGGATTAAGCTGAGTAAGACGTTTGAGGATAAAGGCGTGAATAATCGCTGTCGCCTTTTGTCCAGATTGGTCAGTTTGAAATTGGAACAATTTTCAACGGTACGGGCTTACGTTACTGCTGTATTAACAATACCCCAGGAGCTAAGAGACATTGGAAAGAGTCGATGATGAGCTATTCGCTACCCATCTTCTAGAATGTCTAACACCAGAGTTCCAACCTTTGAAAATCATGATTGAGAATAGTCAGACTGCACTAACGTCGGATTATGTAAAAAACAAACTGTTTCAAATGGAAGATACATATGCTGCTTCAAATAGTGGAAGCCAGATGTCAATGTCAGCACTACTGACAAAGAATAAAGGAAACAGAAATAGCAAGAACAATACTAAGAAATCACAAAGAAAGTATTGAAGTGCTACATCTGTGATGGTCCTCATAAGTGTTACCAATGTCCAAAGAAGGAAAATCCAAAGAAGGAAGCTCTTCAAGCATTTGCCTTCGGAACTGGATCTGGACATGTAACTGGAGAAGATTGGGTGATCGACTCTGGTGCCTCTACGCACATGACGAAGACGAAAGCTTGGCTGAAGGATTTAAAAAAGACTCCTAGACCTTTGAAAGTTATGTGTGTGGATGGAAACGAGATGCTGGGTGAAAGTGTCGGTAAGGTTGTGTCTGACAAGATGACGGTAAGTGATGTGACTTATGTACCAAAATTATCATCTAATTTATTGAGTGTGAACGCTATAGCTAAGAAAGGTCATGTATTAGTGTTTATCTTTAGGATTAACGGATGTGAGGTCTATGGCGAATATGTTGGATCAGGTGTGGAAGATAGAGGTATTTACAAAATCAAGAATTGTTCATACGGCACTGCACTACTGCACTAGTTACATCAGAAGGTGAGCCAAATGACCTGGTTTTATGGCACAGACGTATGGGGCATCTGGGCTTCAGAAACCTGAAGTTACTGAGAGAAAAGATGGCAACTGGGATGAGTTTTCAAAATTGTTCTTGTAAATTTGAATGCATTTCTTGCATTATGGGAAAACAAACTAGGCAACCTTTTACTAAAAATGGTATGAGAGCTACTGAGGTCCTAGGCTTAGTACACTCGGACGTGTGCGGACCTATGCGTATTCCCTCTATTGGTAAAAATCTTTATTTTGTTACGTTTATTAATGATTTATCGCGTAAGACTTTCGTATACTTTTTGAAACAAAAGAATGAAGTTTTTGAATAGTTTAAAGAGTTTAAAGCTTACACTGAAAATCAAACGTGCAAGAAGATCAAGATTTTGCGATCGGATAATGGCACCGAGTATGTCAACAAACGGATGGATGACTTCCTAGCGGCAAACGGAATTCATCATCAATTAACGGTTAACTACACGCCAGAACAAAATGGAGTTGCGGAAAGGGCAAACCGCACCATCTGTGATAAAGCAAGGAGTATGCTGCAAGATTCTGGACTACCTCAACGGTTCTGGGCAGAGGCTGTCCATCATGCAGTATACTTGAAAAATAGATCACCAACCATTGCAGTGAGAAATATGACACCGGAGGAGAAATGGACTGGAAAGAAATGTGATCTGAGCATGGTGAGGACTTTTGGGTGCAAAGCTTTCATGCACATTCCAAATCAGAAGCGAACCAAATGGGATGCGAAGAGCATGGAATTGGTTCATACCGGTTTTTGTGACAATGCGAAAGCCTACCGCCTTATAGATCCTACAACAGGGAGAGAGTACAAAGCCAGAAATGTTGTATTCCTGGAAAACAGCAAACACATAGACACAGAATTCAGAGGAGAATGTGGTGGAGTTCATGATACTTCCTGAATCAGAAAGTGATCAAATTCAAGACACTGTGGAGTCTGTGCACACGCCTCCAGAGAGAGTTGTTGGCAATGGAGATCCGAATGGAAACGTGAATGTGGAAGTGATACAGTTTGGATCGGTGAGTCCGAGACCTGAAGAGGAGGAACGCGAACCGGAAGCTGAAGTTACAGAACTAGAAACTGAAGTTACAGAACCAGAAACTGAAGTTGGAGAACCAGAAACTGAAATATTTGAAGATTGTGAGTCAGTTGATGATTCTGAAAATTTTATTTTATTTTATTTTATTTTACAGTTTTAGGAAAACTTACAGCTAACAAATAACAATAAAAAGATAAACAACATAGTGAAGGCCAATTACAAGTTTTCACAAATAACACTTAGCTTTTAAACATATAAAAGAGAACGATGCCGAAGACTCATTCCATTCATAAGCACAACATGGTCATTTCATTCCACAAAGTAGTGATCACATAAGGCTTTTTTAACTTTGTAGATACTTGTGAAGAATATATCCATATCAACATCCCGACATGCTACATTGTACGTACGGCAGGCTCGTAGTAGATACGAGTTTTGTCCATAGGAAGTGCTTGCAATAGGAAAGTGGAGCAAGTTAGGCTTACGCAGAAACAATGGTGGCGCATACAAGCCAACCCTGCATACCAGCTCCGGTAAATCTGCTGATCCATTAAATATAGACATTAAGAATGACAAATCCGCTATTTTACGACGCTCTATTAGAGGTAAAATATGAAATTTTTTACAGCGAGTATAGTAATTAGGCAGAAAACAGTTAGATCGGAATTGAATGTACCTTAAAAATTTTCGTTGTATGCTTTCAAGACGGTCAATATAGATATTATAAATCGGGTTCCATACTGGTGAGGCATATTCGAGGATACTACGAACGAAAGAGCAGTATAAAATTTTAATGGTTTTAATACTTTTGAAATCGGCTGAGATTCTTAAAATAAAACCTAAAGCTTTGGTGGCTTTACTAATGATGTTGCTAATGTGTAAATCGAAGAGAAGTTTGCAGTCAAAAGTAACTCCGAGGTCCTTGACAGATGTAACCCGGGTTAAAGGAATATCACGAAGTGTATAGATATAGTTAATGGGCCGTGGTTTACGCGTAAAAGTGCAAGTGAAGCACTTGGAAACATTTAAGTCGAGCTTGTTCAATATACAATAATTTTGGAAACGGTCTAGATCCTGCTGTAAAGAGAGCGCATCTTTAAGGTTGTTTATCTGTTTCATGATTTTCACGTCGTCAGCGTACAACAATATTTTTGACCATTGAAAACAACACGAGATGTCATTGATAAAAATGTTGAACAAGAGAGGTCCTAGAAGCGATCCCTGAGGAACGCCCGAGGGGATGCGCATGGCTCTCGAGGAATATCCATTTAGTACCACAGTCTGGCACCTATTCTCTACGTACGATGTAAACCATCTGAAGAGATTACCCCGGATACCCATAGATGATATCTTGTTCATAAGTATGTTATGATCTATTTTATCAAAACACTTACTGTAGTCAGTGTATATAACATCTACTTGGGATCTCTGTGACATGGAATAGGATAGAAAATCGCTACATAGGATAAGGTTTGATGTAGTTGACCGCCCCTAAAGGAAACCATGCTGGTTTTCGCTAAAGTTAAGTTTAAGTGCCGAGTACACCTGTCTATATACAATTTTTTCTAAGATTTTAGCGAACACACATAGCTTAGAAATTGGTCTGTAATTTTCTATGACAGTTCTTGATCCTTTTTTAAAAATAGGTGTTATATACACAGACTTCCAAATAGTGGGCACTACTCCCGTAGTAAGTGAGCACTGAAATAGAATTGAGAGCGGTACAGTCAGACTCTTAGCGCAGTTTACAATGAAAGCCGGAGGAATGTTATCTGGGCCTGAAGACTTATTTAGGTCTACTTGCTTCAGTAATCTACTGATCTCGTCCCTGTCCACCTCAATGCCCCCTATATCCGAGCCAACCCAACCAGCACCTCCGCTACCGTCCTGAGTAGTGAGAAGCGATGAGCTGTGACTGTTGATGTTTGGTTCTAGGAAGTTAGAGTGAAAGTAGTCACTAAACATATTGCATACAACATCGCCATCGCCAGATGATCGCGGTCCATAATGTAGAACCGAGGGATAGCAGTTGGAGTGCTTTTTAGATTTTACGTAAGCCCAAAAAGCACGAGAATTGCGATGTATGTTAGACTCAATCTTGTCAATGTAACCTTCAAATAACTCCTTTTCCAGATCTTTTACCCTCTGTCGCAAGGTAACAAATGAATGATGATCCGAAAGGTTTCTATATTTTTTGAATTTTGAATGATACTTTGCTTTTTCCTTGATTATCTTAATTAATGAAGTATTATACCAGACAGGATATTTCAAATCTACGGTAACAGTTTTTGATGGTATGTAAGTGTTACGTAAATCATTGATAACATCATAAAAATACGTCACAGCATCCACGAGGTTTCTGCAGTTCAGTTCATAGTCCCAGTTCATGGAATCCAGTTCGTGTTTTATGGACTCATAATCAGCCTTGTAATACATGTACTGTACACGAGGACGAGCTGGTAGACTGTGTAACTGCACAAACTCGACCGAGACGCAGAGTGCCTTATGTTGGGGATCCTCGCGTACAAGGGGACTATCGCAGTGAGCAACAGAGACATCGCTGTTCGAAAGTACAAGATCCAGCAACCTATCGTTAATATTATGGAAGCTATTATATTGCGACAGGTTACAAATATTCAGATTGTCAATGAAATTAGTCTGTACATCACCCTGTTGGTTACTCGGACCGAGGTAAGGGGCATCAACCGACGGACACCACTTTATATTCGTTTGGTTAAAATCGCCTAGTATTAAAAATGAATCGGTCGGATGTTTGAGTACAATATCAACTAAGCTATTAGAAAAATTAGTTAACTGGACTGCCAGTGTATTACCTAAGTTTTCGTTGCAAATATATACAACACAAATATGTATTTTGAAGGAAACTTTCGGCTTTCTATGACTTACGGTAAGTGTAATCCACAAGTCCTCGGCTGACGAACACCATTCGCCTCGATCATCAGCAACTATTTCCCTTTTAATAGCTATTAAAACGCCTCCTCCCTTCTTTTGATCAGTTATAGCGTAATTACGATCCCGTCGCCACACAAGATATCTATCATCAAATAGCTCCGAATCCGATATACTCCCAAGCAGCCACGTCTCCGTAATACAAATCACATCGAAATCACTGACACGCACATTTCTGTAAAAAGTACTTGTTTTCGTTCGTAGACCCCGAACATTCTGATAAAAAACGCTAAGAGGTGCCATTATAAATGTTATAATAGAAATTAACATAAGAATAGCAATAATGTAAGGTACATTCTAAGTAAGGTGAAAAAATATATTGCACGCCAATAAGAACTATGGCACTATATCTAATAAGTACACAAATTCGAGAGCACAAGTATTGGGTAAAATTAAAAATAAAATTATTAGAATACAAGAATATCTGCCTGATTGAGCAAAAAGCGATTCTATTTTTAATTGGATAATGTCTAATGTGATTAAAGTAATCTAATGCAGGGTCATTAGCAACGAGAGATAAGCGAACAAAAGGCCGGTAGCATCGGAGTGAATAGCAAAAAAATGTACATGTGGTTCTCAAACCTATTGAGCCGATGAAACAATGTAACACGTCGGTATGTTGTGTAATTATAACTATGATAAAAAAATTTTTAGATCTCTTTCTGTATTTATATGGTGCTTCGGAGAAGACATGTTTTTTCGTAAAAAAAATTTGCACCCTTTGACCCAAACGTGTTCAAATCCTCGTTCTTTGGCTCGAGCTTTGGTTTTGTTTAAAAGGACCTTGTTCTCCAGAGTCAAGTGATCATTCACGTAGATCCTGTTATCACCCCGTAGTCCTAAATCCGTTGCTTTAAGGGTCTTGTGTTTTTTTGCCGCTGCTACAAATTCATTCTTTAGGTAACTACTGTGGACAGAGCATATTATGTTCTTGTTCTGCTTATCATTACGCATGGGCACTCTGGCTATGTAGTTGACCTGTTCTCTTTGGATTTTACAGTTGATTATATCCCCAATCTTATCCAGTATAATAAATAAGTTTTCTGAATTAGACGTAGGCACGCCTTTAATCTCAATATTGTTCATACGAGATCTTTGTTCACTCTCATGTTGCTTTTCCTCCAACCTGCTGACACGATCCTGAAGGCTCAATACATCTTCTTTAGTCTTCTTGATGGTTTCGATTTCCTCTTCTAGAATTGATACTTTGATAGTTAAAGCCTCAACCGCATTATGGACAAATTTAATTGATGATTTCACGTCCGAGAACTCATCTCTCATAGCTTTTAGGTCCACTAACTCAGCTTGTATTGCCCTCACACTATTCACTAAGGCTGGTATATCCTCCATTTGCGACGATAAACGCTTCAGCTCGGCAAGGATGGAATCCGAAACTGTTACCGGGATTCTTGGACTAGCAACACCCACGGACTTGCAACCATGGCATTTCCAGGTTGACTTCCGCTCTCCTAGTTTCCTCCATCCACCTTCTGTTATTCCGGCACAAAGTCAAACTGACCCCCACACAAAGAGCATGTGGCGCCATCCCTAGCTTCTATCTCACAACGTTTGCACGAGAACATGGTGATCAAAACTTTGAGAAACACTTGCAAATAGTTAGTAATCGAGTAGCGAGACCTTGTATAGGTGCGATCGGAAACGAATCTACCGACATACTGCGAGCAGCATAGCATAGCATAGTACAACAAGAAAGTGAAAGGAGATATCCACTCAGGGAAAGAAAGAAAAAAGAGTTTCCTGACTACATCCTTTATCACGTCGAGACAGAACGAGATCCAGCGACAGTGCGTGAGGCACTATCAAGATCCGACAGCGAGCATTGGAGACTAGCAATTCAGGAGGAGCTTGATGCGCTAAAGAAAAATGGGACATGGATGCTCGTGAAACCAAAAAAGGCGTGTAACATCGTTGACTCGAAGTGGCTCTTCAGAGTCAAAGAACAGGCGGGGAATAGAAAAAGGTATAAAGCACGCCAAAGGGGATTTAGTCAAAGGCATGGAGTAAACTACGAAGAAAGTTTCTCGCCAGTAGTGAGACATAGCTCTTTACGAGCCCTTATCGCTCAAGCTGTGAGACAAGGACTCAAGATTGATCAGATGGACATTAAGACAGCATTTTTGTTTATTACATAATCCAACGTTAGTGCAGTCTGACTATTCTCAATCATGATTTTCTAAGGTTGGAACTCTGGTGTTAGACCTTGTAGAAGAAGTGTATCCAATAGCTCATCATTGACTTCCTTTTCAATGTCTCTTAGCTCCTGGGCTATTGTTAATACACCAGTAACGTAAGCCCGTACCGTTGAAAATTGTTCCAATTTCAAACTGACCAATCTGGACAAAAGGCGACAGCGATTATTCACGCCTTTATCCTCAAACGTCTTACTCAGCTTAATCCAAGCTTGCTGTTGAAGCGAAATAGGTCTACGAACTTACTTGGGAAATCCGTCGGCCTGGGGGTATGTGCAGTCAGCGCTGGAGTGGGTGCTGGTTGTTGAAGATAGACGAATTTTCACGTAATTAGGACACGGCACAAAAGTTTTTGTTCGGCGTGTTCGAGGACGCGGAAGCACGGACGAACCGCTCTCAAGGACAATCAAAGGTGCACTGAAGTATGCGTTTATTGCACATTATATGAAAAATACTGGTAGCCAACATAACTGGAGGACACCCAAAGTCGCTAGCCTAAGTTCGCTACCAACACACGAAAAATGTATCTAATTACTCTAGGCGCAGTCACATTCAAAATTCACAATTTTATTTTTATAGAATAATAAGAAAATTAAAATTACAAAGTTAATACTGTTTCAGTACGAAACATGCCGCTCACCTTAAAAGAACGTAACTTCTTTTAATGTGAAACCTCGATGAAACTAATGTTACTAATTCTAAACAACTTAACTAAGGTGGTAGGTACTAAGTTAATATTACCTACGCTCTCTTATTATTATTCTAAGGGGAGTTTACACAGTTTAACGACTGCGCGTTTGAAAAGACTCTTGCCAGCTTGCAAGGTCACAACTCTTACCTTATTGTCTAAGCCTGGATGTAGTTCATGCACACGAGCAAGTTTCCACTGTAGTGGAGGGAGGTTATCATCGCTCACCACAACAATGTCACCCACGCGAATGGGGGACCCACAGTCGCGATACCATTTGCTACGTTGTTGGATCTCGTGTAGGTATTCACGACTCCATCGCTTCCAAAAATGTTGGACACATTGTTGTACCCAACGCCACCTCAAAAGTCTTCCTGGATTTGACTCTGTTAGGCAAACGTCTGGAATAGCCATCAACGGGCCTCCGACTAAGAAATGAGCAGGGGTTAAGGGTAGCGGATCAGATGCATCCGAGCTAACAACACACAGTGGCCGTGAGTTCAATATGGCTTCAATTTGACACAACAAAGTATGCATCTCATCATAGGTTTGGACCTGGGTCCCTAGAACACGATATAAATGTTTTTTAAATCCCCTAACTCCGGATTCATGCAAACCCCCGAAGTGGGCAGCATAAGGGGGTTGAAAATGCCATGTAATGCCCTGTTGCAAGGTTTGAAAATTCAAAGCGCATTGCACAGAGTCAGTTTTCAAGAATTCGTACAAATCTTTTAAATAACTATTACATCCGACGAAGTTCCGGCCACAATCTGAATAGAGATCAGTGCACAAACCTCTGCGTGATGTGAATCTACGCAGGGCAGCTAGGAAAGCCTCGGTGGTTAGCTCTGACACGAGCTCTAAGTGTATAGCCTTCACGCTCATACACACAAACACGGCAACATAACATTTTATTACCTTTGCATTCCTAACCTTGTTAGCTCGCACGTAAAATGGACCCGCGTAGTCAACAGTAGTTTTTATAAAAGGACGCTCAGGTCGCAGCCGAGCTGCTGGAAGCGGCGCCATCGCCGGCTGTGGATGTACAGGGCGCGTACGGAAGCAACGCACACAACGAAACAGCTGTTTACGTATTATATCTCGGCTCGATAAAATCCAATACTTCTGTAGAAGTAAATATTGAACTGATTGGGTGCCCGCATGTAAATACGTAATATGCGCGTTATCAATTATCAAATTCGTTAAAGGATGTCTCTTCGGTAAAATTAATTGGTGCTTGGACTCGTAGGACAACAATGATTTATGAAGACGTCCGCCAACACGTAAAAAATTAAACTCGTCAATAAAAGGATCAAGACGTCTCAATTGGTTCGAGGGATGTTTACCCTGCGAAATGTTTTTAAAATCTTCCTGAAATACTTGATGTTGAACTAAGTATATCAATCGGTTTAGGATGTAATTGTATTCGTGGACTGTTATATGATTAGGATGTGTATTTTTTTCTTTTTTAACTTTGGATTTTAAAAGATTATAAAAACGATATACGTAAGAAGTAACTCTCACTAATTTGTTTAAATTCGAAAACTTATTTATTACGTCAATCTCTTCGATCAGCGTGGCCGACGCAGAAGCAATTGTTAAGTTACGTTTTTCCTCACTCGTGCTAAGAATGTTCTTCTGTATAGGCCAAGCAGCGGATTCCTCACGAAGCCACTGAGGTCCATGAAACCACATCTCATTCTGTAAGAATGTAGACGGCAACATACCTCTAGAAGGAGCATCACTAGGGTTATTTTCTGAAGAAACGTGAGCCCAGTGACTACTAGGAACTCTCGAAAGAATCTCACTTGTACGATTCGAAACAAACGTTTTCCACTCGTATGGAGGGGAACGAAGCCACGCTAGCACTATTGAGGAATCCGACCACGCATACACTTCCTCACCCCTAATTCGGTCACGGTAGATATGTAACGCCTTTTCTATAAGTTTGGACAACATCACGGCTGCCATTAGCTCCAGACGCGGTATGGACAGACATGGTGATATTGGTGCAACACGCGTTTTTGCTAATAGCAGAAAGGTTCGAATTTGTTTACTGCAGTCGTCTGTAAGACGGACATACAGACAAGCTGCGTAAGCGCGAGAACTAGCGTCACAAAATCCATGAAGCTGAACACTGCATGCAGGAAAAAACACTTGGCGAGGGATTGATACTTGAGATAAAAGAGGTAACTCCTTTACGAACGCTGTCCATGCATTAACTATATCATTAGGGGGACGTTCATCCCAATGAACACCGGAAATCCATAGCAACTGCATTAGATGCTTGGCAAACACAGTGACAGGGGATAACCACCCCGTGGGATCATAGATCTTGGCGATCTGTGAAAGAATGGTTCTTTTAGTAATAGTGTCAGCTGATGAACACTGAACACTAAAAGTGAACTGGTCAGACTTAGGATTCCACTGAAGTCCTAGTACCTTAGTTTGGTTATCATTGTCCATTGGAGCGAATGATACCTCTTCTCGCCGCTCACCATGAACATCTGGCACCTGCACCGCAGCGAGTATCGCTGGCGAGTTGCTGTGCCACTTGCGTAATTCAAACCCCGCCGACTTACAAATACCTATCAACTCTCTTTGTAAGACGAGGGCTTTTGTCTCATCGCAATCCCCGGAGACCACGTCATCAACGAAGACCTCCTCCAATAAAACCTTGGATGCCAGAGGAAAATTCGAAGCTTCGTCGCAGGCCAACTGCCTTATTGTACGAAGGGCTAAGTATGGGGACGAACTAACTCCGAACGTAACCGTACGCAAGCGGTACTCACGAATGGGCTCGTGTGGAGAGGTGCGCCATAGAATACGTTGTAAATCCCTATCGCATTCGCGGACTAATATATTTCGATACATTTGCTTTATATCAGCCGTAAGCGCGACACCGTGAACTCGAAACTTTAAAATGACTTCAACAATATCTTGATGAAGCTTAGGACCCGTTAAAAGGATATCATTCAGTGCGGTCCCATTGGAGCTTTTGCAACTTGCATCAAAAACAACTCTGGTCCGTGTAGTCTGAGACGATTCCTTGATTACGCAATGGTGGGGAATGTAGTACGATGTACCTAATTTTGGAGGGTCGGAAACCGGCTCCATATGTTTCAATTCTAAATATTCTTGTAAACACGCATGGTACTCTGTTTTAAGACTCGGGTTTTTCTCTAAGCGATGTTCCAGTTTGTGGAACCGAGCGAGTGCAATATCTTTAGATTCACCTAGAGGCTGAGCATCAGGCTTACGAGGTAAGGCTACTGTATACCGCCCTGTTACGTCACGAGAACATGAGCTCTCAAAAATATATTCGCATAAACGTTCTTCAGGTGTGAGTACCTTCTCCTCAGGCACGGACTCGAGCTCCCAGAATTTTTTCAAGTCGCCGTCATCGTATAATGAGCTAAAGCACACTTGAACTGGGGACGGAGTCGAACAATTGATATCTAGCTTTCCTAACAATAAATAGCCGAAGATGCTGTTCATGGCAATCGGCGAACCAGGTGAACCCGTTATCACGTTTCCCAACAAAATATGAGATAATATATCCGCACCTAATAACATCTCCACAGGTTGTGGAGTGTGAAAAGTAGGATCGGCCAAATTTAAATTTTTTATGTGTGACCACCCATCACGTGGCAATGACACACTCGGCATTTGAGGTATAAGTTTCGGTAAAACTAACACTTCAATCGGAATAGAAGGTTTAATTGCATTTCTTGGTGAAATACTACACGAAATAATACCTTTAGGACGCACCGGTTTCTTATCACCTATGCCATAAATAGGTATGTCCGCATAACGTCGCTTCATGCCTAATCTCTGCGAGCACGCTTCGGTAATGAAAGAAGCCTGACTTCCCGTATCAACGATACATCGAACCGTCGATCGCGTTTGTGTACCTACACACACATCGATGAGCGCCGTAGAAAGCAACACGGTAGTTGTCTGAATGAAGCGAGCAGTGGATGACGCGCACTCAGTCCGCGTCACGTGGCTAGATATCATCGCATGCTGCGTATTCACGGTTGGATTAGATTCCTCTGTAAGAGGGACCGAAACACTACTTTTCTCAATTGACCGATTGTTAGCCCCGTCGATAGGAAAATGAATTAGCGTATGATGACGCTTTTGACAGAATTTACATGAATGACTCGAGAGACAGTTTGATACCGAATGCGATCTAGATAAACAATTGAAACATACGTCTTTATTTTTAATAAAAGCATATCTATCGTTTGGTGACAGACTCAAAAATTGATTACATTTCGTTAATAAATGTTGACCATCACAACACACACAATTTCGATCTTTTTTGACCGTGTTCGTGGCCGGGCTAGCGGCATTGGCAGTCAGTGAACGACCGAAAGTCAAACTGCTGCCAGTGTTGCTCCCGCGCGTTTGATTGTACCTACCCGCATTGTGGTAGCTATGACTGCCGGAATTTACAATTTCGCTAGCGGTCAATTCCTTTTCTAAAAACTCGACTAACAACTCGACCTTAGGAATCTCCGATGGTTTAAGTAACGACAACTCGAATCTTTTACGCAAAGAAGTAGGTATTTTACGTAGTAAAATATTCAACAAAATAAAACTCCAATGTTCTGTAGGCAAACGCATCACTTCTAACGCCTTTATATTTTCGTGGTAAATGTTCAACAAATTACGTAAACTGTGGTTTGATTTCTCAGAACAAGACTCAATATCTAAAATACGGTCCAGGTGTTTGGAAGCGATGGCTCGTTTATTTTCATATCTCGCAATTAAAATGTTCAACGCGACATCATAATTCTCGTCCGTGATAGGTATCGACTTAATTAAATTATAAGGCTCGTTTTTTAATGTTAGCAGAAGATACCTAAATTTCTCCGCTTCCGTGTAGGCATCATTATTGTGAACAATAGAACGATACAAATCATAATAAGACGGCCAATCGGTTGATTCTCCAGCGAAGGAAGGCAACGGTAAAATTGGCAACTTATTTATACAACTGCCGTGAGCAGGTTGCAATGAATTATTAAAAGAAGCTCTGCTTATGCGCCTGCACTCATCCTCATTTTTCTTAATTTCATCGAAACGAGTCAAAATCGCGTAATAAATATCACTAAACTGATTTCGAATGCGCAGTTGTTCATTTCGATCAAATGTTTCTAATTTTAATAACGACCTTTCAATTTTAGTTTGCAATTTAAGAAATTTTCTCTGAATCGATTGAATATCTTTAGCTCGTGATTTGAATTGTTGCTCATTGATTTCACAAAATTCTAAGATACGTTTGACTTCGTCAAGTAAAATTTCTCGTTCGAAAATGTCTTGTTCCGCCATTTTGCAGGACGTTTTACGTCGCAATACAATTATGGGCAAAAATCAAGACGAAAAACTCGAATTATTGTCGGGACGCGTGACGTCGCTACGACAAACAACAAAATACACCGAATTACAATATAAAAATAAGAAATTTAATGTCCTAACAACGTGAATTTCTAGCGTGACTACAGCAAAGAAAAAAAGATATCCGGCTCGAAGGACCAAAACTTATGTTGAAGCGAAATAGGTCTACGAACTTACTTGGGAAATCCGTCGGCCTGGGGGTATGTGCAGTCAGCGCTGGAGTGGGTGCTGGTTGTTGAAGATAGACGAATTTTCACGTAATTAGGACACGGCACAAAAGTTTTTGTTCGGCGTGTTCGAGGACGCGGAAGCACGGACGAACCGCTCTCAAGGACAATCAAAGGTGCACTGAAGTATGCGTTTATTGCACATTATATGAAAAATACTGGTAGCCAACATAACTGGAGGACACCCAAAGTCGCTAGCCTAAGTTCGCTACCAACACACGAAAAATGTATCTAATTACTCTAGGCGCAGTCACATTCAAAATTCACAATTTTATTTTTATAGAATAATAAGAAAATTAAAATTACAAAGTTAATACTGTTTCAGTACGAAACACTTGCTTTGCTGTCTTCGCAGACCGTATGTGCAAAAGACATTCAGGTAGAACCATCATATCTATCTTGGGTTTTCCTTTCTGGTCTATTTTCACGGCAGTTACATCAGTCGGGTTTGGCTCTGTGCTAGTAAACTCCCAAAGATCTTCGTAGACAAGTGCCATCTCCATTTGTATTTTCCACGAAGCATAATTGGAGCTACCCTCTAGCCTCGCCATTGGTGGCATGCTTATACCACTGCTACTTGCGATCTCGACTGAATTCCCTTCGTTGTCGTCTCCACTTCCTGTGTTCGACATCCACTCTTGCTAGTGGCACATAACCTGATAGTTGCTACCTAGCCGAATGGTTAACAACTATCTGTAGATTCTGCAGAGTACGAAGTGTTCGAACAAAGGTGAAAAAAAAAACTTTAATAAAATAATGTTTGATTAAACATGTATTTTATTGACAACAACCAACTTTGAAGTGCAGAAATAACAAATTACCTACAATCTGACACACTGTCACATTTAAATAGAAGTAAAAATTGTACAAGACAGTATATAAGTCGGTATCACTAATGACTCCTTGCTTCAACACAGCTCCATAGTACCATAATATTACATTATCCTTTAAATTACATGAATTAACCAAATTTCAACTCAATTAAACGCGGTGGTAAAGTGGATCAAATTAGGCTTGCAAGATTTGTACTTAACATAAAATATAATATATATAAGCTTATAATAAAAGCTTAGATTAGTTTGATTCATTTAATACTTTGCTTTTATACTAGTTACATTACATATAACATACATTTAATAATTTTATAGAAGTGTTGTGCTAATTTCAAAAGCTTCTAGTGCCAATACAAACGACTTTTTTTAAAACATTACGCGATATAAGTTTTTGAAGTCAGCAGAACCCTCGCGTAGAATTTATTGATAAAAGCTTGTTTTAATTAAAGTACTTTTTTTTTCAAAAAAGAAAAGAAAAGGTTTCAAAATCACATAGGTTTCGCCTTAGTCATAATACAAATTACAGTATTTTTCGATCAATACAATCCCATGAAAAACGATGCATTTTCAGTATTCTCTATCAAAATAGGTAAGTAGGTCTACTTATCTATTGACTGATTAAAATCACAGAATAGTTACTATAAAATCACAGTTATTTGCATTAAGTTTATTTTTTAATTAACATCTATCTAATCATTATCACTAACTAGAGGATCAGTTTCAACAAACTGTTACTTTCTTAAATCAGAAGTGGATGGTTCAGGTTCGTCTGTCAAGGTATTTTGGGTTGTTTCAGTGTCTTCATCTGAAATTTCTTCCATGGATAGCTGTGATTCGTCGTCATGTTGGATACATTACAGTAATTTGCACCAAGTACTTTTTTTTTCATGAAAAGCCATCTAATCAAAATCGCTAAGTAGAGGAAAAGTTTCGACAAACTATTATTTTCTTCATAGATATTGGAGAATTTTTCAAGATGGATGATTCAAGTTCATCTATTTAGGGTTGTTCTATGGTCTTCTATGGATAGCTCTGATTCGTCGTCTTCGATAGTATATTTATAATTACCTGCCCCCGACAACCTTGAAACCGATACCCATATTGATTCAATTGAAAATGTCGTGTCCACCACCCTTTATCGCTAAATGTATAAAACATAGATTATTATATATATACTAGAAAGTATAAAATATTAGAAATTACCAATCCTGAAAACCTTGAAAATGATACCCATAGTGATTTTATTAAAAATTTCGATTATACTATCTTTTTATCGCGATATGGATAGTATATTCGTAATCAAAAATCACTGTCGCAACGTTCCGTCTTGAATGGAACCTCTATCAGATTAACGTCCTTTGTTGACGCACTGACACTTATGTATCAGATTCAAATAATTTTCTTTCCTTGCATCGGTTGTTTAGGTACCGATGATTCTGCAAACCACCTACGAGACATCAATTGAGACTTTTGTGTTGAGTTTTGCCTCGTACGTGTAATATTTATATGATAATTATATGGTATATGTACTATAAGGAAGATTTGCTACCATAAGAGCCTATGCTACCATACGACCTGCTGTTGTCAGCAGGACTAATAGTCTAGTATAGATTTCATTGAAAATTTTGATGAATTTCGAATTCTTGTTTAAACGAGATAATTTCATACATACAGTCAATTAAATAATGATCTTGGTGAATTAATTACAAGTATTTCATTTCAATCTAAAATAACAATAAACATGTACATCGTTTTATAAGTATTAAGTTTATGCGCTACATTTGGGTGGTTATCGGGCAAAAACGGGTGGAAACTGGCCGTTTATTCAATCCGCCCAAATTCAAAAACCTATCACTGCACACTACAGAATATGATTGCCAATCTAGTTAGATTGGTCATAATATTGTATCGTGTGGAGGCTTTAAATACATTAAGTATAGTCATTCAATGTGTGTGTTACGCCGGCAAATTTATTTTCTCTGCTTATTTTCATAGACAATTACATATAGGTGCTAGACTGACTAGGCGGTATGGATTATGGATTTTAGCCTGCTCTATAATTATGTAAATAAAAAAGGCACTGACACTTCTGACAGCAATGTGACAGCTGCTAATTGTTCCATTGATAAAAAAAATAGTGACCAAGGATCGAGCAACCCACAATCTTGTATTGATATCGCTTGCCAGTTGCCTTGAATTGTAACTCTATTTATTACGGGCCTACTTGGCAATTGGTTGTGTTTTGTGGATGATTAAATTATAGACAGTCTAGTCCTGTTATTCTCGTATATCCTCCGATTTATTTCTATAAATCGGAAAGGAAGAAAGGTTCGCATAATTCATGTGGTTACAAATTGTGTAGTTAGTGTTGTTAGTGTCGTAACGTACATATTTCAGTGCAATTTTATTTGTATACAAGAATTTTATTTTGTTATTAATATTCTCGTAAGAATGAATGGTTGATGAATAATTTAACAAAATTGACGACTTTTTTTTATAGTAGCTGTATCCAGAACGTACTCAGATCACGTGTTAAATTAATATACATACAAATATCTAGGATGGGTCTGTTATCAGAAGGAAATCCCTTGTCTTGGGAGGAAACAAAAGCGTTGGCAGAGCACGTCCGTCAACACGGTATTGAACAATTTATTAACCTATACAAGAAATTGGAGGACCGCACCGGCGATGTACTCAAGTGGGGCGACGAGGTTTGTTTGTTTTCATTTCATAATTGGAATGTTAACCGTTGCACTGAATATCAACGATTTTAGTTTAGTATCAACGATTTTTAGTTCTGATTCCATCTAACTTATTTAAAGTTGTATTTATTTACGTAAAATCAAGCCTAATATTACTTAACAACCATTATGAGCATTTTGTCCTAGTTGGGAGGTGAAATTTCTGTCAACATTAGGTATCTAATAACCTCTCTAACCAAAACAAAATTGTAGGGAGTACTGAAGTGTTGAAATCACTCAAAAAGAAATAACATCATTCTGATAATTTACTTACAGGTTGAATATATAATAGTAAAATTTGATGATGAAAACGAGCGTGCAACAGTCAGCTTAAGAGCCAAGGATATTCTGCCTCAACTGCAAGAAAAGGAACTGGCAGATCCACAAAGTAAATAAGCTTCATTTTTTTTATTTGATTGAGCTAGGGACAACTCATTATGCTACAGTGACTGCTTATTATTATGTAAGCTGTTTTTTGTTTACCATCTTAGTAGTATATTATTAAATAATTTTCAATTACAACATGAATTATTCACTTGTCAATTAGAAATTTAAAAATAATCATCATCTAACAGTTTTCTTGTAATCACTCATTCATTTACTTCTGATTCATTTTAACTAAATAGACCTTTGGGATCTATAGAGTGCCCTCAGAGTGTCAGCACTTTGATGGGTCACTGAAAGTTAAATAAAACCTGCTAAACCTGTTAAAATAAAGTTATTATAAAATAACTACCATATGGTCTTAACTATAATAATCAAGATATTTCAACTAAGGCATGCATGATTAAAAAACAATGTGGCAAGTATTTTTTGGCTCTTACGTTGTCATTGTGCCTTCTCATAATGCTTGATAACACTAAATATTTTGGTATCACATCTCTAAGCCTCACATATCCATCAGAACAAGTGTAGAATTTTTAAATTTCTTTGCATTCTTCATTTATTTGCTTCAATTGTCAAGAAACTTATACCATGTAATAGAAGTCTCTCTATATCTATCTCTGAATATTGGTACATAGTGTTATTGCATGTCTGTCTCCAACTGCAATCAATAAACTCAAATAATTCTGATCAGGTATTCAGAAGGGAAGCAGGTAGGGAATCATGTTATGAATGTTTCTTCACTATCATGGAACCAATGTGTGTATATTCAATTAAGATAAAATTTGTCATAAGCATACTTCAACACTTCTTGTACTCAATGCTAACAAATCAATATATGAATAATTTATTGATATAAAAACTTAACCAAAACAGGCACTTCCTATAATGATGAGGAAAAATCTGTTGTAGGCAAAAGTAATCATGGTTTTAAGCATGACAATCAACATTTTACAACCAAGGTTGTCATGAATCAAATATAGCTGTGTTATGTTTTAATTACACTAAATATCTTGATAGAGCTATATATCACATCTCTAAAGCTTGGTTGATTAAAGTATTCAAGTTAATGAGTAATGATAAGAGCTCCTTTATGAGTACAGATAACTATTATATGGCTATTATATAGAATACCTACTACTTGTGAATGCCTGCCTTTCTGCATATAAATTTATATGACAACTACCTATTGTACATGGCTCCACCTGCATAGAATACTGATCCCGTTGCCACAACTCATATTATAAATGTTATTCCAGACTATAATAATATTCCTCTACCAAATTTCAACCAGATCCTTTCAGCCGTTTGAGCAGTATTGAGAAATAACATCTCAAACTTTCACATAATACTAGGTCGTAACAAATGAAATTGCCGTTTTTCTTGAAGAAATTGGAGGAAACCAGATTTTCAGTACTAACATTTTTGCATTTATTTTAGGAATGACAAATCCAAATTTTATGTTTTTTTTTGTGTATGAATGAGACAACATTAAGCTAACAAACAAGCCACTTTTATTACATTTTTGAAAAGTGACAGCTGTTAAGTAATACGAAATTTATCATCAAAATGGATAGCATTTAGGAAGTACTATTTTGAAGTACGAATTAATTTATCAAGCGGCCAATAAAAACAAAATTTAATACATAGTTGTAAAATCTTGAAATCAACTTTCATACAAGATATAAATAATGGAAATAGCTATTAAATTACAGGAATAACGAACTCATGAATTTGTAAGAAAATTTCGGCAATTTCATAGGTAAAGACCTATTATTAGGAGTCATTTGTGAAAATTTTTGTGTATTTTACGATCATCAGGTAAATGATTATATAGTAGAATATAGGTCACTGTTGAAATAATATTGGAAATATTCTTCTAGGAAGGTACACCCCTTTTATTTACGTGTGGAACCCCTACGAGCTGAACCTCATCAGTGCCAACGATACATTGGGTGTGTTGGATGGATTAGTACAGATAATACAGTGTATTGACCTTAAAGTTTTTTATATAATTTTAATGATATATTTTAAATAAATTTATACAATATATTATAAATATTCATAATATTTCACTTTTTCATTTTTTATACATTTTATGAGTATATGGTAACAACATGCAAAAGGAAAACAAATTATAATAATCACTTTTAGGTCCAAACACTGTTAATCTGTGATATGTATAAAACTAATGAACAGAATTAGTTAATTGAAGGCAGTTGTGAAATATTTGAATGCGATAAAGCTAATTCAAATTATCAAAGTCGCTAACTTTTAGTTAGTTAGTTTCCAACAATTCTATTCATATAATTGTTAATTTACTAGCTGTTGCACTCGGCTATGCCCGGGTGGAATTCCGACCCGGTTTCTGTTACCCATGGGAACCTATTCCCGGGATAAAAAGTAGCTCATGTGTTATTGCAGAATATAAACTATCTCTGTAGTACTGTAATTTAAGCCAGATCCGTTCAGCCATTGGAGCGTAATTGAGTAACCAAACATCCAAACATTTTCACAAACTTTCAGATTTATAATATTAGTAGGACGTAGGATTATCATTATTATTTATTTATTAACAGTTATTTTTTAAAGGCGATGGTAATTGTTTAAAAATTATATATTTTTTAATTAATTTATTTATATAAATAACACGGATCATAATTTAAATTTAAATATATTTAATTTTCAATCTATTTATTATGAGTTTATTTGGGTATTGTCTTTCTTACGTTTGATAAAAATATTTATAATTTTGAAGTAAAATATTTACATCATAAAAAAGAGTAGGTATGTACAAAGTAAAAAGTGTCAAAGAATTCCTATATTCCTACGTTTAATTTTTAAATTACTTATTTTATTTACATGTATATTTTGCACCCATTTATCCCAATCATAATAACTAGTTCTACAATACTGAATGGAAATTTCTCCTATTTGTTGACTCTCTCCTGGGTAGTAGCGTGATGATATATAGCCTATAACCTTCCTCGATAAATCTAACACAAAAATAATTTTTCCATTTAACTTTAACTTTCAATTCAACACAAACAAAAAACTCTTCATATAGTATATAGATAGGTAGATATAGATAAGTTTTTCATTTATTTATAACTAGCAGCAGTGTTCCTCTTATTATAAAAATAATTTACATAACATAAACTCACGCCTATTATATCCCCGAAGGGGTAGGTACAGGTGCTAGCACCCACATTTCGCCAGTTTATGTTTAGGTCCCAATGTCATTAACCGGGCCGGCGAGCCTATTGTCATTAACCGGGCACTTATAAACCTGCGATAAATACACACATAACTTCGAAAAGCATCGAAAAGTCATTGGTGTGTGCCATGGTAAAACCTGGAAAAGTCTATGACACCCGACAGCGAAGTCGTAAAAACCTATGGATACCAGCCGACCTCCATAGTATTTAGGCTTGTCCAGGTGCAGGGGGCTCCGCCTGGATCGACCGTCCTTCCCCCATACTCGTGGGATATGAAATGAGCAATTTAAATCCAAAAACAAAGTAATACCGAGGATAAATCAGACGACCAAGGCACGCATAACGGCAATGATAATGACGGAGTGGAGGTAGTGAGGGAGGAAGTGGTGAGATGCCTGCGGTCTCGCGCGCGGTCGACCAAGGCCGTCTTTGCCAGACTTGCTACACCACTACCTATGGGAGAGGGAACGGACGCGGAGATTGCGTCCACGGTTGGGACTGACAGCGAGTCAGCTCCCAGCCGAATACGTACGAGGCCTCGCTCTCGTGGACCCGCTCTAGACCGGAGCAGAAGCTCCTCCGGACAGAGGGCGGTCTCCTCGAGCGAGGATGATCGGCCGGCAAAAGTGGTGGCCACTTCGGCGGGCAGGGTGCCGGTGCACGTCCCTCCACTACCCAGTGGCAGGGACCAAGGCGTCCCCGCGGCTAGGGAGCTCCTTGCAGCGCTTGCTCGGATTACAGACACCATAAAAGGTGCTTAAAATGTATCCGGCAAGAAGACAGCGCCAAGACAGCGCTGGAAGAGCTCCTCTCTCGGAGCGTATCCGAGGAGTAAGCGAAGCTCAGGGACCGGGTCGCGACCCTGGAAATTGAGCTCGCTAACTCGTTGGAGCAGCAACGGGTCCTCCGCGCGGAGGTCGAAATGCTGACCCAGTTAGTTACGGGGTCTGCGGGGGCCCGAACTGCGCCAGGTCCCCGGGAGGCACCGCCGGCCAGGGTGGCCTCTGGTACCGGGGAGATAGTGGTGCCAAAATCAGCGCCAGCGCCAAAGGCGGCAAAATCGACGCCAACGTCGGCGCCTAGATCGATGGCTACGCCGGCGCCCAATCTGGCACCCAGGCCGGCACCAAAGTCTGCGCTGAGCATAACGCAGCTGCTGGCGGCGATCGAGAGGCGCCTTGGCGTACTGGAAGACCGGGCGTACCGTCCTCCGCTAGTGCGGCCCGCCTCCTACGCGACAGCCGCCAGCGGAAATCCCGGTCCCAAGACAGGGACTGGTGTCCCGGCGAACCCAACTCCCGAAAAGGGGATTGGAAAGGGGAAGAAGCGCGGCACCCCCGCCCCCGCTGTATCCGCTGCTCCCGCTACACCCGAGCATTCCTCCAGAGGGGAGGGATGGGAGGTAGCGGGGGCCGCGAAAAAGGCGAAAAAGGCCAAAAAAGCCGCCAAAAAGGCGGCCAAAGCCGCTACGGCGAAGGCGCCGAAGAGGCTCCGCGCCCCACGCTCCACTGCCGTCGTCCTGACGGTGACGACGGAGGGGGTGGAGAAGGGCGTGGGGTACGCTCAGGTACTGAGGCAGGCGAAGGCCTCCGTGGACCTCAAGGCCCTTGATATTGAGGGTGGGCTCCGGTGCAAGACGACTCGCACCGGAGCTCGCCTCCTCGAGGTCTCCGGCGCCACCAGCGGCCCCAAAGCAAATGCTGAGGGATTCGCTGGACGCGGAAACCGTCCACGTCACCAGACACAATAAATGCGCAGGGTTGCGCATTTCGGGTCTGGATGATGCGGCCACAACGGAGGAACTTATCTCCGCCGTCGTGGAGGCAGGCGGCTGCCCCCGAGATCAGGTGAGAGCTGGAGAAATCCGCTTCAGCTCCACCGGTCACGGCACGGCAGTCGTCAACTGCCCCGTCGCAGCGGCGCAGAAGATTGCGGACGAACGGAGCCTCCTCGTTGGGGGCTTCCTTAAGGCGCGGGTGCAACTCCTGCAGCCCCGGCGAGGCCAGGTGCTTTAGGTGCCTGGCCGTGGGGCACGTGGTAGTGCAGTGCACAGCGGGAGACACCGTGGGGGACCGGTGCTTCCGCTGTAGTCAGCCCGGGCACAAGGCCAGCACATGCGATGCTCCGCCGCGCTGCTACAAATGCGTAGCGGAGGGCAAAGCGGCGGAGCACCGGGCGGACAGCCGATCCTGCACCGCCTCGAGGCCAAAGCCCCGTTCGTCCGCAACGGGTAGTGGGGGTGCCGCTCAGGAGCGGCCACATTCCCGGCGGGTTGCGGAGATGGCCGTCCATTAATGGACACACCAATCCGCATCCTGCAGGTGAACATAAACCACTGCACCGGTGCTCAGGATCTTCTGTACCAGAGCATCGTGGAGTGGTCTATCAATGTGGTCGTGGTCGCTGAGCCGTACTGGTTCCACCCCGGAAGCCCGGTGGACCTGGACGGCGTGGCGACCGTCTTCGGGGGTTCCGCCGCGGACACCTCGCGCCTTGCAGTCATTGCAAGGGGCCGAGGCTGTGTCGCGGTGGACTATGACGTCTACTTCTCGCCAAGCTTTGACCAGTATGAGCTTGAGCTATGGCTCGCAGGACTGGACATCGTTCTCGCTGCGTGCCGTCCTCGCCCTGTCTTGGTCCTGGGAGACTTCAACGCCTGGTCTCTGGCTTGGGACCCCCGGGAAACCAATGCCAAGAGGCAAGTTCTGGAGGACTGGGCCAACACCCGTGGCCTAGAGGTCCTCAACCGGGGGAGTGTAGCCACCTGGGAGCGGCGGGGGCTCAGTTCGGTCGTGGATGTTGCATTCGCGATCCCTGCTCTCGTCCGCCGCGTCCAGGGTTGGCGCGTGGTGGAGGAGGAGGAGACGTCATCGGACCACAGGTACATTCGGTTCAACGTCTCCCCTCCACCTAACCTACCGCTGACTATAGCGAATCCCCCGGATCCACGTTGGGCGCTCAGACGCCTGGATCGGGAGGCTCTCCTGGAGGCACCTATTGTGCAGGCTTGGATTCCGTCACCGGCCAGGCCTGCCAATGTCGACGCAGAGGCCGAATGGTTCAGGAGAGCATGTCGCATATCTGCGATGTGGCCTCCGACTGGTGGCGCTCTTTAGCGCATGCCTCGAAAGGGGCCAGTTTCCAAAGGCGTGGAAGACGGGGAAATTGGTCCTTATCCGGAAGGTGGGGCGGCCGGTGGATCAGCCATCCGGTTACCGGCCGATCGTGTTGCTCGACGAGGTGTTCAAGCTCTTTGAGCGGATTATTGCAGAGCGCCTCGTCGAGCATCTCACGAACGTGGGGCCAGATCTGGCGGACAACCAGTTCGGTTTCCGCCGGGGGCGCTCCACCGTGGAAGCGATCATGCGCGTTAAGCGCCTGGGGGAGAAAGTAGTCTCGCGGGGTGGGGTGGTGGTGGCGGTGTCTCTCGACATCGCCAACGCCTTCAACACCCTACCCTGGAGCTGCGTTAGGGAGGCGCTCGCGTATCACGGAGTGCCTCCTTACCTCCGCCGCATTGTCGAGGCATACCTATCCGAGAGGGCCATAGTTTACCCGAGCTGGCTAGGGCCAGGGCGGCGATAAGTGTCGTGCGGTGTTCCGCAGGGGTCGGTCCTAGGGCCACTCCTGTGGAACATCGGATACGACTGGGTGCTGCGCGGTACGTTGCTCAAGGGTGTCAGCATAGTGTGCTATGCTGACGACACCCTCGTTATGGCGCGGGGAGCAACGTACCGAAGCGCGGCACTGAAGGCCACGGCAGGGGTTGCTCAAGTCGTGGGTCGAATACGGCGGCTGGGACTCGAAGTGGCTCTCCACAAATCCGAGGCTATATGTTTTCACGGGCCTCGGAGGGGGCCACCTGCGTAAGCATCGGCATCGAGCCCACCCTTGGGCTCGTACTCGATAGCCGATGGGACTTCGGACCTCATCTCCGAAGTCTGGTCCCGAAACTGAGGGGGGCTGCGGCCGCGCTATCGCGGCTGATGCCCAACGTTAAGGGACCCAACGCCCCCACTAGGAGACTGTACCTGGGGATCGTGCGAAGCATGGCCCTATACGGGGCCTCCGTATGGGCGGAGACTCTAGCGGCCCGCAACGTGGCTGTTCTAAACAGCCCGTTAAAGGCGATGGCCGTCAGAATCATCAGGGGGTATCGCACGATCTCCGTCGAGGCAGCATGTCTCCTAGCCGGGGCCCCTCCATGGGACCTGGAAGCGAGAGCCCTTGCGCTGCTGTACCAGTGGCGCAAGGAGGCGCTGGAGCGGGGCCATAGGCCGGAGCCCCGAGAAATCAGGGCTCAGCGGTCTCTGCTCCACCAGGAACTCATGGAGACATGGAGGGTGCGACTTGAGCACCCAAGGTGGGGGGAATCCACCATTGCGGTGGTGAGACCGATCATGAAGGAGTGGTTGGAGAGGGACCATGGGGACCTCTCCTACCGGATGTGCCAGATGATTACCGGACACGGGTGTTTCGGTAAGTATCTGTGGCGCATCCACCGGGAGACAACGCCGCAGTGCCAGCACTGCGAGGATCCTGGTGAAGACACGGCGCTCCACACGTTGGTGGAGTGCCCTGCGTGGGGAGTCAACGCCGGGATCTCGTTGCGGTCCTGGGCGTGGACGTTCTCTCGTTGGAGACCATGGTGAGGGCCGTGGTCTCCGACGGGAGCAAGTGACACGCCGCCGCCTCTTTCTGCGAGCAGGTAATGCGCGCGAAAGAGACGGAGGAGAGAGAGCGGGAGAGAACCCTGCCCCCCGAGTTTCGCAGTCAGACTCATCTACGCCCGGGACTACCGACCTCCATGATCGGGGCCTGAGGACGGCAGTTGGCCGACTCGCCGTCCTTACAGTAGCAGGCCGTGGCGGAGGCGTGTCGTGTGTGCCCTACACACGCCTGCCAACTCACCGAAGCGGGATAAAACCCGACCCCACCAGGCGAGGCCGCGGTGGCGGCCAAGGTCCGCCGGCAACCCTGGAGTTATCCTTTCGAGGGTTTACCCGGGGTGCCCGGCAACGGACACTTGGGGAGGACACCATGCGGTTTTAGTCGAGAGACGACATAACCACCCCCGCTGGCCAGCGGGGGGGTATCCGAAGGGACTTCCGCACGTAAAAAAAAAAAAAAATGGGATTGAACCCGAGACCTCGTCTCAGCAGTCCATTACCCATACCACTTGGCTACCGTTGTTATAGTATATAGATAGGTAGATATAGATAAGATATTCATTTATTTATAACCAGCAGCAGTATTCCTCTTATTATAAAAATAATTTCAAACGACAATAATTACATAATAATTAGCACCTCCTAATAATATGTTGCTGATCACCATGAGCTCTACAAAATTAGATTTACACTTTCAGACATTGAAAATATTCTTTGCCAAGCTAATTGTGGGACATAGTGCGTTAAGTATCATATAGAATACGTCCGGGATGATATTAGTTGCCCCTGTCTTCAAGGCCATTAAGACCGCGGTCTACTTTATGACCTGTCTGCTTTATGGGTGTATATAGATCACAGTGGCTACACCTGTATCTATGCGTACCTCTACATTTCTCATAGCGGGGACTTGGGCACGACAAGGCAATTGAGCAGTACCCCAGCGCGGATTTGGTTTTCTTTTAGGACTTCACGAGTGACTGGGGTCCTCGATCACTGATTTCGCGGGACGACCTGCTCACAGTTTATCGATTCTTCAGACGCCGGGGTGTAAGGTTGCTTATAAAGCATATCCCTCGCAACCCCGACTGATCCTGGGCATCTCCGGTTTCGAGATGGCCCCCTCGGGTTTGGGAACCACGGTGTCCCCGTCTTGCCCCGGTTTGGGGGAGGGGCGCTAGTCGCCCCACCGTCCCGGCCTGCTTCTGCTGGGGTGACAGGCGGCCTCACCTGCCACCCTGTACCCGCGGAGGCGGCTGTGTTTCACTTAAGAAGATCCAAGCTTCTGTGAAACAGCAGTCACTGAGGTGATCCTAACGGGCATGGAATGCTACATTCCTAGAGTCCGTGATTTAATCGGCCTTGAAGAGAAGGTAGACTTTACAAGCAATCTGCTTATAAGGCTTGAACCGCGGCTCTTGTTAACAAGGATCCGAATATCGCTGAAGTGACACTGAAATGGAATGCCGCCTCGAGATCCAGTCAAAGCGCAAAGGCCAGTGCTACATCCAGGCCACTCTTTTAGATAACCTCTTTGCGTCAAACTCAAACTGATTGACGGAAATGCCTTGCCACCTACTATCCCCTGGTGTAGTGTTTCTATGCCAGAAATGAAAATCACACAACGGGTTGTCCTTAGTTGTTCACAAGTCGAGTGGACCTGACGGCATATCGGCGATGGTGCTTAAGCATCAATGTGCCTTAGAGTTGTGCCCTGTATTTACATGGCTAGATACCTAACTTAATTATTTGCATGTTGAGACACTTGAGACAATTTTTGATTAGGCAAATACTCACTCATTGTTGCGCTTACCGGCCCTCTCATTAGCAAGATCAGTTAGGACAAAAATTTAAAAATTGCTTTGATGACTGAGGAACCGGCCCAGGCGCAAGACCAATATTAGTTTTCCGATGTTAAAGCATATTACCGATAATTGATCTATAACGGTTAGTAAATGTTACATTATAACATTATTTACAACTTATTGCAATGAATACGACGGAAGTGTCCACTTACATGTTTCATAAACTGAGTAAGTGCTTGTTTACAATGCATCAACATCATTGTGGCTGTCTTGATTTTGTTTCTCTTACGTGGAAATACCTAACAATATTTGTCGTTAACAGAAACTAGCAAAACAAATAAAAAAAATAGTGTTTCCATCGAATAAATATAACATACATTAAGACAATACTTCCTGCCCTTAACAAAAAGTTTGACCATTGTAGAAATTTGATTCTGTTGCCGAAATGTATGGGAAACGTTTTTGGCGATTTCTGTCTTTCCTAGTACTTAAAGCTAAAATGATCCCATAGAGTCTTTGAATCTCCACATGAAATAGAATCGATTGGCACAAAACAAAATTTAGGACTTTTTGCATTTTTTTTTGCTAGCTGTAAGATTTTTGCAACAAAATATCTCAAAAAGTTAGGGAAGGTCTCCTAAGAACGTTTTGCTGTAACTACAACGGTTAGGGTACTTGCCCTTACTGCCCCGTTTCAAAAGTACACCCTGTATAAGTACCAGCATTGCCACGCGGTGCCGCCCGCGTAAGTCCTGATCCCGTGGGTATATCTGAATAAAAAGTAGCCTATGTTACACAGGGATAATGTAGCATTCAAATGGCGAAAGAATTTTTGAAACTGGTTTAGTAGTTTCAGTGTTTATCGATTACAAACAAACAAATCTTTCCTTTTTCTAATATTATTATGTATCAACATCTTTAAGTTCTTAAATTGGTTGACGCCGTTATTTCTTTATTTCTGTAATTTTTATATCAATTTATAACTAGAAAAAAGTTTAGTTTATATGTATGTTTCAAAATGTACGTAGGTTACGTTAAAACCAAAGTTTTTCCAATAAAACAACGATTTACTTAAAATAATTATCTTTATTTGCTATAATATATGTATTTTACTGTAAAAGCCCGAACTACGGTAAATGACGATTTTTCAGTAAAACCCAATAATTACCAAACCCCGCGGGGCATCTTGTCGACATTTACCGTTTTCCTGAGGTAAAAGTTCAAAATAAAAAGTGATCCTAAAACCACTTAGGCCACATAGGATTTACCGTAGTTCAGGCTTTTACATTAATAAAAAATTAATACAACGTGTATTTGGTTTAGTTCTCATAAAAATGTCAATGAAAAGGGTATATGCTAAGGTGGTTTGTGCACTTAGAACGAATGAGTACTGAGCGAATGACATACTAAGTATGTAAGGCATGATAAGACATGTAAGTGGGCAGGCAAACCGGGGTCGACCTCGCATAACATACACTGATCAAATTAATAAGGTATTGAAAAAAGGAAAGGTCAAAAACACTCGAAACCGGCGGGCTTGCATGAAAGGTTTAATGACAGTAGAGGAAGCTCGTGAAGTATGGACATAAGCAAATGGCAGGCTGTTATCTCTGCCTATCCCGGAAGGAAAAAGGCGTAAGTATATGTATGTATGTAAAAATAACAATGAAATGACTGTGTCTAATGTAAGCAAAATAATGTATTATCAATAACCGTCCTTCCCAAAACCACAAATGACAGTTGTGGTCAGTCAGTGTGGACGCATAGTTAGGAGCATACTCTTTCAACTGACGTTTTTTATAATGGAAACTAAGTAAATGATAGTTATGGTTGACCTTCAGGTAGACAAATCGTACTCGACCTTGTACATAACGACATGTCTTTTATCGATCTTACATACAAAGATATTATCTACGAGTATACAGGGCGTCCTACGGCGATGCCACATACAGGGAAAGTACCTTTAATAATGTAGATAGTCAATTTTACTGAAACAAGACTTCTTTTTGATTTTATAAACAATTTAAACTGCATAGAAAGATTTTCGAAAACTCGATTGCCACACTCGGTGATCGAATCGGCTTGAATCCGAAAAAATAACATCCTGTACTTTTATGGCATCAATCGATATGGGGTCAATCGTAAGGATCAAATTTCTATAACAAACATGGTTAATTAAATTTATATTCATACTATTTATAATCTATAAGTACGAATAAATAAAATTGAAGTCTCTGTTGCCTGTTTGTAATATTAAAATAAAAGGATTTAAACGATTGTATATGATTGTATACACGGTACATAAGTATCGTGTATATATTCATATTATATATAAATTTTAAATATTGTAAAACAATATTTAAATTTTTTGTCTGTCTGTCTGTCTTTCTGTTTGTTTGAAAGAGGTAATCTCTGGAACGGCTATGCCGATTTTTACGGGACTGAATAAAAGACAGGTAATGTTACAAGGCGTAACGTTTGATACTTTAATTTAAAGAAATAATTAAATATTAAAATCCACAAATTTGTGAATATAATCAGATTTACTCTGGATTGGCTCGGCCAATTTTGACGGAAGTTTCACTGGCAGATACATGTAATGGTACAAGGCGTGACATAGGCTACTTTAATTATAGAAAAAGAATTAGGGTTCTGTGCTAAAAAAGACCGACAAAATTGTGAATACAATCTGATTTAATTATTCGTTTTACGCAGTTAAGGTTTTGTTAGGACGTAAATAATTATAATTTAGAACCTGTCCTAAAAAACTCATACAAACATACATATACTTATTTGTTTTAATATATTTAAAAAAAAAAATATTAAAACCACTGCAGTGGTGTACGTAACGGACTGCCGAGCCGAGGTCTCGAGTTCGATCCCCAGTCGCCCCGGGCACACACCTCTGACTTTTCGTAGTTATGTGTGTATTAAAAATGTTGATTATCGCTCGCTTAGTAATGTGCCCGGTAGATGGCAATAGGCTCGCCCCCTATTACATTGGGACCTAAACATAACTGGCGAATCGTGGGTGTGCAATACACCTCTGCCTACCCCTTCGGGGATACAGGCGTGAAGTTATGTTATGTTTTTCACGATTTTGTCCAAATTATCTGCACGAAATTAGCTCAGTATTATTTGCACGAAACAGACAGGCGTACGTACGTCCCCAAAAAGCCCTAAAAGCTGTGAAACCTTTGACTTAAATATTTGACTAGTAGTAGCCATCACTCATCATTACCAGAGAGGAATATAATTTTATAATTTATTTACGTAGATCTCTACAACATTGTTAAAGCAATGCAAGTAAACCTCTAATTGTTATAATTATAAACAAGATAGGGGCAAAAAACTTGACAATGTACTCTAGATGCACAGTTACGAGTTTAAGGTCTCTTTGGCGGTAAGCGCGTGGTGCGACGGCGTAGGCGCGCCAATACACCAATCATAAATATATAAAACTAATCTCAAGCTCACGTCATTGGTTGATCAGTCCTTTTATTGGGTTTTTTTTATTGGTGAGTTAGTACACATGTGCGAACTTTTTGACGTTTGGCGAAGATATTTGCCTCGAGGTATACCCCTCTTAGCTCTTGCAACGTAATATCACAAAGACTATCGGGCGGGCTCCGAACGCGCCAGCGGGCTATTGCTAATGGTTGTGTCTCACACTTTAAAAATAAAACACGCGACTATAAAATTGATTACTAAGGGGCTGGACAAACAGAACGCGGAGGAGACGAAGCTTTTGACGATTACGCCCCTATGTTGAAAAATACAACTGAAAAGGCGGACAAGATGTCGCTGTGCGGGGTGAGCAGAGGGGTTTAAAGGTGCACGTGGTGTTACTGATATATATTATTTGCTTTGGTTTTTTGGTATCTTAATCCATACAAATAAATAAAATTGAAGTATCTGTTTGTAATCATAAGATAACAGGTTTTAAATAAATGCAATGTTTAAAAATTGTATCTGTATGTCTGTCTTTATTAGGAGATATCTAGATTAGGATTAATCTCTGGAGCTGCTAAGCCGATTTTGACGGGACTTTCACTGGTAGATGGTAATATTATGAGGCGTAACATAGGCTACTTTTATTTAAAAGATAAGATAAAGATAAGGTTCCTCGCAAAATAACTTAAACCTTGAAAATCTAATAAATAAAAACCGGCCAAGTGCGAGTCCGACTCGCCTATGGGCGAAGGCGAAGGGTTCCGTAACAGCAAGTAAAATTTGATTGAATGAAAGGTAAATTGCGGTTTACGATTTATGACGAAGTGGCTGTGACATACGGACGGACAGACAGACGGACATGACGAATCTATAAGGGTTCCGTTTTTTGCCATGCGGCTACGGAACCCTAAAAATGATCTTCGAAATGTATGTACACGCATAACTTCCGAACGACTGCACCAAATTGGATAATCCTTTTTTTGAGTTTGTTATTGTCAGGACAAGGTTTGTATGAAAAAAAAAAGGTTTGAAAAGTCCACGGGTCCAAAACCAAAAAAACACAAGACAGGAACTGAAAACAAAAATAACTGAATTACAGATTGAATTCAAATGAGAAAAATACGCGTAAAACTTTTCACTTCAAGTACCTACTACGTAAGCAGTAAGTTCCGAAGAATTCGATTCGATTTCATCATATTCCAAAGAGCACTTTTTAATAATTATAATAAAACGTAGCTCGTAATGCTAACATCTAAAAATTTATATGAAGCAGGCGACGCGTGAATTAAACTTTTCGTTTTTGCCCCGCTTCGGGGCGAGCGTAGACAATTCGAACCTTAAAATCGATAAAAACTAAAATTTGATAGGTAAAAGATGGATTTTATTAGTAACTAAATAAAGAAAAAAAAACTATGGTGTTTAATTACACACCATGGTTTTTTTTTTGTATTAATGTTCAATGTGTATATGTAAAAATTTTGATCATTTGCATACATAGTGTAAAAAATATTTGGTTTTATCTTAAAACTTAGAGTGATTTTCAGTCTCTTTTTTACCATCTCCTTTTGTCATCCTCATGTGTATATACACATTACCGTTGTTTAATTAAAATTCAGGATATCCTGAAGAATACAGCATATGTTTTTCAGATCTGTAGGTTTTATATTAAACGAGAGAAACGGTTTTATAATCACCTATTATTCGTTCGTCAGCCATTGTAGTCGCCTTAAATCTTATCGTATGATTGTATTCGAGAACTAGCTGATGCCCGCGGTTCCGCCCGCGCGGAAATCAGTTATCGTTTTTTGGTCATATCTCTGGTTCTACTTAACCAATATCAATTACACATACGGCAGCTTTTAAGTCTGACCAAGACCTTTCTAATAGAAAAAACCGAATCAAAATTCGTTGAGTAGTTTTTACGTCCATCGCGAACAAACATGAACAAGAATTTAGAAGAGAACAAGAATTTAGACAAGAATTTAAAAAAAAAATAGTTTTGTTCAGAATCGTTCATTTAACATAACCTAAGTATTAAACTAATTTACAATTTTATAATAGTATAGATGTAAAGTATTCTGGGAGTTTCTGGGTGCGATTCCCGAGTCACTCAAAGTATTATTTAGTTTCTCTGTTATAAAATTCTCACTGGTAAAAGTGCCTGACAACAGGAAATATATTTGACGAAATGTGGGTGTGACGTGCCTACCTGGCATCTCGTACCTTTTTTTTTTTTTTATCATGCGGAAATCCCTTCGGATACCCCCCCCGCCGGCCAGCGGGGGCGGTTATGTCGGGCTTGCACCTACTAAAACCGCACGCCGTCTCGGGTCTTCAGACGCCGGGGTGTAAGGTTACCCATAGAGCATATCCCTCGCACCCTGGCTGACCCTGGGCCATCTCACCACTAACAGCATCGCTCATCCTGTCTCCTCTGAAAGCAGAGGAGTACGGAGAGCGATGTGTTCCCGCCACGTTGGGTATTGGCCGACGATCAATGCCAACCCTATGAAGGGGTGAAGGGGAAGCCATTGACCGCCGCCCAGGGTGTACCGGCCGCTCCGATTCCGTTCCCCCCGGACTGCAGCGGGATCGAAATCGGAGCGACACTCGAGGAGGTTACCCAACACACACCCCTGGCATCTCGTACCTACTTAGAACGCCGCAGACTTGAGGATAATAAATAAAAAAACAGATATTCAATATTAAATCGATGACTCTGTCAATGACCCGAAATCTTGTTAGTGATCGTCATCGACTTTGTCCGACTGACTGAGAGTTTCCCATACTATCATGGGAGACGTGAGATAGTGGCTAACCTGCTCTTGAAATTAGGCGTCTTACTCCTCTTCTATGAAAAGTACGCTAACCAGGGGCACAATATGTAACTGAGTTGATTGGTTAAACTGACTTCTTCTTTTAGATGTGAAATCTCTCTGGCGTCCCGAATATGGTGCTTATATGATTGAAGGAACCCCCGGAAAGCCCTATGGCGGGCTCTTAGCCCACTTTAACATTGTAGAGGCTAACATGCAGTTCCGCAGAGCTGAAGCAACTATGGTATTGCACCCCGGCGAAGTCATCATGAGCATAACCAATTTCCCAAGGTGAAATCCACTTATTCACACATCTAGACGATTCATAGCTTTATTGTTCTTTTTGTGAGTGTGTTATATAATAATACCTAGGTGATTCATACATGACAAGGCCATGCATTATGAAAACTGATGTGTAAGCATGTTACTACAAGTTATTAGATTTTTTCAATATTAATAAGGATAAAGGTTTAGATTTCACGTGAGTAAAACATGAGTCTTAAAAAACATTCTAATTGCTGCTGGGTTTCGAAATCGACTGCCTTCCAAAACTGAACGAGGTGTCAAAAATACCACAGGTAAAAACTAGAAACCCGCTCTCGCTTCGGTTTGGTCAACTCAAGTCATCGTAATTTACACATAATAAATATAACCTATGTCCATCGGGGATAATGTACCTTTCAATTGATGTTTCTTTTTGAATAAGTGCAGTGCAATTCTTTCTTGCAACTCTCTCTTTTTGATATTAGTAGGTATGATAGATAGTAGTAAATATAATAGCGAACATCACCCATATCGGCGCTTGGTATAATATCAGTGTTTTACTACATTGGTTCTGCGCATCGAAGACGACCCTGAAGTGAATTCTAAACCTGTTTCTATTATGTAGCACAGATAATTATAATTCTAAATAAAGTTGAACATTACAGATTAGGATGTCCAAATTTCACAAGCCCACCATATCCACCGACACCGCACGATGGCGTAACGATGTCACAGTTCTTCCCAGATGATGCCATATTTCCCGGACACCCTCGCTTCAAAACATTAACTTCAAACATACGAAATAGACGAGGGGAAAAAGTTGCCATTAATTTACCAGGTATGTAAACTAGCTGTACTTCACCCAATGTAAGGCCGTCCACTGCACCGGTCACCGGTCACACGATATGATCGTTACGTAGACCGGCGATAAGATCCCCACACTTTTCACGAAACATAATTTTAGATAAAATTAATGCAGTTACTTGAATTTCATTACGAATGACGTCATGACGAAATACTATGAATGTGATAATGGCAACTTTGAAAAAATCGTAAAAATAAACCTATAACCCGATTGAAGCGCCGCCTATCGGGATTAAATTGTGAATTTAATCTACTGAAACACGCGCACTCAAAATGTCACCAGCATTTATATTTAATTTCATGCTTCTTTATCCATACCTTTCAACCCCTAATTCACCCTCTTATGGGTAAAATTTTGAAAAACGCCGATGCATGTGTTCTTACATTTCTAACCAAAAACAAGTGTATGAAATTTCGTGCTTCTAACTTTGAAAATGACGGACTTTCATACAAACGTTAATCCGTTATTTTGCCACATTAGAAGTTAAATTTGAAAAAATCCTTTCTTAGTGGATGCCTACAACATAAAAGGTATTTTACTTAATATTTACTGCCATAATTTCAAGCTTTTAGGTCCAGCGGTTTAGGCTCTGCGTTGATGAATCAGTCAGTCAGTCAATCAGTCTGAACAAGTAATAATGTATGTATAGATAGCGGGTAGGTATATGAAATTTCCTGGTTCTCACTTTGAAAATAACGAACATTATTTAACATATATTCCAAGAGAACAAGAACATATATTCCATAAAACCGTTCATCCTTATTGTACAAAATTTCAGAAAATCCTTCCTTTGTGGATGATTACAACAGAAAATAGATTAACTAGCCAAAATTTGAAATGTGTAGGTCCAATGGATTGAGTTATGTATTGAGTCAGTTGTTGTATACTGAATGACTACTTCATGCGTGCCTTGCGTGTTTTTTAGATTTGTTAGGTCATGTAATCTAATACTTTTCTCATAAATATACATATTATACATATACTAGCTGCGCCCCCCGGCTTCGCCCGCGGCATACTCCGCCCCCGTGGCACCCATTTATCCCAAATTCATTAGTACTGCAATAAGGTGGAAAATTTGCCCGATTTGTTGACATTTATGATTACTGCTCCAGTCTCCTGGGTAGTAGCATAATGATATATAGCCAATAACCTTCCTAGATAAATGGGCTATAATAATAATAATATTAGCCTTTATTAGCCTTTTTAGTTTCTGAATAAAATAAAATCAAACAATAATTTGATTACACGAAATGAAATAAATTAATGACAAATAAATCGAAATTGAATACTAAAATTTGAAAGAATTAATTTAATTATTAAGGACCTCTCAGCGAGTAAAAGCCTCCTTCATTTTTTCCAAGATACTTTATCTTTCGTCTTTTCCATCCAGTTAGAGCTTGGTTATTTCATCTAACCACCTCGTCTTTGGTTTACCTTTTTTTTTCGTTTCTTTTGTGGTCCTCACCAGGTAATTTTTTTTTTGACCCATTTGTCATTACCCTGGCGGGTGACGTGGCCAGCCCATCTCCATTTCAGTCTTTTACAATATTCGAGAGCGTCGTGGACTTTGGTGGTGTGTCCTATGTCTATATTTCTTTTTCTATCAGTTCTTCTTAAATTCTATATGTTTTGTTCCATTGATCTTTGGGAAGTATTTATATGGTTTATAGCGAAGTTATTGAATAGCCAAATTTAGAGCCATAAGATAGACATGGTATACGGATATGCATTTATCCAGTACTGCATTTTTAAGTTATATTATAAATGGGCTATCAAACACAAATATTTTTTTCAATTCGAACCTGTAGTGCCTGAGATTAACACGTTTAACCAAACAAACAAACTATACAGCTTCATAATATTAGTATAGATATCTATACTGAATTGCGTATTTTTTATACATTTTCTTGATCGTATAAAATCAGTTTTCCTACAACTGCAACGTTTCTTTGAATCTTTCCAGTTTTTCGAGATGTTCACACCAAAATACCGGTTGACAATTCATCGCAACTGGAACCTGATGCTGCGAAACCAGACTGCGTTTACATGGATGCAATGGGTTTCGGTATGGGCTGCTGTTGCCTGCAGCTAACATTCCAAGCTTGCTGCATCACTGAAGCACGCACGCTCTACGACCAACTAGCACCTCTCTGTCCAATTATGGTTTGTTTAAAACGGGATATAATTTATATTATAATTATTATAGTTCACTCAACGTAAGAAGTTACGTAAGTTTTTGAAGCAGTATTGAAGGCAGCATCAAAGAAAAATGCAATAACCATGGTGAAAGAACATAGAAGTATGAGATAAACTTGATTCTTTTTATTATCACGTATACCTAAAAGCTAACATTATTATATTATATGACGCGACTGACAAAACTTAAGATGTATAATCATAAGTTTTGTCAATCAAATCATTTTTATTTAGTTTTAATTATATTAACGAGATACGTCACCCGTAGTTCTAAACTTGTCGTCTTATTAGAAGAGGTAATTTTGTTTACATCACAAAACTAAAATGTAACCTAAAAATTAAAGTGCAATACAAAATTTTATGGTCCTTCAAGTTAACTGACTGAATAGTGGAGAACAGACCTTCAAATTTCAATTCAATTGTATATAGGTTTTACATTATATTTACATTTAACATTGTAAGTGATAACGAGGTGAGGTGATTAATTGTAGAACACTGGAATAATTTATAATGTATTGCAATCAATATCAAAATTTGTATGAAACTGTAATTATTAAAAAAATATCGGTTTCAAGAGTCTTGCTATGTATTTTAAAAAGCTCTTTGATAATATTACAAAAACTTTAGATACCTCCGAATATGGAAGACATACCGGATAAACGGGGTAAATATAAATAAAATGATCAGATGAATTTTGCAGTTATTTTCTTCAAAGTGAAATTTCAAGGACCATTCCAATGTAATTATGAACAGAATCATCAAATATAATATCTGATTAGGTAGGTACCTACTTAAAATTTTGTAAAATATATTATTCTGAAATGATCATTCCATTTCACGGTACGCGTATTACACACCTACACTGTCAGCTTTTAGGGTCGGAGCCTATTTACCTTATAAAACAAAGCCAATAAACTATTTGCGATCATAAATTGCACACAATACAACACTCACTGATTGATCTAAAAAGGTTTACCAACATTTCTTATCATAAACAAAACATCAAACGTTTGCGATCATATCATCGCCTATTGAAATATTAAGTAAATCTATAATTTGTATGCAGTTGGCTCTATCAGCCGCATCACCTATCTACCGGGGCTTCCTCACCGACGTGGACTGTCGGTGGAACGTCATCTCCGCTTCAGTGGACTGCCGCACTCGTCAGGAACGTGGTCTTGAACCTCTTAAAAACAATAAGTTCCGCATCTCCAAGTCACGCTATGACTCTATTGATTCTTATCTCTCACCGGAAAATGAAAAGTGAGTTCTATTCTAAACCTATGTATAGATATAATCGATATCACAAGAAAACTCATTTTTAATATACCAGATTAATAACATATTCAAATCATTACAAAAGATACCACCACGAATGTTTAAAAGTCCTACAGTTATAGTAAGTAAATACACGCAAGTGGTTGGAATATAAATCTTAAAATGTATCTTATTTCATAGCCAACTCAAAATCTATAAATTCATATAGTTTATCATCCATCGATCACCCGGCTCTGGTTTATGGCGTTGTTTTATCGATGTTGACGTAATTTTTCCTCACAGCAATAAATCAACTTCCTGAGTGTCCTTTTTTACGTATGGAAACCCACACGGGCTTCACCCATTGCTGCCAACGATGGGATGGGCGTGTCGGAATATGACCGACTAAAACCACACGATGTCCTCCCCAAGTGTCAATTGCCGGGCACCCGGGTAAGCCCTCGAAAGGATAACCCCAGGGTTACCGGTGGACTTTGGCCGCCATCGTGGTCTCGCCTATGGGATCGGGTTTTATCCAGCAACGGTGTGTTGGCAGGCGTGTGTAGGACACACACATGACACGCCTCCGTCTTGGCCTGCTTCTGTAAGGATGGCGAGTCGACCGACTGCCGTCCTCAGGCCCCGATCATGGTGGTCGGTAGTCCTGGGCGTAGACAAGTCTGCGGCTTCCCCGCCACAGACTGCGGAACTCGGGGGGCAGGGTTCTCTCCCGCTCCCCCTCCGCCGTCTCTTTCGCGCGCATTACCTGCTCGCAGAAAGAGGCGGTGGCGTGCCACTTGCTTCCGTCGGAGACCACGGCTCTCACCATGGCCCCGAGCGAGAGAACGTCCACGCCCAGGACCGCAATCAGATCCCGGCGTTGACTCGCCCACGCTGGGCACTCCACCAACGAGTGGAGCGCCGTGTCTTCGCCAGGATCCTCGCAGTGCTGGCACTGCGGCGTTGTTTCCCGGTGGATGCGCCACAGATACTTACCGAAGCACCCGTGTCCGGTAATCATCTGGGACATCCGTTAGGAGAGGTCACCGTGGTGCCTCTCCAACCACTCCTCCATGACCGGCCTCACCGCCCTAGCCTTGTTTTCTATGGTACACTGCAAAAGTTTTGCACTGCATCACACATTGAATCGATCGATCAACCTGCTGCTGGCGAAATGCTACTAAAAAAACATGTGTTACACATAAATTTGGCTTGTTATAGCTTTATTTTTATGAATACTGGATTTTAAAATTCGCTAGTTTTTAAAGCAGTTCTTGCTGTAATGTTATTCCAAATAACTCACTGGTATGGTAAGTACTGTTACCTACCCCATGTTAATAGTCTGAATCGTCACAAGGGTTCAACACACACGTGGTAGACGTACACAAACAGTACATACACACATATAGCCTAGACTATTTTTATTTATGCTTAGTTATATTTAATTTATATTTAGTTTAAAATTAAGATTGGTGGTAGGTACAACGATATAAACATAGTGCACGACAAGGAGCTGTACCGACGACTACGCGAGGGCGGAATCGACCACCCGCTCGCGCTGCACGTCTCTCACTTGTTCATCAGGGACACTGTCTCTCTCTTCTCCGAGAAAGTCCATCAGGATGATAAGAATGACTCGGATCATTTTGAGGTTAGTCCAATTTTATTAGTACCTAAGTGATATCAGAGATCGTGTCGTAAAGGACTAAAGTGGGCTGCTAATTCTGGGCGCTAGCATTGATCCTTGATATGGTTTCCTTGGCCAGACGCTAGGCGTCATCATATTAATATAGAGGCCTGAATAAGAATAATTTGCTTGATATAACTCATATCTAGGCGACTCAAATTGAGACATCCATCCACTGAGGTATCCACCCTTGGTTTATCAGTTCTCACGATAACAACGGTCACCTCTTCAATTATCTTTTACTATGGATTTCCGCCAAGTATCAGGCGTTACTCATCATGTTATCTAAAATCACTTCAATAATTCTCACTTGTACTGATTAATTATTGCATTGATATTGGTTCGCGACATTTGCTCACTGCTATCGCAGATTAAAACTATTTATCAATTATCGTCGGGCCCAATATGTAGTATATCTATAGCGGTACCTATTACGGGGATACAGAATATGAATTAGCGCTTTATTATTTCGTTAGTTCATAATCCCCATCCCCACGGGCATCACCATATCTGAGTAGTCTCAGTGGTGGCGACGAAACGCGGGAAGCCCTTGCGAAATAGATTCCCTCGTCCGTTCCACAAAAATTCGGGCTGAATTCTTGAGAAGGTATGCATTCGGGTCCGATGTGGCCACCATCTCAGACTTGCTTTTACTAAACCCACCTTTAAGGTTCCGTCGGACCCCTGCGCACTCTCGCTTAAGAATAATATTACTATACCTTATAGCGACACGTTTCCCACATCGAGAGGTCACTACATTGCTCCACGTATGCAGAGTAATCTTGACAATTCCAGCAATGGTGGCTCTCCTGACTTATGCAACAAAAATGCTAGTTTGTACACTGAGTACGTTTTAACACCAACAACACGCTACTACCTTACTACGAACGACATTGGCTCTTGATTGGGCAAAACCGTGCTGGTAGTGCTAACACAAGCGTTCCGGTATACATTTCTAATCGATATACATAAAATAAATATGTCAGATGTTTAACTCAATTGATACTTAAATTTTCTCCACAGAATATCC
Source organism: Cybosia mesomella (assembly GCA_946251805.1). Classification (NCBI taxonomy): domain Eukaryota; kingdom Metazoa; phylum Arthropoda; class Insecta; order Lepidoptera; family Erebidae; genus Cybosia; species Cybosia mesomella. The sequence continues at coordinate 23,264,717 of OX276390.1, read as the reverse complement.
AATCAACAAACTGGCAGACAATGCGTTTTAAGCCGCCTCCCCCAAACTCGTCGATAGGTTGGCGCGTGGAGTTTCGCCCATGCGAGGCGCAGCTCACCGACTTTGAAAACGCCGCCTACGTGTGCTTCGTTGTACTCCTCACCCGCGTCATATTATCGTACCAACTCAATTTCGTTATGCCGATTAGCAAGGTATGTATGTGTAGCTCCATACAGATCTTTTTAGTACACCAACATCACGGTCAATGACTTATTCAACTGATTGGTGTCGTTGTAAAGCGTTCGGCGGTAGCGTTATGCCTAACTCGTCAACCTTGCGAGCTAGAGTTTGCGGGTTCAAACCCTACTCAAATGTGATACTGCCTCTTGTATAAATAAGACTTCCGGTCCTAACAAAAATACTAGTCATATCTAAACTGATAATATTATAAAGATGAAAGATTTGATTGTTTGTTTGTATTGAATTGGCTTCGAAAACATTGGCCCCTTTTCAAAAATTCTTTCACCATTAAAATACTACACTATCCCTAATAACATAGGCTACAGCAGATATTCCCACGGGATCAGCTTAATTACGCAGCTGAAAACGCGCGGCGGTGCTAGTGTCACAATATTTTTCTGATACTCATTCTTATTTATTACTAGCGGCCCGGGACTCGGCTTCGCCCGGGAATAAATTCGTATAAAATGACCTTTAACCCGATTTCAGCGCCACCTTCCGGGTTCAATAGTACATTTATGATAGCTATAAGAAACTTTAAAATTTAATTTTCCTTTATTTGAAAATGACGGACTTTCATACACCCGTTCATCTCTTATTTTACCCCCTCAGTAGCAAAATATTGAAAAACGCTGATACAGACGCAGCTATATGAGATTTCGTGCTCCTTATATCGAAAATGACGAACTGTCCATATAACCGTTCATCGCTTATTTTACCCCCTTAGTAGTAAAATTTAAAAAAACACTGGTACACACATTTGTTTCTGAAAAGATGTACTTGTATGAAAGGTGACCGACTTCCCATATAAACTTTCAACCCCTATTTCACCGTCTTAGGGTTAAAATTTTGAAGAACATTGATACACGTGTTCATTCATTTGTAACCAGTAGCAGGTTTATGAAATTTCGAGCTTCTCACTTTGAAAATGACAGACTTCCATACTGTACAAAAACCACTTTATTGTTTTGTAACTTTATTTGAAATAGGTTCTGGAAACACTTATTAATGGCTACACGCTTTTATATTTTATAATATTCTTTTATTATTTGAACGGACACCATTACAATTACATTTTTCGAAGACACTCGACAATCAGTGTTGCCCATCGCAAAAACAAAACATCATTCGTTCAGAAACGATTCTGCGACATCCTCCAACCCGGAAAAGGAAAATAAGTTAAAGAAAACGAAAGTTTCTGAACGAGTTATAGTTTACATTAACTCGCCACTAGAGGGCGTTAGATACAATTTTGCAGTTTACAATTTTAAAGTTCAAACTTCCGCTACTCGCCTGTAGATGGCATATTTAATACTTTTCACCTTCATTGCACATTTAATTATTTTTATAAAAATGAAAAATATTTATTTCGAAATTAGAGTAATTAATAAATCTAGAAATTTATACATTAAGACGAAATTAGCATTTTACGCAGAGAATTTTACGTTGAATCGGAACATTGTTAAGAACCAACGCAATACAAATCAGCATAACTATTTTATACATAAGTCACTTACTTATAGCGAATCTTAATGATTAATTGCTATGAAACATAAATAGCTATTACATTTATAGCATGTATGTAAAATAACTGATTACATAGTTTGTCATCACACACTCGGTTTTTTACTGAAATACTTGACAGAATAACAAGAACTACATACACTAGAGCTAGACAGTCAGTATTTTTGATAAATGTTAAATTTGCTTGGAAGCTTTACCTGTCTGCCATATCGAGATAATTGCTGCTGTGTGGAGAAATCAGTTAAGTCTTCTTTGTCTTTAGCAGCTGGTTTCTCAGAGCTGGGTTCCAGTGTTTCCGGATCACTGGAAGACTGGCTTGTTTGACCTAATTGGTCAGAAGAAAGTAATTTTTGGGTAGGTGTGGGTGATAAAATGTCATTATTTGACACCTCTAGGTTATGGATCGGTCTGACTTTTATACCTATAGCCGTTCTTACCTCCGCTGTCCTTTCTATACCATCCTTCCCAGGGATTAGTTTGTTAATTTGACCTAATGGCCATTTTATTCTCTTCTCAGCTGTTTCTATTAGAACTATATCTCCTTCCTTTAAATTACTTTGCTTTTCCTTACCTTTCTGAATTAGTAGTGTTAAGTATTCTGCCTTGAATCTCTCTTTGAACTGTTCTCGAATATTCTGTATGAATTTCAATCGATTATTTAGACTATTACTATCAATTTGATCGAGATCACTTACCTCCGTTGTAGGCTGACTGGCTGGTAGCAAAAAATGTGCGGGAGTGAGAGGCTCCAAACAGGTATTTTTATCATCATTTATATAAGTTAAGGGCCTCCCATTCATCACCGCTTCACACTCACAGAGGATCGTCTCCAGCTCGTCACATGTTAAAGAGGCCTTACCTAGGATCTTACGTAATAGTTCCTTAATTATTTTTATTAGTCTCTCGAAAAAACCTCCCCACCAGGCCGCAGTTGGTGCATTCATCTTCCAATGGATACGGCGCACAGTGGATACACGATGTACTTCCTCCCAATCTAGAGCAGAAAGTAAACTTTTAGTACATTGAAAATTCATCCCTTGGTCAGAAATCAGTAGATCAATGCGGCCCCGACGCGCTATAAACCTTCTTAATGTCATTATAAACGCTTCTGTAGAAAGAGAACGAGTCGCCTCTAGGTGTACCGCACGATAAACAGCGCATGTGTACAGCACGATCCAGATCTTCTCGCCATTACGTAGATGTAGTGGGCCTGCCAGATCAACACCGCATGTTTTGAAAGGGGCTGAACTTATCAACCGTTCGCGCGGTAGTGGCGCTGTAGCAGCTTGTTCTGGTTTCGCGCTGTATCTTCTGCACACTATGCAGCTTGATATTACCGATTTGACAACGCGACGTATCCCCATTATCCAGAACTTAGTTCGTAGATCTACAATGAGCTGATCACTGCCAACATGCTGAAGCTGCTCATGGCGTTGTCTCACCATCAGTTTGACCACAGGATGTTTGGCTGGGAGCAGGTAAGGCGCACGAGTTTCCTCTGGAAAATCCGATAAGGTAAGTTTAGTTTTTATTCTTATTAGGCCATTTTCATCTTTGTATTTAGTAAGATTTTTAGCATCTTTGTCTATGCATTCATGGCTTATTTCTTGTATTAATTGTGTAACTTTCCTTTCAGCCCTCTCATACTCTTTATATGTAAGCTCTCCTTTCTTCTTGTTATTTGCATGTCTTAGGTTATGTATATATCTCAATATCCATGCAACCGCTCTTACTATTTTACTGTATTTTGAAAAATAGTTCTGTAGTTTGTCTAGCAAACAATTATAAGAAGATACTTGTAGATTACATATTGTTTTTCTAGTTTCAGCAAGTACTTCTCTTTCATCAACGACAACTTCGGAGCATGGCCATTGTTCTGGAGCCTGATGCAGCCATGCTGGTCCTTCCCACCAGCGAGTCTCATAGAGGATCTTCGCTGTGCAGCCTCTAGATGCTAGATCCATCCAGTTTTCTGCTCCTGAAATGTGTCGCCAATCATTTATTTCAGTGTGTTTTCTTATCTCTTTTATTCTGTTTCCTACAAAGTTGTTCAACATAAGTTGTCTTTTTATCCAGCATAGTACTACACTTGAATCTGTCCAGCAGTAAGTAGGACACTCTTTAAAATTTATATTTTCTTTTATTTGAGCCAACAGACGAGAACCTATCAATGCTGCTAAAAGTTCTAGCCTTGGTATACTTATATTTTTGGGTGGTGTGACTCTGGCCTTTGCTAAAATTAACTGAACCGTTACCTTGTTGTTCTTTTCAGCTCTGAGTACTACACCTGCAGCATATCCATTCTTGCTGGCATCACAGAATAAATGAAGGCTTAACTTACTTTCTTTAATCTTATCTGCAGTTAGTCTTCTTGGAATTTGACATTCATTTAAATAGGTGATTTCCTGATACCAATCTTTAAAATTTTTTAGTTGTTGAGATGGTAGAGGGTCATCCCACTGTAATTCCTTTTTCCATGTTTGTTGTAAAATTAATTTAGGAATTAACATCACCGGTGCAGTATATCCGATTGGATCCCATATTTTCTGAGTGATTGAGAGTAATTCTCTCTTAGTGATGTTTTGGACATCAGCAGGATTTGGTAAGTAACCTGGGTTGCAGTACAGCTTGTCCGTTGTAGTATCCCAGTTGAGTAAATAATAATACTGAAACAACATCCTTACCTGTTTCATTTATTTTCAGCGGTGAAGTGACCCACATGCGTAGATTGAACTTGGCTGCCTCCATAATTTGCTTGGAATCATCTATGAACTTGAGTGTATCTTCTTCAGTATCCAAACTAGTGATACAGTTGTCTACATACCGAGATCTTTTTAGTACCTCTGCACTTGGACTGGAGTAGTCTTTGAGGTGATGCATGAGTGTAGCCGCTAACAAGAAAGGACTAGAAGTTAGTCCAAATACTACACGACAATGTCTGTAAGTTATTACCTTTTGGAGACTTTCATCTTCCCACCATAGAAATTTTAAATAATTTCTGTCTATGGGAGGTATGTTGATTTGTAGAAATGCTCGCTGAATATCTGCTGACACTCCTATGGCGCCTGTTCTAAATCCTATCAATAAGTTAGGTATGAGATCTATCATGTTTGTTCCCTTTTGTAAGCAAGCATTTAGGCTAAGATTATTTTTATCTCTTGCCGAGGCATCAAACACTGGCCTCAATTTACTTGTTAGGCTTGACTCTTTAACAACTGCCCTGTGTGGTAGATAATGGCCTCTATCATACTCAATATCAGAGTCTGGCACCTGTTCTATGATACCTGAGGCTTGCCACAATTGAAAAATATCATGATATTGTTGAAACTTGTCACCAGACACAATTTTATTAGTAGTTGAGTCAACTCGCTTTCTTGCAATATTATAGTTTGGTAGCAACTCTTCATAATCAGATTTAAATGGAAGTCTTACCTCATATCTATTATCATCATTCCTTTTTATTGACTCCTCGAAAGATGCCATTATCTCATTAGCCTCTACCTCTTTTGCCTTGATTTCTGCAGGATCCTGGATGCCCAATGTTTCTAAAGACCAGTAACCTGTCAAATCATTGTTTAAATTAGTACAAAATAAGGTAGTGGTAATATTATTGACATTTGCACCAACCTGTTTTCCTTGGAGAGTCCAGCCTAGCTTAGTACGGATCGCCACGAGCCCTGTTTGTTGCAGATGAATTATTTGATTCATCAGGAATAATCCTGAGTAATCAGCACCTATTAAAAGGCCTATCTCGTTAGAGTAGTTATTGTTATCTGTCAATTTTATATCATGAGCTTTCAATATTGTATTTAAACAAGAGTTAGAGCTAAATTTAGGTACATTATTGCAAATAACATTTTGTCCTAAGGCTGTAATTTCAGCAGAGTAGGTGTTGTCCAGGCTGTTAATTTTGAAGTTGTATGCTTGATAAGTTTTCGAGTTGGTCTGTGTTCCTCCAAATAATGAATGTGTAAGCACTTCTTCTCGCTCTACAGGAAGATGTAGTGCCTTTGCTATCTGGTCCTTAATATATGTTCTTTGTGAGCCGCTGTCATATAATGCACGCACAGGCATTTTCCTTCCTTTGTGCTCTATTTCAACAACTACAGTTTGAAGTAAAGTGCAGCTGTCTGTATGATTTGATGTTGATGCTGTGGAAGTTGTGCTTTTAACGCTTGACTTTTGTTCTTTGGGTTCTGGTTTTGTCGACATGCATATTACAGTTGAGTGTCTCTTCCCACAGATGAGGCATTTTATTGAAGTTTTGCATTGTTTATAAAAATGACCTTTTTCAAACAGATTGTACATGCTTTTTTATCATTAAGTGTTCGTTTTCTTTCTTCAATTGTCATTTTATATATTTTAAAACACTCAATACTACTATGATTGGTTTTATCGCACCAGATGCATCCATTCTGAGCTTTATTTTCTACTGAAACCAAACATTCTGCTGTAGAAGGAACTTTTTGTGTGTCCACTTCTTTAAAGATTGTGTTAGCATTTGCCATCTTTAATCTTTGCTCATTGTTGACTTCAATTCGTAAAAACTCCAATAGATTATTCAGCTCGGTTTCAATATTATTATTGTGTGTTCTTGACCGTTGCCACGCTTTTAGATTTTCTTCAGGTAGGGCTGATTCCACCATGGGTAGGATAAATGCGGCGTTCTTTTTTGTCACGCCTAAAGTTTCTAGTGAACGAAGTTGTGCATTTATTTTATCATAAAGCGCTGTAAGAGAGCGATTCGTATCCTTATTAATTATTACTGATAGTAACTTACGCACATAAAGTTGCGTCTGCAGATCCTCTCTAGCATATCGCTGCTTTAAATGCTCAACACATTTACTGTAGTTGCCCTCTGAAATGGGGTAGCTTTCCACTGATAGACGTGCTTCTGTATTTTCAGAAATAGATTGAAGCAGATACACGAATTTATCTTCCGAAGTCAAATTTAAGTCTTCATGGATCTTTTTGAATTGTGACCAAAATGGCAGCCATTGTTGTAACTCCCCGCCAAATTTTGGTATTTCTAATTTAGGTAGTTTTATCCTTTGCCTATTTTCCACAGTCGCTGTCGTAGTCGTACTAGTGGATGTCTTTTTGTGAAAGTCGAATTTAGTGTCGATCACGAACCAGTGGTTCTTATATCTTTCGGCATCTTCGAATTCCTTCGTAATGATGGCGTCGTCTATGTCGCCCTCGCCGGTCATTAATGATTCAGCGATTTTTTCGTCTAATTTAAGAAGAACGCCGTATGTCTCTTTAATGGCCTTATACGTTGCGGTGATCGCAATGCTATCTTCATCCGACGCCGTCAATAAAGTTTCGAACGCTTTAATCTTTTTGGTGAACTGGCCCCGCAGGACGCTTCTTAATTTTGTGTTTTTCTCCATTTCCACTATTCACGGTCGCCACATGTACAAAAACCACTTTATTGTTTTGTAACTTTATTTGAAATAGGTTCTGGAAACACTTATTAATAGCTACACGCTTTTATATTTTATAATATTCTTTTATTATTTGAACGGACACCATTACAATTACATTTTTCGAAGACACTCGACAATCAGTGTTGCCCATCGCAAAAACAAAACATCATTCGTTCAGAAACGATTCTGCGACACATACAAACCACCTTAAAAGTGAAATTTTCAAAACTCCTATACAACATAAAAGGCATCTAATACCGAAATTTCAAGTTTGTAGGTCCAGCGGTTTAGGCTCTGCGTTGATCAATTGGTCAGTCAGGACAAGTAATTGTATACATATAGATTACAATTTTTTACTAAGCCTAGTTTGAACAGAACTATAGGTATGTCTTCTAGTAATACTATCAAAAGTAATGTGTCCAGGTCGATGAGAATATGCAGAGAGCCCAGCGCAGGAATGCGTGCCTTAGTCAGAAATTTTGGTGGCGTCGTGATGTGGGAGTACCCACAGACCTTGCCAAGCAAAATAAAGACTCTTCCGATATCTGCGCAGAGATGACTATTGACGAAATTATTAACGGCAAGGTGAGATACTTACAATTTAATAACGTGCTTGTGACCAAATGAAACTGGCAGTCTTATAATCCGATATTTCATGTGGAGATTCTGAAGCAAAGCTGTTATTGTCACTGAATCTATGAATTCATAATCCGTGTTGTTGAACCTGTCTGAGATAACAACTGCCAACAATAGTTTAATCTGATAACGTATCATGACTACAAAGTCAAAGTTAAAATTGTATTTATTCTGTATAGAATAGACCATTAAAACAGGACTTTACAAAACGTCAAAAAAATAGACTAATGTTGAGCATTGTTGATTGTTTTTTTTTGGTCTATTTACAAACAAGTAAGTAAACACTTCATTAAATTACAATATTTTGTTGAGCAAACAGTTTATATCCAAGCTTGATTATCGTTTTAATATTCTTGAATTTTAAAATGGCTTTTTTGGCTAAGCTTAATTTTAATTTGATATTTAAATTTATGAACAGGTAGATCCGTCTACGGAAATAAAATAATTATTACGAACCTGACCCGGTCGCGGGTTAGGTTAGAAACTTGAAAAAAAAAAGTAATATTTGTTCCGAACGTAACCCTCTTCCTAACCTGACCCGACGTCTCGTTCCTTAACCCGAATAGCGCAGATTTGTCATTCTCTCTAATCTTTCTCAAAATAAAAAGTACATATGTGTCAAATCAGTATTTAATATTTAGTATCCGACTTGGATTGAATTTTTTTAATAACCATACCGAAATAAGTCATTTTCTAAGCTGATTGATTAAATAGCTAGGCAAGTAATTAAACGTATCTGCGCAATTCGGGTTATGATAGGAACGAGACGTCGGGTGTTAGGAAGAGGGTTACGTTTGTAACAAATATTACATTTTTTTTCAAGTTTCTAACCTAACCCGCAACCGGGTCAGGTTCGGAATAATCATTTTATTTCCCTAGAGGGATCTACCTGTTCATACATTTAAATTTGTGGAATTAATTAATAGTTTAAGCTAGGATTTACAAGTGCCCACGCGACGGATCGATATACTATACCAAATATATTTTTATATTAAATATAAAAATATTATGCTTAAATTTTGTTAAGGACTGAGGACTATAACTAATATGTAGACAAAATATCTAAAAAATGGAATCAAGAAATACAGCTGTATATTTTTATATATGTGGGATTTTTGGATTTTATTTACTGAACACTGGTCTATGGTTATGGGAATAATTTAAAACGACCCATTAAAAACGGCCGTCATCTACTGAACCAGTAGGGAACCAGTACATTCTAGTCGGATAGTATCTGTCAGTTTTTTTTGGTACCAGTTGTACTGGCTCCCTACAAAAAAAACCTGGTCCGGAGATAAGGACAAAAGATATTATGTCTGTCCCGCTTGCTCTTACCACCAATGTAATTGGGCGTCCCCCTCTGATTATAATTGTCATTTTAGTGTAGTGTCTATATACATTCTCAATCTACATTCATTTCATTACAGAGCTTGTTGTATACAGTTACCCTGGAAGGAATTACTGTTTTTTTTTGTTTTGTTTTATATTTAGGACACGTCAATTTGACTTACAGGCGATCACCTCGCCTGATGGTAAACTGAAGGTAAAGTCTCAGGAAAGAGGGTCACCATTGCATACACGTACCATGCTTGACGGCCTCATCAGAATAGGATTGTCATCGCAGCACCGCGTGACACCCACCGGTCCCACTAGTGCTGCGACCACAATACCACCCGGCCGAATTTTGTGACAAATTTGTGTCATCAAATTTCTACCACCAGTAAATCTTGTGGAGTCGACAATCACAAACTACAATATTGTTTCTATGTCTAGTTTTTATGTTATGTATATCACAAAGCCCTAAAGAATGAAATGTTTCTTCGAACATACAAGAGATTTAAAAAAATATATTGTGACACCACAGTTAGCATGTTTATTTCTTTAAACTTTTCTTGGACTCTTGGGTCCAAATCATAAATTGCCCGCACAGCCCGCTTTTATACAAATATTGTATTTGAATCCGCGTGATTACACCACAGAAGAATTCCATAGCTCATAATACTATGAAAATAACTTAATTCTAGCCGTATCTACATCTGTTACCGCCCCCTTTTTTTTTACGTGCTGAAATCCCTTCGGATACCCCCCCGCCGGCCAGCGGGGGTGGTTATGTCGTGCATCGACTAAAACCGCACTGTGTCCTGCCCAAGTGTCCATTGCCGGGCACCCCGGGTAAGCCCTAGAAAGGATAACCCTAGGGTTACCGGCGGACCTTGGCCGCCAGCGCGGCCTCAACTGGTGGGGTCGGGTTTTATACCGCGTCGGTGAGTAGGCAGGCGTGTGTAGGACACACACGACACACCTCCGCCACGGCCTGTCTGTTAACGCCCTAATCTTTAATATAGCGTAGGAAGCACAACTTAAATTATTAGCAAAACAAGGCTCAACAACTGTCCATTGAGTTAAACAGTCAACGACAAAACTATTTTTACTAATTTCAATTACCTGATCGCCTTAGCGCTTAAACCTTTAATAAAATAATAAACAAAACTTTAAATATAGTAACTTTGTCCTCCAGGGATAATAAAACTGATTATACATCAATCGTCGGTACATGGTATTCGGGTTTGTATATATATTAGTGTTAATCAACTTTTGTCGTGGTGAGGTGAGGTGAATTTAATACATTTGGTTTTGTTTTTTCATTAGGGCAAAGATTATTTATATTAAAACAATGAACCGCACTATGCTTGTGAAACTTGGTAAGTAGATGTATTCTGTGAACCGCATTAAGATTTTCACACAAAAATAGAAAAAAAAAACATAAATTTTGGGGGTTCCCCATACTTAGAACTGAAAGTTAAAATTTTTTTTTTCATCGTGTGTGGTATCTATGGATAGGTCTTCAAAAATGGTATTGAGGTTTCTATACTCTCTAACTGAATAGTTTGCGCGAGAGACGCTTCCAAAGTGGTGAAATGTCCCCCCCCCCTGTAACTTCTAAAATAAGAGAATGATAAAACTAAAAAAAATATATGATGTACATGTAAACTTCCACCGATAATTGATTTGAACGAGATCTAGTCAGTAGTTTTTTTTAATACGTCATAATCGTAAACCGCAATTTACCTTTCATTCAATCAACAAAAATATAAAAAATTTAAAAGAAACATTTAAAGGAACCCTTAATGGGCGAGTCCGACTCGCACTTGGCCGTTTTTTTTAATATTAAGGCATTATCATCAGCAACAAAACAATACTATTACTATCCCTTACGTAGTTAGGGAGGTCATTTAGACCTGAAAATAGTCTCAAGTACCCTGCGGAACACTCATCGAAACCAAAGATCCCACTGAACGTGTACCGTTTACATCGACCCTCTGAATTCTATTTTTCAAATATGAAGTCAGAAGGTCGAGAGCCTTGTTCCTTATTCCGTAATTAGATTATTAATCCTGACTAATGTCTTCTGCCAATCATATCTCTGAATCTAATCTATACTACACATAGAATTACTTGCATTGAATTATTTCCGTATTCGTTTTTCGAGTACTATTTAGCTATCGTAACTACTATTATTTTATATCACCTGACGTTGTACTATCTGATTATTTTTTACCTAATAGCGTATGCAATTTAATACTAATCAATTGATTACTATTTAGAGACAATATTCCATAAAATGTCTGCATGCTCAACCACTCTTAACTATGTGAAACAACTAGATTCTATCCAAATAAAGTATTATTGTTTACAATGCGATATCTCAGGATGGCGTGTTCTCGGGGTTGATCCCGCTGATCGAGTCGTACCTGTCGGGCATGGACGTGGACGCCGACACGCACTGCTCGGTGCAACAGTACCTGAAGCTCATCCAGCGCCGAGCCTCGGGCGAGATCTCCACCATGGCTTCTTGGATGAGACATTTTGTCACCACACACCCGCAATACAAGTATGGGATTTTGGTATTTTTTTGTGAATATATATATAGGCTTTGAACACTGATGAGAAACTATTATTATAAACTTTAATCAAGTTCTAGTCCGAAAGCTTTAGTGAATAAGTTCTTAAATCAGGGCAGTGTTAACGGAGAGTCACGAACCGACACTAAATAAGCTTTTATTCAATGCCAATGTCCTTTTACTCCCTCACGATTTTCCTAATAAACAAGCTGTCCCCCGCGGCTTCGCCCGTGATATACTTCGCTCATCCGTGGCACAAATTTAACCCATACCTACATGTCTGTAATTTATAGTTTTACAAGAATGTATGGAAATTTTCCCGATTTAGATTGATTGACATATATGAGTACTGCTTTGCTCCCCTGGATAGTAGCGTGATGATATATAGCCTATAGCCTTTCTCGATAAATAGGCTATTCAATACAAAAATATTTGTTCAATTCGAACCTGTAGTTCCTGAGATTAGCGCGTTCAACCAAACAAACACTTCAGCTTTATATACTAACTGTACCCGCGGCTTCGCCCGTGCCATACTTCGCCCCCGTGGCACCCATTTATCCCAAACATAAAACAAATATAGTAGGACAAAGTACACGACGCCATCTAGACCCAAACTAAGCTGAGCTTCCCATATGGGTTCTAGAATGCGGATAAACATACTTAAATACGTTTTGTAAATAAATACATATTATACATAGTAACGCCCAGACCAATGCAAATATACATATTTGCACTGAGCGGGAATCGAACCCGCCACCTCTGGCTTTGCAGTTCTACGCACTATCGCTACGTCACAGGGGTCGTCAAGTAATACAATAACATACATTATTAGGTCTACAATACTAAATGGAAATTGGACCGATTTGTTGGTAGCCTACCGATAAATGGAGATATAACCTTCCTCGATAAATGGACTATATATAACAAACATTTTTTTTTAAATTCGGATCAGTAGTTCCTGAGATTAGCGCGTTCAACCAATCAAATTTACATATCAATCAATCAATTAGCCTTTTGCAGTCCACTGCTTGACATATGCCTCTCCCATTGTACGCCATAGCGCCTTGCGCATCCAGTCTATCCCAGCTATCTTTTTCAGGTCGTCCGTCCATCTTGCTGGGGGACGTCCTACCTTCCGTGTACCGATTCGTGGTCTCCAATCTAGGACTTGTTTGCTCCATCGTCCATCGGTCCTTCGGCAAATTTGGCCAGCCCATTGCCACTTCAGCTTGCTTATTCTGGGAGCTATGTCGGTGACTTTAGTTCCTTGTTGGATGGCCTTATTTCGAATTTTATCCTTCAAAGAAACCCCAAGCATATCTCGCTCTATAGCCCGCTGTGCAACTTCTAAGTTGTAGACTAGCCTCACTGCCAATGTCCACGTTTCGGCACCGTAAGTCATGACAGGTAAACCCGACGTAGTTTGCCAACTTACATATATAGATTCTAAATATAGAAAAAACGTGAGAAAACATTAAATAGTTAGGAGTAAATAGAAACCATAATTAAATGCAATTGTAATTTCCATGTTAAATGTTTTCTTTACAGAAAAGACTCCATCGTAACCGAGAAGATAAACTACGATTTATTGAAAACCGCGTACGGCATACAAACGGGCTCGATACCTGCGCCCAAGCTACTCGGCGGCGGTAACCAGTCCAAGACTAACGAAGACATTCCCAAGGCCTTCATCAACATGATGGGCAAGGAGTGCTCCTAACACGCCACGTGCTTTCTGCGTATTCTTGTTGTTATCTAATTAGATGTTGCCTTACGTTGATTACTCTTGTCACGAGTCTATCGAAGACGGCATCGCTACGTTAGTATGTTATGGTTAATGTGTAATGTTCGACACAGGGTACGCGTGAAAATTTTAGTTTCGAGTTTTACATTCCCCAATGTCATGTGGCGTCATAGTCTACCTTCAAGGAATCTTGTGGCGAGCTTTGCACACGTTAGAGATGTGATATCTTATGTAATATTTAACTATGTATTACACACAAGTTGTTAGAATATAGAGATCCCAACGTGACCTTATCTTAGATGTAACTACAAATCGCCCAGTTTACAAACGGATTTAAGTACGTTTAGATAATATGTAGTGCAATTCCTTACTTAGTTTAATTTGGTAGTGTGAGCATAAATAAAATGAAACTTATGGCATCTATGATCTATCCAAATTTATCATCTACCTGGTAATTGCTGAAATGTGTTACTCAAAATAGTAATTATAGGGGAAATTTCGTAATTTGTTGATTTTCTTAATAAATAATCATTTTGCTGTTCATTAAATAACTACTATGGATGTATGTACGTCAAGAAAAAGTTACACTCTATTATGATGAACTATGACAGAGTAACATAGCGAGTGATATACTCAAATTAGGCCAAATTAAGAGAAGCGATCATTATCATTCGATAATGATTGCGCATGGATATATGCAAATCTAACCGTCTAAATCGATTTAACTTTCATCAACTCTAATAATGAATCAGAAAATAGTGTTTTGGGTTTGGATGCAACTAAATAAAGTGAAGTAATTTTCCTATTTTGAGTTACATTTCGGTTTACTAATGAGACTTGATTGCCAAAATCAAATAGTAAGTTTAATATTATGTAGTATCTTGGCAGAAAAGCGGAACAGAAGGAGTTGCTATTTACTTAATATTGTAGATACTTACATCAATGACTGTGACGCAAGCATTTAATTTCACCGTAAACTGGCATTTAAAACAGTATTAGCTAAGATATTTCCGGCGTTAAAACAGCGCAGCGTTACCAAACTGAGAACACATATTTTATTATTTACAATAATATTGTAAAGAATGGTTGTGAATGATGCAGTGAACATTCGTATGGATTTAAAAGTGATAAAGAGATCGTCACAATATATGTTTAATATTAGTTTAATTGAGACGCGTTTTTATAGAACATAGTATATATGTATTATTTAATTCTTTGAATGCTTTTTTTTTCAAATTATATTATACTATAGGTACATAGCAGCGATCTGTATAACTGGATTTGCTGAATTATTTATATATTATGAGGAAACCCTATATACGATACAATAATCTATTCTTATGGGCGCCTAATGGGCATTTGAAATAAGATGTATTTATTAAACAATATTTATTTATTGGAATTTGTTGATTGGAACATGTTACTTCGAAGCGTCAATCGAAATGAGAATGTAAATGCAAATAGCATACGACAACATATAGATCCAACTCTAATCGACTGCTCACAGATTCTAATCATACCAAGATGGCCACGATCTGCAGTGGCGAAAGCATCGGACTTGCGAACGTGGTTTATTCTACACTACCGACGTGAACCTACTCCAACTTCGGCCACTTAGTTTAGCTGGAAAGATTAACAAGTGCTATTTCTATACATGCCATGCAGCGTGTCTTTACTCGCCGTGCAGGATTTTTTTATATGCAGTCTACATGTATGTAACCGCCTAACGCCATTACCATGGCCTGGTAACGCTCATAAAACCGAAGCCATTATTTGTGCGTTACTGCCATAACCCCTAACGTAATAGGTCCATCTATATCACTGTTTAATTTTGTGAGATCTTTTGTATTGTTTTAATTTATTAATATTCCTATAGATCATAGTACTTAGCGTTAGCAGGCACTGTTTAGGAAAGCGCTATCATAAGCCGTATTAAGATAAACATAGTAGTGCTCACAGAATCCTAAATATAAAAAGATACGTTTTATGTTTTCAGTGGGGCAAAATAGTAGGACCACGAAAGTCCTAGCTTTATAATATGAACGAAATTCAGCAGGATGTCACGAAGCAATATTAATGTCAACCGCTATCGCAATTTAAACCTTACCCATTTTACAATCAGTAATTATAGATTTATAGTGAATGTTTAACATAATTTGTTACGAAATGTTGAAATACATTGCAAGTTATTATCTATATTAGTCAACAGATTTTATATCTAGTTTTACTGAAACTTAAAAATATTACTAGTTTGTGGGTCTATGGGTAATTTCAGTTCAAGGAACCAGGACTTAATTTAGCTACTTGATAATAAACATAAATCTGAACCCAACAAGAGCACAAAATTATTTTGTTAGTTTTTTTTTAATTGCGCAATATATTGTTTACATGCCGATATTATTTTTTATATAATTTGTTATATTGTTCACTGTTAGTGACTTTTTTCAAGTACTGTAACATGCATTCAATAAAAATATTAAATTGTTTGGTTGTGTTTTAATAAATACTAAATAAAAAAAATGCGATGCGTTGGAAATAATTTTATATTTTTAGAATTTATCTACAAGTTGCAATATATGCTGTTGCTCCTGTTGGCGCCAATCTTCGCTGCCCGCGTCGCCGAGGTTGCCCGCATACTCTGTTCAAATAATATTTATTTACATTAGTAGTTCAGAAACACTTCATTATTACCATATCTTAATATAAAGTAGTGGTTAATTTTAAATAAGGAAACCAATTCTTAGTATACCATCGGCCGTACGATTTGAAAGCTAAGTTCGAAAGAACTTGCAAGGATTTATTGTATGTCCTTATTCTATTCAATAGTCGAACTATTAGTCTGTCGAGGCTTTTTATGTGTGTGGAAACCCCAGCGAATACCACTTCACCGGGGTCTTAAGGACAACCTTAAATAGATTAAAACCTCGCTGTTACGTCACGGCAGTTTATTACAGAGGATGGGGGCAATATCCAGGAACTCTGGCAGGCATTGGCTGCCTGTCGTGCAACAACTGACCTCGCCCTACCCCCATGCCCAATTCCTCCGTTTAAGATTTTTGACCTAAACACTGTTGTACACAACCCAAAGCCAATTCCGACGATGAGACTTTAATCTGCTCTTCAGCACGACTTCGCCGCAATGGGTGTGTACTTTGGGGGGTTTGCTGGATTGTGGATGTCGTCGTGGTGCTGTACTTAAGCGGAACATTTATTATGGGCAGCCTCGAAGAGTACTTGAATTTTCCAGAATTAAAGAGAGATTTTTTCATGTATTTTCATTTATTCCTTGTGAAGAGGAGAGAGCACTTCTCGCTTGACTTTCTATTTGCCGACTGAGGTGTCGAGTCAATTTACAGCGGTTTTTTATACTCTTAGTCCAATTAATTCGAATTTTCTAATTGGCCGATCGAACTCTCGCGGCTCGTTAGTGACACCGCGGCTTAACGACTTTTCGCGGATATACCCTAATGGTCGATCGGTCAATCTTACAATTATGTGTTTATTTTCTATTTACAATGATTTATATACCGTATTATGTATTCTAATAGGTAGTAGAAATAAGGTGACACGAAATAAGATACAATTTACACTTATAGATCGGTAAACAATGACGATTTCTTCGTCGCAAACTTATAACTATTATACACGATTATTCCTACAGTTTTTTGTTAAATCAGTTTAATTATATACACTATTACTTATGTACTAACAAAATAAGCTTATATACTAGTTGTTCTGCACATTCTCCCCCCGTGAGACGCAGTCACACTTCTTCGCGTGCAGAACTCGTGTCTTCGGTCAGCAGGACGATCAGCTTCCTCACCGGCCGGCGCAGCACTCCTCCCTTGGTCTGGATGTCCACGGTGCGTGTCACGTTGTCAGGCCCGGGGTACGTTGCGATGACTCGTCCTCGGATCCAGAGGTTGCGGGGTGCGTTGGGGTCCACCAGTAAGACCAAGTCATGTAGGCTTACTGGGGGTCCTCGTCCGTGTGGCATGCGTCGGTGTTGGTGCTCCGGCAGGTACTCGCGGAGCCACCTGGTCCAGAAGAGGTCGGCCAGGCGCTGTGCCGCTCTCCAGCTGGATCTCGATGCGGCGTCCTTTTCAATGAAGACGCCCGGCTGCTGTACTCCACCGGGTCCTCCCAGCAGAAAGTGGTTGGGAGTTAGGGCTTCAGGGTCCTCCGGGTTCACTGACACATGCGTCAGTGGGCGACTGTTGACGGTGTACTCTACTTCGGCAAGCAGAGTAGATAGAACTTCCTCGGAGGGCCGTCGCTCGTGCAGTGTGGCGGTGAGTGCTGTCTTTACTGAGCGCACCATCCTCTCCCAGGCTCCCCCCATGAAAGGAGCGCCGGGTGGAATGAAGCGCCACGATGTCTTCTTCTTGGCTGCTTCTTGCGAAGTTGCTTCGTCGATGGCTCGTCGCAGCTCGCGGTCGGCTCCCTTCAGGTTGGTCCCATTGTCAGACCAGATTTCTTCAGGACATCCTCTTCTTGCCATCATGCGTCGGAGAGCGGAGATAGCGGAGTTGGTGCTTAACGAGTTTGCTATCTCGAGATGTATGGCACGTGTTGTGAGACACGTGAATATCGCGACGTACCTCTTCTGATTGGTACGTCCGACTGTCACTGTGAGTGGGCCGAAGTAGTCAACCCCTGTGTGTGTGAAGGGTCGCTTGTGATGAGCCAGGCGACACTCAGGTAGATCACCGGTCCTCGGGTACGGTGGTGCTTGAGTCTTGATGCGGCAATGTAGACACTGTCGTAGTAGTGAGCGTGTTACCGGGCGTAGGCGTACAACCCAGTATTGCTGTTTGCACTCGTTGATAGTGGCTTCAACTCCCGAGTGATGCAACTTCTTGTGGGTGTGTTGAATCCACAGCTTGACCGTAGGGTGATCTCCGTCTAATATCACAGGCGTCTTGATGTCGTCGGATACGTCTCGAACGGCTTGTATGCGGCTTCTCAAGTGTAGCACTCCGTTGACAGATACGATGCTCAATTGATGAAGGCGACTTTCTTTCGGGATCACTCTTCCTCGTTGCAGATCTTCAATCTCGCTGCTGAAGGAGTCTTCTTGTGATGCTCGCATGAGGAGGTCTTCGGCTGACCGTAGGAGCTCGGCGGTGATAGGTATGTACTTCCTATCGGCGCTTGAAGTCCTTTTCAGTACGGAAGTTGATGCTATATTCTTCTGTGGTGCCTTCTTCCAGTCTGGATCTGTCTTAGGGTTATTTTGGTCATTATGCGTCAGAAGGGGTTTTTCTTAGTCCGTTTGTAGTTGACTCGTTCCGATTTTCGTCTGCACAATTGAATGAACTGTAAGACTCGAGCTGTTGCGTAACGTAGTCGGTCCCAGTTAGAGAATCGGGTGACTACCGGCAGGGCTTCAGATAATTTTTCTTTCTTCTTGGTACTTATAGTGTGTACCCTTTTTTCTATATCTTCGGACTTGTCTTGTCGCGATGTATCTCGTGGCCATGATTCTTCTGATGAGTAGAGGAAGTCAGGGCCTCTGTACCAGCGATGCTTCTGGCTGAAGTCCGTAGGTACGTCTCGGGTGGCGTCGTCTGCCACGTTCATCTTCGTGGGGACCCATCGCCATTCGTTCACTGTTGAGCTATCTTCTATTGCAGCTAGTCGGTGAGCTACGTAGGGCTTGTATGAACGCGAACCTGTCTTGATCCATGTGAGTACCGTTCTGCTATCCGTCCAGAAGGTCTTCGAGTCAGGTTTTCTCTCGTGCTCTTCTATGACGGTCTCGGCGAGTCTGGTGCCCATCACGGCGGCTTGAAGCTCCAATCGAGGTATTGATGTGAGCTTCAACGGTGCTACCTTCGCCTTTGCAACGATGAGCGATATGTTGACTGCCCCGTTCATGTCTTCGGTCCTCCAAAATAGTACTGCCGAGTAGGCTGACTCGCTGGCGTCCGTGAAGATGTGAAGCTGGAGGGACTTGCTGTCACTGTAGTGTAGGTATCTTTTAGGTATGGAGATGTTGGCTAGATTCTTCAGGTGTTCTATCCAGTCCTTCCATTTCACTGCTATGTCTTCATTGACCTCTTCATCCCACTGTGTGCCGTGTCTCCAAATTTCTTGAAGCAGCTGCTTGGCCCGGATGGTGACTGGTGAGGCGAAGCCTAGCGGATCGAATAGAGACATGACGATCCGAAGAGCTTCCCTCTTGGTGGGTGTCTTCTTGTCGCAGAGTGCCGTCGGGATGCGAGTGAGATTGAGGTTGAAGGTGAGTTCATCGGTGCCCGGCTTCCAGATTAAGCCTAGTACTCGTTCAGTTTGTTCTTCGTTCTTGTACAGCTCCGTGTCAGTGTCTTCTTGTGTGACACCGAGGGCTTCCAGCAGTTGAGGTGAGTTAGATTTCCATTGTTTTAACTCGAACTTGGCTTCCCGGTGTATGTTTCGGACGTCGGAGGCGATCTTGATGGCGTCTTCCAGCGTCTCGAAGCTATCCAGGTAGTCATCAACGTAGTGTTTCTTCACTATTGCGGAGACTGCTTGTGGGTGCGTGGTGCTATACTTCTCAGCATTAGAGTTCTTCACGTATATTGCCGTAGATGGTGAACTTGACGCCCCGAAGATGAGTGATGTCATCCTGTATTCTTCTGGGGGTTGGTTGTCACGACGGTCGCCACGCCAAAAGTACCTAAGTGCGTCTCGATCTTCTTCTTTGATTTTCACTTGAAGAAACATTTCTGCGATGTCTGCTGTCACTGCTATGGCGTGTTGTCTGAAGCGCATCACTACACCTGGTAACGACTGGAGTAGGTCTGGGCCCTTCAGAAGAGTGTCGTTGAGAGATACTCCTCTCGTCTTGGCAGCGGCATCGTGCACGACTCGTATTTTTCCCGGCTTCATAGGGTTGATCACCGCGAAGTGTGGCAGGTACCAGGTTCTATTCTTGTTCTTGCTCGGCGGCGCCAACTCAGCATATCCTTTTGATATTAAGGCTTCCATCTGTTCGTTGTATTTTCCCTTGAAGCTCGGGTCACGATCCAATTTCTTTTCTATGTTGTGAAGTCTCTTCAACGAGTTCTCGTAGTTGTTCGGAAGCGAAGTTTCTTCATGTTTCCATAGCAGGCCAGTCTCGTATCTTCCATCTTCGTTGCGGACTGTATGTTCTTCCAGGATGCGAGATGCTTGCTCATCTGGATCTGTCTTCGGCTTCCGAGGGTTGAGGAGCAGATTGTCAGTCTCGAAGTGTTCTTTCACCAGTTGTTCGAGTCGATCGTCTTCTGAATCTTCAATTGCGTGGGTGACGTACTCGATGCGGTGTCCTAGGGTCCTCGAGTCGCTGCCGTGGAGCACCCAGCCTAAGGGTGTTCGGGATGCTACTGGCTGGTCTGGTTCGCCCGTTCTGGTCTCGGACGTCACCAGCAGGTGCCAGTTATCTTGACCGATGAGGATCTTAGGTCTTGCTTCTTCATAGGTGAGGTCGTTGGTGATATCTTCGAGATGACTGCACCCTCGTAACTGTCTATAGGTGACCCGTTGAGATGATACTTTGAAGTTCTTCACTGTTCTGGCTTGAACTTCTTCTTCAGCTGGATCCTTAATGCCTCGTATTTTCAATGAGACTCTTCTTGATTGTTGATCAGCTGTCTTCGTACTGTTGATGGTCTCGACCCGCAGTGGGTCGATAGGTCCCGTCGCGCCGATCTTTTCTGCTACGGTGTCGTCGAGTAGTGTGACTGTTGACCCGTCGTCTATGAGCGCGAAGGTGTTGACCATCCCTGCTGGCCCCGTCAGTTGGACCGGCAGTATCTTCAGGAAAGTGGTCTTCTTTCCCGTCCACGCCGAGTTGATCGTCTCGGCCGTGTTCGTGCTTTCTTCTTCTGTGGAGTCCCTTTTTCTTCTGTAGTGCAGCAGGGTGTTGTGCAGTAGCTTGCAGCCGTCGATGCCGCAGCGTCGTTCTCTGCAGGTGTGTTTCTTCTCCATCTTTTGTAGACATCGGAAACACAGCCTGTGTTCCTTGGCTAAGTCCCATCTTGCGTTGACGTCAGCTGTCTTGAACTGCTCACACTTGTAGATGGGGTGTTGCTCGTTGCAGATGGTGCACGTCTTGACTTGCTGCTGGGCTTCCATCACCGTGTTGATCCTCTGGGGGCGCTTTTGTTGATGAGTGGTGTGCTGGACTGCTAGGTTTTCAGGTTGAGCGTAGGGTCCGCATAGATCTGCTTCTCTTCTCATGAACTTCTCGAACTTCAAGAGGTCCGCTATTTCCCTCGGCTGAGCTGCTGCGAAGTCGTAGTACCTATACTTGAGAACAGGTGTAAGTTTCTCAACCATTGATCTTGAGACTTCTGGGTTGTATAGGTAGTGGATGCAGTTCAGCGCCTTGAGTGTTGCCACGGCGTTGGTGACCCTCGTTGAGAAGATGCATATGTCCCTTGGTGATTCGCTCAGTCTTGGTAGTCCTCGAAGCACTTCCATTTCTGTAGTTGCTATTGCTTCAGGCCTCCCGAATCTTGATTCTAATGTTCTGATGATATCAGCAGGCTGCGAGTTGGTGATGAGGAGACTCTCGACTGCCTCCCTCGCCTTCCCCTTGAGGTTTCTTCGTAGCCTGTTGAGGTTTTCCACGGCGGTGTAGCCATCTTCTGTTTCGGAGTAAGCTGCCTTGAACGGCAGCCATTCCTGGTGACTTCCACTGAAGATTGGTAGCTCGATGAACTTCGGTCGCTGGGCTGCCTTGATCGCTTGAGTGATGGCGGTAGCCAGTTAGGCCAATCTTAGTGTACACAACCCAAAGCCAATTCCGTCGATGAGACTTTTTCTGCTCTTCAGCACGACTTCGCCGCAATGGGTGTGTACTTTGGGGGGTGAGCTGGTATGTGGATGTCGGGGCGGTGCTGTACTTAAGCGGAACACTTATTATGGGCAGCCTCGAAGAGTACTTAAATTTTCCAGAATTAAAGAGAGATTTTTTCATGTATCTTCATTTATTCCTTGTGAAGAGGAGAGAGCACTTCTCGCTTGACTTTCTATTTGCCGACTGAGGTGTCGAGTCAATTTACAGCGGTTTTTTATACTCTTAGTCCAATTAATTCGAATTTTCTAATTGGCCGATCGAACTCTCGCGGCTCGTTAGTGACACCGCGGCTTAACGACTTTTCGCGGATATACCCTAATGGTCGATCGGTCAATCTTACAATTATGTGTTTATTTTCTATTTACAATGATTTATATACCGTATTATGTATTCTAATAGGTAGTAGAAATAAGGTGACACGAAATAAGATACAATTTACACTTATAGATCGGTAAACAATGACGATTTCTTCGTCGCAAACTTATAACTATTATACACGATTATTCCTACAGTTTTTTGTTAAATCAGTTTAATTATATACACTATTACTTATGTACTAACAAAATAAGCTTATATACTAGTTGTTCTGCACAACTGTCTTATTTCTTTTAATCTGCCACAATTTTGGGTATAAACGATATAACACAGCATAAGATGAAAGCTATGGCTTATATGTGATACCCACACCACACCACTCATCTATAAATTTGGATCAGTCACCATTTTTTCTAGCTTTACATGGACAATGAGAAATACACGGCTGCTATGTGCATTGTTATTATGTTTACCTCTCATGACGTGCCGAATTATTTTCAAAGAACCACCGCGCAAAGACAACACACGTTGCACACGCTGTTTTATTGTTGAAGGGCCCGCAGTGCAAACCTAGTGTGTAAATAAAAATAGGTTAGATAGTGTAAACATGATTATTTTCTAGATCTTAATAGAAAAAGTCTAATGGCTGGTTTCTGAATTGAGAGATTGAAGTTGAATCTCAGTTACGTTATCGCATTTGTAGTGCTGTAACGAAAATAGGTGTTTAGGGGGATTGTATGTAATAATTCCGACTGTTGATGGTAATAGCTTAAAACGATATTATATACTGTATAATGTTTGTTTAGACGGGCATACATAGTATACATATAAGACTAAAAGAAATAATAGGAAAGGAATGAACCAACCTCGGTAATATACTATCATCACCCCGTGATTGACTGGTAACCGGTATTGAGATGGAAAAAGAAAAATTGCAACTAGGTATACAACATATTTTAAGCTCACCTCTAAGATAATTCTGTCAATTAGTTGCAATGTGAAGAGTCCACCAGATAAACGCCTTAGATACTGGGCATCGTCATCTAATTCTTCTGCTTCTTGCTGCGGATAAAAAGTCGAAACTGTAAAGTTCACTTATTACATTTAGTAACTATCTTTTCGAGTACAGTACAGAGTTAGAGTTATACACTTAATTGTTCTCATTTTAACGTATCCATGAATAACAGAACTGTTTTTATGGGTACGATTTCAGTTTATAAGAAAAAAATAAGTATAGTATTTTGAATTGGTACGTATAGAACGTATGGAAAATATCGTCTAACTCTTAATTTTAAAGATACACAATTTTAAAGTAATATACCTATGAGACTTCGAATTGTACAATTTACTTGAACACTTAGGTACTTTATGAGAAAATATTACTCAAAATGATAATTAATGGTATTTATTTCTTATTATTTTTTAGTTTCTGTACAAAAGCAAACACCTAAATGGAATATTCATTAATAAAAAAAATCAAGAAATACACAGTAATTCTAAAATAATTACTTATTTCATAATTATCCATAGATTAAGATAATTTAAAAATATAATATGTGAACTATAAAATTACGTGAGGATTATATTTATCCATAGATATTTAATGTTACTGTATGCTTAGCTAAGCTTGACGAGTTTCGGGGATAAATTAACTCCTTTAATTTCAAACATCTCAGGCACCTACCATCATCGATTTCCGTATTTTTTTTGCTATATGGTTTACTAATCCTAGTTATATCCCGATAGATATAAAGTATAAAGAAGCAAAAGAGTCAATTGTACTTAGTTTTTCAAGAGATTTTAGTATGGTGAAAACGATTTTATTTTATTATCCTACGAAACTTGACTGCGCTGCAAAATGCTTTATAACTTTCGGTTTGGGCGTTTTATTGTCAGTAACGCATTACATACATAATTTCCATTGCATGAAATTCATGGCAAAATCTAAATCAGAAACGGGTTTTGCCAATCGCAAAATGACAGATTCGCGTGACGACAGATACGCTTATTGACAGATTCGTCGAATTAATAAAAAAATCATCAACAAAGAAAATTATCACCATAATATTAGGTTACCTATATAAAATAATCGTCAAATAAAAACATATAATCGTCCATACATTATGTCTTAATTGACATGATTTTTTGAAAAATCTAATCAAAAATAACAGCTAGGTAAGGGTCTTCCTTTAAAAAAAATCTATAATCATTCATACATTATGCGATGATATCAGCATGAATCTCACATCTGTCATATTGTGAACCTGTCATTTTGGTGGATTGTGAAAGCAGAAGACCATGAGTGTCCTCGGCTTTTTTCAGTAGAAACTGGTGTGGAGTCGGTTGTGACGTGGATAAAGTCACTAATTACTTTGATAGCAACAACTACTGTTTAAATACTTTATGAAAATAAGATTAGTGTGCATCGTTTTCATAAAAATACTCGAAATTAGTGCAAAACAGTGAACTATTGATATAGAAAGTCAACACTCGAAATCCTAATGGATTCTGATTTCCCGTTCCCTTGGTGTTCTGACTATTGTGACATTTCTATCCATAACTCCTCCTGAAACTGCAAATTTCCGCAGCCAATTTTCATATGGTTTTTTAAGGCGAGGGTATTCGGGGACTTTAGATATTTTCGGCATAGCAAAGTTGCCACATTACGCCACAGCATAAGGCGCTGGCCGTCCGCAGCCAGTTTCGCGCGCCTATTACCAAAGTTTCATTGCAATTGGATAAATGAAATAAATACAAAGAAGACAAGTATAATTATATTTAGGGCACGCCGCAATAGCGGTGGTAAGGCCCATCATAGAGGCTTGGCTAGAGAGGCGACACGGAAGCCTCTCGTACCGACTGACGCAGGTTGTGATCTCCGGTAAGGGGAGTTTCGGGAACCACCTGCATCGGATCAGGAAGGAGCCAACGCCTGAGTGCCATCACTGCGACGCGAGCGAGGACTCGCGGCTGTACACGCTGGTAGACTGCCCGGCGTGGGAGGTGCCGAGGCCTGAACTCGTGGCACCCATCGGGGTGGGAGTCCTCTCGTTCGGCAGCATGATTGCGGCAATGGCGCGGAGTGCGACCGCGTGGGCATCCACCGCCTCCTTCTCCGAACATGTAATGCTCGAGAAGGAGGTGGTGGAGCGAGCCCGGAAGAGATTTAGAACTCTCCCGGCCCGCCGAGCCCGCAACATGCTCGCCGCGCGTTGCAGGCGACTCAGATGCCGGAGATCGCTCAACGACCTCAATATAATCCAAGGGGGATTTACGCACGAAAAAAAAGGTACTCTCGCGTTTCGCGTTAATTTCCGTTGTAATCAAATTTTCATTGGTGAAAAACAGAATATTCAATAAAATGAATACTATGTGCCATCCTTCAACACGACTGTGGCATCACCTGGCGGTTTCAATTCTGAACATAAAACATACCCCTAGAAACCCATTTAAACACAATGTAGAATTGTATATATATATATATATACGTTTATCTAAAATGTATTAACACAATATGAAAATAATAATGTACTTTAGCACTATTATTGCTAATAAAATTTGAACCTCAACTTTTTATCAACGGAATTATACAACTGACAAATTTCCTGCGATGCGGTATTTGTGCTACGTAACTTCATTTAAAAAAGTATAACTCGACTGTACGCCTAGCACGAAGTTACACACGTCCTGCCTCGAATACGTTCCGCTCGGGACTGATTGACTCTCTGAAAGCTTCATATAGGTAGAAAACGTAGGTATTTTGAGATTTCATGGTATAATTCAGAATTTATGTAAATTTTGATAACCATTTTTCACTCTCCTATTTATAGATACCTTCATTTTGGTATCATTTTTATTTTTCTAACTTCAACACAACTCAAATGAAAACGAAATTCGTTTTTGTTAGACCAATCTTTAAAAGCAAATTCTATCGAGGAAAGTAAAAGTAATCGTGTATCAGATAACCGAAAATACTAGTTTGTATAGTCTAGAATAACAAATGTAATTTTCAGAATACAGAGACTAATCATTTTCGAAAAAACCTAATCTAAAAACACTCTTGCTCAGGGACCCTTGCCTTAACAGGTAACTAAGCTATAAATAAACATTAAATTTGAAACATTGAGGGACGTGGGAAAACGTCAAAGTCTTGAACTTTTAATTTTTCCCTCACCTTATTTTTCAATTAACTGAAGGTTGATTTTACCATAACATTAAAACAAAAGTATTGTGTTGAAATCTACAGAAAATAGGGCTTTCAAAAATATAAAATAGTTGTCGGAAGTTTACGCGAATGTTACACATTGAAACTAGCTGTTAGCAAAACTATTTTTAACGGATTCTATTGCGGTTTATTTGATGTTATTTTATATTTTTTAAATCGATCACGACGAGAGAAGATGGTTGGAATGTACCACCAGCTTGGTACCCAGTCATTCACTTAATTAATTCCAAGAAAAATCGAAATACAACAAGACTTCATGACACTGTGAGCTCATTCTGCGTAAATAGTAACACCAACAATTCAACATAGTTCGGGTACTTTGAGATAACTTTCACTTCAAACTACAAGACAACAACCATCTTTAGTCTCCCCGTGACCATGGCTGCTGAAAAGCAACCGAAACGTCGGGATCAATGTAAAAAATATAAAATAACATCAAATAAACCGCTATAGAATCCGTTAAAAATAGTTTTATTTCAAAGTGTAAAATAGTTGATATAATATGGTACGAAGTTTAATATTAAAATCACTTTGAAAGACATGAAGTGGACGCGCTCGATACTAACGTTTAAAAAACAATACAGTTTGAGGCCTTGTAACAAAAGAGTTCTCAATTATTTATGAAAAAATACTACGTTACAATTTACTTGGACCCTTATACTATAAAATCAATTTAAAAAAGTATAAACTATTTACTGACGTTGTTCTACGCTAAACTATAGTGCGTCGCATACCGTAAAAAGTGAAAGCCCGGCTAACAATGTCGAGGGTCTCGTATAAGACATGTGCCTACAATTTACACTCTACTTTTTCTTTTTCTCACTCCTTAGCACTACGTCTTCATTGGTCAAATTCCCATCTATATGCCTATATCCGATAGGCATATAGATGGGAAGAGCGCGATGGTATGATTTATAGCGTATATATAAGGGATAGCAAATATTTGTTTGTTTGATTAGAAATTGAACATAATTGTTTATTCCTGCTGTTTCTTTGTTTTGAGACGTTGTTAATTAATTTTTCATATTGTTAAAGTTTTTGTCTATAATTTAGTTGTTATATTTATCTAGTGCTTAAGCCATTATTTATAAACAATTTTCAAGTAGGTACACAATAAAAAGTTTGAACGAAAGTACAGTATCTATGAAGCGTTTCATTAAAATT
This sequence comes from Cybosia mesomella, assembly GCA_946251805.1. NCBI lineage: Eukaryota > Metazoa > Arthropoda > Insecta > Lepidoptera > Erebidae > Cybosia > Cybosia mesomella. The sequence continues at coordinate 23,236,732 of OX276390.1, read as the reverse complement.
ACGGTAACTTTTACCAGAAATCTGAATGATCCCAAAAAGTTATTCTGTTAAAATGAAATCTTACCTTAAGTTTGCCGTGTGTTATTAATGTCCAGAATTCTTTCCTTATTAGCGACACAATCGATTGGTGTACTAATACAGGTGTGATTATTTTTTCTAAATCCCTTTGGAAAATTAGCACCCTTCACCACTGCTAGCTAATATCAGCTTGCTTCGGTTTAGTAGAGCGTTTTCTCTATATCAGACTGGCAGTTTGATACCTTTATAGAGTAGTTAAAAACGTTTCGTTTATAAAATATTAAACTATAGCTTCGTTTTTAACTACTCTTAAAAGTTATCATATCAAGCTGTAGACATGCGTTGCGCGATAGTCAGAATGCTTTACAAAACCGAAGTAAGACTCTCACTCTTCGTTCAAACCGAACTGGATAGTGTAAATAGTTAACAATACATAGCAACATTAAGGGTAAGGATACAATGAAGCGCCACGAAGAGTTGTTTCACTTTAGATGTATGTTTAAGGAGAACTTTAATTAAGAAAACTGACCTCCATCTCCTTTTCAGTACGGTCCACTTTGTCCATGTACTTGAAATGTAACTCAAGGAGTCTGTCGACCTTTTCCAAGTCGTTTTCAGTGAATTTCGCCAATAGACGTTGTCTCTGGCTTCCTTGACAATTTCGTAACATTGACGCTATTATGGAGACAACATGTTCTGTAAGAGATAATTTTGTGTAGGTAAAGAAAATAAGAAAGATATACATGAAGTTGCATTGGTATGTATAATATGTATATTTACAAAACAAAAAAATATTTAAGTATGTTTATCCGCATTCAAGTACACATAACACAAGCTAGTTAAGCTATGCTTACTTTGGGTCATAGACCAATATTTAAACAATAGGCTGACAATCCCTAGGAAAAAATCGTACTTTGATAATTAATAAGCTTAACTACATAATGTCGCTTAGTGTATCAAATCGTAAATTTGAATGATATTAAACTCCTTAACTTTTGTTCTTTTACAATCGTATGAGTACACAAATAGATCACTAGATGTCACTTCTCACTATTTTATTTTTCTCAAAGTTATTGATTTATAACATGGACCGGGGACTATCCACCCATGAAGTTTGCGGGCGACTTCATCCATTTCCCCAAATAACTGCTTAGTTATTTTAGCTTATTTCAACACCAGCTTTCGTCCGCGTGGTACCTATAATACCTATCAACAATGTAGCCTATGTATTCCTTATCCACGGTTTCTATCAAAAAATAAAAAATCTATCTAAAAAAAAATTTCAACAAAATTGGCTCTACACAGTTATCTAGTTTGAGCAAGGAACAGTTCTTTTTCGCGTTTAAAATACCTACTCACACCATAAAATAAAGTAACAGAATAGAATAGGTACCTATCTAATTTACCGAAGAAAGAACATAGGCGAATTTCAATGTGGCTTGAAAGCAAAAGGCAAAAGTTCTGACGTAGACGCGGTCACGCTGTCCTTCTAGGGCCACAAGCGAGCGGCGCCGTGTACCTTTTGTTTTTTTTTTTTCGTGCGGAAATCCCTTCGGATACCCCCCCCCCCCGCCGGCCAGCGGGGGCGGTTATGTCGGGCTTGAACCGACTAAAGCCGCACGCCGTCTCGGGTCTGCAGACGCCGGGGTGTAAGGTTGCCCATAGAGCATATCCCTCGCACCCCGACTGACCCTGGGCCATCTCCGGTTTCGAGATGGCCCAGGGTCAGTCAGCCAGTCAGTCGAGCGCAGGCCTGGGGGTGGCAGGTGAGGCCGCCTGTCACCCCAGCAGAAGCAGGCCGGGACGGTGGGGCGACTAGCGCCCCTCTCCCAAACCGGGGCAAGACGATACGCGAGCTTGAATAGTGGTAATAAAAAAGACACCAAGTATGCATAGTTAATGGTTTAGGTGAATTTCTTGACTTATGTGTGCAAAATGTTAAATATTGAAATGTCAAATGTACAGTCAGCGTCAAAAGTTGATGATCAAAGAACAGTGATATCTGTCATATATCAACTTGAAAACCTGAATGAAAATAATTAAATTTTAAGTTGAAATTCAAAAATATTTTAATAGAGCATACTTAATAGTTACACAGCATTTTCATTAAGAGATTAACCTTGAAATATTTACCAGGCCACTCAGAAAGTATTGCGAAAAAAAGTTTTTATATATGAGAGACTGGTCAGTTATAATCTATTTCTAAAATATGATTATTTATGAGTAAAAATAAGTACGTTCCAATTTCAAAATTTCTCTCTGCATTTTTCGCAAGATAATTTCAATTATTATGTCTCATTGAAAAATGGATCTGCTTCGGGAACATTTTCGCGCTATGATTTTCTACGATTTCAAGTGTAAACCAAGTGGAAACCAGACGGATCGTACGATAGACTTCAAATGGCATTCATGGATGAAGGCCCTTCCAAGGCGACCGTGTATCGTTGGTGGTTGGTTGGTGTGGTAATTCAAGCGCGGTCGACTGACTTTGGAGGATGAAGAAGTGGTCGCCTTTTGACGGCTGTTAGGGAAGAAAACGTGCTAGCAGTGAAAAATTTAATCCAAGATAATAGACGAGTCACATATCAAGAGATTCAGCACATTCTTCAGATTGGATCGGGAAGCCTTCACGAGATTCTACACGTGCATCTTCGTGTGAGAAGGATAGTTTCACGCTGGGTGCCCCACAATCTCACCGATGCTCAGAAGCAGGCCCGGGTGGAATGGTGTCGTGATATGATAAACAAGTTTGAAGCAGGCGCTTCTCGGCGTGTTTATGACATCATTACAGGTGATGAGTCGTGGATTTATTAGTATGATCCAGAAACAAAACGCCAGTCGACGGTTTGGGTGTTTCAAAACGAATCAACACCTACCAAAGTGAAGCGATCTAGAAGCGGAGGTAAGATTTTGATCGCGAGTTATTTCAATTTGTCTGGCTACTTGTTATCAATCCCTTTACGAAATCAAAGAAGCATCAACGCTGAATGGTATACTACCAAATGCTTGGCAGAAGTTTTCTCTGTAGTGAGCTACAAGCGACCAAACACAGGGCTCCGCGGGATACTACTCCACCATGACAACGCGCCCGCACACACCGCGCTTAAAACAAGGGACTTCCTGGACAGCACTCCGGTTAAACTCCTAGGTCACCCTCCTTACAGCCCTGACCATGCACCGTGCGACTTCTTTTTATTCCCGAAAATAAAAAATCAGCTCAAAGGGATACAATTTTCGTCGCCGGAAGATGCGCTGTCAACGTTTGAGCAGGCTGTAAACGAGGTATCTGCGGCGGATTGGAAAAAGTGTTTTGAAAACTGGTTCAAGTAGAGAGTACTTTGAAAAGATTTAATAAAAAAATATTTACCTATAGAACACTTTTTTTTATTTTCGCAAAACTTTCTGAGTGTCCCACGTAAAATCAAATATAATCTTTATATAAAAATGAATTGCTGTTCGTTAGTCTCGCTAAAACTCGAGAACGGCTGGACCGATTTGGCTAATTTTGGTCTTGAATTATTTGTGGAGGCCCACAAATAATTCAAGACCAAACCAGGCCAGGCAATAATATAAAAGTAGGTGAATAAATATGGAAGTTGTTATCGATTGAGGCAGTACGAAGTCTGCCGGGTCAGCTAGTTTATAATATAAATAGTTTTGATTGAAAAACTGCTAAAAAATAATAATTTTATAGATTTTGTTTTGACATTATAATGTTTTGAAACCTAAATACCGTTTACTATTTTATGTATGGGCTTTGACCTTATGTTCTTCACCAATTTAATTTTCAAATATTCATGGCTACGTTAAATAGACTTTAAGCATCAAGTGATTAAGTTGAGTTTCGTGTGTTGTTTGTAGTTATGTTTTCCAGATAATTGTTTGTCTCTGATATAGAATATCAGAAGGAATATGCTGGAATATTTTAGAATGTGTTTTTAAGTATAAAAAAATACGATAAAATATTTTATTATTATGTCCGCGAACTTTCATCATTGAATACTATTATATATTTTATAATTGTCGGATTTTACTGGGACCCTCGATTTATCTGTAGCGCATGTTCAAATTACATGGAAAAGTGTTTGTTTAATATTAGTATTTGGTTTTTGTCTTCAAATTCAATGTTCTTTATTAAATTATTTGAACAAATTTGACAATTTTTATTTTTAAGTAATACGTATTCAAGATAGCTAGAGAAATAAGTTATTATATATGTTAGAAGGAAAGGAAATAGATATAGGTTAGAAGCGTTTTACTCAAACCCTTCATGTTAGGTTACTTGTGATAATGCACGAAGAAACAGGAGCCCCGCGAAGTGGGGATCCATGGATGTCTCTCATTAATTTGTTATTCACAACATAAGATAGAAAACTATCTATACCAGAGGTCTGAGTAGGGGAAACATTTAAATTATAAAATCTTGAATACCACATGGGAAACAATACCCGAATCCAAATTGTACGCAACTCTTAATAGTTAGTGCAATGCTTTTAAGTTTTTTTTCGTTAATTAATGCTTGTAAACACTTCCGTAGGTCCGAAGTCCTGGATCCTGGCTTATGGGTTAGTAAAGGAGGTTTAATTGCAATAAAAAAAACTACTAATTAGTAGTTTTTTTATTGGCTTCATTTGCTTTTTTGGTAAAAAGTCCAGTAAATATGAAATCAGTAAACGGAAACTAAGAGAGTATTCTTTTATTCGAAGTACAAGGGATTGATTGAATATTGGTATATAATATTTTGTGTTTACGATCACGATTATTGTCAACTCAACTTGTCATATAAAAATTGTTTAGTTTGGATTTACAACATTATACCAAAAAATATTTTATTTTGATGTTCAATATTTTAGCAAGACTCAAATCGAAAAATTCGAATTACGAATTCAAAGACGATTCTATACATACGCACTTAATAAAGGCATATACATAAAATTTAAAATAAAACTTATTATAGTAACTGTATCATAAAACTCATTATAGTATCGCTATCTTTTTTATTCATTAAACTAGTCAAAGGTTTTAGGCTGAATTTGAAAAAAATGCATAACTGTAAAAAAAATGGCGCCCTTGTAACCTACCTACTTTGTTTAATTTCAATTTTTCCTATGAGTGAAGATAAAGTAGTGTATGAAACTGTATATAACTTAGGTATTAAAACACTCGAGTCAACCTATTATCGCATTCGGCTTCGCCTCATGCGATAAACAGACACTCGTGTTTTAATACCCCTTCTTATATGACAGTTGCATAAACTACTACTTCTTTTTCTTTATCTGGTTCCCTGTAATAATTACGTTGTAGTTGTAAGGTAAATATCCCAAATGGCAACTGAAACAGTGTCTCTTATGTTACCGTGTTGTCCCATTACTGTGATTTATATATTTCAGAATAAAATGCAACCTTGAATGCGAGGCTATGAAATAAACGGTATATTAACATTTCTAAGTAGAGTCTAGTAGATTTATGCAATATAAATGATGTAATGTCACCGGATTATTTGTTTATTTCAAAAAATAACTTGTTATAAGATACAGTAACATTTTCTTTTTAGGATTTCATATACAGGTACAAACCATAAGTTCTTACGTAAGTCTTTGACGCTAAGTAATTTTAGAGTAATTACATAGCATAATTTAAACCTGAAAAAATATTTCTCTAAGGTAACATATGGGACCATTAAAGGTGTTGAGTAACTTAAACCTAACAAGCCAGAAAAATAAAAAGTACACTGCCAAAGAATAAATAATTTAGATTAGAATATTTTTTATGCGATGAGATAGGAAAATTAAAAATTATTTTATGTTCATAAAACTAAATTGAAGTTTACAAAATAAATATGATCATCAACTTTTAACATTAACTGTACCTACATCATTGAAAAAATTCTTTAGTCACCTAGGAAATGAGCTGATTATTTTCAAACGACATTCCCGGATCTTCATAGCAACAAAGTACTAACTAGATCCACTAACAAATAGAAAAAAAAGCAAAAAAACTAATCATAGGTACAGTCGCCATTGGGGTGTGTGTTGGGTAACCTCCTCGAGTGTCGCTCCGATTCCGATCCCGCTGCAGTCCGGGGGGAACGGAATCGGAGCGGCCGGTACACCCTGGGCGGCGGTCAATGGCTTCCCCTTCACCCCTTCATAGGGTTGGCATTGATCGTCGGCCAATACCCAACGTGGCGGGAACACATCGCTCTCCGTACTCCTCTGTTTTCAGAGGAGACAGGATGAGCGATGCTGTTAGTGGTGAGATGGCCCAGGGTCAGCCGGGGTGCGAGGGATATGCTCTATGGGTAACCTTACACCCCGGCGTCTGAAGACCCGAGACGGCGTGCAGTTTTAGTCGGTGCAAGCCCGACATAACCGCCCCCGCTGGCCGGCGGGGGGGTATCCGAAGGGATTTCCGCACGATAAAAAAAAAAAAAGGTACAGTCGCCATCGGTATTAGCTTAACACATTCCAAGTTACCGACCACCTTTGCTCTAAAATTTTACGTAAAGTAATGAACAAAAATGGATAAGTATTAAATGAACCGTCTAAAGATAATAATTATATTTATACAGCAATTATTTATTGATATATTTCAATGTAAAGATCGTTTTTAAATTTGTTAATGTTCAGCAACTTCTGGGGGCGGGCGGTCGAATATCAGCTGACTGAACTTTTACTAGTTTCATATCATATAAACACACTACACTTTTTAACCAACTTCGAAAAGGAGGAGGTTCTATGTTCGTCTGTATCTTTTTTTTTATATAGATGACATCTAGTGAATTAAAAGGGGCATGATTTCAAGGTTAGATATTGAATCGATATTAACGCCATCTCTTATAAATAGGTGACAATAAATTGTACTTTGCCCAGTTAAAAAAAAAAGGCAAATATTGGAAAGGAATATAAGTAATAAACTGTTAAAGCAAAAATGTTCTGACTATTTGGCAGCGCCATCTAGCGGCGTACGGCCTTGTCCAAGGCGTTGACAGTCTATGTTTATTATTGGTCTATGCTTTGGGTCTAGTAGCGCTGTGTAGAATGTCGTAGAATATATATATATATATATATATGTATACCTAGTCAGGTCATAAGTATTGTCACACAGTAAAAACTTTTCTTTTAGAATGCTGGCCACAAAAAAGTTTATTGAATTCGAATTTCGAATTGTTCATGAAAATAAAAATGTATACTTTTTAGAATTTTACTCATTTTTAAATATGGAGTGGACGCTTAAAGAAGACCGTGTTGCAGTTATTGCGTTGCATCGTTGCGGTTACGCACCAATTCAAATTTTTGACATACTGAAAAATTTGAATTAAACAAAAGATTCGTTTATCGTACCATCAAACGATACAATGAAGACTCTAGTGTAGTTGACAGGTCAAGAAGTGGTCGCCCTCGGTCTGTTAGGACTCCAGCAGTGATAAAAGCTGTGAAGGCGCGAATTCAAAGAAATCCCAAACGTAAGCAGAAACTGTTGGCCTTTCAGATGGGGTTAAGCAGAACCACGGTGAAAAGGGTGTTAAATGAAGACTTAGGGCTTCGGGAATATCGAAGAAAAACAGGACATCATTTAAATGCTCGTCTAATGGACCTGAGACTGAAGAGATGCCGCGCTTCGTTGAAGCGGTACGCGGGAAAAAATATCGGGAAATTCTTTTTTCGGATGAAAAAATTTTTACCGTAGAAGAGAGCTACAACAAACAAAATGATAAGGTGTACGCACACAGTAGTGAAGAAGCGAGCAACCGTATTCCGCGTGTCCAAAGAGGTTATTTTCCATCCTCGCTCATGGTATGGTTGGGAGTTTCTTATTGGGTCTTAACAGAGGTACATTTTTGTGAGAAAGGTGTAAAAACGAATGCAGTTGTGTATCAAAATACAGTCCTGACGAACCTTGTGGAACCTGTTTCTCATACCATGCTCAATAACTGGCACTGGGTATTCCAGCAAGATTCGGCGCCAGCTCATAGAGCGAAGAGCACACAAGACTGGCTGGCGGCGCGTGAAATCGACTTCATCCGGCACGAAGACTGGCCCTCCTCCAGTCCAGATTTGAGTCCGTTAGATTACAAGATATGGCAACACTTGGAGGAAAAGGCGTGCTCAAAGCCTCATCCCAATTTGGAATCACTCAAGACATCCTTGATTAAGGCAGCCGCCGATATTGACATGGACCTCGTTCGTGCTGCGATAGACGACTGGCCGCGCAGATTGAAGGCCTGTATTCAAAACCACGGAGGTCATTTTGAATAAACTTTATTTTCATATGAATCTATGTTTTGTTAAGTTCATTTTGGTATATAAATGGTTACATAATGAATAAACTTGTTTCAATTATTTTATATTAAACATGTGACAGAATTTATGACCTGACTGTGTATATATATATATGAGACATATGAGAAGCCTGATGCAATATTAAGTGTAATTTACAAAGAACATATTTATGACGTTTGCAAGAACACGTAAAAACGTAGGTGCAGTTTCTGCGAAATCAAATTTCATGACAGACTTTGAAGGGTATTTCCTTTATCCGAGCGCTAATATAATATTCGGTTGCACCGAAAGTTTGAAATCTCTAACTCTGAGAGGAGGTCACGCCCGTCAATCGACAACTGTTTTGGCTTGCACGTGAGGTTGGCTTCGGCCCCTTCCTGGGGTCCCATACACCCAGTCGTTGAACGTTATATTCGAGTAAAAATATTTAGCTCTGTTATATACAGGGCGTCCCACGGCAATGCCACATGGAGGGAAAGAAGAAGACTTTATTTTAATTTTAAAAACTATTTGAACTGCATTCACACATTTTTAATAATTGCCTCGTTGAACCGGGAAGCGAACCCGGTTCACGAGATAAAAAAAATCGGTCTGTAGTTTTGTGATACCGATCGGAAGGCATCATCGTAAGCGTTATTTTTTGCTAAATAAATTAGTATCAGAAATAAAGGGAAGACCATGAATTTTAACATTTGATGTGAAATTTTGTTCAGAATAATGAAAAGCTGACATTGCCGAAATAAATAAAATAAATAAATATTGTACGACAAAGTACACAACGCCATCTAGACCCAAACTAAGCAGAGCTTGTCATATGGGTTCTAGAATGCGGATAAACATACTTAAATACTTTTTTTTTTGTAAATAAATACATATTATACATAGAAACACCCAGACCAATGCAAATATACATATTTGCACTGAGCGGGAATCGAACCCGCGACCTTTGGCTTAGCAGTCAAATGCACTACCGCTACGCCACAGAGGTCGTCAAAGGACGTACAACTGACATTATCATAAGTACCTTTTTTTTATCGTGCGAAAATCCCTATAAATTTACCTACCCACTTGAGAAGTACGCACTTGAGTAATAACCAGGTCCTCTTAGTACATTTTTACGAAGGGCATTTGAATACGGAAAGGTATTTAGAAATACTTGAGATATTAAGAAATGAGATAAATAATCTTCCGGTTGCAGAACGACAAATCCTTACTTTTCAGCAAGATGGGGCTCCAGCTCATAACAGTCACAGAAGAAGGGATTATCTCAATGAACACTGGTCCCTGGATTCGGACAGATGGACAAATAAGATGGCCGCCGAGATCCCCAGATTTAACCCCGTTAGATTTTTTTTATGGGGTTATGTAAAAAATTTAGTTTACAAGAACCAGCATGAAAGTGTCAACGAGCTACAAAGAGAAATTAGACGTATTATTCTAAATATTCACCACAACAAGATAAAAAAATCGACAGGGAGAGAAAAAATCCAAAGAGTACGACTTTGTATTCAACAGGACTCATTTCGAGAATTTGATACATTAGATTAATTTTGTATTAAAAATTTTAAAATTCATGGTCTTCCCTTTTTTTCTGATACTAATTTATTTAGCAAAAAATAACCCTTACGATGATGCCTTCCGATCAGTATCATAAAACTACAGACCGATTTTTTTTTCTGGACCGGGTTCGATTCCCGGTTCAACGAGTCAATTATCAAAAATGTATGAATGCAGTTCAAATGGTTTTTAAAATTAAAATAAAGTCTTCTTTCAGTAAAATGTCCCATCTTCAATAATTAAGGTACTTTCCCTCCATGTGGCATTGCCGTGGGACGCCCTGTATAGGGTTTACAAGAAATAATTATGGCAGTTATAGTATTACCTTCATGCTGATCAACTGTTAAAATTCTTTTGCGCTTAGGTGTTTTCATGAACAGCGGGAACACGGTGCGTAGTCCTAATATATCAACAAATTTGTTGCCATTATCACGTCCCTCGGGGCCAGCTAGTGCGTGGTCTAGTACTTTCAGCGAACCGTTGCGAGACATTTTCTTTTCCCTGAAAAAATTATGAGTAAATACATTTATTGTTTAAAACCAAAATAAACTTACAGCTTCTATCGTGATATATATTCCGCAACAATGTTTCATTTTTTTAGGTATTAAAAGATATTAAGTAGTTGTCTATACTTATAACTAGCTATGCTCGCGACTTCGATCGCGTGGATTTAGATTTTTAGGGTTTTAAGGTTTCTTTTGCGTGGGATCCACTTTTTTTTCTAAAACATAAGTAGCCTATGTTACGCCTTATAATGTTACCTATCTGCCAGTGCAAGTCCCGTAAAAATCGGCAGACAGAATCCCATAAAAGACAAAAGGGCAAACATTTTAAAAATTGCTTTTTGTCATAAGCATTCATTTAAAACCTGTGAGTCTAATATTACAGTACACTTCAACAAGACTCCCATTGTGGAATACGGGTTCTTATAGCCCTTTTAACATAACATAACTTCACGCCTGTATCCCCGAAGGGGTAGGCAGAGGTGTATTACACACCCCATAGCCCTTTTCTGCAATATAAATGGACTCTATAATCTGGACTCCAATCATTTCAAAATACCATTTTTAGGTGATCAACAATGACTTCGTCTCTTAAACTTCTTAGGGCAAAATCAACTGATGAAATTTATCCATCAATGGTATCTAGTTCATCTTTCCAAATTAATAATGAATCTAAGTGAACACCCAGAAATTTCAGAGTGTTCACAGATTCTATCCTATTGCCATTTAACAGTTAAGAGTGTTGTTATTACGAGTTGTTGTTTTAAATACCATGAAACTCGTTTTATTTTTATTTATTATCAAGCTATTAACCGTAAACCAAGTATGAAAAACATTTAGCAACGCATTTATTCTAAAGCTCAACATTTTTTTTTTTCGTGCGGAAATCCCTTCGGATACCCCCCCGCGTGCCAGCGGGGGCGCCTGTTGACAATTATTTTTATCAACTGCCTTAATTTCCACATACATTTTCCTGCCACCCAAATATGATTCAATTAGTTGTAGGGCTTTTCCTCTTAAACCATAATATTCTAATTTTCTAAGCAGCAGCATGTGATCAAAACTGTATCAAATGCGGAACTTAGATCTAGAAATACTGCAGTCACTTTCTTTTTTACATTAATTCTCATTATCACCTCGTCTATTAAACTAATTATAGCACGCGGGACCCTAATTCTATTTGACTTTAATTTTCTAAAATTACGAATATAGAATATAGATAAATCTGTAGCAGGAACAATTCTGTACTTTGAAGATATTTTGAATTATTTTATAATCGATACTGAAGTAAAAATTTTTTTATTTTTATTTTTGTCTGTCAGTCTGTATCGAGACCGCGTATCACGCCAAAGCTACTGAATGGATGCAAACGAAACTTGGCAATTTAGATATGTGTAAGTAATGCGAGTGATACTTATGACAGTGAGCGCTATGACAGTACACAGTACGCAACGAAATGAAACATGACATGACAGTGTGATCTTACATCACACATGACTTTCGAACGCGGCGTGCACGAGTCCTGCTATCCGAACTTCCGAACCGACCGAACGTGTCATAGCTCGGTCGATGTAGTACTTTCCGCTCGATGTAGAGCGTCGGTAGTTTAGGTAAGTAGGTTTGAGCAGGGTAGGTGCATTGTTCGAGCGGTAGGTGGCGAGGTAGCGTAGACGTTTATTTGAACTTTTATTTAGAACTACACGAAGAGAATAAGGCTTATTTTTTCTGGACGCTGACCCGTTCGCATTAATTTAACCTCTGTTTGAAGCTGTGATATTTGGTCCGGTTTTAGTGTTTTGTTTACAATGTCTTCCATTTTTGACGGAACTTAACGGCATCATATTTATATTCATGTGGACAGGTAGAACCACCTGTCACCCACAGGCCAGACATCGGCGCGCTGTGCCCCCTCCCCCCCCATCTTTTTCTGGCGGCAAATTGGGGACACCGTAGTTCCCAAACCCGAGGGGCTATCTCTCTCTAGTCGTTCCGAATCCGACATAGCCACTCCTGCTGGCCGGCGGCGGCGGGGGGGGGGGGGGGGTTACGGGGGGATATCCGCACGAAAAAAAAAGTTGTTGGGTTAGGGGGGTGAAAAGTAAAAATGACAAATTAGCTATCGCTATTGGGAACATCGTATCTTTTTTATAAGAAGTGGCTATAAATGTTGTCCCATAAAAATATCAGAGTTACAAGTTTAATGGTTTAGTCAGATATTACAGACATCACAATCCTCAGCCAAAGGGGTCCAAATAACTTGAAACTTGGATTGTATAGGATCTTTTGAACATACGGGTCTAACATGAACTGGGAGATTTTTATACCACTAAGGTGGCAAACAAGTATATGGCCCACCTGATGGTAAGTGATCACCATACTTAATGGATGTTTCTTATGGCACCAGAAACTTTCAAATCGTTTCAAAGGGGGGTTTCCCTTTAGGAGTACATAGCCAGGGGTGTGTGTTGGGTAACCTCCTCGAGTGTCGCTCCGATTCCGATCCCGCTGCAGTCCGGGGGGAACGGAATCGGAGCGGCCGGTACACCCTGGGCGGCGGTCAATGGCTTCCCCTTCACCCCTTCATAGGGTTGGCATTGATCGTCGGCCAATACCCAACGTGGCGGGAACACATCGCTCTCCGTACTCCTCTGCTTTCAGAGGAGACAGGATGAGCGATGCTGTTAGTGGTGAGATGGCCCAGGGTCAGCCGGGGTGCGAGGGATATGCTCTATGGGTAACCTTACACCCCGGCGTCTGAAGACCCGAGACGGCGTGCGGTTTTAGTCGGTGCAAGCCCGACATAACCGCCCCCGCTGGCCGGCGGGGGGGTATACGAAGGGATTTCCGCACGATAAAAAAAAAAAAAAAAAAGAAAAGGAGTACATAGCCACACAAGTGTATATTAGAATTGTGATATTTCACTTTAAAAAATGAAATAATTACGTTTACGTTTATGGCTGTATATATTATTATTAACAGCTATTTATCACAAAGCATAATAGCTTTGGTAGTCCAGTGGGTAAGTCGTTCTATATCAACACCGTAGGAATCCTACTTTATTTTATTTTAGTTATTTTCTAATAGTTTTAAGCATAAAGTTATGTAGTTGGTTATTGGCACAAATGTCCATGCATCGAAAAGGAAATGCGATTTTTTAGAGTTTCAGTATGTGTAAAGATTTAGATCGGAAAAAGAGAACATCTAGAACGGGACTTGAACCCGCGACCAGTCCCTTACAGGGGGAATGCTCTGACCAGCTCAGCTATCTAGACACGTCCCAGATATTCGAAATTCTCCGATACGTCTTAAGGCGACGCTGGAGCCACCTGCCGTAATTCTTGCGAACTACGCTAACTTCGATCTAAATCTTTAGAAAAAGTAAGCATACAAAATGCTTAAAAAATTTAATTGGATTTCAGTATGTCTGTTTTTATTATCGATATCCAAGCATCACTTGACAACCGCTCAACAGGTTCAGCTGAAATTTAGCATGAAGACTTTTATAGGCAATGGTGACGAACTGCGCTATATATATCATTTCTCTAGAGATTACCTAATTCAAACAGACAGAAAGACAGACAGAAGGTAAAAAAGAAATGTTTTTGTTGTAAGTACCATGTATATATTCATATATGAATATATAATATATATATACATTTATTATATATATATTGTATATATACATTCATTTACAAGCTGTGAAGAAGTCTAAAGTGTCAGAATTAGCCGGGAAGTTAATGGCGACGATCTTTTGGAATTCTCATGATAAACTACAAAGACATGGGGGGGATTAGTGTGTTGCTCTTGCATGACAATGCACCAGTTCACAAGAGTCATGTTGCGACTGCTGCTCTCGCCAAGTGTGGCTTCGAATCGCTGACAAAGGTGGTTTATGCAAATTAATTAGTTGATCCAAAAAATGTATTGAACTCGAGGGTAATTATATTGAAAAAGAAAATAATTCAATTGTTTTATTTAATCCAGAACCATTTCGTTTCGCAAATTTTGTAGCTCCCCTCATATAAAAAAAAAATTTAGATCAGAATTGATCAAACTTCATTAATAAAAAGATAAGATAAGATATACCTAAGCATAAGATTCATGAGCTGCAGACCCTCGCCCCGCAGAAAGCGGTCGCGGTTTGTTGGTTCCATGAGCGCGCAGCACAACGAGTCGAACATGTTCTCCATAGCTTCTTGTTCCTCGGCGCCACTCGGGTCGTTACGTTTGTAAAACTGTATGCATACAAGTATAGGACAGATAAATGTGAGAGGCTGAGAGGAATATTGGTATTATATACATACGATACTAAAGTAATTGCGAAATCAAAGTAATTTGAAAAATAACCCCAAAATAAGGTTATCAAATCACTAAACCCAGGGTTTGTGATTTTGTTCGTTTTTACAGTTATTTGAACACAATTTGTTTTAAATGAATATACAAACCGCTAACTGTTGTAGTAATACGTCAATGCCATCCATCTCTCCCAACAATTTTCTGTTGTCAGGTGTAGTTTGTAATAATATGGAGAGAATTTCCGTAGCATATAACTTATTTCCATCAAAGGGTATCTTTAACTGTAATGACAATATTTTAAATATTACACTATATTATCCAGAAATTGTAATATTTACCGGCTCTGACTGGCTACAAAGTGCCAATCCAAGTACTCGACTTGGGAAAACAAACCCCAAAATCAAATATACTTTAGAAGGCACACCTATTCCAACTCTCTTATGCTTCAAAACCTTCTACTTGGGAGTTTTGATTTCCTCAAACATGAAATGGGAGGATCACATTGCTGGAATTGTGAAGAGGGCCAACTCCTTACAGACCTTGACTGTGGATGTTTTCATGAAAATTTACAAAACCTACATAATACCTCTACTGGAATATGAATTCTAAATTTGGAGTGCATACTTCCAAAAGAATATTGACGGCTTGGAGAGTGTGCAAAGGAAAGCCCCGAAACTACATGCTTGCCTCTGTTGTAAAGCATACACAGATAGATTAGAAGCATTACATCTTACTACCTTGCAAGAGAGTCGCCTCCGAGGTGACCTTATTGAGACTTATAAGATCATAACCTGTTAGCATAATTTACCAGGATATGCACACAATTTACACACAAAAATGCCTACTAAATCAGTCCCAGGACATAGTTTGAGAATGATCCATGCACCCGCAAACACAAATACACATTTCCTCAGAAACCAGGTCGTCCATAACTGTAATCAGCTGCCTAATGAAGTTGGGACTGCTAACTCAGTTAATAATTGCAATAATAGATGGGACTACTGGCTACAGATGAACAAACTTGACTAAAAGTCATCACTGTGACAGGCACATCAACTTTAAACTGTTCGCCCATTTATAAATATTAATATATTTATACCTTCAGTCTTTTCAGTATCCATTGCATGAATCCTTGCTTCGCTACTTCTGTACACAATTCTGGTCTGAATTCTGTGAGGTTTTCTATAATACCTATAACACAAATACATTGATCAGTAATGTCCATAACGTATTGGGTCAACCATACTGGGCATAAGATCTGAAGTTATGTCATTCGGAAAAGAAGACAAAGAACACTGTCCAACTGATTTTATCTTTCCAGCCTGCACAGTTACAAACCCAATTTTTTCCTGTCATGAGCCTCCTTCCCCTTTGTCAGGATAATTAATATTATTGCAAAATCTTTAGCAAATACAACATTACTATACTACACAACTACAGCTTACAAAAAAATTTATAATTGTAAAATAAAAATAATTTTAATATTGACTCTGGCAACATTAATTTTGATAAAGAGACCCTGTCACATCAAGTGAAATCTCCTTTCCTTCCATTTTGCAAAAGTATGGTTTCTTAAATATGTAACTGTAGCTTGACATGAATAGCATATTGAACTGAAATACAAAAATACCTAGAGTATTATGTACGGCATCTCTCTCATCAGGGACTTGCTCATCCAGTCTTGCGAGGTTATGAAGCAATAGTGCTGGTGCTTCAGCCTCTGCCAGTGCATTTATTAACTCTTCGGCACCCTCCTCACTCTCATGTAGAATGTCCACATCTGTTAGTTCCTGTGGAATTAAACATGATAGGATGTTGCCATAATCTAGACTTGGAAAGAGGTAGACATGCTTACAAGTAAAGTTTGAGAATTAAAAATTGTATACTAGTGGTAGGTAGGTCATGTATAATACTTTGGTAAACAGGGATAAGCTTGATTTTATTTATTTACCTATCTAACCACTACATACTAAAAAACGTGGTCAAGTGCGAGTCGGACTCGCCCATTAAGGGTTCCGTAGCAGTAAGTAACATATTAAATTTTATATTTGAGTTGATTGAATGAAAGGTAAATTGCGTTTTACGATTTATGACGTATTAAAAAAAACTACTTACTAGATCTTGTTCAAACTAATGTTCGGTGTATTTCGGTTTCGGTGTTTGGTATATTTTTTTTAGTTTTATCACTCTCTTATTTTAGAAGTTACAGGGGGGGGGGACACATTTTACCACTTTGGAAGTATCTCTGGCGCAAACTATTCAGTTTAAAGAAAAACTATATTAGAAACCTCAATATCATTTTTGAAGACCTATCCATACATACCTTCTTATAGTTTCGGAAAAAAGTGGCTGTGACATACGGACGGACAGACAGACAGACATGACGAATCTATAAGGGTTCCGTTTTTTGCCATTCGGCAAAGGAACCCTAAAAATAACAGCATAAAAAATACTTCTAACATAAAAAAACATAAACATTAAAATTACATTTATATGCTTAACTTTTGAAAAGCTTTCATACAATTAATGCACAAATACTACGAAATGAATACAAACACAACAAACCTGTAGCAGATTTACCACTTTAGTAGAAATATCAGTGTTGTCATGTGATAACAATTCTAATAGTGAATTCACACACTTTAGCTCCACTAGCAATGGATACTGGTCAGGAACAGTGGCTACTGCACTTAAATCCTGTAACAATAATTTATTATTATACTACAGTTGAAATAATCTAAGAAGTGCATTTTGCCAGCTGTCGTTGTTGGGTGTCTACGAATCGATTGTGAGAATAACCAATTGCAGCAGATTTGCCTCCGTCAAACCCCGCCGGTGCATTAAGGCGTCGGCATGTGCGCACCGCTTCCAACCTTATTTTCATAACATTAACGAATGAAATTTAATACAAATAACAAAAATCTGGCTGGCATCTGGCTAGGGGAAGCAAACCCTGAAACAAAAATAACCCATTGTGACTAGGCGGTCACCTGCGTCATGGACCTGCGCAGTTGAGCGCCTTACGCAGGGATGAAGGGATCCTGGGGGGTTGAGCCAAACGGCGCTGGCGGTTATACGTCCGCGAGGCAACACGCCCTCTTTGGCCTGGATTTCAGGCTAAACGGTAGCCCCAAACACTAGCCATGGTTGGGGAAATTAGGTCAAGGTGTCCCATTAGTGGGCCACCGGCGAGGAGTGTAAGGTCCACGATAACCGTCTTTGGACGACTATCGTGGTGGGTAAAGGTCATGCTGATGGGGTAAGTGAGGGTTGACCAGCCGTTGTGGGTAGGCCATTTCATGCCCTCAACGCCAACCCGATCGAGCCCCCGATGTCGCACTGTAAACCAGCCTTGCACTCCTATATCTCTTTGGTAGACCTAGTGTCCCTCAAATTAAGTCGAGTAAGGTACTCCCAGTTTCGGGCTCCGTAGAGGGTGGGAAGCCAAGGAGACGAAGTTTAAATCTAACATACTAACATGGATAGGCAAACTAAAACTAAAAACGCTAACACCACAAATCCCAAAACTGGCAGCTCAGTGGTCCAGACTACGGGTACAAGTCAAGGGAATTACTGCACACGCGCCTTCAGCGTACACTTGGCCTGAACTGGCAGTTCAGCGGCCTCGGCTGCAGGCACCGGGAAAGGCACCCTCATAACTCACCACACCGCCCAAACTGGCAGCTCAGTGGTCAAAACTACGGGTACCAGGGAGGGCGAAAGCACCACACGTGCCCTCAGCGCACACTCGGCCAAAACCGGAAGCTTAGTAGCCTCGGCTGCAGGTAGCGGTGGAGGCAAGCACACAAATAGCGACTCACAACCTCAGCCCAAACTGGAAGTTCAGTGGTTTTATCTACGGGTACCAGTGCGGGCACCGAAACTACCTTCACGGGAAGCTCAGTGGTTCCATCTACGGGTACCCACGAAAGTAATCAAACACATAAGGGGGAAACCCCTTTGTCCCACAAACTTCTTCCCGGGGAGGGCCCCCGTAGCGTCAGCCCGGTAGCTTCCTGCCAACCGGAAGGCTGGCCACTGCCTAAGAGAAAGGGGTCTAACAGGACCAGGGCACGCACCCAACCGATTGGCGTAGATGGCAAGGTAGCTGCCGAACCATTCAAGTCAAAAAAACGGAAGGTCCGAAAAACGAAGAAGGAGAGGCGTATGGCGGCCTTCGCGGACACGTCTCTGCCTTCTTCCCCACAACCCTCTGTCTCGGCAACGAAGACAGAGGCCATCGGCACTTTTAACTTCGCCGCTGGTGGACGGAATATTCCGCCTACCAGTGACGGGGCGAAGGGGGCCAAACAGCGACCGAATGGGAACGGCCAGTCCTCTGTCAAACGTGCTCTCAACGAGACGACTTCGCCTCGCGGGGAGTACAATAGGCAGAGGCTGGACCAAACCAAAAAGGTCGCTAGACCAACCTACGCCCAAGCTGCGATTACGTCTCTTGACGTCGCAATTACATGCGCACGCACGGGGCGTATCGGCAAGGACGTATACGGGGGTGTACTCACCGGGATACAAACTCGTATTTTCGGTAATGCCTTGGCTCGGAAACAAGTTCAGCCCCCGAAGTTTAAAGTCAACCGCTCTATGCTGAGGGGGTTCTGAAACTGTGGTGTGCGGATGAACACACGCACATGGCTACAGCGTGCCGTGAAGAGCCAGACTGATATCCCTCAGCCGGCACGTTGTGGCATACTGGTCCCTGATCCACAAGGGCTTCTGGAGGACGCGCGCAATATTGGGTGAGTTCTGTCCTTCCAGAACCCCGAGGTGGAGGTCGCAAAATGGACCTTGGTAAACGCCGCGTGGTTCCTGGTGGTCGGAGTCCCAGAGGACCAAGTACCGACCGTAATGAACGCCGGACGCCGTCTCGTTTTTGGATTGGGGACGGTATACGTTAAGTTCCAGGGTCGGTCCGGCAGGTTTAGCGACATCCCTCTGGGTTGGGACCCATCCATGGCCACCATAAAACAGGAGCTCAAGCAGCTGCCTGCGAGACAGGAGTCCGATCCTCTCTAAAACGCTCCCAAATCAAGCGGGCAGGTGCCTCCAACGGCACCACCAACAGCCCCCGCCAGTGTCGGACAGGAGGGCGCACCTATGGAGGCAGAAGAGGCGGAGGACGTTCTGGCCTCAATCTCCGGCCTCCTAGGGGACGATGTCGAACCGGGTGACTTGTTCGCGGAGCTCAAACTTGGGGGGGACGAAGAGGAAACGACCAGTGATGGCGTCCCCTTCGTCGAAGATTAGCGTCCTCCAAGTGAACCTCCAGCACAGCCGGGATGGGGCGGCTCAGTTGCGTAAATGGCTGGAGGTTCAACAAACGGCCACTGCTCTGATCCAAGACCCTTGGATCAGAGGAGGGCAACTTCCAGGGGCTCTCCAGTTTAGGAAGTAAGCTTACTAAGGTACGTAAGGTGACTGGCGGTCACAAATAACCTAAAAACACAGGTTCTCACAGAGTTTTGTTGCAGAGACCTCACTGCCATAAGGCTGCACACACAGCTGGACGTCGAGGACAAGTTGGTCATACTCGCCTCAGCCTACATGCCCGAAAAGAAGGAGCTGCCCCCGCAAGACCTCATCCGGCTGGTGGACCACTACGAAAGGGAAAGGATAGAGGTCATAATTGGGGCCGACACCAATGCTCACCATCCGCTATGGGGCATGAGCACTCAAAACGACAGAGGTAAGTCCCTTGTTGAATATATTTTCACTACTAACCTTACCTTACTAAACACCGGCTCTAAACCGACTTTCGTCACCAAAAAGAGCCGTACAATTATTGATTTAACACTAGCTACTGAAAACGCAGCGGAAGCCATCACGGGCTGGCACGTCTCCAAGGATGCATCCTGTTCAGGTGGATTCGCTTCGATCTACAGGTGGGGACACTACAAACTCTGCCAAAACGCAACCCGAGGAAAACCGACAAGGTCAAATTTGAGCAGCATCTAATAAATAGACTTGCTCAACAGCGCTCCCCACAGACTCGATAACATCATACAGATTGAGGAACAGGTAAACCACCTAACCAAATCTATAACAGACAGCTACCACATAGCATGCCCAGAAACCATACC
Organism: Cybosia mesomella; assembly: GCA_946251805.1. Taxonomy (NCBI): domain Eukaryota; kingdom Metazoa; phylum Arthropoda; class Insecta; order Lepidoptera; family Erebidae; genus Cybosia; species Cybosia mesomella. The sequence goes on along the minus strand of OX276390.1, from coordinate 23,215,978 downwards.
TCCCAAAACCCCAAGCAAACAGTCATGGTGGGGCCCAGAGCTAGAGCGCAAGCGAAGGAAGGTTACAAGGGCTTCAACAGGGCTATGAATACTTGTGCAGATGAAGACTGGGGCGCCTATCGTTTACCCAAATCCAGCTACAAAAAGTGTATTAGATACCGAAGCAAACAGGGATGGCGAAAATTCTGTGGGAACATAGAATCATACCAACAAGCAAACAGGGTAAGGAAAGTCCTAGCACAGATAAAACCGATGGCACTGACCGCCCTTAAAAACAGGATAACACACTCTCAACATCGCCAGAAGAATCTAGACGCTTACTTATTGAAACCCACTTCCTTGGATGCGTCTTCATGATACTAATCAACTGGCACGATGAAACCATAACACCTACTGCCCGAGGCTGGCAGTACGCAAACAAAGTGGTCACACTGGAACAAGTCCAGTGGGCCATCAGTAGTTTTCACCCTTATAAGGCAGCTGGCGCCGACGGGGTCATCCCTGCTATGCTACAGTGGGGCGACAAACCAGTCGCGAGCAGACTGGAGCGTATCTTTAAAGCCTGTCTGGCACAAAGATACGTTCCGAAAGGATGGCGGGAAGTAGGAGTCATTTTCATCCCGAAGCCAGGAAAGGGTGATTACACGAATCCCAAAGCACATCGACCAATCAGTCTGACCTCCTTCATGCTAAAGACCATGGAACGCCTATACGAGAGGGAGCAGAGAGATGGTGCATTACAACAGCTACCCCTACATGCAAACCAGCACGCATACAGCTCCGGTAAGTCTACGGAATCAGCCCTCCATCTGGTAGTCAGCCGGATAGAGGAAGCGATCGAACAAAAAGGCATTTGCCTAGGAACGTTCATTGACATCGAAGGAGCTTTCGACAAAAGCAGCTTCACCAGTATTAGGGCCGCCCTGTCAAAACATGGAGCGGAACCGGTACTATCAGACTGGATAACAAACATGCTCAGCAAAAGAGTAGTTCGCCTTATGGAAGAAGATCAGACAGCTCACGGAACTCCCAATTGTCAAAAGAGGTCAAATACCTTGGCGTTATTCTGGACAGTAAGTTAAAATGGGGTAGCCACCTAGACAATAAATTAGAAAAGGCCGGGATTACCTTCTGGCAGTGCAGAAGAATGATTGGCAAAAAATGGGGGCTAACACCCAAAATCATCCTGTGGCTTTACGAAAAAGTAATCCGCACCATGATAGCGTATGGCGCTATCGTCTGGTGGCCAAGGACCGAAAACAGTACAATAGCGGCTAAACTACAACGGACCCAAAGACTAGCCTGCATGGCAACCACTGGATGCATGAAATCTACCCCCACCTCGGCAATGGAAGCCATGCTCGGACTCCCACCCTTGGATCTGTTCATCCGCCAAAAAGCAACAGCTGCAGCTATACGCCTAAGGGCACTCAACCTATGGAGCGAGAGAAACACACGACACACCTCACTGCTCACATATCCCACAAAGGAGTTACCTATGATAGGAGCAATAAATGATCGTATACCTAAACAACACTTATTCGACAAAAATACAAGATCCAACTTCGTGAGAACCACCGCTGTGAGGCTTTATACCCAACGGACTTACGCATCTTCACAGATGGACCTAAAACTGGTACAGGCACCGCGGCTGGCGTCTTCTCGGAGGACCTTAATATATCCATTTCAACACTGCTGGGGACCCATAACACAGTATTTCAAGCTGAATGCATGGGGATTACCCTGGCAGCTTCAGCGGTAATGGCCAGGAGAGTGGAAGGCCACTCAATACGCATACTCTCCGACAGCATGGTCGTGCTGCAAGCTTTAAACAGCCACACTATAAACTCGGGACTAATACTGGAGTGCCATTTTAAATTGAACCAAATAGGCCACATGAACAACATAACCTTGCAATGGATTAAGGGCCACAGCGGCTCGCGCAGCAATAATGCAGCAGATGAGCTTGCCAGGAGAGGATCTGACATGTTGGTAATGGAACCTGAGCCCATTATACCGATCCCCTTTGCATACCTACAAACCATAGTAAACAAACGAATGAGGGATCAACACAACAGCTATTGAATAAATCTGGAAGTTTGCAGACAGGCGAGGGAAGCACTCCCTGTGCTTGAAAATAGTCTCGCAATACTGACACATGATCCAGAACAATGTCAGGAACTATTAAAGGCAGTCAATGAGTTCTGTTCGTGGACAAATGGACTGAGGACGAAGCCCAGTAAGTGTCACTGTCTGTGTTTGGGTAGAAGGGCCACCAAATTTACCTCCTACGACCAGGGACTCTTCATTGGGGGTAAACCAGTTTCCATAGTCGCTGAATCGGTGCCATTTAAATTTCTTGGGAGAAAGATAGACTATAAAGGACGCACACCATCATTAGATGAAGTTGTCGATACGTTTATAAATGACCTAAATAAGATAGATCAGCTACCACTGAACAATATCAAAAAAACTTGGATATATGACAACTACTTAACATCACGTCTGACATGGCCTTTTCTGGTGTATGAATTCGGTAAAACCTTATTGGCGAAAATAGATGCAACTGTCATAAAATCACTAAAATCGTGGCTTGAACTAGCGCACTCTGCTGATTCCTCTGCTCTATTTAGGGATCAAAATAATTTTGGGATGAAACTTAAGAAACCATCGGAGCTCTATAAACACCTTAGAGTTACCAAAGCCCACATCTTAGGTAAATCCCAAGATGACACAGTCAGGGTACTCCCGAAAGATAATAACGCGTCCGAGCTTGAATCTAGACTCCTATTCCATAAACGATTTATGATAGGGGCCCAGTCGAACAGAGTGGGGTTGGGAGTACGAGAGCCAGAAAGGGACCAGGATATACTTAAGTCCTTTCTAAAACAAGACGAAAATGATAAATATCGAGTGATGGCGATGAATTTGGAAATCCAAAATGAATGGTTGACAATGGGAGAGTTCTGCATACCGATGGCCTGAAAGTGGCGCACCTTGATCTATGACTGGTCGACGGCCCTGTTAATATTCTATTTTAACGCCTTTCAGATGACCCCCCCAGACCAGAGTAATCTGGTAAGGTGGGGAAAGGCCACAGAAAAACAATGTTATACTTGTCGTGAGGCAATAGGGACGGCTAGACACATATAAGTAGGATGTAGGGTGCTTCTCGATAGAGGCCAATACTCACACCACCACGATAAGGTGCTTATCATCATACGTGAAGCAATGAGTCTGGCAGTAGCTAGAGCCCAAAAAGGGTTGACTACTAACAGACGTCATATTAACTTTGTATCTGAAGGTTCATCCATAACATCCAGGAACAAACCTTATTGAACCTTAGATACGAGGTTCCCGAGGTTCCTTGAGTTCCCAACTCAGCAACGCGATGGACCCTGCACCCGCACATAGTATCCATGGATTGCTAAGAATATTGGTCTCTAAATACGATCATAACAATATTTAATACATAAGTTATCAACAATAATCACATTGCATGCATATATGTTTCGAGTTTGAATAGTAACTAAGATAAGTAATTAGTTTTACCTGTAATGCTTCATGCAAATCTATTTCACTATCCATGAACTTCTCTGGTTGATCAGGGAACTTAATTCGCATCTCTCTATTCCTTAAGGCTTTTTTTTCGAAATTGAGCACCAGTTTTTTTACTGCTGTGTCATCAAGAATATCACCCTGTAAGATGATTTTGATGTAAGTTATTGTTAACATTTATTTTGTAATCAAACAATTATATACAAAGATTTGTAGAACTCAATGCTATTTTAAACCATGTGTTCAGCTCTTCATAATACCTTCTCTTTAAAGTACCAAACTATACATAGAAACTTATCCCTGTTAAATAATTACTTTAAATTTTTGCGAAAAATTTTAAGGCTTACTTCTGTAGCTTCTGTTTCGACAAATCTAAGGATATCTTCCCTCTCTTTGTCAGTTATAACAGGTTCCTTAGGGAGTACTTTACTTGCAATATGCAAAATGTTATCGGACCTAGACTTCCCCAGGCGGCGATATTTTGACGCTTTAGCCTGATCCTCGTCAGAGTCACTATCTTCATCATTTGGTCGCTTAGGTGTTGGCGTGGGCTGCGAACAGGTAAACAATGTGAGCAACAAGCTACTTAAAGGAACATTTCATGTTATTGAGGAGAAAATTGGGCCACTGCATTCTATTCTTACTCACGAGACTGAGTGTTCGCTAAATCACAATACTTCATTATGATTCCAGAATTCATTTACCTTAAACGAAAGCAATTCGCCAACGTCCATTATGATATTTTAGTCAATATACTTATTTCAAAATATAATCAATCTTAATAAGAAAAGTGAATAAAATTATAAACTGTATGCAAACAAACTAATGCATTGCTTTTCTGCTACGATTATTGACATTTGACAAAGTTGACGTTCGAGCGAGACCTTCAAGACAGGACATGACATTTTTTTTGAAGTTTTTGGCTTGGTTACAAGACCTTTAAGCAATCATGACATTAGCATTCTAGCAGTGTTGCTAATTTATAGTCAACTAATCATAGTTTATAATTTACCTAAACCGGCTTCACCTGTCACCTCCAGGTCTATGCCGGGGGGTCGTTGAGCAACCTCTGATGTCTGAGTCGCCTCCGTAATCCATAAGTCACTCCCACCGTTGAGTCATTGGATTTGGATAGAGACGTTCGTTACCGCTATGCTATAGCATGGCAGTATTTTGTCATATCTACTATTCCACCCTCTCCTTTCCTATTATCCGCAATAACACGTGTTCTGAACAGTAAAGGATGGCTGGGAGTGTCACCCCCATATTTTAGGGGGACACCTCAGACGTCAGCTTCTAATCCACCATAACATTGTGGAATTTATGGATTGCAAACAATTCCATCGAGGATGAAACTTTTCAGCACCTCTTCTCTTTACTGCACGATAGAGACATGGAATTCTTTGCCAATCTACGTGTTTCCGTCTGCCTATAATCCCGAGTTCCTTAAGTGGGTGGAAAAAAGCATATAGGTATACTCGAAGCATATAAGGCCATCAAATTGTTGAGTATCATTTAACCATTTAAGCATCATTGTGGGCATCTATTTAATGATTCTTTAGACAGTTTAGATTTCAAGTAAGGTTTACCATAAAGCGGGGTGAAGTTATATTGACGATAATTTTATTTAAAAAACGGGTCAAGTGTTAGTCGAACCGCGCACGATGCGCCTCCATATATAATGGGATTATTTATTCTAAAGATTTAGATCGGAAAAAGAGAACATATAGGACGGGATTTGAACCCGCAACCAGTCCCTTACAGGGGGAATGCTCTGACCAACTGAGTCACCTAGTGACACATTAATTGAATTAATTAGGCGGAGTCATCAAAAAACAATGTTTAAAAATGACTGTAAAATTATTCGATGTTTCCGTAGTTCGCAAGAATTACGGTAGATGGCTCCAACGTCGCCTTAAGACGTATTAATGTATCGGAGAATTTCAAATATCTGGGACGTGTCTAGGTGGCTCAGTTGGTCAGAGCATTCCCCCTGTAAGGGACTGGTCGCGGGTTCAAGCCCCGTCCTAGATGTTCTCTTTTTCCGATCTAAATCTTTAGAAAAAAGTAAGCATACAAAATGTTTAAAAATTTAATTGAAGGGATTATTTATTTTAATTTATTTTATTATAATTATTTATTTTTGAAGTGAATCTATACAAATAAATAAAATGGAAGAGTCTGTTTGTAATATTAAAATAACAGATTTTTAATTATTGCACATGAATGTATACACGATACTTATAACAACAATACAATTTTTGTGTGTCAATTTGTCTGTCTTTCTGTATGTTTGAAAGAGGTAATCTCTGCAAAAGCTGGGCCGATTTTGGCGGGACCTTCTCTTGTAGATAGGTAATGTTACAATGCGTAACATAAGCTACTTTAATTTTAGAAAAAAAATAGGGTTCCGCAAAAGTAGTAAAACCCCAAATTTTTTTAAATTCTATGAATATTTCAAGCGTCTACCTGTTTCGGTTAATAATATCCGGTAAAAAAACGGCAAAAAAAAAAAACAAGTTTCTTGTATAGGAGCTCCGCTTAAACATTCATAATATTCTGTTTTTAGTATTTGCTGTTATAGCAGCAACAGAAATAATCAGGGCAGGCAGGGGGATTGTGGTCGCAGCACTAGTGGGACCGGTGGGTGTCACGCGGTGCTGCGACGACAATCCTCTTCTGATGAGGCCGTCAAGCTGAGTGCCACCATTGTTAACATGGTACGTGAATGTAATGGTGACCCTCTTTCCTGAGACTTCACCTTCAGCTTACCATCAGGCGAGGTGAAGTCAAAATCTCTCTAAATCATCTGTGAAAAATTCAAATGTCTAGCTATCACGGTTTATGAGATACAGCCTGATGACAGACGAACGGACGGACAGTGGAGCCTTAGTAATAGGGTCCCGTATTACTCTTTAATATACGGAACCCTAAAACTAGGCTAATAGTAGAATTGATTAATCTTAATAGGTTTATTTTTTTTTATCTTTGGAGAATTATTGATCTGCTAAGTTTATAAATTTGCATCGTAACTTGTGAGCATAAATAAGTCAGCGAACAGTGCATAACATTTATATATTATAATTCAAAATGCTTGACAATTGCGTAGTCCATATTTCTAGGTCTCTTTGGTGGTAAGCGCGGGACGCGACGAGCGGAGGCGCGTCTATCAACCAATTATAGATCATTTAAACGTTAAAATCGTTCAAAGGGCTCGCGTCATTGGTTAATTAGTCTATTTATTGGTTTTTTGATTTCTCAGTTAGTGAACATGAGCGAAGTTGGAACTTACTTAAACTTTGAACGTTTGTTTGAAAACTATGAAAGATGAACACAGACTACACTTTGTCAAATATGATAATTTTGACAGCTCTAAGTAGGGTACCCCATAGCGTTTAATCGTTTAAGAATCTATTCGATTATCAATCCCGTAGAATTTAGAGCCGAGTGTAACATAAACATGTATTTTTTATTATTGTAAGTAATTAGGTAAATACAATTTCATACATATTTGTGTACTTAACAGTAAAAGCTCTCTCACGACTACGATTTCCCATCGTACGCATTTTCATTCGATAATCAACCCATTCAGTAGAATACATGCAAGTCCAAATCGTTGTTGAGGGAAGGCCCTTAGGTGAAATGAAACGAAAAAAAACTCTTACTATTTTTATTAATTTAGAGGTGCAACGGTGCCGACGATCGGGGCGGGCGTGTCGGAATCGGACCGACTAAAATCACACGGTATCCTCCCCCAGTGTCCATTGCCACGCACCCCGGGTAAGCCCTCGAAAGGATAACCCCAGGATTACCGGCGGACTTTGGCCACCACCGTGGCCTCGCCTGGTGGGGTCGGGTTTTATCCCGCGTCGGTGAATTGGCAAGCGTGTGAAGGACACACACGACACGCCTCCGCCACGACCTGTTTCTGTAAGGACGGCGAGTCGGCCAACTGCCTTCCTCAGGCCCCGATCATGGAGGTCGGTAGTCCCGGGCGTAGACGAGTCTGCGGCATCCTCGCTGCAGACTGCGGAACTCAGGGGAACACGGAAAAAGGTTCTCTCCCGCTCCCTCTCCACCGTCTCTTTCGCGCGTATCACCTGCTCGCAGAAAGAGGCGGTGGCGTGCCACTTGCTCCCACCACCAGAGACCACGGCCTTCACAATGGTCTCCCGCGAGAGAACGTCCACGCCCAGGACCGCAACGAGATCCCGGCGTTGAGTCGCTCACGCAGGGCACTCTACCAACGTGTGGAGCGCCGCGCCAGCATCCTCACAGTGCTGGCACTGCGGCGTTGTCTCCTTCTGTCTGTGGATGCGCAATAGATACTTACCGAAGCACCCGTGTCCGGTAAATATCTGGCACATCCGGTAGGAGAGGTCACCGTGGTGCCTCTCCAAACACTCCTTTATGCTCAGCCTCACCGCCGAAATGGTGGATTCCCCCACCTTGGATGCTCAAGTCGCACCCTCCATGTCTCCATGACTTCCCAGCAGAGCTGGGACCGCTGGCCCTACTCCAGCGCCTCCCTGCGCCATTGGTACAACGACGCAAGGTCCCATGGAGGGGTCCCGGCTAGGAGACAAGACACTTCGATGGAGTCGTGCGATACCCCCTGATGATTCCGTCGTCGGTCATCGGTGATGCCATGTCGTCGGTCCATGCTTTCGGCACGCTGTGATTAGCATTAAGCCAAGTTGCATCTAGAAAAATTACCAAAGAACAATTAGTTATATTTTTCGCCTTTCTTAAAAATTCTATTCGTGCCAGGACAATATCTGTTCGCTCCATAATAATGTACCTTTTCGCATTTTTTGCAGGAAAATCCAATATTGTGCAGTTCAGTAGCCAATGATTGCAAACTACCTTTAAATAATTCACAGTCTTTAAGTGACACGGTCAATTTTCTTAGAGTGGGATATTGACCACGTCTGTAGTATGCATATATTATATGGTTGCGAATTGCGGAAGCATCAAAGTCATCAATATTGGTGATTGTCAAGACTCTTCTTCTTTTCTTATTCGGAGTCGTTAATTTATTTTCTGTCTTCATCTGTAACTTGAGTTAAAGATGGCTCACCATAATTTTCTTGTGTTTTTCGGGACACCGTAGCTCGTCCGAGGCCAAGAGTGTCCGCAACTCTGTTGCCAACTTGAGATAGAGGCAGCAGTGGTCCATCATTTTGACATTCTCGTTCAAAATAGTTCCGCAAACGAATCACAAATTCACGACATTCACTATTTAAAACAGTCTTTTTTGTTTTTTTCGGCTTAACAAATACAGCAGATAAATGAAAGATAACTAAAGAAAAGCGCATACAAGGCGATAACAGCGCAGCGTCAGAACTAGTACCTAGTACTAAAACTAAGTGAATAAATAAATGGCTGACTGGAACACTGTAGTGCTATCACAATCAGAAGAGTTGTAATAGTTTTATGTTTGTGAAGACAATCTTTATTACTATTTATGCTATAGTATTAATGTTTTGTATTATACTTAGCTAATTTTATTACAAAAAAATTGTAGTAGATAATTACAATTACTTAATCATTTTAATAGTTATTTATGCAACTGTGGTATAATGAGGGGTATTAAAACATGAATGTAGGTTTATCACACGAAGCGAAGCTGAGTGTGATAATAGTATCACATAAGTGTTTTAATACCTAATTATACAGTTGCATACAGACTTTATCTACACCCATGTAAGTAAACAAAACAATTTGCAAAAATAATAGCGAAGAAAAATAGCGGGAATTCGAATTCGAACGAATAAGCTTTAATTTTTTTTTTCGGCGCGCCACCGCTGTGGTAGTGCAATGCAACGCGCGTGAATGACAGTTCTTTTTTTGAAACTCATACAGATTCCACGCATCGAGCGGTAAGAATTTGGCTGTCTGATGAGTAACCCTTTGCGTGGAAGAGATTGAAAAAGCGAAAGGAGTGTTATTATGAAATTTCATACAACATAATAACACCCGTTCGGATGATATTATGGTTATTAGGACATTGGATGTATTAATGTTGGCAATAAGCTAACTGTTTCAGAATCTTTTATAGAGGATTTAAAGCATGGGTGTAGATAAAAATTAATATAAGTTCGATTTATTCGATTCATCACTATGTGTATAAAAAATAAAATACGTTACTTCATAGACGTGAGCTGTCATAATTATCATCCTAAATAAGACAGAGTGTGGATAAACCACATAAACCATGATGAAACCGAATGAAACAGTGTTGTCTATGGATGTTTTTTGGCGGCAAGCTTAACTCTGCATTTCATAAACTTACTTAAAATAGACAGATATAAATTCAAATTTACTATAAAATAGACAGGTATACAGATTCGTAGATAGGTATATGCATATTTTATTATTTATACCAATGGATTCTAGAATACAAACACAATACGGACTGTCAAAGGTAAGATTTTTATTTTTAGGGATTTTCTTTAGAAAAGCCCTATTGCTATCGAGTTGTCGTCGTCGTCGTTGCCAATTTTCTGTCACGGTTTTAGGTATTTAGGAGATGAGTTGCTGTTTTCGGTAATAGATTCGTGCTGGGGTGAACCATTGCAAGAAAAAAAAAACGCAAAATCGAAAATCCCTTGTATTCGGCTGAGCTCGTCTCAGGAATTCAACTTGTTTACATTCTATAGGTGTTATAAGCTTGAGCCTTTGATTATATAAATGTCTAGATGGAGCGTCGCCCTACTACCAACAGATATAAAACAAGCCAACCGATGTAAACATGTGTGCGTGCGGCCGGTGTTTTACACGATGCATTCATTTTCTGTGTGCGTAATTAATGATACCAGCTACTACAAAATTTCCCAAAAATCGCATAGCTATAATTACATTAATTAAATGCTAAGTTTTAAATAATATATATATATATATATATATATATATATATATATATATATATATATATAACATTTATATAATCAAAGGCTTGAGCCTCGCAATCACATTTCCATCAACCTTATTATTTTAGCTACTATAACTTTGTCCAAGAATGGGATCACACATAGGTACACGGAAAGGGGGGTGTGTGTTGGGTAACCTCCTCGAGTGTCGCTCCGATTCCGATCCCGCTGCAGTCCGGGGGGAACGGAATCGGAGCGGCCGGTACATCCTGGGCGGCGGTCAATGGCTTCCCCTTCACCCCTTCATAGGGTTGGCATTGATCGTCGGCCAATACCCAACGTGGCGGGAACACATCGCTCTCCGTACTCCTCTGCTTTCAGAGGAGACAGGATGAGCGATGCTGTTAGTGGTGAGATGGCCCAGGGTCAGCCGGGGTGCGAGGGATATGCTCTATGGGTAACCTTACACCCCGGCGTCTGAAGACCCGAGACGGCGTGCGGTTTTAGTCGGTGCAAGCCCGACATAACCGCCCCCGCTGGCCGGCGGGGGGGTATCCGAAGGGATTTCCGCACGATACAAAAAAAAAAAAAAAAAAAAAGGTACACGGAAAGGAACATTTTTTATGTTACGCCTTAGTTATCGCAATCTAAGTAATCTTACGAGATTCTATTCTTTTCAGAATATTGGGCCTTCCATTAGAAACGCTACCATGTTCGATTTAAAAGGATTACTGGAATTGATACATTCAACTAACGAAGTCAATTTGCAACTTAAATTATTTGCCACGCTATCTGCATATGTAATGTTAAATGTACCTATCGTTTCACTTATTATATTATCTATATGGGTATTTAGATTTACAATATTTGTCAATGTCTTCTAGGTACAGAATAATGCTTTGTGTTATTCCAGAGTATAATCGCTCCTTGCGCAAATGATTGAGTACCATTGATATTAATTGACAGTATTACTTAGCTTTGTCCGTAATTCCGGCGGCGGCGTGGAAAACTAAACTAAACCCTTTCACGCGACCCTCAGAAACCTATTTCCCGTATAAAAAGCAGTTCTGGCGTGTTTTTTTTTCATACCACTTAGATGGCAGACAAGCACACGGCCCGCTTGATGGGAAGCGGTTACCGCAGCCTATGGCCGTGAGCAACACCTGGGGCGTCACACTCGCGCTGCCGACCCTGTAAAAACCTTCTAATGCCCTTCTTGAAGGACCCCATATTGTATTCGTTTGGGAAAACCGAAGCAGGGAGGTTATTCCACAGCCTTAAGGTGCACGGAATGAAGAGCCATTCATATCTCACTGTACGCAATTTTTCCGGTCGCAATCCGGGTTGTGTCCCTTGTCTGTGGCGAGCGGTGCGATGAAAGAATGTGGCCTTGCCGCCTTGGGCATCATATCAAACAATTCTTCTGAACAACCACCATTGTATAGGCGGTAGAACACGCACAGAGGGGCAAATCCTCTCCTAAGGCCCGTTTTTGCACCTAGTCGAATGTGTCCAGTTGGTAGGTGACCTAGCAAAAAGATGACAGTAGTACCCCATGTGGGGTGATGGAATAACAAAACACCCGCCCATCCAGCATTTGCATTTATGATTTAAGTAATACTAGCGACCCGCCCCGGCTACGCACGGGTGCAATGGATGTTATTATACATATAAACCTTCCTCTTCAATCACTCTATCTATTAAAAAAACCGCATCAAAATCCGTTGCGTAGTTTTAAAGATTTAAGCATACATACGGATATAGGGACATAGGGACAGAGAAAGCGACTTTATTTCATACTATGTTTTTTTTTTTTTTTTTTTATTTATTTAATAACAAGGTATACAATTTTCATGTGCACTAGAAGTGTAACAAAAACCAGAAAGGTTTATCCGTACACTACGATCGTCGTTCAGTCGTGCTCGAACATAGTAGTTAGTAGTATAGGTAGGTACATAATCAGTTCTTAAATACTAATCTTACATTTTTGTGCATATTTACAGTAGCCTACCTTTCTTAGTGTTTTATATTTAGAATAATACAAGTAGTATTTTTTTTTTGTTGTTGTAGGTACTTACATAATAATTATTTCATCCAAGATACCTACTTGTCCAATAAATTATACAAATGACTTTCGTAATTCAGTAGATAATAGTGAATTCTTGTTTCATAAGATTTTACATTCTAAGGTGATAGCAAATAATAGTAAGACATACAAAATAAACTTTTTTTTCTTGTTATTTAACAACATGTGGGTAAGTTAGCATAAAATTCCAACGGCGATACAACACTGGCTTATAGTGATAGCTAGGTACAAGATTACGATGTGTTCCCGCCACGTCTGAAGACCCGAGACGGCGTGCGGTTTTAGTCGGTGCAAGCCCGACATAACCGCCCCCGCTGGCCGGCGGGGGGGTATCCGAAGGGATTTCCGCACGATAAAAAAAAAAAAAAAAAAAAAAGGTACAAGATTACGGCTGGTTAGTTGTAGGATTGCGTACAGGATGATTCACGCCGAATAAAAATAAGAATTACATATTTAACCTATCATGTTTTTTTTTTTTTCTCTTGGGCTATACATTACATGGTTTCTTTTTTTTTTAGTATATTAAGAAGGTATGATTTCACTATCCCTTTTAACTTTTTATTATTTATTTTATTTTTTATATCCACAGGTAATTTATTTATTAATATGGGTACAATGTAATTCGTTGTTCGTTTTCCGTGAATGTTATTAAATCTTGGTATTACTATTTTTTTGTTTGTCACGCTTCTGGTTAGTTTACTATGAGAAGTAACTATTCGTAGGTCCTCATTAAAGAATTGTTCAGTTAGTAGGTTGTATTCAATTTTGTCCTGGATTGGTAACAAGGATCCGTATGAGAACAGCGCGTGATAGTTATTTTTACACTCCGCCCTCACCTTATGGGGAACAATGGTTTTCAAAATACGTATCTGGAGTTCGTATATTCGGTCTAGTTTTGTTTTGAAGGTTCTCCCATAGCTACTCAAACCATAAGAAATCACTGATTCGCCCAGTGCTTTGTATAAGGACAATAAAATGGGATATGGTATTTTATGTCGACGTATGGAGAATTTTGCCAATATTGCGTGCAGTATAAACACACATTCTGGATATGAGTAGACCATGATAATCGGTCATCAATGATAACACCCAGGTACGTTTGTTTGTCTACCACTTGTAAAGCCTCACAGTTGCAATTTGACTTGTTATTATTTGTATGTAAACAACTGTGGCTGTGCGATATCAGTCCTATAGGTGTAGTTTTTCTGTTTTGGCTTGTGCTTATATACATGACCTTAGTTTTCTCCCGATTTAGAATGAGTCCGTTATCATGAGACCATTTCGAGAGCAAAGTAAAGTCATCTTGTAACCTACTAAGAGCCATATTAACATCTGAGTCAGCTGAGAGCAAACATGTATCATCAGAAAACTGATACACCTCACAGTTCCCTATGACATTAGCTAGACTATTAACGTACGTTATGTAGTGTAAAGGCCCAAGCACTGAGCCCTGAGCTGTTCCTTCAGTTACTTGAACCTTATCACTGAGAGTATTTACAACCTTTACATGATAACTTCGGTCTTTTAAGTAGCTTTTGCACCATTCTAATAAGGAACCACGTATTATACTTTCTTTTAGACTGTCGATTATTGTGCAATGGCGAAGCGTATCAAAAGCCTCGCTGTAATCTATAAAAACTACTACCACATGTCGTTTGTTGTCTAGATGTGTATTAACTGAATCCGTGAAGTCCGAAAGCAGCTGTGTCGTGTTTTTTCTTGGTTGAAACCCATATTGTTTATTCGAAATTATATCATTCTTTTTATAGAATGTATAAATTTGGTTTCCTATAAATTTTTCAACTACTTTGTCTACCGTGGGAAGGATCGTAATTGGCCTATAGTTTTCATAATCTTTACGACTGCCTTTTTTGTATATTGGTCTTACTATTCCGGTTTTCAACTGTTCAGGGTATATGCCGGTGACTATGCTGGCATTAATGAGATTGACAATAGTTCCCGTTATTTTATCACTTATACGTTTTATGTCAATTGCCCGAATTCCATCTGATCCTGGTGCTTTTTGATTATTTAATTTTTTTATGAGGGGCTGTATAAGGTCTGGACGAGCTTTTTGAAAGCGCATGGTGACGTTTTTAGGAATACAATACATTGATTTATCTAACAGCGGGATGTTACAGTTTGGTGAGATGACTTTCACACTTTTTTCGAATGTCTGGGCAAATTTATTCGCTATATCAATCGGCTCAACGGTACTTTTTTCAAATGCTGTAATTATAGACTTGTCAATGGATGTTTTTATTTTGCCAGTTAATCTATTTAGTATCTGCCAGAGACTTCGAAGGTTATGTTTACTTTCGTTAATTTCTTGTATTATGTGGTTATTCTTTGTTCTTTTTATTAATTTATACGCTGAATTTCGTGCTTTATTATATTTCAGTCGTAAAATTTTGTTAGTTGTGTCGTTTTTCCATTCATTAAATAATTTATCCCGATACTCGCAAGCTTTATTTATTTTGTTACTAACCAACATATTGTTTTTCCTAGACGATCTATTATTGCATTTAATTTTAATTACTGCTTGACTATAACATTGATTTATATTTTCATTAATAAATAGTACATTGTACACCGAGGGGAGAAAACGATCTATTTCTGTTCGAGAGTATGTTTAAGCCCGACGCGCAGCGGAGGGCTTAAAGGAAACTCGAGAACAGAAATAGAACTTTCTCCCGAGTGATACATAGTGCTTTATACTACACCTACGAGGAAAATAAAATACAATATTTCTTTAATTAAAGTTTATATTAAAATTGCTACAATGGCTTAAACTTATAGTGACGTTTTTTCCAGGAAGGCTAATACTTGTGTGAGATGATTGAGATAAAACTGGGACACTTGGTTCTGCTGTTGGTACACTTGTGTTTGTGGGAGGAGCTAGTTTTATAGTTTGAGTAGAATCATATTCTTCCAGGAAGGCTGTTGGCGCTGTGCTCGTTGAAGGTTGTGGGGACTTTTATTAATGTGTTTTTTATTTTCTATGGAATCTTCGATGTAACTTTCTGCGACAGCGGACTATTTCCAACCACCATGTCGTTTTATTGCAGTTAAATCAGTGCCTGTATCTGCAAGGATGGTTGCAGAAGTCCGTCTGAAACAGTGCCCAGTGTAGAGATCAGGGTTTGCGAGTTTTAAATATGAGGCTATTTCTTTCGGTACTGAACTTAATTTGTTCTTTCCGATCACTTGCCTGACGCATTTATTGTTTTTAAATTGTACCAAAACGCACTTGGAGTTCATATTACTCGGACGAAGATCCATATATCTTTTCAAAATATGGAAGAATGTGTCGGTTACAACAAAACTCCTCTCTATTTTAGTTTTTGTTCGGGGAAGCTTGACTATGGCTATATCTTCACGGATCTCTATGTCGTCAGTAGTTAAATCCAAAAGCTCTTGAGAACGACAGGCACCATTTATGCCCAGAATTAAAATTACCTGTAAATAAATAAAAATCATAAGTTGCTATGATAGTTCCGTAAATAAAGTATAACAATTAGGTACAATGATAATGTTCAATAGTTACCTTCATTAGTAAATAATTGTTGTCTTTAGCATTTTGTAAGAAATCAAATACATCTTTCGTAGTCAATACTTTGGATTTTTTACTGCGAAATCCTTCTGATTTCCGCTTCAAAAACGCTGTTAGTTTAGCATATTCTTTAATATTTACATTGTTTTTCAGTGATAAAGAGCTTTTCAGCATAGAATATGTGGACCACAAGGTACTTGGCTTATATTTTTGCGCTTTTTCGCTAAAATATGATAGTAGGACGTTTTCTGAGAACGATTGTGCATTTTTGCTACTTTTCCACAATATAAAATCATTATAAATTTTGTCGTATTTGGCTCGAGACTTCTCAGGAAGTAAGTTATTTATGACTTCTTAGGCTGAATTTTTTATTTCTGGTGGCGGCATCATTACAAAATCGTCACTTTCACTATCAGATGACATTTTGGAAAATTATTTAGAAAATTAAAAGCTAGGTACTATTAAATTATCAATTTAGTTAAAAACAAAATTTAACCCAACGAAATAAATTGCCGCGCTTTTTTTCGCATTGCAGAATAAGGTTGCCATCCTCATTTCATTAAAAATAGACAACAACAAAAAAATCTGCCTGTTTTCTCTAATTATTTGATATAAAACCTTTTTGAGATTTGAGGTTTGTATGTTTCCCGCCTCTTTTTCTAATTATTTCATATAAAACCTTTTTGAGGTTTGACGTTTGTATTTTTTTTTATGTTCGCTGCTAAAAAACAAAAGAAAGCTAGCCGGGCAGTAATGGATTTTCATACAACATTCCTGCCCTGCTTCGGAGGGCAGTAATAAAATTCCATATAACTTTTCCCGCCGCACATTTTTAAGGGAGAAATTACGAACTTTGTAACCCGTTTATGAACGAGTAATAAGACACTTTCCGAGTGGGTGTAGTATAAATAATATATCTCATTTGGGCATGACATATTATTAGTTGATTGCCAGTCAATGTTATGTAACAGGTTTGTCAGTTTTTACTCTCGATTATTGTTTTATAAGAAGTGCGTGAACCATCCTGTATGTTCAACCCGATGCAAGCCAACACAATAGCCCGGTGATCTGCTAGTACAATTCCTAGCGCGGCCGTGTACAGTTCTTGTGAGTGAGATCTCACGAAAACATGATCGATGCAAGTTTTGCTTGTCTTACCATCCTTAGTTTCAATTCTTGTGTAATCGGATATCCCACTCACAAGGCCACAGTTATACAACGTAGTTATATATTTATGTTTTACAGCAGAGTCAACTTTTAGGTCTATATTAATGTCTCCTAGTAAGTAAAGGTCACAATCCGTTCCTAAGCCCGAGAGAGTGTGCTGCAATTCGCATATGTATTGATTGATGTAGTGAAGAACCTTTATTGTAAGTAGAGTTTTTGGTCGTCCACCAAAATATTTGGGATCCAAGCCAACCTCACCTGCTGTTGACGTACGAGGCTCTGGCGCAGGCTTTCCTCTCGGGGTTGGAAGCTCAGACGTCAGTCATGCGTTACCTAGAGAATCGCTCCTAAAATAATGATCGGCAATATAATTCAGGCCGAAACGATCAACGGGTGATTTTCTAGCGTACGTTACCCATCTTTAGGGTGAGGCTATGGAAAAGCATGGCGAGTCATTGGCTATTACTCTTGAAATCGCCAAAGGATGCGATAGAGTCTGGCACAGGTCGCTTCTTTCCAAGCTGCCTGCCTTTTTTCTGCCTCTGCAGTCAGGCAGGCTGATATTGAGGAAAAAAGGCAGCTTCTTGTCACTAAGCATGATCGGGTCCTGAATCAAAATTTCTCAATGGGGCTCTGAAAACCTGGTCGAGTTCAATGCCAAGAAGCCGCAGTCATGAGCGTTCACAGCAAAGGTATCTTCTTTTCTTGCCCTCCCTACTGTTTAGAACACACCATTGCCAGTGCAGCACAATCTAAATATACTCAGTATGGATGTTCGCTGCAAACTGAACAACAACAACTACATTGAGAGCATCATCAAAACGGCCTCGTGTAAACTCGGAGTCCTGAACAAGGTGAGACAGTTTTTCACGCCGGAGCAGCGGTGTCTTCTATACAAGACACAAATCCGTTCTAGCTTGGAATACTGCTGTCATCTGTGGGATGGGAGTAGTACATACTAGACGCTCTCGACAGGTTGCAGCGACGTGCAGTCTGCATTATTGGAAGTCCACAGGTCACCAACACCCTTGAGCCCTTGCAGTTGCGTAGAGATATTGCATCTTTGGTAGTATTTAACCACATCTACCATGGTGAGTGTTCCGATGAGATATTCCAATTAGTTCCACTTATCCTTTCCCATACAGGACAACAGCCTTGCACGTGTACATCATTATCACCATCATCATCATCATATCGTGATACATCAGTATCACCCTCACACGGTGCAAACAATTCCATCGAGGATCAAGCGGTTCGGCACCTCTTTTCTTTACCGCACAATCTAGATTTGGAATTCTTTACACGCACACGTGATTCCTTCTGAGGACGAAGCCCAGTAAGTGTCACTGTCTGTTTCTGGGTAGACGGGACACCAAATTTACCTCCTACTACCCGGGACTCTTCATTGGGGGTAAACCAGTTTCCATAGTCGCTGAATCGGTGCCATTTAAATTTCTTGGGAGAAAGATAGACTATAAAGGACGCACACCATCCTTAGATGAAGTTGTCGATACGTTTATAAATGACCTAAATAAGATAGATCAGATACCACTAAACCATATCAAAAAAGCTTGGATATATGACAACTACTTAACATCACGTCTGACTTGGCCTTTTCTGGTGTATGAATTCGGTAAAACCTTACTGGCAAAAATAGATGCAACTGTCATAAAATCGCTAAAATCGTGGCTTGGACTAGCGCACTCTGCTGATTCCTCTGCTCTATTTAGGGATCAAAATAATTTTGGGATGAAACTTAAGAAACCATCGGAGCTCTATAAACACCTTGGAGTTACCAAAGCCCACATCTTAGGTAAATTCCAAGATGTCACAATCAGGGCACTCCCGAAAGATAATAACGCGTCCGAGCTTGAATCTAGACTCCTATTCCATAAACGATTTATGATAGGGGCCCAGTCGAACAGAGTGGGGTTGGGAATACGAGAGCCAGAAAGGGACCAGGATATACTTGAGTCCTTTCTAAAACAAGACGAAAATGATAAATATCGAGTGCACGCGATGAATTTGGAAATCCAAAATGAATGGTTGACAATGGGAGAGTTCTGCATACCGATGGCCTTAAAGTGGCGCACCTTGATCTATGACTGGTCACCGGCCCTGTTAAAATTCTATCTTAACGCCTTTCAGATGACCCTCCCAGACCAGAGTAATATGTTATACTTGTGGTGAGGCAATAGGGACGGCTAGACACACATTAGTAGGATGTAGGTTGCTTCTCGATAGAGGCCATTACTCACGCCGCCACGATAAGGTGCTTATCATCATACGTGAAGCAATGAGTCTGGCAGTAGCTAGAGCCAAAAAAGGATTGACTACTAACAGACGTCATATCAACTTTGTGTCTGAAGGTTCATCCATAATATCCAGGAACAAACCTTATTCAATCTTAGATACTGCCCCAGATTGGACTCTCCTAATCGATATGTATGAAAAGCACTATAAAATTCCGGAGGATGTTGGGGTTTCGTCATCTAGACCTGACATATTCCTATATTCTCAGAGGTTAAAGCATGTGGTTCTTTTGGAACTTACTGTACCGTGGGAAACAAATATACCGAAGGACCACACAATAAAGAAAAATAAATACTATGATCTCACAAACGAATTAATCAAAAACGGTTACTCTATAATCTACTTAAAGATCTAGGCCTATCGAGAGCTACAATAAGCTCATTACTAGGACGAATGTCTAAAGCGGCACTAGTAGGTTCGTATCAAATTTGGTTAGGCAGGGAGGGGAACTTGGGTAGTGAAGGTGAGTGTTGATGTACATCAACAAAAGGGGCCCCTTCTAAACCTACACTTGGTTCGCAAGTCCCATGCAGGCACTGTCCCGAGTTCCCAACTCAGCAACGCGATGGACCCGGCACCCGCACGGAGAATCCATGGATTGCTAAGAATATCGGTCTCTATAGTCCCGGGTCCTCTAAGCGGGGCGTGAAAAAGGAGCTAAGGGCCACCATTGTAACATTATCGGTGTCTGTAATGGTGACTCCCATTCCTGAGACTTTACCTTGAGATTACCATCAGGCCATAAAATGATTAAAAAATAAGCCAAATCAAAAGGAGGAGAAGGAGTAAGCGGGCCCTATACTTCAAGGTAAAAGCCTTGGATGCAACTGGGAACAACGCTAGGAACACGTTATAAGGTTCAGTTAATGGTGTGTTAACCGAACCCTTATAATATAACGTGTTCCTAGCCCCCACGGTGTAGGGATAGGGATGATGTAGGGTCATCACTGTCACTTTCATCACTCATAAGCAAAACTGAGAGCCTGGATTCTGTACAGTCAATTGTCATTATATTGTTCTTATCCTATACATTTTAACTGGTGGTAGAAATTTGATGACACAAATTTGTCACAAAATTCGGCCGGGTGGGTTAAAAAAAAATACCTACCTCTTTAGTAGGGAGAGCCGGTGATAATCGTGTTATATGCACCCTTCTTCGCCACTGGGATACAGTTTCTATAAATAATACTTATTGCATATTCCAGGAAGCAAATATCGAAGAAATTATTACATACAACTCCTTGTATGACAAGATTTGTAACATATTATCAGGCTGTCCTCCTAGGAAGGCAATCATTTTGTTTAATTTTTTATCAGCTCTGTTATATATTGTCGATGAAGACTGTAAGAGAAAAAGCCTGGTTGCGTACGCGAAGAACATGATTAGAAGCAGCGGCTGTTTGTCTACTATGTGTGAATTGTTCACTGGTTGTATAATGGTAAGATCAAGAATATGGTGACTTGCATATTGCTTTAAAGATCGAATGCAGATAGTAGATTTTTCCGTGTGGAAATCCTCGGACACCACCTCACCGTGGGCACGACGTAGTGGCTTTGTTGGACTTGAACCGACTAAAACCACACGGTGTCCCCGACATTGGATTTATTGCCGGGAGCGGCAGTATACCCGCAGAGCGGAATGCCCACTAACTCACGACAATCCTTTTTTTTGTTTCCTAGTAACCGAAATTACTAGTATTCCCCCTAACCCCTCCAGCTAAGCTTAATGACCACAATTACTGACGACCCCGCTTTTTTAAAGGCCGTCCGTCCTTATCTAATGAGGGGCGCGTACGAGACTTGAGCGCATCGTGCCATCATCTCGTGCCCGTAAATAATAATAATTGAATGAAGACTGTTCAACGGTTTGAACTTTATATCACCGGTTCAACTTTATATGTTTGTATGTTATGTATATGTTACGTTTCGGCACCGTAAGTCATAACTGGCAGGATGCACTGGTCTAAGACCTTTAATTGTGGTAAGGATGAGGATAAAAACTGACGTAATTAGTCAAATGCTGCCCAACCTATAAATTGGATCCTTCTGGCGACTTCTTTTCGAAGTTGTTTCTACCAAGCTGGATAACCTGCCGAAGGTCGGTCTCAGATTGGCATGTTCAATTAACAAAACCTTGGTTTTTCTAAGTTTACACTAAGACCGACGCGTTGAGAGGCTCCATTGGCTGTGCAGCATCTCGCCTAGCGGCTCCAACGACTCCTCAACTATGACAATGTCGTTGGCAAACCGAAGGTGTTTTTTTTTTTAACCACTCAGGTGGCAGACAAGCTCACGGCCCACCTGATGTGAAGCGGTTACCGCGGCCTATGGACGTGTGCAACACCAGGGGCATCACACTCGCGCTGCCGACCCTACTCGCGCTGCCGACCCTTTATGCCGACGGTGTGGGATGTATTTACCGTTAATATACTCGTTCAGTCCAATCCAGTGTCTTAAATACGTTGTCCAGTGCGTTGGTGAATAACTTAGGGGATATGACATCCCCCTATCTCAATCCAAGCTATAGAGTAATGGAGTTCATCTTCTCGTCTTGGAGCTAGACAGACATGGTGGCAGTGTCATTCAGATATCTCATCATCTCGATAAATCACCAATCGACACGACACCGTTGCAAAGCATCCAGAACTGCCCGGTCTCGATAGAGTTGAAGACTTTATTGTAGTTCACAAAAGCTATACACAACGGCTGATTGTATTCCTCGGACTTCTATACAATTTGCCAAACAGTATGGATGCCTTGTTGTCCTTGTTTGAAGAACAGCACTACCACACTTCCACTCCATACCCTAGGTGTTAACCCTGCTGGATGACGGTAATAAAGAGGCTCGGTAGTTCTTGTATTGCCGCTAAGATTGGGGTCCCGCCTGCTTTTAGGAGCTCGGTAGTAATTTCGTCATTGCCAGGGCACCTGTTGTTCTTCAGCTGCTTGAGAGCCGTCTCTACCTCGCACTACTCGACATCGGGATGTTTTCGGTATAGAGGCCCGTGAGTGGGGCTCTGTGGTTTTAATCGCCGTGATCATCCGTGATGCATACAGCTGTCCTGCTCCTGGAGAATCAACTTTTAGGTAATGGTTTTTCCATCCGTAGTTTTAAGCTTCGTCAGATGGGGCCTTCCTAACTGTTGCGAGCGAACATTTTCCGACCCCCTATTTTGCTCAATCACAGCCTCTATTTGGCGAGTCGTATCAGCTTTTTAATAAGTTGGCTAAGGGATCTTCCATCTGACGAAGACGACTGAGTCTGAGGCGCTGATCACGCCCCCTCCTCATAAGTTCGACAGTCTCGGGTGAGAGTTTGGACTCTAGCTGTTTTCATTTTACGGGAAACAACTTCCGAGACACTTCCTGCAGCGTTTTGACTACTTTATCGATTTTCTCATAAACGTTGCCAGTGAAGAAGTCTTACTCATTCCTTGTGACAACTTCGGGGCTTCGCCAAGTTCACTTCCTGTGAGGCTTCTTCTTAAAGAAAGAATTCATTAAGAGAAGCCACTGTGATTCGAGAGAGTTAACTAGCATTTACTCCGTGTGGATTTGGTGCGGGCGGATGGCGTGGGGCCATGGGGTCCGATCCTCGTTTCACCGCGTTATTGTACTTCCACTTTGGAATTGAAATCCCCCATAACACGTACGTGTTGACCTTGACCTTGGTAATGTCCTCATACACGGCCTCGACGGATTCGTCAGGTTCTTTCTGGATCACCTTCAAGGAATGCCTGTTGGTGATCTTTAGTATGGAGGTACGCTACCGGGTTTGATACACAGCTGACTTCGACAACACTGTTTATTAGTTCCTTCTTGAACAGAAAACTGATACCTCCGTGGAAGAGCTGATCACCTTCTCTGAAGAAGAGCAGGTCGCCTGATTCAAGGGTGATCTTCCACCTTCTGTCTTCGGATCTCAGACAACCCCAACAACAAATATATGCCAGTTGATACGACCTAGCTCTATCTCGAGTTCGGTGAGGTGTTGGTTCAGCCGTAGGTGTTGCAATTAAAAGCTAGAGTCGGTGATAGTAGCCTACCGTAGTCCGGCGATTCTTCGCACCCCGGGCCTCGCCGTTACCACGACCGCTACCATGACCGGGAATAGCGGTACCGCTGGGATCTGTGGGCCTACTTATAATTTTGAACAAGAAAATTGATCACATAAAATACTTATTTCTTCCAATTGGAGGTAAGTCAGGTAGTGGAAAATTTTATTGGAATATTTATGTAAAATAATTAATCACAATAACTTTATAATACGTTCTAGCATCAGGATGTGTGGCGATCTCTTTGTGGATGCCTTGCTGAAACATGCCGTAATATAGAAGCGAACCAAAGTTATTGCACACATCTAGTACCGATGGTAAGCGATTCAAACATAGTTTTTTTTCTCAGGATCCCAAAAATAGGTTTATCATTTTATTATTTCAGTGCGTGCAGAGATGTAGTCATAGGAATATGGATGTTTTACTGGTGTTGCAAAGCCTACTTCAGAACCATGCAAGAAATGCTAGCTTATTTATTGAATGCAACGGAATATCTCTTTTTCAAAGGTATGTAATTCTAAATAAATAAAAAAATACCAGTTGAATTGAGATCCTCCACCAACCTTTTTGAAGTCGGTTTAAAATACAACTGGGTAAGGTTGTGGATACAAATTGCTATTAACTATAAAGAGGTAGTTTGTGAGTTTGTGATGTTGCAAGTTGGTGAGTTTGTAAGGGTAATCTCTTTATCTACAAAACGATTTTGAAAATTCTTTTACTAATAGAAAGCCACATTATTCGTGAGTGTCATAGGCTATATATCATCACGCTACTACCCAAGGGAGCGAAGCAGTGATCAGAACTGAGTATCATTATGTATGCAATCGAAGTTATCCAATACAATATTTTTATGGTACCGGTAACTCAATTTACTGCGATTGTATTCATCGTCAAAACTTTATCACTTTA
This sequence comes from Cybosia mesomella, assembly GCA_946251805.1. Lineage (NCBI taxonomy): Eukaryota > Metazoa > Arthropoda > Insecta > Lepidoptera > Erebidae > Cybosia > Cybosia mesomella. The sequence continues at coordinate 23,191,465 of OX276390.1, read as the reverse complement.
ACATACTATTTAACATGAAGTAGTCGGATAAACGATTTGAAAATAATAATATGTAAACTAAATTTTAAAGATAAACACCAAAACATACCCGTTTACAATAAGATAAAGATAAGATAGGATAAAATATTCTTTTTGTACACCATAAAAGTAGTAATAAATAAATAATATTCGACTTAAGTTAATAAATGTACAATGGGCGGCCTTATCGCTAACAGCGATCTCTTCCAAGCAACCTTATAAGTTTTGAATATTTAATTACGTTTAGAAACAGAGCAAAAAATACTTCCAATAACTTCACCACGAAAAAGGCTCGTAATTTTCAAAATCACAACATTTAACAGTTTGTTTGTTACTAAACATTTTGGTGACGTGTTTTCCGTAGTTACAATATTGAAATCATAAATTCCGTCAAATAAACTGATAAATCTTTTTCCCAACATTGTTCAAAGTTACACTGAAATTCAAAGTTAGCTAAAATGAATGTATTTCTTGCCACTATTTTTCCCTCAAGTTTCAAAACTACTATATTAATATTCTGCAATATTGTACGCTTGTTCTTGCATTATAATTCATACTAATATTATAAATGCGAAAGTATGTATGTCTGTCCGTCTGTTACGCATTCATGTTTAAACCACTGAACCGGTTTTGAAGAAATTTGGTACAGAGATGGACTAGAGCTAGAAAAAGGACATAGGCTACTTTTTATCGCGAAATCGTTTTCTATGAAAGTTCGTCATTTTCAAAGATATCGCCATGAAACTTTGTTTTATTAAGGCACTTCATAATTGAGCTGAGTGAGACGAAGTCGAGCGAAAGCTCCTCATACCAGACTTCAGGATTTTCTTTGTCACAGGTCTCCTCCTAAACTACTAATCCAATCAGAACCAAATTTGGCATGCTTAAAGAGGTCAATCAGAGGAAGGTTTATGGATATATTTTGAAAAAATTAATGCTACCAAACAGGAATGATCACCGTTAAAAAAACTCCAGATGGAATTACATAATAACCGCTGGAGACACTGTGACCAAACTTTACACGCTCAGAAAGCATGTCCAGAGATGTGACTTTCAAAAAGAATTTTCAAAATCGGACTTGCCACGGAGGAATGATCACTGTTCAAAATTTTCAAAATCTGATTCCGCAATAGCGGTCAAATCTATTGGACAAGATTTGGCGCCAAAACAGTCGTCCAAAACTCCCGAATAACTATCAATTCAAATCACGATGTCTCACTCAGCTCAACATTGCAAGCAGCGGTTCGCCTTGTAGACCTAGTAAATAAATATGCTATAGAGCTTTTTTGAAATTACGGCCTATGTGGGGATAGAGGAGATGATACTTAGTTCGTATGGACGTCCACGCGCGATAGCCAACATTTACGTTTATATAATGTCAACATTAACGGTATAAACCGTTTATAATTACAAACTTTTATTTAACTTGCTCTTTGGCAGCGCAGGACCGATCGTTGTGGAGATCCTTGGGGGAGGCCTATGCCCAGCAGTGGGTGTCCTTTGGCTGACGTGATGATGATGATTTAACTTGCTCTTTATGTATGTTTGTATGTTAGTGCGGGTCAAATCTTGAAACTGAATTTTAAAGCAGTTGTCCTCAATCGATTGATATGAAATTTTGCATACACCTTTAAGTTTGGATGACAATGCATTTATATGGTACCATGGAGCTGGTGCGAAGATGAAATAGGAAGGTGGCCATAGGAACTCCTAAATTAAACAAGATTAACCTATCGAGTTTGGGATTCTTTATTTTGTCTTGACAAACTCTCTGGTATTATATGGTATTCAAGGTTCTAATGATGGATTAAAAAGGTGGCCATAAGAACTCCTAAAGTAAACAAGATCAACCTATCTAGTTTGGGCTCATTTGTTTTGTATTGACAAAGTCGCTCAGGGGCGGCTCTAGCCTATGTAGCGCCCGTGTGCAGTCAAAACTCTTGCGCCCTTTAGTGGGCGGGCGGTCAAAATGGAATACATATATATTAATTTTAGGAGCAAATGGTGCAATTTAAATGGTGTTAGAAAGCAGTAAGTATAAGTACACAAGTTAAAATTATTTTTTCGAAAGAAAGGGGTTTCAAGGATAAAAAAAAACAACCTTAGTGATTTAAAAAATATTTAATTTAAAACTAATTGTATTAAGGACGCTCATGTATGTTTTTACAAACTCACAATATTGTTAACTTTTGGTGGTGGCAAAGTCAAACTACAGTGCGACATAAAAGAGGAACTAACATTTTCCATACAAAATTGCTATTTATTTTACGTCTAAAATGTTAGTTACGAATAAAGTGGCACCCTCCTTCATTTTCTACACTATTATGTCGCAGTGTAATGTGTGTAATTAATTTATACTCTCGTTAAACTCGTTCGAAATCAAGTAGGTATATAGATGAATTAGCGAGCGATAGCTTGGAATTGCATTTGTAGTGGTTGAATGGTTCGCGTGAAAAGGAGAATAACTTAATAAGTATTTCTCTTAACTTAATGAAATTACATACCTTTCTTACCTTAAGTAAAACAATACGTCCTTTTTTGCTTTCAATTATCATCATCAAGCTATTTTACGTTCCACTGCTGGGCACTGGCCACTTTGCAGAATGAGAGGGCTTGGGTTATACACAGTCAGGTCATAAATTCTGTCACATGTTTAATATAAAATAATTGAAACAAGTTTATTCATTATGTAACCATTTATATACCAAAATGAACTTAACAAAACATAGATTCTTATGACAATAAAGTTTATTCAAAATGACCTCCGTGATTTTGAATACAGGCTTTCAATCTGCGCGGCCAGTCGTCTATCGCAGCACGAACGAGGTCCATGTCAATATCGGCGGCTGCCTTAATCAAGGATGTCTTGAGTGACTCCAAATTGGGATGGAGCTTTGAGCACGCCTTTTCCTCCAAGTGTTGCCATATCTTGTAATCTAACGGACTCAAATCTGGACTGGAGGAGGGCCAGTCTTCGTGCCGGATGAAGTCGATTTCACGCGCCGCCAGCCAGTCTTGTGTGCTCTTCGCTCTATGAGCTGGCGCCGAATCTTGTTGGAATACCCAGTGCCTGTTATTGAACATGGTACGAGAAACAGGTTCCACAAGGTTCGTCAGGACTGTATTTTGATACACAACTGCATTAGTTTTTACACCTTTCTCACAAAAATGTACCTCTGTTAAGCCCCAATAAGAAACTCCCAACCATACCATGAGCGAGGATGGAAAATGACCTCGTTGGACACGCGGCATACGGTTGCTCGCTTCTTCACTACTGTGTGCGTACACCTTATCATTTTGTTTGTTGTAGCTCTCTTCTACGGTAAAAAATTTTTCATCCGAAAAAAGAAATTCCCGATATTTTTTTCCCGCGTACCGCTTCAACAAAGCGCGGCTACTCTTCAGTCTCAGGTCCATTAGACGAGTATTTAAACGATGTCCTGTTTTTCTTCGATATGCCCGAAGCCCTAAGTCTTCATTTAACACCCTTTTCACCGTGGTTCTGCTTAACCCCATCTGAAGGGCCAACAGTTTCTGCCTACGTTTGGGATTTCTTTGAATTCGCGCCTTCACAGCTTTTATCACTGCTGGAGTCCTAACAGACCGAGGGCGACCACTTCTTGACCTGTCATCTACACTAGAGTCTTCATTGTATCGTTTGATGGTACGATAAACGAATCTTTTGGTTATATTCAAATTTTTCAGTATGTCAAAAATTTACCGTAACCGCAACGATGCAACGCAATAACTGCAACACGGTCTTCTTTAAGCGTCCACTCCATATTTAAAAATGAGTAAAATTCTACAAAATTATACATTTTTATTTTCATGAACAATTCGAAATTCGAATTCAATAAACTTTTTTGTGGCCCGCATTCTAAACGAAAAGTTTTTACTGTGTGACAATACTTTTGACCTGACTAGGTAGTTCCCACGCGGGCCTAGTCCGGATTGGGAACATCACACACCGTTGAATTGCTTCGCAGGAGTTTGCAGGTTTCCTCACGATGTTTTCCTTCACCAAGAAGCTCACGATAAATTACAAATGTGATTTCGCACCTAAATTCCGAAAAAATCATCGTGACAAAGTTTCCCAAACTATACGCACAACGTTAATAATATTTAGAATTTGACACTGACATTATTTTGGAATTTTCTTCTTATATGAATATAACTATTACAAACCTCTTTTTATGCTGATAGTACGGGAAAATAGTCATTTTTAAAAAACAAACTGCGATGAAATTAAGGCGGGATATATTTTCAATTTTACTTTCATGGTTCATTTTTGAGAAAAGCATATAAGCTATACTATACGTGCTTCATCTGAATTTGCCATCCTAGCCGAGTATCTGCCGTAATTTACGGTCAAGTGCAAAAATATTTATCGATTCAAAGGACTGAAAAATATGTAGCGATGAAAAAAAGTACCGAACGCTCTTATTCTGGCGTGGTAAGGCCACGCCAGAATAAGAGCGTTCGGTACTTTTTTTGAGACGTTATGTTTACCTATAGTTTACACTTGACTATACCAATAATTTAACGTGCTGTCATAATGCTGGTTTACTTCGGGCCACCAACCAGGTGGTCACCGAAGTCTTAAAATCACGCAAAAAAAAATCAAAATCTTACACCAACTTTTTATCACTTTTCTCGACGTTTCACATAATTCTAAGTCTAATTAAGCAAAAAAAATTTTGTGTCGGTCTGTCTGTTTACGCAATAACTCAAGACCCACTTATCCGATTTAAAAAATTCTTTCGCCAATCATCTTGTTTGGTTAATGGGAAGAACTGATTAGATTTTGGGGTTTGTACGTTCAAGGTTTCGGATACCTACCATACAAATTGTCCCCAAAAAACTTTTACAAGTGAGTTTCTTTCGAGTTATCAGAGTAAAGCGTATTTGACTTTGACATTTGTTTGAGTGACAATGACAATACGTCTATTGTATATTTACCTAAAACAACCAGACTCTGAAAGAAACTGAAATATAAAATATTTTTTTGTGTTTTTGACGTCGAAGACGTTTGATTTCATTTCATTTTCTTCATATTTATTGCTCAATATATATAGACGCGTCGAATAATATGCATACAACCTAAGGTCTGTAATTTTGAATAAAAATACTGCAACAAAAATATCTAAGATTGGCCCGAAGTTTGACAATCACTGTGTGATTTCCGCCCCACTAGATTTGTATCTACAGTTTTTGGGCGCATTATAGAGATTTTATGACATGGGTGTACCTAGACAAATAAATTTATATAAAAGTTACATTTCGAGCTTTTGCACTAGCAAAATCTTTAACGATGTCACTAATTTTGATTTCGTGTTCAATACTCATTAACGATAAATTTGTCAACCTACTTTGCGACCATGTTGATCTGAGATAGTTTTTAATTATTTTTAGTTTTGAAAATGAGCTTTCGCTATGTGACTGGCAATGTGAGGTAAATTCTTAGTGCTGTGGACAGATTTGGGAACACTGAAATTAATTTATTCGTAAACAAATAATTTAAAATATCCAACGGTGTAGTGGAATCATCAATAAACATCGGTAATAATTAGATTTAATTACAGAGCTAGAAATTCTCCACATCTGAAGATCCAGCATGGCACAGTTTATTTTCTAAATAAGTACAAGCGGTTTTTTAATATCTAAGTCCAAATCCTCCAGTTTTTTAAGTTTTGAAGAAATGAAAAAATTACATTATTTTGATTTAAAAGTTCGAACCGTTTGTCGAACTTGGTTATTGCGGTATCTAATAGGTAGCAGTAAAAAATTTCTTTAAACTGTGTTTTCGCATCTCTTATCGGTTCATCCTTCGCCTCATAATTAAAAAACCTTCTACGAGTCCGAGGGCGGGCAGGTGCGGAAAATTCTGCTATTGCTTCGACTTCTTCGCTAGTTTTCGCGCCATTAATTAGCTCCTCAATAGGACTCGTTACGGAATTCAGACAATCTTATTTTTGCATGATCAATCATTTTTACCGCTTCTGATAATACGACGTCTGATTTTTGAAGAGCCCTGCTAACTACATTTGGCTTGTTTAAAATTTCAAACCAAATAAGCAGAGAGCAAATGAATTTTTATGACTTAATTTTTGCTAATAATGAATTTGCCATATGTCTCAACTCAGCATCTTTGCTCCTATCGGAATATATGGTAAACAAGGCAATTGAAAGGAAATTGACGATTTCTAATGAACTTTTGGCAGCATTATCAAATTCAGGCTGTGTGCCGCACAAGGTACATAAAATTATTAATCAGGTTTAAATCTAAAATTCTTTTTTGTAGACCTCTGTTTTTCCCCTTCATTTTTGCACCATTATCATAACCTTGACCACGCATATCTTGTATGTCAATATCGTTCGCCACTAAATAATCTAACAAAAATTGAGTGAAGCCCTGACTACTTAGTAGTGTCTGCAATAGGAAAAAATCCCAGAAAGTGTTCTTTTATTTCAGCCTTGTTGTTGCTTGCATTTAAAACAACTTACCGTACGATATTTGTTCTTCGTGTGCAATATCAGGCGTGCAATCTAAAATAATCAAAAAATATTTAGATTGTTTCAATGCCAAAATGCCAAAACAGTTTTCAAAGTGATTTGTTTCTTAAGACATAATAGGTGCCTTAAGCTTTTTCATGGCTATCTAAAGCTAAAGACAAATGCTGCCGATCTTTGTACCCTATTGTACCATTAAAAGGAGTGACATCAGCATGAAAAAGTTTACAATAAAAACAATAAACAGAATCTGTTGATTTAGAGTAAACCAACCAGTTTCTTAAAATAGTTTCATTATACAACATCTTTTGAGTATAATAAGCATTCGAAAAGATCCTTTTCGAACTATTTGAAGGCTAGTCACTACTGTGCAAGCATCTGCTTTCCGGCAGGATTAGCGAGCAAGATGATGGTAGCAATCCCGAGTCCCGGGATTCCCAACGGACCTTCCACACGGTCCTACCACCTGCAATACTATGACTGAAATACTGTTTTTAACAGTATGGCAGTAATAGTATTGCACTTTATTGTACTAGGGAACCCTAGTCGGCACGCGCCTTTCATGGGGACGTGACGCTACGCCAATATAATCTTTAAATATCGGTTTTAAGGCTATTTTTACGTTGAAACAAGTTATTGTGTAAGGGCGGAAAAATATTGTCAAAAATATTTCTATTTTTTAAAGTAGCCGCTCGTGGCGCGCCCTGCTTTGCGCGATGTCGGCCATATGACACGGGTGCAGAGTCTTTGAGAGCGCCAGAGCCGCGAACAACATATGCTCTTTTGAGGTTGCGCGAACGGCGCTTGGTGCCCCCTAAGACCCTGCGCCCGCGTGCGCCGCACACCCTGCACTACAGGTTAAGCCGCCCCTGAACTCGCTGATATGACAACGTATTCAAGTTCTTATGATGGTGTAGGAAGGTAGCCATAGGAACTTCTAAGCTAAACAAGATATCGAGTTTGGGCTCATTTGTTCTGTCTTGTCAAACTATCTGGTGTTACATGGTGTTCCGGGTCTGAAGATGAAGACAGTAGGTGTTCTGGAACTAAACAAGATAATCTTGTCGTGTTGAGATTCTTTGGCTGGCTTTCTCAAGCACTCTGGTACTACATGTCATTACTAAAACTGAAAAGTTAAAAATAAAATAAATAATAAAACAACTTTTTAAAAACAGTCTTTTATAACAAAAACAGTTGTACTAAAACGAAAATAATATTTTATACAAGGGTTGTGCTCATTTTTTAAATAAAAGCTTGTTTTTGAAAAGTTTTTTTTTATTTTTATTTTATTTTCAGCTTTTCAGTTTATATTCTGTAGATGCAACACAAAAATAATTCTGTCAGCCAACATAAAATGAAAAGATAGATATTCCAATTGATAACGACGCGCGGCGTAGCGTGACAAGCCATTGAATTGACGCACTTATCTAAGTAAATAATAATATATACCATATTCTTATCTATTACGCACAAGCGAATTATCGGTAGGAAAGTTCATGACCTAAATTATATCTTTCTAACCGCTCCGAAATGGACGTATTACCTACTGCGATATTTCATCGACCGTTAAATTGTACTTCCGATACTTAGGCAAATCTAGATATTAAGGAAGATACCTACTTTTGCTTAACCTACCACGAGTTAAGAAATTTTTCATGTATCCATAGTCCACCCAAGTAAACCAGTGTCCATGCGGGTAGACCATGGGCAATGAACACTAATTATCTTTGAACACTAATGATCATGTTATAACTTTCTAGGGAGGTCTTGCAACACGATATTTGTTTGCAACTTTTAAACACACTAGTGCAAAGTTCTAAGCAAGCAATTGAGCTTATCAATAGAACTGAAGTAAGTCAATACTTGCGTGATTTCTTGCATTTATACGGACCTCAGTCACAAGTAAGTGAAACTGTTCGTGTTTAATAACCACGTTTTAGTAGGTACTATTTGTTAAAAGTGTAGTTTTCGAACTAAGCAGGTAGGTACCAAAGTATTTCAAATTCTTTGTACCTACTGTTTCACAATTTGGCCCAATCTGATCACAATTCCTTTTACAGTTGGGACAATGGGCTACCATAATCTTATATCGCATATCAGGAACAAAAGGTAAATCTTATTTGTAAAAAGTAGGGTATAGGTAGGTACGTAAGTACCCTTTTTTTTTTTTCGTGCGGAAATCCCCTCGGATACCCCCCCGCCGGCCAGCGGGGGCGGTTATGTCGGGCTTGAACCGACTAAAACCGCACGCCGTCTCGGGTCTGCAGACGCCGGGGTGTAAGGTTGCCCATAGAGCATATCCCTCGCACCCCGACTGACCCTGGGCCATCTCCGGTTTCGAGATGGCCCCCTCGGGTTTGGGAACCACGGTGTCCCCGTCTTGCCCCGGTTTGGGGGAGGGGTTCTGAACCTCTCCCGGGCGCGCTCCGCCATCTCCTTCGCGAGCATCACATGTTCGCAGAAGGAGGTGGCGGCGGCCCACGCGCTCGCGCTCCGCACCATTGCCGCAATCATGCTGCCGAGGAGAGGACTCCCACCCCGATGGCTGCCACGAGGTCACGCCTCGGCACCTCCCACGCCGGGAGTACGTAAGTACCTGCCCGGGAGAGATTTAGAACTCTCCCGGCCCACCGAGCTCGCAACATGTACGCTGCGCGGTGCAGGCGATTCAGACACCAGGGGTCGCTTAACGACCTCCGTCTTCCAGGGAATTGCCTTATTGGGCCACCTTACACCCTGGTGTTAGAGACCTGAGACGTTATATAACCATCCCCGCTGACTGGCAGGGGGTATCCGTGGGGATTACCACACGAACAAGAAAAAAAGGTACGTAAGTACCTACTTACACCCACTTTTAACAGATTTTTCTTAGTGCTATTTTTCATTCTACTTATTCTGTATTTAAGGAACCTTTGGCATCCCTAATCTTAAGCACCAAGCCACTAATGCTAAGCTAATAGATACATCAATTGCTGACAAATCTAATTTACTAAACATCACAGATACGTCCACATTTATCCAAAATGTAATGAATGCCATTATACAATGCAGTCCACAAAGTGACTTAAATTATGTGCAAGATCTACTAAATGCCCAACCTCTAAACAAAAAGAATAATTCATACATGCAACAAGCTTCACTTCATAGTCAACTACTAAGAAATACAATATGGGCGCAGAGTAGTTCGCCAAACTTTAACAATTATAAATCACAAAATATACGTGTTCCGAACTGTAATGGCCAGATTGAAGGTGTGTCAAATAAAAAGACAAGTGATTTATCATTCTCCTTTTTGTATAAAAGAATGAATAAGAGATGTTCAAATAATACAATTACTTCAAATAAAATCAATGAACCATTTCCAAATAATTTCTCAAATTCTGCAAAGATTAGAAACGCTTCGGAACCATATGGGACTCGAAGAGGAACAGATATTTTAAGCCAGCATGAAACTCCTGAGTTGAGTAGTTTTGCACCAAAATTTGCATCTACCCCAAAAAAGCATCACAGCAAAAAAGCACATGACATTAAATGCAGTAATTTTAAAATGCGGTTACAAAATAACACACGCAAATTTATTTCAAAAACACACCTCAAAAATGACAGCAAGAGTAGGGATCGAAGTAGGAAATATATTTTTATGGCTCCCAAGCGTCTTGGGCAGACTATGATCAACAAGGAAAATAAACAGCGTTCTATCAGCGGTTGGTTATTTGAAGCTGTTAACGAGTCCTGCACCGCCCTGGTTAAGACAGTAAAAAACATATTCCGACAAAAAAATAGTTTCGAAGAGACTAAAGCAAAGTCTTCAACACGAATATCAGATAATACGGCTTCTTGTAGCTATAGTTTTACTAATTACATGCGTAGAAGAGACGCTGTTTTAAAAAGTGAATGCGCCAAGAAGTTCAAAATTGATTTTGATGACTTCAGCATGGAAATATCTAATTCCTGTAGCACTTGTAATAATACGACTGTGTTAAAACAGAAACTGGCTAGCGATGAATATTTGAAACAGACTGTTAGAAAGCTTAAGCTTGGCATTAATTTATATGGTTGTGATTTTAAGGTAAGCAGATAAAAAAATACTGATAGACTACTTAAATATATATTATTTTAAGTATATATACCTAACTGTTTGTAACAATATACTTCGTTTCAGAAAATTTCAAGGCAACTATGGCCGCATCAGAGGTACATGACACCTGTAGTTCTCTACAACCTTTACCGCAAATTAATAATAAAGTGAAGTACTTATGTAAATTTTACGATTTTTTATTTGGTACACTTTAGATATTTCAGATCTAGGTATGTACTTATTCAGGTTGCACGGCCCGTTCACCCTGAATACCGACTTGACGAGGAATTTGATGTTTTCCCATGAAACAGTGGTACTGTGCAGTTATCTTAACATTAAAATTGGAATAATGACTTGTTAGAATCGTTGTCGTTTGGAATCATTAGAAAAAAAAGCAATATTTTTTTATGAACGTTTATTAAAATAAAAACTGAACAACAGGAAGTACCCATTAAAACGACTCCAGATGAAGTACTTCATCGTTTACAGTTTACTGAAAGAGGCCTCGTGGCGAACCATATCTTTTGTAATATCAGCAATTGTGGGAGTACCTAAGAAACGTATTACTTAATATTTTAGTTATTTGTAAAATGTACCTAGCCAATGCAGGTTTCGACGCCAATAATAACAAACTTATAGAGCAAAAAGCATATAAAGACCGAATATAAAACATTTAACTTCTTGAATTTATTCTTCTATTGAATATTTGACCTACAATAAACATGCTACTTTTGTGAACACTTATTAGAAGCATCATAACTGCTTAATGTTACATTGTCTTTATTTCAAATGGAAATGATCAAAGAATATTGGCAATAAGTATTTTACCTGCTATTTGTAAAGTGTACTCCAGCTCAGTACGAATAATATTTAGCATCCGTTGTACACCAGCTTGACCACCAACTGTTAAGCCCCACAGGGCAGGACGGCCAACAAAAACCTGTAAAATGAATCATCAGGAAATCTGTTACTTATGCAGCATAATACTTATAATACGAATAAAGGAAGTAAGATTGTCCCTATATATTATGTAAAATGGAACACGCCGAGATAAGTTCTTCTATAATAAGTTCTATAATTTAATAAATTCTTCTGTAATTCTTAAATAAATAAAATAAATAAGCATTGCCGAAATTAAATAACATAACCCTATTATCTTAATAATTTATCTAGGGAATAACAAAGGAGGGCCAATCAATATCATCTTTGCCTTGACAGTCACCGCATCCGAGGCTTTCGCCTCGGAGTCCAGCGTCCGCTTTCCGGACTTTGGTCTTCCACTTCGCACAGGGTTGGAAATCTCTGGCAGTGACAAAATTGGCAGGCATGTCATCTACGACGCAAAGCCAGCACTTCTTGGGTCCAGCCCTCCTACCGGGGCCTGACGGAGCTGGCATGGCCAGACATTTTGTTAACCACGTAGCCTGGCGATCGCCGCAAAACAGCCCCACCGGCGAAGGCGATACTCCTGCACGGACATGAAGGCTGCCGCGGATGTGGGAGTTCCTCATGGACAACTCTGCATAACCACCGCGGCATTTTCATCGTCGTGACAGGACCTGCGCCAGCTTTCAACCTAACCGTATGATCACTTGCTTGCTCTCTCTTACTTATTGTTATAATTGCATAAATAAGTGTATTCAATTATGTCATGCTATCCGCAACTGCAACGTGGGGCCTGGTGACTTGTAACACAGGTCTTTTAGACCCATAATAGGCACCAGCTCTTACAATGCGTTTTATGTTATAAGTAATATCAGTTATGATCAGACCTAAGTATCCTATCATACTTGTATACCCATTGTGAGAGAAATAAATAAAAATAAATAACTCTGAGAGTGTACACTCCTGTCGGATCCGGGAGTCAATTATTTTCTCATAGAGCTTCATGGTGTAGGACATCACCTTAATGCCGCGGTAGCTCCCACACCCCCACCCTATTATTATAATAATCTAGATTGTTATTAATAAGACTATGCAGTCCAGCAGGAGGAAGATTCTGCTAATTTATGTTTAAGTAAACCATTGTCATGCCACTGCCACTCTAAATGCAGTTGACTGCCCAGTGCAGTTGATTGCAATAGGCTACTTGATGATGATATAATTATTATTTTGTGTAGGTACTTATATTTTCGGGGATTTCCGCACGAAAAAAATAAAAAATAAAGAAACTACTTATATTTTAGGAACCTTGATTATGGAGGTAATATAATGTTCAATTCTTACCATTTTTGCACCGAGTGCTAAGGCTTTGTAAACATCTGTCCCGGTTAACACGCCACCATCCAAATAGACTTCAATGTTGTAATTCTTCACTGCTTCTACAATTTCAGGCAACGCTTCAATCTTGTAAAAACAATATAAATAGGTAGGTACAACCTACTGATCATCTTTCTCTACCTTTTATCTCATAGTAACAACCTGCTCATCGTTCAATTCATATAAAATTACGTGTATTCCTATAACTCATTATTAATTATGTCTTTTTTTTTTAAGTTTCGTGTAGTTAAGTTTAGTTTAACAGACAATCCCAAGTAGTCATGTAGGTAATACCAAGTTATTGGGAACAAAATAAGGGTAACTAAAATACATAAGTATTACCGACGCTGGTACTCCATCTAACTGTCTCGCCCCATGATTGGATACTAAAACAGCTGAACAACCAGCTTCTACAGCTTTGACAGCATCATCTCCGCGCAGAACGCCTTTCGCGATGATTGGTAACTTTGTAATGCTGAAGACAAAGAAATCAATAAAAATAAAAACAAGCTTTTATTTAAAAAATCATTTGTACTAAAACGAACATAATAATTTTATACAAGGGTTGTGCTGATTTCAAAAGGTAATTAATGATACGGGTTTACATGATGATGTTAATATGCTGAGAGTCGAACAAGTGTTTTAAAATGTTGAAATCCGAAATATCAAAAGCACGGTCAAAAGACCACGATTATCTGCGACTTAACAATCAATGAATCCACAAGGATCACATTAACTTCAATGAATCAATTTAGTTATTGTCTTACTAGCTGTTGCCCATGGTTTCACACGCGTGGAATTCTGATCCCGTTCTCGCTGCCGATGAGTACCTATTCCATGGATAAGAAGCAGCCTATGTATTATTCCAGACTATAATCTATCCCTGTTCCAAATTTCAGCGCGATCCGTTCGGCCGTTAGAGCGTGATTGAGTAACAAACATTCAAATATACAAATATCTTAACAAAATTTCACATTTATAGTAGGAAGTAGGACAATGTACCTTTTCAACCATTTTACGTCGTTCCAAGTAAGAGATTTATCAAACAAGTTTTCAACGTATTTATTTAAACCACTGCCGCTATCCGTACTCTGAATCTTAGTAGCGAGGTAGCCATCAAAATTTGCAAATCTAAGAAAAAGACAAAAATAAAAATACTTTTAATATTTTTTGTGTACCTTATGAATGTTTTAATGCATATTTGGTACTGACCTTAAATGTGGCGGCAAAGTGAATTTATTTTTTACATCTGCTCTGCGTATGCCGAATAACGGTGTATCAACGGTGAGAGCTATCGCTTTGAAACCCGCTTTTTCGGCTCTTTGAACCAAGTTTTTGGTAACATCCCTGTAAAAAATCGGTTAAGCAATCAACCATTTCACGTAAGTACCTTCTTATACTCACGAACGTGTTAAATTTTTCTTACCTATCGTTATAGATGTAAAGCTGGAACCATTTCGTGGCCTTAGGTGCTGCCTCAGCAACTTCTTCAATTGAACTCGTAGCTATCGTACTTAGGGTGAAAATAGTACCCTCCTCTTGAGCAGCTATATAAGCCAATAAGGCATATTAGACACAAATTCACAGTAAGATTCAAAAGGTAATTAAATAAGGGGAGCCACTTGAAGAGCGTAGATTTAATTTAGTTTGTCTGCCGTATTTCTAGGGTTCCGTTACCTCAAAAGGAAAAAAGTGGCCAAGTGCGAGTCGGACTCGCCCATGAAGGGTTCCGTAGCAGCAAGTAACATAATAATGTTTTTTTTTAATGTTTATATTTGAGTTGATAGAATGAAAGGTAAATTGTTGTTTACGATTTAATACGTATTAATAAAAAAATCCGTTCCAACAGGGGGAACGCACAGGTAGGTTTCGTGAAGCAATTAATATTATTTTATATAGAGAACTACGGACTTTAAACAATATTTCGTGAAGTAATTATTTAACATGTTTAATTTTTTAACGGTAACTTTTAGCGAAAAACTTTTCAGACATTTATTTTAGACTTAAAAATGGCCTATCGATTAAAAATGTTTCCGACTGCAAGAATGTTCACCGGTTAGAAGTTATGATTTTTTTCCCGAAAAATTTTGGATTTCCCTCCTCCATTTTTAGTTAAAGTTTTAATCTTATAGGTTTATAATTAAAAGTTGTTGGTATTCATGTATACTATGGGATAAAATTAAAACGGTTCGAATATCTTTCATGGAACGTGAAATTTTGAGGAAAAACTGATTTCACAAAAAGTGAGGCCCTACCATCCCCTTAGGCCGGATTCCACCCGTTCACGAACTTAAACTAAGTTTACACCCAAGCAATTTTTAACCGCAGTTTGAAAGCGATCGGGGCGCAAATTTTGGGAAGTGGAACCATACATACATATATACATACTTACATATATATATATATAAACTTTTTGAGCAGTGGTCATTTCGGACTCAGGGGGTCATAACTAGACCTCCTATGAAGGTTTTTTTTTAAAATTCGACAGTAGTCAAGAAACCAATAGGTAGATCGATTTCATCGAAATCTACCTAAAACTACTTGCTAGATCTCGTTCAAACCAATTTTCGGTGGAAGTTTACATGGTAATGTACATCACAGATTTTTTTTTGTTTTATCATTCTCTTATTTTAGAAGTTACAGGGGGGGGGGGACACACACTTTGGAATTGTCTCTCTTTTTCTTCTCTTTCAAACTATTCAGTTAATAAGAAAAAAATGATATTAGAAACCTCGATATAATTTTTGAAGATCTAGTCATAGATACCACACACGTATTGGTTTGATGAAAAAAATAATTTTGAGTTTCAGTTCTAAGTATGGGGAACACCCAAGATTTAATCTTTTTTTCTATTTTTGTGTGAAAATCGTAATGCGGTTCACAGAATACATCTACTTACCAAGTTTCATCAGCATTGTCTTCATAGTTTCGGAAAAAAGTGGCTGTGACATACGGACGGACAGACAGACAGAAATGACGAATCTATAAGGGTTCCGTTTTTTGCCATTTGGCAATGGAACCCTAAAACGGACCCCTTATAGGATCACTTCGTTGTCCGTCTGTCTGTCTGTCAAGACCTTTTTCTCAGAAACGCGTTCATGAAATGTATACTTACTAAATAAACCGTAAAAAAACCGCCGAGAAAGCCTTAAGATTTCTATACGTAAAAAAAAACTTAAATATGTATATACACATCACAAATAAAATGTATACGTCTGTCTGTCAAGACTACAAGCTCTACCTACAGCAACGTTAGTTGCCCCTTAACCCACTTTTGTACAGAACTCTCAGTGCGCGAGTCCGACTCGCACTTGACCAGTTTCTTTTTGCATTCCCGGATATAGAAGTTGGGGCGACTTACTAAGAACATCAGAACTATCTAGCCCATGAATAAATAATTTATTCATGTCTATCTTTGCGTAAAATTACAAGTTTAGTGACTAAGTACATAAGCAGAATGGCTTAAAAAAATTGGTCTAATTGTAGTGAATATGTAGGTTAAATTGTGTTATCTACATGTCACTTAAAATAGATATTTTTAAAATCGTCATAATAAAATACCACGGTTTCCTCGTGGTCATTACGAGTACTACTACTGAAGCGTCGCTACATGGTCGTAACACTCGCAATGGCAATCCGTAATAAATTCAAGATTATAAAAAATGGTATACCTTTTGCATTTGCTAATTCACCATCAGGATGAGCCATGCGTTGCATAGCTGTGGGTGATATACCAACTGGCATAGACACATCATTACCTAATACCGTGGTGGATAGATCGCTGCGTTCTACCCCTATTAAGCATTTTGGACGAATCCGTAATCTGCAGAAAAGTAAGTTTTAAATGATTAAATAATACTATAGAATCTATAAGTTGATGTACATTATAAAATCTATAACTAACCTCTGAAACGCTAATTTGTTTTCTGCTAAAGTTTGTTCATCGGTCGCACCACTCTTGTAGTAGTCTCGAGCAGCCTTTGGTAACAAAGCAAGTGCAGCCTGTTCTATGTCTCTGACACTTACATATTTCTCCATGGTGTAAAGTAGGTATCACTAATATTGACGTTAGTCAAATCTCACACACTACTGTGTATCTCGAACTGTGGTTAATTACTATTTAAATAGACGTAAATGATAACAGGCACTTGTTTATAATTTATGTTCTTATGATTCGGTCATAGGTCATATTAAATGCTTTAGCTGGGATATGAGTCGGCCAGTGGACAGATCATCATCATCATCTTAGCGATGTTCCTGGTTGCATCCGAGGCTTTCACCTCGGAGTCCTCCTTTTGGTTTGACTTAAACGGCTTTTATGGGAGCGACTGCCGTCTGACCACGCAACTCTGAGAGGAAAGCCTACGCCAGAGCCTCGTCCATCAACCTGCATATGTACCGGCTTGCAAGTGAGGTTGGTTTGGACCCAAAGGTCTTAATGGGGCCCCATACACCTCCAGTGGGCAGATTTATATCTCAGCTAAAGGAAGACTTAATATTGTATGGGCAGACAGGTAAGTGCATGATAGAAATACATTTTTGACCATATCTTGATCGCTACTCTACTGCATAGCTATGTTGTATTCACACATTGTAAACAGATCACTTTATTACCTATATTGATTCTTTACCTTTGTCGGCGGAATACCGCACGCGCACAAATATATTTATTGCTATACCTTCTGTAATGGCAGATATACCTACTTCCATTATATTTTAATAACGCCTTTTTTAACCTGTGGAAGCCCCCACGGGCTTAACCCCAACGGCGCCAATGATGGGATGGGCATGTAGGAATCGGACCGACTAAAACCACACGGTGTCCTCACCAAGTGTGCATTGTCGGGCACCCCGGGTAAGCCCACGAAAGGATAACCCCAGGGTTACCGGCAGACTTTGGCCGCCATCGCGGCCTCTCCTATGGGGTCTGGTTTTATCTCGCGACGACGGTGAGTTGGCAGGCGTGTGTAGGACGCACACGACACGCCTCCATCTTGGCCTGCTTCTGTAAGGACAGCGAGTCGGCCAACTGCCGTCCTCAGGCCCGATCATGGAGGTCGGTAGTCCCGGGCGTAGACAAGTCTGTGGCGTCTTCGCTGCAGACTGCGGAACTCTGGGGGCAGGGTTCTTTCCCGCTCCTCCCCGCCGCATCTTTCGCGCGCATTACCTGCTCGCAGAAAGAGGCGGCGGCGTGCCACTTGCTTCCGTCGGAGACCGCGGCTCTCACTATGGTCTCCAGCGAGAGAAAGTCCACGCCCAAGACCGCAACGAGATCCCGGCGTTGACTCGCCCGCACTGGGCACTCCACCGTGTGGAGCGCCGTGTCTTCGCTAAGATCCTCGCTGTGCTGGCACTGCGACGTTGTCTCCCGGTGGATGCGCCACTGATACTTACCGAAGCACCCGTGTCCGGTAATTATCTGGGACATCCGGAAGGAGAGGTCACCGTGGTGCCTCTCCATCCACATCTCCATGTCCGGCTTCACCACCGCGATGGTGGAATCTCCCCAACTTCGTTGCTTAAGTCGCACCCTCCATGTCTCCATGAGTTCCTGGCGGAGCTGGGACCGCTGAGCTCTGATTTCTCGGGATTCCGGCCTATAGCCCCGATCCAGCGCCTCCTTGCGCCATTGGTACAACGACGCAAGGGCCCTCGCTTCCAGGTCCCACGGAGGGGTCCCGGCTAGGAGACATGCCACCTAGACAGAGATCATGCGATATCCCCTACTCTGACGGCCATCATTTTCAATGAGCTGCTTAGCACAGCCATGTTGCGGGCCGAAAGACGTTCTGCCCATACGGGGTTCCGTGTTAATAACGCCTTCAATATCTTATTGCTATGAACTATAATTGTTAAGAAATTATGAGAAGTAAAACACAATCAAGATTTTATGAATTTATTTCTTGATTTGAATAGTATAATATCTGTACGAATGCCTTTTGAACATTCTTGTATAATTGTCAAATGCCATTTCGCTATATTTGCCATAGAAATGTAATACAAAACTCAACTGATCTTATAATAATACTTTATCAATTACACATTTTACACTGTTCTGTTGAAATTACATGCGTCGAAGCTATGTTTCTCTAACATACCTATTCGCCAAATTAAAGCATTGTCAAGTCAATGTAATAAAATGCGCCCTTACAACATTTTCAAGATATGTTAAATATAAATTGCTGTGGTTTATTTAGTTTGGCTTATTTCATTAATAATGCCTGCTAAGCGATTCTCACAAATATAATATGAAGTGAATGAATACCCTTGTTCAGTTTATTGGCTATTGATAATATTTACAAAATCTCGACACTTCTAAGTATCAAACATCTTCAATATGATTATTAACCAGTACACGATTCATTTTGTTACAAAACACGAATCGCAGTGGTTCACCTATCTAAGATCAATCACATTTTATCTCGTTTCAACATAATATCGATAAATTTGCATTTTATAAAAGATACAAAACATTCAATTATTAAGCTATTAAGAAAAGGGCCACCATATTCCCTCTACCTATAACTCCATCTTTGGTAATAACATTAACAACAATCAGCGTTTCATCGACCAGATATCTAATTATTCACAATGCTATTTTGCACTACATCAAACATTACAAATTTTGGATGCTTATTTCTCTTTATAAAACCATCATAATAAAGCGACTCGGAAATTTTTGCAGCCAAAATAAAAAAGAATCTCGATTTCATTCCTTTTACGTATAAACATTTCACTTAGTGTTTCGGTAAGCCATAACGCTTAATCAATATTTCTATCACATTATTAAATAATCGAATCATGTTATCCATCTATGTCTATACGTAAAATAAATAATATAGAGCGTTTTAAATTAATTTGAAATGATTCTTTGTAAATAGATCATCAATACACAGACTATCAGGTGCAAGCATTGAGCAAATAAATTAAAATTAAGGCACATGGTTATGTGATCAAAATTTTAATGCTCTTGATATAAATCACGAACAAATACAGAATATCACGGTGGTATAAAGTTTGTAAATACTAGGATGCAAGGTGCAAACAGGGATGGCTACGGTGAGTACCCGTTGGCGCACGCATGGGTGCAACTACGTGTTTACACTGTCTGTTGGCCTGGATGTTACAACAATTTACCACTAGAAAAAGGAAAATATTATACAACCGTCATGAAATATAAAAATAAATAACATTATATTACAAAGCAGAACATTGACATAGTGGCAACATTTTCCTGTTAGACTAGTCGTTAATACCTATATCTACACTTTCCACTGAATTAAAACTAAGTCTATTTTATTATAATAATATATCTAGCAAATAAAAAACTGAAATATTAAACATTGTTTACATAGTCAGAGTTAGGTCATCTTTTCTCTGGCCTCGACCTTTACTTTTTGTTATAATATGTACATTAATTTGACTTCACTCATAAACTTTGCATACATATACAAATATTTAAAAAAACATGACTGTATTTCACTAAAAGCGCTATCATAATATTACATTTAATACAAACTGACTGTTCCTAAATATGTCACAATAATAAACAATATTTATGAGTGTAGCCGATTGTGATTCTCTCGGTCCCTAAATATTGACATCTCTGTTAATTATTTGAGCTAAATATTTATCAGATTCGGCCGCACCACGAGATGCGTTATATAATATTTACGTTTTATGAATTTACCGGGACATGGGCTAAGTTAAAACTTTAAAACATTTGACGAAGAATCCACTGTGCCCGTTATTGTTAACTTGGCAGGCAAAACACCATGGGCATATGTGATGTCTCATTGGTGCCCCAACATTTTTTGTAAAATTTTGCATCTACTAGTTCTCTAAAATATGGAGAATAGAGTTTTAGAGAAAAATGCATCTTTTTAAAATGAAAATTATTTGCATGGAGTCATTGTTCCAATGAATAATAAAGAGTAAGTACTGCTTTTGACCAATATCATAAATAGTTTAAATGATGAACATCGAAAGCTAATCATTTGCAAGAAAGGCGAGCAAGCACAAGAAAATTCAATCATAGCTTTATATCTTGTCATACGATACTACGATATGCCTACTGTGTAAGAATACTATTTTAGACTAATTCATTCCACACTCTCTGGGCTAAAAAGTAAAAAATTGCTATCTATCACTATTTTAAAATGCATCAGATAAGACTATTTTTAAAAGCATTATTTCAAATTGTTCGTTTATAAAATATTTTATAAAAAACGGCCTCACAGAGTAATCGATCGCATCACAGCTGCACAACTCATTTACAGATATTTCGCACGGATAAACGAACTAAGTTCTAGAGGAGATTGCTTCTCATCGCGTCGATTAACTCAAAAAGATTAGATATTTGGGGACCAAACCACCTCGCCGCGCGCACGGGGGCAGGCGGCGACCTCTCGAGCCGAGAGCACTACGACAGAACTTATCAACGAAAAAATAAATACTATGGTACTTTTAAAGCGGATCCCGTAAGTTATACGCATTACTATGTTAGAGAGGGCGCGCGCCACGCCGCCTCACAGCGGCGGCGGCGCGTCGCGCGGCGCGGGCGCGTGCGCCGGCGCAGGCGAGGGCGCGGGGCCAGGAGCGGCTGTGGGCGCGGGGGCGGGGGCGGGTGTTGAAGTGGGTGCGGGCGGCGCCAGCTGCAGGCGGCGCGAGCCTGGGTCGTCTTCGCCAGGCTCGTCGTCGTCGCCGCTGTCGTCGGCGGCGTCTCCCGAGCCCGACCCCTCGGCACCCTCGCGCGTTTCATCTTCCTCCTCCTCGTCCTCCTCCGGACAAAGCTGGTATGCCCTGTAAAAGATATTGGATTTCAGTAAAAGAAGCTCGTAAAGTTTGTAGGGATCGAAGCAGATGGCGAGCTGTTTTCTCTGCCTACACCTGAGAGAAAAAGGCGTCAGTACAGGTATGTATGGAACACAATAAAATTACTTAAAAATACAGCATAAATATATTTCTGTTTCATAAATAAATAACTTACTTTTCTAGCGTCTTCCTAGCAGAGTTGCTACGCTCGAGGAAATATCCGCTGGAGGTCTCATTAGAAGTGCCAGGTGGAGACCACGTACCGTAGGAACCGTAACCGCCAGTACCATACTTCTAGAACAATTGGCGCTCATCAACGAGGATCCATTATTTTACAACTAAGCAACTCAAAAGCCTATTTGTTATAATCAAAGGAGAAACCCGAATCCCATATATATGGTAGGGATACCTTGTTTTTTCCCTCAGGGGCTTAACTCAATATGAGTTCTCTCCCAGCAAACCTTTGAGTAATGGAGGAAGAATAGTTTAAGAAAGGGTGTGAAGTGTACAGTACAAGATAAAAGGAAAAGAGAAACATGCTAGTAACTACAATACTGATAATAAAATGTACATTTACACACATACATAGGCACATACATACATAAATATATTCGTAGGTAGGAAATATATACACACAAAATTATTGAGAAAGGAAAAATTATTTAATTCTTCTTCTGAAGATGTCTAGACTTTTACTACTGCGAATGGAGTGAGAAAGTGAGTTCCAAAGACGAACATCTTGCACCGAGCACTTGCTATATGAGCACATTTTGACTTAAGACAAATCATGAAAAATCCGTTTTTTTTAATCGTCCCGTCACCTTGAAATTGTTATCGTTACGGCTACGTCACGCGAGACGCATTCAAATTTTTTTATAGCAGCGCCATCTTTGTTCTATCTGGATGGATGTATGGATAGAGGGAGGGACGGAGAGATGGACGCATGGAGGGATGGACGGAGGCACGGAGGGAGGAATGGACGGAGGGACAGAGGGAGATGGAGTGAGGATGGGATGGAAAAAGTGAGTGAGGAGGGTAGGGAAGGAGGGAGTGAGTGAGTGAGGGGGAATGAGGGCGAGATGGAGGGATGGATGATGACGATTCAAAAATACACGTAATATTTCAAGTTTTCACTTCTGTCGGCACTCCCGGACTGTCTATTTTTATTTAAAAAATCCGTAGTCTAATAATAAATACTGGAACACATTTTTAATTAAAGACGGCGTAGAGGAGGAAAGTAGGCGCATTGCACCTTTTATTCTATTACCATATTAATACAGTTTCCCGGTAATGGACCGATGATACAGCGGCCTCCAAAAATAAAAACATGAATTAGCTAAAGAAAAAATGAGTAAAATGAGTAAAACCTTCAAACCGAAAAAAAATGAAGATCAAATTGCCGCTTTTCCGCCTATTTTGTTAGTTTTTTTTTCTGTGGCCGGCCAGCTATTCAGCCATTATTTTTCATTTTCATCATTGAAAAAATGGTTAATATTTTTGCCCAAATCTATGTTATTTTAAGGAAATTGTTGAAACTAAACTAAAGTTATTTAAAAAATATATATTCTTTAATCAATACTTAACTTTATTTTGTTTCAATTTACACCGCGCTGTAATTGAGTGGCTGTATAGAAAGTTGGTACATGGTTGGTACAATAAAAATGTGAAAATAGAATTAGTTTTTTTTAATAATTTGACAGCTGTCAGTTGAAAGCGATTCTCCCTAGGGATGAAAAGTATTACTTTCATCCCGCTCCTCAGGCAACTTCAGACCTACTTTCAGAGTATGAGTAATGAAAAATATATTGCACGATTTTGAACGTGATGTAAGAACAGACAACATTATTGAAAATGATTTAATCCTATCTTTGAGTGCAGACAGCAGTGATGACAGTGATAGTTCCTCAGAATATTTTTTTTTGTCTTATATTATGTACCTGTTTTATTTTGTTTCCTAAATTTATATTACGATAGAAAATAATAATAAGACAGGAATTTGACTTCATTTTTTTATTTGATTTTCAATGAAACACAATTAAAATTGTAGTACATAATCTATAAAATACTTTTTTACAATAAATTCATTCAATTCAGTTCCCTATCGATTTATGCAATTTAATTAGATTTTTAAGTGTGGTACCTCACTATGAAGCTTATGTCAAATGTGGCTTATTAATTTGGCCTTATTTTAATTTTCGTTAATGATACCGGCATAAACCGCACAGACACTTACATAGAGCGAGAACCGAGTAATTAGCAATGGCATACAACTACACCATTGCCAAATACTTAATATTGGTATATTCGTACCGACGCGACGACTCATTTGTGGATCTCGCTATGAACGAAATTGCAAGTATTCCCGCGCGAGTCAATGACGTACTGGGAGCGGCGGCTGACGCGTGCGCCGCGGGGAGGTGGGGCGGGCGGGAGAACGGCTGCTAGGTACCTAAGCATCTGCTTTGTGTCACACTGCTGTGGCTGGGCGGGAAATGGTGAATGAAAATAATCCCCTCCTGATCAGAAGGTCTAAGTAGCTGACCAACATCGCGAAACGTCTAAGGAGCATTAAGTCTAACTAGCACAAAGTCCATGTAGCAAAACGTAAAACTAGCAGATGGTCTATATAGCAGAATGGCTATTTAGCAAATCGTCAGTTTCTCAAAATGACTGGACACTTCGGCACAAAATTCAACACTCACATTGCAGCAACAACATTGGTAACAACATTGGTATTTTCAACACCCGTAAGCAGGCAATGCATTAAGACGTTCAAAAATAAAATGTATTTTATTGACGGAACATTCAAAGCTACACACCCAAGAAATTCTACCAGCTGTTATCAGTTCATGTTGATTTGAATAGCACTGATGATTTAACTTATGTTATGGGCGTTATATACGCCCTAATGCCTGACAAGAGACAAGAAACCTACGAACGCTTATTTCAGCTCATCAAGCTGCATTTTGAAATAGATATGATGGCCATTAAATGCGATTATGAAATGGCGCTTATCAATGGAATATGGAAGTTTTTCCGAACACACAAATAAGGGGCTGCTATTATCATCTAAATAAAACCGTTTGGGAAAAAGCGTCAGCATTGGGTCTCCCTGAAAACAGAGAGTGCAGAAATATTGTGAGTATGTTCCAATTTACCTCTACTACTTTCTCCATACATACCTTCTCTGTTGGGCTAGCATTGTTCAAAAGGTCTCGAAAATCAAAGAAATGGTGGATTTCTTAGACTTCTTTCAAACACAATGGCTACAGTCTCTGGCAGACATAATAACCTGCCCAAGCGAATATAATTTTCGCACAAATAATGCCCTCGAAGGTTGGCACAGGCGGCTAAACGCAAATATTAAATCAAAGCCAACCCTGCTGCTATTCCACAAGGGTCTTAGGAAAGAAGCGCTTTGGCAGGACCGCAAATACAAAAATAGGCTCTTTGAAGGGAATAAAAGAAGAAAGATAGACAATGTTTAATATCAAATACAAACGAGAGCTGCAAAAACTTCATAGTCATAAAGTTAGTCGTTTTGAATTTTTGACAAACCTTGGCCATATCAAAAGGATATTAGGTCAATAAATGCAGACGAATTTGTGCCTAATATGTTAATAATATTTAAGAGGCTACTAAGCTCTACTTCGGTAGTAGCCGAGTCGAAACGTAACCGACCCTTTTTTTTTCGTGCGGAAATCCCTTTGGATACCCCCCCGCCGGCCAGCGGGGGCGGTTATTGAATGACAAGGAGCGAGTTCGATCCTGACCGGCAGTATGAATGTGGATTTCTACTAATCAAATGATTTATTATCTGCTAATAAATTTAATGTAATTTACAAATGACTAACTTTTTAGCATGAGTGTACACATTTAATAATTATAGTTCGGCCGTTCAGAGAATGCGTTCCTGACACCTATCAGTTAGTCAGACTAGTGATGGGCACAACATAACACTGAGTCCTTTACCGTTCCTCCAAAAAACCGCCGCGTTATTTTTAAGATTATTTTCGTTTCAAATTGGCGGAATCATTTAAAATTTATATTTTAGTTATTTAAGTGGAAACCAAAAAAAGGTAATATTAATATAATAAAATTGCTTTATTTATTCTTTGTTACAAAGTTACAATCTGTATTTCTATGCAATAAAATACATTGAATTGAATGTGCGTACAGAATATTAATCAGACTCCGATTCGCTTGAGGAGGTGGTGTCTTCATCATCATCTTCGCCTACATGTATAATTATATTATTATCAATAACAGAATCAATCCTGATATCTCGGTCAAAATGTTGCACAATCAGGTTTTTAGTCTTCTCAACAACCTTTGCCCAGTCATCTCTTGTGACTGCCCCGCAGGCTTCTTTTAATAGGGTCATCATCTTTTTCGTGCTGAATGGCGGGGAAGTATTGTGGCGGGCGGCGTAACCTTTTATTTGAGCCCAGATTAGCTCAATCGCGTTATATTGGCAATGATACGGTGGAATTCTTAGAACGCGATGACCGTACTCCAGAGCCAGTTCATCGATTTCGTATCGCACATTTGCCGCTTTATTTTCTTTAACTAATTTAATTAGCTCTGCTTTTAGCATCTGCATATTTGCGTCAATGCCTTTTGCTTGTAACCAAGCCACCATTTCTTATTTTTTATTAGCTTGGATAGGTGGTTTCTGTATTTGAACCGAGTGATAGGAGGCATTATCCATGAATATTACAGAAGGCTCTGGTAGGCTGGGCAAAAGCACGTTCTGGACCCACTCCTTAAATGTAGTGGCATTCATTTGCTCGTGGTAGTCATTTGTGGTTTTTAATTGAAATGCCAGTAACGCGTTCTCCACAAAGCCGTATTTTGCAGAACCTGCGTGGCATATTATCAGACGGGCCCCCTTACCCATTGGTACTTTCGACGTCGACGCTTGTGTATCATCCGTCCAAGAACGGGAAACCGTGTGATTGGCGTTTAGCCATGTCTCGTCAATGAACACGACATTATCCCAGTTATCATTTTTTTTTGCTTCTCTCAAAAAACTTATCCGTTTTAAAATTATGTCGTATCGTTCTAATAAAACTTTTCTTTTGTCTGTTTTTTTAATACGAAAAACCAATATCTTTTAAGATTTTGGTTAAAGCAGTTTTACCCCCGCTAAACAGTCCAGCTTCTCTTAACGATGTCAAAAGCTTCTTCCTATTGAGATATTCATTTCTGGAAAAGTAACCATATATATGATTTCTGATTGCATCGGCGTCAAAGGTGTCAATATCGGTCACGGGTTTAGTTCTAAGTTTCTTCTTCGGAGTACGTAAAATATTATCTTCCGTGGCAGTAGAGCCGAACTTTTCTTTATTAACATTTGTTATCGTTCGTTTGCTAACTCCAAGCGCCTGAGAGACGCGTTCTTGTACTTGTTCGACAGGTACCAGGGGTCCGCCATTTTGCCGGTCCCGCTCAAAGTAATCTTGCAGCTTGATGATTAACTCACGGGCTCCACTTTTCAATGTTTGTCCACGTTTAGGCATTATTATGCACCAAAAGTAAAAAGAACGCAATACAAAACACAATCGAAGTCCGATTTAGCGCCGATGTCAGTTTGAAAAGCAGAAACAGTCCATTAAACGAAAGCCGGGTAATCAAATAAAAACAGATTGAAAACACTTGAAGAACGTGGTCTATGCGCACGAAACGACAACAGACGACTGTTTTAGCGTCACTAAATGGCGGCCCATAACGCCATTTGGGGTTACCATTTTTAATCTAAGTATAAAAATGCTAGTAACGCCATTTGGGGTTACCATTTTCAACCTAAATATAAAAATGCTACTTTCTTTCGCGCGTTCGGTTTGGTCGTAGTTTTATTTTTATATTTAATAAAAGTTATCTTTCCATTATTTGCAAATTCTTAAAAAGAAAAACAAAACGTATTACTTTATAAAGTATAACTGTATAAGAACAGATTACGATACGATTATTGCCTGTTATTGTTAGCACAGCACTACAAATATAAAGCGCTGACATAACCTTGTAATAGCGCAGTATAGATTTAGAAAAATATTGTTTACCAAGTTATTTGACACTCAGTTTGGCACAAAATTATAACATTCATTGCTTATTGATATAATAATGTTGTTTTAATGCTCATCAATTGTTAAAACGGTAAACAATCAGCAAAAATATTTTTATCGTAACTGCAACTCCATTACAAAGTTACGTCGTCAGTTCAATCGCGACGTGTCAGGAACGCATTCTCTGAACGGCCGTAGTATAGACGTTCTGCTATATAGACCATCTGATAGTTGGACGTTTTGCTACATGGACCTTTTGCTAGTTAGACTTAATGCTCCTTAAGACGTTTCGTGATGTTGGACATTCAGCTACTTAGACCTTCTGATCAGGAAGCAAATAATCTTGTAAAACGTAGTAAGTGTATTACGTGAAATTGAAACGAGTTCTCATTTGATTTGTCCAAACGACATAAATTTTGACCTTTTTATAAAAACAATATTTTTGTTTTTTTTTTCTAATAAATACTTCCAGGCTTCAATGTTACCGAAACTGTGCCCAAAATATTTCGTTCCAAAACGACTATATGGTGTAAATTATGTTCATGTCATGTAAGCATCGGCCTCCAGGAGCGCACTCAACATTGCAAAGAAACTATTATATATATTTAGAAATTATTATATTATTTAGAAATTATTATTAAGTTCGTATTTTTTTCGATACCTAAAACTCTTTATTTTTTAAATAGTGATTTTTGATTGTTATTGACCGTTTTATGAATAAAAATGTATATTTTATTAACAATAATGAGTCAAAAGGATATAGGTACCTATGCCAAGATCGCGTTATTTCTCGTTAACATTATGGTATTTTAAGGAAATTTTGAAGCAATTAGCAATTGCAAGCTATTCCTCTAATTTTTTTTCCTGGTAGCTCAGTCGGTCAGAATATTCCTCCCAAGAAAGGGACTGGTTTCGGGTTCAATTCCCGTCCAGGACTCTCTTAGATTCTTTTTTTTTTATGAATGATTACATACACGTTTGACCACTATCTCACCTGGTCGTAAGTGACGATGTGGTCTACGATGGATCAGGTTTGTCTAGATTTAAATTTATCATGGATCGTGAAAATTTTAAAGATATTTTTTAATATTTTCTCAAAATCAACTAAAATAACAAATATGAACATAAAATTTACACAGCAAAATCAAACACAAAATTAAAGAGCAGCGAAACCATAACATTTGCACAGGAAGTTGTCTGAACTATTGTCGTTGTCGTTAGAGTCATCGATTAATGAAATAAATATAATTGACGAATGAATTTCCTGTTTTTTTTTACTTTTACCATTTTTTCCCCTAAATTGTTGACATTGCAGGCGTCTCTCATTAAATATTTATTATTTATTATTAGCGCCATACAACCCTTTCCCTCTCTTGTACCCTGCTGCGCGTATTTGCTGTTGTTGAAAACGTTGTGCCCATAAATCACGTACTTTACATATTTTCAAATGAAAGTAATTTAGTAATTTCGAATTATGTAAATATTTTTCATTTGCATTGGTCTGGGTGTTTCTATGTATAGTATGTATGTATTTACAAAAAAAAAAGTATATAAGTATGTTTATCCGCATTCTGGAACCCATAACACAAGCTAGTTAACTATGCTTACTTTGGGTCTAGAAAGCGCTGTGTAAAATGTCGTAGAATAATTATATTTATATTTATTTATTTATTTATTTATGTCTAGAATGTTCATTTGTTTAAGACATTTTATTTGGGCATTCTTTTCTAAATTTCCCTGAATATTAATAATCCGTAATTTAGTGGCACGCTAGTGTATTTGGGCGTGCAAGGCCTGTGATTGGTTTAATATAATTTACGAGTGATTGATTGGCGCACCTCGGCTGTCGCACCTCGCACTACCACCAAAGAGATTTAAAAAACTATTTCTGCACAGCTATAGTATGTTGTCAAGATTTTTGCCGTCACTATACATATATACATAGAAACCATGACGCGCGGCAGTGCCGCTGTGTGTACGTACGCGGTCGAGCTCGTCCTGCAGCCAGGCCAGCAGCTGGCGCCAGCGGCGGCGCGCGTCAGGCTGCGCGTGCACAGCGCGCACGGCGGCGGGCGCGCGGCACATGACGCCCACAACGAGCTTCACGCACGCGTACGCGCGCTTCTGGTAGTGCCCGCGCGCGCGCGCCGCCGTCTCCAGTAGTCCGGGCCGCTCCTCCGACACGCCCTGCCACACATACCCCTATTAACCATGGCTTTTTGCACTGAACGTATTTATAAAAACTGTGGCTCACATACACACATTATTTTTCGCCATTTATCGAGTTATTTAATGTCACTTCTTGATGTGAGCACCAATTCCGGTTGCATCCAAAGTTTGCACTTTGGTACCCGAGGTCTAATGTCGTACTACTCCCTTCCAAAATTTTGTAATTTATTGCTTTTACGATAGCGACTGCTTTCTGTCCCATAAAAGAACTGACCAACCAATGAAGCGAGTACTTTGAACGATTTAGGTGGTTGGATGATGGCGCGCCAGCGCCAGTCGCGCCCCGCGCTTACCACCAAAAAGACCAAAACTATGGACTACGCAATTGTACGATTTTCGAATTATACTATATATTGGCTAGCACGTGAGACTGGTTTGCGCCCCGAAGATCTTGATGAGGTCCCGTACACCCCAGTAATTTAACATTTGTACTGTAAATCCGTACCTTTATTCATTTTGAACCAAATAACACTAATGAAATAAAAAGTATAATTGTAAAAAAAACTAGTGGGGCGGAAATCACACAGTGATTGTCAAACTTCGGGCCAAACTTAGATATTTTTAAGGACAATTTGTATGGTAGGTACCCGAAACCTGGGGTGTGTGTTGGGTAACCTCCTCGAGTGTCGCTCCGATTCCGATCCCGCTGCAGTCCGGGGGCCAATACCCAACGTGGCGGGAACACACCGCTCTCCGTACTCCTCTGCTTTCAGAGGAGACAGGATGAGCGATGCTGTTAGTGGTGAGATGGCCCAGGGTCAGCCGGGGTGCGAGGGATATGCTCTATGGGTAACCTTACACCCCGGCGTCTGAAGACCCGAGACGGCGTGCGGTTTTAGTCGGTGCAAGCCCGACATAACCGCCCCCGCTGGCCGGCGGCGGGGTATCCGAAGGGATTTCCGCACGATAAAAAAAAAAAAAAAAAAACGGGTACCCGAAACCTTGAACGTACAAACCCCAAAATCTAATCAGTTCACCTTGAACGTACAAACCCCAAAATCTAATCAGTTCTTCCCATTAACCAAACAAGATGATTGGCGAAAGATTTTTTTAAATCGGATAAGTGGTTCTTGAGTTATTGCGTAAACAGACATCCAGACCAACAGAAAGACCGACACAACATTTTTTTTTGTTTAATTAGACTTAGAATCATGTGAAACGTCGAGAAAAGTGATAAAAAGTGGGTGTAAGATTATGATTTTTTTTGTGTGATTTTAAGACTTCGGTGTCCACCTGGTTGGTGGCCCGAAGCAAAACTGTTTTCGTGCCCAGCATCACACAGGTTCAATTTTACCCATCGATTGTCCAAAATTTTCTTTCTTATAAACCTTCCTGACAATGACGAACATAATTAACAATATTTTTTTAAGCCTTTGAGAGCATACATTTATAGGCATGTTTCGGAATAAACTATTCAATACTACTCATAAATTTGAATCTAGTCCTCCCTTGACTTACAGGTTGAAATAATCTAAGAAGTGCATTTTGATAGCTATCCTTGAGTGTTGGGTGTCTACAAATCGATTGTGAGAATAACCGATTGCAGCAGATATATGCCTCCGTCAAACCTGCCGGCGCCTTAAGGAGCCGGCGGGTGCGCGCCGCTTCATACCTCATTTTTATAACATTAACGTATGAAATTGCGTGTGTATTGTATACTAATGGATTTGGGATGAGTTAAGCTACATTCTAAGTCATAAGAACACTCGTGGTTTAGCAACTCCCTTACTAACTTACGATTTGTCATATGAACCGATTAATCTTTCCCACCGTAACGAACGAACGTAAAATTCCATAATGAAAATAGTAGAACGTAACCTTTTTAGGGCGTCAATCAAAAATAAAGACTAGCGGTCATATTTTAAATTAGTTGTAGAAATAACTGAAATATGTAAGCATAACATTTCTTCAAACTTATTAT
Organism: Cybosia mesomella; assembly: GCA_946251805.1. Classification (NCBI taxonomy): domain Eukaryota; kingdom Metazoa; phylum Arthropoda; class Insecta; order Lepidoptera; family Erebidae; genus Cybosia; species Cybosia mesomella. The sequence continues at coordinate 23,159,571 of OX276390.1, read as the reverse complement.
TACTCATTTAAAAAGTGTTTAACTAATAACTTCTAATTTTAGAATTGTTTTATTTTCGTTCGTATCGTGCAACTAATATTCCCCCTAACCCCTCCAGCTAAGCTAAATTGCTTGTGTTAGGAGTGGGTTCACGTCGGTAGTGTAATGGCCAGGATTCGAACCCGGGACCTCTGGATCGTAAGGTCGACTCCTTAACCACTAAGCTATCGACGCTTCCGTTCTGTTATAAATCTAAACTTGTGTTCCAAACAATTCCTCTTTCACGATCACTGATCAGTCGCAGAGTTCGCCACCGAGGAGGTTGTCAGCACTCGTCGGCGCCCGGACTTGCACCACTGAAGATGTCGACCGCAATGATCGCGGAAACTTTTGGAACACAAGTTTCCTATGGACCACTTCCAAACAGCCCGGATGCAGTATATTCAACATTTCCGTTCTGTTTATCTTCTGTCAAACTCAAGTTTCAAAATGCACTTTTTAGATTATTTCGAATGTAGTACTTACTGAAAGTAGTTTCACTCTTATTTCAATTACTGATTTACACCACAGATTACATAATATTATTCTAATACAGTTACACGAACTAGAACAAACATTTGAAGCCACCGTAAGTCATGTAGCTGGCCAGGCAGTTTCGAACCATTTGTATTAGGTTACCTATTTCATAGTTATATTTTCAATCATTTATCATGAAAGAATAGATGTTAACCTACATGTAACATCGAAATAATATTTATTATCAACGGTTGTGTTTCTAATCAGGTATCTGTTACACGTAGGTTACTCTAGTTTCGAGGTTTTATATTTTACTGCGGACTATGTACGAGTTCTATCAAACTTCGAATTGCAGTATTTTGTAATGAAAATATTGTAATAATGAAGGAATGATCAATAATAGATCTGGTCGAATGACCGTAGCCTTTTTTAGCGTGTAAAATCCCCCACGGACTTCACTTCGATTCCGACACGCCCACACCATCGTTGGCACCGATGGGGTGGGCGTGTCGGAATGGGATCGACTAAAACCACATGGTGTCCTCCCCAAGTGACCATTGCCGGGCACCCCGGGTAAGCCCTCGAAAGGATAACCCCAGTGTTACCGGCGGACTTTGGCCGCCACAGCGGACTCGTCTGGTGGGGTCGGGTTTTATCCCGCGTCGGTGATCTGGCAGGCGTGTGTAGGGACACACACGACACGCCTGCGCCACGGCCTGCTTCTGTAAGGACGGCGAGTCGGTCAACTGCAGTCCTCAGGCCGCGATCAAGGAGGACGGTAATCCCGGGCGTAGACGAGTCAGACTGCGGAACTCGGGGGGCAGGGTTCTCTCCCGCTCCCTCTCTGCCTCCCGCATTACCTGCTCGCAGAAAGAGGCGGCGGCGTCCCACTTGCTCCCGTCGGAGACCACGGCCCTCACCATGGTCTCCAGCGAGAGAACGTCCACTCCAGGACCGCAACGAGATCCCGGCGTTGACACGCCACGCTGGGCACTCCATCAATGTGTGGACCGCCGTGTCTTCGCCAGGATCCTCGTAGTGCTGGCACTGCGGCGTTGTCTCCCGGCCATAGATACTTACCGAAGCACCCGTGTCCGGTAAAAATCTGGCACATCCGGTAGGAGAGGTCACCGTGGTGCCTCTCCAACCACTCCTTCATTGCTGAGGCCCACCTTGAATGCTTAAGTCGCACCCTCCATGTCTCCATGAGTTCCCGGCGGAGCTGGGACCGCTGAGATCTGATTTCTCGAGGCTCCGGCCTATGGCCCCGCTCCAGCGAGCGCCTCCTTGCGCCATTGGTACAACGACGCAAGGGCTCTCGCTTCCAGGTCCCATGGAGGGGTCCCGGCTAGGAGACATGCCACCTCGACGGAGATCGTGCGATACCCCCTGGTCACTCTGACGGCCATCGCTTTTTACGGGCTGTTTAGAACAGAAACGTTGCGGGCCGTCAGAGTCTCCGCCCATACGGGGGCCCCGTACAGGGCCATGCTTCGCACGATCCCCAGGTACAGTCTCCTAGTGGGGGCGTTGGGTCCCTTGACATTGGGCATCAACCGCGATAGCGCGGCCGCAGACTCCCTCAGTTTCGGGACCAGACTTCGGAGATGTGGTCCGAAGTCCCAACGGCTATCGAGTACGAGCCCAAGGTACTTCATCGTGGGCTCGATGCCTATGCTTACGCCCCCTACGGTTATGCTGGTTCCCGCAGGTGGCCCCCTCCGAGGCCCGTGAAAACACATAGCCTCAGATTTGTGGAGAGCCACCTCGAGTCCCAGGCGTCGTATTCACCCACGACAAGAGCAACCCCTGTCGTGACCTTTAGTGCCGCGCTTCGGTGCGTTGCTCCCCGCCCCATCACGAGGGTGTCGTCGGGTGGGTGGGTGAGGGTGGGTGATGTTATGCTGACGCCCTCGAGCAACGAACCGCGCAGCACCCAATCGTATCCGATGTTCCACAGGAGTGGCCCTAGCTAGCTCGGGTAAACTATGCCCCTCTCGGATAGGTATGCCCCGACAATGCGGCGGAGGTAAGGAGGCATTCCGTGATACGCGAGCGCCTCCCTAACGCAGCTCCAGGATAGGGTGTTGAAGGCGTTGGCGATGTCGAGTGACACAGCCACCGCCACCCCACCCCGCGAGACTACTTCCTCCGCCAGGCGCCTAACGCGCATGATTGCTTCCACGGTGGAGCGCCCCTGGCGGAAACCGAACTGGTTGTCCGCCAGATCTGGCCCCACGTTCGTGAGATGCTCGATGAGGCGCTCTGCAATAATCCGCTCAAAGAGCTTGCACACCTCGTCGAGCAACACGATCGGCCGGTAACCGGATGGCTGATCCGCCGGTCGCCCCGTCTTCCACGCCTTTGGAAACTGGCCTCTTTCGAGGCATATGACCAAACCCTAGAAGAATGTTCGTGCTACATTTCAGCTAAATCTGTTCAGCGGTTTTCAAGTGATGCTCGGACATCGATAATAAGAGCAGACAAACAGAAAAACTGTCAAAAATTCCAAAAATCACAATTTTGGCATCCGTATCGTTCCTAGAGCACATAACATGCACAGGTATGCATGTTTACACGTAAAAACTGAAATCGAATCGAATTGAGGTTGAATATTCCAAACAAGGCAATGTCCATAAATATAATATTGTAGGTTGGTGACCACTCACTTTCATCCTCTGAGCCTTTTACAACTCTGTTGGGGTCAGCTTTCAATCTAAGTATGACCACTCACTTTAATAACGTTATGTATCCGATGCTGCTGCCAGCTATCTTCCATAAGTAGTAGTGCGGTGAGAGCATCAGAGTGTCTCCGCAGCTCGTGACAATACGCGTACGCCATCTGCCATAGTAACTCAGCCAAAGCGATGCGGGACCAGCCCGCATGCTCCCAGCAAAGGAATTGGAGCAATCTGATGCCTTCCTCACAACCGCAGCATTCTTCTGTTAGTTTTTTCATATAGGCACTGCAAGTAACGTTTACTTTTATGAACGCAAATTATTATTAGAGCTGTTTCACTCTTGTTATAATATAAGCAATTAGTGTTATTATTTTAAAGATCTTTACTATCTTAAATTTATGTACAATATGAACAATATACCTCGCACCGAGAAAAGCCACCTATAGAATAAACATGCAAAAACTAATAAGAGACATTGAAGCATAAAAGTTGCAGGTGGGGATGTTCAGTTACCCGGTCCTGTTGTAGAGCACGTCGGCGGCGGCAGGCGACAGCGGCGGGCGCGGACCGAGCTGGTGCTGCGGCGGGGGCTCCGCGTACGGGTTGGGCAGTGGCGCCGCGCCCTCGGACGAGCACCCCGCGCCCGTCGCGCCGCCCGCGCCTGCTCCCGCCGCGCCCGCCGCGCCCGCCGACTGGCAGCGCGCGCTCACGTCGCAGCACCGCGCCAAGGCACATACCACCTGCACAACCACGACATTTTGCGCCAAACTAATAAATTGTATAGCGATAGACAAACTTCGTGTCAATGTACTCTAGCTGCGCAGAACGCGTTTTTTAGGTCTTTTTGGTGGAAAGCGCGGAGCGCGACGGCGCAGGCACGCCGTTCCACAATATAGATTATATTGAACAAAACACAGGCTCAAAAATCAATAAAAGGACTGATCAACCAATGACGCGAGCATTCGTTGATCAGTCCTTTAATTGGTTTTTGATTGGCTGGTAGTGCTTAGTGCTCATGCGCGATCTAACCATCCACTAGACTGATAGACGAGGGACAACCCATCCACGGTGTAGAGAATATAATTGTAAATAGAGTTTTATTTTCTTTAGGTTTTGGCGTAAATCAAATTTGGAGGAACATGCAAGGTCAGCAAAATAATTAAGATTGTGCGGTCATGATTGTATGACATGGATAATGAAATGTAATAAATGCTGTGTTTACAAAATATAAAAAGTTGAGCATTGTACGAGACTCGTACAACGACAGCATTCACAGCGCTATGCTACCGCAAGCGCGAGCGCAAGTGGGTCAAAATGACTTGCACTTTTGAAGGGCATTGTGTTAGGTTTTTACCTCCCATTTTTATACTACTTGCGATTGGCCTATTATAATTTCCAAAATGCCTCGTCTATAAGTCTAAACCGAATACTTCAATATATGTACATAAGTTAATTAATTTCACCCTTTTAGGAAATAACTCTAAATCGTTGAAATATTTCTTACCTGATGAATTTTGGCAGACTCTGGGTACTGATATTTCCCCATTGAAGAATTGGAATCATCCATGCACACAGATAATACGACATCGAGGACTTTCAACTGTAAATAAAATATAATAATGAAATAAAAACCTTTTTAAAGATATTATTTATCAAAGCAAATGTCAGGCTGTCAGGCTGTTACACCTACCTAGGAGGTATAAAGGCTTATGTATATAATAATAGCCAAGTATAATATACCCGTAAAAGTTGATGTTTTTCGCTAATGCCTAGGCTGGCGTACGTGTGGAATAAGTTAAACAGCAGCGGCAGGTGGCGGTGCGCGTGCGCGTCGTGCGGCGCCACGCCCAGCGCGCGCGCGCTGCACAGCAGCTGGTCCGACAGCGAGCCCGCCTCGTCGCGCGAGCTCCACGAGCCGTAGCCATTGCTCACTAACAACAATATTTACATATCTTTAAGGTCAATTTAAATTGCCGCGAAACGGAATAGAAGCGAACGAAAGTCTAAATAGCTTTGAACTTTAATAATTAACTTTAATTTAACTTAATAATGGTATACTATGGGTTAATAGTTCGCTTCTTTTGAGACTCTCAGAGCCATGTATATTTTTTTATGAAACGTTCAAGGGTCGTAGCTTGGCCGACAGCAGCAATAACAATTTGTGTGTGGCAATTTTTTAATTGCAAAATGAAATTTCCGGAGTTACATATTTTTTAATATAGAGAAAGTTTTTATAAAGAATAGTTGATTGGCCCATATACAAACTAAATACAGTAGAATACTATTAAAGTGACATCGGAGGAAAGTGACGATCACGTCATATTAAGGGGACGTCATAACTGACTCACTGTCACAAACCCAAATGAAACGGTGAACAAAACGAGTCACGATAATGAGCGAAAGCGTAAGGAATCTTGTCGTTTACTATAACCAGACATAATTTCCTACAAATACGTTATCATAAGCGACATACGCCTTCATTTTAAAGAATGTTATATGAAAAACAAACTATAATTATAATCACGTCATATTAAGCGGGTTGGTCACTATAGGCGAAGTCATAATAAACGGATTCTACTGTACGAGCCAAAAAAGTCGAGCGAGTTCCGCAGAATCCTCGTAAATTCTCGAGAATTCCCCTAACTACTGTCAGTCGGTTTGTGGAAATAGATTAGATCATAGCGCAATTGACATAAAGTTCAGTGTGCAATGTACAATTTCGTTGCAAATATTCTTCAATTCAATTCTGCGGCAATGTAATTTGAGCCTTCGATTTTTAGGAATTCATCATCGTCTTTTGACCAGATATACCCAATTACAAACCACGATGCGTTAAATTAGTTATTGGCCCAACCTTGTTTCGTCAAACTCTATACTCGTCGTGTCCTTTTTTTACATTCAATAATGAAACTGAATAATATTTGTATTTATTTCTTTATAACTTTCTTTAATAATACAAATGTATCATTTCTGGTTACAATTAAACAGGTACTTGTTAAAAACAAACATCACTTGAATAAGAAACCACTTCCATGGCAGTAAGTTTTTTTTTATTTGACTGTCCATAGTTTACATAGTTTAGCTGACAATGCTATAAGGTAATATGCATCTACCTAATTTTGCAGCTGATGGAACATAATCGTGCCCACGCCGTTTTACGAAAATCTATGATACAGAGCCGAATAGTGTCTTTCTTATTTATTTTTTAACAAATGGTATTAAATATTTACCTGGTGGATCTTGAACTGAGAAATGCGCCAAGAAAACTATAATTTTCATAAAAACTACTCGTACTTCAGCTGTAGGACAAGATAACAAGTAGTCGCAAAGTCTGTGTGGATGCCTAAACAAGTCAGTCGCAAACCACGCTCTCACGACTTGGGAACATCGTAAATGTTGACACAATATGTCGTGCCTGAAACAGAAACATCATACAGATTAAATACAAATCTATTATTATCAATCTTATATATCATATATCTTCAGTCACTGTTTAGTTAGTACTTTATATCTCTTATTAAACATGTATTGTTTTGACTCACCAGTCAGCCGCGGGACCGCGCAACGTTTTCTTCGTCCGAAATCCTACTTGAAATAAAAATTTTGTTGCTAATTGCACAGCTAGCATCGACATTTCTTCATGCTCTGGTCCCTTTAAAAACAAATTTATTGCAAGTTATATTTGAAGTAATTTTCAAATGTTCATATAAATTTATCATAGGTATATCAGGCAAACATACCCAAACTGCACTTTGTGAGCCTGGCAACATTTGTAACCGCATACAGCATAGTTTCTTCATAAAATTGAAATGCTCAATACTAAACTGGTCTTGATTATGAGAAAATGCAATATTACTGCGACGTACTGATAACCAGATTGGTCTGGGGACGACACTTTCCCTGGAAAAGAACAATCACTATACTATTTTATCTAGTATATTGTCAACATTAATAGTGATAGAACGTTAACTTACTTTAGAGTCATAGTCTTCATGGATTGTTCAAGCACTGAAGTTTCTATCGTGTCCTTTCTCGTGTAAAACAACATATATGCGTTCCACCACCTCTTTTGCCGTTTGTACGATACCCTCTTTAACATAGGATCGAATACCTAAAATATTACACAAATATTACGCCAGTAGTACAAAATGACATGATAAAGGAGAATGCCCATTCTTGGTTGCGCTTTTAGACATTCGCGTCAATATTTCAAATGTTAAAAAATAATATTGATTATAGTATGACTTTTCAACACTAAATCGCTTCTTTAGAACTTGGGGTTTGAATTTAAATTATAAAGATATAAAACTTGAATGAATAATCGTTTCCATTTTAATTTAATTGTTACCATTATATAAAATAAACCATTGGTGGTAGAATGCAAATATACCAATCTTTTTGAAATAAAATGTTTAAATAATAATACGTGATAATAATTCGCGATGTGACATTCAAATATATTACAATTATGAAATCTTAATATTTCGTGTATGTATTCGTAGTTATTAGTGATAATCAGTTAAAGTTGTAAAATAATGTGTGCTTCAGTGGTAGTTTTCTCTTAATTTATACATGGTATCCCTGTCTTACTCAAACGTCAGTTCAACAGTCTGTGTCACAATATTTTCTTGTTGTTGTTCTTTTTCTAGTTATAATCATTTAATTTCTCAATAACCCCAAGTTCTGTTACAATATGCGTTTATATTTCAGATAATACTTAATGCAGGCTTTTTAATGCAGTTTATACTTATGTGACATAGCAAAAAAAAGTGTGCAACCGATTTCCATACTGACATGGGCATTGTCCTTTAAAAGACGTAATTTGATTTGAGCTCTCAGATAGTCCAAAATAACTATAGTCCAGTCGAAATAGGATTTGACCTGGAAAAAATTGAAAGTAGCAATTTTCCTTCGGAATTCGTTAGGGGGGTCACTGGCAGTCTAAATTTTGTTTTGCGTGGTAATTGATCCATTGCGTTTTCCGCCATCTTGATTTTAAAGGTCAATTTTTGTTTATTGAATTACTTGTTAAATAATTTTGTTAGAATAACAAAATTTAAACTGACACTGACCCGAATTCCGAAGGAAAATTGCTACTTTCAATTTTTTCCAGGTTTGCCCCTTTTTTGAGCGAATTCGACTGGGCTACTAGGACTAAGTTTGTGTGAATGTTACTTACTTCGCCCATATATTCGCCCCCAAAGCACTGCGCTTTCATCTCTTCGTCGTCATGCATGCCACACTCAGATACGTCACCATCGTCCAATTTGACCCATCGACCAGTTTCGCTACCATTATCCCTGCGTAATGAATTAATTGTCTATTAGATTTTTTTTTCTTGCATACCTCAATGTGTCTTTGCCTCGCCTGATGGTAAGCTAAAGGTAAAATATCAGGAATGGGGGGTCACCATTACAGACACAGATGTTGCTACTACACTGGTGGCCTTCAGCTTCACGGCTTCATCAGATACTTTTTCATACCAGTAAAGGACCCGGGACTGTAGGAAGAGGAAACAGGTTAGCTGGTAAAGAATTCCAAGTTATGGTGCGACAAAGAAAATAGGTGCCGAAACGCTTGATTGTTGATGGAATTGTTTGCACCGTGTGAGGGTATAGGTGAATAGGAAAGGAGAGAGTGGGACTAAAAAGAGCTCATCGGAACACTCGCCATGGTAGAGGCGGTAAAATACTGCCAAAGAGGCAATATCTCTATGCAACTGCAAGGGACCGCAAGTCGCTGCAACCTGTCGAGAGCATCTAGTAAGTACTGAGCAGAGCCATCCCTGACATCAGAGCAGTATTACACGCTAGAACGAATTTGTGTCTTGTACAGAAGACACCGCTGCTCCGGCGTGAAAAACCCTTGTTCAAGACTCCGTTCAAGAGTCCGTTTCGATGATGCTAATGAGTCAGTTTTTGTTGTTCAGTTGGCAGCGAACATCCATACCGAATATATTCAGGTTTTCCTGCAGTGGCAGTAGTATGTCCCGAAGAGAAGGGAGGGGAGGGGAAGAGAAGAAAAGGAGACCGCTTTGCTGTAAACATGCCTGCGTCTTCTTGGTATTGAACTCGACTAGGTTCTCAGAGCCCCATTGGGAAATGTTATTCAAGACCCGGTCAAACTCAGTGACAAGAAGCTGTCTTTCTCCCTCGATGTCAGCCTGCTTGGCCGCAGAGTGACCGTGATATCGCCCGTGCAAGGTGGTAACACAGATTACATATTATTATTCTAATACAGATACACGAACTAGAACAAAAATTTGAAGTCACCGTAAGTCATGTAGCTGGCCTGGCAAAATTAGTACAATTTTTCCTCCAATAGATGTCTATAATAACTATAGATTACATGCAGATTTTGTATAAAAAGTTGTTAGATGGCGTTGAATTAAATTTTCGTTCACTGCAAATAATTTCAACCGGGCTTTGAGGCACTGGACGGGCGACTACGTAAACTGTCTATAGTCGTCAAGGTCAAGGAACAGAGCGTAGAATGAGAATAAAAGTTAAAGCTAGACTGGCTACCAGCGTATAGGAGAGAGGAATAGCGGTATTTTTTTACTGCCAGATTATGAAATTTTCCCATAATATAAGTAATAAAACCTCATATAGGTACATTTTGTTTTTTAATATTTCTGTTTGTTATTTGGATATTATCCTGTATGTTAAATGTGAAAAATTATTTGATTTTGTTTTCATTTTCTTCTCTTCTTTTTTTTTTAGTACTATGTGTGTAAAAAATAATAGTAAATTTGTGTAGCAATAATAAGTAAATGATGTTATACATGTGAATCCTTATTTACTTCTTCGTCTTGGCGTCTTGTCGTTGCAAAGGCGCCATCAGACTATCAGCGCTGCTCATAATATGTTTAGCATGTGATGAGCAGCATTTATACTGAGAGGGCGACCGTTTGAGGCACGAACAACTTTCATCTATATGTTTAAATACCTATATTTTTGTTACCTATGTGTGCGTGTCCTTGATAAACATATTTTCTTTCTTTCATTCGCAGTCTACGCAACAGAGCGAAGTAGCATAATTTTTCTTTTTAAATCAAATTTAATCAGTTTATGTTATGGGTTTTAGAATGGGAAATACAAACTTAGACACTTCTTTTGTAAATACATGCATATTATACATAAAAACACTCAGACCAATGCAAATATTCATATTCATGCACACAAATATTTTCATTGAGCGGGAATCGAATCCGTGACCTCTGACTTAGCAGTCGAACACTCTACCGCTACGCCACAGGGGTCGTTTGATTAATCTGTGAGTGTGGAAAATTCCAGTCCATCTAAGGTTGCCTGGAAGAAATCGCGTTTAGCGATAAGGCCATCCTTTATACAGTGAACGACAAAAGTAGCCTAAACAAATTGTAATTCACGGATCACCTTAGCTCGGAAACCTTTAATAAAATAATAAACAGAATACGAAATAGATTAACTTTGTTCTCTGAGGATTATAATTCTATTTTTACTCCAATTATTGATACATCTATACCAGTTTAAAAAAGGTTAATAAATATTGTGTTCGTTAAATATTGTGTTTATTTTATTGCAAATGGTGTCCAAATTAAGTGTTATCAGCCTATCTATTTGACTTATATGCATTGGTCTGGGTGTTTCTATGTATAATATGTATGTATTTACAAAAAAAAAAAAGTATATAAGTATTTTTATCCGCATTCTGGAACCCATAACACAAGCTAGTTAAACTATGCTTACTTTGGGTCTAGAAAGCGCTGTGTAGAATGTCGTAGAATATTTATTTATTTATTTATTTATTTATATTATCTGTGAATTTAACCAACTTCTAAGGTGCTCGCATAATATGGCGGGTCGAGATAATTTAAAAATAAATCTAAATCAATTAAAAATCCAAATCGCAATTATAATGATTATCACCATCAAACGAATAGAAAAACAAAAAAAATGCAAGCTTATGTATGTGATCTGTATTGTGGTATGGGTGATGTGTGTGTGTGTGTGTGTGTGTTTGTGTGTGCGTGGGGGTTGGGTATGTGTGAGTGTGTTTGTGTGTGAGTGTGTTTGTGTGTGATTTTGTTTGTGTGTGTGTGTTTGTGTGTGTGTTTGTGTGTGTGTGTGTGTGTTTGTGTGTGTGTGTGTTTGTATGTGAGTGGGGGGTTTGGGGGATGTGTGTGTTTGTATGTGAGTGGGGGGTTTGGGGGATGTGTGTGTTTGTATGTGAGTGGGGGGTTTGGGGGATGTGTGTGTGTGGGTGGGGGAAGGGTTCCTGCGTGAAAAAGTAAGTCACTATTTAATATACGCCAGGAGTCTTTCTGTTTCAAGGTAAGTGAGTGGTTATAACCAGTCCGTTAGTACTTTTTTGCACTTATAATATTGTGATATACTCTCAATCTCAACACAAGTAATTCCCATCGGTCGTAAGCACCACCATGTGCATATTAATATTAACGTAGGGTACAGTCAGCGTCAAAAGTTGATGATCATATACATAATGCTGATGATTTCACAAAAAGTCAAAAGTAGGTGGTGCTATAAATCGTCAAAAGTAGGTGATGCTACAGATCGTCAAAAGTAAGTATTGTGCACATGAGTCAGCGTTTTTCAAAATTCTACCCCTAAGAATGTGATAAAGGTTGAAAGTTTCTAAGGGAAATTCGTCATTTTTAAAAATAGAAGCATGATGATTCATATACCTTTGGTTACGAATAAACGAACACGTGTTTTTAAAATTTTGCTACTAATGGGGTAAAATAGATGATGTACGATTATAGGGAAAGTTCGTCATTTCCAAAGAAGCACGAAATTCAATTTGTAAGCTTCTTATAGCTATCTTATATTTACTGTTGGACCCGTAAGGTGGCACTGCAATCGGGTTATAGGTCAATTTTTACGAATTTATTCCCGGTTCGCCCGGGGTCCCGGGCCGAAAGTGCTTTCATATTTCGCGCAATTTTGAACGTCAAGGTAACTCAGTACTCATCATCAACTTTTGAAACGTTGTCGCTATACTTACTTTTGAAGCTCCATGACAACACCTACTTTTGACGCTCTGTAGCATCACCTTCTTTTGACACCTTGGTATGATCATCAACTTTGGACGCTGACTGTACCTACATAAATGGTGATAAGTACATGGTGGTGCCTATGTCTAATGCAAATTACCTATGTATAATTATTTTTAATTTGATTTTTCCATCAATTTAGTATATTGTTAATAATATTATGTACTTCTGATTTATAGTAAAAATATTTGAAATTTATTACAATGCCATCTATGGTCAAATATTAAGTTATTAAGAAGGATCGGTAACCATTTTGTCGCCACATACAATGTTATTAATTTCTTCATAACTTTGTTTTTGATAAGTTTAAATAGCAACAAGGGTATTGATTATCCCAGTATTAGGTTTTCAAAACCTTTACACAGCGTAATATGGCCAAAATAGGTATATTTTTATTTATATTTTAAATATGAAACTATTAGTGTCATCTATTGGTGAAACTTATTACTAATTCTAGAATGTATTAGTCGGGTATGCATGGTGGTATCATCTGCATACCAATGAATGCTACCGGCTGACAGCATGTCATTGATATGCATAAGAAAGAGAGTTGGCGACAAAAGGGACCCCTGCGGCACGCCTGCAGGAAGTCCGAAGCTCGCCCATCACAAAGCACTCGAATACGGTGCTCCGGCAGGAAGCTATCAACCCAGCTGCACAATCGAGGAGGTAGACCAAAGGTTGGCAGATAGGAAAGAAGCGACCTGTGCCAGACTCTATCGAAAGCTTCGGCGCTGTCAAGTCTAATAGCCAATGACTTGCCATGCTTGTCCATAGCCTCACCCCATAGATAGGTAATGTATGCCAGAAGATCACCCGTTGACCGTTTTGGCCTAACGTATGAGCTTGTTGTTAGTGACGTGCTCAAAAACTTTGCACAACACTGAGTTGACGGCTACCCGACACTGTACCCGAGATGTAAGACTTTGTATATTTTACGTTAATGTTTCTCTGAAGGCTAACCTAGGTGCTAAACTAGGAACCAGTCAATAAAAACAGTAATTTTACAGAGTATACATTCATCATCATCATCTTAGCGTAGTTTCCCGATTGCATCCGAGGCTACATCTCGGAGCCCAGGGTCCGCTTTTTTTCTTTTTCTTTTCCATTTCGTGAGATCATTGGCACGTAGGTCATCCCTTACAACGTCAAACCTGCCCTTCTTGGGTCTCCTCCTCCTACCGCGGCCCGGCGGAAGTTGCATGGCCAAACATTTGTTACCCTCGGACATGGAGGCTGTCGCAGATGCGGGAGTTCCTCACTCAATCTTTGCGCGTGAATCCACACGTCCATCGCAGCATATTCATCTCAATGATACGTAGCTCCTGCTTGTGTCACTCCAGTAATGGCCACGCTTCACGGCCATGTAAGAGGACAGGCCTAATGATAGTTGTATAAACGTGCCCTTTCAACCTAAACGGAACTCGGGGTCACAAATGACACCAGTCATCTCACCACTTGGACCACGCGGCTGCAATACGTGCCTTGACATCACAATCGATGTCACCGCGTGAAGTGCAGATCCCAGGTATTGAACTGGGTGCGTGCGCTCGACCAAGTCATCGCCTATGCGACAGGTGTGGGATCTGTAGAGTTCAACGCCATGTACTCGATCTTCGCCACATTTAGCTTCAGAACGCCATTTTCAAGCGCCTCCTTCTACGTCTTCACACGTCGCACCAATCCGTCTCTGTCCGCGTTTGCCAGCGCAATATCATCAGCATGCTCATGTGAGTTTCTGATGCTGTCCAACAATCATTCGTTTCTGTGGAGCGTGATATTAGACGTATCTAATATCACGCTCCACAGAAAAGGACTAAGTACAGATCCCTGACGAACCACGACTGTGATGGGGAGGGCTTCGTGTCGCCGACGACGGTTCGAGCCACGAAATCTGTATAGTGGTACATGTCTCAGATGATGCCAATATAAGATTCTGGAACCCTTTTGGATCGCAGTGTCTACCAGATCATCGCGCGAGGAACACAGTCGTAGGCCTTCTGCATGTCTAGAAATAGGCAATGCAGAGGCGTATTCTTCGGCCTGTATTTATCTACTATGATCCTTAGTGCAAAAACAGAATAAGTAATTCTTTCACTATAAGTATAAAGTACTTTTACGTTTAAAATAGTAATTACCTAAGTAGCACATATGAATAATAGTGGCCACCGGAAGCCTGTCCAGAGTGAACGACAATGCCGCTGAGCTGATAGTGAGTTTCCTGCGACTTCTCATCGCCCCCCTCCCACAATGACGCGTCTCCCTCAGCCCGAGCTAATCCCCATGCTAAAACAACAAAGACAAATGTAAATTATTATATTCATGACTATCCTCTCAAATAACTATACAATACTAGTCATAGGTTTGGGTAGATACTGGATAAATGTGTATAATAGTGTAGGTGTATTACCTGTATAAGGTTCGACGTCCAACTCTCGCGGAAACTCGAAGTAATCATTAAATTTAATGGCACAGACTTTTTCAAAATCATATTCGAATCTTTTTAGTTGTATTACTAACACTGGAGGAAGTTTATTTAAACACAACCGTTTAACTGTCACGACCTGAAAACAAGAAACGATTATTTTTCAATGAAATTTTATTGAACTATAAGAGCCAAGAGTTTTAAGCTCAGTTCACAACGAAAGTGTAAGTGATTCAATGAGTACTTTGAAAGCGCGATCGCGCGATATTAACATCTGAAGAATATATCTAGAACATCATTTTCATTCAAAATTGTTTCCACACAGCTAACGGAAACAACAACTTAATTTAACGAGAAAACATGCATACCTTTTTATTGCATTTATCACAATGATACGCATCAGCACCTTCTAAAAGCTCTCCTCGGACGTAAGCTTCCATTGATTCTTGCAATCGCGACATATTCCTGATATCTAATGACACTACACTAAAGGGCTCTTCTTTACAGTACCTAAAATACCAATATAAATAAGTAAATGAACATATTATTTTTGACATTAATTAACATAAAAATGACACCGCCGAAATGACCAAATCTGAAATCTCAAATATTTAGGTTAAAGGAAATTATATCTGTTATGAAAGTCAAGTTTTCATTGACAGGATTGACTATGTTCAATTGGAATAAAAGATTGTCTTCATTCAAGGGCCAATCCTAGTTGCATCAAAAGCTAGCATTTTGAAGCCCGGAACCCGATTTCCCACTCGCTCTTTCCACAATTTGGAAATCTTCAATTTAGGAATTTCTTCTTTTTCACTTTTGGTAACACTTAATATGGAAGAAGTCAGTTTGGAAAGAGTAAGTTCGGCTGTCAAGTCGGTCTAAGCGTTGCTTTATCTTTTCATTTCTGAATACTTACCGGTGAGGACAGCCCTTACAATTTTTTTGATCAGAATATGTGCCTCCCATAGTCTTAGCCATAAGCTGTTCTGTACCTAGTGATTTAAGAGCCTCATCTAATGACTCAACCAATGACATAAAAAACTCTACTGCATCTTGCTGTTCACGTAAATTTACTGGTTCACCTTGTAATCTAGAATAAAAAGAAAATATGTCATACTGACCCTAATAATAACTAAACATATTGGCAAGTAAAGTGAGGTAGAGCATTGTGCTTACTTGAAATGCGCCCAAAGCCCTCTGGGTACATAATACTGAAGTTTACTGTAATGTAAGTGTGCAAATATCGCTTGAACTTGTTTTAATATTGTGATGTTGTAGTCTGTATTATTCTGTAAGTTAAAAAAATAATTATTCTTTTATTGTTTAATTTTTTCAACAAAAATATAAGCTATTCGGAGTTATAATTCACCTCAATGTTATTCTCCATTAAACTGTGATGATGACTTTCCCCAGAGAAGTCTTCGTTGAGATCTGTAGCAGCTCCTATAAAATATAAGATGAGGATCAAAGTGCCTGGGAAAAATAAGAAACCTAAATTATTCTCGTGCTTTTGCATTGTATTGCCAGATCTAGTTGGTGACTGAAGTGCAATACGATCATTGCGCAATCATACAAATAGAAACCATGCGAAGCCACATTTATTCTTCTTCTTATAAATCAGTCCCTCAATTCTGAGGATCGTGACGATATACAAGGGTTTTCCATTCGTCTCGGTCGCGGGCGTGATGGGATGCTTGCTGGATGGATCCACCTGCTGGCTTACTCATTTATATGCTCATTTATACTGTACAGCAACTAATAATAATGTACTAGTTAGTTTCTGTTTTGTGGTGGCATCTTAGACAACTGAAGTGATAAAACGAGACTATTTCTTAGTCTTGTCATCTAATTATTGTCTGGCTTTATTTAGATTAACCGCAATACATTTGATACGTACACTACATATTTCATCTAAAATATATAAGTAACAACCTTGCACGGCCAGGAGCGCATCCCGAACAGCTCGCACGCAGTATAACTGTTGCAGCACTGAGTTCATATAGCACGTGGCGCCCGCATTCTTCAAACCAACCAGACCAGCGGGTGGGCGCGGCCCCACACACGGCATGTACTCCCACTCGGATAGAGGCATACTCTTATCTAGGAATGGAAAATATTTTATAGTTAAACATATTTGTTTCGCACAGTCAACTATTCAAAACCGCGTACAGTCCAAAGCGGTTTTAATAGTCCAGTCAAAATAGACATTTGACTAAGGAATAATCCGCATAGAGCTGAAAATTGGCAGACGTTAAATACATCATTATAAATAAAATGTCAAGAATCCCCATCGATCCTACTTCTGCAAAAAAAAATATTCAAGGACAAACGTACAAATTAAAGTTTTTTTAATTTTTCTCGAAAACGGTAAGTTTTATCGTGAAAATAGGTCAGACAAAGTTATAGATCATACAATTCTCTACAAAAAAATTCCGGGGTGTAAGGTTGCCCATAGAGCATATCCCTCACACCCCGATTGACCCTGGGCCATCTTCGGTTTCGAGATGGCCCCCTCGGATAGATATGAAACTTTAATACATCTTTGTTGTAAATAACGTAACACTTAAAAGGTTTGGTACTTCTGCCTATTTGAGTTGCAATATGACATTAGGTGGGTATTTTGTTTTAATAAAACAATTTAGAACAGATAAATTATTTCCGAAATAGCAAGAAAAGTTAAATTGCCTTTGCATTTTTATTATTCCTCGCATTTCGGCGACAACGAAATCTCTATTTGTTGATAAATAATAGGCAAACATTAGTGCATCTATTTTAGGCAGATTATCCGATTGCCCTTTTTCGAATCCTTCATCCATTTCATTAATCGAATATAAACACTATTACCGTAAAGCGCGGATGAAAACTAAACAAAATACTGCACAAGCTCCTTAGCCTGTCACCGCTGGCGACTTGCTACTACAAGGAGTGTTGTAAATTGACGTCACATGCGGTCACGTGACTGTTAGCGGGACTCGATTTTTTTCGAAGTTTAAATGTCTGTAAAATCAAAACTAATGGATATTTTTGACTACAACAAAAAATAGTGCATTTGTATACATGCAAGCTTTACTGTAACAAACTTTCAACCGATTTGGCATACCTATTAACATTCTTCATTGTCGTAACAAGAGTGTTTACACCAATATGTTATGTAAGTTTGGGGTTTGTGACTTCTACTGTTCATTAAGAGTTGTTAACATAACAACTAAGTTCATGTGTATAGCTCACCACTGTAGAACATTTGTTCGAGTAAATGTGCTAGCGCAGCCATGTTAGGCACACAGCCATGCACGAGCGCCAACAGCAAGTCAGTGGCCGCGGTAGCGGCGCCGGCCGAGCGACACAGCGGCGGGGCCGGCTCGGCGCCAGGGCTCGCCTCGCCACTGCCGTTACCCATGCAGCTCCAAGCCCAGGAGTACGGCCAGAGAAATTCTGTTGTCACCTCCTGATACCAAAAAAGTATTTGAAAATGATGCACAGTGACCTTGCAAAAAACCTTTTGAGAGACTGTTAAAGTTTCATTTAATTTGGCGGGAGCCTGCAAAAAGTACATCGTAGGACTTCTCTAAATGTATATGCATTAGAGTCGCCTGCAGAATGCTGCTCTACACCGAAGCGGCGGTGAAGGAGAGATGGAGAAAATATGTTGCAGTTGCTCAACAAAGAGCACGCTACTAAACAGCTTCCAAACCTGGAACTTATTGCCCCACAAGGTATTTGAGTAATTCCCATATGAAAAATCAGATAACGGTGGAGCCTCACATAATGTGCACCTTCTCACAGATATTTATAACCGCAACTTGAAGCCCGGGGAAATGCCAATATAGGTTTAGCATACTAGTTCCTATACATAAAGGAAAAGTAGTAAGGTAGTAATCGCGATACAAGATCATGTGTCCACACTATGAAGCTCTTAGAAAGTGTGATCAATTCCAGATCATGTCAAGAAAGTACTTTCTCTAGAGGGCTAACATTGACTTCATCTATTGGGGGAACAATGGACTCAGCTTTTTCCCTTGTGGATCTTGACGCACAAATACATCCAGAAAGCATATATTGACATTATCAGAAACATGTTCAGTGTTGAACTGTTCAACAGTTCAGCAGAATTCTGCATTGAGCCCCTTTCTATTCACTACGGTGCATGATGGAGTCACGAAGAGTAACGGGTGAACTCGCGGAAAGTGTGGAATGTTGCGCTTAAATATGGAGATCTTGAACTAAATATGGCGAAGATTATGTAAACCACATAGTCTGTGGGAGTTCATTTGTACCGAAAAAGCTGTAAAAATCAACCAGTTAGAATTTGTATTATGTATTTGTATAACACTATGGCCTAGCTAGTAATTTAAATCAACAGAATGGAAATGGAATGGTTTTTCTAAAAAGACTTTGGAAATAGGAATGAACTTAGTCTCTTTAAATATATTATTGTATAAAGTCATATCATGTGGACTTGTGAGAATTGTCATTGGCAAAAAGGCTCGAGCTCTCATTTACGAGCCCAGTGGCCAAAAATCGAGTGGGCTCACTGAATTACTGGGCTGCTATGTACTTCTCCTGTAAATCCTCTGATAACACCCAAGCTAAAAAGGCTTTTTTATAAATGCATAATACGATCAAAACTGCTACATGGCAGCGAAGTTTGAGCCACCTGGGTTAGAAATACCCAGGAGCTACCTGTTACTTAAATGGAGGTGCTGATGTGATTGTTTAGCGTTATGCGATACGCAGTTTCTTCATTCACGATTTCCAGGTAGCGTTGTCTAGGCTATTTGATAGCAAGCAGGAGGGAAAATCGGTCAGAGATGCCTGGACTGCGTGGGGTACCTGGAGTGAGTCCACGCCACTATACCAACAAGCTAGAGGTTTTAGTGATAAAATTAGATTTAAAGGGTTAACTCACGATGAAGATCGATTATGTAGGAAGGCTGACCCTAGTAATAGTCGGAATTAATAATGTGTCAGGAAGAAGAAAAGTTTACCTTAATCAGTCCAGAGTCTTTGTGATCAGCGTGCGCACCATACTGATATTTAACTTGAGCTGGAACATGATTGAACAACTCTTTGGTGAGATTCAGGTGTCCCTCTAACAGCGTGTCGTCCAGAGTTTCACGACTCGCACGAACCGCTCTGAGCCATGCCACCTGTAAACATTGCGTGCTACTATTTATCTAAAGTTCGTAGAACTCTATTATTTGGTAATTCATAAGTGAGAACCACGGATCATTCTCAAGAGTTTCGTGGGGTTTGGTAATGGAATCAGTGAGAAAAAAAAGTACCAGTTGTTCCACGGGACAAATTTGCACTTGAATTAGTGAGAATGATCCGTTCTCACTAGATCCATTGCCAACCGCCATGGTACTACTACAAATAAATTGGGAAAATGGAACTATTGAGAATCATCCAGAAATACAAACATACTTCCAGCGAGAGATCTTCAAGCGTGCGCGCAGTGGGTCCAGCCAGCGCCACCAGTCGGCAAAGCAGCTGCAGGAACTGCTGAGCGTTCCGCGCGTTGCGCTGCAGGCGAGTCGCGGTGGCAGAACGGGGCGCGGCGCCGCCCAGAGCGCCCAGGGCGGCGCGCGCGCCGCCACCTCCCCCCCACGCGCACATGGCCAGCAACTGCTCTGCGCACGACACGCGCACCTGCAATACACACGTTACGGACAACATTAGAGTATTATAATGACCGGCAAACATCTTGACAATTATAACAATTAGCGTTTTATAGGTCTCTTTGTAGGTAGTGCGGGGTGCGACGGCCTCGGCGCGCCAATTGACCAATTATATTTAGCCAATCAACGGGCTCCAAGGGCTCGCATCATCGGTTGATCATTCCTTTTATTGGTTTATAGTTGGTTCATATAGCGCACATGCCCGAACTTTCTAACGTTTGTTCAAGATGTTTGCTGGCATGTTTGCTGGCACTTAATTATTTATAACTAAAATTTTACAAATTGTTAACATCTGGAATGTTAAGCCTTGCTTTTCGGACTTCATCTAAGCTTACCATCAGGCAGGGTGGAGTCGAATTGATAATTGATACCCATACTAAAATATTAGGGCGAATTATATAAATTTTGCCTTATGCTGCTTATAAAAATGAACAGCACTTCAAACTTACTTGAGGATTAGGGCAGTCGATCATTAAATAGAGAGCTGTATCCTGCCACCAGGGCTCGTGCAGTAGCGACTCCAGGTGCCCGCCACCCAGCGCCATACAGATAGTCACCACTTCCATACACTCACGAACCACTTTAAAAGAAAAGTGAACGTTACTTGAATTAAAAGGAAATTAGATATAGGGTTGATATAAGAATTAAAAGGGTATTTTAATTTACAACACTGCACGCAGAATTGTTTATAAAAGACAAATGTCAATTCGGACTCAGTCCTACAGTCCCGATTTAATTTTACTAATGTTGCGTGCTTAATCCTACTACAGGTCTAACATCAAATAATCTTAATGCCAGTTTTTTTAAATCAAAAAATCAAAATCATCAAAAAAAAACATCTTATCATCTCACTCACGTGTAACATCATCAGGGTGAACGATTCCGTTCATGTCAATGGGTTGAGCCACAGAATACGCGAGGCTGTAAAGTGCGCGAACTGTGGCTGTGGTGGGGACGCGCCACCAAACTAACGTCGACACTGATTCACTATCTTCGCCGCTTATGACCACCTATGAAACAAATGTTCACAAGTTGATAAGTGTGTAACACAATATAACTATCAGCCGAGCTCCAATCCCAGTTGAATCTAATGCTTGCACTTTGGAGCTACCTCTTACTGCACATTTGGTTTACTTGACTTTTACGGGATCTACTGTCGTGTGACCCGCTCGGGCAACCCCAAAAGAAAAGCCTGTGCCAGAGTGTCATCCGTCAATCAGCAGGTGTAGCGGCTTGCAGCTGATATTGGCTTGGACCCCGAAGAACTCGGTGGGGCCTCATACACAACTTCATACAGTAGATATAAAGAGGACTTCTGATAAAACATAAAATTCATAAAATACGCTTATTCTAAAATCATTAATATCATTCTAATTATTATCGAGGTTATCAGGGAAATTAAGTTGCAAGATTGTTGTGTAAAATTAAATAATTGCACCTGCTCCCCTAACGTGTTAGCTAACTTCTCAGCAATTGCTTTAACTATCAATTCACAGCTATGATTAGGCACCGTCTGTAAAGCTTCTCGTAGTATTGTGACATCCATCCTGCAAGTAAAAATATCAAATTACCAAAGAACTGCTTTATTACTTATATTATATATATTATATTGTAGAATACAAATCAAGTACCTGAATTCTTTATCCACACTAGTGTCTGAACCATCTGGAGCAAGTATCTCAAATAAATGACCCAATGTGTATAACGCTAGCTTGGCCAACCTGACTAAAGCTAAATAGCCAACCCTGCAACAAAAAAATTAATAAAATAAATAAACTGTAGTGTGTTTCTAGTTTCAAAACAATTAAAATTGCACCAACTGAAGATGAATGCACAGAAAGTTTAAATCGATATATTCATTTCACTAACCTGCGTGTATGTGATGCAGCACCTTGTAAGAAATCCTTATCTGACAAACATTGAACTAAGAGAGGAGCCTTTTTAACGCAAGCTAGCTGAAAACTGCGACTCCGGTCCAGTCTTGTGTCCGACGAAGGCATCACCATGCTATATAAAACCTGCATATTACATTTGCAAATTAGTCGCACTATTTTTATCGATTAACTCATGTTTATTTATTTCATACATACTTCTACGTTATAAGCCACAGTGGGTGGCGCTGGACCGTAAAGCATATCTCTTAGTTTTGTATCCTCCCGACAAAGCAATGCCTCTGTTAATTTATCCACCTGAAATTTAAATAAATAATTTTACTTAATTGAATACTGACTAAATAATAGTTAAACATGTTATTGAAATATTACATACAGTTTGTTTATGTGCTGGACAAATCTGCGATAATAAATGTGCAGCTTCAGTCAATTGTCCATGATTTTTTGTGATGCCAATGTGTTCCAATTCTAATATAAATGGCAAGTACCAGGATCCTTGGGCAAAAAGCTAGAAAAACCAAAGATAAGTTTTATACAGTATCTTAATATTATAGACGTAAAGTTTAATGTCTGTGGAGAAACCTCGTAAGATGTGTAAGGAGATAAGCAAATGGACGGCTGTTGTCTCTACCTACCCTGCAGCCCTGGAGGAAGAAACGCAGTTTTTTTAGTACTCATAATTTTTTGTATTTCCCAAAGAGGAAGACACATATTATCTACTAAACTAACACCCAATGCTTTAATAACGAGCCTATTTCCGTCATCTGGGCAAAATTACACTCTTGAATGTTTCTTAACGGAAACCTCCGTATAAGATAATAAAATAATAATATAATGAATGTTTTAGAATATATTTTTACAAACTTCAGTGAAGTTTGTTTGTATAATTTTTTTTACAATTTTATGTTAATACTAATTCATAGAAATCCTATCTATACGTATATAATAGCCTATCTACCTAGTCTTGCCTAACCTAACATTTATTACTTTTACAGTGTGTTAGTTTAATACATAAATATAAAACAATTTAAAATATGAAAAGCTTATTCGAAGTGGTCTCCATTGGCTGCAATACAGTCCTTAAACGTTGAGGCCAGTTATCAATAGAAGCACGCACGCTTTCCATGGGAAAATTCTTCACTGTCAATCGTATGGATTGTTTTAGGGACTCCAATGCGTTTAGAGTAAGCTGTAATCTCTAAAACTGGCCATAAATCATAATCCAGCGAATTAAGATCAGGACTAGACGACGGCCAGTCTTCAGCTCTGATGAAGACCGAAAAGATTGTTTCCAACCAAGACTGCGTAGACCGTGCTTTATGACCCGGCGCCGAGTCTTGCTGGAAAGAGCATTCTTGGTTATTGAACATGGTGTTGCTAAGGTGCTTCACTACCTTCTTAAGAATGGTATCTTGAAACACTTGTGCCGATGTTTTGATACCTTTTTTACAAAAGTATGGCTCAGTCACTCCTTCATAGCTAATAACCTTACTGCTTGGACCACCTTTTCCGTACGAACACTACGTGGATAGCCAGATCTTTTTCTGTCACAAACAGAGGAGGTCTCATTTTACTACTAATACCAAGCGTATGGAGGGTTGTCTATTGTTTACCCGAAGATTATATACCATAATCATCCTATTCCCGAATTTCATTTACCCGAATTTCATTTGCCTGAATGTTTTGTTTGCCCTAAAAGACATATGACATACTTTTAATTGCCCGAAACTTAGGATACCATAAGATACGAGTGCTATACGTATTGTTTTTCATATTTTTAATTGCCATAATAATTATGATGATGATTATGATTATTAGACATAATATTAAAATGCCATAATAATTATTAGACAAATATTTAAACGCCATAATAATCATTACACATTAATGGTCACAGTTCTAACCTAACTCAAATGGCACCTAACCAAACTACTTCTGGGTCGTTTATAAAAAAAGAACCCTAAAGTGCCCTAAAGTCCCGATTGCTGCCAGTTTCTCCTGATATAACAACTGTTACACACCCAATGTCGATGGCAAATGATGTTATGGCATATGATAATTATGGCATGTGATAATATTAGGGCAAGTGATAATTAGGGCTTACAATGAAATAAAATTCAAGACAATTTAAAATAAAATTCAAGACTATTTAGACGACAAACAAGCTTGGATATGAACTGTTTGCTCTCTGTCTATGCTACTCAAATGAAATATTGTACTTAGGTTAAGTAAATATGTTTGTAAATAGACCAAAAAAAAAACAGCCCGCTGAGTTTCTTGCCGGAGTCTTCTCAGGACAGGGCTGCGTTTCGAACCGCTGGTCCATTTGCTAAACATTAGATTAAATTTTTTTTATGACGTTTTGTAAGTTCCATATTGATGGTCTATACAGAATAAATGGTTTTTGACTTTGAATAATTATGACAAATGATGTTATGGTAAGTGACTTTATGGGAAACAAAGCTTCTAGCACGTGAATAATATAGCAAATAAGAGTAGGGCAAATGATATTAGGGCAAATAAAATTCGGGCAAACGGCGGTATACCCGTATGGAGAGTTTTAAAAATTGCATTTGGCTCCATACCTACTTTGTGTAATGCAATCAATGCGATTCGGTTCTCTTTATCACACCACTCCATTTTAATATCGCAAAATATTGTACATTGTATTGTCGCCAAAATGAGAAAACACAATGAACAATCATCATCATCATCATCATCATCATCGTCAAGATTCCGAATTCAAATGTAATACTTGTTTATTTTTAATTGTAACAGTATTTATGGCTAGACTAAGTAGATACCATTGTCTGTAGATTTCGGACTTGTTTTTAACGCAACACTTGTTTTTAAATTTTATTGTAAAATGAACCTTCAAATAACTGAAAAATTACTTCGCGAGAACCGCTATATCGTGCTAGAAACGACCCAATTATAATTTCCCCTCGATATACCGATGAAAGTGACGTAGACGATGATGTTATTGACCCTACCTACGACATTGAAGACCAACACGGTGTATCCGGTAACAGACGTAACAATTATTTATTGCCAACTAACTCGAATATATCTAGTTCTGACAGTGATTCTCTTGATCATGACAGCCGACGTGGTAGAAAGAGGGTAAGGAAACCTGAAAATTGGAAACAAAACAGGGCTAAGAGATTGCGTAACGAAGGTCAAAAATATAAATTTATGTCTAAGACACAGAAGAGAATATCAGCTCGGTGTTTGAAAGTTCCCTGCTCAAATTGTAGGCTGAAATGTAGTGAACTCATAAATGATGATAATAGATACGACATTTTCATAAATTTTTGGCAATTAGGTGACTTACACAAGCAGAGGTTGTTTATTACTTCTTGTATGTTGGATATTCAACCCAAATACAAATACACGAATGCCGAAAATCCACGCCGTCCTAATAAGGCTTTTTATTTTACTGTCAATAATGAAAGGGTAAGAGTCTGCAAAACTTTTTTCAAAAGTACTTTAGATATAACTGATAGAATGATATTTACTATAAGGTCAAATACGAATGAAAATGGGTTTGTGTTGGAGGAAAGACGTGGAAAACATGGCAATAATAAAACATTAAGTGCTGAATTGGTGGCGGATATAAAAAAACATATTAATTCTATACCTCGCATGGAATCGCATTACACCAGGTCTCAAACCGGTAAAGAATATATAGATGGTAGCAAAACAATTAAAGACCTTTACACAGATTTTGCAAACACACAGATAAAAGAGAACAAAGAGACCGGACATTACATAACCTATTACAAGATTTTCAATGGCGAATTTAACCTAAGTTTCCATCGTCCAAAAAAAGATCAATGCGACCTGTGTGTCAGTTACCAAAATTCCGATGATAACCAAAAATTGCTCATAAGAGATAAGTATAGAACACATTTAAAAGAAAAAGAGTTAAGTAGGACCGAAAAATTAAATGATAGGGGAAATGCAGACGTCAATAATAAAGTTGTAGTTTACGACTTGGAAGCTGTTTTGCCTTGGCCTAGAGGAGAAACATCGGCATTCTACTATAAATCTAAATTAAACAGTTATAATTTGACTTTGACAGAACTTAACAATAAAATTTGCAAGAGTGCATACGATAACGTCCACTGTTACTTTCTGACAGAGTTTAATGCTAAAAGAGGAGCTATAGAAATAGGCTCTTGTGTATGGGACTATTTAAAGATAATCGGTACAGTAGATAATGGTGAAGAAGAAAAGAATATAATTTTTTATTCGGATAACTGTTGCGGACAGAATAAAAATAAATTTATAGCTACTTTATATTTATATGCTGTACAAACTTTAAATATTTCCAGCATTACTCATAAATTTCTTATAAGAGGTCACACTCAGAATGAGGCGGACAGTGTGCATAGCCTCATTGAAAAAGAAATTAAAAAGAATTTGAAGGGAGGTCCTATTTATACACCTGATCAGTAAAAAGCTTTAATTAAACCTGCAAAAAAAAGTAAACCAGCCATAAATGTACATGAATTTACTTATGATTCATTTGTCAATATTAAAGAACTTCAAGAAGATTGGGGATACAATTTCAGTGTAGATATTAACGGGAAACCAGTAAACTGGAATGAAATAAAACAATTAAAAATGATAAAAGGAAATCCTTTTTCATTTTATTATAAAAATTCATATGAGGATCAATCCTTTATAGAAGTAGACGTTAGAAATAAACGAAAGAAAATGAAGCTAGAGAGTGAAATTCAGCTAAAACCAGCATACACAGAAAATCAAACATTAAGTGACAATAAGAAGAAGGATTTGAAAGAACTCCTCACCAAAGGGTTAATCCCTGCTTATTATGCAAATTTTTACAACACAATATTGTAAAAATATGCATATTAAGTAGCCTACTAAGATAGTCCACTTCTTCGTGCATTAATACTCTTTTGCTTTGGACTGATCTCATTTTATGCCAATGATAATAATGATTGAATTGTGATAGTAGGTACTTATAAGATTTTTAAAATAACTTTGTAGAACGGTTTGAATTTTTTGTTTATAATTTTATGTCATGTTACTTTAACTGATGTTGTATTTTCTTTGAGATTTTATTATTTAGTAAGAATTTTATATTGAGGCTGAATTAAGGGTAAACTGTCATGGGTTTCCCTTAGGTTTTAGTTGTACACTGGCTGTCAAGCTTGGTTTTATTGACTGTGTTAAATTTCAATTAAACTGTATTATTATCTATAATGGAGAATTCATTTAATGTTAAACAAGTTCATTAAAACATAGATTTAACATTTTTATCTTTTTAGAAAATAAAAAAGCATTATTCCCTAATAAATAAAGTTTTAATAAATAACATTAATAAAAAAATGCATTAATAAGTTTTAAGTTGTATGATATTTTAAATACTACATTGATTTTTAATCATAAAACGAACTAAGTCACTAATGTCATTTTAAAAATCCTGTATCTTTAAATTTATAATGAATAGCAATTAATTATTATATCTCATTTGAAAGGTTAGTTCATCGACTATAATATTAGCTTGACACTATTCCTCAATTGTGTCTAATATTATAAATAATAAAGAATTTCGTGAACAAGTCATTGTTGCGAAACTTTAAACGCGTTTTACCAAAAAACATGTTTTTTGAATTGTTGCAGTTTATTATTTAACAAGCGATATCATAAAAACTAAAGTGTTTCGATTTTTCTGATGAGAAGTGTATTATGATTTTTTCTTCTTTTTAGATTCTTTATTTAAAAATATAGAATTAGGATGTAAAACAATAAAACAGTTCAATTGTTTTTCCATATAAAAAGGCTTTCAGTCGTAGCTTACGATCATTCAGAAATCTGATGTAGTCAATTTTAACGGATTTAAAATACTTTTTCGCTGAGAGTTATGATTGAAAAATGCCAAAAGAATTATCAAAAGTTTTACGAGCAAGAATAGTAACTTTGAGGGAAGAGGGAAGTGTATCCTATTTAACAAGCGATATCATAAAAACTAAAGTGTTTCGATTTTTCTGATGAGAAGTGTATTATGATTTTTTCTTCTTTTTAGATTCTTTATTTAAAAATATAGAATTAGGATGTAAAACAATAAAACAGTTCAATTGTTTTTCCATATAAAAAGGCTTTCAGTCGTAGCTTACGATCATTCAGAAATCTGATGTAGTCAATTTTAACGGATTTAAAATACTCTTTCGCTGAGAGTTATGATTGAAAAATGCCAAAAGAATTATCAAAAGTTTTACGAGCAAGAATAGTAACTTTGAGGGAAGAGGGAAGTGTATCCTACACAACGAGAGAAATAGCACGCAGAGTTGCTATATCCCAATCCTGTGTCGTGTGTGACCATGTTGCAGAAGTACCACGAGATGGGTAATTTAGCTGACCGACCCAGTAGTCGCCCAATTGTTTTAACCGCTGCCAAAAGCACTATATTAGATTGCTTGCAGCCCGTGACCCAACAATCAACGCTACTAAAATAAAGGCAGAAGTTCGGGCTGCCTCTGGGGTTGAAGTTAGCACTCAGACCATTCGGAATTGCTTGCACCAGGCTGGATTACGAGCATGGAGGTCTTGGCGAGCTTCTCTGAATTCCCGGCAACGTCAACATCGGAGATTGCAGTGGGCTATGCGAATCAGTACTCATCCAGATAACCGACGTGTCTGTGTCTGGAGAAGACCAGAGGAGACCGTGAAAGGCGAAGAATTGCCAGTGGAACAGTTCAGCAAGGCGGGAAATCGGTTTCCTTTTGCGGTGGTATTATGATTGGAGCTTAAACGCCTTCGATCCCGTATTGATGCTTCATGATAGCAGACATGTATGTAAGCATTTGCTATTGATGGAATTGTCAGACCATTCCGCGTAAACCATGGGCACCAATTTGTACTGGACGATGATAATGCGATTTTATTTTTGCACCAGTGATTCCTAACATAACGCCATTATCCCGGAGGATTACCTTTTTTTTTTCGTGCGGAAATCCCTTCGGATATCCCCCCGCCCGGGGGCGGTTATGTCGGGCTTGCACCGACTAAAACCGCATGCCGTCTCGGGTCTTAAGACGCCGGGGTGTAAGGTTACCCATAGAGCATATCCCTCGCACCCCGACTGACCCTGGGCCATCTCCGGTTTCGAGATGGCCCCCTCGGGTTTGGGAACCACGGTGTCCCCGTCTTGCCCCGGTTTGGGGGAGGGGCGCTAGTCGCCCCACCGTCCCGGCTAATCAGAGGGACACATGGAAAGCTTCCGAACAGCCCTCAACGGGGCCGTCCTCGCCTCGGTCGGAGTTGGCCGAAGGCGGCAGCGTCTCTCCCACCCTAGGAGAGAGGCGCTGCCGTCTCCGTTGCCCAGGGTGCACCGCATGGAGGTCCCCAACCAAGCACCCCCCCCGGAGGATTACCTACCCTTTACTAGTTACGTATTGTTTTTAGTGCAGTGAAATCAGATCTATCAATAAAGAAATATATCTGCAAGAGTGACAACCCTATTAATGAAATAACCGTATGCATCTTTAAAAAATTGCAGCTTCTAGATTCCATGGAATTGGGACGTGTGATTTACGTGGTGTGCTGGAAATATAATGAGAATAATTTTAGTACCAGTACCAGTAGTAGAACCGAAGATCAGCTAGATCTCCGGTTCTACTTAACAAATTGTAATCAAGCACACGGTAAATTTTCAATCTAGTAAAGTAGTTTTTGGATCCTTCGCGAGAAATAGGTCTGTAGTTGTTAACACAGTCTCTGTTACCGCTCTTATAGATTGGATGAATAATTACTTCTTTTAGAGCATCAGAGAATACACCTGAGCTTATGGCAAGATTGCAGATGTGAGTTATTGGGGGGGGGGGGGGGGGCAATTGTTTTTTGCAGAGCTTTAAAATAAACATAACATAACTTCACGCCTGTATCCCCGAAGGAGTAGGCAGAGGTGTATTACACACCCACGATTCGCCAGTTATGTTAAGGTCCCAATGTAATAGGGGGCGAGCGTATTGCCATCTACCGGGCACATTATTAAGCGAGCAATAATTAAAACTTATTAATGCAACTACGAAAAGTCAGAGGTGTGTGCCCAGGGCTACTGGGGATAGAACTCGAGGCCTCGTCTCAGCAGTCCGTTACGTACGCCACTGGGCTACCGCCGCTTTTTTTAGCAGCTTCAATCACTTTTTTATTTTTATCGCAGCTTTAAAATGCGAGGCGTATAATATCCCACCCAGGCCCAATTTTGTTAGCTATTGTATTATGGTTTCAACTTCAGTCTCTGTCACTTCCAATAAAGCCCTTGACGAGACTGGACTCGATAGTGAAATGCTAGGTAGGGGATTGTTACCAAAAACAAGCGGCGTAATTATTTCAACTAATTTTGATCGAATTGATGAAAAGAAGTCATTTGCGTCATCTATCGATGGTTTAGGGTCAACGTTAGTCCTCCGGAACTCCAAAGGAGGGTCACGGTTTTATATGGTGCCCACAACATTTTTAATTGCACTCCACTGGCTTCGATAATAGAACCTACCTCGTCAATTAGGTTTTATCATATTTTAAATTGAGTTCTCCAACAAGAAGATTGCAGTAATTACGACTTAATCCTTACTACCCGGGAATCGAACCCAGCAGTTGTATACTCTACCGGTGTTCCACTGAGTCATATTAGATACGTATCTATGTCCTATATATTTTAAAAGCACCAAATACTTTACACTTTCAAACGAATAATGTCAAGGAACATATTTTCCTAAGGAATATTTTATTAAATTGTTTATACTTACAACGCCAGGTAAAGCGTGTTCGGGTGTGGGCGAGTGCGGAGATGACGACGTACTGGAATCGCTGCTAGACTCGTTGGACGAACCACAGCCACCACTACCACACACTTGACCATCATACACCTAACAAACAGTACATGATGAGTCCTCGTCATTACAGTGTTCATATTTTGCATTGAAGGTGCAATCAGTAACTTACCTTTGCAACAATCACAGTTTTGTCTCGGAGCGGTATTTGCGAAAGTATTTTTCTATCGTGACTAGAATCTAATAACTCTCCATTTACATACAGTTCCAACTTATTCACATATAATTCTAACTTTATATTGCTTTCTGAAGCGCATTTGAGCCTAGAACAAACCAAAAACGTATTATGGAGATACTTAACCGCAAAAAGTATTTAGAGTGATTTTTACTTTTTTCGGGTTAGGGACAAGCGAATTCGATTTCTGGCAGATATTTTGATTTCTCGATGTTTTGAATACAATTTCGCTCGTCCCTGACTCAAGCAACGTAGCAGTAAGTATTTGTTTTATGGCTACTAACCTCCTTTGAATCGTAGCACGTAAGGAGTGCAGTGTCTCATTCGAGTGTGAAAATAACTCAACGTCCTCTACTTGTCTTTGGCCAGTTTGAAAATTAAATCTGATTATTATTGTACATTGCCTGCCCCGACCGGACCGGTAGATGGGTAATATCTGTCGTTCCGCTGAAAATCTTCTATCACATTCGTTTATATATTCTTGTATGGCACGAATCACTCTACACATTCTCGTACACCCCTCTGACGAATCTGTAAAGTGGATACACTAATATTATCCGACGTAGTAATAGCAACCCTTTCTTCAATGTGATTGTAAAATTGCTATATTTATTTTTAGCCCCCGACTCAAAAACAACGGGGTGTTATAACTTTAACGTGTCTATTT
This sequence comes from Cybosia mesomella, assembly GCA_946251805.1. NCBI lineage: Eukaryota > Metazoa > Arthropoda > Insecta > Lepidoptera > Erebidae > Cybosia > Cybosia mesomella. Next base: position 23,127,636 of record OX276390.1, on the reverse strand, counting down.
GTGGTATTATAGCTCCCAGACGGATGAACCGATTTTGATTTTTTTTTTTTTTTTTTTTTTTTTTTTTTTTTTTTTTTTTGTTGGTGAATTAATCGTCGACTGTTCTCAGCTATGTCGGGAGTTTTTAGATTTTAAATTAAACTCTTATTGATAGTGGCTCTTCGATGTCACGATATAGGTAGGCTTAACCACAGATAACATAATATTATTCTAATACAGATACACAAACTAGAACCTAAATTTGAAGACACCGTAAGTCACGTATCTAGCCTGGTGAAATAAGTACAGTTTTCCTCCAATAGATGTCTACAATAATTGAAGATTCCAACTTGGATATTACAGATTTTGTACAAGAGGTAATAAATGGCGCTGTATTAAATTTTCGTCCACTTCAAATAATTTCAACCGGGCTTTGGGGCACTGGACGGTTGTCGGCGTAAACAGACTGTCTACGATCGTCAAGTTCAAGGAACAGAGCGTAGACTGAGAATATAAGCTGAAGCTATAGACTGGCTATCAGCGTATACGAGAGAGGAATAGTGGTAGATTTTTTCTTATCGCCAAGCTTTAAAGGAGAATGCCCATTCTTGGTTGTGCTTTTAGACATTCGCGTCAATATTTCAAATGTTAAAAAATAATATTGATTATATTATGACTTTTCAACACTAAATCGCTTCTATAGAACTTGGGGTTTGAATTTAAATTATAAAGATATAAATCTTGAATGACTAATCGTTTCCATTGTAATTCAATTGTTACCATTATATAAAATAAACCATTGGTGGTAGAATGCAAATATACCAATCTTTTTAAAATAATATGGTTAAATAATAATACGTGATAATAATTCGCAATGTGACATTCAAATATATTGCAGTTATGTAATCTTAATATTTCGTGTATGTATTCGTAGTTTATTAGTGATAATCAGTGAAAGTTGTAAAATAATGTATGCTTCAGTGGTAGTTTTCTCTTAATTTATACATGGTATCTGTCTTAAAACATTTCAAAAGAAAACTCAAACGTCAGTTCAACAGTCAGTGACACAATATTTTCTTGTTGTTGTTGTTGATTTTCTCGTTGTAATCATTTAATTTCTCAATAACCCCAAGTTCTGTTACAATATGCGTTTATATTTCAGATGATACTTAATGCAGGCTTTTTAATGCCGTTTATACTTATTTGACATAGCAAAAAAAAAGTGTGCAACCGATTTCTATACTGACATGGGCATTGTCCTTTTCCCATAATAAAGGTAATAAAACGTCATGTAAAGTACATTCTCAGTCTACGGAAGAGAGCGAAGTAGCATAAATCAAATTCTGATTGCCTTCTACGTATGAAACATTCCAGTTCATCCTAAGGTTGCCTGGAAGAAGTCGCGTTTAGCAATATGGCCGCCCTATGTACAGTCAACGAGTAAAAAGTAGCCTAACAAATTCTAATTCACGGATCACCTGATGAAACCTTTCATAAAATAATAAACAGAATATGAAATATATTATATTTTTTTAGATGATTACGTCTATTATTGATACTTGTATTCCAGTTTACAAGAGGTTTGTAAATATTGCACTGTAAAGCAACTGAAGTCGTTGACTGTACCTATATTTTAATAACCTTGTTGATAATATTAATGTATTTATTTTATTTTAAATGGTATACAAATAACGTATTATCTAACTGTCTATTTTCTGTCTGTATTATCTATGAATTTAAACAACTTTTTAGGTGCTCCCTAAGTTGGCGGGTGGCAATAATTTTTAATTGATTTTTTTTGGCAATCAATTGTTCGCAACTGTTCTTCTGTTGTTCCATCAACAAGTATATTTTCGTTTTATTTGAAATTAATAATCATTTTGTCATTAAGTTAACGTCAACTACAGATTTTTTAAAATTCATTTTTCCTTTACGATTTTAACCATTTCTAAAGTTCTATCAAAAAAATCTCTTCGGTCTTTACCCTTTAATTTAGTTATAAAGTTTTTTTATTTCACGCTGAATAATTGTCATTGCGCATGCGCAGTAGTCTCTTGTGGCTTGAACACACAGCGTATGCTCGGCAGCCGCTAGAGTGACTGTTTTGGCGCGACCTTTTGAATTTTTGCATCGCGGTAGCGAGCGAAGCGAGCTCGTGAACACTGCGCGACCCTACACAGATAGACATAGGTTAGAAGGGTTTGGTTACATCCCGACTTTCGTGTTAGGTTACTTGTGATAGTGTGATATCTCTCATTAATCATTAGGTACCTATTCATAGGGGTGTGTGTTGGGTAACCTCCTCGAGTGTCGCTCCGATTCCGATCCCGCTGCAGTCCGGGGGGAACGGAATCGGAGCGGCCGGTACACCCTGGGCGGCGGTCAATGGCTTCCCCTTCACCCCTTCATAGGGTTGGCATTGATCGTCGGCCAATACCCAACGTGGCGGGAACACATCGCTCTCCGTACTCCTCTGCTTTCAGAGGAGACAGGATGAGCGATGCTGTTAGTGGTGAGATGGCCCAGGGTCAGCCGGGGTGCGAGGGATATGCTCTATGGGTAACCTTACACCCCGGCGTCTGAAGACCCGAGACGGCGTGCGGTTTTAGTCGGTGCAAGCCCGACATAACCGCCCCCGCTGGCCGGCGGGGGGGTATCCGAAGGGATTTCCGCACGATAAAAAAAAAAAAAAAAAAAAAAAAAAAGGTACCTATTCATAAGATATACAACTACCTATAGCAACTCCTTGCTGAAAAAAAAAGCCCAGAAAATCTGTAGTTGGTGCTAACTTGAGTTATTTCAAGCTAGCCAAAATAAATCAATAATAAATTGATATCCCCAACCAACTTAATGGAGCTCTTCTCAGGGCTTGCATGTAATCTGTGCTATTGATAAATGTCTGATATCATATCTGACAGACCCTTTGGTGAACACGGTCCACTTTCCCGTAATGACTACTTAACTTTCCCAAAGTGACTACTTCCCAAAATAACTACTAATAATATAATTTACAAAAAACTAATAAGTACTTCAAATAAAATAACCCACGTTAAAGTTAACGAAATGGAGACTGCCACAAAATACATGCCACCAAAAATGCATTGTATTTTGTGGTAGTATCCATTTCAGGACTGGCCGAATTTGCTTTCGTCCGAGTGTTTATTCTCACTTAGATTTCATTTTTGGACTTATCTTAAACTTTGTGTACGTGTTCCTTGATTTAATGGCTTTTTTGTCGAGAGCATTTTGCGATGGGGGGGGGGGCATAGTGGATAAAAAGGGGGGAATAGTCGACAAAAAGGGGGGAATAGTCGACAAAAAGGGGGGAATAGTCGACAAAAAGGGGGGAATAGTCGACAAAAAGGGGGGAATAGTCGACAAAAAGGGAGAAATAGTCGACAAAAAGGGGGGAATAGTCGACAAAAAGGGGGGAATAATCGACAAGAAGGGGGGATTTTTACTGTCCCTCCAGCACAAAATGACCACTTCGCAAAATGACCACATTCCATTATGACTATATCCCAGAATGATCACTATTAAACTGACCATTTCTCATAAAGACAGTACCTCCAATTCTGTTGTTGCAATGAGTGCAACATTTGAATTTATCAGTGTTGATTTTGGGAAACTGGTTAATTTGGGTGAGTGCTCATATTTAGCAATTGTTTAATTTGGGAAAGTGGTCAATTTGAGAAAGTGGAGCACATCACTGAAGAGACAGAATTGCGGTGATTGTCTCATAACAACTACATTTCAAAATTACCACATCTCTAAATGTACACTTCTCAAAATGAACACATCCTATAAACATGTACTAGTATAAATAAATCAGTGAAAACAAATGGCTATCGGTAAAAAAAATGAACATCAGTAAAATTGTGTTTTTAATAATCTATATGCGATGACCAACCTAAGAAAAAGAGCCATTTTCTTAGGTTGACCTTATTGGCAAATCATTAAAAACACGTATTTCGGGTATTATACGAGTATATGAGACTGATCTCGAATAAAACTAAAAAAAGGAATATATGCAATGACAATAAGGTCAAAAACTGCTTGCACCTGTTTTCGCAGTGGCCATCGCATGTGGAAAGTTAAACAATTTTTGACCGCCTTTACCGATCCTCAATTGTTTCTTCTGGTGCTAGTACTAGTACTTATTAGGTACCTACTTAATTAGTAAGTGAAAGCACTACTTTCGCGCAATTTTGAACGTCAAGGTGGCATTGTACTCATCATTAACTTTGAAACTTTGTCACTATACTTACTTTTAACGCTCTGTAGCATCACCTACTTTTGACACCTGGATATGATCATCAACTTTAGACGCTGGCTGTACCATATCTACTTATGTTTAGATTTAGATCGGAAAAAGAGAACATCTAATGTTAATACTTAATAATATTATGTTCTTCTGATGTGTAGTAAAAATAGTTGAAATTCATTACAATGCCATCTATGGTCGTTAATTTAAGTTAGTAAGAAGGATCGAAAACCATTTTGTCGTCATTAAAAAGCTGTCATGTATAAAGGTTATTAATTGTTTCCTAACTACTTTGTTTGATAAGTTTAAATAGCCACAAGGATATTGATTAACGTAGCTTTAGGTTGGTTGACTGGTAACCTTTACACAGCTTAACATGGCCACAATAGTTTTTTTGTTTATGAATATTTTAAGTATGACATGAAACATGAACATAAATATGATATGAAACATTTGTTTCATCTATTAGTGAAAACTTATTACTTATTCTGTACTTTTAGTGTACTGGTTGGGTATGCATGGTATAACAGAGTAGTTATTCCAGTACCTTCATGCGCCTCCATTTCCTTCTGCATGCGCTGCGTGCGCGCGCAGCAGTGCGTGAGGAACGCCTCGTGGTGGTGCGCGGGCGCCAGCGCCGGGCCCACGCAAGTGCACACTTCGCGTAGCAGTTCAATGCCACGCGTCGAAATGTCGTCCGAGCACTCCGTTATAACCTGCCACGTGACATTAGTTAAAGAACATCAGACATAGTAATCAACTACAGTCGAAATAATCTAAAAAGTGCATGTTGACACGTGACGTGTTCATAGAAGATAGACACAGAACCTTGCATAATTCGAACGAAAAGAAAACAATTCTAATATTAAAAGTTATTCATCATCATCATCTCAGCCGTAGGAAGTCCACTGCTGAACATAGGCCTCCCCCATTGACTTCCATTTTGACCGGGCTGTAGCGGCCTGCATCCACCGAGTCGCTGCGCTTGCCGTCACGTGGTCTCCACTCAAGGACCTTTCTGCCCCAACGGCCATCGGTTCTCCGAGCTATGTGCCCTGCCCACTGCCACTTCAGCTTGCTGACTCGCTCTGCTATGTTGGTTAACGTCTACGGATCTCCACATTTCTGATTCGATCTCGTAGAGAAACCCCAAGCATAGCCCGTTCCATAGCTCGCTGTGTGACCCCGAGCTTCCTTATGAGGCCCATAGTGAGAGACCACGTCTCGGCACCGTAGGTCATCATTGGTAACACGCACTGATTAAAAACCTTTGTCTTCAAGGACTGCAGTACTTTGGACGAGAAGACGCTGCGCAGTTTCCCGAACGCAGCCCAGCCGAGTCGGATTCGTCGATTGACCACCTTCTCGAAGTTGGATTTGCCTAGTTGGACGGTTTGTCCCAGATAGACATATTCATCAACAACTTCGAGAGCTGAGTCGCCCAATAATACGGGGGTGGGCGCACATGGATATTTGACATGACTTTCGTCTTGTCCATGTTCATTTTCAGGCCCACCCACGGGACACTCTGTTGAGGCCTCCGAGCATAGTGCTGAGCTCCTCTAGAGACTTTGCCATGACTACGATGTCGTCGGCAAAGCGAAGGTGAGTGATGTATTCGCCATTAATATTGATGCCGAATCCTTCCCAATCCAGAAGCTTGAAGACGTATTCCATTGCATTGGTAAAGAGTTTCGGCGAGATGACATCACCCTGCCTAACTCCCCTCTGCAACGGAATAGCCTCTGTGTCCTGTACTCGGACCGACATGGTGGCGTTTTTATACAAGCACTTCAGCACTTCGATATACCGATGGTCAATGTGGCACCTCTGAAGAGACGGCAGCACCGCCCAAGTCTCAATCGAATCAAAGGCTTTCTCATAGTCCACGAACGCCAAGCATAGTGGCAAATTATACTCCTCGGTCTTCTGTATAATCTGCCGCAGCGTATGGATGTGGTCTATGGTACTGTAGCGTCCGGGGCTTGGACGCCACAATACCTCGTGTAGATAATAAGACAAACACTGAGGAAGAAGTTTAAATGGGCATTTATTATATCATCAAAGCTTCCTAAATCGGGTTTAGGGAGGTTTTTACGCGTATATTATTATTTTGACTGACTAGTCTTTACGGAAACCGGCTTGTTCGGGAGGCTGGAAGTCATAAAACCTACGTGCGAGACGATTCGTTATCACCCTCGAAAACAGCTTGTAAACATGGCTCAGAAGATGGGCGTAGTTCTTCAGTAAGGTTTTATCACCTTACTGGTAGAAGAAGAGAACCACCACGCTTCAGTTCCACGCTTCGGGCGTGGTACCCCCGAGCAGGACGGCATTAAAGAGCCTCTGTAGAGCGTTCAGTATCGGTGTTCCACCCGCACTCAGAAGCTCCAATGTAATTCCGTCCTCACCCGCCGCCTTGTTGCTCTTGAGCTGTTTGAGGGCCATCCTAATCTCATACAGGCTGATGTCCGGAATATCTCGTGTAGTGTCAGGTTTATTTGGCTCTTGGATCTTTATCCAAATCATCAACAGGCTTAGCTACTGAGGTATATAACTGCGTAGAACCATTCGATCGCCAAACCGCCGACCGCCGCTTTTGACGCCTTTAGTGCACCGCGGGCAGGCGAGGTTGGCTTGGGTCCCGAAGGATGTTAGTAGGGACTCCTTACACGTTTTAAAGTTAAGTTAGTTGCCGTCTTCCGTCTTCAGCTTCGTCAACTGGCTCTGCCCAATAGACAAGTCTCTTGCGAACACTTTAGAGCCCTTATTTTGCTCTATCGTATCTTTAATATGGTTGGTATTAAAGACACGGATATCGTGTCGCAAGGACTTAGAGATCCGTCTATTGAGCTGCCGATATGCTTCAGCGTCCTCGAAAGTCTGCAACGTCAATGAACGTCCTGCTGCCATAAGGTCGAGGGTGTGATCTGATAGTTTTTGAGGTCTATCTTTCCGGCGTGGTCTGAAGAAGACTTCCCCTACCTTGTAGACAGTTTCTACCAACCTGTTGTTGACCTCGTCCACAGAAACGCAATCCTCCAGGCCAGAGAAGCTGTTTGCGAGCTCGAGTTGAAAGCTCTCGGGGTTTTGTATATGGGCTGCAGTAGGTCGGAGCGTGGACTTTATTAGTCGAGACCTTTCCAGTTGGAAATTGATATTCAATGTGCCTCTAACCATTCTATGATCGCTTCCGGTTTTCACCCTGTGGATCACGGAGACATCATTGAATATTCGTCTCTTTGTAGACATAATGAAGTCGATCTCATTCCTCGTGGAATCATCGGGACTCATCCAGGTCCATTTCCTATGAGGTGGCTGCTTGAAGAAGGAGTTCATCATAAAGAGTTCCTCCTTCTCCAGGAAGTCGGCCAACCTCTGGCCCCTGGGATTCCTCCGCCCACATCCAAATTGCCCCACTCTCAGTTGGCAATTTGGATTTGGCTCAACTGGGTAGGAGGGGCGATGACGAGTTTTGCCCAGTTTTGCATTAAAATCCCCCATAACAACGGTGAAGTATATTTTGGAAGTATGTATGGCCCTACTGATGTCCTCATACATAACTTCCACTTCGTCGTCCGGGTGCGCCGGGGTCGGAGCGTAAACCTGTATGACCTTCAACGAGTACCTCTTTGATACTCTGAGTATAAGGTACGCAACCCTGCTCGACACACTCGTGATACATACCGCGTTGTTTACAAGGGATCTGTTAACGAGGAAACCGACACCACCCTGGGACTGTTGGTCGCCCTCCCGGTGGTAGAACAAGTTGCCAGACTTGTAAGGTTGTCGTGTCCTCTCCCTCTCTTCGGACCTCCGACAAACCCACTATATCCCAATGCAGCTTGTTCATCTCCTCTTCCAGCTCAATGATCTTCTCGTCTGTCCTTAATGTGCGCGTATTATATGTCACCAGCGACAACCTACGTCGGTATTCCGTTTCGCACTTGCCTGTGGTCGTTTGACGGTAGCACCTCGCCCGGAGATTCTTAACACCCCCGACTCCAGTGTTCGACCGACGCCCGTCCACGTCAGTCTTGCAGCTGGAGCCGCCGGGCATTAGGGGCCATGCTCCTCTGTCCATCGCCATTTTGGGGGTTTTGGACCATAACCCGCCACCCTGGTCCAGTGCGTGTTGGCGGGTCGCCAGAGCCTTCTCCGTTAATCAGCAGAGTGCACCGCGGGCAGGCGACGTTAGCTTGGGTCCCGAAGGATGTTAGGACTCCTTACAGGTTTTAAAGTTATTAGTTAAACAATTTTTAAATGAGTAAAAATGTATGATATTGGGTTGAAGGAATGTAATGTGACGTACATATTTCAGTCAAAATTTCTTCAATTAATTTATGACGGGGTTCTTTATTTCTGGGAGATGTCCTAAAAAGTTTACGTTCTACTATTTTAATTATGGAATTTTAGGGTAGTTACATTTTGAACGTTATAGTGGTAAAGATTAATCGGTTCATATGAAAAATCGTAAGTTAGCAAGGGAGTTGCTTAACGACGAGTGTTCTTATGGCTTAAAGTATAGCTCAGCATGAAAACAAGGTTTGAAACGGCGCGCACCCGTCGGCTCCTACAGGCGCCGGGTTTGACGGAGGCAAATCTGCTGCAATCGGTTATTCTCACAATCGACTTGTAGACACCTAACACTAAACGACAGCTGTCAAAATGCACTTCTTTGATTATTTCAACTGTCAGGAACGGTGGCTGAACAATTAAACTGCAGTCGATTTGCATTTTCTAAACTGAATTGGAGGATTCGATCCGACACTCGGCTGAGAGTTGTACGTTTTGAGGTTATATTTGGCTTTTTTTTTTACACTGCTGTCCTTGTTTACATTCGGAAAATTAGTGTTTGTGTTGTTTTGGTGGTGGGATATCACTTATAAGGTTAGTACTGTTCGTACGTATCGGCGTCCGCGCTCATTTCCATGGAAATGAGCGTGGACGTGCCCCCTGACGGGGGTGGAGGTGCACCTCCAGATTTAGCTAAAAAAACGATGAAACGTTCTGCTGAACCGAACTCGACAGATACCGAAAGTAAAAAGACCCGTTCTCCAGCGGAATCCATCCAATCCGTCTACTCAAAACCGGGTTACGACCCGGATTCTAAACTCGAATACTCAAGTTCTGATAAAGGCCCCTATATTGTATTTGTTTCGAGATTAGAGCAGGACCCAAAGAATGGCTTAGCTTTTAAATCCTTAAGATTTGCTCAGTTCCTCTATAAAAATAAAATAGAAAACATTAAAGTGGGCGGTATAAAAAATAGTGGTCGAAATAGGGTGAGCGTGGAGTTCGTTTCAGCAGATGCGGCAAATAACTTTTTGAATCTCGTTTTGTTAAAAGAACACAATTATGTTGCTAACATCCCAAGCTTCAACATATTTCGCATGGGAGTGGTAAGGGATATTCCCACTGATTGAACGCTGGAGGAATTGGTTGGGGGTATCTCCTCTACTGCTGGAGAAGTGGTGAGAGCTAGACGGCTCAATACCAAAATTAGAAGAGATGATGTTTCCGTGTGGGTCCCATCCAACACAGTGGTTTTAACTTTTTTGGGCCAGGTTCTTCCGGATAGAATATTTTGTTTTAATGCATCACTCCCAGTTTCCCTTTACCAGCTGCCAACGATACAGTGCAGGAACTGCTGTCGATTTGGGCACATTGCCAAGCAATGCAGATCGAAGGCCCGTTGTTATAAGTGTTCACAATCTCATGCGGGTGATTCCTGTACTGTCACAGATATTTCATGCTTTTTATGCTCTGGCGGTAACCACCTGGCTACCGACAGAAGATGCCCCGAACATAGCAGGCAAAAATCTATCAAAATTATTATGTCCGAGGAAAATATTAGTTATGCTGAAGCCTCCTCTAGACTTCCTCAACGCCATAGACTCCTCTATTCTGAGGCTGCTGCTAGGCCCCAAACTCCTATGCACTCCTCTCTCCTTTTGCCTCCTGTACCTTCTCCCTCATCTACCTCTTCGGTATCATACAAAAAAACAATTTCTCTCCCCTTACGCCCTAGGTTTGTTCCAGGGAAGTCTTTTGATGTTCATGAACATAATGGAATAACTAATTCTCCTCCCTCTTCTCAACCTAATGGGTGCTGTATCAGACCCCCTACAGAAACTACTCCACTGGCCACCCCAAATGATAATCTTGTCCAGCTACTACTTTGTTCACTTATAAATATTCTGACGAAAATGTCAGACGCTCTACCGCACGACGTTGCTGTTCTCGTAGAACAACTACTGGTGATCATCTCAAAAAATAATACCAACAATGGATCTCAATCTCCTACAATGGAACTGTAAGAGTATTCGTCGCAGAAAGCCAAATCTCATCGATTTAATAAATCGACACCATCTTGTTATCTTGGCTATCCAAGAAACTTTATTAAAACCTGCATCCCATTTTAGGATCCCTGGTTTCTTTTGCCTGCGAGATGATAGAGACGACGGTTGGGCGGGTTGTGCTCTGCTGATCAAAAGGAACATCACATTCTCCCAAATTCAACTCCCTGCTCATGATCCTGGATTACACATAGTTGCCATTAGAACAATGAATACTTCTATTATCTCTGTATACATTCCTCATCCTGACCGTAGTATCCTCTCTGAAGTAAATTCTATTCTCTCGTCCATCCCTTCTCCAATGGTTGTATTAGGTGACTTTAACTGTCGGCATACTCTATGGGGTTCGCACTGCAATGACTCCATTGCCACATCTATTCTTGACATCCTAGATGATTTAAATTTATGTGTCTTAAATGATGGGTCTGCAACCCGCAGAGTCCCTCCGACACAAAACATCAGTGTCCCAGATCTATCCTTGTATTCTGATTCTCTAACCCCACTCCTGTCTTGGTCTACTCTTCCTAATACTCTTGGTAGTGATCACTTCCTAATCTTAATCTCTTATTTTCAGGCTGCAGCCCCTCCTCCCTGTCTCCATGATCCCCTCCTAAAGTAAAAACTTAATAAAGCTAATTAGGAGATGTATTCCTCATCACTAGACACAGAATTGGCATCTCTCCCTCAGCCTAACTCATCTAATTTTCTTTCGTCATATGATTACCTAATCTCAGCAATAAAATCAGCCGCTGACTCTTGCATTCCCCACAAAAAACCATACAAACTGCTCACTCCCTCCCCGCCCTGGTGGGATTCAGAATGTACAGAGAGTGTTCAGAAACGCACAGATGCTGAGAACAAATTTGCACTCTCCCTATCCATGACAGATTACGTCAATTTCAAGAAGACTGCGGCTTCTACATCTAGGCTTTTATCAAAAAAAAACACTGGGTTGGCGTAAATTTTGTGAATCCCTATCTCCCCGATCTCCTCTTTCTTTTGTCTGGAAAAGAGTTAAATGATATAGAAGTGTAGTAGATACAACTGTTTCAAGTAATGACCCAAATTCTTTCTTAAATGACTTTTTATCCTGTCTAGCCCCTCCTTATGCTCCTGAACTAGATTGTGTTCCCCTCTTACACCCTCCCAATCTCCCCACAACGCAAGATCATATGAATGACCGGTTTACGTTTGCCGAATTATCTTGTGCCCTTGGTCATCTTCGGGATTCATCTCCTGGCATTGATGGCATTCCATATTCTTTTATTTGCAAATCCTCTGACTCCTCGAAAACCTTCTTCCTCAGTATCCTTAATGCTATCTTTCTATCCGGTCAAATCCCAGAATCCTGGAAAACACAAATTGTTATTCCAATCCTGAAGCCAGGGAAGGACCCAAAAATCTCTTCCTCATATCGCCTTATTGCTCTATCCTCTGTCTTAGCCAAAATTATGGAAATTCTCATTAAAACCCGTCTTGAATGGATCTTAGAAAATAGGCAATTATTATCCTCTAGCCTAGCCAATACGGTTTTAGAAAGGGTAAGGGCACTTTAGACAGTCTGAGTATCTTGACCTCAGAAATACGTTTGGCGTTTTCTCGTAATGAGCATACTATTGGGGTTTATTTTAGATATTTCTGCTGCCTATGACAATGTCCATCTTCCGCTACTCAGGCAGAAAATGCTTCAGCTGAGTATACCCGTGAGGTTGGTTCATATCATTTGCAACCTGCTCATGTGTCGTACAATATCTGTTCGATACCAGGGCAACGAGCTTCCTTCCCACACTGTTTGGAAAGGCCTTCCACAAGGATCAGTCCTTAGCCCAATTCTCTATAACATCTACACTCTCGATCTAGATCTTTCTGTCACTCTTTTTGCAAAATTCTGCAATATGCTTATGATGTTGCTCTTTTCTCTACTTCCCCCTCTTTTTCAGTCGCTGCCGATAATCTCAAAACTGCTCTTTATTATTTGAACAATTGGCTTTCAGAACATAATCTGTCCCTCTCAGTTCCTAAATGTAGTACAGTGGTTTTCACTCGCAAACGTAACCCGCCTTACATCAACATCTCTGTTGGGAATAAATCAATCCCAATTTTAAATTCCGTAAAATTTTTAGGCCTTATTCTAGACTCCAAATTGACAGGTGCTCCCCACCTAAATTATGTCGTAGAAAAGTGTGAGAAGGATGTGAATGTCATGCGGTCTCTGTCTGGGGTCAGGTGGGGTTCTCATCCTTTTTGCCAAAAACTTATATACAATGCTATTGTACGTAGTCACTTTGACTATGGTACTTTCCTACTCGAGCCATGCAATATATTGCCACTCTGCAAACTAGAAAAGATTCAGTCGAAGTGTCTTCGTATTATAACTGGCGCCATGAAGTGCTCTCCTATCAACGCCCTCCAAGTTGAATGCAGGGAACCTCCCCTTCATCTTCGCTGGCAATTTTTATGCGACAGGTTTCTCTTTAATGCAACCCAAATTAGTTCTCATCCCCTACTTCGTATACTAGAACAACTTACTTTCTTAGTCTCGTCTTCGGATTACTGGAAGAATAAATCCCCTCCGCTCCGCTTAAACTCTTATAGAAAAATAACCAACCTCTCAGTCCCTTTCCATCAATTCCCTATAAACCCCCTTTTTGATCTGGACTACCAATCCTTAACATTTCAACCAAGAATCATTCTTGATTTTGGCATCCCCAAAAAATGTTCATCAGCTAATCAAAGGTTTTTAAACATCTTAGGTAATGACTGGCCAGATTGGACGACCCTTTACACCGATGCTTCCAAATTGTCCCTAGATGCGCCAGTCGGTTCTGCTGTATGGATTCCCAAATTTAGAGTCATTTTGAGTTTTAAGAGCCCTCCTTATAACTCCATTTTTACAGGAGAATCTATCGCTTTGCTAGAAGCCGTCACTTGTGTACAATCACATAACCTTAATAAAACCCTCATATTGACGGATTCTCTAAGTTGTCTTACTGACTTATTGAAAAACCCCTTTAAATCTAGGAATAATTTTCCACTCACTCTTCAGATAAAAGCCATACTCTTCAAGTGTCACATGTCTGGTATTGATGTAGCTTTAGCATGGATCCCCAGCCACGTTGGCATTTCAGGTAATGAAACTGCTGATTCGTGCGCGAGATTGGCAGCTGGTACAGGATGCGTTACATACAACTACGCTTTCGCCCGGGATCTACGCACTTTATCCGGCGCTGGCCTGGATAAAACTTGGAATGACTTGTGGCAATCCTCTAGAGTAATCAAGGGCAAATTCTACGGGTCCATACAACCATCTATCCCTTCCAAGCCATGGTTCTTTAAGCATAAGCGTTTTAATAAGTTAACTACATCCATTATAATTCGCCTTCGATTAGGATTCGTCTGTTCACCGGTATTCTTGGCTAAAATTAGAGTTCGGGACCACTCTCTGTGTGAGTGTGGTTTGGATGAAGGCAGTCTTGAGCATATTTTCTATTCTTGTCCAAGATTAGTGGTACCATTATACGATCTCCTCCTAAAACAGATTCCTCGACCTGTAAATTTGGCCTACTTACTTACCCTAGTATCCTCCCCCTTTATTAAGATCCTCTACAAATTTATATCTTTGAACGATATAAAACTATAATATCAACTATATACTTATATAAACTGTTTAAATTAAATTATGTTAATGTTGGTTGAATACAAAACATATGCTTTGTAATCATCCAACCTCATAATAAATAACCAATCTAACTCTGAGCCCTAATTTAGGTAGATGTATATATTTATTGCTAAGTATATGTTATTATTACTAACCTTACTAACACTTGTGCTGTCCCTTTTCAGTGACCGACAAGGATAAGCCCAAATTACTAGGTCATTGGCACATAAATACCTAGAGACCTCTATAAACGACTAAATCTACTCTCCACCTTGAGGTTGGCAGAATCATCGGTACCTAGATAACCGATGCTAGGAGCCATTTAAATAAAATAAGAAGAAGAAGAAACTGCAGTCGGGAAATCATTCCTACCACAAGCATTTAGTAAGCTAAATGCTTGTGGTAGGAATGATTGATTAAGATCAGCCAGAGGTTAACGAAGATAATAATAATACTTACATCTAGGTTACTAAAATCTTCAGAAAACACGGATATTAGCTTACAGGAAAAGAGATGTAATGGCAACTTACCCTCCATAAATAATCTAATCCTATGAGATCAGCATCGTTAAGTAAAAAACTTCTTCGCTTTACTTTTAGTTTGCCTTCTTTGGCATTCACAGCTTTAAAAAATCTGTAAATATTAACTAGTTTAGAGGGTATTATGTATATGTATATCATGTGATTCCATTGATGTTCTAGCTTACCTTTCAAAACATTTGATACCGGCGTGAGTTAATAAGTTTGGTGGTAATGTCATTACATTCCGTCGAAAAAAATGAAGATTAATATTAGGATCTAAGTCTGGCTCTTCCCCCATTAGTTTACTAAACCATCGAAAACACGCTTCGCGGTCACATAGGTGTGCCGGTTCTTCTGCTAAACACACCCAAATTTGTTTTGCCTAAAATAAATATTTATTATCAACTCAGTCTACAAATAAGTTCCAAGTTAACAGAAACGTGACTAGACTTGAATAGGCACATCTCCAGTCATTACCTGTTCTGCACATAGCCACAATTGTCCATCTTTCAATAAAAACCTTAAAAAACTTAGTCTTTCATGAACTTGACCTGCATGTGGATACCTGCCATCTGGAAGCCAGTTTTCCCAATCAATTTGTCCATCTTCTGCAAGCATTATTATTATTAAATAGTCTAAACATGAATTCCAAACAATATTATATCTTCGCTATTTAGTCCGCCGTAATACCTGTTAGTTTGTTTCTGACCATATCCATATAATTCGTTAGAGAGTCTGTAACGAGTATAACAAGTGAGTGCTGCGTTTGCAATCTATCGATGAGCTCTTGTCTGGTTACGTGTGGCCTCAGTCCCGTTCCGCCGCCCGCTTCATAGAGACAACATATGTCGCGCATCATTTTGAGTGCCGGTAATACCCATTTCTCATTGGTTTTTAATTCTTCAACACACCTACATATTACGTCAATAAATAATAATTTTCTTTCATTACAATTCTATACAAACACAGTAACTTACCATAGATGGCCAAATTATTAGAGACAGTAGTGAGTATGATATTTGTTATTTTGAATCATCATCATTATTTTAGCGTTGTGTCCCCATTACATCCGAGAAAAAAATGATACTTGTTCGAAACCAGTTTCGACCCAAGAATTATATTTTTTTTACGAAGACGTATAGATACAAGGTTGGAAATATTTTTCTTTACACGGAACCGATAGGTATACAAACTCATATTTAACACTAAATCTATCTATATATCACTCCTCGGCAAAAAAGTGTCATAATGTAAAAATATGTCTTCAGAAATCATGACTTAGGCTTTTTTTATTGTTTTTCGTATTCATTACCATTTTTCGGCAACTAAGTGAACATCGGCATCACAGGAACACAGGTTTAGTATTGTATAAAAAGTTGGTGTATCAGAAATTTGCGTAGAAAATAGTTTAAGTAGGCATCATCGAAGGATAGTTAGGCATTGCTCGGACTCGATTTTACAACCGATCAAATAAAATATTTGCAATGCAATGGTACAAAAATGTCAAAAAGTGCCTCCTTATTATGTGTTATGAGTTACGTCGTTTTTATTGCCAGGGAACAAGTTTTTTATTAAAAAACTCTTCAAAAACACAAAGTTCTGCATCGATTTACCTCATACACGATATGCAACCCGGTTCAAATGGTTATTATCATTTTTTTGCGTCCGTATTAAAGCGTAGTAAATTATAGGATTCTTTACGAACTTATTTTCGTTGTTAGTTTAGTATAAAAATATAATACTTATTGACTGTCTGTTTACATAACAATGTTTCATTGCTTATTATTTGTTGGTAGAGAAAAAAAGTCATTTTAAAGTTACGTCGTCGGAACGACCACGACTTTTCGAGAACGCAATTTTTCAGCGGTAATATTTTTTTCATCCAAATAAATAAAAATAAATAGTTTAAATTGTTAAGTGATAGATATGTGTACTAGAATTGTGTCTGATACTGAAACTGTATGTATAGAATCCAAACTATAGTAGTGGCTAATTTTTATAATGATTGATTGATTTACTATTATATCAAATTGTTGCAATGAGCACATGTGAAGCGAGAATATTTATTGCATAATATAATTAATGCGTTATCACATTATTTCTCGAGAACTAATTAAAAAAGATAAACACCTGATAGCTATGGAAATTATTTTATCTTTAACATTGTTCTTTTTTATATTACCTTATAATATATTTATATTCAAGCTAATCTGTGAGATTAGCTTGAATATAAAAGCTTTAGTTTTCATAGCTATTCAAATATTTTTAAATATATTAGTATACAAATATACTTACTTATCTAACCAGAGAGTCTTCTGTGCATCGCGATCTTGACTACAACTATAATCCAGGATTTTAATGAGGTTAGTCAATGCCACATCTAGGATTTCCGTACAAACTTCATCCGAATGCGCTAAATTCCAAAATAGTACTAATACCTACAGAAAATACAATATATAATTCTTAAAAATTTATGGAAGTCATTAAAGGTGTTTTTTTAATTATTATTCATAGGTCCGGTTCATATTTGACCAGAATGTAAATTATTTTTATTTACCTTGTTTGCCATTACACCATCTTTATCATCTTCCGCAAGCCTTCTAATTACCTCTAACAATTTATCACTTTGCTTTTTACTTGATGTGGCCCAACTTGCCTAAAAACATTGACATTATAGTAAAAGTTTGATTTTAGAACTTTCTAAAGATGATCATAATAGTGAAGTTTAGATCAGTATTTGCTTACCTTAAAACAGTCAAAGAGGTGATCTAACTGATCAGGAGTGAAATCCCAGGCAAGTTTCGCCAGTAAATCGTGTAAATTCTTTACAATAGCCTCATGTTTACCATGTTGAGCTTTCCATATAGCGTCTAAGTCATCTAGTGTAAGTGAGTTCTCTTTGATCATAAACCTAAGCATTTTTTCCAACCTCTCTACATATTGAGGCTGATGAAGGGAGTCCCGTAAAACTATATCCACTACCTTGTTTTCACGGATCCAGGTCTGTAAAATAATTAAAAGATATATGTACAAAATAGATTTATTTGACCAATTAAAGATACTGATATCGTAGACGTAACTAGGCATTGCATGGCAGTAAATGCAGCAGTAATGGCAGTTGTAAAAATAATAGCTGAGGAGTTAAACCCACCACGCACCCTCGATTGGTCAGTCCTAACGATAACTAAAGATAAACCTAATAAATTGCAATAGAAAATACAGTCCAGTTTCGATATAATCTTGGTTTAGTCGCATGACGATTCATTTGAAAATCTTAGGACGTAAATTTCATCAAAAAACATCACGGAGTACAATAACCAGTGGAGAGAGCGCGCGGGGCTACCGTGGCCGCTATACCTACGCAATATGAAGCGTATGTGGCGAAATTTTGGTCAGTCGCAGAAATTGTAGGCTGACGTACAAACGTCACGTGCTCCCGTTTTAAAAGTAAATAAAATTAAAAGCAATGCCTAGTTTAAATGGTGTGGAAAGTGTACTACAACATCAAGTTACATAAAAGATGGGATAACATTTCACAGGTAAGTGTTTTTCTACTCTATTTAATTAATTTGAATAAAATAATGAAAACCAAGAACCAAGGTTATCGACATAGCTCAAAGAATAAGCAAGCTGAAGTGGCAGTGGGCCGGCCATATCTCGCGAAGAACCGACAACCGCTGGGGTAAACGTGTTCTTGAGTGGAGACCGCGACTCGGCAAACGTAGTGTAGGACGGCCTCCGGCCAGGTGGGATGACGATCTGTGAAAGACTGCGGGCAGATGCTGGATGCGGCAAGCTGAAAGACAGGGCGCTATGGCGTTCATTAGGGGAGACCTATATCCAGCAGTGGACTAGAATAGGTTGATGATGATGATGATGATGATGAATGAATATAGTGTTGTATGTTCTAGACATTTAACGTCAGATTGCTTTGAAAGCTTGAAAAATAATAGACGCCGATTATATAGGTCAACAATGCCTACTCTATATCTACCCACTCTGGTAGGTATTTTTTATAAATAATATATTACTTTAGGCTTGGTCATTCACTTTTTGTCAAATTATTTATTTTTTACAGACACTTCCCGATGATTCAAAAAACACCCAAAATCAATCGTCTGTATTAAACGATATTACAAATGAATCTTATGAAAGCACGGTAATATTCATTCAAACACTAATTTCTTCTGTAATTATCTTTGATCATAAATTATGTATTTGTAATATTTCGAATTTACAGAACTAAATAATCAGTATCACTAGTTTTATTAATTCAGTGTGCACATTTTTTTTTATACTTACTAGTGGCTACTTTTATTATACTACTATGTATTCAAATATTAAAAATAAGATAATTTTTCAGGAGCAATTCGCAGATTTAACAAACACTCAAGCTCAACATTCTTCGTCAGGAGTAGGAAATATACCTTCTACAACCAAGGTATTTCAGTAAATTTTAGAAATATCTTGTACTCGTGATACTATTTTCAATGAAACAATTTATTAACATTACATAGATTTAACACCAAGAGAACGAAAAATGAAACGCCACATTGATCATCTCATATATAATTTAAATAAAAAGAAGAAAGATGTAAAGAGCCTTCAAGACAAAACAAGGAAATTAAAAAAGAAAGTCGCAAGTTTACAAGAAATTTTAACGCTAACTAAAAATCATTATTAAATAAAGAAAATGCAGATATTTTAAAAGGTATTGGTGTAGAAAACCAGGAATTGATAAAAAGACAACAGCAAAAATGTTTGACAGGACACATACCAAAAACAAAATACTCGCCAAAGATTCGAGCTTTTGCAATAACATTACATTTTTACTGCCCCAAGGCTTATGATTTTGTAAGGAAAACTTTTAGCACATGTTTACCTTGTCCTAGCACTCTTCGAAAGTGGTACCAGTCTGTAGATGGACAACCTGGATTTACTTAAGAAGCTCTTAATGCTCTCAGTAATAGCAAAACAAGGGAACCAGATTTATGCCACGATAATTTTTGACGAAATGACCATTAAAAGCGGCATTGAATACCATCCCCAAGGAAAAAGATTTTATGACCATGTTAACTATGGAGCTGCTTTAGAATCAGATTGTCAACTTGAAGTCAAAGAAGCACTTGTTTTTCTTTTGGTTCCGATAAAGGCTTCTTTTAAAATCCCCATTGGCTATTTCTTGATCAATGGAATCAGTAGCAATCAAAAAGTCTCTCTCCTTACTCAAGCTATACATTTGATTGAAGAAATAGGTATCCGAGTAGTGGCAGTAACTTTTGATGGTAGCCTGCGAATTTGTCTATGGCTAGAATATTAGGCTGTACTATAGAGCCGGATAACTTAATTACTACATTCTAAAATCCTTGCAATGATACGCAAGTAGCAGTCTTCTTAGATGCTGCACACATGATCAAACTTGTAAGGAATGCTCTAGAATTTTATGGAAGCTTTTTGGATAAAAATGGTCAAATCATATCTTGGCAACATTTAGTACATTTACATAATTTACAGACAGAGGAACATTTTCATTTAGCGAACCGGTTGAGAGGTATTCATATATTTATTATGAAAGTGAGTCTAGAAACTCAGATATTTAGCAGAAGTGTCGCAGATGCTTTCTTATTTTGTAAAAATCAGCTTCATTTGCCACAGTTTCAGGGAACTACTGGGACGATAGATTTTTTTAAAATGATGAATGACCTCTTTGATATTTTAGACTCGCATGTTCATGGTTATGACTTCAAGAGAGCAGTAAATGAAGAAAATGCTGCTTGCGTAACGCATAAATTAGGTATGGTGAAAAATGAAATTCTGAAACTTTCAACTCAATTGGTGAAAGGAAATGATAAAAAAATTTAAACTTATTAATTCTCCACGATACACCAGATTTCTGGGTTTATGTGTCTGCATTGAAAGCGCCAAACATTTGATTCAGGAGTTGGTTCTTAATAAGGAATGCCCAATTAAGTATTTACCACTGCACAAAATAAGTCAGGACCACCTTGAACACTTTTTTGGCCGTATCAGAAGCCATGGTGGATCGAATAACAATCCAACCGCTCGAGTATTTGAGAGCATCTATAAAAAAATATTGACTTATGCCCAAATCAAGAATACAGGAACCGGTAATTGTGGAGCCCTTTTTTTTTTTTTACGTGAGGAAATCCCTTCGGAGCCCTTAATCAAATTTCGATTTTACAATGTACATCCGCTTTAGATCGTATTAATATCACTACACGGCGCAAGGATCTAGATACTGTATCAGATACCAGTGACGATTTTGATGTTGAATTACAAGAAGAGTTTTGTTTCACTGAATTTAGCACAAAAGTTGTTGGATACATAGCTGGTTACATCGTCCACGCTTTGAAAAAAAAATTAAATGCCAAATTTGTTAGGAGCGTTGCTTGGAGAGCAAAATGTAGATAGTTTACAATATCAGAAAGATGTGAGAGACAAACTTATGTATGCTTCAAAAACAGTATTAACCATATGTGGCCGCAGTGAAATTTATATCAAAAGGGCCTTGGCAGAATACGGCGGAAAAGCTTTGACATCTAAATATAATTCAGATTACTTAACAATAGTGGTTCTTAAATCTTTAGTGGGATATAATTTATTTCCAAATATAAACTTTCATCAATTTGACGTAGAATCTACTAATCACTTAATTGATTTTACTTCATGTGTAGCAAAAAAATATATTGATAGTCGACTGTGATTTATAACGAACAATAATAAAAAATCCAAAAGATTATATAAGAAAAACATATTCAAAACTAATTCATTTTAAAAACCAGTAAATATTGTTTTTTTTAATAAAGTTTTCTAAATTTAAAAATCTTTTCTTTTTATTTTTTCTTTTATAAAGAATATTTGCAACCGAAATTATTACTAATATTCCCTCTAACCTCTCCAGCTAACCTCAAAGTCTTGTGTTAAGAGTGGGTTCACGTCGGTAGTGTAATGGCCAGGATTCGAACCCGGGACCTCTCGATCGTAAAGCGGACTGCTTAAGCACTAAGCTACTGACGAATTTTCTCCTGTTTTAAGTCAAAATCGAACCCTAACATTTCTGTATCGCAAACAAATCCTTATAATTGTAGATTACTAATGAGTCAACAATTATCGATATCGATACTTTTTAAATTACTTTTTTGGAATTCCTAGAGAATGAGTTATCATTTGGTTGTCAATTCGTCACCCAATCACAGAGGGCAAAGCGTATCTCTCCCCCCGCCGCGAATTAGTGACATTGATTTAAAACAAAAACGTGCCCATACTCTCTCCATTAGTTATTGTACTCCGTGAAAAACTTCGATTAAAGTAACCTTCAGGATCTTGTAGGATGTGGGAGTACCAGAGTAGGAGATCACCATCCGTCATATCCAAGATCAGTAACCTTGACCATTTAACCGAAGTTTTGAGATGAAGTGGATCCCGGGAGCCGAAACTCGGAATCTGATCCTGAAGTTCGGCTCCCAGTCTGGATCCGGGAAACTGGATCCCGGGGTCCAGATCCCAGAGTTCGGATCCCAAAGACCGGATCCCTAAACCAGAATCTTGGAGTTCAGTTCCGGAGTCCGGATCCCGAAGTCCGGATCCTGGCTCCCGGGAACCGAAACTCAGAATCTACATCCTGCTGATCGGATGCCAGAGTCTGGAAGTTACGGACTTCGGGAATGGATATTCAGGATCCAGATTCAGAGATTCAGTTCCTGCGATCCCGACTCCAGGATCTGGGCTCTGGGGCCGGAAATCCAGGAATTAACTCCGGGGATATAGGCTCCAGACTACGGGGTTTGGACTCCAAAGTCCAGATTCCAAGTTAGTTCCCGGGATCTGGACCCAAGGATCCGGTCTTCGGGATCCGTACTCCAGGACTCCGACTCCGCCGTCCAGACGTCAGGATCTGGACTCTGGGATTCGAACTTCAGTTTCTAGATACGGGAATTAGTTTCCGGAATCCAGACTTCAGGATCCGGACTCCGGGATTCACTTTACTTAAACTTTTGACTTTGGTTAAAAGGTCATGGTGACCACCTCCACCCTGGTACTCCCACAACCAGATACCGAAGGTTACATTAGGCGATTATTTTGATGATAAGTTCTAAGATTTTTGATTAATAAATTAGATTTGTTAAGCTACTTTTATCGTTGACCGTACATATACATACACAACATTGTCCCATACATCTTATCCTTGTAAAATTAAGTGAGTTCTGGTGAGCTTAGGATCCTATTTTCAAATATTCAAGACAGTCTCACCTTACATCAGTCGAAATTTGCGCTTTGATTTGATGTTTACAACTAAACTATATATTTTACGAAAATTGAGTTGTACAGCAAGACAACCCAAGGTGGTTTCAGCTTTATATGGACAACAGGAGGAAGCATGCTATCAACTAATATTTATATAACTAAAATATAGGTTAGTCAAAATGATCTTACCGTGATGGCAGCAGGTGTAAGCCATTCTGGTTTTGGTTGCTGGGAAAATGTACTTATAAGTTGATTAATTTCATTTAAAGCTGACATTTTTCCGTTGAAGGACGACATTTGCAGCAATCGCAAAATCATTTTTAACCGAAACATTTCAAGAGCTGAAAAAATCAATCACATTTATATTTTTCAACCTATCCTTTGTCTTGAACTAAACCTCTGAAACACAGTCAATGCAAACAACATTTTTTATTAAAACCTACCAATAAATAACTTAGAAAATAACACCTGAGTTCAATATTGCAGATTGTAGACCTCGCTGTTGTTGTTGAATGGTGATCGGTAACATACGATGTAGCAGCTTAGGGGAGATTATAACAACGCCCCTTAGCAGCTACAGGGAGTGTTAACGACCCATGATTATCGATGATCCGCTGCTCTCTTAGTATCTTCAAACCATACCCACCCAACTGACCCTGGGGTCTCTGGTTTCAGATATCCCCCTCGGGTTTGGGAACCAAGGTGTCCCCGTCTTGCCCCGGTTTAAGGGAGGGGCGCTAGTCGCCCCGCTGTCCCGGCCTGCTTCTGCCGGGAGTTATAGTAGTACCTAGTTAAAGTGTTTAAAATAGGAAATACTTATTATGGCTAGCACTACAGAAGTGAATTTCGATAACATTTTCTTTTTTTTATATTAGAAATTTATTAACAACGTACAGCACATTTTTATGGTTGAACTCAAAAGTAATGAATGACACTTACATTTTAACAAACTGTGATGGTGGGGTGTTTTCACGGAAACATATTTACACGCGCGTATTAAACAAGAAACAGTGTCAGTCTTATTCTCACTACCACGTGCTTCTCGCTTAAGTTCCTCGTCCGTTAAACTTTCCAGAAGTGTGGGAATACATTCCTGAGGACAAAAATCAAATATCATATATGCCACGTGGTTCACGGAGAAGTGAAATACGCGGGTCACCCCATCTCTTCCCAAGGCGAGTGAACGGTTCTCCAATTTTTTGTAATTTTTCGCGTAAAGCTGTAAAGTAGCAAGTGAGTAAGAACTCACTTGCTATTTGACGTTCGTTACACGCGTGATCTTGAGCAAGTGAATTTACATGCAAGCTGATACACCCGCTGAGTGACTTTTGACTTACGAGGCTCTGGCGCAGAATTTCCTTTCAGGATTATGGGGCAGACAACAATCGCTGTAGTAAAGCCAAAACAAATCAATCCATAGGTAAAGGAGAAGTAATAGAGCGGACTGTGGTCTCCAAAGTGTAGGATGTAACCGGTGTTGGCGCTCAGATGAAGAGAAGATAATATATTGATTTGAAATACTCACAAGTACAGGTAACAGATATGTGGTAACAGTGTGGGAAGTGAGCAGTTCATGGCAGAGTCCAAGTGGTCGTAACAGCTGCCACACTGCTACGACGCGCGTCTCGCCGGTCATCGATTGTTCCAAAGACGACGGTTGTTCACTGCGAGCTGTCGTTGAATACTGAAAAAAGCAAATGAATCTCTGAATCTATTTTTCTTAGTCTATTCAGTTTTCAATATTCCTGACTCGAAGTTAGTTAAATGTTGTAATAAAAATATGATAATAATAATATGATTACATATTCCCACAACTAATTACTATAAATCTATGCAAAATTGAGTGCATTCTGTGAATACGAAATGTCCATATTAAAAAACATTGTGTAAAAAAAATTGCATAAATATTTCAAGCTTATATATGTATTACTCGGACCTGTATATATTTTACCACTGTTTTTTTACTGCGTAATAGGGCTCGAGCCCATTGCCGTCAATAATGTACTCTCGAAAGGATGCAAAAATTAGGAGTGTGTTAAAAGGGAAAGAGAATAATTGAAAATTGCTCATAAAGAAGGATTTGAAATTGTAAACGCGATAGCTAAAAAAAAAGACACATAACAAAAAAACTAATCCTACCAGGTTAGAACTAGCTTTTAAGTCAAAACTCACAGAATACTAAAAGAAATGCAAGGAAAACATCAGGGACTCGATTCTGCTATTTTATTTTAAAGCAAGCCACTGTCATACCACTGTCACTGTAAAAGTCCATTGACGGAACAATGATAAATAACCTGAGTTATGCCGATGATATGGTGTTGCTTAGTCCCTCAATTAGTGGTCTCAGGAAGCTCCTCAAAAAATGTGAAGAGTATGCCGAGGCTCATGGACTCAGGTACAATTCGACGAAAAGTGTGCTACTCGTTTTCCAACCCTGCGAGCATAAAGTAAACCCATACCTGTGTTTTTGAGGGGTTCTCCACTAGAGCAAGTTTCTAAAGTCAAATACCTGGGTCACTGGGTCTCGGATAACCTCTCTGACGACGCCGACATTGAGAGGGAACGAAGGGCGCTGACTGTCCGGGGGAATATGTTGGTCCGTAGATTTGCAAAATGAACCGCAGAAGTAAAGGTGTCTCTATTCAAGGCGTACTGCCAATCTTTTTATACCTGCAATCTACAATCTATGGGTCAGCTATACCCAGCGGGCACTCCGCGCACTTCGTGTGCAATACAACAACATATTTAGAATGCTGTTGGGGCTGCCGAGGCGCTGCAATGCCTCGGGCATGTTTGCAGAAATGCACACCGATGGCTTCCATGCCATCATGAGAAAAAGAGTCTCCTCTCTGCTGCAACGTGTCCGAACCAGCGCCAACGGCATTCTAAGTGTGCTAGCCGATAGGGTAGACTGTCCGATGGTGAGGCATTGGGTTGGAGTTCACGTGAGAGGCATTGGGTCGGAGTTCACGTGAGAAGCATGTGAATTTCGGTCACGTGAAGTAATTATAATTATGTATGTATGTATGAAAATCTTATACTTACTAACATAGGTTAAGCTTTACTAACAAAACTATGGATTGTACATTATCCGAAATAAAATATTTATTATTATTATTTTTCAGAGTGTCAGTGGAATGACAGTGGCTTGCTTTGACACAAAATATTAGAATTGAGTCTCAAGTTAAAACAGTGGTAAAAAGTATATTGTGCCTCAAAAAGGCTAAGAAGACTAAGCCTGCGTAAGTACGTTTATGAGAATCACATGTGTTTCCTACATGATTAAATAAAGTTCAGTTATAAATAAACATACTTCACCATTATCAGCTATCATGGGAGTAATTTCTGTACTATTAACTTTATCACAGGTATCTTCTGCATTCTCTTTCTCTGTTATTTCTATGGATACTTTCTCTTCGGAATTAATTGATGATGTGAGATCTGTCTTTTGAAATCCCATTATTGTTTCAAACCGCTCTCGAAGTTTGACAAAACCACCTGCTTGGCCAAATCTGAAAAATATCAATATTATTATGTCATGTACAATAAAAGTTTAAACTATTTAAAATTAGAAGCCAACTAAAAGTTAATTAAATAGTTACTTACACATTGATAAGATGGACCAGCCATCCTCTGGACGTGCGGTGGTCTTGCGACCTAGCAAACACTTCAGCCTCTTGAGTTGTGCCCTGCCCGGGAGATGATACAGACAACCCTTCACTAGTTCTAGAAGCATTGAATGTATGAAATCTGTAAAAGTGAATAGCTAATATGAATCTTGCATGAGAAACATTGCATTGAGAATTTAAAACAATTAGCAGATGAACATAATTGTTGTTATTACAAGTTATAATGCATATCTTATATATTATTATTAACCCTTTTGATGAGGGTAAAAGATTTTTTCCAACAAAACTTTTGTCCTCGTCTAAATAAAGATCAATATCATTAAGTGTTGAATGGTTTACATTATGTAACCAGAATTTATTTTAATACAAGATCTAGCCCAGCATGGGCACTGGCGTGTAGCAAAACAAAAAAACATGGTCAACTTGTCCATGTTTTTTCTACTAACTAACCTGCTAATCATTTATTGTTAAAATAAACAAATCAAATATCTTACTTGTTGTTGGGATTAAATGCCATAGATAACAGATTCAAAAATCTTGGATCATCTAATTTCATTACACTGAGTTTAACAAGTTTCTCACAGTTGGACCGAACACATTGCTGTATATTGTTTTTCCAAGATGAAACTGCATCATCCGTTAATATTTTTGTAAAGGACACTGTGAGTGCATCATTATAAAACCTTTGACATGCTGGATTGTTATTGTCTTCACCTGCCGAGAATTAACATGTTTATCAAAAAATCATATAAAATATAAAAAATATTCTACAACATTCCACACAGCGCTTTCTAGACCCAAAGTAAAAATAACTTAAATAGCTTGTTTTATGGGTTCTAGAATGGGGATAAAGATGTATATTTTTTTTTTCGTAAATATGTCCATATTATACATGGAAACACCCAGATCAATGCAAGTAGACATATTCATGCATACAAATATTTGCACTGAGCGGGAATCGAACCCGCGCCCCTTGACGTAGCAATCGAATGCACTACCGCTAACATGCACAGAGGCCATCATATGAAGCTATTATTCTTTGTTTTATTTCATGACCAAAGTAAATATTTACTATTTATGTTGTGCAGTGAGTATCACTCCTAAAGAACACAAGGAACTAAGAGTATTCCCCTTGAAAGAATAATTAAAGAGCACTGATGGACAAATACTTAATATTGTAATTGACGAACTGTATGCTAAAATAAATTTCTTATGAAGTGTTTAGGTACTTAATATTAATAATGGAAACCATATAAATATTATTATCTCATTCACTACAGAACAAAGAGTAACGATTTTGGAATATAAATAAAATATCTGCTTCACATATATCATTTAAATATGTACCTACCTCTTATAATAAGTATTTTATACACAACTAGCAAATGCCCACGGTTCCACCCTCGCAAGTCTGACCAAGACCTTTCTAATATAAAAAACTGCATCAAAATCTATTCTATAGTTTTTGCATCCATTGCGAACAAACAGACAAAACTCTAGTAGGCAACTTAATGCATTATCATAAAAGCAAGTGATATTAGTTCATACATCATGCTACTGCTTGATGAAAATATTTGATATTACTTATTCTTACGTAATCTAATAATTTTGTTCTAGCCATAATCCTAACTGGCATGATCCATAAGGCATAATCCAATCAGACATTTAAGATTAAATCAATAGACACATACCTTTGGCTGCCAACTCAGTAGCAGCAACAAGGAGTGCTTCCAGCTCCTGTTCTGGCAAAACAGGTACAACCCAACGGGGATGTGAAATCTTTTCCTCTAGTGCCTGTAATTTTGCCTCGGGGAATGCCATCTAAAAATGGATATTTCATTTAATTGTAAGTATAATTAATTATATTAAAAGTAGTGAAGATGCAAAATACACAATATGTTTTACAAAGATAGAAATATATTTTAGTTTTTATTTTGCTGGAATAATAATAATTAATATTTTTTTTTGTAAATACAAACATTATTTAATATTATACATAAAAAACCCAGACCAATGTAAATATCCATATGGAATGGAAATAGATTTTAATTATTGTGTTCACATTATGTTTTTTTTGTAACTACCATTTTCTAATAATATCTTGTTTATTTAAAGAAGTAATATATCTTCGACAGAACATTTTATTCTATATTAATAAAGGATACATTCTAATGAATATGAAAACAAATACTTGCCTCCCCTGGCATTTGGTCCTGTTCTTTCATTGATATAGTCATTATTTTGACATATGATTAATCATTGCACCCTTCTGTGAAAAGATAATGAATTTAACTTCAAGAGTGATAAACTGTAGAATAGTGACTCATGACCGCCGAATCGCCAGCTAATGAGGTAAATATAGCTTCCAATGATATACATATTGATTGATTCAAATTACTTCAAATTTGAAAATTCTAGTATTTTTTTCATGTGTATAAAACACACAAATACGGCGAATAAATACCAAACAAGGGAAGACGGAATTTGTGAAAATTTGTTTAATTATAAATAAGACAAACCCAAATCAAGTCATCTAAGCCCACACTTCTATGGTAAACTTTTCACTTACGACGCATGAGAAGACTAATTTGTATTAGATCATACGTATATGACGGAACACTGTGGTCTTCGTAACCTATTAATTCCTTGTAAATCTATATACATAGACATAATGAAAGTAAATCATTATCGCATTATTGTGCGATCCCTAACTCAATTGTCTTTCAAAGTTTCATATCTTATGTAATTTTAATCCTTTAAGCGGCGTGTGCTAAATATAAGTCTGACTATACAGAAGTTTTCTAATAATAAAGAATTACTACACTTGCCCTACCCACAGAACAAGATCTACAAAATAATAATTCATAAGATCAGCCGGCGCGACAAAATGGCGTCATTATCCCAAACAAGACAAAGCAAATATTAAAGAATATTACGATGGGGGATTATACGGACTAATTAAAAATATTAAATATACCTACAGTTTTCTTTTACTATTATCATATATTCAATTTACAGAAAAAAAATCTTTAAATAATTCACCAAATTAAATTCAAACACTTTTTTTGACGTACGTAAGTAAGAACGAAAATAGTTTTTTACTTGTTTCAGTTCCTTTCAAACAAGCAAAGGTACCAAGATACAGCCTAATTTTTTTGAACCATTTTCAGCCCTATGACGACGTTTAGTAGTCGGTCATCGACAAAAATGTTGTCATCGCTTGACAATCAATCTCTAACTTTAGTGTTGCCTCAGTGTGTCGCTCAATAAGCTTTTTGTCTTACGCTGGATTTATCATTTAGGAATATAGTTTGAAGATGAGTTCATTAACCCCTGTTATGTTCTCCATCCCTCTCGCACAATGCCTAAAATTGCCATGAAAAGTACAAAACATCCTAATCCAAAAGTGTTAACAGCAGAGTTTTTCGCAGCTTCGTTTTGATTCTAGTTGAGATTTATAATAATTCACTGAACACCGTACATATTAATCATTAATAATAGAGTGCTCCCTATACAAAAAAAGCGGCCAAGTGCGAGTCGGACTCGCCCATGAAGAGTTCCGTAGCAGCAAGTATCATTATAATGTTTTTTTTTTACTTTTCTAAAAGTGATGATTGAATGACAGGTAAATTGTGGTTTACGATTTAGGACGTGTTAAAAAAAACTACTTACTAGATCTCGTCCAAACCAATTTTCGGTGGAAGTTTACATGTTAAAGAGTGCTCCCTATACAAAAAAAGCGGCCAAGTGCGAGTCGGACTCGCCCATGAAGAGTTCCGTAGCAGCAAGTATCATTATAATGTTTTTTTTTTACTTTTCTAAAAGTGATGATTGAATGACAGGTAAATTGTGGTTTACGATTTAGGACGTGTTAAAAAAAACTACTTACTAGATCTCGTCCAAACCAATTTTCGGTGGAAATATGTTGCCCCCCTGTAGCTTCTTAATAAGAGAATGATAAAACTAAAAAAAAAGATGTACATTACCATGTAAACTTCCACCGAAAATTGGTTTGGACGAGATCTAGTAAGTAGTTTTTTTTAACACGTCCTAAATCGTAAACCACAATTTACCTGTCATTCAATCATCACTTTTAGAAAAGTAAAAAAAAAACATTATAATGATACTTGCTGCTACGGAACAATGATACTTGCTGCTACGGAACTCTTCATGGGCGAGTCCGACTCGCACTTGGCCGCTTTTTTTGTATAGGGAGCACTAGATTTATAATAATTCACTGAACACCGTACATATTAATCATTAATAATAGAGTGCTCCCTATACAAAAAAAGCGGCCAAGTGCGAGTCGGACTCGCCCATGAAGAGTTCCGTAGCAGCAAGTATCATTATAATGTTTTTTTTTTACTTTTCTAAAAGTGATGATTGAATGACAGGTAAATTGTGGTTTACGATTTAGGACGTGTTAAAAAAAACTACTTACTAGATCTCGTCCAAACCAATTTTCGGTGGAAGTTTACATGGTAATGTACATCTTTTTTTTTAGTTTTATCATTCTCTTATTAAGAAGCTACAGGGGGGCAACATATTTCCCCACTTTGGAAGTGTCTTTCGCGCAAACTATTCAGTTTAGAAAAAAAACCTCAATATCATTTTGAAGACCTATCTGTAGATGTATGGGACTGATGAAAAAAACAATTTTGATTTCCAGTTCTATGTACCCCCAAAATTTATTGTAAATTTTTTCTATTTTTTTTTCTAAAATTTCTTTTTCTATTTTTGTGTGAAAATCTTAATGCGGTTCACAGAATGTGTCTACTTACCAAGTTTCAACAGCATAGTTCTTATAGTTTTGGAAAAAAAGTGGCTGTGACATACGGACGGACAGAGGGTTAAGGGTTCCGTTTTTTGCCATTTGGCAACAGAAACCTAAAAATGATATTAGAAACCTCAATATCATTTTTGAAGACCTATCCATAGATACTCCAAAGGTATGGGTTTGATGACAAAATAGATTCCACCGTTGGGGGGTTTTTTTTTCAAGTTTTTTGGGTTGGTTACAAGACCTTTAAGCCATCACCGATGGGATGAAGCATGTGGGGGTTTCCACACGCTAAAAAAAAGGGTACCGTTTTTTGCCAATCGACTAGCGAACCCTAAAAATGATACGTATATAATACCCTTTCATTTAGGTGCCCGCCATTTTCCACCAATCACGGAGGTCGTTAGTCCCGGGCGTAGACGAGTCTGCGGCGTCCTCGCCGCAGACTGCGGAACTCTGGAGGCAGGGTTCTTTCCCGCTCCCTCTCCGCCGTCTCTTTCGCCTCGCAGAAAAAGGCGGCGGCGTGCCACTTGCGCCGGCGTTGACTCGCCCACGCAGGGCACTCCACCAACGTATGGAGTGCCGTGTCTTCGCCAGGATCCTCGCAGTTCTGGCACTGTGGCGTTGTCTCCTGGTGGATGCGCCACAGATACTTACCGAAACACCCGTTTCCGGTAACCATCTGGCAAATCCGGTAGAAGAGGTCCCCGTGGTCCCTCTTCAACCACTCCTTCATGATCGGCCTCACCACCGCAATGGTGGATTCCCCCCACCTTGGATGCTGAGTCGCACCCTCCATGTCTCCATGAGTTCCCGGCGGAGCTGGGACCGCTGAGCCCTGATTTCTCGGGGCTCCGGCCTATGGACCCGCTGGTACAATGACGCAAGGGCTCACGCTTCCAGGTCCCATGAAGGGGTCCCGGCTAGGAGACATGCCACCTCGACGGAGATCTACAACAAAATTCTATAAAAAACTTATATTATTATTTAAAAACGTATATTATTTAAAAACTAGCTTATCCCCTTGGCTTTATTCGCTTGGATGTCGGTTATCGCGACTTTTGGTCATATTTATTTATTGAAATAAAATTATTTTAAACGGATAGTATCGCGATTTATTTGATGATATTTTATTATTTACATTGAACCCAACGTTTCGGTTGCTTTTCAGCGTGACCAAGGCTGCTGAAAAGCAACTGAAACGTCGAGTGGCATATTATAATAATCTATACCTATATTATAGTATGGTTTTCGAAGATTAATTGGTGACCTTTCACCTTGACCACCTGACGGCTGGTAGCCTTTCTGATTTCAATAGGTAGCGCCAACGGTAATTCTAAAGAAGCACAGATTGGGTATAGATTACTTGGAGGTTGGTCGGTGACATTGTGCTTGCTACAAGTGCTGATCTATTCCAAAAGAGATATTACGGATAATACTGTGTTGTTGAAGTATTTTAGTGCGATTGTATTGTTTCTGTGTGCTTAGTTTACATATAGTTTCTGGGTAAGTACTAAAATTAACTCTTATCATAGGGATGGATAACCATCCACTCGATCCTGGAGGGTCTGAAGATCGACTGAGGTTGAGCAACCTCAATCGAACTCCCAGTTCTTCAACCAAAAAGCGCCCGAACGATGCACAGGGAGATTCTGGTGCAGCTAAAAAAATTACAATAGACCCAACTGAATCTTCCCCTTCAGTTCAATCCACTTATATTCACCCAGATCACGCTGATAAGCCTGCTATATACTCAGACTCGGACTCAGGCCCCTTTTTAGTGCATGTCACAAGAGACGCCGGAGATTCCTCTTCAGGTACAGTTTTCCGCTCAATTAAATTCAGACACTTCCTTACTTGTAATAATATTAAGAACATTGTACCTGGAGGCGTAAAGCGAGTTGACCGAAACCGAGTTTCCGTCGAGTTCAAATCTGCCACTGACGCGAATAGTTTTTTAACTCATCCGGCTATAACAAGGGCTAAGTATGATACGACAATTCCCTCATTTGCGTGTTCCCGTATGGGAATTATAAGGCAAGTTCCTGTGGAATGGACCTTGGAGGAGGTGGTTCAGTCCATAGAGGTTCCTCCGGGCTTTGGTACACTAATGAAGGCCAGGAGGTTAAACAGGAGAATCACAAATGATAATAACACCCCCTCATATGTGCCAACTCAAACTATTGTAGTTACTTTCACGGGCCAGAAATTACCACCCCACGTATATTGTTTTTATAACTCCTTACCAGTGGAAACTTACGTCCTTCCAACAATCCAATGTTTCAAGTGCTGCAGATTTGGACATGTCACCTCCCAATGCCGATCTTCCCCAAGATGCTTTTTGTGTAGCCAAGCCCATGAAGGTTCAACTTGCTCAACCCAAGCTCCCACATGCCTATTCTGTTCTGGGCCCCACTCTGCTAAAGACTCTTCATGCCCTGAACATTCTCGGCAGAGGTCGATTAAAATTACAATGTCTCAGGAGAATATTTCTTATATGGAGGCTTCGGCTAGATTCCCCCATGTAAGAAAGTCTTTTGCAGACACTACAAGATCTCCAAATATGGTAAACTCCCAGCCTAGTTCCCAGCAATTCCCTCCTATCAATTCCCAACAATTATTATCTTCCTTTCCTCAGGGCCCATCCCAAACATCTTACAGGAAAACGGTATATTCCCCTCATAGACATTCCAACCCAGCCTCAAGCCCTGGCTATGACAGACAGGCCCATAACCACTTAACTCAACTTCCTCCTTCTTCCATGCCTAATGGCTCCGCTCTCTTAGTTGACCAAACAAAATCTCCATCTAATGATAACCTCCTCGATTTACTACTCTCCACCCTCATCAATATGTTAACTAGATTTAGTGATACTGAGCTTCCGGATAAATTTAAAAACAAACTTTCTCAGCTGTTGGTTCTTACCAGTCAAATTCCCTCCCCTTCTGCAATGGAACTGTAGAAGCATTCATAATAAAAAAAATGAACTATTACACCTAATAAATAAATATAAGCCGCTCATTGTTGCCATTCAGGAAGCGTGGCTTAGGCCCAACTCCCGTTTTAGGGTGTCTGGGTTTGCCTGTTTTCGGGATGACAGGAATGACGGTCATGCTGGATCCACCATATTGGTGTCCAGAAATATTATATTCTCTCAAATTCCCATCCCCCCTCACAGTGAATTATTACATATTGTTGGTGTTAGAACAATGAACATTTCTTTTCTTTCTGTGTACATTCCATACCCTAATCCTTCCATCCTTTCGGACCTTATTAACATAATAACTTCGATCTCTCCTCCTATAGTCATTCTGGGTGATTTCAACATCCACCATACTTCTTGGGGATCATATCAATGCGATGACTTGTCTTCTTCATTTCTGGATTATTTGGATTCTGTGAACCTCTGCATTCTCAATAATGGCAGTGCCACTCGCAGACCGACTTTGTTACATCCTGGCCCTTCTGCTGTTGATCTATCTCTGTGTTCTCCTTCTCTTTCTTCATGTCTTTTATGGCAGGTCGTAAGTAACTCCCACGGGAGTGATCACTTCCCTATTTTCATCTCTACGCTTACCGACCAAATTCAAAACCATACATTTAATCCACTTCTAAAATACAACCTCTCAAGAGTTGATTGGGAGATATATTCTAATTGGCTTGATCAAGAAATAGAGCTATTACCAACTCCTGACCTTGCTAACTACCATTCTGTGTATTCCCAATTCAGAAATGCTCTTATGATTGCTGCGGACAAGTCATTCCCAGTTAAGAAGTCTCCCAGGAATAATCTACCTTCCTTG
Source organism: Cybosia mesomella (assembly GCA_946251805.1). Lineage (NCBI taxonomy): Eukaryota > Metazoa > Arthropoda > Insecta > Lepidoptera > Erebidae > Cybosia > Cybosia mesomella. The sequence goes on along the minus strand of OX276390.1, from coordinate 23,092,378 downwards.
CCATGGTGGGATCAATCCTGTTCAGCTGCATGCAGGAAGAGAAAGGATGCTGAAAAAGCATATATGAGAGAAATGTCCCGGTCAAATTACCTAACCTATCAAAAGGTGGCTGCTGAAACAGTCAGACTCCTCTCTCAGAAGAAACGTGATGGTTGGCGCAGGTTTTGCGAGAACCTATCCCCTCGCACTCGCTCATCCTTGGTATGGAAAAATATTAGAAAGATAAAATATTCTATATCATCTAACCACATTGCTTCAAATGACTCTTCTGTCTGGATCCAGGAGTTCGCGCAGAAATTGGCTCCTCCATCTGTTCCTACCTCTTCGGAGTGTTCTGTTCACCACTCCTCCCCCCATCTCAGACATCGCTTTGATTCCCCTTTCTCTCTTAATGAGCTCCTAGCAGTTTTGGAACCACTAAAAGATTCCTCTCCAGGGGTAGATGGCATCCCATACTCCTTCATTGTTAAGAGCAGCCTATCTTCTAAAAATTTTTTCTTAAGCATTCTTAATCTAATTTTTGGCTCAGGTATTCCTCCAGAAGATTGGAAATCCCAAATTGTTCTTCCAATTTTAAAACCTGGCAAACCCAGCGATGATGCCTCAAGTTATCGGCCCATTGCTCTTTCTTGTACAATGGCTAAAATATTGGAACACCTTATTAAAAACCGATTGGAATGGTTTGTGGAGAGTCAGGGTCTTCTTTCTAAAACCCAGTTTGGGTTTCGCAGGGGTTTGGGCACTACCGATAGTCATTCCATCTTTACTACTGATGTCCGGATAGCTATGTCCAAAAATAATTTCTGTGTGGGTTTGTTTTTGGACTTAGCGTCCGCATATGACAATGTTCTTCTTCCTGTGCTCAGGCAAAAGTTGCTTAAGCTGAGTGTTCCAGAGAAGATTGTAAACTTTGTATCAAATTTCCTCTCTGGGAGGAACATACTAATTAAGTACCAAAATTCTATCCTTCCCCCTAGAATCATTTGGAAAGGTGTCCCACTGGGCTCTGTCCTAAGCCCCCTTCTGTACAGCATATACACAGCTGACTTAGATCTAACAGTAACATCCTTCTGTAACATCCTGCAATATGCAGATGATCTTGCTCTGTATGTGTCCATGGAGAAAATTTCGGATGCGGTGTCAAAACTAAATTCTGCGATTCACTACCTTCATATTTGGCTTGCGGATCATGGACTATCTCTATCAATCTCGAAAAGCACGGTTGTTGTCTTCAGCCGTCGCCGATCCATTCCCGATTGTGTGATCGCTTGTGAAGACCAAATCTTTCCTGTTAAAGATAATGTTAAATATTTAGGTATGATTTTAGACACTAAGTTGTCTGGGACAGATCATATTAAGTATACCATTGAGAAGTGTGAAAAAAAATTAAATATCATACGGTCCGTGGGCGGTGTCTGGTGGGGGGCTCATCCCTATTGCCAGAAACTGATGTATAATGCTCTGATTCGTAGTCATCTGGATTATGGATCATTTCTTCTTGAACCCTGTAACAAAGCATCCCTTAATTTGCTAGACAGGATCCAGTCAAAATGCCTTCGTATAATTCTGGGAGCCATGAAGTCCAGCCCAATAAATGCTCTACAATTAGAGTGTGTGGATCCTCGTTTGTTCTTGAGGAGGCAATACCTCTCCGATAGATATCTGTATAAGACCACCCAACTTGCCTTCCACCCTTTGATCCCTAAGCTACATTCCCTGTCTGAATATGTTTCATCTGGTGGATATTGGACACATAAAGATCATCCCCGATTATTCAATTCATTTGTGAATTATGTTCGCCTACCTTTCCCCTGTTTCCAATCCAAATATAACCCGTTCTTTGAAATCCCATATGAAGCAATAATTTTCTCACCTGATATCATTATAGACTCTGGCATTAGTAAACATTCGGTGGATGCCGAAAGGATTCTTCAACACCTAATCAGCCAAAAATGGCAGGACTCTATAGCCATATACACAGACTCCTCCAAGTTGTTGGATATCTCCTGTGTTGGATCTGCTGTTTGGATCCCCCAGTATGGCATCATATTATCTTTTAAATCTCCTAATATCAACACTATTTTTACCGGAGAAGCTATTGCCATTCTGGAGGCATTGCTATATATAGAGTCTCACAGTATCAGCAAATCAGTCATTTTTACAGATTCCAAGAGTTGCTTGTTGGCCATCATGGCTAACTAAATCTCCAGTAAATCTAGATCTCCCTTAATACTACAAATTAAACACTCTCTTCTCAGGTGCCACAATGGAGGACTTGTGGTCTCACTAGTATGGATACCAGGACATAGCGGAATTGTAGGTAATACAATGGTTGACTATTTGGCCAGGACTGCTTCAGCTTGTGGATCTTGTGACCAGTTCAGATCCTTCTCACAGGACTTACTCTCTCTCGCTAAAGCATGCTTATCATCGCAGTGGAATGTGCATTGGTCCCAGTCCAGCTCGACTAAGGGTTATTATTATGCTTCAATCCAAAATGGTATACCTTGTAAACCTTGGTTTTTTAAATTCCGCAAAGCTTCTAAGAGAGCAACCTCTGTTATTTGCCGTCTCCGATTGGGCCATGCCTGTACTAATGTTTTTCTATCCAAGATACGGATAAGGGATAGCTCCTTGTGTGAGTGCGGTTTGGACGAAGGAACACCTGACCACATTTTCTTTTCATGTACTAAGTTAAACGGATCCCTGTATGATCTCCTACCCTCAAACGATATTCCTCTTCCTGCCAACCTTAACACCCTCCTGACTTATGTCAATTCCCCACTCATTTATATTTTATGCTACTTTATAGATCTTAACAATATTAACCTGTAAAACTGTGTTCGTTTGCTCTACCACATAACACTGTGTTTGCTTTAATGTTGTCTCCTCTTTTCAGGTACTTCAACACACTATAAACCTTTTGGCCTCCTTTCAAAATCAACTGTTTCAATATAATATTTTTTCACTTGTACTCTCACACGTTATTTCGATCAGTATAAAAACTGAGTTGTTGACGGAATCGTTGGGATCGCCATAGGGAAAAAAAAAAAAAAAAGCACAGATTGGACAGGAAACGAAGAATGAACAAAACCAGTATGAGACGGACAAAGCAAGAGGAGATCTCTGGGTCTCACCGACCAATTGCGATGAAATATACAGCAGATTTTAAGTCTAATCAAGATCTTTCTAATAAAAAAAACCACATCAAAATCTGTTCAGTAGTATTTGCATCCATCACGAACAAACATACAACAGACAAGTATGCTAAAAAGTCGTTTTTTCTTTCATTTCCGCGGACTTTCTCATTTTCCTATGGTTTGTTGTGCTTCATAGTATAGATTGGTATAGATAGTGCACATTTATTTCGTGATATTAAAATATCTTCATTAACATAATATATGAGATATAACAGCCTCAGAGCAATAAACACACGGCCATAATTCAAAAAGAAATATTATCTTACATTCGATAATAAAATCTTTCGAAAAAACAAGCGATCTAATTTGAAGGAAGTTGGCCACACTTTGCCAGAATTAGAGCTGGGACAGCATAATCACCAATATCGATATTAATATTTCAGTACCATATAAACAATTTTATACATGTTAATTTTTAGATTCCCAAAAGAACTAGTACTTCGTACCGCTTGGGTCCAATTTTGTGGGAACCATGTTACGTGGGTTCCTAAACGGACGAGTACAATTATTTGCTCATAGCATTTTAAAAGTTCCTGTTTTATAATACAATCAAACAAGAGAAAATTGATTCAGGGCGCTGCACCAACGTTGATATTATCCAAGATACATTTTATTATTTTACTTGTTCCTGATTTTCAGCTTAGTAGTTAACCCTACTAATATTAGGTGAAATTGGCGTTTTATATGGAAAAATAAAAAAAATATCTTTTACAGTTTTTTTTATTTAATCAATCAAAGTTTGTGCCGTTGTTATCTATGCACTTTTGTCATTTTATAGGCAGTTCATTGATTCCTTTGCTGAAAAAGTTGCGGGAGCCAGAATCAACAAATCTTTGAAGTCGTTTTGTTTTGGAATGCCTCATCTGAATTGAATTTGGCCCGCACCGTGGCTGTTCTAAACAGCCCGTTGAAAGCGATGGCCGTCAGAGTCTTCAGGGGGTATCGCACGACCTCCGTCGATGTGGCATGTCTCCTAGCCGGGACCCCTCCATGGAACCTGAAAGCGAGAGCCCTGGTTTTGTTGTACCAATGGCGCAAGAAGGCGCCTGAACGGGGCCATAGGCCAGAGCCCCGAGAAATCTGGGCTCCGCGGTCCCAGCTCCGCCAGGAACTCATGGAGACATGTAGGATGCGACTTGGGCAACCAAGGTGGAGGGAATCCACCATCGTGGCGGTGAGGCCGGTCATGAAGGAGTGGTTTAAGAGGCACCACGGTGCCTTCTCCTACCGGATGTGCCAGATAATTACCGTCAGATAGTCACGGGTGCTATGATAAGTATCTGTGGCGCATCCACCGGGAGACAACGCCGCAGTGCCAGCACTGCGACGATCCTGGCGAAGACACGGCGTTCTACACGTTGGTGGAGTGCCCAGCGTGGACAAGTCAACGCCGAGATCGCGTTGCGGTCCTGTTCTCTCGTTGGAGACCATGGTGAGAGCCGTGGTCTCCGACGGGAGCATGTGGCACGCCGCCGTCTCTTACTGCGACCAGGTAATGCGTGCGAAAGAGGCGGCGGAGAGGGAGCGGGAGAAAACCTTGCCCCCCGCGTTCCGCTCGTCCTCGCTGCAGACTCGTCTACGCCCGGGACTACCGACCTCCATGATCGGGGCCTGAGGAAGGCAGTTGGCCGACTCACCGTCCTTACAGAAGCAGGCCAAGACGGAGGTGTGTCGCGTGTGTCCTACACACGCCTGCCAACTCACCGTCGCGGGATAAAACCCACCCCACCGGGTGAGGCCGCGGTGTCGGCTAAAGTCCGCCAGTAACCTTGGGGTTTTCATCCTTTCGAGGGCTTACCTGGGGTGCCCGGCAATGGACACTTGGGGAGAACACACTGGGTCCGATTCCGACACGCGCACCCCATCGTTAGCATCGATGGGGTGAAGCCTCAGGTTTCCACACGTTATAAAACAACCTAGAAATCGTCCTTATTCGCATAATCGTAAGTGTCATAAAATTTTCTTAAGTAACCTTTAAGTTTGATGATTGTTTCGGGTACGGTGGTTACGGTACGGCGTGTAAAAAAGTATTTATTAACATTAAAATTTGATTAAAATAACCTCGATGACGTCAGAAAAAGCCAAGTATGGACTCGTAACAAATATACAATTTACAGACAACAATCAACGAACACTGGCTGCTTTTTACGAAACTCGATCCCCGTTACCTCCTAACAATAAAAAAATTGTACGAAACAGACATATATAAGGCTGACTTATGCAATAAAGGTTAGAGATTTTGTGTCAAAATTGACTGCATTTTACACCATGATGACTGTTTTTTACAAAATATTTTTTGTTGAATTTTGCTCATATCTCCGCCGTAAGAAGAGATATCGCAATGGCTATCTTTGCCAGAAATCCGGCTAGTCGAATTTATTATGGCTGTGTTAGTAACTCGATTTTCGAAAAAGTGCCACTTGGCTGCTTTCTGCAGAACTAGGTCCAATTATAAGCAGTAATTTCCCTAATTTACAAATTATTAGCAAAACCCCTGTACGTAGTACCTATTTCATTAAAAAATGCATATTCTATTTAATAAATATAATGAATATTATTTTAATGACGTTATAATACGTAAACAAAGTCATCACATGATAATTGATAATTATCTTCAAGCATTTGAAACACCAAAACATCGATACATTATATCGACATAGTCGAGCTCTCACTTGTTTACAATAAAGAGATGTCACTGATAGGGGTCCCTGTGATGATGTGTGAGTGCATAGCGACGTGAATCAAAAATGCATTAGTAATTAACAATTAAATTAGTGTGCGTCCCCGTCCCCCGCTGAAAGTGGCAGACTTTTGTTCGTACAAAATAGCACGCGAGTCCACTCCGTTTGGTTTAATGCTCTGAGATAACAGCTTACAGCTTGAAGCACCAAAATGAAGCAAGCGTTCATAAAAAGAAGGAATTAGTCACATAAATGAAATAACAAGTCTACTGAAATGAAATTGCTAGTTATTACCCGTTTGCTTTTTATTACTTACCTAACATTGAAAATTTACAGTAGTTGCAAAATTACAATATACATTGTAGGAGATTAAATAAGAAGAGGGGGTATCCTATAAAAGGCGACGTAACACCGGCCCCGGTCTCTTTTTGTTCCAACTTCCAACCGTCGTCGCGTCGTCACATTGGGGTGTCACTCTGTCCGATTGTTGTTCGATTATTACATCATCATTTTTGTTATGAAGCCTAGCTTTGTAGTTCCTTTATTAATAACTTTGCGTTTAGTTTATTAGAATTAAAGTTATTTGAATGTTGAATTTATTTTGTTAAACGGTATTAAAACTTATGTTTTAAAAAAAGTCACTTCTGGTCTTATTTTCTAGATCAGAAGTGGGACAGTTCTCAATTCGCCCACTTCTTCTGTTTCGATTCAGTGAGTTTGCACATTGAAGTTTTGTTTTTAGAAAACAAGTAGGGTAAGTAGCAATTATTTTGGTTGTTTTTATTTGAGTGTTTTGTCGAAGTGTTTTGTGGTTAGGTGCGTTAAATTTAAACGTTTATTGGTGTCGTACTTTTGCCATAGCTTGACTGTGATTTGGGACGTAGTTTTTAAGTTTTGTTTATTCGGATTTTGTTGTTGTGATATGTCGAATCAAGAGCGTAATTATAGTGCGAGTCGCCGCGGCAGTCGTAGCTCAAGCCGTGGTAGTCGAGATATGTGTGATAGTAGACGTCGCAGTCCATCGCCGGATGAAAGTTTTAAGTTGCGGCTCGAGATGCAGGCAATGTTGACTCGTCTTAAGGCATTAGAAGGCAAATCTAGACCAGTGCGTTCAGGTGATTATGACACTAGAGTGCCGGAATATACAAGCCGTAACAGGTCGCCATTGCATCGTGAGCGAGTATCACCGTCACAGAAACGCAACGCTTTGCGAACACCGGATCGCGCGGCATCACGTGATGTGCGTCGTTCGTCAACATTGAGCCATACGCGGAGACTAACATCTCCTAATAGGAAGTTAGTGTCACGATCACGAGATCGGTTCTTGTCGCCTACACATGATCGTAATGAACGTCCACGCTTTCGATCCAGATCGCCGCTTCGGGGTTCGGAACCCACTTCTAGCAGGGCACCAGAGCATTCCATGGTAACCGATCGTATTGTTGACGCGATTCGCTCAATTAATTATGCCGGTAGATCGAATCAACACTTTTACATTTCTAATTTTGATCCGAACTTACATAATATCGATGATTGGTGTGCGGAAGTAGATCGTGCAAAATCTTTAAACAATTGAAATGACTACGAGTGTCTTTCACGTATCGGAAATTGTTTAAAAGGTGACGCTCGATCGTGGTTAAATGAGTGGGTATCGAACGATCGTACGTGGAGTAATTTTAAGAGGGAGTTTAAGCCGTTATGTCCGAGAACACCTGACGTCGCGGGTATTTTGGCCGATGTTATGAACACAAATTCGGATAAGTACCACACGTATGCGGATTACGCGCGTCGCTCTTTACTTCGTTTACGTATAGTGCGGGGACTTAGTGACGAATTGATTTCGGCGATAATTATACGTGGTATTACTGATCCTAACAGAGCGTCTGCAACGAATGCCAAATTATTGCCAAACGATTTAATAGAATTCTTTTCGATTTATATTAAGCCGGTTAAGAATTTTCCTACACGTTCAGTTTCGAATAATAATGCAAAAGGTAATCAAGCTACGGACACTTTGCGAAAACGGGTTAGTAGTGATGTCAAGTGTTATTCGTGTGGCCAGGTCGGCCTCAGGCAAGCTTCATGTACTAAGCGAGCTAGAATCGATACGGGACCCAGTGGTTCATCGGTTAATTCCAGTTCCGCAACTTCGAAGACTGTTTGTGTTCCGAATAGGTCCGAACCGTGTTCTTTTTGTAAAAAGCCGGGCCACAAAGTCAATACTGGTTTCGCCAAACAAAGATCCGAGGCGACAAACAAGGAGACTGTAAATTTTTGTTATGCAATAGTAAATTCCACTAATAGTGACGTTGTAGTGGCTGTTATTCAAAACGTGCCGGTAGATGTCTTGATCGACAGCGGTTCAACTATTTCTTTAATGTCGTCGTCCTTGCTAAAACATTTTAACTGCTCGCGTAAACCGGCACTCCGAATTTTGAAAGGATTAGGCAGTCAGGAAGTAGAAAGCACCTCTTACGTTACGTTGCCAGTTGAGTTCGACGGACTCACTCTTGATGCTGATTTTTTCATTGTGTTATCTCAATACATGAACAGTCCGATAATAGTAGGTACGGACGTTTTGAACAGAGAAGGCGTTAGGAAAGATTGTCAGTTAGTAACGAGGGACGACAGTCATACTAATAGAGTTATGACAATTCAAACTCGAGCTTCAATTCCCATCAACACGCCTCTTGTCGATGGTCAGTTACAAGAGCTTGTAAAAATAATTAATGAGTTTTCTAAATTTTTCATTTCTGGTACCGCGACCTCAACTGTTAATACTGGGTGTATGTCAATCAAACTCAATTCCAACACGCCTGTTAATTATCGTCCATACCGACTTTCACATGCCGAGACGCTTCGAGTTCGCGAAATTATTGAAGATCTTTTAGACAAAGGCATAATTGAAGAGTCCGATTCTGAGTACCTACGCAAGTCCTGTCCTGCTCGTCAAAAAGAAAGACCGGTCGGATAGGATGTGTGTTGACTTTCGTAAGCTTAATGACGTAACAGTTAAAGATCGATTCCCGCTACCGCGAATAGATGATCACATTGACCGTTTGGGGCACAATAGGTACTTCAGTAGCCTTGATATGGCTACTGGGTTCCTCCATATTCCCTTAGATCGCGATTCAGTGCCGCTCACGGGGTTTGTCACGCCCGAGGGACATAATCATTATCTGAAAATACCCTACGATTTGGCAAATGCGCCTGTCCTTTACCAGCGAATCATCGCAAAAACACTTCGCGAGTTTATTGAATCTGGTGATTTTTAAGTAAAACGGTAGATCAGGGCCTTATTTTATTACGTAAAGTGCTCTACACTTTAACTAAGGCCGGTTTTTCAATAAACTTGAAAAAGTGTTCATTTTTGGCGACTGAAATCGAGTTTTGGGACGGACAATTAGCGAAAATCAGGTTAGGCCGAGTCACGAAAAAGTTAGAGCTTTGATTGACTCAGCGCAACCGCAAAATGTGAAACAAGTCCGTCAGTTTATGGGCTTAGCCAGCTATTTTAGGCGTTACATAGCTAACTTTGCCCAGAAAACTGCATGTATTGCTGCGTTGACTAAAAAGGGGGTTACTTTTAACTGGGGTTTGGAACAACAGGCTGCTCGAAAGTACATTGTAGAATGTCTGACGAGTGAGCTGGTACTGGCTATCTATGATCCTTCGTTACCAATAGAGGTCGACACAGACGCGAGCTCTATTGGTTATGGAGCTGTTCTGATGCAAGTACATGAAGGTAATCGCAAGCGAGTGGTATCTTATTTCAGCAGGCTGACTCAAGGGGCTGAGAGCAAATACCACTCGTATGAGCTGGAGACGCTTGCTGTTGTCAAAGCCCTTCGGCATTTCAGACATTATCTTGTAGGGGTTCACTTCACCGTAGTCACAGACTGCAACGCATTAAAACTTCCCCAGCGTAAGAAAGATTTGTTGCCTAGAGTGGCTCGGTGGTGGGTATACCTACAAGATTTCGACTTCAGTCTTGATTACCGTAAAGGTTCTCTTCTTTCCCATGCCGACTATCTTAGTCGGAATCCTGTTAATGTCATTTCCGTTCAAAGACCCTTAAACTGGGCTCAGGTCGCTCAGGCTTCTGATGAAGAGACTCAGTCCCTAATGCAGAGTTTGTCAGATGGGCAGGTAGATCCTTCTCGTTATGTTGTTAAGAATGACATTCTGTATTTCAAGTCCAAACCTACTGGTGAAGAACCAAAACTGCTATGTTTTATCCCGAAAGGTCACAGACTAAGCCTTTTGCGCATTTTCCACGATGAACACGATCATCTCGATGTAGAAAAGACCGTTGACCTAATCACGAAACACTTCTGGTTCCCGGGGTTGAGAGCTTTCGTACTAAAGTACATATCACACTGTTTAGTATGTCTTTCCCATAAAAAAAGTCGCCCGTGCTCCTTTTCAGCCCATCCACTCCTGGGAAAAGCCAGAAGCTCCTTTTGAGACGGTCCACATGGACGCTCTGGGTCCTTTACCCGAATCCGATGGCTATCGTTATGTTCTCATCGTGGTCGATGCATTTTCCAAGTTTTCCTTATTGTACCCAATGTATCGTCAAGATGCCGATGAGTTAAAACGTCATGTTACTAATTTAATTTCACTTTTTGGTACGCCTAAGTTAATTGTAGCTGATAGAGGTAGGATGTTCCAAAGTGCTGACTTTCTTAACTGGGTTCAGGATATGGGTTGCAATACGCATCTGATAACACCCGAGATGCATCAATCTAATGGACAGGTGGAGCGCTACTGTCGGACCGTACTAAACATGGTACGTATTGAGTGCAATCATCGGCAACAGAGGTGGCCGGCTATCATGTGGAAGCTGCAGTTAGTTCTGAACACTCTGCTCTTAACTTGCTGGTTGGCATCGATGCGCCTACCCCACTTATTAGAAGCCTGGTACGTGACATAGCGGTTGAAGGTTCCAGTCCGAACAGGGAGGCTCTTCGTGAGATACGCCGGCAGAGGGCATCTGAACGTCTACGTTCGAATCAAGAAAGTCAAGATGTTTACGTCAACCGAGGTCGCAAAGCGCCCCGTATCTTCGAACTTAATTCCTTGGTTTTTGTTAGAAAACAGGCACAGTCGACAGGGAAGCTGGACTCCTGTATGCGAGGGCCGTATCGTGCGGTTAAAGTACTGCCACATGGTCGCTATGAGCTTCAACTCTTGGCTGGCTCGTATGGGAAGTCGACGCAAGCAGCCGCGGAATATATGATTCCGTGGCATGGAGAGTGGACTCCCGATGTGTGTGCTGATTTTTTTTCATGGTGAGTTGTTCGATTTGCATTGGCTTACTTATGTTTGGCTCGAACTATTTATGAGAACTAGTCTTACGATTAAAGGAAGTTTTGTCTTGCAGTCGGGATAGCCTCTGTCTCGGATGTCCTCGTACTCAGATATGCTGTCCTGGCTGATAGATTCACTTCAAGTGAGGTACGGTTTCATGTTATTGGATGCTGTCTTGGAGTGCACTCAGACATACGATCATAATACATGGGACATGCCTTGGGTGATTTGTGTTTTTGTTTTGTGTGCTCGGACACGGTCTTGGAGTGCGCTCAGACACGTTGTTTTAGAGCTGTGGTACATGCAGGATTACGCCACGAGTTGGTCCATGATCAGTCGTAGTGTGAGACATGTTTGTGTGGCAAACATTATTTGTGTTTTATTGATAGTTTGGGTTGAAACATGCTTTTATGTGGAACTGATTCACACACGCAAAGTTACGTCTCACATAAGTCCACGTAGACCTCTAGCGAGTCGTGAGGAGGCACTCCCCCGACGGGTACTGCCCCGGGTGATCAGTACAGATACCAGTTTGTTTTATACACATGTGCTTAGGCTGAGCTAGGCGGGCTTAGCATTACATAAGCGTTGAATTGTTTTGTAATCTTGTATAGACAAAACAAAGTCTATTTCACTTTGTGTTTTTTTTTTTGGGACATGGTTTTGTGCTGTAGTTTTATGTCATTACAGAAGAAGACAATGAAAGTGAGGAGTCTACTGCTCCTTGCGTCGCCCAACCTTCCGAAGTCGAGATGCCTGGTGATGTGATTGGGCCACAACCCAGCACGGCCACCACACAGAGATGCCTCGAAGAATCTGTTGCTTCACTCAGCGTTCCGATGAGTGATGAAGGTCCGGGAACATCGCTTCCAACCCTGGAGACTGATCTCTAGAGCTAGAAGATGAAGGAGTCCGAGGATGGCCTCGTATCAGGAAAGGCCGTGTAGGAGATTAAATAAGAAGAGTGGGGGTATCCTATAAAAGGCGACGTAATACCGGCCCCGGTCTCTTTTTGTTCCAACCGTCGTCGCGTCGTCACATTGGGGTGTCACTCTGCCCGATTGTTGTTCGATTATTACATCATCATTTTTGTTAAGAAGCCTAGCTTTGTAGTTCCTTTGTTAATAACTTTGCGTTTAGTTTATTAGAATTAAAGTTATTTGAATGTTGAATTTATTTTGTTAAACGGTATTAAAACTTATGTTTTAAAAAAAGTCACTTGTCTTATTTTCTAGAACATATTTATCGGTTGCATAAAGTGAAACTCTCTCTTTAGAAATACAATGACCAGAAAATGCCTCCTGACTCTATAGTAATATTCCACACTATCAATTTCATTCACGTCGCGAAAATTTTGCTGTTGGGAAATTCACCCGGAGAATATTGGGGAATTGGCATCTCTGATGCGGGGAATTAAGAAATTTATATTGGCAGCACTGGAGTGTCATGTCAAGTGTGCTGGTGACTTGTGAAACTTGTGAATGTGAAGTGAATAAACAAAACTAAATAAAGACTTGGCTTAAAGGTCTTGTAACCAAGCCAAAAAACTTCAAAAAAAAAAAAAAAATCAAGTGTGCTGCTACTTCAAAAAAAAATACAAGTGTTCTGGCCATAGAGTAATACTGCCAGTTTCAGTAGTCTGTGGCATCCTGTTTTTTTTTTTTTTTTTTTTTTTCCCATTTTATGGCCTGGTTTCTAAGACCTTTTAGCCAAATCTTTATGGCATCCTGTGCTGCCACTGCCCACAGAGTAAGTAATACTTCACTGCCAGCGAAGTAAATCTATGGGGCAGACGGGATTTTGTAATAAATGTTGTTGTGGTGTTTCATGAATAGTAAACAGTTTATTTGTCTAGAATTTACATGAAATAGCTTTGCAAAATGAGTTTTTCTAGTGATGAAGTGAATTTCCTTGTGTACCGTTATTTACAAGAATCGGGTACGGTTCAATGAACTTTTAGACGCTAAAATGATTTTTCTAATAAGTATTTGGTATATTATCATTTTCCTGTCCAAAGGATATATTTGTCATAAATAATTTATTTGATATTCTGTGATGTTACTATATTCGACTCAAATATACATGGAAATATAAAAAACAAGTGGCTTAAAGCAGCTAATAAAGTTTTTCAAACGTCGACGAGTGTTATGTTGTTTTACAACCTGCCTGTATATGATTTGAATGCCTCTGTTCGAATATATTTCAGGATTCCATCACTCTGCTTATACTTTTGGCATCGAGTCGCATATATCTCAAAGTAATATCAATGGTGCACTAGTGCCCCCAGCAGCACTACTAAATATTTTGCAGAAAGGATTACAATATACAGAAGCAGAAATCACTATTGGAGAAGATGGTATTTAAATATATTTTTGTAGTTTACGAAGTTAATTAGTACTACTATGGTAGTAAATAAGCACATGCTGGTGCGCGGTTATCATGACTTATGAAGCTTTCGACACTCACAAATTGGCCTTAAAGCCTCGGCCTATTCAAAATAATGATTGAGTGAATGATCCAGTTATCTCAAAGGGGGTAATATAACCCTTTTTCCCAGTTGATATAACCAAGTCATCTATGTATCGTAAAGTTTTGGAAAAGGATGTGCAGTCTTTTCATACAAAAACTAGGTGAAATATTTTTTTTATTTAGCTATTTATGATCACTTAAACAAGTACCCTATTGTAATAGTGGGCAGGTTGAACAAAGGCCTCTTCCAATGTACAACATAGCACCTTCCTTCTATATACTATTATATATTGTAAAATTATGAATTAGATGTCTGTACACCGAAGATATTTAAAAAAGAAATACTTGGGTTATGTTAAATAAGTGATTCTGAACACATAAATATTTTTTTCAAATTCTTGTCTGTTTGGTAGTAAAAACTACTGAATGGATTTTGATGTGGTTCTTTCTATTAAAAAGTTTACCGGCAGGCTTACGTTTGCTGTATGGTTGATTGCAATTAGTTAAGTAGAACCATAGATATAACCAAAAAACAAACAACCTCCGCGTGGGCAGGAGGCATGGGTATCAACTAGTTACAATATAAATATGGGCAATTATTAATGTCTGTATCATTTTTATCACAAGGCTAATATGGATATTATAGTTCTGATCACTGCATTAAATAAAATAGCCGCGGTAGCCTAGTGGTATGGGTAATGGACTGCTGAGACGAGGTCTCGGGTTCGATCCCAGGTTTTACCATGGCACACACCAATGACTTTTCGATGCTTTTCGAAGTTATGTGTGTATTTATCGCAGGTTTATAAGTGCCCGGTTAATGGCAATAGGCTCGCCACCTATTACATTGGGACCTAAACATAAACTGGCGAAATGTGGGTGCTAGCACCTCTGCCTACCCCTTCGGGGATATAGGCGTGAGTTTATGTTATGTTTATGTTATGTTATGATCACTGCATTATTACTTGAATAATGTTAAAAAATGATTTTTCATTGCATGTGAGACTGTTCTTTGCTCAGAAAATATTTCCCCAATGTACAGATCATATTGGATATGTTGTTAATCATAGGAAATTGATTGCACCTTGTATACTCAACTAATAATTACCCATTATGTTGATTAATAATATAAATAAACACCAGATTATGACAAATGTTTTATTAAGAGGTGCATATTTTTTTTGTGCCCGGTAGATGGCAATATGCTCACTCCCTATTACATTGGGACCTTAACATAACTGGCGAATCGTGGGTGTGTAATACACCTCTGCCTACCCCTTCGGGGATACGGGCGTGAAGTTATGTTATGTTATGCATATTTTTAAGTGTATACTTCAATTATCAGAGAAAATGGTTAAAGGAATATCAACTTATTTGTAGGTACAGAAACACGTTTAACAGAGAGCTTAAGTCTGATTGACGCGGTCACACCTGATATTGTTGCTGCAAGACAGAATGCACACAATGCACAGAAACAGGCTATCAAAACAGATCCAGGATCCGGAGGTGAACAGAATGGTGTTGATGTTAGTATGTTAACTATAATAATGTTGAAACCACATAATCTGCAAATGCTTAGTGCACCAAACAGTAAATTTTAAACTATGTGTCTCCCAGATGCAGGTAAATGGCAGACATTTGCTTATATATCATTTTGTGTTTCTGACATTCCACACCCAAAAAGCTGGCAAAATATATATAAAGTCACCACCAATTGGAATGGATCCATAGAATAGCTCTAATCCCCATAACTGTTAGATGTGGGGCTGCCACATCTAACAGTTATGGGGATTAGAGCCTGTGAAACCATTAGTTATCACACAGGAAAGGATTTGATGGTTTGGTCTTGTATATGGAAATCTGCCCTTGAACATATGACATATGAAATTAGTTATGTCATAACTTAAATTAAAGAACTTGGCTATGTTATACCTTTTTTTTTTTTTTTTTCGTGCGGAAATCCCTTCGGATACCCCCCCGCCGGCCAGCGGGGGCGGTTATGTCGGGCTTGCACCGACTAAAACCGCACGCCGTCTCGGGTCTTCAGACGCCGGGGTGTAAGGTTACCCATAGAGCATATGTTATACCTAAAACTCTATAGTTGTTTTAATTTAATGGGCCTATTAATAATAGTAATAATTGGTAGTAAAAGTTATTTTAGTAATAGGTATGAGACAATAATAGGTTTCACATTCTTTAACATTTAAATTACCCTATATTGATTTTCAGGCCACAACCTGCAGTGCTGCTACCACAACAGGTGGAGCTGCGACCCCTACAGCTCCAGAGACTATGGATGTAGACCAGTCTATTGAAATCCCTGCTAGCAAGGCCACAGTACTAAGAGGGCATGAATCTGAAGTTTTTATATGTGCCTGGAACCCAAGTACGGACCTATTAGCTAGTGGATCCGGAGACAGCACTGCCAGGTAATATTTATCTATACATTTAATATTACTTGTCCCGACTGACTGACACACTGATTGACTGACTGATTCTTCAACGCAGAGCCTAAACCACTGGACCTACAAACTTGAAATTTTGGCGGTAGATGCCTTTTATGTGACAGGCATCCACTTAGCATGGATTTTTGGAAATTTCTCTTCTAAGGTGACAAAATAAGGGATGAACGTTTGTATGAAAGTCCGTCATTTTCAAAGTTAGAAACACGAAATTTCATAGGCCTGCTTTTGGTTAGGAATAAATAAACACGTGTATCAGCGTTTTTTTAAATTTTGCTACTAAGGGTGTTAAATAGCTGATGAATGGTTGTATGGAAAGTCCATCATTTTCCAAATGAGGAGGACAAAATTTCATACAGTTGCTTCTGGTTATAAATAAACATATATGTGTATCGGTGTTCTTCAGAATGTCATCCCTAAGGGGGCAAATAAGGGATGCACAGATATATGGAAAGTTCGTCATTTTCGAAGTAAGAAGCACGAAATTTCACATAGCTGCTTCTGGTTAGAAATAATTGTACACAGCTCGTGTTTGTTTTGTCAAAGGGGTCAGTTTTATGTTGCATGCTTCAGAGTGAGCTCTGCGAGTAGTTTAGTAATTTTAGCCCCAAAAGGAAACACCGCAAACAATGTTTACAAAGAGGTCCTGCGGTAATTAAAACTGAGAGACTGTGATTAGGTAGTTTTAATATTACAATATTATTTGAGTCATTATTTTAGAACAAAAAAGTATTATACGAGGGTCAAACTGAAAGTTCTTAGAAAATCAAAAACTGATTACATTAGCCAGTTATTAGTTTTATTATATCTTTTCAAAATATTGTCCATTCACGTCAATACACCGCTGCATGCGATGCAACCACTGGGAAAAGCACTTTGCCCACTCGTCCTTAGGGGTCTCTTCAATGGCATCGCGATACGCAGCCACCGCTTCTTCAGCATTCATAAACCGCTTTCCTTTAAGTTTTTCTTTAATTTTTGGAAATAAATAAAAATCACAAGGCGCGAGGTCGGGGCTATACGGCGGGTGACCCAGTAATTCAACGTTTGATGTCGCCAAATAGTCGATCGTTCGCTTGGCGGTGTGCGACGAGGCGTTGTCGTGGTGAAGGAGGATCCTACTGCGAGGTCGTTTCTCTCGAACTTTTTCCAAGACAAGTGGCAAACAATTGGTAGTGTACCATTCTGCAGAAACTGTTTTTTGATCCTCTAACACAATTGTTACGAAATGACCTATCCTTCCAAAGAACGAGGCCACCATTTTTTTTCCCGCACTTCGATCTCTCTTCACTTTAGTTGGCAACTCCTCGAAAGGAAACACCCACTGAGCAGATTGTCTTTTGGTTTCAGGATCATAACAGTAAATCCAGCTTTCGTCACCTGTTAGTATGTCGAACACAGCATTAGAGTCACCTCCGTTAAATCTTTCAATCATTTTACGGCACCAATCCACACGATGGAGTTTTTGAGCCTCAGTCAAATTATGAGGTATCCACCGGGCGCAAAGCTTCCTGACCGCTAAATGTTCGTGGAGGATTTTGTGCACTTGACTCATACCGATGCCTAAGCTTGTCCGAATCTGCTGATAGGTCACTCTTTTGTCAGTCTCTATCATACGCCGCACAACACAGATGTTATTTTCAGTCGTCGCCGTAGAAGGCCGTCCCTCACGTAAATCATCAGTGAGATTAGTGCGACCACGTTTAAACTCATTAAACCAGTTGTAAACAGTCGCACGAGATGGGGCTTCATCGTGAAAGGCCAATCGTAGTCTATCATAACTTTCTTGTTGACTTAAATGACATCGAAAGTCATAAAAAATCATTGCACGAAAATTTTCTCGTGTTAAATTCATGTTAACGTGACACAGACAATTTTCAATTTGCCGCCAAATCGTAAAACAAATGATAAATGAATGAAATATATACTCAGTAATATTGGCAGAGTTCTATTTTCAAATTTTAGAATTATTTTTTTATTATATTGTTTATAAGTGGCCAGTTCTAAGAACTTTCAGTTTGACCCTCGTAAATAGTAGATTGTACAACAAGGGCATAAAGCGATCCATTTTTATCCGAGGCAAATATAGTCGAGGATAAAAATGGACATTTATGCCTGAGTTATATACACTCTGCTTTTCACTTCGATTGCGAGGAAAATTTCGGTTGTGAAATTCAAATAAATTATAGCAAGAATAAAATAAAACAACAACTTACAGTATTCTACGAAATTTTACTGCTCAATTAAATTGTGCAATATATTTTGACTCTGTTTGGATGTTGAGCCTTAGTTTCGAGCCTTTTAGTTTTAGAAGAAAAATTTACTGTATGCACTAGAGCTTAAAAAGCGATTTTATGTCGTCTACGCACGACTTAAAGTCGAACTTTACGAGCATGAGAAGTGAAAAGCTTATTTACGGACACGCCGTCGTTGATCGGTGGCACTGTCGATGTATGAACTTTATTGTTATTATTATTTGGAACAAAAAACAGTTACATGCTAAAATGGTTAACAAATTATAGGTAATTTAACAGATTGGTGAACATATAACCCATACTATTGTTCACGGGTTTACAATATAAAAGAAAGAAACTCAAGCCTATTTGTAGTCACGATCTCATAATAACAGAAGTTTAAGTGAAATATGAAAATCATAATAAGTTAATAACAAATTTTCTTGGATCCATCTCAGAAACTAATAAAGTAATAAGGTAGTTTTAATTAATTACAAAGCTGACAAGAGCTCAATGACAAGACTTTTAAATTGTTCGCTGGAAAATGCGAAGATGTCAATTTCATTAAAATGTGTGTTATAGGTTTCAACGAGACGACGAATAGGTGCGCGGATCCCTGCGTTAGTTTTGCAAGTTCCCGTGTAAAACAATTGGGGCACACGCACCGTTCGTCCACGAACAGTTCTAGGCACTATATAACACAACTGATTGGAGATTTCAAGGCAATCATATCTGTTGTTACATATACCATGCAGCATCATGACGTCCAGAAGTAGACGTCTAGATTGCAATGTTAAAATGCTATACTGTTTTACTAGCTGTACATAAGGAACTCTTAATCGGTGATATTTATAGTTTACGACACGTAAGAATTTCTTTTGCAATAATCCTAGACTCTGAGTGTACTTATCATAGAAAGGATTCCAAATTGAAACGGCATATTCTAATTGTGGTCTCACTAAGGTTTTATACAAAAATAAATGTGTGGAAGGCTGCACAAAGTCACGACAGGATCTCATGACAAACCCGTACATACGGTAGGCTTTATTAATTATGCTGTCAACATGCTGTTCAAAATGCAAGGACGAATCTAACAAAACACCCAAGTCGCGAACCAGGCTGACTCTGTTCAAAACTATATTATTAATGGAGTAATTATAGTTCAGTTTGTTTCTATTTTTTGTAAAAGAGATTGCGATACATTTGGGGAAACTGAGGAACAGCTTATTTTGCTTACAGTAGTTATTAAGCCTGTCCAGATCATCTTGTAGAAGTAAACAATCTTGAATGGACTTACAGGGCTTGTAGATTTTCACATCGTCTGCGTACATTAAAAATTGGGAGTTTCTAAAACATTGATTTATATCGTTAATAAATATAACGAAGAGAAATGGACCTAAAATAGATCCTTGTGGAACTCCAGAATTTACAACTATAGACTCAGATTTGAAACCGTTTATAACAACCCTTTGAGTTCTGTTATAAATATAAGAAACAAACCATCGCAGCAAATTACCGCGTATTCCATTAAAGGCAATTTTATCCAGTAGCAGTGCGTGGTCCACTTTGTCAAAAGCCTTCTGATAATCCGTATACACAGCATTAACTTGCACTCGTTGATCCATATTCTTAAACAGGTAGTCAACAAAGCACATAAGGTTAGTGTTAGTCGAACGACGCTTCACAAAACCATGCTGTTCCGGTATTATCATTTCATGAATGTGATGATACAGCGCGTCGTGTATGAGCCTCTCAAACAGCTTCGACAAAGTGGAAAGGATCGAGATTGGGCGATAATTTTCGACGTTACCTTTATTTCCATTTTTATAAATAGGAGTAATGAAAGCCTGCTTCCATACTGATGGGAATATGCACTCATGTAGGCACTTATTAAAAATTATATGTAGGGCAATGTAAACATTATTAGATATGTTCACGAAAAAGTACGGTGGCAAGCCATCAGGACCAGCACCCTTGGAGATATCTAATGATTTAATAGCTTTATGAATAGAATGCTCGGAGAGGTTAAGCTCTGACACACAAGTGGAACTATCTGAGAAATGATTAGAAGGCTGCCAAGTTTCTGGATCTAGAGTTGAAGGCTCATAAACAGAACTAAAAAAAGTAGAAAAAAGGTTACATATGTCCATAGGATTCTGTGATGACACATCCTTATAATACATACTATTGGGGAAGTTTGTTTTAGCTTTCTTATTCGAGATATAAGACCAGAAAGTCTTTATATTCGTAGGTATACTATCTTCAACAGAATTTATGTAACCGCGGAAACCTGTAACCATCTCTCTATGCAGCAACCTACGATAACTCGAGAAGTGTTCATAATCGGACAAGTTTCTATAAGTTTTCCATTTCCGCCAAGCCCGCTCCTTGCTCTTAAGAATACGGATTAATGTAGGACTAAATCAAACCGGAAAACGTGAAGTTTTCACTTGAGAAGTGGGAACACGCTTCCTTATTACACCGTACAGCGTATCATAAAAGACTCCGACCGCCTGTTCAGCAGGGAGGTGTGAAAGCTTCGCGCACCAGTCAACTTCACGCAGGTCATCATTAATATCGTCGTAGTTGGCTTTACGGTAGTTGTAAATGCGTGTCGGTTGACGTTTCATCGGAATAAACTGTGTTTCTAAACTAGTTAATACGGAAAGGGGGGGATGGTGCGGAACAACATTTAATATGGGACTGCATGACACTGTCTCAGAGTCAATGTTGGAAATAAACAAGTCAAGTATACGCCCGAGGGTGTTTTTAAAATTGTTAAATTGGAAACCATTACTCATAGATAAAAAATTCAACAATAATTGACCGACTGAATCCAAGGGGGAATCCGTACGAACAATGACATGGTTTCCCTGAGGCAGCCAGTCAACACTGGGAATGTTAAAATCACCTGTAATAAAAAATGACTCGACAGAGGGATCAATAACCGTGTTCTGTAGCATATCAAAGTATTTACTATACACATCTACAGGTGTGTTCGGAGGTAGGTACTGTAGCGTCCGGGGGTTGGACGCCACAATACCTCGTGTAGATAATAAGATAAACACAGAGGAAGAAATTTATATGGGCATTTATTGTTTCAACAAAGCTTCCTAAATCGGGTTTAGGGAGGTTTTTACGCGTATATTTTTATGTTAATGCGAACTAGGGAATCGCGAACTCCGCTCAAGGACTGAGCCTAAATTTAATACATTTATATCTTCTCTTCGGCCGGCGGACCCGGGCGGCGCGTCTAGTCGCCCGCTGTCAGCCGCACAGCCGAATGCAGCTCCACGCAGCAATTGTTTTTTCTTCCCTACGCTCTATTTAAATCAAATATATAATTATTTTTAAACTCTGACACATGATGGCCAGGTAACCGCATCGTGGTGTGAAATGAGGTTCAGACACCACAGTACACAGCACTGATGATATGACGTTTATTGGCTTCAGACGCGGGAAGTTGTATCATAATTTGTTCAATATAAGTGCAGTCAAGTTGTGTTGTTACCCTAGTCGGTTGTAGCTCACGCCGTATTGCTACTAGAACACCCCCTCCATCGAGCTTCCCTGAAGCAGTCCTGTCACGATCACATCTAAAAACAAGGTAGCGGTCGTCGACAAGCTCATTATCTTGAATGTCAGAAATGAGCCAAGTTTCCGTCAATATTAATATGTCATAAGAATTAGCCATAATATTCATATATAATGTCTGCAACTTTGTGCGAAACCCTCCACAATTTTGATAATAAATTACTAAGTTATTAGTAGCCATTTGGAATGTTCACTTAATAAATAAGTGTTTGTAATGAAACATTTTTTACAATAATATATCGACAATACAGTATGCAATCCCAATAAGCCATAAATATACAAGCATAATACTAATACACTCGCACCACGACCACAGCATAGATCAGTTTTTACTGCATGATGGTTATATTTAATAAAGAGAAGGTTATGTGTCATGACATTCATATGAAACAAAAAAAACAGACCTAAGGATATTAAGGATATTATAAAGCTACCCACAAAGCCACCAGAAACAATCAATAACAATATAGGACAAAGCTGCATGAGTTTAGGTGCACCCAGACATCTGAGTAACAGACAATCGTTAAGTATAACACTACATATATGATAAGTAAAATATAAAGGATACAAAATTAGTAAGGATAGCAAATAATTAGTGTCTTTGCGTTGACGTGCTCGTTTTGTCACTAGCAACTTGCTAAGATCATCGTTAGAACGGACAGCAAAAGCCGGTGATCCATCACGTTCACGTACCAATAGGGTTCCATTTTTAATCCATACATATTTGTACCCCTTTTCGCGTGCGATATCTCGACAATTTCGAAATAATGTTTTGTTTTTCAGTGTAAGATGTTCATTCAGATATATAGGTACTGCAGCGCCTGAAATTCCTATTTGGTCCGTTTTAATGCTCTTAATTCTTCGGTAGGCGCTAATCATGTTGTCCCGCATTATTTTAGATTTCAATTTGATTATTATGTTTTTGGGCTTCGCGTTACGTTGTTCTGCATGTGGGACCCGGTGTACAGCTATTATTTCGGTCGGTGGCACAGGGAAATTCAATACTTTGCCAATGGAGTCTATCAATACAAGGAGGATCTCATGTTTCCTTTCGGGTAGGTTGCAAATCTCAATGTTACATTGGCGAGCCTGTTGCTCCATTGAGTCAATTTTTGCCTCAAGTTTAGCCACAGCCTCCCCGCCAACAATAGCAGCGATAGCCCAGTGGCATACGTAACGGACTGCTGAGACGAGGTCTCAAGTTCGATCCCCAGTTGCCCGGGCACACACCTCTGACTTTTCGTTGTTATACTGCCAGTGGGGACGCCGTTTGACCAGACGGGTGATCAGCCCTTCTATGTGGGGCCATTTCACCCATTTCCCCTATAACGACTGTCATACATATTCGTATGGCAACCGGGACCGACATCTTAACGTGCTCTCCGAGGCACGACCAGACCTATGCAAATACTCATATTCATGCATACAAATATTTGCACTGAGCGGGGATCGAACCCGCGCCTCCTGCGTAGCGGCCGCTTTCAATACCGCCACACCACGGAGGCTGTCGACTTTACGTTGTTATGTGTGTATTAATAAATGATAATTATCGCTCGCTTAATAATGTGCCCGGTAGATGGCAATATGCCCGCCCCCTATTACATTGGGACCTCAACATAACTGGCGCATCGTGGGTGTATAATACACCTCTGCCTACCCCTTCGGGGATACAGGCGTGAAGTTATGTTATGTAACAAAACTGTACATGAATTTTTTTTTCAAAATGATAAAATTATTATGGCTCTAAGAGCTATACCGATGCCGAAAATGTAATTTTTAGATTTTTTGTCTGTTTGTCTGTTTGTCTACAGGTTACTATCGATGCCCGAGCATTACTTGAAAACCGCTGAACAGATTCTGCTGAAATTTTGCAGCAGCATTCTTCTAGGATATGATCAGAAACTGCGCTATATATCATTACGCTATTATAAGTGTGATAGCAGAGCAAAATCGACCTGATCTATTATTCATCATAACTTTATACATCACGAATATTATGCAGTTTGGTAGTACTCGGACAGGGGCAACATCCGGACTATAAATCATCACGCTTTAGCTGAAAGGTGATGATCAGTCGAATATAAAATCTCGAATCTCTACAGAGTTACCTATGTGTAAAAGATTTGGGTTCCTTCTAAACCTACACTTGGGTCGAAGTCCCAAGCACTGTCCCGAGTTCCCAACTCAGCAACGCGATTGACCCGGCACCCGCACGGAGAATCCATGGATTGCTTAGAATATCGGTCTCATCTCATAAACCTTTGATAATTAATATCGTCACGCTATTGTATTAGTGAAACTACGGACATATCACATACTGTTTAAAATAGCTACGGTCGTTTCATAAATGTTTGTAATAACAAATGGACGAAATGTCTAAAGGTCAACTCGCACTTCGGTCAATTCACTTACGATTTATTCAACTACGGCTAATTGAAATAATGAATGATTCACCTACTGTAGATTTATCAGTGGTCAATATTTGTAGACTAAATAAGTAAGTTAAGAAACACACAAAAATACTAATATGTAATTAGGTCATCAATTTGATAAACTGCCCACCCAACAGGGCCAAGTTATTAAATTTTAGAGTAGAATAGAGTGGAATGGCGGGGCGCACAGGGGTAGATTAAGTTAGGCAAGAACATTGACCATCCTCACGATTGTTGGTGAAACATATTACACACCCCAAATGAAGTACATAAATTATGGCGATAACTATTTTTCAGATAATTTCACATTTCAGCTTATAAATGTTATCAGCAACCTAAACACCTTCTTGGGTATGCTGACTATCACACGCTAGAACTAACAATGTTTCAATAATCATACCCACCACTTTTAAATTCAATTCAGCGCGCAATATAAATACACCGTAGGCGCGACGTTCAATAGCTCTGCGTTGATGAGTCAGTCACCCGAAAAAGGCTTTCTTCATAATATAGTTGCAAATACATCTATCGATAAAATAACTTAATACATATTAGGTACGAAACTGCGCAATTAAACATACCTAGCCTTTATTTCCGATGTTAGACATACATTGTTGAACTTAGACGAATTTTATTTAGGGTATTTGCTGACTATATCTGTTTGCCTTTTGGCAAAGGCCTCCTCCAATGCTTTCCATGCCTGCCTGTTGTTTGCCAGTCTGGTCCAGGTGTGGACTGCTATGCCTTTTATCTCGTCTTCCCACCTCTTAAACTGAATGACGGCCCTTTTTTCTTTTCCTATCCCTTAAGTACCAGTGCATAATATATTTGCTCCATTTATCTTTTCCCTGAATTGTGTGGGATGCTGGATGCGACAAGCTGAAGACAGGGCGCTATGGCGCTCATTAGGGAAGATCTATATCCAGCAGTGGACTAGAATAGGTTGATGATGATGATGATGATGATGATTTATTATTATGTTAAAAGTAATATTATCCTTATTGTACCATTCCTGGTGCACCTGGTCTTTAAAAGTCCAATGCTGCTAGCTCTAGCTATTATTTTTCAGAATATGGGACATGTCAGACAATCCAGCTACAACACCCAATCAACTGGTTTTAAGACATTGCATTCAAAAGGGTGGAGCTGAGGTACCAAGTAATAAAGATGTTACATCTTTGGACTGGAATGTAAGTAGAATTCTTTAATACTGACTACAACCCAAATGAATGAACCATATCAATTGCTAATATAGAGCAGCCTATGTATTCGAACGAAACAGCACGCAGTGCGGCCGCCCGCATGCGTGCGCACACATAAGGCCGCGAAGGGCCGAATAAGCACTTACTACTTATAGTAAAGAATGAGTACTACTCAGGTGGTAGAGTAACATATGGGGCTCCAACGAGATCTTCGGGGCGTAAACCAGCCTCACCTACAAACCGAGTTGCACCTTCAAAACCAATCAGACGAGCAAACCCTTTTTTTTTTTTCGTGCGGCCTCGTTTCGAGATGGCCCCCTTACTTGCTCTCCACTGTGCCATCTGCTAATCAGAGGGACACGTGGAAAGCTTCCGAACAGCCCTCAACAGGGCCGTCCTCGCCTCGGTCGGAGTTGGCCGTAGGCGGCAGCGTCTCTCCCACCCTAGGAGAGAGGCGCTGCCGTCTCCGTTGCCCAGGGTGCACCGCGTGGAGGTCCCCAACCAAGCACCCCAGACGAGCAAACCCTGGGCTCCAAAGTACAAGCTTTCGATGCAACCAGAATTAGCGCTCAGATGATGACTCAGGTAGGTTATAACCTGATAGGTAGGTAATAAAGATTTTACTTAGCAATCAAAAATATCCCCATAGAACATTTCTTTCTTAGAACTTTCTTTTTTTACAGTGTGATGGCAACCTGTTAGCGACAGGGTCGTATGATGGTTACGCTCGAATTTGGACTACAGATGGTACTCTGGCATCAACATTAGGCCAGCATAAAGGCCCTATATTCGCTTTGAAGTGGAATAAACGAGGAAACTATATTTTGAGTGCAGGGGTAAACTGATTGCTTATTAAAATAGAAGTTCAACGATTATTAAAGCCATTTATCATAATTACATATGAGCATGAAAAGGAACCCTGTTTCATGATCATGATGTTCTGTATTACATTTTAGGTTGATAAAACAACAATTATATGGGATGCCTCCACGGGACAGTGTACACAACAATTCTCATTTCACATGGCTCCTGCTTTGGATGTTGACTGGCAAACAAATACTTCTTTTGCCTCATGTTCCACTGATCAGTGTATTCATGTATGCAAATTAAATGCTGAGAAACCAATTAAAAGTTTTCAAGGTCACACTGTAAGTAATAATTTTTTTCTTTTTCATTTTACCCTTACTGCATTACTGTCTCTGATAATGCCCAATGTGCCTCTTAAGGCCTATAACAACTAAAAAGTTGTCACGAAAGAGATGTTATACAATTTAGTCCAGCTAAGATCGATTCTCTTCGGTTTTGTAGAGCGTTCTCTCTGTCGTACATCGAACTGACAGTATACGTAGACAGATCATGAACTATAGAATGGCTATCAGCGTATACGAGAGAGGAATAGCCATTGTTTTTTTTATTGCCAAGCTATGAATTTTACCCATAATATAGGTAATAATTCAGAATTTTTCGTAATGTATTCTCTGATCCTCTAAAGTCGACAGCTTCGTGTAATTTTGATTTGAGAGATTTGATTGTGGGTTATTAAAACCGTGTCAAAACAAAACAAAGCGAATGACAAGTGTGCTGTGTTGCTATATGTTTCCAAAAATAATTACAGTAGTCAGTATCGATGAAGGAGTAGGTATCCTATCGCATTATAGAAATCATCATTTTTCAAGTTATCAATAATTAATAGTCACACTGAATCTGACCCTGCCTCATTAATTGTCAAATTTATATGCTGGCCAACGGGGGAGGTTATATCGGTCTTGAACCGAGTAAAACCGCACACCGTTTCGGGTCTTCAGACACCGGGGTGTAAGGTGGCCCACAAGGCATTTCCCTCGCACCCTGACTGACCCTGGGCCATCTCCATAAAAAATGTTTAGTGACTGCAGAAGAAGCTAGTGAAGTATCTATGTGACGATAGGAGCAGATAGTCTCTGCCTAGCCCAGAGGGAAAAGGATTTAATTATATTTATGTGTATGTATTTAAACAAAATCTTTAATTGTCGGCCTCTGTAGCGTAGCGGTAGTGCATTCGACTGCTACGACAGGGGGCGCGGGTTAGATTCCCGCTCAGTGCAAATATTTTTATGCATGAATATGTCTATTTGCATTGGTCTGGGTGTTTCTATTTATTATATGTATGTATTTACAAAAAAAAGTATACAAGTATGTTTATCCGCATTCTGGAACCCATAACACAAGCTAGTTAAACTAGGCTTACTTTGGGTCTAGAAAGCGCTGTGTAGAATGTCGTAGAATATTTATATTTATTTTATTTAATTAAGTTAAACGAACCATTAAATCAGATTTTATTCACAATTTTTGATATAATTTTTTGCGCTGAACGCTTATTATTTTCCTAAAATTAAAGTAACCTTTATTACGCCTTGTAACATTACCTATCTACCAGTGAAAGTCCAGTCAAAATCGGCCCAGCCGTTCCAGAGTAAATCAGATTTTATTAACCTGGTTTCATTTGACTTTTACGGAAGCGACTGCCGTGTGACCTCTTGCTCGGGCCCAAGATACTCTACGGATCTTGATGGGGCCCATGGGTATATGGAATGGAACTCATGGGTGAGGTATGAGTATTGAGTCCCACAGGTAAAACAGTCTTGATGGGGCCCCAAGGATATATGGGACTCATGGGTGTATGGAGCCTCATAGGTTTATGGCTCCCATGGGTATCGTATGTGTTTGGGGCCCCATGAGACTATAGGGTGCAAGGGTCTATGTCACCCCCATGGGTGTATAGGCCTCATGAGTGATGTATGAGTTTGGCCCCATAGGGGAATGGGGCCCCATAGGTTACACATGTATGGAGACCTATGGGCGTACGGGCCCCTTAAGTGTATGGGGGCCCATTAGTGTGTGGGGACCCATGGGTATATGGGGCCCCTGATCAAGAACTTGCAGCTTGGAGCTGTGGCGTAAAGTGGCAACTTAGCTATACCAAAAATACCTAAAGTCGTCAAATACCTTCGCCCTAAATATACCTTTAAATTTAAAAAAATACTCAATCTGATATTTGACACACAGGAAAGCCTATACCCTTCGCCATTGACGCATAACATTATTTACTCTTGAATTATCTCATGGTGGCAGTATTTATTAAAACCATAATGTATGCATAATTTTCTCTTACAGAATGAGGTAAATGCTATAAAATGGGATCCGCAAGGGCAATTATTAGCATCATGCTCTGATGACATGACATTGAAGATCTGGTCAATGAAACAGGACACGTGTGTGCACGACTTACAAGCTCATTCCAAGGAAATTTATACTATCAAGTGGTCACCCACAGGACCTGGAACACAGAACCCAAATATGAATCTTATCTTAGCCAGTGCTTCATTCGATTCAACTGTACGTTTGTGGGATGTAGAGAGAGGTGTCTGTATTCATACTCTGACAAAGCACACTGAACCAGTGTACAGTGTGGCATTCTCCCCCGATGGAAAGTTCTTAGCCAGTGGCTCATTTGACAAATGTGTACACATTTGGTCTACACAAACAGGAGGACTTGTTCACTCATATAAAGGTACAGGAGGCATTTTCGAGGTGTGTTGGAACTCTCGTGGTACAAAGGTCGGCGCTAGTGCTAGTGACGGAAGTGTATTTGTGTTAGATTTGCGTAAACTATAACAACAGGCCTCTCCAGCCGTTAGGGATACTGTTTGTATATTCAATCATAAAAAGATCCGCAAATGATTTTATCCCATGGATGAGAATCACATACAAAACAGATGGACTTGAAAAATGAGCAATTCGATAAATTGTAAATAATAGTGAAGAATAAATATCCTGGCAGTGTGTTGCAATGAACTGTATAGTAAAAGAAAATACATAAACAGCCACGCAGAGTTATAAAACTAGGGCTTGCATCATCTATTAGTTTCCGGTTATCTTGATCATTCAGATGTAAACTCTGGTTTATTCAAATTTTTTCTTCTTCAGTAATACTATATTCTGTACATGTTTTATTTCTACTCATAATCACACAAAGCACGAAATGTCATAATATTTAAAACGACATAAACGATTTAAAGAAAAGAACAGTTGAGAACCTCCTCCTTTTTTAAAGTCGGTTAAAAATAATAGTTTAAAAATACTGCATCTTTTTCTCTCTCCCCGGCTATATTTTCCACATGGTGGTGGGGTCAGCCTTCTCTACGTTTCACTTCCACTACGCTCTGTTCGACATCATTCTTGAACACTTGACAGTTATACTACATATCTATGTATTACAATTAGTAAATTCTCAATAATAAGTCAGTTTTATGATTATCTAACGCGATTTTTAATTTATTTAGGGTTCCGTAGCCAAATGGTGACAAAACAGAACCCTTATGGATTCGTCATGTCTGTCTGTCCGTCCGTCCGTATGTCACAGCCACTTTTTCTTAAACTATAACAACTATGTTATTGAGACTTGATAAGTAGATGTATTCTGTGAACCCCATTAAGAATTTCGCAAAAAAAAAACCAGTAAATTTCGGGGTTTCCCCCTACTTAGAACTGAAACTCAAAAAAATTTTTTCCCATAAAACCTATACCTTTGGGGTATCTATGGATAGGTCTTCAAAAATCATATTGAGGTTTCTAATATCATTTTCATTTTCCCTTCATGGGCGAGTCCGACTCGTACTTGGCCGGTTTTTTTTTTTCTAAACTGAATAGTTTGCGCGAGAAACACTTCCAAAGTGGTAAAATGTGTCCCCTCTCCATGTGTCCATTCTCTTATTTTAGAAGTTACAGGGAGGGGGCCTGTCCCTTCTAAAATAAGAGAATGATAAAACTAAGAAAAATATATGATGTACATTGCCATGTCACAACTTCCACCGAAAATTGGTTCGAACGAGATTTAGTAAGTAGTTTTTTTAATACGTCATAAATCGTAAACCGCAATTTACCTTTAATTCAATCAACTCAAATATAAAAATTAAAAATAAAACATGTTACTTGCTGCTTGCGGTTTAAATGGCTTTTGTGTACGATAGCTTAATGTATTCAGAGAATCATCATTCGTACAAATAATAGTACGTGTCTTACAGCAGAAAATACTCATTTATCTTCTACACTTGTTAAGTGGATTAAAGCAAGTTCTAGACAATCTAGACTTTTCTCAAAGTCCGTTTCTCGTACGTCTGCCTCAATTTTTTCTCAAAGTCCGTTTCTCGTACGTCTGCCTCAATTTTGGCCTTCTATGGCTTCTACATCTGGCGTTTGAGCTTTGGATAGCTTACATAAAACACCACG
This sequence comes from Cybosia mesomella, assembly GCA_946251805.1. Lineage (NCBI taxonomy): Eukaryota > Metazoa > Arthropoda > Insecta > Lepidoptera > Erebidae > Cybosia > Cybosia mesomella. The sequence goes on along the minus strand of OX276390.1, from coordinate 23,061,523 downwards.
TCTTACTCATATTAGGTGCCGGGATGCAAAATTTCCACTTCCGCCCTCCCCCCCTATATTTTTTTTGGAACGTACGCAAACCCCTTCTTTATTTGTCTACTCGGCCTTCCTTTCTACATTGGGTACGCACGGTGTTTCGCCATATATGTATGCATGTCTTCTTCGTCGTCGTGTCGATGACAATAGGTTACGAATAAATGAATATGTGGAATTAAATATGTCTAGCCCAAAACTCATCGACATCGACAGCCCCTGCATATGTCTGTCTGGCTGGGGAATCTGGTGGGCCGTAGAAATGTTATCCCAGAAACCCCGAATGGCCTTGGCCACCAACATAGGTGACCCCGATGTGTTAGAGTGGCGCGCGCAGAATAACGACGTGGACGAAGACCGTTCCCGTGATTTCCGAGTGTTAGACTTCTCCCGTTTTTTTTTCCACCGCCTCTTTTGCGCGATTCACTCTCTCGCTGCCGACCACGGCCAGCAACAGGGTCTGCAGCGTGAGGCTTCCCGCTCCGAAGGCTGCTTCAAGGGAACGGCACCGATTCGCCGCCCATACTGGGGTCCTAGAGACAGCACGATCCCGGCGCGAGCCCAACCGCCCCTTGCGCTTGGCAGCCAGACTACGGAAATGACATCCGAACTCTCACCATCCATCGAGGACGAGCCCTAGGTACCTTATCGAGGGCTTGATTGCGATGCGTACACCTCCTACGACAACACTGGATCCCTCAGGCGGCCGATTCCGACTCTGACTTGAGGAGGGCTTTCTCGAGATCTATTTGAGAGAGATAATACGAGTCGAACGACTTGGGCAACTCCGGCCGTGGCCTTCATGGATGCCTTGTGCCGTCACGAGGGTATCGTCAGTGTAGACGTGCGGAAACCCCTTCTTGCATCACCAGTCGGTGAGTCCACAGGGCGCCCATCATTGCGGATGACGACCAGTTCGAGGCATGCGCTAAAGAGTCCTCCTAGTCGGGATCCGAGACTCTTTAGCCTAGAATGTCGTCAGGTCCAGGAGCGGTGTTTGTTCATAATACCGCTACCATTTGCACTACCCAAGTGACTACGGGTTCGTCGTCATCTTCTAGGTCGGGTGCTAGAGGCGGAGCCATCGATGGCGAAGTGTGTTCATTCACTCCCGCAGGGAACAAGGCCTACGTTCCCTTGAAGTGGCTCCGGCTGGGGACTCCGGGATAGTGGAGACGCGTATCGATTTTACTTCCCCTCTCACCATACGATTAGGGAACCGAGGTGGCTCAAAAGCCTTCAGTAATTCCTTCTAGCCCCGGCTAGCGGTGGGTGGTTTTATATTCTACTAGCTGTGCCCCGCGGCTTCTCCCGTTGCATACTTCGCCCCCGAGGCATCCATTTGTCCCATACATGTCCGTAATTTATTAGTTCTACAATAATGTATGGAAATTTATCCGATTTGTTGAATAAAATTTTATTATATTATTGTTATTCCACCATTTATGATTAATATTTCAATTTGGACCAGATTTTTCCTGAGATTAGCGCGTTCAACCAAATAAACATACTCTTCAGATTTATGTAATATATTCTAATATATTTATGTAATAGATATAGATTTTTTAAATTAATATTTATTTACCTATATCAGTTTTTTCTTCAAGGATTTCAAAGTAGATACGTCTCTACCTTCATTGCAAAAGTTTATTTTATTAGTCCAAGTGTGCGAAGTATCTCCATTTCAAAAGTGGCCGCTCTAAAAGAGAAGTTTCCTGCGTCGCCATTTTTTATAGAACGATTTTTATAATATTCAACAGGAACGTTAGTCTCTCAATTCTGACTGTTTGCCATTGTTGGGGAAAATTTGGAGTTGGGTAACTGGTGGGGCCAATTACCATTATAGCTATTATTTCCTTAGATAGGAAATTGGTCGTGTGATTTTCTTAACTTTAAGACTCGTCTCGATTTGAAACGTCTATCCGGATTGCAAGCCCTAGTTTCAACTCAATACGTACTCATAACGTAAATTTTGTAATTGAAAGCAATAATATTCTTTGTAATATTCTAAATAATGTATTTGCCATAGTTATAGCTTTATGATGCATAAATGTTTAAAAACGGAAAATTTGTACATTTATATTGATCAGAATATTGCAAACTATGTATGATATTTACTAGCAGTGCTGTTGTAATTGGCAAACTAATAAATGTAGAAATCATCGTAATATATATATGTATAATTTTCGCTATATTATTTACATTACATTACAAGATTTCCACATTTTGCGCCTATTATAATTACATAATTTTGTTACTTGTGTAATACTTAATAGGAATAAATTTAAAAAGTTTGGTAGTTAATTTCTTTATAATTTTACCATTCCAGCAGTCAGCAGTGGGCGCAAAGGCAAATATCGCGAAAATATATTTTTGAATGTGACGACTGATAATGAGATTATTCTTTATATTAAAGACTAGCGGCTGCGCCCGCGCGGAAGTCGGTTATCGTTTTTGGTCATATCTCCGGTTCTATTCAACCAATTGCAATCAAACATACGACAGATTGTAAGTCTGACCGAGACCTTTCGATAGAAAAAGCGCATCAAAATCCGTTCAGTAGTTTTTACGTTAATCGCGAAAAAACAGATAAACAGCAAAACCAACAAGAATAATAAAAAAAATTGTATTCAGAATCGTTCATTTACATACATTATTTCTTTTAATATTTCCAATGTACCTACAGACACAACTCGTTTACAATTTGATAATAGTATAGAGGTCATGCATCATCAACTAAATACGGGTATCATCTATGTCCTCGCACCAATATTTTGTTTAATTTAGGAGTTCCTATGGCCACCTTCCAACTCCATCTTCAGACCAGCTCCATCCTACCATATTAATGTATTGTCATCCAAACTTAACGTGCACGCAAAATTTCATCTCAATCGATTTAATTCAGTTGCAACATTTGACCAGCGAATACATACATACAGAGCAAGTGAAATAAAAACTTGTCAAACATAGAACCGACTTCAAAAGCCAAGAAGGGACAAAAAATTGCAAAAAAAAAAACAGAATTACCTACCGCGTTGAATGGAAATGGTTTTCAATCTATATCATCATCATCCTCGTAGCGATTTCCCAGTTGCGTCCAAAGTTAGTTCTTTGGAGCCCAGGGTCCACTCATTATTTTTTATTGGTATGTCGGGTTTTCCGGAAGCAACTGCCGCCTGGCCTTCCTACTCCGAGTGGTAAGCCCGCGCCAGAGCTTCGTCCGATGTTTAGCAGGTGAGGTTAACTTGGGCCCCGAAGGTGTGGTAGGGCCCTGTACACCCTTGCTGTTTTTGAATAATAATTGTTTAATGTATACTATATGTTGCCCGCGACTTTATACGCGTTAAGCTCGTTATAGATCAAGGTATTTCAATTAAATTTTTAAGCATTTTGTAGGCTTACTTTTTTCTAAAGATTTAGATCGGAAAAAGAGAACATCTAGGACGGGACTTGAACTCGCGACCAGTCCCTTACAGGGGGAATGCTCTGACCAACTGAGCCTGATGCTCTGACCTTCTTCTTCTTCTTCTTCTTTGGTCCCTTATAGTTGGGCCTTTTTGCGTGATGTGGTTAGTGTATCCACTGCCCTACTCCAACCATCCAAGCTCCTTCCAAAAAGCGGCCAGGCTGCCGGGTCTGCTGCAGGCCTCTCGCAGTGTGCTTGGTGTTCCCAGGTGTTGTGCCCGTTGTTCCGCGACCTCGCTGCAGTTCATAACAACATGGGCCGGTGTTTCGTCAGTCCTCATGCACGCCCGGCACAATGGACTGTCCGTTAGACCTATAACATACAAATGTTTGTTAAGATTACTGTGCCCTGTTATGGTCCCTACTACAAACCGTAGGTCCGCCCTATTTAAGCGCAGCAGTTTTTTAGAGAGTCGTCTGTCTAGAGATGGCATTGCCTCTCTCGATTGGCGACATTCCTTCGTCTTCGCCCACATTTCGGCGTGTAGTTTCCTTGTTCTGTGTCTCAACCAGCATCTTTGCTGGTTTGCCGATATTGGTATTACGGGTTCCACCCTGTAGGTCTCTATTTCGGCTCCCCTTCTGGCCAGTTCATCGGCCGCGTCGTTGCCTAGGGAACCGCTGTGTCCTTTGATCCATTGGAGTGTAATCTCGTTTGACTCACATATACCCTCCAATTTCTTGTGGCACTCCAGGACTAGTCCTGATTTTATTGTGTTGCTGCGTAGAGCGTGTAGTACTGCAGTGCTGTCCATTAGGATTCGAATGCCTTGATTCTCTATCTTTCTTGCAGACACCGCGTCTGCGGCCTGGATTATACCAACGCATTCCGCTTGGAAAATTGTGTTGTGCATGCCCAGTGCTGTTGATATATTAATATTTAAGTCAGCGGAATAGGTGCCCGCACCTGTCCCTGTTTTCATTTTAGATCCGTCCGTGTATATCCTCACCTCCTTTGTGCCGGATGAATCTGTTCTTTTTTCCTTAAGTTCTATTCTGTACCGTTTGTCAAAGACGAATTGTTTTGGTATAGTGTCGCAGGGGGCCATTAGGAGTGGTTGGTCGTTTTTGGCCTCTTCCACCGCGTTGGTGTGCGGCACCCTCGTGTCGTGTGTCCATATTGAGAGTTTATTCAATCTAATGGCTGTAATGGCTGCCTCTTGCTGTATGAATAGGTGGAGTGGTGGGAGGTCCAGCATCACTTCAAGGGCGGCTGTAGGCGTTGTGGACATGCAGCCTGTGGTGGCCAAGCATGCCATTCTTTGTAGACATTGTAGCTGGTTTTGTGCGGTAATCAACTTTGTTCTTTGCCACCATGCTATGCAACCGTATGTTATTGTTGGTCTGATTACCGTTTTATAAAGCCAGAGCATAATTCTAGGTTGTATGCCCCATCTCTTCCCCAGCATGCGTTTACATTGCCACATGGTAATACAGGCTTTGTTTGTCTTTTGTTCCATGTGTCTGTCCCAGTTTAGTTTGCTGTCTAGTGTCAGTCCTAGATACTTGACCTCAGTTGCGAACTGTAGTGTTGTGCCAAATAATTTTGGTGGTCTCAGGTTTATTAGTTTCCTTTTGTTCGTGAACAGTACCATTTCGGTTTTCTTAGGGTTCACAGACAGTTGGTGTTCTGTGCACCACCCTTCCACTATTTTTAGGGCGTTTTGCATTAGAAGGCATAGGGTGTTCTCAAACTTCCCACTAACTAGAATGGTTAGGTCGTCCGCATATCCTATCGTTGGGAAGTATCTGTTGTTCAGCCGTCTTATCAGGTCATCCACCACCACGTTCCAAAGGAGAGGTGACAGCACCCCTCCTTGTGGACAGCCTTTGGCTACTCTAGCACGTGTCGTAGTGTTCACTGTGAATCGTATGGCCCTTTGTTTGAGCATGTTGTGTATCCATTCGCATAGCGTTGGTTCCACCCCATATTTGGTCAAAGCATTGCTTATGCTCCTGAAGCCCGTCTTGTCGAAAGCGCCTTCTAGGTCGATGAACACCCCTAGGGTCTGTTCCTTCGTGGACAAGGATCTTTCGATTACGGTGACTACGCTGTGTAGTGCGGAATCTGTAGACTTACCCGTACTATAGGCATGTTGATTCCGATGTAATGGTTTGCTTCGCAAGTGGGTGTCTCTTATATGTCTATCACACATCCTCTCCAGCGTTTTCTGCATGAAGGATGTCAGACTGATGGGTCTGTACGCTTTTGGATCTGTGTAGTCTGTTCTCCCCGGTTTCGGCAGGAAGATCACTTTTACCTCTCTCCATTGTTTGGGCATGTATCTGTGTGCTATACATGCGGTAAATACTTCCGTTAGTTGGGAGTTTATTAGCTTCCCCCCCCCCATTGTAACAGTGCGGGGAATATTCCATCTAGGCCAGCTGTTTTATAGGGTAAGAAACTGGCTATGGCCCATCTAGTCTTATCATTTGATATGATTTTGTGGGCTGTGTTCCAGTCTTGTTCTGTTGTGGTCTCTTCTGTGTTGTCTTCCCAGGCGGTGTCGTCCGTCAGGGTGCACTCTGGAAAGTGAGCTTCCAGTAGTACTTCACAGGTTTCTTTATCTGTGTTGGTATAGGTGTTGTCACTCCTTTTCAGTGATCCTATTGTTCTAGTTACGCTGTTTGTTATAATTTTCCGCACTCTGTTTTCTGCACTACAGGTTTCCATGCTTGAGCAGAATCTTTGCCAGGACTCGCTCTTGCGGAATCTTATTCGTTTTTTGTATATTTTCTGGGCTTGCTTGTATTCTACCCAGTCTAGTTCGCACCTAGTGTTCATGGCCCTGTTGAAGAGTTTCCTCATCCTATGTTTCAGCCTGTCTAGCTCCGGGCCCCACCAGGACCCCTTGTGGTCACGGTTCGGGTGAGGCGTGATAGGCTCGCATGCCTTCTCGTAGCTTGTGATTATGCTTTTTGTTAGTAGGTCCACATTGTCGTCAATGTTTGCCCTGTGTCTACGCATATCTTTTGTAGTTACGTTAGACAAAAGTACTTCCAGCTCGGTCGTGTATTTGTCTATGTTGGTTTTCCTTGGGTTTCTATACGGAATTATCTGTTTCGCAGTTGCTGTTATATTGTAGCATATTCGCCTATGGTCAGCGAAGGATGGTTCGTCGGAGACTCGCCAGTCGGTGATCATCTCCATTGCCCCCGTCGTTGCTAGAGTTATGTCTATTAAGGTTTGACTACGTGAGGTCACAAAGGTTGGCTGCGTTCCCCTGTTTAGAATATTTAAATTAGTGGTAAAAAGATATGATACAAGATCCTTACCTCTATTGTTACATGATTCGCTGCCCCACAGGGTTTGGTGTGCGTTTACATCTGCTGACACGATGAGTTCTAAGCCAGCTGTCTCGCAGTGTTGTACCAGGTCGGCCAGCTCTTTCGGAGGAATGGATTCCTCGCCCGGGAAACACGCCGAGGCTAGTACTGTGGTTACGGTCGTCCCAGAGTTCCTGGTGGTTTGTGGATCCAGTCTTATAGCTGTCAGGTCTCTTGTGCTAAACTGATCCAGTAAAGTAGCATTTAAATTACATGGTAAGTATATGCATGTGCGAGGGTAACGGACAGTGTTATTGAAAAATATATTACCTCCGATGTTGTTGAGACCACATATAGTGTGTCCCCTAATCCACGGCTCCTGGATTAGGGCGATGGTCTCCTGGTTAACCTCCAGCACTCTTCGGAGGGTAGCCGTTGCGATTTGTTTGTGCTGGAGGTTAGTTTGTATAGCCCTATAGGCTATCGGACTTTGGTGAGAGAAGATGTTGTATACTACTCACCAAGTCCTCGTCCGAGCTAACTATTTCTGGGTCAGGGTCCCTCATGTGGTAGCCCTGGTCCATATATTGGAGCTCGGTGTTTTTGTCGAGGCGGTTACAGTGGGGTCTGCCTCGGTTTCACCCGTGTCCATACCACCTCCTGGAGTAGCTACCTGGTCAATGTTCGTTCGCTCCTCCGTTGGTGGCCGTGGATTTTCTTTTTCCAGGACGAGGAGGTAGCATTGCCCCGTCCCGTAATGTAGTGCCCGACCTTTCTCCTTGAGCTGGTCGAGTTGCGGCTTTGGGACCCCCAACGTTAGAAACGTGCCCCTAGCCTGACGATCCAGATCATATAGGATCCAGTCCTCAGTGCTAAGGCCACGATTCTGCGCCATGAGTCTGGCCTGGACCAGTCGGACGTCGGTCGGGAACTCGTTTTCGAGAAGAATCCCGCATTTCGTCCTTGTTACCAGGTCGCATGCCCTCACTGCTTCCAGTGTGGTGCCTGGTAAAGGGGATTCTAGTAATCCCGCTGCTTCCCTTAGCCACGCCACGGATTCCTTGTCCTCGCACCAGAGTTTGAGGACTCCGTCCCCGTAGAGTGGCCTGCCTTTGAAGGCAGGGAGGAAGGGGATCACTGTCTTCTGGTCGAGAGCCTGTACCAGTATGTTGTCCATACGGGCAAGGATTTGCCTCTCGACCAGTCTGGCCTGATCCGGGGTTAAAAACCCCGCAGGTGTCAGTCGGATCGCCATACGCAGCTCCGCTTTGGTTGCATCTGCGTACAGCGTTCCTGGTCCGCTAACTTGCGAGGTTACGACCTTGACGCGCTTGGTGTCACCTCTCGGGGATATGGTGTCGTCTAGACGATTCCGTTTCGTCTTTCTGGACCTCCCCTGCGGCCTTGTGGAATGGCCCGCGTCTAGTCCCCTCTTGTTAGGTAGGGCTGCGCCTGCGGGACCCCCACCCCTGCCGTCCCCGCCCCCAGGCGCCTCATGTGTCCTGGGGGCGGTGGCGCCAGCGGCATGTACCGCACGCTCTGCCCTGGTTATTTTGCCTTCCCTCTTGGCTGCCTCCGCCGGTTGACGTCTTTCCTCAGCTTTCGCCTTGGATGTCAGTCCGCCGGGTTCGGTTTGCCGCGAGGTACCAGCTTTGGGCTCAGCTTCCGTCGTGGCGGCGACAACTCCCCCCCCCCTTGGCTACGCTTTCCGCACTCACGGATGTTGGTCCCACCCCCGTGTTGGGAGCCAGAACCTCACCGCTTGTCACGTCCAGTTTCGCCTTGGGTGGGGGGGCAGCACCGTCACTCCTTGCGCTGGCCCGTTTTTCTTTTTGGCGAAGTTTTCGAGCCTGCCTCTTCCGCTCGATCTTCGCCCTCTTACGCTCTTCAGGAGTGAGGCTGCTCGCTTCCTGTAGAGCGCTGTTGTTTTGGTGTCGCTTGCGAGTCACCAGCTGCCAGGAGGTTGTAAGCAACCTACCGGGTGCCGGTGTCGCGGGTGTCAGGCCACTAGGTACTAGTGGGATTGAGTTATTGCTTGATCCTGACCCGTGTGCTGTCTGTGTGTTAGTGTGTGTGGTGTGTGGTGAGTGTGGGTTTGGTGTGTGTTGTGTTTGTAGTGTCTGTTTGTCCCTATGTTCCATGTTTTGTGTGGATATGTGTACTCAACCCCAGCGGCGCCCCACCCTCCAGGGAGCCCGCAACGGTGGGGACGTCCTCGGTGATAGACAAAAGGCCGAGGAACGCCAGGGCCTACCGCCAGGGTGTAGGGCTCCGACTGGCTCCTGTCCGGATGGACTGTCCGGGGACCTACAGGTGCCAGCTGCTACGCAAGCAGGGAGCAAGACGCGACGGTGAGGCGCAAAGAGAGGCGGGTGCCATCCCCGGTTCGGGAAAACCAGGTCGCTTTCCCGTCCTCCGTGCACCGCCCTCTGCTTACCCGTCTGCCCAGAGCCCTCGCCCGCTATCAGCCTATGACGGCCGATGCGTTTTCCGTATTACCCGAAGCTGGCTAGGCCGCGGGCACCGTTTGTGGTACAACACCGGGCCAAAGAGGGCGTGTTGCCTCCTGCGACCATCTGACCCGGGTGCATTTGGCTCAACCCCCCAGGACTCCTTAGTAATACCTACGGCGTTCGACTACGCACGGAATTTTAGAGGCCGTGCCCTCGCTGCGCGGATGGCGCAGCGGGGGCACGGCCTCGCGTAGGAGTCGGCTGTTGGGCTTGTCGTGTTGTGTGTGGTCCTACACTTGATTGTTGTGGGCTGCTGGTCAGCTTATGTGTTTAGTAGTGATCTGTGTGATTCTAGTGTTTATTGCTTAGTATTTATGTTGTTGTGTAACTGCACCCTTCAGCCACCACACCACCAGGTTGACTCACTTCCTGGTGGTAATCCCGAACTCATGACCGAAGATGAAAGTTCCGGACCCCCGATCTCCCGTCTGTTTGGTGCAGGGCTCACCAGCGTGCAGGTGGGAGTGGAGTTGATGGGGCTAGGCTATGTGACATTTGAATGTCATGTGTTGCGCATCACCCATCCTTGAGCCCCTAGAGCCCATGCTCTGACCTAGACACGTCCCAGATATTCGAAATTCTCCGATACATTAATATCTGGGACGTGTCTAGGTGGCTCAGATGGTCAGAGCATTCCCCCTGTAAGGGACTGGTCGCGGGTTCAAGTCCCGTCCTAGATGTTCTCTTTTTCCGATCTAAATCTTTAGATCAAGGTATGTTTATTTCTGCAGTCTCAATACTAACACGTAAGTATTAGGTTATTTAATGCCGGGTGAGGTGATGTGGTGCACTCGTTTTACATTGACAATTCGTTCGAAATATATACAGAAATATGTAACATCGAAAATCAATTCTGCCGGATTCCTTAATATGCTGATATATAGCGCAGTTTATGACCATACCCTAGAAAAATGTTTATGCAAAATTTCAGCCAAATTTGTTCAGCGGTTTTCAAGTGATGCTCGGACATCGATAACATAGATATTTTCGGCATCGGTATCGCTCCTAGAACATACATGAATTAGTTTTTCGCAAAAATATTCAATGTACAGTTTTCAGAACGTTACGATTTTATTTTTTGGTTTCAAATACATATTTTGTCGATCATAAGTCATCTCACCAAATTCAGGGACCAAATTTTGTGACACCTGTGAAAACCTGATTTTCTAGTCTGTCAAAGTTACCGTCAATAAATGGGTAACTTTGACACACAGAACCATTCATAGAAAAGTAGTAATAATTGTGTTTTGTATTAATCTGGGTAACATTGGTTTATATTTTTCTTCGAAATGGGTGTTGCTGACTTAATAAAACCATTTATTTTCAATTTTGTCATTTATTTTATAAAACAATCAATAAAATCAGTCTACGACATTTGGCTTTGTTACACATATTTTTAATTAGTATCAAAAGTCTTTAAAATCACGTTTCAGGCAACGTTTTTTGTTTAGCTAAGCAGAAAAGAAGGTAAAATAATTAGAATAAGAGAAAAAACTGTGAACACTTGACCAAGATATTCCGACTCCATATAGAGCAAATCGTCATCAATTATGTAGGTCCCAAGCTGTTTTATCCTGATTTTACAATTATTTACTGCGGATACAACATCATCATATTTAATTTTAATTAATTCCCCTTTATCTGGCCATCTCCAACCTCCATCCATCGACTTACTCATGACAACAACCATATAATATGGGTATGTTGAACTTACAACTTTACCTGGAAACAACGAGCCTTCAGATAAATATTATTGTAGTTCCAGGTGAGAACACAGCATATTTTGAAGTGGAAGGCAGAATGGAAGACAGTTTCTTCTTCTTGTTGTTGTTGCAAAATACCGTCTATAACGACAAATTCTTCAATCACGACTTCTGCGATTCCTTTTTCTATCTCTTCGCTTTCTGGCAGCAATTCATGTAACAAATTTGATGACGATGGTGGCGATGGCGGCTTAACATTTTCTTCTTTATTCTCGTTTTCTTTGTGCTGGATCTTACATTTTTTCTTGTTCACCGAACCTTGTGGTCCGCCTCTTTTAAGTGAAACCTTTGGTTTCGTCACATTAGCGTCATTTTTATAATATGCTTCCACTTCTTCTAATTATACTCTTCCCAGCGCTGATCGGCATTTGGAATTTTCTCTGGTTCTGGATGCCTAAATCAGTAGTACGTATTTCATTCAGGTAGCTTTTAAAACTTTCTCCTAAAGCTTCTGTGGCATTAGTTATATTAGTTGGGGTTTTTGCATATTCGGCAAGTCGATTCAACGCCTCTCGACGCTTTAAGGGATAAATACCAGCCGCTTTAAATTCTGCGACGATATTACTGGAAGAATGTTGAGCACTCAGTTCCAGCGTTCTTTTCAAGAGCGCCGCAAAGCAATTTTTGGGAAGTGCAACTGCTTTTTTACCCCTCGTCGTCTGTCGCCAATCCAAAAGTACAGATCTCCACGAAGATTTTAAAGCAATGAAATAACCCACATCAAGCGGTTGGAGAATATGTGTAGAGTTCGGTACTAAACAAATATATGGAGGAATCATTTCGCCAGCAGCATTCCCACAAAATACAGTTGTATAGCACGATTTCGTTGAGTTACGGACAACTTTCGGATTACGGCATTTGCGTTTGAAAATCATCTTTTTCTTTTTCGGGTCGTCATGAAAGCCAGTTTCATCGAAGTTGTATATATTTTCAGGTGAAACATCCTGTAACTCGACTTCGAGATTATCGAAAAATTGGTTAGTCTTTGCCTCATCAACCTGAGCCCTACTACGACTAATGTTGTGGCCAAAGGCAAGCTTAAGATCTGGGCGTCTACTAAAGAAAAACCGACCCGATCCAGGTCGATTGTTAGTAAAAACCTTGACTTTTCTGTTGGTGGAGTTCAAATACCGTTGGATGACAAGACTAACATCGTCAAGTCCTACTGGGATGCCACTATCCGCCAATGCTTTGACATGCTCTTTTACGATAATTTCTTCCTTAGTTAACGCTGTGGGCCTGCCTACCTTCTCCATGTGTTTATTTTTAACTTTGTTTTTTATTGTATTAATGGGAATTTTAAAGTATTTACTAGCACCATACGTACTTAATTCTCCAGTTTTGACTTTTTCAAGACACTCTTCTAACTTTTCTGGTGGGTAGTTTGATCTCACACCATATTTTCGTGTACCAGGTTCCGAAGTCAGCACTAGCGTAACTAAAAATAATTTATAAATAAAACTCTGTATTTATAAACTCACCTAACGAGTACAGTGGCGAGTCAGTAAGAGCTCTCGGCCGAGAGAGTCGCGCAACCGAGTGGGTGGTCACACGTATTTACTATAGTGGCGAGTTAGTTCAGTTTTGATCACGCTCGTCTGGATCGTAAAAAAAAAGGAATTTAAACGAACGTGTGGCGAGTGGCCGAGTAACAAGCGAGTGCATGTTTATGCGTGCCGAGCGGGATAGCGAGTCGCTGCGGGGGCAGAAGAATGAAGTCCCCGCTTCATTCTGTGGGTACTCGGCCTAGTAAACAGATTGGGATTCTAGTGACTCTCTCGCCTCTCTGCTCGACCTAGCACTCGGCCGAGCACTCGTTAAAGTGTTTAAACCAACCGAGCACTCGGCCGAGAACGCTGACTCCCCACTGTACTCGTTAGGTGTAATCAACCCATTACTGTATAAACACGATAGTCGCGTAAAGCCAAACTATGTAAAAAAAAAACTTTAAAACACTGTCAAAGTTAGCCTGTATATGATTTTAGATTGACATGGTCATTTACATTAAAATTAAAATTATAAACGGGATATTTACCATGTTTATCGGATAATAGGAAGTAATATTGGATTCTCGAAAAAGATAATAAACATGGTAAATATCCCGTTTATAATTTTAATTTTAAAGTTAGCCTGCATCAAAATTAATGAAGAGCCTGGCACGCAAAATAAATAAGAAGCCTGGCACGCAAGCTGATCAAGCAAAAGAAAAAAGCTGACGAAACAAGAAGGATACAGGAGTTAGAAGACTGCAAGAGACGAGGTCTCATACGGCCCTTCTTTCAGCGGATTAAAGGGATGCGGACAGGGTATCAGCCCAGAGTAAACATCTGTCGCGACAAGGACGGAAACGCACTGACAGATAAGGCAGCGATACTGGAAAGATGGAGGGAGCACTTCAACACCCTACTGAACATCGACAGCGACGTGTCTGACACTGGTAGCTTCTATGATGTGGAAGAGGAAATTGCACCTCCATCACTTATAGAAATCGAAATGTGTGTGAAGTTCCTTCACAACAACAAAGCCACGGGACTGGATACGCGGGACCAGAGCTAACTAGTCGGATACACAGCCTAGTAGCGCAAATTTGGAGGATCGAGAAGATTCCACAGGAGTGGTGTCTTGGTATTGTCATGCCCATCACTGTTTTATCTCCCAGAAGGGAGATAAAACAGTTTGCGATAACTACCGCGGAATCTCTCTACTGTCCACTGCGTACAAAGTATTCTCGGGGGCAGTGTACCGAAAACTGAGGAAGTATGCAGAAGAGATACTTGGGGAATACCAGTGTGGTTTCAGGCCGAACCGATCAACTACTGATCAAATTCACTTCATGCGCCAGACTATGGAAAAGGCTTGGGAGTATGACATCAATCTGCACCATATGTTCATAGACTTCAAACAAGCCTTTGACAGTGTGAATAGAAAGAAGATTTTCGAGGCGATGAGGATGCTCGGGGTCCCCAGCAAACTAGTGCGTCTGGTGGAAGCAGCAACGTTGGGCTCGAAATCAGTGGTTGCGGTTCAAAATGAGTACTCGGATCCTTTTGAAGTGCATTCCGGAGTGAGACAGGGTGACGCTCTATCCACTATAGTGTTCAACCTTACACTGGAGGCAGCGATCCGGAACGTGGGAATTAATGGCCTCATCGACTACAACACCAATCAGCTGGCAGCCTACGCTGATGACATAGTGGTAACAAGCCGTACACAAAGCAGCATGATCCGAAACACGGTTAATGATAGAACGTCCAAGCTCTGGTCCTGCTGGAAGGAGCTTCTGGAAGGACGAACTTACGGACGTGCGTCCTGCCGGCAGTACGCAATTTTTTGTGGATTTATAATGGATTTCAGAGGTGGTCCTTCCAGCAGTACTTGACTTTCATGTGTGATGAAATTAGAAAGGGGTGACAAACTTTTTGAAGTATAGATATCTAGAAATAGACGCGGTGCGTCCTGAGATTACAGGGTATGAAAATAAACAAGAATTTTAAAAATATTTATTTATTTTAAAAATTATGCGGGGATTCCGTTCGTGATGTGGTATGTGAAACAGTTTCTGCCTGTCTGCGGAGAGCATAAAACACATCGCGGACTACATGTCTTGCAAAAATAGCTCGCTTTCTGCTGTTTCTTGTGGACTCTGGAGCAAACTATACATTTGCGTTGAACCCTCTTTCTATCGTCTGATTTTGACAATGCTTCAAGAATGTGTACGGCGCTATTAGCGTTAGTAAAAATATTGTCAACTCATGCGAATAACGGTTACAAACAGGCAATCGCTAAGTGCCTACTTAGTACTTTTTCTATGGCGAATAGATAACAAGATATGAATTATATATTAATTTGCACTTACAATGCTCTTCATTGGTATTTACTTCCAGGTGACCAGGTACACATTGGGTTTCAATTTCAGGAATTAGAATTCCAATTGGCACGGTTGAAATTTTCTTATCTATCTCCCAATAAACCCTTGCAAATCCAGTTTCCACTTTTCTGACCGTACCCCAACAATAACTTATGTCGAAATTATCACCAAAATGTTTGCGACTCCATGTGTTGCCACCATCATCTGCATCGACATATGTGGCTTTGGCGCGAACACGGACACCGCGTCTTATACTCGCTGCCATTTTGGCCAGACTGGTCGCAGAAACACGATTCAAAAACACGCTGAATCAGAAAGAGACGGACTATGCATGTCAGTTAACTGCGTCCTGCTAGCAGGCTTAGAAAGCTTCATATAACAACAAACATTGCGTCCTACCAGTAGTACGCAAAGTCCTGCCAGCAGGACTCTGGACGTTCTATCATTAAATTACAGCAAGAAGCGGCCAAATTTGGACTGATGGTGAACGCAAGCAAAACGAAATATCTCGCTAGCTCGCGCCAGCCGTGTCCACTTCAAGAGGTAGCCGTGGGCGCTGAGAAAATCGAAATGGTCAACAGCTTCAAGTACCTAGGCTCTACATTAACCAGCGAAAATAAAATGGAAGACGAAGTGTGCGCCAGGATAATGGCCGGTAATAGATGCTTCTATTCCCTCAACAAACTTCTCCGATCTAAGCACCTTAGCCGGAACGCCAAACTGAACATCTACCAAACTATAATCCGACCTGTTGTGACCTACGGGTGCGAGACATGGTCGCTAACAGTCAAGGAGATGCAAAAACTGGCAATGTTCGAAAGGAAGGTGCTGAGAAAAGTGTTTGGTCCTATCAAAGAGGGCGAGTCTTATCGTATCAGGATGAACCATGAGTTGGATGCACTCATCAACCGGGAGAACATAGTTCGATACGTTGTCACAGCGACTGAGATGTGCTGGACATATTGAGAGAATGGAAGCTAAGAGAGCGCCAAAAGTCATGACGGAGTGGAAGCCGCAGCAGAAAAGGCCAAGAGGGAGGCCAAAGAAGAGGTGGGGTGACTGTATCGAGGAAGACCTCAAGGCCATGAAAAAGTTCACCAACTGGAGAAGGAAGGCCAAGGACCGTCGGGAATGGAAAGCCATTGTTGAAGAGGCCAAGACCTACAAAGGGTTGTAGCGCCGGAGAAAGTAAAAGTAAAGTAAGCATCAAAATTAATAGATTACAATCGCTAGGGGTAACTTTGTCAGTGTCAAAGTTACCCAGATATCATTCTAATATAGATAATGAGACGTAATTATATGCAAATGTTATATGAAAATACGATAATTCCATTATAAATGATTCTATATCACATCTCACTTAGGTACCTTGTTAGCAACCAAAATGACAAATTATCCAAAAAGTTTTTCACTGTTTGGAGAGCACAAAACTCGCTCGCAAAATTCAGAAAAAAATTTAAGACAAACTCTGTTTGACAACTTAATTTTTTTTAAAGGTGCGTTTACGGAGCTAGCTTAAAAACGCAAAACTGTATGCGTTTTCCGGATCAAGGACGGATCCCTGACCACCCACTGACTGGATCTGTCCGCCAGCATTTTGTTTTTTCTATACTCTCAATTCAAATTGATTTTTATATTTTTATTTTAATATCGCTGACGCATGACGGCCAGACAACTAACTATAGTGTTCGAAGGAGTTAGGCGACAGCGCCTAACTAAGTTGAAGTCCCCAGGTATACTAAACTGATGTAAATGTCGTTGTGTGTGTTGTCCCTTACAATGGGAATAACGAAGTAATCTCTATTTAACACTTAAATAAATAAATATTCTACGACATTCTACACAGCGCTTTCTAGACCCAAAGTAAGCATAGTTTAACTAGCTTGTGTTATGGGTTCTAGAACGCGGATAAACATACTTATATACTTTTGTTTTGTAAATACATACATATGATACATAGAAACACCCAGACCAATGCAAATAGACATATTCATGCATACAAAATTGGCACTGAGCGGGAATCGAACCCGCGCCCCCTCTCGTAGCAGTCGAATGCACTATCGCTACGCCACAGAGGCCGTGATTTTTTTTTGTGTATGAATGAGACAACATTAGGCTAACAAAAAGCAACTTTTATTACATTTTTGAAAAGTGACAGCTGTTAATTGATACGAAATTTATCATCAAAATGGATAGCATTTAGAAAGTACCTACTGTTTTAGAAGATCGAATTAATTTATCAAGCGGCCAATGAAAACAACATTTAATACAGAGTTGTAAAATCTTGAAATCAACTTTCAAAGAAAATATAAATAATGGAAATAGCCATTAAATTACAGGAATAACGAACTCATGAATTTGTAAGAAAATTTCGGCAATTTCATAGGTAAAGACCTATTATATTTATTCCTAATTATATTTCTACTGAACGAGTTTTTATGGGATTTACGAGAGGTTCTTTATGTTTACTGATACGAACAAGAGGATCGCGGAATCTGCTCAGTGACTGAGCCTAATACACTTTTCATTGCTTGATATTTTCTTCCTCCGGATCAAGGACGGATCCCTGACCACCCACTGACTGGATCTGTCCGCCAACCTTTTGTTTTTTCTATGCTCTCAATTCAAATTGATTTATATATTTTTATTTTAATATCGCTGACGCATGATGGCCAGGCAACTAACTATAGTGTTCGAAGGAGTCCGAACACTACAGTACTTTTGAGGTGGAGGCCGCTGTATAATCGGTCCAAGACCGGGAAACCATGGTTCGCATTCAACCACGTTTCGTCAATAAACACTACATTGTCCCAATCAGTAATTTTGTTTATCTGAGGTAATAATGTTACTCTTTTCAAAATGATATCGTAGCGTTCCAGTAGGATTTTACGCTTGTTAATTTTTTTGAATTGAATTGAATTTTTATTTATTGGCGATCCCAAACATTCACCCAGACTTCCGCCAATGTCCGTGGTTAGAGCAATAAACGAAGGAGTTTGATCGGTAATGTGTAATATGATCGGAAAATCTTGCAATGATCCCGACAGTGGTATCTAAACAAAAGGAAACGGCACAAATAAATAAGATAGTTGGATATATAGCTTAGGTGTATATAAATACTTGTTAAACGTGTAAATGACAAATAGTAGTTATAGGGAACGAAATGAAACAACACAAAGGAAAATTCCGCACCAAAATTTAAAATTTCAAACGGTTAATTGTTATAAATCTGCCTAAAACTTTCACAAAAGGGGTAAAAGCAAGGGAGAGGAGGTACTTCATACAGACCGGACGGGGGATATCAGGAGGCAGTATTTCGTACAAAGAATGCTGCACGAGAAAAAAAAGGTGGTCTAGCGTTCCTTCCTCTAGGCCGCACTCACAGATCGAGCTGTCCCTAATCCGGAGCTTGGCTAAGTGGACAGGTGTAGTGGCATGGTTTAATCTAAGGCGGCTAATTGTGGAAGTAGTTGCTCTGTCAAAACCACAAAATTTAAAAAACCATGGCTTAGGTGGAATGAATGGTTGGATATGCCCATACAATTTTCCTTTTTGGGATCTCGATATATCCCATTCCCTGATCCAGGCTTTGTTCAGGTTTTCCTTGATGGCCGGGAGTAAATCCTGAGGTAGAGTGCGCTATATTCGCTGGAACCAACATGAATAGCCTGCTAAGCGCAAGAATCAGCGGTTTCGTTGCCCGGTATACCGGAATGCCCTGGAATCCAGGCAAGTATCACTTCCAAACCAGCACGTTCACATTCATATAAGGCCTCTCTTATCTTATATATAATTTGGAATTTTGAAAAGGGTTAGAATTTAAGTTTTGGAGGCAGCTTTTAGAGTCAGAAAAGATAAGGACTTTATTAAGATTGTGGGATTTAACGAATAAAATGGACTCGAGAATAGCAACACACTCTCCAGAGAATACGGAATAAGTCGAGGGACATTTAAAACTTAGCACAATTCTAGATGATGGTATCCACACAGCAGCACCTACAGCGGGGCCGTCTGGCATTTTAGAAGCGTCCGTGTAGATAGCTGTCCAACCAAGGAATTCCGAACGGATTTTGATGTTGAAAATTGTATATGCGTCAACAGAGCCTTTCTCTATATTAAAATCAGTGAGCACATGAGGTGAGTAAGTAAGTGCCCTGTAGGATATCGAATATAGTGGAAGCCGTGGACACTGAACGACATGGTTGGGGAGGCGGGAAAACTTTATGAAGCTTTTAACAACACAAGGGAGAGAATTAAAAGATACGTTTTCTAAATTAATAAAGTTTGCGAGTGACCTGATTTTTTTTAAACTAGGGAGTTAGAATTTTGGGAATTTTTAATAAAGAATTTGTCGCATAAAAGTTGTCTACGCAGTGCCAGAGGAGGATCTACACACTCCACCTGCATTGCATTGATTGGCGAAGACTTCATAGTTCCAATAAATAATACTGTCGCTACGATCGGACGATCTGCGAGGTTTCAGAAGTTTCCGCGAGTTCTACTCCAAAGAGGTTCTACTCAAGGTATAAATCCTACCACCGGTAAGATCATCGATCTTATGATCTATAATTCTGTTCTATATTTGAATTTGAATTTGATTCAGTTTCGTAACATGAATAGGTGTTGTTCCAGTTGAAACGTTGACAGCGCATCGTGAGGAGTCCTAAAATTCCCAAGAGTCTTTAGAAGTGTGCGTGTAATCAAGTTTTCTTAAAGTATTTCGTACCACTATAATCGCGATTGTGAAGTGTATTTGTTTACACGTTGGAGACGTGACGTAACGTGTTTGTTTACACGTTGAGAGCCGTAACTTGGCGTGTTCGTTTACACGTTGGAGACGTAACGTGTTTGTCTGCACGTCGGAGGCCGAAAGCGCTCTGCGTGGGATAGACGAGCTGAGTATAGTGTTTTATTGGATCTAATGTTTGGTTTCTAGCTGACGATGTACATCTAGTTTCCTCCCTGGATTTTCATGCTGGTCCACGGAGTTTCTGGAATGTAAGGTACCATTGAGATAGCCGACTCCGCGACAAGGTGCGTGACCTGTATGTCACGCGCTGGTCTATAAGCCACATTCATAACTTGCCGGCAGGCGTGGTACGGCGACTGGGTTCCGGGCCAGTTGCGGAGGTTTAGGGACGTTTTTTGCTACTAAATCTCGTATGAGATTCGAACTGTCCGTCAGCATATGTTTGTATTGCAGCAATGTCAAGAGGACATTGCAAGTTCATTAAAATTGTGTCTAATGGAGACATTTGCGAGATCCTAGAACCATTGCTCAGCTTATTCCTTCTTGGAATAACAGATATCCTTTTGCCTACAGGTAAAGCTGGAGAATTACGACAGATGCGACAGGAACAGCTGTAAACGTGTGCTCACCCGTATTCCCCATTTGGTGAGCCAGATTTAAGTTACTACATTGAACCCTAGTTGCTTCGCGACATGGTATAGATGCCACGTTGCTTCGCGACATGGTATAGATGCCTAGTTGTTCGCGACAAATACGTAGGCATTTCGCTTGAATTTTGTCCAATTTAGCCAAAGCCATTTTATTACATGGGTCTAGGACGAATGCAGCATAGTCCATGTCACTCCGAATAATAGCATTATATAATAATTTTTGATTGTAAGGATGGCAACCCCACCAAACACCAGACAAAGTTCGAAGAACATTTATATTTTTTTCACATTTATGTGCATTTATGGGCTATGTATTCAAAGTGCTGAGCCCCTGTCATTCGAGAGTCCAAGAAGATACCTAAAAATTTTGCAGAATAGGACTGAGGAATACACATCACCAATTTTCAAGTTAGCCATAGGCACAATTCTTTTTTTGGTAAAAACAACAACTTTGCTCTTGGCAGTAGAAAGTGATAGGCCATGAGAACCAAGCCAGTCGTTTACTTTAGTGAGTGAGCTGTTTAAACTTTGTGCCGCATCTTCTATTACTTGAGAGGGCATGTAGAGAACCAAGTCATCTGCATATTGTAAAATTTGGGTGCTAGGATTTACAGACTGTTCTAAGTCATACGTATATATTGAATATAGTAGAGGACTCAGCACTGAACCCTGGGGCAAACCTTTCCAAATAGTTTTAGGGCCCAATAATGAGTTCCGGTGCCTGATTACTACAGTTCTCTCTGTTAGGAGATTAATGCAGAATCGAACCAACTTCTCAGGAATACTCAGCTGGATAAGTTTATCTCTGAGTAAAGGAAGGAGGACGTTGTCATAAGCAGACTGTATATCTAGGAAAACAGCCACAAGGTATCCCTTTTGGAGCAATGCCAGACGGATCTCAGAAGTGAGAATGCAAAGATTGTCTAATGTGGACATGCCTTTTCTAAACCCAAACTGGGATTTGGCCAGCGAACCCTGGTACTCCACATACCATTCCACGCGATGCTTGATCATATGTTCAACGACCTTGCATAGGACACACGAGAGAGCGATAGGTCTCCAGCTGTTCGGGGATGAGGGATCAGATGCAGGCTTTTTAATAGGTATAACCACCTGTGTCTTCCAAGTATCTGGAATAATACCACTATTGTAAATTTGGTTTAAAATATTTAAAAATATGGCTTTAGTATTGGTTTATCAAAAAGGAATAAGGGATTCCATCGACACCTGGAGTGGAATCTTTTAGACCATCTAATGCCAACTGAAGTTCATTCATGGAGAAAGGTTGATCTAGAGGACTTGGGCTAGAAGACATTGGAAGCAGCGATGGTAAAGAGTCTTCAGTGGGCACCCAGGGGGGGGGGCTAGTTTGTCACTAAAGCCGTCTAACCATTTCTGCGGGTCATTATCTACTACATTTTCTGCAGAACAGGTACCCCTATACCTTTTAATTTGTTTCCACACTAAAGAGGAAGGAGTTCTTGGTGAGAGACTCTCGCAGAGCCCGCGACTGCCTTGCCTTTTCTTACGCCTCAGAATTTGTTTAGTGCTAGCTGCGCATCTTTGGTATTGACAAAAGTTATCCTGCGTCATTGAGCACCTGTAATTGGCTTCAGCCTCATTTCTAGCCCTAACAGAAATGGTGCATTCAGAGTCCCACCATGGTGTGGAAATAAAATCCCTTCTAGTTATTTTAATTGGGATAGATTCATCAGCTGCAGCCAATAGAACATCAGTTAAATTGGTGTAATTTTGGAGGAAATTTAGGTGATCGGTTTGAGGGAGGGAGGTAATTTTGGACTCAACGAGAGACAAAAATGAAGCCCAGTCAGCACCTGACAGACGATATTTAAGTAATGGATCAGGGTAACATGCCGGAGAAACTGTGGTAGAGATGCGGATGACAATAGGGTAGTGATCACTATCATACGCCTGGGGCAAAATGTTCTACTGCAACCTGCTAGATAGTGAGGCAGAGCATATGGAGAGGTCTACTGCACTACGGGGGTCTTGTAGTGGGCAAACACGGCGTGTAGGAGAGCCGTCATTTATTATGCATAAGTTTTCTTCGTCAAATATTTCCAGGAGAGCATGGGCGAATGAGTCATTTCGGCTTGATCCCCAAGAATGGTGATGTGCGTTAAAATCTCCCATAATCAAAACAGGAGGAGGTACGGATGATATGAGGAGCAGAATATCAGCGATCAAGGAAGAGTTGGGAGAGGGTATATACAAAGACAAAAAAGGAGATGTCTAAGATCCAAACAGCTACTATATTTATATCGCGGGGGTGAGGGGGAAGGGGGATTTGGGAAAAGGGGTAGGTAAGCTTTATTAATAAAGCACTACCAGCATGATTGTCATCTCTATCATCTCTGAGACATGAATACCCCGGGATCCTGAACCTGGCCCCAGGGGGTAGACTTGTCTCAGAGAGAGCAACTAGCAGTGGTTTATAAGTATTTAGTAAATAAATCAGAGAAGATTTTTTAGCACGAGCGCTCTGGCAATTTCACTGGAGTACCGTTAAAGGAGGGGCCATTATGGACAGCAATATGGGCCAGTTTCTGGGCAACGTTGGGCGGTAGAGAGAAATTATTCTCCGAAATGATTGATAGGAGGAGGGATAACAGGAACTGGACTATGTTACTGTCTTGGAGAGATTCACTGTTGGGTGAGGAACTGGGATGGAACAGGGCACAACCATTAGGTTGAGAAGATGGGCAGTTGGATACAATGTTCTGATGTGCAGTCTTATCAAAGGACTTGCCGAGAGGAGCCTTTGGACGTGGAGTTATGAAAACGGTCTTTCTATGAGATTGATTGGGATTGAAGTTCTTTTGGGGGATAGTGTTAACAGGAGCAGGTGACTGCGTAGAGGATGCTACGGAAGCATAAGTACGAGGCACGTTTGGGTATTGTTTAGATGCCTCCAGGTATGATCGGCCTTCTTCAGCCATACACCTTTTAATCAGCTTCTGTCTACCCTGTTCTGGACAATTCTTGTTGATGGAAAAATGAGAACCTGAACAGAAAATGCATGTCGATTCGTCCTCTTGAACTTGGCAGTCGTCACCAAAATGATTCTGAGCACATCTATAACAACGTGGTTTTGAGCGGCATTGAGCTTTAATGTGTCCAAATCTGCAGCATCCTAGGCATTGGATAGTGGGGAATTGGTATAGTTCTACAGGAAGAGATGCATGGAAAGAGTAAATCACTTCAGGAAGAACTTGTCCCTGAAATGTAATTACAACAGTCTGGGTAGGCACCCAGTTTATTTTGCCATCTACAAATGTTTTTCTATTGAACCGACGGGCTTTTAAGACAGTTCCTATACCTTCAGGGAGTTAAATGGATTCTACAAAGTCATCCATTGAGAGGTCTAGTGGCACCTGACGAACTATACCCATCCTAGAAATTTTGTATGCTGGAATTGTAGCAACATAATTGTTGAGCGTTAGGATTGGGCTGCTTAGAAAGTAATAGCTTTGCACTTGTAGAAGATTTAAATTCAACGGATATCTTATTCCTTCCTATCTTTTTGACTCCATCCCTACAAATATTCAGAATTCGGTTTTTGGCCAAAAACTGACCAAATTTAATTGCACTTAGATTCGTACCAGAATGAAGATCATTTTCCGTTCTCGATATTGAGACTATAAACGGACCTTTGTCCTCATTCCGATACTCCTTAATACCAACTATCAGCAATGGGTGACGGTATATGTGTTGTACCGATGCAGAGGCCAGAGCAGGATCTGTAATTGTTTTTTTTTGTTGGGGGATTGAAGAGGATTCCTCAATAGAAAGGCGGCGTTTAGAGGTACGCTGGTAAGGGGGGGGGGGTCCCCGGAGGGTCCGGACGATCGGGAGGGTCAGGAGAAGTATCCATCACATTAGAGGTTGAAAACTCACTGACACGTTTATAACCTATCACAAACAAGCAAAAAAAAAATAAAAAAATAAAAACAAAAAATGAAAAAAAAAAAAATGAAAAAAATAATAATAAAAAAAAAAGTAAAAAAAATTTTTTTGTATCTAAAGCCGATTGATTTCAAAACTTTTGACAGAGACGTTTTACCGCCAGAAAATAAACCTGCTTCATTTAACGACTCCAAAAGCTTTTTCCGTGTAGGGTATTCTTTTCGCGTGTAATATCCATAAATATGGTTGCAGATTGCAGCAGCCTCTCTTTTTTTTTGGAGTCCGTAAAGTATTCTCTTCTAAGTCTGCTCCTGATGTTCCGTATTTTTCTTTCAGAATTTGGGATACAGTCTTCTTTCTATTCATATTGCTTCGGCAACACGGTCTCTCACTTGTCAAGTTGTGCACTTTTGCATGAGATCGTGCTCTAATTGTAACCGATGGAATCGACTCGGATTTTTCACAATTTCATTATAATAATGATATCTCCAACGTTGTGTAAACTTTCAGCTTCTTTGGAATTTATGCAAGGATGATGTCTATTTTGAGTGGGGTGTGTGTTGGGTAACCTCCTCGAGTGTCGCTCCGATTCCGATCCCGCTGCAGTCCGGGGGGAACGGAATCGGAGCGGCCGGTACACCCTGGGCGGCGGTCAATGGCTTCCCCTTCACCCCTTCATAGGGTTGGCATTGATCGTCGGCCAATACCAAACGTGGCGGGAACACATCGCTCTCCGTACTCCTCTGCTTTCAGAGGAGACAGGATGAGCGATGCTGTTAGTGGTGAGATGGCCCAGGGTCAGCCGGGGTGCGAGGGATATAATAATAATAATAATAATAATTTATTTAACATATGAGTTACTGATACATAACAATTACAACACAAATGAAACAATCCAAGCTACACATAGATTTGCAACGTTGTCACCTGTACTAGTGATAATACACTGTATCACAGGTGTCAGCGCCCTCCATAGTCAGGGAACAATGAACATTAGACACTGGTAGGTATGAACTATAACAATTTAGGTACATAATTTCTTAAATTCTAAATTCAAACACAATAATTATAAAGAATTAACCTATTAGATAAAATTGAGAGTGAGGATGTTAGAGTGTAGTCTGTGAAGTGTGTGTGTGTGTTTTTAGGTATGTTTGCGATTGTAGTGTATGTGTTGTATATGTATGTGTAAATGTGAGTGAAAGTGTGAATGTAATGTCAGTAACGTGTCCTAAGATGGTGTTTTTAAAAAACATTCGGTCGCCTCATAGTCAAACGCCTTTAACCATTCCGTCAGACTTGACTTGAATTTATTTTTAGTTAGAGAATGGATGAAAATCTCTTTGTTGATGCGGTTATATAGCACCGGACTGAAAAAGTAAAAGCTACGACCGGCAAAAGACGTTCTGTGAGGTATATACTCGCAAATACGGTCCCTTCTTTGTTTTTTGCATGTTATGAAAGGTACCTCAGCATACTTACGTAATGCCGTCTGGAGCACAAAGAGTTGCCTCACAGTGAGGACCGAATATTCTTTATACAATGTCGATGTTGGATATCTAAATGGTTTATGTAGCAGAACTTTAAGGACCGCTCTTTGTGCCCTCTCAAGTTCAAGCAAATAATTGGAAGATGCATTACCCCATACCGGAATGCAATAACAAAGTACAGATTGTACCAGCGCGAAATACACCATTTTTAAGGTTTTAATTTCAGCTGAGGACCTTAACTTCTTCATGACGTACATTAATTTTCTGGTGCGAGCTGAGAGACTATGAATATGCATATCCCAGCGGAGGTAAGAGTCTATATGTATGCCAAGATACTTGGTGCTAGACGCGTGTACTAAGGATAGGCAGTCACAATCACCATTCAACATGTGTGAGCCTTTAATAGTAGGCCACTGTGCGGTTGATGGGAAGAGTAGCAGGGAAAGGTAACAAAATTGTTTTTTTCAATATTCAGTGTGAGGAGACTGGCAGCTAACCACGACATAACCACTGAAAGGGCCTTTTCTGCATTTTTATAGGTCTCCAGCCAGCTCTTTCCGTGAACAATTAAAACTGTGTCGTCGGCGTATGAGATAATTTTGCACTGTGTTAGGGGAAGGCGACTTAGGTCATTTGCGTACAAAATGTACAGCGTCGGACCCAATACACTTCCCTGTGGAACGCCAAAAGAGAGTGATTCCTCGTCACTGATATGCTGACCAATCCTCACACACTGAGTACGGTCCCTTAGATAGCTCCGGAACAGATCCAAGACAGTTCCTCTTATTCCTATGGATTCCATCCTGTCTAGAAGCAAAGGAACAGAGACACTGTCAAAAGCCTTGGAGAGGTCTAAGAATATTGCTAACGTCTTGTATTTGTTATCAATCAATTTGACAACGGAGTCCGTCAGGGTGATAACGGCATCCTCTGTTGATTTACCCTTAACGAAACCATATTGATTGTCCGAGATGAGATTAATATGATTGAAGTAATTTAAGAGTCTTTTATTGATACACTTTTCAAGGACTTTTGACATCGTCGTCAGGACCGAGATCGGCCTGTAGTTGGCAACATTTTCTCTGTCCCCACCCTTATAGACAGGATGGACAAGTGCTTTTTTAAACACCGCAGGGAAAGTGCCTGTTGATAGAGCAAGATTAAAAATATGCTTTAGGGGTGGGATTAAATGCTGGCGAGTCGATTTTAAAAGAGCAGAAGGAATATCGTCCCATCCCACGGCAGAGCTGTCCTTTAAACTTAGGATTGTGGCTTTCAGTTCAGACTCAGTAATATCCCAGAGAGCCATAGAATTACCATCATCATTTTGGGTTGGTAGTTTAATCGATGCAGAGCTTGAGCCCGTTTTGTTTTGTATTTTTGAAGCTAATGTTTTGCCTATGTTTAAAAAATAACGATTCGCAATATTAGCAGACTCTCTAGGATCACCATGTAAGTTCAGAAGCTCGGTTGGCAGTGACTTCTGTTTACCTGTCTCAGTGATAGACTTAATGGCGTCCCATGTAGCCTTCGAGTCACCCCTAGCCTTCTCAAGTTGAGTTTGACTGTTACAGAAGTTGCGATATCGTTTGTATGTTGTTTGAATGATTATGTTACTAGGTGACTGTCTACATTTTTGGTGAAGGGTATCTCTATTCTTAATACATTTAAGTAAGCCAGGGGTAACCCAAGGCTTAATAATTACTTTCTTATGTGGTATCTTAACTTGCTTAGAATGAATGTTAATAATGTTTGATATTTGATTAGTTAGTGATTCAGCAGCAAGGTTGGTATCGTTAAATTTTTGTATGTAGGAAAAATCGAGCTTTAGTATATCCGTGACAATTGAAGGCAAATCCCTGCGATTGACATACTGGGCTGGCTTCGTGGGTGTATTAATTGGTGTATTCTCTATGGGTAACCTTACACCCCGGCGTCTGAAGACCCGAGACGGCGTGCGGTTTTAGTCGGTGCAAGCCCGACATAACCGCCCCCGCTGGCCGGCGGGGGGGTATCCGAAGGGATTTCCGCACGATAAAAAAAAAAAAAAAAGTAGACTAAAAAGCGAATACTGAATTGTGTCCCAGTTAACAATTGTGCAAGTACCTACCTATTTAAAAATAATTATTATTACGAATCTCGAAAACCGCCAAAACAGCGATATGTTTGGCGCGTTATGTAATGAAATATAAAAATAATTCGGATATTCAAGTACCTACATAATATAATAAGGTGTCACAAAATTAGGTCTCTGAATTTAGTGAGATGACTTAGTATCGACAAAATATGTTTTTTTGTTTTTTTTTTAAAGAATATTAGTAACCGAAATTACTAATATCCCCCCTAACCCCTCCAGCTAAGCTAAATTGCTTGTGTTAGGAGTGGGTTCACGTCGGTAGTGTACTGACCAGGATTCGAACCGGGGACCTCTCGATCGTAAGGTTGACTCCTTAACCTCTAAGCTAGCCTTAACCACTAAGCTACCGAACAAAGAAAAAAATATCGGCTAAAATAAATAAAATAAAAAAATGAGAAAAAAACACCACCAGCGACCAGCGTCCACCAGCGTCAACTGCATAATTAAAATCTTTAAATTCAACATCATTCCGCTGCGCGAACGCACACCACATCCGCTTGGAGAATAACGACTGCAAGGACTGCACGCCTACCACGTGCGTCGCGGGCTCGTCGCGTCACGTGACGCTGGTGGTGTTTTTTTTTTCATTTTTTATTTTTATTTTACCCGATATTTTTTTTTGTTTTAAATACATATTTTGTCGATACCAAGTCATCTCACCAAATTCAGTGACCTAATTTTGTGACATCGTATATAAAAAATTCCAACATTATTTACCTACAATTTAAGGCAACAACTCAATTTGTGAATTACAAATCAATAATAACAAGGAGGAACACTTTTTGGATGATTACAATACTATTGTAATCATCCAAATAGTTTTTGCCATAGTTATAGCTTTCTGGTATATATATAATAATCTATGGTTATTGGTTATAGCTTTTCGATACATGTTGGAATACTGAAAATTTACATATACGTACATTAATAATATTGTACCATTTAATTTTATATTTACTAGCTGTGCTCTTGTTTCTGGCAAACTAATAAAATGAAATGTGTAGAAATCACCAAGACATGTAGTGTAATTTTGGATGTATTATTTATATTAAAAGAATTTACATTCTATCTCTATTACAATCACATTAATTGTATCACTTGTGTAATATTAGGAATATATTCTTCAAAAATAAAAGTCTGTGTTTTGTATGGTAGCTTTATTTCTTTATTTATTGATATTAGTACCATTCAAATTATGAATCCTTTGCATCCCGTTTCTCTTTCAGAGACAATTGTATCTTTTGAGCCATCACATCAAATAATTATTATTTCATTGGCCTCTTATATGCTAACAAATCCTCATGTTTATATAAAACATGTAACTTTTCATACAAAAATTTAAAGAAAAATAGTAAATTATCATACTCTCCTGCATATGGCTGGCAATTTGGATGTTTGTCTTGTGTTTTATGAACAGGATAGTGGTAAGTGAGATGTGAATGGTAGTCCTCACTTCTACCCCAGGCAAATAAATGTATCTCTAAAAGCAATTGATGTAACGCTTCTATTGTTGAAAGGTACCATCTAGGACTACCACGTTGATGACGCCAGAATTGTGAAGGTCTTTTCTGTAACACTACTTTGGGTATCTTTTGCAATCTTTTATCAGCATAAATACCACGACTTTGATTCCAAGTGCTATCTATCAACACCACTCTATCTATAGGTAGTTTCTCCACATGGTGTATTTTCTCATCTTCATTGCCATTGAACGCTTTCGTCATTAAGGTGCCTACATTATATCCTGCTGGCAATGTAGCTAGCAAAAGTTCAGAATAGCTGGGAGCATTATTTTTGTCTATATATAGATCTTGAACTGTTCTTGCGTCGGCACCTGGGTATAATAAAACAGTCCTACCATCTAAAACATATTCTGGCATGTCTGGATATATGTAGACATTAACATCTTGTGGAGCTAAAACAGCTGCATGCGCCGATGTACTTTTGCCGTCTATTTCACGACGATGCTTAATTATATCAACTTTTATAGGTAGCTAAAAAAAGAAAAGAAAATGTATAGCTACAATTACATTTATAAAGGCATAATGCTGTATAGTAAGTACCTAATCATACTGCCTTACTTTACACACTGGAATTCGTCCCTCAAGAGATGAAACTGGAACGAAACAAGTGTAACAGAAGTACATTCGTGATTTCCCACAACGCGGGCATGGACTTCGACTAGTTAACTTTTCAATTGACTCTGAGCTGGCAATATTCATTCCTTCGAAGGGTTTATCATCACGATTACGTGCTTCTGAACTCTTAGGATTCATTATTTACTTGTATTATAACCTATAAAGCCTTGAGTAGTTTTCTTTAACTGATTATATTCGCTACTATCTGTAGGAATGTCCATAGATTATTATATATATACTAGGGAATGTCTCTTCCCCTAGGATCAAGTATCATCCTAGCCCTAGCTCTTCCCAATTCACAAGTATATTGTAAGTAACAGTAAGTAATGAGTGAATGTGACACTTAATTTGAATACCTATTTACCACCTATTTACTTTTTTTTTTTTTTTTTTTTATATTTGCTCCTTTCGGAACAGGCTAAGGTTCTATAACCATGCTGCCTTGTCATCAGTTTATTTTTCTTGTTCATATTCTTTTTTTTTTTTTTAATTTAACATTTATTAAGTTTTTATTTATATATATATAAATATATTTATTTCTTTCTTTTTTTTGGGTTCTTATATAATATACGTGTATATTAAATATATATTAATATATATTTTTTTTTTTTTTATTAATAGCTTCAATTTACATGTACAGAGAAACCATACAAAATTTTAATTAAATTCGACCTACTGTAGTAACAATAAATTTATACATAGCTGCGTATGTGGAGCTATTTACAAGAAGAGTCTGAATGTTGCGCGGTACTAATGCAGATTCACCATAAATTTCAATTAGCTCATCCATTAGCACAAGGCGCTGAATGCCAAAGGATGTGCAAACAAAGAATATGTGAGACAAAGTCTGTTCCTCTTGAGAGTTACAATGCTCACAGAGAGGAGATGTTACCATGTTTAGACGAGAGAGATGATAGTTTAGACGACAATGACCAAAACGAAGCCTTAGAATAGTGGAGTAGAATTTCCTGTTGGCATAAAATTTGCTTTTGCAAAACCAGGGTATTGATCCAATAGGAACATTATAAGTAGCATACCATAGGCCTTTATTTTCAATTTGCACAGATCGGTTCCAATATCGCCTCCATAACTGAATGGATCTATTCTTTAATAAGGTGATTATATCTGTACATGGCACTAAGACATTAAGACGACTGCTAGAATCAGGAATAATGATCGAAGAATTTGTAATAGTTCTGGCCAAAAAATCTGCCTTCTCATTACCTAATACACCAACATGTGAAGGAACCCATATGAATAATACTTCAATTTTATGTACAGAACATAAATCAAACCAAAGTTCTTTAATTAGATGAATATAATGATTCGTGTCAGCCTGAAACTGGTTATTCTTAAGATTTTCTAAAACACTCATGCTATCACTAACTACGACCCATTTGTTAGATCCATTATTTCTATGTTTAATGTGCTTCAAAGCAGCTAGAATAGCAACAGCCTCAGCTGTGAATATACTTGATTTTGTATTTATTTTATAACCAGTACCTGTATTTAGGTGACCATCAAAAATAGCGAAAGAGACCGCAGAATCAGTTTTGGACCCGTCTGTATACACGAATCTATAACCACTAAACTCTGAAAGTGTACTATATACATCTTCTTTGGAAGATAGTTTCTGATCAATAATGATGTTCATTGCAGGAAATTTACTATCAAATTCTCCCTGATAACAGGAGAGAATGGATGACCTATAAATTTGCAAAGATTCAAGATATTGTACATATTGCGAAAATCCCAACAGTATGTATGGGGAATTATAAGAGGGTGATAAAGAGGAATGTTTTAAGTTTACAAATAAATGATTGTTATTTTTGCTGTAAAGTTTCAAAATAAATCTTTCTTTTAAATATGAAAATCTTATATTTAGTGAAGGTAGTTTACACTCAACTTGCATTACATTAATAGGAGTACTTTTGAAGGCTCCAGTAATAAGTCCTAAGCATTTGTTTTGTATTTTATCCAATCTATCTACTATTTTGGTATCTTTTGCAAAGCATAAAAAGCCATATTCGAAGTGACTGCGAATTAGAGATTTATATAAAAGCAGTAATATTTTGGGATCAGCTCCCCATGATGTACTACACAGTGTTTTTAAAATATTGAAAGCTTTATTAGCTCTTGTTGAAATTAGTTCGCTATATTTTTTCCAAGAAACATTATTAGTAAATGTTACTCCTAAAAACTTAACTTCACGAGAGACAGGAATAGGTACTTCATTATAATGCACAGAGGGAATAGAGAGGCTCGAATTACCAAAAACTACCAAGTTTGATTTTAAAGCATTTACTTCAAGATTCAGGTAAGAGAAATACCTGTGTAAACCTTCCAAAGATTTATTGAGAGTATTTGTAACACTAATTAAATTATTTCCAGATGCGTATATGACCAAATCATCAGCAAACTGAAGATTTTTGACTTCTGAACCAAGAATCATATTCAAGCGACGTATGTATAAAATGAAAAATAAAGGTGAAAGGATTCCACCTTGGCAAGTACCAACAGAAGCAAATCTTGGACCATAAAGATGACAGTTATATTTGACTTAAACTTCACGTTCAGTTAAGAAATTACGAACCCAGTTAGCTAGTTTATTTGGTATTCCAACAGAAAGCAATTCTGAGTAAAGGATATCTTTATTAACACTATTAAAGGCACCAGAAACATCAAAGAATACAGACATTAAGAATTTATTATTATTTAGACTATTTTGAATATCAAGCTGTAATTGACAGATACTTTCACGTGCCGACGTTCCCCTTCGGAATCCAAATTGATTTGCAGGTAAAATGTTATTTTTTTCTAAATAAAATTCTAACCTTTGTTTTAATAGTTGTTCAAAAACTTTACCAACACAAGACATAAGAGCAATGGGACGATAGGAATTTGGATCTGTTCTTGACTTATCGGGTTTCAAAATAGGAACCAAACAATCTGATTTCCATGAATTAGGTATGTCATTATTCAACCATAAACTGTTTAATATCTGTAGGAGGATATGAAGTCCTTTTTCACTGAGTTTTTTCAACATAATGTATGGAACGCCATCCAGACCAAAAGCACTGTCCTTTCTAGAGTTTATAGCAGAAATCAACTCCTGTATGCTAAATTTATTGGTTATAAAATTATTTGTAGAATTATCACTATCAGCAAAATTAATATTATTATTTACATAGTCTGGAGTATATTTTTTTAAGAAATCATGTACCCAACTATCATCACTATTGTTACAAGAATATGTTCTATTAAATCTTCGCATATAATTCCAGATATGTGAAAGTGGAGTACATCGATTGAAGGAATTACACAATTCAACCCAACTTTTTGATCTCTCTATTTTCAGTGTAAGTTTTTTTAAAGCTTGTAATCTTTTGAACTCTATATAAGTCTCATCTGAGGGGTTGTTTTTAAATTTAAGATAAGCAGATTTGGAATTTTGAACTACTTCTGTACATTTTTTATTCCACCATGGAAGAGGGGGTCTCTTCTTAAACTGACTAAAACTATTTGAAGGAGAATTTGTAGGGGACTAAGTCTAAATCTACATATTGTGTGTACATTTTCCAATCTACCATTTTAAAGTTAGGGTAAATGGGCAGTTGCATGTTACAATTATTGTTTTTAAATGAACCACTATTTACATTATTTTCAATATTTATAATTACAGGAAGGTCATAGCCTCCAAGAGGATCTTTACATACGGACCAGTTAGAAGAAAAAGCCAAAGTAGGAGTAACTAAAGTCAAGTCTAATGCATTTGGTCGCCAAGTCAGCGAACCCACTGTTGTCACTTCACCAGTATTTATAAGAACAAGATTATTATTATCAACTATTTCCAAGATATCTCGACCTCTAGGATTATCTGAATTACATCTCCAGGATGTGTGATGAGCATTAAAATCACCTGCAAAAATCATTGGTTCAGGAACAGATTTTATTATTGATTCAAATGTATGTTTATTAAAAGAAGGAGTACAATTTGTTGGACAATAAAAACTAACTATACTTATTTCTTTATTATTTATAGTAACTCTTACACAAATGTTTTGTAAGGAGTTATCAAAATATGTATTTATTATTCTATAATTGATACTATTCTGAATTAAAATGGCTACGCCATTATGCTTATTGCCAAGATCATTTCTTTCAATATTATATCCCCTTATGTTAAAAACTTTAAGAGGAGTTAGCCATGTTTCGGATATTATTGCTATGTGTATATTATGATCGTAAAGAAATTTAGTAAATACAATCCTGTTACTTATAATGCTTTGGGCATTCCACTGCATAATGTTAAGATCCATTATGAGGAGAAAAGGAGCTATTCAGAAGTGTTTGTTGTAAGGTTTCTTTAATGGATGCAGAGTTTATAGGAGTATCTTTTTAGTTAAGTACAATTTTAGTTATAGTTTTTGTTAAAATATTCATGAAAAATTCGGATTTAGTAAGATTTTTTATTTGGGATTCAATATAGGACATAGTCAATTGTGGAAAAGAATTTTCATTAAATAAATCAGAATATTGAATAGATTTTGACTTTATTTTACTTTCTTCAATTTTGGCTTTCTTAATGGGACAAGTATTGAATATGGCAACATGATTGCCACCACAATTAATACATTTGGCATTCTCAGGGTTTTCTTGGCATTGTCTAAAGTTATGCTTTAAAGTGCAAATTGAACAAACTTCAGCATTTCTACAAAATTTCGCAATATGACCAAATTTCAAACAATGCAAACATTGTTTTACTGGAGGAACATATACGCTTACCTGGTATCTCCATGAATCGAGGTATACATACTGTGGGAGTTCAGTGGAGGCAAAGGTGACTGCGACGGTTTGGGTGGGCTGGTACGAAACCGTACCACCCTCGCTTCGCACACGACGCATGAAGCGTCTTACCTGAATTACATTCCTAGAACTGCCGATCAACGAAAAAATTATTTTATTCGATATGTCAGTAGGGACTGAAGTAAGTACGCCAGTGACCTCGGTATCAGCTGCTGGAATGGTTGCTTTTAAGCTTAATTCATCTAACATTTTTTTATTTTGTAGAAACACATTTGCATTATTGGACAAGTCAAATGTGATTCCTATTTTATATTTGTTAATTGATTTTAGATGAAGAATGCCTGTAACACAATATTTTCGAATGGCATGCGAAATAGCAAGCCTGTCTTTATCAGTGAAGAACTTTTGATCATCTTGATGGGCAAGAAATACGATGTATTCTTGTTTTTTTATATTTTCCGGGTACTTTCTTGAGTACCCTGGTACCTTATACACCCGATAAGTGTTTTCTCCACTGTCGGAATCCGAGGAATCCGAGCCTGGTAGTAGGCGGTCATCAGGGGCATCAGCTTTTTTCCTTTTACTGTTCAAGGTTCCCGCGCTTTTTCTACAACCCACCTACTATGTTTGACAAATAAAAGATTATTGGACTGGTATGTCAAACGATGTTACGTTATAGGAATGTCGTGTGTGTGTGTGTGTGTGTGTGTGTGTGTGTGTGTGTGTGTGTGTGTGTCATTTAATTGTATTGTCGTCTAACGCGCGCGTACGTACGTACTTCGGTTCGTGTATTGTGTTTACTATTGCGATTTGCGGGCATAGTTTTTTTTTTTGGATTTTTATGACCAGGTCACTGGACCTTTAAGTCACATCTTATTTTCCAAAACACTGCACTTTGTATCTTCATTTATTTTATATTGTTGTGATCGTGTTTTTAATATATTTATATAATGGTTTGTAAGTGTTTTTGTCTTTTAATATTAACTCAAGTGGCGGCGGGCGGGATGAAGAATCGCACTTAATGTTCACTTCACTGAGTTCACTTTATAGCCAATATTAATCTGTCAAGTAAAAAATGTTGACAGTCAAATATGAGATGATCCACGGTTCCTTCTTGGGATTTCATTTATTTCTTTAGATTTCATTTATCCATACTTTCAAACTCCTATATCTTTTGATATATACAATATTTTAAATTGCTCAAAGTGTTAAAAAACTGCTCAAGTTGCATTTATAATTGCTCAAGTACAGTTTGTAACAGCACCACTTTCCTTAGTTACTAAATAAATATAAATAGTTTGAACAAATTTAACGTATATAGATAATAACGTATTTACGATTATTTTTATGGCCTGGGAGTTTATACCGCAGTTTTAACCGTTCCCAAACCAATAACTATAAGACCGATACGGTTCTGGCACTTCGCCGGCAGCTGCCGCGGCACGCTCGCTTCGCTCGCTCGGCTCGTGCGTTGTGGTCACAGTTCTAACCTAACCTAAACCAGTGAAACATCAACAACCTCAATGAGTTGGGGTGGATCGAGTGAAATGCCCACCCTCACGCAAAAACCGCGCCTTGTCGTGGAGTTGCGGATACCAGCTCGCGAAACCATACCATACCAATCATCAACTGTTAATTTCCTGTATAATATACATTATTATTGAAAAATACGGATGTACGCATTTAAACTCATGTTTTCTCTATAACCAAAACACTTTGAGTATTGAGTTTCTTAATACTTAAAGCCAAAACGGCATGATTTTTTATCCATTTTTTTTTTCAGGTTTGTTTATATATATTTTCACAAGAGAAAAAAATATTACATCTCTGCTAGACAAAAAAAAACATTCTGAAAGGATATTAGCAGTATTTAGCTTTAAAATTTTATTCTTTGTCTACGATTAGCACTGACAAGCAAGAGTGATAGCCGCACTTACGATACTTTTCGGAAAGGTAATTAAAGTGAATAACCCTCTTGATAGAGTCAACAGCCAGCCTTCCAAATCTACCCTTAATAGTCTGTGGTGAGCTATTACTGGTTAAAAACTTAAAACAAAATGTGACAAAATCACTCAAATTAACTGTCTACAAAATGTCACTTTGATTAGCTATTCGTACGCTATTCGTATAGGTATCTATTATAAGTACAAACATCATTATTATTAATTATAACATAACAGTTAACAGTCCTGTCTCATATTCTTGGCTATTGTTGATTTTTTTACTATGTAGAAACTCAAACGGACCATTCCTCGAAACATAGTTCGGATTTGAAATTATTTGGAATTTATTTAGAAAATATTGTGATGCCTGTCGTGCTTTCAACCACGAAAAATTTTTGTATAGTTTCTGTAGATGATGAAATAATAGAGTAGAAATGGATATATCCACAAGTAATCTCACTGGACTCCTTCAAAAGTTGTGTGTAGCATTGTCACTAGATCCAGGTACATTCTATTTTCAAACTATACATTGTTTTTTATTTAACTTTGTATTATTATAGTGTGTCATATACAGTCATTCAAGAATTTGTATACGTCTGTAAATATTTAGTCTTTACTCGTTATTTATGAATATTTTACAAGAATATTTCAAATCATTGTTACCAAACTTTGTCACCAACAGCTGTAAGATTTTTCAATATAGACCTATCAATTTTTTATGTTATTAAGGGTTACCAACTTATATTTATTGTTTAATATACCAAGTAACGTTGTATAGATGGTGCATATGAATTAGCTGTATCATACCTTTCATCCACTGGTGAGAAAAGTCGAAGTGCTCAAGATGAAAGACTTCTATGTCAGAGAATTCAGACAAAACTGGCCAGTGTATCTGCACAAGACGTAGAAAAATTCAATGAATGTTATTCTAAACTGAAAACTTCTGTAAGTAGATATATAATTTATTATCGAACATGATGTTTCTTTTTATCATGATTGCCTGATGGTAAGCTAAAGATAAGTCTCAGCAATGGCCGAATGGGGCTCACCATTATGGTGGCTCTCAGTTTGTTCTCCTGATCAGATGCTTTTTTACTCCCTGCTTAAAGGACATGGGACTGAGAGAAACACATGTGGGGGTAGAGGACTCCAAGTCTTCATGGTGTGGCAAAGAAAAGAGACACTGAACTGTTTGGTTCTTGATTGAATTGGTTGCACCATATGGGAATGATACTTTTTTTTTGCTAGGAATGTAGTTTACTTATTTGGTAGTTCCAGTACTAGTAAGTTAAGTTTTGTTAGTCAGTATGCATGGTGTTTTAGGAGAACCATTTTTTGGACGTCACGTTTTTATTAAATAATCTGAATTAAATAAGCATTTAAATGATAGATTTCTTATCCCCGTTTAGACCGCATGTTTAGTTTTTGCAAAAAAAAATCCAAAGTTCTTTGTATTTTTACTCGAAATTTAGAAAAAAATAAATTCAAGCCAAAGTAAGTACAATTCGTAATAATGATGTTAGAAGCAATAATAGAGAATTTGATACTGCATATTTTAAAATTAATTTGAACAATTCCGGATATATACAAGGTTTTAGGTTTTCAGTTTTTCTTATTTTTCTCGAAAATTCCATCGTTTTGGGTTCAGTTATCTGCATTGAAGTAATGCTCTTTGCTTCTTCTACACACCATATGAATTTCACATCCCAAAGCCATGGAATCTCGGAGCTGCAATTTTTTAAAGATTCATCCGAAGTTTTCATCAATAGGGTTGTCACTCGTTCAGATAAAAATTTATATCCGGATCTGATTTCACTTTATTAAAAACAATACGTAACTGGTAGTTCTTTTAACGTACATATCCCAGAAACCAGTTGTTTTATTATTACAGACACGTAAAAAGCAAAAAATATCGAAATATTCATAAAAAATGTATGCTTTTTTATGAATATTTTTAGTACGTAAAAGTGCAATAGTAATAACATAAGCTGGGAGTACCTGAAATGTGTGTATTTATTCACCTTTGCCTACTCCACCTTTACCTCGGGGGTAAAGGCGTGATGGTATACTGTATGTATCTTATAGTTAGGGATTAATAATATATGTGCCTAAACTAATAATTAAATATCATTAGTATACCATGTAAACTTGTTTTGCAATACGTTTGGGATATACGAGTAAAAGTCATACAAAAATAGTAACAAGCGACCATAGAAACATAGTAACTACGCCACTTGATAGGAGCCTTCAACAGATAGCGTACATTATTCTGTTCGTTTTAATTACATAACCTTTAAAAATAATACATACTTACAGTAACATAACATCCGGTTAGAAAAGTGGCAACCCTAGCAAAAATAATTAATTTGACATATCTTCTAGATTCCATAGAATTGGGATATGAAATTTACGTGGTGGGCTGGCAATATAATTAGAATATTTTTAGTGTCAATAACTTTTCCCAAAACGGTGGAGTTTTCGAGAAAAGTGAAAAGAACAAAAAGTCATAAAAAGCTTATAAATCTGTAACAACAAAGCTACGACTTTTATTTTGGTGCTCAAAGGTTCCTTATCGGGTGTGCTTTCAATGAACTGAATATGGTTAGTTTAGGAGTAATATTATTTTGTAATAATATCCGGATGAAAAAATGACCATTTTCAAGATTTTTTTTCGCGAAAACTAGACGTGCTAGCTGAATGGGGACACGAAATCTTGCATTATAATGATCATATCTATAGGGTTTTGCAAGAAAAATGCGATGTCCGAAAAATGGCTCTCCTAAAACACCGTGGTACGGGGGAAATAGAATATTTTAAAAAAAGGTATTGTGCAACACCAGGATCATTGGTCACTATTTGAAAGCATTTCTTTGCCTCTAAAATCTTGTGTATCTTATCTAATAGAGTGGTGAGAAATTAATTTTGGTCAACATTGTCTATGAATGGGTTGAGCGGCAGCTTGATATGAGCACTGAGATTTCTGTATGAGGGTTCCAGTGCTTGTGTCAGGATGAACGGAGCTTGCACAGACTGGTTTAACATTGAAAAAGGTGTTAGACAGGGATGTGTGACATTGCCGGGACTGTTTAACTTATTTATAGAAGATTGCTTGAAAAATGAAGAAAAGGAAGCGGCGATAGCCCAGAGACGTACGTAAGGGACTGCTGTGACGAGGTCTCGAGTTCGATCCCCAGTCGCCCCGGGCACACACCTCTAACTTTTCATAGTTATGTGTGCATTAATAAATGTTAATTATCGCTCGCTTAGTAATGTTCACGGTAGATGGCAATAGGCTCGTCCCCTATTACGTTGGGACCTTAACATAACTGGCGAATCGTGGGTGTGTAATACACCTCTGCCTATCCCTTCGGGGATACAGGCGTGAAGTTATGATGTATGTTGAAAAATGAAAGTAAATATAAGTAAGATGAAAGTGATGATTTTTGGAAGAGAAGAAAACATGACAAATTGTAGAATTCTGATTGAAGGAAAAACAGTAGAACAAGTGAAAGTGTTTGTATACTTGGGTTCAAAGTTTACGAGGGTTGGAAAGTATCACTGTGATATTGAACAAAGAGTTTTGGCTGGAAATCAAGTGAATGGAGCCCTGCATAATTTTATGAGCAGCCAGAAAGTATCTAAAGAGGCATGGCTGCCTTTACATAGAGGAGTACTCATCCCCACACTTATGTATGGTAGTGAATGTTGGGTGTGGCAGAAGGAATATGAAAGTAAGCGGAATGCTGTTGAAATGAGAAGTCTGAGAAGTTTAGCTGTAGTGACCCTGATGGACCGAGTGAGAAACAGCGTGTTAAGGAAATGTTGTGGTATGGCAGAAGATGTAGTAACCAAGATAGAGAAAGGGATGCTTAGATGGTTCGGTCATGTAGAGAGGATGGAGAAAGGAGATTAACGAAACAGATTAATGAGACAAGGGTTACTGGGCAACTGGCAAATCAGATCGATGATGTTTTGAAGAAAAGCCAAGTCAGAAGTACCCGTAACTGGCGGGCACGTATGCAAACAACTATGAAAGTGAAAGAAGCGAAAGGCTTATGCCAAGATCATAGCAAGTGGAAAGATGTCGTCTCTGCCTACCCCTATGGGAAAGAGGCGTGGCTATATGTATGTATATATATGTAATATCTTGTCAAACCATTCTCAGAACAGATAGGCATGTACATAGTGTTCCATCATGTCTCATAAACACTTTGTTACAGCTTCTGTTCATATTTTCCAGTTTATTTTGAAGCAAAGAGTGTCAGTGCTGGGCTTACTATTGGCTCTATCAGAGATGCCTCAGCACTCTGAATCTACACAGCAACTATTTCCGATACCTCTACTTAATGTTACTGTGAGTACCTTATCTACATCTACACTAATATTATAAAAAGGAAAGATTTCTGAATGTGTATTTTCAGATTTTTGAATGTAACAAATAAACTTAAAAAGTATTCGATCAATTTCAAAAAAAAAATACCGGTAGAAAGCTACATTACCACTGAGTAACATAGACTATATATATTACTAGAAAAAAATAGAAATCCTTAGAAATACCAACTAAAACAAACCCCAGCTGTAAACAAATTGTCATAAAATGTCTTTCATCGCATGCGCTGCGGAAAGTATTGATGATAGAACAAAAAAATGTTCTATACTGTTATACAACATATCAACCTTTCGAGACCATATGTATAACTATTGTAATTATGTCACTATAACTACTTCCTTTTTTACATTTTTAAAGTTGATGGAAATGCCGATCAAAATTAGACCATGTTATCCATACTTTCGTATTAATTCTTATATAAATAAATGATTTCGTATTCAAGACTGTTTCAATACCTGCAATACACAGGGCTCGCGTGATTGGTTGCGCGTCAAAGTCAAATTGTCAGGATTTTTGACGGGAACTATACAAAGGGCTTTGCTCGTTAACTGTGATTTCAGTGTAGGTTTAGGTACACTGTATTTAGTAGTAACTAGCCGTTGTTCGCGGCTCCGCCCGATAGGGTGGGCGGGTCGGAATCGGAGCGACTAAAACCACACGGTGTCCTCCCCAAGTGTCTATTGCCGGGCACCCCGGGTAAGCCCTGGAAAGGATAACCACAAGGTTACCGGCCTCTACAACCTTACGCGAACAGTGTGGCGAGCGCATAGGGCTCTCAGCCAAAAAGGACTTGGTCGAGCGCACGGGCCAGGTTAAGTACCTGGGACCTTTTTTTTTTTTTTTTTTTTTTTTATCGTGCGGAAATCCCTTCGGATACCCCCCCGCCGGCCAGCGGGGGCGGTTATGTCGGGCTTGCACCGACTAAAACCGCACGCCGTCTCGGGTCTTCAGACGCCGGGGTGTAAGGTTACCCATAGAGCATATCCCTCGCACCCCGGCTGACCCTGGGCCATCTCACCACTAACAGCATCGCTCATCCTGTCTCCTCTGAAAGCAGAGGAGTACGGAGAGCGATGTGTTCCCGCCACGTTGGGTATTGGCCGACGATCAATGCCAACCCCATGAAGGGGTGAAGGGGAAGCCATTGACCGCCGCCCAGGGTGTACCGGCCGCTCCGATTCCGTTCCCCCCGGACTGCAGCGGGATCGGAATCGGAGCGACACTCGAGGAGGTTACCCAACACACACCCCAGTACCTGGGACCTGCAATTCACTTGACTGGTGACATCGATTGCGACGTCAAGGCACGCATTGCCGCAACATGGGCCAAGTGGCGTTTGGTGACTGGTGTCGTCATGGCGTCCCGATGATCTCACCACCATAGATGCCTAAGCCTAAGATCGTGCGAAGTTTGGTTATTTGTGTTTGTGTATACTTATATCATTTGTAAACACAAATAATGGGTAAGTATATATACATTCGCAGGACCGATCACTGTGGAGATCCTTGGAGGAGGCCTATGCCCAGCAGTAGGCGTCGTTTGGCTGACATAATGATGATGATATATTTTTTATTTGTTTCAGTATAAAACTACAACAACGAACTTGCTCACAATCAGTCCAATATCAAAATTGCTAATTGTCGAATTTCAAAAGTTTATACTTTCTCCTTTAATAGACACAATTCCATCGCACGTCTGTTTTCGGCAGAATTTGTCGACGACGTAGTTCGCCACACCAAAAAATTGAATTGAATTATTATTTTGGCACACAAAACAATCTTAACCAACCAAATTAGGTAGCTATTAATAATGTAATTAAACATTAAGCCCCGCGCCGTCATAGATATGTACATATATAATTTCAATCTCGGAAACGGATCCAACGGTTTGCATGAAATTTATTACCTAATCGATCTAGCTAGGTTCAATTTATAGAAAACATCGAAAATTCAATCGATCACGCAAGTACTGTCTATTTATATCCCTGAATCCCAGTTTCCTTTGGTCTTATCATAATTTGGGAATGTCTTTACCAATTCCATTAATCAATCAATCAATCAAATCAAAACTAGTATTGTGATAAAACAAAATAAGTGCTTATAAGTAATAATAAAGCTGAATGTAATAATTACAGAGATCAAGTATTGGAATCTCTGGCCAGGAATCTAGTACTAGTAAGAGTACAATTGGATCAATGAGCTGGGGCAGCCACTTGATAAAGCAGCGGGGCTCCAACCAGAGCTTACCATCTAACAACAGTAACATGATTGTTGCACTACCACGCACTGGTTAGTAGTGATTTTTTATATTAGAGCATAAATATTTTATTTCTAATTCTTTGTGACTTCACACGTAACATTTGTAGTATTATCAGCAATACTTAAATATTTTTAATTTTTTAACTGACTACAAAAAGTTTGAGGAATTCGGATGTTTATATCTTTTTTATGTATGTTGAGGCATAACTCCTTCATTTGTAGACGGATTTGCAAAATTGTTTGACAGATAGATGTTTATTCCGAAATGGTACCATTTAAATTTCATAAAAATCTGATGATACGTTTCAGAGACAGGTAACGGAACTCTTCAATAAACGGCAGCTAATCAACCGCGGTTGCTGATATATCATTGTATGCATTGTTTACATAATCACATAATATGACATCACGCCTGTAGGGTGCAAGGCTGCATGTGCAGATATGTTCAACAGAAAAGTCTTATAAATGCGCATTTTTATCTTTTGTATTAAAATACTTCAGTTATGTGACATCAAATGTACAGAAATTACAAGTTACCCATTAGTCTCTTACTGAATATTTTCATAAATTCAGAGTTAAACTGTTAAAAAGTGTGTCTACAGATCGCGTAAACGAACGTACATGCGTGCGCGAGG
Source organism: Cybosia mesomella (assembly GCA_946251805.1). Taxonomy (NCBI): domain Eukaryota; kingdom Metazoa; phylum Arthropoda; class Insecta; order Lepidoptera; family Erebidae; genus Cybosia; species Cybosia mesomella. The sequence goes on along the minus strand of OX276390.1, from coordinate 23,017,490 downwards.
CGGTCCTAGCAGCGACGGGCGTTAGAACGCGCGGCGCCGCAAGCTGCCCCCGCCCGCATAGCATTCTGCACGCACGCATCGCGCATCTGGGCTTCTTGCACGACCGACTTAAAGAATTCATTGACCCATCCTCGGGACTTATGCCACAAGGTCAGGTTTTAATCCCATGTTTGTTATTTCGCATATGAATTTATACCTTATATCCGAAATATTAAATTATCATTCATCATCAGTTGTAATAAATTTGTGATGCGATATTGTTGTTTTCGCTACAGGTTTAATGGGCGAAGGCCTTGTGGCGTCAATAAGAGATGAACTTACAGAATATTATCGAAGTGTTGCTCTCCTACAATCCCAGGTATGATTAATAATTCCAAATTTGGTTTTCAATTTCATAAAAAATGAGCAATAACCATAGATGTATTCATACTTTTTGACAATAGATTCTCAATAACATTCAAGCTTAATTATTTGTTGAAATAATGACGGTCGAATGTCGAGTGTATCCAATCGGCCACTATACTAGTAGTAATACATATTCCGATGTCCCCCGAGGCGTGTGAGAGCGACGGCGGCGGCGGCACGCTACGGCGCGTGAGCGTGTGGGCGCAGGAACCGCTGCACCGCCTCACGTGGCTCGCCAACATCGCCCACGCTGCACACCACAAGAAAGGTGCCCTACTTTTTCTTAACTGATTCTGCATAGGAAAGGGAAACTTAACAATTGTCAATGATATGCTCTTATTCCCTGTTAAGGCCCTGGTCAGACCTGGGCGGTATTCGCTGCCGCGGTAGAGGTAAACACCGCGCGGGCTTCGCCCAAAAGGTCTGCGGCTTGAGTGGAATACATAGGAGGGTACATCGGTAGGGAAGTAGTATTACAGCATACCCACTCGGTTTTTTAGGTACTTTCTTTAGAAAAGCCCTATTGCTAAGGAGTTGTCGTCGACGTCGTCGTCGTTGCCAATTTTCTGTCACGGTTTTGGGTATGAAGGAGATGAGCTATCGAGTTGCTGTTTTCGGTAATAGATTCGTGCTGGGGTGAAACATTGCAAGATAAAAAATAAATCGCAAAAAAAAAAACGCTAAATCGAAAATCCTTTGTATTCGGCTGAGCTCGTCTCAGGAATTCAACTTGTTCTACCATAGACGGTGCCGAATGCCGCTTAGGTGTGAATGGGCCGTTATATACATGAGAGTTAAATTCAGAGTTGGGCTTCCAAATATTTGACTTTACCTTTTGCCACTATAATAGGTTCCACAACTTTAATACATAAAGTCCAATTCAATACTGCGCTGGATTAGCTCAGGTATTTAGTATGAAGTAGAATTCTTATGAATTTAAGCTCGCTTTTGTACATATTTTTTTTTAATATATTTTTTTACAGTAATATATGCATATGTCTTCTTTGTGTACAATAGGGTTAAGTAAGTTTCGCTGCTGGAGCGGAATATTTGATGCAATAGTACCGCATAGGAAACTCACGTGGTATTCTACTCACAAGGATAGCGAAATCCGTTTTGATGTCAACAATAGTATTACCGCATACCCACTAGGTTTTCTCTACCGCTTTCACCGGTTTGAATAGGTCTTAACATTTGGTGTAAATAGGTGGCGAGCTAGCATCGTGCGTCCACAAGTTCGTGCGGCATGGCGACGAGCGCGTGGCGACTTTGGCGCGGCGGCTGCTCACCGCGCTAACCTACCCGCTGCTGCTTATGCTAACGCGCTGGTTATTACACGGTATGCTCATATTACTATTTCCTAAAAGATATTTTATATAGCCTTTAAATTTGCTGAAATAGTGGAATAGTGGGATTTAAAGGCTATAGGCAATCCAGAAAACTTGATTTATTTTTTGTTATGCTTTTTTATACTGTTATTTAGAAAAGCTTCGTGAAGTAGAATAAGTCAGAATTTTTTTTTTCGTAACTGATAACAATATTTCAATTTGGCCATAATGATTATTATGATGATTATTTATGAAAGTTATTATTGAATTAAATGGTAACGAAACGATTTACTATATGTATATTATATTTTATTTCTTTACAGGAGAAATTGATGACCGATTTAACGAGTTCTTCATAGAGAGTCGTAGTGGCGTCCCTATTGACAGAATGTGGCATGATAAATACAGAGTGCGGTAAGTAATGTCCCTACATCGCCCTCACAGCAAAGGTATAATATTCTCAGACTCCCTCCACTCGGATATTCTATCCGACAGTAGGTAAAAAAAAAGTCTGTGGAAATCTCTGTGTGGGAAAAGTGGGAGTCTTCTCGCTCGGCAGCATGATTGTAGCAACGGTACAAAGTGCGAGCACGTGGGCCGCCGCCGCCTCCTTCTGCTAGTAAGTACTGCTCGAGAAGGAGACGGCGGAGTGACCCCGGGAGAGATGTAGAACTCTTCCGGCCCACCGAGCCCGCAACATGCTCGCCGCGCGTCGCAAGCGACTCAGACGCTGGAGGTCGCTCAACGACCTCCGTCCTCCATGGCCTGGGGATGGCAGGGGAGGCTGCCTGACACCCCAGCAGAAGCAGACCGGGACGGCAGGGCGAACAGTGCCCCCACCCTTTCCGGGGCAAGATGGTGGAACCGTGGTTCCCAAACCGGAGGGGACCATCTCGAAACCGGAGATGGCCCAGGGTCAGGCAGGGTGCGAAGGAAATGCCTTTCGACCACCTTACACCCCGGCGTCTGAAGACCCGAGACGGCGTGCGGTTTTAGTCGGTTCCAGCCCGACATAACTGCCTCCGCTGGCCGGCGGTGGGGTATCCGAGGGGCTTTCCGCACGAAAAGAAAAAGGTACTACTAGATTGATATCTATGTTGGTATCATATTCTATTGTAGTATATGGGGTATAGGTATTACATTATAATGTTACGCATCACCAGAAAGCTTCTCTTAACGAGTGTTACACTGTTGACTGATACTTTTTGGAAAGCTTTTATCTTAGCTGTCTGTGGTGGCTGGTGGCTATGTTTTATATTATTGTTTCTTCTAATGCACTTAACGTAACTCGGGGCAAGCCCCCCAAATCACTAGTGGTAAGTTCAGGTAATTTGCTGTTAGTGCTATCAGCGTGAATTTGCTCAATCACGAACAGCCAGCCGTGGCCAATGATTGATTGAGTGATTTTACAATAGCGTGCTGATAGCGTTTAAAGCGAGCTCACCAAACCTGCCTTAACTGCGCTTGCTCGGTCTATGACAGATTCGGGATTGGACAGATTCTTGATTGGACAGATTCGTGATTCGACAGATTCGTGGATTGGGTAGATTACCTATTTGTCTCGAGGATTTCGCTGCACGATACAAAATGAACAGTCGTGCACTAAATGTATATAAATGAAAATTAATCGCTGTAATGTTTGTCCTGATCTTTTTTTTTGTGTTCGTTATTATCAGGACAAGCTAGGTTTGTATCGAAAGAAATTCTTTGGAAAGTCCACGGCAAAGACCCTTTAATGGCTAGCACAAAAAAAACCGAATAAGCAGCATTAAAGAACGAGATGAGCGTTATCAAATTTTATGGAAAGTAAAAGTGTTAAATTTAATATTTAAAACTTTAATTTAACATAACTTCAACGTAAATTTAACATCACTTAAGTCCTTTTTTTAATATATCCCCAATGTATAGACACAACTAATTTACAATTGATGAAGTATAGTCTGCTAATGTTAAAGTTTATCCAAATTGTATTTTTTTTCGTGTTTCTAGTTGGAAGTTTTAAGCCTAATTTGGTTTCAGTTACTATTTTATTTACAACTGTTCTTCTGCCGTGTAACGAATCCGTCGAGTCCAAGAATCTGTCCAATTCACACAATTCCGAATCTGCTGAATTACGAATCAGTCTGATCCTGTATCACGAATCTGTCCAATCCCGAATCTGTGCAATCCCGAGTAAGCGCTTAAACGTAACTTGGAGCTTGTCATGAGTTACGTAAGTTATAGATACAAATGCGAGGCAGTAAGAAGATCATTTTTTTTTTTTTTTTTATACCGCTAAGGTGGCCTATGGACGTGTGCAACACCAGTGGCGTCACACTCGCGCTGCCGACCCTTTAAAGGAAAGGGGATGGGAAAGGAGTTCAAACAGCGGGCACACTGGAGTTAGAAACCAATCGTCAGTCGTAAATAGGGTCGTCATAGCGATTTTCCAATTGCGTCCAAAGTTTGCACTTTGGGGCACGAGATCCGCTTATTGTTTTTGATTAGTATGACGGCTTTTTCGGGAGCGACTGTCGTGTGACTTCCAGACCCGGAAGTGAAAGCCTGTGCCAGATTCGGTTAGCTTGGGCCTCAACTTGGTGGCTTGGGCTTGGCTTGTTTGGTAGTCATGTTGATATTTCAGGGAGTGGATGGTGCCATCGTTCATGTCGCGCGAGCAAGCGGCGCAGATCCTGGCTACAGGCAAGAGCGTGGTGTTCATGCGCGAGGCGTGCCAGGACGAGCCAGGCCAGCAGGATGCGCCGCCCTCCGACCACGCACACCACCTGCAGGCACTCCTCAAACCTCAGACAGGTGACTGCTATACCTAGAAGACAATACTAAAAAAAAGCTAAAGAATAAAAAAAAACATGTTTACGCGACTGCCAAGGAAAGGAGGGTTATATTTTTCACATATTTGTTAACATTGAAATCTATATAAACAAACAACCATCCATACAACTTACCCCTATCTATACATATACTGAAGAATGGCTGTCAATGTTTATGCTATTTAGTCTAATGGTTCCTGGTATTCGAAACACTTTTAGTTTCCTCTATAGAATTTGCTTTCAAAGATTGGTCTAACCCAAAACACTAAAGACGTGACGTAACGTTAACGTGAAAGATAAAGCTCGAGTATCGACTACGGCGAGGGAACTGTAGATCGGATTCGAGGATTGGTTAATGTCACTGATGTAAAAATATGTTGTATATGCTTGCTGTGTGATTGCCAGGCGAATACGCAGAGGACCTCGCGTGGTGGGAAGCTTCGGGACTTCGCGAAGGTGTTGCAGGAGCCCATGCGGTCGCATCGGCGCGTCTATTGGCTGCGCTTACCGAACATCACCACTTGTTGGACCACCTCGCCGCCCATAGGAGATATCTGCTTCTTTCGCAAGGGGACTTCGTACACCATCTCATGACGTTGCTGAGGTAGATATTTTTATGAACCAGTAGTAAATTTGGTCTATCGTAGTACCTAGCTGTTGAAATTTTTGTGTCATTTTTTTATTTTATTGTCGTGTCCATATTTATTCCCTGTCTACAACTAACTGTCAGACTCATGTGCGACAGTGAAACTGAAGCACACCGATCTTAGCAGGACACTCTCTACTTCCCGATGTGCCAACTGAGCGCTTTTTCCTGTACATGATTATGTAAACTCATCGTGTGTCGAAGAGCCTAACTGACATAATATACGTGTACAGGGACGAACTAAACAAGCCGGCGTCGTCGCTGTACGTGCACAACCTGTCGTGCACGCTGGAGGCCGCCGTCCGCGCCACCAACGCGCAGTTCGAGCCTCCGCACGTGCTCGCCCGTCTGCACGTCAACCTCTATCCCAATTGTACGTGCCACATACTTCTACTTGTTGATCCACCAGCTCTGTACGTTCACAATTTACAATGCGCCATTATTTTCCACCAGGTTGAGTATAACAAGCCAGCCAGTAGAGTATGTTCAGATCAGAACATGTAGCTGTATAGCGAAAGCTTGTAAAACTAAGCTGTGACTCTAGAAAATATGTGTACCACATTTTGCTCTCTTGCTCTTACAGGTACCCGTGACGGTTACACCGTGTGCTTTTAGTCGGTGCAAAATACCAATAATGTGCACTAATCGGAACAACCATAAACTATACGAACCAACCATCAACTAATAACGCAAACCTTTTGTGACCGTGATTGGTTTAGTATAAATCTATGATTATTCAATTGGCGCCCCTCAGCCGTCACGCACCGCACTACCTCCAAAGAGACCTAGAAATGCTTTCTGCACAGCTAGAGTACCTTGTCAAAATGTTTGCCAGTTACTATAATGCAATATTGTTTGATAAGGTGATGGTCGAGAAGACTGCGGTTGGGACGTGTTCGCGCTCCAGTACCGCGTAGACGGGCCGCTGGGCACGCTGTTCCCGGCCACGTGCGCGGCGCGCTACCGTGCGCTCTTCACGCAACTGTGGCGCGTCAAACGCATCGAGTATGGCTTGCACGACGCCTGGCGCGAGCACACGATATTACAGAAGAAATTGAAGTATATGCCAGGTAAGCTGTGATTCATTCCACGATGTAACCTGTCAAATGTTTAAGTCCGATTTGTGTGTCATCTCGACTATGTAAAACATCAAATCATATCGGGCTCAAATGTATACAAAACTTAGTGTTCGCCCTTCGCTCCATACTACATTCGACTATAATCATCATTAAAAATTTTAAGAAAACATGAGACGTAAGTGGGCAGAAAACAAAAATGGGGTGTCTATGTGTGTTGTACGTGAATTCGTCAATAGTACGCAACAAAGTTACCCCAAAATGGAGGTGCTCCCCCTCCGCCGCGCACGATGTGTTAGTCCCTACTTAGCGTAATAAATTCTTTGATTCTTTAGATATCTAGTGATGTAATTGAATTTTGGATGAAGGTGATAGATATGTAGCTGCAACACCAAACTGTATCCCTAGATTTCATTGTCATTCGTTTTTTTAAATTACCTTAGGAAGCAATTTTAAACACGTATCCACGTCAAAAACTTACTGATGAGTTAAAATTTAAAAAATCTTCAATATCAACTAAAAAAAAACGAATTTGGCTCACAAACGAAACCAAACATCACTTTTATCTTTGCCTATTTATTTCGTGATGAAGTGTTTCCCACCGTCGCCGTTGTTACGATACAGAGGTGTGGGGCCTAATGCGTCGCGTGTCGTGTCTCCGGCTGGAGGCGCTCCGGCTGTGCGGCGCGCTGCAGGAGGCGGGCGGCGTGGGCGCCGAGCCGGCGTGGCGCCAGCTGCTGGCGGCGGCGGCGGCGCGCGCGGACCTCGACACGCTGTTGCGCCTGCACCACCATGCGCTCGACCGCCACTCCATACACGCCATGATACACCACACCACGCAGGTAGTGACTCGCGCTCATCTGGACAATGTACTATAGCTGCGCAGAAAGCGTTGTTTAAGTCTCTTCGGTGATAGAGCGGGCGCGGCGGCCGAAGCGCCAAATAACCAATCATACATTATATTAAACCAGTCACACGGGCTCAAAGGGCTCGTTCATTCATTAGTCATTCGTTAATCAGATCTTGTTTTAGTTTTTGATTTTTAAAATTATGTTTATATTATTTATCTTTTTTTGTGTTCAGTACCTCAATAGGAAATAAACATTCTACGACATTCTACACAACGCTATCTAAACCCAATGTAAATAAGCATAGCTTAACTAGCTTGTGTTATGGGTTCTAGGATGCGGATACACATACTTAGATTTTTTTTTTCGTAAATACATTCATATTATACACAGAAACACCCAGACCAAAGCAAATATGCCATATAAGACAAAAGCCTGAGGGCGCAGGCACGGCTCCTGCATGCCCGACCGGCTAGGTGCTTTAGATGCCTGTCGGTGGGCCATGTGGGGGTGCACTGCACGGCGGTTTTGATGATTAGTGAGTGAGTGAGTGAGTGAAGAAATCGGCGTATTTTAGACATTAAAGTAAAAGCTATACATTTGAAACTTAATATGTTTAATAAGTACTTTAGTGACATCATATGCTGACAGTTTGAACTTTCTAGCACTGTCCAGACTGAATCTATAGGGGTACAAAAATACGGCGAAAACCTTAAAAAAAAAGTAGGTAGTGCCCTGCGCTCCGCTGTCTCATCTTGGCGATAACTTTGCAAAAACATTTTTTCTTAATGTGGGTATATTGTCATATACTTTTGACGCTGACTATACCTTTAGTCTATTCGCGTTAAGACAATAGTGACTCACCAGCGCAACTGCAAAGTAAAGGCGTATTCATACTAGGGTACAAATTGAAAGCATTGAGTCAAAGTTTATCATATAGTATTTTCAAATATTAAGAAAACTAGTAATTATTTTAAAATTACCACTAACATCAAATACCTGTAGTCTATTCGCGTTAAGACAATAGTGACTCATCAGCGCAACTGCAAAGTAAAGGCGTATTATTATTTTAAAATTACCACTAACATCAGAAGTAAAAGATAATGCGACACTTTAACGAAAGACGACCGCTGTGACAATGTTAATTAAAATTTATGCGCACATTTTGTCAACTAATAGTATTTTAACTCGAACCCAATTCCTTGATCCCTTCAAAGATCCTTGCAATATCTCCACCAACACTATCTCCTCCAACACTATCTCCTCCAATACTCTTAAATTCGGCATTCACACTGCCGCTTTGTTGTATTTATGGATCTCATAAATTATTTTTTCAAATTTAATTTAAAAACAACGTATAGGAGCTTCAATCGTACCTGGGCAACGTGTTGAACGAGACGCTGGCATTGCGTAGTTTTGAATCAACTCTACACGCCGGCATTTACGCTGAGCTCGAACGAAGAGATAGTATCGAACAAATTAAAGCTGAAAAGGTGGCACGAGGTAAAAATTACCTTTATTTTTAAATTTATGCTAAAACGAATAATAGTGATTAGTTTTTAGTATAAATATCCCATGTATACATGGAACGCCCAGATATTTGTTTTGTGGAGTTAAAAAGCAAGCATAAAATTCCGAAAGTTGAATGCATGTTTCTGGATTGTTATAGGTGAGTATGCATTCACGGCTGCCGATGAGGCACAAGATAAAGAGAAACGAAAAATATTCCACCAGTTCTTAGCTAATCGAAAAGCTGACTTGAATGTTTGGGCTCGCACCTATAGGTAAGTTCAATGTCATGAAATTATTAAAATATTTATGTCATTGCTAAGTAAATTAATCTTATTGTCGTTAGTTCGTCGTTAACACTAACTATAGTTTATTACTATAGCTTGGCAAATTCTTGTGTGAACTCCCATGATTTGCGCGGGATGAGGGGCGTAAGGCACGGTAGGTGGTGAAACGTGAGCGCGGGACAGCCGGCCGTCAGTTTACCACATCCCGCGCGCACTTTTAAACCCCTCCCCTGCCTTACGCCCCTCGCCCCAGTTCATTTTCAAGCTTGTTTATCGGTCTAAATATTCTTCAATGGCAAAGTTTCATTTATAAATGGGTAGATTTCTAATTTCATAACGGAAACGGCATCGCATTTCTTATCTTTCTCATCGACTTTTTGCGTTTGGTAGCTAGAGATTCAATGTGTGCTTATGAAAAACCACTAAACCGCGGGTCACCATTGATAATAATATGACATGTGTAATTTATTCCTTAGACGGAGAGAGAATAAATAATATCTATTATTACAATTAATCAAAATAATTATTATACGATAATAATTAGAAATAAATCACAACTTTTAACAAGTCTGACGTGCCAGTGAAGCGGCGCTCTGAAGAACAAGCTGCTATTGAAAATCCCAGTGTATACTAAATATGTTATTTTGGGTTAATCTGTGACAGTACATGACCTTGTATGTGCTTGTAAAGATAAGACGTGCGATTATTTATATCAATGTATTTTGTCATATTTTCTGCAACCTTGCCTGTACAATATTTTAGTACCTGCTTTATTTTTATAAAATTGACTGCAAAGAATGACATCGTATACTGATACGATGCCATTCTGTCACTGATGTTTTAGTTACTTGTAATAATTTATTGCTATACGAATATAAAGAACTCGATAAATTGTTGAAATCTCACCTGCAAACTGTTACACCTGCTGATTAACGGACGAGGTTCTGGCACAGGCTTTCCACTCGGGGTTGGAAGGTCAAAAAGCGGCCAAGTGCGAGTCGCACTCGCCCATTAAGGGTTCCGTAGCAGCAAGTAACACGATATTTTTTTTTTTAAAATTTTATATTTGAGTTGATTGAATGAAAAGTAAATTGCGGTTGACGTTTTATTACGTATTAAAAAAAAACTACTTACTAGATCTCGCTCAAACCAATTTTCGTTGGCAGTTTACATGGTAATGTAGGTACATCATAAATTTTTTTAGCTTTATCATTCTCTTATTTTAGAAGTTACAGGGGGGGGGGGGGAGGACACATTTTACCACTTTCTCGCGCAGACTATACAGTTTAGAGAAAAATGATATTAGAAACCTCAATATCATTTTTGAAGACCTATCCATAGATATCACACACGTCGTATGGGTTAGGTTAGGTTAAAAAAATTTGAGTTCTAAGTATTATTTTATTTTTGTATGAAAATCTTAATGCGCTTCACAGAATACATCTACTTACCAAGTTTCAACAGCATAGTTCTTATAGTTTCGTGAAAAAGTGGCTGTGACATACGGACGGACAGACAGACAGACAGACATGACGAATCTATAAGGGTTCCGTTTTTTGCCATTTGGCAACGGAACCCTAAAAAGTTGTCGCTCCCATAAAAGCTGTATATGCCAAACCAAAACGAGGGGTAGGAAGGAGTAAGCGGACCCCGGGCTTCGTGGATCTAACCGAGAACAGCGTTGAAATGATATTGACGAATAAAGAATATTTGACTGAACAGATCCTAAACAATTTTCATTATTGGACTGGAAACCCTTATAAACCATAAATCAATATGAAGCTTTTCATATGGTAGAATAATTACAAGTGGCGAAGTTAACGACAAACAGCATGTTATGCTATTGGTATGCAACACACGTGACAGTGTGGCCCATCAATCATCAATATTGTCATTGTTACATTTGTTTGTTGAAATTTGCGCTGCACGTACCGACAGTTGATGTTATTGACATGGAACGTTTAGACAATTTCCAAGAAGAGTTCGTCGACAAGATTATTAACGCTTCGGAAGCTCACGATTCTGACCTAGCACGAATTTTACGAAAGAATATTAGACCATGACTCATTATATAATGCATCCCAAAATTCCCGTTATCATGTCGACTTACTTGTGCTTTTTAATCGTAGGTAACTATCTATATGTAGGTAGTTCACTATCGGTAAATAGGTTTAATTACCACAGGACAGGGCATGAGTTGCCATTTTAAGACTGTCACAAAGGGAGCCTAACGGTTCGCCAATTGACTCACATCATTCTACTTTAGCGTGTGCTTTTACTATTTTTAGTGCGTTTCAGAAAAATGTAGTGCTTGATTATATAATAACTTTTTGCATTACCATTTTTTTTCATGTGACGCACGTAAACTGATATATGCAAGCAAATATTTACATAAATATCTTGTTATTTACAAATACTGCTTAATAATTCTGATGAATCTTTGGGTATCCCAATATAGACATTATAGACAAAAAAAAACTTCTGGTAGCGTCTTGTGCAACGTTCACTGCTGTTGTTGATTGCTGGCGGTTTCATTAACCTGCTCTTGTTTCAGAGGTCACGTAACAACGTTAATACTAAAACTGGCACTGAATGCCGAAGTCTCATTACAAACTTTAGCTTTCCGGCTAGACTACAGCGACTTCTACAAGCGAGGCGATGCGAAGCTACATGAGCCACTCACCTACCAGCACAAACGCCTTAGTGAAATCGGGGTCCATCTAGCTCAGGTAATTGAATATTTAACTATTATGCTACATTATTGCACAATGACACGACTTTTTTTTTGGGAAAACGTTAGTTTGCTTTTCTAAAGTATAATATATCTACTAATCTATCTTCACTAGTGTAGTTCGTACTAATAAGATATTTTAAAATGTATTTAAGTATCTTGAATACCTATTTCAATATGATCATAATATTCTGAAGTGCTTCAAACTTATGATTATTACTCTCTTAAGTACACCATAAAGTTGCAAACAACTGTACTACCACTCAAATCGAGATCACGATGAAATGATTCTGTCGGAGTCCAACCCCTTAGAATTCACGTGATGTCCGTCACGAAATGGCTACCGAGTCCAGTATGGACTTTTCTTAAAAAGACTATTTCTGAAAAAGAGCTATTCCGAATTGGACTTATTCCTAAAAGGACTCGTTCCGGAAATGGCTTCAATTTTGGAAACCAGGTAAGGAAGAAAATAAAAAGATATTATGCACAAAAGTAAGTAAATCATCTTAAAATATATTCAGATCGTAAAAAAATCAACATCAAGAACCGGACTTGAGCACGCGACCAGTCCCTTTGTAGGGGAATAGTCTAACCAGCTGCGCTTGCTACCTGGATGCGCCCTTGATATTGGAGGTTCTCCTATACATACGATTCCGATTTAATTATATTTTAAGATGATTTACTTACTTTTGTGAATAAAATCGTTTTATTTTCTTCATTAACCAGTTTTCGTGATTTAAACCATTTCTGTAATGAGTCGTTTTAGGAATAGATCATTTTAGGAATATTCGGAATAAGTCCTTTTTTGGAAAGAGAATAGAAAGAATAGAATAAGTCCTTTTAAGAAAGGTCCTTTTAGGAATGAGTCTTTTCCGGACTCAGTGGCATTTCTGGAATAAGGCATTTCCGTACTAAACAGATCACTGTAGTCTTAGATTACCTTTAAGATTTAGAGATACTGAAACCGTGCTCCCTCTCACTGTTACTCTACTGTATCGTCTGACAATCAGAGAGCCACACAAAGGAACCAGAGAACCTTAAACGCAGCATTGCCTTCTTTAGATAACGAAAAGTGTTGCTACCACAAGCGTTGCTTAGGAGCACGCGCCACAAGGTTTACTAGCCCTTATTTTTTTTAAACATCGGACACCTAGGCGTTAGCACAACATGCTTCTCGAATTTCATTATAATCGGATGAATTACTCAATCTGTTGTCTATTTCTGTACCAAATGTGTAAAATAATATTAATAAAAATAATAATTAAAAAGTAAAACTTTTTTTACTTAGTAATCTGTTGGAAGATTTGATAGGCGGCGTATACGTTTGTGCTTGTATTTCCTTTTGTACAATATATTATGAGTTAATAGAACGAGATAATGAGAGAATAGAACACTAGTCCTTGGTATGGGGCTCTATAACTTTGCTTATAAAAAATTAAAAGGAATCTGGAACAAAATCATGGTAATTCATGCTTGTGTTGTAGGTATATTAAACTATCTTGATTATCGCTCAAGGTAACGAATATCGCTGTTATATAATGTTACATTATCGCGAAGAATGCTAAAGTTTCTTCTAGTGGAAAAGATATATTTTTGTATTTACGACACTTCAATATGAACACGTAAAAGTGATAATACCTATCCAGGGAGGATAGGTATTATCACTTTCACGCCTGCTTTTGGGGTTGGCAAACACCAAAGCAAGGGGCTGGCTCAGCAGATTGGTTGATTTCCAATTCAATGTTTACACACGATACTTATTCTCCGTAAGTTTCACAACATCATGAACACACAACAGCATCATCGTGAAAATCGTTCCACCCGTTCTTGAATTTAATCCGGTCATTACTAACATGACTTCGTTTTATATATTACTAGCTGACCCGGCAGACTTCGTACTGCCTCAATCGATGACAAACCTTTTAAACCTTCTCTGGACCTCCACAAATAATTCAAGACCAAAATTAGCTAAATCGGTCCAGCCGTTCTCGAGTTTTAGCGAGACTAACGAACAGCAACTCATTTTTATATATAAGAAGATTATAATATATAATTAGTCTAGCCATAAATACTGTTACATCAAAACTTTTCTTTCTTTTTCATTTTTTTAATTATTTTGAATTTGGAACACGTATATTATTTTAAAAACTTCTTTCGATTTTGCGCCATTTCACATATTTTTTCGTGTTCATTATCCAATTACAATATGGAATAGGGTGTTAAAGAAAATAGGATCGCAGTGATCGCCTTGCACAAAGTGGGTATGGAGCCGTCGTCGGTTATATTCCATACACTTCAAAAACTTGGTATCAGCCGTATGTTCGTATATCGCACTATCAATAGATACAACAACACTTCGTCTGTCGAAGACCAGAAAAGATCGGGGCGGCCGCGTGCTGTTAGAACTACAAAGGCTATTAATGCTGTTAAAGCCAGAATTCGTCGAAACCCCATAAGGAAGCCAAAAATCTTATCGCGAGAAATGAAGATTCCCGCTAGGACTCTGACACGTATTATAAAACAAGACCAGAAGCTCGTTGCTTATCGTCGATATGCAGGACATGCCCTAAATCAATCTTTACGATTAAAGAGAGTGGATCGATCAAAGCGCCTTCTGTAGCGATACACAGGTGAAAGGCACAGAAATATCCTCTTTACCGATGAAAAAAATTTCACGATTGAAGAACACTACAATAAGCAAAATGATAAAGTGTACGCTCACAGTTCTAAGGAAGCTGCTCAAGTGGTCGGAAAAGTACAACGTGGTCATCATCCTGCGTCAGTAATGGTTTGCTGGGGCGTGTCTTATCAGGGAGTCACAAAGCTAAATTTTTGTGAAAAAGGAGTGAAAACTTCAGCCAAAGTGTATCAAGATACTGTCTTGGATCATTGTGAAACCTCTCAGCAATACACTTTTTAAAAATATACCGTGGACTTTCCAGCAGGACTCTGCTCCTCCTGGTCACAAGGCGCGAACTACCCAAGCCTAGCTAGAAACCAACGTTCCGAACTTTATAAGAGCTGAAGACTGGCCCTCGTCTAGCCCAGACCTCAACCCTTTAGACTACAAATTATGGTAAGTTTTAGAGGACATGGCCTGCTCTAAACGACACGGCGACATTGAGTCTCTTAAAAAATCTTTGGAGCAACAAAATTTCCCTTGGAAAAAGTGCGTAAATCCATAGATTCGTGGCCAAACAGATTAAACGCCTGTATAAAAGCCAAAGGTGGCTATTTCGAATAAAATATATTTTTATTTTTTGCTAAGACTAATGAATATGTATACATTTTAATAATATTACATTACTTCATTTAAAAAAAATGCTTTTTTTATTTGTAACAAAACTTATGGCTGGACTAGGTATATATATTTGTATGAAACACTCGAGTGTGCGAGACACTCGAAAATCAATCAACACGCGAAATTTATCAAAACTCGGTATAGTGTTCTCCATTGAGACCACCTAGGATAAAGGATCCCTCTCAAGTGTTTCTTTTTCCGATTTAATTTAAAATAATATAGTCTTTTTAAAGGCTAGTAGATGACAAAGGTTTTGAAACCTTTTTATTTTCAGGGGAAAGATCGTCCGAGGAGGAAATGAAAAGTAGAGTGTGCAAAATCTACCCTGTGGAACACGTATGCAGTGGATACATAGTCTGTGGTCGCACTAACTAAAATTCTGAACGATCTTTCTACACCGAAATCATCAATTTTTTATTTGAAAAATTATTAAATACTTTAAGATTATTAAAGCAAAATTGTGTACTACTTGATGTATGTATTGATGTGAACAGCTGTATGAGGTCACTTTAAGTTCATTCGTGAGTCATAGTTGTCAACGCTAGATATGCATCCATTAGTTCCAGGTTTCTAATCTGGATTTTCGTTTTGATTATAAAAAAAAATACTAAGTCTTGTGATTCGGTATGTAGGCATAATAACCGGATATTTAAAAACAGTTTGGGCATAGCCATGTTTCGTGAATATTCCACGTTTAAAGTATATATTTATACTTAGCATGACATGTGCAGATACATTATACGCATGTTCTAATAACTAAGATATATTTACGCTCTCTGCGTGCCTGTTGTGCCATTAACGTCGCATTATACATTTTTAGCTTATGATTTTTTTTCTTTTCTTTACCATTTTGTTCCTTGTCCTTGAGCCACATTTGGATGCAATCAACGACAAAAGAAGTTTGATAGATCGCCAATTTACAAATTATTTCAACTCTTGTGAGTTGAAATAATAAACCTTTAAAATAATAAACAAAACAAGAAATATGTAAACCTTTTTAGTATCAGAAAAATATTTGACATAATAATAGAATAATAGAAATATATTGATGTATTTCAATTAAATGATCAATTGTATATTTGTTAGTGCTCAGCAACTTTTGTCGCAAATTGTACGATGTGACTTTAGTCATAGATTGCGTACCCGGTTGACAACATTATTATGTATCAAGTTATGAGTAACCTGGTGACGGTACATTCGCAAGTGATTCAGACTGCAAACTGCTTCATTTATAAATAATAAAAATGTACTCAATTCCAATGCTCATAATTTATTTAAATAATAAACTAAATATATTCTTTTAAGGACTATGAAGACCCGCTTATCTTATAATAATAAAACCGCCCAAGTGCGAGTCGGACTCGCCCATGAAGGGTTCCGTAGGAGCAAGTAAATTTATTTTTTGTTGTTGATTAAATGAAAGGTAAATTGCAGTTTACGATTTATGACGTATTAAGAAAAACTACTTACTAGATCTCGTTCAAACCAATTTTCGGTGGAAGTTTACATGGCAATATAAATCTTTTTTTTTTTTAGTTTTATCATTTTTTCAGAAGTTACAAGGGGGGGGGGGGGGGATTTTACCACTTTGGAAGTGTCTCGCGCAAACTATTCAGTTTAGAAACAAATTATATTAGAAACCTGAATATCATATATCATTTGAAGACCTATCCATAGAAAAACCACACGTATGGGTTTGACAAAAAAAAATTGAGTTTCAGTTCTAAGTATGGGGAACCCCCAAAACATGTTCCGTTCCGGACAGGTTACGTTTTTTGCCATTTGACTACGGAACCCTAAAAAGCTTATTTTACAAAGGCGCTTCTTATTCAATTCAGAAAGCTGTAAGCTTGTTATCATGTGCAGCATCAGTAATTAAGTCTAATAAGATACGTAAATAATACGAGTTTGTAATGTATAATAGATATTTATTTACATAACATCACGATATTTTTGGTAAACATTAATTAATGTACATATCATTTGGTCCACACGCTGATCACTGATCAATGTGATGGAATGTAAAGTGCCCGCTCTATCCTCAGACAGCGCGACTGATTCGCGTTAATAAATACAACACAGTAAGCGCATTATTAGTGTCAATATATGTTTCCTTACATTTTCCTGGTGAATTAGTACACTTATTTCATGGAAATTCCACTAAAATTATTACTAAACAGTGTCTTTGTTTATGCCCTGTGCTAGAAAAATACTGATTCAGTCAATTTTACATTAAATATAATACATGTTGCCACTTTTATATGAAGGTATGACAGCAGGTGTAGAACCTCGTGAGCGACTCATTGACTAACGCATTCACATGAAACACACCTGTCGGAATGCCATTTAAAATATATATAACATACTAACGTAGGTGCACAATACCATGTAACAATTTGGGATTTATACACATCTATGTATAAATTTAGATTTATACGGCTACACAGACTTTACCTATATAAGTTTTGGAACATTTGTGTTTTAAGTGACATCAGTAGGTGTGTTGAGGTAAATCCTAATGAGCAGTCCTATGACTAATATTATCGATTCATCTAGACTGTATGACTACCTACTCTAACAGTTATGATCGCCAGACTCACGTCTGCACGTCACCTATTCTGCCGTGCTAGCTCAAACTAAAAGGCGCCATAGTGACATCTGATAAATTTTCACATTTTAACTTAAAACAAATATTTATGAAGTATCAACTATATTCTCGTAAATGCTAATAAAAGTATCCATAATCTAATATATGACAACATTATGGCAGCTTTATAAAAAATAGTACCTAAGCATATGTTTTAAAATATGCACTCATTTTTCGCTCTTTTTCATTTAGCCACCTTTTTGTTTGAGGACGGTAGTAATGCACGATAACCATTTAGTGATAAATGCGAAATGCAAATACTTTGCCAAACTACAATTTAACTTGCTTAGTAACAATAGGTATACTTTTGCGATATGGCAGTGTATTGTGTACAATATTATAAATTAATAGCTTGGGTCTAATTGCACCGACAGTCCTGACGGCTGCGCACCAGGATCGTTAACGTTCATCCCCGAGTATCTCGGCGAGTATTAACCGTTTTTATCTTGAAAGTTGAATATTAAATTAATAGCTTGCATACAATTATTTTAGCTTGATGCATGGGTACACTTCACTCCAGCTGTACAAATGGCTTCCGAAACTACCGTCTAGCGAAGTGAATTAGGTGAAAACATGATTACTTTTGTTGGTAGACGCCGATTTCTTTCCACAATCGGGAGTTGTACTCGAAACGTACTCGTGTGATAGAAGGCGATAACTACAACGTGGGATAAAATAAAGTGACGGAGGAGTTTCAAATTTATCCTATCCTAATGATTTCTGTTACCCTCGTTGAATAAATGTATGGACATTTATATAATTCTGTCTCTAAAAACATGAGGATTGCCGCCATATTTATCGTGAAGTTTAATGCACCCATCATTCAATCAATTCCAAGTACTATTCATAATTTTGTCTTCAATAATATCTATATTTACATTTTCTAATATACATCTATTTGCCTAAACAATTAACGTTAAAATTAAATTTGTACAGTTATAATAAATAGCGTATAATATTATATAATTATGTTCGATGACTTAATGAAATCTTACATAATTACATTTTGTTTAAAACGTATGTGTGTAGGTAATTCTTGTTCAGACCACAGATAAAATAATAATATATTTATATTACCTACTCAGCAGCGACTTCAAAATCTATGTAATAATACGGAATAACATAACATCATAACGTTTTTCTAAATTATATAACAATAAATAAGTATTAAACTTATCGCAAACTTTTAATTGTTTACTTCTTAGTTACTTTTTGATGTTTTGGAGTCGGTTTTCTCAGATGAGGACATGGGAGCTGGGAAACCAATATGAGTCCAGTTACTGCTATGGTCTTGCTCTTGCATGACCTTACATGAACAGACAACAGTATCAAACAAAAACACTCCCAATTTCATAATTTTCAAAAAGTCATATAAAAATGGAATTAAACAAATACTTCCTACATGAAAGCAACATTACCCATCATATATTTTGAGGAAAATCACTTACAATAATACCTATCTATAGGTTTTTGTGGTAGTGATAATTTGAAATAGTATCGTCTGTAAACATAGTGAATATGACACAACTGGTGAAGTCATAGGTAGTGGCAAGTACGCTTGTGTACCGGCTTTTTGCGAAGTGCGGCTCGCACGGCCTCTTCAAATACCTGATCCATGTTGATTCGCTCTAGCGCCGAACATTCCACTAATTGAACAGCCCTGAAACAAGCATCGTTGTGTTAGGTCACAATTATGTTCTTAGGCTAATGAGGCAGTGAACATGCACAAGACTTATCTGATGGTAAGCGGTTACTTAGGGCTATAAATTAATGCAGCACCTGAGGTGTCACTCCTGCATTGCTACCTGTAGAGAACAGATGAGGTGCCAAATAAAGGGCAAGGTTTAGAGAAGCAAAAGGAAAGGAAGGAAAGATCGCCGGCCCGCGGGAGTTCCACCAATGTGCCACTGCAAAGGCAGCTTTATCGGGGAAGTACCTTCTTACTTAACAAAGGTTAAGTATGAAAGTACTTATACCGATAAAGCCGGCTTATTCATACAGGGAAAAGCATGCCTCTAGTGCCATAATACTTATTTAGTTATATAATACTTTGAAATGATGATATAAATAAATAAATATAATAACGACATTCTACTCAGAGCTGTCTAGACCCAAAGTAAGCATAGTAGGTAGCTTTTGTTATGGGTTCACTTTTTTTGTTAATACAACTAAATTGTACATAGAAACGTCCAGACCAATGCAAATATACGTATTCTTGCATACAAATATTTGCACTGAGCGGGCATCGAACCCGCGCCCCATGTTGTAGAAAAAAAGTAAGTTTATGTGTCATTGGAAATGATTTATATTTAAGTAACATTTTAAAACAATGGTTCTTCAACAATTATTACAAATAACTACAAATATTTCATACAAATTAAATCGTTTGATTTATTTAACGAATTGTTCCTGTGTCGTCATATCAAAAGTTGTGTCATTATCACCGCGTGATAAGAGCCGATAGCGCAGCTGCCGGCGGCGCGAGCGCAGATAACCCTTGTCGCTTTTCACTTTTGTGATGTTAAAAAATATTACATTTCTACATTTGATTGTTCACTACAGTTATCATGTGTAGACAATGATATTCTATTGGAACTTACCGGATTTTCTTTTTTAATTTCTTGCCCTCTTGAGTAGTGATGACGGCTTGATCAGAATTTCGCAAATCAATTTTTGTAGCTGTAACAAAATGTTTAGATAATTATAAAGGTAAGTAGGTATCAGTAGGTACGTGCTTTTAGTCCCGTGGTAATACCTTGAGTTTGTTTGCGTGCGATTGTGAGGTCCTGGGTGCAATTCCCGAATTAATTCTCAATTCTGCACGGAGACTCAAAAAGTGCCCGGTAAATGACAAGAAGCTCGCCTCTCGTGGGGCTTAATACACCTAGTTAACGAAATGAGGGTATCGAATTATTACTATTCCATAACCACTTCGCTAATAAGCACAGGCGTTCGGTAAAAAATATGCCTAAATATAAAATATAGAAAATGCTAGTATTTCCGCCGTTATCCTCATAGCAGATTAGGTAATCATTGTGGCATTGTATTATCCACTTATTTAGAATTGCGTGATTCTGTTTGTTAAGTCCCTTATTTTACTAGGTAAAAGTACATTAACTACAAAAGTAGACTAACATTTAAATATTTACAAACGTTTTTTACATTGGAATACATGAACACAATAATGAATAAGTATATATTATGTAGTTTATAATCCCCAAAAGACAAAGTTAATATATTTCATGTTTCGATTATTATTTTATGAAAGGTTTAAGAGCTAAGGTGATTAATAAATAAGAATTTGTTAAGCCACTTTAGTCGTTGACTGTACCTTTTGAACTGATAATGAAATCGTTAGCGATCATAACCATATTAATATTTTTTTATTATAGGTACCTAATTATAAAACTACATACCTATATGCGAATTTGCTTTTGTTTTTGAAGCAGTAATGAAGACCTTCCTTATTAACACTCATTCTGCTCATTGCCGCGCAATTGCTATGCACATAATTAGCAAATTAAAATAAGCTACCGACGACGATAAATTAGCCAGTAGACTACTTCCATTGAAATGTTTCGCAGATATCTATTAACTCCAGGTTTAACTTATTTGCGTGTATACACGAAGCCGGTTTAATAACAGAATACCTACTAAACTTGAAAAGACTCATCAAAGAAAATGTTCAACTAATAAATCGGCATATGCCTCTGCAAATAACCAAGTGTTTAACTCACCAACTAATACAATAGGTACGGACTGGCTGAAGTGTTTGAGCTCAGGATACCATTTATGGATCACATTTTCGTATGAGGAGCGAGTGCCCACTGAATAGCATACCAGGAAACAGTTTGTCTGTAACAATAACATTATGAATTATTAAAATTCATTATAAATGCAATCAGTTAAAAACGAATGCAGACTGACTTTAGCGTTAGCCCAAGTTGTTAGCAAGTTGGTCTTCTATATGTTATGTAGCCATATATACGATACTATCTGTTGCTCGCGACTCTGTCCGCGTGGATGTCGGTTTTCGTAACCAAACATAGACTGCCGCAAAACGTGGCCGCTCCAGCCATAGTATATTCATAGAAGATTCTCTTGCATTTTATCTGCGATGTCATGGAAATGTAGGCTGCCGCAGATGCAGGAGTTCCTCATTAGATGTTTACCCACGCCGGACTCCACACATCCACCACAGCATATTTATCTCCGTGACACACAACTCCTGCTTATGTCGCTCTAGCATCGGCCACGCTACGCAGCCGTGTAAAAGAACAGGCCACTCGTGCACTCCAGTCAGAATACAGCCTTAAGCTCACATAAAGCTAATACCTACATGAGTATATGATAGAGGCCTTAATCTTTCATAGTCTTCTTGTCCAGCTGTGTCCCAGAGCGCCATCTCCACCTCTTCACCGTCGACAGTGATGTGGCCGACGTAATTATCGAATCTGCAACATTAAAAACGCATCACATTATATTTTAGTCATAGATAAATACGGAGTCGCTGTAATATGTAGATATACTATAAATAGTGGGCACACAAATCATAATCATTTATTTGTAGAACGGTAAGTTACAGATTGTATCATTAAATAATAAAATATCACTAAAATGTGTGATCACATATTGGGTAATCCCAATATCTATGTACCCAAAATCTAAGAATGTGACAACGCCACATAGTAGATATCCATAATATTTAGCGGTAGCCCATGAGACCGTCCCCTCTGGCGGCACGGCCGCGAGCTGTAGTGTTTTTCTTTTGTTATTTTTAGAGAGGGTTTATTCACAAAATATGTGTTCCTGTGCCATATAAGTTTCCGCCTCGACCTAATTTTTGTTGTATTTTATGTGGGGTAATTTTTTTTAAACTTTTTTTTTCAAAAAGGATTATATAAACAGACTGGATTCCTATTATACACCTCACAGATCGGCAGTTTGTTTTGTTACATGTTGTATAGGTAGGTAATACAGCCCTGAAATAAGGGATCTTGTTTCAATAGCCTTGGTGGCACATCCAAAGACAGCAGTGCCATCAAAAAGATTAATGCATTTTAAATTAGTTTCATCATTTTAACTCAGGTAGTTAGATGTATCATCGATATCACATTTATTGAAAACCTGCTACACTGAGTCAGTATAGCACATACAACGTGTTAAATTGTGACAAAAGAATAATATCTGTTTTGACATCGCCAAAACACATCGAAAGGACTCTCGAAACTTGGTTAAAGAAAGTGAGTCTTAAACTTATATGTAGAGAAATTATTGATACCGACCTAATAAGGTTGTAGAACCTTGGCAGGCTTGCCAGTAAGAGCAGTACTATTTTTAGGGTTCCGTTGCCAAATGGCAAAAAATGGAAACCTTATAGATTCGTCATGTCTGTCTGTTCGTCCGTATGTCACAGCCACTTTTTTCCGAAACTATAAGAACTAGGCTGTTGAAACTTGGTAAGTAGATGTATTCTGTGAACCGCATTTAGATTTTCACACAAAAATAGAAAAAAAAAACAATTAACTTAGGGAAACTCAAAAAAAATATATTTTTACATTTGAGTTGATTGAATGAAAGGTAAATTGCGTTTTTTAACACCCTTGCTCGTAAAGTTGATGTAATTCCACCGGTTTTAAATATGTAAAGCGGGTCATAAAAAACGCGTGTGTTATCAAAGCAAATAGTTAGTCCATACAAATTCCAAAACAGTATTATTTGCCATTTCAAATATGGAACTGATCGCCGCCGCACGACTTCAGCTAGTGAGTAGCGCGCTGTTGCTATTCAAATTTCGAACTAATCGCCGCGCGGCGACAGTCAGTAGGCAGCGCTAGCGCGCTGTTAAAATGGCGGGAAAGCAACAGTGTGCATTCACAGATTGAGTTTATTTAAAATAAAATAAAACAGTTTATTCGGTAATTTAAAAACTTGGCTGCATGCTCTAGCGTCTTTGACAACATTTTCACGCAGCCACGGCAGAAAATAATCTCGCGCCATTTTTCTCAAATTTTCTTTTCTTTGTACTTGTATTGTGAATATCTAAAAATGACAACTTTCAATAATGAAGATGAGTAATATATTACTTCAACTCCACCGTATATACTAACAGAAGCGCGAACCGCATGCGACAGCTTGCTGCCGTCAATATCCAAGGACAGATACATAACCACGTATGAAAATTTCTTGAAGTGGAAAAACATGAAAAATGGTAAGTCATTTTCCGAAAATGTAGTTTGGCGTATTTTAATGAACTAGCTAGTAAATATAAGCCTAGCTCGTTGTGGACAACATATTCTATGCTGAAAAGTACCCTCAAGATGAAAAATGGTGTCGATATTAATTTATATTCAAATCTCATTGCATTTTTAAAGAGACGCTCTAATGGTTTTATAAAGAAAAAATCTAAGGTACTGTCATCAAATGACGTCGAAAAGTTTCTAAAAGATCCTCCAGATAGAAAGTACCTGGCAACAAAGGTCAGTTTGCCTCCTTAATTTATGTATTGATCTACCTACTGTACATACTCTTTTACATATTTTTTAACGACCGTCTGTAAGCTAAGTACCTATACCTTATCTAACACATTTTTATTTATTTTCAGGTTGCGTTAATATTTGGTATTAATGGTGCATGTAGACGGCAAGAGCTTCACAATATTACCACAAAAGACATTGAAAATCAAGGCAAAATGCTTTTAGTTAAAATCCCAAACACTAAAAACAAAATACCCCGATCTTTTATTATCGACGGCCCATTTTATGACGTGGTCAAAAAATATGAAGCTCTGCGTACGACTAAGGCAAAAAATAATCATTTCTTTCAGAATTACCAAAAAGGTAAATGTACTGCGCAACCTATTGGCATAAATAAATTCGGTACCATGCCAAAGGAAGTCGCCAAGTTTTTAGGATTGCCGGATGCTGATTGTTATACAGGGCACAGTTTAAGAAGAACGTCAGCTACATTACTTGCTGATTCGGGAGCTGATATATTGACTTTAAAGCGACATGGCGGGTGGCGTTCTAACGCAGTAGCAGAATCTTATGTAGAAGATTCCATCCAAAACAAAGCAAATATATAAGTGCCAAGTGACAAACGAAGAAGTTTTACCCTGAGCCGCGCCCCTCTACTTCTACTGATGATACTTTTTTATTTACAATTAATGACGAATTACAATGCTCTTCTGCCGCCTTTCAAGAAGTTTCGACGTCTCCAACATTTACCCTAACACAAAACAATGACATTATGAATAGTAATAATAATAATAAAAACATAATTAAAAAACCAACTACAACTACGTATCATTTTAATAATTGTAATTTCACTAACTGTTTCAATAATTAAAAATGAACAAAATATAAAATGTTTTTTTTTTCTGTTTCCTCGCAAATGCGTTAAAAAACGTCGTACGATATACGTGCGTATTGGTTATAATAACATGCTCGGCTCAATTACGCCCTCGCCTCCGGCTCGGCCTGAAATTCCGCCTCGCATGTTATAACCATCTTAACGCACTAATATCGTAATCTACTATTACGATATATGAAGTTTTAAAAAAAACTACTGGCTAGATCTCGTTCAAACCAAATATCGGTGGAAGTTTACATGGTAATGTACAGTCGCCAACGGTATTACCTTAACACATTCCAAGTTACCGATGACCATAGCTCTAAAATTTTACGTAAAATAATGAACAAAAATTAATAAATATTAAATACATTGTCTGAAGATTACAAAAATAATTATACATCAATTATCTATTGATTTATTTTCAATGTAAAGATCGTTTGTAAATTTGTTAATGTTCAGCAACTTCTGAGGTTGACTGTACATCATATATTTTTTTTAGTTTTATCATTCTCTTATTTTAGAAGTTACAGGGGGGGGGGGGGGACACATTTTACCACTTTGGAAGTGTCGCTCGCGCAAACTACACAGTTTAGAGAAAAATTATATTAGAAACCTCAATATTATTTTTGAAGACCTATCCATAGATACCTCACACGTATGGGTTAGATGAAAAAAAAAATTGAGTTTTAGTTCTAAGTATGGGGAGCCCCCAAAATTTATTGTTTTTTTTTCTATTTTTGTGTGAAAATCTTAATGCGGTTCACAGAATACATCTACTTACCAAGTTTCAACAGCATAGTTCTTATAGTTTCGGAAAAAAGTGACTGTGACATACGGACGGACAGACAGACTGACATGACGAATCTATAAGGGTTCCGTTTTTTGTCATTTGGCAATGGAACCCTAAAAAAGCAAAAGCATCGGTAGCTTGGTTAAGGAGTCGAACCTACGATCGAGAGGTCCCAGGTTCGAATCCTGGCTATTACACTACTGACGTGAATCCACTCGTAACACAAGCAATTAAGCTTAGCTAGAGGGATTAGGGGGAATATAAGTAATTTCGGTTACTAATATTCTTTAAAAAACGAATGTCATTTTACAAAAAGAAGGAGAAGAAAATGCACGAAGGCTGACTGGTGGGATGATGAACGAGAAGAATGATAGAAGAAAAGAAAAAAGCTTGGCAAGATGTGTTGGCGATGGATAGAGTAAGTGAAGGCATGAAGACATAATATGAAAGAAAAGAAGGAAAAATATCGAAGTGTGAAAGAGAAAATCTTTCACTTTCGCTTTCACACTACACTACACTACACTATACGTAGAAAGAAAGAAAAAGGCGAAAACGGAGGCTTGAGAGAGAGTTCAGCGCAAGTTTCTGGGATAACATGAAAAAGTTCTGGAAACTAGTTAAAGATGATGATGATGAATGAGAAATTATGATTGAAAAAAGATTTGTGTTAGATCGTTGGAAGAGATATTTTGAAAGTCTGAGCGTAGAGTGGATGAAATAGAGTATGACAAAGAAGTGATAGGCTCGCTGGCATCCACTGATGAAATTATAAAAGCATTAAAACATATGAGGTTGTGAGAATCTGCTGGGTATGGATCGAGTGACGATTGAAATGTCGAGGGCTGGGGAAGAGGGGAGGAATGTTGCACCATCTATTTGTTTCATAAATCACAAATAAATGATCATGTTTGTATAAAACGTTTAATGGCAGTAGAGAAAGCTCGTGAAGTGTGTAAGAACAGAAGCAGATGGCGGGCTGTTGTCATTGCCTACCTTGGCGAGAAATAGGCATGAGTATTTATATGTAATGAGAGGTACGCAAAGTTAGTTACAAACGATCATTACCGCAGCTTAACTGAAATTTTCAAGGACGTTTTATTCATACATGTACCTAGTACATGAAGGAGTTTTGCGGATCTAATAAGCATGTTTGCGGGTGTCATACCAACAACAGAAATTTATAAAATTCTGTATCATGAACACAGGGTGTAATAAATTTGGACTCACGGAAACTCCCCTTGCTCAGATCCTTAATCTTTCACTCCGCACACACCGCTGTTCCACACACACCGCGGTTCCAGTGTGAACGCTGTTCCACACTGGAACCGCAGTGTCTTTTATATAACACACAAGCTGATGCACGCGGTTTCGCCCGAGCGGAGGTCGGTTATAGTTTTTTGGTCATATCTCCGGTTCAACAAATCCGTTGAACAGAAATAAAAAATTGTGTTCAGAATCGTTCATTTAACATATTAAAGCTTTTTTTTACATAATATTCAATTTACAGACACAACAAATTTACAAATTATATCATTGTATAGATTTCTATTCCTATTCCGATTAGCCACATGAACACAATGACATTGGTGATGGATGATGATGTGCTGATCGCAGATATGAACTCATAATTGTGGCTAAAAAAAAGCGGCCAAGTGCGAGTCGGACTCGCCCATGAAGGGTTCCGTAGCAGCAAGTAACATAATAAGTAATGTTTTCTTTTTAATTTTTATATTTGAGTTGATTGAATGAAAGGTAAATTGCGGTTTACGATTTATGACATATTCAAAAAAACTACTTACTAGATCTCGTTCAAACCAATTTTCGGTGGAAGTTTACATGGTAATGTACATCATATATTTTTTTTAGTTTTATCATTCTCTTATTTTAGAAGGTACAGCGGGGGGGGGGACACATTTTACCACTTTGGAAGTGTCTCTCTTGCAAACTATTCAGTTTAGAAAAAAATGATATTAGAAACCTCAATATCATTTTTGAAGATAGATCATCCATAGATACCACACACGTATGGGTATGTTGAAAAAACATTTTTCGTGTTTCAGTTCTAAGTATGGGGGACCCCCAAAATTTAATGTATTTTTCTATTTTTGTGTGAAAATCTTAATGCGGTTGACAGAATACATCTACTTACCAAGTTTCAACAGCATAGTTCTTATAGTTTCGGAAAAAAGTGGCTGTGACATACGGACGGACAGACAGACAATGACGAATCTATAAGGATTCCGTTTTTTGCCACTTGGCAACGGAACCCTAAAAAGGAACTGCATTACTGTAGTAATTGTGTCACCCACTGTGGAATAACACTGTATTTCCGATTCATCATTAAAATTTTCCGATAATTGATATTTGAGGAAAATAGGTGCCTACATCATCAGCTGGACGTAGGTACAATTTCCTTACAAATTTTAACAACATGTATTGTATCCTACTCGCCTATATTATTGTTATTGTTTAGTCATAGGGCATAACCATGACGTGTGAAGTTATTATTGTGTACTTACCTACACGACATTTTCCACAAATAAGGAATAACTTTAATCAACAGTACGCAGTCAAGTATCTACCAAGCATTAAAGTAAAGAAGTAGTGGTTAGGTATCCACTTATTCTGCCTAACCTGCCGAAGTATTGGGCATTGTTCTGCTAGATAAGTGTAGGAATAGTATTTTTCGTGGTTTTGACTTCGAGGTAGGTCACATAGGTACATTATATCTTGGTAGGAGTTCCGATAATTTTATGACATGCATGAGACTTTAAAAGCTAACCTGGCAGTAGTAGGATTTTGTTCCATAAACTAGAGTTACCAAGATGCACTTTGCATAAGAAAATGCATCTTGGTTGCCAAATGCCTACTGAGGCAATGTTTCCCAATTATGGTGAATGATATGTATTTTTTATTTTGTCTATAGCAATGCGCTGTTAGTACCTACCTTTTTTATACCACTAAAGTGGCAGATAAGCACACGGCCCATCTGATGGGAAGCGGTTACCGTGGCCTTTGGATGTGTGCAACGCCAGGGACACCCCTGGCGTCACTTGCGGGTCACTACAGGGTCGACACTTGCGCTGTCGACCCTGTAGAAACCTTCTAATGCACTTCTTGAAGAACCCCATATTGTAGTCGCTTGGGGAAACCACAGCAGAGAGATCATTCCATAGTTTGAGCGTGCGCGGAATTAAGTTTCTTTCATATCTTTCCTGTATGTGGCGAGCGGTGCGATGTTAGAATTGGGCCGTGGGCATTATATCGAACTATTTTTCCGAACACATACCATTATATAGGCGGTAGAACACGCACAGAGAGGCAAAATCTCTCCAATCGCTGAGAGGTTCCACACTGCCCGAAAGCACGGGATCGTCGACGATCCTCTGCACCCGTCTTTGCACTGAGTCAAACGGGTCAAGCTGGTATGCAGGTGCCCTGGCAAAAAGGTGAAAGCAGTACTCCATGTGAGGCCGGACTTGCGAATAATATATCGGTCTTTGCCCCGGAGTGAAGTACCTACTGCTTCGCCCTGTTGAGCACTTCGATTTTTTGGATGCCAACTTGACCTTGTCTTCCAAATGACTGCGGTAGTGGATATCGCTGGAGATGTAGACACCGACGATCCTGATACTTTTGGAGATGGTGAGTGGTGTCCAGAAATTGTGGCGCTACAATGAATAGGGTTTTCTTAGCGGTGAATGCACATACTTGTGTCTTAGTGAGGTTGAATTGGACTAGGTTTAGTCTTCCCCAATACTCTATGTTAACCCGACCCGTGGAACAAGCGTCCTCGGTACTGTCGTCCGCATAGCAATGAATTGAGTCATCAGACATCATGTCATTGATAAGCAACAGGGACAACACGGACCTTTGTGGAACACCAGCGTTCATGTGGCTTGGATGCTTCCGTTGCAAAAAGCTGGCAATCCATTCACAAAGTCCTTCGGGAAGTCCATAAGACGGCAACTTCACAAGAAGACCTCTGTGCCAGACCCGATCGAAGGCCTTCCTTATATCGTGGCTTATCGCTAGTACCTCACCTTGACTCTCGATGGCTAGCGCCCAGCGGTTTGTGAGATACAAAAGAAGGTCACCGGTTGAGCGACTGTGGCGGAAGCCGTACTGTCAGTCGCTAGATAGATCGTTTCCTTCAAGGTATCTCAAGAGTTGGGCGTTAATAACACGCTGCATTACCATCAATTGAGAGAAGATAGGTGAGAGAAGGGAGGTGATAGCGATAGGCCTGTAATGAGACGGGTCTGTTCTATCGCCTTTCTTAGGCACAGGATGCACGACTGCGGTCTTCCATGAAGCCGGGACTTGTCTCGTGAAGTAAGAAAGCCGTGTAAGTACCTAACTCGACTTGTGAACTTCTAGGGACTTTAACTTCCGCCGGACCACCCGTTGGGTGATTTTAATTTCTGGCATAGAAATACCACTCCAGGGGATGTGTCACGGCATTCTCATCATTCATTGTCGAGTTTGACGCAAAGAGGTCACTCACAATAGCTTAGCGCCATGGGCCACTCTACCGTCGGGTTTTGCAGCGGCGGCAGACAAGGCAGACAGAAATTTCCCTCGGCAGCTTTGGCGAGCGACCAGAATGCACGACTATAGATGGGTACAGTGCCAGCCGCTTACCAATTGTTCCGATGAAATCAAACTTAGCCCTAGTGGTCGCTCTTTTACTGGATCTCTAGGCGACATTCAATTTCCGTTTCACTTCAGCGATATTCGGATCCTTGTTAGTAAGAGCCGTGGTCCAAGGGTCATAAGCAGATTGCTTGTGAAGTCTAGCTTCTCTGCAAGGCTGATTAAACAACGGACGCTTACCTGCCCCTGTTGCGATCCAGCGGTTGGGAATGTATCATTCCATGCCATGATCGGCTCAGTGACTGCTGTTGCTCAGGAGCTTGGATCTTCTAAAGTTAAACAGAGCCGCCTCCACGGGTACGAAGCGAAGAATTCTCGCTATCCATTCCAGTCTGCTGACTTATAGTGCCAAACATGCCGCCATTTATATGGCCAGTGATTCTGGCCGCACGAGAGGCACTCGCGTTCGGACGAGGCAGTGGTCCGATGTTACCAAGTGGTGCTTCCACAGTAATGGAATATTCATCCGGGCGCGTAGCCAGCAGCAGATCCAGTAGAGAGCTTTTATGGGAATCGATATCATTCCGGACGTACATATAAACCCCGGCACGTCTCAAAAAATTGTGCTCGAGTTTGTACCCAGAGTACATTTGCAGGCGATGATATTTGTGTCTCCGTTAGGGAAAACAAGGTTGGCTGAGCGGTTTCAAAGTGTTGTTGGACCACGTTGATGTTGGTGTGTAGTCCACTGATCTTGCAAAAATCCACTTGTAACGGAGAAGAGGATGCCGCTTTAGAAACTATTTTCTGTTTTTCTTCATGGCCCTAATTTGGAGAGGGGGAATGTTAACAGGGTTTCTGTGCTGACAGCGTAGGAGACAAAGCAAGACTTCATGCCACCACTGACATAAGTAAGGGTTGTGTGCTGGCTGGTGCGGCAGGCAGAAGAGGACCCCCACGGATACTGTAGCCGGTTCCACACCGGTATCCTCCTTCGGCACGACCACAGCACCAGGGAATTTTCACAGTTAGCTGGTTCAATCACCGGGGGCGGAGATTATGTAGCCCCCAGGTTTGGGAACCGTACAAGCCTGCGGGCGGCTATCGGTAAGCCGTTTTACCGGGTCTCCCTGACCGCTACGCCAACATATAAGGCCCTTACAAGTCAGTGACGATAACACATTTCTTTGGTCTCCCCACTGACAGTACAGAATCCCTCCAGTGAGCTCTAGCTAAGGGTAGCTAGTAGCTAAGTAGGGACTTACCGCCCGGAACACAACACAATGGTTATTATGGCCGTGGTCTTCTGTGGGGCGGAGGTACTACCCCAGTCGGACTGCTTAATTCGGACGGAAGATAACGTCGTCCTTTCCTACCTCCGTAGAAACCTACTATTACCTACTGAGGTATCGCACCTCGATCTAGCTGGACTAAGAACATTAGTAGCTTAGCTACACAAATCCGCTTACACGGTTAAGGATGGGAATGTATTATTTTTATTGTAATTTAAACAAGACACATCCGCTGACTTGGAATTCAAACAGTATAAATTACGGCAAAGATGGATAGCAAGGAAATTAACTTAGTGTAAGTAGGCGCTTCCAACGCCGGTGTCTTGAGGAGGAAGTGACGATGTGTAGATACAATACAACAATGCCGCGACGTATTTGACTTTATAAATAGTGCAGACCGCAATGTTAAATAGGTACCTGTTTAATCTCAGTCCACTGGTCGCGGACACTTGTCTAAATTAACATTCGATGTGACGTCGACGATTTGTGTACTAAAAGAAACCGGTCTAAATACAATCAAAATCAACGATTTCAATTAACAGGAATGTTATTAAACAGGTTTTGATGCAGTCATACCTGCTCGTAGATAATAAAACAATAAATAAATATAAGTATAACATAGGATAGGAGAAGCGGCGATAGCCCAGTGGCGTACGTAACGGACTGCAGAGACGAGGTCTCGAGTTTGATCCCCAGTCGCCCCGGGTACACACCTCTGTCTTTTCGTAATTATGTGTGCATTAATAAATTAATGTGAATTATCGCTCGCTTAATAATGTGCCCTGTAGATGGCAATAGGCTCGCCCCCTATTACATTGGGACCTTAACATAACTGGCGAATCGTGTGTGTAAATACACCTCTGCCTACCCCTTCGGGTATAGGATATATTTTATGTCATGTTATAACATAGGCAGGTTTGTATGTATATATAAAATACATACCTATATTCATATGTATAATATATTGCCATCTTATCTCCTCTATCAAACAAGATAAACTTGAGCAAAATGATTACCTAAGTACTAGCAGATTAAGGTAACCAGTCAGGTGCCTACCTACTTATATTCAGTTGATATCTATCATATTACTGTTCCATATTTTTATTATAATCTATTTTTAAGATTTTTAACCCAATGAACCTGCTTTATAACTGAGTTTTCATGATCAGCTTGTACGGTTTATAAATTGGGTTATTTTCTGTGAAAAAGGAATCCATTAATTAAAATTGTTAGTTGATAACCTAATTGCAATTAATGATTATAAAATTCTATCGGAAAGCAGGTACTTAAGCAGTTGTCTGAGGTTTATAAAAAATTATGTAGGCTTTTCTTTCGGGGTTGGGGGGTTACACCGTAGACAGAAGATAAGTAAACTAAATATGGTAAGGAGGAAAAAGAGTAGGAGAGTTGACTTCAGACTCCAAAGTGCAAGTATTCGATGTAACCGGGATAGGCGCTGGCGCTCTGTGATGAAAAAGCAGACATTTTGCAGTTATTTTCTCGTACATCAAACTATGCGACTATTTAGTGTACGAATATATTCCAACTATTCTAGGACATTCTGCACATCGCAATGTAAACCCATAGTATGCTAGCTTAACTAGCTTGTGTAATGGGTTCTAGAATGCGGATAAACATACATTCGGGAAACGAACTCGCGACCTCATGGCTTAGCAGTGGAATGCTCTGCCATTAGATACGCCAAAGATGTACAGAAACATCAAATATCTAGTTACGGACGATAGAATAGGAGATATAGATCACCCAAAATCGCAAGCTCGCATGCTTGTCTAAAGGTATTTTCAGAAACCGTAATATGGAAGTTTTGTCCTCATATTTGTATGAAAGCAAAACAATGCCATTTGGCAGCACCGAAAACTAATAATATAATTTAAGAACTTTGAACTCCGTCAAACCATTTTTTAGGGTTCCGTAGCCAAATGGTTAAAAACGGAACCCTTATAGATTCGTCATGTCTGTCTGTCGGTCCGTCCGTATGTCACAGCCACTTTTTTCCGAAAGTATTTAAGAACTATGCTGTTGAAACTTGGTAAGTAGATGTATTCTGTGAACCGCATTAGGATTTTCACACAAAACTAATTTGGGGGTTCCCCATAGTTAAATTAATATATTATACCCATATAATTTTTTTCTTCAAAAATGGTATTGAGGCTTTTATTAACATTTTTTTGACACATGATTTGAATGATGTACATTCCATGTACCTTTTTTTTTTTTCTTGCGGAAATCCCTTCGGATACCCCCCGCCGGCCAGCGGGGGCGGTTATGTCGGGCTTGCACCGACTAAAACCGCACGCCGTCTCGAGTCTTAAGACGCCGGGGTGTAAGGTTACCCATAGAGCATATCCCTCGCACCCCGACTGACCCTGGGCCATCTCCGGTTTCGAGAGGGCCCCCTTACTTGCTCTCCACTGTGCCATCTGCTTAATCAGAGGGACACATTCCATGTACCTAAACTTTCACCGAAAATTGGTTTCACCGAGATCTAGCAAGTAATATTTTTTTAATATACCTACGTCATAAATCGTAAATCGCAATTTACTTTTCATTCGATCAAATCAAATATAAAAATTTAAAAAAAAACATTATTATGTTACTTGCTGCACGATTTGCTGCCGACTCGAACATGGCCGCTTTTTTACATTTTAATATTCCATACACCTTTAGGCTTTACATATTAGTCATCGACGTAAATTCTACAACTGAATAAATGACGAACCTACCTGTGTACGGCGAATGGATTCATCATACTTACTTATGTACAGAATAAAATTATATACGAGTTTCGAGCTCATGTATTTAATGTGTTTACATCATTTTGTAGTATCTAAACACAAAATTTTGCGCGCCACGACTACTACGATTTTGCTCTTTGCTCAGACTTAATTTTAACTAAGTATAGTAGAATAATGGAATGGAATGATATTAACTTAAAATAGGAAACAGTCACGATATACCTAGGTACATATTACAGGGTGATTACGAATTCATTTAAGGAAAATTCAATGAACTACCTACTCATCTAAACACTTATTCGTACGTAACACACAATAATAATTATGGAATTCTCATGGTGTGTCAACAAGGTAATTTCATAGACTTATGATAACCATGTTAGTATTCCGACTTGTTAATTCGCCTTCACATCACGTCCTTACCGGCCTGTCGCAACCGCCTTTTAAACCTAACAGACTGCACTTGCCTTCGAGACCGTTGGTTTTAGTCGGTTCAAGCCCGACATAACCGCCCAGGGGGATATACGCACGAAAAAAAAAAGGGTACCGGAACTAATTAAGAATTTCAAACAGAAACTTACACTGTAGGAACATATTCTTCGGGAAATTCATTTTTCGTGTATACATAGAGCAAGCAGGTCTTCCCAACCATACCATCGCCGACCACTGTTATCTTCAGTCTTTTCGTCGTACCCATGGTGCGTGCAGCAACATCCGATAAATTCTTAAACACAGTATTCGCACTAACAGTCTTTTCTTTTGCACTTACTTATTATAAATAACTACAGCTGTTGATACACCAAAGGAGCAGTGCACTGCACGCCCGTAACTTGGTCCTTGAATCTTATCAC
The DNA here is from genome assembly GCA_946251805.1 of Cybosia mesomella. Lineage (NCBI taxonomy): Eukaryota > Metazoa > Arthropoda > Insecta > Lepidoptera > Erebidae > Cybosia > Cybosia mesomella. Next base: position 22,982,264 of record OX276390.1, on the reverse strand, counting down.
TCAATGATGTAATGATGTTATCAATCTTATAGAAAGACTAATGATAAAGAGACGAGTGTAATTGATAAACAGCGCGCGCGCCCACTGTCGTGGTCGAGTGTTGAATGTTCACGATGTTCACTAACATATTCACGAACACAGTGATGCCTGTGACTGTAATGTCAATCAGTGTAGCGCACGACGGCGCGTCGTCGGTCGTACTGGTAACTGGGAGCGGTAGTATACCAGCAATAGGTTGCGAGCATAGTCCCGGGCGCGGACTGATAATGCGCCAGTATCGTTCGCTACTCCCCACACAATCGTATACAATACGAATACCACCTAATTAATTCTATGAACGTATAACGTTCATACAAACCTCGACCGTAAAAATGAGTGAACGTCATACTCCTCATATCGTTTACTATACAGCCCATAGAACGTCATCAGTTGATCAATTGTAAACAGGAATTCTTTAAATTCAATGTTAATGACTACATCAAATCATTTCTCAGAACATGATTAGGAGGTAGTGACGATCTTGCACTGCTCATTTATAAACGAACAGTATATATGTGGAGAATAAAACAGGAAGTAATTAAAATATAGATTTAATTCAGTAGTTTATTACTCAATTAGTAACAATTGTCAAGTCCAAATTAGACAGTAACCATAGAAATTAACCAATTCTTATTGTTAGTTTGTACATTAATGATAGCTAATACTGATTAATCATCACAAGTAAACATATTCAGTCAATTACGTACCTAATTATCCGTAATACAATATTTTTTTAGTCACAGCACAGAGGTAACATACAGTAAAATAATTACTTAGGTACATTAAGAAATTTTAGTTTGAATCTTTATCTAAAGTAAATTGATCCATGCCTCTGAAAATAAGTTCCTCCTTTAGTTTGAGGACTTCTTGCACCAACATTTGATTGTTTTTATCCATTTTATTAATGATTCCTTTTAAGTGCTTGATATATTCTTCGCGATCTGATTTAATATCTTTGCATACAGCGTAGGACGGCTTATTCGAATGAGTATGAACATCTGAAAGAATAAGTGCTGAATTATGGCTGTTTACTATAGAAAAGAATTGCGTGAAAAAGATTACTAAGTTTGAAAATACCGGCTACCGACCCATTGAGTGTTGCCGTTATGCCTATCTTAAGTTAGTTAATAATTAAGTAGTTGCATATTAAATTTGAGCTCAATCATGTTGCAAACGGTCATTGTCGAGTGGGCAGGGCGGCAGCACGGGACGCTTTCCTTCCGACTGACGCAGGTGCTTTCCGGGCACGGCTGCTTGGGAAAGTACCTGTTCAAGGTCGCTACTAGGGAATCGAGTCACGCCTGCCACCACTGCGACTGCAGCGAGGACTCGGCGCAACACACGCTTGTAGACTGCCCAGCTTGGAAGACGCAACGCCGGGCTCTTCTTGCAGTTATAGAAAGTGAGCTCTCGCTGGTGGCCATCATCCGCGAGCGACAGGAATTTCACCGCTTTCGCAACCTCGCAGTCATCATCATGCAGACGGCATCTCGTAGAAGGAAAGCGCGAAGGGGATGAGGGAGGGAAATCCCCTTGCTGACCAGATCGCGCGAGTATTTGCGCCTTCTGACAACCTGAGTGTGACTGCGAGTGTGAGGGACGGGATTAGCCCTCCACCCGCCGATCTAGCCACCCGCGATCCGTGTCCGTGTAAGCCGGGACGTCGCGTAATTGAGTTTTATGGCCACACGAACTTTGATGGTTAATACTGTTTCAAGCAACTATCCTCCTTGTATAACTGCAGTTGTTTTGTTTGAGTCAGCCTCAGATTGTTTGGGAATACTCATAACTAGTACTTCGGTAATAAGAGCAAAGAAACGTTTGCGAAGAAATAGTCATAAAACTATTTCTCTGTAACTTAATTCATTTTTAGCTATTTATTAACTGTGTTAAGTGCAGTTACGTTCCTAGTTAGGAACAGTTCCTAGTTAAGTCAGTAACAAAAGGAGTTCCTTTTGTTACCGTTTGTGGAGTACTGACTTTCAAGAAATAAAGACGAAATTCAAAAAATATTTCTTGGAAAGTTATCACCTGTAGGTATTTCGGTTTGTCTGTGGTCCACCAGGATAAATCATAGACCCCTTATATGTATTTGTTGCATAACTTAGTATTACATGTGTAAAAATTAAACCAATTGGAAGACATAATCATATTATACCGTTTGCTGCACCCAAGATTTGCACTGAACCAAGCGTACGTTTTAGACTTATTTAAATGATTTAACTGATATAAATGGTGTAAATTTAAAGATAAACAAATATTTTCACTAATTACCTTTAGCCCTAAGAGAGCTGGTCTGTCCTCAGTAAAATTTGCCTATACCATTTGCCTCTGCGCGTGTTGAAATTGACAAATTCGTAACTCTGCACTTAAAGCGGAAAAAGAGTGGAGAGGACAAGGGGTTATTTTTATTGGACTTTATACAAGATTCGGTGTTCAAAGAAAAAATGAGTGATTTAAAAAAGCCGGCATTAAAAACTTTCGAGATTGCTGTTGTTGACTTTTTTAGGCAGGCTGACTACAGAGTTGCTTTTTGTTGACTTATCAAGCACTGTTTTGAAAAATGTGCCTAAATATCACTCAAAATTTATTTCGAGACTCACTTCTGGACATTCTCATAAGAATTTGGCGGTGTGAGTGATGAGCACGTAGAATCGTTCTTTTAGGTGATTTCTAAGGTGACAAGGCATTTCCAAGGCAAATGGAGCCCTAATATGTTGGCAGATTATTGATTACTGCTAAAAGGGACCAACCAGGAGCCAAATATTAAAAAAAACCTAAAATCATAGCGGCATACTTAATAAAATTCTTTACATTTTCTGTTCATGAGGTCACTATTTTTAAAAATATTTTAGATTACCTACGAAAAGAATAAAATTCTTGGCTAACCGTGTATTTTGAATTTTAAGGTTTATGGTTTTATACCCGCATGTCTTACGGCGGCTTTGGCTCCTTCTCTGACCAAACCATTATATCAATGTAGCCACTTTTATATTATGGTTTATTTTTGTGTAAATGTATATTCGCAACTATACCAGAGGCGAAAGGAGACGCGGGAGCAGGGACGGAACCCCGAGCCTCGAGAAATCGAGGCCGTGCAGTCCCAGCTCCGCCAGGCCATCGTGGTGGAGTGGAAGGAACGACTTGGGCGACCAAGCGCAGGGCACGTCGCAATAGCGGCGGTAAGGCCCATCATGGAGGATTGGCTAGAGAGGCGACACGGAAGCCTCTCGTACCGACTGACGCAGGTGAGGGGCCATCTCGAAACCGGAGATGGCCCAGGGTCAGACGGGGTGCGAGGGATATGCTCTATGGGCAACCTTACACCCCGGCGTTTTAAGACCCAAGGCGGCGTGCGGTTTTAGTCGGTTCAAGCCCGACATAACCGCCCCCGCTGGCCGGTGTAATCGAAGGGATTTCCGCAAGGAAAAAATAAGGTACTCTTTTTCTACTCGGGGCTGCACACGTTGGTAGACTGCCCGGCGTGGGAGGCGCCGAGGCATGACCTCGCGGCAGCCATCGTGGCGGGAGTCCTCTCGCTCTTATATTATGGTTTATTTTTGTGTAAATGTATATTCGCAACTATACCAGAGGCGAAAGGAGACGCGGGAGCAGGGACGGAACCCCGAGCCTCGAGAAATCGAGGCCGTGCAGTCCCAGCTCCGCCAGGCCATCGTGGTGGAGTGGAAGGAACGACTTGGGCGACCAAGCGCAGGGCACGTCGCAATAGCGGCGGTAAGGCCCATCATGGAGGATTGGCTAGAGGCGACACGGAAGCCTCTCGTACCGACTGACGCAGGTGAGGGGCCATCTCGAAACCGGAGATGGCCCAGGGTCAGACGGGGTGCGAGGGATATGCTCTATGGGCAACCTTACACCCCGGCGTTTTAAGACCCAAGGCGGCGTGCGGTTTTAGTCGGTTCAAGCCCGACATAACCGCCCCCGCTGGCCGGTGTAATCGAAGGGATTTCCGCAAGGAAAAAATAAGGTACTCTTTTTCTACTCGGGGCTGCACACGTTGGTAGACTGCCCGGCGTGGGAGGCGCCGAGGCATGACCTCGCGGCAGCCATCGTGGCGGGAGTCCTCTCGCTCGGCAGCATGATTGTGGTAATGGTGCAGAGCACGCCCGGGAGAAATTGAGAACTCTCCCGGCCCGCCGAGCCCGCAACATGCTCGCCGCGCGTCGCAGGCGACTCAGGCGCCGTAGGTCGCTTAACGACCTCAGTCCTCCATGAGCGCAGGCCTGAGGGCGGCAGGTGAGGCCGCCTGACACCCCAGCAGACGCAGGCCGGGACGGCGGGGCGACTAGCGCTCCCACCCCCAAACCGGGGCAAGACGGGGACACCGTGGTTCCCAAACCCAAGGGGGCCATCTCGAAACCGGAGATGGCCCCGGGGCCAGTCGGGGTGCGAGGGAAATACTTTATAGGCAACCTTATACCCCGGCGTCTGAAGACCCGAGACCCGTGCGGTTTTAGTCGGTTCAAGCCCGACCAATAACCGACCTCGCTGGCCGCAAGAAAAATAAAAAAAAATAGGCCAAGTACGAGTCGGACTCGCACACTGAGGGTTCCGTAGGTATACAAGTAAAAGTTCACCCATCACGACAATCGAGTCATAGTTATGGTATTTTTATTGCAAATATATATGATTTAACTAAAAATTAACGGTTTTCGCAATTTTTCCTTTATCTGTACTATACGACGTTACTTCGTACCAAATTTCAAGATTCTAAGTTCACGGGAAGTACCCTGTAGGTTTTGATTCCCGTGCGGATAAACGGCTGTATCTTTTGATTGCTTTGGCTTAGAAGTTTGATATTTTCACAGCTCCAAGGGACACTAGACCTGATTATTAGATACAAAATTTCAGTTTGATACCTCCACGCGTTCCTGAGAAATACGGTCTTGACAGACGGACGGACGGACGGACGGACGGACAACGAAGTGATCCTACAAGGGTTCCGTTTTTTCCTTTTGTGGTACGGGACCCTAAAAATCAAAAATGTACACTTTCTCTCCTAAGCAGTCCTGAGGATGCCTCGTGAGAAGGCGAAATCTCGAGGTTTTACTTAATATCAGCAGAATCATCAACATCACACTCCTAACTTGTATCCTGGCTGCATCCGAGGCTACCACCTCAGAGCCTGGAGTCCGCTTTACTAATTTTTCTCCTCTAATTCGCGCGATCTTCGGCATTCCTGATATAGAGACCTCATTTGGCACACATCTAAAAAAAATACGGCCGGAAAGCAGACCCCGGGCTCGGTGGTGAGAGCTTTGGTTGCAACTGGAATTCAATGCCGAGACAAGGATGATAGTTTTAAATAGTAAGCAATAGCCCAGGGCAGCAGGATGCGAAAAGCGGCACAAACCGCACCTCACGGTCAGCTTTGAGTGCCTTTCTTTTTGACTTCATGTGCCTGAAGAAATTTCTAAATAACAAGAATTAAATGGACCCTTGAAGCAGCCCCATATAAGACGCCCACCGGGATTTGCTGGAGACTCTCAAGCGTGATCCGTGGTCGCCCCTGTCTTATGGTGGGAGGTAAGCTTCGCCCTTGGGCTTTACAATACAGCCAGAATACTTGAAGGAGTTATGGGCGTCTAGTCCACTGCAAGGGTGGAGGAGTACATTACCTACATAAAATACTACACTGACTACCATTACCTAAAGAGGCAACATCACATCAACCATATTAGAACAAAATATTCTACCTAAATCCCATATTGTGTTATTCCCATAACACTAATTCTGTGAATTATTTTCAGTCAATATTTTATAATTTACCTTTATCTCTTAATCTGTCTGTTAGTTTATCATTTTGTAGCCTGAGTCTTGTTATCTCATTGTTCAATTTCCTCTCATTAGCTTCCTTTTGTTTGGTGACTTGCAACAATTTTGCCCGTGAATCTGTTAACTTCTGCATGACATCATCGGAGTGATCTGAAATCCTCTGAGCAGAAGCGACGCAGGCCTTTGATTCATTTTTTTCTAAATTTATAACTCCTTTAAGTCTGCTTACTAATCCCTACAACATTTAAAAAAAAAATTGCAATAAGTGACTACAATATTATATAGCAATTATCAGATCTTAAGAAAGTTCTATATACATACATTGAGTTGTTTATTATTATGATTCAGTATATGGTTTTGCTCTTCCAACGTGTCTGTTTTCTGTTGTAAGTTTTTATATGAGTGCAGCAATGTCCATACGGCGTTTATAAGATTAACGACAGCTTCCGGCCGCAACGTGTTGCCGATGGTGTCCAAATAAGGATTAAAAATATAATTTACATTAATGAGGCCAAATTCCTACGTAAAACGAAAGAAATAAAACAGGAATGAAAAAAATATCGGTTTATATTAAAATAAAAAGTAGAGCATTACTTACTTCATGTAATCCAATGAGACACTCCTTAAAATTTTTAAGAGTACAAGGCTCGTATTCTGTAGACCTTTTGTGTTTGTAATTTTGTAAGAGTTCTTTTACTTCCTCATCCAAGGCTTCAAATTCCTCAGACATAGCCATTACTTAAATTGCGAATATCAGCTGTTGGTTACTGTTATTTGAATATTTCCACAAAGTTATTAAGCAATAAGAAGCAAAGGAACACTGTATTCATGGAACGTTTCTAAGCAGTTCTATAACCCAACAAAGTAAGTGGCTCCGTAAAATAAATCGCTTGATTAAAAATTTATATATCAAAAATCAAAACTTTTGGAGTACTCAATCAAACAGACTCAAACCTACACAGGAAACCACAGGAAACAAAGTTTAAGCGCGGGAATTTTAGAATAAACAAAAAGAACAATACCACAGAGAATAAAACCAACTGAATATTAGGAGCAAGCAACGGCCGGCTGTAATAGTACCAACTATTAGGTAATCTGTGGTAATAGGCTATAAATCATAGCACTGCATTATTCATAAAATGTTGTTAATCAACGTCTTGGGCATCACATAACTAATTACCTTATTAAGCTCTAAGCAATGTTTAAGAATTTTTGATTCATAAACGCTACTTGAAGGTTGCTAGTTAAACACTACTTAACTTTTTTACTACTGGTAGTTTTTTGGTAGAAATGGTAGGAATCTGACCATGATCAGTCGCCCCCAATGCCTGATCACAGCCATTACTTGAATGTAAACAGGTATACCGCCGTCTCTTGTATCTACCGTGATGTCTTCTTTCACAATATTTATAATTTTGTTCATATTTTCCTTACAAAACCTGTACTTTTTTCTGAACTCCACTTCATCATATTCTACCATTGGGTCTAACCTAGGCTGATAAACTTTTGTACGTGGTCGCCGAAATTCGCTGATATCTGCGATGTCCTGCTCTAAATTGTTTAAATCGTCACCGAAATCAAAATTATCCAAGTCCATTTTAATAACGAAAGGCTTTTTCGAGTTTTTGACTGAACAAAGTAGCACTACTGTCTGCCAAAGTCTGTCGCACACGAAAAAGAAGTGTCAGTCTCTGTTCAACGCACGCCATTTTATTGTTTAAAAAGGTTTTTTAATGTGACAGCTATATAGTTAAGCACCAGCTAACTCAGGAATGCGCGGCGGCCAATTTTAGCAAGGGGTAGTTTTCTGGGCCACCATTGGGTATCTACTTTGTCTAAATTCGAATAATATATTTATTTTCATTTATATTTTTTCATTTCATATTTGGTTATGTAATTAGCATACCTATGTGCCTCTTATTGATCGGACACTAGTCTTATTACTTACAGTACTGTATATATAAGTTGGTAATCATCAGTTTGTGCCATCTTCAAAATGAAGTTTGGAAAGTCAGTACGCAAAACTTTCTCCGATTCCATACTGTGCTCTTTAAGTGCTGGAAACTAAGTCCAGTCCATTTCTTAATGTCTATTCGATCTTGTGTACAAATCGTCGAATAGTAGTGAGTAATAAAAAACAAAAAATCTCCCTAACCTTTCCGTTTAACAATAATAAGCAACCTAAATAGAATTATTTCTTGAAGTAATGACATCGACTGTGATATGTGTGCCCCATAACGCCGGTTAGGTTGAAGGGGCACGTCTATAAAACCATCATTACATTAGCCCTGACTTTTTACACAGCCGTGAAGCGAGGCCTATGCTAGAGCGATATAAGCAAAAGCTACGTGTCACGGAGATGAATATGCCGCAATTATTGTGCTGAGTCACATGTAAACATCGCGTGAGGAACTCCCGCATCCCAGGCAGCCTACATGTCCATGACATTGCAGATAAAACACAGGAGTGTCACCTTCATTGGTGCGGTCACATTTTGCAGCAGCCGCCTGATTTACGTGGGTTACAAATTTTGGCCATGCCACTACCGCCGGGCCCCGGTAGGAGGGGTAGACTAAAGAAGTGCTGGTTTGACATCGTGAGGGATGACATTTTTGCCAATGGTCTCTACCATGGATGTCCAGGATTGTGCGAGGTGGAGAAGAAAACGCAGTAAAGCAGACACTGGACTCTGAGGTGAAGGCCTCGGAAGCAGTCTGGAAACAATGCTATGATGATAATGATGATTGATTTTATGTGAGGAACTGCTTAAACACCACTTAACTTAAACACTAAATTTCTATAAGATATTCTGATATATCTATTATGGTTTTGAAAAGGTAGTGATTGATATTACTATTGCATCCGTTGTGATATTTGAGCTGGTAATGGAAAATGAATTCATTGTGTACTATTTTAAATAAATAATTATTCTATAACAGTCTACACAGCGCCATCTAGACATATCTAAACAAAGACCTATCTAGACAAAGTAAGCGTAGCTTAACTATATAGCTTGCGTTGTAGGTTCTAGAATGCAGTTATACATACTTAGATACATCTTTTTTTGGAAATACACACATATTATACTTAGAAAGACCCAGACCAATGCAAATATTCTTATTCATGCACACAAATATTTGCACTGAGCAGCAATCGAACCCGCGGCCTCTGATTTAGCAGCCAAACACTCTAACGCTACGCCACAGAGGTCGTCAAATTTTAAAACACTGACTACTTTTTCTACTTCTGCCTGATTCAGTAATGCCACGTTTTTAAAGCACGTGATTTCTGTTCAATTATAGAAAGAAATAAAAGAAAACTTGTATTCTGTATAATCTGTTAAAACAAAATTTATCCTACGTTTTCGTGAGGTTATTAAACCGGGTATGTTTCAGCCTGCAAAAATGAAAATTTCGATATAAAAAAAATATATATTGATAGATCTTAATTAGCCCTTTCGAACTACGTTAATTAATTTATGAGCCCGTCTTTCGTTTTCCCAGGAAAAATCAAAATATCATTTTCCTTTTTTCACCTTTTCAAATACCCGTATCTCTTTAAAATATGGTTATTTCTTATTCTACCAAGTGTAGAAAAATTGCCCTTGAGCTAATTTAAATTGCCCGCGTGTCAATTATTATAAATATTTAATATAATCCTATAAAAAATAAAAAAAACCGTAATGGGATTTCGAAGACAATTATTTGCGCATTGCGCATGCGCGGTAGAAACATGGCAACACTGCTCTAGTCTAAGGGCATGTCCACATCACCACGGCACGGAACGATGCGGTGTCGCGGCGCGGTACGTTGCCGTGACGTGGAAATTTACGTTGCCGTACCGTAAAAATGTACGTCACGACGCCGCAAAGTTACACGGTACCGTGCCTTGTAATACTTCGCTAAATACCAGATAAATAGCAGTCTCGTTGTAGATATGGACCGCACAAACGTATTCTGCTACTGTAGTTATTAAAAAGACCGAGAGAAGTTGGAGAAAAAATGTAAAAGACAGTACTGGGTGCACCTATATCTTTCAATTATGAATAGTGATGGAAATCATTTCAATAGAAAATATGAGGCGTTGAAAACCTGTGACCACAAATTATACAATTTTTTCATCTATATCTGCATCAAGTTTTGAAGAAGTTTCTTCTTACGACGCTGTCCGATGCACCGTTTCACGGTGACGTTGCCGTTGCCGAAGCTTCGGCTTACTGGCCGGCCACGCCAGCCAGCCTCAGCCGCGGTGGTGAGTTTGAAACATATCTGCGACGATAAGCTCGCATGGAACCGCCGGAGCCGTGACAGAAGCCATGCCTGCTGCATACTTGCTTGTTTTATCATATTAGACCACTCAGAAGTCCATCACACCTCGGAGTATTTCCTCCCTTACCTCCCACTCCTTCGCTCCAATAATGAGGTACATATATGATAAAAAAAACTAAAAATCTTTCAGCGGATGCAAGGGGGGGACTGGTACGTTCCCCTTTTTTTTATTCGGCGCCCCTTTTCGACTTTTAAATCGATGTCAATACAAGAAAATGCGAAAGTTAGGTTAGAATATTAAAAAAATCGTATCTCCAAAAGGGATCCGCAACTTTTCCTTCACAGGGGGGTTATACACCCCTCCTCCCCCCTCACCACCCACTCCCAGCCCTTAAATCGAGGGCGGGCAATCCGAAGTCCTACCGTCATTCGTCGATTGTAAACTAAAAAATAATAAGCTTACATTAACAACTTGTTAAAATTTACTATTTCTTGAAATATTGGAATTATTAGGTCAGTTAAGGAGACTTCACCTTAGATTATAAAAAAAATGGAAAATAAGATTTAATTTTATATAAGTGGGTATAACAAATTCAATAAAAGACAATTTTTAAACTTATAATTCAAAATATATACTGAGATTTAATTAACTTAATTGAGGTTATATTCGAATAGGTTATAGTGAAAATAAAACAATTTTTTAATTTTCATTGTCAACTCACGTTTAACTCAACATTATCCCCACAATATACCTAATGATAATAAAAATCTAGTAATAATAAAACCACTTACATTGAAATATTACTTTAATCATCAGCTTCATTTTTTATTATGACTTACGACGAAAAGTTACTATAAATAACTTTATAACTTTTCTACTGGTAGTAGAAATTTGATGACACAAATTTGTCACAAAATTCGACCGGGTGGGTGCCACCGTGCACATTTGCGAAAAACCCTCCATAGTAATTCAATTTCGGTTTGATTGCGTTCAGGGGTCAGCAAGTGCATAGCCGGGCAGGGGGATTGTTGTCGCAGCACTAGTGGGACCAGTGGGTGTGCTGCGACGACAAACCACCGGGCATGTTTCGGCCTGCAAAAATGAAAATTTCGATATAAAAAAATATACATTGATAGATCTTAATTAGCCCTTTCGAACTACGCTAATTAATTTATGAGCCCGTCTTTCGTTTTCCCAGGAAAAATCAAAATATCATTTTCCTTTTTTCACCTTTTCAAATACCTCTATAAAATATGGTTATTTTTTATTCTACCAAGCGTACAAAAATTGCCCTTGAGCTGATTTAAATTGCCCGCGTGTCAAGTATTATAAATATTTATAATAATCCTATAAAAATTAAAAAAACCCGTAATGGGATTTCGAAGACAATGGGGTTGGCCGGTGAAAGCTAAAAGCAGATGGCGCTAGCATAGTTTGTTCCCTTGTCATTATTGTTGATGTTTGTTCAAAAGTTTCAAATCTTGTTAAGAATTCTTTACTTTGTGACTGAGAAGCAGCTGTAAGAGAGTTTAAATAAGTGGTGCATATATTTATACAACATGTATTGTAACTGGCGAGTCAAGGAACTGAAAGATGAATTAAAAAAACGTGGTGCTTCCTTACGAGGAAAAAAAGCGGATCTCATCGAAAGGTATCAAGTTTTGCTTTTTAATTCATTAGTTCAACTTTTAACGTAGTTTATAATCCTTGTAAAACAACTGGCGCTGGTAATAGTATCATTTTTAAACCTAATGACTTTGAAAATGTAAAGATTTTGTTGTACTTTCAGGTTAGAGCTTTATGACCAGAATTTTAATTTTGGTCTAGCTGAACGTGTAGATGACAACGAACCCAAAATGGAGCTTCCATCAAAAGAATCGTATCGAGATATAAACAGCGATACGGTTCTGCCACCTCTGAATAAGACAATGATAAGGCATTATTTGTGCTAGTAAGTAAAGTGAAATGTTTCATCAAATAAAAAGCTTTCCATACTTCTATTTTAACTATGTACTTATTTTTTGTTTTCTAGCACTGAGAAGAAAATAGCAATAGCTTCCCAGTTATACGAGACACGACACCTACTGATGGCAAGATCTTCTGTCATCGGTGATAATATTTATATTAAAGGTTATTGCAGAAAAACCATGAAGAATTTACAGTATGAAGTTGATGTAAAATTAAATAAACAAGGAAATCCTGAAGCATCACACTGTGAATGCCCCGCTGGAAGTGGAGTTAATGCAGTATGCAAACATGTTGCAGTCCTTTTACTTGGTATTGAGAACATGGTCAATCAAAAGTTTCTTTTGCTGCAAGAAGTATGCACTCAAAGACTGCAGCAGTTCCATGTGCCAAGAAAACCATATACAGGTACTCCAGTGAAAGCTGAAAAAATGTACCACAAAAGAAATAAAGGTAGTTTAATTTTTGAGCCATACCCATTAAGTCATATGGACAAAGGTAATTATAATAATAGGATACGTAATATAATAATAAATTTTCCAAATACCCGGATGCCATTCAAACAACTTTATGGACCAGCGAACCCATATGCATTAGTATGTGATCATCACTATACTGAATGGAATCCAGAGCAAAAACTTTTAAATGATTTAAAATTGTCTGCAATTACTCAAGATGAGATTAATTATATTCAGAACAAAACAATTGGCCAAAATGATTGTCCTGAATGGCATACATACCGCCAAGTAAGGCTTACTGCGAGTAATTTCCATACCATTTGTCACCTTCGACCAAGCACAATGTGTAAGTATGCAAAGGAATTGTTAGACAGAAAACCATTTATGACAAGAGCAACAAGCCATGGTATATTGAACGAACCAGTTGCTCTAACCAAATATGCTGCAGAATATGGACTCATAGTAGAGCCAAGTGGTATTTTTATTAGTTTAGAAAAACCATATCTTGCTGCTTCTCCTGATGGGTTACTGGGACAAGAGACCATAATAGAAATAAAGTGTCCCTATGCAAGCCGATACCAGGAAATTAATACTTCTACTGTTCCCTATTTAGAGAACAATAATGGTACTCTCTCACTAAAAAAAACTAGCCCATATTACTTTCAAATACAAGGACAGTTGTACTGCACAGGCAGAATATATTGTAACCTAATTATATATACATACAGGGATTTGAAAGTAATTTATATTGTAAAAGACAATTATTTTATAAATGGGATGTTACAAAAATTAGATTTATTTTTTCCCATCTTCAAAGAAGCTTTGTTTGAAAAATACATTTATTTTAACTACAGTGAGCAATTAGAAATAGAATAAAACATGTCATAGGTATTCATGTTGGTTTTATTTACAACACCCTAATAGTACAGAAATGATAATGCATACATAGGCACTTATATAAATGATGATACAATGCATATATGAGTAATATAGTTATCCAACTATTCATCATTTATCATCATTTATGTAGTTAATAATAAAATATAACTAAGTAGTTAGTTATTTTTATTTACTATACCTTCTCTAAAATTACATAAAATAATACATATTAAAAATATTTTGGATGCTAAGGGAACATAGAAATGATTAAGTTTATGTTGCAATATTAAATATGTTTTTGTTAATCCTATCAGCCTTTCTATGTGGACTCTTTGACTAGCCAACTTTTGATCTGATTTTAATTGCACACCTGGAATTTGAGACCTTCCTTTTAAAAAGGTAGGAATATTTATCCCGATTCCTTTACAGGCAAATAAATCTTGGACATTAAAACCCCTGTCAGCCATAATGCTATCCCCAGAATCACAAATATTACATAACTTGCTGCGTTCTACAATCTGCCTATCACTTACCGAACCGCCATATGCACCTGAACAATATGTTATAAGACCACCGGGTGAGGCACCTACTAAAAATTTTAGGGTATTCTTATGCTTATAACTACTAAAAGTGGCTCTTTGGTCATTGGGCTGACTGGGCTTTTGAATTTCTATTTCAGTTCCATCTAGTATTAGCCTTGATGAGGGATAATATTTTTTAAAACTATCAGGCATATAAAAATTCACTAAACTGCGGCTAGGCCAAATGTCTATTAAGCTCCAGATATCGCCAACAAAATTTATCCATGTAACTATAATATTTGACACTTCAGCTTTACTTACACCAAACATTTTGCCTAATTCAAAATCCGTTGTATTTCTTCTAAGTTTAATTAATAGCATAAGATACTGATCCTCTACGGTCAAGGAAACAACTCTACTCCAACGGTACTTAATATCATGTGCCATAGGCAAAAGAGTACTGAAAGTTACATGAAATTTACCCAATGTCTCTAACCCAGTATAAAAATGCACTGTCTCATCATCTGCAAGTAATAGGTCTGTAGAGAATAATCTTAATATATTAGATGTTTGTGTCCCACAAGTGCTGTGGTTTTGCCAAATAGATTCCGGGATTGGAGAATTACATTCTATCACTAAGTCTTGAGATACATTGCAGTCTTGAGATACACCATTATCTCCTTCTAATGGCAATATATCCTCACAACATTGTGTACTTGATGGCACCTCAAAAAGCTGTCTTTTCTTGAGGTTGCGGTTTGCCAATCTATCTTCTCTAGCCTTTGCAGTTCCGGAAGTTGCTTGTGTATTCCACGGAAAAACAGATGGTATAGCACCTTTCTTCAAGAACTTATGTTGGTGTTGAACTCCTAGAACAAGTGATTTTTAACATTTTAAATAGGCAGGTACGAAATATTGCCCCCTATTACATGGGACAATAGACCTCTGCCACCCTTTTGGGGAAAAGGCGTGACGGTACGCTAAAAGATTTATTCGTAAGCAGCTTACCTGTGTATTTACTTATTATTTCATAATCACTTTCAACAAAGTGTTTACCACATAACCTCGTACTTTTTGTAATAATCAATTTTTCACGACGGATGGCTTTCAACCAAAGCTTTCGTATTTTTTTATCCTTCGGTATTTGGTGCGTGCCGACTTCAGAGCATTTAGAGACAATACAGCGCGTCATTGTAACTGTTTAGAATTATTTTCTGAATTCCACCGTAGAAAAAAGCAATGTTTTGGGAACAAACTATACTAGCGCCACTTTGACAGTTGCCAACCCCATTATTTGCGCATTGCGCATGCGCGGTAGAAAAAAGGCAACACTGCTCTAGTCTAAGGGCAGCAGCAGCATATAATAAGACAAAATATCAAAATATAAAGTTGTTTCTCGTCGTAAGTCATAATAAAAAATAAAGCTGATGATTAAAGTAATATTTCAATGTAAGTGGATTTATTATTACTGCTATTAATGTTGCTATTGTAAGTACAGCTTCATACCTCAATTTTGTATTCATGATACAAAGTACCCTAGAAAATGCAGGTCTCAAAGTTAGTAGGTTAAAAACTAAACACCTGGAATGTCCATTTAGCCATGACAGCCGACCGACTACAGTTCACTACCCTGACAAAAATCCGGTACCTAAAGCATCCCAATTTAAGTACCTTGGCTCGGTTGTAACCGAAAATGGCGAAATTGAGGCTGATGTGGCCCATAGAATTAATGTCGGCTGGCAGAAATGGCGTAGCCTAACCGGGGTGCTCTGTGACCCCCAAATGCCGATCCGCACAAAAGGGAAAGTCTACAAAACTGCTGTCAGGCCGGCATTGTTGTATGGAGCTGAATGCTGGACAGTGAGGGAAACCAACGTACCACGCTACACACGACTGAAATGAAAATGCTTCGATCTGTACTAATAGTTTTGTAAAATAATATAATATCTTGACTAATTACAGATTTGTGACAGTAACATGAAGATTATAGGCATTAATGCAGCTTTTACGCAGCTCTTCCTATATTAATAATATATAAATATATACAAATGTTTATTATCTGTAATCTATATTATGTATCAAGTATGTTTCTGTGCATTCTAGAACCCATAATACACCAAATGGTATAAGTTAAGCTAAGCTTACTTTGGGTCTAGTTTAGGCTGGGCATAATGTCCTAGAATATTTATTTATATTTAGCAATTATATGCCTGTATAATTTGATTGGTAACATTGTTTTTGTGTAATTATATGAAAAATAATAAGTACAGATATAAAAACAGAAAATGCGTTCCAGTTATTTTGTTATTCCTCAATTGCCTCATCATCATGATCATCTCAGCCTTTTTTCCAGTTGCATCCGAGACTTTTACCTCGAAGCCCGGGGTCCACTTGCTCCTTCTCTTGGTTTGGCTTTACCTATGGCTTTTATGGACGCGACTGCCGTCTGACCTTCTTACCCTGAGAGGAAAGCCTACAACAGAGAATTGCCTATGCACTTTAAAAAAAACACTGTTTACAAGTTTTTCATTTATTAATTACCTACTTGCCTACAAAGTATCATTAAAGACAAAATGTTAATAAGTTATTCATTAATAAAATACAGAGTAATAAAAAATCACAGAGAATGTTTATAGAATCACAGTAAAATCACAATGTTTTCAATTATTATTTGTCTAATTTCTTCATTGCATACAGTGTTCAAAAATCATTGAACATTCATTGTTTTTTCATTTATTAATTTCCTTCTAATTTCTCAAGTGCTTCTGCAATCCTGAAAGGAGGAAACGATTCTATTATTTTCTATTAATATTCTTATTCTATTCATATTATTTTTACATTTAAAATCTAGTAAGATTTTTTTATCATAACAAAATATTTCAAAATTAAGTAAGAGATGATTTTGTTAAATAAGAGATGTTTTGATGTGGATAAATCTAAAGGGAAATAAGACTTGCATAACATTACCTATTAAGTGTTTCAAACTTTTTCTTTTTATAGTCCTTCATTATTTCCAATGTTTGCCTCTTTGTTTCTAATTTTTCTCTCTCAATATTTATAAGCTCTTTATCTGCGGACTCTGAAAAGGGTTAATGACGTAAGATATCTATGTAATATAGTCCTATTTAATACATCTTATTAAATATGACTATATTAGGTAGGACTACTAAATAATTGAGTTAATAGAATATAATAAATAAGAGTAGGGGAGTAAAAAATAATTTAAATAATGGAAGCAAACGGGTTCTACCTCTGCTCTTATTTATTTTTCTTTTTAGTCCCTTGGGTCCAACTTTGACAGTGTCCTCAGTGAGGGAGTTCTGCATCTGGAACTCGACTGTGGATTTTTCTTTACCAAGTGATGAGTCTGAGTCTCTAGATGTGTCGTCTCAGAAAGATGTTCAACATCCGTTACCTGTATTATTGTATTGATTATAATGTTAGAATAAAAGTGAAATAAATTTATATTCTCAGTCTAATGGCATACAGTACTTATATACCAGGGAAGATTGCTGCCCCGACAAGTGGACAGTGAATGCCCTTAAATACAAATAACTTTGATTTCCCAATGTTATAATTAATTTGGCCTCTGTGGCCAAAATTGAGATAAGTGTATAAGTGAGTGATAAGAGATCTCAATTAAGGTAGGTACATACCACTGTTTCACGTACACCTGGAATTCCGTAGACGGCTTCCGTCCCAAGTATGGTATGGTTTCGCGAGCTGGTATCCGCAACTCCACGACAGGGCGCGGTTTTTGCGTGAGGGTGGGCATTTCACTCGATCCACCCCAACTCTTTGAAGAACGCCAGCAGGCTATTCACGCTGCTGGCGATCTCCCGGAGCGTACCTGTATTTCCGAAGTACTTTACCCTGTATGTGGCGGTTACAGGGCAGTGTAGGAGCACGTGTGCCGCTGTTTCTTCCTCTTTCATGCAGGCTCTGCAGAGAGGGCTGTCGGTGATTCCTAAAATATAAAGGTGTTTATTGAAGGAGCCGTGCCCCGTGATGGCAGCTGTGGCCGTGCGCAGTTGCTGTTTGGTCAGTTGTCGAAGACGCCTGGTCAGTCTATTTTCAAGCACGGGGAGTGCTTCCCTCGCCTGTCTGCAAACTTCCAGATTTATCCAATAGCTGTTGTGTTGATCTCTCGTTCGTTTGTTTACCATGGTTCGTAGGTATGCAAAGGGGATCGGTATTATGGGCTCAGGTCCTATTACCACCATGTCAGATCCTCTCCTGGCAAGCTCATCCGCTGCATCATTGCCGCGCGAGCCGCTGTGGCCCTTAATCCATTGCAAGGTTATGTTATTGAAATGGCCTATTTGGTTCAGTTTACGATGGCACTCTAGTATTAGTCCCGAGTTTATAGTGTGGCTGTTTAAAGCTTGCAGCACGGCCATGCTGTCGGAGAGTATGCGTATTGAGTGGCCTTCCACTCTCCTGGCCATTACCGCTGAAGCTGCCAGGGTAATCCCCATGCATTCAGCTTGAAATACTGTGTTGTGGGTCCCCAGCGGTGTTGATATGGATATATTAAGGTCCTCCGAGAAAACGCCGGCCCCGGTGCCTGTACCAGTCTTTGATCCATCTGTGAAGATGCGTAGTTCCGTTGGGCATAAAGCCTCACAGCGGTGGTCCTCATGAAGTTGGATCTTGTATTTTTTGTCGAATACGTATTGTTTGGGCACACGATCATTCATTGCTCCTATCATGGGTATCTCCTTTATGAGATCTGTGAGCAGTGAGGTGTGTCGCGTGTTTCTCTCGCTCCATAGGTTGAGTGCCCTTAGGCGTATGGCCGCAGCTGTTGCTTCTTGGCGGATGAACAGATCCAAGGGTGGGAGTCCGAGCATGGCTTCCATTGCCGCGGTGGGGGTAGATTTCATGCATCCAGTGGTTGCCATGCAGGCTAGTCTTTGGGTCCGTTGTAGTTTAGCCGCTACTGTGCTGTTTTCGGTCCTTGGCCACCAGACGATAGCACCATACGCTATCATTGGGCGGATTACTGTTTCGTAAAGCCATAGGATGATTTTAGGTGATAGCCCCCATTTTTTACCAATCATTCTTCTGCACTGCCAGAAGGTAATCCCAGCCTTTTGTAATTTATTGTCTAGGTGGCTACTCCATTTTAACTTGCTGTCAAGAATAACGCCAAGGTATTTGACCTCTTTCGACAGTTGGAGTTCCGTGTCAAAGAGTTTGGGTAATCGGTATTCGCCTAATACCCTTTTGTTCGTAAACATGACTAACTCGGTTTTGTTCGGGTTCACCGATAGTTCGAATTCCCCGCACCATTTTTCTACGATGCGTAAGGCTTGTTGGGTTAGGTTACAGACCGTTCCCGCTACCTTCCCTGAGATGAGGATTGTTAGGTCGTCTGCGTAGCCTATTGTGTAGTCGCGGTTTTTGTTCAGCCTTGTGATTAGGTCATCTATCACTAAATTCCACAGAAGGGGAGAGATAACTCCGCCCTGCGGGCAGCCTTTGGCTATCAGAGCCGTCTGATCTTCTTCCCCAAGGCGAACTACTCTTTTGCTGAGCATGTTTGTTATCCAGTCTGATAGTACCGGCTCCGCTCCATGTTTTGACAGGGCGGCCTTAATACTGGTGAAGCTGGTTTTGTCGAAAGCTCCTTCGATGTCAATGAACGTTCCTAGGCAGAAGCCTTTTTGTTCGATCGCTTCCTCTATCCGGCTGACTACCAGATGGAGGGCTGATTCCGTAGACTTACCGGAGCTGTATGCGTGCTGGTTTGCATGTAGGGGTAGCTGTTTTAGTGCACCATCTCTCAGCTCCCTCTCGCATAGGCGTTCCATGGCCTTTAGCATGAAGGAGGTCAGACTGATTGGTCGATGTGCTTTGGGATTCGTGTAATCACCCTTTCCTGGCTTCGGGATGAAAATTACTTCTACTTCCCGCCATCCCTTCGGAACGTATCTGTGTGCCAGACAGGCTTTAAAGATACGCTCCAGTCTGCTTGCGACTAATTTGTCGCCCCACTGTAGCATAGCAGGGATGATTCGGTCGGGGCCAGCTGCCTTATAAGGGTGAAAACTACTGATGGCCCACTGGACTTTTTCCAGTGTGACCACTTTGTTTGCGTACTGCCAGTCTCGGGCAGTAGGTGTTATGGTTTCATCATGCCAGTTGATTGTCGTCGTGAAGACGCATCCAGGGAAGTGGGTCTCAATGAGTACGCGTCTAGATTCTTCTGGTGATGTTGTGAGTGTGTTGTCCTGTTTTTTAAGGGCGGTCAGTGCCATCGGTTTTGTCTGTACTAGGACTTTCCTTACCCTGTTTGCTTGTTGGCATGATTCTATGTTCCCACAGAATTTTCGCCATCCCTGTTTGCTTCGGTATCTAATACATTTTTTGTAGCTGGATTTGGCTGAACGATAGGCGTCCCAGTCTTCATCTGCACAAGTATTCATAGCCCTGTTGAAAGCCCTTCTAACCTTCCTTCGCTTGCGCTCTAGCTCTGGGCCCCACCATGGCTGTTTGCCTGGGGTTTTGGGAGGTAGGGTTTCTGGGCATGCTATGTGGTAGCTGTCTATTATAGATTTGGTTAGGTGGTTTACCTGTTCCTCAATCTGTATGATGTTGTCGAGGGTCAGTGGGGAGCGCTGTTGAGCAAGTCTATTTGCTAGGTGCTGCTCAAATTTGACCTTGTCGGTTTTTCTCGGGTTGCGTTTTGGCAGAGTTTGTAGTGTCCCCGCCTGTAGATCAAAGCGAATCCACCTGTGGTCTGAGCAGGATGCCTCCTTGGAGACGTGCCAGCCCATGATGGCTTCCGCTGCATTTTCAGTAGCTAGTGTTAAATCAATAATCGTACGGCTCTTTTTGTTGACGAAGGTCGGTTCAGAGCCGGTGTTTAGTAAGGTAAGGTTAGTAGTGAAAAGATATTCAACAAGGGACTTACCTCTGTCGTTTTGAGTGCTCATGCCCCATAGCGGATGATGAGCATTGGTGTCGGCCCCAATTATGACCTCTACCCTTTCCCTTTCGCAGTGGTCCACCAGCCGGGCGAGGTCTTGCGGGGGCAGCTCCTCCTTTTCGGGCATGTAGGCTGAGGCGAGGATGACCACGTTGTCCTCGACGTCCAGCTGTGTATGCAGCCTTATGGCAGTGAGATCTCTGCAACAGAACTCTGTGAGGACCTGTGTTTTTAAGTTTTTTGTGACATATATACACGATCTGGGGAGATCATGTTCGCCAGTCACGATAAGCTTACCTCCTAAGTTGGAGAGCCCCTGGATGTGGCCCCCTCTGATCCAAGGCTCTTGGATCAGGGCAATGGCCGTTTGTTGAACCTCCAGCCATTTACGTAACTGAGCCGTCCCATCACGGCTGTGCTGGAGGTTCACTTGGAGGACTTTAGTCTTCGACGAAGGGGACGCCATCATTGGTCGTTCCCACTTCGTCCTCCCCAAGTTTAAGTCCCGCAAACAAGTCGCCCGGTTCGACGTCGTCCCCCAGGAGGCCGGAGATTGATGCCAGAACGTCCTCCGCATCCTCTGCCTCCATGGGTGCGCCCTCCTGTCCGACACTGGCGGGGGATGTTGGTGGTGCCTTTGCAGGCACCTCCCCGCTTGATTCGGGGGCGTTTGGGAGAGGATTGGACTCCTCTGTCGCAGGCAGGTGCTTGAGCTCCTGGTTTATGGTGGCCGTGGATGGGTCCCATCCCAGAGGGACGTCGGCAAACCTGTCGGACCGACCCTGGAACTTAACGTACACCGTCCCCACTCCAAAAGCGAGACGGCGTCCGGCCTTCATTAGGGTCGGTACTTGGTCCTCTGGGATTCCGACCACCAGGAACCACGCGGCGTTTTGCTTGGTCGCGTTGACCAAGGTCCACTTTGCGACCTCCACTTCGGGGTTCTGGAAGGACAGAACTCGCCCAATTTTGCGCGCGTCCTCCAGAAGCCCTTGTGGATCAGGGACCAGTATACCACAACGTGCCCGCTGAGGGATCTCAGTCTGGCTCTTCACGACCAACTTGACGTTGGGCGTGAGAGCCATGTCGCTTACGGCACGTTGTAGCCATGTGCGCGTATATTCATCCGCACACCACAGTTTTAGGACCCCCTCAGCATAGAGCGGTTTGGCTCTAAACTTCGGGGGCTGAGTTTCCCTCCGAGCCAAGGCATCACCGAAGATACGGGTTTGTATCCCGGTGAGTACTTCCTCGGATACGTCCTTGCCGATACGCCCCGTGCGCGCGCATGTGATTGCGACGTCAAGAGGCGTACTCGAGGCTTGGGCGTAGGTTGGCCTGGCGACCTTTTTGGTTAGGTCCAACCTCTGCCTTTTGTACTCCCCGCGAGGCGAAGTCGTCTCGTTGAGAGCACGTTTGGCAGAGGAGTTACCGTTCCCAGTCGGCC
Source organism: Cybosia mesomella (assembly GCA_946251805.1). Classification (NCBI taxonomy): domain Eukaryota; kingdom Metazoa; phylum Arthropoda; class Insecta; order Lepidoptera; family Erebidae; genus Cybosia; species Cybosia mesomella. The sequence continues at coordinate 22,959,956 of OX276390.1, read as the reverse complement.
GCTGTTTGGCCCCCTTCGCTTTGTTACTGGTAGGCGGAATATTCCGTCCACCAGCGGCGAAGTTGAGGGTGCCGATTGCCTCTGTCTTCGTTGCCGAGACAGAGGGTTGTGCGGAAGAAGGCAGAGACTTGGACGCGATGGCCGCCATACGCCTCTCCTTCTTCGTTTTTCGGACCCTCCGCTTTTTCGGTTTGGATGGTTCGGCAGCTGCCTTGCCATCCTCGCCTGTCGGTTGGGTACGAGCCCTGGTCCTGTTTGACCCCTTTCTCTTAGGCAGTTGCCAGCCTTCCGAGAAAGCGTCCTCCGGTTGGCAAGAAGCTACCGGGCTGACGCTACGGGGGCCTTCCCCTGGGGGAGGTTTGTGTGACAAAGGGGTTTCCCCCTTATGTGTGTCGTTACCTTCGCGGGTACCCGTAGATGGAACCACTGAGCTTCCCGTGAAGGTAGTTTCGGTGCCCGCACTGGTACCCGTAGATAAAACCACTGAGCTTCCAGTTTGGGCTGTGGTTGTTGTGAGTTTTTGTTTAGTGGGTTTGCCTCCACCGGTACCTGCAGCCGAGGCCACTAAGCTTCCGGTTTTGGCCAAGTGTGCGCTGAGGGCGCGTGTGGTGCTTTCGCCCTCCCTGGTACCCGTAGTTTTAACCACTGAGCTGCCAGTTTGGGCGGTGTGGTGAGTTATGTGGGTGCCTTTCCCGGTGCCTGCAGCCGGGGCCGCTGAGCTGCCGGTTCGGGCCAAGTGTGCGCTGAAGGCGCGTGTGCAGTCATTCCCTTGACTGGTACCCGCAGTCTGGACCACTGAGTCCCAAGTCCCAAGTACAGCCAATACCTTTTCCTCTAAGCGTGTCAGTGGAGCATCAGTGCTTGGGCCGCCACCAGTACCGTTAATAACTTTCTTATTTTTTGAAGCATTTTTTTTGTATTGGATTTCAAATCCCTCCAGGAGGTATCGCTTGCTTCCTGCAAAATAAAATAAACAGTTAAGAATCTTCCATTGCCTATCATGCAAAGAGCAATGTTTACAAAAATAAACTCCACCTTTCAGGACTGTACTGCGAGCCATCCAGAAACCCATGCCTGCCCAGTACAGTGAATATTACAGAGCTGCACTGGTAGATACTGCTCTTCTCGGACTCAGACTCCACGTTAGCCGGCTACGTTGCGATGGCCACATAATATTTTATGGAGGAGATTGTAATATTTTACTGTGTTGTTTCTTAATTGTGCCCTCCTGCTCAGTGTAGTCATTCGCCGATTGTAATCTAAAAAATAATAAGCTTACATACATTAACAACTTGTTAAAATTTACTATTTCTTGAAATATTGAAATTATTAGGTCAGTTATGGAGACTTCACCTTATATTATAAAAAAAGTGGAAAATAGGTATAACAAATTCAATAAATTAAAATTATTAAACTTATAATTCAAAATAAATACTGAGATACAAGTTAAAATTGAGGTTATATTCGACGTAAAAATAAAACAATGTTTTAATTTTCATTGTCAACTCACGTTATCATTATCCCCACAATATACCTAATGATAATAAAAATGTAGTAATAATTAAACTTACATTGAAATATTACTTTAATCATCAGCTTCATTTTTATTATGACTTACGACGAGAAATAACTTTATATCATAGATTATTACAATATTTTACTACTTTGTATATTTATATGCTTTATATTTTGTTGTAAATGCTGCCCTTAGACTAGAGCAGTGTTGCCTTTTTTCTACCGCGCATGCGCAATGCGCAAATATTTGTTTTCGAAATCCCATTACGGTTTTTTTATTTTTTATAGGATTATTATTAAATATTTATAAAAATTGACACGCGGGCAATTTAAATCAGCTGAAGGGCAATTTTTCTACGCTTGGTAGAATAAAAAATAACCATATTTTAAAGAGATACGGGTATTTGAAAAGTGGCAAAAAGGGAAATGATATTTTGATTTTTCCTGGGAAAACGAAAGAGGGGCTCATAAATTAATTAACGTAGTTTGAAAGGGCTAATTAAGATCTATCTATATATATTTTTTTTATATCGACATTTTCATTTTTGCAGGCCGAAACATACAGGCTCGACAAACCTCTTCTGATGAGGCCGTCAAGCTGAGTGCCACCATTGTTAACATGGTATGTGTATGTAAGGGTGACCCTCTTTCCTGAGACTTTACCTTCAGCTTACCATCAGGCGAGGTGAAGTCAAATTGACGTGTCCTAAATATAAAAATAAAATAAAAAGTATTTTGATATTTTGTTGTAAATGATGCCCTTAGACTAAAGCAGTGTTGCCTTTTTTCTACCGCGCACGCGCAATGCGCAAATAATTGTCTTCGAAATCCCATTACGGTTTTTTTATTTTTATAGGATTATTATTGAATATTTATAATAATTGACACGCGGGCTATTTAAATCAGCTCAAGGGCAATTTTTCTACGCTTGGTAGAATAAAAAATAACAATATTTTAAAGAGATGCGGGTATTTGAAAAGGTGAAAAAAGGTAAATGATATTTTGATTTTTCCTGGGAAAACGAAAGACGGGCTCATAAATTAATCAACGTAGTTCGAAAGGGCTAATTAAGATCTATCAATATATATTTTTTTATAACGAAATTTTTATTTTTGCAGGCCAAAACATGCCCGGTGGTTATTAAGGCCCGTTTCCTGCGTGTATTTTACTCAAGACTAGTTAAGATACTACCACAACAAAAAAACACAAAACACAGTTTTGCTCTTTACTGTTTGGTTTTCGTTATACATTTTGGGTGATGAAACAAGGATTTTGTTTTCCGCGGCCGATGGAAAAATCATTTCATTTATTCATTAACAATTTGTTACAATTGTGTCTGAAGTACAAAGTATTAATAATTTATAACACAGTAAATTATTGTAGATTAAAAAATAAAAAAATCTGCATACCTATTCAGATCACAAATTACATCAATATAGTCAAGAAATACAATAAAATTCAAACTAGATAAACCCAATGCAATGTCCAATAATATCAACAAGTCAATCAATAAATTTGTAAAATAAAAACAAAGAGACTACACTACACATTTCCGCCCGTGCGGCTGTAGGGGTCTACCTGGGGTCTACAGTGAAGCGGAGTATAGTCACAGAATATATATATAGCTCTCATTTTATTTGACAGCAACTGAGAGCATCGGGTCCGAGATTAAATTCACGAGTCTAAAATATAATAGAATATTTTCTACAGGAGACCAAAATATGTGCATGTAGACAAAATAATATGATTTGTGTAGACCTCTTTGTATAGTAGGAACGTAGGAACCTAGGAACTTAGGAAACGCGCTTATAAACCTTCAGAATCACTCATAGTTTTATTCGTTTTCAATTAGTGTTTGAAGTTTTAATTTTATAAGTTTTGGTAAGTTTTGCAATAACACGTTTTAAGACTTTAAAATTATACTGAATCTGGCCCATGAGTCTATTTAAAAACACTGTTTTTTGAAATAAGGGTTAATCAGGGTGGAAAAATGCAAGGATTACGTAATTTGTATGGTTTGTTCTTCGCTATAATACATTGTTTTAAGAGTTTCAGTAAGTTTTAGTGAACGCCAATAAAGGCTATTTTTCCAGCTGTGCAAAACACAATAACAAGCCTTTTCTTGTTCATGTTAGTAAACTTACTTTTTTAACCGAGGCACAAATGGAGATGTGTTCAAAAATGATTAAAAGGTATAATGTATGTAATTAATTTATTAAAAAACAATTTTGCGAAAAATAATCGATTTTTAAATCGATTATTGTTTCGCATCCCTAAACTAGCTTGACTTGAAAAGTAAAAATATTAAAGGAAAATAACCTAGAAATTGTTTTGTTTTGCTGCGTTGGATGACAAAAACCTTTAAATTATTCTCATTGTCTATTTATGTTGTGATTTAATAGATTTCGAAGTTACGGCGCTATGAATTCAGCAGTCGAAATTAGTTCTTACCGTGATCAACATTTTAAGGCAAGAAACATTGTTGTCCATTGGAAAATTGTATTTTTTATAATATCTGTTTACTAATAATTGTTTTTTTCTAAATGTCATCAGGGTTCGAGGAGTGAGCAGGAAAAGTTACTTAAAGCATCATCTACACTTTATATTGGAAATTTGTCATTTTACACCACAGAAGAACAAATTTATGAACTTTTTTCAAAATGTGGTGATATAAGAAGAGTTATTATGGGTCTTGACAAATATAAAAAGACTCCATGTGGATTTTGCTTTGTTGAGTATTATACACGGTTGGATGCAGAAAATTGTATGAGGTAAGGCAAAGTATTATCTGTGTAACTGTCTTGATTTATGTGGAAACATAAAACATTTCAACCATTTCTAAATATATTACAGATATATAAATGGTACCAGACTTGATGATAGAATCATTCGTTCTGATTGGGATGCAGGTTTTATTGAAGGGAGGCAATATGGCAGAGGCAAAACTGGTGGACAGGTAATTCTTTGTTACATTTTTAATGTGAAGTAAATTCAATAGTTACGTTATCTCACATATTATTTTGATCAGAAAATAGTTCCCTGCAGCTTGTGTGCCACAATCATGTAAGATGCAAATGCTCAATACACATAATATGCAATGCAGTTAGTTACTGCCATTTAGTTTTATATATATTTTCTCCTATGATACATGAATGTTCTATGTTGAAAGTTGTGACCAATAAAGCCACTGTTTTGTCATGAATGTCATATCTGAGCATTTGTTTATTTCTTGTAGATACATTTTACTCGCAGATACACTTTTTAAAAATCCTCCTTTTTCGTTCCTGTTACGTACACTATTGTCTAGTACAGTCAAACACAATCCAATTTACAACTATTAACTTTATTATTTAACACTGCTCATAGATACACTTTTGAAAAATGTCCACTTTCCAAAGCTATAAGTGTTTTGGCTTGAGTATGGAACTTTTCAGAGTTTTCATCTATCACATGATTAATATAAAATATAGAATATAAAACTGGTTAAATAGAATTGTAAATTTTGAGTATGTATGTGTACCAAAAGTGATTACTTGAGTTTCCAAAAAGTGTATTTAATGGGCATGAAAGCAGAGATTTAAAAAAAGTATATCTACAAGGAAAGTGTATCTACGGGGAATAAACCTTGCATCCAAGGTCTCCATCTCAAAGCATGCAGTTGTTGCAATTTCCACACACACTATAAACATATGTCTGTACATACGGTAAGGTTGGACTTTGATATAGGTACTATTATTTTGTGTTTTAGGTGCGAGATGAATACAGAACTGATTATGATGGAGGGCGAGGTGGCTATGGGAAGATCATCGCACAAAAAATTACACCCAGTCCTATGGAACGTTGAAAATAATTGAAGTGTGTTTTTGTGTTTTATTTGTAAAGGACAAACTGTCAAGAAGACTGTTAAGTTGTACTAGTGTGACTACTTTCAACTATATCTGAATACCAATTAAGTATAATATGTTGAATTAAATTTTTACATGTATTTATGATTTCGTATTTTACTTGATTAATTGGTTGTACATTATTTGTGTACTATTTTTGGTAGGTTTCCTGTGAACACCTAACAGCAGAACAAAACTAGCAGCGATAACACAAATAACAGCTAAAAGTGCTCCAATGAAACTGATTAGGTTCAAAGGATAGTTTCATCTACATTGCTGGTTATTTATTTATTTCTTATGAAACCACCTTACCACTTACAAATCATGTCACTAACTTATTTATTAGCTAAAAGTACATTATGTTTGGATCAATAATTCTTAAAAACCTTCAAAATAATAGAAATTAGTCTGAGTCAAATAGCAATTAGATTGGTGGTTGCATTTTTTTCACTAGGTGTCATGAAATCTAGAAAGAGAGGAAAGAGATGGATTGGGTTAAAAGCCACCTAAGCTGTACTAAAAACATGATGTGCGTTAATAAAGGAAAGGTACACATATTATAACGAAGTTCAATAAAAAGTCATAAGTATTTTCAAAAGTATATTGCAAAATTTTTTTAAATGTATGTTAATAATAAGAATAATACTGACTAACGTAAATAAATTTAGGAAAAATATATTCGTTCCAACATACGGCGCGTCGTGTTAAATGTTAGTCTTAAATAAATTATCACTTATAATTATTATTCTTAAGCAATGATAATAATAAAAACAGCTTGTTGTACAGTGATATAACACTTAAAGCATCATAAAATAACATTACAAACAAGTGTAAAAATAGATATAGAATAACTATAAATTCAACAATATTTATATTCAATACAATACAATACATAGAATGTGAATACAACAATAACAAACTACAAAAGCCCTTTAGAGGGTATCAATAACCAAAGGTTTCATAAACATCTGCAATCAGATCGAGTCCATATGGCTTTGTTGCATAATTATAATTGTAGATTCATAAGTACTTCTTTAGTTAACGTAGATCAATCATAACGTGACTTGTGACTTACGTGCCTAATCTCTAGGTGAGGTTTCAGGCATGAGATCTAACCAGAGCGTTTTCGCTTCGCGAAAGTCATACTGGTTCAGATGTACTATTACCTGAAATATAAAAAGTGTTATGTATTTCAAATAAAAATGGTATCAATTGGCTTGATTAACAAAGACCCTAAAGTGTAGCAGGATTGTGATAGACAACATTTCAAAACACTACAAGCAACCCCCCCAACCCATACCAGACCCCCGAAATATTCTGCCAACTGAGCTATCTGGGGAGTCGCCTGCCCGCGGTGCACTCTGCTGATTAACGGAGAAGGCTCTGGCGACCCGCCAACACGCACTGGACCACCGCGGCGGGTTATGGTCCAAACCCCCCCAAAATGACGAAAGTCAATGGGGGAGGCCTATGTTCAGCAGTGGACTTCCTACGGCTGATATGATGATGACTTTGAGTGGGAACCATAAATCACAAATGACATACCTGTCCAATAACAGGGCTACCTCCAAGGAAGCCCTTATGCGTTGCGACAGTGACCTCCACCTGTCTTGAGTGCAGCTCCGCTAATGGGATCACCCACTCGAACTGCTCATCGTATTCAGGCATGCAACTATCTTTCACAACCTATACAAAGAACGAATATGAAATTTTCATATTATCATCATCTTAGCGATAATTGCGATTGTATTCGAGGCTTATCATCGTAGTGCCGGGTTCTGCTTATAAATTATAATATAATACTTACTAAAGCTGCCTTTTTGGATGGTTTGATTGAATGGCGAAGGTATGTACCTAAATCTGCTGAATTAGTTAAGTGTGTCAGAGTGCAGTATGCAGAAAAAAGGCACCTGGCGGGCCGAGGCCCTAACTACTGAAGTTAGGATTCTGTATATATGTTACTGTAAAAGCCCAAACTACGGTAAATCCTAACATTTTCCGGTAAATCTTATGATTTACCAATACGAGTTGGTAAATGTAATGAATTTATAAAAAAGGACGAGTCTTTTAGTACCATTAGAATTTAGTACATTCTAGTATTTACCAGTGACGGTTGGTAAATGTTAATTAAGTATACAAATCTATTCCGGCGCTTCGCCGGCCGCTGCCGCGGCACGCTCGCTCGGCTCCCGCTGTTGGGGTCACAGTTCTAACCTAACTCACTTTAGGATCCCATCTTAGGATTTACCGTCATTCGGGATTTTACAGTAACATATAAACTAAGCAAATGCTTTATTTTGTAAAAAAAAATATATTTCAAAAATATGATACTCAGATACCTATGCACTCGCAATATAGCCACTTATATAGTAGGTACCTACGGAATTTCTAATTGTTAGAGATTATATAGGTAACGGTTCAATTCACCGGTGCAGCTCCAATTGGGTATTGTTACTGAGCTTATTGAATAAAAAATAGTACAAGAGCGGTAAAAATTAACTATGTTCTTAATTTTTCGTTCCGTTCATTATAGTAAATTGGATAACAACGAAGTATGTCGTCATATTTCTTCATTTCATTGAAGTTTTCATAGAAATGCCTTAGTAAGAAGAAACAGATTTGACAGTCAAGTACTTTATCCAAGGTATTAAAACTTAAGAACAACTTACTACAGTCTTTCGTTTGGAGTCCTTGGAACGCCCCGGCAGTAAATACAATTTCACATATGGGTCAGGCACATTGGTGGGGTCCTTCAGAGGTATGTGCCTTAGGAAAGAAATTATTTCTTATTATTTTACATAACGTTAATACCTACGTACATTAAAAAAAATACTTACATAATTTTGTGCACTACAACATAAAGGGTTTGGTTCTGCATACTGTAGCGTAGCGACAGTAATACACGTCCAAGACCTGCTTCTCCAGCCGATCTGTTATTGAAGATAAGTAATGGTTTACCGATCAGTGTGTATATTATTAGCATTGCATAGTAAAAAAGTAAACAAACTGCGGAAGTCCCACATTACGCTATTGAGTTTAGAAAAGAAGTACTAATTCACATGTGAAAAAAATATTTGGATAAAATAAGGGGTTGTTATAGTAGATTGTTATACAAGGAGCTAAAATGACCAATTATATACGAGGTAGTTTTACTCCCGAGCTTTATCGAGGGAGTAAACAGAAACCCGAGTTTTAATGGATTTTAGCGCCGTGTGTTACACTATACTTTTCACTACGATTGCGAGAAAATAAAACAATCCAATACAATATGTACATAGTTTATTTTATTAAAATTAAATGTACAATTCTGGATATTTAACGAGATGTTTTTTCCCGGTAACTTAATTTCAGTCCTCTGTGAAGATGAATGTTGAGTTGTCTGTGGGGTAAACGTGGGACTTTCTCTTCTATTTGTAAATTAGGGTCTCCATTCTCACTAGATGATGTCATTTTCACTATTGTAAAATTAATTACGGTCACTACCAATTCAATTTGCAATTAGAGAAAAATTATAAAGATTTCGCGCCAATGTCTTTTTTTTGTTTCTTCTGTAGCCCCGCAACACATTGCATGCATTCATGGCTTAAAGGTCTTGTAACCAAGCCAAAAATCTTCAAAAAAAAAAAAAAAAAAATTGCATGCATTCTACCAGAGATCGCCGATTTTAGTTCCATTTTCAAAATTAAAATGAAGTTCTTTTTTTATGAAACAGTAATTATGTAGAGTCTTTATTCATGATTATTCTACTTATGACAAAAGACTTTTTCGTTTTTGTAGGCTCATTGTCATTTGACACACAAAAATTAAAAAAAAAAAACTTAGGGGAAGAATTGCTATTTTTTCTTCGCTCTGGTACGCCACAATGACGGTCTTTTTGAGCAAGAGGAGTGAAAACATATTTTTAAATAAACGGCTTTTGATTTCGCTGTCGGGAAGAAGAATGCGAATCCGGCTTAGATAGGCTTGCTTGAGTTTTGTAGAGCTTTCTCTCTATCGCATATCGGGCAGAGAACGAAGGCCGTTTTTGTTTATAAAATATAAGCTGTTCCTGCGTGGAAATATCGGGATTAAAGAGTAGCCTATGATACTCAGGGATAATGTAGCATGCAAATGGTGAAAGAATTTTTGAAATCGGTTCAATAGTTTCAGAGTTTATCGATTATAAAAAAACATCAAATCATCCTCTTCAAAATATTATAACTGGTCCTCCCCGGCTTCGGTTGTGGCGTCTTTCGAACCCCTGTTGAACCCCTTTCACCCATATATGCCCGTAATTTATTAGTTTCATTTAATATATGGGAATCTGCCGGATTTTTTGATATTTATGATTACTGCTCCGCTCCCTTAGGTACCAGCGTGATTATATATAGCCTATGACACAAATAATGTCGCTTTCTATTGGTTAAATAATGTTCAAAATCGCTTTAGTAGATCCAGAGAACTTTAACTCCTTATAATATTAGTATCGATATAGGTAACTATAACTTCGTTTTCAACTACTCTAGATAGATATAAAGCTGTAGAGTACACTCATGAGCTGTGCGGTATAGAGAATGCTTTACACAACCGAAGCAAGCAGATCCTAACCGGACTTTTACTCTTCTTCCCAAGATACTAAATGAAAAGCCAAGTACTGTAGTAATATTTCTTACGTTGTCAGAGATGAGGTTCTATGAATTAGTTTTGGAGACTCCCTTCCAGTAGGAGGCGAGTACTCTTGAGGCACATCTAAAACAGCAATACAAACGATTATATAAACACGGCAAATGAAAAACAAAATATGTAGATCAGATATGAACAGTATCGGTGTAACTTACCAACAGCCTTTTCGATAACTTCAACAGGAACAGATTTCTCAGAACTATTATCTGGCTCACCGTCGTCAATGTTCTTTAGTTCAGGTTCAGTCAGGCGAGCTAAAAAAAAGTTGAATTATACACCTATTTATTGGATCACAAAGACAGGCTTATTAGATTTAATTAATCATCGAACATTCCGCAGTAGGATTTTATGAAAATAAGGCTCGCTTTTTAACATAATTGTTATAGTTGGTCAACGAGTCACAAAAATTATAAAGATCGTGATGTTATTTCGTGCAATAACCGAACTATTTAATTCTTATTTTCGTTTTAATTATGGATCCTTATTAAATAAATATTCGGTATAGTTTGCTCCAGTAATACAATTCACTCGATTTAGATAATAACGACACGGTTTCACGAAATAAGTGATTCCACCTATAATTTACTTGATACCACAGTACCTGCTTCGTAAGGAATTGGATCAGATGATGGTCCATCAATCGTTTCAGCAGACAAAGTTGTTGGTGGTGGCGCAGTAGGAGTTATGGGCGGTGACGGCTCCGCCGGCAATTCCGCTGCTATTTCTTCCTCCACTAAGTCTTCTTCTCTGATAGCTTCTTTCAAAATCTATATATATAGAATAGTTATATAGAAGTATATATAGAAACAAATATATAGAAGTTTGTTATGAAAATTAATCAACATCAAATCGTCAGATTGAGCTTCTCACCCGCAGTTGTAAAGACAAAATGATCTTCGACTCCGGACCTGACTTCTGTAGCATAAGCGGTTGTGTTATCATAGTCAAATCTTTTTGTTTCAATAATGTCGAGAGTCCATAAACTAGTTGACCAAGCTGGCTTCCGGTTTTCGAGTCCAAAACCTACACAAAATTTTTATTATTGCTCTCAGCCATATTCAAATATTAATAAAGGTCTAACATGTTTTAATAATTCATTTCATTTATTACTTGAACTAAGTACAAAATGTTGATTATCGCTCGCTTAGTAATGTGCCGGGTAGATGGCAATAGGCTCGCTCCCTATTACATTGGGACCTAAACATAACTGGCGAATCGTGGGTGTGCAATTCACCTCTGCCTACCCCTTCGTGGATACAGGCGTGAAGTTATGTTATGTTACAAAATAAATAAAGATCAAGTGGGTGCGCTAAAGTTCACCTTAATTTTCAACTCCGATAATTGGAACTCCGAAAATGTTCTTCCTAACATTTTTCATCCTAACAATCACAATTCCTAACTACTCTGTCTCTAATGTTCATAATTTCGAAGCAATCAACATCATAATGTCGGTAGCAATAAAGATCTATTATACTTTTATTAGTTTTCCTATATTTTTTCAACATAACCATCTTTTACACTATTATTCAAAGTCATATCTTTTTTGTTTAGATTTCTTTCTATTCATAATAATCAGTATTATATACATTTATTTTGCGTAAATTTTCCAGTTTTAGTTATTTACTTATTTTCACATAACATGTATAACATATAAGAATAATTTATAGTACCATGGTACAAGTAGCACTTTACCCACCATATACCACGGTACTATGTATAGTCATTGGGTTAGGTTAGAACTGTGACGAAGCGAGCGTGCCGCGGCAGTGGCCGGCGAAGTGCCACTTACTCGGTAAATATATCTTTACGAGTATTAGTGACAATATTATGGTAATTATGTTTAGGGATAAAAGCGTTATGATAAAAAACCGTAGGAGTTTTAATATTTTTGCATATATAATGTGATTAATCACAAGTTTCGGAAACATAAGTGTTATGAACATCGCCGGTAGCACTACTAATAGTATGAATAAAAAAAAACCGTTCCCGCAGGGGGAACGCACAGGTAGATTTCGTGAAGCAATTAATATTATTTTATATAGAGAACTACGGACGGATTTTTTTTTCTCGAAAACGGTAACTTTTAGCGAAAAACTTTTGAGACATTTATTTTAAACTTAAAAATGGCCTATCGATTAAAAATGTTTCCGACAACAAGAATGTTCACCGGTTAGAAGTTATGATTTTTTCCCCGAAAAATTTTGGTTTTTCCCCCCTCCACTTTTAGTTAAAGTTTTAATCTTATAGCTTTATAATTAAAAGTTGTTGGTATTCATGTATACTATGGGATAAAATTAGAACGGTTCGAATATCTTTCATGGAACGTGAAATTTTGAGGAAAAACTGATTTCACAAAAAGTGAGGCCCTACCGTCCCCTTAGGCCGGATTCCACCCGTTCACGAACTTAAACTAAGTTTACACCCAAGCAATTTTTGACCGCAGTTTGAAAGCGATCGGGACAAAAATGAGAGTGCCGCAAATTTTGGGAAGTGGACCCATACATACATATATATATATATATATATATATATATATATATAAATAAACATTTTGACCAGTGGTCATTTCGGACTCAGGGGGTCATAACTAGACCTCCTATGAAGACATTTTTTTAAAATTCGACAGTAGTCAAGAAACCAATAGGTAGATCGATTTCATCGAAATCTACCTTAAACTTTAGGATGAAAAATTTTAGGAGTGATCATTCGGATTAGAAATCATTAGGAAGAACAATTTCGGGTAAAGAACTTTAGGTGAGCCAATATGGACCCAGATCAAGTAAATAGACAGGAGAATCTACGAGTCTTCTATATAGGGCAGATAACGTTATTTCACAATTCTTCACACGTCACGGGTCTGTAAAAGCAGCCAGTAGAAAGCACGGTCTTCTTTATAGAATATTAAATAGACGTGAAATTATTATTGTATAGAAACGTGAAATATCGTATTCAGAATACGATTTTACGAGATTTAGGCAGTTTTGTATTATATTTTGTTGTTGTTTGTTAGGTACCAGGAGTATTTTACCTTGATCTCCAAGTTATCGATTTCAGGATTTTGCACTAAGAAAGAGTATCCTATCTCGTAGACAGGATCGTCAGTTCTCATCTGCACAGCTGAATTCTCTGTCTTCTTGCCCACCGTTACGGTTAGATACGGATCAGGTCTTGCCTGTGCGCGTGCATTCTGTAATAAACCAACAAAATATTGACGAGAGACCGTATGGTAAAGTTTAATAGTTACCACATATTAACAAATACCCAAGTTCTATGAAAACAGATTAGAACAAGATAAACAGTACGCCAATACACCTTTACGGGGTGAAAATGTTATTACTTATATCGCTACTACTTCAACTTATATCGCTGTTGCATAATTTTATCGCTATTATGGTCTGAATACCAGAACGTGCGCTCCTCTTATCTTATTGAACACAAAGTTCCCCCGAGAGGGTAAAATCTAATAACAGTATGTCAATTTGTCCGTGTTAAAATCAATGGCTTTGTAGTAGAAAAACACGTGCTACGTTTTTTAGACAGGCTGCACTCATCAATTAGCATAAACAAGTGTCTTACCGGCAACTTTTTGCAAGAATCGATGTAAACGGAGACAATTGCAGAACTAACGTCTCCTGTTTTAATCAACAGTGTCTCGGTCAGCGCCTGAAAGTAAATAATAAGTTATATTTTTCTTTAGATGATGTAATTGGATGTGTTATTATAAGTACTTACACGGCTAAGTTCCGATACATCAGTCGTCAAACGGTGCCAACTAAGACGAAGCTCCACCTTTCCATGCTTAGCTTGTTGAAGAGTTTGCCACTAGAATTAAACTAAATATCAGGTATACACAATTTCTTATATTATGCTGATTTTGATCTACCTATGATTAATTATTTATTTATGTATGACTTGTGAGTTGTGGCGCTAGAGCGTTCGACTGCTATATCAGTGGTTGCGGGTTCGAATTTTACTACAATAAGTGTAAATATTTTATTCTAATAAATAAAGTTTTCTATAGAAACAGGTAAGTATGAATATCGCGTTGCAATGCTGGGCTAGAAAGTGTCCCCGTGGTGCACGTGAGACTGCTTCTGCCAGTTAATGTTTTGCCGAGGTATACGAAATAACGAAATAGTATTGAAGAATCGGAAAAGCGTCGACAAAAGTGTATTATATCTGAAAGGGATCACTTGAAACTAAAAATATATGAATATCGATGAATAAATAAACAGTTTTTAATAAATATAAAAAGTCACCTTACTTTTTGAACAAAATGTGTGTGAGATTTATACCCTTTATTTTTGAAATATATAGGTATAGTTCGATGAAAACAGTTTTGTTGCAAATTAAATTCTCTACATCTTTAATTCCATGACGTTTAGCCGTAGAACCCAAGATAACAAAGATTTTAACGAAAATAGATAAAAAGTCTAGGGTTTATGGGACCGCACCGAGATAATCAGTCCCAAGCCAACCTCATCTAAGAGCCGGCACACCTGCTGATTGATGGACGAGGTTCCGGCGCAGGCTTTCCACTCGGGGTATGGTCAAACGGTAGTCACCCCCCATAAAAGCCAAAACAAACCAAACTCGATTATTAATTCGTGCGCCAATCCCGGTTTCATCCGAAGCTTGCAAATTTGAAGCCCAGAGCAATAAAAGTGCTTTTATAAATTTTCTGTGCGATGCATATTTTGCCCGATATGGCGTAAAATCAAATGGCACTCCTTTTACAAGATGAGGGCCGCGGGACAAAGGTTGCGACCCCACAAATTTGGATTTAACTTTATAAAAAGCCCCTCTAGACATCCTAAAAATAAAATTGGGTTCTCTGACCATTGCACGCTAAGCCTTAGAAAATGTAACATTTCAATGGACTAACATGATAATTATTTTATTGTGAAGATATGCGAAATATTAACTTACCTTATCCAAACGACCCAAACGCGCAATTTGGGAAATGTCTAGCGAGCACCTGAAATTACAATACATTTAGATCCCAAACACCGTGGGACATTAAGATTTTTTTTTGAAAAAGAAAGGTTAACACAATCAGATTTTGAAAAAACATTCAAGTTTTGAAGTAATACATGCAAAAACAGCATTCAGTGAACTCAAAGCGTAGATATGTGTAGGTATGTAAGAATTGAATTTAATAGAAAATGCAGAGAAATAATTAGTTAAAATTAGCCGATACGGATACTCCAAAGCCAGATTGTGGTCATGTTTTTATATGGGTAAATGTACAAGTGTTCTATGAAATACTAACTGAAATATATTTAGGTTATTGAATGTTTACTTGTAACTGCGAAAAAATAAAGATGAATCAGATGAATTGTCTAAGTTGTTATTACTGTGCGTTTCAAATTTGTTACAGTTGTATAGTGCTTTTTCGTTAATGTACGAATATAATTTGAATGTAGGTGCGCAGTAAACGCTCGGTGTTTGCTTTTAATGGCAGAAATGTTAGTATACAGTGATATACTTTGTCTAGTATGGGTACATATTGTATAGCACGTGGCGGCAGCGACCGACCTGCCAAGTTTCTCATCCCGGCCTGTGCGGTCCCAGTCGTAAATCTTGATAAGCATTACCGCCGCGCTGCTTCGAAGTATAGACTGTCACAACCCAACCCACCATGTTACACATACATATAAAGCTTTTGTTTTAATTGGGATTAGTGTCCTTGATATTTACAGATTTGTTATTCAGTGAAGTTATTGCCAATTGGTTATATTAAATTATTTAAGTATGTAATAAAAATACAAATGTGTCAATGTTAGAAATTTAGTTGTA
The DNA here is from genome assembly GCA_946251805.1 of Cybosia mesomella. Taxonomy (NCBI): domain Eukaryota; kingdom Metazoa; phylum Arthropoda; class Insecta; order Lepidoptera; family Erebidae; genus Cybosia; species Cybosia mesomella. Next base: position 22,944,096 of record OX276390.1, on the reverse strand, counting down.
TAGAAAGTATAATATACATAGAGGTAAATACCAAAATATAGCGATAAATAAACTTGCCACGTCATATTAATATTACTGTTTTATGTTCAAATGTGTCTGCTGGGTATTCATATAGAGATAAAAGGATAAGATGGCCACACATAGTTCTTACACACACTAGCTGTAGATATCAAACAGAACACCAAAGTAATAAAAACCGCTTAATACAAAACTGAATCTCATTATCACCGATGAAATAGAAACGCACAGTACCTACTAGGTTTTTAAACGGTGATTATAAGAATCAGATAAAACAAAACAATGCGAACACGGTAATGAAATGTCGCCCATTGGAAGCAGGGCACTAATAGCGGCGGAGACGGACCTGCCAAGAAAATCATCGTTCTGTATTCCCATTCCCGGGTCCCAGTCCCACAGCTCGCACTGCAGCTCTTGACTCTTCCTTGAGCTTATTATCGCCTTGGGACAAAATCACAACATATGGATATGTTAGTTTTGCGCCAAAAACATAAATTAAATTTGGAATTTGAAGGTTGGCCCGATTAACAGTTTCAATTTATAAAGGACTAGTTGGCAAGTATATAAAGTCGTTACAACATCACAACATCGATATAGAAGTTAGTTTCATTCAATAACTTTTATATCGTCGTTATATTATTAAAGGAAATATTGGATGTAGCTATGAAGAAGAGATTTATAATAATTCAATTATGAGACATCAAAGGAACTTACCTCCACCTGAATTACTAAAATTGTTTGCACATGCACTATGACGTGATAAACTCATGCAGTCATAGCTAAGTTATGCTTTGAAATGAGATGCAATAAATAAATATGCGAAAATATATAACTTTAATAAAACATTCGATTTATTTTGTTCCTTTAAGCATCTCATATCTTTTAATAGGTATTGATTGTATCGTACCAAAGTAAAAGTAATTCCTAAACATAAATATCTTGATTTTTTGGAAGGACAATAAATCAATACTTATTCTACTTAAGTCATCAAGTTACCAGTACCCAGTTATATTAGTAGCCAATAAAATTGGTGTATTTCACTGTCAACTACTAGACCAGTTAGACAATCTATGGAAACTGACATTTATGCCGATTCTGATGTAACAAAACTAAACGAGTTGGACAAGATTAAGATGTATTCCTATCTCTTTTTCAACAGAATGCAAGATTGTTGTGACAAACTCGTTTCTTCATGTTTTTGTAACAACTGAATCGGTGCCAATAACAATGCATGAAGCAAGTGCAACCATCAGCGTAGCACGTAACGTAACCTATTCTCTTAAACGGTAACTGCTTGCCCCATCCCCTACAACCGCAACCAAGTACTTACTTGCCCAGTTTGTCGTCATCATTGCCCTCGTCCTTGTCGAACACTTCTATGTCCAACATTTGGCCCAGAGATTGCATTATACGCGCCTTTATGCCACACGCGCATAGTCCGAAGCAAACATAAGTGAGGAAAACAAAATCTTGTTCATAACTATGTACTTACTTGGTAACACGTTCGGGAACTCAACTTATTAGTTTATGGTGAAATTACAGATCACAAAATTAATGTACAGGCAATAATACCACGTTTTAACTCAGACAAGGATTTAGAAAAAGGTTCTTAGTAATTAGTCAGTATATTATTTTAGATTTTTATGTAAACTTCAAATAATAGTATCTTATATCGTATAAGTTATCAAATTTCACCATGCAATCATTTTGCTAAGCATAGTAACTTTTTAAAATGATTAGATTATCGTCGTATGAGTTTCATGATATACTTCAAGCGACTTTTCAAAAGTATTTCAACTTAGAAGTGCATGCATAACATATAACAATATTTAAAAAAAACATCAATCATATTTGGGTACAGCAAACATACTTCGGAATAGTTATAAAATGCTGGGTTGGTCATGCTCATTCCTGATTGTGCATTTGTAATACGATAGCAATACAATCCTCTTATCATTACTTAGTCTGGCCATAAATACTGTTACTATTAAACATAAACAAAATATTACATTTGAATTTGGAATCTGTCATTTTTATATGATTGTTCATGTGTTTTCTCATTTTGGCGCCAATACATTTTACAACCGGTACGTCGTGATTTTGGCGGGACGTCCCGATTTTTATGTGTCGGACGGGATGTCCCGCACGAGACAGGTTTAGTCCCGCTTTTACTATCTATCTACATTTTTTTACTATCTATCTCTAAACCTACAATTGGGTCACAAGTCCCAAGCACTGTCCCGAGTTCCCAACTCAGCAACGCGATTGACCCACACGGAGAATCTATGGATTGCTAAGAATATCGGTCTCTCATGTAAACGTAATTTAAAACTTAGATACAAAGATTAAAATTATAAAAACTGTTTTCCTATATCCCGCTTTCGACGAGAGAATCCCGCTTTCTTCACTCGAAAAATTTCGAAGTCCCGACTTACCAAAAAAAAATTCTGGCAACGATGATGTGAACACACTACATAACTAAGTCACTTGCAATTCGCGTCCTGATGAGAAATTATACAAGTACATAGTACTTGATGGTTGGGTAAATATTATGTTTCATGTAGACATTCACAATGTTTTTGATAAATCAGAAATGAGCCGAAATTATAAACAACTTACCCAGTAAAGTCCCCAAATTATTCAAATATAAGCAAGCACATTTTAAAAGTTAAGTACCAACGTTAAAAAAATACTTAAGGGCCTCGTAATCTACGACTGATCTCTGCACCAATAACTAGTTTAGATTACGATCATGGAATAACAGATATTGATTTACACCTATCGGTCCCAGTCGTAGGTTAACGTGCCTTAAGTTCGTCACTAAAATACTAAAGATAAAATTTTAACAATATTAATACAACTAATACTAAGATATTAAAATACCCGCGGGTGCTAAAAAGTAGCATGAAAATGCAGGAAGATTAGTATTCTCACCTCACACCAGTAATCCCAACGAGGGTTCACATTATTGTCGATGTGTTTGGTCTTCCATTGCTGTGCACCCACCGTTATGATCGCGTATGGATCCGACTTACCCTTACCTGCGAAATATTTCGTATTGTAGGGTAAACATTCACGTACCTGTGAGCCTAACACGACGCGCACTAATCAATTCAGAGGGAGAGAGATGGAGCTATACAAGGGTGCTATACTCAGTCGGTCCGATTCCGACACGTCCATCCCATCCGTGCCAACGAAGCCCGAGGGGGTTTCCACACATAAAAAAAGGGTGTATAGCTCCATCCCTTCACAGCTGAACCGCTACCCCAAATTAATTTGCTTATGCGCGTCGTGGTAGGTCCGCTGTACTATCGACAGTATAGTATAAGGGAAAAAGTCCGAAAACATTATAACTGTGTGAATTACAACTAATGTACCCTCAAATTTACAGTAATATAAATTGTAGCTATTTACAACGGTTCCACGAAAATAATTAAATGGACCCCCTCGCGTTGATAGTAATAGAGTAACAAAGTTCACCCACACTGAGTTTTGGACCTATCATTAACATACATATGTACATAACGTCACGCGTTTTTCTCATTGGGGTAGGCAGAGAGGGTTTCCACTTGCTACGATCCTGGCATGCAAGCCTTTAGCTTTTTCTTCTACCATAATTATTGTTTAATTTGCGCACCCGGTCGTCCTCCTCCCAAAAGTCCTCGAGCTGATTGACATACGTACGCCTAGGTCGATCTTTACCGGGTTGCCCATTTACCTTGGCTTTATTGAACTGAGAGTGAGACGTAGTCGAGCGTAAAGCTATCTATACTCCACTCGGTGTATTTCGGTTGTGACGCTACTCCACCTAAACTAATCGACCAATTTCGACCAAACTTGGTATGTAAATACAACTTGATACCCGGAACGTTTAGAAAAAATAAAATTGAAAATCGAACATACCAATCACCCTTCAAAAATGTCAAAATCTGATTTCTCCAAAATGGTCAATGTTGAGAGCACGATTTTGGCGCCAAAATGTGCAATTTAACTATTGGCTTATGACAGAAAAAGAAAATTGAAAATCGGTCTAGCAACGGAGGAATAATCACCGAAAAAACAATTCAATGGTATTCAATTGAAAAACAAATTGAATTCCTGAGACGAGCTCAGCCGAATACAAGGGATTTTCGATTTTGCGTTTTTTTTTTTTTTTGCGATTTTTCGTTTATCTTGCAATGGTTCACCCCAGCACGAATCTATTACCGAAAACAGCAACTCGATAGCTTATCTCCTTCATACCCAAAACCGTGACAGAAAATCGGCAACGACGACGACGACAACTCCTTAGCAATAGGGCTTTTCTAAAGAAAATCCCTAAAAATTGCGCGTGAATTGTAGGTAATCATGTAGTGCACTCTCAGCTCAACATTGCAACAGCAGAAAGCATTGCGCCTCTAGTAAATATGTGTCGTGAATCTCGTTGTTATATCTCGATAAGAAATTAATATGTATTGCACATATTAATTTCTTAATTTATAACACTCACCAAGCATTGACACATCCTTCTTCATGAGATTCTGCGCTTGGACGAGATGGATACGAAGTACACCCTGAAAAAAAAACATCAAACTTAATGATCGACTTTGAAATTTAACAATTTACTAATTTTTTTCAGTCATAGTCCCATTGTTAAGACTAATACCCAATTTGCTTTAATATGACAACATCTGGTAGTCCCTTAAGTGATTTGTATTATGATAGTCGGTATCCTAAAAAAAAAATCCGTTCCCGCAACGCACAGGTAGATTTCGTGAATCAATTAATATTATTTTATTAACACGTTTTTTTTTCTCGAAAACGGTAACTTTTAGCGAAAAACTTTTCTGACATTTACTTTAGACTTAAAAATGGCCTATCGATTAAAAATGTTTCCGACAGCAAGAATGTTCACCGGTTAGAAGTTATGATTTTTTTCCCGAAAAATATTGGTTTTCCCCCCCTCCACTTTTAGTTAAAGTTTTAATCTTATAGGTTTATAAGTAAAAGTTGTTGGTATTCATGTATACTTTGGGATAAAATTAGAACGGTTCGAATATCTTTCACGGAACGTGAAATTTTGAGGAAAAACTGATTTCACAAAAAGTGAGGCCCTACCGTCCCCTTAGGCCGGATTCCACCCGTTCACGAACTTAAACTAAGTTTACACCCAAGCAATTTTTGACCGCAGTTTGAAAGCGATCGGGGCAAAAATGCGACCGTGAGAGTGCCGCAAATTTTGGGAAGTGGAACCATACATACATACATATACTGCCCAACTAAGCGCAAAAGCGGTACCTCAATGAAAGGGACTTTCGAGATAATTGGAGTTTTGTAAAAATAGTTTTTTTTTTACTTTACATATTGACTTTTTTGCTTATTAAATAGAATTTATATATTATATTGGATCTATTTCTTACCACAATAGTTAAAATATCAAAAATGTATCTGGATATACCTTTTTCATGAGATACGGCTATACCGCTTAGTAATTATAAAATTAAAATTTGAGTTACCGCTTTTTCGTTAGCTCTTCTCCTACATGTATGTATACAAAAAAGTATGAATTTTCTATCGAATAAAATATGTATTAATTTAAAGGAAAAAAAGATTCAAAGTACATTTATAAAGTCTTTTATTATTCAAATTTATAATGTCATAAAAAAATTCTGCAGAAAAAACGGATTCTATGAATTAATCTAGTCAAAAGTAGGCAGTTCTCTCCAAAAGGACATTCTGTTTTGAGGTATAATATTTTTTCTGCTTTCAGAGGAGACAGGATGAGCGATGCTGTTAGTGGTGAAATGGCCCAGGGTCAGTCGAGGTGCGAGGGATATGCTCTATGGGTAACCTTACACCCCGGCGTCTGAAGACCCGAGACGGCGTGCGGTTTTAGTCGGTGCAAGCCCGACATAACCGCCCCCGCTGGCCGGCGGGGGGGTATCCGAAGGGATTTCCGCATGATAAAAAAAAAAAAAAAAGGTATAATATTTTGAAAAGATTTCAAAATATTTTCTTTTTTGATTTTAGAAATACGTTGCAATTTTCTTCTTCGGTGGTGGCAAAACTTGAGTTTTCAAAATTTTATTTCCGATTATGCTCGCAGTGATAGGGTCTTTATTGAATCCAGTTTTGTATGTTAAATCCAAAGCGGTGGCGGCCAAAGTCCACCGGTAACCCTGGGATTATCCTTTCGAGGGCTTACCCGGGGTGCCCGGCAACGGACACTTGGGGAGGACACCGTGCGGTTTTAGTTGATACACGACATAACCACCCCGGCGGGTTTCGTCACTACCTCCCAACCTCCTAACTACCTGGGAGGTAACGGGTAGTGATAAAAAAAAAACAAATGACCGTGCACAAATTTATTAAAGTGGCAAGATAGCCGGCTCAGCCAGAGGGGCTTATAATGGTGCTCGAGCCTCATACACAATGGTACACTGGATTTCCGCACGTAAAAAAATAAAAAAAACTAAACTGCCTCTATTGACTTCTACTTCGACCATTTAATTAATATATGGACGCGGTTTAATTCGAGACAGTTTAAACTGTGTCGTGTAAACTTCCCAGTCATAAAAATCTCTTTATAAGTCATCTCTTTAGGTTTTACGTTTTTTCCTGCAGAACTAACTGCCTGAGAAAAATCTGAAAAATCATAAATTTTGTTTTTCATGAGTTTCATTCGGTGGAAACTGTCGGCCGTATCAAGCAAACCATAAGAGCCAATTTGATTTGCTGCTGCCACCGTATCTTTTTTTTTATTTTTATTATCGTGCGGAAATCCCTTCGGATACCCCCCCGCCGGCCAGCGGGGGCGGTTATGTCGGGCTTGCACCGACTAAAACCGCACGCCGTCTCGGGTCTTCAGACGCCGGGGTGTAAGGTTACCCATAGAGCATATCCCTCGCACCCCGGCTGACCCTGGGCCATCTCACCACTAACATCATCGCTCATCCTGTCTCCTCTGAAAGCAGAGGAGTACGGAGAGCGATGTGTTCCCGCCACGTTGGGTATTGGCCGACGATCAATGCCAACCCTATGAAGGGGTGAAGGGGAAGCCATTGACCGCCGCCCAGGGTGTACCGGCCGCTCCGATTCCGTTCCCCTCGGACTGCAGCGGGATCGGAATCGGAGCGACACTCGAGGAGGTTACCCAACACACACCCCTGCTGCCACCGTATCTCATATAGTCAAAATGATTTGCGGATCAATTAAGCATTCAAATGCTACATATTTGCCGCTTATCGACTTAGAAAAGCTGCTGTTCTTTTTTAAGAGATTTAGCGGTATTCAAATATGCAGCTGTTGGCCTACGTAATATTGATATACCTCTAATGTCCTTAGTGATTTAAGGCAAAACTGAGATAGGGAAATCTTTCTTAAGGTTTTTTTATATTTTTTGAGCAAGATAGCGCTAAAAGGCTTAGATCATTAGATGCGTATTTTTTAGAGCTATCCGAAGGCATAAAAATCTACTTTACGTTTTTTTTTGAGATACCGCTTTTGCGCTTAGTAGGGCAGTATATATATATAAACTTTGTGACCAGTGGTCATTTCGGACTCAGGGGGTCATAACTAGACCTCCTATGAAGAAATTTTTTTAAAATTCGACAGTAGGCAAGAAACCAATAGGTAGATCGATTTCATCGAAATCTACCTAATTGGATGAAACCAGGATTGGCTGTCGGATGAATAGATAGTCGCTACTTAAAAATGTTTCACTGGGACAATCTATATGAAAGTAATATGGTTTAACTACTGTCTAATCATTTTTTATATCTCTTGGTAAATAATCTATACTTACTGTTATAAAATTGTAAATCAGTTGTGGCTGTTAATTAGAGATACTTTAATAAAAATACTTGGGTTCTGTTAAATGAACGATTCTAAACACAATTTTTTTTTAATTTTTGTCTGTTTGATCACGATGGCCGTAAAAACTACTGAACGGTATTTGATGCGGTTTTTTTCCATTAGAAAGGTCTTGGTCAGACTTAAAATCTGCCGTAAGTTTGATTACTATCGGTTTAGTTAGAAGAACCGGAGATATTACCCAAGAACAATAACTGACCTACGCGTGAGCGGAGCCGTGGGCATCAGTTAGTAATAAAATAAGTCCATTGAAATGTTATATTTTTAGGCATAGCGTGCGAAAGTCAGAGAACGCATTGATTTTATTTTTAGATGACATAAAAAACAAGATCCACTAAACAAAATTAGGTTCTCTAACTTTTGCAACCTTTTTTTCTATGGCCTAAATACACATTCCCAACTGTTTGAGTTCTTACCTCTGGTTCTGGCATTCTGAGGTCGACGGTAGGGACTTCGTCACTCAACTTAATGGGCAACTTATTAGGCAGAACCATCATTTTTGCTACCTGTTCCACGATGCAGCGACGTAGAATGTCACTGAAAATCATTTTAGTATTTGTATTTAGATAACACTGTTCTTGAATGTCTAATTAACATCCGTATTGTGTGAACAAAATTGCGGATTATATTACTGCGGAAATTCAGGATGAACAAATTCTTCTTACCTATATCTACCTATTTATAATATCTAAACCACATTTTATATTTTACTTCAAATATTACTCACCTAAATCCAGGCATATCTAAAATATCAGCAGCTCCAACCAAGTTGAAGTCAATGGAGGGATTGTTTAAAAAGAATATCTGAAGGCCACCTACTAAAGGCATCTTGGTTATAAGTGGTTTCATCACAACACGTACCATACCATGGATCTGCAAAGCAATTACATCATGTAACAAAACATTGCAAGTTAGTTGTTCTATTACCTGTTCTACGATTGTCAAATTACTATTTGCTACAAATTTATCTAGGTATAGAGGTATATTTCCGCATCACTTGTACAGATATGCAACATTTCTTATTTTAGTTGCTATATTATTTATACAGCAACAATGAAATGTCTTATTAAGAGGGATAGTTTTTTGGCATGTGATGGAAGCGTTTTATTTGATTTTGACTTGTTATCTTTAAGGCCATTACATGGTCAAATAGATTTAGAATTTTTGTTTAGTTCATTACGTCTTTTTTTACCTGAAGATCCTTGATACCGCCACGAATTCTTTGCAAAACAAACGATATATCGCAGTCACCAGCATAACTGTAAATAAAGGACGAAAACTGAACATGGGTGAAAAACTCATATAGCAAATTTATATATAAATTATAAATTGTACATTGCAATTAGGCACAAAGAAATAAAAAGCATTTGCCTAGCTAATTACCAAAAGTAGATTTCAATATTCTTTTTTTTTTTGAATTTGCATTAAATTTATTTATTCAAAGATGAAATATTTTTTTAGACTAGGTACTAATTGTGTCCAATAATACTAAATTCTCGTGAAACAGGTACCTAATACACTGCCCATCGTGTATTAGGTGACATTTTAATCTGTAACTTCTCTATCGCAATTTGCATAATCAGAATAGCTACTTACAATAAATCAACATCCATGATGATTTCACTTCTTGAGAGGTTCTTATCGTAAACTTTAACGCCACCGACACGAGGCGCCTGCGTAAATTAACGTTCTCGTTAGCACGATCATAAATGATAGATAGCATCGACAAACAGATCATGGCAATTTCAAGGAAATAGACTGCGATGTATTTTCAGTTCATGTATTAGTGTACAATTTGTCTAATAGCATTCTGTATACTTACTACAAGGTATATGTTTAAAATCCAAGTTAGAAATGTGCTTAAGCTTTCATTAGGCTCTAAATTGTCCCCAAATTGACGGGCACAGCTCTCGCTCTGGCTCGGCTGTTGCCCAACATGAGGGGGCCCGATGACTCCTTTAGGAGACTCTACGCGGGGATCGTGCGGTCCATGGCCCTGTATGGGTGCCCAATATGGGCGGAGGCCCTGAGGACCAGAACTGTGCGGATGCTGCGAGCTCCGCAGCGAGTTAAGGCCATCAGGGTCATCCGCGGGTACCGCACGATCTCCTCCGAGGCGGCGAGTCTCCTTGCCGGAACTCCGCCATGGGACCTGGAGGCGAGAGCCCTTTCGCAACTGTACCAGTGGCGAAAGGAAGCGCGGGAGCAGGGATGGAACCCCGAGCCTCGAGAAATCGAGGCCGTGCAGTCCCAGCTCCGCCAGGCCATCGTGGTGGAGTGGAAGGAACGACTTGGGCGACCAAGCGCAGGGCACGCCGCAATAGCGGCGGTAAGGCCCATCATGGAGGATTGGCTAGAGAGGCGAAACGGAAGCCTCTCGTACCGACCGACCGATGCAGGTGATCTCCGGGAATGGGTGCTTCGGTGCACCTACATCGGATCAGGAAGGAGCCAACGCCTGAGTGTCATCACTGTGACGCGAGCGAGGACTCAGGGCTGCACACGCTGGCGGACTGCCCAGCGTGGGAGGCACCGAGGCGTGACGAGTGGTTGAAGAGGCACCACGATGGCCTCTCCTACCGGATGTGCCAGATAGTTACCGGACACGGGTGCTTCGGTAAGTATCTGTGGCGCATCCACCGGGAGACAATGCCGCAGTGCCAGCACTGCGAGGATCCTGGCGAAGACACGGCGCTCCACACGTTGGTGCAGTGCCCAGCGTGGGCGAGTCAACGTCGGGATCTCTTTGCGGTCCTGGGCGTGGACGTTCTCTCGCTGCAGACCATGGTGAGAGCCGTGGTCTCCGACGGGAGCAAGTATCACGCCGCCGCCTCTTTCTGCGACCAGGTAATGAGCGCGAAAGAGACGGCGGAGAGAGAGCAGGAGAGAACCCTGCCCCCCGAGTTCCACAGACTTGTCCACGCCCGGGACAACCGACCTCCATGATCGGTGCCTGAGGACGGCAGTTGGCCGACTCGCCGTCCTTACAGAAGCAGGCCAAGACGGAGGCGTGTCGTGTGCGTCTTACACACGCCTGCTAATTCACCGACGCGGGATAAAACCCGACCCATCAGGTGAGGTCGCGGTGGCGGCCAAAGCCCGCCGGTTACCCTGGGGTTATCCTTTCAAGGGCTTACCCGGGGTGCCCGGCAACGGACGCTTGGGGAGGAGGCTTTAGCCGGTATGATTCCGACACGCCCACCCCATCGTTGGCACCGATGGGGTAAAGCCCGTGGGGGTTACCGCACGTTAAAAAAAAGGCTCTAAATTGTTTAAAGTGGTCAAAGTACATCGTATAAGCACATCCTTGTCTTCTTCTTCGCATAACAGTCAACATCTCAAATATTTTTAACAATATCTATAATAATTTAGGTAAATGTCGAACCTATTATATATGTGTAGAATTAAATGAATGAAATACTTACAATGGTACCGAGGATCATGCGTTCAAATTTGAATCCATTGAGTTTGTAATTAGCCAAGCTCTCGGCCACGGCTGGTTCGATGGATTCTTTCAGAATGTTGCGAGCGAACGAATTGACATTAGGCCACACTTGCAGGAGGATCTGCACAAGTATAATTAATAAAATATGAAGAAGAGAAGAGAGAAAAATATTTAATTATTTAATCTGTTATCATCTTTCTGCGCACGCACGCCATAATGCTACTATCCCTGACGATATGAAGTATCTGTATCGTAACATGAAACATGGTTTTCAAGTACCTATGCCATTAATTGCTATGACGCAAATTTAGATGAGAATGCGTACAGTACGAATTATTGAACGTTACCTAAAATTAAATGCATCAAATTAAATTAAACGGACACCCAACACAATTGCCCTGTAATTAACGCATTTTCGGTACTAGACGACATAGAGTCATGAATTTATGTAGGAGGGAACAAGTGATTTATAACAAGGTATGTGTAGAAGGTGGTCTTATACAAATTACTATACTGTGTTACATACCCTGTTTAGCCATTCCGCACGTTCCACATCAGGGAAGAATACCTGTAATAATAATATCCTTATATATTATATTAACCATAGCGATTCGCAAGTATTCTATACTATTATACAATTGTAAATTAGTTGTGTCTGTACGTTGAAGATATTTGATTGGGCTATGATAATTGAACGATTCTGAAAATAAAACAATTTTTTTTTGGAATTTCTGTCTGTTTGTCTTTTTGTTCGCGATGAACGCAAACATTACTAGACAGATTTTGATGCGGCTTTTATTATTAGAAAGGTCTTAGTCAGACTTAAAATCTGCCATATATTTAATTGCAATTAATTCAGTGGAACCGGAGATATGACCAAAAAATGATAACCAACCACCGCGCTCCCCGCTGGCATCAGCTAGTTAATTTATAAAGAAGGCTAGCAGACGTTAGGGACACAAGTTTCTAGTGGTCCGGAATGACCCACCAAAGCTCCGAATTGTCATTTTTTAATTTTAATATTTTTTTACTGACAATGCGGATACAAAACTATTAATACATAGCTTTGTGGCCGGCCAATAGGGACTTTCCTGCTGTATTTAAGGTAATCCCTGAACCTGGCCAATGTGAATATTGGGAATAGAAATACTATTGCAAACGTAAAACGACCACGAATACGAACTTGTCATTAAGTCTGAGTAAAGTCTTGGACAGCATGCTATGCCATTCAGCTCAGTGTGCAGACAATTAAAATCGAGAATCAGTGACCGTTAGAAACGAAATAATACGGGTAAATGGAATAATACGATTAAATGAAATATAATACAAAAATGGTTGGAAACGATTATACACTTTACGTCACGACAAGTGGCAAAATGTGTCTTTAGCTCATACATTTTTTGTCACCTTTGTACTGCCACATTTTATGCTAATAAATCAATTCTAATTCTAACTTGTCCCTGTTGATCTTAATTTATTTACTGAGGTCGGTATTTATTGACTAATTTAGGTCGGTTATCGTTTTTTGGCCATATCTTCGATTCAATTTAGCCAGTTGCACCAGTTTAACGGCAGATTTTAAGTCTGACCAAGGCTTTTCTAATAGAAAAAAAACCGCACCAAAACCCGTTCAGTTGTTTTGCGTTAATCGCGATCAAACAGATAAACAGACAAGAATTCAAAAAAAAAAAATTGTGTCCAGAATCGTTCATTTAACCTAACCCAAGCATTTTATTTTTAATATCTTCAATGTACAGGGCTACAGGCACAGCTCATTTATAATTGTATAATAGAATAGATCTTCTTAGAGCCGCGGTAGCGAGTGCATCTACTGTGCATGAGGTTGCGAGTCCGATTATCAGGTGCAGGTGAGTTTATATAATATTGTAATATCTATTATCAACATAACATAACAACATAACATAAAGTCACGCTTAAATGCCCGAAGGGGTAGGCAGAGGTGCTAGCACCCACATTTCGCCTGTTTATATTTAGGTCCCAATGTAGGTGGCGAACCTATTGCCATTAACCGGGGACTTATAAACCTGCGATAAATACACACATAACTTCGAAAAGCATCGAAAAGTCATTGGTGTGTGCTAAAACCTGGGATCGAACCCGAGACCTCGTCTCAGCAGTCCATTACCCATACCACTAGGCTACCGCGGTTTTTTTCTATTATCATAATGTATATTATATACCTAGGTACTTATCTACTTGTGACTCACTAGACAGTAAAAGCAAAACAGTACATAACGTAATCGTATAATATGTAGCTCTATTAGGAACGCAACGCAATGGGTGTCATTGAACTAGTCTATTTTACCTAATCGATACAATTTGTAGAAAAAAGCTCAATTACGCGTGGCGCGCCATATAGAGATTACATATTTTAGGCGTATTATTCTAAGTATTTGGCTTATTCACGACCATTCTATACCACTAAAGTGACGAATAAGCGTAGGCTTGATGGTAAGCGGTCACCTTAGCTAATTTACGCAGTAGCACCAAGTAAAAACCTTTTTACGCTATCTTTATTACAATTCATACCATGTACCTTTTTTTTTTTATGTGCGGATTTCCCTTCGGATACCCTCCCGCCTGCCAGCGGGGGCGGTTATGTCGGGCTTGAACCGACTAAAACCGCACGCCGTCTCGGGTCTACAGATGCCGGGGTGTAAGGTTACCCATAGAGCATATCCCTCTTACTCCGACTGACCCTGGGCCATTCGCAGTGTCCCCTCTGATAACAGCAGAGGGGTACCTGGAGCGGCCCCCACCCGCGCGGGCCTTGCAGGCCCGCCATACCCCGACCCCCTCGTGCAATGGGGTCAGCTGGCCCTGAAAAGGGCCGGTTGGTCAGACTCTTGGCCGTTGACATTGACGCCAGCTACTCCAGAGGAGCTATCAATGATGCGTCATCGCCCACGTTGCCCAGGGTGCACCAAACTTGGAGGGGATCCAACCAGTCGCACCCCTGTACCATGTACCTATATAATTTAATTGTATGTAAAATGTAAGCTAGTATTTTCGTGACATTCGTATTAAATGGACGCATCATAACACTTATTAATACTAAAAAAACTCGCACACCGAGGGTTCCGTAATTTTTTCTAAAATATTTTTTATTATATGATGTAACTAAAAATTTACGGTATTCGCAATTTTTCCTTTATCTATACTATAAGACGTTACTTCGTACCAAATTTCAAGATTCTAAGTTCACGGGAAGTACCCTGTAGGTTTTGATTCCCGTGCGAGTTTCGAAAATTTGCGGCAAAAACGGCTGTATCTTTTGATTGCTTTGGCTTAGAAGTTTGATTTTTTCACAGCTCCAAGGGACAGTAGAAAATTTATATCTAATACTCAGCGTATTAGATATAAATTTTATTTGATACCTCCACGCGTTCCTGAGAAAAACGGTCTTGACATACGGACGGACGGAAAACGAAGTGATCCTATAAGGGTTCCGTTTTTTCCTTTTGAGGTACGGAACCCTAAAAATATAATATATCATCAATATATATAAAAATCAATGCCACTTTTCGTTGCAATTTTATAACTAAAGAACGGACTCACCTATCCAAACCAAATGTTTAGGCTTTGTTCAGACTATTTAGTAGATGGTTTAAGTGAAGTTTGCACAAAATCGGTCGAGCGGTTCTTCATTTATCACATTTTTTGTAACAAATGAATTCAATAAATGGCGGATCATTTTGACGTAGCGAAGCACGTACCGGGCCGCTAGTAATATATATATAATATAAATAATACTCAACACCAAATAAAGAACAGTGGCGACCCCGAGGTGATTCAACACTAAATAAGGAACAACCTTTAGCTGTACCGTGGAAGCCTACCCCCATGTGACAGGGGAGTTATATTATTTGGTCTCAACTAATAGTGTTGTGTTCGCGGCATATAGACCGGTACAGTCCTGTTGTCTCTACGCCTTTGTGGATATACGTAAGGAAATTAAAAAGAAATACAATATCTTACCCAGGCCGGTAAGTCGTCAAGCTTTGCCAAAACAACATCTTTTTCGGAGGACTGGGCAGCAGCCTTGGCCAAGTTGCGGCGATACTCACTCTCCTTACGCCATTGATCGCGGAGCACGGATAATATAACGGGGCCTATAAGCCATGCCACACTCCATTGCATGTACCCTATGAGGTACACTGCGCCAACAACCGACACCTGCAGCAATGGTCATCAAATTGGGTGAAATACTAACATGTAGAGCATACCTACAAAACATCAGTTTCTTATAGTCAACATACAAGGTTTACCTAAGTTTATTAAATAAATAATACGAAATAAATATTAATATGTATATGTAATACATTTCAATACATTTTTTTACCATCCACCCCAAAGTATTAGAAAATTATTTGACAATAGCATGCGCACGCTATGATGCCATACCTTATTATTGTTTATACAAGCTTTCACAGAATTTACCATTCTGGTATTTAATAAAAGTAAATTGATTTGACTTGCCATGCTTTGCGTATTGATAATAGCAGCAGTGATAAGAAAATAATTTAATTCAATAATAAAGTAGTCTTGGTGATTAATTATTTATTGTAAATGTTTTATTTAAATTTATAATCATCACCATCACAGCGTTGTCCCAATTGCATCCGAGGCTTACACCTCGGAGCCCAGAGTCTGTTTTGCTGCTATTCCTTCTGCACTTCGCACGATCTTGGGCATCCATGGTAGTGAGACCATTGGTATGCATGTCATCCCCTATGACGTCAAGGCGCCACTTCTTGGGCCTCCTCCTCCTACTGGTGGAACTGCCGTGCCGATGTCGCGGAGATGGAGGCTGATGCGGATGCGGGAGTTCCTCACGTGATCTTTACGCGTGACTCCACTTTTTACATTTAAAAGTTTAATATAAGTTGTTTCAAGAGGCAAATTGGGTTAATTGCTCAGTTCATGTAAGTAGTAGTGTGACTGCTAATAAGAGAGGGAAGCTGTGGCAATATCTGTCAGAACTCAGAATATTTCAAGTGGCAGGTTGTGGGAACGTAGGAAATTTCTGGTAGATACAGCGATGGGAATTGGTCTCATACCTACTTGACGTGAATACAATTTATTAAATAGAAGGCGAAATACACCTGTCAGGTGTTAAAATTGTACATAAATACAAATATGAGAATAATCCGTTTTGGATCGTTCGTTTGAATAATTCGTTTTGGACCCGAAAGGGGCCGGGTTACTCGGAATAATCTATGGTAGCATTTTGAGATGTCCAAATTGCTATACCGGTTATAATAAAAAAAGTTGGCTTTTCTGTAATCTTTTTTACTCGTTCGAGTAGAAATATTATTAGCGCTTCGGTAATTCATTGACAATTTGGAATGAATGAAGGTTCGTCCTTGTTCATAACTGCGTAGGAACATAATAGGCGAAACAGGCCGCGACACATTGTACATTGACCACTTTAGGTACCTCTTTTTTTTTTTATCGTGCGGAAATCCCTTCGGATACCCCCCCCGCCGGCCAGCGGGGGCGGTTATGTCGGGCTTGAACCGACTAAAACCGCACGCCGTCTCGGGTCTACAGACGCCGGGGTGTAAGGTTGCCCATAGAGCATATCCCTTGCACCCCGACTGACCCTGGGCCATCTCCGGATTCGAGATGGCCCCTTCGGGTTTGGGAACCACGGTGTCCCCGTCTTGCCCCGGTTTGGGGGAGGGGCGCTAGTCGCCCCCCGTTCCGGCCTGCTTCTGCTGGGGTGACAGGCGGCCTCACCTGCCACCCCCAGGCCTGCGCTCATGGAGGACGGAGGTCCTTTAGGTACCTACTCCATTATTTTTCATCATCATCATTATTATTATTCGCTGATACTTTATGACAAAGGACATAGGACCGTCAGAAATACTTTATTAGGATATGATTTAACGATAAATGACTTTATGGTCTATGTAGTGATAATAAAATAAACACAACAACCAAAATAATTATAGCTGTTCACAAAATAATCAACTTACATAGGTACTGTAGTGTTCCGACCTCGTTCGAGCACTACAGTTCGTTTACCTGGCCATCATGTGTCAGAGATTAAAAATAAACTGTTTTAGAATTGAAATGAGTTTAGGGAAGAAAAAGAATTGCCTTGGCGGACAAGTGGCTGACAGCGGGAGACCGAGTGCTCCGGCCTCGACCCGCCGTCCGAAGAAAGTTCCAAGAGAATTGATTGTAGGCTCAATCCCTGAGCAGAATCCGCGATTCCCTACAGTTCATTTAAAATATAAATATATTCGTGTAAAACCCCCCTAAAACTCGATGTAGGAAGTTTTTTGGTAAAAATAAATGCCAATATAAATATTAATCCTTGTTTTATCATTTCGTTATCACGAGGTATTGTGGCGTCAGGCCCCGACGCTACAGTACCTACCTACTTAGTTCACACTTCTCTGAACAAAGTAACTGCTCGAAATCGAGTGAGCATAGCATAGAAACGTTCGATTCACAACGGGCATTTTTTATGGTTTTATGCTATTGTCTTTTAACGTATGTAGCGTGTGTCTGCCTCTATCACTTTTCACGAATTCGAAGACGTACGACCACCACTGCATAACTCATCAGAAGTTTCGTATTCACGAGTATAAACAAGTTGTTTTATCACAAATAAAAGTCTAGGATGCACCAAATTCATTTTTTAGATATTCACGCAGTGCGTATGCATAATAATGCTAATAGAGGCATATCCTCTAATAATTTTGATATTACTGTACCTACATAGAATTACTAGATACGAACTAACAGTGAGATGACCTCAACAGTCGGGCCCTAATAATTGATAGCTAATGATACTGCACACTCGAGCCACAGAGTAAGTAATACTACGTAAGAACTCGGGCGAGAACCGCGTGCAACTGAAGAAGGGGCCGGGCGGGAGGGGTGGCGCATACATCGCCGTTCGAGTCCTGACATGTTTCCACTGGCGCTGAGAATCGGCTTCTGATTGGACGGATACCGAATGCGGAAATGTTGAATGAAAATAATCGTAGTAAGCGTATTACGTGAAATTGAAAGGAGTTACCACGAGTTCTCATTTGATTTGTGCAAACGACATAAATTTTGACATTTTTATAATGTTATGGAAACTGTGCCCAAAATATTTCGTTCCAAAACGACTATAAACTCACGCTGTATAAATATTGGCTGTCTAACCATTATTTAATAAATAAAAGAAAAATATGTATTGGGAAATATCATATAGTATCATTAGATATTAAATCATTTGGGAGGCAAATATAAAATAATAAAACCATAACAATTAAGTTTTATTCTAGACACTTGTAGCTAAGTCATAAACATTAGAATAACATAGAAAGATTACCAACCTGATAAAATGTTTATCAAGTTATTAAAATCAATATAATCATCTAATTTCAGAAAATTTATCAGCTTCATAACAAGTAAATGGATTGCTGAAGTATTTGTTCCTACCTAAGTAATATAGGCACCTACAGGAAACAACGCTTGTCTACCCACAGTTTGTATGTGACATACCTATACACATTTAGGTATGATGTGAATATAAAAGTGTTAAAGTGGTTATTACTGATAGCCTTAATGCTTCACATATCTTCAAATAAATATAAATATTGTACGACAAAGTACACAACGTCATCTAGACCCAAACTAAGCAGAGCTTGTCATATGGGTTCTAGAATGCAGATAAACATACTTAAATACTTTTTTTTGTAAATAAATACATATTATACATAGAAACAACCAGACCAATGCAAATATACATATTTGCACTGAGCGGGAATCGAACCCGCGAGCTTTGGCTTAGCAGTTGAATGCACTACCACTACGCCACAGAGGTCGTCAATTTCTCAATACAATCAATAGTCTCGTAATGTATGTAAGCATACAACTTTATTATAGTTCCTACAACATGAAGTATGTGAAGCTATAGTTATACATAACTGATAACTGTACTGGCATAATTATTATCATCATGACAAAAGTCTAATGAGCAATTTTATGTGATCATCATCTTAATTTATACTAAATGAGTAAGAGGAACAAACAAGCAGGTTTGAAATATCTTTTTATGATTCAAAGCAACATGCGTGACTTGAAGGTCTCTTATGAGTCATATTATCATACATCCAGTTTTGTTTAGATAATGCAATCACAGTCCCATTTAAGGGGTCCACATTTTATATTGTTAATATGCTTATTAATATAAATATGATAAATTTTAAACTGCACATAAATATTTTACATACCTTTTTGAAAAACTTGTATATCAAGGAGAAGACATTACCATTTTCATCATCACTGTTTGGGGGTAGGACAGGTTTACTGGCTGACACCATTTTCTTCTCATCACTCGCCTAAATAAACATAAATAAATACTTAATTAAAATAGCTATTATTCTAATCCTTACGCAAAAAGCTAGCAGTGTTAATGCAGAGACACATAAACAAGTTTATATATTTTAAACTGTAGTAATAGGATAAAAAAGAAATAAATTTTAACACCACCATGTAATCGAGTCATATTTATTTATAGATTTGATATGTACTTCGTAAAGATTAAGGCTGCGGAAAAGAATTATAATAACATAAAATCAAAATAATGAACACATACCATGCTGGATAGATTGGTGTCGTGTTTTGGATCAAACAAAAACTAAGAAATATAAAACTTAACCGAAATATAGCGTACAGATATTTATATGGGACTAGCACATTACACTCTACGAATAACTAATAGACCCTGTTGTAACTTCTATGACAAAATGTATACATTACTTCTTATTGATTCTAACACAAGGTGACTGTTTAAGAAGAGTAAATGAAATATGCAGTACACTAGAGCTTATCGTTTCGCATGCAGCATTTCACAATGCCGCAACGCCTGTGTCGATGCCGTATACAAAATATGACACATCAAATACAATTAAAAATCTATTATCAACGAAAGTGTCAGTGTCAGTGACAGTTATGGTATGGTGGTAGTGTCAGTGTCAATATTGACACTTTCAATACTGCCACAACATTACTGTCACTGACAGATAAAAATACCAACCATACACAGTAAATAACTTTTTAGTTTAAAGGAAAAGGGTGACCCAGGGGCCCTTTCTATATATTTTAACAAGAAATAATTGCAATTAAAAACTAAAGAAGGCATTGTCTTGTAACCAATGCTGCCACCTTATTCAGATTTGAGATATGTAATCGTAGAAACATGTATTCTTTATTACAAACAAAATAGTTTACTTATAGCACTGTTGCAGCAAGAAGCAAGAAGGTTGAAGATAATGGAGTTTGGCTTGCCCAATAAACTTGGCACTCGATCTAATATATATATATATATATATATAGGAAATAACTCGGTCGGCAGCGCGAGTGTGATGCCCCTGGTGTTGCACACGTCCATAGGCCACGGTAACTGCTTCCCATCAGGTGGGCCGTGAGCTTGTCTGCCACCTGAGTGGTATAAAAAAAAAACTTTCAACCAAAAATATTACCTTAAATGACGTCAACTGATGTTTAGCATCCCTTTCTTTGGGGTGGCCACGTATATAGCAAGGTTGGGAGATATATTATAGTTTACGTCCTTGGTCATGAAAAATAAATGATATCCACGTATCCCTTATCTTTATATATAAAAATGAATTGCTGTTCGTTAGTCTCGCTAAAACTCGAGAACGGCTGGACCGATTTGACTAATTTTGGTCTTAATTTATTTGTAGAGGTCCAGAGAAGGTTTAAAAGGTGAATAAATATGGAAGTTGTTATCGATTGAGGCAGTACGAAGTCTGCTGGGTCAGCTAGTATCGAATAAATACAATAATGTTGCGTACGACAGATTTGGCATTTTAACAAAAAATCTTCATCATAAAATAATAACGACGATCTGTGAAAGACTGCGGGCAGATGCTGGATGCGGCAAGCTGAAGACAGGGCGCTATGGCGCTCATTAGGGGAGACCTATGTCCAGCAGTGGACTAGAATAGGTTGATGATGATGATGATGATAAAATAATAATATTCTGGGACACACTAGGTACACAGGGCTGGGGTGCTTGGTTTGGGTGGGGTGCTTGGTTGGGGAACTCCACGCGGTGCACCCTGGGCAACGGAGACGGCAGCGCCTCTCTCCTAGGGTGGGAGAGACGCTGCCGCCTACGGCCAACTCCGACCGAGGCGAGGAAGGCCCTGTTGAGGGCTGTCCGGAAGCTTTCCATGTGTCCCTCTGATTAGCAGATGGCACAGTGGAGAGCAAGTAAGGGGGCCATCTCGAAACCGGAGATGGCCCAGGGTCAGTCGGGGTGCGAGGGATATGCTCTATGGGTAACCTTACACCCCGGCGTCTTAAGACCCGAGACGGCGTGCGGTTTTAGTCAGTGCAAGCGCGACATAACCACCCCCGCTGGCCGGCGGCGGGGTATACGAAGGGATTTCCGCACGAAAAAAATAAAATAAAAAAAAAGGTACACAGGGCTATTTAGTTTATTGTAATATAGGTTATAGAATATAAATAAATATGTTGATATACTTATAAATACATATTAAACAGCTACAGAAGAAATGAGGTGAAAATAATTCCATGATTGTAGCAGATAATGCTAAACTCCCTCTCCGGAATACACGCGGTAAGGCGCCGATTCGAGACGTTATTCATCGGCGTCTACTAACTCGCGAACGCGCCCATAGCGCTAGCCAATCACAGGCACGCGCGCCCGGCTCTGACAGTCGGAGGAACGAACGCCAACAAGTCTTAAAACACAAGTCTTATACACAGTACTCTGTGAGTAGTAATGTTCTGTGTCTTACACGAATATAACATCGTCGCTTGTAATTAATATTAATTAAAAAAAAAACTGTAAATTTTATAATAAACAAGTGCAAGAACTATACCTGGCTCCTTATTGGCTCCACTCCGACCACATGATTCATTTCATCCAATGCCATGCCAATACCTCTTTTCTCTGGCACACCGTAAAGATTTGGATTCTTTACCAACCCCATAGTCCCAGGTCCTTTAACTCTAAAAAGCAATGTTTTATTTTTATTACATTTTAATAACAGTAATTTTTAGTAATAAAAATTTCAAAAAAACCCATGATTTTAAGGCGAGGGTCCTTGAGGGAAGGTGTTTTTAGATTAAGATTTTTCGAAAATGACAAGTCACTGTATTCTAAAAAACATATAAATGTTATACTAGGCTATTCAAACTAGTACTTTCGGTTATTCGATACACCATGACTTTTACTTTCCTCCATAGAATTTTCTCTCAAAGATTGGTTTAACCAAAAACGCATTCCAGTTTTATTTGAGTTGTATTCAGATTAGAAAAATAAAAATGATACCAAAATGATAGGAGAATTAAAAACGGTTATCAAAATTTACATAAAGTCTGAATTATACCATGAAAACTCAAAATACCTACGCTTTCTACCTATATGACGAGTTCGGCGAGTCAATCAATCCCTAGCGGAACGTGTTAGAGGCAGGACATGTGTCAGTTTGCGGCTGATGCACAGTGAAATCATACGCTTTTTAAATGTAGGTACTTAGCGTAAATGCCACATCGTAGAGAATGTGCCAGATGTACAAATCCAATGGTAAAAAGTTGAACTTTAGTGAATACAATGCTAGTATAAGTACACTGTTTTCTGTAAAGTATAATTTGTGTAAATAAGTAAGTAGTTACGCCTAAATATTAAAACCAAGTCATGTGTCGGCATTATAATAGCATTAAATGTCTTATGTCATTAGTCGATTCAATACAAGAATTTGTAATTATTGACATTGGTACTGATAGATGTATATCGAATGGTGGTACTAAATATTGTGAACAGTACCATTATTTTTTTTTTTTTTCGTGCGGAAATCCCTTCGGAGACCCCCCCGCCGGTCAGCGGGGGCGGTTATGTCGGGCTTGAACCGACTAAAACCGCACGCCGTGTCGGGTCTACAGACGCCGGGGTGTAAGGTTGCCCATAGAGCATATCCCTCTCACCCCGACTGACCCTGGGCCATCTCCGGTTTCGAGATGGCCCCCGTACCTAGCAGTGACATAATTTAAACTGACTTGAACCTTCAACATTACAAAATACTACTAAATACGAGTACTACCTGCCTCTGAATATCTATATGTAATGTTTCCATTGCTGATGAAGCTTTTGCTTTGGGGCCTAACCTCATGAATCCGAGCTCCAGCCCCGGTTGCATCTAAAGCTTACAGTTTGGAGCCCAGGGTACGCTCTTCTACTTCTCCTTTCCAAAACCTGGTTCATTGTGAGTTTTACCGGAGCGACTGCCGTTTCACATCTTGCTTAGGCCCAGATGCTCTACGGATGTTAATGGTGTCCACGGGTATATGAAAGCTATGGGTGTATGGGACCCCATAGGTGTATGGGACCCATGGGTAACGAATATGTATATTGCCCCATAGAAATATGAGATGCCATGGATCTATGTCACTCCATGGGTGTATGTGTATGGGGCCTCATAGGTGAATGGCGCCCCAGGGGTTACATATAAGTATGGGGGCCCATTTGTATATGCCTCCCATGGGTTTAGGAGACCCTATGGGTATATAGGGCCCCATCAAGATCATGCAGCTTGGCGCCTGGAGTCCACTCTTCTATTGCTATTTTTCATAGTTTGATTCATATAAGCTTTTACGGGGCGATTGTCTGATAGCTATATTACAATATTATAATTATTTTTATTCCCTTTATGTAAGGTGCAACTAGAAGATCTGTGTAAATAAGAATTGCGTCATTCTTTGTGTCTATACTACAACTCCACCTTAAGCTAACCTTCGTCGTTTTTCTGTATATGGACGAGAAACACTGGACGCGAACCGCCATCTCCTCGCTGTGGCGTAAAGTGGCAACTTTACTATGCCAAAAATGTGCAAGCTCTTTGAGCGGATTATTGCAGAGCGCCTCGTCAAGCATCTCATGAACGTGGGGCCAGATCTGGCGGACAACCAGTTCGGTTTCCGCCGGGGCCGCTCCACCGTGGAAGCGATCATGCGCGTTAGGCGCCTGGCGGAGGAAGTAGTCTCGCGGGGTGGGGTGGTGGTGGCGGTGTCTCTCGACATCGCCAACGCCTTCAACACACTACCCTGGAGTTGCGTTAGGGAGGCGCTCGCGTATCACGGAGTGCCTCCTTACCTCCGTCGCATTGTCGAGGCATACCTATCCGAGAGGGCCATAGTTTACCCGAGCTGGCTAGGGCCAGGGCGGCGAGAAGTGTCGTGCGGTGTTCCGCAGGGGTCGGTCCTAGGGCCACTCCTGTGGAACATCGGATACGACTGGGTGCTGCGCGGTACGTTGCTCGAGGGTGTCAGCATAGTGTGCTACGCTGACGACACCCTCGTTATGGCGCGGGGAGCAACGTACCGAAGCGCGGCACTGAAGGCCACGGCAGGGGTTGCTCAAGTCGTGGGTCGAATACGGCGGCTGGGACTCGAGGTGGCTCTCCACAAATCCGAGGCTATGTGTTTTCACGGGCCTCGGAGGGGGCCACCTGCGGGAACCAGCATAACCGTAGGGGGCGTAAGCATCGGCATCGAGCCCACGATGAAGTACCTTGGGCTCGTACTCGATAGCCGATGGGACTTCGGACCTCATCTCCGAAGTCTGGTCCCGAAACTGAGGGGGGCTGCGGCCGCGCTATCGCGGCTGATGCCCAACGTTAAGGGACCCAACGCCCCCACTAGGAGACTGTACCTGGGGATCGTGCGAAGCATGGCCCTATACGGGGCCCCCGTATGGGCGGAGACTCTGGCGGCCCGCAACGTGGCTGTTCTTAACAGTCCGTTAAAGGCGATGGCCGTCAGAGTCATCAGGGGGTATCGCACGATCTCCGTCGAGGCGGCATGTCTCCTAGCTGGGACCCCTCCATGGGACCTGGAAGCGAGAGCCCTTGCGCTGCTGTACCAGTGGCGCAAGGAGGCGCTGGAGCGGGGCCATAGGCCGGAGCCCCGAGAAATCAGGGCTCAGTGGTCCCTGCTCCGCCAGGAACTCATGGAGACATGGAGGGTGCGACTTGAGCACCCAAGGTGGGGGGAATCCACCATTGCGGCGGTCATGAAGGAGTGGTTGGAGAGGGACCATGGGGACCTCTCCTACCGGATGTGCCAGATGGTTACCGGACACGGGTGTTTCGGTAAGTATCTGTGGCGCATCCACCGGGAGACAACGCCGCAGTGCCAGCACTACGAGGATCCTGGCGAAGACACGGCGCTCCACACGTTGGTGGAGTGCCCTGCGTGGGCGAGTCAACGCCGGGATCTCGTTGCGGTCCTGGGCGTGGACGTTCTCTCGTTGGAGACCATGGTGAGGGCCGTGGTCTCCGACGGGAGCAAGTGGCACGCCGCCGCCTCTTTCTGCGAGCAGGTAATGCGCGCGAAAGAGACGGCGGAGAGGGAGCGGGAAAGAACCCTGCCCCCCGAGTTTCGCAGTCTGCGGCGAGGACGCCGCAGACTCATCTACGCCCGGGACTACCGACCTCCATGATCGGGGCCTGAGGACGGCAGTTGGCCGACTCGCCGTCCTTACAGAAGCAGGCCGTGGCGGAGGCGTGTCGTGTGTGCCCTACACACGCCTGCCAACTCACCGAAGTGGGATAAAACCCGACCCCACCAGGCGAGGCCGCGGTGGCGGCCAAAGTCCGCCGGCAACCCTGGGGTTATCCTTTCGAGGGCTTACCCGGGGTGCCCGGCAACGGACACTTGGGGAGGACACTGTGCGGTTTTAGTCGAGCCACGACATAACCACCCCCGCTGGCCAGCGGGGGGGTATCCGAAGGGATTTCCGCACGTAAAAAAAAAAAAACCTATGCCAAAAATATCTAAAGTCGTCGAATACCCTCGTCTTAAAAATGATTGTAACATCGTTCATTGAATTACAGTAGATGACTCCAGTGGCGCCCCAAGCCATAATGTATAGGAGAATTTCGAATATCTAGGAAGTGTCCAGGGTAGCTCAGTTGGTCAGAGTATTCCTCCTGTAAGAGACTAGTCGCCGGTTCAAGTCGCTTACTGAATTTTCACTTTTTCCGGATTATCCCCGGAGCGTTAGGATGCAACGAATCATATTATAGTTGGTTATAATAATTATCTTTTACGCGGGATAGCCGCTTACAAACTCGGATACTCCTTTGCAACCACAAATCTGATTTCAGCCAAATTTGGTATGGTCATAACGACAATCTAGGGGCATGTTTTGAGATTAAAAATCGGACATACCATTGAGGAATTATCACCGAAAAACAAATTTATCATTGAAACTAATGGAAAAAGCTCGCGCGCGCAAAAATAGAATTTTTTAAATTTTGAAATAAAAAACTAAATGCTCGCTCAGCTCAATTTTCTTGCGATCGGCTAACTGCATCGCATCCCTAGTAATTGTAGTATCTCCGCTATGTATGAAGTATCTGGCTCGGCTATACACCTTCATGGTGAACACGTGCTTCTCGGTTCGCGGTCGCACACCGAATATGAAGTAGGTACTCTGTGCACCGAATGAACTCAATTCTACCCTTTCTTATTTTAATTTTAGGAATGTACCTACTGTGTATGCAATTAGTCCTTTACTTTTTTAATCAATATACATTCATATTTAGTTATAATCTTTATTAATTGTTTTGTATTGTCATTGATTTCCCTACCAATATCATTTACTTATTCGAAGTTTTTACTTTTCTGAACTACTTTATGTACGCCTTTTTTTCTTTTTTAGGGATTTTCTTTAGAAAAGCCCTATTGCTATCGAGTTGTCGTCGTCGTCGACGTCGTCGTTGCCAATTTTCTGTCACGGTTTTGGGTTGAAGGAGATGAGAAGGGTTTTCGGTAATAGATTCGTGCTGGGACTGCGAGGATCCTGGCGAAGACACGGCGCTCCTGCGTGGGCGAGTCAACGCCGGGATCTCGTTGCGGTCCTGGGCGTGGACGTTCTTTCGTTGGAGATCATGGTGAGGGCCGTGGTCTCTGACGGGAGCAAGTGGCACGCCGCCGCCTCTTTCTGCGAGCAGGTAATGCGCGCGAAAGAGACGGCGGAGAGGGAGCGGGAGAGAACCCTGCCCCCCGAGTTCCGCAGTCTGCGGCGAGGACGCCGCAGACTCGTCTACGCCTAGGACTACCGAACTCCATGATCGGGGCCTGAGGACGACAGTTGGCCGACTCGCCGTCCTTACAGAAGCAGGCCGTGGCGGAGGCGTGTCGTGTGTCCTACACGCGCCTGCCAACTCACCGACGCGGGATAAAACCCGACCCCACCAGGCGAGGCTGCGGTGGCGGCCAAGGTCCCCCGGTAACCCTGGGGTTATCCTTTCGAGGGCTTACCCTGGGTGCCCGGCAATGGACACTTGGGGAGGACACCGTGTAAATTTAGTCGGTCCGATTCCGACACGCCCACCTCTTCATCGGCACCGATGGGGTGAAGCCCGTGGGGGCTTCCACACGCTAAAAAAAAAAGTTTTGACGTGAAGGAGTTATTTTCCGGTGGAGACCTTAGCCAACACTAGTTGTTATAATCTAGGGCCTGGCGGATAGTTTTAATTACATTTTTTTTCAAACAAGATTAGGTTATACTACAGATTACATAATATTATTCTAATGGTATACTTATACAGTGATTTTGAAACAGAGGGCCACCCTGACTTCCCGTTACGCTACATCACGTTAAAATCAAATCGTTATTCATAATTAATGAAATATGTATACGAATATTTCATTATTTACCCTATAGCCTACGTCAGAAATAAAATAAAATTACAAATCGTTAATTATTGATATATTAATGAATACTGAGAACTTAAATTAATAAACACTGAACAAGTACCGAGTTTTTTGGTACTGACACCGACTTGGTAATAACATCAACCCTTGAAATGAAGTATTATTGTAATAAAGTCAAACTTTCAATATACATTTTGCACATATTTGCATGGGTTTGGGATGCTTCCACGTATAGCATGTACCTATGTATTTAAAAATGGTTCGTTTACTTGTTAGTTCGTCCGTTTGTTAAGCTTTCACATCTCAACCACTCAATCAATCTAAACCTGTACCTGACCACATTCTTGGAAATAAAGAGATTATTTTATGGAGCAAGTTAAATAAAAACTTGTAAAAAACTAACTAGGTCTGCAAGGCGAATCGCTGCTTGCAATATTGAGCTGAGTGAGAAATCAGATTTTGAAAATTTTGAACAGTGATCATTCCTCCGTGGCAAGTCCGATTTTGAAAATTCTTTTTGAAAGTCACAACTCTGGACATGCTTTCTGAGCGTGTAAAGTTTGGTCACAGTGTCTCGAGCGGTTATTATGTAATTTCATCTGGATTTTTTTTAACGGTGATCATTCCTCTGTGGTAGCATTAATTTTTTCAAAATATATCCATAAACCTTCCTCTGATTGACCTCTTTAATCATGCCAAATTTGGTTCTGATTGGATTAGTAGTTTAGGAGGAGACCTGTGACAAAGAAAATCCTGAAGTCTGGTATGAGGAGCTTTCGCTCGACTTCGTCTCACTCAGCTCAATTATTTATTCCAAGTCTTTGATAAATGTGAGACATTTGTGTTGTTTTACCTTTCATTCATCCAATAATTATCTTGGTGAGGTATTTACGAGTATTTCAATCTGAACACATCATTTTTTAAGAATTGAGCGTAGGTATACTTTTGGGCGCTTTTCGGGCAGAAACGGCGGTATCTGGGCGTTTATTCAATCCCCCAAAAATGTCTTGGCATAAACCCATCACTGATCCTGAAGGCAATTTAGCACCAATATACCTGAAAAATTATAACTGAAACATTTAATAAAACGAATATTAATAATATATCAGAGGTAAATTCTTTATTCACAAAAATACATTTAATAATTTCATTAGTAATTTACTAAATACAATAAGGCACACATTTTCTAGCGTCATAAACTAAGAACTTAATTGTGTTTATATATTTATCATAATTTATAACATTAATAGGTATAATAGAACATAGAAATTGGAATGATATTCTTCCTTAATATTGTATATAATTTTTAAAAATAAAGTCAACTATTACTATAAAATGCAATAAAAATATACGAAATATGGTGCCACAAGACACTAGAAAAACACATATTAAACACGACCTCTGTGGCGTAGCGGTTGTGCGTTCGGATTGCTAAGTTGGAGGTTGCGGGTTCGATTCCCGCTCAGTGCAAATATTTGTATGCGTGAAAATTCTATCTATTTGCATTGGTCTGGGTGTTTCTATGTACCTATAAATATATTTACAAAAGAAATTGTATCTAAGTATGTTTATCCGCGTTCTAGAAGCCATAACACCAGCTAGTGAAGCTTTGCTTACTTTGGGTCTAGATAGCGCTGTTTAGAATGTCGTAAAATATTCATTTATAATTTATTTAATGGAAGGTACATAATCTAAGTAGATTACACATATAATAATGGTTATGTGTAAGTACCTAATTGAGATTATAATTATCATAGGTTGTAAAAGATTCCTTTTTAGTTGTCAAATAAGCTTCTATCTCCTACTGGCAGTGTGGCCACCTAGTAGTGTGTATATTGTGTATTATGGAATCTGTGGTATAATGCATTTTTTTAAACACAAGATATCAATAAATGGAGGTGGAATGTAAAGGGAAGTCAGAAATGCTGGTATTATTTAATTTAAGAGGGCGTCTAAAGCTCATTAATAAATAAATATTACACTTTTCGAAAATATTGTATCTAGGTACCTATTGTAATACTGATTACCTACCTACATTTAAATAGCCACATTCAAACAGGCACGACGCAGTGTGGGCCCTAACAGGATTGAACGAATTTTGAAGGATAATTCTTTAGTTGAGTGGCCGAACAGAAGATTGTTTTGAAAAACATTGATATTTTGTAACGATAAAAGCTTGTAGGCAGTCACTCCATTGATATAATAGTTATACTATTATGTCAATGGGGTGAGATATAATTGTGAGTGCAAGCAATACGTGAGTGTAAATGGCTATAGAAGTTTCCGGGCGATGAGTACCTACTTATTTCTTCAAATACGAATGAGACTATTACATTACTACTTATTACTTTT
Organism: Cybosia mesomella; assembly: GCA_946251805.1. Lineage (NCBI taxonomy): Eukaryota > Metazoa > Arthropoda > Insecta > Lepidoptera > Erebidae > Cybosia > Cybosia mesomella. The sequence continues at coordinate 22,913,687 of OX276390.1, read as the reverse complement.
TTTCTGAACGTGCGAAGTGAGTCCTATCACTATTTCACGATCTAGGGGCGAGGCGGGGGTACATAGATACACGGGGCATTTATCTTTAAATCTTTAAAGGCATCTTTATTTAAAAACTGACAAACGCTATGCAATCTGGCACGTCAGTATAATACTCAAGGGTATGCTAAAAATGATACCTATCAATCTGCCGTGATGAAAATCAAATACTTTGTCCAACCATTTATTTAACTTTTGACAGCTCAATTTTTCATAAAGTAGTTATTAGTACGTAACTCATTCCATTTCACACAAAAATTTATATTCTTCATATAGTCGCAATCGACTTAACATATTAAAATTCTATTTTGCTGGACATTTTATAAACTTTTTAGGGTTCCGTTGCCAAATGGCAAAAAACAGAACCCTTATAGATTCGTCATGTCTGTCTGTCCGTCCGTCCGTATGTCACAGCCACTTTTTTCCGAAACTATCAGAACTATGCTGTTGAAACTTGGTAAGTAGATATATTCTGTGAACCGCATTAAGATTTTCACACAAAAATAGAAAAAAAAACAATACATTTTTGAGGCTCCCCATACTTAGAACTGAAACTCAATTCTTTTTCATCTAACCCATACGTGTGAGGTACCTATGGATGGGTCTTCAAAAATGATATTGAGGTTTCTAATATAATTTTTCTCCAAACTGAATAGTTTGCGCGAGAGATACTTCCAAAGTGGTAAAATGTTTCCCCCCCATCCCCCTGTAACTTCTAAAATAAGAGAATGATAAAACTAAAATAATATATGATGTACATTACCATGTAAACTGTCAACGAAAATTGGTTTGAGCGAGATCAAATAAGTAGTTTTTTTTTATACGTCATAAATCGTGAAACGTAATTTACTTTTCAGTCAATCAACTCAAATATAAAATTTAAAAAAAAGCATTATTATGTTACTTACTGCTACGGAACCCTTCATGGGCGAGTCCCACTTTGCACTTGGCCGCTTTTTTATATACCAGCCTACCACGACACGCATTATGCGATACAGTTTTGGGCAGTGGTTCAGAGGGAGCAAGATGGACCTTAAGTACCCCTCCGGTGGGGCAGAATGATGCTAGGATAATTTGTATTAATATCAATGTATCTCTATTCCAATCTATATAATCTATACTAATCGCTTTAAGTGGCTATTTCGTACCCAAAATAGTAACTAACATATTAGTTGATGCATACGTCAAAATAAATTTTCAAATATGATGCTTTTCGTCCATAAAAAAGAGGGTAAATTATGTGCATCAATGTGCTCCGTCTCCCCTTTTGCATTTTGTGGTACTTTCACCTTAGTGAAAACTATCACAGTTTCAGTTTTGGGCTTTGACATGGTAATTTTTATTCATGTCTAGATGTGTTATCAATCATATAAAAAATATTGTATTTTTTTTACTAATTAGAATCTTAAGATTACTAACGCCATGTGTCGATAATTATTATATCAAATGAGACATGAGAAATTTAGCAACGGGACTCTCGGGAAACTCTTTAAAAAATACCTTTAAAATTATTTTGTGTGTTTAAAACATCCGCCCTCCTAAAACACTGCTTTTAGCTATTCAGGTAAAATAACTAATTTCTCAAGGTTTAGGCGCCCTTTTAAACGTCCTTATTAGCAATAACAATCATAAAATGTTTACTTTAACATTTACAACCTAGTAAACATAAACTCGATACAAAAATCTCGAGCATTTTAACATATTATTATTATTATATAGGTAGGCACCTACATAAATGTGTACCTAAATATTCACAAGCATAAAGTTTCAATTCATTTGCTTTTAATCCTCATTACAATCTTAACAAAATTTCAACTTAAAGACTAGCTGTTAAGAGATACTGTGTTCTTATAAATGTATGCTACAGATACTCTACCTTTTTTAGACCGACTTCGAAAGGAGGTTCACTGCCCGAATTTTCTTGCGTTTGATTGAACCGATTTTAATGCGGTTTTCAGAAAAGTACATTACATTTTGGAGTAGGTTTTAGTGTACTGAACAGACTTAAGTCGTTGAAATAAAACTATTGTTAACGGATTCTATCGCGACGTATTTGATGTTATTTTATATTTTACATTGATAGAATCCGTCAAAAATAGTTTTATTTCAATGTGTGACCTTCGCGTAAACTTCCGACAATATCAGACTTAAGTAGGTTCTATTTTTTCATAAAAATAATTATCTTATTTTTTAATTATTCATTTCCAGTGCCGGCTCCCTACTCCTCAACAGGGTTGAGTAGAGCGAGATTATCATTCAGCATCCTTTGCACGACGCTTTTACCTTTCATGTTATGTTATGTGAATTGTTTAGTTGTACTTCAGTTTTTTGTCAAGTAAATAATAATGCCCATAATGTATGTAGGTAATTAAATAAAATAAAAAAAACCTTTTAGCTCCCCTTGTCGCCTAGAGTGATCGCTCCTCTCGCTCTACCCCAGAGCCTGTGCTGATTATTTTTAGTAAAAGTGATTATAGTATTGTAACTACCTATAACTATTTAAGTTAATGGTGTTAGTTATAGACCGAGAGATGACGACAGAAAATCCCAGGTCATTTGTACCAGCATGACAATCTTCAAAAGTCTAATTACCTAATGACGTAAAGGAAAAAGATGGTCATAGTGCTGGTACCAGCGCGGCGGCCCAATCGCGTGGGCGGTAATCGAACGATTTGTTCCACAAAAATTCTTATCTTTTCCGGTAGTTGATGGAAAATGAAGTAGACGATAGCCATACTTCTCCGGTGTGACTTAAAGCCCGCCTATTACTAGAATTCCAAGAAACAAATCTTTCCCGGTGATGATATGATACACATGAATGACAAAATATAATACAAATTATTAATATTTCTTATAAATTTCATTTATACGCTTACGGTAATATGGCGTTAAAAAAATTACAGTCTTTGAGTTTAAGATTAGAATGATCATAAAAAAGCATATATTCAATATACGTTCAATATACCCACGGCTCGCTCCTGGGTAGGCAGAGATAACATACCTCGCATTTGCCTTAGAAACAACGTTTCTTAATGTCGTGTCATCATGCATAATTGGGATGAATTATTGAAATACTTAGCCAAATCATTGGGATAACGTAGACTCCATGAAAGTACCTACTTAGATAATATTTGATTCAAACTTATTGCAAAATAACAGTCTACATAACTACTTCCTCACGTAAACAGAGAAGTCCTGCAACTTGTTTGGTTTATTACGTAAGTCCCGTACGGATTCTGTTTATTAAGCGACGAGGTGTTTGATTCGTTCTAGGAGCGCATCACAAGTCTTCTTGGCGTCACCGAGCAACATGGCGGTGTTCGGGTTGTAGAAGATGGGATTATCTACAGCGGCGTAACCGACACCCATTGATCTCTTCATCACCACAACCTAAAATTATAATTTCAGGATTACTAATCTAATACTATCAAACGAACAATAGGCATGGAAGGCATAGGGGTGCTTGGTTGGGGACCTCCACGCGATGCACCCTGGGCAACGGAGACAGCAGCGCCTCTCTTCTAGGGTGGGAGAGACGCTGCCGCCTACGGCCAACTCCGACCGAGGCGAGGACGGCCCTGTTGAGGGCTGTTCGGAAGCTTTCCACGTGTCCCTCTGATTAGCAGATTGCACAGTGGAGAGCAAGTAAGGGGGCCATCTCGAAACCGGAGATGGCCCAGGGCCAGTCTGGGTGCGAGGGATATGCTCTATGGGTAACCTTACACCCCGGCGTCTTAAGACCCGAGACGGCGTGCGGTTTTAGTCCGTTCAAGCCCGACATAACCGCTCCCGCTGGCAGGCGGGGGGGTATCCGAAGGGATTTCCGCACGAAAAAAAAAAAGGCATGGAAGGCATATTTCATAAGTTGTACGATTCGACGATTTGGATAAAACGCTACTTCATTATATACTCAAATGCCAAATCCTCGAGACATTTGCATTGTTGATATTGATGTAGCTAACTCTACGAGATAGCGTTAAAATCAATACAAAACAAGCCCAGCAGTAGTCACCCAGTGCCACGGTCACAGCCCGTCATGGTAAGCGTTCGACTTCTGGAAGGAGGATGAAGCTATACACCCTATATAGCTCCATCCCTCTTCACACAGAAAATGAGCGTTTATAGCACGTCATGGTAGGCTCACATGTACTGAATCTATCTATACTATTATAAAATGGTAAATTAGTTGTGTCTGTACATTGGAGATATCAAAAAAAAACTTGGGTTATATCAAATGAACGATTCTGAACACAAAAATATTTTATTGCAATTTTTATCTGTTTGTCTCATTATCTGTATATCGCAATGGACGCAAAAACTAGTGAACGGATTTTGATGCGTTTTTTTTTCTATTAGAAAGGTCTTGGTCAGACTTAAAATCTGCGGTATGTTTGATTGCAATTAAGTAGAACCGGCGAAATGACCAAAAAAAGATAACCAACCTCCGCGTGGACGGAGCCGCGGGCATTAGCTAGTAAACACATAAAATTATAGAACAGTTTGTCGAAAAATAGTTGGTCGGTAGGCGGTAATAGTTAACTAGTTTAGTGGAAGTGGAATTATCGAAATAGTGTCATTTCACTTGATTTACCTGATTTGATTTCCAAACTTTAAGTACGGGCATTCCTGCGATGGGTGAATTGGGATCGCTTTCAGCTGCACTGTTCACAGTATCGTTAGCCCCTAAAAATAATTAGAGAATTATGGTGTAAGATAATAATTATGGCAAGCATTCAATTCAAATCCGTATACTTATGGATGGAATTGTGATTCCAATTAAAACATGGCATTATTTAAATCGATATCTGTGTATTCCTTGTTTCGAAAAATATTTCCGAGTTAAAACAAAAATACTGACTTGCACACTAATTATGCAAACAAAATAAATGTAATTAGTATACTGTATATTGGTATTTGCGGAACTGTTTTACTGAACGAATAACTATTATCAAAATAGTATGTCTAATAATTCCTTAGTTCAACAAACATATAGAAACTTTTTTAAGGAAAACCATCACCCAAGTTACTTCTAGGAACATCGTTTATTATAATTCTTAGTGCATTATCACAAGTAACGGGGCGCGCGGTGACCACGAGCTCGCTTCGCTCGCTCCCGCACCTTTAGATATCAGTTTTAGAAATGCCGTTGTAAGATTGTACAATTTAGAGTGCAAGTTAGTATTTTTGATAAACAATTCGTATTTCTGTTTTAAAAATCATATATCCGATGTGCGAATTACATTTTTGATGTGAATTCGATAAAAAAGGTAAGTAACTTCGTTTTGTGTGATTTTTAGTTTTTTTTTGTAGGTCATGTTTAGTTAATCAATTTGTTTTTTTGCACAGTATTATTTTTTCTGGTATGCATTCAGTTAATTAGTGGAGTTATCTAGTGTGCTGAAAAATTATACAGATGTGCATTTAAAAATATCTCTTAAAAGATACCTTCTTAGGTAAAAATGTTAAGATACATTAAATCCAACACCATTTTTATGTTGGTGAAAACAATTATTGTTGAGTGGTTAGACGAGTATCAAATTAAAAAGAAAGTATGTGTGTTTGTATTTAATTCTTGCATCCTAAACAATATATACCATCCATATCCATTCCACCTACAAATCACGTAGCAAGTGAATAGTAGTTTGGGTAGCTATTGATGTAGGTATGTTTGAAGTATCTACTCAACAGTATGATTTATTTAGGCGTATCTGTATGTAGGTGACTGCTCCAATATCTCTCTGTCTGCAAGATAAGTGTATTGAAACCACGACTCTTTTTGAAAAAAAAATCAGTCAGTATTCCTTACCAATGACCAGTACAAGGTCAGTATCAGGGAAATCATCATTAATTTCTTCCATTTCAAATACATCATCGTATGGAACGCCGGCCTCAGCAAGCAGCACATTCAACTGCCCCGGCATACGACCTGTGTTGTTTAAAAATTCAGAAATTGAATTACGTTTTAACAGAGATTTATCATAAAACTGACACAAGAGTAGGGAAATTCATACCTGCCACTGGATGGATAGCAAATCGCACTTTTTTACCGGCTTCTTTCAAAATTTGCACCAATTCAGCAATTGGATATTGTGCTTTTGCTACACAGAGACCATAACCTGTGAGACATAATTATAAACATTAGGAGTAGGTACGTAATGATTTCATGAATATGCCTCGGTGGCGTAGTATAAATATAGGTAGGTTGATATAGATCTGTTGATTCCAATTTGCAGTCCCGAAAGAAAGTTATATGAACAAAAATTTTTTTTTTTTTAAAACTACCAGGTGTGATTATAATGTTGGCGGCACGGTGAATGAGATCAGCAACGGAGTCTACGTTGAGTTCAGTGTGAGTGGCGCCCTCGGGACGAGCCGTGCCACCTGTTGCTATACCGTATCCACCCAAGATTACATTAGGTAGAGATCTGTTCATTGCCTGAAAAATAAGGTATAATATGAGTAATAGCCCATAATTAATAAATTATAAGTACTTAATCCAATATGAGATACTACGGCAGCAGCGGCGGCCTTAGCCTTTGAACAGGGTAGTGCGAAATCGCCTTTCAGTGCCCTCTAGTCGACGCTTTCATTCCCAGTACCTCTCAAAAACGTATTTCGCGTTTTGTAGCATTTGTCTTTTTGAAGCCCCTTGTCACTGCAGGGCCCGCACTGCACTGTAGGTTCGGGCTTTGCCCAATCACGAACTGCAACGGCCTCACGCAACCAATTTGTGATTGAGCAAAAGTGTGCTATGAGCTGACTCCCTCAACCTACCCATAGGTCAACTACAAGTACAAGAGTAAGCATCCACTAGGTGGTAGAGCAATATTTTCCCCAATAAGAATAGGCTGGCTTGATCGCAGTATTAAGACGTCGAAGATATTAGACCCATTCAAATGTTGACTTTAAGTAATAGTATGTTTGTTCTGTTCCACCTGTCCATCTTGTTTTACTTCTCCGTTCCCCTTTACAGGTACCAACATTCAAATTCACTGACATTGATCTGACTCGAAGTGATTCATATCAAGGGGCTACCATGAAACGTACATCCGAAGTTGCGGACCGAAATTCAGGGCAATCGGTAATACAATGCCATGTAACATATATAATACGCAATCGAGCCCGATGATGGCATGTGACATTTCGTTTGCATTAAACTTACCGCGTGGGCTTCTTACGTTTCATGGTAGACCCTAGGCGTGTGTAAAACTCGAAGCCCAATAGTGTAGTTCTAACAAAAAATATTAAATTTACCTTGCACATAATGTATGAGAGGATGGCACCAGAGCTGCCAATGAGAGCTCCGACAATAGTCATCAAAGAGTTGTTAAGCATGAATCCTTCAGCGCACAGCGCCCACCCGGAGTAGCTGTTCAGCACTGTGATTACCACTGGCATGTCAGCACCTGCATTAAACATAAGAAGGTGTTTTATTAGTTAATTTAAGTAAAGAGTACCTAAGTAAAACTTAAGTATAGAGAGTATTTTATTATTGTTAGTTCCTTTATTTCAATTATACGTTATTGTTCGTATTTAAGTATTATTAGTACTTGTGGTATTTTCCAAATGATCGCGTTAATCCCCTCATAGCGCCCAAGTAGTCGCAGAATCGACTTTCTCCTACCAGACTATAATCGTGTTTGTAACATTATTGTACATGTATAATATCTAATGATATTCCTAGTGACTAGTATATGTTGTCCTCGCTCCACCGCCAAGATTCTGGGGGGCAAGTCAAACGCTTCTCTTTTTGATGCCCCTTGTCACCTGGCGCACCCTTTGCTCTACACAGTAGGGCCAGCACTGCAGCTTAGGTTCAGGCTTTGCCCAATCACGAACGAACCAGTACACCTGCCGATTGACTAACGAGGCTCTGGAAGTCAAGTCAAATCTAAAGAAGGAGAAGCTGTAAGCGGACCCCATGTTCCGAGGTGCAAGCCTCGGATGCAACGGGGAACCACGCTTAGATGATGATGATATTTTTTTTATACCACTCTGGTGGCAGACAATCTCACGGCCCACCGGATGGGAAGCGGTTACCGTGGCCTATGGACGTGTGTAACACCAGGGTCGTCACACTCGCGCTGCTGACCCTGTAAAAACCTTCTAATGCTCTTCTTGAAAAACCCCATATTGTAGAGGCTTGGGAAAACCATAGTGAGTAACTATCTGCAAAACATTACCTCCAATAGCAGCGGTGAGGGTAAGTCCCTGAATGCCGCTGAGTATCGCGGCGGCGGACAGCAGCGGCAGGCCGGGTACGTCGGGGAAGGCGAGCAGTGCGCCCCCGCAGCCCAGCGAGCCAGCCAGCAGCCCCGCGTTGAGCACGTGGCGACCCGGCAGCAGCAGGGGCGCCGACGACAGAGAGCCTTGGAGCTTGCCGTATGCGACTAGCGAGCCACTGCGATATAAGAAATTATTTACTGTCAGTATTATTTCTATGCTCATCAATACGAATTTATTCAATAACTAGCCTATTCAGTAACCTCTTCTCGCGTATGTCCTATTCCCGACCGCAATCTGTGTGCAAAATTTTGCCAAATCTATTAAGTCGTTTTTCGTAATTTAGTAGATAATAAACAAACAAACTCACTTTCTCATTTATAATAAATTCTACTTGGATACATATTATGTACATAACGTCATTGGGGTACGCAGAGACCAAAACATTTCCACTTGCTACGATCAAGACATACACGTTTGGCTTCTCCTGATTTCATAATTTGTTTCCATACAGGCGCGCCGGTTCCGGGTACTCTTGACTTGCCCTTTTCTTACAGGTGAATCAGCTGGTGTTAACCATGATACACCAACTGTGTCGCTTGTAAGAAAAGGGACCCATGCCCATATAGCTATAACTGCTAATCATCACCTGAGGTGGCACCTCAGTAGTATAAAAAATTCAGGACTTCCTTCAGAGTCCTGTGCCGAAGGAAAATACAAATGGTCATGTAAGTTATCACGTTATTTATAAAGTTATCTACATGACATGCACACAAAAATATTTAGAAAGAAAAAGTAGGAAGTAGGTATATACTAAGATAAATCATCAAATATTTAACAATGTAAGACAGTGCTGCGTTCGTTGTTTGATTTTTGATAGCAAGAGATATTTATCTTTACTTACGTGAATGTGATACCACCGATGTATGTACCAAGGAACAAGGCCGTTTTGAGTGTTGCAGCAGTTGGGTCCAATGCCATCGCGGGGAAATCGTGCATGTAGGTCGCGACACATGTCAGCACTGCCGCCATACCAACAAGACTGAAAACAATACATTCGCTTTAAACGTTGATTACACTTGAATACGGCATTGAATTTCGTTTCATAGTGTAGAGGCAATCCAGAAAACTTGACGATAACAAAATTGGGATCCAAAAACAAGATCTACATGCAACATTTGATTACTGTACCAATCGATAGCTAAAGGCTTAAAGGATTCGTAACGTTGAGTTAGGATATTGACTTAAACAGACGGCCGTGCCCACGATACAACCCCCTCCTTTAAAAAAAAAAGCATTTCTAGAGCTTTTTTGTAGGTACCATACCTGTGGAAGCCAGCCACAAGCTGAGGTAGATCCGTAATCTCTATTTTCTTAGCAATGGTAGCACCAATTAAACCGCCAGCGCCAGCTACCGCCAACATTTGTGCCAACACTTCGGTACTAGGGGTAAGTGCACCTAACGTTGCAGCGATACCGCCGGCTACACCAATCTGAGGATTATAGCACATTGCTGTAAATAATTACCTACAGCACAGAATATTTACCGCTGATTCGGTACTTCATATTGTCTCACAGAATCATCAAAATATCAGAATGCTAAGATAAAACCCAATTTGCCTCGTTAAATATGAAAAAGTTGTACTATGCGTGATTCTACTCATAGTATTTAACTCACATTAATTTAGACTTATAAATGAATGATGTTGTGAACATAGCCAGACTCGACAAAACTACAACATCTTTTAAAACTTGAAAAAAAATAAAATAAACAAAACATGAATAAAAAATAGTATATTACCATTCCTAGATAGTTTCCTTTACGAGCTGTAGTCTGAGAGCTAAGACCAGCAAGAGCTCCCACACAGCATAATGAAGATGCCAGATACGCCATCTGGTGGACTTCAGGGTACCCCTAAAGATAAACACGTTATTGAAAAATATTAATATCACTTACAATATTGTCAAAGCACACATTTAAGTATGAAAGCAGGGGTTAGTAAATTACCTGCATCGCAGTAGTTATGTAACCAGCTAGAAGGGCAGCGGCGGGGATACCGTAGAGGTAGCCATATTCTGGTGGATCACCAGGCCTAAGAAAATATACCCAATGAATGACAGAGAATCAATAGTCAGTCAATATCAGAAAATAATAATTTATAAAATACAGTAGCAATAAGTTTTTTAGTATTTGGTTTTTAGTTTCGTGATCATCAGCCTAGCGTTATTTCATTTAGCGTTGGGCCGGGGTACCTTCTCCTTCTCATTCAATACCTTCTGTCTTCAGTATCCTTGATAATAAAGCCATTATTGACCAGTAAATTCCTTGACACATGACGGGAGAAAGAAACCCTGCGATCATGTTTTCAAAAATATTACGCTATATTTACCTTTTGAACATGTCAAGCATACGCTGCGTGACCATGAATCCACCGAACACATTGACGAATGATATCAGCGCTGCGGTACTTGCTAACCACTGTAAAAAATTACCCCTTTAGTTACTCTTCTCTTCATACTTATTAAGTTAGCTTTAGTTTGTAGTAAATACTCTTTCTACCACAGGGGGCACCCAGACTGAATAATAAACATGTTTGTTTTAATGGTTATCCAATTGATTGGAATACCAATTTAATTAATTTAATGTTAAGTCAGTTCAAACTAGATAGGTAAGGGGTAGGTAATGTTAGTGTAGTTTCCGTTTTTTCAAAATCGTTGTTGTATCAAATGCACAATGTGTAGTAGATACCTATTCAGGTATATAGGTAGGTAGTCATTATTTGTTATTTCTGTGCAATAACTTATCACTTCAATAACAATAACGAAACTTCAACTTTAAATATTATCTTTAAATCATGTCTCACAAACTATTAAGAATTGACATACAAATCGATAGCAAAAAACGGACAGGACATGACTAATAAATAGTGTTGCCCATTGCAAGACCAAGACGAGACTTGAGCCAGTCTTGGTCTTGGTCTTGCACCGATACCCCTGGTCTTGGTCTTGGTCTTGGTCTTGCACGCTCAGTCTCGGTCTTGGTCTTGGTCTTGCAGCAAGAGTCTTGCGAGTCTTGCAAGTCTCGCACTTATCAATTGCTTAGTGTGATTTAGTAAGATATGAAACATCGTAATGAAGTATGGAAACTTGAGATTACATTGACATAGATTCCTATATCAATGACTTGACATCATTTTTTAAATATTGTCAAGATAAATAGTGATAGTAATCGTAATCACCATATATGGAAGGAAACATAATAAAGACAAAGTATGCAAAATACTATTTATTGAAATTATCAATTTTAAGCTCAAGAAACAATAAACATGGTAAATATAAGGTAGATTTTTAATAATATTAATAATAAGAGAATTATTATAATAATTCTTTTGACCAAGAATTAATGCAAAGTAACCACCTGGCTGACTCATCACTTAACCTATTTCTGTGTTTTCTTATTACTAGTGATGCTTTAGAAAATAATCTTTCAGCGGGTACTGAAGTTGCAGGTATTGAAAGAAAATCACGAGCCATCTTGGATAAAATCGGATATTCCGTTTCATGCGTCCTCCACCACTCTAAAATGTCTTCCGAGCTGGTGGCTCTCGGCTTACTTAAATACTCCTCCAACTCGTCAGTTTTCATTAAGCCACAGCCAGATCCTGAAGACGTAGAGGGACCTGTGTATAGCTTCTCGAAATCTATTATGTCTTCATCTTCAATATCTTCATCATGATCGTGAAGAATATTTTCAATATTTTCATTGTTCTGTGGAGACTTAGACATAAGGTTTATTGTACTTTTATATTGCGTATAAATTTCATTGAATTTGCGCAGGCTTTCTGTTTTTATTTGCTGTCCCCACGTAGTCATTTCGAAAGTCTCAGCTTTGTGCCTAGGGTCTAAAATTAAACTTGTACAGTAAATCCAGTTGCTCTTCTTATAATGCTTAAGCATTTTATCTCGGGCTGCTTGAAAACCCAGAACGAGCTTTTCGTCCACTTCGGTTCGATTTGGTTTCTCGTCTAATTGTTTTGCCATGGATTCAATTTTATCCAGTAAAAGATTGAATGACACAACGACTAGCGGTATTGTAACATATTTTTCTCCACCAAGTTTAGTTGATAAAACTTTAAAGTTTATTAGAAACTTATATATTTTGTCGAGTATTCGCCATTCAATTTCCGTGATTTGAAAATCGTTTAATTCGCTGACAGAAGTACACAATATGTTAATACCCATTCGGACTTTTATACCAAATCCAATCATATCATGTGTAGAATTCCATCTTGTTGGACAGTCAAGTATGGGATTAAGATCAGCTGGCACACCAGATGCTTCACAAGCAGAGTGGAACTTTCTTTTTAAGATCTCACTTCTTTTTATTTTACAACAAATACTGCGTAATTTTGTAATCGCTGTACGTGAGTCAGCAATATTTGGAATATGTTCTTCATCTTCTTCACTTTCCTCTTCATACTGCTGTTCTCATTCTGCATTTTCAGTGTCACTATGTAATGCTAAAGTTTTTAATAAATCTTGTACACCAAGGTTCAAAATGTGAGCAAAGCACCGGAAATGTTGATTGTCTGAGTCAAAATGTGGCATTTGTTTGCCAAGTTCAAACATAAATTGCGTATTTGCACTAGCGTTGTCGACCGTAATACCCTGTATTTTATCAACCAAATCATATTCAACTAAACATTCGTGGAAAATAGTTGCAATATCTTCCCCAGTATGTCGACCGTGTGAAGGCATAAAATCAAGGACTATAGATCGATATTTCCACTCGTTGTCTATATAGTGCACAGTGACGCCATAGTAACTCCTACCAGCAATAGAGGTCCATCCATCTATGGTAAATGACATTTTGCACGAGTAATGTTGTAGTCGGTTCTTAACATGAGATTGTAGTTCTTCAAATCGCTCTTTAATCTTCCGTCTGAGAGTTGACCTTTTAGGAAATACCATCATCGGGTTCGGGCAAATGGATCGAAAATATTCTTGTGTATCTTCATCATCAAAAAATGAGAAAGGAAGATATTTTTTCACAATCCAATCAACTGTAGCTGCCACAAAGTTTTCACTGCGGTTTCTAGAAAGTGCTGGCTGAAATAAAATAATAAAACATATTATGATAATTATATGATACAATACAACATCAATACTATGAATATTTTGTTTGTTCGTCGTTTAATTATTATTAATTAACAGCTTTTCACTAAATGTATTATGATAGTATACAGAGTGATCAACCCAAATGGGTCAGTGGGGAGAAGTTAGAAACTATGAGATATAGCGAGATTTGTTATTAGCAACCATGGCTTCGATTTTGGATATAATAATAATGACAGTCAAACTTTTCTTCTAACTTTCATACATAACCGGGAATCGAACCCGGTCGAAGTCTCTGTAAACAAATTCAGTTAATAATAATGACATTCAAACTTTTCTACTAACTTTCATACATAACCGGGAATCGAACCCGGTCGAAGTCTCTGTAAACAAATTCAGTTAATAATAATGACATTCAAACTTTTCTAATAACTTTCATACATAACCGGGAATCGAACCCGGTCGAAGTCTCTGTAAACAAATTCAGTTAATAATAATGACATTCAAACTTTTCTACTAACTTTCATACATAGGTAACCGGGAATCGAACCCGGTCGAAGTCTCTGTAAACAAATTCAGTTATTTTCGTTATTATTGTGAGAAGCGTCGATAGCTTAGTGGTTAAGGAGTCCCTTACTATTGAGAGGTCCCGGGCTCGAATTCTAGCCATTACACTACCGAATGTGAACCCACTCCTAGCACAAGCAATTTAGCTTAGTTGCAGGGGTTACCGGGAATATTAGTAATTAATCGGTCATAATTATGATTCATTTATCTGCATAGACCACTTTTTTATCTACATCGATATTTATGCATTACAAATTGTTTTGTTGGCGCACCAACGCAATTTGTAATGCATGGCGAGATATACGGCTCTGGGTCAGCCGGGGAGAGAAATATGCACGACAATCTCCCACGCACAACCAATGACATGGGGCGGAAAAAAATTTTAAATAGGTATCTACCTACTTGTTACCAGAATTGCCATACTTTTATATGTTTTGTTGTTGGTAATTAGGTAGGTACCTAACTATAATTACGTATATTAACACTTAGGTAGGTATTTTTTCTTACCTGTCTATTTTCTCCATCTCTCATTAAAAACTTTGATATGGGCCCCTTTGTTGGCTTTTGCTTGATTAGTTGACTTGCAGGAAGTAATAGTCGCGATTCCTTCTCGTGAAAAGACAGTAGATGCTTCCTTAATCCTGAAGTATTTCTGTTCTTCATTTTGATTTCAACTTTCTTATGGTGGCATAACTTACATGTAGCAGTTTCAGTGGCCGGAATTATATCGAAAAACTCATCAAATTTACTTTTTAGTCTTTTAGACCTAGTCCAACTCTCACTACTCTGACTAGAACTATTTGAATCTATGTCACTCATTTTAAAACCCGGTTGACTCTAAGCGCAGCTTAATCAAAACCAAAATGCATTTTTATCATGATGAACGCCCTTATATACAGCACATGCCGAAAGGCCAAAAGATACCTACATAACCTACGTTCGGCATCTATTGACAAAAATAATATCCTTCCAAAGACTATAAAAACAGAAACGTAATCTTAACGTAGTATCAAATTCCTCAAATCCAATCTCTGCAATCCGAGCAAAACAATAAAGTGACGGAGGTAACTAAGTGAATTCTATCAAAAGAGGAACGAAATTATTATTAATTGACTTCAACCCACCTTTTTTTAAGTTTTTTTAAGACTATTGCACTAAGCACTAACCCTATTAGGTAGGTTAGGTACTATCCCTGTGATCAAGTAGGTATAATACTATAACATCTATCTATCTTTATGGTGTGGCTACAATATTCATTGCAAGGACTATTGCAGGATTTGCAGGTTGCATGACAACTTGCAGGTTATCGTGTCCGTTCGTTATGAGTTATGACACTTTTGAGCACCCAGAAACTTAATTTAATTAGTCTTTGAAATGTCGGATACCTTTGACTTCAGAGCGGCAAAATCAAAAAAGAAATTCACTTGTCGCAAACTCTTTTAATATACCGCCACGTCTTTGTCGGTAAATATCAAAAATATCGTAGATTTATTGTATTATATGTATTAGCTGTACAGGGGTGAATTCAGGCGGAAATAGAATCTGGATATTCACTTTTTCCGATTTAAATCCATTAAATTCATGGAAATAGAATAATTGGATCACATAAAGTATAACTTTGATTCTCACACAAAACTCTATTTATTTTTAAAGCATTTATGTATCGATTTTATTTTAGTGATAAATAATTTCTGAGAAGTAAACTCATCATCACATTCATTGGTCACCTCTACAATTGGGCTGTTTAATTTTACGTAACGTAAGTATTTGCCGTGCTGGTTTGGTTCCCGGTGGAGTAGAATAGGACCACCCCATCTCTTTTCATGGGTGTCGTAGAAGGCGACTATGGGATAGGGGCTGTTCTACATCCGACAATAAACACACAGCCCAAGACAAAGTGCCCAATCGACAAAATGTTGGTGTTAAATACTCCTCTGCCTACCCCTTTGGGAATTACGGGCGTGAGCATATGTATGTAGGAATGTGTATTACGTATACAGTAATATACTTATATTACTGGTGGTAGAGCCCCGCTGGAACCGTTAGGTGTCAGCATGAATGGGCCGGCTCGACCGGGTAGTTACCACCCTGGCACAGAATATCGACGTAAAATAACAGATCTACTGTTGTGTTTCGTTCGGTGAGTGTCAGTTCCGGAGGCCCAAACTCCCATCCCTCCTCTTCCTCTCTCCCCTTCCGCCTCCTTTATCCTGCCTTTCTCTTTCCACCGTCTCCTTCAGGCGGTAACGCGTTAGTAGCAGCCTTGGTGTTGCAAACGTCTATAGGCTACGGTGACCACTTTCCATCAGGTGGGCCGTAGGCATGTTTACCGCCGTAGAAACATAAAAAAAAAAAACAGACGTAAACTGATTTTGATGAAACTTTACAGTAATATTAGGTACCTACCTACCTACCCACCTACATAGGCTAGATTTTTTGCAATAACCAACGTGCACGTTCAGTGCAGTAAATAGTAACAATATTCAATTTGATAATGAATTAGTAGGTACCTACCTAGTAACCTACCTTGTATTTCAACACTATTTACACAAATAGCAATTAATGAAAAAATAAATATATTTATAATCGTCTTATTCGATTCTGATTAATCAGTAAAAACGCGCCCAATCCGTCCCCTTTCGCCGGTGTCCTTTGACGGCAGCCATAATGTCGTTTTATCTCTATATTAAAATCTTTATTTTAAAGCGGTATCTCTTTGACAAATGTTACACGTGGAGAGTAGGCATAAAGCTTTAGCGTGGCAAGTACATACATTTCCATGTGCCAAATAGGCAAAAATCGGCGGTATAATGGTATACGTACCTACAGTCAGTGATAGTTGATGAATCTTGAGACCTTTAATAGGGGCTGTCAATGAAATAATAGGTACCTACAACAAATGCATAGATCGATAAGTGCAAATAAGTGCAAGTTCTCTTTGTATCTACATGAAGCTTAAATAAATATAAAGGACTTCGAGTCTTGTGTCACATAAGTAAGTAGGTAGGTACCTACTTTACATTGAAACTGCATATTCTCATAATAAGCGTCACGTCGTCGGCGGCGGCGTCGCCAGAACAGAACCGAGTGTCTTTAAAAAACGTTCGTTCCTCTGCCGAATGATAGTGGCTAGTGGCCTACCTACTTCTAAAAATATTAAAACACAAACCATTCATATTACACAGTAATTTAAAACAATTGAGGGACACGCGCCTATTACAGATTATGAATTAAAAAATCGTGTGTGTGTGTGTATCTACTTATTCTCGGGATAAAAAGTAGGTAACCTATGTGTTATTCTAGGATCGAGGCTCTAATGTAACTCTGTACCAAATCCAGAGCCGTTAGCCGTTAGAGCGTGATTGAGTAACAAACAAACATACAAACATCTTCACAAACTTTCACATTGACACTGCGCAAGTCGCCGCTCGCGCTGATTGTCGGTAACTAGTAACTACCGACAATGAGCGCGATTAAGTACCTAGTGTACCTACCTGCCTACGATGAAAAGAACTTCAGTCGTTGGCTAGCGCGGCTTGTGCCACGTCTATATTGGCACGCACGTCAGACATCGGGTCGTACGGCTGCCAGTGGTATGATACATAGGTATAACAACATGTGGCAATTTGTCTCTAAGGGAAAATGGAATAGGTACTAATTACCGCCTGTGCTCTTCATTAACTAGGGCTTTAGGTTCAAGGTCAGTGAAGTTTCCTTTCTATTTACCTACGCTAAACATAGGTAGGTATAAAAACATACTACAAAAAAGCAACAGGTAAGTATGGTGATAAGTACCTTATCTCATCATCATTCTCTGAGCCTTTTCCCAACTCAGTTAGGGTCGGCTTTCTAGTCTAAGTTGCGGCTAACTACGATATTTTCCGTGAAGCGACTGACGTCGGACCTCCACAACCAATTAATTGGCGATATCGAAGTTCTGTAGTTAGACTAGTCGGACTTTTGAGGGCTCCAACTACCCGTAACGACTGTCACAGATGTTCGTATGGCAACCGGGACCGACGGCTTAACGTGCTCTCCGAGGCACGACCAGACCAATGCAAATACCCATTTTCATGCACACAAATATTTGCACTGAGCGGGGATCAAACCCGCGCCTCCTGCGTACCGGTCGCGTTCACTACCACTACGCCACGGAATAGGTAAGGTACCTACCACAGCCTCCGTCTATCATTCTATCAGTAGGTATAGACGTAGTAGATACCTAGGTACTATTATTTATTCTGTGGTATAGAAACTAAATACCTAGTACCTACATACTCAGGTATTAAAAATGCTCAAATCTCAGTTTGACTTCACTGCAAGACTGCAAGAGTCTTGCAGACGTAGTCTTGTCTTGCGCAAGTCTTGCAAGGGTCAGTCTTGGTCTTGGTCTTGCAAAAAATAGGTGGTCTTGGTCTTGGTCTTGGTCTTGCAAAACTGCAAGACCAAGACCAAGACTGCAAGACTCTTGTTCTTGCAGTCCGATTTTGGGCAACACTACTAATAAATAAGCGGCGTAAGGTGACAATATTGAAAAGGGCAACCGGTAAAGATTGGGGACAGTTAATTACTTATTTTAGAGAGTTTAGCAAAGTGTTTGGACTAAGGTGGTCTGCATTTTAATTGTATGCATAAAAGTTCAAGCCACGTATAAGGCACGTAGATATATAGGTATACCTATGCTCTATTTACGAGAACGTCAGAAAATGGAACCGGCCGGAACCGTGTTACGTGAATACTGCGCCACTGCTACCTAAATATATTAATAAGTAGAACATCAACACATCCTACCGATAGTATCTTAAAAACGCGTAAGTGTTACCAGTTACCATAGATAACTTCCAGAAAATAGTTATTACATTACAATTCAGACATACCTGCACAGGAGTCTCCGGGACATAACCGCCGCCCATAAGCAATAATCCTCCAACAGCTGTGATACCTGATACGGCATTTGTCACGGACATGAGAGGTGAATGCAGGGCGGGTACTACGCCCCACACTGTGTGGTATCCAACCACTCCTGTAAACAACAACCTATTGTCAATAACCGCCAAATAACGGTAGACTACTATTTATACCTTCGGTTCACGATCTTAATACCTATTTAAAGGCACTATAAAATCAAATCAAATATAAAATCAAAAATAGGTAGGTACTCATTTTAGGTAGATCACAAAGTAACACTTATGAAAAGTGATATTTACCTGATAAAGCTAACGTTGTTGTCATAGTTGTGAACGCAGGATTAGGTGATGCAATTCCCAGACCAATCAAACTGGCCATTCCTGTTAATAAATAATCGAATGTTAAATGTAAGAAGTTACATACATTAGAGAAATTTTGCTAATACTAGACCATAATGAGTGATTTGAGTAAACCACTTTGGAAAAGGGAAGAAAGCAGTAGACGATAACGTCTACTGCTTATTAGGTTCATAACAATCATAAGATGGTTATGAATCTAATAAATAATAGCAGCGCCGGCCCTGAAGTCGAGCAAGAGGAGGATTCGCTCTGGCGCCAGGTGCCAAAAAGCCCAGGTACCGAAAAGTCAAATGCAAAAACCAATATCCAACGCAACGTAAGCCGCTCCGAGCAGTCAGATTTCACCTAGTCTCTATAGGCTATAAAGTGAAATAAATTGTTTCTTCTAAAATAACATGGCCGACTGCTCTAATGTGCACGACTGCACCTAACCATAACGTCATAAAACACAGAGCTTTATAGCATTACATAACGTTTAATGAAAACGTAGACCAAAGGGCGCTGAAAGACTACGCGGACTACCCTGATCCGAACCAGGCACTTTTTATAATAGTACTTAATAGTCATGATCCCTCACATGCTTTCTTTTTGTAATTAATCGGTTTGATAAAACAATACTTTACCAGTCCAAAGGGCGCTGAAAGACTACGCGGACTACCCTGATCCGAACCAGGCACTTTTTATAATAGTACTTAATAGTCATGATCCCTCACATGCTTTCTTTTTGTAATTAATCGGTTTGATAAAACAATACTTTACCAGTGGAATATAGAAATGCGTCCTTCAAAGTTTCATTGAAAGGATTGGGTGGCTCTGCTTTGACAACAGCGGTGGCTGCAGGTGCCGCCTGAGCCGCAACCATGCTAGGTGGCGGTGGCGCCGGCCATAGAAGTTCACCTGCCTTCAGCACTATTGATCCGCGAGTCACTTCATCCTCCAAGTTTATGTGGAAGTGATCATTGGAACCTGGTAAATAATTTCAGTGATGAAAATTAGTGTTAGAAATTTCAATCTCATCACCTATTCTATAAGAAACACATTGTCATATTGTGAGAAATAAGTACTTAATAATGATAATTTAATATAATTTTTTAAACATCCACCAGATTTAGATTAGTTTAGATTATACCTACTGCAAGTCGTCCGTCCAAGCGTGTCATCATACTAGTGCAGTGCAAAAGCTTACCGCGCTTCTAGTTACTTTAGTCTACTTTTAACGCTCGTTCAATGACCGTTAATGAGCATTGATAGCTTGCCCTGGGGTTATCCTTTCAAGGGCTTACCCGGGGTGCCCGGCAATGGACACTTGGGGAGGACACCGTGTGGTCGGTCCTATTCCGATACGCCCACCCCATCGTTGGCACCGATGAGGTGAAGCCCGTGGGGGATTCCACAAATAAAAAAAAGCATTGATAGCCCAATTTTATAGGAGTCGGCCATACGCTCGAGAGGTCCCGGGTTCGAATCCTGGTCATTAAACTAACGATGAATGTGAATACATACTAATAATTTTGGTTACTAGTATCGGCCTACACTTTGAAATAAATTTAAGTAGAAAATACTGTACCGGTGGATAGTCAGATGATATAATCATGATAAGGTATCTGAGATATTAGGTACTAACCTAAACTAAATAACAACCCAGATATGTTGTTTGCGTAGAGTGTTGAGGCATGTGCCGGCATCCGACTGGGTAGGTCCGTGAGGCCGATATGAGTGACGCCGTGAACTTTGGTGATCTCGCCTTTCTTTGTGGTTTGAATGTTGCCACCCATCTCCGCTGCTAAATCTACTATGACGCTTCCGGGAGCCATATCACGGATCGCATCCTTAATAACAAAAAAATACGCATCTTCGATACAAATAAAATTGAAGTGTCATTTTGTAACGTTACAGTTTTAATTAATGGCTTCTGCAGAAGAATCACCGCAATTTCGCCAATGTCAAGTGAAATATAATAAATGTTTATAAAATTATTAATGGCGAAGACGCCAATGTCAAGTTTTTTGGTATCACCACCAGTATCTTGCGCCAGAGCCTCGTCCGTTGTTTAGCAGGTGCACCGACTTGCAGGTGAGGTTGGCTTGGGCTTCTAGGATGTTGATGGGCCCTATGCACCCTTTTGTAACGTTAAAATAACAGCTTTTCAATGAATGCCTATGAATGACATATATACGTTACTTACAACAAAAAATGAATCTTTAAAACTTTGGAATGTCTGTCTGACTGTCTTTCTATCTGTTTGAATGAGGTCATCTCTGGAACGGCTGGGCCGATTTTGATGGAACCTTCACTGGCAAATATTATAGAATAAGGTTCTACGCAAAGAAATTAAACTGTTAAAATCTAAATGCAAGCGGACGAAGTCGCGGCCACAGCTCGTATTTATATAATACTATGTATTATCTATCACACGACTATATACCTAAATCATTTTGGTTTGTTACATTTAATACGATATGCCTACTTATTTTATGAAAGGAATGGCGTATCACAGTGTGCATCTAAATCGCTTTCTGACCTTTCAACAGATAAATTCTACTATCTCATAGATTAGATTCGGAATTAATTATTTGGTTATTCATTTATTTAACATCAATATAAAATATTGGACTGAATAGGTAATTATCTATACCTTTTTTTTTTTTTTTTTTTTTTCGTGCGGAAATCCCTTCGGATACCCCCCCGCGTGCCAGCGGGGGCGGTTATGTCGGGCTTGAACCGACTAAAACCGCACGCCGTCTCGGGTCTACAGACGCCGGGGTGTAAGGTTGCCCATAGAGCATATCCCTCGCACCCCGACAGGTAATTATCTATACCTACTATCTCCCTACTTATTATACCTTACAATATTATTTCTGTAATATGTACGTATTCCCAAAAAGATAATAATGTATCTGAGTACTTACCTCTATTTATTCGTATTTTAGAACCCATTAAAAAAAAAAAAAAAAAAATATTCTACGACATTCTACACAGCGCTCTCTAGACCCAAAGTAAGCATAGTTTAACTAGCTTGTGTTATGGGTTCCAGAATGCGGATAAACATACTTATATACTTTTTTTTTTGTAAATACATATATATTATACATAGAAACACCCAGACCAATGCAAATAGACATATTCATGCATACAAATATTTGCACTGAGCGGGAATCGAACCCGCGCCCCCTGTCGTAGCAGTCGAATACACTACCGCTACGCCACAGAGGCCGTCAAAAAGCTAGTTAAACTATGTAACTTGTCTAAATAGCGCTGTGTAGTACCTTTTATGTTTTTTTTCCATAGAGCATATCCCTCGCCCCCCGACTGACCCTGAGCCATCTCCGGTTTCGAGATGGCCCCCTCAGGTTTGGGAACCACGGTGTCCCCGTCTTGCCCCGGTTTGGGGAAGGGGCGCTTGTCGCCCCACCGTCCCGGCCTGCTTCTGCTGGGGTGACAGGCGGCCTTACCTGCCACCCCCAGGCCTGCGCTCATGGAGGACGGAGGTCGTTAAGCGACCTCCGGCGCCTGAGTCGCGTGCCGTCGCACGCGACTCAGGCGCCGGAGGTCGCGGCGAGCAAGTTGCGGGCTCGGCGGGCCGGGCGAGTTCTAAATCTCTCCCGGGCGCACTCCGCCATCTCCTTCGCGAGCATTACTTGGTCGCAGAAGGAGGTGGCGGCGGCCCACGCGCTCGCGCTCCGCATCATTGCCGCAATCATGCTGCCGAGCGAGAGGACTCCCACCCCGATAGCTGCCACGAGGTCACGCCTCGGCGCCTCCCACGCCGGGCAGTCCGCCAGCGTGTGCAGCCCTGAGTCCTCGCTCGCGTCGCAGTGATGACACTCAGACGTTGGCTACTTCCTGATCCGATGCAGGTGGTCCCCGAAGCACCCCTTCCCGGAGATCACCTGCGTCAGTAAGTACGAGACTTCCGTGTCTCGTACTTACTGACTCTCTCTAGCCAATCCTCCATGATGGGCCTTACCGCCGCCATTGCGGCGTGCCCTGCGCTTGGTTGCCCAAGTCGTTCCTTCCACTTCACCACGATGGCCTGGCGGAGCTGGGACTGCACGGCCTCGATTTCTAGAGGCTCGGGGTTCCGTCCCTGCTCCCGCGCCTCCTTTCGTCGCTGGTACAGTTGCGAAAGGGCTCTCGCCTCCAGGTCCCATGGCGGAGTCCCGGCAAAGAGACTCGCCGCCTCGAAGGAGATGGTGCGCTACCCGCGGATGACCCTGATGGCCATCACTCGCTGCGGAGCGCGCAGCATCCGCACACTTCCGGCCTTCAGGGCCTCCGCCCATATTGGGCACCCATACAGGGCCATGGACCGCTCGATCCCCGTGTAGAGCCTCCTGCAGGAGTCATCGGGCCTCCTCATGCTCCTCACACGAGCGTGTCGTCCGCGTAGCACGAGACGGCGCCACCGCCTACGAGCTCACCGTGAAGCACCCAGTCGTATCCGATGTTCCACAGGAGCGGCCCCAGGACCGATCCCTGTGGAAAACCGCACGACATTTCACGCCGATCGAGATCGGTCACGGTTGGGTAGATGACGGCTCTCTCCGTCAAATACGCCCCGACTATGCGGCGGAGGTAGAGAAGCACTTCGTGATACACGAGCGCCTCCCTAATGCAACTCCAGGGCAAGGTTTATGTGTGTTTATGTTTATGTTTATGTATTATGATTATGATTATGATTATAGGTGTTGAACGCGTTGGCGATGTCCATGGATACCGCCAACATCACCTCACCCCGGGCTACTGCATCCTCCGACAGAGCCCTCACGCGCATGATGGCATTCACGGTGGAGCGCCTCTGGCAGAAGCCATATTGGCCATCCGCCAGGTCCGGCCCCACTCTTGAGAGGTGCTCGACAAGGCGCTTCGCAATTAGGTACTCTTTCAAAGATCTTGCACACCTCGTCGAGCAACACTATGGGCCGGTAGGCGGACGGCGAGTCCCCTCCTTTCGGATGAGGACCAGTTTCCCCGTCTTCCACAATTTCGGAAACTGGCCCCGTTCCAAACATGCGCTGAGAAGCCCTCTCAGTCGGCGCTCGAGAGCGTCGTCGACTGGAGCTAGGACCCACGCTCGGCCTGGAATGCCGTCGGGTCCCGGGGCGGTGTGTTTGGCTCTTAGCCTTCTCACCGCCAGCTCTAGTTCTACCCAAGTGACCTCGGGCACGTCGTCGTCATCCACGTCGGGCGCCATGGGCGACCGAGGCGGAGTCATCTGCGGTGGAACATGTTCCACCGTCCGCGCTGAACGCTGTAAACCTATATGTATATGTCTAAATGATATTAATTTATAACCAGCTTAAATTTAATATCAAATTATTTATTCAAACTAGGTATATGTTTATTTCTGGGGGTGGCGGGTGAGGCCACCTGTCACCCCAGCAGAAGCAGGCCGGGACGGTGGGGCGACTAGCGCCCCTCCCCCAAACCGGGGCAAGACGGGGACACCGTGGTTCCCAAACCCGAGGGGGCCATCTCGAAACCGGAGATGGCCCAGGGTCAGTCGGGGTGCGAGGGATATGCTCTATGGGCAACCTTACACCCCGGCGTCTGTAGACCCGAGACGGCGTGCGGTTTTAGTCGGTTCAAGCCCGACATAACCGCCCCCGCTGGCACGCGGGGGGGTATCCGAAGGGATTTCCGCACGATAAAAAAAAAAAAAAAAAAAAAAAAAAGGTATATGTTTATTTCCAAAATTATCTAAAAGTTTATTTTAGGTACTTAATCAAAAATATATCAAATAAAACTAACTTGCTTGGTGGTGAAGATAATGCTGCATTTAGTAAAGACTAGCTGTGCCCGCAACTTCGCCCGCGTAGACTTAGATCTACGTTTTTTTATATTTGTTAATAAAAGTAGCCATATTATGCCTTATAATAATAGCTATCTGCCAGTGAAAGTCCCGTCAAAAGTATTGAAGCCGTTTCAGAGATTACCTAATACAGTCAGACAGACAAAATGTTAATATTGCTTTTTGTTATATATTATAAGGTGTCACAAAATTAACTCTCTGAATCGATATATTTTTTTTGTTTCAAATACATACCTATTTTGTCGATACCAAGTCATCTCACCAAATTCAGAGACCTAATTTTGTGACACCTTATATATAGATAGATATATAGTTTAATCACTCGCATCATCACCATCAATAATCATCATCATTATCCAATCTCTCAATATGTTTTATCTTAATGAGTGCAAATATCTCTTCGATTTACAATAATGCAAATAAAAATAAAATGATAAATTCAGTCCTCATATAATGTCAAATGATAGAGTACTAGCTTAGCTAAACAGTCAACATTTAAACTCATTGAAAGGTCTCAAAATTGTTTTCTCAAAATGAGAAAGTAATTATTTCATAGTAAATACCTTACCTCAAGGATTAATACAGGCGCCGCTTTACCGGGGATCAGCGCAGTACTAATAATGACATCAGACGTTCTAGCCTCTCTCCCAAGGAGAGCTCTCTCAGCGTCTAGGAAATCCTGGCTCATCTCCTTAGCGTATCCACCTTCACCTGCGCCTTCCTCCTAAAGATGCCCATACAGATTAACAACGATACCGTTGTAACTATAACCGACCACGGTCATTACTGAATTAGGACTAATAAAATACATATCAAATACTAAATAAACATGTTTTGTATACCTAATTTGTATGAAATTTAGGATTGTGCTTATCTACATTTTGTACCAAAAATGTAGCAATAGGATTCAATTTCACTTAATGATCTGACTTTAACCGTCTCGTTGCTCAATTAAGATCTATTAGCGTATTAAAAACTATCGAAATGAATGATGAAAGTGTAGGGATTAAATCTTCTTTTTATCATAAATTGGTCACATAATAAAGACCCACATAATACAGCATATTTTAGTTTAAAAAATCTCAAGGTCTTCAATTTGGAAACCCGTTTGGGAGAGCCATAAGACATACATTTTCGATTTCTATAAATTAACGAACTAATACAACCGCTTTACTATTAAATGCAATGAATTACACATTTTTTAAACAATAAACCAAGTACAAGATTAAGTATTAAAAAAACAAGACTATATAAACCAGTTATTACGTCTAATAAAACAGTTCCTTTGTAGTCACGTAACTTGCACCCAAATATTTTAACGTGTATTAATATATTTCAATATTGTAGGTGTCAGTCAGTTCAAATATACCTATTATGGAAAAGAAAAGGCCTGATGATGAAATGAGTATGTACCTTTTTTTTTCGTGCGGAAATCCCTTCGTATACCCCCCCGCCGGCAAGCGGGGGCGGTTATGTCGGGCTTGAACCAACTAAAACCGCACGCCGTCTCGGGTCTACAGACGCCGGAGTGTAAGGTTGCCCATAGAGCATATCCCTCTCAAATGAGGATGTACCTTTTTTTTTTTTTTTTCGTGCGGAAACCCGACATAACCGCCCCCGCCGGCCAGCGGGGGCGGTTATGTCGGGCTTGAAGAGGTACCTAATTGTCTTTTGTTTAATTTGACAGAGTTGTATCACATCCGAACGAATTCTTTTATGTAGTTCCACTGTGGTTGTATTGTATGCTGGTGCTATATCTGCCACCATTATAACATTAGCGGTAACTATAATGGTGATCCCCATCCCTAAGACTTTACCTTTAGATTAAGTATCAGGTGAGGTAGTCATTTTGACGTGTCTATTATTCAAAACAACGGCTAATAAAAGTAGGGCAAGAGTATCTACTTTGTGTAATATATAGCAATACCAAGGATAGTGATATAATACGTCAGTAATCCATAACTATAATACATGACTAAGTTAGTATATTTGTGATATTGCGTACTGATTGTTGTAATTTACATAAGATTTAGCAACATAAAATAGTACTACAAATAAACAGAATAGGTGCATATTAGGTGAATAGACTCTATATGTAGGACTATGAGTCGTTTAATCAAATTACCATTGGCGATAGCAGTCAAGGCCAAGGTGGACGCTGCACTCCAACCACAAGGATTAGGGCACACCCAGCTATGAAAACAAAATAGTGTTATTCTTTGAAATGGCTTCTGTCGAAACCATCAAGGTAGAGAACACTATTTTAGGATCGACATCTTCTGCAATGGTGACCCGTATCTTCTGGACTTCAGTTTAACATCCAGAGGGGTGCAGTCAATTGATGGACTGAATATATGAAAAAATTATTAATTAAAAAAACAAATAACCCGACTGCCCCAAAACGACCGAAACAAGTGTGATAGCAGGCGGGACCCATTAATTTTCTTTCGGTTTATGATTTGCATCTGGGTCCCGCCTGCTATCAAACTTGTTTCGGTCTTTTTAGGGCAGTCGGGTTATTTGATTTTTTAATTAATCATTTTATTGTATTCTTTTTAGTTATGATATATTTTATTTTAGTTATGATATATATTTTTGAAATCCCCTTTTAAAAATTCTTCATTTTGATACCCTACTCGATAAGTTTGAGTGAAAATATTTTTTGAATAACATACATTTTAGCGCCAAAAATCCACCATTTCGTTTTTTTATTATTTTGATATACCCAGTGTCACTCTCACAGTAAATACGAATCTAACGACACCTCTCAAGCTAAAATCCATCGAGCCGTTCAGGCTGTAGAGCATGTCAAACAATTATACATACATACATACTCTCGAAAAACATAACCCTTCTGGCGCAGTCGGGTAAAAACATAACCCTCCTTCTGACGCAGTCAGGTAAAAAACACAGTGACGTACCTAATGTGTGAGAAAATATTAACTATTACTGTTAACGGTACTTGTACTCGGCAACCTGCGCACGCTTTGTGTGAAACTTTAAATAAAAAACTAGTGGGGCGGAAATCACACAGTGATTGTCAAACTTCGGGCCAAACTTAGATATTTTCTTAGGGACAATTTGTATGGTAGGTACCCGAAACCTTGAACGTACAAACCCCAAAATCTAATCAGTTCTTCCCATTAACCAAACAAGATGATTGGCGAAAGAATTTTTTCGTAAACAGACATCGAGACATCCAGACTAACAGACAGATTAGACTTAGAATCATGTGAAACGTCGAGAAAAGTGATAAAAAGTGGGTGTAAGATTTTGTTTTTTTTTTGCGTGATTTTAAGACTTCGGTGTCCACCTGGTTGGTGGCCCGAAGTAATATCTTGAAACTACACAAACATAAGAAGGCAGGGTATAAATGTAACTAGACTACCTACCAGGCACTATGGTTACATAAATTGCGGTTGTGCGAGGGTTAATATTTAGTTAATAGTTTGAATTTATTTTCTTATGTTTCGAGGTTCTAAATCTGAACATCGAGGCTATCCTTATTCCTGAGACTGCCCCTGTAGCTTACCATGCTAAAGGGGCAGTCTGAAGAATGAGGGTCATCACTGCAGATATAAATAAGGCTACAATGGAGGCTCACAGTTTAACGGCCTCGTCAGAGGACCTGGGATTGTAGGCCTATATTTCAATTCCTTAGGATACTTCGAACGAAAACTCTTACGGTAATAACATCAGCCGCACCCGTCAACCTTATTAACATTCTAAGATTGCGCTTTGCAGCCCGGGGTCCGCTCTCCCTCTCCTCCCAGAATTTAGTTTATTACCGACTGCCGTCTTAACGGCAAACGCCGAAAGGAAAGCCTGCGCCAGCGCCTCGTCCATCAATCAGCAGTTGTACCGGCTTGCAGTGTGAGGTTAGCTTGGGCCCAGAAAATCATGTTGCGTAGAGCGCATTTTATCTGTCACCCAATTGTGGTTTCAGTAGTCAATGTGATAATAACAAACCCTTAATGTACGATCATAATACGGCACCAGAGTACCAACCTATGAATTTTTGTTTTAAATATGTATGTGACATAGACGATGTCACGACATGTTTATCTGCATCTATAATAAATGGAAGTACGATTTACACTGATGCGCTAATGACAATGGTTAAGTAAAGTACCTTTTTTTTTTTTTTTTTTATCGTGCGGAAATCCCTTCGGATACCCCCCCGCCGGCCAGCGGGGGCGGTTATGTCGGGCTTGCACCGACTAAAACCGCACGCCGTCTCGGGTCTTCAGACGCCGGGGTGTAAGGTTACAAATAGAGCATATCCCTCGCACCCCGGCTGACCCTGGGCCATCTCACCACTAACAGCATCGCTCATCCTGTCTCCTCTGAAAGCAGAGGAGTACGGAGAGCGATGTGTTCCCGCCACGCTGGGTATTGGCCGACGATCAATGCCAACCCTATGAAGGGGTGAAGGGGAAGCCATTGACCGCCGCCCAGGGTGTACCGGCCGCTCCGATTCCGTTCCCCCCGGACTGCAGCGGGATCGGAATCGGAGCGACACTCGAGGAGGTTACCCAACACACACCCCGGTTAAGTAAAGTACCTAACATACAATTTTAAATGTTGTACCTATACGCAACCGTATATGTATATACCCCTAATGAACTAGGTCCTTTACCGTCAACCGGGCGGTTAAAACTCTCAGTATCGCATGCAAACTTATACCATCGATTGATTCGATGCGAAGTCATTCGAACATTTTTATTTTTTATTGATCTCGTACTTTGCATTGGGTTCGATTCCTGCTCACTGCAAATATTTGTAGTAGTACTTATGATAAACCGCATTCTAGAACTCATATTAAAAGCCATGCTTATTTAGCATCTAGATGGCGGTAATATGCCATCTAGTAGGTATATTAAATAACGATAGTAACTATTCTATCTATTGAAGTATCTCTGTGCTCTGTTCTTGTTAACTGGTTGACATATTATCATTAAAAATTGCAATAAAAATAATGCCACTGTAGGTGCCTAAGTAGGAATGTTAAGAATTTCATTGCTCTTGAAATAATCTGGATGATCCTCATAAGCGTTCAGAAGAAAATAACCTCAATAAATCATTGCATATGGTATGTACCTACATCGTCAAAAGTTTTCGAAAAGATAATTAAATTTCGACTCATGGGTCCACCCTTAACTTGCAAAATGTAATTAATCACAGACAATTTGAGTATTAAAAAGGGGTAGGCATTACGGATGCCATCAATACGTCGGTAGACGTTATAGTCAGTAAAATGAATAACAATATGAAGGTAGCGGGGATATTTATTAAATTGAGTTCCGTCTTTGATGCTATTAAACATGATCTGCTTTGTCAAAATTAGAATATTACGGTATAAGAGGTCCTGCCTTACAATGAATGCCTTCTAACAGGCAGATTTTTTTTTTTTAATATTATTATAAATTTTTTTTTTTAATAATAAATCATTTATTGACCAACAGTATACATACATACAGACATAAAAGTTGTGGAAGCATATGTATTTTGTTTTCTGGACGTTAATCGTCAGGAGATTTTCTTCGAGCCATCTTGTAACCACTCTTAAACCAGCCTCTGCTCTTTTTTTAGCATGTTGCCATGGAATAGAATGGCAGTATCATCAGCGAAAGCAAGGCGAAGTGCCCATGCGGGATGTTAAGATTCGCGAGGTTGTTGACGTATGTAAGAAAAAGCGTAGGTCCTAACGTGCTACCTTGTGGAATGCCATATGTAGCTGTTTTTGTTAGACTACTTAGAGTATTCCCCACCTTTATTACTTGTTCTCTATCATTCAAATAGTCATAAAACCAATCTAGGGCCAAACCTCTCACCCCCATCATATCCAATCTATTTAGGAGGAGCGGTAAGGCACTGTATCGAACGCCTTCTTTAGGTCGAGAAAAACGCCTACACATTTCTCTTTTTTATCGACGTAATCGCTACCATGTTGGAAAGTGAAAGAACCGCGTCTGTCGTGGATTTTGCAGGCCTGAATCCAAATTGATGGGTGGATATCTATTATAAGTCTGTGATTAACGATTTTTTCCAGTATTTTACTTATAGTACTTAGCAGCGATATTGGTCTGTAGTTCGATATAGTGTCCCTATCCCCATCCTTAAAAACAGGAACAACAACAGCCCTTTTGAATGCTTGTGGAAAGACACCTTGGCTAAGACTAAGATTAAAGATGTGTGTAATCGGAGAACACAGAATTGTGTGGTTTTTTTAAGGAAATCACTAGAGATGGTGTCTATCCCTGGTGCACTTTTACTTTTTAGTTTAAGAATAATTTTATCTAGTATTAAGTTATCTAGTAATCAGTAGGAAAAATCATAAACGAAGGGCACATGTAGTAATTTTCAGTTAGTCTACTTTTGTTTATTAGATCCGTTTCTGTTGAGTTTGTTTCCTTAAGTATGTTTTTTGCTAAATCATGACCAATTGTTGTAAAGAATTTATTTACAACATCAAGTGAGCTAAAAATTGAATCAAGTGTGCTTTTAGGGTTATCACTTATCAGTCAGTTTTAGTAAGTCTGTAGCTTGTGTATTTTTAGTCTTAATATTACTAATTTCCTTTATTGTATCCCAAGTGTTCATTTTGTTGTCCAGATTTTTGAATATTTTTTCTCTAAAGTAGTTCCTTTTTAATGATTTTACTAATTTATTACATGCGTTTCAATATGAGATGTATATTTTCCTACAATCTAAATCGTCGGGATTTTTTCGAGACTGCATATGTAGTTTATCTCTTTTACGGAAACATTTGATAATATTATGAGTAATCCATGGCTTAATCGGCTGCTTACGTTTGGAAAATATTAGGGTTTCTGTGTTTGCTATAATTATATCTTGTAATGTGGTCGTAATGTAGTCTACCGCTTGGTTCACATCTGTTATTTTAAAGAATGCAACCCAGTCTATGTCATTAATGGCCGTGTGTATAGCTTCGTAGTTCATTTTAGTACGTGTGTAATTGGTTGTTATATTCGTACGAGCAGAGCAGCCAATAACTGATAACATAATAAAGAAGTGGTCTATTATATCTGAGTCAAAAACAAAGCTTTCACATTTACTAACCAACCGTATCATAAAGTGGTCCAAGCAGGTGCGACCATGTGTCGGAATATGTATAGCAGGCTGAAGTCCATTCGCATTTAGGGTGTCTAAATAATCTAGTGCAATTTTTTTTTTAAATTCATCATCTCAATGTTTATATCACCTGTTACAACTACATTCCGCGAACTGTGGGTAGTGAGTACAATGTCAAGTGAATTTATAAACGAAGTAGGGTTTTTAAAACCGTCTGGCCTATAAATACCAAAAACTGACATATTGCCAATTTTCGCCAACAGACAATTTGCCTCTGCTATGTTAATTTCAAGTACTGAAGCATTTATCTGGTTCTTAATGTACATTATTACACCATCATTTTGATTATAGCTTCGTTTGGTAAAAAACACATTAAATCCGTCAAGTTGCGGGGGTACTGATAACTCGTCACACCAACTCTCTGTTAAAATCAGAATATCGAAATTTAAGTTAAACTTTGTAATATACACTAAAAAGCTGTCGAGGTTCTTTTGTACACTTCTTACATTGAAAGTAAGGATATTAAATCGGTGATTACTTAATGTGGAGCTATTGTAAAGTGCTTTATCTAGGTCACTTTTATCCCTAATAAGTTGACACGGTATCGTGCACGAGTGGTCTATAACGTCATAAAGTTGGTTATCGAATTGTTTAAATTTACACTCGTGACCCTGAACAGTGACCCTGAAAAATCATTATTAATGTACAGTAAACAATTTGTACCTATCGAAAAACTCGCGACATATATCAGTAATAAAAATTATGTAGACATACATGAGTAATAACAATTATGTAGATGTATGTTGAATTAAAAAAGTCTACGTAGAAAACCATGAAATTATCTACAAATCTAACAAGGATCACAATAAACGTAGAGTACCGCAAGGATCAATATTAGGCCCAATATTGGTTATTATGGTAACTAATGACTTACTTAATTTCCTTAAAAAGTACAACCGGATGCTAAGATTAAAGTTTTTTACAGCCAGAAACAATGACACAATAGAAATAACATTAAAGAATCATCATCATCATCATCATGTCAGCCAAACGACGCCCACTGCTGGGCATAGGCCTCCCCCAAGGATCTCCACATTAAAGAATAACCGTATTGAATTAGTTGACAGTACTTAATTTATAGGCGTCAATGTAGATACCTAACTTAAATGGAAACCAGAACTAGAACCACTAGATTAATCTATCTCTTCCGCATGTTATGTGTTGAGGATTCTCGTGACTTGCCTTAATGGGTAGCTCCGTCAATGTGCATACGCGGTCAAGATGCATAGGAAAAATGTAAACTGTTTGGCACAGTTTTAACAGCAGTCTAACCTTCATCTCCATGGTGATGAATTGTGCGCCTAGACTTTCAATTTGCTCACGCACGGCAGGACGCGTATCAAAGGCTCGGACTGCAGCGCCCATACAGCGTGCTTGTGCGGCCGCAGCTAGACCAGCCACTCCACCACCAATAACTAAAACGCGGCATGGAGGCACCCGACCTGCAGCCGTCATCTGACCTAGGATTTGCAAAAATAAAACCAGTTAACCCAACACTTGCTGCAGACAGCAATAGTATCTTAGCTAATAATCACACACACTACAATATTAATTGTTTCATATCTCGGTTATTTACCCGATAAGCCTTACATTGATAGATAAACGGTGCGTAAAGTAGCACGAATTATAAGTTACGCGAATAAAAAGAATGGCATTACCTGAAAAAAATCGCGGAAAATGTGCAGCAGCCTCGATCACAGCTCTATACCCTGCCACATTCGCCATTGAGCTTAGTGCATCGAAAGCTTGTGCGCGACTTATGCGCGGCACACAATCCATCGCTGAAATCAATAAAAAATATTATTTTCAAAAATCTAAATGCAATGACCAATAAAAAATAAAATTAAAAAAAAGTCTTACCAAACGCATTCACTTTTTTAGCTGCGAGTTCCTTTATAAGATCTTGATTCTGCGCGGGGTATAAAAATGATAAGAGTGTTCCTTCAGTTTTGACATTTTGTACTTCATTTAATACTAATGGACGGACTTTTAATATAATATCTGAAAATATAGAATCAGTAAATCAAAATCCTCAGTAATAAATAAAAAAACAATATTCCAATAGAAGAGTTTTAGTTACCAGACTGGAATGTGTCCTTTAGGTTGGTAACTTTGGCTCCTGCTTCTTCATAGGATTTATTAGGAAAATTGGCTAATGCTCCAGCGTTCTCTTCAATATTAACACTGAACCCTTTCTTCACTAATTTGCTAACTACTGCTGGTACTACAGCAACTCTAAAACAAATTAGGAATATTAAGTACTACACTACACACATGTCCTGAAAACGAAATGGAAATATATATCAATTTTTTTTTAATAGGTTTTATAACCAGTTTACATTTAATATATATATATATATATATTTTATATTTAGGACACGTCAATTTGACTTCACCTCGCCTGATGGTAAGCTGAAGGTAAAGTCTCAGAAAAGAGGGTCACCATTACATACACGTACCTACCATGTTAATAATGGTGGCACTCAGCTTGACGGCCTCATCTAAAGAGGATTGTCGTCGGAGCACCGCGTGACACCCACCAGTCCCACTAGTGCTGCGACCACAATCCCCCTGCCCGGCTATGCACTTGCTGACCCCTGAACGCAATCAAACCGAAATTGGATTACTATGGAGGGTTTTTCGCAATCGTGCACGTTGGTACCTACCCGGCCGAATTTTGTGACAAATTTGTGTCATCAAATTTCTACCACCAGTAAGTTAAGTATTTTCGTTTATCCTGTCAGCTAAGCCATATTAGGCAAAGTTAAACTGCTTGTGGTCAGATTAACTGGTTCCAGATTTATTATGTATGTATTAAACAATTATAAGTATTTAGTGAAGTTTCAATTGTTTTACATCAGTAAAATTAGTTTTAATTTAATTTGTTCGATTGATTACAGATATTGGTACCTATATAGGCAATGTGTCTTTTATTATCGCCAACCGTTAGCTTGGTCGTTATGTATTTTTCATGGTGGTATAAGTAGTGAAGTATGTGTGTAAGGGCAGCAGATGGTGGGTTGTTGGCTCTGTCTATCCGGCCAAGAAAAAGGAAAAATGGATGTTTAGTATGATTAATAGAAATAGGTCGGTGGAATAATT
Source organism: Cybosia mesomella (assembly GCA_946251805.1). Taxonomy (NCBI): domain Eukaryota; kingdom Metazoa; phylum Arthropoda; class Insecta; order Lepidoptera; family Erebidae; genus Cybosia; species Cybosia mesomella. Next base: position 22,878,407 of record OX276390.1, on the reverse strand, counting down.
ACCTTCTTTCATTGTTCCAAATTTCTTTCGGTACACCAATACTAAGTTTTGTGTATGGCACCCCTGGGGTGGGGGGTGCTGCAGAGGAACTGGACAATCTAAACTGCCATGATCGCTGAACAGGCTTACAAATGTGGAGTAACCTCGCAGATCCACTCATTTTGATTTATCTGAAAAAAATAAAACGTAATAAAACGTAACGTAGAAAAGTAAATTGCATTCTTGAATTATCTACTTTTGATTGTTTTGTTTTATTATAGTTAGAAAATAACTATTAAGAAATAATATATTGTACTATCAGAATTTCTACCTGCCGTGATGACTTATAGAAAACTAGCTTTTGCCCGCGGCTCCGCCCGCGTAGATGTCGGTTATCGCGACAAAACATGTGCCTATGTCCTTTTCCAAGGTCTAATCTACCCCTGTACCAAATTTCAGCAAAATCGGTTCAGTGGTTTAGGCGTGAAAGCGTAACAGACAGACAGACAGACAGACAGACAGACAGAGTTACTTTCACATTTATATATTAGTAAGGATAAAATATAAAGGACCAGTGGAATTACTATCATGCACCCATATATACAAAAAATCTACCTGATCTACAAGCAAAGAATCAAAGGACCCTTGAAAAAGATTTTTTTTCAAGGATCCTTTGGGACAAGTAACAAGACGACGAAAGAACGTGCCTTTGTTGTTTACAATGAAGTATTTTAAAGGTTTTCAAAAACGAATTATTTATCATAGAACAATGGTGGGGTGGTTCGCTTGAAATCAATTGTCAATCACATGTAGACGTAGTACCTGCCTACTTATATAATTAATTGTATTGTACTAGGCATAAGTACCCCAGGCAAGTAGTGTTTCATTGTGTGCAGCTTTACTACCTTCGGTGCGGTGGAAGGGACTTTTGCTTTGATTTTTATTATTAAAACTTCATGCATACAGGACACAGGCGGACTTAATACCACAGGCATTCTCTACCAGTCAACAAGTCTACTCACTCAGTCTACAAGTCATGCAGATATTAAAAAAGTAGGTGCATTAAGGAAAGTAAAATAATTGAATTATATATATCAAATGAACCGTAAGCGGTTTTATCAGAGAGTAACCTATAGAGTAGAAATCACGATACAAAAACTACGATATCGGCAGTATCGTAGTTTTTGTAATCGCACTTAGTACAAGCCTCTGTAAAACCTATAGGTATTACCCACTAGTTGTTGCCCGCGACTTCATTCGCGTGTTTACTTCTGCAGTTTCGAACCCAACATTTATTAGGTTACCCATTTCATCGTTATATTTTCAATCATATCAGTAGAATATAGCGATAGCCCAGTGGTGTACGTAACGGACTGCCGAGACGAGGTCTCGAGTTCGATCCCCCGTCGCCCCGGGCACACACCTCTGACTTTTCGTAGTAAAGTGTGTTGATTATCGCTCGCTTAGTAATGTACCCGGTAGATGGCAATAGGATCGCTCCTTATTACGTTGGGACCTAAACATAACTGGCGAGTCGTGGGTGTGCAATACACCTCCGCCTACCCCTTCGGGGATACAGGCGTGAAGTTATGTTATGTTATGTTATTTTCAATCATTTCTCATAAAGGAATAGAGGTTTATATGTAACATCGAAATTAATTCTACCCGGCTCCCTAATGTAATAAGTGGTATTATTCAATTATTAGCAGCAGTGTCGGCAGCTCGAGTGTGATGCCCCTGGTGTTGTACATGTCTATAGGCCACGGTAACCACTTTCCATCAGGTAGGCCGTGCGCTTGACTGCCATCTAAGTGGTATAAAAAAGTGCTATTCTCTAACTTTTTACTAGTCGACGAGCCCGCAGCAATCGACCAATCACATCATAGAACAAGGTTGTGCTCGCCGACGATTCTATGATGGGATTGGTCGATTGCTCTACGACGAGCCAGCAGCGCTGTGTCCGTCGACGAGTGAAAGTTAGAGAATTGCACTGCTGTTCGATGTAGTGGGACCACGGGCCCTTTTTTTTTTTTTTCGTGCGGAAATCCCTTCGGATACCGCCCCCGCTGGAGAGCGGGGGGTCTCCAGCGGGGGCGGTTATGTCGGGCTTGAACCGGCTAAAACCGCACGCCGTCATGGGTCTCAAGACGCCGGGGTGTAAGGTTACCCATAGAGCATATCCCTCGCACCCCGACTGACCCTGGGCCATCTCCGGTTTCGAGATGGCCCCCTTACTTGCTCTCCACTGTGCCATCTGCTAATCAGAGGGACAATTGGAAAGCTTCCGAACAGCCCTCAACAGGGCCGTCCTCGCCTCGGTCGGAGTTTGCCGTAGGCGGCAGCGTCTCTCCCGCACTAGGAGAGAGGCGCTGCCGCCTCCGTTGCCCAGGGTGCACCGCGTGGAGGTCCCCAACCAAGCACCCCGGACCACGGGCCCTTAATGGATTAATCACATATTTGAGAATTAAAAAAAAGTAATTAATTTTCGCAACCGATGCTTTATTGTAAAAAAAAACATAAACTTTAAAATTAACATACCACTTATCTACTAAAAAACGTTTACATTGTAGCTAAAAAAAAATTACACTTGCATACTTGCATAATTAAAGTTAAGGTTTTCAATGGCGTTTTTAGAATCGGGTATGGCCTGCTGCATTATCTATAATACACTGAAGACGTTCCCGCGTGGACATGACCATGTTCTGACATGTATACATTCCTCTATAGTGTTCCCATAACTCGAATACATGATTAAAAATAGCGGTTGCAGTGCGAGGAGTTGACGGATCCCAGTTTTGCACCATCAATCCCCACATGTTTTCAATTGGATTTATGTCCGGAGATTTAGGTGGAAATGGCAAATCAATAATTTCGTCGTTGTGCTCTCTAAACCATGCTCTGGTCAATCTTGCAGTGTGTACGGGTGAATTGTCGTGAACAAAATTAAACGGATCGATGCCTGGATAACAATTTCTAACAGTTCGTATCAAAACGTCTTCCATAATATCAACGTAACCTTGAGCATTCAATCGTCCACCAATTTCTATTAATTCTCCAGGCCCAGCAGACGACATCCAGCCCCAAAATCCAAGGTTTATTCTGCCGCTTGCATGAACATTGACAATATTTCTTTCAAAATACCTTGTGTTATTAATTCGCCACAAGGTGACCCTTCCACTTTCATCTGATGTAAAAGTTTTATCATCACTGAATATGACATTCTCGAAATTGAAGTCTAGATAGTCTCGTGCAAATCTCAATCGTTCTTCCTTGTGTATTGCAGTCAGAGCAAGCTTCCTGGCCGGTTTGCGGTGATGTACTCCTGCTTTATGCAATACACGTCGGACTGTTGACCGTGATATATTAAACTCAGTAGCCAAGTTTGCGACTGGAGTGAACCCATTGTATCTTGTCCTACCTACTGTGTCTTACGTGTAGAAGCAGATGTAACAGTCGGTCGTCCTGTTTTGCGAATTTTATTAACATGTCCTTCGCTGTCCCATCTATTGATCCAAAGAGTAACGGTATTTCAAGTAACACCAACACGTCTTGCGATGTCACCAATTGGTAAGCCATCTTCATGAAGCGTTACTATACGATGTCTTTCATGATCTGATAGATAATGCGACATATCGATGATAAAGGAATTAAGGAAATTTACTAATTTGTAGTGCTATTTAATCAAATTATGACTTCCTAGATATATATAGGTGCCTAACCTACTTAGGAATAATCAGTAATAGATTATATTCAGTTCAGTTCTTGGTTTATATAGCCACTTCAAGTGACAATTCTTGACAATGCCATAAAACAAAAGGTAGAACACAATATTAAAAATAAAATATACATCAGCATTCTAAAAAGATTTATGTTCGACGAAAGTTTTATTCTTAATTCAGGTACTTTTGAAACTTTTTATAGAACCATTGTGTGAAAAACTTTTGAAAATTTCTGATACTGCTTTACTTTTGATGGATAGTTTTTTTTGCATTATGAAAATATTAATGTACCAAACACTTTTGCGACGCGATTTTGTCAGACTATTGTGATATATCTTGCAATGCATTTCTTTTGGACAATTCAGATACTACGCTAATATTGATGTTGACTGTACAGTTTTCACCTCGTTACGATTTTTATTATATGTATAGATAGAAGATAATATTATCTGAAAACGGATAGGCCGTGAAAACCTTCGCGGGATCCTATTTTAATTACGCGGCATAGTTTCGCCGTATGGGAAGTTTTTCATAAACATCAGTACGGTTTGACTAAACTATCGTCCGTACTCTTGAGCGGAGGCAAACAGCGACGTTTTGCGTTTGCGAGAAGGGTGGGATTCGGCAAAGGGCTGTCACCAGATTAACCATTCTTGTCTTTCAAGCCCACCGCTGTGGATAAACCCTCTTCGTCGCCAATCCATCCAACGTTCAAGACCCAGTGGCCTGTTCTAAAAACATTGACAATACAGCTTCACAGTCAGTGGAGTGCTGGAGTGGAGCACGTAATGTTTTAATTTTATTTTTGCCAAAATAATTTAATGCTACATCGCTATATGTACTGAGAGATCGGCTACAGTTGTGTCTCATCAGGTATATTAACAGAAAATACTTGGGTTATTCTGAACACAACAATAGTTTGTTCGCGATGCACGCAACAACTACTGAACGGATTTTGATGCACCGCACCGGGTCACCCCTAAGTGGGTAGACATCAGTTATAGTGAGATCTATAAAAAATCGTAAACTGTGGCAATTTGCATAACCGCCACTAATAAAATAATATAATAATTATATAGATGCCTACTTGCCTAGTAAGTTTCTGTATTCAGGACCATGTTTCACAGTGAGCTCAAATAGGTGCCGAGCATAATAATTTTTTTTTTAGTCACTGTTATGCCCCAAAATGCAATATCCCTATGGCGCATAACTGTTGCTAGTCCGTATTATAAGTAATACTTTTTAATTCACTAGTATTTAGTCGCTTAGATTAGATTATTTCAAGAAAACCTTCAATTATTTTAATCCCTAATGAAACTGCTATTTTAAAATGAGTTTTTTGAGGTTTACTAAGTAACAAGTACAGAAGGTGACGACCTCTGTGGCGTAGCGGTAGCGCATTCGACTGCTAAGTCAGTGGTTGCAGGTTCGATTCCCGCTCATTGCAAATATGTATATTTGCTTTGGTCTGGGTGTTTCTATGTATAATATGTATTTATTTACAAAAGAAAAGTATTGAAGTATATTTATCCGCATTCTAGAACCCTATGACAAGCTCTGGTCCTAGATCTAAATGGCGCTGTTTAATGTCCTAGAGTATTTATTTTATTATTTATTTATTTTAAGGTATTTTAGACGCAGTGCAGTAAAAATTTTTGTTTAGCCTGGAAAAGTCTTACTACTAAAAATATTTATTTATTAAAATAGGATTTTACCTAATATATATTATATATAATAACCTAAACATATTTTATTTATATTTCTACACGCTTCGCACGGTCAATTGGTCATATTTAGTTGTATCGTATCGTAGAAATTATATTTCTTAAAATTTAGGATCTCTTCCGATCTAATACTAAAATTTAATACCAATGGTATTTCTTTCTTTTCTGCTGTGTGCGATTTCTCACTTCTTTCCTATGTTTTATTTTGTAAGGATGTACTAAGGGAAGTGAACAATGCTCAGATTGCATTACAAAGTAAAGGCGATCAAATAGCCATAAAACTAGAATTTCATATAGTATCATAGTACTCTGTGAACTAGAAGCACTTCGTCTTTTCATTGGAGAGAAACGGATTAAAAAAAGATTAAAAGGTGTATTAATTGACCCATCCGCGATCCTATCCTTTATAAATCTGGTCTTCGAGCGGATCTGAACCGTGGACCACGATGTTTAATACACCACCGCCCGGCATATCGACGCGTCGTCAGTTGATGAAGTTGAACGCGCGCGCGCACAATCATGCATCGGCACCCATTTTGTTTTCTCTCGAACCGCATGATACTAATTCGCGCCGCGAGCCATCTGTGAAGTCAGAAATGCCGCTGAAAACGAAACCTTCCTCATTATGTGCAAGTAGCAAGTCAGTGAATTCCAAAAAGTCGACGTCATCATCCCTCGCGCGACGTAAGCAGCTAGAACTCGAGGCCGCCCAGGCAAAAGCTGCTATCCAGATGCAGCTCATCGATAAACAGCTTGAGGTGAACCTAGCGACCCTGGACGCCGAGAACGATGCCGATGACGTCACCGAACCGAACCAGTCTGACATCGGCGAGCCACCGAACCCAGTGTCGAACAGAGTTGAGGCGTGGTTGGAGAACAGCCAAGTGAACCCTTGTGCAGCTACCGAGGCACCTACTCGGAACCCTCCCCCGCTCAGCACCGTTCAGCAGCTACATCATAATGAACCGACGTCAGACGTGAAACAATTGGCACTAGTGTTGAAGGAGATGATGAGCCAATCACACTCACAACAAGAGAATCGTCTGCTCAGTCGATTAGCTACCCCTCGAGAACTACCTACGTTTAGTGGAGACTACGTTGAGTGGCTTCATTTTAAAAGTGCATACTACGAGTCAACAGAAGTATGTAAGTTCAGTGATACTGAAAACCTATGGCGCTTACGAAGGTCACTCCGTGGAGAAGCCAGGGAAGCTGTGACCGACCTTCTCATCGGAAACACACCACCCTCGAGTGTCATGTACACGCTCGAACTAAGGTACGGTCGTGCAGATATAATTATTACAAAGATGACGTCACAGCTTAAGAGGCTACCACCATTATCTCTAAATTATCAGAATGGTTTGATCGACTTCGCCACAAAGCTCAACAACTGTGTGGCTACAATACGCGCCCTAGATAAGCCAGATTATTTACGAAGCCCTGAACTCATGAATTCCGTTATGTCGAAGCTACCTAGTACATTATTTAGTAAATGGACTGATTATGCCTACGCTAGACATACGACAGATATACCTAAACTCGAGCTACTCACTGACTTTTTAAAATACGAGTCGGAGATGTTGTTGACCGTCGGAGCTATAGTGCAACAGGACACGCCTACTGTCAGACGATCACTCGAACATAACAAGCAGTCGGAGAATAAGATACGGGAGCGTCACAACGTGTTTACTACAACGGCACTAGATGGTATGGAGCAATGCAAATTCTGTAAAAAGGCAGTACACTCGTTATCTGATTGCCGTATGTTTCGCCGTGCCCTACGTAAAGATAGATGGAGTTTCGTGAAATCGCACCGCCTATGTTTTTGTTGTTTACTGCCACGGCACGGGAATGTAGAATGCAGTGTACCAGTGTGCGATATTGACAACTGTGGACTTTTTCATAACCGGTTATTACACTGCAATAAGCCGGTGAAGCAGACATTAGCCGCGATCGACGTGTTTACGCCGCCGCCGCACGCGCAGCCCGCGGGACCGGGCGCGCACGCGCCGTCCGCACAACGCCAGGACCAGGAGCAGCCGTCGGCGTCATGCGCGTCTACGGTAGACACTGTAGCCCACGTATTTACGTGTGACAATGAACGTTCGTCCTATGTGTCCGGTCAAGTGATGTTAAAAGTCGTCCAAGTGAAATTACGAGGCCCTACGGGTAGTGAAGTGATAACGTATGCTTTACTGGACGATGGTGCATCGGTTTCGATCATAGACGCGGAGTTAGCGAACCAATTAGGCCTAGTAACGAAAGAATCGTGCGCCGTTAAGTTCGTGGACGCGTTCGGTATCGAGGTACTTCAATCGGACACTCCGAAGGTGACGTTAAACATATGTAGTATGGACTCTAATGATTGTAAATACAAAATTCAATTACGTAAAGTTTCAAAGTTAAATTTACCCATTCAAAACATGTCTGTAATTGATAATTTGCAGTGTAAACATTTATTGCACGTAAAAGATTATGTTTGTAAAGGTTTTATTAAACCCCGCCTTATAATCGGCGAGGACAATTATCATTTGTTAGCCCCGTTGCAAATAATTCATGGTAACAAAAATGAACCGTACGCCACTAAATGCAGACTAGGTTGGTGTATTCACGGCCACAGTGGTCGCACTCAATCTCACGTTGAACAACATATTATATTTTATCTAACTTGCTCTGAGCCTGCCGATAACGAAATGTACGATTTAAATAACTTAATTAAGGATTCTTTTGCCATCGACTCCATAGGAATATCACCTTTACGACGTGAGAATACGGCGCATATTCGTGCGCTCAATATATTGGACAGTTCTATTCGCAGTGTAAACAATAATTGGGAGGTAGGTTTACCATTCAAAAGCGATAGTTTTGTCATGCCCGATTCGTACGATAATGCCTTATCTCGTATGCATTCACTTTCCAGAAAATTTAGCAAGGATAAGGAATATGGAGAGAGGTACAGTATGGAGATGGAAAAGTTGTTTACAGAAGGCTACGCGAGAGAAGTCACAGAGAGTGAGAAGTCCCCGACCCATGTCTGGTATCTACCTCACTTTGGTGTGCAGAACCCTAATAAGCCCGGAAAGCTAAGATTAGTATTTGACGCTGCAGCTAGGGTAAGTGGTTCTTGTTTAAATGATTTCCTATTGACAGGTCCTGATTTATATAACTCATTGTTTGGAATAATGTTGAGATTTCGTACCAACCCCTATGTGATAATCGGAGACATTAAAGATATGTTTTTACGCATAAAAATCCGTCACGAGGATCAACATGTTTTACGCTTTTTGTGGCGGGAACCTAGTTGTAAAGTAGATTCTCCGATTAAAGTTTGTACTATGCAGAGTTTAATTTTTGGCGCGACATGTTCCCCATTCATAGCTCAATATGTAAAAAATAAAAATGCATTAAAATACGAAGACTTATATCCCGAGGCCGTAAAAGTAATTTTAAATAATCATTATATGGATGATTGTCTCCATTCGACAATTTCTATAGAAAAAGCGATTAAACTCATTAGGGATATTACCGAAATCCATAAATGTGCAGGTTTTCAAATGAGAAGTTGGTTGAGTAATTGTAAACAAGTTATAGATTCCCTACCTATAGATTCGTTAGCACAAAGTGCAATAAAACTTAAAGACGGAGCTACGAATATAGTAGAACGAACGCTCGGTTTGATGTGGCATCCTACCGAAGATGCGTTCACATTTAATATTTCATTAAATCGGTTGTCTAGTGAGATTCTTAATGGCAGTGAGGCCCCGACTAAAGCTAAAATGCTTAGTATAATAATGTCTATTTATGATTTACAAGGATTTTTATCCCCTATAACTATAAAAAGTAAAATTATTTTACAAAATGTACATAGAAGCGGTGTAGGCTGGAATTGCCGCATCCAACCTTTCGATCATCAATGTTTTATGCAGTGGCTCGATGATTTGAAGCAACTGACATACCTACGTATACCGCGGTGGTATTATAGCGCCGGTGTATGGACCGACTGTTATCAGTACCCGGAATGCGATGACAATGATAAAATAATTAATGTTGAAATGCACATTTTTTGCGATGCTTCCATTAAAGCATACGTAGCTGCAATATATTGGCGTTTCATCCGTAGTGACGGTAAAGTACACGTTTGCTTTGTCGCTAGCAAAAGTCGAGTGACCCCTTTGCGCCCCGTATCCGTGCCCCGCTTGGAACTGCAGGCAGCACTATTAGCTGCACGTTTAGCCGATACGGTCCGCAAGGAACATAATGATATTATATCGACTAAACGCTACTTTTGGTCGGATTCTAAAACTGTTCTACAGTGGATTCGTAGCGACCCACGTACTTTTAAACCGTTTGTGGCTCACAGACTCGGTGAACTGGACGAGTTGACCAGCGTGCCCGAATGGAGGTACGTACCTACTCGCTTGAACGTTGCCGACATAGCTACCAGAGAGGACGCGCCGCCGTTGAAATTCGATAGTGAGTGGTTTCAAGGGCCGGCCTTCCTGCGTCTTCCTGAGTTAAGCTGGCCGAAGGATCTCGGCAACGATGAAAAGGTAACAAAAGAATGTATTTTCGAGCGCAAGATCGTTCATAATATCATGACATGCTCAATAGTTGACTTTTCATCGTGCCTACCAGATGAAAATCGATTCTCATCGTGGTTGCGCTTACTTCGTACTACTGCTCGAGTACTTTTGTTTACAGACAGATGTCGAGGCCGAGACAGTCAATTAAATGTCGACCTTATTTCAAGAGCAGAAATATTATTATTACGTAAAGTGCAGTTAGATTGTTTCTCTACTGAAATTGATAGTTTAAAACAAAATAAACCATTATTAAACAGCAGTAAATTGCTAAAACTCACACCATACTTGGATCATGAGAACACATTACGTTTAGGCGGTCGCATCGATAAGACTGACGGTGTCAGCAAAGCCACGTGTAGACCGATTATCGTTGACGGACGTCATAGAACCATTCAACTTTTAGTTGAGTACTATCATAGACGAGCCCTACACGGAGCTAATGAGATGGTAGTTAATGAGCTACGTCAAAGGTATTGGATCATTAGATTACGTCCGACTGTTCGTGGTATTTCAGCGCGCTGCCTGTTCTGCAAGTATCGTCGTGCCGCTCCGCAACCCCAACGCATGGCTGATCTACCGCAGGCCCGGCTCCAGCACCATAGGCGTCCATTCTCTATCACAGGTGTCGATTTCTTTGGACCCATGGAGGCCACCACAGGTCGTAAGCGTATTAAACAATATGGTGTATTGTTTACGTGCCTAACCGTAAGAGCGGTTCATATCGAGCTGTCCGAGAGTTTGTCGACTGATGCTACTATTATGGCCTTGAGACGCATGATCGCCCGCAGAGGTACCCCGGATGTTATTTATTCCGATAACGGGACTAACTTCAAAGGCGCTGATGCTGAGCTGAAAAGAAGCCTTCAAGAGCTGAATTTTGAACGGCTGCGAGATGACAGCACGGTCCGAGGAATAGAGTGGCGCTTTATTCCCCCAGGGGCTCCAGAAATGGGTGGGGCATGGGAACGACTAGTACGTAGTGTGAAGATGGCTTTAAAAGTCGTTCTTAAAGAGCGAGCTCCTCATTTGGACACCCTGTCGACGTTCGTAACCGAAGTGGAAGCTTTGATTAACGGTCGCCCCATCACTCATGTCTCGACTGATCCCAACTATCCCGAGGCTTTGACTCCAAACCATTTTTTAATAGGTACATCCTCGAATGGTTCTCCCTATGGTAAATATGACGACTCTGACCTAACCAATCTGCGCAAGCGCTGGCGTGTTGCTCAAAGGCTTACAGATATGTACTGGAGTCGTTGGTTAAGGGAATACCTTCCCACGTTACTAACTAGACAGAAATGGTTTAAGGAAGGTAAGTCGTTAGCAGTAGGAGATTATGTGTTAATAATGGAACCCAATTTAGAGCGCGGCTCGTGGAGACACGGGATAGTGAGTGCGATACACACGGGCGAAGACGGGCGCGTGCGCATTGTTGATGTACGTACGCGCACAGGTATACTCAGGCGTCCGGTCACCCGGGTAGCCTTGCTCGAGATGCAATGACGTTTTTAATATAAAAATGTATAACGTATACCTACTAAATGTCAAACTTTTAATAATATAAGAGATGTTTTATTTTCCCACTTGATTTTTTTAATATAAGTTACAAAATGTATTGTAATCTAGGTAATTTTGTAAGCTTTCTTATTTATACATTTGTGTTATTTGTTAATAGTTAACTTTTCAGTTCATATAGTACCTACTGAATGCTAATGGAAAAATTTCAACGTGTGTGAAAATATATACTAAATGTACCTACTCCTAAATTGTCATGTACTGAACTGAGTAGTGAACCCATGTATGTACCCACCTACGAATGTCAAGTGTTTCCCCCTACTAGATAGTCAAATGTGTGTAGTGCTGAACTTGGCATTCAGCACTAGGGGGTGGATATTGTAGCCGATAGAAAACCAGATTTTTGGTTTAAATAAATTATAAACGTAATGCGGGTATGTGTGTGCGGTAGTTAGTTGGTACATATATAAAAATGTGGAGGTAGTTCCTTTGCAAAAGCAATTCACAGCCAGACTTTGTTACGTGACACACCCCGCTGACCGTTTATAATTTATTTAAACCAAAAATCTGGTTTTCTATCGGCATCTTGTAGAATTTACTGAAAAAAAAACCGAAGAATACTAGATTTCGATGGAACGACAAATTCGGCGCAAGAAACGAATGGCCGGTGAGTTAGCATCGTCCTCCGATGCTGGACTTACACTTAGAGCGTAACTTCAAAAGGATATGTTAGAATGGCTTCACAGATTCAATATTGAACTCGATAAAAGATTACAGTCCATTAAAGACGTAGCCTCATTGTTTGAGGTTGTGCAGTCAAACACTTTGCTTTTGGCTTTTGACAGGTAAAATTTGCTATATCAAAATTTAGTGGCCTTTACGATGAGGTATCAAGAACAGGAACTCCTCTTAAAGATACCAAGATTAAGAACACATTTAAAAGCGGCCGATATTACAGTATCTAATTGGGTGAATCTGGACTAAGTATTTGAAATTCATTGTGGAATGGGATTTTACAGAATATCTTCCAAATCTAACGGTCGCACTAAAATTATTTCTCTCAATGGGTACGTGCATTGGTTGCTTCATGTGAGAGGAGTTTCATCAAATTAAAATTACTCAATTAAAAATTACTTGCGGTCTACAATGACTGAAACCAGATTCAGAAACAATTAGCATTTTAACGATGAAACACAAAATATAAATTTCGATGATATGATTTTGGAGTTTGCAAGTGGAAGAAATTTTAATTTTTTACTAACATAATATATAAAAAATATATGTAAAACTCGTATTTTAATAAAACGTGAATTAATATTACTTTTATTTTTCATTCTAACAGTTTTGATTGAATTTAGGGGTGTCACAATATCCGCCCCGGGTGCTACCCATGCTAGCTACGCCACTGCTACTCAAAAAAGAAGCAGGTACATAGGTATAGCACATGAGCACATATAGGTATAGTTCTAAATTCTAATAACTTAAAAAGGCGGGCGATGGGTAGGGTTCGTCATAATATTCTTACTTAAATGTTTTATAGGTATTACAAAAGTATAAAACATAATAATAATAAGTTTATTAAACTGAAAATATAGGTACATCGGTTTACATGATTAGTTAGTTTAGTTAGGTTTGGCTTAAGTTTAATTATAATAAGAAAAGTGTTCTTTTCTAGCCACAGATAAGATAACAGTTACCGCCGTTACTGACACAGCTGCTTGACCATCAAAAACATGCATATGGGTTGTGTAAAAATTGCTATAGCTATATATTTTTTTTAAGTAGACATGGCATATGAACTAATGTTTTTAGGGTTCCGTAGCCAAAAGGCTAAAAATGGAACCCTTATAGATTCGTCATGTCTGTCTGTCTGTCCGTCCGTATGTTACAGCCACTTATTGTTTCCGAAACTATAAGAACTACGCTGTTGAAACTTGGTAAGTAGATGTATTCTGTGAACCGCATTAAGATTTTCACACAATAAGAAAAAAACAATAAACTTAGAACTGAAACTCAATTTTTTTTTCATCAAACCCATATACGTGTGGCGTATCTATAGATAGTTAGGTCTTCAAAAATTATATTGTTGTTTACCTGAATAGTTTACGCGAGAGATACTTCCAAAGTGGTAAAATGTGTAAACCTGTAACTTCTAAAATAAGAGAATGACAAAACTAAAAAAAATATATGAAGCATGTAAAATTCCACCGAAAAGGGTGTATGTAATACCTGACTTCGAAAAGTGTAACACCGAATACCACGACCCCGTAAGTTTGCTAATACGAATCACTTAACAACGAATGCACGCCACCACGAAAAACGTAGCACCGAATGCACGCCACCACGAAAAACTTAGCACCGAAGTCATGCGATCTCGAATAACAGAAACCCTAATTCACTAATACGAATCACTTAACAACGAATGCACGCCACCACGAAAAACGTAGCACGGAGGTCATGCGATCTCGAAAACAGAACCTCTAAGGAGAAAACGTCAAAAAAATTAAAAAAAAATTATTGTCATTCCTATAATGTCTTTAAATTATGTATTATCGAAAAAAAATTAAAAGATAAGGAGCTATTATTTTATGTATTTTTTTGTCTTTTCGAAGGGTACATGAGAAAAAATATTACTAATTGTTGCTTGTCATTCGTCCTGAGAATACTTATTGCGGAAATTTGTAGTCAGTGATGATGGCGCCTTTGCAATTTCTAATGTTGATTGCTCCTCTGGAGTAGCTGGCGTCAACGTCAACGGCCAAGAGTCTGACCAACCGGCCATTTTCAGGGCCAGCTGACCCCATTGCACGAGGGGGTCGGGGTATGGCAGGCCTACAAGGTCCGTGGGGGGGGGGGTGGTCGCCCTGGTATCTCTCTGCTGTTATCAGAGGGGACACTGCGAATGGCCCAGGGTCAGTCGGAGTGCGAGGGAAAAAAAATCGGGTCCTTCCTTTGAACTGGTGAAGTAACACAAGGCGTGAGGGAAGGAAGCCGACCCAAAAAAGGATTTATCATGAGAGGTAAATCCTTAGAGGGTGTTTCTAACTTGCCATTGATGTACTTCAATAGTTGATTTGTATTTACTTTTGTAAAACTGAGAGCGAATCTATAGGATATATCCTATAAAGGAGGTACTTCAGTGATCTGTGGATATATCTATCTAATATATTTTCCATTCCTCGAAATATTCATTTAGTTGTTTGTCAAATGAATAAATAAATTTTTAGCAAAAAAAATGGTCTTTTATTTTGTTTTTATCGTATAACAAATATACGACATATTAGTAGTATGTATACACGACATAATAGTATTAGTGAATTAGGGTTTCTGTTATTCGAGATCGCATGACCTCCGTGCTACGTTTTTCGTGGTGGCGTGCATTCGTTGTTAAGTGATTCGTATTAGTGAATTAGGGTTTCTGTTATTCGAGATCGCATGACTTCGGTGCTAAGTTTTTCGTGGTGGCGTGCATTCGGTGCTACGTTTTTCGTGGTGGCGTGCATTCGTTGTTAAGTGATTCGTATTAGCAAACTTACGGGGTCGTGGTATTCGGTGTTACAAATATACGACATATTAGTAGTATGTATACACGACATAATAGTATTAGTGAATTAGGGTTTCTGTTATTCGAGATCGCATGACCTCCGTGCTACGTTTTTCGTGGTGGCGTGCATTCGTTGTTAAGTGATTCGTATTAGTGAATTAGGGTTTCTGTTATTCGAGATCGCATGACTTCGGTGCCAAGTTTTTCGTGGTGGCGTGCATTCGGTGCTACGTTTTTCGTGGTGGCGTGCATTCGTTGTTAAGTGATTCGTATTAGCAAACTTACGGGGTCGTGGTATTCGGTGTTACACTTTTCGAAGTCAGGTATTACACCCCACCGAAAATTGGTTTGAACGAGATCTAGTAAGTAGTTTTTTAATGCGTCATAAATCGTAAACCGCAAGGACCGAGAGGAGACAGGATGAGCGATGCTGTTAGTGGTGAGATGGCCCAGGGTCAGCCGGGGTGCGAGGGATATGCTCTATGGGTAACCTTACACCCCGGCGTCTGAAGACCCGAGACGGCGTGCGGTTTTAGTCGGTGCAAGCCCGACATAACCACCCCCGCTGGCCGGCGGGGGGGTATCCGAAGGGATTTCCGCACGATAAAAAAAAAAAAAAAAAAGGTATCTAATATCTTAATAAAAGCACCAAAACTATAATTATTTCCAGTCATTTCTATTTGTGAATGTGTCAGGAATATCTATAGGTACTAATTTAATATTATAAAGCTGATGAGTTTGTTTGTTTGAACGCGCTAATCTCAGAAAATACTGGTTCGAATTGAAAAAATATTATTGGCTTAAATAGCCCATTTATCAAAGAAGTTTATAGGCTATATATAATCACGCTACAACACAGGAGAGCGGAGCAGTAATATTAAATGTCAATAAATGAGGCAAATTTCCATTAATTATTGCAGAACTAATGAATTATGTTTGGGATAAATGGGTACCACGGGGGCGAAGTATGCCACAAGCGAAGTCGCGGAGCACAGCTATGCATTAATAAAGATCTCGACGGACTGATATAGACGCGTAACCCATAAATAATAATAATAATTTTATTATACCTTTGTGTAACCCGGCTGAGCTTGTATATGCTGCCTCCCGGCAATAATTCTTGAATCCACGGCGAAAAGCGGGTGATATTGAATAGGTTTTCAGTGATTGTACTGTTGTAATGTTTTGAGAATAAGTACCACAACCGAATACTGAAATTGGAGCACTTGAATTATATTACTCTTTATTACACTGAGTATGTAATTGAAACGAACACACGATACCCACAGCCCGGCGGCGTGCCCGGTACTGCGATAGAGTTGGCATTCGCAATATAAAGATCTACTGTGTTTCACGATAACGCAAGTGGCCAACAACCGGATAAAATACTTGGAATGGAAATTGAATATGAACAAATACGAGCGGCGAGCGGCGCGCGCAGTGCAGCACCCACGCGGCACCGTTGATCGCGAGGCAGACAGAACTTTGTGAAAGTTGCAATTTAGGCAATTCAATTTCTTCTAATATTTACAGATCTTGACTACCTATACTTTTAATAAATTTATATTCTTTGAATCTAATATAAATCGCATTTTTACATAATCAAAAGGTGAAAGAAACATGCCGAACATGAAGTAATGCTAAACCCTCGCCTATGTTTTCATGTTTTCTTACAAATTGACATTCGTAGTTCATTGAACCCTAAATTGACCTTTCCCTACGAAGCAAGGCCAATCAAATCAATGAATGAAATGTGACATTAATTTTCATTCTTGATAATCATTTCCAAGGAATCAACGATTCATAAAATTCAAATGGCATTTGATAGATTAGTTACTCTATATTAATTGTACATCACTCAAAATATTGTAGATATTGCGAAATAATTTGATTTTTGCTTCCTGATATCGATATGTTTCAAATGTACTAATGTACTACCATAATGGTACAAAATTATAAATGTGCACACTTCATTTAAGTGTAGCTATAACTTAGTGATGTTCAATAAGGTGGTCGATATTTTTATAGTTTTCAAGGCCTAATGTTAAGAATTTGTAAAAAGACTTGTTGGAATACTTTATCGATCACTTTGCTTGAGAGAAATGGTCAACTAATAATCGGGGTTTCTTAAGCTTCTTCCATAAAATTCGAGGTAGATTCTTAACGATTAAAAATAATAGTTATGCATCACCTACGCATTATTATTATTATTTCCAACGGGGACGCCGATGACCTGGCGGGTGATAAACCCTTCCTCAGTGGGTCATTTCACCCATTTCCTCTGATCCTTCCTTTTGGGAAGGATGTGGTTACCCAGCAATCACGGCGTTCCGTCGAACCTACCTGTGTCCTTGCAAAATCTTACGATCTGGTCCACCTTCAGATCCTCCAAGTCTTCTGTGTCCAGTGTATCCAACCCCATTGTCTCCCATCTTATCAGTGAGTACATGGGGCATTCGGCAAGCAGGTAGAAGCTGGTCTCGTCACCATCCATGCACTCACGGCATCTGGGGTCGGCTTTCACGCCTATCAGTGTCAGGTGCCTGTTCAGTCGGCTGTGTCCTGTTAACACTTCTATAAAAGCACCACACTATCACTATACTATCACCTACGCATATTTCACGGATATGTGGAGGTCGAGTATTTATTTCGAATGTCAAGACCCTTCATTACAGATTATATTGATCCTATATTTTTAGTGGTCAAAGGTGAGCATGCATCGTGTTGTAGTCAAAGTAGATAATGTGCTCTCCGCATTCCCACTGACTAAAAAGAATAAGTGGCTGCAAACCTCAGCGACCATAGCAACCAACCGCAGGGCTGTATGTCAGTGCAAGGAGCTACAAGATAGGTTCTATCACGGCGTTCACAGATGCGAGCGAGATATTTATACTTTTTAGAATACGTGTACGTTGTTCGAATGACCTTTTTTGAAGGAAACTGAAGGTTTTCTTTGTGCTTGCTGACGAAGTAATCAAGATACATACTCGTAACTACCGGAAATATATTTTGAGCGAGCAAAACGCATTTTCTTCAATTGGGACGGAGTACTTTCAGTCAGGAAACTGTTTCTTCTCGAAATCGTCAGCAGAAAACATGTCTCACTAGAATTTAAACCCAGTTCAAGAAAAAGCGCCGCTGTAAAACATTATAGTCTCTATTAACTCCTTAAACCACAATGCAGAAAGAAAGTGCAAAACTTATATGGATACCGAAGACCTACTCAAGGTATCAATTTTAAAGTCTTATTTTCATGCTCATATATGCACACGCACATGCCCTTTTCATAGGGCACGAACGTACACACACACACACACACACACACTATCTCTCTCCCTCTCTCTCTCATACACACACACGCAGTCGCTGTCTCCCTCTCTCTCTCTCACACACACACAGGTACCAGGGTACTAACTTGTTTGTGTCATTTTATTTAATTATGTAACCTCTAACCTCTACAATCTAAGTAAATTGGAGAAAAAAGTTTTTTGTTTAAATAATCACCGCTACCTCTTCTTGACTTCAGGTGCGATGTCATCTTCTTCGTCGGACACTTTAGACGATGGTGAAGTATATTCCTCTACCCGCGCACTGAACAAGGCTCCGGCTGGGGACTCCGGGACAATGGGGTCGCCTATCAGTGTCACTTCCCTCTCACCATATGATGAAGGAGCCGTGGGGTCTCAAAAGTCTCCCATTATTCCTAGCCGGCCTATATTTTGGTCCACCCCCTTGGGCCCGGCTAACGTCGGGCGCCAATATAAATAAAACTCCATTATTATATTATTCTATCTAGTTTTCAAAACTGATTGTTGTACCTACATCAAATTTTTGGTTGCATTCGATCGACATGCGCCCCCTAAAGCTCAGCGCCCGAGTGCCCCGCATACTTATACTACCGCCCTGGGTGGCGTCATTGTAGCAATAAGCTGGGTATTGCGGTGATATACCGATCTACTCGCCGAACCTTGATTAATTATTGACATCATCAGTCCTCATGACGATAATCTTGTGAGAGCCGATAAAGAATTGCATGGAAGCTTGTGGAATGTTGAATCAGCAATCATTGTACCAGTATTCGTATTAGTCAATGGACTAATAGCCATGAGCCGCGAGTAACACGTGAAGAAAATCACGTTAGACGTTTAGGTCAAGGGCTTGATGCAGTAAGCTATGCTCTTCGATGCAGCATGCATAGTTAGAACGTTGGTCCCTCAACACGATACTGTTATGTATATTATTTGAATGTAAATAAAGTTTAATATGATCATCGATAAAACTTAATGTTACATAGAGGACATCCTTAAGTTATATTCGGCCGGCCAACTCGACAAGCCTATGGCCAAACAAGCCAGCCAATAGGAGGCCATGCTGCCGCGCCGTAGCTAGCGCTGATTGAATGAAATGAAATGAGTACCGACTAGCTGACATTCTTGGCCGTCAAGTAGGTAATTGTAGTTGCGCTTGTGTGTAGCTGTTTGAAGCGTTTGTGGACGTGAAAATTAAAAAAATTTAAACGAAGTTTTAACGGAGGTAAAATGTCCGGTAGCAACAGTAGAAAATTACTCAGATATGTCACTGAACTTAGCGGCTTAAAATCAAGAAACTGTAAGTAAAGTTTTTCCATTCACAATTAGGTTTATTGGTTAGGTAACTTTTAACTAAACTTTTATAAATAAATTCATATTTCTAAATGTAATGTTATATTTACGTACCTTTAAGTGAATAGTTTATTTACGTGTCGTAAATTAAAGTAATAACGAAAGAGCATAAAAATAGAACCTTGGCGAATGCAAAGTACAGGTCAAATACTTAATTCTGATTAAAAACAATTTTATTGTCTGAGATATATATCAATCTTAATTTATTAGCAGCAAAGAGACAATGCCAGTCTAGTAATAAATTCGTTTATTGAATGGTTAGCCATAAAAATGTCCATTTAGCTGGCTTAGAGAACGACAGTAATTTTAAAAACTGGCAGCTGGCAATACGTAAAAAATCACAGAACTCGATATTCTTTATCTTTAAATACCTATAACTCTACATATACTCTACTGAAACATTGGTTAATACCTATGTTTTGTTGTAGTTCAATGTGTTATGTATGAAATCATAGACCCCAATGAATTAGGTGCAATATGATGTGTATGAATTATTGTAGGTGCAACTTGTAGATATCTAATATCCATTATTAAAATTTTATTTCTACATACAATCATAAATATAACTCCTGTAACATGTAAATTTCTTCATAGATGGAACTGCCAGGAGAGTTGTGGCCAAGAATCCTGTGGTGGATATGGATGGTGATGAAATGACCCGCATCATTTGGTCTATGATTAAAGAAAAGCTGATATTCCCCTATGTTAAGGTAAACAGGTTTACTATAAACTATGAACATTCTCTTTCAATATATTTAATAGTGATTATTTTAATCTGACATTATACCTCCAATAATATCAGTCAATATACCTCCAAAAATTAATTTAAGAAGGTACCGCTGGTTTAAAAACATTGTCTCTCTACCAAAACTTTGGTTTTGCAAGGTTCCACAAACCACTTATTAAAATTACTACCACTACTATTACTATCACTTATTAGTATAAAATAAAATGAAAAAAGAGAATGGTGAAGCCATAAAAATTCTAGTGTGGTGTAAAAATTCTATACAAGAGCATTGGGTATTTTTTAATATTTAATAGTAGTTATGTTACATATTTTATATGTAACATAGTAATGCATAGTAATGACTACCTACTTAGATCTGATTATAAAGCAGTCTAGAATATAACCTTTATGAAAACGTGTTTTAAATCACCTAAACCTAGCTTCCAACTGCAATGCAGAAAGTTAAAAAAAACTGCTCAAATGTGTCATCAAATGCGGGTTATCAAGCATTACTGCTGCTAACAATTCTTATCATTGAGTTAGTATGCCAGTGTTACCATTCATTATTATCAATTATTAACATAATGCTCTGCACATTCTCTTGTAATGCTCTTATCTATTAAACTACACATATTTGTTCTGATTGTTTTGTAAAAACTATGCACACAGCAGAAGCAAATAAAAAATGTATTGTGTATAAAAATATAATATCTAAATTCTTAAGAATGTAATCACAATAGATAAATTTACAGGGAGATATGGAAACGGAAAATAGCAGCTGAAATAACTAAGTATACTTTTCTTTTTTCACATTGTGAAGTAGAAACATAGTATGACAGCAAACAGAATAAATACTTGCATGTTCTTAACCTACATTTTTATTATAAAAAATATTTACATCGTTGTATATACGTACAACTAATTATTTCTGCTGACTGGATACAATACAAACATGTTGATTTACAATTTTTGAAGAGTAAATGTTGGGTAATGATGAGTATGTTATATGGATTCTATTCTGTTGTTTAATGGAGAGTCTGTTACACAATAATTGATTGTGGTCTTAGCAGAGCCATGTTGCCTTATATTCGGTATTGTAACTTCTAAAATGTTTACTATCTGAGTGCTATTTTCAACAGCTTGATTGCTTGTACTATGATCTGGGCCTGCCGCACAGAGACGCTACTGATGACCAAGTTACTATTGACGCAGCACATGCTATCCTTAAACACAATGTTGGTATCAAGTGCGCCACTATCACTCCTGATGAACAAAGAGTTGAAGGTATAGTATTTAATAATGTTTTTAGTAGCACTGTAGCAGTGCTGTTTTGGAAATAGCTGATGTAAAAGCAGCATTGGTAAAATTGTTTTGTCTTGTATCGGTATATGTATAAACTAGGGGCGCAATGCATTCTGCTGTTGCAATGTTGAGCTGAGAGTGCACTACATGATACAATTCACGGGCAATTTTTTTTTCATTTGAATACTATTGAATTGTATTTTCGGTGATTATTCTTCCGTTGCTAGACCGCTTTTCAATTTTCTTTTCTGTCTTAAACTAATAGTTAAGTTGCACATTTTGGCGTCAAAATCGTGGTCTCAACAATGATCATTTCGGAGAAATCAGATTTTGAAATTTTTGAAGGGTGATTATTCCTCCATGGTATGTTCGATTTTCAATTTTATTTTTTCTAAATCTTCCGGGTATTTATATGCCAAATTTGGTCAAAATTGGTCGATTAGTTTCGGAGGAGTAGCGTCACAACCGAAATACACCGAGTGGAGTATAGAGAGCTTTTCGCTCGACTTCGTCTCACTCTCAGCTCAATAAAATGATTTTAAAATCTAATGATTATAAATTGCATGGGATATTTCCTTTTTATGATTGTTTCTTATAATATTATTCTAAAATCTATCATCATAGATATTTAGATATAAAAACTTTTAACAGAGGGCTAAAGCCCTCTGTTAAAAGTGGTTGGTACCTGACTATACGACAATTATATTTCAAAGGTAAACCTTTGAAATATGATTGTCGTATAGTCAGGTACTTGAAATATTCTCAGAATAAAAGCAAACTTGGGGGGAACAAGGGGATGTTGCTTGTGGCCGTAACTCCCCTGGACATGGGAGATAAAGCCCTTCCATTTATTCAATAGACGACTATCATGCCAAATAAATAAAAACATCACCATGAAGTCCAGTATCCTCTTTCCTGCTTCTTCTCCTCCATTTCACTCGATCTCCATACAACAAAATTTGTTAGCAAAGTTTTAGGTATGTTAAAATATAGTACCTGCATAAAACTAGTTAGATCGGAGAGCGTACGAAGTAGCTAGACAACTCTACTTTCAAACACATTATAGACATACCTTCTCACGTAGCATGCATTGTATGTAGATCCTAATTGGCTATTGATAAACATTTATTGTATGTTATGTAAATACATCCTATTCCATATGTGAAGTTAAAGGTAATTATTTGGACCTAAATGACACATTGTCACTTGGCGCAATGACCGCTAGTTAAGGCATTGAAGCTGGTACAAAATTGCATAGGTAGGAATGTGGTTGGGGTGTGTTTTGGGTAACCTCCTCGAGTGTCGCTCCGATTCCGATCCCGCTGCAGTCCGGGGGGAACGGAATCGGAGCGGCCGGTACACCCTGGGCGGCGGTCAATGGCTTCCCCTTCACCCCTTCATAGGGTTGGCATTGATCGTCGGCCAATACCCAACGTGGCGGGAACACATCGCTCTCCGTACTCCTCTGCTTTCAGAGGAGACAGGATGAGCGATGCTGTTAGTGGTGAGATGGCCCAGGGTCAGCCGGGGTGCGAGGGATATGCTCTATGGGTAACCTTACACCCCGGCGTCTGAAGACCCGAGACGGCGTGCGGTTTTAGTCGGTGCAAGCCCGACATAACCGCCCCCGCTGGCCGGCGGGGGGGTATCCGAAGGGATTTCCGCACGATAAAAAAAAAAAAAAAAAGGTAGGAATGTGGTTTCTGTAACATAATAAGTACAGAAACAGAGCGTATACCTGCACGATTCCCTTCTCGTCTCGCGTGGCTGGTGGACTCCATCTAGACATCGGTTTCTAGCTCGCGTATTTGGAGTGATATTTCATTAGTGATTGTGCTCGGTCATTCAACAACAAATTTGACATTGACTTTTTTCTTTCCACTAGGTTACCAGTTACCACTCTAACCGTGCATGACCGAAACTTTCATGCAGTCTTCAAATAGTCTCATGTAAAGTAATTCAATGTTAAGTTCTGTGTCCTTCCCCCTATGAGCTACGTCTGGATTTCCAAAGTTTCGCTTATTTGTTCAGGCTGTACTACTCTGGAATGCACTCCTTCTAGAAATCAGGCAGCCGAAAAAGCATTACACTTTCAAAATAATAGCTCGTTCCCACCTCTTTGAAAAATTAGCAGAATCATATCATGATGAAATAAGTGTATGTATATTATTATTTATTTATATGTACTTATATATTATTTTAAATATTTACTCACTTTCTCAATATCCCCAAGGGGTAGATAGATAATGCGTTAAGTTCCCCTATTTCCTATTATGTGCACGACATTAAATAAATAAGTAGTTTGCGATGTAAAACTGGTGCAGTGGATAAAAAGGAAATATTGGAACACCTTATCAAGAAATTTTATTTTCCAGAGTTCAAGTTGAAGAAGATGTGGCTGAGTCCTAACGGGACCATCCGTAACATTCTCGGCGGCACGGTATTCCGTGAACCAATCCTATGTGAAAGCATTCCCCGTGTTGTGCCTGGCTGGACCAAGGCTATTGTGATAGGTCGTCATGCGCACGGAGATCAATACAAGGCACAAGATATTGTAATATCCAAACCCGGAAAGGTAAATCCGTTTTAACAAATGCATTGTCTCCTTAATAAGGGTGCATAACTTGTAGATTAAAATGGACGTAGCCCGTCTTTTCTGACAGCTATTTTTTGTGGCAAGTTTTTATCGCCAATTCTAAAAGGTACGGCCAAGTTTCACAGAAGTTTCTTTTATCTACAATAATTCAAACACATCCCAAGTTAAAAGCTCAACTTATCTTATAACAAAAGAATACCAGCCTTAAATTTAACAAAGATTTACAAATATCATATTTTCGGTTATTTATTACACTGATTCAGGGGAAAGAGCCATTTTGATAATGTTAAACTATGGTTTGACTGATTTCAGCTTAAACTTCCATATTGACTGATAGTTCTTAACAATCTAAAAACCTATCCGTGGTAAGGCGCTACCGTCGTCTTGATATATTGATGCACGTGGTCGTTACAGAGTCACGATTGCCGCAGATACAGTTTTAAGAAAAAAGAAAATTCATGTTTAGAACGTTGATAACAGACGTATTAATTGTGCGGGTGTTGGTTTATACCTGAATGTTTATCACCTCTGGACGAATCCAGAGGGTACCAACCTGCCCGCTACAGCTGGGTACTTTTTAACGAAGTTATTGCACCTCACACTGCGGTAGGGACTTTGTTCCGTGCCTCGTTAATTGGACCCTCAGCTAAAAATACGGTCACATCCGCCTCTGCAGAATTAGTTAGAATTTGAAGCAGCAACGTCTTATAATAGAAGTGATGCGGTGCCACTTACTTTGCCTAGATTGCATCACGAGTGCACTCTTTTAGTCCAGCGAAACATATAGAGTTCTTCAAAAGAACGCTATCTTATTTTATAATGGCGCCTAAGCTCTCAACAAAACTTGTAGTTGAAGATAGAGTCAATATCAACTTGAAGATAGAGTCAACCTTTTTATCGCATCATGTATTTATTATTTCCTTATTTTTCATTTTACACTTAAATCGCGATAAAATTCAAAATGCAACTTTTGCAAATACATATAATAATAATAAATAAATATTCTAGGTCATTCTGCACATCGCTTTCTAGATCCAAAGTAAGCATAGTTTAACTAGCTTGTGTTATAGGTTCTAACATGGGGATAAACATACTTATAAACCTATTTTTTTGTTAATAAGTACATACATATTATACATAGAAACACCCAGACATGCAAACCCATTGCAAATAGACAAATTCATGCATACTAATATTCGCACTGAGCGGGAGTCGAACTCGCGCCCCCTGTTGTAGTCGTCGAATACACTACCAGTATGCCACAGAGGCCGTCGAATGCCTTCGTTTATGTCTTACTTCTTCCTCCAAGCACCAATCCCGGTTGCACCCATAGCTTGCACTTTAGAGCTCGGAGTCCGCACTATGTAAAATCTCTGCAAGACCCTCGTCCGTCAATCAACAGTTTTACCGGCTTGAACCCCGAAAATCTAGGTGGGACCCCCGTAGACCTCTGTATTGCCTTTATTTTTTTTATATAAATAATAATATAATTCCTTTCTTTATTATTTAAATAGGTGGAAATGGTATACACAGCAACTGATGGAACGATAGAAAGACGCCAGTTATTTGACTTCAAAGGACCTGGCGTTGTCATGGGCATGTACAACACCGATGAATCCATCCGCGCCTTTGCTCATTCCAGTTTTCAGGTTTGTAAACAGCTCGGTTTGTGTATAAAAAAAAACATTATCAATGAATGTATAATGTCAATGAATTATCAGAAACAATGTCAAAAGCTTTTTGGATATAATGTTGATAAAAATACAATACATGACGCACTAGTCGCTAGAGACAAGTGCCTATCGTACTATAAATTTTATTGGTCTTCATGACCTTGGTTGATTGTGGCCCGGGTCTTTAGCATTTAACCTCGGTTAATTCAGAACTGTTTTTTTTTGCTCTCGACGAAATGTAGCTTAATTAAACATGTATTTATGAATGTTGCTTTGCTAATATGTATTTAAACTAATTTATTTACTTTGATTTAGAATTTTAGGGCGACAGCCCTCAATCAAAAACGCACGCATGCTTCTAAAAAAAAAAAAATAGTTCAATCTTTTGGCGATAATAGGAAGTTTTTAAAACAGAAACTATCGAGAGCTATCATTAAAAGAGTGCATTTACTTACTTGTACTTATGTGTTTGATGGATACTTAATCCAGCAAATGCAAATTTAGTCGTAATTTGTTCTAGATGTTACCTAAATAATGGCATAAATTTATCGACAGTATAAACCTTAAAACCAAAATAATCCGCTTATACTTAAATAGTGAACTTCAGTTTAAGTAAGCTGCAATTTAGAGTATAAAAATTAAATATGCGAAGTAAAAACATTTGAACAAATATACCGCATTGCATTCGTTATATTTTGTGACGAGTACACTGTCACTATCACTAGTCATAGATTTGAATAACAACTTCAATAATAATATGTATTTAAATCTCAGTTGATAAATGATATCGACCATAGTTGGATTAGTTTAAAAACCATTTAATCCTACGCTGTTATTATCGAAATTGCATTCAAGTTTAACGGTGTCGTTGACCGTTCAGATATGGCACTAGTTGTGACTTACCTTATCTGTGTTTCTGCGCACTGCAGTAGCAGGTCACAGGTACCAAAGTGAACCAGCGGTTATTAATTATTTTATGATCAGAGCAGTTAAAATGGTTTACTCGATTATTGTTTTCATGTCTACCTAACCCGGTGGTATCAAACATTTTTAATTGTTTGCTTTATGAATATATGTTGGGGAGTATCCGCTTTCGCTAACTTATTTGCTACAGCTCCCTTAAGTCTTGTACAGACTACGCGTTCCAATATACGCGTAGCCGGCTACGGAATAAGGAACAATGGTTCCTACCGTACTGTAAGCGTATACAATTGACTCGCGGCGAGACGTCGTCGCCAGTCAGCAGCAGTCTTGTGACTACACGTTCATAATCCAGCAATGCATTGTGGCCTGTACTCGTATACACCTGTACCCGTAGTCAACTAAACCTCTACGCGTACCAAAATATCGAGGTTACGCGTACATTGGCACGCATAGTCTATACGTCCCTTTTTTTTTTCGTGCGCAATCCCTTCGGATACCCCCCCGCCGGCAAGTCGGTTATCGTTTTTTAGTCATATCTCCGGTTCTACTAAACCAATTGCAATAGAACACAGCGCAATTTTTTATTCTGACCAAGACCTTTTTAATAAAAAAAACCGCAACAAAATCCGTTCAGTAGCTTTCGCGTCCATCGCCAACAAACAGACAAGAAAACAAAAAAAAATTAACGAAACACAAGTACTTTTTTTATCTCCGATGTACAGACACGACTAATTTACAATTTTATAATATTATAGATGAACACTTGATTATTGCCGCAATTCGACGGCATGCGAACTCAATGAGTCGATTGAGTCAATCGTACTGATCAAGAGTTGAGCGTTATGTAATCACATTTTGGTGAATGAGTATTCAAAATACTAACGAACCAGTTGCGTCAATGACAATCTGTTATAATAACCGTAATATCATCATCATCAACCTATTCTAGTCCACTGCTGGACTTAGGTCTCCCCTAATAAGCGCCATAGCTGTCTTCAGCTTACCATAATGTGCATTAAATTTATTCAGGTGGCGTTGCAAAAAAAATGGCCGCTGTATTTGTCTACTAAAAACACAATTCTCAAGGGATATGATGGCCGCTTCAAGGACATTTTTGAAGAAGTATATCAGAGGTATGTAGCAGAGATTTTACTCACATACTTATGAATGTCTTCGTGCACTACTTCATGTGCACGTAATCATAAAAATGTATTTATTCACTTTGTTTCAGTTTATTTTGTATGTAAGTATTTATATTTAGATATTTTAATATCGTTGTGCATATTATGTTAAAAAAGGCAGTGTCTGAGAAGAAGAAAGCTTAGGTGAAATGGCGGTACGAGCCAATCAAAGAGTGTAGAAAGCAACGGATGAAGAGGCACGGAATATAATACAATTGGCAAGGAATGAGTATAAGAGCTACAAAAGTGTGGTAAAAGAGGTTGTAAGAAGAAAGAGAGTGACAGAGATGAGTTTAGTAGAAGGTTATCTGACAACGTCCAGCAGAACAGACTGTTCTTCTGGAAGGCAATACGAACATCCAGAGCTGCAAATACGACTTGCAACTGGACAAAGTCAGAAAACAGGATGGAAGTTTCGTGAGAGGAGAAGAATGCGTGCTAAAGAGATGGAAGGAATATTTTGAAAGCCTATTTGAGAAAGATCTGCTGGCACAAATTCTTCCCTGGGACTTGAGAGAAGTAGGTGATGAGAGTGATATCATTACGAAAGAGATTGTGGAAGCGTTGAACAGCATGAAATTGGGCAAGACTGCAGGGTGTGACAGGATTAGGGTTGAGATGCTGAGAGCTGGACAGGGCGTGGTAGCTAGTCAGCTGTACCTTCTTTTTACCCTTTTCTGGAGGAGCGACTGGTACACAGCCGTCATCGTAACGCTGTATGAAGGAAAAGGGTCACAGCAAGACTGGAAGAATTACCAAGGCATTAGCTTACTCAGCATCGTCGGCAAACTGTATGCAAGAATTCTGATGAAAAGAGTGTTGAATGAAACTGATGATAAGTTGTGGGATATACAAGCGGGATTTAGGAAAGGAAGGGGATGCACGGATCAGGTCTTTTCCCTATGAAGTGTAGCCGATAAATTTTTGACTCACAACCAAAAAGTCTATTGCGCTTTCGTAGATTTGGAAAAGGCCTGTGATAGTGTGGTGAGGAATGGATTGTGGCCAACATTATCTATGAATGGGGTGCGTGGCAGCTTGATACGAGCACTGAGATCTCTCTATGAGGGTTCCAGTGATTGTGTCAGGATAAACGGAGCTTGCACAGACTGGTTTAACATCGAAAAAGGTGTTAGACAGGGATGTTTGGCGTCGCCGGGACTGTTTAACTTATTTATAGACGATTGCTTGAAAGAACTGAAAGAGAGTGCGTATGGATTAAGAATGAATGACTTGACCGTCAAATGCCTCCTGTACGCTGATGATCAAGTAATATTGGCATCATCGGAACAGGAGTTGCAGGCGATGGTTAATATTTTGCATGGGGCAAACAAAGGAATGAAAGTAAATGTAAGTATTTTGATGATTTTTGAAAGAGAAGAAAGCATGCCAAATTGTAGAATTCTGACTGAAGGAGAAACAGTAGAATAAGTGAAAGAGTTAGTATACTTGGGTTCAAAATTTACGAGGGATGGAAAGTAGGACTGTAATATTGAGCGAAGAGTTTTGGTTGGAAATCAAGTGAATGAAGCCCTGCATAATTTTATGAGCAGCCAGAAAGTATCTAAATAGGCACGACTGGCTGTGCATAGAGGAGTACCTACTCGTCCCCACACTTATGTATGGTAGTGAATGTTGGGTGAGGCAGGAGCATGAAAGAAAACTGAATGCTGTTGAAATGAGAAGTCTGAGAAGTATAGCTGGAGTGACCCTGATGGACCGAGTGAGGAACAGCGTGATAAGGGAACGTTGTGGAATGGCAGAAGATGTAGTGACCAAGATAGAGAAAGGGATGCTTATATGGTTCGGTCATGTAGAGAGGATGGATGAGAGGAGATTAACGAAACAGTTATATGAGGCGAGGGCTACTGGGCAACTCGGTAAGGTCGACCTAGGCGTACGTATGCCAATCAGATCAAGGACGTTTTGCGGAAAGGCAAGGTCAGAAGCACTCGTAGCCGGCGTTAATTATGAAAGTGGAAGAAGCGAAAGACGTATGCCAAGATCGTAGCAAGTGGAAAGATGTTGTCTCTGCCTACCCCAATGGGAAACAACAAATTGACTGTTTACCTAATTGCCTACTTTCTTTTACACCTTATTGTGAAAGTCAAATCAATAATAGTATACCTTTTTTTTTTTTTTTTTTTTTATCGTGCGGAAATCCCTTCGGATACCCCCCCGCCGGCCAGCGGGGGTGGTTATGTCGGGCTTGCACCGACTAAAACCGCACGCCGTCTCGGGTCTTCAGACGCCGGGGTGTAAGGTTACCCATAGAGCATATCCCTCGCACCCCGGCTGACCCTGGGCCATCTCACCACTAACATCATCGCTCATCCTGTCTCCTCTGAAAGCAGAGGAGTACGGAGAGCGATGTGTTCCCGCCACGTTGGGTATTGGCCGACGATCAATGCCAACCCTATGAAGGGGTGAAGGGGAAGCCATTGACCGCCGCCCAGGGTGTACCGGCCGCTCCGATTCCGTTCCCCCCGGACTGCAGCGGGATTGGAATCGGAGCGACACTCGAGGAGGTTACCCAACACACACCCCAATAATAGTATACCTAATCTCACACAATGGCGAAGTAAAACAGTATATTCACAATGCTTCCAATGTATGTTACAAAACCCTACTATAAGGCCACATTTCCACAAGGTGGTTTCTTCATGGTCCGGTTTCACCCCTTTCACGGTGTATCACAATGAACCAGTGCTAACGCTGGTATTATGGAAATTGCTCCATAGTGTGTCATACAGGCTGACAACCGGACACTGTACTAGCCCGGCGAGACATCGTCTGATAGAATTGCGACCTGGGATTAAGGACCTTCACATACCTACTCACACAATTTTTTTCGTATTTTTACATTATGTACTTATTTCGTATCAGTGATTACAAGAAGCAGTATGAAGATGCCAAGATCTGGTATGAACATCGTCTGATCGACGACATGGTGGCACAAGTCATCAAGGGCTCCGGTGGTTTCGTATGGGCATGTAAAAACTACGACGGTGACGTACAGTCAGATGTTGTGGCTCAGGTTAGTTGCATGTAGTTGCATTTATAGTCATAGGAATTTGTAGTCATTAAGGTTGATTCACCAGTGAAAATTTAAATGAAAGGCCCGAGAAATTAAACCTTACAGATAAGTTCTGTTCCCTGCGGTAGGTTCGGATTCTATGGCGCTGTACGGTGTGCCGGTGGGGGTGGGAGCCATGATCGCCCAAAATAGGGCCCGCCTGTGGCGCCCACAGAGAGTTATGGCGGTCAAGGTCATTCATATGCGGCTACTGCACCGTGTCTACGGAGATAGCGTGCGCATTGGCCGGCACTCCCCCGTGGGACTTAGAGGCAGAAGTGCTCGTCGAAGTGTATTGGCGGACGACGCTGTACCGTCTTCTCGGGCGTAGGCTGACTGTCGCTCTCCGCCCGAGGAGATTCGCGGGTGGTGTGAAGCCGCCCGCTCTGAGATAATGGCGAGGTGGTCGTCCCGGTTGGAGGCTCCACGTGCTGGCTTTGCTACGATAGAGGCGCTCCAGCCGGTCATTGTCGAGCGGTCGACAGGGTGGCAGCACGGGACCCTTTGACGCAGGTGCTTTCCGGGCATGGCTGCTTCGGAAGGTACCTGATCAAGGTCGATAGGAGGGAATCGAGTCCCGCCTGCCACCACTGCGTCTGCAGTGAGGACTCGGCGCAGCACACGCTTGCGGCCTGCTTGGACTGGGAGTCGCAGCGCCGGGCCCTCACTGCAGTCATCGGGAGTGACCTCTCGCTGACGGCCATCGTCCGATCCATGACCTCCAGCGACAGGAATTTCACCGCGGTCGCATCCTTCTGCGAGGACGTCGTCTGGCAGAAGGAAGGCGCTAAGCGGATCAGGGAGGGAGATCCCCTTGCTGACACAAACCGCCGCTGGCGAGCCGGGCGGCGGAGGTGCGAGTATTTACGCCTTATGCCGCCCCGAGCGTGGTTGCGGGTGTGAGGGACGCGGTTAGCCCTCCACCTGCTGGTCTAGCTACCCGTCGACCAATTGAGAGTTTAAAAGGTGTGGTGCCTGCGTTAGTGGACACGCTTGGGGGGGGGGGGCGCCATAGAAGTATTCCTGTACAGTTTCAGGCCCCCCCAACTAGGCGTAGAGTATGACACACCAGATAGGAGAGTGCCACACACGATCTCCGGCTACAACACCTTAGCCGGCGGTGCCGTGAGTATTATGCAATGCATGTTATGGATACAGCATATGTTTTGAATACAGCGGTGTATCTTACGTTTTTAGGTCAAGGTAGCCAACGTGCGAATACGACCCCGCCTGAGAATAATAATAGGTATAGGCTTGTTATAATACTCCTGGCTTAGGCATTGATTGAATTTCGATAATAGTACGTAATTACAGTAGATAGGGTTTTTTATCGATATTGATCCACTTTCATACTAATCTAATCTAAAGATAGAAGTTGTAAATACTTATATCGTATGGCTTACCGCTACGTGCAACTGATATTTTCTACTAGCCGGCCGGCAGATAGCGAGTAAATATTTTGAGATTACGTTTTTAAAACTAGGTGAGTAGGTGAGTGTTAAATGCATATGTAGTCCAGGTTAAAAATGGAACATCGCGACGTAGAATGACATCGAA
This sequence comes from Cybosia mesomella, assembly GCA_946251805.1. Classification (NCBI taxonomy): domain Eukaryota; kingdom Metazoa; phylum Arthropoda; class Insecta; order Lepidoptera; family Erebidae; genus Cybosia; species Cybosia mesomella. The sequence continues at coordinate 22,845,646 of OX276390.1, read as the reverse complement.
ACTGTAGAAATTAGTCATTTATCTACCATTTGTTATGTTAATAAAAACTGGTCAGTGTGCGAGCCCGACTCGCGCACTGAGGGTTCTCTACAAAACTGGATTAAGAGGCGAATTTAACGTTGCTGCCGAGCTTCTAGTCTTGACAGACAGAGATACAGATATTGGTTTGTGATGTGGGTAACTACTTACATATTTACAGTTTTCGAATGTTTCCCTTTACTAGTGCTGTAAGACCTTGTTTCTTGCCAATTTTCTTGATTCCAACTCAATGGGAAGTACCCTATGTGTTTTGATTGCATTTGGTGAAATTGTTACATAAACCATAGCTTTAACCTGTTATAAATTGAATACACTTCATGCCTCTACGCGTTCCTTGAAAAAGGTCTTGACAGACAGACAGACGGACAACGAAGTGACCCTATAAGGGTTCCGTTTTTTTTTCATTTTAAGGTACAGAACCCTAAAAATAACGTCACTGCTATCGAGAATTCAATTTATTTTTATAGAGTCAATGAAGATTGGATTTGGTCTAGAAAGATTGAGTACCATTTTTTTTTCTTTCGTGCGGAAATCCCTTCGGATACCCCCCCGCCGGCCAGCGGGGGCGGTTATGTCGGGCTTGAACCGACTAAAACCGCACGCCGTCTCGGGTCTACAGACGCCGTGGTGTAAGGTTGCCCATAGAGCATATCCCTCTCACCCCGACTGACCCTGGGTCATCTCCGGTTACGAGATGGCGCCCTCGGGTTTGGGAACCATGGTGTCCCCGTTTTGCCCCGGTTTGGGGGAGGGGCGCTAGTCGCCCCACCGTCCCGGCCTGCTTCTGCTGGGGTGACAGGTGGCCTCATCTCTCGCCTCCAGGCCTGCGCTCATGGAGGACGGAGTTCGTTAAGCGACCGCCATCTCCTTCGCGAGCATTACATGCTCGCAGAAGGAGGTGACGGCAGCCCACGCGCTCGCGCTCCGCACCATTGCCGCAATCATGCTCCCGAGCGAGAGGACTCCCACTCCGATGGCTGCCACTAGGTCACGCCTCGGCGCCTCCCACGCTGGGCCGACCACCAGTGATTGAGTACCTACCCAACAAAACTTTCGCTTTCAGTGTTAAGGTTTATGACTATCTGCAAAATCTAGTATATGCGTGATTATTAGTAGAACACTAGATTATTATTATATGGCCTTGTTTGATTTATTTAATTTTGTATAGGGATACGGTTCCTTGGGCATGATGACATCAGTGCTCATGTGTCCCGATGGGCGCACTGTGGAGTCTGAGGCTGCTCACGGCACGGTGACGCGCCACTACCGCATGCACCAACAGGGCAAGCCCACGTCGACTAACCCTGTGGCTTCCATCTACGCCTGGACGAGGGGCCTTGTGCACCGCGCACAGCTGGATGGTACGCCGGAGTTGGAGCGGTTCGCAGTGGCCCTTGAAAATGTAAGTTATCGCTCATTATGTTTATTTTACTTTTAAAACTGATTTATGTTAAAACAATACTAGGTTTACTATACTATCTACAATTGTACATACATATATTCACGATTCTTTTGCCTTCGGGGTTGACAGAAAACAATAGCCCGCCAACTGCTTCTGGCCTCACACACTTCATGATCGATATAAGATTCATAAATAGTTATTCTAAATGTGTTTAGCTTCTATAATAAATCAGGAATTCCCAACAGCGCGATGGGTATAAACTGATAATAATATATGTTATTTACCTTTCAGTTGCAAACACATATGACTTAGATTAATAAACTCATTAAATAGATAAATATACTTTGTCAGGTAATTCTGACGACCTTTGAAAGTCATTACAAGATTATCTATGACTTTAATCACACACGTATTAAAAAGTTGTATTTTTTAATTACCCCAATTGGGTTGGGTACTTTAATTATTTTAATTCAAACGAATTGTTATGTAACTGCACGGATACAATAATATATGTATTTTAATATTATATATTTTAATAAAATATAATAATAGTCAAAAAAATATTGTCAGTTTGCGTCTACACAAAAGTTCATTGAACTTCCAAAAACGAAGTACGTAATAAAGTGGCAGTTGATGTCTCTTGCGCGGTAGATGGTTTGAAACCAGTATAGCTTGTTTAAAGTTGGGTCAATGGCACTTATAATACGCAACATGTTTTTTTTTGCGCTTTAGTAAACGTTTTTAAATGTCGATAAGTCGTTTGAGCACTATTTCACTGGTAATAAAACCAATAAACTTGCTATATGCCATGTAAATATAAGATTATATGTATTTTTAATTAAACTTATATACATGTTAGCAACTATTTCACGACGAAAAAAATACATTTTGGCTATGCTAGAATTTTATACTGAACGCTGTGTGATGTAGCATCAGCGAATAAAGTAGCTTAACACGTTCTATTTTACGAATCCACTTAGCTCTATATCATTAATAAGATAACTAACAAAACCTCGTATTTTATTATTATTTTGAGGTATTTCATCAGCTGACTGTACTAATCTCATTTTTCTTTTTACAGGCATGCGTCGAGTGTATTAACAGTGGAAAAATGACAAAAGACTTAGTTATCTGCATCCATGGTCTGAAAAATACCAAGGAAGGCATGTACTTACACACAGAAGATTTCCTTCTGGCCATTGCTGATCACCTCGAGCGTAAACTAACAGCATAAACTAAATCTACATACCTAGGAGAATTTCCTTAGTAATAAATATTGTTCGAATTCCTGTCACATTTTTGGACTTATTGTTCATTAGATAAATGACTTAATGATTTAAAAATACTTATTTCGAAAAGTGTATTCTTATTTTGTAGATACATATTTGCATCACATTTTTATAAATAAATGTATTGTGTAAATATGTACAGATTAGTTGAAATTTTGTGGTATATAGGTACAATTGTGTGAATATAAGGGTGTATAAGAGTTAATCCTACTTGCAATTTATATAATTATATCTTTGCACCATTCCCAAAGTTACCATTATTTGTGTGTACTGAGTGATTGCTTTAGACAGTTTATTTTTAAAGTGTAGTAGTGAATTTTGAAAGTGTATCAATGTTACAACGCTGACGGATATGCATCAAATGTAAAAAACTCTGAGACTGATAAAAGACCATGCTATAATTGGAGGTATTTGAAATTTAGACAAATGTACCAGAATTAGAGTTTTGTCAGTTTAAAGAACTTCGTAGATTTATAATTTTATATACATTGCTTATATATTGAGTCTTCTAATTGTTTATATTCGTTTTTTATATATTTTTAGATAAAATGTACTATTATCTATAGTGTACCCAGTTATTGGCTATTCTTTTACCGTTGAGTAGTTATGAGATTGATTTTGAATGATGTGGTAAGCATAATTCTAAAATATATATAGGTACCTGTTGTGTACACGGTTTTGAAACTGCATGAGATTTTAGAGATATTTGCTTGATGTCAAGAATATATAAACTTTTTGAGATAGGTCTATGTGTTTGTTAAATAAAGTAAGTCATTTATATTTTGATATACATTCGTTTTATTTAATCTACTGGAATGACATTTCGCCCTATGGGAAAACTAAAATACTGTAGAATCTAAATTGGCAAAAAAAAATTGAGTGTTTAGAACAGTTGCCACTGCACAATACAAATGTTTCGGAAAGAAATTGGCGTAAATCGACATTACATAGAGTAGGCACACTCGTGGCTTAGCTTATCTACTCTTTTTTATCGCAATCTACGACAGATGCGTCTCATATGATTTAAATCTATGTAATGCATTGCCAAGTAAACTCAATTTTAACAACGGCTCCACCCACCGATTTAGATGTTTTTTTATTATTTTGGTTTGGTGTTTGGTAAAAGAAAATTTAGGAAAACCGCGGGTGAAGCTTGAACTCGGGTGATGCCGAGCCGGTTTTATTACATGCAGCATGCATATTTAGAAAAAAAATAGGTAGGAAAATAATTAATTATGACTCGTTTAATCTGGTTAACATTCTGGCTTAGATAGATTAAGGAAGAAGCTAATGCGGGATAGGCCAGTGGTGTACGTAAGCGGCGATAGATCGCTTAGTAATGTGCCCGGTAGATGGCAATAGGCTCGGCCCCTATTACATTGGGACCTAAACATAACTGGCGAATCGTGGGTGTGCAATACACTCCTGCCTACCCCTTCGGGGATACAGGCGTGAAGTTATGTTATGTAATGCGGGAGTCGATAAATTTACAAAGCATACTGTCCGGGGCGTGAAAAAGGTAAAGCGGATATGATTTACTCGAACCGATCTAAACCACATGAAAACGCGTCTCTAACTGTGGTTTTATTCAATTGGCAACCGGGATTGGCGCTTGGATGAAAAGGATACAAGAAAAAAGTCACTTTGACCGTGGTGACGCAAAATTATTTGCTTTTGGCCAACTCTGAATTTGAAATCTGAATTGAAGAAACTCCTTCAATTTATTTCTGTAATACTGTTACGGAATCCAAGACAGTTTAACATTACCTGGGACTTCCCAAATACTAGTACTCGGTGAAATATTGAAATAAAACTATTTTTAACGGATTCTATCGCGGTTTATTTGGTGTTATTTTATATTTTACATTGAACCCGACGTTTCGGTTGCTTTTCAGCAGCGGTCACGTGGTCACGGGGAGACTAAAGATGGTTGTTGTCTTGAAGTTTGAAGTGAAAGTTATCTCAAAGTACCCGAACTATGTTGAATTATTGGTGTTACTATTTACGCAGAATGAGCTCACAATGTCATGAAGTCTTGTTGTATTTTGTTTTTTCTTGGAATTAATTAAGTGAATGACTGGGTCCCAAGCTGGTGGTACATGCCAACCATCTTCTCTATTAAAATTAGGATGTTTTTTAAATTTCAATAGCTTCGCGGAGCATCCTAGGTAGGAATCGATTTTCTTTGGCGAGTATCTGTGGTTTATCAAATCTTAAGTAATGTTTGGTCCCCTGTTGTACGTGTTCACATACAGCAGACTTTTTTAAGCGATGGTGTTTTATGTCAGCTATGTGTTCTTTGACGCGAGTGACAATGCTTCGCTTGGTTTGACCAATATAAGAGAGCCCACAGTCACAATCTATTTTATAGATAGAACCGTTAAAAATAGTTTTATTTCAATGTGTAACAATTAACATTCGCGTAAACTTCCGACAATATCACTAGTACTCGGTGTTTTTAGTGGCACTACTGTGCACAGGAGTTAGGAAAATTAGTGGGAATGCAGATGGGATTAGTAGTAAAAAAAACTTAAAATGAACTTACTTGCTAACCATCTATACCTATCACCTATTTTATTTTCGAAATTATTGAGTAAACCATTGCAGTCAGAACAAAAGTTAGTAGACATACACTGATACACCTGTACTCGCACCTGTGTCGTAAGTACAGCTGCACCGAACAATTAACTATAACGAGAGGCCTTAAAATCTGTGATAATGATGTTTAATAAGTAAATATGTTCTTTTGTATGTCGTAAAGTGTACGTAAATACTACGCAGTAAAATTAACTATATTTTAGAAACTTCTTGTCTTACTTATTAAACACTAGGACCTACTTGTTGCAATTAAAAGTTATGATAGTGTGACTAATATAGTGTGGAATTGATAGAGATCCACACATATCAATCAAATTTGAATTGATATCCGTCATGGTGCCCTTGCTAAAAACAAAACATACTGGGTACCTACTTCTCCTAATCCAAAATATATATATATATAGCTAGGTATGGACAAAAATATTGACAATGTACCTACTCTAGGTGCACAGAACGAATTCTTAGATCTCTTTGATGGTAAGCGCGGGGCGCGATGGCGAATGCGCGCCATTTAACCAATCCTATGTATATTAAACTAATCACGGGCTCAAAGGGCTTGCGTCATTGGTTGACGAGTCCTTTTTGGCGGCCAGAAAATTGTGCATTCGCGAAATTTTTGATGTTTTTGATCTTTCAGGGATATGGTTCATAAACTAAATAGTAAACACAAAGTAAACATGAGATTTTAGTATTTGATTTATATTTGCACACTTTGTATATAAAAAATATAACTTGTTCATATCTGCTACGAAATTAGCCTCATCTTGTGATCTTTAACAACGTCATACTTCACAAGTTTGCTATATTTTTTCAGCAGTTTCTTCCAATAACATTTTACATCTTTATCAGTTAAATGGTCCCATATATGCTGAAAACCTCGGTTTGCTATTTGAGATGCTAGCTCGTCATTTTCTTTAAAAAAAATAAGCAATAGCTCTATTTCATTTTGTGTAGCTTTTACACTAATGGGTACATAGTGTACCCAGGGTTTCAATGAAGGGTAGAAAAATTCAAGCCATTGGTCACCGACGTGAAAAACTAGTGATTTGCATAGAAACAGATGTTTAAATCGAAAACTGGCAGCTACCCCTCTATAATTGAACAGGTACTTGTATTTACAGTGTTCTTCAAACGGTACTTCTGGTGCTGGCTGGGCATACAGGGTATCCTGAAAAATAAATGTATCAATCAATCTATTAGCGATTACCCTACTTGCAGTTCACCGCTGGACATGGATATCGGCCTCTCCTAATGTGACATCCTGATCCTCCGCCTTCCGCATCCAGTCTATCCCAGCCACCCTTTTCACGTCGTCAGTCCATCTGGCTGGGATGTCTTACTATTGGCTTGGCGATTTGAAGTATCACTTATGTAATTATATTTTATACTAGCTAATGCGCGCGACTCCACCTGCGAGGAGGTCGGTTAACGTTTTTTGGTCATATCTCCAGTTCTACTTAACCAATTGCAATTAAACACACGGCAGATTTTAAGTCTGACTATGACCTTTCTAATAGAAAAAACCACCTCTAAATTCGTTCAGTAGCTTTTGCGTTCACCGTGAACAAACAGATAAACAGACAAGAATACCAAAAAAATAGTTTTTGTTCAGAGTTGTTCATTTAACATAACCCAAGCTTGTTTGTTAAATATCTCCAATTTTCAGACACAACTACAATTTTATAATAGTATAGATTCAATTAAATTTTGAAGCATTTTGTATGCTTACTTTTTTCTAAAGATTTAGATCGGAATAAGAGAACATCTAGGACGGGACTTGAACCCGCGACCAGTCCCTTACAGGGGGAATGCTCTGACCAACTGAGCCACCTAGACACGTCCCAGATATTCGAAATTCTCCGATACATTAATACGTCTTAAGGCGACGTTGGAGCCATATACCGTAATTCTTGCGAACTACGGAAACAATGAATAACTTTACAGTCATTTTTAAACATTGATTTTTGATCACTCCGCCTAATTAATTCAATTAAATTTTTAAGCATTTTGTATGCTTACTTTTTTCTAAAGATTTACGGGACTTGAAACCGCGACCAGTCCCTTAAGACGTATTAATGTATCGGAGAATTTAGAAAATCTGGGACGTGTCTAGGTGGCGCAGTTGCTCAGAGCATTCCCCCTGTAAGGGACTGTTCGCGGGTTCAAGTCCCGTCCTAGATGTTCTCTTTTTCGGATCTAAATCTTTAGAAAATAGTATAGATTTCAATAAAATTTTTTTTTTTGAATAATGCATATTATACCTTATCTGATTTCCAAGCTTGATTTTTAGTGTATTGGGCATCAACAAGGTCAGGTTGAGATCGTGAAAGTAATATCAAAGTATCTCTTTCCTCACTAGTCCGTGAACCTCGGAAAAATCCTTTGTCCTCTTTTTTCTCCCATGGCCATCTGTAATTTTAATATTAAGAATGTTACATATAATTATTGTAACTAAATATTTTTTATCTTTTTATTTATTTGAAAGTTTAATTTTGTTTTCTTGCTGATGTTACTAGTTCTCTATTTAAAAACAACCTACTTATGATGGATCAGCGATTGTTACTCTTGCACGCAAAAACAGCGGAAGTATGTGTATGAAGTTTTGCACTGAGATAGACTCATCATCATAATTCGAACGCCTTTCTTGGTTGTATCCTAATTTCGAAGTTTTGAGGCCGGTGTCCACTCTCCTACTTCTCAGTTCCTTAGGGATTAGTTTATCATGGCTTTTATAGCAGCTACTGCCGTCTGACTCCCCACCATTGATTGGAAAGCCTGCGCCAGTGATATATAGGCTACTTTTTACTCGGGAATAGGTTCCTATGAGCGGATGCGAGTCAAGTCACATGCAACAGCTAATACGCTATATAATGATTATGATGACTAACTTTTCAGCAGCAGCAGAAATAGATATTCTATGTTTATCCCATCTGCCAATTCCTGTTGGGTAAAGAGATATTGCAGGCCCTCCTTCCCAGAAACTCCATGCAGGATACATTATATCATAATAATTTTCAGTCTGTAAACATAATAAACAGATGTAGAATCAAATGTTCATTGAGGGATTAAAACTAATGCTATGATATGACTGAATACCCTGTTATTTAAGTAGCATCCTAGGGTTCGTATTCAATACCTAATAAGATTTCAGGTATCACTTGCGAAAACATACTAGCCAAGTGCCATAATGCAGCAGCACAACTATCTAGTAACAGGAACAATGTAATGTGAAACTTTATTGTCAGCTCCGGGTACTCATAACTGTTTTTATTCCCACCACACAGGCATAGTTTAAAAGATAATTACATATTTCTATACAAATAAATAAAATTGAAGTATCTGTTTGTAATAGATAAATCACAGGTTTTAAATAAATACATTTGACTGTATAATACACATAAACAATAATTTTTTTTTTGTCTGAGTGTATGTTTGAATTAGGTAATCTCTGGATTGGCTGGGCCGATTTTGATGGGACTTTCACTGGCAGATATGTAATAGTACATAGGCTACTTTTATTTAAAAAAAGAAATTAGGCTGCCGTGCAAAAGAAGAACTAAATCCCTAAAAATCTAAATCCATGCGGACAAAGTCCCAGGCACAGCTTGTGTATCATAAAAATCTATAAAAAGATCAATTTACAAATCACTTCAGGACCTTACTGAAAGAGAATACTGGTGCTTTTGGATGACCCCATAGACGATTCACTTGTGGCCAATCTCTAGTATTGATTGCTATTTCTAAGTCTGGCATTTTGGGAGCCATAATAGTCAGGTAGTGTTCTACTCCAGCACACCTGGCTGGAAAATGGCATTCGTCTTCTCTGTATAATTTGCCATCTATTATCTAAAACAGATATAATAATATTTGATCACTCCGAATTATATAAAATAGGGTATGCTATGCTGCCTCAGTAGCTCAGCAGTTAAGGTCAACTGTTGTGCATGAATTTCCGAGTTTGATTCCTAAAATGAAATTGTTAGTTGTAGCATGAAGTCTATTATTTGTTTTTAGTGAATTTCTTGAAAAGGTTAAGAATTTTCATAACATAAGAGACTACACAAACATTGCATGTGAGTGTTGTCTGAGGATGAATCGTCTCATGGTAGCTATGAGCACTGGTAACGGCTTTAACCTCCTCTCTCTTATTCCTTCTAGGCCTCTTATTCCTTTGCAATTTCTTTAAAGAACAACAAAAATTTTACATTACATCAAACATTTGTTATTACTGGCACTGCTAACCAGTGCCAGTAATAACAACTTCGCAGTTAAACAAGAGATTGTATAACATTATACTCTATCATCTGTGTTTTATCCTGTTGGAACGCGGCATAGGAGTATGTAGATAATTTTAGTATTACTTAAACATAATAAACCTTTTAAGAGTTCATTGTTTCATATTCAGTTTATATAGTACAATGAATGATTTATTTAACCCACCTGATATTTTGTTCCTTTAGATCTAGCTGTTTCAAATAGTTCTTTGGTGATACCATCTTTAAACGGCAGCAAGTCCAGATCAATCACTGATTTAAGACAACTGCAATTTGCAGTTTTACATGGTACATACAGTTCTAAGGCGAAGTTTATGTTTTCTTTGAGATTTAGTGACCATTTGTTAGCTTCTGGAAGGTGAATAACATTTTTGTGCTATATTCTTTTAGAGTATGTTTATCAAGGTATAAGTGACAATTATTAAAGTTTAAAATATGATCTATATTTGCTGTATGAATACATATTTGTTAAGAAATAACCTCTACGATATTTATTGTGAGTTTCAGTGCAGGTATCTTCATATTTGTCGCAGGTTTTTGTATTTGAACTAACTGAAACAATTATGCTAATGCAAAATAATGAAAACAAGTGACTATTCATAGCTTTTACATTCGAAGTTATTTTTGAAAATTGTAAACAAAAGATACTGTATCTGGCAGCCTGTCAATATGAATATGACTTTGACAACTTATAGTTTTCTATTTTTATAGTTCATTTAATTTTAGATTTTAGTAAACCTGTTGAACTTGAACACCGATACAATTCCAACGATGAATCGATTATGTTGTAGCACTTTATTGGTATGGTATGGCTGAGTATGACTACTTCGACAAAATTCTGTATGAGAATGTAGGTTGTACATTATACCAATCGAATATATTTATATTACCATAGACTTATGATTCCTAAGAATTAAAGTTACCGAAGTAAAGTGAATGGGCAATCCCATGACTAATTCAATCGAAGGGCCTAGGTCATTATAGCTTTCTAACGAGCTAGTATAATTAAAAAGAAAAATTCTGCATTAACTTTCTACACATTTCAATATACACAGATACATATGCTACACTACTGGCAATCCTGATATTGATGCAGGTGCAAGACTTCAGAAGCATGTTTTCAACGTCTGATAGAATCCATAAGATTCTGCGATCTCTTCAGGGCTTTTGATTGCATTAAATTAGTCTAATTATCTCATGATCTCTTCAGGGCTTTTGATTGCATTAAATTAGTCTAATTATCTCATAACTTAGTGATGGAAATACATGTTGACGCTAATTGAAACAGATACTCTGGACTCTTCATGGTATCGGAGACTAGGCGCTGGGTCTAGTTATCCCATAAATTATGTAGTAATGGAAATACACCACGTTGACGATAATTGAAGTACTGGATTGGATCATATCTGTAGTTATGGGCGTGTCACAGGAATCTATTCTTGGTCCTTTTTATTTTAAATTATGGCAATGATTTACATTTCAAAGTACCTGTATAAATTAATTAATAGTTACCTACATTAATATATTTAGAACCTTAACATAACTGGCGAATCGTGGGTGTGCCTACCCCTTCGGGGATACAGGCGCGAAGTTATGTTTTGTAATATATTTGATATCGCTACGTGGTTTCCGGCAAAGTAGAAAACAAGGGCCACCTCATCTGTTCCCATGGGCTGCTGTCTATTCGGCAGTAAACATGCTATATTCAAAGTGTCCACAAAAATAGGTTCGTCTTCTATCTTCTAATTAAGTGTGGGTATTATTGCATCATTACCTACTCCTTCGGGGATATACAGACGAGAATTATTCAACAGGACGTGGATGGCCTATTTCGAAACCATGAGGAATAATGAAAAATGCTGAAAGGAGATTTGGGACCGAATTTGGTGAAAACTAAAACTGCATCATTGGATTGAAAAAAAAAATCCTGCCCAGTAATTGAACCCATTGACTTTGAAAAAAAAAGTACATATAGTGTATTATAATGTCATTCTATAGTGCTACTACTATGGAAGGAATTCTGGGAAATAATAACATACGGTAAACTCAAGCAAACATTTCATTCTTACAAAAATATTTTTATTTTCTTTACGTTACCTATCTAATACAACTTAAGTGATTAAAATTGTTCAAAATGGTGGCCATTGTTCTAATACATATCTGGATTGTACGTCGCAAGATTTGTACTGCATCCAGTATTATGTAGGTACATTTTTTTTTAATAGAATATTATTGATTCTATGTATCTTGTAGAAATAAGTGGGGAAGCACCCGAAACAAGTAGGATGTATAGGGACCACCAAGATCTTGAGGCCCAAACAAACCTTACGTGCTAGCCGGCACGCATGTTGATGACAGACAGGCTCTCTGGCGCAGGCTTTCCTCTCGAGATCGACCACAGTAGCTCCCTTGAAAGCCGTATAAGCCAAATCAAAGGAGAAAAAGTAAGCGGAACTCGGGAAAATGTTGTGTAGGTACAGTCAAGGACAAAAGTTGATTAACACTAAAATATTTCCAAACGTTTGGAATTAAAGTATCAATAAATCGATGTTTAAGTAGCTTTAGCATCCCTAGAGGACAAAGTTGATATATTTCATGTTCTATTTACTATTTTATTAAAGGTTTAAGTGCTAAGGTGATCAATAAATAAGAATTTGTTAAGCTACAATTGTCATTGACTGTACAATAAAAAATATAAGTTAACGAACGGCATAATAAAACAATGGGACAGGTGTGAAATAAATTTATTTAAGTAAAAGTTTTTTAGGATTAAACAGACGTCGAAAGCTGCAACATGACTGTCGCGGTTTTAATGACAAACGTAGAAAAATTATACGTATAAGTAACTAGTCAATAGTGAGGAAAAAGGTTTACTGTAGAAGTAATGCGTATATGAATACATAGAATATAAAGTAGGTACTGAGATGGAAATAGAACTTAAAGTTAAACAATTACAAAATAATTTGAATATATTTACTTTTCAAAAGATAGTTATTGGTCAGTCATAAAATTTTATTTGTGACTTGTGAAACCCTAGCTGTTGCTCGCAGTCCGCCTTCGTGGAATACTGAAATAGTCGTAAAGTTTACCGAAATTTACCAATTTTCTGTGCAATTATCTTAATTTTCCTTTCCGAAACCTGAAGAACCTTCTACAATGTATTAGAAAATTTAAATCCCTTGCTGTCGCGCTGTGCTTGTATGACCTATCTACAAGAGCGAGAGAGAAACAAGCTCGGACTAGGTAAGGTACACGAAATCGCAATCTCGTCTCTTATGCGCTGCCTGTCCAAAAAAATTACTGGTTTAATTTTTTTTTCACTTATCACATTAACAGGATTTTGGTTGCTTAGTTCTTTTTTTTTATATTAATAAACTCTGTTATCCGGATGTTTAAAACGTAGAGAACTGGATATTTTCAGTATTTTAAAAAAGTACTTAGTTTTGACGGGTTAAAAAATGCAGTGGTTGCTAGCTAATATTCAACCATAAGTGGGTACTAAATTAAATTTTATGACTGTAGAAAATCTTTATCTCATGAGATCCTAATTTAAAGATTAAAATGACTTAATAATAACAATAATTAGCAAGTCTACGAATCTAAAGACAAATCACAATTAACGAACATAGATTAAAATAATATTTCTAATCATATTAATATTTTGTTGATTTGTTGACCAGTGGGTAGGTACTTTTAATTGAACTCCCTGTTGGGTAATACGGCTGGCGCCACTAGTGTCCAAATGTAAAGACCAACGCAGAGCCAGGATGATGTGATCTTAATCCACATAGAAGCAACATTCTCCTTCGAAAGCTGCGAACTCGGGCTGTAATCATATATTTATTCATTATAAGCAATAGAATTCAAGAAAAATCTAGCATAATAGAATTTCAACAAGTATCTCCCGGTTAGCACATTGAAGCACAATTCTGGTAATAAGTGGAACATCGATCTTCTGAGAAAGGAGAATGCCCATTCTTGGTTACGCTTTTAGACGTTCGCGTCAATATTTCAAATGTTAAAAAATAATATTGATTATAGTATGACTTTTCAACGCTAAATCGCTTCTATAGAACTTGGGGTTTGAATTTAAATTATAAAGATATAAATAATCGTTGCCATTTTAATTTAATTGTTACCATTATATAAAATAAACCATTGGTGGTAGAATGCAAATATACTAATCTTTTTAAAATAATATGGTTAAATAATAATACGTGATAATAATTCGCAATGTGACATTCAAATATATTGCAATTATGTAATCTTAATATTTCGTGTATGTATTCGTAGTTTATTAGTGATAATCAGTTAAAGTTGTAAAATAATGTATGCTTCAGTGGTAGTTTTCTCTTAATTTATACATGGTATCTGTCTTAAAACATTCCAAAAGAAAACTCAAACGTCAGTGTCACAATATTTTCTTGTTGTTCTTGTTGTTTTTCTCGTTGTAATCAGTTAATTTCTCAATAACCCCAAGTTCTGTTACAATATGCGTTTATATTTCAGATAATACTTAATGCAGGCTTTTTAATGCCGTTTATACTTATTTGACATAGCAAAAAAAAGTGTGCAACCGATTTCCATACTGACATGGGCATTGTCCTTTCCGCTGTTCACCTAGTCTTATAAGACAGAAACATCTTGAAATGTACGTGCGTGCGAGAGAAGCTTCCTTGATTGAACCTACCCTCGTGTTTTAATACCGATAATTTAAAATAGACATCAAGTGGACACAGAAAGTAAACAACTCGTTTCTTTGCCTGTTTCCCAATTGACTTGAGATGTTAAGTGTTAAATGCTGCAAAGGGGCCATTCATTAATTACGTAAGACGATTTAGGGGGGAGGGGTGGTCAACCGTGTCTTATTTTTTCTCACAAGGGGGTGGCAGGGAGTCTTGTTAGTTCTTACGTAAGATCACAAAAATGCGCAAACTTAAAATTATACTTAAAAGCGCGGGCAACCGCGCGAGTGCCGAAGTGGGCTCGGATGTGCTTAGCTATGTACAAATAACATTCCTAAAAATTGTTACTTTGAAAAATAAACATTACAATAAACCAAACGTGTATTCATTTTATCCTTTAGATTCTTACGTAATTAATATTACACAGGGGGGGGGGGCGGGGTCAGCCTATTCTTATTTTTTCTTATATAGGGGGCAGGGGGAGGCAAAAACTAGCAAAAATAGTCTTACGTAATAAATGAATGGCCCCAAAGCATTATAACTAAAAAATCATTAAAACAACCCCGGCTTTCCTCCTCGACTAATTACCGAAAGCTGGTCGAAGATGATCGATGATGATAAACCAACATTCACTAAAGTTTGTTAAGTAGACAGAGTTTGAAAAACATACAAGAAACCAGAAAGAATTACCAACTGAAAATAAATACTTATTTGAAAAACAACAAACAAATATTAACCGATTCACAGTAAGGGATACTCACTTGAACCAATTCGTGAGTGTCATCATGATGTAAAGAGTTGCGAGTGCGAATACGACGTGGAAGAAAGTCCAGGAGTAGGCGACGCTATCGCCCTCGTTGTCGAATACTTTGGTCTCCTCCGCACGACCCGCCTCGCCGCCGTCGCCACCCTCTACGGAATCATATCCTGTGCTCAGTGAGCATACCGACATGCAGCATTAACATTGTTACAATCTGCACAGCGCCGATGCATTAGGTAAACTAAACATAATTGCATTGGCTTGTTAATTATGTACAGAGCACTTGATAATATTTAAAATTGTAGTTGTACGTACAGAAAGAAGTAAGGTAATTCATAGCATACTATTTAAGTCAGGGTGATATTGAAAACTCTTTTATGGCGGATGCTTAATTTATGTTTTGTATAAATTCTTTTTTATGAACAATGAAATACATTCGAAGAATTAAATACCTACAATGTCAAATTTACAAGATTGATACACTACAATTAAGTTGGTGGTTTCAATAGTGTAAGGTTAGGTGAGTTTCTAGAGTGGTAAAGCATTCCTAAATATTTCTAAATTCTATTTAGTTCTTTGTACAATAAGGATATACAAGCAACGGTTCGTGCCATGAAAGCAGAGAGCACATTCTCACAATCATACAATACATATTTGGCATGAAGGTGTAATATTTAATGATGGGCCAAGCGTACATTGTGGCATTACCTTCGTTAGCAATGAGCCCTCCTTGCCCTTAATACCGCACCAACGGCGTGTTTCGTCCGCAACGAATGCACAGTATGCGTTAGTGTTTCATAAAAAGTAAGAAAAAATGTGACAGAATTTTATATGTGGCCAGTGTAAAGTGGTGAGTCAAGTAAGAAACAACAAGTAAGAAACTATATTGTTGTCCCAATCTAAGAAATACTATTTGACAGTTGTTAGATTCATTGGACTAGTTAATAGGTTTGAAGAACAAACTCTAATTTTTGTATCGACCATTTTATTGTCAGCAATAATTGCATTGTCATAGTTTCATGAGTTCAAACGTCAGGAAAATAATATAAAACATAAGTACGCACGGGCCGGTTTTATAGATGCGAGTTATTGAACGAGTTATATGGAATTATTTTGGAACTTCCCTGCAAACCAAAGTTTAATGGCTTTTCTAAATACATTTTACGAAAAAATATTTTGTAAAATTTCGATTATTACTGAAATATTTTTACCGATATTACAATCTTACGTAGTTATGTAACGATTGATAAGTATAACGTCAAAGTTTGTTTAAAACCATGTGAATAAGACTGCATAAAGTTGTCACCGTAAAAAATGACAAACATCAAAAGGTACTTAGTAGATTGGGAGAACCGTAGTCTGATTAATGATTACGAAGAAAAATAAATGAAAATGCCAACTGGCAAAATATAGTAGCTATTGTTAAGACTCCAGTCAAAAATTCAAAAACAGTACACTTAAACTTAGATACATTTTAATTTAGAGAAACTACTTTAATAGCATCAGGATTGTAACAGGTAAATGAAGTTGCGGGGGTAGGTAATATCGTAAATAAATATTGATTCTTGATAAGTAGGATACTGTGGGCAATAATAATAATCACACTAGTGTAAGAAACCAATAGTAAACAAGGTTTCTGTTTCATTATATCTCTAAGTAAACAGATAAAGTAACAAATATTGGGTTGACGAATCTCTCATAAACAAGCAGCTAGAGGACGCACTGATAACGATGTTGACATTGAATTATTGCATATTGCTAAGTTAGGAATATAAATTATAAATAATAGAACCAATATGTATAAGTATTATGTACCTTAAATTTTTCATCACTCATTAGTCACGTTAGGATTATTGTAAAAATAAATAACATAATTGAGGCAAGGATTATTAATAGGTAATATTTACCTCCTTGGCCGTCCTTAGCGAGGATGTGTTCCGACATGGTGATCTTCGACGAGGAGGATGCGGTGCGTATGCTCGAGTACATCACGCTACATACCCAAATGACCAGACCGATGATCGACTGCTTGTCGAAGGATGACTGCGGATATTAAAAAATCACATTTATTTATATTCTTATATAACAATGAGATACAGATGTTATTAAAATAAATTAATAGATCAAATTTAAATAATTCTGACGACTAATCTATTTGAGAGGTGATGATGATGATACTTAGAGGGGGCCATCTCGAAACCGGAGATGGCCCAGAGTCAGTCGTGGTGCGAGGGATATGCTTTATGGGCAACCTTACACCCCAGCGTCTGAAGACCCGTGACGGCGTGCGGTTATAGTCTAAATTTGTGTATTATTGTTACAACGATCGTCGATATCTCGGAAATTACTGATCGAATCTTCTAGAAATTAAAACGCATTGTTAATGTCGAAGTACTCTATCGATCCGTTTAGAAAAATCCAGAAAAGTCAATACAAAATCACACGCCCTTTTGTCTACCTATACCAACTTTACCTACAAATCGCGATAAAAAGGGCATTCACCTCTATCGTCGGCACGACTGTGTAGGTACTTATTTTCTCGAACGCCCCAGTAAATACCTACTATTCTCGAACGCTCTAGTATATTCTACCCCGCTTATTAAGAGCTATAAAAGGACGCCCGGCTATCGACACGAATCAGTTAATTTTCGAAAGCGAAAGTGAACACATCTTACCGAAGTGAACCAAGAGAGTTATACCTGCGACTTAAGCAACGATTGTGGACTACTGTGAACTGCTGAGCGACTGGAACTGTTGAAGAGTACTGTGTGTGCTAGTTATTTAGTTGTCTAGTTTGTGGTGAGCGAATAAACCTCTTTGTTGTGTAAACGGCATTTAATTTGTACCCCGCGCACGTAACAACTGGTGTCAGAAGTGCGATGCCGTTATTACCACGTGAAGACGAAGGGCGTACTCCACGGACCAGACGTCAAGTGGAAATGGATGCTGCACGTCAACGGAGCCTTGAAGAGGAAGGGCGTCAGGCCGATCCTGCTATCTCAGCGGTAACTACGGCAGCACCAGATGGAACCTCGTCCGATATCAACATGATGACGCTATTGGCTTCTATACAGCAGATGATGCAGGCCAACCAAGAGGCTAGTCGACAGACGATGCAAGCCTCCTTGCAAGAAATGCAGGCCAACCAAGATGCTAGTCGACAGACGATGCAAGCCTCCTTGCAAGAAATGCAGGCCAACCAAGATGCTAGTCGACAGACGATGCAGGCCTCCATGCAAGAGATGATACAGGCCAACCAGGAAGCTGTCATGGGTAAAATCGATGCAGGCATCCATGCACTGGGAGATAAAGTGAAGAACCTCGAAGACGGCTTGCAAATGCTGAGTAAGGAAGTGGCTTCGAAGACTGGGACCATTGACGACTGCTTGCAAATGCTCAGTAAGGAAGTGGCTTTGAAGACTGGGACCATGGACGGCCGCTTACAAGAGCTCGAAAGAGAGATTGTCAGGCTAAAAACCTGCGGACCTGTTGTCGCGACCTCACCATCATCAGCGAAGTTCGACCTACCACACTTCGATGGAACCTCCTCGTGGACAGCCTTCAAGTATCAATTTGAGATATTGGTAAAAACTAAAGGCTGGAGCAACGAGGAGTCTTTTATGGCCTTGACACTTGCATTACGAGGAGATGCCTTAGTAATACTGGAAAACCTGCCACCTGAAGGAAGGACACTGGAGTCCCTGATGGAAGCATTAGACACACGCTACGGCGACAAGCACCTGGAGAATGTCTACCGAGCGCAGCTACGCGAGAGGAAACAAAAAGCTGGTGAAAGCCTCCAGGAATGGGCTGTAGAGGTTGAAAGGCTCGTTCGTCGGGCCTACTCATCGACACCCGTGATGATCGAGACCACTCTACTGGAGGCCTTCCTAAACGGTATACGGGACGCAGAAGTGAAAACTAGTGTACAATTGCGTCACCACCAGACCTTAAAAGAAGCACTGGCTTATGCCCTTGAGGTGGAAACCGTACGGCAGAATGCCGGGATAAGTAAGGTCAGGGAGATCAAGGAGGTAGTTGAGGAGGAGAGGAAGCCACGGTATGTCCCAACGTGTTATTCCTGTAGAGGAAGGGGCCATATCCAGTCAGAGTGTCCTTCGAGGAAACGGAGGAGGGTCACGGACTCCGGGACCCAAGTCGATCAAGATGTTCCGTTAAACTAAATGTCGCCAGGGCCGCGGGGCGGGCGCTGGCTGGTCGACACGAGGCCCCAACCATCACAATAACTCAAGTTGTCAATGGAAATAATCTGATCATCGAGGCCATCTTAGACAATCAACCTTGCAGTTTAACAGTGGATACTGGAGCTTCACGTACAGTTGTAAGGCCGGAATTGCTGAAACGCACCATAAGGTGGGAAAAACGATCTCCGAGGTGCCAGCTTCAGACAGCTACTGGCCAGCCAGTGACCGTCCTCGGTGAAACAGATGTGGAGGTAAGACTTGGCGACCAAATATACCACCAGTCAGTATTAATTGCTAATATTACTGATGATTGCATTTTGGGACTGGATTTCTTGAGGAATCACCGATGTGTCTTGGATATACCTAGAGGAGTGCTGAGATTTCCTGATCAGGAAGTTTGTTTACAAGGATCGCACCCGTGCACTCTTTACTGTTTAACGGATACGACGTTAGCTCCTAAATCGGAAACATTAGTCAGAGTGAGGTTTCCTGCGAAGACTGAACAAAGAAGATGTCTTATTGTGGAAGATACCGGCAGTCATGAAAACTTAATAACAGCGAGAACCTTACTGATGCCGAACGGAATCGCTAGGGTGAGAATCCTCAACCTCAGTGACGAAATAGTTCTCCTGAAGAAGAATAGTGTGGTTGGAAAATGTGAAGAAGTAAAGTACCTGAGGCGGCTGAACAACACTACGACTAAACAAGGCGGTACACAAATCTCCGAAGATCACATCCAGCAACTTCTCGAGAATTCAAAGGAAAACTTATCGGCATCAGAATTGCGTCAAGCCGGAGACCTCTTGCTACAATTCAGAGACATCTTTGCAACCGGAAATGACTGTGGAAGGACTGGGCTCGTGAAACATCGGATTGACACAGGTGACTCCAGGCCTATAAAACAAAGACCTCGACGTTTACCATGGGCAAGAGAAGAGGAGGTAGCAGTTATGATTAAAGACATGGCCGATAACAAGGTGATTGAACCTTCTACGAGTCCGTGGTCATCACCTGTGGTACTAGTAAAAAAGAAGGATGGCAGTACAAGGTTTTGTGTGGATTACCGAATGTTGAATAATATCACAAAGAAAGACAGTTATCCTTTGCCTAGAATCGATGATACCCTGGACATGCTAAGTGGTATGAAATGGTTTTCAACCATCGATTTAAAAAGCGGCTACTGGCAGGTGGAGATCAGTCCGGACGATAAAGAGAAGACAGCCTTTAGTACTGGAATTGGAAACGGTTTATGGCATTTTAATGTCATGCCATTTGGTTTATGTAATGCACCGGCCACGTTTGAACGCCTCATGGAAAGAGTAATGGTGGGTCTACTTAGAGACGTCTGTCTGGTTTACCTGGACGATGTTATAGTTATGGGACGTAGCTTCAAAGAAAACCTGAAGAACCTGGAAAAAGTTTTTACTCGGATTCGTGAGGCTAACCTTAAACTGAGTCCAAAGAAGTGTGCTCTATTTAAAAAGGAGGTCAGCTATCTTGGACATGTGATCTCAACGGAAGGTGTCAAAACCGACCCCGAGAAGATAAAAGCCGTTCAAGAATGGCCTGTTCCAGAGAACAAAACGGAGGTTCGCGCGTTTCTGGGACTATGCGCGTATTACAGACGCTTCATTAAGCATTTCTCGGATATTGCTAAACCACTACACCGACTGACGGAAGATAAACGAGACTTCGTTTGGGACCTGGATTGCGAGCAAGCTTTTAGTAGGCTTAAACAACGATTGTGCGAATCCCCTATATTGGGTTATCCTACTAGGGAAGGTAGATTCATTGTGGACACGGACGCCAGTAACACCGGAATAGGTGGAGTGTTGTCACAAGTGCAGGGAGATCGCCATGTTGTAATAGCGTACTTCAGTAAATCGCTATCTAAACCGGAAAGGAATTACTGTGTAACTCGTCGTGAACTTCTCGCTGTGGTGAAGTCTTTACAGCATTTTAATAAGTACCTTATAGGACGAGAGTTTACACTAAGGACAGATCATGCTGCGCTACAGTGGTTGCTGCAATTCAAGAATCCGGAAGGCCAAGTAGCAAGATGGATCGAGCAACTACAGGAATTTCCCTTTGTGATAGAACACCGAAGTGGAAAAGGGCACGGCAATGCTGATGCTTTGTCACGAAGGCCGTGTGTCGAAGATTGCAAGCATTGTCAGAGGAACGAAGCCCGAGAAGAGATTAAAGTCATAAAGGTGAATGGACTTGACGACGAATGGAGTGGAAGCAGTATGAAGAAGGCGCAAGAAGAAGATGATGATGATCTACAACCTATACTGCACTGGAAACAACTTGGAAGCAAACCCCGATGGAGTGATGTATCTGCTTACAGTTCAACTACCAAAAGCTATTGGGCCCAGTGGGACAGCTTAGTTCTGGTAGAAGATGTCCTGTATAGGAAATGGGAGTCTAACGATGGTAAGGAAGTAACCATGCAAGTAGTGGTACCACGAAGCAAGGTGGCCCCACTCTTACGGCACATCCACGATGGTGTTTCTGGCGGGCATCTCGGAGTCAAGAAAACCCTGGTTAAAGTGCGACAGCGGTTTTACTGGCTTCGTTGTCGGGAAGATGTCGAGGATTGGTGCCGTAAATGCACTACATGTGCTTCGGTTAAAGGACCGCCGACAAGAAGCAAAGGAAAATTGAAGCTGTACAACGTTGGAGCACCGTGGGAACGTATCGCCATTGATGTTGCTGGACCTTTTCCAACGACTGATGAGGGTAACAAATACATCATAGTAGTGCAAGACTACTTCACTAAGTGGCCGGAAGTATTTGCGACACCCAACCAGGAAGCAGTCACTGTAGCCAAGAAACTAGTTCAGGAAGTGGTCAGTCGATATGGCGCACCTATGGAGATCCACTCCGACCAAGGACGAAACTTCGAGTCTGCTCTGTTTCAAGAAATGTGCAAACTCCTCGGTATAAACAAGACCCGTACGACTCCAGCGCACCCACAGTCAGACGGAATGGTCGAGAGGTTTAACCAGACGTTGGAAAATCACTTGGCTAAAGTTGTCGACGAACACCAAAAAGATTGGGACCAGTACATCCCACTGTTCCTGATGTCCTATCGATCTGCGGTGCATGACAGTACGGGACACACTCCAGCTAAAGTAAATTTTGGTCGAGAGATAAGGCTACCAGTGGATGCAATAACCGGCACGCCACCCGAAAGTCCTAAGCCCGTAACGGACTACGTGAGTGAACTTCAAAACCGGCTGGACGAGGTGCACAGAATGGTACGGGAAAACAATTTGAAGACAGGTATAAGGATGAAAACCCGGTACGATAGAAATGCAAACACCAACGGTTTTGAAGAAGGAACACTGGTATGGTTTCACAACCCGCTACGCAGAAAAGGGAAATCTCCAAAACTTCAAGCTCGCTGGGAAGGACCCTATACGGTTGTCACAAGAATCAATGACATCACCTACCGCATTAAGAAGGGCCTTAGGGGAAAACCAAAGGTAGTCCATGTGGATAGGTTGACGCGATATCATGGAACAAATGATGCTCGGGACGAGCATGATTAAGAGGGGGGTAATGTTACAACGATCGTCGATATCTCGGAAATTACTGATCGAATCTTCTAGAAATTAAAACGCATTGTTAATGTCGAAGTACTCTATCGATCCGTTTAGAAAAATCCAGAAAAGTCAATACAAAATCACACGCCCTTTTGTCTACCTATACCAACTTTACCTACAAATCGCGATAAAAAGGGCATTCACCTCTATCGTCGGCACGACTGTGTAGGTACTTATTTTCTCGAACGCCCCAGTAAATACCTACTATTCTCGAACGCTCTAGTATATTCTACCCCGCTTATTAAGAGCTATAAAAGGACGCCCGGCTATCGACACGAATCAGTTAATTTTCGAAAGCGAAAGTGAACACATCTTACCGAAGTGAACCAAGAGAGTTATACCTGCGACTTAAGCAACGATTGTGGACTACTGTGAACTGCTGAGCGACTGGAACTGTTGAAGAGTACTGTGTGTGCTAGTTATTTAGTTGTCTAGTTTGTGGTGAGCGAATAAACCTCTTTGTTGTGTAAACGGCATTTAATTTGTACCCCGCGCACGTAACATTATTTAATATCATAATATACTGGGGCAACATCATATCACATCGTGGGATGCCTCAAAGTCGCCTATCACAATATTTGTATCCAAAATTAATTTAATACTGGGGATTTTTACCACAAGTTTATGTAAAATAAAATGGATTTTTCTTATAAAATTCAGTAGTTCTAGTTTCAGTATATAATGAGTGCAGGTTGAAAGATACTATGTGCGAAGAATAAAATATTAATAAAATTAATGAAGTATGTGACGGAAATGGTATACAAATATAGTAGGTATAGAAAGAAAGATTGCGAAGACTATATTGGTCACGATAGTAGGTAGGTACATACCCAATAAAAATCCTCTTTTGATTCCTGGTTACGCGTAATCAATTTAAGTACATATTATAAATAAAATACCATACATTTTAATAACATACATAGACATTAATTTGAAGCATACATAACATTATTAATGAGGCCGCAAAAGGCCGCCTAAGCCAAGAACGGCCTAATCAACATTTAATCAAAAATTAGTTACAAGGCCTTTTGTAATTAGTTGCACATATATTAAGTTACCTATTGAATATATAATAAATAAAACAAATAAAAATATATTACTGACCGCATTACTGCCACCAGTCAAGCTGTTACATTCGCTAGGAGCGTTGGACAGAGCCGACCACGTCAAGAAAATGACGTAGAGCGAGACAACAGCCGACTGCAATAATCCGGAGCGAGGTTGGTGCTCTTGTACTGAAGGCAGGATGGATATGATGCTCGCTATCACCACCAGGATCAAGTTGATCGATATGAAGAATTTAGATAGCCCGCAGCCGTCCGCCTGCAGGAAACAAGAATAAAAATTGTAACATACCTAAATTACGAACATAAATATGTAGATATCCTGCCATCGATGTCGTTCGGTCTCAACCCTATCTGAAGAAATCCGAAGTGACTTCATCTTACATGGCTAAATGCTACGTCTTTCGTTCGTATTTTGTGCGAGTCCGAAGTTTCGGCAGTTTAAAAATTAAAGTAAATTAACTAAATCAATTGATCGCAGCGGACCGGGTTCCAAGGTGGAACCCTTGGATGTAACCGGAATTTAACGCTAAGTTAACGTTTATAGCAGTATCCACTTGTGTGGGAACTTACCTTAGTGTAGTACACATAAAGCAGCACGATGCCGGTAATGGCGAGCGCGAAAGAAGTGAGCATCGCCAACAACAACGCTGCGTACCAGCCACGAGACTCTGACTCCTCATAGTTCGCTGTTCAAGATATAGTTTCTGTTTAATAATATTTACAAAGGTTTTATAGCTGATGTGCGCTGTGAATTGGAAATGCCACTTTTCACTGACACTAATTGGCATATTATGGCACATAGGGAGAGAATAGCTTAAATTAAGGAAAATGTTAGTGTGATATTTAAGGCAACATGCTAATAAAATGTGATTTCGCGATCAGAGCGCGAACCAGCGATGCGAACATCCTGTGACCTTGCCAATGCTTATTTTTTATATGGCATGAACCTAAAATGTTTTTTAAATTATACCATAATCTGATGCATTTGTCCTTCATATAGTTTCTACTTAAATTGTATTTTTTCAAGCAGGATGAAATAAGCATTTCGATATATACCTATTATAGTAACTTTAACTGAACTATTTCATAATGTTTCTCCTTTAAAATTGAGGTGAGAAGCATAATATCATTCTTTGGGAGATTTTCAAACTTTCGCATTTGTAATAATTATTACTGAATAAATTAACCTAAAAAGTACTTACAAACCCATCGCTCAGCCCATGAGTGTGCAAAGTCGATGATAAGTATAAGTTGGATGACTATGAAACAGAAGCCTCCTATCATGCCAAACACCATCCAGGTTGACGCGAATGAACCTTCAGGAATGAAGAAAGCACCAATTATACCGCCAATCACCACCAGGTACTTGATGCCCCAGAAACTAAAAAAAAAAAAATTGTACACAAAGCACTGATGTACGTATACATTATAGGTGAGTAGTTCCGGGCCGTAAAATGTCTTCTACTGGAATACAGCAACTATTTCGGCCAGGTGGGTGTGGTTCCATATATAGTGTATAAAAAATGTCCAACAGTTCGTAAACATCTCACAAATATATTCAGTAAAATCTGGTCAGAAAAGAATATACCAGTCGCATTTGGCGAAGCGGTTTTCGTTCTCATTCCAAAAAAACATTAAGTGACCCATCCTAAAGATACTAGACCGATAGCACTAAGTAACACAATTTCAAAAATATTTTTCTCAATTCTACAAACAAAAATGTGTCATTTTATGAGTAACAATAGGTATTTCGGACCTAACCACCAGAAAGGGTTTTTACCCGGCATTTCTGGTTGTCTGGAACACAATAGTCTGTTAGCGGAAAGCTTAAAAGATGCCAGAAAATACGAAAGACAGATAACGGTATGTTGGATAGACCTAGAAAATGCATTTGGCTCAATTCCACATTACCTTATGGTATGCGCGTTGCAATGGTATAACTTTCCGCCCGTGGTCATACATAGAGATAATCGAGTCGTATTACTCCCAGCTAAAATTTGCTATAAGCTTCCAAGAAGTACACACAGGACCATTACGGTATAATGTGGGACTGTTTCAGGGATGCTGCTTGTCACCAATAGCATTTAACATAGTAATTAATATCTTAATTACCAAGTTAATACGTCACGAAAAGAAATGGGGTTATCGGTTTAAAGTAAATTACATATACTCAGAGTCCATCTTAGCTTTTGCTGACGATCTCGCAATACTGACGCGCAATCCAAAACAATGTCAGGAACTATTAAAGGAAGTCGATGAGTTCTGTTCGTGGACAAATGGACTGAGGACGAAGCCCAGTAAGTGTCACTGTCTATGTCTGGGTAGACGGGACACCAAATTTACCTCTTATGACCCGGGACTCTTCATTGGGGGTAAACCAGTTTCCATAGTCGCTGAATCGGTGCCATTTAAATTTCTTGGGAGAAAGATAGACTATAAAGGACGCACACCATCCTTAGATGAAGTTGTCGATACGTTTATAAATGACCTAAATAAGATAGATCAGATACCACTAAACAATATCAAAAAAGCTTGGATATATGACAACTACTTAACATCACGTCTGACTTGGCCTTTTCTGGTGTATGAATTCGGTAAAACCTTACTGGCGAAAATAGATGCAACTGTCATAAAATCGCTAAAATCGTGGCTTGGACTAGTGCACTCTGCTGATTCCTCTGCTCTATTTAGGGATCAAAATAATTTTGGGATGAAACTTAAGAAACCATCGGAGCTCTATAAACATCTTAGAGTTACCAAAGCCCACATCTTAGGAAAATCCCAAGATGTGACAATCAGGGCACTCCCGAAAGATAATAACGCGTCCGAGCTTGAATCTAGACTCCTATTCCATAAACGATTTATGATAGGGGCCCAGTCGAACAGAGTGGGGTTGGGAGTACGAGAGCCAGAAAGGGACCAGGATATACTTAAGTCCTTTCTAAAACAAGACGAAAATGATAAATATCGAGTGCACGCGATGAATTTGGAAATCCAAAATGAATGGTTGACAATGGGAGAGTTCTGCATACCGATGGCCTTCAAGTGGCGCACCTTGATCTATGACTGGTCGCCAGCCCTGTTAAAATTTTATCTTAACGCCTTTCAGATGACCCTCCCAGACCAGAGTAATCTGGTAAGGTGGGGGAAGGCCACAGAAAAACAATGTTATACTTGTGGGGAGGCAATAGGGACGGCTAGACACATATTAGTAGGATGTAGGGTGCTTCTCGATAGAGGCCATTACTCACGCCGCCACGATAAGGTGCTTATCATCATACGTGAAGCAATGAGTCTGGCAGTAGCTAGAGCCCAAAAAGGATTCACTACTAACAGACGTCATATCAACTTTGTGTCTGAAGGTTCATCCATAACACCCAGGAACAAACCTTATTCAATCTTAGATACTGCCCCAGATTGGACTCTCCTAATCGACACGTATGAAAAGCACTATAAAATTCCGGAGGATGTTGGGGTTTCGTCATCTAGACCTGACATATTCCTATATTCTAAGAGGTTAAAACATGTGGTTCTTGTGGAACTTATTGTACCGTGGGAAACAAATATACCGAAGGACCACACAATAAAGAAAAATAAATACTATGATCTCACAAACGAATTAATCAAAAACGGTTACGTGGTTAATTTGTATGCAGTGGAAGTGGGAGCGAGAGGTATACGAGCAAAATCTCTCTATAACCTACTTAAAGATCTAGGCCTATCGAGAGCTACAATAAGCTCATTACTAGGACGAATGTCTAAAGCGGCACTAGTAGGTTCGTATCAAATTTGGTTAGGCAGGGAGGGGAACTTGGGTAGTGAAGGTGAGTGTTGATGTACATCAACAAAAGGGGCCCCTTCTAAACCTACACTTGGGTCGCAAGTCCCAGGCACTGTCCCGAGTTCCCAACTCAGCAACGCGATGGACCCGGCACCCGCACGGAGAATCCATGGATTGCTAAGAATATCGGTCTATCGAGTTTAATCCAACCACCTGGCCGAAATAGTTTCACATATCCTGTCATGTGCATGACAAAACGAAAGTCGCTTCCCGCTGAATAACTCTTCTAAACTATAGATTTAGTTCGGAAAAAGAGAATATCTAGGAAGGGACTTGAACCCGCGACCAGTTTCTTACAGAGGGAATACTCTGACCAAGTGAGCTACCTAGACACGGCCCAGATATTCGAAATACTGCAATATTATATACGTCTCGGGCCGGCAACAAGTCTGGTAGATGGCTCCAGCTACTACGCTGAATTCAAATACCGCAATTCTTGTGGTTGGCAGTTTTGGAAATTCGTAAAATGGTCCACAAAATACCTCCTAGAATGTTCTTTTGTTAGAACCACGTATCTTCTTTCCCTTTTCCCTTAGGCATAACCCTGCAAACTTCGTTCCGCCTTATAATCAAGTTATGTTGGTTACTTTATCAGTTGAATTTATTTCGTGAATGTCTCATATTTTTAATTATCCTAATTGCTAGTATATGCACAGTATTTCGAGAGGTCCATCTCAAAGCCGTAGATGGCGCAGGGTCAGCCAGGGTGCGAGGGCATTGCTTTATTGCACCACCTTACACTCCGGTATTAGAGACCCGAGACGGCGTGCGGTTTTGGTCGGTTCGAGTCCTACAGAACCACCCCTGCTGGCCAGTGGGGGTTATTGATATATATTATATACCTCCAATTTTTATGCCCGTTTAAGCTTTCTTCTCGCATTAAATCTAGATTTCGCATAAATCCCAACCACTTCCTCTAATGGTCACTCATCTAAGCAGAATTACAACAATTCATTTCTTGGCAGATTCATATTTGGTGTAAATAGTGCCGCATGAAAAGAGTAAAGATCCAAATAAATTTTTAAGCAATTTGTATGCTTACTTTTCCTATAGATTTAGATCGGAAAAAGAGAACATCTAGGACGGGACTTGAACCCGCGACCAGTCCTTTACAGGGGGAACGCTCTGATCAATTAAGCCACCTAGACAGCCTGTTCTCCTTATCTGATCTAAATCTATAAGAGTAAAGATCGTATTTTTACCGGTTATATCTGTTGTCTGGGTAGGCGGGGTACCAGGTATACTTCATATGACCCAGGGCTTAGCATAGGCGGGGAAAACGTTTCAACTATATCTGAAATCGTGCCTTTTAAATTCCTCGGAAGAAAGATTGACAACAGAGGTTGCACTCCAGCTTTGGACGAATTAATTGATAGTTTCATTATCGATTTAAAAAAGGTAGACCAACAACCAATAAGTAATGTTAAAAAAGCTTGGATCTATGACAATTATTTAACCTCGCGTCTTAACTGGCCGTTTGTTATATATGATATAAACCAGAGCCTCCTCAAAAAACTAGATGCGAGTGTCACGAAGACACTGAAGTCGTGGCTAGGGCTAGCTCAGTCGGCCGACCCGTCGGCACTATATAGATCCGCGAATAATTTTGGAATGACGCTTAAGAAGCCATCAGAACTCTATAAACACCTAAGAGTAACTAAAATGCACGTCTTATCGGAATCTAAAGACGAAATATTAAAAGTCCTTCCAAAAGATAAAAATGCATCGGAGCTCGAATCACGCCTCCAGTTCCATAAAAGATTCATGATAGGCTCGCAGACTGGTAGAGTAGGTCTAGGTAATATTCAGAGACAAACAGATAAAGAAATAACAAAATCTTTTCTTCAAGCAGACGAAAACAACACCTATAAGGTGCACGCAATGAACCTAGAAATGCAAAACGAATGGTTGACCCTAGGTGAATTTTGTATTCCCATAGCCTTAAAATGGCGTACCATAATATACGACTGGTCACCGGCCTTACTTAAATTTTACCTAAATGCATTCCAGTTGACCGTCCCCGACCAAAGCAATCTGGTCAGATGGGGAAAAGCCACAGATAAAACATGTAACTCATGTGGTGAAGCAACTGCTACGGCTAGGCACCTACTAGTGGGTTGTAAAACGCTATTAGACCGGGGTCATTACTCGCGCCGTCATGATAAGGTATTAGAAATCATACGTGAGGCTGTAAGTTTGGCGGTAGCTAGAGCGAAAAAAGGATTAACCACAAACCAAAGAAATGACATTGCGTTTGTAAAGGAAGGCTGCTCAAAGAAATCACCTCAAAAGCCATATTCAATTTTGATAGCTGCCGTTGACTGGACAATACTCGTAGACACGTATGAGAAGCACTATAGGATACCGGAGAATGTCTGTGCCTCATCATCCAGACCCGACATATTCCTTTTTTCACGATCGTATAAGCGTGCAGTGCTTGTAGAACTCACAGTACCGTGGGAAACTAATATACCTAAAGACCACGCTATAAAGAAAACAAATACTTTGATTTGACTAACGAGTTAACCAAAAACGGCTACGTGGTTAAACTCTATGCCGTAGAAGTAGGAGCAAGGGGAATTCCAGCTAAATCCCTGTACAACTTACTTAAGGACCTCGGATTGCCAAGAGCTTCAGTAAGCTCTTTATTAAAACGTATATCAAAAGCGGCATTGTTAGGATCTTACCAAATTTGGATAGGTAGGGGGGGGGGGGAACACTACTGACGGTGGAGGTGAGCGCTGATGCATCACAAGGTGGCCACTCTAAACCTACATCTGGGTCGCAAGTCCCAGTCGCCGTCATGGTGTTCCTCTCTGTACCACGCTATGGACCCGGCGACCGCACGGTGAATCCATGGAGTGCTGAGAATCGGATCTCTTTACAGTTTTTACAAACTAAGTAGATTATTTTGTAGAATTTGCGTATTTAAAACAATAAAACGATTAAATACCACTTACCAACTATTGAATTATAGCAAATAAATTTATAAGAAGAAAATCAAACAATAAGTGTTGCGATAAGCTGGTAATTTCAGTAATTTGTCAAGGTCATCTGTTATATACGTCAACATCTACTTGACTCACATTTCAAAACATTGGGTTGTGTTGTACTTGAGAGCTATAAATCTTTCTTTCATATGGATTTCTAAATTGGCTACAGACCAAGAAACCTTTTTTTAAATCACCCATTATAAGTATCCACTCAGCAAATACCTCAGTAATTATAGTAACCTTGAACATAAGGTCAGCAAATCTATATAATTGCTTAAGTAGGTAATAATAAATAATTTATGAATAAAACATACCCAAATATGACTATCTGAAATATGAGCAAAAGTTTCTAAAAAATAAGGAACTGTATGGAAGAAAACAAAACTATATATATATATATACCTATATAGTTATATATATATATATATATATATATAACTATATATATATATATATATATATATACATCACAGTACTGATCTTACGTCCTTTCATTTCGCATTAGTATAACGTCCACTACTTTTAGTTCATTTTTATAAACTATGACAGCGAATATTGGTCCATTACATCATTCCAAAAATTATGTACAATTTATTTTTTTAAATACTTACGATATGTTGATATACAAATATTCGTATATTGCCAGACGGAGGGAAACCCATAAGGACTCCTATCCATATTACCACTCATCAGAACTCTTTTGATATACATGATTTTTAATTCATTCTACTGCGTGTTGCAACTCCTTTGTAGAATGCGACGTTGCCATTCTTATTGGCTATTATATCATGCACGATGCATCACGGACCCGCGGTTGTGGAAATAATCCCTGAAACTGCACAGTACACTTCGCGGTTCTGAAGGTTCTTGGCATTAAAAATGCCTCGACCTCCTCACTTCGAGGATATGGCTTACCCAGTCATGCTATACTATAGACTATTTATAATAAGCAATATTAAAAAATATTGATGTAAATGAAACAAATATTGGGATCAAATTAAAAGCTTATGAAACATACATTCTTATGTAGGTATTGAAGATATGGACGTCATCATATCAGCCGTAGGAAGTCTACTGCAACATAGGCCTCCCCCATTGACTCCATTTCGACCGGTCTGTAGCGGCCTGCACCTACCGAGTCCCTGCGCTCTTTACCAGGTCGTATGTACACCTTGCGGGAGGCTTACCTACGCTGCGCTTGCCGTCACGTGGTCTCCACTCAAGGACCTGTCTACCCCAACGGCCATTGGTTCTCCGAGCTATGTGCCCTGCCCCAGTGGGCAGGGCACATAGCTCGGAGCACATAGCTGAAGTAGCAGTTACTTCAGCTTGCTGACTCGCTCTGCTATGTTGGTAACTCTGGTTCGTCTACGGATCTCCTCATTTCTGATTCGATCCCGTAGAGAAACCCCAAGCATAGCCCGTTCCATAGCTCGCTGTGTGACCCCGAGCTTCCTTATGAGGCCCATAGTGAGAGACCACGTCTCGGCACCGTAGGTCATCACTGGTAACACGCACTGATTAAAGACCTTTGTCTTCAATGAATGCGGTAATTTGGACGAGAAGATGCTACGCTGTTTCCCGAACGCAGCCCAACCGAGTTGGATTCGTCGATTGACCTTCTCGAAGTTGGATTTGCCTAGTTGGACGGTTTGTCCCAGATAGACATATTCATCAACAACTTCGAGAGCTGAGCCTCCCAATAATACTGGAGTGGGCGACACATGGACATTTGACATGACTTTCGTCTTGTCCATGTTCATTTTCAGGCCCACCCGCTGGGACACTCTGTTGAGGCCTCCGAGCATAGTGCTGAGCTCCTCTAGAGACTTTGCCATGACTACGATGGCGTCGGCAAAGCGAAGGTGAGTGATGTATTCGCCATTGATATTGATGCCGAATTCTTTCCAATCCAGAAGCTTGAAGGCGTCTTCCATTGCATTGGTAAAGAGTTTCGGCGAGATGACATCACCCTGCCTAACTCCCCGCAACGGAATAGCCTCTGTGCTCTGATCCTGTACTCGGACCGACATGGTGGCGTTTTTATACAAGCACTTCAGCACTTCGATATACTGATAGTCAATGTGGCACCTCTGAAGAGAATGCAGCACCGCCCAAGTCTCGATCGAATCAAAGGCTTTCTCATAGTCCACGAACGCCAAGCATAGTGGCAAATTATACTCCTCGGTCTTCTGTATAATCTGCCGCAGCGTATGGTACTATAGCTTTTACGGAAACCGGCTTGTTCCGGGAGGCTGGAAGTCATCAAACCAGCGTGCGAGACGATTCGTGATCACCCTCGAAAACAGCTTGTAAACATGGCTCAGAAGCGAGATGGGCATGTAGTTCTTCAGTAAGGTTTTATCACCTTTCTTGAAGAAGAGAACCACCACGCTTCTGTTTCACGCTTCGGGCGTAGTACCTTCGAGAAGGACGGCATTAAAGAGCCTCTGTAGAGCTTTCAGTATCGGTGTTTCACCCGCACTCAGAAGTTCCGATGTGCTCCGTCCTCACCCGCCGCCTTGTTGCTCTTGAGCTGTTTGAGGGCCATCCTAATCTCATACAGGCTGATGTCCGGAATATCTTATGTGTAGTGTCGGGTTAATTTGGCTCTTGGATCTTTATCCAAATCATCAACAGGCTTAGCTGCTGAGGTATATAACTGTCCGTAGAGCCTTTCGATCTCCCTCAATACCTCTGACTTAGTAGACGCTACACTGCCGTCTTCCGTCTTCAGCTTCATCAACAGGCTCTGCCCAATAGACAAGTCTCTTGCGAACACTTTAGAGCCCTTATTTTGCTCTATCGTATCTTTAATATGGTTGGTATTAAAGACACGGACATCGTGTCGCAAGGACTTAGAGATCCGTCTATTGAGCTGCCGATATGCTTCAGCTTCCTCGGAAGTCTGCAACGTCAATGAGCGTCGTTCTGCCATAAGGTCGTAGGTGTGATGTGATAGTTTTTGAGGTCTATCTTTCCGGCGTGGTCTGAAGAAGACTTCCCCTACCTTGTAGACAGTTTCTACCAACCTGTTGTTGACCTCGTCCACAGAAACGCAATCCTCCAGGCCAGAGAAGCGGTTTGCGAGCTCGAATGGAAAGCTCTCGGGGTCTTGTATATGGGCTGCAGTAGGTCGGAGTGTGGACTTCATTAGTCGAGACGTTTCCAGTTGGACATCGATATTCAATGTGCCTTTAACCATTCTATGATCACTTCCGGTTTTCAACCTGTGGATCACGGAGACATCATTGAATATTCGTCTCTTTGCAGACATCATGAATTTGATCTCATTCCTCGTGGAACCATCGGAACTCATTCAGGTCCATTTCCTATGAGGTGGCTTCTTGAAGAAGGAGTTCATCATAAAGAGTTCCTCCTTCTCCAGAAAGTCGGCCAACCTCTGGCCCCTGGGATTTCTCCGCCCACATCCAAATTGCCCCACTCTCAACTCGTCATCACCCCTCCTACCCAGTTTTGCATTAAAATCCCCCATAACAACGGTGAAGTATTTTTTGGAAGTATGTATGATGATGTTCTCATACATAACTTCCACTTCGTCGGCCGGGTGCGCTGAGGTCGGTGTGTAAACCTGTATGACCTTCAACGAGTACCTCTTTGTTACTCTGAGTATCAGGTACGCAACCCTGCTCGACACACTCGTGATACATACCACGTTGTTTACAAGGGACCCGTGAATGAGGAACCCGACACCACCCTGGGACTGTTGGTCGCCCTCCCGGTGGTAGAACAAGTTGCCAGACTTTAAGGTTGTCGTGTCCTCGCCCAATCTTCGGACCTCCGATAAACCCATTATGTCCCAATGCAGCTTGTTCATCTCCTCTTCCAGCTCAATGATCTTCTCGTCTGTCCTTAATGTGCGCGTATTATATGTCACCAGCGACAACCTACGTCGGTATTCCGTTGAGCACTTGCCTGCGGTCGTTTGACGGTAGCACCTCGACCGGAGATTTTTAGCACCCCTGACTCCAGTGCTCGACCGACGCCCGTCCATGTCAGTCTTGCAGCTGGAGCCGCCGGGCACTAGAGGCCATGCTCCGCTGTCCATCGTTATATTGGGGGGGTTTGGACCATAATCCGCCACGCTGGTCCAGTGCGTGTTGGCGGGTTGCCAGAGCCTTCTCCGTTAATCAGCAGAGTGCACCGCGGGCAGGCCAGGTTGGCTTGGGTCCCGAAGGATGTTAGTAGGGACTCCTTACACTCAGTATGGACGTCAAATAATACAAAATGTTGATATTTTAGGGTAATCTGGCGTCCGTATAAGGGTAATACGGACGCCAAATAACGTACGTTACACATATTTTTAGTAATATAGCGTCCATATTTAAAACTCTAATAATTTCAATAAAGTTCAAAATAAATGACACTTCACAAAATTTAACAAAAATGACCTCTTACGAAAAGAACTTAAGTAAGATCCTTATTTATACACAATATCATGTTGCACACAATTTAATCAAATGTTACAATAATCTGGCGTCCGTATTATGAAAATATGTGTGTTTTCATAATACAGACGCGAGATTACCCAAAAATATTCACACTAACTATTATTTGGCGTCCATATATTGCCGATATCAGGTAGGTATCGAAGATATGGACGTCAAATAATACTAATAATAATACTTTAGGGTAATCTGGCGTCCGTATAAGGGTATTACAGTTTCGAAAAGGTAACAAGGTACTACAATTCACCTAGAAACGCGGTCCCGCTTTTTATCAAAGAGCATCGAACACGCAAATCTGAGCTCACTAATGATGCGACGCCCGTATACCAGGTGAAATAGCTAAATACTATGATTTATCTGAAACATAAACAATGCGCACCGTACGGCAACGTCGCATCTCCAAAATTTGTGCGGACGTCAAACACGGCTATCAATGAAAGTATTCCAAAATTGACAACAGCGCTATTCATTTTGCAACGAAAAGCAACGGAACTACGTAAGTATTCAGTATAGCAAGATTGGAAGAAAAATGACGTCCAATTTTTTTTTCATATTTGGTCATTTCGATAGTTACCGTCGCCAGTGCGCCTAGTCTCCTATTTGACGTCCGTTATATGGACGTCGTAAGCAGGTGGACGCCATATTAGATGCAGAAATGGCCATAGTGGACGTACAATAAGTAACAGGATGTATATATATATATATATATATATAGATCGACTAAAGTATATTGCATTACTTTAAACCAGAAAAGAGGACTCCGAATATTTTAATACCAGCAATTCCTATGTCAAATACTGAGCCTAAGCCTGTTTGTAATGAAAGATTTTTTCGTTCATAATCACAATATTACCATACTACACCAAAATATAAATGGACTTATTAGTAAATCGAACCTACTAAGCGTACATCTGAATAATTTGACAGAGGAAGGTAAATCTGTAAATGTAGTCTGCATAACAGAAACAAACATGAGGAGCGGCGACCATGTTCATCTCAATTTATCTAACTATTATTTAGGTGCATACTATGCTAGAGAGAATAGACATGGTGGCTCCTGTATACTTCTAAAAAATTGTCTTGAATGTCAACAACTTGACATTGAAAAATGGTGCAAACCGACTATAATTGAGTGTTGTGCGGTCGAATTAGTAAACCCTCCCATCGTTATCATTTGCCTATATAGACCACCTAGGGGGGACAGGTTGTCTTTGAACACGTTTCAAATGAATCTCGACAACATTTTGAACTACATTTGCTTATCTCGTAAAAAGAAGACCATATTGTGTGGAGACTTTAATGTGGACATATTGAAGAAGACAGAGAGTTCTCAATATTTCCTTAACTTAATGTCTAGCTATAGGCTGATCATAGGTGTACATGGACCTACCAGACTATGTACTGGAACCTGTATAGACAACATAATTTGTAATATTAAAGGTAGCAAGTGTGAGGTAATACAGTTATCAGTATCAGACCACACTGCACAACTCATTCGATGTCCTATAAAGAAGAAGTGTATTATACCATACTGGTTTATCTACAGACGTAATTACTGTAAAGAAAATATTATAAAGTTTAAGGAATGTCTACAGAATCTTTCATTCAATGATGTGTATGATTGTAATGAGCCAAATGAAGCATTTAATAGATTTCACGATACTTTTCTATATGCTTACCTCTTAAAAAAATAGAAATTGCCTTAGTACGAAAGCCACAATGGATTAGTAAAGGAAAAAAAGTATGTTGCAAACGTAAGCGCAGTATGTTATGGGAGTTTCGTAAAACGCCTACCCCCAATAACAAACAACTATACAAATGTTACTCTAAAAGGCTAAAAACTATAATTCGCTTGACACAAAAAGTACAAAATAATAACTATATATACAAGGCTAAAAATAAAGAGTGCGGCTACATGGAAAATAATTAATAAAGGTAAAAATAATAAACCAATGGACGGTATAAATAAAATCAAAACAAACAATAAGATTTTAACTAACCCAAAATGCATAGCTCAAACGTTTAATGACTATTTTATTGACGAAATAGAATGCTTGAGTGATAGTAATGACGATAATGAATATTTGAAATTTGACATACATGTAATTCTTTATTTTTAATACCTAAAATTCCTAATGACATTATAAAAATAATAAATTCATTAAATAATACAAATAGCTACGGATATGACGAAATTGCTACTCATATTATTAAATAGGTGGCTATTGTTGTTGCACCAATCCTCAGCCATGTTATGAATATGTGCATGGAAGGGGGCGTATTTCCAGAGAGATTAAAGCTGTCTGTGATTAAACCTTTATACAAGAAAGGTAACAAAGAAAGTCTCGGCAATTATAGACCAATTGCTCTATTGTCAATTTTTTCTAAAATCTTTGAGAAGGTAATATATAAATGTTTGTATTCTTTTTTAGAACAAAATAAAATCCTAGTAGAAGAAAAGTATGGTTTAAGAAAAAATAAAAATATTAACATGGCTATTTATAAACTGAATGAAAAAATCATAACAAATATTGACGCAAGAAATCCTGTAGCGGCTCTGTTCATGGACATGAGCAAGGCATTTGATTTGGTGGATCGGTCTAGACTCCTACAAAAGCTAGAAAAGTATGGTATCAGAGGTAATGCTCATGCCCTCATAAAAAGCTATTTGACAGACAGGAAACAAGTTACTACTCTAAGTAATTATATACATAGTATACCTACAATTCCTAATGACATTATAAAAATAATAAATTCATTAAATAATACAAATAGCTACGGATATGACGAAATTGCTACTCATATTATTAAATAGGTGGCTATTGTTGTTGCACCAATCCTCAGCCATGTTATGAATATGTGCATGGAAGGGGGCGTATTTCCAGAGAGATTAAAGCTGTCTGTGATTAAACCTTTATACAAGAAAGGTAACAAAGAAAGTCTCGGCAATTATAGACCAATTGCTCTATTGTCAATTTTTTCTAAAATCTTTGAAAAGGTAATATATAACTGTTTGTATTCTTTTTTAGAACAAAATAAAATCCTAGTAGAAGAACAGTATGGTTTTAGAAAAAATAAAAATATTAACTAGGCTATTTATAAACTGAATGAAAAAATCATAACAAATATTGACGCAAGAAATCCTGTAGCGGCTCTGTTCATGGACATGAGCAAGGCTTTTGATTTGGTGGATCGGTCTAGACTCCTACAAAAGCTAGAAAAGTATGGTATCAGAGGTAATGCTCATGCCCTCATAAAAAGCTATTTGACAGACAGGAAACAAGTTACTACTCTAAGTAAAGTCTGTATGGAATCAAAAACAGAAGTAAAATACGTCTCAGATCAAAGAGTAACAAAATATGGTGTACCTCAAGGGAGTATTTTCAGGCCCCTATTATTTCTCCTGTACATAAATGTTATGCCTAAAGTTACACGTCACCCAATGGTCTTGTTTGCTGATGATAGCACTATACTTTTTAGTGCAGAAAATACTCAAATAATAGAAAACAATATGAATGAGTGTCTAAGGGCACTTAATA
This sequence comes from Cybosia mesomella, assembly GCA_946251805.1. Lineage (NCBI taxonomy): Eukaryota > Metazoa > Arthropoda > Insecta > Lepidoptera > Erebidae > Cybosia > Cybosia mesomella. Next base: position 22,806,874 of record OX276390.1, on the reverse strand, counting down.
ATTGGTTACAGGCAAACAATTTAAAATTAAATTTTGACGTAGGTCAGTTTGACAAAACTAAAATTATGACATTTGAACAAAGGACTAATCACATAAAACCTAACATAAGATACGGCACTAAAATAATTGAAGAAATAGATTCTACAAAGTTTTTGGGCATAACACTAGACCGAGATATGTCTTGGCAAACTCATACTGAGAGTGTTTGTAAACGGCTGAGTCAATATTCCTATGCGTTGTATAACCTCTCCATAATAGTAAACAAAGACAACTGCGCTTACCGCATATCATGCTTTTGTAACATCATCTCTAAGATATGAAGTCATATATTGGGGTAATTCCACCAACACAGAAATGGTTATTAAAGCTCAGAAAAAATGTGTTAGAGCTATATGTGGCATAAAAAGTACCGATAGCTGTAAACCTCATTTTTTGAGCCTTGGAATTTTAACATTACCTTGTTTATATATATTTGAAATGGCGACATTCATACTAAATAATTTTCATCTATTCGATACTCTGAATAGTTCACGGTATAGTTATAAAATTAGATGTATACAACATTAACTGTATTCAATCAAAATTTGTTGGAATGGCGCCTAAAATATATAATAAAATACCAAAATCTATCCTTCAAATTACCAATATTGTGTTATTTAAAAGGGAACTAAAGAAAATGTTAATAAACAAGGTACATTATACAATAAAGGAGTATCTTGAAGATAAAACATTATAATTGATGTAATAAATAAGAATAATTAATGTGATTGATACTTCATTTGACCAAATGTATGGTGACTGAATATTGACATTTGTGATTTATTTTGTGTTATTATATTGAATTTTGTAATTTTGTATTATTTGACATTGAATTACATTTTTTTTTTTGTATTTCATAATTATTGTGGTATTTTGTGACACTATTATCTGAATCTTTGTTTAATTTTAATATTTATATACCTACTGCCAATGTTACAATATTGCATGCCGAAATTGGTAGAACATGTTTTTCTTTATATACCTTAGATGTACAATTAATGTTACATGTTCAGCAATAAGATGATTTGATTTGATTTGATATTCTTCCATTTGGGGTAATTTTCTTTTAATTTCTTTTTGAGAATCTGGAGAATATATAGCGAACACCTATACGCTCTAGAGCTTAGACTAAGATCGTAAAGTGATTTGTTTAGCTTTGTAGAGTCTAGATTTCGACATCTATCTATATACTACATATTATGAAATTGAAAATTAGTTGTCTGTAAATTGGAGATATAAAAAAAAACTTGGATTATGTTAATAAACGATTCTGAACGCGAAAATTTATTTTTTGGAATTCATGTCTGTTTGTCCGTTTATTCGCCATGGACGCAAAAACTACAGAACCGATTTTGATGCGGTGTTTTTATGCTGCGATTTTTATTACAAAGGTCTTGATCAGACTTAAATCTGCCGTATGTTTGATTGGAATTTGTTAAGTAGAGGGGATACGACCATAAAAACGATTACCAACTTTCGCACGGGTGGAGCCTCGGATATCAGCTAGTTGTCAATAAAAAGCTATTGGATCGCGGCGAATAGTGTTTGAATGTACGTCGGACGCAGTATGCAGCTTCTGAAAAGCGACTAAATCGACGGTCCCTGATGATACATGCTGTGCGAGTGTGCGTTGACCTTTTTCTGCGCGGATACGCCCCCGCCGGCCAGCGGAGATATTTATGTCGGACTTCAGCCAACTAAAACCGCACGCCCTCTCGGGTCTTCAGACGCTGGGGTGTAAGGTGGTCCATAGCACATTTCCATTCAGTTGCACGCCGGCTGACCCAGCGCCATCTCCGGTGTCCTCGTCTTGCCCTCGGAAAAAGGGGGGGCGCGCAACGCGCCGCTGCCCCGGCCTGCTTCTGCGGCTCCACCTGTCACCCCCAAGCCTGCGCTCATGGAGGACGTCTGCGTCGCCTTCGCGCCTTGCGGGCTCTGCGAATCGGTAGAGACCTGAGTCTCTCCCGGACCCGCTCCGCCGCCTCCTTCTCGAGCATTACTTGCTCGCAGGAGGCAGCGGCAGCCCAAGCACTCGCGTGTCTTGACACTAAGAACACAGCAGAAAATGTAACTACGAAGTCATATTTTAATACTCACCCATTTTGTATGCCTGCTCGAGGATCTTTAGAAGATTTTACACCAATCATTATGAGGGCCATCAAAACAAAGAAGAGACATGCTGCAAAACAAATCCTGAAACATAAAATGTAATATGATTAAGTTGATTGAACAGTTCGCTATGTGTTGTGTTAACTATTAAAATGTGACTAAAAGTTAATACTAAATGAACAATTTAAAAATAGTATACCAACCTGTAAACTGCCAAATAACCAACAGCTTGATCACAGTCCACCTTGTAGTCACCTGGTATATATTGCGTTGAATTTTTACAAAATGGTACCTAAAGGGATTATTATTGGTTAAAAATAGTTTGAATACAATATATTTGTTAGGTATATGGGGCCAAAGGAGAAAGTGTAGGACAGTAGACCCCAGGCTCAAAAGTCCAAGTTTTGGATCCAACTGGTTTAATGCTGGCATGTGCTGACTGGGCAAGGATGCATATAACATGGGTAAACAATGAACAATATCTGTGGGCTTCCCTTTTTCAAACATTTAGCCCTCATCCACGGGTGAGTATCAATTAGCCTATTGCATTCCACTGCTGGATATAGCCCTTTCCCTCTTTTTTTACCGAGCGGAAATGGCTGGGTTATGACAGACTCGAACCGACTAAAACCGCACGCAGTCTCGGGTCTTCAGATATGCAGCCTATAAAGCATTTCCCTCGACATAAGCTTCTCCCAATGGGCGCAAGAGCACCCGATCCTCCGCCTTGCACATCCCAGATACCTTTTACAGTTCATCCGTCCATCTTGTTGGCGGGCAATGGCGGGTATCATCATCTAATATAAAAGCGACTTTTTTATTGATTATCTGGTGATAAACGGTTTTAGGTTATCTACTGGTTCAAATATAAAATTAGGTGCTCACTTTTTTCATTTGGTCATGTAATCCAGGCGCAAGTGTGATACACGCTACTACCATGACCAGCAGTAACATGAGGGTGAACATCAGTCGACTCGATGTAGAGTTGGCACATGATGGACATGCCGAGCAGCACAGAGAACATGCGGCGCTGCCACAACAGCATGCCAGCTAGAAATATATCTTCCATTTAGGCTTATTTCACCAGTGTCATTTAAGAAAACTAGGTTGTTATGTTTAACTATATATAAAATTCTTTAAGAAAAATGTGGTAACACAGTTTATTTTAAATTGATTCCAGTTAGAAGTATTGGGCAAATCCATACTGAAGATCTATATTACTATCACCTCAATGGATCATGGAAAAAAAAACAGATATTAGATAATTTCATAATTTAAACTTAAAATGCAGCTCATTTTCTTCATTACTTTAATTATTTGAATAGTTTTGTAACACTATTATTTCCTTTGTTTATTCGTCTTTGTTGAATGAATATATTAAATAAAATATACAATACTAAACAGATATATTTAAAAACAATACTCCACTGGCATTGGGTACAGGGACGAAGCTACCGGTGGTTAGGGCCCCAGAGAGAGAGGAATTTCCTCACAATACATGCCATGTCATGGGGTATATTGAGAAAAACAATTATTGAATGACTCTCTAATCGGTACATTATAACTATTTTTTTTTTTTAAGTTTTTTATATTTAGGACACGTCAATTTGACTTCACCTCGCCTGATGGTAAGCTGAAGGTAAAGTCTCAGGAAAGAGGGTCACCATTACATACACGTACCATGTTAACAATGGTGGCACTCAGCTTGACGGCCTCATCAGAAGAGGATTGTGGTCGTAGCACCGCGTGAACCCGGTCCCACTAGTGCTGCGACCACAATCCCCCTGCCCGGCTATGCACTTGCTGACCCCTGAACGCAATCAAACCGAAATTGGATTACTATGGAGGGTTTTTCGCAATCGTGCACGGTGGTACCTACCCGACCGAATTTTGTGACAAATTTGTGTCATCAAATTTCTACCACCAGTACGCTTATATCAGGCTTATTGGTGACAATAGCCCAAATATTGACATTGACTGACAGGACAGGACTATTGTCACCAATAAGCCTGATAAGAATCAGATTCGCGATGCCCTTTTTCGAGCACTGCATGAGGGACATACCATAGTAGTAGAGGAGAGTAGAGAGTTGTATGAATGTTTCTATCAGGCTCCTATATAGTAGGAGCCTGATAGAAACATCCATACAACTCTCTGCTCTTCCATACAACCCGGCGGTCATTAATACTTAATACCACAGGTTTGCACCAGTTTTCTAAAGCTAGACCAAGCGGAATAAGTCTGTTAAAAACTTTCAATACATGACACTCTTTTCCGCTCCATACTGCAGGAAATATTCCCGTAGGTTGCATACCACATATTAATGGATGGTTTTGGGTTTTAAAAACCACGACCCCACCATTCCGAGATATGTACAACCGCATCATAGATATATGGCAGTGATGCATTACAACTCATGAGAATTACAAGAATGAAATTTTAAAAAGAAATGAAAGTAAGTTAAATATTTAACATAATGAATAAATCACCGCAGATTTAGAAAAAAAATACTGGTTATTAGCAAAATGTACAATCTCTAGAGATTCTCCAGTTTTTTTGTCTCCAGGGCAAAACCTCACTACACAATATATGTTGTATGATGATATTGCTTAAATGAAAAGTTTTTATGTAAGGTCAATGTGGGGAAGACCGTCAATGGGGCAAGAACGTATAGCGGCAATATCTCGCTTATTTGAATACGTAACAGCTTGTGGTTCGGTGGGTAAAACAGTGTCACAGTGTAATTTTGAGCTAAGTATCATAGATGGCGCCTACAAGTTATATTTTTGTAGATATTTGTCTGCTATTCATTTTTGCATTTTGAACTTAGATTGAGTGTGCTTCGTGTGTGAAAAAAAAAAGTGCGTAATTCGAGTTATTACGATCACCACTATATTAATGTAAGTATTTTAAAGATCTATAAACGTATTTCTGGTGTTAAATTTGTTTAAATCGCTTTAATTTAATAGTTGTTACCGGCGAAAAAATTCTAACCTAAAAGCATAAAGTTGGGAAGACCGTCTGGCATGTTTCGGAAAGTCCGTCATAGACTTCATAGTCTTGCCTTAATTCCAGAAATTGTCAACCGTTTTATATGTGCATATTTTATCGTAATTGTAAAGTATTAAAATTAAGTACTTCCCTAGTATGTAATGCTTATTTTGCTTTTCTTCACACAAAAGTAATTAAAACATGTTTTTTTTTTCAGGAATGTGGCGCACAGGATGCCTGACTTTCTTGATATCGACTGTTTTTTAAAAAGGACAAAATTTCAAAAATTAAAACAACAAAAGTGGCCTTGGGTAATAACTCACTTTATACTTGCAAGTAATTGTTATAACTGTAACTACGAACCTGATTAACTTGCCCCGCCATTTCAAGATCCATCAATCAAATCTACAAGTTTTATTAAATTTAAAGTTTTTCTGGTGTCAAGGTTGCCTTCACTTTACCATTTACCACCACTATCCTGAGGATGAATGTAAATATTTTGCAATTTAGCATACTTACCCGGCTATCTTCGCTTCAACCATGGTAAGCAATTACAAGAGGAAGACTAACAGAGCATTCTATTCCAAAGAAACGCTACAATGTCAAAAAGGGAACTTTGAGTGGTTATAAGGCCGCCTACCTATATAAAATTCCTAGAATGACCATACTGGATAACGTCAACAATAAAAGAACAAAATCAAACTCTCTAGGAAGAAGCCCTGTTTTGTCATTAGAAGCAGAAAAGAGACTGGCTTCTGGTCTTCACTTAATGGAAAAGCACGGCTTTGGATTGAGTAAGAACGAGATGCTTGAAATAGTGTCGCAATTTGTGGATAAAAATAAAATATCCACTCCATTTAAAAATGGAAGACCAGGCAATACGTGGTTTTGCTGCTTTCAAAAGTCGCCACCATTTGTCAATCAAAAAACCACAAGCAGTTGAATACGCTAGAAAGAGAGCTGTCAATCCTTTCATTGTTTACCCGTACTTTAGTTTACTTGAGGATACATTAAACGAGTTGAATCTGTGGGAAAAACCTGACGCGATTTGGAATATAGACGAGACGAGCTTTTCGAAAGATCCTGAAAAAACCAAAATCGTTGGGGCCAAAGGATATGCGGCTAGAAGAGTAATTTCCTCGCCAGGAAAGGACAACACAACTGTTCTGCTCGGAGCCAATGCGCTGGGAGAAAAATTGCCACGTTTGATTATATACAAAGGAAAAAATATTTGGGACGAAAGGACATCTCCAGAAGCTTTTCCAGGTACAGCATATGCCGCTTCTAAAAACGTCCAGCACTGCTGATATATGAGGGCCACGCGACCCATGTCGGATTAAATATAATTGAAGAAGCTCGTAAAGCCGGTATAACCATCATAAAACTACCAGCACATAGCAGCCACGTTTTACATCCACTCGATTTAGCTGTCATGAAATCGTTTAAAGATCATTGGGATCCATTGCTTGTCAAATGGCAACGGTTAAACGTTGGGCTTACATTACCGAAAAAAGAGTTTGCGAGGCTGATCGGAGTTGTTTGGACCCAAATCGACAGCCAAATTTTAAAGAATGGTTTTCGCAAAGCAGGAATATTTCCATTCGATCCTAATGTGATTGAAGAGAAGCAATTTGACTCGTTGAAGTTAAAACAATGGAAAGATCTTAAAAACACACATTCGTTCATTGAATCGCAAAAAGGGTTCGTAGATGTTCCCCCAAACATTTCTCTCGAAGAATGTCCTGCAGTTAAAAACAAACCAGAGACTCTGCTTTCATTAGCATTAGCTTGTATCACGAAAGTAGCCCGCAATCTATCTTATCGAGCAATTCACGATGAACGGCAGCATTCCAACATTTGCGTAACGAAATATACTGGTTTGGGTGATGTAAAGCACAATGTGTCTTTAAATATAGGCAATGAAATTCCTCAGGATAATGAAGAACTCCAAAATCCTAACCGCTGTGATCAGCATCATCAAGCGACTGCAATTACAAACAATCGTTCAAATTCTGGAGATAGGAAGATAATACAAATTTTAGAGGAGAGAACCGTCACTTTTGAAGAACTTCTTTTAATGAAAGTTAACATTGGGATCAATTTCAAACTTAAGCGACAGAGAATGGCTGCCGGGGCCGAAGTTATAACTCACGATGACGTCCTTAAGCGTAAAATGAAAGAAAAGATAGAACATATGAAGAAAGAACCAAAAGAAAATCAGAAAAAAACAGAAAAAACGCAATATTCAAAAACGAAGATCAGTAGTTCAAAGAAAAAGACACAAAGAAAAACATCCAATGATTCTTCTGAAAATCATGTTAATATGACTTTAATTGATTCCAATCACAAAACTTCATTATCGGATGTCGATGTTGCAGTACCTGGTCCGTCAGGTTTAACATTCATGCCTGCTATTAGTGGACATAATCGACCAACAATTCAAACTAAAAAGGAAAAGGAATTGGAAACAAGTGGAATGCCAAAGGAAAACATCAGAAATTAAAGATCCAACCACAAAATAAAAAACGAGCTAACGTGACATCAGAGGATTCGACAAGTGTATCGGACTGCATAAGTCTTCATAGTGATTCAGATATTCTTAATAGTGACGAACATAGTGATTCAGATATTCTTAATAGTGACGAAAATCCTAATGAAGATATTATGTTAACTTCAAAAGGAACAGTGTCCCAAAACATCAATAGAGACATCAGCATTGTGAAAGAAAAACCTGAGAGTGTTTGCCACGAACTTGTGATTGATATGGAAGAACCTGAAGAGATCTGTGGGTCCAAAACAGAAAAGAATGACGACGATTTGAATAACATTCTGCTAGATCAAAACCAATTTGAGATATTTAAACATCAATCACACTGTAGTTGTACGATACATTCTACGGCGAAAATGGACATACTACACAGGCTATGTAGAAGGAATAAGACCTGGCGACGACGAGATATATTATACGATTAGGTTTTACAAAACTATCAAAAAGCCATTGAAGTTTGTTTTGAATAAAAAAATTGACTCCGATGATGTACCAAGCTTATCTATAGTCAAAAAATCTATTATACCGACCTAAACGTCTCTCGGACGGCGTCGATTATATTTTACGAATATTTTTTTCAAAAAACGTCGCGCGGTGCTACCCCTCACTCTACCTTCCTCACTCGCAATCTCCGAATTCTCCGAGCGGTTAGTAACGGCCGCACGGCCGGCGAGTGCGCAAGAGGTCATACAGGAGCGATCAACGTCTGACAGACGTAAGTACGGTGTTAATGTACTAATCTTGGTACGTCTATTAGACGTCACCTCGGATATTTATAATAAAGTTTATAGTGTCTCATTGACGTAACATCGGTATTAAAGTTTTATAAAGTATTACAGAATGCCTCGGGAAAAGAACTCGACACCTAGGAAGCGGGAAACATCGTCTGCTGATGTAATCCCAGCCTCCACACCGCCAAAAAGACCGTTGAGACGGTTGGAATACAATGATATCGAAGAAATACTGGACTGAAAGTGACGACAACTGCAGTGATTTTCAAGACGACGTGGCGGATCCTGATTATGGCTTAGAAAACAATCACAGCTCTGAGTCTGAACAAGCGGAAGAAGACGAGAACCAAGGTGCTTTTCAAACAGAAGAGGAACAAGACTTATTTATGTTCTCGAAGAACGCGACGTTGGCCTTTGGTTTTATTTTATAGGCTGGGCGATCTGAGCGGTGTCCATACTTATGTTATACATAAACAATATATAAATAAACTCGTTATGGAACGTGGCCCTTTTATCTCTAGCAAGGGAATAAGTTTTACCCGAAATGAAATTACGCGTTTATAATGAGAGAATCCCACGTGAATTGTGGTTAACTATAGAGCGAGTTATTGGACCTACTAAAATGCCTCCACCTCCAAAACACTATGAAAATCCTGATCCAGGTATATGAAAGACTTGTGCAATCTGTTCTAGTCAACTGAAAAGACGTACAAAGTACTTTTGCTATCAATGCAAGACACCAATGTATCTTACTTGCTGTAATCAAGTATGCAGTGACTGAAAAGTACGACAGTAAATATACCAAATATATGTGTTGTCATTTTTTGTTTAATGAATTAGGAGTTACTAGTTTTGTAAATTTTGATTCTCACATTATTAAGAAAATAATTTTTTAAAATCATTTGTTCATTTTATCATAAGTTTAAAAAAAATGAGACTGAAGTAAGTTCCTAAAATGTAACAAGTAATTATTGTGATATTATGAATAAAGATTGATTTTTCTAAAAATGGTGGTAGTTTTCTTTTTAATTTTCGTATTTAGTTTCCTGAGTTATTATTTAATGTTATTAGTATAAACTTTATGAACAGACAAGCTTTGTACACTTTTTATATACGTTTAAACTTTATACATCTGTGAGACGTCACGTCGGCATTATTGACATGTTTATACCAGGTCGTCAGTCACAGGTTAAGCTACCAATGTCTTCTGCATATTGAGAAGTACAATAATAATGAAAAAAAATTTCATTTAATAAAGAATAAGATTTTTATACTTCTTACTTGTGTTTTTGTTTTGGAAAGTTGTTGACAACTACTGGCTGTTGGAATATAAGGTCATACCCTAAAATGAAATAAAATAACTGATAACTTAAAGTTTATAATACTTTCAAGACATTTTTGTATCATTTTCTGAACGTATTGATGTATAATATTCTAACAAGTTATGAGTTTTTTTACTACTAGACGGTCTTGCCCTTAATGCGCGTAAAGACCGTCTAATCGCAGAGTTTAAAAAAAACGTCTGTAGCTCAAAGATTACTGGACTTATATCAACATTTATAAGTTTAGTTCATCACTGGATATGTTTTTAATAAGTACTGATTAAACATTTTTCTCTAAAATGCATATCGTGGAAACTATGTTAAATGGAAGGAAAATGTCAGAAAAGTATGCCGGTCTTTAGCTCATTGACCTTACAACATTTATCTAGCCTGAATAAAAGCAGTGTTTTAGTGGCAAAGCATTCATATATTTATCATGATCTATGTTTTTTAGAGTAACTGGTGTTTAGAATAACAAATAATGTGATTGCATTATTTTCTGTCCTATACATACATCCATCCATAATTATATCATAACCTTTTAGCAGTAACAATAAAAAAACAGGGCCTATCTAAGATGAATCATAGCTTTTATTTAAGAAACAAAGACAAGTACATTATTAAAATCAGAAATAGGGTGATGAATATAGAAGCATTGCCACCTAAATCAATAGGTACTTACAAAGTAAAACAGATAAAACGCTTCTATCAAAATAGGTGAGTTTTAATTGTATACATTGAATAATATATTTTCGAATGCTTTAAAATACCAAATAAAGCTCTTTAAACCTATTAAGTGATTACGGATTATAAGTAAATGCAACATAAGTGTGTTATTGAAACCTTTAAAAGACAAAACTTTCATGTTTATTTTACTACATGAGGAAGTAAAAGGTTTTTTGGATGAGTAATCATAACAAAACAATAATCACCTGAGCTGCTGAACAAATACCTAACACTGCCCCCATAGTAGGTTCTCTGGATATTTCAGCTTTTAATCCTTTATATTCTTAAGATTTGGTAAGTATTGTTAAGATTAAATCAATAACTCGATAATGACTATAATGGCAGAATTTCTTCAAAAATTAAGTCAATCAATACTATGAAGAACATATAAGTAGGTACTTTAATTGACAATGACATGACAAATGACAAGTGGAATGTTTTTTTTTAATTTTTTGGTAGTGTAATGCAATGGTATACTCAGCATTGCCAATGTAAATTTACCCATTTTCAAAAAATTTGGGCTGAATTTATCACAAATACCACCACATAATTTTCATAAATACCGCAGCTAACACAGCACAAGAACGAGTGTTTTAACATTCAAATCCAGGCTATGTGTTTCCACGGGCCTCGGAGGGGGCCACCTGCGGGAACCAGCATAACCGTAGGGGGCGTAAGCATCGGCATCGAGCCCACGATGAAGTACCTTGGGCTCGTACTCGATAGCCGATGGGACTTCGGACCTCATCTCCGAAGTCTGGTCCCGAAACTGAGGGGGACTGCGGCCGCGCTATCGCGGCTGATGCCCAACGTTAAGGGACCCAACGGCCCCACTAGGAGACTATACCTGGGGATCATGCGAAGCATGGCCCTGTACGGGGCCCCAGTATGGGCGGAGACTCTGGCGACCCGCAACGTGGCTGTATTAAACAGCCCGTTAAAAGCGATGGCCGTCAGAGTCATCAGGGGGTATCGCACGATCTCCGTCGAGGTGGCATGTCTCCTAGCCGGGACCCCTCCATGGGACCTGGAAGCGAGAGCCCTTGCGCTGCTGTACCAGTGGCGCAAGGAGGCGCTAGAGCGGGGCCGTAGGCCGGAGCCCCGAGAAATCAGGGCTCAGCGGTCCCTGCACCGCCAGGAACTCATGGAGACATGGAGGGTGCGACTTGAGCACCCAAGGTGGGGGGAATCCACCATAGCGGCGGTGAGACCGATCATGAAGGAGTGGTTGGAGAGGGACCATGGGGACCTCTCCTACCGGATGTGCCAGATGGTTACCGGACACGGGTGTTTCGGTAAGTATCTGTGGCGCATCCACCGGGAGACAATGCCGCAGTGCCAGCACTGCGAGGATCCTGGCGAAGACACGGCGCTCCACACGTTGGTGGAGTGCCCTGCGTGGGCGAGTCAACGCCGGGATCTCGTTGCGGTCCTGGACATGGACGTTCTCTCGTTGGAGACCATGTGTGGCCGTGGTCTCCGACGGGAGCAAGTGGCACGCCGCCGCCTCTTTCTGCGAGCAGGTAATGCACGCGAAAGAGACGGCGGAGAGGGAGCGGGAGAGAACCGCCCCCCGAGTTTCGCAGTCTGCGGCGAGGACGCCGCAGACTTATCTACGCCCGGGACTACCGACCTCCATGATCGGGGCCTGAGGACGGTAGTTGGCCGACTCGGCGTCATTAAAGAAGCAGGCCGTTTCGGAGGCGTGTCGTGTGTGCCCTACACACGCCTGCCAACTCACCGAAGCGGGATAAAACCCGACCCCACTAGGCGATCCCGCGGTGGCGGCCAAAGTCCGCCGGCAACCCTGGGGTTATCCTTTCGAGGGCTTACCCGGGGTGCCCGGCAACGGACACTTGGGGAAGACACCGTGCGGTTTTAACCACCCCCGCTGGCCGAGGGTATACGAAGGGATTCCCGCACGTTAAAAAAAAAAAGGGTCGGCAGCGCGAGTGTGACGCCCCTGGTGTTGCACACGTCCATAGGCCACGGTGACCGCTTCCCATCAAGTGGGCCGTGAGCTTGTCTGCCACCTGAGTGGTAAAAAAAAAAATGGTTAAACTTTATCTAATTTAAATTTATTCAACCAATTTCTGTAAAGTTGCATATAGTAGATCATTTTTCGAAAAATAAGGTCACAAAGAAGTTTCACTTCTTACGTGTGTACACTAGTACACGCACACATAATTTTTTTATTATATTAAATACATTTTATTAGATACAAAATTAATTTCTTGTACCGTATGTTTATATTTTTAATAAATTTTGATTTCACTTCATCTGACCATATAACTAATTCAATGGTTTTTTAAAGTGAAACCTTCATAACATCGTCTCAAACTTTTTCGTCTGTGTGTTGCATGTCGCGTGACCATAGATTATTATATGCGCGTGACGGTCGGCCGCGGAGTAGGGATAAAGTGAAAGGCGCTCGTCATGCTATGACGAGCGCCAAGGCCAATATGGCGGCACCTATAGTTCGCAGCAGCTGACCGTGTAGTGTATAGACTATTACTCATTTGTGCCAGTGCTCCACGCTATTTTGTTTGTTTTTGTCAGTGTTTAATGTAAATGTTGTTTGTCAGTGTTTAATGTAAATGTTGTTTATCAGTGTTTAATGTAAATGTTGTTTGTCAGTGTTTAATGTAAATGTTGTTATTTTTAAAGTGAAACTTTTATTACATTGTCTCAAACTTTGTCGTCTGTGTGTTGCATGTCGCGTGACGATCGGCCGCGGAGCAGGGATAAAGTGAAAGGTGCTCGTCATAGCAGCCAAGGCCAATATGGCGGCGCCTACAGTTCGCAGCAGCTGACCGTGTAGTGTATAGACTATTACTCATTTGTGTCAGTGCACCACGCTATTTTTTAATATGTGTATATAATCTAAATAATTGTTAAGTATTATGTATGTCGTACTCTCTAAGATACAGAGTTCAATAAAAATATTAGTTGGAGACTTAGTCTACTTTTGTTATGTCCCATTAGCATTCCAATTTTCCAAGTATAAAATTGAGATTGATTAAGCGATTTTTATACCCTTAATGGAATATTATTCCAAAAATTTTTAGTTAAATGTCTATAATGTGAAAAAAAGTTTCACTTTTACCGTGGTTTCATAAAACTACACAATCCTTTTATTAATTTTTTAGTTAAATGTCTATAATGTGAAAAAAAGTTTCACTTTTACCGTGGTTTCATAAAACCACACAATACTTTTTTATTAAATACGAGAATCTAATAAATATTATTCTCCCTCTTTTTAAAACTAAACACTTCTATATTTGACTCTTTCAGCCATTATCAACTCTTTAGCGTGAACCAAGAAGGTTAAAGATAATGGAGATTGCAGTGCTTTATGAAACTATAATTAAAAAAATATGACCTTGAATGACGTCAACGTATGTTTTGTATTACTTTCTTTGGGGTGACCACGTTTTATTACCAGGTTGGGAATTACGTTAAGTGTATCTATCGATTATTTCGTCATTTTTGAAGATATTGCAAAACTTTAATTAAAACACACTTTTTTCAAACTTTTATTTTTGCAGTTTCCTGTTTGAGGTTTCCAGTTTCCAGTTTCCTCGCTTGGGGCTATCGATCGATACATCGGCGGATGTGACCAGCCTAGTTTGTGGACTTCATCCCGAACTCTCAGGTTGTGGAATGATCTCCCTGCTGTGGTTTTTAAAAGCGACTGCAATATGTAATTCTTCAAGAAGAGCACTAGAAGGTTTTTTCGGGTATAAATTCAAAAAAAAGAACTAGCCCCTTCATCAATGTCTACAGCAACGTAAAGTTCATTCATCAATTAAGTTTTGTACGGTAACCTCAGTGCATGAGTTTTATTCGCCCTTGGCCATAATAATAATAATATTTATTAGTTGGACTTGGCTCGCGAAGTCAACATGTGGGATGTAGATTCAGCAATTGTTGTTCTGATTGTCGTATCGGTTTACGGACTGATTGCAAAGAGCTTCAAATAACATTTCAAGAGCCTCGCGTTAAGTAGTTGGGTCAAGGGTTTGATGCAGAAGGCAGTACTTTTCGACACGGCACGTAATGTGAGAAGGTTCCTCTTTCTGGAGCTCTAACCACTGGTAACTTGGACACTATACCCAATGCTGCTGGGCCACTATTTTTGATATTTTAAAAAATATTTGTTATTTTTATTGAACGTATTTAAAAATGTAATTTATATGATTATTGTTGAAATAAAGGAAATAATATATATAATCATATTATTTTTATAATGATATTTTTTTGAGTTCAAATATTTGCAGATGCAAAATATATTTAATGATGATGATAATTGAGCGAAGCTTGTCAGAGCTTTGCTCACTTTTAGACGACTCATGTATTTCGTTAGAGTTACTCCTCCCAAACGGCTGAACCAATCCTATTGAAATTTCACACAAGCAAAGATGTTACTGATGGGAAGGAAATAGGCTATGCAATTAAAAATTCATGTGTACCACGCAGGAATAATCACCGAACAAAATTTTCTAAATGTGATTCCGCAAAGATGGTCATCTTTGCGGAATCACATTTAGAAGGTTGGACTTTTAAAGTGGAGTCGATCAAAAAAAGAAATTTTAGAATCCAACGTACCACGGAAGAATAATCACCAAAAGTACCAGCTGTAACGGAGGACTTACTAAATCATCATTTCTCAGCTTCGTCTAAATGTGATTGTGATCAGACTAACAAAAATAATACCTTGCAATATCTTTCATCGCTTCCAACACCTGACTACTCACCGATCGTTTTTGATCAACTATCTGCTTGTGGTGTTAAAGAGTGTATAATGTCGATAACTCCAATGCTGTTGGCAGTGACTGCATAAGTCGAAACATGGTTCAACCAATACTAGAACAGACCGTCCCTATAATTTACCATTTGCATTCCTTAACTAGTAGCGTATATCCAGAAGATTGGAAACAGGCAAAAATTATCCTCTTACCCAAAAAGTCCAATCCATCCTTCTGAGTATCGCCCCATTTCCATATTACCTTATTTATCAAAAATCTTAGAACGTCTCGTATACATTCAATTAAGTAAATACCTACCTCACACAAAACGCTCTTCAGAATCCTCTCGTCAAAATTCCGACCTGGGCACAGCACTGTCAGCGCACTGATCAAAGTTACCGATGACATCAGGCTTGGTTTGGAGAACGGAAATCTTACAGTTCTCTCTCTACTCGATTTAAGTAACTCGTTTAATACTGTAGATTTCTGATTCCTGCTCGGCATACTGCGTTCTGTTAACATATCTCCAACAGTGATTGATTGGTTTCATAGTTACCTGTTCGGACGCCGACAGCGCGTGTTGAAGATTCCGTGTCTTCATGGTGTAGCATATCTGTCGGTGTGTCGCAGGGTGGCGTGCTCTTTCCTTTACTTTTCTCAATTTTTATAAATTCCATCTCTAAGTCATTGCGTTCTTCCTACCACCTTTGTCTGATGATATTCAAATCTACACACAAAGTTCGTTAGAAGACTTGCCGGCAGCCTTTTCTATTAAAAATGCGAATTTCACGCAGGTATGTAAGTGGTGTGGTGTGTGTTGGGTAACCTCCTCGAGTGTCGCTCCGATTCCGATCCCGTTGCAGTCCGGGGGGAACGGAATCGGAGCGGCCGGTACACCCTGGGCGGCGGTCAATGGATTCCCCTTCACCCCTTCATAGGGTTGGCATTGATCGTCGGCCAATACCCAACGTGGCGGGAACACATCGCTCTCCGTACTCCTCTGCTTTCAGAGGAGGCAGGATGAGCGATGCTGTTAGTGGTGAGATGGCCCAGGGTCAGCCGGGGTGAGCCGCCTGTATAATAAAAGATTTATCATAGAAGTTTGTGGAATGCTTGGGTACTGCTCATTCCAATGATACTGATGACCTCAAGGACCTTGAATTTGTGTCATTGAGAAACACAAAACGTTCTTTTAGGTAACTAGGAGTAAAGAGATTAAAAAGAATACTGTAAAGCATGGAAAAAATATGAGCATTCTGGCGAAGTCGAATTGGGAGCCACTTGAGCAAGTTGCGAAACTCGGAAACGTGATCATATTTGCGGAGACAAAATATAAATCTAATGCAAAAAAAATTAAGACCCTCAAGCTTATCAAGTTGCTCCTCAGTGAGATCAAGATAGCTGACACCGGCATAATCAAGTAGAGGAAGAAGAAGAGATTCTGCAAGAGCAATTTTAGTGGCCGTTGGCAAAAAGTATCGCAGTCTACGTATGGACCCCGCTGACGCAAACAACTTGCGGCTGACTTCATTCATTTGGGGTCCCCAGGAAACTGTGTTATCTATCAATATGCCTAGATTCTTTACTTTGCTGCTTATTTGAAGTGCAACACCGTTAAAAATAATGTCAGGCAGTTGTGACCAGTCTATACGTGATAGCATCCTGGAGCTGCCAACAATAGTAGCCTGAGTCTTGGAGGGGTTAACTTCAAGCCCATACTGCTCGCACCACTTACATACCTTTTTTTTTTTTTTTTTTTTTATCGTGCGGAAATCCCTTCGGATACCCCCCCGCCGGCCAGCGGGGGCGGTTATGTCGGGCTTGCACCGACTAAAACCGCACGCCGTCTCGGGTCTTCAGGCGCCGGGGTGTAAGGTTACCCATAGAGCATATCAGAACCAAATTTGGCATGATTAAAGAGGTCAATCAGAGGAAGGTTTATGGATATATTTTGAAAAAATTAATGCTACCACAGAGGAATGATCACCGTTAAAAAATTCCAGATGGAATTACATAATAACCGCTTTACACTTTAACTTTACTCGCTCAGAAAGCATGTCCAGAGTTGTAACTTTCAAAAAGAATTTTCAAAATCGGAGTTGCCACGGAGGAATGATCACTGTTCAAAATTTTCAAAATCTGATTCCGCAATAGCCGTCAAATCTATTGGACAAGTTTTGGCGCCAAAACAGTCATCCAAAACTCCTGATAAATAAATCGCTCTTAATAATTCAAATCACGATGTCTCACTCAGCTCAACATTGCAAGCAGCGATTCGCCTTGCAGACCTAGTTACTAGATTTGCAACAGATATCATGTTAATATGTGTAAAAAAAATCGTGTTAGTAATGACCGCAATCAACTTAAGAACGGGTGGACCGATTTTAATGATCTTTGATTTTTTTGATGTCTCCGCCAATAATTATAATTTTTTATTGCGCAAATTGCCACGGTCAAATTTAATAGGGTACGTGGATTATGGATCATCATCATCATCAACCTATTCTAGTCCACTGCTGGACATAGGTCTCCCCTAATTATTAAGGATGTTTGAATGCAAAGAGTATTTATGTTTGAATGATATGAAAATATATTATTAGACAACGTAACCTTTTAACGGAAGAACAAAATATTTCAAAGTTAGAACTGCAAAATTGCTTAACTATTTACAGTTTAAAATGCATATTTATTGCAATAATGACAAAATAAGGCAATTTTACAATTTACTTTGACTAATAAACCATTTTAAACAAATTAAACAATTCTTGTTCTAAAAAACAGAACGTCATTACAAAGCTACGTCGGTGAACACTTTTGATTTTTAAACACTTACATGAATAAAATAAAATGAATGAATAAATGAAAGTATTTATTCATTTATAAAATTACAAACTAATAATTAAGCGTAGCGAGCCGATGCGAGCGAAGCGTCTTTGGTTTCAAAGTTGCATTTCAAACAAATGATACTCCTCCGAAACCATTTGACCGATCTCGACCAAATTTACCACGGTGATCAAGTAGACATTACTGAGTGTCGTAAGGGGTCGAATGTCCAGATCGGTCTTACCATCGAGGAATAAACACCGAAAAACCAAATCAATGGAAAAAGTCGAGCGGTCACGTTGACCTATTCTTGGATAGGCAAATCTCGCTACGCTTAAGGTTTGGGTTGATTGCGAAGCTGGTAACCGTCCTAGTCTTAACTCCGCCGCGTGGAATTGTACGAGTATTTCGAACTAGAATTTGTTAACGGTGGGCCTCTTTTACCTATAACACAAGTGAGAGACCGCGTTGATGAAGGATTAGGAATAGGGAAGAAGACTGTATCCCAAATTCGGAAAGAAAAATACGGACCATCAGGCGCAGACTTAGAAGAGAATACTATATGAACTCCAAAAAAAAGAAGGAGAGACAAGAAAGTTGTTGGAGTTGATAATTTTGATGCTGCTCCAATCCGCAACCATATTTATGGATATTAGACGCGAAAAGAATATCCTACACAGAAAAAGCTTTTGGGGTCGTTAAATGAAGCAGCTTTATTCTCTGGCGGTAAAAGGTCTCTGTCAAAGGTTTTGAAATCGGTCGGCTTTAGATATTAAAAATCTGACAAGCGGGAAATCCTACTGGAACGGTACGATATCATTTTGAAAAGAGTAACATTTTTACGTCAGATAAACAAAATTACTGTGTTTATTGACGAAACGTGGTTGAATGCGAACCATACAGTTTCCCGGTCATGGACCGATGATTCAGCGGCCTCCATCTCAAAGTGCCATCGGGAAAAGGAGCCTGTCTTATTATATATCACGCGGCCTCAGCTTCTCAAGGATTTATTCCAGACTGCCTCCTCGCATTCGCGTCAAAAACAACAACAGATTACCATGAAGAGATGAATTTTGAGGTTTTCAAAGAATGGTTTCAATAACTGCTGCTCACTTTAGAAAACCCATCAATTTTTTTTATGGACTATGCCCCATATCACTCTGTGCAAGTTGACAAACCACCAATCCAATCAATCAATAAACAAGAAATTGTGGCGTGGCTGGAAAGAAATGGAGCAAGTCCAACTTTACTGAAAGTGGAGTTATTGCACTTGGTAAATGCAACTAAGCCGTACAAGCCACGCTATGTAATTGACGAGCTAGCCTAAGAGCATGGGCACGAAGTCATGAGATTGCCTCCCTACCACTGCCAATATAATGCTATTGAGCTAATTTAGGCACAAATAAAGGGTTATGCAGCACGCAACAATACTTAGCCTGTAACCTTTTTTCTTACTGGGGTTACACACCGGCTAGACCAGGTGAGCAACAGAGTTTCCTATCCCAGGGCGCCTTTCTCAGAGGTTCTTAGGTGGTGCACAGGTCAGCCGATCTCCAATGAAACGCAAGGATCAGTTGTACATACATATATTTATACACAGAGAAAATACAAAGTCACAGTTAGAAGTACAGAATAATCACCACAAATAGTAAGACAAATATATATAAGAGTGAGTTTAGGAGGTCACATTACACAGATAGATACATAAAACAATTTTCACAGCAAGCCAGTAGAGCACAGTTATAGGCACAAATATAATATATATATATATAATATAGATAATGATGTAAGTAGATATTTCTCCCTGATGCCAGCCAGTAGTGGCACACTTAGATATACTATACACCAGCCTCGCGCCGGTCAGCAGTAATGAAATGACCAGTTATTGTTATGGGGAAAGAATACTTGACCTTATAGATCTCAGGTATTCGCGGGATCGCCAGTGGTTGGGGACCGGCAGAGCAGATTCCGTAGCTTTCCTTGTGATCAGCTTTCCCAAGGTCTAGGTCACCACGCCACTACGATTGACACCTCAGAGTCTCGGCCCTCTAAATTGCATACAGGGTTCTTTCCCAGAACTAACGACCCTGTTATGAAGATACACAACTTTTATCAATAACACATCTCCATTATGCGAATATACTAACAGCAATTGAATAAAACAACTTACCAGATCAAATCTGGGACCACACACGAACTATAACCTACAAACTGAAGAGAATATACTTTTCTCCACTATTCCAAATAACACAACCTTCTTCAGTGGTCACGACTAATGACCTCTCAAACAAAAAATGAATCATAGGGTCACTGTGATCATCCTTATATATTGAATTGATTCTAGATCTTACTAGAATTGTACCTATTTGGATATCTAGCTCGAAACTTCCGTAAGACTGACTTGACAACAAAACCTGATACGAACGCATAACACACGCCCTCTGATGGGGAGTCGCTAAAGTCAGCCACATCGATGCAATTACCGTAGTTGCGACTGTGTCCTACAGATGGCGCTAACCACAATTACACATTTACAGTATTGTAATTGTTACAAGCCACCCTTCAGCACTGGAAAGATGCTGACTCTACTAGAAACTGCGTGTGCAGAAGTCACTGTGGAGGACTGGAGAAAAGTCGTCGAGAAAACGAAAAAAAAATTACATTGAACGATTTTGAACGTGATGTAAGATAGACAATATTAATGAAAATGATTTAATCATATCTTTGAGTGCAGACAGCAGTGATGACAGTGATAGTTATGACACTGATAGTTCATCAGAACCATCCAAACTCCTTTCCTATCCCCTCCCAAACTCCTTTCCCATCCCCTTTCCATTACAGGGTCAGCAGCGCGAGTGTGAAGCCACTGGTGTTGCACACCATATGTCCATAGGCTGCGGTAACCACTTCCCATCAGGTGGGCCGTGTGCTTGTCTGCCACCTTAGTGGTATAAAAAAAAAAGAATTTCTTGTTTTGTCAAATTATGTACGTGTTTTATTTTGTTAGAAAATAAAAATAAGACAGGAATTTGACTTGATTTTTTTATTTGATTTTCAATGAAACTCAATTAAAATTGTAGTACATAATCAATAAAATACTTTTTTACAATAAATTCATTCAATACAGTTTCCCTATCTATATATCCAATTTAATTAGATTTTTAAGCATGTCACCTCACTATGAAGCTTATGTCAAATGTGGCCTTTTCATTTGACCATACTTTAGGCTGGCGCAAAAAAAAAAAGGCTGGCGTATTGGCTTGACGGATGGGGAAAGTCAACATGGCGGCTTAGCTATGGCAGGGTGGCGCATAGGCTGACGTCACGTTCGTTATACTGCTTTGAATTCTCGTCCACTGACTCCTATCTTCTCTGACCCACCCATTTTTAATTAGCAGGCCGGCGATCGAGCCGATTGATTGTGCTGTCGAATGGGGCATATTCGCCAACATTTTGGCAGCGGTTTTGTTTATTTTTCTCTGCTACAGTATAAAAGCAAATGGACTACCTCAACAGGACAGTTAACAATGGGAACACTCGTCCTCGTTACAGAAAGTGAACAGCCACTTGCATAAATGAAATCCTGCAGAACCCAGGAACCCAAGGAAATTACCCCTTAGACATAGGATATGAAACTTTTAAAATAAAAAACCCAGCTATCGTTTCAATAATCACCTATTTGAAGGCTATTTGACTTTACTAACAGCAAAGCCACCGAGTTGAGCTTCCCTGCAAGAGACGATATTCGAGCGTCCCATGTAATTTGCTGACTAAGGTTATTTCCAAAAACACAGTAGATTGTACTGTACTATTCCTTTGGATAGGATAGGACAGAGTGATCATCTGGATCACGTGTAGTTAAGGGAGTCCTACAAGGATCAATTCCTAGTCCGTTGCTATTTTTAGTTTTTGTCTCTTATGTTTTTGACCAATGAACTGATTAGTTTTTGTTACGTGACCAACCTCTCCTCCCCTTTCAAGACCTTCGGAGCAAGCCTGTACACCTGCTTAACGGATGTGGCTTCGGCGAGGGCTTTCCTCTTGAAGTTGACATCAATCGCTTCCATAAAAGCCATATATGTCAACTCAAAACGAGGAGAACGAATAAGCGAACCCCGGGTTCTGAAGTAAAGCCTCGGATGCAACCAGGAACAAGGCTAAATTGTTGATGGTGACAACTTTTTCTGTGATTTCATTGGTCGAAGACACTCGAGAGAAAAGTCTTCCCCACCATACTGAGGCTGCAGCTGCCTGCACGATTATCATTTCAAAGGTTTCAAAACTCTATCAGGCATTAGCCACCTATCAGGGGCAAAACTTTTGTATTTCCATACAACCCTGGTTGAATCGATTTTTATTCTATTATGTATACTATGTAACATACCACTACGTTATTAATACCTACAATTAGGAATGGCTGTAGTTCTATATGTGATAGGTAAGTCAATGTTGATCGTTACTTGCAATAAGTGAGAGCGGGCCCGTAAGGGAAATCCACATTCTATTGGACATTCTGGCTGAATGTCCCATAGAAAGCCGAATGGCCGAATTACCCCTTATTATATTATAAATAGTAGATAGATACCTATATAGCAAATCAAAGTACGCGGCTATTGGTCGCAAAGAAGACGATCGGTGACTGTGACTTAAGCCTTTAATTAAATTTTCATAGTCATAGCCAGTCATAGAGCCCCTACAATTTTAGTGTCCAATGCATCCAAAATGTTGAGAACAGTGCTGCCCCGTACGTTGTCGCTAAATATTTCTTTCCTTGTTTTGAAGTTATTAAAAGGGATTCTAAAAAATAATGCAGCTATAGTTCTAATAATTGAAATATATTCTCAAGACACACAAAATTCATACTAAACTTATTGAGGTATAATTTTAGGCAAATAGTCTACTTGAAGTAGCACATAATAAAATAATAACATTTTTTATATATTATACTTCTTATATATTTCAATAAAAGTGAACATTTCATTTTATTTCGTGGGTTGTATTTCAACTTATACTTCACAGTCAAATTTAGTTTGCTGAAATGCTTTTTATTTATTATAGTTAGAGAGCTCAAGTTTTATAAAAGTTGCTTAGTTTTGTGATGTTAAATGTTTTATTATTTTACTCATACATTTATGTTTTATTCATATTGCCAAGTTTACATTTCAAGATTATATTTAACACTAACAAAAAACATTTCCATAATAAAATTGTAATATCTATCATCATAAAATCAATTTGGAACACATGCTGGATCATTATATTAGATACGATATATAAAACAACATCTAAGTATTCTACAATCTTCTCAGCAAAATATAACATATTCTGCTCCCATTCAACATTATACTTAGTTATTAAATAATAATTTAGAAAATAATAAATAAAATTATAAATATCACAGTAGAATAACTGCCAGCTAGTTTCTACCATGGATCGTTCGTATGGAAACTAAAAAACAAATTAGGCAGAAAGATAAAGTTAAAAACATAACGAACATGAGCTGGACAGTTTTGGTAAAAACTGCTGTGATATTGACAACTAAATATGAAAATATATCTAACGAGAGACAATCAACACCTTTGATCAAGTTGTAATCTTATAACTACTGGTAACAATTAATAACGACGTATCGATGCATAAACCGGCTCATAACAAGAAACTTTGACAATTCGTTTTTTTTAAATCTGTACTGGCATAGGTAACAGTAGAAAAACGTAAATGAGTGGGTACCTATATGATATCCTAGTAAAATACTAAGTACCTATTGATATAAGGTAGGGAAGTATGTCACACCTATATTTTCGTCCTTCATTGTTATAAATACAATAACTGCACTAGTGATATACGCTTTGTATCAATGGCAAAAGCATGGTATTGCTGACATTATTACTTAAACTAGATATATACTACAATAATATATTATATAGGTAGTGCTTCAACTATAAGTGTGTTTTGGCTTAGTCTGCGGCTATGAATTTTGTGCAGATTACATTCATAAGCTTATTGTTAATTCTGCTACTGAAAACATGACATTCATATTTGAAATTCCTCCAGTAGTTTCTAAGCAGCACTTAGATACGTTTATGGCAGTAGGAAAATTTTCGTTTCATTATCTCTTTACTCAATATGCGTCGATATAATTTTTATATAGAAGTTCCAATACACAGACACAACCAAGTAACAACTACATCTAATGATTTTATATATGTTCTTAAACGATTTCGTATTCAGTCGCATTTCTTGATGAACCCTTTTTTCAAATACATGAATTTTAAGAAAAACAACTAGAACATCAATAAAAGTGCCAACGTCGCCCGCCCGTAGTCGTCGTTAGCTTAAAAATCAGCGGGAAAAAAAGGCTCATTGCACGGTAGCTAGTCAGACACGTCACGAAAATAGGGGTTAACTCGCTATCTACTTATAAATAGGAGACATATTTTTATAAACTATAATTGCCCACATAATGAATACAATGACAAATGAATTTTATTGGAATTGCAAAATACATAATAAGTAGGTATTAGATTAGATATATACCTCTATTCAGATTAAATAATAATATATATAAAAATTATCAAATTATATTTTTATAATTAACAATATGTTTATTTAACGAACAATAAGAAAAAATAGTGCATGTATTATATGATATATACCTACTTCAGTGGTAAAAATGAGTGTAAAACAATACATGCAATATTTAGGTAGGTACCTACCTACCTATCAAATGAAATTATTTTATATTATAAGTTCTTAACATATTAAAAATAATATAATGTCCTTAATTCATGGATATACTTTTAGAATAATGTTTATTTATGTATATTATAAGTGAATATGCTAGTGAACTAGAAGGTACAATTTGGATATTATAATGTCTGTATTGCTTTAATTGAGCTGAGAGTGATACGAAGTCGAGCGAAAGCTTTCACTCCACTCGATGTATTTCGTTTGTGTCCCTTTAGCGCCTAGACCCTTCGACCGATTTTAATGATTTTTAGCATAATCATAGATGAAGGTGATTTGACGGACATAGGCTATACAAATTTAAATTATGAATTACCACGGAGGCCTAATCACCGAACAAAAAAATCAAAAGCTGATTTCTCAAAAATCCGAATTAGTAAAATCTAAGTTTTGGCGCCAAAACGTAGCCTATAACCATAAATACCGATTAAAAACTGAAAACTGAAAATCGGACAAGACACAGAGGAATTATCACCTAACAAAAAATTCTAAAGCTGATTTGCAAAAACTACGATATTCTATGCTCCTTTCCAAATCACTCAGACATGACACTCTCAGCTCAACATTGCATGAGCTACTGTCTTGCGGGCCTAGTATTACATTCTGATTTGGGTTTCGAAGCTCGAAAAATTACTTTTCTCGCCTAATACCTCACACCATTGAAGAGCTTACTAATGTGTTATTTTACATATTTACATAAATGATTAGATATCGTGTCCTAGTAATATAGTTAAGAAGTAAATGAACAGGCCGATACATATAAAATGTATTGTTTGAGTAGGTACCAATCTGTAGTAGAAAAGAGTAATGATTTATACTGATATTATAGCATAATGCGTGTAAATATCAGACCCACCTAATATCATTCGTGTGATAGACATCTGGTTATGGTCAAATGTGGGCACATAAATTAATTATAACGAATACTTACTTATTTCTTTATACACGTCAACTCTGAAATTCACAATACATTTCGAAGTTATTATGTACCTACTTGCAATATATTTTAATACTATTTAAGATACCAAAACACAGAAATCTTTGACCAAAACGTACTTTTTTATCCTTTAGATAGTTGTTTTGGTTTGTATGTTAAACGCTTTCTTAAAATCTGTTTATCCGTCAGAAAAAGCCCAGGCTTTGGCAAATAACATCTCTTTTAGTTTTGTTATTCTGATTGATTAAGAATTAATGCCGAATATAAAAAAAAATCTTATAAACCGATATAATTATGCTTTTTTTGTACTGATATGTATTTCTTGTTTAGTAGGTATTATGACTTTGGTGTTGAGTGCATACAAAATTGAGCAATAAATTTTGGCTAAATAAATTAGTATGTTACGAAAAATATTTACAAATTACTTATTTAAAAAAAATGTCTTGATTTTAAATAATAAAATTTCATCTACGATCTATTATAATTTATAAAATAAGGACGACTTCTACGATTATTATGTTCCTAAACGTAACCCTAATAGCTTCGAAAATAAAATTGAGATCGGCGTCGTATTTTATGCGTGTATGAAAACTAGCATGCCAAGTGGCGTTTCGTGAACTTTTTAAGCAATAAAAGTTGCAGTATCTAGATCACTCTTTGCGTACAGTCCAGTGTAAATCACATTTTTTAATTAGTCTAGTTCTGATGTCTTAATAAATAGTATCCATTACTTGCAATCTGTGTTAAAACGTTTTCATATTAGGTAGTTAGGTAACGTTAGGGTTAGAGTTAATGCGTCAAGCGCCTAATACAGCAAAGACCTACGTATTGTATAATTATTTGCCCATGGAAGCACAAGTCAATATAGATATTTACCATTACGGCAGATAGAACGAGAACAGAATGAACTATTTACATAAATTTACTTTACTGAAATAATAAACTTTAACCACAGATAAGTAATAGTATTCTTTAACTAAATATACGTAATACATTTTATTGTACCTAATATTATTAAATACTATTATTATGACTTCAACTTAAAGTACAATTAAGATACTTAGTAATATGTTAAATAATATCTAAGCTGCAGTTTTAACCTAGATTCTTACAATATGGCAGTTGTCAAATCGCTAGCTGAGTTGTTGCTTACGACTATTATAGTGATCTTTTGGTTTGGAGAACGCGGGGTTTATTTGTTACGTACACTGTTGTATACTTTTTGCTATATATGACAACTTTATGATGCTTTATCACAACCAATATTGCAATGAATATACATATATATTTGGTAAGATTTGCAGGTACATCACGTTAAATAATAATATGATAGCACGGCGGCCAAAATATTTGTTTGAAAAATAAGCACCTGAACAGATTTATAATCTGGCACGATATAATTGTTAAAGTTATGAACAATTTGTGTGCTGTACAACTAATTGTGACACCCACATCGAATTCCGTATCACGAAGTCAGTTAATCAGATCTAGTATAACTTTGTTAAAATGAGATTTAAATTAGGTAGATATATTTTTCACATGTCTTACGTATAACAGTAATAGATTTGATAACAGTATTGGTGCATACATTCTCATATTTGTATAAAAATCTGGATGAGGCACGAAACCTGGCGCACGATTACTTGGAATGTGCGATATTCGTTAAAGCACCGGCACAATTAAAAATACGTACCTACTAACTGCAGATAGGTACTTAGGTATATAGAACGCAATTCGTGTAGATTCTAAAAGATTCAGGGGGTGATTGTAGATATTAAGATTGGCACATGTGAAGTATAACTTAGGTACCTACGGCCTGGGGTGCGACTGGTTGGATCATCTCCAAGTTTGGTGCACCCTGGGCAACGTGGACGATGACGCATCATTGATTGCTCCTCTGGAGTAGCTGGCGTCAACGTCAACGACCAAGAATCTGACCAACCGGCCCTTTTCAGGGCCAGCTGACCCCATTGCACGAGGGGGTCGGGGCATGGCGGGCCTGCAAGGCTCGCGGGGGTGGGGGCCGCTCCAGGTACCCCTCTGCTGTTATCAGAGGGGACACTGCGAATGGCCCAGGGTCAGTCGGAGTGCGAGGGATATGCTCTATGGGTAACCTTACACCCTGGCGTCTGTAGACCTGACACGGCGTGCGGTTTTAGTCGGTTCAAGCCCGACATAACCGCCCCCGCTGGCTGGCGGGGGGCATCCGAAGGGATTACCGCACAAAAAAAAAAAGTACCTACGGCCTCTAATCTGGAGCATTGATAGTAATTTTCATCGTTCGATATATGTAATTTGTGAGTGGATATTACTTATGGCAATTTTTATGCCAACAACAGGCCTTGGTAACTATCGAACCAAATAACTCGCCGTGATGTATGCATTCAAGAAACAAAACGCGTTTGTTGTAATTACTTACAATGCTTAATTAATATCTACATTTAGAAAAAAATATTACGTAGCCGTACAATTTTTTTCGATTTAAACGATCACATTTAAGTAACAATGTTATATCTATAGTAATTATAGCTTTATGTACAATCCAAACATTGCTTTTATTTTTATATAGGAAGATACAGAATAATATCTTTTATATAATTCGCTTTACTTATAATTATTATTATTATTTACAAATGTTAATTAATAATACTTAAAAATAATATTGCAGCCCGCAATCACCTTCTGCCTCAATTCAGCGCCTTTATTACACGTACACTCTATCCTTCATCTGTACTTCCGCCGTACCTTCATAAAGTAGATTATTTCATATCGTAAGAAAAATTTCTGTCATCTTTTGTAACAGCAGTTTCTAGTATTACCGACGTAGTAATTAGGCTGTCGCTTCTGACGTAAGAGCGCGCTGATTAGAAATTCGAACGTTTGTGCATGTTTTAATAAATCCTGTGTACAGGTGTGATGTTACCTTCGGTGTCGTGCCCTTTCATAAGTTGTTATTTTCTTCCTGTGTTTATCCTCGCAGTGTTGAGCCCGGCAGGGATGGCATTGATAACGCGATAGCAATTTCGTAGCACACTATGCACGAGCAACTCTTGAGTATTGTCTCCTTGTTCTAGTAGGATCATCTTTGTATACAACACAGATATGTTCATAAAAATTTAATTCTAAACATGTTTCGTAGTCTTTTCGTCGAATCTGAGATAACTTACAAAGCTAAATTCATATATTATAATTCATATTTATAATCTAATAAGTCAGTCAATATACATTTATTTAGTGATACATATCACTTGAAGTATTTTCGACCGGAATAACTGTATACAGTCGAATAATTACTAGAGCAGACATAGGCATACTCAGTATTCAATGTATGAAAACAGTGCGAAAACATTATCTTGTGTGTGTGGTCAACAAAACAATTTATGCAACACATTCGAAAATGTGGACGGAATTGACTGCCCATTGAGAGATACTTAAAATGTTATGCACTTCTTGATTCTTTACAACTTGGCGTTTTGGATTTGGTACCTATCTTAATTGGCTCTAAGTGGTAACTAATATATAATTGAAATCAAGGTGAACTATTTGTTGGCAGTTCTAGCTAACTGTAGGACTTTTAAATATTTATTGCTGGCATATATGGACATGCATTTCTTGCATAAGGTAGGTACACGAAGCATCTTATTTACAGGATGTGTGTAAGTAAATGCTGCTGCTTTGTAAATATTTTCACACTGTTCATATCAGTCTATACTTACAGCTACTTAATGCTAATATTCACAGTCTCCGCCCGAGAGCGACACGCGATCTTGCATTCCACGTGCATGTCACAGTTAAGGCGAATCTACTGCACTACAAAAATACGTGGGCAATGTCCATTATGCAGTCAAAATACGAGCCACATACAAAGAGCAAAAATATGTCTCCTTAAATTTTTTTATAGTATCCAATATTATATGTAAATTTAATCCCTCTCTGCTTACGTTAAATAAAACTTTCATTAATAATATATTTCCTTATAACTAAATTACACCCCCCACACGGAATAGATCCCGCATAACGCGAATAATCTTCACAATGTCTCTTGTCAGTTTGGATGATAGATTTACGATAATACAGATAGCCCTGTTCTGAATTTATTGACTTGTACTGGCCGCATATACGTATGCGAACGGCGCACGCGCTAGTCGCCAAAACGGGTACATGCCTTTTTCCATTTGCACTGTGTGCACCACAACTCGCGTTGGTCCATGCCGTATACTTTACGGCACTTCTTGTTATCTGAACGAGGCCGCCGGCCAGGACTGTTGGGTGAGCCACTTGCACCTGATAACCGCATATGCTTCTGTAAAAAATTATTTCCAGTTAGGGAATTTTCAACTGTGATGTACGAGTAAGTTAGTTAATTCAATACCAGTGACACGTTATGCTTACCGGTGAATGACCATTAGACCAGGGATGCGAAACGGGAATGCTTATTGGCCTGGCGGATCCATGCTGAATAGAGAGTAGACCTTGCCTATAAATATAACAAATAAAATATTATTGATGATATCTAGTCTAGGGTATGCTTATGGTATGATCATAGAGATCTGCAGGTACTACACGCGAGTGATTCCGCTGTTAAAGGTATATTATTATGTGGTTATGATATTTTTATATATCTATCACTAAGGTGGAAGGTTAATGGGTGGCTCGTGGACGATTATTTAGACGAATAAAAAGAACGCGTGTTACATTATGTGCGTTACGAAATCTATAAAATAACTATCTATGATTTGTCTAAGAATCCTATATCTATTGTAGTCACCGGTCACTGAAATACCGTGCCAGGAAATTAATTCCGCATCAAAAGGATTCTTTAGAACGTGGCTGTTCGGATTGATTAGTAATATGTGTTGCCTGCTCGTCTACTAATGATAAATACTCTATTTCTAACTTTATTTAGCAAATTTTTGTGATTATATTTTAAAGAGAAAATTGTTACCTGTAAGAGCCTACTAGTTGACGCTGGTATTCAGGATCTTCGTGCGGTGGGCGGCACATGTCTCGATGGGATAGTGTTGGCGGCGGTGCTGGAGCTAGCACTTCCCGCTCTGTATAATAGAACTCCTCTTCGTGATCACTGTCACCTTCTTTCTTTGGCCTGAAATATGAATAATCATAAAATTAACCTTATGTATGTGAAACAAAATAATATATAAGAATGAAACCCAATCCTCGTCACGTGAAGTTTAATCTTTTAAGAATACCTATTTTTATATTGAACCTTACTTCGTTCGTTACTGTATTATGTCAAGTGCCAAGTGTTGATTTATATTTCATATGCCAATGCGAAATTTTTTATTTATTTTAGAGATTTGATGGTATTATTATATAATGGTGTAGCTACTTCTAATTTTTATACTAATAATTTTATGAATAGGAATTTTTATTTAACGTTGTGAGTATTCCATACAGAAATAAACCATGTTATCGTAGCATGTGTATCACCTATACATATAACGAGAGAACAGTAGGGCAGGGTTACGTAAGTGGCAGTTGGCCTTGCTAAGCGGGCGCGGGCGCGGGCGGGATTGTGTTGCCAGCAACCTTGTCGCGAAGCCTCGCCGCTTCCGGGTCAGTAAGGGCCGGCCTTTCAGCGTTTTCTAAGTACTTTTAACTTAACTACGCTACAAAAGTATGAATGTCGCTATCACTTATATCTACAGTATAATGAATGTCCCATTATATTCTCATTAGATAACAACGAACTTCTTATTAATCAAGACATTAATTGTATCTTAAAACAAATACTTCTAATGGGTTCAATATGAGTATCAAGAGAACAAAGAATGATATTTAATCATTGTCTTCATTCCATGTTGCTACTAGAAGAGAAACAATATCACAGATTGACATAACTTTCTATAAGGATGCAGGAAATGAGATGTTTGCTAGCGGCTCATTCAGTCCGTAACCTTGCCAGCTGGTTAGTTGGCGTTGCGCAATTATTATTGCGCCTTGCACGTGCATTAACCGCCGTGCACGTGACCTTTCTGCACGTGCCTAGTGCATTGTATTAATTTGTGCGCAAATTTAGATTAAGATAAGTATTACATAATGATATAATATCTTATTAGAAAAATAAATCATAATCCTATTACGATGTTTATCGACTAAAATTTTAACCACGGAAATTTAAGAAACACAGTTTTTAGATTCGTCATTTCATTTATGATACTTGCTTCTCCTTCACTTATAGATTGGTTTATTCTGGCTTTTACGGGAGCGACTGCCAATTCGTGGGTAGAATTCACAGAGCAAACACACTACTGAATCCCTACACATGGAACGGACTTATTGGGTGTACTTTGATTTTATGTTAATGGGACCATCGTGGCCACGGAGATCGTGGCTGACATAAATACGTACCCCAAATGTGTGTTCCTGATGTGCGCCTCAATAGATGTGCAGCTGTTTGTGTTGTATCCACATCCCCGCCAAGTGCAGACGAAGACGACACTGTTGATCTGTAACAATGAGACATAGATCAGAAATTAATAAAAAAACAATTACAGGTTGGACGGTTCGACCCAAGGAGTGCCAATAGTCTCACTGCCAGGGATGCTCAAGACCATGCGAAGTGAAGGAGTAAAAGTTGGAAAACGGACATAGGGCTTCGATGTGAAGTCCTCGGATTCGACTGGGATTAGCGATAGGACTGTACATTCATACATGTTTTGCTTATTGTACCATAAAGTTTGTTTCTATTCTATTTTAAAGATAAACGTTCAGATCCAATTAAATTTTTAACCATTTTGTATGCTTACTTTTTCTTTTTTATATAACATATCGGAGAATTTCGAATATCTGGGACGTGTCTAGGTGGCTCAGCTGGTCAGAGCACTCCCCCTGTAAGGGACTGGTCGCGGGTTCAAGTCCCGTCCTAGATGTCGTCTTTTTCCGATCTAAATCTCTAATAAACGTTCAGAGATACTATAACTCTAATTAAGCGTTAATTGGGTCGTTCGGTAAATAAAATCAATGATATTACTAGTTATTGAGAAGTAATATCGAGTGGTGTGGTGATGTAGCAGAGACGGAAGCGGCTCTAGGTCGCGCCGTGGCCTTGCGAGCGCCGCGCGCAAGCGGAGCTGGCGCCCTCCTGCACCGCGCCGACGCCACTAACAGGTAGGTGAGTCGGTATGGCTGTGGCAACAGCACATCTCTGAGCATTGAGGCAATTCTGCCATTGATTTTGGAATTAGTCGGCTCGAGTCCGACATAACCACCCCCGCTAGGGGGATTATTTTCCGTATGAAAAAAAAGGGCGCTTATAATAAGCGCACAGTGTACTATTTTCTGTTTTGAGAGCAGCTGTGGTAATTGAGGACCGAACCGAATAAGCCAATATTAACCGGATTCTTGACGTGCCAAATCGAAAGCCGTATACTGCACATAGTTGTCTTGTTCCATTACACTTATTTTAGTTTAGTTATTGTTTAATCACTGTGTCGAACAGAATAGGACATTCAGGAACCGCTGGCAAGACGCCCGACTCTACATTGAACAACACATATTAGGTAAATGTTATACTAGATGTTCATTATTTCTATTCCACTTGGCTCAACTTTTTTTATGATTACCTAATCGAATAGAGGCTTTGCCATTATATATGGACTATTAAAAATGAGTAATTAACAAAATCAGAGCCAACCCTAAGTTAGTGAGGCGTGACGAAGAAAACGCGCGGGGCCGCGGTTGGCGTGTCTTGCCAAAGTTTCTGCATCGACCTTCTACCCAATGCCACATTATTTCGGCCAACCGGGCTGAGTAACATACTCGTCCACTCATATGAATTAACGCACTGAAGTTTACCGCTTGTTACTAAGCAGTAACCTCCTAAATATATTTTGTAATAATAACTTCCTAAGAATCTATCAGGCTGTAAGAAGAAATTTACAGGTTTACTTACGTATCGACAAGAATAAAAGAGATCATTTTCATCTGTTAGGAAAAGTTATCTAATATGATAATATGAGTTGTCTTATTTTAAACATAAGTATTACGAGTTAAATGACGTATACGTTATTGAAGAATGACGTTATCTTATTGTCTTTTCTTATCCATACATAATATGTATATGAGGCGTGCATATTTTATGTAATGTATATGTTACTTTCTTTTTTTTTTCGTGCGGAAATCCCGCCGTCCCGGCAATGTATATGTACCTTTTCTTTTTTTTTTATCGTGCGGAAATCCCTTCGGATACCCCCCCGCCGGCCAGCGGGGGCGGTTATGTCGGGCTTGCACCGACTAAAACCGCACGCCGTCTCGGGTCTTCAGACGCCGGGGTGTAAGGTTACCCATAGAGCATATCCCTCGCACCCCGGCTGACCCTGGGCCATCTCACCACTAACAGCATCGCTCATCCTGTCTCCTCTGAAAGGAGAGGAGTACGGAGAGCGATGTGTTCCCGCCACGTTGGGTATTTGCCGACGATCAATGCCAACCCTATGAAGGGGTGAAGGGGAAGCCATTGACCGCCGCCCAGGGTGTACCGGCCGCTCCGATTCCGTTCCCCCCGGACTGCAGCGGGATCGGAATCGGAGCGACACTCGAGGAGGTTACCCAACACACACCCCAATGTATATGTACCTTTTTTTTTTTTTTTTTTTATCGTGCGGAAATCCCTTCGGATACCCCCCCGCCTGCCAGCGGGGGCGGTTATGTCGGGCTTGCACCGACTAAAACCGCACGCCGTCTCGGGTCTTCAGACGCCGGGGTGTAAGGTTACCCATAGAGCATATCCCTCGCACCCCGGCTGACCCTGGGCCATCTCACCACTAACAGCATCGCTCATCCTGTCTCCTCTGAAAGCAGAGGAGTACGGAGAGCGACGTGTTCCCGCCACGTTGGGTATTGGCCGACGATCAATGCCAACCCTATGAAGGGGTGAAGGGGAAGCCATTGACCGCCGCCCAGGCTGTACCGGCCGCTCCGATTCCGTTCCCCCCGGACTGCAGCGGGATCGGAATCGGAGCGACACTCGAGGAGGTTACCCAACACACACCCCAATGTATATGTACCTAAGTACAATAGAGAAATATGTACTGCCTCGTTCTTCCTATGGTTTAAGCTTACGCTTCTTTGAATAAGCTCATTAGAAATTTTGGAAAAGAGGGTGTAGAGTCCTAATAAATGTCCTTGAGGCCGAAGCCAACCTCACCTGCAAGCCGGTGCACCTGTTACGGCTCGGGCGCAGGTTCGTTCCCGAAAAAGATGATATACCAATCAAAAACAATAAGCGGACCTCGGGCTCCAAAGTGCAAACTTTGGATGCAACTGAGGAACTGCTATGAGAACGATGATGTTTAGAAGGAAATTTTAAAACAAATACGTGTAGTATGTTAACATTTGCTACAAATTTAAATCAGAAAAACTCAACAACCAGGTAATATTCTGCCAACAGAGGCATATGAACCTGTCCTGGATAGCTAAAGCTCATCATTCAAGATCATAACAATTCTTCTCATCATCATTACAAGATTAGAAATGTTACTGGGTTTTGTTATTGGTAATTGGTGGGACCAAAAAATAGCTAGCGCAATATTATATGTGTAATATACCTCTGCCTGTCTCTATTTGGGTATATAGGGGTGAGTATATAAACAAGAAATTTGCGATAAATATGTAGTTATGAATTGCTTTTGCTTCAGTGTTGTGCTGGCGATGCTACATTAAAGTGTAGGCAACAATTTAAAAGTAGGTTAGGTCACGTGAATACGAGGGGGTCGCGTAAAAGTAGTGGGGTTTTGAAGTACAAAGAGGGTTTGAGGGGGAGGGGAGAAGACCGCCAACTGAGTCGTAGCACCACGGCCAAGGGTGATCTGCGAAGGTTGCGTTTCTTTTGCTTATATGCGAAGTTTACTTAGTGCAGCGATAATTGCATTAGGTATCTCAGGTTTTTTAGTACAAAAGATTATTAGGTATAATTATAATTAATATTATTTTTATATTACTGTGTAATCTTAATAAGAATTTTATACATTTTAATTCTGAAGTAGGTATTAATGCAGAAATTAAAACTTAGAACATGCAAAAGGACCCGAAAAGCCATAGGTAATGCCAAATATTCTCTTTTGATTACATCACGACACGTATGGCATTGTCCTTATGCAAATGAAACCTCGTCTTTATCGTAAAACTTATATGAAGATAAAAAAATCTGAAAATGTTCTTATTTTCATATTTGGTTATTTTAAGAACGTGTTATGTGCAAGTAGGTTTCCTGGATCCATTTAAAAAAACTAACTTAAATACTTAATACTTAAAAAAATATTGTCTATTCTTATCTGGTTAAAAAGATCGTGAAATACTTTCCCATTTTTCACTTTTTTTTTTACTTTGAGACTATGTATGTAAAAGTAGGTTTCCATTCGTTGAGAAAAACTGACAGTTTAGGAAAAATATTGTTATTTCTGATTATTTTCACTGAGCAAATAGTTTACTTCAATATTAGCTGCCTTCACGTGCGGAACGAGGGGGCTGGGGCTATTTGTCGGTGCGCGTGTTTCGCTTCAGGAGGCGAGGCGGCATCCCCCTTGCCTTCACTGCACCACTGACCCACTTTCAGACTTCCAATAACACTGATACACTCAAACTGTTTGGCGCTAGCGATATTCCTTTTTCCTACCATCAATATATCTGGCATTCTTACCGCAGTTGTTTTAAAAGATTTCATATAGCAGGTACACTTATTTCCTTTCTTATAAAGCGAGCAAACCGTACCGTAACGAAATAATAGTCGGTACCTATCTACTTTTTGGGTTAACGTAATTATTAGGTATAGTCTTATGAAATTTAATAACAAAATAAATTAATTCGATACGTGAATTTAATCCCAAATTTTGAAAATAAAGTAAGTATCCAGTTTCATATTACCTTTACTAAAATATTTCTGTTAGGTAGGTAGGTACTATACGATAACCGCATATACCTACCTACAACTCGATCTACAAAGTATATTATAACCTTCTAGCTTCTAACACGTTTTAGAATAACTCCACTGTGTGTCTGTGTGTCGTGTGCACGCTTACACGTGCCGCTTTTTGCTTTGTGTGTGTGCAATGCAGTACTCGTTGCCAGTGTGCACTTAGCACTTGCCTACATAAGTAAGGAACATTAATAGAAATCTGATTTGAAGTTTGTATTAAATTCGGTATTCGAATAACAAAACAATACTTGGCTATAATCCCATTAGTACGATGGTAGAGTTAACAAACATTGTTTAATCAAGTTTTGCTATTATTATGCAACAGTACGCTAGTGTTAAATTGACGTGAAATTATTCAAATTATAGATCATAATAGATCATATTAAGGCCTGAAATTTCAATTACACAATTAGGAGAGTTCTGACTCTACATTATATCAAATTTGGTGGCTAACAACTTCTTACAAAAGAAACTTATTATATTATAAACCAATCAATATTTATTAGTAACTATGAACTCCTCGTTAGATTTGAAATAGGTACTTCAACCAGTTATATAGAAAATGTATATATACAAACTGCGTTTTTTTTATAAATCAGTAAACAAACTTGAGTTAAATAAAATTATATTCTAACAAATGAAAATAGAGTTCATGATGGAATAATAATAGTGACGTATAAACCGGAGCGGCACAAAATGCCGGTTTGTTATTGCGCTATCTCTTTCTACCGCGAAATGCCGCGGGATGATGATATTGATTTGTTTTCATTGCATCTCTCTTTTTCCCGCGAGCGTGAGAAATATGTCTGTTTCATCCGCTTGACCTTCTTCACTTACAGCTACGCACACATGCATATTCTCCATAGTACCAGATAAGTTGTTTTCGCGTCATCTCCTTCTAGCTCTAGAAACGAAGCGAACAAGGAAGACGCCATTTAACGAGATGCGATGCGTTACTGACTACGTGCTACCGGCCGGCCGGTACTTTTATGCGGAGTTTGTGACTGGCGCATCCGCTGCTGCGCTACGATTACCATTATCATTATATAGGCCAGCTTTGTTGCATGATGGCGACTTGGGATAACGATTGCTTTGGTCGAAGGATAACGCTAACTGTATTGCATAATTATAAATATTGAAGTAATTTTTTTAGGGTTAGAATATTTATCAAACCAGAAATACATAAGACAAAGGTATCTTATTTCATATTGGTGTTTGTATTCAGTAGGATTTCCAATTTACAATAACTTGACGATTAAGGTTTTTTTTATCAATAAAGCATTTTCCATTGGATTGTGCACATACATTTCCGTATACTTGCATTTAATACTAAAATAACTAGCTATCTATTCTTATGATTGCGTGGGATTCACAGGGGAGGAGCACGCGGAATGGAATCCTCACGTGGCTAGGTGAGGTGGCCGTGTTTCAAAACAAGCTTTGTCCACTAACTGCATGTTTACAAATAAAAACTGCAAAATCATAAAGGTGTTTAAAAAGTGAGTTATAAAATGTAACCATTTCCTAAAGAACTTCCGTAAATAATATTACCTACCTACTAAATTCATTACCACTTAAGTATAGTACTTCTATTATTAAATATTATTATATAAATTATCATTAAATCATCTATATGTAGTGGAGGTAGGTCCTTTATATTTATAACAGGCAAATAACGTTATAATTTTAGTGTTACATAGAACAAAAGAACTAGTTACCGCAGAGCAGTACCTTTTTTTTTTTTTTTTTTTTTTCGTGCGGAAATCCCCTCGGATACCCCCCCGCCGGCCAGCGGGGGCGGTTATGTCGGGCTTGAACCGACTAAAACCTCCTAAGCTAAAAAAAAACATCCATAAGTAATAACATTTTGAACATTACAACGTTCAAATATCATTCAGTATCAGTATAATGATGTATAAACATGTACATAATTATATGTACGATACATGTGCAAGTTGTGTCACACAAAGAAAATAGCTGAGATAGCATGAGTTGATGCATGAGAGAGAAAAAGGTACATGGCGTGTGCACCCCATGAAGCCAAGGGACAACTGTGAACTATGGCAGGTCACTGAACCGGCGATAGGTTTACCCCTTCGGTTTTGTGGAACAGCATAGTCGTTTTGATTTTCACCCACTTAGATCAACTTGGTAACTTATTAATCTTTAGATATAATTATAATATGGAGCTTACGAAATTTTCAAACTTATTACTAAGGTGCGAACATAATGGAGTTATAGTTATGTAGGATAATCTAAATTAAATGCAATAGGATTTAGTCATTTTATACTTAATTGGAAACCCTTATCGATCTTTTCAAAACGTAATCGTATCAAAACTACAGTCTTCAAACGATGTGCTACAGGTGGCGCCTGAGATGCATTGAACTCAGGTCTAAAACATTTCCCCTCGGCGTGTACCCCGCGAACGCGGTGAGGGACGAGTGGTACACCCTCATCTCTTCATGTTTTTTTACTCAGCCTACCTATGCCGACACACACACAGCTCAGACTGCGGACAGAACACATGAAAAATGCCTGGTGGCAAGAAACTACGCAGCGTTCGTTCGCCTCATCACGTTCGTTGTGAGAAACCAGTGCGTCGCTATTGTTTGCTACGATAGGT
Organism: Cybosia mesomella; assembly: GCA_946251805.1. Classification (NCBI taxonomy): domain Eukaryota; kingdom Metazoa; phylum Arthropoda; class Insecta; order Lepidoptera; family Erebidae; genus Cybosia; species Cybosia mesomella. The sequence goes on along the minus strand of OX276390.1, from coordinate 22,767,591 downwards.
AATTGGACCTATTGGAAAGAAGATATTATGACTCTGGGATTTTGGAAATAAATAAAATAATTAATAAAATTTCATTTTCGGCTTTTTCTTGGGAACAAGTCTCCTGCCGCTCTAGGTAAGAAGATAGCAACAACGTCAGTCGTAATATCTAATTAAAACGAAACTTTTGATAGAGTTCAAGTTTCGAGCAAGGACAAACACACATCAGAGGCAGGCAGATATATACACATTATAGCTTTAGCTATAAGAATGTTAAGAAACTTTGGTAGCTAAACCTGTTAATAGTAAATCTATTACATTTAAACTTCTTGTGTATATATATTTATATATATGTATGTATATAGATATATATATAGATTTATAATCTGAATCTTGGAAACGGCTGAAAAGATTTTTTATATCATGGGAAAATCGACGAAAAAAGAAAGTACTATCACCCAGATATTAATATTTACATTAAAACAAAATCTGCAGTAAAAGATTAGACAGATACACGTGATTACTGATTAGTTAAACGGTCAAAGGTGATGAGCGTCATTAGACTTGTGTGCCAGCTGCGTGTAATTGTGCCTCATCCTCATCTACTTCTGCCATTAGAAAATACGAGTAGGACGCAAGAATGCTTGGCACTTGGCAGGTTTACCTACTTATATTATTTTTTTGTAATTGTTATTGTAAACTGCACTTCATAACGACATTATTAAAAGTTCACCTCCTGTGAGTCATACATGACAAAGCTCGTGGACGGTGTCAAGCATAATGACTAATCAGACGAGTCAGCCATCGCCAGTCGGTGCAAAGCCGCGGTACTGTCTTGGTCACCGACCCCTACAGGTTCTAACATGTTACCATTTTACTTTTTATTTAAATAACAGAATTAGATTATTTTATCAAAATATAGGCTTTGAGCTAATCCGCGCCTGACTCCTGGACTGTTATCTTAAACTGTGTAAATTGTTGAGTAGTTCTAGTTCTATTCTTATTTATCTCCTAATTGTTATCAAAAATTATCTAAACTACAAAGTAATTACAAAAGCGTTCTCTAATGAAGATATCTTTTAGTTAACACAACCATAAGTTTCTTTGTTACAATATTAACCATTCAGTGTCTAAGGAAATGTGTTTGTATGTAAGTGAATTTGTGCCGCTCTACAACAGTTAAATAAGGCTTCACTCCATTAGCACACTAAACAGTTTGGTTTTTGACTGTTACTTTCATTTGTTCAATTACTGTTAAGTCATACTTGTAATAGGTCCTTTATGTTTTTATTATCTATATTATATTGATTCTATTGCATAACCGACTTCAGAACTGTACTCTAAAATGTTTTTTTTTAATATTCTTAAGGCGAATGCAACTACATTAATCCAAATCAGACAATTCCTTTATGAAATTTTCAAATACTCATTGTCTGAAACCCGTTTTTAAATGACGTGTTTTAAGCTTTAATTATTTTATTTTTACTTTGTAGAGGTATTTTTTAATTTCAGAATTCATGCTTTGTAAAATTACATTTTTAATATTTCATAACTCCCAACATAATAAACTGTTTAATGTTAAAATAAATAAAAAGATATTAAAGAATGACACTGAGAGATTTGGCAACTTCTCAAACTCTTCAAGTGGCATGATGTTAAGTGTATTAAAAGATTGGAATCTGGCGTAACAATATCAGACATCGCAGTGTTTAATATTTTGTAAAATGGGGAGTTTATTGAACCCCAGGGACTGCTCATTATCGCGTCTGATGAACTCGTCATGCCATTGTTCCAGCCGGTGATACTTTATAGGTATGTCATTTTGTTATTACGTACTGGTTTTACTTACATGCAGAATACGTATTTGCATACATTACTAATCACTTAAGTGTTTACCGTACGGTTATTGATAAAGAACTTACCTCAAAGACGGCTCTACAATTTTCTGTTAATGGTATAGAAAATGACTGTATCATTATGATATAGAAGTAATTGTGCATAACATGACGATATGCTGCAGTAACGGTAAATCCAAAGTTTGTTGATCGCACCCAAGGTTGTTTTACCACACCCCTGATACAGAAAGACGTGAAGTGAAAAGCAAGTGATCCTTCTAGATTTAAAGCCCGAGTGTAAACATTTGAACTGTCAAGAACGGCCAGTGAACCGGCCGGAGTGTCATTGCCCTGCCAATGCCGGTTAAAAAAACGTATTGCCTCCATCTATCTATCCATCGACAACGGCACGCTGACGCAAGACGTGTATTCGTATCAAGAAAAATCATTGCAATATATATAGCTTATGATACATGAGAAATTATTACACACACCAAAATTAAGCAAATAATTTATGTGACACACAATATGATACCTACATTGTGTTATCAAAGCCAAAACTTGTATTACGTCGCGGTCATTGTAATTTGTTAATAACCTATTTGTAATATAACAATTTGTACACACTGTCCTATAATAATAAATAATTGGCCAGTATCTAAAAGGTTTTAATTAAGTAAATGCCACCCACTGAATGTCGTGTCGTGTCACACGCAAAACGGTAACTGTAGCACTTCCTTTGTTCTGTTAAATAGTGCAAAGCAGTAGAAATTATTGCTTAATGTGGTTATACACCCATAATGGCCGCAACCGCAGCTGGTGTTGGCGTATCCGACAGATACTGGTCAATGTCTTCTCCGACAGAGTTTTTGACCGCACCAAGGTTGCCACGATAGGGGTAGTTTCTTGAAGTTCATAGCGCTTTTATATCGATTCATGGATATTCAATGTGTGTGTCTAGAAACTTTGGCATAAGCGATAAAATAAACTAGTTATATCATGTGCAGGGTTATTAGAACGGGGGAATAGCGTGGTGTAGGGCGATGACCCACAGAGCGAGACGGAACGACAACAACACTGAAGTTCGTGCGGTGGACGCCGGTACCGGCATCGAGGCACATTGTTTAATTTTGAATCATATTTCTTTTACAAGTATATTGAGAACACAACTATTGCGTTAACAAAAAACTTGCAAGCACTGCAGTTGAGAGACAAGTAGCTAAGTATGATTTTCTGAATTGCCTATCAGTTTGTGAATTGGTGGAATACCTTATAAGTAATAAATTATCTTTATGTCGTAAAAAACTAGATGCTGAGCATAAAATATTGTCTGCTTAATGAAGGACATGAAAGGTCGACCACGACGTGTGCACGATATCTTCATATTCAAATTATTATTAATAGTAGAAAAGAATATAACCTACACTTCAATTTACCTACGATTCCAAAGTAATAATTACAAGTGCGTTGCTCGTGGGTATAACCTATTTTCGTTATTACACAACCCAATCTTACACAGTGCACATATTTAGTTGAACAGGCTCACTATTATAAAGTGTTCCACTTATTCATGCGATCAATAACTTATCGAACATGTTCCCTGTATTGCTATCTACTGCGAAAACTTGTTGCACGATAAAATACCAGTAAAACAACGTATTGAATATCTAATGTATCTTTATTAGAATTTAAATTATTGCTTTAGCTACATATTATATGTAATATTAGTCAAACCATTTACAAGCTTGACGAATCAAAAAACGAAACCTATTGTGTTTACAAATCAATTCGCATTGCGATGGTAAATCTGAACGCTTCTATTAGTTAGATTATTGCAAATTATGATAAAATATTATTAAAACAAGAATAATATAGTAAATAAATAGCTAGTGATTAGAATAAAGAAAACGACAGATGTGTATTACAAATATTCTTCTAGCGGTGAATGAATTTTCAGCACTAGTACACTACGAGTTCATATTAAATATCCATGACCTACTTGGGAGCTGATAGTGTAATCGAGTTCCTTGTGTGCTATATATTCACATATTGTTAGGTAGGTACATCGTTATTCTATTTGCTTATTCAAAAAAAATCTCGTGAATGTATACACTTTTACCTAAAAAATCACATATTCTATCTAAAAATGTACCTAGGAAATGTTACTACTAGTTTTATATCATATGTCAGTGTTACTATACAAGCTACGCAATTGACGTATTTGAGTGTGACGTAACAAAGAATAATGTTAGCGGCGTGCTGATATAAATCCGACGATAGTGTTAGCAATGGGTGAAGCGTGAACGTTCTGTTATCGACTGTTATATCACAGTGCTGTTACCTAATTTGGTCTGAATTAACGTGTAATTGGTTGACAAAGCACCACGCATGACAAACGCTGCAGGAGCAGGACACATTGTGGCTGTGTGCGTGCTCCGGATAGCAACAGTTGAGCCCTAGAGTGACCTCAAATTAAATGAGAATACAAACGATATACGTGGCCAGAGTTTCTACCTACTTCTGTACTGTTCCGTTATTTAAAAGTTAAAATACAAGTCGTGTTTCATATTAAATAAATCATATAACAATTAATACGAAAATGTCGAGGACAGAATACAAGTCACTTGGCAGCAAAAGCTTGCGTGGCAATAGAATAATTAGCCAGTAGGAGTAGCGCGACCAGTTTCGCACTTGCCATTTACACACCTAATGTAACTGTTTACCAAGTGGGGAGTGATCTGCGCGCTTCTAGTACCGCAATGTCTTCCGCGTTATAAATATAGAATACGAAGGTCGCTTTATTTGCTTTGAAACTACACCAGATTGTTACAATGCAATTTAAACCTTGGATTGAGATCTAACAGGGCATGATCGAACTAGCGAACAAGTTTTTGCACATATGGCACAGCTTCGTGGAGAAATAAGATGCGCAGGGTCTACAAATGCTAAATAAATATTATAAAAAATGAATTGGTAGTGGATTTAGGTGGTCACGTGGCGCACACGTTCAGTTTTTCCGCTCACGTGAGTTTATACAGCACCTTACCCGTGCCATTAGTAGGTACTAGTGAAGTATATGACGTTTTATCAGCTTGCTTATCGTATTTAGATAATTATACACGAAGATAGCGCACACCTCCGAACTCTTACGAGTGTTATCTATCTAATTACAATTTTTACTTTGTACTTCACAAACGTGCATTCTAGAAGGTCTAAATTATTAAGGTAACCTGAACTCTTGAAAGACATACGAGTGGTATAACTTTTAAACTTATAGATATTAGTGAAGAGGCAAGAGTCAACTGTAAGTGGTTCTTTATACTACTATCTAAATGATTTATATAGTTGGTTTCTCTAATTATACAAAGACAATTATGGTTGTTGTTGTTGCTACTTACAGGGCCTGACGGCTCTAAGCTACAATGACCATGAGCCGTACGCGGAAGTCACCTCGACGACTTTGTAGATAACAAATGGCGTATTTTATCAGCGGCAGCGGCAAGCGATAAAGTGGCTTTAACGCAAACACGTTTAATAATTGTTTATCTATTATAGATCATCACATTCATCACTCTGTGTCAAATTATGTAATTCTTTCTGGATAAAAAGCAATAGTTCAGTTTTCTTTTACCGTAAATGACATGATTTAGGCGTTCCAACTATACTGTTGAGGAGGCGTATAATGAGATTTGCTATTAAATTCGAATATTAAAATGAAAATAGTATTTTACTATTCGTGATTAAAGTATTTTAATAAAAAAATAAATATCGATCAATGCTAAACTGATTGTCCCCTTTTTTTACGTTTGGAAACCCCCACGGGCCTCACCCCACCGGTGCCAGCGATGAGGTGAGTATGTCGGAATCGAACTGACTAAAACCACACGATATCCTTCCCAAGCGTCCATTGCCGGGCATCTCGGGCACCCCCTCGAAAGGATAACCCCAGGGTTCCCAGCGGACTTCGGCCGCCAACGCGGCCTCGCCTTTGGGGTCGGGTTTGATCCCGCGTCGGTGATTTGGCAGGCGTGTGTAAGGACACACACGACACGCCTCCGTCTTGGCCTGCTTCTATAAGGACGGCGAGTTGGCCAACTGCCGTCCTCAGGCCCCGATCATGGAGGTCGGTAGTCCTGGGCGTAGACGTATCTGCGGCGTCCTCGCCACAGACTGCGGATCTCGGGGGGCAAGGTTGTCTCCCGCTACCACTGATTGTCCCTTACTCTTTGTTTATGAATTATATCGATTGTTCAAATTATGATTGTTGTGTTGAACACTATGTAATTTACATGTTAACTTAGAATCAGACACTAACGCATCATCTTTCTGCTTTTATTCCATACTATGTATTTGGGATCTCCGCCACATTTATACTTTTTCTATATTCACATCTGCTTACAGTCATCCTCTCCTAGCCATTATCATCTTTATTCACAGAGTCCATTCATCTTACCAGGTCTTGTTCTAGACAATAATTAACAATAGAATATAAAATATGAAAAGTTTGTAGTGCAGTAAATATACTCTGTACAGCAATTTATGGCGCGTCCGAGGTCACACGTGTACCGGACAATAATGAAACTCGTGCAATTTAAATGTTACATGCATGTCGATACTCCAATATCTCAATTTCTTTTATCGCGAGTGCGTCTCGCGATAGTAATTTTTAGGGATTTTCTTTAGAAAAGCCCTATTGCTATCGAGTTGTCGTCGACGTCGTCGTCGTTGCCAATTTTCTGTCACGGTTTTGGGTATGAAGGAGATGAGCTATCGAGTTGCTGTTTTCGGTAAAAGATTCGTGCTGGGGTGAACCATTGCAAGATAAAGAAAAAATCGCAACAAATCGCAAAAAAAAATCGCAAAATCGAAAATCCCTTGTATTCGGCTGAGCTCGTCTCAGGAATTCAACTTGTTTATACATTGAGTTTACACTACAGCAGGGGTTTGAGTGGTAAGTAATTTCCGTGTTTATATTATTGCAAGGTTGTGATTATTCGAAGATGCCTATAATGCACGTTCCCTTTGTTTTATTTAATATCTACTGACTTTTAGAGTTTGCAGTGATTAAAAACAATATACATATTTAGAATTTGGTAATATAGACATCAATGACTTACGACTATTTTAAATGATTTCTATAAGTGTTTATAAATTTAATGTACTAATTACATTTACAATTCTGAGCACTAAAATATTTATTTATGGAATTCTTTTTCTTATAAATTTGTTACATGTATAAATTCTGAGGCATTATATTATACATACTCGTGTGATGATTTCTATGTATGTATTTACAAAAAAAAAATCGGTTGTCTGTAGAGTCCGTTTACTGAAGATAGTTGAACGTGACAACGTCATAAGAACGCGAGGTAACGCCGCATACGGCATGTGGTAACGCCGCATACGTCGGTAGCGCCGCATACGTCATGTGGTAACGCCGCATACGTCATGTTTTTTCGTGCGTGCAGACGGCTCCATCGATTTTATAAGACGTTCTCACGTCAAAAAGCTATGTTATATGCTTTCTGGAACTCATATTGCAAGCTATGCTCAGTTTCGGTCTCGATACAGCTGTTTCCTACAATATAATATGCATAATTTGCGTTTTATATTAAAGGAATATGTTTTATGATTAGAACACGAATGAAGATGATGTTGACTATGATGCCATCCTCATCATAGTCATCATACAAGAGGTTACACAATAGGTGGACTTTAAGTGCTATGAGCCTATGATGCAATGTCGTTGTTACGCTAGATGGCAGCTCGCAGCTACGTCAATGCGCCGTGCGTGCCATTACGCGAGCGGCCAGACCACGATCTGTTTTAAGTTTTTTACTTTTACCACCCATTATTTTTATCATAATTTCTATGAAGTGCTGACAGCGACCTTATCACTTTACGCAGGTTTGGTTTATATCCACTTGACAACCAGTGCCCTAATTGCATTTAAAATATATTGAGTTTAGGCATAGTAATCAATGAAAATTATTTTAGTTCAGGAAACAAACCAAAAAAGCCCGTGGGGAAACCCATTGAGCTGGTCAAGCACCCAGCTGACGAGGTTTCCTAAAAGCCATTGAAGAGTTTAACAATTCCACCTCCTAAATTAAATCAAGCATCAGATCAGTTCGACGGTATCAAATTAATATTTTGTAATCGCGATGTTACATACCTATTTCGATAGTATCAAACCGACACTACAATAGAAGTAGGTTGAAATCGTCTTCCAAAATTAGATTTTATACGCTTTTTACCCTTCTTACAAACTTAGGTACAAGTGTTACAAATGAAGCCTTCGGATACCCCCCCGCGTGCCAGCGGGGGCGGTTATGTCGGGCTTGAACCGACTAAAACCGCACGCCGTCTCGGGTCTACAGACGGCGGGGTGTAAGGTTTCCCATAGAGCATATCCCTCGCACCCCGACTGACCCTGGACCATCTCCGGTTTCGAGATGGCCCCCTCGGGTTTGGGAACCACGGTGTCCCCGTCTTGCCCCGGACAAATGAAGTACCTACTTATCAAGTGTCGATAGCGTAGTGGTTAAGGAGTCGGTCACAATCGAGAGGTTCCGGGTTAGAGTCCTGCACTACAATACCGACGTCGATGTAGCTTAGCTGGAGGGTTTAGCGGAAATACTAGTGATTTAGATTACTCGTATTTTTTATTAAAAAGAAAACGAACGGCCTTTGTTGAAAATCGCTTAAGTAGCTGTACGTTTTTAATTGAGCGAAGTGCATCATGAGAAGCAAGGAAGTCATGTAAAGAATAAATTTACTCTATTATTATCCTCATTCAATTACTTCACGCCTCCCCCGTAGTTAGGGAGAGGCGGCCAGATATTATTATTATTAATTATACATACGAGTATTATACAAGGTCTATGAAAAATACCCGGTTTCTACATATATCTGACTAAAATATATTAGATTTGTCAGTTTAATTTAGTCTAATGGGAGCTACTCGTATAGTTACATCTGTATACATAGAGTGACAATATACCTCCTTAATAAATATTTGCATTGCATGCAGAATGTTGGCAAGGCCTTGCTTCGCTCTAATAGCTGTGTCCTCCGCCAAGGTCTGCGAGCTGACGTCACACTCCTACGTTCGCTCGACAACAAGAGATTTTGCATCCACTTAATTTTAATGCTAATCCACATGATAATTAAACAGTGATGTTTTTAAAGACTACAACACTAGCATAGATACAGTACTAGCGTGGTGTCACGTATTTATAAAATTCGTGATCTCTCTATAAACTCTATATTACTTATTTTAGAAGAGCGGTTAGATTTATGCTGTACTGGGTGGGGTTCGAAATTCATAAACACATGAAGCAAAACTGTAGCATCGACCAATAAAAAAAAAAAGATGTTATTAAAAGACCAAAAGGTTACTACTCAAGTTAAAGACAACTAATTATGTTCAAAAGCAGGATAAGCAAAAGGCAAGTAAGTGGATCATTTCTTTTTTCCAGGTAGAGGTGATGGTGCACAGTGGGCAATGGCCCGGTTGGCGTAAGTAGCGCGAAGGAACAGGTTCTGCACGGATCACATGTGGGCAGGTCGCTGACCCCAGGGAGCTAATCCGAGGAGTCTGACACCCGTTGCTTAGCCGCTTGTCATGAGCTCCGCTTGTCATCCGCTCCGCTTGTTTGGGCCGTAGCCGTAACATAAAAAGTAATGGTGCCTACGAAATACGTCTTAATTATTACGTCACAATCTTTAATTTGAATTGTGAAGACGTTTTTTTATGATAATATACATATCGTCATCGTGCACACGCTGGCGGAGTGTCCGGCGTGGGAGGTGCCGAGGAAGGTGACTCAGGTCTTTACCGATCCAAAGGGCCCACGAGGCACGGAGGTAACTCAGACGTCGTTGGTCGCTCAACGACCTACGTTCTGCATAAGCGCACCCTGGGCAACCTTACACCCCGGCGTCTGTAGACCCGAGACGGCGTGCGGTTTTAGTCGGTTCAAGCCCGACATAACCGCCCCCGCTGGCACGCGGGGGGGTACCCGAAGGGATTTCCGCACGATAAAAAAAAAAAAAAAAAAAGGGGTGACAGGTGGAGCCTGTCATCTTAGCAGAAGGAGGCAATTGTATGTGTACAAATATTCCGATGAGCCAAGAAGGTGCTCTAATCATTATATTATTGGCAAATGACTCTCTTGGAACAAGGAGGTAAGTTTTTGTTTGGAAAATAGCTTTTCTTTATTATGAAAAACGAGCATTCAACAAGTCATAGCTAGGGAATAGAACAGTTGGCAACGGTGGCGATGTGATAATTCAGCTTGGCGACATAACGTCTGGGCATGCTATTGTTCTACTGCACCAATAATAGCCTCTTAGCAACAGCCAGCGCTTGCTTTGGCGTCTATTATACATGTTTCGATTTATTTAGCAATGTTTTAAATACCTAGGAGAGTATATATTGCATACCTCGGTCCACACGAGCTCATGGAGGGAAATAAAATTATTTAAAGATATAATCCTCACGGTATGGCGCTTATGGGAGTCACACTAAATTGATTATCAATTACTTGATTTATTGCAATGCAGGTACAGCTGTAGCCGTAGCGTAGAGTCAGGCCAAAAAGCCTCACGCATCTGTATTCCAATCGCTAAATTGCAGTTATTTTTTACATAATTATACCAAATAAATAATAAATATATTACCAAATTAAAGTGCTGTAACTAGTATACTGAGTATTAAAATAATAATAACTTCTAAACTTTACCGTTTATGATAAACAACTACGTTTACGGGAAATAGCGCGATCAGTGCATGAATGATCACAGCTAGAGCCTCCTGGTAAAATCTTATACTTTAACGGTATGTTCATAGCATAATAACTATTTGTAAAGTCATACTGTAGCGGGAGTATCTACTTACAAGAGAGAATTGATAAAATGTGTATCGGATGTTGAGAACTCGTTGGTGAAAACTGCCAACGAGCACAACGCCAACATCACCACATCACCCACCCTACTTTAGATGGTTCAGCTTTGTAGATTTTAAGTACAGTAGGCGTACAAAACCCTATCAGTCAAGACTCGTGAATTGATGGAATGATAATCAAATTTTAATTGCCACGTAGCATTAAATTTGATTATCATGTCATCAATTTACGAGTATTGACTAAAAGGGTTTCGTTCCTTTCTTACTAGTATTCAATTATCGTCTATAAGGATTAAATTTTGCTAATAGCTTATGAGCAGCGAAAAGCTATTGGATTGTAAATAGAATAGCTATGAACTATGGTTATAAAATAATATGACTGGTGTTCAATAATTTACAAGATCACTGACAGAAGTACTTAGCGAACCAAGATTCATCATTCGTACTGACTTAGTCAACGATGGTCAACGATATATGCTGTCATAACTTTTTTAGAAAGATAGGTACTTATGACTCTGGGGTGTGTGTTGGGTAACCTCCTCGAGTGTCGCTCCGATTCCGATCCCGCTGCAGTCCGGGGGGAACGGAATCGGAGCGGCCGGTACACCCTGGGCGGCGGTCAATGGCTTCCCCATTCACCCCTTCATAGGGTTGGCATTGATCGTCGGCCAATACCCAACGTGGCGGGAACACATCGCTCTCCGTACTCCTCTGCTTTCAGAGGAGACAGGATGAGCGATGCTGTTAGTGGTGAGATGGCCCAGGGTCAGCCGGGGTGCGAGGGATATGCTCTATGGGTAACCTTATACCCCGGCGTCTGAAGACCCGAGACGGCGTGCGGTTTTAGTCGGTGCAAGCCCGACATAACCGCCCCCGCTGGCCGGCGGGGGGGTATCCGAAGGGATTTCCGCACGATATAAAAAAAAAAAAAATAGGTACTTATGACTCTATTTATAGAGACTATCAACGGACTCCCTAGAGTCCCACTAATCGCACTCCGCTTTGACTACTAGGGTCTCACCTAATTAACTTCAGGTTTAGTGACAAGAAACTTTAATGTGCCTAATAATTAACTACTGTCTATGAATCTGACTATGTGCTTGGTCTTGGCATGATTTTCAGATACTGATCGGTCGATCTAGTTGATCACCACGTAGTGACGCACAGAAGTATGTAAAATGTGACGTGATAGATATTCATTCAGTGGAAAGTGACCAAACTTTTACAATACAAAATTGACGTAACCGAGATTCTGAGGATAAGTATGTAGTACTCTCACGCGTAGTCATAGTGTGAAATATAGCCGTTACGTAATAGCCCTGAAAATATGTAAGCGTAGACCGAGCGCGACGAGTGTCCGGTCCGCCCACCACAACCATTTTGCCGCCAACCGCCAACAATATGTACACAAGGTTATAAACACAGCGTAGGTATCGTGGGTTAATACAATAGACACACACACACTGAAAAACACTCCGGTTTATATGTATGTAATGACAGTTAACATTAAACGTACATTATGCATTCTATGATAAAATTAGTAACATCTCACTGGACACCTCTAATTAGTTTTGGCAGATAAAGTCAGGTTGGTGAGTTGGTGACACGAATACTGTTTCTTGAACCTATAATTATTGTTTAATCTACATACTTTATTTTTCGTTCTATTATTTTTGGAATTTTCTCTGCGCATTTTACGATGTTTAACTTTCTGTAAAACTCAGTCGAAAAAGTTGTAGGTATGTGGTACGTATTAGGTCACACATTTCATTTCATCTTTATTTCAATTTCTTTCTTCAGTGAGTGTTTGAATTGATGATTAAAAAAATGAAAACAGAAATGTTAAACGTTAACAACAAAAATTACGGTTATCAGTGTACCTAGCTCTTTTTTATTTCAAATGATCTCAGTTAAATAATTTATTTTATCTCTATAAAACTACTCTATTTTCTAGCACAGTGTTTTAGCTAGCTGCGAAATCACATGAGTTATAAGACTATGTGTGGGTGTCGTTCCTCGAATATTACTAATATTAGGCATTTGGCATGTGTATTTGTATATACATTGGCATATTACTTCTGCAAAAACTGCGCCATTGAATTGAAGGGATCATGAAGTAAAATTAAAAACGCAGAATCAATTGTCTTTTGTGCTTCTGTATGCTGCGTGGGTGTAAAATCAAAACAAAACGCTTTTCTGCGTCGTAATATGAGCTGCTATTCTCAAAATATCTCCCGTAGGACAGAATCTGTGGAATTAACTATAGAACGTTAATATATTTTAGTATTGTAGAATGAACTTAAACATTCCCTTTTTATCTTTTCGTGTTCCAGCTCCTTGTTTTTTCAAACGTACAGACGTTTGAAAAAACAAGGAGCTGGAAAAAAAGGACATGTATTTGTTATCTAAAAATATGTTAGTGTATTTAGTTGTAATTCGGACTTTCTTCTCTATAATCTCAACATACTGTGGCACATTTGAAAAATCTAAGTTTTTACTCGACTGACTGCCGACTAAAGAAGATGTGTAATAATATTTTTAGGGTTCATGGATGTGCGTTTCTTTATTCCACTTTTACACTTTTAAATGTCTTAACAGATTTGGATGTATGGGATTCTTTAGAATTCTTATATAATCTCGTGGCAATATTTTTAATTTTCCTCTATTCTGAATGAGTTTTGGCAAGGTCTTCTTATCCTCTAATTTTCTAAGTGATTTTGTCTCCTTATTTACGATTATAAACAGGAGTTAAGAGGGTAAATCTATATTTTAGGTTTGTAACTCATTTGCGAACAGGCGATAATGAATATCTCATAACTACCTGTATTAAAATATCAACTGCAGTGCACTCACTCACGCAGTCATAAACATTTATGTCAATTTTACAATGGTGTTGCATAACTGCGGCCGCAGAGCACTGCGCCGCGCCTTGACATTGTACGACACAGTGAACTGCGCACGTGGATCGTAAATTATATTATATTATGTGCACATACGATCCAATCAGCCACTAGAATTATAAAATGTGCGAAAATGCACATTGTGGTTATCTGACGAACGGATATTATATACATTAGGATTAGGTATAAATTAGTACCACAGCACAAAACGTAAATCCTTTATTATGAATACAAATCTTAAATAAGTTTACCTGTTTATTGGCTTGTTACTTACATAATGGATTTATTATAGTTGTCATAGAAATACCTTTTACCTCAACGGGAGTACTGTGGATCCGGATAAACCTATAAAAGTTGGGTTTAAGGTTGGAAAATATGTAACAATAAATAAATGAATATTTTAGGACATTCTACAACGCTACCTAGACCCAAAGTGTTATATGTATATGAATTAACATATACATATAACAATACCCAAGAATATGAACATGAATGAATATAACATTAACCCAAGAATTGGAATACACATAGATACATTTTCTTTTGTAAATAGGTATATACATTACATACGACCTCTGTGGCGTAGCGATAGAGCATTTGACTGCTAAGTCAGAGGTCACGGTTTCGATTCCCGCTCATTGCAAATATGTATATTTGCATTAATCTGGGTGTTTCTATGTACAATATGTATTAATTTACAAAAAAAAGTATCTAAGTAAATGGCACTGTGTAATTTGTCCTAGAATATTTATTATTTATTTGTATTATACATAGAAACACCCAGACCAATACATACAGACATATTCATGTATACAAATATTTGCATTGAGCGCAAATCGAACCCAGGACTTCAAACGTAGCAGTATAATATAAACGTTTCTAGGGTACGGATAGTAAAATTATAACATTAAATATGTGTACTTAATTATGTTATTCCATGAATTTCAATTTGTAGACATGAATGATCATGCAAAGGGTAAAGTCGAACTATTAAAAATCATCATGGGCTTTCTACAATTTAACACTTCCTTTCCTGTCTTATTCATCACAATGAATCATGTTATAATGCAACATAGTAGGTACAAACCGCTGATATATATATGTTAACCAAAGTTATAATTTTCAAGGTATTTACTATTGCTTAATGCAAATAGGCTCTCAGAAATTGAGTAGCAGGCAGTAAATAGATTCTTAAGACACATGCCACAAATAAAGGGACCAATTAATTGTGTTGATTGATAGAATTAGTGCATAAGTCAGTGACCTCTTATCTAACACATGACTTGGAATATTAATACAATAGGTATATGAGATTTGATATCACTCTGCAATGTCACTTGTATCACAATCGCTGATAACTGTAGCATAACTTTATGTCACTTAAGATTCTAACTCTATTTTGGCGAATAAAAGAATGCTGAAGAATGTTTCTGCCGCAAGCCTTATGTTTTAGTCGTATTATTCAAAGTTTTGATTACGTTGGCGATTTGAACTTTACCCTGCTAAACATGTAATATATAATGAATCAAGAGGAACGAGATCTATGAAGATATTTAACATAATTTGCAACGCGATTGGCTATTAATTGACATTTACTTCTAGGCTTGTTTTGTTTTCAATTCAATCAATAACAGTCTCGTTTCTGTTTTGTGTAACATGATTGGTCACAACATGACAGTTTGCGACAATACTTTCCATATTAACGAGGTATAAGGCCATTTCCTCGATTTTATATTCCGATCTGCTAGAGTAGGGAAATTGCTATGCCATAAAGTAATTTATGATAGAAATACTTATTCCATAGTAGGTAATTTATTGCATACTGTTACGCACGCTGTATACAACCGGATATCCTTACTTGGAACTGTGACGTAACACTTTACTAAGGATGTATTAGTAACAAACACCTGTAGGAGAAAGTGACCACTAGTTAGCTTTTATATTCCACTTTATTTGAATTCAAGCTAACTTCTAAAGATAAATTCTGCAGTTTTCTTCCAGTTAAACAAAGAAAATGTATTTATTGTGAGTCTTATGATTTATGATGATTGTTAACATCATTGTAAACATGCTTGAAGCGCATCTGTGCAGATTGACTCACAGTTAGATTATGCGTCACAAAGCATTTGACGATCATGATATGTCGAATCGGAAGTAAACAGTGCCATAAACAACACCGACCATTGTTTTAATGGAACAATCGAATGCGGATCTAAAAGTTTAGTTTTAGATATAGATATCACTCTTAAATTTTCTTTTAGTTGGCAGGGCAACATTAGTCTTTTGTAAATATTTACTATTGGCCGCAAATACTTGTGATACTGAGAAATATCACTGGCCAGTTACAAATTACAGTGGGAACTCTCACAAACCATACGAAACGCAGCATACATATATTTGAAGTCTATGGAGGATATAACATAAAATATACTTTTCACCTCTCATGTTCGGGAAGTTTAATTTTCATGGGTAGATAGCCGGGTGGAAAGTAGCTTATTTCATCCCTAGGGCGGAAAGTAATTTTTTTTTAAATTATTTTTAGGTTTTGTCATGGAGTCCAAGATAATTAAGTTACGTCATAATGCCTTGATATCATGACGTTTCGATATTTTTTTTACATGGCCGCTTAGATGCACATCTCGTGACCAACTCGATTACAATGTAACCAATACATTCGATTTTCAAAACTTTACGAATATTGGCAGTATATACATGAATTATAACTTTTTTTTTCAGTTTTACAAAAAAAAAACAAATTAAGTTTGCTAAAGAATTAGCGGGAAAACGATATTCAATATAGATAACTCCTTGCGTTAATTGTGGTTAAAAATGGTTTCGAAAAGTGATTCCAGTGACTTGGATATTAATTTAACTCCCGATGAGATTTAAGAACAGGCAAAAGCTGAAGTTATTAATCTATTTCCAATTTTTCCAATTTTACTGTAAACTTTAACTGATTATTATCAGTATACCTGTTTCATTAAATGTGTGTGTAGTATTTTAATTTCCTCACATAGTCGAAATGAAAAGTAGAGTGTTTACCTCGGGTGAATGTCACCATTTCACCCTCGAACTATTGGCGCTCTCACTTCGTTCGAGCGCCAGAAATATCTCAGGTGAAATGGCTGACTTTCAACCCTTGTGTAACAATCTACTATTTCCGATGGAGCCGGCCCATTCGTAGAAAGGTACAACTTAGTTAAGTTCAGAGGTCAAGTTTACTACTGTTAATGACTGTTATACATTGTAAATTTGTATCCTTATATAGTATCTTAATTCCGGAGATGCTCGATATAATGATTTATAGAATGAATGCGGCCAAACGCTTTCAACTCATTGCCGAGAAGATTCTATGATAAACATTAACGTCGACTTATATCTGCAGTCTTTGTAATACGAAAGCGACCACGAAGTGTGTCACGGTCTAATTGAAGTCGTACTGGTGACTGGGCACGTTCCACACGACATATCTGTATAATTTTGGTTTCGGACCGTTAACGTAGCTCCGTTTCAATTTGAGCATTAGATTGAAAATTGAACATACGAGTCTCTCGAAATCATGAGTCGCTAAATTTCAATTGCGAAAACTGAATATTTCAAAGAAGCAAGGAGACAAGGTCTCATTTAGTTGTATGCAATAGTGCGTGTAGGAATGGTTTAAATGCGTCACCACCTACAGAGCACGAATACCACCCATGGATAGACTTATATTATCACCTTCTAATCAATTTAAAGATGCCGACACATTCCTGATATCGTGATAGAACATCATCAGTAATCAAGACCTATGCAACCTGGTTGAAGAGACAGGTAGTTAAAGCTAAGTACAGTCGTCCTCAAAAGTTACTGAATACTAACAAACGATCTTTACTTTGCTTTATTGCAATAAAGCAGGCAAATTACTGTGAATATTTTTTAGGTAATCTGCCGAGGGCATATTGTTATTATAATATTTCATGTTTTATTTATTAGTTCATTAAAGATTTTCGAGCTAAGGTGATCGCTATCTGGAATGTGTAAAGGTACTTCTGAGGGCCACGGTACCAACTTAAACTACAGAATACTACCTATTAACTCCGTCCATGGCACGAGTGTATTAATCCTCGTAACACAACTATATATCACGGCGCGCAAAAGTTGAAAAGTTAGTATATTTGGGTTGATTAGTCGGTTAAATACCTAAAATATGTATAAATACAGCAATATAAACACAGCAACTCTATTATGAGATTAACAGTACAATTCATGCTGCAATGACAATTTCACACCAGAAACATGAACAATGATGCACAAAAATGTAGAGTCAAAAGCAAAATTCCCTTATTCAGAATTTATTCAGGTCATAAAGTAAAACTTATGAACGTCCCGATTAATGCTTCTACATGTACATTTGCAGCCAGATTATCAAGGCAATAAATGAGGTCAGTAAAAAAATATTTCTGGCAATAAGAACTAACGGCCACTCTTTTCCAATTGCCTGCAACAATGAACTTAATGCTGCAACTAATAGACCACCCATGAAGAAAGGGTAATATCAATTACTTAATATAAAAATGAGACAGTGACGGGGTAATGTTTATTTATATCGAAAGTTTGAATTCGATTGAGAAATTTCTTTTGGGACACTCTTATAATAGAAACGTTCTATTCAGAAACTTCATTTGGAGAATATTAAAAAAAAGCGGCCAAGTGCGAGTCGGACGGGCGAGTCCGACTCGCACTTGGCGTAGCAGCAAGTAACATAATAATTTTTTTTTTTTAATTTTTATATTTGAGTTGATGGAATGAAAGGTAAATTGCGGTTTACATTTATGACGTATTAAAAAAAAAACTACTTACTAGATCTCGTTAAAACCAATTTTCGTTGGAAGTTTACATGGTAATGTACATCATATATACTTTTAGTTTTATCATTCTTTTATTTTAGAAGTTACAGGGGGGAGGGGGCACATTTTACCACTTTAGAAGTGTCTCTCGCGCAAACTATTCAGTTTACAAAAAAATTATATTAGAAACCTCAATATCATTTTTGAAGACCTATCTCTGTGTGTGCCCATACGTGTGTGTGGTGTCACACACGTATGGGTTCGATGAAAAAAAAATTTTTGAGTTTCAGTTCTAAGTATGGGGACCCCCAAAATTGATTGTTTTTTTTTATATTTTTGTATAAAAATCTTAATGCGGTTCACAGAATACATCTACTTACCAAGTTTCAACAGCATAGATTCTATAGTTTAGGAAAAAAGTGGCTGTGACATACGGACGGACAGACAGCAGACATGACGAATCTATAAGGGTTCCGTTTTTTGCCATTTGGCAACGGAACCCTAAAAATGAGTTAAAATTTTTGCCCTAAACATACATACATTGAAAGGAGAAAATTTTGGACCAAATGAAAACCCGTCACCCCAAGCAGCACCCGTTGACGAGCGCACACAATTAAATATAATAAAGAAAAGGCACACTTACAAAACTTACCCTTTTCTTACGAGGGTGGATTTCTTCATAGTCCATAGCAATGCCTTCGTCGCTGAAGGATGATGAAGCCGGTGGCGGTGAGGGTGTTCCTGAACGCCATGATGAGCCTGAACTGCTACTGGCTCCTGGTGAAACCGATGATCGACCGCCCCATGCACCTATTGATAAAAAGTCCCCTTATTACAAATATTATGAATGATTGATTATTCATCTTATGAGGGTGTATGGGGTGCCCCACCAAGATCTTGGGAGCCAAAGTCAACCTCATCTGCAAGCCGGTACACCTACTGGTTTTCGAACGAGGTTCTGGTTTCCTCTCGGGGTTAGGAGGTCAGACGGTAGTCGCTTCCATAAAAATAAAGATATAAGCCATGTCGAAAGGAGGAGGTAGAGTAAGCGGACGCCGGGGTCCGAGGTGAAACGGTTTCCTGGTTGCATCCTAAATGCAACCAGGCAAACGTTCTTATGATGATCATGAGGTTCTCGTGTTTATGAAGCTGTTGGTTTGCTTTTTCCATAATTGCATAACTAATCTTTGATTGGTAGCTATGCAATTTTTTATTTATTATTTTTACATAATTGCAGTTTCATATTTTTTTTATAATTTTGATCATACAAATTACAATACATACGTAGAGTAGCTAGATAAAAATAGAATTTAATAAATTGCAGAACGGAACTTTGGTCAGACACTTTCACTCATAAGAACGGCTATTTTCTCGTGGCACACATGCGCCGGCGCTTTAGAACAGTCGCTTGGGCTGTTCTATAGAGCAATCGTTAAGTTTTATTGGCGGTGTGAAACTTCTTGCTTCTCCGCATAGATGTTGCGTAAGTTGTCCCGAGAGGCGGCTCAATGTAGTGTTAGTGAGCAGATCTTCATCTAAATCAAGCTATGTACGTAATTAAATGATGTTGAATTACTTTATTCCAATTATAATTACTGTGTGATGTAACATCTACTTTATTTCGGCACTACATAAGCATTTTCGAAAACAAAGACTTTGTAAGCGATTGTCTTGAATCGTCGCTGTAGTACCCCGCTAAGAGAGTATAATAAAAAGTGGGATTGTTTAAATAAGGTGCTACTACGAATAATATGCTAGTCGAGCAAGAGCACATTTGGTCGGAGCTCATCATGACGACGCTGTTACACCAAATACCTGTCTAGACTGTGTCTAGACTACAGTCTAGACGCCATTTGCCTTTTACAAATTTTGTACTGAATACAAGCCCTCCCTAAGCAAAAATAGCTATTAAAATGAATAATTATTAACTTCCAATAACTAACATACTACAATTTCATTAAAACTACTAATTGTGACGTTACACAAAACTGAATAATTTAGTATTTATTAAGAATACGAATTTTATGCTCGATGTCTTAGATTTGTATGTCTAAGTTTTATTACGTAAACACTCGGTCAACGCTAGTAGTAAAGCCTGCAGCTGCAGTTCAACCACGAGCATGACATAACATCGAAATGACGTAATAATAAATGTGAGAACTGACGGACTACCGATGCTGGATCAGCGTTGACGTTGGTACAAGCGTTGGTAGCATCCGTGTCTGATGTGTGATGTAGTCGTGTCGAGCGACTTACTGGGACGCGGCGAGTTGGGCGAGCAGCTGAGCGACATGAGGACGAGGGCAGCGTTGCACTCATTCATCTGGTCGTCGCGCTCCCCGTAGCCCAGGTCGCAGGAGCTGCTTGGGCCACGCTTACGTGAACTGAAACAATGCAACACAAAAAGTTTATTGATTGTAATGAAAGAGACATTACATAATATATAGGTTTCCGCTTATATCTGCGTGCGCTCGTGAGCTGGTCTTGATTCCTGAAGCGAGTATAGTTACTGGGTTTTTCTGTTAAGAAATTCTCAGTTGCAGCACGGATCTGGGAAACGTACTCGTTGGCAATTGGCTCTCATTTTCTTACGTGGAACTAGAAAATATGGCGGGCGAAATGTGGGTGTATAATATACTTCTACTTCGGAACTACACAGCATAAGGCACCTTAAATCTTGCACCTTAAAGCTACAGAAGTTGGCAGTCAAGTTATTACCTAAGTCTTGAGTTAGTAGAACTATCAGTAGAGGAATCAGGTTTGTTCTATGTCTTGTTAAGATTTTATAGGATTGGCGAAACACAAGTGATGGTGTTCCAAGTTCCATACGATATCGTAACCGGCTTTCCATTAAACGAGGCGAAGACTTTCAAGAAACCTTACGGTCCTATACTCATAAATAGTTTGAGGAAACGACTCACCAAAATAGATAACTTTAGCAAGATTCCTGCAACGTCACGTTATTGTGTAATTCGAAGATCATCGATTCTGTCCTACTTACGAAGGTAAACTTGAACTTTTCACGAACGATAAGACATTCAAAAACACTCTGATTGAAGAAATATCAAATAAACAGAACTCTAACTATGAATAAGCAAATACGAGTACTCTCTATGTGCGTGGGCAGTTATGGTTCTAATGGATGGAATCATGAGTATTTCGCAGTTCGTTTTCTTGGAAAAACCGATTGTTAGTACTCTAAAGTATCAGCTTGGTGGACAAAAGCGAAGAATAGATAATATTTACAGAAAATAAGGGAGTTTGCACAATGTTTATTAAAACCCAATTTCAAATTAACGTTGGACATTACTGAAAGTGCTCAATCATTTTACACTTTTGTTTATTTATTTAGTCAAACATCATTCAAATTTACTTGACCGGCTTCGATGAATTGTTTAGTGTTTCAAACCTTTTGATAAAAGAAAATAATTTGGTTATAATGTTTCATCTTCCTATCATGTACAAGCGTACGCGGTTGAAGCTACGGGTAAAATAAATAAACATTAGAGTCACACTACTCATTGTTGAGATTCTGTTGAACTCTCGGTTGACAAGTTCAAAGGCTACTCGAAGTTACCGAAAAAGGTTCATGTCATTGAACAATCAACAAGTCTAGACTAGATTATTGAACTCTGCAGCGAGATGGCGGTGTGAAGAGCTCGAGGTCGCAGGGATGCGTGGGGTGGGTGTTTATTGCGCAACCGGCGGCGACCCACAAACGCTAGACCTTTAGTCACATAAGAACGAAGGCTTTTGCTCTGACACTGCACCCTTCAAAAGTAGGGTCGTTCAACTGGTGTTCGCTATTGCGGTGAACTGAACGCCCGATAAACACAATGGATTTCTTATGTCTAGCCGTTCATGAAAATTAAATCGAAAGTAAGTAGGTATTATTTTTTGTATATCTAAAAACTAGACTTCGGCTTACACTATCCTAACTGCCGGTATTGATAATAGCAGTAAGGCTTATGATATTTTTCCATGGATATGTTCTTTGTACTTCGATTGTTATTATCATGTGTGTGTAACAAAGAAACATGACGTTAACTCTTCTCAACTGATACGACACCTACGAAAAGATGTAATGTTTTTCCTTCGTGTTTTCAGTCAACTAAAATAAAAAACGTACGTACCTACAAACAAAAAAAAAAATCGATGGTAAATTTTTCAGCAGAGAACAATGGAAGTGTGTTTAATCAACACAATGTCAAAATAAATGTTTATGTCATTTGTTCACATTTGTTTGCTATTATTATGAAATGACGTAAGTAGATCTGGAAATGTTTTACTTGTGAAGCGTTACGGGCCACTACATTTTAATTGTGCAATATAATTAATCAAATATTGTTTCTGATTTAGGTAGGTATTACATGTCAATTGAATCTTTATCGCACACCAGTCGGGCTCAATTTGTACAGATCCGAAAATTTTGGGACAATTTGAAAAAAAAAACAGCAAAACAGAGGACCGATAAAATTTTATAAGTAACTCTAATAATCTAAAATCAAAACTTGAGGCCGCGTGCCTAAATTATAAAATTAGAGGTACCTGTGGCCACCTATACAGTATTCATTTTAGGGTGGATATCACCAATGATAGTGTGCGGGGATGAGATTAATTAAATCTTAACAAACAGCTGTATTTAATTGTGTAAAACTTGAGACCCAGCTTAGTTGAACGGATTTTCACGGATGTAATCCAGCTTAAGAAGCATAAACATTAAGCACTGAATAATAAACTCCAAATTATTTGCATAATTATTTGGTGGAAGGTGCGTGTCGCGACGTTTTAGGTGATTGATCTCAACTTGAACTTGAGCCGGGTTCATTTCGGGAGGCTGCCGCGACGTCCTTGGCGCGGTGGCGGCGGCGGCGCCCCGGCCGGCTTCATTCACCCTAGATCAGCGACCGGCGCGGGGGCGGCGACACGCTCGTCATTCTTTATTAAATAACATAAAGGTAAATTTTGTGATACAAGTTTCCACGAATAAATTACGCTAAAGTTCCCTCAACTGATGCGTTCACAAAGAAACGAAGGTCGCATGTGTTAGGATATTTTTCGTTGGGCAATTAGCAAAATGCTCGTGTACGTATTATTTGTACAAACACGTAAGCAAGATCGTGACGGAGTAATCTGCAAAGTGAAAATAAATACATGTCTCGCGCGACCTAGGAACGCACCCTGCAGACAAGGTGTATTCACCCCGTGTCGTTGCGTCCTACCAGCAGGTTCGTTATCCGATTCAAAATAGATAATAACTTTACGTACTTCATGTACTTTAGGTCGTTTTAACATTACACAAAAACTGTGATAACCAGGTTAACGTAACTATGGCTAATTAAGAGTACAAAAAGCGTAAAGAAAAACCAAAATGAACATGTAGGTAAAATCGTTCTATGAATAATTTCAGGCGGTAAGATGGGATATTTAAGATATATCATTCGTAGGTCATATCGGTAGGTTCAGTGTTATCAACCATAGATTATACTACGGACAAAAGCGATGCTTTTTGAACTGCAGAAGTGGTTTTGAGGTTTTATGTACAAGAAAATGTGGACGCTAGTCGATGTACTTACTTAAACGCATGCGTAATGTCCACGATATATCTTTATCGTACGTAATGATAAAGGTGTATCGTGGACATTACGCATCGCGTTTACTCATGACGAATTGATAACTTTAATGTATTCAGGGTTTGTAACTTTCACAATCAAATACAATGCTATAAATCGCGTCACTAGTTATTGACGTCATCGCTGGAGAACCTCGGTGAAGTGTTAATGCCGTTGACAATAAAAGAAATCGTTTCGTTCGCCACGGTCGGTGTCCGGGCGATTGCTCGGCTGCACCAGCTGTGTACACACTCGCTGTAGGTACGTTGCGCTGGCATAGTACGCATGTAACATTGAAAACGACCTTGCCGCCTGTTGCCTGGCTACCGTGCCACTGGTTCAGCACTGATAGCGAAAATGTTGTTTATTACTCTCACCGATAATAAAAGAACTCCTTGAGATAAGAATCGATGCCGGGGTTTATGATTGTAGGTATTACTGATGTTACTGCAAACCGCATATTTACAGATGTAGGGATGTTGCGATGTGACATCTCACAGGAAAGTACCTACGGAAGAGAATGACATTTTACGCCTACCCAAAACTATTGCGACAAGGGCAGGCAGATGGTGATGATAATGAAAGTTTACTGATAAACACTACAAGGCTAAATGCTTGTGTTTGAATTGGGACAGACAAAATGCAGGCGAGTCGACTTTTGTGACGCCGGTGTAGCCACGTTTTGCTGTGACCGCCAGGCTTCGTGGGTAACAGCTATGCCACCTCCGCCGGGCTCGGTAGGAGGGGTAGACCCATGAAGATAATAAATAATAAAGAATGGTAGGCCACAGATCACCTAATAGTTGCCTTAGCGTCGTAGAAGATGACATGCGTGCCAATGGTTTTACTACCATGGATGGCCAAGACTTTGCGAACTGAAGGAACAAAGCTGGAAAGCGGACCCCCAGACACCCAAATGAGAGAATCAGTCTGCGGTGGACCGGGACTAACGCTAAGATGATAAATATTTCATAAATCCAATACCTTAAAGTGGATCTCACCAAGAAGAGTAGGAACTGGGATAAAACCAAACCAAACTGGGTTATCACGTTGTATCTAATTGATTTAATTGAGTAAAACGTAAGAACCCAGTTTAGTTACATGGCAATTATTTTCACTGGAGAAATCCAACCTTAGGCATTGCGCCACGTACCTACCTATTAACGTGTTATTTTTTATTACCAAATACCTACGTTCATATTAGCGCACATTGATAAAACTATTGTATTATAAAATTCTTTTAATACGTAAGTAATTAAAACTAAAAAAGTGTAAGTGAGCCTTGCCAGTCTTACATAACGCATAGAGATATTATAATAACAATTCGTTTCCTACTTGTCGATTCAATGTCGTATGATAATGATTGGCCGATTTGAAAAACAAACTAGAGGCCTTCAGCTCGCTTATTGTAGTTCGCCATGTTTTATTCTAGGTGAGCTCGGAGCTAATGCGCTTTTTTACTATGTTGATGTAGGTCGGGCACGTTTTTTGTGTCCATAAAACCTTAAATCCGTGTTGGGGATTCTTGTTCGGAAGCAGTCTGTCCCCGACCAGCGGTTTCACGGGCCTTCTTCGATGTATCTTACTTTTATCTCCTGAACATATATAACCATCGAATATACACATTTTTTACTTAATCATTTCGTTTGGAATTGTGAGGAGTTACATTGCAACGGTTGCGTGTTCATTGTCTATAAATAACGATAAAAAATGTAATTGCACTTATGTTGACTATTTTACAATTACAGCATTTTAAACCGTCTACGATTACATTATAAAATATATGTACATATTTAAATGTGTGATGTAAAGTGACCTGTACAGTACGACCAGTACTGGAGGTACAGTACAAGTTTGCAAATTACCGCTACGACTACATTTTCAATAGGTCGCACAATAATCTTAGTTCATTTCAAGGACTTTGTTTGTAGGAGATGAGATGGCAGATATAGTGCTTTTTGTAGTCTGTAAAGTGTTACTAGGAATTCTGATTTATTATTACAAACGTTCCTAAGACCTATAATAACATTTGTATCTGACATGACTAGAAGTAATTTGGTTTATATCCTAGTAGTGTATAACTATTAGTTTATATCACGAATTTCATTATACTACGGTTGATTTCCGAGAACAATGAAAAGAACTGTTTTTATGCCTGCCGAGAAGTGTAATAACCTGCAGGTAGGTCGTCGGAAAGTCAACTGAGAGGTGCACATTTCGGATGAGTAATCATTTTCCTTGTGTATGACGTATGGGCGTTTTGCACTACTCAATCCTTTGTTTAATTTTGTAAGTCCGGTGAAATTAGAATCAAATCTGTTGTTTCTACTTTACTTTTAAAACAATGAAGATAACATTAAAATTATCCATTAAGTAGGTTGCATAATACTGAATAATTTTTGTAACACTTTCTCAAGGTAGAGCGGCATAACTGCACCTGCCGAATGAGATAACGGGCCTCCACAACACCAACGAAAGCAAACGTATACCCAACGAGAAAGTGCCGCCAGCGCACCGCCCCACCACGCCGCGCGCGCGGGCCTTCTCTTTACATGTTGCGCAAACCCATGCGGAATGTAAGTTAATGTCTTCTATTCTAACTTTGTTTTGTACTAATAAATAATAATAAACGCTCGCTTGCAATTTAGTCCAGTGTAATCGTTCTAATCCTTAAAAAAGTATCTCTCTAGTTTATAAGCTGTAGCATGCCATCCATATTCAATAAATAACACTGGATTGTAGGTAAGCTCAAAATTCTAAAATTTCGTTCAATTGCATTAAAGACTCGATAATGTTCACTAAACAGGCTACTCTCTATTTTATTATTAATGCAAAACAAATGTGAAATGCTGCTCACGGGAATAGTATCACTTTTATATCCTTGACCTGGTTGGAACTCGATGCAATTCTAAAAAGTAGATACTAATGACTAGTAATGGAATGTAGATTAAGCTATTTTTGATATGCTTATGTAATAAGAAATGACATTGCCTTGGTGGTTGGCATTGGTGAATTATGACGGAGCAACGAAGCAAATAGAAGTAGTTTCGTTATGTGGAATGCCATTCGTTTTGCCACCTCACCGCATGACAGAGAATGGTATTACTAGCGTTCATTATTTTACCACAAAGACCTTAAATCCTATACAACTCTTCAGCTGAGATTTGTACTGGAACCCTAATTTATTTATATTCAATTCAATCTTTCTAAATTAGGGTTCAAATAAAACGGTTTAAAAAAATGTTTTGTTGTTATTGTGCTTAATTGATTAGGTATTCTAATTAGGTGGTAGCCTCAGCGTAGCATTCGCGGATATCGCTGCGTACTGTATTATTCTAGTGTGTGTGGCGTTCCATTTCGAAACTGGGTCACTATGTCACATGGCGGCCGCGCCAAGTACCAGTCGAATGCGACGCCATCTTTGAATTTAGTTGATTCATGAACCAAGCGAAATCGTTATAATTCACTGTCTAGCGACTAGTGCCTCTATTGTCGTATAGTTGTACGAAAATTTCTTATGTATTACTACAATTAATGCTGTGAGCTCCGTTGAGAAGGCGTGAGTTAACACTAGGTAACGCTACTTGTCCATGGCCAACTAAAAGAAAATGAATGTTTTCAAACTTTCACTTAACCGTGGCCTGCTCACCATTGCGAAATTATGTTCACGAAATTTAACTTCTATCTTATCTATCAATATCACAATAATAGAGAGAGTACAATCTCAATAACCGTGATCATTTCATAAACGGTTAATAATTACTACGTTCTGGGAAGGTATCACTTTAATAAATCAAAAAGCTTAATGCGTTTTCAGAGTTGCAATATCTTATTGGGATTTATAAAATACTACGTTTACGTTAAATTAAATATCACC
The DNA here is from genome assembly GCA_946251805.1 of Cybosia mesomella. Classification (NCBI taxonomy): domain Eukaryota; kingdom Metazoa; phylum Arthropoda; class Insecta; order Lepidoptera; family Erebidae; genus Cybosia; species Cybosia mesomella. The sequence goes on along the minus strand of OX276390.1, from coordinate 22,739,654 downwards.
CTGGCTTTTCGCTCTACCGAATATCATGAACTTAGACTTGGTGTTTTGATTTTTGATTTGGTGTAGTTTCAATATTTGTTCATTTTCCTAAGTGTAGTATTTATAGCCATGAACAGCTAACTAATTCTAATACATTTTTTTCAATTTAAATTGCATAACAATTAGTTGAGATCATCTTGCTATTAATGGTATGCGTGATTCTATGTTTTGTAACATTGTATGAACTGTTAGCGATAGAGATCTGTGTATATACACTTGAATTGTAGATCCGAAAGCAGATCACTGTTTTAAACATCTGTTTAGTTGGATATTGTGAAATTTGGACCGCGATGGAGGCCTCGCCTCTCACCACGATCGCTATGAAAAGTGAAACTACGGCGTCGAAGAGCGTCACGTCGCGCCACTCATTTGATGCTGTTTTTTTCCGGTTCTACTGTAGTATACTACAATGTTCTGTTGCCACCGACGAATGCAAGAAAGTGCTAGGCTAATTTCAGAGAGACATTAAAGCATAACAACGACGCTGTACTTTCTGAAGCTTCGATGATACAGTGACTGTGACCTACTCTCAATCCTATTCAGAAAAAAAAAATCAATTGTTTTTCAATAGTGGTTGAAAGTAAGAGGAGTTTGAAAAGATTTTAATTCTTAGCGCTGGTTTGGTGATAATTAGCGCTAAGATGGTGCTCCTTTCACTGGAACTTAAATCGGTACCTATTGGTAATTATGTAATCCGTCAGAATTTTTAATCATTCTCACTGCGTTGCATTGTCTGTCCCTGTTAGAGGCGCGGCAAGGGGTTCGAGGCGCGGGCGGCGTGCTCCGGCCGCAGAATGTAGGCAAGTGTGACAAGGACACGCCCGTACTCCGCGCTAACACTTCCATCCAGTTTCTAACGTGCTCGGTGCGCGTTTCGCAACGCGCTCGCCCGGCCCCACTTCGCCGATGCACTGCACACTCGCGACTCGCGAGCGATTACACCTACCTACAAGGTAACGCACAATTCATATCGGCTTTGCCGGTACCTAAGCGCACGGGCCCGTTACTCCTCACTGCACAGAGCTCGTAATGATTTATAGGATATGGACTTCTGGCAGCTGTACTATCATTACGTTGATTGCTGTTGACCCATTTCTTTTTGTTAGGGCAAATCGGTTCGCAAAATCTAGATAGAGAGTTTTATAAGGCAGCGAACAAGCATTAGAAATTCAACGGCCTTCCTCTGAGCTCGTAGCGAGGTGAGCCGCTAACTCAAGGAGAAAAAACATTGTTATTTATTAATGAAATTCCCTACTCTCCCCATTAGCGATACTAATCGATCGATTCATTTATCTTAATGAATTCTATGAACTTTGTATTTTTTGTTAAGTGTTAAATTTGTGAGAGCTTACCGTAGCGACTCTATCACCGACGCTATCACATAACGCTAGCAAGATCAGTGAAGTCACTCACGTGCAACTGTCTCTACCTACGATAGGGTCTTGGAGACCTTACTCACAACCAAACACAACACAGGAACTTGCTTAGTTGGGTAGGCAGGTGCCGCAATAACAGCTTTGTAAAACTAGTAAGAAGGTACTTACCCCTGCATGTGATGTGTGGGCACTTCGATGGTGGCGGAGACCCGCCGGCGGTCACCCGCCATGTCAGCCAGTCTGGCAAAATCAGTATCAACATCTGCTAACCTAGCTGACTTGCGGGACTCCAACAGTCTTATTTCGTCTAGTCTTTTCTTTAATTCAACTGGCGCCTGCAACAAGAATAAAATGTCTAGTTAGTGAGATAAACCTGTCTATTTTATACAGCGTTTACACTTTTTTTGAATGGAAATGATAGAAACTGTATGGAACACGGATATGATACTTGAAGCCTCGATTTTATCTCAACATAATTCGTTGGTAAGGTAAGTGCTCTTTTAATATTGAACAAGGTAGTGCACCTTATTCGTGTAAAATGGCGTTGCAGTAACTTGAACTATTTACGGACATCAGATCAATAAAGCCGACCTTCGCACGGAGTGTGATCAGGGTAGATGACGTCATGACCGGGTAGAAATAGAGCGAGATGCATGCCGTGTCACCGAGTGGCCGACTTTATTCACGGATATTATGGGGTATTATTTATATTCACTGATGCATAGATAGCTGTCTGCTTGTCATACACTAATACGAGTATGTATTGATATTGAATGGAAATTATTATTTCCTAGTATGTATTGATTAAAGGAATACTGTGACGTCAATACCAGTTACGCGTAAATAATTGTATTTTAGTTCTTAGAATTAATTGTATTTAAATAAAATCACAGTATTACATGGAAATTCCAAATACATTGCAATCGTGTCTAAGAGCAGGAAATATACTACTAAAATACTTGCTTGCTGGAGGTAAACAGGTTCTGATACTGAGTGTGGTAATTTGTGGCGCTGGGGAGCGCGTTTATAAATTGTATTATAATGTACAGATATATGCATTACTGGTAGCAAAAAAACCACAGAACAAATGTCGCTCCGATTTCAGAAATTCAAATGCAACTATAGAGAACTTTTTTGTTATAATATATGCTTTATACTCTCGAAGGTAGAGGTATAATAGGCCGCACACATATAGGGGCAAACCTTACTGCTGTCAACGGGTACATGTTTTGACTCCGACACTGCTGCGGTACGGAGAATATCCTGACAGAAAAACCCATTGACACTATAATCGAACTGACAACCGTACCTGGGACTTCTGACCCTATAATCATATTCGGTGCGAAGACAGTAAAGACTTTTTTATAACAAACATAAAACTAGAAAAGTACATTCATCATGTACCTAACTAATCGCAGCATTAAATATGACAGCGGGGATTTCCCCGTAAACGGACTTCCCATATTTTCTCATACAATTTAAAGTACCCTATTCATAGAATTAGTTTGACATCAGAAAGGTACATAGGAATCATTAGAAATGCGCAATACCGCACAGTACCTACCTACTCAACTTTTCTGATGTCAAACTAATTATAAAAAACTTGTATACGGTAGTTCGAACGGCAAATATTTCGAAACAATTACAGTATAAAGGATTTTTAAAAAGGGCTTAAGGTTTTCACAGGATCTGCAACACGCTAGTAACCACTCCGCCCCTGGTAACCGCTTTCGGTTAGGTGGGCCTATGCTGGTTTCTCAACTTAGGTCCAATTTCACCAGTGGAACTCTGTTCAATTATACTGGGTTCTTAAGTTTTACTCAAAGAAATTCATGATTTATTAAGTGATAACACGCTATAGATCGACTGATCGGTGATTCCTATGGTGAAATTCAGTCTCATAAAAAAGCTAAACTTGTAAGCACGAGATATTAGGAAGTAGGACTTTGAGCTATGACGCATGTGCACTTATCACGCACTGGTAAAGTTGTTCATATCGCGGCCGCAGTCTCGGTCAATATGTGCCACGACCGAGCCGAGTGTTGACTGGTTGACATTGATTGCGTTTTCGACGCCAGCTTCCTCCTACGACACCTTCGTGATTGACACGTTAAGTATGTACACACACAAGTACTGTATACGTATCTAGCATTACGTTCTATCTACGGTTCAGTCTATACGCGTTACCTGTATTAGCATTCTTATAAGGTGACGATTGTTTACATCTACATTTTATGCAAAACAAGACAATACGTAAGAAAATTGACGAAACAGATTTATGAAGCGAGGGTGACAGGGCAACCCGGTAAGGGTTGATGTAGGCGTATGTCAATCAGATCGAGGACATTTTGAAGAAAGGCCAGGTCAAGAGTACCCGCAACCGGCAAGCATGTATGAAAACCATTATGAAAGTAGAAGAACCGAAAGGCATATGGCAGGATCGTAACAAGTGGAAACATGTGGTCTCTGCCACCCGATTAGAAAAGAGGCGTGACTGTATGTATTTATGTAAGACAGTAAATGATTTACTGAACTATCACGATTGTAACGTGATCAATTAACGTGTGACCATTAACGACCGACGTGAGCAGTTTGGATTTAGTTTTAAATGCCACCTTTAATAAATTGTTAATAGATTTGTATATGTTACGAATATAGTAATGGCTAGCGTTTAGCCTCGTTCGCTAAATGTATATAGTAACCTATTCTCCTAAATGGCAGAATGTTGAAGTCATACTTATAATACCTTAAAATGACAACAATATGAAGTCGTTTCGCCGTCATTACCTATATGATCAGTACAGTTAGTAGCGAGCGCGGAGCCGGTGATCACATCATACTTTCACTTTTAAGTGATTTCATGCGAGTGTGGACGTGCCATGAGACGTAGATTGACGTGCCCCTCACTCGCACCGGAACAATGAAAGTTGCATTAATGACTCCACATATCTTAAAATTATTGCCTGACACACTTTTTGCTACCGCGCATATGCGGTTTTTCAAAGTTTAAGATCAAAAGTCTTCAATTAAAAGAGAGATATTGCACAATTTTTGTTTTGTATTTAGCATTTTTATCAAAATAATAAGGAAAACTTGCAATGACTTCTATTGTGTAGGTATACTACTGGACTAGCTGTGCGTCACAAAAGAAACGTACCAAATTCGAAATTCAAAATTAAATTCTACCTCACCCAGGAACCGTCAAACAATTTTTGTTAGTAATTATATAATAGTGTTACTATTAGTTTAAACTAGCTAAAAGCGATGCTTAAGGAGAGCTCGCGAAGTTTTGCACCTACCTAGTAATAATTTGGAAGCGAATTTTTTAAAAGAGTATAATCTTTTAATGCTTAAATTATTTTATGATTGATAAGTTTGATAACACATCTAGACATGAACCTAAATTATTATACCAAAGCCCTAGCCTGAAAGTGTCATAGTTTCTCAGTAAAGTGTACCACAAAAATACATAGGTTATGGAATAGTAAATATTAACGTCACGCAAAAAGCTAAAATTCAGTATAATTATATGTATTGCGCCAAAGCGCAAAAATGTTATAAATAAGAAGCACGTTGCTTTTCCTTGTAATTTTGAAGTTCTAAGATGGTTAAATGCGAATGCAATGGTAGTCTTTAATTGCAATATAACGCTAGTATGTAGTTATTCAATAACTCTTCCTTAGCAGTCCGGGTAAAAACAGTATAGGAAATATTTTTCTCTGGAACATGTAGGTACTAATATCGATGGGCAACCTTACACCCCGGCGTCTTAAGACCTGAGGCGGTGTGCGGTTTTAGTCGATTCAAGCCAGACATAACCACCCCCGCTGGCCGGCGGGGGGGGGGGGGGGTATCCGAAGGGTTTCCGCAAGAAAAAAAAAAGGTACTAATATCGATACTGATAATTCGATAAGTTAACGTCACGTTTCGTTTCGACCAATGATGATACGTTTCACAAATTTGAATTTCAATTAATTTTCATATGTTTTTAAATGTTTTTAGCAATCGAAATAGAACTCATTAATAATACCTTTTTTTTTCGTGCGGAAATCCCTTCGGATACCCCACCCCCCCGCTGGCCAGCGGGGGTGGTTATGTCGGGCTTGAACCGACTAAAAACGCACGCCGTCTCGGGTCTACAGACGTCGGGGTGTAAGGTTGCCCATAGAGCATATCCCTGGCACCCCGACTGACCCTGGGCCATCTCCGGTTTCGAGATGGCCCCCTCGGGTTTGGGAACCACGGTGTTCACGCCTTGCCCCGGTTTTGGGGGAGGGGCGCTGGTCGCCCCACCGCACCGTCCCGGCCTGCGTCTGCTGGGGTGACTGGCGGCTTCAATCATAATACCTATGAAATAAATTCAAGAATATAATGTCTGGATGCCAAAGAATTTATAAAAAAAAATTAAATCATACACATTCCCTTCGGTATTTCCATTAGATATCTATAGGCGAGCCTCTTGGCGAAGACATTATGTAAAAAGTGACAACTATTGCACAATTGCTTTATTCGATGGCGAAACGGTCGGCTTTGAAATGCCAGTGAAAGTCGCCAGGTGACTTTGCTATATCATGATAACGCTTGCGTATTATATTGCGCTTTATGAAATGTTTAGCGCTTACGGGACTTACTATCCTATACGTGAAGAATGTAGGGAATCAAAATTATATTAGCCTCTTGTCGTCAGTAAAACGTTATAACAATAATGGGTTTATCTGATAGGAGTCCTTGGCAACCTTTCACTTAGCCAGCTGTGGAGTTTCAACGCTGCATGATTGCCACATAGATGTTGGGCGGTGGAGTAAGTTTGCAATAGTATTTTTCAAGTTCAGGTTGCTTCATAAAAAAGTCGGAAACTCTAGTGAATGTAACCTTTGCCTTGACACGATTTAGCGTGTTGACCCAATACTTGCAAAATATGGTTTTAAAACATCCATCTTTCTGTATTTAATGAGTTCTAGTGTTCGTTATTTGTCTAAATTATAGCTAATTTTGTTAGATAACACTGAAATGCGGTTCACGGTCGTTAGGACCAATTATTGTATTGTTGTCGGATGTTTGTGAAGTTATTACGAAGCACAAAGATTAAAGTCAGTGTAAAGGCTTTCGTGTCAAACATACGAATTTCATATTTTGTTACTGAAATTTACAACATGTTGTAACATGTAGGTTCTGATTTTATAGTTATCGGAAATTGCAAGGAATAGAAGGTTAAGGTTCTGTGAAGAAAAATATGACGAGTGTGCGTCAGAGATAGTAGCAGCAAGTTAAACGTAAAATAAGAGCCTGTTTTGAAAATACGTAAGTATAATCCAATAAAACAAGGTCATTGTTCAAATTACGTTGATAGCAAGGAATTCAAATATTAGGTACTCTTCCGTCATAAAAAAGCAAATAGTAAAAGATATCAGTAATTAAACCTCTTATTATAGGCACTTTACGTATTCTGTAAATAGATAAATTTATCTTGCCAATATAAATAATATGAACTTAAGTATATCGGAATGTTTTCTTTGTGTAACTTAATTTTAAGGCCGGTGGTTGCTTGTCTGTCGGGTGCTCTTGGCGTCTGTTGTTGCGAAAACTGTCCGCTCTACTGCGCATCGATGTTGCCGCTGCGCAAAACGGATTATCCATGCCCGTAACGCCTCCTCCGTTTTGAAATATTATATTTTCAGTTAGCAAGCAATTATTCCGACCGTCGTATTACTAAAGTGTGATATTTTTATCGACGATCACGAGACTGTCTCTATATTATAATTAACTTACTCGTGCGCAATAATTTAGTAGAAATGAGATTATATTCTTGGGATTTATTTTTATTAGTGAAAGCGTAAAGCAAAATGATGTGTGACAAGTGGCATTGACTGCAGCATTGAGTCAATGGCTCAAGCGCTGCCGTATGGACTACGAACGTGTGACGCGCGCGTGTGACGCCACACAGCTACGTCTCACCGGCCGGCGTTCACGCCGGTATCAACACGTTTTACCTATTTTTTTTATAGCCATTTTTAATAAATGACGCAAATACTTCATGAAGGAATCAACACTACTTCGATTAAGTAACGAATTGCGTTGATTTATAAATGGTTAATGTCAGACAGTATTATGCAAGTAATTGATATGATAATCATGACATGGGGTAAGTTACACCTGACATTGCCGGGATGGGGTGACAATGAATAATTAATACCATTATAATATAATATGAATAATAATTATTACAATTGTCGATTATCATTCATTATACTGGTACTCATAAGTTTACCCATAATTTATCTGTGACGGGGCACTGGCAGCCGGACAATGCGCCTAGAATTCATTACGCGATGGTGGGGAAAACAATAGACCACTTCGTACTTGTGTGCTCAGTATTTGTCAATATAGTCATGTCAATTAAAGAAATGCTACTTGTTTAAGTACTGATAGTACTGTTTTAATAGTTAATGAACTTGATTGTGAAATGAAAAGGCTAATCTTTTTGTATCGAATGCAACAGTGTTATCGTTTAATATTTTTCAATCTTATTTGGTTTTACAATGTAATATAAGACAAACTAAACTAAGATTCTCATGAAATTACTGCTTCTAATGAAATAAGTTTTTGTTAATAAGTATTATTAAGTAAATATTGTTATTAGTTTAGGAATCTTCTAAATACAATAAAAAAATAAAATACATATAAAAGTAGTCAAGTTAGAACGAAAGTATTTATATTGAAAAGCAATTATTTCAACATTAGTTATTCAGTGAGGCTGCAGTAGGAGTCACGTAGACACGCATGCATAAGCAATTCGGTTGTCGGTAAGCGATCGTGCACCAATAAATAGGTCAATAGCTCTACTACTAATAGATAATCGTTCTATTGTGAGGTTGGAATTATATTCACAAAACTGAACTTTCGAGCTGTTCACATTGGTCTTGGTCGACCAAAAGGTATTAACAAGAATTATTGAATGTCGCGTAAATTATGAAGTATGTTATAAACGCGGTACGATTAACACACTTTATACGCAGTTTACGACATAATAATAAACAAAACTGATGCTTAGATAATAATCTGATGTGATGTGATGATATTTTTACTAGGAATACAAGTAATACAATACGGAATGTGACAATAACGTGTTGCGATAATTTTATCTTCGCGTTGATGAGGTAGGTATCATTAGGTACATTAATGGAGTCTCTATTTGCTATGTAATTATTACAGCGATAGCATATTGTTTGTATTATTCGTTGCCACTTGATTAAACAGCATATCCAGATAACAAATGAATCACAGCTGTACTTGTTACCTTAGAGATCACATTAATTCGACAATATTTGACCAGATGAGTGCCAGAGGCCGAATACACAATATTCTGTTTGTGTCCTAGTGACGTGTGTGATGTGATTCAAGGAAAAATTAAAATACAATAGGCACATCAAGGCAGATCTCTCAGTAAAGTAACCTCAAAGTAAGAAGATGTCCTTTATACATTTAATGATTAATATGTTTTAATGTTCGTTTCTTAATGACGAGAAATAGAGTGGGCCGTCTAAATCGACTTGCACGCGTTAGCTTCACAATATTTGTAGATGCAAATACTCGCCGGGGCGGCCCGAATGACACCGAAGCACAGATTAATAAATAGTTACTAACGTAAACCGAAGTGAATAATTTAACAACAGAAATATCTACGCCTCGCTAATTATGGTGTCACCATTTAACTATATTTGAAAATAATTTAAATATTGAAAGGACACCTAATCTAAAATGTACACGATAAGCAATGGTTGCCACTTTTATTTTGCAATATCGATTTCATCATAATCTGGCATCAATTATGGAACCTCATAAACAATGTGCCTACATGAAAAGTTCACGCGAACTCCAACACTTAATCGAGAAGTCACATTCAAAAGATTCAGACTGATTGTTATTGGGAATTAGTGATTCTAATCGGATGTGTACGGTTAGGCTGATCAATCAATCGGCACGGTGGCCTTGTATGATTGGTGAATATTAACTGTGTGCTTGCAAAGCGGATACAGTGGAAGCGGGCCACGCGATCGCTATGGCGCGGCGCCGCCGCCGTCGTAACCCGCGCGCGCCTCGCCCCACGCCCTCTACCGGCTTGCTGCAATGCCAACCTTGCCCCAAAAATCCATGACCTACATTTTATACGACAAAATGCAGAACGTTTTTATTGCAACTATCATCCTTGGGCAATGCCATTTAATTTGTTATTTACAGGCATTGACGAAAAGCTCTTACACGATTGCCAAATTTGCCAAAAGCGTAACTAATTCACGCATTGCTTAAATTATAATTATAATATTTACATGACGAACGACGACAATGACGAGGAAAATAAAAGAAACATTTTACTCCATAAATGTGAGTCACATTTATTCCCGTAACAGTTTACAGCGCGGGCTTACTGGAAAACGTTCGCGTGAATTGGGTTTGGCTCATCGATTGTGCAGGACAAACGGCGGCCTAGTTGGCGAGTGCTAACTTTGCAGGTCGCGATCCTAGCATCTAGGCGTCCCATTTTCGCGGCCCGGGTAACCTCACGTGCTCTATTTCTGGATCTGGTACCTACGGTCAACAATTGCTATATTTATAGAACAGAATCGACCTGTTGAACTGCAGTTATAATGTTGTCACTAAACACGGACTGCATGTATGAGGCATTGAGAGAATAAACGCATCGTGGATTATGAAAACTGCACGATTTATTATTGATTTCAGGGTACATTCTTTAATGCTTGTTCTTAATTCATAAAAGATTATCGGCATTTCATTTAAAATTCACTCGGTTCTCTGTTTTCTTCTTATTAGACAAGGTCAGACATAACTTAACTTCGAAATTGCAGCCAGGGAAGTATAAATGCACAGTTAAAATAAAATACAATACGATGAAGAATAGCACCAGTAATAGTTAACCATCAGTTATATCATGCGTTAGGTAACAATTTTAATGGTATATTAAACCAGTGGACAGCTAAAAGTCAAGGAGACTTATAAACAAACGGCTACAAAAAGCTAATTCACCGATGGTGGCGATCATATTTTCTTTGTTTTATGCTCAACCCAAATATGATCAGAATAGTGAAACTTGAATAAAGTTGTCCGTTATTTAAATACATAGGTACATTACAAATTGTATAACGTACAATCTTTGTTTGTTTATTGAATATGATGTGTCAAGTCAAGGGAGACTATAGTGTTGTAGGTATTTAAATAAAGAGAAATCCATGAATCTTCATTTCTATGAACGTAAGAATGTTGGATTTGTTGATGGTTCTTTACTCATTGGTAATTTACTTTGCATGACCTTTAGCCATCAAAGAGTTAAATGTCTATAACATTTTTTTCCCCTCTATGGCGATTCCAACGATTCCGCCAACAACTCAGTTTTTATACTGATCGAAATAACGTGTGAAAGTACGTCTATAAGATGAGTTGGTAAGGTACTGCAGGTATAGGGATGTGGACTGTACTCAAATAAGTATAAAATTTTACCACGAAAAGGTAGTTTCTATAATAAAAATAATAAAAAACACAATATTTTTTTTTCAATAAACCAGGGATTAATTTTTTATTTAATAAAATGTAATTAAATATTTCACCCTCAAGTCACGTGACAATGAACACCAATCAAAATGCGTGACGTCACTTGTTGCCAAACAAGAATTTTCGCTGTCAAGTACTATGGTGTTTGTTGATATTTGGATAATATTATTACTGTGATTCCCGTGAAATTTCTTTTTGAATCAATTTTGAAAGGTTTTCCCATAATGGAAAGTGGATATATTAAGGCAGATGATTGCTTTACGGTGGCTAATTTCTTCGCAACAAATAGTAACTTCTGCTCTGCTGAATTTAGAAATGTGAAGACCTCCATGTAAGTAATATACTCAGGATATATTATAATAGTAATCGTAGGTATTTATAAACTCGAAAAGTTAAATTGAATATAATAAAATAAAATAATATGATTTTGAGGTTATGTTTTATCTGTTTAACAAATTGTTTCATTTCTTTTTAGTTCCTCGAGACGATGCTGTGGGATATGTCCAACTTCGTCGAGATGCAAAATTGTGCACAGTTAAGTGCAAAATTTGCTCGGAACGTAAAGTTCGTAGTAAACCATATTCAGCCACTATGGTTGTGGATGAAGAAAACGTGAATAAATAGTTTTTCAGATGTTTTAATAGTAGTACTTTCACACTGCGGCACCGCACAACATTTATGAAATGTAGAATCCATCTTATTAACACAAAACTACGAAATAACTTTCTATTACATACAACTTCGACAATGTATAGGAACAAGTGACGTCACAGCGGGCGTTTGACAGGTATCCACGTTTTCGCGCGAAATTTGAAATGGAATTTTAAATAACTTATTTTAAAGGTATTGGTTATAATAAAAAAATAATAATAAATAGTTTAGGCTATATTTGGTACTTATGCATGGTTTTAAACACTTTCCCAAAAATAGTCCACATCCCTATTGAGATGGTGCAAGTCAATATTCGATGCAGTAAGTCAATTTACCATTATGGCAAATGATATATCATAAATAGATAGAGAATCTATTGAAATACAATAAATTGGACAGACCATGTAGGTCAGCGTCTGTTGTCACGCGGCGGGTGGCGAGCTGCACTCTCAGGAAATTGATGTTGCGTAGCGCAAATAATGAATAATGATGCAAACTATGAAATACTTTTATCTGTCAAGTGGATGTTTAAATCGATCGAGGTTGAAGTCTATAGTGACGTCACATGAAGGTAATTAGAAATTGTAAGACTGACATCACCGCGCGATTGCGAGTGTTTCGCGTAGGCGCGACGCGACGGTGACGTCACGGGTAAAATGTTACGGCCATGCGACGGGTATGCACGTGTAGGTGGGTGCCTAAGGCGGGCGCGTAACACACTCGACTTTACACGTAAATAAAATCACTCTTACGTAATTGAACGTGAAATCTGCGCAAGGACGCAGCGCCGATGTTTCGACATCTCGTAGTCTCTCGGCGTGATGCTATAATCGCATCGTTTACGTGCGACGCTTAGAAAAGTAAGCGTTTTACCTTGAGATGCCTGCTAGCGTCGTCGCCTCTCTATTCTTAGATATCAAAATAGTGCTAAATATAGGCGGCCAGCACGCAGGCGTTATGACCCAACCTGACCCAAAAACGGAGTACGGACCACCGCGCCCCAAGCTACCAGTTGATAACGGATACGGGAACCTGTTCGCTTCACGCGGACACAGCACACACGGCATACGCACCACCGATGGCACCGTTACTTTGCTGACCTGCGATGTATAAATGAGGATCTAAACTTCTTAACTAATTTGGCATAAAAATATAAAAGCCATAAAGATGTGTACCAAGATTAACTACTTCAAATGCAAATTCTGCTTTCCAATATAAACCTATTATATATTTAAACACGTATTTAATCAACGGTAAATGCTGTCGCCGTACAATTATCTAATTCTACGCAAGTGGTTTAATGTTAATGGTGTAGCGTCATATAAATTACTAGGTACATTTTACAGTTATTCATTAACTGGATAAAGTAAACGGCTATCGAATTTTAGGAAGGTAAATAAAAAGAATAGCGCAAGTGGAGGTCGGATTTCAAATACGGCTTGTGGTGCGTCGCTGCTGGTTCAATATCAGCGATTCTAGGTCAGTGGGTCACCATGCCGGAGTGGGCCGCTCCCCGCACACCACGCTTGCAATTAAACTTGCTCTTCATACGAAAACATTTCAAAATGTAACACGCACGCCGCGTAACTCATTTTTAGTAATACAGAAAAAAACTACAAGAGCATAAACAATTTCAAGGGTTCAAAACGATCCACAAGTATTCAATTAATGATCACAGCTTATTTATTCGTTTAACCTGGCACGTAGTGTATTGTTTAGATAGGAATTTTGTTTTCTTCCTTCTCACGGTCTTCTCTTATCCATTGTTAATTGACCTGTATGTTCAAGACCGCACTAAAACATGAATCGTTGTTCAATGCGTGGCGCGGCACCGGCATACTGATGTATATGATATTGCGTAGTCGTAACTGTAGAAGTGTAAACACTTGTGTGTTTGTGACATTCGCCCACGTAGTAACGGTCGTGGTGTGTTACTGTTACCGAAAACGAGTTATTTTGCGTTGCTGAGTCAACCGGTGCGGGCGACACGGAGCGTGACGCCGAAATCCAGCTACAGAGCTACGACTTAATTGGGAACGCGGACGCAAGCAACAAAATAGCCGGTAAATGTGGCATTGATTTGAAAAATGCATGTAAAAAGGCCTTGTATATTTCCAAAGGGTGGGGAAGATGTATAACTTGCATTTTGCCAACAATTTTTTTTCGGTCCCACGTAATAGTGGAGTGCCTTTTGTCAGGCACTTATTCATGGGCTGTATCTTTATTGTCCGATTTATACCAGTCGTAACCCTTAGTCGCCTTGTACCTACTACACCCACGGAAAAAAATGGAGTAGCATTTTATTTTACTTCATCGGGAACTACGCGGCGCATGCACAAATTCAAATAAGCGAATCAAGATTCATGCCTTGTTCTGCTTACTGTTTAGATGAAATACATAAATCATGCAACTATTCCAAGGTGAATGCAATGAGGTCACACAAAGGGCCGGCCTTGCATTCGCTGCTCGGAGGAAGACCAATATCAATGTCTCAGTGAAAATATAACAATGGTCAGAAGAAAACATTTGGCATAAGTTTTCCTAGTCAGAAAGATACGTGTTACTCTAAACTTATTCAAAAATATATCGCTGACTTTAAAAGATGTAAAATTCTGAAGAAAATAAAAGAAATCAATTTTGAAAGCTACTACTACTTGCTTAGAATCTACATTGAGCAATGCCACCAATTCAACCTACTCTACATAGAGGTATTTTCTTTATGGGGTGAATAATTATATTCAATTTGGATGATTGTTGGTGGTTTGGTTACTGTGCTGTTTCCTCGGTACCGAGTTCTTCTTGTGAGTTGTTTGCTACTATAGTTAGTGTGAAAGAAAATAATAATATAAGCTACTTTTCATGTTTTGTAGGAAGAATGAGATTGATCCATATGTTTACTTGTTTCCATAAGTATGTATATCAATGGCATGCGAAAGTTTGACAAATCTATCAATCGTATGATCTGATACTTTGATAAAGGGGCATGTCCGTCACAGGGACAATTCCGTTTCATATAAAAATCAACTCAAAGAATAGAAAATTACTAAAAAGATATAAATGTATCTAAAGCACAAATATTCTTATTCCTTTTAAAAGTTGGTTGACGTGGAACTAGACGAAGCAAAGAAACACCTTTTAAAAGCGAGCAACGGTTTTGTGACAATATTAAATGGTCAATCATCTCAGTTTCGGCTCCACATTTGGGTCGAATACATTACACGAACTATTCTATCACCAAGCACGAGAATGATCTGACCAACGTTTATTATTTGTCAAGGATAACTTTCTGGATTTAACTGGATTTCATTATAAATTTAAAAGTGCTTAAAGTTTGATATTTATAATTGAAATCCATATAGTGATTAGCGTTGGATTCTACAAAGCATTGATTTCTACCATAGTTACTATTTTCAGATTTTATAAGTTCGCGCAGATATTTCTCATTTGATTTTCGTAGCACCTTGTAGCACCTCTGCCTACCCCTTCGGGGATATAGGCGTGAGTTTATGTTATGTTATGTTTATTTATGTAATAAAAAAAGAACATATAATATGTATTTTTTTTATGTTATTGTTGGGTTATGAAATAGGTCAGTTCAGAGTTATAACATTGTTATTAAGACTGCAAGATGCTAATTAAAGATCATTCTTCAGGTAGTTAGGTAGTGAGGGCTAGTATGACATACTACTACTTTCTCTGTGGTGCAATTCCTTTCCCTGTGGTGCTAGTATGGTTAAACCACATTTATGTGCATGAACATAATGTATCTAAAGCCCTCTTTACAAATAGAAATTAAAATACTAAAAAGGTTTATAAAAAGAATAAACAACTAAACCTTTTTAGTTTACATAACGAATAACCAGAA
Source organism: Cybosia mesomella (assembly GCA_946251805.1). Lineage (NCBI taxonomy): Eukaryota > Metazoa > Arthropoda > Insecta > Lepidoptera > Erebidae > Cybosia > Cybosia mesomella. The sequence goes on along the minus strand of OX276390.1, from coordinate 22,724,159 downwards.
TCAGTAAACCGTTAAGTGTAAACGACCATAGAGTTTTGTATTTACCTCACCGTAAACTAAATAGACATGCTCAGATTAACTTAATCAGACATTGTGAAATATAAGCACCTACGCTGATTATACAGTATATTGTATAATATATGTTTCTGTTATCATAACTGATAACAACCGTTATAATTGGTGGCAATACGATTAATATTGGAGCAGGACCGACTATTTTACCGTTCATTTTATAGTTACCTACTTACATTTAAGGCTTATTTATTTCAGTAAGAGAAGTAATTAAGTAGTATTTAGTAAAACACGATTTATATCTATGAAAATAAATAAAATTGAAGTGTTTGTTTGCAATATTAATATAATAGATTTTAATGATTACATATGGATGTTTACACAATACTTCTAACAAAGATACTTTGATTTAATCTGCCTGTCTGAATTTTTAAAGTTTAGTCTGTCTGTTTGAATTAGATAATCTCCGGAACGCCTGAGCCGATTTTAACAGAACATTTCATTTCATTGGCAGATAGGTAATAGTACAAGGCTTAACAAAGGCTACTTGAATTTTAGATAAATAATTAGTGTTCAGCGCAAAAATTTATTTGTACGATTTTCTGCAAATTGTATGGATTTTTCTGCACGATATTGTGCAAATTATCTGCTCAACATTAGCTCAGTATTATTTGCACGAAACAGGTCTTAAACCTTTGACTTGAATATGTGACTGGTAGTAGCCATCACTCATCATTACCAGAGAGCCAATATTCTTATTAAACGATGTTCAAAATTCAGTCTCAATCTAGTCTCGATCTCCCAAATGTCAAAAAAGGTGTTTTCTTAACAAAATTTTCATTCTGAACGAAATTTAATTACGAGAACACCTTTTCCTTTAAAAATAGGAGTCTCATGAAGATGAAGACAGGTGAGATCGACATGATAGCGAGACATTGAGACTGAATTTCGAACATCGTTTTATTATGCGAATAATCCCTCAGAGAGTAATATAATTATATTTATTTACGTAGTTAAATCTCTGCAGTAAATTAACGCATTGCAAGTAAACCTCTAATTATTAACAAGTAATAACCTAAATACTGTCCGCCACTACATCGCGCGGCCTCCCTGCCATCGTGCCCGGCCTGCATGGAAAGACCCACTGCTACACCTCTTAGCTCTTGGAACTTAATATCACATACTTTACATTACCTTATACTTGGGTAATATCACAAAGACTGTCGGTCTTGCAGGCTCAGAACGCACGAGCGGGCTCTTGACAAATGATGTGACTCAACACGCGATTTTAAAAATTGATTTCGAACAGGGAGCTCATATTTTTGCTTTGGTTTTCTGTTACTTATAGTAATTATAGTTGAGTTTTAACACGCAGCTTTAAAAGTAGATTTCTAGCAGGGACCTATTTTCTAATAAACATCTAAAAAATAAATGAAATTGAAGTACCTGTTTATAGTATTTTAGAGAGAGTTTATAGTATCATTATGCAATCGCGCCGATGTCGTTGCGCTGCAGGAGACCTGGCTCTTGCCCCATGATCTGCATTTATTGGGGTCCATACACGCAGACTTCGGATACACAGGAGTGTCAGCGGTAGATACATCACAGGGAATTCTTCGAGGTCGTCCGTATGGTGGTGTTGCGATATTATATCGCAAAAGTATTTTCCGGTCAGTGTCGGTAATCAAGTGTGAAAGTGCGCGATTAGCGGCGATTAAAGCGGAAACTGGTGACAAACAAATATTAATTATGAGTGCTTATATGCCTATTAATGACAGTGCTAACCTAGCGGAGTTTACTTACTGTCTTGGTGAAATCTGTGCGATAATCGAGAGTAGTGACGTTCAATCGGCATTTATTCTCGGAGACTACAATGCACACCCTGATGAACTATTTGGTAAGGAACTTTTACACTTTTGTACTGAACAACAGCTGATATGTGCGGACATTAAAAAGTTAGGATTGACTTCAGATAGTTATACATTTGTCAGTGAAGTGTATGGAACTCGAAGTTGGTTAGACCATATATTAGTAACGCAAGCTGCTTGGGCATCTACTGTCAATATAAGCATACTCAATGATGTGAATTGGTCAGACCATTTTCCTATAGAAATAGTATGTAACTTAAATGTAATTAGGTCAAAACCAATCACAAGTAAAATATGTTACAATAAAATTGTATGGGGAATCAGAGGTCATAAACAAACTAAAATTTATAGTGATTATTGTAATGAAAGGTTAAGAGATATTGATTTTCCATCAGAGCTATCAGAATGTTGTGATCGTTACTGTAGTGATCCATCACATAAGATAGTAATAGATCGTATGTATAAGAATATTGTTGATGTACTATCAGAAGCTGCAGTGTGTAGTAGCAGTAAGCCGGCTAGAGGGAGGAGACGTTATGTAACAGGGTGGAACAAACATGTGCAGGAGGCACATGCTGAGGCTAAAATTAAATTTTCAATGTGGGTAATGTTAGGGAAGCCCACTGAGGGAGCTGTGTTTAGAGATATGGTTGAGAGCCGTAAGGTCTTTAAAGGCAAACTAAAATGGTGTCTTAATAACCAAGACCAGATTAAGATGGACACACTAGCACTCCATCGCTCTAATAACAACTTCGGTGGGTTTTGGAGAGCCACTAATAGTTTGAAAGGTGGTCCCAGTGTTCCTGAAAGTGTAGATGGAATTAGCGATTGTAAGCAAATTGCAAATGTGTTCAAAGAGCATTTTAGAATAACATCAACGCTGGGTCCTTCACAGTCAGCCTGTGGTGTCCCCGCTGAGAGTTGTCCGATAACTAAATTCACAGCGGGGGAGGTATGGAGTATTATACACAATATGAAAAGGGGCAAGTCTCCCGGACATGACAGCCTCAGCATCGAACATTTTCAGGCGGCTGGGGTTCACTTAGCGAGAGTGCTCGCGATGCTGTACACATTTTGTATTAGGCACACTTACCTTCCACAGAATATGTTGAAAACAGTTGTTGTACCAATAGTTAAGAACCGAATGGGGGATATGTCGGATAGGGGAAACTACAGGCCCATATCACTGGCTACAATAACAGCAAAGGTGTTTGACGGGCTGCTTGATTCGCAACTTGGAAAGTATTTAAAGTTGCATGATTTACAGTTTGGTTTCAGACGGGGGGTATCTACCGAGTCTGCCATTTTGTGTCTCAAGCATACCGTCAAGTACTACACAGATAGATCCACGCCCGTATACGCTTGCTTTCTTGATCTAAGTAAAGCTTTTGATATGGTTTCCTATGACATCTTATGGGAAAAACTAGAAAGCACTAACGTACCCCGAGACTTAATAGAGGCTCTTAAGTATTGGTACAGTAACCAACATAATCAAGTGAGGTGGAGAGACGGTCTATCTGACTCGTACCAACTGCAATGTGGAGTGAGGCAGGGTGGACTGACCTCACCGAACCTTTTCAGCCTATATGTGAATGGCTTGATTGAGGAGCTCAGTGGCATGCATGCTGGGTGCTATATTGATGGGTTTAGTGTAAGCAGCATCAGTTATGCAGACGACATGGTGCTGCTGAGCCCCTCAATCGCTGCCTTAAGAAAATTAATAGCTGTGTGTGACTCATATGCCTTAAGACACGGTTTAGTATATAATTCTAGTAAAAGTGTGATCGTGGTGTTTACACCAGGAAATAAAAAACTTTGTTATGTACCTCCTGTTTCACTAGCTGGGCAAACTCTTAAAATAGTCAATCAGTTTAAATACCTGGGCCACATTATCACAAGCTCTATGAGAGATGATGCGGATATGGAACGAGAAAGGCGGGCATTGGCAGTGAGAGGTAATATGTTGGCCCGCAGGTTTGCTCGATGTACGAAACAAGTGAAAATAACCTTGTTCAAAGCTTTTTGCCAGGTCTTCTACACGAGCGCCCTGTGGGTCAGCTATACTCAGAAATCTTACAATGCTCTCCGAGTTCAGTACAACAATACCTTCAGGACATTGTTGGGGCTGCCCCGATACTGTAGCGCGTCGACGATGTTTGCACAGGAACGCACAGATGACTTTTACGCTATACGGCGTAAAAGAATCTCTTCATTGTTGCACAGGACGCGGGCTAGCTCTAACAGTGTCCTTAAGGTAATTGTTGCAAAAATAGACTGTCCCATATTGAGACATTGGGTGGGACAGATAATTAAATAATTCAATGCAATATTACTATGAAACTACAAAATGGATTAATGTTGTCTGATAAATAAATATATTATTATTATTATATAAATTCAATCAATTATAAAATAATTGACGGCCTCTGTGGCGTAGCGGTAGTGTATTCGACTGCTACGACAGAGTGCGCGATTCCCGTTCAGTGCAAATATGTGTATGCATGAATATGACTATTTGCATTAGTCTGGGTATTTATATAAATTCAATCAATTATAAAATAATTGACGGCCTCTGTGGCGTAGCGGTAGTGTATTCGACTGCTACGACAGAGTGTTCGATTCCCGTTCAGTGCAAATATGTGTATGCATGAATATGACTATTTGCATTAGTCTGGGTGTTTCTACGTATAATATGTACATATTAAAAAAAAGTGTATAAGTATGTTTATCCGCATTCTGGAACCCATAACACAAGCTAGTTAAACTATGCTTACTTTGGGACTAGAAAACGCTGTGTAGAATGTCGTTGAATTGTTGATTTATTATTATAATACTGGTGGTAAAAACTTGATAACACAAATTTGTCACAAAATTCGGCCGGGTGGGTACCACCGTGCACGATTGCGAAAAACCATCCATAGTAATCCAATTTCGGTTTGATTGTTATGTTATGTTATGTTCAGGGGTCAGCAAGTGCATAGCCGGGCAGGGGGATTGTGGTCGCAGCACTAGTGGGACCGGTGGGTGTCACGCGGTGCTGCGACGACAATCCTCTTTTGATGAGGCCGTCAAGCTGAGTGCCACAGTGCGTGTATGTAATGGTGACCCTCTTTCCTGAGACTTTACCTTCAGCTTACCATCAGGCGAGGTGAAGTCAAATTGACGTGTGCTAAATATATAAAAAAAATAATTTAAATAACAAGTTTTGAATAAATGCTAATGAGTGCATGTACGATACAAATAACAAAAGCAATCTTTAACTTTTTGTCCCTCTGTGTCTTTTTAGTTTTATTAGGTAATATCTGGATCGGCTGGGCCAAATTAGACAGGTCTTTCATTAGCATTTCTTTTAGAAATAAATAAATAAATATTCTACGACATTCTACACAGCGCTAGAAAAAAATTGAGATTTGCGCAAAAGAAGTAAAACCTTCAAAATCGAAATACACGCAGACGAAGTGGCGGGTACAGCTAGTATAAAACAATATATTCATATATTTTCATGCATATCATTTGATTACCACTTATTTACAACTTTAAAAAATCTTTGTCTAATGATCTGAGAATACTCTTTCAGAAATGGAAATGAATACGAACATTATTTCTGTATTACGTGTGAGCGTGTAAGCGGTAGGGTAATTCATCTCGTAGTTATCATTTGTAACATCGAACGCAGCTATGAACGCAAACGGAACATGCAACAAGTTCTTAAAGCATCGCATGCATGCTTCAAACTGGCTATACTAATATATCAGCCGGAGCTCATTTGGCTAAGGTTAAAAGGTAATAGAATTTATTTTATTAAATTTTAACGAGATATTGTTTTATATTATAGGATGTCGGACTGCCCAAGTAGGTATGCCATTGCGCAATGCAAACGAAATAGTCAAATTGAAAATAGGTGAGAAAGATATTTAACAAATATACATAATTATATGGTAGAAGATCACCCTTACTAACTATTGGGATTAATGGGACCTTTTTCTGTGTGACTTGTTAGTAAAGGGCGTAGATAAATGTAGGGAAGTAGAGATCAATGAAGATTGGTCTACAAAGGTACAGTTATTATAAATTAGCTGATGCCCGCGGCTCCACCCGCGCGGAGGTCGATTGTCGTTTTTTGGTCATATCTTCGGTTCTGCTTAACCAATTGCAATCAAACATACTCCAAATTTTAAGTTTGAACCAGAACTTGAAAGTAGTAGAAGAATAGTTTTTGCATTCGCGATGGACGACAACAACAAACAAACAGACAAGCTTTCCGAAACAAAATATTTTGTTGTTCAGAATCGTTTATTAAATATAAGACAAGATTTTTTTTTAAATACCTCCAATGTACAGACCGGACTAATTTACAATTTTGTAATAATATAGAAGGGCTAAGCTTAAAAACCTTTTCATTTATAAATGTTTCACAGAGGGCCAGTATTTTAAGTAAGCTATCAGCCTCTTGACCAAGACTCGTTCGAACCAATCTCTATCAGTCTTATCTTATCAACCTTGATTTATTTAGAAACCGTGTCACGAGACAGCTACAGCCGTGAAATTGCTCAAACACGTAAACTATGTTACTTTTGTCACTATCCTGAAGTTTATAGATCGCTGATTAAACCCGTGTGATTTTCTTCGCTATTTTAGCCTAAATTCTTAACATACTCCACATCGTTAACATAATCTATTGTTGAAGTAACCTTATCGTGAATAATGCTAGTATTATCTTACATAACTTAACAAAACAATAACTGTTCCCTCACTGTCTAACTTCTTCTGAAAACTCGAAATTCAATCTATTTTATGTATGTGAAGTTGCTTGATTACAATACAACTTTCGATAGGTAAAAGTGTACAGGTAATATTTGCCTTTAATTAGGTACATTACAGGTTGCACTGGTTTACGGACTGAAAGAAAGAGGTACCTACAACTTTGTGAAGTAGACGGTCCTGATTTCTTTGTCATACAGACAAGTCTATTTATCCAATCAAGGCTAATTATTAGCCCAAATTTAAAATTATGCACACATAAAAAAAGACTATGACAATGCATTAATTAAAAGTACAAAGTACAAACACTACAAATACGTAGGTAAGGAATAACGCCTTCATGACCTAAAAATTCAAAATAAACGGAAGTATGTTGAAGGAGCGTGGAGGCTTTATAGAATTGAAGTCAGTATAGATAAGTAGAAAGCATCCCACGTATTATCTACATTTATTTTCTACTTCATTTCAGTGCTTTTTTCTTGGTCACGGTCGAAGCAATTCAGAAGAAACGTCTGGTAAACACAAGGTATCGCAGTCTTGTAAATATTTCATTGAGCCCGATTTATATCTTATATATTTTGTTTCTTGCAACGTCTACGTCATGTGTGACTCGTGAGGGATGAGTTGTTTTCTTTGCTCATGGTTGTTGTTTTGCGGCCTATTTACTGCGCTATAGTTTCGCTTATATATGTTCAATGATGAAAACGAAATGCAACAGCAAATCTAGGATAATAATAAACGCTGGGATTTCCTTCTGCGTATACGGTAAATTATGAACGGATTTTCGAGATCATTGTGTCATTAAGATTCGTAATATGGTAGGTATAATAATTTATCAAATTATGGTTGTACAAGGAAAACATAAACAGAACACAGAGTGAAATTTTCGCGCATGTCACGCGACCACTCCACGCAACGGTAAGCGCCATGAGCGTAAGTGTCTTCATTCCATCTAAAAAAACCTTAACTGGACTGGAAAATCTAGAAAACACATTTATAATTCGCTTTTGAGTCGTAACTACTTTCGCTGATATATTAGTTATGCGGTATTAATTACTTGTTGGTCAGTGATTACTGTCTGCTGCCACCACGAAACTAAGCTTGCTACTAATACAAAGTCAATATTTTACAATGCTCGTTTGTACACGCACGATGCGTTGCCATCACAATTCTATTTTACATGTGACTATACTCGTTGTGTTTCTACGCTAAGGTTGCCATGAGTCCCGGTATACGGGGAATGTCCCAGTTAAAACATTGCATACCCTGTAAGCAAATCAGTTGACCCAGTTTGCAAAATAACAGAAAGTAAATTACACAGTAGATCCAGCAACGTGGTAGACAACACACAAGATATATTAATAGTATCAAATTAGGTATTGCTGATGATTATACTCATTGGTTAGAGTTTCTGTAACCTGCATGGGTTCTTATTACCCCTGCTACCATTCCTACATTACTGGCAGGTCTATTAACAAGCTACTCACCTATAATTAATCTGTAAGAGCTTCAATGTTGAGTTATTTGGTATTCATTGTTGAGTAACGACTAATGACGCCAATTACCTACTTTAAAATGTCAAGCTAATCGATACATTTCGATTACTGGGTTTATTTCATGATAGGAAGTAAGTATTATAAATTAACGATGTACTATTTAACGTCACCTAATCAATCAAAAACAGTAAATACATCAATTGTGCAATTCCACCAATTTAAATAAATATGAACGATTGCCATATTTTTGAAATGGCAAGTATGATGTTGATGACACAAGTGTAACAATGGTTTATGTAGTTCATGGTACAACTAAAGTGAATCTGAAACTGTAGCTGTACATGGACAATGCAGGTGTGAGTGGTGGTACTTTCACACTCGAAGCGGACGTCGAAAATCGCGCCGTGCCTTCGCCTGTGTGAGTCGATCTCGTTGTAAGGGTAATGGCTCATCGAGACGGCGGCGGCGGCGGGTGGTGGCGTCGCGTCGTCGTAACCGCGCGAGCGCATAAGCTCCGCACTGCTTGTAGGTTTACTCTAGGAATAATGGAAGTGCGGTAATTTAATGCAGTCGAGGCTCGAGGTCGAAACGCGGTGTGAGCGAGGTTGAAGCGTGGTAAGGGTGCGATATTATACGCCCGCACAACGCCACACTACCGCCATTTTATTTTTTATATTTAGCCTATAAACCTTACTTAGCACAATTTTGTAGATATTCGCAGATCAATAAAATATTTAATTACTTGTATAAGCTCAAGTATGTCTATATTCTCGGATGAAACTATGTTCAAAGAATTGGAATGAGTTAAACAGGCATAATCTATTCGAGGATCTATGAGCCTGACGCGACGCTACCGCGAAGTCATCTCGGCCTAATAGTGTGTGCTCTCCCTAAAGCCTTGTGGGCAGATTTCACGCCACGTCACAAGCTCGCTACGTAGCCGTTTACGACCTCTGCAAACGAAAGGCGTTTAGCCGGTTACTGACATAGGGGAAATCGGAATACAGTTGCGTAATTTCATATACAAAATTCAAATGCAATGTTCTGTTACGATTATTATCTTGCAAAATAAAAATGACCAAGTATTGCTATTCGACTCAAAGACGTTCTTGGCCGATAAAGCAAGTCCATCGGACATTAACGACTGTGTTCCACTTACCAGCGGACAAGCCTGCGGTAAGGTTAGCTGGTGCTGGGCCGCCAGCGCCACCGGCTAACGGTATGAACGTCGGCGCCGCGCGCACGTGAAAATAATTCTTGAAGCGATTTTGTAACGAATACCGTTACTCGGTTCCGGGCCTGCTGGTGACCTTATTTCTTAGTCAAGCACTCTTTATTTTTATATCTTATTGCCTGACATTATGATGGCAGAGTTACCGGTGAACATTTATATACATGCAGCATGTTATTTCAAAGTAACAACGAACATCTCGTGCGTTGGCATTGTAATATTTAATTTAATGCCTTTTTGTATACTGCAATTTAGACGTATAAGAATGTAAGATACGTACTGAGCGTTATACGAGTTAATATGTTGTTATTTGTTGATTACGTAATTCTTCTCTGTCCGGGTATGCCGATAGAATAATAATTGTTTACGAATATGATCACTGCGGTCATGGCAATGAGTCAGCGAAAGGTTTTGTTCGTGTGTAGGAATGACAACATGTAGAGCGTATTAGTCGATAAAATAATACTCGTGCGCACGAAGCTATACCTACTTACCTGGGGAATACCGCTCGTCATTTCACTGATGTCTAATTATTGCTATAATATATATTTTCAACAAATGCCACTCTGAGCATTTCAATTAAGAATAGGATTGCCAAACGCCATTTTGTTTAGGCATTGCGTGTCAACTTCAAGAGCAAGCCCTTCGAGTAGAGCATGTAAAACAAGAAGCATATTAATAACTTGCAAATGCGTATGGTTATTTTAAAAAGCTATTTAATGTGCACCGACATGTACCTAAAAGATGCGAGTAAGGTGTATCATTTCTTAGATTTATCATATTTAAATATAAAATAATATTAGAGAGAAAATATTAATATTTCTTTTACTTCCATTTTTTGCAGACTGTATAAAAACTTAGCTGTCGCAAGCGTAGTTAAAAGGCGTAGTACTTTATTTGATTTTCGCCTTCACTTCTTATAAAACAAAACAAACAAGCCAGTGATTGCGTATTATCTATTAAGTTGTTTTCATGAAGTGCGCCGCTGTATCTATCGCGTGGTGACGCAGAAACGAGTTTGAAATACATGGGTATTAATAATGGTACAAAACATCGACATTCCAACTAGTAAACAAGTGTGTATCGAAGTTTACTTTACGTTCTTTGTTGTCAGTATTGTTTGTGTACCTGCCTTGATCACTCTCTATTTAAATGAACCTATTTACATTAAATAATTCACTAAACATACTTATTTACAAATTTCGTGTGGATAAATTACAGTTCGTAAACAAAGTACCTGTCATCTGTATGAATTAACTAAATTGCTAGAGCTGGCGGCATGCGGCACGCGGCTCGCGTCACGGTACTATAGCGTGCTACGTCATATTTACGCACAACGGCACAAGGCCTGCGCTCGCGCACTACAATAACTTCCTTATTGTTATTGTAACATCACTGCGCCATTACTTTCTAGCTGTAGAGAGAATAGCCATACAAGTGGTTGTTTTGTGTCTACAGTTATACGATGACGTGTATAAACAATACTTAATGAGTTATCATTTTAATCCCTTTGTTCCGGAATACCGTTAATGTTTCGCCCTGAATTCCTTATCGTTTAATTTTGTTTATTTTACGACATAAAACTTGTACCGGTTTAAATTTATTCGCCATTACAGTGTCGTGAAAGGAACGTCAATTTGTTAATATTATTAGTGACGGAGTATCATTTCTATCTTTACTGGATTTCCCTGTGACTTCGTCTGTTATCGCAGACGCGCAGCAGCTCTTTTCCATACGGGACATGGCCAGGGCTATGATGATTTATAATATTAGCAGGATAACTGTGGATGTAGAGGGAACAAAAACAATGGTCAAACTAACCTTCAAATGAATCAGTGGGATAATATAAACGTGAATATTGCATACAAATTATTACCGGAGATAAAGGTGATGAATGATGACGCATTGTTGTGAGCGCGCGCCGGCCGGCGACCGGCACCTTTGCGGTCCCACGCGTCGAAGGCAACCTACGTACTAGCCGCGATACTCACATTTAATCTAGAACAGCCGGCGGAGGTTGATTATTGTAATCACTGGCTACCTGTTACTTGGTGCGCAGTTATACGAGCCTTAATAGTGTTAGCTGTATATACGTGCTATAGCCGCACGGACACGAGCGGCTTTTTTATACCTGCTGTGATTGGGGAACGGAGTGTGATATTCCCGGCTAGGGAATCACGCCTTGTAGCTCAACGGTTGATATTTGGATGGTGTGCGAATGCAGGATGACTCCGAAATAATTCGCCTAACACCGCTAGATGGCGCTGTATTTACATGGAGTAAATAGCAAATGTTAAAAGTGCAACGAAGACACTATCCACCGTTTGGTTGGTTCCCGGTTGCCGCTATCTACAAACGCTTGCAATATATGATTAATGAAAACGGGAAGAAAAACGATGTGAGGAGATTGGAAAAATAGAATGAAAGGATACAGTACAGGGATATTAAGTGAGAGGGTTGTATTTCCTCGATTAAGCCAATTTATTCGTGCTGGGTAAATCTCTCTGATCCAAGAATTGCTCGCGTGCTATAATTTGTCCTGCTACTAAAAGAGGTCCAATGCCCGCAGTTGTCTATTGGATGGAACTTTTCCAAACATGAATGAAAAATTCCCTTCCCTCTAGAGTAGGGTTTCCCCAATCGTTTCAGGTATGAACAGGATATCTGCTCTCTACAAGTATAACAAGGCAGCATGGCACGTGTAGGTGTGTTTATCTAACGATACCAGTAGCTTATTAGTGTCGTGACCTATCGCGCAATCTAATCTTGTAGAACTATACAAATGCATATAAATGTACTGTGATGATAAACGCCGTCACCTTCGGTGTGATACGAAATTTAAAATTATCGATATTGCTATCTTTACCCTTGAATTTAATTCGTCGCGTAGTAATCTTCCTTTGTTTGATGGAATACTTCAGTAGTGACGAAGGTTGAGTGTTTTCATTATAATCTATCATGCACAATCTTCTTAGTATGGGTAACCTTACACCCCGGTGTCTGAAGACCCGAGACGGCGTGCGGTTTTAGTCGGTTCAAGCCCGACATAACCGCTCCCGCTGGCCGGCGGGGGGTATTCCGAAGGGATTTAAGCACGAAAAAAAAAAAGGTACTCTTATATCAGCGTGTATGGAGCAACACTGAAATTTTCAGAGCTCAAGTATATGTAATACACATACACTGTATACCTGCTGATTGACTGAGGAGGCTCTGGCACATGCTTTCCTCACGAGGTTGGTGGGTCAGAAAAACTGGTGAAATGTGGGTATTACATTTTTGCCTACCCTTTATATTTACATCAAGGAACGCGAATGTTTAAAACTTAGAATATAATTTACCAGTTGTCCTTCAGTCCATTATCACTTTATCGAAAGGGAAACTGGAAGGAAACGTGTTATGTGCCAAAGATTACCTTTAATAATAATTTTATATAATATATTATATTTTATATTCAGAGGTGGCGGTAGAGCTATTTAAGGGCTTTTGTATTTGCCAACCCTTTGTTACCATTTTGTAATTTACAAACTGTTTTTATACAAAATGCTTCACACAACACCTATAGGAAAACTACAAATTTTATCTAATGGTAGTAACAATAATAAACATTATGACATCACGACCTGAATATTTAAATCATGACCATATGTCATGCAACATTGAACAAGCGCACTGGATTATGAGACAAACGTACATTGTAAGTTTTATATTGTATTGTCGAGCTGATACGTTTTTAGTTTGGGTGAAGTAATAATCCGGACAACTTCAGTGTTAGTTTAGTAAGAGCATTATGCGTCTATGGTAATCTCAATCTAATTTCTACAGGCTATGCCGGGCGGCGTGCGGTGCGTGCAGCAGGGTTCGCAGTACCGAGTGCACGAGCAAGATGCACGTGAAGCGAGGTCAATACCTCGGTGCAGGGCCGCCTCCGCACACAGCTGTCCCGTATTGCCCCAACCACAAATAACCAATCACTCTTCAGGCACAAAAATAAACACTTCATTTTTCCCTCATCTATTATTGTATACAAAGTTAAGCGGATAATTTCCTTTACCATTTATCATCACAGCTTGTAAAGAGAACACAACTTCAAAGCATAGCTAGTTGAGATTTGTTTTTTCTTTAAATTTTCTTCCAAATGAAAACAGATCGTTGATGTCTTTTGAAAGGACATTTGATAAGACTTCAACGCAATACGTTCTATATAGACCTTAGGATATTGTTTTGTTCAGTATAAAAAAGGTTTTTTTTTAGTGTACAAGCAGCAACGGTATAATGGTGTATTAAGTACAGCAATGATAGTTGGACATACCTCAGCGGCCGGTGAGTGAATTTGGACCCCTAGTTCATCCGTGTCGTGGTCGTGGAGCAGCACGTCGGCGCGCACCTCGCGTCCGTTGTGTGTGAGGAAGACGCGTTGGCCCGGTCGCAAGCGCACGCCCGTCATACCGCGGAAGCCGGGCCCGATCAGCTCCGCGTCGCGGTATTCGCGCGACATCTTGCCGCCGTCAAAACGCACCGTGTAGCGGGTGTTCGGTGTTAAATTGATACAGTTGTTGTTTTCTGGGAAAGGTGCCGGCGTCTTCACCGCCTGGATCATCCCCGAGTAATAGAGTCCATCATCACCCAGCGCGGCGACGCGCGTCCCGATGATGGAACGCTTCGCGAGCCGCTTGCCCGTCGACATGATGCAGTCAGTCCTCACTCTATGTGACACTTGCGGCCTCACCACTGTCCGGTGGCACACGATAAAATTCTACTCTCACACGTTCACTTAAATATTTCAAATCGCCCGGCGTACGCGTTTCGCGGGATAACCGTCACAGAATTTTGGAAAACTGACAGAATTTCTTCGCGATTCGGCACGCTGCGCGTGGTCCGGCTCCTCAATAGGCCGGGGTCGGTCGCAGCTCTCGCGCGGAAACATAATACGAGGGCAGGGTCCTCGAGGATCGGGACAAAGGAAAATCCTTTCGCGGTTCTAAAGTTCGCAACCGAGCTCGTAGCGGACGACCTCAATAAGCGCGGTTCGAACACGAACTGGCTTGAATGCGTGCGGCGCGGTGCGACCGGCGACACCGGCCGGCCGGCGAGCAGGAGCGGCGACCGCCCGTCTCGCTCCTTTGTTTTGATACTCAGCTGTTCGCGTGAGCGAGAGGACCGAGTCAATGGCCTCGTGCTAGAGCTGGATGAACGCTCGGCCGCCCTCGAATCTCGGTAGGGTTCGGGCGGACTCGCTATTTTCAGCGGCGGGCGGGCGGAGGGCAGCCGCCCACGGGCGACATTGAGGCGCGCCGGTTCGGTTCGCACGTGGAGTGCTAACGGGATTGCACAACGTACCTCCAACGCCCCGCACCGTAGCCGGTGTCCGCGCGCCGCGCCGTCGCCGCCGCTTAGTACCTGACACAGTTTCTATTCAGATTCGGGGTCGATTCAAATGTCAAGCAGATGCACCCACTTATGCAACGCTGTTAACGTGACCCAACTCTACGCACATATTATTTTATAATTGATATAATAATTAGAAATACAAACAAGTTATACGTTTCTGTGCACGGACAGATGATTAACATTACAAATGAAAACTTGCACTTGACAAACTAGTTTCGAATAAGCACTGGACAGTGGACACGCACAACATTGTCGCGGGTATCTATTTCTCTACCGTTGAGGATTTAGTTACGAACTTGATTCAATTTACTGTTTATTACATAGTTACCTAGTAAGAGTTACAAACATTAGAGCAACCTATTAACGAGATGTACTTACACAAACGGGGCTTTCTCTATGAATTGAATTTTAATGGCCTTTAAATTAGGTCGTCGTGATATTTGTGGACGAGAAGGCTATAACTCCTTCGCTTGCATTGTAAAGTTTTCTCTAAAAATATAAAATTAGCATCCACGAGCTGTGCTTGTAACGCCATCTGTTGAACATTAGAAGAAAATACAACTAACAAAAGGTTAACTCTGTTTAGTAGTGATTTTGAAACGTGATATAAGATATATTTATTTATCTACACTCAGTGTCTACACCACTAAAATACGACAGTATATTTGGGCCTAACGACGGTAAGTAGGTTTGTCCATTGAACGAGGCGTGGGGAGATCTGCTTTTCCAATAACGATACGAGCGTAAAATATACACGTACGAATATGTAAATTGTAAACTAGTTGTTTGTAAAACAGTAAGAAAGAATAATGTTAATGTTTCGCTCCAAACTTGGTGATAGGTGTCTATATTCGGAACTCAAACTCTTTGTTTAGGCAACAATATTCAGCATTTCTACTACTTACAAGGTTAATTTTTTCTCTATATTATGTCTTTCGTCCTTACAGGTTTCGTCCTTACGCAGACGGTATTGGGTTTCCCACGGAAACAAATTAAAATTTTCCATCTCAAACCTATGAAAATCTTTTTCTTCTTCCGAATCCCGATTGCATCCAAAGCTTGCACTATGGAGTTCGGGGTTCGTTCTTCTTCTCCCCCTTTCCGTCACTTTTACGGGAGTGGCTATCCTTTAATCTCACCTAACCTAACCTAACCCCGAGAGAAAAAATTGCACCAAATTCGAGCCACGTCTGTTGATCATTTAGAGTAGTATCGTTCTATTGAAAATAAAGTATTGTTAAAGGATTTTATCGTGATTTATTTTGAGTGTTTTCGACTTTTTCTTTCGTAAAATTAGCGAGTAATTAACGATTATTTCAGTATTCCACGTGGATGGAGTTGCGGGCAAAGCTAGTGGTCAAATATTATAATTTCAATTGAGGGCTAGGCGCGGATTTCTACTAAGTACATTATAGGGTAAGTTCGGGGAGCACGTTTTCAGTGTAACCAGTGCGCTATTCCCAATGACGAACGGCATTGACCTCGGCCAGCAGGCCGTTCGGCATTGGGCAACAATGTGCTGGTAGCCCTAAAACGTGCTCCCCGAACTTATTATACGAGTATAAGGTTACGGGATAAGGTAGTTTCCTATTTAAAAAAACCGTTTTTTTTAATGTAGATACATATGTATCACAATTACCTATTAGTGTTCCTGTTAATCTCTCCGGCTAAACAAAATGGTTTGTATTAGGAGCCGTTTCACGTAGATTGTTCTCGTATAATAGTCAGGGTTCAAATCTAATCGTGGATATGAACCTGTTAGCCACTTTACTATCATCTCTTTTACTATTTTACGGTGGACACCGAAGTCTTAAAATCACGCAAAAAAAATCAAAATCTTACACCCACTTTTTATCACTTTTCTCGACGTTTCACATGATTCTAAGTCTAATTAAGCAAAAAGAATTTTTGTGTCGGTCTGTCTGTTGGTCTGGAAGTCTGGATGTCTGGATTTCTGTTTACGCAATAACTCAAGAACCACTTAATTGATTTAAAAAATTCTTTCGCCAATCATCTTGTTTGGTTAATGGGAAGAACTGATTAGATTTTGGGGTTTGTACGTTCAAGGTTTCGGGTACCTACCATACAAATTGTCCCTAAAAAACTTTTACAAATGAGTTTCTTTCGAGTTATCAGAGTAACGCGTATTTGACTTTGACATTTGAGTGACAATGACAATACGTATATTGTATATTTAAATAAAACAACCAGACTCTGAAAGAAACTGAAATATAAACGCGTCGAATAATAAAGCATAAAGCCTAAGGTCTGTAATTTTGAATAAAAATACTGCAACAAAAATATCTAAGTTTGGCCCGAAGTTTGACAATCACTGTGTGATTTCCGCCCCACTAGATTTTATTAAATAAAGTAAAGGAGTGGTAAAAACTACGTCCGTTACAACTGGAAAAGAATATTAGACAATAGCACGTTATGACGACAGACCATTTTATTTCATATAAGTTTCGACAGAAGTTATCGTTCTGACATTTAATATTAAGTAACTGATTGAACTGCACATATAACAAACTCATTAATTATAAATCTTTAGGCGGTCATATAAACTCATTATATTTTCTTTTTTAAATAACTGATTTCGCGAACAAGTATGCGGAATTTGTACCACCAAATGATTTTTGTTTTTCTTAGTAACTTCTAAACTATCGCTGTTACTTGTGGACGGTAAAAGGAGAGAAACAGAAGAATAGGAATTGACTTATGGAACAGGCTTTCTGAAAAAGAACAGTATTTCCCTTTATGCATTATTCAACATCAACAAAACGTTCAATTTCTCCAACACAATCGTGACACAACTGGTGCACCTGCTGATTGATAGCCGACACTCTGGCACAGGCGTTCCTTCTTGGGGTTGGAGAGTAAGACGGCAATCGCCCGCCGTATAAGCCAATATAAACCGAATTATGGAAAATAGCCGAGCGGACCCCGGGTTTCAAAGCTTCCGATGCAATCGGGATTGGCGTTCGAATGAAAAAGATCGTGATATAACTGCATATTTGTAACGACACCAGTGTATAGAAAAATTGTTCAAAAATATGTTCATCTAAAATGTATTGCCGCAGAATACAACAGATTAGTTTAGTTTTAATTTAAAAAAAAACGAAACTTTGGCCTCTGGTTTTCCTGTATTTTCAGTGATAAGCGTTAAGACTTGTAGTATAGGCAAAAAATTAATTTAAATTGTATATAGTTTGCATAGATTAACGCAAACAAACAAAATATGTTCATCCTTCGTATTTAAATAATAATAATAATAATGTTTATTTCTTCTCTCACACAGTAAAGCATAACAATAACAATAAATAGCTTCAGAACTAGTTTTACATCACCTAAAAGGTGAGATCTGTGTGAGAGAACTGGTATCCGTACTAGGTGGGAACCTGTATGACAGATGACCAGCCTCTCCTAACTCTAGATGAAAAGGCGTTACGGTAAGTGTAGGTACTTGGATAAACTATATAAAGTAGATAGACATAGGTGTAATAATAATTTTGTGAGATGACCAAGTTAGTAATGTGTGTGTGTGTGTGTGTGTGTGTGTGTTTGTATGTGCGTGTGTGTGTCTCTGTGTGTGAATGTGTGTATGTGCGTGTTTGTGTATATGTATATGTCTCGTTTGCAAACGTTCCTATGGTATAATCTGAACTTCATGGTAAACTGTGTGACAGATTTATTATTTATTGGTGATGAATTACGTTGGAATAGTTATTAAATTTTCAGTTTCTTCATAACTGAGAGACTTCAACCAATTTGAGACAGTTTTTTTACATTGATATTTAGTGAGAGAGTAAATGTGTAGTTTCTGATTTATTTCGTTATAAAGGTACCGTCCGCGAAATCCGAAAAGTTTGTTTGCGAATGCTGTACGCGAGCGATAGTCAGTTGGAGGGCAAACCTTATGCTTCAGACGTTTCCTGGTGGTAGAAGAGTCGTATGGAAGGAGAGAATGTTGCTTCAGAATAATATTTAAAATATATAATTGTCGAACTGTAAGGACATCCGAAAGTTGGTAAAGTTCGGTAGTAGGATAAATTTAAGGCAAAAAGTGACTGACCTTAAGCACTGCCCGTTGAGCTCTTTCGACTTTTATCAAACTAGTTTTACAGGCGCAACCCCATACTGAAATGCAGTATGATAAAATCGGTTGGCATAAAGATATATAGACCATTTTAAGGATCTTCTTATCCGCTATGTGGCGCAAGTTTTTAAAAATGAACATGAGTTTTCGAATTCTGGTTGAAAGAAGATCAATGTGGTAGTTGAATGTTAAAGTATCGTCTAATATAATGCCGAGATACTTAATGTTGGTGACACTTTTTAACTGGTTGCAAGCACAAGAGTGATTTTCTAAACAGTTATGGGCCACAATGACGCTAATATTTGGTAGGTTTGTCGGAGAGCTTTTTATAGCGAATGGCATGTATCTAGTCTTGTCAACATTGAGCGTTAATCCATTATTCCTGAGCCATAACGAAACGGCATTGAAGCCCACCTGTGCAAAAGAAAAAGCATCACTCCAATTATCTCCACTAAATATCAATGCAGTGTCGTCAGCGAAAGTTATGATTTTACCATTCTTTAGTTCTAGATTACATAAATCGTTTATGTATATAAGAAAGAGTGTTGGGCCGAGGACACTGCCTTGCGGTACTCCAAAAGTAATAGGTAGATCAGCACTAACAGTGTCACCGACTCTCACTCTTTGGTACCTTTCACTGAGATAATCTGCAAACAATTTATGTTGCACATCGCGGATTCCAAGTCTCTCTAGTTTTTCCAGTAGGAGTGGGACAGAGAATGTGTCAAATGCTTTAGCTAAGTCCAGAAATATTGTAATAACTTTTTTCTTATTATCTAAATTGTACACAATATGATGAGTTAATTCATGCACAGCATCATTTGTTGAGATGCCTGCTCTAAAGCCAAATTGCGATTTAGATAAGAGGTTTTTTGTTTCAAGGTAATTCGTTAAACGTTTATTTAAAAGCTTTTCTACTAATTTAGAAAGGGTTGACAGAACAGAAATAGGTCTGTAGTTATTGACACAGCCTCTGTCTCCACTCTTGTATACAGGAATCACTTCCGCGAGTTTAAATTCTTTTGGAAAAACTCCGGTATCAAACATAAGGTTAAATATATATGATAAGGGAGGCACTAATATTTCATGATATCGCTTTAAGAAAGTTCCTGGAATATTGTCTCGCCCGGAAGATTTTGCCTTTTTTAGGTCAAGTATATAGTTTCGGACCTCGGTTTCGGTGGTTGGTGTTAGAACAAAAGAATAGGGACATGGGTTAATGGTCAGTGCTTCCGGCAAGATTGCAGGGATTTTATCAGCTAAGTTTTTACCTAATGATGTGAAAAATTTGTTAATGTTATTAATTGAAGATGCAGTATTATTCGAGGATATTAAATCTGTTGCTGAGTATGATTTTGTGTTGTAATTTGTAACGTTTTTTATAGTATCCCATAATGCCTTACTACTAGTTTTGACTGCGTTATTTAATTGTTCCCGTTCGTACTATCTTTTAACTCTCTTAAGCAAAGAGTTACAAAAATTTCTATATCTTCGGTAAGTCGTTTTGAATGTCTCATTGTCGGGATTTTTCTTAGTTTTAACGTGAAGTTTGTCTCGATTTTTTATACACTTTAATAGACCCAAAGTCATTCATGGTTTCTTAATATGCCTGCGATTTGAAACCCTGATCGTACGTGTGTTAGATTCGATCGTGGTATTAATAATAGATATTAACAGGGAAGTAGCTTCGTTAGCGTCGTACGTGTTATAGACACAGTTGAAGTTTATATTAGTCATGGCAATATCTAGTCCGTTATAATCTATTTTCTTTATTGCTAAGGGCTTGGTTTGTTGAATCTGGAGTTTTAGTACAATTATCACAGAATCGTGATCAGTAACCGAAGTCTCTGCAACATAGCAAAAAGCTGGGAGAGTAGTTTTAAGCATAACATGATCTAAGCAGGTTTTGCTATGGGTGGGTAGCTGCCTTTACCTGTTTACCTGCACAAAACGCTGTGTGAGGCAAGTAGATTGAGATAAATGATTGAATCGGGATCTTTACTATTCGGTGTTATGTCAACATTTATATCTCCTATGATAATAATATTAGGACATTTTAAATTAGTTAAAAACTCGTTTAAGGAGTCTAGAAATGGTTGCAAGTCTTTATGTCGAGGAGGACGGTAAATGGCAACCACTGTTGTATTTCTGTTCACTTTTATGGTAAACAAAAAATAACATTACACACGAGCCTTAACATTTTTGTGTGATTTTTAACTGGAAATGGTCCTTGGTGGCCTTTATGGGGCCACCATACACCCTGGCGTCTGAAGACCCGAGACGACGTACGGTATTAGTGATTTCCGCACAGATAAAAAAGAGGCCTTTCTACGGTCGAGCAGTCCGAAATTCGAGCACGAGGTAATCATATCCATGCTAGATTTCCTTTTTGAATTTCTAACTTATATGTGCTTAGACAATTGCGATAATAACTTTTTTGTTCAAATTTAGAAAGAGAATATCATTGTTGGTCAAAGAACTACGGTAAAATAAATCCGTATTCATTGTTTATCGTATTTATTTTTTCTTTTTTTTCTTTTCTCATCATCATATCAGCCGTAGGAAGTCCACTGCTGAATATAGGTATTTTTCTACTTCGCCTTTATTGCCGATAAAGTATTTAAATAAGGTTAAAAGGAACTGGTATGCTGGCACTATTACGGACCGAGATTGGCCCCGTATTCATATAACTAGCCTCCTTGATTAACATGTTGTAGACACACATAGATATGTAAACTGTTTGTAACCAGAAACAGTCCGGTCAACAGACATAGAATAGAAATTCAATTCTGAACCGTAGTCGAATGTCCATATCAATAAGTCGTGGCCTCTGGCCCTGTGGTAGAGCGGGAGGAGTAGTCACTCTAGGCACTTTGGCTAAGGATGTCAAGAAGCCATACATGAACAAATATTTGCAAATAAAAGCTTGATGACGTTTTCTAAGAGGCGCGGGAAATTAAAGCCTCGGACTTCGGCGCTGAAAGACAGTTACGTTCTACCATAACCAACTATGATCATAGGCTAGAGCTGTTGCTAGACGCACCCTGAAAAATTATAAAAATTTAACATACTACTACTTAAACTCGAAGTTAGAGGGTAGTAAATCCTCGGTCGAGCCGGCGTATATTGGTAAAGCTGACTCTACTGCCCGTATCGTCTTGAATGTGTTCCCATTCCATTCATACGACACCAATAAACTTTGATACGTGGTTGTGCGCATGTCCACTAGGGTATCAAAGTTGATACTAAATAATTGCAACCCATGCTAGCGTTAGCCAGTAATATATTAGATTATTATGATACTAAGGAACGTGACATGGTCGTTACTGGTTGCGCGCGCATGGCAGTTACGTCATCATCCGAACTGTTTCATTTCATACAGCTAGCACTGTACGTGTATTTGTCAAGTTTACGGCCACATTTGTTTATGCTGATGCTCCATGTAAACAAGTTTACGTAACACGCTCCATCAAATATCTCTCGTATAAAGGTCACTCTTTATTTACAAAGACATAGTACGTGAAAATTTGCCTATAGTACACCAACCCACGTTAAGTGACGCTCCGGAAAGAACAGTAAATTGTCCCGAGGGGGCCATCTCGAAACCGGAGATGGCTCAGGGTCAGTCGGGGTGCGAGGGATATGCTCTATGGGCAACCTTACACCCCGGCGTCTGCCCCAAGACGGCGTGCGGTTTTAGTCGGTTCAAGCCCGACATAACCGCCCCCGCTGGCCGGCGGGGGGGTATCCGAGGGGATTTCCGCACGAAAAAAAAAAAAAAAAAAAAAAAAGGTACGGAATTGTTGGGGTGTGTGTTGGGTAACCTCCTCGAGTGTCACTCCGATTCCGATCCCGCTGCAGTCCGGGGGGAACGGAATCGGAGCGGCCGGTACACCCTGGGCGGCGGTCAATGGCTTCCCCTTCACCCCTTCATAGGGTTGGCATTGATCGTCGGCCAATACCCAACGTGGCGGGAACACATCGCTCTCCGTACTCCTCTGCTTTCAGAGGAGACAGGATGAGCGATGCTGTTAGTGGTGAGATGGCCCAGGGTCAGCCGGGGTGCGAGGGATATGCTCTATGGGTAACCTTACACCCCGGCGTCTGAAGACCCGAGACGGCGTGCGGTTTTGGTCGGTGCAGGCCCGACATAACCGCCCCCGCTGGCCGGCGGAGGGGTATCCGAAGGGATTTCCGCACGATAAAAAAAAAAAAAAGAAGGTACGGAATTGTTCATAATTCCGAGTTGAGGTTAGGACCAAACGTTAGAATTTGCCAAAGGCACTTGATACAATTTCGTTCTGATCCCAAAATTTGAAGGAGACAAAACGAAAGTTAATAGGGCAAGTGAGAGTTAGAATGGTGTACCGATTTCCGGACTATAACTTACAGGTTTACGAACAACGAACCTCGGTGTTTGTGTTGTGCACGAGCTAAAGCATTTCTTTTTTGATTTGTAAAGTAAGTCTAAATCCATGAATTTAGGATTACTGGTTGAAATAATTTTCGCATCATTATCAACAACGCTGAGATTCCCGATTGCATCCGAGGCCTTACCTCGGAGCACGGGGTCCGCTTACCCGCTTTTTCTTCTTCCCTTCGCACGGTCTTGGGCATCCATGGTAGTGAGACCATTGGCACGCATGTCATCCCTTACGAAGTCAAACTAGCACTTCTTGGATTTCTACCGGGGTCCGGCGGAGGTGCCATAGCCAGACATTTAGCCACGTAGTAGGCGGCTGCCGCAAAAAGGGTCCGTACCAGTGAAGGCGATACTTCTGCATTTTATCTGCAATGTCACATGCATGGAGGCTGCCGTGGATGCGGGAGTTCCTCAAGCGATCTTTACGCGTGACTTCGCACGTATCCATCGCAGCATATTCATCTCTGTGACACGCAGCTCCAGCTTATGTCGCTCAAGCAATGTTCACAGCCGTGTAAAAGGACAGTTCTTATGTTGGTTTCAAAGAACTGCCCCTAAAACCTAACCGGCATTTTGGGGTCACAGATGACACCAGTCATCCTACGCCACTTGGCCTTGGCCACTTGCTATGCAGTGGCAAAGCGTGCCTTGACGTCGCAATCGATGTCACCAGTCGCGTGAATACATATTCCAAGTACTTAACCTTCCGTGTGCTCGATCAAGTCATCGCCTATGCGGACGGGTGTGGGATCTGTTGAGTTCAACGTCAAGTACTCAGTCTTCACCACATATAATTTACGTAATTATGCATTATAATAATGTGGCAGTGGGTTTGTATAGTATAATTTGTTATTATGACTTGTTCTGATATAACTAGTGTATGCCCGTTGAAAAATGCATTTATCTGGGTTTGTTATGATAGCGGTCATAGTATCACGTACTCTGTGAAATTTCAAACAAGCCTGATAGTACAGTATGACTCTGCGATAGATGAGCGGATGAAATCGTACAATACGCGCAGGCTTAGCCCTTGCTGAACCCTTGAGTTACCTATAGAACAATAAATATTAAACCAAATGTACCATTTTCATTCACAAACTTTTATATCTTAACAGAGCAAGTTAATTACAAGCTTGTAAAAAGATGATGAAGTAGTGAAACGGAAGAGGTATTTACCGGATATCCCCTCAAATATGGATCAATCTGACGGCGTAGGTATACTACATACGCATCAAACTTAATTTTACATAATCAAAAAGTTGTTCCATAAATGAAACTTACAAAAATAATAAATGAAGTTACCTAATCTATACTATACATAATAAAATTGTACTCGTCTATATCTGCGGTTTCCACACGATAGAATGTAATTTCTCAATCACATTTGCCAATTTCTCATGCACAAGTTTTGACTCGCCGAGTGTTCAGAGCGGTCAATATCTTTGGTGAAAAGTATGGTAGGTATACCTTCAATTATTTGCCAAATTATTTGGTGATATTGAACTTGACATGATGCCGTTGAATGTAAAGATTATAATCAACTTTTATAATAAAATTATCATGACCTTGCTTTGTGATAGACTTACTTTAGGAGGCATTGTACTGAATCTTATCGTTTATATGCTTCATCGAACTGTATCTCGCATCAATACATTGGCCTTTTATCCATGTAATAAATGAATCGTTTCGCACTGGCTAATACTAAATATGTTGTAAATACACCTTTCATTGGACAAAGGCAGATTTATAACTCTGTTACGCATATAGATTGCAGTGCTATGCATAATGTGACACACACAGTACACACACCCATACTTCATTTGCAAAATATATACGCACCTAAGCATACACACACACATGCTGGTTTTTGGATATTTGTTGTCGTGTTTTAATTCTCTTTTTACAAGCTTTTATTTAACTTGCTCTGTTTGTTAATTTGTTAGTATGGGTAGAAACACTACTAGTAGTAGTAGTAGAACCACTTCCTGACGTTAGATTAGACATAATTTTGGTTTAACTACTTGCGTATCTTCGGTTACAACGTCTTTAGTTTATTCTGAAAGAAAGAAACTCACTTATTGGAACAGGATACGCACAAAAAATGCCAAAGTTATTTGTAGACAATATACCTAAAGGAACAATAGTAGTGTCACCCTGAATAGATCGTGGGTCACCCATCTCTCACAGTATAAATGCTGCCCTTCACAATATGATAATTGATAAGTAGCGCTCATTTTCAGATGGCATCACATTACATAAATACTACCCAATATATTATTTCATCCATTTAGGACTCATGTCCATTCAAAGGTTATCTGTAAGAAATTGGTCTTAGCGAAAAGATTACCCTTTGTACTATACATACATATCTTCCCGTAGTAATATTATTATCTAGGACTCTGTTTATCACATGGTTGTTATCCTTAGGCGTTAAGTGACCGATTCAAAGCCATTTCTTGTTTGCCTTTTTTCTAGAACTGGTGCAACTTTGAACATTCTTTCTCCATCAATGTCACACAACCAGCCCATTTTAGCGTTGTTTTCATCGCATAGAAGCGCAGGATGGAAAGCGAACTTGTATTTGGCCATATGACATGTTCTTCAGTGACGAAATTATTGACTGTATAAAATCTAGTGGGGCGGAAATCACACAGTGATTGTCAAACTTCGGGCCAAACTTAGAATTTTTTTGTTGCAGTATTTTTATTCAAAATTACAGACCTTAGGCTTTATGCATATTATTGGACGCGTCTTTATATATTGAGCAATTCGACGATTTGTACGGTAGGTACCCGAAACCTTGAACGTACAAACCCCAAAATCTAATCAGTTCTTCCCATTAACCAAACAAGATGATTGGCGAAAGAATTTTTTATATCGTATAAGTGGTTCTTGAGTTATTGCGTAAACAGACATCCAGACATCCAGACATCCAGACATCCAGACATCCAGACCAACAGACAGACCGACACAACATTTTTTTTTGCTTAATTAGACTTTGAATCATGTGAAACGTCGAGAAAAGTAATAAAAAGTGGGTGTAAGATTTTGATTTTTTTTGCGTGATTTTAAGACTTCGGTTTCCACCTGGTTGGTGGCCCGAAGTAATAAAAGTAGGCTCAATACGGACACTTGATGCAAAGGGTTTCCACTTTCCCTTACATGAAATTCTTAGATCAAACATACAAGACTACTTACCGTGGTGATATTACACAATATAACTATTTCTAGCTATACTAATAGCAATCTATCTTATGGTATAAAAGTTCTGACTGACTGGCTGACATAGACACATCACACAGCCTAAACCACTGGCCCTAGAAACTTGAAATTTGGAGCATGTGTTTTTTTTATGCGTGGAAGTGTACTAAAAGAGGATTTTTTGAAATTCAACCTCTAAAGTAGTAAAAAGGGGTATGAACGTACTTTCATATAACTCAAGAATGGCTGAACAGATTTTCATCTTTTCTATTTTTTGGATTTTTCTCTGCCTCGAACAGCATATAGCATTAAGACAAAATTAGATAAACAAATATATAAGGTGTCACAAAATTAGGTCTCTAAATCAATAAAAAAAAACGAAAAAAAAACACCACCAGCGACCAGCGTCACGTGACGCGACGAGCCCGCGACGCACGTGGTAAGCGTGCAGTCCTTCTCCTCGCAGTATTCTCCAAGCGGATGTGTGGGAAATACCTAAATCGCGACCAGCGTCACGTGTGCTCGTTGCGTCACGTGACGCTGGTCGCTGGTGGTGTTTTTTTTTTCATTTTTATATATTTTTTATATATATATTTTTTTTTTTTTTTTATCCGATATTTCTTTTTTGTTTCAATAACATATTTTGTCGATACCAAGTCATCTCACCAAATTCAGAGACCTCATTTTGTGACACGTTATAGAATTAAATCCAAAAAATTAATATTTAGGAATTGGAAATGTTCGTTCTTTTTTATGGTTAATAGTACGGAACCCTTCGTGTGTGAGTCCGACTCGCACTTGGCCGGTTTTTCTTACTACGGTAATTCTGCCATAGTTTACAGCTATTCAACATACTTATATTACATAACACCCGTTCTATCTTTTATATTCATTACAAAGAGAGAGGGGCACTGCGGGTTATTCGTTATACCGTAATAGCTAGCCCGCGGCAGTACCTCCGTCAAATGGAAAGTTGTACTTATAATACGAAAGGAAATAACAAAACGTAGGACTGAGTGGCATCCCTTCAATCTCTGCGGAAATCTCTAACTATCCTTACTAAGAAAATAGGTCATTCCTTAGGGTAGGGTAGGGTAGGGTAATTCCTTGTAAATAACAGTTTAAGGTCTAATCTATATAATATAATATAATAATACATAATCCCGTGAAACATATGACACTGCATACGCAAAAGTTATGAATTTTTATATTTTCGGCATATCAATATTTTTAATTTTAATATCGTGTTTAAATAAAATTATAATTAAAGAAGTGAATGTGGTTACGTGTATGCGTATGTGTGTGGGTGTGTGTGAGGATGTGAGTGTGTGTGTCTGTGTGTGTGTGTGTGTCTGTGTGTGTGTGTGTGTGTGTGTGTGTGTGTGTGTATATATGAGAGGGTGTATGTAGGTATATGTGAATGAGAAACCTTGATGTTGAACTACAGCTGTGCGTTCTGCGAGAACCTGTGAGAAAGTCCTTTAAATAAGCTTTATAAGAACGTTTAATATTTGTATTGCTACGCGCATGGGGTTTTGGCTACACGCGATGCAAGACTAGCAAGCGACCATATAGTCCATTGAAATATTACAATTTAAGGACCTAATATTGCATTTCATAGAGGACACACTTTTAGGTTGTGGGGTTGCCACCCTTGTCCTCCGGCCGCCATTTCGGAAAAATGGGGTGCAAACACCTTTTTCGCGATATCTCGGAAACTATGCGTCCTACAAAAAAAATCGTAAAGACATAATTTGTAGCAAATCGCTTTGCCTACAAATATGGCTAAAACTTTTTGCCCTAAATTTAAAATTAAAGAAGTTATAAGCAAAAAAGTGAGAAAATAACTATAAAAGAATTTTATTCTTGCTCTAAGACTTTTTTTAATACATTTTACAAGAAAATTACCTAAGACCAATCTTGTAGATAGTCTCTTGAGGAGTTCTTTTCTCTATTATTTTTTTCAATTTCATTCATTTAAAGCGCTGTTACAGCGCTCCAAAGTTGACCGGGTTCGTCAATGCTCATGAGAATCCGGTCAAAACGAAATGTTTAGCTTAGTTTTATGATCTTTTTTTTTTGTTATTTGGAGTGCTTTGAACTTTGGAGCGCTGTAACAGCGTGTTAAATGAATGAAATTAAAAAAAAATTGAGAAAAAATGTCCTGTAAAGACCATCTACAAGATTGGTCTGAGGTAATTTTTTTTTGTGAAATGTATTAAAAAAAATCCGTTCCCGCAGGGGGAACGCACAGGTAGATTTCGTGAAGCAATTAATATTATTTTATATAGAGAACTACGGACTTTAAACAATATTTCGTGAAGTTAACATGTTTAATTTTTTTATCTCGAAAACGGTAACTTTTAGCGAAAAACTTTTCAGGTATTTATTATTATTTTTAAAATGGCCTATCGATTAAAAATGTTTCCGACTGCAAGAATGTTAACCGGTTAGAAGTTATGATTTTTTTCCCGATAAATTTTGGTTTTTCCCCCCTCCACTTTTAGTTAAAGTTTTAATCTTATAGGTTTATAACTAAAAGTTGTTGGTATTCATGTATACTATGGGATAAAATTAGAACGGTTCGAATATCTTTCATGGAACGTGAAATTTTTAGGAAAAACTGATTTCACAAAAAGTGAGGCCCTACCGTCCCCTTAGGCCGGATTCCACCCGTTCACGAACTTAAACTAAGTTTACACCCAAGCAATTTTTGACCGCAGTTTGAAAGCTATCGGGGCAAAAATGCGACCGTGAGAGTGCCGCAAATTTTGGGAAGTGGAACCATACATACATATATATATATATATAAACTTTTTGACCAGTGGTCATTTCGGACTCATGGGGTCATAACTAG
Organism: Cybosia mesomella; assembly: GCA_946251805.1. Taxonomy (NCBI): domain Eukaryota; kingdom Metazoa; phylum Arthropoda; class Insecta; order Lepidoptera; family Erebidae; genus Cybosia; species Cybosia mesomella. Next base: position 22,694,826 of record OX276390.1, on the reverse strand, counting down.
ACCTTTTTTTAAATTCGACAGTAGTCAAGAAACCAATAGGTAGATCGATTTCATCGAAATCTACCTAAAAAGTCATAGAGCAAAAAAGTAAATTTTTATTACTATTTTCTCACATTTTTGCTTATCATCATCATGTCAGCCAAACGACGCCCACTGCTGGGCATAGGCCTCCCCCAAGGATCTCCACAACCATCGGTCCTGCGCTGCCCGCATCCAGTGGCTTCCCGCGGCCTTGGCTAGATCGTCGGTCCACCTTGTAGGGGGCCTGCCCACGGAACGTCGTCCGGTACGCGGTCGCCATTCGAGAACCTTTCCGCCCCAGTGGTCATCGGTTCTCCGCGCTATGTGTCCCGCCCACTGCCACTTCAACGATGCAATCCTTCGAGCGATGTATCCGAAGGGATTTCCGCACAATAAAAAAAAAAAAAAGGTATTTCGGACGCGAATATATGCCGGAGCTTCCCGAACGCTGCCCATCCGAGCTGGATTCGACGAGAGATCTCTTTCTCGAAGTTGGACTTACCTAACTGGATCGTCTGTCCTAGGTAAACATAGTGGTCAACAACTTCGAGTGTAATGTTCCCAACATTAACTGGAGCAGGTGCAACATGGTCATTGGACATGATTTTCGTCTTATCCATGTTCATCCTAAGACCCACTCTTTGAGAAGCATTACTAAGATCTTAGAGCATTGTGTTCGGGTCTTCCAAGGTCTCAGCCATAAGAACTACATCATCGGCAAACCGTAGGTGTGTTAGCAACTTGCCATTGATGTTGATGCCGCATCCTTTCCAGTCCAGAAGCTTAAAAATATCCTCCAACGCAGCTGTGAACAGTTTCGGAGAGATGACGTCTCCCTGTCTCACACCTCGCTGTAGTTGGATAGGATTAGAGCTCTCGTTCTGTAATCGGACTGACATGGTGGCGTTTTGGTATAAGTATCTCAGCACCTCGATGTACCTTTTTTTTTTTTTTTTTTTTTTTTTATCGTGCGGAAATCCCTTCGGATACCCCCCCGCCGGCCAGCGGGGGCGGTTATGTCGGGCTTGCACCGACTAAAACCGCACGCCGTCTCGGGTCTTCAGACGCCGGGGTGTAAGGTTACCCATAGAGCATATCCCTCGCACCCCGGCTGACCCTGGGCCATCTCACCACTAACAGCATCGCTCATCCTGTCTCCTCTGAAAGCAGAGGAGTACGGAGAGCGATGTGTTCCCGCCACGTTGGGTATTGGCCGACGATCAATGCCAACCCTATGAAGGGGTGCAGGGGAAGAGATTGATCGCCGCCCAGGGTGTACCGGCCGCTCCGATTCCGTTCACCCCGGACTGCAGCGGGATCGGAATCGGAGCGACACTCGAGGAGGTTACCCAACACACACCCCGCACCTCGATGTACCTGTAGTCTATTTGGCACCTTTGGAGAGACTGCAGCACCGCCCAGGTGTCAATCGAATCGAAGGCTTTCTCATAGTCAAAGCAAAGTGGCAAGTTGTACTCTTCGGTCTTCTGTATAACTTGCCGCAGCGTATGAATGTGGTCTATGGTACTATAGCCTTTCCGGAACCCGGCTTGTTCGGGTGGTTGAAAGTCGTCAAACCTGCGAGTGAGATTCGTAATGACTCTCGAAAACAACTTATAGATATGGCTCAGAAGCGAGATGGGTCTGTAGTTTTTCAAGAGAGTCTTATCACCCTTCTTGAAAAACAGCATCACATCGCTTCTGCCCCATGCCTTTGGCGTTTTGCCCTCGAGGATGACTGAGTTGAAAAGCTTCTGGAGGACCTTAAGTATCGGCTTTCCGCCCGCTCTCAGAAGCTCTGTTGTGATTCCGTCATCGCCCGCCGCCTTCTTGTTTTTAAGCTTGAGAGCCATTCTAATCTCGTACAGGCTGACGTCCGGAATATCTTCTGTATAGTGTCGGGTAAGCTTGGCTCTAGGGTCTGTAGCCTTGCTTACAACAGATGTTTGCGTGGAATATAGCTGTCCATAGAAACTCAATCTCCTTCAGGATTTCAGGTGTTGACGAAATGATGCTACCTTCCTCAGTTTTCAGCCTCGTCAATTGACTTTGCCCGATAGACAGATCTCTCGCGAACACTTTAGAGCCTTTGTTCCGCTCAATGGCCTCTTTAATACGCTCGGTATTATATTGGCGAAGGTCGCTCGTCAAAGACTTAGATATCTGTCTATTGAGCTGCTGATAACGAAGGGCATCCGCTGAGTTCTGTAGCTTCATTTCGTGTCTCTGATCCATGAGTAGGAGTGTCTGGCTGGAGAGTCTCTTTAGTTTGAGACGGCGGGTTTTATAGTAATTAGACCCAACCGTGCGGACAGTATCCACCACCATGTTGTATAGATCGTCCACATCTATGCTATTCTCAAGGGCTTCGAAGCAGTTTCGGAGCTCGAGCTGAAAGCACTCGGGGTTTTGGATTTGAACCGGTAATGGTCGGAGCGTGGATTTTATCCGTCGCGATCTTTTAAGCTTGACGTTGATATTCAATGTGCCTCTGACCATGCGGTGATCGCTTCCTGTCTTAACAGCGTTGATCACACTGACATCATTGAACATGTGCTTCTTCGTCGACATGATAAAATCGATCTCGTATTTGACTTTACCGTCCGGACTCCAGGTCCATTTGCGGCTTACAGGCTTCTTAAAGAAGGAGTTCATCATGTAGAGGTTCTCCCTCTCCATGAAGTCTGCCAGTATCTGGCCCCTTTGGTTCCGTTGCCCAAATCCAAATTGCCCCACTCTCAACTCATCACCGCAACGTTGCCCCAACTTTGCATTGAAATCCCCCAATTTGCGGCTTACGGGCTTCTTAAAGAAGGAGTTCATCATGTAGCGGTTCTCCCTCTCCATGAAGTCTGCCAGCATCTGGCCCCTTTCGTTCCGTTGCCCAAATCCAAATTACCCCACTCTCAACTCATCACCGCAACGTTGCCCCAACTTTGCATAGAAATCCCCCATCACAACCGTGTAGTGGGTTTTATGGCTATGCATGGCTTTAGAGATCTTCTCATACATAGCCTCCACTTCGACATCGTCGTATGTCGAGGTCGGAGCATAAACCTGGATGACATTCAGCGAATATCGTTTCGATACCTATATACCTCCAAGTTTGGTGCACCCTGGGCAACGTGGGCGATGACGCATCGTTGATTGCTCCTCTGGAGTAGCTGGCGTCAACGTCAACGGCCAAGAGTCTGACCAACCGGCCCTTTTCAGGGCCAGCTGAGCCCATTGCACGAGGGGGTCGGGGTATGGCGGGCAAGGCCCGCGGGGGGGGGTCGCTCCAGGTACCCCTCTGCTGTTATCAGAGGGGACACTGCGAATGACCCAGGGTCAGTCGGAGTGCGAGGGATATGCTCTATGGGTAACCTTACACCCCGGCGTCTGTAGACCCGAGACGGCGTGCGGTTTTAGTCGGTTCAAGCCCGACATAACCGCCGCTGGCTGGCGGGGGGGGGATTTCCGCACAATAAAAAAACAAAAAAGGTACGCTACCCTGCTCGACACACTCCCGATGGTAACCACGTTGTTAACGAGGGATTTGTAGACGATGAACCCGACACCACCTAGGGACTGTTGGTCGCCCTCCCGGTGGTATAGTAAGTTACCGGATTGCAGGATTATCGAGTCCTCACCCTCTCTTCGGACTTCAGATAATCAAATGATATCCCAGTGTAACTTACTAACTGCCTCTTCCAACTCTACGAGCTTCGCGTCGAGCCTCAGTGTGCGCGTGTTGTAGGTTGCCAGATCGAGACTTCGGTGTTGGTAGCCGGATCTTACCCGGGGATTCTTAGCACCCCCTGCCCCGCCGTTACCATAGCCGCTACCGTAGCTAGGAATAGCGGGACTGCCGGGGACTGGGGGCCGATTTATTGGTTGTGTAGCCATTTTTGGAGGGGTTTGCCATAATCGCCACACTTGGCAGGCGGGTTGGCGATCGCAGTATGGCCTGGTGTTTCAGGAGGCGCTGCTGCCCGTCTCCTGATGGCGATTTCCCTTAGTCGACTTTTACGACACCCACGGGAAGAGAGGGAGTAGTGCTATTCTTTTAATGTGCCGGCACTACACGGCACAAATATTATTATTATTTTTGCTTATAACTTCTTTCATTTTAAATTTAGGGCAAAAAGTTTAATGAACATATTTGTAGGCAAAGCGATTTGCTACAAATTATGTCTTCACGAATTTTTTGTAGGACGCATAGTTTCTGAGATATCGCGAAAAAAGGTGTTTGCACCACTTTTTCCAAGATGGCGGCCAAAGGGCAAGGGCGACAACCTAGAAACTTGGGGTTAAGCTTTTATTGACCCCCACACATGTCCCAAAAATAAAATTGCGTCCTCTAAAAAATGTAAAGGTCATGTAACATTCAATGGACTAATAATATATGGCAGTTATTATTACTGTCAAAAACAAAAGTGGTAGAGTCAAGCAACAGTCATTTTGGCCGCTGCATGAATGGGCCGACTCGACCGGGGAAGCACCACCCTTTCACAGAATATCGACGCCAAGTAACAGTTTTTGAACTGTTGCGTTCCGTTTGGTGAGTGAGAGTGCCGGAGCCCAAACTCCTTTCCCATCTCCTCCCAAACTCCTTCCCATCCCCTCCCAAACTCCTTTCCCATCCCCTTTCCTTTACAGGGTCGGCAGCGCGAGTGTGACGCCACTGGTGTTGCACACGTCCATAGGCCGCGGTAACCGCTTCCCATCAGGTGGGCCGTGTGCTTGTCTGCCACCTGAGTGGTATAAAAAAAAAAAAAAAAAAAAAAGACGGCTTATGCTTTTTTTAACAACGGTGGCGTACACAACAAAGATATTCATTATTTATTTTTTGAAATTAGTATTACTTTCCTGCACACAAATATCTGCACAGTCAGAAACAAGATAGTTACGACCAAGGAGTAATCTTGGTGTTATGATAGATAACACCATGAGCTGGAAGTAGTAAATAGAATCCTCCACTGCTCGTACCAGAAAATTTAATTGATGTCTTCAAAATTTAAAAAATGTTTTTGTTTTAGATTCCCTAAAATCTATTTATTATTCACTTGGTCAATCGGTTCTTTCCTACTGCCTTATATTCGGGGGAGTACCTACTAGCCGTTAAAACACGAATGCTTGCATTAGAAAGAGCGCAGAGGGCTATCCTTAAGACAATGGTGAGAAAACCGGTCAGATTTCCCACAACTGAACTCTTTTCCTTATGCAAGGTTTTAGGTGTTCGGAAACTTTTTATTTTAAATGCCACACTCCGCAAACATATGGCTTTTTTTTATAATTCAACACCTACCAGTTCAAAAAGAAGGTCTGATAGGGTCTGCCAAATATTACCTCGCCCGACAGTAGCGAGTAGACACCATAACTATATTAGCTCCAAACTGGATACTAAATATATATATACTTCTATTATATAAATGTAGAAAAATACGTAGTGATGGCTGCCTACTCTTCGATATGATGACTCTGAAGCCCTATTGGATGGCTGACTGCTTAAAAAACTACATAAACAAACACGCGTACAAACACACGTACAAACACATCATACAACCCTCACACACCCCATACACACATACTTATGTTTAATGTTATTTTTAGAATCGAAATTGTGCTTGCAATTCTTTTAATTTGGTAATATTGTTGTTACTCGGGAGAAGGCGTTGATATATGCGTCACAGTTTATACTACTGTAGATATCATCGTAACACTGTAGTACTGTATAGAACTGTTATTTATCCCAAATAAAATAAATGTGAATTTAATAAAGATGAGCACAGGTTAAACAACAAAGAACATGATTTACGGAAGCAATTATTATGTAATTATACGATGACACTTTGCGTTGATCATTATTACAAAAGAACGAGAAACAATTAATCAGTGACTGAAGGTTCATTGAAAATATCAATTGTTACAAAACCTTATAAAATCGATACACGCAAGCGTTGTTAAGTCAATATGACTTCACCTCGTCAGTTGGTAGTAATTTTTCGCGCAACTTTCCTAACTTATTCTTTCATTAGTAGCTTGTCGTGATAATAAAAAACAAAAAAAAGAATTAGCCAAATCAGTCCAGCAGTTCACGTGTAATACCATATCGATTTGTAAGCTTGTAAGCATGTGGCATCTGGATGATAAATATAGTGCTGATCGCCAGGACGTAAACAGTGGAACTCTTCAACAGCTACAGTTGGAAATCATTTGGTTTATTTTGATAATCAGTTGGTCACAAGGGCGTTTAAACTACTTATAATAAGTTTTTTAACAAGTTCTGAACTTAATTATTATCAACGTTAATATTTATAAGTAAGATAATACAAGTTACAGTTGGGTTTAAATATTTCCGCGATTACGTTCATCATTATCCAATCTATTATTTTAATCCAAACGAATTCTTTGAATAAATTTTTACTAAGATTAATGGACTCCAAAGCCGATAGTTTAAATAAATTGTTTAAGTGAGCCTGTAATAGTAGAGCATAAAAGAGGTTTTTTATAATTTTTATGAATTTTTGATAATCCATCCAACCACTAATCTATATCTATACTAATACTCATTATAAAGAGGAAAGATTTGATTGATAGTTTGTTTGTGTTGAATAGGTTCCGAAACACCTGGACCGATTTCAAAAATTATTTCACCATTAGAATGTTACATTATCCCTGAGTAACATAGGCTACTCTTTTTCCCGATATTCCCACGGGATCAGGCCTTACGTGGGTGAAACCGGGTGGTGATGCTATTAAGTAAATTCTTATTGCACAATAGGACGATATGACGTCATAAGCTGTTATTTTACACATATTTCCACATTTACCATTTACGTTTACGTTTAATTGAAGTAACTGATTTGGCTTGACAGTGTAAATGACAGTCTACCCTATCTTGCGAAATAATTTGAATGTTTCAAAACAACTATGAATTTATAGGTACATTAAGGTACTTTAACCTCGATGTTTTGAAATATATTAATACAATAGTCTGCACCGATGCACCTATTTCAACAAATAGCATAATTACATACCGATACGCAGCGTCATAGTGTTTACCAGCAATAATAACTTCTTGTTTCAACATTTGAATACTGATAACTATTATCGTAGCCCTAATGAACACCAATGATAATGTTAAAAATAATTCTTTCTACTAAGTAAAAAAGTAATTAAGTTTCTTAATATTCATGGCATTTATTTCTCAATGCACTGGGCAGTTTCAAAGAAAGCACGTGCGTTATATGAAAATATAATTTATCACGTTTCATAAAGAATAGGGTAGGTATAAGAGCACGTATGGTAATACTTCCTTCAATGTTGCCTACATGATAATTATACATTTTAATCTGTTTTTGAAATACAGCAGCATATGAAAATTCTAGTATGCTGCTGTATTTCATTGTAATTTTCATTTTTATTACCCACACACGAGGACACGGCCACCCGGGCCGTCAACGCGATGTAAGTCCTTGTGACATTTGCACGAGGCCAATGGCGATGACGCTCGAGGTTCAACATTGACTTGATTATGTCCATCTAAACTTCCTTAACAGCTATTTTCTTTATCTGCACCTTGTATTGTATTATATAAGAGAATTGTTGAATAAATAGGCAACTGAAGTAAGGACCTACTACATATCTTAGAAAAATTCAAAAATTAGCATTGTTTGTTAACAAAGGAATTTCAAAGGGTATATGAGGCCCTACCAAATTCTTCAGGACCCAAGTTACTCTGATTTTCAAGCCGGCACACCTGCTAATTAGCAGGGGAGACATAGGCTTGCCTCACAGATTTGGGGGGTAAGATGGCAATTACTTCCGTATAAGCCAAGATAAAATAAATAAGGAAGAAAAAGAGAAGGACACCGGGCCCCGTGCTCCAAAGTGCAAGTTTTCAATGCAACCAGAATTGGTGCTCAGATGATGATGAGATGATGAACGATAGAATTTCAAAAGATTATCGCTATGTTATTTTCGTCTTGAACATAATTACTTATAAAGGGCACGGATTCAGGAGGGTGAGGGAGCAATGGGTGAGTTCCTGAACGTATTTGCCAACCCCCATAAGCGAAATCCTGTATCCTACGCATCTGAATACCGCATTTTCCTCATGGGTCAACTATATATGCACAGCTAGTTGTGGCACTAGGAATAAGTTAGATGAAGAATATATAAGCCGTAATGTAAATTCACTAGGCAACAGATAAATTAAAACCTGATTGATAATTTAGTGACTGTTACAATTTAACATAAACTGCTGGCTGGGAGACAATGCTACCTTTTTTTTTTCGTGCGGAAATCCCTTCGGATACTCCCCCGCCGGTCAGCGGGGGGCGGTTATGTCGGACTTGAACCGACCAAAACCGCACGCTCTCTCGGGTCTTAAGACGCGGGGTGTAAGGTTACCCATAGAGCATATCCCTCGCACCCCGACTGACCCTGGGCCATCTCCGGTTTCGAGATGGCCCCCTTACTTGCTCTCCATCTGCTAATCAGAGGGAGACGTGGAAAGCTTCCGAACAGCCCTCAACAGGGCCGTCCTCGCCTCGGTCGGAGTTGGCCGTAGGCAGCAGCGTCTCCCCCGCCCTAGGAGAGAGGTGCTACCTTTATGAAAAAAGTTCTAAATGCATTGTGCAAATCGATTTCGGTGCCAATGCCTCGTCGAATTCTTATTGTAATTCATATAAAGTATAACCACTAGTAAATACTTGAAAAACGCATAATATAATTTTATGTGTGACCTAGATAATGTTTGCTTCATCGACAACTTATTGGTGTTTTCCAACGTGCCTACGTACTTTAGTGTTTAGACATGTTCAGCGAATTGCTTTTTTCACTGATACGATCCCTATTCAAATAGATTAAATTTACATTTATTTTAGTTTAGTGAGATGAGCAATAGAATTAGCGCCATAGTGTGAGTTCAATGGCAAATGAAAGATTTGTTTTATAGTTCTAGGCAGTTATATTTTTTTCATATTTTCGCGCAATAGAGCGTCAAGGTGACTTTGTACTCATCACTTACTTTTGAAACTTGATCGCAATAGTTAATTTTGACGCTCTGTATCTGTAGTATCACTATCACCTATTTTCGACACCTGGATATGATCAACAACTTTTGACGCTGACTGTACTTGGTTCATAATACTGATTGATTTTAAATTTATTGGGTGACGTTAATAACGTGATTTTAATAAACTCAAAACAAGGAACAGATATCGTACTATGAATGGCAATGATGAATGATTGACATGGTTCAGTGAGTTCAAGCGACCACCCACTACAATTACTACAATTAATTTTTCATTTTTCTCATTACCATTACGTCACTACTATACTAGGCGCGGATACAGCCCTTTAAAAAGGCTGTGGTCACAGCTGCCTGGAAATCGGTCAAGTGCGAGTCGGAGTACTAAATCGCTCATGCACAGTCCTGACTCAGAAACAACTTTTGAATTTGATTCACAATCATCATCATCTTAGCGTGGTTCTTTTGAACTTGATTACTTCATTTTTTCTGCACATCAGGAAAGTCCTGAGGCTTTAGGAATGGAAATAAACACTTGAGTCAGACCCGATTTCATCACAGTTTAGATTAAATTCTAAACTAATTTCAGTATTTTTTTTCTAGTAGCCAGTAAGCTAATATAAGGACACTAGACTGGTTCATTTCGCAAAAAAGTTGAAAATTTGGGTTGGTTGGATTTCAACAACAAATCATCAAAATTTTTGCGGAAAAGTAATCTTTGTGTATATTTAGGAGAACTAGCCCGGATAGCCTTTCCTGTGCCATTTGATTGAGGCAAGCAACCAAGATAAGCGTCGGTAGCTTAGTGGATAAGGAGTCGACCTTACGATCGAGAGGACCCGGGTTCGAATCCTGGCCATTACACTACCGACGTGACACTCCTAACACAAGAATTGAGCTTAGCTGGAGGGGTTAGGAGGAATATGAGTAATTTCGGTTACTAATATTCTTTATAAAAAAAAAGATTTCATTCTGCGAAGAGTAGAAAATGATCTCTCTGCCTCTGCGGTAGCTACGCCTTATACTTAGTTTGCCAGTTGCTAGCATTTGTAACAATTTTCTTATGTTAGGGTACAACTTGCTCCAATGAGATGAGCTACCAAATCTAGAATTGTTTTCACGTTCTCTTTCCCATTTGGTCATCCAGATTAAGGCATAGCGTTTGTTATAATCACCCTATCGATCTCAATAAACCGTCAAAGTGTGACATCACAAGTCTATTAGGGTTGTAGGCATGCCCATCGTTCCCACAACGGTGGATCTGTACTTATACCTACTATGCACATTATATGATTATTATAATATTATAAACATACTTATGAGTAATCCATCATTGTTTATTAGTTGAAATCGTTGTCGTAGGGTTTTCTAACACGAATCTTGTGTTTTTTATGTTATCGACAGGCCCATGTTTGACCACTATCTCACCTGCCGATAAGTAATGATGTGGTCTACGATAGAACACGCTTGCCTAGAAGTAACTCGTATTGAGTGCGAGTTTATATAATGTCTTTGTATTATGTTTCATATTTTTACTGAGAATTTAAAAACCTATTAGACAAGTAGATGTCTTTACATAAAATGCAACATACCGCTACTTAAAGTCAATTTTCGACTTGCAACTCATTCTTAAGGTACCTTTTTTTTTTTTCGTGCGGAAATCCCTTCGGATACCCCCCCGCCGGCCAGCGGGGGCGGTTATGTCGGGCTTGTACCGACTAAAACCGCACGCCGTCTCGGGTCTACAGACGCCGGGGTGTAAGGTTACCCATAGAGCATATCCCTCGCACTCCGACTGACCCTGGGCCATTCGCAGTGTCCCCTCTGATAACAGCAGAGGGGTACCTGGAGCGACCACGCCCCCCCGCGGGCCTTGCAGGCCTGCCATACCCCGACCCCCTCGTGCAATGGGGTCAGCTGGCCCTGAAAAGAGCCGGTTGGTCAGACTCTTGGCCCTTGACGTTGACGCCAGCTACTCCAGAGGAGCAATCAATGATGCGTCATCGCCCTCGTTGCCCAGGGTGCACCAAACTTGGAGGTGATCCAACCAGTCGCACCCCATTCTTAAGGTACCTTTTTTTTTTTTTTTTTTATCGTGCGGAAATCCCTTCGGATACCCCCCCGCCGGCCAGCGGGGGCGGTTATGTCGGGCTTGCACCGACTAAAACCGCACGCCGTCTCGGGTCTTCAGACGCCGGGGTGTAAGGTTACCCATAGAGCATATCCCTCGCACCCCGGCTGACCCTGGGCCATCTCACCACTAACAGCATCGCTTATCCTGTCTCCTCTGAAAGCAGAGGAGTACGGAGAGCGATGTGTTCCCGCCACGTTGGGTATTGGCCGACGATCAATGCCAACCCTATGAAGGGGTGAAGGGGAAGCCATTGACCGCCGCCCAGGGTGTACCGGCCGCTCCGATTCCGTTCCCCCCGGACTGCAGCGGGATCGGAATCGGAGCGACACTCGAGGGGGTTACCCAACACACACCCCCCATTCTTAAGGTACCTACTGCAAAGTAAGCCTTCCTAAGCTTTTTAAGCACTTTCCACGTCTGTTACCATTTTTTGTAACAGATGTAGAAAGAGATGCCTGCCCAGTGTTATTATCTATGTAGAGTTAGTGTGGGTGAATATTGAAAAATTATATAAATATGTGTGCCGGTTTGACAAGTTTAAACTTGGGGTTGCTTTGGTATATGGACCAATAGAGGCTCGGCTGGGGTAACGTGGTTTTGTAGTCACAATCAGCTGTTAGGGGAATGTTCAGAAAAAACGTCCAAAATCTGAACCCGGGCAGCCTCCGGCCTATAGCAGGTAGTAAAGCTCATGGAATAACAATGAGAATGATCAGTCAATGGAATGAATTTTAGTAGGGGAGCTGGGGTATAACTACAACAAAAAATGTTTCCATTGTTTTTGCTTTTTAATGATAATGCTACGAATCTTTTCGTTTTAGGAATACCAAGAATCTTTTAGTTTACATATTATCCTGTTTATGTAGAGCTGTATACAAGTATCGGGATATTTTTTAAGATTGTTTTTAGATTACTCCGCCCCATGAATTCAATGAAATTTTAAATATTAGTAGGCTAACTTTTCCAATTGATTTAGTTTGGAATATTCAGGACGGGACTTGAACTTGCGACCAGTCCTTTACAGGGGGAATGCTCTGACCAACTGAGTTACCTGGACACTTCGAAATTCTCGAGAATGCGTCTCGGGGCAACCGTGAAGCCACCGCAATTCTTGCAAACTTATGGAAACAATGAATGATGTTACAATTTAAATTATTTTTAAAGTTTTTAGATTACTCCGCCATATTAATTCAATGAAAGTTTAAAGTAATTACTATGCTGACTCTTAACTATATATTCGAATTTCACCGATATATTATGCGTCGTGCGTGCTTACGGTAGATGATCTCAGCGTCGCTCCGAGACGCATAATACTCGTATCCCGGTGAATTTCGAATATCTAGGACGTGTCCAGGTAGCTCAGTTGGTCAGAGTATTCCCCTTGTAAGGGACTGATCGCGGGTTCAAGTTCTGTCCTGGATGTTCACTATTGGAAAAGTTAGCATACTAATTGTTCAACATTTAATTGAAGTATTAGGATGTGTATTGTGCGATGCTAAATATTAAAGTAAGTTTCCTAATGTGGACCCATCAATAAGGTTTTTGGAGTTTAGTTGTCCGCCTTTCTAATATTTTTCCATAAAGTAATCACACTAAACGAACTAAATGAATTCAAAGAAGGAAACCTTTCGAAATTCTGGTGAACATTAATATCATTTTAATGGCGATAATTTTAGCGATACTCAAGGTCGTTAGTGTGGTTCCGCGTACAATTTCTGACATCGATAAAATAATCAGATCAATTAAATAATTACCTATTAACGGAACTTGTATTAGTACATATATAAACTATGTAAATAGTAGAAATTGAAGTTTGATGTATACGTTATTCATTTAAGGCTTGTTCTCAAGGCCGTCGTTAAGTTTAGGTAACTTAAAATGACATGATCACACATTAATTTGTTTGTCCGCCACTTAATTATAATAAGTTCAAAGTGGTCAGCTTGTAACTTTTAATCAGATATATTATGTCTATAATAGCATTAATAGCTATATAGGTAGTCATGTAATAAATATCATAAGTAGTTACCTACTAAAAACGTACTAGTTTAATGAATTTAACCAAATGGCTGTGACATATAGGTACATTGTCCTTAAAGGATTACAAATATATGTACCATTTTTTTTTTCGTGCGGAAATCCCTTCAGATACCCCGCCGCCGGCCAGCGGGGGCGGTTATGTCGGGCTTGAACCAACTAAAACCGCACGCCGTCTCGGGTCTACAGACACCGGGGTGTAAGGTTGCCCATAGAGCATATCCCTAGCACCCCGACTGACCCTGGGCCATCTCCGGTTTCGAGATGGCCCCCTCGGGTAAAATCAATTAGGGGCAGATATCAAATCAAACTAAACTAGTGAAATAATTGCCATTGAGAACAATATGATGTAGTTTAGGTTGATTAATTGGCAATGACTTTAATTAATGAAAGCTGCTCTTATAGTCCAGTCAAAATAGACAAAAATAAGTCATAACTAAGGAACAATTCGCATAGAGCTGAAAATTGGCAGAGACGTACAATACATCGTTATAAATAAAATGTCAAAAATCTCTATCGATCCCACTTCTGCAAAAAAAAATATTCAAGTTCAAATGTACAAAATTAAGGGTTTTTCCATTTTTCTCGAAGTAAGTTTTATCGTGAAAATAGGTCAGACAAAGTTATAGATCATACAATTCTCAACAAAAATGGTCCAGTCACCTTTTCTCTTACGACTTATTAAAACCGCGATATCTCACGAATGGTGAGTCGTAAGAGAAAAAGTGACGGACCATTTTTGTGGAGAATTGTATGATCTATAACTTTGTCTGACCTATTTTCACGATAAACCTTACCGTTTTCGAGAAAAATGGAAAAAACTTTAATTTGTACGTTTGACCTTGAATTTTGTTTTTGCAGAAGTGGGATCGATAGGGATTTTTGACATTTTATTTATAACGATGTATTGTACGTCTCTGCTAATTTTCAGCTCTATGCGAATTATTCCTTAGTCAAATGTCTACTTTGACTGGACTATTACTGATTGATGCTATCTATACTTACTAATACTATAAACAAAGAGGCCGAGAATTTTGTGAATTTAATAATAAATAATAAATTTTGTACGACAAAGTACACAACGCCATCTAGACCCAAACTAAGCAGAGCTTGTCATGTGGGTTCTAGAATGCGGATAAACAGACTTAAATACTTTTTTTTTTGTAAATAAATACATATTATACATAGAAACACCCAGACCAATGCAAATCTTGAGGCAAATGAAGGTAATCTTCAGAACCACTGCACTGACTGAAAAATTCTTTCACGAGGTTCATTATCCCCGATGGACACAGGAAATACATTATGTGTAAATTACGATGGCTTGAGTAAAAAAAAACTCATATAAGCCAAAGTGAAGCGAGAGCGGGTTGCTTGTTTGATATTGTTCTGCAGAGTGTAGATTGTGCAAGTAGTAGGTACGCCTGATGAATGTTGAAGAAGGTTGAGATCGGTAAATTAAATCTACCAGTGTTATGAGAATCCAGATATATTTGCACCAACCAATAATCTTAGGTTCTAGAATAGCAATAATATATGATACTTATTAATAACAATGGATTCATATGATGACAATTTTACGGACATGCCGCAAGCAACACAAGCATGACCACTGAACTGAAACGAAGGAAAGGAGTAGTGATGTGACAATACATTTAGACTTACGGTTAAGTTAGTGTTGTCCATGTAGAGCATATAATATTAAAATCTAATTTTAACAGATATATTTTCGATGATTGTATCATTTTTGATTGTATCATTTTAACGGGCTAAGCTATGACGGAATTAAACTGTCCATTTCGCATGAAAGGAAGAAAATGCCTAGGAATCCCCGTGGACCTCACAGCAGGCGGTCTCGTAGTGGAGTGCGAGGGGGTTTGACCCTTTCTAGTACCTACTAAGCGGGTGAACACATCGCGGCGTCTCAAGCAAAGTTTGATAACACGAAAATACGCTTATAAATAAATAAGGCACCCGCTTATACAGGACGGAGATCGAGTCTGAAATTCGATGCGTCTTGTGCAAGATGTGACTGAAGAGTACCTACTAGTTCACTGCTATTCCCTTTCCACTGGCTTCTTTGCGTATCTCGTCCTCACAACATAAAGCGGCGAAATCCCACGCTTCAAACCGTGAACTTCCCGTTTCAATGGGTTTCACGAGGGCGTCTCGCTGTTGCGCCCACTGTTGGGTACTCGGTACTCCATTAGCTTGGGGCCTGGTGTCCTTGCAACAGCCCCCGCAGTGATACTTCCCAGCTCACCTGTTCTGGTGGAGGAAAAATAATAATTAATTAAAAATTAAAATAAGTGAAGCCACCCAGTAGAATTTCAAGTTCAAAAATTAATCATTAATTTTTTACCCTTTATTCCAATCACTCCTACAAAGTACCTAAGTAATAGTGGTACCGATTAGTTTTTGTTCGAAATTTTTACAGGCGGATCGAACTTTTGGAAACACGGATTTTATTCGAAATAGAATTACGAATGGTACCTACTATGAATAAAAATATTTACCCAGTCGAGGGGGCCATCTCGAAATCGGAGATGGCCCAGGGTCAGTCGAGGTGCGGGGGAAATGCTCTATGGGCAACCTTATACCCCGGCGTTTTAAGACCCGAGACCGCGTGCGGTTTGAGTCGGTTCAAGCCCGACATAACCGCGGCGGGGGGGGTATTTGAAGGGATTTCCGCACGAAAAAAAAAAAGGTACTAATGGTAAGGAGCGGGCCGGGACGGTGGGGCGACTATCGCCCCTCCCTCAAACCAGGGCAAGACACCGGACACGGGACACCGTGGCCACCAAACCCGAGGGGGCCATCTCGAAACCGGAGATGGCCCAGGGTCAGTCGAGGTGCGAGGGATATGCTCTATGGGCAACCTTACACCCCGGCGTCTGAAGACCCGAGACGGCGTGCGGTTTTAGTCGGTTCAAGCCCGACATAACCGCCCCCGCTGGCCGACGGGGGGGTATCTGAAGGGATTACCGCACGAAAAAATAAAAAAATAAAGGTACTAATGTAAAAATGAAGAAGGTAAATAGGAAAACCTTCGATCAACGACAGTCCTACTACCTATTTGCTCATCTGAGTTAGGTAAGTGCTTGGGTCTGTAGAAGCAATCATTTACTATTTCGATTTAGTAGGTAGATAAGATATTCACATCCGTTAGAATATTAGGGCGTCAGAGTCGTTTGGTGAGGGGACCTAAGGTTACTAATGTGAGGGTTGACACCGAGGCCGGGCTTGTTAGTTTGTAAGGGTTTGTAGGACGGTGCCAGTCACTGACCATCGAGACTTCCGGCGCGGTAGTCAACTGTAAACAATAGGTAGGGGAACCTGTTGAACTTAGGACAATCTGTTACATTTGTATTTAAAAACATAATGGTGAGAATAAGACCTGTCAAATAGACATAGATAGAAAGATCAGTTATTCAATTACATCATTCATGAATAAAATCTGTGGTTTTTATTCATTAACTGGACACAAAAGCCTCCAGAAAAAAGAGGGAAATCTGTCCAGGGTACAACAAACCTGATGGTCCTTGGATCGTACCAGTTTTGTTGGACATACTAGGTCTAAATGAAGATAGACACCAGTAAGCTGAAGAAAGTTTAGTTTTCAATTACACTAATGTCTACGAAAACGTAGATAATTGGGTAAGTCAAAGTACAACAAAGCAACCATTTCTTTAAACCGATTTTTTAAACAACTTAAAGTTGAGGTAAGTTTAGAACATCAATGCTATCTTTTACTAATATATACTGACATTAAATTGAGAGTAAAATATTTGTTAAAAATGTATGTCACGTTAAATACCTACATAAGCTATAAGCACAGTCAAAAAATGTACTTTTGGAGCAAGAAATTATAAATTCCCTTTTTTATTTGAGTTCACGCGGCGACGGTGAATTTCAATTAACTTCACGTTAGAGTTGACAAAATATGCTTCGACTGCCATAGATAATATTATATTAAAGCACGGGAGTTTATGTTAGGTTTGTAGTAGGTACAACACTGTCCAACGTAACACAGGTTTCCCAACTTACCATGTACCAATGCAACAATCGATAATTTAATTCTAGATAATAGTACCGTAGTACCCGTAATCATAGGCGTAGCCAGGGGCATCTTTGAGTAAAATGTGGTAGGTAGCGCAGTATAGTTCACCTTGATAGCGGTTCACCTTTCACAAATATCGCTTTTCACAAATCACCGAACAAATTACATTACGGCCAGCGGGGGCGGTTAGGTTATGTCGGGCTTGAACCGACTAAAACCGCACGCCGTCTCGGGTCTTGAAACGCCGGGGTGTAAGGTTGCCCATAGAGCATTTCTCTCGCACCCCGACTGACCCTGGGCCATCTCCGGTTTCGAGATGACCCCCTCGGGTTTGGGAACCACGGTGTTCCCATCTTGCCCCGGTTTGGGGGAGGGGCGCTAGTCGCCCCGCCGTCCCGGCAAGGTACCTAAGTACAATACAGAAATATGTACTGCGCCGTTCTTCCTATGGTTTAAGCTTATGCTTCTTTGAATAAGTTCATTAGAAGGAAATTTTAGAAAAGAGGGTGTAGAGTCCAATGTCCTAGAGAGTGTGAGTTCGGTTTCGAGATGGCCCCCTCGGGTTCGGGAACCACGGTGTCCCCGTCTTGCCCCGGTTTAGGGCGCTTGTCGCCCCGCCGTCCCTACCTGCTTCTGCTAGGATGACAGGCGGCCTCACCTGCCACACCAAGGCCTGCGCTCATGGAGGACGGAGGTCGTTAAGCGACCTCCGGCGCCTAAGTCGCCTGCGACGCGCGGCGAGCATGTTGCGGGCTCGGCGGGCCGGGTGAGTTCGCGCAGGTTTCCGTACAAATATTAAAAACGGGACCCTATTATTAAAGTTCCTCTGTCCGTCTGTCTGTCTTTAACCAGGCTATACCTCATGAACCGTGATAGTTAAACAGTTTAAAAAAACACAGATATATTTTATTTCTAGTTTATTTTAGTTCTTCTGTAATTCGAATGTTATTTTAACGGAATTCAAAACACCTTAACAAAACGCCACCCCTTTTTTTTGAAATCGTTTTATTTATTGTAGACAAAAGCTAAGTTCATTTTTAGGTAACGTGACCATTTATTTCTAGACTCAAACGAGGCAACAACTTAACCTATTTGATTTAATGCAGCTAGTGATGATTTTAAGTAAGAATATTAGTGGCATTTTTTAAATATTGTAGGTGTCTGGTGCCCACCAGGACCTTTAGGGCCTAGCCCAACCTCATCTGTCTTTAATATATATCAAGATCTTGATCTTGATGATCTTGACCGAGACCTTTAACTGGATTTTCAGACGTTTGTTCATTAACCGACGAAAATACCCTTCTTAACCGACTTAAAAAAAGGAGGTTCTCTATTCGGATGGTTGTATTTTTTTAATATATTTTCGGGCATAACATAGAGAAAATGGTAGTTAAAATGGTACGAATCGACTCGTGAGATACAGTAAGTTCGGCGGCTATTTCTCTCAAAGTTGAATGAGGATTTTCAGTTACTATTTCTTTCACTTTTGCGATGTTAACTTCAGTTGAAGATATAAGTTAAATTTCACAAATAAAATTAAACTGACTTCGAAAATCCAAACTTACAGAAAGAAAATAACTGAAGTACAGATTCAATTCAACATATAAAAATGCACGTAAAACTTTTCTGTTGAAGTCGGTGCCAAGCCAAATAGGTCCAAGCGATGAAATCACTGACGGGACCCCAATATGGGCAGACCAATATGGGTTGATATCATATACTTCTCGATGGATATTTAAATTTTGATGCTTTATAAAGTTGTTTCGGATTTGGCACCGGTTTCAACTTTTCCAACCAGACGTATCTGCCCGTTAAGGCTCAAAATATGGCCAATTTAAATTTGGTCCTTCAATCGGAACGCACACGTTTGAATTGTGTCGCTCAACACAAGACCCTACACACGCTTACACATTTCATTGCTTGCGCGTCAAGATTTACGATGTGGTGGGGCTGCGGGTTACTACCATACATAATGACCTAATACCTGTTTGGCTTGGCACTGACTTAACAAAAAAGTCTTACGCACGTGTTTGTATTTTGAATTAAATCTGTACTTCAGTTATTTATTACTTTAATGTAAGTTTAGATTTTTGAAGTCGGTTTAATTTTATTATTAAAATTTTTTGCTGGTGCATTTGTGCCAGGCAGATATAAAATAATATAATATTTAACTTAATATAGGATAGGTAGGTACCTACGAATCTTTTCATGTTGAATATTGTTTGGAAAAAACGGCACAATTACCTAGTTAGATTCCTATATGTACTCAAAATAAATTATTTAACATAGTTCAGTGAACAAAGGACATTGAGAGCGGCTTTTTTGTTACTTTGTCACTTTTCATTTATAATCATTATAATCAAACACTAAAATGATCTCTTCTTACCTAAGGCCATAGTATATGACTAGTCACGAACACTGAAAAAGCAATCGTCTTAGAGGTAAGCAGCTATAGTAGTCGCATATATTATAAGTGGGCCCAATCTTCGTTTGCCACCTTTGTAGTCGGTATTTGTGGAACAACGCTTATTATGTACTTCGTATCTGTGGCGTAGCGGTATAGCGTTCGACTGTTACGCCAGAAACTGCAGGTTCAATTCCCACACAGTGTAAATATTTGTATACATGAATATATCTTTATATGCATTGGTCTGGATATTTACAAAAAAGTATATAAGTATGTTTCTTTATTTGTATTCTAGAAATCATGTTACGAGATCATCTTTATTAATTTATTAATATTACAAAGAGAGAGGCCGAATTTCATGACTTGACTTTGTTTATATGTTGAGGGTAATCTTCAGAACTACTGCACTTATGGGAAAAAATCTTAAAAGATGAACCATTTGTAAAATACATTGTCCCCAATAGACATAGGTTATATACATATTATGTGGCTTCAGTTAAAAATAACTCATATTAACCGAAGCGAGGGCGGATGGCTAGTATAGTAAATATGAACTTACATCCAAGCACATATTGTTAAAATACAACAAAATAATATTTTGTCACAAATCTGCACCAAACCCAACAGATTTCAAAATACGCCTCTTGCTAAATATAGGTGCCTAGTTTAACGTTACGAGGTGGCGACCGAAAAATGTTGTGTTACTAGTTTCCGTGAAGCCAAGTAGATTATAGACGAATATATCATAACGGTACGGTACTCTTAATAAATAAATAAAAAATAGAGGCCGGATAAAAATAACACAATGGAAACACAACACATGTTTCGAAAACCGCACGTGATAATGGTATGTCCACGGCCGATGCATCGTTATCGACGAACTGGAAGACCGCGATCAACTCAGATAAAATTATTGGTAAATAGGAACATTGGCCTTCTGATAAGAATGTTTACCTACATGTATTCTTTGGCTATCTGTGGGTCGTATCGAATACTTGTCAATTTGTGGTTCAGTGGTGACATTCCCCTTATCAATTATATTGTTCAACCACAGAAAAAATAAAACTATACCGTAATATCAACACAAGATAAAGTTTTTTCGTGGGGACTCAGGTCTACGAATTCAGGACCCCGTCCAGTTGCAAGTAGGTACTTGAGTAAAGAAACTCTTAGACCTACCTTATTTCTTTTTTCTACTTTTTGACACTTTTAATTTTAATATACCTTTTTTTTTTTTTTTTTTATCGTGCGGAAATCCCTTCGGATACCCCCCCGCCGGCCAGCGGGGGCGGTTATGTCGGGCTTGCACCGACTAAAACCGCACGCCGTCTCGGGTCTTCAGACGCCGGGGTGTAAGGTTACCCATAGAGCATATCCCTCGCACCCCGGCTGACCCTGGGCCATCTCACCACTAACAGCATCGCTCATCCTGTCTCCTCTGAAAGCAGAGGAGTACGGAGAGCGATGTGTTCCCGCCACGTTGGGTATTGGCCGACGATCAATGCCAACCCTATGAAGGGGTGAAGGGGAAGCCATTGACCGCCGCCCAGGGTGTACCGGCCGCTCCGATTCCGTTCCCCCCGGACTGCAGCGGGATCGGAATCGGAGCGACACTCGAGGAGGTTACCCAACACACACCCCAATTTTAATATACCTAGTTATTTTAAATGTAAGTCTATTAGAAAAAAAAATCTCCAGTACTGACTTAAATGAACGAAAATGAAAATTATGAATAATTAAACAAAAAGTCTTCACTTGGAGGCGCCGGGTATCGATCCCGGTACCTCTCGCATGCTAAGCGAGCGCTCTACCATCTGAGCTACGCCCCCGACGTGATTCATTACGAAATTGTGTTTTAGGTTGTACTCATAATCTTTGTGATGTAAAAATCTTTCTGATGTAAAACCTTACGCCGTCTCGGGTATTTAATGCCGGGGTGCACGGAGATAAATTTAGCTGATAAAGTAACCAACATAACTTCATTCTAAGGCAGAACATGATTATAAGTATATAATATATATACATATATGAATCCTTATCCTTGGTCACGACATCACTCCTTGGTTGATTGTTATTTCCTGGAGAAGGTTCTTATAAGAAAAAACAATATAAAAAAGTTGCGCGACAATATTAATATTTACAATGTAACCGTATGGCGTTGACATACCTATCAGTCGGTTGTAATTGGCGCGATTGAC
This sequence comes from Cybosia mesomella, assembly GCA_946251805.1. Classification (NCBI taxonomy): domain Eukaryota; kingdom Metazoa; phylum Arthropoda; class Insecta; order Lepidoptera; family Erebidae; genus Cybosia; species Cybosia mesomella. The sequence continues at coordinate 22,672,950 of OX276390.1, read as the reverse complement.
ATATTGAGGTTTATCACATGTGCAGGCGATATACAACTGGTTGTAATACAATTGGTTAATATACAATGATGATGATGAAATTATGATGTTCGTTCTATTGTTGTAAAGGATTGAAGGAGACTAGACCCCACGACACAGGGAATCCTAGTGTGGGGTCTAGGGATCAATGTTATGTACATGTTTTATGAGACAATAAAAAATATTATTATTATTATTATTATTAACCAGTTGTATATCGCCTGTGCATGTGTCGGAATACTAACAAAACTACTAAACATACGCGCCCATAACGCATTAGAATAATAAACACCATTTATTGTTTTTTTTAGTTGTACCAAATTCTACATAGAAGTTAAAACGTATTCAAATTCAATCTTCATAGTTAAGGCAGGACACCGTCTAGCAAGTCAGCTAGTATACTAGATAAAAATATGAATAGTTAAAAGAACATCCGTTTTAACGTGTGTACTGCCAAACTGATGTTACTTGGCAGAGTTAAGATGTATGTACTTATATGAAATCAGGTACCCTATCACTTTTATTTCAAATCTACCGTTATACTAACATTTATACATATATTAATATAGTAACGAGGTGAAAAGTGGACATTGAATATTTTTCCAAAAAAATAGTTGATGTTCTCACCGAGCGATACCGATGCCGAAAATGTGATTTTTGTCCGTTTGTCTGGTTTTTACTATCGATGTTCGAGCATCACTTGAAAACCGCTGAACAGATTTGGCTGAAATTTAGCACGAACATTCTTCTAGGGCACGCAAGTGCGCTATATATCATCACGCTATTGTAGGTATGATAGGAGCAGGAGAAAAATCGGTCCACCCTATAATTGATGACAACTTTATTAATACAAGGTAGATCTTGTAGTTCAACAGAACTCAGACATGGTCAAAATCCGGATTTTAACTCATCACGCTATGCCTGAAAGGTGATGAGCAGTAAAATGTAAAATCTCGAAACCCCACGGAGCTACCCACGTATAAAAATAGTTGATTAGAACATTTCATGTTTTTCAGTCATTTTATTTAATTCAACGCGTGAACATTTCATAATTGATATCATCCCGCTATTATATCAAGGAATCTGGCAGAATCGATTGCAATGTTACATATAAACCTCTATTTCGAACAAATTGTTATTAAAGTAATAGAAGGAACCTACTGTCCTAATTTCGTAGTTCTAGCTTTAGTAGTTTAGCTCTACTTTAATGAGTCAATCCCCTGAAAAAGGATTTATTCTTCATAATAAATATAACATATAACATGCAAATATAATGATAAAATAACTTTATACGTGTTGGGATCGAGCCTGCAGAAATAAACATATCTTGATCTACTCCGAAGTTAACACAGACAAAGTCGCTAGTCCCCTTCAATCTCAAAGGTGGGCATAGTAATTTTAAATAATATAGTCTGTAAATTGTGTAGATTTATTTTGTAACGAATATGTATAAAAATAGAACCTGACAACTATAAGTAATAAAACATGTACGTTATATAACACTAGTTTTACCTATAGGTAACTCAAATTATTGGTTTCCATAAATTATATAAATATATTGCAGTTTAAAATTAGTTCCGGTTCTGAAAAATAAAAGGACGTAGGTATTGATAAAGGCAAACTATGGGTAAAGTTTTTGTTCGGAAGTTTTGGAAGTTTTTGTTTACTCCGCCCCTTCGGTTCTGTACCACCTAAAGCGATTATACATTTCAATATCTACATCTTTATTAGTAACCAGATATATTACATGATATACTCGACTCGACTTGAGAAATTTTACAATATTCAACCTTGAAAGGAAAATATTTTATAATAAAATTAAGAAACTGGTCCCTTATTACCTTCGTTACCGAATTACAATTGACTAAAGCTGCGCTTTTATTTATTACATAGTACAAATATATTCTCATAACAATTAAAACTATTTTCCAATTACTTTATAATGAGCACCGTTGGAGACCAGCATTTACTCAGATTTTTTCATAATAAGGTCGTTCAGCTATCACCTTCTAACATAACAACTTGCGCTCCTTTGCCCACAGCGTCTCCTAACTTGAACGGTGCGAGTCCAGCGATGACCCCATCACGAGGAGATCGGACCACGTACTCCATCTTCATTGCTATTACCACAAAGAGAGGCTGACCTTTTACTACCTGAGGAAGATTTTTTTACAATTTTATTGAACATCCTAAAATAAATAAACTTGCGAAGGTATTTCGATGTAGCGGCGAATTTATGTGATTAGGAGTAGTTAAGGATACGACAGGAATAAACATTTCGATGGAAACAATATTGATGTAGCTATTATTCGTTAACAGTGAGAAATTTTAATACCTGATAAAAGAAAACTATATAAATGGTTCAAAAGGACAAGCAGTAGGGTCACCTTCGCTGCGGCCAAGTTTTGCCACCTCCGCCAGGCTCAGTAGGAGGGGTAGACCCAAAAAATGTTGGCTTGACATCTTATCACCACCAGGATGCAGAAGTCGGAGTAGTAAACATAGGAAAACAGACCGGGAAGGTAAAAACCTCGGATACAAATGGGAGCACCGCTAGGATGATGATTATGAATGAATATGGTCGTATAGTATAACGACCAATGCGCGAACACAGTCATATTAATTTTAATTGACGATAAACTGATGACATTTAAGGTAACACTTGGAAGTGTGGTGGTTACCTAGTGGTCTAGTGATTACTATGTACCCATTGCTCATTGGCTGTTCTACAGAATCTCAATAAGACAAAACTGCTCAATCAGCATTCAGCATGTAGTCCTTTTTTGTTTAGCGTGTGGATACCCCCAGGGTCTTCACCCCATCGGTGCCAGCGATGCTAGTAGGCATTATAATTGTATAACTTGCATAATATTACAACTATTATATTGGGAGTATCAATTATAGTCGTGATGTGTGAAGCATTCAAATGGATGATTAACACCCCTTCCAGTGTGTCTGTGCGTAGTACAGTCGGATATAATATAAGCGTCATACTTATTTCTGATGCATTTTAGAATAATTGCCTAATATTGTTTCCGTGAATGTTTTTATAAAGTGGTTACATATAACACTTGATCTTCTTCCGCGAAAATGACAGGTATCACATGCTGTATCCACGATAGTCAGGATAGGCCTAAGCTACACTTGACGGAAATTGTGACGCGGAAGATCCGTGACTTTCCGACTAGGGGCACATTACGCGAGTGACTTATGTGCCACGCAGTGTAGGTACCCGTTATTAGTCGTTTATACGTAATAACATGCATTGGCGTTCCGACGCGGAAGATCCGCGACGGCATTTCCATCGTGTCTAGTGTAGGCATTAAGCATAGTTTATAATCGAAGCATTATAAACTATACTTAATGCCTACGCTACACACGATGGACCCTTTATTTTCAACAGTAAACACAAAACCTAAGAAAGTGCCTGGTTGACCGCAATAGGCTCGCCTCTTATTACGTGGAGAAGAAAATCATAGTAATAAGAAAATCATAGTAATATTAATGTTAGGAGGTGCACCTTAGCCAATAAAATGCATAAGTATATTTATTATTTAACAGCAATGCAGCGGTAACCCGATAGAAACAAGTTGATAATATCGTACATTCCGCGCCATTCTAAGAGTCGGACATAAACCTGCTACTTATCCTGTGTGCCGATCTTCAAATATAAATTCGACATTGTGTTTGTCTATAATATATTTTAATGTTGATTTAAAATTACAATGTAGCCCTCAGAAGTTGTTAAAAACTAACAAATTTACAAACGATCTTTACATTGAAATCTATACACATTCAGGCAAAAAAGTATCGGGAATGGATGATTTGTTTATGGTTCCAAATTCTAATGTTTGTTTTTTTTTTGTTGTTGTTAGATTGCACAACTGTTATTAAATACAGTGTATATTAAATACAGTGCTGTTTTTAGTTATATCATATCTAATGTGTATGGCGAATTTCATTATGGACAAAAACTCGAACAAAGAGTTTGTCTTAAATTTTACATCGCCAATGGAATTTCGTGGTCGGAGTGAAAATGTTACAGAAGGCTTACGGTGAATCGACTTTATCAAAAACACGTGCTTATGAGTGGTACAAAGCGTTCAAAAGCTCTGGTAGGCCATCAACGTCTGCAACTGAAGTTAACATCGCAAAAGTGAAGGAAATAGTGACTGAAAATCCTCATTCAACTTTGAGAGAGATAGCCGCCAAACATTTTGTATCTCACGAGTCGATTCGTACCATTTTAACTTATCATTTGGATATGAAACATGTTACCGCTCGGCTAGTCCCAAAAGACCTGAATTTTCTCCAAAAACTCAATCGCATGAGAGTCGCTGAGGACATGCTAGAACGAGTCAATTGCGACCCAACATTCATGAAACGCATTGTTACTGGTGACGAGACGTGGGTTTACGAGTTTGACATGCAAACTAGTGAACAAGCTTCGGAGTGGCGCCTTCCAACTGAACCGAAACCGAGAAAAAACACGCCATAGTCGATCAAAAGTCAGTCATGTTGACTGTTTTCTTTGACTATTGCACCTGGAATTCTTGCCGGTAGGTCAAACGGTAAATAAAGAATATTATTTGAGCGTTATGCGGCATTTAAGAAAGCAAATTCGACGAAACAGGCCAGATTTGTGTAAAGAAAATTCTTAGATTTTGCACCACGAGGTGAGAGCCTTCGCACAAGGCCATCATTGTGAACTAATTTTTGACCAAACACTCAAAAAATACCATCGAGCAACCACCATATTCACCTGATGTGGCTCCAGCCAACTTCTTTATTTTTCCTATACTCAAAATACCACTTCGTGGCACCCGTTTTCAATCGGTAGAAGACATAAAGGAGAATTCGCGTCGAGAAGTGAACTCAATTCCGGAAACAGCGTTTAAACAAGTTGAATTCCTGAGACGAGCTCAGCCGAATACAAGGGATTTTTCTTACTTTTTTTTTATAAAGAAAAAAGATAAAAAAAGATAAAAGATAAAATAAAAGAAAATCCCTTGTATTCGGCTGAACTCGTCTCAGGAATTTTTCTTTACCTTGCAATGGTTCACCCCAGCACGAATCTATTACCGAAAACAGCAACTCGATAGCTCATCTCCTTCATACCCGAAACCGTGACAGAAAATTGGCAACGACGACAACTCGATAGCAATAGGGCATTTCTAAAGAAAATCCCTAAAAATGTTTTGATGATTGGATTATTCGTTGGCGTAAGTGTATCGTTTCTGAAGGAGCATACTTTGAAGGTGATAAAATGAATTTGGATGAATAACAGACATTTTGTGTATTATTGATCTTTTCCCGTTACTTTCTTGACAGAGTAGTAGGTAAAACAAAGTAGGGATAGTGACACCCTTTATAATATAATTCGGAAACGGGTGGACCAATTTTCATGATCTTAAAAATAAATGAAACTAGCTGATGCCCGCGGCTCCGCCCGCGCGAGGTCGGTTATCTTTTTTCCGTGATATCTCCGGTTCTACTTAAGCAATTGCAATCATACATACGGCAGATTTTAAGTCTGACCAAGACCTTATGATAGAACAAGTTGAATTCCTGAGACGAGCTCAGCCGAATACAAGGGATTTTCGATTTAGCGATTTTTTTTATTTTTGCGATTTTTTGCGATTTTTTTTTATCTTGCAATGGTTCATCCCAGCACGAATCTATTACCGAAAACAGCAACTCGATAGCTCATCTCCTTCATACCCAAAACCGTGACAGAAAATTGGCAACGACGACGACGTCGACGACAACTCGATACCAATAGGGCTTTTCTAAAGAAAATCCCTAAAAAACGGCATCGAAATTCATTCAGTAGTTTTTGCGTCAATCGTGATTTCAACAAAAAAAATTCTTATGTTCTGAATCGCTCATTGAATATAATCCAAGTATTTTTTTAAATATCTCCAATGTTCAGACACAGCTAATTTACAATTTTATAATAGTATTGATTCACGAAATGAATTCAGCTGATAATGTAACCAACATAACTTGATTCTAAGGCGGAACAAATTTTGCCAAGTCAGCTAGCAGATCATAAATAATTGATGCATAATTATTTTGGTAATCTTCAGAGTACCAAACCTACACATTTAACATTTTTCCATTTTTTATTATTATTTCATGTAAAGTTATAGAGCTAAGGTGTTCGGTAACTTGGAAGTGTGTTAAGCTAATACCGATAGCGTACTGTACTTGCGACTGTACTTGACCAGTGGGCGACACTATTCAATATTCGAGCAATGTTGTATTTGTACTGTCCTTATATGAGCGAGTATTAAAATATAATTAGAAGAATCTAGGTCGCACATTTTATCCATTGTACTTTAGACCGAGTAAATATTTGGCCTAGATAATTACATAAGTAGGTTGATATGCCATCTATAGGTCATTATAATTATTATATATATCATTGCGCCCATTATTGGTAACACCCAAAGTTTGCACTTTGGAGCCCTTTCGATGATTTGGTTAATAATAACTGTTATTGCAAGAAAAAAAAATACTTTACAAAGGTGGATTCGGTCTTACTTAGTCAGCATTTCGGTAGGTATTTAAATATCTACATTGAAGCCCTGAGTTACTGAGTTAAAAATCTGTATTACAGGAGTCAGTGTGCTCCCAATCCTTGTGATTGGTGGGCTTTAAGGATAGCGACCGCCGTCTGACACCCCAATGTAAAGAGAAAAGTCTGCGCCAGAGTCTCGACCGCCAATCAGTACATCTACTTTAACCACTCCTATTGATTGGCGATACAATAAAAGCCGAATAAGCCAAATAAAAAGCGGCCAAGTGCGAGTCGGACTCGCCCACGAAGGGTTCCGTAGCAGTAAGTAACATAATAATGCTTTTTTTAAATTTGATATTTGATTTGATTGAATGAAAGGTAAATTGCGGTTTACGATTTATGACGTATTAAAAAAAAACTACTTACTAGATCTCGTTCAAACCAATTTTCGGTGGAAGTTTACATGGTTCTTTTATACTTTTTTTTTTTTTTTTTTTTTTTTTTCGTGCGGAAATCCCCTCGGATACCCCCCTCTAACCGACTAAAACCGCACGCCGTCTTGGGTCTGCAGACGCCGGGGTGTAAGGTTGCCCATAGAGCATATCCCTCGCACCCCGACTGACCCTGGGCCATCTCCGGTTTCGAGATGGCCCCCTCGGGTTTGGGAACCACGGTGTCCCCGTCTTGCCCCGGTTTGGGGGAGGGGCGCTAGTCGCCCCACCGTCCCGGCCTGCTTCTGCTGGGGTGACAGATACTATTTTATAATAGTATATTTTATACATCACATATTTTTTTAGTTTTATTATTCTCTTATTTTAGAAGTTACAGGGGGGGAGGGCACATTTTACCACTTTGCAAGTGTCTCTCGCGCAAACTATTCAGTATAGAAAAAAATTATATTAGAAACCTCAATATGATTTTTTATCCATAATCCCACACGTATGGGTTTCATGAAAAATATTTTTTTTACATGAAACCCCCAAAATTTATTGTTTTTTTTTTCTATTTTTGTGTGAAAATCTTAATGCGGTTCACAGAATACATCTACTTACCAAGTTTCGACAGCATAGTTGTTATAGTTTCGGAGAAAAGTGGTTGTGACATACGGACGCACAGACAGACAGACAGACAGACATGACGAATCTATAAGGGTTCCGTTTTTAGCCATTTGGCAACGGAACCCTAAAAAAGCAGGAGCAAAGCGGCCTCCGGGCTCCGAGGTGAAGGCCTCGGGTGCAACTGGGAACCACGGTAAGATGGTGATGGTGAACCCCATTTAAAACAACAAAAACAAACATAAAATATCAAAACTGAATAAAATAATGACGATGATTTTAACAGGAAAATTGTTGAATATAAAGGTATTTGCTTTATTAGTTAGGTAATTGTACCCAGATTTTACCTCAAAATTTATTGCAATAATATTATGTGTACGAGGTTTATCGTTACATATGATAAAGGTAGTATGTGTTATTTTTTTTCCGTGATATCTCCGGTTCTACTTAAGCAATTGCAATCATACATACGGCAGATTTTAAGTCTGACCAAGACCTTATGATAGAACAAGTTGAATTCTGTCTTGTCTTCTATATTCTAAATTTTATCCAAATCCGTCAAACCAATTCAACGTGTAGGAACTACATACATATTAACTCATACCACAGTCACTCTCACAAACTTTGGCGAATATTTATATATAACGGGAGGACCAACTTCCATGATCTTTGATTTTTTGGATTTGTCTCCGCCTATACTGTGCCTTTTTGTGTTTTTTTTGCGGAAATAGCCACGCTTTTAGCCGGCCAGCGGGGGTGATTATGTCGGACTTGAACCGACCAAAACCTCACGCCGTCTTGGGACATTAAAGTGTCGGGGTGGAAGGAGACATTCAAAATATAAATTCTGCTGATAAGGTAACCGACATAACTTTATTCCAAAGCGAAACGAGGTTTGCCGCCTTTGCCGGGTCAGCAGTTTTAAAATTGAGGTTAGTATGACAGCCGCCTAATGTTTCCTCAAGATACGTGCCTTTTTTTTATCGTGCGGAAATCCTTTCGGGTACCCCCCCCTCCCCGCCGGCCAGCGGGGGCGGTTATGTCGGGCTTGAACCGACTAAAACCGCACGCCGTCTCGAGTCTTAAAACGCCGGGGTGTAAGGTATATCAAATATAAACTTTTTTCAGTGCATTTAATAACACCGGCAATTTTTTTGGAGTTAACTACGGGCCTACTAATAATTTAAACGCGAAAGTTTGTGATATGGATGTATGGATGTTTGTTATGCTATGTTGTTTGTTATGTTATGTTGTTTGCGTCTTTCACGCAAAAACGGCTGAACGGATCTGGCTGAAATTTGGTACAGGGATAGTTTATACTCTAGAATAACTTATACAATAACTTTCTATCCCTGGAATAAGTTCCCATGGGAAGCGGGAACGGGAACAGAATTCCACGCGGACGAAGCCGCGAGTAACAGCTAGTTTCTTATAAATTTATATAGGGAAAAAGATACCCCGAACTGCGGTCTTAGGGTGATGCAATGATATATCGTCCACCCGCGTGGAAACCCTTTATCGCGGAAAAACGTATGCAAAATTTTAGCAAAATTGGTTCAGTGTTCTAGGCGACAAAGGGGTAAAGGCAAGAGGGTACAAGGGACAAAAGGTAGGTAGGCGACAAAGGTATGTCATATAGACAGTTACTTTCGCTTTTATAATAAGTATGTAGCATGGATGGATGTTTGTTGGCCGCAAAACCGAGTCTTCTTTAGTAGTTAAGCTTCCGGTAGCTTAATGGTTAAGCCTTACGATCGAGAAGTCTCGGGTTCGAATCCTGGCTATTACACTACCGATATGAACCCACTACTAACACAAGCAATTTAGCTTAGCTGGAGAGGTTAGGGGAAATATTAGTAATTACGGTTACTAATATTCTTTTTCCAAAAAAGAACAACTCACTTTGTCTCCCTTGCTGACGAGTATTCTCTCGAGTATTCCCGGCGTGGGTGATGACGCACTGTTGGCTGCGGCAGCCGCGTCCCCTCCGGCTACGGCTTGGAATTTAGGTCGAGGCAACTCCACTATTGTCTGTCCATTCTAGAGGAATATAAAATTAAATTTTAAAAAGTGGTACTATAATTCACGTAGTGAGTGGGCGGTTGTCGTCGCCACTTCAATATTAAGGGTCATATTTTAAAATACATGTGTTCGGAGGCTATTGGATGAAAGAATTTTGAGTTTATTTATCGAATTTTCTTTAGTACAAAATAATACTCAATCATGTTTCTGTTTCATGTTTCTATAATATTTATTTACTTTCAAATCATGTTATGTACATTAAAACACCATTTGTTTTTCTGCTTGGACACAACATATGTTTAAGAGATGTTAGTTTCAAATATTTTGCAGTTTATGTTTTTCTTTTTTACAATTTATTAGTGGATAAGTTGGCACGCAACCGACGAGCATGTATGAAAACAATTATGGAAGCAGAAGAAGCGAAAGCTGTATGACGGAATCGTAGCAAGTGGAAGAACATGACCTTTGCCTACTCTATTGGGAAAGAGGCGTAGCTGTATGTAAGTAAATTTGAACATGACCTATCAACCTCGAGAGGAAACCCTGCTCCAGAGCCTCGCCCGTCGCTCAGCAAGTGTACCGGTTCGCGGGTGAGGTTGGCTTGGGCCTCAAAGACTTTGGAAGCGCGCCGAGGGCACCCTTTGACCCCACTGCACCACATGTAAGCGTCCAAATTTTTACATCAAACTTGATTCTTTAGAAATTGTCTCACCTCATCATACACGTGTAACTGATTGTCATAGGTCAATAGTCCCACGTTGCTCTTCTTGTCTCCTATTAACGTGTTGAGTCGTAAACCTTTCTCGGTACGATTTAATGATGCCTCCACGTCGCGCCATTCCCCGTTGTTCACTTGCACACGATACGAGTTTTTGCTTATGTTTTCAACTGTCACTGCAAGATCTGAAACAATAAAAGTTAAAAATTTACTTTGCTGTGGGAATACCATACTGATTTTTGCTAGTGTGTCGCGATCAGAAGAGTGTGACACACAAGAGAGTATAAACTATTCAGTTACCTTTTTCATCAAACCTCAGCGGTACGGATCTCTTCAACTGGTAGTTTGGTCTCCAAGATTCTGGCGACACTGCGATACCTTTCCAGCTATCGTTTGTTGTATTCGCATGTTGACTGCTGAGCAACTAGAGAATAAAATATTAACATACATAATGTGACGAGAATTATGTAAAAATTGTAGGTCAAAGGAATTCCTATCCTATTTCCTTAGTTATCTAGCACGACTCGCAGGAGACGAGAAGACGAGATAGGGTGGTTCCTGTACTATATGTCAGTGGCCAGTAACCACGTTTTGTTACTAGTTTCACTAATTACGTATTTCTACTTACATGTCCGAGCGCGGCTTGTATAGCACGATCTTCTGAGAGTACGGAGTCTGACTTTGGAAACAGTTCATGTTCGTGTTGCGGGATGAAGGAGGTGTGCACGTCGCCTGCTACGAAAGCTTTAGCACCGCTCAGGCGAAGGAGGAAGTTTACGTTTGTTTCTAGACCAGCCACCTAAAAAAATTTGTAAGTATCGCACAAATTGTTGCGTAACCTGACTGCGAGTGGGAGAGACGATTGTCGTTACATAAAGAGGAGAGTTTCATGATCTTCATAAAGATAATACAGATGAACAGTAATTTTTAGTGTAGAGTATATATATGCCCCACATATATATGTGGCTCCACCAAGATCTACGAGGGCGAGATCACGTTACTCAAAACAGTGATTGGTTATAATTTTCAACAGAGAACGAACGTAAAAGTAAATGTCAGTTAGTAGCCGAGTTTTCCCTAAAATGTAGTATATAGGTAGCAATATCTATTTTACCTGGTATTCAGTGAGCTTAGCTCTGGTCTTGGCAAGAGCCTCGGCGCGATCGCGACCCCATACAACCAACTTTGCAATCATGGGATCGTAGTGTACCGACACCTCCTGGCCTTCACGTACTCCTGTTTCCACCTACGGAAATAGCATCATTAAATATTTATTGTGTAGTGTGTCCCTGAAGCAAATGCTTATAACATGTTGAAACATGCTCCTTTAGAAAACAATCATCTGCCTCCTGACAAGGAGTGGAACTTTTTTGAAGGAGTTAGATTCCAGAAAGCTATAACTAGTCTTCAAGTCTAGAGTGAATATATGGCTTCTAGGCAGGCGTGTTCTTTCATAAATTACATCATTACTTATCAACAATAAATGTTGAGATCGCATCAAACGACTGTCAAAAGAGGGCTTATTAATAATTTAAACAAAACTTACATAAATCTGTAGTTTTTAAAAAGTCATTAAAACAGTAAGACACGGTCGTCTAGCGTAAGCCTGCTCTTTTTTCGAATTGAAAAGAACAGATGGTAGATAACCAAGGAAAAATATTCTGTTGAATTTTAACAATCTTAATGCAGGTATATGCTATTTTATCGGCATCTCATAGCAATGGTGAAAAAGTTCAAATTCTTGGCGTAGGTACTTATGATACCTAGCATAGTCATATTTTGGGTACGATGGGACTGGCATGTGTTATGTATTCAAAATTCTCCCTATATTTATTATTTTTTTGTACCATTCTTTTGTTTACTGAAATCCTTCGAGCACCTACTGGGACTTATCTCTGCATCACCCAAAGGTTGACTGGTAGATAATGCCTATGGCATTAAGTCCGCCTTTGTACAATTTTATTGTTGTGCATAAAGTTTAAATAAATAAATATATATATATAACAAAAAAAAAGTAATGAACTGTTCAAATAGGTTTATGTTGCTCGAATTGCAATGGTGAGCGTAATCTACTAGTGACTTAGGCGCTTTCAAATAAATATATTGCGCAATTTTGCAAATTACACAATATTATTTACCGTTTAGGGTTAATATTAAAGATTGCGCCATGTTAGAATCAATGTTTGAGCGAATTTAATTTTCATTGCACCATATTTTTTCATTACACCGTGTTAGCAATAAGCATTATTCCATAATTATATTATGTATTAACCCAAAATTTATCATTTCAGTGCAAGGAGTGATTCATTCTACGACATTCTACACAGCGCTATATATACCCAACGTAAGCATAGCTTTAATTAGCTTGTGTTTTGGGTTCTAGAATGCGGCTAAACATACTTAGATACATTTTCTTTTGTAAATACATTTATTGTCATCGTAGACCACGTTAGATATAGCGAAAGTATTTTGACTAACGTAGTGCAGAGCAGACGCTGATTGAATTCCACGAAAAGCGTGTCATTGGCAATCAAAGAATGACGTCGACGTCACGGTCTACGTCACAATGACGATTGTCGTCCTTACGTAAGTTGTGTGACTAATAACGTTAGTAATGACTAAACATTCTTGCCATTTCTACACATTATGCAGTCTACTTTCACGGGGTGCTTGATAGTGATGGAAGCGCTTATTAATTAAGTACTTCTTGTACCAGAACAATGTTGCATTGTATCAAGACATTAAAAAACATTAGAAGACAACACTGATTAGTAAATATCTATTAGTTGTTTTAGTTCAGTTAGGATGGGTTTCACCTATGACTTTAACGCGTTAGTATTTATCGGTGAAATACAGCTACAATCTTCAATCCAGCAGCTATAGTCTCAATTGTTGAATAGTATATTGGATACTTAATACGCCAGTATACTTGTAATTAGTCGGATCAAATGTCAGTACCTATTGAGTAGGATTAGAACTTTGAATTGTTTTGGTTGGGACGAAAAACAAAACAATCAGTGGTAGCAATTCTGTTGTTCAAAAACTCTCTAAACTAAACTAAAAATCACTAAAATTTAGTTTAGTGATGTCAAACGACGTTTTGTATTCTGAAAACGTATGACTAAACTATTATTACAATTAAATTTTTTAAGCATTTTGTATGCTTACTTTTTTCTAAAGATTTTAGATCGGAAAAAGAGAACATCTAGGACGGGACTTGAACCCGCGACCAGTCCCTTACAGGGGGAATGCTCTGACCAACTGAGCCACCTAGACACGTCCCAGATATTCGAAATTCTCCGATACATTATACGTCTTAAGGCGACGTTGGAGCCATCTACCGTAATTCTTGCGAACTACGGAAACAATGAATAACTTTACAGTCATTTTTAAACATTGTTTTTTGATGACTCCGCCTAATTAATTCAATTAAATTTTTTAAGCATTTTGTATGCTTACTTTTTTCTAAAGATTTTAGATCGGAAAAAGAGAACATCTAGGACGGGACTTGAACCCGCGACCAGTCCCTTACAGGGGGAATGCTCTGACCAACTGAGCCACCTAGACACGTCCCAGATATTCGAAATTCTCCGATACATTATACGTCTTAAGGCGACGTTGGAGCCATCTACCGTAATTCTTGCGAACTACGGAAACAACGGTAGATGGCTCCAACGTCGCCTTAAGACGTATAATGTATCGGAGAATTTCGAATATCTGGGACGTGTCTAGGTGGCTCAGTTGGTCAGAGCATTCCCCCTGTAAGGGACTGGTCGCGGGTTCAAGTCCCGTCCTAGATGTTCTCTTTTTCCGATCTAAAATCTTTAAACTATTATTAGTTTGACACAACCAAAATTAGCTTAGTTACTCAACTTAGTCCAAATTTGCTTATTTGGTATTCTGTTGTACGTCCTAAACGTCTAAAATTAAAAACGTCACACTAAAATTAGACGCCATCTAAAATACTGCCGACCAGTTATAGTGATAATTGTAATTTCGTTAAAATTTCAATTCAAATAACATTTTTATGATGAATAACATTTCTTTTTTTTTTTTTTTTAAGTGCGGAAATCCCTTCGGGTACCCCCCCGCTGGCCAGCGGGGGTGGTTATGTCGTGTCTCGACTAAAACCGCACGGTGTCCTCCCCAAGTGTCCGTTGCCGGGCACCCCGGGTAAGTCCTCGAAAGGATAACCCCAGGGTTGCCGGCGGACTTTGGCCGCCACCGCGGCCTCGCCTGGTGGGGTCGGGTTTTATTCCGCTTCGGTGAGTTGGCAGGCGTGTGTAGGGCACACACGACACGCCTCCGCCACGGCCTGCTTCTGTAAGGACGGCGAGTCGGCCAACTGCCGTCCTCAGGCCCCGATCATGGAGGTCGGTAGTCCCGGGCTTAGATGAGTCTGCGGCGTCCTCGCCGCAGACTGCGAAACTCGGGGGGCAGGGTTCTCTCCCGCTCCCTCTCCGCCGTCTCTTTCGCGCGCATTACCTGCTAGCAGAAAGGGGCGGCGGCGTGCCACTTGCTCCCGTCGGAGACCACGGCCCTCACCATGGTCTCCAACGAGAGAACGTCTGTTCGATACAAGTATCCGAACATGGATTTAAGTAGTTGTGTTGGTAGTTTTACTTTAAACACTCACTCTGTACGCTTGTACTGTACTGTGTAGTCGAATCAATAAATTACTATGAGATCTATAATCTCGCAAGTTTTATTTATGTTACCATCGCAAAACCAGCTAATTATATAAAGTGGCTAACAACGTCCACGCCCAGGACCGCAACGAGATCCCGGCGTTGACTCGCCCACGCAGGGCACTCCACCAACGTGTGGAGCGCCGTGTCTTCGCCAGGATCCTCACAGTGCTGGCACTGCGGCGTTGTCTCCCGGTGGATGCGCCACAGATACTTACCGAAACACCCGTGTCCGGTAACCATCTGGCACATCCGGTAGGAGAGGTCCCCAATGTCCCTCTCCAACCACTCCTTCATGATCGGTCTCACCGCCGCAATGGTGGATTCCCCCCACCTTGGGTGCTCAAGTCGCACCCTCCATGTCTCATGATGAATAATATAACATAACTTCACGCCTGTATCCCCGAAGGGGTAGGCAGAGGGGTATTACACACCCACGATTCGCCAGTTATGTTAAGGTCCCAATGTAATAGGGGGCGAGCCTATTGCCATCTACCGGGCACATTATTAAGCGAGTGATAATTAACATTTATTAATGCACGCATAACTACGAAAAGTCAGAGGTGTGTGCCCGGGGCGACTGGGGATCGAACTCGAGACCTCGTCTCAGCAGTCCGTTACGTACGCCACTGGGCTATCGCCGCAATGATGAATAACGATTTCGTGATTTTGGCTGTGGCCAGTCAAAGTCAAAGTCAAAAATCATTTATTCTGTATAGACCATTAATACGGCCCTTACAAAGCCTTAAAAAATTGGAAATGTTTCTTCTAACATGCAAAAGATTTTCAAAAATATATTGAGACACTACAGAGACTCTTGGGCCCAACTTATAAATAGCCCGCACAGCCCGCTTTTGCAGTACAAAGATTGTATTTAAATCTGCGGCATTACCCCAAAGGAGAATGCCGTAGCTCATAATACTATGGAAATAACTGAAATAAACTATTCTAGCGGTATCTATGTCTGTTAAAGTCCTAATCTTTTTCACAATGTTATTGTTTTGTTGTTTCAGAGAGCCCGTGGGATCTGTGACAAGAAACACCTGGACGCTGAGCTACAACATGTCAAACAAGTTCTGTATGACAACAAGCTCAAACAACCGCGCATCAGTCACAGATCCCGAGAAAAGCCAGCCACTGTCGAGCGCCAGCCTGCAGTCCTACCATACATACGAGGGGTCACTGACAAGATTGGCTACATCTTGAAGCGAGCTTCAATTAACACATACTACAAGCCGCCAACGAAGATATGTCAATTTTTACCATCTGTCAAGTGCCAATTGCCTCTACAAGATGCAGGGGTCTATAAAATAGATTGTGACTGTGGGCTCTCTTATATTGGTCAAACCAAACGAAGCATTGGCACTCGCGTCAAAGAACACATAGCTGACATAAAACACCAACGCTCAAAAAAGTCTGCTGTATGTGAACACGTGCAACAGGGGACCAAACATTACTTAAGGTTTGATAAACCACAGATACTCGCCAAAGAAAGTCGATTCCTACCTAGGATGCTCCGCGAAGCTATTGAAATTAAAAAACATCCTAATTTTAATAGAGAAGATGGTTGGAATGTACCACCAGCTTGGGACCCAGTCATTCACTTAATTAATTCCAAGAAAAAACAAAATACAACAAGACTTCATGACACTGTGAGCTCATTCTGCGTAAATAGTAACACCAACAATTCAACATAGTTCGGGTACTTTGAGATAACTTTCACTTCAAACTTTAAGACAACAACCATCTTTAGTCTCCCCGTGACCATGGCTGCTGAAAAGCAACCGAAACGTCGGGTTCAAAATATAAAATAACATCAAATAAACCGTGATAGAATCCGTTAAAAATAGTTTTATTTCAAAATTAGTTTAGTGATGTCAGCAACAGAATTGCTACCAGTGTCTATGTTGTTTTTGTAATAAAAATAAACATATAAATTAGAGTAGAGGTTTCTAGTGGAAGATAAATGAACTACTACGTGTTACAGGCTCTTACCAATTGGTCCACCTAAGTAAGTTAGATGTCGCTGCAAGGAAAAAATCAACATCGGTATAGCCAACCGACTAAAGCATGAGATATGTGTTGAAAATACACAATGGAAAATGTATATTTGGCACCAAATGTGGTTGTCAAAAAGTAGTGCAGTTGGGTTTTTAAGTTTTCGTAATTATTATTTTAATGAAATATACGAATTCAAATTCGTGCAAACAGCGAAGTACACTCACTCGAACGAATTCTTCAGGTTCTGGCTGCCTGAGCCGGTGTAGAGTACCGGCGCGTGGTAAGAATCCCGCCCTTGGCTCTTCGGCGTAAATACGACATTCAACCGCATGGCCGCGCCGAATGATTTCTTCTTGAGATAGCGGTAACTGTTCGCCAGCAGCCACGCGCAGTTGCCACTCTACCAAGTCCGTACCTTCAAAATTACAATAATTTAAATAATTTATGCTTCCCGAGTTCGAATCCTGGCCATTACAACACTGACGTGAACCCAGTCCTAATACAAATATTTAGTGGTAATTTCGGCTACTAGTTAAGTACATCATCTGTGAAAATTTAAACTGTCTAAATATCACGGTTCATGAGATACAGCTTGGTGACAGACGGACAGACAGACAGACGGACGGACAACGGAATCTTAGTACTAGGGTCCTTTTTATCCTGTGGGTACGAAACCCTAAAAGGGATTGGGTCCTTCAAAGTAACCGTTCCTATCCCGAATAACGCGTGCAGAATTTAGGTGTCACCCTCATACGGTGCGATCGATACCATCGCGAACCAAGGCGTTCGGTGATTCCATTCTATGTCGTACGATAAAGAATTGGAATGGTTTACCTACACTTCAGGTTTCGTTAAGCGGGGCGTGAAAAAGAATCTGTCGAGGCCGTCAAAGTAGGGACCCCCATTCTAGGCAACGCATCTGAAATGGTGACCACTACTCTTTGGACTTCACCTCAGCTTACCACCAGGCGGGGTGCAGTCAATTGATGAACCAAATAAAAAATGGTGATGATGAACAATGACTTACCTGTGATCATCTCAGTAATGGGATGCTCGACCTGCAGCCTAGTATTCATCTCCATAAAGTGGAACTCATGAGTCTGCCGGTGGAGGATGAACTCTACGGTTCCCGCGCCTACGTACCCCACAGCTTTGGCCGCACGGACTGCTGCTTGACCGATAGCGTTACGAGTCTCCTCTGATAATCCTGGCTGAAAATAAATCGGATTTCATTAATCTCTGTTAATCTAAGTTCGGAACATATCAAGGTATTTAGAAAAAAGGGTACTAATAAACGAAATTACTAGTAAGTATTTCCGTTAACCCCTCCGGCTAAGCTAAATTGCTTGTGTTAGGAGTAGGTTTACGTCGGTATTGTAATGGCCAGGATTGGACCTGAGAGCTCTCAATCGTAAGATTACTACTATACTAATATTATAAGGATGAAAACTTTTTTCGCGTGACGTATTTTAATTATTGTAGGTATAGTGACTTTGGGGTGTGTGTTGGGTAACCTCCTCGAGTGTCCGTACTCCTCTGCTTTCAGAGGAGACAGGATGAGCGATGCTGTTAGTGGTGAGATGGCCCAGGGTCAGCCAGGGTGCGAGGGATATGCTCTATGGGTAACCTTACACCCCGGCGTCTGAAGACCCGAGACGGCGTGCGGTTTTAGTCGGTGCAAGCCCGACATAACCGCCCCCGCTGGCCGGCGGGGGGGTATCCGAAGGGATTCCCGCACGATAAAAAAAAAAAAAAAAAAAAAAAGGTATAGTGACTTTGTTTTATAGCTTTTAACCAATGACGCGAGCTCTTTTATTGATTGGTATTGATTGGATTGCTATGCTTGGTTTAATATAATTTATGATTGGTTAATTGGCGCTGCTCAACCGTCACCCCTGTGATGAGACAAATTTGTCACAAAATTCGGCTGGGTGGGTACCACCGTGCACGATTGCAAAAACCCTGCATAGTAATCCAATTTCGGTTTGATTGCGTTCAGGGGTCAGCAAGTGCATAGCCGGGCAGGAGGGTTGTGGTCGCAGCAGTAGTGGGACCGGTGGGTGTCACGCGGTGCTGCGACCACAATCCTCTTCTGATGAGGCCGTCAAGCTGAGTGCCACTATTGTTAACATGGTGCGTGTATGTAATGGTGACCCTCTTTCCTGAGACTTTACCTTCAGCTTACCATCTGGCGAGGTGAAGTCAAATTGACGTGTCCTAAATATATAAAAAAAATAATTAAAAAAACCCGCACAACCATTAAAAACGCTTTCTGCGCAGATAGAGTAGGTACATTGTAAAGACGTTTGCCGGTCACTATGTATATAATCAATATAGTTAAGATCAAAACTGCTCTACAGCTTGCACAACATCACAAGAGGGACGCGTGAGTATATGTATAAAACAGACCAAAACTCTGGCCCGGTTTTACTACCAGAGGCTAATATTAGTAGAAGTATTAATTACCGCTGGTGCTTCTTCGATGATCTTCTGATGACGCCTTTGCACTGAACAATCTCTTTCAAATAAATGAACCGCATTACCATGCATGTCGGCAAACACCTGAAAATCACTACATATTATAAAAAAAAATCCTCCGCCGCGTCTGTCTGTTCGCGATAATTACACTACAGATTAGTGTTGTCGGATTTCGCTAACAAAATTACCCAATTTATGTAATGAAGAATTACGTCCAAGTATACATTTATTTATATTTTCTATACCTACTAGGCATTACTGCTACTACAAACAGTATAAATAAATGGTAGCCTTTAGCCAAACAACAATATCAGTAGTTTCGTAGAACAATATGATAAGTGCTCTTTAGACTGGTGAGATAACAAACTTTGTGATATGTGAAAAACGGACTTCTGGTAATCATATTATTTGCTAACTTTCCCGATTTTGTTGCATATCGAACTTAATTAGCAACGCTGAAACGACGGTGACGCCACCCTTCAGTTCACAGATCGGTTGGTACGACTATACCTAAGCCGCGGGTTTGTTCGCAACTTAAAAATAATAAATGTTCGTTATTGAAAGTCTGAATGCTTCTGTCATTGTAAAATTTTCATGTCAACTTTTTTCCATCTGCAGCGCTCTTTTAAATTCTAACAGTATAATCAGCGCTGAAGCGATTCATAATGTTAAATATCTTTACTATAATTAAGCTCTAACAATTAGGCTGTAAAACATTACCTGTACTTCCACATGTCTAGGATCGGTGATGTATTGTTCAAGTAGCATATTGTCATCTCCAAAAGATTTCAAAGATTCACGTTTAGCTGATTCCAATTGCGGCAAGAAATCAGCTTCAGTCATGGCTATGCGCATACCCTGACAAATTAAATAATTAAGTAGGTTAATAAGTGTATTGCTATTTCGCTCCTTAGTCTCATATCTTCGGTAGTATAGTGGTAAGTATCCCCGCCTGTCACGCGGGAGACCGGGGTTCGATTCCCCGCCGGAGAGTTTCTTTTTATATTACAATAATTTTCTTTTTGGTGCTTACAATTTGAAAACTCAACATTTTAGAAATTATATTTTTAGAATCGTTCAAATTATGTATGCCTTTGATAATATTATTCGATTATAAAAATATTACCTACACTCATAATAATTTTTAATTAAGACAACAGATGGCAGCTGTTTCAAGTATCACGCACTAATTTAGTATAATAATATCATGAATAAAGGTCTTAATTTTCCTTTAATATTTTTACTTAATGAAAATTTATTTTCAATTTAATCATCATCCGTTGTAAAGAATATTAGAGGTGACTTGATGTTCAAGTAACTGCCCACAACGATCACTTTTTGTTATAATGCTTTGCTACGATACACACCAATGATAAGCATTTTAGTTCTAAAGCTGAAACACAGATGGCAGTTACCGCAATTAATATTATTTTGAAAAAGATTTATATTTTCACCTTACCAAAATAATTCATAATTATTTTGGTAAGGTGAAATTCGTATTTTTTTATTAGTATCTAGTAGGCTTAGTATTATTACTGGTGACTTGATCTCTATGTGTATGCATAATATTGAGCATTATTGAAACTTACCTATTCCCAGTCTAATGAGAAAATAATTTTTTTGTTCAAAACAATAAAATTAAAGTTAAAATTATTGTTACCATTTTTCTACTTCTTGTACCTATATAGAATTAGCTTTCGCCCGCGGCTCCACCCGCGTAGATGTCGGTTATCGCGACAAAACATAGCCTATGTCCTTTCCCAAGGTCTAATCTACCCCTGTACCAAATTTCAGCAAAATCGGTTCAGTGGTTTAGGCGTGAAAGCGTAACAGACAGACAGACAGACAGACAGACAGAGTTACTTTCACATTTATAATATTAGTAAGGATTAGTATATAAAATTAGGTTTGTTACCTTGCCCCCACCACCTCTAACTGCTTTGATCATGAGTGGAAACCCAATTCTATTTGCTTCTGCTGTTAGTTTTTCAATACTTTGTTCTTCTCCATGATAACCTCTGACTATGGGCACACCTGCAGCTGACATTATTGCTTTTGATGTGCTGTAATAAAACAGCAATTGATGAATAGCGATTTTATAATAACAAAACATTAGTGTAATTATTCATCTATGTTTCGGGCATTGACCATCTGATTGAGTGGAAACCCTAGTTTATAGCGATTTTTAGCACCAAGTGTTAAACTTTCTGTGTATTTACCTCAGAAAGAATAATTTGAAGAACCAATTCATACTAAGCATTAGTTAGTAATAGGGACCTATTGTCGAAAACTGTGCTGTTTCCAGACTCAAAACAACACAATAAATAATGTAACAGTAGCATTAAACATGTATTATCACTAGTGCAGTCAGAAGCGAAGCTCTGAATTCTATAACCCAAAACTTGTACAGAACTTATAGACAGACACAATCACTATATTTCAGTTACAATTTAGTGTCTTCTATTTATTATCATGTGTAAAATAAGAAAAACAAGACTCATACCTTTTTATTCCCATATCTCTGATAGCAGATGGTGGTGGTCCAATAAATACAACACCTTCATTTGCACACTTCTCACAGAATTCAACATTCTCTGATAGGAACCCATAGCCAGGATGGATGGCATGACTATTTGATTTTTTGGCTACTTCCAAGATTTTTCCAGCATTCAGGTAGCTTTGTGTTGAGGGTGCCGGTCCAATGTGGTATGCTTCATCAGCCTGTATGTATTTACAGCAAGTTAAGGTTGAATAGAAACATAATTTATAATATTATGTTGTATTCTTCTAAGTTGAGGGTTACTCTTTTCTTGAGTAGGTATATAATAAGAAAGATGTACACTGACTGCAGTTGTGACTAAGGATTTGTGTACTGAGTGATTCATTTAATATTACAAAAAGTTTAATATTATGACACAAAAATAATAACATTTTCACAATAAGAAATGCCATGCTCTCTTTTGGTAAACAAATGAGCCTTTGAATCAATTCTTTCAGTACTTGACATATACTGTATTAGTAAAAAAACTCTAGCTCTAACTTTTTTCTCTAATTATACATAAACTAATATTGTTTTCTGTCCACAAAAAGGAGCAGCAATTCCTCATAGTGACATCTAATGTTTTAATTTGTAAATTAGTCTTACCATTTCAACATGCATAGCATTTTTATCGGCATCAGAGTAGACAGCTACAGTTCGTACACCCAGTTTTCTTGCAGTTTTCATAACTCTGCATGCTATTTCTCCACGGTTGGCTATCAAAACCTTGCTGATTTCTCTTCTTTGTACCTCTTCAAGTTGCTGTGCATGGCTGAATCTTATATGATGATGCAAGTTAGGCAAACTGTAAGATATATAAAATGTTAACTAGCACATTAGTTATGCCTATAACCTCACTACTATGACAAGGACTATGAAAAGGCATTTGACTCCGTCGAAACTTGGGCTGTTCTGGAATCCTTACAGCGATGTCAAGTAGACTATCGTTATGTCGAGGTGCTGAGATGCCTTTACGAAGCCGCCACTATAAGTGTCCAAGTACAGGGTCAGCAGTCTAAACCCATCCAATTGCGCAGAGGAGTGAGACAGGGGGATGTCATATCCCCGAAACTGTTCACGAGCGCATTGGAAGATATGTTTAAGACGCTGGACTGGAAAGGTAAGGGCATAAATATAAACGGCGACTACATCTCACACCTGCGATTCGCTGATGACATAGTCTTAATGGCGGAGTCGCTAGAGGAGCTAACCCAGATGCTGGACGGCCTAGCTTCAGCAGTCTTGGCATGAATTTGGATAAAACCAAAGTCTTGATCAATGGCCACATTGATCCAGGACCGGTCGTCGTGGATGGCCACCTTCTTGAAATTGTTTCTGAGTACACTTACCTCGGGCAGATTGTGCAGTTGGGTAAAAACAATTTTGAGAAGGAGGCCAAGAGGAGGATCCAGCTAGGCTGGGCAGCGTTTGGGAAACTATGTTGGGTCTTCTCGTCATCCATACCGCAGTGTTTGAAAACGAAAGTTTTCAATCAGTGCGTCCTACCCGTAATGACCTACGGAGCTGAGACGTGGACACCAGTGGACCAGTTCAAAGTCGCTCAGCGAGCTATGGAAAGAGCTATGCTCGGAGTTTCTCTGAAGGATAGGATTCGTAACGAATACATCCGACAGAGAACCAAGGTTATCGACATAGCTCAAAGAATAAGCAAGCTGAAGTGGCAGTGGGCCGGCCATCTCTCGCGAAGAACCGACAACCGCTGGGGTAAACGTGTTCTTGAGTGGAGACCGCGACTCGGCAAACGTAGTGTAGGACGCCCTCCGGCCAGGTGGGATGACGATCTGCGAAAGACTGCGGGCAGATGCTGGATGCGGCAAGCTGAAGGCAGGGCGCTATGGCGCTCATTAGGGGAGATCTATGTCCAGCAGTGGACTAGAATAGGTTGATGATGATAACCTCACAAAACATACACTATGAAATATGTAAGATACTTAAATAAGTGAGTTAACAATGAGTTAATTATAATATCATTTCATATCACTGAAAAGCTTACCTATTTTTATAAAGGCACCTTAAATAAGACATGATCACAGAATTTTAGTGTTAACTGCTTAATTAGAAATACAAAATGTTTCAGGATTTATCTACCAAGTTCAACATTCGTGGTCACTTCGTAATTTTTTATTGGTCGCCAGGCCCCTTCGTAAACTGATAACACTGTTACGAAACCACGAACGTAGCAATACTGTCGCCGAAAAAATTATCATATCCTTATCAACTCATTAACTACTAAGCATATCAATCAAATTATGTTAACAGCTTTCTGCAAAAGTATTGATTATGTACTAATTTCAATAATTGGGAAAATTAAATCATAATATTATCCATTCCATATTTCAATAAAACAAGTTTATCTTTATTTATTGACAGATACAGATAAAGTGTGAGATAAATAAACAAATAAACTAAGTTTGTTTACGTTTTATAGTGGTTAAGTCAATGTTGTCATTATGGGTCAAATTAGAGCAATACGGAAACAATGAATTCCTTGGTGTGAAAGAGATACACAGAGGTTTCAGCTGTATCATTCGTTTGACAGTTAAAAAAGACAAACACACAAATACAAAGGGTATGTTTGTAGAGTATGTCTTTAGCGTTCGAAGCCTCCCCATATAAATTGTGTATGTTGTGTCAGTACATTGGAAACGTTAAAAAAAAAGTATTTGGGTTATGTTGTGATGTTAAAAAAAAAATATTTTTATTAATTCTTGTCTGTTTATATCTGTTTGCTAGCGATGAACCCAAAACTACTCAACGGATTTTATGCGATTTTTAGGGTTCCGTTGCCAAATGGCAAAAAACGGAACCCTTATAGATTCGTCATGTCTGTCTGTCTGTCTGTCCGTATGTCACAGCCACTTTTTTCCTAAACTATAAGATCTATGCTGTTGAAACTTGGTTAGTAGATGTATTCAGTGAACCGCATCAAAATTTTCATACAAAAATAGAAAAAAAACAACAAATTTTGGGGGTCCGCATACTTAGAACTGAAACTCAACATTTTTTTTTTCTTCAAACCCATACATGTGTGGTATCTATGGATAGGTCTTCAAAAATGATATTGAGGTTCTTAGTATCATTTTTTTCTACACTGAGTTTGCGCGAGAGACACTTCCAAAAGTAATAAAATGTGTGTCTGTCCCTGTAACTTCTAAAATAAGAGAATGATAAAACCAAAAAAAAATATGATGTACATTACCATGTAAACTTCCAACGTTAAATCGTAAACTGCAATTTACCTTTCATTCAATCAACTCAAATATAAAATTAAAAAAAAAAACATTATTATGTTACTTGCTGCTACGGACTCGCACTTGGACGATTTTTTTATATCAGAAAGGTCTTCAAGTTCTTTAAGTAGAACCGGACATATGATCAAAAACGATAACCGACCTCAGTAGGAGCGGGGCCGCGGGTATCTATTAACGAGTCAAACGAACCTAAACATGCCCCTCACATCACTTAGTTTTAGTATAGATTCATTTTATGGTCATCAATCTGGTGAGTTTTTTACAACATTTCAAATATACCTACCTATCCAAATATTTAAGGATTCTACATGATCCTACAGTCCAATTCTACTAATATGATAAATGTGAATCGTTTGTATGAATGGATTTTTATTACTCTTTCAGGCAAAAACGGCTCAGCGAATCCGAATGAAATTTGGCACATTTGGATAGATTATAGTCTGGATGGGAAGCTGGAACGAGCTACCCCACCCCAGCCTGCAAAATAATAATATTTGTAATAAAAAAAATACTTATCGATAGATTTTCAATAGCTCTACGTTACTACTTTTTTTACGTTACGTTTTACGTTTTTTTTACGTTACGTACTACGTTATCCTTCAAAATTGGTCACCTTAAATTATTTAATTAAAAATCAATAAAGTCGTTGAAAAAAAATTCATTTATCCGTACTTTCAAACTCCTATATCTTTTGATATATACAATATTTTAAATTGCTCAAAGTGTTAAAAAACTGCTCAAGCTGCATTTATAATTGCTCAAGTACAGTTTGTAACAGCTCCACTTTCCATAATTATTAAATAAAAATAAATAGTTTGGACAAATTTAACGTATATAGATAATAACGTATTTACGGTTATTTTTATGGCCTGGGAGTTTATACCGCAGTTTTTTTTTTTTTTTTTATTTCGTGCGGAAATCCCCTTGGATACCCCCCCGCCGGCCAGCAGGGGAGGTTATGTCGGGCTTGAACCGACTAAAACCGCACGTCGTCTCGGGTCTGCAGACGCCGGGGTGTAAGGTTGCCCATAGAGCATATCCCTCGCACCCCACCCTGGGCCATCTCCGGTTTCGAGATGGCCCCCTCGGGTTTGAGAACCACGGTGTCCCCGTCTTGACCCGGTTTGGGGGAGGGGTGCTAGTCGCCTCACCGTCCCGGCCTGCTTCTGCTGGGGTGACAGGCGGCCTCACCTGCCACCCCCAGGCCTGCGCTCATGGAGGACGGAGGTCGTTAAGCCACCTCCGGCGCCTCAGTTTTAACCGTACCTAAACCAATAACTATAAGACCGATTCGGTTCTGGCATTCAGATTTCTGGCATCGGATTCGTTGTGGTCACAGTTCTAACCTAACCTAAACCAATGACTATAAATAGTACCGTGGTATATGGAGCTGTTACAAACAATATATACATACAGTAGCAATTTAAAATATTGTATTTATTACTATTTATAGTCATTGGTTTAGGTTAGGTTAGAACTGTGACCACAACGTACAAGCCGAGCGAGCGAAGGTAGTTAGGTACGGATAAAACTGCGGTATAAACTCCCAGGCCATGAAAATAACCGTAAATACGTTATTATCTATATACGTTAAATTTGTTCAAACTATTTATATTTATTTAATAAATAAGGAAAGTGGAGCTGTTACAAACTGTACTTGAGCAATTATAAATGCAACTTGAGCATTTTTAAACACTTTGAGAAATTTAAATTATTGTATAGGTACATCAAAAGAAATAGGGGTTTGAAAGTACGGATAAATGATTTTTTTTTCAACGACTTTATTGATTTTTAATTAAATAATTTAAAATGAGCTAGTTTCAAGGGCAACGTAGTTGAATTGAGTTATTGAAAATCTATCGATTAGTATATTTTTTACTAATATTATTATTTTGCAGGCTGGGGTGGGGTAGGTGCGGAAACGGGGTTCAGAATGGCGATCGCGTGTAACAGCTATATAGTACACATTCACTGTACATAATATATGTATGATATGACATAAGTACCCACTTAACAGATGAAAACTGCCAAAGTTAAAGATTGGTGTTACATTACATTATCTGTGCACGAAACATTCATTTATGTCAAGAAGATATATACTCTAACCCTTGATGATAAGGTTCTTTTCATTTAAGCGGTTTTAGGTACCTCAGTCTTTGTTTTAAGATTCAGTTCCAATTTTTAAACTATAAGTTAATTGAAAATGAAAAGATGACGTCAAGTGATTGTCGTGGAATTCGGTTGTCATTTTTGGTTGTCTCCGAATTTTATAATTTATAGTATTTCTTTTGCAGAATTCATTCATTTTTTTTTCAGTGTAAGATCATTATTGTAATTCATTAGTATTTTGTAAGTAATTTTTCTCTTTTTCATTCAGTTTTATTTTGTTTTGTAACGACCGTCTTTTGTTTAGTACAAAAGACGGTCGCGTCGGATGGGGGTTTCCTCGGATGGGGAGAATTATCTCTCCCCAACTGAAAGTATCCCGTCTCCGGGAGCTAATATAGAAGTAGACTACATATCTGCGGATGATAGTCCTTTACATTCGGACTCTGACCTTAGAACTTTAGGTCTTAACGTTAAAAAGTCGAAAAAGAAAAATATTTCTAAAAAGAAAAAACTTAGCCAAGTCATTGTAGATTATAGTTTGCCACTAGGGCAAGCTACTCCTTCTGAAAATGGGATACCGTTGGGTCAAGTTTCTCCGCCCATTGCCAAAATGGATTCACAATTTGATATTTCTTTACCTCCTACTGAGTCAACTGTTGTCTCGCATGTTCTGCAGAATGTGCCTATTGGAAGACAACAATATTTATCTACAGATAAGGGTCCATTTAATGTTCACATATTGAAACAAGGAGATGAAGGTTCTTCAATTAATGCTGTCAACTTTGGAAGACTTCTCAAAAATCTTAATATTAAAAATATTTCGGATGGGTCTTTACTCAAAATCGGAAGAAACAGAATGTCTGTGGCTTTCAAGTCTGCTTCTTCGGCTAATGAATTCATTGCATCAAAAATTTTAGATAATCATGGATATAAAATTTTCATCCCATCATTCCACACAACGAAAATGGGCATCGTCCGAGGTATTCCGGCGGACTGGTCCATGGAAGAAGTTTTGGACAATGTCACAGTTCCACTTAGCTATGGCGCAGTTTTAAAGGCTAGGCGTATAAATTATAAAGTGGATGTAGAGGGTACCAAAGTATGGAAGCCCTCACAATCCTGTGTCTTGACTTTCGATGGTCAAGCTCTCCCTGCGAGAATTTTTCTATGTTACAATTCTTTACCAGTTTGTCAATATTACTATCCTACTATTCAATGCTTCAATTGTTGCCGTTTTGGACATACAAAGACCCAGTGTAGGTCAAAACCGCGCTGCTTTAAGTGTGGTGATGCTCACACTGGGGATTCATGTAAGGCTGACGAAGGTCAATGTTTGTTTTGTGGTGGTCTACATTTCGCCACAAGCAAGTCTTGTCCTGAATTTGAAAGGCAGAAGGCGATAAAAGTTTCAATGGCTGATAGATCGATGTCATATTCCGAAGCTTCGAAAATTCACCCACCCTCGAGAATTTCATACAGAGATGTGGTCTCCAAGCCAAGTTATACTGTTCCCCTATCTGGTATACAAAATTCAAAACCTTCTCCGGAATCTGTTAATTCTTCATACAGAAAAACGATCTTTTTAAACCGTAAGAGACCTTCTCTTACCCCTGTAGGCTATGATAAGGATGCGCATAGGGCGCTTATTATGGACCCTAAGCTCCCAAAATGCCCTGTTGCCTTTCCTCCTTCAAATCCTTCTATAGCTGACTTAATAAAAACCCTTATTTCTCTTTTGTCCGCTTCTCACTGTCTACCGTCCAACGCTGCCACCACTTTGAATATCTCTTCTCCTTCTACCAGTAATGGATCAACCAGCCAAAGCAGTCCAATGGAACTGCGCAGGACTTATAAACAAAAAGTATGAATTAATGTTAATTTGTAACCAATTTACTCCTTTCATCATTGCGATTTCAGAATCACACCTGAAATCATCCACTACATTCATTTTCAAAAATTATCATGTTTATCGTGATGATCGTGCTGATGGTTATGGGGGTTCTTGCCTCCTCATCAGCACCTCTGTACATAGTGTAAATATACCATATCCATTTTCTCACAGCGATTATTCGATTGTCTGTGTGAAAATCTATAATATTATTTATATTTCAATTTACATTCCATACCATTCATCCTCCATTCTCCGTGACATCTTCAGTTTTATTTCATCACTTCACAATCCATTAATTATTTTAGGAGATTTTAATCTCCACAATCAAACATGGGGATGTGCTATTAATGATGAGCTGTCTTTTGAATTTCTTCAGCATTTAGATTCTGCAGGCCTTTATATACTCAACTCTGGCTCTGCAACCCGCAGGACAAAGCCCTATGAACATAAGAGTGCAGTTGACCTTTCCCTGGTTTCCTCCTGTTTAGCCCCTGACATGTCATGGGACATTCTTCCTTCGAGTCATGGTAGCGACCACTTCCCCATTATTTTGAATCTTCCCTTTAACAAACGTAATAAGCAAATCAAGCCCCGCATAAAATACAGCATTAATGCTCATACAGACTGGTCAAAATTTTCTGATTTCTTATTTTCATATTCTTTTACGTTCCCTCTTATAACTGTTTCAAATGTTGATGCTTGTTATGAATTCCTGAGACAGGCTTTACGATCTGCGGCTGAGCAAAATTTACCGGTAAAGTCTGCAGTTTTTAAAGGTCACCCCCTACCTCCTTGGTGGGATAAGGAATGTACGGAGGTGGTCAATCGCAGGAAGCGGGCTGAAATTGCATATAGGGCCAATATGAGTAGTGAAAATTTGACAGCTGTAGATAAAATATGTGGTGAGGCTAAAACCCTTCTAAGACAAAAGAAAATTAATGGGTGGAAACGTTTTTGTGAGCGAGTCTCCCCTGATACTCCTTCCTATATTCTTTGGAAACAAATAAAAATCTTCCGACGTTCCTTATTGCCATCGTGCCCCTCTTTCCCCGATTCTGTTGAATGGGTGGATAAGTTTCTGGATCGATTGGCGCCTTCATTTGTACCTATCTGCAATGATTCATTTATTCCGACAAATTTTTGTAACTCTAAATATTCATTTTCGTTTTCCATGGAAGAACTAAAATTTGTCCTATCGTCAGTAAAAGACTCCTCACCGGGGATAGACGAAATCCCATATTCGTTTTTAGTCAATGCTAGTGTTAATACTTTAGAATATTTTTTATCACTTATCAATATTTGCATAAATTATGGTGTCATGCCTGTGGACTGGAAATCCCAGATTATTGTCCCCATACTAAAGCCTGGGAAAGAAAGTAACTTAGTCGAAAATTACAGACCAATTGCAATGTCTGTTACCATGGCAAAAGTGGCTGAGCACTTAATCAAAAATCGGTTAGAATGGTTCTCGGAAAAGATGGGCCTTTTATCTGCTAATCAATATGGTTTCCGTAAGGGGAAAAGTTGCTTAGACAGTGTAGCTCTTTTAGTGTCGGACATTCAACTGTCTATGGCACTGAAAGGTTACACTGTAGCAGCCTTCCTCGATATTTGCTCCGCATATGATAATGTGTGTTTATTTACCCTTAGACGTAAGTTATTAAACATGGGCTGTCCCTCGAAATTTGTATCTTATATTTTTAATAGCTTTTATGGCAGATCCATTCTCATCAAATGCAATAATGGTGAGTACAAAAGGAGAACCTTATATAAAGGAATTCCTCAAGGTTCTGTTTTAAGCCCCCTTCTATTTAGCTTGTATACTTCGGATCTTGATGCACACCCCTTTCCCAATTGCCAAATTCTTCAATATGCTGACGACATTGTTCTCTACTCATCTGGTCCTGATGTAAATGTATGTGTAGACTCAATATCCCGATCATTAAGTTCGGTGACATTCTGGATGGCCTCTAATAACCTTACCATTTCTCCTGAGAAAAGCTCTGTCGTTACCTTTACCCGCAAACGCCTTCTTCCTAGGATTAACATTTTTATGCAAGACGTCAGAATCCCTACAGCTTCTAGTGTTAAATTCTTAGGTGTTATTTTGGACTCGAAACTATCAGGTCGTCTACACACTGAATATATTTTAGGTAAATGTGAGAAAGGGCTAAATATCTTGAGATGCTTGGCTGGTATTTGGTGGGGCGCTCACCCTTATTCCCTAAAGTTATTATATAATGCTTTGGTTCGAAGTGTTTTAGATTATGGCTCCTTTCTCCTAAATTTGTCCAATAGGTCTTGTATTACCAAACTCAATTCCGTCCAATCTAGGGCATTAAGAATTATTTGTGGTGCTATGAAATCCACTCCAATTAATTCTCTACAGGTAGAATGCGTGGAACCACCTTTAGTTTTAAGAACTCAATATTTGGCAGATAGATTTTTAATTTACCGTTGGCAATTTTCAAATCACCCTATTTTTCAAAAGTTAGCTATGTTGTCTAATCATTATAAATTTTCCTTGTGGAGTGATGAATCTATTCCCTGTTTAGTCAAAAGTTTTCTCAAAATTCGAAATTTTAAGTATCCTACTAATAATAATCCAAAACTTCCAATCTTCATGCATAGTCTAAAATCCGTTCTTTACACCCCAGATATTATAACTAACTTTGGTGTCGATAAAGACATTGTCTGTGCTCATAAAGTTTTTAACGATATAATTCAGAGAAAATGGGCTGGTTGGAATACCATCTTTTCTGATGCTTCCAAATTAGATCCTTTAGGTTCCGTTGGTGTCAGCATTTTTCATAAGCAATATAATACCCATCAGCTCGTGAAATGCCCTCCAGGTACATCCGTTTGCACAGGAGAAAGTAGAGGTCTTCATGAATCCGTTAAATATATTTTGTTATTTCAGCTTAAACAGTCGATTGTCTTTACAGACTCTTTAAGCTGCTTACATTCTTTACAATCAAATCCGTTTAAAGGTAATCTATCTGATATCATGTTAAGCATCAAACGTGACTTACTTCTGTGCAAATCGTATGGGTATAGAGTAATTTTGGCCTGGATTCCTGGTCATTGCGGTATTTATGGCAATGAAATGGCGGACAAATTTGCGAAAAAGGCAATCCTTTCTGGAGACGATATTCCATTTGAAAATTATTTTTTTGACCTTTTATTGACCCCTAAACCTCAATTATTTAAATCTTGGTCACGTTCTTGGAAGTTAAATTCTAAATTTAAGGGTTCCAGATACTCTAAAATCCAATGTGTTATTCCCTCTAAGCCATGGTTCAGTAAAATTTATGCATCAAGGTATATTACTTCGTCTATTTGTCGTCTTCGTTTCGGTCATTGTTGCATAGCAGTTCATTTAAAAAGATTGAGAATTTTGGATTCTTCCTTATGTAAGTGTGGGCTCGCTGAGGAAGATCTAAATCACATTTTCTTTTCATGTTCAAATATGGATCGCTCATCATTTATTTCATCATTATTAGAACATGAGTATCCTTTTCCTACTCATATAGATCTACTTCTGTCATCTTTAAATCCTTTTATTGTACACATTATTGGCGACTTCATTACACTCAATAAATTAAAGTTTTAATTCATATTATTATTTTAGTTTAGATAATTTATTTTTCTTTTCGTTTCATTCCTCCAGTTTTACTTTTCCTCCCATTTATGTTTTTCATTGTTCGTTTTATCTATTTATTTCATTGATTGTATAGTTTTGTACACATTAATCTTTTTATTTCAGATGAATCTTTGCAAGAAGTCTCAAAATTTCTAAAGTATCGAAATAAAGTTAATTCAATCTTTCACTTGACGTTGGCATATTAGTATACATGCCATAAAAAAAAAAAAAAAAAAAAAAAAAAAAAAAAAAAAATGAAAAGATAGTTCATAGAACACAGACCAATTGAATAAAGATAAAACGAAAAATACTATGGGTATTAAAGGACTATGGGCTGTGTTGACTCCTTATAGTGAGAAAAAATCTTTACATGAAGTGAGTTTTATTATAATTAGATAATTTAGTTGCTTGTTCATCAAAACAATCTTAGTGCTATGTTTTATGTGCTATAAACTGCTTTACGTTGGTATTTTGTGTTGTTACTGACTATGTTACGCAGCATAGTCGGTAGAACTACATCTTGATTAATAATATGTTTATAGATAAGAGGAGAAACAATTGCAGTTGATTTATCAGGATGGGTTTGCGACAGTCAAAACGTTACCGAATACTATGTACAGCCTAAGTTATATCTAAGGTAACAATCGTTTTTATGTTTTTAATGAACTATCTACTATTTTATGAATACTTCAGGGACAGTTAGAAAAGAAATATAATTAGCCGTATTACCTGGTACCTTTTCAGAAACCTTTTCTTCAGAACAGCATACTTGATATTGGCTGATATAGTTCCTATATTTGTTTTGGAGGGTGATGCACCTGAGCTTAAAAGAGATGTCATGGCTGCCCGTAACCAATTACAGTTCCGTGGTGCAGCTCCTCGGTCAGAAGCTGCCGTTGCCAACAAAAAACCTGATGTGTCTAGGAAACGGTTTAAAAATGTGTTAAAAGAAGTAAGTTAAAATGTCCTGTAGATGAACCTGTCTAGTTTACATAAATTACCTTAAGAGGTTTATAAAATTGCAGGTTGTCAAACAATTACCTTTATAACTAGTCTTTGTCCGGTATCTGTAAAATAATAAATACTAATATTATTTTTTCTAAGCAGCTCGTCTAGTAGTAGATATACTTTTTTTTTTTTTTAAAGAATACTAGTAATCGAAATTACTAGTATTCCCACTAAACCCTCCAGCTAAGCCTAATTGCTTGTAATAGGAGTGATGGTGGTCAGTAGTGTAATGGGCAGGATTCGAACCTGGGACCTCTTGATCGGAAGGCCGATTCCTTAGCCACTAAGCTACCAACACTTATTATACATAGAAGTCATTAATTACTGGTGTGTAACACTTAAAAGTGGCTATATAATATTTGAATTTTTTAAATTATGCTCTTTTTATTTCAGTGTGAATCATTGCTGAAATGTTTAGGAGTTAGATGCATCAAGGGTCATGGTGAGGCTGAAGCCACTTGTGCTGCCCTCAATGAACAAAATGTTTGTATTACTGTTTATTATCACAATTTAAATAATATATGGTTGTATACAGTATGTCTTATTTAACTGGGACAGTATGGGGAGATCATGTTTTTTGGATTTCCCTATACTGTCCCAGTTAAAAAAGACATACTTTTTTACTTTTCACTTTTTTTTTGTTGTTTTTTTTTTCAGTTGGTGGATGCTGTAGTATCGCAAGATTCCGATTGTTTTGCGTATGGTGCTCGTCGCGTGTATCGCAACTTTAGTGTGTCCAACTCTGCAGGCGGTGGCGCACTTCAA
The DNA here is from genome assembly GCA_946251805.1 of Cybosia mesomella. Lineage (NCBI taxonomy): Eukaryota > Metazoa > Arthropoda > Insecta > Lepidoptera > Erebidae > Cybosia > Cybosia mesomella. The sequence continues at coordinate 22,638,220 of OX276390.1, read as the reverse complement.
GGATCAGTCGACTGCTACGATGCCGAAAAAATGTATCAGAACAATGGCTAGTACTTCTATTTGTTGTAAGATTGTCGACCAATTTATGGCGATGATAGTGTTGAGCGCTGGCCTGCTTGACTCTGCACGCGCACCTAAATGTCTCGCCACATCTGGTGCGCCCCGAAATGCTGTAATGGGTTTTCCAATGTAAATAATGTATTACTAGCCATTGCCTGCAACTCAGCCGACATACAGATCCAATTCCGCGACACAATGGAACCTCTTTATCATCATCTTAGCTCTGATCCCAGTTGCATTCAACATTTTCACCTCGGGGCTCGAGGCCCGGGAATAAAAAGTAGGCTAAATGCTATTCCTGAGCTATCTGTTAAATTTCATCTAGATCTGTGCAGCCATTCTGATGTGATTGAGTAACAAATATGCACCCATTCATCCAAACTTTTGTATTTATAAAAGCAGTAATTCCTTTTGATGGAACTATCTTTATGTAATCTCTGCAAGTAAACAAAATCCTCAAGGGTTGAATCTGAGACTAATCCCTTAATTACTAGCATTGTTATTGACTAATACTAAAAACATATATGTTTTAAAGGATTTGGCCGCAAAAAGATGGTTGCTCTAGCAATCCTTTGTGGATGTGACTATGGAATTGGTGCCTGCGGTTCTTCTATAAATACAGCTGTATCATTTTTGCACACAGTTCCTGAAAATGAAATCATTCCCAGGTGTTTATTACATAATTACATATAATAGATACTAAAAAAAAAGTAGCTTGTGTGGATTTCAGTGCTTTTTACGCCTATTAAAAATCTGCTGTGAGTAATTGCTTTTTATATTAGAAAAATATTCAAATGCATTCTAAACTGTCGTAGGCTACTATCGTGGGTAACAGATGTGGAGCATTTCGAGGAACAAAGCCGCTGGCTGGCGGCGCCAGGCCGGTGCGCCCGGTGTGGACACTTTGGACGCACTCACGGCAAGACCGGCTGTCCCATATGTGTCACGCACCGTGGCTGTAATGATACGGGACATAAGTGATTATTTTAATATTCTTTTTAACGTATATTTTGTTTAGAAGGTCCCTGATTATTTTCATATTCTTTTTAATGTGCAATCAAAATAAAACTTGATTACCTAACATTAAACTATTTACAAAATCTTTTTTACATGGGAACACATCATGTTTCAATACTGAATTCAATTGTTGTTTCATAATCCCACATCAAAGTAGATATTATTTAGTTTTATAATTATTTTTTACTAAATGTTTAAGAGCTATGATGATTATAAATTATTGCTATGGTATAAAATTAGAAAAATAATGTTGGGGAAATAATAGCGAAATAATATCGGCGAAATAATATAATAGCGAAGTAAGAGAGACGAAGGCCAACTTTCTCATTCCTCAACCACACAACATTTTATTTTTCACGAAATAGTCCTGTACCTTGCGTTATTTTCTAATAAGCAGGAATCAAAATGGCTCAAGGAGAATACCGGTAATGTGTGTATCACCTAATGAGAAGTTTTAAAATACAAAAAGCAAGCATATAGTGTAGATTAAAATCAAGCATGGATGAGTGGATTTGTACTTGGCAATTCTTTTTCTTTTTGTACATATATATTATTATTAACTACAGTAATATTTCTATTGTAACGTGGGTTAAATATGCATAATAATACCTACTTTGTTTTTCAGAACAAAGGCGTCTGCCGTAAAACGTGAGTTATCCTTACGAAATAGAGCACTCACATGTGGCTCAGTATTTCCAGAACCTAAGGTTATGAAGGAGTTCTTAAATAAGCCACCAGAGAAGGTAGACTTAAATAAGTTGAAAATCCATACGCCCAGTTTGATTCAGTTCGTGGTGAGCTTCAAATCTATAATGCTAGTTAACCTATACTTACTTTGAGTCCAGATATCGGAGTGTAGAATGTCCTATAATATTTAATATAATTTAAACTAAGAGAAGAGAATAAAATTGAATGTTGAATCAAATCTCCTCATAACAACTGAAATTTGGGTTGTTGATTGTTTTCTCATTATACAGTAGTTATTAGTTCCTAGTGTAGTGACTAATTAAATTTTTAAAGGTGTACTTTTTATTGAAAGTTTGGATAAGGAATTAGTTAAATGAGACATTTAATCATCACAGACAGACGGACGGACACCAAAGTACTTAAAAAATGGTTTCGGTAACGTCATCCTAAGCCTCTATTATATAGTGTTTACTTTCAGAAACTAATGACAAACAAGTTGGACTGGTCTGAAAGATATTGCGTGGAGAAGTTTTTGCCGCTGCTTACAAAATGGCATTTACAGGACAATGTACCCAACAGGACTCTTCGGGCAACAGTTATTAAAAAGAAGAGAAATCCAAGAGGTATACCACCTTACAGAGATATCACTCTATTCACTCTATTATAGAGTATATCATTGGTTGCTTGTTTATAGCTACTATTAAATATATTTACAGGTGTTCCTAGTTTTGAGGTTATTTGGGGCGATATTGATACACAATATGAAGAATTAATTCCAGATGAGCAGTTTGAAGGTAGATCGATATAAATTCAAATTTATAAAACGTAACATATTTTGCAGGAAATATAGTAATTAAATTCTTTTAGAAAGTATGTAGATAATAAATCGTTGTTCCTAATACCTACTTACAGAAGGTGAAGATCCCTTAGTGGCATGGACTACAGTCGAAAGGCAAGACCTCATGCGGCAATATTATCCTGATATAGTGGAGGCTTATGAAGAGTCCATCAAGAAACCTCCCAAAGGGAAGAAGACCCAAACACGCAAGAAGAAAGAAGTCGACAAATCTGATAAACCCAAGAGAAAATATAACAGGAAGCCTAAAAACGTAGCACTAATAGATGGTGTGAATGAGTCCATGAAAGTTTTAGAACTACAAACCACTGTAAAAGACACTAGCGTGCTAAATGTTAGTATCTCCGTAAATAAATTGAAAAGAAAGATTAAATCCAATGCAAAGAAGGGACAGAAAACTCTCACGAGCTTCATTGGAAGTAAAAAAAGACGAACAAACAAGAAAATAATGCAATCACTTACGCACAGCTTTAAAAATATGTCTTTAGAAGGTCCCGATGAAGGAACAGATACAGAGCCCGTAATTAGCACTGTAAATGATTATTTAGACGATCTTTTTGATGGGAAGGAGAATGTAAATTCTGATGTAGTTATGTCTCATGAACATGGTGATAAAAATGATGATTATGGTAATCAATTAGATGAATATAGTGATAAACATAAAGAATATAGTAATAAACATTATGAATATGGTGATAAAATTGTTGAATATAGTGATAAAAATGACGAATATGGTTGTAAACATTATTTAAGCATGCTAAATCAGGCGGATGATGGCGTAGATGAAGGGGATCTTTCTGAAATTATTGACAAAATTGTAACTAGAACTACAGAAGCAAAGACCGCAAAAATGGAAAACAATCTAGTTAGACTTATATTCAATAAATACTCTCCGCCTAATAAAATAAGTATGAGACAATCAATACTGTCTGAAATACATAATAATTGTTCGACACCTAATGATAGCCCAATTGCAAATAAAAAATTTAGACTTAGTATGAATAAACATCTACAAAAAGCTAATTTTAATTCAACACCCAAAGACAGTCCTGTTACTAAAAGTAAATTAAGATTTAATATGAAGGAAAGTAATTTAAATTTTAGTGCAGGTAGTTGCAATAATTCAGTTAGTAAAATCAATACAAGCTATTTCTTTGACAAACTGACAGAAGATGGAGATGCCTTTGAAATGTCCCTAGAACATAAAAGTGGCGTTGTCCATTTAGATTCCACTGTTGATTATAGCTTACCAGATGTTTGTATTTAGTAATTTTCATAAATATGAATGTTGTAAAGGAATATTAGTATTCAATAAATATTTTGTACTGAATAAATATCATTTCTAGATATTGTGTTATTTTATTAACTTGTCGTAATATTTACCGCATGATTTGGTTGCGCTTGGCGCTGCAATTAGCTTAGGCAGCATTTGTGAAATGAAGTCGTGTTTTTTCCTCACTCTAAAACGAAGGTCTCCGACCAATACCCCATCTGTTATGATATGACTTACGGTACCGAAACGTGCCGCTTTGATTACTACGGGAGAGAGAGGGTATAATAGAAAAAGCGCTGTCGGTCGGGTGGTCATCGTGTTGCATCTGGTCTATAAAATAATTTGTATTCAAATCTTATTTTAATAGTTTCGGTGCTTAATTCAATAAAAAAACCCCTATTACTTGAGCATTTAACGAATCAGTGTGGATGAATCAGCCAAAGTGTACGGTAAAATATTTACTAAAAAACTTTTTTAAAACAAGCTTTTGTGACTGTAGTTGTACTAAAACGAAAATAATAGTTTTTGCAACGGTTATACTGGTAACGTTGGTAGCGTAATTAGAACATAGAGAAAAAACTTGGGCGATTATTTTCGTTTTATACAGTTGACCTTTTTAGGGTTCCGTTGCCAAACTGCAGAAAACGGAACCCTTATAGATTCGTCATGTCTGTCTGTCTGTCCGTCCATATGTCACAGCCACTTTTTTCCGAAACTATAAGAACTATGCTGTTGAAATTTGGTAAGTAGATGTATTCTGTGAACCGCATTAAGATTTTCACACAAAATGGAAAAAAGCAATAAATTTTGGGAGCTCTCCTCTTTTTCCTCTGACCCATATGTGTGAGGTATCTATGGATAGGTCTTCAAACATGATATTGAGGTTTCTAATATAATTTTTCGCTAAACTGAATAGTTTGCGCGAGAGATGCTTCCTAAAGTGGTAAAATGTGTGCCCCCCCCCCCTGTAACTTCTAAAATAAGAGAGTGATAAAACTAAAAAAAATATATGATGTACATTACCATGTAAACTTCCACCGAAAATTGGTTTGAACAAGATCTAGTAAGTAGTTTTTTTTTGTAATACGTCATAAATCGAAAAATGCAATTTACCTTTCATTCCATCAACTCAAAAGTAAAATAAAAAAAAGCATTATTATGTTACTTACTGCTACGGAACCCTTCATGGGCGAGTCCGACTCGAACTTGGCCGCTTTTTTAAAATAAAAGCTAGCTTTTCAAAAAGTTTTGTTATTAATTATTTTATGAATCTAATACCTTTAAACGAGCAATCTTTGTATACGTATTCAAGACCAAACTATGCTCAAAGGAGTCTGGATGGAGGAGTTTGGATGAAAACTAAAACTGCATCATTGGATTTTTAATAAATCAATCATAGCCAGGAATCGAACCTATTGATTATGAAAAAAAACACATACTTTCACTTAAGAAAAGATCTAATTTTTAACAAAATACTTTTTTTCCTTATATTTTACTTCGATTATATTTCTCTGGGGGCATGTCTTCATCATCATCCCAACATTCTTCCTCGTTGCATACAAAACTTCCACTTCGGAGCCCGGGTCCGCTTACTCTTTCTCCTAATAAATAAATAATACCTACCTACCCAAGATATTAATTATTTATTTATATGAACTAGCGTAAGTCACAAAAGTTTTATTTTAATACCTACCTATCCTACCTACCTATAGGTATAAAAATAATTACGGCAATTGATTCAAAAATCAGTTTTATACAAAGTAGTAGTTTTACTTGCGTTTAATCTGTTATAGAATGTACAGGTAAATATCTACCATACATTTACCTTCGTGTCGTAAACCACTTGGCTCTCACTGACAATGTTAGCTATCGTTGATGGCCCATTAACTAAACACATGAGTACGGATCGCCCCACTATACCTAAATACAGTCTGATGATAAACTGTGTGACACTTAAATAATGTGATGACCTACTGTTGAAACGTTAGGGCTCTGGTTTCTGGCTTATGAGTTGTTATATTATTCTGATGCCTGTATATCTTCAGATGAGAGAGAGACTTAAGTACATGAATAGGTAGGTACTTACTTATATTTCGGCACTGATGTTTCTTGGTATCCAACAGAGTACGAATCTATTGCCATCATCATCATCTACTATTGCCGTCAATCGAATACTTTTTCTTAATTCCGTGCTGCTATTCACAATTTCCTAACGGAAAAACCCCTTAACACTGCCCGACTCGGATAACCAACTCCGGGACCTGCATAGCAATCGCATTTCCTATCGCCCGGCCGTGCCGCGCCATCGAAGCATTCATACATTTCTGTTGACTTCAGAAAAGGTATAAATATAAAGATTTTTTAAATACTACTAAATAATTCTTTTTTTTACTATTCACACATGAGAAAAAATAAGAAAACTTAAGTCGAATATTATTTATATAGAAATACTTTTATGGTGTACAATAAAGAATATTTTATTTAACTGAAAAACTGCTCACTCAAGGTCCTTGTACATCAGCAGCTGGTGACATGAATAAAAGTAATAATACAAAATAAAACTCAGCCTGTATATAGATAGTGATGTAGATGCAGACTCTGGCTACAACGACCGATCTAAGTGAGATATCGCAGCAATCACACGGTGGACCGTACTACTCAATTGATTGCTTTGTGTTATAAAGGTGAACGTAAACATGTCTTAAACTCTCACACTATGGTTCGCTCTGTTTTAATAGGCTTTTTATTAGCTTCACTTCTGTCTATGTAATCTCGTTGATGACCTCGGTCGCGTGGTGGTTTGAGAGTAAATAGTTCAACTGCTATGCCGGAGGTCGTGGTTTTGATTCTCGGTCAGTGTAAATATTTGTAGGTACAAATATGTCTATTTGATGTTTCTCTTATTAGACCGATATTCTAAGCAATCCGTGGATTCTCCGTGCGGGTGCCGGGTCCATCGCGTTGCTGAGTTGGGAACTCGGGACAGTGCCTGGGACTTGCGACCCAAGTGTAGGTTTAGAAGGGGCCCCTTTTGTTGATGTACAACAACACTCACCTTCACTACCCAAGTTCCCCTCCCTGCCTAACCAAATTTGATACGAACCTACTAATGCCGCTTTAGACATTCGTCCTAGTGATGAGCTTATTGTAGCTCTCGATAGGCCTAGATCTTTAAGTAGGTTATAGAGAGATTTTGCTGGTATACCTCTCGCTCCCACTTCCACTGCATACAAATTAACCACGTAACCGTTTTTGATTAATTCGTTTGTGAGATCATAGTATTTATTTTGCTTTATTGTGTGGTCCTTCGGTATATTTGTTTCCCACGGTACAGTAAGTTCCACAAGAACCACATGTTTTAACCTGAGAATGTTGGGGTTTCGTCATCTAGATCCTCCGGAATTTTATAGTGCTTTTCATACGTGTCGATTAGGATAGTCTAATCTGGAGCAGTATCTAAGATCGAATAAGGTTTGTTCCTGGATGTTATGGATGAACCTTCAGACACAAAGTTGTTATGACGTCTGTTAGTAGTCAATCCTTTTTGGGCTCTAGCTACTGCCAGACTCATTGCTTTACGTATGATGAAAAGCACCTTATCGTGGCGGCGCGGCGTGGTATTGGCCTCTATCGAGAAGTACCCTACATCCTACTAATATGTGTCTAGCCGTCCCTATTGCCTCACCACAAGTATAACATTATTTTTCTGTGGCCTTCCCCCACCTTACCAGATTACTCTGGTCTGGGAGGGTCATCTGAAAGGCGTTAAGACAGAATTTTAACAGGGCCGGCGACCAGTCATAGATCAAGTTGCGCCACTATAAGGCCATCGGTATGCAGAACTCTCCCATTACCAACCATTCATTTTGGATTTCCAAATTCATCGTGTGCACTCGATATTTATCATTTTCGTCTTGTTTTAGAAAGGACTTAAGTATATCCTGGTCCCTTTCTGGTTCTCGTACTCCCAACCCCACTCTGTTGGACTGGGCCCCTATCATAAATTGTTTATGGAATAGAAGTCTAGATTCAAGCTCGGACGCGTAATTATCTTTCGGGAGTGCCCTGACTGTGTCATCTTGGGATTTACTTAAGATGTGGGCTTTGGTAACTCTAAGGTGTTTATAGATCTCCGATGGCTTATTAAGTTTCATCCCAAAATTATTTTGATCCCTAAATAGAGCAGAGGAATCAGCAGAGTGCGCTAGTCCTAGTTAGTTACTAATATTATAAACGCGAAAGTTTTTAAGTATGGATGTACGGATTTTTGTTGGTCTTTCACGCAAAAACGGCTGAACAGGTCTGACTGAAGTTTCGTACAAGGATAGATTAAAGTTTGGAATAACACATAGGCTCCTTGGAATACGTTCCCAGGGGAAGTGGGAATGAGAACATGTTTCTGCTAGTACCTACTACTATATTTATTTCAGATAGTCAATGAATGTGGTAATTTTGGACGAGCTATCTTTATAATATGTCCACTATAATGAAATAAAAGTTAGACGTATTTGATGAGTACCCACAGATAATGGTACAAGCTCAGTACTTTCCCTGATTAATCAGAAATCGGTAAAATTAAAGTAAGTAGTATATTCCGATTACCTGAAATTATTATAAAAACAGCAGAACGTCATTAACACTTGGTGCATCTGTCAAAATAATAATAATAATAATAATCTTTATTTCCCAGAATATGGTCGGTTACAGGTGTTTCTGGTTATTTATTAGGTACAGCATATTCTGCCACTTGTGGCGTGCAAATCTTAAATATTGAACACATAATTTATAATACTAAAAAGTCTCATCTTTGTCATGCAATAAATCTACGCGGTTGGATTTAACGACATCATATCATAGGGCTTATTCTAATTCGTCAAAATTGTAATTTAATTTATTAATATTATATTGTATGATCAAGGAATTATCAGAGTACTCTAATGTCAAAATATGTATTGTTACTCGAATGTCTAAAAGATAGAATTTATACATTTAAAAATTTGTCTTCTAAATATTCATTTATACGGTAATAGTTTTTATCACATAAAATTTTACGAAGCTCGTTGCGGAACAAGCTTATGGGTAATTTTTTTAAGACTACCAGGTAGGTGATTATATATTTTAATACACATGCAGTATACATTATTTCGGAACATTTCCAGATTTATTTTTGGTATCTGGAGTCGATCTTTGTGCCTTGTTCGGCTGTTCGCCGAGTCTCCCATCTTTTTAAATAATGTGGAATGTTTTTTAACAAAAATGCAGATTTCCAATAGATACAGGCATGGTAAAGGGAGAATTTTGCATTGCCTATATAGAGGCTTACAGCTGTCGGTAGGAACCATTCCGCATATTGCTCGGATGCATTTCTTTTGAGCCTTGAACACTTTCTCAACTTCTGTGGAATTACCCCATATGATAAGACCGTAGCGAAGTATTGAGGCTACATACGCATGATATGCAACAATCGCTGCCTCAGTGCTTACAGTTTGTGATATCCTTCTTAAAACATAAACAAAGCGGTCAATTTTACTGAGAACTTTCTCAATGTGAGGTTTCCAGTTACAAAATTTATCAACTGCAATACCTAAAAATACGCAACTGTTACTATTATTTAGGATCTCATCTTTGTGCATTATTTCAAGGTTTGATATTAAAAAAAAAGCCACAATACAGTCGACAATACTGACCATACTACGTAATATCCCCAAGTGACAGCGTATTAAACTATTGAATTTGACTAAACCTCTCAGCTAAGCTAAATTGCGTGTTTCAATTAAATTTTTAAGCATTTTGTGTGCTTACTTTTTTCTAAAGAATTAGATCGGAAAAAGAGAACATCTAGGACGGGACTTGAACCCGCGACCAGTCCCTTACAGGGGGAGTGCTCTGACCAACTGAGCCACCTAGACACGTCCCAGATATTCGAAATTCTCCGATATATCATATACGTCTTAAGGCGACGTTGGAGCCATCTACCGTGATTCTTGCGAACTACGGAAACAATGAATAACTTTACAGTCATTTTTAAACATTGTTTTTGATGACTCCGCCTAATTAATTCAATTAAATTTTTAAGCATTTTGTGTGCTTACTTTTTTCTAAAGAATTAGATCGGAAAAAGAGTTTTCCGATCTAATTCTTTAAATTGCGTGTATTACAAATATAGTGTAATGGCCGGGGTTCTAATTTGCAACCTCTCGTTTCAAGTATGATAATTTCAAGAACAAAAGAGTAGAGATTTTATATGCTATTTTAGGGTTCCGTTGCCAAATGGCAAAAAACGGAACCCTTATAGATTCGTCATGTCTGTCTGTCTGTCCGTCCGTATGTCACAGCTACTTTTTTCCGAAACTATAAGAACTATGCTGTTGAAACTTGGTAAGTAGATGTATTCTGTGAACCGCATTAAGATTTTCACACAAAAATAGAAAAAAAAAACAATTTTGGGGGCTTCCCATACTTAGAACTGAAACTCCATTTTTTTTTCCATCGAACCCATGCTTGTGTGGTATCTATAGATAGGTCTTCAAAAATGATATTGAGGTTTCTACTATAATTTTTCTCTAAACTGAATAGTTTGCGCGAGAGATACTTCCAAAGTGGTAAAACGTTTCCCCCCCCCATGTAACTTCTAAAATAAGAGAATGATAAAACTCAAAAAAACATATGATGTACATTACCATATAAACTTCCACCGACAAAATTGATTTGAACAAGATCTAGACAGTAGTTTTTTTTAATACGTTATAAATCGTAAACCGCAATTTACCTTTAATTCAATTAACTCAAATATAAAATTTAAAAAAAATATTATTATGTTACTTGCTGCTACGGAACCTTTCATGGGCGAGTCCGACTCGCACTTGGCCGCTTTTTTAGGGTTCCGTTGCCAAATGGCAAAAAACGGAACCCTTATAGATTTGTCATGTCTGTCTGTCTGTCCGTCCGTATGTCACAGCCACTTTTTTCCGAAACTATAAGAACTATGCTGTTGAAACTTGGTAAGTAGATGTATTCTGTGAACCGCATTAAGATTTTCACACAAAAATAGAAAAAAAAAAATGTATTAAAATACATAGAACTGAAACTCGTTTTTTTTTTTTTTATTAAACCCATGCGTGTGTGGTATCTATAGATAGTTCTTCAAAAATGATATCGAGGTTACTAATATCATTTTTTTCTAAAGAGACACTTCCAAAGTGGTAAATTGTGTCCCCCCCTGTAACTTCTAAAATAAGAGAACGACAAAACTAAAAAAAATATATGATGTACCTACATTACCATGTAAAGTTCCAACGAAAATTGGTTTGAACGAGATCTAGTAAGAAGCTTTTTTTAAAACGTCTTAAGTCGTAAACCGCTATTTACCTTTCATTCAATCAATTCAAATATAAAAATTTAAAAAAACCGGCCAAGTTCCGTACAAACCTGTAGGTATATAAGAGTATTTGATATGAATTTCAATTTAATACCTCTACGCGTCCATGAGAAAAGAAGACTAACAAATGTTTAACTTTAAAATTTTCAAAAATATTTTTTTTATTATATGATGTAACTAAAAATTTACGGTTCTCGCAATTTTTCCTTTATCTGTACTATAAGACGTTACTTCGTACCAAATTTCAAGATTTTAAGTTCACGGGAAGTACCCTGTAGGTTCTGATTCCCGTGCGAGTTTCGAAAATTTGCTGAAATTTGCGGCATAAACGGCTGTATCTTTTGATTACTTTGGCTTAGAAGTTTGATTTTTTCACAGCTCCAAGGGACAGTAGACCTGAGTGTTAGATATAAATTTTAGTTTGATACCTTCACGCGTTCCTGAGAAAAACGGTCTTGACAGACGGACGGACGGACGGACGGACAACGAAGTGATCCTATAAGGGTTCCGTGTTTTCCTTTTGAGGTACGGAACCCTAAAAACATAATTATGTTACTTGCTGCTACGGAACCCTTAATGGGTGAGTCCGACACGCACTTGGCCGCTTTTTTAAATAACTGTCAGGTGTTACAATGCTACTACAATTGTTTTGTCTTTAGTCTATGGCTCTCCCTCGGGTCTCTGCCGCCATCACGCCATGTACTTACATGTATCTATACTATTAAAAATTGTAAATTTGCTGAGTCCGTACATTGTATATATTTAAAAAAAAACTTGGGTTATGTTTAATGAAGGATTATGAACACAATTTTTTTTTTGCAATTCTTGTCTGTATGTTCGCGATGGACGCAAAAACTACTGAATAGATATTGATGCGGTTTTTGTATTAGAAAGGTCTTAGCCAGACTTAAAATCTGCCGTATGTTTGATTGCAAGTGGTTAAGTAGAACCGGAAATATAACTATAAAACGATAAGCGACATACGCGCGCAGTGGCGGATTTAGCCTTCTTGCAGCCCCAGGCCCTGTCTGATGTGCCGCCCTTTTTAATAAACGAAATTCTATGGATTTATTATCATTCATCATCATCATCATATCAGCCGTAGGAAGACCACTGGTGATCACAGGCCTCCCCCATCGACTTCCATTTCGACCGGTCTGTAGCGGCCTGCATCCACCGAGTCCCTGCGCTCTTTGTTAGGTCGTCTGTCCACCTTGCGGGAGGCTTTCCTACGCTGCGCTTGCCGTTACGTGGTCTCCACTCAAAAACCTTTCTGCCCCACCGGCCATCGGTTCTCCGAGCCATGTGCCTTGCCCACTGCCACTTCAGCTTGCTGACTCGCTCTGCTATGTTGGTAACTTTATTTCGTCTACGGATCCCCTCGTTTCTGATTCGATCTCGTAGAGAAACCCCAAGCATAGCCCGTTCCATAGCTCGCTGTGTGACCCCGAGCTTCCTTATGAGGCTCATTGTGAGAGACCACGTCTCGGCACCGTAGGTCATCACTGGTAACACGCACTGATTAAAGACCTTTGTCTTTAAGGACTGCGGTATTTTGGACGAGAAGAAGCTGCGCAGTTTCCCGAACGCAGCCCAGCCGAGTTGGATTCGGCAATTGACCTCCTTCTCGAAGTTGGATTTGTCTAGTTGGACGGTTTGTCCCAGATAGACATAGTCATCAACAACTTCGAGAGGTGAGCCTCCCAATAATACGGGGCTGGGCGACACATGGACATTTGACATGACTTTGGTCTTGTCCATGTTCATTTTCAGGCCCACCCGCTGGGACACTGTTGAGGCCTCCGAGCATAGTGCTGAGCTCCTCTAAAGACTTTCCCATGACTACGATGTCGTCAACAAATCGAAGGTGAGTGATGTATTCGCCATTGATACTGATGCCGAATCCTTTCCAATCCAGAAGCTTGAAGGCGTCTTCCATTGCATTGGGAAAGGGTTTCGGCGAGATGACATCACCCTGCCTAACTCCCCTTTGCAACGGAATGGCCTCTGTGCTCTGATCCTGTACTCGGACCGACATGGTGGCGTTGTTATACAAGCACTTCAGCACTTCGATATACCGATAGTCAAAGTGGCACCTCTGAAGATACTGCAGCACCGCCCAAGTCTCGATCGAATCAAAGGCTTTCTCATAGTCCACGAACGCCAAGCATAGTGGCAAATTATACTCCTCGGTCTTCTGTATAATCTGTCGCAGCGTATGGATGTGGTCTATGGTACTATAGCCTTTACAATAACCGGCTGGAAGTCATCAAACCTGCGTGCGAAACGATTCGTGATCACCCTCGAAAACAGCTTGTAAACATGGCTCAGAAGCGAGATGGGCCTGTAGTTCTTCAATAAGGTTTTATCACCTTTCTTGAAGAAGAGAATCACCACGCTTCTGTTCCACGCTTCGGGCGTAGTACCCTCGAGCAGGACGGAATTAAAGAGCCTCTGTAGAGCTTTTAGTATCGGTGTTCCACCTGCACTCAGAAGCTCCGATGTCATTCCGTCTTCACCCTCCGCCTTGTAGCTCTTGAGCTGTTTGAGGGCCATTGTAATCTCATGCAGGCTGATGTCCGGAATATAAATAATAATAATATAATAATAAATATTCGACGACATTCTACACAGCGCTTTCTAGACCCAAAGCAAGCATAGTTTAACTAGCTTGTGTTATGGGTTCCAGAATGCGGATACATATACTTATATACTTTTTTTTGTAAATACATACATAGTATACATAGAAACACCCAGGCCAATGCAAATATACATATTCATGCATACAAATATTTCCACTGAGCGGGAATCGAACCCGCGCCCCCTGTCGTAGCAGTCGAATGCACTACCGCTACGCCACAGAGGCTGTCATATCTTCTGTGTAGTCGGGTTAATTTGGCTCTAGGTTCTTTATCCAAATCATCAACAGGCTTAGCTACTGAGGTATATAACTGTCCGTATAACCTTTTGATCTCCCTCAGTACCTCTGACTTAGTAGACGCTACACTGCCGTCGTCCGTCTTCAGCTTCGTCAACTGGCTCTGCCCAATAGACAAGTCTCTTGCGAACACTTTAGAGCCCTTATTTTGCTCTATCGTATCTTTAATATGATTAGTATTAAAGACACGAACATCGTATCGCAAGGACTTAGAGATCCGTCTATTGAGCTGCCGAGCGTCCTCGGAAGTCTGCAACGTCAATGAGCGTTGTTCTGCCATAAGGTCGAGGGTGAGATCTGATAGTTTGTGAGGTTTATCTTTCCGGCGGGGTCTGAAGAAGACTTCCCCTACCTTGTAGACAGTTTCTACCAACCTGTTGTTGACCTCGTCCACAGAAACGCAATCCTCCAGGACAGAGAAGCGGTTTGCGAGCTCGAGTTGAAAGCTCTCGGGGTTTTGTAAATGGGCTACAGTAGGTCAGAGCATGGACTTCATTAGTCGAGACCTGTCCAGTTGGACATTGATATTCAATGTGCCTCTAAACATTCTATGATCGCTTCCGGTTTTGACCATGTGGATCACGGAGACATCATTGAATATTCGTCTCTTTGTAGACATAATGAAGTCGATCTCATTCCTCGTGCCCTCTCATCTTCTCTCATTCTCCGCCCACATCCAAATTGCCCTACTCTGAACTCGTCATCGCCCCTCCTACCCAGTTTTGCATTAAAATCCCCCATAACAACAGTGAAGTATGTTTCGGAAGTATATATGGTCCTACTGATGTCCTCATACATAACTTCCACTTCGTCGTCCGGGGTGCGCCGAGGTCGGTGCGTGAGAGTGAGAAGACTCACACTCACCCCAAAGCCCAGATGAAGACTTTTCTGACGTGGAATATTTAGATGAAAGTATTTAAGATTCTGATTAGAACAAATGCAATTGTATTGATTAAATTGTTTTACATTACACTCAGTTCAATTGATATTGATTTATATTTTTCTTATTATTATAATCTATTTCACAGAAATATGTACCTACCTACTTATAACAAAAATACAATTTCAAGCTAATTATAAATAAATGTAAAGAGAACTAAAATAACCTACGTTTTTATTGATTCACACTTGTCCTCTTTAATATTTTCTGCTGTACCGTGGATGCAGTTCCAGACATATGATATCACTGCGGATTACTAATGTTTGGTAAAAAACGTTTCTCAAAGTGTCACATGCCAAAGTATATTTCCCAAATTTTCATTTGGCAAATCAACTTTTCGCAATTTTACAGTTAGCAATACTATTTTTAGCCAATTATTGTTTATCAAATAATTACATGGCAAAGTTTCATTTTACCAAGTATTAGGTAGTCAAATATGATGCACGCCGCGCGGCGCAGGCGACTCAAACGCCGGAGGTCGCTCAACGACCTCCGTCCTCCATGAGCGCAGGCCTGGGGGTGACAGATGAGGCCGTCTGTCTCCCCAGCAGAAGCAGGCCGGGGCGGCGGCGCAACGCGCGCCCCCCCTCTCCGGGGCAAGTTGGGGACACCGTGGTTCCCACACCCGAGGGGGCCATCTCGAAGCCGTAGAAGGCCCAGGGTCAACCGGGGTGCGAGGGAATTGCCTTATTAGGCCACCCAACACTTTACAATATGGTTTGGCATAACATACTTTTCCCTGGCATGGCTGGCAACATACATGGCAAAAAAATGCTGCATGGGTGTTTGTTTCATCTTGGACAAATAACTTAACAGGTAAGAACTACTATAATAATTATATTGCTATTATACAAATCAATTCCGGTACAGGGTCACAGTTCTAACCTAACCTAACCCACTTTTCTGGCAGTTCCGATCTAGCCTACGTAACTTATGTGAAATTAATGTATTTTACTTTATTTATAATTAATTATTTATGAGACATGCTTTTTGAACGAACTTACTTTTGGAATATATTTTTTACAAAATAAAGCATTTGCTTAATGTAAATTTGACTTAAAAAAAATTGAGCAAGTAAAAAGTTGCCAAATGAATATTTGACGAAGTGATTAAATTGCGAAATATAAAATTAGTTCAAGATTCTTTTGGGAAATGAAACTATGCGATAAGTTTTTTGGGAAGTGAAATTTGACGAAACATATTTTGCCAAACGGCACGATCCCTATCACTGCACATACACCCAGGCCGAAACAACCTCTGTGGCGTAGCGGTAGTGATCGCGTAGCGCTACGCAAAAGGCGCGGGTTCGATCCCCGCTCAGTGCAAATATTTGTATACCTAAACATGGGTATTTGCATTGGTCTGGTCGTGCCTCGGAGACCACGTTGAGCAGTCGGTCCCGGTTGCCATACGAACGTCTATGGCAGTCGTTATGGGTAGTTGGAGCCCTAAAAAGTTCAAAAACTGGTCTAACTGCAATGCTTCGATATCGCCTTTGGGTTGTGGAGGTCAGGTGGCAGTCGCTTCACTGAAAATATCGAAGTTCAGCCACCGTTAGACTGGTACAGCGGACCCCAGACTCCCAGAAGTTGAAAGCTTTAGATGCGACTGGGATTAACGCTAGGATGAATAAGACACTCAGGCCGAAACAAATGTTTGTGGATCACAAACATATTATATATCGACTACTTAATATTTATACTGAACTTTATAACAAATATACTGACGAAACAGAAATAGTACGTAAACTTAATAAATAATGTGCAAATATATTTAAATCAAAGTATCAAAACCTTTATTGTCGTTGTATAAGGGTGGCTACATGCACGATAGTGGCGCCGCTATTATTTTCACGACTTTTTTGCTAAGCTGTAGAAGATTTTAACATGTAAGCGTACTTAAGACACAAAAAGTAAAGAGAGCTTTAACATTTCTCAAAAAAAGATTATCAATTTGATTGTTTCTTTTTCAAAAAAATATTTATCAATCAAAATCTTAATTGAATCCCATTGGACAATATTGGACCCTCGAATAAAAAAGTTAATTGAAGAATGAATTACATTCTGTTTTTATATAAAAAAAAATCCGAACCAATTCAAAGCGGACTGAATTGTCGTTACATTTTATTAAGTTTAAAATTTTGACAATCTGAAAAATTTGCCGCCCCTCAAATTATGCCGCCCTAGGCCCGAGCCTCACGGGCCTAGGCGTAAAGCCATCAGTTTTTTTTTTAACGTGCGGATATCCCTTCGGATACCCCCCGCCGGCCAGCGGGGCGGTTATGTCGTGCATCGACGAAAACCGTACGGTGTCCTGCCTAAGTCTCCATTGCCGCGGGCACCCCGGGTAAGCCCTCGAAAGGATAACCCCAGGGTTACCGGCGGAATAGAACCAGAATAGTGGAAAATCTTTTCTTCCTTTTTAACAACCGGGAGTCGATAATAATGAAACCGAAACCGGCTATGCATTTCGCAGTCTGAACTTTTTTATAATGCTGACGTTATACGATAGCTTTTGATTTCAATATTGCTCCGGTAACTACCAGGCCACTCAGAAAGTTGGGGTGTGTGTTGGGTAACCTCCTCGAGTGTCGTTCCGACTCCGATCCCGCTGCAGTCCGGGGGGAACGGAACCGGAGCGGCCGGTACACCCTGGGCGGCGGTCAATGGCTTCCCCTTCATGGGGTTGGCATTGATCGTCGGCTAATATCCAACGTGGCGGGAACACATCGCTCTCCGTACTCCTCTGCTTTCAGAGGAGACAGGATGAGCGATGGTGTTAGTGGCTGAGGCCACCATAGGATCCTGTGGGATCCAGGGGCGGGTTGGCCCACTGCTAACGCAGGGGCCGACGGGCACTTGTGCCGCCGCCGGTGAGAGAGGACTAGCCATCCTCTCGCGTTCCGTAATCGGTAGGTGATCAGCAACGACCTAACTGGTGGCTCCAGAAGGGTGGCCGGCCCACGACAAGGAAAAGTCTATAACACCCGACAGCAAAGTCGTAAAAACCTATGGATACCAGCCGACCTCCATAGTATATAGGCTTATCCAGGTGCAGGGGGCACCGCCTGGATGGACCACCTTTCCCCCATACTCGTGGGATAAGCTATGGACACAAACATAAATATCACAAATAACGATCGATTCATCAAAAACAAAAACGGCACGAAAACGGACATCGAGAATGACGGAGTCTGCGCGGAAGTCGCGCAGCACTCAGGCGTGGAGGGGACGCCAAACACCTCGGCGGTGTCGGAGAAATTCGACACCGCCAACGAGCGTAGCCGGGCGAGCAGCCCGGCGGGTCTTGCTGTAAAGCGGACCCGTAAGCGCAGACGGCGCGCAAAGGCCCGGTTGGGGGAGGACGTGTCGGATGAGGAATGCACCCTCACCGGGACGACCTCCTCCAGCAGTGACGAGGCGTCAAAGCCTGCGTCAAAGGTGGCAGCAGGCCACCGAGGGGCGCGAGGTGGAACGAGGGCTGGGCAATCCACCCGAGTCCCCTCGGCCCCTGAGAGGGCCGCGGGCAAGTCACCGCCGAGGCCTTCCACCTCGGCGGTGTCGGAACCAGGTGGGAAGACGCGGTCTCTGATGGAGAAACTCCAGCAAGTGACCGCGTCTTTCCGGGGGTCTCCGAACCCCGATCAGGAGGCGATGCTGCACATTGTGCTCGGCATCGCCTCCGAAAATAAGGCCCTCGCGGCGCAGCTGGCCGAGTCCCGTCGGGAGACGGCTCGACTAGCTGCAGCCGTCGAGGAGCTGAGGAGCGGAATGGTGCGCCCGACTCAACCGGCGCAGCCAGTGCAGCGAGCGCAACCGGCAGAGCCAGCGCGCATGACTCGCTCGTCTGCGAGACAGCCGGCGCAGCAGGCGCTGTCGGCGCAGCTGGAGCGGCCGGTGCAACCGGTGCAGCAGCCGGCACAGCCGGCTCGGCCACCAGCACCGCAGAAAATACCACCGGCGGAGCCTTGGTTCGCGTACGTGGAGGCGCTAGAGGAGCGTATGATGAGTCGGATGGAGGCCCTAATGGACTCCATCCGCCGTCCGCCTCTGGCGCCACCAGTGGCCGGCTACGCGACTGCAGCCCGGAAGGGTAATACCCGCCCGGCTGCAGTAGAGGCTCTGCCGGAGCCGGCTCGTCGCCCCGCTACCGCTCAGGGCCCCGCTCCCACTCAGGGGAAGGGTAAGGGGAAGGGCAAGGGCAAGGGGAAGACGTCCCCAGCCCTGGCCCCAGCCCCAGCCCCAGCCGTGGTTCCGGCTACCTCCACCCCATTGGAAGGGGGCTGGGAGGTGGCTGGAGCCAGTAAGAAGAGGCGGAAGGCCGCCAAGAAGGCCGCCAAAAAGGCCAGGAGGGCCGCGGCCGCCGCGAAGGCAGCACCGGGGAAGCTCCGTGCCCCTCGAACAACGGCCGTCGTCGTCACTTTGACGGCGGAGGCAGCGTCGAGAGGCATGGGGTATGCCGAGGTGTTGGCCAAGGTAAAGGCCAACGTGGACCTCAAGGCCCTCGAGATCCCGGGCGTCCGGTGCAAGAGCACACGGACGGGAGCCCGGCTTCTTGAGGTCCCCGGCGCCGCCAGTGGCCCCAAAGCCGACACCCTAGCGGCTCGGCTTAGGGAGTCATTGGATGCAGCCGACGTCCGGGTGTCCAGGCCCATTAAATGCGCAGAAGTGCGCATCACGGGCCTGGACTACTCCGTCTGAGGAGTTAGTCCGAGAGGCTGAGGAGCTTAGGCTCGCCGTGGCGGAGGCCGGGGACTGCTCCCCGGACACAGTGAAGGCCGGAGCTATACGCTTCGGCCGCGGTGGACAGGGGGCAGCAGTTGTCGGCTGCCCTATCGCGGCGGCCCAAAAGGTCGCAGACGGGCGGAGCCTCCTGGTGGGAGGCTTCCTGAGGGCGCAGGCACGGCTCCTGCAGGCCCGACCGGCCAGGTGCTTCAGGTGCCTGTCGGTGGGCCATGTATGGGTGCACTGCACGGCGGAGGTAACGGCGGGTGACCGCTGCTTCCGCTGTGGCCAGCCCGGTCATAAGGCCGGCACGTGTAGCGCCCCGTTGCACTGTTTCAGATGTGCAGCGGGGGGCAAGCCGGCTGACCATAGGGTTGGCAGCAAGGCCTGCGCCGGAGGGGAGTCGAAGCCGGGAGGCCGGCCTTCCGCCCCTAGTTCGCAGCGGGATGCGGAGATGGGGGTTCCATAATGGATCCTCAACTCCGCATCCTGCAAGCGAACGTTGGCCACGGTGCCCATGCTCAGGATCTTCTGCGCCAGAGCATGGCACAGTGGGCCATAAATGTCGCCGCTGTCGCCGACCCATACACCCACCGGTTCCTCGGGCCTGCCTGGGAAACCGCGCTGGATGGGTCCGCGGCACTGGTGCACAACCCTGCCGCCGGCAGCCCCCCTCTTGCCGTCGTTGCAAGGGGACCCGGCTGCGTGGCGGCGGCGGTTGGGGATATAGCGGTCGTGGCCGCTTATATCACGCCGAACCGAGACCAAGCTGCATATGAGCAATGGCTCCGTCAGCTGGCCGTCGTCGTCAATGCCTGCCAGCCCCGTCCGGTCCTTGTGCTCGGGGACTTCAACGCCTGGTCGTATGCCTGGGGTTCCCGACACGAAAGGGGCGCGACGGGGCATAGAGGCAGGGCACTGGTGGACTGGGCCGCACGACTCGGCCTAGTCCTCCTAAATCGGGGAGCCGTGGACACGTTCGTGACCTCGAGGGGTAGCTCCATCGTGGACTTATCGTTCGCGAGCCCCTCGTTGGCGCGACGTGTTCAGGGCTGGCGCGTCGTTTTGGGGGAGGACACAAGTTCGGATCACCGATACATTCGGTTTGACGTGTCCCCCCCTGCGAGCGACGCGCCGGCTGCACCGGCTCCACCCGAGCCACGTTGGGCGCTTAAGCGACTTGATCGGGAGCTCCTCCTGGAAGCCGCCATCGTACAGGCCTGGGCCCCTGCGCCGGACAGGCCTGTCAGCATAGACGATGAGGCGGAGTGGTTCCGGGAGGCCATGACCCGTGTCTGTGACGCGGCGATGCCTAGGGCTCCGCCCTATAATCCGAGGGGTCAGGTCTACTGGTGGTCGTCGGAGATCGCGCAGCTCAGACGGGGCTGCGTGATCACGCACCGCCGGTGGGCCCGATTCCGTAGGAGGCGTCGCCGCCCCGCAGATGCGGAGGCCCGAGAGGCGGAGTTGTACGAGGGATACAGGGAGGCCAGACGAGCCCTCCGAGCGGAGATAAGGCGTTCCAAACGGGACGCCTTCCGCGAGATGCTGGAGACGCTGGAGCGGGACCCTTGGGGGCGGCCCTACCGGATGGTGAGGGGCAAGCTGCGCCCCAAGGCCCCGGCGTTAACCCGGTGTCTCCAGCCGGATCTGCTCGGAGGAGTTGTTGGCTCCCTGTTCCCAGCGCGTGCGGTGGAACATGTTCCACCGCGGATGACTCCGCCTCGGTTGCGCATGGCGCCCGACGTGGAAGACGACGACGTGCCCGAGGTCACTTGGGTAGAACTAGAGCTGGCGGTGAGAAGGCTAAGAGCCAAACACACCGCCCCGGGACCCGACGGCATTCCAGGCCGAGCGTGGGTCCTAGCTCTAGTCGACGACGCTCTCGAGCCCCGACTGAGAGGGCTTCTCAGCGCATGTTTGGAGCGGGGCCAGTTTCCGAAATTTTGGAAGACGGGGAAACTGGTCCTCATCCGAAAGGAGGGGCGCCCGGCGGACTCGCCGTCCGCCTACCGGCCCATAGTGTTGCTCGACGAGGTGTGCAAGCTCTTTGAAAGAGTAATTGCGAAGCGCCTCGTCGAGCACCTCTCAAGAGTGGGGCCGGACCTGGCGGATGGCCAATATGGCTTCCGCCAGAGGCGCTCCACCGTGGATGCCATCATGCGCGTGAGGGCTCTGGCGGAGGATGCAGTAGCCCGGGGTGAGGTGATGTTGGCGGTGTCCCTGGACATCGCCAACGCGTTCAACACCTTGCCCTGGAGTTGCATTAGGGAGGCGCTCGTGTATCACGAAGTGCCTCTCTACCTCCGCCGCATAGTCGGGGCGTATTTGACGGAGAGAGCCGTCATCTACCCAACCGTGACCGGTCTCGGTCGGCGTGAAATGTCGTGCGGTGTTCCACAGGGATCGGTCCTGGGGCCGCTCCTGTGGAACATCGGAAACGACTGGGTGCTTCGCAGTGAGCTCGTAGGCGGTGCCGCCGTCACGTGCTACGCGGACGACACGCTCGTGACGGCGTGCGGGGCGACGTACCGCGAAGCGACCCGAAAGGCCACGACCGCGGTTGCCCAAGTCGTTAGGCGGATCCGGCGGCTGGGTCTCGAGGTGGCCCTGCATAAAACCGAGGCCCTGTTCTTCCATGGGCCTCGGAGCAAGCCACCCGAGGGATCCAGTCTCATCGTGGGGGGAAATCGCATCGGCATCAAGCCCCAAATGAAATATTTGGGGCTCGTGCTCGACGGCCGATGGGACTTCGGAGAGCACATCCGAAGTCTGGCCCCCAAATTGAAGGGCACAGCTCTTGCTCTGGCTCGGCTGTTGCCCAACATGAGGGGGCCCGATGACTCCTGCAGGAGACTCTACGCGGGGATCGTGCGGTCCATGGCCCTGTATGGGTGCCCAATATGGGCGGAGGCCCTGAGGACCAGAACTGTGCAGATGCTGCGCGCTCCGCAGCGAGTTCTGCCCATCAGGATCATCCGAGGGTACCGCACGATCTCCTTCGAGGCGGCGAGTCTCCTTGCCGGAACTCCGCCATGGGACCTGGAAGCGAGAGCCCTTTCGCAACTGTACCAGTGGCGAAAGGAGGCGCGAGAGCAGGGATGGAACCCCGAGCCTCGAGAAATCGAGGCCGTGCAGTCCCAGCTCCGCCAGGCCATCGTGGTGGAGTGGAAGGAACGACTTGGGCAACCAAGCGCAGGGCACGCCGCAATAGCGGCGGTAAGGCCCATCATGGAGGATTGGCTAGAGAGGCGACACGGAAGCCTCTCGTACCGACTGACGCAGGTGATCTCAGGGAAGGGGTGCTTCGGGGACCACCTGCATCGGATCAGGAAGGACCAACGCCTGAGTGTCATCACTGTGACGCGAGCGAGGACTCAGGGCTGCACACGCTGGCGGACTGCCCGGCGTGGGAGGCGCCGAGGCGTGACCTCGTGGCAGCCATCGGGGTGGGAGTCCTCTCGCTCGGCAGCATGATTGCGGCAATGGTGCGGAGCGCGAGCGCGTAGGCCGCCGCCGCCTCCAGAGCGCGCCCGGGAGAGACTTAGAACTCTCCCGGTCCGCCGAGCCCGCAACTTGCTCGCCGCGCGTCGCAGGCAACTCAGGCGCCGGAGGTCGCTTAACGACCTCCGTCCTCCATGAGCGCAGGCCTGGGGGTGGCGGGTGAGGCCACCTGTCACCCCAGCAGAAGCAGGCCGGGACGGTGGGGCGACTAGCGCCCCTCCCCCAAACCGGGGCAAGACGGGGACACCGTGGTTCCCAAACCCGAGGGGGCCATCTCGAAACCGGAGATGGCCCAGGGTCAGTCGGGGTGCGAGGGATATGCTCTATGGGCAACCTTACACCCCGGCGTCTGTAGACCCGAGACGGCGTGCGGTTTTAGTCGGTTCAAGCCCGACATAACCGCCCCCGCTGGCACGCGGGGGGGTATCCGAAGGGATTTCCGCACGATAAAAAAAACAAAAAAAAAGGCCACTCAGAAAGTATTGCGAAAAAAAGGTTTTATATATGAGAGACTGGTCAGTTATAATCTATTTCTAAAATATGATTATTTATGAGTAAAAATAAGTACGTTCCAATTTCAAAATTTCTCTCTGCATTTTTTGCAAGATAATTTCAATTATTGTGTCTCATTGAAAAATGGATCTGCGTCGGGAACATTTTCGCGCTATGATTTTCTACGATTTCAAGTGTCGCCTGAAACCAGACGAATCGTACGATAGACTTCAAATGGCATTCATGGATGAAGGCCCTTCCAAGGCGACCGTGTATCATTGGTATAACGAATTCAAGCGCGGTCGACTGACTTTGGAGGATGAAGAAAGAATTGGTCGCCCTTTGACGGCTGTTACGGAAGAAAACGTGCCAGCAGTGAAAAATTTATACCAAGATAATAGACGAGTCACATATCAAGAGATTCAGCACATTCTTCAGATTGGATCGGGAAGCCTTCACGAGATTCTACACGTGCATCTTCGTGTGAGAAGGATAGTTTCACGCTGGGTGCCGCACAATCTCACCGATGCTCAAAAGCAGGCCCGGGTGGAATGGTGTCGTGATATGATAAACAAGTTTGAAGCAGGCGCGTCTCGGCGTGTTTATGACATCATTACAGGTGATGAGTCGTGGATTTATCAGTATGATCCAGAAACAAAACGCCAGTCGACGGTTTGGGTGTTTCAAAACGAATCAACACCTACCAAAGTGAAGCGATCTAGAAGCGGAGGGAAGATTTTGATCGCGAGTTTTTTCAATTTGTCTGGCTACTTGTTATCAATCCCTTTACGAAATCAAAGAAGCATCAACGCTGAATGGTACACTACCAAATGCTTGGCAGAAGTTTTCTCTGTAGTGAGCTACAAGCGACCAAACACAGGGCTCCGCGGGATACTACTCCACCATGACAACGCGCCCGCACACACCGCGCTTAAAACGAGGGACTTCCTGGACAGCACTCCGGTTAAACTCCTAGGTCACCCTCCTTACAGCCCTGACCTTGCACCGTGCGACTTCTTTTTATTCCCGAAAATAAAAAATCAGCTCAAAGGGATACAATTTTCGTCGCCGGAAGATGCGCTGTCAACGTTTGAGCAGGCTGTAAACGAGGTATCTGCGGCGGATTGGAAAAAGTGTTTTGAAAACTGGTTCAAACGCATGAAACTTTGTATAGAGGCTGGTGGAGAGTACTTTGAAAAGATTTAATAAAAAATATTTACCTATAGAACACTTTTTTTTATTTTCGCAAAACTTTCTGAGTGTCCCACGTATATCGTTTAAATCTTGTAGCAATTACACAAACAAAAATATTTTAGACTAACAATTTGGTTTGATTTACGTTCTTCTTTAAACTATATAAAGCTTATTGGTTGTCGGGAGACAACGCCCCAGTGCCAGCACTGCGAGGATCCTGGCGAAGACACGGCGCTCCACACGTTGATGGAGTGCCCAGCGTGGGCGAGTCAACGCCGGGATCTCGTTGCGGTCCTGGGCGTCGACGTTCTCTCGCTGGAGACCATGGTGAGAGCCCTGGTCTCCGACGGGAGCAAGTGGCACGCCGCCGCCTCTTTCTCCGAGCAGGTAATGCGCGCGAAAGAGACGGCGGAGAGGGAGCGGGAGAGAACCCTGCCCCTCGAGTTCCGAAGTCTGCGGCGAGGACGCCGCAGACTCGTCTACGCCCGGGACTACCGACCTCCATGATCGGGGCCTGAGGACGGCAGTTGGCCGACTCGCCGTCCTCACAGAAGCAGGCCAACACGGAGGCGTGTCGTGTGTGTCCTACACACGCCTGCCAACTCATCTTCGCGGGATAAAAGCCGACCCCACCAGGCGATGCCGCGGTGGCGGTCCGCCAAAGTTCCAGCAAAGTCCACCGGTAACCCTGGGGTTATCCTTTCGAGGCCTTACCCGGGCTGCCGGGCAATGGACACTTGGGGAGGACACCGTGTGGTTTTAGTCGATCCGATTTCGACACGCCCACCCCATCGTTGGCACCGATGGGATGAAGCCCGTGGGGGTTTCCATACATACATACATACATAAAATCACGCGTTTCCCACAGGGGTAGGCAGAGATCACGGATCTCCATTTGCCACGATCCTGACACACTTCTCTCGCCTCATTCACTCTCAGAACATTCTTCATGCATGCTCGTCGGTTAAGGGTACTCCTGACCTGCCCCTTTTCTAAAACTTCCCCGATTTGGTCCAGGTATGTGCACCTAGGTCTTCCCCTTCTGACGGTACCATCCACACTCGCCTCATACACCTGTTTCGTTAGTCTTCTTTCATGCATTCTCTCAACATGACCGAAACATCTTAACATACCTCTCTCAATTCTCGTCACTACATCTTCTGTTAATCCACGTCGCTCTCTTATTACGCTATTTCTCACTCAAGGTCAATCCACACATACTTCGCAACGCACGCATTTCTACTGCATTCACTCTACTCTGATGCTTTTTCTGCCACACCCAACTTTCACTACCATACATAAGAGTCGGCACTAATACTCCTCCATGTACAGCCAGTCGTGCCTTTTCGGACTCTTTCCGGCTGCTCATAAAGTTGTGTAGTGCCCCATTCACTCTATTTCCAGCTGTCACTCTCCTTTCAACATCTTTTTCATGCTTTCCATCTCTCGTAAACAATGTTCCCAAATATATGAACTCATTCACTTGTTCCACTCTTTCTCCATCTATACAAATCCTACACCCTGTCACGCATATATCTCTTTCAAAAACCATAACTTTTGTCTTACTAACATTCACTTTCATTCCTTTCCTCTCAAAAGCTCCATGCATAGTTGTTACCATCTCCTGCAACTCATCTGCCGATGACGCAAGTAAAACCTGATCATCAGCATAGAGGAGACATTTGACGAGTATTCGTTCGTTCTTAAACCACATTCTTTATCTTTCAAATCTTGCAAACAATTGTCCATGAATAAGTTAAACAGCCATGGTGACGCTACACATCCCTGTCTTACACCCTTTTGGATGCTAAACCATTCAGTGTATGAACCATGTATCCTCACGCTAGCACTGGAGTCCTCATAGAGAGACTTCAGAGCTCGAATAAGGTTGCTGCTCACCCCATACATAGACAGTACCGACCAAAGTTCCTTCCTCATCACTTTGTCATAGGCCTTTTCCAAATCCACGAATTCGCAATAGACCTTTTGACTCTTGGCCAAAAATTTCTCGGCTATGCTTCGCAAGGAAAAGACCAGATCCGTACCTCCCATTCCCTTTCTAAAACCCGTTTGTGCATCCCATATTTTCTCATCGGTTTCTTTCATAACCAAAAAGTGGTCTGTATGGATGCCCCCACCGCGATAAGCCCTAGTGTCCAGAATATATTTCGCAATCTTTCATCCATTATTACTAAATCAATCATACTTTTCCTGACTTTCTTCGCCTCTCTTGTATACATATGAATCCTTTTGTGTTCAAACATAGTGTTTGACACACAAAGGTTCCATTCCAAACATACTTCAAGCAAACCTTACCATTTTCATTCACTCTTTTATCTCCGTACTTGCCCAGAACCCTTTCAAATCCATCACGTTTCAGTCCTACCCATTCATTAAAATCACCTAACATTATTATTCTTTCATCATCCTTACATTCTCTCAATACGTGGGACACTCAGAAAGTTTTGCGAAAATAAAAAAAAGTGTTCTATAGGTAAATATTTTTTTATTAAATCTTTTCAAAGTACTCTCCACCAGCCTCTATACAAAGTTTCATGCGTTTGAACCAGTTTTCAAAACACTTTTTCCAATCCGCCGCAGATACCTCGTTTACAGCCTGCTCAAACGTTGACAGCGCATCTTCCGGCGACGAAAATTGTATCCCTTGAGCAGATTTTTTATTTTCGGGAATAAAAAGAAGTCGCACGGTGCAAGGTCTGGGCTGTAAGGAGGGTGACCTAGGAGTTTAACCGGAGTGCTGTCCAGGAAGTCCCTCGTTTTAAGCGCGGTGTGTGCGGGCGCGTTGTCATGGTGGAGTAGTATCCCGCGGAGCCCTGTGTTTGGTCGCTTGTAGCTCACTACAGAGAAAACTTCTGCCAAGCATTTGGTAGTGTACCATTCAGCGTTGATGCTTCTTTGATTTCGTAAAGGGATTGATAACAAGTAGCCAGACAAATTGAAAAAACTCGCGATCAAAATCTTCCCTCCGCTTCTAGATCGCTTCACTTTGGTAGGTGTTGATTCGTTTTGAAACACCCAAACCGTCGACTGGCGTTTTGTTTCTGGATCATACTTATAAATCCACGACTCATCACCTGTAATGATGTCATAAACACGCCGAGACGCGCCTGCTTCAAACTTGTTTATCATATCACGACACCATTCCACCCGGGCCTGCTTCTGAGCATCGGTGAGATTGTGCGGCACCCAGCGTGAAACTATCCTTCTCACACGAAGATGCACGTGTAGAATCTCGTGAAGGCTTCCCGATCCAATCTGAAGAATGTGCTGAATTTCTTGATATGTGACTCGTCTATTATCTTGGATTAAATTTTTCACTGCTAGCACGTTTTCTTCCGTAACAGCCGTCAAAGGGCGACCACTTCTTTCTTCATCCTCCAAAGTCAGTCGACCGCGCTTGAATTCGTTATACCAACGATACACGGTCGCCTTGGAAGGGCCTTCATCCATGAATGCCATTTGAAGTCTATCGTACGATTCGTCTGGTTTCAGGCGACACTTGAAATCGTAGAAAATCATAGCGCGAAAATGTTCCCGACGCAGATCCATTTTTCAATGAGACACAATAATTGAAATTATCTTGCAAAAAATGCAGAGAGAAATTTTGAAATTGGAACGTACTTATTTTTACTCATAAATAATCATATTTTAGAAATAGATTATAACTGACCAGTCTCTCATATATAAAAACTTTTTTTCGCAATACTTTCTGAGTGGCCTGGTATATCTCTTACACTCTCCCAAAACTCCTCTCTTTCTTCTTGTACTTTCTGGGACGTACTCGTACCGGAGTCTACAGGGGCATAAACCCCTACGACAAAAATACGAGTGAGTCCCACAGTCATTCTCATCCACATCAGTCCAGCATTCACACATTCGAATTCATTCACACACTCAGCCATTCTAGCAGATAGGATGACACCAACTCCCTGGCAAGCTCTGTCGGTACTTGCCCAGGGTCAGTCGGAGTGCGAGGGATATGCTCTATGGGCAACCTTACACCCCGGCGTCTGCAGACCCGAGACGGCGTGCGGTTTTAGTTGGTTCAAGCCCAACATAACCGCCCCCGCTGGCCGGCGGGGGGGTATCCGAGGGGATTTCCGCACGAAAAAAAAAAAAAAAAAAAATGGGTACTCCCGACCAGTACGCGGTGTAGGGTCCGTGCTTGGTGGTGTCACATCCTTTCCGCTTCGTCTCATTCACACAAAGAACATCAATCCTTCTTTCATCCATCATCTGACAAACATCATTCACTTTTTCTTCCATTCCTCCTCCAACATTCAATGTAGCAAAACGGCTCTCCGTGAGCCACTTTTCGACCCCACGGGAAAAAAGACGTGACGGGTGGCGTACCGCGTCGCCGCCATGCGGATGATTTATTTTTCCATTCACCAATGTGTTCCCACGAGTCATAGGGAAAAATATGGTCCACCCCCGCAGAGCCCTTTACGGGGGTAAGGCGGAATTTCGAGTGTGTTCTGTGACCGCCAACACAGACATCCTCCGTTACTCCAGCTTGCCCTCTGGTCACGAATCCTCGGCACGGGTCGGCTAACAGCTTGGATCGGGGTATTTTTTCGGGTATGCTCCCTGGGAGTTGGTTTTATTTCGGAGTGACCTTCTCCTAGCTAGATGGTAGCAGACCAATGCTGACGAGGCCCATCTCCCCGGGTTTGATTTCAGAGTTTTCCTTCTCTTAGGCGGGTTGCAGCTCAATGCTGACGAGGCCCCTCTCCCCGGGTTCCCATACGTTAAAAACAAAGGCTGTAGAAGTGTGTTTAAATAGGTGTATGGGGCTTTGCTTCTACTTTGAAGCCCGAGTCCCGCTCTCCTCTTTTCCATAATTTGGTTAGCTTTACGGAAGTGGCTGCCGTCTTACTCTCAACCCCAACAGGAAAGCCTGTGCCAGAGTCTCGTCCGTCAGTCAGCAGGTGTAATTGGCATGCAGGTGAGTTAGGCTTGGGCTACTAAGAATCTGGTGGAGCCGTGGATATACCTACGAAATATCTAGTGGTAGTAATATAATGTCGATACGAGATTAATCCCCTGCCGAATCAGCCTATTGGCGCTGGAAAAAGCATGGTTTTACCATCTATGAACATAAAAAACGATGAAAACCTATTGAGTCTGCCTCTAATTGCAACAAATTACTATTTACCCCGTTTCATATAATAATAGATTTATATTCTAAACGTATTATCGTGATATTAGCTCTTTAACGGTTTCGTAATTAAAAATTAATTAACCTAATCCTCTCATCGCGATTCATGGCTGGTCTTGCGTTAATGATATTTATTGGACATTTTTATACCTTGCTTTGACGCTTGCTCTTCGACAAGATATTAATCCAAATAATGAAAACGCCCCTCCGATTACCTCAACCCTCGGTGATTATCCGGTCTTCAAAATCGCGGATAATTTTAAGCTTACATTAGGCGTCATATCATCAGAAGTTTATTACTTACTTACTAAGTGAAATACAATTATATTTAACGAATTCTATTGTGATGTAGTTCGTGTTATTTTATTGTTTACACCGACCGTACCGTTTCGGTTGTGCTTCCGTTAGTCACTCCGTGATCAAGGTTGCTGAGATTGAAAAGTCATAGTTTTAGTTTTGTCAGGCAATATCTTATTTTCTATACATTTTTTTCAGAAAAAACTTAGAATTAAGCAGTATTGTTTTGAATCTGACGACCAATTCAACATCTCTATTTAAAAAAGTTACAGGATTAAGTACTTTTTAAGTAGGTAAGTCAGTAGCTGATGAAATTTGCTTTTTCTATGGTCCTAAAAAGTCAACCTCTAACTTTTTAACTATATGGTGCCTACGTGTAAAAGAACTTAGTTGGTAAATCCACTTTGATCGAAAATTTACTTGAATAAAATTTGTAGTGCAGTATAGCTAAATGAAGTATTTTCACTACACTATACAAGCTACGTTTACTTCCACATATATATAGGTATGAGTCAGATTTTGCACTAACTTTCGAGGCACGTTAATCGGATTTCCGAAATCCGATGACTCTGACGATTATTATTATTATGGGTGGGTGATGGATATGGAAATGGAATGGAAAAACTTAGAACCTTTGAATCGATAAATAGTTTGTGGATAAATTGTGATTAGTATCTAATCATCAAACCTGAAACTGGCGAATAAAAGTTAAGACTTGTTAGATTAGTCCCAATAAGTAATATGAATTAAGACAAACAGAGGTCCGAGAGATGTATCTTCAATAACTTTTGCAAAAAAAAAACAAAAAGTAGTAGATAGTAAAGTAAAAACGGGGATCAGAGTTTTACTCGTATATTAATCTAACTGGAAATATTTCTGACAGATTATGACTCGAGTGTCATGTACTTCACCATAAATTTTTCCGTCATAGGCTCATCTCAAAATTTGGCATAGCGTTGTTATTACCTCTACAAGTTAGTGTCATCATCTGCGAGCAAATGCCTAGAAGGAACATTCTAAAACCCCAAATATCCATCAATTTTGCACGAAGTACGCACCCCGCAGCCGTAGAAGTTTGGTGAGACAGGTATCATTAGCATTGATTTGTCCCATCAGACCTCATCATCATCTGAGCGTTGTTGTCCTTATTGCATTCGGATGCAATCAGGATACAACGCTCAGATGATGATGATGTACACCTCGGAGCCCGGGGACCGCTTTTCTGATTTTCGTTCTCCATTTCGCACGATCTTGGGCATCTATGGTAGTGAGACCAGTAAAAAGCACGTCATCCTTTACGATGTCAAACCAGCACTTCTTGGGTCTCCCCCTCTTACCGAGATCCTGCGGAAGTGTCATTTGTTACTGTTGTCTATTCTTTCTCTTGATTTGGCTTCAAAGTAAGCCAAATCTAAGGTAAGCGGAGAGGAACCAACCTCAACCCCGAGAGGAAAGCTCGCTTTACATGGTTTCCTATTAACATTTGCTCGCAGTGCTAATAACTGTCTGGTATTAACTACCTAGTTGGAATATATAAAAAATCCGATACCGTCGCGTAACTAGCGTTATGAATACACTATCATACGTTATCGTCATGACTATAAGTACATCAAACAGATGTAAAAAAAAGGACTTTGATGGTCACATAACGAAAAAAACACAGGAGTTAAGCATAGCGATCCTTCAGTATTGAATTTAACTGGAAGTGAGAGATGAAGCTCTGTCGAAGGCTCCTCGACACTGGCTCCGTGAACAATGGATATGTTTGTGCGAAGCGACCGACACCTGACTCTTCCCACCGGTATCAATTTGCGCGTTTTTTTTCGATGTCGATCAACGCTCATCAATTTTATTAGTTCAGAGAGTTTTATTAATCAAAGTATCGTCTTGTTATTTTTTACTTTTGTTGTGTTCTTTATAAGAGTACTAATGAAGTTTTTATTTAGGAATACCGGGTTATGTGTACGTGTATAGTAATTTAACAAAAGTATGACATTTAGACACTAAATAACCAATCTTTTCGCCTCCTTCCTACATATACCTACCTCCAAAAACGGATGCTTGGAAACTGTGAAGGTTAGGTAGGTATTCATTGGGAGAAGGTAACACGATACGACTCAAGTTCATCACGTGGCGGTGACAAATCCGTTAACCTTACATGCACCGGCGAGGTTTACGGTATGTATAACTCGATTCATACAAGTTTATTACTGACATGATGTCTAGATTTACGAAGTATACGATGAGGAGGATCGAACCGTAAAATGCTACGAGAAACTCTAAATCCTTTTTAACCTCGTCACTGTGTTAGAAGGAGAAGCGTGGCAGGTTTATTCACCCCAACGTCGTGAGATTTCGAGGTGGGTCGGGGAGATTCGGGAGGCTGCGTCCTAGAGCGCGCGCGCGTACCCGGCCGCTTCGTCATTGCGACGGAGGCTGTCGTGTGTCGGCGCTAGCCCGTGCGAGCGCTCGTTCCGCACCGCACCGCACCGTGCTGCGTCCGTGCGTCACCTGAGTCGCCGCGTCCCGCGAGAACCGCGCGTACACGCCCTCGTGCCGCCGACGTGCCACGCCGCACGCTGTACCGCGCCGCGCCGTGACTGACCGTGCTCGTGTCGGTGCCCGCGCAGTGTATGTGCATCTAGTCTTAGCTCAGTGACCACACTCCCGGGACCGGTGACTGTGGCGCGATGTAAGGAAGCCGCGGCCGTAAATCCATGTGTAAGTGGGTGCGTTGCGTGTATCACTAATCCGCATGGAGATTCTCGGTGCTGGTAACGATTTTCCACCAGATACCAACTTTAGCGAGTAACAGTCGAAATGAAATTGAATGAATTACGAACAAGCCGCACCGAGGAAACCGCCGTTGTATTTTAACCTCTATCCGGACGGAATACCGTCGCACACGTGCGCTGTTGTAGCTGTTCAAAATGAATACATTGTTTAATTTTCTATTTCCTTCGACTATATCTACGTATGGGAGGTTAAAAGTCACTTTTAGGAACTGATTTATGAATTACATCTTCGTATTATAACCGTGACCTACGTAACAGGTGTTGCTAAATTTATATAAAGTATGGGTTGACATTTGTTCTCCAACTTATTGTTTAAAAATCAATATCTTTTATTAAATATAAGACATTAGTTATATCTAACTCTATGATCATTAAATTATGAATTTCATAGTAACTAACAAAGCTGAAGGCTAATCTAACTATTAAAAAGATACTAAGAGCTTTCTTGTGTCAACTTTCTACGTTTTGAATGGAATGAAAAAGATTATACTAATACGATTCTAGCTTTCATTGTCCAAGAAAACGTACAAAGTGAGGCCTCTCCTTTCTAAATTGATAATTAAATCGAAGAGAAGCCAAAGGGAAAGGAAAATCCGTGTACGAAATGCTTATGTGAACTGTCATAAGAGATAGAATCGAGTGAATTTTTGGTGAAAACGGATAAACATTTTGTTTGAATCGTGCGTCAAACTCAAAAGATTCTTGTGTTTATATTGCCCACTCAGCAGTTTACGTAAAGGTAAAGTGCTTATAAAAGGCATGTCTTAACGAAAGATAACTTTGTAACGTTTTGAGTTCGTAATTTGTTTATTTTATGTGTGTAGCTATTACAACCTTTTGTCCTTAAAGACAAAGAGAAACACATTGCCTCGGGAAGTATTTAGATTTAGTAATTGTTCACCGGCAAAACTGGTAGATGGTACGTAGGTTACAATATAGGTATGTATATCTATATTTTTTAATTAAAATTTGAAACAGAATAGTAGTTTTACCAGTCCTAAGTCCTAAGATGTGCTTATAACAATATAAAACATTAGCGCTATTTTGCCCATCAGATAAACCTCTTGTGTTTTACCTGCACAACAGAAATCAGCTAGTGATTAACACAAAGCCACCACCGAAGCACGTTGGTCTCCATATCGTGTATACATAAACACGTTTTTCGGACCCTATTACGACTATTATCTTCGTAAGTTACGAGTTCAATAATCGACCAAAATTATGATTCATGAAGCACAAAAGCTTTATCATATTTTATAGCATAATGAGAAAATCTATATAAAATAGTTTACAGATTGCTTGCTTTGTATAAATTGATGGATAGAATGAAAATTCAAAAAGGATAATGTGAACGGAAACTATTTCGAAGATCACTTTCGTATTTTCAGACAATGATGTCTACAATGGGAGTAAAAAACTGGATTGAAAATATATGAGAATGTTTGTCAGGTAATGTCCGAAACGGTTTTTGGGGTATGTTTCGCTAGAACCATTAGAAAAAGTATTGGATGTTGTGTCGGGAACGAACAGAGGTCGTAGAATGTCACGTATATCAAAGCATCCCTCGTTGTATCGAAGTTTCAATGAACAATGGGAACGTTTGAAGAATGAATGTGTCACTAGCAGTCCTGCTATATACGTTCTGTGCCACAAATAAATGGCATATGATTCCCACGTGACAGCTACGGCTACAGATGCGACAATGTCGGCATTTAAACTGTTCACTTTAGTATTCCATTTGAAAATTTTACTTTATAAGAATATTGTTGTATTTTTTTTATACCACTCAGTTGGCAGACAAGGTCACGGCCCACCTGATGGGAAGCGGTTACCGTGGCCTATGGACGTGCGAAACACCAGGGGCGTCACACTCGCGCTGCCGCCCCCCGAAAAACCTTCTAATACCCTTTTTGAAGAACCCCATATTGTAGTCGCTTGGGAAAACCACAGCAGGGAGATCATTCCACAGCCTGAGGGTGCCCCGGCACCTATCTAGGTGCCTCTAGGTGGTATCTAGGTGCTCCGGCGAAAAGGTGACAGCAGTACTCTGGGGCCGGACTTGCGACTTATAAAGAAGAAGTCTTTGCTCCGCAGTGAAGTACTGTTTCCCCCTATTGAGCACTCCAAATTTCTTAGATGCCAACTTGACCTTGTCTTCCAGGTGACTACGGTACTGGACCTCGCTGGAAATGTCGACACCAAGGATCCCGATACTTTTGGAGATTTTAAGGGGTGTGTCGAGGAATTGTGGCGCCACAATAAATGGGGTTTTCTTAGCGGTGAATGCACATACTTGTGTCTTAGTGGGGTTGAATTGGACCAGGTTTAGTCCACCCCAATCGGACACTCTTGTGAGAGTAGTCTCAATTTCAGACACAAGTTGTTCACGACTTTCTTCCACTGCGGACCGAGGGATGTTAGCTCGGCCCGTGTAAAATGCGTCCCCGGTACTGTCGTCCGCATAGCAATGAATGGAGTCATCAGACAGCATGTCATTGATATGCAGGATGAACAGGGTCGGAGAGAGCACGGAGCCTTGTGGAACACCAGCGTTTATGTCCATGCGGTCCGAGCAGCTGCCGTCAACGACGGTTTGGATGCTTCTATTGGTCAAAAAATTGGCGATCCATTCGCAAACTCCCTCGGGCAGTCCATAAGACGGCAACATCGCAAGAAGACCTCTGTGCCAGACCCGATCGAAGGCCTTCGCTATATCAAGGCTGACCGCCAGTGCCTCACCTTGACTCTCGATGGCTTGTACCCAGCGGTGCGTGATATACACAAGAAGGTCACCAGTAGAGCGACTGTGGCGGAAGCCGTACTGTCGGTCGCTCAAGAGATCGTTTCCTTCAAGGTATCTCAGGAGCTGTACGTTAATGACACGCTCCATTACCTTCGAGAGAAGGGAGGTGATAGCGATAGGCCTGTAATTGGACGGAGCTGTTCTATAGCCTTTCTTAGGCACAGGATGCACGAATGCGGTCTTCCACGAAGCTGGGACTTGTCTCGTGGAGTAAGAGAGTGCGAAAAGCTGTGCAAGTACAGGGCACAACACTGGAGCACACTGCTTAAGCACCATCGCCGATATGCCGTCAGGCCCACTCGACTTGCGAAAATCTAAGGACTTCAGTTCCCGCCGGACCACCCGTTGTGTGATTTTAATTTCTGGCATAGAAACATCACACCAGGGTAAAAGGAATGTTGTGTATAGTAGAACAGGTCGTGATCAAGATAGAAAAAGGGATGTTTAGATG
Organism: Cybosia mesomella; assembly: GCA_946251805.1. NCBI lineage: Eukaryota > Metazoa > Arthropoda > Insecta > Lepidoptera > Erebidae > Cybosia > Cybosia mesomella. Next base: position 22,601,629 of record OX276390.1, on the reverse strand, counting down.
GTGCGGATACGTAGAGAGGATGGAGGAGGACGAAAGAATATCGACGGAATAGATTTATGACGCAAGGATGATTACACAATCCGGGAAGGATCGACTTGGCGTAGAACTGCAATCAGATTGGGAAAATTTTATGGAAAGCCAGCAGGGACCTGCAACAGAGAAGTACGTTGAAAACAATTGTGAAAGTAGAAGCAGCGAAAGGCGTTTGTCAAGATTGCAGCAAGTGAAAAGATGTTATCTCTGTCAATGCCAAAGAGAATTAACTGCATGCTTGTCTGTGTGTAGTGTGACGTAGCAGTACACTGAATTCGTACGCTTGATAACAGTGCCCGGAGTCCTTTAATCACTCAATTACTATTTGTTTTATCCATTCTTCTTCTACTCTTTTCTACCGCCATTATACCGTATGACTAATATCGTTGTCTGCTTCAGAGGGAGATAGGCATGAGTACAGAAATATATAAATATAAATTTCCTAATATTTACCAATATATAAAACATAAACATAACATAACATAAACTTACGCCTATATCCCCGAAGGGGTAGGCAGAGGAGCTAGCACCCACATTTCGCCAGTTTATGTTTAGGTCCCAATGTAATAGGTGGCGAGCCTATTGCCATTAACCGGGCACTTATAAACCTGCGATAAATACACACATAACTTCGAAAAGCATCGAAAAGTTATTGGTGTGTGCCATGGTAAAACCTGGGATCGAACCCGAGACCTCGTCTCAGCAGTCCATTACCCATACCACTAGGCTACCGCGGCATTTATAAAAAAAGTATATAAAAAAAGACCACCAATAAATAAATAAAATAAGGAATGCATTTTTCCATGAATAGGTTTTACTCAGATAACAGACGACCTCTGTGGCGTAGCGGTAGTGCATTTGACTGCTAAGCCAAAGGTCGCGGGTTCGATTCCCGCTCAGTGCAAATATGTATATTTGCATTGGTCTGGGTGTTTCTATGTATAATATGTATTTATTTACAAAAAAAAAAAAGTATTTAAGTATGTTTATCCGCATTCTAGAACCCATATGACAAGCTCTGCTTAGTTTGGGTCTAGATGGCGTTGTGTACTTTGTCGTACAATATTTATTATTTATTATTATTATTATAATGTTGTATTTATTTAGCTACTAATGATTAATACTTTATGAGACATCTAATCTCTCGTCTAACTTACTGTTGTGGGAATCACAACTGGAGAGGCCCAAATATTTTGAAAAAATTTGTCTTTTTGAAAGTCACAACTCTGGACATGCTTTCTGAGCGTGTAAAGTTTGGTCACAGTGTTTCGAGCGGTTATTATGTAATTCCATCTGGAATTTTTTTAACGGTGATCATTCCTCTGTGGTAGCATTAATTTTTCCAAAATATATCCATAAACCTTCCTCTGATTGACCTCTTTAATCATGCCAAATTTGGTTCTGATTGGATTAGTAGTTTAGGAGGAGACCTGTGACAAAGAAAATCCTGAAGTCTGGTATGAGGAGCTTTCGCTCGACTTCGTCTCACTCAGCTCAATTAAAATAAAAAAAAACACTAAGACTGATCTTCACCATTGAAATCCGTTAAATTAAACTTCGAGGAGGAGGTTCTTCATTCGGATGTTTTTATTTTACTCAGTGAAATTCATTAGTGAAATGAAGATAGTTTAAATAGAATTATACGCGTTTATATTTATCGAAGAAATTAAGAAAAAAAACAGCCTCATTAATTTAAACTAAAATAATGTAGTCTACTTCGAAAATTTAAGCAATTCTAGCAACGTCAGTCTTAGGAGGGGTGACCGTTCTTAACACATTAAGACTTCTCCGTGCCTCAGAGAGCACATTATGCTGTCGGTCCTGGTAAACATACAAACATTTGTGGCATTAGTGATGGGTAGTTGGAGCTCTAAAAAGTCCGATAAACTGGTCTTACTACGGAACTTTGATATCGCCACTGGGTCGTAGAGGTCAGATGGTAGTCGGTTCACTGAAAATATCGAAGTTTAGCCGTTTCGTAATTAGACTGAAAGTCGACTCGAGGCTCTAAAGGCTCTAAAGACGATGAGTTTTGTCTATACTAACAGTAAATAGTTTTGTCTTGCATTTTGGTCTTTACATCCTCAAGCCAGTATTTGCTTTATCACAGAACAAATAAAGTGTACGAGAATGAGTTATCTCTAAAAGTTTCATGTGCCACACTCACTATAACGTTGTCAATGAGAACTTGGAATAGTTCATTTGCTTTCTCCGCCTTAAACTTTCCCGAACGTTTTAATTGCTTTCAAGTATAATAAGAGAAGACCGTTTGCAAATTGAATTTAAGCATTAAGAAATTTCGCGTCCATTTTGGTTAAGTATTTCATATTAGATTTGAAATCAATATATTAGGCGACGGGGTAGGCTCTTAAATAAGAGCGTAGTATAATGAATAATACAAGTCTATGGTCAAAGTAAACTCTTTGGGTTTTGAAAGCTCTAATTGATTGAAAAATAATTTAATCTGAGTTCTGTATCACCTTAAAACTTTTACGTATTACTTTCCATTAGAGGTTAAGATGCATTTGGGCAGTAGATTAACATATTATATTTTGCATGGCCCCTAGTTAGTACCGAATAGCTTTTGATGGTCATCAAATTTGGAAAGACTTTGTGAATTTTTCTTTCAAAGCTTCTTTTATAGAATCCTAAGCTTCAAAGTGATTTACCTTAATGGTGAAATCATAACCGGAAAATTGAGGGAAACATTCTAGAGGTTTATTTCTTAAGATATTTTTATACTTTGGAATTGAAACATCATATTTTTTAGATTAAAAAGTTTATATAATTACATTTCTCTTTCAATTTACAATTGTATTTATAACAAAACATAAACTCACGCCTATATCCCCGAAGGGGTAGGCAGAGGTGCTAGCACCCTGATTTCGCCAGTTTATGTTTAGGTCCCAATGTAATAGGTGGCGAGCCTATTGCCATTAACCGGGCACTTATAAACCTGCGATAAATACACACATAACTTCGAAAAGCATCGAAAAGTCATTGGTGTGTGCCATGGTAAAACCTGGGATCGAACCCGAGACCTCGTCTCAGCAGTCCATTACCCATACCAGTAGGCTACCGTATTTGTGTATCCGTACCGTATATGTATTTATATTGTATATTGTCCAAATGAATGAAGAGTTCCTTTTGCTGTATATAGGCCTCTGCTGGCCTCTGCCAAGGTTTTCGCGGTCAGTAAATTTCCTTAATGTATTATTTGTCTTTTCTGAGCGCCGATTGATGCTACTGATTTTTTCTTATTTTAATTAAAATCTTGCACTCTGGAGCTCGGGGTCCGCTCTATTACTATAATATAATATAACTTCACGCCTTTATCCTCAAAGGGGTAGGCATAGGTGTATTACACACCCACGATTCGCCACTTATGTTTAGGTCCCAATGTAAAAGGGCGCGAGCCTATTGTCATCTACCGGGAATATTATTAAGCGAGCGATAATTAACATTTTTAATACATAAATAAAAATGAAAAGTCAGAGGTGTGTGTGCCCGGTGCGATTGGAGATCGAACTCGAGACCTCGTCTCGGCAGTCCAGGACGTACGCCACAGGGCTCCTATTACCTCTTTCCATAATTTGGTTCGGTTCCCTTTTATGGGAACGACTGTCTTCAGAGCCTGGTTCGTCAATCTGCAGGTGTACCAGCTTGCTGGTTAAGTTGACCTGGGCTTCGAAGGTCTTGGTGGGGCCCCACACACTCTAAAGTAATATATAAGTGCCCACTAATATATTACTTTACCGCGGTAGCCTAGTGGTATGGGTAATGGACTGCTGAGACGAGGTCTCGGGTTCGATCCCAGGTTTGACCATGGCACACACCAATGGCTTTTCGATGCTTTTCGAAGTTATGTGTGTATTTATCGCAGGTTTATAAGTGCCCGGTTAATGGCAATGGCAATCCGATTGGAAGATGCGACCGTACGTGTACTGGAAAAAGGGTTGAATTTTGCTCCAACACCTAAGCGAATTCCTTACGAGACCGTAATCAGCAGCGTAGAAGAAGTGATAATGCGAAACAAAGTGCCGTATAGCGATGCGGAGGTGCTCAGACAGGATGTTTCCGTTATCCTCCGAAAAGCTAAACTACCCGCAAGTAACATCACCACGGAGGAGCGTATAGCTCTTAAGGACCTGAGAGAAAATGAGAACATACTCGTCCTTAAGGCCGATAAAGGCAACGCCACGGTGGTGTTGGACTCAGCTGATTATGACAGTAAAATACGAGGCTTACTGGACGACACCCTCGTATATGAGCCGGTCTCGTATGATCCTACAGCCAGAGTCACGCGCCGGATAAGGGCGGTCATTAGAGACTATGAGGAGTTGTTCGGCGAGGACGATTTTCACCAGCTTTATAGACCTAAAATTGTGCAACCACCTAAACTATATGGCTTACCCAAAATACACAAAGCCAACGTGCCTTTGAGACCTATAGTGAGTCAGATTGACTCCCCTACATACGGTCTTGCCAGGTATGTCGCATCGGTGTTGCAACCACTGGTAGGTAAAACGTCGTCTTTCGTGAAGGACTCTCGTCACTTTATAGACACTCTCAAGAACATCACGCTGGAACCGGATGAGATAATGGTGAGTTTTGACGTTGAGTCACTTTTTACCAACGTCCCCGTGAAAGAGTGTCTCGAAGTAATTCGGGCAAAGCTAAGCGACCATGAGATGCCAGAGCAATACATGGTATTATTGCGTAACTGTTTGGAGGGCAGCTACTTTTTGTATCGTGGGAAGCATTACCTCCAGATCGAGGGAGTAGCCATGGGTAGCCCAGTGGCACCGGTCATGGCTAATATCTGGATGGAACATTTCGAAGCCAGCTTAGATCTGCAACCATGGGCAGTGAAGTTCTGGAAGAGATATGTGGACGATGTTTTCTGCATTCTTAAAGGCGGCAAGCAGGAGGTCGAGCAGTTACTGGGACATCTGAATTCAATTCATCCTAAAATCAAGTTCACGTATGAATTGGAATCGGACAGACGCTTACCTTTCCTGGATGTGAGGGTGACATGTCGGACTGATGGATCCCTAACGCACACAGTCTACAGGAAACCAACGCACACCGACAGGTATCTGAACGCTCTATCTCACCACCACCCTCGCCATCTACAGTCTGTCGCGAATTCACTGCTGAACAGAGCACGGGACCTTTGTGACGTGGAATTCTTGGAGAGCGAGCTGTCCCACGTACAAAGGGTCCTTAGGTGGAACGGCTACAAGGTGAACGGCCGAAAATCCAGACGGAAAGGGAAGGAAAGACATCCGGACGCTCAAAGGCAACCAGCGTTCATGCCGTACGTGAAAGGGGTAACGGAGAAAGTTGGGACAGTACTAGAAAAGTACTCCATAAAAACCATTTTTACGCCGTTTTCCAAGATCGGTGGGCATGTAAGGTCACCCAAGGACGTAATTCCTTTTCAATCACCGGGCGTGTACAAGATTGATTGCAGTTGCGGGAGTTCGTACATTGGACAAACGAAGCGTACAATAGCTGAAAGAGTCAAAGAACATATCGCAGCTGTGAAAACTCGTCAGGTGAACAAGTCTGCCATAGCCGAACATTTACTAGAATGAGGACCAAACCACTGGATTGAGCTCCATAATCCCAAAATCCTCTCCCGTGAACGTCACTACTACAGTAGAATTGTACGTGAAGCGGTGGAAATCAGAAAACATAAAAATTTCAACCGGGGGGACGGTTTTAAGCTTTCATCTTCGTGGAATCCAGTCATCAGTAAATGTACATCACATAAAAATATGCGTTCAGAATCCGCTGATATCGTGAGTGTTGTGTGTCGGACAAATGATCGAAACGATGGTCACCCTATGAATATATCAGACCAAGTGCGGGTAGTTCGAAATACTCGCACGACTCGCAGGCGGTGATGCTCCAATTCTTCAGTCCTACTCGCGACCATGGGCGCAACATCGCGTCCGAAACGTCGAGGTAAATATATACCATTATATATTTATTAACGCGATTAAGTCCCGTATAAACAATAATTAATGGCAATAGGCTCGCCACCTATTACATTGGGACCTAAACATGAACTGGCGAAATGTGGGTGCTAGCACCTCTGCCTACCCCTTCGGGGATATAGGAGTGAGTTTATGTTATGTTATGTTATGTTATATTATTCATATTTACCAGAAAATGCTCCTTATAATATATTATGCTCAAACAAAATATCAACTATATTAAACCTCATCACTCCTCACCTCATCATCCTTAGATGTGAACATTTTATTTGAAAAAAATACTGTAAGGGATATATCGGTCTCATATATCTCTGCCCCTAAATTGATATGTTATTTTAGCGATTTATTTGGTGTTATTTTACAATTTATATTGTCTGCTAAAAAGCAAATGAAACTTCAGTAACAGCATTCCTGATAATATTATAAATGTGAAAGTTTGTGAAGATGTTTGGATATTTGAATGTTTGTTACTCAAAAACGCTGCAACGGCTGAACGGATCTGGTTTATATTTGGTACAGGAATAGATTATGGTCTGGAAAAACACATAGGTCACTCTTTATCCCTGGAATCGGTTCCCATGGGTTGTGGGAACGGGAAGACAACTCCACGCGGGCGAAGACGCGGATAACAGCTAGTAAATAATAGAATAAATCACGATAAAATCCGCTTAAATTAGTTTAATTTGAATATTAAGTTAAGATATAAGATATATTTTAGTTAAGACAGTCACTTTGTTGCATTGTTCACAGTATAACCCACATGAACACACATGGATTATCTATTCATAACGTATAGGTAAATCTAAATAATTAAAGTTATCTACCAGACTAATAAAATCTCAAAGCACCGGTGCTTTCGTGATCCAAATATGACAAATAAACTGTTTTTTAGAATACGTTTCGCTCAATATTTGATGATCTCCTTTCAGTTGCAACCATAAAATTGCTGTTTGAGAGTAAGATCTTTATTCGTATACATAAAATATTTAGATACTTAATGGAAACGTTTTAGGTATAAGACTAGACATAAAATAGAATAAATAAATAAATATTCAACGAAATATTACACGGTGCTATTCTACTATTACTAAAATGCTGATGGACCGAGTGAGGAACAGCGTGATAAGGGAACGTTTTGGTATGGTAACAGATGTAGTGACAAAGATAGAACAAGGGATGCTTAGGTAGTTTGGACACGTAGAATGGATTAACGAAGGAAGATTGACGAATCAGAATCATGAGGCAACGATGAATGGGCAACCCAGTAAAGGTCGACCTAGGCGAAGGTATGCTAATCACTTCGAGCATGTTTTAAGAAAAGGTCAGGTCAAGACAAGCCGCAACCGGCGTGCATGTATGAAAGCAATTGTGAAAGTAGAAGAAGCGAAAGTTGTATGCAATGATCGTAGCAAGTGGAAAGGTGTTGGCTCCGCCAAGGGGAAATGCGTGAGGCATGCATTGCTTAAATATTTTAGTTTGTATATCCTTAAGTCATTCAGGGTTTATCATTAGGTCATCGACATTATATGTCCGTGTGAATGCAACCGGAATTCTACATTAAGATGATGATGACGGCTAATAGAGATCATATGCGAATCAAAGTGATAAAGAAATTAGCAGTTTACAATTGATGTCTAAAAGGTATTCACCAGGAGATTCACTAGGAATTCGAGCACATTTAAAAAGATAGATCCATTTTTCGGGATGTCATTTCACATTCGAAATTGTACTCTTTGTTGTTTTATTTTCAATCTTTTATCATGAAGAAATATTGGTTTATATGTAATATCAAAATTAATTCTACCCGGTTCCATAAAATAATAGCGTGTTGATATTTATTTTAAAGGTTAAGCCTCTAATCAACTATCTTTTACAAGTAACTTTGTAGTTTCGTGATATCATATTTTACTACTCATTCAGCCTTCTAACCTGTGATGATTTATAGTCCGAATGTGACCATATCTGAGTTCTACGGCAGAATTTCTTGATGATCTGCTTTGTAATAATAAAGAAATGATCAATAATAGATCCATTTTACCCTGCCATTTTACCCATTATAAGTGTGATAGGAAAATCACACTTATAATGGCGTGATGATATATAGCGCAGTTTATGACCATACCCTAGGAAAATGTTCATGTGAAACTTCAGCTGTTCAGCGATTTTCAAGTGATGCTCGGACATCAATAACAAAAAGCAGAGAAACAGATAAACAGTAAAAAATTCTAAAAACACATTTTTGGCATCGATCGGTATCGTTCCTAGAACACATAGCAATTATTTTTTGAAAAAATATTCAATGTATAGTTTCCACCTCTTTACAATTTTATTATATGTATAGATTTTCACATTAGAGCATTTTATTGCATTTTTTTACAATGTAGAATTCGCTTTGATACTATACTTGAAAGAAGATAGGTAATCGATCGCGTTAACACTTTAAAGCCTCTCATAACATGGCAATTTACTTCAAAATTGAAGCAGGTACAATCAGTAACAGCCATTATTCTTGCGTAATTGGATTGAAATGCCTACGTAGTTCTACATATAACACTCACTGATGTCAATGAACGGATACGTTATTGAGTAGTTTGGTGTACGTAGAAGTGCTACGGCGCTACACGCTACGTTCAGTTTCGTAGCAGGAGCTTCATTTGGAGAGGATCTGTCTAAGCCACTCCAAGAAGATTATGTTGCCGAGTATCTCCTAAATTTCCTTCATAGTGAGGTGGTTGTTAGACGAATATGTTTGGTGAAATTTATTCATGGGAGTGTGCACGTTTGCGTGAATACAGTTGCCGGTTATACTACAGTTTATCATAAATGGGAAAATAAAATTCATAGAGCTTGGAATACTTCAAAACATTTTTTTAGGAAATATAGGTTGTAAAGCTTTTAGCTTAACTTTTAGCGAATTTTTACATTTATTATATTATATTAATCATATATTATTTATTATATTACATATTTAAAATAGTTTAATTTATTCTCCAAATTCACGCATTTGTCTCTGAAAGGGGAGGCAGAAATATTAGAAGGGATTTCCGCACGAAAATAAAAATAAAAAATAAAAAAAGATACTAAAGATGAAACTGTAAAGAAACAACTTTTTGCATGAGTGGAAATACTTGGATTCATATAGCTTGTAGGACATATCACATGAGGATTAGTAGTACTATAATCACGGAATATAAAGTCAAAAGGAAGTGCTACAACGTTGTGTGTAGATGTTCCGCATAATTCGTAATGCGATTGGGTACTAAGTTTCGTCGTTTCCAAGGGTTGCATTCAATTAGGCTTATAGTTGTAAGGCACCGTTCAAGGTACGAGCACAAAGACGATGATGAAGGAACAATGCCAAAGAGAGAGACGTCTTGACAGGCTTTGATCAGTGAGCTCGGGCGTAGAATCTGCATTTTTTTCGAAAAAATAATTGTTAAGACAAAATGTTAACAAAGATTGTTAATAATTTATTATGATTATAATACAATGACAATATCTATATAAGTTTTAAATTATAATCTTTTACCTGTAGAAGTTTGATGGGTGTATCTGTGTATATACCAGGCTCTGACTCGGCTTTCCTCTTGGTGTTGGGCGTCAAAGAGCTGTTGATCCCGTAAAAGTCAACCAAACCAAATAGGGTAAAGTAATAGTAGAAGAGCGGACCCCGGACTCCAATGTGCGAGCTTTGGATGCAACCGGTGACGCTCAGGTGTAAAGAGTAGACCTGTTGATGGTAGAAATATCAGTAAGCATCATCTTTGCTATTATTTTTTATCTAGTCAATCATATTTTAATCATCTCTTTACAGTTTATTAAATTACAATGTTTTTTTCTAAAGGAAAGTTATTTATTGATTAGCAATTGCCAGCATCTGTGAAATAGTGAAATACTCGACACAATTTTCTTAATATTTCTTTCTATAATTTATAATTTTCTTTCTTTTAAAAACGTTCTACAAGTATAAGAAAACTTAAAAAACAAAAACAAAATGAAATCTGTAAAGTCTTTCTCAAGTTATGGCGTGACCAAGGGAAACATGGATTATCTATATATATATTAAAAGTATTAACTTCGTTTGTGTAGATAGATAGATAGATAACACTTTATTTGTACACCATTTACAATACAGTGTACTTACCACTGTACCTTTTTTTTTTTTTTTTTTTTTTTTATCGTGCGGAAATCCCTTCGGATACCCCCCGCCGGCCAGCGGGGGCGGTTATGTCGGGCTTGCACCGACTAAAACCGCACGCCGTCTCGGGTCTTCAGACGCCGGGGTGTAAGGTTACCCATAGAGCATATCCCTCGCACCCCGGCTGAACCTGGGCCATCTCACCACTAACAGCATCGCTCATCCTGTCTCCTCTGAAAGCAGAGGAGTACGGAGAGCGATGTGTTCCCGCCACGTTGGGTATTGGCCGACGATCAATGCCAACCCTATGAAGGGGTGAAGGGGAAGCCATTGACCGCCGCCCAGGGTGTACCGGCCGCTCCGATTCCGTTCCCCCCGGACAGCAGCGGGATCGGAATCGGAGCGACACTCGAGGAGGTTACCCAATACACACCCCACTTACCACTGTACCTATAGCTCAAATTTTGACGCGGTATATAATCCGCTTCAAAGATGGATTTTATTAATTACTCGCTTTGGTAGATGGCACTGCAATCGGATTTTAGGTTCTTCTACGTATTTATTCTCGGGCCGCTAGTTTAGTTAGCCCCCTAGTTTTATAAATAAATAAATAAAAATTCTACGACATTCTACACAGCGCTTTCTAGACCCAAAGTAAGCATAGTTTAACTAGCTTGTGTTATGGTTTATAGAACGCGGATAAACATACTTATATACATTTCTTATATATAAAGATATAGCAGTAGACACATGAATATACTAAAAATGCGAAAACTGTAAGAACGTCTTAAATACAACACAAAAACAATAAAGATTACGGAGTAAGATCTCATTAATTGCTCAGAATGTTAAGGTTTGTTGTAAGTATACTATTAAATTTGACAGCAATGTATAACCCTTATCGGCATAAACTGCGGGCCTGCTACCAACGGAGCTAGCTGGCAGTGTAACACCAACGGGGTGTATAATACGGCTAATATATCACATATATGTCATGTATTACAACACATAGCGCCTTATTGTCTCCCGTTCCACCTATTGTGTGTTGGGAGCTTCACACTGTATTATTACCTACGTCTTCCAGATTTGTATAAATATGATTCAACATGTTCAGAACTGTGGAGGGCTTGTGCTGGGCCCTACCAACACTCTAGGGGCCCAAGCTCAATCACACCTGCTAGTCGGTGCACATGTTAACATGATGACGCTCTGACGCAGGATTTCCTCTCGGGGTTGTCAGGTGAGACGGTAGTCGCTCCTGGATAAACTGACATACCAATCCAAAACAATAAGCAAGCCTCAGGCTGTAAAGTGCAAACTTTGGACGCAACTGGAAAAGCGCGAAGATTACGATGATGAACATTTTTGGAATTTTGAAAATTAGTCTCTGTCGTACAAGTGCAGTTGCTTTAGTATTTTATGTGTTACCATAATTTGAGTAAATATTTTGGATGCAATGTAGATGTAGTGAGCTAATTGAAGTAAATGGTAACAAGGTCTGTATTGTGTGCAGGCGCAGGGCGGTGAGCGGAAGAGCGCGCGGGCGAGATGGCTGCGCCGGCCAGCTGATAGCATGCGGGCGGCGGCGCGCCGCACCGCCCCGACCTAGCCGACAACACGAGCGCCACATTCACGGGTACATACCTTCACTTCATATCCATTCTATTATAAAATTGTAAATTAGTTGTGTTTGTGCATTGGAGATATTTAGAAAAAAAAAGTTACTTATTTATTTTTTAATATTTATTATTTTATTAATATTATTTTTCTTGGGTTATCTTAAATGAACGATTCTGTACAAAAAATCTTTTTTTTTGAATTCTTATCTGTTTGTCCGCGATGGAGGCGAAAAGTACTAAACGGATTTTGATGTATGATTTTGCTATTAGAAAGGTCTTGGTCAGATTTAAAATCTGTTGTATATTTAATTGCAAGTGGTTAAGTAGAACCGGAGATATGACCAATAAACCACAATCAACCTGCGCGCGGGCGGAGCGGCGGGCATCAGCTTTAAAGCAAAGATTTATTGTTCTTAATTTATATTATTCAGATCAAGTTCATACCTACCATAATTTAATTGGTAAACTGCTTCTTAATTTAGAGAGACTTTTGCGTTACATCCGAGGTGAAAGCCGCAGAGTCCGCTCACTCCTTCTCCTCCTTTACATCTCACTTTCTAACCCCAAGAGGAAGGCCTGCACCGCAGCTTCATCCGTCAATTAGCAGGTGTACTGGCTAGTAAGGGAGAGACCCCGAAGATCTCGGTGGGGCGCCATAATTTCAGGTATATCAAGTTGATGCTCTGTAGATCTACAGTGTGGAATAAATTCTTAATATAAGCTTAAAATATCCACAATTTTGAGGAGCGGATAATCTCCGAGGGTTAAAGTAAGCGGATTGTGGTTTTTAATAATTGAATTAATATTTTGTCGTCTAAAAGCATGGTATAAAAAAATGTCTTATAAATTTTATTTCAAAAGATTACTGATATTCAGAATCTCTAAACAAAAAATGTATGATAACAATTTGTCTGACCCGGGAACTCACTCTCACTCCCACTATTGTGACTTCTGTACACTCTTCTCTTCTACGTCCGAATACAACTCCTCTTTTCCACTATTTGTCTTATTGAGACTTTTACGGGAGCGACTACCTTTTGACCTCCCAATCGAGAGGAAAGTGTCAGAACCTCGTCTGTCAATTCGCAGGTGTAACGTCTTTCAGGTGGGGTTGGTTTAGGCCTCCAAGTTCTTGGTCCCCATACAGAAGACCTCTCATGTCATCAGTAATGGCACTTGGTGGAACTTGCTACACATATTGAATTAGAGCACTTGTACTTTTCCACAATCTTTATTTATTAAACCTGACCGGTTTCACCTTGCGGCATTCTCAAAAGTTTTTATGACAGTTACTGAACGTTAATTGGATTTGAATTTACAAATTAATAATATTTATAATGTAGGTAGATAAAAAGAATGTGCAATACCAGTTCTAAACCTTAAAAATTTGGATGAACTGTTGTATGGAAAGTCCATCATTTTCGAGGTAAGAAGCACGAACATTCATATAGGTGCTTCTGGTTAGATATGAACCAATACGAGTATCGGAATTTTAAAAATTTCACGCCTGAGGGATTCGCGGTTTTATGGAATTACATTATATTAATTATATTTTTGTTTACATCTTTTTTACAAATTTATTCCCGGGCGAAGCCATCACGGGTCACGGGCCGCTAGTATTTGATAAATGCAGCGCGCAGAACTGAATATGGCCGTTTATTTGTGATGTACGACAGATTATATATTGCTCTAAATACCAAACTTAGTTATAAGGGGCGTATCGAATAACTTAAGAACACCCTGTAGGTACCTGCTGGAAGTTCTTACAGGACCATAACTCAAACTAATACAATAAAGTAATCCGGAGCCCCAATAATCAATTCAAAATATGATAGGCAAAACTTGATAATGAAAGGCTTTAGTTAAGTATATAAATGCTTTCAGCAGATTAAGAAAGATATTTTGGGCAGATTATGAACTGTCCAAGAGTTTAGTTTAATTATAACTTGTACTTGTATGAAATATTTAATTAACAATAAACCACAAAGGCCTTACATCTACATAGTTTTGTAACATGAGGTGAGGTACTCGACATAGTTTTGCAAACTGTATCGTTTCATGCGAAGTGTATGTATTAGACATAAAATACATACAACGGTGACTATGCTGGTGGTAGTACAAACTGGTAAGTCTGTTGGCTATATTCGATTTCCTACTATCCTATTAGCTGATGCTGATCCTGCTGCGTGAAATGCCATTTGTCGCGTATAAAAAAAGATCTAAACCATATGTATATTTAGACGATAGGTTAGTGTTAGATGGAATGTTGTGTGTCCGTGTGAGATATTCTAAAATGAATGTTTCATTGCTCGCATAACCAATCGCGATGAAATATTTTTAAGGATGTGGATTGCTTCTCGATATGTATAGTGTACCATTGTTTCAAGGACCTCTAGTGTATGAGGAGATAAATATAAGAATCTGCTGGTAATAAAATTTAAGAATGAAGTTAACGAATAACATTTTTCTATGTTGACGATGATATAGAGACTATTATCGCATGGATGCAATATTGTCGGACACCAATCAAATTATGACATATATTAACGTCTATAAAAAACAGATTCTTCGAGCACAGAATAGATATAGTCTTCGAGCCTGAACGACGCGCTCTGAAGTAGTAACAAGTTACTCAAATGGAACCATGTTACGTAGATGACGAAGAAATACGCATCTGAAGTACAGGAATCAAATGTCAGGATAAAAAGGTAGTTTTAGTGCTATTCCAGACTCTCCCTATGAAAATTTGTGAGGATTAAGTGGAGCGGCGGGCAACATAAGTTCTAATAGAAAATTGTAAATGTATGTATATTCGAGCACTGTATGAAACCAGGGGTATTTAATCTTTTAATGAGAAAGAATAACTATAAAAGACTGTTATATCTAAAATGCAAAATCTATTCTGCAATTATTCGTGACGATTTATATCATTAAACATGACAATTGTTTGTGTAATTAGAGGCTCATTCATGAAATTAAAATACCAGTGAATTTACAGCAAGGTACCGTGGCGTCGCACACATCAATGCTCATGGGAAATTTTTGTCATTGAACAGAACTTCTACTCATCGGGGAGACGCTGTATTAACAATTTATGTGTATGTATATTGTTAACACGTAACATTCCTCGCAGAACCTACTCTGGTAAAAATAAAACATTGGAGAGACAGGTCGGTTCGGTCTCACCGGGGCCCGAGGGAAATTTTGTCGATCATTTGTGTCAGCAGCTTGGTACTTTATCGATATTCATAAGTGTGATTCGGTTGTTGAAATTTATCGTTATTTTGTGTCGAGTGATCCTGTGCGGATAATGAACACATGACTTATGGCATGTCCCCACTTGCACCGCCCCTTGTGTTCTCTTATGTCACGTCTCTGTGTTATCATAAAGATATCGAATTACAAACCAACGTAACCGTAACCAAAAACCGTATCACTTGGGTGATCTTAGATTTGTATTAACCGCACGCCGTCTCGGGTCTACAGACGCCGGGGTGTAAGGTTGCCCATAGAGCATATCCCTCGCACCCCGACTGACCCTGGGCCATCTCCGGTTTCGAGATGGCCCCCTCGGGTTTGGGAACCACGGTGTGCCCGTCTTGCCCCGGTTTGGGAGTCCAAAGTAGTACCTACTCAAAATATATTAAAGCTATAATGATAATGGTGAAGTATATTCATTTGAAAGTCGGCACCATGACATTGAACTTGAATTGTGGCTACTGGGGCTCTCCCACACTAGTAAGAGTTAAGTTAAGTGAAGACTATAATAAGCATTTTAAACGCGTTTACGTACCAGCTTCATTTCATGCGTGTAAAGCGGTTTATAACACAACTGCCCAAAAAGGAGTGTAATGTTTTCAGAGTTCATATTTGTGAGTGTGAGTTATTAGATTTTAACGTTTAAATGTCTCAACAGATTTAGATGTTTGGGGAGTCGTTACAATCCTTACATTATCCCGAGTGATACTGGTTATATATTTAAAAAATGGATTACGGCGGGCATGGTAGGTTTACATACGAGTTTTATAGGTAGAATTCTAACAGATCGTTATATAATAATATTCTAGGATATATTACACAGCGTCATCTAGACCCTAACTAAGCAGAGTTTATCATAAGGGTTCTAGAATGCGGATGAACATAGGTCCTTAGATAAGTTTTGTAAATAAATAAATATCATACATAGAAACATCCAGACCAATGCATTTATACATATTTGCACACAGCGGAAATCGTTACCGTGACCTCTGACTTAGTATTCGAACGCACTACCACTGCACCACAGAGGACGTCACTACTTAATTAATGGGTCCCAATAGTATATACTTCAAAACAAAAATTCGGAGTATTTATACCTCATCCAATCAATGGAGAGTTAAACTAAATCTACTCATTCCTTGATACCCATATTTAAGTTTCTATAGTTTTAGTTGTAACCCAGAGTTGTGAGATTAAATTCTCTGTGCAATTTCTTCTGTGAATGAGTATCCAGAAACAGTGCGAGAATAAATATATATGTATAACATTGCTATGGGTGCTGCTAGATAAATTAGTTCTAAGAACAAATTTTAGCTTTAAGCCTTGAGCCGAGTCGACAGTGCAAGTCAGGTGACTCGAATATTATTTTCGCTTGCTTGCGTTTCTTATCAAGTACTGAGAGCGAAATCTACGATTATCTACTGGAAAAATTGGAATTGTCGGGGATAATGGTTACTAGAGCGATCGATCATTATATTGTGGCTAAAGCTTAGCAATGTTCAGAAAGATCGATTACAGCAGGATGCAATAATTACGGGCCGCGTCTGTCGTAAAGAATGTGATAGCATCAAGAATGATGAAGTTGTTGAAAAAGTTACAAAACTTAGCGCATTTAGGAAGTTGTTCTGTAAAATTCCTAGGCCAATAACTCCTAGTTGTATAGGGGGCCGTTTCAAGATTGTACGATTACATTTTGAAATATTACAACGTTTGTTTTCATAAGTTAGTCAAGAGTTTGTAGAGGCAATCTTTCATTTATCTAATTTTTATTTATACTTGTGAAAGATAATGGTAATGAGAGTTCATCATCCTGCTAGCAATTTCCACTTATTATTTTTGATTGGTTTGTTAAGTACTGTCTGACCCCGAAAGGGAACCTGCTTCAGAGTCTCAGTGAGGTTGGCTTGGGTCCGAAGGTGTTGATAAGGCCCTGTAAACCTAAATAGCAATCATAATATTATGACTCCAAAAATGTAGGTACACTTTAAGATAGGTCAGCAGTCCTTAAATATAGTGTACACTTTTTTACTCAGTCGCATTTCAACTCAATACCAACTCTGAAATGACAATTAAATGGAGCGCAATTAAATAGAGAGCAATATAATAAGTTCTCCTGAATTAGACAATGGGAACGCAGTACAGTAATTCAAGTGTGTGTTTTTAATGTTGAAATAACTGTTTTTTAACGTATGCTTATGAATGTATATACGGTCCATAGAACAAAAAAAAAACATTTCTACTATCCTACTAATTCCTATTAATCCTACTAATATTAGAAATGTGAAAATTTGTGAAGAGGCTTGTAAGTTTGAACGGAGCCGGCTGCAATTAGGTGCAGGGATAGATTATAGTCTGGAATAACATATAGGCTAGGCTTTTTATCCGTGGAATAGGTTCCTATGCGGGAACAGGGTCAGAATTAATATCATACAACAGCTAGTATTTTATAATTTTGTCTGTCTGTCTCTTGTTTTAGTAATCTCCGAATTGGCTAGTCCAGGCCGATTTTGACTGGTGATTGTAAAATAGCAGGTTCATACTCCACTTCGTACCCACTTCTAAGATAACTAGGAATTCAGTGCAGGGTGTGACTGAAATAAATTGAGCGGAGCGAGCCTGCTCGCTTTCAAGTAAGAGTCCTGACTCTTACTTGAAAAATAAGGCATCTTACTACGGTCGCGCGCATAGCTAAGGCCGCGCGCTCTTGAAACTGTTTTTCGATGATTATTCCTCAATGGTAGATTGTATTTGAACAGTTGACCCCTCTAAACACTCAGCGGTGTCTACACTATCACCATGGCAAATTTGGCCAAGATCGGTATTGTGGTTCCGGAGGAGTACAGTCTCGACCAAACGGCTTAGCCACGTATAAGAGCTTCGCTTCGCTCAGCTCAAAAACACATATCTTTTTAAATTGAAGATTTTAATAAGAACGCAGCTAATTGTAAGTCTGATAAGATTAAATAAATTAATAGCGCTTCCAGAAGTTGTTCTGAAAGTTTAAATTCTATCATAAAGAACATTGAGCTATTAATAATAACGCAATAAAGAATTTCATAGTAAACCGCACAGCCAACATAGTATGCTTTCTAGTTTCGCAATGTCGAATGAATAATCTACTATATGCAGCTTTTTGTCTAAAAACATCTCATTGAAAAAGTTTCTCTGCTTAGTTTTAAGTGCATTAAAGTATAATAAGTTACTTCAAAAGCCAGTACAGTTTATAAAATTCCTCTTCTGATGAGGCCGTCAAGCAGAGTGCCACCATTGATAACATAATACGTGTATGTAATGGTGACCCTCTTTCCTGAGACTTTACCTTCAGCTTACCATCAGGCGAGGTGAAGTCAAATTGACGTGTCCTAAATATAAAAAAAAAAAAAATCTTGTCTGTTTGTCTGTTTATCTGTTTGCTCGCAATGGACGCAAAAACTACTACTACTGATGCGGTTTATTTTAAGTAAAAAGGCCTTGGTCAGAGAAACCGGAGAAATGGCCAAAAAAAGATAACAGACCTCCACTCCGGCGCAGCCGCGGGCATCAGCTAGTAGACAAATATATATGTGTGAAGAAACTTTTTTGATGAAGAAAACCGACTTTTATGATAAAAATGCGCCATGTGCGAGTCGGACTCGCCCATGAAGGGTTCCCGTAGCAGCAAGTAACATAATAGTGTTTTTTTTTTTTTTTGAGTTGATTGAATGAAAGGTAAATTACGGTTACCGATTTATGACGTATTAAATAAAAAACTACTTCTTAGATCTCGTTCAAACCAATTTTCGGTGGAAGTTTACATGGTAATGTCCATCATATTTTTTTTGTTTTACCATATAACATAACATAACATAAACTCACGCCTATATCCCCGAAAGGGTAGGCAGAGGTGCTAGCACCCACATTTCGCCAGTTTATGTTTAGGTCCCAATGTAATAGGGGGCGAGCCTATTGCCATTAACCGGGCACTTATAAACCTGCGATAAATACACACATAACTTCGAAAAGCTACGAAAAGTCATTGGTGTGTGCCATGGTAAAACCTGGGATCGAACCCGAGACCTCGTCTCAGCAGTCCATTACCCATACCACTAGGCTACCGCGGCTAATTTGTTTGTTTTGTCATTCTTTTATTTTAGAAGTTACAGGGGGGGGGGACACACACCCACACACACATCCTACCACTTTGGCAGTGTCTCTCGCGCAAACTATTCAGTTTAGAAAAAAATTATATGAGAAACCTCAATATCATTTTCGAAGGCCTATCCATACATACACACAAATGGGTTTGATAAAAAAATATTTTTGAGTTTTAGTTCTAAGTATGGGGATTTTATTGTTTTAAAATTTATTGTTTTTTTTTCTATTTTTGTTTGAAAATCTTACTGTGGTTCACAGTAGGTATACATCTACTTACCAAGTTTCAACAGCATAGTTCTTATAGTTTCGGACAGACAGACAGACATGACGAATCTATAAGGGTTCCATTTTTTACCATTTGGCAACGGAACTATAAAAAGGCACTGAAAAGTGATATATATAAATAATATAAAATAAACATAAGATAATTAAATGTTTAATTCTAAAGATAAAAAAACATGTAAGACTTTTCTGTTGAAGTCGGAAATTTTCTGTTGAATTGATTACTTTTTCTTGGGTATATGTGGTCCCCTCAGGACCTTCCAGGTCAAGCCAACCTCACCTGAAAGGTGTTACACCTGCTGATAGACAGACTAGGCTCGGAGTTGGGTGGTCATAGCCTGCACTAGAGCCGCGTCCGTTGACTTGTCTTCGAAGGTGTTGGTAGGGCCTTGCATACCCCAGGTAGCTGCCCCCCTGCTACCCCCGTATATTATATACCCAGTTATCAACCATTAATATCGGTTGAAATTGGTTACAGAAGTTACTGTAACAGCGATTGTGTACGCTACAGTATAATGAATGGAATACTAAACTAAAACCTTCGATCCTCGATGGGCAACAACTCGAGCCCAACAACAAGGTCCATTGTTTATCAGCGCACTGTAACACGACTGGAGTCCTCCTAAAGATCTCTCCTATCCCATGAAATTGCTAGATTAGGAACCCACACACTCATAATCATATATTATGAAGGATGTATACGAATCAGTTTGTGTGTTCATTCGGCTGAAACGTTACATTCGAGATAAGGGTGCCAATTGTTACAATACGCCAATTCGGATGTACTACGAAACGTATTTGTACAGGAATAACCATATCATTTAATATTTATTCGTTTGCATTAAGCTTTATTTTGGCGGGTTAACTCTATTAATACCATTCAAGTTTACGATTTTTGGCGATTATCTTGCCGTTAAGTTTATGTTTTGAATTAATTTATAATTAACTAGCGGTACCTCGCGCGGATGTCGGATATCGCAACCAGACTTAGCCTATGTCCTGTCCCAAGCTCTAATCTATCTCTATACCAAATTTCATCAAAATTGGACTTCTAACATAAGCAATTTAGCTTACCTGGAAGGGTTACTGGGATTACTAGAACTTCGTTTACTACACTAATCAGTTCACATACTAGAACTCTTAAAAAAAATACACATTTAAAATGATTACGGGAATGCTTCATGGAGCGACACATTGCATACTGCACATCACCTCAAGTCATTCATCATCATCATTGCACAATTACTGCTCCAGCCTATCATAGACAACTGGTTCGATTTTGTTCAATATTTTTGTGTTATAAAAAATATTTCTATTGTCATAATAAAAATAAATTAAAAGTGAAATAGAGTTTATATATTTCGATAGGCAGGGACAAAATTTATAAATTAATTTTAACTTCCAGTTCCCGTAGCGAACTCCGATAGCGGTAACTGCAAATTTCAATTTTACAACGCTGTTCGAGTTAAGTCGCTGTATAAGTGATATTACTTAGTGCCAGGTATTTTGTTAGGGACTATCGGTGTGAACTGAATTTCCTTTTGAAAACATATTTGGGAAAATCTAATGAGGTTTTAAAACCTTTAAAACCTCTCTGAGAAAGTCTCTTTTGATTTACATACCTGATAATATGTTTACATATTTGTGAATAGGTCACACAAATACAGCCTCTATGTCTTTGGATGTATGACTCGCTGCCAAGATATTCGGGGGGGTACAAGTCAAGTTCACCTAGCAGCCTGTGCATAATATGCTGACTAATGGACGAAGCGAAGCTCTGCCGTGGGTTGGGTTGAGGTGAGAGTAGTTGAGGTTGGGTGGTTAGTCAGCAGTCAATCCCGTAAAGCCAAAATCTATGTAACTGGGACTATTACTAATGCAATCCAACCCAAACAAGTATATAACTCACCTGATAGTAAGCTGTCACCATAGTTTATGGACGCTTGCAATACCAGGGTACCACTTGCGCTGTTGATTCTGTAAATCCTTCTAATGTCGTTTTTAAAGAACCCCATTCGTAAGGTTTATTCCTCACATATTTTGTAGAGGAGTTTTTTCTTACTCTGTACATAGATCTCATTAATGCCCATCGTTGCTAAGGTCGGACGCAATGCTCATAAATTTTTCTAATGAAGCGGCTCGCCACCTAATTAGAACAGAAGACAGTCGGCCTGTGAAACTGCTTTATCTGAAAAGTTTATAACATTCCCCCGACGAGTATCTGTGTTGAAACAGAGACGTGATAATAATATACATACAAAAAGTTTGCTACTCCCCGCCAGAGAGAGCTCAAAAATAGGAACTTAATTTAATCTCTATATGGTTTCTTTCCTAACTATATGTGATGGAACGAGATCCCATATCTGTATTTGATTACAGTGTTTTTTTATGCATAACTTCCACGCAGTTTTATACGTAAACTGTATCTGCTTCTATAGGTCGTAGCGTGCTGTTATCAATAAATAATATATTTATGGTAATATAAGTGCCATTGGACACGTAGTTTAAAAGTTCTACGATCATAAAAATTATCATAAATCTCATGTTCATCCATCGTGTGCGTTCGTGAGAGTAGTTTTCACAAATAATATCACAAATTTACACCTTATGACCTTTAAATTTAAATACATTGCATACTTGAATTATTTTGGACTGACGGTAAAAGGATCTAGGTCTAGAATCAACGTCATCAGTTTGTAAGCATACCCCTCGAGAAGGCTGCCAAAGAGAATTTAATGCCGCATCGCAAGGTGGCGCTGTTTGATCCAAAGTATAGGTAGTCATACAGTCCAATTCAACATGACCTGATCGCAGCTACTATATCAATGAGTTTATGGTAAAAAATTATTAAATAGCGCGCGCAGTTTGAAGAAACGTTTGGGGATAGCTTCCTGCCAGTTTGCTCACTCACTACAACAGTCAATTCATAATTATATGAATCAGAAGCTAAAAATAAAACTAATATTAACAAATGCCAAAGTACCTTTTTTTTTTTCGTGCGGAAATCCCTTCGGATACCCCCCCGCCGCCCAGCAGGGGCGGTTATGTCGGGCTTGAACCGACTAAAACCGCACGCCGTCTCGGGTCTGCAGACGCCGGGGTGTAAGGTTGCCCATAGAGCATATCCCTCGCACTCCGACAGCCTGGGCCATCTCCGGTTTCGAGATGGCCCCCTCGGGTTTGGGAACCACGGTGTCCCCGTCTTGCCCCGGTTTGGGGGAGGGGCGCTAGTCTCCCCACCGCCAATGCCATAGTACCTTCAAATAAAAATAAATAGAAAATATATTTGTAACTTTTACTCACGCAACAAAAGCTCATTTAACTTTTCAGATGAGGGCTCTTCGTATGCATGAACAAAAATTCATTCTGGCAACCGTCAACTTTTCCTCAGGACATGCATGAATAAGTAACGTCATTTGTTGAAGAAAATGAGAGATTTCGCAGTAGTTTAGTTGAAAGCTATATACCTACAACAACTAGTACTTTGTGCGTTTGAAACGGACCGTCCGACCGTGTGGTGTCACACCGTGCCCCATAGTTCAACAACACATCTAACATTGTTGCTATTATTTACGCGGCCCGTTTTTCAAATAAGTCTATAATAAAAATATATAGAAATGTTGTGAGTGTATTCGGCCTTGGCGCTGCTCGGTTGTTTGCAGGACATGTTTTAGTTAAAATGTAATGTCTCGGCAAAGCAGGCGAATGTAATTAAAGCCACACTGTGTTCTCTTTTGTTTGTAGAGGACTTAAAATGACAATGTAAGTGTAAACATTTTTAACCCTTTCGTTTTTAAGTCTTCTTAACACCTGATTTTTTATTATACCTCACATTATTCTTTAACATTTATTACTAAATATAAATCTTAATTCTATAATTAAATATTAACGATTCCTTAAAACTTGAATAGTATACTAAAAAATTCAGATTATGTTTGGGTACTTACAGATACAACAAATAATAAATACTGCAACATTTATTTCTTCACAAGCTTTCGGATTGGTCGTAAATCGCTTTAAGATTGGTAAAGCCGCTTGGGAGCTAGGAGTTACGAAGTCACTGGCAGACAATAAGCGTTTAAAGTATTACTATTAATGACATTAAATTTGTGTTTGAGTTTCTCGAAGGCAAATTTGTTTATACACTGATAGAAAAAACCCTTATTGTGTTGAGAATCGACCATGGTGATCACTAAACTAATATTAATGCTTAAAATCATGTGCCATAGAATTGATCAATAACTTAGTCACTGCATCACCTATCGCATTCCATGAAATCATAATAAGTTTAACATTAACTTGATCGAAAAAAATGGGGGCGTATTTGAAGGTGAAAAAAACATGAAATGTACCTTAATGAGCAGCCTTTTTTTCTATATTTACGGTGCGACAGAAAAATAGTACAATTCAATCTACAGTAGATATCAAATTTCATTCGTTTCGGTCGTTACGCGGCTAGGTAATATTTTAGGGTTCTGTACCCAAAGAGTAAAACGGGACCCTATTACTAAGGCTCCGCTGTCCGTCCGTCCTAGCGCCAGCTAGACAGTTGAAATTCAAAATACAATTAATCCAAAAACAAAATAAAATGAACATTTAAGGGGGGCTCCCATAAAAAACTTGATTTTTTGCTCAATATTAGTAACGGCAATAACCAGGCTTGTTCTCAGGATTCCTGATGGCTAGACAGTTAACATTTTTAAGGATGATGTATTTCTGTTGCCGCTAAAATGAGAAATACTAGAAACAAAATAAATATTTAAGGGGGACTCCCATACATACAAGAAATGTGTTTTTTTTTGCCGTTTTTTGCTTGATATTCGTAACGGCAACAGATAGATGCTTGAAATATTCACAGAATATTTAGAAATAAATTTAGGAGGGCTCCTATTGTATAGATAATGGTACGGGTCCCTACGTGCGCGAGCAGATTAAGTTTCTAAGTTGACCCGACTACTTAGCCTTGGTGGTTACTTTTCTGTAAACACATATAAATAGCATGAAGTAGTGTTTCTTTGGTCGTTGTCGTGTCATCTTAAATTAAAATAACATTTATATGTACTAAAAATGTGCAAACGTCATGTTTGTTAAGCTGAAAATCTATTTATACAGCTTACTGTATGAGTCTAGTGTGTGAAGAGCCCTATCTCTACCTTTGGGGCCCAAGCCAGCCTAACCTACTAGATGATGCACCTGCTAAATAACAGAAGAAACACTTGCGCAGGCTTTCCTCACGCGGTTGGGAGGTCAGGCGGTACCCGCTTCCGGAAAAAATGACATCCCAATCAAAAACATTAAGCGAACCTCAGGCTAAAAAGTGCACACTTTGGATACAACTCAGAAATCGCTATAAGGATGAGGATGATGACTGTATGAATCTAGTGTTCATAATATACTATTCTGCAATATTAAATGAACACTACGATCGCGAAGAGTCTTCTTTTCAAGAAATAAAACATTAAAGACTCAACTATGAGCTGGCAGCAAATATTGTAACTGGTTTTCTTAAAGGTTTTAAAGTTGAGTATTTGCCTTTATATAAACAAGGAGGGAATCTGAAATACAACTTTATATAATATAACTAGAAAAATAACTTGAAGAAAAATCAGGCGCTTCCAATTTGGGGTCGTTCTCCCGCGGGTTCCAACAACCCTCGCACAAGCCTGAGGGTTGTAACTTGAAGAGAATGATTCGATTTTTGTTCCGTTAGCAGTTCGCGTGTGTCGTGGATTAAATATTTCTTGGCGTTTACGTTCAGACGTGTATATAGAAGTAGGGTATCGGAATATCGGGCTCAATTTAGACCCTCTGGCGTTTTGGCACCGCTTTCACAATTTACGTTGTTGAGATTTTGCACTAGCTACAGATATCGTTGTGCAAAATCTTAAATCTTTTTACCAGAAGTTGAGCAATGTTGTTGAAGTTAGGCCTGCAGTAGACTTATCCTACACGCCTTGACTTGGCATCGAGTTCAACAGACAAGTCTGTGTTTGTGACTTTTGAATTATCTATTCATTATTTATTAATCAGTAATTCAATTATTTATCACTTTTCAGTGTACATTTTTGTACTTTTTGTTATTTATATAACATGCTCAAACCTGTACATTATTGAATGAGTTTTTTGTGTGTATATGTTTTGCGTCCCATTCAATGAGTAGCAAAAGTATTATTGTCAATGTAGTACTTTTTCAAGGGCAGTGCTGATTCTGAATTTCCTCACATGAAAACAGTTTGCCCTACCCGGGAATCAAACAGAGCAGTCGCATTTGCTACTCCTGCAGTAGCAAATGCGACTGCGGCTTTTAGTATAAATATTATAATTAAATATATAATATATTTTAAGTAAGTCACTAAATTATCGCACATTATCCTAAATTCATTTCATATAATAAAACATATATTTCTATTTCTATCCACCTAAAGGTTGAACGAGATCGCTCTCGGCGATGGCGCCTATTGTACATTTTAGTGTTAGTGTGTAAGAAAATTCTTTAGTTCATTGTGGTGTATGTTTCATTAAAGAAAATTTATCTTATTTTATATATAGTCCGTGGCAGTTACTACAGGTTAGGTACACTGATGTGTAGTTCGAAAAAGCGCATCTTTAGCGGAAGCTTTTACCTTAAATGCAATTTCATAGCAACTTCTGATTTATAAACACATAGGTATAGCATACTTCGCTTAACGACCTCCGTCCTCCATGAGCGCAGGCCTGGGGGTGGCGAGTGAGGCCACCTGTCACCCCAGCAGAAGCAGGCCGGGACGGTGGGGCGACTAGCGCCCCTCCCCCAAACCGGGGCAAGACGGGGACACCGTGGTTCCCAAACCCGAGGGGGCCATCTCGAAACCGGAGATGGCCCAGGGTCAGTCGGGGTGCGAGGGATATGCTCTATGGGCAACCTTACACCCCGGCGTCTGTAGACCCGAGACGGCGTGCGGTTTTAGTCGGTTCAAGCCCGACATAACCGCCCCCGCTGGCACGCGGGGGGGTATCCGAAGGGATTTCCGCACGAAAAAAAAAAAAAAAAAAAAAAGGTATAGCATACTTAGTACAGAAAATTTATTTCTTAAGTGTTTGATCCACTATTAGATTATGATGAGAAAATAAATGGTTAGAAATATTTACCACTCTCTAAGAATTCAAATGATATATTTCCAATTAATTTCGAGATATTTCAACTCACGGCTTTTATTGTGACGACCATGTTATATACAAAGGCAAGGGTACTGTAAAAATCGATCGTAATCGATAAATTGAAATAAAAATATTTCTAACGGATTTGATTTATTATTTATTTAGTATTATTTTATTATTTACTAGATGTTGTCCGCGACTTCGACCGAGTTAAGTTCATAATCGATCTAAGTATATTTATTTCTATTTGGAATTATTTATTATGAAGAATAAAGTCTTCTTTGGTTAACTGACTCATCAACGTAGAGCTAAACTATCAAAGCTGTAATTACGAAATTAGTACAGTGGGTTCCATCTATCACTTTAATAACGTGCCGAATGAGGTGGTGTTATGCGCTCGTGTTACATTGACAATTCGTTCGAAATAGAGGTTTATATGACATGAAAATCAATTTTGCATGATTCCTTAATATAATAGCGTGATGATATTAATTATGAAATGTTTATACGTAAGTATCTAATCAACTATCTTTTATACGTGAGTAAGTCTGTGGAGTTTCAAGATTTTACAATGTACAACGTAAAGCGTGAGTAACAGTCTGGATTTTGACAATGTTTCCATTCCGCCAAAGTACACAAATCGACCTTGTTATAATAACGTTGTCATCAATTATAGTTTCGACCGATTTTGCTCTACAGCTCCTATGATACCTATAATGATGTAATTATATATAGCGTAGTATATGGCCATGCCCTAGAAGAATGTTCGTGCAAAATTTCAGCTGAATCTGTTCAGCGGTTTTCAAGTGACGATCGAACAACGATAATAAAAAATAGACAAACAGACAAACCGATAAAAATTCTAAAAATCACATTTTCGGCATCGGTGTCCCTTTTTCGGAAAATGATTGAATGTACAGTTTTCACCTCTTTACGATTTTATTATATGTATCATCTCCGAATTCGAGTCTATTCTGATAATTTTCTAAAATAATTTAAGGTACCGCGGTTTTAGTGAAATACATCGCAGTATAAACATAACATAACATAACTTCACGCCTGTATCCCCGAAGGGGTAGGCAGAGGTGTATTACACACACCCACGATAAACATATAGTTCAGATTTCGACTTATACTCGCATGCTTCGTAAAATAAAAAACAGAATTGGAATACCATGACGGCGGAAATGGAAAAATACATATGCCATCCACGGCGTGTCGTAGTTTATTATTTTATACTTGGAGTGCGGTCGGAAAATAACATTTCTTTCACGAGCGCTGTGGACCACAATCGATTGCATACATGTTAGTTTCCCGATACTGATATTTTTGAATTTGCACACGAAAACGGCGTGTTGATTCAGCGCACAGCTTTAGAAAAAACACGTGGACATGGTTTTTGTAACTGAAACTAAACCTTTATGTTACTACATAATCTTAGCAAAAGGGGTCTATGGGAAACTATTAACGTCTTCAGAGCCCAAACCAACCTCGCCTGCTTGCGATCAACAGACAAGGCTCTGACGCAGGCTTTGATATCGAGGTTGGGATTTCAGACGGCATCTGCACCCGTAAAAGTTAAAATAAGCTGTATAAAATTGGACAGATTGGCCGGACTGTGCTCGCCGGCTCTGACGTGAAAGCCTCGGATGAAACTAGGATCAACACAGAGATGATACTGATGACTTATGACTGTATTTTATCAGATAAACAAGACATAATATCGCTATCAAATAATGGTCGTATCGAAAAGGAATTATCTTATACAGAAACTAGCGGACGCCAGCGGCTACGCCCGCGTTATATTATGCATTTATTTTACATATAAACCATTCTCTTGAATCACTCTATCTATTAAAAAACCGCATCAAAATCAGTTGCGTAGGTTTAAAGATCTAAGCATAAAGGGGGACAGACAGCCGGGAAAAGCGACTTTGTTTTATACTATGTAGCGATAAAGTACAGTTAAATAATAACTAATTAATCGCATAGCGTTCAAAAATCGGACTCAAAAATATAAGTACTGTCCAAATTATCATATTTACGTCATTTGGAAGGCTCCGTTACTAATATGATCTATTTATGTCTATACCTATACTAAGTATTATTTAAATAGCTAATCGTATGTATAAAAACAGCAGCATTACAAAATGAACTCTACACTACTCTGTACGAAATTACGTCTTCATATCAGCCTTACAATACAGAATATAAGGCGTAAACCACGCAGGCCATATTTTATTTTATCTTAGAATATATTATGTCAAACCAGAGTGTCATGACACGATAACAGTGCGGAGACGAGAGCAATCTTGTCGCTCTCACGTAAGTGCAAAAGTCTTTATTGTTTTCAAGGTACACACCTCTAACTTTTGCTAGCTATATTCTTATAGCATATTAATTTTCACTCTACTTAACAGTGAAGGAAGACACGCTAAGAAATTTTCGTAAGAAACTTTTTGGCACGAAAATAAAAAAAAAAAAACAAAAAATAGGTACGGTGTACGATTGATTTGATAATAATATCTTCTAGGAAATTAGCGTTAAATCACAAATGCATTGTAAATAATATTGGATAAAATATTTGAGTACGGAAGCAGTTACTTTATGATAGAAGAAAAAGGAGGTGTTTGGGGATCCACCAACATCTTCAGGGTCTAAGACAAATCTCATCATGAAGACAACTGGTGGTAGAAATTTGATGACACAAATTTGTCACAAAATTCGGCCGGGCTGGTACCACCGTGCACGATTGCGAAAAACCCTCCATAGTAATCCAATTTCGGTTTGATTGCGTTCAGGGGTCAGCAAGTGCATAGCCGGGCAGGGGGATTGTGGTCGCAGCACTAGTGGGACCGGTGCGTGTCACGCAGTGCTGCGACGACAATACTATTCTGATGAGGCCGTCAAGCTGAGTGCCACGATTGTTAACATGGTACGTGCATGTAATGGTGACCCTCTTTCCTAATACTCTACCTTCAGCTTACCATCAGGCGAGGTGAAGTTAAATTGACGTGAGCTAAATATATAAAAAAAAATCTGGTAATGGAATTTTACAGTCGAGACGAAAGATGACCGGGAAGTATACATCATGATTTTATTACTATAAATATATAGTATTCGGCTATGAATGCTATTACTATAATATAGTATTCAGCTTTACACTCTAAATAAATCAATAAATATACTACGACATGCTACACAGCGCTTTCTAGACCCAAAGTAAATATAGTGTAACTAACTAGCGTGTGTTCTGGGTTCCAAAATGCGGATAAACATACTTACTTACATATTAAGTAAAATAGAAACACCCAGACCAATGCAAATAGACATATTCATGCATACAAATATTTGCACTGAGCGGTAATCGAACCCGCGCCCCCTATCGTTACAGTCGAATGCACTACCGCTACGCCACAGCGGCCGTCATGAATAGATTAGGAAAAAATATGAATTTGAATAAAAGTTTTAGTTTTTTATAAATATTTGAATTTGGTCCTTAGCTCGAGTAGAGATAGCGGCAGAGGGAGATAAACGCTCGCGAGACTTTCTGTAGGTATTCACGCACTATCCATTAATGAGTGCGAATGCGTCCCAGACATTTTGTGAAAGTCGTTTCTGGTATTATACCCGAAGAAGGGAAAATTATTATTTAATCCATACTATTTACTGTTATTTTTAAGTGGTACGTTGTATCTAAGTTATTCTAAGTTACATCGGTTTACCTACGAAACCGACTATGAAAAATAGGTACATTTCTGATTCTTTTTAAGCACTAGCTTTGAAAAGAAGCTATATGAACAAAATATAGACTACGTGAGATCTAAGTTATATAGTATCATAACACCTGAAAGCCGCTTATCGCAGACGTTTGAAACCATATTATGAATTGTGTATGTACATGTCTTAGGTTGTGAAAGCAACCGTCAGCGTTGCGATTACTACGAAGTTGTACACAATATGGTTTCCTTTTACGCAAGTGTTAAGTTGCATGGGGAGCTGTGATACATTGTAGAGTGATCGAATATTACATTATGTGAAAATACAAAGCTGGGGACACAAAGTGGAGCGAGACAGGAGAGGGCGTACCGCGTAAGTAACTGCAGAACTTGATTATCTTAACTAGATTTATAGTTCAACGCCTGTGTCAATCGATCCGGTGTGCAATATTCAAACGCATTCACGTACTGTGGACCAATAGAGCTACCGGTAGTCAAAAGGAATGGCATTTGGATTTGCAAGGCCGATGATATGGCAATGCGGGTTAGGTAACTCCCATATAAAGCTATAAAGATTTTTTCTATCATTTACAAGTGTAGCGTTAAAGATTAAGTACGTCTAAGTCTATATTTTTCGATAGAGATATCGGAAACTCCGTGCTAACTTTTAAAATTTCGGGTTCCATGATATACAAATATGTTGATGGAAATTAGCGCGATTACGTGCGGCGTCGCGTGCTCACGCCTTTACATATCTCCAACCACCGTTTACGTATACTTCTTTCCCACGCAATGAAATTAGATTATCAAATGACTCCCCTATGTGCGAGAGCTTAAGAGTTTTAAAGTGGAGTCCTAAAGGTGATGTTGGCAGACGCCTTAGTCGTGCGGCATACGCAGAACATTCGTCGTAAAGTACCCATGTTTACGACCAATGCCGCTCTGCAGTACATTCCACTCGTAAAATACAAACACCCGGCTTGATTATACGTGCTGCCTACGACTGAAAGGCCTTTTTTACAGTATAGTCGAAGTTAATTGTGAATTTTTTAGTGTAAGGGTGTTTTATTGGCCAGCAAAGTAATAAAATGTTCATGTTTTAGGCATGTTTCACGCTCCACCGCACCCGCCTTTGGTCCGCCAAAACGACATTGCACAGATTCAAGTACAGTGGTTTTTCTTCATGTTAAACAATTGAGCCGCAATTTGATTTCCCGTTCTCATTTATAATAAATTGTACCAAAGTTTATTTATAATTAATCTATATTATAAGTATTTTGTGGAAACGTATTTACCGGATGGTGAAAAACGCATCAAAATACGTTACATGGTTAAGGAGCAGATATAGTAGAGTTAGCAGATATACAGACCGACGACGTAGGATTTTTTTTTAATACTATATAAAGAACAAGAATATTTACTTGGCCATGTTTCTGCGAATGACAATTATTACAATTATTAAAGTAACATCAACACTAGTTAGGTACCCAAATTAATTACAAGCTTTTATTATCTCACACTCTCTGTGCCGGTATTTGGTGGTATAGGTAATTGATCGGACATCAGAGATCGCAATTTGAGTTATACTGTTGATTACAGATATGTAAACATATCGAACACAAACAATTATTTCACCTGCAGGCGTTCACAAGAATACTTTTATAGGGGTTACAGAGTAAAGCTTTTTGGAGTCGCGAGAGATTGGAATAGAGACTATTACAAAGGCCAGTGTCTTTGTAGTCTCCTAGCTAACCATGCGTCATCGGTTGAAGTCCAGACGTTTTATAAATTACCAGATTTAGGTTGAGTGTGTATTATTGTCATTAATTATGGAAATAATATACACTCAACCTAAATCTGCTTGATTTGTAAATCGTTGTATGTTTTTTCGTGTCGATGTGGTGGCAAACTGACTAAGCTCTACGATAAAATATAGTATACTGATAAAACCTGTTGCTGATAGATAAAAATGATTATAATTTAAATCTAAATCTAAATAACACGCTTTGTAGTCAAATGAAATATATAGGACTGCAAACAAACCAAATAAGTCACTATTCAAAGGCTTCGGGAAGTCGTTGAAGATTCCCACATTCCACATTCTAACTCAAATTAATCAAAGTCATTCAAAGTCATGTTAATGTATTGTCATCTTTATGCGACATACTTACAAAGTTTTCAATGGATACGATAATTAGAAGTTTAGACTTGGTTACGTACATAGTTAGAATGCGAAGTTATTAAAAAGTTTTAACAAAAAAGCACGTCGCTTCATAGTTGCCTTGACTAGAGTGTCAGGATAAGTTTGAAGCGACGTTATATCTGATTCGGTATTTATTGAAATCTTGAAGCAATTAGTATACTAACATTTTCTACAAAATTAAATCGTAGTCAATAACCAGGACGGGGCGCGAGAGTCCTTTTTAGTGAAAATACTCTGTCAACTGAGTGACCAAACCCGTTTTTTCTTCATCTTCCCGGTTTTATTCAAAGCATGTATTTTGGAGACCGGGTTCCCAATATTTTGGTGGGGAACCATACACCCGAATACTATTCATAGTAATGTCAATAGTATGTACCTCTATGGTTATCTACATTATCGAAGAGTATAGGATAGTAACTTCTTTGGGAATTAGTAGGTATATCAATGACAATGCTGTAACACAGGAACTGAAATATGACCCGTTAATGCGGTCACGACCCGAGTTCGGACAATAAAAGTCATGACGTACACATGACGCAGACAGAGTGACTATGACGTGGATAACAAATCGAAATGAGCACGAGTCCTCTTGTATCTCGTGATAGTAAGAGCATAAAATGCTCGGCTGTCTACACTAAAGTACGCAAGTTACTGCATTCTTCACAATTCTACGTAACTCTAGTACGTATTCAGGATTCACTACCTTTTCGACGCATATGGCCCTTTTTACAAGATTACGTCAGAGGCGAGAAGTAACATCGCGGTTGTCAACACAAATTTGGCGGCTTCCTTGTAATATAAAGTAATAGGGAATCTTACACTTATCTATTTTCAGGTATTCGTCCTATTTCAATGTGGTATTCTCGTGTCTTTGAGAACCACTCACGAGTTGGGGTTCCTTTAGTTGTGAGAATGCATTTTATAATTATATAATGTCATCATCATATATGTGCCAGGATCGTTGCTAGTGGAAACATATGGTTTCTGGCTTCCCCATTGAGAAATAGGCGTGACTATACGTATATCTATACTATTATATAATTGTTGAATATATTGCTTCCGGGATGTTTGGCTGTGGTCCATAGGAAACCTGTGTTCCAACTACACAAGTTGTTGGAACACAAGTTTCCTATGTACCTATAAAATTGTAAATTAGTTGTCTCTGTAGATTGAAGATACTTAATAAAGAAATTCGGTTGGGTTATGTTAAATAAACGATTCTGGTCACAAATATTTTTTTTTTTGGTATTCTTGTCAGTCTGTCTGTTAATCTGAGAGAGAAGAAAAAGAAAAAAAAAACGTTGGTCGGATTTGTTCGCGATAAACGCAAAAACTACTGAACGGATTTTGATGCGGTTTTCCATTAGAAAGGTCTTAGTCAGACCTAATATCTACCATATGTTTGATTGCAATCTTTTTTTTTAATGAATGATAGGTTCACGTTTGACCACTATCTCACCTGGTCGTAAGTGACGATGTGGTCTACGATGAATCACGTTTGCCTAGAAGGAGCCTATTCACTCGAGACTTGAAGATTCCGATGTTATAGATTTCCGGAAACACAGACTCAGGCAGGCAATTCCACTCCTTAGCTGTACGCATAATAAATGTGTCGCCAAAACGTTTGGTGCGTATGAGTGGAATATCCACCGGCGCACACTCTCCGAAATGCATCCGATAAAAGAACGATAGGCCTGCAACTTTGCGTCGATGTTCAAGGCTCTGAAGCCTTTTCTCGACGAGTGCATCGTTGTTAATGAGCCTCTTGGCCCGCCTCTCTCTCGTCTCTTGGTTAAGTAGAACCGGAGACATGACCAAAAAAGGATAACTGACCTCCGCACGGGCGGAGCCGCAGGCATCAGCTAGTAATTATTAATGTCATCATCATCATGCGAGTCCGATCTCGGTTGTATCTCAAACTTGCACTTTGGAGCCCGGGTCCCTAGAACTTTTTATTAACTTCCCATTCTAACTATGTATGTAAACAAGTCTAACTATCTCCTAATTGTCGTATCTACTGAAAACTTTGTTTGTATGTCATATCCAGATGAATACATTAACCTGACTTTGAATAACTTAGATTAATTTGAGTCAGAATGTGAATAGTGGTGAAATCATCAACGACTTCCCGAATCCCTTAAATTGTGACTGATTCGGTTTGTTTGGAGTCGCGTATATGGGTTATAAAGTGTGTTATTTAGTCTTTTAAATTATATTCATTAGTATCTATGATGTCACTCAGTTGGCAGAGTATTTTCACAAGAAAGGTCTCTCGCGCCCCGTTCAAGATCTTGACTTTATGATTTAATTTTGTAGGAAAAGTTAGCATACTAATTGCACCAAAAATTTCGAATGATTCGGTATCAGATATAACGTTGCTTCATAC
Source organism: Cybosia mesomella (assembly GCA_946251805.1). Taxonomy (NCBI): domain Eukaryota; kingdom Metazoa; phylum Arthropoda; class Insecta; order Lepidoptera; family Erebidae; genus Cybosia; species Cybosia mesomella. Next base: position 22,566,715 of record OX276390.1, on the reverse strand, counting down.
TTGTCGTGACACTCTAGTCACGGCAAATATGAAGAGACCGAATCAATCTCCCACTTTACAACATGAGCCTACGCTTTTACATATACGCACACAATCGTAACCTATCGTTACGATTGTGTGCGTCGGAACAATTCGGTTACAAAATAGCTTACGATTGTATTGACGCGTCCGAGTGAAGTGTGACGTTTATGAGCGGGGGAGATGAGTATCCGTTCTGTGTGTAATGCTATTAAATATTTTACAATTAAACTTGGAAGCATTTATTGTCCTCATTCGAATTAAACCCTTTAAATTAGCCTGTGAATTGATCCATCGTGAATTACATTTGGATGCGCAAGGCGGAGGATCGGGTGCTATGGCGTAAAATGAGAGAGGCCTATGTCCAGCATTGGACTGCAATAGGCTAATTGATTGATTGATTGATTGAAGTACATTTAGAAGGCTGTAGTATATCAGAAAAAAATTAAACTTTCGAAAGAACGCGTGGGTCTTGGGCCAAGTGGTATCTTCCAGGTGCTAATAATAAACTACGATTAAGTACTGACCTACCTAAACCCGTCTGCTGCAAGTTTAGGCTACGTTCATATTGTTTACTTTTCAATTTATTTTTATTAAACTTTTAATGCTTCAAAGACTATCCATATCAGCGGTTCATAACGTGGAATAACGGAATTCAAATGCACCCTATAGGTATACATATTAATAGAGGCCACAGCGGCATATCCGCTCGTATCAGAGCCACTCGACTGGAAAAGTATCTCGACCCTAAAAATGTTTCAAGCCAAAATAACTTTCTATTGAGTTCGCGTTGCGAGTAGCGCCTCAAGAGCTACTTAAAAGCGGTGGGAGTTATATTTTTATACTTTATACTACATACATGTTTTGATTGGTGAACAACAATAGTATATTATTAGACAAGGGTTGAAAGTCACCCATTTCACCTGAGGTATTTCTTCGAGGGTGAAATGGGTGACATTCACCCGAGCTAAACACTCTACTTTTCATTTCGACTATGTGAGGAAATTAAAATACTACACATATATTCAATAGAACAGGTATATTGATAATCACTTAAAATTTAAAGTAATATTAGAACATTTTGAAAAAGTTATAATTCAGTTAAGTTATAATTCACGAATCTATTGGTTACATTGTAATCGAGTTGGCGAGATGGCGCATCTAGGCTGCCATGTAAAAAAAAGCGCCACGATATCAAGGCATTATGACGTAACTTAATTATCATGGACTCCATGGCAAAACGGAAAATTAAAAAAAAATACTTTTCATCTCTCCTGTTCGGAAAGTTTAATTTTCATGGGTAGATAGCCGGGTGGAAAGTAGCTTATTCATCCCTAGGGTGGAAAGTAATTTTTTTTTAATTTTAGGGTTTGCCATGGAGTCCATGATAATTAAGTTAAGTCATAATGCCTTGATATCATGACGCTTTTTTTTTACATGGCCGCCAAGATACTCGATTACAATGTAACCAATAGATTCGACTTTCGTGAAGTATAACTTTTTTTTTCAGAATTAAAAAAAATAATTTAAGTTTGCTAAATAATTAGCGGGAAAACGAGATTCAATATAAATAAATACCTTGTGTTAATTGTGGTTAAAAATGGTTTTGGAAAGTTATTCCAGTGACATGGATATTATTTAACTCCCGATGAAATTAAAGAACAGGTAAAAGCTGTTGTTCATAATCTATTTCCAATTTTATTATACCTGTTTCATTAAATGTGTGTGTAGTATTTTAATTTCCTCACATAGTCGAAATGAAAAGTAGAGTGTTTACCTTGGGTGAATGTCACCATTTTACCCTTACTCCAACCGAACTATTGGCGCTCTCACTTCGTTCGAGCGCCAGAAATATCTCGGGTGAAATGACTGACTTTCAACCCTTGTGTAACAATCTACTATTTACACCTGTGAAGGAAACGGCAAAGGAGATGCAAATTAAACGATTCACAAACTGTTAGCAAAATATAATCACCTTTCAACAGAGTTACAATTATATTAAATCACAGTACTGACCTTAAGTGTTTTTACAATTCAATCCAAACGTCGACTGCCTTAGCGTTGCGACTGCGTTAAGAATGTGTTTAGTTCCAATTGACTGAATAAATGTTTTAAAGTTTTTATTGGTGAAGCTTGAGCCCTTATCCGTTATTAATCGCGTGGGTGAGCCTGAGAAAGAAAGAAGAAATAGCTTATAAGGGTCCGAAATACTCTTATGCTTTCCTTAGTTTTCGTACTTCGTACAGGTGCAAGGCAAACATACTTGGTGAACGCGTCGACAACTACTAGTATGTAAGTAAAACCCCGTTTACTACGTGGAAAAAGCCCAAGATGCTCGGCTTGTAACGTATGAAACGGTATTTCAACTTTCGGAATCGGGTGGAGTAACCCCTCTTTAGCTCCCGCTGGTACCTTGTGTATTTCTTGATAAACCTACGCATTTTCGGGAACCAAAATTGAGACCGTACCCGCTCCAGTGTTTTGTCGAAGCCAAAATGATCCACGTCATCATGATTGGCTTTTAATAGCTGCCACGTACGGCTCTTGGTACGACCCATCTAGTTGTACCGTCTTGTAACACTCGAAACACTCTGCCATTTTTAATGATATATTCTTTATGAATACCAGAAATCTTTAATGTTTCCGAATCTTCCATAACCAGCTTGATACGTTTAATTACTTCGTCAGCCGACTGCACAGTGGCAATCCAGTCAGCAGACGCAATAAACAGTATGTCAAGCGTGTGTAATTTTTCGTCCAATTCTGCAGACACAGGCTACTGAGCGCATCTACGTGAGACATCTTCTCCCCCGGGCGGTAAACAATTTCACAATCAAATTCTAGAAATTGTATCCACCACCTAGCTATGCGGGGTATAAGATCTCTTTTGGTGAAAGTAGAACGTACAGCGCTACAGTCTGTTACTATTGTAAACTTTATTCCGATCAAATATGAGCGAAATTTGTTTAGAGCACAGATAACAGCGAGCGTCTCGAGTTCAAAAGAATGAGGTTTCATCTCATCGGCCCGAGTCTGGCGGCTAAAGTACGCTACCGGTCGCCAGAGATCGGATTCTTTCGTTTGAAGTAAGATGCCCGCTAGCCCAAACTTACTAGCGTCAGTATGCAGTTGGGTCTCTGCGCTATAATCATAAAGTGCCAGTATAGGTCTTTCTGACAGTAGTTGTTTGATAGTATCAAAGGCCTGAGTTTCGACATCACGCCATTTCCAAGGCATGTCTTTCTTTAAGAGATTTGTTAGGGGTCGAATCGTCAGAGCAAACCCCTTCACGAACCTCCTGAAGAAACTAGCGAGTCCGAGGAATCTTCTAATCTCGTGTTGATTCTGTGGTTCCAGGCTTGATACCATCCTTGTCTATTTCGAATCCAAGAAAATCAATCTTTTCTTTAAGGAAACGACATTTCTCCATTTTCAAAGTTAGCCCGGCTTCACGTAAAAGGCTTAAAACCTCTTCATGCAGTTCTAAACCCTCTTCGAATGTTCAAAATGTCATCCATATAAATAACAACATATCCAACCTTGGATTTACTTAAGATTTTGTGGATTGCCCTTTGGAAGACTGCGGCCCCCGCAGTCTTGTACAGATTGTACTCGAACTGCCCATCAAGCGTAACGAATGCAGTCTTATCTCGCGACTGTTCCGATATCGGAATCTGATGGTATCCCGACGCCAAATCTAAGGATGTGAACATTGACTAACCTGCGAGCTGATCTAGCAAATCATCTATCCTTGGCAAGGGATAGTGATCTCTCTTCGTGCGGCTGTTCAACGCGCGAAAATCTACGCACAGACGCTTCTCTCCAGATTTCTTACTAACTAGAATAATTGGGCTCGCATATGGGGAGCTCGACTCCCGCACAATACCATGATCGATCATATCATTGACCATTTCTTGTACTAATTTACGTTCGGAGTGGGCCATGCGGTAACCGGCGACGAGTCCTTAAGGTGGACTTCCATTTCCGTTACTGTCGTGAACCCCAAATCGTGCATACCGGTAGAGAAGCAATCTTTATATTTATCAAGTAAATCGCGACATTAACGTATTTGCTCCACTGACAAATATATGCCACAATTAGGGGTGACTGGCACAGGTTGGTCTACATTCCTAATCACCTTCATTATATTTTTGCTAGATCCTGTAAATTTTGCACGAGTTATAAGAGTATTGGATTCAATATGCATAGTACTAGTACCGACATTTTGAATCAAAAGGTAACAACGAGTACCCCTAATTTGATACTCCCCTGGCAAGAGGTAATATTCTTTACCAACTTTATCCCTCACGGATCCATTGACGTAAATGGAACCATCACATACAATGTCGGATTCAACGGCCAGCGATTTCATTTTCCCCATATCAATCGTTATGTCCTCAACTGCGCGTAATTGCAGTTTCAAACCTAACTCGTGTTCTACCCGTTCAAATCTCACGTCAGGTGTCTTAATAATTTTTAGTGTGGGTCTTTCTGTAAAGCTATGTCCCAACAGTACATTGCAATTTATCAAATGGTCGTCTACTATAAGTACTTCGACATTTCGTTCCAGGATACCCTGCACTTCAATATCTGTCATTGTACGGCCTAAAGGTAAGTATGGTATGTTTCCTAGTCCCCTCAAGAAGGGCCCGTCTACCTGTTCCCAATTGAGTCCTAGGTCGCGAGCATTACTAATACGAATCAACTTAGCTTCACTACCTAAATCCATCTGACATACTGTTTTCAAGCCGTTTATAGTTAATGCAAGTTTATATTTGTCATTTGTGCTTTCAGAAGTTAAGATCTCAAGAATGTTTTTTTCTTCAGCCGTGCTTTCTTTCAATTTAGGGCAGTGTGATGATTCATGACCAAAGAAGTTACAGCAGGTACATTTTATTAATGACTTTGGGCACCTGAAGCTTGGATGTCCTACACCTTGACAGTTGAAACACTTAATGGTAGGTTTGTTCTTTGAACTATTGCTGTTCGTTTTAACCTGCGGTAGACTGTTACCTACTGATACATTTTGACGCTTGTCTCTACTTGTATCTGTATTATTTTGAGATTTGATAGTGTTGAAAAATTCTAGAATATCCTCAGGCTTGTCAAATTTAGCCGCTTGAACGCTTGACGCGCCGACTCGAACTCCCCTATCATCAATACCGTAGAGTATGCAATCTACTGCTTGCTTCCCAAATATTTTACAACGTTGAGAAGGTTGATTTTTGCGAAGTAGTACAATTCTAAGGATTCGCCAGAGCGTACCCCTCTATTAAGCATTCTTCTTAATAGTTCTGCGTAGTTTTCGGTCGCTGGGAATGACTCCCTTAACATCGCTTTCCATTCTAACCAAGTATGCTTAATAGAGGGTAGGCCCTGATACTAAGTCTTAGCGAGTCCCGTAAGCTTAGGCAGAGCATAGTGGATAGTTTGTTTGTCACTCCAATTATAGATGTCCGTACATTCATCAACCTTATCAAGCCAAATGTTAATCGTCTGTTCTCGCAACATGGGATCGAATTCAGGGATTACATTGTTTAGAGTCGAACTAGAAAAAGATTCACGATCTCCTGCCTTTGATTTAAATAAATTCAGAAACTCCTCAAGGAAGTCAGCAGCTGCTCGATGCTTCTTTGACAAACTTGCCGTATGCCTTTGATTTAAATAAATTCAGAAACTCCTCAAGGAAGTCAGCAGCTGCTCGATGCTTCTTTGACAAACTTGCCATACTATCATCATTAGTTGAGTGTCTTTTAGTCGGTGTAAGCAACTGTCGATCTCGAGAGCCTCGTACCTGTGTGGCTTCGATTGACCTTTCGCGTACACTATGGCGTCCGTCCAGCCGCTTACGCTCTTTACGTAGGTACCTCGTTTTCTAACACACGTAGCTTTTCCCTCTTACGAGAGAGCTTACGTTCTCGCTGCCACAATGACCGCACGCTGCTCGGAGTTCCGCTCCGTCAACGGCTGCGGTGACGACTAGTCGTCCGACTTCTCGTGTGTCGTCTTTGTGGAGTGTCACCATTTCGACGAGTGCTACTGCGACTGCGCCGTGAATCACGTCGAAGAGAAGCACTAACTTCAGGGTGGCGGTAACTAATTTTCTAAAACCTCAAAAATTTCGAGTGTTAATATTCATTCACTAATCAAGATGAACGTATTTCTCCTTTTTTGTAACTTTCAATCGAAAATAAATCCATTTACATTTAATTGGAATGTTCGGAAAATAGTAATATTGTGACTTTTCGTGATTAATCGTCATGTATGATTAATACAATAAGTACCCACGTATATTTTGTTATAAAAAAAACATTTATCAAAGTAATCCGGAATAACTGATAGAACAATGGATTGTAATGAAATAACGGTATGTTTCTAAACGTACAGGCCTATTTCGTCTATTCAAGCCTATATTTTTTTCAAGGAAATGATTTTAAGGCACTTTATTTATCACTGAAGACGGTCGAGCTTGTGGGATGTTACGTGACATAAATAATTACGATATCCCACTTCTGAAATGTGAAGGAAACGGCAAAGGAGATGCAAATTAAACGATTCACAAACTGTTAGCAAAATATAATCACCTTTCAACAGAGTTACAATTATATTAAATCACAGTACTGACCTTAAATGTTTTACAATTCAATCCAAACGTCGACTGCCTGTCAACATGGCCGACCGTCGCGCGGTCGTTCCCCCACCGATACCACAGATGTAAAAACCAAATTAGTGTTTGACATTAAAGATAAAAACAATAAATCATATTACCCTCATTTTACTCGTACAACAATAATAATAATCGCGTAACACACCCTAGGAATGAAACAAGCTACTTTCCACCCGGCTGTCTACTCATGAAAATTAAACTTTCTGAGCAGGAGAGATGAAATAGGAGATTGTTACACAAGGGTTGAAAGTCAGCCAATCCACCTGAGATATTTCGCCAATAGTTCGAGGGTGAAATGGTGACATTCACCCGAGGTAAACACTCTACTTTTCATTTCGACTATGTGAGGAAATTATATTATTACACACACATTTAATGAAACAGGTATATTGATTATCAGTTAAAATTTAAAGTAAAATAAGAACAATTTGAAAATAGATTATTAACAAAAGCTTTTGCCTGTTTTTCAATCTCATCGCGAGTTAAATTAATATCCATGTCACTGGAATCACTTTCCGAAACCATTTTTAACCACAATTAACACAAGGTATTGATTTATATTGAATCTCGTATGCCCGCAAATTTTTTAGCCAACGTAAATACGTTTTTTTTTAATACTGTTTTTTTTTTTATAATTCACGTACACACTGCCAACATTAGAAAAGTTTTGAAAATCGAATCTATTGGTTACATTGTAATCGAGTTGGTCACGAGATGTGCATTTACGCGGCCATGTAAAAAAGCGTCATGATATCAAGGCATTATGACGTAATTAAATTATCATGGACTCCATGGCAAAACTTAAAATTAAAAGAAAATTCTTTCCAACCTATGGATGAAATGAGCTACTTTCCACCCAGCTAGCTATCCCATGAAAATGAAACTTTCCGAACAGGAGAGATGAAAAGTTTATTTCTATTTTACGTTTCGTTTATGTCAACTGAACGAAATGAAAGTACGAAGCAGTGCGTAAGTCGGCGTTGACGAGACTCTACTTTAATTTCTCAATTCACAAACCAACCACGAGTGAAGGGAATGAGATCAACATGATTTATTATTAACCCCCATTATAAATCACAAGATAAAATGCAATTATAATGCAAGTGCAAAGAAGCAGTGGCAGCCTACGAATTAGCCATTTCCGACCTGTTGGAGGAAAACTCCAATAAATATTTCTTCGAGCGGTTTAGGCGAAAAAAATAATTGTATAGAGAATATTGGATTCTATGAATATCTTCGGGTTAATATTAACATCTAAGAGGCGCAAGTCAGCCTCACCTGCTAACTGGTACACCTGCCAATCAACGGACGAGATTCTGGTGCAAGCTTTCCGTCAAATTTATTTTTGGAACCAAACTAGGCGCCATAGACCCCCTAACTCTTGAGTCCATGGTACCTTCTCTGTTCTTATTTGATCGATTGCTTGTCGTGGGACACGCCCAGTGTCATGCTCAGTGTAATGTTTGGTCCTGGTGTAAAAGACGCTAGAATTTCCACCAATGGATTCATAACTCAAATTTCAACAGCTTCCCATTTAATTAGTTCTTTAACTTTCAAATAACTTGTACTAAACGTTAAAAGACATCACTTCGCTGCAGGACACTGATTCTTTCACTATAATCCTTGATAACAAAAAAGGCCTTCCATTTTTATTTTGAGAATCACTGCACTGGACATTTTCACCTGACATAACAAATAGGAAAAACTCGGAGCTAATAAAAGTTTGCCTCCACGAAGCTTCTAGTTTATCTGTTTCGTTCATGTATGTTACCTGTGGGTGAAGTCGGACTCGGGCCCATATAACAAAAATAAATTTATTTGTTCGTTGTACTGTGTGGGCGCGATACTGAATTATTTGATAGATTATTGCTGTCTACTAAATACCACTCTCTGTATTTAACATATCACTTACTACTTTATGCCACTACTACACTAAGTGCCTTCAACTGTTTTTTTTTTCGGATAGAATATTAGTAACCGCAACTCCAGTTAAACTAAATTGTTTGTGTCAGGAGTGGGTTAATCAATTGTAGTGTAATGGTCAGGAATCAAAGAGGGACCTCTCGATCGTAAGGCGTTCTGCCTAACTACTAAGCTATTGACGCTTCATACATTTTATATACAACAGCTTTATAGAAATAACAGGTCTGAACCATAAAGCATCGGTATTTTTTCCCTAAAATAATGGACATTGTAAATAATCTTATAGATTATCTTAGTCTTTTTTGTTATCCACGCGCCAATCCCGTTTGCATCCCTTGGAGACCTAGGTCCACTTTCCTACTCCTCCTCTGGTTTGGTTTTTCTTTTTGGCTTTTACGAAAGTGACCGTTGTCTGAACCCGCCTCGTCCGTCAATCAGCAGGTGTACTGGCCTGCAGGTGTGGTTGGATTAGGCTCCGAAGATCGCATACCGTAATTGCGCAAAGACGATGCCAGACTTGCTAACAAAAGGTTGCAGTTTCAAGTCTCACCTACTACACTACTGATAAAAAACGGCTTTTAAAGTTACGACTCGTTTTGCACAAGTAGCGTAGAATTATAATCATTTGTTATCAGATAATTGAAATTATCTGCTAAAAATAACTCTTGACTAAGAAAACATGCCTATCACATCAGAGTTCACCCAAACTCAAAATCACTAACTTCAACCCATATGGGGATCAAACAGATAATTATCGACTCTGTGGCAATTGCCAAAGTGGAACATAAACCACTGCAGTATATCTTACACTCTATGTAGCCCCAGTGGAATTGTACGTGGATTATTATGATTGCTACAGCAAATAACGATAATTTATTTATAGAATACAATGTACAGGATGTGGCTGTGTTAATCTGCAATTTTTTTCTCCTTTGTGCTTTTCAACCAATTTTCGTCTTTTTTTGTTTAATATCCTTAGTGTTAGCAACAAAAAAGGTAGCAGTTATTTCTCTATCTAATAGGCATTTCATCCTGGGAAGGTCAGACGTTCCTGAAAAACCAAATCTAGAGAAATAGGAGGAGAGAGAACTCCGAGCTCAAAGGTGAAAACTATGGATGCATCGCTGTTGTGATGATGTATTTTTTCATCACTCTGAATTATGGTTTTCTCAATTATTTTTTTACAAGTGCCATTTTTGGCTATGTTTATTTTCCACTCAATAAAGGCCAAACCTATTGTCGTGCACTAGCTAGGTTTGCAGTCCTGGTACTGCTACCGATAATCCCTTGACAATTTTTTTTAATAATACTTCGTCAAGCTCGGAAATCATTATTGCGCGATCGCAAATATAAAAGTCATAAGTCAAAAGAAAAACCAAACCTTGTCAAACGGAAATCCTTATTACACTACGTCTGGGAACGTTTTATCTATTTACATTTATGTAACTATTCACGTTCATATCCGCAAGTCAATATTCGTGATCTATTTCGAAACTCATATCCGTTTAATTAAATTTTAGCGAGGGAATCTTATTAAAGAGGCCAGTGGAATCAACGTGTATGAGTTCTAACTAAACGTATTTCATATTTTACACACGACTGCCCTTCCCTTCATTACGAGTTTATTAAATATTCTGAGTAATCAATCTCTTTAAATCTAATATAATTTTCTCTCTGACTCCAATATATTTTTTTAAATATAATTCCGAATCCCATTAGCATAGTTTTGTAGCTTAAAATTTCTCACAAGAAAAACAGTGTTTTTTTTAAATCTCACATATATATTCCCAATAGGATAGGTGAGGTGGGTTAACGTCTATTTTGTCAACAACGTATGCGTATAATTTATAATTCAATAATATCGATAAATAAATTCACCGGAAGCGACGATAAAGTATCAACATCCCGTTTAATTTGCCATTAGGCGAATAAAGAAATTCAAATTGAAAAAGGGCAATCGTATTATCAGATCGAATATAAATCAGCGTTGGTGGTTTCGAATTAAGCGCCAGCGGCTTTTCAATCGGAGGCTTACGTCCAATATCTATTAATAGCATGCAAGTCAGTAAACAGGAACGTTATTCTATATTATTTTGTAATTATACCGTTGGGGAGCATTTGTCATGGAATGTTCTGCATGGATGGAAATTTTGAGAGCCTTTTTGTCTGACGAGTTAATATGTACCATCAGCATATGATGATTGCATGTGAACTTGATGTGTGCCACATTTTGCATTGAAATGAGGGAGTGAAGTAATCATAAAATACCGTTGGTATCGCCGTCCCGTAATTAATATTTTAATCAACGCTTGGCGCTCTATCCGAATATGATTGACATCCGTTTTGAATCCACCGCTATTCAGATTCATATACAATTTTGGGTGCTTCCGCTCTGATATATGCTAATTACTATAATATGCGATATTAGCCGATGGTTTGAAACATCTATTCAGCCTAGGATTAAAGTAACATGCTCTGCAGTGGTAGCCGAACAACTATTTAGACGTTAAAGGCTGTACGTAACTCGGAAAACTCAGTAAATCCTTTCCCCAAACTGCCATTAAGAGATGCTCGGTAACCGAAGTTAACATGTTATGGACCGAGCCAGGTATCACACTAGATCTATTAAATTATATTACACTGCCATATATTATATGTGTGTATGTACATTTGATGTAGTTTTAAATTGAATACGCGTATTCAAAGGGTAATATAAGTATTTACTCTACTGTTAGTTTTGTATTTTGTAGGTAGACATTACAATAAATTATTAGAAACGGCCTAAAAAAAATATTGAGGGGTTCGTGGCTGGAGTAGTAACTGAGTAGGTTAACTCATTGCAAAGTTAAACAACACTAGCCAAGGCAGTCTTAATATTGGTGACCATTCTTCTGACACATCGAGACCCCCTGTGCCTCAGAGAGCACGTTAAGCGGGGGGTCCCGGTTGCGATACAAACACCTATGGCAATCGTTATGGGTAGTTCAACAACAACAACAACTAGTAACAACTAGTCTAACTACAGAATTTCGATATCGCTAGTGGGTTGTGGAGGTCAGATGGCAGTCGCTTCACGTAAAATATCGAAGTTCAGCCGCTTCGTAGTTAGACTGAAAAGCCGACCCCAACTGGGTTGAGAAAAAGGCTCAGAGGATGAGACATTTAATTATTATTTTTTAAATGAGCTTTTATTACAAAAAACGACGGGTTGCACTCTGGGAGTGCCGGCAGAAGTAAAAACTTTAATAAAAACGTTGTGCATTTTTGATATTTTGGAATGGTTAGGGAATAATTTTGCACGAATTGCTTTAATTATCAGTATGAAAGCACTATCATTTATGTGGTAACATACAATATTTATTTATTGCGCTATCGTATACAAACCTGACAATTTATATTACATGAAAAATTTAACACTTCAGAACTATTACAATATTTTACATTAAAAAGTTTATATCTCAGAAAAATCAACTTCAATCCATAATTTCAACGACTTTTTCACTATCATTATTACCAGAACCATCATCGCCAATATATTTATAAAGTACTCACTCATTTTCTTTCGCTATCTTTCACTTTTTTCATTAATAGATGCACTTTGTTTAATTTCCATTTTATATCAATAGATTTATGGCACAAAATATAATAAATATTACAAATAGTTATGACGACAAAAAGTGTTTCTTGGACCTCGGCCTTAATCGATCTTAGTCTTGACGAAGTCAACGACCACTCATTAGTCGAACGCGCCACCAGGGTAGTTAAGTACAGTGTGATATTAGCGCTTCTATATTTAACCTTTTTTACCCATTAGAAAAAAAGTGCACAACGCCGCTAAGGAAGTTTTCACTTTAAAAAACATTTGTACTTAATCTTTTTTTTTTAATTTGTAAAAAATCCACGAGCTCAAATACATCTATCTTGTTTAGTTCAGAAGTTCCTATGACCACTTACCGTCTCCATCTTCAGACCCTGGATATCACCTAGCGTCAGAGTATTTGCTAAGACAAAACAAATGACCCCAAACGCGATGGGTTTATCTTGTTCAGTTTAGGAGTTCCTATGTGGTGGAAGGTGTCTTCCAAGTCGATCATCAGACCAGCTCAATTGTACCATAATATCGCATTGTCACCAACGATACGCAAGTATACCAAATTTGAGTCCAATCAAACGTCAAGAAGTGGTTCTGATTGGGCTTCCAAGATTTGACCCATACACAGGAATACATGCATCGGAACTAACAGAGCTAGTTAAATAAAAGTTTGTAAAAATGTGATAAAAGTTAGTTTAGCTTGGCTACGCTATGTTGTTTAAAATATTCTTCTTTGTACCTATATCTTTTCATTCCAGGTAAGAAAAAATTAAATCTTGGTTTAATTTAGATTATACCTCTATTTAGATTATAAATCTATAGAAAAACTATCACAACTAAATAACAAAAAAGTATTTTTTACCTAGTTATTATTATTATTAGTAGTTATTTGTAAATGTCTTAGTTATATTTTTTAATTATCTAAAATATTCTTACGAAAATATATAACACATTTAGTTGTCATAATTGTTTAATCGTTATTGAACATATATTTTTGAAACTAGATTTATCCATTCTTCCCAGTTGACCACTTTCTTCTTTTTCACTTATAACAGCTTCTAACCATGTTTGGCAAAGTTTCAATTCTGAACACAGAGCAAAACTTACTGGTCACTAATCAACACCCTCTTGCTTACGCCCGTTTGCGAGATTTAATGGATGAGTGATTCAATGTATAACGTTTAGAACCATTCTGGGTTTCTTATTTCATGAAATTGTTACCATGATTTTCGATATCTAAAGAAGCTATGTGGTGTGTATGCCGAAAGATTAGAAAAGTATTTGGCTGAGTACGGATGGCGTGGAAGTTTAAATGACAAATGAAATGTTATGTGTTGTGGTTTCGACTCCGACATTGAACAACTATTTTATTTGTAACTAGATTATTGTTCAGAGTGTACGTCTACTTTGTGTCCGTTAAATATTATATGTTTGTATAATCTCCACTAGTTGGAAGTCGGCTATCGTAACCGAGTTCATTGGCTAAAACTGGCTTCATACGGTGCAATTTCATATTCAATCTGTGGAATAAATCTGTTGAATCAATTTGTTGCAGTTGTGATTGACAGTACTCTGCTCACGAATCAATCCCGTATGGGTGTATGTGTAGACACTTAAAAAAATGTATCCTAATTCCTACTAGATGTCACAATCTTTCACATTTATAATATTAGTAGTATAGTAGGTTTTGCATATGAAGGTTTGTGAAGATGTTTGGACTACTCACGAATCCATCTCATATGGTATATGTACTTAATAAAGCTACAATCCTACTAATCCCACCCTACTAATCCTATCCTACTATTCCCATCCTACTAATCTCATCCTACTAATCCTATCCTACTAATATTATGAATGTGAAAGTTTGTGGCTGGAATTTGATATAATTTGTGGAATCTGGCTGGAATTTGATACAGGGATAGATTATAGTCTGGGACATATAGGCTTTTATTTTGCGCTTTTTATCCCTGGAATAGGTTGCCATGGCTTCAGATCAGGCAGGGATTTCACGCGGACGAAGCCGCGGGCAACAGCTAGTTTAATATATTTATAAACAGCTTATTAATTTACTCCCCTCTTTCAATCCTTGTGAAGCTTTGAGTAAGCATAACTGATGAATTTAAAAGTGTCTTTAAATGTTCCTAAGATTGGAGTATCACTCTTGTGAATATTATACAAAGCGGTTGCCATTCACGCTTACCGTTCTGTTTTACTATTAAAATCTTCTTCTGCTGTGATATAAATATATATATGTTTATTTTAGGTAGTGGAGTCTGTAGCGCGGTTAACGGTCTTTTCTCACAGCCTTTATTTTTCCTATTATTTTACCTATCTGCCAGTTAATGAGCCGTCAAATCGGCCCAGAAGCTCCAGAGATTACAGACAGATCAAACAGACAGACAGATCAAATTTTTAAAAATCACGTTTGGGCCTATTTATTGTACATACACGCATAAGCATTTATTTAACACCTGTTATTTTAATATTATAAACAGACACTTCAATTTTATGTATTTGTATAGATATAGATTTAAATAATGAAAAATCAAAGCAAAAATTATGAGGTTCCTGCTAGAAATAGACTTTTAAAGCGGCATGTTGAAACACAGCTAATGTAAATAGCAGAAAATCAAAGGAAAAAGTATGGGCGCCCTGCCCTGTTAGAATTCAATTTTTAAAGTCGCGTGTTGAGACACAACCAATAGTCTTCAAGCCCACGACGCAGTTACGTAATCTTCACCGTTCAGTCAAGGACCCTCGTGACCCACTATCTTCGGCTGGAGTTCACAGAATCCCCTGCTCGTGTGGCTCGGTATACGTGGGCACTACTCAAAGAAGCGTCAAGACCCGCCTTTCGGAACATGAACGAAATTGCCGCGTAAATAATTTTAATAGAAAAAACGAAGGTTTTCATCTCCAAAAAGATTGGTATCCAGCACTGAGAGCCGCGCGTCATCACAATTCAAACATGGCGAAGTCGCCACCATCCCCGGTATCCCCCTTGCTTAGCCTCGACCAATCAGGATCGAGCGCATCGGTTGCGCAGCTCTCAACGCAGCGTCCCGACGTGTACCACTGAAGATGTCGACCGCAGTGATCGACGAAACATCTGGAATACAAGTTTCCGATTGACCACGGCCAAACAGCCCGGAAGCAGTATATTCTTCAACCAATAGTCCGTTCGTGCGTTTTGAGCGTCTGAGCCCACACGACAGGCAGTCGTGTGGTCTCATATTACCCAACTCTTATTTAATCTGTGATATTACGTTGCAAGAGCTAAGAGGGGTAGCAGTGAGAGGAGTCTTTCCGTGCAGTTCGGGCGCGACGGCAGGGAGGCGGCGCGGGGTAGTTGCCGGCAGTATTTAGGTTGTTACTTGTTTATAATAACAATAATCAGAGATTTAATTACAGTCCTTTTAAACGCTACAGAGATTTACGCAAATAAATATAATTATATTCCCCTCTGGCAATAATGAGTGATGGGTACTCACTCATATATTCACATATTTAAGTCATAGTCGGTGCCAAGCCGCAAGCCATAAAATAATATCATTCGACGCGCCTGACAATGGCTTCAGTCTGGGCGTTTGGAGTGTCGCTCAGAACGAAACCCAACACACGCTTACACATTTCATTGCTTGCACGTGGAGACCTACAATATGATGGAACTGTGGATTGCTATCCTACATAATCTCAATCTATTTGGCTTGGCACCGACTTCAACAGAATAGTCGTACGCGCATTTTAGTCGTTTGAATTAAATTATTGATACAAGTATTTTTCACATTTCGTGCATTTTTGAAATCGTTTAAATTTTTGAAGTGAAAACTTCTTTAGGGGCGATGTGCACTTTTTTTGCAATGGGTAAAAAAGGTTAAACTCGCGTCAGTAAACACGTGACCTGATTGTAAGACAACAAATATAGAAGTGCTAATTTCACACTGTACTTAACAACCTTGGTGGCGCGTTCGTTTAATTTTTTTTTTTAAAGTATATTAGTAACCGCAATTACTAAAATCTAGTGGGCCGGACATCACACAGTGATTGTCAAACTTCGGGCCAAACTTAGATATTTTTGTTGCAGTATTTTTATTCAAAATTACAGACCTTAGGCTTTATGCATATTATTCGACGCGTCTTTATATATTGAGCAATAAATATGAAGAAAATGGAATCAAATCAAACGTCTTCGACGTCAAAAACACAAAAAAATGATTTATTAGGGACAATTTGCATGGTAGGTACCCGAAACCTTGAACGTACAAACCCCAAAATCTAATCAGTTCTTCCCATTAACCAAACAAGATGATTGGTGAAAGAATTTTTCAAATCGGATAAGTGGTTCTTGAGTTATTGCGTAAACAGACATCCAGACATCCAGACATCCAGACATCCAGACATCCAGATATCCAGACCGACACAAAAATTTATTTGGCTTAATTAGACTTAGAATCATGTGAAACGTCGACAAAAGTGATAAAAAGTGGGTGTAAGATTTTGATTTTTTTTGCGTGATTTTAAGACTTCGGTATCCACCCGCCCAAGTGGTCGATATCACAGCCGTCGAAATGTTGCGTTGGTCAAGGTCGACGGCCATTTTGTACCGCCCCTTTGATAATCGATGCCGGCGCGGCGTAAGAATGAATGAAACGCTGTTTTTGACAGTTAAATAGCTGCCACCTAAAAAAATTCAAATCGACGGCGTCGCTTTGAAGTGTCATTTCATTACGGCACGTCATGAGCTGTCGTTTTGAATATTATTTTCTTTTCCGAGGGTTGATTACGATGCCGATTGCACCTAACACTGGGCTACTATGGCTTTTATGGGTGCGACTGCCGACGGGTGGGTTCTGCCGTCCTATTGCACCTAACACTGGGCTACTATGGCTTTTATGGGGGCGACTGGGTTCTGTACTATGGCTTTTATGGGGGCGACTGCCGACGAGTGGGTTCTGCCCTCCTATTGTACCTAACACTGGGCTACTATGGCTTTTATGGGGGCGACTGGGTTCTGCCCTCCTATTGCACCTAACACTGGGCTACTATGGCTTTTATGTGGGCGACTGGGTGCTGCCCTCCTATTGTACCTAACACTGGGCTACTATGGCTTTTATGGGGGTGACTGCCGACGAGTGGGTTCTGCCCTCCTATTGCTCCTAACACTGGGCTACTATGGCTTTTATGGGGGCGACTGGGTTCTGCTCTCCTATTGCACCTAACACTGGGCGACTGTGTTCTGTCCCAGTCGCCCCCATAAAAGCCATAGTAGCCCAGTGTTTGGTGCAATAGGAGAGCAGAACGCAGTCGCCCCCATAAAAGCCATAATAGCCCAGTGTTAGGTGCAATAGGAGGGCAGAACCCAGTCGCCCCCATAAAAGCCATAGTAGCCCAGTGTTAGGTGCAATAGGAGGGCAGAACAAAGTCGCCCCCATAAAAGCCATAGTAGCCCAGTGTTAGGTACAATAGGAGAGCAGAACCCACTCGTCGGCAGTCGCCCCCATAAAAGCCATAGTAGCCCAGTGTTAGGTACAATAGGAGGGCAGAACCCAGTCGCCCCCATAAAAGCCATAGTAGCCCAGTGTTAGGTGCAATAGGAGGGCAGAATCCAGTCGCCCCCATAAAAGCCATAGTAGCCCAGTGCTAGGTATAATAGGAGAGCAGAAACCACTAGTCGGCAGTCGCTCCCATAAAAGCCATAGTAGCCCAGTGTTAGGTACAATAGGAGGGCAGAACCCAGTCGCCCTCAGAAAAGCCATAGTAGCTCAGTGTTAGGTGCAATAGGAGGGCAGAACCCAGTCGCCCCCATAAAAGCCATAGTAGCCCAGTGTTAGGTACAATAGGAGGGCAGAACCCACTCGTCGGCAGTCGCCCCCATAAAAGCCATAGTAGCCCAGTGTTAGGTGCAATAAGAGGGCAGAACCCACTCGTCGGCAGTCACCCCCATAAAAGCCATAGTAGCCCAGTGTTAGGTGCAATAGGACGGCAGAACCCACTCGTCGGCAGTCGCACCCATAAAAGCCATAGTAGGCCAGTGTTAGGAGCAATCGGCATCGTAATCAACCTTCGGAGAAGAAAATAATATTCAAAACGACAGCTCATGAGGTGCCGTAATGAAATGACACTTCAAAGCGACGCCGTCGATTTGAATTTTTTTAGGCGGCAGCTATTTAACTGTCAAAAACAGCGTTTCATTCATTCTTACGCCGCGCCGGCATCGATTATCAATGGGGCGGTACAAAATGGCCGTCGACCTTGACCAACGCAACATTTCGACGGCTGTGATATCGACGACACTTGGGCGGTAGGCCCACTGGTTAGTGGCCCGAAGTAATTCCTCCTAACCCCTCCAGCTATACAGAGTGATTGGTAGAACTGCCAAGAGAGCGGAGGACGTACTCCTGGAACTGAATGGCGTGGCCATGAACGCGGAACAGTCCGTGAGGCTTCTAGCAGACGTGTTTTATCCGGAAGACTTGGAAGAGGAGGATACAGCGGAACAGGCCAGCTTGAGGGAAAGGGCGAGGCGGGTGAGCGGGGGGCCCTGCGCAGAGCGGCGGGACCCACCGTTCACTCTCTTCGAACTTGAAATGGCGGCCAAATCCTTCAACTCCAAGAAGGCACCAGGGGCTGACGGCCTCACGGCTGACATCTGCAGCCACGCCATCAGAAACGAACCCCAGCTGTTCCTTGCCATGGCAAACAAATGCCTGACGCTCAACCACTTTCCAAAGACCTGGAAAGAAGCAACTGTCGTCGCACTTCGGAAACCAGGTAAAGATAGCTATAGTCTTCCCAAGTCATATAGGCCCATTGGACTGCTTCCAGTCATGGGCAAGATACTTGAGAAGATGTTAATGGCAAGACTGCGGCACCATCTTCACCCAAGTATCAGCGCCCGCCAATACGGGTTCATGCCACAAAGGCGCTGTGAGGACGCCCTGTATACCCTGGTCCAGCACATAAGATCAAAGCTTGATGACAAGCAGATCGTGGTGCTGGTCTCCTTGGATATAGAGGGCGCCTTCGACAGCGCCTGGTGGCCGGCGATTAAAGTCCGACTCGTGGAGGAGAAGTGTCCAGAGGGCCTTAGAAGGCTCATAAATAGCTACCTGGAGGACAGACAGGTCAAGGTGAGGTACGCCGGCAAGGAATACAGCAAAAGCACGAGAAAGGGTTGCGTCCAAGGCTCAATTGGTGGGCCAATCCTCTGGAATCTCCTGCTGGATCCACTACTGCGAGGTCTTGAGGATAGGGAACATTATGTTCAAGCATTTGCGGACGATGTCGTCCTGGTCTTTAACGGCAACACGGCTATTGAAATAGAGAGGCGTGCCAACGCCGCTCTCGCCTATGCTCAGGAGTGGGGAGATGCAAACAAATTGAAATTTGCACCCCATAAGACCAAGGCAATGGTCATAACAAGGAAGCTGAAATATGACACCCCACGCCTGAGCATGGGCGGGACTAGCATAGGCACATCAAAGGAGATCAAGATTCTTGGTCTCACAATAGACAACAAACTTACCTTCAACCAGCACATTGATAATACATGTAAAAAGGTTACTAATATATACAAACAGCTGACCAGGGCGGCAAGGGCTAGTTGGGGATTACATCCGGAGGTAATACACACAATATATACTGCCACAGTCGAACCAATAGTGTTGTATGCAGCCAGCGCATGGGCACCGGCGGTTGACAAGCTGGGGGTCCAGAAGAGGCTAAAATTTATCCAGCGAGGATTCGCACAAAAAATCTGTAAAGCATACCGCACAGTCTCCCTCCACTCGGCAGTACTCTTGGCGGGGATACTCCCTCTTGACCTTCGCGTCCGCGAAGCAGCCTTACTGTATAGGGTCAAGAGGGGGGATCCCATTCCAGATCTGGGGGGGAGGGAGATTGAGCGAATGTCATCGGCTATGGAAAACCCACATCCTGCGGAACATATGCGCCTGGAGTTCCTAAGCCTGGAGAACAACGAGCAAGTGGAAGGTACACTTGGTACCACTATGCAGATTTATACGGACGGCAGCAAGATTGAGGGCAGAGTGGGAGCCGCATTATCCATGTGGAGAGACGGGACAGAAACCCGGGCCCTCAAGCTTGCTTTGCCGTCCTATTGTACTGTCTACCAGGCGGAACTCTTGGCCATATGCGAAGCAACAAAGGTGATCCGAAAACATGAGCCGGCCTCTTTTGGAATCAACAGCGACTCAACCGCAGCACTCCAGACGGTCGTAAATCCCGGTTGTCTCCATCCCCTGGCAGTGCAAGCACGGGAAAACCTTAGAGCATCTTTTCACCAGAACAAAATTGTTAATTTGTTCTGGATAAAGGCCCATGCGGGGATGGAGGGAAACGAGAGGGCCGACCGACTGGCAAAAGAGGCAGCGTTGGGGCTGAGGCGGGCACCCGATTACGACCTTTGTCCGGTCTCATTCGTCAAGCGGAAAATCCGAAAGGATACGCTTGTCGAGTGGAACCGGAGGTACGTGTCGGGCGAAACCGCCTCAGTCACAAGGCTCTTCTTCCCAAGTGCGTTGGATGCATATATCACTATTAGGAAATTCGAACCCACCAAATACACAACGCAGCTACTGACGGGGCACGGTGGGTTCTCCGAGTACTTGACGAGGTTCAAGTGCAAGGAGGATCCATCGTGTGCCTGCGACCCGGATCGATCTGAGAGTGTTCCTCATTTGATCACTGAATGCCCAATATACGCAGTACAGAGACTAAACCTGGAGCAAAGAATAGAAACAGAAATTCAGCACAGAAATTTAAGTCAAATTATAAGTTGCAGAAAAAGTAGAGTAGAGTTTTTAGACTTCTGCACTAAAATTGTGAAATCTGTAAACAATAAAAACAAAGTGGAATAAGATATTAATATATGGATAACATAATGTTATCCTATATATGTAATAAATAAACCATAGTATTAATAATAGCTGTAAGAGTAGGCAGAAATAAATGTCATAAAATATTTAAGGAAGCAATGACGAAATACTGTATTTAGAATAGATCAAAGCTTGTAATTAGAGTAAGAAAAGAACATGTAAGAAAGAAACAAATAAATCAGTAAACCCTATCCCTATACCCAACTAGAAGGAGGAAATAAAGAGAAAGAAAAATGTGTACAAAATTTATTACCCGTGTCTTAATATAAGAAAAAGCATGTAGAAATAAAAAAATAAGCTTAGACAACAGATTAGAAGCAAACTAATTGCTGGGTGTGTAAGGATGAATGAAAGAAAGAACAAGTATGCAGCATGAAAGTACGAGAAGTAGCAAAAGCGAGAACTGGAATGAAAGGACTAGATTAGCAAGAACTCCGAAATGTAAATATCGGAGAACTAGGCGTTTAATATATAAAAAAAAATAAAAAAAAAAAAAAAAAAAACCCCTCCAGCTAAGCTAAATTTTGCTTGTGTTAGGAGGGGTTCACGTCGGTAGTGTAATGGGCAGGATTTGAACCCGCGACCTCTCGATCGTAGGGTCGACTCCTTAACCACCTGGCCTCACCTGCCACCCCCAGGCCTGCGCACATGGAGGACGGAGGTCGTTAAGCGACCTGAGTCGCCTGCGACGCGCGGCGAGCAAGTTGCGGGCTCGGCGGGCCGGGAGAGTTCTAAATCTCTCCCGGGCGCGCTCCGCCACCTCCTTCGCGAGCATTACATGCTCGCAGAAGGAGGTGGCGGCGGCCCACGCGTTCGCGCTCCGCACCATTGCCGCAATCATGCTGCCGAGCGAGAGGACTCCCACCCCGATGGCTGCCACGAGGTCACGCCTCGGCGCCTCCCACGCCGGGCAGTCTGCCAGCGTGTGCAGCCCTGAGTCCTCGCTCGCGTCGCAGTGATGATACTCAGGCGTTGGCTCCTTCCTGATCCGATGCAGGTGGTCTCCGAAGCACCCCTTCCCGGAGACCACCTGCGTCAGTCGGTATGAGAGGCTTCCGTGTCGCCTCTCTAGGCAATCCTCCATGATGGGCCTTACTGCCGCTATTGCGGCGTGCCCTGCGCTTGGTCGCCCAAGTCGTTCCTTCCACTTCACTACGATGGCCCGGCAGAGCTGGGACTGCACGGCCTCGATTTCAAGAGGCTCGGGGTTCCGTCCCTGCACCCGCGCCTGGAGGCGAGAGCCCTTTCGCAACTGTACCAGTGGCGAAAGGGCTCTCGCCTCCAGGTCCCATTGCGGAGTTCCGGCAAGGAGACTCGCCGCCTCGAAGGAGATCGTGCGGTACCCGCGGATGACCCTGATGGCTATAACTCGCTGCGGAGCGCGCAGCATCCGCACAGTTCTGGTCCTCAGGGCCTCCGCCCATATTGGGCACCCATACAGGGCCATAGACCGCACGATCCCCGCGTAGTGTCCCCTGCAGGAGTCATCGGGCCCCCTCGTGTTGGGCAACAGCCGAGCTAGAGCGAGAGCTGTGCCCTTCAATTTGGGGGCCAGACTTCGGATGTGCTCTCTGAAGTCCGCTCGGCCGTCGAGCACGAGCCCCAAATATTTCATTTGGGGCTTCTTCTTCTTCTTCTTCTTCTTTACGCGGGCTCATTTTCCGCATGTGGTCCCTTATAGTTGGGCCTTTTTGCGTGATGTGGTTAGTGTATCCACTGCCCTACTCCAACCATCCAAGCTCCTTCCAAAAAGCGGCCAGGCTGCCGGGTCTGCTGCAGGCCTCTCGCAGTGTGCTTGGTGTTCCCAGGTGTTGTGCCCGTTGTTCCGCGACCTCGCTGCAGTTCATAACAACATGGGCCGGTGTTTCGTCAGTCCTCATGCACGCCCGGCACAATGGACTGTCCGTTAGACCTATAACATACAAATGTTTGTTAAGATTACTGTGCCCTGTTATGGTCCCTACTACAAACCGTAGGTCCGCCCTATTTAAGCGCAGCAGTTTTTTAGAGAGTCGTCTGTCTAGAGATGGCATTGCCTCTCTCGATTGGCGACATTCCTTCGTCTTCGCCCACATTTCGGCGTGTAGTTTCCTTGTTCTGTGTCTCAACCAGCATCTTTGCTGGTTTGCCGATATTGGTATTACGGGTTCCACCCTGTAGGTCTCTATTTCGGCTCCCCTTCTGGCCAGTTCATCGGCCGCGTCGTTGCCTAGGGAACCGCTGTGTCCTTTGATCCATTGGAGTGTAATCTCGTTTGACTCACATATACCCTCCATTTTCTTGTGGCACTCCAGGACTAGTCCTGATTTTATTGTGTTGCTGCGTAGAGCGTGTAGTACTGCAGTGCTGTCCGTTAGGATACGAATGCCTTGATTCTCTATCTTTCTTGCAGACACCGCGTCTGCGGCCTGGATTATACCAACGCATTCCGCTTGGAAAATTGTGTTGTGCATGCCCAGTGCTGTTGATATATTAATATTTAAGTCAGCGGAATAGGTGCCCGCACCTGTCCCTGTTTTCGTTTTAGATCCGTCCGTGTATATCCTCACCTCCTTTGTGCCGGATGAATCTATTCTTTTTTCCTTAAGTTCTATTCTGTACCGTTTGTCAAAGACGAATTGTTTTGGTATAGTGTCGCAGGGGGCCATTAGGAGTGGTTGGTCGTTTTTGGCCTCTTCCACCGCATTGGTGTGCGGCACCCTCGTGTCGTGTGTCCATAGGGAGAGTTTATTCAATCTAATGGCTGTAATGGCTGCCTCTTGCTGTATGAATAGGTGGAGTGGTGGGAGGTCCAGCATCACTTCAAGGGCGGCTGTAGGCGTTGTGGACATGCAGCCTGTGGTGGCCAAGCATGCCATTCTTTGTAGACATTGTAGCTGGTTTTGTGCGGTAATCAACTTTGTTCTTTGCCACCATGCTATGCAACCGTATGTTATTGTTGGTCTGATTACCGTTTTATAAAGCCAGAGCATAATTCTAGGTTGTATGCCCCATCTCTTCCCCAGCATGCGTTTACATTGCCACATGGTAATACAGGCTTTGTTTGTCTTTTGTTCCATGTGTCTGTCCCATTTTAGTTTGCTGTCTAGTGTCAGTCCTAGATACTTGACCTCAGTTGCGAACTGTAGTGTTGTGCCAAATAATTTTGGTGGTCTCAGGTTTATTAGTTTCCTTTTGTTCGTGAACAGTACCATTTCGGTTTTCTTAGGGTTCACAGACAGTTGGTGTTCTGTGCACCACCCTTCCACTATTTTTAGGGCGTTTTGCATTAGAAGGCATAGGGTGTTCTCAAACTTCCCACTAACTAGAATGGTTATGTCGTCCGCATACCCTATCGTTGGGAAGTATCTGTTGTTCAGCCGTCTTATCAGGTCATCCACCACCACGTTCCAAAGGAGAGGTGACATCACCCCTCCTTGTGGACAGCCTTTGGCTACTCTTGCACGTGTCGTAGTGTTCACTGTGAATCGTATGGCCCTTTGTTTGAGCATGTTGTGTATCCATTCGCATAGCGTTGTTTCCACCCCATATTTGGTCAAAGCATTGCTTATGCTCCTGAAGCTCGTCTTGTCAAAAGCGCCTTCTATGTCGATGAACACCCCTAGGGTCTGTTCCTTCGTGGATAAGGATCTTTCGATTACGGTGACTACGCTGTGTAGTGCGGAATCTGTAGACTTACCCGTACTATAGGCATGTTGATTCCGATGTAATGGTTTGCTTCGCAAGTGGGTGTCTCTTATATGTCTATCGCACATCCTCTCCAGCGTTTTCTGCATGAAGGATGTCAGACTGATGGGTCTGTACGCTTTTGGATCTGTGTATTCTGTTCTCCCCGGTTTCGGCAGGAAGATCACTTTTACCTCTCTCCATTGTTTGGGCATGTATCTGTGTGCTATACATGCGGTAAATACTTCCGTTAGTTGGGAGTTTATTAGCTTCCCCCCCCATTGTAACAGTGCGGGGAATATTCCATCTAGGCCAGCTGCTTTATAGGGTAAGAAACTGGCTATGGCCCATCTAGTCTTATCATTTGATATGATTTTGTGGGCTGTGTTCCAGTCTTGTTCTGTTGTGGTCTCTTCTGTGTGGTCTTCCCAGGCGGTGTCGTCCGTCAGGGTGCACTCTGGAAAGTGTGCTTCCAGTAGTACTTCACAGGTTTCTTTATCTGTGTTGGTATAGGTGTTGTCACTCCTTTTCAGTGATCCTATTGTTCTAGTTACGCTGTTCGTTATAATTTTCCGCACTCTGTTTGCTGCACTACAGGTTTCCATGCTTGAGCAGAATCTTTGCCAGGACTCGCTCTTGCGGAATCTTATTCGTTTTTTGTATATTTTCTGGGCTTGCTTGTATTCTGCCCAGTCTAGTTCGCACCTAGTGTTCATGGCCCTGTTGAAGAGTTTCCTCATCCTATGTTTCAGCCTGTCTAGCTCCGGGCCCCACCAGGACCCCTTGCGGTCACGGTTCGGGTGAGGCGTGATAGGCTCGCATGCCTTCTCGTAGCTTGTGATTATGCTTTTTGTTAATAGGTCCACATTGTCGTCAATGTTTGCCCTGTGTCTACGCATATCTTTTGTAGTTACGTTAGACAAAAGTACTTCCAGCTCGGTCGTGTATTTGTCTATGTTGGTTTTCCTTGGGTTTCTGTACGGAATTATCTGTTTCGCAGTTGCTGTTATATTGTAGCATATTCGCCTGTGGTCAGCGAAGGATGGTTCATCGGAGACTCGCCAGTCGGTGATCATCTCCATTGCCCCCGTCGTTGCTAGAGTTATGTCTATTAAGGTTTGACTACGTGAGGTCACAAAGGTTGGCTGCGTTCCCCTGTTTAGAATATTTAGATTAGTGGTAAAAAGATATGATGCAAGATCCTTACCTCTATTGTTACATGATTCGCTGCCCCATAGGGTGTGGTGTGCGTTTACATCTGCTGACACGATGAGTTCTAAGGCAGCTGTCTCGCAGTGTTGTACCAGGTCGGCCAGCTCTTTCGGAGGAATGGATTCCTCGCCCGGGAAATACGCCGAGGCTAGTACTGTGGTTACGGTCGTCTCAGAGTTCCTGGTGGTTTGTGGATCTAGTCTTATAGCTGTCAGGTCTCTTGTGCTAAACTGATCGAGTAAAGTAGCATTTAAATTACATGGTAAGTATATGCATGTGCGAGGGTTACGGACAGTGTTATTGAAAAATATATTACCTCCGATGTTGTTGAGACCACATATAGTGTGTCCCCTAATCCACGGCTCCTGGATTAGGGCGATGGTCTCCTGGTTAACCTCCAACACTCTTCGGAGGGTAGCCGTTGCGATTTGTTTGTGCTGGAGGTTAGTTTGTATAGCCCTATAGGCTATCGGACTTTGGTGAGAGAAGATGCTGTATGCTACTCACCAAGTCCTCGTCCGAGCTAACTATCTCTGGGTCAGGGTCCCTCATGTGGTAGCCCTGGTCCATATTGGAGCTCGGTGTTATTGTCGAGGCGGTTACAGTGGGGTCTGCCTCGGTTTCCCCCGTGTCCATACCACCTCCTGGAGTAGCTACCTGGTCAATGTGCGTTCGCTCCTCCGTTGGTGGCCGTGGATTTTCTTTTTCCAGGACGAGGAGGTAGCATTGCCCCGTCCCGTAATGCAGTGCCCGACCTTTCTCCTTGAGCTGGTCAAGTTGCGGCTTTGGGACCCCCAGCGTTAGAAACGTGCCCCTAGCCTGACGATCCAGATCATATAGGATCCAGTCCTCAGTGCTAAGGCCACGATTCTGCGCCATGAGTCTGGCCTGGACCAGTCGGACGTCGGTCGGGAACTCGTTTTCGAGAAGAATCCCGCATTTCGTCCTTGTTACCAGGTCGCATGCCCTCACTGCTTCCAGTGTGGTGCCTGGTAAAGGGGATTCTAGTAATCCCGCTGCTTCCCTTAGCCACGCCACGGATTCCTTGTCCTCGCACCAGAGTTTGAGGACTCCGTCCCCGTAGAGTGGCCTGCCTTTGAAGGCAGGGAGGAAGGGGATCACTGTCTTCTGGTCGAGAGCCTGTACCAGTATGTTGTCCATACGGGTAAGGATTTGCCTCTCGACCAGTCTGGCCTGATCCGGGGTTAAAAACCCCGCAGGTGTCAGTCGGATCGCCATACGCAGCTCCGCTTTGGTTGCATCTGCGTACGACGTTCCTGGTCCGCTAACTTGCGAGGTTACGACCTTGACGCGCTTGGTGTCACCTCTCGGGGATATGGTGTCGTCCAGACGATTTCGTTTCGTCTTTCTGGACCTCCCCTGCGGCCTTGTGGAATGGCCCGCGTCTAGTCCCCTCTTGTTAGGTAGGGCTGGGCCTGCGGGACCCCCACCCCTGCCGTCCCCGCCCCCAGGCGCCTCATGTGTCCTGGGGGCGGTGGCGCCAGCGGCATGTACCGCACGCTCTGCCCTGGTTATTTTGCCTTCCCTCTTGGCTGCCTCCGCCGGTTGACGTCTTTCCTCAGCTTTCGCCTTGGATGTCAGTCCGCCGGGTTCGGTTTGCCGCGAGGTACCAGCTTTGGGCTCAGCTTCCGTCGTGGCGGCGACAGCTCCCCCCCCCTTGGCTACGCTTTCCGCACTCACGGGTATTGGTCCCACCCCCGTGTTGGGAGCCAGGACCTCACCGCTTGTCACGTCCAGTTTCGCCTTGGGTGGGGGGGCAGCACCGTCACTCCTTGCGCTGGCCCGTTTTTCTTTTTGGCGAAGTTTTCGAGCCTGCCTCTTCCGCTCGATCTTCGCCCTCTTACGCTCTTCAGGAGTGAGGCTGCTCGCTTCCTGTAGAGCGCTGTTAATTTGGTGTCTCTTGCGAGTCACCAGCTGCCAGGAGGTTGTAAGCAACCTACCGGGTGCCGGTGTCGCGGGTGTCAGGCCACTAGGTACTAGTGGGATTGTGTTGTTGCTTGATCCTGACCCGTGTGCTGTCTGTGTGTTAGTGTGTGTGGTGTGTGGTGAGTGTGGGTTTGGTGTGTGTTGTGTTTGTAGTGTCTGTTTGTCCCTATGTTCCATGTTTTGTTTGGATATGTGTACTCAACCCCAGCGGCGCCCCACCCTCCAGGGAGCCCGCAACGGTGGGGACGTCCTCGGTGATAGACAAAAGGCCGAGGAACGCCAGGGCCTACCGCCAGGGTGTAGGGCTCCGACTGGCTCCTGTCCGGATGTACTGTCCGGGGACCTACAGGTGCCAGCTGCTACGCAAGCAGGGAGCAAGACGCGACGGTGAGGCGCAAAGAGAGGCGGGTGCCATCCCCGGTTCGGGGAAACCAGGTCGCTTTCCCGTCCTCCGTGCACCGCCCTCTGCTTACCCGTCTGCCCAGAACCCTCGCCCGCTATCAGCCTATGACGGCCGATGCGTTTTCCGTATTACCCGAAGCTGGCTAGGCCGCGGGCACCGTTTGTGGTACAACACCGGGCCAAAGAGGGCGTGTTGCCTCCTGCGACCATCTGACCCGGGTGCATTTGGCTCAACCCCCCAGGACTCCTTAGTAATACCTACGGCGTTCGACTACGCACGGAATTTTAGAGGCCGTGCCCCCGCTGCGCGGATGGCGCAGCGGGGGCACGGCCTCGCGTAGGAGTCGGCTGTTGGGCTTGTCGTGTTGTGTGTGGTCCTACACTTGATTGTTGTGGGCTGCTGGTCAGCTTATGTGTTTAGTAGTGATCTGTGTGATTCTAGTGTTTATTGGTTAGTATTTATGTTGTTGTGTAACTGCACCCTTCAGCCACCACACCGCCAGGTTGACTCACTTCCTGGTGGTAATCCGAAGATGAAAGTTCCGGACCCCCGATCTCCCGTCTGTTTGGTGCAGGGCTCACCAGCGTGCAGGTGGGAGTGGAGTTGATGGGGCTAGGCTATGTGACATTTGGCTGAATGTCATGTATTGCGCATCACCCATCCTTGAGCCCCTCATTTGGGGCTTGATGCCGATGCGATTTCCTCCCACGATGAGACTGGATCCCTCGGGTGGCTTGCTCCGAGGCCCATGAAATGTCCGTCCGTACCTATGTCACAGCCACTTTTTTACGAAACTATAAGAACTATGCTGTTGGAACTTGGCAAGTAGATGTATTCTGTGAACCGCATTAAGATTTTCACACAAAAAAAAAAAAAATTTTGGGGGTTCCCCATACTTAGAACTGAAACTCATTTTTTCATCTATCTCGTACGTGTGTGTTATCTATGGATAGGTCTTCAAAAATGATATTGAGGTTTCTGATATCATTATTATTATCATTTGCATTTTTGAATAGTTTGCAAGAGAGACACTTCCAAAGTGGTAAAATGTGTGTCCCCCCGCCTGTAACTTCTAAAATAAGAGAATGATAAAACTAAAAAAATATATGATGTACATTACCATGTAAACTGCCACCGAAAATTGGTTTCACCGAGATCGAACCCTTCATGGGCGAGTCCGACTCGCACTTGGCAGCTTTTTTTAAACTTTACTATCGTCATATCCAAGGGTTCATCCAAGGGTTTCGAGGTCAAAGCCCTCGAAACTTTCTGGTTTTCCTGCTCCACTTCGCACGATGTTCAGCATTCATTGCACTTCCACCTTGCTCTTTAATTCTGTAGAGACAGTGATAGGGATATATTTTAGTTCTTTCAAATTCGCTTAGTTGTTGCGCTCATGAGAGAGACTTCTGGTATTGCAAGCGTTTGTAAGCTATATTATAACTGTTTATAAATGTACAGTCGCCCCTAGAAGTAACTACACATTCCATGTTACTCATCACCGTGACTCTAATATCTTTCAAATATTTTTCAA
The DNA here is from genome assembly GCA_946251805.1 of Cybosia mesomella. NCBI lineage: Eukaryota > Metazoa > Arthropoda > Insecta > Lepidoptera > Erebidae > Cybosia > Cybosia mesomella. The sequence continues at coordinate 22,536,856 of OX276390.1, read as the reverse complement.
ATAATTATCAAATCATTTATTTTTAGACTTTGTTGAGATTTTGTTACACAACGGCAGTCAATAAAAAATGGGCAACCTCCTTGCACCCAGATCCGTTCAGCTGTTTCAGCGTGATTGAGTCACAAACTTTCACATTTATAACTAGACTGGCCATAAATACTGTTACATCAAAACTTTTCTTTCTTTTTCAACTTTTTAATTATTTTGAATTTGGAACACGTATATTATTTTAAAAACTTTCGATTTCACGCCATTTCACACATTTTTTCGTGTTCATTATCGAATTACAATATGGAATGGGATGTTAAGGCAAATAGGATCGCAGTAATCACGTTGTACAAAGTGGGTATGGAGCCGTTGGTCATATTCCAGACACTTCAAAAACTTGGTATCAGCCGTATGTTCGTATATCGTACTATCAATAGATACAACAACACTTCGTCTGTCGAACACCAGAAAAGATCGGGGCGGCCGCGTGCTGTTAGAACTGCAAAGGCTATTAATGCGGTTAAAGCCAGAATTCGTCGAAACCCCATAAGGCAACCCCATAAGAAAAAAAAATTACCGCAAGAAATGAAGATTTCCGCTAGGACTCTGTCACGTACTATAAAACAAGACCTGATGTTCGGTGCTTATCGTCGATATACCGGACATGCCCTAAATATTTTTATACGATTAAAGAGAGTGGATTGATCAAAGCGATTTCTGTCGCGATACGCAGGTGAAAGGCAAAGAAATACCCTCTTTACCGATGAAAAAAAATTCACGATTGAAGAACACTACGTGTAGAATATACTGCTTCCGACCTGCACTACAATAAGCAAAATGATAAACTGTTCGCTAACAGTTCTAAGGAAGCTGCTCAAGTGGTCGGAAAGGTACAACGTGGTCATCGTCCTACGTCAGTGATGGTTTGGTGGGGCGTGTCTTATCAGGGAGTCACAAAGCTACATTTTTGTGCAAAAGGAGTGAAAACTTCAGCCGAAGTGTATCAAGATACTGTCTTGGATCATGTTTTGAAACCTCTCAGCAATACATTTTTTAAAAATATACCGTGGACTTTCCAGCAGGTATCTACTCCTGGTCACAAGGCACGAACTTCCTAAGCCTGGCTAGAAACCAACGTTCCGGACTTTATAAGACCTGAAGACTGGCCCTCATCTAGCCCAGACCTCAACCCTTTAGACTACAAATTATGGTCAGTTTTAGAGGACATGGCCTGCTCAAAACGACACGGCAACATTGAGTCTCTTCAAAAATCTTTGGAGCAAGAAGTGGCAAAATTTATCTTGGAAACAGTGCGTAAATCCATAGATTCTTGGCCAAAAACAGCCAAAGGCCATTTCGAATAAAATATATTTTTTTTTGCTAAGACTTTAATAAATATGTACTGTATAAATTTTATAAATAAATAAATATTACATTACTTCATTTAAAAACAAGTTGGATTCCTGAGACGAGCTCAGCCGAATACAAGGGATTTTCGATTTTGCGACTTTTTATTTTTTTGCGATTTTTTTTTATCTTGCAATGGTTCACCCCAGCACAAATCTATTACCGAAAACAGCAACTCGATAGCTCATCTCCTTCACTTCCTCAACTCCTTAGCAATAGGGCTTTTCTAAAGAAAATACCTAAAAATATGATATTGGCAAAGAAATGTTTATTCAAGCGGGCCGAATTCTTTCGAATTTCAAAAAATATAAAAAGTAAACTACTGAAAACCTTCCTCAACGGTTATTCACTCGAACGTTATATCAGCCGCCGCCGACAAGCGCTTGACACTTTTTACTTAAGTTTATTCATTTTTGGGGTTCCGTAGCCAAATGGCAAAAACGGATTCGTCATATCTGTCTATCTGTCTGTCCGTCTGTATGTCACAGCCACTTTTTTCCGACACTATAAGAACTATTCTGTTGAAACTTGGTAAGTAGATGTATTCTGTGAACCGCATTAAGATTTTCACACAAAAATAGAAAAAATAAACAATAAATTTCGGGGGTTCCCCATACTTACAAATGAAACTCAACAATATTTTTTTCATCATACCCATACGTGTGTGTGATCTATGGATAGGTCTTCAAAAATATATAATATTGAGGTTTCTAATGTAGTTTTTTTCCAAACTGAATAGTTTGCGCGGGAGACACTTCCAAAGTGGTGAAATGTGTTACAGGGTAACACATTCCCCCTGTAGCTTCTAAAATAAGAAAATGATAAAACTAAAAAAAATAGGAGATACATTACCATCGGGGTGCGAGGGATATGCTCTATGGGCAACCTTACACCCCGGCGTCTGTAGACCCGAGACGGCGTGCGGTTTAGTCGGTTCAAGCCCGACATAACCGCCCCCGCTGGCACGCGGGGGGGTATCCGAAGGGATTTCCGCACGATAAAAAAAAAAAAAAAAAAAAGGTACATTACCATGTAAACTTCCATCGAAAATTGGTTTGAACGAGATCTAGCACATAGTTTTTTTTTTACGTTATAAATCTTTCATCGCAATTTACCTTTCATTCAACTCAAATATAAAATTTTAAAATTTTAAATTATTATGTTACTTGCTGCTACGGAACCCTTCATGGATGAGTCAGACTCGTACTTGGCCGCTTTTTTTAAATTGACTTTCTGGCGCAGTCGGGTAAAAAAGCGAACGAAGGTTTATAGCGTAGGTGTAACAAGGGATAATTATTACACGTGCAAGTAACACAAAAGACAGAGGTGACACAGCTTACGTAGTAACTATTTAGTAATCTGTGACACAGCATCAATACGCAGACCAATATACAAGTTACGCTATCTATGTCTCATGCGAGCATTCACCGACGCGGGATAAAACCCGACCCCATCAGGCGAGGCCACGGTGGCGACCAAAGTCCGCCGGTAACCCTGGGGTTATCCTTTCGAGGGCTTACCCGGGGTGCTCGGCAACGGACTCTTAGGGAGGCCACCGTGCGGTTTAGTCGGTTCATGTCCGACATAACCACCCCCGCTGGCCGGCGGGGGGTATTTGAAGGGATTTCCGTACGTAAAAAATGTCATGTTATGTCGGGCTTGAACCGACTAAAACCGCACGCCGTCTCGGGTCTACAGACGCCGGAGTGTAAGGTTGCTATTACTAACTACTAATATTACTAACCTAATATGTAAAAAATCTCTCTTCCGAAACGACTTAACCGATTTACCGAACTAAACTTTTTGTGTCTATTTGGTAAGTCTGAGTATAGTTAGTAGACTATTTTTATACCCTTAGGTGAACGGGATCCTCATTTCAAGTGGGTGGAGCTGCCAGCTGCAGCTAGTTATGATATAATACTACCAACAATATTTATATAATAATCACTCAAACTCGTCACATCTCTGGTTACAACGACAGCTTTTTATCAAGTGTGTTTACTGCATGTGTATACCTTAGAAGTAAAAGGTAAATTTAATTTATCTATTCCATTTGTGATTACATATGGACAGGATAAGACAAGACAAATAAAACTGAAAACTCCACCTCCTGAGTTCAGAACTCCCAAGGGTACGACCAAGACGTTACGTCGCCTTTGAGCAGAGTATCTGATGCCACACGACAGCGTCCTTATTGTCGGTCCTGTTGACAGAAAAAGCGAAATACTCTGTTTTGTCGTTCACAACTTTCTTAATTTCATAACATAACATAAATTCACGCCTGTATCCCCGAAGGGGTAGGCAGAGGTGTATTACACACCCACGATTCGCCAGTTATGTTGAGGTCCCAATGTAATAGGTGGCGAGCCTATTGCCATCATCCTATTGTCATCTTACTTAATTTCAACCTTCTAAAAATACACATATCTAAATAACTTTAAAAAATTAAAGTCATAAACCGGCAAAATGTGACTTTAAGGCTAGATTGTAGTGTAACTGCAAGTTAATTAACTTGTGTTCATTAAAAGTAGGTAGGTACGATAACAGCATAATTACGAGCACAGTTGAGAGTTAGCCCCAACCCAGCTCTTACTTTTTTTTGCATAAAACAGGGGTTCCGTTTGCAAATAGCTTCTAGCACGAAACTCGTCTCTACGGGAAGTTAAACCATTTTGCATCACAAAATAAATTCAAGTAGACGTAAATTAAAGCGACTGAAAATATATTAAAGTAAGTATTATGAAAACGATTTTGCGTGATCCTTAATTAATAAAGTTAAATGTTAAGAACATCGGTTTCAAGGCACTCTTAGCAGCGGCCTCATAATCACAGGAATTCATAAAACCGAAATAATTTCGAACATGTGTTACCAAATCGGTGGTATAACAATGCTCATAAAAATATTCTGAAGAACAGCTGAAACCATATGTAGAAAAGTAGAGAAATGACAATGATAGAATTCACTTAATATGTTGCTTGATATGAAAAGGAAAGTGGTCGTTTTGAGAGTATAGTATCCATTTGGACTCTTATTCCTCTTTTATACGGGTATACCGTATACGGTAAGGGTACAGTAAGGGTATGGGTAGGGTAAGGGTACGGTAGATGGTCATATATTTATAGGGATATTATTAATCAGACGAATAAACATTAATTGGCGATTATTCGTGAGATTTTTTAATAATCCACCAAGCGGCATTGAATAATGTCACGAAAAATTAACTTAGCTGGCAATTTTGCGCACCCCAACACGATAAGTTAAGTCAAAGGATTTTCAAGACGCGTTCTATGTATATTAATACACCATTCAGAATTTTTCATACCTTTAATTTGAATTCAAATTAACTCGTTTGAATACTATCCATATTTTAAATATACTATCGAATAATGGGCTACAAAAGATGATTCGTATTATCTACTATTTCCTAGCTGTTTTTTAATTTTTTATTTAAATGTTCACAAACAAGAATCATCGTGGTGTATGTATAAAGTTGTCAAAAAACCTTTACAGGTTTGTCCAGACAACCGAAGTAATGTTCTAATTATATTCATAAGGGTCCCTGCTCCGCCAGGAACTCATGGAGACATGGAGGGTGCGACTTGAGCATCCAAGGTGGGGGGAATCCGCCATTGCGGCGGTGAGACCGATCAAGAAGGGATGTGCCAGATATTTACCGGACACGGGTGTTTCGGTAAGTATCTATGGCGCATCCACCGGGAGACAACGACGCAGTGCCAGCACTGCGAGGATCCTGGCGAAGACACGGCGCTTCACACTTTGGTGGAGTGCTCTGCGTGGGCGAGTCAACGCCGGGATCTCGTTGCGGTCCTGGGCGTGGACGTTCTCTCGTTGGAGACCATGGTGAGGGCCGTGGTCTCTGACGGGAGCAAGTGGCACGCCGCCGCCTATTTCTGCGAGCAGGTAATGTGCGCGAAAGAGACGGCGGAGAGGGAGCGGGAGAGAACCCTGCCCCTCGAGTTTCGCAGTCTGCGGCGAGGACGCCGCAGACTCATCTACGCCGGGGACTACTGACCGCCATGATCGAGGCCTGAGGACGGCAGTTGGCCGACTCGCCGTCCTTACAGAAGCAGGCCGTGGTGGAGGCATGTCGTGTGTGCCCTACACACGCCTGTCAACTCACCGAAGCGGGATAAAACCCGACCCCACCAGGCGAGGCCGCGGTGGCGGCCAAAGTCCGCCGGTAACCCTGGGGTTATCCTTTCGAGGGCTTACCCGGGGTGCCCGGCAACGGATACTTGGGGAGAACACCGTGCGGTTTTAGTCCATACACGACATAACCACCCCCGATGGCCGGCGGGGGGGTATCCGAAGGGATTTCCGCACGTAAAAAAAAAAAAAGGTTCAAAGCTGACCTACGAAGAAACACTACGTGAATTTTTCAAGTGGGTGTCATCCGACCACAGGCCGGGACGGCGGCGCGTTGCACGCCCCCCTCTTTCCGGGGGCAAGACGAGGACACCGTGGTTTCCAAATTCGAGTGGGCCATCTCGAAACCGGAGAGGGTCCTGGGTCAGCCGTGTGCCTTAGGGCCACCTTACATCCGTCTGAAGACCCGAGACGGCATGCGGTTTTAGTCGGTTCGAATCCACATTGTGGATGACCAAATGCGACACTATGAGGAATACCGAAAAGTACTCAAAGGAGTCTCGGACCCGATTTTAATAAAACTTAAACTGCATCATTGGGTAAAAAAAATTATAATATTCCTAGCCAAGTTTTGAAAAAAAAAGGTTCCTTAATTCATCTTTCGACTTTGTAGAAATGCATTCTGGGAAGCAATGACATAGCTCAGACAAAGTTAAGGCAAGTGCTTTAAAAAGATATTGTACAAAATGATAGCCATTGTTCTCAATACATAGCTGAATAAATAAATAAATATTTTAGGTCAAATTACACAACGCCATCTAGACCCAAACTAAGCAGATCGTGTCATATGGGTTCTAGAATGCGGATAAATATACTTAAACACTTCTTTTTTTTTTGTTATTAAATACATATTATACATAGAAACACCCAGACCAATGCAAATATACATATTTGCACTGAGCGGGAATCGAAGCCGCGACCTCTGGCTTAACAGTCGAACGCACTAGCGCTACGCCACAGAGGTCGTCTCAACTTTTCTGGATTCAACGTCTCGAGCATTGTCCACTATATGGGGACGGACATAGTGGCGATATGAGTGTATATATTGGTTTATAGTACTAAAATTATGGTTTTCTTGTGAACACACATACACACACAAATATATTATTTTTGTCGTGGCTAGTGTTGTAATTGCGCTTGTCGCCTGCGGCCGTCGCTTAGCCAAGTTTCGTTTAAAGTTACGAGACACTTGAATACCTGTCTCACTACACAACAGGAATCAGCTTCATATACTTAGTATTACGTTGTTCTAAAATATAAAAAAAGGAATGACATCATGTGTAAAAAATAAGATTATCATAATATAGTACATTACATTACATTTTAGTACCTATATGTTTTGGAGTAAATAAAGATAGCATAAAAGTCATCGGTCGAAACCGCGTTATTGCCCATTCTGCTATACGTATTACTGGCACATTTTCTGATTTTATCTTCAGTGCATAAAATGTGGTTCTATTCTCTTGGAAGAATTTGTATAAGTATGATAAATATTCATACTTTATTCGTAGAATTCTAGGGTATTGTAACATATCTTTCAATTAAAAAATTGAGCCGCCGTGGGATTTATGGTAGATTTAAACAATGTAACTATTCTGTAAAGGAAATATTCTGATCGACGTTAATGAGCAGTATTTGAATGGTTGGTGATGCAGCTGATATTTATTCCATTTTTCATGTCACGTGGCGGTAAAGAGAATATCACGCAATTTGCCGTCAAGGCATACTAGTTGGTCATACGCTAAACGCAGACCAATGAATAAATTTGATGCTAGAATATGCTTAATGTGGGTGTTAAAAAAATTGTTGTTCCCCCACGGGAATTTACAGACATTATTCACAATTAACTTTATTTTCCGCAACTAAAGCTACATATCCACATAAAAGATAGCGGTGAATCGCTATAGAATGCCGTATTAAAGACGAGGATTCCCTTGCGTCTCGTCGACCAACCGCAAGCCTTATCGACACCACATTGCCAGCGTAATACCTCCATCGGTAGTATCTGGCCTACTTTTATTGAAGTTCGTATGGCGGCAGAAAACAGTTTATTTTGTATGTTCTCGTATTGCCATACAATGAAAAAGTGTCAGTGTCATAAAGTTAAAAATTATTTATATTTCTTTTTCTATACAAATAAATACATTTGAAGTGTATGTTTGTAATATTAAAATAACAGATTTCAAATAAATGTATTATGTATATGTTCTGTCTGTTTGAATTAGGTAATCTCTGGAACGGCTGAGTCGATTTTGACGGGATTTTCATTGGCAGATAGGTAATATTAAAAGGCGTAACATAGGCTACTTTTATTTTATGAAAACAATAAGGGTTCCGCGCAAAAAAAATAAAACCTTAAAAATTTAAATCCACGCATACCAAAAAAACTGCATCACTTTTACGCAGGGTACGGGATAGTGACAACAGCATCTTAAAGACAGTGGCGGAGAGTATTAACTCTCCTATTAATGAATTCCTTGTGAGAAGGACAATCAGTTAGGTCTGTTACCTTGACTGAAGTCGTTCTAAAAACCACGACGAATGGATAAGTTATATAATCAAAGGAGGACGGCCAAAGTCGGCTATCCGATGGACAGCTGTTTCGTAGCAAAATGAAAATGGCGATAGTCTTCTTTTATTATAAAATAATATTAGGCACAATATTGTAGTATCCAACGAGTCCATCTTGAAAACGTTTTTGAAAATATTTAATATGATTGAGTTTTGTACAATACACACAATTCATTATCAAAAAGGTGGTTCATGTTGCTTAGATAAAAAATCAGTGGAAAAATAATTTTAAAATCACTGATTAATAAATTGAAATGTAATTGTAACAAGATATTTTCAAAGTCTGTAACACCCATAAGTTATGATTATTTTTCTTTTACTATCTACTCGTAAATGTTTTTTATTTAAAACGAAAATGTATTTTTAAAAATAAATTATATTGAAAAATTGTAAAGCGCATGGGTATTTTATTTTTTACGCTAGCAACACTCGACCATCTTTATGTCATTCGCTTGACGTGTATGGCTGCTATCATTTCTTGTTTTTATTTGAATAATTCTGATTCAAAATGAATTGTGATAACTCTAACGACGACCTCGGCTTGCACTTGACCCTGGCAATTCTTTGGATATTGTACCCGCTTTACATGGAGACTTACGCTTGGACGTGGATAACCCGAATTCAACTGTTGATATGGAACTTATACATGGTAATGCAATAAAAGATTTAAATGCAATAAAAGAATATTATTGTAACTGCATTGTTTTCCGAAGGACAGTGGGTTGTTGCTCTCATCTTATGTCTGTCATCTGGTACTTAAGTTGGGCAAGGTATGAAACTGTTACTCCGCTAGCTAGGTTCCTGGATAATATTTTAGTGATGTATGTTAATGACGAAGAAAATTAAATATGAATATTCACATGAAACCAGTTTTTTTTTTTTTTTTTTTTAAGTAAGCCTGGGTACTAAACTAATCATAATATTGGTTTCTACATAGCTTCAGCTACTAAATAGCAGTATTTTTATATATATAAAAAAATGTAGCCTAGTGGTATGGGTAATGGACTGCTGAGACGAGGTCTCGGGTTCGATCCCAGGTTTTACCATGGCACACACCAATGACTTTTCGATGCTTTTCGAAGTTATGTGTGTATTTATCGCAGGTTTATAAGTGCCCGGTTAATGGCAATAGGTTCGCCACCTATTACATTGGGACCTAAACATAAACTGGTGAAATGTGGGTGCTAGCACCTCTGCCTACCCCTGCGGGCATATAGGCGTGAGTTTATGTTATGTTATGTTAAAAAAATGTGCACACCTGAGCCGAAGTTCCATACAACGTGGCCAGTGTCCTTTAATGTGCAAACTAACACTATTATATAAGTTCGTACTAACACAATGGATCAATTTTAGGGTTCCATAGCCAAATGGCAAAAAACGTAACCCTTATAGATTCGTCATGTCTGACTGTCTGTCTGTCCGTATGTCACAGTCACTTTTTCCCAAACTATAAGAACTATACTGTTGAAACTTGGTATGCAGATGTATTCTGTGAACCGCATTAAGATTTTCACACTAAAATAGAGAAAAAAACAATAAATTTTGGGGGCCCCCCTACTTAGAACTGAAACTCAAAATTTTTTTTTCATCAAACCCATAGGTGTGTGGAATCTATGGATAGGTCTTCAAAAATGATATTGAGGTTTCTAATATTATTTTTTTCTAAACGAAATAGTTTGCGCGAGAGACACTTCCAAAGTGGTAAAATGTGTCCCCCCCACTGTAACTTCCAAAATAAGAGAATGATTTATCTAAAAAGAATATATATTATATATATTTTTAAAGAATATTAGTAACCGAAATTACTAATATAATAATAAATTCCTCCTAACCCCTCCAGCTAAGCTAAATTGCTTGTGTTAGGAGTGGGTTCACGTCGCTAGTGTAATGACCAGGATTCGAACCCGGCACCTCTCGATCGTAGGGTCGACTCCTTAACCACTAAGCTACCGACGCTTAGTGGTTAAGGACGAAGTTAGTTTGAACGAGATCTAGTAAGTAGTTTTTTTTTAAATACGTTATAAATCGTAAACCGCAATTTACCTTCCATTCAATCAACTCAAATATAAAAATTATAATAAAATATTATTATGTCACTTGTTGCTACGGAACCCTTCATGGGCGAGTGCGACTCGCACTAGGCCGTTTTTTGTTATTTGAAATACAATACAATTATTATTAATATAATTATAGCTTTTTTTCTTTGGCGAAAGTTTCATATTCTATTATATTCTACACAGCGCTATCTAGACCCAGTGTAATCATAGCTTAACTAGATTGTGTTATGGGTTCTAGAATGAGGATAAACATACTTAGTTTTTTTTTGTTAAATACATACTATATTTATATTCATGCATACAAATATTTGCACTGAGCGTAAACCAAACCCGCAACCTCCGACTTAGCAGTCGAACGCAGTACCGCTACGCCACAGAGAGTCTACTTATCGGTTTAAACAAATAAAAAGTATAGATTCACAACAATGTGCAACAAACCAGGCTGAAACAATAATATCATGCAGGTTTGGTAGCATAACGTATCTAATAAAAGAAATATAAGGCATGACGTATATTACCTAACGTCACTAAGTACCTTTTTTTTTTTTTTTTTTTTTTATCGTGCGGAAATCCCTTCGGATACCCCCCCGCGTGCCAGCGGGGGCGGTTATGTCGGGCTTGCACCGACCAAAACCGCACGCCGTCTCGGGTCTACAGACGCCGGGGTGTAAGGTTGCCCACGTCACTAAGTACCTAGTCTTTAGATAACCATCATGATGAGACTGGGAATGTACCTTTATTCTACAGAAGACTGCGGCCTAAATAACCTTGTCTATTGTTACGCAGTGAGTAGGGTGTTCAGAGACACTGGGGAATAGTAGATTGTTAGGCAAGGGTAGAAAGTCACCCATTTCACCCAAGATATTTCGCTACTACTACTACTTTTCATTTCGACTATGTGAGGAAATTAAAGTACTACACACACTTAAGATATTTTAAGAGATAAATATCTTAAGAGATAATCTTAAATACCTTAAGATATCTCTCCTTTGAGCACTGCGGCAATAGATTATTAACAACAGCTTTTACCTGTTCTTTTACCTCAACGGGAGTTAAATTAATATCCATGTCACTGGAATCACTTTGGCGAAACCATTTTTAACCACACTTAACACAAGGTATTTATTTATATTTAATCTCGTTTTCCCGCTAATTCTATAGCAAACTTTCATTGTTTTTTTATAATTCCGAAAAAAAAGTTTACGTACATACATTAGAAAAGTTTTGAAAATCGAATTTATTGATTACATTGTAATCTAGTTGGCCACGAGATGTGCATCTAGGCGGCCATGTAAAAAAAAGCGTCACGATATCAAGGCATTTTGACGTAACTTCATTAACATGGACTCCATGGAAAAAGTAAAATTAAAAAAAAAAACTTTCCACCCTAGGGATGAAACAAGTTACTTTCCCCCCGGCTATCTACCCATGAAAATTAAACTTTCCGAACAGGGGAGATGAAAAAGTCTTTTATTAACTCCTTCTGAATCTTTTCCCAGGGCATGCGCGACAGATTTTTCGCGTATTGCAAGAAGTTCATACTCCAAGTAGCATAGTGTCGAGAGTCGAATTACTGTCTTCAACATGTTACTTTTGAATACAGTATCTAGACTTTAGACTTTTTTATCTGGTTGGTTGTTTATTACGATGGTGACAGTTGTTAATCGCTGTGGGAGCGAACGGTTTGAGTTCGGGGACACCGCGCGCCTCGACACGGATGGATTAAGTAAGAAGGGTCTCTACGAGACCTTCGTTATACCTATTCGTCCAACCAATGTCCTGTTCGCCATACCAACGCCCTGCGTCTTAGGATATTTGTGATAATGCACGAAGTCATTTGGGTTTTCATAAAATAACCAAATGCTTCTAACCTAATCCTTCCGAACCAGACTCGAATCAGTCAAACTTCTTTGGGCTACTTTGGCGGTAATTTAAGTCAAAAGTACAAATGACAAGACAACCTTTATTTATGTACTGTGGACTGATTTTACTTTTTCTTTCATTTTTAGGGTTCCGTACCTCAAAAGGAAAAAACCCTTTTAGAATCACTTCATTGTCCGACTGTTTGTATGTTGGTGTGACAAGACCTATTTCTCAGGCAAACTTAAAGGCATCAAGTTGAAATTTATGCCAAATACTCAGATCCGCAACGACTTGAGGCTCTGAAAAAATAAAACTTCTAAGTCAATGCAATCAAACGATACAGCCGTCGCAAATTTAACCAAATGCATGGGTACTAAAACCTATGGTGCACTTGCCGTTGAGCTGGAAACATGAAATTTGGCAAGTATCTAGGTCTTATAGCACAAGTAAAGGGATAATCCGACAACCGTAGACAATTAGTTACCCAATTCACAAAAGAATAAATAAATAGAATAAATATAATAATATAGAATAATAAAAAGAAAGAAAGAGTATATCTGTCTGTTAACATCTTTTTTTCTGAAACGCGTGGAAGTTAATATTAAATACTCGGGTCTGTAAAGTGTTGATGCTGTAAAAAAATCAAACATTCAAGACAACGCAATCAAAAACTATTGCCGTTCGTGCAGCACGGAACCTTCAGTGCGCGAGTCCGACTTGCACTTGATCAGTTTTTCAGTTAAAAGTTACTTTTAACAAGAGTTTTGATTTTGAATTGCCTGATGCTTCAGTAATTAAAGTCATAATCTTCAATTGAAACTGAATTGAAGTAATATACATTACCGCGTTTGTCTCCTTATTTGTAACGGAAACCAGAGAACCGGGTAATATTATTGCCAGCGGCTAGTCTACTGCGATTCCCGAGGCACTAATACCTTCCTTCCGTATACCGTTTACAGATAATTTAAAGTTTCAACTGAAACTACTAGGCTTGTAACGTGATATTAGATGTATGTTTCTATTAGTGCAGGATCATTATGGAAACATTAAATGGTTTTGTTGGGTTTAAATCAAACATTAAGTAGACTAATTGAAGATTCTTATATAAAGATTAGTTACTGATAGAACAATAAAATGTTTCTAATTTTGTTTATTTCTGCTTATTTTTAATGTAGTTATGCTTTTGAATTCAAATTGGGTAGGTAATCTAATGCTGATATTTTCATATGAAGGATTTGTAGTTTTGTGTGGTTGGGTATTTGTAACTAACACAGATGAAGTGAAAAGCATAAAAGTGTGTGGATCATATCTTTTAGACATCATTGTGTATTAAAACATCATTATTATTGCACGAAGATTTCATTCAGACTTTGCAACATTATAAACCAAAATATTTATAGTTAAAAAGATTACAAGTAAAAACAATTTGTGCCCAAGAATTCCTCCCGTTCGAAATCGACTGATTCAAAATTCAAGGCCAATTCTTGTGCAAAAAAGTGGCAAGCCTGTTATTATGCAAAGCATCGACAATTACATTTAGTTAAAGTTTCCCAGAAAAAGTATCGCTTTGTGGTGTTGCAGGCGCGCTGGAGGGCGGCGCGCTGGGCGGCGGCGGCGGCGGCGGCGCGTTCGACGCGCTGCGAGCGGCCGGCTCGCCGCCCGCGCCCAGCCTCGGCGCCAGCCGGCACAGTCTCATAGGTGAGTACTCCTAAGGCCTCGTCTTAGCAGACAGCGATTAACAAGATCGCGTGAATTTTACTCGTAAGACTCATCGATTTATGTAGAATGGTGGTGCTAATTTAGGTTCACGGGATGTGTTGATTGGTTTTCGTGATAGTGGGAGGGGTGAGGAGGACTACCATGAAACATCCGAAACATCGGGCCCGCAGGAAACACGAACGGAAAATGTAGCATTTAGCGATGTAGTTACGATGAAATCCCTTCAGATTTCTTCCGGTAGGTTTTAGGCCGAACGAAGTCCGAAGGGTCCGATTGCGGGACAAATTTGTTCCATAGAACTGATTGCCTGAATCTGCAGTCGTTTCACAACTGCGGATGTTTTATGGGCCTATAGATCTGGCGGCAAAATGGTCAAACACTTTCTTAAGAGTTAAGTAAATATTAATTTTATTCCATTTGGACAAAGCTGAAAAGTAGCACGTTGTTGCATACTATTTTAAGTTTTTTCAAAAAGGAATAGAGTTGGCTATAATGGCAGTATATGGCTTTTTGAATTTAAAAAAAAACTTTTTTTCTATGTATTTTAAGACTTCAAATTATAAATAATATTGGTATGGATGCGAAAATCGGTGAAAAAAATTTACACAGTGACGTCACACGAACTAGTTCGGTTACTAACGGCGTGTTTTCGGTACTCGGTTCAGAAATATATTTTTTTCTTTTTAATTATAGTGAAAAAATAAAAAATAATTTTGGTATAAAACTTTGGTATGATCGTTTAATTTAGGACAAAAAAATCTTTAAAAAGGCCTAAATTAGGATTGAAAAATTTCAATGATCAGTTAAACCTTTAAGATTTTTTTTCTGACTTACGGTAAAAGGTGACCAAAATGAAAAAAAAGTTAACCAAAATTTTTCTTTTCTCTCTTGTACTCTCTTGTAGAAACTTTTACAGAACATTTAATGATATCTAATATATGAAAATCTCGTGTCACAGTGTTGTTATCGAACTCCTCCGAATTGACTTGATAGTTATATATATATATGTATGTATATATATATATGTATATAAGAATAGGTCGTAAGCTATTTTTCAAACAGTTACGTATTACTAGCTGTTGCCCGCAGGCGGAGACGCGGCCAACAGCTAGTAATACGTAACACAAGGATAAATTCTGAGAATCCTGGGTCTTTTAGCTTCTACAATATACCGGTTGCAAAGTAGATCATATACTTGGCGCAAAATGATTTATAATACCTACTCATTCATTTGTGGGCAATCGCTCGCACTCCACCACCGCTTACTTAAGGACGCAGCCTTTTAAGAACTTGCGGCTAGAAAGGTGCGTGACATCGCTTAATCTTCAAAGGTACCCAAAATAACTGCTAACCGCGTTACGTTACTATTTAACCGTTACACGTGATTGTATATACAACGATTGCTTCTGTATGCGTATGATCTATAAAAAAAATATTGTTGACGGCTTTTGTTAAAGCACCGAGATTAATTAAATACGATTTAGTATCTAAGTGCCGTCTTCCAGTAAAACGTCTATAACGTAACGTTGTCAAGGTTCAACTCTAATCAGGCTTTTGAATCCAATGTTGAACTTTGAACTAGTGGTTGGTCAATAACTAAACGAGTTTGACAGGATGAAAATGTATCTCCGTCTTTGTTTAGCCTTCCTCTTGGTAAGCGCTTTCCTTGTCTTATCAACCCTTGCAGCACTGTAGGTGTTACGCTGACTTTGGCACTTGCTGAAGGAGGGAAATAAATGTTGCTAAGTATGTTTATCCATATTCTTCATCCAAGTGAAAGCCTCGATTCCATCCAAATCTTGCACTTTGGAGCCAGGGGTTCACTCTCCTGCTCTTCCTTTTCATTATTTTGTTTATTTTGGAGTGATTGCCATCTGACCCCTCAACCAAAGCCAAAGCCTCGTCCGTCAATAAGCGGCTGTAACGGCTAGTAGGTGAGCTTGGTTAGGTGAGGCCTCATGAACAACATAATTATCCGTAATCTATTTACCAGCTAATCTATTTACCAGCTAATCTTAATTTGAGTCTGGATAGCGCAGTCCTGAAATATTTATTTATAATTATTATGTTTGAAATTTTTACGTACTAACCAGCATATATCTGCGTACTTTCACAGAAATGGGGCCAACCACAAAGTGGTGGGTATAGGCCCTTTAATTTGATGGCATAGTTTAATTAACAGGCTCCTAAGTTTTGTGTCCTGAGGAAATTGATGAGTTGTGTAGTGCGAAACAGGCTAGAGGTGGCGCGAGCACAACGACCAGAGAGACGGCTGAGAGGGAGCGCAGGGGGAGGTTAGCCTAAGTTGGAGGTTACTCGTAAATCTACACTACGTGCGTTGCTCTACCGCTTGATTGATTTATTTTCACGGAATCCGTGTTACTCATCTGAAAAATGATATCTAGGACTCCCCTACACGGCCACAACACCATTTCTTGTATCAGCTTTTGAATATTTATGTTTGAGGCAAAAGTTATTCTTAGATTAATGACTGCTTACAGTTGCTAATCTATTTAATTAATGATTACAAATTTGCTTCAACCGATGTATGCGAACATCCGTTCTGCGGTTTCCGTCTTCAACTTTAGTTGTTTGTTTGCTTTAACTCTCAGATTTGACTTACAAATTATGGAGGTACTGATGTCTAATATCTTATATTAGTGTAGTAGTTGAGATTGCTTTCCAAGCATGTTTTTGGAAAGTCTTTAAACTACTTTTTAATTCGACATTTTATCTACAAGTGCATTTCAGTAGTAGCATGTAGTTTGAGGTACCCAAATTCGTTCTTGGGTTCTTCTTTCAGTTTATGATTCACCCCTTATTAAAGTGTGACAGAAGCAGGGGTGAAAAACACATATTACGTTACTGTTCATGGTTATCTTCCCAGGATTTGGCAGTTTCTCTGCCAAATCCTGGGAAAGTATACAGAGGTACACCTCTGTATATGGTTTCAAGGAATGAATATATAAAATATTTAATAAAAAGTTAAATTGTGGAATCATCCCGGGTTCGCATGAGAATATTTTATATTTAAAATCCTATGAACACGTGCAAGTACAAACTATAAGTTGACAAAGTTTTATCGCAAGCGGATGAAGGATACGGAAGCGCATAAAAGACGAACAAATAAACATAGATTTCTACTACAACTGCGATTTTATTGTGTCCAACGTATTATTAAGTTTGCACTACTTCATAGCGTTCTGTTTACCTGTTAATTTGTTTTAGAACTTACACGATTTATACAAACATTATTAGTTGAGTTACAGTTAGATGTTTATAACTGACGGAATAAAAAATTGTGTATTTTTATATAATACGAACTGCAGATAAAGTCGACAATCATAAATATGATTGTAGTCCTGATTTATTATCCGATGCATACTTTATAAAGCAGTAAGATAAGGAAAAACGTTGAAAATACAGCGAGAGAAACAATAAATCCCATTTGCATACTTGATATCCCCGTAAATCCTGCCGATAAATATATCAAAATGTTTTTATCTGTATCAAAAATATTCAATTGAGTTAAAAAAGTCTAAATACGCGATACCAGTAATCTTGATCCTGTTTTCTCTGTATTTTTTATGTATTTTTCTATTCTGATGTGAATTATTGTATTATCAATGAATAAAAGTCGATGATGATGAATAAAAAAAAGGCAATGCAGGTACCGCACACCTTGGGGTATGTGTTGGGTAACCTCCTCGAGTGTCGCTCCGATTCCGATCCCGCTGCAGTCCGGGGGGAACGGAATCGGAGCGGCCGGTACACCCTGGGCGGCGGTCAATGGCTTCCCCTTCACCCCTTCATAGGGTTGGCATTGATCGTCGGCCAATACCCAACGTGGCGGGAACACATCGCTCTCCGTACTCCTCTGCTTTCAGAGGAGACAGGATGAGCGATGCTGTTAGTGGTGAGATGGCCCTGGGTCAGCCGGGGTGCGAGGGATATGCTCTATGGGTAACCTTACACCTCGGCGTCTGAAGACCCGAGACGGCGTGCGGTTTTAGTCGGTGCAAGCCCGACATAACCACCCCCGCTGGCCGGCGGGGGGTATCCGAAGGGATTTCCGCACGATAAAAAAAAAAAAAAAAAAAAAAAAAAAAAAAAGGTATATATTTAGAATAAATTTATTACCAATATTATTAATTGCGTTATTCCAGTCATAACGCCGCAGTGAGTGTACGGGAAAATAAAAGTTCCCCCTGGACCCATCAGTAGGTCAAGCCAGTGGGTGTTTGACTTGTGCACCCATTATAACAGACAACCTGAAATTATTCATATGGCGTTACCATCCAATAATAACTCGGAAATAGCTCACATACGGTACAAACGATTAAGCAATTGAGCAACAACATTTTTTTTTATAAAAACTATTTAGTTACCGCATTATAGAATTAAATTATACCATTGTACGGCATATATGTTAGGTTTGATTGTAAATAGTGGGCCTTTAAAAGTCGGCGATGATACTCTGTAGTATTTAGATAGTATTGAGGTAGTTATTTTTTATGGCAACGCCTTCGATAACTATCTTGTCCAGAGCAGGGCGAAGTAGTAAGACCTCAGTCGACTAACTACTTTGTGAAATGGCTAGAAGTCGACTTCTGTATCTTTGGTGAACTCGTCCTTCGGAAGGAGAAAAAAAAACACCCCCTTCTTAAGGAATGCGTCGACAATAAAGATGACATCTATAGACTGCAAAGTTTCAACGTTGTTTAAATACGCTGAGTGTTTTTTGCGCGTGCTGGCAACTATATCACGGACCGATTTACTTTTAGGTAGATTTCGATGAAATCGATCTACCTATTGGTTTCTTGACTACTGTCGAATTTAAAAAAAAACTCTTCATAGGAAGTCTAGTTATGACCCCCTGAGTCCGAAATGACCACTGGTCAAAAAGTTTATATATATATATATATATATATATATATATATATATATATATATATATATGTGTGTATGGTTCCACTTTCCAATATTTGCGGCACTCTCACGGTCGCATTTTTGCCCCGATCGCTTTCAAACTGCGGTCAAAAATTGCTTCGGTGGAAACTTAGTTTAAGTTCGTGAATTGGTGGAATCCGTCCTAAGGGGACGGTAGGGCCTCACTTTTTGTGAAATCAGTTTTTCCTCAAAATTTCACGTTCCATGAAAGATATTCGAACCGTTCTAATTTTATCCCATAGTATACATGAATACCAACAACTTTTAATTATAAACCTATAAGATTAAAACTTTAACTAAAAGTGGAGGGGGGGGAAACCAAAATTTTTCGGGAAAAAAATCATAACTTCTAACCGGTGAACATTCTTGCTGTGGAAACATTTTTAATCGATAGGCCATTTTTAAGTCTAAAATAAATGTCTGAAAAGTTTTTCGCTAAAAGTTACCGTTTTCGAGAAAAAAAAATTAAACTGTTTAAAGTCCGTAGTTCTCTATATAATCACGTAATCTACCTGTGCGTTCCCCCTGCGGGTACGGATTTTTTGTTTGTTTATTTTCAATAGCGAGTCTATTCAAGTGTGTTTGTGTGGATCATTAAGAACAAACAAGTTTAACTATAGCTGCCTTAATGTGTGAGGTTTAATTCGAATATACATGATCGTATATAGACATTTAGGACAACTTCTGCCAAAAGCTTTATCAACAATAACACTAGTCTACATCTACACTATATATATAATATTATAAAGAGGAAAGATTTGTATTAATACAAATAAACTTAAAAACTAATGGATCGATTTCAAAAATTCTTCTACCGTTTGAAAGCTACATTATCACTTAGGAAGATAGGCTATATTTATTACCAGAAAAAATTAGAGATCCTTGGAAATCCCTACAAAAACCAACACAAGGTGTAAAAAAATTAATCATAAAATGTCTATCATCGTATGCGCTGCGGAAAGTATTGATGATAAAAACAAAAAGTTCTGTGTAAATTCTGTGTTAATAACAAGAAAGTGGCGAAATCGTATCTGGTAGAAAACGCAAGCGATAATACTTCTATTCCCTTATTATTAGTTCTATGGGTTAGGCTATAGCCCACCTATTTGGCCTGGCGTGCATTGGAGAACAGAATCGTCAGTAGTTCAAAATTAACTAACGCTTTTATACTTCAAAAACTCTGCATTTCAAATACGCATCTTTGTAGTGTCTTTTCTTCGCATGTTTTTTTTCATTCCAATCACAAAACAAGAACAAAATACAATGAAAAATTTAATCTGTGCCATGAAAAAAGAAATTGTAAGTATTTTAATACAGAGTATATTGCGTTCAATAATACTCCTGTATGATATAAGGATCATTAATTTATAATCTTTATTAAATTTCCTTAACAATCCGCATATGACTATACCTAATATTTTTCTTTGTATTTTCATCTTGTTCATTATCAAAGATATTATTTATTTACTGGGTCTAATTTGTGCGTTATTTTACACAAATAAATGGTATTGCCTTATATAATTAAATTATAATTCCTTCTTTAGCATAATAAAATTGAATACAATACTTATATAGAAAACATTAAAATGCATAAATTAAATTTATAAATCGTTTTAAGTGATCATCCAGGCAATATGTATTAGGTTTTCTTTTCGCGGCTCGAAGCACACTCTTTCCTGCCTGTTACTATTCGGCACACCTCCTTCGAAGAAGAGAGTCATTGCCACTTTTGTTGAAGAACTCGTGGTACACCCCAGGAGCTTTCTCGTCTAGTATTACACATTGCTAAATAAAACAAAAAAGCCATTCCACAAATAGTAAATTAAAATAAATAAAACCCGACTAACTAAGTATAGGGTAAAATATTTTTCCTTAACTTAAATAATCATTCCTATCATCATTATTGAGCCTGCCAAATTGTATGAATCATTCAATCCAATGCGATACAGAATTGCAGATCAGATTTATGTCTTTCTTGGTTCGTGTATGTATATGCCTCCAACACATAAATAGCCTGTTTGAACAACCTCTTATAAATTCCAGGTTTTTGTCAACCGTGCTACTTAACGAGCCTTTCATATGGCTGGCTCAAGATAGATAACCTATGCGTACTGTAAGTAGTGGAACTCCTTAGGTACCTGAGAATAGGGGACGCCGCAATAGCGGCGGTAAGGTCCATCATGGAGGATTGGCTAGAGAGGCGACACGGGAGCCTCTCGTACCGACTGACGCAGGTGGTCTCCGGGAAGGGGTGCTTCGGAGACCACCTGCATCGGATCAGGAAGGAGCCAACGCCTGAGTGTCATCACTGCGACGCGAGCGAGGACTCAGGGCTGCACACGCTGGCAGACTGCCCGGCGTGGGAGGCGCCGAGGCGTGACCTCGTGGCAGCCATCGAGGTGGGAGTCCTCTCGCTCGGCAGCTTGATTGCGGCAATGGTGCGAAGCGCGAGCGCGTGGGCCGCCGCCACCTCCTTCTGCGAGCATGTAATGCTCGCGAAGGAGATGGCGGAGCGCGCCCGGGAGAGGTTCAGAACTCTCCCGGCCCGCCGAGCCCGCAACATGCTCGCCGCGCGTCGCAGGGGACTCAAGCGCCGGAGGTCGCTTAACGACCTCCGTCCTCCATGAGCGCAGGCCTGGGGGTGGCAGGTGAGGCCGCCTGTCACCCCAGCAGAACCAGGCCGGGCCCAAACCGGGGCACGACGGGGACACCGTGGTTTCCAAACCCGAGGGGGCCATCTCGAAACCGGAGATGGCTAGGGTCAGTCGGGGTGCGAGGGACATATCCCTCTACTCGAGCATACTCTATGGGCACCTTACACCCCGGCGTCTGAAGACCCGAGACGAAGTGCGGTTTTAGTCGGTTCAAGCCCGACATAACCGGGGGGGGGGGGGTATCCGAAGGGATTTCCGCACGAAAATAAAAATAAAAAATAAAGGTACCTGAGACTTTTCCGGCTATAACCTGAGAGTATTCATGTTTAGGATGAATTGGTTTCTAGACAAGCGCGTGTGAGATTATGGTTAAACACGGGTCTAACAATTTTTTACCACTGTTCTCTCTGTTTTGTTCCACTGCTGAGCAAAGACCTGCCTCATATCTATTCACTTCTATCTCTCGTTTGCTACTTCCCACCAACCACGGCCAACGGAATAACACTTTTTTATTTATAAATTTAAACGTTTACCATGAAATGCTAATTCATGAAAAGACGTCTTATTTTGATATTACCGTGTTGAGCAATGTTCATTCGTTACGAATAACCCCAGATAATTTTCATTTGGCGATATCAGTGGTATATGACAGCTTGCGAGAAATGTAGTTATCCACAGTGAACATTAAATATTATTACGGCGGTATCGGTACCCTCATTCGATAATTTCATGTCAATACTTATCAGTATCGCTGATAATATTGTGAATTACTGGGTATTGTGGTGTATTTTTTAGGGTTCCGTCGCCAAATGGCAAAAAACGGAACCCTTATAGATTCGTCATGTCTGTCTGTCTGTCCGTCCGTATGTCACAGCCACTTTTTTCAGAAACTATAAGAACTATGCTGTTGAAACTTGGTAAGTAGATGTATTCTGTGAACCGAATTAAGATTTTCACACAGAAATAGAAAAAAAATCCGTTCCCGCAGGGGGAACGCACAGGTAGATTTCGTGAAGCAATTAATATTATTTTATATAGAGAACTACGGACTTTAAACAGTTAATTTTTTTTTTCTCGAAAACGGTAACTTTTAGCGAAAAACTTTTCAGACATTTATTTTAGACTTAAAAATGGCCTATCGATTAAAAATGTTTCCGACGACAAGAATGTTCACCGGTTAGAAGTTATGATTTTTTTCCCGAAAAATTTTGGTTTTTCCCCCCTCCACTTTTAGTTAAAGTTTTAATCTTATAGGTTTATAATTAAAAGTTGTTGGTATTCATGTATACTATGGGATAAAATTAGAACGGTTCGAATATCTTTCATGGAACGTGAAATTTTGAGGAAAAACTGATTTCACAAAAAGTGAGGCCCTACCGTGCCCTTAGGCCGGATTCCACCCGTTCACGAACTTAAACTAAGTTTACACCCAAGCAATTTTTGACCGCAGTATGAAAGCGATCGGGGCAAAAATGCGACCGTGAGAGTGCCGCGAATTTTGGGAAGTGGAACCATACATACATATATATATATATATAAACTTTTTGACCAGTGGTCATTTCGGACTCAGGGGGTCATAACTAGACCTCCTATGAAGAAATTTTTTTAAAATTCGACAGTAGTCAAGAAACCAATAGGTAGATCGATTTCATCGAAATCTACCTAAAACAATAAATTTTGGGGGTATACTTAGAACTGAAACTCAAATTTTTTTTTTTCATCGAAGCCATATGGATAGCTCTTTAAAAATGATATTGAGGTTTCTAATATCATTTTTTTCTAAACTGAATAGTTTGCGCGGGAGACACTCCCAAAGTGATAAAATGTGTGTCCCAGGGGGGGGGGGGGCTGTAACTTTTAAAATAAGAGAATGATAAAACTAAAAAAAAATATATGATGTACATTACCATGTAAACTTCCAACGATAATTGGTTTGAACGAGATCTAGTAAGTAGTTTTTTTTTAATACGTCACAAATCGTAAACCGCAATTTACCTTTCATTCAAACAACTCAAATATGAAAATAAAAAAAAACATTATTATGTTACTTGCTGCTACGGAACCCTTAATGGGCGAGTCCGACTCGCACTTGGCCGCTTTTTCTTTATAATGACAGGTAATAAATTTTATAAAAATGCCTCAAAATAAGTTGGAATTTATTATTCCCATGTGACAACTTTCTGCAATAAATGCAAATCGGTTACGAATTGCATTTTTGTCTTATTTTATTCAGTAGCGTTAACCCCTAGAGAGTGCCTGTGAAAACGTCACACATTTATCCATCCCATAGCGTTCGAGGTTATTTGCGCTTTTGAAAGGATTTGCCTTCGGTTGCCGAAGGATATCCTTGTTAAAAGGCTCTCATTGACATTTATAACTTACATTTGTATTAATATTTGCAGAGAACGCTCGAGAGGTACGTTTATTATTGTCACAGAGCAGACAATATTTCAAAACACTGAATAACATGAAATATTTGAAGGAGCATGAATAATTCAGCAAGTTATTTTTCAATAGTACCTTTTTATATTTGAAAAGTTTTGACAAGGAAATATAAATACGTAACAGTAACCGGCGTCAAAATGGTCTTTTTTACCATTTTTCATTACGAATTTTACGTATTTTTACCACGTAATGCATCCATTAAAATATAAAATAAGTTTAACTTCTATCTATACATATAATAAAATCGTAACGTGGTGAGTTTTGAATATTTTTCCAAAACATAATTGTTATGTGTTCTAGAAACGATATCGATGCTAGATTTTTTGTCTGTTTGTCTGTTTTTCTTATCGATGTCCGAGCATCACTTGAAAACCGCTGAACAGATTCACTTGAGATTTTGCATGAACATTCTTCTAGGGTATGGTCATAAACTGAGCTATATATCATCACGCTATTAAAAATGTGATAGGAGCAGAGGGGTAAAATCGACCAAATCTATTATTAATCATTACTTTATTATTATAAAGAAGATCATCACGAAATTCTGCAGTTCGATAGTACTCGGACATGGTCAACGTTCTTACTGTAAATCATCACGCTATAGCCAAAAGGTGATGAGCAGCTAAATATGAAATCTCGAAACTACACAGTTACCTACGTGTAACAGATAGTTGATTAGAAACTCAACCGTTGATCATAAAATATTATCACGCTATTATAGTAGGGAACCGGGTAGAATTTATTTTGATGTTGTTACATGTCAACATCTATTTCTTCATGATAAATAATTGAAAATATAACGATGGAATAGGTAACCTAATACATATTGGGTTCGATACTGCAGAAGTAAACAACTTGATCTATTCCGAATTCTACGCGGACGAAGTCGCGGGCCATAGCTAGTTTATTTATATTATAGTTGATGTATCTACAGTCTACGTTCTTTGTTCATTTAAAGATCACAAAGTAAAGCGTTACTTTGTGATCTTTGAACTGAAGATGAACGACAAGATTTCCAGCATCTAAATTTATAGTTAGAGAAATGAAAATGGCAATTGAACCTTACATTGCAAGTCACAGTTTTCATGGATATGCACTCAGCTTAGAAGTCTGTAGCTGCGGCTGTCGATCTATTAATGCCATTTGGTTGTGGACCCATTACTCTAATATGAGTCTGGAATTTTATTAGTTAAAGACGAACTTATTTTATGCTTTTCGAGTTATGAAAACGTAAGCTCAAATAATAACTAAGTTATATTATTTCTATTTAAATTAGATGCTTAAAAACATTCTTCCAAGATTATTAGTAGTAGCAATACCTAGTAGCATATAATTATTAGAATCTGTAAATTGCTCTTACTATAAAACGACCTTATTACTTCGAGAGCAGAATGAGGTGATTAGGCCCATCGTTTATGAATATTACTCCAGAATTTAATATCAGCATAACGCTGCAGTGCATCAATTTGCAAGGAAATGCTTGGCTAATGTTATGAGTATCAGGCTTTTGCAGTTTACTAACTTATTTCATGTTTAAGCTATCTAAAAGCTTCATGGCATACGTTTAATAAGTTTATATTAACCAAAACGTTTCGAATAAATGATAACTTTCAGTTAGCTTCAATATTAAAGTAACTTTGTATTTTAATTTAAAGCACGTTTTTATTATTAATAAAATTCCTATATATTTCCGAAGTGGACACCTTTTCAGACTACGTGTGACATAATTTTTCATTTCGATTTCCTGACTGTAAAATTCAGTAACAGTATGTCCGATCGCAGATCACATTTAAAAATCATCGCGTGGTACCAAATATATTGATTGATTTTATAGTAACGTTAAATTTTTTTATATAAATTCAGCTTATGAATCGACTACACGGATGATTCTATGGTTTAAATGGTCACCTCGCAAACTGTTACTGCTTCTAGTGTTAAGTTGTTGTTGAAATACATAGTAGGTACTTTACAGTCTAACTTAACTTTATATCCGTTACCTATAAGTTTGTAAAGTTCCTGTAGTACTCCACTCTGATATCGTTTTAACCCCAATTATCATCTTAAAACCACCACTACCCTAACCGTTATCTATTTACACATCTTAAAAAAATATTTTAGCTCCCTTAGGCAGTTTCCTTCAGCAGGTAGGGTCGGCACGTTGAAAGCATTCGTGAAACGTATTGTACAGAATCAGCATAATGCCGCCACGAATAGCTCGTCGGAGGCGCTACGTGACAAAATGTTCCATGTCTCAATATGCGCTCGTTACGTATCACTCCTTGTTATAACTTGGAAATAAACTATCACGTAGATTGTAACTGCTGTGTGCTCTACTAAGTCTTATATTTGTCTAGTTTTTATCACTAACTGAGGCTATAATGCTTAAATAGTACCTCGGTGATAGCATGATGGAGCGATCATATTGAGTCGAACTAATTTAAACCACACTGGTACCTAAAATCAGACCTATTGTCTGTGAAGTGAAGTCTCTAGCAGTCCCCGGCAGATCTTATGTGGCATTAATATTGACCAATTTCGTTTGTAGTTAAACAAATCTACTTCTCTTCTTGTGCGATCCAGTCTCCAGCAATCCAGAGATTAGGATGATAGTGATTTTAGGTAGATTTCGATGAAATCGATCTACCTATTGGTTTCTTGACTACTGTCGAATTTTAAAAAAATTTCTTCATAGGAGGTCTAGTTTTGACCCCCTGAGTCCGAAATGACCACTGGTCGAAAAGTTTATATATATATATATATATGTATGTATGGTTCCACTTCCCAAAATTTGCGGCACTCTCACGGTCGCATTTTTGCCCCGATCGCTTTCATACTGCGGTCAAAAATTGCTTGGGTGTAAACTTAGTTTAAGTTCGTGAACGGGTGGAATCCGGCCTAAGGGCACGGTAGGGCCTCACTTTTTGTGAAATCAGTTTTTCCTCAAAATTTCACGTTCCATGAAAGATATTCGAACCGTTCTAATTTTATTCCATAGTATACATGAATACCAACAACTTTTAATTATAAACCTATAAGATTAAAACTTTAACTAAAAGTGGAGGGGGGAAAAACCAAAATTTTTCGGGAAAAAAATCATAACTTCTAACCGGTGAACATTCTTGACGTCGGAAACATTTTTAATCGATAGGCCATTTTTAAGTCTAAAATAAATGTCTGAAAAGTTTTTCGCTAAAAGTTACCGTTTTCGAGAAAAAAAAAATTAACTGTTTAAAGTCCGTAGTTCTCTATATAAAATAATATTAATTGCTTCACGAAATCTACCTGTGCGTTCCCCCTGCGGGAACGGATTTTTTTTTACCCAGATTTTTCTCCTCGCAAGTTCTGTTGTTCATTGAGTCGTTCGATTGAGATATCCTTAATTATAATGAAAGAAACTTCAATCCGCGCACGCTTAAACTGTGGAATGATCTCTTTGCTGTGATTTTCCTATAAGCGACTACAATATGGGGTTCTTCAAGAAGGGCATTAGAAGATTATTACATGGTCGGCAGCGCGAGTGTGACGCCCCTGGTATTGCACACGCCCATAGGCCACGGTAACCGCTTCCCATCAGGTGGGCCGTATGCTTGTCAGCCACCTAAGTGGTGTATAAAACGAATTCCAACCCTATTTTTGCTCTGTGCTCTAAACTAATCAGATCGATAAGCGGCGAAACCAACTTTAGACACTCTCGTCTCGGCGAAACAATAGTCATATAATTCTCTTTTCAAGCAGATTATTTAAAACATATCTACCCTGCTGTGTATGCTGTGTCCATCGATAAGAGAATGTGTACGTGTGAAATGTATAAATTTTAAAGTCACTGATGAATTAATTATTTAATTAAATTTACTTTACAAAGGAAATTGTAAACATTATGATGGCAATGATAATCTGTGCTATTTATATCAGTACGCTGTAAGAATTAGACGTGTGACTTTTAAATTCAATACAAATAGATTCAAGACAGTGTGCAACTAAGCGTTTAAATGTGACACGTGAACGAAATAGGGACAAATTGTTCCCTAATGTATCGTCGATCATCAGTGATGGATCACGTGAGGACATGTTCATACGGGTGGATCCGACCTGTCAGTTACTGTCGGTTCCTGTCACGTACGAAGCACGCTTCGTCGCGTAGAACACCCGCCGCCGACAAAATTGTACGTACCTAGTTTAAGATAAATCTATCAACTTGCTTTACCTGCGACAACTATTATTTTAAATCCTTCAGAACTTGTACATTATATTAGATATTAATCGGAACTTAATCGTAGTAATATAAATGCCACTTTGTTAGGCTTCACTTCTGTGAGTTTTAAATAAATATCACTTAAGTCAAGTCTCCGATATAACAACTCCCGAAAAATTGTTGCTTGAAAATTTGAATTATTGGCCATAGCTTGTCACAAATTATTCCAATTTACTACCTAAAATATTGACAGCTGCCCAGTTTCTAGAAGGGAACTTTACGTGTACTTCCATATGAAAAGGCTATGGCGCAAGCAAGAATCTAAGTGTATAATTGGTATTAGGTAGAAAAAGCGCGATTGATAACAAATAATTCTCCGGAACCTATATTATGGTGTAACAGTGTTGTGCCCTCGCTGACCTCGCTGGAGTACCTAGAGGACAAGGTCAAGTTGGCATCTAAGAAACTAGGAGTTCTCAACATGGCGAAGTAGTATTTCACTGCGGAGTAAAGACTTCTCCTTTCTAAGTTGCAAGTCCAGCCCCACATGGTGTATTGCTGTCACTTTTTTGCCGGGGCACCTGCATATAAACTTGACCCATTCGACTCGGTGCAAAGACATGATCGTCGACATTCCCATACTTACAGACAGTGAGTTAGCCTTAGGAGAGATATGGCCTCTCTGTGGGTGTTCTACTACTTATACAATGGTGGCTGTTCACAAGAATTGATTTTATATGATGCCCCACGGCCCACATTCTATCATCGCATCGCTCACCACAGATTATCCATACACTTTGCGACCGGAAACAGTGCGTACAGTGAGGTATGAAAGGCACTTCATTTCGCACATGCTCGGGCTGTGGAATGATCTCCCTGCTGTGGTTTTCCCAAGCGACTACAATAATGGGGTTCTTCAAGAAAGGCATTAGAAGGTTTTTACAGGGTCGGCAGCGCGAGTGTGACGCCTCTGATGTTGCATACGTCCATAGGCCGCGGTAACCGCTTCCTATCAGGTGGGCCGTGTGCTTGTCTACCAAGTGATATAAAAAAAGTTGTCCACGTGTCCGAAAAACGTTTTCTGGACTCTTTCATTCAGATGGTATGTTTTACTATAAGAGAGTAACAGTATATAATTGGGCTTTAGGATTAAAAATGAAATATCAAAAAGAATGCGAACCTACCCGTTACACTACTAACAGAAACCAATTTCTTACTTGAGTAAATTCACTTTGTTAGGTGGTAGATAATAAATAAATACAGATAATCTTCGAGCAATTGCAGAAATGTCGCAATGGTTTACTGTGTGGTAACTGTGGTACTCAGTGGTAATGTATACTACTACATTACCACTGAGTCGAATATTGGGTGTCAGATGATCCTCACATGAGAAAACCATTAGTATCATGAACAGCTCAGAGCGAGGGTTGTGTTTTTCACCGAAAATTCTACAGGTTATACTCTGTTGTTATATACTTATACTTTTTTATATACACATATATGTATATTTCTGTTAATTATATTTTTTGTAATAGGCGAAATTACGAAAAATATAATTAGAAAATAAAAGCCTACTGCTGTCAACCAGTCCCTTTTTCCAGGCCCGTCCTGCTAGAGATTCCTTCGAAAGTTTTCTATCAGAAAAACCAAATAACACTTAATTTGACCTAGGCATCTAATTTAAGCACAACAGTAACGCACATACATATATTTACAGTAAGTATATAAAAAGTTGTAACTCTGTTTTGAAACTAATAACGACTAAACACTACTACCTAAACACACTAGTCCAGACTAAACGCTACATAGACTCAGAAAATTAGTTATTTAAATTCAGGTGGAATTCTTCACCGCTGCTCATAAAACTAAAACTTTTATGTCACCACGTATCCAACGTAGCCCGTACCAAAAGCAGAGAGTATCTCAATATTTTCCCTTGTATTGCAGACCTTCAGCCACGTGTGGTTTACGAGGTGACGGAAATGTCCGCTACAGTTTTAATAAAAACCGGTTTCGTGCTGTCTAGCCGTCGGTATTCGATGAAATATGACGTCGGTATAATAGGTGTACGGATAAGGGGCGTAAAACTTTCATGACGCCCGTACTCCCTCAATATCCGGATGGGATGTGCCACGCCAAGCGAGACCATTTACCCGGACTCGCACACGATTAAGTGAATTTTATGGTACATAGGTGTTATTTAATATGTGAGTTTCTGAACAGTTCGCCAACTGCTTGTAAAGGTGTTGCCTGTATTTTGTTCTTGTGGCTTTATTTACAAGTACAGCTTGTACAAAGGTACCTTTTTTAATAAACTTACTGAGAACGAGTTGGATGTGAATAGAATTTTCAGATATTTTCCTTAACTGGAAGAAAGTTTTAATGGTGGTAGTGGCAGCTCCTGAGTTGTTTGTACGACTTCCTCATATCCATATCGTCATATTGTGCTACTTGAGCATACATACTAGTCTATGTCACCTCGTCCCCATCATTTAAGTGCATTATTTTTTTGTAGCATTTCTTCTGGCCTAGAACCGGATATTCTGCACCTATTTTTATAGTTTGCAATAAGAGACATGTCACTGACCCCAATTAGTACCGACACCAAAAGCGTTAGCAGTAAGACCCGATTTATAAAAGTTCCTGCGTTTTAGGCAACTTAATTGGGGCCTTTGATGGGTGTATTATAGTACAGTCTTTATAACGAAGTCATTGATGAAACGTGGCTAGAATTTAAAAAATTGGTGTAGAGAACGGGGATGTTGTGATATACGTATACATTTCTGTGTACGTTTGCTGATTTTCCTTCAATTTACTCTATGTAGTTTGTGTTTGGTAGTTCTGTTTTTATTTCTGCTCCTAAAAGTGCAAGAATCAAGATATTTGAAATATTTGCCACTGGTCCTAGTCTCTGCTATCATTTAGACATATAGTATACAGTAAGTATAGTGAACAATAAAATTTGCAATTATTGTTAAACTTCTGCGAATTCTGTAAGTTAATAAATTTTACTGGCTTTTTTCAAACCTTGAATAGAACGAAATAATGAAGTATGCTCAATAAGGTTGTGCGATTGTGCGCGAAAAATATAATCGATTGGCGCAGGGAACTGGCCTTCAAACTTTTCACTTTCAAAAACCGCGAAAAAGTTAAGCCCCGTAATAAATCCTTTTGTCAGTTTCAGTCGCAGATATGTCGAAAATAAATTTTGTTAATTGTATTAACTTTTTTATTTGTTTGCCAGATGAATTACAAGCTGCGTAAATATTTGTTAGGAAGTTAGAGTAAGTTATACCTACATTTATTGGTTTTTATTGAGGTGTGAATAGATACTTGTGACACATCTGGTGTTGTTAACTTCCTTAGGCATGATCTCATTTGTGCTTTGTACACACTTACACAACAAAAAATCTTATTATACATACATAAACTCACGCCCTTTTCTCTCTGGGGTAGGCAGATAAACCAGCATGCCATTGGCTTCTGTCCTCACACACTACACAAGCTTCTTCAATCGTGTTCTCAATAATTTGAACATTGAACATTTGAATCTAGGTTTTCAGTAAAATCGTGACGCGTTTACAATGCCCACAGAACGGCAATAGCCTGTCAGCTGTCATCCCAAGGTACGAACATACAATGTAGGTACATCCATCGTTAAGATTACAAAGCTGACAGTTGGCACTCGATTAAATGTGTCTACCGCAATATCCTGCACAACAGAATATAATATTGAACATATCTAACATACATGAACATATAAGTATACCCACGGCACTGTATTACGTATCTAGACGAATTATGTTTTAAAACTGGCGTCGATTGTCGATTTGAAACATACTTTTATTAGCTGACCTGATTGTATTAATGAATTAAATTTTCACACACTTCTAGATTGCGTTCATGTAAAGAGTATTTGTTTTAGGGTGCAGGTAAGGCATTAATGCTAATAATATTAATGAGTAAACGCTTTGACCTTTGCCATTTACAGGCGACGATAACCACTTATCACCTAGCGGGTCGATTATATAAAACAAATAAAAAAAACATCACTGTTCTTCAATAGGAAATAAAAAACCTTGAAAAAGAAAACAATTTTGAATTTCCTAAAACAAATTGTCGTGTAATATAAATGGAAGTAAAAAGTAAAAGCTTTTGCTGACCGTGGTACATGTGATGAGATGAGACGATCCCTTGAAATATATCCATAGGTAACAGGTGCCGGTGGCCTGGTGTCCGTACTTTTTGTATGTCTACCTTTGTCACTGCACGGTTGATTACTTTTTGCACATGGGACATTTTTGTGTTCATTCTTTTAAGTGTACCTGTCCATTTTTGTTGAAATTTTTCTGGGCAAATAGCTTGGTGTAAAATCGCTGTTACAGGAATACCTTCACCTCCATCTAATAGCTGTCGTATGGATTATAAAAAGGCCTAAAGGTAAATGAAAATTGAAACTACTATGTTAGTGAAATTCACTTTTATTTGTTGTCTACTAAACTAGCAGACCCAGCTAACTTCATTCCGCCTTAGAATCAAGTTAAGTTGGTTACTTTATCAGATGAATTTATTTCGTGCATGCCTCCTGCACCCTGGCATTAAAGATCCGAGACGGCGTGAGGTTTTGGTCGGTTCGAGTCCGACATAACCACCCCTGCTAGCCGTTGCGGAGGGGGAGGGGGCCACCGTGGCGATTTATGAAAAAAACAACACAAAAAGGCTGTATAGACGGAGACAAATCTAAAAAATCAAAGATCATGAAAATAGGTCTCCCCTGTTCTTGAGTTTTTGGCGGTCATCACTAACACGACTTAGTTTTATATATTTAGATTTCCAAAAAAAATGTAGTAGACCTAAAAAAACAGAAAAATGTAATCTCGTGGTTTTCTACGAATCTGAGCTTCGAAAAACAGTCTAAGTCTCTTTCTTCAGTTCTAAGCCTTTTTATTATCTTTACCGTATAATAAAACATAATCATAATGATCGTAGCTTACTTTCACGTTTAGCTATTATTAAATAATATAAGATATATTACTGCCTTCTCAACAGTGGATGCTGGGCTTTAAACAGCCTCAGCTATTAGTCAGCTCTAAGCGTTTGAGGTTAAGCCTGTCACTCGACCCTTGCCACCACGGCTTACACATTTGTGGCATCCGACACGATGAAATACATGTTAATAACTTATATATACGTATGTACTCATACTTACGCGTTGATCATGCAGCTTCGGTAAAATATTTTGTAAAAACTAGATACTCAGTATATTACTATTGTACTATTGGGTACTATGTGCATCAATGATCTTATATTAAAATGAGGTAGATATTAATAGGTGCTATCACGATGTCAAAAGTGTACCCTATTGTACGACAGATTTCATACTTTGTTCTCGTTCGCACTCACTGCTTAGTGCATCTCATGTTGCACTCGTGCTTACGTTGAGTTAGGCTAAGGTAGCCGAATTTAGAGTGACTGTTTTTGTGCGCTAGTTGCCTAATCAATCTTTTAATTGGACCATTATTTTTAGAAATGTCAATAAGGCTCCGGGCATATAGAATCAGCATTGCATTGTGATGATGAATAATTCACTTCTTCAAGGTCACTTGCGTTCGAACAGCGAATGGGTGAGACGACCATAGAATTTCCTTGGAGCTTGTAACTGTGCAAAGAAAAAGAAAGACATCGCGTGGCGAATGTTGAACGTCTGTTCGAGAACCATACGAGCTAGATTGCACTTTTTTGTTTGTTGATGAAAGTCGCTATTCATTTAAATTTTGCATGAAAATGAATATTCTGCATTCAATGAAATTATATATTTATGCTGTGATAAACTTAACAATTGAAAAGTGATCTTATGTGTGTAAGAAGAGTAATTTTCGTAATTAAAGTACGTTCAAAGTTCTATTTTTTGCTGTGGTTCTCCCCGCGTGAAGTACTGACCCGGTTTCAAACATTCCTGAATTTATAGTATTAGTAGGGTGACCGCTATCACAGGAAAATAATTACTATTCACTTTATATTTAACTTCTAATATTAATTTTATTTCTTTAAATAGACGTCACTGTACTCATCATAACAGAATGATTACTTCTACTTCTTTCATCGTTTGAATTAATTTCAGGCTTAATTTATATCCCTAGAGCTACCCATTTTGTTTCCTTATAGTTTTCAAAGATTTATAGGGTTTTTATAAACGTATGTATTATCAGGATCAGTTTTAGAATTTATTCAATAAAATTATAAACCATTTGGGGAAATAGTAACCGGGGTGACCCTAATGCCGTCGATAGCTAGCCTTGTTACATGGGGCTGAAAATATATCTGGTAAAATGCGAATAGATACATAAATATATAACTCTTTATTGTACACCAACATTAGTCATAAAAACAGTATTATGGATCACAATAATCTCAATCAAATAAAAATACAATTTCCGACACGCCCACCCCATCGTCGGCACCGATGGGGTGAAGCGCGTGGGGGTTTCCACCCGATAAAAAAAAAGGCGGCCTTATCGCTAAGAGCGATCTCTTCCATGCAACCTGAGAATGGATAGAATGGGAAGTAAAGTAAGATGGTGATGTAGCTAATATATATATATATATATATATAGATAAAGAATAGAAAATAGAAAGAAAAAAAAATTAAAGTCATAGACGTACAATGCAGACTAAAAGATGTGCCAGTTGTACGTACCCAGATTTCACTTTTGATATGTTAAGTGATTTTACATTCGCATTCCACATTCAAACCGAGTGCGGTTCGAATGTGGAATGCACTGTGGATGGCTGTTAGTGAACAGTAAGCGATTTAACAGCGTAGTTGATGAAGTGCACTGGCATCTCGAGTTCCAAGTTTTCGGACGCCCTCAAAACTCTGTCATGTGTATCATTAAGGTACCTAAAGTGGTCTCTAAGATAAGTGGGAGTCTTTGTATTGAATAAAGCATTGTATAATAATGCCAGTATATGAGCATTCCTGCGAAGTTGAATTAGAAGCCACTTGAGTTTATTACGAAATTCAGATACGTGATCATATTTACTTTAATCAAATATGAATCTTATGCAGAAATTTTGAAGACGTTCAACCTTATTGGGTTGCTCCTCAGTGAGATTAGGATTGCTGATGTCGGCGTGATCGAGAATTGGAAGAGTGAGAGATTGTGCGAGCGCAATTTAGTGGCAGTTAGCAGGAAGTTATTTAGCCTCCGTAAAGAACCCGCTGATGCAAATAGTTTGCGACTGGTTTCTTGGAGCTGAATACCCCAGGAGAAGATGTTGTCGCAGTGGATACCCAGGATCTTAACACTGTCACGTATTGACAGTACGGCTCCGTCAAACTGAAGTTGGGGCAGCTGCGACAAGTCCAATCTCGAAACCATCCAAGAACTTGAGTTTTGGTTGGATTTATTGTGAGTCCGTAATTCTTTCTATACTCGCAGATCCGCTCCAAATCTGTGTTAATGTTAGCGAAAGCATAATCTGATACAGATACTAGATCAGAGCACTATAAACCGAATTTTCTAGTATTCTAGTTATCGCCTCCAGCTAAGTTAAATTACTTATGTTAGGAGTGGGTTCAGGTCGGTATTGTAACGGCCAGGATTCGAGCCCGGGACGGTTCAATCGTAACGCCGACTCCCTAACCATTAAGCTAATAAATAAATAAATCTACGAACAAAACAGAAAATATCTCTTCAAGATGAGAATGGAGTCACAATATAATTTTAAAGAAATCCGAGTCACTATCAACACAAAAGCTTCATTCGATAGCAGAATGCCAAGGTGATATCGGCAAAAAACGAATGGCGCCAACAGAGAACTTTTTTTACGGCGCAATTACTTAGCGTGGATCTTGGTTGCCTTTGATACGGCCGCACATGCAAACAATATATTCGATTTGAAAAAAAAAAACTATTATTCTGTGCCGGAGTCCTTACAGCTTTGTTATGGTAATGAATTGTATTGATAAAAATACAAAAAAAAGTACAATTACAAATAAAATGTATTCTAAGTTAGAGCCAAAACATTTTTTCATACCTAGACAAAAAGCCGTAATGATTCATGAAAGCGATAAAAGCAATAAATATTAATATAATAGAAGGAAAAAAAAAACAAGTATCTTACTTTATCTAAACTTATTTAATATTTATTCTTCATCAATATCTATACTAATAGTAATCCCTTATCCTATCCTATACTATTATAAATGCGAATGTAAGTTTGTTTGTTACGCTTTCACGCAAAAACCACTGAACCGATTTTGCTGAAATTTGGTACAGGGGTAGATTAGACCTTGGGAAAGGATGTTTTGTCGCGATAACCGACAACTACGCGGGCGAAGCCGCGGGTAAAAGCTAGTAATATTATAAAGAGGAAAGATTTGTATGTAAGTATGTTTGTAACGAATTGGCTCAAAAAGTTCTGAAGCGATTTCAAAAATTCTTTCACCATTAGAATGCTACATTATCCCTAAGTAACATAGGCTACTTTTTATCCCGACATTCCCACGGGATCAAGACTTATGCGGGTGAAACCGCGTGGCGATGCTAGTATTCTATATCTGAAATAATATCATCTAAATACGTTGGTAAAATGCATCCTAATGCCTCCGGCTCGGTTACATATCATTATAACTACAACTGTTTTAACTATTTTCAAAATAACTACGGTCATATGACATATTGTTTAGAGTACCTATATTCGTTTAACAGATGTTTATAATAACTAATGGACGAAATTACTAAAGGTCAACTCATCTACGGTTTATTCAACTACGGTTGATTGAAATAATGAACGATTCACCTACTGTAAGTTTATCAGCAGTCAATATTTGCAGACTAAATACTTAAGTTAAGAAACACAAAAATACTAATATGTAATTAGGTCATCAAGTTGATGAACCCGCCCACCCAACACGGCCAAGTGATTCAAATTTAGAGTACCTAGAATAGAGTGGAATGGACTGGAGTGGAGCGGAGCGGACACGGGTAGATTAGGTTCGGCTAGGTTAGACGATAGCGGCCGCCGATCGCCAGATCCCCTCTATTTTTGGTGAATCATGTGTGATTTACCAACAATATATAATATATAATTAAATAAGTATAGCTCACAATATTCTTAGGTACCCACTAAATGCTCGCAGGCGACTCAGGCGCCGGAGGTCGCTTAACGACCTCCGTCCTCCATGAGCGCAGGCCTGGGGGTGGCGGGTGAGGCCACCTGTCACCCCAGCAGAAGCAGGCCGGGACGGTGGGGCGAGTAGCGCCCCTCCCCCAAACCGGGGCAAGACGGGGACACCGTGGTTCCCAAACCCGAGGGGGCCATCTCGAAACCGGAGATGGCCCAGGGTCAGTCGGGGTGCGAGGGATATGCTCTATGGGCAACCTTACACTCCGGCGTCTGTAGACCCGAGACGGCGTGCGGTTTTAGTCGGTTCAAGCCCGACATAACCGCCCCCGCTGGCACGCGGGGGGGTATCCGAAGGGATTTCCGCACGACAAAAAAAAAAAAAAAAAGGTACCCACTAAATGGAACACAATAGAGGAATCAATTGAGGCTTTACTTTGCCACTAAACGAGAGGTTTACAACTGATATGATATTGTTACGTGCGCGGGGTACAAATTAAATGCCGTTTACACAACAAAGAGGTTTATTCGCTCACCACAAACTAGACAACTAAATAACTAGCACACACAGTACTCTTCAACAGTTCAAGTCGCTCAGCAGTTCACAGTAGTCCACAATCGTTGCTTAAGTCGCAGGTATAACTCTCTTGGTTCACTTCGGTAAGATGTGTTCACTTTCGCTTTCGAAAATTAACTGCCTCGTGTCGATAGCCGGGCGTCCTTTTATAGCTCTTAATAAGCGGGGTAGAATATTCCGGAAGGTACTAGGGCGTTCGAGAATAGTAGGTATTTACTGGGGCGTTCGAGAAAATAAGTACCTACACAGTCGTGCCGACGATAGAGGTGAATGCCCTTTTTATCGCGATTTGTAGGTAAAGTTGGTATAGGTAGACAAAAGGGCGTGTGATTTTGTATTGACTTTTCTGGATCTTTCTAAACGGATCGATAGAGTACTTCGACATTAACAATGCGTTTTAATTTCTAGAAGATTCGATCAGTAGTTTCCGAGATATCGACGATCGTTGTAACATTACCCCCCTCTTAATCATGCTCGTCCCGAGCATCATTTGTTCCATGATATCGCGTCAACCTATCCACATGGACTACCTTTGGTTTTCCCCTAAGACCCTTCTTAATGCGGTAGGTGATGTCATTGATTCTTGTGACAACCGTATAGGGTCCTTCCCAGCGAGCTTGAAGTTTTGGAGATTTCCCTTTTCTGCGTAGCGGGTTGTGAAACCATACCAGTGTTCCTTCTTCAAAACCGTTGGTGTTTGCATTTCTATCGTACCGGGTTTTCATCCTTATACCTGTCTTCAAATTGTTTTCCCGTACCATTCTGTGCACCTCGTCCAGCCGGTTTTGAAGTTCACTCACGTAGTCCGTTATGGGCTTAGGACTTTCGGGTGGCGTGCCGGTTATTGCATCCACTGGTAGCCTTATCTCTCGACCAAAATTTACTTTAGCTGGAATGTGTCCCGTACTGTCATGCACCGCAGATCGATAGGACATCAGGAACAGTGGGATGTACTGGTCCCAATCTTTTTGGTGTTCGTCGACAACTTTAGCCAAGTGATTTTCCAACCTCTGGTTAAACCTCTCGACCATTCCGTCTGACTGTGGGTGCGCTGGAGTCGTACGGGTCTTGTTTATACCGAGGAGTTTGCACATTTCTTGAAACAGAGCAGACTCGAAGTTCCGTCCTTGGTCGGAGTGGATCTCCATAGGTGCGCCATATCGACTGACCACTTCCTGAACTAGTTTCTTGGCTACAGTGACTGCTTCCTGGTTGGGTGTCGCAAATACTTCCGGCCACTTAGTGAAGTAGTCTTGCACTACTATGATGTATTTGTTACCCTCATCAGTCGTTGGAAAAGGTCCAGCAACATCAATGGCGATACGTTCCCACGGTGCCCCAACGTTGTACAGCTTCAATTTTCCTTTGCTTCTTGTCTGCGGTCCTTTAACCGAAGCACATGCAGTGCATTTACGGCACCAATCCTCGACATCTTCCCGACAACGAAGCCAGTAAAACCGCTGTCGCACTTTAACCAGGGTTTTCTTGACTCCGAGATGCCCGCCAGAAACACCATCGTGGATGTGCCGTAAGAGTGGGGCCACCTTGCTTCTTGGTACCACTACTTGCATGGTTACTTCCTTACCATCGTTAGACTCCCATTTCCTATACAGGACATCGTCTACCAGTGCTAAGCTGTCCCACTGGGCCCAATAGCTTTTGGTCGTCGAACTGTAAGCAGATACGTCACTCCATTGGGGTTTGCTGCCAAGCTGTTTCCAGTGCAGTATAGGTTTCAGATCATCATCATCCTCTTGCGCCTTCTTCATACTGCTTCCAGTCCATTCGTCGTCAAGTCCATTCACCCTTATGACCTTAATCTCTTCTGGGGCTTCGTTTCTTTGACAATGCTTGCAATCTTCGACACACGGCCTTCGTGACAAAGCATCAGCATTGCCAACTTGAGTTATAGTGATGGTTGGGGCCTCATATCGACCACCCAGCGCACGCCCTGCGGCCCTGGCGACATTTAGTTTTAACGAAACATCTTGATCCACTTGAGTCCAGGAGTCCGTGACCCTTCTCAGTTTCCTAGAAGGACACTCTAACTGGATATGGCCCCTTCCTCTACAGAAATGACACGTTGGGACATACCACGGTTTCCTCTCCTCTGCAACTACTTCCTTGACCTCCCTGACTCCATGTTCCACTTGGGTCCATGCGTCCGTGACCCTCCTCCGTTTCCTCGAAGGGCACTCTAACTGGATATGGCCCCTTCTTCTACAGGAATAACACGTTGGGACATACCGCGGCTTCCTCGCCTCTGCAACTACCTCCTTGACTTCCCTGACCTTACTTATCCCTGCGTTCTGCCGTACGGTTTCCACCTCAAGGGCATAAGCCAGTGCTTCTTTTAAGGTCTGGTGGTGACACAACTGCACACTAGTTCTCACTTCTGCGTCCCGTATACCGTTTAGGAAGGCCTCCAGTAGGGTGGTCTCGATCATCACGGGTGTCGATGAGTAGGCCCGACGAACGAGCCTTTCAACCTCTACAGCCCATTCCTGGAGGCTTTCACCAGCTTTTTGTTTTCTCTCGCGTAGCTGCGCTCGGTAGACATTTTCCAGGTGCTTGTCACCGTAGCGTGTGTCTAACGCTTCCATCAGAGACTCCAGTGTCCTTCCTTCAGGTGGCAGGTTTTCCAGTATTACTAAGGCATCTCCTCGTAATGCAAGTGTCAAGGCCATAAAAGACTCCTCGTTGCTCCAGGCTTTAGTTTTTACCAATATCTCAAATTGGTACTTGAAGGCTGTCCACGAGGAGGTTCCATCGAAGTGTGGTAGGTCGAACTTCGCTGATGATGGTGAGGTCGCGGCAACAGGTCCGCAGGTTTTTAGCCTGACAATCTCTTTTTCAAGCTTTTGCAAGCGGTCGTCAACAGGTCCGATCCCTTTTTCGAGCTCTTGTAAGCGGTCGTCCATGCTCCCAGTCTTCAAGGCCACTTCCTTACTAAGCGTTTGCAAGCCGTCTTCGAGGTTCTTCACTTTATCTCCCAGTGCATGGATGCCTGCATCGATTTTACCCATGACAGCTTCCTGGTTGGCCTGCATCGTCTGTCGACTAGCCTCTTGGTTGGCCTGTATTTCTTGCAAGGAGGCTTGCATCGTCTGTCGACTAGCCTCTTGGTTGGCCTGCATCATCTGCTGTATAGAAGCCAATAGCGTCATCATGTTGATATCGGACGAGGTTCCATCTGGTGCTGCCGTAGTTACCGCTGAGATAGCAGGATCGGCCTGACGCCCTTCCTCTTCAAGGCTCCGTTGACGTGCAGCATCCATTTCCACTTGACGTCTGGTCCGTGGAGTACGCCCTTCGTCTTCACGTGGTAATAACGGCATCGCACTTCTGACACCAGTTGTTACGTGCGCGGGGTACAAATTAAATGCCGTTTACACAAAAAAGAGGTTTATTCGCTCACCACAAACTAGACAACTAAATAACTAGCACACACAGTACTCTTCAACAGTTCAAGTCGCTCAGCAGTTCACAGTAGTCCACAATCGTTGCTTAAGTCGCAGGTATAACTCTCTTGGTTCACTTCGGTAAGATGTGTTCACTTTCGCTTTCGAAAATTAACTGCCTCGTGTCGATAGCCGGGCGTCCTTTTATAGCTCTTAATAAGCGGGGTAGAATATTCCGGAAGGTACTAGGGCGTTCGAGAATAGTAGGTATTTACTGGGGCGTTCGAGAAAATAAGTACCTACACAGTCGTGCCGACGATAGAGGTGAATGCCCTTTTTATCGCGATTTGTAGGTAAAGTTGGTATAGGTAGACAAAAGGGCGTGTGATTTTGTATTGACTTTTCTGGATCTTTCTAAACGGATCGATAGAGTACTTCGACATTAACAATGCGTTTTAATTTCTAGAAGATTCGATCAGTAGTTTCCGAGATATCGACGATCGTTGTAACAATATTAATATGTGCAATTGTTCCACTTTATCTGATTTGCATTTAATAGAGTTGCTCGCTATTAGGTAATAAACGCGAAGTAATTATTCTACATCGCCGGTCACAGTGGAATCATTGGTGTGCGTAATTTGTAAACGCCAGGTGTGAACATTCTGTGCCATGTACCAATTATTCAATATTTTACGGTACGTAATCAAACTTTGAATTTATTTACGAAAGTTTCTGTGGTGTATTTATGTTTTTAAAACGTTTTATATTCAGTAAGGATAGAGGAGGCGTCAAGAGAATAACAGCTAACAAAATGTGCAGACCGCATTCTGACTTCTGATATGTGTTGTGGGATCCCAGGCTACAATATCATTGATATTGCCAGTGGCTATTGTGGTCACCCCTGGTAATATTTTTAGCATACTCCAAAAGCTATTGGGTTAAATCATATAATTTTAGTAAAGAAAAGTGCTTATAACACATATAAATCATTCGTAAATAAAATATTGCATGGATACATAATATGATGTTTAATTCATTTTTATTCATTGACATTTTAACCTTCAAAGAAACTACAAGTCTAAAACTTTTAGAATCTCTGTATCTCACGAATGGTGATTCCTAGAAAGAAAATACAAGAACTAGTTTGGTAGATAATCGCATGCTCTTTCAATAAACATATATATATATATAATGTATATTTAATAATAATATTTAAATAATATTTAATAAACATAAAAAAATAATTTATCTCTTATTAGGATAAAACTTACCCTTTATGAGAAAAACGCAATCTACTAATATTTTTAACCTTTGACCTAGAGATTTGTTTTATGCACGATTAAGTCGATGGGGATTTTTGCCATTAATGTATGATTGTTTACTCTAGATCTTTACCAATTATCAGCTGACCGGATTAAGGAGAAAATGTCCATTGTATAATCCAATTCCGCGACGCCATCTACCAAATATAAATCAGTATTATTCAGGAACCTACTCGAACATACACACGAAATTTCATCGGTTAAAAAATGAATTTCATAATTAGACCTTCAAAAAAAAATGTCCTTTTAAACTTTTAAAAGGAAAACCCATAGTTCATCCACTTATGGTTTTTTTTGAAACACCGATACACGTATGCATTTATTTCTAACCAGTAACAGGTATATGAAATTTTGTGCTACTTACTTTGAAAATTACGAACTTTCCATACAAACTTTCAAACATTTAGAAAATACAGCTTCCGAGCTGTTTGGCTGTTTGACATCTTCAGTGGTACAGGTAAGCAATATATTACATGCATTGCATTGCATACATTACATGCAACGCCGGCCGTGAAAGCCTTAAGTTTCAAACATTATTTACTATTTCTTGATTTTATTTTTTAATAGAGGACGCGTGTTCGTTTCCGCTCATTGCAAATAGTTGTATGCATGAATATGTCAATTTGCGTTGGTCTGGGTGTTTCTATGTATAATATGTATGTATTAACAAAAAAATATATAAGTATGTTTATGTCCGCCTTCAAAAACCCATAACACAAGCTAGTTAAACTATGCTTACTTTGGGTCTAGAAAGCGCTGTGTAGAAATGTCGTAGAATATTTTTTTGTTTGCTATTTTCACCACCTTGCGAGTGAAATTCTAAAAAACACTGATATACGTATTATCTTTACCAAAAGCAGACACATGAAATTTCGTGCTTCTAATTTTGAAAATGTTGAACTTTTATACAGCCCTGTAATCCTTATTTTATACCCTCAGGAGTGAAATTTCTGGAAACCCAGGTTACGCCAGTAATATATAATGCCCAGTCACTAGAAGCAAAGTTGAGGTGGTACTGCAGGAGCGTGGACCACGTGTGCCGATGTCAACATGACTTTTAGCAATATTACATATAGCCGAAGGTCTCAGGTGCAGAAATCACAAAACATTTGCGTCTGCAGTCTTTGATAATGACCAAACCTCGGGCCCCTCTTTTAGGATGTGTTCATCTAAAAAGGCGAGGTATATTTTTGAATATGGAATTTTTATATAATTTAAAAACTTCTGAATTATGGTCGTGTTAGAGAAATGATTCCCATATTTAGACAAGTTCTTTTTACAAAATACCGTTAGGATTAAACCAGAACATGCGACGAAAATATGCATACGATGCAACTAGTATAAAGAGTTTAGTACCAGATGCTGTCGGTAAGTGAGCAGAGTTCTGCAAATTGTTAGACGAATATTAGATAACATTGTCCTTCGTAGATCGCTTAATCTACCAGTTCTACGGCGTAGCAATCGTAGAAGCTCGTTTAACTTTCTGCCTATTCATTAAGAAGTTTCACTTTGGACATCACTTGGATTTGAGACGATAGCGTTTGGAAAGTTAACCGTCTTTAGCATCCACAAAGGTCCATGTATCCATTTCTTACTTTTTTCTGTTGGAGATTTCTATTACAAAACTCTTAGTCGCAGCACAGAGTATGGTAAAACTTCCCAATTGGCGATAATAGGCTGGTCCCCTATGACAAGGTTTCCCAAACATAGGTGGTGAAATATTGCGTGATTGTCCTCTTGATGATGTACAGGTGTCATAGCACGTCAAAAACAAATACTATAATCATTAGTTAGTCTAATAATTCGATAATGCTGCGTAATACAATTTTAGC
The DNA here is from genome assembly GCA_946251805.1 of Cybosia mesomella. Classification (NCBI taxonomy): domain Eukaryota; kingdom Metazoa; phylum Arthropoda; class Insecta; order Lepidoptera; family Erebidae; genus Cybosia; species Cybosia mesomella. Next base: position 22,492,581 of record OX276390.1, on the reverse strand, counting down.
AAATAATTTAGTCCTACGCGATGTCGTCAACATTGTTAAAGGTTGCCCGGTAATTGGCGATACGGTCAACTTTGAGGATTTTAGAGGACAAATAATTGCTTGAAAGTTTGATCAATTTAGGCCTTAAAATACTGCGAAGTCATTACTTACTTGGACAGCGAAAGATATATTACCAGTATCATGTTGTTATTGTTCCTTTATAATCTATATATACTATTATAAAATTGTAAATTAGTTGTGTCTGTACATTGGAGATATTTAAAAAAATACTTCGGATATGTTAAATGAACGATTTTGAACACAAACATATTTTTTTTTGGAGATCTTGTCAATTTATCTATTTGTCTGTTTGTGCGCGATGGACGCAAAAACTATTGAACGGATTTTGATGTGGTTGTTTTTCTTATTAGAAAGGTCTTGGTCAGACTTAAAATCTACCGTATGTTTCATTGCAATTGGTTAAGTAGAACCGGAGATATGAGCAAAATACAATAACCAAGTTCTGCACAATCGCAGCCGCAGGCTAGTAAATAAATAAATTACATATATTTTTTTATAAATATACATAGGAACATCAAAATCCATGTAAATACACATATTCATGCATACAACTATTTACATTGAGCGGGCACCACGAGAGGAAAGACTGCGCCAGAGCCATTTTCATCAGTACCGGCTTGCATGTGGTTTAGACCCCAAAGTTCTGGGTGGTACATATATATATCGCAAACTCAACTTTGGGGTGTATGAAACCTCATGAATCAGATTACCAAGAATGCTGGTAATGTATTACACTTTAATGGACTGCGTCGTTTATCTCGTGGAATACCGTGTATCTTTGCGTATATATTTACGTGTGATTGTCCTTTGTTGAGTTTTTCTTGTAGGAAATTTGCAGTATGTAGACTATTGTCTGGAAACGTACCAGTAGACAGAAATGTGAATTATTTGAGATCCATATTATATAACCAATTATAAAAAAAAACTTTTCGTAATCGTTATTTTGTATCTTGTATTTAGATACGGTTTTGGTTGTATTCAGAAGTTTCCGAAACGCATTCGTAAAATTTTATTTGAAGGTGGTATGTATGAAGTGTTTACTTTTTTTCAATATAGTCGACCAAATCTGAGATATAGGGTACCTTTAAAGTTATCAATAATTGGACAATTTATGTGGAACAAAAGTTGTTCTGGGAGTGTGAGTGTGAGTGAGATTCTTATTTATTATATTATTATTATTATATTCTTAAGCGTCGGTAGCTTAGTGGTTGAGGAGTCGATCCTATGATCGAGAGGTCCCGGGTTCGAATCCTGGCCATTACACTACCGGCGTGAACCCACTCCTAACAAAACCAATTAAGTTTAGCTGGAGGAGTCAGTTGTCATATTAGTAATTTCGGTTACTAATATTCTTTAAAAAACAGTAGATATCGACTTTGATTTCTACAATTTGTAATCGATCATATTTTGTCAAGGTCTATAAAGATATTAAATCGTGCAATCAACAACGTACTAGTCAAGTTATAAAATAAATTCAAATAAAAGTAGCACAGTTAACTTTCAAGATGACGAGCTACCCGTGACGCGACGGGCACCTGCTATTGCAAAAAAAAAAACAAATTACACACAGTTCGATACGCAAGTCAGCATAGGCATGTTAGATGAATAATATTTCATAAAAATGTATCCCATCTGATAGTCATATGGGTGAAGCCACTTTATCGATAAAAAAGATGAATAACGAGATCGAGATAATAAAAACCGGCCAAGTGCGAGTTGGACTCGCGCACGAAGGTTTTCGTACCATTATCTATACAATGGGAGCCCCTCTTAATTAATTTTATTTTAATTAAATTATTTATTTTTGAAGTGAATATAAAAATAAATATTCTGTGAATATTTCAACCGTCTACCTGTTGCCGTTATTAATATCGAGCAAAATACGGCAAAAAATATTAAATTAAACAACTGTTTATGTTATTCTGTTTTTAGTATTCGTTGTTCTAGCGGTAACAGAAATACATCATCTGTGAACATTTCAATATTTCAAATCTGGCTTTGACAGACAGACGGGCGGACAGCGGAGTCTTAGTAATATTGTCCCGTTTTACCCTTTGGGTACGGAACCCTAAAAACGAACTAAAAGCTAGCGATAAAACCTAATTATACAAAAAATTCTACTGAACACTCGAATTGCTATTTATGCAGACAATTTATGCTTATTCGGTACAACGTACGGTACTTAATGCGAGAACATTCGCGCAACATGTTAGTGTGCAATTTATCATGAACACAAAAATGCTCTGTATCCGGCAGTAGACATGGGCAAATTAACATTTACAGGTAGCCATGGAAAAGAAACAGATATGAAAGAAAATAGACAGTACAGTTTGTGTAAACTGTAAACTTCATAGGTAAATTAAGATTATCAGATTTCCGTGTGGACACTAATAATGGTGCTGGTCCATAAAAAGAAAATTCACACGGTATACCATAGAGCGAGTTATGCTTGAAGTTTCTTATTAGAATGAAATTAGCAACTAAGTTATTATAGACAAAGAGCTAACCTTACCTGTTTACTTTTAATCTTTGTTTTATTTTGTTTTGATGTTGGTACCGCGTATTGATAGGACCAACACCAATCATATTTTTTTCTTTACATACCCGCCAATTATTGTACGTGAGATTGACGCCGGTGCATATCGAGTTGAGCGCGTAGGCAGCGTGTAGTCGCCTGGAAAGGTCCTTTTGGTAGCACGTCGTAAACTCGTGCGCGCAATTGTGGTGGATAACTTTTTTCACGCGCGTCGGAGGACCAATGATTTGTTTGTTGAATGTTGTGAACATTGATTGCCGAGATAATATCTCTTTTTTAAATAAAGTGAATACTCCCCTGGCGTTCGTTGGACTTTGAACTTTGCCGCGGGGGTTCTACAATACTAAGGAAAGTAAACATCACATTTTATTTTATTTCATAATTAGTTTATTGTATATCCAATTACACGTACATTCATGTCACATAGTTATAAAAAATAGATAGGCACACTTTACAATCTTTTCCACCTTCCCGGTTGATCCCGGTCCATAGAAAGTCAGTGACCCATTTATTAATATATTTTGTTTAATGTTAACGATAATTAACGGATTGACTTAATTTTGTTTGCAATTTGAAACTTAACACGCGGTCGCCATTTTGATGTTAATTTATCGATACTATTCTGCCTTTTGGATCACTTGAATTGAATAAAATTGTTATTGTAATTAAAATATTTCCTGGTCGATTTCGATCGGGTGTCAATTGCGGCTTAATTTGATTATTCACTAATCCAGTACGTGTTAAAAATTTGTTTAACTTTGAATTGTTGTTTATTCATGTTTGATTTGACCCTCTGGGAGGTCTGAATAAATATATCTTTGTGTGCTTGCTATAAAATTGAAAGTACTGTACGATTTGATTTGTTTGTACCAGTGAGGTTTTAGTCAGTTCCATTAACCGGTTATTTTGTAGTTTGAACCGTGGTATATTTGTGCCGACTTCCTGTCTTTGATGATTCGAGCGGTTTTAGTAAGTGCGGTTAACCGGTTTGTATAAAATTGCGGCATTTTGTTATTGTTGTTTGATTAATGATTTTGTACCGTTTGTTGACTGCACCTTGGTGTAGATCCGGATCATTAGCCACTTTATTTTAGTTAAATATTAAGTTTTAGTTTATTTGCGTTCCCACTGTCGGCTTTCGATCACGCTTCGGAACGAAGTAGTGATTGCGTGAAAGTGAGTGGTGGGGCTACGGCTTGAATACTACCTGCTCGTGGTCTTACTCCTCACCCTTGTCTCCGGGTAAAGGAGACTGGTAGCAGAGCTGTTAATTGTCTTTTTTTATTACTGCGCTCGCTACGTTCGCGTACATTACCGATATGTACTGCAGAATAACTAAATTGATGATTCCTGGTTACATTGGCCGATGTTTGTTGGCATATTCGAATTCTAGAATGTATGTGAACCGTTAAATGAAACGTGAGACACATCTCTGAGCCAGATATACTGATAAGCTAGAAAATATAGGTGGGAAAGACTTGGGGCCCAAGGTGATGTGGCAAAATGAGTGCTTAGCGCACATTGACAGAAGACTATATCTAGTAGTAAATCACAACAGGCTAATTGAAAGATGTCAATACTATAAAAGAACTTGAAGTAAGAAATGAACAACAGAAGTATGGAATGAATAATATATGTTTGAGCTGAGTGAGACGAAGTCGAGCGAAAGCGCCTCATACCAGACTTCAGGACTTTCTTTATCACAGGTCTCCTCCTAAACTACTAATCCAATCAGAACCAAATTTGGCATGATTAAAGAGGTCAATGAGAGGAAGGTTTATGGATATATTTTGAAACAAGTTGAATTCCTGAGACGAGCTCAACCGAATACAAGGGATTTATCTTGCAATGGTTCACCCCAGCACGAATCTATTACCGAAAACAGCAACTCGATAGCTCATCTCCTACATACCCAAAACCGTGACAGAAAATTGACAACGACGACGTCGACGACAACTCGATAACAATAGGGCTTTTCTAAAGAAAATCCCTAAAAAATAATGCTACCACGGAGAAATGATCACCGTTAAAAAAATTCCAGATGGAATTACATAATAACCGCTCGAGACACTGAAACTTTACACGCTTAGATAGCATATCCAGAGTTGTGACTTTCAAAAAGAATTTTCAAAATCGGACTTGCCACGTAGGAATGATCACTGTTCAAAATTTTCAAAATCTGATTCACGATGTCTCACTCAACATTGCAAGCAGCGATTCGCCTTGCAGACCTAGTATATAATGACTGCATACACACTAAATGAATAGATACAAAAAGTAAGCCTCACGTACACTCACATGCAGGAACTCAGTTATCATCACTGTGTAGGAATTTACGACGATTGAAAAATAAACGAAACGAGTTAGGCTAACTGCACATACATACTAATATTTTATTAAGGTCTTCGTAAGTAGATGTCGCTTAGCTATCAGCTCATAATGACAACTTCCTAAAATGACAACCGGACGCAAAACATCCACTTCTTAAAATGTCCACTTCTTAAAACGACAACTTCTTACAATGTCAAATTCGTAAAATGACAAATTCGTATAAGGTCAACTCCTCATTATGACAACTTTTTAGGTTAACACCCCGACTCAGAGTACCCCGACTCGGATTTTTTTATAAACCACCCAGAAATAGGGCTCCGTAGACCCACTTCCCATAGGGTGGGCCGTGTGCTGCCACCTAAGTTGTGTATACTTATTCTCTTGTCTTTTAATTTAATAGTTATTAAAGTAGAAATTATGAAGAGTTGTCATTATGCGAATATATCTTATAAAAAGTAGTCATAATGATAAGTTGACCTTATATGAATTTGTCATTTTACGAATTTAACATTGTAAGAAGTTGTCGTTTTAAGAAGTGGACATTTTAAGAAGTTGTCATTTTAAGAAGTGGACGTTTTGCGTCCGGGTGTAATTTTAAGAAATTGTCATTTTGAGCTGAAACGGTCGCTTACTGTATGAAGCTGGAATTTTGCGCCTGTTTATTTTGGGCCACGGATGGTAAAGAAATATTATTGGACGCTTAGTTAACTGCCATTGCATCGAGTGTCCTTATTTGTGTGCTTCGTAGAGCGACTGTTGTTGAAGTTGTAGTTATAATTGCAAAAACAAAAGAACTGAATTTTTTCAATTCCAGCAGCCTTTTTTTTCGTTTTTATTGGATTGGATTTAAAAATACTAAGTTATAAATATTAATATATTATTTTTGTCTGTGGTACTTTTGTATCATCGTAAAAAAATGTTATCGCTCTTATTTGCGACATCTCTTGAATATACTTGAATAAGTTACTTCAGCATAGCCTTGAACGTTTTTTTTATCGCCAGGCAATCTTCCATCGCATGGTCTATAAAATTTCATTCAGCAAGCGAACTCCTTCATTTTATAACTCAATGCTTGCTCGTTAATATTTATTTGAGGCAGTCATTGTGAAATGAGAGTATCATTTCACCTAAAGGGTTTCCGTAAATTGTCTATGTATATTTTGATATAGCATCGTCTGTAAACTTCATACCTAGCTATTGCTTACGGCTTTGTATGCGACCTACAAAAACCTAGTCCCGGGATGAAACCCTATGTGCTATTTCAGAATATCGAAAATTTGTAAATTGAGTAAAAATTCATTTAAACTTTATCATTTACTAACTGAAACCTGCGGCTCCAACCACGCGGAGGTTGTTTATCCTTTTCCTGGTCATATCTCCGCTACAGACAAAACTAATTTCCAATTTTATAATAGAAGAGATAGATGATAGTTGGATAAAATGCCTTGTATTTAGCACATTTTATGCCCAAATTGGCTTAAAGGCTCATTGGACTTGACCACTACTGAATGAATGAGACTCTGGCGCGGTTGTGTAATAAATTAAATTATCTATGTAGTTTTCTTCTAAATCCGTTTATGCGTGATTGAGTAACAAAAATTCAAATTTACAAACATTTGAATTTATAATGTAATAGGATTACATGAACGGTAGGATATTAAACAAAGAGATCTGCACTAGAACGATACATAATTCTACATAGAGCTGCAAACAGTATTATCCCTACTTAAAGCTGCACACAGTATACTTGAAGCATCGTGGCAATGAAATGGCCATCGTGGAAGAGGCTGGAATAAAGGATTATCTGCACTTGCACCTACTGTAAAATGCTTTAGTACGCCGTATCAATGCAGGCGTGGGAATTGCGTTGTAAAGTAGGTACTTAACTACTATATTCTGTGTTTACAGGTTAACACACTTACACCTATAAACATAGAATATGAATTTGTAAATATACGAGTATACATATACTAACTTTTCATGCCCAACGCCACCCGGGTTTCATTTCTTTAATTTTTTTCCTGTCATATGAACCTTGTCCTGACAATTACGAACACAATAAAAAAGATATCATCTAAATGGGTCGAGCGGTTCTCAAGTTTTGTGATTCATTTTTAGGGTTCCGTATCCAAATGGCTAATAACGGAACCCTTATAGATTCGTCATGTCTGTCTGTCTGTCCGTCCATATGTCACAGCCACTTTTTTCCGAAACTATAAGAACTATGCTGTTGAAACTTGGTAAGTAGATGTCTTCTGTGAACCGCATTATGATTTTCACACAAAAATAAAAAAAAACAATAAAGAAACTGATTTTTTTTTTCATTTAACCCGTACGTATAGATAGGTCTTCAAAAATGATATTGAGGTTTCTAATATCATTTTTTTCTAAGCTGAATAGTTTGCGCGAGAGACACTTCCATAGTGGTAAAATGTGTCCCCCATGTAACTTCTAAAATAAGAGAATGATAAAACTAAAAATAATATATAATGTACACTGTCATGTAAACTTCCACCGAAAATTGGTTTGAACGAGATCTAGTAAGTAGATTTTTTTAATACGTCATAAATCGTAAACTGCAATTTACCTTTCATTCAATCAATTCACATATAAAAAATTTACTTGCTACTTACTTACTACTTACCCTTCATGGGCGAGTCCGACTCGCACTTGGCCGGTTTTTATTATTTATATAGATTGCGAACTGTTCTTTGGGTTTTTTACAGAAACTGAAAATAGGGTCCGATTTATTGAACCCTCATATTTTCAATTTAGTTGTACGAGTTACTACAGTTTAGACTATCAGAGGACTCTACGTGGCTTGCTACATGCTGCTTAGCCTAGGTGAATCCTTCTGGTGATATCTTTCACGGAGAACCGGTAACAAAGTTAAGGTGATGATGATGATTAACCTCTGCATGATTAACTTCTGCAGGGAAGCAGAGCAGAGGGTTTAATAGAGTATTATACTATTTGCTTTCAAACCCATCCAAAATACTCGATTGTACACACTACCTTCGAGAATTGGGTAAAGACATTTCCACATACTTTCTTATCGTTTAAAGAAAGGAGTGATCAAATCCCTTAAATACCCCATGCCGGATTGATCATTTACCACACATTCACACACGCATATTGGTAAAGTTGCAAAGTGATTGGATTCGTAAAACGTCGGTCTTTGGAGCACAATAACAGTACGCACAATTGAACTTAGTGCGATTACGCGCGAGTACGGTAATGTAGCACGCGTCGCGCATTCCCTTCGAGACTCGAGAGGGTGACAGTACTTGACCCTACGTTTAAGATGATGGCTGTCGTTTACGGAATGTTGGGAAATTATCCAATATGTGCTCACATGTGTTTTATTACCGTGAAGTTAAGTGTTACTTAGGTTCTTATTACGTTACTAGGCGGTACCCGTGGGACTCTACTCAGCAGTGACATTCGGGATGAACTCTTAATAGTACTACTTCAGTCAGCATCAAAAGTAAATGATAATTGCACAGAACTTAAAATATTAATAATTGTATTTGACTCAAAATCTATAAAAAATAATATAGCAAACTAAATAATTATTTAGTTTGCTATTTTTTTCAAACGTTTAATTAAACAGCGTTTTTCATTTAGACAGATTAGTATATGTGAATGATATTACGTCAAAAAATTTTTTTAAAATCTGACTGATCATTTAGTTTTGACACTGACTATACCATGTTAACCGGAGAAATAAATTAACAGATTTCCGACAATGGTGCTGTTCAAGGCCGGAGCCGTAGAAGAGTGCTAAGAAGCACCCGATATCGGGAATTGCACTTTTTCTCTTTATATTACATTACGAGGACAGTAATGTAGGTATATGTAATTAAGCATCATAAACATAGATTTGATGAAATGAAAAATTCAATCAATACATTACAGCGCAATTAAAAAATAAATAATAAAATATGTACCGAGAACATTTAGGGCCCATAATAGCCACGTCAGTTTTCTTTTATCCCTTAAAAATTAAAAAGAAAAACTGCAGCCAAGTAAATGATTAATGATGATTTATATAACGTTACCTTATATTATCTTATATATGAGAGAAGTATGTTCAAAAATGTGTTTCCTAAGTTAAAGAATTACGAGTGGATTAGGGTTAAAGTTGATAAAACCATTTACTGAATAAATATATACCTATCCAATATGCGCTAAAAAGGGTTTTATATGCGCACCCTTAAGCTATTGGGGCTGTATTTTATTATGTACTATGAGATGCTAGTTGGCAAAGTATTGCTAAAAGTTTTTCGACGGTGTGTTAAATTTTGTCTGGCAATAAAAGTAAAACTTTTAAGTCCCCGTCTTACCTTGCAGCGTCACTGTACATTAGTAAGTTTTGTCGAGGTAATCTATCAGCCGGCTTTGAGTTTGACGTTCTCTGGCACTTTTTAAGGCTAGCGTCTTTTTAATGTTGTTGCCTTTATAACATCGTAGTAGCGTCTAGTTAGTCTTTAGAGCTGATTTAATTTGTACCTAAATTTTATACTCTACTTTTTACTCTTGGATATTTGTTACTCAATCACTTTCTTACGGCTGAGCGAATCTGGCTGAAATTCGTTTCTGGGACAGATTATAGGCCTCCAATAGGATAAATTATAGGCTTCCAATAGGCCAAGCCTATATCTAGGGAACATCTAGTAAAAAATAGTTGTGGAAATTGAAGACTTGATGACTTGACGTTTCGTCGAGACCATGATTAGATAGCCGTTGATACACCTGAATTGGTGGCCAAAATTACGATAGAACTGAATTATGAATAGCCTAACATAACAAGGTGTCAACTTGTTACATTGCGCATATTCTTGTTTTAAACAATCCCTTCTACATGGTAAGACTCGACAGCCAGTTTAAGTGAACGAGAAAATGACTAGCCGCCGTAGAAGTATGAAAGTAAATGGTTATTATAGGTAGGTATGATAATGAAAATTGCGCGCTTGTGTGACAGAGCGGCGCGAGGAGCGAGCGGCCCGCAAGCTCGAGACAGCCGACAGCCGCTCCAGTATCTACTAATTGAATCTGAGAACTTACCAGGAACTTTCCGAACTTGCGCGAAATTTGATTAGCTCGTCATCCCTCTTTGAGCATCGAGTTTAATTTTTTTAACTCGAGGTTACTTGTGAGATTAGTCGTGACGCTGTTTAATCATATAGAGGGTTCGACAACCCGGAAAAGAACAAATTAGCAGTGCGCGTAAGGTGAATTTGTTTTTCTTTTTTATAAGGTCTTGACATAACCTTATTTCAAATACTAGCACAATAGTAGTAGTTTTGGACTTCATTATATGAGATAACTAAAGACAAAGCACTATGAAAGATGGATGGGCAGGAGGCTTAGAATTAGGAATAGGACCTCTAAGTACTGACATATTTGTACTAATTATCTAAGAACGTAATTAGATAATTTCGAATTGCAAAATTTATTTGTGGCAAAATAGATTGATGATTAAATAACTCCCTCAAAAAGTTCTAGGAAAATAACTATCGCACCACAAATTGATAATGAACATTTTACCTACGAACAGACTCATAAGTATCTATTTATGGATTGCACAATTAATTCCATGTGTGAATCGAAGCCCCAATATTCGACACAGCGGTAGCTGATGAGGTGATCAATTAATGATTTGCTGGGCAGAAATGTCATAGCAGCCACTTTTGGATTTTATCGAGTGATAGAGCGGGCACAGTCCAATTAGGCCACCGCCCTGTGAGCAGAGTTTCTAAGTCAGATGTCCGGTTAATATAAAATAATGAAATGCATTTCTTCTGTGATGTTTTTTTCCAACTATGTTTAGAATCCATTTGACAAGTATTTGCACAACTTACCTACCTACTACTATGCCACTGGCGTTAACATGAATAATGAAAACATTTTTCGACACGAGTTTAAAACACAGATGCGACAGAACTGCTCTAAATTATTCATATAAAAAGTACCAGTGTCCGTCAAAGTGTTAAAGCGCTTTACCATCCGCGCAGACCCTTGTTCAAAGTGACGCGGTCATTTCGCCAAGGTAAATAAATAAATTGTTATATGGGTACCCCGAGAAGCGATGTGAGAATACCGTGAACTACAACAAAATATGTCCGCCTTTTGTTTTGACTTTTCAACAGAACGCATTAACGTCGTGCGAAAGGCATTCTGAAGTCCATGGTCGTTATTTTGCGATCAATCACAAATTTCCTCATTGCGTTACCATTTTGTTATAACTTGTTGGTACTTTAACTAATTACATATTTGTAACTGGTAACATTCGGGTGTTTCTAAAGATTGTTATTTATTAGTGTTGTTCAGTTGAGCTCTCATTGGATATCAAAATATTTATTCATTTTCATTCTGATAGCGACTTTGTAACTATTTATAACTTATTTAACTAACTTTTGGTCTCGAGTTCGATCCTCAGTCGCCCCGGGCACACACCTCTGACTTTTCGTGGTTATGTGTGCATTAATAAATGTTAATTATCGCTCGCTTAATAATGTGCTCGGTAGATGGCAATAGGCTCGCCCCCTATTACATTGGGACCTTAACATAACTGGCGAATCGTGTGTGTGTAATACACCTCTGCCTACCCCTTCAGGGATACAGGCGTGAAGTTATGTTATGTTAATTACTGTGAAACTGTGGCGTGGGTTCAATATTATGGAAAGGGAATATATAATACAACTTTTAATGATAAAACTGTAGTAGCAGTATCAAATCTCCTTATAAATCGTCAATTAGCGACAAAAGCTGAATACCAACAAATTTACAAACAAACTTTACATTTATGTACGTTAAAAAAGTTGTATACATTTTTTTATATGTATATTTTTTTGGAATTTCAGAGGATATTGGTTATTATTTTATTAAACGTTTCAAACCAAAGGTATTTTGTAAATACGTACGTGGTTAGCATTTCGTTATCTATAGATGGTCTTATTATAGAAAATCAACCTATGATATTAATCGTAAAACAATCGGCTGTTCTCACTATTTCTAGTGTCAATTTGTCCTATGGAACTAGTGAGATTTTTTTTCTCACTGCTACCATCGCAATTATATCGTAACTGTTGAAGACACATACTTATAATTGTCGTAATTTTTGCACTGCAAGTGCAACGAACTACTGATTGCTTACCCTTTCTATGCCATATTCTCAATATTATCTGTCGCATTCTTAGTTGCAATCTATATAATATTATAAAGGAATAAAATTTATTTATTACGCAAAATAGGTTAACAAGTTTGCATGGAGAGACAAAAAGTTATACAATTTTTTTTTGGACACACGTATAATTTTGCTTTAGTTAAAAAAATGATACAGGAAATTGTAAACCCTGTTACCAGAACTAGGCTCAGAGCCTGTATCTTAGGAAACAGTGTTCTCTAAATAACAAAAATTCAATACAATATATTTATAAATATTATTTTTATATATCAATATGTGAAGAGGAAACTTTAAGCCTCTTTTTAGGCATGTTGTACGGCACCAAGCAGGTAGCAGGTATGTTGGTATACCAATAAATCCAATAAAAAAACGATAAAAATGTGTGTAAGACTTTTCTGTTGAAGTCGGTACCTAATTCGAAACACAACGTTATAAAGCTCAAAAAAATCAACATCAAGGCCAATTTTACCTGTTCCGAAGTTCGAACATAGAAATTGAACCATATTTTAGTTCTTGGTTACAATATATTTAATTTTTTATTTTTAGCCTATTTACAAATTTTAGCCCTCCATTTTTAAATCTTATACTTTTTAGTGTGGAAAAACAGTATAGACCGTTAAAATTAATTAAACACAATTTGTTACAAACGTAATGAACTACAGTTGAATTTCGACAACTAGGGGAGGTATGTACTGTTCCTATATTTTGTCCTAAAGTTATGTTTAAGATATAAACTGCTATAGTAGGTGTGTTAAACGAAGTAGACTAATTACTTTCATCCCAGGACTTTCATCCCAGGGAGAACATTTAAATGATCCCGGCTAATTAATTGAGCTGTGTTTCGCTCCTGCACTTCTCATCTTGTCTCCCTCTGATAAAGTATTGATAAATGTAATAAGCCGCAATTAAAATGTGAGTACCTACTTGAGCTTCTAAAAATGAGTTTTTAATTGAACGCATGTGATGTAGTAAAGACTACTTATTTGATATTAGTTGTTTGTTACAACAGTTGCAGTTGTTAAATCTTAAACTATGAAACCAACATCCCTATAACCCACGCTCTCTTCGCTTATGGTTCATACTGGCCTTTACAGGAGTGACTGCCTTCTTACCCCCAACCCTAAGAGGAAAACCTGCTTTTTTATATAGTCTGGTCCGTCAATCAGCAGGTATACAAGCTCTCCTCCTACTACGTGGGACCTCTGCTACTCCATCGGGAATATACGTGTTAGAGTTTATTTTCAAATGGACAGAGCATAACGCGATTCCTCTTTTGAATTAGGAGCCTTTCATCTCGGTAAGTACCTACTTTAACCCCTAGAAAATCGAATAGGTAATGAAATTTAATTTATTGTTAGTAGTTTTCATGTATAAATACGTATATATACTCACGAACAACAGGACGCCAACTGCTTCTGCCCATACACATTTTTCCTCAACTGTTGTGGACCACTTTACGCTTTCCCACCGGTTTAGAGTGCTTCGACCTGCTATTTTTATAATACATCACCTTCTTCATTCAAGCGCCAATTCCAGTCGCATCCAAAGCTCGCACTTTCGAGCTCAGGGTCAGCTCTCCTGCTCCTCCTTTTATATAGTTTTTTTTGGCTTTTATAGGAATGACTGCCATATGATCTTCTAACCCCGAGAGGAAATTCTGCAGCAGATACTTGTCCGTCACTCAGCGACAGCAAATCGCAAAGGTTGATTTGGCCCCATAGATCTTGGTATGCACCTTCAAATTTCAATACATCACCCATTTGTACACTGTGTGATCGAAGCCGGCTTACCTTCCCACTGAAACCTTACATACTTGGCTCGGTAGGTACTCATTTGTTTTTCATATATTATTATACATGTTACATCAATCCTTTGTTTCACTTTGTTCCCACTTTAAAGTCTACAATTTAAAAGTCGTTTCAGAGTTCAAACCACTTCAAAAAGGCGGCGGAATGTCTTGAGTTTTAGTTTACAGCAGAACAGATATTGAATTTGGGGCGTTCCATATAAATTGCTGCGAAACTAATTATTTGAATTACCGCATCTGTTAATTGGAGAGTCAAAATAATGCCGTATTTATATGATTAAATAAATCGTTCCTTATATCCTCAAAGCTAGGTAATCCTCGTCAATTGTCAGTGTGAATACTACGTGATAACTACTTCTAATTTGCTACAGATGATGACCGTAAAAGATATGATGTTATTATGATTAATTCGTTCAATTTCCGATTATAAGGCTGTGGAACCCTACCTTTTTTTTTTTTTTTTTTTATCGTGCGGAAATCCCTTCGGATACCCCCCCGCCGGCCAGCGGGGGCGGTTATGTCGGGCTTGCACCGACTAAAACCGCACGCCGTCTCGGGTCTTCAGACGCCGGGGTGTAAGGTTACCCATAGAGCACATCCCTCGCACCCCGGCTGACCCTGGGCCATCTCACCACTAACAGCATCGCTCATCCTGTCTCCTCTGAAAGCAGAGGAGTACGGAGAGCGATGTGTTCCCGCCACGTTGGGTATTGGCCGACGATCAATGCCAACCCTATGAAGGGGTGAAGGGGAAGCCATTGACCGCCGCCCAGGGTGTACCGGCCGCTCCGATTCCGTTCCCCCCGGACTGCAGCGGGATCGGAATCGGAGCGACACTCGAGGAGGTTACCCAACACACACCCCTGTGGAACCCTACCTAGTACACAATGTGAACAATAGGGTTAAAATAAATATTGGGAATGTAGTCAATTTATTAGATAACAAGTGAGAGAGTCCCAGAATTCACAGAGACGGTATTCCCTAGTGGCAAAGGGTGGTAACACGTCACTACATACAGGTTTTTAGGGTTCCGTAGCCAAATGGCAATAAAACGGAACCCTTATAGATTCGACATGTCTGTCTGTTTGTACGTCCGTATGTCACAGCGACTTTTTTTCGAAACTATAAGAACTATGCTGTTGTAACTTGGTAAGTAGATATACTCTGTGAACCGAATTAAGATTTTGACACAAAAATAGAAAAAAAAAAACAATACATTTTAGGGGTTGGCACGAGAGACATTTCCAAAGTGGTAAAATGTGTGTCCCCACTCCTGTAACTTCTAAAATAAGAGTATGATAAAACTAAAAACAATATATGATGCACAATAAATACCATGTAAACTTGAACGGAAAATTGGTATTAAAGAGATCTATTAAGTAGTTCTTTTTGTAATACGTCATAAATCGTAAACCGCAATTTACCTTTCATTTAGTCAACTATAAAGTAAAAAATATAAAAACAAAAAAAAAAACTTTATTATGTTACTTGCTGTTACGGAACCCTTCATGGGCGATTCCGCAAATCATGTTTATATATTTTGACCACAGAATTAAGTATACTCGAAGGACCCTAATAAAATAAAGGAAATTTTCGGAATTTCGATTCCATAGACAGCCATAATTTTCTTATATTTTCGAACTCCCTCTTCCCATTAGGATAATATTTATGTTATAACAAGTGAAGTTCATGAAATAAAGTTTCGGTTCAGTGACACGAGTTTCCTGTCTCTCTCCACTTTAGTAAATACGGTGGTTACAACACCACCGGCTATTAAATGACAACTATACACATAAAAAAAGTTATTAAAAAGTCTCATTACTTTCACGGTTCCAAGTCCAGTCACACTCTTTTTTTCATATCGCGTAAAAGAAGCATTTTTTCAGTATACGCTTCTTGCAAAGTTCCCTGTTCCCCACTCATTCTTTATTCAAATAAACTTGAGGACTTCGAAATATCGATGAACTGAAAGTTTTGACGTGAGAATTTGTATAAGTACGGGCCTTTGAACACCACGTTCTTTAAACGCGTTTATGACGTGCGTTGAACGCAATCAGTACCATCAATTAGTACATTTAAAAAAATATAGAATAAACCGACTTAAAAAAGACACAAAGTGAAAAATAATTGTATTCGTGATTTAATTAAAAGGACAAAAAGGCGCGTACGACCCTTCAGTTGAAGTCGGTGCCAAGATAAATAATATTACTGGTGCTATATAATATTACTAGGGATGCGATGCAGTTAGCCGATTGCAAGAAAATGAGCTGAGCGAGCATTTAATTCACGAGAAATAGGCGCAACCGCATTCGCGGTCGCATTCGCGCGAACTTTTCCATTAGTTTCAATGGTAAATTTGTTTTTCGGTGATAATTCCTCAATGGTATGTCCGATTTTTAATTTTATGGTCTCAAAACATGCCCCTAGATTGTCGTTATGACCATGCCAAATTTGGTTGAAATCAGATTTGTGGTTGCAAAGGAGTATCCGAGTTTGTAAGCGGCTATCCCGCGTATAAGAGCCAATAATATACTATAATAATTTAAATAATATTATAAATCCTACTATATACTTGTAGGATCAGGATCGCCGAGGTGTATATCGTCAGGGGTTGGAGTTCCCATTTTATTGGGATAAACAAGTCTGTATATGCAATTACAGAGTTTTATTACAGTACAGAGTAAATCGGAAATAAATAATAAAACAATCAGTCAATAAGGTAATTAATATAAAATGGTACACAATACAAAAATGTAAGCAATAAAAAGATTAAGCAGGTCAACAGTAAGGCGAACAGACTTTTTAAGGTCACAGTTCGTACAGTGGCCAAGCCACCCAAATACATATAGTGTATCCGCTCGCTATTATATAGCCAGTTAATACAGCTATTGTAACTATACAGCAGCGCTGTATCAGGTAAACCGACAGTTTTGTCGGGAGCAGGGGAGCTCTTTATTGAGTCGAATCCGAAGACCGACTCACGAGCCTACCGAGTGCGCTCTCTTTTATAAGACGATCCCCACTTTGAATCCCTCCCCGACAACTCTGTCCGTTGACGCACTGCAGTAAGTCACGTGTTTACTTGATACAAAATGTGCTAAAAAAAATTGTCGGAAATAAATAATGGTGAATTCACAAAGTTAATCATTTTAAAATAAAAGCAACATGTCATCATTGTTTTGAACAAAACTAACAGTCACACTTATCGAAATAAGTTGCCAAAAATCAGAGTTTGGTAACTACCCACTGTAATTGACAACCAACTCCGACATACTTATATATCTATATATATATGAAACAAAGTTGTGTTAGTGATACCGTTTATAATTTGGGAACAGCTGCACTGATTTTCATGCTTTTTTTAATTTGTCTTTCGTAATCCTAATCGATAAGTCCTACCGCTGCCAGTAGTGGTAGGTATCTCGGACTCGAACCAACCAAAGCTGCACGCCGTCTCGGGTCTCTAATGCTGGGATGTAAGGTGGCCTAATAATGTTACTCCCTCGCACCCCGGCCGACTCCCTAGGCCGTCCATGGCTTTGAGATGGCCTCCTCAGGATACTGTGCCCATTCTAGCAATTAAGATACTTAAAAATATGAGACATTCACGAATAACTTCAGCTGATAAGGTAACCTACATAACTTGATTCTAAGGTGGAACGAAGTTTGCCGGGTCAGCTAGTAATATTATAAAATTATAAGATGTTTGGATGTTTGTTACTCAATAACGCTCTAACGTCAGAACGGATCTAGCTGAAATTTGATACACGGATAGATTATAGTCTAATAGTAATAACTCATAGGCTACCCCTGAACCCCACGAATAGGTTTCTAAGGGTAGCGGGAACGTTATCAGATTTCCACGTGGGTGAAGCCACGAGCAACAGCTAGTATATTATAAAGCTCTTGCATGTGGCGCCGAGGGAGTACCCACTTAAAATCATTTTAATGCTCTATCTTGTAGGGGTTTATTCACGTTTCAGATAAATATGATTTCCAACATATTCAATTTCCTGCGAGCCCCAAGTAAATCTTGATGTTCTTCTGAGAGTCTCTGCTTCAATATTCTATGGTCGACGCTGTAAACTGGCTAACATAGGTGTATTGACACGTAAATTCCAAATTGATTTTATGCTATAAATCTATACAAGGTTCTGATTTTTCCTTGCTTTTACGACAGAATTTTTAAATTTTTTATTTATTTTTTGGCATGATTAGAAGTGTCAATCACAATTATACTTGTTGTGAAACCTTTAGTGTCATTTGTCCGAAGAAGTACATAGTTCACTACTTAACAAACGTAATAAAAAATCGTGGTATAAGACAATGTGCGAAACTTCGAAAGAAAGCTATATCATTCCTAAACTATGGAATAGTTACCTAACATACCACATAAACCGCTAAGCATTCTGTATTATTTGTGTAAATATATGATACAGCTTAAAAAGCCTTGAATAATAAAAGAAACGCAATGTCGAAAGATAAATAAGCTTGGCCACAACAATTCACAAACGGTTGAATGTAGTCATAAAGCAATATAAAAGATTTAATTACAAAGAAATAAGAGAACGCTACTGATGCGCTGTTCCGGCGAAGGCTTACTGGTTTCTGCGCGATTGGTCACAAGCTGTGTATAGCCTACCACCGCTCTTCAACTCACTTTTCTCCGTGAACATAACTATATATTTACCAATACCTTTAAAATCAATTGCTATTACTTCGAGAATGAATCGAGTTTCGACCTTTATAGTAATAAACAATTGTAACCGTCGGCTGACGCGTCCATTTTCTTGATTTTTCACGGACATTTTATTTTGTCTGTGAAGTAAAGTGTGTAACTCTTTTGTATGCGAAAAAAAGTTTTATCTCTTAAAGTCGATGGAGCACGATAGAGAAGGTGAAGAAGGAAAATATCTTCGAACCTCGGTGTGTCACTTTGATGTCTGAGGTTCTAAAACTGATACGTTTATATATGTATTTCCTTGAGGTATAGAGATTTAATGTTTGAGTTTGGATTCAATATAGATATGAGTTGACTTGAAACTAGCGGTGGCACTCCATCAAAAGAAGAAAACCTTCGTGACCATTTGTTATTTTCATTAGATGTTTAAAGCACATTTAGACGAATTTTGGCATCTGTTGCTGATCTTCGCCCATCTGCGGCTCACCCTTAATTTTACGGTTTAATTACTTACTGCAAACATACAATCCCATTTAACTGAAGTGCTTTATTATTCTCTTAGTAAGTAAATATCTTTAGACATAGATGTTAGAGTGGCAGGCGGATTCTTTTGCGCTCCATTAGTGAATACGCCTAGTATTTACTCAGAGAAACCTTGTTTATAGGAACACCTAATCTTTCAAAAAAAGGATAAATATACTTCAATCAATATAAATAATAAAATATTTTAGTTATGTTCATCATTTAATATGCAACATTTCGCTCCAACATAATGTCTTAGTGCTGGATTGACAAAAACCCATCAAGAGACAAAGTCAAGCGGTTACACTGCGCTGATTGACCGATGTATTTACCACTGGAGACTTCTATATTGCCAGTGTATTTTTTAGTTTTTTTTTTTCGTAATTGCTGAATTGACAAGGTCGTCATCATCATCCTTATTTTTGTTTAAGTTTGAACGTTGGAACCCGAGGTCTGTTATTGTTTTTGATTGGTATAGCGGCTTTTCTGGGCGCGACGGCCGTTTGTCCTCCTAACCCTTGGAGGAAAGCCCGCGCCAGAGCCTCATCCATTGTTCAGCAGATGCACCGCCTTGCAGGTGAGGTTGGCTTGGACCTCAAAGATGTTGGTAGAGCCCTGTACTCCCATATTGTTGTATTCTTCTGCCTCGCCTTATTTTTCATCCGCGACAGACGTCTAGTGACCACATTACATGATTTAAAACAGTATCTTCTGTTAGGTATCTCATTTTAAATTTCGTTTTAAAGTTCGTTAAATTCAATGACGCTTTCTATATTCGTTGCCACCTATATTAGTTAAGTCTGGAAAAGACGTAAATTTATGACAGTCATGATGGATGAGTTTCTATGTCCAAGATTGTGCACCTGTATTTTATCTGTGATAAATCTTGGAGATACTGCGGAACGGGTAACTTTTAATATTATTTTATGATTTATTGTCTTTAGTGTCTAAGGTACTATGTCAATATCATTGTATTATTATAGGTAGAGATAAAGGATAATATTGCAATAGTTAATGATGGCTTTTCCATTCATACGCAGACAACGCTTTGGCAACGCGTCCATTGTGCGTACAGCTAAGGAATCGAACTCACTGCCTGAATCTGTGTTTCTGGGAAGCTTATAACCTTCACGTCTCGAGTTAAGATACTTCTAGGCAATCGTGTTTCATCGCAAAACATATCATCACTCATCAGTAGATGATATAGTGGTCGGAGGTGAGCCTATCTATATCTGTACAGGGCTGGGGCTCTGAGAACCTGGTTGAGTTCAATGCCAAGAAGACGCAGGCATGTTTGCTTACAGCAAAGGTGTCTCCTTTACTTCCCCTCCCTACTATTTGAGACATACCTCTGCCACTGCAAGACAACCTGAATATACTCGGTATGGATGTTCACTGCAAATTGAACAGCAAAAACTACATCAACAACATTATCAAAAAGCCTCGCGTAAACTCGGAGTCCTGAACCAGGTGAGATGGTTTTACACGCCGAAGCAGCGGTGTCTTCTATATAAGACATAAATTTGTTCTGGTGTGGAATACTGCTCTCATCTCTGGGATGGCTTTACTCAGTACTTACTAAATGCTCTCGACAGGTTGCAGCGACAAGCGGTCCGTATTATTGGGAGTCCTGAGGTCATTAACATCCTCAAGTCCTTGCAGTTGCGTAGAGATATTGCCTCTTTGGCAGTAGTTTACCACCTCAACCGTGGCGAGTGTTCCGATGAGCGTTTCCAATTTTCCAATTTCCAATTATTTCCCTTTCCATTCCTATACAGATCGACATATGAAAGTCTGAGGTATCACCCTCACATGAAACGATTCCATCAAGATGCAAGCGGTTCGGCGCCACTTTTCTTTGCCCCACATAAAAGCTTGGAATTCTTTACCAGCACACGTGTTTCCTTCTTCCTAAAGTCCCGATCCTTTAAGCGGGCAACCATTGTAGCATAGATAGATGGTCAAAATATGTGATAGAATTGATTATTATTCATTGTTTCGTCATAATGTATTTGCCTGTTTTCACATCGCTTACGGGTTAATATCTTAACGTTTTAAAACAACGACTACTGCGTCAGTTTACTCACCCAAATATGAGTCGAATTAGTGCTCTATTAGTGAGATTATCAGATTAATAAAAGGTCATCATTATGTAACAGAACAGCCAAATATATGTTGCAGAGTCACAACCTCACTGTGCAAGATAACTTTCATCAAGTGCAGAGTTACAGTGCTGAGTTACGGTTTTATTAGAGCAGAGTTGAGCGCAGAATCTAACCTCTACTCCGACTGGTATAATATAATAAATCTGTACTACACTTTGGTTTCTTTATATCTTTTGTGCCATATTATAAACCGTTCATCATCAAAATGAATTTCTTATAAAAACTTAATTAGCGCGAAGCACTACAAATCTTAGCGAGACTGCGGCACGTCTAAGTAATTAGCAAAAAGAGGCGAGACCACTACCATAAATCATGTCTTAGCTAGCGATATAATATGTTTCCATCCAACCAGCTCTGCGGGAACAGTGCGGGTACTTTGCACCGAACTGACATTAAACTTAAAACGAAACAAGAAAATGAAGTTCTGTTAAGTAAGCGGTTGCAAACTAACGTGGATCCGTAGAAGTGTGGTCAGTTTAGTGATAACAGCCATTAGGAAGTGGGTGTGCGGAATTTGAAAGCGGCACGAACGCACCACGGGGTTATTAATAGCAATTTACGCGGTGAAAAAAAAAATTGGACTGAAACCTTAAAGTATTTTCAACTTAAAGTATTAGTGTTTTGCGTGTATTTTTGAGTGTCTTGGCGAAGTCGACCTTTGAGACTAGACGGGATTTGTTTGGTTTATGTTTGCACTAACGACTCAATGCTACGATACTTTGTAAATAATGATAATATATTTTTTTTAAGGTCAATGACCAGACGTGTTTAAGATTGTGTGCTCTAATAGGCAAGTATCTGAGCATTTGCCAGTTCCATCTTTCTACAATTAGAATACTTGAGACGATAGCTATCGGTCAACGCTCTTCGCGTCTGTAATGTCCTAGATGAAAAAAACTTGTGTAACCGACTGTTATATATGAATCAATACGTTCTTGTACCGCTCTTCTTTTCCACCAGACTTCTCGTAGAGGGACATCTAAAACTAAAGACAACTTAAATAATTCATGATCGATAGGTATGATTCAATGTACTCGTAAATAATAAGTAAAAGGCGTGGATTTGTTTTATCTTTTTACAAGTTCTGTGTCTTTTTGTCCTTAGAGAGGACACGGGTAAGGCAGGAATTGTCGTCTCTCTAGGGGGAAGTGTCAGGGAGAACATAGACCCGAAACCAATAAACTCGACGCCGCGACTTCGTCCGTGTTAAGGTCGGTATAGAACAAGATTTGTTCACTTCTTTCGTCTAGATCTCACTCAACAAGTATTTAGTTATTTCATCGTTATATTTGCAATTATTGATATTTATTATGCCTTTTTCGGGTCACTGACTCATCAACATAGAGATTAAGAATCTGATTATAATAATATTTATTATTTGGATTGTATATTTAGATAATGCGGGATATTGGAAAATAAATAACCTAGACGAGATCACACTTTCAACTATGAAGAAACGATACTGATGAACCAAACTTGCCATAAGTATCAGAATCCGTATTATTTGTAGTTCTGGATTCAAACTATCTGTATCATGTACAGATCTGGACACTAATATTCATATTTGTGGATTTAGTGATAAATCATTCGTATTCGTGCATGGGAATACTAATTAGATACGACTGTATTCGGAATTGTGGACCTGGACTTATCATCCACTTCTAATGTCCTTAGTCTTGGATCTGAAACTCATCCATATCCATATTCGCGGATCTGGTCACCAACAGGGGTAACTTAACTACATGAATCTTTACTCTAATCATTCGTATCCGTATCCTCATTCGTGTCTTTAGACATTAATCATCCGTATTCGCATTAGAAATTTGGGATCTATATTTGTACACTCCGTATTTATTCCATTATCATTATACGTATCCGTATACATGGAATTGAATACTTATCATGTGTATCGGTATTTGAAAGAAAGAGCGTAAATCTTTCAGTATTGTCATAGTTTCTGTAATTCTGCATTTATAATAAGCGCAGAGTGAACAGGCAAACTTAAGACTATAGATCCTTTTATTTCACCATGAAACCGGCCTTGATGCTACCATTTATATACATAAGAAAAAAGGATCACTTACATAAAGTTTTTTTACCTCATTTCATTGCACAACAAATAGAAGACAGGAAGAAAGAAAACACATTTATTAAGAAAGGGCATATTAATACATGGTGCTGTTATGATGAATACCACAAAATATTAATAGTTGTGCGAATTTAAAAAGGCCGCCATTTTAGCTTAAATACTAGACATCATATAACTATACAAAGTATAATAAAACAGTAAATATTAGGTGAACCACGACTTTGATACTTTTTTTTTTACGTGCGAAAATCCCTTCGGATACCCCCCCCTACTTTACCTTATTACTTACCCTAAATTATTGGCTTTATTCAGACATACCTATGAGAGCGTCGCCGTTACACACCATTATGTCGTTTGTTTTTCCTTATAATTGGTATGTGTATCTGTTTACTCGGATAAGAGATTCTTGCACGTAACAGATGTACTAAATTTTAATGATGTGTTGCGTCGCAGTGCGGCGTGCCTCCGTTCTCGGCTTATGTAGCCTACTGTTGCCGGTTGACGTCACTTTATAATACCCGCCATCAAATTCATTATACTACGATAGAAAATTTACTATTTTACCTCTAGATTGTAGTCAGAAATAGCATGCTTTTTATTCCGGGTTAGCAAACTATAATTAGTTTGGGTTTAGATAGTCTCTGTGTAAATATCGCAGAATATTATAAAGATAATGCAGTTAGATAATATTAGTAAAGTGGGGGGCGTGCCATCGTTTAACTTTAAAATAACTCCACATGGCCTAGTTTCGAAGTTTTATACCGGCTTCACTTAACGATGCAAAATGCGAGAACTATATTTCCGTCAGTGAACGTTCAACGAGTGAGATCCACCAAAATGTTTCTATTTTATCGTTTGGTTCCGGAAATAGAAAATTATTTAGTCGCAGGAAAGTGCGCTTCCGAACTGGAATTGTTTGAGAGGCGTCCGTGTGGTAGGGACCACACGGACGCAGTCGTTACAAGGTTGGCCCTTCTTTGTGCCTCGTTTCGGTTTGGCAGAAATGTATTTGAAGTCTGCGCATTGTGTAAATAAATTGAATAAAACAATGTTATCGAGTTGCGTTGAGTGACGATTGATATGCAGAAATAGTATATTAGTGGTACTATCGTACTTCCTACTAATATAAATATGAAAGTTAGTGAAGATGTTTGTAAGTTTGGATATTTGTTACTCAATCACGTTGTAACGGCTCAACTGATTTGGCTGAAATTTGATATAGAGAATAGTTTGGAATAACATATAGGATGTTTTATCCTTGGAATAGGTTCCTTAGAATAGGTTAGACGCGGGAACGAGAATAAATTCCACGCGAGAGAAGCCGCGGGCAACAGTTAATGATAAATATTTTAAAGTTTATATGGCGAATTTTGGGTGTGCTGAATTGGAAAATTAAAGAGAAAGAGATAGAGAGATATTGAGAGCGAGAGTGTGTGTGAGAGAGAGAGAGAAAGATTTTTATTTTTGAAAAACCGTAATATGACTCCTTAGTCTATGACTTCTATATAATATATACTACTAGATAAGGTGTTTAAAATAAAAATATGGCGTCACGGTTCGGGAGTAAGGCGGAATATGGATATACGGGACGCAGAGACTACATAATTGAGTTAATGAATTTTTACAACTTTTGTCATTTTATCTTTATGACACCTACAAAAAATTACGTGTAGTTTTTGGTTCATTTATGGGCTTTTTTGATACCAGTCTTGTAGTACCATTTTTTTTTTTCGAGCGGAAATCCCTTCGGATACCCCCCCGCCGGCCAGCGGTTATGTCGGGCTTGAACCGACTGAAACGGCATGCCGCCTCGGGCCTACAGACGCCGGGATGTAATGTGGCCCATGAGGCATTTCCCTCGCATCCCGGCTGACCCAGGGTCATATGTGGGTGTGAGAGGCCATCTACTACCTACTATTGCTCTGTTTGTTTTTGACACTTGCGGTAATGCCACCGTAACGTTTACCACCAGACCTAATTAGAATACCGACGATTTTATGTGCTCTCTGAGACACGTAATACCTATTAAATAATTTAGGTAATCCATGAACTTATGTCATACTCCTAACTAAGAATATTGATAGCAATAGTTGACTCTAAAAAATTATATCGCTAACCACCCTTTTGCTATGATTTAATGTGCTTTGAAGTAATTAATATGTTAATATTTTCATAAATTTAATTTTGTGTTATTCTGGACGAGACTAGAACTCGCAACAATCCCTTTTTAGAGTAATACTTTGGCGACTGAGCTACCTGGACCTATTCCTGAACAGCTGAAATTCTCGTCTACCTACGTTGAGCGCCAAATAGTCTTACCAACCGTACGAATATAGTATATCGTTATTAAAAATTAATATAAAGTGAGAGGCTTGTACTGCAGTGGTCATACTGTAAATACATACATAACTGTAAAGCATGATTCTACCACCTAAGCTTTCAATTTTCTTTTATCATTAATAAGCCTGCATTTCGACCACTATTTCACCTAGTGATAAGTGATGATGAGGTCGAGGATGGACCACGCTTGCTTCGAAGCTATAGTCACTCGTGAAGATTACCATTTTACGCCAATTAAATCATTATTTGAATAATAATTAAATATTGCTAGTTCGAAACTCCCCAAAAATGTAATGTAACAGCAGTCAAACTGCAAAATAATGTTATTTCAAATATTATTCAGAAATCCGCAATTACTGAGTGTTTAATCAATAATAAATTAGGTATAAAGGCGGTGACGTGGTTGACTAGTAAGCTTATTAATAATTTGCGTTTAGTGGTATTGATACCGTTAGAGCTTTGGGACTCGCCCGCGGCCGTTGACGACAGCATGTTTTGAAAATGGAACGTAAAATCGAATTTCGCTTGAGTAAATCTGGCGCTTACGAAGTTATCGGTTTTCGATAAAACAACACATTTGGTAACGTAACAGGATGTAGATGGCTTCGGTATCATAGTAGATATCAACAAAATATACTTTGAAACCAAAAATACTCTTAGAAATGAACAAAAATCAAAAGCAAAAATTAATCTGTATAACCTTAAAGCATACCACAATTTATGCATTTATTATTTGGCTGGTTTAGGTTTTGAAATGTGGAAGTGAATCTACTGACTGATACAATTTTTATATTGGTCTGTTGCTGCAATATAAATGGCATCTTTTGTATTAGGATGAAAATACATTCCATGTATTTTGAGATCGAAACACGCAAGTTTTACTGTATCTTATGTATTATAGTGGCATTGCTAGACGTTTGAATTCACGTTTATTTTAATACCATTTAGGACTTTAATGGTAAAGGGAAAAATTAAAATTAAACAATTGTATATGGTGGCTTACTTTTAATTATTTGTAAGTTTTATTCACAGTTTGCAACCGAGGTCACTTACTCATTAATCCTACCGCTTTCTAGGTTCTCCACGAAGCAGTTTAGAATTGCTTAATTACGATTGTTTATCCCATAGGGCGCGTGGATACAGTTAATATAATTATATTGCGATCAACCGATTCAGCCGATTCAGCTGTTACAAAACTCATCTTCGTAGAGGCCTTTACCTCGGAGCCCAGGGTCCGCACAAATAACATCAGTCACCTCACGCCACTTGGCCCTTGCTGGACGCACACTGCTCAAATCTCAAGAAATAATTCTCAAGGAAGAAGAACTGATATTGCGATCCTGTTAATAATGATATTGATGTGCAAATGCGATAGTATTGTTGTGCAAGCAAACGCGATTAGTCCCAGCACCGAATCACGATATTGGATTGCAATATATATTGACTGTCTTCACGCGCCTTTAGACAATCGTAATCAAGTAATTCTAAACTGATTTATGTTTCTCAATCCTTTGAGGATTCCCTTTGTTACGTTTGAAGTGAAAAGTTCTTTAGCAGCGTTGTGCATTTTTTTTTAAAGGGTAAAAAACGTTAAACTCGCGTCAGGACACGACGTGTAGGTCACGTGTCCTGATTCGAAAATTCGTAAGACTTTTGCAGACAAAAATATAGAAGCGCTTATTTCACACTGTACTTAACAACCTTGGTAGCGCGTTGGTCTAATGAGTTGTCGTTGACTTCGTCAAGACTGAGATCGATTCCGACCGAGGCCCAAGAAACACTTTTTGTCATCATATAACTTTTTGTAATATTTATTCTATTTTGTGCCATAAATCTATTAATATAAAATGGAAATTAAACAAAGTGCATCTATTAATGAAAATAGTGACGAAGAAATAGGGAAAGAAAATGAGTGAGTACTTATAAATATATTGGCGATGATGTTTCTGGTAATAATGATGGTGAAAAAGTCGTTGAAATTATGGATGGAAGTTGATTTCTCTGAAAGATAAACTTTTTAATGTAAAATAATTGTAATAGTTCTGAAGTGTTAAATTTTTAATGTAATATAAATTGTCATGTTTGTGTACGATAGCGCAATAAATGAATTTTGTATGCTACCACATAAATTATAGTACTTTTATTCTGATAATTAAAGCAATTCGTGCAAAATTATTCACTAACCATTCCAAAATATCGAAAATGCACAACGTTAATATTCAAGTTTTCACTTCTGCCGGCGCTCCCGGAGTGCAACCCGTCGTTTTTTTTTTCTCTGTCTCTCATTTTGTCAGCTACGACAGCAAAACATAAAAAGCCTATGTTGTCGGAAAGTTTTTTTAAAATTAATCACAAAATTCCTCTTTAACATATTGCCCGCATTGGTTTCAAAAAAACGTTGAAAAAAGTTATTTGTTTTCTACTATGTGGCTACATAACAACCAAGATGAATACATTCTGTGTACAGCCACCGAAGAAGTCATATAACAGAAATAAGGATTCAGTGGGTTAAAATGATAGCCACACCTACAAGTCGCAACGTCCCGCACTGCGACGCAACATACTATTAAAATTTATTAAAACCGCTTGCCGGAACGAAACAATCCGCGTGCATATATTTTCGTATTTCCGTACTATTTATGTATATGCGGTATATAGCTTTGTGGTATGACGTCATAGTTTATACAGGGTGGTAATAATAACTCATAATGGTGCCCATTCAGCTGTTACAAAACTCATCTTCTTAACGTTGGGTCCCGGTCGTAGGCGAGGCCTTCACCTCGGAGCCCAGGGCCCAGCCCCGCACAATTAACATCAGCCACCTGACGCCACTTGACCCTTGCTGGATTCTGTTCAAAACCTCAAGAAAGAATTCTCAAGAAAGGAGAACTTAGGAACTTATGTTAAAACGATGTAAATCACAAAGTAAAGGTATGTAGCGGAGAGTAAAAGTCCTGAGAAATACAGAAGTGGTCCAATTTTAGCACCGGGTCAGTACTAGTTACTCTCACCTATATCAATATTCACATTAATTAAAGATTTCTATTTCTAGTCTAAATTAAATCTGATGCCAAATACATCCCTGCTAGGTAAACGTGTTTCATCGCCGACCACGTCAACACTTACCAGCAGGTGAGATAGTGTTCAAACGTGAATCTATCAATAATAAATGAAATAAAAGCAGTTGATAGGTAGATTAAGTTCCTGCTTGAGATACGCAACAGAATCGGCACCAATACTTTGTTATACCTCCGGAGCTCCAGTGGGTTTAGCCTATTTCTGTTGTTATTATGCAGGTATTCTGCAACCAGTGCACCCATGTTGCAACTGTAGTATAACTGCAACAGCTACTCGATTGCATCGGTCTTCATTTTATTTTCAGTTAGTTAGGTAACTTCGGCAGCCAGTACGGAGGACTTTCTTTTCAGACAATGTAATTTGGACTGTAATTTGCCGAAGGCGTCTCATTGAGCAAATTGCGGTGGACAGTAAAGAATTTAGACGCGGACGCAGCAATGGTCTCGTTCGATTTTCGTTTTTTTACTCATCAAGTATAGATGGCGTCATTTTATTATCCTATTTGTTTTTCATTATTTAGAAAATTATCCTTTGGACTACAATTGAAATGGACTTGTAATAAATTTCAATCTTATCTTCTTAATTGGTCTAATTCTTAATTGGTAAAAAGTACATTAGTAACTTAAGCGTTCAGTTAATTAAATGTATTTGCCCTTTTACTTACTTTAAACATTCTCTATACAGAGTTCGTTGACTATCTCAAACTCTAACTTGGCTGTGCAAACATACTTGAAATAAATGTCATATAACATGAATATTTAGATATTGCAACCGCGGTAGCCTAGTGGTATGGGTAATGGACTGCTGAGACGAGGTCTCGGGTTCGATCCCAGGTTTTACCATGGCACACACCAATGACTTTTCGATGCTTTTCGAAGTTATGTGTGTATTTATCGCAGGTTTATAAGTGCCCGGTTAATGGCAATAGGCTCGCCACCTATTACATTGGGACCTAAACATACACTGGCGAATGTGGGTGCTAGCACCTCTGCCTACCTTTGGGGATACAGGCGTGAGTTTATGAGTTTATGTATTTAGATATTGTATTCTCATCTGATTCTTCGGATCGATCTTTTGAAAATCAGATGTTCATTTCATCTATTCAATGCCGCGCAATCGAGAAGCTACGACCCTTTACGATCTAAAGCATATCCCTGAGTACCGATTTATAAAATTATAAAGTTATACTAAACACGTAACTTTCTTACGTACAGAAATGATGACGTGCCGGCTGGGCTCGCGGCGGCTGGGCGGCTCCCGGGGCTCGCTGCAGGCTGGCACCGCGTGCTCCGCCGCCAGCGAGCTAGACCTCTCCTCGCGCTCCAGACGCGCACACAAAGCAAGGTTAGTTTTATCAAATATACACATTAATGTGACACTTTAGTTATAAGTAGTATGCAGATAGTTTGTCCTAAAAGTATTATTTGAATATATATAACTTTATGCAACAATACCTACACTCAGGTCACTTACATCGATTCGATCGAACATTCTTAGCAATGTATAATTATGTCTTTTTACTAACTAGCATTAGCACCATTTCCACATCCACTTATTTGTAACATACAATTAACTGGATGTATATATCGTACATGACAGTGTTTCCCAATCTTTATTACGCCCTGGCCAAGTTATTTTAAGGTTTTTTCGTGACTCTACGTGTTGTAAGAACGCAAGTTGGCACATCTCTAAGTTAAAAAGAAAAAAACTGTCAATGACATGAAGTAACCTACTACTTTTGAAATAAAAACACACAAATTACTTAAAATCTTTATTTAAAGCTTCCACTAAAACCTAAATAACAATAGGTTATGGGATCAGCTACAAAAAAAAAAAAAGTGAAATGGAATCGACGGAAGAGATAAATAACGTCCAAAAACTGACGTCGGAAAACGACTGGACGCTATGGAAATTCCAAGTGACAATTTTACTAAAATCCTACGGTTTGTACATAATAGTACATGGCAGTGGAGAAAAAAAAGTGGTTGATACAAAAGATGACGCTCGTGCCCAAAAAATCATCACGACTACCATATCAAAAAATTACCTACCGCTCCTACTAACCTGTGACACAGCGGCTCAAATGTATAAAAAGTTGCAATTAATATTTGAAAAGTCAACAGAGGAACAAAAATGCAGCGTCTGGGAAAATTTCTTCGACTTCAAATACCAAAATAACCTAGATGTGATTGCTAACATTTCCCATCTTGAAAATATAGCATCTAACCTAAAATGCTTA
This sequence comes from Cybosia mesomella, assembly GCA_946251805.1. Lineage (NCBI taxonomy): Eukaryota > Metazoa > Arthropoda > Insecta > Lepidoptera > Erebidae > Cybosia > Cybosia mesomella. The sequence continues at coordinate 22,461,544 of OX276390.1, read as the reverse complement.
GGAGAAAAAGTGTCTGACAACATGATAGTGTCAAAAGTGCTATTTATTCTTCCTGAAAACAACAACCATTTTAAAACCGCTTGGGAGTCTTCACCCTTAGGTGAAAAAACGATAATAAATCTAACATCCCGACTAATAACTAAAGAGCAAAGGAATAACAACCCGATGGAAGAGGAAAAACCCATTGCTTTTAAAGATCAATATACTAAAAATCGTCAATGGAACCAACAGAGAGGTAAACAAATGTTTTGTTCTACATGTAAAAAGACCAACCATACGGATAATGTGTGCTTTTTTAGAAAAAGGTGCTCTGTATGCAAAAAGAGCAACCATAAAACAGAAAATTGCCTTTTTAACAAAAACAAAAAGAATATTGCTCTATTTACTTCAAATGGGAGAAAATCTGATTCAAAAGAAAGTATTGAGTTCATTCTAGACTCTGGATGCACTCAACATATGACAAATAATAAGAAAATTCTATCAGAATTGACTGTTCACAAGAGTAATATATCTACAGCAAAAAAAAAACACATCTATTGCTATCCAAGGAAAAGGAAACATAAAAGCAGAAAACTGTTCAATAAACAAAGTATTATTAGCACCAGATCTTCAAAAAAATCTCTTATCAGTAAACAACTTAACAGAAAAAGATGCAACAGTAACATTTACAAAAGAAGAGGTTATCATTAAATAAAACAATTTGGAGTCAAAAGGAAAAAAGTCCATAGAAGGTCTTTACAGTATAAAACTATAATTGGAAGAAAATCAAGCTGAAACTTCATTGTTGACAACGGCTGATAAAGCATTAGACTGGCATATCAAACTTGGACATCGAGGCAAAGACGTAATGGAACGCATGATAAAATATAACCTTGTAAAAGGAATTAAGCTTACCCTTGAAGAGTTAAAAAGTCTAGATTCAAGCTGTGAAGTATGCTGCAAAGCTAAACAATGTCGAAAACCATTTAATACAGTGCGAAAACCAGCTACAAGGCCCTTAAAAATTTACATACCGATATCTGTGGCCCGATAACACCTTCAACATACAACAAAGAAAAATATATACTTACCTTCCTGGATGACTACACACACTTCATAAAAATTGTTTCAATAAAACAAAAGTCTGAAGTGTATAAACTAATAATAAACTATATAGAAGAATCTGAAAGAAAATATGATTATAAAGTATCAACGTCACGCTGCGACAATGGTGGAGAATACATTAAAAAGGAACTAAAAGAATACTGTTTTGAAAAAGGCATTACAATAGATTATACAATCCCTTACTCACCGCAACTAAATGGAAAAGCGGAAAGGTTGAACACACACGCATCGCACACTTCTTGAGAAAACAAGAGCATTACTTGCAGAGTCCAAACTTGAGTAAGAACTGTGGGGAGAGGCAGCAAGAACAGCTAGTTATCTATTAAACAGAATCGCCACTACTACAACAAGTAAAGTACCTGTGGAAATGTTAACAGGAGAAAAACCGGATCTGAAAAACTTTATAAAATTCGGCAGTGGCATACAAAGTAAAGTGCTAGGAGGAAAGGTAAAGAAATTGGATGACCGTAGTGAAACACTTACCTTTGTAGGCTACGCACCCAATGGTTACAGACTCTGGAACAAAGAAACTAAAACAATTATTGTGAGAAGAGATATAATAGTTAAAAATACTCCTGAAACATATAATGAAGAAAAACCTAAACAGGAGAATAAAACAATAAAACTGGATGATACTTACCTGGATGAGGAAAAGGACGATACCGACCTGGAAGAAAAAAATGAAAGCTATGAAGAAGAAGTAGAAAGTCCTGACAGTGACAATACGTCAGCACATACATGTTCTGAAGGAGAAGAAGAAGATAATATACCTGAAAAAGAAAAAAGCAACATTAATGAAGAACAAAAAATAAAAACAAATAATAAAGAAGGAAAACCTAAAAACACAAACGAAGATGTTAAACAAAAGAACATATAGAAGCAAATACAAATGAACACAGAAGACCAAAACGACAACATACTTTACCTAAAAGATTTGAAGATTATGTACTGCTTACATATGAAGAAGCAATAAGCAGTACTGATCAAAGAAATGGCTACAAGCAATAAATGAAGAAAAAGCTTCACTTAAAGAAAATAATGTCTGGACAGTAGTTGATGATAAAGAAGCTACAGGCGAGAAAATACTCACCAATAAATGGGTATTAAAAATAAAAGACGATGGAAGATACAAAGCCCGATTGGTCATAAGAGGATTTGAACAAGAAGAAGTTAACGACACCTTCAGCCCTGTTGTAGGAAGTAGTCCACTACGAGCTCTATTAGCACCAGCTGCTAAAAATTACTACAGCATTAAAACATTCGATATCAAGACAGCATTCCTTTATTGGGAAGTAGATGAAGAAGTGTTTATGTATCCACCAGAAGGCATGAAAATTAAAGGAATATGCAAGCTAAATAAAGCTTTGTATGGAATGCGTCAAGCACCTCAAAGATGGAATAAAACCATGTCAGATTTTTTAAAATCACAAGACTTATGACATCTGGATATAAACCGAAAGATATAGACCGAAACATCTTTATGGGAATCCATGTGGATGATGGAATAATAACTGGAAAAAATTACCAAGAAGTAAACAAACTGCTTAAAAACATTAAAAAAAGATTTAAGACTACTATTGCTGAGAACCCAAAGAAATATGTAGGAATGGAAATAGAAGAAACTAAAGAAGGTTTGATTCTAAAACAGGACAAAATGATTGAAAGTTATTAGAAGAATACAACATGAAAGATGTGAAGACAGCAGCTACTCCTATGGAACCAATAAATAATTATGAAGAAAGCCCAAGAAATACGAAATTTCCCTACCAACAGCTACTCGGCAGTCTTACATACATTGCTAACAAGACAAGACCTGAAATCAGCTATTCTGTGAATTACTGTGCTAGAAAAACAGAAAAAAGAACCGATGAAGACATTTGTATTGAAGAGGATCTTGAAGTACCTGAAAAGAACAAAAGAAAAAGGATTATTATACAAAAAGAATGAGGAAAAAATAGAATTGAAAGCATACTGCGATTCTGATTACGCCGGAGATGTAGAGACCAGAAAAAGCACAACTGGATATATTGTACACATAAGCAGCCAATTGTATCACTTCAGAAGCCGAATACATTGCTGCAGCCGAGTGTGTTGTTAAATACAGAAGTATTTAAAGTCAATGTGTAAAGAACTTAGCCATGAAAATTACTACTAACCTATATGTAGATAAATCAAAGCGCTATAAGCCTTATAAAGAATAGAGTTCTGAATAGACGATCTAAACACATTGATGTAAGATATAAATTCATCTGTGAAAAAGTTAAAAATGAAGACATATAACTTGTTTACTGCTCAACAACTGAGCAAATCGCAGACATATTTACAAAACCATTAAATAAAATCAAATTCAATTCCATTGTTTCAAAATTAGTTCATTAATTGAGATTTGTTAAACTAAATAAAAATACCATTTGTTTTTTATATTTGATGTAAGTCTGCAACATAATATCTTATGTTTTGAATGTATAACTATAAAATTTATGTTAATATGTTTTTGTATGTATGTAAAGAATACCAACTTAAGGGGGAGTGTTGTAAGAACGCAAGTTGGCACATCTCTAAGTTAAAAAGAAAAAGAAAAAACAGTCAATGACATGAAGTAACCACGCTAATTGTAATCTTTAGAATCTATATAACTACTTTTGAAATAAAAACACACAAATTACTTAAAATCTTTATTTAAAGCTTCCACTAAAACCTAAATAACAATAGCGTGACGTATCAAAAACTATTTAACCTCGACAATAAAAAAAAAGGCAGTGGCACTCCAGGTGTGCCGACAGAAGTGAAAACTTGAATAATTACGTGAGTATTTTTTTAATCGTCATCATCCATCTCTGCCTCCGTCCCTCTCTCTATCCCTACCCCCCACATTCCTTCCCTCTCCCCTCCCTCCCTCGACTCAAGAATTTTTCACTTCAAACTTCCGACAATAAAAATCAAAATACATTTCAACGTCTCTTGATCATGAACAAGTACGATTAATTATAAACACTGAGATACTACCATATATCAGGTATTTTATTATCGTGACCCGGTGCCGTGTCCCCGACCAACCATTTGGGAAACACTGGTACGAGTATATGGTGTTATGGGCGATGAGCTAAACAATGCCTATGCTTAGATAGATGAGTCTATTGCTGTTAAACGAGTACTGTTTTCAAATTCCACTTAATGCTGCTTAACAGAAAATACAATAAATATTTTTCTGCCTCGCGAATCGAACCTGAGGCTAATGAACAGCAGTACTCACTGCACTGCCAAGGTAGATGTATTAAATTATTAAACTTAAAAAAACCATAGGTACACAACAATTCAAAACGGTATCGTACCTTTTTTTTTTTTTTTTTTTGTTATCGTGCGGAAATCCCTTCGGATACCCCCCCGCCGGCCAGCGGGGGCGGTTATGTCGGGCTTGCACCGACTAAAACCGCACGCCGTCTCGGGTCTTCAGACGCCGGGGTGTAAGGTTACCCATAGAGCATATCCCTCGCACCTCGACTGACCCTGGGCCATCTCACCACTAACAGCATCGCTCATCCTGTCTCCTCTGAAAGCAGAGGAGTACGGAGAGCGATGTGTTCCCGCCACGATCAATGCCAACCCTATGAAGGGGTGAAGGGGAAGCCATTGACCGCCGCCCAGGGTGTACCGGCCGCTCCGATTCCGTTCCCCCCGGACTGCAGCGGGATCGGAATCGGAGCGACACTCGAGGAGGTTACCCAACACACACCCCAACGGTATCGTACCTTTCTTAATCCCTAATTATTTTAACGAATAACAATAATAACTATGCAGTTTATAAAATATCCAAAATCCAGATCAGATTTTACAAGCTACCCTCTTGTGAATCGATTCGTTTAGTTTGGTAATCGTGAGATAGGTAACATCGAATCTTGTCTAAGAAACCTTTTTTCCTCAAAGTGATTATTTTAAAAGTTATCGATTTATTGGTAATCGTGAGATAGGTAACATCGAATCTTGTCTAAGAAACCTTTTTTCCTCAAAGTGATTATTTTAAAAGTTATCGATTTATAAGGTAATAAGGTACAAGAATTTTCCACTACATAAAATTTAACGGAAAATTCAAAGACAAAGTGGGTTAATTCATTTCTAATATATTTCGTTTTAAAGTTCAGGAAATCCAATAATAGTGAATAAGAATGGTATGAAAAATGACGACGTTAGTAATTCTACGACATAAGCGGAAAGTACGACTGCTCTATTACAACCAGATTTTATATTTTTAATATTCTAACACCTGACTTGAATACGAGATATACTCCTACGAGTATATCTCGTATTTAATGATTTATTGAAAATTAGACACTACGACTACTCGTAGTGTCTAATTTTCATATATATTTTGTGAAAATCACCCATGAAACAACCTTAATGGACATAGTTTGTGAATACTACAGTATTTAAAAATATTAATTTACTAGCTGTTGCTCGCGGCATAACCCGAGTGGTATACTAATCCCATTCCCGCTACCCATGGGAACCTATTACAGGGATAAAAAGTAGCCTATGTGTTACTGCCCTGTACTAAATTTTAGCCAGATCCGTTGAGCCGTTAGAATGCCGCAATAGCGGCGGTAAGACCCATCATGGAGGATTGGCTAAAGAGACGACACGGAAGTCTTTCGTACCGACTGACGCAGGTGATCTCCGGTAAGGGGAGCTTCGGGGACCACCTGCATCGGATCAGGAAGGAGCCAACGTTTGAGTGCCATCATTGCGACGCGAGCGAGAAATCGGGTGTGCACACGCTGGTGGACTCTCCTGGCGCGGGAGGTGCCGAGGCGTGACCTCGTGGCAATCGTTCGGCAGCATTCGGCCACCGCTGATGGGCCAGATGGTGGAGCGCGCCCGGGAGAGATTAAGATCACCTCCGGCCCGCCGAGCCCGCAATATGCTAGCCAGGTGACTCAGGCACCGGAGGTTGCTCAACGACCTCCGTTCTCCATGAGAGCAGGCCTGGGGGTGGCAGGTGAGGCTGCCTGTCACCCCAGCAGAAGCAGGCCGAGACGGCAGGCGACCAGCACCCCTCCCCCCCCAACCGGGGCAAGAGGGGGACCCCGAAAACCCGAGGGGGACATCTCGAAACCGTAGATGGCCCAGGGTCAGTCGGGGTGCGACGGAAACTTATAGGCAACCTTACACCCCGGCGTCTGACAATCCGAGACGGCGCGCGGTTTTAGTCGGTTCAAGCCCGACATAACCGCCCCCGCTGGCCGGCAGAGGATACCCGAGGGGATTTCTACATGAAAAAAAAAATGTATTGAAACAGTCTTGAATACGAAATCATTTATTTGAATAAGAATGAATACAAAGGTATGAACATGGTCTGATTTTCATCGGCAACTTTAAAAATGTAAAAAACTAGTTATATTGACATAACAACAATAGTTGGATATTTATGGTCTCGCGAGTTTTTTGTAGATAGTGATATATTATTTAATATTATAGAACAGTTTTTGTTCTATCATCAATACTTTCCGCAGCGCATGCGATGAGAGACATTTTGTGACAATTTTTTTTAAACCTTGGGTTGGTTTCAATAGGGATTTCTAAGGATCTCTAATTTTTATAGTAATAAATATAGCTTATTTTACTCAGTGATAATGTAGGTTTTTAACGGTAAAATAATTAGTAGTTTTACTGGTCTTAAGGTTACCGGTTTTTAAGTTTATTCGTTATATACAAAAATACAAATCTTTCGTCTTTATAGTGTAGATATATAATATAATTGTAGTAGGATAAATTAATGTTTTCTCGTGTCTTATAAAGAGCTGGGTCACCGAGACAGTGTTAAGGCGAGGGTCCCTGAGGAAGGGTAATTTTAGATTAAGATTTTTCGAAAATGAGAAGTCCCAGTATTCTTAAAATCATATATGTTATTCCAGGCTATTGAAACGAGTATTTTCGGTTATCCGATACACGATGACTTTTACTTTCCTCGATAGAATTTGCTCTCAAAGATTGGTCTAACCCAAAACGCATTCCAGTTGTATTTGATTTATGTTCAGTTTAAAAAAAAAGCTATATAATATTTTAATTGCTGATGAAGCTTTTGCTTTGGGGCCTAACTTCATGAATCCGGGCTCCAATCCCGGTTGCATCCAAAGCTTACAGTTTCGAGCCGAGGGTACGTTCGTAGGTCACACAGCTTGGTTATGCGAGAGAAGAACGTGAAGTTGAAGTCTCTTAGAGTTCAAGAGCTCTAATAGACTTTGAGTTCTTCTCTTTGTCTTTTTGAATTCTGGTACCTCTCTAGAGATGAGACGTATCAGAATGCCAGTCCATATAACTGCAATTTAAGAAATCACTAATTATTTAAGTACTCACATAGGATATTTTGTTTCAATTTAGGAAGCCCTCGGCCGTGTTCCCTCGCCATTGTATTCTTGCTGGTAAATAGAGGCCAGTCTCTGAAAGCGCAAGAGACATCTATGGTATTCCAAGTATTACTTGCTCCTGATAAATGCCTACCACCAGGCAGATATGTGGTTATAAGCCGCCTCAGTACACATAGAACAAATAATTCCCTGCCTTTATCAGTCAGTTTATAACTATGGAGGCAATAAGGCTTATGTCACTAAATTTACTTTGTAAGAAAACCGTCGACACGTCTTAGTTTTTAAAGGCTTTATATTACTTGATATCCACGATAAAATAGGTATGTCATGTCGCCACGAGCCATAAAAATGATCCATCGTGATCATAACACTTTTAGCCTCAATGTTTTTATCCATTCTTTTTTACTTAGACCATAAGCTTCTTTAACGTCTCAATGATATCCGTATACGTTTTATGGCGAACGATAAGTTAATTCATAAACGATAAGAATTGAGTATCGTAGGTGAGCTCTATTTATGTGACAGTAAACGTTTGATGTCACAGTCAGCAGGGCCGTCTTTAAACTAGTTGTGGCCCTGGGCACATTAGGATAATCGGGCCCCTATGGCCTTGAAAGAGCACTATTTTGTTAGAATAGACAAAGAAAGTAACTAAACAAGGTTCTACAATTATTTTTATTTATTTACTGACTGTGAATGAACAGGCAATCTACATATGTTACTTGTCCCGACTGACTGACTGATTCATCAACGCAGAGCCTCAGACTAAATGTATATATTTTAGTCTGAGCGCAGAGCCTATACCGCTGCAGCTAAAACTTGAAATTTCGGCAGTAGATGCTTTTTATGATGTAGTGGATACTAAGGAAGGATTTTTGGAAATTTCGCTCCTGATTTGGCAAAATAAGGGATGAACGTTTTTATTGAGGTCCATCATTTTCAAAGTCAGAAGCACGAAATTTCATATACCTGCTTCTGGTAAGAAATAAATAAATACGTAATAAGCATTTTTTCGATTCAGCCAGTCGATAGTGCCTTACTGTTCAGAACAAAGTAGAAATGACTACTTTGTTCTGAACAGTACTGGGCGCGTATAGACGGAGTGGTCCAGTGTCAGTGCAGATCAAACTCCGGAATCCAGTGATGCCGGCGCCTGCTGCGCGTAAACTGACTGTAGCAAGATGAATATTACATTTTCTATTTACGAGTTCCGTGACACCAACCACGCAGTTACAAGATATATAAACACAATATACATACTAATGTTTAGTCAACTCATAAAAATACTTATTTTAAACTGTTCTTTATTATGATGTGGTAAAAGACGCGTCGTCGCCACCATGAAGATGTCACTGAAGTGCTTCGAGGACTCATTCTTGTTTGTCCAGGAGCACGAGGGCCCTTTTCTTGAGTGCCGCTTTAATCACGAGTGTTGACTCGATGAGCGTCCGTCATTATGTGTGCAGAGACTCAAAGACTCACGTACACCTTTAAAATAATAATCTTCTTTCATTTAACGGCGAAACTTTATTTATCCATTATATAGGTTTTTGCTATTTTGTAAAGTTCTATCAGTAGATAAAGCTTAGCACCTAGTTGAGAGTATAAATGGTGCGCATGATGTCCACGATTTTTTCCAAATCTGGTATTGGGCTTCAGTAAGGCTCAATCCTACCAAGACATAACCTTGCCCGATAGAAATCGCTTTAAGCGATTAGGCCGCCCATTGTACTGCCTCCGTAGCCTCTAATTTTATAATACTTATGTATATTATGTTTACCTAGTGTACAATATGTATATATATTACAATAAATAAAGTATATAATGAATAAATAAATAAATTCTTGTTAGAAATGAAAGAATGAATGTACATGCTTAAATTGGCCAGTTTCGACACAATCGCGTTCATTTTTGCATCCATAAAAAAATAACTAATTTTTGTTAATCTATCCATTGATCTTTTTTTTTTATTATTACTACTAGATGATGCCTGCGGCTCCACCCGCGTGGTATAGTTTTCATGTTCCCATGATTCCGGATCCCAATATCCTACGTGTAAATCCAGAAAATCTATGTGTCAACGTTCATCCAAATCTGAACGTGTGATTGAGTAACAAACATTTGAACATTTTCACAAACTATGAAATTCATAATCTTAGCAGTATTCAAGATACAGAAATGTAAAAGTGGCAAGCCTGTATTACAAGTAATATGAGCGAGCGGCTGTAGGCGCGGCTTCGGCATCGCGCCAATACTACCGATCGCATTTTTGAACGGTTTATATCTCATTTTACGGTACGACAGTTCTGTCGGCTCCGCCTTCTCACAGAGTTCGCATTGGAAAAACCAATTTCTACCGGTAGCCGCTCGTGTGCCACTAAGTCGATTGGATTTCAAACGATTTCTTATTTCTTCCCTTTCCGCTTACACTCATATCTGCATACTTAGTAGATTAGCGGTTGGTGCATTTAGTTTTTTGTGCTTCATGAAATTTAACAACTAGATTGTACGTGATATTTTCGGAAGTTTACGCGAATGTCACACATTGAAATAAAACTATTTTTAACGGATTCTATCGCGATTTATTTTGATGGTATTTTATATTTTACATTGATCCCGACCTTTTGGTTGTATTTCAACGAAACGAAGCATAGTTTTATTTCAAAACTAGATTGTAGTTATTTAATTAGGGTATATGGGACCTAACTAAGATCTTCGGGATCCAAACCAACCTCACCATGCAAGCCGGTATAACCTTTTTTTTTAAATTATATATATATTTCAAAATTTCACATAAGCATTTATAAATACAAAAGTAAGTCACAATCGATATTAGTCAAAAAATAACCCGCCCCTGAATATTCCCGGTGAAAAAGTGCCCATCACACTAACCGCGTTTCCACGCAGGATTGCGATGGCCAACCTTTGCACCAGGAACGATCCGTAACGAGAGTCCCCAGTCGTTTCTGGGAGCCTTTGCCCAAATTCCCTAATTAGTATTTTGGTCTCCCTGCCTCAACTCCCCGTGGTTTCCAGCGCTACCGGCATGAAGGTATACAGCGGCTCCAAAGTGGCGTATTTAAGCCTCTTCTTTAAGCTGGCGTCTTCCGCGGAGGCAGACGGGTAGTGAACGGTACGACTAAGGTGGCTGGCGGCTACCGTGCTTACGCAAGTTGCGTCCCAAATTAGGCACTTGCCGTTCTTCTAGGGCAACAGAGTAAACCCGTCCGGCCTCTTACCGTCCGAACTGCTCAGGCCCGGAGGCTCAAACACGTAGGGGACGTTCGCCGACACAAGAGCCCAGAGCTCAGAGCGTGGTGTCGCGGAAACCTGTCAGTGCACCGCCGACAACTCAAAGCGTGATGGCCATCCGCTTCCTCCATGGAACCGCTGGTGCATATATGAGGTTCACACACCTTATAGTCCAGGCGGAAAGCTACCGCCACACGCAGAGGGTCGCCGTCTAGTAGGGTGCCCAGATGAGGGGAAGGTAACGCCTGTAACCATGCTCCAGATTCAGGTTGCGACACAGTCTAGTCTAGATTTATCGACCCCCGTGGCACCCTCCAGTAACTGATTCTGGAGTCGCTTCACACCCACATCATCCCACGCCCACTGAAGATGCAATGTCCCAGGGTTTGACGCACCCGCGGTCAGGGCCGACTAAGCCGACACTTTTTATTGATGGACGAACCACTGGGCAGGGCAGGCTTTCCTCTCGGGGAATCAGACGACATTCACCCCTTTTTTTAACCTGAGGGGTGTGCTCTTACGCACGGCACTGCCGGCTACGGGATGGTAACCAGAGATTGTGTGTGGGACTCGCAAATCCGGTAACCGGATGGGTATACACTCTCCCATCCAGTAACCGGATGGGTTTTTTTTTTTTTTTATACCACTCAGGTGGCAGACAAGCTCACGGCCCACCTGATGGGAAGTGGTTACCGCGGCCTATGGACGTGTGCAACACCAGGGGCGTCACACTCGCGCTGCCGACCCTGTAAAAACCTTCTAATACCCTTCTTGAAGAACCCCATATTGTAGTCGCTTGGGAAAACCACAGCAGGGAGATCATTCCACAGCCTGAGGGTGCGCGGAATGAAGTGCCTTTCATATCTAACTGTACGCACCGTTTCCGGTGGCAACGTGTGAGGATGAATTCCCTGTCTGTGGTGAGCGGTGCGATGATAGAATGTGGCCGTGGGCATCATATCAAACAATTCTTCTGAACACACCCCGTTATAAAGGCGGTAGAAAACGCACAGGGAGGCAAAATCTCTCCTAAGGTTAAGCGGTTCCACACTGCCTGTAAGTATGGGATCGTCGACGATCCTCAGCGCCCGTCTTTGCACCGAGTCGAACGGGTCAAGTTGGTATCTAGGTGCTCCGGCAAAAAGGTGACAGCAGTACTCCATCTGGGGCCGGACTTGCGCCTTATAAAGAAGAAGTCTTTGCTCCGCAGTGAAGTACTGCTTCGCCCTGTTGAGCACTCCAAGTTTCTTAGATACCAACCTGACTTTGTCTTCCAGGTGACTACGGTACTGGACCTCGCTGGAGATGTCGACACCGAGGATCCCGATACTTTTAGAGATATTAAGTGGTGTGTCCAGGAATTGTGGCGCTACAATAAATGGGGTTTTCTTAGCGGTGAATGCACATACTTATGTCTTAGTGGGGTTGAATTGGACCAGGTTTAGTCCACCCCAATCGACACTCTTGTGAGAGTAGTCTCGATTTCAGACACAAGTTGTTCGCGACTTTCTTCCACTGTGGACCGAGGGATGTTAGCTCGGCCCGTGTAAAATGCGTCCCCGGTACTGTCGTCCGCATAGCAATGAATGGAGCCATCAGACAGCATGTCATTGATATGCAGGAGGAACAGGGTCGGAGACAGCACGGAGCCTTGTGGAACACCAGCGTTTATGTCCATGTGGTCCGAGCAGCTGCCGTCAACGGCGGCTTGGATGCTTCTATTGGACAAAAAGCTGGCAATCCATTCGCAAAGTCCCTCGGGCAGTCCATAAGACGGCAACTTCGAAAGAAGACCTCTGTGCCAGACCCGATCGAAGGCCTTCGCTATATCGAGGCTGACCGCTAGTGCCTCACCTTGACTCTCGATGGCTTGCGCCCAGCGGTGTGTGAGATACACAAGAAGGTCACCGGTAGAGCGACTGTGGCGGAAGCCGTACTGTCGGTCGCTCAATAGATCGTTTCCTTCAAGGTATCTCAGGAGCTGTATGTTAATGACACGCTCCATTACCTTCGAGAGAAGGGAGGTGATAGCGATAGGCCTGTAATTGGACGGGTCTGTCCTATCGCCTTTCTTAGGCACAGGGTGCACGAATGCAGTCTTCCACGAAGCTGGGACTTGTCTCGTGGAGTAAGAGAGCGCAAAAAGCTGTGTAAGAACAGGGCACAACTCTGGAGCATACTGCTTAAGCACCATCGCCGATATGCCGTCAGGCCCACTCGACTTGCAAACATCTAGGGACTTCAATTCCCGCCGGACCACCCGTTGTGTGATTTTGATTTCTGGCATAGAAACACCACACCAGGGGATAGTGGGTGGCTCGGCATTCCCATCATTCATGGTCGAGTTTGACGCAAAGAGGTCACCTAAAAGACAGGCTTTCTCCCTTGCGCCATGGGCCAGATTGCCGTCGGGTTTTTGCAGCGGCGGCAGACAAGACCGACAAAAATTTATGTATGCTCACTAAACCCCACGGTGTGCCATACTCTGCGCCTTTTCGAGGGTGGACACCCCCTAGCGCGTGCCCAATAATACGAGCACCACACCTTTTAAACTCTCAATTGGTCGACGTACATGGACGTCGTCCCTTTCGCAGGTAGATAGACCAGCGGGCCAGCGGGAGGAGGGCTTACCCTTTCCCTCACACCCGCAGCCACGCTTCGGGCAGCATAGGCGAAAATACTCGCGTCTCCACCGCCCGGTTCACTGGCGGCGGTTTGGATCAGCAAGGGGGTCTCCAGCCCTGATCCGCTGCGCCCCTTCTTTCTGCGAGATGACTTCCTCGAAGAAGGATGCGACCGCGGTGAAACTCCTGTCGCTGGCGGCCATGGATCTGACGATGGCCGTCAGCGTCAGTGAGGGCCCGGCGCTGCGACTTCTAGGCCGGGCAGGCCGCAAGCGTGTGCTGCTCCGAGTCCACACTGCAGACCTAGCGACCTTGAATAGATACTGTGGTGTGCGACCTCGTTCGACACACCACGGTTCGTTTACCTGGTCATCATGTGTCAGAGTTTAAAAATAAATACATAATTGATTTGAATAGCTTAGGGAAGAAAAAACAATTGCTTGGAGCTGCATTCGGCTGTGCGGCTGACAGCGGGCGACTTGACGCGCCGCCCGGGTCCGCCGGCCGAAGAGAAGATATAAGTGTATTAAATTTAGGCTCAGTCCTTGAGCGGAGATCGCGATTCCCTAGTTCGTTTAAATATAAATATATACGCCTAAACCTCCCTAAACTCGATATAGGAAGCTTTGTTGAATTAATAAATAAATGAGATATAATTAACTTTCCTTGTGTTTATCTTTCATCAACACGAGGTATTGTGGCGTCCAACCCGCGGACGCTACAATACCATCCGAAGCAGCCGTGCCCGGAAAGCACCTGTATCAGTCGGAAGGAAAGGGTCTCGTGCTGCCGCCCTGCCCATTCGGCATTTACTGGCTGGAGCGCCTCCACGATAGCAAAGTAAGCACGTGGAGCCTCCAGCCGAGACCGACAGTGACCCCTGTACCAGCCAAAATAATCCAAATTATAAAAAGTAGGATAATAGATTATAGGAGAATGTACGTACTTTGAATGCAACCGGGATTGGTCCTCGGATAAGAATAAAAGAATATATATAATACCTTTAAACGAGCAGTTCCTGTATATATATATGCTACCAAAAACAAAACTTGTAAAAAAAACAACTCGCAACTCAGGTCTTCTGTGGTAAAAAGTTGTGAGATCCATGTAATACCAAGTCAGTTAATTTATTAAGTAGAGTTTCTGACTTAAGTTATTACGTAATTAGCTAACGTAACAACATGATAAATAGTGACCATATCAATATAAAACATCTTTTATTATTTCAAATAAAACAGATTGATTTGGCCAGCATGAAAATACAATGTATCTCACACGTAATACATATTATATTAAAAAGATTTGAATTGTTTAAATTTAGTATACAAACGCCCTGGTTCCGGGGGAGATAACTCCCCTAGCAAGGTTTCAATTTCAGAAATTGTCAAAAAATAAAGAAGCGGAGCTCGGTCACCCAGATATTGCATCTTTACTCTATTCATATAAATAAAATTTGAGTGTCTGTTTGTAGTATTGAAATAACCGTTTTTACTATATGTATAATTATTTTTCCTAAAATTAAAGTAGCCTATGTTACTCCTTGTTATATAACCTTCCTGCCAGTGAAAGTCCCGTCAAAATCGGTCCAGCCATTTCAGCGATTAGCCAGAACAAACAGACAGACAGACAGACGGACAGACAGACAAAAATTATCCAAAATTTTATTTTGGTGTATGTACATACACCAAAAAGGAGTAACATAGGCTACTTTAATTTTAGGAAAAATAATTTAAAAAAACTAAAACCCTAAAAATCTTAATCCACGTGAACGAAGTCGCGGGCACAGCTAGTATTAAATAAGCAGCTTTATTTTTTTAATAATTTATTTATTTCAAGCACTCAAAAATTATTATGACAATTTTTATAAAAACACAATGGTAGTAAAACCCGAAAGATATTAAGGGTTAAGTCATTGCTTCCCAAAATAGGGCCCTATGGCTCTGTGTTATGGGGTAAGCAGCGCCCATTCCCTCCGTATTTATGTTGCAATACCATTAACAACAAAAAAAGTTATTTTTTTTAAATATTACTTTTTATCAATATTATAATATTAATTTTGACTACATAGATAAGGCATTTAGATATTAGCAATGACTTCTAATATACAGATGTACTATATGCAGTAAACCGCTCCGTTATAACTTAATGAAAGTCCTTCAGCTAAAAAAAAGGGAATCAAGTAAAAAAATATACGGTGGACATTTATGGAAATTTTTCGTTTGTTTATGTGGGCAGCTTCCGTGGTTCAACGGAAGCAAACGCGACTGCGATGCATAAGTTTTCGGGTTTGGTTTCTGAGTCCAGCAAATACTATTATTACAAACATACATACATAAACTCACGCCTATATCCCCGAAGGGGTAGGCAGAGGTGCTAGCACCCACATTTCGCCAGTTTATGTTTAGGTACCAATGTAATAGGTGGCGAGCCTATTGCCATTAGCCGGGAACTTATAAACCTGCGATAAATACACACATAACTTCGAAAAGCATCGAAAAGTCATTGTTGTGTGCCATGGTAAAACCTGGGATTGAACCCGAGACCTCGCCTCAGCAGTCCATTACCCATACCACTAGGCTACCGCGGTTAAGGCATACTATTATTAGGTTCTCTAATAGGTAATTTTCAGTAGTAAGTGTAGGAGTTAAGTAGAAAGTGCTTGATTGGCGGCAAGAGACTCGCTTCTTATGTCATGAAATCGAAAACGGCTTGTGGAATATTAATAAAATACGGCAAAGCATTGCACAGCATCCACATGACGACCTCTGTGGCGTAGCGGTAGTGCATTCGACTGCTAAGCCAAAGGTCGCGGGTTCGATTCCCGCTCAGTGCAAACATGTATATTTGCATTGGTCTGGGTGTTTCTATGTATAATATGTATTTATTTACAAAAAAAAAGTATTTAAGTATGTTTATCCGCATTCTAGAACCCATATGACAAGCTCTGCTTAGTTTGGGTCTAGATGGCGTTGTGTACTTTGTCGTACAATATTTATTTATTTATTTATTTATATGTATTCTCCCGAAAACTATTTTTTAATAAATACCACTTAGGTGTATACACCTAAGTGGTATATTTAATAAAAAATAGAACGGCCACCTAAGTCGTATATAAACAAAAAACAGATGTAATGCTGTGGGGCAAGCCTGCCTCACCTGCAAGCTAGTTGGTACACGCCATATACGTCAGACGGCAGTAATTCTAGTAAAAGTGAAAAGAAACTAAATTATGGATAGGTAGATTAAAGTAGCAAAGCTGACCCCGGGCTTCAAACGGCAAGTTTTGGATGCTGCCGAGGTTGACGCTTGGATGAAGAAGAGAATTCTGTTTATAGATAATATGATCATCTGATCCCACTTTTTCACAGGTCCATTAAACTCAGAACTACAATCACTTTAACTGCATTCCATGTCTGTCTAGATTAAAACTGCTGGGTGCGAGCGGAGAGGCGCCTCTACTAAGTGGGTGGCGAAGTACGCCGCACACGCCACATGCGCCGGCGACGCCCGCCCCCCACCACTCACACAATCACCTCGCGCAACCACACTGCAATGGAACTGATAGGTAAGACTTCTGTTTTTTTACCTACTATAGATTCTGACGCCGTAGACTTAGACCATAGTTGTAAGGGAATTCAAGGTAAACGTTCAAGTTTCGTTTCTACTTTACAAAGATAAGGATAATTTATTGTATATCAAATTACTTCCAACCTTTTGGAATTTAAGTAATTTTTCCTGACGTGACGTGATTTAAATTCAGAAATCTATGTATATAAAATTTACTAGCTGTTGCCCGCTATTTGGTACGTGTTATGTTCGGTTTATCGGTGTGATGCTCGGACTTCGATAATAAAAAGCAGACCAACAGACAAAAAATCTAAAAATCACATTTTCGACATCAGTATCGCTTCTGGAACACACATCAATTATTTTTCTGAAAAATATTCAATGTACACATCTCACCTCGTTATGATTTTATTATATGTATGGATATATGGATAGAAGATAAAAGTCGTGTTAGAGAGACCGTTTATAACTCGAGAACGGGAGGAACGATTTTAATGATCATTGATTTTTAGGGTTCCGTTGCCAAATGGCAAAAAACGGAACTCTTATAGATTCGTCATGTCTGTCTGTCTGTCGGTCCGTATGTCACAGCCACTTTTTTCCGAAACTATAAGAACTATGCTGTTGAAACTTGGTAAGTAGATGTATTCTGTGATCCGCATTAAGATTTTCACACAAAAATAGAAAAAGCAATAAATTTTTCCCCATACTTAGAACTGAAACTCAAAATATTTTTTGTCATCTAACTTATACGTGTGAGGTATCTATGGATAGGTCTTCAAAAATGATATTGAGGTTTCTAATATAATTTTTCTCTAAACTGAATAGTTTGCGCGAGAGATACTCCAAAGTGGTAAAATGTTTCCCCCCCATGTAACTTCTAAAATAAGAGAATGATAAAACTAAAAAAAATATATGATGTACATTACCATGTAAACTTCCACCGACAATTGATTTGAACAAGATCTAGTAAGTAGTTTTTTTTTAAAACGTCCTTAATCGTAAAACGCAATTATCATTCATTCAATCAACTCAATTTTTTTTTTTAAATGCGTTATTATGTTACTTATTGCTACGGAACCCTTCATGGGCGAGTCCGACTCGCACTTGGCCGCTTTTTTAGGTTTGCCTCCGCCTATACTGTGCCATGTTGTTTTTTTTTTGCGGAAATCTCGGGTCTCTATTGCCGAAGTTTAAGGTGGCCAAATAGGGTGATTCCCTTGCACCCGGCTGACCCTGGGAATTTAGGTTTTGAGCTTGGCCCCTTGGGAAACAGTAAAAATATGAGATATTCACGAAATAAATTCAGCTGATTAGGTATCCAACATAACTAGATTCTAAGGCGGAACGAAGTTTACCGGGTCAGCTAATATCGTAATAAAACACACGGGGCACTTAACTGACAATCAAATGACATTTTACAGTGACAGCCGTAGTTCCTATTTTCACTATTTCATAGAAAAGCTAGTACAACTATATTACACAGCTTTGTAGCTATAGTGCCAGGTATCAGTTTCAATTAACGGCAGACTTTTACGTTGCCATATTTGGAACATCAGTTTCGTGCTATTTATGTCCGGAGGGTAAGGTGTCGTCGGGGTTTGCTATTTTAGACTGCGCACCATACCTTTTTTTTTTTTTTTCGTGCGGAAATCCCTTCGGATACCGCCCCCGCTGGAGAGCGGGGAGTCTCCAGCGGGAGCGGTTATGTCGGGCTTGAACCGACTAAAACCGCACGCCGTCTCGGGTCTTAAGACGCCGGGGTGTAAGGTTACCCATGGAGCATATCCCTCGCACCCCGACTGACCCTGGGCCATCTCCGGTTTCGAGATGGCCCCCTTCCTTGCTCTCCACTGTGCCATCTGCTAATCAGAGGGACACGTGGAAAGCTTCCGAACAGCCCTCAACAGGGCCGTCCTCGCCTCGGTCGGAGTTGGCCGTAGGCGGCAGCGTCTCTCCCGCCCTAGGAGAGAGGCGCTGCCGTCTCCGTTGCCCAGGGTGCACCGCGTGGAGGTCCCCAACCAAGCACCCCAACTGCGCACCATACCTATGTATATTTCGATATATCCGCTCTAAATACTTAAGTGAAGAGACTTTTAAGTTTGAATCTATCTATACTATTATCAAATTGTAAATTAATTGTTGAATCGGTCATTTAACATAACCCAAGTTTTTGTTAGAATGGACACAACTAATTTACAATTTTATAATAATGTATAGATATATAAATCTAATTACTAATAAATAAAATTGAAGTCTCAGTTTGTAATATTAGAATAACAGGTTTTAAATAAATACGATACATATAACGAAAAAAATATTTTTTTTAAATCTGTCTTTTTGTCTGTTTGAATTAGGTAATCTCTGGAACGACTGGGTCGATTTTGACCAAATACAAAACTCCGGCACAGCTAGTATTACAATATAGAAACACTTAGACCGAACTACTTGGAAAAAAACGTCGTTAGTTGCATTATAATAAAACTTCAAAATAATGGAACTACTTTTTTCTTTTTTTTTATACCACTAAGGTGGCAGACAAGCACACGGCCCACCTAATGGGAAGCGGTTACCGCGGCCTATGGACGTGTGCAACACCAGTGGCGTCACACTCGCGCTGCCGACCCTGTAAAGGAAAGGGGATGGGAAAGGAGTTTGGTTGGGGATGGGAAAGGAGTTTGGGAGGGGATGGGAAAGGAGCTTGGGCTCCGGCACTCTCACTCACCAAACGGAACGCAACAGTTCGAATACTGTTACTTGGCGTCGATATTCTGTGAGAGGGTGGTGCTTCCCCGGTCGAGTCGGCGCATTCATGCAACGGCCAAAATGACTCTTGCTTGACTCTACCACTCTTAAAATACTTACTTGGATTTAAAGTTTCCATCCAGTTACATCATTGTAACTCCAATGTAACTAAGTAGAATAGACCAATGCAAGTTGCGTTAGACCTCAAATAATTGGGACAAGGCAGGTGATGATGTGTTAAGAAGGAATATTAGATAATAATTTAATTGTAAGTATGCAATAAAATTCAGTCTTTTTATTAATAATTATTTAGGGAATATGGTTCAAAACCTGGCTACCAACCAAAATACAGTTCATCATGCTGGTACTTATACAAATGACACTACTAATTTTACTATTAAATATCTGTTCAGTTCCGCTTGATAACAGTAATGCGCAAATTGAAGCCATCATAAGCGGGTTATCATCTAATTGTCCAATTGAGTGTGATGAAATACCTGTGTCAGTAATTAATTTTGCTTAGCGGGTACTAATCCTCACGCATAATTCGTATATTTGTAACTTCAACCTATCTAAGAGGATCTTCTCGGACTAATCTATACTATTATAAAATTATAAATTAGTTGTATTGGATTACATTGGAGATATTAAAATAAAAAAATAAAATGAGTATATACAATAAAAATAAAATTTAAAATAAAATTGATACCTATGCCAATTTCAGTTTTGACTGTATAATTCTAGATACTAGAAACATTGGGGTGTGTGTTGGGTAACCTCCTCGAGTGTCGCTCCGATTCCGATCCCGCTGCAGTCCGGGGGGAACGGAATCGGAGCGGCCGGTACACCCTGGGCGGCGGTCAATGGCTTCCCCTTCATAGGGTTGGCATTGATCGTCGGCCAATACCCAACGTGGCGGGAACACATCGCTCTCCGTACTCCTCTGCTTTCAGAGGAGACAGGATGAGCGATGCTGTTAGTGGTGAGATGGCCCAGGGTCAATCGGGGTGCGAGGGATATGCTCTATGGGTAACCTTACACCCCGGCATCTGAAGACCCGAGACGGCGTGCGGTTTTAGTCGGTTCAAGCCCGACATAACCGCCCCCGCTGGCCGGCGGGGGGGTATCCGAAGGGATTGCCGCACGAAAAAAAAAAAAAAAAAGATACTAGAAACATTGCTTCCGGAAGACTCATTATTTTTATTTTCATTTTTTTGTCTCACTCATTATCTTTACTGTATAAACTTTCAGTGCTATAATGTAATGCTTGCGTATAACTTATTGTTTGTTGGTCATTAAACAAAACAATTTAATGATCAGCAAACAACATAACTAACTCAACTTAACTGCCCATATCAAGCCCACCGTAATTCAATCACATACACTATATGCAAATACTCTGCTATCTTAAAGGCACCTTGTGTGCGATGACAGGGTGAGTAAATTTATGTTACCCTGAGTTGGTAGAAGTAGATCGATTTCATATCAGTAGGTGAATGTTAGTATTAGATAGCCCATTCAAAAATGTTTCCTATAGTTACGAGGGCTTACAGATGTCTTAAAAGTTTTGTTGAAAACATCATTCTAATAAATGTCGATACCACAGATATAGTTAGGAGATTTCAAAATTACTAAGCCACACATAAATTACTTACAAGATTTTAAGGATACTTTTGTAATTTTAAAATATTATTGGGAAAACCAATTGATTTTCCACAAATAGCAGTCCTCAGCTTACGATTCACAGCCACTGACAAAGAAATGTCGCCGTCGCCGTCGTAAAGATCGAGTGTACCTAAGGGGATACACAAAAATCTTCTTTAAAAGCTAAATATGAAACGTTATACTAGTTCTGCCAGGATTAAAGTATAAATTAAAATTCAATTAAATTAAATAAATTTAAAATATATATAACCATCTCATCATATACATTACCTGTACAAGTTTAAAAAAGAGTTGAAATGTTTATTAGTGTCTAACTGACCCAACAGACGTAGGTCTATCTTAAATATGAATATTGAATTACTATAATTATTAAAAAAGAATTCAAAACATAATGTTTATTATTCTAATGCTTTATGATATACAGAGCTGTTAATGTGTCAGTCAATATGTCAATATGTAACTTTTTCTTCAGAACCTTTTTCATAAGAACCTTCTCCTGTCAATGACAAACGCAACAAAAAAGAATGAGTTAGAAAAGAAAAGGGAAACTGCAAGTTTAACTTTCTGACAACCACAAAAAAGATCGAATTTCGATCATCCCACGGAGTCACTTGTAGATAGTATACACAAACACACACACACACATACACACCATACATATTTACAAGACCTACTAAATTCATATAAATCTATATAATTTGTCTTCAATACTTATAGGCAGGCATAGGCCAACATTTCACACTGTGGTTTCGGTTCCGTGTAATAACGGGTGGACCGGTTTTTCGAGTAGGGTTGAGTAAGGGACAGCAAACGGCTGTACGTACTCTTATGCTGTCAAGGTTCTTTTTTGGTTTCAATGTAATAAAAATAGTTTGAATTTACCTTTAACATCTACCACGCATGCCACGACTATTTACAATAAAATTGACAAATGAATATTCTACGGTATTTTACACAGCGCTATCTAGACCCAATGTAAGCATAGCTTAACTAGCCTGTGTGGTTCTAGAATTCTTAGATACATTTTACCAATGACCAATAGACCAATGCAAGTAGACAAATTTATGCACACAAATATTTGCACGGTGATCGATGTTAGGTTTTGTCAAAGTTTACCTGTAAATTTTTTAAGTCACGTGAAAATGGCAAACTCGTATCGGAGACGTATCGTCGGAATTAAAAAGGCCTATGCTTGTTTCCTCTTATTTCCAATATAACAACAAAAAGTTTGTCGTATCAAAGTAGACAATTGTTTGACAGTTGACATGCTTTGACATCTCGTTGGCACCAATATAGCTTATTGTTATTTGTGTTTGGTGAAATCCACAACATTATGTTCCTACATATGCTTATGTTGAAATAGTATCTAACCCTTTTAACTCAATGTATGATTTCTTTTACTTTATCTCTTATTCACTGGTGGTAGAAATTTGATGACACAAATTTGTCACAAAATTCAGCCGGGTAGGTACCACCGTGCACGATTGCGAAAAACCCTTCATAGTAATCCAATTTCGGTTTGATTGCGTTCAGGGGTAAGCAAGTGCATAGCCGGGCAGGGGGATTGTGGTTGCAGCACTAGTGGGACCGGTGGGTATCACGCGGTGCTGCGACGACAATCCTCTTCTGATGAGGCCTTCAAGCTGAGTGCCACCATTGTTAACATGGTACGTGTATGTAATGGTGACCCTCTTTCCTGAGACTTTACCTTCAGCTTACCATCAATCGAGGTGAAGTCAAATTGACGTGTCCTAAACATAAAAAAAAACTTTGAAGTGAGACTTTAGATGTTCAAAGGATTTTTCATCTAAAGTGTATCCAATCGTTTATTTAACTTTTGACAGATCACGCACATAAAGTTTACTAATAATTTTTGATACAATGTACTACAGGGAATACTGTATTTCATGGACGGGCTCCGCCCACTTAGAGGTGTGTTATTCGTAATTAATGACCACAGACTATAAAAACGGTTTTGAAATAAATCGATTATTGATTATATTAATAAAACATACAATAAAATTATTGTGATTATATTTTATATCAAATCACGTAAAAACCTTTATAATTTTGCATTAAAATGCCCTAAATGTCTCTGTTTTAATGCATAAATAATTTGCGCAATGATAACAGTTACATCGTACTCATAACCTAGTAATGGGATCGAATGTATTCGCTGCAAATTAATGAATCTAAAATAATCGTTTAGACTTACTGTAGTTGGTTCAAATAAAAAGCATGTGAATGAACCGCCGTACCTACTTGTAATGAACAGGAACAAAATGTTGAAATTCATAATACTTTATGGATTAAAAAATAAAACAACCGAAAGAGGTACTATAATACAATTTTTAATTATAAAGAATCGTCTTCTACGTATGACCAGGAATCATCATCACTTGAGTTCTCAGTAATATTGATTATCAATTCTTGGACAGATAAATTGTCGAATGCAACATCCCGATCCCAATCCGACATTATCACCTTTTTTGTTTTTTCTACAACACTCGCCCAGTTTTCAGGAGTTACTTTTTCACATGCATTTTTTAGTAAATCCAGCATTTTTCTTGCGGTGAAAGGAGTTGTATTGCTCCTCGCAGCATATCCTTTAACTTGTGCCCAGATCATTTCAATTGCATTATATTGGCAGTGATATAGGGGAATTCTGAGGACGGTATGCCCATGCTCTGCTGCCATTTCATCTATTACGTATCGTTTTAGCAGCTTCTTTGTTTTTAATATCTTTACTAACTCTACTTTTAGTAGGGACTCGTCCACCTCCATTGCCACGGAGCCAGTTTATGATTTCATGTTTTTTGTTGGCCTGCGTTGGCATTTTATTAATTCGACGAGAGTGATAGGGTGCATTATCAATAAATATTATTGAAGGCTCTTCGAGTGATGTAAGCATTTCTCTGAATTTCGAATTCATCTCCTCATGATAATCTCCTGTTTTCTGGGATTTGTAAGCTAATAGAGCGTCTGGCACAAATCCTTTTACTGTTCCTGCATGGCAAATAATCAGTCGTTCGCCTTTCCCCATTGGTACTGCAGAAGTGGAGCCAGCAGTGTTGTCAGTCCAAGTTTTTGATAGCGTATTGTTCGACCGAATCATATATTTACTTTGAGGAAGGGCTACCACATTGTTGGCCGCGCTGTGTTTCATTTGTCTACACACAACATCATACATCCTACACTCCAGGTACACTTGAATACAGACACAGACAGATAAAAGCGCACTGTTTCGGGCGCCTTCTAAGTTGGTAAGTGAAACCTTTTTTATAAACAATTTGCTCTGTGAACCGCAGACTGCTCACTTCCCCATTGTAGCCAGAAGGGCGAACTTCCACTGCGCAATATACCTCCTGGCCCGGAATTGAACACGTATGATTCGTATTGAGCCAAGTTTCATCTGTGAAAACAACATTCAACTAATCTTCTATTTTTTTCGCTTGTCTTAAAAATTCGCATCGATACAAAGCAATATCATTGCGTACTACGACCTTTGTCCGGTCTCATTCGTCAAGCGAATAATCCGCATGGATTCGCTTGGCGAGTGGAACCGGAGGTACGTGTCGGGTGAAACCGCCTCAGTCACAAAGCTCTTCTTCCCGAGCGCGGTGGATGCATACACCACTATCAAAAAGTTCGAACCTACAAAATACACAACGCAGCTACTGACAGGGCACGGTGGATTCTCCGAGTACTTGACAAGGTTCAAATGCAAGGAGAATCCATCGTGCGCCTGCGACCCGGATAAATCCGAGAATGTTACCCACCTGATAGTGGAATGCCCCATGTACGCCAGACAACGCTACGACCTGGAACAAAATATTAAAGCTCAAATTAATACAGAAAGTCTGAGTCATCTAATAAGCAGCAGAAAAACCAGACCACAGTTTTTAGATTACTGTATAAAAATAGTCAAAGCAGCTAACAATAGAAATAAGGTAGATTGAATATTAATATAGGGATAACCTGATGTTATCCCTTATATATACGGCCTCTGTGGCGTAGCGGTAGTGCATTCGACTGCTACTACAGGGGGCGCGGGTTCGATTCCCGCTCGGTGCAAATATTTGTATGCATGAATATGTCTATTTGCATTGGTCTGGGTGTTTCTATGTATAATATGTATGTATTTACAAAAAAAAAGTATATAAGTATGTTTATCCGCATTCTGGAACCCATAACACAAGCTAGTTAATCTATGCTTACTTTGGGTCTAGAAAGCGCTGTGTAGAATGTCGTAGAATATTTATTTATTTATTTATAATAAAACCCGTAGTATAAATTTTAAGTAAAGACTATATAGTACAGCTTAAGCAAAAATAATATAAGTAATAGCAGTGATGAAACTAAATATAAAGTATAATAGACTTAAATTACTAGCATAATACTAAAAATGTGTAAAAGACACTGAAGAATGAATACATAATTAAAAACCTTACCCCAAAAATGAAAAGAAAAGTACTAGTATAAGTATAAGAAAGCAACTACATTAAGAAATAAATAGAAGCATACATAGATTTATGTAGAAACAATGTAATTGCTATTGAAAGGAACTGTTCAGTAAGAACTCCGAACTGCAAATATCGGAGAACTTGGTATATAAAAAAAAAGAAATATCATTGCCTTCCATTAAAATTTTTAGTTTGTCACATTTTTGGAATAAGAATCCAGTGTCTTTCGATGCCTTTGCCAAAGAAGATTTTTGACCACGGAATAAACCATGATTTCGTAGAGATAGTTTTAGTTTTTTTAATGTTGGGATCTCTTTTCTTTGGTAATAGTCGTATAAATGACGACGAATAGCATCAGCGTCAAAATTGTCAACTGCTGTCACTTTACAGGGCTGACATTTTTTCTTAGGTGTAGATAGCTTATTCTGTTCCATGCCACTGCTGCCGTAGCCTTCTTTTGTTATTTTTGCCACTGTTGGAGCACTAATACCTAATGCTGCTGCAACACGGTCTCTAACTTGAGTCACTGGTATAAGAGGCCTACCATTACGGCTTTCCTTTTCAAAGTATTCACGAAGTCACAAGACAAACTCTCTTGTTTGTCCTTTAAGTACTTTATTTTTTGGCATTTTGACGGTAACGAAGGGAGAAACGATACGCTCAACTCTACCAAACGTGAGAACTCACAAATAAATCAATACGGAGGACTATAAATACTCAAATCGACGTATGAAAATGTGTTAACATAACAACACACGACTTCACGCCTGTATCCCCGAAGGGGTAGGCAGAGGTGTATTACACACCCACGATTCGCCAGTTATGTTTAGGTCCCAATGTAATAGGGGGCGAGCCTATTGCCATCTACCGGGCACAATACTAAGCGAGCGATAATTAACATTTTAACATCCAAGCCAAGAGCGTCCAGTGTTGCCGTTTAATAATCGATAAAATTACGAAATTATTGATAAAATAATAAGTGTGTTAAATCGATTAAAACTTCTTCATGAATAAAATCGATCGATAAAAGAAATCGAATCGGTAACGGTATCACTATTTGATTAAGTATTAGAGCTGTCAAAAGTTAAACGATTGGCAAGGGTATAATTAATTTTCCAGCCATTGTACGATAACATACATATCGAGTTTGCATATCACTCGATTAGATACTGTAAAAAGTTTATATAATGTACAAAGTTGATACAAGTGAGAAGCAGTAGTTTAGCCACCAGTTTTTTATATATTATGCTTTATGTACGTGTAATTGTGAATGTTAACAATTGTAGTAAAATGTTAATAATACAGATACGACACAAAGGTTTCAATTATGTCAAAGTGAAAAAACTCTACCAATACACTAAGTGGTTTCGATCACTCCTCCATGAAGGACGTTTTAGTGTACATCCTGGCAATGGTACATAGTATACGTGGTGCCAATTAATACCCCTCACTCGTATCAACTTTGCATACACTTTTATTACACATAGTATGAGAATAAATATTGAAATTCGTTATGTTGATATTATTCGTATAAAATGTAACCCGCCCAAGGCATGATATTGAATCGAATAAAATCTCATTAATTGTAATGAATGATTATACTGAACTGATTGTACTCAGTTCAGTATCTTAGGAGCTACAGTGGAACGTACGTAAATACGCTATATAGACTGGCAAACTAATGGGCGCGGAGGCGCGTTCCGTATTCTGGTAAACAAACACCGTTTATTACCTCGAATTCCATTTTAATTACCTATATTTTATAATTAAAAATAAACTCTGATACGAACACCACCCACTATATAGAAACCCACTCATGAGCATACGGACTGCCCACTACAGACGCCCACACATACACAAATACACCCTCAGATATCAACGTATCAGACCCTATATTTAATACAATTATTTATTTTTGAATTTTATAATACAAAATGCAATGTTCTGCAAATTTGATTTTAAGGCGTTGACCGATATTTGTATTATTACGATGGTCAACCCTGTTATGTGGCAGATAGCGAATAAAGACTTTTGACGTTTTTTACATGTCCATGGGCTTTTGGCAGTGACTGTACATTAATATATATATAGCTGCTCGTGCTGATTCACTGACTCACTCACTCACTCATTGATCACCTGTCCTGAACAATTTTGTATGAAAATTTTTTTTTTCACTGATGGTTTCGTATAGAGGATAAAAATTCATTCGGAGGAAAATATGGAGAGAGCTGATGATTGAGGATTTCGGAGACGGATGAAGAACACGCTTAAGGTATTGAAGATAGGTTGGGGGTGCTTGAGCAAATGTCACTCGAAACGTCATTCAATTGCCAGTGACCTGAAAAAAAATTCAAAATGGCGAAAAAAAAATGGCCGCCATACAAATTTCGTCGGTGTCCATCGCGGAGAGTATAAAAGATGGAGGAGTAGTTTCTTCGCAAAAGATGATCAGGATCCAAAGGTCTCCTCGATGAATAGAAAAAAAATTCAAGATGGCGGAATTTATTTTTCTATAGAAAATGTATGGCGAATATTGAATAGACTACAAGTTTTGAACTATGCAAGACTTTCATATGGTTCCTTTTCAGAATGTTTTTATGGAAGAACTCTCAGTCAGAAATATGGAGATAGATGATGATCGAGGGTTTGGAAGATGGGTGAGGAGCATGGCCAGGGTATTAAAGATAGGTGAGGGCTGCTCAAACAAAAAACACTCGGAAACGCATCCAATTGGCAGGGAGATGAAAATAATACCAAAATGGCGGATTCAAGATGGCGTCAACACAAATGTCATGGGTGTCTCTCTCAGAAAGTATTAAAGATGGATGAATTGTGTTTCGGTTCACCTCTGCTGTAATTTTTTTCCCTGATGCTTTCGTATAAAGGACGAAAATTCATTCGGAGGAAAAATATGGAGGGAGCTCATGATTGAGGATTTTGGAGACGGGTGAAGAGCACGACCAAGGTATTGAAGAGAGGTAGGGGGTGCTCAAATAAAAACCACTCGGAATCTCATCCAATTGCCAGTGAGCTAAAAATATAACCAAAATGGCAGATTCAAGATGGCGCCCATACAAATTTCGACAGCGTCTATCTCACAAAGTATAATAGAAGATAGAAGAGAGGTTTTTTGGCAAAAGATGATCAGGACCTAGAGGTCTACTCGATGAATAGAAAAAAAATTCAAAATGGCGAAATTTATTTTTCCATACAAAATATATATTATATATAGCTCGATCACCACTCACTCACTCACTGACACAATTGTCCTCCTAGAAGGAGTAATGGGGGATATGAATGATGTATGGGAAAAATGTAGAGCTGAGGTGACTATGGGAAAAATCCGAAATGTCAAAAAATTCAAGATGGCGGCCAACATGGTGGTCGTTTCTCCGCTATCTTTGATGACATGGCAACATGGGTGTTATTTTTGAGTAAATCGATTCTGATTTTGAATTTTTGAAAAAAGAATTGAAAAATCCAAGATGGCGGATCGATTTATTTATTTAACACTCGCGAGCTGCTTGCAGCTCGCGCACCGCGCAAAATTCTAGTAATATTATATAACTACACATACGTTCATGTTCATCTTAAGTTTGCCTGCAAGATACTCAGCGTTGTTAGCGATAGACTACTCATTGTGAATTTTACTCTACAGGACAGTTTGTAAAGTCCGTAATAAAGAATTTTCTATGATGTTCTTCACAAAACATGCTAATAAATTGTGATTTTATGAAACTCCTGATCCTACTGTAATATTATAAATATGAAAGTTTGTGAAAAAGTTTTATTACTTAATCACGCTCTAACGGCTGCACGGATCTGGTTAAAATTTGGTTCTTGATAGATTCTAGTCACATAGGTTTTCATCCCTGGAATAGGTTCGCAGGGTAACGGGAACGGAATTCCACGCGAGTAAAGGCCCAGGCAATAGCTAGTTTATAATATATGACAAATTGACTCATAGCAGAGCTCTTCTTCAGTAAACACCGCGGTCCGGAGTTTAGAGCGAAATATCACAAGATTTGCAGGCATAAATAAGAAAACTTATTTTAAGATTTCTTACTGCAACAATCAATTCTAAGGATAAAAGTAAATCTTTAAATTGTTTTTAAATAAGCTGCGTTGAAGCCTCGTCGTCATCTAGCTAATCATCGAAGTCGTTAAGCTATAAGACTATAAGATTTTCACTAATTGTTTGTACAAAGATATTCTAGTTACACCCTTCGTGAATGAAAAACACTTTCAATAATAAATAGTTACTCCTTACTCATTAAACTGCGGTAAATTCTATTGGACAACTGTGAAACTTCCCCAACAACTGAACACTGTTAAACGTTGTTCGCAAGTTTTGGGACAACACGATACTCAATTTATTACTGCACTAACATTTGCGAGAGAGTGTTCTGAATTACACGTTGATATAATTCACAGTAGCCTCAATATTGTTCTATTTACTTATAATTGAATTCAATTGAAACATTGGCGTAATGTTGGATGCAACCGGTATTGCAGTTCAAATGGTAGTATTATCTTAATTGTTAACTCTATATGTTCTGCGTTGAATTTTTTTTTGAAAGCGTTTTCGCACCTAGAACTTTATCGGGCACCTCCACTAGCTCTGGAATTATTTACACAAAGGATGAGGCACTATCAAGTATTCACGGCGTGCGGTTATGTCGGGCTTGAACCGACTAAAACCGCACGCCGTCTCGGGTCTTCAGACGCCGGGGTGTAAGGTTTCCCATAGAGCATATCCCTCGCACCCCGACTGACCCTGGGCCATCTCCGGTTTCGAGATGGCCCCCTCGGGTTTGGGAACCACGGTGTCCCCGTCTTACCCCGGTTTGGGGAAGGGGTGCTAGCCGCCCCACCGTTCCGGCCTGCTTCTGCTGCGGTGACAGGTGGCCTCACCTGCCAACCCCAGGCCTGCGCTCATGGAGGACGGAGGTCGTTAAGGAGGTCCGGTGCCTGAGTCGCCTGCGACGCGCGGCGAGTTTGTTGCGGGCTAGGCGGGCCGGGAGAGTTCTAAACCTCTCCCGGGCGCGCGCCGCCATCTCCTTCGCGAGCATTACATGCTCGCACCTCGAGAAGGAGGTGGCGGCGGCCCACGCGCTCGCGCTCCGCACCATTGCCGCAATCATACTGCCGAGCGAGAGGACTCCCACCCGATGGCTGCCACGAGGTCACGCCTCGGCGCCTCCCACGCCGGGCAGTCCGCCAGCGTGTGCAGCCCTGAGTCCTCGCTCGCGTCGCAGTGATGACACTCAGGCATTGGCTCCTTCCTGATCCGATGCAGGTGGTCCCCGAAGCACCCCTTCCCGGAGGCCACCTGCGTCAGTCGGTACGAGAGGCTTCCGTGTCGTCTCTCTAACCAATCCTCCATGATGGGCCTTACCGCCGCTATTGCGGCGTGCCCTGAACCTGTATCTAACAGAAAACAGTTATACAAAACTACTTGCTTACAACTGTATTCCAGCTAGTGATTAAGGTCACCACTCTTTGAAAGGTGGATGTAGGTGGCAACGCGTGAGGTATTAAGGCAGGCCGTGTGTATAGTTTATAGTATACTAAACGTATGTTTAGACTGCTAGCACCACGCGGCTGATCGTATCCATCCAGCTATTTCATCATAACGGAGATAACAAAATATATGAAATATCCCATTTGACATGACAAGCGTATGCTAGCTAGTTTTGAACAATTTAGGGAAATCTAATCCCTCAATCCTGCGCCCGAATCTTTTCCGTTAATTAGCAGGTATACTGACTTGCTAGCCTAAACCGACCTCTCCTGTTGTTGAGGTTGGCTTGGGCCCCGAAGATTTAGGAGGCACCCATACGGCCACGGGAAACAGCTCATTCAAACGAAACATTCGAGTCAACGTAAAAATGTATCGGATCGGTATCTCGATAATAATTGATATATTCTATTAGTGTATCGTATAGATTGAGCACTCAGGTTCCAACCTGCCTACGCTATATTCAATTATGCCCTAACCAAACGTCATATACGGGAGCTAAACCAGTCTATCGGAGTTAAGTCCGAGCAATCGCAATCGGGTAATGTAAACTAAGACACAGATTATGTATTTAGTACAGTTAGCGAAAAAAAAAGAAAAAAATGTCCTTAATAAAATTAAATAATCTTTGGTTTTTAATTATTTTGATTTTAAACCTTTATGTTATTTTAAGTCGAGTGATTTTGGCCATTGCTGGCCTGTACTTTGTATCCTCAAGCATACTTACATAGAAATAATAAACTGAGATCGGAGAACGACCTCTGGACATCCACACTCCTGTATTGCTTGTATTTTTTTAAAGTTGAACCAGTTCAGACTCCAATAAGATCTTCGGAGCCCAAACCAACCTCATCTGTAAGCCGGCACACCTGCTGATCGGTGGATGAGGCTTTCCTTTTGGGGTTGGGTGTCATACAGCGATCGTTCCCGTAAAACCTACAGACCCTGGGCTCCAAATTGCAAGCTTTAGGTACAGTTCGTGTTGGCGTTCGGATGAAGAAAAAGAGTGCAAATTAAAGTGAATAAAAATCCAAAAAAAAATTTGATTAGTCGAGCCATTTAGCCTCAACGCGTGTAACGACAACACAAAATCTGGTTTGCTTCGTCTCACTACGATGTAATTTATACAGTGCATCAGAATTATATTTCAGTGATAACGCAATTATTAAAAAAATTATACATAGAAACAAAAAAAGTGAAACTAGTATTATTTATTTGCAAAGCGGTAATCCCTGCAATAAATACTTTTCCAATATTCAAGCTACCGACTGGTTCACCGACACTGAAGTTTATGTTCAGTCAAATGCGATATAATATATTAGGCGACCTTACTTGTTAACCGTACTATTCTCGATA
Source organism: Cybosia mesomella (assembly GCA_946251805.1). NCBI lineage: Eukaryota > Metazoa > Arthropoda > Insecta > Lepidoptera > Erebidae > Cybosia > Cybosia mesomella. The sequence goes on along the minus strand of OX276390.1, from coordinate 22,428,885 downwards.
CCTGTAGGTATGTACAAATGTACATGTTGTAAGCTGACTGCTTAGCATATGGAAGTGGGTTGTCTTGTGTAAACGACTCGTATGTTGATAGCTTGCGTATTGAATCTGTAATGTTAGCATATGATTATGATGACGTAGTCTGTTCGTAGTAGCTTTGCGTCAAGTTTTGATGAAGATTTTTGTAGATATGTGGGTTGTGTGGGTTCTTAACTTTTTATGGACTTATAGGACGAGTGATGCTATGTTCGTGAATGTTTTTTTGTGTTCAGTGAATTTATGAGTCTCTTGATGAATATTGTGTATATATGGGTGTGTGTGTACATAACAGCCTTATCAAGGGTAATGTCGTAGTAATTCGAATGACATTGTAACAAATGTGGCTCTAAGTAGTAAACAAAATAGTAAAAATACAATCGTTTTATGCTACTAATACTACTACTACTAATACAACTACTATATAATACTAATATTATAAATGCGATAATAACTCTTTCTGCCTGTCTGTTACGCTTTCACGCCTAAACCACTGAACAGATTTTAATGAAATTTCGTACAGAGATTGACTAGAGTTTGGGCAAGAACTAGGTTTACATATTTTTTTCGCTGCGATAACTGACATTCACGCGGGCGAAGTTGCGGGTAACAGCTAGTTTAATATATTTTACATGCATGTATTAAGTATATAATAATGTATATTAGATACCTCGATGAGCGCTATATAATAACTAGATTCTAAAAGTGAAAATAGTAAAAAGGTCCCTGAACCTAGAAAAAGTCTGCTAAAATATAATTTTTATCCACTCGGTTATTGTCAATTGAACACACTTAAATGTGCCATAAATTTTAATGAAAACGTGTATTGCAGTACATTGAATAAATCGTGATATATTTTCTATACCTTACCTGAGCGATCTAGCGCTGCATGTTTGGATCTTCAGGTTAGATGACTACTCTGTTTCAGTTCTGCACTAAACTTTAACTGTTCTTTTGAAAGATTTTTAACACCCTTGCTCGTAAAGCTGATGTAATTCCACCGGTTTTAAATATGTAAAGCGGGTCATAAGAAACGCGTGTGTTACCAAAGCAAATAGTTAAGTTATAGTACATACAAATTCCATAACAGTATTATTTGCCATTTCAAATATGGAACTGATCGCCGCCGCACGACTCCAGCTAGTGAGCAGCGCGCTGTTGCTATTCAAATTTCGAACTAATCTTCGCGCGGCGCCAGTCAGTAGGCAGCGCTGGCGCGCTGTTAATTTCACTAACTGTTTCAATAATTAAAAATGAACAAAATATAAAAAAAAAACTGTTTCCTCGCAAATGTGTTAAAAAACGTCGTACGATATACGTGCGTATTGGTTATAACATGCTCGGCTCAATTACGCTCGGGCTGAAATTCTGCCTCGCATGTTATAACCATCTTTACGCACTAATATCGTAATGTACTATTACCGAATTGGTGTTGCATTGGCAACACCAATTCGGTAAATCTTTCAAAAGATCAAAATGATCTGCCAACATACATACATACATAAATACATAAACTCACGCCTATATCCCCGAAGGGGTAGGCAGAGGTGCTAGTACCCACATTTCGCCAGTTTATGTTTAGGTCCCAATGTAATAGGTGGCGAGCCTATTGCCATTAACCGGGCACTTATAAACCTGCGATAAATACACACATAACTTCGAAAAGCATCGAAAAGTCATTGGTGTGTGCCATGGTAAAACCTGGGATGGAACCCGAGACCTCGTCTCAGCAGTCCATTACCCATAACACTAGACTACCGCGGTTCTTTTTTTTCTGCAAAACTATTTTGATCTGCCAATTAGATAGATATTCTGTTTGTTCTGTAAATTGATGACAGTTCATTTTGCTCCCAACAGCACAGTAAATCTGTATACCCAGAGGGTCGATAGATGGTGAATTTTTAAAGCTTTTGTATGTCCATCTCCTTCCCGTACGCATGTGGATTGGTTCCCGTTTGCACAAGTAGGTGCAATTTTGTCCTTATTAGTTTTTCTAACACCCACATTTGATACATAATAATTATATTTGAACCACCTACAGCTTCGGCCTATTATTTAACATACTAAATGCTGTAACACATTTTGCATTGTTGACAAGTTATTCGCCTCACCTAGATTTGCATAAATGGTATTTCATATTCAGTAATAAAATATGTCATACCAATTTATAACAAGCTCTGCTTCATAGCTAGATAGATCTATCTATTTGCTAAGCTGATACAAATGCTGATACAAGATTTAAGATTCGGGCATCATCATCATCATAGCGTTAATTTCGGTTGTATAATCAGCAGGTCTATCGGTTAGCAGGTGAGGTTGGCTTGGGCCTTGTACACCCTGGATATAAGATCCTGTAAGCATTTTATAGGTGATGAGATAATTGAGCTGAACGAGCGAAGCTCTTATATGCGGCATAGCCGTTAGTTGGTGGCTGAATTCCTCTGTAACCACTCGTACTATCTTGACCAAATTTGCCACGGTGATAACACTATCAACGTGGTAAAGGAGTGTTTTGAAGCGAGATGGTTATGTCCGATGTACCATTGAGAAATAATCACCGAAGAACAGTTTCACGAGCGCGCGGCCTTAGCTAACCGCGCGACCGTAGTAAGAGTCCTGCTCGCTCAGCTCAATTTATTTCAGTCGCACACTGCACTGAATTCCTAGTTATAATCAATCAATCAAATGGTCTATATTGCAATTCTAATTGCAATAGTCCTATGGACATAAGCCTCTCCCATTGTGTACCATAACACCAGATCCTCTACCGTCCCCATCCAATTCTTAAAAAGCGACGGTGGCATTATATCATCGAACTTTGAAGAAGTGTTTCGTACAAAAGCTCCTACTCCACTTCAAAAATGTTTATAAAAAAATTTAAACTAAAATATGTTCATTGTGTTGTCAACAGTGGTAGCAGAGGAGGTCTCCGTCGGCGGTCGACGTACGCGAGCGGGCGGTTACGCTCGGGGCCAAATTGGTCGTTCGTGTTCGACCCTGCTGGTCGCTTATGTTATTACTGGTCCATGGTCGTCTCCCTCGCCTTTTTATACAATCTTTGGGTTATAGTCTACAGGTTCGCCTTCCAGGAGATCAATGGTTAGTATACTTTGTTGTACTGAATAACGAATAGCTTCGCGATCCTGTCAATATATATTGATGTGCAAACATGATTAACACCGATATCAATAAACCGATATACCTAATAATTGGATCGCGATATTTATTGACTATCTAATCCCTATCAACTGGTCAACATTTCAGGATGTTACATTAGAGAATCTATAGAATAAGGAGAATTTATTATCAATAACTTAATCGAATTGGTACCATATTGACATGTATGAGATGATACTATATAACTTTTTTTCAATGATTTAATTGTAAGGTTAATTCTATTCAAAAAATTTTGAACGCTTGTAATTTTATTTTCAACGTTAAGTTCTTCATTAATTAATGCTTTGGTTTTATTTCGTTCATCTTTTCATAAATGAATAGAGTTTTTGATTAATGTATCCTTTTCAGTGGTATTTATGTCTTACTTGAAATCAGTTTCATTGTCAGCTGAACTTTAAACAACCCTTAAGTAGATAAAAATCCAATTTTGACTGTAGAGCTTTTGCAAAAGACGTCTTCATTTAGATAGCGAGTGAGATTAGCGACGATCTGCGGCTGCACTAAGTTTATGCATACTTCCGCCAACTTGCCCCGCTCAGAATTAAATTACTTAAATAGCATTTCTGACTAAAATGTCTTTTACCTTAGACAATGTAATATTTCCAAAGGTAGGATATCACCATTTCATTGGCCAAGTTTGCAATTGTTTCACTACTTACAACTTCGCAGCTTTAATGTCTCAACACTTTACTTTGTAAATTTTTTTTTTTTTTTAACGTGTGGAAATCCCTTCGGATACCCCCCCGCCGGCCAGCGGGGGTGGTTATGTCGTGTCTCGACTAAAACCGCACGGTGTCCTCCCCAAGTGTCCGTTGCCGGGCACCCCGGGTAAGCCCTCGAAAGGATAACCCCAGGGTTGCCGGCGGGCTTTGGCCGCCACCGCGGCCTCGCCTGGTGGGGTCGGGTTTTATCCCGCTTCGGTGAGTTGGCAGGCGTGTGTAGGGCACGCACGACACGCCTCCGCCACGGCCTGCTTCTGTAAGGACGGCGAATCGGCCAACTGCCGTCCTCAGGCCCCGATCATGGAGGTCGGTAGTCCCGGGCGTAGATGAGTCTGCGGCGTCCTCGCCGCAGACTGCGAAACTCGGGGGGCAGGGTTCTCTCCCGCTCCCTCTCCGCCGTCTCTTTCGCGCGCATTACCTGCTCGCAGAAAGAGGCAGCGGCGTGCCACTTGCTCCCGTCGGAGACCACGGCCCTCACCATGGTCTCCAACGAGAGAACGTCCACGCCCAGGACCGCAACGAGATCCCGGCGTTGACTAGCCCACGCAAGGCACTCCACCAACGTGTGGAGCGCCGTGTCTTCGCCAGGATCCTCGCAGTGCTGGCACTGCGGCGTTGTCTCCCGGTGGATGCGCCACAGATACTTACCGAAACACCCGTGTCCGGTAACCATCTGGCACATCCGGTAGGAGAGGTCCCCATGGTCCCTCTCCAACCACTCCTTCATGATCGGTCTCACCGCCGCAATGGTGGATTCCCCCCACCTTGGGTGCTCAAGTCGCACCCTCCATGTCTCCATGAGTTCCTGGTGGAGCAGGGACCGCTGAGCCCTGATTTCTCGGGGCTCTGGCCTATGGCCCCGCTCCAGCGCCTCCTTGCGCCACTGGTACAGCAGCGCAAGGGCTCTCGGTTCCAGGTCCCATGTCCCATACTTTGTACATAGTTTATCGTATTGATCTTTTTATCTTAATTTAAAATGTGAAAGTTAGGCTCAAACCATTTTTTCATTTGCGACCAAATTCTTGAAGTTTCTTTTCTGTCTTACATATATAAAGTTATACGTCTACTGTCTTTAACATTATTATGAAAATATTTCGAACTCGTGCTCTGGCTATTGGGAATGTATATAGTTTACGCATGGTTGTCTGAAAATAATCTGCATGAGGACACTCTACATTCTACAGAAAGGAGTCAGTCCCTTAAGTCCCCTGAATGAATTTTATGATTTCGCTGAAACCAATTTACAATTGATGATCATATGTTTGCACTTTACATAATTATCATAATGTGCAAAGAATCTACCCTGTAAATAGACCAATCTAAATCTACAAGTTTACTTAAACATTCTATTGCCTAAATATTAGAATGCGCACAAATCAATAGTAATGTTAACGTTTTATTTTGTTTCAGGCGAAACGTTAATAGTATGGTTCTGCTTAGACTACTTTTCGGATTTTCTTTACCTGGCGGACATATTGTTTCACTTCCGAACGGGGTACTTAGAAGACGGCGTGCTGCAGACGGACGCGGCCAAACTGCGTGCTCACTACATGAACTCAACTACTTTCTACATCGACTGCCTCTGTCTGCTGCCGCTGGATTTCCTTTACCTGTCCATTGGCTTCAATTCTATCCTTCGTTCGTTCCGCCTAGTGAAGATATACCGTTTTTGGGCGTTCATGGACCGAACAGAGAGACACACGAACTATCCGAACTTGTTTAGATCAACCAGTTTAATTCATTATTTATTAGTGATATTCCATTGGAACGGGTGCTTGTACCATATAATATATAAAAACAATGGGTTCGGTAGTAAAAACTGGGTGTATCATGACTCTGAATCCGCGGATGTGGTGAAGCAGTACTTACAAAGTTATTATTGGTGTACGTTGGCGTTAACGACGATAGGTGAGTGATAGTATTATTTTATTCATATGGAAGTAATAAAACTGTTACATATCTTATTTTTTAAATGAGATTTTATTATGTATGTGTGTGCTCCTTTGTATGTAGAGATTGCGTAATATTAACCACGAAAGCGTGATGTTCAATGAGCACATAAATTCCTAATTCTTTATTGTACAAAAAAAAACAGACACCTAATAAAAAAAGGAAAAATAACTCTATGAGAGTTAATCTACCAGCAAAGCTTTGAGGTCTATGTTCAGCAGTGGACTTCCTACGGCTGATATGATGATGATGATGAAAGCTTTGAGCAGTAGAGGTAGAAGAAATTACAGAGGGAGCAAAGTGTACATAAACAGTATAGTAGACTCAAAGACTAACTTAAAACATAAATTTATTTCGTAAATCATAAATGTTCTGTTAACTGGATTTAATGGCGAGATTACAATAAAATTCGGTATTTCGTTTTTTGAGGAATATGCTCGTCTCACAAGCACGATATGACATCGAAGCGAAAAAGTTTCTAGTTTTACAATTGAAGCTAGTAATAGAATTTATTACACAATTATGTATGTAAACAACATAAAATAAAAATGTCTTTTTTGGAACCAAAAAAAATGACAAGGTACTAAAGTGTTCGATAATGACTGCATTAGTGAAGCACTGTGGTGTAGTCACTGAAGCCCACCTCCAGATGGGGTGGATACATGTATTCCAATGTAAACAAAGGTTTGTAAATATTTTAGTGCTACTTTTGCCGTTGACTATAAATAACATTAAACCAAATTATAAAAGTTAGTCATGAAATTTTAATAATTAATTATTAAAAAATGTTTCTCAAAGTAGTACACAATTTAAAAAAAATTACCCCGTGATGTGCCCAAAATGCTGGTAGTGTTGCCTCACTGCATTGCGATGGCAATCCTATACACCAGAAACATTACGCAGTTATATTACAATATTTTATTACATACTGGCTGTGCTCAGATCGGAGTTTTAATTTTTATGCGTGGACGTCTATACTATTTCTTAAATTAAGCCTATGTTACGCCTTGTAATATTAGCTATCTACCAGTGAAATTTCCGTCAAAATTGGCTCAGCGGTTCCAGAGATTACCTAATTCAAACAAACAGAAAGACAGACAGACAAGAGTTATAAAAAAAATGATGAAAAATCTTTTTAGAAACAAGCTTTTATTAAAAAAATCTGTTGTACTAAAACAAAAATAATACTTTTATCTAAGGGTTGTACTGATTTTAAAAGCTTGTAGCGCAATTTTATTTTTGTGTTCTAAGTGAGCTAAAAGCTTTTAAAATCAGCACAACTCTTACAGAAAAGTATTATGTTTGCTTTAGTATAACAGATTTTTTGAATAAGTTTGTTTAATAAAGTTTTTTTATTATTTATTTTATTTTCAACTTTTTAGTTTTAGTTTAATTTTACTTGTACTTTTTAATTTAATGTAATGATTCACCAGAGTGCTTGCCAGTCTTGGAGCTCAATCTCTGAGTCTCAAATGAGTCTCCATCTTCAGATCCTGAACGTCATGTAGCATCAGAGTTTTTACAAAGACAAAAAAAATTAACCAACCTGATAGGTTTATCTTTTTCAGCTTAAAAGTTACTATGACCTCCTTCCTACTCCATCATCAGACCCTGAATACCATATAACACCAGAGAGTTTGTCATGACAAAACAAATGAGCCCAAATTCCATAGATTTCTCTTGTTTAGTTTAGGAGATGCTATGGCCACCTACCTACTCCACCATCAGACCAGCTCCATGGTACCATATTTAATGCATTCTCATCCAAACTAAACGTGCATGCAAAACTTCATCTGATTTGGTTGAGGATCACTGCCTCAAAATTCAGTTGCAAGATTTGACCCGCACTAACATCATACATACCGAGCAAGTTAAATAAAAGGTTGTAAAAACGTTTTTTTTGTTGTTGTTGTAAGTACCACTTATACATATGCATTAATTGAAAAACTATTATTTCAACGTAACAAACAGACACTTCACTTTTATTTATTTGTTTGGATTACTGTTGATTCCAACAAGTAAATGAGCAAGATTTCTATATTAAAACACCAAGTACAAAAAGATCCGTATGCGTTCGTGCCGTACATTTTATAAGAAAGTATTTATTATTTGGAGCAGCCGTAGCTCTTTATGCACTTTTTACAAGACTTTTTGAGGCAAATAAATTTCTTGCAATGTAAGGGTGGTTAGATTTCTTCTGAAGACTGATCAAATAAATCTTCAGCTAACTGTATCAAGTTTTCAACGCAGCTGTACCTTAATCTTCAGACCAAAAAGATAGCTATATTTAGATTGTTAGTATATGTAGGATATTTTAATAGTCCCGCTCGTCTATCCTGTGATAGTAAATACTCTGTAGATTTGATTTGAGAAGATTTAACTGTTCTTCTCAAATCAAATCTACAGAATATTTAAACTGTTGACTTAGGGCACTTAAAACCTTTGAGAAGGCGGTGAGGGGAAACCGGTCTCAGGTTTAATAAATAAATATTGTGGTAAAGTACAAGTGATTAGTTTAAATAAATCTGAAGAAATTACCTTATTATCAATCCGTTTATAGGCCATACGCTTTGACTACATTGTTCCTCATATGATTAATAAAGTGGTATTTCAACACAAATTTCAGAGGGAATCATTATTTTGCTTTCATTCACACTGAATACAATTTCTTGGCAACAGTGTTTTGTGACATACCTAACTCTTTACGCGATGTACAATAATTTCTCTCGTGAGAGTGAAATTCCGAAGTGCTTCTCTAATTTCAGTTTTCTTGAAGATGGGAGCATCGCTAACGACATTTCAAACTACGTGTCTACTAACGTGACTAGCAAATTGCATACATCCATTGCATAATCTGGTAAAGAGACGTATTCGTATGTGTATGATGTTTCAAATTTATATTAAATATCCCTTCCTATTTACTTTATATTCACTAATAGTTGTTTCTTATTACTATTGCGTGCTTGGAATTTTACTTGCCTTGGTATAGTAATAAGATGAGAAACACATACAAGGTGTATGGGCCCCTAGAAGGGCTAATATCTTCGGGGCCCAAGCCAACCTCACCTGCCAGCCGGTATACCTGCTGATTGATGGGTGAGCCTCTGGTGCAGACTTTTCTCACAAGATAGACTGCCGTTTTACCCCCCAACGGGTAAAACGGCAGTCTCTCACGTAAAATAAACCAAATATAGCAGAAAGGAGAATGAGAGCGGACACAGCGGATAACGGTAATGTTTATGGCGCCGCACTTCTATTGAACAAATGTAAAAATACGCTAGAACGAAATAAGTATACACCTTTACACACACCCTGACATGTAAAGGTGTACACTTACGAGTATGTCGTAGGTCGTGTATGTACACTATTGTTGTGTAACCACTTCTTGTGATTTAGCATTGATGCAATTTATCCACTTTTTTAGTAGGGTTAATAGATATAAAAGGGTAAAATTTCAACCTTGGTATTGATAGATCTATGTTCAGAAATACAAACTTGGCAGTAATAGACATTTATTTGCTACTTCCAAACTTTGTTGCCGGTAATGATACAGGTTTCCAATATCGCGTGTTATTAAAATAAATGGATAGACACCTCATTTAATATAATCGCCCCAGTGATTTCGTTGGCGCGTTTGAACATACATGAATACTTGCGTAAATTGGCTGCTTTCAACACCATTTCTCATTAACTTTTGCGTTCATTTCGTCGGATAAAAATAACTTTTCATTAAATATAACGTTATGCTTCAGAGAAAGTTTTCGATATCCTGTTATCGTGCATGAGGTGTTTTAAGTGCTGTATAGCCAAGTATATCACAGTAAATTTTAGTGGATATTTCCTACGTGCTTTTTATGTCTCTGCAAGATATAGAAGAGACATCTAGCCAAGAAATAGTAAAGCCACTCGTACTCAGGAAATTATACGTCGAGTATAACTGTGTCGAAGTAATTGAATCACAAAGCGCATAAAAGCTAAAAGTGCCTTAAGAAACTCGATCGAGTGCAACTATTTGCATGATTAAAATTGAAACTTAGTTGTAAGTAATTCTATGGTAGTGTAGCAGATGTACTTGATATTTTTACTTGCCAAATAGTAAAAAAAGTTTCAATATTTTTTGATATCTCTTATTTAAATTAGTATTTATTTCTAAGAGGCAAGGACGCGGCGAGAATGGTGGAGCGGTCACTTAGTGTAGTTAAGTGAGAAGGCACTTAGTCTGAATCTTGTTTGTATTCAATTAAATTCATTATTTACCATCCTAGGCTATTTGTGTTCTTATTTTACAAGAAATGAAAGATTCATAGTTTTGAGTAAAAACCAGTTCTCACAAGACCTAAATTATATCGGATGTAATACTTAGTACAATAGTGTTTAACTAACATGAATAAATACTGTGTAACTGACAGATATCCAATTCCAGAAACAGGTTATTATTTCGGGATTTGCAATAGACATTTTATACATACATATCCACAGACCTTTTGCTCTCCAGTGTAGCCAGAAACAACATCTTACAATTTGTTTGTTTTTACAAAGCTCACGAGTTTCCTCTACCGTCATTAAATCTTAAACACACCCGCCGGTTTCAAATACGTCTTACCTAAACCTTTTTTCATAATATTTTATGAAAAAAAGGTTTGATCCAATTTGATCGGTTTACGTTTCTGGAGGTCGACCACTTACGTTTGCCTTATGTGTATACTCGATTTGACAATTGGTAAACAATGCCTTTTAGGTCAAGTTACAATACGTATTGAATTCTTAACTAGCGGTCCCCGCGACTTCGACCGCGTGGATTTAGATTTTTATTATTATTATTTTTTGAAAATGTAAGTAGCCTAACATAGCATAACATAGTAGCATAACTTCACGCCTATGTCCCCGAAAGGGTAGGCCGAGATGTATGGAATATGGGGCGAGTCTATTGCCATATACCGGGCACATTACTAAACGAGCGATAATCAACATTTTTACATAAAATAACATAACTTCACGCCTGTATCCCCGAAGAGGTAGGCAGAGGTGTATTACACACCCACGATTTGCCAGTTATGTTTAGGTCCCAATGTAATAGGGGGCGAGCCTATTGCCATCTACCGGGCACATTATTAAGCGAGCGATAATTAACATTTTTAATACACACATAACTACGAAAAGTCAGAGGTGTGTGCTCGGGGCGACTGGGGATCGAACTCGAGGCCTCGTCTCAGCAGTCCGTTACATACGCCACTGGGTTATCGCCGCTATATATTTGTTTTTTCAAAGTTACAAAGAGACAGTTCAAATTTATTTATTTGTAATATGTAGTATATGTACTAGATATATAGATGTGAAAGTTTATGAAGATGTTTGGATGTTTGAGAACTGGTAAATTGTAATAAGATGTTAATTTGAATGTCGACTTAACATGTATGTTAAGAGACCAAAAAAACCCCACTAAGTTTCTTGCCGGAGTCTTCTCATCACGGGACCACCCGCCGTGTTGAGAACCGGTGTGGTCCATTTGCTACATTAATCTAGTTTGATGTTTTTGATGTTGTCTAAGCGCCATTTGAATGGCTACGCAGACTTACTAGTTCCATTGAATTAACACGTAGGAACTAGTGGAACACGTTAATTTGAATTTAATTTCATATGTTCCATTTTCAAAATCAATGGAACAAGTGAGAAAAAAAGTTCTCACTGGTGATAAAAACCCAAATACATGATTTTTGACTTTGATATAAAATCATTATACACTGAAGATTCATGTAGATCTAACTGCAAATTTAGTGACCTTTTTTGCAATTGACTTTTTGGAAATATGCCATATTAAATATCACGATAATTGAAACATGTCTCGGTACAAGTAAACATGTTACATAATATTTGTGTGATGAATAGTAAAACACGATCGAGTGATTAATATATCCACAAATGTGCGAACGTCATTGCCAATATCACATTTAATAGCAACTGTGATATTTGCGATATGATAATTTGTTTAAGGCTGTTGTAGCACGAACAGCAGATAGCGGATTAGTCTTTTAGGATGGTTCCTGCCTCCAAGTTACAAATGTGCAAAAACAAACAACTGTTGGTAATATTTGCGATATAGCAGTTTAATCTTTTTAGAATATTTCCTGCTTCCTATAACCAGGTTCATTAAAAGCTTGAAAAAGTATCTATCGAAAATGGCTTTTTGAATTGGTAGCTTACGGAATTGTGCGAACAGTACCTTAGCTTACATTATCACCAGATTTGACCGACCAAAAACAATATTTTTAGTAGCAACGGGATTCCCGTTATAATTTACAGCCTACAGAAATATTATATCAATGAGTTCTTTACGTCCTTTCTCACTAGCATAAACATGTATTTTTTTCTTAAACGGTGCAGGTATTTTCTTAGCTGGCTTCAAAGTTGAATTCTAATGATTTTAAGCGACAGGTCATTGTTAAGGAAGCCACTCGGTTACTAATTTACTACAATGTAACTTTTGGCCGTAAGTCGCTTACAGCCTTCTGGTCGCCACCGCATTAATATGATCACTATCTCTGTCAGTCTCTTTACACGACTTTCTAGTCAATGATTCTACATCTGCCTGAATCCAACTGGAGCTGAAACTACTTTTTAAATTTCGCAAAAGTTCTTAGTTGGTCTATAAAACAAATCGAATTTTTAAATATCTATAAATATAGAAGTGTAAGTATTTGAATGTTACGATACAGTGCAATATTCTCTTGAATGACAAAAATGTTTGCTGTTCACTGAATAGTAAATGAAATTGCATTGGCAAGTGAAATGAAAACGAAGCAATGGAATACTCAAACAGAAAAGGTGAAACGAGCTGATATGACTCTATGAGCTAACTAATATTTACTTCATTGTGGAAAAAAAAAGATGGACTAGCTTTACCCCGCGACTTTGTCCGCGTGGTAGTCGAAATAAGACATCGAAGAGGTTAAAACGAATAAATCAAGATCGTATTTATAAATAGAAGAGGAAACTATCTGACTGACTGTTAGATCAACGTTTGTTGCTTAATATTTATTTATTTAGAAACTCAACAACTTATACATATATGCCATGGTATTGTGAAAATGATATTAGATTCTTAAGCTAATTACAGAGTTTTATGATATTTGTACAGGCTCGTGAAATTACTATTTATTAATTAATTAATAACCCCAATATTTATTAACCCCACGAAAACTGAAGAAACCTCAAGAACCCGAAAAATCTCAAGAACCCCTTTAAAAAGATGATTTATAAAAAAATGTCGGTAATGGTTACGTACGGGGCTTTGACTATACGGGGCGTCCCACGGCAATGCCACATGGAGGGAAAGTACCTTAATAATTGAAGATGGGATATTTTACTGAAAGAAAACTTTATTTTAATTTTAAAAACCGTTTGAACTGGCATTCATACATTTTTAATAATTGCCTCGTTGAACCGGGAATCGAACCCGGTTCACAAGAAAAAAAAATCGGTCTGTATATAGTTTTATGATACCGATCGGAAGGCATCATCGTAAGGGTTATTTTTTGCTAAATAAATTAGTACCTGAAATAGAGGGGAGACCATTAATTAAAAAAAATTTAGTACATAATTAATCAATTTATCAAATGCTCGAAATGAGCCCCATCCTGTTGAATACAAAGTCGCACTCTTTGGATTATTTCTCTCCCTGTCGATTTTTTAATCTTGTTGTGGTGGATATTTAGAATAATACGTCTAATTTCTCTTTGTAGCTCACTGAAACAAAAGAATAAAAGTTTTTAAATAGAACACGTGTTTGAATTATTTCTTTATAATCAGCCAGGCGCTTTGTGATGGACAAAATAGGTTACGCGTCTTTCGGCCTAGGGGACGGCTCGATTGGGGTGTGTGTTGGGTAACCTCCTCGAGTGTCGCTCCGATTCCGATCCCGCTGCAGTCCGGGGGGAACGGAATCGGAGCGGCCGGTACACCCTGGGCGGCGGTCAATGGTTTCCCCTTCACCCCTTCATAGGGTTGGCATTGATCGTCGGCCAATACCCAACGTGGCGGGAACACATCGCTCTCCGTACTCCTCTGCTTTCAGAGGAGACAGGATGAGCGATGCTGTTAGTGGTGAGATGGCCCAGGGTCAGCCGGGGTGCGAGGGATATGCTCTATGGGTAACCTTACACCCCGGCGTCTGAAGACCCGAGACGGCGTGCGGTTTTAGTCGGTGCAAGCCCGACATAACCGCCCCCGCTGGCCGGCGGGGGGGTATCCGAAGGGATTTCCGCACGATAAAAAAAAAAAAAAAAAAGGGGACGGCTCGATTTGTTGCATACAATCAGGTACCTACTAATTACGTATGTCTTTATCATTTTATCATGCACTTATAATAAAAAAAAAATATAATATATATATATAAATTAATATATAATAAATTATATTATATATATATAAATTATAATAGGGAAATGATGCGTATTTCTCAAGTGGGTAGGTAAATTTATTAGTAATAGGTACTTGTATGTCTTTACGGCAATGTCAGATCTGAACAAAATTTCACATCAAATGATAAAATTCATGGTCTTCCCTTTATTTCTTATACTAATTTATTTAGCAAAAAATAACCCTTACGATGATGCCTTCCGATTGGTATCATAAAACTACAGACCGATTTTTTTTTCTCGTGAACCGGGTTCGATTCCCGGTTCAACGAGGCAATAATTAAAAATGTATGGATGCAGTTCAAATAGTTTTTAAAATTAAAATAAAATCTTCTTTAGGTAAAATGTCCCATCTACAATAATTAAGGTACTTTCCCTCCATGTGGCATTGCCGTGGGACGCCCTGTATATAAGTATCTAGACTAAGCAATAGTATCAAATTCTGCTCAAATGACGGCTTAAATTACGCGTTTTATGTGAGTAAGCTAATGTGTGGATGATCTTTAAACTGTCAATGTGTGTATGTTTAGGGGACATCCCTAAACATACAGTTTAAAGATGCTTTAACTGCTTTAAACATTTATCCCTATTTTTCTATTAATAACCCTTTAGAAGTTGTGAAGAGAAATACGTGCTGGAAATAATTGATATAGTATTATCGAACATGATCTATTCCTCAAACCATGGATTTCGAAATTAGGTGAAGTGACATAATACAGTTAATATATCAAAGTGTTTTATTTAATTTGCCTCTAAATATTTGTCTCTGACAAAATACATACACACGTGCACAACATATACAACACTCACTCATACACATACAAGATATGCGCTTCTTTTCTTGCTTTATTTTACATCGTAATGTTTCAAGCAATTTCGCTTTATCGTCGTATTGTCGAATATCGACTCTAAATCTGAAAACTCTGTTCTCACAGTTTCGGTTGAACATGAAGGTCCTGGTTCAGCGTGAAAATCTAAACTTATTTTTGCATTATTTACATAGGTATGGTATTTTCTTTATAATTCATGTTTCTTAAGCAAAACCAAAAATTCAGATAAAAACAAGAATTTATTACTTAACTCTTTATTACGTATTTTTAATCACAACAACTAAAATATGAATAAATAACAGAAACAACATTTGTGTGGCATGATAAAGTTTAAATTTCATTGACCAGTTGAAGTAAAACTATTTTTAAGGGATTCTATTAATGTTTTTTATTATTTACACTAAACCAGCAGCGGCCACATAAAAATAAAGTGTAAATAATAAAATAACATCGAATAAATGCAACAACAACAACATCGACTCCGTTAAAAATAGTTATATTCAATGTATGATATTCGTATAAACTGCCGACAATATCAAGTTGTTGACCAGTGTTATTTATTATTCATCATCATGAACACCGGGTTAGTCGCCGTTGCATCCAAAGCTTATATTATGGAGCCCAGGGTCCACTGTCCTACACATGTACCTATCCAGGATAACTAAAATTGTCATCTAAATACTCGATGCCTTTTTCTTAAGCTAAATTTAGCTTAAGGAAAAAGCATCGGGTATGCAATTGCTTTTGTTAGGAGTAGGCTCACGTCGGTAGTGTAATGGCCAGGATTAGAACCCGGGACCTCTCGATCATAAGGCCGACTCCTTAATCACTAAGCTACCGATAACCCAAATTCAAGTAGGTATTGCTTGTAAAAATAGAAAGAAATATATGAAATGAAATAAAACACCATGATCTCGAGCGAGAGGCTTAACGCACAGATGTTAATCTGGGGCAGATAGTAAGGAAATACGCGGTATTGGCCTGCTTAAAATCAGTAATGTATCTTTTTTTTTAATGTGTGTAAACCCCCACGGGCTTCACCCATCGGTGCCAGCGATGGGATGGGCGTGTCGGAATCGGACCGACTAAAACCACACGGTGTCCTCCTCAAGTGTCTATTGCCGGGCACCCCGGGTAAGCTCTCGAAAGGATAACCCCAGGGTGACCGGTGGACAGTAATGTATCTTTCACTAAAAGTTTCAATTATTTAATTAATAAAGATTTTTATATGCGTTCTAACGATATCTATATATATATTTCGTAATTTACCTTAGCATTTCTTATAATATCTAGATTCAAGCACACCTGGACGCTAGTCTACCTTACCCTATTTATCCTACCAAGATGTTATTGACACTTGTATACCGTTATGATACATAAAACGATAAGTTAACGTTATAACGTTTTGTTAATGTACAAAGACTTTGATTTATGATTTAGGCTCTTATGAAAATTCATTTACGCTCTAATATTAGATGCTCTTTTAAATAATGTAAACCTTTTTGTAGATGAGTGGGTTGTTATATCGTTTGAAGCGTTCGAACATTTTATAAATAGCTATATTTTGCTTTTGTTATAAGACAGTTAAGAAGCGCTCGGTTTACCATAAGTTTAAAGCCTGGATCAGACTGCTGAGAGCAATATAACTCACGATTTCTTTTGGTTGCTATACGACTGTAGTGTCATTGTTTTATTATGACATCAAGTTTCTACATTGAGCAAACGAAGGGTAAAACTTAGTACTTAATGTTATAAATTTTAATTTTTATATGTTCGTTACCCAATGCCACATTCTATCATCGTACCGCTTGCCACAGATAGGGGATTCATCCTCACACGTTACAACCGGCATCGGTGCGCACAGTGAGGTATGAAAGAAACTTCATTCCGCCCACGCTCAAACTGTGGAATGATTTTCCCAAGCGACTACAATATGGGATTCTTTAAGAAGGGCAATAGAAGATTTTTACTGGGTCGGCATCGCGAGTGTGACGCCCAGGTGTCAACACCAGGGCGTACACGTAAATAGGCCCCGGTAATCGCTTTCCATCGAGTGGACGGTTTGTTCGTCTGCCACCTAAGTGGTATAAAAAAAAATCGTACAAATTTGGCAACCGTCAAATAGGACAATTTCATTCCATTTTCAACCCCTTAGAGTGCAAAAAAAGGACTTCAAAAAAAACGTACACTTAAAAACATCGAATGATAGTTTTAATTTTGATCAAAAAAAATCCTCATAGTTTTGGATTTAGCCATCTGCGCCCACTTGAAAAATCTACTTTTTCAGATAACAGCTCAAAGCTAGAACACCACTAAGTTTTTTAAACGATAAAATGTTCCTTTAATATCAATAAACCAATACCTACTATCACCAGATTGCTGACTGCATCAAAATTGCCAATTTGAAAGAAATGTTCATAAAACGAATTCGTTAAAAAGTGAAGAGATAAAATATTATGCTCGAAAACGTCTCTTGAGTCGAGCACTGTCGACTTGAAGTGCCTAGGCTACTCGACGATACGCCCTATGTCGGGAGGGATAATCTCGACCGAGACCGACGCGTCGGCTCTCTGACATAATATAGAGATATTTTTAAAGATATTGAAGTCCGGCAACATTGATCCCAAGATACAAAGTCCTTTATCAAACTTACACTTGAATTTATCATCAATAGGCTTTTTGAATGGTTTTTTTCTTATAATAATGAGAAGATCCTTATATAAGTTTTATAATAAAGTTATTTTTTCGCTATATATAAAAATACTATACGCTATATATAAAACTATCATAAATAATGATTTTCCATTCAATTTTGTATGTTATTAATCAATTCACGAGTAGAAGTCGGTGATACTATACTACCGTGAAACTCCTTTAACATTATAACGTCACAAACCAATCGTAACGCGTTACTCACGTTATTTTTTTATTTTTTTTATCGAATTTGAATTGTGATTAAAATATTTTTTTAAACGTGTTTCGCGTTAATATCAATATTATTTATAATTAAGTTTTAAAATACATAAGATCTATCGTTATTTTTTCAATTCAAAAAGCCAATGTTTTTATAAATTGTTTTTGCTAATTCTTAGCACGCGCTTAAAACATTAAGCACGTGGGTTGTTTGTGTAAATCAATGGCAAGTATATTTTCGGCGTAAGAAAAAACAAAATAATTGTTTAATAGTGTTTTGCAAAACTTTTTACTTATTGTTATTTTTATTAAGTTTTTGTTAGTTGACTTTGTTATATTTTATTTCGTGCTGGGGTTTAGGTATGTTATGGATAAACTAAAGTGATATTTACATTCACCGAAAAAAATAAAGTTTCGTATTCATTCACCCGCAAATAGAAATAGTAGATTAGTAGCCAAGGGCTGTAAGGCATCAATTGCAGCTCGAGATATTGGCGCCCTCGCTGCGCTCGTGCGCCTATAGTTCGAGGGTGCAGTTGATGCTTACACCCGAGCTAACTATTCTGCTTTACATCTCGATTGTGAGGTAAGTAGAAAGAAACCGGCATTACAAGAATAAAACATTTTATTTGTTGAAATTTATAGTGAAATGCGAACAATTTTCAAATTTTAAGGACAGGTGTTTTTTGGGTATGTTAATAGTTTGTGATTGTGATATTTGTTGGTCATGGACAAAATCTGACGGGATGAAGCTTTCTTCAACGGAAGTTGATGGTTGTGGATCATCTCTTGAAAAAGATGTTTGATTTTTTGAAAGCTGAATAGTTTTCGTTATTTTGTTGGCAATTTTACTTTTATTTTGTATGGAATCTTCAATGTAACCTTCAACCACCTTGCTGGATTTCCACCCACCGTGCCTTTTTATAGTGGTTAAGTTAGCCCCAGAATCGGCTAAAAGTGTAGCCGATGTTCTCCGGAAGCAATGACCTGTGTACAATTCCGGGTTTGCTAACTTTAAATAACTTGCGATTTGCTTCGGCATACTTCTGATGGTATTTTTTCCAATAACTTGTTTGTAGCACTTGCCTTGGTGGTACTTCAAAAAAAATCGGTTGGTGTTTACATTTTCAGGACGAAGATTTCTGTATTTTTGTACGAATTCAGAGAATTCTTGAGGAACTACAAATGTTCGGTCAATTTTAGTTTTTGTGTTCGTAAGTTTAATTACTAACAACTGACTCTGTTGTTCTATGTTCTCTATTGTTATAGTTGTTAATTCAATACCTCGGCATGCGCCAGTTATACCGAATATAAGAACTAGGTACCTAAAACAAGCGAAATATAAAAATAAGTATGTTTTATAGGATTGTAAGAGTATAAAAAATTAATTATGAAGTATTACCATTATATGATTATTATTTTACGTACCTTTACAGCTAAATATATGTCATCAGGGGCTTCATTTATGAATGTTTTCACGTCTTGCGCTGTAAAAACCTTTGACTTTTTACTTTTGTGCCCAGCAGATTGTCTTTTTAGAAAAGATTATAATTTTGAATAGTTCTTGATATTGATGTCGTGTTTAGTACCTACTCATAGTTGCTTTTAACATTGAATAAATGCACCACAAACAAGATGGCTGCATCTTTTTTGATAGCTCACTAAAGTATGTTAAGAATACCTACAGTCTCGGTCACACTCGTTTTTCTGTTCGCCACTTTATGAACTCGTCGTAAGCTTTCAAATATCTCTCTTTAGAAGTTTCAGGCAAAATATTATTAATTGCTGCTTCAGCTTCCATTTTCATTGAATCGGGAGTGCAGCTTATATCTTCATCACTTGAAGAACTCATGTTTTTTCCTAATTAGCATGTAATTATAAAAAAATCCCAAAAACAAACAATATTTAAAGTACTTAAAAGTTTTCTATTCCCGCCTTTTTTCATAAAAAGAATCAAGTAAAGAACTTTTTAATTTTTTTTTCAAGATCGAAGTTGAGTTTCGCCGTTCGATATTTAAAATTGATGACTATTATACTAACATGAAGACAAGGCTGTATAGCAAAGCGACCTCTTTGGTCATTGGGCTGAATGCATGATGTCTATTGCCAGTATGATGGTTAGATGTACGCGAACTTTTTGAAAGAAAGAAGTGTATTTTTTTTAATTACTTACCGCCCTAGAGCTTTTCTAGCTACATTATTACCCTAGAGCGCTAATTAGTCACCTACAAGCCCCATTTGGAGGTAATAAGAACATACTTACCGAACATGAGAGATGTAAATAATCTTTTCGTACCATTTGCTCAAAAAAGTGACATTCTATGCCACAAAAAGCGAACATAACAATAGTCATTTTAAATCTGTTAAAAACAGGGAAAGAAAATTGTACTGAATTTCATTCATCCTCTAGGGGGAGAATGTGATTTAAATTTGGAATACTTACCGAAATTTATACTGAACTACATCTGTGTTTACAACATTGAGTTCGTATATAAAGCATTATATATACATTTGAGCATTTGCACGCTTCGAATCATATGCGGCGTTCGCGGGCATAGGCTGTTTGCAAATGGAATGCTGCCTTTAAAAAAATTACACGCGCGATTCATATTTTAATTATTAATAAACCAACAGTTTAAAAGAAAAAGTTTGATAATAAATATTGTTTTGAAAAAGGAATACGCATTTATTATGCAGCTCAAATCAACTCATCAACAATAAATGTACCAAACAAAAATGTAACTCTTCTATCAATAATTGGACCAATGTTTCGAATGTTAAATTTTACTTTTAATTGTCATTATTTTTAATAAATACTTATCTCATATTATTATTGTGTTAATTTTTTTGCAAATGGTACAAAAAGTAGAGTATTTTCCTCGGTGATAAAGCTGTCTAAGTCTTGGGTGAACTTAAATCCCTCGCTACACTTAGGACTCGTCTTAAATCCCTCGCTTCGCTCGTGAGTAAACCTCGAGTCCTTCGATACGCTCGGGATTTAAATCATCACCCACGACAGAGACACTGCTTTATCCCCTTGGTTAATAATCTACTATTTATTTCTGCCAAAATCACGTATAAACTTCAATCCAAATTCAATGAAATTTTGAAGCGTTGTGTGCTAACTTTTCCTATAGATTAAGTTCGAAAAAAGTATATCGAAGAATTTCGAATATCTAGCACGTATTTTTGGTAGCTCAGTTGGTCAGAGTATTCCCCCTGTAATGGACTGGTCGCGGGTTCAAGTCCCGTCCTGGATGTTCACTTTTTCTAAACCAAATTCAATCAAAATGTTTACCAGCTGTATACGGGTGTATAGTGGGGTTCTCTTCTCTTTCAAGAATACATTATTAAGCTAGCTCTCTTTTAGCTTATACTTAATATTTAGGCAATAAATATACCTCTGGGTGCTACCTCATTAGATGTTCACACAACAGACCAATATACAAGAACACAATATTAGCGCTAAATTGTTTCCACGTACAAAAAGCCTATAAACGAAAAACGTGCTTATTATCTATCGGCTCAGAAAAACTGGTTACTGTAACGTTATTTTGTTACCGTTACGTTATTATGAAAACTGATACGATAATATATACGATATTTTATACAATATTGGCTTTATACGCGTACAGTGACTTTCTTGTTACTATATTAACGTTTAAATTCTAATATTCTATATAAACGAACCGACGAGGAAGCGAAACGAATGCATGTTTATTTAAGAGTATTGCAAACATTTTTGTTTCTTAGAAATAATGTTTCAATATGACGGAGTTTGTTTTAGCTACAATTTTATTTTAATAACAGAACTGAACTTTCCACACATATATTATATATTATTATCGACGTCTATATCTACCTATACTATTATAAAATTGTAAGTTAGTTGTCTGTTTTTCTGCTTATCTGTTTGTTCGCGATGGACGCAAGAAGTACAGAACGGATTTTAAATTTTAATTAATTATTCTATTTAATTATTTTTAAAGTCAAACTGTCCTAGTTTACACATAATACACAAGATGAATTTTTCAACTGGGCGTGGATGACCAAATTCGAAACTATGAGGCTAGCGAAAAAGTTTGAAAGGAGTCTCGAGCCCGATTTTGATGTTTGTACGTAACTAGAAACCATGACTGTGGAGTGAACGCAGTTGAAATGCTGTCATTGCGCAGTATGTGTGGAATGAGGTTGACTGACTAAATACAGAAATATACGAGAATGGTGTGGTCTGAAAGAGAACGTTATAACAAGGATTGAAAAAGGTATGCGAACGTGGTTTGGGCACGTAGAATATATGAGTGCTTAGCAAATGACACACCAAAGCATGCGTAAGTGGGCTGACAGGCCAAAAGCAATCAAAAGCAAAAAAATTAATAACAGTAGAGGAAGCTGGTGAAGTGTATACCTAAGGACAGATAAATAAATGGCAGGCTGTTGCTTTTGCATACCTCAAATGTCGTGTCGTCGATATGCTGTGGTATCTGATAACGTGATCCGTCTCTGCTTGAAATATTCAGTAAGGTTATGTTCAGTAACTTTAGTAGCTGTCGGTACCATAACATACTTAATATAGAATATTTTAAAAAAAAAACAAAACAAACACGCTTTTATAGATTTAAAAACTAGAAAATTCTTTTTGATGAGTTTGAGATTATAAAATAGAGTGACTAACAAAATATCCCCCCAATAGCACCTAAACTGTGATCCTATTTAGTTTTTTAACTATTTTATATTTAGCCCGTGAATTGACTTCACCCCGCTGGATAATTAAAAGCTAGGGTGAAGGCCGGAATATATGGGCCAACATTCCAGATAAATCGTAAATGGTGGTCCCTACCTTGAATAGAACCCGGGTTTGAAAGAAGTAGAACGTAGTTGTAAGAGAAAGTTAGTAGAGATTTGGCGGGCCACCAACCAGGTGGACACCGAAGTCTTAAAATCACGCAAAAAATATCAAAATCTTACACCCACTTTTTATCACTTTTCTCGACGTTTCACATGATTCTAAGTCTAATTAAGCAAAAAAATTTTTTGTGTCGGTCTGTCTGTTGGTCTGGATGTCTGTATACGCAATAACTCAAGAACCACTTATCCGATTTGAAAAATTCTTTCGCCAATCATCTTGTTTGGTTAATGGGAAGAACTGATTAGATTTTGGGGTTTGTACGTTCAAGGTTTCGGGTAGGTACCTACCATACAAATTGTCCCTAAAAACTTTTACAAGTGAGTTTCTTTCGAGTTATCAGAGTAACGCGTATTTGACTTTGACATTTGAGTGACAATGACAATACGTATATTGTATATTTACATAAAACAACCAGACTCTGAAAGAAACTGAAATATAAAATCATTTTTTTGTGTTTTTGACGTCGAAGACGTTTGATTTGATTTCATTTTCTTCATATTTATTAAAAAAAAAAAAAAAAAAAATGTTTATTTACCCAGAAAATACAGATACAAGGTACAATAAGACAGAGATATAGCTACAAGAATTCGTACAATAATATTGTGTTTTACCTCTTGAACTAGGCAAGCCTGTATCTTTTTTTTTTTTTTTTTTTTATCGTGCGGAAATCCCTTCGGATACCCCCCCGCGTGCCAGCGGGGGCGGTTATGTCGGGCTTGAACCGACTAAAACCGCACGCCGTCTCGGGTCTACAGACGCCGGGGTGTAAGGTTGCCCATAGAGCATATCCCTCGCACCCCGACTGACCCTGGGCCATCTCCGGTTTCGAGATGGCCCCCTCGGGTTTGGGAACCACGGTGTCCCCGTCTTGCCCCGGTTTGGGGGAGGGGCGCTAGTCGCCCCACCGTCCCGGCCTGCTTCTGCTGGGGTGACAGGTGGCCTCACCCGCCACCCCCAGGCCTGCGCTCATGGAGGACGGAGGTCGTTAAGCGACCTCCGGCGCCTGAGTTGCCTGCGACGCGCGGCGAGCAAGTTGCGGGCTCGGCGGACCGGGAGAGTTCTAAGTCTCTCCCGGGCGCGCTCCGCCACCTCCTTCGCGAGCATTACATGCTCGCAGAAGGAGGCGGCGGCGGCCCACGCGCTCGCGCTCCGCACCATTGCCGCAATCATGCTGCCGAGCGAGAGGACTCCCACCCCGATGGCTGCCACGAGGTCACGCCTCGGCGCCTCCCACGCCGGGCAGTCCGCCAGCGTGTGCAGCCCTGAGTCCTCGCTCGCGTCGCAGTGATGACACTCAGGCGTTGGCTCCTTCCTGATCCGATGCAGGTGGTCCCCGAAGCACCCCTTCCCTGAGATCACCTGCGTCAGTCGGTAGGAGAGGCTTCCGTGTCGCCTCTCCAGCCAATCCTCCATGATGGGCCTTACCGCCGCTATTGCGGCGTGCCCTAGGCAAGCCTGTATCTCAAGAGGCATATATTAAAACAGGAGTAGCATACAGTGATACAAATTAGTATTAATTGTGGTATGGTTAGTATGTGGGTGTGCGCGCGCGCGCGTGTGTGTGTGTGTGTGTGTGTGTGTGTGTGTGTGTGTATGCGTGCTAGGCTATATACCTGAGCAGATGTTCTGTATTCTCATAATCTTGTTGTAATAACCATTCTGTTACTTTAATTTTAACTGCATGTTTATTCATATGAGATATTTTTATTTCCTTTTCAATTTTCTTATATATGTAAGTGCATAGTGTGTAGTACTGATGTTGAGCGAATGTTGTTTTATGTTGAGTACCTGCAAGAAAAATTCTACGCTTGTCGGGATCAGGTGTGGGTGTGATGGTGTGTGTTCTGAGTACAGCCTGCAGTATAAAAAGCTGTCGGACCGTCAATACCCCGCAGTCACTGTAAAGTTGTGTTGTTGGGTATCTGTACGACTTCTTAGTCATCACTTTCAGTATGGCCCTCTGCGCCACTTCTACACTCAAGAAACTAGCTTTTCCTGCACCACCCCAAACAGAAATGCAATAGCTAATGACTGACTGACCCAAAGCATAATAAACCATTTTCAGAGTGTGAAAGTTGGCGGAATCTCGAAGAGATTTGAATATATGGATGAGTCTCATGGTTCTCTTTGATACAGTCTCCAGTTGCCTATCCCATCTTAGTCCTGAATCTATTTGGACACCCAAGTACTTGACACATTCCGTCCTAGTAAGTGTTGTGCAGAAGCATGGTGCTGCTGGGATTGAACATGAGTGTGCAGTAATAGAGAAACTACTGGGTGGTGCAGCGTTCTGTCGGATTCTGAATGGGATATATACAGTTTTTTGTAGATTTAAAGTGAGAACATTAGTATTGAGCCACTTCATTATAATACCGAGAGCTTGTTCCGCATTAACTTTAACCGTTTCCCATGTAGATCCGTAGACCACTATCGCAGTGTCATCTGCGTAGGTGTAGATTTTACAATTCGGGAGGTTTAATTTGCAAAGGTCATTAACATAAATCTGGAACAAGGTTGGCCCTAGAACACTTCCTTGTGGTACACCATATGTCACCATCTGCTCGTCACTAAGATGGTTTTCAATTTTGACTATTTGACTTCGGTTACTCAAGTAGTCCTTAAAAATGTCAAGTGCTATTCCGCGAACACCAATTTGCTCCAGTTTTGAGATTAGTATGGGAACAGCAACTGTGTCAAATGCCTTTGACAGATCAAGAAACATACCTAAGCATTTCATTCTTTTGTCAATATATAAAGACGCGTCGAATAATATGCATAAAGCCTAAGGTCTGTATTTTTGAATAAAAATACTGCAACAAATATATCTAAGTTTGGCCCGAAGTTTGACAATCACTGTGTGATTTCCGCCCCACTAGTTTTTCATTTAAAAGTCCTTTTGACCAGAGCCTGTGGTCAAATATTTGCATTTTTTCACCTAGAAACCCGGGGTCCAATTACTCCTTCTCCTTGTGGTTTGACTTATACGGCTTTTATAGAAGCGACTGCTGTTTGATCTCCCAATCCCAAGAGGAAACCCTGCGCCAGAGCCTCGTCCCTTTGTCAGTACGTGTACCTGCTTGCAATTAAGGCTGGCATGGGCCCCGAAGATCTTGGTGGGGCCCCATGATTCTGTTACTTGCTTGCAAACATAGATTTACATAAACTTAATATTGGAATCAACCGAAAACGTATAAAAATTTGTGGGCCCGTATTACACGTTATTTTTTAACGCAACAGAAGGTAGGTAACGTAGGATAAAACATGTTATTAGTTAACCGTGTTTTGCGAAATCAGATTCAATTAACCGTCGCAGTATATCGCGTTACCAACTTATAATTGTTAGCGGATTTAATAACATACTGAACACCGCCGCTTCCCTCCGCACCGCTCCGCAGTGTCAATGGGAGTTGCGTTTTCCTGGGGGTTGACGCTTTCCGCTCATAAATACTGAGATAATTGCAGGAAAGATAGCATTTATACTGTTTATACACTATAAATTGAGGTTCAACGATAAGGTGTTTTAAATTAACATTCATTAATTCGTAATGAAAACGGTAATGTTGTAAACCTTTTGCAGTTATATTATTTAAATATATCATTACTTGTATAGTAGGTATAGAGTTTAAAAAACGTGAAACTTATTTTTTATACCTGCCATAAGTAGTTGGAACTCTTCTGTTCGAGTCCTAAGTATTGGAATTTCAGAAAAAAAAATTATATTTGTAACCATTTTTAGGGTTCCGTACCTCTTTTTTCGTGAGGACATCCCCACGGAAACCCCCCGCCGGGTATACAGCCGTTTGTCCGAATTTTATTTGCCCTAATATCATTTGCCATAATAGTCAACAGCCATAATATTATATGACGTAATATTCATTTTCCCTGCTCTTATATGCTATATTAGTCACGTGCTAGAAGCTTTGTTTCCCATAAAGTCACTTACCGTAACATCATTTGTCATAATCATTGTAAGCCCTAATTATCACATGCCCTAATTATCACATGCCCTAATTATCACATGCCCTAATTATCACATGCCTTAATTATCACATGCCATAATTATCATATGCCATAACATCATTTGCCATCGACATTGGGTGTGTAACGGTTGTTATATCAGGAGAAACTGGATGCAATCGGGACTTTAGGGCACCCCGAGTCGGATAGGTTATGTTAGAAGGGGATTTCGTTTGAGCGAGCGAAGCGAGCGAATAGGCCCCGCCATCCCCTTCGTTGTTATTTTTTAGGGTTCCGTTACCAAATGGCAAAAAACGGAACCCTTATAGATTCGTCATGTCTGTCTGTCTGTCCGTCCGTATGTCACAGCCACTTTTTTCCGAATTTATAGGAACTATGCTGTTGAAACTTGGTAAGTAGATGTATTCTGTAAATCGCATTAAGATTTTCACACAAAAATAGAATAAAAAACATGAAATTTTGGGGGTTCCCCAAACTCAAAATTTTTTTTTCATCAAACCCATACGTGTGTATCTAAGTATGGATAGGTCTTCAAAAATGATATTGAGGTTTCTAATATCATTTTTCTCTAAACTGAATAGTTTGCGCGAGAGACACTTCCAAAGTGGTAAAATGTGCCCCCCCCCCCCTGTAACTTCTAAAATAAGAGAACGATAAAACTAAATGAATAAAAATAAAATATATGTAAACTTCCACAGAAAATTGGTTTGAACGAGATCTATTAAGTAGTTTTTTTTAATAGGTCATAAATCGTAAAACGCAATTTACCTTTAAAAAAAGCATTATTATGTTACTTGCTGCTACGGAACCCTTCATGGGCGAGTCCGACTAGCACTTGGCCGCTTTTTTATAAACCACCCAGAAGTAGTTTGGTTAGGTGCCATTTGAGTTAGGTTAGAACTGTGACCATTAAACTTAAAACAGAAGAATAAATAAATGTATTCTTATTCTTATTTTACCAAACATTACATCGACAGCCAGAAAGCCCTCCGTCGCCGTATATGATATTCGCAAAACATCATAATAGCAAAACATCATATTCGCAAATCATCATGGCGTTTAAATATTATATCTAATAAATTATTATGCCAATTAAAAATATGAAAAACAATACGTATGGCACTCGTATCTTATGGTATCTAAGTTTCGGGCAATTAAAAGTATGTCATATGTCTTTTAGGGCAAACAAAACATTCGGGCAAATGAAATTCGGGTAAATGAAATTCGGGAATATGATGATTATGATATATAATCTTCGGGTAAACAATAAACAACCCCCCCCCCTCGCCGGCCAGCGGGGGAGGTCATGTCAGGCTTGAACCGACTAAAACCGCACGCCATCTCGGGTCTTCAGACACCGGGGTGTAAGGTTGCCCATGGGGCATTTCCCTCGCACTCCGTTTGAGGGTTTCGTACCTCAAAAGGAATAAAACGGAACCCTTAATGGATCACTTCGTTGTCCGTCTACTTGTCTGTCAAGACCTTTTTCTCAGGAACGCGTAAAAGTATCAAGCTGAAATTTATACCAAATACTAGTCTGTAACGCTTTGAAGCTGTGAAAAACGTCTAGGTCAATGCAACCAAAGGTGGCCGTTTATGTAGCAAACTTCACCAAACTGCCCTCGGCATCAATACCTATAGGGCACTTTCGAGCTAGAGTCATGTAGCTTAGAAGTTCTCAGCGAACAGATACCAGTAAGCGACTTTGTTCTATACTATCATACTAATATTATAAACGCGGAAGTTTCTGAGTATGTATGTATATATCTTTGTTGCTCTTTCACGCAAAAACGGCTGACGGGATCTGGCTGAAATTTGGCACAGGAATAGATTGTAGTCTGGAATAACACATAGGCTACTTTTTATCCCGGAAATAGGTTCCCATGGGTTGCGGGAACGGGATCAGAATTCTACGCGGAGCCGCGGGCAACAGCTAGTATAAAGATAAAAATATTTAGAAAATCGCAAGGGAATCAAAACCTGAAGGGTTACTTCCTGTTGAGCCAGAATCATGATATTTTGCAGAAAGTACAGTATTATAACACAAATAAAGAGCAAAATCCGAAAACCGTAAATGTAGTTACCCACATCATAAATAAAATATCTGTATGCATGTCTGTCAAGACTAAAAGCTCTATAGCAACATTAAATTCGCCCCTCAATCCAGTTTTGTACGAAACCCTCAGTGCGCGAATCCGACTCGCATTTGACAGCTTTCTAAAAATGGTTTTATGAACACTCTGGGCAAATTATACCCACCAATAAACTTTAAAGCATTTATTACTTTTTCTTGTACAGTTTAATTGAAAATGGTCGGAATTTATCGGCAGCTTCTGTGTCAGAACACTCGGTCCAACTGCGCTATCTTTTTTACATGTGGAAGCCCCCAACGGGTATCTACCATCTCATCAGGGTTGTAAAGTGGCTATGTGGGAACTGACACGTGAGCGTTTTACCAGGAGCCCTGGGTATACCCCAAGAAGGAATTGAGGTCAAGTAACAATACTTGAATGGCAAAGTTCAAGTTCCGTCCTGAGTGTTGACTTTTCCCAATAAAAATTTACAAGGAAAAGTTAGGACAGTAAATGCTTCAATATTTATTCGAACTGATAACTTTTTAAGCTTACATCGGATCGCCAAGAAGTTGCGGCCAAGTGAGACATGGTAACTCAAACTTTGAAATTCTTAACTCATTTCTCTTTCAAAATTTTTGAACAAAATTATTTAAAATAATGACAAGTTACTTAAAGGTTCGCTCTTTTTTGTTTTATTTTTTTAAATGGAAACGTTGCGTTACATACAGAAATTTTGAATTTATGCATCCAAAATTTCAGTCTGCTTATCTTATCGCGGGTCCTATTTCACCCACGATTTTCTTGATTCCACATTAGAGGGGGGCGAAAATATTGCCGTTTAACAGCTACTCCATGCTGCTACTCATCATCCATCTTGCGATTTTCCGGTTGCGTTCAAAGTATACACTTTGGAACCTGGGGTTCGCCTATAATTATTAATTGTAGAATATACTGCTTCCGGGCTGTTTGGCCGTGGTCCATCGGAAACTTGTATTCCAGACGTTTCGTCGATCACTGCGGTCGACATCTTCAGTGGTACACGCCGGGACGCCGTCGAGTGCGAAGAACCTTCCTCGGCGGCGAACTCGGCGCGACTGATGTAAAGGTCCGAGTCACTGGCGTATTTATAGGCGTCCCCTGCTCGTGTGCCTCGGTATACGTGGGCACTACTCAAAGAAGCGTCAAGACCCGCCTTTCAGAACATGAACGAAATTGCCGCCTCGGCCACTTCGACAAGTCAGCGGTTGCGGAACACACCCAGGAGGATGGTAATCATACCATAAAATTTCAGAACACGAAGGTTCTAGCCACCACTTTACAATTCTTCCCACGGCTATGTCGAGAAGCCATCGAAATATTCAAGCATCCCAATAATTTTAATAGAAAAAACGAAGGTTTTCACCTCCAAAAAGATTGGTATCCACTGAGAGCCGCGCGTCATCACAATTCAAACATGACGAAGCCGCCACCATCCCCGGTATCCCCCTTGCTTAGCCTCGACCAATCAGTATCGAACGCATCGGTTGCGCAGCTCTCAACCAATCAGGAGCGATAACGTTGTTTGCCCCCTCCCATTGCGCCTATAAATACGCCAGTGACTCGGACCTTTACATCAGTCGCACCGAGTTCGCCGCCGAGGAAGGTTCTCCGCACTCGACGGCGTCCCGACGTGTACCACTAAAGACGTCGACCGCAGTGATCGACGAAACGTCTGGAATACAAGTTTCCGATGGACCACGGCCAAACAGCCCGGAAGCAGTATATTCTACATGCAACGCCGGCCGTGAAAGCCTTAAGAAATTATTAATTGATTTGTTGATTTTAGCGAGAGTGATTGCCTTCAGCAGGCCTACCATGAAACGTACATGCGCAATTGCGGACTGAAATTTGGGTAATCGTTACCATGAGACGCACTTATCCCGCAATTGGGCTCGGAGACGGCACGTGACAGTTTATTAAACGGCTTAAACCTTACCATGAAACGACCTGAAACCGCAAAATTTCGAATTTTGACAGCCTGTCAATAAAAAATGAAAATACGATACTATACAACTTATTTCAAAAGGTCGAAAGGTTATCATAATCCAATTCAAAGGAATGTGTTATTAATATGTGTTGGTTTTCAGTTCAGTGTGAATAATAAAATAACATCAAATAAATCACCATAAAATCCGTTTTCAATGTGTGACATTCACTTAAACTTCCGACAATATCACGTAGAAATATAACATAACATAACTTCACGCCTGTATCCCCGAAGGGCAGAGGTGTATTACACACCCACGTAGAAATATGTTGTGAACGAAAACCTCCTTGATGTTTGATTCAGTCCCGAACATAATTGTAAGAGCCTGACCGAAACGGCGAAATCCGAAGTAACTTCATGGTACCTAAATGACACTTCTTTCGTTAGTGTTACGTGCGGGTCCGCAATTGCGGATGTACTTTTCCTGAGCCGACTGATCTCCCAACCTGGGGAGCGCCTGAAAGCCTGCGCCAGAACCCCGTGAAAAAAAATAATAACCCAATAACACCTTGACCCACTGTAAAATTCAAGACCATACCATACGTAAAAATAAGCGCTATTAACTACGTTCCATTAGAGACCACCAAAGCATATTTGGGGATTAAAATCATGCAATTGGATTAATTTGTACCTACCGAGATAAAAAAGACGAAATGCCACCAGCAAACTTACCATCATCAACCTGTTAGCGTTGTTTCCACTTGCATCCTCCGAGCCGGGGACCGCTTACTCCTTATCCTCCTTTTGGTGCGGTTTATACGGCTTTTACAGGAGCGACTGTCATCCGACTCCCCATAGCCCGGATCCATAGCCTCATCCGTCAATCAGCAAGTATACTGGCTTGCAGGTGAGACTGGTTTGGCCCCAAAGGTCTTGGGCCCATACACCCTAGCATACTTAAAGCTCCCGTGAATCGTCACTAAAATTAAAAATACGTTCAAAAATACTTACACAATCGCAAACTTTAATGCGTATGCGCAAATTCTGTGCCTCACGTAATGAATCGTCTTTAATTATTGTCATTTCACTAAAACAATAGAAATTTTACTTTACATATACAGGATGCAAACGTTAAGTGCGCCTAGCCGATTATTTCGTCATTTTTATAGCTTTTTTTTTTCAATTTAGGGAACTTACAGCTAGCAGAAGAATAGTTTGAATACACCCTGGGCGGCAGTCAATGGCTTCCCCTTCACCCCTTCATAGGGTTGGTATTGATCGTCGGCCAATACCCAACGTGGCGGGAACACATCGCTCTCCGTACTCCTCTGCTTTCAGAGGAAACAGGATGAGCGATGCTGTTAGTGGTGAGATGGCCCAGGGTCAGCCGGGGTGCGAGGGATATGCCCTATGGGTAACCTTACACCCCGGCGTCTGAAGACCCGAGACGGCGTGCGGTTTTGGTCGGTGCAAGCCCGACTTAACCGCCCCCGCTGGCCGGCGGGGGGGTATCCGAAGGGATTTCCGCACGATAAAAAAAAAAAGAAAAAGGTACTACGACATTGTTACAAAATATCAATTCAATATCCTAACAAAAGTACTCATTACATAAGGTATTCCTAAACCTGGCAACACTATGTTAAACAAATAAATATCGATACTCCGGCACACATCATTGTACATATAACACGTTTTGTTGATAAATGCATTTTGCCTGTAGGTAGTATGAGATATAGGGACGTGAAAAAGCTCCTGGGACTCGGAGACCTATTTGGCTCAATAATTCGGATACATCAGTTGATCCGTTTGAAATATTAAATTGGAGGGAAAGGTTTGAAATTTTCCTTCGTTCTTGTAGAGGGAGACGATGAAATTTTCTGCAGCTACTGTAATAATTGGGTGAATTTGTTTCACATTTGAACTGTATAAATCTCAAAAAATTGTTCTGGACATTTTCCAACCGCTCGACGTATTTATTATAGATCGGGTTCCATACCTGAGACGCGTATTCGAGGCTTCGGACATACGCGCATTACAAAATTTTAATGATTTTAATATTTTTTAAGTCAGCGGAGTTTCTAAAAATGGAGCCCTAAGGCTTTAGATTTATGATATACTCGATGTGTGCATCAAATAGTAGCTTGGAATCAAATGTTACCCCGAGATCCCTAATGGTGTTCATTAGTGAGTGTTGTTGTCATCACTCTGGCTATCACAGTACCCGCCAGCGTGTATTGAAATCACTAAGTAGACAAATATAAATAAAGAGTAATAAGAAAAGTAATAAGAAGAAAAAAAAAACATACATATAAATTACAATACTCCATACTAAAATAGTAAATAAACTAAAAATCATATATATAAATTTAAATAAGTACAACCAGAGGTGAAAATTTTGTACCTACGTAATTTTCACTCATGAATACTCATGATGGTTGGATAATACCTTTTTTTTTTTTATCGTGCGGAAATCCCTTCGGATACCCCCCCGCCGGCCAGCGGGGGCGGTTATGTCGGGCTTGCACCGACTTAAACCGCACGCCGTCTCGGGTCTTCAGACGCCGGGGTGTAAGGTTACCCATAGAGCATATCCCTCGCACCTCGACTGACCCTGGGCCATCTCACCACTAACAGCATCGCTCAACCTGTCTCCTCTGAAAGCAGAGGAGTACGGAGAGCGATGTGTTCCCGCCACGTTGGGTATTGGCCGACGATCAATGCCAACCCTATGAAGGGGTGAAGGGGAAGCCATTGACCGCCGCCCAGGGAGTACCGGCCGCTCCGATTCCGTTCCCCCCGGACTGCAGCGGGATCGGAATCGGAGCGACACTCGAGGAGGTTACCCAACACACACCCCTTACCCAACACACACCCCTGGTTGGATAATACCTAAGTAGTGGTTTTTCATCATACTTTTCAGTCCAACGATGTACCTATATTGTATCTTCAATAAATATATCTTTGTTGTTTTCTTTTTCAAGAATAAAACTACGTAGATTGTCTTCTGTGAAGCCGGAAACGCCAGCTA
Source organism: Cybosia mesomella (assembly GCA_946251805.1). Lineage (NCBI taxonomy): Eukaryota > Metazoa > Arthropoda > Insecta > Lepidoptera > Erebidae > Cybosia > Cybosia mesomella. The sequence goes on along the minus strand of OX276390.1, from coordinate 22,394,890 downwards.
AATGGATTAAAGGCTGTTACCGACCCAGTTATAGATGTTCCGATTTAATACTTGAAGATAATTATCGTACTAGCTGTGCTCTCTGGTTACACCTGCACTAAGGTGATCTAGAGCTGTGAAACGTTGTGTTGGCAGAACAAGTATATATACCTTTTTTTTTTTTTTTTTTTATCGTGCGGAAATCCCTTCGGATACCCCCCGCCGGCCAGCGGGGGCGGTTATGTCGGGCTTACACCGACCAAAACCGCACGCCTTCTCGGGTCTTCAGACGCCGGGGTGTAAGGTTACCCATAGAGCATATCCCTCGCACCCCGGCTGACCCTGGGCCATCTCACCACTAACAGCATCGCTCATCCTGTCTCCTCTGAAAGCAGAGGAGTACGGAGAGCGATGTGTTCCCGCCACGTTGGGTATTGGCCGACGATCAATGCCAACCCTATGAAGGGGAAGCCATTGACCGCCGCCCAGGGTATACTGGCCGCTCCGATTCCGTTCCCCCCGGACTGAAGTATATATACCTTTTTTTTTATTTTATTTTTTTTATCGTGCGGAAATCCGAAGTATATATACCTAAAATAAAAAATAAAACGTAGATATAGTTTCCGAGTTTTGTCTGAACTTGGGGTTTCTTTGAAGGATTAAATTCGATATGAGGCCACCCGACAAAGAACTAAAGTCACCGACATAGTAAGCAGGATCAGCAAGCTGAAGTGGCAATGGGCTGGCCACATCTGCCGAAGGACCGATGGCCGATTGAGCAAACGAGTCCTAGAGTGTAAACGGAAAGTAGGACGTCCCCCAGCAAGATAGACGGATGACCTGAAATAGGTAGTTGGGATAGACTGGATGCGCAAGGCGGAGGGTCGGGTGTTATGGCGTAAAATGGGAGAGGCCTATGTCCAGCAGTGGATAGATTGATTGAATAGAAGTGCAATCGTATGTAACATTGTTAAACATTTTAAATATATAATTTTAGTTTACGCCCGCATGTAATACTGATCCCGTTCCCGCAATCCAAAGGAACCCAATACCGGGATAAAAAATCTAAAATCTGTGTTATTCCAGAGTATGGGTGATCGCAATTGTTTAAGTAAATGGGATAGATATCGTGTATCACCACGCAATCAGCCCCGCTGGCCGGCGGGGCTGATTGTGTCGGGCTTGAACCAACTAAAACAATACGCCGTCTCGGGTCTTCAGACGCCGGGGTGTAAGGTGGCCCCTAAGGTATTTCCCTCGCACCCCAAGATTAAGTACCCCCATAGTAACTAATTATACTGATGTGATCGAAGACATATCGCAAATGTTTAAGTAAATTGGATACACGATATCTATCCCATTTACTTAAACAATTGCGATCACCCATACTCTGGAATAACACAGATTTTAGATTTTTTATCCCGGTATTGGGTTCCTTTGGATTGCGGGAACGGGATCAGTATTACATGCGGGCGTAAACTAAAATTATATATTTAAAATGTTTAACAATGTTACATACGATTGCACTTCTATTCAATCAATCTATCCACTGCTGGACATAGGCCTCTCCCATTTTACGCCATAACACCCGACCCTCCGCCTTGCGCATACAGTCTATCCCAACTACCTATTTCAGGTCATCCGTCCATCTTGCTGGGGGACGTCCTACTTTCCGTTTACACTCTAGGACTCGTTTGCTCCATCGGCCATCGGTCCTTCGGCAGATGTGGCCAGCCCATTGCCACTTCAGCTTGCTGATCCTGCTTACTATGTCGGTGACTTTAGTTCTTTGTCGGGTGGCCTCATATCGAATTTAATCCTTCAAAGAAACCCCAAGTTCAGACAAAACTCGGAAACTATATCTACGTTTTATTTTAGGTATATATACTTCAGTCCGGGGGGAACGGAATCGGAGCGGCCGGTACACCCTGGGCGGCGGTCAATGGCTTCCCCTTCATAGGGTTGGCATTAATCGTCGGCCAATACCCAACGTGGCGGGAACACATCGCTCTCCGTACTCCTCTGCTTTCAGAGGAGACAGGATGAGCGATGCTGTTAGTGGTGAGATGGCCCAGGGTCAGCCGGGGTGCGAGGGATATGCTCTATGGGTAACCTTACACCCCGGCGTCTGAAGGCCCGAGACGGCGTGCGGTTTTGGTCGGTGCAAGCCCGACATAACCGCCCCCGCTGGCCGGCGGGGGGGTATCCGAAGGGATTTCCGCACGATAAAAAAAAGAAAAAAAAAAAGGTATATATACTTGTTCTGCCAACACAACGTTTCACAGCTCTAGATCACCTTAGTGCAGGTGTAACCAGAGAGCACAGCTAGTACGATAATTATCTTCAAGTATTAAATCGGAACATCTATAACTGGGTCGGTAACAGCCTTTAATCCATTTAGCTGGCGTTTCCGGCTTCACAGAAGACAATCTACGTAGTTTTATTCTTGAAAAAGAAAACAACAAAGATATGTTTATTGAAGATACAATATAGGTACATCGTTGGACGTAGTTAATTGCTCGGATTAGAAGTCAGTGGGGGCTATTAATATTAAGGTGACTTAAGAGGGGGGCTTACTTAGGCCAGTGCTGAGATGTAATTAAACACCAGAGTTGTGCGATTAAGCTTCTTAATGTATTGCTATAAATACGTATGTTAATAGAATCGAAAGATTCACTATAAATAATATTAAAGATATTGACTTTAAATTGCCTTCGACCAGGTACTTCGAAACACTCGATAGTGTCTCGTAGTACCTGGTCTGTTGCATTGAGGATTCCGTACACAACTTTATTAAGGGATAAATTTAATGTTTTGTTTTAGCAAACTGGAGCTAGCAATATAACTAGCAGCAAACTGAAGTGACAATTGGCTGGTCACATCTGCTGCAGGCTCATTTAATTATTATTTCCTTTATTCATTAAGTATAACATATAATATTGTCGGAAGTTTACGCAAATGTTACACATTGAAAACTATTTTTAATGAATTCTATCGCGATTTATTTGATGTTATTTTATATTTTACATTGATCCCGAAGTTTCGGTTGCTTTTCAGCAGCCATGACCATGGATCTCCCCGTGACCATGGCTGCTTGCTGCGTGGGATATACAACCTCATTACTGATGAACGTGGGTGGTGCATTCGATATGCAGTCAGCGACGTACGGAGTTTCCTATCCAGGGCATCTAATTCGGTCTGAGTCCATCTTAGTATGCCAAAGGAGTATACTAAGACTGGCATGACCCATTTTTTTTTTTATAAAAGAATATTAGCAACCGAAATTACTAGTATTCCCCCTAACCCCTCCCGCTAAGCTAAATTGCTTGTGTTAGGAGTGGGTTCACGTCAGTAGTGTAATGGCCAGGATTCGAACCCGGGACCTCTCGATCGTAGGGCCGACTCCTTAACCACTAAGCTACCGACGCTTCGCTTTGTTGTAGGCGCGTATCTTGTTATTATTATTAACGTATTGTAAGATTTATTTAAGTACAAGAAAGCTAGATATTAACTAAAATAATTCTTGGGGTTCCGTACCCCAAAAGATAAAACATGTCTTTTATAGGATCTGCACCGCCTTAAAGCTGAGAAAAATTCAAACCTCTAAGTCAACGCAAGCGGAACTAAAGATACAGCTTTATATCTATATTTTCATAAAATTATTATTATTATTCCAGCTTCATAGTATGCAAATTTGAAATGCCATTATAACTTAAAAATGTAAGAATATTTTCATGCATATTACAGTACAAAGATGTGCACTAGTTATGACTTGTGACACGCCAGAAGTTTTATTCGACGAGTGCATAAGAGACGAATAAAATTTATTTTAAGTTTTTTCTTGAACTTCATAAATTATTTCATTTTCCAAGTTTTGCCACAGAATTTATGATAAACTCTGAGTCCGTGCTTCTTAGAGAGGATTGATAGAACCTCTTCATATGGAACCGAAAAAAAGAGATTCTGATATCACACTCGTAGTCTGTTTTACTTCTCTACACGTTACTGTGACTTACATATTTGGTCTACCTCAGGCGTGAATTATATGGTTAAGGCATTAAAAGCAAGATGCAATAAAGCATATGGTGTAAAGCATAATCAAAGCAAAAACGTGTCAGTGTAAGGCGAGATGGAGATGGCGTTGGGTCAGTCGTGGTGCGAGGGAAATGCCTTATAGGGCCACCTTACACAAGTCTGTTGCTTTTGCCTACCTCAAATATCGTGTCATTGACATCCAAGATTTAATAACGTGACCCGCCTCTTCTTGGAATATTCAGTAATTATATGTTTAGCAACTCTCTGTACAATACATAAGAATCTGAATATAGCATAGTTAAAAAGAAACAAAAAGAAAGCAACAAAAAACAAACAACGCTTTAATCGAAGACCAATGTAAAAAGTAAAAAATAATTGTTAATTATCTTAAGGTTATAAAATAAACGGAACAACAAATATTCACCCAATAGCACCCCACTAAATCGTGTTTTTTAGGGTTCCGTAGCCAAATGGCGAAACCCTTATAGATTCGTCATGTCTGTCTGTCTGTCTGTCTGTCCGTCCGTATGTCACAGTATGTACTTACTTGATCGGTATATGAGTTTGGTTGATTAAAAACTTTTCCCATTATTCTCAGGTAGGTATTGTGCGGCTTTGTTGATAATTACTGTATCGTTCTTTATTTATAAATGTTTGCAAATGCAAAAATAAATATCATTAATTATTACATTGAGACCTATGTTACTTGCTGCTACGGAATTCTTCATGGGCGAGTCCGACTCGTACTTGGTCGGTTTTATTTTTAGTTTCTAAGGCGAGGGTCCCTGAGGAAGGATGTTTTTAGATAAGAATTTTTCGAAAATTAGAAGTCCCTGTATTCTGAAAATCATATATGTTATTCTAGGCTATTCAAACTTTTATTTTCGTTATCCGACACACGATGACTTTTACTTTCCTCGATAGAATTTGTTCTCAAAGATTGATCTAAACCAAAACGGATTCAGTTTTATTTGAGTTGATTGGTACGATTTTGCTTTATTTTGCTTCACGCCTAATGCCTTCTCTGTATAATTCACGCTTATGATAAAAATCATTTTTAATAGTTATTTTTAAACGGTAATGTTAAAACCGTTTATTTGCCATGAAACAATTTCCATTTTACAATTCACTTAGATCTATTTTAGACTAGCTGTTGCCCGCGGCTGCGCCCTTGGAGGAATTCAGGGATAAAAAGTAGCATATATATTATTCCAGACTATAAGCTAACCCTTTTTTTTTTTTTTTTTTAACGTGCGGAAATCCCTTCGGATACCCCCCCGCCGGCCTGCGGAGGTGGTTATGTCGTGTCTCGACTAAAACCGCACGGTGTCCTCCCCAAGTGTCCGTTGCCGGGCACCCCGGGTAAGCCCTCGAAAGGATAACCCCAGGGTTGCCGGCGGACTTTGGCCGCCACCGCGGCCTCGCCTGGTGGGGTCGGGTTTTGTCCCGCTTCGGTGAGTTGGCAGGCGTGTGTAGGGCACACACGACACGCCTCCGCCACGGCCTGCTTCTGTAAGGACGGCGAGTCGGCCAACTGCCGTCCTCAGGCCCCGATCATGGAGGTCGGTAGTCCCGGGCGTAGATGAGTCTGCGGCGTCCTCGCCGCAGACTGCGAAACTCGGGGGGCAGGATTCTCTCCCGCTCCCTCTCCGCCGTCTCTTTCGCGCGCATTACCTGCTCGCAGAAAGAGGCGGCGGCGTGCCACTTGCTCCCGTCGGAGACCACGGCCCTCACCATGGTCTCCAACGAGAGAACGTCCACGCCCAGGACCGCAACGAGATCCCGGCGTTGACTCGCCCACGCAGGGCACTCCACCAACGTGTGGAGCGCCGTGTCTTCGCCAGGATCCTCGCAGTGCTGACACTGCGGCGTCGTCTCCCGGTGGATGCGCCACAGATACTTCCCGAAACACCCGTGTCCGGTAACCATCTGGCACATCCGGTAGGAGAGGTCCCCATGGTCCCTCTCCAACCACTCCTTCATGATCGGTCTCACCGCCGCAATGGTGGATTCCCCCCACCTGGGGTGCTCAAGTCGCACCCTCCATGTCTCCATGAGTTCCTGGCGGAGCAGGGACCGCTGAGCCCTGATTTCTCGGGGCTCTGGCCTATGGCCCTGCTCCAGCGCCTCCTTGCGCCACTGGTACAGCAGCGCAAGGGCTCTCGCTTCCAGGTCCCATGGAGGGGTCCCGGCTAGGAGACATGTCGCCTCGACGGAGATCGTGCGATACCCCCTGATGACTCTGACGGCCATCGCTTTTAACGGGCTGTTTAGTACAGCCACGTTGCGGGCCGCCAGAGTCTCTGCCCATACTGGGGCCCCGTACAGGGCCATGCTTCGCACGATCCCCAGGTACAGTCTCCTGGGGTGTGTGTTGGGTAACCTCCTCGAGTGTCGCTCCGATTCCGATCCCGCTGCAGTCCGGGGGGAACGGAATCGGAGCGGCCGGTACACCCTGGGCGGCGGTCAATGGCTTCCCCTTCACCCCTTCATAGGGTTGGCATTGATCGTCGGCCAATACCCAACGTGGCGGGAACACATCGCTCTCCGTACTCCTCTGCTTTCAGAGGAGACAGGATGAGCGATGCTGTTAGTGGTGAGATGGCCCAGGGTCAGCCGGGGTGCGAGGGATATGCTCTATGGGTAACCTTACACCCCGGCGTCTGAAGACCCGAGACGGCGTGCGGTTTTAGTCGGTGCAAGCCCGACATAACCGCCCCCGCTGGCCGGCGGGGGGGTATCCGAAGGGATTTCCGCACGATAAAAAAAAAAAAAAAAAAAAAAAAAAGGTACAGTCTCCTAGTGGGGGCGTTGGGTCCCTTAACATTAGGCATCAGCCGTGATAGCGCGGCTGCAGCCCCCCTCAGTTTCGGGACCAGACTTCGGAGATGAGGTCCGAAGTCCCATCGGCTATCGAGTACGAGCCCAAGGTACTTCATCGTGGGCTCGATGCCGATGCTTACGCCCCCTACGGTTATGCTGGTTCCCGCAGGTGGCCCCCTCCGAGGCCCGTGAAAACACATAGCCTCGGATTTGTGGAGAGCCACCTCGAGTCCCAGCCGCCGTATTCGACCCACGACTTGAGCAACCCCTGCCGTGGCCTTTAGTGCCGCGCTTCGGTGCGTTGCTCCCCGCGCCATAACGAGGGTGTCGTCAGCATAACATGTTATGCTGACACCCTCGAGCAACGAACCGCGCAGCACCCAGTCGTATCCGATGTTCCACAGGAGTGACCGACCCCTGTGGAACACCGCACGACCCTTCTCGCCGCCCTGGCCCTAGCCAGCTCGGGTAAACTATAGCCCTCTCGGATAGGTATGCCTCGACAATGCGGCGGAGGTAAGGAGGCACTCCGTGATACGCGAGCGCCTCCCTAACGCAGCTCCAGGGTAGGGTGTTGAAGGCGTTGGCGATGTCGAGAGACACCGCCACCACCACCCCACCCCGAGAGACTACTTCCTCCGCCAGGCGCCTAACGCGCATGATCGCTTCCACGGTGGAGCGCCCCCGGCGGAAACCGAACTGGTTGTCCGCCAGATCTGGCCCCACGTTCGTGAGATGCTCGACGAGGCGCTCTGCAATAATCCGCTCAAAGAGCTTGCACACCTCGTCGAGCAACACGATCGGCCGGTGACCGGATGGCTGGTCCGCCGGCCGCCCCGCCTTCCGGATAAGGACCAGTTTTCCCGTCTTCCAAGCCTTTGGAAACTGGCCCCTTTCGAGGCATGCGCTAAAGAGCGCCACCAGTCGAGGCCCTAGTTCCTCCAGGGCCAGGACCCATGCTCGGCCTGGAATGCCGTCGGGTCCGGGGGCAGTGCATTTCCGGGCTTTAAGCCGGAGCACTGCTACCCCCAGTTCACTCTCCCTGACTTCGGGCACATCGCTCTCGCTATTATCAGCGTCAGGCGCCTGAGGCGGAGCCATACGCGGAGGGACATGCTCCTCCGCTCTCGTTGTGAACAAGGAGCCCAGTATCCCCTGCGCCAAAGAAAATAGGTGGTGAACTACTTGGTCCTAGTTGGAATTGTTTGCATTGCTTAGCTTAGTTTGTGTGCTATGTCCCAAAATATCAGTATTCTGCGCTGTGAATACTTCTCATCAGTAGAGTTGTACATTCGTATATAAAAAAATTTTGTCATGTCGTTCTGGTCATACACATAACGCTAACAGGGGATAAATGCATTTTAACAGCCACAATAAAAAGGTGTTACAGTGTCTGAGATCGCCCACTTTATTGGTGATCGTTTTGCAAGCTTGCCAAGTGTAACGCCAGCAATAAGTTCTAATGGGCCGTATTCATAGCCCCGTATTAAAACCCGTAACATTATAAAATGCTCGTTTACTTTCACAAAAATTTAAAGAGCTTATTTTCGAAATGAAACAAAATAAAAATGATTTGTGTTTTGTTGATAATGAAAGTTTTAAGGTTAAATTACTCCTTACTACTATCATAAATGCAAAAGTTTAGACAGATAGATAAATACTCTTTATTGCACACCAAATAAAGGATACAAATTACTAATATACATGAAAATATGCATAGATTAAACTGTTAGAATAGTGGTGTACCGTTTTTTTTCTTTTTTCTTGCGGAAATCCCTTCGGAAACCCTCCCGCCGGCCAGCGGGGGCGGTTATGTCGGGCTTAAACCGACTAAAACCGCACGCCGTCTCTGGTCTTAAAACTCTGGGGTGTAAGGTTGCCCATAGATCATTTCCCTCGCACCCCGACTAAAATAAATTCATTACTACGTAGCCTATTAACTCTAGAGGAAGAGAAATATAAATTGTATCTGAATAATACTGCTACACATAAATACATAGGCGTATACCTACTGTGGGTATATTTGATATATACATGTGGGTGCATGGATGTTTGTTACTCAATCACGCCAGAACAGCCAACAATAGTCTGTTTTTTTACCGTTTTGTACGTGCCTTTTTTACCCTACTACAATTATAAATGTGAAAGTTTGTGAAGATATTTGGCTGTATGTTACTTAGTCATACTTTAAAAGTAGAACGTATCTGGCTTAAATTTGGTACAGGGAGAGATTATAGTCTGAAAAACACATACGCTCATAGGCTTTTTATTCCTGAAATAGATTCCCATGAGATGCGGGAACGGGATAAAAATCCACGCTGGTGAAGCCGCCGGCAACGGTTAGTACAGAATAAATTATTTTTGACTTCGACTTTAATTAGCACTATAGGCTATTATTTATTTCTGAAATATGTTTCTGTCGCTCGTGAGAACGGGTTCAGTATTTCGAGTTCAGAAATCGCGATCAGTTGTTGACTTACCCCAGTTAATAAAATGAAGAAGTTAAAAAAATATTAGTTGATAGGCCCTCTTTTGTCTACTAGCTCATCTCTTGGAGAGTGATGATGTGGTCGACGATGGAGTACGCTTTCCTAGAAGCAACCTATTCACTCTAGACTTGAATACTCATAGGCACATACACAGGGTATTCCACTCCATAGCAGTACGCATAATGAACGTATTGCTAAACCGGTTCGTGCGTATGAGTGTAATATCCACCAAATCATCATGGTGCATCACCGTACGTCGTTCGATGATGGAAAGGGCTTGGAGGAATCACGTTATGCAATACCAGCACACACACTCTCCGAAGTGCATCTGATAAAATACTGCAAGGCTAGCAACTCGGTGTCGATGTTTTAGGCTTTGGAAGGTTCTTTTGAGTAGATGTATTAAATAAATAATATTTTTAGTATTTCATTTAACAACATTTTCGCTCAACGACAGCGCGCTCCTAAAGAACCACGTCAATTCTGAATTACTTTATTTGAAGAAAGGAGTACCGTAAAAATGCTTACCGACTCGTCATTATGAAATTAACCTCGAGTGGCTTGAAGTTGAAATGAAAGTACTTCAAATATTAAATACTCACTCACAGTCCTTGGCCAACAATAAATTGGTAGCTTGAGAAGGCGGGTTTTCTACAATAAACGAAAGGCGTATGCACGGACACACACACACACCTGCACATAGGCACGAATTTACATAAGTTATTACGTCAAACGCGGGTACTCGCAACTTGTTGAGGCCATTGAGGCAAAAGTAGAATATATAATGTGTATAAATTTAACAAAATTATTTGCGAATATGGGTATAGTAATGCAATCGTAAGGTCCTGGCTTTTGATTTCTGAATAGGACACAACATTAGTACTACTCCCACGGAATATGTAGTTAGCCAGAAATGGCCTATAGTAGTGTAGTAATAACTTGTGTGACACAATGCTGCAAGTTGTTCAGCATGGTGATTAGTACTAGTTAGTACAGTTGTACTTACATACACGTACGTACGTACTACATTTATTTGCTTGCTATCTGTTAAAAGTTATGATTAATTTCGTCACTGTTTTATGTGACATGATTGGTCATAATATCTGTGAGTGTGATGACACTAGTTTCCATACTACGAAATTCTAGAACGCTTCCTTTAGATTTCAAAAGCCGGAATTCTCGGCGTTTTCTGTTATATATATCCGGCTGCGGCTAGAACACAAATAAACTTGTAAATATAACTTTCCTTACACGTACTTATAGTAATTTTACAAGCAGCAACTTATTTATCTTGAGTCTGCAATTCGTGCACCTACGCTTTCGTAGAGCAGCGTAGCACTAGTTACGAGCTTGCTACGAATCGTGGACAAAAATTATTGAGTCTATTTGACAGTTTATTAAATGCCACTTTGGGACTTATCTAAATATTCTGCATAAAATCTAATTTTCTACGTGTTTTAAGTTAAAAGAGGGAATACAGAGTGGGTATGTGATATGATATGGGTGGGTAATGCTAATTTTTTTTATGTGTGCGACATAAAATCTATTTTGATGCTAATTTATTATATCATGCAGTTAAATTGGTAATATATAAAAATGAAAAGCTTTATGACCCTGTAACTAGAAAATATTTTGCAAAACTAAAAACAAATATTACGCATATTCTATATAGAGTACCTTTTTTTTTTTTGTGCGGACATCCCTTCGGATACCCCCCCGCCGGCCAGCGGGGGCGGTTATGTCGGGCTTTAACCGACTAAAACCGCACGCCGTCACGGGTCTGCAGACGCCGGGGTGTAAGATATGTATACGTACGATTTAGGCTATGCTAACAGAAAGGTAAACGAAAAAAAAAAAACCCTTCTTTTACCCATTTATACACATGTTACATTTAAAATTCACTGCTCACTCATCTTGGACATAAGGTTGAGGTACGGTGATGTCTCTCCTTCTGCGAGCATGTAATGCTCGCGAAGGAGATGGCGGAGCGCGCCCGGGAGAGACTTAGAACTCTCCCGGCCCGCCGAGCCCGCAACTTGCTCGCCGCGCGTCGCAGGCGACTCAGGCGCCGGAGGTCGCTTAACGACCTCCGTCCTCCATGAGCGCAGGCCTGGGGGTGGCGGGTGAGGCCACCTGTCACCCCAGCAGAAGCAGGCCGGGACGGTGGGGCGACTAGCGCCCCTCCCCCAAACCGGGGCAAGACGGGGACACCGTGGTTCCCAAACCCGAGGGGGCCATCTCGAAACCGGAGATGGCCCAGGGTCAGTCGGGGTGCGAGGGATATGCTCTATGGGCAACCTTACACCCCGGCGTCTGTAGACCCGAGACGGCGTGCGGTTTTAGTCGGTTCAAGCCCGACATAACCGCCCCCGCTGGCACGCGGGGGGGTATCCGAAGGGATTTCCGCACGATAAAAAAAAAAAAAAAAGATACGGTGATGTCTCGTATGTTTAAAAAAGCGGCCAAGTGCGAGTCGGACTCACCCATTAAGGGTTCCGTAGCAGCAAGTAACATAATAATGTTTTTTTTTTAATTTTTATATTTGAGTTGATTGAATGAAAGGTAAATTGCGGTTTACGATTTATGACGTATTAAAAAAAACTACTTACTAGATCTCGTTCAAACCAATTATCGTTGGGAGTTTACATGGTAATGTACATCGTACATTTTTTTTAGTTTTATCATTCTCTTATTTTAGAAGTTACAGAGGGGGGGGGGCACACACATTTCACCACTTTGGAAGTGTCTCTCGCGCAAACTATTCAGTTTAGAAAAAAATGATATTAGAAACCTCAATATCATTTTTGAAGACCTATCTATAGATACCACACATGTATGGGTTTGATGAAAAAAAAATTTTCGAGTTTCAGTTGTAAGTATGGGGACCCCCAAAATTTATTGTTTTTTTTTCTATTTTTGTATGAAAATCTTAATGCGGTTCACAGAATACATCTACTTACCAAGTTTCAACAGCATAGATCTTATAGTTTAGGAAAAAGGTGGCTGTGACATACGGACGGACAGACAGACAGACATGACGAATCTATAAGGGTTCCGTTTTTTGCCATTTGGCAACGGAACCCTAAAAATGTACTTTATAATTTGAAAAACAAATTAGATTCTCTATAATAAGGTAACATTTTTTTTCGTGCGTAAATACCCCCGGATACCCCCCGTCGGCCAGTGGGGGTGGTTGTGGCGGATTCGAACCGACTAAAACCGCACGCCGTCTGGGGTCTGCAGACACCGCGGTGTAAGGTAGCCTATAAGGCATTTCCCTCGCATCGCGGTTGAGCGAGAGCCATCTCCGGTTTCGAGATGGCCCCTCGGGTTTGGGAACCACGGTGTGCCCATCTTGCCCTTGTCGCCCCGACACCCTGGCCTGCGTCCGCTCGGGTGACAGGCGGCCTCACCTGCCATACCTAGGCCTGCGCTCATGGAGGACAGAGGTCGTTGAGCGGCCTCCGGCGTCTGAGTCGCCTGCGCCGCGCGGCGAGCACTAACATAAAACTTGACAAAAAATATTTTCTATTTTATTTTTATCACCAAAATTAAAATATCTTCCTTCATTTACGCTACACATTCGTATTGAAGTCAACCTGTATATTACCTGTATATATTACCATATTTAAATATTGGGTTTCCACTTGATCCTGATAGCCCTGAAAGATGGACAGAATGACACAACAATGATCTTTACAAGGATACTTTTTTCTCAGTAGATGTAGGGAACCTTTAAAATGATTCAAGCTTGTAACTGCCATGTTTTGAGAACCATTCGTCTTCTTGAGGCCTTGTATTTGCTTATAATATCTCACCGTTCACTCAATGGTGCTTGAACGCCTCGTTATGGAATTTATTACAATGAATATTCAGAAAAACACGCTTAGATGTTTATTTCAAAAGCTATTAGAGGCTAAGAGATGATTAAAATATAATTGTTGTGCTGTTTGTTGAAGAATGTTTTCACTTATAATTTTATGGGATGATTTGCTTTTCTTGATTATCTGAAAACGTATAAAGAAGAATAGCGATGTTTATTGACAGTAACAATATTTAATACAAATATAAAGATTAAATTAAACCGATATTTTATTATGATCTTCTTTTATGTATTTGACTGACTAGCTATTGCGCGCGCCTCCACCCTGTGAAATACTGATTCCATCTACGCAATCCACAGGATTCTCTGTATAAAAAGCGGTCTATGCGCTATTCTAGACTATAACTTATCCATGTGCCAAATTTCATCTAGATCTGTTAAATCTACGCAATCGAAGATGAATTTAATATATACCTACATACATATGCATGAAATGAGTAAATGATAAAGGGTACTGTCGACGCGTGTTAATGAAATGGGAATTCAATGGTGATGTACATGGGAAGAATCCGCAGACTATGGCTCACCTACTAATGCGTGCCGCATGCCCATATTAGGTATGTATAGCGCATAAAATCATAAGTGCTTCTGAGAAGGAAGGAAGAGGGCGCTACTAGCACATACAGTAAATAAACTGCCGCCTGTCAAATTAAATCTCTCTCTGCCAAATCTGTGAGTATTGTCTTATTGAACGTTGTTGAACTTATTCAATTGTTTTTAAATAATCTTGTATAAATGACCTGTATAATATGGCATCCTACGGCTACTTAAAAGTGGCTCCCAAATTGAAGCGCACAACTCTCGCTCTGGCGCGGGAGATGCCCATGAGAGGGCCCGATGACTCCTGTAGGACTCGGGGATCGTGCGGTCCATGGCCCTGTATGGGTGCCCAATATGGGCGGAGGCCCTGAAGGCCAGAAGAGTGCGGATGCTGCGAGCTCCGCAGCTTCTTAGATCTCCTTGCCGGAACTTCACCACGGGACCTCCAGGTCCAGGCGAGAGCCCTTTCGCAACTGTACCAGTGGCAAAAGGAGGCGCGGGAGTGAGGATGGAACCCCGAGGCTCGAGAAATCGAGGCCGTGCAGTCCCAGCTCCGCCAGGCCATCGTGGTGGAGTGGAAGGAACGACTTGGGCGACCAAGTGCAGGACACACCGCAATAGCGGCGGTAAGGGCCATCATGGAGGATTGGCTAGAAGCGACACCGAAGCCTCTCGTACCGACTGACGCAGGTGGTTTCCGGTAAGGGGAGCTTCGGGGTCCACCTGCATCGGATCAGGAAAGTGCCAACGCCTGAGCTTTTTTTTTATACCACTCAGGTGGCAGAAAAGCTCACGCCCCACCTGATGGGAAGCCGTTACCGCGGCCTATGGACGTGTGCAACACCAGGGGCGTCACACTCGCGCTGCCGACCATGTAAAAACCTTCTAATGCCCTTCTTGAAGCACCCCATATTGTAGTTGCTTGGGAAAACCAAAGCAGGGAGATCATTCTATAGCCTGAGGGTGCGCGGAATAAAGTTCCTTTCATACTTAACTGTACGCACCGTTTTCGGTCGCAACGTGTGAAGATGAATTCCCTGTCTGTGGCGAGCGGTGCGATGATAGAATGTGGCCGTGGGCATCATATCATACAATTCTTCTGAACACACCCCGTTATAAAGGCGGTAGAAAACGCGAGGCCCGAGGCGAAATCTCTCCTAAGGTTAAGCGGTTCTACACTGCCTGTAAGTATGGGAGTGTTGACGATCCTCAGGGCCCGTCTTTGCACCGAGTCGAACGGGTCAAGTTGGTATCTAGGTGCTCCGGCAAAAAGGTGACAGCAGTACTCCATCTGGGACCGGACTTGCGACTTATAAAGAAGAAGTCTTTGCTCCGCACTGAAGTACTGCTTCGCCCTGTTGAGCACTCCAGTTTCTCAGATGCCAACTTGACCTTGTCTTCCAGGTGACTGCGGTACTGGACCTCGCTGTAGATGTCGACACCGAGGATCCCGATACTTTTGGAGATTTTAAGTGGTGTGTCTAGGAATTGTTTCGCTCCAATAAATGGGGTTTTCTTAGAGTTGAACATACTTGTATCTTAGTGGGGTCGAATTGGACCAGGTTTAGTCCACCCCAATCGGACACCCTTGTGAGAGTAGTCTCGATTTCAGACACAAGTTGTTCGCGACTTTCTTCCACTGCGGACCGAGGGATGTTAGCCCGGCTCGTGTAAAATGTGTCCCCGGTAATGTCGTCCGCATAGCAATGAATCGAATCCTCTCGCTCGGCAGCATGAATGTAACAATGGTGCGGCGCGCGAGCACGTGTGCCGCCGCCGCCTCTTTCTGCGAGCATGTAATGCTCAAGAAGGAGATAGCGGAGCGCGCCCGGGAGAGATCAAGAACTCTACCGGCGCGCCGAGCCTGCAACTAGCTCGCCGCGCGTCGCAGGTGGCTCAGGCGTCGGAGGTCGCTTAACGTCCTCCGTCCTCCATGAGCGCATGGCCTGGGGGTGGCAGGTGAGGCCGCCTGTCACCCCAACAGAAGCAGGCCGGGACCGCGGGGCGCCTAGCGCCCCTCCCCAAAACCGGACGCCGTGGTTCCCAAACCCGGCGGGGCCATCTCGAAATCACAGATGGTCCAGGGTCGGGGTGCGAGGTATAAGTTTTTCCCGATGCGGCGTGTGGTTTTAGTCGGTTCAAGCCCGACATAACCGCCCCCGCTGGCCGGGGTAGGGGATCCGAGGGGATTTCCGCGTGAATAAAAAAAAATTACAATAATAAGAATAATTATCTAAGTTGTGCTAATTTTTGAACTTTTTCAACTCATTTTTCATCATCATAATCTTAGCATTGTGTCCTGATTTTATCCGAGGCTACACATCGGAGCCCAGGGTCCGCTTTCCTGATTTTTCTTCTGCACCTCCCATGTTTTTAGCATACATGGTAGTGTGACCGTTCAATTCAATACTGAGTAATTAGTGTAATTTTATTATATTTTTCTTGTTTCAGGCTTATATTATACGACAAAAATAATAACTTTTGTAATTTAGAAAATGGTTATATTGAAAGTGATAATACACACACTCAAATTTGTTTCTTTTCGAAATAAATTGTGCCCTTCATTTCTACAACCAAATACGCATTACTGTAAAATAATAGACTATTCCCAATTTACAACTTGAATTATAGGTAGTAGTAGTAGCTCGCGAAGGAGATGGCGGAGCGCGTCCGGGAGAGATTTAGAACTCTCCCGGCCCGCCGTGCCCGCTACATGCTCGCCGCGCGTCGCAATCGACTCAGGCGCCGGAGGTCGCTTGACGACCTCCGTCCTCCATGAGCGCAGGCCTGGGGGTGGCAGGTGAGGCTGCCTGTCACCCTAGCAGAAGCAGGCCGGGACGGTGGAGCGACTAGCGCCCCTCCACCAAACCGGGGCAAGACGGGGACAAACCCAAACCCGAGGGGTCATCTCGAAACCGGAGATGGCCCAGGGTCAGTCGGGGTGCGAGGGATATGCTTTATGGCAACTTTACACCCCGGCGTCTGAAGACCCGAGACGGCGTGCGGTTTTAGTCGATTCAAGCCCGACATAACCGCCCCCGCTAGCCGGCGGGGGGTATCCGAAGGAATTTCCGCACGAAAAAAAAAGACAAAAAAGGAAGCAGTAGTATAGAATAAAATAATTTTTATCACGCTTTGTACAACCTGTCAAAAAAGTTTACTGTTAACGCTAGTGTTGCACTCTGGCGCCAGAACATTGCAGTATTAGTCCCTATTAAGGTCACACTATGCTGAGTAAAACTACTATTGCCACGACAGATGAAGAAAAACGGTGACATTTTCTAATATTGCTCGTAGGGAGGTGAGCGCGCAATGATGTTATAAAGACTTGGCTTCAAACATAATTGAAAAAGATAAAAACAACGATTTCAAATGTAAAATGTACGGCTATTTCAAAACAAATTTTGTTTCCCTATTTTCACTTATCCGTCGCAGGTGGCGGGATAAGATACTTACACATCGAGCTTAATTTGACACTGCGCGAGACGGTGTGCAAAAATATTGTTTAGGAGAGGCGTAGATTTAAAAATGCAAAACACCGGCTTAAAATGTTAATTTCGAAATCAGTTAATTTATTGTTGCCTGAAATATTACATAAATATTCATTATTTATGGAGGTAAAGGTTGAAAGATAGGTCAAATCGAGATTTTTTATTCTAATTTGGATTTACGCAGCTGCAAAACCGGTGAAGTGCGAGTCAGATTCGCGCACTGAGGGTTCCGTACAAAACTGGATTGAGGGGCGCACTTAAGGTTTACCATAGAGTCTTGACAGATAGACCTACAGTAATTTTTTGTGATTAACTACTACATTAAATATAAATCTTAAGACTTTCACGACCGGCGTTGCATGAAGAATATACTGCTTCCGGGCTGTTTGGCCATGGTCTATAGGAAACTTGTATTCCCGACGTTTCGTAGATAACTGCGGTCGACATCTTCAGTGGTACACGTCGGGACGCCGTCGAGTGCGGAGAACCTTCCTCGGTGGCGAACTTTTTAAAAAATATTTTTTTAATTTAATGGCGTTTACATAAAAGTTTAATTTTTCCAGTTTCTAGACCTGAGTATTTCATATTAATTTCAACTTGATACCGACAGACAGACGGACAACGAATTGATCCTCTAAGTGTTCCGTTCTTTACTTTTGAGGCGGAATTTAGTACAGTATTTAGGTTTAAACAATGCTTGCTGTTATTTTTCAGGTAGCTTATTAGTACCACCAGGTAGAATGTATATGATTGTTGCATAATAAATATAAAATAACTAACAATACCTCGTATGTACACCAATACAACGTGATTATATTGCCAGGTTTCTAAGAACACAACAAAAAAAAAACTTCGGCAATTTGATGACCTTGAAAATGTTAATTAGTGTTCGTATACTAGTTGAATTAATCATCAAGCCTGTCCCAGTTCAGTGCTAGAAATAAACCTAGCCCAATTTAACACTACCTACATAGTTTCAAAGTGGCAGCAACGTGCTAGTTAAACTATCGATTTTTCAATCGAGACGTTGCTATTTCAATTCCCATCCAAATACACGGGTCGGAGAAATTGTGTGATTGCATTAATCTTTAATTACTCAACCTGGTTTGTACCTCAATGAGAGGGCCGCCGGCTGCCAGTCAAATTACCTACTCGTTAAGGTGCGAAGAACAGAAATGAATTCGTCACTGAGAGCACTGTATCTATTTATTTCCTCTATTATATGCCGAGGGTATATTTACATTCACGAGTCCCACAATCTCAAGAATATAAGGACTGAAACATGGATATCCATATACCCATATACCCACATACATTTTATGGTTCTAAATATGAAGCTACCTGAACCGTTTTGAAATAAACTTTTTCCTGCTCTGTCATTCGTTGTTGTTCAAACATGCGTATGTTTGTTCATTATTTGTGAGTATTTTTTTAATCTGCTTTAGTAATTTCAAAGGTGCGGTGTGAAATTGATGTCGACACCGTCAACGAGCGGTATTCGGACCGATCACGTTACCACATCATTATAAAGCGACATTCATCCGTCGGTATTGTCGTTCCGTTTTAATTTCATCATTACTTACGCTCCAACGCTTAGTTAACAGTGGTCTGCGTTACATAAACATGAACAATTCAATGCTTATTATGTTTTGTTTCTTTATTTTGAATAATTTATGAGCTCGAGTATTCTTGTGAATAATTTCCTCGTAACGAAATTCTTGTGCGGAACAAATATCATTGGATCCTTGGGTTGTTTTTGAAATTACTTTTAGAATAAATAGGTACTGGTTTTGGTTTTTATAAAAAGCTAAAGCAGCGTTTCTCAAGAAACGGATCGCAATCCGACACCGGGCCAACACAATAAAATAGTGCGTCGTAACATTATCGTATTGGGATGTAGAATATATTTATATAGATATCGATTGCAGGTCAAACTCCATCTAAGAATTAAGTTAACATCCTTCTCGACAAACTTACAGCTCATAGTTGAAAACAAACATCTCCCTAAAATAAAATGTTACACTTTTTTTTAATAAACCGTAATATACTTTTATTATGTAGACATTGAAATGTGTTTAAGTAAATAATCAAGATTACCCGCAACCGGTATACATGTATGAAAGTGAAGCGAAAGCCAAGATCGTAGCAAGTAGAAAGATGTCTCTGCCTACCCCGATGCAAAAGTAATTATGTGTATGTATGAAATGTGTTTAATTTTCTATATATGCACTAGGAAAGTTAAAAAAGTTGGTGACTCCTGATGAGAAAACAATAAAATAACCTAGGTCATGGTATAATAAAGTTTAGGAAACGCTATGCTAGAGTTTTGCTTAAACGTACCTTTTTTTTTTTTTTTTTTTTTTTTTATCGTGCGGAAATCCCGTATATTTTTTCTCTAAAAAGTTCATTTGCAGCAGCTAGGTCGTTAGCTGGTATTTAATACATGTTTGGTGTATTTGTTTTTTATTTAATACCAGCTGTTGCCTGCGACTTCATCCGCGTTAAATTCGGAATTGATCAAGGTATGTTTACTTCTGCAGTTTCGAACCCAACATGTATTAGGTATTATTGTATTTCGGGGTGCGAGGGATATTCGGGGTGCGAGGGATATGCTCTATGGGCAACCTTACACCCCGGCGTCTGTAGACCCGAGACGGCGTGCGGTTTTAGTCGATTCAAGCCCGACATAACCGCCCCCGCTGGCCGGCGGGGGGGTATCCGAAGGGATTTCCAGACGAAAAAAAAAAAAAGGTATTATTGTATTATTAAAATATAACGATGAAATGGGTAACATTTCATTGTTGTATTTTCAATCATTTATCATGAAGAAAAAGAGGATTAAATGTAATATCGATATTAATTCTAATCGGTTCCCTAATGTAGTAGCGTGAATATATTTATTATCAAAGGTTGTATCTCCAATCAACTATCTTTTACACTTAGGTAACTCTGTAGTTTAGAGATTTCATATTTTACTGCTCATCACCTTTTAGCTATCGCCTGATAATTTATAGTCCGTCCGTTGCAGCAAAGTGCAGAAATTCTTGATGATCTGCTTTGTTATAATAAAGAAATGATCAATAATAGATTTGTTCGATTTTACGCTGCTGCTCCTATTACACTTATAATAGTTTGATGATATATAGCGCAGTTTATGACCATACCCTAGGAAAATGTTCATGCAAAATTTCGAACATCGATAATAGAAAGCAGCCAAATAGGTAAACAGACAAATAGACGAAAAATCTAAAAATCACATTCCTGGCATCGGTATGGTTCCTAGAACAATAGCAATTAGTTTTGTGGACAATGTTCAATGTACAGTTTTCACCTCGTTATAATTTTATTATATGTATAGATGTATCCTGCACTAAGGCATTATTAATAGACGCGTTTTACCTGAAATAAAACGCTTATTAAATACTTACCTTATTTGAAACTTTAAACAATAGGGTATTTGACTACTGCTAAAAAATAGTTCTGTATTATGATTACAACATAAAAATGCAGATTGCATTAATATTTTTTTGAGAACTGTTTTATTTACGATAAAAATCGATATTAAAGTTTGATTTAAAAAAGTACGCGCCATAACGGATCCAGTGACATGTGATGTCACCCCAAAGTAAACAGTAAGCACGTTTATATAATTATTGAAATTAGTTGCAAAAATAATGGTTTATTTTGAGATATATAAGATAAAAGTGAAACATTAAGATTAATTAATAATTGAACCAGTCGATTAACACTAGGAAATGCAGACTGCCTGTATTGAAAAACTGTTTACTTATGTGTGTCGTCACAGAGCGTTTATAAGCACGTGATCAAATCTAAAAAAGTGAAATTTTAATCTTGATTTTTTAACAAAAAAGAAACTTATTTTATATTGAAAATTAATAAAATATGTTTTTTACGGTACATTTTATTAGCATGAAAACAATTCGTACAATATTTTAAATATCAGTCAAAATGCCTTTTGAGATAGGCCCTATGTTCGCTGCTGCTAACTCTTTCTCCCCTACTGCTCTCTCGCTCGCACCATCCCCTCCAGGCAGGTGACGGTCGTTGTCGAAAAAGAGCGACCGCCGCCGGTTCGTCATTGAGTCGAAATTACCAGGCAGAGTTAAAATTTAAGTTTCAAATAAAGTAAGTATTTAATAAGCGTTTTATTTCAGGTAAAACGCGTCTATTAAACACTTGACCGTTATTTGAAACTTTAAACAATTGAGACTTGTTTGTTATCGCCTGGTGAGTATGGGATTGAAAGGATATCAATGTGACGAGATAATTATGAACATAGAAAGAGTACCTATTATCCAAATAGGTATAATAATTCTGAAGGTAGGTATTGTAGGATGCGAGCAATAAATAAATATTTTAAACAAAATTAATGCGTTTATTCAATATTATAGAAGACTAATAATAAATTCCTTGTGGAAGAAGAATAATAATGAGTAAAGGCTTACAATCAAATAATCATACAGTATAGAGGTAGGTATAATATACCTTAAATAAGAATCATCAATTACAATGGAATAAATAAACGAGATATTCCTCTACTTGGTACAATTTCACGCCTATAGTATTGTTTGAAAGTATTGCTTGACCGCCAATTGCCTTGAGTAATAATTTCATCTATTGCTGTATTAGCAGCCCAACTTTTTAATGACACTGCGGAACGAATACTGCCAGGAGATGCTATTTTTTAGTGCAATCGATTTCAGTACATGCTTGACCAAAACATTAGAACTCAACTGACCCGACCTATCAGCATTACATAAAGTGGAAATTGCCGATTTGTGTACTAGAACAATATTGTATGAAAGTTTACCTTTCAAAAACAGATCAGACAAGTACCGTGCTAAGATAGAACCAATTGGTTGAAAGGGGCAAAATTTTTTCTGTTTTACACAAAGCAAGCCACTTTTTCCATGCTACTCTATAAGTTTTTCGTGTAGAACGGCGCCATGATGATAAAAGTAAGTCAATTTGGGAGTGGTTCCAGCCGGTTAAGTTATTTGCCCACCCCCACACTTCCAAATTTCCATGGTCATCTCGTTGACCCTGGGAATGTTTGGGAAAAGGTATTCTGAAACATCGCTGGTCTGTCTCTGTGATCCAGGGAGACATAATTGAATACGACGTGGGCGTTTTTCGAGGCAAATAAATCTATGACTGGTGTTCCAAACTTTTGAAAAACGATTTCTGTGCAACTGGGTAGCAGATGCCATTCGGGAAGTAAACGGTAACGAGACAGATGATCTGCGTGTCCTGTGTCTGGAATGTGTTTATGTCTTTGTATCTGATGCAGATCTAACCATTGAAAAATTTCTGTCGCTAAATTCATCATAATTGAAGATTTCGTTCCTCCTTCGTTTCGAATATAAGAAACGGCAGTTTTGTGGTCGCTTTGCCACAATATCGACGAATGGTCTAGAGATTCTGGTTGACATTGTAATACCTTCAGTACTGTAAGAAGTTCCTTCTGGTTGCAATGTAAGAGTTGCTCGTGTCTGGTCCACTGACCAGAGAAGGACTGATTGTCTAGTTGGGCACCCCAAGCTTGATCGGATGCGTCTGTTACCAATAAGTGTGACGGGGGTGGCCAATGAATTAAAGACGGACGATGATGGTTCTGGAGCCACCATTTTAGGTCCTCCAAACCCTGGCTGGGGACTTGGTAACGTTTGCAAGAGACGGGAGCTTTGATCAGCGAGTTGAGGCACGCTAAAAGGGACCTGTAGTGAAGTCTTCCTCTTGGGACAACGAAGTTCGTGAAATTCAAGAGACCAACTAGGCTTTGTAAGCTCTTCAGGTCCACGAAACCATCGTCTAAAATGGTTGATATTTTTGCTGACAGGCTCATGCACTTTTCCTTGGGCAAGAATTTTTCGTTTTTCCCAAGGGTTCCAGTGAACACCTAGGAAATTTATACTCTGTTGAGGCACTGCAATTGACTTGTTCATGTTTATTTGCCAACCGAGATACTGAAGCCTGTTGAAAATAATATGTACGTGTGACTGTAGTATTTGGGGATTTTGATGAACTAGAAGATAATCGTCCAAATAGACTATAATTCGTAGACCTGAATCCCTTAACACTCGAGCTATCCAATTGGTCATAGAAGCAAAAACCTTTGGTGCCGTGCCGAGGCCGAACGGGAGACATGTCATTTCTAGAAGTCTTCCGTTGTAAACTAGGCGAAGAAATCGTCTGTGAGATGGCGTTATCGAGAGAAGAAAATAGGCTTGTGATAGGTCTATTTTGCACAGCCAGTCGTTTGGCTGTAAAAAATCGGGTATCTTCTTCTTCTTCTCTTATATATAAAAATGAATTGCTGTTCGTTAGTCTCGCTAAAACTCGAGAACGGCTGGACCGATTTGGCTAATTTTGGTCTTGAATTATTTGTGGAGGTCCAGAGAAGGTTTAAAAGGTGCTATCGATTGAGGCAGTACGAAGTCTGCCGGGTCAGCTAGTTCGTTGTATATTTATGAGACGAAATTTGTCCGTTCGAACGTATTTGTTGAGGGCTGCTAAATTGAAAATAGGGCGGTTGGTACTATCGCCTTTTGGTATGAGGAACATTGTCGAAACAAAACTTGGAGACGGTTTGAATACTTCTAGAACACCTTGACGTTCCATTTGTGACAAGATTGATGTCATCATTTCTGATACTGCTGTACTGAGCCGATCTTGAATTAAATGCGGCATTATCAGCGGCGGTTTTTGTGAAAAGGGTATGCGGTACCCTTTTATGATTTTCAATAAATAAGGGGGTGCAAGCATTTCTTGCCACCATCGGTAATAAAGAAGTAGTCTCCCCGCTCTGAACAAATTGTCAATACTTACGCTGCCTTCCTTGATTAATATGCTCTTTTCTGGGGTTTCCAGAGGGGTAGCGAGTGCCTCGGTTGTACTCTTGGTGATTATATCGACCTCCTCTGGTTCGAAAATTACTTCTATTGTTCCTGTGACAGGTTGAGCGAGTAGTTGCACATTCGGTACCATGTGGCTCAAATCCTTGCGCAGGACGAGACTGACAACAACCTTGCGTAGGTTGTGTTTCATGGGAAATGTGCGAAGGTGCACCACATCCACGATAATGTAAATTACCCTGCGCGGGTTTTTTATTTTATGCCTGCCCTTGTGTGGGATGGCGAGTGCTCGGACCAGCTTGCGCAGCTTGAGCATTACTGGAGTTTAATTTTGGGAGAAAAAATGCTTTCTTCACACCCCCAACCTTCTTGAGAACCGTAGTCACTCGCTCGGCATTAAACAAATTTTGGCAAGAGGGTGGAACTTTACGTAATGCACTTTTAACAAGAGGATCATATACAAAGTTTATAATAGCATCCCTACTTCTTTGTATGACCTCGGCTCGGTGCCCACAAATGAGCTGGAGGATTTCGGAAGAAACCTTAAATACGTCACCCTTCGTGAATAATTCATTAACTTTTTCACATATACCGTCATACGTTATTTCTGAATTATGAGCCCATTGCATCAGATTACGCAGTGAATTTTGTAAAGCTTCGCGCTGTTTTAGCATACAGGCTGTTAAGGCGGCATATGCCTTATCGGATTGTGCAAGTCCTGAGCATGACTGTGCGCAGCAAGAACTAGGATACCAAAGATGAACCGGCCGGCGGTCGCTCTTTTTCGACGACGACCGTCGGCTGCCTGGTGGGGATGGTGCGAGCGAGAGAGCAGTAGGGGAGAAAGAGTCAGCAGCAGCGAACATAGGGTCTATCTCAATTGCTTAAGTTTCAAACAACGCGGCAACGGTCAAGTGTTTAATCGACAATTAGTAGAGTTAATAATTGCACAGCAAAATTAGT
Source organism: Cybosia mesomella (assembly GCA_946251805.1). Classification (NCBI taxonomy): domain Eukaryota; kingdom Metazoa; phylum Arthropoda; class Insecta; order Lepidoptera; family Erebidae; genus Cybosia; species Cybosia mesomella. The sequence continues at coordinate 22,369,812 of OX276390.1, read as the reverse complement.
AATTACCAAATTGCTATAATTTGGAAACATCCCATTTTTTTAAGTTTCTGGTGATTAGATGCTTTTAAATTTCTAATTTTCTTTTATTATTACGAAAATAGATCTTCATTGTCAATAGCTTCGTTCAAAACACATTTGTGTTACGTTTTAACTGGTTACCAAACTATAGTTCCTATGGTAACCAAAGGTTATTTAACTAATTTCATTACATTGTTAACTTTATGTTACTTAGGCAATTATTTGATCGTAGATTTCGGAAAATATTCGGACTGGAGAAATACGGTAACATTTTGTAATTCTTAACTAGCCACCTTGTTAACCATTCGAAAACCAACCTCTATCATAACGTAACATTTTTCATTTCGACAAATTATTCTGTCTTTTTTGGAGCATAGGCTACAAAAGGGTTCTCAAGTTGTATGCAATTTCAGTCTTATAATGTACACTTCGCTTCGGTATTACCGATTAATACCGAACTTATACACCAACCAATTTAGCTCTGAAACTTTTCATACAATAATAAACAAAACATGAAATATGTTGAACTGGTCCTCTGAAGATTACAAAAATACTTATAAATCAAGTATTTATTGATTTATTTCAATGTAAAGATCTTTGTAAATTTGTTAGTGTTACAAGCTAAATTAGCTGTACTTATGCCAGTCCATATATTAACTTTATTTGTATTCACAGGTGACTTACCTCGGCCGCGGAGCAAAGGCGAGTACGTTTTCGTCATAGCGCAGCTACTCTTTGGGCTGTTGATGTTTGCTACGGTTCTCGGACACGTCGCCAACATCGTCACCTCCGTCAGTAGCGCCAGGAAAGAGTTTCAAGGTTAGTTTTAGTTATTAGCAGGCATCTAAGTCGTAAAGCTTCACTTTTGAACATAGTCATCTCTTATTTACAAATATATAGAACATAGGCAGCATGATTACGGCAATGGTGCGGAGCGCAAGCGCGTGGGCCGCCGCAACCTCCTTCTGCAAGCATGTAATACTCGAGAAGGAGATGGCGGAGCGCGCCCGGGAAAGGTTTGTAACTCTCCCGGCCCGCCGAGCCCGCAAGATCCTCGCCGCGCGTCGCAAGCGACTCAGGCGCCGGAGGTCGCTTAACGACCTCCGTCCTCCATGAGCGCAGGCCTGGGGGTGGCAGGTGAGGCCGCCTGTCACCCCAGCAGGCCGGGACGGTGGGGCGACTAGCGCCCCTCCCCCAAACCGGGGCCAGACGGGGACACCGTGGTTATCAAACCCGAGGGGGCCATCTCAAACCGGGGTTGGCCCAGAGTCAGTGCGAGGGATATGCTCTATGGGCAACCTTACACCCCGACGTCTGTAGACCCGAGACGGCGTGCAGTTTTAGTCGGTTCAAGCCCGATATAACCGCCCTCACCGGCCGGAAGGGGGCTTTCCGAGGGGGCACGACAAAAAAAGGCCTCTTTTATTTGGTGTACGTGTACCTCACCAGGGCTAGTGAAGTGGCTATGTCGGGACTAACAAGCTCTTCGATAGACCGGTTCTGCATTACATGGGTTCGAAAAAATATATGGCAAAATGTGAATGTTTATACATCTCTGTCTACCCTTGCGGTTTTATATAGGATATCGGTAAGGAAATTAAGAAATAACTGAAGTATGCTTAATGCAGTAAGTTTAGATTACGAGATATTAAGTCGCCCTATGTAATTTCGCTATCGTCAGACTGAGCAGAAATAAGATACCAATAAACAGGTGGGTGCTGCTCGTCAACCGACGTAAATAATCTCGGGGCTTATTTTGAAAAATGAAAGGGGGCCACCTGATATAATAGTATTGCATTAAAACACTTATACACCGTGATTTTATAGTCATTTTGATGTCGAAACAATTTAACTTCGAATAACAACAAATAGTAGCACTTAAAAATATGTAGTCAAAGTATTATACTGGTTACAATAAAAAAGTTAAAATTCATCTAGGTAATATTCGAGTTTTTTAGTATTAAAAGTATTAGTATTTTACTAGAACGACTTGTATATGGTACTCATATATCAAGATCTGCGGGGCACGAGCCAACCACCGAGGGTGACGACAACTGATAATTTATTCACAAACGCATGCCTTTTTTTTTTTTTTTTTTTTTATCGTGCGGAAATCCCTTCGGATACCCCCCCGCGTGCCAGCGGGGGCGGTTATGTCGGGCTTGAACCGACTAAAACCGCACGCCGTCTCGGGTCTACAGACGCCGGGGTGTAAGGTTGCCCATAGAGCATATCCCTCGCACCCCGACTGACCCTGGGCCATCTCCGGTTTCGAGATGGCCCCCTGGGATGCATTCGAACACATTAATGCTGCATGAATAACTCTAGTCTTCTTTGCCGTCTTTCCATTCGTATAACATTCAGCTGATTGCGATTCAACTTTATTACTACTTGTTGTCCACGACTACTCTCATAAACTTCTGATCCCGTTCGCACAAACCACCCAGATCATGTTGTATTCCAGACTATAATCTATCATCGACATCATAGCATCAGTCCCGGTTTTTTCTTAATGTAAGGAAACCCCACGGGCTTCACCCCATCGGTGCCAACGATGGGGTGGGCGTGTCGGAATGGGACCGACTAAAACCACACGGTGTCCTCCCCAAGTGTCCATAGTTGGGCACCCCGGGTAAGCCCTCGAAAGGATAACCTCAGGGTTACCAGCGGAGCATTAGTCCCGGTAGCCCGTGGTGCACTCTCCTACTCTTTCTCATGATTTGGCTCATAATGACTTTTACGGGAGCGACTACCGTTTGATCTCCTAACTCCGAGAGTTCCAGAGCCTCATTCGTCAATTAGCAGGTGTATTAGCTGGCAGGTGAGTTGACTTGACTTGGAAGATCTTGACACCTAGGCTATAAAGTTCAGTCTATTCAGATGTGCCGGCGTGATTGAGTAAAAGTCCATCAGCCGTCCATCTGTCCGTTCATTCGTTCGTCCGTCTGTATGTTTGTCCGTCCATCCGTCCGTCAGTCCATTCATTCATTCAAACTTTCACGTGTATAATTGTAGTAAGATGTGCTTTGAGATTTGAGTGAACTTAGTTAATCATTTCCAACAGAGGTATATCCTTATACCAACAAATTACGTAAACAGTATAAATCTTTCCTTTATTGAAACATACACTTACCTATTTATAAGCCCCTACAAGATTCCTAGCGCTGTCTACACCCCATGTGTAAAGGAGGAGAACGATGAAATTCAAGGAAATGAAAGAAGTCTTATGAAATTGTAACCGTATCCGCTCTTCACTCAGCTTTCATACATATTGTAATATATACCCATTTCAATGTATATACCTGAGTGCGTACATAGCCTTATTGCTTTCAATATAAGTACTAGATGTTGAATATCAAAGGTATTATTAAACCGTATAGATTAATATTCGTATTAGCTTTGTTGAATATGAATGTCACTCAATATAATTTTATACAATATTCATTTATAATAATATTCATATTACACATATGTAAAATACAATTTTCATATGTAAAATAAATTTGGGTAATTACCTGCTTCAACTTCACTCATGGATATAGAAATTATTTTATGAGACTAGGTGACTCGACAGACGTTATCCTGCCCTTACCTTATGTCAAACGTCATAAGGTTTCATAATAAAAGTTAATATACGGTTATAAAAAAAAGCAGCCAAGTGCGAGTCGGACTCATGACTCGCACTTGGCTGCTGTGCATGAAATTTAAAAAAAAAACATTATTATGTTACTTGCTACTTCGGAACCCTTCATGGGCGAGTCCGACTCGCACTTGGCCGCTTTTTATATTTGAGTTGATTGAATGAAAAGTGAATTGCTTACTAGATCTCGTTCAAACCAATTTTCGGTGGAACATCATATATTTTTTTAGTTTTATCATTGTCTTATTTTAGAAGTTACAGACGACGACACATTTTACCACTTTGGAAGTATCTCTCGAGCAAACTATTCAGTTTAGAAAAAAATATTATATTTGAAACCTCAATATCATTTTTTATGATCTATCCATAGATACACGTATGGGTTTGATGAAAAATATTTTTTTTGTGTTGCAGTTCTAGGTATGGGGAACCCTTAAAACTTATTTTTCTTCTTTGTATTTTTGTAATCTTAATGCGGTTCACAGAATACATCTACTTACCAAGCTTCAATAGCATAGTTCTTATAGTTTCGGAAAAAAGTGGCTGTGACATACGGCCGCACAGACAGACAGACATGACGAATCTATAAGGGTTCCGTTTTTTGCCATTTGGCTACGGAAATAAAAGCCAAGTAAACCGTTGCTAAATCGGATATTAATCGTAGATTCTTCAAAGCCTACAATGAATCAAGTTAAAAAGCACTGCATTTTGTATGACCAAATACATTATTATCACATGAATAATCGGCCAAGTGCGAGTTGGACTTGCGCACGAAGCGTTCAGTACCATTATCTATACAATGGGAGCCCCTCTAATTTATTTCTAAATATTCTGTGAATATTTGAAGCGTCTACCTGCCGTTATTAACATCGAGCAAAAAACGGCAAAAAACCACTTTGCTTGTATGGGACCCCCGCTTAAATATTTATTTTATTTCTAGTATTTGTTGTTATAGCGGCAACAGAAATACATCATTTGTGAAAATTTCAACTGTGTAGCTATCACGGTTCATGTGAAACAGCCTGGTTATTTCCGTTATTAACATTGAGCAAAAACGCTAAAAATCACGTTTTTTGTATGGAAACCCCCCTTAAATACCTAGTACTTTTTGTTATAGTGGCAGCAGAAATACATCATCTGTGAAATTTCAACTGTCTAGCTATCACGGTTTATGAGAACAAGCCTGATTATTGCCTATATTAATATCGAACAAAATACGGCAAAATAACACGGTTTTTTTTTGTATGGCATCTCCCCCTTTAAATATTCATTTTATTTTGTTTCTAGTATTTCTTTTTATGTCGGCGACATAAATATCAGAGATTAAGATAAGCAGACGATGTAAGACAATTAAAACGTAGTTTATTAAAAATATTTTAAATCGATTTAATGAAATTTTCCATTTTATATAATTTTATTTACTTCCCTCTTATATAAAATTCTTCTTTCATCTATGTGATCTATGTTATCCATGGTGTTACTTTACGGTTTTCCGTAGTAGCAAAGGTCACTCAAGGTAAAGGTTATTTAAAAACAGGATTCTGTTACCCGTCATCGTCGTTTACCTTGCTCCAACAGAGCTTTAACCGTCAGAGCAAGCTCCAACCATAATTCAGATATGTAATATGAAAAACGTTCGAAGTAAGCTGATAAAATACAAGAAAAATTAGACAAAAATAAAACGTTCTCATATATAACGTGTGTTGTAGACATGCTTTGCTGAGTTCTCATTTTCAGTGATGCTTTAGATCGTTAACATAATATATCATGTGCACGTGTGAAGGTCCAAAGTGCTTGGACGATTGCCATGCGGACCGGTGTGAGTCGACAAGGCGCGACGGCGACGCGGCGCGACTGGTACATTAGCGTACTAAACAGGTAGACGTGATGACACGCACCCCTTCGCTACGTGCTCTGCTCCCACAAAATACTTCCACTTTTCGACTTTGGGATAAACTCATCTTGAACTAACAAATCATGTCCTTCATCCGTGAAGAGTGACGAACAAACGTGAATTCTAACTTTATCAATTTTAATATAGTTATCAATTTTGCTTCTAATTCTGTGTTAGGTTGGTAATAGAATGACGTGTTTAATCATCGGAATGAGATCATCAAGAAGCGGTAAAGTGTCAACAACTTTAATTAGCGCTGCAGCTCGGTTGAAAAGACAATGGCGCCGCGAAGGCAGAGAGCAGGCTGAATCCGTGACCTTCCTCGGCGGCGCTGCAGCGAAATAGGTCAGCGGCTTGAATGCTATAAATAGCTCGGTGAAAGTCGGGCGCCGCCGCGCCCCATCCCTGCGGGAGTGCGCGTCCCGCGCGCGACCGCCCGACATCGATCCGGTGCTCCACCGCGCCTCGTGCGCCCGTCCACCCCACTGAGCGCCCGAGCCTAACAATTCGACAATAATTGATCTACTCGACGATTTCTAGTCGATGGTCACATCAACCCCCCAGTGACACGGGGACCGCAGTACTCACGCTGAAGCCCACCGGCCGTTGCTGTCACACACTACCCTTCATTACAATTAATTATCTAAATTTGATCATTACACACTGTAGAATTTTGTTTATTGATTCAAGAACCAGCAACATAGGTTTTCATACTATTTTACCTCTACAAAATTTTGATATCGTTACTCATTATTGAAACATGACTTGCTACAAGGTTAAAATATTTAGTTAATAATGATAAAATTTCGGTTAAGATTGAGATAAATTGATTGATAAGTGATTCTCGGTGAAGAATTCAAGGGCCACCCCCTCGTTTCCTGAGAGTGCTGTATTAGACGGCGTAGATATAGGACTGTTCACTGTCCGACAGTAAATCTTTACTGTCGGACGGTCTTTTACCGTCAACTTTTTCATGCCCATGAAAAAGTAGGCCTGTCTCCTATCCCCTATTAACTGGGGCTGAAAAATATGTTTGGTGAAATTTTGATATTAAAATATCTCCGTCTGGAGTAGACAAATACTCTGGAATATGTGGTTGTTTTTGTATGTGATAGAGTCATGGCTGTAACGATGCCACATGTACCCAGGCGACATCTAGCAACAGTAAGCTGAACTAATTCGTTACCACATGAAACCAGCGCCATTTAGCTACCAGCAAGCTAAATTACAAACGTCTACTATGTCATAACTACCACGTGATTACCACGTCACAATCGTTTGATTGCGAAAATGAAGTTCACGTGCTGAGTAGTATGTACACAGAATCCTAACTTCAACAGTTAGGGACCTCGGCCCACCAGACGCGATCGTTTTGCCTGGTCAGATCCTCCCTTTCTGTTGAAGGAGCATAACACCTCGTTCCTCCACACTAGACTTCTCAAAACAGGGTATTCGCATCAGCGACTATTTTCAAGTGAATATAGCAAAAACAAATTTTCCTAAACGAGAACCTGCAATAATAAAAAATCTATTGAGCACTGAAAACTAGTAGACCTTTTTGTGACAGATAGTTGAAAATGTTGCTTACTGCTTGGTTCTATTATAAAGTGTCTGTAGATTCGACATCATTCTTTCTATAACTAAAACGAGACATTCATGCTGTATATCGTTAAGGATTTCTGTTGACTGCCTCTGTATTCGTAGTCTAGACCAGGACGATACATTTGCATACCTCTACTTAGTTAGGTATACCTCTACTTCATAGAATTGACATAATGCCCTCAATAGTCTAAACGAAATATTCACGTTGTAAATCGTTAGGGAGTCTATTATTAGCCTCAGTGATCCAAGCTTAGATAATTCCATATGTCCGATAAATCGATCATTTCAAATTCTCTATTTGATCCTGAAGAGTTCCCCATGTTTCAGGGGAGTCCAAGGTCCAATATCAATGACATTAGTATTGGAATATAAATATTCGAACTGAGAACCTCCTCCTTTCTTGAAGTCAGTTAATACATCGAATAATGAGCAAAACAAAAGAAGAAGAAATAGGAAGTAGTACCTACTTTTAACCACTATGCCATATTTTGGCACTCGCATGAACATCAGAACCTATAGGATACTTCAAGTTGATTCTCGAAATTTGGCAAGAAGCAATATCGTGAAGCACAAGTAAAGGATAAAGCCGAAAGCCTTAAATTAGTATGTAGTTAATTCGGCAAAGGGACTGGACTTGAACCTGTGACTAAGTCTTCTAATACTCTGACCAACTGGGGACCAGTCTCCACTCTCCGCTCCGCTCTCCACTCTTCACTATCTACTCCACTTTCCACTCTCTAAAACTAAATTAATTAAAAAAATCAGCTGCCATGACTTTTGCATCATCAGCACAACCAACAGAACTAATAATATTCTTTGCAGTGTGGCACAACTCTGGTGTAAAATTATTATTTTTGATTAAAAGTAACAGTTTTTTTAATGAAAGCTTGTTTTAATAAGTTTTTAACTAAATATTTTTTTACATGATATTGTCGGAAGTTTACACGAATGTCACACATTAAAATAAAACTATTTTAATGGATTCTAGGATGCTACGCGAAACTATTGAAATTAAAAAATATTCTAATTTTAATAGAGAAGATGATTGGAATGTACCACCAGCTTGAGACCCAGTCATTCACTTAATTAATTCCAAGAAAAATCAAAATACAACAAGACTTCATGACACTGTGAGCTCATTCTGCGTAAATAGTAACACCAACAATTTAACATAGTTCGGGTACTGTACGCGAACGTAGCGAGCGCAGTAATAATAAAAAAAACAATTAGGTAACAGCTCTGCTACCAGTCTCCTTTACCCGGAGACAAGGGTGAGGAGTAAGACCAAGAGCAGGTAGTATTCAAGCCGTAGTCCCGCCACTCACTTTCACGCAACCTCGTTCCGAAGCGTGATCGAAAGCCGACAGTGGAAACGCAAACAAAATTAAAACTTAATATTTAACTAAAATAAAGTGTCTAATGATCCGGATCTACACAAAGGTGCAGTCAACAAACGGTACAAAATCATTAATCAAACAACAATAACAAAATACCGTATTTTTATTCAAACCGGTTAATCGAACCGACTAAAACCGCACGAAGCATCAAACACAGGAAGTCGGCACGAATATACAATGCAAACACTGCAAAATACCGCAATGTTAGAATAACCGGTTAATGGAACCGACGAAAACCTCAAGGGTACAAAAAATCAAATCGTACAGTCTTTTCAATTTTATAGCAAGTAAACACAAACAACTATTTATTCAGACCTCCCGGCGGGTCCACTCAAACGTTAAGAAGCAACAATTCAAATTTAAACAACTTTTTAGCACGTAATTTGTCGAAATCGACCAGGAAATATTTTAATTACAACAACAATTTCAAGTTTAAAAGTGAAAATAGTCAAATTCCATTGCACCAAAAGGCCAAATAATACCGATAAATTAACACACAAAATGGCGGGTTCTAGCCGCGTGTTGTTTCCAATGGCAAACCAAATTAAACCAATCCGTTAATTATCGTTAACATTAAACAAAATATATTAATAAATGGGTCACTGACCTTCTATGGACCGGGATCAACCGGGAAGGTAGAAAAGATTGTAAAGTATGCCTATCTATTTTATCTAACTATGTGACATGAATGTATATACAATAATTGGATATACAATAAACTATTTTTTTATAACTATTACTACTATTTTTTATATTTAGTCCGTCCAATTAACTGCACCCCGCCTGATGGTAAGCTGAGGTAAAGTCCAAAAAGTAGTGGCCACCATTTCTAGAGATTGCCCCTAGAATGGTGGCCCCTACCTAGACGGCCTCAATAGATGTTTCTTCACGCCCCGCTTAAAGAGCCCAGGATTGTAGGTAGAAGGGAACACGTGAGTGGGTAAAGCGTTCCAGTGCTTTATGGTCCGACAAAAAAAGAGTCACCAAACCGCTTGGTTCACGATGGTATCGATTGATGAGGATCGAGAAGGAGGAATCAATTGGAATAACTCATCGGAACATTCACCATGGTATATGCGATAGAATACTGCCAAGGAGGCTATATCTCTACGCAGCTGCAGAGTTTCTAGAGAACTGGTGACCTCAGGACTATCAATGATCCGGACTGCCCGTCGCTGCAATCTATCGAGAGCGTCTAGTAAGTACTGAGCGGAGCCATCCCACAGGTGAGAACAGTATTCCACGCAGGGACGAATTTGAGTCTTATATAAAAGACACCGCTGCCCCGGCGTGAAAAACCGCCTCACCCTGTTCAGCACTCCGAGTTTACGAGAAGCTGTTTTAATAACGCTCTCAATGTAATTTTTATTATTAAGTTTGCAGCGAACATCCATACCGAGCATGTTGATACTGTCCTGCAGTGGTAGTGGTGTGTTCCGAAGAGTTGGAAGGGGAAGGAAAGGAGATACCTTTGCTGTAAACGCGCATGCCTGTGTTTTCTTGGCATTGAACTCGACCAGGTTCTCAGTATGTTGCTGTCCACGGACAGCATATTATTGATATGCAGAAGAAAGAGAGTGGGCGATAAGATGGACCTCTGAGGCACACCAGCATTAACCTGCATGAACTCAGAAGCCCGGCCGTCACAAAGGACTCGGATGCTGCGCTCATGCAGAAAACTGGCAACCCAGCTGCACAGTCGAGATGGCAGACCGTAGGTCGGGAGCTTGGCAAGAAGCGAACTGTGCCAGACCCTATCGAAAGCTTTGGCGATGTCAAGGCTGATAGCCAGTGACTCGCCATGCTTGTCCATAGCCTCACCCCAGAGATGGGTGACGTACGCCAGAAGATCATTGACCGTTTTGGCCTAAAACTATATTGCCGGTCGTTAATTATGGAGTGATCTTCTAGGTAACGCATGAGCTGTGCGTTAATAATGTGTTCAAACACCTTGCTGAGAACTGAGGTGACAGCTATGGGTCGATAGTTGCCCGGATCGGACCGATCTCCTTTTTTGGGGACCGGTTGTACGTTTGCCTCTTTCCAAGCCCCCGGGACCAATCCCGAGGAATAAGACAGGCGATACAGTCGCGTCAGCGTTGGAGCTAACTCTGCTGCGCATTTTTTAAGAACTACCGCTGGTATACCATCAGGGCCACTGGCTTTCCGGACGTCGAGTGACTGTAGTGCAGCGCGGACGTCGCATTGCCTGATAGTAATATCAGGCATTGAGTGGTCACAAGTGACAGGTGTTGGCGGCTGCAAGCCAAAGTGGTCGATTCGGGAGGTTGCCGTCGTTGGATTATAGAGAGCAAGACTAATTATGCAGTAAGGTAAATGTGAGGTTACTTCCCAAAATAAGGTGAGTTCCAACGCCACAATGATCAAAGTCCAAGGAACGCGATGGGAGTATTCACTTTATTCAACAAAGAGATATTCTTTCGGCACTCAATATTCACAATTACTCAAAATTCAACAAACAAATCAAACAATATTCTTTTCAAAGCGCGTGGGCAGAACCCTCCAAAAAGCGCGCGCACAGGGTCCACCAACGAGCCAACGAGCTCGGACCCTCACAAAGCGACGTCTCAAAGTACTCCGCGCTCAACTGGCCATGTACCGGCGTCAAGCTCACGTACAATAAAGCGCGGGTATGTAAAGAAAAAATATGATGGTGTTGGTCCTATCAATACGCGGTACCAACATCAAAACATAAATACGAATTAAAACTAAACAGGTACTTTGAGATAACTTAAGCTTCAAACTACAAGACAACAACCATCTATAATCTCCCCGTGACCATAGCCGCTGAAAAGCAACCAAAAAGTCGGGATCAATGTAAAATATAAAATAAAATCAAATAAATCGCGATAGAATCAGTTAAAAATAGTTTAATTTACAAAAAAAAATATTTTATTTTTGCATAAAAATATTGTTGTGCATCACACTCACATTTGAGTGTCATTGTATCTTTTTCTTTGAGTTTTATATCTGAGTGTCATGAGAAGAATTTAAGTAATTATTATAAAGCGGTATGAATACAGTTACTTGAATTATCATCCCTGTACATACGGTTTTGTTAAAGACTGCCTTCAGGTATTCCATCTAGTACTCTCAAGTCTGAGTCTGAGGAGAGGCCTGCAAAGTAGTCAATCGGATGCAGGCGCTCCTGCATTAAGTATCTAGTTTATATTCAAATTGTTGGACGCGGGTTGTCGTCAAACTGTGTACGCAGTCGACGCTGACTAGCTATTTGTTTGACTTCCAAACCTCCCGTTGTTGTTGGATGCTGCAGTTTCTATAGCTGTATGTTTACCAACCCTAAGTGCAGTTTCCGCATAACAACTTAGTTAAATTTATAGAAGGAATATCTTGACTATAATAAGTTGCTCTCATATTTTCGTTTAGATGTTTTATTTATAAAAGAGAGATGAAGTATAATTAGATTTTTGGTTACGCCGCGCCCTTGCCCATCAGATGAAGTACCTACTTTTATCTGTTACATATAGCCACAGCTAATTTAAGCATAGTTTTCTCTAAACACATAAACAGCCATGTAACAAAAAACAATATTGCTTCTTGTAACTTGGATACTAAAAGTTTTTTAAGTCACCAATCGATACATATTTAAGAAACAACAACAAAACTATTTATAAATATAAACCAGAGAGCCAACAATAATTTCCTCATTCCAATTAAGGAAGATCTTTTGTTAATATACATAGAGCCTTTGGGACATTTCTTTTTCCATCTGACGTATTTTACTCGGCATAAACACGGAAACCTCGACTGTACAATAATAATACTTTACTAAATAAACAAGGTTTATTTCCCTCGTTGCCTAAAAAGTTTTCTAACGTAACTAATGTAGCGTGGCGTGGCGTCAGGAGGCGTTGGAGGGCACACGTGGATGTTTTGGACTGACACGATAGGAACGGCCGGCGGTGAGCGACAAGCCTTTACTTCCCCTCTCTGGACCGTGTTTGAGGAAAATTTAATTACTCCAAATGCCAGCACACTAATAATATCGCGTACACCGTTACCTACAAAGGGGTTGAACATCGAGCAGTATTCATTTGTTTTTGTCATCCAATGTTTATTGTGAACAACTTATTAACAAACATTCATGCATTTTTTACGAGATCCATACAGGTGCGTGTATTTTAATAAAATATACGGTTCTGCCTTACCATTCTGGTGTATGAATTCGGTAAAACCTAACTGGCGAAAATAGATGCAACTGTCATAAAATCGCTAAAATCGTGGCTTGGACTAGCGCACTCTGCTGATTCCTCTGCTCTATTTAGGGATCAATATAATTTTGGGATGAAACTTAAGAAACCATCGGACCTCTATAAACACCTTAGAGTTACCAAAGCCCACATCTTAGGTAAATCCCAAGATGTCACAATCAGGGCACTCCCGAAAGATAATAACGCGTCCGAGCTTGAACCTAGACTCCTATTCCATAAACGATTTATGATAGGGGCCCAGTCGAACAGAGTGGGGTTGGGAGTACGAGAGCCAGAAAGGGACCAGGATATACTTAAGTCCTTTCTAAAACAAGACGAAAATGATAAATATCGAGTGCACGCGATGAATTTGGAAATCCAAAATGAATGGTTGACAATGGGAGAGTTCTGCATACCGATGGCCTTAAAGTGGCGCACCTTGATCTATGACTGGTCGCCGGCCCTGTTAAAATTCTATATTAACGCCTTTCAGATGACCCTCCCAGACCAGAGTAATCTGGTAAGGTGGGGGAAGGCCACAGAAAAACAATGTTATACTTGTGGTGAGGCAATAGGGACGGCTAGACACATATTAGTAGGATGTAGGGTGCTTCTCGATAGAGGCCATTACTCACGCCGCCACGATAAGGTGCTTATCATCATACGTGAAGCAATGAGTCTGGCAGTAGCTAGAGCCAAAAAAGGATTGACTACTAACAGACGTCATATCAACTTTGTATCTGAAGGTTCATCCATAATATCCAGGAACAAACCTTATTCAATCTTAGATACTGCCCCAGATTGGACTCTCCTAATCGACATGTTTGAAAAGCACTATAAAATTCCGGAGGATGTTGGTGTTTCGTCATCTAGACCTGACATATTCCTATATTCTAAGAGGTTAAAACGTGTGGTTCTTGTGGAACTTACTGTACCGTGGGAAACAAATATACCGAAGGACCACACAATAAAGAAAAATAAATACTATGATCTCACAAACGAATTAATCAAAAACGGTTACGTGGTTAATTTGTATGCAGTGGAAGTGGGAGCGAGAGGTACCTATACCAGCAAAATCTCTCTATAACCTACTTAAAGATCTAGGCCTATCGAGAGCTACAATAAGCTCATTACTAGGACGAATTTCTAAAGCGGCACTAGTAGGTTCGTATCAAATTTCGTTAGGCAGGGAGGGGAACTTGGGTAGTGAAGGTGAGTGTTGATGTACATCAACAAAAGGGGCCCCTTCTAAACCTACACTTGGGTCGCAAGTCCCAGGCACTGTCCCGAGTTCCCAACTCAGCAACGCGATGGACCCGGCACCCGCACGGAGAATCCATGGATTGCTAAGAATATCGGTCTCTGTCTTAATTTAATTGTACAAATGGTTCTTTCTTGTAACTAACTGTACATGCATGAAAATAAATTTAATACTGTCGAAATCTAAGGTAAAAATAAGTGGAATGACGTTTATAGACCAATTGAGATGGTTAGCAGATGTGATCTAGATAGAGAAACGAACGCTTAGATGGTTTAGAGTTGTCGGAGGCCTAGGGATTATTCACGAAAAAGATTTATGAGGCCAGAGTGAATGGGCCACTCGTTAAGGTTCAACCTAGGTGTACGTATGTCAAGTAAGTCAAAAAAAAAAAAAGTTAGTGTCACTTGGGATGATGATTATAACGATAGGAATATAAATATAGAAATATACATGCATACATAGAACCCTGAAAATGTTAAACTACTTTTTGGGCCGTCATATAAAAATCAGAAATCCTTACAACGTCTCACATTTCGGTTAAAAAGATAGAACATTGTATTCATACATTGTCTCTATCTAAGATTAATCTTTTCAAAATTAAAATCAGCACAAGGGACCTATAATATGTCTGCAAAATTGTACTTACAACAACTACACGAGCTCACAGTCGGAAAAATTCGTTTACCTTTAAATATTACAGTGATTATGTTTCACTGAAACTGCAGTATTTGAGAAACGCTTAAGCCATTCATTCATTTAGAACAAGTTAACGATACCAATTGATCGAATGGAACTTGGCATTATAGATTGATGAACTGTTGTGTAATTCAGGGTGTATTTGCGGCCCTACCAATGTCTTAGGGGCCCAAGCCAATCTCACCTGCACACTGGTATACAAAAACGTTTTGGTTAACCCTTTTACTTTAATACACCGGATATTATCGGAAGTTAACGTGAATGTCACACATTGAAATAAAACTATATTTATCGGATTCTATCGCGATTTTATTTAATGTTATTTCATTATTTACATTGAACCCCTACGTTTCGGTTGCTTTTCACGGTCACGGGGAGACTCATTTAATACACCTAGTAATATTTTGATTCAAGCTTCGCTGTGTTGGTGGACATGTAGAAGTGCTTTACCAGTTAGGGACTGGTAAAGCACTTCTACATGCTACCGGAATGATCCGAGCCAGAGGTCCAACGATGCGACAACATATACATTTTCTTTTTTAAATGCATATTATACATAAAAATCCTGATACAAATCAACCAATACAAATAGACATATTCATACATACAAATATCTACACTGCACTGCTCAGGCGAACGCTCAACCAGTCAAAAATCTTCATAAACCAACATACATTTTCACAAATGTTATGAACGATTAATTTCTTAATGTAAGGATAAAGAGCTGATTTATATTCCACACTTAAGATAACGCCCACCCAAATATCTAGTACTACATTTAATATAGGCACTGAAACCAACATAACACTAGTTACACAAAAGGAAAAACGACCGCTGCAATCTTCGCGGAACGACTTTTAATAAATTAGGATATGAGAGTCATGCCAAAACTTATAAGATACTTTTTGTTTACATCCGTGGACTTAACTAGCGAAAATTCGGAGATATAAGTGCCCGGAAAACTTCAAGTGCTTCTTTTATGAGTAACTGGTGACTTGCACGATATACTTTATCGCGACTACATAGTGTACATAGTGTGACTAAAGAAAGTAGTAGTAGATTTCACACTTCGGACATGCTAACAAACCTGTTATAAAGAATAGTCGTCCTTGAAAGTACATTAACACATTCCAATTATTTATTAACATTACTTACTAACACATTACTATTATAACATTAATTATTAACACACTACCAATAGTTCTAATCCTTTCATAAAACGAAACATGCTATATTTATACGCTGCTATATAAATCGGCTAAACACGATTGGTCACTATAAACTTAATAGCTTATATGCCTATGCATACCTTGCATGCCTTGCATGTCTTACATCCTGCCTTCATGCCTATGTATGTTTACACGTGTTTAAACAAATAAATAATTATCTTATCTTATTTTATACATGTTCTCTGAAAATGACGATGTAGTTAATAATTTATTTCAATATAAAAAACGATTTTAAATTGGATAGTGTTTAACAACGTCTGTGGGCGACTGTACGATAAGTGAATAAGCTAATAATGACTATCATCAGCATGTCAGCGTTTAAGTTTTTAAGTTTAAGTAATTTAAGCTTTTGAATAAAATACATGCATATTCTCCAAATTTTACATTATTAAGCGGTGGCGGCCAAAGTCCGCCGCTAACCCTGGGGTTATTCTTTCGAGGGCTTACCCGGGGTGCCCGGCAATGGACACTTAGGGAGGACACCGTGTGGTTTTAGTCGGTTCGATTCTGACACGCCCACCCCATGGTCGGCACCGATGGGGTGAAGCCCGTGGGGGTTTCCACACGTAAAAAAAAATAGGCGGTTAATGCAAACATACGAGTATTTCGAATATTTAAAGCTACTTGGCTACTGAAGTTAAGTGATTAGGCATGGCTCTTTTGAATTGTTTTGTTTTTCGTAATACATTCCCTACTGTATAAATTCAGTTGTATTTGTTGATATCCCTGTTAGTGGCAGACCTAGTGTACCCGCAGCCTTTGTGCATATCAACTGCGCTCGAGCGCTCTGTGAACAATTATTTTACATATGCAGACAGAACAAAACCGCAGGTTCTGTATCAGTGTAAATTAGTTTATATTTGGTCGCAGTGTACCGTATGTGTTTCGATTTTGTGGAAACTTTGAGTAAATGTGTGTATTCTAACATCGAATGTGCATATATAAGCAAATTTAACATATAATTTAACTTCACCATTTTAGTGTAAAGGGTGTTGGACATTTATCGTTTTATTCATATTGATTATTATCATAATTTTTGTCACAGGCATGTGATTATCCTCTTTATATATTACGTATTTCTTTGATTACAAATAAACACACTTTTCCTATTGCGATATCTGTTCATTATGTTGTACAATAAAGAATAATTACAACATATTATGTGCCCCAAATACATTTTCTTACCTCCCTACACCATCACATAATCAAATCTAATGTTCAGTGCCACAATTATACCATCGATATTCCTTCTATACCGACAAAGCTTTTTGCTCCCGCCTATTACTAGGGGGTGGAAATCATTTCTATGATCTGTGTGGGTGTGTTACCGTGTTTTTAAGCAACGGTCGAGTAAACAGATGTTTCCTAAGCAAGCGTAATGGTTATTGGAAAACAGAGTGAAGTATTTTGGTACTTTGTTACACATTCATTATTGAATATGTGTAAAGATTTAGGTAGGTTTTCCCATATGAAACAGTCGGTTTGACTAGGGATATGCCACTCTCTTGCTTAATGTCATGACATAGCCAGCCTCTTCTGAAAACGGTACTGTCAAGCAGCTATAAGCTCCGCATGACAGCGTTGTGCTGAGAGTTCGCAAAATTCGACCTGGATGTGGTTTGCATTGGTATAAGTATATATAGCTACCATAAATTGAAACGTACATAGTTTTATTTTTTATGTAGGTACTTCTTTTAAGAAATTGGGTACTTCTTTTTTAAGTAATAGCTGCTCACTCTGTTTATGAAGTGCCAACAAAACAAGAACAGTTATTGGCCGTAATGGCAGCTAAAGTCCGTCAGTAACCCTACATTCGAGGGCGCACCCGTGGTAACCAGCAAGGACTCCTGTAACAAGCGTTCCTTTTTTTATTATTCAGATATAATTACACAAGAGCCTAAGACCAATATTTAAAAAATTGCTTTTTACATCATAACAAAAAGTCATTTTTAAAAGTTTTGTCTGTCATTCTGTCTGTTTGATTAAGGTAAACTCTAGAACAGCTGGGCCGATTTTGAAGGGACTTCCACTGGCTGATAGGTAATATTATAAGGCGTAACATAAGCTACTAGAAGCTATTACAAAGTGTAACATACTTTAGAAAAACAATTATGATTCTGCACGAAAAAATTAAGACCTTAAAAATTTAAATCCACGCGGTCGAAGTCTCGGGTACAGCCAGTCTTATCTCAATAACAAAAAGGATTGATACACTCATTTATATTAATTTTGTTGTGTAGTAATTTTGTGTTTTTTTATAACACAAACAGACACTAAATTTTATTAATTTGTATGTATAGGTGATGAATATTCTCTAATGCACACCAATAGTAATGCACTGTTATTTTTAATGTACAATAAACCGTTCAATGGTCGATTATAGAGAAAACTAAAATGATATAGAAAACGGCTATAAAAAGAACGAAATGATTTTTAACACTGTCGTTAAAATCAGAATCTGTGTGTAAAACTCATATCACCACCTCGCTGAAGGTACGACGAAGCGATTATGTCGGAGTTGAACTGAGCAAAACCACATGCTATATCTGACATCAGATGGGCCGTAAGATCTGGGGGTACGTTAGTGCCCCGCCAAGATGAGACAGCAAAGCGCAGGGCACTACCTACCGTTTCTCGAAGCGTTTTGCTGTATTTTTATTCCCGTATAGATTCAGTCTGCAGAGTGCTAGAAAGTCCAAATTCTCAAGATTTGATGTCAATAGAGTACTTATTAAGAATATCAAGTTTCAAATGTAACTTCTAAAGTATAATAGCTATCTATTATACTTTAGAGGTTATTAATATTATATAGGCTTGGTAGTTTCGTCGATCGATTGGCAAAATTAACGGCTAGTTAGTTAATTAAGCACCCACTTTCTGTTCATAAACCCATAGGAGTGCCTTTTTTTTTTTTTTAGTACACGTCAATTTGACTTCACCTCGCCTGATGGTAAGCTGAAGGTAAAGTCTCAGGACAGAGGGTCACCATTACATACACGTATCATGTTAACAATGGTGGCACTCAGCTTGACGGCCTCATCAGAAGAGGATTGTCGTCGCAGCACCGCGTGACACCCACCGGTCCCACTAGTGCTGCGACCACAATCCCCCTGCCCGGCTGGCTGACCCCTGAAATCAATCAAACCGAAATTGGATTACTATGGAGTGTTTTTCGCAATCGTGCAGGGTGGTACCTACCCGGCCGAATTTTGTGACAAATTTGTGACGTCAAATTTCTACCACCAATACTTTGTATCTATCTACATCAGTACGACAAGGTGTAAGATTCCTAGGGAAGTTTAGACTAGAATTCATGAGATTTAGAGCGTTAGGTTAGGGCTAGCAGAGTTAGAAGCATGGCTCTTCATAGAATCTGATAACTTTTTTACAGTATAAGCGAAGGCTCGTCTTGGCATACTTTAACATGAACATGTTTTTGGGGGGATATATATGTATCTATGGAGCGATACAGTCACCAACCATGGTAGGTTTTTATTGCTACTGCCGACTGCTAATTGTGGCCGGACGATGATCTATGCTGGATATTTATTTGATGTATCTAGCACCATTTAGCGCAGACAAGCTCAGCTCCTACGAACTGAATCGCGCCATTGAAATTCTCACTCTAAATGGATAGCATAGTATACAATATCCTAATATTATTCGATGGGCCGCGGCCCGTAGGGTGTAATCACCTTGCTTAGTTAGGGGATTCTATCTTTGTGTCGGAGGAATATCTCACTCCGTTCCATCCTACTTATCTGCTTACTATATAAAATCAGAGAGCAATGCAATGCAATTCAAGTAAACGTTTATTATATCATCAAATCTTTGTTGGTTAATAAAAAATGTATTGTTACCATACAATTTGTGATTAATCTGTAAGCCTTCTCCAAAAGTAAATATGTAAATGAAAATTAATACTATTTATATATAAATACTACAGAAGAAATTTTTTTAAGTTCATTGAAGTTGCATATCTAAGTTAACTGAAGTTAAAGTGTTCCGCCTAACGCCTAATAACTTGGTAAAATGGTTACGGTAAACTTGAGCTAGTAATTATTTCTTAGTAGTATTAAGTTATCCCTTGATACAATAGATAACCTATTTAGCTTAACTAACTTAAGCTACAATACGTGCTGGAAATTTTTATATCGTTAATAACGTTATATAAGTTATAAACATCACATTTCCATCTAGACTCTCCATCTAGACTCAAAACTAAGTAAAATTTCTAAGACAGGTATAAACAAACTGCGAATAAACATAATAATATACAATTTTGTAAATATATTCACAGCATACATTGGAATACCCAGCTCAATGTAAATTGAGGTTGAAATTGAAAAGAGATGTGAAATATTGAGGTATATCATAAATGTTTGCACCAAGCGGAAATCGAACCTGCGACCTTAGGCGTAGCAGTCGAAAGCTCTACCACCACGCCACACGCGTCTTCAAAATGTTAAGGAATGTCTTTTTTTACTTTTTTACCATCAAGAACTGATAGTAAGAAAGTCATTTATTACATTTTGATGAATTTTATTTCTTTAATAATTTTATTGCAATGAAAGCTTTGCGATGGCAACGTTGTGACCAGCTTAAGTTTTTTTAATAAAAATGTTTGTTCAAGACAGGAAAATTTCAAAATAGATGACTATTTTATTTATATCCTTGGCCCGAATTAGGGGCCGTTTCTTGTCAGATAACCAATTTAAAGACTATCAGAATGTAATTTGCTTTACATTTTGATAACGAGAAAGCCAAAAAAGGTGTTCTTTTTTACAACATTGTCATTTTCGACTGAAAATCTTAACTTTGTGGGAACTCTTTAGTGTCTTCAACTTTAAATGTTAAAATACAAATAAATTTTTAAATCAAAAATTTGTCGGTATCTATGCAAATAAATATCTAGCATCTCCTATATAATATTAATCAATTAATATTTATCTATAATATAAAAATTAAACGCTGAATGTGTTACTAAGCGCGAATCTCGACAGCAGCTGAAGCGAAGTACGAGGATAGTTGTTACGGAGAGAAAAATTAAAAAAATTGCCTGAATAAAAAAACACTAAAGAATCGACTGTCAGACGGTAAGAAGTTCGCCGGGTCAGCTAGTCTTCAATAAAACTGTGACCTTGAAAAACATTGCAATTCAAATTGAAATTCAAAAATTAGTCATCAGCGAGTCCCAGTTGCATTCAATACTTGTACTTTGAAGCCCGTGGTCCTCTCTCCTACTCTTTATCTTGATTTGGCTTATCTTGACTTTTGTGGGAGCGACTGCCGTCTAACCTCCAAACCCCGAGAGGAAGGCTTGTGTATGTCACAAGCCTTCCTCGCCTCGTACCGGCTTGCAGGTGAGTTTGACTTGGGCCCCGAAGATCTTAGAGGGGCCCAAAACCATCATTTAAAATAGTAACAAATAAAACAAATAACGCTTTCGTTTTCTTTTGCAGCTAAACTGGATGGCGTTAAAACATATATGCGCATGAGACGAGTGCCAACACATCTGCAAGTGAAGGTTATCAAGTGGTTCGACTACTTGTGGCTCACGCAAAAATGCTCAGATGAGGAGAAAGCCGTTTCCTGCCTGCCAGACAAGTTGAAAGCAGAGATCGCCATCAATGTTCATCTTGATACTTTGAAACGGTAAGGAGTGAAATAAAGGTTGATAAAATTAGCATAGCACAGATCCCAGCTCTTTTTGTTTTGATGGCAGGACACAGATGGCGATACCTTTAAGTCTTATCAAATTCGCTTAGTTAAGCTTTCATAACAACAGAATCTGAACCGGCACTATGCTTCCAAACGTTAGTGCAAGCTTATTCTAGACTAGGTCCATTGGCGAGTTCCTGCAACTTTTACAATGGTTTATATTCAGAGGAATTGTTAGAGATTAGGCGGAAACCTTTTTATTTTTCTTAAGTTCACTTGGGAATTACAATTTTTACACCTGGTAACGTGACCAGAATCAAAACAACTTTATGTAAATCACACAAATATTTATCTCATGTAAGGATCGAATCCAGGACGCTTGATACAGTGGCAATTATTGAAATTCTAACATGACATATCCCTGGTTAAATTTGGCTGTCACTGTGACAATGTTGTGGTATTAAGTACTTATAATAAAATGATTTCTATAATAAGTTAATTTCTAATACACATATAACTGTGAAAAATTTGAGATGTTGGAGTCAAACTTAACTCATTGCTGTAAAAGGTCAATAGATAATAATCCATTTAACTATCACTACTAGTTAGGCGTAAATTATACAGAAAGGGCATAAGGTGTCAGGCAGAATCAAAGCAAAATCGTACGTTTTAACGCGATTTTGCTCACGAATCGCCTCTATACGTACGATTTTGCTTTGATTGTGCCTTTTTGGCTGGCCTTTCATAATTCACACCTTGGACGTCAGTATTAAACCACTTAAAAACCTACGTCCTCCATGAGCTCAGGCCTGGGGATGACAGATGGAGCCACCTGTCATCGTAGTAGAAGCAGCCCGGGGCGACGTCGCATTGCGCATCCTTCTTTTCCGGGGGCAAGATAGGAACACCGTGATACTGAGATGGCCCTGGGTCAGTCGGGATGCGAGGGAAATGTTTCATGGGCCACATTATACTGGCGTCTGAAGACCCAAGACGGCATGCGGTTTTAGTCGGTTCGATTCCGACACAACCTACCCCGATGGACGGCGGGGGGTATCCCAGGGGATTTTTGCACTATTAAGCCCTTTCCCGAGAAAACCTAACAGTGAAATAGTTTCTATACAATGCTGATGCTATCATTCATTAGCATCTACCTGCCCTTGTCCCAATTGTTTGGGGTTGTTCCCTCCCATTACTCCCTTCCTTGCCATTTTGCATTCCATCCATCTATTCTTGGGCCTACCTCTACTCCTATAGCTCTCTACATTCATACTTTGAACCTTTGTAATAACATTTCTCTCACCTCTCATAATATGTCCATACCATGACAGCTGCTGCCCATAATTATATCTATTATATTAATAACTTCATCCAGCTTATCTTATAGATATATTGCTAACAATCGTTTTCCAGCCAAGAGTTATAACTATTTTATATTTCATTTCCACATCTAGCCAGTTCATTCACCACGATAGTTTATTTATGTAATTGGAAACCAAATATATAAAGCGTCAATATCACTTTGTTCAGATGAGGCGATAGTTGATACATTTCGTGTCTAATAATAAACCTATAACGAGATATTAACTATAGGACCTTTTCCTTTTGTTAAGTCTCATACATATATATTGTTATATAAATTGAGGTGGCCGTCGTAAATTATATAAATACTTGTGTTGGAACTAACTCGCTGTTTTCCTTATTTATGTGTTCAGTATGTTGACACTGGTATTTAAAATATAAATAGCAGTTTAACAAAGTGCGAGTAAGCTAAATTTTATAAAAGTATGACCATAATGTGTGCGTGAGTTTCTGTGTGTATGTGTCTCTATTTATCACAATACGAGTGTCGCCTAGTAGTCATACTAATGCATATAAAAACACACGTAGTTAGCAAACTCTGTCCAAGAATTATATAGTTTCATAATTTATCGACTAAACCCCATTTTAACCGTTCATGTTCAATCTTTTTGTTTTGAATGTCATAATGTGTAACAAAGTAACCTATTTATTTTATTAATCGGATACAAGGACCATAGTCATTATGGAAAAATGGAAGAATACTAGTTTATAATCAAATTAAACTTATTGATAACACTAAAGTCCGTTAATAGTGATATATTTATGTTATAATCATTTAACAGCCTCTGTGTGTAGCGGTAGTACATTCGGCTGCTACGACAGAGGGCGCTGGTTCGATTCCCGGTCAGTGTAAATATTTGTATGCATGAATATGTCTATTTGCATTGGTCTGGGTGTTTCTATATATAATATGTATGTATTTACAAGAAAATTTATATAAGTATGTTTATCCGCATTCTGGAACCCATAACACAAGCTAGTTAAAGTATGCTTACTTTGGGTCTAGAGAGCGCTGTGTAGAATGTCGTAAAATATTTATATTTATAATGTATTTAATACCAGCTAAACAAAAAAAAATGACGTTTGACCAACAAAGAAGAAAACAGTTTCTGCAGTTTTCGCTCAGCTTATTAATATGATAGATTCTTCGTTATTACGCTTATAAGAACTGGGTGCCGGGTAAGTCCCTATAGATTGATGAAACACAAACTATTAAGAACATTGAAGTCTACTATTAATACTCGATATCTCAAAGTTTTGGCATATCTAGAAGTGCGGCAGCGTGTCCGGCCAAGTTTAAAAAAAAAACTTGGTAACGCAGCAACCATGTGTATATTTACATGAAAAGGTGGATGGAATTCGTGAAAGAGGATATGGCAAGGAAGGGAGTGACTCAGGAGATGACATCTGATAGAAATGTATGGAGGAGGATGATATGTTGCGCCGACCCCAAATAATTGGGACAAGGGCAGGTAGATGATGATATTAACATTGAAAAACCAGCATTTTTATGACTGACTCATTAACTGACTTATAGATCAAAAACGTAAACCACTTCCAGATGACCTAGAAACTTGATATTTGGCTTCAAGGTAGACTATGAGGCATATACAAATGAAACACTCTGAAATAATTGATTACTAGCTGTTATTCGAGCAACGCTCTTGTGAAATTTTGATCCCGTTCCTGTAATCCATGGGAACCTATTCCAGGGAAAAGTAGCCTATGAGTTTGAATTACATCCCAAGTGAACTAAGTGCATTTTATTAATATTTGTCTCTTAATATTCAAGAATTTACATTACCTATTAAGTAAAAAATATTGTGGTAGCACCAAGAAACAAGAAATTGTTATATCAATTCATTTAAGAATATTTTAAGTTCTTGTAACAAAAATTTTGGGATTTTCTACACAGAACTTGCCACCCGTATAGATCTTAATTCTTTTATCTGCGAATTCGATAACGATGTATATTCTTAGTATTCAAAATCAAATCAAAATCAATTTGAACTTGACTCTCATTTTACGTTCATGTTTTTGATGGAATTATTATTCCAATACACCTTGAAACCCTTATAAATTCATACATCCATAATCTTTGTTGCCTATTCCCTTAATTTAATCCCTTAGTTGATTATTACGACACCCGCACGAGTTAAGTAAGCTTCTACCAAACATATAGCAAAGTTGCCTTCATATTCTAAATTAGCCGGCTTGATATTCCAATTTAGTTTACTTGATTTGTTACACTAATAAACGATACGAATTTAGTTGAATTTCGCAATAATATTAACATTTGATGTTAATCAACTTATCTTAGATCCGTAGACAAGTTTATTATATTATGTAATGTAATTTGAATATTATAAAATAATATTTTTTTTAAACAACCTTTATTCATAAATGTTGGGGCACTAAAACGAAAATAATAATTTTATGCAAGGGCTGCGCTGATTTCAAATTCTTGTATGGCGCAAGTAATTTCCCTATTTTTTATTTGCGTTACAAGTTTTTTTAATTAGCGCAGCCGTTGTATTAAATTATTATTTTCGTTTTATTGCAACTAGGTATTATTTTCGTTTTATTGCAACTAGGTACATTTTTGAATAAAAGCTGGTTTTATTAATTATTTTATTTTCAACTTTTTAGTTTTAGTAATATCATGTAGCACCAGAGTGACCATGAATACCATTTAACAACAAAGAGTTCGCCAAGACAAAACAAACGAGTCCAAACTCGATAAATTTATCTTGTTTAGTTTAGGAGTTTATATTATTGTACGATAAAGAAAGGAATTACTAAACCGCTTAGTTCACGATGGGATCGACTACACCGTATATGTACTAAGTCCTGCAATTGTTGTTCGAGATAGAACTATTATACAAGATCTGAAAATATGGCTGGTGAAATGTGAGCGTAACATACATTTACCTCCGGGGAGATACCTACAGGCATACCCACCATGTTGAACAAAAAAATCCTTGATACTGCCGGGATGTTATTACAGCATCGAATTGTTGATGGCGGCATCCTGTACTAAACCGTTACATACAACGTGATCAGGCGATTAGTATTCGTACGTCGTGTTCGAAGCACGAATGTTTTCCTAAATAGAAACGTGTACTTAAATGCTGAGGTAGTCTGCGTGTTCCCAACAGAGACTCAGGTGTGTTTACAAAATCATAACTTTAATGTTCTTTCTACCTTTATTATGCCTCGGTAAACTGGTTGAATTCTTTAGTCAAATTAATTTAAAACATAAATCTGGTATAACAAAGGGTGTATGGGTCAGCATCAAGATCTTCGGAGCCGACTTTATCTGCAAACCGGTACTGATGCAGGCTTTCCCCTCGGGATTGGGGGAGAGAGTCGCTCCCGTAAAAGCCAAATTAAACCGAATAATGGAGTTGTAGCAGAAAGGATCGTGGGTTCCAAAGTGCCATTACAGCTCGGATGAATTAGAAGAAGTATAGTAAAAAATCGCCTGAATTTAAAAATGCAGGTCCGAGGTTGACATTTACTTTGACCAATTACTTTGATAAAAGCATGCCTTATGCCGGGGCCACACTAACGGGTAATGCCGTTAATTATTGCGACAATGGACGTTTAACGTAGTTGTCGCCATGGATAAACGCGATAATTTGACAACGGCATTCACATTGCCTTTTGACGTAAGGCGATAATAATGGGCATTGATGTTGATCATTCAAGTGTGGCCACTGCATTTAACGCGTTAATAACGCAATTTTTATCATGATAATGGGCATTGCTCTTACCCGCTAGTGTGGCCTCATAGTTACAAGGTAGTTTGATGATTAAGGCGATAAAATACTAGGTCTGCAAGGCGAATCGCTGCTTGCAATGTTGAGCTGATTTAGATATCGTGAATCAGATTTTGAACAGTGATCATTCCTCCGTGGCAAGTCCGATTTTGAAAATTCTTTTTGAAAGTCACAACTCTGGACATGCTTTCTGAGCGTGTAAAGTTTGGTCACAGTGTCTCGAGCGGTTATTATGTCATTCCATCTGGAATTTTTTAACGGTGTGGTAGCATTAATTTTTTCAAAATATATCCATAAACCTTCCTCTGATTGATCTCTTTAATCATGCCAAATTTGGTTCTGATTGGATTTCTCGTCTTCGTCTCACTCAGCTCAACTACCTTTCTTTACAATATCTTCCAAAATAACCTCTAGTACGGTCTTTAAAGAATTTGGAAGTTTAAAGTTGACATAGTTGAAACAGTTTTGAATTTAAATTTACAAGAAAATATTAGCATACAAAGTACGTGCTTAAAACAACCTCTGTGGCGTAGCGGTAGAGCATTCGACTGCTACGTCAGAGGTCACGGATTCGGTTCCCACTCAGTGCATAATATCTAAGTATGCATATACACATTCTAGGACCCATAACACAAGCTAGGTAAGCTATGCTTATTGAGGTATAGATAGTGTTGTGTAGAATGTCCTGGAATATTTAAAAAAAGCTATGTATTTAATACGTGTAAGTACATGAATACAAAAGAACCGCTAAATTTGTTGCTAAGCACAAAACTTGAAGACGACTCAACCGATTTGGATGTTTTCTTTTGCCTTGTGTTCGTACCTAATTGTTTCAACAAGGCTTCTACGTAAGAAGACAGAACATCGAGTAACACCGGGTATGTTCGGCTAGTTACTTATATGAATATTTTATTGATAGTAATACTCCAGGCACAGCAAGAAAGCATAGGTTGTAATAACCATTACGACAATGTACTACCACAACTGTGATAATAATAAATTAACCGTAACAAATTTTGATCAAAAATATCATAAAATTATGGCAATGCATGTTCTTTTTTTTATATAAAAATGCCTTTTGTTGGTTAAATATATTGATAGGTGATGTAATGACATACCGTCAGATCAAATTTGCTAACAATGGTTTAGCTCACACTGTAGAGAGTATGCAAGTAATCTTTGTCATGTAGCATTACCTATGACGTTAATGCACTAATGTAGGAATAAGTATTTGAAGTCAGTATTGCATGCAGTAAATCAGTCTGATTCGGATAGCATTGTGAGGAACTCGAAAAGTACTGCTAGGATACGAACGAATATAATTTAGTAAAAATCATAAATTGAAGTAAAATTGAGGATGAATTAAACGTTAAAAAACTATTAGTCAGGGTTTCCTCTGTGGCGTAGCGGTAGTGCATTCGACTGCTACGACTGAGGGCGCGGGTTTGATTCCCGCTCAGTGCAAAAATTTGTTTGCATGAATATTTGCATTGGTCTGGGTGTACCTATGTAAGTATAATATGTATGTATTTACAAAAAAAGGTATATAAGTATGTTTATCCGCATTCTGGAACCCATAACACAAGCTAGTTAAACTAAGCTTACTTTGGGTCTAGATAGCGCTGTGTAGAATGTATTAGAATATTTTATTTATTTATTATTTATATGCAGGACTTTATACAAAATGTAATGAAGAGAAAAACTCGCTTGCATTGATTTTACAGTTTATCAGCCTAAAATATCCTCAAATGAGTGAACGGGCAATTAAAAAGATCATAATGCGATTATCATTATCATTCATTTCACAAAAAATGGAAGGTCGCGCCTTATGTTTTTTACCTGAATCGCACCTCTCTTTTATTTAAAGAGCTCCTGTATGTAGGTACCTTTTTTTATCGTGCGGAAATCCCTTCGTATACCCCCCCGCCGGCCAGCGGGGGCGGTTATGTCGGGCTTGAACCGACTTAAATCGCACGCCGTCTCGGGTCTACAAACGCCGGGGTGTAAGGTTGCCCATAGAGCATATCCCTCGCACCTCGACTGACCCTGGGCCCCCTCAGGTGTATGTAGGTACCTACAAGGAATTATCCCAGTATTGCAGCGATATCGCAACCACAAAATACATAAAAATAACCGTACAAACTATAAACCACTAAATTGTACTGACGTTAGTAACGGTTACCGTAAGCAAGTCGCTTGTCTGTTTTTTGCAGGGCGAACCTTGGGTTTTGATAAAATGGTTACAGATGAACCAAAAAAATCACAAGCTGTCTAAAATATCAGAATAATTACACCAATTTCCAGCAGACCTTTTGCAGCATACCTCGTGTAGTGACTTATAAATAGTATGTATTCCACACAATCCCGAAAAGCCACCATTCCTGTATAATACCGGTCTGGGTACATGTTATCCAGATGAACGTCTGTATTAGTTTGTTTTCAACTATTTGAATCACCCTAATCTTGAACTTCACGGTTGTATAGTGCCCCCCTCCCTTCGAGACTTCGTGAAACAGACGTGATTTTGAACGCTCCGTGTTTTAAATTCGTAAAAAGTGGTATTAACTCAGTAGAAGTATCTAATATCGATCTAATTGTTTCCTTCAAAACAGTGTGTAACGATTGAATAACAAATAAACCTATAAATAATCTATTAAAGTGTTAAAAAAACAAAAATAAACAAGAAATTGTCGGTACTTTGAAAGTGTTTTGTGTCATTTCGAGTGTGTATCTACACTTCAATTATCCAAGATCAAAACTATTATAATAATATAAACATTTGCAGATTTCTATAAACATTAGAACGGATTCACCTTGCAAAATGAAATTTATAATATTATAACATTTTTTATTTTATTTATGATGTAACTAAATGTAGCCGCGGTAGCCTAGTGGCATGGGTAATGGACTGCTGAGACGAGGTCTCGGATTCGATCCCAGGTTTTACCATGGCACACACCAATGACTTTTCGATGCTTTTCGAAGTTATGTGTGTATTTATCGCAGGTTTATAATTGCCCGGTTAATGGCAATAGGCTCGCCACCTATTACATTGGGACCTAAACATAAACTGGCGAAATGTGGGTGCTAGCACCTCTGCCTACCCCTTCGGGGATATAGGCGTGAGTTTATGTTATGTTATGTAACTAAAAATTTATGGTTTTCGCAATGTTTCCTTTATCTGTACTATAAGACGTAACTTCGTACCAAATTTCATTTTTGGTTTTGATTCCCGTGCGAGTTTGGAAAATTTGCGAAAATTTGCGGCATAAACGGCGGTATCTTTTGATTGCTTTGGCTTAGAAGTTTGATTTTTTCACAGCTCCAAGGGACAGTAGACCTGATTATTAGATATAAATTTCAGTTTGATACCTCCACGCGTTCCGGAGAAAAACGGTCTTGACAGACGGACTTGAGAAAACGGAACCCTTATAGGATCACTTCGTTGTCCGTCCGTCCGTCCGTCCAACGAAGTGATCCTATAAGGGTTCCGTTTTCTCCTTTTCAGGTACGCAACCCTAAAAAAGTACATAAGTATGTTTATCCGCATTCTAGAACCCATATGACAAGCTCTGCTTAGATTTGGTCTAGATGGCGCTGTGTAATATTTGTCAAAGTATTTATTAATTATTTATTTATTTCTGGTCCGGGGTCCGAGGGGATTTCCGCTTGGAAAAAAAGGGGTTTCCGGGGGTGATAAAGCGATCTAGCTAGGTTTCATCTTAAGAAAACGTTGAAAATATACCGAGCAAACCTCGATTACCTACCCAGATATTAATATTATATATATACCTAAGTATAGATATAATATTAATATACGAATAGTGTAGATAACAGTGGCAAATTTTATCAATACATAAGTATAACTAAGTGAAAGCTGCCACAGGTACTTGTCACTCTCGCTCGGCAGCGTGATTGCGGCAATGGTGAGGAGCGCGAGCGCATGGGCCGCCGCCGCCTCCTTCTGCGAGCTTTTAATGCTCGAGAAGGAGATGGCGGAGCGCGCCCGGGAGAGATTTACAACGGCCCGCCGAGCCCACAACATGCTCGCCGCGCGTCGCAGGCGACTCAGACGCCGGAGATCCCTTAACGACCTCCGTCCTCCATGGGCCTGGGGTGGCAGGTGAGGCCGCCTGTCCCCCAGTAGAAGCAGGCCGGGACGGTGGGGCGACTACCGCTCCCCCTTCCCCCCAAACCGGGCTAAGACGGGGACACCGTGGTTCCCAAACCCGAGGGGGCCATCTTGAAACCGGAGATGGCCCAGGGTCAGTCGGGGTGCGAGGGAAATGCCTTATGGGCAACCTCACACCCCGGCGTTTGTAGACCCGAAACGGCGTGCGGTTTTATTCGGTTCAAGCCCGACATAAGAATGGAGGGGATTTCCGCACGAAATAAAAAAAAGGTACTTGTCACTTAATTTAAGGCCATTGAATTAAGTTTCCCAGAATATTTATACGGACGCTAAATGAAATATACAGCTTAGTAGAGTGATACTACTCGTGCGTAGATATTCCTCCTACATTAATGCAGCGTGGCAGTTCAAGCTTAATATCCCGTGTTGTATAATTAAAAAGAGAAACATTCGCTTTTTACGTCCATGAATTATGCATAAGTGTTCGTTTATACGATCCGTAAATTTTTGTCGCCAAATGACTCTTCTGAGCTTTCTGTTTTTCAACTGAATTCTTTTTGTGTATAGGTTACAGTACTTGGACGTGATACGTTTGATGTGTCACTTATATTAGGGAGTTTTGGATACTGCAATTTGGATAGGTAAAATCAGACAACCAAGCCAACTTCCCCTGCAAGCCGGTTAAGCTGATAGACGGACAAGGCCCAGCCCAGGCTTTTGTATCGGGGTAGGGTCAAATCGCAGTCGCTGCCTTAAAAGCTAAGAATAAATAGTCTTTTTAATGAAAAGATCACCGTACAAAATATTACAAAAAAAAATTGTCATAAAAAATAGTTTTATTTTATTTTCTTTCATACAATAGCACAATTTATTTCTTAAACCCGGTAAAAAATAGCCGTTTGTTGGTGGCTGAACTCCTCCGTTACGGACTGTCGCGTTATCTTGACCAAATTTACCACGGTGATAGTGTGGACACTGAGGAGTGTTTTGAAGCGAGATGGTTCATGTCCGATGTACCATTGAGGAATAATCACCGAAAAACAGTTTCACGAGCGTTCGGCCTTAGCTAAGCGCGCGACCGTAGTAAGATGTCTTATTTTCAAGTAAGAGTCCTGCTCGCTCAGTTCAATTTATTTCAGTCGCACCCTGCACCGAATTCCCAGTATTTATTTACCTTATTTGAGGTTAGTGCCAATTAACCTAGTCCTCTAAATAGTATGAGCGCCCATACAACTTAGAGGACTACCTTAATTGGCGTCAACTATGTATGTATGTTAGTATGGGTTTTTATTTTTTAGATTCCATTTCTGTATTTGTACTTTAAGACCTTGCTTTTGCCAAATTTCCTGATTTTAGGTCAACGGGAAGCACCATATAGGTTTTCGAGCCAAAACCTATAGGGTACTTCTGGATGAATTTGAAAACTAAGGTAAATTTTTGTACTTACAAGATTTCACGAAAGTCTAAATTTGCCCATATTTCTTTATCGTATTGACTCAGGACCTTGATTTTATATACCTAATAGGGACTATAGACTTACTAAGTTCACCAGTTCCTCCGAAAATCGGTGGTGACACACGGACAGACATAAGGACATGAAAGTGATCTTATATGGGTTCCTGTTTTCCTCTTGAGGTACGGAACCCTAAAACAAAAAAAAATAACTGTCAAAAAGTAAATCACTCAAGCTTTTGATGACTTTACATATCCTAGTTCCCTTGTTTTCGTAGATTTTATAATAACGCGAACTGCATGACTTTGATTTTTCTCTGTTTAACCGGTGCATAGGACTTCAATATTGCCTCTACGTGATATTGTTTTATCCTTCCGGACTTCGATTTTGCCTTGTTATATGGATGTTTTTGAAAAACTGTTTGATTGGCGATGCCGCATTAGGGAGGCATATAACCCACATGTGTTTCACGTGTTAATACCTTACAATAATATATATAATGCTTTGAATCTAGATCCAAGATTTACCTACAGTTGCGTACTTTCCTCTCGTTACAAATTTATGTATATTTGCTTTGATCTGGGTGTTACTATGTATCATATGTAGTAATTTATTTCAAAAAAAGTAATTGAGTGTTTATCCATATTCTAGAATACATCTGACAAGATCTACTCTAGTAGTAGTTTGCCTACTGGTCTTCAAGGCAGTTTAACTTGCTCTGAGACCTTCCAAGTATCATTACAGTGTTCGTGGGTCACTTCTGTTGAACCTGTTGTCCATGAGTTACAGTAGTGGAGATGAGGGTGGGATTAGTCCCATTAAAAGGACTTAGTTTGGGTTACGCTGTATAATGTATCCCAGAATAATTATTTTATTAAAAAAACTTATTGAATAACTTTTTTATGTGATAAGTTCGTAGGCCTATGTTTAAATTTATCAAAGCCAAAATGTGTAAAGCAAACTTGTATTCACAGGGTGGAAATCTTCCAGAACACAGAAGCGGGTTTTTTGTGCGAATTAGTTCTACGACTTCGTCCAGTTCTGTTCTCACCTGGCGATTTTATCTGCAGGAAAGGTAAAATATTACTTGATACTACTTTGTCATACACTGTCCCAGAAATAAATCTAAATAAGGCAGTTTCTGATTTGAAAATAAATATTTTCCTAGGCGAAGTCGGGAAGGAAATGTACATAGTAAACCGAGGAAAACTGCAGGTGGTAGGCGACAACGGGAAGACTGTGCTGGCAACACTCAAAGCGGGTTCTTATTTTGGCGAAATTTCCATTCTGAACATGGGCACGGCAGGTAAACAACTTGGTAAATATCGCCACGGCCCGAGACGCCACGCCATTATTACACTATTTGTTACATCTTAGAAAGTTTTGAAAAGCAAACGTTTCGAGGAGACGCTGCAATCAGGCCGAGGGAGCGGCCGCAACGCTACCAACAGGTTTTGGGACATCACTCTGACACGACTGTTACCGCTGTTGGTTGCACGAGTTTTCCATCGCACACGACCTTCTGTCGTTATAAGTCACTGCGCTCGAACAATGCAACCGATCAGCGCTAACTAGCCTGTGCTATTTGTACTAGGGAATGCTTTCAAATTCAAATTAAATAATTTATACTTACGCATTTTAGATTATGATTTAATTTATTTTATATTCTTTCAAAGAAATTTCCTTTTCATATTGAAACTTCAAAAGAAGAAATATTGTTATGTGGTAAGCTTAACTACTTTTATTTGTTTCGAATCGGACTTCAGTGGCTTCACATTAGTCCTCTTCAAGGATTTGTAGCGTCTTGTGTCATGTCGTTTTTTGCATCATTAGTTATATTATCTCCTTTGGTTGTATTGAAGGCAGTGTCCCCGATCGCTTTGCATCCTCCCCGACTACCTCATTATACTTGGCGTGACCTCTTGGTGCATGATTCCCCTTATGTTTAAGTGTCACTTAAATCCAACTATCAAGATTTATTTGTTTATCTAACTTCAACATCCTTTGCGATTCTAAACTTGTAGAACTGCTTAGTTCTTTTAAGAATTTCATAATTTAATGATTTTATTAATATCTAGTGCTCGTACCAATTTATGTATAAGCGCTTTGTCTTGGTAATTGAGCACCATAAGAATGCTATAGAGATGGCTTCTTATCATTGTTTTACATAAATTATTTTTTCAAATTTGTATACGCAATGTGGCGCTGGATACTTTCCCACCCTGCGTTTTATCTAAATCTCAAGGTAGCTTTTAATCTTTTTCTAAACCAGCTTACTTCTTAGATCTTGACCTGTGATGAACTAAATTCGTATTTTACCCTGTCTCTGGTGTGATGATCCTAGTCTGGTATTTCTTATGAACTGTTCTGTGTGTGTGTGATGTATTGTCCGGAATGAGGGTCAGAACAGATCATAAGGGAACCGGATACCGTTTGGCACGGAGTGTGTGGATGACACGTCGACAGGCAACCGCCGGACAGCATCGGTTCGATCCGTCGGCTACTCGGACCTGTTCGTGCTCAGCAAGAAGGACATGTGGGATGTGCTGAAGGAGTATCCTGCCGCCAGAGTGCGACTTGAGGCCATAGCCGTCAAGAGACTTGAGAAGTATAAAAAGGCGCCGCTCGAAAAAGGTACTGCACCCTTTAACAAGAAATTAATTACAATAGCAAAGCCTGTTTGATCAAATTAAGTAATTTCCAAACTGATAAATCATTTACCAAAATAATTCAATTTTTGCTATTGACAGATTGAATTATTGGTTTTAAGATAATATCCTTTGAGTGTTTACTAGAACGAAGATATATTTTAATAAATGAGTGATGAGTAAACTTTTGTTAGTTCAATATCAGTAATACAAAATCCACGAAACGAAAGTAATAGGGATAGTTCTATTTTAAATAATTTCTATTCAAATAATTCAAATACAAAAACTTTATTATAGATTTGAACATGGAGTAATATTAATACGGTCAATTATGAATAGTGTTGTTTGATAATATAATTTGTATTGCGTAATTGATGTCAACGCGGTAGTTTACAAAAGACTTTACACATACACTTGGATCCACTTAAGCAGAACAAACTCGACGACAAAAATTAGAAACGTTAAAATTCACACACTGTTATTTACTTACTTATTATTAACATGCAATGGCGTATTCATACTGTATAACTACTATTTGAAGTAATTTGGTTGACAAGTAATAAGTAAATCACTAGAAGATCTATATTTCATTGAACGTAATTTAAATTAACTACTTTTTTTGAAAGCACTGCTGTAATGTCCAATTGTACTGTAGTGGCCATGGGCCGTTGTCAGTCAACGCCGGGCCTCGTAGAGACGAGCGGCCGCGTGCCCATAGAGGAGATGCAACTGGCTCCGCTACTTGCAGCGGCTATGCCAACAGTGCACTCCTCGCATCCGCCTTCCTACCGGGACCAGCTTTATAGGTATGTTACTGAATAGCATACTAATTGACGGTCTGAATATAAAAATATTAATATTATATATAGGTACTCTTTAACTGTGGGAGGTAATCGCATCGGCATCAACCCCCAAATGAAATATTTGGGGCTCGTGCTCGACGGCCGATGGGACTTCGGAGAGCACATCCGAAGTCTGGCCCCCAAACTGAAGGGCACAGCTCTCGCTCTGGCGCGGCTGCTGCCCAACATGAAGGGGCCCGATGACTCCTGCAGGAGACTCTACGCGGGGATCGTGCGGTCCATGGCCTTGTATGGGTGCCCAATATGGGCGGAGGCCCTGAAGGCCGGAAGTGTACGGATGCTGCGCGCTCCGCAGCGAGTGATGGCCATCAGGGTCATCCGCGGATACCGCACGATCTCCTTCGAGGCGGCGAGTCTCCTTGCCGGAACTCCGCCATGGGACCTAGAGGCGAGAGCCCTTTCGCAACTGTACCAGAGGCGCGGGAGCACGGACTGAACCCCGAGCATCGAGAAATCGAGGCCATGCAGTCCCAGCTCCGCCAGGCCTTCGTGGTGGAGTGGAAGGAACGACTTGGGCGACCAAGCGCAGGGCACGCCGCAATAGCGGCGGTAAGGCCCATCATGGAGGATTGGCTAGAGAGGCGACACGGAAGCCTCTCGTACCGACTGACGCAGGTGATCTCCGGGAAGGGGTGCTTCGGGGACCACCTGCATCGGATCAGGAAGGAGCCAACGCCTGAGTGTCATCACTGTGACGCGAGCGAGGACTCAGGGCTGCACACGCTGGCGGACTGCCCGGCGTGGGAGGTGCCGAGGCGTGACCTCGTGGTAGCCATCGGGGTGGGAGTCCTCTCGCTCGGCAGCATGATTGCGGCAATGGTGCGGAGCGCGAGCTCGTGGGCCGCCGCCCCCTCCTTCTGCGAGCATGTGATGCTCGCGAAGGAGATGGCGGAGCGCGCCCGGAAGAGGTTCAGAACCCTCCCGGCCCGCCGAGCCCGCAACATGCTCGCCTCGCGTCGCAGGCGACTCAGGCGCCGGAGGTCGCTTAACGACCTCCGTCCTCCATGAGCGCAGGCCTGGGGGTGGCAGGTGAGGCCGCCTGTCACCCCAGCAGAAGCAGGCCGGGACGGTGGGGCGACTAGCACCCCTCCCCCAAACCGGGGCAAGACGGGGACACCGTGGTTCCCAAACCCGAGGGGGCCATCTCGAAACCGGAGATGGCCCAGGGTCAGTCGGGGTGCGAGGGATATGCTCTATGGGCAACCTTACACCCCGGCGTCTGCAGACCCGAGACGGCGTGCGGTTTTAGTCGGTTCAAGCCCGACATAACCGCCCCCGCTGGCCGGCGGGGGGGGGTATCCGAGGGGATTTCCGCACGAAAAAAAAAAAAAAAGGTACTCTTTAACTTGTAGTTTTATGTTTTATATGGTGTATCTAACTGATAATATTATTATCAAATCAAATATGGTGGAACCAGCTAAACCAGCATTTTTGATGTTCAATCCAAATCATAGGTCAAAATAGTGCAATTAGAAACATCTGCAAGTATTATGCGTTGTTGTGTCTTATAAAACTATCTGCTATTGTTTCGTTGTAGTTGGTTTTTCAAGATTGAGGTCAATATATTCTTTACTAGCGGCCCGGTACGTGCTTCGCTACGTCAAAATGATCCGTCATGTATTGAATTCAAGGGCTTACCCGGGGTGCCCGGCAACGGACACTTGGGGAGGATCAATCCCTTCGGATACCCCCCACCGGCCAGCGGGGGTGGTTTTGTCGTGTATCGACTAAAACCGTACGGTGTGCGCACGAAAAAAATAATTCTGAGAGATTTTCTTAATATTTTTTTCCGTAAGAACCTTGTACAGAGTATTAGAAAACTACAAAAAAAAAATCAGCCAAATCGGTCAAGCCGTTTTCATGCTATGTCGTGACAACGGAAAACGGGTTTCATTTTTATATATATAGATTAGCAATCAAGTATCCATATGTTTCCATAGATTGTTAGTTTTTGTCATTCTATATCCAACCATAGTGAAGTGGGTGTACGGGAATGGATCGTGCGAAAAACATTATGATTGCGATTATTTTTATGCGACTTCACTGATTCTCGATGTTGTTTGTCAGTTCGTCAGTAAGCCCTCTTCGAGTAGCATCCCCCGTGGCATCGCTTGCGTCAAGCGCGCGCAGTAGCGCGGCGGGTGGTAGTGCTTCTGCAGCGGCACCACGAGTGCTGTTAGACTCACACGACGTGCTTGAATGCGAAATCAAGCGCTTGCGGGAGCGTCTTTATACCGTTGAGACAGAGAACGCTGCCATGTCAGCCAAGCTCAGCCAACAGCAGTGGGAGGTTGATCAGAGGTATGATCCATTATTCTCTTTTATTTTAATATCTAATTGAAATTGAGGTAAATTATATTTGCGAAATTCGTTTAGATCAATCAATCTACACTTCCTCAATCTACACTTAAGGTCCTGCTTATTTGGTTCTGATCTTGATCTCGATGGTAAGTCATGAAACACTATCCACTTTTTGGTGTATAAAGACGTTGATGATTGAAGATACATTGGGTATGACCAAGCCTAGTTTTCACCTTATGTGCGATGTTCTTGATATGTTTAATTGTTGTATACAGGCTACAAGAGATAGAAATGCAGATCTGCGGCGGGAGTTCGCTGAGCTCGCAGGAGGAGAACGAGCGTAACCGCGAGAGCATTATTTAACAGCGCGCCTTGGACGAGCGCGTGCGACAGGCTCCGCTGGCTGCGCTGCGCCTCTCCGCGGTCTACTGACACCCTAGTAGTGCCGCAATTACTCCCGTTTATCAATACCCCCTCGTACTCTTGTGAACTCTGTGAACTTCAAACGTACGACTTAGTGTTTTTATAAATAAATATATATATATATATATATATATTATGGAATATTTAAATACGAATTAACTTTATCAAATTTATATATACGTAGTATATACGACTCGCTAATATTTGACGAGTGTCGTGGAGTGAGATTTTGCTGAGACAATATTATCTTAAAAATATCGTTTAGGTATATCGAGGTAATTGAGTGCATGGAGTGCGTGAGGCGAGGCGCGTCATATGCGTCTGCGCCATTTGTACCCGTTTCCTTGAGTTGCTCGCGCTCGGCACCATACGCTGTGTGCAGGGCGCCCATCACCTTTGTTACGAGTGTAGCGGCTTTTCCGCTTTGCTCTGTGTCGTGTTACTACATCATCGCAATATGGCACGGAGCCCAACGAGTTTCTCTATTGATTGATATCAACGACTTCATTTATCTATAACCTACTTCAGATGCTCCTACTAATGACGAAATGTTTTCATTCTACAATTTGAAAGTTTGTGTACAAAGTTGTCGTGTATCGTATAATAAATAACTGATACGTAGTGCCAAATGATGGCCAAATGAATGTGCTAAGGATAAGGTTTTTGCGTTAATTCATAAATAGAGAAAATGTACTGGATATTCTGATATCCATTAAATTTGAGCTTTAATTATTATAAAATCCCGGAAGACTAAGAAATATTCAAGTTACCCATTTAAGAATTTTGTTTCCATTGAGCAGAAAGTTGTATGTACCAGTCTAGAGTTAATTCCATTATATAATTATAATCTATGTATATTCACAAACCTTATTAATACAATTCTGAAGGAGTTTTGTCATTTCAAGACCATAAATCGACCATAGAACGTTGAAATTTGTTACGTAATATGGTTTTATTACCTATATAATAAGGGAAGTAGCATAATACTGGTAATTAAACCAGTTTTTGGTAATATAAGATCACTACTGCCAAATATAATGTAAGTAGATACAAAGTTTTAATGTAATAATATTGACAATCAACTAAATAATATTTTGTACTTGTATTCTGTCTATTTAATTATCAATTTGAGTTATGGCATTGTATGTACATCGTAGAAGTATCTACAGAAAGCTGCAGAACGAAATAGCGGGCGGAATGGAGCCAATGCCAGTAAGGCGCATGAATTGTAAATAATGATAAAATCTGTGTGACCACGTGTGCCCATGCGCGTCAAGCACGTTGACAGTAGTCGTATCACGTTGCGCCCGCTGTGTACATCACTCTGAACTTTGATAAAATTCGTAACATAAAATATTATGAAATTTATTAAAGCTTCAAATTGTTTCCAATACACTTTTGAGTTAGTTATAATGAAGTACTTGAGATAATACAGTACCAAAACGTGGAAACAAAGTAATATCTAACTCTGTCATAAGAAAATTGTAAATAATTATTCTAATATCTATGATACGTGTTTATAAGCTGTTTTGATTGATAGGAGTTTGATTTGGAAACCAAAGTTATCCGTTGTGTATCGTACGAAGGTTAGAAGCGTGACGTTGTAAGGGTTAGGTTTCATTATTTTCTTTTATCGCAAACATAATATACTACACCACGCATTTAGAACGAACGTGTTTACTGTTCCACAGAGTATTAAAAAATAAAAGTGAATGTAACAAACTAATGCCTAAAAGTGGTTTAAGTGTTCAGTAAAGTTGTACTAACTTTGCTGTATTAGCAGAAAATGTACGACATTCTACCTTCATTTATGCTCTGTGCTTTGTACCTTTGAAAGGCAGAGGACAAAGAAGACCATCTCCCCAGTATTTAAAATTGCCGAAAAATTGGTTAAAATGTCTGCTGTTAAGTCAAAAGTTTATACCTCATGGAGATGCCATCAAGATAAGAGAAAAA
Organism: Cybosia mesomella; assembly: GCA_946251805.1. Classification (NCBI taxonomy): domain Eukaryota; kingdom Metazoa; phylum Arthropoda; class Insecta; order Lepidoptera; family Erebidae; genus Cybosia; species Cybosia mesomella. The sequence continues at coordinate 22,329,262 of OX276390.1, read as the reverse complement.
TAGTACATTATAGTGTAAATTAAATTATTGCAAAAATATACCAAAATTCTAAAATTACACTTTTTCGAGTGTGATTTCGCTCATTCAACACATCTCACTCATCACTCATGGAACACGCGTAATTGCAAAATAATTAAGAAAAATAAGAATAAAATAAGAATCATTCTTTCAGTAGGTTTTTTAAGAAAACTAAATTTTGTATTTGAATCGGGAATCTATTTATTTAATCTCAAAAAGATTTAATTGTTGGTAATATCAAAAAGCACTTGTTTTTGAAGAAAAAAAAACTTTAAGAAAAGTAGGGTAGGTATTCCTTGAATAAAATTGAAATTGCTTTGTTCCTTGACCGGAAAACTATCCATCAAATGCATGAAGTAAATGCGCTTTGATGGATACCTTTTCAGTTAGAAATTAATTTGTGTTGGTCTTCGCTGCCCTCTGTGCAAGTAGCTACACGCCGCTGAAGGGTGAACTGCCGCTCGTCTAGCCATATTCAGTTCACGCGTCGTACACCTATTTGTTAGACAATTACATTTTGTTTCCTCAACGCCCGAAGATGAATAGATAGGCGATAAAATTTTTAACTGTATATAAAATATTTATTTATTGTTATTATATTCCATAAATTTTTCTTCTTACATATTTCTCGATTATAAAATGGTAAGAGAGATGCATTATGAAATTAAATACGTATATTTAACGAAAAACGCAAGTGCTTATTATCATAATACTAGTAGGTTTGAGTGTTCATACGCTAAACCGCGCGGCGAGCGGCATCGCTCGTTCGCTACGTCACAACATATACTGTAATTACTTTTGTAAGCATTATTATAAGTGATAACTGTTTACGTTGACACAAGTTTTTCAGTAGTTTTGCAATAACCAGGCTTGGGCATTTTAAATTGGAAACTCAATTATGTATCGCACATGATTCATTTTATTGTTAATAAAAAGATTATGATAATACGAGTCAATGTATTTATTTCTCCCCTACATACAGTATCGAACTTCAGGCGGGCACGTATCACACTTGCGGTTAAACAGCGTAGAAACGACATGGCACAATTGCCATGTTCTATTTGCAAAATGTGATTTCAACCGATTTAGGAATTATTCACATTAATACAAGTATGTTATGAGAAGATTGGAAAAGGAGCACCGATTCTAATTTACCGGTCGCCTTTACTCTAAAACCTTTCATAAAATAATGAACAGGGCCAAAAAAATTTTAGCTAGTGTAATAGAAAGTTCTAAAGCTGACGTACTTTTGAATTAAAATGAAAGTATGCAAGCCAAGTATGTACAGTTCGATCTGAGAAGTACCAATCTTACACCTACCCACCTACCACCTATATCGATGTTAACTAGCAATATACTATATCTGTACGATTAGCGAGATTGCCCGAAGCCGTTACTATTGCCTTTTCTCCTACTACTTTTTGCCCTACCCTTTTCCTTCTGCAATAAGGCCTAGCTGCCAGTAACACTTCTAGTGCCAAGGCAACATGGTGAACCTAAAATATCCGATGATACGAAGTGTACACCGCTACCATCTATCTGTCTGAGTATCTAGTATGTATTGTGGTGAGTCATCTCAGTGATGAAAACTAGTGCGGTGGAAACCCAAGCTCATCTTGTTCAGCTGTGTTGAAGTTTAATGCCGATGCGTTTATGGAAACCTTTCCGGTATTCAGATCCCCAATACTTTCGACAGGTTTAGTTTTCGGGTTTAATCGCTTGAAAATGCAGTTTGATGGATTAAATATTACGCTGCTTTTAGTTCTGTAATGCGGATGGATATGAATTCCTACCGCTACTCAGTCTAAAATTTGGCTTTCAGGTTTAATAGATAGTGTGATAGTACACTAATCACGTAACAATATATGAATTAATAAACTCCAATAGGTGCCTCTGAAATATTTTATTAATTTAATATTTAATATTTATTCTCATGTATACACATCTGGTGTAAATCGTTGCTATCGTTAACGGCCATAAATCAGATAAACAACAGGACGTTGCATCTTGTTTTTTGCAAGGGCCATTGTTTTGCGATACTTGCACCAAGTCTATACAAATATAAGACCGAAACACGTGCAAACTATTGGAGTCCAGTTTTGATTAAGTGTCTGTAAATCACAAGCACAAATACGAGATATGGGTTAAAAAAGGCGTCGGATGGAGAAAGATCGGGGGATGGCAACAGGCAGTGAGTTTTGAGTTCACGAGGTGGACGGACGAGATGGGCACTCTGAGGTGACGACGGGCCAGAACCCCGGCTAGGCTAGGCAAGTAAATTGTGGTTTGTGAGACTTGGTGAGTCAATTCCTTATTCTCTACTATTATCATAATTAATGTTTTATATATGTATTATGTATTGCTATCCACTGTTGAGTAATAAAATATCCAGAGTACTTGCGTATTAATTAACGGTAAAGTTTAAGAGTTGTTTGAATCGACAATACGTTGATATTGGTTACCGGCACCTGTGATAGTGATGCATGTTTCAGAGTCACATGTAAAGACCTAGACGGTAGACCAGTCTTTTGTATAAACGGAGGCTCCTGGCTACTCCATAGGGTACTATGGGCTAGCCACGGGCCGCTGACGACATCTGCCCTGTAATCTACAAGCGTAGCGGCGTTATTTGATGATTAACGGAATACGAATATCGTATGAATGAGTGCAGAGCAAGCTATCGTGCCGAGACTACTGTCGTATAAGTTACTACACCCGTTTTGTCATAACTTTGGAGGGCTCGTGGTTCGACTCCCGATGTAGGCTGCATTGAAGAGCGGCTGAAGCACAAGGGCGGTGCGCTAGTTATGGCAGACGGAAGATTTGAAGTTAAAGTCTTCACAGTACGAATACGAGTTGTTGAGGAGCGTTATCTTGTAAGCTGTACTTAGGAATGCGATTGAATAAATGTGAGACAAGTAACCAAAATTAACGTATGTAACTGTTTTTTTTTAATATTTAGGACACGTCAATTTGACTTCACCTCGCCTGATGGTAAGATGAAGGTAAAGTCTCAGGAAAGAGGGTCACCATTACATACACGTATCATGTTAACAATGGTGGCACTCAGCTTGACGACCTCATCAAAAGCGGATTGTCGTCGCAGCACCGCATGACACCCACCGGTCCCACTAGTGCTGCGACCACAATCCCCCTGCCCGGCTATGCACTTGCTGACCCCTGAACGCAATCAAACCGAAATTGGATTACTATGGAGGGTTTTTTGCAATCGTGCACGGTGGTACCCACCCGGCCGAATTTTGTGACAAATTTGTTTCATCAAATTTCTACCACCAGTTAGTTGTATATATTTTGACTGTCCTCTCTTCCCGTTCCTTTTAATTATCTCCCGAAACGGCCAAGACCAGTGGAGGGATGTCCAAGTCTGGAGACGAGTCCCACAGCGTAGCACGGTGGAGGTGTGCTATCCCCTTATCCCCTTACCCCTTATCTGGGTAGGGGGCTGGATCTCTGATACAGTTGGCGCGTCGAATAGATAAAAATAAATCTTACTCAGCTTTGGCTAGACGTGATACCATCACAATAGGTACAGGTACACTCGATTACACAGAAATAATATTATTATTTCTATGCTGTTAAAAACCCACCCGCAGCTCAGTTATGGAGATCTGAATACTGGAAGGGTTTCCATATACACAGTGTTTCCTTCAAAAGGAAATAATAAAAAAACTTTAACTTAGAATTTATCTGTTAGTTTTGCAAAACATTTAGAGTTTCAGTTTTTTATTTATCCATCATTTTATTCATTCACAGGCACTTGTCATTATAATAATGATGCAAAAAAGGGCAGGTGTACACGACGGAAGTATGCCTATTGCGTTTTGGGTTCAATAATATAACAACAGAAATAATCTACTTAAGTAACTCGCAGCCGGATATACGGAACTTAAAGACTACTAATACGAGAGAGGATTACTCACAACATACTCCGTTCAATGATTAATTGCGCCAAATCCTCAGAGACTTTCAATTCTATGTACAAATAAATAGCTACGTAACAAAATATCCACCGTCAACGGAGTAAAGACAGCAAGAGAGTAATTGTTACATCTGAATTAATTATTGATACTGCTGCAGAGTATTCCCACTGTAGTTGAGATATAAAATATGAAAGTACACGTGTGTATAGTTGGGAAGCTGTTTTATGGAAAGAAATGCTCATGAGAAAACGCCCTCTCTCTGGAGGTTGCTGGGATTTCCACTATGTTTTAATATTTTATTTCGTTCTAACGCGCAATCTACTTCGTTGTTGGCGTTATTGAGCCTCTTTGCTCGTAAATTTTTAGTAATGTATTTAAGACGAAGTTAACTAAGCTTTCTGTATCACTGCACAGTTTTTATATCCTTATTTCATTCGTAGGTCACATTTGGAAATAAAAGGTTTTCTGCATCAACATTTTAGGTGTTTTTTTGTGTCAGTTACAATTCTTACAAAAACAAAGGTAAGTAAGTAAATATTTTGAATTTACACGAGTTTTAGGGCAGATATGGAAAAAATGCTATCGTTCTTACAGTTTGCAAATTGCAAATTACAAGTATTGTTTAAATAATGTTATTCCTTTAAAAACACCTTTTTCTTTTTTTTTTTTTTTTCGTGCGGAAATCCCTCCGGATACCCCCCGCCGGCCAGCGGGGGCGGTTATGTCGGGCTTGCACCGACTAAAACCGCACGCCGTCTCGGGTCTTAAGACGCCGGGGTGTAAGGTTACCCATAGAGCATATCCCTCGCACTCCGACTGACCCTGGGCCATCTCCGGTTTCGAGATGGCCCCCTTACTTGCTCTCCACTGTGCCATCTGCTAATCAGAGGGACACGTGGAAAGCTTCCGAACAGCCCTCAACAGGGCCGTCCTCGCCTCGGTCGGAGTTGGCCGTAGGCGGCAGCGTCTCTCCCACCCTAGGAGAGAGGCGCTGCTGTCTCCGTTGCCCAGGGTGCACCGCGTGGAGGTCCCCAACCAAGCACCCCCCTTTAAAAACACCTGGCTATAATTTTACTTAATATGAATCGTAGTTGTAATAGTTGTGATAGTTACAGAAACTTCAGTAGAAAATCAACATCATCATGTCATGGCTTCTTTTTTTTCTTCTTTTTTTTCTTGCATGGCAATATAGTCAACCCAATTTAGGGGACATTCTTGCCAGTGTCGAGTTGGAAATTTCCCAATTATAAAGTATTTCTTCGGCGTTTGAGTTGAGAATAAAGACAAAAGTTGACTTAGGTGGGCAATATATACACAGATATAATGATAGTTACAAAGATATATTATGAAGACGTAAGAATTTAATAAGCGATTTTATATATAGTTTGTTAGATAACGATAATATAGATGATAGATCGTAGGGTAGAGGAGCTTGATAATGAATCATAATATCAATGGAGAATAATTAGGACACATAAATAGGATATGCATGATGTTACCTTCATCCAAACCACACTCACATAGAGATGAATCGCGCACCCTTAGCTTTGCAAGGTGTGCTGGTGTAGTACAATGGCCAAATCTCAGCCGAGAAATAGTGGAAGAAAATTTCTTTTCGATGTATAATTTAGAGAACCATGGGTGCATGGTTATACATGGTTGAAGGCATCGATAAAAGTTTCCCTTATTGGAAGTCGACCAAATGTTATTCCAACTCTCCTCAAGATAAATACGAGGAAGTATAGACAAATCATTACTATTGACTAGTTGGTTATTCGTACTGCCCTGTAGAGCAGCCAATTTCGCCAATTCATCTACCATCTCATTTCCTTTGATACTCGAGTGACCAGGAATCCATGCAAGGGTGACTTGTAAATCACGGTCATTACATTCCAACAGTTTAGCTTTAATTTCTAAAGATAACGGTGAAAATCAATTTTTATTGAATGGGTTTGAAAGCAGCGATTGTAAGCAACTAAGAGAATCCGAAAAAATAATTAATTCAGGTATATTTTTAATAAGAATGTGTCGTACGCACTCAAGAATAGCCATACCTTCTCCAGAATAAATAGAAAGAATGCCAGGGTATTTAAATAGTTTAAAGTGACCCGAATGGAAATCTAAAAAGGCTGAACCTACCACATTATTGTTGTCATTAAGACCCGGAACTAAAGGAACAGAAGGAAATGTTTTCGATGCATCCGTAAAAAATACGACAGCGTTTTGACAATGCTGATGCACGAACGCATCTAACACACGATTAGGGTTTAGGATGACTGAATGTTTTTTGATACCTAGTGTCAGAAGGACATTTGGCAAAAAAGTTAAAACTTTGTAGTCATAAAAGAATAGAGGATGACACGGAAAATCTACTATATGCACCTTAAGATCAATGAATTTTCTAAGACTAGCTAATAGATTAGGTACAGTTTTATTATTCCAAAATCGATTGCCACTTACAATCAAAGAGTTTAATTGTTGAAGTTTTGATATTAACGGATGTGATTTATACTGAGTTAACTTAAACAAATACCTATCAGACAAAAATTGCCTCCTAAGATCTAGAGGAGGATCAGCACATTCAATTTGGAGGGCATTTATTGGGGTGCTTTTCATCGCTCCAATCACAAGGCGTAAGCTTTGAGATTGAATTAAATCTAATTTATGAAGTGCATTCTTATTTGCAGGTTCCAATGTGAAGGACCCAAAATCCAACAAACTTCTTATTAAAGCATTATAAATCAATTTAAGACAAGACGGATGAGCGCCCCACCAGACACCAGCTAAAGCTCTCAACACATTAATGTTTTTCTCACATTTTTTACTTATATAATTGATATGTGCGACAACATTCATTTTACTATCGAAAATTTTCCCCAAGAAACGTGCCTCTTTAGCAGTTGGGATTACCGACTGCCCAAGAGAAACACTTACCAGTGGGATAGATCTTTTACGAGAAAATACAACAGCAATACTTTTAGAAGCTGAGAGAGATAAGTCGTGATTTAATAGCCAAGTTACGAGATTATCTAACGAATTTTGCAAATTTAGTGTAGCTTGTTCTATAGAGGAATGAGAGGAATAAATGAGCAAATCATCAGCGTACTGCAAAACAGAACAAGAAGGATGAAAGTTTAAATCAATATCCCTTGTATATACATCATACAATAAAGGGCTTAATACTGAGCCCTGAGGAATCCCTTTCCAAAGTGTTCTATTTGGAAGGTTTAGATCGGAAACACGTAAACTAATAGTTCTCCCTGTAAATAAGTTAAACACGAAGTTGATCAATTTTGGAGGTATTTTTAAGTTAAACAAGTTTTGTTTTAGCATTGCTAGGTTAACATTATCATAAGCGGCACTAACGTCCAGAAAAGCACAAACAGTAGATTCCTTACCAGAGAATGACAGGAGTATATCAGTAAACAAAATACTATGATTATCTGCAACACTTTTACCTTTCCTAAAACCATATTGAGAGCTAGATAACGAATTGTTATGTTCCAAAAACCATTCCATCCTATTTTTAATTAAATGCTCTGTTATTTTACAAAGCACAGAAGATAACGCTACTGGTCTGTACGAAGAAAACATGAGAGGGTCTTTGTGCGGTTTCAAGATTGGAATAATGATTTGATTCTTCCAGGATACTGGAATAGAGCCAGTTTCAATAACTAAATTTATTATCTCCAAAAAGTAAGAGAGGGTCGATGGTAAGCAGTTAATAAGAAAAGATTAAGGTATACCGTCTTTCCCTGGCGTGGAATCCGATACACGATTCAGAACAAAATTCAGTTCGGGGAGCGTAAATGGAGAATTCATAGTGTCGCTTCCAGATGGATACAAATATGAATATGGCATTTGATTTATATTGGGCACCATATCTGGCGCAAGGTTATAAAAGAATGGTTCAACCCATTCATGAGAAAAGGAAGAACATGAAGTGTCAGTAAAAGAGGATCTATAGCGATGAACATTTTTCCATACTAGTGACAAAGGGGTATCAGGTGAGAGCGAGGCACAAAAGCGGTGCCAGCCATCGCGCTTCTTTTTACGAAGCAGACGCTTAGTAGCAGCCTCTGTGTTTCGGAATTGTAAGAAAATATTTAAATCCACATAATTACGGCATAACAGTTGACTCACATTTCTTTTCTTGACTGCTTCCGTACATTCACTATCCCACCAAGGTGGTGAAGGTATTTTTCCCCTGGTAACTTTTTTACATGGAAATAGCTCATCAGCTGTTGACAACATTATAGCAATAAACGTCTCATACGAATCCAGTACGTTATTTGAGGTTATTTTTGGAAGCATTGAAACCTTTTGGTCCAAAAGGGAACTATATGCCTTCCAGTCAACATTTGAAATATTATATTTGAGAAGAGGAGGAAGATGTTCAACAAAAGCATCCCTGGAAGAGGGTTTAGATAAAACAATAGGAAAATGATCGCTACCATGTGATAATGGTAAACATATCCATGAAAACAGACCCACGAGGGAAGGAGAACACAGAGAAAGATCTACATAACTACGATTTTGATCTGGAACGGGGCAGCGAGTAGGTAGACCTGTATTTATTACACAAAGATTCAAATCGTCAATAAGCTTAGCAATTCCAATGCCAAAATGATCATCCTTAGGAGCTCCCCATAATGAATGGTGTGCATTAAAGTCACCTAAAATAAGTACAGGTGAAGGCAATGATTCAATGATATATTTTAATAATGGTAACAAAGACCCATCCTTTCTAGAAATATAAATGGAAAGAAAAGTAATGTTACCTACCCTTGCTGCCACAGCATCTAAATGATTGCTGTTAAAATGAGGTAACTGTAACTGATTGAAATAACAATTATTCTTTATGAGGAGGGCTGCCCCTCCCCAACCATCTGTTCTATCACATCTGAGAACAGTAAAACCAGGTATACGATAATTAATACCAGGCTTCAGCCAAGTCTCAGAGATGGCAAGCACAAATGGTTTATATTTATTAATCAAGTAAATAATTTCAGATTGTTTGGATCTAACACTCTTTGTATTCCACTGGACTATCTGGTCCATAACGAAGGTTAATAATAGATATGGAAATTGTTTGTATAAGTTTCAGAGCAACGTTGTACGGTATTGTTGAATTTAAAATTATACTGACCAAATTAGATAGCAGAAGATTCAGATCTTCTGAAGATGCAATGGGATTTACATCACCCTTCTCTTTAAATTGTAAAGCACAACCGTTTTCAGCTTGGGGGGCAGTGAAAGAGTTGATTATGTTGCTGTGGGCAACTTTATCATACCCTTGTGTTTGTGCCAGTGGTTTCTGATTTTTGGATTTATTGATGACAGTTTTCTTTTCCCAAATTTTTTTATTAACATTTTCAGGAACCTGTTTTGGTGGAGCCTTGGGCAGAGAAGTAGCAACCTCTGAAAATTACAACTTAGCAACTGGGAATAATTCTGATGCTTCCTAGTACGAGATGGAGTTTTTGGACATATGTGCTTTTATATTAGATTGTCTAACATATTCTGGACAACAATTGTCTGTAGCTTTATGAGCACCAGAGCAATTTATACAAATGAAGCCCTCACCTAGATCACACTTACTGCCATCATGGTCCAAGCCACATTTAAAGCATCTTGGATTACTTCTACACGAAGTTCTGGTGTGGCCAAAACGACAGCACTGATAGCACTGAATAGTTGGATATATATATTGTGACACAGGCAATGAAGAATAAAATGCATAAACCCTTGAAGGGAGGTTCTGACCATTAAATGTCAAAACAACAGATTGAGTGGGTATCCACTCAACACCATTAGATGTGACCGATTTTCTTGAAATTCTACGTGACCGCAGAATCGCGCCACAGCCATCAGGAACCTGAACATTGTCCAAAATGTCCTGGTGTGACCAATCTATGGGAACACCTTTTACAATAACCATTTTAGAAATGTTAAACACCGGAATACTAACTTTATATTTTTTACTACTTGCCAATAAGTAATTTTTCAGGAAATTATTTGCTTCCTTGGCTGTCTTAAAAGTTATTGAGAGACGATTACGCCCTATTCTTCTTATGCCATTCTGTACAATCGCGCGTAGCCCATTCTTATGTAAAAACGCAGAAAAAGTGAGTGGGTGTAAACTAGATCCTTGTTTTGGATCCAATTCAATAAATTGAGCATACACAATATATGGGCCTGGATCCCTGTCATTGTATAGAGTCCGAAAAACAGTAGTGGTAGTGGCAGATTCATCAGCGGAACTGGACTGAACCACAGGGAGAGACGTGTCCATTTTTGGGTCTTTGGTAAAATTTACTTTATTTGCCATTTTAGATCCACCTGCTAATTTGGTAATTTTACCAGTTTTTACAGCTTTAGGCTTATTCATTTTTTTAAATTTTACGTAGCTTTCTAAAGCAACATCATTAATTTGATTGGCAGCCGCTACGAGTGTGTCTATACCTCTTGACGACGACGGTGGCGTCGTGAAAATGTTATTTGGATCAAGGTCCCCCTCAATGGACGAATCCATTGGGGGGACAAAATAATGTACAAAAACTTACCAACTAATAAATATTGACGTATTTACACTAAAAATATACAATTTAACTACAAATAAATACAAATATTGTACAAGAAATAAATTAATAAATTTTAACACAAAATATAGCGCCTTTTCAGTTTCCCGCCCTTTTTCCGACCCGTCATGGCTTCAAGATCCACACTCTATGTTAATTTTTTCTGAATACCGACTGTGAAAAATTTGCTTCAAAATTTAACTAAACAAAAGTCTTTTGATACACAAGAACATGACAAAACATCGAATTTTAAACCTCCTACTCAGGCAAACGGCGGGAAGGACGGGAAGCAATGCAGTGGTATTAATTGTTAAATTCCTAGCGTCTTAAATTTTATAGGTAATTCCGTAACTCGTACAGGAATATATGTCATTTAAAGCTTTCTTAACCCCCGCCTTACGGCTGGCAAGCAGTATCGTTTGTCTGCATTCCTTCCGCTTCGTTGCATTTAAATCTAAACCGCAGAGCTTGCAACATGCAGACAACCTACACCATATATTTAAAGATTTTCTCACCAAGCGCTGATATGATTAAGAGTTAACTTCAACACTTAATATTCAGTGTAATACTTTAATAGATATACTCGTACATGTAAGACTTACGCCACTCCATCATTTACTCGGGCGTGTTAATAAAGGCAGCTGAGAGATTAAATCCGGTGCACGGTAGAGCCATATTGTTCGTTTATTATCTAACTAACCTTAATCTTGACATCATAGTATGTAAAAGCATACTTTTATACTATTTAATAAGAGTATGTGGGGCTCCATTACGACCTTGGGGCACAAGTCAACCGGTATTTCTTCTCAATGATAGACGGAGCTACGCTTTGGCGTAGGCTTTCCTCTCGGAGTTGGGAGGTCAGGTGGTAGTCGCTCCCATAAATGCCAAACAAACCAACAAAAGGACGAGGAGAGCGAACCCCGTCTTTAAGGAGCGAGCTTTGGATGCGATTGGGATTGGCGCTTGGATGAAGAGAGAGAGAGAAAATTAACCGGATAGTAAACCGACTGCTCGGTTTGAGTTTTACAAAAATCTTCGAATGACTTAACCGTCCCGTTATAGAGCAATTGTTACTGTATAAAACATACTGCTTGCGGAGGCTCTGGTCGAATATCATACAAATTTATGAAGTCTTTAATTTTCGTGACGTTGGATCAGCATGATCGCGATCGAAAATTCATACTAGGCTTATAGTTGTTATATAATTTGGGAGTACTAACTCCTACCAAGGAAAGTTAAAACTGCACAATAAAATGATACACATAAATAATTGAGGTTTTCAAGTATATTCAAAATAAATACGAACGTTACCACGAAGAAGCACTTTCGCACTGATTACATTAATATCAACACAGCCAGTAGGAAATGAGCTCACAGCCATTTACCGCACTCAAGAACCTCCGTATAAGATCACCTCACATTTCCAATACATTAATTATTAAATTAAATCCCGGGCACCGAGCTACTTTATTTATAATAAAAGAATCAAATTACTTTAGGGAAATACGCAGCTCAGACACAGAGTTACCGCTACGGGAAAAATATAAATTTTAAAGATAGTGTACCTTGTGCCTTCTTTGTTGCACACAGTCATGGAGATATTTCAATTAACATAAATATAGGAGGTAAATATAGGAGTACATCCTGTTTGTGAATTCCACGCGTGGAGCAGTAGTTATTCACGTAGGTGACATCACCCTGGTAAGTAAAGTAGCATTTATAGACATTTTGAAATCGAATCCCTTCGTTCAGTGTTTCTGAAAAAAATATAAGATTGCTAGTGATTAAGAATATCATCATCATCATCAGCCGTAGGAAGTCCACTGCTGAACATAGACCTCCCCCTTCGACTTCCATTTCGACCGGTCCGTAGCGGCCTGCATCCATCGAGTCCCTGCGCTCTTTGCTAGGTTGTCTGTCCACCTTGCGCCAGAGGCCTTCCTACGCTGCGCTTGCCATCACATGGTGTCCACTCAAGGACCTTTCTACCACGGCCATCGGTTCTCCGAGCTATGTACCCTGCCCACTGCCACTTCAGTTTGCTGACTCGCTCTGGTATGTTGGTAACTCTGGTTAAGAATATACTTCTAATTCATTTTGAAAGCAATAGGAGAGCTTCCTTCAATGGTTACTGTTGTACCTATCCGAAAATTTTCCTAGCTAGAAATTACCGTCATTGACCATCCAGCCAAGCAGTGAATTCAGCGTAAGTTTGGACGTATCATACATTCGTATCTTTCATCTGAGTGGTCTATTGGTGTCATATAAGTCAGCATCAGTATGAGACCGAGATTCTTAGCAATCCATGGATTCTCCGTGCTAGTGCCGGGTCCATCGCGTTGCTGAGTTGGGAACTCGGGACAGTGCTTCGGACTTGTAACCCAAGTGTAGGTTTAGAAGGGGCCTCTTTAGTCGATGTACATCAACACTCACCTTCACTACCCAAGTTCCCCTCCCTTTTTTTTTGATTTACGTGCGGAAATTCCTTCGGATACCCCCCCGCCGGCCAGCGGGGGTGGTTATGACTCTTTTAGTCTATGAGTCTTTTACTCTATGAGTCGTGTATCGACTAAAACTGCACGGTGTCCTCCCCAAGTGTCCGTTGCCGGGCACCCCGGGTAAGCCCTCGAAAGGATAACCCCAAGGTTGCCGGCGGACTTTGGCCGCCACCGCGGCCTCGCCTGGTGGGGTGGGGTTTTATCCCGCTTCGGTGAGTTGGCAGGCGTGTGTAGGGCACACACGACACGCCTCCGCCACGGCCTGCTTCTGTAAGGACAGCGAGTCGGCCAACTGCCGTCCTCAGGCCCCGATCATGGAGGTCGGTAGCCCCGGGCGTAGATGAGCAGACTGCGAAACTCGGGGGGAGGGTTCTCTCCCGCTCCCTCTCCGCCGTCTCTTTCACGCGCATTACCTACTCGCAGAAAGAGGCGGCGGCGTGCCACTTGCTCCCGTCGGAGACCACGGCCCTCACCATGGTCTCCAACGAGAGAACATCCACGCCCAGGACCTCAACGAGATCCTGGCGTTGACTTGCTCACGTGGGGCATTCCACCAACGTGTGGAGCGCCGTGTCTTTGCCAGGATCCTCGCAGTGCTGGCACTGCGGCGTTGTCTCCCGGTGGATGCGCCATAGATACTTACCGAAACACCCGTGTCCGGTAAATATCTGGCACATCCGGTAGGAGAGATCCCCATGGTCCCTCTCCAACCACTCCTTCATAATCGATCTCACCGCCGCAATGGTGGATTCCCCCACCTTGGATGCTTGGATAAAATAATACAGGAAAAATCTGAAATTGTCCTGGTGAGTCTATGGCACGGGAATACGTGAAGAGTATCGTTAGTATATTATATTCTAGAGGGGTTTCATTAAAATAAATTTAGAGAGAGGAAGAGCCAGCATGCTTGTGATGGTTTGTGTTTCACGGCAGGCAGTGAATTAGAGACCGATATTCTTAGCAATCCATGGATTCTCCGTGCGGGTGCCGGGTCCATCGCGTTGCTGAGTTGGGAACTCGGGACAGTGCTTGGGATATATTGATTTAAACTTACACGATTTTCACACATAATTATTGTTTATACGGGACTTAATCGCGTTAATAAATATATAATGGTATACATTTACCTCGACGTTTCGGACGCGATGTTGCGCCCATGGTCGCGAGTAGGACTTGCGACCCAAGTGTAGGTTTAGAAGGGGCCCCTTTTGTTGATGTACATCAACACTCATCTTCACTACCCAAGTTCCCCTCCCTGCCTAACCAAATTTGATGCGAACCTACTAGTGCCGCTTTAGACATTCGTCCTAGTGATGAGCTTATTGTAGCTCTCGATAGGCCTACATCTTTAAGTAGGTTATAGAGAGATTTTGCTGGTATACCTCTCGCTCCCACTTCCACTGCATACAAATTAACCACGTCACCGTTTTTGATTAATTCGTTTGTGAGATCATAGTATTTATTTTTCTTTATTGTATGGTCCTTTGGTATATTTGTTTCCCACGGTACAGTAAGTTCCACAAGGACCACATTTTTTTTCGTTTTCGAATAAAGAAATATGTCAGGACGACATAACCACCCCCGCTAACTAGCGGGGGGGTAACCGAAGGGATTTCCGCAAGTAAATAAAAAAAAGGTCTAGATGACGAAACCCCAACATTCTCCGGAATTTTATAGTGCTTTTCATACGTGTCGATTGGGAGAGTCTAATCTGGGGCAGTATCTGAGCTTGAATAAGGTTTGTTCCTGGATTTTATGGATGAACCTTCAGACACAAAGTTGATATGACGTCTGTTAGTAGTCAATTCTTTTTGGGCTATAGCTACTGCCGGGCTCATTGCTTCATGTATGATGATAAGCACCTTATCGTGGCGGCGTGAGAATAGGCCTCTATCAAGAAGCACCCTACATCCTACTAATATGTGCCTAGCCGTCCCTATTGCCTCGCCACAAGTATAACATTGTTTTTCTGTGGCCTTCCCCCACCTTACTAGGTTACTGGGAAAGTCATCTTAAAGGCGTTAAGATAGAATTTTAACAGGGCCGGCGACCACTCATAAATCAAGGTGCGCCACTTTAAGGCCATCGGTATGCAGAACTCTCCCATTGTCTACCATTCATTTTGGATTTCCAAAATCATCGCGTGCACTCGATATTTATCATTTTCGTCTTGTTTTAGAAAGGACCTAAGTATATCCTGGTCTCTTTTTGGCTCTCGTATTCCTAACCCCACTCTGTTCGACTGGGATCCCTATCATAAATCGTTTATGGAATAGGAGTCTAGATTCAAGCTCGGACGCGTTATTATCTTTCGGGAGTGCCCTGACTGTGTCATCTTGGGATTTACCTAAGATGTGGCCTTTGGTAACTCTAAGGTGTTTATAGAGCTCCGATGGTTTCTTTAATTTCACCCCAAATTTATTTTGATCCCTAAATAGAGCAGAGGGATCAGCAGAAGGCGCTAGTCCAAGCCATGAAGCTCTAGAATAGGCTAGGTCTAGGGGGAAGTACCACTCTTGCACTTGATATTGACGTGCGATGTATTGTAGTCGCAACTGCCGGCATCTCTTTATTTTCCTTTTCACATTCTCTTCCCCTTTTCCCTCTTAATACCGCTTTGCAAGTAATAAAACGCGAGTAAAGCTTCTAGTGTTATAATCCCTCATAGGCTACGTTTATCGGTCACCAGATGAGCTGTGAGCTTATTTGATAATATATAGCGAATTTTATCAGTGAAAATCCATTCAAATAAACTGGGTTATTACTTATTATTCAATTAAATTCATTTGTTAAAAGTAATTACGCAGTTTTGTTCCTATCATTGGTGAAATCAGCTGGTAATCATTATAAAAAATGTTGAGACTTAAATACACTAATACTATGTCTTTTACGATTATATTCATTCGAATAAAGATCCTGCTAAATATACTATCTCACGACTGGAATGTATAAGAACTAAATCGAATTCAAAACTCGTTCGTGAATCCATCAATAATAAATATTACATACGATAGAAAATCAAAAAGGATGCCCGCCGACGTGGGTTTTAAGCCTCCTCGGAATTGCGTCCACAACTTTGCATGATCCAATTACTCAGTTATTGAACTTGAAAACATCTTAATCTTGTTTCTTTCTTAACGGCTTTTCAAAATCAAATTTGATTTTTAATGGAAAATAACAACACAATGTTATTATCAGCCTTCTTTACTCATTCTCCATGATGATACTGTTAGAAAGTGGACTGGCCAGTGTTATTCTTCATTGCAGGTCATGATAATGTCCAGGTGGACCAAACTGTACGAAATTCAATTCCTAGCTTCACAGCTTTTTTACCGTCATAAATATGAATACTGTTCGTTATATACGATTTACATTTCATTCAATATGTACCAATTGATTGGATTCATGCATATATCAATAATAATCCTTTTATAATTAACTTTATGATGGAAAGATTTTCTATGAATATCAGCTTAACGCTTGAAATATAAATTTGTACAGTATCAGCAGGCACGCTCTCTTGAACAGGCATAACATTTTATCAAATATTATGTATATAAATAAAAATGAATCGTAAAAGGTGTAGCTAAGCTCAAACCTTGAGAAAGACTCGACCAATTCGGCTACTTTTCAAATTTTAGCTAAGGTTCCTATGGAGAAAAAAAAACGTAAAAATTGCAAGAAAAATGGTACAAACAACATTTTTCTATTCCCATTCTAAAACAACAGAGTACAATAAAACATTTGTCTCCAGCTGTCATATTTGACTTGTCTGTAGTTATTATTATTAAATAAAAAAACTGAGCCACCGGTCACCCAGGTATTTCCTATTAAGTGAACTGTAGAATTAAGGCACAAGCTTTACATTATTTTGTAATATCTATATTTTGAAATATATTATACTATGCCACCTTTCTTGCTACCTTCCTTGGAAAAGAAAGTCCTCGATCTGATTGACATACGTAGGTACGTCTAGAATCTAGATTAAATTTTACCCAGTTATCCATTCACCCTTGCCTCATAAATCTATTAACTACTTTGTTAGTAATCATAGAACTGATGATCCATTCCCTACTAGTATTGAACCCACGTCAGTTAGGTAGGTGGGCAGTAGATCAAATTCGGACGTGCTCGGCCACTTTCTCATTGATATTTTCTTTTCTCGATTTTTACAACGGATTTTTCCTTTGTGTTTTATTTTAACTGTTATGCGGTGGACGTTGCATCAGCGGAAAGGTGCAAGGTGGTGCGGGAGAGGGGTGGCGTAGTGACGTCACTGCGTGGGTGTATATTTAGTATACACTAGGCCTCGAATCGGTCTGAAAATAGTTGCTGCTTTATATGTAGGTACACATATTATGAAGGAGACACTTTAGATTTGGCGTAATGTATATGAATGTAAGTTTCTGTATTATGACTTCGCATTCTAGAACTCAAACTAAGCATAGCTTGTAATATGAGTTATATAATGCGGATAAAATATACTTAAATAAATAGGTTTTTTTTTGTAAATACTATACACCCACAACAATGCCATATCTACGCATATGAAGATTTGTTTGTTGTTTGATTGTTGCTATAAAAAAGTACAGGTATTGGGAGGGCACTTTAGGTCCTAAAGTTGTATGGGGTCCACCAAGACCTATGGGGTGAACTCAACCTCATATGCAAGCTAGTAAACCTCCTGATTGTAAGACACGGTTCTAGCGCAGGCTTTCCTATCAAGGTTGGGAGGTAAGATTAACGGAAGTCGCTCCCATGAAAGTCGTATATTATGCTAAACAAAAAGGAGGTGAAGGTGTAAGCAGACCCCAGGCTTCAAGTGAAAGCCTCGGATGCAACCGGGAAAGACACTAGGGTGGTGATGATTACTGATGTAGAAAGAAAGAAAGAAATTAAGTTTATTAGGGACACGCACAAGCATGTAATGCTCACGAAGGAGATGGCGGAGCGCGCCCGGGAGAGATTTAGAACTCTCCCGGCTCGCCCAGCCCGCAACATGCTCGCCGCGCGTTGCAGGCAACTTAGGCTCCGGAGGTCGGTTAACGGGAATTAAAGGGGTTAAAGGGAATTCCGCACGAAATAAAAAAGGTACACGCACAAATACGTTACAACAAAAATATATATATACACATATAGATAATAGGTGTGCGAGCCTCAAAAGGTCGTCATCTCAGCATAAATGCTGCCCATCACATGCTAAACATATGATGAGCAGCGCTAATATTCCGATGGCGCCTTTGTAACGCACGTGTGCACAAGTACACAAGAATTCACATAATAACTTATTATTATTACACACACAGAACATATTATATTATACATATACATTTTATATTAGACATATTATAACAACCAGAATATAAATATAACAAAACAAAACACACCTAAAATTAACCATTGGTTTCTGTGCGTACTTCATAGATACAAGAAAAACCAGCCAAGTGCGAGTCGGACTCGCCCATGTAGAGTTCCGTAGCAACAAGTAAAATGTTTATATTTGAGTTAATTGAATGAATAGTGTGATGGTACCACCTCTAGCCAAAGCTGAGTAAAATTCATTTATATCTATTCGACGCGCCAACCATACAAGAGTTTCAGCCCCCTACCCAGATAGGGGGACGTAGCGCCCCTCAACCGCGCTACGCTGTGGGACTCGTCTCCAGACTTGGACATCCCTCCACTGGTCTTGGCTAATTCGAGGGATAATGAAAATGAACGCGAAGAGAGGACAGTCAAAATATATACAACAAACAGTTAAATACGTTAATTTTGGTTACTTGTCTCACATTTATTCAATCGCACGCCTAAGTACAGTTTACCAAATAACGTTCCTCAATAACTCGTATTCGTACCGTGAAGACTTTAACTTCAATCTTCCGTCTGCCATAACTGGCGTACCGCCTCTTTGCTTTAGCCGCTCATCAATGCAAACTACATCGGGAATTGAACCACGAGCCCTCCAAGTGACAAGACGGTTGTAATAACTTATACGACAGTAGATAAGAGTCTCGGCACGTCAGTTTGCTCTGCACTCATTCAAACGATATTCGTATTCCGCTAATCATCAAATAACGCCGCTTTGCTTGAAGATTACAGGACAGATGTCATCAACGGCCCGTGGCTACTCCATAGAGTAACCAGGAGCCTCCGTTTATACAAGAGCCTGGTCTACCGTTTAGCTCGTTACATGTGACTCTCAACCATACATCTGTAACACAGGTACCGTAAACCAATATCAACGCAGTGTCGATTCAAACAACTCTTAGATTATACAGTTAATTTTTATACAAGTACTCTGGGTATTCTATTAATCAATCTCCACGGTTGCAATGCAGCAATGCATAATACATATATAAAACATTAAATATAATAATAGTTAAGAATAAGGAATTGACTCACCAAGTCTCACACGCCCACAACGTACTCACAGGGGGTCCTAGCCTATGTTCCCACAGGCCGCCTCTCTCGTCCGTCCACCTCGCGAGCTCAAAACTAACTGCCTCGTCATCCCCAAACCTTCCTCCATCAAACACCTTTTTAACCCATATCTCGTATTTGTGCTTGTAACTGTTGTGTCTGTAACTTAACCAAAACTGGACTCCAATAGTTTGCACGTGTTTGGGTCGTACATTTGTATAGAATCGGTGACAGTATCGCTAAACAATCGCCCTCACAAGAAATCAAGATGCAACGTCCTGTTGTTTATCTGATTTATGGCCGTTAACGATAGCAACGATTTACACCAGATGTGTATACATGAGAATAAATATAAAATATTAAATTAATAAAATATTTCAAATGCGCCTATTGCTGTTTATTAATTTATACGTTACGTGATTAGTGTACTATCACAATAGTAAATGACGATAAAAAAACTACTCGCTACTTGAGTTTCAGTTCTAAGTATGGGAAACCCCCAAAATTTATTGTCTTTTTTCTATTTTTGTGTGAAAATTTTAATGCGGTTCACAGAATACATCTACTTACCAAGTTTCAACAGCATAGTTCTTATAGTTTCGGAAGAAAGTGGCTGTGACATATGGACGGACAGACAGACAGACATGACGAATCTATAAGGGTTCCGTTTTTTGGCATTTGGCAACGGAACCCTAAATATAGTAATATTTTAAGAAAAATAGAAATATTTATCAGAAATTATTATATTTGTGGTTCTAAAGTTACAGCCTAATGAAGGATATATATAGCAGATCACCTTTTAGATATAAAACACTTAAACTAAAACTCCATAATGGTTTATTACATAGAGTTCATTTTTATGTTTGTAACCTACCCGTGCTCTAAGCACACTCGATATCGATCTTACATTAAATCTATCAACGGCGGGAATCCTTGTGCTAGCACTGTGGGTACAATGACACTCGTAGTCTCCTAATAGACTGTGAGCTTAATGAGATTTAGAAGACCTTAAACTTGTGTTCGTCTTTTGGACAGCTTCGTTACATTTTTGTGAGTTGTTATTTTAAACTTTATATTGTTAATATTTGAAACTTTACCTAAATATTTTGCAATATTTTTTCTTATTACATATTATATTTTTATTCTTATGTCCCACTCAACAGCTGAAGCCAATGAAATTAAAATATAAATGATTTGGTAGTTGATTTATAGGTACTTTTTAAATCTTAATAACTACGAGCTTGTGTATAAAATAACTTTAGCATCTTTTTCGATATCTCTACAACTAATAAACTGTACTTTCACCACCCGTTAGGTACGGAACGAAACGGAATGGAGGATTGGCTAGAGAGACTGGACCGGAAACCTCTCGTACCGACTGACGCAGGTGATCTCCGGTAAGGGGGGGAGCTTCCGGGACCACCTGCATCGGATCAGGAAGGAGCCACCGCCTGAGTGCCATCAATACGACGCGAGCGAGGACTCGGGGCTGCACACGCTGGCGGACTGCCCGGCGTGGTAGGCGCCGAGGCGTGACGTCGTGGCACCCATCGGGGTGGGAGTCCTCTCGCTCGGCAGCATGATTGCGGCAATGGAGCGGAGCGCGAGCGCGAGGGCCACCGCCACCTCTGCGAGCATGTAATGCTCTCGAAGGAGATGCAGGCCCGGGAGAGATTTAGAACTCTCCCAGCCCGCCGAGCTCGCAACATGATCGCCGCGCGTCGCAGGCGACTCAGGTGACGGAGGTCCCTTAACGACCTCCGTCCTCCATGAGCACAGGCCTGAGGGTGGCAGTGAGGCCCCTGCAGAAGCAGGCCGGGACGGTGGGGCGACTAGCACCCCTCCCCCAAACCGGGACAAGACTGGGACACCGTGGTTCCCAAACCCGAGGGGGCCATCTTGAAACCGGAGATGGCCCAGAGTCAGTCTGGGTGCGAGGGATATGCTCTATGGGCAACCTTACACCTCGGTGTTTTAAGACTCGAGACCGCGTGCGGCTTGATCCCGATGCGATTTCCTCCCACGATGATACTGGATTCACTGGATCCCTCGGGTGGCTTGCTCTGAGGCCCATGAAAGAATAGGGTCTGGGTTTCATGCAGAGCCACCTCGAGACCCAGCCGCTGGATCCGCTCTAAGACTTGGGCAACCGCGGTCGTGACCTTCATCGTCGCTTCGCGGTACGTCGCCCCGCACGCCGTCACGAGCGTGTCGTCCGCGTAGCACGTGACGGCGGACTAGGGAAATACCTACGAATCATATTTACTAAACTAAACTGGTGTGCTTTAAACGTTAAAATAGTACCGTAAAGTGCTACAGTGGTTTTTATGATCTACCTAATTCTAACTTAAACTAACTTATTCTTGAGAATTAAAAAAATCGTATATTTTTTTGAAGCAGTTTAGTTGAGTCCTTAATATATTAATATTTTGCTGTCAATCGTAAATAATCTACTGATCAAGTCCAGTGAGAGTGTAGCCGTGGACACAATGAACGTAATACTATGCTAAATGGTTTACAGTCTATATAAGGAGTGGTGAACTATCCAGGAGTAGTGTCAACTAACGTGAATTGGAGTGCAGTTAACTGTTTTTACTTTAAAAATAAAACGGATATCGCGCTAGCTTGTTTGAATAAAAAAGTGGCTTTTATGTAGTTTGCTACGTTTTTTAGTGCTCTATATGTGACAGAAGAATAAAAAAAATGTTAACCATCATTAGGTGTATTCTCTCAAATTCTTGAATTTACGGTAGCCTTCATGTTCGTGACATCACGGATAACATGCAGGAGAACCGCGTTCGCTGTTGCGGCTGCGTTTTGCGGCTACATGGGTCAGAAATGTCTGGCCATGCTGACCGGCCGGGCCCGGTAGGTGAGTCAAACCAAGAAGTGCTGGCTAGGCGTCGTAGAATATAATATGCGTGCCAATGGTCTCACTACCATGGATGATCAAGACCGTGCGAACTTTAGAAATAAAAAGTAAAACTAAAGATGACGATGATGTTTAACATAATATTAAGTACCATATTATTGTAAATAAATGACTTTCAATTCAAAGTTTTAAAGAGTCCTAATGAATGGAATCTCATAACCGTAACCAGAACATAATACAAAATAAATAAAGCACTCATAATTGAATATTAGGGGGATGAGATTAAGTAGGCCGCATCCAGCGTGTTTTTTTGACCAGATTTGGCACATACACTACAGTTTCATTACGTTAGTGTAAAAATATGCAAAATAATTTTCACAAGAAAATAGGCGAAGTTAAATTTTGAACGGCGTAGCGTGCCAGAAAGTGTCGCTTTGATTGTCTTGCATATACCCTATAGTAGTGGTAAAGCATTCATTTATTATTATTGCTATCGGCTTCGCTTTAAGTTTTTAAGTAATTAAGTTTAGTCTAGCTACCTTCAAAAATGAATTAATGATAAAATGCATTTTTACAAACAAGTTTAAGTCAAATATCCTGACACTGAAATATTTGATATGATTCAAATATGTTGTATAATATTAGTCTTGTCTTCAGTAGAGAAAATGGTGAGGATACATATTAGTCTCTTTAAACTTCTTTGGTTAAGTTAAGAAAACAAATGTATAGAATTGGTACAAATTATCCTTTCAAAAAATTACAAATTCATTCCAGCGGCTATTTCGATCACTTTTCTGACTCGGTCGGAACATACTTTTCTCTTTATTATTGACTATCAGATGCCCTTGGCTCCCCTGCGTGGAGGTCGGTTTTTTAAATACTTAGTCCGTCAAATTTATTGCACCCCTCCTGATGGTAAGTTGAGGTGAAGTCCAAAAAGTACTGGCCACCATTTACAGAGATTGTCCCTAGAATGGTGGGCCCTACCTAGACAGCCTCGACAGATGTTATTTCACGTCCCGCTTAAAGAGCCCAGGATTGTAGGAAGAAGGGAACACGTGTGTGGGTAAAGCGTTCCAGTTCTTTATGGTCCGACAAAAAAAGGAGTCACCAAACGTCTTGGTTCACGTTGGTTTGGTATCGATTGCACTGTATGAGGATGACACCTAAGTCCTGATGATGATGTTGTTCGTTATCGTTTTTTGGTCATATCATCCGTTCTACTGAACCAAATGCAGTCAAACATACGGTAGATTTTAAGTCTGACCAAGACCTACTGAAAAAAGCCGCATCTCTGTTCAGCAGTTTTTGCACCCAACATGAAAAAACAGACAAACTGACAAGAATCCCCAAAAAAATATATTTTTGTGTTCAGAATCGTTCATTTAACTTTTCTTTTTAATATCTCCAATGTACAGACAACTAATTTACAATTTTATAATTATTATGGATTATCGATGTCTATTCGAGTCAAAATAATATGTCCGTATAAATTTAGGCGCAACTTTTCGTATTTTAATGAATTTATACACCACCTACTTATTATGTCGTAAGTTTAAAAAAATTGTAGGATCGATCCTCGATTTTGTAGTTTATAATACTCCAAAAGATACATACATACATATACTCACGCCTTTTACCCTCCGGGGTAGGCAGAGACAACAGACCACCATCTGCTTCTGTCCTTACATACAAAAGATATAAGAATATAATACCATACCTCAATCTAAATGTTAGGATTGAGGAACCACGATAGTAGTAGAAACATCATAGATGAATATTTATCCTAGTTTTGTATGATTCTACAGTATTTGAAAGTATTTAGTAGACAAAATTTGAACTCGGTAGTGTTAATTTAAAAAAAGTTATTATAGATAATAAATAGGGCATAAAGTAAGACAAATAGTCAACATTAGACATAGATCTACAAAAGAACCACTACCTATATTCTATGTAGACCTGGAGCCACAGCATACAGCAACAAAGACATATTTGACGTCAGATATTTAAACCAAATGACAATCACATTTGAAGCACCTTATAAGAAAAAAGAAATAATACAATGTAAAAGATGTCAAAGATTCGGTCACACAAAAAATCAATGTTTCAGACCTTTTCGATGCGTCAAATGTGGTAATGAATATCCTACAACACAATGTATAAAACAACCTGACACTGAGGCTACCTGTGCAAATTGCAATGAAAAACACCCTGCCAGCTACAAAGGATGCAAAATCTACAAGCAGTATAAAGAAAAAATATTAAAAGTTGCTCCTAAACCTAGACCAAAACCACCAACAATGGACCTCGACAATAAAAAATAGACACATTCAAATCACAACATCAATTCCGACAAACAAATTCATACAAAACCTATGCTGAAATTGCTAAAACAAGATCACAAACTATACTAGCACAAAAAAATGTTGATTTGCATAAAACAACAAACAACGATTTCAATAACTTCACTAATATTATGGAGACTACACTGACTAACTGGATCCAGTTAGTCAGCAGCCTTAAAAATAAATGATCCCGAGTCTCCGAGCTGTTACTTAGAACGCTAACGGCTTGACGGACAGACGTCAAGAATTAGAAACTTTCCTTGAAATGGAGAAGATTGACATAGCACTAGTTTCAGAAACTAGACTCACATCTAAATCTCACATCGCTATTAATAATTATAAAATTTATACAACAAACCATCCCTCGGGAAACAACCACGGAGGAAGTGCAGTTATCATTAAAAACAATATCAAACACTATTTGATGGAAGAATATCGCACAGAGAAAATTCAGGCCACAACCATAGTTGTCCTAAAAAAACACAGTGAGACAGTTTTCTCTGCTGTCTACTGTCCTCCCAGACATACAATCTCAGTTCAATACTTCAAAGATTACTTCTCTACTCTTGGTAGAAGATTTGTAAGTGCTGGCGACTGGAATGCAAAACATCTGCAATGGGGTTCCAGGTTGACTACTACAAGGGGACGGTAACTACACACAGTAACACAAGACATGAAACTGGATTACTAATCTGGAGGAGAATCCACTTATTGGCCTACTGATAGAGATAGAATACCTGATATGCTTGACTTTTTCATAACGAAAAACATGGATGGCAACTATATAACAATAGAGTCCTGTACCGGTCTCACCTCAGATCACACTCCTGTAATTCTGAACGTTAATTCTACAATTCAATTAGTAGAGCCTGTCCCAAAAATATATAATACTAAGACTACGAATTGGGAAAAATAAAGAGATGTAATAAAATCTGAAATCAATCTTAAAACAAAAATCGACACAATAGAGGGTGTAGAGGACGAGATTGAGAAACTCAACATGCTTATACATAGAGCAGCCAACTTAGCGACAGCTAAACGAAAGGGACATCCACCAAAAATAACATCTTTCCAAAAGAAATAAAGGAAAAAATCAAGAAAAGGCGACAATTAAGAAAGGCTTGGCAAAACACAGGATATCCAAAGGATATAAAAGCATTTAACAAATTCTCTGATGAGCTTAAAAATCTCATTAACAATTTAGAGAACGACAAAATCCAAAACATGCTTTCAAGCCTCGATCCGACAGCTGACACAAACTATTCGCTGTGGAAGATAACCAAAAACATGAAGCGCCCAAAATCACATAATAAAGGAGGATGGGCTAGGTCTGAACTAGAGAAAGCGACAACATTTGCCGAACATTTGAGCAATGTATTTAATCCACACCCAGAGAGCTGTTGTGAACATACAGAAGAAATAAAAAAACTACTTAGAATCACAAAATCAAATATGTTTAGCATTACAAAGTACTAGCCCTAAATAAATCTTTCAAGAAATTAAAAATCTGAAGGAAGGGAAAGCGCCTGGGTATGATCATATAGATGCAACACTTCTAAAGAAGCTTCCGTATAAGGCAGTAATGAAACTTGTCCACATATTTAATGCTTGCCTAAGATTTGAACATTTTCCTGGACAGTGGAAGATAGCACAGGTAATAATGATTCCCAAGCCTGGTAAACCCCTAGAACAAACAAACTCATACAGACCCATCAGCCTGCTGCCAATAATTGGAAAACTGTTTCAACGGATACTCCTTAACAGAATAAAAGTACACATAAATACCGTACTACCACAGCACCAATTCGGATTCCGTGAAAGTCATGGGACAATAGAACAAGTTCAACGTATTGTTGACATTATTGGTAGATGTCTAGAAAATAAATTATACTGCTCTGCAGTGTTTTTAGACATTAGCCAAGCTTTCGATAAGGTTTGGCATGAGGGCCTTATCTTCAAAATCAAAAAATCACTGCCACACTGTTTTCTCCAGATACTAAAATCATACCTAGACAAGAGAAGCTTCCAAGTAAAATGCAATGATGACAGCTCTGAGCTCTACGAAATCAACTTGGGCGTTCCCCAAGGTAGCATATTGGGAACTATCCTGTATCTCATCTTCACTGCAGATATTCCAACAGATGATCAAACGATTACAGCGACATACGCTGATGACACCGCCTTGCTGTCCTCTCATAGCGACCCAGTAAGTGCATCAAACACTCTGCAAAGTCATCTCAATAAAATAGAATCATGGCTCAAACAATGGAGGATCAAAGCAAACGAAACTAAATCTGCTCATGTAACCTTTACTCTTAGGAGAGATACTTGCCCTCCGGTTAAGCTAAACAACAAAGAAATCCCTCAAACAGATAATGCAAAGTACCTGGGAATGCACCTGGATAGAAGGCTCACATGGCAGAAGCACATCTGGGCAAAAAGAAAACAATTAGATGGAAAAATTCGTGGTCTACACTGGTTAATCGGACGAAGCTCACAATTAAATAACACCAGCAAAATCCTGGTATAAAAAGCAATTTTGAAACCTATCTGGACTTATGGGATACAATTATGGGGAACAGCTAGCAAGAGTAACATCGACATACTGGAAAGATTCCAAAGTAAAGCACTAGGACCCATGTTCAGTATACCCGGGAGCCCCTTATTTCGCAGAAAGAAATTTCATAGAACTTCGTTTCACAGAAAATGTTTCATATAATATTTGGTCCTTTTTTTTCGAATATTATTGTTTCAAAAACAATTTACTACAATGAAACATATTTCACAGAAACACAACTGAATGAATTTTTAATCACATTTTTTTGTTTATCAAACTTATCAAACTGTAGAATTATTTTTAAAAGAATATTAAACCACCTTTATAATTTTCCAAATCACATTTATTTTTAATTGTAACATTTACAATTTTTTTTTTCCGATTGCTTGTAGTAATTTAATTTCTGAATAATTTCATATCAATATAGAATTTTTTATCTGTCGCATATTTTGTTGCAAATTTGTTTGCTTGAATTCTTCTGTAAAATAAAATAAAATCAAATTGTTAATATAACGTCATTATAGTTAACACCCCGAATCAGATTACCCCGACTCGGATAGGTTAGGTTAGAAGGCTGAGGCGGGAGCGAAGCGGAGCGGAGCTCCCGCCTTAGCCTTCGTGGTTATTTTTTTTTAATCACCCAGAAATAGGACCACCCAGAATCGTTTATTGTATTAACTTATCGTTATATTAAAAAAAAGTATAGCTTCACCTGTAAATTATTTGACTGAAATGAACGGTATGAATTGAAACGTTTAGAAACTGTCACTTTGATAATATGTTATTCTTGGTAATAAGTTTTATATTAAATAAACAATATAATGATAAAGAATATTTGATTTGTTATTCTATGATATGATTATTCTAATGTTAAACTTTATGTGAAACAAAAATCAATGATTTAAAAATCTTTAAAGTAAGTATTCTGTATATTGATTATTCTATGAAACGAAATTATGCGAAACATTTTCTGTAAAACGAAATTATTTAAAACAATTGTCTATAAAACAACGCACACCCCAGTATACCCCAATGTATTAGCAACAAATACATGTATCTCGACCTAGGCATAAACACTGTTCGTGAGGAAATAGTCCAGGCAAGCCTGAAATACCAGGATAAACTAGCAACTCATGCAAACCAACTCGCACAGGCCCTAAGTGGACTACAGTACAATCGACTGTATAGACAAGGCATTCCCAGTCTCGCCCAAAGATTTGTAGACTGAGTCAAGAAGAGGGCTTACTGGAAATTTCAGCAATTGATTGGCTCACGATGAAGACAATATAAATAATCAGGACATGTAGTCCAGTCAAACAAGTGGCTTATTGCTTTAGAACAGATTGCCATAATGCAGAAAAAACATTTAAAAAAAAAAAGATTATAAAAATGGGGCAAAGAAAATTGAAAAATTTGAAGCCACACTAAAAGTAATGTGTATTCTTGAATATTAATAGTATTGGACTTAGATTTTAAGTAGACACTAGTTACAATTAATGTTACAACATATTTACACATAGTTATATAACACTTTGTGTTCCGGGTGGCTTCTCTATTCAGATGTTTAGATTGAGGAGTCACTCGCCTACATTCATATAACTTCGAAAATGTCTTATTACAAATTTCAGAATTTGGCCTACCTTTTGAAATCTGAAGTGGCTCCTGAATTCATACGGACATCGAATAATGACATTTTAAGAAAGTTAAGTCACAGTTTCTATTATTATTTAAGTTAAAGCAATATTGATTAACAGCTATACAGTTACGAGAGTAAGTAGCCACTTTACTGGTGCTATAATGCACGGTTTTATTATTTACCTGAACACTATCCGATGCCAAAACTTCGTCTGAACGTATACAAATTTATTGCACATTAATATTTATTTTAACAACGCCTGTGTAATATAAATCCGCACTACGGTGATAAAGGTCTGCTTTATTACTTACTAGCTTTATTCCTTTTATTATTACCCCTTTATCCAGCTGATCCTCAAACACCACAAGAGCCTAAGCCTGGTAGCCTAAGAGGGGCTCGTGGCTATATTGTAAATGAGTAGCTTAACACATTGTGAACAATCATCCGCGTTCACAATCATACGCGCTTTATATGCTGACAAAGAAGTTGAACCAACCGGCTGTACTGGCGGCTTATCATGGTTACGTGGGATCGATACTCAGATATGGTATCATTTTCTAGGGTAACTGTACTGAAAAGGAGCAAGTGTTCAAGTCTCCGAAAAGATGTATAAGGGCAATGTGCAACCTCCAACAAACAGACGGCTGTAAGCCTCATTTTAAGAGCCTGAACATATTAGGTCGTTACATTCTTGAAGAAATTGGAGGAAACCCAATTTTCAGTACTAACATTTGGCATTTTTTTTTGGAAATTTTATGTTTTTTTTTGTGTATGAATGAGACAACATTAAGCTAACAAACAGCAACTTTTATTACATTTTTGAAAAGTGACAGCTGTTAAGTAATACGAAATTTATCATCAAAATGGATAGCATTTAGGAAGTACTGTTTTTGAAGATCGAATTAATTTATATATATTTTTTTTTTTATTATATTATTATATAGCTATTAAATTACAGGAATAACGAACTCATGAATTTGTAAGAAAATTTCGGCAATTTCATAGGTAAAGACCTATTATAACTATGCCATGTTTGTATATTTATGAGATAGCAATATTTGTTAGTCAATTTAGATATTTTGTTTGTACGCTATATAAGTAAGCGCAACAATAATTAAGTTGGTTGTCCTCAACATAAAAGTGCGTTAATGGATAATAACGTTATCTGTATGGTGCCTCGGATATACAATAACCTACCTAAGGCTATCATAGATATAAGCGTTTTAGATAAATTTAAGCATGACATTAAGTTATTTCTGTTGGACAAAACCTATTACAGTGTGACTGAGTTTATAGAAGACCTTTGATTGATTGTGTTGTATAATGTATTTTCCTATGACCTGAATGGTAATTATAACCAACGTTGACGTGTAATTTGTTCAATATATATAAAGTAATTCTGACATTTTATTTAGTCAAATAAGTATAATAGGTACACATAAACTAAAATGGTATTGTATGCTTAGAGGTGGAGAATGGAGATACTTTATATCTTATCACTACATCACATCTGTAACCCATTTTCACAATAAATTGATTTGAATTTTGAATTTGCAATTTGAATTTAAGTTAAGCAATACCAGCCAGGTCAGTCTTAGGATGGGTGACCATTCTTAACATATTGAGACCTCTCAATTCGGGTAGGTGGACCCATTAAAACGCCGACGACTGGTCTAACTACAGAACCTTGATATCGTCAAAGGGTTGTGGAGGTCACAACACAGAAAATATCGAAGTTCAGCCGATTCGTACTTAGATCGAAAAGCCGACCCTAACGAAAGTTACGGTAACCTCTTACCATCGGATAGGCCATGTGCATGTTTGCTACCATATTAGCGAAAAAAAAAATGGAAATAAATTCGAATTGAAGATTTTTTTTCAATATATTGGGAATGTCAAAGCAAAATTTTATTAAAATTTCAGAATTTGGCCTACCTTTTGAAATCTGAAGTGGCTCCTCAATTCATACGGACATCGAATAATGACATTTTAAGAAAGTTAAGTCACAGTTTCTATTATTATTTAAGTTAAAGCAATATTGATTAACAGCTATACAGTTACGAGAGTAAGTAGCCACTTTACTGGTGCTATAATGCACGGTTTTATAATTTACCTGAACACTATCCGATGCCAAAACTTCGTCTGAACGTATACAAATTTATTGCACATTAATATTTATTTTAACAACGCCTGTGTAATATAAATCCGCACTACGGTGATAAAGGTCTGTTTTGTTACTTACTAGCTTTATTCCTTTTATTATTACCTCTTTATCCAGCTGATCCTCAAACACTACAAGAAATTTTAAAACTACCCAAGGTTTTATCTTATTTTGCTTTGACATTCCCACACTAGGTATTTCTAAAACCCTTTAGAAATTATGAAGGTATTACATTGCTTATCTCCGTCATTCCAACTCTGAAATTACGTCTTGGGATCTATTATTTCGTTAAGGAGAGCGTTCTAGAAGCATACAGTGGACATGAAACGATGGTTGTAATTCCTGTTATTGTACAGCTACATGAATTTTATTGTATTCGGTTTTATGCTATCCAGGGAGAATAGACCATTTTCAAGCACCAGTTTTCTACTAACCTTATTTCTTCTTCAACTGCCTCCCTGGCGCAAAAGTGGCGAAAACCAAGGTTCCAAACCAGGTTTTTAACACTGGAATGCACATAATTATATGTATGTGTATCCTAAAAGGAGCCAAAGGAATGTATAATCAAAAGTATCCCTTTCTTAAAGTAGTTTAGTTAGTTCCAAATCAGTTACTAATCAATAACCTATACACCAATTATAGTTTTATTAATATTATTTTTCATATAATATTCGAATGTTATGTAAACTACCGGCATAATATCTAGCACTACCATATCGTTATTGACATAGAAATAACTCGTAATTTAAACTGGACATAAATGGAAGCAAAAACTTTTATATTAAAGTCAGAAAATCATCGAAATGCTTATGTAAGGGGCTCATTAGTTTAGTGGAACATGGGCTGGCGACCGGGTGGTGAACAAATCGACAACATTGCAATCGCGGTCAGCCGCTAGCTTACCGGCTTGTAGCTAATCGACTGATTTTATAGCAAATTGCCGGACTGTGTGCGGGTAGCAAACATTGGAATATATTAAGTAGTCGGCGATGTAGGATCCGTTTGAAACTAACAGTGGGTTGCCCAACAACGCAAATCGAAATACCGCCATCACCATAACATCGTCTAAACTTTTCCAGAGTAATCGATTCTATATCGTGACCTTAAAGTGTTTAAGGCTAAGAACTGCGTATAACTCTCATGATAGAATCACTATCTGATTCTAAAAAAAAATATATTGGAAAAAAAATCTTCAATTCGAATTTATTTCCATTTTTTTTTTACGCTTGTTGGTAGCAAACATGCACATGGCCTATCCGATGGTAAGAGGTTACCGTAACTTTCGTTAGGGTCGGCTTTTCGATCTAAGTACGAATCGGCTGAACTTCGATATTTTCTGTGATGTGACCTCCACAACCCTTTGACGATATCAAAGTTCTGTAGTTAGACCAGTCGTCGGCAAAAAAAAATGCAAATTCTAAATTCAAATCAATTTATTGTGAAAATGGGTTACAGATGTGATGTAGTGATAAGATATAAAGTATCTCCATTCTCCACCTCTAGGCATACAATACCATTTTAGTTTATGTGTATTATACTTATTTGACTAAATAAAATGTCAGAATTACTTTATATATATTGAACAAATTACACATCAACGTTGGTTATAATTACCATTCAGGTCACAGGAAAATACATTATACAACACAATCAATCAAAGGTGATTGCCTCTGTCTTCTATAAACTCAGTCACACTGTAATAGGCTTTGTCCAACAGAAATAACTTCATGTCATGCTTAAATTTATCTAAAACCTCATAGGATAGCCTTAGGTAGGTTATTGTATATCCGAGGCGCCATACAGATAACGCTATTATCCATTAATGTACTTTTATGTTGCGGACAGCCAACTTAATTATTGTTGCGCTTACTTATATAGCGTACAAACAAAATATCTAAATTTACTCTAACAAATATTGCTATCTCATAAATATACAAAATAAAAACAAAAAACCTATGAAATTGCCGAAATTTTCTTACAAATTCATGAGTTCGTTATTCCTGTAATTTAATAGCTATTTCCATTATTTATATTTTGTTTGAAAGTTGATTTCAGGATTTTACAAGTCTGTATTAAATTTTGTTTTTATTGGCCTCTTGATAAATTAATTCGATCTTCAAAAACTACTTCCTAAATACGTACTTGCTATCCATTTTGATGCTAAATTTCGTATTACTTAACAGCTGTCACTTTTCAAAAATGTAATAAAGGTTGCTGTTTGTTAGCTTAATGTTGTCTCATTCAAACACAAAAATATGGATTTGTTATTCCTAAAAAAAATGCAAAAATGTTAGTACTGAAAATTGGGTTTCCTCCAATTTCTTCAAGAAAAACGGAAATTTCATATGTAACGACCTAATATGTTCAGGGTCTTAAAATGAGGCTTACAGCCGTCTGTTTGTTGGAGGTTGCACATTGCCCTTATACATCTTTTCGGAGACTTGAACACTTGCTCCTTTTAGTTCAGTAGTAGTTCAATAGTAGTAGTCAGTTCAGTTACCCCAGAAAATGATAAAATATCTGAGTATCGATCCCACATAACCATGACAAGCCGCCAGTACAGCCGGTTGGTTCAATTTGCGTATGATTGTGAACGCGGATGATTGTTTACAATGTATTAAGCTACTCATTTACAATATAGCCACGAGCCCCTCTTAGGCTACCGTAAACTTTGAACACCTAAAACACCCTAACATCCTGGTGTCACTCACGCGCCGCTACCTAGAGATTTTACAGAAAGGAAGAAGGGAAGGCAGAGAAAGCAGAGAAGGCTTTCTCACAAATAGAACGAAAGTAGCATTATGCTGTATTTCAACCATCCCCCGCTTAAAATCGACTTTAAGTAAGTTAATCTTAAGTGAAGTGGTTGATACTTCCCCGGTCGAGATAATCAACCTGGGTTTTATCAAACGTGTGATTTCAAAATTCACAGAAAAGTAAATATATATACCGGGTGTCTATAAAAGAACTCCGGGGTTTTAAAAATTAATATTTCACTAACTATAAAAGATAGCAAAATTTAGTCCAGTAACCATTCGTCAATGGTTCAGTGCATTTAAGGAAACAGGAAGTGTTTTGAAGCAAAAGTCGCCGGGTAGGCCGAGTGTGTCTCAAGAGGAAGTGGACAGAATCCGAGCTTAATGCCTTCGAAGTCCTAAGAAATCGTTGACAAGACGCAGTCTGGAGTTGGGGTTACCAAGATCAACTGTCGGTCAATGCTCGCCAGGAC
Organism: Cybosia mesomella; assembly: GCA_946251805.1. NCBI lineage: Eukaryota > Metazoa > Arthropoda > Insecta > Lepidoptera > Erebidae > Cybosia > Cybosia mesomella. The sequence goes on along the minus strand of OX276390.1, from coordinate 22,295,001 downwards.
ATGGGAAGAGGTAGAATACCGTTTAGACGTCTGCCGTGCCACTAACGGGGCTCATATAGAACTTTACTAAGTGTTAAAAAAAACTTGAAAATGTAAGCTTTTCAGTCATGTATAAAACATGTATGTATGTTTTTTACTTCATTAAAATATTTTGCCTCAAAACCCCGGACATACATAAAAAATCTAGTTTTAACGTAACTGAAGGTTTAATAACTTCACGAAAATGTAGGTAGGTAGGCTTTGTTTTGACACATCATACTGTATATCAAAGTTTCCTTTACAGTTTTCTTTCTCATCGAATTGAAATTACACATTTTGAAAACGTGGCATTACTCATCGGACCCCTTGTGAGAAAATGCAGGGCTTATAAAATTGAAAATTAGTTGTGTCCTGTAAACTGGAGATTAATAATAAGAAATACTTGGGTTATGTTAAATGAACGATTCTGAATACAAAAATTTCTTATTTGAAATTCTTGTCTGTTTGTTCGCGATTGATACAAAAACTACTGAACGGATTTTGATGGGGTTTTATCTATTAGAAGGGTCTTGGCCAGACTTAAAATCAGATTTGATTGCAAATAACGATAACCGACCTCCGCGCGGGCAGAGCTACGGTCATCAGGTAGTAGGAAATATTTTTAGAGGAAAACAATAATCAAATCTAAGTTCCTCGAGGCACCCTCAACGTCTACTAACGCAATTGAGACCCTCTGTTGGGATATCTCCCCTCTATTTAAACATTTAAGTATTTAAGCAGGTTTACTCAGATGTTTAAGTACTTTGAATTATAAACAGATATTGAGAAACAATAATTATTCAGCGTCATCATCTTTGCGTTAATCTCAGTCGCATCCGAGTTTCTGACCTCGAAGTCAGGGCTTCCCTCCGCGGGAATAATAATTATGTGGGACGGAAAATTATGTCCATTGTCTTTCTTATGTATTTGGGTATTTGAAAGGACTGACTGATCAAAAACATATTTACAAAGACCGTTGATCTTATTTGCCTTTCTTACCTTATTACCTCTTATTAAACCTCCTTTTGTTAGCTTAATAGTAATAAAACCACAAAATACAGTCAAACTCATTCGAACTTATTACACCCTGTTACATACATACATACATATACTCACGCCTTTTTCCCACCGGGGCCCGGGGTAGGCAGAGACAACAGCCCGCCATCTGCTTCTGTCCTTACATACTTCACGAGCTTCCTTCACGGTCATTAAACCTTTCATGCAAGCCCACCGGTTTCGAGTGCTTTTGACCTGCCCTTTTTTCAAAACCTCGTTAATGTATATTATTTGTTTTAAGAATATTAGCATCGAGTAGCGCCTGATATACCTCCCTAAATATAATTAAAAAGAAAAAACGATTTTTAATGAGAAAGTGCAGCACTTACAGTACAGTAACTTTCTTTGAGAAGCTCAAAGTCAAGCAGATTCTCCAAGAATTACCAGCTATTCAATGGTCTGAAATTAATAAAGATTTTAATATTGAAGATTCACCCGAAGAAACGTGTGAATGGAAACGGAAAAGGAAGTGTAGATTAAAAAGTTTTAATACTCAGAGAAAACGATTCAGTGTGCTGTAAGTAATGAGTGCAGCATGGCTCTTTGAAGGTAGGGTTTTACTCCTGATAGAAAGGAAGTGGACAGTATACATGCAGTTTTTTTTAATGAATTTTGTACCGAAATAGTATGGTGAAGTGAAGTTGATAAACTTAATAAGTCAGACATAATAAGTGACTTTTATTGTAGTATGTATAAATTAATATAATTAATTATAACTGGTCTAGCTAGAGGGACATGAGATAATTAAATGAAAGATTGTTTTACATAGAGTATAACCATAATATACATTGCATAAAATGCTTTGTCATCAATTGATGATATTTTTGATCAAATTTTGTTACGGTTACTTTATTATTATCACATTTGTGGTAGTATATTTCCGTAATGGTTTTTACAACCTATGCGTACTTGCGGTACCTTTGTTTTTCGTGCGGGATCCCTTCGGATACCCCCCGCCGGCCAGCGGGGGTGGTTATGTCGGGCTTGAACCGACTAAAACCGCACGCCGTCTCGGGTCTTAAGACGTAAGCGTTGCCCATAGAGCATATCCCTCACACCCCGACTGACCGTGGGCCATCTCCGGTTTCGAGATGGCCCCCTCGGGGATTACTTGCGGTACCTGGAGTATGACTATCAATAAAAATATTCATATAAGTAACTAGCCGTACATGCCCGGTGTTACTCAGTCGTCTTACATAGAAAACTTGTTCTGCCAATTAGGTACGAACACAAAGAAAAAGAAAACATCCAAATCGGTGGAGTCGTCTTCAAGTTTTGCCCTTAGCAATAAATTTAGCAGTTCTTTTGTATTCATTATAATTATATACATATTAAATTTACATATTGTATCATATATTTTTTAAATATTCTAGGACATTCTACACAACCGTATCTTGACCCAAAGTAAGCATAGCTGAATTAGCTAATGTTATGGGTTCTAGAATGTGGATATACATTCTTAGATATTTTTTAAATACTTACATATTATTGATAGAAATGCCTAAACCAATCCATACATACATGCAGGTATACAAATATTTGTACTGAGGAAATCGAACGCTGTACCGCCACGCTACAGAAGTCGTCTAATATTAAGTAGGAAGACGGACTAAGATTTGTAATGCAGAACGCTCAGAAAAGGCGGAAACACCGACCTAAATTTTGATTGATTATATACCTGACGCAATTCCCTAACTTTGACTTTTTTACAGCAAAAAAAGCCTAATAAATTTGAGAGAGGATTCAACATCTAATATTTTAATGATACTGTTAAGGAAAGGTCGTTGTTTATTGAGGTGTTGTGCACACTTTTGTATATGTTGTACTGGTTGTAGAACCAACGTTAAGATTAATTAATATTTATTAAAAAAACAACACCACATCTGAACACGTGGCACAGAATAACTAAGAGCGGATTTCACTAATGAAAGCCATTGTTTTTGTAAATATTTTACTCAAAGAATGTCCTTGGCGCGACACTCTAGTTTAGTTTGAATTGAACTTAGTGATGTTTTTTTTTTACGCCAGTGCAGCAATAAAACAATATTACCCCAGTAAAATGATATTTATCACCATCATTATCTTAGCATTGTCCTCAGTTGCCATCCGGAGCCCGTTTAATCCTATTCGTCTTTTTGATTTGGCTTATACCATTTTTAAGGAAGCGACTGCCTCCAGATCCTCCTCCTCATCCGTCAATCAACTGGTGAGGTTGGCTTATGCCCCGAAAATCTTGGTGGGGACCCTAAAACATCCAATAAAACAATATTAATGTAATATTGAACTAAAACTATTTTTAACGGATTCTATCGCGGTTTATTTGAAGTTATTTTATATTTTACATTGATCCCGACGTTTCGGTTGCTTTTCAGCAGCCATGGTCACGGGGAGACTAAAGATGGTTGTTGCCTTGTAGTTTGAAGTGAAAGTTATCTCAAAGTACCCGAACTATATTGAATTGTTGGTGTTACTATTTACGCAGAATGAGCTCACAGTGTCATGAAGTCTTGTTGTGTTTTGATTTTTCTTGGAATTAATTAAGTTAATGACAGGGTCCCAAGCTGGTGGTACATTCCAACCATCTTCTCTATTAAAATTAGGATGTTTTTTAATTTTCATAGCCTCGCGGAGCATCCTAGGTAGGAATCGATTTTCTTTGGTGAGTATCTGTGGTTTATCAAATCTTAAGTAATGTTTGGTCCCCTGTTGCACGTGTTCACATACAGCCAACAATTCAACATAGTTCGGGTACAACAACAACCATCTTTAGACTCCCCATAGTGAGTCTCCCCATAGTGACCATGGCTGCTGAAAAGCAACCGAAACGACGGGATCAATGTAAAATATAAAATAACATCATATAAACCGCGATAGAATCCGTTAAAAATAGTTTTATTTCAATGTGTAACATTCGCGTAAACTTCCGACATTAATGTAATATATTTTTCAATACACTTACTCATAATATGGCTCTAATCTCACCGCAATTAGGCATATAGGTAATGATACCGATTATCAACCTGTGGTTTTTTGATTGTTATTAAATCACGAGTGGAATAATAGTTTTTTTTTATTATATTGGTTGAGTTGCATTATTCTTAAAAAAAAATCGATACAATTAATTCGGCTCTCTTTACACCCTCGCCTTGCGGCTCGGGTCTCATTAGTGCCTCAGCGGTAATCACCAACTTTACAACCTTGTACCATAATCTACTAATGTTACAACTATAACTAGGAGTCTGTCACGTATTGTAAAACAAGACCTGAAGCTCGGTGCTTATCATCGATATACAGGACATGCCCTAAATCAATCTTTACGATTAAAGAGAATGGATCGATCAAAGCGCCTTCTGTCGCGATACGCAGGTCAAAGGCACAGAAATATCCTCTTTACCGATGAAAAAAATTTCACGATTGAAGAACACTACAATAAGCAAAATGATAAAGTGTACGCTCACAGTTCTAAGGAAGCTGCTCAAGTGGTCGGAAAGGTACAACGTGGTCATCATCCTGCGTCAGTGATGGTTTGGTGGGGCGTGTCTTATCAGGGAGTCACAAAGCTACATTTTTGTGAAAAAGGAGTGAAAACTTCAGCCAAAGTGTAGCAAGATACTGTCTTGGCTCATGTTGTGAAACCTCTCAGCAATACACTTTTTAAAAATATACCGTGGACTTTCCAGCAGTACTCTGCTCCTGATCACAAGGCACGAACTACCCAAGCCTGGCTAGAAACCAACGTTCCGGACTTTATAAGAGCCGAAGACTGGCCCTCATTCAGCCCTTTAGACTACAAATTAAGGTCAGTTTTAGAGGACATGGCTCTAAACGACACGGCGACATTGAGTCTCTTAAAAAATCTTTGGAGCAAGCAGTGGCTAAATTTCCCTTGGAAACAGTGCGTAAATCCATGGATTCGTGGCCAAACAGATTAAAGGCCTGTATAAAAGCCAAAGGGGGCCATTTCGAATAAAATTAATTTTAATTTTTTCCTAAGACTTTAATAAATATGTAGGTATGAATTTTAATAATATTACATTACTTCATTTAAAAAAAAATGCATTTTCATTTGTAACAAAACTTAAGGCTGGACTAGGTATATGGCCACTACCAGCCATAAAACTTCAGTAGCTCCATCTTCATTTCATTACATGACATGAAATACTGATTGTAAAAACCAAATAAAGTCAAACGAAAATTTGAAAAGGGTCAAAAGTGAAAAGTACCGAAAGTTAAGGGGCCCTGTAGGTACTTTGTTGACTCGATATAAAACTAAGTCACAGGAGCCGGTCGCCGGGAGGGCTCGGCCGTAACAAAATAAATGTGTCGAAAAGCGAATACCTCGCTGTAGTTTCATTTATCAACCGTCACGGAGGTGGGTAGTTCTAAATTATATCGTTAGCCCTCTGACTTCTCCATAAATTATAAAGGCGCGATTACTTATATAGTCATCAATATTCCTTTTTCCCTTTTATTCAGTTAGATATTGTTACATAATTATGAAAATGACAGTATCTTCGATTGTTTACGTGTTACTCATTTACCACTTCCTATACCGCTTTAGTAGTAGGCGTATGTTCGACGCCTGGTGGTAAGCGGTTATCAAAGGCTATGGCAATAATAAGCTTTTTTTTTAATGCCCACTACTATCTGCATCAATTTATATCTTTTGTTTACTTGGCCGAAATTTACAGAGGTCCTTTGTTCCATCTGCATCCCACCGAAATTCCTACCATTCTCTATATCAAAAAAAAACTATTTCGAATTCTATCACGGTTTATTTGATGTTATTTTATATTTTACATTGATCCCGACATTTCGGTTGCTTTTCAGCAGCCATGGTCAAAATAACATCAAATAAATCGCAATAGAATCCGTTAAAAATATTTCAATGTGTGACATTCGCGTAAACTTCCGACAATATCATTCTCTATATCTTTTCTAATTTCGGAAATCGCTATGAGAATGATGATGAATGATCTTGGTATTAAAACGTGTCCACCCCAAAATTATAGAATAGAATTTTCAGTCATTATTTTTGGCTAAGGTTTTTTTTTTTTTCTTTAACGTGCGGAAATCCTTTCGGATACCCCCCCGCCGGCCAGCGGGGGTGGTTATGTCGTGTCTCGACTAAAACTTTATCAAATCTTGCCCATTATCCTTTACCGTATTTGCAATGACCGTCAATCTCATTTCGCAGTGCTGGGCGGTCGCAAATAATATATGTAGACGGCAGAGCTTAAATCCAATCACTTTACTTAAAGTCCACCTAGTTTTAAATAATATTACCTCACAGTTGCCCATTTTCGAAACTCTCTAGCTTTTAATTAAATATCTACATGCTAGTGTTTATATTACTGGCGTGAAAACATTAGTGGGTGACTGCATTAGGAAAAACAAGTTGAATTCCTGAGACGAGCTCAGCCGAATACAAGGGATTTTCGATTTTGCGTTTTTTTTTTCCGATTGTTGCGATTTTTTCTTTATCTTGCAATGGTTCACCCCAGCACGAATCTATTACCGAAAACAACAACTCGATAGCTCATCTCCTTCATACCCAAAACCGTGACAGAAAATTGGCAACGACGTCGACAACAACTCGATAGCAATAGGGCTTTTCTAAAGAAAATCCCTAAAAATACGAACACTGTAGTTTTGCCATCGCAAATATTAAATGAAAATCGGGCGTAGTGCAAAGGAATGGTATTAGTATTATTGTCTAATCTGTGGTAATAGGTTGCATTTCACTAGTGAAAATCCGTCGTACTAAACAGGGCTCTCACGTTTTAATGTAGTTCTGTTTTATTTGACTCAGCTTCTTATGATGATGATACCTTATTATGATGTCGTCAAATGTAGCTGTACTTGATTTTTATATTGAACTCTTCCAAGCTTGCAAAGTAAACGAACCATGCTTTAAAAAACGTCACGAGTTGTCATGAGAACGTGTTTTAAATGTATTTATTAGTTAAAAGTGTCATCATTTATATATAAATTAAGTTGAAAAAGTAACACGAGCGTCACGAATTCACTCGAAAGCTACCAAGTGTTAATTTTGAAATGCGTTCCTAAAAGTCTTGCTTGAACTCCGTCTTACGACTGCTTCAAAAATTGATTCTGCCATCTATGTAATGACCAGTGTTTCGCGGCATAATGTTACACTAGGTCTGCAAGGCGAATCGCTGCTTGCAATGTTGAGCTGAGTGAGACATCGTGATTTTGAAAATTTTGAACAGTGATCATTCCTCCGTGGCAAGTCCGATTTTGAAAATTCTTTTTGAAAGTCACAACTCTGGACATGCTTTCTGAGCGTGTAAAGTTTGGTCACAGTATCTCGGGCGGTTATTATGTAATTCCATCTGGATTTTTTTTAACGGTGACCATTCCTCTGTGGTAGCATTAATTTTTTCAAAATATATCCATAAACCTTCCTCTGATTGACCTCTTTAATCATGCCAAAGTTGGTTCTGATTGAATTAGTAGTTTAGGAGGAGACCTGTGACAAAGAAAATCCTGAAGTCTAGTATGAGGAGCGTTCGCTCGACTTCGTCTCACTCAGCTCAATTAGCAGCGGGCGTTAGGCCGGAAATACACTTGCGACTTTTATTAATGAACATTTTTCGTGTAAAATTAAAAATAAACGAGTTATTCAACGTTATAAGTGAAACCTTATAAAATCTTTTGAAGAAACTACACGAAGACTCCTGACAACGAGTTTATAAATAAAGAAACCACTTCAATTTCACTCCCTTCAAATATAAACAACGGAACGTGTTTCAAAGCGTAAATAATAAAACTTTTAGCTGCATACAAAAGCAGTGGATTTTGTTTTAAAGCGCTGAATGCCAGTTTCGTGTCGCGTTCAATTTTTATCTGCTAGTTACATGTGCAGCTGCTAAATTGGTATCGACCCGTGGTTTCCTTTGTCTCTTGGCTACTTTTCAATTCGCACATCGTTATAAATCGAATGAAAATGTATTTTGTATTGAATGTTGTAATTGGTCTATCTCTATTCAATATGATTTATGCCAGTGAAATACACAAAATTCGTCAAGAGCGGGCTGGATTCGATTTTCGCTTGGTTAATTTTATTATGGAGATAAAGAATATCAGGAATCGGCTTTACCGGGGAAGGATAACGCCCACCTAAAATCGACTGGCAGTACTTATATTTTTTTCTTTCTTATGATTTCTATGAGTACCAGTATCTATAAAATACTGTCATTATCTGAACTTGTGATTTCAGTAATCTTGCAATACCCTGTTGATTCCATTGTAAAATTAGGATGCCGTAACGTAGACCTTAAGCTTATTAGCTTAGGTAAGAATTTAGAGTACGGATTCCGAGTTCCAACCTATTGGTTGGAACTCGGAACCCGTAATCTTTCCCTTTTTAGGGTTCCGTTGCCAAGTGGCAAAAAACGGAATCCTTATAGATTCGTCATGTCTGTCTGTCTGTCCGTCCGTATGTCACAGCAACGTTTTTCCGAAACTATAAGAACTATGCTGTTGAAACTTGGTAAGTAGATATATTCTGTGAACCGCGTCAAGATTTTCACACAAAAATAGAAAAAAAATTTTGGTTTCTAATATCAGTTTTTTCTAAACTGAAAAGTATGCGCGAGAGACACTTCCAAAGTAGTAAAATGTATGTCCCCCCCCCCCCCCCCTGTAACTTCTAAAATAAGAGAATGATAAAACTAAAAAAATATATGATGTACATTACCGTGTAAAACTGGCACCGAACATTGGTTTGAACGAGATCTAGTTAGTAGTTTTTTTTAATGCGTCATAAATCGTAAACCGCAATTTACCTTTTCATTCAATCAACTCAAATATAAAAAATTTACTTCCTGCTACGGAAACCTTCATGGGCAACTCCGACTCGCACTTGGACGGTTTTTTTATTCTTCGCTCTTCAGTTCCTCTTCAGGTGGAAGGGGACCTAAAGATAGATAATCAAATGACTAATAATATTAAGAAATCCATTACAGAAATATCTAGTAGCCTGAGACATACACTAGTTACTAGTACTACTAATTACCGTTTATATATATATATTTTTTTTTTTTTTTTATATTTAGGACACGTCAATTTGACTTCACCTCGCCTGATGGTAAGCTGAAGGTAAATTCTTAGGAAAGAGGGTCACCATTACATACACGTATCATGTTAACAATGGTGGCACTCAGCTTGACGGCCTCATCAGAAGAGGATTGTCGTCGCAGCACCGCGTGACACCCACCGGTCCCACCAGTGCTGCGACCACAATCCCCCTGCCCGGCTATGCACTTGCTGACCCCTGAACGCAATCAAACCGAAATCTGATTACTATGGAGAGTTTTTCGCAATTGTGCACGGTGGTACCTACCCGGCCGAATTTTGTGACAAATTTGTGTCATCAAATTTCTAGTAGATGACTAGTAGATAAACGGTAATTTTTCAAATCTATATATCGTACCGATGACCTTTGTGGCGTAGGTAATGTATTCGAATGCTAAGTCTAAGAGGCCCAGTGCAGATATTGCATGTAGGTGCATGAATACGAGTATTAGTAGTCTGGGTGTAGATAATTATGTAGAATATACAAAAAAATGCATACCTGTATATTTATCCGCATTCTACAACCCATAATACAAGCTAATTAAATTAAGCTTACTTTGGGTCTAGATAACGCTGTGTAGAATATTCTAGAATGATGAACTAATGACATTATAAATAAGTAATCGGCTAAGTACGCGTCGGACTCGCGCACAAAGGGTTCCCTACCATTATCTATACAATGGGAGCCCCTCTTAATTTATTTTATTTTGATTTCAGTATTTGTTGTTATAGCCGCAACAGAATTAATCAAATTATCGATACAGATATCTAGTTACTGGAATATGTAAGTAGGTAGTCAATAATACAGTAGGCTAGAGACTCAAGGAATCTCAAGAAAAAAAAAAACTGAAACCATAGAAATTTAATTCATTCATTCATTAATAGAATTTGAATTCTGTTTAAACTGAGACTAACCATTAACAGTACCTATAAAAAATGCGAAAAGAAGCTAAATTTATCCACTGAAACGTTATACACTGAACCGTGATAGGTATTCAATGCCTACTTCTAAATAACTACAAAACAACCTAAATTTATAAGACAAACTAATTGGTGAGTACCTATAAGTAATGACTTAGATTACGTACTTGCGTACAACTACCTATTTATGATATCTAATATTTTATTATTACCTACTTAAGATAATAATTAACTAGGAAAAGACATTTACTTAGCATGCTTTATATTCATGCAAATTGTTGTTATTATTATTATTATTATATGAATAAAAAACGAGCAAAAAAATCACGTTTGTTGTATGGGAGCGTCCCTTTTTTTCTTTTTTTTTTACGTGCGGAAATCCCTTCGGATACCCCCCCGCCGGACAGCGGGGGTGGTTATGTCGTGTCTCGACTAAAACCGCACGGTGTCCTCCCCAAATGTCCGTTGCCGGGCACCCCGGGTAAGCCCTCGAAAGGATGGGAAAGGATCGGGGTTCCCCATACTAAGAACTGGAACTCAAAAAGTTTTTTTTTATCAAACCCATGCGTCTATCTCTATGTATCTCTATATCATCTATGGATAGGTCTTTAAAAGTGATATTGTGGTTTCTAATATCATTTTTTTCTAAACTGAATAGTTTGCGCGAGACACATCGAATGTGGTAAAATGTCCCTCCCGTTACTTCTAAAATAAGAGAATGATAAAACTAAAAAAAAATTATGATGTACATTACCATGTAAACTACCACCGAAAATTGGTAAACCCAATTTACCTTTCATTCAATAAACTCAAATATAAAAATTGTACTTGCTGCTACGGAACCCTTCATGGGCAAGTCCGACTCGCACCTGGCCGTTTTTTTAATAGGAGAGGAGTCTGTGAAAATTTCAACTAGTCTAGCTGTCACGGTTCATGAGACACTGTCTGGTGACAGGACGGACGGACAGCGGAGGCTTAGTTATAGGGTCCCGTTTTACCCTTTGTGTACGGAACCCTAAAATTATGCGCTATGCGTAGGTATACATAAAGGTGTCAAAACTCATTACTCATTTATCTCTTCAGCGTCTCGAACCAAATAAGAAATTCAATATTCATTCCCACTTCACCCAAAACCGTGACAAACTTTTTGTTCTAAACAAGTTGTGTACATACTCGTACATATACGAAGTCAGTGTCAATTTACTAAAAATAGAATAATATTGTTTTTGTCAAAACTTAATTATTATTAATGAAGAATCTTCCACCGTAGAAATAGATATGTCTGCCCCATTCCATTTGGGAGTGGTCAATGAAACTCAGTTCTAACGTCTGGCAATCAGAACTGCTAGTACGAACACTACGAACACATACGTAGCAGTTTGTAAATTACTCTATCTGATGAACTAAATGCATTTTTCAGTCTAAGAAGATAAAAGTTGTTTTTGTATATAGCTCTCGAATTCGATAATCGTGCCGCAGTTTTCTAACCAGCAGTAAAAACCTTAAGAATTAATTATTTACCTTTATTTTTTAAGTATTAATTATTTACCTACTTATTTTTATTCATTGCTAACGTTGACCCCATAGTGTAATACTTTTTTATGTTATGTACGTGATGGAAAAAAAATAATTGTGACTGACCATAGAGAAAGTAATAAATATTAACTGTCTGTCAAATCAAATCAGGATCTTATTTCCTTTCCTACCTTTTTTATCAAGGAATGAGGTCATGCTGTATTATTTTTAAATCATTCGCTGTTAAGTACGTGTTAGTAAAAATAACTACAAAAATGAATTTACAGCTCTTCTATTAATAAGTGTTATTTAATAGTGTGTGTGTTTTTTTACTATGGTCAAGTCAATATGACTTCAACTCGCCTGTGGCAAGCTAAAGGTACAGTCACAGGAATGAGGGTTACCATTACATAAACCGATAATGCTACAATGGTGGCCTTTAGCTTGATTTCCTCTTCTGACATTTTTTCACGTCCCGATTAAAGGACCCAGGACTGTAGGAAGGAGGCAACGTGTGCTAGTAAAGAATGTCTTCTGTTTCTTTATGGTGCGCCAAATAAACTAGGCGCCAAATCGCTTGGTTCTTTGGATAGGAAAGTGTGAGTTAAATAATTTGTTTATAGTAAATTTAGAATGTAAAATAGTACATTTAAGAATAAATAAAGTTAACGCTATAGTTTGGTACGCTATTGTAGGAATACTCTATGGGACAACGTTTAATCATGACAAATTATGCAGCGAGATATTTAAACGGGTGCACATTTGTGTACATTAATCGAAATTCGTACGATTCGGTTGGAAATGTGATTCTCAGGCTCATTAGTGCCAAAGGAAACCGAAGAGACAATAAATGGATGTCATTTATAACTATTGCGCTACAATCCACCATAGTCCAGTCAAAATAGACCAAAATAAGTCATAACTTAGGAATAATTCGCATAGAGCTGAAAATTTTCAGCTATTTTTTTTTCAGCTTTCTAATATAAAATTGAAGTGTCTGTTTCTAATCTTAAAAGGGCAGCTTTTTTCATTAAAAAGCTGTCCATGCATATGAATGTATACACAGTACCTTTTTTTTAATTTTTTTTTTTCGTGCGGAAATCCCTTCGGATACCCGCCCCCGCGTGCCAGCGGGGGTGGTTATGTCGGGCTTGAACCGACTAAAACCGCACGCCGTCTCGGGTCTACAGACGCCGGGGTGTAGAGTTGCCCATAGAGCATATCCCTCGCACCCCGACTGACCCTGGGCCATCTCCGGTTTCGAGATGGCCCCCTCGGGTTTGGGAACCACGGTGTCCCCGTCTTGCCCCGGTTTGGGGTAGGGGCGATAGTCGCCCCACCGTCCCGGCCTGCTTCTGCTGGAGTGACAGGCGGCCTCACCTGTCACCCCCAGGCCTGCGCTCATGGAGGACGGAGGTCGTTAAGCGACTTCCGGCGCCTGAGTTGCCTGCGATGTATACACAGTACCTAACGCAAAAATCCAATTTCAAATTTTTTTGTCTGTCTGTCCTCCTGTCTGTTTATTCCAGGTAATAATCTTAGAAGTGGCAGGGCCGATTTTGACTATAGATAACTGGTATTATATGCGTAACTTAGGCTACTTTTATTTTTGAAAAAGTAAAAGATTTTGACTTCGTCCGCGTCATCTAAGTCCTCGCGGACGAAGTCGCGGACACAGCTAGCACTTTAAAAATAATAAAAAATGTTACTAAATGTTATAATTAAGTTGTATAATTATTGTGCTGTTAAAAAGAAAGGCATTGAAACAAAAACAGCAGCCTGTACAAAAGTAATCACAAAAGGTATCGGAGGCTCGCTTTTGTTACTCAAAGAAAAACTAATCTTACCGAACAATGGTCGGTACCCTTCGATAACAGCGGCCCTGGCTACAAGACAAGTAGGTAGTTTATGTTGCGATAGTGGGCAGAACATTCAGTATTGTGTGCAATAATTAATTTTATATTTAAATTATTTCCAACTAAACTAAACCGATAATGGATATAGCGTCCGCATTTAAATCCAACTATCTATTTTATTATTACAGCCTTTCTGTTGTATCCATAAACTGATTTCCATTCTGATACCATTTCTCTTTTGCGTCACCTTGAATCCACCAGCCTGAATTTTGGACATGCTATCAATCGGGAGAAGACCAAAATGATTATAGTGAACCGAGCTGAAAATATCGAACCAGATGTCAAAAGCATTGCTAACTGTGAAGTTGTGCAGAGCTACATCTACTTGGGTTCTAGCATCACCAACAGCGGAGGCTGCGAGGAGGAAATCAGAAGACGTTGCGCCATAACACGATCGGCTGCTGAAAGGCTCTCCAAGATTTGGAAGGACCGCCGGATATCCAGAACCACTAAGGTTCGTCTGATGCGGAGTCTGGTCTTTCCAATTCTTCTGTACGGAGCTGAGACATGGACTCTGAGACAAAAACAGCGGAGAAAAATAGATGCACTAGAAATGTGGTGCTGTAGACGTCTCCTCAGGATTCCGTGGACCGCGCATAGGACTAATGTCTCCATCCTCAAAGAACTTCCCATAAAGGAGAGATTATCGTCGACTGTGCAAATACGAATACTCAAGTTCTTTGGTCTCATGGTACAGGGCAGAATGGAGGGCAAAACGTCCCGTGGTCGCTCTCCAACTAGATGGTCGGACCTCATCACCTCCCTAACACAATCCACCATGACCGACTGCTCCCACAACGCAACCAACAGAGAGCGATGGCGGCGCATTGTACGAGCAGCCGTTCATCAGGACTCCCCATCATAACCACGACCACTCTGTCAAGAGTACACGACTAAGAAGACCATTTCTCTTGCAGCTCATTTTCTTAGGCGCCTGCCTTTGATCGGTTGCTGTTTCCAAAGTTGCCTCCACCCTTTCATTACATTGGAGAAAGTGTGAAGCTACTCGATCTGTTTGTATTTCGTGGACAGAGTGTATTATTCAGCGTTGTAACGGGCGTCTAACATGACGTCGATGGCGAGGAGTTAACGGCCTTATATCCCTTGGTGAATCAGGTAAAGGGCACTGTAGTGCCTCGGTAGAGGTAGCAGGTTGTGCCACAAAACCAATATGCACAGGTCTATCTAAAAATATACAAGGTTATTAGAACTTATTAAAATAATAGGTAATATACAATAAATGTAGTTTTATAGATATACCAATTGCAGAAGTGGCATGATTATTCAGCAATGAAATAGAATCTTAAGCATTTTTACTTTTCGATGCATGTTCTGTCAGTAATAAAAAAAATTAACTTCTTACAAATAAAAATAAGCCGTTATACCATTTTTTTTTTCGATTTTAAATTTTATTTTAGGGCATCCACACAGCGGTATCTAGACACAAAGTAAGCATAGCTTCACTAGCTTGTTTAATAGGTTTTATATAAACAGGGGTTACGTCTCTTTTAATCAGCTACGAGTATATTAATTACGCTGTGTTTTTAATTAAGTGTAATCTTTATAGGTGGCGAGCCTATTGCCATTAACCGGGCACTTATAAACCTGCGATAAATACACACATAAACTGGCGAAATGTGGGTGCTAGCACCTCTGCCTACCCCTTCGGGATATAGGCGTGAGTTTATGTTATGTGATATTATGTTATGTTAATCTTTATTGAATAATCTATGACTAATCAGTAAAAAAAAGACTGTCTCGATACAAAATACTCAGAAATATTCAAATTTTTACGCCTGACATTGACAGAACCTGTTACCTGACGTTTTAACCAGGTTATACTGACCTGTATCGAAACACAAGCCTTAACAATTAATTTACTACCTATAAAATCACTAACCGATGTCTTTTAATCGAAACAGAAGAAGTTTAGGAATACCTATAAAAGTTTTCGTACTCACTCTTGCCAATCGTAAAAAGCTTTCACGAATGTAATGTGTAGTACCACGCAGCGCAATATCTTAAGTTCGCTATGTGCCATACCAGCCCCTATCTGTTGTCTCATCGTTTTTCAATAACTATTAAAGTAAGTACTTATCTACTTGTAAACGATAAAATGCTAAAATGAAACCTAAAATAATGTTATTTTTATGATTAAAATATAGGCCATGTCGACGCGCTACGTAAACAAAATACTAACCTACTATATTATACAATAAAAGTGGATTTCATTGAGTAAAACGTGAGAACTGAGTTTAGTGTAATGGACTTGCACTGCCCCAAGTTCATTTTGAAGCTACTGTCATTTCCATAAGCGATAACGACAAGAACTTGTGTATATTCATTGACAAAGCCGGCACAGGTGCAAAACAGCAGTTGCTAATTATTCGCCATCTCTGAGGAGATTACGTAAACTATACTCCTCTCTATTGTTGACTATGCTGATGTCAGCTATCTTGATCTTAATGAGGACCAACTTGATAAACTTGAGCGACTCCAAAACTTCTGTATAAGATTCATTTATGGCTTGCGCAAATATGATAATATTTCCGAATTTCATATTAAACTCAAGTGGTTACCAATTTGCCTTCGCCGGAATACTCATATACTCTCTCTTCTCTATAATATTTTATGAAACCCCAACACTCATCTTTATCTGAAAAATAGCTTTAGATTTATGCATGACACTCAAACGAGATACTTAAGATAATCGAAAAAATTTACTCTGGAAATTGTGACGCATTCTACAACCTTTTACTATAAATGTTTTACTATACAAACCTTAAGCCTGTGGAATGCATTGCCTGAAAAATCAGAAAGCACAGTCACTGTCAACCTTTCAAAAATCAGTCAAAGATGTGTCGAAATTTCAAATAAACCTTTTTTTATATACATATTTTTACATATTTTTTTGTTTTTACATGTATGTTATTTAAGGAGGTGTAATTTTTTACCACCTATTTCATAGATGCGCACACCCCTGTCCCGCATTTCGGTGCCACTTCTTCCGCCGCGTTGCTCGCTGCGCTACGTAGCTGTGTGTGGCTTCCACACCGGTGCGTCGGCGGGTTTCTTGTTTTCTAATTTCGTATTTTTAATTTCGTGATATCTTTTGAATGAAATTCCGATTTCAATGATTCAGAAGTAATCAACAGGTAGGTATTGAAACAGTCTTGAATACGAAATCATTTATTTGGATAAGAATTAATACACAGGTATGGATAACATGGTCTGATTTTGATCGACATTTCTATCTACTTTAAAAATGTAAGAAAGTACTTATAGTGACATAACTACAACAGTTGGACATCTGGTCTCGCGAAGTTTTTTGTAGATGTTGATATGTTCTATAATATTATAGAATATTTTTTGTTTTATCATTAATACTTTCCGCAGCGCATGCGATGAAAGACATTTTACGACTAATTTTTTCACACCTTGGGTTGGTTTTAATAGGGATTTCTAAGGTTCTCTATTTTCTTCTAGTAACAAATATAGCCTATTTTGCTCAGTGACAGATAATATAGCTTTCTAACGGTAAATGAATTTTTGAAATCGGCTTTTTAAATCGTTATAAGTGTAGGCGTAGATAATGTATATATATTTGAGTGTAAAGTATTATTTATATATATTTTATTATGGTGTTTATGACTTAATAGCTGTTGCATGTGGCTTTGTCCACGTGCAACAGCTCATCTTTTCTGTTCCCGGTCCCGCTACCCATGGGAACCTATTTGTTTGTATCCTTAATATGATGTGCAATAAAGAGTATCTATCTTATCCCATTTCATGTAAGTCCGATAAAATTTCAATGAAATAAATGCCATAGAATGTAAATCAACAAGTAGAACTTGACTTATGGGAGTCGAGCTCATAAAGCCAATTTTCAATAGAGAGGTATTTTACATTGGTATTTGCATCGTTGGCCAGGGTACACCTCTAGGAGGTTTTGTAGCTCAACATCCTGTTATGACGTAAGTCAGACACACAGAACTTACACCCGCATGACTGCGTAACATTAGCTTAGCGTGTGCTAGCTCGCTAACTTCACGAGGTTCTTTTATATTTTTTTCTAGTTACGTTAACGTGTTCCTTTTTTGAATCCTTCTTTAAGTAAAACAAGGCACGTAAATATTTAATAATTCATTTGGTGCAGCAACATATATGTTCTGCAACTAATGGATACAAATAAAATTGTGATTGTTACCGTATTTGTTCGCGCGTTACCACACCTGCCCACGATAATACGACACGGTCTTGTTTACACGTATTTTATATAACACTAAAATGTGATATTTGCGTGTGAGTACAGGAGAAAATTCAGCTATTGCAGCTTTTTGTTTTCGACGAACTTCAAAAAGTAGGAAATTCTCAATTCCGTTGTATATATATAATTTAAGGTATTATCATGGGACCTATCCTACATAGCATTTATCTGTTTGACTTCTAAGTTCAATAGCTAGTACATTATGAACAAATATAAGTAAAAAGTTTTACGTGCACTGTCTTTCTTATATTATTATTGAATTTATAAATTCAGTTATTATTACTATTAATGCTGTATTACGTAGTCTAAAGTTAAATGTTTTTCTACTAACTGCTGAATTGATTGATTGGATTCTAGAAAGAGGGACGTTTGTGGTAACTTAAAATTTTTGTGTGTAATAGTTAAAAATGTAGGGACAATGTAGGGATACTTATCTATTGTAAAGCTATCTGCTAAGTGCCGCGTAAAATTCTCTAGTGTTTAGTTAAAACAAGCCTATAAGCCAAACATGTACCTAGTGCAAGATCGCTTGCAGTGCAGAGTGAGACAGTTTTTTAAATTAATTTTGGAATATGCGCTAAGGTTTAAGTTTTACTGCTTAATTAAAGTCCGTAGTTGGCGAATAGTGGGCTCACAGTGAAACACACACGAACTCTGAAAACATATTAGAACGTTTTTGAAGATTTGATATAAAAAAACCCAGAACCATAATTAATGTTTCTGTGCAACAAAGGGCCTAGCAATGGATTGAAAGATGACGTTTTTTTTTGTATCAAAGACATGGATAAAATGCTTGTAATTAATTCAATTAATACTGTCTTTATGAGCTAAAATGTTTACAGACTTGAAAGAGATTACATCAAAAGTTTCTAAATTTTAATCTTAACTTTGTTCTTTTTCAACGAAAATAATTGAGCTTCAAATTGAGAATTACGTTGTTAGGATTCCATTGCCAAATGGCAAAAAACGGAACCCTTATAGATTCGTCATGTCTGTCTGTCTGTCTTTTCTTCCAACCTATACATGTGTAGTATCTATGGATAGGTCTTCAAAAATGATATTGAGGTTTCTAATATAATGTTTTTCTAAACTGAATAGTTTGCGCGAGATACACTTTCAAAGTGATAAAATGTGTGTCAAAAAACAAAACTAAAAAAAATAAATGATGTACATTAAAAAATGCTTTAATTTAAGATGTTAATTGCACAAAATATCGCACTAAAAAAGAAAAACCTGTAAAATTAGGCTTGAATGATAGCGTATACCTTTTTTTTCGTGCGGAATTCCCTTTGGATACCCCCCCCCCCCGCGGTCCAGCGGGGGCGGTTATGTCGGGCTTGAACCGACTAAAACCGCACGCCGTCTCGGGTCTACAGACGCCGGGGTGTAAGGTGATAGAGTGTACCTACTGCCGTATGTAGAATATGTATATATGATTAAGGTAATAGGCTTCGGGGAGGTGTCGTACGGATGGACGATTTATCACCCGTAGCTGCACTGCTTCTAGTTCTTGATTAATTACACTGTCTGAGAGAAAACTATCACCCTGTCTCTGTCATTTCATTTGTATAAGACTATCGATCCTATTGAAATTTTCTGAGGAAAGATGCTTGTATACTTCACAATTTAGTTTGCTATAATAGATTAACAATGTTTATTTTCTTTATATTATAGAAATAAGTACACGGCCCAATTAATAGTAATAGGTGAAGTAACCTACAAAAATATTTTCAACAACATCTACAGCTACCCTGTGTGTACTGTGAGTAGTTGTTAATAATATTTTTATTGCAGAATTGGAGGAAAATGGAAACAGGAAAGGGAGTTAAAAGGGACCTTATTAAATTTGTACTAGGAAAAGTTTGGTAAAAGGTCTGATCGGGATATGTTTTGTTTGCCCTACAGTAGCCACGAAGACCCGTCATTGTCGTAAACTACATCTACTTCATATGAACTTGGATGTCAATTGTATTTTCAATTTGTACAATACGTAGAATATATGGAACCATCGGGGGTCAGGTTCCGCTTATTGTTTTTAATGAGAATATCAGCCTGTTCGGAAGCGACTGCTGAAAATGAGAATGGATCTCTATGATTAAACGATCATGACCGGAAATCTATTCCAGCTTCATAATGGTATGCACTCAATTTTAGTTTTCGTTTATGAAGTCCATTTAAGGACACAAATAGTAATCACAAACAGCAATCGGCTCTCTCCTGAAAACGAACTCAAATATTTAAATTGGTTATTTTTACAAGTTTAGTTTTTGATGGCATCTCATTTCTTTTTGTAGATATCTTACTTTTTTCCTTTCCTAACTTCTACTTCTTGAATACCAACAAAGGATTTTATATTTTGAAGATGATGATGACGAAGTCGCAAGGTGTTTCGACGTAGATGCAGTAATTGCAGTATTTCATTGCAATTCTAACTGTGTAATATCCTATATTTTAATATATTTATATGGGATTACAAAGTTATTTATGCAGTTGATGTATCTAGAAACTGGTCCGAAATTGCAAAATATTTAAGTTCTTCCTTAATTTATACACAAAAACGAATTGTATTCTAACTTTGAAGCTTCTATATCTGCTAGAAGTCAGTCAGTCAGTGAGTGGCAAAATTAAGAAACTTTGACAAGTATAATGAATAAATTACGGGTTCAAATTGAATGAAATTTTAAATATTCCCTGTTTAAACAATGCCTGCTTAGTTATTAAAAATTCAGACTTCTAGTTTTATTCACACATACCTAAGTTATAAAGGTTCGAAAATGGCCTGAACTGCTTCGAGAAAAGGATGGTATGGCCATGCCGCTTTTTAGCACGACTTGCCAGGGGCACTGCCGTGCCCCATGATTATAAGTGTTGTAATTACTAGTGCATTCGAAACTACAAGTGAGCGATTTAAGTAATACCTGGGAACGTGTTTATACTAATATAAGCTATGATGACGAACAGGCGACCAGAGTCACCTAGGTAGGGTAATAACAAATAAACATGTAAACCTGCACAAAATTGCCTATTTAAACTTCGTTTTTTTACTGTTGCGAAAAATGTACCTTATTGGCTTCATCCCGCCTTATGTTTTACACCAAATTTATTTTAGATGAAATCTCTAATTTTATTGTGTCATATTTATTATGAACAAGATAGATACACCTGCCCCACTCCAGGAAAAAATCATTGCTGGCCCTTGAGTTTCTCAATGCGAGGGTGAGTGTTTCATGTATTATTCAAATTGTTCAATGATCGCGGGCACGGGCGGAGCTAAGCCGCTCGTTACCCGCGCTGAGCTCTTCGCATTCAGCTAATAGCACCATTTGCCGAGATTGTCTGTGAGCTCCTGAGGCCGCTAACTATACTGATTGGCGTTGAATAATATGGACAGATTTTGAGATGATTACTTGACCTTGAAAATGAATCTGCAAAATTTTATTTTCAAAGTACTTACGTTGAGCTTTGTAGCAAACCTCAGCTACAAATAATAGTTTGATTTATGAGCTAACGCGGCTGCAGGTGTAGGTAACAGTAGGCTTGCTGGTGGGGTTGGCTTGTGCCCCGTAGATCTTGGTGGACCCCATACAAAAAGCCTACTACACAAATCATACGGTTAGATAATTCTGGATTACAACCTGATCTGACAGCTGTCGAAAAATTTTGTACTGAATAATTTAATTTAGCAGAAACTTAACAGTTCCTTCTGATGGTAAATAGTTTCCGAATCATCTCAAAATACTGTAATAGTATAAACACAAGTACGCTCAGGGTACAACTGTAACAATGGCCATTTAATAACACACGTTTAAAGTCTATAGTCTTACTTTTAAGGTGTGGTTTCACTTGAACGCAAAGATGTCTTTATTAATCATATTATGTATGTGTATATAAGTAGTTACTATAGGTTAGATCTGAAGCCTTTGTCGTGAAATTAAATGTAGTGCCATTTGTTGGTTTTGTTTTTCTTGCGGACATTCCCTCGAATATCCCCCCGCTGGTCAGCGGGGGCGGTTACGTCGGGCTTGAACCGACTAAAACCGCACGCCGTCTACAGACGTCCGGGTGTAATGTTGCCCTTATAGCACCATTACCTAACATTTTTTGGGCAAATTTCGAAGTGACCGTCTACCCATTGTTACCAATCTTGGCAAAAGTTATGGAAAATTGAAATATCCCTTTTTTTTTTTTTTATCGTGCGGAAATCCCTTCGGATACCCCCCCGCGTGCCAGCGGGGGCGGTTATGTCGGGCTTGAACCGACTAAAACCGCACGCCGTCTCGGGTCTACAGACGCCGGGGTGTAAGGTTGCCCATAGAGCATATCCCTCGCACCCCGACTGACCCTGGGCCATCTCCGGTTTCGAGATGGCCCCCTCGGGTTTGGGAACCACGGTGTCCCCGTCTTGCCCCGGTTTCGGGGAGGGGCGCTAGTCGCCCCACCGTCCCGGCCTGCTTCTGCTGGGGTGACAGGTGGCCTCACCCGCCACCCCCAGGCCTGCGCTCATGGAGGACGGAGGTCGTTAAGCGACCTCCGGCGCCTGAGTTGCCTGCGACGCGCGGCGAGCAAGTTGCGGGCTCGGCGGACCGGGAGGGTTCTAAATCTCTCCCGGGCGCGCTCCGCCACCTCCTTCGCGAGCATTACATGCTCGCAGAAGGAGGCGGCGGCGGCCCACGCGCTCGCGCTCCGCACCATTGCCGCAATCATGCTGCCGAGCGAGAGGACTCCCACCCCGATGGCTGCCACGAGGTCACGCCTCGGCGCCTCCCACGCCGGGCAGTCCGCCAGCGTGTGCAGCCCTGAGTCCTCGCTCGCGTCGCAGTGATGACACTCAGGCGTTGGCTCCTTCCTGATCCGATGCAGGTGGTCCCCGAAGCACCCCTTCCCTGAGATCACCTGCGTCAGCCGGTAGGAGAGGCTTCCGTGTCGCCTCTCCAGCCAATCCTCCATGATGGGCCTTACCGCCGCTATTGCGGCGTGCCCTGCGCTTGGTTGCCCAAGTCGTTCCTTCCACTCCACCACGATGGCCTGGCAGAGCTGGGACTGCACGGCCTCGATTTCTCGAGGCTCGGGGTTCCATCCCTGCTCCCGCGCCTCCTTTCGCCACTGGTACAGTTGCGAAAGGGCTCTCGCTTCCAGGTCCCATGGCGGGGTTCCGGCAAGGAGACTCGCCGCCTCGAAGGAGATCGTGCGGTACCCTCGGATGACCCTGATGGCCAGAACTCGCTGCGGAGCGCGCAGCATCCGCACAGTTCTGGTTCTCAGGGCCTCCGCCCATATTGGGCACCCATACAGGGCCATGGACCGCACGATCCCCGCGTAAAGTCCCCTGCAGGAGTCATCGGGCCCCCTCATGTTGGGCAACAGCCGAGCCAGAGCAAGAGCTGTGCCCTTCAATTTGGGGGCCAGACTTCGGATGTGCTCTCCGAAGTCCCATCGGCCGTCGAGCACGAGCCCCAAATATTTCATTTGGGGCTTGATGCCGATGCGATTTCCTCCCACGATGAGACTGGATCCCTCGGGTGGCTTGCTCCGAGGCCCATGGAAGAACAGGGCCTCGGTTTTATGCAGGGCCACCTCGAGACCCAGCCGCCGGATCCGCCTAACGACTTGGGCAACCGCGGTCGTGGCCTTTCGGGTCGCTTCGCGGTACGTCGCCACGAGCGTGTCGTCCGCGTAGCACGTGACGGCGGCACCGCCTACGAGCTCACCGCGAAGCACCCAGTCGTATCCGATGTTCCACAGGAGCGGCCCCAGGACCGATCCCTGTGGAACACCGCACGACATTTCACGCCGACCGAGACCGGTCACGGTTGGGTAGATGACGGCTCTCTCCGTCAAATACGCCCCGACTATGCGGCGGAGGTAGAGAGGCACTTCGTGATACACGAGCGCCTCCCTAATGCAACTCCAGGGCAAGGTGTTGAACGCGTTGGCGATGTCCAGGGACACCGCCAACATCACCTCACCCCGGGCTACTGCATCCTCCGCCAGAGCCCTCACGCGCATGATGGCATCCACGGTGGAGCGCCTCTGGCGGAAGCCATATTGGCCATCCGCCAGGTCCGGCCCCACTCTTGAGAGGTGCTCGACGAGGCGCTTCGCAATTACTCTTTCAAAGAGCTTGCACACCTCGTCGAGCAACACTATGGGCCGGTAGGCGGACGGCGAGTCCGCCGGGCGCCCCTCCTTTCGAATGAGGACCAGTTTCCCCGTCTTCCACAATTTCGGAAACTGGCCCCGCTCCAAACATGCGCTGAGAAGCCCTCTCAGTCGGGGCTCGAGAGCGTCGTCGACTAGAGCTAGGACCCACGAATGCCGTCGGGTCCCGGGGCGGTGTGTTTGGCTCTTAGCCTTCTCACCGCCAGCTCTAGTTCTACCCAAGTGACCTCGGGCACGTCGTCGTCTTCCACGTCGGGCGCCATGCGCAACCGAGGCGGAGTCATCCGCGGTGGAACATGTTCCACCGCCCGCACTGGGAACAGGGAGCCAACAACTCCTCCTAGCAGATCCGGCTGGAGACACCGGGTTAACGGCGGGGCCTTGGGGCGCAGCTTGCCCCTCACCATCCGGTAGGGCCGCCCCCAAGGGTCCCGCTCCAGCGTCTCCAGCAGCTCACGGAAGGCGTCCCGTTTGGAACGCCTTATCTCCGCTCGGAGGGCTCGTCTGGCCTCCCTGTATCCCTCGTACAACTCCGCCTCTCGGGCCTCCGCATCTGCGGGGCGGCGACGCCTCCTACGGAATCGGGCCCACCGGCGGTGCGTGATCTCGCTGCCCCAGATGACCTGTAGACCCCCCAGTAGACCTGACCCTCGGATTATAGGGCGGAGCCCTAGGCATCGCCGCGTCACAGACACGGGTCATAGCCTCCCGGAACCACTCCGCCTCATCGTCTATGCTGACAGGCCTGTCCGGCGCAGGGGCCCAGGCCTGTACGATGGCGGCTTCCAGGAGGAGCTCCCGATCAAGTCGCTTAAGCGCCCAACGTGGCTCGGGTGGAGCCGGTGCAGCCGGCGCGTCGCTCGCAGGGGGGGACACGTCAAACCGAATGTATCGGTGATCCGAACTTGTGTCCTCCCCCAAAACGACGCGCCAGCCCTGAACACGTCGCGCCAACGAGGGGCTCGCGAACGATAGGTCCACGATGGAGCTACCCCTCGAGATCACGAACGTGTCCACGGCTCCCCGATTTAGGAGGACTAGGCCGAGTCGTGCGGCCCAGTCCACCAGTGCCCTGCCTCTATGCCCCGTCGCGCCCCTTTCGTGTCGGGAACCCCAGGCATACGACCAGGCGTTGAAGTCCCCGAGCACAAGGACCGGACGGGGCTGGCAGGCATTGACGACGACGGCCAGCTGACGGAGCCACTGCTCATATGCAGCTTGGTCTCGGTTCGGCGTGATATAAGCGGCCACGACCGCTATATCCCCAACCGCCGCCGCCACGCAGCCGGGTCCCCTTGCAATGACGGCAAGAGGGGGGCTGCCGGCGGCAGGGTTGTGCACCAGTGCCGCCGACCCATCCAGCGCGGTTTCCCAGGTAGGCCCGAGGAACCGGTGGGTGTATGGGTCGGCGACAGCGGCGACATTTATGGCCCACTGTGCCATGCTCTGGCGCAGAAGATCCTGAGCATGGGCACCGTGGCCAACGTTCACCTGCAGGATGCGGAGTTGAGGATCCATTATGGAACCCCCATCTCCGCATCCCGCTGTGAACTGGAGGCGGAAGGCCGGCCTCCCGGCTTCGGCTCCCCTCCGGCGCAGGCCTTGCTGCCAACCCTGTGGTCGGCCGGCTTGCCTCCCGCTGCACACCTAAAGCAGTGCAGCGGGGCATCGCACGTGCCGGCCTTGTGACCGGGTTGGCCACAGCGGAAGCAACGGTCACCCGCCGTCACTTCCGCCGTGCAGTGCACCCCCACATGGCCCACCGACAGGCACCTGAAGCACCTGGCCGGTCGGGCCTGCAGGAGCCGTGCCTGCGCCCTCAGGAAGCCTCCCACCAGGAGGCTCCGCCCGTCTGCGACCTTTTGGGCCGCCGCGATAGGGCAGCCGACAACTGCTGCCCCCTGTCCACCGCGGCCGAAGCGTATAGCTCCGGCCTTTACTGTGTCCGGGGAGCAGTCCCCGGCCTCCGCCACGGCGAGCCTGAGCTCTTCTGCCGTGACGGAGTCGGACGGCGGTGTCGAAACTCTCCGACACCGCCGAGGTATTTGGCGTCACCTCCACGCTTGCCTGCTGCGCGAGCTCCGCGCAGACTTCGTCATTTCCGTTGTCCATTTTCGTTGCCTTTTTGTTGTTGTTAATTATTCCGTCCGGTTTTTTAAATGTTTTAGGGTTTATTAGGTCCATATCATATCCCGCGAGTATGGGGGAAAGGTGGTCCATCCAGGCGGTGCCCCCTGCACCTGGATAAGCCTATATACTATGGAGGTCGGCTGGTATCCATAGGTTTTTACGACTTGGCTGTCGGGTGTTATAGACTTTTCCTTGTCGTGGGCCGGCCAATAAAGGCAAGCCCTCCGGTCAGCAAGTTCACGGCGTACCCTTCTGGAGCCACCAGTCAGGTCGTTGCTGATCACCTGCCGATTACGGAACGCGAGAGGATGGCTAGTCCTCTCTCACCGGCGGCGGCACAAGTGCCCGTCGGCCCCTGCGTTAGCATTGGGCCAACCCGCCCCTGGATCCCGCAGGACCCTATGGTGGCCTCAGCCACAAACACCATCGCTCATCCTGTCTCCTCTGAAAGCAGAGGAGTACGGAGAGCGATGTGTTCCCGCCACGTTGGGTATTCGCCGACGATCAATGCCAACCCCATGAAGGGGAAGCCATTGACCGCCGCCCAGGGTGTACCGGCCGCTCCGGTTCCATTCGCCCCGGACTGCAGCGGGATCGGAATCGAAACGACACTCGAGGAGGTTACCCAACACACACCCCTATTGAAATATCCCTAACTGCGAAAATGATCTGCATTCAAAGTTTATATTTTATAAATATATTTTATTTATCTACTAACACTAGCTGGCACCTCCCCGACTTCGCCCGTGGACTACCTGGATCCCCCGTGCTACCTTTTTAACCCATAATATTTATGCGCAATTAATTAGGTAATGTATTGGAAATAAGAATGGGTAGATATGTATGAAGCCTGGGCCAAGCGCGGCCAAACTTAAGCTTGTTGTTTTTTTGATGTAGTTTAGTCCTACAATTACTGTGTAGACGTTTCATTACCGCGGTATAATCATATAACAAATAAAACACCTTATGATTTTGAATACTTTTAATAGGTATGCTGGATATTCTGTCTTATATTCGGAGCAAAAATAAGGTAAAATAATAAATCAAGATGATACGATTTACTAATTTATAAAGCATTTCATCACATTACATTTTTCATAAAATATAACATAAACTCACGCCTATATCCCCGAAGGGGTAGGCAGAGGTGCTAGCACCCACATTTCGCCAGTTTATGTTTAGGTCCCAATGTAATAGGTGGCGAGCCTATTACCATTAACCGCTTATAATCCTGCGATAAATACACACATAACTTCGAAAAGCATCGAAAAGTCATTGGTGTGTGCCCTGGTAAAACCTGGGATCGAACCCGAGACCTCGTCTCAGCAGTCCATTACCCATACCACTAGGCTACCGCGGTTTTGATAAATGTTTTGATAAATATTGACAATTATTATTATTATTAATAACAATAATAATAAGCGGTCTTGCTTGAAAATGCCCAAATAGTCCGGCGGTTCCTCTGCCAATTGTCCTAATGCCCTGGTCGACTGCTGCTTGCCTCGCCAGGGTTATCTCACCGCCTCCCCTTTATTTTAGGGGAGGCGTGATATAGCTCGATCTGTAATAATAATAATGAATTCATTTATTAATATAAAAATGGTACAAAATTCTCCTTATAAATTGGTACAATAATATTAGTTGCCCTAGAATTTATCTCCTTATAAAATGATATAATAATATTAGTTGGGCTAGAATTTATATTATCAAGGGAGTGCTTTGGCACTCCTACCAGGTGAACCCTGTGTCACGAATGCCGTTATCTTCCTTCAGATCTGGTAGGTTACTACATAAATTGCATTTTATTTGGCTAAAATTGGAATTCAATTGAACAAATAATTAATACATTTAAATAACATACTTTATCAAAATCTGATACATTAATAGAATTTTAAGTACCCTTTTTTTTTTCGTGCGGAAATCCCTTCGGATACCCCCCCCCCCCCGCCGGTCAGCGGGGGCGGTTATGTCGGGCCTGAACCGACTAAAACCGCACGCCGTCTCGGGTCTGCAGATGCCGGGGTGTAAGGTTACCCATAGAGCATATCCCTCGCACCCCGACTGACCCTGGGCCATCTCACCACTAACAGCATCGCTCATCCTGTCTCCTCTGAAAGCAGAGGAGTACGGAGAGCGATGTGTTCCCGCCACGTTGGGTATTGGCCGACGATCAATGCCAACCCTATGAAGGGGAAGCCATTGACCGCCGCCCAGGGTGTACCGGCCGCTCCGATTCCGTTCCCCCCGGACTGCAGCGGGATCGGAATCGGAGCGACACTCGAGGAGGTTACCCAACACACACCACAGAATTTTAAGTACCCGTAGTTATTAAATATTATTGCAGTATAATTTTCAATATGTGTGCGTGTGTGCGTGTGTAAGTGAGATTGAGTGTGTATGTGTGAGGGTGTTTATGTATGAGGGTATGTATAGCTGTGTGAACTTTCTATATATGTAGCTATATGGAAAAGGTTTTCGGTCTAATTGTAGGTACAGGTCTTGAGCCAATCCCTAACCACGCTCCTGCAACCATACCTGCGTAGCTATATTTAAATGTTGGTTAGCTTTATTATAAAGTCTCGCACCCAGTATCCTTTCAGCAGCAGTGATTTTATGCCTTTTTGTGTTTAATCTACTGCGCATACCAATTCCCAGTTGTAGATACTGCGGTGCTGCGGCGTGCTTGCGAGTTACTGTTTTGAGCACAAAGAGCTGTCTAATGGTAATGTACAATCGTGGTCATGTCAATCTAATGTCTTCAGGTTGTCTTCTAGCACAGTACACAACGACAGGAAAGTAGCCGAAGAACTGCGCGGACGTACCGCAGGAAGCAAGTGTCACGGCATTTTTTATGATCGTAGCTGATTCGTACGTCCCGAACGTAGGTAAACTAACCTTGCGAACCTGTTTTGTGTCGCTAATTGTAATCGTTATCAAAAGATGTTGTGGAATTTTAGAAAAACGGAGTACCTTTTTTTTTTTTTTTTCGTGCGGAAATCCCTTCGGATACCGCCCCCGCTGGAGAGCGGGGGGTCTCCAGCGGGGCGGTTATGTCGGGCTTGAACCGACTAAAACCGCACGCCGTCTCGGGTCTTAACACGCCGGGGTGTAAGGTTACCCATAGAGTATATCCCTCGCACCCCGACTGACCCTGGGCCATCTCCGGTTTCGAGATGGCCCCCTTACTTGCTCTCCACTGTGCCATCTGCTAATCAGAGGGACACGTGGAGAGCTTCCGAACAGCCCTCAACAGGGCCGTCCTCGCCTTGGTCGGAGTTGGCCGTAGGCGGCAGCGTCTCCCCCGCCCTAGGAGAGAGGCGCTGCCGTCTCCGTTGCCCAGGGTGCACCGCCTGGAGGTCCCCAACCAAGCACCCCAGAAAAACGGAGTACCTGCTCGAAATAATTTTTTGATTTTTATTCGTCTACATGTAAATATCTCTTCCGTAAGTGTTTTACAGTGAAACGTTCAAAATAAAAGTAGTTCTCAGTTATTTACTTTCATTTGAAATTACTTTTATTAATGGCCGTCGACAGCCCAGAAGTGGCCTTTATCCTTTACCCAATTTGTTGTAAGTTATGATTACTGAGCGTGATGATATAAAGCCTTCCATAAATATATAGGCTATCCAACACAAAAATATTTTTTCAATTCGAACCAGTAGTTCCTGATATCTGTGTTCAACCGCGTGCGTGCAACAAAATGTATAACAGTATCGATACTGGGAAAATATGTAAATACTTCCTATTTCAATGTCGTATATATGACTTAAATTTTAAAATGAATATAGTATCACATTACTGCACCATAATGATAATATCTAAACATACACGTTTGTCAATCTTTATCCGTCCCGTCACTTGTGTGGAACGTCACCTTTATCAGCGGTATCTGTGCCACATGTTTGTGGTTTAAATGTTTAAATGCTATAAAGTTAATGGGCTCGTCAACCAAACTTTACAATTTACGGATGCCATTTCAAAAGGGCAACTGTTAGTGATATGGAGGCCCTTGCGTGATATATTTCCACATATATTTGGATTAACGTTCTTATCACCTCTGACCATTGTGCCGTACCTACCACTCAAAGTTGGGTAGCGTTCGGAAATCTGAAATGTTATACTTCTAATCTCTCGGGAAATTGAGCGCGGTAAGCTACCTTTCCATATTAACAAAACTTTAATCTAATTCTCGCCTCCCGAAGGGGCGTCCGCGCTGTTGGGAGGCAAAAATTTTATGGCCAGTAAATTTTCTTTAAGTCTGTCTTGTGGCAGACTTCCAACACCAGCAGATTCTAAAATCTCATTTTATTCCGCAGAAGCAACTTCGTTAGGAACATAAGTTAAGCCAATACTAACACAGTTTACAATTCGTGCGATGCACATCGGCGTTGGTTCGCTTTATTTGCAAAACAAACGGACTGTGCTCCACTGATAACTCATCCGAATTTATTATGTACAATACATCTTGTCTAACTACTCACATCAGTTGCAGACAAAATGACGTAGCAAATATCAGGGGTAATCAATAACGTTCACTGTATATCTGAGTTTCAAAGTATCGTTTGGCTCGCTTGTTTTGCATTCTGATTTTCTTTTATTTTGTATGTGCATAAAAAGCAACAGTAGAAGAGCACTGGTTACGGTAGAACGGTCTCTTGACGAATTGCTCGCCAACTGTCGTTGTGTGCACTAGATCCCCGTCGCGGCAGAGCGCCAGCCCGACACCGTTCGTTGTCTAGACGTCACTCGGACATGCCTTGTTCGTTCTCAAATGTGAATGCACTGTATTTTACAAAAATACTCGTAGCAAATGTTTCGTATAGACTATGACAAAAATATGTGACAAAGAATTGCAAAGGCTACTTGTTTTTGTTTAACGTGTTTTCATTAGCTTCGCCTGTAACTAACTATAAACCTACATGTAAAAGTCGAAGTTGAATATAAACAAGTTGTAATTATCGTATTAATTTAAAATTTTGTAGTTATGTGAGATCCGGATGACTATACGTTAATTTGACACTAGGTCGCTTTTGAAGAAACCAGAAAAAGCATAGTGGAACTTTTACTGGTAAACACTAAACAACTGCTGCTAGTAAAACCATCAAATTATATGGTCTGTTTTAACGAGTCCCATACTTAACAATTCAGAACCACGGTGTTTTTATGAATTCTATAAATTATAATGATTTTCTACGCATACAACTGCCAACTAAAAAGTATTCTGTGATATTACACAGTATTTTTAGTCCCAAATTCAGCTTAGCTTAACTGGCTTCTCATATAAGTTCAAGAATACTTAGATACATTTTCTTTTGTAAATACATAATGCATAAGAACACCCAGACCAATGCAAATAGATATATACACGCATATGAAATATATTATTTTGTATTGAGCAGGCATCGAACCCGCGATTGTCAACTTAATGACATATTTGTTTTTTTTTTGTGTGTTTACAAATATCGACCACTGATAAATCTACAGTGGGTGAATTGTCCATTATTTCAATCAATCGTAGTTGAATAAACCGTAGGTGAATTTATTGTTAGGTGAGTTCAGCTGAGGGCACGCCGCAATAGCGGCGGTAAGGCCCATCATGGAGGATTGGCTGGAGAGGCGACACGGAAGCCTCTCCTACCGACTGACGCAGGTGATCTCAGGGAAGGGGTGCTTCGGGGACCACCTGCATCGGATCAGGAAGGAGCCAACGCCTGAGTGTCATCACTGCGACGCGAGCGAGGACTCAGGGCTGCACACGCTGGCGGACTGCCCGGCGTGGGAGGCGCCGAGGCGTGACCTCGTGGCAGCCATCGGGGTGGGAGTCCTCTCGCTCGGCAGCATGATTGCGGCAATGGTGCGGAGGCCGAGCGCGTGGGCCGCCGCCGCCTCCTTCTGCGAGCATGTAATGCTCGCGAAGGAGGTGGCGGAGCGCGCCCGGGAGAGACTTAGAACTCTCCCGGTTCGCCGAGCCCGCAACTTGCTCACCGCGCGTCGCAGGCAACTCAGGCGCCGGAGGTCGCTTAACGACCTCCGTCCTCCATGAGCGCAGGCCTGGGGGTGGCGGGTGAGGCCACCTGTCACCCCAGCAGAAGCAGGCCGGGACGGTGGGGCGACTAGCGCCCCTCCCCCAAACCGGGGCAAGACGGGGACACCGTGGTTCCCAAACCCGAG
Source organism: Cybosia mesomella (assembly GCA_946251805.1). NCBI lineage: Eukaryota > Metazoa > Arthropoda > Insecta > Lepidoptera > Erebidae > Cybosia > Cybosia mesomella. The sequence continues at coordinate 22,262,748 of OX276390.1, read as the reverse complement.
GGGGCCATCTCGAAACCGGAGATGGTCCAGGGTCAGTCGGGGTGCGAGGGATATGCTCTATGGGCAACCTTACACCCCGGCGTCTGTAGACCCGAGACGGCGTGCGGTTTTAGTCGGTTCAAGCCCGACATAACCGCCCCCGCTGGCACGCAGGGGGGTATCCGAAGGGATTTCCGCACGAAAAAAAAAAAAAAAAAAAAAAAAGGTGAGTTCAGCTGCCGAGGGGGCCATCTCGAAACCGGAGATGGCCCAGGGTCAGTCGGGGTGCGAGGGATATGCTCTATGGGCAACCTTACACCCCGGCGTCTGTAGGCCCGAGACGGCGTGCGGTTTTAGTCGGTTCAAGCCCGACATAACCGCCCCCGCTGGCCGGCGGGGGGGTATCCGAAGCGATTTCCGCACGAAAAAAATAAATAAAAGGTGAGTTGAACTTCAGATATTCCGTGCAATAGTTATTACAAACTTCTGTGAAACGACCGTAGAAATGTTAAACAGTATGTCAATGACCGTAGTTTTTTTTTAATAGTTACGACAACTTTAGTTATAATGATGATAATGAATCCGAGCGTCAATCCTGGTTGCATCCAATGCTTATACTTTGAAACTCCGGCTCCGCTCTCCTACTTCACATTTCTATAATACTGAAGACGACCGCAAATTATGATCAATGTCGATGTCAAATTTGTCATGATTACCGTACCTATTTGGTTCACGATAAGTGGTGGTAATGTCATGTGATTGGATACCTATTTCATTACGCAGATAATTGTGATGGATTTGTACTGCGCTTATCTGAAGGATGTATTTATAGATTTTTGTTTACGGTATCTACTAGTACTACTAAAGTTTATTAAGCACACGGTTTACTAAATGTTAAGCGATTATCGTAGGAGTGCTTGCAACACCATACACCCCAGTGTGTGATTTCTCTCTCTTTCTTTCTCCCTTTAGGGGTAGACAAACAGGACAATTAAAGAAGGGAAAGGTGAAGCCACTGGTTACTCTAACTAACCGAGCGCGAAACATACTGCTACTTGAAGCCGATATTAAGTTAGTCATATTTAGATGCGATAGTAAAATCTGGGGTTCAATTAACGAGGCAGAAATAGTAATTGGTAGGTTCTATATCTATATAAACGCGAGCTTAGCCGGAGGTTAAAATAAGTATAAAATAAAATAAATATATTCAACACAAATGCAGTCACAACACAATGCACAAGTGTAGTCTTACAAAGTTCAAAGTTCTTCAATATTCTTGACCAAGTACAAAAAACTACAAGACAATTTTACAACACGTTCTTGACGACTCAGAAAATATTAAATTACTAAGTATCTACAAACTCAGTAACAAGTAGCTGCTGGGTACGTTTTCAAATGATAGAGTCTCGAGTATACTCATAATGATGTACGTTGGTGTTGCACAACAAATAAAATGAGAGAAGAAAATAAATGAAACTAATAGCCGTTCAGCTTACCTTGTAAAACTTTTTCCTATTTCTCAATTTTCTTGCTACTGTGAAGAAATATGTTGTGCTGGTGCTGGTGTTATTTTTTACCAGACCCAACTAAAGAGAAGAAAAGACAAAATGACACATAAATTAATTCAGTTAAGAGTATTTGTATAGACCGTGTCTAATAAAGACCGTGTCTGGTAAAGAAAACATTTCTATTAAAAACTCATCTTTGTTTAGGAATGCTTTGTACATTCGCACTATACTTTATTTTATCTTTTTTAAATATTTATAAATGAAGAGAATGTTTTTTTTATACACAGGCAGTTTATTAAATGTGAAATATATGTAGAAGTCAAATTCATCATCTTGGTTAAGATTCATCATTATCTTAGCGCCAATTCCTGTCGCATTCAGGGTTCTCACCGCGGAGTACGGGGTCCGCTTACTCATTCTCATGGTTTGGTTTATACTTTATAGCTTTATAGCTTTTATGGGAGTGACTGCCGTCTGAACTCCCAACCCCGAAAGGAAAACTTTTTTTACGTGGGGTTGATGTTATACGAATTCACCTCTGGTTACGGGGCAGTAGCCGGAGATCGTGGGTGGGACTCTCCCATCCAGTAGCCGGATGTGCATACCCACTAAAGCGCGTGCCCACTGACGTGGGCACCACACCTTTTAAACTCTCGATTGGGCGACGTCCAGGCACACATGGACGTCGTCCCCTTCGCGGGTGGCTAGACCAGCGGGTGGAGGACTTCGGCGAGCACTTCCGCCAAGTACCACGGGGGTGTTCCGGCCAACGCGCAGGCCACCTCCGTCGATACGGTACGGTAACCACGTATGCCCTTTACCGCCATAACCCTCTGAGGGCCCCATACGCGGGCCCTATTCTCGGCGGTCAAGGCCGCGAAAGGAAAACCTGCGCCAACCCCGTTCATCAATCAGCAGGTGTGCCGGATTACAGGTGAGGTTGGCTTGGGCACCGAAAATCTTAGTGGCACCCCAAAAGCACCCACAATAGGAACGCAACAATCACTCACTACAAAACGAAACATGTATTTTATTTATTCATTCTTATTATTTATTTATTCTAGTGAGTAAATTGACCTGAAAGCATTTCAAATTACGCTGAACATCTAATGACAACGGACTTAGTGTTACAAATTCCTAGAAATTTCATTACGTTATACAAAAGTTCATTATGTATGTATTTTAAATTGAAATGCAGACAGTGTCATAGTCATAGTGCAGCTAACGACAAGCCATCGTTAAAAGCTTGAAGGCAGCTTATTACTAGCTTAATGAAGGCATTATAGTGGGATCACAATCTTCAATAAACGTACGAGATGATAGCAGATAGTCAATATCACGAGAGGGTGAGCGAAATAGCTGAGATTTGAATTAGATGGAATGATTTTAGTTACGTTTAATTGATTTTGTTTAATATTCTAGGACATTCTAAGGTATTTAGACCTAAAGTAAGTACAGCTTGACTACTTTGAAGTATGGCTACCTTAAGAAATACACACTTTTTTTTCTAAATACACTCAAATACCAAGACCAATGCAAATAATATTTGAACTTGGCACTCACCATGACGTTTTGAAACGTGTGTCGCTAAGAAAAAGGGATGGAGCTATATGGGGTGTATAGCACCATCCCTTTTTTTCACTCGAACGACTTAGTTTTAAGACGTCATGGTTAGCCTTCTGAGCAAGAATTGTACCTCTGATTTAGCAGTCAAACGATCTATTGCTACGCCACACAAGACGGCCTAGACCGCGTAGTCGGCACATCCATTTTTTTTTCATCGTCGTTAGAAATTCTCAGAAGTAGCAAAAATAATATTAAAAAAAATGTAATAGCGTCACTTCCTTATACAAAAATACAGCTAGTAAACTGTTTCTGTATTATACACCTACATATTTAAAACTACTAAACCTCTGCCTACCCTTTCAGTGATAGCCAGGCGAGAGTATGTAAAAAAATTAATTAAATAACTAAGTACCTAAATGGAAAATGCCACATACTTATACGAAAATTACAACCCCATTTTATATCTAATAAATTATCTAATATCATCTGTGAAACCTCACGGAGATTATATTAAACGAGACACCCCAGTCATCATAAATTACACCGAAATATACCAATAGAAGCGATGCCTGAACAGTCTGTACTCAAATGATTAGAGGAACGTAAGATGCGCGTTAAACTAATATCTGTCTCAAGTGAAAAATAAAAGGGGCCAAGTGCGAGTCGGACTCGCCCATGAAGGGTTCCGTAGAGCAAAGTAACATAATAATGCTTTTTTCGAAAGATTTAGATCGGAAAAAGAGAACATCTAGGACGGGACTTGAACCCGCGACCAGTCCCTTACAGGGGGAATGCTCTGACCAACTGAGCCACCTTTTTCCGATCTAAATCTTTCGAAAAAAGTAAGCATACAAAATGCTTAAAAATTTAATTGAAATAATAATGCTTTTTAAAAATCCTATATATAAAATCTCTCTTATATTTATCAAGATCTCACAAATGTCTAGTACAGTGAACTGTTATAGGCTAATTTGATTGATTGGTCAACTCACACAATACTCTTCCTTAAGTTATAGTAACGTTTATTTTCCTCCGCAAAACGTTTAGGTAGTTTTAGTTTACGCCTATTCGTGACCCTACGAAGGGGTGATGTTTATTTGTATTTGGACTTCGTTCAGTTCGAAAACGGAAAGACGCAATTACTGGCTACCGCTATTGGGTCCTTGATGTTATATCAAAATTGCACCGATGTTCCACTCCTATCAAGCATATGATTCCTTGTCCAGGAATGGTAGGTTCTTTTAGTGCAATACCTATTCTCGGTAGAAACCAAATATTATCACAAAAGTGTTTTTGGGGCCCCTTCAAGATCTTCGGGACCGAAATCAACCTCACCTGCAAATCGGTAGGTACACCTGCTGATTCACGAACAAGGCTCTAACGTAAGCTTTCCTGTCGGGGTTGGAAAGTCAGATGGTAGTCGCTTCCGTAAAAGCCAAGATAAGTCAAATCAAGAGAAAGAGTAAGAAAGCGTTGATTTAAAACATGTTATTATAACAAAACAGACCCTTCAATTTTATTAATTTGTTTAGAAGATATAAATGACCAGAAAATGAATTTTCCTATCTGCTACAATTTCTGAGAATGAACCTAGTTATTGACACCTCTGGTGTGGTGTAGCAAGCGTTGGCCTCTGGGGCGTAGTGGTAGAGCATTCGACTGCTATGTCAGGGGGCGCGGTTTCGATTCCCGCTCAGGGCGAATATTTGTATACATGAATCTTTATTTTCAAATAAATGCGTGTTTCTATGTATGTATATTATGTATTTGCAAAAAAAGTGCATAATGTTTATCCGGTATCTGGAAAGCTATGCTTAGTTTGTCTAGATTATGCCGTGTAAAAAGTCCTGGATTAACATAAAAAGCTGTTACTGCATACTTTCAGCTATATGTCTACTTTCTATCGGCCATATTTGCATTGAAACGTATGTAAACAGGTCGACTGTTGACAGTTCCCAATAGAAAAGTACAAAAGCGATAACGCTATTTCTCCGATTTATTTTGTTTGAATTGGACCAAGTTCCAAAAAACGTAAATCTAAGGGTTGTTATACCCGTAATGTTTGAGTTAATAGAACCTTAAACCTCCTCTGTAACTCCCAAGAATACGTTATGTTTATAACATTGTTTTAATGAAGATGCTCTAATATACTATTCACAATAATGTTTTATCAATGATGCGACAACAATATTCAATATAATATAAGTTCAGTGTATTTTCAATAAATCGTAAAAAAGTTTCGATCTAGCTTTAATATATATATGAACTATAAATGAACTTTTTTAAACTAACATCTAACTGGTTTTCAATTTATCTGTGTCCTGCTAAACTATAAACTAACTTGGCAAGATATATTAGCGATGGGAGCTATTGATAGAGTAAGATGAGGTATGATGAAAGATAATATAAAAGAGAAGAAGGAAAAATATCGAAGTGTGCAAGGAGAAAATGAAAGAATGCGAAAAAGTAAGAAAAAGATTCGCGCAAGTTTCCGGGATAATATAAAAAAGATCTGGAAAGTAGTTAAAGAAGCGCGAGGGAACACAACGACAGGTTCGATGAATGTAATAGCAGATAGAAATGGAAGAATTATGAATGAAGGAATATTTGTGTTAGATCGCTGGATCGCTATTTAGAAAATCTATATGAGCGGGTTCTGGATGAAATAGAGTATGATTGAGGGGTAATAGGTTCGCTAGCATCCACTCATGAAATCGGAATGGATGAAATTATGAAAGCATTAACACACATGAAGTTGGGAAAATCTGCTGGGTATGATAGAGTGGCAATATGCTGAGGGCTAGTGACGGATAAGCAGCAGGACTGTTGCACCACCTACTTAACTTTTGTTGGAGACCAGGTCCCAGAAGACTGGACAGAGCTGGTGATTATCCCAATTTATAAAGGTAAAGGCTCCCAGCAGAACTGCCATAATCATCACAGCCTTCTAAGCGTGGTTGGGAAATTTTAAGCCAATATTTTGATTGAAAGGGTAGTAAGCACTGGTGACAAGATTTGGGATGTGCAAGTAGGATTTCGGAACGGAAGGGACATAGATGTACGGATCAAGTCGTTTTCTTGCGCTGCGTTGTGGAGAAATACCTGGCTTAAACCCAGAAAGTGCTTTGCGCATTCGCAGACTTGGAAAAGGCGTATTATAAGGTGAACAGGAATGGGTTGTGGAAAGTACTATCCATGTATGGGGTGGTCGGTCCCTTAATACGGGCTCAGAAGTTATTTTACAAGGGCTCCAGAGGCTGTGTTAGGATTAATGGCACCTACAAGGACTGGATTGACATTTTTAAAGGTGTTAGGCTAGGATGTGTAGCTTCGCGTCGGCTGTTTAATTTTTTATAATCCGGAATAAAGATGGGAGACGTGCATGTTAAGTGCCTCCTATACGCTGATGACCAAATTATACTTGCGGACCAAATTATGCTTATTATAGTTGCAGAAAACGGTGAATGCGGCATGCGGCATGAGGCCTTTAAAGCCAAATGTATGAAAGTGAATGCAAGAAACTTATAGTTTTTGGGAGGAGCCAAGAAATCACTGCATCTAATGTTATGATTGAAGGTGAATGTGTAGAACAAGTGTCAGAGTTTGTATAATTGGGTAGATTGTTCTCAAGGGATGGAAGATACGATGGAGATATTGAAAGTAGAGTGACTTCGGGAAATCGCTTGCATGGTGCGCTTTTCATTAGTGGTCAGTCAGTGTCTAAAAGGACACGACTGGTGGCTCATAACGGCCTGCTATGGATATAGCAGAAAAATCATGAAAATAGAGTGTATGGAGTAAGGTTGGCTGATAATAAGAGGAATACAGATATACGAGAATGGTGTGGCTTGAAAGAGAATGTTGTAACAAGAATTGAAAAGGGTATGCTAAGGTGGGTTAGGCACTTAGAACGAATGAGTACTGAGCGAATGTCACACCAACTATATAAGGCAGATGTAGGTAAGTGGGCAGGCAAACCGGGGTCGACAGAACTTACACTGATTAAATTAATGAGGTATTGAAAAAAAAGGGTAGTTCAAAAGCACTCGAAACCAGGTGGCTTGCATGATAGGTTTAATGACAGTACAGGAAGCTAGTGAAGTCTGTAAGGACAGAAGCAGATGGCGGTCTGTTGTCTCTATCTACCCCGGAAGGAAAAAGGCGTATATGTATCCCGCTCAGTGCAAGTATTTGTATGCATGAGTATGTCTATTTGCATTGGTCTGGGTGTTTCTATGTATAATATCAGATTAGATATCAGATTCTCAGTTGTTGATAGCAAGGACATCACAAAAGCGTTTAAATCCATTGATATTAAAAAGACCGCGGACCTATGGTTTCAAAAACTGTTTCAAGCATCATTGATGTCATTGCTCCCCATCTAGCAACTGTGTTTAATGACTGCGTCAGTAGCGGTATATTTCCTGATTTAATGAAACATAGTAAAGTCATACCTTTGTTCAAGGCAGGCAGCGCCTCAGATCCCTCGAATTTCAGACCCATCTCTGTGCTGCCAACCTTGAGTAAAGTATTTGAGAAATTAATTCTAGACCAAATGCTAACCCATTTTAATAAATATAAATTATTTCATGATAAACAGTTTGGGTTTACTAAAGGACGATCAACGACGGATGCTGGTATAGAGTTATTGAAATGTATTTACGAGGCCTGGGAGGATAAGCAGGATGCATTAGGTGTTTCCTGCGATCTATCCAGAGCCTTCGATTGCGTCCACCATGATACATTGGTCAGGAAATTAGATTATTACGGAATAAGGAACAAGGCTCTCGACCTTTTGACTTCTTATTTAAACAATAGAATTCAGAGGGTCGATGTGAACGGTACACGTTCGGTGGGATCTTTGGTTTCGATGGGCGTTCCACAGGGTTCGATACTTGGACCATTTTTATTTTTAATTTATATAAATGACCTCCCTTACTACGTAAGGGATAAAAATAGTATTGTTTTGTTTGCTGATGATACTTCCTTAATATTTAAAATTAAAAGACAATTAGATAATTATGACGAAGTGAACAACGCAATCTCACGAGTGGTTCATTGGTTTAATATAAATAATCTTTGCCTTAATGAAAAAAAAACCAAATGTATTAAATTCACCTTACCTAATGTTACACAGGTGGAAACCAATGTACAACTTAATGGACAGTTGTTGAGCCTTGTGGAATCAACCGTGTTCTTAGGTTTAAGTATCGATGCTAAATTACAGTGGGGATCACATATTGAAAAAATTGCTAGTCGGTTAAGTTCTGCTTCCTACGCTGTGAAAAAGATTGGGGCTTTAACAGACATAGATACCGCTAGAATAGTTTATTTCAGTTATTTCCATAGCATTATGAGCTATGGCATTCTCCTTTGGGGTAATGACGCAGATTTAAATACAATCTTTGTACTGCAAAAGCGGGCGGTGCGGGCAATTTATAAGTTGGGCCCAAGAGTCTCCCTCCGAGAAAAGTTCAAAGAAATAAACATTCTAACTGTAGTTTCCCAATATATTTTTGAAAATCTTTTGTATGTTAGAAGAAACATTTCCAATTTTTTAAGGCTTTGTGATATACATAACGTAAATACTAGACATAAAAACAATCTTGTGGTTTGTAATAGTCGACTCCACAAGATTAGTAATTCCTTTCAGGGTAACTGTATACGCTTCTACAACAAGCTTCCTAGTGAAATGAAGAATCTACCTCTTCATAAATTTAAAAGCCAAATTAAAAGTAAACTCTGCCAAAAAGGCTACTATAAAATTCAAGACTATTTAGATGACAAACAAGCTTGGATATGAACTGTTTGCTCTCTCTCTATGCTACTCAAATGGAATATTGTACTTAGGTTAAGTAAATATGTTTGTAAATAGACCAAAAAAAAAACAGCCCGCTGAGTTTCTTGCCGGAGTCTTCTCAGGACAGGGCCGCGTTTCGAACCGGTGGTCCATTTGCCAAACATTAGATTTTTTTTTTATGAAGTTTTGTAAGTCCCGTATTAATGGTCTATGCAGAATAAATGGTTTTGACTTTGACAATATGTATGTATTTACAAAAAAAGTATATAAGTATACGCATTCTGGAACCCATAACACAAGCTAGCTAAAATATGTTTACTTTGGGTCTAGAAAACACTGTCGTAGAATATTTATTTATTTAGGTATGTGTACATTCCCTGATTTCGTTAATTAAAATCTGTTATTTTGACATTACAAACGGATACTTTATTTATGTACTATATATTTATGTAAACTACTGAACGGATTTTAATGTTTTTTTCTAGATGTTTGGATGATTTTATTAACCCAATCCGTGACGGATTCGGTTGTAACAATTTTAATTTTCCTTGCTTAATTTTCATTGTTATAACTGCTAGGTTGTAGCTGCTCTATTGCAATAAAGCAAAAAACAACCACAAAAACTTAAAGAAAAAGGACATTAAATTTATTTTTCAAGGCTCGTTACGGCTACTATTATGCTTTTTGTTTATTTATACAGCGTTAGATGCTTGAATGCAGCTTGAAAACTTATCGGCGACACAAAGCCACGTGACGGTAGAGAGGTGTCGCCATTCACTGCACCAATGCAGTTTATCATCGTCGAAGCTCGGGAACTGAGATGTGTCGCGCTTTTTATGCCACTTTTATAAAATTCTCCGTCTAAAGTAAAGTTTGCCAGCCTCTGTACGTGAAATGATTGAAAATGGAAGTATGTTTTTAAATGAAATGAATAAATTCTAACTTTCAGATAGAATTACGGGGGTTGCTTGGATTTATTTATTTGACGTCTATCTATAGGTACTATTATAAAATTATAAAATAGTTGTCTTTACATTGGAGATATTTAAAAATAAAATACTTGGGTTATGTTAAATGTAGATTCTGAACACATTTTTTTTTTTTTTGGTATTCTTGTCTGTTTGTTCACGATGGACGCAAAAACTACTGAACGGATTTTATTGTTTTTATTTTATTTTAGAAAGGTCTGTGACAGACTTAAAATCTGCCGTACGTTTGATTGCAATTGGTTAAGTAGAACCGGAGACATGACTAAAAAACGTTAACCGACCTCTGCGCGGGTGGAGCCGCGGGCATCAGCTAGTAATTTATATTAAAAGAAGAGAGAGAGAGAAAAAAATAAGCCATCTAGAAGCTTTCAACGAAAACGCTGCTGAAAACCCTTTGAGATATAACGAAATGATGTATGGTTTTTTTTTACGTAAATGATGTATGGTGGAATTGTTTTCTTATATAGGTTGTGTTTGTGGAATAAGATCCCTTGGGTAGCGGGAACGGGATCCGAATTCCACGCTGCTGAAGCCATGGGCAACAGCTAGTATTAAATTAAATTTAAATGACAAACTAAACTATTTATCAATATTGCAACTGTTGCTAGTGTTTGCAAACACATTTACATTAGGTATATTAATATCACGTAGAACTATTAAACATTTAGATGAAAGAACAAACAGCGTAGTTTTTTTTTTTAACGTGTGGAAACCCCCACGAGCTTCACCCCATCGGTGCCGGCGATGGGGTGGGCGTGTTGGAATCGGACCGACTAAAACCACACGTGTGTCCTTCCCAAGTGTCCATTGCCGGGCACCCTGGGTAAGCCCTCGAAAGGATAACCCCAGGGTTACCGGCGGACTTCCCTCAAACCGGGGCATGGCGGAAACACCGTGGTTTCCAAACTCGAGGGGGCCGTCTCGAAACCGGAGATGGCCCAGGGTCAGTCGGGGTGCGAGGGATATGCTCTATGGGCAACCTTACACCCCGGCGTCTGAAGACCCGAGACGGCGTGCGGTTTTAGTCGGTTAAAGCCCGGCCGGCGGTGGGTATCCGAAGGGATTTCCGCCCGAAAAAAAAAAGGGTTACCGGCGGACTTTGGCCGCCACCGTGGCCCCGCCTGGTGGGACCAGGGTCAGACCTTGGAGTGACCTTACAGTCCGATACGGGAGCAACAGAAGCGTCCGCAAGTGTTGCACCTAAACTGGGGGTCGTTTACCAGATCTGTAGATGAGGCGACTCGTCTCTTCTCAGCCAGATCTTTTTCAGCCAGGATCTTCAACCAGGAATTATCATGGGCTTCACATCCATCAGCTAGAGACTTCCTCCACTTAATGCGATCTTCAGTCAGGTTTTCCCATCCTTTGGGGCTGATCTTAAAAGCTACCATGTCACGCTTTGTGCAGTCTTTGAGACGTAACATAGGTCTTCCAACCTTTCTCTTGGCGAAAGCCACTTCGCTCAACAGGATACGTCTTGGCAGTCGCGTAACCTCCATTCGATGGACATGCCCCAGCCGTCGCAGTCTACGTTGTTTGAGCATTGCGGTAATGCTGGGCAGTCGCGCAACTTGTAGCACTTTCTCATTCGTAACCCTGTCTCGCCAAGTGATGTTTAATATACTGCGAAGGCAGCGCATGTGAAAGTTATTTAGTGTGACAGGTGAGCCAGCATCAACATACAGGTTCCATACACCCCAAAGGAATAGTTAATACCGAGGCGGACCAGTACCTTATTGGCTGCCTAGCTAAAGCGGGCGGGAACCGGTCAATTGGTCTACGATAGACCCTCCCACTGTCGAGAGTGACCCCTGGCGCCTGCACTTACGCCTATACGTGCGGGCGTATAACCGGTGACTGCCACTCTCCGTGTTGTTTTCCACAAAGCTGACCTATCGTGAGTGAAGTGCCCTCTCCACAGAAAGACGCTGCATCGCCTGGGACACAGTTAACTGACATGGGGTTGGCCAGAACCCACGTCACTCTCTTGACCTTACTGGCTGATTCCGCATTAAAGGCGCGCCACTACCTGCGGAGCCAGGTCGGTTGCAGATGACTACCGCTTATTTCAGGTTGAACCTTACTTGCACCTAATGGAGTCACCAATTCCAGGTTTGTGTGTGTTTCAGAGTTTTCCTTCTCCTAGACGGTTGCAAACCAATGCTTGGTGGCTGTCTCCCCCACTGATTGGTTGGCGACTGCTTATTTTATTCGCAGCTGACCACTATATCTAGAGGCCATTCACTATCCACCACCTGTAACCCCGCAGGTAGCCTACAGCCTAGTCCCTACGGAATGAACCCATTCCTAATTCAATAAATTTAGCTTCGTTGAATGGGTTTCAAGAATAATATTAAAGAATATTAGTAACCGAAATTACTAATATTCCCCCTAACCCCTCCAGCTAAGCTAAATTGCTTGTGTTAGGAGTGGGATATACGATATGCGTTATTGTTTTTGATTGGCATATCAGCTTTTCCGGGGCGACTGCCATCTGACCACCCAACGCTGAGAGAAAAACCAGCTCCGGTGCCTCTTCTGTTATTTGGCAGATAGCTGACTAGAAGATTTTGTTGGCTTGGGCCAAACCTAAGATGTTGGTAGGAAAGGTATATTATACACCCCAAGAAAATCACGGATATTTTTTTCGTCGGAACTAATACGAATATGATGCGATAATCACGAGTCATCGTAAACATAGTACTGTAATCATGTTCACCAGAGTCAAGATTGAAATCACATGATCTTTGTATACAGAATTAAGCTAACCTGTATTTTTAGCTAAATGACAGTTGGGTTTAGGAGAGGCCGCGATGGCGGTCAAAGTCCGCCGGTAACCCTAGGGTTATCCTTTCGAGGGCTTACCCGGAGTGCCCGGCAATGGACACTTGGGGAGGATACCGCGTGGTTTTAGTTGGTCCGATTCCAACACACCCATCCCATAGTTGGCACTGATGGGGTTAAGACCGTGGGGTTTCAAAACGTAAAAAACAAAATTACAGTTGGGTAGAAGAGTAGAGTTTGCTCTTGCGGTCTTTATATGTTTGTGTATATGCATGCATGCCTCTCTACTCTTCTTCTAATCTTATTTTAAGTTAGTGAGAGAAACTATGAAGTACAGCTATTCAAAGTTCTGCTACCTTTTAAATATGTAATAAAACTTAATATCCAATCCCATATGTTTCAGATTGGAAGGAATTTGAGGAACTGAAATTTGAGATTGAATTTTATCGAACATATTATATTATTTTTATTTCATCGTCACAGACAGGGAAGTGATTCTTTCACGTTGCATCCGAAAACAATGCACAAAGTGAGGTATGAGAGGATTTTTATTCCGTGCACGCTTGGGCTGTAGGCTGATCTACTTGCAGTGGTTTTCCCAAGTGACCACAAATATGGTATATTTATAGTATATTTTAAATAATATAATATATTTTTAGACGGTCGGCAGCGTAGATGCTGCGCCCCTGGTGTTGCACACGACCATAGGCCAAAGTTACCGCTTCGGATCAGGCGGGCCATGTGTTTGTCAGCTAAGTAGTATAAAAAAATATTTTATTACAAAAATAACTCGATGAAATGACAGTTGATAAAAATAATAAACTAACCAGTTACATGATAACCATTTAGGCAAAGGATTTGCAGTTGCATGGAGGGACCATGCAACTGCAAATCCTTTTCAGATATAGTATCCCTGTATCTGAACGTAGATTCGATCCTTCGTGAACTTACATTTAAAACTATTTCATGCCCGCGGCTCCACCCAGTTTCTCCATCCAGTCTCCAGTTTTAATTAAGCAATTGCCATCAAGCACAGCATATTTTAAGTCTGGCTTAGACCTTTCTAATAAAAAAACTGCATCAAAATCCGTTCAGTAATTTTTGCGTCTATCACGGACAAACAGACAAGAATTAAAAAAAAATGTTATTTATACACAACATTTATAATTTCATAATAGTATAGAACCATATATACACTTCTCATCAGAAAAATCGAAACGCCTTGCAAGTTTATGTTTCCTAAGGAATATCAGAAAAATGTGTATATTTAGGAATATATGTCAAATGTCGTTTAATAGTGAAAAAAATATGAGGTTTCAAATTCTAATGTTATTGTTCTGAATTCAGATTAAATTTTCATAGGTTTCGTATTTTGTTTAATGAGTCATTTTTACCCTGTATTTCATAGGTTTCGTATTTTGCATAACGAGCCATTTTTAGGGTTCCGTTGCCAAATGGCAAAAAATTATCATTATTATAATTTTTTTTCTAAACTGGATAGTTTGCGCGGGAGACACTTCCAAAGTGGTAAAATGTGTGCCCCCCTCCCTGTAATTTCTAAAATAAGAAAATGAAAAAACTAAAATAAATATATGATGTACATTACCATGTAAACTTCCAACGAAAATTTGTTTGAACGAGATCTAGTAAGTAGTTTTTTTTTTAATACGTCATAAATCGTAAACCGCAATTTACCTTTCATTGAATCAACTTAAATATAAAAATTAAAAAAGATACATTATTATGTTACTTGCTGCTACGGAACCCTTAAAGGGCGAGTCCGACTCGCACTTGGCCGCTGTTACCCTGTATGGAGTGTGAAGAAAGTGGATAAAACAACACTTAAATGAAAAAAAGCGTTTGTTTAATAACTTGTATTCGCTCCCCGAGCTCTTATTACTCGGGTTTTCATCAATCGGATGAGAGTCACAATCACATGTTGTGGTATTCCATTCCATTCCTATTGGATTGCGTTTTGCAGCTGGCTAAGTGTTCCTGGGGCAGGATCTCTTGCATGAATTCGTCTCTTTAACGCATCCCATAGATTCATGTCTGGGCTTCTTGCTGGCCGACTTCGGTAAGATAGTCTCGTACGACGCCCGCGGTGTGAGCTAGCTAGCATTGTCGTGCATGAATATGAAGCCGTTGCCAATAAAATGTGTATAGGGCTCCACGAAAGGCTCAAGACACTGTTCGATGTACCGATGAGAGTTTAGTGCATGTAGGCGTGGCCCAGACACGAAGACAAGCTCCGTCTTACCGTCAGCGCTGATTCCTCGCCAAACCGTCCACGAACCGCCACCATAGCCGAACTTTTCTTCAATGCAGCATTATGGAAAGCGTTCTCCATCTCTTCTGTATACCTTGTTCCTTCCGTCGTTACCATACAGCATAATTTTAAACACATCAGAAAAGAGAACTTTGCTCCACTGCAGGAGGAGACAGGATGAGCGATGCTGTTAGTGGTGAGTCAAAGTCAAAGTCAAAGTCAAAAACCATTTATTCTGCATAGACCATTAATACGGCACTTACAAAACGTCATAAAAAAATAAATAATCTAGTGTTTGGCAAATGGACCACCGGTTCGAAACGCGGCCCTGTCCTGAGAAGACTCCGGCAAGAAACTCAGCGGGCTGTTTTTTTTTTTGGTCTATTTACAAACATATTTACTTAACCTAAGTACAATATTCCATTTGAGTAGCATAGAGAGAGAGCAAACAGTTCATATCCAAGCTTGTTTGTCGTCTAAATAGTCTTGAATTTTATAGTAGCCTTTTTGGCAGAGTTTACTTTTAATTTGGCTTTTAAATTTATGAAGAGGTAGATTCTTCATTTCACTAGGAAGCTTGTTGTAGAAGCGTATACAGTTACCCTGAAAGGAATTACTAATCTTGTGGAGTCGACTATTACAAACCACAAGATTGTTTTTATGTCTAGTATTTACGTTATGTATATCACAAAGCCTTAAAAAATTGGAAATGTTTCTTCTAACATACAAAAGATTTTCAAAAATATATTGGGAAACTACAGTTAGAATGTTTATTTCTTTGAACTTTTCTCGGAGGGAGACTCTTGGGCCCAACTTATAAATTGCCCGCACCGCCCGCTTTTGCAGCACAAAGATTGTATTTAAATCTGCGGCATTACCCCAAAGGAGAATGCCATAGCTCATAATACTATGGAAATAACTGAAATAAACTATTCTAGCGGTATCTATGTCTGTTAAAGTCCTAATCTTTTTCACAGCGTAGGAAGCAGAACTTAACCTACTAGCTATTTTTTCAATATGTGATCCCCACTGTAATTTAGCATCGATACTTAAACCTAAGAACACGGTTGATTCCACAAGGCTCAACAACTGTCCATTAAGTTGTACATTGGTTTCCACCTGTGTAACATTAGGTAGGGTGAATTTAATACATTTGGTTTTTTTTTCATTAAGGCAAAGATTATTTATATTAAACCAATGAACCACTCGTGAGATTGCGTTGTTCACTTCGTCATAATTATCTAATTGTCTTTTAATTTTAAATATTAAGGAAGTATCATCAGCAAACAAAACAATACTATTTTTATCCCTTACGTAGTAAGGGAGGTCATTTATATAAATTAAAAATAAAAATGGTCCAAGTATCGAACCCTGTGGAACGCCCATCGAAACCAAAGATCCCACCGAACGTGTACCGTTCACATCAACCCTCTGAATTCTATTGTTTAAATAAGAAGTCAAAAGGTCGAGAGCCTTGTTCCTTATTCCGTAATAATCTAATTTCCTGACCAATGTATCATGGTGGACGCAATCGAAGGCTCTGGATAGATCGCAGAAAACACCTAATGCATCCTGCTTATCCTCCCAGGCCTCGTAAATACATTTCAATAACTCTATACCAGCATCCGTCGTTGATCGTCCTTTAGTAAACCCAAACTGTTTATCATGAAATAATTTATATTTATTAAAATGGGTTAGCATTTGGTCTAGAATTAATTTCTCAAATACTTTACTCAAGGTTGGCAACACAGAGATGGGTCTGAAATTCGAGGGATCTGAGGTGCTGCCTGCCTTGAACAAAGGTATGACTTTACTATGTTTCATTAAATCAGGAAATATACCGCTACTGACGCAGTCATTAAACACAGTTGCTAGATGGGGAGCAATGACATCAATGATGCTTGAAACAGTTTTGACTGATAATCCCCATAGGTCCGCGGTCTTTTTAATATCAATGGATTTAAACGCTTTTGTGATGTCCTTGCTATCAACAACTGAGAATCTGAAAGCGTCCTCACATTTTGTAATTGATTCCATAAGCAATGACTCAGCGGAAGTGGAAGACGACTGAAGAGTTCGGGTAGTGGCTACAGGTATATTTGAAAAAAAGTGTTCAAACTCTGTCGCAACTTCCAGATCCTCCGTGACATGGCGACCGTCTATTTTTAAATGGTAATCTCTTACAACTGCTGGAGATTTACCACATTCGGAATTTATAATGTTCCAAGTAGTCTTAATTTTATTAACAGAATTTGATATTTTGTTTTTTATAAAGTTTGATTTAGCAAAGGAACAGGCTCGCTTAAATATTTTAGAATAGTTTTTGACATAATTCTGAAAATCAGGGTTGAAATTGTATGATTTTTCAGAATATAATTCATACAATCTCCTCCTGCTATTATAAATCCCTGGTGTTGCCCAGTCACTGAAAACAGGACGGCTGCCAATCGATAATGTTTTTGGGGTAAAAATTCTCCCAAACTCAGTATTGATCAGGTTAATTAAGTCTGCATAAGACTTATCTACACTAGTGTACAAGGGCAAATCAGGAAGTTTATTCACTATATTTTCCTTGAAAGCATCTAAACGATATTGGTTTATCGGTACAAATTTAATTTCTTTTCTTCTTACTTCATAATAATTTCTGTAGCATTTTATAAATTGGCCACGATGATCCGAGTGTACAGCATCCACAATACATTTGTTAATAGGTTTAATGTCCGTGAAAATATTATCAATACATGTTGCACTTGTGGCAGTTATTCGAGTAGGTTCCAAAAATACATTACCAAGATTAAAGGACTTGAACAGATTCAACATTTTATTTTTCTCTACTGGCGCTAAAGTGTTATCTAATATATTAACATTAAAGTCTCCACAAACTATTATTGACTTTTTAGAGCAACGGCATTTAAAAAGCGCTTCTTCCATCGTTTCTTCAAATCTTGCATAAGGCGCGTCCGGGGGACTGTATACGCTTAATACAATGAAGTGCTCAAACTCAATACCAGCTATCTCAATAACTCGCTCAATAGAGAGGCTTACTAGGTCTTTACGCTCTTTAAATTTAATGTTCTTATTAATAATAATTAAGGTGCCTCCACGTTTGCAATTTTTTCTACTGAACGAGCTAGCCACCTGGTGATTTTTGAAGTTGAAGATGACCTGATGGTCTGTCAACCAATGTTCAGTTACACAAAAAATATCAATATCATTCAAGGTCATGTGCAACTCCAATTCCAATTCTTTACCATTTGTCAGACCTTCGACATTTTGGTGCACCAGGTTAAATACTTTATTTTTACAATTTGAATTAGATTTGGCCATTAACGGGCCGCTTTTTTTATCAATATTACTAGAAGACGGCTCAATAGCCTCAAAAGCCTCGTGCCCATATCCGTTAATTTCGGATATACAGTAAAAAATGTCGCTAGATTTTTTATCTGTTGTCAAGTAATTTAGTTTTTTTTTTGGATACCGCTATCCAATAAGTCAGAATTTATAATATTTATTTGCTTAATAGCTAAAAATTTAGCTTCGCATAATAAAAAGTTAGCTAAACACTTAGCTATCTGTCGTCGTAAAAAATTTGATAGTAAATAACTATCCAATGTCAAGATATAGTTTTGTAATACAATATTACAGTCAAATAATTGTATATTCCTACAATATGTAGTCAAGGTATGCAATTTTCTATTCAAATTATATCTAATTTCATTCTCCTTATGTGTGAAAGCTTTACTGTAAGGGAATGCACATAGTATTACTTGCTTTACTTGCAAGTTTGATAGTTGTTCATGAAACTTTATGACAGATTGAATATTTGCATTTTCTCTTCTACCTATAAGTAACACTAATGTTGATTGTGGGCAATGTATACCAGTTAATACTTTATCGATGATTTGAGAGTATGACGCCCCAGGAAATGAATGAGTTGTGACCGATTTACCCAGATGTTCGGCCAAGTGATAACCTAGACTTCTACCAATTTCATCACAATATATGACAACCTTTGAAGCTTGTGTTATTTTTGTTTCAGGGTGAGCACAGGAAGGCCTGTTAGATTTTATGTTGATATTGTCACACATATTGCCCACATAGTCAACTGTTGGAGAAGTTAACTCAGGCTGGGGAGTTATCGACAATGAAGAACTTGGCAATGACTTTTCACAGTCTGATGTTTGACTGTATAATTTTTCAAGCGAGTAGAACCTTTGTTCATTGCTGTGACAAGTCTCCACCAGGCTATTCAAAGCCTCAATGTATTCCCCAATTTCTTTTTGAGAAATTTTATATTTTAAGGTAATTGAGTCTAATGAGTCATTTAAATGCCTAATTTCAGTCTGCAATTGATGAATATCAGTTTCATATTGGTCAGATTGGGTATCTAATTCTTTTCTACTTATTCCTATTAATTGTCTTAGTTGTAAATTCGATTTACTCAACCTACGATATTTGTTGACACCTATTTTAAGTTTTTTTATGTGTTTTTGTGATTTGCAAATAAATTTATTTAGTTTTATATATTTTTTTAACTTATTCCTGCTGGTATTAACTAATCTTATTGATGAGTTTAATATGTGTTGGTCGTCACAGGTTGTATCTAATAATTTAACAGGAATATCTGGTGTTGAGATATCTATCAGGTCTGTGGTAATGGATGGCTCAAGACAAATCAGATCAGGCTCGGTACCCACCAACTCATCATAGAGACTGTTCGAGAGGGCAGTCTGATCTGCCAATTTGAGATTTTCCATGTGAGTGATAGAGTTGTGAACATCACTCAGCTCGCACTCCAGAATGCTGATGCGTTTTAAAGCACGCTCATGAGTGTTGCTGCATTCTTCTAGACCTGACAATGTTGCCTGGAGGTGATCCCGTTGTAGTGTGAGCTCCCTAACCTGTGTATGTAGCTCAGCCAACTTGTGTTTGTGAGATGGCCCAGGGTCAGCCGGGGTGCGAGGGATATGCTCTATGGGTAACCTTACACCCCGGCGTCTGAAGACCCGAGACGGCGTGCGGTTTTAGTCGGTGCAAGCCCGACATAACCGCCCCCGCTGGCCGGCGGGGGGGTATCCGAAGGGATTTCCGCACGATAAAAAAAAAAAAAAAAAAAGGTATGACCAATTTAGGTGCTCACGTGCAAAGTTAAGGCGCGCTCTTCGAGCAGTTAATATCGGCCCATTTGCTTGCTTGTGCGGTACTAGTCCACGTTCCTTCAACCTTCTTCTAATGGTTGAGTCACTTACAGCCACTCTACGTACAACATGAAGCTGCTGCTACAGTTGATAAGCGTAAAGGCGTCGATTTCGTAAGGAAGTTGTTACAATAAATCTATCATCTCGCTCAGAAGTGACCCGATTTCTGCCAGATTCTGAACGGCGGGTGAACAAACCTGTCTCCCGATAGCGTTTGTAGACTCTATGAACAGAGGACAGACTTAGATGGAATCTTTCAGCCACAACACGCTGACTAAGTCCAGTATCCAGCTTCGCCCGCAGCAGTCGCCCGAGTGGTGACTCGGGCGACTGCTGCGGGCGAAGTATCCATAATGTTTTAGAAAAAAATACTTTTTTTCAGACGTCCCAACGTCACAGTAAACAAATTAAGAAGAAAAAGTTTCAAGACAAACGCTAATTTTTAGTTTCAAAGGTGAGATGTATTCCAACTATAAAAACACATTTGTCTCAAAACAATGACTCATTTCTTTTGTAGGATAAACAAATTAAATTCTAATTTTGAATTTTCGCTTACAACTGTAACAGCCAAACTGCCAGCTATATAATCATGTGATTTGTTTCATGAAATGAAAACTCTTTTGTGTTAAATTAGGACAGATATCACAAAAACTAAAGCGTTTTGATTTTTCTGATGAGAAGTGTATTTCTGATATTATTTTCCTTTCGTTCTAATAAAAAACACTTGGTGAAATGGTAGTTGGTAAAAAGACCACTCAAAAACCTTTTATTCTTTCGTGTGACCGCAAATCCGTCACAGATATCCCTAAACATGAAACCATTTACTAAACTACAATATGTTCAGTATAGGATAATAATCTACCTATTTGGTCAGGGGTTTAATTCCAGCTCAGTGCCAATATTTGTATGCATGAATATGTCTATTTGAATTAGTCTGTATATACAAAAATGTGGATTTTACAATCACTCTCTATTGAGTTGATGTTTTCGCTATAAAACCATTCCAATCGTGTTATTCTATGTAGCCTCACGCCTAACTCAGTGCCTCAAATCCATCATATTTTCTTTTTCTATAAGAAAAAAATATAATAGTTTTGATATTCCACAATCTTTTTCGAAAAGGGAGTAAGAAGAACGACTAAAAATAATGCGTTTAAACGGTTATCAGATCTAAAGGATATCTATATGTATAGAGTTAAGTTGTTAAGTTATATGATTGTCTAAGACTTCAGTTAAAAAATCTGCAAGGTACTGTAAAATTTACTTTGTTATTTGTAAAGCCTATTTTCTCTTTCTTGTTGCTTTCAAGTTTTAAAATCAGAAGAATAGAGAAGCTCCTTTTGTTTAAAGTTTATAGTAAGTATTACAGCGTAACAGGATCATGACACTTAAAAAAGAAATTAAATTGCTTTACATCATTCAGAGGCATATTTCTGAAGTACCAACGCATATAGATAGGTGAAGAGTCTATTGATATGCTTAAGCACTTTAGAGGTGCCAAATAAAACCCTAGATGTTACAAGGTCAAACTAAGTGAAGCGCGTGTTGCGTTTAATCGAGTATAGTATTACAAGCAAGTATCAATTAAACGTTTCTTCAGAAACATCTTGCCTATAATTCGAAAAGCTTTGAAAGTAGCTATGAATAGGTCTGCCTTGACTAAGTTACTTAGTAGACGTTATGGAAATGAAGTTTCATCACGACGTAAATTTGCACATCATTTGCCAACTCATTATATATTTTAGCAAACTTTTCTCCAGTTTTGTATTTATACAAGGATAATGAATGGATTTGAAATGCAAATGATATTAAAATTTACCGTAAGTATTGTATTTAAATAAATGGCAAAAGTATCCGTTGATCTGAAAAGTATTCGCATTTTGATGGTAAAAACACTAATTACTTGTTTGTAACGAAGGATCCAAATGGTTTAACTGTTTTTCAATTGACGTTTAGCTTTTCAAACCGTTATGAAATTTAGCGGATGGTGTAAGCCGATAAATGAAGAAAAGTTCAAAAAGTGAAAAAGACTGGCTTGTTCTGACAAGAATAAAAACCTCTGCATGAATTTTGAATAAAAACACACTTCATATTGATTTATCGTATGTTCACACTATCCACTGAGCGTTAGATAAAACTAGTATCATATATAGCACCGATTATTAAACAATAGATGAAACTGGCCGACGTGTACAATAAATTTATATCAGTGAAAAAAAAGTATTTGAATTATCAAATCGTGAAAAACTTATAATTATCTCGAATCCTAAAACTATAAATGTTTCAATCTTGCCAAGTACACACTGTACGAAGCTTCTTAGTTTACGTTATAACACCCTAAAATAACGAGGTTAGGTTCACAATAACGGCGTTTTCTTTTAACTGTAATTAGTGTGCTCAAAATCTGAAGGACTGAACAGTACCTTTTTTTTTTTTTTATCGTGCGAAAATCCCTTCGGATACCCCCCCGCGTGCCAGCGGGGGCGGTTATGTCGGGCTTGAACTGACTAAAACCGCACGCCGTCTCGGGTCTACAGCCGGCGTCTGTGTATGGGTGTAAGGTTGTCCATAGAGCATATCCATCGCACCCCGACTGACCCTGGGCCATCTCCGGTTTCGAGATGGGGCCATCTCGAAAAACAGAGGGTTTGGGAACCACGGACCAGGGACACCGCCAACATCACCTCACCCCGGGCTACTGCATCCTCCGCCAGAGCCCTCACGCGCATGATGGCATCCACGGTGGAGCGCCTCTGGCGGAAGCCATATTGGCCATCCGCCAGGTCCGGTCCCACTCTTGAGAGGTGCTCGACGAGGCGCTTCGCAATTACTCTTTCAAAGAGCTTGCACACCTCGTCGAGCAACACTATGGGCCGGTAGGCGGACGGCGAGTCCGCCGGGCGCCCCTCCTTTCGGATGAGGACCAGTTTCCCCGTCTTCCACAATTTCGGAAACTGGCCCCGCTCCAAACATGCGCTGAGAAGCCCTCTCAGTCGGGGCTCGAGAGCGTCGTCGACTAGACCCACGCTCGGCCTGGAATGCCGTCGGGTCCCGGGGCGGTGTGTTTGGCTCTCAGCCTACTCACCGCCAGCTCTAGTTCTACCCAAGTGACCTCGGGCACGTCGTCGTCTTCCACGTCGGGCGCCATGGGCAACCGAGGCGGAGTCATCTGCGGTGGAACATGTTCCACCGCTCGCACTGGGAACAGGGAGCCAACAACTCCTCCGAGCAGATCCGGCTGGAGACACCGGGTTAACGGCGGGGCCTTGGGGCGCAGCTTGCCCCTCACCATCCGGTAGGGCCGCCCCCAAGGGTCCCGCTCCAGCGTCTCCAGCAGCTCGCGGAAGGAGGCCTGTTTGGCCCGTCTTATCTCCGCTCGGAGGGCTCCTCTGGCCTCCCTGTATCCCTCGTACAACTCCGCCTCTCGGACCTCCGCATCTGTGGGGCGGCGACGCCTCCTACGGAATCAGGCCAACCGGCGGTGCGTGATCACGCAGGCCCGTTTGAGCTGCGCGATCTCCGACGACCACCAGTGGACCTGATCCCTTGGATTATAGGGCGGAGCCCTAGGCATCGCCGCGTCACAGACACGGGTCATGGCCTCCCGGAACCACTCCGCCTCCTCGTCTATGCTGACAGGCCTGTCCAGTGCAGGGGCCCAGGCCTGTACGATGGCGGCTTCCAGGAGGAGCTCCCGATCAAGTCGCTTAAGCGCCCAACGTGGCCCGGGTGGAACCGGTACAGCCGGCGCGTCGCTCGCAGGGGGACACACGTCAAACCGAATGTATCGGTGATCCGAACTTGTGTCCTCCCCCAAAACGACGCGCCAGCCCTGAACACGTCGCGCCAACGAAGGGCTCGCGAACGATAGGTCCACGATGGAGCTAACCCTCGAGGTCACGAACGTGTCCACGGCTCCCCGATTTAGGAGGACTATGCCGAGACGTGCGGCCCAGTCCACCAGTGCCCTGCCTCTATGCCCCGTCGCGCCCCTTTCGTGTCGGGAACCCCAGGCATACGACCAGGCGTTGAAGTCCCCGAGCACAAGGACCGGACGGGGCTGGCAGGCATTGACGACGACGGCCAGCTGACGGAGCCATTGCTCATATGCAGCTTGGTCTCGGTTCGGCGTGATATAAGCAGCCACGACCGCTATATCGCCAACCGCCGCCGCCACGCAGCCGGGTCCCCTTGCAACGACGGCAAGAGGGGGGCTGCCGGCGGCAGGGTTGTGCACCAGTGCCGCCGACCCATCCAGCGCGGTTTCCCAGGCAGGCCCGAGAAACCGGTGGGTGTATGGGTCGGCGACAGCGGCGACATTTATGGCCCACTGTGCCATGCTCTGGCGCAGAAGGGCCTGAGCATCAGCACCGTGGCCAACGTTCACCTGCAGGATGCGGAGTTGAGGATCCATTATGGAACCCCCATCTCCGCATCCCGCTGCGAACTGCAGGCGGAAGGCCGGCCTCCCGGCTTCGGCTCCCCTCCGGCGCAGGCCTTGCTGCCAACCCTGTGGTCAGCCGGCTTGCCTCCCGCTGCACACCTGAAGCAGTGCAGCGGGGCGCTACACGTGCCGGCCTTATGACCGGGCTGGCCACAGCGGAAGCAACGGTCACCCGCCGTTACTTCCGCCGTGCAGTGCACCCCCACATGGCCCACCGACAGGCACCTGAAGCACCTGGCCGGTCGGGCCTGCAGGAGCCGTGCCTGCACCTTCAGGAAGCCTCCTACCAGGAGGCTCCGCCCATCAGCGACCTTTTGGGCCGCCGCGATAGGGCAGCCGACAACTGCTGCCCCCTGTCCACCGCGGCCGAAGCGTATAGCTCCGGCCTTCACTGTGTCCGGGGAGCAGTTCCCGGCCTCCGCCACGCCGAGCCTGAGCTCTTCTGCCGTGACGGAGTCATTTATGCGCACTTCTGCGCATTTAATGGGTTTGGACACCCGGACGTCGGCTGCGTCCAGCGACTCCCTCAGCCGAGCCACTATGGCGTCGGCCTTGGGGCCACTGGCGGCGCCAGGGACCTCGAGAAGTCGGGCTTCTGTCCGTGTGCTCTTGCACTGGACGCCCGGGATCTCGAGGGCCCTGAGGTCGACGTTGGCCTTCACCTTGGCCAACACCTCGGCATACCCCATGCCTCTCCCCGCTGCCTCCACCGTCAGGGTGACGACGACGGCCGTAGTGCGGGGGGCACGGAGCTTCCCCGGCGCTGCTTTCGTGGCGGCCGCGGCCTTCCTGGCCTTTTGGCGGCCGTTTTGGCGGCCTTCCGCCTCTTCTTGCTGGCTCCAGCCACCTCCCAGCCCCCTTCCAATGGGGTGGAGGTAGCCGGAACCACGGCTGGGGCTGGGGCTGGGGCTAGGGCTGGGGACGTCTTCCCCTTGCTCCCCTTCCCCTTGCCTTTGCCCTTCCCCTTACCCTGAGCGGGAGGGGGCTGAGGAGCCGGAACCGGCAGGGTCACACCCGCACCCGCAGCCGGGCGGGTGGGGCCCCTATGGGCTCCAGCCGCGTAGCAGGCCGCTGGTGGTGCCAGAGGCGGACGGCGGATGGAGTCCATTAGGGCCTCTATCCGACACATCATCCGCTCTTCCAGCGCCTCCACATAGGGGAGCCAGGACTCCGCCGACGGTGCCCTCGGCTGCGCCGGCTGCGCCGGCCGCACCGACTGTGCAGGCTGCGCTGACCGACTCGCGGACGAGCGAGTCACGCGCACCGGCTCCACCGGTTGCACCCGCTGCGCCGTTTGAGCCGAGCTCGCCATCCCCCTCTTGAGCTCCTCGACGGCTGCAGCTAGTCGAGCCGTCTCCCGACGGGACTCGGCCAGCTGCACCGCCAGGCCCTCATTCTCGGAGGCGATGTCGAGCACAATGCGCAACATCGCCTCCTGCTCAGGGTTTGGGGACCCCTGGAAGGACGCGGTCACCTTCTGGAGTCTCTCCATGAGTGACCGCGTCCTCCCGCATGGCTCCGCCACCGACACCGCTGAGGTGGAAGGCCTCGGCGGTGACATTCCCGCGGCCCTTCCAAGAGCGGAGGGGGCTCGGGTGGATTGCCCGGCCCTAACGCCACCACGCGCCCCTCGGCGGCCAGCAGCCACCTTGGACGCCGGCTTCGCCTCGTCGCTGCTGGAGGAGGAGGTCGTCCCGGTGAGGGTAAAGTCCTCATCCGACACGTCCCCCCCCGCCCGAGCCTTTGCGCGCCTCCTACGCTTACGGGTCCGCTGCACGCCTAGACCCACCGGGCTGCTCGCCCTGCTTCTCTCGTTGGCTGTGTCGAATTTCTCCGACACCGCCGAGGTATTTGGCGCCACCTCCACGCTTGATGGCTGCGCGACCTCCGCGCAGACTCCGTCATTTTCACAGTCCATGTTCGTGCCTTTGTCGTTGTTGTTTGGTTTCCTGTCCGGTTTTTTCTTGTTGATATACAGGTTTGTGTCCATGTCATATCCCACGAGTATGGGGGAAAGGTGGTCCATCCAGGCGGAGCCCCCTGCACCTGGATAAGCCTATATACTATGGAGATCGGCTGGTATCCATAGGTTTTTACGACTTCGCTGTCGGGTGTTATAGGCTTTTCCTTGTCGTGGGCCGGCCAGTAAAGGCAAGCCCTCCGGTCAGCAAGTTCACAGCTTACCCTTCTGGAGCCACCAGTCAGGTCGTTGCTGATCACCTGCCGATTACGGAACGCGAGAGGATGGCTAGTCCTCTCTGACCGGCGGCGGCACAAGTGCCCGTCGGCCCCTGCGTTAGCAGTGGGCCAACCCGCCCCTGGATCCCCCAGGACCCTATGGTGGCCCGAGCCACTAACACCATCGCTCATCCTGTCTCCTCTGAAAGCAGAGGAGTACGGTGAGCGATGTGTTCCCGCCACGTTGGGTATTAGCCGACGATCAATGCCAACCCCATGCAGGGGAAGCCATTGACCGCCGCCCAGGGTATACCGGCCGCTCTGATTCCATTCCCTCGGACTGCAGCGGGATCGGAATCGGAACGACACTCGAGGAGGTTACCCAACACTCACCCCAAGGACTGAACAGTACCTATTTAGTAGAATTTTGAACCATGATATAATAGGATTTTGTTACTCGCACAACAATAACAACTCCAAATAAGTTATTTAGTACAAATCTATTTAAATAACTTGGGGGATCTTGTAAATACCCTAATTCTCTTTGTCTTCATAATTTTGTATGTTTATTATATAGTTACCTACAACAAATCAACTAAATACAAATTTGTGCTTTGTTAGTTTCAGCTGATGCGTAAGATAAGATATTCCAATATAATTGTATCATAAGCATCAGTGCCCACCCTCGGTACCAATCATGTTGAACGAAATACAACACACCCAACAATCAATAGTAAATATTCAATGAAAAATAAATTGAGTATAGCTAGCTATATTGAGTGTCCGCAATACTAGTGACAACCAGTACATGTGACACAGAAAATAATACGTCCGGCAGACGACTCAAGCTTGTCATCCGTTCTAGGGAGATTATGACACTTACCTGAGCTGAGCGTTAATAGAATCCTTCGACATTACATCCATTTTATGCCACTGGCATTACGTCCGCTATTTGTACTACAATAGGTGGCTAAGCGGGAAATCTAAATCTTTTGGGCTGTATGAATTTATTGTACGGTACGATTTTTAACGCATTCACAAGACTATGATACTTAAAAGTCTATGGTATGTATTGGCAATAGACATGTCTATGATAGAACGCCTATGATCATTAGTCCATTGTTCAAGAGTCGAGAATCGAGAATAAAGACAAATCAAGTAATTTGTATTTCTTTAATATTTAATAAATTCATAGTTCATGCTGTTTAAATATTAGCAGTAGGGAAATTAAACTCTTACGTTGATGTAAATATTAACGTTAAGTAGTAGTATTCTGTTTCCGAGAGTAAAGTTCTTCCCCATTACCTTCCTCTTCTTTTTACTTGCTGCACGCAACTAACTGCTTTGATATTGCAAGTATTCATAGGCTACGTTAACCGCTTACCATCCTTGTGAGTCGTGTGCTTGTTTACTATTATAGTAGTGTAAACAAACGAATTAATGCAAGTATAAGGGCAAGTAAGCATTACCATTATTAAGGATACTGAATACATTCAGACTCGAACAAATATAATAATTCATGGTATTTTTTTTGTTCTACGCACAAATTAAAGCTAATTTATTAATATTTCTTAAGACCTTTGTAACAAAAAATATTTAATATTTTTATCAAATTAAATATTCACTAGCTGTTGCTAGCGACTTCGTCCGCGTTACATTCGAAATAGCTCAAGGTTTGTTTACTTCAGATCTGTAGTTTCCACGGGATGTATTAGGTTACCTGTTTCATCGTTATATTTTCAATCATTTATCATGTAGAAATAGAGGCTTATATGTAACATCGAAATTAATTCTACCTTTTTTTTTTTTTTTTTTTTATCGTGCGGAAATCCCTTCGGATACCCCCCCCCCGCGTGTCAGCGGGGGCGAATTAATTCTACCTGGTAATATAATAGCGTGATGAAATTTTGGTTGAGTTGAGTTGAGGTTGGCGAATCGTGGGTGTGTAATACACCTCTGCCTACCCCTTCGGGGATACAGGCGTGAAGTTATGTATATACTATATACGTAGATAACTGTAGTTTCGAGATTCCATATTTTATTGCTCATCACTTTTTAGCTATAGCGTGATATTTTATATATTTTTAGGATTGATCGATAATTGATTTTGTAGATTTTACCCTGCTGCTCCTATCACACTTATAATAGAGTGATAATATATAGCGCAGTTTATGACCATACCCTAGAGGAATGTTCAGCAAATATTTCAATAGAATCTGTTTAGCGGTTTTCAAGTGATGCTCGGACAATAAAAGCAGACAAACCGACAAAAATTCTAAAAAACACATTTGAAAAAATATTCAATGTACAGTTTCTACCTCGTTACGATTTTATTATATGTATAGACCAGATATACGTTTACAATGTATTCTATTTTTATGGCGCTACGAACAAACATTTTATTTTCTTGGCAGTTTCTTTTGATCTCTAGTTTTATATTAATTTGCTGGGTCGATACAAAAAAAAAAAGAAAACACGAAATTCAATTTATAACATGCGATGAAGGTGACTCGACTCACCTGTGTGTGATCGGGTGTAATCAAACATTGTTCACACCCGTTTTAAATTAACTTACAAAAAATGCTCACATGCACAAAATTTGTCACCTGACTGTATATTAGTTTTATTTTAGTTTGTGCCGAAAAACCTGCTTTATTATTTTTATCATCGTTAAAAAACCATCACTTCAGATCGAAATTAATCTGTAAACGATTTTCCTTCACACATTGAAGAATTCAAAATTCGTTGGTCATATTAAATAGTCAACTCACTTTATAATGAGAATCCCGATTACCATAGATACAAACGAGTACCTTTACTCACAAAATTTGGTAAAATAAGAGTACAAACAGGAGGTTTCTCATTGTCTATGAATCAATGTAACTAAATAGGATATTCAGGTAAAATTCAGGATATTTTTAATGTAAACCTTATAGGTGAATTAAGTCTGGATATTTTTCAGGCTCAAAACTGACTGACAGACGGGGATGTTTAGCATCTCATTTATAAAGACGAAGAAGACAAAAGTAAAATTTTGGCCTCTAAATTATTCTTCTACACATCTTCGACTCAACGTATAAACTCACCTGGTTAATAAAATGGACATGCGATCAATAGCCCCAACGTAAAATGGTCCAAGCATAAAATATTGTGACACAATAATGTATAGAGGTATACGATATATTGGTGACAAACACCTCTCGACTACCTCATCAATTTCTGTCGGGGGACAGTGGGGGATGTTAGAGACGTCAGACTCCATCTATTTGCTCTTAATGTTGTATTAATTAACATGGAACATTAGCGGAATTATGTGATTTGGAACTACGTATAATTAAACCTTTCACATACAGTTTGATGCTATGTAAGTTTTTAGTTTTTTTATTATATATATATATATATATATAGATGTATGCAGATAATTTTTATTTGTTTGTTATAGCTGAATACAAAGTGTATTTAAAGACAACATGGTAAGATGGAAAAATGAAGTTTGCTGTAGCGCTAACACACATTAGACGCCTAAACTAAATATAGAAACATGCAGTGCTTCACTCTTCACTTAAGATAGGTGTTTTCTTGTTACCAAAAAGCACCGAGAATGTTTGGGACGAAGCGATTCATGCAACTACATTTTTGTGTGCAAGTCTTAAATTAAAGTAATGTTAAAATCAACGTTAAGTTTCTTCCTAAATCTAAGGCACCCGTGCACCCTCAGTGCACGAATCTTTCAGTACGCGCGTTCGAATCGCACTTGACCTGTTTTATTCTTTAATAATATTTATTACTTTAGTTAATACATCAGTGGTTTATTGAAAGACTCACACTTGTTTTCAATTTTTATTTTCACTGTATTTAGAAGAAACACTCTCCGTACATAATTTGCGGAGCTATAACGAAACCTCGGTGGAGAATCTTAACACCGACTTGTTATTTTACCACTAGCGACATCTAATTGCGAAAGACAGAACTAATGGGTTACTATTTAAAAAGCTTATGGAGAATCTTGACATCGACTTCTAAAAATGACTACCAACGCCATCTAGTGGCAAAATACAAAATTAAAAGATTCATATTATGTAAATTGACTTGAAACATAACATACCGCCGGCCAAGGACGAATTAAGTCCTTAAAAACATAAATACACGTACAAAGTTAACAGGCAGCAAAATGAACACATATACCTATTACGGGGAATCAGAATCGTCTAGGGGCAGCAGGCATAATTTAATAATCGGCCTCTTGAAAATATTATCCTTAGATTGCAAAGTAACAACTCGCGTTATACCATCTGCACCAGGATGCTTCTGAACTATACGCCCCAAAAGCCATTTACCAGGTGGAAGCATATCGTCCTTGACTAATACAATTGTGCCAAACCGGAAGATCCGGTTGACTAGTATTCCATTTACAACGATGTTGCAATGTCGTCAGATATTCATTCTGCCAACGACGCCACAAACACTGCAACATGCGCTGGATTAGATGCCATCGATTTAACGGGCTAATTTTGTCATCAATCAAGGACGGTGAAGGAACACCAATTAAAGGTTCTCCAACAAGAAAGTGACCTGGTGTCAAAGGCGGTTCATCAACCGTGGAATCTATAAGAGTTAGTGGACGTGAATTCACACAGGCTTCAACTTGACATAAAAAAGTAGTAAATTCTTCGTAAGTGAGAGAAGTTTGACCTATCACTCGTTTTAAATGCCCTTTTATACTTTTGACACCAGACTCCCAAATACCTCCAAAATGTGGACCTCGCGGTGGCATAAATTTCCACTGTGTACGATCATTAGCTAGAAGTTCAGCAATCTCAGTTACGATCTGAGAACGCGAATTCTTAAAAGCCAGATCTAATTCACGT
Source organism: Cybosia mesomella (assembly GCA_946251805.1). Classification (NCBI taxonomy): domain Eukaryota; kingdom Metazoa; phylum Arthropoda; class Insecta; order Lepidoptera; family Erebidae; genus Cybosia; species Cybosia mesomella. Next base: position 22,231,165 of record OX276390.1, on the reverse strand, counting down.
GACGCTCCAACAAAATTTGTACCGTGATCACTCCAAATTTCCTGGCAGTGACCACGTCGAGCAATAAAACGTCGAAATGCGGCAATAAATGCAGCTGAAGTTAGGTCAGTCACTAATTCCAAATGGATGGCCTTTGTTGCGGTACATACAAATAGACATACATATGATTTACAAAATTTTTTACATCGACCAGAATACAATTTCATGGTAAAGGGTCCACAAAAGTCTACTCCACTCGTAAGGAAAGGACGACTAGGGTTAACTCGAAATTTAGGCAAATTAGCCATAAATGGTGATAGAGGAGTAGCCTTTTGTCTAAAACACGGTATACACTTATTAATTACAACTTTCATAAGATTCTTTACTCGAAGGATCCAAAATCTCTGGCGAATAAAATTTAAAGTAAGTTGGTGGCCTCCATGCAGAGATTTCAGATGGGCATTTAATACTATAAGCTTAGATAGAGCACAATCACCACTCAATAGAATGGGATTTTTCTGGTCATTTGGAATCTCTGCATTAGCAAGACGACCTCCAACACGAACAATTCCATCTTTATCAATAATAGGATGAAGTCTGAAGATTTTACTAGATTTTGAAACGGATTTGCCTGATAGTAAACACGAAATCTCGTCCTGAAAGGTAGTGGCTTGTGATAACTTTATACAACAATTCAATGCATGGTCCAGTTCACTAGAGCTCAAATAATTGGCAATTAACAGTGGCTCCTTATTTATTTTAGCCTTAACTCGAATAAAATAACGGTAACAATAGGCACTGACACGTATTAATTTTGAAAGTGTGGAAAAGCGTTTCAAATAGAAAATTGCACTGCCCTGGTCAATTGTATTAACATTACAGGAAATTTTAAAATTACGTTTCATTTCTAAATCTGTGCACGGGATATCAACTGAAGAACCTCGAATTTCAGTTCTATTATATAAAAACTGAGGGCCCTCCCACCACAGTTTTGATTGTTGCAGATCATAAGGATAACTGCCACGAGATGCCAAATCAGCTGGATTGTTTGCAGAACTAACATGATGCCAATGGTTACCGTTGGTGAGGGTTAATATTTCGGAACGATTAGCAACAAATGTGGTCCAGGTGTTTGGTGTTTTACGCAACCACGACAAAACTATGGTGGAGTCCGTCCATGTGTGAACATCCTTATCTTGTATATTTAAAACTAATTTGATGTGTTGGATCATCCTAGCTAGAAGTACTGCACCACAGAGTTCAAGGCGTGGAAGAGATATTTGTTTGATAGGAGCTACCTTTGATTTTGCAATAACGAGGTGGACACTTATTTTTCCATCATTGCCCAAAACCCTGAGGTACACAACACCAGCATAAGCAGTACAAGAGGCATCACTAAACCCATGCAGTTCACGTTTAGTTGTGTTATCAATCACTCCAAGCCATCGTGGGAACTGAATGTTTTTAAAGTGCCTGAAACGATCAAGGTAAGTGATCCACTATTCCCTAAGACTAGTCGGCAAATCTTCGTCCCACTCTAGACCAGCTAACCATAACTTTTGCATGAAGATTTTAAGTAAAATTATTGACGGTGTTAGCCAACCTAGCGGGTCGAATGACTTGGCAATAGTGGACAGTACATTTCGTTTTGTAATATGGTCATTATTAGCAATTAAATTAACATTAAGTTCAAAATTATCAGTTTCAGAGTTTCAAGTAATACCTAACGTTTTGATTGAATCTTCAACTTTAATAGTTACAGAACCGTGAGAGTCTCTTTCAACATTTGGGATTTCCGATAAAACAGCTTTACTATTAGAAGACCACTTGTGTAAGGGAAAACCACCACGGGCTAACAGTACCATCAATCCTTTCTGTAACCTTACGGTATCTTCCACTGTGGTTGCACCCGTCATCAAATCATCCATGTATACGTCGTGTTTCAGAATTTCCACTTCAGCAGGAAAATCTTTCTTTTCGTCTTCAGCGAGTTGATGAAGAGTACGTATGGCTAAAAATGGGGCACAAGATGTTCCGTACGTCACAGTCTGGAGCCTATATTCTTTAATAGGTTGTGTCGGAGATTCACGCCACAAAATTCTCTGATAGTCAACATCCTCTTTGGCTATTAAGATTTGTCGATACATTTGTCGAATATCTGCTACTAGGCAGAATTTGTGCTGTCTCCATCTAGTGATCAAATCTCTCATATCCTGTTGAAGAGAACATCCAATCAGGAGTTCATCATTTAATGACTTTTCATTTTCCGATGCAGCACTTCCGTCGAAGACTACTCGGAGTTTTGTGCTTAGACTCGTCGGCCTAAGGACAGCATGGTGAGGTAGGTAATAAACTTTATGTGACACTAATTCGTTTTCAGGTACCATCATCATATGACCTTGTGACTCATATTGATTCAAAAACTTGTGATATTCTTCTTTAAAGTCAGGCTTACGTGTGAAACGTTTCTCCATTTGTAGTAAGCGACTAGTGGCAAGGAATCTTGTATTACCAAGGCTTGTGGGTGGATCGTTCTGGAATGGTAATCGCACCACATAACGTCCGTCTTCATTACGAGTGTGAGTATTTTTGAAGTGTTCTTCACATTGTATTTCTAAATTAGTCATTGGTTTTTTGTGCGATAAATTCTCTTCTATCTCCCAAAATTGTCGGAGTAACTGGTCCGTTTCAATGTTAGTTTGCATAACAACCATATTATGCTCCTGTGCTAGTGACCCAGTTTGTTGAACCCTGCCGGATATTAACCAACCAAGACGAGAGTTGAGTGCAATCAGAGATTTATACTTGTGTAAGCCTTGCAGTAATATGTACGCATGCACGTCGGCACCAAGTAAAACATCAATCGACCCTGGCTTGTGAAAGTGTGGATCCGCAAGATCCAACTGCATCGATGAAGGCCAAGTCTCTTGAGGGAATTCACTTGAAGGCAGCAATGAAGTGAGTTTCTTTAATACGTAAGCATTAACCTTAAAGGTTGATGCATGATCTTCTTTGGAGTGGACTGTAAGTGTGACCATAGATTTGGTCGTGACCACTGATGAACTAGAAATTCCGGAGATTTTGCCAGTCACTGGAGTGCGAGGAAGATTCAACAACTGTGCAGCTGCTTCGGAGATGAAGGAACCTTGCGAGCCCTGGTCAATGAGAGCTCTTAATGCGTAAGTACCCTTGTTTCGTGACTTTACATTTATTACAGCGGTCGCCAATATAACCAATTCATCTTCTGTTTCAGTTTTCAGGTTAACGCTGATGTTGCAAGAAGAGTTAGGTACAGTGCTTTTATCTTGCGGGTTGTCTTTCTCCTTAGAGATTTCAACAGGCTTCTCATCCTTAGGAGAGGTAAAGTGTAGCAAGGTATGATGACGACGTCGACATTTTTTGCACACCGTACTCTGCCTACAATGAGAGACTGAATGACCCTTAACTAGGCAATTAAAACATATGTTATTTTTCTTGATGAAATCTTGACGCTCCGTGACAGAGAGTGATGCAAAATCTTTACAGTGGCAAACGTAATGGTTTTGTGAGCAGTAGGTACAAGTGCTTTCGATTTCAGTAGCGAAACTTTTGACATTATTTGTTGACTTAGAAGGTTGTTGATATGTCTTCACAGTATTCTTTAGTGGAGGTTGGGAAAGATTGACCATTTCCATGGCTCGAAATCTTTTCTCGAGAAAACTATTTAGATCTTCATATGTAGGAATGCTTGTAGAATCTTGTAAAGATTGTTCCCAGAGTTTGTGTGATTCAATATCCAACTTTGAGACTAAAATGTGCACAACTATTGCATTCCAGGAGTCAATCTGCAAGTTTGTTAGCGATGTGAGACATTGACTTGAAGTATCTAGAAGATCCTTGATCCCCTTTGCAGATCCAGAGGCTAATGTCTTTTGACTTAAAAACTTATTTAAGATGCTATTGACAATAATTCTTTTGTTTTCATACCTTTCATTGAGCTTTTTCCAGGCATCATCATAGTTAGCTTCTGTTAGCGAGTAGTTTTTGAGTAGTTGCTCAGCTTCCCCAGAAAGACTTGACTTGAGATAATGATGCTTTTCAATTTTGGTTAAACGTTGATCATCATGAATTAAAGAACAGAACAAATCTCTAAAGCTCATCCACTGATTATAATCACCAGAAAATTGCGGTATTGCAATTGGTGGAAGTTTAGGCCTCAAATTCGATTGTTTCAATTGAGCATCAGGGTTTGGCGTTCCACTTTGATCAGAATTTAGCTCATATAACCTATCCTTAAGCCATGACATTAGCTCCAAATAACATTCTTCAGTTTGTTCAAAGTTTTTCTCTAAGTCAATATTGTATTCAGTAACCAAAGATTCTACTTCAGAAAGGCTATCATAAGGTTTTGTATAGCTAGTCCAATACTCTTGCAATGTCTCCAAACGTGTATTCAAGAACCCTCTAGTTCGCTTATCCTTAGGACATTTTTTCGAATTAATCAACAACTTTTCAATTTTAGTTGAATTCTGAATCAACTGTGTGATGTAACTTTTGATTTTCTTATTCGCCATTATAAGTTAAAACCAGATGAAATTATTCTAAGTCTCAAAAATTTTCTAAGTGTTTTTAAACGACATTTTTCTAAGTCTTTTTTGCACTAACTTTTTCTAAGTCTTTTTTAACAAAAATTTTCTAAGTCTTTTTTAGTTTTAATTTTTCTAAGTTCCTTGACACTGATATTTCACTAAGTCTTTAACACTTAACACTTGTATTTTACTCACAGTTAATCCGAGATCGAAGGTCCATTTGGTTTATTGAAACACTCACACTTGTTTTCAATTTTTATTTTCACTGTATTTAGAAGAAACACTCTCCGTACATAATTTGCGGAGCTATAACGAAACCTCGGTGGAGAATCTTAACACCGACTTGTTATTTTACCACTAGCGAAATCTAGTTGCGAAAGACAGAACTAATGGGTTACTATTTAAAAAGCTTATGGAGAATCTTGACATCGACTTCTAAAAATGACTACCAACGCCATCTAGTGGCAAAATACAAAATCAAAAAAGATTCATATTATGTAAATTGACTTGAAACATAACATAAGGCTGGCAACATTTGCCATGTAAACAAGTCTAAGCGAGTCTCTTTGCATAAAATTCACAAATTTAAGTTGGAACGTATTAAATCTGTAATAGTAGTGATAAAAAGTTCAGTACATAACCTATAAATACAGAGTGAGGAACATTAACACTGGCGCACCCGTGGCACTGTGAGTAAAATCACTTTTAATTCTTGAGAAGAGGCGTTGTAGTATTTTGAAAATCACACACACAGATACAATCAGCTGATCATCAACGGTGTTTTTCAAAAAATTTTGAACACACTAAGGAAAGTAAACAACTTTGGCGGATTTACTTGTGACAATCGTGCACCAGTGTTGCCAGTGTTGACAGGTTACTGCGTTTTGTTGTTGCACCAGTACTACAGAAGTTCAGCTGGTCGATCGATTGTCAGCATTCATAAAATTGTGAATCATTTTATCGACGCTAAGTATCACCGTATATGGTCACGAATCTACACCCTGTCTTATTGAACGACCTGACTTGCTAATTCATACCATTTAAACGAATTCAACTCTGTTTACTTGTTGCGCAAGGATGTCGCACTCAGCACCACTCGTCTGCTCGGGCTGCCGGAGTGATATAACGGATGATGGGATTATTTGCTCTAAATGCGACAGCCCTTATGATTTGGTGTGTGCTAATATCACCAAGGAGGCAATTACAAAGGCTACACCTGAGTCCATTTCAAGCTGGCTGTGTATGATATGCCGCTCTAAAGTGCCTAGAGGTGACAACTCAAACACTCCTGTGCGTCCTCCCACACATAGGGGCTCTCCTAAGGACAAGATTTCAGACGCCGCATCTACCACTATGTCACCCACTGGATCGGAAAATGTTACCAACTTCCGAGGTGGTGCTCGTCGTGGCAGGCAGCCAGTTAAAGAACTTCCCTCTGACGTTTCAACTGCGGATGTCATCCGAACTGTCTTTCGCGAGGAGTTAGAAAAAATTGTTGATGACCGTTTATCCAGCATTATGAAACAAACGCTAAGTGATCACTTGAGCAACTGCGAGCTCCTGCAGAATCTAAAGCTGCTGAACGACAGAGTTGCCACCATTGAAGCTAGGCTTGAGAACATAACGGCGGAAATATCCACTAGTTTAAAGGTCTTGGAAGTCAATGGAAAGAGCTTGGAGCGAGCTGGAGGTTTTAACTGCATCCCCTCGTCACAGCAGGCCCTACCGCTCGATTCTCATGACCTAGGTCTATCAGAATCATTGCCCCCCCCGCTGTCCGCTACCACAATGGTGGAAACCACAAAGCAAGGTGCTGTTTCACTTCCTAGGCTGCCAACCACTTCTACAACTCTGCAACATCAACAGTCCAAGTCCATTCTGCAGACAAAAGTAGCCTCCACCCGTGTATCCTGGCCAGAATGTAACTCCCATCAAACTAGGAGCGCGCTGACAGCAAAGGACTCACCAACATCTGCGGGCTGGACCACTGTTCAACCTAAGCGCCGCCGAGTCTCATCAGGATCCGTGCTGCGTGGCACCGCGGCTCCGGGTACTACCAAACTGGAGGCATCGGAAAGATGGCGATACCTACATCTCTTTTACGTTAAGCAGGGCACGTCCGAAAATCAAGTTCGTGATCACCTGGTAGCTATATGTGGAAATGATGTCTGCACTGTGGAAGTCCTTAAAGCCCGTGGCAATTACGCATCCTTTAAGGTGGGTGTTCCATCAAAACTCACCGAAAAGGTCATGGCGACTCAAAACTGGGCCGAAGACATTTGTGTTAAGCCGTGGCGACAGAATTTTCGTACCAAAAGCAACGAAACCAAATAAACAACCAAAATTGTGTGCCACTTCGATCAATTCAGATCGCAAAAGTTACCTACGCATATTGTACCAGAATGTTAATGGACTTAAGACTAAGTTGGTAAAATGGAGATTAAGCTTATTGCTTACCGAGCATGACCTGGTAGCCGTAACGGAGACTAACCTAGATGAATCTATCGAGGACTCTGAGGTATCAGCGGCTGAATGGAGTATCGTACGCAAAGACAGAGTCACCGTGGGCGGTGGCCTTTTGCTAGCTGCGCGGTCTGGTTTTACCATGAATAAACGACCAGAATATGAGACGGATCGTGGCGAAGATATGTGGTGTACAGTCACAAACCACAGCCTAAAAATATTAATATGCGTTGTGTACATTAAGCCTTCTGCTACGGACGAGGAGTATATGACATGGTTTTGTAAGGTTGAGAGCTTCATTACCAACCTCAAAGGAACGGTTGTGATTGTGGGTGATCTTAACTTAAATAGTGCATCTGTAAATATTAACAACTACTACTGTTATTTCTTAAGTTTTTGTAATTTGGTTGAGAAGAATGAAGTGATGAATATGCGCCAGAGTAAATTAGATGTAGTATTGGTTAGGGATGACACTGATGTTACTTGTGAACATATTGACGGCACAGAGTTAGTTAACATAGATTCATATCATCCCCCGTTGGATATTGTAGTAAATATGACACCTCGAAAAAATGATGATAGAAAACTCGACCCTAGCAATATAAATAACAAAAAGGATTGGAACTTCGTTAAGGGGAATTATAACTTATTATACGAGCAAATTTGTTCCGCGCCATGGCATGACCTTCTTCAATGCAATAATGCATCCCTAGCTACCGATGCTTTTTACACGACACTGTACTCCATATTTGATCTTTCTATTCCAAAGAAGTGTAGATCGCCTTCTAAAGGGGGGCTGTACCCTGTCTGGTTTACCAATGACATAATTCATGACGTAGTGCGTAAAAACAAACTTCATAAAAAATGGAAAAGATCACAACGCGAATCAGATTATGTAGAATTCAAAGCTCTTAGGTCTGATTTAAACGATCGAACTAAGAAAGCCTATATTGAATACTGTAGAACAGCCGAAAATAACATTAAGTCAAACCCACGTCAATTCTGGCAACATATTTCTAGCCTGCGGTCTAGGGGTGGTTTCATTACAAACATTATGTCCAATGGAGAGGTTTACTCGGGCGTTGGGGCGGCTGAGGCATTCGCAGCATATTTCGCCAGTGTATTCTTACCAGATACACCTAGACTTAACCCGAATACCTGTCATCTTGAAAGTGAAGGAGGAAACATTCCTCTTCCATCTTTGGTAGCCCAGGATGTAGTGAATGGGATCGCCAGGCTTAGTCCCCGTTGCGCAATTGGTCCTGACAATGTGCCTGCCTACATCATTAAGGCTTGCAAAGAAGTCTTGGTGACCCCTCTCTGTCATATTTTCAACTTGGCTCTCCAGTCCGGTGTTTATCCGGGTCAGTGGAAGCTATCACGTGTTGCTCCGATTCCCAAAACAAACGACAGATCATCCGTAGAGCATTATAGACCTATTGCCATTCTCTCAACCATTGCAAAGGTTTTCGAGCATGTACTCCATACCATCCTTTACAAACAGGTTGACAAATATTTATCCGATGCCCAACACGGTTTTCGGCCTGGTCACTCGGTCAACTCTAACTTAATGGTCCACGTCGACCACGTCTCGAGATGCTTGGACAACCGAGGGCAAGTAGATGTGATCTACTTGGATTTTCGAAAGGCATTCGACAAGGTCGATAATGACATCCTTCTCATTAAGTTGGGGAATATCGGGTTTTCCCCCGAACTGCTCAACTTTTTTGCTGACTATTTACGTGATCGTAGACAATTTGTCAGGTATGGAAGTTTTGAGTCCAAACCTTATTTCACGCGCTCCGGAGTTAGTCAGGGATCGGTTCTTGGTCCGCTCCTATTTCTCATAATGATCAATGATATAGTGTGTACGGTAAAATCAGCGAATTGCCTCTTATACGCTGATGATCTCAAATTGATCATGGAAGTAGAAGCGGAGGAAGATTGTAAACTCCTTCAAAGAGATATTGACGCCCTCAGTCAATGGAGCATTATAAATAAATTGCATTTTAACACCAGCAAATGTCATGTAATGACCTTCAGCCGTCGTTTACTATTAATTGACTATGAGTACAATCTCTATGATGATGTACTCTCTCGAGTTTTTAGTGTAAAGGATCTGGGCGTAACTTTTCACCCAAGCCTAACATTTAGTGACCATATATCTGCACTTGCTAGGGAGTCCTATAGACGCTTGGGATTTGTGTTGCGGAATGCCCACGACTTCCAGAACCCTGACGTTATTGTTCTTTTATATACCTCCCTAGTCAGGTGTAAGATGGAGGCCAGCTCCTGTATATGGAGTCCCTATGCAGCAAAACAAATATTGATGCTTGAAAAAGTGCAGAAGACATTCCTACGATTTCTTTTCAAAAAATTGTACCAGTTGTATCCCTTCATGTACCCCACAAACTATCTGCTGGGCGTATTGGGTTTTAACTCACTGGAGGTAAGAAGAGGCCTAGATCAGCTCACAGTTGCATGTAGGTCTCTTCGTGGAGTCATCAACTGTCCCGATCTGCATAGCCTGTTCTGCCGCTTATATGTCCCCAACAAATATTTAGCACACCGCGAGAACCGTCGCCATAGACTTTTTGCTCGGCCTCCTTGCCGAACAGTTGCTAGAGCTGAGTCCCCAGTGTGTCGAACGCTGGATGTGCTCAACGATCTCCTCTCAGCTTACCCTGATTGCGATCTGTTTGCGGATGAATGGGAGGATGTAATGCGTGTATGTCGTATATTTTCCGAGAGTAAGTATGCAAGGAAATCTTCCATACAAATATGAGAGACATGCCTTATACTATGTTATGTTGTGTTATACTATGTAAACCTAAGTTATCTAATGTAATTGGTTATGTACCGTTTTATTTAACTACAAATAAATAAATAAATAAATAAAAATAAAAAATAACAATCAGCGTAAAATGTACTTTTTTTTTTTTGCTGAAATCCCTTCGGATACCCCACCGCCGGCCTGCGGGAGCGGTTATATCGGGCTTGAACCGACTAAAACCGCACGCCGTCTCGGGTCTGCAGACGCCGGGGTGTAAGGTTGCCCATAGAGCATATCCCTCGCACCCCGACTGACCCTGGGCCATCTCCGGTTTCGAGATGGCCCCCTCGGGTTTGGAAACCACGGTGTCCCCGTCTTGCCCCGGTTTAGGGCAGGGGCACTAGTCGCCCCACCGTCCCGGCCTGCTTCTGCTGGGGTGACAGGCGGCCTCACCTGCCACCCCCAGGCCTGCGCTCATGGAGGACGGTGGTCGTTGAGCGACCTCCGGCGCCTGAGTCGCCTGCGACGCGCGGCGAGCATGTTGCGGGCTCGGCGGGCCGGGAGAGTTCTGAACCTCTCCCGGGCGTTCTCTTCCATCTCCTTCGCGAGCAGAAGGAGGTGGCGGCGGCCCACGCGCTCGCGCTCCGCAGCGTAAAATGTACCTATTCTCTATCTATTTAAATTAATGTCTCTTTTCTTCTCCAATGCGTTTCAATTGCCATTGCAATGAAACTTTTGTAAGGCGTTGAGCACATGCCTACAAAAAAGCTTGCTAAAATGAAAATAAAACTCAAGTTTAGTTAAAACCCATCTCTGAAAATATAAATATATTTTTTTAAACAGTACTGTAACGATACTGGTATGAAATTCTGAATTGATAAGGTTGTAAAATAATATCACTCAAGGCTTTAGTACTTCTAATCGACATTACCACTGACAGTTTCGGGAACTCATCTTAAATCAAAAATGAGATTGGTATTGAATGAATAAACAGCTGAATATTGTTTTTCTTACTACCTTATCTTTTGTTCCTTACATTGTTTCTATTACGGCTCATTGGAATAATTGGAAATCAGGTTACCTTTGAGGAAAAAATTGATTTGATTAATCTTGATGTGGATTGTGATTCATTTAGATAAAAAAAAATCTTATATTGTTATAGGATTGCGTTGCCTTTGCACCACTTAACTATAACGTTATCATTGCATAGGTATGTACATCGGTATATACCTTTGAACTGTTCGACGTGTATTGCCACGGGATCGCTCCCTCCCGCCGAGCCACCGTTAGGAGCAGACGTGTTTTGAAACGATCCGTGTATTTAATTAGTAAAGAGTGCTAAAGAATCAGTATTATTCGATGCTACGCCTACTATAGACGACGATAGCGACTGTGACGTCAGCCCCCCTGCCCCGCAAGTCACATAAATAGCGACGCAGGAGCGCGCTCTGGCCACTTTTGCTCGAGCCAGCGCGTAGTGCGGATCTCTCTACTTACTTAGTGCCCATTTTTCCCATCCTATGTACTAAATAAGCCTTATTCCTTATTAAATATCCGCAGTATTAAAGTTTTGTTCAATAATTATTAATAGAAGTGAATGATCTACGTTTTATGTTGTTTTTTTTTAAGCAAAACCGCTTCTGATTGCTAAAATCAGAAGTGGGATAAAGATATTTCACTCCCACCGTCATTTTGATTAATTTTACATTTCTGCATTACTTTGCTATCCCTTAACTGTTCTTTTTGTTGTTGTGTTAACTTAAAATGGGTAGGTCCCGTTCTCGCAATCGAACGTTACGTAGCCCTCGTAATAAACGATCTCGTAGTAGACATTCCCGTGGTAGGCGTAGCGATTCTCGAGAGCGAAGCCACCGTCGCGCCGGACACAAGCGCGACCGCCGCTACAGCCGCAGCCGGAACGACCGCAGCCGTTCCAGTTCAGAGCGAAGAAGTCCTCCGGTGTTTCCACGCAGTTTCCGCGAGTCATGGGATACCCTAGTGTCTCGCTTGAACGTGCTGGAAGGCCGATCATCGCTGATCGGGGTGATGACAGCCGCCGCGCCCTGTACTGCTACAAGCCAAGCTGCAGACGAGTCTACAGTAAAGATCGTCGAAGCTATCCAATCTTTAAAAGTCAGTAAGCAATCCTAATTATTATGTCTCAAACTTTGACCCTAATTTTCATGATGTTGATGCATGGTTTAGTGAAGTTGATAGGGCTCAGGGTATGAACCGATGGAGCGATTATGAGTGTCTCGTGTTGGAAACTGCCTAAAGGGTGACGCTAAAGCGTGGTTAAATGAATGGGTTTCTGACGATCGCTCGTGGAGCAATTTCAAAAAAGATTTTAAACCATTGTGCATTCATAAAGTAGACGTGGCCAGTATACTGTACGATGTTTACTGTCAACCGATTCAGACAATTACCTAACCTATGCTGAGTACACTCGTAGGACTCTACTGCGTTTGCGTATAGTGAAGGGCCTTAGCGATGACCTTATCACTGCAATAGTTATTCGAGGTATAAAGGACCCTCAAGTTAAGGCATCCGCCTCGAACGCTAAACTTATGCCTAATGATAGAAGATGAAGAAAAGTAATTTAGATACCCGTCCTACCCGTCCGTTTTTACCAGCGGCACCTTTTTCACGCCACAGTGGCAATGACAATGGCAATAACAAACCTGCTTCCAGCCATAAGCATCCCTCTCGCCAAATGACTTCGTATAGGTGTCATATTTGTGAAGAAATAGGTCACAAACAAGCTGGTTGTCCTAAACGACATGTACCTTGTGCAAGTAGTTCACAGCCAATTCCAGTTGATAAAAAGTCTGACATGAGTTTATCTAAAAATACTCGTGTCTATTGCAAGAAACCTGGACATGATATAAGTCAATGTTTTGCGATACAAGCTCTGATAAGAGACACAGCAATAAGGGCCCCGGCGGAAAACCGTGAATCCACAAGGGAGCTCACTAGACAGAGGACAGCCGAACGGTTACTGCGAAATAAAGAGAAGCAAGATGCCTACGCTAATGAGGACAGGCGCCCTCCTCGTATGTTTCAGGTTGATGATTTTGTCTTCGTCATCAAATATGCGCAGTCCAAGGGGAAGCTCGATCCAGGCATGCGTGGCCCTTACCGGGTGGTCCGCATATTGCCGAACGCTCGCTACGAATTGAAGCTGCTTGCTGGCAGTTATGGCAAGACAACATATGCAGCAGCACAGTACATGGTGCCGTGGCGGGGTGAGTGGACCCCTGAATCCTGCGCTGCCTTTTTTGAAGGTTAGTTTCAAGTCTGGGCGGTAAGCTAACTTTGTGCCTATGCCGACAGCCATCGGGTGGTATGCTAACTTTGTGCCTATGCCTACGGTGTGGTAAGATAAGTCTGGGCGGTAAGCTAACTTTGTGCCTATGCCGACAGCCATCGGGAGGTATGCTAACTTTGTGCCTATGCCTACGGTGTGGTAAGATAAGTCTGGGCGGTAAGCTAACTTTGTGCCTATGCCTACGGTGTGGTAAGATAAGTCTGGGCGGTAAGCTAACTTTGTGCCTATGCCGACAGCCACCGGGAGGTAAGCTAACTTTGTGCCTATGCCTACGGTGTGGTAAGATAATTCTGGGCGGTAAGCAAACATTGAGCCTATGCCGACAGCTATCAGCTAGGAGGTATGCAATCTGTGTGCCTATGCATACGGTGCGCAACTTCAAAGGCCTGGTAATGCCTCATTTGTGTGTTAAGTATGTTAAGGGTCGACCCGATAATTATGTGTCTTATCTGTTCTTTTGTGATTTATTAAAATCTCAAACAATGTTATTATGTTTGAACTATGCTTATAACGTGTGGACAGCATGCATGACTGATATACTAACTTGACCTGTCACTCGTCATGTATCCTAAAACGATCTGTGTGTATTTCAGATTCTAATGACACAGATGATGGCGGTGATAATGAATCACTATCTGATCAACCTGGGCCATCATCAAGGCCCGATGGTGATGCTCAAGCTCAACCTGAGGACCCATCAGCTAATATTCCTGCCGAGGACGACAGGATGTCAGGAGAAGCCGTATTGGATGCTACGCCTACTATAGACGACGATAGCGACTGTGACGTCAGCCCCCCTGCCCCGCAAGTCACATAAATAGCGACGCAGGAGCGCGCTCTGGCCACTTTTGCTCGAGCCAGCGCGTAGTGCGGATCTCTCTACTTACTTAGTGCCCATTTTTCCCATCCTATGTACTAAATAAGCCTTATTCCTTATTAAATATCCGCAGTATTAAAGTTTTGTTCAATAATTATTAATAGAAGTGAATGATCTACGTTTTATGTTGTTTTTTTTAAGCAAAACCGCTTCTGATTGCTAAAAGTATTATCATATAAAATTTACGTAATTCACTGTTTAATAACAATGTATAACTAATGAGTGTTGAAACTAAACTGTAAACAATCAATCTGTGTATGAGTACGAAAAATAAAATATAAAACTAAGTTGCCGGTACTTCAACAGTGTTGTGTGCTATTCACAGTGTGTGTACTTTAAACAAATATTCTTAGTGACGGTCAAAAACCAATCTACAATTATTATTTATTATTTACAACTTTCTACATACACTGGCACAAGATCACCAATTTCAAACCATAGTTGCTAGTACTCTCTGGTCTAGAGGTTAACAGTCTTATTCATAAAAAATGCTTATCGAAGGTTTATAGCGTACTTTAGTTAAAACGTCTCATAACGCTATCATACGTATTTTAAAATATTGTATTCATAACTGTTCTATAAGCCTTCGATAACTATAGTGTCGCTATAAGAGATTAATAGACGAAAATGTTGCCACTTGGTTAAAAAATTCAGATATCATCCTGCATGCTGTGCATGCAGGGTAAAAATCATAGACAAATATACTAAAATTGACAATAGATTTGGTTTGATGTCATTGTCATATGTCACTATTTCGTTAACGTCACACCGATTCCCGCCCCTGGTTTATGTATTCAAAATTCTTTCGTACTTTTTTTATTTTTTATTTCGTGCAGAAATCCCTTCGGATACCCCCCCGCCGGCCAGCGGGGGCGGTTATGTCGGGGTTGAACCGACTAAAACCGCACGGCTTCTCGGGTCTACAGACGCCGGGGTGTAAGGTTGCCCATAGAGCATATCCCTCGCACCCCGACTGACCCTGGGCCATCTCCGGTTTCGAGATGACCCCTCGGGTTTGGGAACCACGGTGTCCCCGTCTTGCCCCGGTTTGGGGGAGGGGCGCTAGTCGCTCCACCGTCCCGGCCTGCTTCTGCTGGGGTGACAGGCGGCCTCACCTGCCACCCCCAGGCCTGCGCTCATGGAGGACGGAGGTCGTTGAGCGAGCGTTTTTCCAAGCATAAATAAAAATGGAAGGAAAGGAACATGCGACGAGTGCCAAAAAAGGCAGAAAAGTGAAAATTGGTTAGACGAGGACAAGGTACGTTACTTTTCATAGTTACTAAAAGTTGTAGACTATCAAAATTTAACTGAAATTGAAATTATTAAGTCCTTGCTGCCTTGTTATTTGATGTGCCTGTTTATTATGCATTACTAACGCTATGGTTATTTGCTTCATAACATCATATTACAAGAACTGGTGAAAGAGCGGGTCGGTGTGCGGGAAAATAAAAACACCGACACGAACACTAACGCGAAGAAGGTGGCGGCGTGGGCTAGTTTACACAATAGGTATTAAACTTGTTGGTAAACCTATTAGTGAATCATATAATTAAATACATATTTTTTTATTTCAGTTTCAATTGTATGTGTGTTGGGGCCCCACGTACCCTTGCCCAATTAAAACGGGTGGTGGTCCACCACCTCCTACCAAAATAGACAGTGAAGACATAAGTTCATGGCTCCATAATGAATTTATAGTCGATAAACTTTTGGTCGCGGATTCCCAATATTTTCAATAGCTTCAAGTACATCTAGGCTTTGTAAAGCTTGCATGGTGGAAGACACTGATAAACACTCTGCCGCAATAAATTTACCACAAACTCCACAAAGTAACTGACCTAGATAAGTAATAATAATAATAAAGGCTTGTGATTGTCTGGAAACAAATCAGAGATATTAGAGATATATTCAATAATTCACCAAACTAATGCGAACAAAGTAACGATGCTAGTCAGAGCTGTGGAACACATCAGCTGTTGAGCAGGTCGGCCATCTTTTCTCCTAATATTGCTTTATGGCACGGCTATAGTACGTTCCTGCCTTCCTTAACTTATATGACGTTTATCGAGAGTTTATAGAGCATATTAGTGCTAAAATGCTGTTATGAATACAAATTTTCGACGATCACCTTATAGCAGTTTTATAAACCTTCCATAACTTTTTATGAATAAGACTGTAAGAGTGTAAACCTACACCACCGACTTACCGAGATCGATTCTGACTTTTAAGATTGCTTTTTGGATTTTGATCAGTAGTTCTACTCTGTTTACTTATTCCATCTAAGTTATAGTAAACTGGTACTGAGTAATTAATATTGACACAGTTTAAAAATGCCACTAAAAAGAACGCCGCCTCCGTCGCGATCATCGCAGTCTCCTGCCAGATCACCAGTTGACACATCATCTGCTATATCTCAACAGGCGCTGGGCCCTCCTCTTAGTACCTCAGAGCCATCTATAAATTTGAGAATGGACACACCAAATATGGATATGTCACCGGACATTACATTCAGAAATGCTAAACGCAAACGGATAGAAGATGCTGATGATAGGATATTATCTACGTTTATGCTGGAAATGAAACAAATGTTTTGTGAGTTTAGGACGCAGCAGAATGAGAAGTACGACAGACTGTTTGCCCTCGTAAATGATATTCGGGGTTCTCTTGACTTTCTAACGCATCAACATGATGACCTCAAGTCCCGGATGGACTTACTGGAAACGAAGAATAGAGAAAATGTATCATATATTAAAGATCTTGAGAACAAATTGGAAAGCATAGAGCAAAGCTCAAGGGCAACCAGTATCGAGATACGTAATGTCCCGAGTAAAAATGGGGAAACAAAGACCTCCCTGCTAAGTACCGTAATTGAAACTGCAAACATAATAAATCTAAATATTCAGCCGAGGGATGTAAGAGATGTTTTCCGTATAAAGTCAAAGGACCCCACCACTAACCCTATAATAGTGGATTTTAACTCAGTCCTCCTTAAAGACGACTTCTTGCTAAAATTCCGTAACTTTAACAAAACTGGAAGCAAACTTAGTACGGAGCACCTCAAATTAAGTGGTCTTGGTCCAGGGAAGCGTATATACATCTCTGAAAACCTATCCGCAAAAAATAAGCGCCTCTTCTTTCTGGCTCGAGATGCTGCAAAAATAAATCAGTTCGATTTCTGCTGGGTGTCGCGCGGAAGGATATTTGTTCGAGAAAAATCTGGAAGCTCCCACCTTCATGTGAAAAACGAAGGTGACCTTGCGAAGATTATAAGGACCGCGTGACTGGTAGTCTATACAGTCAGTTTTCTAATTGTGTTTCTCGTTTTCATGTTAAATTTAACTGTCTTGTATCGCCTGCATGTTAACTCTGGAAAACTGTTTTATCGCGAGCTATTCAAAAATGTAATCAACCTGTTTTATATACTATATTATACACATTATATACACCTCTCACCCACTCTATCTCTACACAAGTTCACACACACTATATACAAGATCTATGCGTCCACTAAAATATCAAAACCATCGGTTTATTTTAAATCTGTAGTAATCGATTCTTACATAAAATTACATACTTTGAGTAATTATGTCTCTGTGTATCTCGGATCACTTATACCCTTCTGTTCCTTCGTTGTTTTCTTAATACATAATGAATTACTTAAACACTTTAAGCAATGCGGTTGATCAGCTCTCTGTTTCTGACAGCTACATTTGCTCACCAGAACAAAGTGTTATGTATCTGAGCACTAATCTACACGATCTTAAAATCCTACATACAAACATTCAAAGCTCAAATGCTAATTTTGATAGTTTGATGGTAGGTACTTATGAACAGATTTTCTTATTTACCTGATATTATTGTATTATCGGAATGTTGGCTAAGCAAGTGCCCAAGGATCCCCTTCCTAAATGGGTTTAACTCTCATAACACAACATTTAGAAATCAAAATGATGGTGAGGTGGTCTATGTGAGGGATTGTCTTGATGTCACCATAGAGGTACCAAATTTCAATGATGCAAACTGTATTGTAGTAAAATTTCCTCTAAAAGCAGCTATAGTCTGTCTATACCGTTCTCCATCATACTCAGATTTGACTCGGTTCTTTGGCAGTCTTGATTGTCTGCTAGGGACTTTATCACAATTTAAAAGTCTTGTTGTTATAGGTGACATAAATATAAACATTGCACCGGACAGTTCTGATTCTGATATGGATGAATATCTAAACCTCACGGCATCGCATGCTGTCCTCCCTGCTTATACAATTCCAACCAGACTCTTAAAATGTCTCGATCATGCGCTACTTCGCTCGCAAAGTACTGCTACTTCACTTGTACTTGATTCCCCTATTACAGATCATTTTCCAGTTATAGTTTTTTGTAAAATGAATCATAATATGAACAAAGTTCGTCATGTGCATAAGATCAAGACTGATATCCAGGCAGTTGTCGATTGTGTTAGCAATACTGACTTCTCTGCTGTTCGTAATTCCCGAAACCCAAATGAAGCTACAGAATCTCTCATAGCGATTATGTCTTCAGCCATTAAGGCTAACTCCTATGCTTCACATAGTAGTAGTCAGAAACGCATTATTAAACCCTGGATTACTCCTGGCCTCCTGAGATGTATACGTCACCGTGATAAATTATACAGAGCGTTTAAAAAACATCCAGAGAATGAATCATACAAGTTGGTGTTCCGCCGCTATCGTAACTTTTGCAAAGATATCTTAAAAAAAGTTAGATGTGAATATGAACGTTCTAGATTTCGGAGTGCCAGAAATGATCCCAAAGCTACATGGCGGCTCATTAATGAGGCCGCAAATCTAGGCCAAAATACATCACCATCGTCCGAGTTATTGGGGTGCTGTAAAGACCCTTCAGAGTCCGTAGATAAAGTGAACAACTACTTTGCTGATGTGGGTAAACACTTAGCATGTCAAATTAAGGATTCTACACTGTATAAAGATTTATCACGCTCTCCAAACAATTCAGTTGTGCCACAATCTATTAACCAGATACCGCTTAACTCAATGGCACTTTACAATGTAGACGATGTAGAGCTCGATAATATAATTCTTGGTCTTAAGGAGCAGTGCGCTGCTGGACTAGACGGTATAACTGCTGCAGTGGTGAAAGCAACCAGACATGTTATAATCCCACTTCTGGTTTACATTTTTAACTTGTGTTCCTCTGAAGGAATTTTCCCTGCCATCCTAAAAACAGCAGTTCTCCATCCTATCTATAAGTCAGGTGCTAAAGACAGTGTTTCAAATTTTCGACCTATCTCGTTGCTTTCGACAATTTCTAAAATATTTGAAAAGGTTATAAATACTAGACTGACTGAGTATCTCTCTAAATCTAAAATCGTAGCCTCAAACCAATTTGGTTTCAGGAGAGGTTTATCCACAGAGGACGCGGTGTTGGAACTTACTGATACAATTATTGAGCATTTTGAAAAAAGACGTAAGTCATTGGGTATCTTCTTGGACCTCTCGAAGGCATTTGACACTGTCTCCGTACCCATACTTCTTTCGAAGTTGGAGGCCATTGGCATACGTGGTGCGGCACATGATCTGTTCAAAAGTTATCTGACTGATCGTAAGCAGTATACCAGGGTCGAAACCTACATCAGCAAAGAAAGGTCTCTTACTTTTGGTGTTCCGCAGGGGAGTGTTCTGGGACCGACACTCTTCCTCATTTATGTCAATGAGGTGTGCCAATTGTCTTTGCCTAACTGCAAAATTATAGCGTATGCTGATGACACTGCCCTAATTATACACGGACGTAATTGGAGCGAAGCCCGTCAAAATGCCGAACATTGCTTGAGCGTTGTGATGAAATTATTGACCCTGAACCTTTTAACTTTGAACGTCAGTAAAACAAAATATATTGTATTTGCTGCCAATAAGTTAGGCCTTCCCAAAGTACCTATTGAAATTCGTGCTCACACTTGCTCCAACATAGACTTTAACTTGGGCTGTGACTGTCCGAATGTAGATAGTACCAATATTATCAGGTACTTGGGTGTGCTTGTCGATGAACATCTAAAATGGAAACACCAAATCGACGCCACGGCGGTACGTCTGAGGAAATTGACCTACATCTTCAAAAAGCTTAGAGGTGTGGTGGACTTTGAAACCTTGAAAATGGTCTACTTCGCTCTTGCTCAATCGGTTTTAGGGTATTGCTTGTTGGTCTGGGGTGGAGCTCTTAAAACGGCAATGTTAAGAGCGGAACGTGGTCAGCGTGCTGTCCTGAAGGTGCTTGCCAGAAAACCTAAACGATTCCCGACGTCTACCGTTTACTCCTTGTGTCAAGTACTGACGGTCAGACAGTTGTTCATCTCACAGGTCGTCCGCCGCAAACACTCACATTTGATCTACAATTCTGACATATATATCACCAAGCGCCGCTCGGATAGGGTATGTGAGATGAAATTCCGAAGGACTGTAGCAGCTAGCCGACATTTTAGACATATAAGCTCTAAACTTTATAATAAAATAAATAAAATAATAAATATTTATCCCATAAGAAGAAATGAATTGAAGGTTAATCTTGACATGTGGTTAAAATCTCTCTCCTATGACGCAACAGAAGAACTTGTGGAAATTTGACTTGATGAAAACTCACGTAAACACATTTACACATATGCACTCAAGTAACACACGACACAAGACAACACACACTCATACATCTACACGCGCACACGTAACGTGTGTACATCCACACACTCATATGCATGCATCATAAATTATATTTTATAAATAAAAATTAATATTAAGTAAAAGTTTAATTTTATAAGTTATGCTAAAAACAGCTATAATTTTTAACACTTTCATGATTATTATTATTTTTTGTTTTAATTTTTTTTTCTATTCAATTGTTATTTTAATTTTGTATGAGTCTAATATAGAACAATGAAACTTACCTTCCTATCAGGGGAGCGGCGTTGATGGCTGCGCCACAGTGTACACTTTAGCAGCTATCAACAACCCAATTTTTGTATTTTGCTCATATTGTTTTTGTACAATAAAGATTATTATTATTATTTTGTTTTTTTTTTTGTTTTTATTTTTCTCAGCTTTTTGGCTGGTTTTAACTGCATTTACGGGCCTAAACCAAGTAAATGCAGATTGTGGTGTGTATCAAATGGGTGTGTTTTCGTCTAACTGCATGAACTTTCTAACTATTCTACATGTGTTTAATATGGCAGCTTTCTGTAGATTGATGTATAGGGATTCTGGCAAATCTATTAATTTTAGACTATGGAGGAGATGGTTCGGGATAACACCAGTAGTGGAGAGAACTAGAGGAACTACGAAGACATTATCTTGTTTCCATATCCTTATCACTTCTTCTTTTAGCTCTGCATACTTGCTTATTTTTTCAGCTATTGTTTTTTGTAAATTATGCGTGTTAGGAACTGCAATGTCTATTAAATATGTAACTTTTTTAATTTTGTCCTGTAGAATTATATCTGGTCTATTGTAGTGAATAGTCCTATCTGTTAGAATTGCCCGGTCATAATAAATTTTGTGTGTGTTATTTTCTAATATTGTTTGTGGTGTATATTTATAGTAAGGGGTGTTAGTGTCTTGTATGAGTGAATATTTAAGTGCTAGTTTCTGGCGAATGATGTTTGCAACTTGGTTATGTCTATGAGTGTAGTCTGTTTGTGTGAGTGTTGTGCATGCTCCTGTTATGTGTTGTATGGTTTCTGACTGTGTATAACATCTGCGGCATCTGTCGTTTGTAATAGTTGGGTCTTTAATAATATATTTTCTGTAGTTTTTAGTGTTGATGATTTGATCTTGTATAGCTATTATGAATCCTTCAGTTTCCGGGAACAAATTACCTACTTTAAGCCACTTGTTAGATGCAAGTGTTTTAACGTGGGGTTGCTCTAGATCATGAGGGTGTCTTCCGTGGAGTACTTTAGATTTCCAGTCTATTATTTTTTGATTTTGTGGGTCAGAGTTGCTAGTGCTGTGTGGGTTTTCCGGATCAGATAGGTTAAGTGGTGTGTAGTTAAGGTCATTTAATATAATAGCTTTATGTATGTTACTGGTGTTCGATTTTGTATGGGAAAAAGTTCTCAGCCTAGTAATTTGTTTCTGCCACAGGTTTTGAATATCTATTAAACCTCTCCCGCCGTTATGTCTTTTGATGGTGAGTCTTTCAGTTGCAGATTTTGGATGAAGATTGTTGTTTTGTAAGTGTTGTGCGTGTGGTTCTCTCTAAGTTTGTAATGTCTGTTTTAGACCATTTTATTACTCCGAATGAGTATGTTAGTATTGGTATGGCAAAAGTGTTCAGGGCCTTAATTAGGTGTTTTCCAGATAGTTGTGATTTACATACTGCAGAAACTCTCCTCTGGTATTCGGTTTTCAGTGTATTTTTAATCATGGTATGGTCAAGTCCCTTAAGTTGTTGGTATCCTAAATATTTATATAAGTCTGTCGGTTCCATAGCTGCTATTGTATCAGTGTCGTTTACTACATAATTACCCGGTTTTACTTTGCCTTTAATAATATGTACTGTTTTACATTTGTCTAAACCAAATTGCATGTTTATGTCATTACTGAATTCTGTCGTAGTATCTAAAAGCTTTTTCATTTGTTTTTCTGTTTTTGCATATAATTTAATGTCATCCATATATATGAGATGTGATATATAGGTTTCCTCAGTGTTAAGTTTAAGATTGTATCCAGCTTGACATTGATGTAATAAGTGGGACAAAGGGTTTAGGGCGAGACAGAACCACAGGGGACTCAAGGAATCACCTTGATATATACCCTTTCTGATTTGTATCTGTCGCGTTATAAGAGTGCTAATTCCATTGTTTAATTGTAGTGTAGTTTTCCAGCTTGACATTATATTGCGTAAGAAATCTATTATTGTAGGATTAATTTTGTATATTTCTAAAACTTGTATTAACCAAGAGTGTGGTATGCTATCAAATGCTTTTTGGTAATCTATATATGTGCAATGTAAATTTCTATTTTTTGTGGTGGCATGTTTATGAATAGTAGAGTCTATAATTAATTGTTCCTTGCATCCCATGTGACCCCGCCTACACCCCTTCTGTTCCTCGGCTATTATATTATGGGTATCAATGTGTGAGTTAATTTTATTTGTGATTGCTGATGTTAAAATTTTATATATGGTAGGTAGGCACGTAATTGGTCTATATTGGGAAGGTTGTGATGTGTATTTAGTTTTAGGTAGCATGTATGTTATTCCTATTGCAATGAATTCGGGTATATTCTGTTTTCCTAATACGATATCTGTCAAATTTTTTGCAATTGATTTATGTAATGTTGTTAACTTCTTATACCAAAAATTATGTATTTTATCTATACCAGGTGACTTCCAATTGTGTAATCTAGCTGTTGTATTTCTAATATCTTGTTCTGTAAATTCTATAAACTCCATTTCTTCTATTGATCTCCATTTTGTAGTTTCTTCTTGTATCCAATTTGCCTTATCGTTGTGGTGTGCTTGTTCTTCCCATATGTTTGACCAAAATGTTTCTAAATTTTCTTTTGTGGGTATGTCTGTATGTTTTTGTACTAGTGTGTCGGTTTGTGGCTTTTGTAAATTTCTGTAGAACATTTTTTCATTTGTAGCAAATATTGTATTGTCGTTTTTACGTTGTTGTGCCTTTTTGTACCTCCTAAGCCTGTGAACTTTAAGTGCTAGTTTTTGTTTAAGTGTATCTAAAAACTCTTCTGGTTTTTTGTTACTGTTTTCGTGTCTTGTGTGAGTATTGTGTGTTTTAAATATTGCTTCAACTCTTTTAACTACTTTATTTGATCTATTATTGTTGATATATTGTGTGAGCCGCCCGCAATCGGCTCTTAACTTCTCAATATCGTGTTCTAACCTTTGCTGCCACGGTGGTTTGATGGTGTGTCTCGGTGCCGTGTTTCTTGTGTGTTCGGTTATTTTAAAATTGAGCTCTTCAGATATAACTACCGCTATAATAATTATATTTACGGGGATTAACGCGATCACTTATTTAAAGGTATTAACTACCGCTGTGCAATATATGAGTGTGTGTATGTCTGTCAATTGTGTGTCGCTAGATTCGAACTGTTGTAGTATATCTTCATTAAAAAGATTAACTAAGCGGAAGAGATTAGGGCTATATCTTAATTTAGGTAGTTTTGGTCGGGATGATGGGTCCATTCCAGAATAGAGAAGCAGCGTTGAGTTAAACTTATCCTGTATTTTTTGTATGTGTGCTTGTGCTAAGTGATTCTGATTTGTTACAGTTAATGTCTCTATGTCATTTTCTATCATCAAAGTCATTGATTCAGTTTGTGTGGATATATGTGATGTTTGTGTGAAGATATGTGATGTTTGTGTATCTATTTGCATTGGGTGGGAGTGACTGTATGATTGCGTTTGTGTATGTAGTAGTAATTGTGTGTCTAAGGGCGGTGATTGTTGTAGATTATTTTCGATTGTATTTTGTGATTGTGTGATAGTGTTAATTGAATGTTCTTGCAGTAATACACATACTTCTTCTTTTAGTCGGTTCAGTTCGTCTACATTCAATAATTTGTTTTTAACTATTGTTCGCCTCTGGTCAGATACTCGTTGTTCAGTAACTATAATTGTTGGGTATTTTTGTGAAAAAAGTTCGTGCAGCTGTTTCCTATATGTTGTCAAATCTGTTTCTAATTTTGTAATGGTGTAGTATGTGCGCATGATGAACGTATTGACATCTTTGCTCCATCTCATGCGCTTCCTTGGTTTCCCAGCCTTAGTGGACGCAGGTAAAAAGGTATTTACCTCCTGCGCAACACTTAAGACTGGATTGGGTGGATCTGTATAAAAAATGTTACTGGGGGGTGATGACGGTACTGACGATGGTATGGATGGTGATGATATTCTAGAGGGTGTGTATGAAATGGTGCTAGGGCTGTATGGTTCTGCTGGAGTGTTTGTCCTATCGGTCAGACTGGCACCATCGTCAGCTGTTTCGGCTGTAGTATCCTTGTCGGTGGGAGCCCGCCTGTTCAACTCCTCACCACTGACGGTTCGCATGCTGAGACACCCAGTGTCAGCTCCAGGTGTGCCCCGGCGATCGCCCCCGGGCAGCCGTCCTATACGATTCCTTTTCGATCTAGTCTCCATTTTGAATGGGTTTCCAGAGCCATGTTTGCCGCGTCAGTAATTGTAATATCGCGTGTCCGCCCCCCACGTGAGTCTGATGTTCGACTCGGACGTATGGTTGTGTTAGGGGGCTTATTATTATTATTATTTTGTTTTTATTTTTCTCAGCTTTTTGGCTGGTTTTAACTGCATTTACGGGCCTATTATTATTATTATTATTAACTCATCTTAAATCAAAAATGAGATTGGTATTGAATGAATAAACAGCTGAATATTGTTTTTCTTACTACCTTATCTTTTGTTCCTTACATTGTTTCTATTACGGCTCATTGGAATAATTGGAAATCAGGTTACCTTTGAGGAAAAAATTGATTTGATTAATCTTGATGTGGATTGTGATTCATTTAGATAAAAAAAAATCTTATATTGTTATAGGATTGCGTTGCCTTTGCACCACTTAACTATAACGTTATCATTGCATAGGTATGTACATCGGTATATACCTTTGAACTGTTCGACGTGTATTGCCACGGGATATAAAATCATGTGACATTTCCCTAAAACATCGAGTATGGAAACAATTTTTGCCAAACTCTCGCATATTATGATGACCAATCAGGTCACACAAAACACTGAAATGTGAGTTAGTAGCCAAACATATTGCCCATATTGTGGTACACAAGTGAAGACTACGAGCAAAGGGCCCGTAGGCTCTATGGACTTTATATTCCGTGTTCACTGTACCTTTTTTTTTCGTGCAGAAATCCCTTCGGATACTCCCACTGGCCAGCGGGGGCGGTTATGTCGGGCTTGAACCGACTAAAACTGCACGCCGTCTTGGGTCTGTAAGGTTTCCCATAGAGCATATCCCTCGCACCCCGACTGACTCTGGGTCATCTCCGGTTTCGAGATGGCCTCCTCGGGTTTGGGAACCACGGTGTCCCCGTCTTTCCCCAGTTTGGGGGAGGGACACTAGTCGTCCCACCGTCCCGGCCTGCTTCTGCTGGGGTGACAGGCGGCCTCACCTGCCACCCCCAGACCTGCGCTCATGGAGGACGGAGGTCTTTAAGCGACCTCCGACGCCTGAGTCGCCTGCAACGCGCGGCGAGCATGTTGCGGGCTCGGCGGGATTGGAGGAGTTCTGAACCTCTCCCGGGCGCGCTCCGCCATCTCCTTCGCGAGCATTACATGCTCGCAGAAGGAGGTGGTGGCGGCCCACGCGCTCGCGTTCCGCACCATTGCCGCAATCATGCTACCGAGCGAGAGGACTCCCACTCCGATGGCTGCCACTAGGTCACACCTCGGCGCCTCCCACGCCGGGCAATCCGCCAGCGTGTGCAGCCGCGAGTCCTCGCTAGCGTCGCAGTGATGGCACTCAGGCGTTGGCTCCTTCCTTGATCCGATGCAGGTGGTCCCCGAAGCTCCCCTTCCTGGAGATCATCTGCGTCAGGTGGTACAAGAGGCTTCCGTGTCGCCTCTCTAGCCAATCCTCCGTGATGGGCCTTACCGCCGCTATTGCGGCGAGCCCTGAGTGCGTAATAAGAATCGGCACCATGCTTACACGGTTATTGTACTTGAACTTTTGAAAACCTTGACTTTTTCTGTATTCTGCTATCTTGTTGTTCAGGTACTAAGTTTATTAACGACATAACCGCCCCCGCTGGCACGCGGGGGGGTATCCGAAGGGATTTCCGCACGATAAAAAATAAAATAAAAAAAAAGGTACTAAGTTTATTAGTAGGTGAGACAAATATAATTATCCCAGAATCGATGCTAATATTATAAGGGGAGGGGCCGAAATTTGTGAGTTGTTTGGGGTAATCTTCGGGACTTCTGCACTTATTGGCTATATAATAATTATGTGTTAATTAAGATGGCTTGAGTTAAAAAAAAACTTCATAAACCAATCCGGAATGAGGGCGCATTGTTAGTCGTTAATGAAATCCTCACGAACTTCTATAATAAAAAGCGGCCAAGTGCGATTCGGACTCGCCCGTTAACGGTTCCGTAGCAGCAAGTAACATAATAATGTTTTTTTTTTTAATTTTTGTATTTGAATTGATTGAATGAAAGGTAAATTGCGGTTTACGAATTATGACGTATTAAAAAAGCTACTAACTAGATCTCGTTCAAACCAAATTACGGTGGAAGTTTACATGGTAATGTACATCATATATTTTTTTAGTTTTATCATTCTCTTATTTTAAAAGTTACAAAGGGGGGGGGGACAGACATTTTACCACTTTGGAAGTGTAAGTTTAGAAAAAAAACGATACTAGAAACCTCAATATCATTTTTGAAGACCTATTCTTAAATAACACACACCTATGGGAGTGAAGAAAAAAAAATTTTGAATTTCAGGTCTAAGTATGGGGAACCCCCCAAATTTATTGTTTTT
This sequence comes from Cybosia mesomella, assembly GCA_946251805.1. NCBI lineage: Eukaryota > Metazoa > Arthropoda > Insecta > Lepidoptera > Erebidae > Cybosia > Cybosia mesomella. The sequence continues at coordinate 22,203,656 of OX276390.1, read as the reverse complement.
TTTTTGTATTTTTGTGTGAAAATCTTAATGCGGTTCACAGAATACATCTACTTACCAAATTTCAACAGCATAGTTCTTATAGTTTCGGAAAAAAGTGGCCGTGACATACGGACGGACAGACAGACAGACATGCCGAATCTATAAGGGTTCCGTTTTTTGCCATTTGGCAACGGAACCCTAAAATGCATTTGTAAAAAACGAAACATTAAACATAGAAATGGTTCTTATCTGCCAATTTATAGTAGAATGACTTTATTCGAACTGGCACACTTAAAATCATTTTGCGAAGGTAAAATCTGAAAAATGATTTTATTTTGCAGCGCACCCGTCTCCATGAATATTTTAAATGTATTTAATTTAATATTATTTCCAGTTTCTAGCTTCTATCAGGCGTGGTGCAGTAAATTTTGACAAACAAAGTAACTGAGAGCCACACCCGAGGCTTAATATAACGTATGGTAAATGCTGAATGTTCGTGATACCTTTCGATGCAGTACTAGATACAGACGAGGCTCTGGCGCAGACTGTTCTCTAACCCCCTATCCCCTCTCAGTCAGATCAAAGGCATTCCTGTTAACGTCAAGATAAACCAAATTTCCATAGGTTGAGTAGAAGAGCGGGCCCAGGGCTCTACAATGTAAGTTTTGAATAAAGTCGGCATTAGCACTTGGATGATGATGAACACTGCCTAACCTGAAAAGTGAACCACCCGGGTTCTATGTGGGACCTAATGCACAGCATTTATGACTGGAGTTGAATAGAATTGAAAAATGGAAATCGTATTTTTGTTTATACGCCCTTATGGTTTAAAAGCCACGATTTATTCTTATAATATTCTTGTTCGGAAGCCATGTTGTTTGGTGGGCACGAAGCTTTGCAATGACATCTCCCAGTGACAACGTAACTATCAGTAATATACTATGAGGTCAACCCTTTATTTTTTATATTTTTTTATATTTAGTCCGTCAATTTGACTGCACCCCACCTGATGGTAAGCTGAGGTGAAGTCCAAAAAGTAGTGACCATCATTTCTGGAGATTGTCCCTAGAATGGTGGCCCCTACCTAGATGGTCTCGACAGATGTTTTTTCACGCCCCGCTTTAAGAACCCAGGATTTTAGGCAGAAGGAAACTCGTGTGTGGGTAAAGCGTTCCAGTTCTATATGACAAAAAAAAGGTCACTAAACCGCTTGCTTCGCGATGGTATCGATTGCAATGTATGAGGATAACACCTAAGTCCTGTACGTGTTGTTCGGGACAAGAATGGCACCATTTTATATGCTATAGAATACTGCTAAGGAGGCTATACCTCTACGCTACAGCGCTAGTTGCAGAGGCTCTAGAACTATCGATGATCTGCACTGCCCATCACTGCAATCTGTCGAGAGCGTCTAACAAGTACTGAGTGGAGCCATTCTACAGTTTAGAACAGTATTTCACGCAGGGACGAACCTGAGTCTTATATAAAAGACACCGCTGCTCCGGCGTGAAAAACCTCCTCACCCTGTTCAGCACTCCGAGTTTACGTGAAGCTGTTAATAACGCTCTCAATGTAATTTTTGTTGTTGAGTTTTAAGCTGCATGAATTCGGAAGCCCGGCCGTCACAAATGACGGATGCTGCGCTCATGCAGAAAACTGGCAATCCAGCTGCACAGTTGAAATGGCAGACCGTAAGTCAGGAGCTCAGCAGGAAGCAAACTGTGCCAGACCCTTTTTTTTTTTTTTTATAACGTGCGGAGAACCCTTCGGATACCCCCCCGCCGGCCAGCGGGTGTGGTTATGTCGTGTCTCGACTAAAACCGCACGGTGTCCTCCCCAAGTGTCCGTTGCCCGGGCACCCCAGGTAAGCCCTCGAAAGGATAACCCCAGGGTTGCCGGCGGACTTTGGCCGCCACCGCGGCCTCGCCTGGTGGGGTAAGTGAGCTAACTCCGCTGTGCATTTTTTAAGAACCACCACTGGAATACCATCAGGGTCCTTGGCTTTCCGGACGTCGAGTGACTGTAGTGCAGCTGTGCAGCACGAACATTGCATTGCCTGATACGGATATCAGGTATTGAGTGGCCACAACTGATAAGTGTTGGTGGCTGCAAGCCGAGAAGTCGTAGATGCGGAAGTTAGCCGCAAAGAGGTTAACCAGTATATCGGCTTGCTTTTGCGGCTCTCGAGCCAGTGAACCGTCAGGGTAACAGAGTGGAGGCAGCGAAGGCTGATAGAATTTATGTGCGATTTCGCCTTTTATCCCTATTAATGACGGTTCGACCTTTATTTCTCCAAATCGGTGTGAAAATTGTGGAAGTTTCCGGCCCATTGATGTTATTTGTTAGCCACATTGGTATTGACTTTAAGCATTTGACATTGGTGTTAATTTTAATTATAATACCAGTCATTATCACATTATCATCGATATATGTAAGATCGACGCCAGCGACTATTTTCCGTTTTAAATGCCAAAAGTTTACCGCGGCGTTTTACATATATACTGAAAATTTCGTGAAAAAATCCAAAACTGAAGAAGTTTTTAATCACACCACGCAAACCTTCTTTTCACGATATAATTAGTACCACAGTACAAATAATATTATTAGTTTTGTGGGTTTTGTGGGGTGCTACAAGCTTTTGAAATCCGCAGATTTCAAAAGCTTGTAGCGCAAATAGAACACTGAGAAAAACCTTACGCGATACAAGCTTTTAAAATTAGCACATCCTACAGAACTAATAATATTCTTTGTAATGTGGCACAACCCTTGTATAAAATTGTTATTGTCGTTTTAGTACAAGAGATTTTTTTTAATAAAAGCTTGGTTTATTAAGTATTTTTACTAATTATATTTAAATCCATTCAGGCACATACTCGGTTAACTTGTGTTATTTTAAAACTAACAATCAACTTAAAAAGATAATAATGAAAGTATTTGCAGCCTTAAAATAACTAACGCCATAAAAAATTAAATACATAAACTTTGTGTAATTTGAAGTTCACTAGTTCACGCTAGTTCACACAACCACGTTAACTTAACATCTTTAACAAGCTCTGGTGAAAAAATTACAATTGCGACACAACCGCAGTTAGCGTAGTCTAAATTGCTAGTGTCTAGATGACAGCGTGAACTCTAAATGAGTGAGTCTGCAGTGAGTTTTGATAACTACATAACCAGTGGGACTTTAAAGCGAAGAGTAGAAAAGAAAGTGTTAGGTGGTTGGGGAATTATGTTCTTGAGCGAACAACACACCAAGTATGTTAGGTAATACTCGTATATCCAATGGATGACGTATTGAAGAAAGGGCACTTGAAATGATAAATCAATAATATTGTCACCATCATAATCACCCTATCATAGCACAACAAATACTAGGAATTAGCATGATTAAGAGGAATACAATGTTAAAACGCACAAGGGCCCAAGGTCCCAAAAGGATATTTTTTTTGACATAACATAACATAACATAACTTCACGCCTGTATCCCCGAAGGGGTAGGCAGAGGTGTATTACACACCCACGGTTCGCCAGTTATGTTAAGGTCCCAATGTAATAGGGGGCGAGCCTATTGCCATCTACCGGGCACATTGTTAAGCGAGCGTTAATTAACATTTATTAATACACACATAACAACGAAAAGTCAAAGTTTTTTTTTGAACTTGTGAAAATTATGTCGTAACAACAAATGAATAATACCGAATTATAGCGTTAATTTTATAATGTAGTTTATTGAAAGATTATAATTACCTATAATATATTTTATATCTGATATAAATGAAAAGCTGAATTAGTCCATTGACATGTTACATTTGGGGTTGCATAAGTCTGAGAACGCATTTTTACACCATGTAAAATCCAAGTTTCAAAAATAGGTAGAATTTTCTTTCAACTAGATCATTTCTTTTCATTTTTAAGGTTCTGTACCCCAAAAGAAAAAAATCCTTACAGGATCACTGCGCTGTCCTTCTGTCTGTCTGTCAAGACCTTTTACTCAAGAACGCGTAGACGCATCAAGTTGAAATTACAGAATACAGGTAGTCTTAAATGTTTATATATATTACAACAATACATGTTCTTACATTTAGTAAGCTATGAGTATAATGGTCTGTCAATCAGGCTCAAGTTCCTTTAACCATTGTAACAGATTAGGTATTCAAATAGTAGTTATGGAAATGTAGCAATGTATTCATATTGTGAGATTATTTAACTACTGGTGCAATATTCAAATCAATTTGGCACCTTATTGTGAGTAGTTTCTATTTTACTGGTTAATGTGACATTTACTGAAAATTGTTGCTTTCACCTTTCTTTACCCGCGTCAAATAGTGAAACACATACACGCGCGGTGACCGGACCGAAAGTGCTGGTGATGGAGATGACCAATCATTTGAACCCCACCCAACAGCGGCCCAACTCCCCAGCTTTAAGCTAAATTCGGTACTTTAGCTTAAAGCCCCCAGCTTTATGCTAAAGTCAGTACTTTAGTTTAAAGCCCCCAGCTTTAAGCTAAAGTAAAGAGTTTAACGACAATATTAGTAATTTAGGTTATGTCGACTGAGTTGAAGTTGACGTCGAATTATGCAGTTACCTAGGAGCAAAAACGATAGCATTCTCTATTAAGAGGAAAACAAGGCAAATATATTTGTGGTTACATATTGGTGGTATATAGTTTGACATGAGAAATTACACCTTTATCAGAATATACACTAAGAACCACATGATTTTCCACTACGAGGTCCTGTTGCTGGGGACGCGAGCGCGATATCGGAATGGAAGACTGCCTCAAAAATCTGAAAGAACTCGACCACGCATTGAATAGCAGATAGCCTCACTGTGAAGCTTAGGTCTTGTCCTATTTCTGTTACAATGCAAATTGATAAATGAAAATTTATTTATATTACAACTCACCTCACTTGACACACCGAAACAAAATAACTGGGCGTCAATGAGAAAACATAATAATTTGAATCAATAAATTAGAAGAAAACCGTACTTGACTAATGTTTTTTTTTTAAATCTCGATTCGAAATTATTACACTTGTGTCCTTATACTCGTAGTAGGTACTAATTTATAATTAGAACAGGAATACTAAAACTGTCTAATGAGTCGAGTGATTTAACTGGTCCTTATAAACAGCGCAACAGTATAGTTGTAAGTAGTTCTTTAGAGTATTAGGAAATCAGGTAGCCACTCTAAAGGCCGGTCACTTTAACTAATACCGTTACCGGGATAGCTACTTCCAATGAAATGTTTGAGGAAATTGATACACAAGATTTTTCACTGAAGTATTTTATTGCCGCCGACTAGAAGCACTTATCTTTATTTATTTATCCTACTTCCTACTTAATATTATAAATGTTAAAGTTTGTTGAGATGTTTGGATGTTTTAACAAACATCCAATCATCTCAACCACGGTCAAACGACTGAACGGATCTGGCAGAACCTGGTACAGGGATAGATTATGGTCTGGAATCACACATAGGTTACTTTCATCCCTTTCTTTTTTTTTAAGTGCGGAAATCCCTTCGGATACCCCCTCGCTGGCCAGCGGGGGTGGTTATGTCGTGTATCGACTAATACCGCACGGTGTCCTCCCCAAGTGTCCGTTGCTAGAATAACTTTTGATTTATTACGGGAACGGGATCAGTATTCCACGCGAGCGGTGCCGCTAGCAAAACCTAGTCTTAACTAAAATTATAAATGCCCAAGTGACTTTGTTTATTTGTTCGTTTGTTTATCCTTAACAACGGGTTTGGTCGTCTACAATCATTGACTGGATGGATTTGACTGAAGTTTGAAACACAGGAATATAAGGAAAGTTGGAAATAGGATATAATATATATCAGTATATGGTACTTTTATTCCAGGAATAGTTTCTTGTGAGTCACGGGAAGGGATCAGTATATAATACGCGGGCGGGGAAGCGAGCGTAGACTAGTTGCTGTCACGTGTTATAATACTGAAATGTCTTTTAGTGTGTGTTATGCATGACACAACAATAATTAAAATAATTAAAGAACCCCCAACACAAATTTATTTATAGCTAAGAATCATCTCGGCTTTCGAACAAAAAATCCGTATCAAAATCGGTTCATCCGTTCAGGGGCTCGATGTCACCGACAGACACGTCAAACTTATGACACCACGTCGTTTTTGCGTCGAGGGTTGAAAATAATTAAACTGATTTCAATGAAGCTGATGGAGTTGAAAACCTTATAACATAGCTTAAAACTGGAGTATCACTTTATCACTAGCTACGGTACGTACATACTATGTATGAACAGGCGCTGCCCAATGCTAATTACGCAAGTAGTATACAAATACATTATTATGTTTTTTTAATACTTCCTGGTTACAATAATAATAATTATGATAATAATGGTATGTTGTCTACTTATGTATGATTTATTTTTAATGTACGCAACAAGGACAATACGCGAATGAAGTTAGCATCACTGACGTAGTTCAGTGTATGTATTTCATCAATGAGGTGGTGCCACATTGATCCTAAAAGATCTAATACCTTAGCAATTCTTATATATATACCTATAAATATATATTCCAGCAGATAGATTCCAGTGATAAACTTTTGGCGGAAATGGAACGTACTGTTTTCACAATTTCTACCTACTTCTATGTAGTAGCTGCGCACCATTATTCAAATTCAAATAAAGTCATGGAGAGTCACTCCCAAACTTTTTAATTAATAGAGAGGCTATGTTCTGTTAGTTTTTGTATTACGAGCTTTTATTTAACTTGCTCAGTGTAAAAACGTTTGCAATCACTTTGAAAAATCGAAATCTCTTTTTTTACGGTAGATTATAATATGATTTCACCTTGTTTTTAGATTCTTTATTTAAAAGTATAGAATTAGAATATAAAACAATAAAATAGTTCAAGTGTTTTTCCATGTAAAATGGCTTTCATTCCTAGCTTACGCTGATTCAGAAATCTGATTTATTCAATTCTAACGGATTTAAAACTTTTTCGCGGAAAGTTGTGATTCAAGCAATCCAAGAGGATTATCAGAAGTTTTACGAGCAAGAATAGTAACTTTGAGGGAAGAAGGATACACCACGAGAGAAATAGCACGTAGAGTTGCTATATCCCAATCCTGTGTTGTGACGTGTTGCAGAGGTACCACGAGATGGGTAATTTAGTTAACCGACAGTGGTCGCCCAACTGTTTTAACTGCTGCTTAAAAGCGCTATATTAGACTGCTGGCAGCCTGTGACCCAACAATCAACGCTACTAAAATAAAAGCAGAAGTTCGGGCCGCCTCTGGGCTTGAAGTTAGCACTCAGACCATTCGGAATTACTTGCACTGGGCTGGATTACGAGCACGGATCGTTTTGGCGAGCTCCTCGGAATTCCCGGCAACGTCAACGTTGGATATTGCAGTGGGCTAGGCTTCGTCAAAATGCAGAAGATGAAGAAGGAAACATTTGGCAAAACTGTCTGTTCGTTGATGAATCGCGAATCAGTTCTCGTCAAGAAAACCGATGTGTCCGTGTCTGGAGAAGACCAGGTGAACGTGAAAAGCAAAGAACTGCTAATGGAACAGGTGGGAAATTGGTGTCCTTTTGAGGTGGTATTATAATTGGAGCTAGAACGCCTTTTATCCCGTATCGAGGCTTCATGACAGCAGACATATATAAAGCAATTGCTAGTGATGGATTTGTCTGAGCATTCCGAATAAACCAAGGGCACCAATTTCTACTGGTTGATGATAATGCGCCGGCCATCGAGCTCAACAAGTCAATGCTGCTCTCCGAGAATATGACATCACAAGGTTAGACTGGCCTGCCGGTTCGCCTGACTTAAACCCAATAGAGCACGCGTGGGATGCTATTAGATTGCTGGTAGCCCGTGGCCCAACGATTAACGCCACTAAAATAAAAGCAAAAGTACGTGCCGCCTTAGGGCTTTTTTTTTTTTTTTTTTACGTGCGGAAATCCCTTCGGATACCCCCCCGCTGGCCAGCGGGGGTGGTTATGTCGTGTCTCGACTAAAACCGCACGGTGTCCTCCCCAAGTGTCCGTTGCCGGGCACCCCAGGTAAGCCCTCGAAAGGATAACCCCAGGGTTGCCGGCGGACTTTGGCCGCCACCGCGGCCTCGCCTGGTGGGGTCGGGTTTTATCCCGCTTCGGTGAGTTGGCAGGCGTGTGTAGGGGCACACACGACACGCCTCCGCCACGGCCTGCTTCTGTAAGGACGGCGAGTCGGCCAACTGCCGTCCTCAGGCCCCGATCATGGAGGTCGGTAGTCCCGGGCGTAGATGAGTCTGCGGCGTCCTCGCCGCAGACTGCGAAACTCGGGGGGCAGGGTTCTCTCCCGCTCCCTCTCCGCCGTCTCTTTCGCGCGCATTACCTGCTTGCAGAAAGAGGCGGCGGCGTGCCACTTGCTCCCGTCGGAGACCACGGCCCTCACCATGGTCTCCAACGAGAGAACGTCCACGCCCAGGACCGCAACGAGATCCCGGCGTTGACTCGCCCACGCAGGGCACTCCACCAACGTGTGGAGCGCCGTGTCTTCGCCAGGATCCTCGCAGTGCTGGCACTGCGGCGTTGTCTCCCGGTGGACCGGTAACCATCTGGCACATCCGGTAGGAGAGGTCCCCATGGTCCCTCTCCAACCACTCCTTCATGATCGGTCTCACCGCCGCAATGGTGGATTCCACCTTGGGTGCTCAAGTCGCACCCTCCATGTCTCCATGAGTTCCCGGTGGAGCTGGGACCGCTGAGCCCTGATTTCTCGGGGCTCCGGCCTATGGCCCCGTTCCAGCGCCTCCTTGCGCCACTGGTACAGCAGCGCAAGGGCTCTCGCTTCCAGGTCCCATGGAGGGGTCCCGGCTAGGAGACATGCTGCCTCGACGGAGATCGTGCGATACCCCCTGATGACTCTGACGGCCATCGCTTTTAACGGGCTGTTTAATAAAGCCACGTTGCGGGCCGCCAGAGTCTCCGCCCATACGGGGGCCCCGTATAGGGCCATGCTTCGCACGATCCCCAGGTACAGTCTCCTAGTGGGGGCGTTGGGTCCCTTAACGTTGGGCATCAGCCGCGATAGTGCGGCCGCAGCCCCCCTCAGTTTCGGGACCAGACTTCGGAGATGAGGTCCGAAGTCTCATCGGCTATCGAGTACGAGCCCAAGGTACTTCATCGTGGGCTCGATGCCGATGCTCACGCCCCCTACGGTTATGCTGGTTCCCGCAGGTGGCCCCCTCCGAGGCCCGTGAAAACACATAGCCTCGGATTTGTGGAGAGCCACCTCGAGTCCCAGCCGCCGTATTCGACCCACGACTTGAGCAACCCCTGCCGTGGCCTTTAGTGCCGCGCTTCGGTACGTTGCTCCCCGCGCCATAACGAGGGTGTCGTCAGCATAGCAGACTATGCTGACACCCTCGAGCAACGTACCGCGCAGCACCCAGTCGTATCCGATGTTCCACAGGAGTGGCCCTAGGACCGACCCCTGCGGAACACCGCACGACACTTCTCGCCGCCCTGGCCCTAGCCAGCTCGGGTAAACTATGGCCCTCTCGGATAGGTATGCCTCGACAATGCGGCGGAGGTAAGGAGGCACTCCGTGATACGCGAGCGCCTCCCTAACGCAGCTCCAGGGTAGGGTATTGAAGGCGTTAGCGATGTCAAGAGACACCGCCACCACCACCCCACCCCGCGAGACTACTTCCTCCGCCAGGCGCCTAACGCGCATGATCGCTTCCACGGTGGAGCGCCCCCGGCGGAAACCGAACTGGTTGTCCGCCAGATCTGGCCCCACGTTCGTGAGATGCTCGACGAGGCGCTCTGCAATAATCCGCTCAAAGAGCTTGCACACCTCGTCGAGCAACACTATCGGCCGGTAACCGGATGGCTGATCCGCCGGCCGCCCCGCCTTCCGGATAAGGACCAGTTTCCCCGTCCTCCACGCCTTTGGAAACTGGCCCCTTTCGAGGCATGCGCTAAAGAGCGCCACCAGTCGAGGCCCTAGTTCCTCAAGGGCCAGGACCCATGCTCGGCCTGGAATGCCGTCGGGTCCGGGGGCAGTGCATTTCCGGGCTTTAAGCCGGAGCACTGCTACCCCCAGTTCACTCTCCCTGACTTCGGGCACATCGCTCTCGCTATTATCAGCGTCAGGCGCCTGAGGCGGAGCCATACGCGGAGGAACATGCTCCTCCGCTCTCGCTGGAAACAAGGAGCCCAGTATCCCCTCCAGCCGCTCCGGCTGGAGGCTCTGGGTCAGTAGCGGCGCCCTTGGGCGAATTTTGCCCCTGACCGCAAGGTAAGGGCGCCCCCATGGGTTCTGCTCCAGAGACTCCAGCAGCTCTTCGCGGGCCCGCAGTTTGGCCTGCTTAATGGGTACCTGGAGGGTCCTCTTGGCCCCCTTGTACGCCTCATATAGCTCCGCCTCTCGGGCTGCCGCATCGTCTGGGCGGCGACGCCTCCGGCGAAACCTGGTGTACTGGCGGCGAGCGGTCACGCACGCTGCTCGCAGCTGTGCGATCTCCGTTGACCACCAGTACACCTGTTTCTTTGCCGGGCCGGGCTTAACCCTAGGCATCGCCGCATCGCAGATATGCGACATGGCTCTCCTGAACCATTCGGCCTCTGCGTCGACATCGGCAGGCCTGGCCGGTGACGGAATCCAGGCCTGCACAATGGATGCCTCCAGGAGAGCCTCGTGATCCAGGCGTCTAAGCGCCCAACGTGGACCCGGGGGGTTCGCTATAGTCGGCGGTAGGTTAGGTGGAGGGGAGACGTTGAACCCAATGTACCTGTGGTCCGACGACGTCTCCTCCTCCTCCACCACGCGCCAACCCTGGACGCGGCGGGCGAGAGCAGGGGTCGCGAATGCAACATCCACGACCGAACTGAGTCCCCGCCGCTCCCAGGTGGCGACACTCCCCCGGTTGAGGACCTCTAGGCCACGGGTGTTGGCCCAGTCCTCCAGAACTCGCCCCCTGGCATTGGTTTCCCGGGAGCCCCAAGCCAGAGACCAGGCGTTGAAGTCTCCCAGGACCAAGACAGGGCGGGGACGGCACGCAGCGAGAACGATGTCCAGTCCTGCGAGCCATAGCTCAAGCTCATACTGGTCAAGGCTTGGCGAGAAGTAGACGGCCACGACAGCCAAACCCTCATAGTCCACCGCGACACAGCCTCGGCCCCTTGCAATGACTGCAAGGCGCGAGGTTTCCGCGGCGGAACCCCCGAAGAAGCGTCTCTGAGGAGGAGGCGAAGCTCAGGGCCCGGGTCACAAGCCTGGAAACTGAGCTCGCTAACTCCTTGGAGCAACAGCGGGTTCTCCGGGAGGAAGTGAAGCAACTGACACAGTTGGTCAGGGGATCCCCGGAGGCCCAAAGGGCCCCAAGAGTCGAGGAGGTGGCGGTACAGCCGTTGGCTATTTTGCCACCAGGGGCGGCGCCTGGGTCAGTGCCTAAGCCGGCGCCAAAGTCGGCGCCAAAGTCGGCGCCAAAGTCGGCGCCAAAGACAGCGCCTAACCGCTCACGCTCTCACCCCGCGTCATAAAAACACTTAACGGGTCACGCATGACGTCAGCGCACCGGCACGCGTCGCCTGCCGGGGCCAGTTAATATAAAAAAACTTATTGTTATCGTTTGAAGTGCTGTACGACAGCAAAGTGTTATTTTTTGTAATGGATACGAGTCATTCTTTCAATTCTGATAAGAATCTTTGTTTATAATTATCGTTTGCTTTATTATAAGCGACTGTAAACAGAGACGATAGTTAAAAACATTAATATGCCAACTTTAGGTGTTTATTTCAATATGTAACTTGATAAACTAGTGTATTTTATCATTTTAAATAGTCTATAGGTTCTAACTACATACAACAAAATTTTAAAAAAGATGTGTATAGTACCAAAATATTTATTTACAAGCTTATGACTAAGACGAATAATATTCAAATATTAATTATCATATTAAATAATTATTTTTTTTTAAATCGAATCGACTAGTGGTGTGCTGTGTGTTAATTTTTTTGGACGAAGTGATGTGTATTTAGTCGATTAGAACGACGAAAACCGATACTAATTCACGTGTTAAAAAGAAATAAACATATTATTACGATGTGCAGTGCAATTACGGGACTAGCATTCCACAGAATGCTTTGTCCGCTGAGCGGTACGGGACTGGCATTCCACAGAATGCTTTGTCCGCTGAGCGGCTAAGCCGGCGCCCAAACCGGCACCCGAGGTGGCGCCAGAGCCTGCACCGAGCATGGTGCAGCTGCTGGCGGCCATCGAGAGGCGGCTCGGCGTTTTGGAGGACCGGGCATACCGTCCTCCACTGGCACAGCCTGCATCTTTCGCGGCTGTTGCCAGTGGGAAGCCCGGTCCTAATAAAAGGACCGCCGCCCCAGTGGCCCCATCGCCACAGGGGAAGTCAAAGGGGAGCAGCACCCCCGCCGTCGCCAGAACTACCGCTCCCGCTGCACCCGAACATTCCTCCAGAGGAGAGGGGTGGGTGGTAGCGGGAGCCGCCAAGAAGGCGAAAAAAGCCGCCAAAAAGGCGGCTAAGAAGGCGGCAAAAGCCGCTGCGGCGAAGGCGCCGAAGAGGCTCCGCGCCCCACGCTCCACAGCCGTCGTCCTGACGGTGACGACGGAGGGTGTGGAGAAGGGCGTGGGGTACGCACAGGTCCTGAGGCAGGTGAAAGCCTCAGTGGACCTCAAGGCCCTCGAGATTGAGGGGGGGGCTCCGGTGCAAGACGACTCGCACCGGAGCTCGCCTACTCGAGGTCTCCGGCGCCACCAGCGGCCCCAAAGCTGATGTAATGTTTTTTAGTTTTATCATTCTCTTATTTTAGAAGTTACAGGGGGGGGGGGGGATACATTTTACCACTTTGGAAGTGTGTTTCGCGCAAACCATTCAGTTTAGAAAAAAATGATATTAAAAGATAGAAATCTCAATATAATTTTTGAAGTCCTATCCATAAATAACGAATTGATGAAAAAAAATTGAGTTCTATTTTTGTGTTAAAATCTTAATGCGGTTCAAAGTGTACCCCCTACTATAGGTATTGGAGTAGCTTTACCCACTCTGAACCTTTACCCCCCCTAACCCCATTTTTTTCTACCCCAACCCTTTCTCTTACCCTACCCCAACTTACCTATCAACTGACTATCACTCCAACTTACCTACTCCTACCTTGCTCTTATCCTACACCCATGTGAAACTCACAACTCCTATTCAACTTCCTTCTTTTTTTTTTTTGTTCAGGCAGGAAAAAATGTACCTTCCGCATACCGCGCGGCGCGTGGGCGCCGCGCGGTTATGTGGGGCTCTCACCACACTAAAACAACCTGTCGTGTGCCATACACCGCGACTTAGTGAGTGAACCGTCGGAAATACTACGCACTCATCGACGGAACACTCATGCGCCGGCCTGCAAGGTGCGGTGCGGGCCCGTCTCTAGGCGATGTCCAGACACACCGGGACATCACCCCTTCGCGGGGGGCTCTACTGCGGGTGGAGGGCAAACCCCGGCCCATCCACCCGCGGCCTCACTAGGGCGGCATGAGGCGCAGGAATCTGCGCGCACGCCGCCCAGCTCGCGGGCGGCGGATCGGATCCGCGAGGCCGTCTGCCTCTCTGATCCTCTCCGCCGCCTCCTTCTGCGAGATGACATCCTCGCAGAAGGACGCGACCGCGGTAAAACTCCTCTCGCTGCGTGCCATGGAGCGCAGGATGGCTGCCTCCGCCAGTTGGTCCCTGTCGAGACTTCCCAAAGCCCACCTCTTAAAAGGTGAGATGCTGCCAACACTGTGACCCCTACTGGCTTCCCGCGATCGAGACAACTCAAATCGGATGTATTGGTGATCCGAATCGGTCGTCTCGTCGTTCAGGACACGCCAGTTCCTCACACGTGCAGCAAGCTCGGGGGTAGCGAACGAAAGGTCCACTATCGACCACCCCCACGGCTTGATACACGTTGCGGTGGTGCCTCTGTTTAGGAGACAGACGCCCACCGCATCTGCCCACTCTAGCACGACGTCGCCGCGGCCACTGGTACTGGAGGACCCCCACACCTCAGACCAGGCGTTGAAGTCCCCCATGACCAGCACGTGACCTGAGGCCACTTGCCGCATCGAGGTCTCCAGTCGAAAGATGAAGTCCTCGAAAAAACGGTGATATCTCACCAGCCGGCAGCGACATATCTCGGACCCTTGTCTCTTGGCGACAAGGGGGGGAAATGAAGCGCCGTGGAGGCGACGATTGCCACGTTTCCATGTATCGAATACGAACCGACCCAATTCGGGCGGTTCGGAACGATATACGGATCCGCGGCTACGGCAAGGCCTATGGACCACTGCGCCATGTTTTGCATGAGGAGGTTCTGCGCACCGGCGCAGTGGTTCAGGTTCACCTGGAGGATGTTGCACCCGGCTGCTGCGGGACCCGCTGGTCGCACTGCCGACGCACTGCCCTGAGACGAGCGCGCAGCGGCCGCGTAGGAGGGCGCTGGCACCGCCTGCGTCCGCCTCATTGCCGCCGTTGTAAGGCGGCGGGGCTCAGGAGGCAGCCTCGCCTCCAGCGACTGGAGCTTTGCGTCCAGCATAAAGCCCACGCTCAGCATCACCTCCCTCATAAGCTCCTGCGAGAGCAGGCCTGAGGGAGGTACCACGGAGGGTGGGGGCGTTGGGGCCACCTCTTCCAGCACTGGCGCTGCTGGTGGAGCAGGCGATGCTAGCTGCACCGCAACCGATGCAGGCGGAGGAACCGGCGCTCCCACTGCCTTAGTCAGGCGGCGCATCTCCACCTGCATCTGCCGCATCTCCTCCTGGAGAGCCAGAATCTCGGCGGCCTGCCGCTTATTGGCTATTAAAAGCCGCCTCGTTTCGTCTGAGACGGTGCGGCCTGACAGGGCCTCCACCGCCTCCTTCAACCCCGAGGCCGCTAGCTTAAGGGCCTCTTGGTACGTCCCTTTGAGGTGCGTCGACTTGGTGGCCACATCCAAGATTATTGCCACACTCTTCGACGACCTCTCCAGGAGCTCCGCTGCCGAGTGCGGGTTACCATCTGCACTCGAGTCGAGCTCAGCAGACAGCTGCTCCACCCGCTCGAGCGCAGCCTGCTCCTCATCGGCACGCCGACGGGCCAGATCCGCCTTGCGGGTGGAGCCGAGACCACCTGGCCCCGATCGGCCCCTTCCAGCGCTGGAAAGCTTAGCAGGAGGCTGAGCAGCCCCGCCGGACTCGACGGAGCCGTCCAGAGCTTCCACTGAGCCCTCCAGTGGGCGCTTTTGCGCCTTCAAGAATTTGGACACGAGGTTCAACGAAGTCGTTGAACCCCTATCCGACGACGCGGAATCCATGTCCGCCTCCGACTCGCCGACCGAGGCAGCACGGAGGCGGGATGAACGCCGCAACTCTACTGTTGGCTGCCTAAAGGCTGCCGTCCTCACCTGGTCGCTCCCTGAAGCCGGAGTGGCCTCAAGAAGCTCTTTGTCGCACTGGGCGACGGAGCTCGCTGTGGAACTCTTCTTTTTTGTGTTTGGGGTTTTGGGTTTTAATTTTAAATTATCCATGAAATTCCCACGAGCATGAGACGAAATGACTACACTTCCCGGGTGACGCTCATTCCGGGAAGCGGGGTACATACTATGGAGGTCCCCAGGTGTCCACAGGTTTTTACGACTTCGCTGTCGGGTGTTACAGACTTTTCCTTGTCGCGGGCCGGCCAATGAAGGCAAGCCCCGCGTCCTCCGAGATCACATCTTCCCGCATGTGGCTAGCATGCAGGTCTTTGACGATCACCCGGAGATTACGCGATGCGGGAGGGCAGCCACTCCCCCCATCACCGACGGCGGTACGAATGCCTGTCAGCCCCTGCGCGAGCAGTGGGCCGACCCGTCCCTCGATCCTTTCGGATCTGGGATCCTCGCGGATCCCTCGCGGGCCTAGCAAGCCCGCCATACCACGACCCCCTCGTGCAATGGGGTCAGCTAGCCCTGAAAAGGGCTGGAACGTTAGCCGTCGACGTTGACGCCAGCTACTCCAGAGGAGCAATCAATGATGCGTCATCGCCCACATTGCCCAGGGTGCACCGCGAGGAGGTGTTCCGTCGCACCCCCCTATTCAACTTCCTAAACTAACCCTTAATATCAATTTTGTCAATTCAATTCTTACCTACTTATCAAATAACCCTATCATGATCTACATAAATTCTGTTACAACTTAATATTAATTTGGCCAATGATCGTCATAGTGAGAAAGAACCCTTATCATGATACGTAGTTACCCTTAGCTCTATAAAGGGATGATGTGTTAATTCTCCGTTAAAATGAATGTCTACTTAAATCCTTATACTACTCAACTTGTAATCATGAATTGTTATAATGAATCTCTACCTACACAATATATTACCTGACCTAATTATACTTTGATAAATTGGATACCTACCTAATGTTCTAATAGATCTAGTTTACACTATAGGAATAGAATGTAATATCAATTTCATATAATTAGAGTTTAGAATTTATAATTTTGTTTTACAAATAATTGTTTCTACTAAGTTCCATGTTTCACCTATAATGATACATATTAAAATATCCAAACTTAACTTTGTTCCAGTTATTATACAACTATTGATTTCAACATGATATTTGTTTACTCGGTCCAATACATAAACTAATTGAGTTCTGTATTTATTTGAATTAGGTATAATTCCTAACCTTATTGGATCAAATACTTTATATGAGTTCTTAATTTATTACTAATAACTTTATACAACATGATATATTTGTTTTTCGGTCTAGGGCCCCATGAACACACGCCCAAGACAGTACAGTTCAAACCAATTGATTAATAACTGTTCTTATGTCTATTATAGGAATTGGAGTAGCTTTACTTACTCCACCTGGCCAAGACATCTGGCACCCATAAATAGAGAAACACCAATTCGAATGGCGTGGAATTACAATATATCATTCCCTTTACTTAATTAAAAGCTTAAGATAAATTATAAGAGTATTCTCTTTTGTATATCCACCTACTATAGGTATAAAAGTATCATAGAGATGTATATAATAAACTTGGAGAATAATAAATATCCTTTATATTTATTTTTTTATGTTAGAATGCATATTTGCAGTAAATGTTTATAGAATCTTACAATAAATTTCAACCGGGAACTACTGTCCATTCCACCAGAACACAATCTAATGTTTAGGTAGGTAAAGTTGAGTTATAACTTATTAGTTACCCACATCACCAAGTTTAACACAGCCCTTACTAGACTATAATGTGTACAGGGTCTATTGCCCAAGTCTAAGAGATTTGAATCCATTCCATAGTTGGAAAATATCATCTATTGTGATAAGACTCTCATTCTCTAGACCATACTCGGCTAAGTGAGCAAATACTAAGTCAATTGTTACAATTGAGAACTATCCTCAGTTACAGTAGAATAGACATAAATTCTGTTATAAGAATAAGCTTTATCAGTTTTCTCCGGTTATTTGCATATAGAATATAACTAACTGCAAACAACACATGACATGAACGACTCACTCTACAATCGTTTATTATTCACCAAGCTCATAACATTATCCTTTCTAAGTTTATCTTTTGTTCATAATATTATCATATCTGATTGTTTATACGAATAGTCTAATATAAGATTGAATACTAAAAATGTAATACTATAGGATATATTCTAGTTGACCTTTAGATTTGTTTGTATTCAAATGACCAATTTGACACCTTTAATTACATTTCAAATTTGTAGGTTACTGAATTAGAATAATAAGGATAATATTGCTTTTCTATAATGTAAATTAGGTAGACATTTCATCCTTTGTCAATGAATTTGAAACTAATTATACTTCAATCAGCTCTTAGCTCGTTTGTTTGAATAATTTCTGTATTGAACTAAAGAGTTTCACAATCAAAATTCATGAATTATTACTTTATCGATAATTTGGACTGACCTTGAGGGAATTCATGGCTGTTTCATAGAACTTATCAGTCAAGTTCAGACACAAACCTACACACTCTCATAACTTCTTATATCACGGTATTATATTGGTCATAACACTAAATTTTAAACACTAATCTTAAAACTCTTTCTACAACAACCTTTGACGGTTATGAATTATGAATAATATGACACTGTCCAAAAACGTTCCGTTTCCCTAATGCGTTTCAAGCCTGAGGGTTACTTAACATAACTAAAAATTAGATTTCATAAAGACATAATTATGTGTAAATGCCAGTTTATTCCTAATCCCGGGTTATTATGTGTACCTACACCCACCTATAAGACTAATCCCTGTGTTGAACAAATTTTACCCAATTAGACTAAATGCGTGATGTGTTATGTCCCTAGATAAAGTATAAAGATTACAGGAGGGTCAAGCCTGATTTTGACGTGCCTAAGACCCGTGTATTGTCATAAGACCACGACCGTAGTCTGGGATGTAGCCTTACGACCTTCCCTACCGTATGTACTGTGTGCATAAATAAATATATATTTATATAAGACTGAGCTGCTGACTCCAATAAATGTGACTAGGCCAATCTACTGGATATCAACACTCAGATGGCTATTTCGACCCTGAAACTCAGGTAAAGTCGAAAGCTGTCCCGCCATTTTGGATTATCAGCCATCTAGCTAAAAGGTGGACACAAGCTTAGTTATCACCGTAAGGTTTCCACTTGTGGCTGCCACATCGACAGACTTACCTAATGGGATTTCCTAGCTATTCCTAAGGCCTCAGCCGCCTAGCCTAACTTCCTAATCCTACTATCCCCATTCGAACTCCTAAAACAACATTTCGCGTCAGGAATGGCCGTTGAGCAGACTCACTCGAACGAACTACGCTTTCATATCTGAGATATTCAGCGTCGCCAGGAAAGGTGTCTTGCTACCATTCCAACAAAATGCTGTTAACGCGACATTTCAACCAATGTTCGAGCTAAAATTCACTAAAAGAATTATGATTCTACACAAATGTAACGCGATTTTATCAAACTATCATGAATTAACGCGATTTTCAATGTAAAAAACGTTTCAATCAATTCACAAAGCAAGGTTTCACTAATTTACCACAAATTTTCCAATACTTCGCTTGGTAACGCGCCCACCGGTGACCCACGTTAGATGTCTCAAAAGAGAATGCCCGAGTATAGCGCCAAAAGGTACCCAAATCCCATCTTTTCTCACTATTTTCGCGGTCTACATCCGCGGGAGCCTCTTTCCACCATCAGCGTCTCTTAAAATCCTTTTTTTAGTTTCTACAAACCCCGCAATATTTCTAGACCAATCCAGTGTTTTTCCCCCAATGCTCCCAACTTAATAAATATCATTTTTTTAATTAATAATATTAATTCCCTGTGCGAAATATTTACTTTATACAAGTTAAAACGTTTAACTAAATTAAAATTTCTTCCCTTTTAATTTAAATCTATTCCTTATTATTAGAATATATCTTCAATAATATTGTAGCAATTTAAAATTATTAATATTTAAAAGAATTTACAAATAATTTATAATTGCTGAGAACAGCGCCATCTCTCAGAAACCCGAATTATTACTTAGATCAATCGCTACTATGACGCAATGTGGTAGATGCTTCCTTTCATTACACTTACCAACAACCTAATTTCATTTATTAGATTCTTTCTTTAAAACAGATTATTTCCTGAATTGTATTGCAACAATTCATCGTTATTTAATTCTAAATATCATATTTCTCAACCTAATTCTTTATTAATACAGCGCCATCTCTTAGAAAATCGATTTATTACTTATAAAGACATGTGACATTCTGTCTCGTTACATTACCAACAACCTAATTTCATTTATTAGATTCTTTCTTTAAAACAGATTATTTCCTGAATTATATTGCAACAATTCATCGTTATTTAATTCTAAATATCATATTTCTCAACCTAATTCTTTACTAATACAGCGCCATCTCTTAGAAAATCGATTTATTACTTATAAAGACATGTGACATTCTGTCTCGTCACAAAAGAATACATCTACTTACCAAGTTTCAACAGCTTATTTCTTAGTTTCCGAAATAAGTGGCTGTGACATACGGACGGACAGACAGACAGACATGACGAATCTATAAGGCTTCCGTTTTTTTGCCATTTGGCAACGGAACCCTAAAAATGCTACAGGCGCGTCTTGGTTAGCCCCCTAGGCTTCAAAATGTAAGCTTTGGATGTAATCGTGATTGGCGCTCGGATGAACATGATACAACATACGATAGACATTAACTTGTGACATATATAATCAAGACATAATCTAATGCGACCCGGCGTGGGATAATATCTCAAGTTAATGGTTGTTGGCAGTGCCTCCTTAAACTGCAATTATACACTGATGCTCTTTAGGTAAATCACGACTGACAAACAGTGCGCGACAATAGCGTAGTAAACTAATAAATCTGACTTGCAATCAGGAAGTTGCGGGTTCAGATCTAATGTAGTAACTATCTGTGTGAGACCTAATATGTACGTACCCGAAGGGAGAACCAGAGGTGTATTGAAATTTGACCAACTTTTTTTTTCGGTTCGTTTCTTTAGGAAGCGAGTCTATCACCGTCAACCAAGCACTTTTACATAGTTATCATCATCTTAAGTAAGTTTCTGTTGCGGTTGGACACTTCCTGACGATAGTTGAAATGTATATCTATTGTCAAATGGAGATAAGCCTAATCTTAAGTCGCTTTATACGATACCAACGGGAAGATATGAAGTCGCCCTTATTTTATATTTCTCCAAGACCCGAATACGAACATGTAGGTACGTTATTTAAAGTTAATTGGAGGGTTACCGTTGTTAAGAAAATAATGAATATTACGTTGGTTATAATAGTTTTACTCTGTAATTGTTAATTGATATAATTAAGTATTATAAAGCCCTCCTTTAATTAACACGTACATTATTCCACTAATTACTGAGAATTCGTACATCTATTCCCAACCCTCATACCATCCAAGTATACATTTTAAATTCTCTAAAGCATAAACGGTGTCCATTAACAGTGAAATAACTCTAACACTTAAAATTCGTCACTTAAAAGTGTGACTGCAAATAAGTTATTAGCTATTTTAGGATTTCTGAAATAGCCGCATTAATTCAAGAGCCCGTAGTCGGGACAGTCGAGATTCTCCCTAAATCCATTATTATCCGGCTGCTTTGTGATTTTTTTACTCTGTCCGTCCGTTCAATGCTAGCACCCAGCTAGTTCCTAGTCGCCGGTCTTGTCGCCACCAATCCAAAGCTAATTACCGCCTCGAGTGTAAGAAATTCAACAAGTATAGCGTAGTAGCCATTTACGGATACGGTTTTGTTCAGAAATAAATTGTTGTTTCGCTGTTGAAAACGTACAATGTATTAATAGTTGGTCGGTATGGAACGGATAAGTAATGTTATTTAAATAAGAGTTGTGGTTAAAGGTTTTACGTACATTATCTAAGCGTTCTATCCGTAAAATCGTACCCTTACTATGATTGATCATATTTATCCAAATCTGCATTGTATGTTGGTTTCATTACCTAATGTGAATATGCGTCATTTTTGTGTAAAAATGTGATATTTTGACTGCCGCGATATTTCAACAATATCGAGGGTTATTACTGTACATGAGTATCCGGGTTTGATTCCCGAGTCTATAGCTTATATACTTAATTATCGATGGCCTCTGTGGCGTAGCGGTAGTGCATTCGATTGCTACGACAGGGGGCGCGGGTTCGATTAGTGCAAATATTTATAGACATGAATATGTCTATTTGCATTGGTCGGGGTGTTTCTATGTATAATATGTACGTATTTACAAAAAAAAGTATATAAGTATGTTTATCCTCATTCTGGAATCCATAACACAAGCTAGTTAAACTATGCTTACTTTGGGTCTAGAAAGCGCTGTGTACTGCACAGCGCTTTCTGTCGTAGATTATTGGGTTTTTTTTCAATTGTGAAATTGGCCGTGTTGTTGTTTTATATAATTTACATTTGAAGTCAGGTCTAGAATAATAAATACAGACCAATATAGAAAAAATAGTTACTTAGGTAGCAAAAGAGACATGAGGATGGACAAAAAATAAAGATGAAATAGATCTATGAGGCGAGGGTAAATACGGGCCACCTTGTAAAACCCTTAGAAGCGTAAGCAATATAAGTTTAAGTATGGCAACCAACGAGCTGGAAGTTGGAGCGAAAGATGTTTAAAAAAAACGACGGGTTGCACTCCGGGAGTGCCGGCAGAAGTAAAAACTTGAATATTAACGTTGTGCATTTTTGATATTTTGGAATGGTTAGGGAATCATTTTGCACGATTTGCTTTAATTATCAGTATAAAAGTACTATCATTTGGTACAATATTCATTTCACTTCAGAACTATTACATTATTTTACATTAAAAAGTTCATCTCTCAGAAAAATCAACTTCCATCCATAATTTCAACGACTTTTTCACCATCATTATTACCAGAACCATCATCGCCAAAATATTTATAAAGTACTCACTCATTTTCTTTCGCTATTTCTTCGTCACTTTTTTCATTAATAGATGCACTTTGTTTAATTTCCATTTTATATCAATAGATTTATGGCACAAAATAGAATAATTATTACAAAAAGTTATATGATGACAAAAAGTGTTTCTTGGGCCTCGGTCGGAATCGATCTCAGTCTTGACGAAGTCAACGACCACTGATTAGACGAACGCGCCACCAAGGTGGTTAAGTACAGTGTAAAATTAGTGCTTTTATATTTGTTGTCTTACGATAAGGTCACGTGTTTACTGAGTTTAACCTTTAGTACCCATTACAAAAAAAGTGCACAACGCCGCTAAAGAAGTTTTCACTTCAAAAGTTTATTTGACTCAAGCATACATTTTAAACAGATGTTTACTACTCTAAATTCAAGCAGAAAGGAACATTGATCAGGTTCCTTTTAAGTGGATAGATATTCTGTATGCCTACCTAAATGGGAAACAGGCGTATGTATGTAATGTTTGACTAACAAGACCAACTAAGCCTTTAGAAATAGTTTCACCAGCCTACTGTATGTAGATATTAAGTGCTAATAGCACATTTACCGCATTCTCAGTTTACGACATTCATAAAAATATGTAAGTACATAAAAGGAAAGAAAATATAAAAGGAAAAGGAAATATTTTTTATCACTGATTTTCGAACTTGATGCCAAATTTGGGACAACAATTTCGATAGCGCGCCAAAACGTAAAGTTCCCTGCCATAGTCTAATGAGCGAGGTTTTACGTCGTTTGCTGTCGAATCATAAAAATGTTAATTTAACTGAGCCGGAGAAATGAAAAACGACATAAATACAAACGCGATTTTACCGACCGTCGAATTGTTTTTTTTATTGTTTTTAGTAAAGAGTTTTATAGTTAAGTACTTTGGCTTACGATTGCTTATTTCATCTTAAAAATGTATCTATCTAACGCAGTGTCAGGGTGTATGGATCTCCATTTGGCCCCAGCCCAAGCCAATCTCACCTGCAAGCCAGTATAAAATATAGGTAGATAACTACTCAATTGTTTCAAAATTAAATTAAAGATACCACTTTATTTCTACACCATTTACAATATAATTAGCACATTAATTATAATTAACAACGTTATTGCAATGTACAAATGTAGGGAAATGTTTGTATGGTATGTTGAAAAGTGGACTGCGTCGATATATTCCTCTTTTCTTCATCCGAGTATACACGCTGCATCCAAAGCTTCAAATTTGGAACCCGGGTTCGCTTCCCTTTTTCTTCCTCCCACAATTTGGTTTATTTGGGCTTTTATGGGCGCTCCCAACTTAAAGTAGAAAGCCTGCTTCAGAGACGTCATCCATCAATCAGTAAGTTTGTCTGGGCCCCGAAAACACTCTTCTGTAACGAATACTATCTAATAGTTGCAAAAGTAGATGTTTAAACATAAACTGTAATATTTAGTTTTGGGTGTTATGTTTTATCATTATAATTTATCGCTCGGATTCATAGTTTCATAGCAATAACAAAATTACAGCTTATGCAAATAGGGCTTTGTTGACACACTTACGAAACTTGTAATATGATATTTACAAACAGACTGCGTATACTTTGATGTGTGTATATACCATTAGCATATTATCAACGGTTCTACTCTCATGTTCATAGGGAGGCATATACCTTCCAAAATTCCATAAAAAGTATATAGTTATTATAGAATTTTGGAAGAGAAAATAATAATATATTAGACCTCTTTGTGAACATAGGTTATAGATTAGTTGTAGTTACTTAGTATCTATCAGAAAAACCAAGTTAGTTTAAAATTTAAATAGATATTTTAGGACATTCTACACAGCGATATCAAGACGCAAAGTAAGCATAGCTTAACTAACTAGGGTTAAGGGTTCTAGAATAAATACTTTTGCATACATAGAAACACTCACCACTGCAAATATACATTCCTACATACAAATGTTTGCAGTGAGTGACAATCGAACCCACGACCTTTTACTTAGCAGTTGGCCGCTTTACCACTACGCCACATAGCGTCCCCCCACAAACTTCAATTGCAAGCCGGTACACCAGCCGATTGATGGACGAGGCTCTGGTGCAAGTCTGTGGGGTCAGACAGATGAACCAAATTATGAAATGGACGAGTAAGAGCGAACTTTAGGCTCCAAAGTGCAAGCTTTGTATGCTTTCGGGGTTGGCAATGAAGAGGAGAAGCTTTGTGTTTTACAAAAGATGGGCACAATAAATCTCCTCCACCTAAATAAATTGAATTATTGATGGAAACTAAATAACCCCTTTTGCCTCAAATATGTACAATGTATTTCTATAAACCGCGGAAGTATTTGTCGGTCGTCAGTCAAAGCGTTTTCTCCAAGCAGATCACGTACCTTGGAGTGGACGACAATACGTTACTAGAATTGCTTAGGATGTCTACACCTATGTGAGCACACAAACACGTGAAAACTACAGGTAGGTGGGTACAAGGATATATAAATACAATAAGATTTTACAAAAAATGTTATCATGATCTTCACAACGTCTATGCGTGCATCTAAAGCTCACGCTTTGTAGCCCGGATTTGGCTTTTGTTGGCTTTTGCGGACGTGACTATCGTCTGACCTCCCAACCCCGAGAGGAAAGCCAATGTCAGAGCCTCGTCTATCAATCAGCAGGTGTACCGGCCTACAGGCGAGGTTGGCTTGGGCCTAAATATCTAGATGGGGCCCCAAAACACCCGCACAATAGTGAAATGACATACAAACAGATATGTAAAATCCAATCTTTTTGGAGATGATGGTACCCAGCACTGAGAGCCGCGCGTCATCACAATTCAAACATGACGAAGCCACCACCATCCCCGGTATCGGGAGGCTGCACCACCTTGCTTAGCCTCGACCAATCAGGATCGAGCGCATCGGTTGCGCAGCTCTCAACCAATCACGACCGATAAAGTAGTTCGCCGCCGAGGAAGGTTCTCCGCACTCGACGCCGTCCCGAGCTGTACCACTGAAGATGTCGACCGCAGTGATTGACGAAACGTCTGGAATTCAAGTTTCCGATGGACCACGGCCAAACAGCCCGGAAGCAGTATATTCTACATGCACCTCCGGCCGTGAAAGCCTTAAGATTTATATACAAACAGATACTTTACAAGTATAGATAAATGCATAATTAAAGTAACAAATTGTGATAGGTAGGTATGTTATTCATACAATAGAAAAACAGTAATTTCATGCAATAATTTCTTGACTTATGGTTTGCCACTACTTCATGACGACGACCGGTGTATTTTAGAATATACGCTTGCTTATGATATTAATAGAGCATACATGATCTTCAATCAGTATATCGAAGACCATAGGCCACTCCCAATTGACACTATAGTTTATGGCCCTCCACCTTTTAGTCTGTCCTGCTAGTCTAGTTACTTGTTCCAGCAACCAGAAGATAAGGACAACGTCGATTGATCAGGTGTTGGGAATAAAAATAGAGGAGTTATTATTCCTATCTTAAGGTTACAGATTCATTAACACCAACCACTCTTGTACTCATTTACTGTTACACTTTAAGGAGCATTATTAGATATCAATATCTATTTACTTATAAGTTGAACACCCCAGAGTGAAGTTATCGGTAAATAAAAGCTACACAAAGACTCCACCCGGGTAAAGATGTTTCGATGTTTTAGTTTTCAATAGGTAAACTTTTGCAAAATTTTATCTATTTTACTCTACGTCTGTGGCACAAACAAAGTTTATGAAATCTAAAGAACAAATTATTGCACCTAAAGTTGTTGTCCAGAACTCCACTCATGCATTAAAGGCTGAGTGAATGTTTAAATTACGATACAATAACAAAACTGATGTGCTATTTACTTCAGCTATGCATGACAAGAGCTTTTCATTCCACTTAATGTTTTAGAGATGAAGAAATTTGTCGGGAGGGAGGACGATTAGAGAATCAATAGTACAGGACAGCATTATTGACTTAGACCTTGTGGCACCATTTGTTTTCCACTTCATAACTAAAATTTCGGTTGACAAATATAATGTCTAACAAAGTTAATTTGTAGTTACAAAAAAGGGGACAGAAATCTGTATATCTGTCAGCTGTCAGTGTATGGGCATAAATATAATACTATGATAATATAAATCGCCCTGCAAATTGCAAATTGGAAATTGCTGACATAATATATGGGATCTAGGTGATTACTTACAGAGGTTTTTCTGCAGTCTCAAAGATATCCGTTCTTATTCGTAGGCGGCAGGGGTTATAATATATATGAGTCACTTAAAAAATTATAATGTAAAAAGTGTTCACTTCCTTCTTAAAAAAAAACCCTGCAAAGCATGTCTGATACGAGTATTACCCAACTGCTAACAAGAAACGAGGCTAATACGTATGTCTATTTTATAGAGGGAAGTTATAAAAATACCGGATTCTAATAATTCCGATTCCAGAATAAAATACTGCACTTCATTATTTAGTTTATACCAATTAAAATTTAAAACACGAATAGTCACTAATAAACTTATATTACAAGGAAAGGTTCTCTTTTACTGTACTATAAATCAAGCTTATTTGAAATGTATTCTTGCAGCGACGGCCGCTGCCCGCACCATGTTGCTAATCTTATAAATTATGAAAAACAACGAGAAAGCTATAAATTGCAATTCTCTTACCCGCCACGGATCTGTTACAAGTCTGGCTAAGGCACTTTTCATACAGTTGAGCTTCCCAGGATAGTTTGATACTTCTTAATTCTTCGTATATAACATATTGACCTGTGTAGTGAAGAGGTAGAAAGTTCGACTGCTTAGTCGGAGGTCAGGGGTTAGATGGTAAATATTTGTATGGAAGAATATTTGAATGGAATTGGTCTGGAAGTTTATGAGTAATATTTATTATTTATTTATTTATGGAGGTCCAACAGTGTATGTACATCCACATTCTAGAACCCATAATATAGCTTACTTTAGGTCTAGGTAGCACTACGTGGAATGTTCTATAATATGCAAAATGGAAACTAATGAGATTCGAAATCATCGAAATTAGCACCACACTTTTTATTGGCTGTATAGCCAAAAAATGATGCCCAAGCGGTAAAGCGTTCCCGTATTATGCTCACAAAAAGGAAACAAGTGGAGTTTTTAATAAATATTTCGAACGAAATAACCGAATGCACACAAACTCGTGAATTGAAATATTTGAAAATGTCGATATTTCCAGAGTACATAAAAGATGGTGCCCTAGTAAGTACTAATACTTACTTTTTAGGGTTCCGTTGCCAAATGGCAAAAAACGGAGCCCTTATAGATTCTGATGTCTGTCTGTCTGTCCGTCCGTATGTCACAGCCACTTTTTTCCGAAACTATAAGAACAATGCTGTTGAAACTTGGAAAGTAGATGTATTCTGTGAACCGCATTATGATTTTTACACAAAAATAGAAAAAAACAATAAATTTTGGGGGCAGCTCCCCATACTTGGAACTGAAACTTATTTTTTTTTTCATCTAACCCATACGTGTGAGGTATCTATGGATAGGTCTTCAAAAATGATATTGAGGTTTCTAATATAATTTTTCTCTAAACTTAATAGTTTGCGCGAGAGATACTTCCAAAGTGGTAAAACGTGTGCCCTCCCACCCCCCCCCCTGTAACTTCTAAAATAAGAGAATGATAAAACTAAAAAAACTATATGATGTACCTACATTACCATGTTAACTTCCACCGATAATTGGTTTGAACCAGATCTAGTAAGTAGTTTTTTTTTTAATACGTCATAAATCGTAAAACGCAATTTACCTTTCATTCAATCAACACAAATGTAAAATTAAAAAAAAAAGCATTATTATGTTACTTAATGCTACGGAACCCTTCATGGGCGAGTCT
This sequence comes from Cybosia mesomella, assembly GCA_946251805.1. Taxonomy (NCBI): domain Eukaryota; kingdom Metazoa; phylum Arthropoda; class Insecta; order Lepidoptera; family Erebidae; genus Cybosia; species Cybosia mesomella. The sequence goes on along the minus strand of OX276390.1, from coordinate 22,175,290 downwards.
GACTCGCACTTGGCCACATTTTTTATAATTACGTGCAAAAGAATTTAAGAAAAAATAAACAGTGACCCAGGAGTGTCGATAGAAGTGAAAACTTGACAATTATGTATGTAATAGGCACACGAAAAATTCAAGAGTCCCTCGAAAAACTCAAGAACCCTCAAGAGCCCCACGAAGAAATCATGAACCCTCAATAACCCCCTCAAAATGTCAAGAACCTTAAGGAACCCCACAATAAATTCAATAACCCCTCAATACTCTCCCTATTGCACAGTATACGTTCTAAACCTACTAGTTCTTCTTACCTCAAAAAATGTTTTTACCTCTTAAACGATACACATTCTAAGTTTCTGAGACCGGCAGAGAATTTGAGATTAAGAATGCCGAGGCATTCTACAAAATTCACTGATAAATCTTTCTCCGGCCAAGCGGTTCGTTTGTGGAATGCTCTACCGGTAACGATTAGACGCGCACAATCCTTGTTGGTATTAAAAAAGACTGTCACCAATTCGTGAGCTCTGCTACACATAGATTCTATTTATTTACTCTTCCTTAGCATATAATATATAGTAAGTTGTATGTGTATAAATAAATAATTATGTATATGTATTATATTTATATGTGTATACATTTGTATAGTTTTATAACAAGTTTTGTTTCATACTGTGAAGTGTACCTATATTTAGGTAATTTGACAAATGTACACCATACGGCCCCAAATATGCCCACCGACTCTTTTTTTTTATCCAATGTTTACCTGTAACAGATTGTCATAATACGATCGGGCCGTCAATTGTTTTTTTTACTACTACTACTACTACTAACCCAAGAAACATCTTCAAGAACCCCAAGAAAAACTCAAGAACCGTCAAAAACCCCACAAAAAACTCAAGAACTCTTAAGAACCGATTTAAGAAAATGTCGGTAACGGTCACAGTTTCGCGAAGTCAATTATTTTTTCCCCATCTCAAAAATGCCCAACCCACTTAAAGAAGTTTTCACTTCAAAAATCTTTTCTCATCAAAGTCTTTGGTTAAGAACTTGAACAAAGCGCAGAATGCACCGTTAAGGTTGCTTACGTACAATCAGTGATCCAAAATTCAGAAAATACACGTCTACAAAAATTGAGTTGAATTTGGACATCGCCTGTATATGGCTCCAATCGTAATCCGAGAAAATACTGTTGTTGGATGTTGCTTCTATAGTCGACATTTGAAAATTCTAGATATTGTAAGCATTCTATGTAAGATTGCATAAAGCTTTTATGTCATGTTATGTATGATGTGTCCTTAAATAGATACAAACACTATTCGCTGCACCACGCTGCTACTGATATTGCATGATAATTTTATTAATACCAAACCCAATACAGGTAAATCAAATTAATATCTATCTATCTTACTAAACTTATAATAACTCTGTAGCAGGTCTAATTCAGTACATTGAAGATATTTTGAAAAATAAAAATAGTAGGGCAGTCTATAGAGTCGATTCTGAAGGGCAAATTTTTTATTTTTTATTTTTGTCTCTCTGTCTATATGGAGATCGCGCATCACGCCGAAACTACTGAATATATTCAAACTAAACTTGGCTTGTTTTGAGTTCATATAGTAAGGAAGGTTGAAATCCGGATTGTATAGGATCTTTCGAACCGGCAATTTTTTTCATATCTAACCGCTAAAACGGCAAATAAGTTACAGCCCACCTGATCGTAAGGGGTCACCGTACATCATTGATATTAATGGCACCAGAAACCTTCAAATCCTTCCAAGGTCCCTATAGGAGTAAAGAACCACACACGTCACTCAATTAGCCTATCGCAGTCCACTGCTGGACATAGGCCTCTCCCATTTTACGCCATACCACCCGACCCTCCGTCTTGCGCATCCAGTCTATTCCAGCTAGCTTTTTCAGGTCGTCAGTCCATCGTGCTGGGGGGCATCCCCCTTCCATTTGCCGACTCGCGGTCTCCACTCTAGTACTCATTTGCTCCAACGGCCATCGGTACTTTGACAGACGTTGTTAACTTTAGTTCTTTGTTGAATTACCTTTTTTTTTTTTTTTTTTTTATCGTGCGGAAATCCCTTCGGATACCCCCCCGCCGGCCAGCGGGGGCGGTTATGTCGGGCTTGCACCGACTTAAACCGCACGCCGTCTCGGGTCTTCAGACGCCGGGGTGTAAGGTTACCCATAGAGCATATCCCTCGCACCCCGGCTGACCCTGGGCCATCTCACCACTAACAGCATCGCTCATCCTGTCTCCTCTGAAAGCAGAGGAGTACGGAGAGCGATGTGTTCCCGCCACGTTGGGTATTGGCCGACGATCAATGCCAACCCTATGAAGGGGTGAAGGGGAAGCCATTGACCGCCGCCCAGGGTGTACCGGCCGCTCCGATTCCGTTCCCCCCGGACTGCAGCGGGATCGGAATCGGAGCGACACTCGAGGAGGTTACCCAACACACACCCCTTTGTTGAATTACCTCATTGCGAATATTATCCTTCAAAGAAACTCCAAGCATAGCCCGGCCTATAGCCCGCTGCGCGACTTTAAATTTGTGGACTAACCCCTTCGTCAGTGTCCACGTTTCGGCATTGTAAGTCATAACTGGCAGGACGCTCTGGTCGAAGACCTTCATTTTCAGGTGAGGAGAAAACACGACGTAATTTTTCAAATACTGCAAAACCCAATTGAATCTTTCTGGTGACTTCTATCTCGAAGTTGTTCCTACCAAGCTGGATAACCTGCCCAAGGTAGACATATTCCTGAACAACTTCGAGTGTCGACCCTTCGACGTCAATCAATCTCGGTTCAACATGTTCTTGGAACATAACCTGGGTTTAGTCCAAATTTACATCAAGACTGACGCTGCGAGAGGCTCCATTTAGGTTGTGCAGCATCTCGGCCAGCTTCTCGCTTGTTATAGTTGTTAACAATGTCGTCGGCGAACCGAAGGTGTGAAATGTATTCACCGTTTATGTTTAGTCCCCGTCCAGTAAAATGCAGTGTTTTAAAACACACGATTATTTTAAAAATTATTTATATATATATAATAATATAAATATAAATATATATTAATATAAAATTACCAGCTATTTTACACGAAGTGTGATAGCTATGGTAGTTGAATGGGTTAGGCATTATATATCAACGCCGTAGGAGGTGGGTTCGCAACTCACTTTATTTTTTCGTTATGGTCATCGTATTTTTTTACTTAAATAATTTTAAGCATAAACTTATGAAGTTGGTTATTGACAAAATGTCCATTCTTCGAGAAACCAAAAAAAAAAGAGTTCAAGGTGCGATACCGCTGCCAAAAATGTAATTTTTAGAATTTCAGTCGGTCGGCTTTTTATTATCGATATCCGAGCATCACTTGAAAACCACAGAACAGCTGAATTTTTGCATGAAGATTCTTCTAGGGCATGATCATAAGCTGCGCTATATATCATCTCGTTGTAGGTGAGTAGAAGCAGTAGAGCAAAATCGGTCTAAACTATTATGGATCACACTTCTAAGCGCACGGTAGTGCACAGGGCAAGTTCTAGTTTATTATTACAGAACAGTTCGGCAGAACTAAGATATAGTAAAAATTCAGACTATAAATCATCACGCTATACCTGATGGTGATGAACAGTAAAATCTAGAAAGTTATACCCACGTATAAAAGAAGGATTCTTACGTTCATCATAATTAAGATAATTCAGACGCTTACTACTTTGGATTAGGATTGATTTGGTGTATGCACTTATAAAGTCTACGTAAGTACGTACTTTAAAACTTTTAGTATGCCATCGAGGAAACTTTTTCTAGAACGTCTTGCATTGAAAGAAATAATTTTAGTAATATCTTTTCTTTTTCGTGCGGAAATCCCTTCGGATGCCCTGCCCGGGTATGTGACCAGGGTTATGTCGGGCTTGAACCGACTAAAACCACACGCCGTCTCAGGTCTTACGATGCCGGGGTGTAAGGTTGCCCATAGAGCATATCCCTCGCAAATATATTAATACCTGGCGATATGGATTATAACGGGCAGTCCGTCTCTTCCCGTGGATATCGTTCCAAGTTACTATGTACGGGTTGGCTCCTGGCCCGCTTCCTATTATATGGCCCGAAAAAAATTGGAATCGAAATGTGGGTTTTGACACACCTCTGCCTATATACGTTCGGGGTTTATAAACATGAGTTTGAATGTACATGTATACTTACAGACTAAAATTAAAAATTGGAGTAAATGTATACAACTACAAAAGATATAACAATTAATACAAGTCTTTGTTTGGTCCTTTATTACCAATACTGGTGACGATGAAAATAAATCACTGAGACAGAAAATATTTCTTTCACAACCTACTTTTGGAAAAAGCCGTCTCGAGTAAATCGTTTTCAACACATGCCGTTATTATATTCTTTTCATTGAGTTTCTATCCGTTCTTATCACTTAGCGATGAGTCTAGATTTTAAATAGCGACTAAAGGACAGCTTCCTACAGTCTTTTTTATAGCTCTTTACGATATTACTGCACTCAGAAAGGGATAAATTGTATCCTCTTTCTATCCGTATGCACAGTACTTACTATATTTTTAAATTTTACACATACCACAACCAACCGTCGGTACTATTTCCAACGGGAACATCGACAGCCAGAGGGATGATCAGATAGCAACATCTGCAGGCCGCTTCACCCTTATACGGATCTATATCCAGATACGGTTATAAGGTAGCTATCAGATACGCAAAAATGCGTAAGCATAATTCTGTCTACAGAATACTTGTATAGTACGTTAAGCAGAAATCCTTTATCCCGGGAATTTTCCTATTTTTTTGTCATATAACTCTTGTCAATGAAAATCAGTAGAGTTGTTCTCAAATTTTGAAGTCTATTTTTTAATATTTTAAGACATACTACAGAGTGAAATCTAGACCCAAACTAAGCATAACTTATAAAATAGGCTAATGGGACTGTGGATACAATTGTACATAGATGTATTTTCTTTATTAATTCTTAAAATATAATACCCAGATCAATGCAAATAGAAATATTCATGCGAACAAATACTTGCATTGAGTGGAAAATTATACCCGCCACTTCCTGATGTAGCAGTCGGACGTACGTAATTATCTATAACTGCATTTAATTGTAATAAAGAAATGAAACGTTAATAGTATTATGGTCGGAACACAGGCCGTGTAATCGCGCATTGATCAGTTTACTGCCGCATCGGTAATGGCTAGACAGAAGTTTTAATTCACTTTTGCACTATCCACACCGCATTGCGCATACAAAACCGCTTTTCATTACAATGCAATGCCACAACTGATTACAAGGAAACTGAATTTGAAAGGCGATTTAAATATTTTGATTATAGAGGTCTTCTTTGTCGAACTCATTATCGATCTCTTGTTTATAAGGTAGAATAATTTATGATGGTACTTTAGGTATGCCGCATAATTTAAACTATAAGTTTAGTTACTCAGTTATTTAGTTACTCAGAGTATTCCCCCTAGAAAGGGACTGGTCGTGGATTTAATTCCCGTCCTGGATGTTAATCTTTTTCGATTTAAATTTATAATAAAACTTAGCATATTAATTGCTTCAAAACTTTTCATACTTATTTTAACTCTTACTGCGACTTCCTGTCCCCGAGAGAAAAGCCTGTGCCAGAGCCTCATCCGTCAATTAGCAGGTATACCGGCTTGCAGATGAGGTTGGCTTGTGCCCCGAAGACCTTGCTGGGGACTCATACACCCCTAAATAAACAGAAAGTACTTATCTATAGGTTTTTATGAGTTAGATTTGATTGTGCTTTGTGTTGAATTCAAAGTGTGAATTTATAGACAAGGGACCTTAGACCTTATTATTTGATATGACTTTGAACTTAATACCTACACCCGATGTTAGGAAAAGGGTCTTGCCAGGGCGTCAAGAATGTCATCTTATAAGGCTCCTGTTTTTTCCCTTTCAGGTACTAAAAATATCTTCAGAGTTTTTGTGCGATTAAATCGAGATACCATCACACAGGAAATGTTAAGAGATAGGAAAAAAAACATCATTATCAGGGCCGTAATAAGCATATCATGCGCAGGGGTGTGAGATTCAACCAAACGTTATTTTAAAAACCAACTATTTTTCAAGCTGTTATTTGATTGCACTGTCCGTATGGATATATGTTGACCGTCAAAATTTGCAAACCATTTTCGACCATCTGTTGGCATCCCTTTATATTATACCTTTAGTTTGGATGACAATGCATCAATATGGTACAATGGAGCTGTTCTGATGATAGAGTAAGGGTGTAAGATGGTCCATAAGGCATTTCCCTCGCACCCTGATTGACCCAGGGCCATCTCCGGTTTCAAGATGGCCCCCTCGGGATTGGGAACCACGGTGTCCCCGTCTCGCCTCAGAGAGGGGGGGCGCGCCTCGCACCGCCGCTCCAGATTGCTTCTGCTGGGGTGATAGGCGCCCTCACCTGTTACCTCCAGGCCTTCGTTCATGGAGGACGGAGGTCGTTAAGCGACTTCCAGCGTCTGAGTCGACTGCGCCATACAGCGCGCATGTTGCGGGCTCGGCAGACTGTAAGGGTTCTAAATATCTCCCGGGCTCGCTCCGCCGCCTCCGATTCGATCATGACTTGCTCGCAAAAAAAGGCGGTGGTGGGCGCACACTCACGTTTCACTTCATGGCCGCAATCATGGCCCCGAGCGAGAGGACTGCCACCCCGATTGCTGCCATGACGTCACGCCTCGACACCTTCCACCACGGGCACTCTGCCAGCGTGTGTAGCCCCGAGTCCTCGCTCGCGTCGCAGTGATGGCAATCAGACTTTAGCTCCTTTATGATCCGAAACAGGTGGTCCCCGAAACTCCCCTGGGCGGAAATCACCTATGTCAGTCGATACGAGAGGCTACCGTGTCACCTCTCGAGCCAATCCTCCATGAAGGATCTTACCGTCACAACAACGGCGTTGTATTGACGTTAAGATCCTGGGGTTATAATTGATCGTAAGTAATTTAAAGTTGGTGGAGTAAAAAAAGTCGCAAGAGGCTTATTTCGTAAACAATATTATCTTATTGTTGTTTAATGTATTTTATATATATAACTAGCGACGGCTAGTAGCCTAGTGGTATGGGTAATGGACTGCTGAGACGAGGTCTCGGGTTCGATCCCAGGTTTTACCATGGCACACACCAATGACTTTTCTATGCGTTTCGAAGTTATGTGTGTATTTATCGCAGGCTTATAAGTGCCCGGTTAATGGCAATAGGCTCGCCACCTATTACATTGGGACCTAAACATAAACTGGCGAAATGTGGGTGCTAGCACCTCTGCCTACCCCTTCGGGGATATAGGCGTGAGTTTATGTTATGTTATATGTTATGTAACTAGCGACCCGCCCCGGCATCGCACGGGTGCAATGGATGTTATTATACTTATAAACCTTCCTCTTCAATCACTGTATCTATTAGCAGCCTGTGTGGCGTAGCGGTAGTGCATGCGAGTGCTACGACATGGGGCGCGGGTACGATTCCCGCTTAGTGCAAATATTTGTATGCATGAATATGTCTATTTGCATTGGCCTGGGTGTTTTTATGTATAATATGTATGTATTTACAACAAAAAAAAGTATATAAGTATGTTTATCCGCATTCTGGAACCTAACACAAGCTAGTTAAACTATGCTTACTTTGGGTCTAGAAAGCGCTGTGTAGAATGTCGCAGAATATTTATTTATTTAAAAAAACCGCATCAAAATCCGTTACGTAGTTTTAAAGATTTAAGGATACATTTGGATATAGGGACAGAGAAAGCGACTTTTTTTCATACTATGTAGTGATGAATTTTAAGTAGTTTTTAACTACTTAAATGGCGAATGGGGTGCATGCCTATTGTTGTATACCTAAAATATAAGTATAGGTATAAAGGGATCGGCTTACGACCCCAGGACCCTGCGCCCAGGTGCCCCGCAACCCTTGCACCCCCGGGTAAAGACGGCCCTGATCATTATCCCTGTAGGTCGCATACGTCAAATGGCTATTGCAAACTGATATTCAGCAAAAACTGGTTAGACTGGATACCGTACCGCCAATATATTGGGAGTAATAAAAGTAGGGGTATTATTTTATTTACTGGGTGCACTTATTACTAAAGTAATTTCTACATAACATAACTTCACGCCTGTATCCCCCAAGGGGTAGGCAGAGGTGTATTACACACCCACGATTCGTTAGTTATGTTTAGTTCCCAATGAAATAGGAACGAGCCTATTGCCATCTACCGGTATGATTCATCTGGCCAGCTATACTGTACGCCTTGCGATCGTGTCTTCAAGTCGAAGTTCGGCTTTGCAAGCCACATTAGAGCCCATCATAGGGACCAACTAAATATTTAGGAGTCGCCGTCGCCGGATACGGTTTGGACGACATGATGATGACATTATTAAGCGAGCGATAATTAAGTAATTTCTATGCGCTTAAATACTGGTGACATTTGTAAGGATCAGACACTGTAGTAGACATTGTAAGCTCATTTTGCGTAAATAGTATCATCATCTAATATTAAACATAGTTCGAGTACTTCGAGATAACTTTACACTTCAAGATATAATGCAACCACCATTCGAGTCACGCCGTTAACGTGACTGCTGAAAAGCAACCCTAATATTGGAAACGTTAACGTTACGCTAGTAATATAATACCCAATCACTAGAGGCAAAGTAGAGGGAGCACTGCAGGAGAGTGGACCACGTGTGCGATGGTTTAAAGTTCCATACGCAAAGGGTAAAATGGGACCCTATTATTAAGGCTCCGCTGTCCATCCGTCCGTCTGTCACCAGGCTGTATCTCATGAACCGTGATAGCTAAGCAGTTGAAATTTTCACAGATGATGTTGTGGAGGAACCGGGTGTGATGTTCCTCAATATAAAGGGAGGATCCTCCGACCAGGCACAGTGATCACGCCCGGCGGGCCGCGGCCCAACAGTTGCCGTTGGGATGTTGTATATATGTTATAACAGCACGCGTAATTCACTTTCGCAATTCAAGATCGGTAGCGACGTAGTAGTATCAGAGCAGTTCAACTTGTTGTCGCTAGATGGCACTGGGTATATGTGGTATCACCACATCACTCCCACGACCGAGGTCGATTGCGATAAGTCTGCACTCTTAGCTCTCTTGTGGAGCGTGCCAGTGCCAGTGATGGATGCCGCTGGTTCCATTGATGGAACAGTCTTCCTCGCTAGTCCCACTGAGTCGGGACTACCGCTTGTCCCAAAGATGTGGGACTGGTTGTGGTGCTGCGGTGCTGCGACGAAATCCTCAGTAAGTCGGAGCAATTTCTCAATAGGTCGAAATAAGTCCCTGGTAAGTCGAGGTGATATGCTGCGTAGTGGCTGGCAGCTGCGTAGACGGGAGAGATGCGCTCTTCTTACATGGTTCGTAAGTAAGTTCGTAAGGGTATTTGTGGTATCGCCACAATGTATTTTTGTTGCCACTATTACAATAAATACAAGAAACAAAATAAAGATTTTTTTGCCGTTTTTTGCTCGATATTGATAACGGCAACAGCTAGACGCTTGAAATATTTACAGAATATTTAGTTATATATTCACTTTAATAATAAATAATCAAAACAAAATAAAACAAATGTTTAAGGGGGGCTCTCATACAACAAACATGTTTTTTTTGTTTGTTTTTGCTTGATATTGATGACGGCGACTCGCATTTGGCTGGTTTTTTATATAGCCGAAGGTCTCAGGTGCACAAATCACAAAACTTTTTGATTTTGCAAACGAAACACCCATAGATGCAACGACGACTTTCGACGATAGTACCTACTTTTAAATGTACTAAGTAGAACCTTCTTTTTTCGTACGAAAATTTCCTCGGATACCTCCTCACCAGCCAGCGGGGGAGGTTATGTCAGGCTTGTCGACCAAAACCGCACGCCGTCTCGGGTCTTCAGACGCCGGAGATCAAGGTGGCCCAGGCATTTCCCTTGCATCCCGACTAACCTACGTCCATGTCCAGTTTCGAGATGGCCCCCACGGATTAAGGAACCACGGCGTCCCCATCTTTCCCCGGAAAGGGGCACTTGCCGCTCCACCGCCCCGGCCTGCTTCTGTTGGGGTGACATGCGGCCTTACCTGCCAACCCCATTCCTGCGCTCATGGAGCGGAGCGCTTGTCGGAACAGAGCGGAGGTCGTTGAGCGCGATCATGAAGCGCAGCGAGCATTGTTGCCGGCTCGACGAGCCGGGAGAGTTCTAAAACTTTCGGGCTGGCTCCGCCGCCTCCTTCTCGAGCATTATTTGCTCGCAGAAGTAGGCGGCGGCCCACGCGCTCGCGCTTCGCACCATTGCCGCAATCATGCTGCCGAGCGACAGGACTCCCACCTCGATTGCACCTTTCATGTCATTTAAAAGCGCTCTAAAAGCAAGTCACTCCAATTTAATGGAGGTGTACGTAAATATTTCAAAACTGTAATTAATTTCACAGTTTCACATGCATATTCTATTGAGAAAACTAAAGCTATTTACTATAGTTACTCGTTGAAATATAGCATTTATTCGGGTAGCTTGGGCAATAGAACTCATGAGGGTATAAAAGTAATTAGTGAAGTTGTTGGCAAAGTATTGTTATAGGACTAACCACTAAATGAACGGGTTGTCCGTACAGTTAGCATATAAACTAGATTACGACAGCGGGCATACGCGATTTACTGTGGTGCACTAGAGTAAAATTGTTTTTTTTTCGTATTTTCAGAGGACTCTGTCTACTGTTACTTTTTGTGAAACCAGTTAGTACGAGCTACATGTTTGAGACCCTGACATCTTAAGTATTTTTTTTTAACTTTCCCAAGTCCTACTCTTTAGCCATATTCACTTGTTACAATTTTCTTTCACTATACTTTATTAGGGTTCCGTACCTCAAAAGGAAAAAACGGAACCCTTATAGGATCACTTCGTTACCCGTCCGTCTGTCAAGACCGTTTTTCTCAGGAACGCGTGGAGGTATCAAACTGAAATTTATATCTAATACTAAGGTTTACTGTCCCTTGGAGCTGTGAAAAAATCAAACTTCTAAGCCAAAGCAATCAAAAGATACAGCCGTTTATACCGCAAACATCCGCAAATTTTCGAAACTCGCACGGGAATCAAAACCTACAGGGTACTTTCCGTGAACTTAGAATCTTGAAATGTGGTACGAAGTAACGTCTTATAGCACAGATAAAGGAAAAATTGCGAAAACCGTAAATTTTTTGTTACATCAAATAATAAAAGATATTTTTGATTTTTTAAAGTTAGTACTTCTTTTATCATGAACGCGTAGAGGTATTAAATTGAAATTCATGCCAAATACTCAGGTCTATAATACCTAACTTTTATGTCAACGCAATCAAAAGAAATAGCAATTTCAAAATAGCAACCTACAGGTTTGTACGGAACCCTCGGTGTGCGAGTCCGACTCGCACTTGGCCGGTTTTTTTTTTCAGTAAATACAGTTAGCGAAATAGTATAGTATATAGTATACAAAACACCATCATTTTGGAATCAATTTTTATTAAGTTTAGGTATGTAATACTACTTAATAATATACAATAATAATGAAGTGCTAACCGCGTGTAGTATATGTTCACAGAAGCTTTTTGCAAAGATTATAATTAAGGAAAATTGGGCGATACCCAATATTAAATATACAAATCGCAGTTTATTAGCTTGAGAGCGATTTCATAAAAAAAATTCGTACTAGGTACTCAGGTGAGTTCAGTGTGGTATGCGAGGTGCAAACTTCAGGCATGCTTTTGCTATTACTAATATACCTTGGATTCTATTCTAAGTGGAGCAACATTCACGAAGGTACTTCAGCGTACGGTGACCTGATCATATTACAAAATGTTAAAAATACTGCTAAATAGGTTAAGAAACAGACAAGACGCTTATTGGCTTACCATTAGAAACACGGAGTATTTACTAAGTTGCACATTATTTACCTTTTATTCTCTCCAATAAACTCTGACAACTCTAGTCCTCAACAGAAACACAACACTATTCAAGTGGTCTTTTCATTTTAGATAAATTGATTATAATGCAAGAACTACGTTCCTACAGGAAACATGCTGGAATTGAAGAGACTTTGACTTTGATAATGTAAACGCTCTCCGGTAGCAAACCAATTCCATTTTTCATTTATGGAAAAATTTTCTTGAAACATTTCACCTGCGCCTAGTAAATACGAAAATCCAATTCCTGTTCCAGCATTCCCAAGTTTAAATTGTGTTTCCGAATCTAGAAATATGTTTATGTCAATAAACTTCATCTATCGTTATCTCCATCGTATATTAATATTATCATGATTTATATTTAGTTTTTTATTAACTATAATTATAAATATAAAAGTTTTGATAGTCAGTTGGATAAGTTTAGCTCAATCACGCCGGAGAGTCTGAACGGCTTTGAATGAAATTTGGTACAGAGATAAATAATAGTATGCAATAACATGGGTACATTAACATGGGAACGGCAACAGCTAGTGTATTATAAATAATTATCATCCCGGCTTTTTTAAGTATTTTTTCGATATGCAGTTAGATATTATATATTATCTACATTACATACAATAAAGACGTGTTTGTGATGACCGGTATAAACTCAAAAACGGTTGGACCGATTGTCATGATCTCTGATATATTAGATTTGTCTCTGCCTAAACTGTGCATTTTTGTGGACAGACAAAAAATCTCACGCCGTCTCGGGGTGAGGTTTTAATTTCGGGGTACAAGGAGGCATTCATGATAAAAGTTCAGATGAGAAGGCAACCAACATAACTTAATTCTAAGGTGAAACGAAGTTTGCCAGGTCAGCTAGTTTTACATAAAAATTAGAAAGTCGCCTTCGCTGGTACCCTATACATATAGTAGAGGTTACTGAATAGTTGACACGTCAATTATGATTTATGACTTGAATATAGCGTTTATAGCTACTAATTGACGGTCTAGGTTTGGTTGCAGGCGGAGTTCGGGGAGCAGATGGCAATCGCTCCCGTAAAAGGCAAGAAGACCACCAAGAGAAGTAAGGAAGCGGACCTCTGGCTCCGAAGTGTAAGCTTTGGGTATAGGAATAAACGTACGTAATTTTCTTAATGTTACTGCAATAAGCAGATAGACTCTTTACATGCATACAATACATAATAATTTTCAAACCATTAGAATCCCAACTGAAATCTCAAAATATAAATACTACAAACTAAAAACATTGTATTAATATGTATAAAATAAATCCAAAGACTGCTATGAAAACGAAATTCATTCACGCCCAAAGTAAAGCGCCGTACTTTTCAATAAAAGGTATAGTGATTTTGCGTACCTTGGACGGGAGCAATTTTATGGAAACATAGAGCATGCACCTGTGGCCTGTAGGCCAAATGTCGTCGAGTCCTCTGTTCAGTCATTCAAATTTATTCACGAGTTAGGATACCTCGGGCTCTTTCCTCGCTTGACAATTCCCAACATCCGTGCACTGGCGCACGCGACTCTATAATTTGAAACTACATTTGAAAGGTAACCATATATTTATGTTTTGTTTCGTACTATAATACAACATATTCCGTACCATTACCACGAACAACTTTTACTTCACACAAATTTCTTTGTGTTTTTAAATTGACCGTTAAAATATTTGAATTCTTATGTAAATTTCTCGGTAGAAATTTCGCTGTCAAAGCGACGAAATATTGCAAAAGAATTTAAAATCGACAAATTCTCTTTAACATAAAGGGTCGCGCTCGACCAAACCCGCATCAAATTAAACCTTCTGTGACCCTTGAATCCAATTTAACTCTTCTACAGATAGCTGCATACCCTTGTGGAGATTGGTATATTAATAATGTATGCTCACATAAATTATGAAAACATTTTCCTTTTCTTTACACAACAAACACTAATAAATTCAGCGAATATAATATATGCTGCACGAATGTGTTCGTAGGTTTGACAATAATTCTCTCGCGTTTTGTGTCAGCGACCATGCGGTGTGCACACAAATCATTACATAAACACCTGACGAGAACGTTTGAGACCTAAATTAGAATTCAAGGTTTAAGGGCTCGTGAAATTCGTTTATAAATTCTCTTAAGCCTTCTTCTTAGCCCAATATGGAAGTATAGTAAGTAACATTGCAATAAAACGTACCTTGTTAAGATATTTTACGATCAACGAAAAAAGTCGAAAGGGTCATGTCAGATAGCTATTCGAGTAGATATAAAATATACCATTCTTGTGTGTTTCAATACTGTTTATTTTTGCTTCATATATTTGGTTCACCTAATGTCACTAAACTATCGACGCTTAAGTACGGTTCTTCAGTATGGTTGTATAACTTAACCAATTATCAAAACCAGGACTTGTTAATTTTACGTTTATGTAATTGGTGTATGTACATAAGCAACATTCCAATAACTTATTTAAGAGAGTTACAGACAAACCATATATCACGTACCAACAGTGAAAAATCCTGTAATCAGTACTTGTACGTGTCTGGCACATGCATCTGTAGGTTTTATCGAATTTCTAAAAAACCTATTTTTCCAGATCATTAAATTTATTGTGAACTAGCTGACCCGGCAGACTTCGTACTGCCTCAATCGATAACAACTTCCATATTTATTCACCTTTTAAACCTTCTCTGGACCTCCACAAATAATTCAAGACCAAAATTAGCCAAATCAGCCGTTCTCGAGTTTTAGCGAGACTAACGAACAGCAATTCATTTTTATATATAAAGATGTAGATTCAGTTACGTAAGTAATGGTTAAGGCTGAGAGGTTTATGGGTTAACAAGAATATGAGACCCATGATGCCAGGAATCGTTAAATCTACATAATCCTATGTATTTGGTGTTATATATATGTATATGTATTACACACGGTGGGTGACACATGTCTCGATGTGACAATATTGGCGGCGGTGCTGGACCTGCCACTTCCCGCTCTGTGTAATAGAACTCCCCTTCGGGATCACTGTCACCTTGTCTTTGGCCTGACATGTGAACAATCATAAAATTAACCTTATGTACATGAAATAATTCTACTGCCTACTAATATTATAAACGCGAATGATTGTAAGTACGGATATATGAATATCTAGATGTATGAATGTATGGATGTTTATTACTCTATCACGTAAAGACGGCTAAATGGATTTGGCTGAAATATACGGTACAGGGACAGATGATAGTCTGGAATAACATAGATTACTTTTTATCCTTGGAATAGGTTCCCATGGGAATCGGGTACGGGATCAGGAATGCACACGAGTTGAGCCGCGGGTAACACCTTGTACATTTTTATATAAACGTGAATGAGATAACTAAAAACGTAAAATAGCATTTTGAAACTTGATATTTATTAAAATGATCTGAAACAGCCTTTTTTTTACGTGCGGAAATCCCTTCGGATAGCCCCCCCCCCCCCGCCGACCAGTGGGGGTGGTTATGTCGTGTATCGACTAAAACCGCACGGTGTCCTTCCCAAGTGTCCGGTGCCGGGCACCCCGGGTAAGCCCTCTAAAGGATAACCCCAGGGTTACCGGCGGACTTTGGCCGCCACCGCGGCCTCGCCTGGTGGGGTCGGGTTTTATCCCGCTTCGATGAGTTGGCAGGCGTGTGTAGAGCACACACGACACGCCTCCGCCACGGCCTGCTTCTGTAAGGACGGCGAGTCGGCCAACTGCCATCCTCAGGCCGCGATCATGGAGGTCGGTAGTCCCGGGCGTAGATGAGTCTGCGGCGGCGGCGG
Organism: Cybosia mesomella; assembly: GCA_946251805.1. Classification (NCBI taxonomy): domain Eukaryota; kingdom Metazoa; phylum Arthropoda; class Insecta; order Lepidoptera; family Erebidae; genus Cybosia; species Cybosia mesomella. Next base: position 22,159,504 of record OX276390.1, on the reverse strand, counting down.
CCTCGCCGCAGACTGCGAAACTCGTGGGGCAGGGTTCTCTCCCGCTCCCTCTCCGCCGTCTCTTTCGCGCGTATTACCTGCTCGCAGAAAGAGGCGGCGGCGTGCCACTTGCTCCCGTCGGAGACCACGGTCCTCACCATGGTCTCCAACGAGAGATCGTCCACGCCCAGGACCAAAGTCAAAGTCAAAGTCTTTATTTTTCAAAATAGTGCAACGTAATTACATCTTTTTGACGTCAGAATCTGACTCGCCCACGCTCTGAAACAGCCATAAAATAAAGATTTTCAGTTTTTTAAACAATGTTAACTAGATTACGCAAGGTATTGAGATAAATGAAAGACATTATAGTTATTCTTTATCTTAGAATGGGACATTAAAGTGGTTTCATAACATTTTACATAACTTTAACAGTGTATTACTTACATGTAACAAAGGGTAATTTCACTAATAGACAGAAAGACCAACTCCTTTTATGTAAGAATTTATATTTTTATACTGAATGCGGAAGACGAAAGACCGGGTGCTGTGGCACAAATTGAAAAAGTCTAGTCTACTCAGTTCTATCTTCATTAGACCACTACTCCTACATTTATTTCCATTAGATCAAACGATTGACTGATACCTCTTGATATAGACATAGAGTCACGAAATATGAATCGGGGTCATTGTTAGTGCAACAGTTGGTTTCATCATTCTTAGCTTTGCACATTTAATATTACTTTATTAATAATTGATGTATAACACTTTGTTTTTTAGTAATTGCCTAGTTTATTTGTTATTTCATCAGTTTAAATGTACATTTGTGATCCAATTAGACACCAATGTCACTAAATTTTGAAGTGCAGTATTTCAATTTTTTTCATTCTTTTCTCTAGCACTTTAGACACTTATTAGATGGTTGTTAGGTAACTTTAAATGATATTACAATATGTATGTATTTACCACCAAAAATGTATCTAAGTATGTCTATCCGCATTCTAGAACTCATAACACAAGCTAGTTAAGCTATGCTTACTTTGGGTCTAGATAGCGCTGTGTAAAGTGACGTAGAATATTTACTTATTATTTATATGTATTTATATCTATATTATAATCTACCAAATGGCTTTTAATAGGTAATATTATACCTTTAGAAAAGTGCGCTAATTATAAAATGAACATGTTTTTAATGTGTATCGGATATCATTCTTAATGAGCTTTCTACCTTTTTTTTTTTTTTTTTTTTTTTTCGTGCGGAAATCCCTTCGGATACCCCCCCGCGTGCCAGCGGGGGCGGTTATGTCGGGCTTGAACCGACTAAAACCGCACGCCGTCTCGGGTCTACAGACGCCGGGGTGTAAGGTTGCCCATAGAGCATATCCCTCGCACCCCGACTGACCCTGGGCCATCTCCGGTTTCGAGATGGCCCCCTCGGGTTTGGGAACCACGGTGTCCCCGTCTTGCCCCGGTTTGGGGGAGGGGCGCTAGTCGCCCCACCGTCCCGGCCTGCTTCTGCTGGGGTGACAGGTGGCCTCACCCGCCACCCCCAGGCCTGCGCTCATGGAGGACGGAGGTCGTTAAGCGACCTCCGGCGCCTGAGTTGCCTGCGACGCGCGGCGAGCAAGTTGCGGGCTCGGCGGACCGGGAGAGTTCTAAGTCTCTCCCGGGCGCGCTCCGCCACCTCCTTCGCGAGCATTACATGCTCGCAGAAGGAGGCGGCGGCGGCCCACGCGCTCGCGCTCCGCACCATTGCCGCAATCATGCTGCCGAGCGAGAGGACTCCCACCCCGATGGCTGCCACGAGGTCACGCCTCGGCGCCTCCCACGCCGGGCAGTCCGCCAGCGTGTGCAGCCCTGAGTCCTCGCTCGCGTCGCAGTGATGACACTCAGGCGTTGGCTCCTTCCTGATCCGATGCAGGTGGTCCCCGAAGCACCCCTTCCCTGAGATCACCTGCGTCAGTCGGTAGGAGAGGCTTCCGTGTCGCCTCTCCAGCCAATCCTCCATGATGGGCCTTACCGCCGCTATTGCGGCGTGCCCTGCGCTTGGTTGCCCAAGTCGTTCCTTCCACTCCACCACGATGGCCTGGCGGAGCTGGGACTGCACGGCCTCGATTTCTCGAGGCTCGGGGTTCCATCCCTGCTCCCGCGCCTCCTTTCGCCACTGGTACAGTTGCGAAAGGGCTCTCGCTTCCAGGTCCCATGGCGGAGTTCCGGCAAGGAGACTCGCCGCCTCGAAGGAGATCGTGCGGTACCCTCGTATGACCCTGATGGCCAGAACCCGCTGCGGAGCGCGCAGCATCTGCACAGTTCTGGTCCTCAGGGCCTCCGCCCATATTGGGCACCCATACAGGGCCATGGAACGCACGATCCCCGCGTAGAGTCTCCTGCAGGAGTCATCGGGCCCCCTCATGTTGGGCAACAGCCGAGCCAGAGCAAGAGCTGTGCCCTTCAATTTGGGGGCCAGACTTCGGATGTGCTCTCCGAAGTCCCATCGGCCGTCGAGCACGAGCCCCAAATATTTCATTTGGGGCTTGATGCCGATGCGATTTCCTCCCACGATGAGACTGGATCCCTCGGGTGGCTTGCTCCGAGGCCCATGGAAGAACAGGGCCTCGGTTTTATGCAGGGCCACCTCGAGACCCAGCCGCCGGATCCGCCTAACGACTTGGGCAACCGCGGTCGTGGCCTTTCGGGTCGCTTCGCGGTACGTCGCCCCGCACGCCGTCACGAGCGTGTCGTCCGCGTAGCACGTGACGGCGGCACCGCCTACGAGCTCACCGCGAAGCACCCAGTCGTATCCGATGTTCCACAGGAGCGGCCCCAGGACCGATCCCTGTGGAACACCGCACGACATTTCACGCCGACCGAGACCGGTCACGGTTGGGTAGATGACGGCTCTCTCCGTCAAATACGCCCCGACTATGCGGCGGAGGTAGAGAGGCACTTCGTGATACACGAGCGCCTCCCTAATGCAACTCCAGGGCAAGGTGTTGAACGCGTTGGCGATGTCCAGGGACACCGCCAACATCACCTCACCCCGGGCTACTGCATCCTCCGCCAGAGCCCTCACGCGCATGATGGCATCCACGGTGGAGCGCCTCTGGCGGAAGCCATATTGGCCATCCGCCAGGTCCGGCCCCACTCTTGAGAGGTGCTCGACGAGGCGCTTCGCAATTACTCTTTCAAAGAGCTTGCACACCTCGTCGAGCAACACTATGGGCCGGTAGGCGGACGGCGAGTCCGCCGGGCGCCCCTCCTTTCGGATGAGGACCAGTTTCCCCGTCTTCCACAATTTCGGAAACTGGCCCCGCTCCAAACATGCGCTGAGAAGCCCTCTCAGTCGGGGCTCGAGAGCGTCGTCGACTAGAGCTAGGACCCACGCTCGGCCTGGAATGCCGTCGGGTCCCGGGGCGGTGTGTTTGGCTCTTAGCCTTCTCACCGCCAGCTCTAGTTCTACCCAAGTGACCTCGGGCACGTCGTCGTCTTCCACGTCGGGCGCCATGCGCAACCGAGGCGGAGTCATCCGCGGTGGAACATGTTCCACCGCCCGCGCTGGGAACAGGGAGCCAACAACTCCTCCGAGCAGATCCGGCTGGAGACACCGGGTTAACGGCGGGGCCTTGGGGCGCAGCTTGCCCCTCACCATCCGGTAGGGCCGCCCCCAAGGGTCCCGCTCCAGCGTCTCCAGCAGCTCGCGGAAGGCGTCCCGTTTGGAACGCCTTATCTCCGCTCGGAGGGCTCGTCTGGCCTCCCTGTATCCCTCGTACAACTCCGCCTCTCGGGCCTCCGCATCTGCGGGGCGGCGACGCCTCCTACGGAATCGGGCCCACCGGCGGTGCGTGATCACGCAGCCCCGTCTGAGCTGCGCGATCTCCGACGACCACCAGTAGACCTGACCCCTCGGATTATAGGGCGGAGCCCTAGGCATCGCCGCGTCACAGACACGGGTCATGGCCTCCCGGAACCACTCCGCCTCATCGTCTATGCAGACAGGCCTGTCCATGCAGACAGGCCTGAATGAGCTTTCTACCTACATCATCAATATAAATTCAAATATGAAGTAGGTACATGAAGATAAACCTCGAATATCAATTCAAATTTATCGGTACCAATACAAATTTATTAGATTTACGACCAATCGTTGTAACTTTTTGAACTGGTAATAAGTCGAAACGATTCAAGTCAAATTTTCCTACTTTTCTATTTCTTTCATTCTTGGTCACGCCATAACTTGAGAACGACTCTACCGATTTCATTCGACTTTTTTTTAATACTTTTCTGGTTATAACAGTGTCAAGCGGACTACGGACTCCGAGATGAAGGCCTCAGATGCAATACTGACACAACGCTTAGATGATGATGATGATGATAAGATTCTAACTGTAAGAAAAATAAGAAAATTTCGCGAAAAGTATTCAAAACTCTACCTGGCTCTACCCGGGTACTAGTTTTGAATAAAAATGTATGTTGTTATATTTACGATCTCTTTAAATATGACATAGTGGTCATATGTAAAGACACGACACAATGATGATGTAAGCTTTCTTTAAATATAGCCATGACATTCATTCAATTTATCTAAAGCCTAATGTAATACATAACACTTTATTATCAGCCAAACTTATTTCAATCGGCATTTCTTCGAAGAAATGATAGCTATCTTACCTCCTAAACTAAAAGATGTAGGTGGTTTTACTATAGGTAACGCTTAACGACCTCTGTCCTCCATGAGCGCAGGTCTGGGGGTGGCAGGTGAGGCCGCCTGTCACCCCAGCAGAAGCAGGCCGGGACGGTGGGGTGACTAGCGCCCCTCTCCCAAACCGGGGCAAGACGGGGATACCGTGGTTCCCAAACCCGAGGGGACCATCTCGAAACCGGAGATGGCCCAGGGTCAGTCGGGGTGCGAAGTATATGCTTTATGGCAACCTTGCACCCCGGCATCTGAAGACCCGAGACGGCGTGCGATTTTAGTCGGTTCAAGCCCGACATTACCGCCCCCGCTGGCCGGTGGGGGTACCCGAGGGGATTTCTGCACGAAAAAAAAAAGGGACTATAGGTAAGTACTACAACATTTTATGGTTAGATTGACATGACATCCTGTAAAACTAATCCAGGATGTCCTCTCAATGGTTTCATGGTTTATGTTATGACAATATCACGTGTTTCCAGAATATAGAAGGATTTTCTAAACGGTATTCGAAAAAGGTGACTATTTTACCACTTAGAGATTTTTCTGGGAAGGAAGGTCTCAATGTTATTTAGTATATCAATAAAATGTTTTTCTAATACGAGTATAAGTCCTCTCAATATCTGTCAATGATCACTTGTCACTGGTAATGTAAGGTAATGTCTAAGTTGGTGCACCGTTATTTTTTGTAACAATTTCAACATTTTCGCGGTTCTTGGTAGATTTTTTTAAATTTTGTTCAATAAAAATTCTGATAAGAGCTTTCCGATCCAAATTAATAAATTATATTTTTTGTTGGCAGCACCCGCAATGGAATACTTTTATGGGTTACGGTATCTCAAATAATTGAAAAATAATTTAGCACTATCCACTCACGCTCAGACACTCACACAAAAATCCAATGTATAAATACTTACACTTACCATAGTATCCAAAATTGTCATTAATGCGAATAAATTGTAAAATTGTATTTCTATTTAATTTCCAAAATATAAGTCAAAAGCAGGAGGAAGTCAGTAATCAAGAAATAAAAAATAAACTGGAATAGACAATGGTAACTATTTTACCATCAACCCACGAAATAACGTTATCCTAAACGGATCACGGTAAATTAATTACCACCAGAAAACAACGCCTTCCCCTTAATTTTTTCTTAATTTTCATACTTTTTATTTAAATTAGTGATCCCTAATTACCCAAATTCAATGTGCTTTTTAAAAATAATGCACATAGGCTCGCGTTTGTTTAAGGGTTAACTGCCGCATAGAGATTTTTTTTTATTAATCACCCAATTGCATGGAAGTGAGTAAAGTAAAGCATAGCATACCAAATGCTAAATTACGACTACAAGAAAAGTAATTTTAAGTTTTTTACAATTTTCCACACCTCGACGTAATTCGCAACTATTACTGAATTCCTTCGAAAAACCTTAATCGCACCGAGTGCAAGACACCATATGGCCGTTATGGCCATCAACCATGTCCAAAGACATAAATGGGCACGTTGTCGTCACAGTCGGAATACCTGCGCGCGGCGGTGGCGTGGAGGGGCAGCCTTGTCGCGCGGGGTAGGGGGGGCGGCACTCCCGCGCAACCTGCTACCTCTGTCACTCCTCGCGGCTAGAGCCTCGCCCGCGCATGTTCGGCACCCATAACCGTTTACACAATACCTAGTACGAACACTTGTGTGCTTAAAACCCTTTAAACAAACCAAATATTAGTGCTTAACTAAGTGAAGTGACAGAAAGATCTAGTGATGTGCTCATAGATATTGACCAATAAGGTAAACAATATCATAAAACCTTAGTTTTATACATATTCTGTTGATTTACGATCAACAAGGGCATTTGTAAGTTAGCCGTGTAGCTAAGTTTAGCATACATTAGTATCTTGTCATTGATAAAATTAACGTAGAGCCTTAAAACCATGTTTACAATACACTTATAGTTTTTCATACTATAAGATTGTTGTAGTATATTAGACAGGTGGATTGTGAATGACTAGGCCGTTTTTAGACAGCTGACCGGTTTATCGCTTGCATCACAAAAGTTCAATGGAGAAGTGTGTCATCGAAGTCTGCGCATTCTTCACATTACCGAAGTGCAGAAAGTGTGAAATATTACGAAGTGTCTATTTAATGACATCATCCTTTAACATGTTCACACTCCAAACACCCGCGCACATGTCGTGAGTTTTTTATGTACATACTTAAATCAATGATCAATGGTTAATGACAATAACATAACGTGACAAAGACTTTAATTGTAATAAAAACTATACGCTTTTTGTCACATAAATTTTATTATAGTCTATTCACAAATGGTTCTGATTGGCTAAAACGTATTATTTTAATGTAGATCATTGTTCATTAAGCCATGTTTCGATTAAATGAAGAATAATAAAATCTATACATATAAAACAAAGTCGTTTTAGTGATGACCCGGAAAAACTCAAGAACGGGTGGTTAAACCCCGACAGTTAGCGGGGGTGGTTATGTCGGACTCGAACCGACTGAAACCTCACGCCATCTTGGGATGAGGTTTTAATTTAATACCGGGGTGCAAGGAGACATTCACGAAATAAATTCAGCTGATAAGGTAACTAACGTTACTTGATCCTAAGGCGGAATGAAGTTTGGCGGGTCAGCTAGTATCAATACGTCGAATACAATAATAAATTGTAGGGCACAACGAGATTTTCCGTTTAAATATGAAACCCGATTGATTAAGTAAAAACGATAGCAAAAATTGACATTGACACAATTTGCAAAGTATTTGTCTTTATCAACTGTCTAAAGTTGTCATAGATATCGATGAATGGTCGCGGGTATCACCTTAGAAGTCCGTAAGAACTATACAGGCGGGGCACATCATACCGCTCTGCTACTTTATGATATACGTCGGACCACATCGCAACGTAAATAATATAAGTAAGTCAGTCAAAAGGTGAACGTTGAGTGATAACCACATTATATGCGCCAGCCTTAAGTAGGCATTAAGTTCTTATAGACACTAACCACTTACCATCAGGCGTGTTGCAAGTGGCCCTTTTTCATATAGATAGGTATCACTTTGCTAAGGGCATGTCGTTCCAATTAAAACCATACGAAATCACTGATATTCAACCTGGGTATTAGTAGACCTGAAGAATTGATTGAGCTGAGTGAGACGAAGTCGAGCGAAAGCTCCTCATACCAGACTTCAGGATTTTCTTTGTCACAGGTCTCCTCCTAAACTACTAATCCAATCAGAACCAAATTTGGCATAATTAAAGAGGTCAATCAAAGGAAGGTTTATGGATATATTTTGAAAAAATTAATGCTACCACAGAGGAATGATCACCGTTAAAAAAATTCCAGATGGAATTACATAATAACCGCTCGAGACACTGTAACCAAACTTTACACGCTCAGAAAGCATGTCCAGAGTTATGACTTTCAAAAAGCATTTTCAAAATCGGACTTGCCACGGAGGAATGATCACTGTTTAAAATTTTCAAAATCTGATTCCGCAATAGCGGTCAAATCTATTGGACAAGTTTTGGCGCCAAAACAGTCGTCCAAAACTCCCGAATAAATTCAAATCACGATGTCTTACTCAGCTCAACATTGCAAGCAGCGATTCGCCTTGCAGACCTAGTATGCCTGTACATTGTAAAGCAAAGTGCCTACTAGCCTGCGGCAGCTCTATGCACTATTACTGGTCATCTTATTGATTTGTAGGAGATACAAAGTGGGGTTGGGAGTACGAGAGCCAAAAAGGGACCAGGATATACTTAGGTCCTTTCTAAAACAAGACGAAAATGATAAATATCAAGTTCTCGCGATTAATTTAGAAATCCAAAATGAAAGGTTGACAATGGAAGAGTTCTGCATACCGATGGCCTTAAAGTAGCGCACCTTGATTTATGAGTGGTCGCCGGCCCTGTTAAATTTCTATCTTAACGCCTTTCAGATGACCCTCCCAGACCAGAGTAACCTAGTAAGGTGGGGGAAGGCCACAGTCAAACAATGTTATACTTGTGACGAGGCAAAAGGGACGGCTAGGCACATATTAGTAGGATGTAGGGTACTTCTCGATAGAGGCCAATACTCACGCCGCCACGATAAAATCCAGGAACAAACCTTATTCAATCTTAGATACTGCCCCAGATTGGACTTTCTTAATCGACACGTATGAAAAGCACTATAAAATTCCGGAAGATGTTGGAGTTTCGTCATCTAGACCTGACATATTTCTTTATTCGAAAACGATAAAATAAATACTATGATCTCACGAACGAATTAATCAAAAACTGTTACGTGGTTTATTTGTATCCAGTGGAAGTGGGAGCAAGAGGTATACCAGCAAAATCTCTCTATAACCTACTTAAAGATCTAGGCCTATCGAGATCTACAATACGCTCATTACTAGGACGAATGTCTGAAGCGGCACTAGTAGGTTCGCATCAAATTTGGTTAGGCAGGGAGGGGAACTTGGGTAGTGAAGGTGAGTGTTGATGTACATCAACAAGAGGGGCCCCTTTTAAACCTACACTTGGGTCGCAAGTCGCAAGCACTGTCCCGAGTTCCCAACTCAGCAACGCGATGGACCCGCCACCTGCACGAAGAATCCATGGATTGCTAAAAATATAGATATTTAACTCACTGCCTGCCGTGAAACACAAACAATCACAAGCATGCTGGCTCCTCCTCTCTCCTGATTTATTTTAATGAAACCCCTTTAGAATATAATATCCTATCCTCCTATACCCTTCACGTATTCTCCTGCTATAGACTCACCAGGACAATTTCAGATTTTTCCTTTATTGTTTTAATTTTAATTTTAACAGGCGATAGGGATAGGGTTGACGGTATATTCAGGGAACCACTTTTTTGAAAAGCCACCATTCTACCTGTTGACAGTCAAGATTACGAGTTAGCCAGTCAATGGTCTGTGTTAGACTGAATTCTGAATTTATAAACAAATTTCTGGGCCAAATTTTTATAGATGTATTCATCCAGTAGCATCTAGCTAAGAGGCGTCACCTAACCCCTAAGCCTGGCCAAGTGGCAGTCTGGGGTAGACTATCCATCGCTCTAAAAAAATTAAGACCAACCCGTTTGTTCCGTGACCGTCTCCACTATACTAAACAAAAAGACACGCGGAGAAACCACGTTATAGAAAACATGGGCAACTTCTGCCTCGAAATAATGGAAACTAGCATCTTATTTTGAAAGAAATACAATAAGTTTGTCCTAATCATTGCGGCACATTTTTTATTTTAACCTGGCTGGAGATAAAGCACAGTACATATATATATGAAAATGTTGTAGCTATATAAAATATTAGGGTAATTCCGGTTAAAAACATTCATAATTTTACTTTATAACGGTTACGTTACGTGTTTATTCTAAAAAGGTTTCGCAAAGTGAAGATCAACGTCATGCATAGGAATGAATTTGATTTTATATTCATTAATTTAGTATGGATGTGATCATAATATACTTATGCATACCATAACGATATTACTTTGAAATACTTCAATACGTGTGTCAAATTTTCATTCTTTTTAGGGTTCCGTACCGCTAAAGGTAAAAATGGAACCCTTATAAGATAAGATCACTTTCTGTCCGTGGGTCACCTACGATTTTCTCAGGATTGGGAGGACTTAGGAAGTTGAAATTGATAGCAAATACTGAGGTCTATAGTCCCTATTAGATTTATAAAAATCAAGGTCTGTGTCAACACGATAAAAAAATTTAGGTAAATTTAGATTTTTGCGTAAACTTGTAAGTACCAAAATGTACCTTAATTTTCATCTTTTTGTTTTCGAATTTTTCCCTTCACTTGTGCTGTAAGACATTGCTTTTACCAAAATTGTCGATTCTTGGTCAACCGAAAGTACCCTTTTTTTTTTCTTTTTTTTATCGTGCGGAAATCCCTTCGGATACCCCCCCGCCGGCCAGCGGGGGCGGTTATGTCGGGCTTGCACCGACTAAAACCGCACGCCGTCTCGGGTCTCCTGACCCTGGGCCATCTCACCACTAACAGCATCGCTCATCCTGTCTCCTCTGAAAGCAGAGGAGTACGGAGAGCGATGTGTTCCCGCCACGTTGGGTATTGGCCGACGATCAATGCCAACCCTATGAAGGGGTGAAGGGGAAGCCATTGACCGCCCAGGGTGTACCGGCCGCTCCGATTCCGTTCCCCCCGTACTGCAGCGGGATCGGAATCGGAGCGACACTCGAGGAGGTTACCCAACACACACCCCAACCGAAAGTACCCCATAGGTTTTGGTTCGAAAACCTATATGATGGTTCCCGTTGACCTAGAATCTCGAAATTTGGCAAAAAAACAAGGTCTTTCACCACAAATAAAGCTAAAATTCCAATAAATAAAAAAGTTGTAAATTAAAGTGTGTCCCCATACATACATAGAGTTAATGCCAATTAAAATAAGGCTCTGAGTTATATGGGTGCTCATACAATTTACAGGTCAAGTTTAATTGGAACCAACCACGAAAAATGTATCCAGTTTTGTACAGAACCCTCAGAGCGCGAGTCCAACTCGCACTTGACCGGTTTTTATATGTGAATGTTGGCCAGGTATTGGCAGAGAGACCGATATTCTCAGCAATCCATGGATTCTCCGTGCGGGTGCCGGGTCCATCGCGTTGCTGAGTTGGGAACTCGGGACAGTGTTTGGGACTTGCGACCCAAGTGTAGGTTTAGAAGGGGCCCCTTTTTCTCACCTTCACTACCCAAGTTCCCCCCCCCCCCCTGCCTAACCAAATTTGATGCGAACGTACTAGTGCCACTTAAGACATTCCTCCTAGTAATGAGCTTATTGTACCTCTCGATAGGCCTAGATCTTTAAGTAGGTTATAGAGAGATTTTGCTAGTATGCCTCTCGCTCCCACTTCCACGGCGAACAAATTAACAACGTAACCGTTTTACTTCAGGCCACCAACCAAGTGGAACCGAAGTCTTAAAATCACGCAAAAAAAATCAAAATCTTACACCCACTTTTTATCACTTTTCTCGACGTTTCACATAATTCTAAGTCTAATTAAGCAAAAAAAAAATTTGTGTCGGTCTGTCTGTTCTGGATGTCTGTTTACGCAATAACTCCGACTTATCCGATTTAAAAAATTCTTTCGCCAATCATCTTGTTTGGTTAATGGGAAGAACTGATTAGATTTTGGGGTTTGTACGTTCAAGGTTTCGGGTACCTACCATACAAATTGTCCCTAAAAATAAGTTTGGCCCGAAGTTTGACAATCACTGTGTGATTTCCGCCCCACTAGATTTGGTTAATTCGTTTGTGAGATCATAGTATTTATTTTTCTTTATTGTGTGGTCCTTCGGTATATTTGTTTCCCACGGTACAGTAAGTTCCACAAGGACCACATATTTTATCATTTTCGAGTAAAGAAATATGTCAGGTCTAGATGACGTCATGAAGGAGTGGTTGGAGAGGGACCATGGGGACCTATCCTACCGGATGTGCCAGATATTTACCGGACACGGGTGTTTCGGTAAGTATCTATGGTGCATCTACCGGGAGACAACGCCGCAGTGCCAGCACTGCGAGGATCCTGGCGAAGACACGGCGCTCCACACGTTGGTGGAGTGCCCTGCGTGGGCGAGTCAACGCCGGGATCTCGTTGCGGTCCTGGGCGTGGACGTTCTCTCGTTGGAGACCATGGTGAGGGCCGTGGTCTCCGACGGGAGCAAGTGGCACGCCGCCGCCTCTTTCTGTGAGCAGGTAATGCGCGCGAAAGAGATGGCGGAGAGGCGCTCCCTCTCCCTGAGAACCCTGCCCCTCGAGTTTCGCAGTCTGCGGCGAGGACGCCCCAGACTCATCTACGCCCGGGACTACCGACCTCCATGATCGGGGACTCCTGAGGACGGCAGTTGGCCGACTCGCCGCCCTTACAGAAGCAGGCCGTGGCGGAGGCGTGTCGTGTGTGCCCTACACACGCCTGCCAACTCACCGAAGCGGGATAAAACCCAACCCCACCAGGCGAAGCCGCGGTGGCGGCCAAAGTCCGCCGGCAACCCTGGGGTTATCCTTTCGGGGGCTTACCCGGGGTACCCGGCAACGGACACTTGGGGAGGACACCGTGCGGTTTTAGTCGATACACGACATAACCACCCCCGCTGGCCGGCGGGGGGGTATCCGAAGGGATTTCCGCACGTAAAAAAACAAAGTCTAGATGACGAAACCCCAACATCCTCCGGAATGTTATAGTGCTACACAACAACTTATTTGTTTTGTGGACGTAAAACAGGTTAGGTAACGATATAATCTATAATATTATGTAAAATACATCACAAATGGCTGCCGGTATAGAACTCAGGTTTCTTATCATTTTGAATTGAGAATCGTTGAAATGACGTCAATATAGCTAGTCAATATAGCTAGTTAAATAAAGTTTTTTGTCGAAGGCGTACATAGTAAACTATCATATACTTAACTATAAAATAACTATGGTCTTCAACGGTTCTGATTTTTTTTTAAATCGTAATTTAAATATATGAAAAAAATTATGAATAAAAATAAAGGATAATTTATCTGGATACGAATAAATATCAAAAATATGGTGACATGCATCAATATATTTTTCTGATCTTCACAGAAGACAGAACTATTATACAAAATGTATCTAAAAGATTCTGGAAATATATCTTGCCGGATCCTATTGATGAAGTAAATGCCACACCAAAAAAATTAATTGAATTGATGAAGTAAATGAATTCCCAAAAGGCTTAATGTAGAGCTAAAAGGGAACCATCTTACGAGAGGTATGTTAGTGATAGTTCACAGAGGAAAATAGGAAAGTGCCATCAGATGAATTAAATAGTATGTAGATTCCATCACTTATCTCGGAGCCAACTAAGACCCAACCCTACGTTTAGACGAGAATAAACACTTAAAATCTAATCCACTTGACTTAGTTTGGATTGACCCATGGTAGTTCCTCAAAAAGGATTCAAGATAATTAAGGGTATCCTTTCGAAGCACATAAATGTAAATCACGTCAAGACTAAACAGGCCACGGGGTAACACTTACTTAGATTAACACTCTAATGATAAAATGCGACATTGTTGCGATGGACCAAACCTCGATACCATCTGCTACTAATATATTTATGTTTACTAATAATTTGTGTCTGTACAAAAGAGATAATTTAAAAAATTATGTTAAATTAACGATTCTGAACCTAACAATTTTTTTTTTTGGAATCTTGTCTGTTTGTTCGCGATGGAAGCAAAGAGTAACGGAACGGATTTTGATGCCCGTTTTTTTCTATTACAAAGGTCTTGGTCAGACTTAAAATCTACGGTATATTTGTTTACAATTGGTTAAGTAGAACCGGAGAAAACCAAAAAACAATAACAGACGTCCGCGCGGGTGGAGCCGCGGACATCAGCTAGTTTATTATAAAAGTGAAATTTTGGAGGGTTGGATGAATGTATGAGTGACTGAAACCATCGGGATTAAATTTAGCACAGATATAGATTAAAGTCTGGAATATTACCCAGGCTATTCTTTATCCCGGAAATAAGTTTAGGAATTAGCTGTGGTTTTTAGGGTTCCGTTGCCAATTGGCAAAAAACGGAACCCTTATAGATTCGTCATGTCTGTCTGTCTGTCCGTTCGTATTTCACAGCCACTTTAAGAGAATGATAAACGTAAAAAAAATTATGATGTACATTACCATGTAAACTTCCACCGAAAATTGGTTGGAACGAGATGTAGCTAGTAGTTTTTTCTTATCGTAAAACACAATTTACATTAAATCAACTCAAATATAAAATTTTAAAAAGCATTATTATGTTACTTGCTGCTACGGAACCCTTCATGGGCGAGTCCGACTCGCACTTGGCCGCTTTTTTAAGATTGAATTAGCCGTGAACCATTTTACACAGTATTAACAAGGCCCAAACTAAGTATAGCCTACAATATGGGTTCTAGAATACGAATACACATACTTATTTTATTTACATACATTATAAATAGAAATACACAGACCAATGTGAATAGACATATTTGCACTGAGCGGGAATCAATCCCCCTACCTCTAACGTAGTAGTTGGGGGTTCTACTACCACAAAGTAGTAATTCCGTTTGCACTCTGGGGTCCTTAGGGTCCGCTCTTCTACGCTTTCTCTCTTGATGTGGCTCCACTTACCTTTTAGAGGAGCGTCTGCTGTCGAACCCCACAAACTTGAAAGGAAAGCCTACGCCAGGTTCTCGTCCATTAATCAGCAGATGTACCGGTTGGTATACCCATAGTAATTACATTATCTTTTCTAATATACACGGTATGTGTGTAGATAACTGTTTCTACGTGGATGGCTCGCAGTTCGCACATTATCGGAGGCAGTCGTGCATGAAGCTGAACGTTAGCCAGCCGCTTGTTAAAAATAAAATTATGTAATTTTAGCACCCCTCGACTTTATTCTTTGTGTACACACCTTCGTTAACGATTCAAGAAAAACGGCTAACTAAGGTGCTTATTGTTACTTTTCTGTATTGTATTAGCGATATTGAAGAATAATTGTACATTGGACGCAATCTGTAGGACTTGAGAGTTGGTTACTCAGTATTTAAATACATATCATAAAATCGTAACCAGGTGAAAACTGTACATTGAATATTTTTTCAAAAAATAATTGATATGTGATGTAGGGGGATACCGATGCCAAAATTTTTTGAATTTTTATCTGTTTATTTGCTTTTAATTATCGATGTCCGAGTATCACTATAAACCACTGAACAGATTCAGTTGAAATTTTGCATGAACATTCTTCTAGGGTATGGTCATAAACTACGCTATATATCTTCACTTTATTACGTACGATAGGATGGGAGGGTAAAAACTCGAAGCTCCACAGTTACACACGTATAAAAGATAGTTGATTGGAGATGCGTAAACATTTCATAATGAATATCATCACGCTATTATATTGAGGAATTGGGCAGAATTGATGTCGATGTTACATATTTCTCTATCTATTTCGAACGAATTGTCAATGTAATACGAGTGTACTACACCTCACCCAGTCCATTCAATAAAATAACTTAATACTTACTTGTTAGTATCGAGACTGCAGAAATAAACATACCTTGACCTATTCTGAACTTAACGCGTACGAAGTCGTGGGCAACAGCTAGTATAATAATAATAATATAATGTTTATTTGAAAACAAAGGAATGCCATACCTACAATGTAGGCATTACTTAATTTGGCAGCCATCGATAAGTATAAAAAATTATAATTTAATACTAGCAGAGCCCTGCGGCTTCGCCCGTAGCATAATTCGCCCCTTAAGCATCCATTTGTTATGACAATTTTCACATACTAGATCACACACAATGACATTTATGGTTACTGCTCCGCTCCTCTGGGTAGTAGCGTAATTCTAACCTAACTTTCCTTGATAAATGAGCTATCCAATATAAAAAAAAAATTTCTATTCGAATCAGTAGATCCTGAGATTAGCGCGTTCAACCGAACAAACAAACTTTTTAGCTTTATAATATTAGTAGAGATATAATATTAGTATAGATATAATATTACTATAGATTAAAGTTAGACATTTGAGAGTTTCCGAGGGATAGATGTATGTATATGTGTGTGAGGGTGTGTGTGTACATGTGTACGAATTGTTCTTTGTATGTGTGCGGATGTTTGTTACTATTTACGCAAAAACGGATCTGGACATAATTTGGCACAGGAATACTTTATAGTCTGATAAAATACAGAAACTACTTCGTATCCCGACAATAGATTACTGTGAGCTACGGGCACCAGTTAATAATAAATAAATATTGTTGTATTGGAAATGAGCAACATCAATATTATATTGGTGAAATACATTATAACCATTAGAAAATACCAGAAAATACCATAGGAAGCATGATTTATCATATTGCTTGTACAAACAGCACCTAAATAAAACCTTGCCCTGCCATTTTAACAATATTCATTAAACATCCAAACTCGTTTCAGTGCTCTTACCACCTCTCACCTTCCCTTAACTTCGCCCATGTTGGTAGGCAATATCCACTTACTAGTTGACCCGAGGGACGTTGTACTGTCCAATTTCCAATAAATAGTTTTGCGACATAATATTATTTCCTATTAATTTCCGAAAAGGAACCTATGTCTATCTCTTGAATCGTGAATTATTACTCGAGGTAGGTAATACAAAAACCACTCAGAAAAAATACTTTCATTATAGCCTAAGCTTAAAAAGAATATGACAAATTTCCGTCGTTCATGAACCGATTTAAAAAAAATATTTTGCATTGCGTTTGGTTTCATTCCAAGTTGGTCCCATATAAATTTCATTAGTATTGGACTTAAACTCCGGAGATGCAGCAGGAAAAAATAATCGAAGTATAGTTATAGGTGGGATTTCCGCACGATAAAAAAAAAAAAAAAGGTATAGGTGTATAATCGAAGATAACGTCAAATGCCAAAATATGTCTTTTGTTTGGAATACATATTTTGAAAGGCTGTATATATTGGTGCCGATTCTTCCGTTATAAAACTCTCTAAACTCTCTCTAGACTCCCTTTTTAATAAAGTCTAGATTTAATCAGACGGCACATAGAACAATTCAAATGAAATAGTTTTAGAGATAGTCTAGTTTAGTGAGATGAGCAACAGATTTAAGCCTTTGTGTGAATTTAATAGCAAATAAACGATTTATTTTAATATATTCCCTCATCGCGAGCATTCGCCTGTAATATACCGTTACAGATTCGAACAATAGATACATCAGTGAGGGAGCGGAGAGTGGAGAGTGGTGACTGGAGAGTAGAGAGTGGTGACTGGAGAGTGAACAGTAGATAGTGGAGAGTGGAGTGGAGGAAAGTGGAGTGGAGAGTAGAGCGGAGAGTGGAGCGGAGAGTGGAGCCAAGAGTGGAGCGGGGAGTGGAGCGGAGAGTGGAGCGGAGAGTGGCGGCAGAAATGAAGAGTACTGTGGAGAGTGAAGTAGAACGTTGGGGGAGAGTGAAGCGGAGAGTGGAGTGGAAAAGAGTGCGGAAGTGGAGAGTGGCGGCTGAAATGAGGAGAAGTGTGGAGAGTGAAGTAGAACGTTGGGGGAGAGTGAAGCGGAGAGTGGAGTGGAAAGGAGTGCGGAGTGGAGAGTGGCGGCTTAAATGAGGAGAAGTGTGGAGAGTGAAGTAGAACGTTGGAGGAGAGTGAAGTGGAAAGGAGTGCAGAGTGGAGAGTGAAGTGGAGAATGGAGTGGAAAATGAAATGGAAGGGAGAGTGGAAAGGAGAGTGGAGTTGAGGGTGGAGTGTAGTTACCAAAACAGCGCATTCCGACACGGATAGATTAGGTTAGTAGTGTATACCGTCCGTGATATGTTACTTGTGACAAAGCACGAATATATAGGAGCCCTACGATGCGGGGCACCTTCTTCATCATTCACTAAGCTACAACGTTAACCTCCCCTAGAAACTGGTACTCCTATTCACTGACGGACGTGGCTCTGGTGTAGGGATTCCTTTCGTGGTTGGGAGGTCGGAAGGCAGTCACTCCCATAAAAGAAGAAGAAGAAAATAAAAGAAGGAGAAGGAGTTAACGATCCCCGGACTCCGAGGTGACAGCCTGGAATGCAAACGGGAACAAACATAAGATGTTGAGTTACATTTATTAAAAAGGGAATAATTAAGTATTTTAATTTTAAAAAAACTGACTTTAAAATCCGAAAAATACTGAAGAGTGTAATATTACTGAATAACATATTTATTTAATTCTAAACATTCTGTTGAAGTTGGCGCCAAATCCGAAACAACGGTACAAAATAACAAAAATTCAATATCCGATAATGACGTCAACCCACATTTCATTACAGGACACACTAACAGATCAAATTAAGAACCTTCTTTTTTGAAATTAGTCAAGTAAACTAAAACTTCTACTTCTTCTCCAGAATATAATAAATACTTTTCTGAAAACCGCATCAAAATCGGATAAACCAAACACGAGATATCGCGGACAAACATACATACAAACATATGGGTCAAACTGTGAATCTCCTTTTGAACTCGGTTGAAAAAACAAAATCGGGTTGTTAGATTTTATAACATAATTAAATTATAGTTATACAGATTAAACAAAATGTACATGTTGTGCACAGTGCTGCAACTGCAACTTAGCAATTGTAAAAATATGAGACAATACCTCAGTAAAGTCTCATGATTTTACGTTAATCTATCTATCTATACTGTTAGAAAATTGTAAATTATTTGTACCTGTACATTGGAGATATTTAACACAAAAAAATTGGGTTATGTTAAATGAACGATTCCGAACACAAAAATATTTTTTCTCAAATTCTCGTCTGGTTATCTGTTTATTTCCGATGAACGCAAAAACTACTGAATGAATTTTACGGGTGTTTCTATTAGAAAGGTCTTGGACTTCTTAAAATCTGCCGTATGTTTGATTGCAATTGGTTAAGTAAAACCGGAGATATGACCAATAAACGATAACCGACCTCTGCGCGGGCAGAGCCGCGGGCATCGGCTCGTAATGTATAAATATAGAATGCTTCAGGTAGGCTCAAGAGAAGATGGATAGTATACGTGAAATCGGATATATTAAGGAAGGGACTGACTAAGGAGATGACATCTGACAGGAATGTAGGTATGACATATATTGCGTCTACCTCAAATAATTGCAATAAGGACAGGTATAGAATGAAATGAATTGTACTAATTTGTTGTGCACAATGTTGCAACGTTGGAATTTTAAACACTAAGAATATGAATCAATACTGAGACATAAACCATAAAAGTTACGTTATAATTATGAGTGAAGTGCACAGAGTCAGTAACGTGTCAATATTGTTTAGACATTCATCATATCAGTGGCATAATAAAAAACGTACCAACGGTATTTTTTTATAATATATAAACATAAAAGTTGAATGCTCACTCTAAATTAAATCTCATACTGCTGATTCTGAACTTAGACTGCACGTTTAGTATATTGGTTTACGTAATTACCTCACCAACGCAACGGCCAATGCGTTTAATGTTGTGGCTCACTCACATGGAACAATTATTATTTCTGTAATTCCGAAATAATTGTTATAAATTTATAAGTGCTTTGTTTCTGCTAGTAATGAAATTCTGTTAAGACAAAAAAGGTATTTTTAACAATTTCCAAAAGTTATACTCTCAATTTGAAGGAATAATTCTATATAAATTTAGCGCAATTTTCAAAATGGTTGTTTATTTTTTTTAGTAAATTGAATTTTTGAGGACATTATTAAAATCTTTCTTTTTAATTATTTATTTTAATAATATTATTTCGGTATGTAAGTTTTTCTTTTCATTTAGAGAATTCGGATTTTTCAGTCTGCCCCGTAAAAATGTATCGCTTAGGTCAATAAATAGATATAATTATATGTAACTGATAAAATCAAAGTGGAAATTGTACCCAAGGATACCACATACCAACTTACTTCATCTTGAAATAAAATAGAAAGTTTTCATTATATCATATCATTCATGAATTCCTCTAATTTTAAGATCCGGATATAGATCCGGATCTTTAATCTATAGAGATTCATAGATATGAAATCTATAGAGATTCGGAAAAAATAAAATTCAAAGTATTAAGTCGGAACTATTGAATTTTCTCAGCATCTGGTGGTACTTTTAATAAGCAGGTGTATGTTCTATGCTCAAATTGTGATGATTATTTTAAGGCGAATAATTTACATTTAGATTATTAACTTTGAAATCTGTGCAATCAGCATCTACTTGTGCCGCTGACACAACGCAATCTCAAGAGTGGTTCATTGGCTTAATATAAGTAATCGTTGCGTTAATGAAAAAAAAAACCAAACTTATTAAATTCACCTTACCTAATGTTAGACAGGTGGAAACCAATGTACAACTCAATGGAAAGTTGTTGAACCTTGTGGAATCGACTGTGTTTTTAGGTTTAAGTATTGATGCTCAATTACAGTGGGGATCACATATTGAAAAAATAACTAGTAGGTTAAGTTCTGCTTCATACGCTGTAAAAAAGATTGACTTTAACAGATGTAAATAGTTTATTTCAGTTATCTTCATAGTATTATGAGCTACGAAATTGACCTTTGGGGTAATGCCGTGGATTTAAATACAATCTTGGTGTTGCAAAAGCGGGCTGTACGGGCCATTTATAATTTGGGCCCAAGATTCTCCCTCCGAGAAAAGTTTTAAGAAACAAACAGTCTAACTGAAGTGTCAAAATATATTTTCGAAAATTTATTGTATATTCGAATCGAAAGAACATTTCCAATTTTTTAAGAGTTTGTGGGCATGCATAACATAAATACTGGGCATAAAAACAATCTTGCAGTTTGTGATAGTCGACTAAACAAGATCAGGGATTCTTTCCAGGGTAACTGTATACACTTCTACAACAAGCTCCCTAAAGGATCAGCCTCTTCATTAATTTAAAAGTCAAATTAAAACTAAACTTTGCCAAAAAGGCTATCATATAACTCAAGAATATTTGGATGACAAACAAGCTTGGATATGAACTGTTTGCTCTTTCACTCAAAAATTGTAATTGGATTAAGTGAACATGTTTCTTGCCGGAGCCTTCTCAGGCCAGGGCCGAGTTTCGCAACGGTGGTCCATTTGCTAAACATTAGTCTAATTGTAGATTGAGATCGGAAAAAGAGAACATCTAAGACGTGACTTGAACCTGCCCAGTCCAGTCCTTGACCATTACCTACAGTGGGAATACTATGACCAACCGAGCTACCTAGACATATTATAGATATATTATCTACGTCTCGGGGCTTTTTTAAATGACGTTTTGTAAGTTCCGTTTTAATGGTCTATGTAACAGTACCGTACAGAATAAATGAATTTTCGACTTTTGACTGTGCTTGATGATACGTACATCATGAAACGTTGGGCGGCACATCGCTCAACGTTTAAATTTTCCTCCAGGGACAGGGACGGTCTTTATGATATCGTAAGATGGGTACCTACAGTTTGGTTTTAATTCACCGAATAAATTATACACCGTAGAAATAGATGTGGGTTCAACGTTAAATACTAATTGAAGTCTTTCATAAATTTAAATAAATAAGAATTAATCGCTAAGTTTGTTGCTAAGCGTACAATTTGAGAACGGTTCGAACTATTTGGATTTTTATAAATTTTAAAGCATTGCACATTTAATATAAATTTCAAGTAAGAAAGATGTGCCCTATCTGAGGTTTCGGTTAGGTGATTAATCTATCACGAATTCAATTTTAAAAATTTCCAATTCTAGAATTTCAAGAGACCACCTAAATATATTCGTGTAATACGGTCAGTTACCTAAATAATATAAAAAAATTACTCTACCTTTAATTTCATTGTTCGTTATGCCTAAGAATTAAGTTAGATCAACAAACCAGAACGGGTCTCGGATTCATTATACCACAAAGCATCCTGTATTGTCAACGCTTTGAAGTCACAACTGTGTAGAAGTTATGATCCTATAGTTATAACTTATATTTTCTTGATTATTCGGTGTGCTCGTGAGTTACTACTGCTGATTCTGGTGTAAAGCAGTTACAGTAGCGGGAAAGAGCATGATATTACTCCTATAACTATATATACCTTTTTTTTTCTTGCGGAAATCCCTTCGGAAACCCCCCCCCCCGCCGGCCAGCGGGGGAGGTTATGTCGGGCTTGTACCGACTAAAACCGCACGCCGTCTCGGGTTTACAGACGGCGGGGTGTAAGTTTGCCCATAGAGCATATCCCTCGCACCCCGAAATATATTTTTTTTCGTGCGGAAATCCCTTCGGATACCCCCCACCGGCCAGCGGGGGTGGTATATTCTTTTATTTTTTATTATCATTTGTAATGGGCTTCAAAATAGGTCCAGTATGTGACCCGTATGTATCTATATATAGTATTGTCGAACGTTAACGCGAAAACTGAACACTGAAATAATACTGTTGTGAAAATTTGTTTTATTTCGATGTATGGTTGTATGCCGGCGATATTCACAATGACTTATGAAGTAATAAATTTTCGCGATTCTTTCATTATGATATAAATATTCTGGGACTGTTGTATGTCTTACCGGTAGTAAAAATTATACCTGAAAATCAAAAAAATATATTAAGTCATAATTAAGAAAGTACCTCTTCTGGGATATAGTTTTTCGTACATGAGCTAAGCAAGTCATCCCAATACTAATGACTTATACTTACTGAATAAAATGGTATTTTCTTTTCCTCCGAAACTCAAGAAGCCGTGAAAATAAGTAAACAAAACGCTATTATAAAGAGGTTGTTGACTTCTGTGACTGCTATTAATGCATACAATAACACACTAAGAAGTAAAATATTAGCTGTGAATACATATGCAATTATTACACTTTCTGTAAAAGATTCCCAGCGGTATAACATTCTTGACGAGAACTCAACTAATCACATAATAAATTTACGAAACAAGCTTACTATAAGTACCTCTCTCGCCCTATCAACTGGAAGTATTTACTATCATCATCATCTTTGCGTTAGTTCTAGCTTCATTCCGCTGGAAGTACTATTTTTGTACTATTATGATTTTTGAGAATCAAACTTTACTGAACTTAGACTCATTTTGGTTCATTTGGCATTCGCTGTACATCCGTCATCATTATATTGCTACATTCTTCTTCTATTTCTTCTTCTTAACATAGGCTACTTTTTACAAGTTCTTATTTAACTTGCTCTGTATGTATGTTAGGTTACATATAGGTATGTTAGTTCGAGGGCACGCCGCAATAGCGGCGGTAAGGCCCATCATGGAGGATTGGCTAGAGAGGCGACACGGAAGCCTCTCGTACCGACTGACGCAGGTGATCTCCGGGAAGGGGTGCTTCGGGGACCACCTGCATCGGATCAGGAAGGAGCCAACGCCTGAGTGTCATCACTGTGACGCGAGCGAGGACTCAGGGCTGCACACGCTGGCGGACTGCCCGGCGTGGGAGGTGCCGAGGCATGACCTCGTGGCAGCCATCGGGGTGGGAGTCCTCTCGCTCGGCAGCATGATTGCGGCAATGGTGCGGAGCGTGAGCGCGTGTGCCGCCGCCACCTCCTTCTGCGAGCATGTGATGCTCGCGAAGGAGATGGCGGAGCGCGCCCGGGAGAGGTTAAGAACTCTCCCGGCCCGCCGAGCCCGCAACATGCTCGCCACGCGTCGCAGGCGACTCAGGCGCCGGAGGTCGCTTAACGACCTCCGTCCTCCATGAGCGCAGGCCTGGGGGTGGCAGGTGAGGCCGCCTGTCACCCCAGCAGAAGCAGGCCGGGACGGTGGGGCGACTAGCGCCCCTCCCCCAAACCGGGGCAAGACGGGGACACCGTGGTTCCCAAACCCGAGGGGGCCATCTCGAAACCGGAGATGGCCCAGGGTCAGTCGGGGTGCGAGGGATATGCTCTATGGGCAACCTTACACCCCGGCGTCTGCAGACCCGAGACGGCGTGCGGTTTTAGTCGGTTCAAGCCCGTCATAACCGCCCCCGCTGCCCGGCGGGGGGGTATCCGAGGGGATTTCCGCACGAAAAAAAAAAAGGTATATTAGTTCGGATCAAATCTTACGACTGAATTTTGTGGCAGTAATCCTCACCGATTGAAATGAAATTTTGCATGCAAGTTTAATTTGGATAACAATGCCTTAATATGATACCATGGAGCTGGTCTGATGATAGAGTAGGAAGGTGGCCTTGGGAACTCCTAAGTTAAACAAGATAAGCCTATCGAATTTGGGCTCATTCGTTCTGTCTGCACAAACTCTCTGGTGTTACATGGTATTCAGGGTCTGATGACAGAGTAGGAAGGTGGCCGAAGGAACTTTTATAGTAAACAAGTTAAATCTGTCGGGTTTGAGCTTTTGTCTTGACAAACCCTCTGATGTGATATGGTATTCAGTGTCTGAGTAGGACGGTGGTCATTAGAACTCCTAACCTAAACAAAATAGAATATACTGCTTCCGGGCTGTTTGGCCGTAGTTCATATGAAACTTGTGTTCCAAACGTTTCTTTGATCACGTGGTCGATCACTCGATAACTGCAAACGCGCCTATAAATACGCCATACGCCAGTGACTCGAAGCTCTACATCAGTCGCAGAGAAGTCGCCGCCGACGAGAGTTCTACGCAGCAGTGATCGACAAAACGTTTGGAACACAAGTTTCATATGGACCACGGCTAAACAGCCCGGAAGCAGTATATTCTACATGCAACGAAACGCCCGCCGTGAAAGCCTAAAGGATTATACTAAACAAGATAAACGTAACGAGTTTAGGCTCATTGATTTTGCCTTGATAAACATAAAATAGATTTTTTATTAATTATTTTTCATACTGATATTCCCAGGGGATAGATCCTAATGCGGGCGAAGCCGCGGGAACTGGCTAGCACTATATGATTTTATAATATAAATTACAATAAAATTAATATTATAATGAAATATATAACATATATTATAAATGCCTGTGGTTCTGCCCGTGTGGAATAGGTACCTGCTGATCTCCTTCCCATGATCCACAGGACCTAACCTAGCTTAAAGTACTCGTATATGTAATATGATCGGGAACAGTACCGTCGTACTCTATGTGGTAAATTTCTTTTCATTCCAATCATCATTTCATTCAATTCATCAGATCATGGGGTCAAATTAATATATTGTCATCCGAATGTCCTATACTCACAAAGTCTCAAATCGATGCGAAAGAATTTGGTATATTTTAACTTCCAAAGTTTGTTTATATAAATATATGTAGTGTGTGTGTTTCCAATTGGATACACACGTCTGACTAAGATCCTATCTTTAAATTCATAAATAAATGTAAAAAGTTAATAAAAGCAGTGCTACATCAAGTTGAAAGTTACAAAACCTAACCTACAAATAGTGGAACAAGACAATAGCAACTTTACCTGGACATACTGTGAGTTATACAACAATAACATTCTCATAGATCTGTTATCAAAAATTTGAAAATACGCACACATTGATAAGTTCACTGTGAGATAGCTGTTATAATTTTCAAAATACACTCACACAAGCCTAAACTCAAAATATCAAAACAATATCAACTGTTTTTGACATAACGAAAATATTCCAACGCTACCAACATAACAGAACACTCAAGTACAGATATTCTCGTTTTGAAATACTAATAATTGACACCTGCGTTTAGTTAAGTTACTCATGGTGCTTTCGGCATCGATATTAGTTCACTGAGTTAAGGGTGCGTTCGGAAAAAGGTTTTGGTATATTAAATAGAATATTGAGAACTGGAAACTTGTAAAAATTAGTCGAACAAATACCTAAGACAGATTAATATAATCTAAGCTTGCTGGCGCGGTTTCTAACAAATATACCGCAGCTTAAATTAAAAAACCCCTCCTATCTACATAGCCTATAGAGCAACAACAAAAAAATTAAAATGCCTTTAAAGCGAACACCCACTGTTTCACCCGCTACACCAGCGCCCGTGGGAGTGCCCAGCAACACTAAGGCAGATGAAGTGGCAGCCAATCTTCTTGCAACCTCGGCAAACCCAGGAAGGAAGAGGAGGAAGGTTGACGAGAGTGGTACTTGTACTACTTCAATAAATTCTATAATAAAGAATAATTTTAATGAGTTCTCAAATAAACAGGATCTACGTTTTCGTGAGTTACAAGAAACAATAAACAAAATTACAGAACAAAACTTAGAGCTCCAGAAGAGTGTGGAAATGATGTCGACTAAATATGATGATTTCCTTCAAAAAATTACTTGCCTCGAAAGGGAGAGAGAAGAAGACAAGAGGACGATCAGGCAACTAGAGGATAAAGTTGAACTGTTAGAGCGTAAAGCGCGCATGACGGGTATCGAAGTAAGAAATATCCCCAAACCCCAACAGGAAACAAAAGATTCCCTCTGCAATGTCATCGTAACTATTGGAAAAACACTTGATGTTAACATCCAACCAAGAGATATTCGTGACATATACAGACTCTCTACTAAAGATAATGCAAACCCAGTTGTAGTGGACTTCCCATCAGTACTGCTGAAAGATAAAATGATAATGGGAGTTAAATCTTTTAACAAAAACAAACCTATTAACCAGAAGCTAAACACCAGTCATATTAATATTAAAGAACCTATCAAACCATTGTACATATCGGAAAGCCTAACCCATAACACACAAAGATTATTCTACCTGGCTAGAACTTTTCAAAAAACCCATAATTACTCCTTTTGTTGGTCTTCAAATGGAGTGGTTTATCTTCGCAAAGAAACTGGCAGTTCCCAGATTCGTGTCACATCGGAAGCCGTCCTCGATACACTAAAGAAAAAGATATGACTATGTGCAGCGTACGAGGACTACAAAATTTATCAAGTGACCATGCATCTCTATGTTTTCTTATTTTTAAAATTGTATACTCATGCCCACTGTGTTCAATATAGGTTAGATTTTTGCATGTTCCTAATTAAGTTATCACACAAACAAAACAAACTCTTCACATTACCTTACACGTGTCATAAGTGCTCACTCAAACAAAGCATCACCTCACCTGAAAAACACACATACAACACAAAAAATAATATACCTAAAAACAGAAACTATGTTGCTCCAACGGCTGCTGTAGTTAGGCAATTATCTTATAAGCTTACCTGTAGTGGTCAAATTGGATGTAGGGTGTGTCTTACCGATAAACTTTACTGGAAAAAATGCCTTTCCATCTACTCTCATGGCTAACTTGAACTGTATCTTGGAGGACGTAGACGATTTTGCTGCCTCTAACTCAATTACATGTCCAGTAAGTGCGACTAAGGAATACTTTCCAACTCAGCCCTCTCTATCTATGATTACCCAAAACATTCGTAGCATAAACTGTAACTTTGCAAGCTTTGAGGTGTTATTGGCGGATCTCGGGATCGAGTGGGATGTGTTAATTCTCACAGAATGCAGGTTGTCCGGGGCATCCACGGTTCCATACATTAGTGGATACAACTCGTTCTCTTCCACAAGAAACCCAATTCAAAATGATGGAGTTGTTGCATACATAAAAGACAATCTCACCTTCTCTGTTGAAGAAATAGAGATGCAGGACTGCAACAATCTCGTCATAAAAATTGGGCGTAGTGACACTGTGATACTGGCGGTTTATCGATCCCCCTCCTACTCGAACTTGGAACCTTTCCTGGTATCTCTCGATGAAGCCCTAAAGGGCTTGAAAAGCTTTAAAAATGTCATAGTCATGGGTGATCTTAATATTGATATAATACCTGTCAACCCTCCGGAGTCTACGTGTCAATACTTGGATTTAGTTGGCTGTCATGGTTTGCTGCCAGCTCATCGATTTGTAACGCGGGATGCTGGCGGGACTTGCATTGATCACGTGATGCTGAAATCTGAAATCCCTGCCATCGCCATTGTACCACAATCCTCCATCACAGATCACAGGGCTGTCATTCTGTGTCTTGAGAAGAAAGTAACTCGAGAATATTCGTCAATAACTCGCGCACGGATTGACCAGGAGGGCCTGAGGAGGGACATAAGTAGCATTAGTTTTGAACCAGTCTATGCTACTGATAACTGTAACACAGCAATGAGTTATGTTATAGGGGAGTTACAAACAGCGTTGATAAACAACTCTACAACTGTCACCTTGGCACGACGTAAGCGGGTGATAAAACCTTGGATCACACAGGGTTTATTGCGATGCATGCGAAATAGGGACATTTTACACAAAAAAACACACGCCTGTCCGGAAAATAACGTGCTGATGATTACATATAAACGGTACCGTAACTTCTGTAACTCAATTCTGAAGAAAGTGAAACTCAGTTATGAAAGAGACCTCATGCAAAGGGCAGGAAAGGACAGTAAGAAGATTTGGGAAGGTATAAAACATATCACTAATAGCAAGAAAGACATGAGTTTTCCAAAGGAACTACTCAAGATAACAGACACACCACTTGACTCAGTAAACGCTGTAAACATTTACTTTTCCAAATTGGGTGAGACACTTGCGGAAAGTGTTACTAATCCACAAACCAGTTTTGCAGAAAAGTCAAATTCCACAAATGGACCTCTGGATTCATTTGTAATCCTAAATACGGACGAAGGTGAAATAGACAGTCTTATAACAGCAATGAAAAGCGATTGTGCTGTGGGTTGGGACGGTATATCGAGTGAGTTGTTGAAGCAACATAAAGACATTCTTATCCCTCACTTAACATATATTTTCAATATGTGTCTGGATAGTGGAGTCTTTCCCGATGACCTTAAAAAATCACAAATCCTACCGGTATATAAGGGTGGTAGCAGGGAGGGTGTTGAAAGCTATAGACCAATCTCTATTTTGACAGCTCTTTCCAAAATTCTGGAAAAAATTATTAACTCCAGACTAAGTGACTTCTTGGAACGTAGTAATATCTTGACAAATAATCAGTATGGATTTCGTAGGGGTAAGTCAACTGATGATGCGGTTTCAGAACTCACGGATTATGTGACCTCGAATTTGGATAAGGGTAATAAATGCATATCGATATTTTTAGATTTGGCTAAGGCTTTCGACACCGTCTCTGTTCCGATCCTAGTGAATAAGTTAGAGAAAGTGGGAGTTAGAGGGACTCAGTTAAAACTTATCTCTGACTACCTTAACAATAGAACCCAGAGTGTTAAAATTGGCCCTTACACCAGCACTAGTCTTCCCGTCACATATGGCGTCCCGCAGGGAAGCATTCTTGGCCCGACATTGTTCCTCATCTACATAAATGATTTGCCATGCCTGAGCCCTTTTAAGGGTAAATTGATCTCTTACGCTGACGATACAGCCCTCATCTTCACAGGGAAAACGTGGACTGACACCTATATCGCAGCCCAAAAGGGTTTAAATACGGTCACGAAATGGCTCAGGAACAACGTCCTTACCTTAAATCCCGATAAAACCAAATATATTACCTTTTCAATTCGTAGCTCTCAACAACCATGCTCATCTCTGACTGCACTTAGCTGTGCTATTGCACCCCTGACTGGTGTGACCTGTAACTGCAAGCCTTTAGAGCGAACCCAAACTATAAAATATCTGGGAGTTATGATTGATGAAAAATTTGGTTTCGGAGCGCATATTCAGCTAATAACTACAAGACTGCGCAAACTGATCTATATGTTCAAGAAGCTGAGATGTGTGGTCGCACCGACTACTCTTAAGCAGGTTTACTTCGCTCTTTGTCAGTCTTTGATCACATATTGCATTGCTGCGTGGGGTGGCGCTCTTAAAACGTCTCTCATTCAAATTGAGGTGGCGCAACGGACTATACTAAAAATATGTACATTTAAACCGTTCCGTTGCCCCACCAAGCTCCTCTATGAGTATTGCGAAGTTCTGACCGTGCGACAGTTGTTTCTGTTAAGAGTAATTCTGAAACAACATGCCATTGTAGAGGATAAAGCTGCCTCACAGGTGAGGCGAAGAGATTACGCGGTGAGTGACCGGGTTCTTGCACCTAGAACGTCGTTTGTTCGGAGATTTTTCCCTTTCCTGGGTCCATATCTATATAATAGAGTAAACAAGGTAAATAATATCTACACCTTATATAGAATAGAGGCCAAAAAAATCCTTACTGAGTGGCTTAGTAAACTGTCATATGACGAGACAGAATCCCTAATAAAAATTATTGAATAAATCCCACTTAAATTCACGATTTTGATTGTCCACTACATTGTACACCATGTACTTACTAATTATAAAGTAAGTATTCTGAATTTATACATACTGGGCTCATCCTGCTTTCAATACCTGCGACCATAATACATTGGATCTTACCTATATGCATACAACATCCACAATACCTATATCATGCACACTCCACACACACACTCGCTCTCTCTCACACACACACACACACACACACACATTCAAGCACACAATTGTTTCAAAATGTCCTTTTAAGTGAAATAGTTCCAAAAGCCTAACAATAAGTAGGTAGTTACAATAATGTACTCTTGATACAATTCTTGGGGTTGCTGACTCTGTATGCTGAAATACAGGCTAAAAGCCTAGTTCGGCAGCAGACGCATGATTGTTACATTACAAAATAATTTAATAGAAGTTTTTTAACATTAGATTATACAATACAAATTTTATTTCTAATTCAACTGACATCTTAAATTTACTCCTAATGCTGACTGATTGTAAAATCTAACTTATGACATTGTATTTCTAATAATGATGACTGTGAAAACTGATAAGTACCCTATTTATTACCTCTGTTAATTTGACTGTGTTAACTTCCTAATACATATATAAATATCTATTAATGTTGACTGAGTAAACTATGATGTATTGTATCTCTAATACAGATAAATTGAATAATGTAAACTTATATGTATTTTTGGGCTAATAAATTATTATTATTATTATTATTATAATTACGTAGACTACAGCCGTAGGACTTAAAAAAAAACGAAATTAAATTTAAACTAATTTAATTCAAATATTAATATTGCTAATTACAATTAAAGTAAGTGCTAACGTTCGATGCTAGAACATAAGTAATACATAATTATAAATTTTATTGGAAAATGGATATTATAAAAATGCTGAGTCGGGTGTCGCCGCGGTGGCGCCGGCTTGAGGCTGCTGACGGTGTGGCGCGTGTAACCTCTGGCTCGACCGCTATGAAGGCTGCTGACGATGCGGCACGTGTAAGCGTGGCGCGATCCATTAGATGCAATTTTATATATTTATGGGATAGGTGTATGTAACTCCTCCCCCTTCAGATCAGCAACTATTCTCAAATCTTGTGACAGAAAATAGTTGGCTGGGATGGTTTACTGTAGACATGATCTCTAACTTCATCTTGGTTCTTTTCCTTCTCGGCGCTCGGAGTGGTTCTTATCTCTGCAGATTTACATATCTTGTAGCGGCGGATAAGTATCGTTGCTATGGATGTAATCGTTCCCATTAGTACAACGTAGAAAGGTATAGTGGTGTGATAGTAGTAGGATGAATCTACGGGTTCTAATTGTAATGGAGTTTGATAGGATGTTCTCTCTTGGATATTGCGTAGAGTTTTCAAATCTATTGATTTCAAGTGTAGCTCTGGGGTCTTCTGTGATGCCATGTCCATGGGTTGATCTATTCTTAAGATTTTAAGAGGTTGGCCCTTAATGATGTCATCGGTATTTAATATTGTATATTCGGGCGCTCTTAGGGAACATTGTAGCGGGAGTGTAACAAGGAAGCTGCCATTCAGGATGTTGTAGGTTACTGTCCCGCAGTTGAGTTGTACCTTCGTAGCCTTAGGAAAGGATAGTATGTAGCTTCGGTCGTCTAATTGTTCTACGGTCTCTTTGATTAAGCGGACTGTTGAATAGTTGCACGTCTCGTCTATGGTTTGGTTCAGGATGATTCCATGTATGCAATCAGGTTTGGTCTGTGTCTTCTGGAGGGTGTAGTCATCGCAGAGATACTGGTGGTTGTATTTCAGGCATTCAGCCTCTATGTAGACAAAATCTTTTCTATTAGTTGCTAGGAATGGGAGTGGTGGAATAATGACTTGATGGAATTTATTAGGGGCCAAGGATAGTCTATACAAATCATAAGTACTCTCTGAAACTATAGGGAACTTAAAAATTATTATGATTAGTTTATTAGCGAAGTATGACCCTGATTTTATTATATTATAATAATCTCTTAACTCTAAGTCTACCACTTGTTCTGTACCGTAAATTAGCTTTAACTTAACTAGCATTAATTTAAGAACTTTAAAACTAATCATGGAATGATGGGTCGTAGTAGTCCGAGTAAAAGCTAAAATATTCTCTATATTAATTATTTCATTTAGTAAGTCATTTGCGTTTTCTGTAATTATTGCTAAAATCTGAGTAAGTTTGCCGAATTTAAGAAGGTCCTTATAGGTCTCTCTACTGGACCACATTTGCAAGGTATTATTAATTTCTTTCTGGTTGTATATAAGTTTATCTAAAGTGTTACTATATTCCTTCATCCAATCATTGTTCAAGCTAGCGCGGTTATTCAATTCTGTACTAATTTTATTCTGGTTGTTTTCTAATACTTTAAGGGCCTTATTATACTTAACAGCATCTTGATAATCTAAATTTCCAGTTATACTCTTAATTATTGATCCTAAACCGTCTATGAGGCCTCGTTTTGTTCGAGTTGGTTCTAGAGTCTGCAAATGGTCCAATATGTGAGTCGTTTTATTAATCAGATAGTTAATTTGTAATTCAAATATGGGGTAAGTGGTATTGAAAACCCTATTTTCAAAGTTAGTTAGCTGTCCTTTCAACTCGGATACTTCACGTTCGATTTTATCTAAGTCTATGTACTGCAGGAAGGTGTGGTGGTGAGTCGTCATCCTGGTGGGTCCCAGTTTAAATGGTAAAAGTCCTGGTCCATCATCTAAGTTGTCCAGTCGTATCTCCTGTGTTCGCGTCAGTTGTAGTGTTGTCATCAGCAGTATTGTCCTGTAACAATTTTGTATGCTTGGTTGGTCGCTTAAGACGGACCTTTGCTACGGGTCCTCGTTTCTTAGAGGTATAGATATGGATTGGGAGATCAGCAAGAACCTTATCTTGAGTATAACGCGGTGCAATTTTCTGTCTACTAGCTACTGGGTTTCTAATGAATACTTGCTGTTCAGGTTGGTATTCTATTTCAGGTTCTCTCGTCTTATTATGTTTGTCTATAAGGGCAGTCCGATTAGCAAGGGATATATCGTTTACTAGGTCGTACACTACTTTCATCTGGTCACGGTGAGTCTGTATATACTGTTGCAATAGATGTTGAGTCACATCAATGTCTATGGGGTCTCGGGGATCGAAGTGTCCCTTTAGTATGTCATAGGGTCGACATTTAGTTAGGCTATGGATGGAACTGTTGTAGGCAATAATAGCGTAAGGCATGAGGTTCGAAACTGATTCATTCTTTTGTTGTAATTTTAGTATCCTAAGGTGTTCCAAGATAGTGGAATGAAATCGCTCTATATTACCGTTGTCATTTGGGGAATGAGGAAGTGTTTTGTGGTGAATAATTTTGTGAAGTTTGAGGAATTCAAAGAAGAGTTGGTTGGTGAATTCGGTCCCGTTGTCTGTTATAATGGTCAATGGCAGGCCATGATGTGTACAAAAGGTTAATAGGGCTTGTAGGACACTAATTGCGGTACTATCTTTTAACTGGTATGCCTGTCCATATTTCGAAAAGACGTCAATGAACGTTATGTATTTTTCAGATTGTATAGAGAGTAAATCGGCGTGAACTATTTCTAACGGTTTGCTTGCGGGTGGAACAAGGTTCAACTGGGGTCTAACTGGGTGTCTGTCGTACTTACTCTGCCCACAGATACTGCATTCGTTAATGTACTTATTAATGTGGTCCTTCATCTTAGGCCAGTAGTATCTACGCGATAACGCCAAATAGCATTCGGTGATTCCCCTGTGGTTTGTTTTACCATCATGGTACAGCCGAATTATCTTTTGTTGTTTGAGATACTCTTTGATATTTTCTAACTCTATTTTAGTTAGGACAAGCTTCATTGCAGAGCTTTTGAATGTGTCCCGAATAATGGGTATGATTCTGTACATAGCTAACGGAGGGTTAATTAATAGAGCGGTCTTAACTTTAGGATTTACATATTCTCTAATGGCATTTACTACATCGGTTTCTAACTCGGAATCGGATACTTGAACTACGACTCTGGTATGGGATTCAAAGGGCTTGGATACCACGGGGCATCTGGTGATAATATCAACTACATTTAAACATAGCTGCTTATGGAATTTATTAAGAGGTTCATCTGTGATAGGAACTTCTAGGATAGGATCTTCTTGACTGGTGTGAGCAGTACCAGTTGCTGAATTATCTATACTGGGTGCTTTCTCGGAGGGATTTACGGTTATGGAGCTTATTTCTTCATTATGGATTTCAATCCGGGATAAAGCGTCAGCATTTGTGTTGTTTTTGCCTTTCTTATAGGTCACGGAGAAATCGTATTCACTGAGCTTCAATCTCCACCTGGTTAATCTGGAGTTGGGCTCTTTAAGGTTCATAATCCACTGAAGTGGTTTGTGGTCTGTAACTATTCTAAACTTTCTACCAAAGAGATAGGGCCGAAAGTATTTTGTTGCCCAAACTATTGCGAGGAGCTCCTTTTCAATGGTGCTGTAGTTTATCTCGCTTTCATTTGGGGTACGGGAGGCAAAGGATATGGGTTTATCGGATCCGATGGGACCCTAGGATAAAATGGCACCTAGAGCGAAGTTGGATGCGTCAGTAGTCAATATAAATTCCTTACTGAAGTCGGGATACTGGAGTATGGGATCATTGGTCAATAAATTTTTACATTTTTCAAAACAGTCTACATACGGTTTATCTAACGTGATTTTACTATTCTTTTTCAAGCAAGATGTCATTGGTTTTGTTAGTCTGGCAAAGTCGGGAATAAATTTTCTATAATATCCTAATAGTCCTAAAAATTGCTTTATCTGTTTCGTGATTTTTGGTAGGGGATACTTTTCTATGGTAGCTATTTTGTTAGGGTTTGGCTTGACACCGTCTCTAGTTACTACGTGTCCTAAGAAATCAGTTTCTAATTTTAGGAATTCCGATTTGTCCATTTGGATTTTAAAATTGGACTCTCGAAGTCTCTGGAAGACCTTTTCAAGGTTTATTATATGTTCTTGTAAGCTGGTGCTGAAAACTATGATATCATCGAGATATACCAAGCATATCTCGTTCTGCAGTCCTCGTAACAGGTTGTCCATAACCCGTTGGAATGTAGAGGGTGCATTTTTTAGGCCCATAGGCATTCTGAGAAATTCGAAGTGCCCATGTTCAACTATAAAGGCAGTTTTATGGATATCGCTGTTGTCCATTTCTACCTGCCAGAATCCGCTTGCTAAATCAAGAGTAGTGAAGTATTGACACTTCCCTAGCTTGTCTAGTACGTCGGTTATGTTGGGGATTGGATATTTGTCATTAATAGTCTTATCGTTGAGTTTTCTAAAGTCGATTACGAGACGCCACTTTTGCTTGCCTGAGGCGTCAGCTTTCTTTGGAACTACCCAAATGGGTGAGCTCCACGCGGACTCAGATGGTCTAATAATACCCTGGAAAAGCATTTTCTCTATCAGGTCCTTTACCTCTTGGCGATGTACGAAGGGATACCGATAGCTCTTTGTATAAATGGGGGTTTCGTCAGTGGTGTTAATACGATGCTTAATTTTGTTGGTGAATGTCAACGGCTCATTATCTATGTAGAAAACATCTGCATACTTGGAGCAAAGTGTGGTTAGATTAGCTGACTCTTCTTGATTCAAGTGGTCAGTGCGAAGTCGGGA
Source organism: Cybosia mesomella (assembly GCA_946251805.1). Lineage (NCBI taxonomy): Eukaryota > Metazoa > Arthropoda > Insecta > Lepidoptera > Erebidae > Cybosia > Cybosia mesomella. Next base: position 22,123,476 of record OX276390.1, on the reverse strand, counting down.
TAGCACTTCTTGTGCCCTTAATGATTGGGTATGGACAGACTCAATATTGCATATTTCTGCTTGAACGGCCTGATCCAGTGATAGTATGATATCGTTACTAGTCGGGTTTGTGATTTGTAATATACCACGACTGTTAGTGACTTTTGTGAGACAATCAGAAACTATACAGTTACAAACTGTTTGACTGGGAATATAAACGTCTCCGTCTGCAATGTTGATCGGCACTCGGATTAATTTGGAACTATTTGCTGGTATAACATCCTCATATAAATTGACGTTTCGGGAGTTATACATTAGGATGGGATTCATTGAGGATCGGGTAGTCAGTATCTGGTCTTTTAAGTCAATCTTAGCTTCCCACTGAGTCAACAAGTCAAGTCCTATTAGTCCATCAAAGTAGTCGTGAAATTTGTATATGTAAAGTTTTATGTTTTCGTTGTTACCGAATTCAGGGAAGTTTGGCAACGTAATAGTGTAATTTTCTCTTATGGTTGCGTGAACGTTGGTAATTTCGAAGGGGTCATAGTCTATGGGTCTGTCATAAAAATAATCATGAACGGCTTGTGGGCTTATGAATGACTGATTAGCACCAGTGTCGATTAGAAATTTCAAAGGTGGGTTTGCTATCTGAATATAGGGTAACTGTCTTTGGGTCTGTAAGTTTATCTCTATGTTAATCTTTTTGATAACTGACCTTCCTGAAAAATTTGCTGGTTATCCTTCGCATCAGGTGCGGAATCGGTTTTCTCTGAATTATCTGGTAAGCTAGCGATGTGATCGTAATTAGAACAAGATGGCTCTGTGTAGTCGTACTGTAGTTGTTCGTAACAGTTATAGCTGTAGTCGTAGTATGGCTAATAGTCATAGTTAACTTCAGGATGATAGTCATAGTCAGGATAATAGTTCATGTCATAGCACTCATTCGTATTTACTTCGTGGGATTTAAAATAATTCGTAGGGGGCGGGTTGCCATGTACACGCCAATCGTGTCCTCCTGAGGACGGTAAGACTCTAGGAACATAGTTCTGTACACCACTCATAGGTTTGGGATGCTGCGGATTATGATATCCGGACTGGTTACGCGGTGGAAGTCTAAATACGTGGCTCTGGGGGTTATAGTTAGGGGGTCTAGCTCCTAACATCTGTTGTGTACGTGTTGGCATACGTACCTGTGGTTGGTGAGCCTGCGCGGGATTAGGCCTGAAGGCTTGATGTGGCGGAGGCGCAAATCTAAATGGTTGCGGAGCCGGCGGTAATGGCCGCTGTATAGCGGGCATTGGCCAGGCTGCTGCTATCATATGGGAAGGTTTCGGAATGTGTACGGGTGCTGACTGGATAGCCCTAGGGGCGTGATGTGGTTTAGTCAGTGACTCATTTCGCTGCTGAAGATATATGGTGTTCAGTTCTTCCTGTACATATTCTAAAGCCTTCTCAAGCGTGGGGGGTCGCATGCATCTAATGCGGGATCCTAATGGTTCATGTAGGCCTTTAACAAAAGCCTGCATTGCTGATTTCCTGTATAATGCGCGTTTAGCTTCTATGGTAGTCTGAACTGGCTCGTGTAAACTAACATAGGTCATGATGGTGCTGAACAATGATTGGCAATGGTCGTAAAATTCTTGTGGGGTTCTCTGACCCTGAACGGCTAATGAAAGATCGTTATAGAGGGCAGTCTCATCCCTTTGATCAGCGAAATTGTTGATTAATGCGGTACGAATATCCAACCAGTTATCGGGGATGCCGTTTGAATTGATAATACTAGCGGCAGGCCCCGTGATCTTATTTAATATGCCATTTAGCAAACATAAGTTGGCTAAGGAACCGTCTTCTTCTGTGGTCATGTACGCTGTTACGATTTGATCGCATATCCGAATAAATCGCCTGAGCACATTTGGGTTTCCGTCAAAATCAGGAACTGGTCTGAGTGCTTTGAAAATAGTGTCTGGGTCGTAAGGCATTTTGTTAATTCTATATAAACTATTTAACTCTAAATTTAAATCCAATGGGTCTATTTCTCTATTCCTATCTAACTGCCTACGACGGCGAGACTGCCTGATTGCAGAATCGCTGGGACCTAAATTACCTTGGCGAAAAATTTTGGGACACGAGTACTTAACTTATGTAAAGACTAAACTCGTACTCGTACTAGAACTCGTAGATTCTGGATCCTCGATGAAGGTTTGAGAACGCAAGCAGCGGCTATACGGAGCCGACAGGATTCGGTACTAGATTCCTTAAATATCGCGCCGCGCACTGCTTCGAGAATCCTACCGACTGCGCCAATTACGTAGACTACAGCCGTAGGACTTAAAAAAAACGAAATTAAATTTAAACTAATTTAATTCAAATATTAATATTGCTAATTACAATTAAAGTAAGTGCTAACGTTCGATGCTAGAACATAAGTGATACATAATTATAAATTTTATTGGAAAATGGATATTATAAAAATGCTGAGTCGGGTGTCGCCGCGGTGGCGCCGGCTTGAGGCTGCTGACGGTGTGGCGCGTGTAACCTCTGGCTCGACCGCTATGAAGGCTGCTGACGATGCGGCACGTGTAAGCGTGGCGCGATCAATTAGATGCAATTTTATATATTTATGGGATAGGTGTATGTAACTTAGTTATTGGTAAAGTTATTAATAGCGCTTTAAAAATATTGCTATCAAAATAAACTTCTTGTACAAAAAGTTTTGAAAAGAAGGCTGCGTGATTCATGAATGCGCTTGAGCGACTTGCTTGACGACGATGACGGAATGAAACGGTCTGCGAATATTTCACTTCCTGCTACATAGTTACTTGATGGATGCACTCATAACAGTTAATGTACGTTATTTATTGTTAATAAATGACCGCATTAGACGGCACATTTGTTCTATTAGAGTGGTAATAGTCAACATGAATGTAGTTGTATGTTGTGAATATACCTACGTAAACATTTCTAGAAAAGTTAAAATATTAGGGTAAAGTTATTTTGGAAAGACGTTAATTAATTTATTAATTCATTTTTATTCATTTTTGGAATCATTACAATAGTTACACTTTTTTGGTGAATTAGATCTAATGTAACGTAACTGAAATAGCATATTCCTACCTACACATAAAGTGAAAAACCTACTGTGCAATAAATATTTAAAACAAAGCGCGAAATCGCTTGAGTGGTAGTTTGAAGGTGTGATGAGTTGTCAATTTGCCTTTTAAAATAAAACCTTTAAAAATAATATTTTTATTTTATTTTAAGTATCAGATCATCTGTGAACACGGAAGGATGTTGACACATTTTTCTTTAGTTCATTTGGCCACTTGAAAGATACGGGTGAGCTAGGGCACGCCGCAATAGCGGCGGTAAGGCCCATTATGGGGGATTGGGTAGAGAGGCGACACGGAAGCCTCTCGTACCGACTGACGCAGGTGGTCTCAGGGAAGGGGTGCTTCGGGGACCACCTGCATCGGATCAGGAAGGAGCCAACGCCTGAGTGTCATCACTGCGACGCGAGCGAGGACTCAGGGCTGCACACGCTGGCGGACTGCCTGGCGTGGGAGGCGCCGTGGCGTGACCTCGTGGCAGCCATCGGGGTGGGCGTCCTCTCGCTAGGCAGCATGATTGCGGCAATGGTGCGGAGCGCGAGCGCGTGGGCCGCCGTCGCCTCCTTCTGCGAGCATGTAATGCTCGCGAAGGAGATGGCGAAGCGCGCCCAGGAGAGGTTCAGAACTCTCCCGGCCCGCCGACCCCGCAACATGCTCGCCGCGCGTCGCAGGCGACTCAGGCGCCGGAGGTCGCTTAACGACCTCCGTCCTCCATGAGCACAGGCCTGGGGGGCAGGTGAGGCCGCCTGTCACCCCAGCAGAAGCAGGCCGGGACGGTGGGGCGACTAGCGCCCAAACCGGGGCAAGACGGGGACACCGTGGTTTCCAAACCCGAGGGGGCCATCTCGAAACCGGAGATGGCCCAGGGTCAGTCGGGGTGCGAGGGATATGCTCTATGGGCAACCTTACACCCCGGCGTCGAAGACCCGAGATGCGGTTTTAATCGGTTCAAGCCCGACATAACCGCCCCCGCTGGCCGGCGGGGGGGTATCCGAAGGGATTTCCGCACGAAAAAAAAAAAGATACGGGTGAGCTACAACAGCCGGTCATTGTTACAGAGCTGTTGAATTGACAAATTTCCATACAAATAGCCCGTGATTCCTATTTTAAAAACGATATTACGAAAAAGAATTCTCATCTTAATTGACTTATTTCTAAAGGAAAGTTTATTCACTACATTGGAGTCGTGAATATTTAAAAAAATTAGTTCGATTCAAATTTATTATTTGTCAAATAAGGTTAGCTGGGTGGAGTTAGGTGTATCAGAAACGTCTTATGCGCATTTTGTCTTTTGAATTAAATCTGTAATACACATATTTCTCAGTTTTTAGTCCCTTTTTCTGTTGCCAAATGGCAAAAAACGGAACCCTTATAGATTCGTCATGTCTGTCTGTCTGTCCGTCCGTATGTCACAGCCACTTTTTTCCGAAACTATAAGAACTATACTGTTGAAACTTGGTAAATAGATGTATTCTATGAACCGCATTAAGATTTTCACACAAAAACAGAAAAGAAATAATAAATTTTGGGTGTTCCCCATACTTAGAACTGAAACTCAAAATTTCTTTTTTCATCAAACCCATACGTATGTGGTATCTATGGATGGGTCTTCAAAATGATGTTGAGGTTTCTAATATCATTTTTCTCTACACTGAATATTTTGCGCGAGAAACACTTCCAAAGTGGTAATATGTGTGTCCCCCCCTGTAACTTCTAAAATAAGAGAATGATAAAACTAAAAAAAATATATGATGTACATTACCATGTAAACATCCAACGAAAATTGGTTTGAACGAGATCTAGTAAGTTGTTTTTTTTTAATACGACTTAAATCGTAAACCGCTTTTTACATTTCATTCAATCAACTCAAATATAAAAATTAAAAAAGAAGACATTATTATGTTACTTGCTACTACGGAACCCTTAATGAGCGAGTCCGACTCGCACTTGGCCGCTTTTTTGGTTTTTGAAGACGGTTCTATTTTTATAATAAAATGTGCTTCGGATGGTGTAGACAAAGCTGTATTGACATTGATATTTTACCAACTGTTATTATAGGGTGAACTAATTATCATCAATTTGGGATAGAATCCATGATGCTTCTGAGAATTTTCTAATTAAAGATTGAATAACACTTCAACTTAATTGGTAATTGAATCCGGAACCTCATGCATAGTAATCTCACTATCGTTGCACCACCAGCTCTTGTATTATTAAGTTCAAAAAATAATAAAGGTAAATAATATTGGAATTCTAATAATCCGAATTAGTTTAAGACTTTATTGTGTGATTATAAGAGTTACTATGTATACCTACCTAAGTACTATTTTAAGAGTAACTTCCTCCAATAAAATATTATGAAAAAGCAAGCTCCTAATAGTTATAAAGATACGTATATCTACTATCAGTTTTCATATTTTATGACTGCACTTAGAAGTGCACACATAATCACAAATTTGCCTAACAAAACATAAAACTAGTCAAGCGTGTTGTTGCAAACACATGGTGTAGAGTTCCGTAGAGGCTAAAACGGTTCACCGCTAAAATTTAAAGGTTCAAATTAAACTTAAATGAATATTTTCATTTTTGTGATCGTTAAGCTCGAAAAATTGAGAGCTTAACGTGTCGAAAATATTCGATAACCCAAATGACATTTATTATAAACACCAACCCCGGATTTGGCAGTATATTGGCCAGAATAATTATAATAGACCACTTCACAACACAATTAATTAGAATAAGTTATTTAATTTGATTTGATTAATTGAAATAAAACTATTTTAAAATAAATAAAAATGTAAAACGAGTAATTAGATTTTAAATAATATACGTAATTATAATATCCATGTCAGAGAAAAAAAAATTGGTATTAAAATAATTTTATTGCTATAAATCAGCTATGCTATAAGGACAACAAGAATACTTTTAATTGAGATTTAAACATGTGAATATTATATACGATGTCCCTTAATCAGTTAAGGGACATCGTATAAGTAGAATGTTAAATAATTCCACTGATTGATACCTGGTCCTATGCTTAGGTATATTTAGTTTAGGCGTTATTTAGTTTTTTATAGTTTTTCGTCGTGTTTCTAGTCTAATTTTCATTCTCGTACCCATGTAAATCTTTAGCGCAATGATTTAGTACAGTCAATATATATAGGCTGGGGACTGTTAGGATACCTAATATCTTTATTTATATAAAACACATTATGCTGTACCATAGCATAGATTCCACCAACGCGTAGTAAACTGCTTTGAGTTGTTGTTTGTTACTAATTTCATTTCTTAGACTCCTCAACGCATAACATGCGAAAGAGATTGTTGAATCGAGTGATTCTAGTTCTGGTTTCCAGATACGTTGGGAATTTAAATTGACGCTTAAAATATTTTTACTGTCAATTAATTCGATTCGGTTTTTCTTTAATTTTATTTCTATCGTGTCATAATTCCTGGATGTAAATTTGAATAAGATTATATTGATTTTATTATAATTGATTACTAAATTATTTACTGAAAATCTAATCTAATCTAATGTCACAAAAATTTCATTTATGTATATTTTCAAGTATTCTATATTATCTGCTCCTATAACTAATCTATATATATAAAAATGAAACCCGTTTTCCGTTGTCACGACATAGCATGAAAACGGCTTGACTGATTGGGCTGATTTTTTTTTTGTAGTTTTCTAATACTCTGTACAAGGTTCTTACGGAAAAAATATTAAGAAAACCTCTCACATTTTTTTTTTCGTGCGCACACCGTTCGGTTTTAGTCGATACACGACAAAACCACCCCCGCTGGCCGGTGGGGGGTATCCGAAGGGATTGATCCTCCCCAAGTGTCCGTTGCCGGGCACCCCGGGTAAGCCCTTGAATTCAATACATGGCGGATCATTTTGACGTAGCGAAGCACGTACCGGGCCGCTAGTGTATAACAAAATAAATATATAAATATTTTTGCCTCCGGTTCCCTGCGTTATTCAGCGTTTAATGTTAACCATGTTGAATTTGTAAATAATTTCATGGTTTTCTTCGTTGACTTTATTTAAATTCAATATACATTTCACTGTTTTGTAAGTAAGAAGTCATATTCAGGGAACTTTTGCTATATTAATGGAATTGGAGATGGAAATACTCGCCATAGTATCCAGCGGTTAGTGGCAGTCAGCACTCACCAGAAAAGGTGTGCGGTGTCAATCTATCTATATATACATACATAATTACTTGTCCTGCTGACTGACAGGCTGTCTGATTCATCAACGCAGAACCTAAACCGCCGGATCTACAAACTTGAAATTTCGACAGTTTGTAGGCATCCACTAAGAAAGGCTTTTCGAAAATTTCACTTTAAATGTGGCAAATTAAGGGATGAACGTACGTTCATCCCTTAATTTGCCACATTTTTATGGAAGTTAGTCATTTTCAAAGTTAGAAGCTCGAAATTTCATACAACTGCATCTAGTCGTAGTTACAAATGAATGAACACGTGTATGAAAGTTTTTCAAAATTTTACCCCTGAGAGGGTGAAATAAGGATTGAAAGTTTATATGGGAAGTTGGTCACTTTTGAAGATAGAAGCATCAAATTTTATACAAGTACGTCTTTTCAGAAATAAATGAATACGTCTATCAGTGTTTTAAAAAAAATCTACTAAAGGGGTAAAATAGGCGATTAACGGTTATATGAAAAGTTCGTCATTTTCGAAGTAAGAAGATTTTATATAGCTGCTTTTATAATATTTTTTTATTATATTGATACTGATGGGATAAAATAAGGTATGAACGGACATATGAAAGTCCTTCATTTTCAAAGTGAGAAGCACGAAATTCAATTTAAAGCTTCTTATAGCTATCTTATATTTACCATTGGACACACACAACAGGTGGCGCTGCAATCGGGTTATAAGTAATTTTTACGAATTTATTCCCGGGCCAAGCCGCTAGTTCAATATTTGTTTTGAGTTGACCGACCGTGAGTAGATTGGATAGGAGCTACCATAAACCCGCAGTAGAAATTTACGGGAAAGGGGATATAGTCCAGTTCGTAGCTATATCCAAATGGCACGCAGTATGTCGAAGAGGTACATTTTTTCCAGCCAAATTACAGTAAGATCGTAGAAATAAGCAACAATTATTACATAAATTAATAAATTTGTTTTTGCTATTCAAGACCTACCTGACGTTACCATAGGTATATGTATGTTGCTCGTTTATACCTATATACTTATAAATTACCTACTTTTATCCCAAAATTGTATCATTTTCGTAATTACCCTATTCCATTGTAAAGCGGTTCATAGAAAACAACCACCTTCCATATTTCATTCAAACAATGCCAATAGTGTTTAAGTAAAATGGCTGTGGCATACGGACAATGTAATATTTAAGGGTCCGATTTTTACGGAACCCTAAATAACCGCTACCTAAGGGCCTTAGCGTCCGGTATAAACTTTGTTTATCTCTAGAGACGTGACTTTTAAGAAACATTAAAGTACACGTTTTTTATACTAGGTGATTCGATAAAATCCGAAATGTTTGAAACATTAGCCTTTTTTTTACGTGCGGAAATCCCTACGGATACCCCCCGCCGGCTAGCGGGGGTGGTTATGTCGTGTATCGACTAAAACCGCACGGTGTCCTCCCCAAGTGTCCGTTGCCGGGCACCCAAAAAGTTCTAGAACAGCTCATCAATCTGACATTTCAATAGTGAAGTTCGAAATGCATTCCGTCGTACGTTTGAGAAATGATTTCAGAAAATTTGAATATTATGTAGATGCCAATCTTTACAGCTATTACGAGCTTAATGCTTTTAATATACGTTTTTAGAGTCTATTTCAGACTCTTTGGAGTCTAATTCTAGATTCATTAGGTTGTTTTGTTGTTCTACAAAATAAAGATTGCATTTATGACAGCAGTGAGAGTGAAATATATGTCAATATTGGCACTGTTTGTTAATTAACAGGGAGATGCTTGCAATGTATTCAGACAAATATTTAATTAAAACATGCGAGATAACCTTTAACTTAGAATTTGTATGACTTAGTTGTTCTTAAAATACTAGACTGATACTAAATACAATAAGAGCACGTAGATACTCATGGTTAGTGTATCACGAATTCACGACATGTGATCAATCCACGTCGTGTCACGTAGGTGTGAGCGAATAAAATAATATTATGTATGTGAAGGACAAGGACCGAGCTATGGCAATTACTTATTGACGAATATACGCGTTACGATTGTGATTTATTACATTATGGGATATTCAAATAACAAAATCTGAAGCTATCAAAAGAAATATATGAGAGTGCACTAGCATTTCTTGACTACGTTATCAGATATTTTTTTATGTGAACAAAACATGTTATTATATGTGGTTCTCTCTCACCTTTAAGAGAATTGGCCATTCAGAGAATTAATCTTTTAGAGAATTTGCCCTTTTTGAGAATCACTTAGTCCTTTTATGAGTCGGTTGCCATTTTAAGAGTCAGGCCCTTTGCGCCTAAACCCCATGTGCTTAAAAAATGGGGCTAAAGTGCCGTGTTCAAGATAGTAACGGTTTCGTTAGGGTTCATCATCATCAACATCATATCAGCCGTAGGAAGTCCACTGCAGAACATAGGCCTCCTCCATTGACTTCCATTTTGACCGGTCTGTAGCGGCCTGCATCCAACATTATCTGTATTTAATGCAGTAGGTACGTGTATTAATCGAATCAGATCTATATACAGCTTGCCATAAAGTGATTTAAATCACTACTCAGTGGGTGGCTCAGCCTCATCGACACCCAATACCAATCAGCCCACTGGTAACCTTTTTATGTTTGTAATAAAAATGCAATGAACTAATTTAACAGACTATGAAAAAATGCAAACGTTTGAGTTCTGTACACAACGAGATTCTTTACCATTGACTTACGATGACTTACGACGATAAGTACATGTACGAATTTACACACTGCTACAGAGTCATAATTTTTTGAGACTCAAATTAAACCTAGTTTTTTTGTACTATGATGTTACTGTGGCCTATAAATGCTTGCAACACCAGTTGCCGTTGCCGTATGCCGTTTGGAAATAAGTTTTAATCACAATCATAACACGCGTGTTCACGTTAGGCCGGTCGCACATTACCCCTAAACGACAGATTAACCGGAAACCGGCTCCCATTCAATAGTGTTCATATTACACTGGGTCCCACAAGAAAAACGAAAATGCCGAGCTCGGTGTTTTCGTCGGATCTGGCATAATGTGAACAGCTTAATTTAAATTCTTTAGCCTATAGCTCTTCGGGTAGTTTTGCTATGTCGATAAATCTGACGGTCCGGTCAAATGGGAATCCGACCTTACGGTTGATCAATCTAAATAAGTGTTCAATGGTGTCACTCGCGCCTTGCTAATTGCAGAGCATAAAGGAGAAAAATGAGTAGGAAGGAATCAAGAAAAAGAAAAGTGGAGTCGAAATGCCGATAGTAATCTAACGAACCCTAAAAATATAACATACTACTGACTGATTATGTTGATATTCAGTGCGAGGCTGGTACTGTCGTGGTCGAACCGGCTTGCTGTTGGAAGCATGAACCTACCACCTTCTATTTAGTGTATAATCGACCTATTGTAGGTACTAAGCAAGAGCGTCGCAGGCGACTCAGGCGCCGGAGGTCGCTTAACGACCTCCGTCCTCCATGAGCGCAGGCCTGGGGGTGGCGGGTGAGGCCACCTGTCACCCCAGCAGAAGCAGGCCGGGACGGTGGGGCGACTAGCGCCCCTCCCCCAAACCGGGGCAAGACGGGGACACCGTGGTTCCCAAACCCGAGTGGGCCATCTCGAAACTGGAGATGGCCCAGGGTCAGTCGGGGTGCGAGGGATATGCTCTATGGGCAACCTTACACCCCGGCGTCTGTAGACCCGAGACGGCGTGCGGTTTTAGTCGGTTCAAGCCCGACATAACCGCCCCCGCTGGCACGCGGGGGGCATCCGAAGGGATTTCCGCACGATAAAAAAAAAAAAAGGTACTAAGCAAGAGATTGAAGAGTAAACACTCTTGCTGACTCGCGCTAACCCCTTTTTAGGGATTTTCTTTAGAAAAGCCCTATTGCTAAGGAGTTGTCGTCGACGTCGTCGTCGACGTCGTCGTCGTTGCTAATTTTCTGTCACGGTTTTGGGTATGAAGGAGATGAGCTATCGAGTTGCTGTTTTCGGTAATAGATTCCTGCTGGGGTGAACCATTGCAAGATAAAAAAAAATCGCAAAAAATCGCAAAAAAAATAAACGCAAAATCGAAAATCCCTTGTATTCGGCTGAGCTCGTCTCAGGAATTCAACTTGTTTCTTTACTTCTGGCAATTTCAGTATCTTTCAAACTCATGATAGGAAGACTGTAAACTTATAGCTTTAGAAACTTGTATTATCTATTATTTTAAAGTATGCAAGAATATCCAGAACAAATAGTTATTGGTCAAATTTTAAAATATCTATCACAAAACACTTGACGAAAGTGGTCGCGTACAGCAAAAGATACCTGTTAGAAGAATACAGTGGTTGAAGTTGCATACCAATGCTTTTTTGACGGCCTCTGTGGCGCAGCGGTAGTGCATTCGACTGCTACTATAGGGGGGCGCGGGTTCGATTCCCGCTCAGTGCAAATATTTGTAATAATGAATATGTCTATTTGCATTGGCCTGGGTGTTTCTATGTATAATATGTATGTATTTACAAAAAAAAAGTATGTAGGTAAGTATGTTTATCCGCATTCAACACAAGCTAGTTAAACTATGCTTACTTTGGGTCTAGAAAGCGCTGTGTCGAATGTCGTAGAATATTTATTTATTTTCACACAACCTTAGCTTAATCATATTCGTTTAGTATTCATTTTACCTATCGTTGAGTAGCAATTGGGCCTTTGATCTATGAGTTGGTATACCTACACATTAGAACGTTTTTTATTTATTTATCTGATCCCTACTGGCTTTTAAAGTTGCTCTTCAGCAGCCAGGGTTACGGGGAGACTAATGCTAATGGTTATCTCAGAGCTGGAATCGCGATAGAATCCTTTAAAGTAGGTTTTATTTTAATGTGTAACATTTGTGAAAACTACCGACAATATCATATCATTTCATTTTAAAATATATATTAACAATAACAATTTTCTTCTTAACACAGAATAACAAACTATCGTGGCTATTTTTATTTCTTGTCTTGTCCGAGATACCCGTAACCCCGACCTTACGCCACGGCTACGTTAAGTCGGTGGCGATAAGTGTCAGATCGTATCCCCATCTTTCGATTACATACTGTCTTTAATTATATTTGCTGTTCATTATGTGTAGGCTGTAACAGTACTTCGCATTCCTTTGTAACACTTGTTATTGAATTATATGACTGATGTCGCCCACTCTACTTTGCTGATTTGAATAAGTCATACGTATGTTGAGTATTACTTAATTAATTCAAAGAATGCGATGATTCTTTCCGGTTTAATGAATATCTATTTTTACAGTCTCTTAATAACTTTAACAAGTTATTGTTATGCGACCACTACTACTACCAATAACATATGTTGTTTTGTAACAAAATGATCATAAAAAAAGTATCAGAGCGGTAAATTTGGCACGTGAAACTATAAATCTTTATACTTAAAATTTACGAGCGCGTGAAATTGTGATATGTATGAACTTTATATGTAAACTTGTTCATAATATATATGTATGGTCTCATAAAAATAATTTAATACAATTAATATTCACACAGCCAACGCACTGATCACGTACCTACATACATAGCTAGGATTAGTATTAGGGCGACTTCACCGACGCTACTTTGGTATCGGTAATTGACTTTTTAATCTCTTTCGGAAGATGCGTTTGAATCATCTTTATCCTCCTAGCGATTCCCCAGTTTCGCCCAAAATTTTACACTTTGGAGCCCGGGGTCATTTTGTCGACCTTTACGAAAGCGACTGCCGTCTGACCTCTCAGCCCTCAGAGGAAAGCCTGCGCTGGACCCTCGTCCATTGTTTAGCACGTGCACCGCCTAGCAGCTGAGGTTGACTTGGGCGTCGAAGGTGTTTCAGGTACTGAATTAATCAATTAGCCTGTTGTAATTCACTACTGGACATAAGCCCCTCCCAATGTACGCCATTGTCAGACAGACAGCAGTGGCTGAATAGTTAAATAAATGTCGTATATCTGCCAAATAACATTATTGTAATGAAAATGAAGCTGCAATGTTTATTCGTTTAAATCACTTCTTGTGACCTATAGCGAGAACGGCCGATTTACATCAATAACCATCAATAACGAACGATTTACGGTCAAATAAGTAGTTCGAATACCGTAGTGTAGCACCACGAACATACTGGTAGTAACGCATTATCATTACAACACAGCCGAACGTCTCAATTGTAACGAACAAGATGTAACTATCTAATAAATCCTAGCGAAGGTCACTTAAAAATAAAAAATAAACAATTTTCTGTGAATTCTTCCATGGGCAGTATTTTGTTAAAACAGCAGCTGTTATGAGTAAGATTTTAAAATAAAATAATAATAAGCAGGACAGGAAAATGAAATGTAGACGGCCTAGCCAAGTCATACTTACGCTTCCATAACTAGTAGGTACCATTTTTTTTCGTGCGGAAATCCCCCCGAGCCAGCCAGCGGGGGTGGTTATGTCGGATTCGAACCGACTAAAACTGCATGCTGTCTCAGGTCTTCAGACGCCGGGGTGTAAGGTTGCCCATAGAGCATATCCCTCGCACCCCGACTGACCCTGGGCCATCTCTAGTTTTGAGATGGCGCCCTCGGGTTTGGAAACCACGGTGTCCCCGTCTTGCCCCGGTTTGGGGGAGGGGCGCTAGTCACCCCACCGTCCCGGCCTGCTTCTGCTGGGGTGACAGGCGGCCTCATCTGCCACCCCCAGGCCTGCGCTCATGGAGGACGGAGGTCGTTAAGCGACCTCCGGCGCCTGAGTCGCCTGCGGCGAGCATGTTGTGGGCTCGGCGGGCCGGGAGAGTTCTGAACCTCTCCCGGGCGCGCTCCGCCATCTCCTTCGCGAGCATTACATGCTCGCAGACGGAGGTGGCGGCGGCCCACGCGCTCGCGCTCCGCACCATTGCCGCAATCATGCTGCCGAGCGAGAGGTCACGCCTCAGCGCCTTCCACGCTGGAGGGCAACTGTACCTACTGAAAATAAAATCTTAGTAAAGAATTCAGGTTTAACAAGTGAAATTTGAAAAAAAGCTTTAAAAAAATGGTTTTATTATGTTCTTGTTAATAAGAGGGGGTTGCGATGTTTAATTACAAAGTTTCTATGACCACCTTCCAGCTCCATCATCAGATCAGCACATGTCATAATAATATTGCATTGTCACGCGATTTACACATGTATGCAAAATTTCAACTCAGTCGGTAACCGGGAACTGGATCAAATTTAATTTACAAGATTTGATGACAAACATTGGGACAGGTGAAACTAAACAAAGCTTATAAAAATGAAATGCCGTTTTCAATTTACTATCACGTGTCTATGATATTTAGATATTGAGTCAAATTGTGTGTACAATGACGTAATGCCAGTCCATCATCTAAAATAGAGGTGACGCCCCATCAGCTGTGATGTGGTAGCCAATACTGCCCACTGTATAATAGAATATCAAATAAAAGTATTAGCGTTCTGATTTAAACGCGACACGACCCGCACGACCCACGTCTCGACAGAGCCTCCATTATAATCATTGTCCTCCTTTGTTGGGCTTCACTCAATCATATATTATTATACAAATAGTATAACGAGGCACAGCGTGATTTAAAAGTAAACACTTTGACTTCAATTTTATAGTACAAGTTAATTCATCAAATCACGTACATACTTGACTCGGTAGTGAAAATGGTGAAGGCTGCAATTACTGTACATGAGGGGCCGGGTTCAAGTCTCACGTTGTCGAAAAGTATTATTAGGCATTTCTGTCAATAAGAATTAAAAAAAAAACCGACATAGCTAAGAACACCCTCGATTCACCCTCGGATCATCCGTTTGGGAGCTACGATACTACAGACACACACACACACACAGAAACGTTAAACTTATAACACCCCGTCGTTTTTGCATCGGAGGTTGAAAAATGGTGTTAACAGCAAGGAGTCAGTATAAGTGCATCGTCGATGGCCATAGGTTCATCATTATTATCTTTGCGTTAGTCCCGTGCGAATCCGAGGCTCTCACCTCGGAATCCCGGGACCACTTGCCGGTTTTTACTTCTCCACTTTGTATGGTCTTGGGCATCCATGGTAGTGAAATCAGGAAGGGCATATCCTATTTTTTTTTTAAAGTAGCTTTTCTTATGCTCTTATCATTCTTTTAAGCACGCTATTTCGCCACTAGAGTCATTACGGGGTACTGAACGATCTCCATTGACGCGATGAACCTCCTTCCGGAGCTCATCACGGGACCTGGATGCGACTATATCAGTGCCGAAAGGAGGCGGAGGAGTGGGGACGGGACCCTGAACTCGAGAATTCGAGGCCGTGAAGGCCCAGCTCCACCACGTCATCATGGTGAAGTGGACGGACTGACTTGGGCGAGGAAGCGCAGTGCAAGCCGTAAGACCCATGATGGCCCTTACTGCCGCTACTGCTACTTGAAGACTGGTTAGAGAGGCCACACGGGAGCCTCTCGTACCGGCTGACGGAGGTGATTTTTGGGAAGGGGTACTTCGGGAACCACCTGTATCGCATCAGGAAGGGGCCAACGTCTGAGTGTCATCACTGTAAAGCAAGCTGCATACGCTGGCAGAGTGTCCGGCGTGGGAACTACCAAGATAGGTAACTATCGTGGCAGCCCTCGGAAACTGAGTCTTCCCGCTCGGCGTCTTCCTCACGGTGATGTGTCTTGCTCGCACGATGTGCGAGCGCGTAGGTTACCACTGCCTCCTTCTGCCAGCAAGTAATGCTCGAGACGGAGGCGGCAGAGCGGATCTGGAAAAGACTCAGGTCTCTCCCTATCCGCAGAGATGACTCAGACGTCGGAGGTTGCCCAATAACCTCCGGCCTCCATATATATAATTATGTCTATCAGTAACTTTGCGTTTCCATGGATCTGCCCTGAGTAGCGCCCCCGAGAGTTATACAGGTCGCAGACTTATATGGCAATCGGTCAGGTGCCGCAAAGAGATTGGTAGGAGATCATATAGCTTTATGGGGCCGTACATTTACAGGAAAATAAATACCATTCATAACATCGTTAGATTGACAAGACGCAGGTGCAAAGACAAAGTTTATAAATGGCTACTACAGCTAGATTATGACACAACAGAACAGATTTTGGTATCTGTACAGTGATGTGCATTGTTAGACGCATGTTACTGTATTGCATGTTGTGCTCACATACACACATAATCTATGCTCATACACACTGCCTGTTTCACTCACACACAATTTCACAACACACCCTCATCTTCACAAACTCTCACTCACCTTAACCCTTACATTACACACACACGCACACACACACACACTGTATTATTGTGACGAATTTTCTGTTTCTTTTTATTTTTATTTTTTATTATCTATTTAATAGTGTTTTCATGTCTTCATCACCTTTTGTAAATTAAAGGATGATTATATAACATATATTATCATAATATTATTAATATTGTCGCTTGGAACGAAAGAGACTAGATCCCACAACACAGGGAATCCTAGTGTGGGATCTAGGGAGCCATTGTGTTTTTATAAAATTTTTTGAGACAATAAATATTATTATTATTATTATATTATTAATATTATTATATAGGTACAATGGCAAATAGGTGGTCAATATAGGTACGTTTAAAATTAGAATTGAAAATTATTATTCTATTATTGCCCGCAGCCTTCAATTTTTTTAATTTCCTGCACAGTTTTCTTGATTTTTCTTCCCGTAAGAATCTTCTTCAAGGTATTACGAGTAGAGAGTCAAGTCGTTCTCAGTTTATGGCGTGATGAAGGAAAACAGGAATTAATACATTATCATATAATAGGTAATACCAAACCAAAAGCTTTGTAAAAAGTCTGCCAGTAATTTCAGCTGCTATTTGTTCCTGACGACGGAAACGAGTGTAAAGTTATATTGTATATCGATATCAATAAATCTGTAAAGTAACTGCACCCAATCTGCAACTAGGTACTACGTTATTTTTATTTACATTTCACGGAAGTAGCGCTCCGCCCAAGCGTTTTCAATTTGTAGTCAAAATAATTTACTCGTTGTTTTAAGGTTCTCATTTTACTGCGTTTCACAATGTATACGAACAACAAATAATATTCCTAATTGTTCATGCATTTCACTCAAACTCAAAGCAAATATACAATTTGTGTTTCCAAAAAAAACCACATTCCCAAAGCGCGTCATGAATTTCCTCCCGATTACAATTCTCGTGTGCTGAATGCTTGTAACATCGTTCGATCGTCCTCATCAGATGATACGGTCGGGACAGCCAGGGGTATTAAATTTCTAGTATGATTGACTGTGCTAGCTCATTACAATCATGTGGTTCATGGGCTGCATACCACCTTAATATTATAACAAAACTAGATACATAACAATTTAAATTAGAACCTAGTACTATTTTTTATCTGTGAGTTATCAAGTTACTTACTCTTTCACGCTGAAATGACTAAACGCCACTTATTCACTCGAGCGAAAAGGAAAGCATGCTGAGCCTCGTCCATCTAGTAGGTGTCCAGTAGGTGTGTACCGACTTACAGGTGAGGTCGGTTTATGCCCCAAAAATCTTGGTGGGCTCCATATATAGGTGTACATATATACCACGCTGAAACGGCTCGGCGTTTTTGAGTTAATACTGGATTAACATACTTCGTCAAGACTAAGATCGATTCCGACCGAGGCCTAAGAAACACTTTTTGTCATCATATAACTTTTTGTAATATTTATTCTATTTTGTGCCATACATCTATTGATATAAAATGGAAATTCAACAAAGTGCATCTATTAATGAAAAAGTTACGAAGAAATATGAGTGAGTACTTTATAAATATATATATTCTTTATATATATTCCGGTAATAATGATGGTGAAAAAGTCGTTGAAAATATGGATGGAAATTGATTTTTCTGAGAGAATAAACTTTATACCTAATGTAAAATAATTGTAATAGTTCTGAAGTTTTAAATTTTTTATGTAATATAAATTGTCATGTTTTTGTACGATAGCGCAATAAGGGAATATTGTATATTACCACATAAATGATAGTACTTTTATACTGATAATTAAAGCAATTCGTGCAAAATTATTCCCTAACCATTCCAAAATATCAAAAATGAACAACGTTAATATTCAAGTTTTCACTTCTGCCGGCACTCCCGGAGTGTAACTCTTCGTTTTTTTTATTCTAAAGTTTATTCGTTTATGATATAGGTACTTATTTACTCGAGCGAGGACTCAGGGCTGCACACGCTGGCGGACTGCCCGGCGTGGGAGGTGCCGAGACGTGACCTCGTGGCAGCCATCGGGGTGGGAGTCCTCTCGCTCGGCAGCATGATTGCGGCAATGGTGCGGAGCGCGAGCGCGTGGGCCGCCGCCACCTCCATAAAACCACTTTAGTTTATCTAAGGCATCCCGTTGCTCCATGAACGGATCAGAAAGAAGCGTATTTTCCATCTTTATAAGTAGGAACTCCACAAAAGGGATACGAAAATGTAAAAACTAGACGGTTGGCGACCAATGGGCTTTCGTTCACGTTACTTAATTACGGATCCACCTCACAACCGGCAATAAATCTAACTTAGGAGACGTCGCGTGGTGAAGTTGGATCTCTCTGACAATTGTTCTGTGATCCTTTTTTTTTTTATCGTGCGGAATCCCTTCGCCGGCCAGCGGGGGCGGTTATGTCGGGCTTGAACCGACTAAAACCGCACGCCGTCTCGTGTCTGCTGACGCCGGGATGTAGGGTTGCCCCTAGAGCATATCCCTCGCACCCCGACTGACCCTGGGCGATCTCCGGTTTCGAGATGGCCCCCTCGGGTTTGGGAACGACGGTGTCCCCGTCTTGCCCCGGTTTGGGGGAGGGGCGCTAGTCGCCCCACCGTCCCGGCCTGCTTCTGCTGGGGTGACAGGCGGCCTCACCTGCCACCCCCAGGCCTGCGCTCATGGAGGACGGAGGTCGTTGAGCGACCTCCGGCGCCTGAGTCGCCTGTGACGCGCGGCGAGCATGTTGCGGGCTCGGCGGGCCGGGAGAGTTCTGAACCTGTCCCGGGCGTGCTCCGCCATCTCCTTCGCTAGCAACACATGCTCGCAGAAGGAGGTGGCGGCGGCCCACGCGCTCGCGCTCCGCACCATTGCCGCAATCATGCTGCCGAGCGAGAGGACTCCCACCCCGATAGCTGCCACGAGGTCACGCCTCGGCGCCTCCCACGACGGGCAATCCGCCAGCGTGTGCAGCCCTGAGTCCTCGCTCGCGTCACAGTGATGACACTCAGGCGTTGGCTCCTTCCTGATCCGGTGCAGGTGGTCCCCGAAGCACCCCTTCCCGGAGATCACCTGCGTCAGTCGGTGCGAGAGGCTTCCGTGTCGCCTCTCTAGCCAATCCTCCATGATGGGCCTTACCGCCGCTATTGCGGCGTGCCCTGCGCTTGGTCGCCCAAGTCGTTCCTTCCACTCCACCACGATGGCCTGGTGGAGCTGGGACTGCACGGCCTCGATTTCTCGATGCTTGGGGTTCAGTCCCTGCTCCCGCGCCTCCTTTCGCCACTGGTACAGTTGCGAGAAGGCTCTCGCCTCCAGTTCCCATGGCGGAGTTCCGGCAAGGAGACTCGCCGCCTTGAAGGAGATCGTGCGGTACTCGCGGATGACCCTGATGGCCATCACTCGCTGCGGAGCGCGCAGCATCCGCAAACTTCCGGCCTTCAGGGCCTCCGCCCATATTGGGCACCCATACAGGGCCATGGACCGCACGATCCCCGCGTAGAGTCTCCTGCAGGAGTCATCGGGCCCCTTCATGTTGGGCAGCAGCCGCGCCAGAGCGAGAGCTGTGCCCTTCAATCAGTTCAGCGAAGTCCCATCGGCCGTCGAGCACGAGCCCCAAATATTTCATTTGGGGCTTGATGCCGATGCGATTACCTCCCACGATGAGACTGGATCCCTCAGGTGGCTTGCTCCGAGGCCCATGAAAGAACAGGGCCTCGGTTTTATGCAGAGCCACCTCGAGACCCAGCCGCCGGATCCGCTCCACGACTTGGGAAACCGCGGTCGTGGCCTTCAGGGTCACTTCGCGGTACGTCGCTCCGCACGCCGTCACGAACGTGTCGTCCGCGTAGCACGTGACGGCGGCACCGTCTGCGAGCTCACCGCGAAGCACCCAGTCGTATCCGATGTTCCACAGAAACGGCCCCAGGACCGATCCCTGCGGAACACCGCACGACATAGAGAAGACGGCTCTCTCCGTCAAATAGGCTACTATGCGGCGGAGGTAGAGAGGCACTTCGTGATACACGAGCGCCTCCCTAATGCAACTCCAGGACAAGGTGTTGAACGCGTTGGCGATGTCCAGGGACACCGCCAACATCACCTCACCCCGGGCTACTGCATCCTCCGCCAGAGCCCTCACGCGCATGATGGCATCCACAGTGGAGCGCCTCTGGCGGAAGCCATATTGGCCATCCGCCAGGTCCGGCCCCACTCTTGAGAGGTGCTCGACGAGGCGCTTCGCAATTACTCTTTCAAAAAGCTTGCAGACCTCGACGAGTAACACTATGGGCCGGTAGGCAGACGGTGAGTCCGCCGGGCGCCCCTCCTTTCGGATGAGGACCAGTTTCCCCGTCTTCCACAATTTCGGAAACTGGCCCCGCTCCAAACATGCGCTGAGAAGCCCTCTCAGTCGGGGCTTGAGAGCGTCATCGACTACAGCTAGGACCCACGCTGGGGCGGTGCGTTTGGCTCTCAGCCTTCTCACCGCCAGCTCTAGTTCTACCCAAGTGACCTCGGACACGTCGTCGTCAATCACGTTGGGCACCATTGGCAACCGAGGCGGAGTCATCTGCGGTGGAACATGTTCCACAGCCCGCGCTGGGAACAGGGAGCTAACAACTCTTCTGAGCAGCTCCGGCTGGAGACACTGAGTCAACGGCGGCGCCTTGGGGCGCAGTTTTCCCCTTACCATTAGGTAGGACCGCCTTATCTCTGCTCAGAGGGCACCTCTGGCCTCCCTGTATCCCTCGTACAACTCTGCCTCCGCATCTGCGGGGCAGCGACGCCTCCTACGGAATCAGGCCCACCGGCGGTGCGTGATCACGCAGGCCCGTCTGAGCCTCGCGATCTCCGACGACCACCAGTAGACCTGACCCCTCGGATTATAGGGCGGAGCCCTAGGCATCGCCGCGTCGCAGACACGGGTCATGCCCTCCCGTAACCACTCCGCCTCATCGTCTACGTTGACAGGCCTGTCCGGCGCAGGGGCCCAGGCCTGTACGATGGCGGCTTCCAGGAGGAGCTCCCGATCTAGTCGCTTAAGTGCCCAACGTGGCGCGGGTGGAGCCGGTGTGGCCGGCGCATCGCTCGCGGGGGGGGAGACGTCAAACCGAATATATCGGTGATCCGAACTTGTCTCCTCCCCCAAAACGACACGCCAGCCCTGAACTAGTCGCGTCAATGTTCTGTGATCCTATTAGCAAAACTGTATTCAAACATCGCAAATGGCTTAGTGTCATGTGTTATGTTCCTACTGGTGAGTAGGGTCATCTGAGCTCCTTAGGGAGAGAAATAGTGTTGACAACTAGCGAGTAACACCTCTGCTATACAAATTGTTAAGAAGCGTTATTAGGTTACCTGTGTGTTTATTTGCCACAGGAGAAGTTTCTAAGAAGCTTCTTTTTCATAGTCTGCTTGAGGTATTTCATACCATATTATTACATACTAACGATTTCATCTTCTCATGAATCTGTTATGGTATGACTGAGATTGATCACATATTCTGAAATAAAGAAAATACTAATTATTTGTAATAATAAATAAAATGAATGAACACCTCGTAAAGGTCAGACAAGAATATATGGTTTTGGCTTGAGTATTTTATGAGGAGGCGCAATATTATGTCTGAAAATTTGTATTATATGTAACTATTTAATTAGAAAGAGTAAATGCTTCAGTAATTTGTATCATTATTTCATATTTACTTATAGACTGTACAAGTAGTTCACTTGTACAGTCACCATCGGAATTAGCTTAACACATTCCAAATTACCGACCACCTTAACTCTGAAAATTTTACATAAAATAATAAACAAAAATTGAAAAATGTTAAATTTGTCCTGTGAAGAGTTAAGAAATGTCTTCATCAATTATTTATTAATTTACTTCACTGTAAAGATCGTTTGTGAATTTGTTAGTGTTCAGCCACTTCTGAGGGCGACTATACGAAAAATACGTATCTAAACACATTTTCCCCAAATTTACTCTGCAAAAAACAGTATGAAAGCTGAAATAATCACGGAGAAATTAATTCTGATTTCGAGAAGATAATTTTAAGACGGTACCAAATAAGGGCAGAAAAGTCTCTCTGTTTTGTTTTATTTTAAAAGACATCGTTTCAATAAAATTTACGCAAAGGAGAATGGCATTCCTCCATACATATACCACGGTCCAGGTGTTAATTGAATCAAACTACTTTTATTCGAAATAGGTTACAATAGCAAATATATTTTGAAAATTTGGTGTAATCCACCATGCACGACTCTCGTCGTCGACTTCTGTCCTCTCACTTGACAAAACAGATTTGATACGACCTACAATTACCAGACTATTCATGAAATAGATCATTATAAAAATCTACTTCCAATTTCCTTCTTTACCTACTGTATTTTTATTAAACAATTCATAATATTATAAAGTATAACCATCTGCATGATTATAGGTAAAAAGAACTATAGCAAAAGTTAGTTAAACTACTTGAGTAAATTTCCTTCTCTATATTGTGTATCCTACCTTATGTAATTAGTATACGCAAATAGCGTGCATTGTTAAATAGTTCCTGCTCTAACAAAGTTTTTTGTCACCATTATTTTTTTGTATAATCATGCATATCACCATTATTATAAAATAGTTAAAGCAAATAATAGAATAATAATTGAATCTCTATTATTAATAGTGATTTAGTTAATTTATAGTCAAAAGTTCTGCATAAAGAATTCCTCTTTTATCTTTAGAGACCAGTTTAGGGGGGTAGGAAGGGGTTGCCAAGATGTATTTTCTCAGTATCATTTGAGATTTATATAGAACGTCTATTATTGACTGTAGACTTCTCGTGTCCACTGTGCTGTATGGTTGCGATTACGAATGTGATACGTAACCTTATTGTTTTTCTGGAATTATCATCCAAATCCATTCAGCCGTTCTAGCGATTACGTAACAAACACCTATCCATCCAAATTCACACTGTCAATGTCATCCACAATAACAACGTTTCGAGATTCTTACGCAAACTCATAGATAAGTTCTTCTGTTACGTCATTGGGCAGGTACCCAAACCATAAGATATCACTGATTGTGACTTTACACAGATTACTTTACGGTTACAAACTTCTATTCTTTGAATGCTGCATACCGCTTTGTATATATATTCATGTGTCAGATTACACCTAGGTACCTTATCAATGGTATAAGTCTCTCACGGGTGATAATAATCATTTTGTTCCGTTTTGCAAAAAAAAAATAACGCAAATCCCGCGATGTAACATGAATACTATTGTTTTGTTAGTGTTAGCTTATTGTTGATAATTTGTAAGATAAGTGATGAGATTTTAAGCCAGTTCAAAGCCTAGCAAGAATACAATTGACAGTCTGTCTCTAAACTGTTTGCAAATGATTACCGAGTCCTACGATGCATGTATTTATATACTTTCCATTGGCATACTGTAATCACCGATAACCGTAAACCGATAGTAGTAGAAGTCGGGAGAAGAAAAAATCATCTAAAATTAATATTTTCTAATTCCTGAAATAGTGTTTATCTTTTAGTCCTTGTTCTGTGGTGCATCTGACTGATATTCTGCAGATGCCGTAATGGTCTAAGAGAAGGAAAGCTCGAACAAAACCCTATACCAATCCCTCTGGCTAGTCTGGTAACAATAGGCTCAAAAGTCAAAACCTCGCAATGGATTGCATATTGGAAAAGGTTAGTGGTTATTTCTCGCATCAGCTGAAATATTGATTCGTTTATTTTTTCCAGGACTAATAATAGCTCCTATGTGTTTTTATTATAGATTTTTGTTTAGCTGTTACCTTAACTGTTATCACAACCACACGCCTCTTGACAAGCGGTTTCCAATTTCGATAAACGCTCGATATAACACGAGTATCACTTAACATCGTGAATTTTTACCTCGGGTCACACTTCTTACAAAATCAAACACGACATATCAAGAAGCTTTGTTTGTAACTGGGTAGAACTTCTTTTAGTTCTTTAATCCGGCCGTTGCCTACCACCTACCACATACCTAGCCAGTTTCTAAAATTCAAAATACAAATTCCGTCTGAAAATTGTGATTCCTACAGTAAGATAGGACATGTTCAGTTTTTAAGTTAAATGAAGATATGTTTATCTTAATTTAAGAAAGTTAATAAATGTCATCTATTTACTGAATTTGTGTTTTCGCCCACGTTTGCTTAGAATTCAGCTTTGCTTATAGCGCGATGTTTTATTCTCTTTGTGCCATTAAAAAAAGTATATAAATTGTAAGTATTAGTTATGTTTTACCAAAAATATAAAACTGCTGAATAGCTTAATTACAAAGCCACCTATCGGAATGAATATGGACGGCAATTTACAAAGACAAAACGTTTATACACCTAAACTAGCTGTGTCCGCCGTACTTGGTTCTCTTCCACCGCGTCACATTGCTCGCCCGTCGCGTATTGTTTTTCTTATTGCTCAGCTCCTAAGCATTATGTTGTATGGCTCATAACCTTCCTTAAAAACTGGGCTATCAAATGCAAAAATAAGTTTCCAAATGCATAAGCTGTTTCAGAGATTAGCGCGTTCAAACAAACAAATAACCAAACAAACTCTTCAGCTTTTTTTTAGTACCTACAGAAGATGAAGACTATTATTCTATATTCAAACAATATTTAAAATAATATACTTAAGTATTTACGTAAAATGTACCGTTACCTGCGGGTGCTTCTCAGTTGATATAATCATATTTATTTGCGTTTCAGTAACGATCACAAGACGATTATAAACGTGTGATATACCTAATGCTAATATAATTTCCCATTATTTGGTATATATTATAATATCCTTAAACTTATATTGTATTAATATTGATATAATTGGCTCCACCGCGTGGAATTCTGATCCCATTCGCGCAACCTATGGCCAGCTATTTCAGGGATGATAGCCATATGTTACTCTAGACAAAAATCTATCCCTGTACCAAATTTCAGCCAGATCCATTCAGCCGTTTGAGCGTCATTGAGTTACAAACATCCAAATATTGTTACGAAGTTTCGCATTTATCGCTTTATCGCAGGATAAGTAAAAAATAAGATTCTATGGTTCGTTCCCTAGCAAGGGTCAATTCTCACCGAATGAGCAGCGACGAGAAGAGCCGCGCCGCGCTTCCTTTGACAAGTTGTTAAAATTGTCGTGCAGCCTTGCGGCGCCGGGCTGCCTCACCTTTGTCATCAAACGACTATTGACTTTTTAGTAACGTTGACAAAATCCAAAATGGTTTGTAATATTTTGCACAAAAAGTCGTTGCCACCTGCTGCTGCTGCTTCAGACAGGATTGACCCTAATGAAACCAAACAAATATGCACCTACCCTTTCTGGGGTGCACAGACTATTTGTAATGTTAATATTTTCAATTCTGAGGCCTCTGTGGCGTAGCGGTAGTGCATTCGACTGCCACGACAGGGGGCGCGGGATCGATTCCCGCTCAGTGCAAATATTTGTATGCATGAATATGTCTATTTGCATTGGTCTGGGTGTATCTATGTATAATATGTATGTATTTACAAAAAAAAAAAAAAAAATATAAGTATGTTTATCCGCATTCTGGAACCCATAACACAAGCTAGTTAAACTATGCTTACTTTGGGTCTAGAAAGTGCTGTGTAGAATGTCGTAGACTATTTATTTATTTATTTAAACAAGCGATATACCTACCTTCATTTTAGGTAGATTTCGATGAAATCGATCTACGTATTGGTTTCTTGAATACTGTCGAATTTAAAAAAAAAATCTTCATAGGAGGTCTAGTTATGACCCCCTGAATCCGAAATGACCACAGGTCAAAAAGTTTATATATATATATATATATATATATAAATATGTATATATGTATGTATATATGTATGTATACATGTATGTATGGTTCCACTTCCCAAAATTTGCGGCACTCTCACGGTCGCATTTTTGCCCCGATCGCTTTCAAACTGCGGTCAAAAATTGCTTGGGTGTAAACTTAGTTTAAGTTCGTGAACGGGTGGAATCCGGCCTAAGGGGACGGTAGGGCCTCACTTTTTGTGAAATCAGTTCTTCCTCAAAATTTCACGTTCCATGAAAGATATTCGAACCGTTCTAATTTTATCCCATAGTATACATGAATACCAACTACTTTTAATTATAAACCTATAAGATTAAAACTTTAACTAAAAGTGGAGGGGGGAAAAACCAAAATTTTTCGGGAAAAAAATCATAACTTCTAACCGGTGAACATTCTTGCCGTCGGAAACATTTTTAATCGATAGGCCATTTTTAAGTCTAAAATAAATGTCTGAAAAGTTTTTCGCTAAAAGTTACCGTTTTCGAGATAAAAAAAATCCGTCCGTAGTTCTCTATATAAAATAATATTAATTGCTTCACGAAATCTACCTGTGCGTTCCCCCTGCGGGAACGGATTTTTAATAATTAAGTTCATTACCTCAGTGAAACGGTCTGATGATCATACAATGACTAAAAAACCCCCTTTGTTGTACATGTTATAACTTGCTCATTCAATTTGCGTTAAGTAATACCTACACAATGGTGAATTTCGTCAGGTTTAGTTGGAAGAGTCATCAATCAAAGCGAAAGTGACAATGTGTTATCACTGAAAACTGTGATCCGTACAAACTTCATCGTTAATGATGCAATGATGGATGTTACATGGTATATATTTTTCAACTGAATGTATGAGATGCTAATGTTATGTAAAAAAAATTATACCTACTGAAGACTGGGTATCTTTTTTTTTCGTGCGGAATTCCCTTCGGATACCCCCCGCCAGCCAGCGGGGGCGGTTATGTTACAGATACCGGGGTGTAAGGTTGCCCATAGAGCATATCCCTCGCACCCCGACTAACACTAGGTCATCTCCGGTTTCGAGATGGCCCACCCGAGTTTGGGAACCATGGTGTTCCCGTCTTGCTTGGAGGAGGGGCGCTAGTCGCCCCACCGTCCCGGTCTGATTCTGCTGGGGTGACAGGCAGCCTCACCTGCCACCCCCAGGCCTGCGCTCATGGAGGACGGAGTTCGTTAAGCGAGTTCTGAATCTCTCCCGGGCGCGCTCCGCCATCTCCTTCGCGACCATTACATGCTCGCAGAAGGAGGTGGCGGCAGCTCACGCACTCGCGCTCCGCAAAATTGCCACAATCATGTTGCCGAGCGAGAGTACTCCCAACCCGAAGGCTGCCACGAGTTCTCGCCTCGGGACCTCACACGCCGGGCACTCTGCCAACGTGTGCAGCCCCGAGTCTTCGCTCGCGTCGCACAGGTGGCACTCAGACGTTGGCTCCTTCCGGATTCGAAACAGGTGGTCCCCGAAGCTCCCCTTGCCGGAGATCACCTGCGTCAGTCGGTACAAGAGGCTTCCGTGTCGCCTCTCGAGCCAATCCTCCATGAAGGGTCTTACCGCCTTGACAATAACTTATAGCTATAAAATTAAAACGACATTTTTTTCTATGCGATTAAATACCTGCAAACCGTTTAAAAAAAATCGTAACTTAAAAGTTTTAGCGTCGATCATCGCTCGGCGCTATGATTGCCGCCATGGTGCGAAGTGCAAGCGCGTGGGCCGCCGCCGCCTCCTTCTGCGAGCAAGTAATGCTCGAGAAGGAGGCGGCGGAGCGAGCTCGGGAGAGATTTAGAACTCTCCCGGCCCGCCGAGCCCGCAACATGCTCGCCGCGCGGCGCAGGCGACTCAGACGCCGAAGGTCGCTCAACGACCTCCATCCTCCATGAGCGCAGGCCTGGGGGTGACAGATGAGACCGTCTGTCTCCCCAGCAGAAGCAGGCCGGGGCGGCGGCGCGACGCGCGCCCCCTCTCTCCGTGGCAAGTTGGGGACACCGTGGTTCCCACAGCCGAGGGGGTCATCTCGAAGCCGTAGATGGCCCAAGGTCAGCCGGAGTCCGAGGGAATTGCCTTATTAGGCCATCTTACACCCCGGCATCTGAAGACCCGAGACGGCGTGCCAATCTAAATATTTTAAAGTGTATCTGTATTTATCTTAATAAGGTTACGAAAATTTCTGAAATTATATTTCAGACCTGTGAAACCTGTAACCTGTATTGAGATTTTGCAAACCTAACAGAAACCCGATTCCGATACAAACAGGGACTTAATAATGATAAAAAACTGAACATCAGGCAATAATTAGAGAGAGAAAAATATTGCTAAAGCCCCATTTCACAATTACCATCAAATCAGTTAGCATCGATTGTATTAGGGAAAGGTTAAGTTTCACGGTATTTTTTTACAAAATGCATTTTTGGAAGACTCGCGATTGGCTACGAGAACTGGGATGTACACAGGGTAATCAGGCAAAATAAAGAATTATTTTGATGTTGATGGAAGTAAGTCTGGATAATAAGATTTGTTAAGCCCGAACTGGGTTCGTCAGACACTTAATCGCAATTGTGGCGTTAATAGGTAGAAATCACGCAGTTATATCTGAGGCGTATTAATAGATCGTACTTATCTCTGAGATATTATATCTCAAACGTGCACTTGAGATGCTATGCAAATTAAAGAACGAACTCAATGGAGTTTCTGAGTTTAGTTAATCAGTTGAGTGTCGTTTATATTTATAAATCAAATTCCGCACTCAAAACAGGTCTTAGCCTAATAATTGAGTGTGTGTTTACTGAGTGCAGTCAGACCCTGACTTAAAAACGACTCGTAGGTAAACTAAGTTTTTTTTTATATGATAACGGAAACTTATAAAGCATGAAGTTAATAATGGAAAATGAAGTAGGATTGCTTAACCTTGAAATGATTCAAATGGTCACCCATACTAAGATTAACCTGGTTAGTGTTACTTAGCTTTGTAATTTTATAAATGGTTTCCCATGCTAAGATAGACCTGGCTAGTGTGGCTTAACCTTCTAATGTTAAGAATACCACAAAGTTACAAGAAACGTAAATTCATTCGGTTCAAATTTGACAGTGACAAACATTGAGATGTTATATAGACAAGCATTGACTTAAGAACAATCTTGAACTCAATATGATGGATATGCTCTCAATACTTATTTATTAATTAGTGACAATCTTGAGTTGCTATTATTAGCTTGAGAGCGTATCAGCTAAGGTTGGGTAGTTGGTAGGTTTTGAGAACGATTTATTAATACGGGCCTTAGAATATCAGTTTAAAGCTCAAAACGTTAATAAACCACAATATTATCGGATATCTACGACGCATAGCGGGGGCGGTCGTAACGGTATTCATAATATTAGAAACTAGCTGCTGTCGTATGAAATACGGATCCCGTTCCTGCGACTCATAGAAACCTATTCCCGGAATAAAAAAGTCCAATGCTATTCCTGACTATATATAATCTATCTCTATGTCAAATTTCAACCAGATCAGTTCAGCCGTTTGAGATTCTCCATACTCAAAGAACAACAACAATACAAAGGTCTGCGAACAAAATTACATCCATTTAAATGATTACAAATGCGTATCAGATTTTCCCTTGTATTATTTTTGACTACTCTGTTGAATCAAGACACTTATCTTGAATATTCATGAGTCAATTATCTTTTCAGATGACAACCATGTGTGGCGCCAAAGAAAATGGAGTAAAATTATATAGAGTACGGGGTTATTTTATTACTGCTTCGTAATTTTGGGAGAATGGAGGGATTGCGGGTGACGCATCAAGGCGTACGGGCGCACTCCGCCGAAGGCTCAGCGGGGCGCATCACACAAGCGGGCCTGGCCGCCCGGAGTCCCCAAGGGACCGCCGCCAAAGGTATGGCCATCAAAGGCCACGAGGACCTCTGGGTGGAGATACAAGCCAACACATTCAGGAATTGGGTCAACGAAACCCTAAAGCCCGTGAATATAAAGGTAAAGATAAATATTTTGTTACAAAACATGATTACTCACAGAGAATTTTGTTTATAGATTGAGTTAACATAATATTTCCGACAAACAAATACATCAAATATAGTTTATTCTTAGAGGGATGTTTTGAGATACGTCAAAAGGTTGGTAACATTTTACAAGCTTGTTTTTGGGAGTACGTTCTTTGAGACTCGACATATATGAAGAAAATGAATTCACTTGCTCCTGTACAGGCTGTGGTTTTGTTTGTATAATTTAACGTATTAAGCTAAGTAGCAGTACCTATCTATCAAATCAAATCAAATCAAATCATTTTATTCGCATAAGACAGGTACATAGAGTTGGTTTATATAATTATATATGTATGAGTGCTCCGCCTTACCTCTGGCATGTGTGCAAATTTGAAAATTATATGTTAGCATGCAACAATGAAATTTAAAGAAAACTTATAACTCTTGTCTTAACAATATTATCAAACCAATGTCAAATTAATAATAATACGTATTGAATATCGTCATAGCATGTAATTAATAATGTCAAAATATCAAAATTTATAATTATCGATGTCAAGTTTTTAACAGTCTCATTAATAATTTCAACAATAATGTCTACGAATAAATTTTAAATAATCTTATTGGACCTCGCAACATTTGTCCTCTAAATATTCACGCAGTGAATAATAGCACTTATGGATCAGGAATTGTTGCAACCTTTTTTTAAAGAGGTTTATGTTTGGCAGATCTTTAAGCTCCTTAGGTTATTTATTATATATATGAGGAGCTATACAAAAAAATCTTTTATGCATTAATGCCGTTTTACACGGTACAATATATAGTTTTCCAGTGTGGCGAATCCTTGTCCTTTTTTCAAACTGTTCCAAATTCTTTTTTGTAAATATGGCACAAGGCTGAGTTAGCAAGTTATAATGTTGGAAATATGACCTATATGAATCTGTTCGTTCAATACTAAATATGGCTCTGATACAACGTTTCTGTGCTTTAAAGACACGTCACCAGTCAGTGGCATTTCCCCAAAATATAATTCCATATCGTAGAGTTGAGGTGACCATTCCGTGGTATGCTGTTATTATTGTTGGGATGGATGCAGTATTTTTTAAATTATAAAACCCAAAAGCATACTGATGGACCCTGTTGCAGACATACTCTATGTGGGCGCTCCAGTTCATTTGATTATCAATCTTTAGTCCTAAGAATTTAGTTATATTGTCTTCTGTGATTGTTTGACCTTTACAATTTATATTTATATTACGGGTCAATTTAATTGAAATTTATTGAATTATTGATGTCAATTTGGAGTGATGTCATGTTTTTATTAGTATAAAAAATAGTAGCTGATGTATATTTTCAGTTTTGTTTTTTATACATATATCAGATATTTCCACCACTTGTTTTCTGTTTGACAAATATGATTTCAGAAGGTTGTAGGCATTTCCCCTTACACCATAGCGATATAGTTTATCTAATAATATCGTCTTACGTGTAAAAAATATAATTTATTATTTGCACAAAACACCAGAAGCTACGTTACCATGCTATCAGTGCACCTAAGTAGAAATTAAGCGACGCTTTTATGCGTAATTAGTGCCATTTAGAGTTGTTTTTAGGGTTCCGTACCTCAAAAGGAAAAAACGGAACCCTTATAGGATCACAACGTTGTCCGTCCGTCCGTCTGTCAAGACCGTTTTTCTCAGGAACGCGTGGAGTTATTAAACTGAAATTTATATCTAATACTCAGGTCCACTGTCCCTTGGAGCTGTGAAAAAATCAAACTTCTAAGCCAAAGCAATCAAAAGATACAGCCGTTTATGCCGCAAATTTTCGAAACTCGCACGGGAATCAAAACCTACAGGGTACTTCCCGCGAACTTAGAATCTTAAAATTTGGTACGATATATATAGTACAGATAAAGGAAAAATTGCGAAAACCGTAATTTTTTAGTTACATCATATAATAAAAAATATTTTTGAAAATTTTAAAGTTTAACTACCATAACTATGACTCGATTGTCGTGATGGGTGAACTTTTACTTATATACCTACAGGTTTGTACGGTACCCTCGGTGTGCGAGTCCGACTCGCACTTGGCCTGGCTTTCGATGAAATCGATCTACCTATTGGTTTCTTGACTACTGTCGAATTTTAAAAAAAAATCTTCATAGGAGGTCTAGTTATGACCCCCTGATTCCGAAATGACCACTGGTCAAAAAAGTTTATATATATATATATGTATGTATGATTCCACTTCCCAAAATTTGCGGCACTCTCACGGTCGCATTTTTGCCCTGATCGCTTTCAAACTGCGGTCAAAAATTGCTTGGGTGTAAACTTAGTTTAAGTTCGTGAACGGGTGGAATCCGGCCTAAGGGGACGGTAGGGCCTCACTTTTTGTGAAATCAGTTTTTCCTCAAAATTTCACGTTCCATGAAAGATATTCGAACCGTTCTAATTTTATCCCATAGTATACATGAATACCAACAACTTTTAATTATAAACCTATAAGATTAAAACTTTAACTAAAAGTGGAGGGGGGAAAAACCAAAATTTTTCGGGAAAAAAATCATAACTTCTAACCGGTGAACATTCTTGCAGTCGGAAACATTTTTAATCGATAGGCCATTTTTAAGTCTAAAATAAATGTCTGAAAAGTTTTTCGCTAAAAATTACCGTTTTCGAGAAAAAAAAATAAACATGTTAAAAATGCGCTCGGCGTGGGTCATAGAAGAAGCATAGGTCATAGAGGGGCAAAAAAATATTTCTAACCGATACGTTATTTTTTGCTCTAAAATAAATGTCCGAAACGTTTTTTGCTCAAATTTACCGTTTTCGAGAAAAAGAAAAAAAATGGTGCGGTATCAATAGTTCTCTAGGAAAAATAATATTAATTACTTCACGAAATATTGTTTAAAGTCCGTAGTTCTCTATATAAAATAATATTAATTGCTTCACGAAATCTACCTGTGCGTTCCCCCTGCGGGAACGGATTTTTTTTTTTTAACTTTTTAGGGCAGTTGGTTAAAGTTTAGCGTCAAGCGTAGTTCAAGTTTTAGGCGTTTGTAAAATCGGAGGTAAACCGAACCTTAACATTACGATCTAAGGATAGGATAGGTAATATTTGGTATATGCAACTATGCATAGCTTTCATAAAATAATTTTAATTCATTCTGAATATTTTCCTAGGTTGTTGATCTGGTAGAAGATTTCAAAGATGGAACAATTCTATGTGCGTTAGTAGAAGCTCTTCAGGGACGAAGATTGAAGGGCTGGAATCAAAAACCGACAAATCAACATCACAAACTGGAGAACGTCACCAACGCATTACAAGCTATTGAAGATGATGGCGTCAAACTTGTTAACATCGGTATGGATTTGTATTTTTTTTATTTAAAGTTACTTCTTAAAAAATATGATTTGGTACTGGGGATTATATATTTTAGTATGATCGTTGATACCTCTAAGTTAAACGCCTATAGATTTAGATCGGAAAAAGAGAACATCTAGAATGGGACTTGAACCCGCGACCAGTCCCTTACAGGGGGAATGCTCCGACCAGCTGAGCTATCTAGACACGTCCAAGATATTCGAAATTCTCCGATATATTATTTACGTCTTAAGGCGACGCTGGAGCCATCTACCGTAATTCTTGCGAACTACGGAAACAATTAATAACTTTACAGTCATTTTTAAACATTGTTTTTTGATGACTCTGCCTAATTAATTCAATAAAATTTTTTAGCATTTTGTATGCTTACTTTTTCTAATGATTTAGATCGGAAAAAGAGAACATCTAGAACGGGACTTGAACCCGCGACCAGTCTCTTACAGGGGGAATGCTCTGACCAGCTGACCTATCTAGACACGTCCCAGATATTCGAAATTCTCCGATATATTATATACGTCTTAAGGCGACGCTGAAGCCATCTACCGTAATTCTTGCGAACTACGGAAACAATGAATAACTTTACAGTCATTTCGAATTTTCATCTGCTAACATAGTTGCAAGTGGACACGTGTCGTTTGTTCCTGTACTTTTCTTTGTCTAAATTCCGTAATTGGTCTATTCTCATAATATTCATTCCTGGTTATTGACTAATAATTGGCTGTCTACAACTAAAGCACCATTTGGACGAATACTATTTCCTAAGGTACAGGCTCTAAGGCTAATTTAGGTACCATTGTTTATAACTTCCTGTACTATTGTTAACTCTATCTTTCAAAATTATTCTCGATTGTGTTTAAAATTGTATAGCTAAACTTTTGTTTCTTCAAACTTGTTAAATAAGAGTAAATACATCTTATTTATTTAATTACTCGTAGTTTCTATTATTTGTGCATCAGTATGCCAGGCACTCAACAACAGAAGATGAATCTGATACTTAATATGCTTTATTCGGGATAGTATAGCACTATAGTAACTATAGTGCGGCAAGTTATATAGCCCACAACTGTTGTGGGCTACATAACTTGCCTTGGTTGCGAATACAAATGTAGCGATTCAAATGTGCGCACTCAACGCTCGTCGCATAATTCTTTTGGATGAAGAGAGAAGGATACAGAAGGCAAAGCTTTTCTAATCTGAGAAAATCATTGCCTTTTTCATGTATTCCATTCTCCATAAAATCAACAATAATGGCGATTTTATGCATGCAAACTCAGAAGTGTATGCGAAATAGTCGTTTTACGAATATAATATTATCTTGTTTGACATATATCTTTATTTCATGCGAAGTAGTTTTGTTTTAATTACAGTTTTTTTTTCAGTTGATGTTTCTTAGCTTTAATATTAGCCCAAATATAGCTAGTTCGCTATTGCGCTATATTCGCTACACGAATGTTTCACAGATATCAATTCAACTTGACTTACTTTTTGATAATAAAACTGTTAATTCTTAATAATTCAGTGTTCTATTGCATTAAATGGGTACTTAGTTAGGTAACTGTAATTACAATGGAAATAGGAGGATAGAAAGCCGTATATAATTATAACATGAGTTAATTTTTGTAGCAAATTCTGAGGTATTAAAGTAACACGTCCTGTAAAGTTAAAGACATGCCCAGGTAAATGAGTTGGTCAGAGTATTTCGGCAGGTAAGAACCTGCCGAAATACTCTCTCTCTCTCTAGTCTCTTGACTGGTCGAGGGTACAAGTCCCGTTTTGGATGCTGACTTTTTCCGATTCGTAATTATTTCCTAGAATATTTATTTCTATATACAACTAATTATAAATAAATGTAAAGAAAACTAAACCTAAAAGATAGAAAAATATTGACATACATGCGTCATAGAATTCCTCCGCATCATCACCGACTGGTCATTACCAGTCGGTGATGTTGCTGCCATTCTTCTAGGAACATTTTCACAGAAGACTGGCAGCATTGCCTCGTTGAATGGCAATGTTATTTCTTTGTGCATGATAAAGTCCAGCCTTCTGCCTTCTTTGCCAAGTTTTTGTAGATAAAACGGGCACTTGGACCCCATGACCCCAACGAATCAACCCCATTTATTTCTTAGCTATTCTGTCTCGGTCTTTCCTTATGCACAAAAACAGAACTTGACTATATATCATTACTTTGTTTTAGGTAATGTGGACATCGTAAACGGCAATCTAAAATTAATATTGGGTTTGATTTGGTCACTCATCGTTCGGTACCAAATCGGTCGGAGCAAATTCCCACCAAGGTAAAATATTTTATTTAGTAAAATTTTAATTGTATTTACCGCAAATAAGAAACAGCTAACTAAATTGAATTCTTTAACCAAATTCGGTGTAAGCCAACCCAGATCCTCGGGGCTCAAGCCAACCTCAGCTGCAAAATGGTACACCTACTAATTAACGGACGAGGCTACAACAAAAAAGCTTCAGTAAATTGTTTTATTCCTCTTTCGTCACAAGTATATTATTGATAAATTTAATATGGATGTTCTATCCGCGCTAGTGTGCAGATA
Organism: Cybosia mesomella; assembly: GCA_946251805.1. Lineage (NCBI taxonomy): Eukaryota > Metazoa > Arthropoda > Insecta > Lepidoptera > Erebidae > Cybosia > Cybosia mesomella. The sequence continues at coordinate 22,087,105 of OX276390.1, read as the reverse complement.
ATTGCATAAAAGTTACCTTAAGTCGAGCATCCCTTAACATCACTTTGACAAATAAAGAGGAAAACATCACCTCTACTAGCATAACTTCAACTGTCTGTTCAACCAATTGAACATATTCGCAGTAAACTTCCTCTTCCATTAAAGTGTGGCTACACTATTATCTTGGTCACTGCAAATGAGTGTAGCGCCCGGTAAATTAGCAAATAAATATTTCAAATTTGACTTGTTGGTATTGGTATTGATCATTGTTGAATTAACAAATAGGAGTACGTCAGACAAAGCCGAAAAGTGTCATATTATAATTTGACAAATTATTTGACCGTTACCAGGTGCTTGACACATACTTGCAGCACTACTTATGTGTATTCCTACCAGTGCTTAGGTGTGGTAGTGTACTGTTAGGTCGATATAAAATTCCATCAAAACTTGGCTTAAAATAGGTATTACTAGCCTGCTGATGGATAATTAACTGACAATTTTCTACAATATTTTCATTTGTCCTACAAGATTAAAAAAAAAAATATATATATAAAATTGTAAATTATTATAGTGGTGTCTGTAAATAGATTTAAAAAAAAATCACTTGGCTTATGTTAAATGAACACAATTTTTTTTTTAAATCTCTTGTCTGTTTGTCTGTTTGTTCGCGATAGGGACAAAAACTACTGAACGGATTTTGATGCTGTTTTTTCTATTAGAAAACTCTTGGGAAGAAAATTCTTCAGATTGAAATTTGTCGTATGTTTGATTGCAATTACTTAAGAAGAACCGGAAGTCGGTTATCATTTTTGGTCATAACCGATAAATGATAACCGACTTCCGCGCGGGCCGAGACGTGGGAATCATTTATTAGATTATAAATTTGTAAATTAGTTGTATCTATACTGTACAAAAGATAATTGCATAAAAGCTTCACTTCATTTGGACGTCGCTTGGACGGTATACTTAATATTGGTATTTACCTGGAGAGAGGTAAGATAAGTGTATCTGATATTATATACCCGCACTTCACCAGCAGTTTTTGGTCAAACGAATCTGACGAGGCAAGCTTATTGAGCAATACATCTACCAGCGCAAATAGGATGGCTTGATTTAAAAAATGTGTGCGTGTACTAGTGTACACAGGTAAGAAGTGAAACTTCTTTATGACCTTATTTTTCGAAAAATGATCTACTATATGCAACTTTACGAAAATTGGTTAAATAAAGTTAAATTAGATAAAGTTTAACAAAAGGCTTTTATTATCATAGACATGAATACAAATAATACAATTATTTCATTTTACCTTATTACTACTAAGATTATTACAGTATTTCATTAAAGTACAAAACAGTCGTATTAGTTAATAATAAGTAGTTTTAATGGAATTATATACATTGACCGATAGTTACAATCAAAAACTGAGGTAAACCTTAAATAACTTGAATAAAATAAATACCATAATCACACCCACGTGTTAGAAAAAGAGATATAATTACTTACTTTTTTTTGAAATTCACTGGAATTAGAATTAAAATAAACCCTTTGATTTTGCTGATCACTATCAGTCGAATAAATCAACTTTTCTTTAAAACATGGCGCGTAGCGGAAAAATGTGACGGTAATTTTTTTTCCAATGCCGATAAAGAAGTTTCACTTCAATAACAGTATGTGACATTGAATTGGTTGCTACGCCTACAATGGGAGAGGCCTATGTGCAGCATTGGACTTCAATAGGCTAATTGATTGATATTGCACTGCATTGTCACTACTTTTCCTTTTCTTATTTAACTCTTTTTCATGAACATTTCCCTCTGCTGGTGACAATGCACCTCTCAAGTTACAAGCGACTCAAAGACCAGTGTTTGCAACCTTAGTGACATACATAAGTACCAATTTTATAGAAAATTTATAATGTATTGAAATCAAAATAAGTCTAGAACTTCACACATATAAACAGACAATAGATTACAGTTTTATAACAGTTACAGTACCTATAGAGGCATAACGAATGAAACAATCAAGATAATTAAAACACGCCTTAACAATGATACTATAGCTAACTTTAGTTAACTGCAATCGCACAAGGATTCAATGGCGTAAACTTAATTCAATAAACCTTGAAGTTCAGAACTAACAGTATCTAAAGAGCAGAAAACGTTTATTCGGTGTTTTAGCAATTAGCACATTATGCGGCGCGGGCGCAACCGTCCGTAGCTTTAGACTGTAGTTAAAATAAACACACCCAAGTAAGACACGCTCAGTAACTTACTTAATAGCCCAGGTATTTATTTAGAAGCACATCTAACGTACGCAATTACCTCACTTAAGATAATCTACGATATTAAATATATGTACTATTTCATAATAAAAATAGTGAGCAAGTAAAACAGTCGAAAAGAGGACTGGCCCTATACTTAGCTATTCGGGTACCCATTATTCTTTACTCTTTGACTATTCACACACTCTCTGGGTATCTGTTGATCATCATAAGCACGGATCTGAAGGCAACCGGTCGGTTAGAAAAAAGGAACAAAGCAAACAACACTCCTGGATGAGGCCACCTGCTGTTTACCAGTCGGCCAAAGTATACCGAGCGAAGTCCAGTAAAGTGACCTTCGTTATGAAACACCTTATGTGATCTGATGGTTGAATTTCAACACAGATACTAGATATTACACCTGAGAGATAGCAGCCCTGACAAAAATCCAGACGGTAAAAAATTACGTTAAATGGTAGTCAGTCAGGAACAGACACACTCAGTATGAGTTTTAGAGTCGCGAGTCTAACTTTTCGAGATGCCTATAGCTCTGCCCACAACTTCAAGAAGAGGATTAGTAAGTCAGGACTTGAACTCACGACTGCTACAACAAACGACTACTAACTTCGTCGGGGGTTAACAAAGATTGACTGATACGCGGCCCAAGAAACGTTTTCTATGTAAATAAATGATCGACATTACGATGAAAGGAAAATGAATCGCTCATTAATTTTATTTATCAATAGCCATTAGCAATTAAAAGAAATTACAAGGTTTCAATATGATGAAACAAAGTTCTCGCTTTAGTTCAAACGAGTAGGTGCTGGTTTTGTATTTTGATGGAAACCATATATAAGCTCTTTTCTGAGAATCTGTAATCTGTAATTAAGGTATAGACAAGCTCTGGTTTTAAGTTGAGCTGAGGAAGCAAGTTTCAAATTGCACGTTTATCTATTTTTTGCAGAAAGTTGATGCTATCATGGCTGCAGGCATCGCTACCGGAGTGCCGCGTCAACAACTTGACAACTGATTGGAACAGCGGTGTTCTGCTCTCCGCGCTGCTCGACCACTGCAAGCCCGGCATTTTCCCGCACTGGCGAGAGCTCAGTTAGTATTGGTTATGCTTATGACAGATTTCAATACACGGCAAAAAGTTTAAAGCCGTCTTTAGAAGTAATTGGAAGTTCTACAAGGGCGTGTAAATTGATTTTATGAAATGAATAGCAGCGGTTTTATTATTATTCTCGTCAGTTACAATAATTAATCAATTTGTTATTGTTGTTGTCTAAAATTGAATATTCATCCCTAAAGGTAAGACATAGCTGATTTCTTGAAGTTATTTCTCTTCAATTACTGATTTCTATAATAATCGGAGTTCGAAACTGTCGACCAAGTTTGACATTTAAGCCACTAGGCTACCACTCATATTTAAAAAAATAAAATTATCTTATCTTTTCATAGCTTATTATATTAGCAATAAGAAACATCCAATAAAAATAACAAGGTGTAACAGAAACCGCAGGCAGGCTTTATGCAGTGCGACGCGGATACTCCGCGAGCGGTTGAGCGGACGCTATCAGTCGCGGATGAATTGTGTTCAGTGCATAGCGGATTGGTACAGTCATGGAATTCCGTTCCCAAGCGGATAGCAGTCCGCCACGCAGAATTCATACTTGCTGAACACACTATATAAATTTAGTGCATTTTACCATCTGCCTGCCGTGCAAGTCCACGTAGGTCATCTGCATCGCACTGTTTAGGGCCTTAAAGCTTTTTTGTAAGCAAATTCTGTACGGCAACTTTATAAGAATAATAAGTTGCTTGTGCCACTCTAAGGTTATAAAACAATTGAGCAATTTTTTTATACTTTTTGGTGGCAGACAAGTACATGGCCTACCGCTTACCGTGGCCTATGAACGTGTGTAACACCAGGGGCGTCACACCCATGCTGCAGACCCTGTAAAAACCTTCTAATTTGAGCTCATACCTTATTTCTTCTCTATTCAGATCGTCACGAAGCGGTGGAGAATTGTCGACGAGCGATGAAACTGGCACATAGGGAGCTTGAAGTACCTATGGTGCTAGAACCTGAATATTTAGCATCTCCATGGCTGGACGAGCTGTCGGGCATGACATATCTGTCCTACTTCATGAAACCTGACTCAGCAGGCTTTCGATCTACTCTTGAATGGGTCAACTCACGACTCGAAAGAGCAATTACTAATTTTACGGTAAGTTGTATAAAGGTTATAGAATATTATTCCCGGGATAAAAGAAGTTTTTGTACTTTTTCAGACTACAACAGTTCAAAATTTAGTGTAGATCTGTTGAGCAGTTTTTGATTGAAAGAGTAACAAACATCCATACGTCTTACTGCGACGAGGTATATAGCAAGAATTTCGGCTATTCAGGCAGGTCCCGGTAGCTCAATTGGTCAAAGCGCTCACCCTCAGAAGGGACAGGGACGGGGTACAAATCCTAACCTGCACGTTGACTTTTTCGATTGAAATTCATAGTAAAAGCTAGCATGCTAATGGCTTCAAAATTTGATTCATCCGTCCATATCCAAACATCCATGCTCACAAACTTTCACATTTATAATATCAGTATAAGATATTAATACCTATTAAGGCATTTTGACTATATTTAAAATATTGTACGAATTGTTGTCATCCTAATAACATGTACCGTAAAAACATATTTTATTAATTATCAATACAAAATAAGTTTCTTTCTTGTTAAAAAAAATCTATCTCACTTTTTTTGAGATTTGATCACGTGCTTATAAACGCTCTATGACGTCACACATAAGTAAACAGAGTTTTTCAATACAGGCTGTCTGCATTTCCTAGTGTTAATCGACTAGTTCAATTATTAATTACTAATAATGTTTCACTTTTATCTTATATATCTCAAAATAAACCATTATTTTTGCAACTAATTTCAATAATTATATAAACGTGCTTTAAGTCGCTTACTGTTTACTTTGGTGTGACGTGACATGTCACGGGATCCGTTATGGCGCGTACTTTTTAAATCAAACTTTAATATCGATTTTTATCGTAAATAAAACAGTTCTCAAAAAAATATTGATGCAATCTGCATTTTTATGTTGTAATACATACTTAATACAGAACTATTTTTAGCAGTAGTCAAATACCCTATTCATTTGTTATGTAAGAGAGTAGGCATTGGTACTAGGACGGTTGCCAGCTTGGCAATCAACCCAAACTAGCGTAGCGAGATTTGCCTATCCAACAATAGGTCAACGTGACCGGTCGACTTTTTCCATTGATTTGGTTTTTCGGTGAGTATTCCTCGATGGTAAGACCGATCTGGACATTCGACCCCTTACGACACTCAGTAATGTCTACTTGATCACCGTTGCAAATTTGGTCGAGATCGGTCAAACGGTCTCGGAGGAGTATCATTTGTTTGAAATGCAACTTTGAAACCAAAGACTTAATTAATTTAGGTCGCTTCGATTTAAGGTGGTCTTTAAATTAATTACTGTATAAACAGATTAAAAGTAAAGAGGGAGAGAAGATTCAGAGCTTAAATATTTTGCATAAATTTTATATTGTACATAAGATATTTTGCTTAATATTGGCATTGAATTACATTTTTCTACAATTGTAATCTTAAAATTTCTATTTTTGTATGTTTGTAACGAATAAATTCAAATACCTGAACTTATTTCAGACTTTATTTCACCATTAGAAAAGTACATTATTCTTAAGTAACATAGGCTATATTATTGAAATAAAACTATTTTTAACGGATTCTATCGCGATTTATTTTGATGTTATTTTATTTTTTACATTCCCCTTATATTTTTTTTATATTTTATATTTTAGTCTCCCCGTGACTATGGCTGCTGAAAAGCAACCGAAACGTCGGGATCAATGTAAAATATAAAATAACATCAAAATAAATTGGGATAGAATCCGTTCAAAATAGTTTTATTTCAATGTGTGACATTCGCGTAAACTTCCGAAAATATCATATAGGCTATATTAATTTGGCTTTCTAAAAAAGAAATCTGCATCAAATTCGGTTCATCCGTTCGGCAGCTACGAACATTAACACAAACTATCACGTAATACATACAGTCCATTATCTTTACGTTGTTCCCTTTTGCATCCGAGGGCTGTCACCTCGGGGCCCGGGTTCCGCTTACTCTTTCTTCCCTTTTTGATTTGGCTTGTACGGCTTTTATGGGAGCGATGGTCGTATAACCTCCCAACTCTTAAAGAAAAACCTACGCCAGAGCCTCGTCTGTCAATCAGCAGGTGTACCAGCTTAGCACCTGAGTCTTATAGACCATCGATGTATTATTTTTATTAAATTGGCACCGAAGGTTATAAGTATGACTCACCCCGTTATTTAAACCACATGATACAGTTTTTTTTTAAAGTTATTAATTGCTAACAGACGGATTGGAATGATGGTCGAGTGGCGAATGAATTGGTTCGTTCAGTGGGAGGTCCAGCGCCACCGCCGAGCCGGTTGCGTCGAGAACCTGCGCGCTGGGAAGAGAACAACCAGCTGGCCTTGGATGCTGCTAAGAAAATTGGTAAATGTATTTTCTAAACGTATGTACCAGAAGTTATTGCACAGCATGCATAAAACCCATTAGAGATTTGTGTACAATCTGTATGTATATCCCGTAGTAGTAGTCCAAGCTTTTGGATATGGAATCTTTATTTTTTAACTATTTAATTTATTATTCTCGTTTTAAATAATATATTAATTTGGTAATAGCTGAATTTAAATAATATAATACTTACATGAAACTATAAGTAGTGTTACAAGAATTGAAAAGGGTATGCTAAGGTGGTTTGGACACTTGGAACGAATGAGTACTGAGCGAATGACACCCAGTATATAAGGCAGGTGTAAGTGGGCAGGCAAGCCGGGGTCGACCTCGCAGAACATACACTGATCAAATTAACGAAACCGGCGAGCTTGCATGAAAGGTTTAATGACAGTGAAGGAAGCTCGTGAAGTATGTAAGGACAGAAGCAGATGGCGGGCTATTGTATCTGCCTACCCCGGAGGGAAAAAGGCGTGAGTATATATATGTATGTAATATAGGTATTAAACAAAAATATTTACAAATTTAAATTTCTACTATCAACCACAAAATAATTTCAATTCTCATTCCGTATACCTATGCTATCACAGGTAAATTATTTATATGACGACCTCTGTGGCGTAGTGGTAGAGCATTCGACTGCTAAGTCAAAGGTCGCGGGTTCGGTTCCTGCTCATTGCAAATATGTATATTTGCATTGGTCTGGGTGTTTCTATGTATAATATGTATTTATTTCCAAAAAAAAAAGTATCTAAGTATGTTTATCCGCATTCCAGAACCCATATGACAGGCTCTGCTTAGTTTGAGTCTAGATGGCGCTGTGTAATATGTCCTAGAATATTATTTATTATATGATTTAAATATAAAATAATATAAGTGTGAATTAATATCGAACATCAGTACACCGAATAAAAAGAACGGTGGTGATGAAAACCAAAAAAATCCGTTCCCGCAGGGGGAACGCACAGGTAGATTTCGTGAAGCAATTAATATTATTATAAACTAGCTGACCCGGCAGACTTCGTACTGCCTCAATCGATGACAAACCTTTTAAACCTTCCCTGGACCTCCACAAATAATTCAAGACCAAAATTAGCCAAATCGGTCCAGCCGTTCTCAAGTTTTAGCGAGACTAACGAACAGCAATTCATTTTTATATATAAGAGAAGAAGAAGAAGATAGAGAACTACGGACTTTAAACAGTTTAATTTTTTTTTCTCGAAAACGGTATCTTTTAGCGAAAAACTTTTCAGACATTTATTTTAGACTTAAAAATGGCCTATCGATTAAAAGTGTTTCCTACAGCAAGAATGTTCACCGGTTAGAAGTTATGATTTTTTTCCCGAAAAATTTTTGTTTTTCCCCCCTCCACTTTTAGTTAAAGTTTTAATCTTATAGGTTTATAATTAAAAGTTGTTGATATTCATGTATACTATGGGATAAAATAAGAACGGTTCGAATATCTTTCATGGAACGTGAAATTTTGAGGAAAAACTGATTTCACAAAAAGTGTGGCCCTACCGTCCCCTTAGGCCGGATTCCACCCGTTCACGAACTTAAACTAAGTTTACACCCAACCAATTTTTGACCGCAGTTTGAAAAAGACCGGGGCAAAAATGCGACCGTGTGAGTGCCGCAAATTTTGGGAAGTGGAACCATACATACATATATATATATATATATATATAAACTTTTTGACCAGTGGTCATTTCGCACTCAGGGGGTCATAACTAGACCTCCTATGAAGAATTTTTTTTCAAATTCGACAGTAGTCAAGAAACCAATAGGTAGATCGATTTCATCGAAATCTACCTTTTTTTTTTTTTTTTTATCGTGCGGAAATCCCTTCGGATACCCCCCCGCCAGCCAGCGGGGGCGGTTATGTCGGGCTTGCACCGACTAAAACCGCACGCCGTCTCGGGTCTTCAGACGCCGGGGTGTAAGGTTACCCATAGAGCATATCCCTCGCACCCCGGCTGACCCTGGGCCATCTCACCACTAACAGCATCGCTCATCCTGTCTCCTCTGAAAGCAGAGGAGTACGGAGAGCGATGTGTTCCCGCCACGTTGGGTATTGGCCGACGATCAATGCCAACCCTATGAAGGGGTGAAGGGGAAGCCATTGACCGCCACCCAGGGTGTACCGGCCGCTCCGATTCCGTTCCCCCCGGACTGCAGCGGGATCGGAATCGGAGCGACACTCGAGGAGGTTACCCAACAAACACCCCTCATCGAAATCTACCTAAAATTAACGTGACCAAGTTATGGGCATCCTTTTAATTAGGTATTTTTATTTTATTTATAATGAACTCGTCAACATGACTTTACCTCGCCTGATGGTATATTAAAGGTAAAGTCTTGGCAATGGGGGTCACTATTACAGACCGGTTCGAATTATCGGTATAATGCTAAAATGGTGGCCCTCAGCTTGGCGATAGCCTCATCAGATGCTTTTTCACGCCACGCTTAACGGACCCGAGACTGTAGAAAGAAGGAAACACATGTGCTGGTAAAGAATTCCAAATCTTGGTGGTGCGGCAAATGCGGCAAGAGGAATATTAAAAACAAAAGTAAATACATGAAAATCATACCAGTAAAAGCTGGAACAGAAAGCTAAATACAAATAGAAATCTTAGACTTGAAACTTGCCGTATGTTTGATTACAATTGGTTAAGTTGAAACGGAGAAATGACCATAAAACGATAACCGACCTTCGCGCGATAGATTATCGGTACCAAATAATACCCACCCATCTCATATGGAATCACTATAGAAGACTATTTTAATCGCAGGTGTCCAGCCAGTTTTATCAGCACGGGACATGAGTCAGAGCGAGGTGGATCACTTAGGTGTAATGACGTGGGCAACGCACCTGAGGAATGTACCCCCTCGTCCACCTGTTCACGATATGCTCAGAGTCGCCCTGGATTCTACGTCCGGCAGAGTTGGAGAACCCGTAAGTATATTCAACAAGCATCACATGCCTGAATGGCACAAGGCACGCATTCATAACAGACTAGGTGTGTAGGAAATAATATACAAGTACAATATATACCACGGCTTCAGTCCTAGGATAGATCAATAAATCTAGTGGGGCGGAAATCACACAGTGATTGTCAAACTTCGGGCCAAACTTAGATTTTTTTGGGATAATTTGTATGGTAGGTACCCGAAATCTTGAACGTACAAACCCCAAAATCTAATCAGTTCTTCCCATTAGCCAAACAAGATGACTGGCGAAAGAATTTTTTAATTCGGATAAGTGGTTCTTGAGTTATTGCTTAAACAGACATCCAGACATCCAGACCAACAGACAGACAGACACAAAAATTTTTTTTGCTTAATTAGACTTAGAATCATGTGCAACGTCGAGAAAAGTGATAAAAAGTGGGTGTAAGATTTTGATTTTTTTTGTGTGATTATAAGACTTCGGTGTCCACCTGGTTGGTGGCCCGAAGTAAAAGTCCCACGCTTCAAACTGGGACTTTCTTCTCACTGTCTAGTTATTAAGGTTGTATAGTTGTTCTAATCTAAACTGTGACTCATAATACCATTGGAATAACATAATGAAATAAGCAAACTTAAAGCTATAACGTTTATAATACAAAGTGTAAACTCTTAAACATTTTTTTAACTTTTCTTGAAACAATTAAATTGAACCATTAGGTAATTAGAAAATATGCACCAAATCTATGTTCGATATCTTTACTAAGTGTGGACTCGAAACCTATATCCCTGACTCTAGTGGAAACGTAACTTAGTGTAAAAATTCACAAGCCCTAAAAGAACCTTATTTTGTGTTACATTGTAAATAGCAGGATTCTTTAGGAGCAATTCTATAACGAATCAGAGCCGATACCGCCGAATTTGAGAACACCAAGGTTTTTTATAAGATTAAAATCGCTTATTTATATATATTCTTACCCGCAAGAATATCACATCAAAAAGAAAGACAGGAAGTCTTAAAATAATCCCCAAAGAGCAATGTTGATGAATGATGATCTGCTTGATATTTCCAACGTAAAAAATGAGTCATGAGTGTTAAAAAAATATCAGAACATGTATTTTTAGTGTCTACTTAGGTGGCAAATAAGCACAGCTCTTTATAGTAAATGGTTCTAAAAACTCACAATAGTTTAATGAGCTCATAGCCAATCTCATTCTTTCATTTCAATGCACTTTTTGTAGAATGGAAAAATTTGCCACCTTCTATTTGGACACAAATAGATATTATGTCTGAAGTTAGTTATCTACGTAACATAACCGAATAATAACGTTCAACGTTCTTCGAAAAACTTTGACTTTGAATTTTTAAACCAGCTGTATAAACAACCAACATTGACACGCTTCCTCATTTTCAGACCTACATAAAGATCGAAAGTGTGTCCAATGACTTATCCATCTCGGAGGTGAAGGTGTTTATTGTGAATCCTTTGGAGCAGGAGTCAAGACTGAAACTGGACGCTCGAGGAGCGGGCGAATTTGTTCCCGAGCATGCTGGTATGCACGAAATCGTTCTCACCGTTGATGACATCAGGTAAATAATAAAATTATACTGCTAAGGTCAATAATAAAATTCTTATTGTCTTGACATACCTACAACCTACACATGTAATTGTACAATCACGAACTGTGCCTGAGATCGGTATGCAAGTGCAACGTGTTAGTTCTTATTGTCAGGCGCAATAAGCTCTCATTAACATGCAATTTCAAGATGCACGAATAAGTGCATACTGTGCATATTTTAGCTCACAATTTGTGTATTAAAAATGTATGACTATAATTTAGTTTCCTATTTATTTTTGGTTTTGAATAATTAATAACTTTTCAGAGTGGATGGAAGATATTTCTTTAGAGTCCTACCAAGGCTAGTGACAGTTCCACCGCCAGGCATGGCGCCTTGTGCCATAGGAAGTATTGTAGAAGTACTAGTCAGTGCCACAGGTATGTATCGCCCTGATTCAAATTTATATATATATATAGTTGCCCGCCCGCGTGGTATTCTGAATCCGTACCCGTTACCCATAGGAACCTTATCCAGGGAGAAGAAGGTAGTCTATATGTTATTATAGACTATAATCTATCCGTGTACTAAATTTCAGTCGGATCCATTCAACCCTTAGAGTGTGATATTTGAATCACAAATAACCAGACACACAAACATCTTCACAAACTTTCACATTCATATTATTAATAGGATAATATATTATAAGTAGTTCGCAAATTATCGATGAGTAAGTAATACTGTTAATCTTCTTTCTTCTTTCTTCTTCTTCTTCTTCTTCTTCTCTTATATATAAAAATGAATTGCTGTTCGTTAGTCTCGCTAAAACTCGAGAACGGCTGGACCGATTTGGCTGATTTTGGTCTTGAATTATTTGTGGAGGTCCAGAGAAGGTTTAAAAGGTTTGTCATCGATTGAGGCAGTACGAAGTCTGCCGGGTCAGCTAGTTATTAATATAAAATACACTTCATTCTTTACTTCTCTAAATCATTTAAATATAGAATGGGGAGCGGTGTCAAAAGGCTTTGCCAAATCCAGGAATATTCTTGGTTGTTGGTTCTTGGTTACCTGCCAGATTTTTCCTGTAATATATTAAGTTAATGATTAGGTAAATATGTGAAATATCGGACGCACCATAAATACTGTATAATGTCGGACGTGTGGCTTAATTATACATACGTATTACAAAGCTACAGATAGGGTGCCAATTGTATGAATTAATAATGCAAATGGCCGATTACCAACCTGTTGTTTGGCAGATGGCCATGTTCAGGTATGAAGTAGCCGATTACAGACAGATTCATTGACATAAGTTATGCACGATGTGATTTAGCTGCATCAAGTTAGTCCAAATATGACTAATTATTAAGTTGGGTATATGGGTGCCCCACCAAAATTTACGGAGCCCAAGCCAACCTCACCTACACTGGTACACCTACTGATTAGCGGAAGAGGCTGAAATGCTGGCTTGGGGGATCAGACGGTAGTGACTCCCACAAAAGTCAAGAAGCTAAGTTTAAAGAAAGAGTAGGAAAGCGGACCCTGGGCTTCATAGTTTATTATTTAATTATTGCTATTTCAATCTACAGGTGCACCAAGGAGACAAGATATTGATGTCACCGCGCATTCCCCAAGCGGACGCGCAGTTCCCCTCGAACCCCGACACCCACCTCCGTCAGCAGCTGGCACGACGGCCTCCAGTGCTACCTTCCAGCCTGACGAAGCGGGAACTTGGACCATCGCTATCACTTATAAGGGTGATCATATTCAGGTCAATAGTGGAAATGTTATAAATTTTTATTCAATTCTGTCAAGAATTTTACAGTAGCGGCACAGAGTCCAGAAAAATTACAGGTTACAGGTAGAACGTGGATATTTAATTAAAAGTTAACATTAAACTCTTGTTACAGGGAGGACCATTTACATGTGAAGTGTTTGACCCTGCTGGAGTTCGGTTAAGTTCAGGGGCATTGGAAGGGGCAGAGCCTCTGAAACCTCACTCTTTCGAACTGGACACAAGCGGTTGCGGTGTTAAAGGGGACCTGCAACTGGACATTGTTCATGACAAGCGCAGTGTAATGTGCGCATTAGAAAAACTCTCATCTACCAAATATCGCGCTACCTTCATGCCTAAAGCACCTGGAAAACATAGAGTAAGTTTAATGTGCTATCATTATTTTATGGATGTTTTATTTGCTAACATATATATTTCAATGGATACTTACTTACATACATATTTATTTATTAGTACGAAAAAAACAGGCAGATACATTAGTAGATTATGATAACTTTAATGAAAATGTCACATTGTATTCACAAAACATGGCTTGTTATTAATAAACCCTTTTATTTTTTGCCATATTATTGTGCTAAAAGTACTTTGTAATAATATTGTTCCAGTTATATATATATTTCAATGGATACGACGTTCAAGGCTCACCGCATATGTTTAGAGTCGGATCTCGCTCGAAGAAGCATCGGGACAGCTCTAGTCCTGCGCCTGGCTACGCAAGAATATCTAGTCCAGGTAAAGTTCGAATAATATACAAACAATATAAATATCTACCTAAAATGAACTATAGCATCTATCTACTTTAGTAAATACATGAGTTTTTTTTTTAAAGAATATTAGTAACCGAAATTACTAATATTCCCCCTAACCCCTCCAGCTAAGCTTGAGTGGGTTCACGTCAGTAGTGTAATGGCCAGGGTTCGAACCCGATAACTCTCGATCGTAGGGTCGACTCCTTAACCGCTAAGCTACCGACGCTTAAGCTTCCGTTATTATCAAGCCTTTAAGGAGACAATATTGTTTTATGTCCTCTGGTGATTATCTCTCAATATCAGTCGCGTGCCACGCTTCGTTTGGGGTGGACGTGTTGGTCGCGATGATAACTTTTTTCATATCTACCCGCTTCTTAATTTTTGTAATAAGATATATGTGATTCTGATGATCCCATTTTACCGAGATTAAATAGTAAAAATGTAGTGATTAGTGAGCAACAAGTAGAAAACGAGATTAGTTGTAGTAGTAAAGAAAACAGGATGCAGTGTGGCAATAATGTTTCATCACAGGTGGGAGGGACAGGACGGAGGAGAATAAGAGAGGAAAGTGAGGAGTATTCTGATGAAGAGGAGTTTATAACAGTGAGAAGAAATCCAAAGCGGCTAAACCGTAATTCGTTAATGAACTACCCGGAGAGAAATATCGAACCGAGTTTGAGGAATCTCTTAATTAATATTAGTTGATGTTCACAAGTTGTAGCCGAGAGTCGAGAGCTCTGTCGGTGTCTAAGAGTCCTCCTAGCTAGATGAAATTACAAATCGTCCTCCGAAGCCTACACAACGCCCCAATTTTTTTTCTGGGTCTCTTACTGCCCCCCTTTAGGCCTGCAGCGCCCACAAGGGGGCGTTATCGCCCACTTTGAGAAACGTTGTTATGATTGGACAATACGCAGATAACTTTGTAATTTATACAAGTTGTCGGTCTCTTAATGATAGTGGAATAGAGATACAAAGTGCATTAGATATTTTTATTGTACGAAATTCTGTATATTTAGTAGGGGTCGAAGGAGACAACAGGTGAATTTAAACATAAATGGAATACCGGTAAATGCGGTAGATAACATAAAATATCTCGGTCCATGGTTAGACTCTAGCTTACGATGGGGAAAACATATCAATGAGACATGGGACAAAACACAAAGATTTTTAAGCTTACTAAAAGTGCTAGCCGGGGCATCTTGGGGTGTTCATCTGAAACATCTCCGTAGACTGTATATAGCATTAATAAGAATAAGAATTGATTAATCAAGCTTTCTGTATGCTAACAGTGCGAATAAAAAATAATAAAAAGAAAAAATAGAAAAAATCAGGCACTAAGGATTATAGGTCGCTTTATACGTACTACTCCCATACATAGCATGGAATGTGAGCTGTGTATCCCTAATCTGAGTCTAAGACGGAAGTATTTGGCTACTAAGTACTGTTTGGAAGCTCAGTCCTATAAAAATTGTAATACCATAGAATTATGGAACAGTTTAGCCAGCTACTGTACAGGAAGATACTGGCAAAATAAAAAGCTTCCATTACTTGTTATTGTGTACAATAGTACTAAAAATGAAATGATATCGTCTAGATTTCCTTTAGAGATGTTTAGCCTTGAAACGTGAGTTTCCAATATAGACGCTGAAAATGTAATAAGAGATTATTTGGAGGATATAAATTTAAGTAAGAGTTCCTATGAATTAAATTACCTATAATATAATGTACTAAAAGAAATTGGTATTAAATACAGTGGTTGGCTTAAAGTCTATACCGATGGATCTAAAAAAGATGGTGTTTGTTGGGCTGCATTTTATGATTCTAATCATGACTGGAAATATGTTCAAGATGTTGAATGGTGACCTATGTGTAATGACGACGGAGCTCGTTGCAAAATCAGAAGCTTTACGATACATACAGACTTCATCTGATAATAGTAGAAACGTAGTTTTTGTTGACAGTAGTAGTGCACTCCAACATATAGCTCGATGCGCCTCTGGCTACAGAGGTGTATCGATAGCGTATGTTATTTTGAAACAGATTCTACACTTTACGACAAATAATATTGAACTGAAATTGCAATGGGTTCCGTCACATATTGGATTACCGGGAAATGAGAAAGTAGATCGGTTGGCAAAGAAAGCTATATCTGAAGGTATTAGTATTAATGTATTTTCAAGTGATTTTGAGCTTTTGGCTAAATATAAAGCTAGACATAAATTAGAATGGAAAGAGTATTTTAACGAACGATCGCTTAACAAAGGTATCTGGTACAAAACGGTGCAAAGTGAGCCTCCCCATGTCCCTTGGTTCACTAATACCACCCTTAATAGAAAATACGTGACTTCGCTCTGGACATGCTCCACTCAATAGGTTTTTGCATCTGATGGGGAAAAGTGCCAGCCCAAATTGTACAGAGTGCGGCAATTCTGAGGATGTACGTCATCTGTTGATGGTCTGTGTCCGAACACGGGTATTAAGAGTGGCTTTATTGGAAGTTGCTGATATAAGCGCACTATTTAAGATAAAAACAAACTGAGTTCTCGGAACTGAATTAAAACATAATTGAAAATGATTTTTATGCTCACATATTATTTTCATTTCAGTTACTCGTCTGAGATCAGAAAGTCCAATGAATCATTATAATTTGTATGAATCTAACACTACAAAACACAACACCAGTTCAATAGATCGTCGAGAAGAGAGACGCGATTCGAGCGATTATTACAAGTCTTCTTACGGATCAGAAAGCAAAGAAAAAAGTTTTGATATGACAGATTCGGCATACTCAACATCAAAAGCTACTAAAAAGGACACTTATACAAGATATGGCTCAGAGAGTCCTAGGAATAGAACAGCCAGTCCGATAACAACGAAACATTTAGGAAACGGATCGCGGTTGGACGTCAATAGGGCTGGAAGTCCATATCGAGCGAGTAGTCCGTATCGCGCGACAAGTCCGGTGGGCCGGACAACGAGCCCTCTAGTTAAGGAGAGCCCTTTGAACAGGACGGCGAGCCCAATTAACAGGTATGTCTTCACTACCTACTATATCCTAGTAATTATAAAAAAAAAACGACAAGTTGCACTCCGGGAGTGCCGGCCGAAGTGAAAACTTGAATATTAACGTTGTGCATTTTTGATATTTTGTCATGGTTAGGGAATAATTTTACACGAATTGCTTTAATATCAGTATAAAAGTACTTACTATAATTTATGTGGTAACATACAATATTCATTTATTGCGAATACATGAGATAAAAACATGACAATTTATATTACATTAAAAATTTAACACTTCAGAACTATTACAATTATTTTACATTAAAAAGTTTATCTCTCAGAAAAATCCACTTTCATCCATAATTGCAACGACTTTTTCACCATCATTATTACCAGAACCATCATCGCCAATATATTTATAAAGCACTCACTCATTTTCTTTCGCTATTTCTTCGTCTCTTTTTTCATTAATAGATATATTATATAGAAACATAATAGATCGATTTCACTAGATGCAGATTTATGGCACAAAATAGAATAAATATTACGAAAAGTTATATGATGACAAAAAGTGTTGCTTGCGCCTCGGTCGGAATCGATCTCAGTCTTGACGAAGTCAACGACCACTCATTAGACGAACGTGCCACCAAGGTTGTTAAGTACAGTGTGAAATTAGCGCTTCTATATTTGTTGTCTTACGATCAGGCCACGTGTTTACTGACGCGAGTTTAACCTTTTTTACCCATTACAAAAAAGTACACAACGCCGCTAAAGAAGTTTTCACTTTAAAAAAGAATTGTAAATGTAATGTTACGTCATCTGATATAATGTTGCAATATCTATATATGTACATATATTATTGAATTTCTTTGAAAGTCTATAATGGTTGCAATTCTTATCTTATAGTCTGATACATAAAAATCAATATATTTTTGTTCGTATTCATCCAATTACAATAAAACTTATCAACTTATAGCTTGCACTTCCGCGAATATGACGGGTAGTTTGAACCTGGTAGGGCACAGTCTTAAAAACCGTAAATAGATTTCGTAAAAATATTATAATGTAGTTGTAACTAACATCTAACCTAAAATTAAATATTTAGAACTTCATCCCTTCAAATTAATGTTTTTGTCTATCTATAGTGTAAAATCTACCAAACAACTACTGGTCTATATTTAGCCTGTAGTGCGAACATAGCGAATTTTAAAGTTACCTGAAAAAAGAGTGTATCAAAAATACAGTAGTGTAAAATCAATCTCAACTCTACAACGATCTTAACATAAAACTATGGTATGCCTAGTGGTAGTAAATTATTCTCGCAGCTTATTAACACTTGCAACATCAAGCGAAACACCGCACCGTTGCCAACACTATAAAAGGTTACTAAGATTTACATAAAGTTATAACCCTGGCAACAGTTGACAGTATTGTGCATTTTACTACAGCAGTACCTCGACAACATGCATATTGCATGTACATATAGCAGGTACTTGTTGCTATAGCTGTAAATTTCTTCAGAACTGAGAACCAGTGTGGCCGCTTGTGACGGGTTTTTTGTTTTTTACGTGCGGAAATCCCTTCGGATAACCCCCGCTGGCCAGCGGGGGTGGTTATGTTGTGTCTCGACTAAAACCGCACGGTGTCCTCCCCAAGTGTCCGTTGCCGGGCACCCCGGGTAAGCCCTCGAAAGGATAACCCCAGGGGCTTGTGACGGGATGCCCAAGTTTGACATTAAAAATAAAATGTCACGGGTGGGACGCAAATATTACGTTTTTAAATTTGAATTCTATGTTATATACCTATCCTACCTGTTAATCTAATTACTTTTCAGTGGTAAGCCCGGCCCCGCCGCCCCAGTGGCCCCAACGCCACAAGGGAAGGGGAAGAAGCGCGGCACCCCCACCCCCGCCATAACCGCCGCTCCCGCTGCACCCGAGCGTTCCTCCAGAGGGGAGGAATGGGTGGTAGCGGGAGCCGCCAAAAAGGCGAAAAAAGCTGCCAAAAAGGCGGCTAAGAAGGCGGCAAAAGCCGCTGCGGCGAAGGCGCCGAAGAGGCTCCGCGCCCCACGCTCCACTGCCGTCGTCCTGACGGTGACGACGGAGGGTGTGGAGAAGGGCGTGGGGTACGCCCAGGTCCTGAGGCAGGTTAAAGCCTCAGTGGACCTCAAGGCCCTCGAAATTGAGGGGGGGGCTCCAGTGCAAAACAACTCGCACCGGAGCTCGCCTCCTCGAGGCCTCCGGCGCCACCAGCGGCCCCAAAGCCGACGCCCTAGCGGCCAAGCTGAGGGAGTCGCTGGATACCGAAGCCGTCCGCGTCACCAGACCCAACAAATGCGCAGGTTTGCGCATTTCAGGTCTGGATGACGCGGCCACGACGGAGGAAGTCATCTCCGCCGTCGTGGAGGCGGGCGGCTGCCCCCGTGATCAGGTGAGAGCTGGAGAAATCCGCTTCAGCTCCACCGGTCACGGCACAGCAGTCGTCAACTGCCCCGTCGCAGCGGCGCAAAAAATTGCGGACGAACGGAGCCTCCTCGTTGGGGGCTTCCTAAAGGCGCGGGTGCAACTCCTGCAGCCCCGCGAGACCAGGTGCTTCAGGTGCCTGGCTGTGGGGCATGTGGGAGTGCAGTGCACAGCGGGAGACACTGTGGGGGATCGGTGCTTCCGCTGCAGTCAGCCCGGGCACAAGGCCAGTGCTTGTGATGCTCCGCCGCGCTGCTACAAATGCGTAGCGGAGGGCAAAGCGGCGGAGCACCGGGCGGACAGCAGAACCTGCGCCGCTTCGAGGTCAAAGCCCCGTTCGTCCGCAACGGGTAGCGGGGATGCCGCTCAACAGCGGCCACATTCGAGGCGAGATGCGGAGATGGACGTCCATTAATGGACACACCAATCCGCATCCTGCAGGCGAACATAAACCACTGCACCGGTACTCAGGATCTTCTGTACCAGAGCATCGTGGAGTGGTCTATCAATGTGGTCGTGGTCGCTGAGCCGTACTGGGTCCACCCCGGAAGCCCGGTGGACCTGGACGGCGTAGCGACCGTCTTCGGGGGTTCCGCCGCGGACACCTCGCGCCTTGCACTCATTGCAAGGTGCAGAGGCTGCGTCGCGGCGGACTATGAGGGCTTGGCTGTCGTGGCCGTCTACTTCTCGCCAAGCCTTGACCAGTACGAGCTTGAGCTAAGGCTCGCTGAACTGGACATTGTTCTCGCTGCGTGCCGTCCTCATCCTGTCTTGGTCCTGGGAGACTTCAACTCCTGGTCTCAGGCCTGGGGCTCCCGGGAAACCAATGACAAGGGGCGAGTACTGGAGGACTGGGCCAACACCCGTGGTCTAGAGGTCCTCAACCGGGGGAGTGTCGCCACCTGGGAGCGGCGGGGGCTCAGTTCGGTCGTGGATGTCGCATTCGCGACCCCTGCTCTCGCCCGCCGCGTCCAGGGTTGGCGCATGGTGGAGGAGGAGGAGACGGATTCCGACCATAAGTATATTCGGTTCAACGTCTCCCCTCCAACTAACCTGCCGCCGACAATCGCGAATCCCCCGGATCCACGTTGGGCGCTCAGACGCCTGGATCGGGAGGCTCTCCTGGAGGCATCAATAGTGCAGGCCTGGATTCCGTCACTGGCCAGGCCTGCCGATGTCGACGCTGAGGCGGAATGGTTCAGGAGAGCCATGTCGCATATCTGTGATGCGGCGATGCCTAGGGTTAAGCCCGGCCCGGCAAAGAAACAGGTGTACTGGTGGTCAGCGGAGATCGCACAGCTGCGAGCAGCGTGCGTGACCGCTCGCCGCCAGTACACCAGGTTTCGCCGGAGGCTTCGCCACCCAGACGATGCGGCAGCCCGAGAGGCGGAGCTGTATGAGGCGTACAAGGGGGCCAAGAGGACCCTCCAGAAAGCCGTAAAGCAGGCCAAACGGCGGGCCCGCGAAGAGCTGCTGGAGTCTCTGGAGCAGAACCCATGGGGGCGTCCTTACCTTGCGGTCAGGGGCAAAATCCGCCCAAGGGCGCCCCTACTGACCCAGAGCCTCCAGCCGGAGCGGCTGGAGGGGATACTGGGCTCCTTGTTCCCAGCGAGAGCGGAGGAGCACGTCCCTCCGCGTATGGCTCCGCCTCAGGCGCCTGACGCTGATAATAGCGAGAGCGATGTGCCCGAAGTCAGGGAGAGTGAACTGGGGGTAGCAGTGCTCCGGCTTAAAGCCCGGAAATGCACTGCCCCCGGACCCGACGGCATTCCAGGCCGAGCATGGGTCCTGGCCCTGGAGGAACTAGGGCCTCGACTGGTGGCGCTCTTTAGCGCATGCCTCGAAAGGGGCCAGTTTCCAAAGGCTTGGAAGACGGGGAAACTGGTCCTTATCCGGAAGGCGGGGCGGCCGGCGGACCAGCCATCCGGATACCGGCCGATCGTGTTGCTCGACGAGGTGTACAAGCTCTTTGAGCGGATTATTGCAGAGCGCCTCGTCGAGCATCTCACGAACGTGGGGCCAGATCTGGCGGACAACCAGTTCGGTTTCCGCCGGGGGCGCCTAACGCGCATGATCGCTTCCACGGTGGAGCACTGTGGAAGCGATCATGCGCGTTAGGCGCCTGGCGGAGGAAGTAGTCTTGCGGGGTGGGGTGGTGGTGGCGGTGTCTCTCGACATCGCCAACGCCTTCCTGCGTTAGGGAGGCGCTCGCGTATCACGGAGTGCCTCCTTACCTCCGCCGCATTGTCGAGGCATACCTATCCGAGAGGGCCATAGTTTACCCGAGCTGGCTAGGGCCAGGGCGGCGAGAAGTGTCGTGCGGTGTTCCGCAGGGGTCGGTCCTAGGGCCACTCCTGTGGAACATCGGATACGACTGGGTGCTGCGCGGTACGTTGCTCGAGGGTGTCAGCATAGTGTGCTATGCTGACGACACCCTCGTTATGGCGCGGGGAGCAACGTACCGAAGCGCGGCACTGAAGGCCATGGCAGGGGTTGCTCAAGTCGTGGGTCGAATACGGCGGCTGGGACTCGAGGTGGCTCTCCCCAAATCCGAGGATATGTGTTTTCACGGGCCTCGGAGGGGGCCACCTGTGGGAACCAGCATAACCGTAGGGGGCGTAAGCATCGGCATCGAGCCCACGATGAAGTACCTTGGGCTCGTACTCGATAGCCGATGGGACTTCGGACCTCATCTCCGAAGTCTGGTCCCGAAACTGAGGGGAGCTGCGGCCGCGCTATCGCGGCTGATGCCCAACGTTAAGGGACCCAACGCCCCCACTAGAAGACTGTACCTGGGGATCGTGCGAAGCATGGCCCTGTACGGGGCCCCAGTATGGGCGGAGACTCTGGCGGCCCGCAACGTGGCTGTATTAAACAGCCCGTTAAAAGCGATGGCCGTCAGAGTCATCAGGGGGTATCGCACGATCTCCGTCGAGGCGGCATGTCTCCTAGCCGGGACCCCTCCATGGGACCTGGAAGCGAGAGCCCTTGCGCTGCTGTACCAGTGGCGCAAGGAGGTGCTGGAGCGGGGCCATAGGCCGGAGCCCCGAGAAATCAGGGCTCAGCGGTCCCTGCTCCACCAGGAACTCATGGAGACATGGAGGGTGCGACTTGAGCACCCAAGGTGGGGGGAATCCACCATTGCGGCGGTGAGACCGATCATGAAGGAGTGGTTGGAGAGGGACCATGGGGACCTCTCCTACCGGATGTGCCAGATGGTTACCGGACACGGGTGTTTCGGTAAGTATCTGTGGCGCATCCACCGGGAGACAACGCTGCAGTGCCAGCACTGCGAGGATCCTGGCGAAGACACGGCGCTCCACACGTTGGTGGAGTGCCCTGCGTGGGCGAGTCAACGCCGGGATCTCGTTGCGGTTCTGGGCGTGGACGGTCTCTCGTTGGAAACCATGGTGAGGGCCGTGGTCTCCGACGGGAGCAAGTGGCACGCCGCCGCCTCTTTCTGCGAGCGGGAGAGAACCCTGCCCCCCGAGTTTCGCAGTCTGCGGCGAGGACGCCGCAGACTCATCTACGCCCGGGACTACCGACCTCCATGATCGGGGCCTGAGGACCCCACCAGGCGAGGCCGCTGTGGCGGCCAAAGTCCGCCGGCAACCCTGGGGTTATCCTTTCGAGGGCTTACCCGGGGTGCCCGGCAACGGACACTTGGGGAGGACACCGTGCGGTTTTAGTCGAGACACGACATAACCACCCCCGCTGGCCAGCGGGGGGGTATCCGAAGGGATTTCCGCACGTAAAAAAAAAAAAAAAAAAAGGGTGTGAAAGCGTAACAGACAGACAGACAGAGTTACTTTCGCATCCTACTTCCTATCTTAATTCTCACTATCCTACTATAATATTATAAATTTTCAAGTTTTAAAAGATGACATCTTCAAAAACTTGAACATTTATTCAATCCATTTCAACATTCATAACTTTGGATGTGTGAATATTTTTAAACAATCACGCATCAACGGCTGAACGGAAGGAAATTTGGTACAGGGATAAATTATAGTCTGGAATAACACATCAGATTTTGATCCCTGAAATAAGTTCCCTTGGGAAACGGGAACGGGATCAGAATTCCATGCAGGTGAAGCCGCGGGTGACAGCTAATTTATAATATTAATATAGATTTGATGATTAAACGAACTTACCTGTAAGTGAAGTTCTATCATAATTATGTGAGGTGTTTCGTTCGAAGAAATTAGATAATTACACTTGTAGTCCCACATACAATGTCGCTACTATGCACTCAGTTTAAAGAAAAAAAATAAAAAAGAGGAGGGTATATTGTCATTTCTTTGTAGGTTTACTGAGTTCTATGTGTCATTTAGTTCAGAGACAATAGAAAACGATTTTAATTTCACAATGCTGAGGGTTAAGTTAGGGAGGGAGGGACTCTAATTTCTTCGAACGAAACACCTCACATAATTATGATAGAACTTCACTTACAGGTAAGTTCGTTTAATCATCAATTATGCTTCGGTGTTTCGTTCTCGAAATTAGATAATTACACTTGTAGATATTGAGAGATAATTGTGAAATTTAATAGGTAGAATGAATAGATCAATCAAATTGACAAAGCCAAAAAAGGATTCATTTCCTATTTTATTTAAATCACAAGTAAATAAATGGTATACATTCTATAACTTCAATAATAATAATAATATAACTTTTTAATTAGGTAGGTACAGTACAGACAGTACAGATCACACATGTAAATGAATAATTAATTATTTTCAATAATACTTCTAGCGAACTGTTCTCTTGAATCAGTCAATATTACCCTATTGTAAAATTTGGCAAAAGTCGTGGATGTGCCCGACCATCCGGCAGTTTTCCTTATTAGGTCCAAATTGACACCCATTATATGAGCTCGAGACGTACTGGCATGTCGAGTACTGTGAGCAGAAAATATGCCAACGTCGATTCCACTAACCTCTAAGGTACTTTTTATCCACCTACTTAAAGTTTGAGCGGAAACTTTATTATGCGGCTTTTTAGTACTAATAAAAAGAAAGGTGTGATTGTTACGTAAATATTCGGTGACATGTAAGTAATCAATTAATAATTTAGCTGGACATATCTCGGGTCTGTCCCGAAAGTATGGTAAAATCAGCATGGGGTTTTTTGAATTAGCACTAGATGTTTTGATTAAATCGGGTATCTTTATAGAAATTTCGTTAGTTGAAAAAGTTAAATACTCAATTTTAATTTTTGATAGGGTTTGGACCCTATGTGCTGTAACAAGTGCAAGTAAAGTAACCAACTTTTTTGTGATTTTTACTAACAATAATTGATCGTTGGGTACCCAGCTAGCCAGTGTTTCTATAACTAATGAGGTGTCCCAGGTCGAATCATATTTTGGCAAAGGTGGACGGAGTCTAAATATCCCTTTGAATAATCTTTTTACCCGATCATCATTACTGATATGATTTCCTAAAATTAATGACAGCGCCGATCTGCAACTATTCAGCGTACCGTACTGAGCGCCAGATTTAAAAAGATTAGTAATAAAATAAATAATATTTGGAACAGAGGCCTCATAAGTATTGACATTGTGTTTCTTACAAAAAAGGTACCATTTTTTCAAACAAGAGTCATACTGTTTGATGGAGTTATCTGACAGAGACGCCAACATAATGTCAATAGATGCTGGAGGAATACTTCTTCTCAGTAACGATTCCCGCACAATACGCCGGCAACCAGGGTAATCCGCTGGTGTATCTGGCGGTTGCTGGAATGAGATATTATCAAATCATTAGAAAAACGAAAAGTCAATGGTTTACTTTCCACAAGCTTGTTAAACAAGGGATACCATGGTTGTGACGGCCATGCCGGGACAACTAGTATTCCTCTAGCTCTATCCCTAATAATCTTTCTCAGCGTTTTGAGAATTATAGCGAAAGGAGGAAACCCGTAAAAATACCATTTGGACCAACTTATAGAAAAAGCGTTTATGCTATATGCGTCAGGATCTTTGTGCCACGATACGTATTTATCACATTTTTTATTTATTCGGCTTGCAAACAAGTCTATGTCAGGTTGGCCGTAGAATTTAATTATCTCTTGAAAAGCAAAATCTGATAATTCCCATTCAATGTCGGGGTGAACTCGTCTTGACTCGGCATCGGCAATGCTATTTTCAATTGATGGGACATACAATGCAGAAATGAAAAGATTACGACCCTCACACCATTGCCATATATCTTTGGTAAGATGTGTTAAATGAGGAAACTGCACCCCTCCCATACGATTTATATAGGAGATGGCCGTGGTATTGTCAATACGTAAAATGATTTGACACTTAGATAGCTGATTGGCAAAAATTTTTAGACCGATGAAAGCAGCCATTAGTTCTAAGTAATTAATGTGCTGTTTTCGTTCCTCCTGACTCCAACTACCACTGGCTGTCTTCCCTGCACAAGCGACCCCCCATCCCGTAGTTGAGGCGTCAGAATAGATTTCCAAACTAAAATCATCAAATTTTATTTTACATACAGAGCTATCGATAGAATTTATCCACCAATCGAAATCAGGCTCTAAATTTGAAGGTATATTCATGTATTTCTCATAATTATTATCACCTTCTAGGTTTAAGAATTTACTTCTCTCAAACCCTTTCGTATATAACCAGCCATACTCAATAGCTGGGCAAGCCGATGTCAAAAGTCCTACTAAACGAGCGAAATCTCTTATTTTACATCTATTTAGGTTTTTAAATTTTATCAATTCCTTTTTTATCCTCACACGTTTTTCAACCGGTAAACTTATTTCCATTTTATTAGAATCAATAAACAAACCTAAAAACCTACATAGATGGTTAGGAATCATACAACTTTTAGTTTCATTTATTATGAAACCCAGAGAACAAAGTAATTTCTTAGTAATATTAACATTATTAACACAGTCGCTATAGCTGTGTGATATCAGACATAAATCATCTAGGTATATTGTTGACAAATTACCAGCACATCTCAATAATTTGAGAACTGGTTTCATAATCTTAGTAAATACGTAAGGCGCGATATTGAGTCCAAACGGAAGAGCATTAAATTCGTATAAAGTATCTTTCCACTTAAATCGTAAATATTTTTTGGAATTGTCATGGATCTTTATTAAAAAATATGCATCTTTAAGATCGATGGTTGACATATAACAATTTTTTGTTACAAGCTTAATAACTGTCCGAAGGTCTTCTAATTTAAAATGGCTTGTGTTTATAAAAGTATTTAAGTTCTTTAAATTTAGAATTAGGCGAGTTTTTCCGTTTGGTTTTGGTACCAGAAAAATACTCGATATGAATTGACCATTACTGGGTTGACATTTTGAAACGGCACCCTTGGATAGTAAACTTTCTATAGCCTGGTCAAAATCACGTATTTCTGAATGTGAATAATTACCAGACGGTGGTATGTTGATCTGATATGGGGTTTGTGTAAATGGGATTTCATAGCCCTTAATCCATGACAGTATGGTTCGGTCTGATGTTATTTTCGACCATTGATTATAAAAAAGACATAGCCTGCCGGCAAAATTTACCGTAGTGTCTATCGGCGGTTGCGGCTGTTGCTCGGCAGTGACGTTCTGGATGACTGAGCTCGCTGTTGCTTCGTCGAGAGTGCAGACTCCTTCGCTCTCCGTGGCCCCGTCGTCGGTCTGCGGTACGAGGCTGGAGCCTTCCAGTTTAAATTCCTGCTGGACGGTGGAGGCCTTGGCTTATTTGCTATAACTTTAGGAGGCGGCATGGGCTTTAGTTCAGCTCCTGACTTGTTTATGGCCTTAGCCGTTTTCAAAGTGTCAGCCAGCTCTTGTCCAAAAAGTAGGCTATCAATTCTAGTCAGCAGCATCTGATCTTTTAGATCTTTTTTCAATTCCTTAAGGATAAAATTACGTCTGGTGACAGAATCGTTATGTTGACAGTCACACAAGATGCGCCCTGTATCCACAAGTAATTTTAATATATTTGCATCCTTTGTTTCCCTCGACAACAAAATTGTAATAGCTTCACTAAGACAGGCAATAGCGCTACCAATCTGCTTTTGTTTAGCTTGAATTGCCTTATCTCGCTTCACTATGACGTCATTGACAGCCACCTTAATCTCTGGATTAAGGGAAGGTGCATCTATCAGCTTGCAGTTAGCTGGAGGCAAATGAGATTCTAGAAGTTCCTTGCGGAGTTCTTTTGTTAAACCAGAAGTGGCTATAAATTGATAACGTATGGCTAAGTCCTTCTGGATATCTTTGCCAAAGGTTGTAGTGTTTGAAAGGTCAATTCCCAAAATTTCTAATAGAGTTTCATCTAGTACCTGTTGCTCATCCTCCTTATCAACAGCAGTGGCTACTTCAGCTGGTAACTGGGGAAGAGGCTCTGTTGCAGCTTCAGGTATATTTGTTTCTGGCGGTGGTGTCAAGTTTGACGCGCTGGTTGATGGTACTGGCTCGTCAAGGTTCACCGGGTCGGATAGGTATTCATTATTCTCCGATTCCAAAATTGCGTCATCTGCCATAGGGAAACAAAATAAAAATAGCAGAAGCTATGCTTAAAGCATCGTGGGTAGCTACGGATTTACGTAAGTGCGTAAATCATAATTATGTACCTAAACAGGTAACAATTATGTGTTTACCTTAACAGGTAACAATTATGTGTTTACCTTAACAGGTAATAATTATGTAGGTACCTAAACAGGTACTAATCATATGGGTACCTAAACAGGTAACAATTTTATCGTGCATGTAGGTACATGAACGCATGTAGGTACAACGACTATGCTATACGTATACGTTATATCGTGAACCCGATTGGCTACGCTGTTTTAAATAGGTACCTAAACAGGTGACCTTCACGTAACACTCGTAAACAGCGGATAAGATGAGCTCAAGATATTGCATAAAGGACTGTAACTATATGCTCCAGCATTAATCCACACTACTAATGTAATAATATATTGTATTGAAATATGTAAACAATACCTTGAGGTTCTGATAACACCTGCTCAGAATCTGAGGACGACGATCTGCGTAATCCTTTAAGCAGTTTTCTTTCTAACTTCTTTATTTTCTTCTTAATATAGCTCAATGAATCCTTGTCATCACGTTTTCTTTTCGGCATTTTTATTGTTAAGCTTGAAAAAAGAACACTAAATGAACGATAAAAATTATAACGCAATAATAGCAGTACACAGTAGCGGAGCACTGGAGTGTGAATGACACATAGAACTCAGTAAACCTACAAAGAAATGACAATATACCCTCCTCTTTTTTATTTTTTTTCTTTAAACTGAGTGCATAGTAGCGACATTGTATGTGGGACTACAAGTGTAATTATCTAATTTCGAGAACGAAACACCGAAGCATAATTGACCATAAATAGTTAAAGTTACTTGTAATAACTGTCGTCCATCAATGTCATGTACTCAACATCAAACACGTAAGTACGTTACATGTTACCTAATTACATATTTTTAATGAGGGTAGACATACATTGCTGTTCAGTTATCAGCAGAATAAGAAGAAAAGTAATTTGACACGGAAAAAGTTTCTATACTTTTTGATACCGAGTAATTTCCTTTCGATACTAAGTTCTGTTTGTTTGTTATCTAAACCTTGAAGCCAATAGAGTTTATTTGAAATACCGTTAGATTTTTCGGTACAGAAATATTAACTATCTGTACGAGGTTAATATTTCTGAAAATAATTAACTCATTCTAGAAAGAAAGAAAGAAAGAAAGAAAGAAAAATTTTATTCATCGACGTTTAAGGTACAAGTTTACAATAATAATGTAAAATAAAATAAGGCATAGGTACATGACATTAAAATACCGTGTACCTCACGCGTCAGCCGAAAAGGACAGGTTCAGCATGTACTAGACAGCTAGGCAGCTATCTCGCGCTGGTTTTCAACCTGACCTACTATGATTCACGGATGCAAATCAGTTCTTTTCCTAGGCGTATAAAATCTAAATCTAAATGGTTCCTTACTATCTAACATTACAAAATTACTTTAACTACATAGTACATATATAATATTCCCCTGCATGATCTTTAACATTTTATACACATACAACATACAGCAACAATACAGCAACTTAAAGCTAGGGTAGGTACAGATATAGATCTATATAAGTATAAAGTGAGTGAGCCACACTTCTCCAACCCACCGCAGCCACAACTCTGATAAACGATAAACAGACTAACAATAGTACACATAAATAGATAAATAGATAACGTAGTAATAAAACTCCCATCCTAGGTGAATTAATTATATAAGTGATATATCTGTTTTTATCATGCCAAGTTCCCTCTGAGCGTCGATTAGGTACTGCCGCAATTTTTTCCTAAAGGTGTTCAGCGTGTTAATAGACCTTATCGGAGGGGGAAGGTTATTCCAAACTTTGCTCGCTGCGTAACGGAAGCTACCTTGGAAAGCAGCCGTGTTATGACGGGGGATTGACAATTGCTGTGAGCACTGTCTGTTACCACAGTTACGTCTGCTAGATACCCAGTTGATCTTTTTGTATAGGTAGGTTGGCTCCTGGTGTTTAATAATTCCAAACATTAGGCATGCAAGATGATGTTTACGCCTGGTTTTCATTTTCAGTAAGAAGTGTTTATTGAGAAACGGGGTAACATGGCTTCGAGGAGGTACTGAAAAACAAAAACGTGTACAGGCATTTTGCACCCTTTGGATCAGCCGCTCCGTCTGCGATAACAAGCGAGGGCCATATACAGTGTCGGCATAGCTTAGCTTGGACAAAACCAGCGACTCCACCAGCTGCACTCCTAGTTCCTCCGACAAGTAGGGTCTCATTCTGTATAGGAGTTTTAAGCGATAAAAACAGTTACGCACAACCTCTACAATGTGTCTATCGAACCTCAGGTTTGAGTCCATAATTAACCCCAAATTATGAGCGTCATCCACTCTCTCAATACTCTTAACCATAAGTGTGATGTTCAGTGTGGGCAGACGACTTAACTGGTTTTTTGTACCCAGTAGCATGAACTTTGTCTTGATAGGGTTGAGTACTAAAGAGTTTTTCTCAGACCAGGTGGCAATCCTTTCGAGATCACGGTTTAATGCCTCAACAGACCCTTTCCACTCATCAGCCTTGAAAGAGATGTAGACCTGCAAATCATCAGCATAGATGTGGTAGTTACATGCTTCTATACTTTTGGTTATATCTGCGCAGTACAAAAGGAATAAAATTGGACCGAGGATTGACCCTTGCGGCACACCCCTTTGCAGAGGAGTGGGATCAGAGCGGACGGTGGTTCCATCAGGTAAACGCAGTTCCACATATTGGCGGCGGCTATCTAAGTAGCTGTGGAACCATCTGACCGTATTTGGGTCAAATCCATAGTAATTTAGTTTTGAAACAAGCAGTGACGGATTTATACAATTGAAAGCCCGAGAAAAGTCCAGCAGCACCAGTAGCGTACACATACCCTGGTCCTGGGCAGTAAGTATATTATCCGTCACGTCTAGTAGGGCAGTACTGGTACTACGTCGCTTTCTAAAACCGGACTGGAACATAGGCAAGAGGGTATTTTCCTCCAGATAAGCAGTTAACTGCTTACATACAACCTTTTCCAGAACTTTAGACAGGCATGGTAGTATGTTTCCAGAACTTTAGACAGGCATGGTAGTATGGCCTATTCTAATTAATGCCTTAATCATTTCTCTAGAAATAATCCAGTCTGGGACTATCATTTATTGCTCCATGGTTAAATTCAACCCTTGGAAACAGTACTCTTTAAAATTATAATTATTAACGGGATATTTATCATGTTTATTATATTCATCGAGTATCCGATATTTCAGCACTGTTACAAGTGCCAAGATCACGGATGTACTGGTGTCGATGAACATAATAAACATGGTAAATATCCCGTTAATAATTATAATTTTAATGTAAATGACCATGTCAATGTAAAAACATTCAAGTCTTATTAAATTTGTAAGTTAGTTCTATTTTCTAGCAAATTCTTATTATCTACCATTTCGAATATAGAATCACTTCACTTGAAGTACCTTCACTATAAAATTAAATTAAATAATTTAATATCAGATTCATAATAATGTCAGATTTCTTAAATACAAAAGTAAGTCACACACCATAGTGCGTTCGACTGCTAAGCCAGAGGTCGCGGGTTCGATTCTCGCTCCGTGCAAATATGTATATTTGCATTGGTCTGGGTGTTTCTATGTATAATATGTATTTATTTACAAAAAAAGAAGTATCTAAGTATGTTTATCCGCATTCTAGAACCCATTTGACAAGCTCTGCTTAGTTTGGGTCTAGATGGCGTTGTGTACTTTGTCCTATAATACAATATATATTGTCCTACAATATATACACAATCGTTACTAGTCCAATAAGAACCCGCCCCTGACCGTTACCGGTGCAAAAGTAACCATCACACTCGCCGCTTTTCCACACTGAATAGCGATGGCCATCCTCTGCACCAGGAACGATCCGGAACGAGAGTCACCAGTCGTCTCTTTGAGCCTTTGTCCAATTTCCTTCACACGGATTTTGGCCTCCCACCTAAATTCCCTAGCGTCTCCACCGCTACCAGCACAAGTACAGCGGCTCCAAATTAGTTAAATTAGACTACTACTAATCTTGTTTCTGGTGTAGATAATCAGAACCCAAATAGCAATGGATATACGTCGACGACACATGAGTGACGCACTTAAGACTGTTAACAGACTCTGATAACCGCTTACATCGGGTATTTTTTCTGCCTGTTGGTCACAAGAGTAGCACAAAAGTTGTAAAATAGTTGCATACCAACTGCAGTACTTACTAACTTCAGTACGTACTATTCGTACACATTACTTAGTACTGTGTAAGAATATATAACATGGAACCTGTTATCCTCAGAGTAAGCAGCCCAATAGACCGGCACAGCCCGGTCACTACTACAAAGCGTGTGGTGGAGAAGAGATCTAACTACAAATACAGCTCCTACGGGTCCCAGGACAACTTGGACCAGGGCAGTCCTTACTCTTCACTGGAAAACGAGCGCAGAAGGCTTGGTAGTCCTGGTGAGTACTTTTTGGAAATAATGTAAAAAGCAATGTGTTCTAATGAAGTAGAAGATTATCGTAGAACATTTTTTGAACCACAAACTCTTATAGACCCTTGCAGCACAGTTCAGACAAAATGTAAAAAAAGAGAAACTGTTGTGTTACTCTTCTCAGAGAAACTTATATTCTCTTTTCCAAAAGCAATAATTAGATACAGGAAAAATAATAACATACAGAATACAATAATTAAAATACATCCCTACCCTAATTTCTTAATTTTCCCTATGGTTCGCAAATAACTAGTCTATTTTTCTTAATAACCCGTCCCACTAGGGCTGTCCCTGTGTAATGGTGTATTTGCGAGCATACAATCAGTGGGTACAAAATAATCCCAGACTCAACAAATGTGTGCGAATCACACAAATGGTTGAAACCGAAACCACAACACTCTACACGGTTTAAGTTCAGTTAAGCTACCTTCTGTGCACATGTATTAATATAGTTTACGTATATTACTTATATACTTACAAATTCCAAAATCTCTTCCAAAAAGCTCTCTTGCATTTTTCCCTCTGGCAAAAGATAACGTACGCTTCATAAATCAACGACCCGAATTTGTAAATGACAGCTGACCAATAGAATATCGATTGGTATGCAAATAAGTGCCCAACCTGAATAATCTTTAAGAATTAGGCCGTAACACAATGGTCAAGTAACAGTTGCTTTGAGAATCATTCTTATCATTGTTAGGAATAGAGATGAATTCCAAAAAAAATTGAAGTACCTATACAAAACAAAAATCTAATCATTTTTTTCATATCATTCTATTTCCACTCGCGTGAAATCTAATTCCGTTCACTAAGGGGTATAGAAAATAGCCTACTACCTATTCTCAGGCCTACTAGGTATACACAAAAAATGTCTTAAGCCGTTTCACCTCTGAAACGGCTTATGACATTTTTGTGTAGTTTGATAACAAACACTGTGACACAGGGTTTTTATATTTCAGATTGAGAATGGAGAGTAATAATGAATAATTAAGTGCCTGCCAAATTGTATTATTTCTTATGATAAAATGATTTTATCGAAAGTCGGTCAACAATGTGATTTTCATTCAGTGACCATTCGCGCAGTATCGTCGCTAACCTCCTCTCAGAAGATTCGCGGTGACCCTTTTCACCAAGTCAACAGTGAAAACTGAACACCAATAAGCTTTAGCTACGATTTATTCATAGAATGGAAGCACACTCCCAGTCGATATAGCTCCAAATTTTAATGGTAAACGTTATAACTCTTCTAAAATCAACATTTTTCCTGGGCATAATTCTTAATACTGTTACTTGTACATTTTGAACGAAGGGATATTGAATAAATTTATTTCTCCAGGTACTGATCGAGATCGAGATCGAGATCCAGGCGGAAAACCGTATCAGGCGCGAACAGACTGGGAAAGTGTCGAAAATACAAGACAAATGATGAGCGCTAACAGGTAACATATTAGCAATATTGTTTCGCACAAAGGTTATACTACGAGACGGTGATTAATAGTTACTGAAGTCTATTACGACGTGTAGCAGGAGTAAATACAGGATGAGTAAGTGCCGAAAACCACGTCATCTATCCATTTTTATAACAAAGAGTAACATTTCCGTCTTACTATTTGTACGCTAATAACCCGAGAATAGCTAGTTCGATTTTAATTGTTTATTAAAAAAATATTTCTGATCACACCTGTCTATTATGTGACTGTATACAGAGTTATGCCAGATTTGCTTAAAAGGAACTATTTTTCATTGTGTAAGATTTAAATTGTCAAAATTGTTTTTTTTTCTTGGTAACGTATGGTATGTACGCAATTCATATTGTCTGCGATATCGTCTGAACTCTCCGTTACTCAGTTGTCAAAGTATTCAAATGATATTGAGGACGTCACGGTTTCTAGTCCCATAGTAATTAATAGTCTAGTCTCATTTAGTATCAACGAGGTAAGAAAAGAACAAAATAGTTTCAGAAACCTATATAATGGTACATACTTAAAATAAACTCATGTATACTGTTTATAGGGAAACGCAACTAAAAACTTACCCTCTGTATGCGTATGTGTGTGATATTTTCTGCGGTCTCTCACAAATTTACATGTGCTGCATTTTAAATGGTTGTGTGTGTAGCCTCGAGACCCCCAACACACCAGCCGAACGATACCACGGACAGAGCACCCTGGACCGCGAAACAAAACGCAACACCCAACTCAACAAGTTCACCGACTTCTCACGCGACTCGTTCAACAGACACCTCGACCGGTTGGCGGATGACAGAGATTCAGATACTTACACCAGTCGGGTAAGTGAAAACCCATAATGTATACATAAGATAATAAAACTTACATAGCGAGTATAAACTGTTGGCGTGTATTTAAATACCTACATATTAGTTATGAAACTATTCTGTCTGTGAGTCTTTTACATTTAAATGTTTAGTATTTGATATTCTACTTGGACATTTATACCAAAATCATATTTTTGAAAATTTCTTCTTTCTTGAAAGTTTTAGTAAAATAATGAAGTAAGTATTGTGTTTTTTTTTTCATATCACTAAAACTCGGTAAAAATCTGTTTACAAACAGGAGAAAAAGATATGTGAAAAAACCCCTCAAGGACTAGGCATGTGAAACAATAACATCTTTAACAGTAAAAGTTATTTACCCTCACCGGAAATCATGCCCAAGACCGCATAATTATGAGGTTTTGGGCTTAAGTGATTTGATTTATTGATTTATTGCAGAAACATGGTTAAGTACATAGATGTTAGATACATTTAAATTATTGTCCAGCACGTTTCGCCGTTTTACCAGCATGCAAATGTAAAATTAAATACAAATTTAACAATTAAATAAAACTGAATACATGCAATTATTTTACACAATATTAAGTAGACAGTTAAGATATAGACTGATACAACGATGTCTTTTATATATGATACGATGTCATTTATATAATTATTACTATTAAACTAAAATAATATTGAAAATTATTACAATAATGTGTGTAGCAATGGCTGCAGCACCACCTTAGGTAGAGAGGTTAATATGGTACGGTATGGAGGTCAAAAATATGGTTTTCAATAGGAATTTACTACATTTCTTAGCAGAGAAGGGTTCAATGGTAATCAATATTTGGTCAAGATCTGATGATGTGATTCTTATAAAATTATAAAGCTCAAAATTTTTAGAGGCTTTTACTTTATTATAACATCGTTGCCTGCTCGGCTGAATGAGAACAAATCAATAACAAGGTCTGCAAGGCGAATCGCTGCTTGCAATGTTGAGCTGAGTGAGAAAATTTTGAACAGTGATCATTCCTCCGTGGCAAGTCCGATTTTGAAAGTCACAACTCTGGACATGCTTTCTGAGCGTGTAAAGTTTGGTCACAGTGTCTCGAGCGGTTATTATGTAATTCCATCTGGATTTTTTTTAACGGTGATCATTCCTTTGTGGTAGTATTAATTTTTTCAAAATATATCCATAAACCTTCCTCTGATTGACCTCTTTAATCATGCCAAATTTGGTTCCGATTGGATTAGTAGTTTAGGAGGAGACCTGTGACAAAGAAAATCCTGAAGTCTGGTATGAGGAGCTTTCGCTCGACTTCGTCTCACTCAGCTCAAAAATGACAACTACCCCTTCAATTAGCGTGCGGCTACAATACTGTCTCTTAAAAACATACACCTTTGTCTGCTCCTCTCCACACCAGCTCTAGTGTGCTCGGTAGATACCTAATTGCACAAAAGCTTCGTTTCTGCTAGGCATCGAAACATGTCCTTTGACGTCACACTTGCGTCCTTTTTTACGTTGGCATTCAAAAGAACATTTGCCTTTTATCTATATCATAATCATTTAAAGCAATGAATAACATAAACCGTAAAACACTGTTACATTATTTCAGGTTCGGTTCACTCAACATTCTAATTCATTGGAGGGCCTACAAAAATAATAACTTGTGTGTTTCTTACTTTCAAATGATTTCTCGCTAAAGTAATAGGGAAAACGTACAGGGAAAATGAATTTGTTAAGTGCCTATAACCTTGTGCCAACTAGAAGCCCATTTCAAGGATGTTGCCTGTTTTTATTAAAACTGTACATATATATATAGTTATATAACTGTATACAGGTGAATTAGAATTGGTGTAATACTAAATATTTGCAAATTAATATTCCTGTTGAAACATATATTACTATAGGTATAGTAGGTTAGTTTACTTGAAGCCAGCTTCGGTCCGCCTCGGTCGCCCATGGCGCCCGACGTGGATGTCGACGACGTGCCCGAGGTCAGTTGGGTAGAACTAAAGCTGGCGGTGAGAAGGCTGAGAGCAAAACGCAGCGCCCTGGGACCCGACGGCATTCCAGGCCGAGCGTGGGTCCTAGCTCTAGTCGACGACGCTCTCGAGCCCCGACTGAGAGGGCTTCTCAGCGCATGCTTGAAGCAGGGCCGGTTTCCGAAATTGTGGAAGACGGGCAAACTGGTCCTTATCCGAAAGGCGGGGCGCCTGGCGGAATCGCCGTCCGCCTACCGGCCCATAGTGTTGCTCGACTGTGTGCAAACTCTTTGAAAAAGTCATTGCGAAGCGCCTCGTCGAGCACCTCTTAAGAGTGGGGCCGGACCTGGCGGATGGCCAATATGGCCTCCGCCAGAGGCGCTCCACCGTGGATGCCATGATGCGCGTGAGGGTTTTGGTGGAGGTTGCAGTCGCCTTTCTACCTTCGCCGGATAGTCGTTGCGTATTAGACGGAGAGAGCCGTCATCTACCCAACCGGGACCGGTCTCGGTCGGCATGAGATGTCGTGCGATGTTCCACAGGGATCGGTCCTGGGGCC
This sequence comes from Cybosia mesomella, assembly GCA_946251805.1. Classification (NCBI taxonomy): domain Eukaryota; kingdom Metazoa; phylum Arthropoda; class Insecta; order Lepidoptera; family Erebidae; genus Cybosia; species Cybosia mesomella. The sequence continues at coordinate 22,049,853 of OX276390.1, read as the reverse complement.
GCTCCTGTGGAACATCGGATACGACTGGGTGTTTCGCGGTGATCTCGTAGACCTTGCCGCCGTTACGTGCTACGCGGACGACACGCTCGTGACAGCGTGCGGGGCGACGTACCGTGAAGTGACCCTGAAGGCCACTACCGTGGTTGCCCAAGTCGTGGAGGGAATCCGGCGGCTGGGTCTCGAGGTGGCTCTGCATAAAACCAAGGCCCTGTTCTTTCATGGACCTCGGAGCAAGCCACCTGAGGGATCCAGTACGGGTCTCATCGTGGGAGGAAATCGCATCGGCATCAAGCTCCAAATGAAATATTTGGGGCTCGTGCTCGACGGCCGATAGGACTTCGGAGAGCACACCCGAAGTCTGGCCCCCAAACTGAAGGGCACAGCTCTCGCTCTGGCGCGGCTGCTGCCCTATATGAGGGGGCCCGATGACCCGATGCTGCGCGCTTCGCAGCGGGTGATGGCCATCAGGGTCATCCGCGGGTACCGTAAGATCTCCTTCGAGGCGGCGAGTCTCCTTGCCGAAACTCCGCCATGGGACCTGAAGGTGACAGCCCTTTCGCAACTGCACCAGTGGCGAAAGGATGCGCGGGAGCAGGGACGGAACCCCGAGCCTCGAGAAATCGAGGTCGTGGTGGAGTGGAAGGATCGACCTGGGCGACCAAGCGGCGGTAAGGCCTATCATGGTGGATTAGCTAGAGAGGCGACACGGAAGCCTCTCGTACCGACTGACGCTGGTGATCTCGGGTAATGGGAGCTTTGGGGACCACTTGCATTGGATCAGGAGGAGCCCACGCCATAGTGCTAACACTGCGACGCGAGCGAGGTCTCAGGGCTGCACACGCTGGCGGACTGCCCGGCGTGGGAGGCGCCGAGGCGTGACCTCGCGGCAGCCATCAGGGTGGGAGTCCTCTCGCTCAGCAGCATGATTGCGGCAACCTCTTTCTGCGAGCATGTAATGCTCGTGAAGGAGATGGCGGAGCGCACCCGGGAGAGATTTAGAACTCTCCCGGCCCGCCGAGCCCGCAACATGCTCGCCACATGTCGCAGGCGACTCAGGCGCCGGAGGTCGCTTAACGACCTCCGTCCTCCATGAGCGCAGGCCTGGGGGTGGCAGGTGAGGCCGCCTGTCACCCCAGCAGAAGCAGGCCGGGACGGCGGGGCGAGTAGCGCCCCTACCCCAAAACAGGGGCCCGGACGGAGCCGAGGGGACCATCTCGAAACCGGATATGGCCCAGGCTCAGTCGGGGTGCGCGGGATATGCTCTATAGGTAACCTTACACCCCGGCGTCTGAAGACCCGAGACGGCGTGCGGGTTTAGTCGGTTCAAGCCAGACATAACCGCCCCCGCTGGCCGGCGGGGGGGGGGGGAGGTAACCAAAGGGATTTCCGCACGAATATAAAAAAGGTAGGTATATAGGTAACGTATGATTAAATCATTGCCGTTTTCTTTTTATTAAGAGGAATGTTATATCAATTTCAATTTACACCAAATAAAGTTGAACTCACTTGAAAAAAAAAATCAAGCTGAAAAGTCGGTCTGAGAGTAATTTCAAGAAATTAAACATATTCAAAGCCATCCTGTATATGGATTGCTCTTCTTAATTTAGAGATTTTATTTATTTTGTACAAACATTTCAATGCTGATCACGTCAAAATTAGACACGGGATCCAACATTGCATAAAAAGGGCAACTCGTGTTTTCATAGCTTTACGGTGTTAGCAGACGTTGTAAAATATTGTGGGTATTTTCACAGAGCGCTCTGTAAATCGAACATTGTCGTCATAATTCAGTGTCGTGTAACTAGGATTTTTATCAGTATTACTTTTCAATCTTTATAAGGGTGCTAGCTACAGTGAAATACTGATCCCGTTCCTGCGACCCACAGGAATCTATTCCCAGGATAAAAGTAGCATTACGCTATTTCAGAAAACCCGGAAAGTGAACCCTGGGCCCCGAGATGAAGGCCTGGGATGCAATCAGGATAATGATGACTTAAGGCTTTTGTAAGGTTTTTCTCATCTCACTAGGCAACTGCAACCGCAAACTGTGATAATCTTAGAAGTACGCAGCTTTTATACGTAGCTTTCAAAATACGTACACGAAACCTCGTGTCTGTGCTGTTTTAACTATTGAAGAGTTCTTCCATTTAGAGTTAATTTTAAAAGGTGATGCTTACCCACCAAAAAAAGACATTGGGATCGGAAATTTAGCATAATAAATTCCGCTCCGTAGGATGAGCAGAAGTGGTGATTTCTCCAGATATCTATCCTTCTAAACTAATTTTATAAAAAAAGAGACCGAATTTGAGTTTGTGTATATGTATTGGGGTAATCTCTGGAACTACTGCACTTATTGGAAAAAATATTTCACATTTGAAAGACGAATTATCCCCGATCGACATAGACTAGGACATTATATTATGTGAAAATTACGATGGCTTAAGTTAAAAAAAAACTCATATAAACCGAAGCGAAGCGATAACTTTTCTAGTCTCTCGTACTTTTATTTCAAGCTGTACGTAGATGAATTCTATAAAATGTTATCCAAATTAGAGCACTCCCAACGTGAATATTATGAATAACCAGGTCCACGGCCGACTTCGAGTTAAAATTCAGTTTTGGTATACACAGTACACAGTGGGGCAATGAACTCCCTATACAGTTCATCCACGAATCACAATGTGTGGGATGCCGCAAATAAGAGCGAAAAGTACACGTCTCCTTTTCAGGGTAGTCATTTGGGTGTGGAAGTCCTCTCACTCGGCGTCTTGCTCACAGCGATAGTGCGGAGCGCGAGCGCGTGGCTGCCGCCGGCTCCTTCTGCGAGCAAGTAATGCTCGAGAAGGAGGCGGCGGAGCGGGTACGGGAGTGACCCAGGTCTCTCCCGATCCGCAGAGCTCGAGAGGCGCGGAGGCGACTCAGGCGTCAGAGGTCGCTGAACGACCACCGTTCTCCATCAGCGCATGGCCTAGGGGTGATAGGTGGAGCCGCCTGTCACCCTAGCAAAAGCAGGCCGGGGCGGGGGCGCGGTGTGCGCCACTTCGCTTTTCGGGGACAAAACGGGGACACCGTGGTTCCCAAACTCGAGGGAGCCATCTGAAAACCGGAGATGCCCCAGGGTCAGCCGGGGTGCGCGGGAGACGCCTTTTTTTTTTTTTTTTTTTTTTTTTATATATTTAGGACACGTCAATTTGACTTCACCTCGCCTGATGGTAAGCTGAAGGGGTAAAGTCTCTGGAAAGAGGGTCACCATTACATACACGTACCATGTTAACAATGGTGGCACTCAGCTTGACGGCCTCATCAGAAGAGGATTGTCGTCGCAGCACCGCGTGACACCTACCGGTCCCACTAGTGCTGCGACCACAATCCCCCTGCCCGGCTATGCACTTACTGACCCCTGAACGCAATCAAACCGAAATTGGATTACTATGGAGGGTTTTTCGCAATCGTGCACGGTGGTACCTACCCGGCCGAATTTTGTGACAAATTTGTGTCATCAAATTTCTACCACCAGTAACACCAGTTACACCCTGGCGTCTGAAGATCCGAGACGGCGTGCGGTTTTAGTCGGTTGGAATTCGACATAACCATACCCGCTGGCCGGCGGAGGGGGGGGGGGTGCCGCGGGTATCCAGGGGTACGAAAAAAAAAACATTTTTGTATTAGTGTGACTTTTCAGCAGCGTATCAATCGCATTTTCATGAAACCCCTACTTTGACATTTCGTGGTAAAATGATTTACAATTTTATTTGTATTTGAAATAGTGTTGCAATTTTTCGTATATCACGTCATCAGTGATATAATGAATATATCGTCAGAGGCTGCACGGCATTTGAGGTACAACGCACTGTATGAAAATGCACTTAAATTCATAAGAAATCCTTTCGAAACTGACGGGCTTGCATGAAAGGTTTTGAATTGACAGTACAGGAAGCTCATGAAGTGTATAAGTACAGAAGCAGATGGCGGGCTGTTGTCTCTGTCTACCCCAGCGGGAAAAAGGCGTGACTATATGTATGTATGTACGGAATACTTCCGAACTTGATCGTAATCATACATCAAAGATCAATACTAGTCGGATAACATAGGTCGAATCGCAAACTAAGATATAACAGGTTACAATCACACCTAATAATGTGTCCTTAGGAAGATTGTGAGGATGTATGGATGTATAGATGTTCGTTACTCCTTCACGCAAAAACGGCTGAATGGATCTGGCTGAAATTTGGTTAAGGAATAGAATTTAGTCCAGCATAACACAAAGGCTACTTCTTATTCTGGGAATAGGTTCCTATGGGTTGCGGGAATGGGATACAAACGCGAAGAACAAAAATTTTTTTTATTGAAGGGTTAACCCCTGTTATACACTGTTTCTTGCGTTGCAACTTAGTACATTAAAATATTTTAATTACGCGTGCGACAAGATTCCGTTAATATATCCGCCTAATCGAAACGGCCATTAGAAGCAGTGTGCCATGGCCTTAACTAAACTCGGTTACGTACCTCTAACCTCTTAGTACAAGACGTGTAAGTTATGAACAAGTTTCAACTGTGTAAACAGTGTGCGTGACTCTCATAGTTATCGCTACAATGAGATGATTTCCTGTGATAAAAAAACGTCTATTCCAACTTCTAGAACATTTATCCGCTTTAATCAATGCCCGATATGAACGGTTCTAGTGTATATCCAATTAGAAACAAATATAACCGGAATCATACCAATCACTTGTTTGGCAATCACAAGGCATTGGGCCTTTTTTTTACGTGTGGAAACCCCCACGGGCTTCACCCCATCGGCACCGATGATGGGGTGGGCGTGTCGGAATCGGACCGACTAAAACCACACGGTGTCCGATAATTATGTTAATGTTATTATCAGTGTAATTTAAATATTTTAATGTTGATGAATTAGTGTCGGCTAGTTTTACGGAGTGTCGTTGAATGATATAAAATTACGAATGACTCATTGAGATTAAGATTATTTTTAATTCGCGACATAAAAACGGATGGACCTATTTTGATTTTGTTTGAAATGTGAATTAGTGCTCTTAGCTATGATGAGGGTTTAATAAATTTTTTATACCTAACTTGTAGGGTAGTTTTTACTTGCTCTGTGTAATTTTTTTTATGCAAGGTTATATTATCTATTTGTGTTAGTCGGGGTGTTTCTATATATAGTATGGTATTTATATGAAAATCTAGTGGGGCGGAAATCACACAGTGATTATCAAACTTCGGGCCAAACTTAGATATTTTTGTTGCAGTATATTTATTCAAAATTACAGACCTTAGGCTTTATGCATATTATTCGATGCGTCTTTATATATTGAGCAATCAATATGAAGAAAATCAAATCAAATCAAACGTCTTCGACGTCAAAAACAAAAAAAAAAAAACAAAAAAAATGATTTTATATTTCAGTTTCTTTCAGAGTCTGGTTGTTTTATGTAAATATACAATATACGTATTGTCATTGTCACTCAAATGTCAAAGTCAAATACGCGTTACTCTGATCTCTGAACTCGAAAGAAACTCACTTGTAAAAGATTTTTAGGGACAATTTGTATGGGGTGTGTTGGGTAACCTCCTCGAGTGTCGCTCCGATTCCGATCCCGCTGCAGTCCGGGGGGAACGGAATCGGAGCGGCCGGTACACCCTGGGCGGCGGTCAATGGCTTCCCCTTCACCCCTTCATAGGGTTGGCATTGATCGTCGGCCAATACCCAACGTGGCGGGAACACATCGCTCTCCGTACTCCTCTGCTTTCAGAGGAGACAGGATGAGCGATGCTGTTAGTGGTGAGATAGCCCATGGTCAGCCGGGGTGCGAGGGATATGCTCTATGGGTAACCTTACACCCCGGCGTCTGGAGACCCGAGACGGCGTGCGGTTTTGGTCGGTGCAAGCCCGACATAACCGCCCCCGCTGGCCGGCAGGGGGGGTATCCGAAGGGATTTCCGCACAATAAAAATAAAATAAAAAAAAAGGGGACAATTTGTATGGTAGGTACCCGAAACCTTGAACGTACAAACCCCAAAATCTAATCAGTTCTTCCCATTAACCAGACAAGATGATTGGCGAAAGAATTTTTTAAATCGGATAAGTGGTTCTTGAGTTATTGCGTAAACAGACATCCAGACATCCAGACATCCAGACCAACAGACAGAACGACACAAAATTTTTTTTTGCATAATTAGACTTAGAATCATGTGAAACGTCGAGAAAAGTGATAAAAAGTGGGTGTAAGATTTTGTTTTTTTTTTATGCGTGATTTTAAGACTTCGGTGTCCACCTGGTTGGTGGCCCGAAGTAAATGTAAATAAATATTTATGTTTATATTATTATACATATAAAAATATAATATAATATGGCTTACTTTTTATCTCAGTATCCTCCACACGTTATTCATTTCCATGCAGATGAAGTCACAAGCAGAAACTAGTTTCCTCATAATTCTGGTGCTGCATTGGGCCCATAACATTTGAAAACATATAATATAGTAGTTCAAAAAGGAATAAAGGGGATTGCAAGCCACGCTAAATGCCTATTAATATTCTATAAGTATAACATAGTGTGTACAAACTCTTAACAAAGGTTAGGTTCAATATTCTTTTAACTTATATTAATATTTTCAACTATAATTTGTTTAGAGCGGTTTAAGGGATTTCACTCACGCCTTTTTTTTTACGTGCGGTAATCCCTTCGGATACCCCCCCACCGGCCAGCGGGGGTAGTTATGTCGTGTATCGACTAAAACCGCACGGTGTCCTCTCAAGTGTCCGTTGCCGGGCACCCCGGGTAAGCCCTCGAAAGGATAACCACAGGGTTACCGGCGGAAAAGATAGTTTCACTCACGCCTTGCATATCTTCGAAGGGGATTTTTTTCGAGATAAGTCTCGGTAAGGTAAGCCTAAACCGCATTCCCCCTTCTGTAATTCCAGTACACCCAAATCGACAGTAGTGACGAGTAATGACACTCGAGAAATCCCAGGAAGACTTTAGCGGTCTTTGAACCCGTGGAAATTAATCATAATTAAATCGGGCTAATAATATAGCTATTTTGTACAGTTAGCATAGTACAAATAGTTATAATATTTGAATGGTCTCCGAATTGTCAGTAAAAAAATACTAAACTTAAAAAGTGTCAATTCGGACAAGTGGCCCTAGAAATTTGTGTCCCTAACGACGGCTAGCTGGTTATCGTAGGATTTAGTATTGTTTTTAAACTTACATTTTAACAAGGCTCACTTTCCTGTTTAGCAAACGGGACACAAAATACACAAACAAGAAAACTACATACCTATAAAAAACCGGCCAAGTGCGAGTCGGACTCGCCTATGAACGGTTCCGTAGCAGAAAGTAAAAGTTTTATATTTGAGTTGATTGAATGAAATGTACATTGCGGTTTACGATTTATGACGTATTAAAAAAAACTACTTACTAGATCTCGTTCCAACCAATTTTCGGTGGAAGTTTATATGTATACTGTAATACATCATATATTTTTTTTAGTTTTCTCATTCTCTTATTTTAGAAGTTACAGGGGGTGCGACACACATTTTACCACTTTGGAAGTGTCTCTCGCGCAAACTATTCAGTTTAGAAAAAAATATTTTAGAAACCGCAACATCATTTTTGACATCAAACTCATACTTTAGGATTAATATCCTAAAGTATGAGTTTGATGAAAAAAAAATTTGAGTTTCAGTTCTAAGTATGGGGACCCCCTTTTTTTTTTTTTTTTTATCGTGCGGAAATCCCTAGAATTTATTGTTTTTATTTTCCAAATTTGTGTGAAAATCTTAATGCGGTTCACAGAATACATCTACTTACTAAGTTTCAACAGCATAGTTCTTATAGTTGCGAAAAAAGTGGCTGTGACATATACGGACAGACATGACAAATCTATAAGGGTTCCGTATTTTGCCATTTGGCTACGGAACCCTAAAAAAGAGACCCCGATGATTATGAAGGATGTTTCAAATAGCAGAATAGAAGATTTCCTAACAGAAAAACTAGATAATACTTTGACCCAATAATTGTACCTACCGCTACGTAGGAGTTCACGAGTGCACATAAATATATACGCAATCTCATATGTAATCACAAGTAATCAACAGGCATTTTTGTTTTTTAATGCGCTCACTTTCTAATTACATACCGATATATTTATTACCTATCTTATTTATTTGTAGTGAAATATACTCGTAGATACTTACGTATGATGTAGGGGTACAGAATTGATAACAGTACTGCCGTAGTTGGGGCTAAGCACGCCACTTAGTGCGTGGGAGCGAAAGCACAGTTGTTAATATACCTTCAATTACTCTTCTGGAGATACTTGTATAGAGGCGTGGGTATATAAAATAATAATGATTTTACATATATTATATTCTACGACATTCTACACAGCGCTATTTAACCCAAAGTAAGCATAGCTTAACAACCTTGTAACAGGGGTTCTAGAATACGGATAAACATACTTATACTTACATACGTTTTCTTTGCATAGCTATACATAGCATACAAAGATATACCTAAAACAGCGTCGGTAGCTTAGTGGTTACGGAGTCTGCCTTACGATCTAGAGGTCCCGGGTTCGAATCCTAGGCATTACACAACCGACGTGAACCCACTCCTAAAAGTAATTTAGCTTCGCTGGAGGGTTCAATGGGAATACTAGTAATTCCGGTTATTCATGCTTTTAAATACAATCAACTTACGTCGCTCCCGCTTGGTACTTTACGATTAAAATTCTGTTTATACTAGCTGTTGCCCGCGGCTCCACACGCGTGAAATTCTGATCCTGTTCAAGCAACCCACAGGAACCTATTCCCGGGATAAAAAGTAGCCTATGTGTTATTCCGGACTATAATCTACCTGTACTAAATTTCAGCCAGATCCGTTCAGCCCTTTTTGTATGGAAGAGCAACAAACATACATACATATATACTGACAAACTTTCGCGTTTATAATATCAGTAGGATAGTAGGATTGTGTTTGTAATAACTACGGAAGTTTAACGGTAGTAAAAATAATGGTCTCATCAAATCTCGATAAACATCGTTTGCACGACGAGAGGTCCCGAGAGGGTTTGGGCATTTCCACCAGCGCTGACGTGTTGATTACACATCACGGCCGTTTGGCAAATGATCAATACAAAATGTGTAGATTCATGACACTATTAGGGTTAAAGACTGCCTTATAATAACGGTATTGTCTTTATAAAACAGTTTACTCTAAAGTCTTCTCTAAACATACCAAGTAGAACACATCACATTAAATTTCACTCTGAATAATAATATTATTGGCATTTTTTTAAGAATATATATTATATTTATATAATAAGAAGAATAGTAACTGAAAAAACTAATATTCCTCCTAACCCCTCCAGCTAAGATAAATAGCTTGTGTTAGGAGTGGGTTCACGTCAGTAGTGTAATGGCCAGGATTCGAACCCGGGACCTCTCGATCGTAAGGTCGACTCCTTAACCACTAAGCTACCGAGTATCCAGCAGAGTAAGCTATCCAGTCCAACATACACACCTCAATGAACGTCAGTTAGCATGATATACCTATTCTTGCAAAAAAAAACTGCGTTTTCCAGATATCTTAGAAATAATTTGTAACTTTTGTTGGAAATTAATAAAAATATATAAAAAATACGTTTCTAACCAAACCAAAGCTATTATTAGGGGAACAAGATTACTTTACTTATTTTACGAAATTGCATTTTTTATTTTTGCGGAAAGAGATGAAAGAAAGAAAGAAGAAAGAAAATACATTTATTAAACGATATTTTCTTTATGACGTTTCCGTGACTTTGTATATGTTTGTTACATATCTAATCGCAATAGAGCAACCCTACATTTTATGAAAACAACACAAGCTAAAAATAATTCCTTTATTGCAGCAAGAGATAAGTAAACGTGAAGTACGAGAGAGCACATACGTGGTACGGGACTCTTCATACAGTAGCGTCGAGGAGAAACAACAGCAGTCTTTTTTATCCAATAGGCCCCCCCGCGACCCGGCCGGGGGGGCCCGTACTGAAACAGACGCCGCACACGGACGTTTCAGGTAGGAACTCGAATTCAATATATCTCTCGTGTAGTAGTAGTAGTATATCTCTTTATTGTGTACACCGAGAATAAAATAAGTTGTATTGTGACAAGAATGTATCGCATCATCATAATCTTAACGTTATTCCTGGTTGCATCCAAGGCTTTCATATCGCAACCAGGGGTCCACTACTCCTGGCTTCTTTGGGTAATAAGTGTTTTTTTTTGGAGTGACTGCCGTTTGTCTTGCCAACCCCAAGGATAAAGTCTGCGCCAGAGCCTCATCCGTCAATCAGCAGGTGTACGAGCTTGCAGGTGAGGTTGGCGTTGGCGGGGCCCCATGAGATAAAAAACGACGGGTTGCACTCCGGGAGTGCCGGCAGAAGTGAAAACTTGAATATTAACGTAGTGCATTTTTGATATTTTGGAATGGTTAGGGAATAATTTTGCACGAATTGCTTTAATTATTAGTATAAAAGTACTATCATTTATGTGGTAACATACAATATTCATTTATTGCGCTATCGTACACAAACATGACAATTCATATTACAGGTCGGAATCGATCTCAGTCTTGACGAATTCAACGACCACTCATTAGACGGACGCGCCCCCAAGGTTGTTAAGTAAAGTGTGCATTTAGCGGGTCTATATTTGTTGTCTTACGAGCAGGTCACATGTTTACTGACGCGAGTTTAACCTTTTTTACCCATTAACAACGCCGCTAAAGAAGTTTTCTCTTCAATGAAATAATAAGACCAAGCGGTGGCGGCGGTGGCGTAATGGCTTGCGTTGAAGTTACAATTCAGAAGTTTGAGGTTCAAACCCCACCGAGTATTTCACTGACATCAACCCACTCCGAACACAAGCAGAATAGCTTAGCTGGAGGGGTTAACGAGCATACTAGAAATTTGGACCCCACGTTAGGTCCTAGTAGTAATTAAGTACAAAAAAATAAACACACATATACACTCACAGGGTAAGTAAAGAAGTATCCACGGATCAAGGAAAGATAAGATAGGAAGTATCATATGTCTAAATTTCATCACTCACTTTTATTTCTTTGACGTATCCGCATAATGTTGAAAGGAATAGGTTAGAGGTAGATAAATGTCGCAATCGGTTAAAACCAATATACTTATTCATTTTCACAAAATATAATAGAAAACACAGGCGCCAGTTTCACAATCGCATAAAACATTTAGTTTACAAGAACAACAGAGCAATATTAACATTAAAAGATTTTAATTTCATTCAGCGAAATGAGTTTTTTAATTACTAAAACGCTATTTGCTATGTTACTTTATTGTCTCTCATGACAAGCTTATAGTATGCAACATTGTATGTAATCAGCCATTTAACAGTTGCTCATAGAAACTTTATAACTAAGTACTACTACTTTGTATATCATTGTGATAACAGTTTTTGTTCGCAGGCCAATTCAAAGGGATAATAATAGAGGTGCTAAAGGAATAGTTGTAAAACCAACCCATAAAGGAGTCGTAGGACAACCAGTTGAATTCATAGGTAAGTTTTATTGCTTTTATGAATGAATTTAGGCGTTTTTTTTTTTTTTTAACGTGCGGAAATCCCTTCGGATACCCCCCCGCCGGCCAGCGGGGGTGGTTATGTCGTGTCTCGACTAAAACCGCACGGTGTCCTCCCCAAGTGTCCGTTGCCGGGCACCCCGGGTAAGCCCTCGAAAGGATAACCCCAGGGCTGCCGGCGGACGTTGGCCGCCACCACGGCCTCGCCTGGTGGGGTCGGGTTTTATCCCGCTTCGGTGAGTTGGCAGGCGTGTGTAGGGCCACACGACACGCCTCCGCCACGGCCTGCTTCTGTAAGGACGGCGAGTCGGCCAACTGCCGTCCTCAGGCCCCGATCATGGAGGTCGGTAGTCCCGGGCGTAGATGAGTCTGCGGCGTCCTCGCCGCAGACTGCGAAACTCGGGGGGCAGGGTTCTCTCCCGCTCCCTCTCCGCCGTCTCTTTCGCGCGCATTACCTGCTCGCAGAAAGAAGCGGCGGCGTGCCACTTGCTCCCGTCGGAGACCACGGCCCTCACCATGGTCTCCAACGAGAGAACGTCCACGCCCAGGACCGCAACGAGATCCCGGCGTTGACTCGCCCACGCAGGGCACTCCACCATGAATTTAGGCGTTTTACTAAAGTTTTAGCATTGCAAACCTACATAAACTTTAAAATAATAACATTACTTACCATTTACTTTTAAGAGTCTACGAAATACATAAATATTTTTTTATTTTGAAAGAAAGAAAGAAAAAATATGAATTTGTTTAAAACACGCATGAAAAACAACCAGACAGAACAAAAGAAATCCATGGAAGTACATTAGTGCACATAAATAACGGTGCATATTTCATGCATATAACACAAATTGATACCAAAATACAAACTTCTTTGTAGAACACTAGCTCTTGACCCCGGGTTTGCGAACGCGGCAATCAGTCCCTGTACCAAGTTTCAGCCAGATCCGTTCAGCCGTTTTTGCGTGAAAGAGTAACAAACATCCATTCATCAGTAGGATAATTACGTGGTGCATAAGTGACGCTAACTAAAAACAGATATGTAATTTATGTTATCCATATACACTATGACGGTTACCAGCTTCGCAATCAACCCAAACTTAAGCGTAGCGAGATTTGCCTATCCATCAATAGGTCAACGTGACCGGTCGACGACGTAGATTTCGATGAAATCGATCTACCTATTGGTTTCTTGACTACTGTCGAATTTAAAAAAGAACTCTTCATAGGAGGTCTAGTTATGACCCCCTGAGTCCGAAATGACCACTGGTCAAAAAGTTTATATATACCTATATATATATATATGTATGGTTCCACTTCCCAAAATTTGCGGCACTCTCACGGTCGCATTTTTGCCCCGATCGCTTTCAAACTGCTTGGGTGTAAACTTAGTTTAAGTTTGTGAACGGGTGGAATCCGGCCTAAGGGGACGGTAGGGCCTCACTTTTTGTGAAATCAATTTTTCCTCAAAATTTCACGTTCCATGAAAGATATTCGAACCGTTCTAATTTTATCCCATAGTATACATGAATACCAACAACTTTTAATAAAAACCTATAAGATTAAAACTGTAACTAAAAGTGGAGGGGGGAAAAACCAAAATTTTTCGGGAAAAAAATCATTACTTCTAACCGGTGATCATTCTTGTTGTCGGAAACATTTTTAATCGATAGGCCATTTTTAAGTCTAAAATAAATGTCTGAAAAGTTTTTCGCTAAAATTTACCGTTTTCGAGAAAAAAAATTAAACTGTTTAAAGTCCGTAGTTCTCTATATAAAATTATATTAATTGCCCCTGCGGGAACGGATTTTTTCCATTGATTTTGTTTTTCGGTGATTATTCCTCGATGGTAAGACCGATCTGGACATTCGACCCTCAGTAATGTCAACTTGATCACCGGGGCAAATTTGGTCGAGATCGGTCAAACAGTCTCGGAGGAGTATCATTTGTTTGAAATGCAACTTTGAAACCAAAGACGCTTCGCTCGCCTTCGGCTCGCTACGCTTAATTATGTATTCATATCTCTTTTTAGTATAATCATAGACTAAGTATTATCCTTGTGTTGAGTACTACTTCTTGTGATAAACTAAAACTTGGAACTCGAAAACATGGGAGTAAATAATATTTATTACCGAAACAGTGATTCCCTGTCCCTTTATTTTCCTAGATCATATTTTTTGTAAGTAAGTGATAGCCCGACGCCCGGTCCATAGGATATTTTACAATATGCCTGGGTTTTAATTAAATACAACATTTGACGACCTCTGTGGCGTAGCGGTAGAGCATTCTACTGCTAAGTCAGAGGTCGCGGGTTCGATTCCTGCTCATTGTAAATATGTATATTTGCATTGGTCTGTGTGTTTCTATGTATGATATGTATTTATTTACAAAAAAAGCATCTAAGTATGTTTATCCGCTTTCTAGAACCCATATTACAAGCTCTGCTTAGTTTCAGTCTAGATGGCGCTGTGTAATATGTCCTAGAATATTTATTATTTTATTTATTAATTATTTAGGTACCCCTTTTTTTTCCTGCGGAAATCCCTTCGGATACCCCCCGCCGGCCAGTGGAGGCGGTACGCCTCAAACTTCATGAGTTGATGATCGCTCTGAACTTTGCGGTTTAACTTCTTACAAGATAATTTCTCATTATCATAAAGTTGCTTCAAAAACGGGAATTCATAATACACTAGCTGTTGCCCGCGGCTCTGCCAGCGTGAAATTCTGATCCATTGCCCGCTTCCCATGGAAACCTATTCTAGGGATAAAAGTAGCCCATGTGTTAATTGCAGTTTTTACGTGAAAGAGTAACAAACATCTATACATTCATATATCCATACTCACAAAGTTTCGTATTTGGAATATTAGTAGTAGTAGGATAGGAGGTAATCATTATTATTATCATTATAGTTACAAATGCTTAGACCTCCGTCTTCCATGAGCTCAGGCCTGGGGGTGGCAGGTGAGGCCGCCTGTCACCCCAGCAGAAGCAGGCCAGGACGGTGGGGCAACTAGCACCCCTCCCCCAAACCGGGGCAAAACAGGGACACCGTGGTTCCCAAACCCGAGAGGGCCATGTCGAAACCGGAGATGGCCCAGGGTCAGTCCGGGGTGCGAGGGATATGCTCTATGGGCAACCTTACACCGCGTGCTTTAGAAGAAAAGTGCTTTATCTATCTTTCTTCAATTTAAAATATTTGATAGAATGTTAATATCATTTTTTATTTATATATTCAGTTTAGGAAGAATATAAAAGAAAATTCAAGATTATGATATAAATATTTATATTGTAGTTTTGTTAACAACAATTTAACAACATTACATTGCATTAGGGTATTACATCGGATTTGCATGAATCGCACACTAGTGGGCAATCGACATTACATAAGCTACAAGTTAAAAAATAATTCACAGGAACTATATTTCATAGTTGAAGACTATAGCCAATTACCATAATTACATAGTTGTAAACGCATGACGTGATGGTAATTGACTATTTACATTTTACTGTGTACCTTTATATTTTGCTACAGTGATTTTGCAGATTCATGTCGGTAAAATATTTATGTATTATGTGTTATATAACTTGTCTAATGGGTCTCTATAAAAAACTTGCATAATCTTTTAATTGACTTAAAAAAGGAAGTCCTCAATCCGATGCGAAGTGTTTCTTATTTGTAAAATCCGGTGAAACGAAACATTTATGCACAGGACGCTGATTTTTACTTTTACCCGTATATCAGATACATTTATTTGTCATTAAAATGTTTATTGAACCTAGCTGCAGTAGTCTAAAATGGGTTATACTAGTAAATTATATTATCAACTATCCACTCAATTAAAATAAATATTTAGTCGGTTCAAGCCCGACATAACCGCCCCCGCTGGCCGGCGGGCCGGGGGGTATCCGAAGGGATTTCCGCACAAAAAAAAAAAAGTACAAGTAGGTTGATCATTCACTCTTGGGCCGGAAGTATAAGCGAAATCAAATGGAGGAGAAGTAAGTGGACACTGAGCTCATAGATGAAAACCTCGAATGCAAACGGGAACAATGCTACATTAATGATGATGACGCAGAACTTGCACATTTAATTATATGTTTCCATCTCTGAACAGTGGATGGTGGTACGGCGGGCCCCGGTCACCTGGAACTTGAAGTTTCCGGTGGAAATGGTGCGCTAGTGGCCAGTTCGGTTCGGCCCCTCGGTGGACACCGGTATGCAGCAGTATTCACACCGCGAGTGTCACAGCCGCATACTGTCAGAGTTACCTTCAATGATGAGCATGTACCAGGTAAGTCAAACATAGAGTAGGTAGATGCATTCAACAGTGATCTGCTTTCTGCGGCCTTTCTATCAAGTCTACTGCAGGAAGGAACGCTGCGGTCACTCTCGGCCTGTAGAGGAACATCGGCTAATTTAATTCCTTCGGTTTTCCAATTTATACAAAAAGAAAAAAACGAAGCTATGACAGAGCAGCTCGTGTATACATACGCGCGTGTCTTGATGCCAAACTAGACTTAATCACTTGATTGATTGGTATACTACAATAAATATATAGAAGTAGTAATCTTGCCTTTCATAAATGTTTATTTAGCCACTGTTGGACATTGGAATCTCCCAGTATGTGCCTAGCACCCGATCTCCTTAGCTACCTTTTTCAGGTTATCAATCAATCTGGCTGGAAGTCCCCACCTTCCGATTCGTGGTAAAGATTTTTAATTTGATTTAAATTGATTCAATAGAATTTTATCTTGTCACTAGTCTTAAAAACTCATTTGCATTTTGGTCACACGATATTTGCATACGAATAAAACCTTCTTCTGTTATACTTACCTAGTAACATAAATAGGTTTTAAACAAAATGCGTATTTTTTCAACGAAGATGGACTTGCTTAATGCCCAAAGCATTCACTAGCAACCTTATTTAAACCCCTGGATAACTAGGACTTAATACTATACTTATAAAACTAATTATGGAATTCTTAGAGCAATGTATGAATAGAATATAAGACAGTACAATTATTGTAATACCTAGGCTAATGGCAAATATTGTTGCATTGCAGAAACATATTTTTTCCCACAATATTATGTTAATAGATATGCAAGAATAGCTGTATTTATTATGATCTTAAATATCTTCAATATTATTATAGTAATATACCTAAACTAATAAGTGGTAGAAAGTAACTTACGACCTGGTTCGGTTTTGCATGGGAAAATTCCAAATCCTATAACTCGATTGTAGCGACACCAACCGGGACCTGGAACGCATTTAAACTTAATTAAGAAAGTGTTTAACAATGGTAAAATAATATCTAGAAGCCGATTGCAGCATCACATAGGTATACACCGGGTGCGAAGAAATGAAAACTATCTATCCCTTAAGTTTGAACAAACTACACAAAATACTACGCAAAATTTCATTAATTTTGTTTTTTTTTATAAGTAAATAAAAAATAATAATTTACATAAGCGCAAACTTATGCTATTTTATATCACTTAACCCTTAACTGGTAACAAGCGGTGTCATAGGCATAGGTCTATCATTTCTAAAGGCGTAGCGTTCGGTAGCGGTCTCTCAGACCCAACGTAACTTTTTACGTAATTTTGTATTTTTTGTATTTTTATAGTTACAAAAAGAAGCGTAGAGTGTCATATAGGTAGTGCCAAGCACTATTACACTGCATGAATTTGAAGAAAGGCTGACACATGCAGAATTAAGTGGGTGACATATCATCCACTTAAATATAATCAGGTGGTCCTGAACAACAAAACCCCGAGAATAGTCCAAAACCAGAAAAACCTGTGCAGTTATTGTAATTTTGGGTTTTTTGTATTTTTATAGTTACAAAAAAAAGCGTAGAGTGTCATATAGGTAGTGCCAAGCACTATTACACTGCATCAATTTGAAGAAAGGCTGACACATGCAGATTTAAGTGGGTGAAATATCACCCACTTAAATATAATCAGGTGGTCCTGAATCACAAAACCCCGAGAATAATCCAAAACCAGAAAAACCTGTGCAGTTGTACTCCTAAGTTGAATCAGAAATTGAATTATCAATGTAATTGGTGTGCAAAACATGATGTGTGCTTGCAATTTGCAAAGCAATGATACCCTGATTGCCTATAAAAACCCTAAGTTCGACCATTGTCTGTTTTGTCAAATGACATTTCATTTGAGTATTTTATTTTTTTAGTTCATTTGTATCTTGACTTTATAGAAACAAGTGCTTGTTTGATAATATGCTGATTTAATTTCTTTAATCTTCTTCTTCTTCTTCTTCTTCTTCTTCTTCTTCTTATATATAAAAATGAATTGCTGTTCGTTAGTCTCGCTAAAACTCGAGAACGGCTGGACCGATTTGGCTAATTTTAGTCTTGAATTATTTGTGGAGGTCCAGAGAAGGTTTAAAAGGTTTGTCATAGATTGAGGCAGTACGAAGTCTGCCGGGTCAGCTAGTTAATACTAAATATTGGTCTCACCCTTGTATTTTTATTAAGTATAAAGATTACTAGTCTTTGTGATGTCAAGTACATAATGAAAAAGATATTTAGAGTGTACTTATTATTTTTATTTTATACTAGCTAATGCCCGCGGCTACCACAGGTCGTTTATCGTTTTTAATTCATATCTCCGGTCTACTTAACCAATTGCAATGAAACATACTACAGATTCTAAGTCTGCCCAAGACCTTTCTAATATAAAAAACCGCATCAAAACCCGTACAGTAGTTTTTGCATCCATCGCTAAAATACTCATTCATTTATCATAACCCAAGTTTTTCTTTTAATATCTTCAATGTCCAGACGCAACTAATTTATAATTTTATAATAGTATAGAGATAGACTTTAATATGTTATCGAATTGTTTTTTATCACACTTTTTCCGAGCGAAATCTATTGGAACAGCGATAAGCTACTTAATTTCGATTCTTTAGTTCACACTAGTTAGACACTGCGGCCTCTCAGACCGCTCGTCACAGTTACGTTACACAAAAAGTATATCACCAATTAAAGGTTAATTAGGCATTTTATTCAAATATTATAAGTATATGATTTACTATCCTTTTTTGGCACTGCATAATTCAAAAATTTACTTAAATAATATCGAAGATTCAAAAGAGGGATGAATCAGTTCCATTAAATAAAAATATCTATATTTTTGGATGTTTTCTGAAAATTAAACCTAGTTTAATCGGTGTATTGCCCCCGAAACCAACTTGTATACTTAATTTCATGAAAATCTTTATATTTTTATATACAAGAATTGCCCGTCTAAAGCTATTAGATAGATAATAACCCATGAAAACATATAATTCCGTACACAGAAAGTGTTCCCAGAAAGCGGGTTTTTCCGTGAAATAGACGTATAAATTGTAGGTACGGGATTCTGGGAATACGAGAACAAAGAAACAAGCGCGAATTCCATGTAAGTACACAGAGTTATAAAATGAATCGAAATAGTAATAATATTTCTGTCCCATTTCAAAATCCAATAAAGGACATTTTATTACAATAACCATTTTATTGCAAAATCCTGCTAAGATAATGATGAAGGCTTTCTAATTATGAAATAAGAGTAGATACTATAAGCGTAGATACCTAAGATCAGTGCACCGTTCACTGCATTGAGAATATGAAACCCTAGCCAGCCACTGAAAATTGCTTAGCAACTTTACCTCAGATAATTACTTACATTTTTGCTCTCTCCTATAAAATTTAGTTTTAAGCCCTTACTAGGTTTTGATATGATACGATACGAAAACTGAATAGTACCTTTTTTTATTCGTGCAGGAATCCCCTAGGATACCTCCCCCCCCCCCCGGCCGGCTGGCGGGGCGGAAATTGTCGGGCTTGAACCCACAAAAACTGCACGCCGTCTCGGTTCAGATGTCGGGGTGTAAGGTTGCCCATGGCCATAAAGCATATCCCTCGCAACATAGCCAAGCTTTAAAAAACTAGCACATACACTTGAAGCTTTTTTCTAGCTATTCAAGTGAAATATATTCCGACCTTAATAGGTTTTGAAATTAGATACTTTGTATACAAGATTCCGTTAGTTTTTAGAAAAATAAAATCCGTTACCAAAATTTCAAAACTAAATAGCAATTAAAAATATAACATGTTTTTACAATGTCAAAATACTGTTCCAAGGACTAGATTCGAAGTCGAAACCTAATAGGTTAAAGTAGCTATAAGCGTTGGTAACATATTTTTGATTTTGAAGTTCTGGAGCCTATTCTTAATTAACAATGAAGTAATTTGTCTAAAGTTGCAATATTAAATCATTAACTAATATCCGCAGCTCCACCCGCTTGCAATACCTACTGATTCTGTTCCCGTGACCTATTTTTAACCGACTTCAAAAAGGAGGAGGTTGTGGGTTTTTCTGCATCTGTTTTTTTTTCTCTTTTTATGTATGTCCATCGATATTTCCGTTGTTTTTGAACCGATTTAAAACATTATTTTTACATTGGGTTAATTTTAACTCCAAGTTGGTTCTATATAAATTATAAGTAGACGTGTTTTCTTTTCTATAGAAATAAATCGGTAATTCAGTTATTTTACACTTTATTTATTGAAGTCGGTTTAAGTTTTTTTATTAAAATATTTATTATAGATAGGGATAATATCGCTAATAGTGCTATTCCATATTACAATTTATCTCTGTGCTAAATTTCATTCCGGTCCGTTCAGCTGTTCAAGCGTGATTGAGTAACAAAACTCCATTCATCCAAACTTTTGCATTTAGCAGTTAGATTTTTTAAATGGACCCTATCCAATTCTTGTTAAAACATATAAATATCATACCTATCGATGTTTCTTTCTTAATAAAATAATATTGCCAGTCGTAATTACCCTGATCATTGATACGGAGATATGTTGTTATGTCTATGATACATAACAACCAATTAGCGGTTTGTTTTTCTCGGACAAATCTCTAGAATGTATTTTTATTTCTTCGCAATTGATCTGATTCAACGTGCTTCATTTTCACATATCGGATTACTTCTGCTTTTTTCGATAATGATGTATATTTGTTTACTTAAATACGATTTCGTTAAAGTAAATAAAGATAAGATATAGGACATATATTTTAGAATTTAAGAATAAACAAAACCACCGCCAGGCTTCTTTATTTCTGTAAGCATAATAATACATTACATAATTACATAATATTCTTTTTCTATAAATTCATGCTACAATTTCATCAGGTTGCATAAGTTTGCGTCTATGTTTATGCGCAATTAGCGATACTTTCTTGTATATATGTGCACTCCTTATAATGCATAGAAACACCCAGACTAATGCTAATAGATATATTAATGCATACAAACCTTTGCACTGAGCGGGACTCGAACACCGCGACCTCCGACGTAGCAGTTGAACGCTCTACCGTCGCGCCACAAATTGGCCACAAAGGTCGACAAGCACAAGCTCGGTGATGTTTCGTACTGTGGAAACTTGAAGAGACTCTAACTTGTTAGAGAGCAGTACTCGAAGCATGATAAAGAAAGTGTACTGTGGTGCATTTCCATGGTGCGTGAAATTCGTAGCTATTACATGCCTTAGAAACACAGAATATCAGTTCAACCGTACGTAACTGCTCACGAAAGTGTCAACATTGCCATACTTTCAATATTTGTAATTGCTATGTTAGTGGCTGAATTCCTAACAAGTTAACACCTAGTTATTTGATTCTGTTTTAGATATTTACTATCTAAAAAACAACAAAAAAACTAAAAAGCAAAATGAAATGAAATCCTGAAACAGTTTAAGTATACTTATTTGTAGTTCCATTCAACATAATTAAAAATGTTATTTATTATTAGTACTTAATAAAATTATTAACAGTTTAATGTAGCTACACATGCCATAACAGAGTTATCCGCGGGTACCGCACGATCTCCTTCGAGGCGTCGAGTCTCCTTGCCGGAACTCCACTATGGGACATGGAGGCGAGAGCCCTTTCGCAACTGTACCAGTGGCGAAAGGAGGCGCGGGAGCGGGGCCGGAACCCTGAGCCTCGAGAAATCGAGGCGCACGGCCTCCCAACTCCGCCAGGCCATCGTGGCGGAGTGGAAGGAACGACTTGGGCGACCAAGCGCAGGGCACGCCGCAATAGCGGCGGTAAGGCCCATAATGGAGGATTGGCTAGAGAGGAGACACAGCAGCCTCTCGTACCGACTAACGCAGGTGATCTCCGGTAAGGTGCGGTTTTAGTCGATTCAAGCCCGACATAACTGCCCCCGCTGGCTGGCGGGGGCGGTATACGACGGAATTCCCGCACAAAAAAAATTGTACACATGCCATCTACTTAGTACACTTCTTGACTCAGGAAATGACAGAAGGATGGTTAAACGGCAAATCTTCTTCTTCTTAAAAATTAGGACCTTAAGATATCAAAAAGATCGTGATAATGTATTAACAGAAATAGATTATCAGGTTGCAATTATTAATTATTAGCTATTACATGCCTTAGAAATGCGGAATATCACCTCAACTGTACGTAACTTAGTGCTCATGAAAGTATCAATATTGCCATACTATCAACATTTCTAATTACTATGTTGGTAGGTAAATTCCTAAGAAATTAGCACCTAAATAGTTATTTGATTTTTTCTGTAGATAATTATTAGCTAAAAAACAATTTAAAAATACTAAAAATTCGAATCCTGGCTATCGACGTGAACCCATTCCTAACACAAGCAGTTAAGGTTAGCTGGAGGGGTTAGGGGGAGTATTAGTAATTTCGGTTACTAATATTCTTTTTTAAATAAAAAAAAAACAAAAAGTTACTATAAGTATCCTAAAACAGCCTTATACTTATTTGTTTCCTGTTTAATGTAATTAAAAATATTATTTATTATGAATACTTAATAATGTATTAATAGTTTTATGTAACTAGGTGTCTAACTAGGTGTCAAGTACACATGCAATCTACTTATTACACTACTTGACTGAGGAAATGCCTGAAGGCTGGTTAAACGGCAAATTAAAAATTAGGATCCAAATATAAAAGTCATCGCGAAAATTGATTATCAGGTACTTAGTAAAAATTAATTAACAAATGCAGTAGTGATGTTAAAAAAGGTTGCACGCTGAATATTGTGGAGTAACTTGACCAATAAATTAGTCACGTTTCTTTTGGTTTTTAACGAAATTATAATGTTTTAGTGATATATTTTTTATTTAATTCACAGAAGGTTACACAATTAAATAGTTTATAATGAGTTATTTATACAGTTGACACTATACACATTGGTTCTGTTTCTTCATCGTGTTGTGTGCATTGGTCGTCGAGGTTCACTCCAAAACACTATATTTCATAATATTCAGTCACTACGCATTTTCTATTTGACTTTTTCTGAGTTTCTAGGTTTATCTTGACAAATACAAGTAATAGGTATTTGTATGAGCGAGTTGCCACACACAACAGTATTGAAATATTATCAGTATTTTATTTTCATCGGATCAGTATTTTAAGTTGGTGGCACAATGATTACAGTTTTTGACCTCCGGTAATGACGGATACTTTAAAAACAATCTACTAACCGTGATGTAAATAATACATACAGTAGCGACGGATCTGTTAAAATGATGTGTGAACGAATCATAAGCGCTTTGTAACTTTACGGTTCCGATTTTATAACTTTCATAACACAGTATAAATGAATTGGAAACTTTTCGGTTCATATTTGGAGAATCAGAACTCTGGTTTATCCTCATACCTGAAATAATAATGGATCACAACGACAGTGTAATACATCTCGTATTACACTTTTCTAAGAATATTATTTTTAAGAAAAGTTTGTTCCTGTTATACAAGGGCAAACCCATCTTTTGTCGTGAGTTAACAAGTGACTATGGCTTATCCTGTTATACATTCGACATAAACAAACATACAGCCCATGAGAAAGTGTCTATGAAACAAGTTGAATTCCTGAGACGAGCTCAGCCGAATACAAGGGATTTTCGATTTAGCTCTTTTGTTTTTTTGCGATTTTTTGCGATTTTTTCTTTATCTTGCAATGGTTCACCCCAGCACGAATCTATTACCGAAAACAGCAACTCGATAGCTCATCTCCTTCATACCCAAAACCGTGACAGAAAATTGGCAACGACGACGTCGACGACAACTCGATAGCAATAGGGCTTTTCTAAAGAAAATCCCTAAAAATAAATGGTTTAACGGGTGGTATAGCAATTTAAGTGATCGCACAGCCAACTGCGTCTTCGTCTCATACCAAATGGGTTCAATTGCAAATTTTGATGATATAATTTTAATTCGGGTTTTCAAACGGCATGACATGTCATACGCTCATGGTCCATATAATACCATTAGACGAATCTTACAACCTTGTCCAATGAGGTAGCGGTGTGGGGGCGACGTGCGGACAATAAATCCATGCTTGGTGAATAAAATAACGAAGAAAGATCTTGCAGCGGCGCCTACGCGCAATAATAATAGCCGAGAACGCAGCCTAAAAAAATGTTTGATTGTGATACCTGTCATACGAC
This sequence comes from Cybosia mesomella, assembly GCA_946251805.1. NCBI lineage: Eukaryota > Metazoa > Arthropoda > Insecta > Lepidoptera > Erebidae > Cybosia > Cybosia mesomella. The sequence goes on along the minus strand of OX276390.1, from coordinate 22,025,721 downwards.
TTAATATAAGACGTACTGTCTTGTACTAGGAAACATGATCAATCCATGTATTTCTACCTGCCGTATTATGTTGTTTGATATGGCTTTAAAAAAAAACTTTTTATAAATTAATTTCTTGCGACTTACATTCGCCTTATCTCAAGTGATTAATGATGCGCATTAATTAGTAATTGATTATCAAATCAACTACCATTTTGAATCCATTATTTTTTCTTTCTAAATCTATTACTTTTTAAATTTAAAGCCGCAGAGATAAAGTCACCCATTTTTATCACGAATGTGCATACCGATACACGGGAATCAGATATTATCGATTACATATTTCGAAAAACTAACGAAAGAGTAAGCCTACAAAAGTTAAATATAATAAAGGGAAAAGAACACCACAATGCGTATAAATTATTTGTTTAAAAAGATAAACTATCGGTATTCTTGGATGAGCAGCTTTGGCCGCCGGGAATTATTTTTAGACGATTTGTGAACTATAAGCAAAAACCCTCGTATGTGTGCTATTAAAGTAGTGAATAATAACAGAACTATTATAGTCATTAGTATATATATGCCTAATGATAAGTTGAAAAATCTACCGGAATTTAAGGACTGCCTCGGTACGGTGAGTGCTATTCTAAACGAATCTAATGTAGAATCGGCGTATGTGATCGGTGATTTGAATGCACATCCAAATACATTGTTTATGAGAGAACTGTTGAACTATTGCGAGGAAGAGAAATTGATTTGTGTTGACGTAGAAAAGTTAGGGTTATGTAGTGACACCTATACATTTATTAGCGAAATACATGGAAGTAGAAGGTGGTTAGACCATTGTATTGTCACGCAATCTGCGGCGAGTTCTGTGTCAAATATATATATAAAAAACGATGTTCGGTGGTCTGATCACTTTCCTCTAGTAGTGGAGTGTAATTTTAGTTTTATAGTGCCTAAAACGACTGACAATATGTTAATTTCTTATAACAAAGTCACATGGGGGGAAAGAAGTGAGGAGCAGATTGATGAATATAGTGTGGAATGTAATAAAAGGTTAAAAATTATCGATTTTTCCGAAAGAAGAAACCGGGTGCTGTCATGGTTTTTGTCAGGATAGCACACATGTAGCCGTTATAGATAGATTGTATAGTGATATTATCTGTGCGCTTAGTGAGTCAGCGGCATGTAGTGCGTTCATTTCAAGTCGTAAAAAAAAGGTTAATGTGCCAGGCTGGAATAAACACGTCAGTACCGCTCACAGGCAGGCTAGGCAGAAGTTCCACATATGGTCAGAGCAGCGGCGAGCTACGCGCCCCCCTCCTTTCCGGGGGCAAGACGCAGACACCATGGTTCCCAAACCCGAGGAGGCCATCTCGAAGCCGAAGATGGCCTGGGTCAGTCGGGGTGCGAGGGAACTGCCTTTTGGGCCACCTTACACCCCGGCGTCTGAAGACCTGAGACGGCGTTACATTATAGTCGGTTCGAGCCCAACATAACCTCCCCCGCTGTTCGGCGAGGGGTATCCGAGAGAAGGAAAAGAAAAAAGGAATATCAAACTATCGAAAATCCGCACTGATTGATTTCTAATTTTTGATTTCATTCAATTTCCAAATAAAATAACGTAACGAAGTTCTAACGACGGCGATGAACCATATAAAATGAATAATAGTCCTACTAATATTATAAACGCGAAAGTTTGTGAGTATGTATGTATTTTGTTGCTCTTTCACGCAAAGACGGCTGAACGGATCTGACTGAAATTTGATACAGGGATAGACTATAGTCCGGAATAACACATAGGCCACGGTTCATCCCGGGATTAGGTTCCCATGGGTAGCGGGAACGGGATCAGAATTCCACGCGGGTGGAGCCCAAAAATATCGTAGATTTATTGTATTATATGTATTAGCTGTACAGGGGTGAATTCAGGCGGAAATAGAATCTGGATATTCACTTTTTCCGATTTAAATCCATTAAATTCATGGAAATAGAATAATTGGATCACATAAAGTATAACTTTGATTCTCACACAAAACTCTATTTATTTTTAAAGCATTTATGTATCGATTTTATTTTAGTGATAAATAATTTCTGAGAAGTAAACTCATCATCACATTCATTGGTCACCTCTACAATTGGGCTGTTTAATTTTACGTAACGTAAGTATTTGCCGTGCTGGTTTGGTTCCCGGTGGAGTAGAATAGGACCACCCCATCTCTTTTCATGGGTGTCGTAGAAGGCGACTATGGGATAGGGGCTGTTCTACATCCGACAATAAACACACAGCCCAAGACAAAGTGCCCAATCGACAAAATGTTGGTGTTAAATACTCCTCTGCCTACCCCTTTGGGAATTACGGGCGTGAGCATATGTATGTAGGAATGTGTATTACGTATACAGTAATATACTTATATTACTGGTGGTAGAGCCCCGCTGGAACCGTTAGGTGTCAGCATGAATGGGCCGGCTCGACCGGGTAGTTACCACCCTGGCACAGAATATCGACGTAAAATAACAGATCTACTGTTGTGTTTCGTTCGGTGAGTGTCAGTTCCGGAGGCCCAAACTCCCATCCCTCCTCTTCCTCTCTCCCCTTCCGCCTCCTTTATCCTGCCTTTCTCTTTCCACCGTCTCCTTCAGGCGGTAACGCGTTAGTAGCAGCCTTGGTGTTGCAAACGTCTATAGGCTACGGTGACCACTTTCCATCAGGTGGGCCGTAGGCATGTTTACCGCCGTAGAAACATAAAAAAAAAAAAAACAGACGTAAACTGATTTTGATGAAACTTTACAGTAATATTAGGTACCTACCTACCTACCCACCTACATAGGCTAGATTTTTTGCAATAACCAACGTACACGTTCAGTGCAGTAAATAGTAACAATATTCAATTTGATAATGAATTAGTAGGTACCTACCTAGTAACCTATATACCTTGTATTTCAACACTATTTACACAAATAGCAATTAATGAAAAAATAAATATATTTATAATCGTCTTATTCGATTCTGATTAATCAGTAAAAACGCGCCCAATCCGTCCCCTTTCGCCGGTGTCCTTTGACGGCAGCCATAATGTCGTTTTATCTCTATATTAAAATCTTTATTTTAAAGCGGTATCTCTTTGACAAATGTTACACGTGGAGAGTAGGCATAAAGCTTTAGCGTGGCAAGTACATACATTTCCATGTGCCAAATAGGCAAAAATCGGCGGTATAATGGTATACGTACCTACAGTCAGTGATAGTTGATGAATCTTGAGACCTTTAATAGGGGCTGTCAATGAAATAATAGGTACCTACAACAAATGCATAGATCGATAAGTGCAAATAAGTGCAAGTCCTCTTTGTATCTACATGAAGCTTAAATAAATATAAAGGACTTCGAGTCTTGTGTCACATAAGTAAGTAGGTAGGTACCTACTTTACATTGAAACTGCATATTCTCATAATAAGCGTCACGTCGTCGTCGGCGGCGTCGCCAGAACAGAACCGAGTGTCTTTAAAAAACGTTCGTTCCTCTGCCGAATGATAGTGGCTAGTGGCCTACCTACTTCTAAAAATATTAAAACACAAACCATTCATATTACACAGTAATTTAAAACAATTGAGGGACACGCGCCTATTACAGATTATGAATTAAAAAATCGTGTGTGTGTGTGTGTGTATCTACTTATTCTCGGGATAAAAAGTAGGTAACCTATGTGTTATTCTAGGATCGAGGCTCTAATGTAACTCTGTACCAAATCCAGAGCCGTTAGCCGTTAGAGCGTGATTGAGTAACAAACAAACATACAAACATCTTCACAAACTTTCACATTGACACTGCGCAAGTCGCCGCTCGCGCTGATTGTCGGTAACTAGTAACTACCGACAATGAGCGCGATTAAGTACCTAGTGTACCTACCTGCCTACGATGAAAAGAACTTCAGTCGTTGGCTAGCGCGGCTTGTGCCACGTCTATATTGGCACGCACGTCAGACATCGGGTCGTACGGCTGCCAGTGGTATGATACATAGGTATAACAACATGTGGCAATTTGTCTCTAAGGGAAAATGGAATAGGTACTAATTACCGCCTGTGCTCTTCATTAACTAGGGCTTTAGGTTCAAGGTCAGTGAAGTTTCCTTTCTATTTACCTACGCTAAACATAGGTAGGTATAAAAACATACTACAAAAAAGCAACAGGTAAGTATGGTGGTAAGTACCTTATCTCATCATCATTCTCTGAGCCTTTTCCCAACTCAGTTAGGGTCGGCTTTCTAGTCTAAGTTGCGGCTAACTACGATATTTTCCGTGAAGCGACTGACGTCGGACCTCCACAACCAATTAATTGGCGATATCGAAGTTCTGTAGTTAGACTAGTCGGACTTTTGAGGGCTCCAACTACCCGTAACGACTGTCACAGATGTTCGTATGGCAACCGGGACCGACGGCTTAACGTGCTCTCCGAGGCACGACCAGACCAATGCAAATACCCATTTTCATGCACACAAATATTTGCACTGAGCGGGGATCAAACCCGCGCCTCCTGCGTACCGGTCGCGTTCACTACCACTACGCCACGGAATAGGTAAGGTACCTACCACAGCCTCCGTCTATCATTCTATCAGTAGGTATAGACGTAGTAGGTACCTAGGTACTATTATTTATTCTGTGGTATAGAAACTAAATACCTAGTACCTACATACTCAGGTATTAAAAATGCTCAAATCTCAGTTTGACTTCACTGCAAGACTGCAAGAGTCTTGCAGACGTAGTCTTGTCTTGCGCAAGTCTTGCAAGGGTCAGTCTTGGTCTTGGTCTTGCAAAAAATAGGTGGTCTTGGTCTTGGTCTTGGTCTTGCAAAACTGCAAGACCAAGACTAAGACTGCAAGACTCTTGTTCTTGCAGTCCGATTTTGGGCAACACTACAGAGCACGGTAAACCAAGGGATGGGAAAGTGTACGAGGAAATGCGCGAAAGTAGATCCATCTTTAAGTCAAAGCTGAAATAGTGTCAAAATCATGAGGAGCAAATAAGGATGGATATACTTGCGTCCAAACACTCAAGTCGTGATTTTCGCGGTTTTTGGAAAACCACACAGAAATTGAACATTCGGCCAAGTCTGCCTATGACTATGAATGGGGTTAGGGATTCTAAACAGATAGCTGACCTTTTAAGGGAACACTTTTTTGTTGACCTATGAAATCTCCAATGACAGAACCGCTGGGGCGGCTTGGTACTGAACTCCACTCGGGCTCGGTGGTATATTTTTCAGCCAAAGATGTGGCCGAAGTAATCAGGTCCACAACTAGAGGTAAGTCACCGGGTCATGATGGACTTAGTATTGAGCATCTCCAGCACGCCGGCCCACATCTGCCTATGGTGCTATCCTTACTGTATAGTTTGTGTGTGTATCATTCTTATCTGCCCACTTATCTTATCTTAATGAAAACGATTGTGGTTCCCATAGTTAAGAGCAAGACAGTAGACCAATCTGACAAGGGAAACTATAGACCCATCTCCCTGGCATCCGTAGTTGCAAAGGTGCTTGATGGACTGCTTGAGGTGCAGCTGAATTAACATCTACGGCTGCATGACAACCAGTTTGGTTTCCGTGCGGGGTTGTCCACTGAAGCTGCGGTGCTGTCTCTCAAGCAGACCGTCAAGTACTACACTACAAGGAATACTCCTGTCTATGCATGTTTTCTTGATCTTTCTAGAGCCTTTGACCTGGTCTCCTATGACATTTTATGGGAAAAGCTGAAAGATATCGGCTTGCCTGCTGAACTAATTGGCATATTCAGATATTGGTATGGAGGTCAGGTTAATCACGTCAGATGGGCGGGGATGTTGTCGGAGCCGTATAGGTTGAGATGTGGAGTAAGACAGGGGGGGTTAACGTCTCCTTCTCTTTTCAACTTATACATTAACGCACTGATCGACTCGCTCAGTAGAAATCATGTCGGCTGTCATATCGATGGCGTAAGTGTGAATAATTTAAGTTACGCGGATGATATGGTTCTGCTGAGCGCGTCGGTCAGTGGTATTAGATCCATGCTGACTGTATGCGAAGAGTACACTGTTAAACACGGTTTGATATATAATGTCAAAAAGAGCCAGTACATGGTCTTTGAGGCTGGAGGAGGAAAGTGTCCACATGTACCAGCCATAAGGATACAAGGCGTTCCGCTGGAACGGGTTACTCAGTTTAAATATCTTGGGCACATTGTCACCTCCAGCCTCAGTGATAACGCGGATATTGAAAGGGAACGGAGGGCTCTGGCGGTGCGAGCGAATATGATTGCTCACAGATTTAAGCGTTGTTCTGAACCGGTAAAGGTAACGCTTTTTAGAGCGTTCTGCACATCATTTTACACGTGTAACCTGTGGGCTGACTATAAGCAAGCGTCCTATAGAACTCTCCGGGTTCAATATAATAACGCTTTCCGAAAGTTGATGGGTTTGCCCTGGCGTTGCAGTGCATCGGGCATGTTTGCTGCGGCTCGCGTAGACTGCTTTTACACTAAAATGCGTAAACGAGCCGCATCGCTTATAGGCCGCGTCAGGGCAAGTGAGAACGGGGTCCTGACCATGATTGCCAACAGATTGGATTGTTTATACATAAATCACTGTTGTCAGCTGCACTTTATAAAATAAGTATGTACCAAAGTTTACAATTATTTAATGGTATTTAATTCAAATGATGTCTCATTTTACTGTACAAATTTTATTACTGGACAAATTTTTATTTTTATTATTTTTGGCACTATGATTTTGATTGATTCCTGTATTTTCATTTAATAATTAATTTTACAAATTTCATTGTTACGTCGATTTTAATTTTTATTTTGTATTAATAACTTTTTTTTTTTTTTTATCGTGCGGAAATCCCTTCGGATACCCCCCCGCCGGCCAGCGGGGGCGGTTATGTCGGGCTTGCACCGACTAAAACCGCACGCCGTCTCGGGTCTTCAGACGCCGGGGTGTAAGGTTACCCATAGAGCATATCCCTCGCACCCCGGCTGACCCTGGGCCATCTCAACACTAACAGCATCGCTCGTCCTGTCTCCTCTGAAAGCAGAGGAGTACGGAGAGCGATGTATTCCTGCCACGTTGGGTATTGGCCGACGATCAATGCCAACCCTATGAAGGGGTGAAGGGGAAGCCATTGACCGCCGCCCAGGGTGTACCGGCCGCTCCGATTCCGTTCCCCCCGGACTGCAGCGGGATCGGAATCGGAGCGACACTCGAGGAGGTTACCCAACACACACCCCTTTGTATTAATACCTAATCATTAACTATACAATTTTATTTTTACATTATTTGACATCTACATTTGACATTATTTCAATTTCAATTTTATTTATAATCATTAAAAAGAAAATCAATACATAATTTCTATTTTATTTTATTGTTATTTTCTAATTGTTTCATTCATTGTATTAAATTTCCATGTGTATTATAATACTAACATAGTAGTAAGTAAAAATTGTTACTAACCCCAATATGAGTCAAAGTTGCTCGAATTAAAGAATTTATTATTATTATTAATATAGGTGACCTACCAATATAGGTACCTACTGATAAAGAATCTAAATTTTACTTCTAATAACAAACAACGTATTTTCAATCCAAAGACCTTTGAACATTGCCGTTAAATATCTCCGTGGATGATCACTTTTTACGATACCCATATTAAGTAATAGCTTATTCTTTTTTCATAAAAGGCTTATGTTTATCTATTCTCTTACCTTATGCTAGGATTGAATTATGATACCTTTTCACTAGCGATTGACAACCAAATTGTAGAAACACATACCTGAATCATGGATGTGGCTATATTTTAGTCTTGAAGAGGAGTTGGAAACAAAACAAAAGAAAAAGAAGAAATAATAGAAGGTTGATAGATACTGGACCAAACCCCTAAAGTTCAATATCTGAGCGAGATGTTGGGACGTCAGTCATCTTTTACGACTTCAAGTCAGCATTTTTTGGGTCTACCCTTCCTATCGAGGCCCGGCGGAAGCGATATGCCCAGACATTTCTTACCCAAGTAGCCAGCCGCCACAAAATGTAGCCGCACCAGTAGAGGCGACATTCCTGCAGTTGGCCATTGATATCTTTTCATTTTTTTTATACCACTTAGGTGGCAGACAAGCTCACGGCCCACCTGATGGGAAGCGGTTACCGTGGCCTATGGACGTGCGCAACACCAGGGGCGTCACACTCGCGCTGCCGACCCTGTAAAAACCTTCTAATGCCCTTCTTGAAGAACCCCATATTGTAGTCGCTTTTGAAAACCACAGCAGGGAGATCATTCCACAGCCTGAGGGTGAGAGGAATAAAGTGCCTTTCATACCTAACTGTACGCACCGTTTTCGGTCGCAACGTGTGAGGATGAATTCCCTGTCTGTGGCAAGCGGTGCGATGGTAGAATGAGGCCGTGGGCATCATATCATATAATTCTTCTGAACACACCCCATTATAAAGGCGGTAGAAAACGCATCTCTCCTAAGGTTAAGAGGTTCTACACTGCCTGTAAGTATAGGATTGTCGACGATCCTCAGCGCCCATCTAAGCACCGAGTCGAACGAGTCAAGTTGGTATTTAGGTGCTCCGGCAAAAAGGTGACAGCAGTACTCCATCTGGGGCGGACTTGCGACTTATAAAGAAGAAGTCTTTGCTCCGCAGTGAAGTACTGCTTCGCCCTGTTGAACACTCCAAGTTTCTTAGATGCCAACTTGACCTTGTCTTCCAGGTGACTACGGTACTGGAGATGTCGACTCCGAAGATCCCGATATCCAGGAATTGTGGCGCTACAATAAATGGGTTTCTTAGCGGTGAATGCACATGTGTCTTAGTGGGGTTGAATTGGACCATATTACGAACATGAAGGCTACTGTGGATGTTGAATACCTGACGCTATCCTTTAGCGTAGCTCTATACATTTATCGCAGTATATTCATCTCCGTGACCCGCAGTTCTTACTTGTATCGTCATTCCCGAATAAAAAATAATAAAAAATGAAACATACCTAAATATCGTAGCCGTCGATGTGCAAAGCCGCAAAAATAGTATGATTAAAAAAAAAAAAAAATCAACCGCTCTTTTCTTGAGTCATCACATCAAACTCCCTTGAACGATAAAACTTTACATAATATTATGCTAAGGTACATGTTATTGTTTATGTGCTAATGTCATGTATATTAATTCCATCGTCTCGCGGTCTCGCTTTAGCTAACTGCCAAGTACCCTACTTACATCAATCATGTCCATTCGACAGAGTAGTAAAGTATAGTGAAGGCGATAAAAATCATGCTCATTCATAAGTAAAAAAAAAAAAAAAAGTATATCGCAATTACGGTGTTTGCATGACAATTAACATTGGTGACAGTTGTGACAGTTGTTAAGTGAATATGGCAACCATTAAGTGACATCACGATATCAAATTCTCTGCTAAACTACACGAATCTCCAAGATACTTAAAACACTGCAAATATTTTTAAACGGTTTTATTTAGCTTGATCTGTTTGTTTATTTATTAGGATTAAATTCAATAATTGAAATTTAACCACCGTTCTGTTGACGGATTTGTCTGATATTTGGTACAAATCTTTAGTTCTGATGACAATATACTCGTAATTTAATCTATTCTGTATCATTGTATATCCAAGATGGCAGCCGCTACAAAACGGCGGAATTTTTTTTTTTTCCCCCAACTACTTCAATAGGACTCGTCTAGAAGAATAGATTTCATTATGAAAAAATACCAATAAAGCCCAACAAATAAAATTTAAAAAATTTGAACATAAAAAACCGTTGAACTTTAAAAAATATTTTAAGGGTTGTTTATTGATATTGGCGTTACTAGCCATATTGGGTACGAAGATAAACTAGTGAAAAAACATAAAAAAGAAATTATAAACTCTCAAACCTGTAAGTATATCTCCGAAGAAGCAGAAGTATAATAAACCGCTAAGTTTCACCAGCTGTTTTCGGTCACCCATAGTAGTGGGTGGGCCTTTTACTGTAATTTAAGGACTTTTCCCAACATCAAGTCACTGACACCGAAAAGCCCATGAACACTTGTTGCCAATCCTAGAATTAAACCTGAAGCCTCATGCACAGCACTCGCTACTGTTAACTATGCCTATATGAGTATAATATATCGGAACTTACATTACCAAAATTTATTTACAACATCATATTATTCAAGTATTACAATTAGGAGTTAATAATTACACCCTAGGGTTGTGTGAAATGCTCAATTTGGACTGTTTCGAGAGAATTCATAAAAACTATTCAGTTTTATATACAGGTTGAATTTAATTAATGTAATTCCTTGAAATAAGGCAGTTATTTCCTCGAAACCGATTCATACTTATAGATAAGTCTTAACAATGTTTTGTCGAATACGGGAATATTTTTTTGTTGAATCTTGGTTGCATCTAAGGCTTTCACCTGTGGACTGTTTTAATACCACCTATAGATTTTTATTTTTGTACCAGTATGCTACTGCATTTTGTATAGCTTGTGAGAGTACCAAAGGTATTTTCTTCTTTCCCATCCTTTCCTTGTTCAACCTCTTCTACCTTTCTTTCCTATAAGTGGCAAATTACAACTATTTTTATTAACACAATAAACAACATTATAATACATTTCAATTAAAATGAAAGTAAATTGAATAACAATGGCAAATAGAAAGTGGTGACTCGCTAGCTGTAGGCAGACAATAATTTATATACAAAAAGATAAACATTATTGACAAAATATTGGTCAAGGCCCTTCAATATCCACAGTTACATAGCCTGGTTTTTAGAAGCCACATGAATTCAAATTCATCCTGTATAATAAATCGAACCACCATCACCAAAAGTGAAAACTTGAATATTAACGTCGTGCATTTTTGGTATTTTGGAATAGTTAGGGAATAATTTTGCTCGAATTGCTTTAATTATCAGTATAAAAGTACTATCATTTATGTGGTGGTGTGGTGGGTGTGGTAGTCATTTATGTGCACAATATTCATATATGCGCTATCGTACACAAACATGACAATGTATATTACATTAAAAATTTAACACTTAACTAACAGAACTATTACAATTATTTTCCAACCCAAAAAGTTTATCTCTCAGAAAAATCAACTTCCATCCATAATTTCAACTTTTCGACTTTTTCACCATCATTATTACCAGAAACATCATCGCCAATATATTTATAAAGTACTCACTCATTTTCTTTCGCTAGATTTATGGCACAAAATAGAATAAATATTACAAAAAGTTATATGATGACAAAAAGTGTTTCTTGCGTTTCGGTCGGAATCGATTTCAGTCTTGATGAAGTCAACGACCACTCATTAGACGAACGCGCTACCAAGGTTGTTAAGTACAGTGTGAAATTAGCACTTCTATGTTTGTTGTCTTACGATCAGGTCACGTGTTTACTGACGCGTGTTTAACCTTTTTTACCCACTACAAAAAAAGTGCACAACGCCGCTAAAGAAGCTTTCACTTCAAAAATAGAAAAAAAAAATTAATAGCGCTTAGATTTCTTTAAGGAATTCGACATACATACGTATAGTAACTCATGCCTGTTATCTCAAAAGGATTAGACAGACGTACGTAAACACCCATATTTGACAATCTCAGTATTCCATCCCACATAAAAGGGGAATATACACAATAGACTCACTATTATCGTGAAGAATAACGAATACTAGTGAACGCAATAATAAGTGTTCTTGTAAACCCCTTAGTTAAGCTAAAACAGCTGAAGTTAGGAGTTATTTTAAGTCAGTTTTATAGTCCCGTTACTAAACTACACTTAATTGAAATAATTAATTTCAAACTATAAATTCAAACTAATAAATAATTGCAAACTAGCGAAACGACTAGCTTTGAGGGTTTTATCATACATAAAGTTACTGTAAAATGATAATAATTCGCTTATCATAACGATAGAAAAATTATCATAATTTCGAATGACCATTTTGAAGCACCGCGCCGCGGTGTCTGTCTGTATATATCCTATTCAATACAACATCGTTGGAGCTAAATGAAGCTTTATAATTTTATATTATTACGTCAAAAGTTTAAAACTTGAAACATATTTATGTGTTAACTTAGTTATATGATCACTCCATAATATTAAAGATGATATAAAAAAACTTAAGCAACTTTCGAATACCTACATATCACTAGAACAGGTAAATGTTATCTAATAGAGGCATTAATTTGTTATGGCGGGAAATAAGTCATAGCAACAGAGAAAGCATTACTTTTCTATTCAACCTCTATACTAACTGCTAGCTGTGCCCGCGACTTCGTCCGCGTGGAATTCGATTTTTATGGTTTTAGTTCTTTTGCGCGGAACCCTAATTTTGTTCAAAAATAAAGTACCTAATGTTACGCCTTGTAACATTACCTATCTGCCAGTGAAAGTCCCGTCAAAATCGGTCCAGCCATTTCAGAGATTACCCATGTAGTAAAAAACGGTTATTTTAATATTACAAACAGACACTCCAATTTTATTTATATGTATACATGAATAGCCTTGACTGAGCTTGATGGCTATTTTCCATGTAAATCACTGTAAAACCTATGGTATTACAGTGTTTTACGGGTTTACATGTTTGTATTGAATCGTTTTCAATCTATTGTAAAACCACAGATAAATAGGTATTTGTTCAACAAGTGTGTAAAGTTTTTTTCAACTCACGAACTAGCCGAATGAGCCAAATGATTTAAAAGTACGAGATGTAAAAAAATTGACCTCGTGTGAAATATACAAGTTTTCACCTCGGCCACCGAGAAAAGTGTAATACGTTTTGATAGTAAAAACAATTAAGATAATGTTTTAAATATTTTAAAAAATATTCCATAGCTCTTTTTTTCAAGCCCAGTACCTATTTAATTCCAAAAAGTGATCTTCATATTTCGAAGCACTTTTTCCTACGCTCATATAATAATAGCACTTAGCAAAATGCGCATATCCGCTCTGAGTAGAACATGAGAACCCAGTTCAGTTGAAAGAACGAATTTTCACAGGTCAAATTATACCATTTTTTTTTTCGTGCGGAAATCCCTAAAGCTAAATTTTACCCATGGTAAATCGCGTTGAATTCAGTTAATTCATTGAATAAAACACAGTACTCAGTTTAGTTGAACAGATTTTCACGGGAGAGTTCATTGAAGAGTTCAGAGTCAGATTTACAAATAACCCATGCCCCAGTTACGAGTCGACATCAGTATCGGTTAGACTAAGAGTGCTAAATGCAATAATAGGAGTGCTTAAAAAGCCTCATATTCCTTCTCTTTCTTTTATTGAAGAAACAAACGAGTGGGATGTATTACCGTCTCGTGACAGTGAAAGGGGCTTTGTACAGAGTGGTTAAAAATTTTATATTATTGAAATTACTGTAGTGTGAAATATTATGTTGTTTTGTATTATATAGGTATCGGCATATAAAAAAGGTAGTACGTAAAAAGTACCTAATATTTTGAAATTAGGGGCAAATTCAGTTTTGTTATTTTACTTTAGCTGGCCCGTGCGAATATTATGCATTTTTAAAAATAATGTTAATGTTTAACTATTTACTTATTTATCATCAATAGCTGGACGTGTCCGTTCAAAAGATAGACGCGTTTAAACAAACCAACAAGCTCATCAGCCTTATTATTAGTATGAATATTTCTTCCTAAATAATTCGGACAAAGATAGGCAGCTGATGGTAATGTATTTCTTTCCAACGACGTGATATTTAGACAATTATATTGCAATAGTATCAATATATTTTGATGAAATTGATATTATTGACACAATATCTATTAATATACCAACGCGATTCGTATCTATATTAATAATTCACGATACTGAATCGCTATATATATTGACTGGCAATACGCGCCTATTTATGTAACAATAATATAATTAAATTAAAATATAACATGGCAGTGTTGTTGTAGAATATAATTTGTAAAAATGACTGACGTAATTAAGCAGTTGTACGTGCGGTAGGTACAAACTAGCTGTACCTACCTAAGTTGCAAGTTGGACACACTTTTGCTCCGTTTATCACCACGAGTAAGTGTCGCTTAGCCCGGGCTTATACAGCTGACGGCATGTTGTAAGCATATTTCATGAGATCCATACAAATTGCGGACACTTACAAGTGCTAACATACGTGGATAAACCTGTTGACAACCGTAAAATATACGACATACTAGTTTTGCCTACGGTTACACTAACGTATGACAGTACAAAATAGTTTAATGTGGTTTTGTTCGAACATCCATATAAACGAACAAAAGTTATTATAGAGAGTGGGCTAATATGAAAGTACTATGTGAGAATCAAAAAACCATCAAACCTAATTTGAACAGAATTTTAGATGATGTCCACTTGGTTTGAGCTGAATATTCAATGAACGTTCCGTTAAATTACGTTACCGAGTAAACAAGTTTACTTATTATTACGTAGTTGCAATAGTCTCAATTTATTTGCTTGCCCACGAGCTATGAATAATTTAGAGGTATGTACTTAAGCAATAACATTTCAATTGTTCTCACGCTTATAATTGAATAATATTTTACAGGAACCTATTTCTCTGGTTGTATTTCGTTATCTATCTGTGGTTAGCTGAATCGCTTACCTGTTTATGCGTGATTGAATAACAAAGTTACCAATTTTTACATTTACTTATATAATATTTAATATTTCCTAGGTATAAGTTTTTTTTTTAAGATTTTATGATTTTATAACTTTAGCGATTGAAGATGTGGTTTATCGTCAGTCATCACTCACGGATCCTTTTTCCAACTCAGTTAGGGGTGGGCTATTAGAGTCCACGCAACGGCTGAACTTCGAAATATTCTGTGAAGCGATTGCCGTCTTACAGCCACAACCCACTAGCGGTATCGAAGTTCTGTAATTAGATCAGCTGGTTGGATTTTTAGGACTCCAAGTAACCGTAACAAATGTCACAGATGTTCGTATAGCAACCGGGACCGCCGACGGCCTGTCGTCCGAGGCATGGAGAAGTCTCCCTGTATTAAGAATAGTCACTAGTCTTAAGACTGACCTGGTTACGTTTACTTAACCTTGCAATGTGGTAAGGATATATATTTGACGGCCTCTGTGGCGTAGCGGTAGTGCATTCGACTGCTACGACAGGGGGCGCGGGTTCGATTCCCGCTCAGTGCAAATATTTGTATGCATGAATATGTCTATTTGCATTGGTCTGGGTGTTTCTATGTATAATATGTATGTATTTACAAAAAAAAGTATATAAGTATGTTTATCCGCATTCTGGAACCCATAACACAAGCTGGTTAAACTATGCTTACTTTGGGTCTAAAAAGCGCTGTGTAGAATGTCGTAGAATATTTATTTATTTATTATTATTATTTATAGATATGTGATTTATCTGAGTCCAGTTTTCCCAAAATATAATATTTTGGGAAAACTGGACTAATTTCGGATACAACAGTATGTTCTAATTTGCTGGTATGGCAATACTTGCTGTCTAAAACCAACTTATAAAAAAGAGAAACCGACTTCTACAAATCTAGATTAATTAAATTTCACTATCTATTTAAAACTCTTATATTAAAATGAGGTAGATATGTTATCTCATTACTACCGTGGACTCAAAATTGTACCAAGAATTACGTTATACTTCGTTCTCGCTCACTCTTACTGATTTGTGATGCTCTGTTGCACTTGTGCTTGCGTTGAGTGAGGTGAATTAGCCTCGGTTTGAGTGACCGTTTTTAAGTGCCAGTAGGTACCATTTCTACATATTTGTGTGTGTATTTGTTATTTTAAAATTTTAGTCCGACTACCCTCATAGACTCGTCTATTCAAAATAAAGAATTACTCGTACTTATCAACACACATTGCATTTTTTCTTCTTCTTCTTAGTCGTTTCCTCGTGACTGAGGGACGTGACCCCGCTGAGCAACTTCAGTCACCAACATCTTCCAGGCTACTCGGTCCTGAGCCAAATGCTTTTTAATCAACTTCAAAAATAGAGGTGATTCTTAATTAATTGAAATATTTTCCATAGATTTTCAGCGATATAGTTAACTATTTATTCGTTGTTCAATTGCAATTATTTTTCTGTTTAGGCGAGGGTCCCTGAGGAAGAGTGTTTTTAGATTAAGATTTTTCGAAAATGAGAAGTCCCTGTATTCTGAAAATCATATATGTTAGTCTAGGCTATTCAACTAGTATTTTCGGTTATCCGATACACGATGACTTTTACTTACCTCGATAGATTGGTCTCAAAGATTGGTCTAACCCAAAACGCATTCCAGTTTTATTTGATTTATGTTCAGGGTATAAAAATAAAATTGATACAAAATGAAGGTCATTGATAGGAGAATTAAAAACGGTTATCAAAATGTATACCCTGAAAATTAAAAATACCTTCGTTTTCTACCTACATGACGCGTTCGGAGAGTCAATCAGTCCCGAGCGGAACGTGTTAGAGGCAGGACTTGTGTCGGTTTGCGGCAACTGCACAGCGAAATCGTATGGTTTTTAAATGTAGGTACTAGCGGAAATGCCACATCGTAGAGAATGTGCTAGATGTACAAATCAAATTATAAAAAGTTGAAACTCGAACACTGTTTTCTTTAAAGTATAAGTTGTGTAAATAAGTAAGTAGTTACTAATTGCACAACTATTAAAACTAAGTAATGCATCGGCATTATAATAACATTAAATGTCTTATGACATTAGTCGATTCAATACAAGAATTTGTAATGATTGATAATGGTACTGATAGTCGTATATTGAATGGTGGTATTAAATATTAGGAACAGTACCTACCAGCGACATAATTTAAACTGACATGAACCTTCAACACTACCAAATTCTACTAATAGCTTTTTTTTTCGTTCGGAAATCCCTTCGGGTACCGCCCCTCCCGCCCCGCCGGCCAGCGGGGATGGTTATGTCGGGCTTGAACCGACTAAAACCGCACGCCGTCTCGGGTCTTAAGACGCCGGGGTGTACTACTAATACCTGCCTATAAATATTTATATATTATTTTCATTACCGATTAAGATTTTGCTTTCAAAGTCAAAGTCTTTATTTTTCAAAATAGTGCAACGTAATTACATCTTTTTGACGTCAAAAACTACTTAATACTAAGTTTACCACCGCTTCCTAGGCGCTAGTGGAGAAGAAACGGCGCAACAAACTCCACTGCGGCATTTTCGAGACGTCAGCTTATAATAGTGATTTCTTAAGACTACATAAAAATGGACGAATGTACATTTTGTCTCGTGTCAAGATAAATAAAGGTATATAAAAAAAATATAATAAAATTTAACCCAAGTTAAACGTTCAAATAATTGAAAAAAGTTAAAAATTGGTAACAAAGGTCGCGTGCCTACTACAATATTATGCTGTAGTTGTAACATTTTAGCATTTTAGGAGGAGCCTGCACCATGCTCAAACCAGACATTTTTGTCTTTAAGATAATCATCTGTCCTATAGTATGCTTTTTACATAAAGTGGTCTTAACAAAGGTTTTAAATTTATTGTCAGGCATACCAAGGACCGATTCAGGCAATTTGTTATAAATGCGTATACCTTCCCCCCTAAAAGAATTACTAACTTTGCTAAGCCGATAACATGGAAGGATCAGTCTATTTTTATTACGCAGATTTCTGTCTTTAATGTCACTTACTTTTTTTTAAATTGGATATATTTTTCCTGACATACAGTATGTTCTCGAATATATATTGGGAAGCTACAGTTAAAATATTAGTCTTTTTAAATCGTTCCCTAAGAGGATCTCTCTTGCCTAAACAATAAATGGCCCGAACTGCCCTCTTTTGTAGTACAAATATAGTTTCTAAATCTGCTGCATTCTCCCAAAGTAGTATTCCATAAGACATCAGACTATGAAAGTAACTAAAATATACCAGCCTAGCAGTAGGTTCATCTGTCAACTGCCTAATCCGTCTGACAGCATAAGCAGCAGAATTGAGTTTATTGGCCAAAATAGTGATATGGTGGGTAGAAAAGTAGTGCTATTTACAAATTTCAACCTTTGCCCCTTCAGCACGACATTAACGTGTGCTTGCTTCACATTAGGCAGTGTAAACTTAATGCATTTGGTCTTTTCTGCATTCAACAATAGGTTGTTTGCATAAAACCAAGTTGAAATGGCGTTCAAAATATTATTAATATTACTCGCATCTGTACTAGTTGCATCCAAAGCCTACAGTTTGGGCTCATGGTACGCTCATCTACTTCTCCTTTCCATAACCTGGTTCATTATGAGATTTACGGGAGCGACTGCCGTCTCATATCTAGGTGTATGGGAGCCATGGGTATATGGGCCCCGTGGGTAACGAATATGTATGGGGGCCCATACAAGTATGGGGTGCCATGAGTCTATGTCACCCCATGAGTGTATGGGCCCTATGAGTCATGTATCTATATGGGTCCATAGCTGAAAGGGGCCCCACTAGCGTATGAACACCATGGGTTACATATATGTATGGGGTTCCATGGGTATACGGTCCCCATACGTGTGTGGGGGCCTATTAGTGTATGCCCCCCCCCCATGGTTTTAGGTGGCCATATGGGTGTATATATATACGCTCGGGGTCCAATCTTCTTTTGCTCTTTTTCATAGTTTGATTCATATAAGCTTTTATGGGAGCGACTTTCTGATAGCTATATTACAATATTATAATTATTATAAACTTTATTCCCTTTATCTAAAGTGCAACTAGAAGATCTTCTATGTAAATAACCGTTGCGTCATTATTTGTATTAATACTACAACACCGCCTTAAGTTAACCTTCGTTGTTTTTCTGTATATTGACGCGAAACATTGGACGCGGACCGCTAGACGTGCCTCGCTGTGGCGTAAAGTGGCAACTTTACTATGCCAAAAATACCTAAAGTGGTCGAATACCCTCACCTTAAAAGAGGGGTATCTAATCATCTCGATAATTTGTCATAACCAACTTACGTATCTTATTGTTCTAAGAAGTATCTAACGATCCTTATAGAATTTTTTGCAAAGAAATATTAGATATTTTTATCATATATTATTTGTTTAGCGAAGTAAAATATAAAATTGGTCTTGTACAACCTTGTTAATCAACCAACTAATAAAAAGTACATTTATCTTAACATACCTAGCGATTTGCCAGACATTACAATGAGATTTTGAATTGTTTCCTATTTAATAATAAGCACCAATTACACAGTAAAAACTGAAGACAACAATCATATCGATGTTGAATATTCTTATCCGGCGCGCAACGTGACAAAGAGGTTGCCTTTGCTGTCGCTACATGTAGGCTCTCGAATTCCGCGCCGCCATTTTGAATACCACAGTGACGTCACGTGACTGGGCGCGGGCGACTCTGCTCTTGCGCACCGCCTGTGGCTGACATTTGAGTCGCGCTCACTACCGAACGAGGCAATGCCTCCTAACAATCAAAATGCATTTTCGCCGCGTATTCTATTAAGTGCTTTATACTGATAAAAAACGTAACACTATGTCTCTCTGATCTTTGCGTATCGTAAGAAGAACTGTTGAGCTATACGAATTCATTACAAACTGCATGGTGTAGTGAATGTTCTATGAAAGTGTTATTGTTGTGATATCTTTTCCTCTGGTCAGTGCAGTGTCCTAAATAGCTATCGCTGAGGGAAGCGATTTTGTTCCCGGAAGGGACCGGAGGTAGCACCGCCTTCTATAAGTAAGTGTATTTACAAGCCTATTATGTTTTCATCTGTGTTGTATTCATCACTGTGGGCGAGACACGTCATTTGTAACTTCTACACAACCGTATTCAAATAAGTAGCATATTATATAGTCTATCCTTATTATAGAACAACATAATGTTGTCGTATTCGAATTTCTTATTAGCGGAAAAGGCACATTGTAATAAAGCGTGGGAACGAGTTGCTTTCAAGATCATTACCTAATTAAAATAGAATGAGCCTCGCGTCTGAACGGCTCCAAATGTTCTTTTTTAATGACCCATACCAAGTTTCTAAGAATTCTGTATTGTTTAATAAAAAAACAGGAAATATTTTGTCCTGAATAGTCGTAATAGACAAATTAACTCCATTATATCCAGTATACATGTATGTCCATTCTGGAACTAGGCTACGTTTCGTTCCACTGAATACGTACAATGCGAGTCGACGTGCGTTGAACTCTTTTATAAGGGCCGCTTCTCACGCACACCCCTTGCTATGCCCATGCGTAATGCAATTCAATATCTGCTCTAAAACTATGTAGGTTAGTGGCTAATTTCTTGTGAACAGTTTCGCATACGATATATAACGGATATAAGGTTTTTAAAGCTAATATTCATCACGTCCGGCCCGATGTTGCGTGACTAGAAGCATTTGTAATGCAAACACTACCCACAATAAGTAGATAATCATCTTTAAATTTATACATTACCATACATTGAATCCATCTACTAGCCACCACTCAAGTTAAATGTATCGCTCTTTAATCAACAAGGTTACCGAGCTTTGCGTAATACCTTTTCGAGCAATTTCAAGCTTATGAATGCAATCAATTTTACATGCAAATAAAATAATAGTCTCGAGATTTATATTTTCAACTACTAAGGAGGCAAACAAACATACGGAAGGACAATTCTCGTAATCTTAAACCATCACAGAATGAATAGTGATAGAGTTTTGATTAAATTATGAATTGAATGAAAATAGCTATTCTGCCCATAACAAATACAATCTGGTAATGGTATGGTTTCGGTCTAATCTCAATATAATCTCAGTTCACTCACATAATTATAGGATAAAAATATCAAACTTGACGTATAAAGAGGTAAGAGAATGCGATGGTCTCGACATATACCACGTAATTTTTTTCCGCAACTAACATTGTAAAATTGCATGAAAATATCTTGTTTACAACGGTGTGATGTGAAGATCTTTCACAAACAAATAATGTCATAACCTTTTATATTATAGATACGACGCACTAATAATTTTCGCAAAAAAATAATAACAATTAATGGATGTCCCCGAAGGTGTTATGCACAGACATGTGAAGGTGCCTAACTTAAAAAAATATTGTCAGTCATTTACTCGATGAGTAGTGGACGACCTATTAGAGCAACACGAAATAATTTTGCTGTAATTTTGCCACAATTTTTTTTTTCGGAATCGTTTTATTATGTCTATCAGTCACCAGTCACATTTCCTGACATTTCTAGCCATAGCTCTAGCGACGATAGCTACTGAAACTTAAAAAAAAAACTATTTGTCCAATTCGGAAATCGAACTCAGGTCCCACAAAGATAAGGTTAAACCAATCAATGAGCGTAACCCGCAACGGAAGTACTAAATTGAGTAAAGCTGTATTAATATATTTTTTAAATCTCAATACAGCTTTCAAAAATAAAAATATTTAAGTTCTAACCTCTTAGTGGGAGAGTTGTAGTGAAAGCACCGGTTTAACGTAATTCTTATTTACTCACATAACTTAAATATTCAAACATATCACACATATTTATACTATCACTTTCTTCTTATGCAACTGTGTTCAGAACTTGGAACCGCGACGGTTGATAACCGGCGTACACTAGGGAAAAACGTATTTCGTTGATTATGAGTTCTTATCTTATTTCTGCCTCGGTAACTCTGTAGCGCAGCAGTCACGAGTGCGATTACTAAACAAGAGTTTCGGGGTTGATTCGCCGATCAGGTAACGTATTATTGGGTTTTTATGTTTGGAAATGCACCACGGAGTCGGAAAAAGGGGCTCGGTTAACGCCAATAGACTCTTACCCAACTACATAGAACTGAAAATATAGTCGAAATAGACATATTATTAAACCTCTGGTAGGGAGACATTATGGGATTATTCAGATGTGAGTATACACACATTAAATATACAGATATATTGTTTCTTACAGCACGCAGATTATCACGAGACTTTCTATTCAAATCTCGCAGGTAAATAGCAGTTGCATATTATTGTTTCAATCGTTGAGAAATTGACATCCAAACGCGAAATATTTCAAAAATCTTGTTTGTTTTTTGATTTTCAATTTTAAAATCTAGATACCCTAAAGGTATCACATTAGATTGAACACTTGACTTGGCATAATGTATTCATCATCATTGGCATTGCCTAAAACGCACTCAAAATAATTATCATTTGTATCTATAACTTAACTTCTAAGAGAGAGTGTATTTATCTGATTATCTACCTACTTTGATACCACCGCTTACAACATCTTAATATTCAATATAGTTGCTGAAAGTAAAATGTTGAAATAAAAGTTGTTTTAGTAATTCATGCGATTAGAAAACCAAATAACTGAATTAATGTTATTAATTATCAAAAAGAAATGGTGTACGCATATACCTGAATAGAAGATATTTAATTGAATCAGATTTAATGTTGAATGTAAACAAATGTATTTCTGCTTCTAGTTTTTTGGAATGCGGTATTTTACTGTTTGTAAACAATTTTGTTAGATGCCTGAGAACGTAGCATTATTCATCGTTGACTTAAAAACGATTTCTGCGATGATTGAATAATCTCTTAGAAGATTATTCCATTATTTCTTTCAAGTCTACAAAACCGAGCCTTATCTCTTGGCAAAAAAACATTCGCTTACGGTTTTCGAGAAAATGCAACTCAAAGAACGGAATTTCGGCAACTGAATTGAGACATGAATACTTTCAAGAGAAGTAATCCATTCAACTAAAATTTTATCATTGTGTGTATTGCATATAGCTGCGTGCACATGCTGAATTAAACATTTGAAATAGATAAGTTTCACATCAAACTGGATCTTAACAAAATGGCACTCAAATTTATGAATGAAACTAGCCTACGAGTCGTATGATTGATGATGATGATTTCAATTCAACAGATATTATTCACCTGGCGACGAAAAGAAAATTACTTCTCAAAACTTAATGTAACGTAGGGAGAAAGTTAAATGAAAACAAAGGACAGGTCATAATAATTGTGATGATGACATAAATTATACTCGTAGGTATATTAATACCTAGGACTGACAAGGAAATTACTTGTCAAAAATGGATTTGATGTGGTCAAAACCGTAGCAAGAAATGTAGGTAAATTTAAACAGAGCTATGTACACACGGTCAATAAGATAAGTAAATGCACCTTTAAATGTGAAGTTGTATGAAAAGGAGTATACTTATCTTCTTCGCTGTGTGTACACAGTATTTAGCCGGAAATAAATGTGATAAATACTTTAAGTTAACAAGTATACTAAACCAATGTAATAAAAACCGCAACAGAACTTAATTAAAACCGACGCAATGTAAATATTATATTAATGCAAATTGAAATTATTTAGCATTCCGAGATAATACGTCGTGACTATAATTATTGTGCGTATGTATGCCATAACGCGCATCAAATTATTTAGAACATTACTTAATTTTATGATAACTACATTTAGCGTTATGCGCTTACCGTAACATATTTGGAGGTATACCAGCTTGAGAATATAATATAATACGAAATACGTAGTATTTACGTCACGATGCATGAAAGAAACTTTTTTATCTAACGGTTGATTGTGTAGTTTTTACTTTTATAAATATCAGACTCTTTTAAAGTATCTCATATTTGCAAGCATTTGCATTTAAAAACAAAACAAAAATTGACGCTAAGCTATAGGCTTAGCGACAACCTGAAAACCGTTTTTACTCTAGGTTTAAAATATACTATACCATGCCAGTTGCTTTTCTTAAACTGACAAAGATTTTTGTGTCATGATGCACACCACTAACTTATATTTTTGTTTGCGCTTTAGAATACCACCTCAAACCTTGATCTAGAAGGAGCTTGATCTATTCTATCCTTTGACGACGAAGAATTTCGCATAATTATGAAAACAATAAGTAAGGTGGGCAGATCTATTAACCTATCTATTATTAGGCCTGTCCTCGGCTGTGATGCGAGGTCAGTGCTAGTGCGACCACAAACAGGGGCTGCTTGTCACAGAAATGAAATGCTATGTGTATAAATAACACTACTTAAATTTGGAGCGCCCTACGGTGCAAGGACGCCAATCCAAAAGGAAATAAGAATTAAAAATCTGAAACTGGGACTGTAGCCTTCAGGGTTGGCGATGTCCAAGGACACCGCCAACATTACTTCGCCCCGTGAACTGCTTCCCTCGCCAGAGCCTTCGCACGTATGTTCATATTCACGGTGGAGAGCCCCCAGCGGAAGCCGTATTGGCCATCCGCCAAGTCCGGCCCCACCATAGAGAGATGCTCAACGAGACGCTTCGCTATAACTCTTTCAAAGAGTTTGCGCACCTCGCCGAGCAACACAATGGATCGGTAGGCGGACGACCAACCCCTCTTTTCGGATTAGGACCTGTTTCACCGTCTTCCACAATTACGGAAACTGGCCCAGCTCCTCCGGGGCTCTACGAGAATGAGGATAATGCCGTTAGGTTAGCCTTTATTTTAGATTTTTTATTCATTTATTATTTCAGGATTCAGGATTGTTTTTTCCTAAATGAAATAAAATAAATAAATAAATATTCTACGACATCCTACACAGCGCTTTCTAGACCCAAAGTGAGCATAGTTTAACTAGCTTGTGTTGTGGGTTCCAGAATGCGGATAAACATACTAATATACTTTTTTTGTGAATATATACATATTCTACATAGAAACACCCAGACCAATGCAAATAGACATATTCATTTATACAAATATTTGCACTGAGCGGGAATCGAACCCCCGCCCCCTGTCGTAGCAGTCGAATGCATTACCGCTACGCCATAGAGGCCATCGTCACGTATTGGGCCGTAAAAGCTAACTGGTCCAGGGCGCCAAATCTTAAAATACGACTCTGCCGTCATGCGAGCGATGTGTGTATTTAAAACTACTATAAAAATCTTGTATAATGGGTTGCAAGGTTTAGATTGTAACTCGATAGAACATCTCGAGTTAAAAGCAACCTGAAACATCCTTATTGCACCTGTCGCCAGCCGTTTCTCTAGAGTGTCAGGTTTCGTAGGAAGTTACTCGGTGCAGGCATCGGGTTACTTCGCCAATCGCCACTGCTCTCGTTCTCAGGAAAGCTGGTTCTCTATTTTAAACGGTTTTATTTTTCATGTTCTTTTGTTAACAATTCCTTAAGTGCAAAAAGCTACCTTTCAACATCAGTTATTTTTATATGATGCATAGGCATTTATACTCGTAGATGTTATTATTTAGACAATCTGAATTCTTTGGAGTTCAAAAGGTAAGATAAAAGGTAGATACGGTTGTTTGGAAGAAAGAACTTGATGATGATTTCCTGCAATAAAAATACATCCATTTTCACAACGTGACTAATTCTGATCATTGTTTTTGTACTACTGTGATAACACACTCTTACTTCCTTCCCATTCGTACGGCAATTTAGGAAAGGACAAGTCTCCTCACACAATGATCTAAACGTACGGCAATTTAGGAAAGGACAAGTCTCCTCAAACTATGATCTAAACCCTTAGCTGGTGTTGCCAGATAGGGCAATGCAATGGTATTGGGGGTCAAAAGTGACCCCGGATACTAGAGTATAGTAATAAAGAAACAAATTTACATTTTTAATTTACTATTTGTTTAGGAAAAACCGCTTTTAAAATAAACATTCATCATACATAAGTTTACATAACATGTTTTATTCAAAAGATAGCAACTACTTATTTTCTTTGACTCTACTTTAGGTAGGTTATTTATATAAAAACGTAATAATAACATCTTTAAATCGGTTTCGTGTATAATCAGGTATAAAAAATCAGGAACCTCTTCTAAGATCACATGTAACAAACAAAATGAGGAACTAAAATAAATCTTAAAGTACTTATAACTTTAGGAGTGATGTATACTGTTGATGGAATTAATTAACAAACCTATTATGCACTAGTATTTTATCTCTGTTCATTTACTGTAACAAATATTCAATCGGCGTGTGAGAGGCAGTAGTAAAATTAAAAACATATAAAACCGTTATTATCATCCAGCCGTCATAATATTTAAGAGTTACGTTGGTCTTAGTTATTCGACACACACTCGTAACGAGGCAGGCATTTCAGATTAGCAATAACGACATGATTTAAGTGCGTAATTACCAGTACCTATTAAAGTCTGTTGCAAAAAAGGTATTAGACCAGATACCATGATTAAATGTTCCTGTACTTACGTTAGTGACTTAAAACTTTACGAGATTGCTTAAAAGCTTATGTCAACATGACATTTACGCAAAACCTTTCATAAACCACATTACATAGCTTTCGAAACATCATGACCTCAAGGAAAAACAACTTTAGTTATAAAAACATGCTTGTTACCAAAGTCAAGTATGGAATTCGGTAAGACGAATCAAATAAGCCTTAATATGAGGTGTTTACCAGTGACGGTTGAAAAGTTTTATTATCTACATCTGGTTATCAGAATAGCTCGATGGTGTGTATTTAATGTATTTTCATCTGAATACTCCGAAGTTTTAAATATATATATTATCATCATCATCCTCATAGCGATTTGCCAGTAACGTTCGCAGCCAGTGGTCCGCTTTTTCTTTTTGATTGGTATGTCGGCTTTTCCGGCAGCGATTCCCAACCGTTGGACCTCCCAACCACGAGAAGAAAACGTGCGCCAGAGACTCGGCCGCTATGTAGTAAGTGCACAAACTAACAGGAAAGGTTTGCTTTGGCTCCATAGGTTTTGGTAGGGCCTGGTTGGTTCACCCTGTACAAATTTCAAATCTATATGACATTTGTTGAATTGAACTTCAAAGTTTTGTGAATAACATTATTAGTTAGTTACAAGTGAAGGTAATAAAAGCGTGTTATAAGACAATACTGCTGTAGACAACGATCTAGAACCGATGAGAGTTTTCCTATTAAATCTATCCATAGTACCTATCATACCGGTGTGTGTGCAATATTTCCATTTATTTCATCTGAACTATTTTTAAACATAACATAACATAACTTCACGCCTGTATCCCCGAAGGGGTACGCAGAGGTGTATTACACACCCACATTTTTGGCATGATTGAGTAACAAATAAACAAACTCACTTTTGCTGTCTGCATTCATTATTATAAATATACCTACCAGTTAGGAGAAAAGTTTCTGTTTTACACGATTGTACTTCTTAACTTTCATTTTCAGATGTTTGCCGTTAGATACCTTTTTGTTGAACGTTATAAACCTATGAAACAAAAACTCTTTTTCCAAGTAATCATTTGAATGGGCGCATTCAAAACAAAAGTGACATAAATTTTCAAATTTATTCAAATTGAATAACGGATTGTAAAATTTTATCAGGTTTATAACAGTTTTTTGGAGACATTTTTACGATGCTTACTTATCCCAGAATTGATTCAATGAACAAGGTCTAGTTATAAATATGATCGAACTGAATACGAGACGGGTTTCTTGCACAAGTAACTAATTTAAATTTTATGATCGAACTGTATTAGTCATCGCCTTGTTTCATTCATCAGTGACAAGCGCTAGTATTTACTAAGTGGATATTAAGTGCAAGATTATACTTACCGCGGTGACATACCGACGACTACTGTGCCTTAGGTCTTGGGCTCAAATCCAGGGTCGGATGAAATATTATTTGATTACAAGGAAATTCAAATTTACCAGTTGCCACCACACCTCTGCCTACCACGATGATAATACAGACGGGACTATGAGAAGGAAAATAATAGTAATAATTTAGAAATTTTTTGCTATAGAGCGCTGATGAAACAGCAGATGTCAAATCTTTCAAACAATCCCGTTGATTTGTATTTTTTTATAACACTAAGGTGGCAGACAAGCACACGGCCCACCTTATGGGAAGCGGTTACCGCGGCCTATGGACGTGTGCAACACCAGTGGCGTCACACTCGCGCTGCCGACCCTGTAAAGGAAAGGAGTTTGGGAGGGGATGGGAAAGGAGTTTGGGCTCCGGCACTCTCACTCACCAAACGGAACGCAACAGTTCAAATACTGTTACTTGGCGTCGATATTCTGTGAGAGGGTGGTGCTTCCCCGGTCGAGTCGGCCCATTCATGCAACGGCCAAAATAACTGTTGCTTGACTCTACCACTCTAAACTCTCTCTACTACACTACTAATCCTACCACCAATCTGACCAATGGGGTTGGATATCGAACAAATTTTACTTTAAACTTGGCAAAGTATAGACGATAAAATATTGTAAAAGATATTTCCATAATTAACTGTCTACGTTACAACCGGCAAATATTCATCGCTTACAATGTAAACGTTTCATAAAATTTACCGTGATATTTGCAAGCGGGCGCGGGGATACGAAGTAATTGAAAAGGCCCATCAAAAGCGGCTAGCTGGGAACTTATCTGAGGTTGCATGAAGGCCGACGGGACAAGTCACGTTCTGAGGACAACAGGCTAACCCGCATTAACTGTCCAAATACCATTCTACTTGACGACCGTCGCACGGTATCGACGGTATTGGTGCGCCGATTCGCAAATAACTATCATTTGATGGAACAATCGCTATCCTTTGTTTATTAGATTGGGTGAGAGAATTGTTTCCCAGAATAACATGTTCCATGCCATTGAGTTACAATGATTTGATAACATAATAAATGAGATACATTAACATTAAAGTTTGTACGTAAAACTTCGACTCAACTCTCCTAATCTAGATATATTTTGGATAGAGCTTTCTCAATCTCTGAACTATCGGATATCTGGAATTAAATGATGACATTCACACGGTGAATATTCTACAGGATTTATACATTATATAGGTGGGCATATGATCTGGGTATACTTGTTCTTCATTATTTATATCGCTAAGGATTAGAACTCCTGGTCAAAACGTTTATTCACGATATCATGATTAAAATATGTAAACGAATTCAAAATTTGAACTTGAAGTGAACATTTTAAGTAAAAACATTTCACTTAGTATAACTGTCGTATATCTATAATTCTCTGTTCTATAGTTGTAACTCACAAGTGCAAGCGATGCAGGCTTCCCTATATAAATATGGTTTCACAATACCATTCAAGGAATATTTAATGCAATAACAACCAAACGATTGTAATGAAAAACATGTAACATATAAACAAAACTTAGAATGTGAAATGAAAACAATTTTTCAGCAAGTCATTTAACCAAATAACTGAACATAATCTCATCTAATACGATATTACTTAAGCATTTTTAACGGTTACTTTCAACTTCTAAGAAAGTAATAGAAGCATCAGCCAATCATAGACGTTTATTAACAGTACGCATATCTATCTAATACCTTTTAACGAGCAAATTTTGTTTGTTTTATATATGTTGTTTTGTTATATATATATATATATACCATACGTCCAGTATAAGTTTTGTTACAAGCCATAAGTTTTGTTACAAATGAAAATGCATTTTTTTTAAATGAAATAATGTTGCCAGTCTTCAGCTCTTATATAGTCCGGAACGTTGGTTTCTAGCCAGGCTTGGGTAGTTCGTGCCTTGTGACCAGGAGCAGAGTCCTGCTGGAAAGTCCACAGTATATTTTATAAAACTGTATTGCTGAGAGGTTCCACAACATGATTCTAGACTACTGTCTTGGATCATGTTGTGTAATGAAAACTATCAAGAAGTATCTTGATACGCTTTGGCTGAAGTTTTCATTCCTTTTTCACAAAGATGTAGCTTTGTGACTCCCTGATAAGACACGCCCCACGTTTGGTGGGGCATCACTGACGCAGGATGATGACCACGTTGTACCTTTCCGACCACTTGAGCAGCTTCCTTAGAACTGTGAGCGTACACTTTATCATTTTGCTTATTGTAGTGTTCTTCAATCGTGTAAGTTTTTTCATCGGTAAAGAGGATATTTCTGTGCCCTTCACCTGCGTATCGCGAATTCGCGACAGAAGGCGCTTTGATCGCTCTACTCTCTTTAATCGTAAAGATTGATTTAGGGCATGTCCTGTATATCGAGGATAAGCTCCGAGCTTCAGGTCTTGTTTTATAATACGTGACAGAGTCCTAGCGGGAATCTTCATATCTCGCGATAAGATTTTTTGCTTATGGGGTTTCGAGGAATTCTGGCATTAACAGCATTAATAGCCTTTGTAGTTCTAACAGCACGCGGCCGCCCCGATCTTTTCTGGTCTTCGACAGACGAAGTGTTGTTGTATCTATTGATAGTACGATATACGAACATACGGCTGATACCAAGTTTTCGTATCATAAGGCTGATACCGTCGGTCATATTCCAGACACTTCATGTCTGGAATATGACCGGCGGCTCCATACCCACTTTGTGCAAGGCGATCACTGCGATCCTATTTTCTTTAACACCCCATTTCATATTGTAATTCGATAATGACGATAAAATATGTGAAATGGCGCGAAATCGAAAGAAGTTTTTAAAATAATATACGTGTTCCAAATTCAAAATAATTAAAAAGTTGAAAAAGAAAAAAGTTTTGATGTAACAGTATTTATGGCCAGACTAGGGGGATTTCTCAGGCGGTAAATCGATCTAGCAAGGTTTCATTTTTAGAGAACGTTAAGTTAGACGTTCAACAGTAAGGTTGTGTAGGTCATACTCGAGAGTTTAACAGCGTATGCGCATGTTTAACGAATCGAATAGGTAAATTACTCGACACCGTTTATTGTGCGAAGTAGTCTGAGCCCGTAAGGAGGTCACCAGACGGGGTGCGGGCAAGACAATAGGTACCAAATTACCCGGCTACAATACGTGGACCACTAAATTGATGTAAATGGGTAAATAGGCGCAGCCATCATCATTCATTATACTGAAGATCGACTTCTAATGACACGCCTTCTTTGGAAGGAATGAAATGAATGGGAGTCTTTGTTAGTTGGATTTTTGATTAACAGTAATATATGTTTAGGTCAAACGGATAAAATTGACGGCTGAAGCTGGTTTTATTTAAGCTGATTTTAATTACTTATTTTAATCTCTTTCTTCAACACGCATATATTTTAGATTTATATTTTTTGATATGGTTATGATTGATGTTTATATATTCATCTCTTGTCCGAAATAACTCTAAGTTCTGCTATCAGAAAACAATTTCGCGTTGATCTCACCATAACTCTAATGAATTATTTTATTTTCCTATTCATGAGTTGTAGTAATATTATTACAATTCAGCTCGGCTGCCCAGGGTCAGTGGGGTGCGAGGGATATGCTCTATGGGCAACCTTACACCCCGGCGTCTGTAGACCCGAGACGGCGTGCGGTTTTAGTCGGTTCAAGCCCGACATAACCGCCCCCGCTGGCTGGCGGGGGGTATATAAAAAAAAAACAAAATACAATGTTTTCTCATTTTACTATTAAACTGCGTGTTCTACCGAAGACAAAGATACGCAAGCAAGGCACTGGATAAAGGCAAAACCTGCACCAGAGCCTTATCCGTTGTTCAACAAGTGTTCATAAATTTATGATTAGAATAAAAATCTCGAATATGATGGAGAAAGTTGAAGTCATAACAATTTCACATGTCATATATAGGTGATGCCACGGTTAATCTTATCTTAATTAAAATCATAGAGAAATAGTAGACATTGCATGACATTAACATTAGGTACTATGAAAACTCTACACTAAACTCAGAATATAACATAGAAACGTTTAGAAGACTCAACTCCGAAAATGGAATGAACAGAATGATTTGTACTTTTACTACTTGTCATTATCACTATAGTATGCACCCACTCGAGTAATGAATATACTCGTTAGATTTTATTAGAAGAAATTATTTGAAAGTCCATGCTGTATTAAAACTGCATGACACAGCAAGAGTTTTACATCGATAAATTTTCTTCTATCACTAACTAGGTATACAACATAAAAGCGTAGTATACCTACTTAGCTTTCAGTGGCATTGGCACGATCAAATTTTAAAAAATATCGTGTAGTTTTCTAAAATTTTAAAACAAAACCGGCTCCACGGACCTACAATAAAAATATAATTTAGTTATGATGGATTAATTTTAAACCGCACGCCGTCTCGGGTCTTCAGACGCCGGGGTGTAAGGTTGCCCATAGAGCATATCCCTCGCACCCCGACTGACCCTGGGCCATCTCCGGTTTCGAGATGGCCCCCTCGGGTTTGGAAACCAAGGTGTCCCCGTCTTGCCCCGGTTTGGGGGCGGGGCGCTAGTCTCCCCACCGTCCCGACCTGCTTCTGCTGGGGTGACTGGCGGCCTCACCTGCCACCCCCAGGCCTGAGCTCATGGAGGACGGAGGTCGTTAAGCAACCTCTGGCGCCTGAGTCGCCTGCGACGCGCGGCGAGCATGTTGCGGGCTTGGCGGGCCGGGAGAGTTCTGAACCTCTCCCGGGCGCGCTCCACCATGGCCTTCGCGAGCATTACATGCTCGCAGAAGGAGGTGGCGGCGGCCCACGCACTCGCGCTCCGCACCATTGCCGCAAACATACTGCCGAGCGAGAGGACTCCCACCCCGATGGCTGCCACGAGGTCACGCCTCGGCGCCTCCCACGCCGGGCAGTCCGTCAGCGTGTGCAGCCCTGAGTCCTCGTTAGCGTCGCAGTGATGACACTCAGGCGTTGGCTCCTTCCTGATCCGATGCAGGTGGTCCCCGAAGCACCCCTTCCCTGAGACCATCTGCGTCAGTCGGTACGAGAGGCTTCCGTGTCGCCTCTCTAGCCAATCCTCCATGATGGGCTTTACCGCCGGTATTGCGGCGTGCCCTGCGCTTGGTCGCCCAAGTCGTTCCTTCCACTCCACCACGATGGCCTGGCGGAGCTGGGACTGCACGGCCTCGATTTCTCGAGGCTCGGGATTCCGTCCCTGCTCCCGCGCCTCCTTTCGCCACTGGTACAGTTGCGAAAGGGCTCTCGCCTCCAGGTCCCAAGGCGGAGTTCCGGCAAGGAGACTCGCCACCTCAAAGGAGATCGTGCGGTACCCGCGGATGACCCTGATGGCCATCACCCGCTGCGGAGCGCGCAGCATCCGCACACTTCCGGCCTTCAGGGCCTCCGCCCATATGACTATGACTCACGTTACTAGTAAATACACAGAGCTGTTGCTTATTAACGTAGCACTATTGAAACAATGTACCTACAGTGTTGTAACTGCATTACTGCCATAAAATTCAAATTGTTTCGTTGGTTCATGGCATAAGGTTTGCACTTGTTTTTGTGCGTATGTGTGGTCTTGGACTTGATTGCTAGGCCAGCTAAAGTATTAGTGCAGCGTTTTCCAAACTTGATTATGCCCGGGCCTAGTTATTTGAATGTTTCACCATTGTAACCCACCAAAACTTTTTAACCCTAGTGTATAGAGGAAAAATAAATAAAGACACGTTTTAATGTCCACATAATATAAGTATATTAAACTGAACTCCTTATGAACTCCTCCTCGGGATTCATATATGTTAAGAACACATACGTAAACATTGTCCAACAATAGGTGTTCTCTTTCAATAGCTATTTGTTCAAATGACCTCAACTAAGTTCACCGAGGTCATTTATTAAGTTTCGCAGTTATTAATCGTACTTGTCACTCGTAGGAAGCAAACGCTGGTAGTCGAACAATAGTTGGATGCGTGACATCCGGCCGGTACACCGGCATTAACAAATGGGAAGCGGCCACCACCACGGGGTATTAGACACAGCTTTGTTCTAAAATACCCACTATGTTCACAATTAAACCTAATTTAACTGTCCAAGGATTTGAACCAAGTTTTCAGTGCCTAATTGAGCGTCTTTGTGGGCAGAATGACCTCAAATCAGCGCCAACTCTCCGAAGCGCTGGCTTAAGATTTTATTATCTATAACAAATAAATAAAATTGAAGTGTCTGTTTGTAATATGAATATAACAGGTTTTAAATTAATGTATATGAGAGTATGTAAAAAACTATTTTTAAATTTTTTGTCTGATGGTGTGTATGTCCGTCTGTCTGTTCGAATCAGGTAATCTCTGGAACGACTGGGCCGATTTAGACGGAACTTTCACTGGCAGAGAGGTAATATTATAAGGCGTAACATAGGCAAATTTTATTTTAGAAAAATAATTAGGGTTCCGTGCAAAAGAATTAAATTCTTAAAAATCTTTTAATCCACGCGGATGAAGCACAGCTAGTTTGATATAAAATCCTAGACTCAATGTGAGTCTAGTGTTTATGGGGTTAGTCGTGAAAGTTTAAGTGCATAGATTTGTCACTTGCATCTGTATCAATGGAAATATGAATTTTCCCGGTTTTCCGCCAGCAGATAGGACTTTATTTAAAGTTCATGCAGGTCAATTCGATAGTCATTCGATGGTAATGGTACTCGTACCGTTAAAAACAATTGGTGAATTTCAATTAAAAATTTACTGTAATGAAAGTTAGACGTTAGAAGACTTAGTGTGAGATCTAATAGACCATATTGTACTTTGTTCAAGCTTAGCTAAGGTAAATCTTAGATGAGTATATTCCTTATTCCGTATTTTATAGACAAATACACGTAAGTATGCTAAGCATGTGCTAAGACTCCCGACGTCAAAATACAGACTTGGATTCCTTTTCATGCATTATCTTTTTGATATTTCTTTAAATTAAACTATAAGATGCCTTGATTCTTGATGATTTCGTGAATTTAGACCTTGCTAAGCTTAAACTTAGAGATATTTAAAGATTGCACTATAGTTACCGATTTTGTCTTAAGTCAAAGTGAAGGCTCAGCAAAGTCAAAGTACGCTCTATAGATCTCACTCTCTCTCTTCTTCCCGATGACGCGCGACGTTCCATATCAAAAGTCAAGTACTTACATGTCTCCTACGTAGTTATTGACTTTTAAATATAAATGTGAAGATCTTTGCTACAATTTAAAAACGGTACCTGCTTCTAAAAGCTACGAATTTTTTTAACTCGCTTCTAAAATAACACACAGTATTAACTTGGATGTAATTGACCAAGTTAGCAACTTAAAATAGTTAAAAACCCTACCCTATAGTCGTAAGTGTTGGTGTAAATGCACTCGTTTTAATAAAATATAACACCTCTTTGCCCAACTATCATATCTGTGGCCTTACGCACATTTATAACTTTGTCAGGATGTCCGGCCAACTTAAATTTGTTGTTGAAGTTATATTATGTGACAATTTCTAGAGGCAGGTTACGGAATCTTTCTCTTTACTTCGTACTGTTCACATTTTTTAATACTACGTGGTCCCACGATGCAGTATCGGTTCTTTTTATGTTTATAAACAACTTTTATAAAATTATCGCTAATTCAATAATGTTAGATTAAACATTTTAACCAAATAATCGACACCGATCCTCGACATACTTCAGCCAAGGGTAGGCCGAGATATATTACACTCATATTTATTAAAACTTTATAGGATGCAATGAGTTCATGGAGTTCACTGTAATTAAAAATAACTGCGTCCTCGACCCCTTCAACTACCTAGATAATACATTCAATAGTCTTACTACTTACTACTAAATTCTGTAGGAACTAGCAGTTGCCCGCGACTAAATTTGGTTTAGATCAAGGTATGTTTACTTCTGTAGTTTCGAACCCAGCATGCATTAGGTTACCTATTTCATCGTTATATTTATTAGTTAATTATTTATCATGAAGAAATAGAGGTTTATATGTAACATCAAAAATAATTATACCCAGCTACCTAAAATAATAGCATGATGATATTTATTATCAACGGTCTGTAATCAACTATCTTTTACAAGTAAGTAACTCTGTAGTTTCGTGATTTCATATTTTACTGCTCATCACCTTTTAGCTATAGCGTGATGATTTATAGTCCGAATGTTAATCATGTCTGAGTTCTATCCAACTGCAGAATTTCGTGATGATCTGCATTGTAATAATAAAGAAATTATAAATAATAGATTTGGACGATTTTATCCTGCTGCTCCTATCACACTTATAATAGGGTGATTATATATAGCGCAGTTTATGACCATACCCTAGTAAAATGTTCATGCAGAATTTATTCAGCAGTTTGCAATTGATGCTCGGATATCGATGTTAAAAAGCAGACACACAGAAAAAACAGACAAAAATTCTTTAAAAAGTTACATATTTGGCATCGGTATCGTTCCTAGAACACATAGCAATTTTTTTTAAATATTCAATGTTTTGCTTTCACCTCGTAACGATTTTATAAGTGGGTAACCCCATAGTGTATATAAGGTGTGGTTTTAATTCTTGTCTGTAGTCCATACACTTCTAACAATCACTTATTATTTAAAATTTTCAGGTATTAAAACTGAACGATAAATTGCAAACTTCTTCGTAAAGTTGGGTGATCTTAAGTGGAGAACAATATTTATACAGTAGTATAGAGAGTGAGCAAAAAATATAATATTATTAACCATTAACTACCTCAACATTATTTTTCGTTAGATTAGCTGTCGGTACACTAATCGATGACGAAAACTTGTTCACCTTGAAAGTAGTCTACCAGAATCAATTATAATTTGTTATATTTTATTATTGTATACTGCACCTCTGCAATTACATCGGACTTAAGGCAGCTTCCCACGATGCGCGATTCTGCCAATTTCATCACGCACAGCAGACGACCAGGTACAGCCTGATCTATGTCGTAGCCGCGGATCCGATGCACCGCTACGTATTTCTTCACGACACTCTTACCACGGATCGTAGGTGCGGGCTGATCCGCGTTCAACTGCTAAGGTGACTTTCCACGGTGTGCACTTCAGAAACGCACACCGTGGAAAGTGACCTTAAGAATAACGTCGGCATTGTACATCATTAACTCGCTGCAATGCATTATAATCATGTAATTAAAATCTTAATAACTTTGCATATCATACATGCAAAATGAACTCGTATCCTGTGCATCTAATGATATGGCTAGCGTTGGAATTTACATTGCTAATTAGACATTTGTAATTTAACAAAAATACTACAATTACAATATTACCCCCTTTTTTAGGCTATAAAGTCTCTGTAATATTAAATTAAAGAGACTGTAAGAGAAGAATCTCATCATCATCCGATTGTCATCATCATCAGATTTTTTTAAATTACTATTTTTTTTTACTTTTTGACATACACAGCCGCCCTTACACATAAATTAGTGTCTGTTCTTTGAAACAAAAAGCTCCCACCCATCTTAATTTGAGTAACCGTATTTCTAAATACTCGTAATGTGAGAGGAACAAGAGTTCAATATGTACACATGCTGCAATTGTGTAAATGCAATAATAACCGATGCTGGTATTACTTTACTGTGATGTGTTTTAAAATAATGCAATACCTGTTAAATTTAATGACATCGAATCATTGAGTGGCTACAACGCACAAAATCAGTTACGTAATGTTTTCGAGTTATATCAGAATCTGCTGTAATAAGTGTAATAATATTATAGTTACTTATTGACGACGATCATACCGAGGCAATCCGTTGTACTAGCTACTCCGAGCGTTAAGATTTGTGATGTCGATACTTGCTATTGCGAATAACTTTCCATTTAATAATTTTCGTAACAATAACTGTTTATTGGAAACTACTTCGGAACGTCTAAATCTTCTTGTCATTGTGTGTTTTCGGTCATATTCACTTAAAAAGGTTTATTGATCTCAAAATAGGTTTTTGGAATTATATTCTAGAATATTACTAGGTAATACATCCATTACATAAATAGTAATGCCTTTGTACCATGGGGTAGGCACAGACAACGCCTTTCCACTTGCTACGACCCTGACGGTACGCCAGTCGCTTCGTCTACTTTCATAATTGTTTTTAGACCGGAAGATGATAAAAGAATATTCCAGGTCAATTGTACCAGAACGGTGACTCTTCAGGTGTTTAATTACCTAATGACGCAAAGGAAAAAGATGGTTATAGCGCTGGTACCAGCGACCCAATCGCGTGGGCGTTAATCGAACGTGTCGGATAAATTACGAAACTGAAACGATTTGTTCCATAAAAAATCATGTGTTTTCCCATAGCTAATGAAAAATGAAGTAGGCGATATCGTCATACCATACTTCTATCGCGTTGCTCACAGCCTACCATACCGACGAGAACATGTTACTTTAAAAAAAAAACAATTTAACCATTTGGACCAGACTAGTTTTTACACAGCTAATCATCTTTGAGTAGCCACTCACGAAAATAAATTATTATTCCGAACCTGGGCCCCGATTCAGTAACGCCACGTTTCCTATACGCGTGATTAAAATTCGATTAAAAAGGAAAACGTAAAACTTTGGTATTCAGCACGATCTGTCAAAATGAAACTTACGTATTCGTGACGTTTAAAACCTACGTCAGACTCACAAACAGCTTGGTGCCGAATTCAGTAACGCCAAGTTCTCCAAAAGGCGTGATTTCAATTTGATAAAAAAGAAAAACGTAAAACTTTGGCATTCACTATGTTATGTCAAAATAAAACAAAAGATTTTACGCCTCAAATTATCGATACCTATCAATTCACGAACGATTATCCACAGGATTTGTAATCACTTGTTCATTTCGGTAAGTTCTTCTTTACATTATGATGTAAGTGATTGCTAAAATTTGTCATTGTAATGCAATGGAGCAATTTTATCGCTATATCTTCTGTAAAACATGTAATTTATTTTAGAAAAGTGGAGCCCAAGACATAATGCCTCTTACTCGCAACTCGCTGCCCTTGTGGATTATTTCCAACATAGCAAGGGGCTAACGGCAAATAAACTTGACAATGTGCAAGGACAGAGTACTGCAGAAAAGCTTTGGATGGACATATCAGAACGCCTAAATGCGATGGGTGGAGCGATTAAGTCCGTAGAAATGTTAAATTATGTTATCAAGTTTAAGTCACCTGAACCTTCACGTAATAATCATTTTTATAAACAAATTATCTGTGATAACACTCCTTGTAGTAGCACTGGTAGTTCTTTAATATATAAAACTCTCTTCGAATAAGTATCACTTACAGAGCATCTACGAGTTGTTTTTTAAATTATAGACATATAATATTATGCCCCATCAAAATTAGGACTCTCATAGAAAAGGTACAAACCACATAACTTTGAAAACATGAATTCTGATAATTTTAATTATAACTTTATATTATAAATAAGCATTTATATAATTATTATAGACTTGGAGGGATCTGAAATCTAACACAAAAAAGAAAGCTACAAAAAATAAGAGAGGTATTAGTGGTACTGGTGAATGTCCAAACAATGGAGCACCGCTGACAGGCTTAAAAGAAAAAGTGCTGGCTGTAGATAAGTAACGGCGAACGCGATTATTTATAAAAAAATATTTATTTCATAAAAAGTGTTTACAATAAGAAATGTACTACAAGACTAATTTACTTAATTAATATTCTAATACAACAAAGCTATGACAAAATCGATGCGTCGACAATTCCGGTCAGCGCGTGTCGGCGTCGTACGATGCGTCGTCAGCAATCCTGCTGGTCGGCGGATTGCCTAACTCCTCCCTCCTTAAGACAGAAGCGCGTCCCGCAGCTTCTTGCAGCGTCCTCGGTGCGAAGTTCGAGTTGGCTTAGTTTTGTCCGCCTCCATTGCCATGCTTTCCATCCAATTACTGTTGCT
The DNA here is from genome assembly GCA_946251805.1 of Cybosia mesomella. Taxonomy (NCBI): domain Eukaryota; kingdom Metazoa; phylum Arthropoda; class Insecta; order Lepidoptera; family Erebidae; genus Cybosia; species Cybosia mesomella. Next base: position 21,986,155 of record OX276390.1, on the reverse strand, counting down.
AGAGCCAGGTAAAGTCCAAGTGTTGACCAGCTGGGCATTGCCATCATAATTTGCCAGTCTATAGTGGGTTCTTCTAGTGTTTTGGCACGGTCCATGATCTTGTGGATGCTGTCCAGATCGACATCTTCTAACTGCAAGCTGTACTCGATGCTCTGCTCCAGTACAATTGATTGGCTGGGCAGAGGTATTACCTCGTCTATTGTCACTGTATTAATGTTGGTTTTCAATGTCCGGTTGAGCACTTCCAGGTGACAGTCGCTTGTCAAACTGGTTATATAAATTCCCGTGGTCCTTTTGTACTCGGTCTTCCTGCCACAGTGGGTTATTATGGTTTCTTCTTCTGGGAGGATAATAAGCCACTTATTATCCTGTAACCGTTGGATCTTTCCTTGCTTGATGTCCATCTTGGCACGGGTGCAGTTGGTGTTCTGGTGTTTGATCAGGCATACCACGCAATCTTCAGATTTCTCTACTGGTTGCGTCGTTAGTGACTGGCAGAGCTGTGTGTCTGGTGTTATCCTTTTGCAGTCTTCCTCCAGGTATGAGTACTTGCTGCTTCCCAGTGCTAGGTATTTGGCTTTGGGGATGATGGTCAGGCCTTGTTTGTCGGGAATGGAGTATAGATGGATAAGGTCGTAGGGATTTTGATCGGTAGATGGGATATCTAATATGAATGTCAATGTGTGCTCTGTACTGTAAGCTTTTACACTAATAGATTTCTCTATACTGTGTATATTCTTTATACTAACTGCATCTACTGGTCTGAATTCATTTAATTTTTGGATGGTCATCATCTCTGTAATAAGGCTATGGGGACTTATAATACTAGGGTGCATTACCTCTAAGTGCGCAAAAGTCATAGCATCTTCTAAGATTACCAATTTATCTAAAAGTAATTGCAAACTAAAGTTAATTTGAATATATAAGTCTAGGAAGTGTATCTTATTAATAATTCCATTATAATTACGTGTGGTATTTCTTAATATTGAGCTTAATTTCTGTTGATTTTTGTTTACAAGATTGATTTGTTTGGTAAATTCGTCCACAGCGTGTTCGGCTATATATAAGGTTTGTTTCTGAGATGTAACCACTTTATTGACTGAATTACGTAAACCAGATATTTCATTTTCAATTTTAACGGCGTCGTCATAATCTAAGTTACCTGTAATTGTTTTAATTATAGAGCCTAAACCATTGATAATACCACGTCTAGTTCTATGTTTGGGAGTTATAAATATAATTTTCTTACTTATCGAATTTATGCTACTTTCTATTTGGTCCTTATAGGTTCTATGTAAATCCTCGTCGTCTTCAGCGTGTTTAGTCTCGGCATATATAACCATAAGCTTGAGCGCTGTTTCGTGTAAGTATGAGACATTATACGCGCAAGCCAAACTAAAAGTATCAACCTGTTTCAAAAGCTGAGCTTGTTTTAGAAGGAGGATTCCATTTACATTATCTACAGGATTAAAGGTTACGGTTGCGGCTGCGTAGAGCACGAAGGCTCCTGTGACGAGGACCCTGGAACAAGATGGGGTCTGCGTAAGAGCTTAAAATGAACTCTTATGGATTTCGAGTTCGGGTGGTTACCTATAATTTCTGCTACGTTGTTAGGATGCAGGTGGATGATTTTGTAGGGGCCTTTGAATACCGGCTTTGTCTTGTCGCTCCTCGTAGTCTTGGCGACCTGTTTATAGACTGTTTCACCTACCTTAAACATCATTGCTTCGGCTGTCTGGTTTCTCTTTTCTATCACCTGTTCTTTATTTTTCGATACGTGAGCTGCTAAACACTCTTGCACTGCTTCTGCATTTTTCCGGTGATTAAGCACATAATCCTGGTAGAACTCTCTGGGGTAAAACAGTTCTAGGGGGTTCCTGGAAGCTGTGTGACCAAATAAAAGTTCTCGTGGTGTGTAACCTGTGGTGGAGTGGATGGCGTTATTATACGCTATAATAGCATATTTCATCAGTAACTGTATCGGTTCATCTTTGTTGGTCATTCGTTGTATTCTAATGATTTCGCCAATAGTTGAATGAAATCGTTCTATTGGTGAGTTTGAATTCGGATTGTAGGGTGTCGTAAAGTGGATATTAATGTCATGAGAGGCACATATTTCCTTTATCACGTCATTGTCGAATTTCGTGTCGGAGTCTGTGGTGATTTTAAGTGGCAAACCTAAGATAGAAAATATTTGCAACAGTGCTTCCGCTATGTGAACACTGCTAGATGCATTTAAGGGCACAGCTTGTGCAAATTTAGAAAAATTATCTATTACAGTCAGAAATGTTGCGCCGCCTGTGGAATATAGGTCCATGAATAGATGTTGGAAAGGTTTAGTGGGTGTTTCTGTTATAGCTAGTGTGGGTCTCACAGGATGTCTTTCATATTTCGCCCTGAGACACACGTCACATTGGTTTATGTACCTTTGGATAGAGAGTAACATATTGGGCCAATGATAATTTCTAAGGAGGTGTTTATGGGTTTCTTGGATTCCTCTATGCGATGATTTACCCTCATGGTACCGCTTTATCATCTCTTCTTGTTCGTTTTTATTTTCTATGACCGTAACACGCGACGTACACCGTATTAATTTGGGACCTCTGTCATTGAAGATGGTGGTGTAAACTCTCGAAAAAGCTAGGTAGAGGCTTTCATCGTAGAAATAGCAATGGAAGATACGATTGGCAATTGTATGTTCTTTTAGGAATTGAATTATTTCGGACTCAGTGTTATTAATTGGAATAAACACATCTTTAATAACTGTTCTGGAATTAGTAGATCTATCTTCTACTCTATAAGAGGACCCTGGGGTGGATCTAATATAAAACTGTTTAAGCTGTTTGTCTATTGCGTCGGATAGTATAGGTATGCCATTATTTTCGTTATCAGGCTGTGTGTGGTTTGTCGAAACTAACTGGTCGGGGTCAATTATTGTAATGCTCATTGTGTCTGTGTCTTTGTCAGTATTTGATGGCACAGCGCTACTGGTTGCGATGTCATCGTCATCCCTCACGTCCCTATTGATATCATTAGGACGTAGCGGGTTGTTTTCTGCTTCTACATCTCTAAGTACGTCTTCTAATAGTCTGTTTACGTCTTCAGTTTCGTCCTCTCCGGGGTTAACTGCTAAGGAGTCTATACTGTTATGGAAAATTTTTACTCTTGATAATGCGTCTGCGTTGGTGTTTTGTTTGCCCTTTTTGTAAACTACTTGGTAATCGTATTCGGCTAGTTTTAGTTTCCAACGAGTTAATTTTGAGTTGGGGTCTTTTAAGGACATAAGCCACATTAGAGGTCTATGGTCTGTATAGATTGTAAACTTACGACCGTATAGATAGGGTCTAAAGTACTTAGTTGCCCAAATGATTGCTAACAGTTCCTTTTCTGTGGTTGAATAGCGTGTCTCTGTATCGGATAGTGTCCGTGATGCAAATGCAACCGGTTTGTCTGAGCCGACAGTTCCCTGTGAGAGAACAGCACCTAAAGCAAAGTCTGATGCGTCGGTTGTCAGGATAAACTGTTTGTCGAAGTCAGGATATTGCAGAATCGGGGCATTTGTCAAGATCTGTTTACATTTCTTAACTGCGTCAAGGAATTCGTCCGTGTGTAAGACCTTTGCATTCTTTTTTAAACAAGCTGTCAGAGGTTTTGTCAATTTAGCGAAGTCCTTAATGAATTTCCTATAATAACCTACTAGGCCTAGGAATGCTTTGATGTCTTTTTGAGTCTGTGGTATGGGGAAGTTTAAGACTGCTTTGATTTTATCTTTGTTAGGCTTAAGGCCCTGGTCCGTGAGTTCGTGTCCTAAGAAGTTAACCTGTTTTTGTAGGAACTCTGACTTATCTAACTGTATTTTTAGATTATGAAGCTTGAATCGTTCAAAGACTAACTTTAGTTTTTCGTTGTGGCTTTGTAGCGAAGTGGATGCTATTATGACGTCATCGAGATATGTAAATACGTTATCCAGACCTCTGAGGATATGGTCCATGAGGCGCTGAAACGTACTAGGCGCGTTTTTAAGGCCAAATGGCATGCGCAGGAATTCATAGTGACCTCTCTCAGTCGTAAATGCAGTCTTTTCGATGTCGTCAGGGTGCATTTCAAGTTGGTGGTAACCGCTCGCCAGATCGAGGGTCGTAAAGTACTGAGCTCGTCCTAGTCGATCAAGAATGTCGCTAATATTAGGTAAGGGATATTTGTCTTCTATGATTCTGTCATTAAGTCGTCTATAGTCAATTACGAGTCTCCATTTAACCTTTCCAGAAGCGTCGGGTTTCTTTGGGACTATATGAACAGGGCAGGACCATGGTGAAATACTTTCACGTATGATTCCTTGTTTTAGTAGATTACCAATTTGTTTCTGAATTTCTATACGTTGTTGGGGGGCTTGTCTGTAACTTCTTACAAAAATTGGAGTGTTATCAGTTACTCGCAGTTGATGTTTCACTGCACTAGTAAAAGACAATGGTATGTTCTCAGAGTAAAATATTTCTCTATATTGATAGCAAAGCTTAGTAATCTCACGTCTCTCTTCCTCGTTCATATGGTCCGTTCGAATTTTCTTTAAGTTTTCACAGAGTTCTTTGTCAATGTCAGTACGAGTTTCAAGTGTGTTAATTTTGTGAGCTATATTGCTATCTAATAGCTGTGGGGGTAACTGCTCAAGGGGCAAGGTGCTATTGTTGCTAATTGTCTGCTGTTTATCGGTATAGTTAATAATAGAAGTCCTAAATGTCCCATTTTTAACGGTTATAATAGCTGCGGGTGACTTTAGTCCTTTTGTCCACTGAAAGTCGTCATGAATATATTGTCCGTCTAAATAGTTTGTTTTTACTATTATAAGTTTCTCGCAGTTAGGCCCCACCTTAAGTTTCTTTATGGGATAGTCAAAGTAAATTGGTATTTCGGCATTAGTGGTTCGCAACAACTTGTTTTTCAAGTCTATGTTGCATCCTAATTCTTTCAGTATGTCCACACCTATAATGCCTTTGTATTTTTGGTCGAAATCGAATAACAGGAATTTATGAGATTTATCGGATTTAAATTGTGGTGGTAGGGGTAAGACTACTATCTGTTCGTGAAAGGATACACCGTGCGCGGTTTTTACCTGGAAGGGTTCGCTTTCGATGTGCTCCTCTAACCTGGTGCCTACTACAGCATCTGGTGATATAATTGATCGTGAGGCTCCTGTGTCCAGTAAAAACTTACCTTGAAATTCGGGGAGCTCTATGTAGGGAAGGTGATCTTTCCCATGATGATTGAGGTCTACTATACTTATTAACTGTTGTCCAGTTGGGTCTCGTCCGTAGGAAAATCCTGGTAGCTTGGTTCTCCACTCGGTGTCTCCTGCGAGTACTCCTGTCTGTAGTCCCTCTCTTGATCCTGTAAATTATTACTAACGTACTCACCGTTGTAGTATGGCTCGTAGTTATCCGGGTAACCGAGTTCTAGAGCGGGCTGACTGGGCTGTGTATAGAAAAGTTCCTCAGACGCAAAGCTAGGCTTTTCGGGCTTATTAACTGACCTCATGGTGACGTCAGATATCTTTTGCGGTGGGTTCACTTGTTGGCGGGGTATATTTGGTTGGGGTCTAAAATTACCTGAGTTTCTAAAGGTTCCTGAGCCACTAGGCCGGGTACCTTGATTGGGTCCGTTCCTCCATGGAACTTTCTGCTGGTTCTGGTCTGGGGCCCAGTTATTACGTGGTGGGAAGTTACGACTATGTCCTGGTTGGATAGCTAAGGGTGACATGGGGTTATGCTTAGGCATTTCTTTCGGTTTGGCTTGTATAGAAAGTGAATGAAAACTGTTATTAAATCTATTAAATGCTAGACGCGCTTCTTCTTGTCTAGCCGCTACTATGGCCGCTTCAAGGGTCGTCGGTCTCGCTATACGAACACCTATAGACACGTGGAAGTCGAGGTGATTCACATATTGGTCTATTACCATATTTTCATAATATGTTTTATCTGAGTGCCTACCGATAACGTTTAGCGTATCTAACACTTCTCTTAAACGTTTACCAAAGGATTCGGCGTCTTCATTTTTATTGCGCCGCAGGCGGGTCAGTTCCTGCATCAACTGAATTTCATTACGTGGTTCTCCTAACCTACGGGTCAACGCAGCCTTAACTGCCTCCCAGCTATCTACTATGCCCTCGGACGCTATGGCGTCGACGGCAGAACCACTCAGTTTACTTTTAATTAAACATACAACCGCAGGGTTTACTCTTACGGGTGCCTCTAACAAAGATAGCACATTCTCTACCTCTCTAATGAAATAATTAAGTGTTTTCTTGTTACCATCATATCTCGGTAACAGGTCAGATACGAATTTAAAGGTGGCTAACTCAATGGTCGCCATTATATATAAAATTTAATAAAATCGAAAAAAAATAATTACCAAGTATTTAAATTACCAACTTCTCTGCCTACTCTATATGTCTACAGTAGCGTGAAGTTAAAACAATTATATCTATATATTACTACGTGCTGGTGACTTTGGCTAAAAATAAACACAAAGGAAATGCAATATCATATACTTGCTTATTATGCACTGCGAAGCGTATACCGCGAGTTTAGCGTGTATACGAGCAGGCCTTTTCTTAATTAAATATATCTAAATGTTATTTGTTTGCAGCGATTTTAGCCTACACACAAAAACACATTAACATTCAAGATTACGACAGGAAATATAGCACAGGAACTGGGAATACAACAAGCACTCACCCTAGTATCCTCTGCATCTCCTAGTCGGGCCTTGTAGTACAGCAGGACCTCCAATTCTCCGGATATCCCGCAGGGTTGTCGCCGTCTGTAGATTCGTTGCGATCGCGAAGCTAACGATAGATACCGTTCACTCAGGTCGAAGAGATCTATTCGAAGTTAGAGTGTCGCGATCCTACCGACTGCGCCAGATAAGTAACGGCGAACGCGATTATTTATAAAAAAATATTTATTTCATAAAAAGTGTTTACAATAAGAAATGTACTACAAGACTAATTTACTTAATTAATATTCTAATACAACAAAGCTATGACAAAATCGATGCGTCGACAATTCCGGTCAGCGCGTGTCGGCGTCGTACGATGCGTCGTCAGCAATCCTGCTGGTCGGCGGATTGCCTAACTCTGTTCTTGAGACAGAAGTCATTTATGGAATTCAAGGTATAAGTGAAACAGTGGTATTTGCCTACCTTAATTGAGATTTCTTAAAGAATAGGTCTTAATTGTATATACCTACTTCCTATTTTGTATTGACGACTAGACAGATGGGCAATGCCACCTTATAATCAATGCAATAATTACAGGTAACAGATGATCTCTCTGAGGCGATACTTGTAAGATTTAAATGTAAAAACCAAAGATGAGATTTATGTGGAATATTAATAGACTTGTTTCTTCTTTTCAAGATTGCAAAAGCTATAGAGAAATTAGATAATTAAAAAATGAAAACTAATAAGCTAAATGTAATTTTTTAAACTCTTGTATTTTATTAATAAATGAAACACATTTGTTCTGAAATTCTGTGTTTTAGTGATACCATAGATTACATAATATTATTCTAAGTGATACCTACTTTGAAGGCAATGGAAATTAGATAATTAATAAATGAAAAACTTGTAAAAAGTGTTTTTTTTATAGTTTATAGGCAATTGAGGAATGGGGAGTACAGTGTATGGGGCCCTACTAACACCTTTGGAGAACCAACATCATGTGCAACGGACAAATCTCTGGCGCAGGCTTTCCTCTCAGAGTTGGGAGGTCAGACAGACAGTCGCTCTCGGAAAAGCAAACATTTCAATCAAAAACATTGGGTGACCCTGACTTCAAAGTGCAAACTTTGGTCACAGCGGGGAACCTGTTATAAGGATGATGAAGCGATTGAGAAATGGATGTATGGAGCCAAACCGGGTGTATGGGACAACACCTGGTGCTAAGACAGCCTTAACTGCAAGCCGGTGCACCTGCTGTTTAATAGATGAGGCTCTGGTGCAGTATTTCTTCTCAGGGTTAAAAAGACAGATGGCAGTCGCTCCCATAAAAGCCGTATAAGCCAAACCAAGAGGAGAAGGATTAAGCGAACATGCAGAAATAAGTCATTTTCTAAGCTGTTTGATTAAATAGCTTGGCAAGTAATTAAACGTATCTGCGCAATTCGGGTTATGATAGGAACGAGACGTCGGGTCAGGTTAGGAAGAGGGTTACGTTCGGAAGAAATATTACATTTTTTTTCAAGTTTCTAACCTCACCCGCGACCGGGTCAGGTTCGGAATAATCGAAAATAAATACTTTCTCGACGGTTCTAAATGGCCGTCATACCGCCGCAAACGGTTAGGTACATTTTTTACTACCTGCTTTAAAAAAGGATGTCTCATTTCCCCTTAACTTTGTATCATGTATGTTGTACCTTTTTTTTTTTTCGTGCGGAAATCCCTTCGGATACCCCCCCCCCCCCCGCCGGCCAGCGGGGGCGGTTATGGCGGGCTTGCACCGACTAAAACCGCACGCCGTCTCGGGTCTTAAGACGCCGGGGTGTAAGGTTACCCATACAGCATATCCCTCGCACACCGACTGACCCTGGGCCATCTCCGGTTTCGAGATGGCCCCCTTACTTGCTCTCCACTGTGCCATCTGTTAATCAGAGGGACACGTGGAAAGCTTCCGAACAGCCCTCAACAGGGCCGTCCTCGCCTCGGTCGGAGTTGGCCGTAGGCGGCAGCGTCTCTCCCACCCTAGGAGAGAGGCGCTGCCGTCTCCGTTGCCCAGGGTGCACCGCGTGGAGGTCCCCAACCAAGCACCCCGGTCCCCAACCAAGCACCCCCATGTATGTTGTACCTACAAACCAACATGAGGAGTCTTACCTCATCTTGGTTTGTGCAACATCATTTTAGCTCAAGAACAAAGGTGATCATAAAGGAAATTTGTTTGTGTTGTGAATAATAATAAACTTGCATATTAATAAACAAAAGTTGAAATGTATTAACTTGGTGCTCTGAAAATTATAAAACTACTTCAATTGAATACAATGTATTCCAATGCAAAAAAGAATTGCTCAACCTTTATCGATTACTGTACGTCAATGAGCGGAAATTGTGAAATCTAAAGTCGCTACCATTTTCTTCGCACTTAATCTAAGTTTTCTACTGCATAAATATTTCTCAAAACGTCCCGTCGTTTAAGTTATGGCTCTGTGTATGCATAATTTCTATCCAAAGCGAACTTTTTCAATATTATTTCAATGACATTTAAATATTATTGAAATGGTGAGAGATCAGACAGACTTTGACATCCTTAATGACAACTCGTTATAGTAAATATTTTTAGTATAATTGAATAAGCCAAATGTTGATAACAGAAGCAAGCAAATAAAGTCATTATGATAACGTTTATTTCTTATCTTTACTATCTATGGAAGTTGTTATTTGCATAAATGAAAAAAATATTCAATTCATAAATCTATGTCAATACGTTCTAAGAAAGCTCTAAGAATTGTGGTAGAATTTATATGTAGAAATTTCTGTATTCTGAGACCTCATATATAAGTCATTTAAAAAATACCGGCCAAGTGCCAGTCGGACTCGCACACCGAGGGTTCCGTACAAATCTGTAGGTATATAAGTAAACTGGGGTGTGTGTTGGGTAACCTCCTCGAGTGTCGCTCCGATTCCGATCCCGCTGCAGTCCGGGGGGAACGGAATCGGAGCGGCCGGTACACCCTGGGCGGCGGTCAATGGCTTCCCCTTCACCCCTTCATAGGGTTGGCATTGATCGTCGGCCAATACCCAACGTGGCGGGAACACATCGCTCTCCGTACTCCTCTGCTTTCAGAGGAGACAGGATGAGCGATACTGTTAGTGGTGAGATGGCCCAGGGTCAGCCGGGGTGCGAGGGATATGCTCTATCGGTAACCTTACACCCCGGCGTCTGAAGACCCGAGACGGCGTGCGGTTTTAGTCGGTGCAATCCCGACATAACCACCCCCGCTGGCCGGCGGGGGGGTATCCGAAGGGATTTCCGCACGATAAAAAAAAAAAGGTATATAAGTAAACTAGTATTTTGCGCGGTGCGCGAGCTGCAAGCAGCTCGCGAGTGTTATGTGTAGCGCTCCGGTAAAATTAAATACAATTTTAACTTTCTTTCCGCCCTCCGGACGCTCGAAAGTAAAAATTGGTCCGCCATCTTGGATTTCTTAAACTTTTTTTTTCAAAAATTCAAAATCAGAAGCCTTGATTTACTCAAAAATGACACCCATGTTGCCATGATGCCAAAGATGGCGGAGAAACGACCGCCATGTTGGCCGCTATCTTGAATTTTTTGACATTTCGGATTTTTCCCATAGTCACCTCAGCTCTCTCTACATTTTTCCCATACATCATTCATATTAAATTAAATTACTCCTTCTAGGAGAAAAATTGTGTCAGTGAGTGAGTGAGTGGTAATCGAGCTATTAAAAAAAAAGCTACGTACAATGCGGCGCAGAATGAGTAACAGACCAACTTGTGCCATGGACCGAGACCGGGACTCGGTCGCGACACTGAACGGGAAATTTTCTTGAAATTCCGCCATCTTAAATTTTGTTTCTGTTCATTGAGTAGACCTTCAGGTCCTGATCATCTTTTGCTAAGAAACCACTCTTCTATCTTTTATACTCTCCGAGATAGACACCGACGAAATTTGTATGGCGGCCATCTTTTTTCTCCATTTTGAATTTTTTTTCAGCTCACTGCCAATTGGATGAGGTTCCAAGTAGTCTTTGTTTGAGCAGCCCTCACCTATGTTTAATACCCTAGCCGTGCTCCTCACCCATCTTCCAAACCTTCGATCATCATTTATCTACATAAATATGTAGATAAATGTTGATCGAAGGTTTGGAAGGTTTGGAAGGTCTGACTAAGAGTTCTTCCACAAAAACATTTTAAAAAGAAACCATAAATCAAAGTCTTGCATAGTTCAAAACTTGTAGTCTATTCAATATTCGCCATACATTTTCTATAGAAAAATAAATGCCGCCATCTTGAATTTTTTTTCTATTCATCGAGTAGACCTTTGGATCCTGATCATCTTTTGCGAAGAAACTACTCTTCCATCTTTTATACTCTCCGAGATGGACACCGACGAAATTTGTATGGCGGCCATTTCTTTTTCGCCATTTTGAATTTTTTTTCAGGTTGACGTTTGACGTTTGACGTTTCGAGTGACATTTGCTCAAGCACCCCCAACCTATCTTCAATACCTTAAGCGTGCTCTTCACCCGTCTCCGATATCCTCGATCATCAGCTCTCTCCATATTTTTCCTCTGAATGAATTTTTATCCTCTACACGAAACCATCAGTGAAAAAAAATCTTTTCATACAAAATTGTTCAGGAGAGGAGATCAATGAGTGAGTGAGTGAGTCAGTCAGTCAGTGAATCAGCACGAGCAGCTATATATACAAGTTCACCCATCACGACAATCGAGTCATAGTTATGATATTTTCAAAAACATTTTTTATTATATGATGGAACTAAAAATTTACGGTTTTCGCAATTTTTGCTTTAGCTGTACTATAAGAAGTTACTTCGTACCAAATTTCAAGATTCTTGATTTTTTCACAGCTCCTAGGGACAGTAGAACTGAGTATTAGATATAAATTTCAGTTTAATACCTCCACGCGTTCCTGAGAAAAACGGTCTACGGTCGGACAGACGGACGGATAACGAAATGATCCTATAAGGGTTCCGTTTTTTCCTTTTGACGTACGGAACCCTAAAAATAATTAAATGTGTACATAGGTATGTACTAATTTAATTATTTTTAAATTTAATTTCGAACGCGCAAAATTGTATCAACAACAAGAAGTAAGTATGCAAGCAAGCAAACATTGCTAATGTTTTTACATTACTTATTATATAAATATCTATTATTTAAAATGTTTAAATATGTACCTATTATTTAATATATTTTTTAACCATAAACACTTCTGGCGAATATTACGTCGCTCTTTATCGAAAGTGTAAATATGGGTCGGATGGGGATTCAACTACGCCAAGAATTTCTATAGCGGCACATCAAAACGCGAATATGGGACTGAAAGTTCCCTCTGAGGGCTTGGATACTGCGGAAGGTCCCTGGAAAAGAGACCCACCTAAGCGGGTGAAAATAAGTGGACTGTAAGGCGCGGGTTCGAATAATGACTACAGAACTAAAAATTGGTTGACACACGCTCTGCGGGGGTGAGGAAATGGAATGGCACAGTACCTTGGTAGCGGCTTCTCCGTAGCTTGAGATCCTGGATAATGCAGGGGCTCCTTCCGTGGCTTTCGACTCACAAATTAATTACACACAGCGCTTAATGTTATGTATATGAGGTGCACAACACAATTATAGTATCTGTCGCGGCGGGTGGCTATTTCATGGGAAACAGCGAAGGGATGCGGTGGCGAGAGCGTCTTCCGTGACGTCTCGCGAAAACTCCAAACGACGACTGATTGACACATTAGTTCCGGTAAACATAACCAAAATTCATAGCCCGCTGTCATAGCGTTTTGTTGCTTTCTCTCTCCCACGTAAGCGCAAAGGTCGTGCCAAAGTAGGACAGAGACAGGAAATGCATTGCGAAGTGTCAACCAAGAAAACTATGCGGGTATATTAAAATATTGAAGTACGTAACTAATTCTTAATGAGCACACAGATGGCGCTATGAGTAGGAAAATGTATGTGGCGTTAACATTTCCCCCGGCCCTTAAAGGGTACCTTTAAGAAAAATACTTAATAATAAATAAGAGAGAAACTACCTACTACCCAATGAAACCCTAATAGAAACAAGGTAAAAAAGTAAGTAGTTAAAAAAAGTGAATTAATTAATTATTGAGAAGGTATCGGACACAGCTTTACAACTGGCCGGATATAAGTTCCGTTAGCGGTTCTAACAGAAACCACGCGAGTGAGTCCATCCTTAGAGGGATGAAGTTTGTCAATGACACCGAGCGGCCATGACAAAGGCGGCGAATTATCGTTCATCAAAATGACAACAGTTCCCGCCTTTATTCCCCCATCAGGTTTATTCCATTTCTGGCGCGTCTGCAAAGTATGGAGATACTCACTCCGCCAACGTTTCCAGAAAGATTGAACCAGCCTATCTAACAGAGAATGTCGTTCTAAAAGGCTATCAGAGTTAGAGGTAATCACTGGCGCGGGCAAGGAAAAAAGAGGCGCGGTATGAAGAAAATGCGAGGGCGTAAGAGCAGTAGGCTCTGAAGGGTCCGCACTGAGTACAGTTAGCGGCCTTGAGTTTAGCAAACACTCAATCTGGGCGAGTACAGTCAACAACTCTTCATAGGAAAGAAGTTGTTGTCCAATAGACTTAAAAAGATGAATTTTAATAACTTTAACCATGGATTCCCAACATCCTCCATGATGGGGCGAAGCGGGAGGAATGAACTGCCAAGCAATGCGGCTTTCAGCAAGTTCTTCCTCGAAACGCGGACGAAATTCTTCAATAAGAAATTTATATAAATCGCGCAAATAGGAATTAGCGCCTCTAAAATTAGTGCCGTTGTCCGAGTACATACACTGGACTGGACCGCGGCGCGATAGGAATCGCTTAAGCGCAGCTAAGAAGCTGACAGTTGAGAGATCCGTGGCAATCTCAATATGGACAGCACGGGTCGTCATACAAGTGAAAACACATAAATAAGATTTACGGCTCCTCACACCTCTGCCGCGAATTGGCACGTACGGTATGGGGCCTGCGTAGTCACATCCGGTGTGTAGAAAAGCCTTCTGAGCTTGAACCACCCTCTGCTGCGGAAGGTCACTCATTAATGGAGTAAACCCGGGGCGCGGTTTCCACTTGTGACAAGTGTTGCACTTGTGGATTTTAAAACGTATGATACGTCTAGCAGACAGTATCCAATATTTATCACGCAACAAAGACATCATAAGCTCAGGACCGGCATGAAAATATTTCTTATGATAATATTCAACGAGAAGTTCGACTACACGGTCGTGACGCGGTAGAACAATCGGATGTTTTTTGTTATAGTTTTCGGACGAGTAGGTCAGACGCCCACCGACGCGAATTAAATCATTATCAACAAAAGGTTTAAGTTTAATGAGAGCGGAAGAGCAACTCTTACCACACTGTAAATTATTAAATTCACCAGCGAAATGTTTACCTTGTACGTGACGCAGTAAGATATGTTCAGCAAATTCTAAGTCGCCGGCGAGTACGGAACCATTGCCCCGACGCGGTAACTTATGAAGAAAGCGATATATAAAAACAATTATTCGAAGTAATTTACTCCAAGAAGACGTTCGTTCGGCTAACGCGAATATAACCGATTCGTTAACGGAGTCCGATACCACCGAGTGAGCGAGGACCTTTTCTTCAGGGATGACGTCTACGTCCGAGTCATCAACCTTATTAATAGGCCATTCAGAAGGACCAAGCTCACACCAAGGAGGACCACTCAGCCATAACGGATGGTCCGCCAACTTGTCAGGCATGAGACCACGCGAGAGGCAGTCCGCGGGATTTTCACTACCGGAAACATGATAAAAATGTTCCGCGGGAATATTATCGATAGTTCGAACGACACGATTAGCGACGAATGTCTGCCAACGATGCGGTGATGAATTCAGCCAGCATAACGTGACCTTAGAATCAGTGAATGCGTACAAAGCGGTGATATTATAACGGGGGTTGTAAGTGTCATGAACACGACGAAGTAATTTAGACAATAGTTCGGCGCCGCAAAGCTCTAACCTAGCTATTGATACAGGTTTCACTGGCGAGACTTTGGACTTGGCACAAACTAGTTGCACATTTATATTATTACCACAAGTAACGTGAGCGTAAACGACAGCGCCATAAGCGTGTTCGCTAGCGTCCGAGAATCCTAACAAGCGGATTTCACAATTATCAAATACACCTAAGTGTCGCGGAATTTTAAAATTATTTAACGCGGGAAGCGCGGCGCGAAACTTACGCCACGTATCAATAATATGACGCGGTGGGGAATCATCCCATTCAAGTTTGAGAAGCCAAAGCTCCTTTATTAAAAGTTTAGCGAAAAGAACTACTGGCGCTACGAAACCCATCAGGTCCCATAGGCGAGCAACCGTTGATAAGATGGCGCGTTTAGTGCATCTATCGTCAGGCGCGGTGATATGAAATTCAAAACAATCGTCTGCGTTCGACCAACGTAAGCCAAGCACCTTTTGTTCGGTTGACTTTTCAAACTCGATCTTATCTGTCAACCTATGAGACGCGGGTATACCGTCGAGCACAGTCTGCGAGTTACTTATCCATTTAACTAAGTCGAATTGACCACCTTTAAATAGTTGAATCAATTCGTTAGACACCTGAACGGCGTGCGGTACGGATTTTTCACTAAAGACGATATCATCCGTATAGATGGAAGTGGAAGCAACGTCGCGGGCGTGCGGGTATATATGACCGTCGTCTTCTACCAGCTGCT
The DNA here is from genome assembly GCA_946251805.1 of Cybosia mesomella. Lineage (NCBI taxonomy): Eukaryota > Metazoa > Arthropoda > Insecta > Lepidoptera > Erebidae > Cybosia > Cybosia mesomella. Next base: position 21,970,689 of record OX276390.1, on the reverse strand, counting down.
GGACAGTGCGTAGCGCGTGGTATGGACTCGACTTGAGGCCGAAGCAAACGCGGTTAAATTGATATAAAACAAGCGGTTCATCGATATTAAAGCGGTACAAGATACGCTGAAAGCGGCGGTCGCTTTCACGCACTCCTATTTGTAGGAACATCTGACGGCAATCAGCCGACAGTGCAACCGAAAATAAGCGAAAATTCAAAATGATAGTAAATAAGTCACCCTGTAGATTAGGGCCACTATGCAAAATATCGTTGAGCGACAGTCCGGAACTAGTTTTACAACTAGCGTCTAGAACCGAACGTAACTTCGTGGTGGCTTTGTCGAGTCGAACCACGGCGTGATGCGGGATGACGTAGTCGGGGCGACTTACGTCTAATTCAAGTGGCGCGGGCGATAGATATTTTTTATCTAAATAATCACGAATTACTTCATTATAAGCGGTGCGTAGCTCCGGCGCAGATTCCAACTTCTTTTCTAAACAAGCGAAACGTTTACGAGCGATGTCAATCGAACTACCTAATGAATAAACGTCCGAACTGAAGGGTAAAGCGACGGTGTACCTACCTGTCTCTTTATCACGTTCAGTAGTCTCGCGATACAAGTGCTCGCACTCAACTTCGGCGAGCGACTTAGAAGTCGAAATTGCGACGGGAGCCTCGTCGATTTGCCAAAATCTTTTAAGTAAAATATCTAGCGAATCTTTATCAGAAATATGCGGTGAGACACTACAACATGTGAGCGGCGATTTATAAATGGAAGCGGTTGGTAAAGCGGGAACAGTGCCCATAATAATGTAACCGAGTACGGTTTGAATAGCGGGTGGAGCGAAAGAATTACTGCTAACTACACCAGGTAGCAGTAGGTGCGGGAAGAGCGAAGCCCCGATCAGAACATCGATACGTCCTGGAGCGTCAAAGGAATCGTCGGCCAACGGCAGACCCTGAAGGTAAGGTAGCGCGGTGACGTCGACGGGCGCGGTGGGTAAGTCGTCAGTAATATTGTCGACTACCAAAGAACTAACGTTATATTTTACGTTAGAATTAAAACGTGAGGAGAACTGAAAATTCGCCGAACCCCTGACGGTTTTTTCAGTTCCGCCTATACCCTTAACTTTAGGATGTAAATTAGGAAAATTTATTTTATTTAAATTTAAACGTCTACAACATTCAGATGTGATGAAGTGACTTTGCGAAGCACTATCGAGTAAACAGCGAGCTCTATGTTCTTTATTATAAGAATCCCGTATTATGATAACCGCCGTCGAAAGTAAAACGGTTACGGGCGCGGTACATTGCTCCTTATACGCGGGGAGCGAGCTGTTAACGCGAGCCGGAGCGGCAGTGGACGCATTACACAGCGGTACGCTAGTGTCGCGGCTATCGCACGGCGGTGGGGCGCGCGGCGCCGAGTGCTCAGTGGCCGGCGGCCGCGGCACCTGATCGGAGCGTCCCGGGTTCGCGGCAGTGCGCGCGGGCGGTGAGTTACGTTGTTCGAAATGCAATAGTGTATGATGCCTATTAAAACAAACTTTACATTTAATGTTCGACTGACACATACGAGATCTGTGTTTGACACTCAAACAATTAATACAAGCGTTATTGTCTCTGGCAGACTTATAACGGTCCGTAGGGGACATATTAGAAAATGCGGGACATTTGTATAAATTTTCATGAACAATGTTATTACATAAACACTTGTATGTGTCGGTGACGTTAACATAAGACTGCGGGTGCGGGAACCTCGGCGGTCGATCAACATTAGTGGCGCGGGGCGTGGCCTTCCTCACCTCACTGTGAGACTACTACAAGAAGTATTCTGAAGAATACGATGTTGATCTCTAACAAAATTAATTAAACTATCAAGTTTAGGTATCCCGTCATCCTTACAAGACATTTCGAACGAACGTACAGTCTCCGAGTCAAGTTTCTTAACGGCGATTTGAAATAGGATAAAATCGGCAAGATCGTTAATTTTTAAATTCTTAAGTGCGTTAACAGCGGAAACAAATTTATCGGTAAAGGAACCTAAATTAGCGGACGATGCGGATGAGAACGATTTATATTCAAAAAGATGATTTAAATAAGTTGACGCAAGAAGGCGTTTATTTTCGTATTTTTTAACGAGACAATCGAAAATTAAATTATAATTATCGCTATCTGGACGAATGCCTGAGAATGCGGACTGGGCCTTAGTAGATAGTTTACCCATTAAATAATATAACTTTTCAGAATCGCTAAGAGAGGGATTGTCATGGACAGTCGCTTTGAAAGATGCGTAAAATAATGGCCAATTACAAATATCTCCGTCGAACGACATAATTTCGATCGGCGGCAGACGCGTTTCAATTTTTCGCGGTTTAACATCACCAGATTCGGATTTACTAGCCTTTAAAGAGTTTAACTCGTTTTGAAAATACTTAATGCGACAATATAAATCTTCAAAGATTGTCCATGGCTGCTCCTCGATTGCAGCTTTAGGATTGCATTGCAAATTCAAATTATTATAAGTTTCTAAAGCGTCTTTAAATTCAGTGCGAATTATATCAATATTAATGCAAGCACAAAGAAAGGTTTCAGGAGATTCGGTATTGTTTTTAACACCTTTCGTTAAGTTATAAATACTTTGTACGCGGGCAAACAGCGTATTGCGCCGCGACAGTGCGATTTGCAATTGAATCAATAGTTCTTGCATTTTAGGCGATTCAGTGTCAGGCATTATGACAAAATAATAATAATAATTTTGCGGGATAAATAAGTAAAACACACTATTAAGTGCGAATAATACGCGGCACCGAGGGTAGGTAGGTATGACTAGCCTCCGCTGGTGGCTCGCAAGGCGCGGTTAGCAGAGTAAGTATCTACCAAGTTCACAGACGCTAAAAGGAATATAATATTTGTGTTTAGTTATATAAAACTATACCAATGAGCGGGAATAACAATAATATTCGCGGGAATAACGAAATGAGCGGGAGTTCAATGATCTTGGCCAAGGCGGCGCGATGTCATGAACAAGTAGGCAATATTAATTAATTAGTAGGTCTAAACCTATCTAGGTATGAATGCCGTAATTAGGCAGTAATGGCCTGTAAAAAGATGCGGATGCGGTAATTACAAATATAATTCAATATTAACTTGTTTCTATGCTGGTTTCTAGGTAGGTATGTAGTAAAAAACCTAACTTATACAAAATGCGGGTGAATCTATGCGGTTTTAACCGACCAAAAATGCGGATAATAATACGGTAACGAATGACCAAAATGGATAATTATTCGGCAATGAATGACCAAAATGGGGATAATCCGGCAACGAAGGATCAAAATGGATACTGCGGAAGGTCCCTGGAAAAGAGACCCACCTAAGCGGGTGAAAATAAGTGGACTGTAAGGCGCGGGTTCGAATAATGACTACAGAACTAAAAATTGGTTGACACACGCTCTGCGGGGGTGAGGAAATGGAATGGCACAGTACCTTGGTAGCGGCTTCTCCGTAGCTTGAGATCCTGGATAATGCAGGGGCTCCTTCCGTGGCTTTCGACTCACAAATTAATTACACACAGCGCTTAATGTTATGTATATGAGGTGCACAACACAATTATAGTATCTGTCGCGGCGGGTGGCTATTTCATGGGAAACAGCGAAGGGATGCGGTGGCGAGAGCGTCTTCCGTGACGTCTCGCGAAAACTCCAAACGACGACTGATTGACACATTAGTTCCGGTAAACATAACCAAAATTCATAGCCCGCTGTCATAGCGTTTTGTTGCTTTCTCTCTCCCACGTAAGCGCAAAGGTCGTGCCAAAGTAGGACAGAGACAGGAAATGCATTGCGAAGTGTCAACCAAGAAAACTATGCGGGTATATTAAAATATTGAAGTACGTAACTAATTCTTAATGAGCACACAGATGGCGCTATGAGTAGGAAAATGTATGTGGCGTTAACAGGGCTCTTTATTTTACATAGCATCGAAACTGACCCTCTTGCATTCTTATAAAATTCTTTAATGGATGCATCCAACATTTTTTATGAAATACGATATAAAGTACTTTTCCTTTATTTTAAACCTTCTGGAGTAAATATGATTAAAATGGTTGTTCTTTGACCACTTAGCGGCAATTCTAGTGCAATCACTTGAATCCTACTGACGACACACACTGAATTTATTTTAAGAAACGCCTCCGTATCCGTCACGTATACGCAGGTATGACGTCATATGCTGAATTTAGTTGGATTTCCGCACGATAAAAAAAAAAAAAAAAGGTATATTTGACTCCGTACACAGAATAGATAAATAATAGATGGCAGTGATGTTATTTGTTAAATGGTAAACGTGTCATTAGTTGGTAACAATATTTTTCTTAAATGAACACCTATTTTCAATGTTTTCTGTGAATTAAAAAGGTAAATTTTCCCTTATGGGAAGGATACAACCCTCAGGGTGATGCTGCTCAGACGACCAAGCAACACCTTTCCATGATTAACAATAAAAACACTGTTTGTGGTGAAATCACAGTATGTTTATTAACAATATAGGTACCATATTAAGCATAAGTTAAATACAAAATTTATAACACAAGGTCGTTGGTAGCGGGTTCTGGTCGAGTAGCGCTCATCACATTTACCTTACGATGGGCAGTTCAACTACTAAATTATAAGCTATAAGTTTTAATACCTGGTGCTGTAGGTATTGAGAGGCTTAAGGGTAATCCCTACGGTACCTTCCTCAACTGCGAGCCGGGATGGGGTTCATTTTCAAGCTACCAGGCCTGGGATGCCTCCATCCTAAAGTGTCTCGGCAAGTACACTGCTCCACAAGCCATACCTTGTGGTAGATTAGGCTAGATTGAGCCGCTACATGCAAATTTACATCAAAGTATGTATGTAACTGAAGGTTGAGGCTATAGTCATTGGACTATAACAATATATTATCAATACAAATGCATTGCATCAAAAGGGAAAAAAGAACTCATGTGAATAATCGCAGAAAGTCCTCCTGTGACAAGATCTTCGAAACCCACCAAAGCCCAAAACCTCAAACTTATGAATTGGACATGTGAAAACGAACATCGTGTCAGCACGTGTCGTGGGAACAATGTGGTCAAAGAACTGTCGAAACAGTGAATTGAATTCCACTTGATTATCAACCCGTCGCCATGAGCTCGAGGCTCAGGATCCCCTCGATACAATCTTTTTGGTATGATGTGAGATCTTTCACGCGTATCGCCATCAAGAGAAAAGGACCATCCGGAAATGTCAACACCGTCATTAGCACGGATGCTGTCACATTTTTCTGGCTTGAAACATAGCCTTTTAATCTACGAGTATGTTGTAAAACGTTCGAATACGATTTGCAAAGTTAATCTGAAGTTTTGCTAGAAACGCGAAAGATGTTCAAAATTCAGTCACATTGAAAAGTTTGTGATGAGAACTTTTTAGGGTTCCGTTGCCAAATGGCAAAAAACGGAACCCTTATAGATTCGTCATGTCTGTCTGTCTGTCCGTCCGTATGTCACAGCCACTTTTTTTCCGAAACTATAAGAACTATGCTTTTGAAACTTGGTCAGTAGATGTATTCTGTGAACCGCATTAAGATTTTCACACAAAAATAGAAAATAACATTAAATTTTGGGGGTTCCCCATACTTAGAACTGAAACTCAACAATTTTTTTTTCATCAAATCCATACATGTGTCGTATCTAATAGATCTTCAAAAATGATATTGAGGTTTCTAATATCATTTTTTTAAGACAGAGATAGAGACACTTCCAAAGTGGTAAAATGTGTGTCCTGTAACTTCTAAAATAAGAGAATAATAAAACTAAAAAATATATATATATATGATGTACATTACCATGTAAACTTCCACCGAAAATTGGTTTGAACGAGATCTAGTAAGTAGTTTTTTTTATACGTCAAAAATCGTAAACGAAAATTTACCTTTCATTCAATCAACTCAAATAGAAAAATTAAAAAAAAACATTATGTTACTTGCTGCTACGGAACCCTTCATGGGCGAGTCCGACTTGCACTTGACTGCTTTTTTGACTTTTGAGAGATCGGCATGAAATTGAGACTGAATTTTGAACATCTTTTTACTACGAAAATAAAATTGGCCCTCTGATGTGGATGAATTTTGGCACAGAAATAGATTATAGTCTGGATATCGGTTGAAGGGGGTCCACCAAGACCTACGGGGCCAAGCCCACCTCACCTGCAAGCCGGTTCACCTACTTATTGATGGACGAGCTAGCTACTCGTAAATTTAAAAGTAGGTACAGAACCCCGTTGGGGTGTGTGTTGGGTAACCTCCTCGAGTGTCGCTCCGATTCCGATCCCGCTGCAGTCCGGGGGGAACGGAATCGGAGCGGCCGGTACACCCTGGGCGGCGGTCAATGGCTTCCCCTTCACCCCTTCATAGGGTTGGCATTGATCGTCGGCCAATACCCAACGTGGCGGGAACACATCGCTCTCCGTACTCCTCTGCTTTCAGAGGAGACAGGATGAGCGATGCTGTTAGTGGTGAGATGGCCCAGGGTCAGCCGGGGTGCGAGGGATATGCTCTATGGGTAACCTTACACCCCGGCGTCTGAAGACCCGAGACGGCGTGCGGTTTTAGTCGGTGCAAGCCCGACATAAACGCCCCCGCTGGCCGGCGGGGGGGTATTCGAAGGGATTTCCGCACGAAAAAAAAAAGGTACAGAACCCCGTTAAAATTTCATTTTTCAAACATAGGTAATTTCAATTCGACTTAGCAAGCCAAGAAATTCATGCTGGTATGCGGACACGACAATCGGTTTTCCTGTTTTCAATTATTCGTATTTAAATGTTACTATAATAATAAAATTTACTACCTACCTCATTTTATTCTAATGTCTACATTACAATAAATACAAATAGGTATTCAACTTAACAGGCCCTTAAAACAACCTTTTTTCATTAGATCCTACGCTTTTTTTTATTAAATGAATTAGATATAAATGACCTGAAAGGTCTCATGAAACTTACATCCGAAGTTGCAGATTAAAGTTTTGAGCAATTGGTACAGTACAGGCTCTCAGAAGTTGCTGAACACCAACAAATTTACAAACGATGTTTACATTGAAATAAATTGATAAATAACTGTAGTCGATAAAGGTATAACGAAAGTTTTAATGCTAATGCATTTAACCCGCAAAATACCGAAAGAAATCCGGAATAACTTCATGAAACCTAAATTCCTAAGTAGGTCTTTCGAGCCTGTTCATTCTGCGACTTCAGGAAGATTAAATTAATCCATGAAGATTTAATATAGGGATTTAATTTCAATGCTAGACCAATATGTATTCGTATACTGCGGTCCGACCACGACGTGCATGCAGCGTCTCATGTATAGCTCCATCTCTCTCCTCCTGAGTCGTTGCCCAAAACTAAATAGCTTTTTTCACGTTTTGAATCGCTTGCTCTAAAGTTTTGCAGAGCATTCTGAATCATTTAAGAACGCCACTAAAATCTAATTGCCGCAATTTCCTGTCTGAATATTTCTAAACAGCGAACCTGCACAGCTGTCAAGGCATCTGCCAGTTAAATTGAAAAATTGTTAAAAACGGTTCTTCCGTAACAATATGAGGTCAGTCGTCCGTCACTCGAAATATTCGTCCGAGCTACAACCTGTTATAGAAGTTACTACTAAGAAGTTTTATTGTTTATTTATTAATCAACTCCAAAAACCGATAATTCAGCAGACGTTTTTCTTATACCTTTTTTTTTTTTTTTTTTTTTATCGTGCGGAAATCCCTTCGGATACCCCCCCGCCGGCCACGTTTTTCTTATACCTACTGTTAATGCTACTTTATTCCATGATCACTTGTGATGTGTGTCCAACTTGATAAAATCGATATGAAGTGATGTCATTCGACCCTATATATGAAAACGTTTTAAAGGCCTCTTTGAAGAAAATTCTCTTAGGAAACCTATAGGACCACTAATTAATCTATTACAAAATACTCTCCTCCTCCTACTCGACTCCTTTTGTTCAACAGCCTCAGGCCTATCATCGGATTGCATGTCGGCGTTTCTACCTTTTTTTTTTAACGTGCGGAAATCCCTTCGGATTCCCGCCGACCAGCGGGGGCGGTTATGTCGTGCACCGACTAAAACCGCACGGTGTCCTGCCCAAGTAAATAAATAAAATAAATAAATATTCTACGACATTCCACACAGCGCTTTCTAGACCCAAAGTAAGCATAGTTTAACTAGCTTGTGTTATGGGTTCCAGAATGCGGATAAACATACTTATATACTTTTTTTTTGTAAATACATACATATTATACATAGAAACACCCAGACCAATGCAAATAGACATATTCATGCATACAAATATTTGCACTGAGCGGGAATCGAACCGCGCCCCCTGTCGTAGCAGTCGACCGCTACGCCACAGAGGCCGTCAAGTGTCCATTGCCGGGCACCCCGGGTAAGCCCTCGAAACGTACCAAGGTCCGCTGGTATCCCTGGGGTTACCAGCGGACCTTGGCCGCCAGCGCGGCCTCGCCTGGTGTGGTCGGGTTTTATCCCGCGTCGGTGAGTAGGCAGGCGTGTGTAGGACACACACGACACGCCTCTCCGCCACGGCCTGCTTCTGTACGGACGGCGAGTCGGCCAACTGCCGTCCTCAGGTCCCGATCATGGAGGTCGTTAGTCCCGGGCGTAGACGAGTCTGCGGCGTCCTCGCCGCAGACTGCGGAACTCGGGGGCAGGGTTCTCTCCCGATTATAAGTATTACCTACTTATTTCATTCGACTAAAAATTGGTGGCGTATCAACGTCTAGCTCTTTATTTAATACTAAAAAGCACAATCACCCGTTGTTGTATAACTAATCTATAAATATTAATTATACATAATCTTTAATAATGGAATTCAAGGCCGATCACATAATTTGATACCGGCTTAAGTATCAAACAATAGATACATGTGTGAGTTTTAATTCCAGTATAAAACCAATACAACCAGTTTTGAATAAGTACCTACGTATATCACGTTACATAATTTAAAAAACTGTTGTAAAGGTAGTCCGCTTATACCACATTTCATTGCCAGTTTTAGTTTACAAGCAACGGTATCGGTGCTTAAGGTCAAATTTAATATGTAAATTAATTCATTTACATATCAACATACCAATAGAATATTTATATCAGCGGTATATAAACGTAGACCGGCTAAATGACTCACACCTAGAAGGTAATTCTCATAGAAATACAATCACTTTACAGTTCTGTTTTATTTTCGTATTTATTTATTTAACTACTAGCTATTGCTCGCGGCTCTACTCGCATGAAAACTGATCGCGTTTACGCGATCCAAGGAAACGTATTCGCGGCATAAAAAGTAGTATCTGTTCTATTCCAGATCATAATCTATCTCCGTGCCACGTTACATCCAGTTTCGAGGTCGGTTTTGCGTGAAAGACTAAAAAACATGAAAAATCCGTACTTACATCCAACTTTCATAAGTACGAGAGGATTAGTTACTTAATATCATTTCATTCTTGTTGAAATATTGAGTCGCCACAAATAAAATATAACACAGATAATTGTAAATCCTTGAAAATCATAGAAATGTGTTTTATAGTTGTCGTCGTTTTATCTCAGTTGAATCTCGGGACAATTTCACTCACAGACCGGGTCGTGTTTGTAACGATTTTCATGAGTGAAATAAAGGACTCTTCCAATTTAATCACTCGCTTAAACTGGCAAATCTTTTTGTATCTTTTTTCTGTTTGCGGAACAATAGACTTGGATAAGTGGCACCGCAGAAGATAAAGATAAGATGCATTAATTATCTACTAAGTAGCTTGAAATAAGAATTCCAAGATAATAGATAATTAAGCTGCATTTAACAACAGTTAAACAAGTTTTTCATAATTATTAATTACCGCAAAATGTTATCTGCTAGTTTTTTATACGGAACAAATGGTTTCAAGTATAATTCACTTTATTTACTGTATATAATAGTATATTGTAGCTCTGTAAGTATTTGATGTTTCGATGATAACCTAAGAATTCTGTAAAGATGGAGCCTAATGATATACCTTATTTATTTATGTATCTGTCGCTGGCGGTTTGATCGAAGTGTAGAAATTGAAATAAAACTATTTTTAACGGATTCTATCGCGGTTTATTTGATGTTATTTTATATTTTACATTGAACCCGACGTTTCGGTTGCTTTTCAGCAGCCATATATATAGAATCCGTTAAAAATAGTTTTATTTCAATGTGTAACATTCGCGTAAACTTCCGACAATATCATGAAGTGTAGAAAGATAAAACAACAGTATTTCTGGTACCTTTTTATTTATTTTTTCGTGCGGAAATCCAATCGGATACCCCCCCGCCGGCCAGCGAGGTCGGATATGTCGGGCCTGAACCGACTAAAACCGCACGCCGTCTCGGGTCTACAGACGCTGGGGTGTAAGGTTGCCCATAGAGCATATCCCTCTCACCCCGACTGACCCCTGGGCCATCTCCGGTTTCGAGATGGCCCCCTTGGGAGTATTTCTGGTAAATAAGTCGTCGAAGTTGGTAACGATAGTTTTCGAGACTTCGTTTATGACCAAACAAAAATTATTTGTTTGAATGAATTAAATTTTTGTTTTTAAATTTGATTACAAAGTATGCTTTGTAATCAAATTTAAAAACAAAAATTTAATTACTTGTTTTAAACGTAATAACAAATAGTACGGACTTATAAAAATATTTTTTTGCTTTTTTGTTCCTTCTTAATAAGTATTTCAAGTAGTTTTTTTTTAATTTAATCAAGTATTTTATTGTACTTGTTACTTGTACTGCTTAAGTAGTAGGTAGTAAGTGCACGTGCAATTTTAGACCGCAGAATTACTAAAAACGGTTTTAATTTTGCTTAGAATAATATTGGAACAACTAAATCGACAGTAACTATTATTAGGTAGATTTCGATGAAATCGATCTACCTTTTTTTTTTTTTTTTGTCGTGCGGAAATCCCTTCGGATACCCCCCCCGCCGGCCAGCGGGTCTACCTATTGGTTTCTTGACTACTGTCGAATTTTAAAAAAAATTCTTCATACGAGGTCTAGTTATGACCCCCTTTTTTTTTTTTTTTTTTATAAAATTGTAAATTAGTTTTGTCTGTCTAAACATATTTAAAAAATAATACTTTTGTTATGTTAACTGAACGATTCTGAACACATCAATATTTTTCTAGTCTGTTTGTTCGCATGCCGTTTGATGTGGTTTTTTCTATTAGAAATGCCTTAGTCAGACTTAACTTAAAACCTATCATATGTTTGATTCCAATTGGTTAAGTAGAACCAGATATATGACCAAAAAACGATAACAATCAAATAGTCTTTATTCTCGAAATAAAATGTGTACAATCCACGTACAAAAATTGAATTCATCATTATGTAGGTAACTACCTATATATAGGTATGCTGTTATCTCTAAAGAGTTTCAATGTATTTTGCTTAGGTATTTCTATAGCAAAGTACCAATCTGATTGATATAATACCCATAAATCATAATAGCTCATTCTACACATTTTTATTGTTTGTCGGCTATGAGTTTCATTGTGTGCCGTTGTTCAATCCAGCGAAACAACAATAAGTCACAAACCTTAAAACATATCAATCACTACACATTTCCTCTTGGCTTGTGACGAGTTTCCTGATATATCTTTGATGGCCAACGTCAAGCCTAAATAGAATTAGAATCACTTCTTCAACCTTTGACCGGGACACCCCATTTATCTCTGTGGATGTCTTACAAGGCGATTAAGGGATGCTATGTTTCCGACAACAAACGTACAGTTCATGAAATGTGGGTACCAATACATCTCTACCTACTTCTTGGGGGACATAAGGGCGTTAGACGTATTATGTTAATTTACACCATACCGCTATCTTTATTCGCATGACCAAACTAGAAAAGCATGTAATCAAGTAGTACGCGGCCATAACGGCGCAGTCCGGCAGCAAACAGGTGTGCAATAGATGTGCTAGTTCTTTATACTACTTACGAAACACGCGGCCAACACCAACCGGCCCTACGGTGTACGGTACTTTGCACAGTCCCGCCTTTTGGCACATATCGGGAAGAAGAGCGAGAGTCCGGCTAAGATCGGATTACTTCGGTTTTATAGAGTGTTCTCTCTTGTCGTCTCTCGCGTTCGGTTGGACATCTTCTTTGAGTAGTTAGAACCGAATTTTTAATTTTAATGAATACTAAAATTATAAAGCTGAAGAGTTCGTTTGTTTGGTTGAACGCGCTAATCTTAGGAACTACTGGTTGGAATTGAAAAATTATTTTTGTGTTGGATATACTATTTATCGAGAAAGGCTATAGGCCTTATATCATCTCACTACTATCCAGGGGAGCGGAGCAGTAATCATATATGTCAACAAATCGGGCAAATTCCCATACATTATCGTATATCTAATAAATTATAGGCATGTAGGTATGGGTTAAATAGGTGCCACGGGGGATCGAAGTATATACACACACAGTTATAAATAAAAATGGTTTTAACTCCTCTATAGAGGTATCAAACTGTCAGTCGGCCTGTCCGACTCAAGCCTATCTTAATCGAAATCTCACTCTTCTGCCCGATGTGCCAAATCAAAAACTGGGTACTGTAAATATGCGCCATTTAGTTCGAACTGCCGACCGATAAAGAGAACGTTCTAATTAAAAACATAAAGTCACAAAGAAAATTTCGCTGTTCTCCTAACTGCTTCCCTTTGTTCAACATCCGCATTGAATTCCGAATACCTAACTACCAGATCATATGCCTCGTAGAGAAAGGAAACGAGTAATGTATGCTATGTAGCCTTCATTTGTTTGTGCTGGTAATTTACAATGTGTAAAATTTGCTACGTATGTTCATACTTATATGTGTAAAACATATATATATATAAACAGTATACTGACATCTACATTTCGATGACTGTATTTTTCAGTCCCGCGCAATTTGGATGATTATTGCAGTCAACCGTCATAAATATAATGGATGTTTGCTATCGGATACAACATTTCTATAGGCGAGGCCGCGGTAGCGGCCAAAGTCCGCCGGCAACCCTGGGGTTATCCTTAGTTATATTGTCCCCGTTATCAAGATATTAGATCGTGATAAATAAATAATAATAAATAAATATTGTACGACAAAGTACACAACGCCATCTAGACCCAAACTAAGCAGAGCTTGTCATATGGGTTCTAGAATGCGGATAAATATACTTAAATACTTTTTTTTTTGTAAATAAATACATATTATACATAGAAACATCCAGACCAATGCAAACATACATATTTGCACTGAGCGGGAATCGAACCCGCGACTTTTGGCTTAGCAGTCGAATGCACTACCGCTACGCCACAGAGGTCGTCATTTATTTATAATTTATTGACTGTCTAAATCTACGCTTAAAAGTACGCGATGAGTAAGAGATGTGGTGGCGCTTGTATTCTATTTCGCTATGTTTTTTGGTCCCACATTGGTGCGAGCTGAAGACAGGGCGCTATGGCGCTCATTAGGGTAGACCTATGTCCAGCAGTGGACTAGAATAGGTTGATGATGATGATGATGATGACTGGTGCGAGCCTATTGTCATCAAATGTTTACTACCAGATGCAAAACAGCTTTGTCCTTTAGTCTCCTTTTACGCCATCCACTGAAATAAATGTGACTTATTATATTATACCACGCGGCAAATGGTAACGGAATATGCAAATGAATAGCGCAGCAAAATGAATGAAATGCATGACCATGTCACACAGTCGAATCAACACAATAATTACGTCTGCGAGAATGAAAACCAGTCGAAAAGTAAGCAATAAAATATTTGACGAACATTAGATGGTAATACAAGTTCGAAGCTTTTAGAAAACTGTCGAAGAAATTTTTTAGCTAGTTATAGAGAATTCTCAAAATTTCCACATAGACATCTACTATACTTCTTTATATTTATTATATGCTTTATTTTTTAGCCTGAAAGGTTCGGTTCGGCCTGGTCCGTATACTTGTTTTCTGAATCTGTACCCTTATTACTTAATTTTGAAAAAAAGTGTTACATTTGCCTTTTCTACATAGCACAGCAGAATGAATCTTCTCTGCTTCTGTGAAGAATTCATAAATAAAGGATACATCCCTTCAATTATAGAATGTTTACATTTTTAATGTGTTTACAGGCCTGAGGCAATAAGTTGAGCAAAAAATTACAGAGATAAAATACATATATAAACAAAACGCGGAGATATTACAAATAGATTAGTCAAAAACTCCACATAACCATAATAACAAAATACAAAGTTCACCAAACTCGTCTTAAATCCAACAATAGCAAGCCCAAGTTCATCCATCTGTGTCTATTGTTCTTCCCACATTATAAAATGAAGTGCTACACACCGAGGCCAAGTTCTAATAAGGAAGGGTTATGTCAGACAATGAATACGCCCGTGTAACATCATAAAGTGATAAAGTATAATGTTAGAATAATATAACAATTAATCAATATTCGTTAGAATTTATGTCGTACAATATTAAATATTAAACAATTGGTTTGTCGTCACCGTAAACTCTATGCTCCGTTTCCTACCTTGGCCCCTGACAATAACCCCAGTGTCGGATCACTGCGTAATGTTAGGCTGTTAGAAGCCAACATAATAACTTCATAACAAAAGCCAATTTAATAGATATTATGTAGTCTTTACCTAATGTATATAAAAAAAAATTATACCGTTGGCACAGATTACTTAATGGTTCTGCTTTCGTGCACTATTTGTTATTTAGTAAACTGTACAAATTATCTGCCTGGCCTGATTGTTCTCAAATAATTAACACTGAAATTTGAATTCGTCCATAACCAATGATCTTATATTAAAAAGAGAAAATTCTTATCATTGTGCATAATAACTATAAATATAATAACTATAAATTATAACTGCTGCTGATAAGAAATGTGTGACCTCATCATCATCTTAGCGCGATCTTAGCATGAGGACCGCTTTTTATTTTATGATGACTTCTTTTGGTTATCACGGGGGTAACTGCCATTTATACTCCCAACTCCTACAGGGAAGCTTGCCCCAGAGCTTCATTCGTTGATCAGCAGATACCAGCAAGCAGATGAGGTTATCTTGGGCTGCTAAGATGTTAACAAGACCCCATACAGCAAATTTAATTAAGTATCTCTTATGTCTCAAATGAGTCAATTTACCACAACCCTTAGACGCCTCTGTCGGTCCGTTCATCTGTCAACAGGCTGTAATCTCATGAACGGTGATAGTTAGATAGTTGAAATTTTCACAGATGATGTATTTCTGTTGCCGCTATAACAATAAACACTAAAAAACAGAATAAAATAAATATTTAAGTGGGCCCCCATACAACAAACGTGATTTTTTTGCAGTTTTTATCGATAATAGTACGTAACCCATCGTGCGCGAGTCCGACTCGCACTTGGCCGGTTTTTAGCATACATAGCAAAACATTTCATGTAAAGTAGGTTGCCAAGACGCACAAGCTCATAACGCTTTCATTGTTAAAAAAGTTTTTAGTTCTTAGAACTAAGTCTACGAAAGCTTACTAAAGGTATATCTTGGTAGTCAAGAAGTTTCAGGGATCCAAACTCCTTATATTTACCTATGGTTGATAATCATAAGTAACATAAACATAACAACACATAACATAACTTCACGCGTGTATCCTCGAAGTGCTCTTTTTAAATTCTGTAACGAAAATTAATATAATATGTATTTACAACATTAGATTATAATACATATGGCCTATGAATATAGGCCACAAAGAAAAGCTGATCGAATTGTACTTTAATGTTTCTCATTTTTATTAACAAGGCCTAAGGTTAATACCTAAATAATGAAACAAGAACCTCTAATTAAAGACGTATTCATAAAATTCTAAAGAATGCGCCGTTGATGAGTCAATAACGATACCATTTAAAGTTGTTTTGACTAATAAACTTCCATTTGCAAATCGATAGTAAAATTTTATAGGCAATTTATACGAACTCGTGGCTTTCGAGATTGTATAAAGCATTTAAACCTTTCTAGCTCATGCATCGAATACTTCAACAAATAATGTTCTTAGAAACATTGGCAGTGGAGTTACTTTTATTAGTTCCTACATCGTCATGAATGTTCCCTATACGGGTGTAGGTACAAATAACTTGTACCTACTCCCATAATACTTACATATTCACGGCATTCTAATTACACTGCTCCAACGGCCGTCGCTTTAAGTAGCGTCTTGAATGATTAACTATCACTCTTTTATCCCAATGCCCATCATTTCGTTCACCTATCCGATGTTACTATGTTTAAGGCTTAATTACTTTTTGGAAGTAGCTTTTGGGATGATTAGTTCACATTTTGCAACTATTTAAAACACTGCATTTGCTGTTATTAGTAGATAGGTACTTCTTTTAATTAAATTAAAAATTATGAAAGACCTCGACGTAGCTAAGAACGCTCCCGACTAATTCACCTTTCAAACCAAAAAATTATCATAATCGGTTCATCTATTCGGGAGCTATAATGACACAGACAGACACACACAGACTCGTCAAACTTATAACAACATCCCGTCGTTATTGCGTTGCGTCGGGGGTTAAAAATATAAATGTTTGGTTCTTTGTTTGTCCCGTATGCATTCCAATACTATTCAACTACACACCTTAAAAAAATTCGCTGCATGCTATCAAACAAACAAAGTATGATTGTGATTAAGTTTTAAAATCAAGTGGGTTCCATTATATTGAGTGCCTATAGACTAGTTTTCTTGTTACCTAAAACTAAATTGAAATTCCGGTAGCGGATTGTGTGCGTGGGATCTTAAAATATACGAGTAGGTACAACTCGAACTCAGCTCAGCTCAACTTTAACTCGTTTTTAACATTGAGTTGTTTCTAATGCTTTTTAGCCTCACCTGTATAACAAACTACTACTACCTGTTGTATAACTACCTACTTAACTAACTAGGTACCTTTTTAACATAATGTAAATAAATCTTGGAATCTAATTTAACTAAATTCTAATTTTCATATCGATTTTAAACTTAGTAACTACGTGATACCGGACAATACATTATTTTAATAAGCACTATCTAAGTAATCTGAATGCCAATTTAGTAACACCACGTTTACAAAACACGTAATTTCAATTTGATTAAAAATATCAACGTAAAAAAGCTTCAGTATTCCTTATGATCTGTTAAAACAAAACCTATCTACGTTTTCATGAGGTTTTCAAGTCTTCAGAATCACCTATAGTTTGATTCGCTTTTTATTAGATTTTGAACTTTAAAATGTATAAGGTTTTGTATGTTTAAAATCATAAATACACGTTTATTAAATCACACGTTTTAAAATCATAAATACACGTTTATTATATTATCACACCTTTTAAACACATAATTTTACTGAACCGGGCCTCTGATGATGGGGGTTAGGATGTAGGCAGTAAAACGGCCACTTGTGAACCCCTCGAGTAGGGTTTGTTTTAATTATTTCCTACTATTGCATTGGATATCCAGGATGGGGTGCTATGTGGCGCACATTGGGAATGGCCAGCAGAAGACTGCGATAGGCTATTGATTGATTGATTGATTACATTTGGTAACTAGCGTGGTATTTCCAATAATTAACTCAATAAAACGTAGACAAAGAGCCCACATACTTAAGCATAATTAACCACATTTGTTCGATCAGGCACACCATTTATCATGAACTGTGCCATTATACCGGGTGTTAGGGAAACGCTCCCGAAAGCGAAGACAGGCGATAGTACCTACTGACGATAAAAAGAATTTGGGCGATTTTTTTTTCAACCGGCTCAATTATTTTTTTCGTCTTTTTTTATTAGCATTATTCACGCTCTAATGTGTTAGCACAGCTAAATGAAACGATAATTTCATAAAAATGCATCGCTTTACCTAAAAAATGAATGCCGCAATGAATGTCGGTATGACATCGCCTGTCGTTGACCTCGTGCGCCGCACTGGACCGGTTTCCTTTACATGTAATAATACAATGAAGCGTGACTAATGCTAATAATAAAAATGATTTACAAAAATAGATTTGAACACCAAATAAAAAAATATTCAATATTTTATTTATCTTCAGTACTATCGCCAGTCTTCGTTTTCGGGCATTTCCCGAACACCTGGTATAGGTACGGACTCTGGAATCGTTCGGCGGTACCGAGGTCGAGTGAGATTTTATAAACATAACATAACTTAACTTCACGCCTGTATCCCCGGAGGGGTAGGCAGAGGTGTATTACACCTCTGAGATTTTATCTTGTTAGCAATCGGTAATAATAGGAGTGTCACTAGTAAAGTAGGTGTTATTAGGGTATAGGGTTATGTTAAGTAGTTTCTATATAATAATTTTAAATATTTTGTTGACGATATTGGGATATATTACCCGTGGTCCAACAGACTGTTGACACTTATAGATTTCTGACCAACTGAGCTACCTGGACAGGTCCTAGATATTCGTAATTCTCCGTATATTATACGTCTTGGGGATTATTAATATTCTCGCCCCAAGAAACAGGTGGTTCAGACCCACGTAGATAAAATAGGGGGCCGGTTTACAACCGCTAACCGCAATCTTTATCTTGACTCCATGTAACTGATAATTTCTTAAGAGGAACAAATAAACAGCAAAAGAACTTTGCCCTATCCTAGAATTGAACCAGGAACCTTTTTTTCTGTGCAGAAGTCCCTTCGGATCCGCAACGCGATATTTAAATAAAATAACTAAAACTGAACTAAAAAAAGAACAAATATGGTAAACAAATATAAAACCCCCACCGCATTTTTTTAATTTATTTATTTTTGTATTATTCTCAGGGTCTCCGTGGAAGGTCGAGGTGATGGCAGGGCCGGCGGGCGGCGGCGGAGGGGAGCCCACTCGGCTGATCCCTGCGAGAGTTCCAGCCGTCTTTGAAATAACCACCTCTCCAGGATCAGCTAACGTCAGCAAGAATGAGGTCAGTCTAGTATCAATACATCACGGTATAGAAGGTAGTTACCCATTTAATTTTTCCATCCGTAGTCTGTTCGAATACGCTGTGTATCTATTCTTAATATTTAGAAGCTGTTTAACAAGTACTTTTAGTACTTTTCCGTATTGATACATGGAAAGTAAAAATATTATACACTGTTTATATTTATGGATCTTTTCACAAGGTCCTGGTGTAGATTGGCATACTTCAGAGATCTATGACAACATTTCTAGTCCATCTCATTACTTTTTAGAATATTTTAAGCCACACGGATACTATAGTTATATCTGAATTATGTACTTACTGTGGAAACCTCATATTTTCAATATGAGTTGAGGTACCCATAGTCAGGGGTGTGTGTTGGGTAACCTCCTCGAGTGTCGCTCCGATTCCGATCCCGCTGCAGTCCGGGGGGAACGGAATCGGAGCGGCCGGTACACCCTGGGCGGCGGTCAACGGCTTCCCCTTCACCCCTTCATAGGGTTGGCATTGATCGTCGGCCAATACCCAACGTGGCGGGAACACATCGCTCTCCGTACTCCTCTGCTTTCAGAGGAGACAGGATGAGCGATGCTGTTAGTGGTGAGATGGCCCAGGGTCAGCCGGGGTGCGAGGGATATGCTCTATGGGTAACCTTACACCCCGGCGTCTGAAGACCCGAGACGGCGTGCGGTTTTAGTCGGTGCAAGCCCGACATAGCCGCCCCCGCTGGCCGGCGGGGGGGTATCCGAAGGGATTTCCGCACGATAATAAAAAAAAAAAAAAAAAGGTACCCATAGTCAGTAGTAGTAGTAACGTTAGAAAACGTTGATAATTAAATTACAGGTTCGAAGTTTTACCGTTGATTATGATATACTGAGAGCCCGAGTGGAGCTAATTAATAGAAATTAGTACAAGTGAGTTCTTCGCATAAGAAACATTACAGTGCGTACGTCTAATTCGTACAAAAGAAACACTCTAGTTATCATTCCAGATATCAGTTATTTCATTCTAGTACATATGCTCAATTACACTGAATGGTATAATTGAATGTACAATCTTCATAATAAGTTACTCTATTCGATATAAACTTTTCCCCGTGACTGGAATTCCCTACCGGTGGGTATCCGAAGGGATTTCCGCACGAAAAAAAAAAAAAAGGTACTGTTTAACCGCGGACAAAGATGACGCCACACAAACCAATTATAGTAAAACAATTTTTTGTTTTTTTTTGCTGCTAAACAACAGACGAGGCTCTGGCACAGGCTTTCCTTTCAGGGTTGGGAAGTCAGACGGCTGTCATTCCGTAAAAGGTTACATACCAATCAGAAACAAAAAGCGAACCTCGGAATTCAAAGCGCAAACTATTTAACTACCTACTACCTCCTAATTTAGAAATCGCTATGATGATGACTAATATTATTTTAACTCCAATGCGTCAGAACCACACTTCACTATACGTATGCTCTATTCGCGCAAATAGTCTATATAAGCGAATATTTACCGCGGTCTGTCGAACATGCCAAATATAAATGTCATAATTCACACACAAAATACTACAAATGGGCGTATTGACTGCGGCTGCAGCATGCTTACTAATACCTGTTGTATAAATACAAAGTTACTCAAACACCGCGAAGATAACGCTGGTGGATGATCACAAGTCATAAGAAACGAACTCGGTAAGTGTTATGAGTACCACAATAATTGATTTCCCGTGCCAGTTTCCATTAAAAAAATTCAATATTTCAATTGATACAAAATAATATATCTTTCCCAGGAAAAGTATGACGATGTAATTCCAAGACTTGGCATAACCATCGAATGAATTTAATGAATGTTGTCATGCATCGTATGTGTTATGTTTAGGTCATGATTCCATTGTTAAATTATTAGGTAACCAAAGCATTTTGTAGGTATGCTGTGCAAACGGTGAACGCTCACGCTTCTTCTTGGAGGTCGTCGTGATACACGTTTAATAGAATCATCCTATGCACGAATCATCCTACCTTTTTTTTTTTTTTTTTTTTTTTTTTTCTATCGTGCGGAAATCCCTTCGGATACCCCCCCGCCGGCCAGCGGGGGCGGTTATGTCGGGCTTGCACCGACTAAAACCGCACGCCGTCTCGGGTCTTCAGACGCCGGGGTGTAAGGTTACCCATAGAGCATATCCCTCGCACCCCGGCTGACCCTGGGCCATCTCACCACTAACAGCATCGCTCATCCTGTCTCCTCTGAAAGCAGAGGAGTACGGAGAGCGATGTGTTCCCGCCACGTTGGGTATTGGCCGACGATCAATGCCAACCCTATGAAGGGGTGAAGGGGAAACCATTGACCGCCGCCCAGGGTGTACCGGCCGCTCCGATTCCGTTCCCCCCGGACTGCAGCGGGATCGGAATCGGAGCGACACTCGAGGAGGTTACCCAACACACACCCCTTACCCGTAGTACCTTATGCATATATGGATTGCTATTATATCTACTGTTCAACAGGTTAACAGAGTGTGTATTGGTGGAGAGGATAGGTATCTAATAAAAGTTATAAAAATCACTTCACTTCGATAATATTGTTCTATAACCTAAAAGTACCTACATCATCAACTTCATAAAGTATTAATGCTGTCAACAATTGTGCAGGTAGAGGCAGGCTCATGTTGTATATACAACACCAGATAGTCTTCAGTAGAAGTCAACTCGTTAGCAAGATATAGTGTCCAATGGCCAAGCAATCAGATACCGGACATCGGTGTGGTATTCAAGCTGTTTCTTAAAGAAAATAAATCACAGGAAAAATACATTTACCTGCGCACGAATACGAATTATAATGTTATTGTTAAGTGAAAGTTTACCATATCGGATAAAATTACTTGAAAATTAGGTACATTGACATTACAACAAGCATGATGCTCTTGATGGTAGGCATTTATGAAGATTTAATGAAAAAATAATTTAAATTATTTACAGAGCACTTTCACAGAATAAATTCATATGAAAGAATGAAAGAAACGTTTGCATGTTTTTGCAATGCATATTTTACTACACTTGACCCGTTGGTCCTACGAGTCTAAAACTAAGGTCAATCTACTACCATAAATACTACACATTACACAATACATGTGCACAAACTACTCAGACTCACGCGATATTCGCCTTATTCGCTGTTCGCACTTATGCGTTATGCGTGCTAATAAACCAAATTATAGACGAATAAACCCTACACACTTCGTCGTATGCGGCCGAATACGGCGAATAACGAATAGCGAAGTGTGGCTCCGCCAAGGAAGGAAGGGAAGGACCCAAAATTGTACAGGCGATGAAATTATATTCGCGTAGTAAATTTAGTGAAGTCGTGTGGATGTCAAAAATCCCTACTTAAACTTAAATAAAAATCAAATAAAGTAAAACCTCATGTCGTTTACCACTAAGAGAGTACTGATCTTCTTACCCCAAAAAACGTTAGGAATTGGAAACTCTTGTATAGAAATTAAATACCTTCGGAGTCAAACAAATACTTCAGCTTAATATTTTATCCACTTTCAAAGGCAGGACTTCAAAAAGAATCATTGAATTGCTGATGTTACATATTCTTACATAAAATTACAAGTCACAATACCTACTCTTGACATGGTTTTAATTTCGTATAAGTATTTAATAAAAATCAAGTAATTAAGTTCAATAGGTGTACTAAACATCAATTAGTGTGTTAAAAGAAACTAATTTAACAGTAACTGAGTGGGTCTATCGCTGATTGCTGAAAGAAAACAATTTGTAAGAAATGTGTATGTTTATAATTTTTTGAATTATGCATTACGTCGCTGTTTACGTGGTGTTTCAATGAATGAATTCGTTTTTTGTAGGTTTTTAGTTAATTGTTATTTTTATAACAATGTATGTCATTGAACTGTGAAGTCCTCTATATACAAAGAGCTTTAATACTCACACCTTGCGTCTGTAATCTATATCCTCTCTCTTCATCCGAGCGCCAATTCTGATTGCATCCGAAGCTTGCATGTTGGAGCCCGGGATCCGTTCTACTCTTCCTTTCCATGATTTGATTTGGTTGGCTTTTACGGGATAGACTGCCGTCTGACCTTCCCAACCCTGGGAAGAAATCCTGCGCCAGGTCACCAGGACTAGCAGGTCAGGTTGGTTGTACCCCGAAGATCTTGGTGGGGCCTCATAAGATGTATGGGGTCATGAGTAGTCCAAAATAAGGTAATAATAATGAATAAAGTTGTCATCATGAAGGTACGATTATTAATAATTGTACCTATCTTAAACTACTAGAATTTACTACAATTTACTATAAAATTTAAATAACGTGCTAATTGCAACGTTATTTACATTTTAAGTAATACTTACAGGTAAGATCTTTTAACATGAGAAATTTTTATACAACTCATTGTATGTGAATAATTAATAATTATTATTAATATTCGTACCTTCATGATGACAACATTATTCATTTTTATGCACTTGCAACTACTGCCTATATTATTTTGCTACGTTATTTACAAGTCCTCATATTTTGCAACATTTGCTGGCAGTACCGAAAACCAGCTGTGGGCCGTGGTGTCACCCGCGTTCAATTTTTCGAAATAAATAGTAGCCAGGATTTACATCTAACCTACTGACTACTGCTATCATTATCGCCGCGGGAGTGAGCGCACACCCTTACTGTTAGGTTTGTCGAAATTTACCTGGAATCCAGCCACTTCAGTGTAGGAAAAACAAACAAGTTTGTAGCATTAGTCAGATAAACCCTATTAAAGTTAATAGGTAAGTATTCGATAGTACCTCGATAAATAGTAGAGTAGAGTATTTAGCGATAATTTTTCACAATTTAGACCTCTATTGAATATAATGTTAATCAATAAAAGTAAACGCAAGTGTTTATACGAGTAGCTTGACAGGTAATTCGTTGTAACACGAGAAGCGTTTACTAGAGCATACGTTTCTATCTATTTAACTCTCATAAGTACGAATAGTTAATTATTCATTCATTTTTATTGGCCACACGGGAGATTATGGAGCGATGTATTTCTAAACGAGGTATACAGAAAAGTTACACAGGAAATAAATTAAACTATGTGAAATGGCAGTATATTAAGGTAGGGGTGGTAAAATAGTAGATACCTATTAAGTTTTAAGTGAATTTTTGATAAATGGCTTTTTGTAGGAATTAGCCATTGCCTATGAGGCTAAGATTTATTATGTGGTTATATTTATTTATCACTTACCTAAATAGTGGATTAAATCTATGGCAGATTTTTCAGGCCCAAAAATGGGTTTCTCCTTTGAAAATTTTCTCTGAGCCCTAGTTCACATAATAGCTGTAATTTGCTAATGCTATTCAAACAAATCAATGTACCTAATTAGAAGATATTTAAAAAAAGGCCCGCTGACTTTCTTGCTGGAGTTTTGTAAGTGACCTTTTAATGGTTTATACAAACTAAATGATTTTTGACTTTGAGTATTATAATATTTCCAGGTTGGTGTAACAGTGACAGCTCCTTCTCGTCGGCCTGTAACCGCGCGAGTTCTGGATGTAGCTGAAAGACCAGGGGTCTACCGCATCGAGTTCACGCCTGAGGAAGTAGGCACGCACTTGGTTGATGTAAGTTCTATCACTCACATTATCACGGTCTTAAAAAAGAGTACTGCTAGTGACGTAATAAGGGACTTGAAAGGAGGTGAAAATTGATATGTTAGCATGAAACGTTAATGACAGTATAGGCAACTCGTGAAGTATGTAAGGACAGAAGTCGATGGCGGGTTCTTGTCTCTGCCTACCCCGGAGATAAAAAGGCTTTGATTTGCTAGATAGGTATTATATTTGAACATTCACAATACAAACATAAAATCAAAATGGACATTTGAAGGAAGTGGGTCGCGGCCAGTTAGTGAGAGCACTCAGTAACTCAGTATCCGATAGTATGTTATTGTGTAGCTATGTCCCACTCAAGATTGCTTTTCTCGGATTTAAAAGCTCTTACCAACCTACTACCAAGAGATTTATTATTCCTTATAACCACTGTGTACCAACTTCCATCAGTCAATAACGACATCCTTAGTTAGGTATATAAATATTTGTCGGAGCAGGCGTTTGGGTTCGCCGTCCAAACTCAATTAGGTGTCGGATCAGCAATTGAGGTCACTGACCGAGCTTGATTAGCTGATGTTGAAAGCAGCTGTTGGGTCATTGAACCTTGTTTGATGTACTTCCCGACAACTGCGCTAGCTAGCTTATTGTCCCAAACCGACCAGGTTGCTGCTAACCCTTGAACCGTAGCAGGCAGTGTACTCTGCCTATTGGCCTGGAAGTTTACAGTAGCCAACGAGATTGAGCTGGTGAACTGTGTTTATCCTACTATATATATCTATCTTATCTTTACATAATGGCATATTATTACAGGTATTAATAGGAGAGGACAAACTGGCTGCAGGTCCACTGGTAGCCAAAGTGTATGATGCCAGCCTAATCAAAGTTACAGACGTTGGCAACGCGGTGGTCGAACAAAAATGCCAGTTCAAAGGTACGTTATTTACATATTTTATCTATACATATTATGTATTGATGGCCTTAATGACCTAAAACAAACGCATGCTAATTACAATTGTAATTTTGCCGTTGAACAGTTATAGCTCGACACCATTTTTGCAGACCTCTAAGGCGTAGCGGTAAAGCTTTCGTCTGCTACGCTGGAGGTCTCAAGTTCAATTTCCGCTCAGTGCAAATATTTGTATGCATAAATATGTCTATTTGTATTGATTTGGGTGTTTTAATGTGTAATATCTAAGGATATATTTACAAAAATAACTTAGTAGGTACTTACCTATTGCACAGCGAAGGCTCTCTCTCAGAACTACAGGGAGAAAATAGTGAATTGCGCATCCACACAATTAATTGCAATCTAGTTTCCACGGTAATTCATGTACAGTCAACTCAAACTCACTTAAATATTAACAAACCTTTTTTTACATAGGAATACATGAACCAATAGTGGATGTTTAAGTACTCTTACAATTCCCAGAGGACAAAGTTAATACTATGCATATTTCATTTATTATTTTTATGAAAAGGTTAAGCGCTAAAGTGATCTTCTTCTTCTTTTTTTGCTTCTACAGTAGAATCAACGCATTTCGCCAATGTCAAGTAAAATATAACTAGGACGGTTGCCAGCTTGGCAATCAACTCAAACTTAAGCGTAGCGAGATTTGCCTATAATAGGTCAACGTGACCGGTCGACTTTTTCCATTGATTTGGTTTTTCGGTGATTATTCCTCGATGGTAAGACCGATCTGGACATTCGACCCCTTACGACACTCAGTAATGTCTACTTGATCACCGTGGCAAATTTGGTCGAGATCGGTCAAACGGTCTCGGAGGAGTATCATTTGTTTGAAATGCAACTTTGAGACCAAAGACGCTTCGCTCGCCTTCGGCTTGCTACGCTTAATAAATGCTTATAAGATTATTAATGGCGAAGACTGGCGTCTTATGTCAAGTCAATTATCTAAATTCAAATGATCTTCTTGAAAAATAATGAGAGTGAATGTCGCTAAAGTGATCGATAGATTAGAAGTTGCCAAGCGAGTTCTGTCATTACAGAACAACATAAAATTTGCTACGCAAAGTCTAAGTAGGTATGTACCTTTTTTTTTTTTTTTTTTATCGTGCGGAAATCCCTTCGGATACCCCCCCGCGTGCCAGCGGGGGCGGTTATGTCGGGCTTGCACCGACTAAAACCGCACGCCGTCTCGGGTCTTCAGACGCCGGGGTGTAAGGTTACCCATAGAGCATATCCCTCGCACCCCGGCTAACCCTGGGCCATCTCACCACTAACAGCATCGCTCATCCTGTCTCCTCTGAAAGCAGAGGAGTACGGAGAGCGATGTGTTCCCGCCACGTTGGGTATTGGCCGACGATCAATGCCAACCCTATGAAGGGGTGAAGGGGAAGCCATTGACCGCCGCCCAGGGTGTACCGGCCGCTCCGATTCCGTTCCCCCCGGACTGCAGCGGGATCGGAATCGGAGCGACACTCGAGGAGGTTACCCAACACACACCCCCAGTAGGTATGTACCTACATGGTGACGTATCTTTGCTCATGACACGAGACCTTCTTTTTCTTTTATAGACCGATAGGCTACAATTGTTTATTATCAATATTCCTGAAAGGGTGGGCAAAGTTGCATAAACAATCACACAAAACAATCTCTGTATTCGGCCCGACGTAATAGCGGGTGGGCCTATTTTCCATCTACCGGGCACTTTTCTTGAACAGATTCCAGCACCACGTTTCTGGGGCAAAGTCTGTGCTGTTATACTGTCAATAGCGCTATCCCTTAATCGCCTTGTCCGATACCCATGGGCTGCTAGTTGGTCCTCTTGGGATATCTATCTTCACTACAATGTAAAAGTTATATTAATCAATAAAATCAAAAATTACAACAAAGGAAAATGTGAAATTTCTTAAAATTTCAAATTTTTTTAGTTGACGCCAGCGCGGCAGGTGAAGGACAGTTGGAAATCTCAATAAACGAAGGCGAGGTCCCTAACAACGTGCAGGTAAGCCCACAATATTAATTTGTAACTTTAGTACCTTTTTTTTTTTTTTATCGTGCGGAAATCCCTTCGGAAACCCCCCCGCGTGCCAGCGGGGGCGGTTATGTCGGGCTTGAACCGACTAAAACCGCACGCCGTCTCGGGTCTACAGACGCCGGGGTTTAAGGTTGCCCGTAGAGCATATCCCTCGCACCCCGACTATCCTTTGTAGTTAAAATTATACTTATTTACTTATGTACGGCGATATTTTGATGTTAGGCTAAACAATTTCATCTTCAGGTATAATTCCCTCCGCCTCCTTCTGCGAGCATGTAATGCTCGCAAAGGAGGTGGCGGAGCGCGCCCGGGAGAGACTTCTCTCAACTCTCCCGGTCCGCCGAGCCCGCAACTTGCTCGCCGCGCGTCGCAGGCAACTCAGGCGCCGGAGGTCGCTTAACGACCTCCGTCCTCCATGAGCGCAGGTCTGGGGGTGGCGGGTGAGGCCACCTGTCACCCCAGCAGAAGCAGGCCGGGACGGTGGGGCGACTAGCGCCCCTCCCCCAAACCGGGGCAAGGCGGGGACACCGTGGTTCCCAAACCCGAGGGGGTCATCTCGAAACCGGACCGGTCAGTCGGGGTGCGAGGGATATGCTCTATGGGCAACCTTACACCCCGGCGTCTGCAGACCCGAGACGGCGTGCGGTTTTAGTCGGTTCAAGCCCGACATATCCGCCCCCGCTGGCACGCGGGGGGGTATCCGAAGGGATTTCCGCACGTAAAAAAAAAAAAAAATAAAGGGTATAATTCCCTGGGGTGCGACTGGTTGGATCACCTCCAAGTTTGGTGCACCCTGGGCAACGTGGGCGATGACGCATCATTGATTGCTCCTCTGGAGTAGCTGGCGTCAACGTCAACGGCCAAGAGTCTGACCAACCGGCCCTTTTCAGGGCCAGCTGACCCCATTGCACGAGGGGGTCGGGGTATGGCGGGCCTGCAAGGCCCGCGGGGGAAGTGGTCGCTCCAGGTACCCCTCTGCTGCTATCAGAGGGGACACTGCGAATGGCCCAGGGTCAGTCGGAGTGCGAGGGATATGCTCTAATGGGTAACCTTACACCCCGGCGTCTGTAGACCCGAGACGGCGTGCGGTTTAAGTCGGTTCAAGCCCGACATAACCGCCCCCGCTGGAAGGCGGGGGGGTATCCGAAGGGATTCCCGCACAACCAAAAAAAAAACAGTATAATTCCCTAAATTCTATGTAGTGTAGCTAATATGAAAGCCTTCATTCCTGAAAGACCGAAAATATTTACGAACCTATCTAGGTCTATAGGTTACTATAGGCATTAATGGAAATCATACATGGCTTATAAAATGTACTGAATAAAAAAATTAAATAAGCACCACCATTTAAATAAAAACAATTACCAAGAACGTTTAAAAGATATGGGCAAATTAAGATTTTCGTGAAAACTTATAAGTACCAAAATTTACCTTAATTTTCAACTTCGTTTATTTTTCGGAATTATCCCTTTAGTCGTGCTGTTAGAAAATTTAGTGGTTCTAGGTCAACGGGAACTACCATATAGGTTTTCGACCCAAAACCTATTAGGTACTTCCGGTTGAACCCGACCTCCGTCCTTCATGAGCAGAGGCCTGAGGGCGGCAGGTTAGGCCGCCTGTCACCCCAGCACAAGCGGGCCAGGGCGGCGGGGCGACAAGTTCCCGGCTCCCTTTCCGGGGCAAGATGGGAACACCGTAGTTCCCAAACCCGAGGGGGCCATCTCGAAACCGGAGATGGCCCTGGATCAACCGGGGTGCGAAAAAAATGCCTTATGTGACACCGTACACCCCGGCGTCTAAATACCCCAGACGGCGTGCAGTTTAAGTCGGTTCGAATCCGACATAACCGCCCCCGCTGGCCGGTGGGGGGGGTATCCGGCGGGATGTCCGCACGAAAAAAAAGGGTACTTCCGGTAGATCTAGAATTGTTTCGACACCCTGACAAAATGATGTTTTCAAATTCAGTCTCAATCTAGTCTCGATCTCATGTCGATCTCCCAAATGTCAAATTTTCAATATTTTTTCAAAAAAATTTAGTACGAGAACCCTTTTTTTGACATTTGGGAGATCGACATGAGATCGAGACTAGACTGAATAATGAACATCTTTTTATTACGAGTATTGGTTCTCTGAAGTCGTTTGGTATTACAATAATAACCCATAGGTACTTTCTTTTAGCAAATCTAGTTATACGCACAATGTCAATGTTAAACTTAATGTCTAAAGAATTTGTTTCCACACTACGAAATTATCAGTTTTTGAACTCTTATGTATTATTCCACTGAGTTCGATTCGCACTAAAATTGTTCATCCCCTATTCACAACGAAGTTTAGTTTTTGCATGAGTTGGGTACCTACTTATAGGCACCTATAATTTTTTCTTGGTGTGGAAACTCGTAGGTGCGGCTCGTATCAGTCATAGAACCATTTTGGTCACTCATGAAACTGTAGGTATTTGGGCAATACCGAGACTATATATCTACTAAAACACTTAAATTCATAACATAAGTAAGTAGATAACTAATCGACAAAAATAACTCTCTAAACTTTATGTACATTCGAGCATGACATAGCGAGTAAGTTGTTACTCCACCTTTAGGTATATTGTTTACATTAAAAAAACCCTTGTATTGTTTATATAAAAAATCCTTTCTTTTATCATAGGTCGTTGGAGGTGGAAGATGCCTCGTGTTTTGGAGACCAGAGGCAGCAACACCTCATAGAGTAGATATAAAATTCAACGGAGAACCAGTGCCATCATCACCATTTATATTTCACGTAGCACCAGCACAAAGAGTCACCATTGACACATCACAAGTTGGTTAGTATCTCTTCCATTTTGGAATGTTTAATATTATTTTCGTATTACTTACAACGTTGTACCTACTTATCCATTTTTAATACGTTTAGCGTTCAAATAGGTAGGCTATGTAATATTATAAACGAAAAATAGTTCTGGCGACCCACTATTATTAAAATATCAACACGTTTCATGTTATGTAGAAAGCTACGTACTTACGTCTATTTCGTTATTAAGTAGGTACATAATATGAATAATATTTTGTGTTTAGTTGTAAAATATATTTATATTTATATGTTTAATAGACAGTAATTCGCATACATTATTGTCAGAAAGACGCGGTCCATTCATAATATTTTAATAATGAAAAAGGTAATAAATGAAAGATTTAATTATGCAAAGTCATCACAGCATTACTCCCCGTTGCACCCAAATCTGCACTCTACTCTTTCTCTTGATTATGCTTTTACGGGAACCCCCGTAAAACTTCTAAACGTCTGAACCCAAAACTCCGAGAGGAAAGCCTGCACCAGAGCTTCGTCTGTCAATCAACAGGTGAGGTTGACTTGTGGCCCGGATGAGTTGTAGTTAAAATTCTTTATAATTATTTATTAAGGTCGTACTACCAGGCCTCACGCACTCTATGAACTTGCACGTTATAAGCACCTACTCGCCGCAAAAGCCCACGGGGGCATTTCTATACTTTATTTAGTCGGGTTGTCAACACAACACCCGTCCGCGCGCATGTAACGTAGGTATTCATAAGAATTTTCTTGAGTTAGTAATTTATGATAATATAAATAAATCTAGGAACTCCGTGTGTAGTGTAGGTATAGATGCGAATCGAATAAGTCAACTGAAAACCTTTATTTTTTCCACCTACCTACCTATTGATGAAGAAAGGTAAATATAATTTTGTAAATTCACTTTCGGTAAACAATGTTACCTACCTACAAACTTCGCTTACGTATTCTTGTATTGTTTGATACTGTATTGAAAGATGTTGGCTTCATTAGGTACTTAGGTTAGGCTATTTATTTACAAAAGCAGTCTGCCCAATTAGTTAGCTTGTGATAGCTAAACAAGTTAATATATATTCCAGTTTGACAAGAAATATTTCCAAAAATATTATCAATTTGTTTTAATTTTTATATTTGAGTTGATTTAATGAAAGGTAAATTGCGTTTTACGATTTATGACGTACTTAAAAAACTACTTACTAGATCTCGTTCAAACCAATTTTCGGTGGAAGTTTACATGGTAAATCATATATTTTTTTTAGTTTTATCATTCTCTTATTTTACAAGTTACAGAGGGAAGGGGACACACATTTTACCACTTTGGAAGTGTCTCTCGCGCAAGCTACTCAGTTTAGAAAAAAAAAATAGGTATTAGAAACCTCAATATCATTTTTGAAGACCTATCCATAGGCGTATGTATGGGTTTGACGAAAAAAAAATTTTGAGTTGCAGTTCTAAGTATAGGGAACCCCACAAAATTTATTGTTTTTTTTTTCTATTTTTGTGTGAAAATTTTAATGCGGTTCACAGAATACATCTACTTACCAAGCAATTTCAACAAACAGCATATTTCTTATAGTTTCGGGAAAAAGTGACTGTGACATACGGACGGACAGACATGACGAATCTATAATATCCATTTCTTGCCATTTGGCTAGGGAACCCTAAAAAGGAACTGTAATTTATTATACTATGAATTCTTATGTGCCTATTAAACATGTCCAACATAAATGTAAATGGTGTACTGCGTCACTAATTTTCGAACAAATACAATAACGGATGGACAGAAAGAGACACGCATGAAGAATCCATAAGGGTTCCGTTTTTTAACATTTGGCTACAGAAGCTTAAAAACAAGTGAGGTCTGGAAAGTGCAGATCTTGCATTATTAGACAAAAACATTATATAGCACCCTGTGATGAGGCAGACCCATTGACGTAGAATAAAAGGTATGTATACATACTCTGTCCAACCATTTAATTAACTTTTGACAGTCCAACTTTTCATCAAATAGTTGTCCTTATATGCGTAACCTATTCGATTTCAAACAACAATCGATTTTATTTCTAAAGAATTTGCGATCGATTTTACACATTTATTATTTATTATTATAAGAGTTTACGTTCACGTAAAATGTCTAATTGACTTAAATAATAATAACAGACGATTAATTATTGAAGTATGTACCTATTTTAATTGTTTTCATGTTTTTCATTAAAAGTAGATAGGTATAATAATCCATAACTACAAACGCAAGGCTATAATAGTCGATGTAAATGCAAATAAGTGCAACCAACTCGCGATTCAAGAATTCACAGTGATGTTCTTGTATATTTTAATTGAACCGAGACATTCAGTGTTTTAGGGTTCAGAATGGGTTATAAATAGGGTAGATACATATGATTAGGCAGTTGATATATTTTTTTTACCGCGCATTTCCATGCTTACTTTTACGATTAACCCGTCGCGCGTTTTTTGTTCACCCATTAGCACAAATGGACGTAGTTAAGCAGAAAGGATTCAGTCCACATCTAACTACTTTTGAGATAATTGACTTTAAAGTTTACATCGTATTTTTGTCATGAATGCGGTAGAATTCAGCTGCTGCTTTAATGGCAGAGGAAGGGTATTTTTTTGTATTTTAATATTTGTATTATGGAATTAGGCTTACTTCAATATTACATGAGATATTATAGAAAATGTGAGATTGGATCCTTTCTGATAATTGGCACTTTCAATACTACTAGTAAAATAATGTATTTCTCAGAAAGGTAGTTGGAACCTTTTTTTGAAAGGATTGTTCAAAAACAGCCTTTTTATTATAAAAATAAAATAGCAAGCAGAAATAAAAATGAATGTGTTTAAAAACTTTATTTAAAAAAAAACATGAGATCAACTCTATTGAGAATCAATGAACTTAAATATAGGTACCAATACGTATTAATAAAACAAATTTTTTTTTTTTTTTTTTTATCGTGCGGAAATCCCTTCGGATACCCCCCCGCCGGCCAGCGGGGGCGGTTATGTCGGGCTTGCACCGACTAAAACCGCACGCCGTCTCGGGTCTTCAGACGCCGGGGTGTAAGGTTACCCATAGAGCATATCCCTCGCACCCCGGCTGACCCTGGGCCATCTCACCACTAACAGCATCGCTCATCCTGTCTCCTCTGAAAGCAGAGGAGTACGGAGAGCGATGTGTTCCCGCCACGTTGGGTATTGGCCGACGATCAATGCCAACCCTATGAAGGGGTGAAGGGGAAGCCATTGACCGCCGCCCAGGGTGTACCGGCCGCTCCGATTCCGTTCCCCCCGGACTGCAGCGGGATCGGAATCGAAGCGACACTCGAGGAGGTTACCCAACACACACCCCAATTTAAAAGTACCTTTTTTTTTTTTATCGTGCGGAAATCCCTTCGGATACCCCCCCGCCGGCCAGCGGGGGCGGTTATGTCGGGCTTGCACCGACTAAAACCGCACGCCGTATCGGGTCTTCAGACGCCGGGGTGTAAGGTTACCCATAGAGCATATCCCTCGCACCCCAGCTGACCCTGGGCCATCTCACCACTAACAACATCGCTCATCCTGTCTCCTCTGAAAGCAGAGGAGTACGGAGAGCGATGTGTTCCCGCCACGTTGGGTATTGGCCGACGATCAATGCCAACCCTATGAAGGGGTGAAGGGGAAGCCATTGACCGGCCGCTCCGATTCCGTTCCCCCCGGACTGCAGCGGGATCGGAATCGAAGCGACACTCGAGGAGGTTACCCAACACACACCCCAATTTAAAAGTACCTAATACTTTTAAATTTCATTATAGCTCTGACTATCGATTTCAAATTCGTGTTCAATAGGAAAATCAGGCACTCCTCCAAACCCGTCCACATCATCTATGATATTTTCGTCTCCCTGTAAAGCCTTATAGAAACTTAAGCAGTCTTTTGGAATTAGATGAAACATAGATTTTAAGTCATCTAGTTTAGGTTGTGCTATTTTTTTGCCACTAGGCCACAAAACGGTCATGTCTTTGTCTGTTATATCAAAGGATTTTCCTTTTATTTTCTTTTCTATGTTCAGTTCTTGATATATGTCATCATGTATATCCTTTTTCATGTAAACAATATATTTTTCTTCCTTTTTTATCATAATAACTTTAGTTTGTAGCCAATTTGTTTTCTCTTTATTTATAAAAGTCTTTCTATTGACAATATTCTTTTCTATATTTTTAGAAGACAAAAAGTCTTCTTTAATCATTTTTGTTACTTGGAGAGGATTCTTTTTTTTGCAACTTTTGATAACTTGCATATATTCATCTGCCGTATATATACGCTCATAAAATTTTAATTGAGTTTCAATCTTGGAGAAGTCAGTATCATTGGGTAAAAATGTATGCCCTGATTCAAGGTACTTGAAAGTGATTGTTCTCAGAGTATGGTGAGAGTGTAATATTGCTTTGAGCATTAGTACTATTTTTATATTGCGGTTTTGTCCACCACAACAATCACTCCATAATACTAAGTCCGTCACTTTTGGGTCAAGTTTATTCTTTATAAAATTGATCAAACATGATCCAACTTCCTGGGCACCTCGCCCAGCTTCTCCTTCAATCCACACGTAACAATAACCAGTCTCATTAGAACCAGCATGTATTCCACAGTTGTATAACCACAACTGTCTTTTATAAAAGACAATGCTAGTTGGAATTCGGGGAAGAGGAAGGGTCTTTTCTAAGTCGAATGTCAAGCATTCGAATTCTTTGTCAGTCTTTGCCTTTAACAAGTCTTCTTTCATATATTTTCTTAATTCTTCAGCTTTTTTTAGATGACTCTCCTTTTCAGACTTCAATTTTTCTTTTTCTACACCTAACTCAGTGTTTTTCAATTTATTTGTTAAAGTATCACATCTGGTACAGGTATCCTTTTTTAATGGTTTACAGCGTAAATTGAAGTGCTTATAGAAAATTTGTTTTAATGTAGCAAATGAGACAGGAGTCTTAGAATCACCAAAATTAGTTTTGAATTTGTCCAAATATAAGTCGTAAATTTTTTGTATAGTCATGTCAGGTTTTAAAAACATGACAGTAGCGTTTTGTTCCCGTCTATAGTGTGATTCGTATTTAGGTAAGGATCCTATTATATCTTTAATGAAATTTGTATCTTCTTCAGGTGTCTTATTCCAACCACCTTGTGCTAATCCTCTTTTATCTTTGATTGTGCCACCATTCCTAAGTTTTTGAGACTTATATCGACTTTTTTGGGGGTTATTTGAAATGTATTCAAAAATAGGGCTTTACAAACGACGGTACCACATATGGTGTATATCCTTGAGTA
Organism: Cybosia mesomella; assembly: GCA_946251805.1. NCBI lineage: Eukaryota > Metazoa > Arthropoda > Insecta > Lepidoptera > Erebidae > Cybosia > Cybosia mesomella. The sequence continues at coordinate 21,934,930 of OX276390.1, read as the reverse complement.
GTTTTTGGGTCTCTTTTGTCCTGTTTTGCTTCCACTGACTGTGTATGATCTTTTTTTGTTATTTTCCCTTACACTACTGGTTATAAACAATAATTGTGCTTCATATGATCCTAGTGAAATATATTTTTGGAACTCTTTAGAAATTATTGTACTGCATTTTTTTTGGCATGTACAGGTATAATCTTGAAATGTTTTAGATGGTAATCTCGTATTTTTCTTATTTGAATGGTATGGTAAGTTTAAATACTTCCTTTCTTTAGCTTGAACTATTGTGTGGTCCTGAAACTTTCGTTTTCTTCCCTTTTTTGGACGGCCCCGTGATTGCTCGACTTCAAGTTCTATATTATTAATTGTAGTATCACATTCGGAATCAGGTATATTTGCGGCTGATATGTCAACTGGCGTATTCACATTAAAAATTACGCTAGAGTTATTGCGTGTATTCACATCATCTACATCTGAGTTATTATTATTGATAATCATTGTTATATGTTGTTGGTGTTGATATACATTATGTTCTTTATTACGATCATTTTGTGCCCTTTGAGGACTATGAACTAAAGCAACTACTTGTTGTTGTTTAACTGTAGGCAATACTTCTTCGTCACTTGAATTTTCACAACTATCGGGTACATAGTCTGAGCCTGTATCGCTACTAAAATCCCTAATATTATGTTCTTGCTTTTTATTATTTTCTAATAAAGTCAAATCTCCAGACAAAGTTTGAAATAATTCTAAAGTATTTGGTGACATAGGGCGCAACGGCGATGACGTGTCGTTAAAATTGTATTCACTTAGACTGCACACGGTTTTAGCATTTAAATACGGCGTTAATGGCGAAAATAAAGGTGCTTTTGGTGAATCGGGTGAATTCAATTCGGTTGTACTACCTGTCTTTAAATCAGAATCCATATTAATATAGCCTGCAAAGTAAAAAAATATAGTTGAGTTAGTAAAAGCCCATCACCAATGCCAGCAAACTTGTTTAGATTAGTACTGCCCTTAAAAAAGTTAGAATAATAAAAGCCTATCGCCAATATCAGCAAATTTGTCTAGACTTATTCAGTATGCCTGCAGGACTTTAAAAAGTTTCAGCATTTAAAGCTTCATATTTCGCAATAGAATTACAACTCACATTTTTTTAAATACTATTCTATGACACAAAATCAAGAAAAAAAGCAGTTAGAAACATCATCAGTCTTAGCCGTCATCATAAGCATAACATAAACACCAGTGAATAAAAAAATATTAGGCAGAAAAGGTGAGCCGTCACCAGATCAATCACACAGTAATAAAAAATCTCAAACAGCTTACAATTATTATCTAAATCAATATTGTCGTTGCATGCTTCTGTCTCAAGCGATACAGGGCATTCCATTTCAGCTGAAAATCAAAACATTCTGTGTAGTCTTTTTGTAAAATGCCCATGAACTTTATTTTATTTTATACAAAAAATAACCTCAAAACTTACCGCTATCCTCTTTACTGCTTTCTTTTATGAAATCGCCTAAAGCGTTATTGATAATTCGGTCTATTCTCTTCATAATTAATTATAACTTTGAATTACACGACGTGAACGAGAATAGGTAAACGTTTTAAAATAAATCATAAGATACAAAAACTTCACGTAAGCTCATGTAAGTTCTGCGTGTGCGACGTGTGTGCGACTGACTAGTGACTACTACTAGATCAATGTTGCCAGAATAAAATAATTAATACAAATCTACAATACTTATACATTAATTTATTATTTTTTATAAATCAATTAATTTGCAATCCATCTTCAATATAATTTATTCAACCCCAAAGAAGATATCCACTAATAAATAAATTAGAGTGGATCCTTTTTGTTATTTTAATAACATTGATAAAATTACTAAGAAATATACCTGAAATGATCTACATGCTTTGGATCCTTTCTGCGATTTGTGATATATTTTCGGAGTTAATCATAAAATTTAACAGAAAAGGGCCAAGTGCTTTACGTCGTTTTCGTGATGAATAAATTATATGATTTTCGTTTAAACTAAATTGTCAGAAACGACCCACGTGAATTGGATCTCTTTTGTGATATATTTTTTTCCCTAGGATCTTTATATGTCTATATCTCAGAAAAGATACAAACATGTTGGATTGTATCTGTTATGTTATATTTTATACTCGCCATACATGTGGGTTGGTATCTAGTGTATGTATTAATACCATAGATTTATTTATCTCTGGGATCTTGTTGCGGAGCGAAAGTATCGACTTTCGTGAACTCTTTAGTATATCTAACTGAATTTTGGTGTTGGTGTGGGTTGGATCCTTTCTGCTTAACTACGTCCAAATAAAGTTGCACCGTTGAATGTTTTTTGTGCCACGGTTTGCACAAATAAACTCACTCTATTTTGTCATTGGATTTAAACGTTTCGTTTACATCAAAACGTTGGGCGTTTAACTTTAGCCCAATGTTTACCTTATGGTAATCGTATTTTATAAGTTTTGAACGAAGATAGTGACAACGGAACGCAAAAAATATTAAAATAAAAATACATTGACCTTCTGGGCCGCCATTTTCTGTTGAGTTCATTGTTGTGAAAGTTTTGGTGTGTGAAGTGCACAATAAATATGGATTATTTGAGAAAGCGGTAAGTGTTTTTATGTGTTATTATACATATAATTATTGAGAATTAGTTGTAGTTTACGTATAAAGAGAAATTTAAACGGAAAGTGGTGAAAATATTACTGATAAAAGTTTATCAATTTGATTTGAACCTTTTTATGAAATAGCTTGTCGTGTTTTACATAAGATTTTCAATTAAAATATCACGTTGGTAGATTTATAATATACATAAGTCGTTAAAGTATTAAATTGCAAAACATAATCAGTGATTAAATTTTCATATTATTACAAATTCACTTTATAATCATGTTCTAAATGTACAAAAGTGACTAAATTTTGACCGCCATGATGAAAACGAGTTTCTTTCAATAACATCTCACATAGTTCATCAAATATATATATAATAATCTAGTTTGAATTATTTTGAAATACGGATAAGTTGTTAGAATAACTATCGACAAATAAATATCAGTAATTCTTTTTTCGTATTATTGCATATTTCATCAAAAATCATAGTCAAAATATAAATAAGGTCGAATTTCATATATTTATAGCTATCATAGGTACGGATGTTCGATAAAGTAGATACCACTCAAGTACACTCACTCACATAAATCATGTGAGAGTTCGTCAAGATGCTAGTTTCGTAATTTTATTCACCTTTATGAATAAAATAAAAATAATAGCCATAAAGCACCACCTTGGTATTTTGCTAAAAACATTGGTATTTCAATACTACGGTGGCAAACAATTTTTTTGATTACGTCAGATTAGGTTTTTTTTTAAATATAAATAGGACAATTTGACTTCACCTCGCCTGATGGTAAGCTGAGGTAAAGGTAATTTGGGTTAGATAGAATAACACTAGATCATAATATACATTTGATGGTAAGCGGTCACCGTAACATCTATCTAGTTGCTAGTTCAACAAGATGCAAGTTTCGTATACATGTAATTTACGATTACGTATGATGGTAAACGGTCACCGTGCCTTTTTTTTATATATTTAGGACACGTCAATTTGACTTCACCTCGCCTGATGGTAAGCTGAGGTTAAAGTCTCAGGACGTATTTTTAGTTTCCTTGTCATTCAAATATAGTTAACGTAAAACAATATGCGATGTGACATCGCTTTTCATAACACAAATATTTATTATTGTAACTTTGCTATATTTTTTTTAGATCGAACAGACGCCGTAGTATGAGTGCAACCAGCTGGTCACGGTCGGCGATACCGACACAGGGACAGAGCCAATCGGCCCAACGTTGTGACCTTGAAGGAAACCCCTGGTGGCAGCATACGACGAGACGTTGTACTAGACACGTAAGTTATTTAGTTTATGTATCTCGAATGTGTCAGAATTAGGTAATTTGGGAAAAATCTGTTCCTTAGTATTTTTTCTCTTACGCCCAGAATGAACTCACGTTCCAGACGGGTGGTGGTCCACGTCAACGCACCGGGTTGGATACGTAAATTGCTTTAATTTTTACACGACTATCTTAAAAAGAATGTTTTCTTTTTAGGGTGCATATATTATTTGTGAGTCACTTGCATAGACTTTCGTGTGTTTAGATATGTTCCGGATGGATTCAAGAAGCCCAGGGTCCACTTTATTAATATTTGATTGGCTAAAGTTGGCTTTTAAGTGAGCAACTGCCATCTGACCTTCCAACCCCGACAGCAGAGCCAGTTCCAGTCGGCAGGTGTACCAGGTAGCAGGTGAGGTCGGCGTGGGCTCTGAAGATCTAAGTATACACCCTTAAATCTTAGAAAAAAGATATATTTGGTTGTATCTTTTTTTCAAGGCGGAAGATCGGGTACTATGGCGCTCTATGGGAGAATCCTATGTCCAGTAGTGGGCTACAAAAGGCTAATAATTGAGTAAGCTTTTAGAAGCCTTAGCTAACGGACGATATTTCTGTCCTAAACCAGAAGTAAGGTTTTCTATTTATATTTTTATTTATTTTTGTTTCTTTCTAGCCCTGGATTATTGGAGCTGCTGGAAGAAGTGGATGACGATGTGGAAATGGGGGAAATGATGGACGTTGCACCATGGCAAATCTCAAGTTTGGTCATGAAGTCAACAGGGCCTAGTGGTAGAAGTAGACCACAGTTTTGTGCCGGCTAACAAACCTGTGTTTTAGTAAAACGTTCAACCTCAACATCAGGCAAAACGTCACCGCTGTCACACATTCTTCTGAAGCGATCGCGAATTTATTCATGAAAGGAATTATAAAATAAAAATTTATGATATCCATGACTGTATTTCATTAGTGCTATCCTAAATATTTAATTTTCAGGTTTCTATAAAAGCGGCGATAGCCCAGTGGCGTACGTAACGGACTGCTGAGACGAGGTCTCGAGTTCGATCCCCAGTCGCCCCGGGCACACACCTCTGACTTTTCGTAGTTATGTGTGATTAATAAATGTTAATTATCGCTCGCTTAATAATGTGCCCGGTAGATGGCAATAGGCTCGCCCCCTATTACATTGGGACCTTAACATAACTGGCGAAACGTGGGTGTGTAATACACCTCTGCCTACCCCTTCGGGGATACAGGCGTGAAGTTATGTTATGTTATAAAACACTGAAAACGCATATTGGCAGTGACTGTTCAAATATTTCATTTCGAACTCAAGTTTCGAAGAGTCAGGTTTCAGCCAGTCTAGTAAGCGAGTATTCATACCATCCATATTTTACTGAGTGGTTCCTGGCGCAGCAATAAAAAGGCTAGCCTACTTTAGGAACACTAAGTTCTAGGGCCACTGGTCAGACTTGACATTTTTCCAATTTATTTTATTTTTCTGACAATTCGGACACCATCCGAATATCAAAGCTATTTTGTACTATGCCAACTGTACAAAATAGTTTTAATATTTTAAAGATATTCGAATTTTCATTTATTTATACTTCAAACGATGAAATAAATTTGCTAACTTGGGTAAAGTATTGCTTTGAGTATTCGATACCGTGTGGAGTCCTTAGGAGGACACGCCTTGTCTTCGTTAGGTCATTCTAGTCCTTCATCCGATTAGCGTGGTTTGCAGCTTACAGAGTTCCGGTAGTAGTGGAAGTCCGGCATTCCCAATGAGGTTCGATTTCAGGTCAGCCGGTCATAAACAGGTTTGTAAATCATGAAATAAATAGTTATGCGGAGTGAAACCCGAGCTTACCAGTGTAAGCAACCGGGATTTGAGCTCAGCATTATGTATGTGTACCTTAATATGCTGTGGGCATGGATAACCAAACAGCTATTTGTTATTATGGCTGGCCGGCGTTAGGGCCACTAATCTCTGGGTTGACTTGTCCGTATAGACACTTTATTATTAGTATTTTTATATTTGTACTATGCTAACAGCACAAAATAGCTTTAATTTTGACGGTGTCTGAATTGTCAGTGAAAAAATAATAAAATTATAAGGTGTCAAAACGGACAAGTGGACCTAAAGATTAGTGGCCCTAGCGTCGGCAAGAAATATTTTTTTTACTAGCTGACCCGGCAGACTTCGTACTGCCTCAATCGATAACAACTTCCATATTTATTCACCTTTTAAACCTTCTCTGGACCTCCACAAATAATTCAAGAGCAAAATTAGCCAAATCGGTCCAGCCGTCCTCGAGTTTTAGTGAGACTAACGAACAGCAATTCATTTTTAGGGTTCCGTTGCCAAATGGCAAAAAACGGAACCCTTATAGATTCGTCATGTCTGTCTATCTGTCCGTCCGTATGTCATAGCCACTTTTTTCCGAAACTAAAAGAACTATGCTGTTGAAACTTGGTAAGTAGATGTATTCTGTGAACCGCGTTAAGATTTTCACACAAAAATAAAAAAAGCAATAAATTTTGGGCGCTCCCCATACTCAGAAATGAAACTCAATTTTTTTTTACATCAAACGCATACACGTGTGTTTCTGTGGATAGGTCTTCAAAAATGATATTGAGGTTTCTAATATAATTTTTCTCTAAACTGAATTGTTTGCGCAAGAGACACTTCCAAAGTGGTAAAATGTGTGTCTCCCCCTGTAACTTCTAAAATAAGACAATGATAAACCTAAAAAATATATATGATGTACATTACCATGTAAACTTCCACCGAAAATTGGTGTGAACGAGATCTAGTAAGTAGTTTTTTTTAATACGTCATAAATCGTAAACCGCAATTTACCTTTCATTCAATCAATTCAAATATGAAATTTAAAAAAAAGCATTGTTATATTACTTGCTGCTACGGAACCCTTCATGGGCGAGTCCGACTCACACTTGGCCACTTTTTATATATAAAGAAGATTAATTTAACCACAAAATATCTCCTTTGTTCGCCGATTTCATGTCAAACAACAGCTATATAAATATTATTGGGCAAGTTTCAAAATTACGATAATTTAAACATCTACATTATAGAATTTGGATAGTACTTGAAAAAATAAATTATTTTGAGGTTCAGTACAAGACTGGGTACAAAAATTAGAATAATCAAAGTTCAAAATTAATTTTCAAAACAATTTTTTTGATTTGGTTCTAATTTGATGCAGTGTGGTTTAGTTTCTACAGAATCAAGTATAAATAGGTAACTTAATAGTAATTCATTTTTCTAAAGAAAAATCGATTCGTATAATATTGTAAAATAGTATTACATTTATTTATACATAAATAAAGTTGAATCTCAATAGCTTAACTTTGCGACTGTACCTAAACGCAGGTGCGAGTTGCAGGTGGCATTGTGACGTCACGTTCCCGCGAAAAAGAATAACGGATATTTGCGCGCCGCCGGCTGACTGCAGTCTGAGTGCAATCCGCGCCATTTTTTTCGCGAGAGCGTTCTTATCGGAATCTTATTGGATTTTTTTGTGGATATCGTGTTATAGTGTAGTGTAACTTTAGTACAGTGAATACTTCAATATATGTGTAATTCTTTAGTGATATTAGTGTAAGTGATTATGGTGATTCAGCTGAGATAATTGTTGTGTAAACATGTTGAAGCAGAACGTAAAAATCAAAACTTTGGAATTATAAACTCATATCGTAAAAACATTCGGATTTACAGGTATTTACTTTATATATAATGATTCCTAGTTTAGTGACGATCATTTTGATATACGCATTATGATATATAATTATGTTCTTGATATCTAAAATATGCATTTTCGGTGACCTATGACCTCCAAATTGTAAATGACTTGCCCCCCCTCGACATTAGATGCATAAAGGCTATTTCGCGGTGCATCGCGTCAAGGGTTAATGGAACAGTTACGTTCTGAACCTGCTGTCAAAAGTTTAATAAATGGTTGGACAGAGTAAACTGTCAAAACACTCCAAACCATAACAAAGCAATGTCAAAATAATACCCAAGGCGCTGAATTTTGCACGATTCAATTTATTACTATTGGCATAATGTAAATATTTATACTAATTCCAAATTGCATATTATTTTCTTTGTTAGAATTAATACCAGTCGGAGAAATAGCATCATGTTCAGTTCGAGTGGAAGGTTCAGCTGGAGGAGAGCTAACAGTGACAGTGCGAGGGCCAAGGGGCGAAGTGCCTGTACGGCTTACAGGAGATACGATCAGTGGCTTAGTCGCTACCTTCACACCAAAGAATGTTGGACCACACACACTCACCGCACAATATAACAACCTAATAGTGCCAGTATGTATAATTTTATTCGGATGCTACTAAGTTTGACTTATCTTTAAAATTGTTTTCAACTTTGAGACAAGACTAAAGAGGTCTGATGATGAATTTCATAAGAATAGACATTGTTGTATCCTACGGAAAGCTTATATTATACAAGTAAGCCTTTGGGTAGTGATCTTAACAAAAACATTGAGAATCTAATACTCAAACAGATAAATTACTTCATATTAATACTGGCCTTGTAAATACGATTTACGATACGATGAAGTTCTGAAACAGAACAGTATTAGGCAAATGTCTAATACTGTTCTGTTTCAGAACTTCAATCAGAATTTAATTACTTAATTTTATTTAAAAATAAAAATCATGTTGTCTATTGGGAATTCCAGGGGACACCATTCATCTGCAAGGCTTATGACAGTAAGCTAGTTAGTGTTAATGGTGGTACTTCGGCCCGAGTTGGAGTACCGGTGCAGTTGGCTGTAGATGCTGCACAGGCTGGTGAAGGTAATCTAGAGATTACAGTTGCTGCAAGAGGACTTAATATTCCCACACAAGTTCACCCTCAGGTGAGTTAGCCAACTTTTATCAAACTTATGCAGGTACAATATCCTTAGGTTTACATCAGGGTAACTTGTTTTGATACTGATACTGCAAAAAACTGTTTAGTACCACTGCACACATTGTTTTGCCCTATACATCAAGTAAAGTTAAACAGATTATGAATTATTGTTTGTTTATTGAAACAAAATTTAGGATAAAATTGACAGTTTGGTGACTTAAGAATTTCTTTTTTGTTTGTTGTGTTACTTCTTAAATAAGTACAATTAAATTTCAGCAAATGATCTGGACCAAGTATAAAACTTTTAAGTTGTTTATAATCAGGTTCTAAAGAGATTTTTAATATTTATTTATTTACTTATCTTATTTTGCTTTTCAGGGAAATGCTCGGTTTATGGTCTCTTTTACTCCAACAGAAGCATCTGACCATGTGGTTAATGTTTCATTTAACAAGGTAAGTTTCAAATGAGAAAAGTCTTATTCATATTATCTTAAAACCAATTAGAGATTAAATGCAATTATGCTGAATGCACATCAAAGGTGCTCCTTTAAAAGTAACTAAAAAGTCTTAATGAGAACCAGTTTTATACAAATAAATTAAAAGTAACTATGCTGCGCAACAGCCTACCTCCAAATCTCTAGCTCTACAGTTTCTAACAGTCAAAGGGTTAAAAACATGTTAAAAGCGTGTTGAATTCTTAATAAGTTGTAGTGCCACAGACACTAATGAGATAATATTTTTCGGAATTTTACAGATGAGAGTACCAGGCTGTCCATTAATAATCCAAGTTTCTGAAGGAGGTGGTGGAGGTGCCCGGGTGACAGTACCAGGACCAGCCCCCCTACACCAGCCAGCCACACTTACGTTACACCACTCAACTGCCACACTTGATCAGATCGAAGTCAATGTTGAGGGTGAGTGTCTATGGTGTATAAAGCAGTAATAATTGAAGGGTCGGAGTCAGTAAGAAATTGCAATTATCACATAGACAAGTCACTATTACCATAAATCAGATGGTTTGCAATATAACCATACCAACTGTGGTAGGTTTGATATGGGACAACTATTTGTGTGACTAACCAATGGTTACGAATCTCTGTGTACTTTATTTGTAGTCTGTACAGTTCCACCCACCATTCATTTCTATTATTAGGACTAAACAGAGAAAAACATCTGTTTAAAATTGCTATCTGTTCTATGAATTTTAATTGGATTAAAGAGACTAATTTCAGTACAAAATGCAGTTTGGACTAAAGATACAGTACTAGTTAGTCTATGTTATTTATATTTTTATGATAATAAAGCCCAAACAATTTTGAAATACTTTTATTAAAATTAGAATAAATTAATCTTTTTTTTTTATCTTTATTTGTTTAGGAGCTTTTTGCCTAAAAGGCCATGCCAGCTCCATCGTACCCTGAGCTTACATATGACTTAAAATTATCTATTTTACATGTACACTACGCTTTCAAAATCTCATATGTCATTTTATAAATTAGAATAGCAGCTTCAGAGAGAGGTTGAGCCAGAATGCTATTGAACCTCCCAATATCCATTGATCGTATATCAGCAACTTCCAATAAAGCCACTCTTAATACACGTGTTCGGACACACTCCACCAACAGAGAATAAATTAATCAAAATGGAATTTTCGCAAGCACGTTTTCTCAAAGAAATGTGAAAATCTTACAATGTATGATAATCAACGATTACTATCATAATAATTTTACATGACTGCCGAAATATGTATTGTATGGTCAATAAATGACATATATCTAACACTCCATTTATTAGCCACAAAGACAGATTATTTTTACGATTTTTTGTTCATATGTAAAACAGAGCTACCACTGTTCGTGCTGTTCACTGCATCAATTACATTTTATAACTCCTATAACATCCATCTAGCTAGATGCTTCTTATGCTAAGAAATGTATCATTATTTTTTGGATCTTTTTTCAGGGTGGCATAAATGAGAAAAAATACAAAAAAAAGTATTTATGGATAACTAAAAAAAGAAAAACAATTTTCGGATGAGGGAATTTGAAATGGAGATCGATTCAAAGGAATTAATACGACACATAAAATTAGTGTATTTCGAATTACATAACATAATAATCATGACAGCTTTGCTGCACTAACAAAATGTTCATCTAACAAAGCTTAGATGTTAGTACTAACACTTCTAACTTTTTTTACTATTATTTTAAAGATAGCTGTATTACTAACCAGTATGTTTTAAGTTAATTTTGTATTCGAAAAAAGTCTTATTTATAATCAGATTTCAGTTGCAGATACTGAAATAACCCGACGATGTAACATTCATATACGTTAAGCTCATCCGCTTCGCCCTAACTCCTAACATCCACGACATGACGTATGCGGGGTAGGGTGTGTTAGGGCGGGGCGGAGAGTCACCGTGAGCGGTCACCGCAGGGCCCAACGGCGCGTCGGTGCCGGCGGCAGTGGCAGCGGCTGGACCAGGAGTGTTCCGCGCCGAGTTCGTGCCGCGAGCAGTCGGGGAACACCGCCTGAACGTACTCGTTGACTCTGTGCCTATACCGGCCAGTCCTTTCCATTTAAAAGTGAGTATGAATATCACCTAAAATAAAATATAACTGACAACATACAATACGTGAAGGCAATTTGATTATCAGTGGGCCTACCATGACGTGCTATGCGGTCGTGTTTCGGAACACGATACAGAGGGAGACAGATCTATAGAGGGTTTATAGCTTCATCCAGAGATAGAGACACTCTGGATCGCGGCCCAAAACACAATGGTGTAGGCCTATATTGCAACCCATGGCAGCAAAAAAATCTTAAGTATATAAAACTTCAGAACCAGGAATCGTTTTTGTGTTTACATGAGTTTTCATCATAACCGTTTTATAATATTTAAATGCTAATTAAGTAGCAACATAGCAAACCTATTAATATACTAAAGACAACTTCGAACTTGTTTTCCGACGAGCACAATATAAAAATAATTGAATAATGAATCGTTTACAGGTCTACGATGTCACTGCTATTAGAGTAAAAGATGTCACACATGGAACAGTTGGAAAGCCAGTAACATTTTTAGGTGAGTCATTTATTTCTGATAACTCTTGTGTACTAACTAACCCTTAGGAAATACCTTAACTCATATCTGCAAAAAGGAAAGAAAAAATATGTCCCTATTATTCGCTCTAGTCAGTAGTTCCAATAAAGCAGATATTCTGCTATATAACTTTAGCCCGAAAAGTTCATTACTCCATTAAATAAACTTTTCTGGAAGGAACTCGTTTGTTTATAATAATTCGGGAGTCTAAAAAAGGACCTGATTGACGGCAGAAGCTAATTAGTAAGATTGAAAACAGGTATTAAAAACCGAATTAATTCCTCTCCATAGTGGAAACAATGGCAGCTGGCCCGGGTAATTTAGAAGTCACAGTAAATGGTGGACGAGTTCCGACAGCTGCGGCAGCCCAGGGAGCTCATACATACGCAATTAGTTTCACACCGCGGGATCCGAGACCGCATACTGTTGAGCTGAGGTTCAACGGAGACCATGTACCTGGTAAGTACTGGCGTTTTTTGACCAGAGATTGTATCTATCTAGTTTTATTTGGTTTGTAAGATTATGGTTGAATTCTGACAATTGGACGAACACCAGTTTTAATTCATAAGAGCAAAGTTATCTCGATAACTTTGAGGAAAGGTCTCACTAACAGACAAGAGATAACTAGGTATATAAAATTACATGCAGAATAATGTTGTGTGAGCGAGATGGAAAGATATTTTTACGCGAGCAATAGAGACTGGCAGAATGAGTCTTCACACGAAATTCGTTATAGCGGTGCGTACTTTAATAGCAATGGTAGTTTGGTAAAGTTAAACTATGTTAAAGCGTTCTCATAATAAAAGTATGCCATGCCTAGTAAGTCTATTAGGTACTAAGTATTTTTAGGCTTCAAATGACGATACAATGATCATCAATTTCTTTTAAAAGAAAAACTCTGAGTTTGCTCGAACTAAAACTTGAAATTAAACTCTCCCTTGCGCGTTGTTAAAGCGTCTCTCTTTTGCGCGTTGCTTGCTTTTTACTTAGTTCCTTACAGAAATAGTGCCTTAACATAGAAAAATATTTCATTTCTCTAGGTAGTCCATTTGTATGCCACGTATCAGCACCAGCCAGAGTGATAGGAGCAGGGTCAAGCGAGTCACCTGACAAAGTATCCGTTGGTGAAGCCTACACTTTCAGTGTGGACTCGCCTACTTCGCCTCACGTTGAAGTCCTCGGACCAGCCAGACGACCTGTTTCGGTGCAGGTATCAGCTGAAGAAACAATCGGCGAAAATGAGGCCAGCAAACGATATACAATCTCTTTTGTCCCTGTCGATGTCGGTGATCACAGTATTGAGGTTTGTATCCCATGATATGTAAATTATATGTTTGTGAGTCAAGCTTAAAGCTTCTTCAAAGAATACCTTGACTCTAAAATCATAAAATAATAAATAAAACATGGTAGGTCCTTTGAAAATTGCAAAAATACATAAACTTCAATAAAAATTAAATGAAATCTCACACTGCATGAGTCTCGGCTATACTTAAAGTCTAAAGTGATACCTATTAAAATATACCTCATATATTAGATAAAACACTGTTGGAAATCGAGTGTGACCAGAGGAAATTGCATACCTTTAGAATTAGATATCTTTTGATGAAGGTATTGCAGTGTGAAGCTCATTTATAAATTTGTTAGTGTCCAGCAACTTTTCTCGCTGACTATCCTTGATGCAAGTTGTACCTAGGATGTTTGTCTAGTTTTAATAAAATAAATCATATTTACAGGTACGTGCAGGAGCTATGGGTGGTCACGTAGAAGGTAGCCCCTTTTTAGTGAAAGCGTACAGCGCAGCGCGAGTCAATGTCACTGATATATCACCTGGTGTTGTGGGCAGACCTGTCTCGTTCACCATTAATGCATCACATGCTGGTAAATACTTAACTCTACTGTTAGGCTATATTATAGATATAATATAGACAGCCTCCGTGGCGTGGCGGTATTGAAAGCGGCCGCTACGTAGGAGGCGCGGGTTCGATCCCCGCTCAGTGCAAATATTTGTATGCATGAATATGAGTATTTGCATTGGTCTGGTCGTGCCTCGGAGAGCACGTTAAGATGTCGGTCCCGGTTGCCATACGAATATGCATGACAGTCGTTATAGGGGAAATGGGTGAAATGGCCCCACATAGAAGGGCTGATCACCCGTCTGGTCAAACGGCGTCCCCACTGGCAGGATATAGTATAATAGGCTAGATTTCACCAGTGGAAATCCATTTAACTGAACAGAGTTTTCATATTTTCATTCGGAGAATCTCATTAAGTAAAATGTAATGATATTGTCGGAAGTTTACGCGAATGAAATTGAAATAAAACTATTTTTAACGGATTCTATCGCGATTTATTTATGTTATTTTATATTTTACATTGGTCCCGACGTTTCAGTTGCTTTTCAGCAGCCATGGTCACGGGGAGTCTCCCTGTGACCATGGCTATGGCATGTATAATATGTTTTAATATGAATTAAACGCATTTATATTCATCGGTGAAATTCTGCCTTATTGATAAAGTAGGCCATGGCTGGTTCAATATCGGCACTAAATTTTTTTTTCCTAAGTTCGTACTTCATTCTTAGTATTTATGCGTAGATAGATACACATCTTTATCCCTTTGGGATAGGCAGGTAAAACAGCTTGCCATGTTTCTTAGTATTTCTTCTCTACATCTGAGCGTCAATCTCGGTTGCATCCAAAGCATTTTGAAACCCGGGGTCTTCTCCTTTCCATAATTTGGTTTTCTATCCTTTCCATAATTTGGTTTTCTATAAAGAAAGCGACTGCTGTCTGAGCCCCCAACCCCAAGAGGAAAGCTTGCACCAAAGCCTCAATCAGCGCGGGGGGGTATCCGAACGGATTTCCGCACGAAAAAAAAAGTATCCGGACTTGCAGGTGAGGTTCGCTTATGCCCCGAAATATCCTGGTAGGGTACACACACCCAAGTCTGTCCTTAGCATTTATTATTTAGTAAATTAAATATTCTGGGACATATTACACAGCGCCACCTAAACCCAAACTAAGCAGAGCTTGTCATATGGGTTCTAGAATGCGGATAGACATATCAGATACTTTTATTTGTAAATAAATACATATCATACATAGAAACACCCAGACCAATGCAAATATACATATTTGCAATGAGCGGGAATCGAACCAGCGACCTCTGACTCAACAGTCGTACGTTCTACCGCTACGCCACAGATTACGTCATAATAATAATTACGTAGTTATTAAACCAAGATTCAGCTGTATCTTCCAAATATAATGACATCGTCTATCTATTCTAATTGGTTTTATTCGATTAGTATTTATCGTTAATTTTAATTATTAGGTTCTTACATATGAAATTGGCGTTTTGTAAGGGAAGAGCATACAGTCGTTTTTTTTTCAATATAATATATTTATTTAATAAAAGTATGTACCTTTGCTATCTATGCACTTTTGCCATGTCATAGGTAGTTCATTGATCCCTATATTTCATTTATTCATTAACAATTTGTTACAATTGTGTCTGAAGTACAAAGTATTAATAATATAAAACACAGTAAATTATTGTAGATTAAAAAATTACAAAATCTGCGTACCTATTCTGATCACAAATTACATCAATATAGTCAAGAAATACAATAAAATTAAAACTAGATAAACTCAATGCAATGTCCAATAATATCAACAAGTCAATCAACAATTCATAATCAATTAATCAATAAATTTGTAAAATAAAATTAAAACATAAAGAGAAGTCACATTAATACATTCAATACGATGTAAAATATTATAATCTATAATAATTCAATGTCTAATATGTGAAAGTCATTTAAATATTATTACTCATTGCGATAAATTCTTCCAGTGAATAAAAACAATTATTGATTTGAAAGGTCTTAAGTTTTGTTTTAAACAAGTGTGTCTTATAAATATCGTTTTTTAGTTCAATTGGTAGGCAATTAAATAGGTTAACTGCCTGGTATGATGCACCATGTTTGACAACATTTAATGTGGGAAGCAAAGCAGTCTTCGGTGCATTTTGCCGTGTGCTAATTCTTAATTTTCTTTCATCTGCCGTTTCAAATCTATGAATATTTTTGGATAGATTGCTTAAAACAATAAGTATGTAAAGGCTTGGAACAGTGAGTATAGTTAATTCTTTGAAATATTCTCGACAGGACTCCCATTGTGGAATGCGAACGATAATCCTAATGGCCCTTTTTTGTAGAATAAAGGCTCGATTACAATTATATTGCTAACTATTTCCCCAAAACTGAATGCTGCAGCGCAATCTAGATTCTTCTAGTGCAAAATAAACCGTCTTTAAAATTTTGATTCCCACTTCATCTCGTAAACTTCGCAAGGCGTAACAACTGGATGATATTGAAGCATCAATAGCATCCAATTCCTTTTTCCAGTTGAGATGGGCATCAATATGGACACCTAAAAACTTTGCTGAGCTCACAAGATTTATTTTGTCTCCATTAAACTTTATATTCAAAGTATCAGTGCCTCGTGCAGTGGTTTGAAATAATATAATATTTGTCTTTTTTGAGTTTTTTTTACTAAAAAAAACATTCGGACGGGAATCAATAAAATTTTTGAAGGCGCTTCGGACTGCCCCATCGATGAATTTTTTCCCTTGCAAGAAGTTATCCAAATTTCGAAAAAAAAACGATAATCTGTTGGAGCAAGGTCCGGGGAGTACGCTGGATGTCTTAGACATTCCAATTGAAGCTCCTGTGTGTGTGGTCTAGCGTTGTCCTGAAGCAGCAGTGGCCTAGAGCGATTGACCAGCCTCGGTTGTTTAGCAGCTACCTTTTCCATCATGGGTTGCAGTTGCTGACAATAGACATTCGCCGTAATCGTCTGGCCAGATTTAAGAAAGCTGTAGTTAACGACACCGGCACTAGTCCTCCAAACGCTTACAAGTAATTTTTTTTGAGTCAATTTTCGCTTGGGGCAGGATTTGGCTAGTTCGCCAGGGTTCAGCCATTGCGATGAGCGTTTCCGATTATCATACAGGATAAATTTTTCATCACAGGTAATGATTCGATTTAAAATCCCTTCATTATTGTGCCGGTTGAACAATGTAATGCAGCAGTCGACGTGCGTTTGTTGGTTTGCCGCACTCAATTCATGAGGTACCCACCTTTCAAGCTTTTTCACCTTCCCAATTTGCTTCAAGTGAATTAAAACAGTTTTATCACTAACACCGCAGCCTGCAGCTAACTTGGACGTGTTTTGCGATGGATCCGCTTCCACAATAGCCTTCAATTCTTCATTAACAACTTTGGTCCCCGGCCGTCCACGGGACTTGTTCTGCAGGTGGAAATTTCCAGAACGAAAACGTTGAAACCAAAAACGCACTGTGTTTTCTTTTGCGACACCGCCGTCATACACATCATTAATCCTTCGAGCCGTTTCTGCAGCACTGGTGCCACGATGGAACTCCTACTCGTAAATAACGCGATATTTCAAGTTTTCCATTTTGTAAACTGAGTGACGCAAAGAAAAAACCAAAAGGGGAAAAAACAAGTGAACGATGGTTTTCAAAACAAAAGCATGAGTAAATAGATGTATAAATTTGAAATTGGAATTCCTAACCAAAAAGAGAAGATATTTTAAATCAAAGTGGCCAGTACGACAAAACGCCAATTTCATAATGTGAGGACCTAATATTTCATCTATATTCTATAGGGTAAAAGATGTCTAGTCCGCTAATATACCAAATTAATGAATTGGTTCCTAATTTACGCAGGTTATTATTCTTGTAATGTAAGCTTAGACTTAACTCTGGAATCGTGTTTCGTAAACTTCTACTATATATTTGTATCTTTTTCTAAACTTTTACGCCATGTGAGAAGATTATCGTCTATTTCAGGTGCTGGTAATTTAGAAATAATAGTTGCTGTGAATGGCAGAAATGTACCAAACTATGTGCAGAGCGAAGGAAATGCAAGGTTCAAGGTAAATATTTACTAAAATCAATAAATATTTTTATTATACAATACAATAAATATATGTATATATTAGTTAATCATTGGTTAATCATTTTATTTAATGATTTTGACTGTAATATTATAGTCATAATTTTAAATGACAAGCGTAGTCTTGAACACTAATGCTTTACTTTATTTAAAGAGATTGGTCTTAAACACGTTCCATTTAGAAAAGTGTTATTGTTTTGAAATAAGTACCCATTTTCTTGCAACCTATATATACCTATAATATAGGACAAAACAAAGTTGTGTTAGTAGACTTATAGTAGTTTATAACTCGAGACCGTTCTCGTCTACTTACACGACTATGGAACGATTTTAATGGGTTTTTTTTATTTGTCTCCGCCTATACTGTGCCATTTTGTTATTCTTTTTCTGAAAACTCCACATTTAAGTCACCGCCGGCTAGTGGGAGTAGTTATATCGGACACGAACCAACCAAAACTGCCGCGTTCGTATCTCTAATGCCGGGGTGTAAGGTGGCCTAATATAATGATTTAAAAATATGAGGCATTCACGAAATAAATACAGCTGATAAGGTAACCAACGTAACTTGATTCTAAGGTGGAAAGAGCTTTACATAATGTATGTAATTATTTAAGAGGACTAGATGCCGACAAACTGCTTTGCAGTTCGGCAACTGATGTTTTATTCTTAGTGTTGTAAATTAATTATGAATTTAAATAAATAAATAAAAAATTACTATGGTAAGTGGTTAAGATTCTGTAAAGAATTTTTTACTTCAATCTAGGTCGTGCTTATCAATAGATGACTCTACTCAATTTTTTTGTGAGTGAAACCGCGGGTAAGGTCTAGTACTCTATTACCCGATATGTCCTTTCCTATTCTAAATCAAATGTACCTCATCAATTTAGCCTATTTCAGTCCACTGCTGGACATTGGTCCAATCCATTGGACGGAAATAGGCTAAATTGCGTATATTGACATATTGGGCGCATATTGAGTTTAAAATCGAACATTTTAGAGGACACACCACAGAGCACTGAAGAGGAGAGGTATTATAATTAGATTTCCCTATAAAAGGACGTCTGACACTTTGCGGGAGTGAGGATGTGGTTAAGAGGGGTTAGATCCCGGCCACTTCTTTCTTCTCCATCTATCGGTCGCTAATGTAACAGGGACTGTAGAATTTAATTATATTTGGCGATACTGAGGCTAAGAGAGCTGTGCACAGGATGACCGCGGACAATACATTGACTGGGCCATGAAAACTGTTATGACATCAGGGTAGGCCTGAGAGTCACAGTGCACAGTTACTTAGGCAAGATAGGTACAGATCAAACATAAAGAGGAGGCGCCTCTCTGTATTTGCTCTGTGGGACGTACGTCATGTTCGCACATTTACCAACTTGTTATATACTCCCTCAGGTCAACTTCAAGCCCGTTGAAGCAGCGCCACACACACTGTCAGTCCGGTTTAACGGGCTAGCAGTGCCAGGGTCGCCATTTACATGCGCCGTAACCGCGCCAGCCCCGGCCGGAGACGCTCGTGCGGCAGGACCCGGCTTGGTATCCGCCCCACGAGCGGAACCTACGGATATACATCTCACTGGCTGCCATTGTAAGTACAAATAAAATTTTAATCAATATTACATATCTATTAGGTTTTATGATATTCATTTGAGTAGAGAACTGCCGCGTGACTTGGAAATATGTTGATACGGGAAGCAAAATATCACAAATTATGATCTGAACTTATAATCAGAACAATATGTGATAATTTTCTATTTAAAAAAAAAACAAAATCACAATTGTATAACAATTCCCTTTAATTTTAAAATTATTGTCTGATGGGTTGTGCTTGTTTGTTTCTATTGTGGTACATACTATATGCCATAATTTATTTAACTAAAAGTGACTAGAAAAATGTTTCTTATTACAATATTCGAACCGAGCTCTCAATAATTAAGGTCGTTTCGATAACTTGCACTACTCATACTACTGTAAGGGTCTAACTAACTAGGTAATTTCTTACCAACGCAAGCGGCCACTAATCACGGACTCTTTAATGTCATTAAATGAATTACAAATAAATAGCATTGACATCACGTTTGATACATTGTGCTACATACAACTGTAAATATTTATCTGCTTTAATAGATGACTTTGTTTAGATTTAATCTACTGAATGCTTTGTTCACAGCTGTTGTTTGTGTATCGCAGGATTGTCTCTATGCATGTTTGTTGTGTGACAATGTGGTCGACAAGTAGCAATACTTAGTCAGTGTTGTAAAATGACAATGCAGGCTAGACAACATTTAGTGTCGTTTTTGCGGAGTTGCGTAAAATGTCACTGTACGTCAATTTATACAAGCTAGCTTGTAGGCTGAAAACAACTAGCAAGTTAATCGTAATGTTAGCACAAAGTATGTGTTTGTCATAAAGAAACTATGCTTAAATATGTTTTGTAAATAATGTGTGTGTGTAAAGTATTTGGCATAAAGTCCTTTATCAGTATTTTTGGAATGCATGTGAAAACTACCGCCTCATCGAAGGTATGGTGAGAAAGTTACGTCGCAAGCATAACGATAGCAAAAAAAAAATTCTTCATGTGAAAACTTCGGCTGGTCTCCTTGTCTTGCTACCCATAAATTAATTACGATCAGTAGGTCAGTCGCGTACCACCTGTGATCAACTGGCTCAACTTTAGAAAGTCTGGGTTAGAAGGCTAAGGCGGCAGTGTCGCGAAGCAGCGTCGAGTTATTAAGTTAACTGCAAATCGGTTAATAAGTGCTTTGTAGGTATTAACTTTTATACCGTGTAAAGAATAATTTGGTATGCATGACAGATGGATGGATAAATAGTCATTTCGTAGCAATTTTATTTTAACAAGTTATGTCATTAGCCATCTATCAATCGATAAAAGTAATATGAAACGCGATCAACGTCCGTAATTTACATTTTTTTTAAATATAATTATTAGTATAAACGAATATAGCACTTCCTATTGATATTGCAAGAAGTGACTTAGATCTGTTTCATTTCTATTATTACTATCAGGAATACAAAGTCCGCCCACTATGTATATTTATTTTAGTTTTTCATTGAATCATTGTGAATACGGTTATAAAATCGCACTCTTAAAAAATCGAATATCAAAAGATATTAAATAAATATTCTACGACCTTCTACACAGCGCCTTCTAGGCCAAAAGTAAGCATTGTTCCGTATGTTCCGTATGTAAGTATGGGTTCCAGAATGCGATAAACACACGATACTTTTTTGTAAATACATAAATATCATATATAGAAACACTCAGATCAATGCAAGTAGACATATTCATGCATACCAATATTGGCACTGAGCGGGAATCGAACCCGCGCACCCTGTCGTAGCAGTCGAATGCACTACAATTACGTCACAGAGGCCGTCAATTAATTAACCGACCATCCTCTTATTCCATAGCGGGGGAACCAACGGTATACGTGGCCGGACCGGGCGGTACCAATGTCCGCACTCGAGTGTCCCCCACAGGCGAGGGTCGTTACACTGCTACTTATACGCCTGAAGCTGTTGGTCGTCATACAGTTCAGATCACTTGCGCGGGTCGACATGTACCCGGCTCACCTTTCACCTGTAACGTGTATGACGTCAAACGCGTCAGGGTCACTGGATTGGGACCCGGTGGTATGTATTAATTCAAAAAATATTCTATTTTTTTTTAATTGCTACCCACCCCGCAACGAACGCATGTACTAATACCAGTCGGCATCCTCCCTATTTCAATGGTGACCGTGAATTACCAGTCGGCATCCTCCCTATTTCAATGGTGACCGTGAATTCCATAAAGTGTTCATATGGTATTACCATCTCGTTTTTACTCATTTGACGCAAGGTGTAACGAATAAGTGAATAATGAAATTTATAAAATCACAGTCGAATGAATAGGAGTCGAATGTTAAATTCCACCTCATACAATTACAGGCATAAGTGATTCATCTTCAAAAGTGGATAAATTATTCTCAAATTTTAAAAATTAGTTTTTAATAACTTATTTATTTCTTAATGAGAATGATGTTTAAATTATTAGTGGACTATTTTGATAAAAATTATAATTAAAAATATTTGTTATTTTCATACAGATTTTTAGTTTTGATATTTTTACAATCATTATCTTCTTTTGACGCTATCCATACATGCGTTCGGTGCGAGGGCCTTATGACATGTCCTGTCAGCGCTTTAAAAATACATTTTGGTGGTGGTGGGTAAAGAATAAAGGGTCTCATGGCATAATGTCCTTTTCTCGAAATGTCCTTTCTCATAATGTCCTTTTCTCGTGGGTTAGGTTAGGTTAGAACTGGGACCCCAACAGAGCGCGAGCCGAGCGAGCGTGCCGCGGCAGCGCCCGGGAAGCGCCGGAATTGATTTGTATAATAACAATATAATTATTATAGTAGTTCTAACCTAACCTAACCCACGAGAAAAGGACATTATGAGAAAGGACATTTCGAGAAAAGGACATTATGCGATGAGTCGGAATAAAGCTTGTCAAACGTCACATTGTAATTGAAACATACAGGTATCATTTTACATTATTCATTAGATTTCGTCACAACTCATGTAAAACATGTTTACAGAACTTGAGGGTACCCTCGAAGGCCTTAGCTTGGACGACGGTGTTGACGAGGAGCGAGGGGTGGAAGTAGGCAAGCCTGTGACGTTCAGTGTAGACGCTGCAGGTGCCGGCGAAGGGACGTTAGAACTGGTTGTCTCTACTCCTTCCACCACTGTTAAGGCCGAGGTAAAACATTATAAATTGTTGTCATTTCAATTATAAATTTCTTTATTTCATTCAGGCAGAGTTAACACTTATGATTGTCGTAAAATTTTCAGCCAGATTTACGAATTTGGTTGTATATTTAAATTTGAAACATCCAGTAGGTTAATCCTGTGAGAATAGAATCTGACTATAAATATTACGTGAGCCACTTTTTAAATGGCCATTAATTACAATGACTCTATCATCTGAGCGCCAACCACAGTAGCATGCAATGCTTGCACTTTGGAGTTCAGGGTTCGCTCTTTCACTCTTTCTTTCCTTATGGATTGGTTTAACTTGACTTTTACGGGAGCAACTGCTGTCTGAACCCCCAACCCTGAGAGGAAAGCTTGCATCAGTGCTTTGTTCATCAATCATGAGATGTACCAGTTTATAGATAAGGTTGCCTTGGTACCCAAATATCTTGGAAGTTTGAAGATACAATTTGTTGGGTGTATGGGGACCCCCCATTGGCTATTATATGTATTTTCATAAAAACAACATTCAAACATACAGGTTGTTGCTGTGGCTCGTGGTCTATACGACGTCACATTCGTGCCAGTTTCACGGGAGCCGCATCGTGTGTCAGTCACTTTTAATGAACAAGGGGTGCCAGGAAGCCCTTTCGTGTGTCGAGTCAGCGAGCCACATACATATGTACAAATCGGTGAGTTTATTAATGTCTATTATTCTTTTATAAATTTCACGACTAAGATAAGAGTATTATACAATCTAGATGCTCTCTGCGGGCGGTGAGTCACAAACTGAGTTATCGAAGCTCACATTATGCGTACTATGAATTATCACGTAGGTACTTTAATCCCAAAAAATATATATAACTCGCGCATAACCCTTAAATGATGCAAAATAATTCCTTTTTTTTGACAGGTATCTCCGGAATCAATGTACCTTTACCTTCTATTCCCAGGAATCACAGCTCTAGATTGAAAAAAAAGTCTATAACTACTTATCCTGTTAATTTTCATCAGAATATGGTCGGTCGACTTTTTGAGTATTTCTATCAAATTCTTATTTTTGATTTGACTATCTTTCTCAAAAATTTACCTTCATACATAATTCATTTTTATATTAAAATATATATTTTGTAAATCCGTAGGGGGCGTGGCAGCAGTAGAAATAGATGAGAACTTATCTGACGTTGAAGTAATGTCTCCAACCGGCACCCTTGTGGCTGAAGCACACTTAGAAGACACAGGACTCCTCACATTCCCGGCGAGTCGTGTCGGCAGATACATAGTGCGGAGTTCGAGGGGACCTGTGGCAGATGTCGAGGCCCTTGACGCCTCGGCTGTGAAAGTGCTATCTATTGGAGATGCTGTCGCACATAGACCAGCTGTACTTACAGGTGAGATTTGCCAGCCTTCCTTTTTTTATAATTATTTGATAGCCCGTGTAGACTTAGTGGCGTAACGTTACTCAATGCAGCTGCTGTGCAAGACGTAACGGGTGTTATTGGTCTTTTTTTGTCAGGCAATTCTCTGTACCGCCATAGAATCTGGAGAAACTGGCTGGTTGAATACAGTAGAATTGTTGTTGAATACAGTAAAGTTTGCCACACAAATAGATCATAAAAAAAGACATCTTACTTTTTATTCTTGTAATAAATTCATGTAGAAAATAAATATTCAATTATAAACATGCAGAAGATATACATCTTGCACAGATCTCGTGCATGCGTACTATACAAACCAACCAAAAACAACAACAACACTTTGAACTCGTGATTGGTTTAATGGAATCTATAATTGCGTAATTGACGCGCTTAGGCCGTCGCGCCCCGCGTAACCACTAAAGAGACTTAAAGAACGTTTTTTGCGCAGCTAGAGTACATTGTCAAGATGTTTGCCGATAATTATTACAAGAATAGTTTATTTATTTATCTATGTATATCTGCAGTAAACACAAGCGGCGCAGGCAACGGTCGCCTATCAGGTCGCGTGACTTGCGGCGGTGCAGGCGTCCCACATTCAGTTCGTCGTCGTGGCGGATCTAGGCAGGAAGTAGTGTGGCACCCAGCCAGGGCCGCACCGCATCGTTTGACGTTACTGTGGAGCGGGTCACCAGTATCCAACCAGCCACTTATCGTTGATGTACAGCCTGCACATCACTCACAAGAGGTAACTATTGTACAATTTGAAAATTTCAGCATATCAAAATGAATATCATAACATTTAGCCCAGTGGCGTACGTAACAGACTGCAGAGACGAGGTCTCGAGTTCGAGCCCCAGTCGCCCCGGGTACACACCTCTGACTTTTCGTAGTTATGTGTGCATTAATGATTGTTAATTATCGCTCGCTTAATAATGTGCCTGGTAGATGGCAATAGGCTCGCCCCCTATTATATTGGAACCTTAACATAACTGGCGATTCGTGGGTGTGTATTACACCTCTGCCTACCCCTTCGGGGATACAGGCGTGAAGTTATGTTATGTGTTTATCAGAACATTCAATCAGGCTACTCACCTTTAGTAATATTTCTATCCATCTTGTTTAAGGAATATATATAATACTCTTGGATCGTCTATTTCCTGAGCAAGAAGTTAGCTTACTAATTGTTACAAGATTTTAGAATTTCTTAAAACCAAATCCACTAATTATTTTCTACAAAAACATACTATTGTATTTTTACAAAGGTGGCGGCTTCCGGTCTCGGTTTGTACCAAGCGCAAGTGAACAAAGTAGCATCGTTTAGTATTGATACTCTCGGTCGTCCGGCGAGGGAGTTCGACGTCGTTGTGTCTGGGCCCGGCTCGAGAGCATTACCTGTCCGATGCTATCAGACCAAATCGGGATTACTACAGGCCGAGTATACTATCACTGAAGTCGGACAAAGTACGATAGGTAAGGATAAGATGAATTTACATTTGGCTGGAATTAATAAACACACAAACTTTGTTTGTTATTAAGACAAGATTCATTTAAATTTGTAATATTGTAAGGGTTGAGGCTGTACCTCACCAAGGTCGTTGGCCAAAGCCAACCTCACCTGCTATATAGACTCTTTTTTTTCGTGGGGAATAGCCGTAGATCTTATGTGGGACTCTCCTATCCAGTATATACGCGATACAGGGCATACCCACTAAACCCCACGGTGCGCCATGCTCTGCGCCTTGTCTTGGGGGCTAAAACTATGCGAGAATATTTCTATGGCGACCCCCCCTAGCGCCTACCTTTGAAACTCTCGATTGGGCGACGTCCAGGCACACATGGACGTTATCCCCTTCGCGAGTCGCTAGATGCTAAAGAGACTCTGGCCCAACCTTTTCTCTAGAGGTTGGGCAACCAAATGGCCATCGCTCATGTAGTAGACAAAGTGAGTCACATCAACAAAAGAGGATGTAGGAGAGCGGACCCCGGGCTCCAAAGTGCAAGTTTTGGATGCAACCGGGATAACTAACGGATTGATGATAATAATATTGATAATAATAATAATTTGATAAACACTAGAAGCAATTCGTTTGTATTAAGCAGTCTAAATTTTGCATCTAGCAAACATTTATTTAGTACCACCATTTCCACAATCTGGGTTTGGAATTGGTTATTTCAAAAGTTTATATTATAAGTACAAGCGATAATAAAATAATATAACTTTTGTCGTTGCAGAGGTGCTACACTTATCGAAACCTGTCTCCGGCAGTCCGTTCACTTGTGAGTCGTTCGATCCAAACCGAGTCATCATATCTGGACTACCTACTGGCAACATTATCGCACAAACACCCATCAATTTTGCAGGTAATTGTGATAGATTTTTATTAAGATGCATAATAAATGTAGGCATAATTATAATTTTTTTTAAATGATTTTTTTACAATTGTGTTGAATGTGCATACATCAACATAAAAAACAGCGAATTAGAGTTTAAAACTGTCAAGATCAATCTACATATTGACATCTAAAAGTAACATTAAATAAATTAAATAAGTATAACTAGAGAAATGCAATGCAATGTCAAATTATATAACTTTCATGTTTCATGTTCATGGTAATTTCAATTTATTAATACTAATAATCATAATGCAATAAGTGAATAAAGTAGCATCGTTTAGTATTGATTGATACTCTCGGTTGTCCGGCGAGGGAGTTCGACGTCGTTTTGCCTGGACCCGGCTCGAGAGCATTACCTGTCCGATAATAAATCTTGTTGCTACTCTGCCTCCGAGCATTTTGCCTACTCAGTCTAGTCAGACTTCAGTTCAGTTCCGTTCGTAGTCACGAAACGGCTGAATTTCGACATTTTCATAATGCACTGGCGATATCGAAGCTCTGTAGTTAGACCAGTTGATCTGATTTTTAGGGCATCATCTACCCGTAATTTGGACCGACGATTTAATGTGCTCTTCGAGGCACGGAACACTATTATTCATTGCTATACTTTTTTTTATATTCGCAGTGGACACAAAAGACGCAGGGGTAGCTGAACTGGAAGTGGTATGTGAAGCGATGGGCGAACGTCGCGTGCGTCTACCAGTCGATATTAGAGAAGACGGACATACGTACAGAGTACGCTTGCGGCCCACTGTCCCTGCACATTACAGGATTTACATCACTTATGGTGGTATGTATGAACTTGAGTTAGTCTCTGATGACTTCAGTATTTGAAGGAATGTTGTACAGCTCCCGGCGCTTAGGTTGACATATCTTTATAATATTGACTTACTTCGGTTTTGTAGACCGTCCTCTCTGTTGAAGATATATAATAAAATGCGACTTGCTTCGAATTAATTATAATAAATAGAAAAGACTGAACAATTAGGCATGTAGGTGGCGGACGGGGCGTCGCGGGCGGCGGCCCGCCAATGCTTGACGTAAACGTCAACATCCTCCGGGGCGTTGAAAGCCATAGCATAGCTTTCAAGTGAGTAGTGAGCCTGGAAGCGGCTCTCTCATTATATTATGTGGTGATGCTTCCTACCTCCTTACTTGTTGCATTCGTATAACCAAGCGAAGTTCAGTAATTCAATGTTTCATCATCAAATACACGTACACGGATGATTAGAATTTTCTATAGTCTATCACATGGCTAAATTGTTAACATATGGTACAATTCATAAGTTAAATATTTTTAAATTCCAGGAGCTAATGTAGCCGGCAGTCCAGTCTCACTGGGTATACTAAGCGGCAGGAGCAGCAGCGTCGCGCGGTGTGCGGGCACGGGTCTTGCGCAAGCGCACGTGGGCAAGGAAGCCGCCTTCACTATACATTGTACAGAAGACACACCACCCACCGTACAGGTATGGAATCTGAACTTTTTTAATATTAGCGTAGCTACAGAGACTTTTATAAAACATATCCTTGTGGCTTAGAACCTGACTCAATCATAGCGTAATTGCAATGCAAGTTATCTGTATTTGAAATGGTGGAAAAGTTTCAAATTAAAACTTACGTATACACACACGGCTACATTTACCCCCGGCGTATTTATTCACACATGTTGCCAATTTGGTCCCACAAAATAAAGGACTAGTCTACTTCCATCAACGGACACTTATGGACTCAGCCTACCGAGCTGTAACCACACATCTTAATCTATTTCAAATGTATATGAAATGAACACGGATAATGGTTCGGAATTATTTACTATCCGGATTTCGATTACTTATTCCCATGCACCTAAGTGTATGCCTTGTAGAATTGTGTTCCAGCCGTAAGCTAAGATTTTTTTTAAATATGTATGATTGAAGTTTTTTCATCATATATTAATATTCTTGTAGGTTGAAAGATTAACAGCAGAAGAAAAAGACGATAGTCAAGACTCTGGGCTGTTAGAGTGCAGAGTAGTAGCGGGCGCAGCGCGGGAGTGGCTGTGCGCTTACATCCCGTTAGTCGTGGGGCTGTATGAAGTGCGGATATTCACTAGCAGTGGACCCTTACCCGGCAGTCCTTTTTCCGTTAAGGTCAGTACATATTCAAAGAAACTCTTCTGCCAAACCTTTTCCCAAGTCAGTTGGAGCTGGCTTTTAGTCTTAGTTCAGGCGTTTCATAGTTAGCTACGATACGGCTCCCAAGCTTTGTTTTTGCTTGACGTTTTTTTTTTGCGTGACTTCGCACATCCGCCGCAGCATTTTCATCTCCGTGACACGCAGCTCCAGGTTGTGTTTGTCCAGTAGCGGCTACGCTCCGCAGCTGTATGAAAGAACAGGCCTAGTGATGGTTTTATAAACCTTCCCGTTCAACCTGACGGGCATTTTTGGTCACAAATGGCACCAGTCACCTCATCTCATCTCAGCAGCAATGCGTGCCTTGACTTCGCAGTCGATATCAGTATAACGATCTCATACTAGACTACTACTACATACTATGTCACTTGATGTAACAGGGACGTACTCAGATACAAAGTTTAGAATTTTATTTGGAGACACTGAGGTTAAGAGAGATGTGCACAGAATGAACACCTACAGTACACTGACTAAGGCCACGCCTACTAAGATAACGTCACACTAGGCCCTGACATCATTGAGAATCACAGTTGCTTAGATCGCCTCCTCTGTATGTGATATGTGGGCCTACCGGTTACACTGGCCGTGGTCACATGTGGCCAGCACATAACAATTATAGTTTCTTCCGTCACAGGTTATAGACACATCAGCAATTGTGCCAGTCGGTGGTTGGGGAGCAGATACTTCGGGTCGTGTACGAGCTCCTTCAAAACTTGTTCTTGACACAACTAACGCTGGACCCGGCACACTCGAATGTTTACTAGCGGGAAGACATCAACGTAAGTCAATTTTTACTACAGTTCGTTTTAAAGGTGTATACGGCTCTACCAACATCTTTGAGGCCCAAGTCAACCTCAATTGCAAGGCAGTGCGCTTGCTATACAGTGGACGAGTTTCTGGCGCAGATTTGCTTCTCAAAGTTTTGTCCGACGGCGGTCGCTCCTGGAAATCCGACATAATAATCAAAAACAATAAGCGGACCTCGGGCTGCAAAGTGCAAACCTTTGACGCCCCTACCCCGAGTGGAAAAAACTGCACCAGAGCCCCACTCGTTGTTTAGCAGGTGAGGTTGGCTTAAGTCTCAAAGATGTTGGTAGGCCCTGTACACCCTGTTCTTTGCTGTTTTTATTCTGTATACGGTTTGTAATAAATTAATATCTATGAAATATATCCGCAGGTGTAGAAACAGTATCGGGTCGCGCAGTAGTGACGCTCTCGGGGGAAGCCAGCGCCACCAGCGCGGGCGGGGAGCAAGAGCTAGAGCTGACGTACAACGGCGCGCTGGTGGCGGGGGCGCCGAGACGGGCCCTTCTAGCGCCGGCCGCTAGCGCCGACCGCGTCACACTCGCCGGCCGGGGGCTCGCACACGCCGCCCCGCACACACCCGCTGTATTTACCATCGGTAGGTGTCTTGACGTTTTGGCCCAATATTGGCGATCTCGACGTATTGTTGGGGAGCTAGTCCCTCTCATTGAGTTAGTCCCAGTGACATCCGAGGTGGTCACCTAAAAGTCCGGGGTCCGCTTTTCGACTTTTACTTGACCACTTCGCACAGTCTTGGGCATCCATGGTAGTAAGACCATTGTCGTGACGTCAAGCCACCACTTCTTGGGTCTACTCCTCGTACCGGGGCCAGGCGGAGGTGGCATGGCGACAGATGGGACCAGTCCCCTCTCGCCTATTTGATTTATAACCCAACCCGGTACTGGAATATTATTAAAATTGATTTCTAACCTGACCCGATGCAGTTGATCCTAACCCGAATGTTTCAAGGGTATTAGGTTAGCGGGTGAGGTTATTGTGTGGTGTATTAGTTGCAGGTCTGACTTGTTAATGCAGTGTAATCAAAATTATTGTAATTAATGGCGATTAGAAAAGAGTGGCCATGAGTTTTTATTACCAGGTTCTTATCTCACTGGCACACCGGCTGTCTTGCGACTCTGGCTGTAAATGGCACAATAATCTTGACGTTCCTAAATGTTACTTTGGGACCTACATAAAATAAAGATATTTGCTTTGAATTCTAAATTTTTTCGGTACTAATTGCCAGTAATGGTTCCTAAGACGTGTGTTGACGAGAATTTTGGCTAATATTTATCTGCAAATATTTACCAAGTTTGACGTTTAAATAAAGATCATCAAATTTATCAAATTTTCGCTCTCCAAGATATGGTTATAAAATATTTAATTATATTTACCCATTTTTAGATGGAAGTGCCGCCGGCCCTGGTGCCCCAGAAGCGTCTCTAATGTCTCCAGATGGTGATAATATCCCAGTACCATTAACAGCAGCTGGCCCCGGTTTATGGAGAGCTACATATACGCCACGGCGTGCAGGAGACCATCAGCTCAGAGTTTTATGGGCTGGAAGACTAGTCAAAGGTATGGGATTAATAATGCTAACGACGAGCGATAATTAAATAAGACCTGGTCTTAATACCTTAGCACTGAGATTACCTAATGGGCGAATTATACAGAAAAGGCAAGAGGCAT
Organism: Cybosia mesomella; assembly: GCA_946251805.1. Taxonomy (NCBI): domain Eukaryota; kingdom Metazoa; phylum Arthropoda; class Insecta; order Lepidoptera; family Erebidae; genus Cybosia; species Cybosia mesomella. Next base: position 21,903,797 of record OX276390.1, on the reverse strand, counting down.
AAGGCGTGTCACAGACGCCTGTGCTTCAAAACGTTTTCATACAAAATGTACAAAAGCGATGCTTCGTAAATTACACAAAAAAGGCGTAGCGGAGGCATACTTCTTGGTCGCCTGTTCCGCGTTGCTAACAGGCGAGATTGACGCGGCGTGCAAAAGACGAATTTAAGGTGTAATTTGTGACGATAGCATGTCTTAATCTTACCTATCGGCGGCGTCCTTAAGCTCGCCTTTTCTGTATAATTCACTTCTAAGCGTGAATGTAATGTACGCATATGAGGTAGCCAAAAGATAACAAAACGCGCGTGTCACATTGACAAGACAGTCTTTACAAACAGGCAAGACACAAATTTATAACTGTTGTATAAACTGTAATCTATAGAATGTTCTGGTACACAGGTTGCCCGCTAACAGTGAGCGTGACGGCGGGCTCGGAGAGCGGGGACGCGTCCCGGGTGGTGTGCTCGGGCTCGGGGCTGGCGGGCGGCGTGCTGGGCCGCGACATCCGCGCCTGGCTCGACACGCGCCGCGCCGGCCCTGGCGAGCTCACCGCGCACTGCACCGGGCCCAATAAGGTTTTTTTTTATTTTATTTTTTTATATGCAATGGTGTCTCGTAGACATTCAGCACGAGTTCAGAATATAGGTAGGCAGGCTTGCGGGGCTATCAGTCCATTGTCTGGATCCCGTTTCTTTATAACTGAATCTGATCTTTGGTAGCCTAGTGGTATGGGTAATGGACAGCTGAGACGAGGTCTCGGGTTCGATCCCAGGTTTTACCATGGCACACACCAATGACATTTCGATGCTTTTCGAAGTTATGTGTGTATTTATCGCAGGTTTATAAGTGCCCGGTTGATGGCAATAGGCTCGCCACCTATTACATTGGGACCTAAACATAAACTGGCGAAATGTGGGTGCTAGCACCTCTGCCTACCCCTTCGGGGATAAAGGCGTGAGTTTATGTTATGTTATGTTATGATCTTTGGTGGTTTTCCTTTTAAGTCTCGCGAATCGATTATCTTCCCAAACGTTTTATGTAAGATGCTGATGAGACTTTTATTTGGTATTCAACCGTATCAACTATATTGCTGTCAAATAAATTGCGAAAGAATCTATTATAAATAGTTTTATTTCAATATAAGGTCTAGTTGGTCATTTGTAATGTACCATGGTGCGTCAGAGAAAATCGTAGCATCGTAGACTGGAACCTTTTAAGTATTTCTATATTAGAATTTGCTAATATTATGGTAATAGTGATCGGCAAACTACGTGACTATGTACACTAGCTGCGCAGAACGCGTTGTTAGGTCTCTTTGGTGGTAAACACGAGGCGCATATCATAATCATCCAATCATTGATTATGTTAAAGTAATCACGGGCTCAAAAAGCTCGCCATTGGTTGATCGGTCCTTTTATTGGATTTTTGGTTTACCTAACTGGTCCACATACGCGAACTTTTTGACGTTCGTTCACGAGGTACACTTAGTACACTCACATTATTTTTGGGACAGTACCAGAAGACATTGTACCTTCTAGACCAAGCAAACCTCGCCGGTGCACCTACTGATTATATACGATTATATAGATGTATATATTGTCAGCCGATGCTCTGTCGCAGGCGTTCCTCTCAGGGTAGGGAGTTGTCAGATCTCCCTACTGTCACTTCCATAGAAATCGTATAAACCCAGCCAAGAGGAGGATGATTATGCTGAGTCCGGGCTCAGAATTGTAAAACCTAACCTACCTACGCTAAGATGATGATGGTGATTAGAAGAGGTCAGTTTTGTGTATGTATATAATGAATACACAATTCAACTGCCCCCTAATTTTGCCAGGTGGCGTATTGTGAACTTTACGAGCATGGAGACGGCACATTCACGTTAAATGTGAAGCCAGCGGAGGCAGGCAGGCACATGCTCAGTATACAGTTCGCCGGTGAACACGTGCCAGGCTCTCCCTTCGTTCTCAAAGTTGCTGGTGCCCCTGATCCATCCAAGGTAATTATAATCTGCTTAAGTTACCTGCTTGATTTTTATGCTGTATATTTTACATGTTACTAGGAAGATCTATATGTTGATATCTGACTTTTTTTAAATATTGAAGTGTACCAAGGTCTTTGGATCCCAAACCAACCTCACCTGCCGCCTGAACTCTGTGGTTCTGGCGCTTTCCTTTCGGTGGTTGGAGGCTCAGACGACAGTAGCTCCCGTAATAGCGTATTGACTATTACGGCGGGCATTATTAAGACAAACAAAAATGGTAGTAGGAGTAAGATATTGGACCCCAGGCCCCAAGGTGGAAGCTTTGGAGGCAAGTAGGACTAACGCTAGGATGAGGAAGGGAGAGGTATTTTTATATATTGAGCATGTATAAGCATACGGAGAAATTAGAAACTTTTAAGTACTAAGTAAAAGGGGCGATAACCCAGTGGCGTACGTCATGGACTGCCGAGTCGAGGTCTCGAGTTCGACCCACAGTCGCCCCGAGCACACACATCTGTCTCCATACTCACATCTACTTTTCGTAGTTATGTGTGTATTAAAAATGTTTATTATAGCCCGGTAGATGGCAATAGGCTACATTGGGACCTAAACAAAACTGGCGAATCGTGGGTGCGTAATATACCTCTGCCTACCCTTTTGGGGATACAGGTGTGAAGATATGTTAAGTTTTATTAGCCATACTGTTATTAACGTGACCATCTCAATTGCACATCATAGGTCCGCGTTTACGGTCCGGGTGTGGAACCAGGCGTGTTAGCGACATTCCAGTCGCGATTCCTGTGCGACACACGCGGTGCGGGAGCGGGACAGCTGACGGTGCGAGTGAGAGGACCGAAGGGCGCCTTCAGAGTAGAGATGCAGAGGGAGAACCAAAAGGACCGCACAATACTTTGTAAAGTAAGTTGAATATTACGTTATCTTTAGCGACAAATAAACATAGGCCACGGTAACTGCTTCCCATCAGGTGGGCCGTGAGCTTGTCTGCCACCTGAGTGGTATAAAAAAAGTATTGAGTATGTCTTAGCCGTTGTGTGAATAAAGTAACTGATAGTTTTATAATTAATGGAAAGTCAACTGCAGTAGAAAAAAGTAAATTTGAAGTGAGAAACCGATAAGTCTGAGAACACAGTTTATAGTTCATGTTTATTAGAATCTAAACACAAAACTCATGACACTTTTCTAAACATTGCAGCAAAAGAAAACTAGTAGAATGTTGTATGGAACTGCTGGCACTCTGCCACCGAGTTACCCAAGATCCATGTCTTTAATATGGTACTTCTATACACGAATTTTGAAATCTTTAGAAAGATTATTCTTTGAACTTACAAGTTACTGTATTCACTCAAAGTGGATGAATATGCATTATTCGTTCGTTTATAGTCATTAATTGCTTTTTCAATGGGGACTTGTGTATTTAAATTTCAGAAATCAAAAGAACATACGATTTTATAAGTGGACCTATATTAATTTTTAAACTAAAAACTACATGACTCTTGTAACACTGACAATGACTATCTTATACAATTGGCTTGGATAACTTTGAGCATTTTTTACTAACTTATTAATTACCGATGAAATTCAAAGTTATCCAAGTTGACTGTACTACAAACGACGACTGAACGACCTGCTTCATGACATATGGCAACCCGACTCACCAGGACTCACGATATTACGACTATGTGTGCATTTACTGACTATACTCATAAATTACTCCGTTACGTAGGAACTGTTGCCGGGAGCTCTGTAAAGAAGTAGTCTCTGGAAACCCCGATAAACTGCAGGAAACCCTACCATAAAGTATGCGAGGCCTCGCCATGCGCATAACTCATGTCATGAAAAACGAATTCACTTTTCTGGAAGTCAGTGATACACGCTGTCCAGACGCAAGTATGAAGTGTTGACACACAGCTTTGACACTTGGCGAACAGATGTGTCACATTGCACAGTGAATTATTGTCAGTTACTGAATCCTGGTTGAGCGATTAGTTGACGTTCTATTTCTCTATTGATTGTCACTGCTGCAGTGTTGTCACCGGAGGTTTACGCCTAGTGGAGAGTTGAAGGACGATAGCAGTTTCTCCTGAGCCCACACTTCCAGCAAGGTTAGAAAACATAAAAAAATCAAAACCCAGGTCGACGCGCTTGCGCACTTGACCACTACAGCAGGTGACTATCGGCTTTAAATATGTGTACATTATCAACTGCTTTAAAAAACTGGGTTCATACGCATTTATTATTATTGCCTGAAAAATTGCCAAATAATGCAACGCACAATGCGCTCACCCTCACAAATTCACTGAACACACAAGCACTCCAAAAAACGGAGTCGGTTCCTGTCTCCACTGCTTTCATAGTACGGGACTACGCTGTCAACAACTCAGTTAAGGTAGCGACTAAGCAAGGAAAGCGCCTGCGAGGTGAGTCTGACAAATAGGAAGAACAAAAAGCTTACTACCGATTTAAACAATACTTTTGAAGACTGCTTGTGATTCTAAAAAAGGAGAGTAAAATATTTAAAGACCACTATACCATAACAGGGCCTTATATAAAAATGAATAAGTGACCAAGCTTGAAGCTAAAATTGTTTAAATAAGGCGCAGTAGTGACGTTAATGCAACGTAACAAGGTATAGCTCGTCATAAAAGCGTAATATAGATGTTGTAAATTTTATGCCTATGTAATATAATATCTATTCACTGAGTCTCGCACGCTGTGAGGACTAGTAACAGGTCCAAGAATTTAATCATAAATTTCATATCTTGATCAGTATAATATGCTATAAGCGGCTACCAATAAGGGCTTGAAATGTGAACAATTGAATCTACTTAAAGTATCAAAGAAGCTGTACACAAAGCACAGCAATCATTGTCGTCAAGGTGCTGACCATCTAACACATTGCCATTATATACACTATACACATTATTTTATTTCTTGTGATAATGAAAGTAAAGGTCTGTTTAGCATCACGCAGAACGATTTTTGCGGTAAGCCGGAGACAACAATTTTACATGTCAAAAGCGAGATTGTGAATTTAATGCTTGCACAAGTGTATTCGCAAAGACTTTTTTTTGTAAAAAAGGGCACGCTGTGTACAAATGATTACCCAAAACTTCATAAAAAAAAACGAATTTTGCACCAAAACTCTGTAACATACATCTACATATTGTACGACAAGCTTATGATAGTTTCTAGTAAATAAAAAATGGTGAATTAATTTTGTCTGTACATAGGAGATATTTAAAAAAAATTGGGGAATGTTAAAAGAACGATTCTGGACACAGAATTTTTTTTTTGGAATCCTTGTTAGTCTATTTGTTCGCGATAGACAAAAACTGCTGAACGGATTTTGAAGCGGTTTTTTTTCTATGAGAAAGGTCTTTTTTAGACTTAGAATCTGCCGTATGTTTAATTGCAATTGGTTTAATAGAACCGGCGATATGACCTAAAAACGATAACCTCCTCGCGCGGACGGAGCCGTAGGCATCGGCTAGTAATCAATAATAGTATACTATCACATATACGAAAGTGATAAGATTTTGAGAATGAGAAACAGTGTCATAGAGGTATTTTTTTTTCACAAAATTAGGTTTTATAGATGGTATGTGAGATAATCAGGAGGTTCGTGAAATTGCGGTTCAAAACTCGAATGAGTGATATGATATGTAAGTGATATGTAAGTATGCTTCATCCACAGACATAACAGACAACAGTTTTCATTTATTTTTTATTTTAAAGCCAAATTTACATAAGCAATGTAGTTCAGACGGGGCCGCTAAGGCTGAAAACTCGAGGAATGACTGCATACGTTAATAAAAATAATTGAGAAAAGCCAGAATTAAATATTTTATTATCCAAAATATAAGGCAGGTCACTGGAATTAGAATAGAAACGAGTAAAATTGTTTAGTTGTTTATTTATTTAATTTTAAACAATATTATTTATTTTCAAGTACCAAATTAATATTAGCACTGAATCCGACCCTGTCTAACTGACAAGTAATACATCAAAATTGTTATATTTTTTACTTATTACCATAGCGACGAGTGACAACTTTACTCTATATCTATGCTTGCGGTATAGGGCAAAGAAAAGATAGTGCATATATTACCAAATGTCTAGAAAGAAATAGATCGTGCGCCATATAGTATTCCGTCTAGAATCATATAATCATCTTATGTCTGTAACCCAATCACAATTGTCGCTTGACAAAATTTATTTTTGACATAGCCCTACTATCTTTTCTATTTATGAAGAACCTATTCAATAGTTTATGTAACTATATTTATTTTATGTTGTTTATATATGTTTTAACAGCTGGCAGTTATCTTTTAGGTACTTTATGTGGTCGCTATCTTTTAATACTAATACCAACCACCTGTTCTAAACACAATTCACAAACAAACTTCATTGTTTATGAAATATTGTTATCAATAAAATGATCGGACGTAGATAATATCAGTGATTTCAAATATTATGGGTAATCTATACATACGTACTTAATTATTTATTTATCACATTTATGAGTAGATAATGACACAGCTGTAATATTTTATCAAACTGTAGATCAGTACAGAAGGTGCTTCAATGATAAAAATAAGAACTTTATACGGTTGTGTTTATTTTAGAATTTTTGGGAGTGTATGAATGCTGAATCCTTGTAAATGTACTGCGACCGACGTAACATAACACGCCAGTTCTTGATAAAATATCTTTGACTAGGTCCAAAACATACTGTTACAACCATATTTAGCATTAGCCAAAACTCTCCCTAAGTATAATATCGTAGCTGGATTTGACCAACTCCACGGCAATGTTGGTCAAATGCAGTTGGTCGGTACCTAAATGCGGTCACGATACTATATGTAGAAGGTACCGCTACATGGCGCGCTATTAAGAACAGTATTTAATGCTATACAATATGATTTTGTGACTAGGCTATTATTAATTCTTAAATAACTAGGAAAAATAAATCAAAAAACGTTTCTAAAGTAGGTCAAATACAGTTTCGATACTATACGTAGCGCGTGCCGTCGTAGTTATAACTTACCACTCATGGAAGTCACTATTCAAAGGAAAGTTCAAACGATCAAGTTAAATTCTTTTTTTTTTCGAAAGACAATTTCCGTAAATCCTTACTAGTATATTGTACATTTGCTACACGATACATGGGTAATTGACGAACGTACAATTGACTGAGACCTAGACTCGACAATTACTTGCGAATCATACAAACCCATAAATCTCGACTTAGTCGCAGTTGACATGACAGTGACTACTACGCTTCAACCGTTGCTGCGCCTTTAAATAATTGTGAAATTAACTATAGGTACGTCGAAGACTTGGGGAAGACCCCAGCAGAAGCAGGCCGGGACGGTGGGGTGACTAGCGCCCCTCCCCCAAACCGGGGCAAGACGGTGACACCGTGGTTCCCAAACCCGAGGGGGCTATCTCTAAACCGGAGATGGCCCAGGGTCAGTCGGGGTGCGAGGGACATGCTGTATGGGCAACCTTACACCCCGGTGTTTTAAAACCCGAGACGGTGTGCGGTTTTAGTCGGTTCAAGCCCGACATAACCACCCCGCTGGCCGTCGGAGAAGTATCCGAAGGGATTAGCGCACGAAAAAAAAAAGAAAAAGGTACGTCGAAGACTTATTTTTTTAACTTTCCGTGACTGGGAATGACTCGTCTTAGGGCTATTATCGACTAACAGTCTTATTCATAAAAAATGCTTATCGAAGGTTTATAGCGTACTTTAGTTAAAACGTCTCATAACGCTATCATACGTATTTTAAAATATTGTATTCATAACTGTTCTATAAGCCTTCGATAACTATAGTGTCGCTATAAGAGATTAATAGACGAAAATGTGTTGGGGCTTGGGGCCCCACGCACCCTTGCCCAATTAAAACGGGTGGTGGTCCACCACCTCCTACCAAAATAGACAGTGAAGACATAAGTTCATGGCTCCTTAATAAATTTATAGTCGATAAACTTTTGGTCGCGGATTCCTAATATTTTCAATAGCTTCAAGTACATCTAGGCACTAGACACTGATAAACACTCTGCCGCAATAAATTTACCACAAACTCCACAAAGTAACTAACCTAGATAAGTAATAATAATAAAGGCTTGTGATTGTCTGGAAACAAATCAGAGATATTAGAGATATATTCAATAATTCACCAAACTAATGCGAACAAAGTATCTAACGATGCTAATCAGAGCTGTCAAACACATCAGCTGTTGCGCAGGTCGGCCATCTTTTCTCCTAATATTGCTTTATGGCACGGCTATAGTAGGTTCCTGCCTTCCATAAGTTATATGACGTTTATCGAGAGTTTATAGAGCATATTAGTGCTAAAATGCTGTTATGAATACAAATTTTCGACGATCACCTTATAGCAGTCTTATAAACCTCCCATAACTTTTTATGAATAAGACTGTAAATCTATCACGCTACAGTATAAATACAGGATATTTTTAGTAAATTAGTTTAATCTTAATTGGTAAATACTACAAAATATGCGCAACAGTAAATATTTGGAATGTTAATTTCTGACTTATACTATAAAATTGGTTTGGTTAACACTTTTCTTTGCATACAGTTCTCTCCAACGGAACCAGGCGATTATCGAGTAGAAGTTCGATGGGCAGGCCGCCACGTTCCCGGATCTCCGTTCCCCGTCATGATCTTCGATACACAAGAGGAACTCCGCCGCTACTTACAGGCCAGTGCGGCTTGACACCATACCTACTTAAAAATTACTCCAGACTGTAATCGCCCTTTGAGAGACGACCGTCAATAAACCTAGAATTTGTGCCAAGAAATAAGTCCCGCCAATTATGGAACTACATTCATATACTCACTTATAAATCCCTTGAGGGGGAAGCAGTAGCGTAATTCATTTGGCCACATTTTTTATAATCAAACTTGTATAAGCACTATATATATACTATAAATGATTTTTTTTTTTATTGCGATCGAGGTTAGGAGCTTAAAACAACGATACGATCAAATCGGTATAGTCCGCAACGATGGTAGAATTACTAAATCTGCTGACCATACTTGTTTTTATTTATAATTTATTCGACATTTTACAGTAGTAGTTGCGATTACCTGTACTGTGTAAGAAGGAATACATTTTACTAGAAACAAAAGACTTATAAACTGCTTGCTTATATTTTATGTGAAAACCATAAAATTGTTGTCTTTCAAAGGGTAAGACTTCAATCTAACATTTTGTACAAATATTGATTCGTTTCACACCTTGGTGAACCGGATTAACGCTTACTCTCATCGTTTGGTGTGTTTGTGTTAGTCGAAAGTGTACAGAACATTGGTAGTCCTTATATCTGTGTGTATGATTCTAATAAATGTATTATGAATATTAGATTTAAGTAATATAATTGAACTATGGAGGTAGCTACGATTAATTAAACGAACAAAATCAAAGTTTTTTTTACTAAAATGCAAAATATTTATAAACCACCCATGTGTTGGCAAAGGTAATGAAGACATGCGTTTTTGTAATAAATTTTGTTTGATGTTATTTATGGAAAACGACGCCATTAAAATAAACATTATTTAAATTATGACTTAAGAGAATATCTGTATTATCTATAAGTACATGCATTTTAATGCAAGCTTCTTAATCGAATATAAGAAATAAATGCATAATAATATTTTTGTTAATATTTATTAATAACTTCATTTTTAGATTTACAATCATTTAACCTGTAACTAACGAGGTATTTGTTTATTGTTATTACGCGAACAAGTTCAAACCACAACGAAGTGAAGTTGTCCGCGTAGGCTGGTGAAATATTCAGTTACTAATTGTTAATAAATGAATCTTTATAAAAAATCTACCGTTTCATTTTCACAAACTAGACTGGTTTGATTTTCTTACATCGTTTAAGCTTTCTGGACCCCTGCAATTGTGTCAAATCGCATATTCCTTCGTGCGTGCAATATTGGGCTAGGTACTAACAGCAGTTCAAAATGTTCACGTACATATATCTATAAATATGTATGCTAATACATATAATATGTATGTTAATGGAAACCTACACAATATGGTCAACATTTTGGTCATTTTTTAACACAGTACTTTTAAAATATAAATACTAACGGATACGTTCGGGCGCCCGGGTCAAGCAAAGCTTTTTTATACCAATGTGTTAAAGGTGACAGTGATGAAAACTTAATAAAGTAGCACGTCTGTGTGGTTTATTAATATCATATTAAAATGAGGTAGATATGTTCTCGATACTATAGCAATTTTCAAAGTGTACTGCGTTGTATGACAGAAGACATGCGTACTTAGTTCCGCCATTCGTACTCACTGGTTAATGCACAACTGCACTCGTGTTTGCCTTGAGTTTTTAAGCGCCCCAGTGCCGCATCTACCTCTTTTTAACATCAATCTTTAATGGCATTAGTGATAATTGTTTATCCGACGTGGTAAACTAAATGACACGGTATGTCTGTCTGGGTACTGAGCTCGAGGGACCCGAGTCGCTCCGACTGCGCCATTGCTGTCCACAAGCTGAGAACGTAACGCATCCAAACTTTTCCATAGTTGCTGCATTTGGCCATAGATGATCACTTCCAGTCGCTGGACTGAATTATGAAGCTCTCCTGTAAACCAAAAAATACAAATTAATACAGTGTCAAGCAAAAGCTGAGTGATAATATTCATAAAAATACAGTAGGTATTGTCATGACCATCATCATTCGACATCGTATTTTCTGGTTGCATCTGAATCTACCACATCGTATATATACTGCCAGTGGGGACGCCGTTTGACCAGACGGGTGATCAGCCCTTCTATGTGGGGCCATTTCACCCATTTCCCCTATATCGACTGTCATACATATTCGTATGGCAACCGGGACCGACATCTTAACGTGCTCTCCGAGGCACGACCAGACCAATGCAAATACTCATATTCATGCATACAAATATTTGCACTGAGCGGGGATCGAACCCGCGCCTCCTGCGTAGCGGCCGCTTTCAATACCGCCACGCCACGGAGGCTGTGTGTGTACCACATCGTAGCTCGGAGTTAGATTTACTATTTTTTCTGGTAGGTAGGTACGTAACTACCTACCTACTGTAGAGTTTCATACTAGCATATTATATGTGGCTATAGTATACTCACTAGAAGTGACAACTCCATGTAGCCTCCTAGTAATAGTAGCGTTAGCAGTGGCATTGACCTCTTGCGTTTTCACGGAGCACATGGCACGTGCTTCTTCACGCGGCCCGCTGCCGTGATACGTCGAGTTCCGAACTTCCAGGAACGGCTGCTTGTGTTTACTTGTAGCTTCTGGTTCATTACTTACAAAGTATGAAGGTCCGCGTGCTAGAAGAATAAGGATCATGTAGTCTTTCTCTGCTACGCCTATTGACAACTAGCACGCGTCTTGAGCATCACAGATTTACTTTTGAACACAATAAGTAGGTAGGGTTAAAATTATTAATTTAATACCTTTATAGTAATAGTCCGTTTAATAATGGGTAGACTTGAACAAAAACTACTGGATAAAGATTTTTTTATACGTCCTAATAATGCCACTACAAAAGTTGAATTAAATACCTATCTACCTACCTACTTGTTTTTTCGGCATGGTGAATCAGTGTTAGGGTAGGTAAGATACCGCATGTGCATTACCATCTCTAGCTAGTATGAAAACCGAGCGTGTCATTTTTTGCCTAACTACGATAACGTCACGCGATTCATTTACTTAATGATACCTACCTTTTTTTTTTTTTTTTTTTTATCGTGCGGAATATCTACTACTATTATCCCTTCGTACCTAATACTGATGATGCTCATCGTAAACAGTACCTATAGATACGGGCTCAACGCCAGCCGATGGGACTTTGGAGAGCACATCCGAAGTCTGGCCCCCAAGTTGAAGGGCACAGCTCTCGCTTTGGCGCGACTGCTGCCCAACATGAAGGGCCCCGATGACTCCTGCAGGAGACTCGGGGATCGTGCGGTCCATGGCCCTGTATGGGTGCCCAAAATGGGCGGAGGCCCTGAAGGTCAGAAATTTTTGAGGCAGCTAGTCTCCCTGCCGGAACTCCGCCATGTATGCGAGAGCCTTTTCGCAACTATACAAGTGGAGAAAGGAGGCGCGGGAGCAGGGACGGAACCCCGAGCCTCGAGAAATCGAAGCCGTGCAGTACCAGCTCCGCCAGGCCATCGTGGTGGAGTGGAAGGAATGCCTTGGGCAAAGCGTAGGGCACGCCGCAATAGCGGCGGTAAGGCCCATCATGGAGGATTGGCTAGAGCGGCGACATGAAAGCCTCTCGTACCGACTGACGCAGGTGATCTCCGGGAAGGGGAGCTTCGGGGACCATCTGCATCGGATCAGGAAGGAGCCAACGCCTGAGTGCCATCACCTCCTTCTGCGAGCATGTAATGCTCGCGAAGGAGCTGGCGGAGCGCGCCCGGGAGTGATTTAGAATTCTCCCGGCCCGCCGAGCCCGCAACATGCTCGCCGCGCGTCGCAGGCGACTCAGGCGCCGGAGGTCGCTTAACGACCTCCGTCCTCCATGAGCGCAGGCCTGGGGGTAGCAGGTGAGGCCGCCTGTCACCCCAGAAGTAGGCCGGGACGGTGGGACGACTAGCGCCCCTCCCCCAAACCGGGGCAAGACGGGGACACCGATGGTTCCCAAACCCGAGGGGGCCCTCTCGAAACCGGAGATGGCCCAGGGTCAGTCGGGGTGCGAGGGATATGCTCTATGGGCAACCTTACATCCCGGCGTCTGTAAACCCGAGACTGCGTCCGGTTTTAGTCGGTTCAAGCCCGACATAACCGATCCCGCTGGCCGGCGGGGGTATCCGAAAGGATTTCCGCACAAAAAAAAAAAGTGAAATGAATAAAAATTTGAATTTAAATCAAGACTATTAGAGAGAAAAAAAAAACTAAAATGTTTGTAAAAGAACCCACTTAGTTGTCTTAAGGAATCCCAAATATTAGGTACTTCGATAAAGGGGTGCTTGGTTGGGGACCTCCACGCGGTGCACCCTGGGCAACGGGGGCGGCAGCGCCTCTATCCTAGGGTGGGAGAGACGCTGCCGCCTACGGCCAACTCCGACCGAGGCGAGGACGGCCCTGTTGAGGGCTGTTCGGAAGCTTTCCACGTGTCCCTCTGATTAGCAGAGGGCACAGTGGAGAGCAAGTAAGGGGGCCATCTCGAAACCGGAGATGGCCCAGGGTCAGTCGGGGTGCGAGGGATATGCTCTATGGGTAACCTTACACCCCGGCGTCTTAAGACCCGAGACAGCGTGCGGTTTTAGTCGGTGCAAGCCCGACATAACCGCCCCCGCTGGAGACCCCCCGCTCTCCAGCGGGGGCGGTATCCGAAGGGATTTCCGCACGAAAAAAAAAAAAAAAAAAAAGGTACTTCGATAAAAAAAAAGTAGGTCAATCAATTAACAAGCATCTGTAAATTGATCCTGAATTCGTTGTGGATAACAGCAATAGACACCTATTTGTTTCGCGCTTGAACATTTGGGAGTCAATAACACGTTAATCATTCAGCGTTCTGTTAAAAAATAATTTATCATTATCACAGACGGCTGAATGCCTTTGCATAGCATCGCGTGAGTAACTAAGTATAACATTATAGATGAAAATGATATACACTTCTCATCAGAAAAATCGAAACACCTTGCAAGTTTATGTTTTCTAAGGATCAGTAAGTATTATTTATTTATTTTATGGAGAACTTTGCTCCACTAGGAATGACCAATTTAGGTGCTCACGTGAAAAGTTAAGGCGCTTCGTAAGGAAGTTGTTACAATAAATCTATCATCTCGCTCAGAAGTGACCCGATTTCTGCCAGATTCTGAACGGCGGGTGAACAAACCTCGTTTGTAGACTATGAACAGAGGACCGACTTAGATGCAATCTTTCTGCTACAACACGCTGACTAAGTCCAGTATCCAGCAATGGCACCACTTGGGCGAATATCCATATGTATTAGAAAAAAATCTTTTTTTCAGACGTCCTAAAGTCACAGTAAACAAATAAAGAAGAAAAAGTTTCAAGATAAACGGTAATTTTTAGTTTCAAAGGTAAGATGTACTCCAACTCTAAAAACACATTTGTCTCAAAACAATGATTCATTTCTTTTTTATGATAAACCAATGAAATTCTAATTTAGAATTTTCGCTTACAACTGTAATGGCCAAACTGCCAGCTACATAATCATGTGATTTTTTTCATGGAATACATGGACACAATACATGGAATTTTGTATTAAATTAGGACAGATATCATAAAAACTAAAGTGTTTCGATTTTTCTGATGAGAAGTGTATATGAAAATATTTAGGTACATTGGTACATCATCATCCATCATCATCATCATCATCATCTAAGCGATGATCACAGTTGCATCTGAGGTAAGAGAAGCAACAAGCTCTAATTCAATATTTTTGGCGTATTGTCACCGCGCTGCCCGGTTAAAGTTTTGCCAAGGTATGACTACAAAATAGATAGGTAACAAAATGTTCTGAGAGAATGAATTTTGAATTTGGTGTAGGTACTCGGTTTCGCTGTTAGTCAGCAGTTCCGAGGATATTCTACTGGCATAGAGAATTATCTAAAAACTAAACTGTCGTGCAATAATTCAGTTTTGTTTCCAGTTGTTTGGGTTGTTCCAGTTGTAACTTCATTGTGTCTATGCTAGCTCTATTTTCTTGTATATTTATCAATAAAATGCACGTGAGCTGTAGTTGTTTAGGTGGTCGCCTCGCCAACTATGGCTGCATAGAATATTTAAGTCCGATCCCCACATGGGACACTGGAATTTTTTTATTCTGAGTCCTACATAGGTACTATAAAAAAATATTGCTTCTAGATAGAGGCGAGACGAAATATTATGGCAGTAAATCATTAGGTACACTTATATTTCGGCAATGATGGTATAGGTACAACGATAGACCAATATATAAACAATGTTTACTATTTGTGTTTTAATATTGGTCTATGGTACAACATAAAACTCGTAGAGGGCGAGTAAGTAGCCATCGTCTGGGTACCTCCGGCGGACTCCGTGATGCTAGTCTTAGTCTGCCGGATATTTTGTAACAAATAACCGCAGTTACAGTTGCAAGTCCAAAATTAATAATTTTTTTATTCGGTATCTACAAACTATATAAATGTCACTCACAAAATGTTTTGTGAAGAACAGCTTTTTTGTGGTCCATTTACAAACATGTCTACTAAATCTAATTAGGTTCAACTTTTAGCTTGAGTAGCCTAGTAGAGCAAACATGTTTATCATCATCCAAATTTACTTTTATAAAAGCCTTTTTGGCAAAGTGTCTCTTTAATTAAACCTTTAATTTATTCATGGGTAGATCTCTAATTTCATTAGGGAACTTGTTGTAGAAGCGTAGGTATATAGTTAGTTAGCGGCGGTAAGGCCCATCATGGAGGATTGGCTAGAGAGGCGACACGGAAGCCTCTCGTACCGACTGAGCAGGTGATCTCCGGTAAGGGGAGCTTCGGGGACCACCTGTATCGGATCAGGAAGGAGTGCTATCACGGCGACTCGAGCGAGGACTCAGGGCTGCACACACTGGTAGACTGCCCGGCTTGGGAGGTGCCGAGGCATGACCTCGTGCCAGCTATCGGGGTGGAAGTTCCCTCGCCCGGCAGCATGATTACGGCAATGGTGCGGGCGCTAGCGATTGGGCTGCCGCTAACTCTTTCTGCGTGCATATATGCTCGAGAAGGAGGTGGCGGGGCGAGCCCGGGAGAGATTTAGAACTCTCCCGACCCGCCGAGCCCGCAACATGCTCGCCGCGCGTCGCAGGCGACTCAGACGCCGGAGGTAGCTCAACGACCTCCGTTCTCCATGAGCACAGGGCTAGGGGTGGCAGGTGAGGCCGCCTGTCACCCCAGCAGAAGCAGGCCCGGGCGGCGTGGTGACTATTTGATGACTATTATTTTTTATTATTTATTTCTATCAAATCATACATTACAGACTAAGTCCAATATAACATTATGAGTTATGCATTCGATTGCTTTTTGATAGAACTTTTTGATAGATATAACATTAGTAGAAGTAATATAATATATTAGCTGCGATAGCGCAGTGGCGTACGTAACGGACTGCTGAGACGAGGTCTCGAGTTCGATCCCCAGTCGCCCCGGGCACACACCTCTGACTTTTCGTAGTTATGTGTGCATTAATAAATGTTAATTATCGCTCGCTTAATAATGTGCCCGGTAGATGGCAATAGGCTCACCCCCTATTATATTGGGACCTTAACATAACTGGCGAAACGTGGGTGTGTAATACACATCTCTGCCTATCCCTTCGGGGATACAGGCGTGAAGTTATATAGAAGTAATATACGTATATTAGTATTTTTCCTTTTATCTAAATGCGTGTAAATGTTCAGACAACATTAATAAAAATTAACTGAAATTGCTACTTGCGGCCAGATTCTGATAGGTAAGCCGACAAAAAAGGTTAATTCCTCTTAACAATTAATTCAATTAAAATAATTATCTCTCTCTGTTAACAATTATCTCTAAAAGTACATTTTGATTAAAATTAGGTGGGTGGGTATGTATGGTAATAGGTACTGAATCACACATTCTGGTTTCAGACTTGGATATATTAGAATTTACCACGCATCCTGGGACCGGTGCGGTGAGTAACTCCGGACATGAGTACCTAGCGTAGACCACCATGGTACAGACCATGAGCATTAAGGGCACAAAGCTGCATCAATTGAAATCAGCAAAGAGTGAAGTTATTTAAGTATAAGGGTTTACTAAATAAAAAGTTAAAAAATAATTCGTAACTACCTAGAGAGGTATATACCTACTTCATTAATTTTATCAAAATAATTCAACGATACTCACGATAGTAGTTATACGCTGGAGCTGTTGAAACATGTGAAACTATTGTATATAATAAAACTGAAAATAGCAGAACAGTCCGCCACATATCGTCAACTTGACGAATAAAAACTACAAAAATTTTGTAAACCTCAACACACTTCGCACTGGCTGAATATTTTTCAGCACATTTTTTTTTCAGATTGTTGTTTTTTGCGTGCGTCCTTAACTGTACGAACAGTCTATGGTGTAACGACACAGATCAGCGAATACTGAACGAGATGAAGTCAGTGAGCAGAGCATAAATAGTAACCTACAACATTGACAAAATGTTGTCAAAAGTTCCATAATAGCTGCAATTCATTACATTTACCTCTTATTATGCACTACGACAGCGAAAGTATACTGTAGTACAAGTAACTGCTATAACTTTTCAGGTCAATTTGTACACTTGAAATTGTAATATGTAATGCACCTGCCCAAATTAAGTAATAGGATTCAATTATTATTTTACAATGAGATATTATTATAAAATGGTCGTTTACCTAGGAAAGATAATAATTTAACTATTTAGCATATAAATCATACCAAACTACGATTTGTCATTGACTTTCTGAAAGGTAATCATAGTAAGATGTAAGATTGCCATTGTTCATTAACTGCTGATTGAAGTTGTTGGAGTATGTAAGAGAAAAAATGTCACTCGTTCTTTATTTAAAACTAGCGATCCGCGATGTTATTATACATATAAACCTTCCTCTTCAATCACTCTATCTATTAAAAAAACCGCATCCTAATCTGTTGCGTAGTTTTAAAGATTTAAGCATACCTACATAGGGATATAGGGACAGAGAAAGCGACTTTGTTTTATACTATGTAGTGATAATGACCATGTTTTTATCACGGTAGGGTCGGACATCAAACAAGGTATCATAACTAACTAGAACTTCCTCGGTGGTCCTGGCCACCAACACCACACACAAACAAGCACAATCGGATGCCGCACATCCGATTGTGCTTGTTTGTGTGTGATCGTAAGGTGCTGAGTTTGATAACCGGGCAATGCCTGGAAACGGGTCTGGTAAAATGAAAACTAAGTTGGCCAACTCTAAGTGTAAAAAAAACTCTACCTATTCCATTGCGTAACCAAGTACAAATAACTAAGATATAAACAACAATAGTATATATAACCGCAGGGCGTACGAAACGCGCGAGATTTCCTATTTCAATTTGGATATTATACTTAGTCTGGCCATAAATACTGTTACAATTAAAAATAAACAAAATATTACATTTGAATTTGGAATCTGTCATTTTTATGTGATTGTTAATTGTGTTTTCTCGTTTTGGCGGCAATACATTGTACAATATTTTGCGATATCAAAATGGAGTGAAGTGATAAAGAGTATACACAAAGTAGGTATAGAGCCAAATGCAATTTTCAAAACTCTCCATACGCTTGGTATTAGTAAAATGTTTGTGTACCGGGCTATTAATAGGTACAATGAGACCTCCTCTGTTTGTGTCAGAAAAAGATCTAGCCGTCCACGTAGTGTTCGTACGAAAAAGGTGGTCAAAGCAGTAAGAGAAAGGATTCAAAGAAATGTTTGTGTAGTGTTTTTGACGTCGAAGACGTTTGATTTGATTTAATTTTCTTCATATTTATTGGTCAATATATAAAGACGCGTCGAATAATACGCATAAAGCCTAAGGTCTATTCACAAGTTTTGAGGAATCTCGATTTTGAATAAATATACTGCAACAAAAATAGCTAAGTTTGGTCTGAAGTTTGACAATCACTGTGTGATTTCCGCCCCACTAGATTTTAGTTTTATCGTTCTCTTATTTTAGAAGTTACAGGGGGGGGGGGGGCACATTTGAAGCGTCGGTAGCTTAGTGGTTAAGGAATCAACCTTACGATCGAGAGGTCCCGGGTTCGAATCCTGGCCATTACACTACGGACGTAAACCCACTCCTAACACAAGCAATTTAGCTTAGCTGGAGGCGTTAGCGGGGATATTAGTAATTTCGGTTACTAATATTCTTTAAAAAAAAAAAAAAAAATTAACACTTTGGAAGTGTCTTTCGCGCAAACTAAAAAATGACATTAGAAACTTCAATATTATTTTTGAAGGCGATACCCTACACGTATGAGTTTGATGAAAAAAAATTTTTTGAGTTTCAGTTCTAAGTATGGGGAACCCCCAATTTTTTTTCTATTTTTGTGTTAAAATCTTAATACGGTTCACAGAATACATCTACTTACCAATTTTCAACAGCATAGTTCTTATAGTTTCGGAAGAATGTGGCTGTGACGTACGGACGGACAGACAGACAGACATGACGAATCTACAAGGGTTCCGTTTTTTGCCTTTTGGCAACGGAACCCTAAAACGACGGGTTGCACTCCGGTAGTGCCGGCAGAAGTGAAAACTTGAATATTAATGTTGTCCATTTTTGATATGGAATGGTTAGGGAATAATTTTGCACGAATTGCTTTAATTATCAGTATTAAAGTACTATCATTTATGTGGTAACATACAATATTCATTTATTGCGCTATCGTACACAAAAATGAGTATTTATATAACATTAAAAATTTAACACTTCAGAATTTTAGATTAAAAAGTTTATCTCTCAGAAAAATCTACTTCTATCCAGAATTTCAACGACTTTTTCACCATCATTATTACCAGAACCATCATCTCCAATATACACGCATCAAAAAACTTCTAAGCAACATGTTTAATGTTTAATTCTGCAAATTATATTGGACAATATTCTACTTTTTTTACCCAAGATGGGCAGGTATGTAACCTTATTGATTCCAGATTACCTACTGGCTGTTGAAAAAAAAACTTTATTATGTTTTGTTTTTTTTTTCATAACATAAAAAGCTGATACGTTAGTTCCAATTTAAATGTGTTTGATAAAATTGAATTGTGAGAATTTTTTTACGTAATGGAGCGACGTCATTTGACCGCTGATGAAATGCAAAGAGCTGTGGGAATGATACAAGCGGGAAGAAACCAATCTGAGGTATCTCGCCATTGTGCGCGTGAGGGCTCTGGCGGAGGATGCAGTAGCCCGGGGTGAGGTGATGTTGGCGGTGTCCCTGGACATCGCCAACGCGTTCAACACCTTACCCTGGAGTTGCATTAGGGAGGCGCTCGTGTATCACGAAGTGCCTCTCTACCTCCGCCGCATAGTCGGGGCGTATTTGACGGAGAGAGCCGTCATCTACCCAACCGTGACCGGTCTCGGTCGGCGTGAAATGTCGTGCGGTGTTCCACAGGGATCGGTCCTGGGGCCGCTCCTGTGGAACATCGGATACGACTGGGTGCTTCGCGGTGAGCTCGTAGGCGGTGCCGCCGTCACGTGCTACGCGGACGACACGCTCGTGACGGCGTGCGGGGCGACGTACCGCGAAGCGACCCTGAAGGCTACGACCGCGGTTGCCCAAGTCGTGAAGCGGATCCGGCGGCTGGGTCTCGAGGTGGCTCTGTATAAAACCGAGGCTCTGTTCTTTCATGGGTCTAGGAGCAAGCCACCTGAGGGATCCAGTCTCATCGTGGGAGGTAATCGCATCGGCATCAAGCCCCAAATGAAATATTTCACAAATTCTCAACACAACACAAATTCTCACAAATTCTCGGCGCCGAGGCGTGACCTCGTGGCAGCCATCTGGGTGGGAGTCCTCTCGCTCGGCAGCATGATTGCGGCAATGGTGCGGAGCGCGAGCGCGTGGGCCGCCGCCACCTCCTTCTGCGAGCATATAATGCTCGCGAAGGAGATGGCGGAGCGCGCCCGGGAGAGATTTAGAACTCTCCCGGCCCGCCAAGTCCGCAACTTGCTCGCCGCGCGTCGGTCGCTTAACGACCTCCGTCCTCCATGAGCGCAGGCCTGGGGGTGGCAGGTAAGGCCGCCTGTCACCCCAGCAGAAGCAGGCCGGGACGGTGGGGCGACTAGTACCCCTCCCCCAAACCGGGGCAAGACGGGGACACCGTGGTTCCCAAACCCGAGGGGGGCATCTCGAAACCGGAGATGGCCCAGGGTCAGTCGGGGTGCGAGGGATATGCTCTATGGGCAACCTTACACCCCGGCGTCTGTAGACCCGAGATGGCGTGCGGTTTTAGTCAGTTCAAGCCCGACATAATCGCCCCCGCTGGCTAGCGGGGGGGTATTCGAAGGGATTTCCGCACGAAAAAAAAAAAGGTATCTCGCCATTTTGATGTGAACAGGAGCATTATCTGCTGCTTATGGCAGCGTGACACTACGACAGGAAATCCCGCTGAGCAGCACCCGGGCCGTGGAAGGAGTACAAATACACGGCAAGACCGATACATACAACTAACCGCAAGACGTCAACCAATGTTAACCACCAGAGAGATAGGTTCAATGCTACAAAACTCAAGTGGTGTTGTTGTTAGCCCCGAAGCCATGCGAAATCGTCTGCATGAGTACGGTCTACGAGCGCGACGTGCAATCAGGTGCCCGCCTATAGGTCACGGAAATCGCGCTCGTCGAAATGAATGGTGTAGGGAACACATAACGTGGACCCAGGAACAATGGGACAACATTTTATTTTGCGATGAGTCTCGATTCGGTTTTAGGCCTGATACAAGAAGGGTAAGAGTGTACCGTCGTCCCGGCAATACTGAAAGACTGAGGTGCGTTCAGGAAGTTCATCCATACAACGGATCAACAGTTATGGTATGGGCGGGTATTATGAAGAACAGACGAACTGAGCTCGTTTTTGTAAATGGAAGCATGAACGCTCAAAATTACGTTGAGGATGTTCTTAGGCCTTATTTTCATCCATTTGCACAAACCCTTGGCTCCGATTTTAAATTAATGCATGACAATGCACGTTCTCATACAGCGATGCGAACTAGGGAGAACTTGGCAACAGAAAATATCATTGTGTTACCCTGGCCTGCACAATCGCCAGACCTCAACCTCATCGAGCATGTATGGGATATGCTCCAGAGACACATCTCTGGAGCATATCCCATACATGCTCGATGGGGTTGAGGTAATACACTGAACGGCGTGACAACAAGCCAACAGTTGCAGAATGTGCTTAAATTTCATTGGGAGCGATTGCCGCAGGATACCATTAACAAACTCATCGATAGCATTAATAATCGGTGCCAACAAGTTTTAAACAACAGAGGAGGACACACTTTGTATTAAATTAAAGAATTCTTTAAGAATAAATACATTTTGGTTAACGATTTAATTATGATTTAAAAAGTTTTTTTCTTAGGTGCCTTGTTTTCTTTTGTGCGCTCTCGTGGGTTCTTGTGTGATATAGTAGGTATACTATTAATAAAAAAAAACAACAAAATCGAGTTTTTTTTTCTAATCAAACAGGTTACATACCTGCCCACCTATGGTAAAAAAAAACGGCCAAGTGCGAGTCGGACTCGCCCATGAAGGGTTCCGTAGCACCAAGTATTTTTTTTATATTTGAGTTGTTTAAATGAAAGGTAAATTGCAGTTTACGATTTAAGACGTATTAAAAAAGAATTACTCACTAGATCTGGTTCAAACCAATTATCGGTGGAAGTTTATATGGTAACGTACATACATCAAATTTTTTTTTTGTTTTATCACTCTCTTATATTAGTTACAGGGGGGGGGGGGACACATTTTACCACTTTGGAAGTATCTCACGCGCAAACTATTAAGTTTAGAAAAAAATGATATTAGAAACCTCAATATCGTTTTTGAAGACCTATCCATTGAAATGAAAATTGAGATGAAAAAATATTTTTGAGTTACAGTTCTAAGTATGGCGAAACCCCCAAAATTTATTGTTTTCTTTTCTATTTTTTTGAAAATCTTAATGCGGTTCACAGAACACATCTACTTACCAAGTTTCAACAGCATAGTTCGGAGTAGGATATAGTTTCGGAGAAAAGTGGCTGTGACATACGGACGGACAGACAGACAGACATAACGAATCTATAAGGGTTCCGTTTTTACGGAACGGTACGGAACCTTAAAAAGTACAACAATTGACCAATATAATTTGCAGAATATGTAAAATTAAGCATGTTGCTTAGACTTTTTTGATGTGTGTATTTATAAAGTACTCACTCATTTTCTTTCGCTATTTCTTCGGCACTTTTTTCATTAATAGATGCACTTTGTTTAATTTCCATTTTATATCAATAGATTTATGGCACAACAAAAAATATTACTAAAAGTTATATGATGACAAAAAGTGTTTCTTGGGCCTCGGTCGGAATCGATCTCAGTCTTGACGAAGTCAACGACCACTCATTAGACGAACGCGCCACCAATGTTGTTAAGTACAGTGTGAAATTAGCACTTCTATATTTTTCTGCAAGCGTCTTACGAAGTTTCGATCAGGTCACGTGTCCTGACGAGAGTGTAACCTTTTTTAGCCATTACAAAAAAAGTGGACAACGCCGCTAAAGAAGTTTTCACTTCAAAAAACAAAAATACAGTCAAGTTCAATATCCATGAAGCCCAACGCGTACGCCGCACCGTATGCTGGTACATATTCTATGTTAAAACATTAAGGGTATGGCCTCGACAAGAATAGAATTCACAGCCAGTGGATATCGATGCGAGACAGCTGAGATGTATTTATTGTTTTTTCATCGCCTGTATTTATGTATTTATGACTGACATGTGTATATTATGTGTCTAAATTAGCCTTACGTTCGATTAATCGCACTTTAGTAAGCGTTCATTCACCGAGGATTTTGTAAGTGCGTAGAAATCTGATAATAGATAGTAGTATAATAGGTATTTAGATAGTCCAGATCTAGACTATCTCTGAATCACACTTTTTTGGAAGAGTACCTTATATGTAACCGAAACCTCTAGTAGACTTCCAGCAGTTCCAGCTTAGCTTCATTGCTTGTGTTAGGTTAGTTGGTTCACGTCAGTAGTATGCTAATCCGATTCGAACCCGGAACCTCCCGATCGTAAGTCCACCTCCTTGACCACTGAGCTATCAACGGTTTTTAATTAGTTTTACCATCCATTGACTTTAGTCTGTGGAAGGTAGGTAGTTAGGTTATACCTTTTTTTTTTTTTTTTATCGTGCGGAAATTCCTTCGGATACCCCCCCGCGTGCCAACGGGGGCGGTTATGTCGGGCTTGAACCGACTAAAACCGCACGCCGTCTCGGGTCTACAGACAATATTGGTTATACCAGTTATACGCTGTTCTGAGGTTATTACCCATGTAATGTACAGGCCTACTTTTGGAATCCAGAAGTAAGTATATCTATTCTCAAGTTCATATTATGCAACTAAACCCGCGTTTATGTTCTAGTATTACAGAAGTTAGGTACATCTTGTGCTAGGGCACGCCGCAATAGCGGCGGTAAGGCCCATCATGGAGGATTGGCTGGAGAGGCGACACGGAAGCCTCTCCTACCGACTGACGCAGGTGATCTCAGGGAAGGGGTGCTTCGGGGACCACCTGCATCGGATCAGGAAGGAGCCAACGCCTGAGTGTCATCACTGCGACGCGAGCGAGGACTCAGGGCTGCACACGCTGGCGGACTGCCCGGCGTGGGAGGCGCCGAGGCGTGACCTCGTGGCAGCCATCGGGGTGGGAGTCCTCTCGCTCGGCAGCATGATTGCGGCAATGGTGCGGAGCGCGAGCGCGTGGGCCGCCGCCGCCTCCTTCTGCGAGCATGTAATGCTCGCGAAGGAGGTGGCGGAGCGCGCCCGGGAGAGACTTAGAACTCTCCCGGTCCGCCGAGCCCGCAACTTGCTCGCCGCGCGTCGCAGGCAACTCAGGCGCCGGAGGTCGCTTAACGACCTCCGTCCTCCATGAGCGCAGGCCTGGGGGTGGCGGGTGAGGCCACCTGTCACTCCAGCAGAAGCAGGCCGGGACGGTGGGGCGACTAGCGCCCCTCCCCCAAACCGGGGCAAGACGGGGACACCGTGGTTCCCAAACCCGAGGGGGCCATCTCGAAACCGGAGATGGCCCAGGGTCAGTCGGGGTGCGAGGGATATGCTCTATGGGCAACCTTACACCCCGGCGTCTGTAGACCCGAGACGGCGTGCGGTTTTAGTCGGTTCAAGCCCGACATAACCGCCCCCGCTGGCACGCGGGGGGGTATCCGAAGGGATTTCCGCACGATAAAAAAAAAAAAAAAAAAAAAAAGGTACATCTTGTGCTAAAATTGGCATTTCAATTTTAATGAGGTACAAACAACATTAATGGCTTTAATGCACTCACTAATTATGTTGCGATAAACTTGGTTAAACGTCTAACGGTTAAACTGAAATGTCTACTTCGCAATCAACGAGCTTATTTTATTAGTACTGTGTATTATAATTATAGTGCTATAATAATTGATGGCCAGATTCATCATCGGCGTCCAGGTTCCGCTTTCGAAGCAACTGTCCACCTCGAGAGGAAAGCTCGGGCCAGAACTTCGTCCGTCAATTTTACCGGTTTGCAGGTGAGGTTTGCTTGGGCCGATCGCCGGACGACCCCCATGAGTGCATGCGCAGTGCATGCCGGTGCTACTCCAGTGCTACTACCCATTTTATCTAGGTTATAGCTACAAATCTCAAACAATTCTTAATTCTTCTACTAATTTCCAATTTAATTATTCTACTGATTAAATAGGCATAATATTGTCTACAAAATAATCTTTCTGTTTGATTTTTTATCTATTAGTGTGTTCGCGAACGATAACGGACCTCTGCGCGGGCGGAGCCACAGGCATCAGCTAGTTATAGTAATATAAATGTATATATGTGTTTTGTTTATGAGCGGCAGGAAAGTCGTGCGGAAATCCCTTCTAATACCCGCCCGCCGGCTGGCGGGGGCGGTTATGTCAGGCTTGAACCGACTAAAACCGCACGCCGTCTCGGGTCTACAGACGCCGGGATGCCTGCCATGACTGGCAGTTCATAATGGCGTACTTGTCCACACTGTCATTAATAGCAGCAACAGGTATGGTACCACATTGGTATGGCAGAAAAATGGTGTGAAAACCGTTTGACTTGATAGTGGCAGTGACGAGTTGGGCTTGAAAATGATAATGTTTGCTGACGAAATAATAGAAAACGCGAAACAGAATATCTTATCTCTAAGTATATGTAGGTGCACATATTGACGTCTGTATTGGGCACACATATCTATCTACGAGATTAAAATCACTATCATTTATCAATAGTTTTGATTGTAGTAGTATTATATCAGTGGTGTCCCATTTCTATCATCTATAATTAAGTGACCTACTTCTGTGTTACTCTACAATCCATTCACTAGCGCCAAAGTTGAAATAAAACATATTTTTACGGTCAAAGTGTCGACAATTAATTGATTTATGAGCACCATGGCCTCTTGAGTTCCTTATTGCTTGTATGTCAACGGTTATTTGTCCAACATGATGTGTTTTTGACATCTGGCAGCGCACGCGCTCATTCGTAACACGAATGAAACCAACCCATAAATTTAAGTCGTAACACTCGTAACTAACGATGAAGCAATCTAACCGACAGTTGTATAGAGGATATTATTCATAAGCTGCTTGTGCATCCTGCGTTTACAAAAGCGGGAATGGATAAAAAGTAGCTACATCGTGTCAGGTTGCTGTATTTTTATATTACGAAGGCGGCAAACAAGCAATCGGTCCTCCTGTTAATAAGTAGAAGACGCCACCGCGCGCTGTAGCCCATGTAAAAATATGAATGTGTAATGCAATTGCAGACAATGTTGTAGGGACTCACTTCGCTTAACTGCAACATTTCTATACGTATTTCTTCAAAGTATATGTTTATTTTCGTATAAACACGACTGAAGTCGTTATAGAAATACAACCCATTTCTTAAAAAGTAACTACGGTTTTGTTACCCTTAGTGTAAATGGTTTTATTCTTTTGAAAACGTAAAAATGGGGATTATAATAAATGAATATTCGTATTCATTGTTCAAAATTCCAAGTCTCTCTATACAAAGGCGGATTTTCACAGTACGAGTACGCTCGGACCGAGTGGGCTCGGACGCTACTCGTACCGTGTAAACATGTAATCCGAGCGCACTCGGACGTTGCTTAGCAATCCGAGTGGACTCGGAACTTGCTCTACTTTTCAAGGTGACTCGGATTCATTTTATGAAAACAAAATGGGGACAACTAAGAAAAAGTGGAGTGAACAAGAGACAATAAGATTTGTAGAGCTTTATGAAGCTGAGGAAGTGTTGTGGAACGTAAGATTGAACGATTACAAGAATAAAGACGCACGAAATGCCGCAATACAACGCCTCATTCATAACCTCAACATGGGATGTACAATTCATGATGTAAACAATAAAATTAATAACATCCGTAGTACATACATGCAAGAAAAATCCAAAATTAAAAAATCTACTGGGACTGGATCTGGCGCCGATGACGTTTATGTTCCCTCATTGGTGTGGTTTGAGATTGCAGACAGATTTCTATCGGGCGTAATCAAGAGCAGGAAAACTTTTCAGAATGTGGTAAGTTTAGTAAATTATAATAAAACTATGAATTATATTTTATTTTATAATTCGTTTTTATTTTTCAAATATAAGAATCAACATAGAAGATTAGGTAGGTAAGGTAGGTAAGTATTTTAAAATATTCTGCTTCTTTGCCATGGAACAGCACCTTCTCCAGTGAAGTAGTTTGTAAAGTCAGTTCGTTTTTGCTCTGCTAACCGAGATGAATTATTACTTCCCTGTTGCACAAGATCTGCAATATAACTTGAAGGAGGTTCCTGTCTCCACGAACCAGGTCGGTCCTCCGTGTCTAGCGTTCCAACAGGTGCATAACTGTGCAAGACTGTCTTCATGAGCCAGTTGTGAAGTGCACAAGTTGCTTTGACAATTTTGTCAACTTTATCTGGACACAAGTATATCGGTGTACGATATATTCTGAATTTGGACGTCATTATACCGAAGGCATTTTCTACTATCCTTCTGGCTCGAGAAAGGCGGTAGTTAAAAATTTTCTTTTCAACTGTCAGTGGTAATCTTCGAGAATATGGCTTCATCAAATAGTGTTTCAATGGAAATGCGTCGTCTCCTAAAATGACACCCCAAGAAGGAAAATTCAGAGGCCCATCTTCCAATTTCTTTTTAAGTACTGAATTACTAAATATTGAAGCATCGTTTAATCTACCCTGGCTGCCTACATCAATATATGTAAAACAGTAGTTAGCATCTACCAGTGCTAACAGTACAGTGCTATAATTAAAAAAATCACTTCCACTGTCACTTGGTTGTTGCATATTAATGTGTTTGCCATCTAGAGCACCACAACAACCAGGAAAGTTCCAACGATTATTATATCCTCTTGAAATAATTGTCCATTCCTCAGCTGTCTTTGGAACCTAAAAATATAAAATATAGTGTGATATTAATTTGCTTTTATTTTCTTGTTACAGGAAAACACTAATGAATGCTCTTCAGATTCATGCCCTTCATCAGACATTGCAGACATCCCATCACCAGACGTTCCAGCCATCTATTCACCAGACATACCAACCGACCCTTCACCAGCCATCACTTCACCAAGTGCACCAGATAGATCTCAATTTGTTGTGCCTTCAAACAGAAAAAGAATAAAAAAAGCACTGCCTCAACATATCACTAAGACTATAGAGACACTGGAATCAATTAAAGGTCAGGCATTAAGTACTTAGTAGAGAAATGGAAGATGAGTTTTTTCATTTTGGAAGAAATATAGCAAGTCAACTACGGCAAATGCCAATTATAGATGCTCTTAACGGGATGAACGGGAGTCAATGCCACTGGCGGCTAAGTAAAACTCTTTTTTGCGGTATTTGTTACATGATATCACGATGGGATTGATTTTTCATCAAACTCGCACTAGGTAAGTAGTACTTATTCTGTACAATGACAGGGGAAAAGTGTAAGATTGCTCATTTTCTCTTTGCTTAGGGAGACATCCGGCCTGCATGGGTGAGATGATGATGAAACTAAATTAGAATTCGTGTTTATGAGACTGGTTTATTACCAGTAAATTAACATACTTTCCGCACCAAAGTAGGCAGTTAAATGTGAATAAAAATATGATTGCTACTGATTAGAAAATAACAACAGTTGCAAGTGTGTCAGCTAATTAACCCGTGCAAACTTAGTGTCAATTGGGACATTATTGCCTGTGCCTACAATAAAAAATGTATAACATAAGTATTTGGAACACTACAGTTTTAATTAGTAGGTAACGTTTTCATTTTACGCAAGTCAGATGAACTATGCTGCCGTATTATGAAAAAAAGAAATACCTAACACGTTTTTCAAAATTAAGTTATATACATATTCAGAATCAGGAAAAAAAGGTCCATCTACCCAAATTTTTCGTGAAATTTTATCTCTATAATCAACGGAAATATAGTAAGCTCGAAAAGCGTCTTCTAATAGCTAAATTGATATTTTTTATATTGAAAATACATAACTACACAAATGCGTACTTATGACTTTAATTTATTGAAACATCACACCTTGTTGCTCCACATTTTCATAAATTGTATAGTAGAAAATAAAAAAATCCGTTCCCGCAGGGGAAACGCACAGATAGATTTCGTGAAGCAATTAATATTATTTTATATAGAGAACTACGGACTTTTTTTTTTTCTCGAAAACGGTAACATTTAGCGAAAAACTTTTCGAACATTTATTTTAGACTTAATAATGGCCTATCGATTAAAAATGTTTCCGACTGCAAGAATGTTCACCGGTTAGAAGTTATGATTTTTTTCCCGAAAAATTTTGGTTTTTCCCCCATCTACTTTTAGTTAAAGTTTATAGGTCCATAATTAAAAGTTGTTGGTATTCATGTATACTATGGGATAAAATTAGAACGGTTCGAATATCTTTCATGGAACGTGAAATTTTGAGGAAAAACTGATCTCACAAAAAGTGAGGCCCTAGCGTCCCCTTAGGCCGGATTCCACCCGTTCACGAACTTAAACTAAGTTTACACCCAAACAATTTTTGACCGCAGTTTGAAAGCGATCGGGGCAAAAATGCGACCGTGAGAGTGCCGCAAATTTTAGGAAGTGGAACCATACATACATATACGAGTATATTATATATATAAACGTTTGGACCAGTGGTCATTGATCGGACCCCCTGAGTCCGATCAGGGGGTCATAACTAGACCTCTTATGAAGATTTTTTTTTTAAATTCGACAGTAGTCAAGAAACCAATAGGTAGATCGATTTAATCGAAATCTACCTAAAAACGATTTTCCGCGATTATCTCTCAGTTTGTTGAATCGATTTTGATGCGGTTTTCAGGAACGTATTTTTTATATTCTGGACAAGGTTTAAGTATGCTTGACCAACTAAAAAAGGAGGTATGTTTGTCCATAATTAGGGATTTCCGCACGAAAACAAAAAAAAAAAGGTATCGCGCGTTTGCCGATGGGACTTCGGAGAACACATCCGAAGTCTGGCCCCCAAACTGAAGGGCACAGCTCTCGCTCTGGCGTGGCTGCTGCCCAACATGAGGGGGCCCGATGACTCCTGCAGGAGACTCTACGCGGGGATCGTGCGGTCCATGGCCCTGTATGGGTGCCCAATATGGGCGGAGGCCCTGAAGGCCAGAAGTGTGCGGATGCTGCGCGCTCCGCAGCGGGTAATGGCCATCAGGGTCATCCGCGGGTATCGCACGATCTCCATCGAGGCGGCGAGTCTCTTTGCCGGAACTCCGCCATGGGACCTGGAGGCGAGAGCCCTATCGCAACTGTATTAGTGGCGAAAGGAGGCGCGGGAGCAAGGATGGAACCCCGAGCCTCGAGAAATCGAGGCCGTGCAGTCCCAGCTCCGCCAGGCCATCGTGGTGGAGTGGAAGGAACGACTTGGGCGACCAAGTGCAGGGCACGCCCCAATAGCGGCGGTAAAGCCCATCATGGAGGTTTGGCTAGAGAGGCGCCACGGAAGCCTCTCGTACCGACTGACGCAGGTGGTCTCCGGGAAAGGCCGGTGCTTCGGGGACCACCTGTATCGGATCAGGAAGGAGCCAATGCCTCAGGCGCCGGAGGTCGCTTAACGACCTCCGTCCTCCATGTGCCCAGCCTGGGGGTGGCAGGTGAGGCCGCCTGTCACCCCAGCAGAAGCACACTGGGACGACGGAGCGACTAGCGCCCCTCCCCCAAACCGGGGCAAGACGTGGTTCCCAAACCCGAGGGGGCCATCTTGAAACCGGAGATGGCTCAGGGTCAAACCCGAGCTTTCAAACCCGCTGGCCGGCGGGAGGGTATCCGAAGGGATTTCCGCACAAAAAAAAACGATATCGCGCGTTTGGTTGTACCGACTTTAATGAGGTTTTCATCAAAGACTTATTTGTTCCATTCTGGAGAAGATTTTTGTATACTTAACTGACTTAAAAAGGAGTTTTAATAGATAAGTCTTATTAGCATTTTTTTCGTTTAAATTAAATATGTAATTCAGTTATTTTTCACTTTTTAGTCCCTTCTTGATTTTTGAAGGCATTTCAAATTTTTATACAAAAATTATTTATCGTAAAGGTGTTACAATGATTAGGTTTATTTGGCAAATTTTCCTTTTTAATTTCTAACTACAATATATATTAATGAAAGTTTTAAGAAGAATAATCACGAGTGGTCAGGAGTGCCCTTATTAGACTCGCTAAGAATAAAATAAGATTACGTGGAAAAGACACAGTAACATAAATATTTGTCTATTCATTGTAACATTAAAATCTTATTGTGAAGTAAGGACTTGTCTGGTTAGTTGCGCATTTTAAATGATATAAAGATATTTTAGTTGTAATTTTGTTGTAATAGATGAAAAGTAAAATTGTATTTTTTTATATGAAAAACAATATGAGATAAAAAAAACAGTAAGGTATAGATATATATAATAAAAACAATATGGGGTAAAATTGTATTTTTTTATATGAAAAACAATATGATATAAGATACAATAGTCAAATTATCTGCTCAGCGTGGAGTGAGGAACTTCGTTCATCCACGCCTCTTAGCTTCCTTCTACGTAACAATACTATACCTATGCTATGGTTTGCACCTAACCCTTCATAGCAGATATGAGCTCTATATGGCGATAAAATACATTTTCTCAGCTGTTCAGGTCAACGATCTAAACATTGTCTAGCGTAGTCTTCGACACAATGAATCATAGATTGCAGTCCTAACCATATATTAGAATGCCTTTACATAGAACACAATTGACTGTCTCGCTCTCTTTGTAGAACCATATTAAGCAATGGCACACATCACAATACTGTAATAAAATCCTAGTCTCACTAAGACGGGTGCGCCGATCCAGTCACCGATATGCATTTAAAACGAATTATGTTTTTATTGTGTCAAGGACATTAATAGCATACGGTTGGTGGCATTGTGGACAATAAGTCTAGTCCCACATGGGAAAAAAGTTAATTCAATTAGAATACAAAAGTGTACGATTGTTACGATAAGCCGCAGAGGAGTATTGCATTTGCCAGTGACCGTGAAATACATGAACTCTTCAACAATTAAACTAGTGTACCATAGAACTAGACCAGACTACTTTTGTAGTATTCACTTAGACAGTTCTTTTATAGAATTTTAAAATATTTAGCCCATCTGGCTATGACGTCACTTCGAGACTTATTGAGTAAATTTTGACATAGGAAGCCCTATTTTGGATGGGTTTTATTAAAATTTAATACACCAAGTATGTCATTATCATCACAGCGTTAGTGCCATATGCACCCGCTTGTATTTTGGAGCCCGGATGCGGGCCCCGACCTGTTTTACGGAAGCAACTACCATCAGACCGATTGGGAAATCCCTTGAGGAATGACTGGGCCATAGCCTCGCTCAATAATCAGCAGGTGTACTGGTTAGCAAATGAGGTTCTCTTGACCTCGAAGATATTGATTTGGTCCAAGTCTATAAATCTACTTGCATACTTCAATAGACAACAAACAAACATAACATACTTCACGCCTGTATACCCGAAGGTAGGCAGAGGTCTTACACACCCACGATTCGCCAGTTATGTTAAGGTCCCAATGTAATAGGGGGCGAGCCTATTGCCATTTACCGGGCACATTATTAAGCGAGCGATAATCTACATTTATTAATGCATACATAACTACGAAAAGTCAGAGGTGTGTGCCCGGGCCGACTGGGGATCGAACTCGAGACCTCGTCTCAGCAGTCCGTTACGTACGCCACTAGGCTATCGCCGCTCAATAGAGGTAGTTTGTATTTTGCAACAAAAATGAAAAATTCCTCGCATAAAACCACGGAGCGCGGCAATTAAGATAATTCAAACAGAATATTTCGTAAGTCTACACTAAGGTACATAGTAAGACAACCGGCATTTAGATTTTATCTTCATGTAAATATTATTCGAAATAACAGAATATACGTTTATAGATTATTATTGATTACGGTTTACGAAACTATAACTGATAACTATTACAGAGGGGTTTAAAAGATGCTCTGTATCTGTAATTAATTAGTTATTAACTAAGCTTAAAAAGGATCACTGTAAAAATCTATTATCGCTTTAGAATAAAAATGAAGTTTATAATTTGTATATTTGTACTAGTGACTAGTTTAAGTCTGAATGCTATTTGCTCAGGTACGTACTTGCTGTGATCTTAAACCATCGAAGTGACGGTAATTGCGAATACACTACCGTGCGAAGAGGAAGAAGAAAAGCTGAAGGCAACGAGATGAAGACTTCAGATGAAACCAGCAGATAATCATCATCTCAGCGTTGTGACCCACGCTGAGATGATGATAATGATGAACGAAATGGATCAGGGAGGATGGTTCTGTTACCTTTATACGGCCCGAACACACATTACTAAAAGAGTAATACACATTTTTATTTCAGATGTTAATCCAATAACTCGTCGAGTACCTTCAGAGGCAGCTAATCATGAGTTCGTTGAAATAATTCGTCATGTAATTTCAAAAGACTTTCCTAGCTTCGATCCCATTGAGTTTGATAGGGTAGAATTTCGTTACCCCGGCGATATGTTTAGGTAGGTACACGCTGTTATTTGGAATAGTAAATTATTTTGAGTTCCGTCAGGAGCAACTATTGGTTTAAATAATGTGACGATCACTTGAAATGCTACTACTGAAAATAGCACACGGGTAATGTACATGCAATTTAAATTTGTACGGTCTTCTACCAACCACAGATTATCAATTTTTTTTTTGCCCTTTTTTACAGTGCCAGCGTAAACATATCCAAAGGAAGTATATCTGGTTTGAGTGACTACCGTATTTTGGAATTGGAATTTTCCAAAACGGAACCTGCATTTACATTTAGTATTCTGTTTCCATTTTTAAAATTCTATGCAGGTAAATATATTATATTATTATCCTATTGATAAGTACGCAAGGAATTGGTTTGATTATTACGATCATCATATTATCGCAAGCGAAATTAAGGACAAAAACTAATAGTAAATGAAAGAACAAAGGTTATAAAATTGAGTACATCAAATAAGAGCAATGGGATGCAAAAACTAATAAAATAAAAGTGCAAAGGTAGAGGATATTAGGAAAGTAATCCTAGGTAGAGGCAAGCGTATATTGTAAGCTGATAACACTATTCAATCAACAAACAAAAATCTGGGGGGTATCCGAAGGGATTTCCGCACGAAAAAAAAGAAAAAAAAAGGTACCTATAAGTGGGTAAAGGGTATGCCGGATATTAATTTGAAAACATTTTATCGGTCATTTTATTTCAGAGGACTATGAGTTTGATGGACATATATATTATGCTATACCAATGAAAGGAGAGGGTGTGGCTCAGTAAGTATCTGACACAAATTAACATTCTTTATATCTTACTTATCATAACATTTAGATGTAAGTACTTACATAAATGTTTTAACTGTGAATAACTATGAAAATCCTATATATTCATAGAATTAAAAGCTGTAAAGAATATTTATTTAGGTGTACAGTAACTTCATAGTTTTGTCTCTGATATAATAGATATGAGTTATCAAATTAAGTAAGTAAGTATATCTTCATGTTTCTTATTCTTTCCTCATTATTGCCTTCCTCGACCCTCTTTTATTTATTCTCATTCATTTCGCTCTCATTTGACTTAAAAAGAAACATTATATTAACAAATTATATGCATCTACACCAAATTAGACGTTGCGTTAGTGATATTTACTGCGCGTGATCTACTTAGCTTCTACTACTTGGGTTAGAGTTCAGACCAAAATGACTAATCATGAAGATAGTTCATCATTTAAAAAAAAACAAATGATGGGCTAGTATTTTTTTTTTAATTTTAACGTTGCAAAGGACAGGCTGTAGAGACGATAAGTCTGTAAACGAGCACAAACCTTACTTAAAGATTCATTGGTGTTTTTAAATTCTTGCAACACAAGCTTCCTTTTTTAAATTGCTATTTTTTATATTGAATTCAAATATTATGTTATAGTGAGTAGCCACGGGAGACAACGCCGCAGTGCCAGCACTGCGAGGATCCTGGTGAAGACACGGCGCTCCACACGTTGGTGGAGTGCCCTGCGTGGGCGAGTCAACGCCGGGATCTCGTTGCGGTCCTGGGCGTGGACGTTCTCTCGTTGGAGACCATGGTGAGGGCCGTGGTCTCCGACGGGAGCAAGTGGCACGCCGCCGCCTCTTTCTGTGAGCAGGTAATGCGCGCGAAAGAGACGGCGGAGAGGGAGCGGGAAAGAACCCTGCCTCCCGAGTTTCGCAGTCTGCGGCGAGGACGCCGCAGACTCATCTACGCCCGGGACTACCGACCTCCATGATCGGGGCCTGAGGACGGCAGTTGGCCGACTCGCCGTCCTTACAGAAGCAGGCCGTGGCGGAGGCGTGTCGTGTGTGCCCTACACACGCCTGCCAACTCACCGAAGCGGGATAAAACCCGACCCCAAAAAGCGAGGCCGCGGTGGCGGCCAAAGTCCGCCGGCAACCCTGGGGTTATCCTTTCGAGGGCTTACCCGGGGTGCCCGGCAACGGACACTTGGGGAGGACACCGTGCGGTTTTAGTCGAGACATGACATAACCACCCCCGCTGGCCAGCGGGGGGGTATCCGAAGGGATTTCCACACGAAAAAAAAAAAAAAAAAAAAAAAAATAGTGAGTAGCCAATCGCGATTGAGTACGAATCGTTGATAACTTTGACCTAAGCATCTGTACAGCATGGATGGTGGCCCACAAGCGATAGCACATGTCTCAATTTCTTGTTCTGTGGTAAAAACCTATATTTTTATGCATGTTTCACAGCTTCGAGGTATATAATCTACAAATCAAGGGCACATTATATGTGCAAGAGACTGCAACTAGTAACATCGACAAATTTGAAAACGCTGAACTAAATGTACAACGTATAGTGGTAAGTATAATGTTTTACCATTCTGTATCTGCGTCGAATTATGAAACACTAGCTGTTGCCCACGGCTCCACCTGCGTCGAATTCTGATCCCGTTTCCACTGCCCATTGGAACTTATTCCAGGGATAAAAGCTTATGTGTTAATAATATTAGTGGAATATATCTGGTGCCTGTGCACCATATGTGAAACCAAAATGACTGATGATGGAGATGGCAAACATTTTTATTTTTTATTTAACCTCCACATCAGCTTCAGCCATTAGTCGCTTTGATTGCTTTCAATGTTACTGTTACTACTTTAAATATTCTTTTTTTTTAAACAAATTTAAACAGTTACATTATATTGCATACTAGTCAGTATTGAAGTTTAATTGGCCTCCTAACGGTGATCATTTGCGAGAACTCTTTAAAGCGGCGAGCGATGACCTCAGCGTAATATATGCAACATCATAATAAATAATATATAAGTATATATATAATAAGTATCTCCCTCCGAGTGCATAATTACATAGTTCTGTTTGCAATCGAAATGCTTTGAATAAGACCACCTAGGTTCACCTGCCAAGCATTAGTGGAAGTACCTATCTAGTTTAGAAGAATTCATAATATTATTAGGTCGTTACGTATAAAATTGCCGTTTTTCTTGAAAAAATTTAAGGAAACCCAATTTTCAGTATTAACATTTTTGCATTTTTTTTAGGAATGACAAATCCAAATTTTATGTTTTTTTTTGTGTATGCATGAGACAACATTAAGCTAACAAACAACAACTTTTATAACATTTTTGAAAAGTGACAGCTGTTAAGTAATACGAAATTTATCATCAAAATGGATAGCATTTAAGAAGTACTGTTTTTGAAGATCGAATTAATTTATCAAGCGGCCAATAAAAACATAATTTAATACAAAGTTGTAAAATCTTGAAATCAACTTTCAAACAAAATATAAATAATGGAAATAGCTATTAAATTACAGGAATAACGAACTCATGGATTTGTAAGAAAATTTCGGCAATTTCATAGGTTAGGTTTAGGTTTCACCTATTATAAAATACAATATTATAAAATATCCTTCTATGCCGACCCACAGTATAAATTTTAATATTAAAGGACCTAATGTGCATATAAAGTGTATATGTATAAATAATTTAGGTAAGTAAATACAAAAACCAAAAACTGAAACTTTACCTTGTTTTTTTGTCAGTCGCACACAGAGTTATTTTTTTTAAGCTTTTCGTTATCAGTGCCAATAATAACTATATTTTTTATAGCACACAATACTATTATTCTCTTTGTCTCCTTCAGGTAATCTAAATTACTTGTGTTAGAAGTGGGTTCATGACGGTAATATAGTGGGTCTATTATTTTTCTTTTTTATGTTGGGCACGTTATTATGACTTCACCTCGGCTACGTAGGGCTTGAACCTGTTATCTTTTAATTGCAAGAGAAACGCAAAATAACGCAAAGTAAAAAGTGGCATTCTTTGCAGCATTTACAGCTGATCACTTCAAAATAATTAGATATACATAACTACATCACCATTATTGTCAAAATAAATAAAAATGCCATGGGAGTCCACATAATATAAGTTTAATGATTTGAATCCCAAAACCGCTTGGCTACACCCATGTTCGTGACGATATATCACTGAAAACCAAACCCAGTTTCGACAATATCTGGCGACTTTGTCCTTTAGGATATTTACCGATATCAAATACGCTCCACTGCGTGCGATAGCTCGACGATTTTTTTATATTTTTTTTATATTTAGGACTCGTCAATTTGACTTCACCTCGCCTGATGGTAAGCTGAAGGTAAAGTCTCAGAAAAGAGGGTCACCATTACATACATGTACCATGTTAACAATGATGGCACTCGGCTTGACGGCCTCATCAGAAGAGGATTGTCGTTGCAGCACCGCGTGACACCCACCGGTCCCACTAGTGCTGCGGCCACAATCCCCCTGCCCGGCTATGCACTTGCTGACCCCTGAACGCAATCAAACCGAAATTTGATTACTATGGAGGGTTTTTCGCAATCGTACACGGTGGTACCCACCCGGCCGAATTTTGTGACAAATTTGTGTCATCAAATTTCTACCACCTGGTGTCACTCGTTTACGTTCGTTCGGCGTCGTTAGCTTGGTATGTACCTGGCATTAGACGATTGATAGAGCACACATTCAATTTGAGAGTTATGTTTAATAAAGGGCATCCTAAGTTTGATATGATGATAACAATTTTATTTCCAATGCGTAACTGAATTCATGAAGTATTAGATGTCTCCTATGGAATTAGAGGAAACTTACTTATCCCAATACAGACTCCTATACAAATCTTAAAGGTGAACGGATGCTAGTACCTGTACAGATTTTAATTCAACCATTTTAATCCTTTGTTTTTTTAAATTCGTGAAACTCGACGTGAACTAAAATTATTCTCAAAGTAGTTCAGGTAGGTAGATTGATACCGTAATTAACAGTAATTTATTACGGTTCCCACTACCAAATTAATTTCAGTTATAACTATATCTTATTCTGCAGTTCAATCTTAAATTCCTTTTAAAGTTTCGTGGTAATGATGCCGAAATATTTTTTTGTACTTATTTTGTATAATACATAAAGTGCTCCATTTCGCTCCCGCTGAACCACTGTCCCACGCTGCCCGAAACTGAATTTTATAATGAACGTCGTATACAAAAAAGTTTATTAAATATTCAGAAAAAATAGAATTTAATATGTATAAAATCGATTGCAATTTTTTGTTAAATAAAGTCGACTGTTGTGTGAAATTGAATAGGTTACGCACTAGGACATACCTTTTTTTTTTATCGTGCGGAAATCCCTTCGGATACCCCCCCGCCGGCCAGCGGGGGCGGTTATGTCGGGCTTGAACCGACTAAAACCGCACGCCGTCTCGCGTTTACAGACACCGGGGTGTAAGGTTGCCCATAGAGCATATCCCTCGCACCCCGACTGACCCTGGGCCATCTCCGGTATCGAGATGGCCTCCTCGGGTTTGGGAACCACGGTGTCCCCGTCTTGCCCCGGTTAGGACATACCTATTTGATGAAAAATTAAGCTGTCAAAAGTTAAATAAATGGTTGGACAAAGTATTTAATGTTCTTCATTGTGCCCCGCAATTTACCGAATCAAAGTGCCCCAACGGGCTTTTTTCACAATGCATTCGCAATTTACTAAATTATTTGTTGATATTATACTCAAAAACATATTTAAAAACACTTTTGAAAAAATTCACTTACCTTTGGTAACATAAAATAAGAAAAACAACTAATAAGACAGTTCTGAGACACGATCGCAGTTCGGGTAAAATTTTAGGAGACGGCAGCACACACACCTTTATGTAGATGTTAAAGGCCAATGGCGAATTGGCGGCGAGTGGTGTCACTACTGTTATTTTTATGCATATCCTTGAGCATTCTAGTGACGTGCCAGATTGCGTAACGTTTGTCAGGTTTTAAATATCGC
Source organism: Cybosia mesomella (assembly GCA_946251805.1). NCBI lineage: Eukaryota > Metazoa > Arthropoda > Insecta > Lepidoptera > Erebidae > Cybosia > Cybosia mesomella. The sequence continues at coordinate 21,864,051 of OX276390.1, read as the reverse complement.
ATAATAACCATGTGCCTCGTGTATCTATGATCCCCCTGTATCTATGATGCCCCCTCCCCCTAGATAGTTAAATACCTAGTACCTAGTAGTAGACAGTATCTACTCTTTATTGTACACCAAGCAAAATATAAAAACACAAATATGTAAATATACTTAATGTAGCTGTATTACCTAATTGGTTACCTTATTCTCCAGAAACCGGCACTACTACTACTTCAGATTACTACTCTACGGGACTGCTAGAATGAGGTCTCTTTGTAATTCATTTAATTTATTCCCCCAGCAGGGGGCTAGTCAGGAAGAAATTTCAGTAATAATCTCTCTTATGGCCTGGTATTCTTATCAAAAATAATATTCTTGTTTTTACATAAGTCATGCGCAGTAAGTTAGTCGATTTCCAAAGTATAGTTCTTAAAATAACATTCATTCGCATTAATAAAGATAAGTACGTATCTGCTTAAGTATAACAAAAAAAAAAAAAAATACGAGTAGATCTTCACGTCTAAAACTAAATTAATAAAAAGTTGCTATTGACGTGAAGTTTATCCTTAATAGTTCATGACCTTTTATATTCACGATACTCATAAAAAAATATACATTATTCATGTCTTCTAATCATTTAAATGATTGCAATTTTAATATCAAATACTAATTTGTGAATATGAGGTTGTAATGCACTAAATACCTACATCGGCAGGAAAAGATTTTAATGAACTAGGTACAGTCAATGTCAAAAGTTGATTAAAACTTAAATTATCACAAACCTTTTTTACATTGGCACATACATGTACTGATGATTGATGCTTAAGTAGTTTTATTATCCCTAGACAAAGTAAATATATTTCATGTTTTGTTTATTATTTTATTGAACGATTAAGAAGGTGATGAAGAAATTGGCAATTGTAAAGCTACTTTTGTGGTAGACAATACATACAGAATACATAGGTAGTCAGAGGTGTATCTGATGTACATTAGGTAGATATCCAACAATTAGTTGACTAAAATATTTTTTGAATCTTAGTAAAAGTAGTGTAAACGTGTCATAAAAATTCATTCTCATCATTTATTCATAACGCCGCGCTCTAAAAGAAATACAACGAAACGTAAAACATCCTTTACCTACCAACCATTGTTTCCTCATTAGGAGCAAAATAATTATAATATAAGACGAATCTAATTTTTAAATCATATTTTTCAATATTTTTTAACATTTTATAGACTGACTAGCTGTTACCCGCGGCTCCTCCTCGAATTCTAATTCCGTTCCCGTAACCCACGTCAACCTATTCCAGGGATAAAATAAGCCTAAGTGTTATTCTAGACTATAACCAGATCCGTTCAGCCATTTGAGCGCGATTGAGTAACAAACATCCAAATCCAAACATCTTCACAAACTTTAACATTTTTAATATGAGTAGGATAGGAAGTAGGATAGTAGGATATGATTTTTTTTTACCAGTAAGACACATTACTTACTTAATAATATTCCAGCTAAGCTGTCTCTCTCTCTCTCTCGTTTGTCTAATGCAAATGCATAAACCGAACATAGGACGTAAACACGTAAACGATTGATATGCTGTCAAGTGTGCCGTAAATTATTACAGTGAAACAAGCAAATGGGATTTAGCAGATATGAATCCTTTTTAGGGTTCCGTTGCCAAATGGCAAAAAACGGAACTCTAATAGATTCGTCATGTCTGTCTGTCTGTCTGTCAGTATGTCACAGCCACTTTTTTCCGAAACTATAAGAACTATGTTGTTGAAACTTGGTAAGTAGATGTATTCTGTGAACCGCATTAAGATTTTCACACAGAAATAGAAAAAAAAACAATCAATTTTGGGGGTCCCCATACTTAGAACTAAAACTCAATTTTTTTTTTCATCGAAGCCATATGTGTGAGGTATCTGTGGATAGCTCTTCAAAAATGATATTGAGGTTTCTAATATCATTTTTTTCTAAACTGTATAGTTTGCGCGGGAGACACTCCCAAAGTGGTAAAATGATAGAATGTGGTGATGATAAAACTAAAAAAAATATATGATGTACATTACCATGTAAACTTCCAACGATAATTGATTTGAACGAGATCTAGTAAGTAGTTTTTTTTTAATACGACATAAATCCTAAACCGCAATTTACCTTTAGTACAATCAACTCAAATATAAAAATTTAAAAAAAGCATTATTATGTTACTTGCTGCTACGGAAACCTTCATGGGCGAGTCCGACTGGCACTTGGCTGCTTTTATTTCTTAATGTACACATTAGTCCATTCGCGCTAGTGCTAGACATCAGTCGCTCAGTATGTACCAGACATTAGGAACAGTACTACAAGCACACTCACATTTTCTTGTTTATAAGTCCGATTCCCTAGCTATTAGGTACACTATCGTTGTCTTAGTTCACATAACTATCTGAGGAAATAATGGCACATGAATTATAATAATTACTGATTGATAAAGTATTAGTTAATATATTATGTCATAATAAAACTTGTGTTACTTGGGTGTTACAGTCGCATACGGAGTTCGACCGCAACATAGACAACGTCATCAGCGCCATGGTCGAGGACCTGCTTGCAGAATACATTAACCGCTTCAGTAAATACATACTCATTACGTACAGTGATACCATCATACAATACATCAACGATATTATGGAGAACCATGGAAATGAACTTTATATACTAATCTCAAGTAATTACTTAAAATAAAAAGTACCAAAGAAAAATGAGTGAAAAGAAATATTTTGAGTTATACTCATTCACGCATGTTATTATACCTAATATCTTCTTACTATTATAAAATATTTGGTAGAACTTTGATGACACAAATTTGTCACAAAATTCGGCCGGGTGGGTACCACCGTGCACGATTGCGAAAAACCCGCCATAGTAATCCAATTTCGGTTTGATTGCGTTCAGGGGTCAGCAAGTGCATAGCCGGGCAGGGGGATTATTATATTATACAGATGTGGTCTACGGTGCTGTAGCCCTTTCGAAACTCGGTTTGTTCCGGTGGCTGTAACTTATCGAGCTTACTTGTAGACATTAATCATAGGAGTGAGATGGGTCTGTTGTTCTTGAGCAAGTCCTTGTCGCCTTTTTTTTTTGAAGAACAGCACCACCGCACTCCCACTCCATACCCAAGGTGTTAAGCCCTGCTGAAATACGGAATTAAAAAGGCTCATTAGCTCATTCAGGATTGGGGTCTAAAGTCTAAGCAGGCGGGTGCTTTTAGGAGCTCGGTAGTAATTCCGTCATCGCCAGGGCACCTGTTGTTTTTCACTCTCACTGCTTTGTATCGTATCGTATCTCCTCCGTATAGTGGTACATGAGTGGAGTTCTGTGGTCTTCATCGCCGTGTCTCGTCTAATTTGTCATTCGTGATGCCTACAGCTGTCCATAGAATTCCGGGAGAATCTCGAACTTTAAACAACGCAGTACGTAGTCCCAAGACTAGTACCGCCAACAGTATGATGCATTACTTTAGCAATGTCCTCATACACGGCCTCAACGGATTCATGAGGGTGTTTCGAGGTCAGCACATATACTTTTATCACCTTCAGGGAATGCCTGTTTGATTTTTAGTATGAGGTACGCTACCCCTTTCGATACACTGTTGACTTCCACAACCCTGCTTATGAAATCATTCGTGACCAGAAAACTGTTGTCTCCCTGGGAGAGCTGATCACCTCTTTTAAAGTAGAGCTTGTCGCCTGATATAAAGGTTATCATATCCTCCCCCTGGCATACATACTGGCATATATTGAGCTTGACATCCGAAGGGATGTCAAGCTCAATTTATGCCAGTTAATACAACTTAGCTCTACCTCGAGTTCGGTGACGTTTTGGTTCAGCCGTAGGGTGTTGCTATTAAAAGTTACCGGCTATAGTCGTTGATGGTAGCCTATCGTAGCCCGGAGATTCTTCGCACCCCCTGCCCCACCGTTACCACGACCGCTACCATGGCCGGAAATAGCAGGACCGCCGGGGACTGGGGGCCTTTTTTGTGGCTTATCTCCAATGTGAGGATATTGACCTACTGTTGCCACGCTGCTCAGACGGGTTGGTAAAGGGCTTTGTTTCGAGTTTTTCTTTTCTTAGGCCATATCGATTGGCAGAATATCGGCCGAAAGTGGCAACTCCTCCCTCAGAAGACGGGGGAGTAGTTACCACTTCTGTTGCCCATGGTGCATCACATGGCTTTCAGGCCTTCAGCATCTATGTATACACATAATTATGTTCGATACTAAATAAAACATCAGTTTTTTCTTTCTTGTTTATTTCGTTACCGCATTTTCGACACGTTATTTTCGTTTTACAGATATCCGGACTCCAACAATAAACTGTACTTCTTATTATTACTTTCCCTTATCACCTTTCGTCCCTTTCTCTTATACGTGCCGCTTTCACAAAATTAAATATCTTTTCGATTTTCGACCTTTTTCAGTCAGTAACCGTATTCTGAAAAAAACAACAACATAATAATGAATGTCAACAAAGCGAAAATGAAAGTAACATTTTATTAGATTAAATTAGAAAAAGATTAGAATCTCACTACAACAGCCCACATGGACTTATTATTGCTACTTTTCTTGTGCTGTACCAGGCCACTCAGAAAGTATTGCGAAAAAAAGTTTTTATATATGAAAGACTGGTCAGTTATAATCTTTTTCTAAAATATGATTATTTATGAGTAAAAATAAGTACGTTCCAATTTCAAAATTTCTCTCTGCATTTTTTGCAAGATAATTTCAATTATTGTGTCTCATTGAAAAATGGATCTGCGTCGGGAACATTTTCGCGCTATGATTTTCTACGATATCAAGTGTCGCCTGAAACCAGACGAATCGTACGATAGACTTCAAATGGCATTCATGGATGAAGGCCCTTCCAAGGCCACCGTGTATCGTTGGTATAACGAATTCAAGCGCGGTCTACTGACTTTGGAGGATGAAGAAAGAAGTGGTCGCCCTTTGACGGCTGTTACGGAAGAAAACGTGCTAGCAGTGAAAAATTTAATCCAAGATAATAGACGAGTCACATATCAAGAGATTCAGCACATTCTTCAGATTGGATGGGGAAGCCTTCATCACGAGATTCTACACGTGCATCTTCGTGTGAGAAGGATAGTTTCACGCTGGGTGCCGCACAATCTCACCGATGCTCAGAAGCAGGCCCGGGTGGAATGGTGTCGTGATATGATAAACAAGTTTGTAGCAGGCGCGTCTCGGCGTGTTTATGACATAATTACAGGTGATGAGTCGTGGATTTATCAGTATAATCCAGAAACAAAACGCCAGTCGACGGTTTGGGTGTTTCAAAACGAATCAACACCTACCAAAGTGAAGTTTTTTCAATTTGTCTGGCTACTTGTTATCAATCCCTTTACGAAATCAAAGAAGCATCAACGCTGAATGGTACACTACCAAATGCTTGGCAGAAGTTTTCTCTGTAGTGAGCTACAAGCGACCAAACACAGGGCTCCGCGGGATACTACTCCACCATGACAACGCGCCCGCACACACCGCGCTTAAAACGAGGGACTTCCTGGACAGCACTCCGGTTAAACTCTTAGGTCACCCTCCTTACAGCCCTGACCTTGCACCGTGCGACTTCTTTTTATTCCCGAAAATAAAAAATCAGCTCAAAGGGATACAATTTTCGTCGCCGGAAGATGCGCTGTCAACGTTTGAGCAGGCTGTAAACGAGGTATCTGCGACGGATTGGATAAAGTGTTTTGAAAACTGGTTCAAAGGCATGAAACTTTGTATAGAGGCTGGTGGAGAGTACTTTGAAAAGATTTAATAAAAAAATATTTACCTATACTCGTAGAACACTTTTTTTTATTTTCGTAAAACTTTCTGAGCGTCCCACGTATGTCCAAATTTTGCAAAAAGTCACAACAATTTTAAAGTAAAGGTATATAAAAAATATTTATTTTATTACTTGCCTCTTCGTATCATCTGCACAATCAAAAAGTATTGTTACTGTTTGAAGTATAGACCAACTTGCGCTTAGTTTGTATGAAAACTAACATTAGCACTATAGTAATGAATACAAGTCAAGCGAGACATATATGTGTTACAAATAAACATTTAAAGTAACATTATACTATAAATAAATATATCATTATATTAGGCACCTATCTTTTCGTTTTATTTATCACCTGCAAAAATAAATACTGATAGATAAAATCTGACTCACAGTTAGACAATTTTTATCTGATTATTTTGGGTATACTGTGCGCGATCGTATTATCGTATTTGACAAAACAAGACGGTAGCTAAGGCAACGCGCGGCGACAACGCGAATGTAGCAACATACCATATTCTTGCCGATGCAATGGACGAGAGCGGGAGGTGTGAGGCGCGCGGGTGAAATCTGATATTTTTTTAGGTTTATGCGCGCTCTTAAAAAAGATTATCTTTTTGGACGAGTTCAACTCTCGAAACTGGTAGTTTCTGGGTAATTTGCAAAACCCGGTATGTAGATTATGTCCACGAAATAGTTTTTGGCCTTTTGATTATGCAGAAGTTAATTTATTTATTACTAGCTGTTACCTGTGACTTCGTCCACGTTAAATTCGGAATAGATCGAAGTATGTTTACTTCTGCAGTTTCGAACCCAACATGATAAGGTTACCTATGTCATCGTTGTATTTTCAATTATTTAACATGAAGATATAGAGGTCTTACATGAGGTTTAACATGAAGATCTAACATCGAAATTATTTCTATCCGGTTCCCAATAGCGTGATGATATTAATTATCAAAGGTTGAGTTAGAGACTTTTACAAGTACCTAAATAACTCTGTAATTTCGTGACATTTGTATTGCTTATAACCTTTTAGATATAGCGTGATGATTTATAGTCCGAACGTTTATAATGTCTGAGTTCTATCGAACTGTAGAACTTTGTGATGATCTGCTTTGTAAATAATAAAGAAATGACAAATAATAGATTTGATCGATTTTATCCTGCTGCTCCTATCACACTTATAATAGCGTGATGATATATAGCGCAGTTTATGACCTAGAAAAATGTTCATGCAAAATTTTTGCTGAATCTGTTCAACGGTTTTCAAGTGATGTTCGGACATCGATAATAAAAGCAGACAGACACACGGACAAAAATTCTAAAAATTTCATTTCTGGCATCGGTATCGTTCCTAGCACACATAGCTATTATATGTTTAAAAATATTCAATGTACAGTTTTCATTTCGTTACGATTTTATTCAAGGGACTGACGTGCATTGACCAGATGATGTTACTAATACATTCTGGCGTAATATATCGTCGATACCCGTCAGTCATAGAGAGGGCGATCGGATGCGAGATGTTGAACGATCGTGTGAGCCTATTAAGTTCATGGATCCTGTTAAAATTCTACAAGAGGATGTAACACATGTAGTCCGTCTGTTGCCTAACTGGAAATCAGCGGGACCAGACGGACTGCATAATTTTTGGTTAAAATGGCTGAAAAGCTCTCACAGTAGTTTGGCATCTCAATTCCAAACATTTGTTGAATCAGGATTGATTTCCAAATTCATGACCACTGGTGTAACCCACCTTCTTTATAAGTCTGGTAGTGCTACGGACCCTAAAAATTATAGACCGATTACATGTCTACTTACGGTCTATAAGCTTCTTACATCCATCCTGAGAAAAAAAATATCTTCACACTTAACCGACAATTCTATCACATTTTTATCATCTATCATCTCTCAGAATGGATGTAGAAATGGGGCTCGTGCACTAAAGAGCTCCTTATAATTGATATGGCCACTAGCCAACAGGCACGCCGTAATCGTAAGGACCTGGCGACATGTTGGATAGACTATAAAAATGACTCCGTGCCGCATACATGGCTCTTGAGGGTGTTTGAGTTGTATAAAATTGATACAACTCTATGTACCTTCCTGAAGGCATGTATGGGGCAATGGAGTACGGTCCTTTGCTATCCAGGGTGTCGAGTGACCTGCGAGAATGGCGGGCTGATAAGGATAGAGCGGGGCATATTCCAGGGCGATAGTCTTAGTCCATTATGGTTTTGCCTGGCACTGAACCCTCTTAGTTATATGCTGGAGAGTTCAGGGTTAGGCTGTCATTTGCGGAGAGATGGTCAGGTTATATCCCACCTCCTTTACATGGATGATCTTAAATTATTTGTCCCCAACAATTCCCAACTGATAGCGTTATTAAAGATGACCGAAACCTTTAGTAAATCTATCAGGATGGAATTTGGTGTATACAAACGTGCGGTCATGCTTGTAAAAAGAGATGAGATTGTGGAATCTGATGGCGTTGAGCGCTCAGATTCCACAAAACTCAGGTCTCTCTCTGCAATCGACACCTATAAATACCTGGGTATGTCGCAGGCGTTAGGCATTACAGAAGCTAGCATGAAGCAATCGTTTCGGGAACGTTTCTTTGGCCGCTTGAAAAAAGTTCTCAAAAGTCTTTTGTCAGGCGGTAATAAGGTGCACGTCTATAACGGTTGGGTCATGCCCAACCGTAAATTTACTCCTTCGGCATACTCAGGTGGACTCAGACCGAATTAGACACCCTGGATAGGAGAGTACGTACGCTTCTTAGTGCTTAACGAATGCATCATCCGCGTTCATCTGTGATGAGGTTGTACATACCGCGGAAATATGAGGGACGTGGTTTTTTAAATGCCAAATCCCTCCATAACCGTGAGGTGTGCAACCTCTGGGAATACTTCCTACACAATGAAGCTGATATGCATTGTTATGTAGTAATGATGGATAACGGACTTACCCCGCTAGCTTTGGCTAAAGAGAACTGGCGCAAACCTGTGGTATTAAGTATTAATGATCGTATGGATGTATGGAAGAGCAAGGAGTTGCATGAACGTTTCTATCGGGCTCTCCATGGGCCTAATATAGACTTACCAGCATCTGTGTCTTGGCTACGCTTCGGTGACCTATTTGGGGAAACCGAAGGTTTTGTTTTTGCAATTATGGACGAAGTTGTGATGACGAATAACTATCGGAAGTATATTCTAAAGGATGGTACGGTTGACATATGTCGGGCGTGTCACCGTCCCGGAGAATCCCTTAGACATATAATTTCTGGTTGTTCTTGTCTTGCCAACGGCGAGTATTTGCATAGACATAATCAAGTAGCCAGGATTGTTCATCAACAGCTTGCTCTAAAGTACAACCTTGTGGAATCAGAGGTACCGTACTATAGGTATGTGCCCGTCGCAGTTCTCGAAAATGGGCACAGCACGTTGTACTGGGATCGATCTATCATCACTGATAGGACTATTGTAGCTAATAAACCTGATATTGTGTTGATAGATCGGTCAGAGCGCCGCGCAATAATTATCGATATCACCATTCCACATGACGAGAATCTTGTGAAAGCCGAAAAAGAAAAAACAAGAAAATATTTGGATTTGGCTCACGAGTTTGTCGACATGTGGAGTGTGGATTCTTCGATTATTGTTCCGATAGTTGTATCGGTTCACGGACTGATTGCCAAGAGCCTCGAACAACATCTCCAGAGGCTCACGTTAGGCATTTGGGTCAAGGGCTTGATGCAGAAGGCAGTGCTCCTCGACACGGCACGTATTGGAGGAGACTCTTCTCTCTGGAGCCCTAACCACTGGTAGCTTGATCCCTGTACCCGATGCCGGTGGGCCACTATTTTTTTATATTTTTATATATATTTGTTTTTGTTTTTTTTATAGAATGTATTTAAAAATATAATTTATATGGATTTAAAGTTTAATAAAGGAAATAATAATAAATATTCTACGACATTCTACACAGCGCTGTCTAGAACCAAAGTAAGCATAGTTTAACAAGCTAGTGTTATGGTTTCCAAAATGCGGATAAACATACTTATATACTTTTTTTTTGTGAATACATACATATTATACATAGAAACACCCAGACCAATTATATGCAAATATATTATATAATTTTCATGTCATTGGTGCATTCATTATTATATGCTGCAGGCGTATGTAAAGTTTATTCATAGATTTATTAAACTGCTTAGGATAATGCATCTACATGAAATATTGCAATAATTTCCAATACATCCTTATGACTTTGTTACTCCAGGAGGCTAACCATGACCGCTTAATAGCAATTCAATTGCATACTTAAACTAAATAGTTTCGTACTAATACCATAAATATATACATATATATACATAAAATACATACATACATATACATAGTAATTCAGTTTACAAACTTCTATTGAATTGCTCCGAAACTGAACTGTTTATAAGTCATCATGGTAAGGCCCCAGTGCTTGAAAATACCACAAAGTAAATGTCAGTAATTAAATACATATTACCTTCTACGCTATCATAATGTCGTTTAGTATCTAATTATTATAGCTAACTAGTTAGTTCGAATACAAAACATGCAATCAGTCAATATTTAGTCTTCTAATAGTTGCATCTTATAATAAAATTATAGTAAAAATGTGGTTGTGTTTGATGATAGTGTGTGTAACTTGTACATGTGTGTACACCGATAGTAAAAATAATTGGCACGTAGACGACGTACTAGAGGTATTACATAGAACATCTACAACAACAACTATACGACCAAATTATAGACCGCCACTTCGCGTTCGTCAACCATCTGGGATTCCCGTTTCATATACAAGGCCTTCCACACACAGACCATACTGGAATTCCGTTTTCTCGAGCACGATGACTAATACTAATTCATTTGCACCGCGCGTTTTTCCACGTAATTTTGGCATTGGAAATATCAAAAAGATCTTGAATCGACGCTTGTCCTTTCAACCTCGTGACGTGATTATAAAAATCTTACCTCGAGGACATGTCCAAGGTTTGCCGACTGCTCACATCAGAACGGGTTCCATATCGAATAAACCTATGATTTATGATACTTACGAACATGACATCGCGACAAATATAGGTCACGCCATTACTACGCAGCCAAGCAACGTGTCGGAGGACAATGATGCTAGAAATAATTACAGTTCTAATGACAATCTGGACATAGATCCGCGCAAAGATTCTTAATAATCAAGAAATATGAAGTAAACAAATTTAAGAGTCACATAACCAAATTTATTTTATATACCTGTATTAATTAGAATGTGAAACTAATAATAATGTTTTTCATTGTACCATACCCTCTAATAGTTTCCTAAACATAACATTAATCCATCTAATTATTTGTTTTCGTGGTATAATGGAAATATATAAAACGATGGGGATGTTAAGTCTGCGAACATTTTAATCAGTTTTTTCTCTGCATATATTATTAAGCCAAGAACTGGTTTATAAAATAATATAATTTGTGGTACGAAGATGAGTTTATAGTCTGTGGTGCACAAGTAAACGTACAACGTGCTTGGACAGACAACCTGCGCGAGCGCAAAGATCATTATTCTTTTGTTTGTTCTTTTGTTTATTTAAAATCATGAAATTCAGTTTGATTTTGTGTGTGTTGATAATAGTGACTTATTGTGATGGGGGCCTAATCGGAGATCTTATAAATGGAGCCCATAATACAGCTAGTGCTATTGTTGGTGGATTTACTGGAGGTTTACAGTTCGGTTTAGGTGGTGGAGGTGGTCATCAGCGCCACCCACAACACAATAGGCATAAGCCACATAGACCAGGAAATCAGGACACTGTTGTAGTTGTTGTAGAAGATGAGGCTGATTCCGAACGCCCTGGATATAGTGGTGAAGGACAATATAATGAAAACAGACACGGTAACTTCAATGGACCCCACAATGGTCCTGGCCAAAACCAAAATCCTAATAAGTACATACATGGAAATACCTATGAAAATCAGTATCCAAGTAATTTTAATCAGAATGGAAACGGTAACTGGAATAATGACAATCAAGGGAACGGAAACGGTCAGTATGGCACTCCAAATGTGAAACCAAATCATCAATTACCTCAGAACCCAAACAATCAAGAGATAAACCCTGACAATCAACAATACAACCAACAAAACCAGTACAACCAACACAACAATCAAAACCACAAACACGCCAAGCCAAATTATTATCACAATCAACAGAATAACCAATTTGGGAATCCCAACAACGAGCAAGGAAACCTGCATAATCAAAATGAAAATTCCAACTATCATCAAGGCAACCAAAATGGTCAATATGGGAATACAAATAATCAGCCGATTCAGCCAAACAACCAAAATGAAAATTTTAACAATCGACCTGTCAACCCTAACAACCAATACGAAAATTCCAACAGTCAATATGGAGTCAATGAGAACTTTAATAATCAGGATGAAAATATAAACTCTAATGGCAACATTAATCGTCCTGCTTATCCCACTGGAAACCCACATCAAAGTCAACCTAATTATCACGAACAAACTACAAGCGGCGATCAAGTGAAGCCTCCTATAGATGCCAATACTAATTTACCAGGAGAAAGCAATAACAAGGTAGAAAAAACTACTATAGACCCTACCGGTGTTGAAGCATATCCTTTGTTCATTCCTCTTAGTCCTAACCAATACCATTACGGAGGTGATAAAGTAGAAATCAACGCCCCGAAGCGAGAAGTAGATAACAGTAAATTGAAACCCGCAGATGAAGATGACTTTCAAATCGATGTACGGATGGACAACGTGTAAGCATTGTAAGCATTTCATTAAATAATTTAGGTAACTTCGATTTATGAATCTTTGAACAGCGGCTTTTGTTTTTATAAAAAATCAGTAGTTCAAATTAAAACACTTCAGATTTTGGTATTTTTGTTTTCCATTTTGTGTAAATTAACATTTCGCTTCACATACCGTATGGTTTTGTAGTGATTTTAAAGTTGATAAAATGTATTCGAAAATATCTACGATCGTTCAAAGCTCAAAAAAGCATGTCATACAATAAATGAAAGTCACACCACCATATATCTTATTCAAATCAATTTTTCATGAGAGTGTTGTAGTAATTTATTCTCCCACATTATTTTTAAGAGCTTTCCTCTGTTTATTTGAAAACCATTAGAATTACTTAATACAATAAATATGTATAGATAATATCCAGCGCATAATAGGTGGATCTCAAATTACGTGCGTGCGAAACAGTGAAAAGTATTTAACAGCTCTACCTGCTCCTTTAAAGGCATACAGGAGTGAGATGTAAATTATTAAGTAAAATGAAAAAAACCACATCTGTCTTGCAAATTAAATCTTACAGTGTATGACTATAGAATACAAAAATGACTGACATATCTACGGATAAGCGACAATGTATATTATATTAATTTGAGTGTTTACTGTGGAAACTTGTACCTACTGTTAGTTTGAAGGTTATACAGAAAATGTTCTTAAGGTTTTTATTATTGTAACTAATTATACTCCAAGGTTTGTGTTTAAACCAAATACTTCTTTCTTTGTGTACAACTAGACTGATAGTTTAGAAAAAATATGTAAAGTTACAAATACCGTATGCATTACATTCGCTTTGCAATAATTTTAAATTAATTTCGTCAAAATGTTCACGGTTTTCAAGATGAAAATTAAGTAAACGAAGCTAGGATAATCAACCTTAAGTTCTTCAACGAAAAAAATGGCTGAACACTAAAATATTTACAAATCTTTTTTTACATTGGAATACATGGGCCAATAACTGATCTTTAAGTAGGTTTATAATCTCCAGGAGACGAAGTTAATATGTTTGATGTTTACTTAATTTCTGTATGAAAGGTTTAAGAGCTAAGGGAAATCCACAAATTAGAATTTGTTAAGCTACATGACCATATTTATATTTTTGTACAGCCGGTCTAGACGATACATAAAAGTCTTTGGTTTAAGCCTATAATTTTTCACAAAAACATAATTATAAGGAAACATAGTAGCTGTGCGCTAAGATAAATGTACCCTCAATTAAGTGCCATGTCTATTTGATTTAAATATGTTGTGGTAAATAATTAACTAACCCATGTCTTACGTTATATTTAACTTATCAGCTTCGAGTAGGTCATACGTCTAGTAGGTTGATGTATCAATTATACCGCTATTAAAATGTAAAATAAATCTAAGACACATTTCCCCGGCGTCTGTAGACCCGAGACGGCGTGCGGTTTTAGTCGGTTCAAGCCCGACATAACCGCCCCCGCTGGCCGGATTTCCGCACGAAAAAAAAAAGTCCACGTGACTCCAGTCACGAGTAGGAAACTCCGTTTAAGACCAATACAAGCTGTTGTGAACGACTGTAAAATGACAAAGATTTGTTTTAAGTATGCTTTGCCTTCAAAGTTCTTATTATGAAGACAATGGATAGTTATAAATAATTATTTGACCTTTAAGGCGTATACGAAACATCTTTTATCATTAAGATTTTCGTGATACATTCCTCAAATGTGCTTTTATTTATTTTTATTTTATTTATAATTTTTGTTATTAAGTAACAACGGCTTCAACGAATATGTAGAGAGTTTTGGGGACGATAAATCGATCTAGCTACGATTCATTTTTAGAAAACGTCGAAAAAAAAACAAACTACGTCACCCACGTACTATTAATTTAATTGACATGCATAATTAAAACTGTATAGCGAAACAGTGATCTCATATAGCAAAACCTGCAAGCTTAGCTGGAATTTATGTTCATCTTATTTTCCTCATTTTATTATACCTATCACAGTCTAGACAAGTATATATTTACGTCTCTGCATTGTGTTTTTAGATTAATATTATACATAATATAAATAAATATACCTAGTATTTAGGGTACTTTTAACAAGATAAACGGCACAAGAAATCAGTCAAAAAATTTGTAATAAGTAATATAATATTGTAAGGTAAGTAGATCTATATTAGATATATTTTGATAATGATTAATAAAGAAACGGTGGCACCTAAACCAAATTTATCTGTGTAAAACCCATATCTAAGTTGTACCTACTTATAAAATGTTGTTATGCAAATTAGATTAACCGTGAAATCATCATCATTAAATCTTAAGTCTTGCGTGCGTAGACACTCATACGTTCGTAACTCATGGCCCTCACGAAACTATCATTAACTTAATGTCTTTGCCTTAAGCGTAAAAAACTTAAATCCAAATGAACAACAAACCGATTCCTTATTACGTCTCCAGCTGTTTTCCAATAAACACATCCCTATCTGATACTTAAAAAAAACTGAGCTAATATATAAAACTCCTACAAGTGGACTGGCAATCCTGTCATGAGTGAATTACTCATCGTTCTTGCTTTAACTGCAGTAGGAAAAATCCACGGCCAGGAGGCAGTCGCGTCACAAGTTTTACATCCAAAATCTTTGCCTGCATATTCTCGCCGACCGGTTTTATATCCTGAACATGAGAAATTAAGTACAACGGCACCGACACCACAGCTGTATACGAACGCATTTCGACCAACTGCGGTAGAGAATTTTCAAGACAACGGAAGTGGCATATTTAACCTTGCACTGACGGCCGTGAGACGAACTGAGCCGAAGCGGAAATATTTTATACCGGTTACAGTACCAGCTAAGATGAATCGACCTTTGGATACTATAGATACTGCGAATAACCATAGAAAACATACGAATGCTGAAATGAAGAAGAATAACATTGAGGAAGAAAAAGTCATGTCACCAAATGATTACGTAAATTTAGTTATACCCCCAGGGAGCAAAATTAACACGAATAAAATTGTGATAACGACAACAGTGAAACCTCATACGAATGCTGATACAATGCCTATAGTTGTTGATGTGGGTGACCGGTCATCTTTTGACGGTGATATGTGCCCGCCTGGTACTGTTAGGCTAAACGGAGAATGTGTGCAAAAGGATTAGTGATATAAACTAGCTGGACTACATTATGTGAGACCAAATGTGTCACAAAAAGAAATAACTTGTTTAAGGTGTTGACGTCTATGTATGGAATTATTATTTAAAGTAATAAAAAAGGCGCCAGAGATTTTTTGTGAATAGATTTTAAGAGGTTTTGCTTAATAAGAGAGTAGGTATTGTAAGTAAATTAAATACTGATGTATAAATGCATTTTTTAAAAGTTTTAATTAACATAATATTTGTTGCATTAATTATTTTTATGAAGAATATGGTTAAGTATGCAAAACTGAAGCGTGACGTAGATGATCATATGCTATCCTACGTAAGTAGCTAATTTTTGATTCAGGCGAGTGATGTTAAATCTAAGTTAGTTAATAGCTTTACTTACTTACACATCAATGGAGTATTGACATATTTAATATATTTGTAGTAATATAGCAGTTCCATTTTTGACGTCAGTGCGGCAATCTAGTCATTTGCTCACTTGTAAATAAGGATTTTTGAATCTAGGAAGAAGGCAGGAGCCTCCAGGTCATGCTCATAGACATAGATATATTTGGAATAAGGTGACTAAAACTAATTATTTCTTTTCTTTAATATAACTTTAATATTTTATTTACCTGTTTCTCAAGAATAATTACCTACCTAGCTACAAATATGTTTTTACCGCCACGTAAACATCTTAGAATACAGGATTTAATTCAATTCTAACTTTATATAACTATCGATGTTTTGTACGGATTTGTCCGACAGTGACCGTGGGGAACTTGTTATAATTCAACATCATTTTCGCAATACGTGGACTTGCCATCATTCTCGTTTCGACTTACTCATTACAACATACATGAGATACGTAGTCTCATGTATGTTGTAATGAAGAATGTTAATAGGTATGTCAAATTCGTTGAAAGTTTGTTCCAGTAAAGCTTGTATGTATACAAATACACTAGTTTTTGTTGTAGTCAAAAATACCTATTAGTTTTGGTTTTACAGGCATTTAAAGTTACGATAAATATCGAGTCCCGCTAACAGTCACATGACCGCATGTGACGTCAATTTACAACACACGGCTTAGTAGCAAGTCACCTAAGGAGTTTGGACAGTATTTTGTTTTGTTTTCATCCGCGCATTACGGTAATGGTGTTTATATTCGATAAATGAAATGGATGAAGACTTTGAAAAATAGCAATCTGATAATCTGCCTAAAATAGATGCACTAATGGTTGCCCATTATTTATCAACAAATAGTGATTTCGTTGCCGCCGAAATGCGAGGAATAAAAATGCAAAGGTAAGTTAACTTTTCTTAAATTATTTCATTGAAACAAAAAACTAATGTCATATTGCAAATCAAATAGGCAGAAGTACCAAACCTATCAAGTTTTACATTATAGACAACAAATATGTATTAAAGTTTTATATCTATTTTACCAATAGTGTGTATAGGTACCTCTTCTTACTAAATTTAGCTAAATACGTAGGTACATGGGTTTATTGAAATATATACAAAAAGTATTATATTATTAGAAGCGCAGGCCGTATATCGCGACACGCTAGCATCAACGACATAATCTGCCTTGCTCTTTTCACCGCTGGCGTGCCAGCCGTCCGTGAACGTAATGGGCTGGTACGCGACGATGGCAAGAGACCGGATGGTATGCCGTTATTGCCTTGGAAGATGGGTAGGCCTTTAGTATGGGACGCAACGTGCGTCGAAACCCTTGCGCCTTCACACCTTCCAAGCAAAGCGGGCTGTGCCGGCGCTGCTGCTGCATCTGTGGAAAGCCTCAAACGGCGTAAATACTTCAACCTAGTAGGTGATTATGTTTTTGCGCCGTTTGGGGTTGAGACGCTGGGATCATGGGGTCCAAGCGCCCGTTTTGTCTACAAAAATTTGGCAAAGCGGCTTATCGACGCTACACGTGACCAGAAGGTTGGACTTTATCTTGCTGCCAGTCTTCTGGGAACATGACCAGTCGGTGATGATGCAGATTAATTCTACAATAGATACATTGATTTATTGCAAATGTAGTGGGTTGAACAGATGTACTAAACCGTTTTGATTTGTCTTATTAATAAAAAACGTAAGGCCGTTTTATTTATTTTTATTTGTAACTCATTCCAGATCGGCAAGAGACAGCTATGGTGATGATGCTATTGGTTACGTAAGTGAGTAAGTGATGTGTGTACGGTCAAATTTAGAATCACGCCAGAATACTGCGTACGTACCACACCTTATCGTTGCAGTTTAGAATGCAATGAAAAGGACCAAGACGTTTTAAACGTAACTGTAATTTAAAATAATTTTATAACATTATAAATATATTTTTATTTTAATAATTTAATATTTTAATAAATAATTTTCGTAATTTTTGAAATTATTTATAATTTCTAATGAAACGTAAGAAGACACCGTGCTGGCTCTATGGAGCGGACTGGGCGAGTGTTGTGAGATGACGTCACACACACGCATCGAGTACAAATCGCGTCGCACGTTTACTTCTATAAATCGGAAAGTAATTGACGTATTTAAGTAATTCTTTCACTTCTATTTTTTATTTTTGACAGAGAATATGGAGAGCTCATTTTCAAAATTAGTGAACATTCTTCATTGTGGAGCAAACTGTTAATATTTCAAAACAGTACATTATTAAAATCTTGTTCTTGGTCTTTCAAATCCACGACAGAGTAATTCAAAGCAACGAAACCTTTTAGGTTATGTCGATATATAAAAATACTCAATGATCAATCATAATATTTCAATAATTACGTTGTATTATTTTGAGAAAATGACTCACATATCCGAGTATGGGTTGCGTTAGGATAATTTTTCCATTAAATTTTGTAGGTTATTTTCGTGCTGAAATCCCTACGGATAGGCAGGCAGAACCCAGTCGCCCCCATAAAAGCCATAGTAGCCCAGTGTTAGGTGCAATAGGAGGGCAGAACCCAGTCGCCCCCATAAAAGCCATAGTAGCCCAGTGTTAGGTACAATAGGAGGGCAGAACCCAGTCGCCCCCATAAAAGCCATAGTAGCCCAGTGTTAGGTGCAATAGGAGGGCAGAACCCAGTCGCCCCCATAAAAGCCATAGTAGCCCAGTGTTAGGTGCAATAGGAGGGCAGAACCCAGTCGCCCCCATAAAAGCCATAGTAGCCCAGTGTTAGGTGCAATAGGACGGCAGAACCCACTCGTCGGCAGTCGCACCCATAAAAGCCATAGTAGCCCAGTGTTAGGTGCAATCGGCATCGTAATCAACCGTCGGAAATGAAAATAATATTCAAAACGACAGCTCATGAGGTGCCGTAATGAAATGACACTTCAAAGCGACGCCGTCGATTTGAATTTTTTTAGGCGGCAGCTATTTAACTGTCAAAAACAGCGTTTCATTCATTCTTACGCCGCGCCGGCATCGATTATCAATGGGGCGGTGCAAAATGGCCGTCGACCTTGACCAACGCAACATTTCGACGGCTGTGATATCGACGACACTTGGGCGGTAGGCCCCCACATATCTCCATAACAAATACCAAAAAATTTGCACGGCCAACCACTTATCTCCAACTTTAGAAATCACTGGTGCGACCTCAAATGGAATTTGCAGTGTTTATATGGGATCCTTACTATAAGTAAATATGAGCAAGATTTAGAGTCTGTCCAGAAAAAGTTCATGGACCCTCACATGCCACCTCCAGGCCTGCACTCATGGAGGCCGTTGAGTCGCCTGCGCCGCGCAGTCCTCAGGTTACGAACTCGGCGATCCGGGAGAGTTCTAAATCCCTCCCGAGCCCGCTCGCCGCGGTCGCCGTCTCCTTCTCGAGCATTGCTTGCTCACAGAAGAAGCAGTTGGCAGCGCACGCTCACGCTCCGCACCATGGCCGCAATCATTCGCACTCACACAATCACAATCATGGCACACTCAGTGATTGGCTCCTTTCTGATCCGAAGCATGTGGTCCCCGAAGCGTCCCTTGCCGGGAATTACCTGCGTCAGTTGATACGAGAGGCTCTCGTGGCGCCTTCATGACGGGTCTTACTCCATCTACAAGGGCGCGCAGCGTGCTTTGCGCCTTGTTGCCTACACACTGGTAAGGAATTCTTTGAAAAGCAACCAATGGTTAACAGCTTAACAGTTATGCTACGAGAATAAGTGCAACCAATCAACAGATTGCACCATACATAAATTCAACAAATCTAAAAAATCCAGATGCTGGATGATCAACTGTAGCGGGTGGATATAGATAGGTACCGGTAACCGCTCATACAATGCAGATCGTCTATCTATACTAATATTATAAAGAGGTAAAGTTTGTGAGTTTGTAATGTTGTGAGTTTGTGATGTAGTGAGTTTGTGATGTTGTGAGTTTGTGATGTTGTGAGTTTGTGAGTTTATAGTTTATTATTAAGTTTATATCTCTGGATCTGAACCGATTTCGAAAATTCTGTTACCAATAGAAAGCCACATTATTTGTGAGTGTCATGACGTGAGACAGACACCATCTATAGGTATGTGATGGAATATGATTCTGTATAGTAAAACTATAGGCGAAGTAGGTAGGTAACAGTAGTTTCATCAGTATTTGAATATTGTATTGTATAATGAATAAGTACGTTTTGTTCTGTGATCGATACAAACTAGAAGTTGTGAATGAATTATAAGTTAATTAGGTACCTACCTACCAGGGGTGCGACTGGTTGGAGGGGTGCGACTGGTTGGATCACCTCCAAGTTTGGTGCACCCTGGGCAACGTGGAAGATGACGCATCATTGATTGCTCCTCTGGAGTAGCTGGCGTCAACGTCAACGGCCAAGAGTCTGAACCGGCCCTTTTCAGGGCCAGCTGACCCCATTGAACGAGGGGGTCGGGGCATGGCGGGCCTGCAAGGCCCGCGGGGGGGAGTGGTCGCTCCAGGTACCTCTCTGCTGTTATCAGAGGGGACACTGCGAATGGCCCAGGGTCAGTCGGAGTGCGAGGGATATGCTCTATGGGTAACCTTACACCCCGGCGTCTGTAGACACGAGACGGCGTGCGGTTTTAGTCGGTTCAAGCCCGACATAACCGCCCCCGCTGGCCGGCGGGGGGGTAAAAAAATGGTACCTACCTACCTGCTTGTGAGGTAAAACATAGACTCACTTCGTCCGGTTTCAATGTGTGAGTTTGTTGTAATTGATGTACCTAGTATGTAAGTAGAAATCTCCAATGTAATAGGATTGTTGTTTGTGTGTTGCCTAAGTATACCCAGATCGTAGACAAAACAATTGTATAGGTAAAATTTAAAAGCATTGTATGTAGTGGTTAAGAAATAATGTGGTTTCTTATTTGTGAAACTCAGTAGAGCATAATGCATTCACTACATGCATTATACAAACATTATACCTACCTACATGCCTACTTCTATCATCATTAAAGCGCACTGCTAGCCTCTGGCTTAACTTGGCTTTTAAGGGATTGACTGCCATCTGATCTCCCAACCCCTAGAGGAAAGCCCGCACCGGAACCTCGTCCTTCAGTCAGCAGGTGTAGACCTTACCTGCAAAGTGGGTAGCCACTTTGCAGGTAAGGTTGACTTTGATCTATAGTTACGTTATGTGACGTTTTTCAAGCCCCGACAGAAAACTAAGGGAGTTAAATCCTACTACTAAATATTATAAATGTGAATTAATGAACAAACATATGACAACAATAATATGGATATAATCAATATAACATCCATAGTTGTTAATTAATAACGAGATATTTTATCATTATTGAAGAGAACTTTCATCAATCTATGTTTACTATTGTGTTTCTGAAAAAGCACATTTTCATTTGTTTTTTGGTTACAAACATCTCTATTTTGAATAAAAAAACAACCAATAAAATAAAATAATTTATTCAGGGGTAATTAATTGAAGGTGAACATTCAATTGAACGGAGGCCATCTTCCTTAAACCAAGTCTATTGTCTATCAGACCTATAATAAAGTTGCAGGGCTCCGTGTATATAGCTTACGATAACCTGTCTATGAGATATTTCAGCCTTCATTTTTAAGGCCGAAGTAGAGGGGCGATGAACTTCCAAGTATCGAGTTTTTCGAGAGTAGGGTTGAGGGCTGGCGGTATCATTCTGGCGAAAACTGATGCAATGTAGCCTTGGAACCTATTTACGTAGTCAACTATCACTTGTTCGATTACAGCGTTTACTACAGTGTCAATGTCTCCACCGCCGATAACACCGGTTAACTGAGACTGGAGAAAAAAAATAGGATCTAAAGTACATATCATTATTATAAAGTACTAGCTGACCCGGCAGACTTCGTACTGCCTCAATCGATGACAAACCTTTTAAACCTTCTCTGGACCTCCACAAATAATTCAAGACCAAAATTAGCCAAATCGGTCCAGCCGTTCTCGAGTTTTAGCGAGACTAACGAACAGCAATTCATTTTTATATATAAGAAGATTATAAAGTATTATATATAAAGTGTAATATATAAAGAATTATAAACTATGACGGCCTCTGTAGCGTAGCTGTAGTGCATTCGACTGCTACGACAGGGGGCGTGGGTTCGATTCCCGCTCAGTGCAAATATTTAAATGCATGAATATGTCTATGTGCATTAGTTTGGGTGTTTCTATTTATAATATTTATGTATTTACATATTTAAGTATGTTTATCCGCATTCTGGAACCCATAACACAAGCTAGTTACACTATGCTTACTTTGAGTCTAGAAAGCGCTGTGTAGAATGTCATAGAATAGTTACTATTAGATTAGTTAGTTATTTGTCAAAAAAATATCGTTGCACGCTGAAACTTACCTATGTTCTTCTGACTATTTACAAACGTTTACTTAAATACACTATACTAAATAAACTTGTCAATTGTTTTTTGAAGCTGGAGAAATAATTTACCTATAACTTTTTTTGAAGTAGTAGTGTAGTTTTTGTAGTAGTATGTTTGTAGTGGGAATTACTACAAATCTCTCTGAATATGAATTCTGACCATCGTAGATATCACTGTATACCCACATGATTTTCACTTACATTTTGTTGTGAATTTTATTTTATTGATGTGTGGTAATGATCACAAACCTTCAAAGAAGGAACTCTGTAGGCTGTATTTTCGATGCGATCAATTATAACAGCTTTGCCATCTTCAGACTGCTTTAAATGGGCTATACCTTGGATACGTAGTCCGTCGACTTTAAATCTATAACATAAATTAATTTGGTTATATTTAATTTCACTCGTAGAACAGAATTAATTTTCGGTATCTTCAGTAATGTCAATGCACCCTAACGCCATTATTTATACGTACACTGCGCTTCCTGCTCCGTACAGAGGAATAGCTGTGAATAAGTCACCATTGAAGTCGTAATGTTCTGAAACATACAAGGAAATTTGACCCCATGTTCGATTACATAACTTTAAGCATAATAGTTAGTTAAGGTAATCGGTTGATGCCCACAGTTCAGTAAACTAAACCAAACTGGGCTCGCACAGTGAACACATTCTGGTAGCGGCACGATAGTACACGAGAGATCCTATTTCCAGACTTATTTCTCAGGTTGGAGCAAGTATGTTATTGGGTTTTTCTGCTAAGAGTCTAGAAAAGGTTCAGTGGGGTGGAGATAAAAAACAGCTGGTGAAAAAGGCTTCTAATTCACACGTCTGCCTGCCCTCTGCAGGAGTACCCTCGAATCTGCAGGAGTACCAACAATTTAGAGAAATTTATTAGATATTACCGGGATACGAAATTAGGCAATAGTTACCACGTCATTAGAAAAGACTAAGTAAAGCCCTATCTAAATACAGATTTTCGTTAAATTCGATACAGCAATAGTGACAATACAAGAATTGCTCATTTTATAAGATAAGGTTTTAATATGAAACGTCAAGTTTTATTTGACGCTAGTTGCGCGCCTTGGCTTCACCCCAAGCAAAAATATAGCGATTTACCCGTGGACTTTCCAAAAATGTCTATTGTGCAAGGCCTATCCTGACAATAGTGAACACAAAAATATATTATTTTAGCGATTCATTTTAATTTGACAATCAACATTTTTTTCATTTTTTTATTTTTATTGTCTCTTTAGTCATTCTATTTAAGTCTTCAGTCTTCAAACCCCGAACATTCTAAAACTAACAACCAGGGATTGTTTAGTGTTAGAATGTGTCGTGGTGCCAACAATTTTTTTACTGTAAAAATTTGTTAAACTGTAGTTTTCAGCACTTTCAGTACTTAATTATGGTTTTGACTTGTTATGGTTTTTACTCAGGTTGGAGCAAGTATGTTGTTGGGTTTTCTACTACTAATTTCTCAGTAACAGCTCAGAGTCTAGAAAAGGTTCAGTGGGATGGAGATAAAGAACAGCTGGTGAAAAAGGTGTCTAATTCACACGTCTGCCTACCCTCTGCAGGAGTACCCTCGAATCTGCAGGAGTAGCAAAAATTTAGAGAACTTTATTAGATATCACCGGAATACCAAATTAGGTAATAGTTACCACGTCATCAGAAAAGACTACGTAAAGCCCTATCTAAATACAGATTTGCGTCAAAATCGATAGAGCAATAGCGACAATACAAAAATTGCTCGTTTATTAAGATAAAGTTTTAATATGAAACGTCAAGTTTTATTAGACACTAGCTGCGCGCCTTGGCTTCACCCCAGTGCAAATATAGCGATTTACCCGTGGACTTTGTCCTGACAATACCGAACTCAAAAATATATTATTAAATATATAGGTACATGATATATTTTGGCGATTCATTTTAATTTGACAATCAACATTTTTTTATTGTTTTTTAATATTTATTGCCTCTTTAGTCATTCTACTTAAGCCTTCAACCTTTAAACCCCGAACATTCTAAAACCAGCAACCAGGGATTGTTTAGTGTTAGAATGTGTCGTGGTGCCAAGAGTTTTTTTACTGTAAAAATTTGCTAAACCGTAGTTTTCAGCACTTTCAGTACTTAATTATGGTTTACTTGTTAATGATTTGATATTAATTACTATTTACTATGATAATATTATTAATTTGCGATGCGTTATTATTTATAACCTGATAATGTTTATGTACGAAGCCTGAAATGTAGGACTTCAGAAGCGGATAAATAACATCTGATTAACGTTTAATCTATATGTACAGTCAACCAAAAAGTTGGTTAACACTAGAATATTAACAAATCTTTTTTTACATGGGAATACATGAAACATTAGTGGACGTTTAAGTAGTTTTAAAATTCCCAGAGGGCAAAGTTAATATTATTTATGTTTTATCCATTATTTTATGAAAGGGAGCTAAGGTGATAAGATTAGAATTTAAGTGACTTCTGTCGTTGACTGTACTTACCAAACATCCATAACGTGCTCGACTATAAAATGTATTGCGTGTTATACCTACCTACTTACATAACTGTATTCAGAGATGTCAAAAAGAGGAAGGTTTTCAATTCCACGAGTATTTTTATAAAGATACGTTTGTTAAAAGGGACCCTCCATAGTCCATACTATGCTCCAAGATCCCAACGATTAGGGTAATTGTAGAGAAATGTTATTTTGAATAGTGGCGTGCGTAACGGACTGCCGAGACGAGGTCTCGAGTTCGATCCCCAGTCGCCCCGGGCAAGCACCTCTAACTTGTGTGTGTGTATTACAAAATGTTGATAATATGTGTATTAAAAAATGTTGATAATATTATTAATTTGCGATGCGTTATTATTTATAACCTGATAATGATTATGTACGAAGCCTGAAATGTAGGACTTCAGAAGCGGATAAATAACATCTGATTAACGTTTAATCTATATGTACAGTCAACCAAAAAAGTTGCTTAACGCTAGAATATTAACAAATCTTTTTTTACATGGGAATACATGAAACAATAGTGGATGTTTAAGTAGTTTTAAAATTCCCAGAGGGCAAAGTTAATATTATTTATGTTTTATCCATTATTTTATGAAACGGAGCTAAGGTGATCAAGATTAGAATTTAAGCGACTTCTGCCGTTGACTGTACTTACCAAACATCCATAACGTGCTCGCCTATGAAATGTATTGCGTGTTATACCTTTTTTTTTTACATACCTGTATTCAGAGATGTCAAAAAGAGGAAGGTTTTCAATTCCACGAGTATTTTTAAAGATACGTTTGTTAAAAGGGACCCTCCATAGTCCATACTATGCTCCAAGATCCCAACGATTTGGGTATTTGTAGAGCAATGTTATTTTGAATAGTGGCGTACGTAACGGACTGCCGAGACGAGGTCTCGAGTTCAATCCCCAGTCGCCCCGGGCAAGCACCTCTAACTTTACGTAGTTATGTGTGTATTAAAAAATGATAATTATCGCTCGCTTAGTAATGTGCCCGGTAGATGGCAATAGGCTCGTCCGCTATTACATTGGGACCTAAACATAACTGGCGAATCGTGGGTGGTGTAATACACATCTGCCTACCTCTACGGGGATACAGGCGTGAAGTTATATTATGTTATGTTAAATTCCAAGTTCTTGTATCTATTAGTACAAATAATTCCAAAAGGTTCGCAGTTTACTTCAAAATTCTCCAATCGTAAAATTATCAAAGTTCATAGAAGGTACCTCTCATACATAGTGAGATCTTACCAGCGGTTACATCAAGAGTCGGCACAGAAATGTCAAGATCGAAGGTGAGATCTGACAGAGTCAGGCGGCTCTTATGTACAATGAATCCACCAATTCCTGTTGCGTAGACTTTCTTGAGATCCAATTCGAGGCTAAGGAATAAGAATAATAAATAATATCATTATTTATATTATCTGCAGGTAATAATGAATACTGGATATAAGTACAACAGCATTGAATCTTCCGTATTGAAGGGTTTCCTAAAAGTTTTTCAGGAGAAGAGAAGAAGCAGGTCTGTAATCATTAGGCCGGTCCTTTTACACAACTGTGGAGTTTGGCCATTGCTTGAGCGAAATAAGCAGGAGTTTCATGTCACGGTGTTGAATATGCTGCGATGGATGTGCGGAGTCACAAGTAAAGATCGCGTGAGGAACTGCCGCATCCGCAGCAGCCCCCATTTCCGTGACGTTGCAGATAAAATGCAGGAGTATCGCCTTCGCTGGTGCGGCCACGTTTTGCGGCTAACGCCGGACTACGTGGGTAACAAATATCTGGCCCAGTCGGGCTATGGCATTTTCGCCGGGCCCACCACTTTTTCCAGTCTACGGCATTATTGTTGGCTGTGGCTGACGATATTTCCAGTTTTGGCAGACTTGAATTGAAGTGACTCATGACCGGAACACGTGCTTTTTCTTTTTCTGTAATTTTTTTGTTTTTCGGCCCAGGGTTCTTCGGCTTTAACTTTTATCCAAGTTAAAATCACATCTGTCACCATGTTATGTTTAAATAAGGAGACATTGTATAGGCACAAGACATTTATTTTATTCACTTTTACAAGCTTAGTAGGAGAGACGACAGAGACAAGATGGCTGCTCGCCTAGTCATGTCCAATAATAGTGATATGAAAGGGGAGACCCAAGAAGTATTTTCGTTTGACGTCGTAAGGGATGACATGCGTGCCAATGATCTCACTACCATGAATGCCCAAAATGGTGCGAAGTGGAGAAGGAAGAGCAGGAAAGTGGACCCATGGCTCCGAGGTATAGGCCTCGGACATAACGCTGACATGATGATCGCCTTAAAGTGTTTTAAATGAGTTGCCAAATATTCAAATACACAAAAGATACATTTAAAGAGTAATCAAATTGAAGAGGTTTTTTCTTTTAAAGAGTAGTAAAAGATCAAAAGGAGGTTCACAGTTTGACATTATTGAAATGCGTATAAGTCTTTGCTGTTGAAGACGGTGCCCAATCCGAAACTGCGTTTCAAAGTACCAAAAAATTCGATGTCTGATAATGACGTCATGGGTTGACGTCATTATCAGACATCGAATTTTTTAATGTCTCACAACGGTCACACATTTCATTAGAAGGCACCACATTGCTATCTATCTAATACCTCGTTGGTTTGGCACCGACTTCAACAGAGAAACCTCATGCGCATTTTCGTCTTTTGAATAAAATTTGTAATTCAATAATTTTTCAATTTTTAGTCCCTTCCTGGTTTTCCGTAGGTTCTGTTTTTTATTAAAATTTTATTTATTTCATTCTTAAATTACAGTTCGTGGTACATGTCACTCAAGTTTCTGCTAAGTACAAAAGACAAGTAAAATTATACTAGTAGTATCCAAATTCTTACTTGATGAGTCCAGCAGGCACACTTATGTTGAATTTTTCGAGTTCTAGCGGGTCCAGGACTGGAATTCCCATAGCTTCAGAGCCATTATTGATGAGGTGCCGAAGAAATTCAATAAACTGACGAACTAATGCATTAACTGCTTGATCTATTATCCAACTGAAATCTTCACCATTGTTGGATGAAGCACCTAGAGATAGATATTAAATATATAATTAAATATTTACCTATGTCTGTATAAAGCAATTAATGATATTGTCCGAAGTTTACACGAATGTCACGTATTGAAATAAAACTATTTTTTTATATACGATGAACCCGACGTTTCTGTTGCTTTTAGCAGCCATAGTCACGGGGAGACTAAAGATGGGTGTTGTCTTGTAGTTTGAAGAGTAAGTTATCTCAAAGTACCAGAACTATGCTGAATTTTTGGTGTTACTATTTACGCAGAATGAGCTTACAGTGTCATGAAGTCTTGTCGTATTTTGATTTTTCTTGGAATCAATTAAGTGAATAACTGGGTCCCAAGCTGGTGGTACATTCCAACCATATTCTCTATTAAAATATCGATGTTTTTTTAATTTCAATAGCTTCGCGGAGCATACTAGGTAGAAATTTAACCAACAATTCAGCATATTTCGGGTACTTTAGGATAACTTACACTTCAAATTACAAGACAACAACCATCTTTAGTCCCCCCGTGAGCATGGTTGCTGAAAATCAACCGAAGCGTCGGGATTAATGTAAGTAATTGAAGTTAACAAAGTCAAGATTACACAGGTTTTAGGAGGTTTTTATAATTTATAATGACATTGGAAACATAAATTAAATTTTGATCTAGTCTACAGAGAGATGGTGACTGTGAATATGAGGAAACATAGACATAGATCTATAATCAGTTTTAGTAAGCCAGGCAGTAAATGAATAATATTTTGAGAAAGAGGTAACTGCCGAGTCTTATTATTTATTTTATTTCACAGCTCTCTTCGTGCTTTCACCTCTCCAGCTTGCAGTGCGTGTTCTATTCTAATAGAAATAGTCATTGCCTTGTCGCCGCTTCTTTCCTTCCACATCGGGCATTTATGTGTCGGTCTATTTGTCATAGATGAAAAATGCCCCCATAACTTATTTTCAGGGTGTAGGTGAGAGCGTACCTACATCAAGTCTCCTTTTAGTCAGCTGGAACTGATGCACCTCTATGTCTCAAGGAGCATTTGTCCGGTCTTATTCCAGAGATTATTGCACCACTGGTATAGTAACCAAAAGCTCCTTACCAGTTGAAAGGCTCTAACTCATTGAACACTCCTTACATCACAAAGGAGCAGCTCACATAATGTTATTACTCTGACGCCCTTCACTCGTTATGCATTGTCAAAACCCGAGGGATATTACATTATCGAATTGCTGTGGTTGCTATCTCGGACATAACATGCCACGTTTAACTTCACGGTTCATCAAAATTCTCAATCAACGTTTTATGAGCATGAGGTGGTCAGTTACAGAACAAATACAGAGTAAAAAACATCACAATGGTATGATTAAAACATCAGCAATATCTCCCATGTGATCCACAATGTCTTAAAACTTACTAGGACTCACAACTTTAGGTGTCGCTGCCACCAAACAGCACAACATCAATACCAATATTAATTTCATTCTGTAACGAAAAATAACATATTTGGATCGCTGCCGGAAATAATGTTCGTCATTATGATATTGATGAGTGTTTTTTGCAGATTATATCAGTTTTAAAATTATAAGTACTTATGTTTAGGTATACAATATTTATCCATAAAGTGGCCACATTTGGTTAAACATCCATCCCTTTATTAACTTTATGTCAGCACATTTGCGTAATAGGTCCTTGACTTATTTTACGATTTGGTATCATACTTATTTTATTATTAAGTACATTAGGTACAGTGTTGACTGGTTAAACATTGATGTCTATATTACTAAAGTAACTGTTGACGTTATCATGTGCTTGTTTGAAACGTGATGAGAAAGTGAAAAGAAAAATAAAGTCCCTTATAGATTTAGATCAGAAAAAGAGAACATCTAGGACGGGACTTGAACCCGCGACCAGTCCCTTACGCGCGTTCAATTCCCGTCCTAGATGTTCTCTTTTTCCGATCTAAATCTATAGGAAAATTAAGCATACAATTGTATTAAAGTCTCTTATTTGACAGTGCAAACCTTACAGGCCCCAGGTGGAATTTTTTTACGTGCTGACGCGGTTTATTGATTAAATTCAGTTTTAGCATATTTCGGCAACGGTATAATTAAGTAAAACAGATTGTAACGTATGTTTAATATTGTTTTAAACTAAATAAAAGATAAATTTTAATTCGAGCGCCCATTCTTTCAGCTCAAGGCCGGAAATGAAATGATTGTTATTCCTACCATATAAGTATTATCTACTACTCAGACCTAGTTTTAACAGTTTTACCAACAACTTCCGCACTTATGACTAGATGTGGTTACAATAGTAAATGATCAGTTTCGGTACAATAGAGCAAAAGATGTTGGTAAAAATAATTCGTCAGTATTTGTTTTTAATGTGTGGAAGCCCCCACGTGCTTCACTCCATCGGTGCCAACGATGGGATAGGCGCGTCGGAATCGGAAGAAACTCAATCTTAAAGTACCTTTTTTTCTTTTTTTCGTGCGGATATCCCTTCGGATACTCGCCCGTATCTAAGTATGCACGAGTATTAATCATTCTAAAAAAAATACATCGCGTTGGGGGACCGCTTAGTTTACACTATTTGTAATTGAATTGTTAGGTTTAGAGGTTTACGCGATGTATTTTTTTAGATTTATTAATACTCGTTCATACTTGGCGTCTGAAGACCCGAGACGGCGTGCGGTTTTAGTCGGTTCAAGCCCTACATAACCGCCCCCCCGCTGGCCGGGTCATCCGAAGGGATTCCCGCACGAAAAAAAAAAAAAGGTACACACTTATTATAATGTAGATTTTGTTAAGTTTTTAATACATTGCGTTAAGTTGTTGTAATACATTTGCGACCCTACTTGGGTACATATGCGGACATTCGGATTTCCATCCTCATTTTGTCCCCACCACATATATTTGCAGATATTGGGTATTTTCCCCACTTTTACCCCCAGAGTTTTTTCAAGGCTCAACCGATTTTCATATTACTATTTTTATTAACATATTATTTTGTAATGTGCACGTGATGTGCTTTTATTTGAGACCCCACTCGATTATATTTGCAGACATTCGGTTATTCTTCCCCACTTTCACCCCCCACAACTTTTAAACGACACAACCGATTTCCATCAAGCATGCCTAAAAACACTCGCCCGTAACTCACCTTTCATACAAAAAAAAATTAAATTGAAATCGCTTCATCCGTTCGCGAGCTACGGACCACAGACAGACAGACACACAGACACGTGAAACTTATAACACCCCTCTTTTTGCGTCGGGGGTTAAAAAAGAGAAGACTGCTTTGCCACGTTTCCAGGTAGGTAGTAGTTATCAAAAATATATGGGGTCGTTACATTATATGTATGTACTTAGGTACAACGTGATGTAAATTTGACAATGTTCTGCTAGTGATGAAATAGTCTATTCAGTCTATCATCTTCACTGATTCAGTCAGTCCAACGGCCTCTTCAATTAAAGAAGAGTTTCAGTATAATACGATATTGAAGAGTTGGATCTTTGTCGTAAGTACAATTTCTCTCATCTCTTCCCTAACTGCAAAATAGTTACTTATGCAGATGACACAGCATTGTTGGTAAGTGCGAGGAGCTGAGATCAGGCACTCCGGCACGCCGAGAACACTCTAGGAGAGGTTATGGCTTTTTTGAGTTCCAACCTATTAACACTCAATGTGGCTAAAACTAGGTTTATGTTTTTTCCAGCGTCAGAACACAATTCCCGATGCAATTCACCTCAGGGCGCATTCATGTCATCCGGAATCTTAAGCATACATCTGCGCTAGCATTGAACAGACCTCTGAAATGAAATATTGGTGTCACTTTGGATAGAGCAATAAGTTGGCAGCCACATATTAATAATGCCATAAGTCGCCTAAGGAAGCTGATGCCAATATTTCGGAGACTGAGACACTCTGCTGACCCGGAAACGCTTAAGGTTGTTTATTATGCCTTGGCGCAATCAATAATATCAAATGCAATTCTAGCTTGGGGTGGTTCGGTTGCATCGTATATGATAAGATTGGAACGTGCCCAGAGGGCGGTTTTAAAAGTCATGTTCTATAAACCTCGTCGGTATAGCACAGCCAACTTATATCAGGGATGTAGCTGTCAGTCTTGACAGTTAGGCAATTATTTTATATTACGAGTTGTTATGAGGAGGCATTCGAAGATTCCCAGCGCTCTAGTTGGTGCCTACCGAAGGAATGCCATACTATGCTTCACTGAGTCACATAGGACTGCTTTAGCTTTTTTTTATATTTAGTCCGTCAGATTGACTGAACCCCGCCTGATGGTAAGCTGAGGTGAAGTTCAAAAAGTAGTGGCCACCATTTCCAGAGATTGTCCCTAGAATGGTGGCCCCTACCTAGACGGCCTCAACAGATGTTTTTTCACGCCCCGCTTAAAGAGCCCAGGATTGTAGGTAGTAGGGAACACGTGTGTGGGTAAAGCGTTCCAGTGTTTTATGGTCCTACAAAAAAAGGAGTCACCAAACCGCTTGGTTCGCGATGCTATCGATTGCACTGTATGAGGATGACACCTAAGTCCTGCACGTGTTGTTCGGGACAAGAAGGGAGAAGGAGGAATTACTTGGAATAGCTCATCGGAACATTCACCATGGTATATGCGATAGAATACTGCCAAAGAGGTTTTATCTCTACGCAGCTGCAGAGGCTCTAGAGAACTGGTGACCCCAGGACTATCAAAGATTCGGACTGCCCGTCGCTGCAATCTATCGAGAGCGTCTAACAAGTACCGAGCGGAGCCATCCCACAGATGAGAACAGTATCCCACGCAGGGACGAACCTGAGTCTTATATAAAAGACACCGCTGTCCCGGCGCGAAAAACCGCCTCACCCTGTTCAGCACTCCGAGTTTACGTGAAGCTGTTTTAATAACGCTCTCGATGCAATTTTTGTTGTTAAGTTTGCAGCGAACATCCATACCGAGCAGGTTGATACTGTTCTGTAGAGGTAGTGATGTGTTCCGAAGAGTTGGAAGGGGAAGGAAAGGAGATAACTTTGTTGTAAACGCGCATGCCTGTGTTATCTTGGCATTGAACTCGACCAGGTTCTCAGATCCCCATTGGGAAATATGGTCTAGGTCCCGATCGAGCTTAATGACAAGTTGCCGTCTTCTCTCCTCAATGTCAGTCTGCTTGGCTGCTGAATGTCCGAGATAACGCCCATGCAAAGTACTGTCATCTGCATAGCAATGTATGCTGCCCATGGACAGCATATCATTGATATGCAGAAGAAAGAGAGTGGGTGATAAGATGGACCCCTGAGGTACACCAGCATTAACCGCATGAACTCAGAAGCCCGGCCGTCACAAGGGACGCGGATGCTGAGCTCATGCAGAAAACTGGTAACCCAGCTACAAAGTCGAGATGGCAAACCGTAGGCCGGGAGCTTAGCAAGAAGCGAACTGTGCCAGACCCTATCGAAAGCTTTGGCGATGTCAAGGCTGATACTCGCAATCCTTGTCCATAGCCTCACCCCAGAGATGTGTGACGTACGCCAGAAGATCACCCGTTGACCGTTTTGGCTTAAAGCCATATTGCCGGTCGTTAATTATGGAGTGATCTTCTAGGTAACGCATGACCTATGCGTTAATAATGTGTTCAGACACCTTGCTGAGAACTGAGGTGACAGCTATGGGTCGATACTTGCCCGGTTCGGACCGATCTCCTTTTTTGGGGACCGGTTGTACATTCGCCTCTTTCCAAGCCCCAGGGCCCAATCCCGAGGAATAAGACAGGCGACACAAAGCGTTGCAGCTAACTCCGATGCGCATTTTTTAAGAACCGCAGCTGGGATACCATCAGGGCCACTGGCTTTCTGGACGTCGAGTGACTGTAGTGTAGCGCGAACGTCGCATTGCCTGATACGGACGGTGTTGGCGGCTGCATGCCAAAGTCGAAAGTAAAATGGTAATTAAAAATAAAACAAAAGTCAGCATTTTACTGCGCAATTAGTAACAAACGGATCTTTTATTGAAAGGTAATCTGTCTCCCTCTG
Organism: Cybosia mesomella; assembly: GCA_946251805.1. Lineage (NCBI taxonomy): Eukaryota > Metazoa > Arthropoda > Insecta > Lepidoptera > Erebidae > Cybosia > Cybosia mesomella. Next base: position 21,829,818 of record OX276390.1, on the reverse strand, counting down.
TCTTCGCTTTTACGCTATCACTATCACATTCACTCACTTGTAATTCGTATATGCGTTCGCGCGGTGTTTACCACCATACAACAAATATTGTTAACAATAACATTAACAATAAATATTGTTATTGTTGTATTTGTTCGAAAATGAGTGACACAGTGCACCATATACATTTATGTTAGACATGTATATATAGGCACATAAGAATTCTTAGTTTTATTTTTATAATTATTATCACTAATTATTTTTAACTATAATTACAGTTCCTTTTTAGGGTTCCGTAGCGAAATGGCAAAAAATCGAACCATTATAGATTCGTCATGCCTATCTGTCTGTCCATCCGTGTGCCAGAGCCACATTTTTCCGAAACTATAAGAACTACGCTGTTGAAACTTTGTAAGTAGATGTATTCTGTGAACCGCATTAACATTTTCCCACAAAAAAACAAAATTTTGGGCGTTCCCCATACTTACTTTTACTTACTTTATACTTTTTTTCATCAAATCCATACGTGTCGGGTATCTATGGATAGGTCTTCAAAAATGATATAGAGGTTTCTAATATTTTTTTTCCTTAAACTGAATAGTTTGCACTAGACACAAGTGTGTCTAGAGCAAGTGCAAGTGGTAAAATGTGGTTCCCCCCTGTAACTTCTAAAATAAGAGAAAGATAAAACTAAAAAAAATATACGATGTACATTACCATGTCAGCTTCCACCGAAAATTGGTTTGAACGAGATCTAGGAAGTCGTTTTTTTTAATCGTATCGTATCATAAATCGTAAACCGCAGTGCAACCTTTCATTCAATTAGTTCAAATATAAAAATTAAAAAAAGAACATTTAATTTCATAAACATAAACCTTATGCATAAACCGTGAAGCATTATTTTCTAATAATAAATCTGTAATAGGTGCCTAAGTAAATAGGTAATCATTATAATTCGGGCGGGGCGTGGCTTGAACGAACTACAAGAACTTTTTTATTATGTTACTTGCTGTTACGGAACCCTTCATGGGCGAATCCGACTCGCACTTGGCCGATTTTTTCTAATAGCAACAAAACAAAACATAATATAATAATTTTTCTGAATGCGAATGATATAATAAGTATTTAGAAAAATTATAAACAACTTCACTTTTCGAGCTAGAGAACTTTAAATTATGTAGGTACCTAAAATCGGGGGTGTGTGTTGGGTAACCTCCTCGAGTGTCGCTCCGATTCCGATCCCGCTGCAGTCCGGGGGGAACGGAATCGGAGCGGCCGGTACACCCTGGGCGGCGGTCAATGGCTTCCCCTTCACCCCTTCATAGGGTTGGCATTGATCGTCGGCCAATACCCAACGTGGCGGGAACACATCGCTCTCCGTACTCCTCTGCTTTCAGAGGAGACAGGATGAGCGATGCTGTTAGTGGTGAGATGGCCCAGGGTTAGTCGAGGTGCGAGGGATATGCTCTATGGGTAATCGCTGTTTCAAACGTGCTTCTGGTACAGTAGTGTGACTGTGACTGTCTGCGAATATATTAGGTGTAATTTAGTAAACAGTGGCGCATAATTAAGAAAATATTGGTTTGAAAACATCGCCGAATGGTAATTAGGTGTGGGTGTAGGGACATTTTTCTAAGTCGTCTGAAACTTTATCTTTTTATATTTAGGACACGTCAATTTGACTTCACCTCGCCTGATGGTAAGCTGAAGGTAAAGCCTCAGGAAAGAGGGTCACCATTACATACACGAACTCTTTGATTATATAAAAGTCTAGATGGAGCGTCGCCCTACTACCAACAGATATAAAACAAGCCAACCGATGTAAACATGTGTGCGTGCGGCCGGTGTTTTACACGATGCATTCATTTTTCTGTGTTCGTAATTAATGATACCAGCTACTACAAAATTTCCCAAAAATCGCATAACTATAATTACATTAATTAAATGCTAAGTTTTAAATATATGTACGTATTTTTATGACAGCCTCTGTGGCGTGACAGTAGTGAACGCGACTGGTACCTAAGGGCCGCGGGTTCGATTCTTTGCATTGATCTGGGTACTTTCATGCCTCAGGGAGCGTGAAGCCGTCGGTTACGGCTGCCATACTAACATTTATGGCAGTCGTTACCGGGTAGTAGGAGCCCTAAATCACAGTATTGCTTGAAATATAAAGTTTAAATAAGAAGATATCAATTTTTAAAGTTTTTGTCTGTCTGTTTGTTCCGGTGAATCTATGAAACGCCTAGACCGATTTTGACGGAACTGTCACTGGTAGATAGCTGTTCTGACGGTATGTTTATGAAAATATGTATTTGAAATGTCCAAAGTCTTGAATTCAAATTGTACAAAATATAATTTGAATTAAAAACTAGACTAGACATTTGGAAAAAAATAAAAATATGCAACAGATTGCTAAGTGGAGGGTACGTTAAGCGTTCGGTTCCGGTTGCCATACGAACCTCTATGGTAGTCGTTACGAGTAGTTGGAGCCTTAAAAAGTCCGATAGCAGTTCTAAGTACAGAACTTCGATACCTCCATTGGTTTGGGGAGGTCAGGTGGCAATCGGCTCATGGAAAATATTGGAGTACAGCCGCGTCGTAGTGACGACTGGAAAGCGGACCTAAGTCAAGGATTTTTGAGGTGAATAATATCATGGGCAATCATAAGTGTAAAATAAAAAAAAATAACTCAGTGGCCATCTCTTTGTATTTGTTTTTTAAACAATTTTCGTTTAGATGCTGCGTTAGCGTTCACACACGCTTCTAACTATACTTCATTTGTCCAGTTCTAATTAGAAGCTGAGGAGTTATGAGGATGAATATATATATATATATCATACATATACATACATATATACATACATAGCCTGTCAAAATCCTAATTTGCCTTTGCCGTAGTCGGGTAAAAAGATAGTAGTAGATGTTTAGGTAACTTGTTTATAGTCGGGAAGTACCTTTTTTTTTTTTTTTTTTCGTGCGGAAATCCCTTCGGATACCCCCCGCGTGCCGCGGTTATGTCGGGCCTGAATCGACTAAAACCGCACGCCGTCTCGGGTCCACAGAGTACCTTTTTTTTTTTTTTTTTTTTTATCGTGCGGAAATCCCTTCGGATACCCCCCCGCCGGCCAGCGGGGGCGGTTATGTCGGGCTTGCACCGACTAAAACCGCACGCCGTCTCGGGTCTTCAGACGCCGGGGTGTAAGGTTACCCATAGAGCATATCCCTCGCACCCCGGCTGACCCTGGGCCATCTCACCACTAACAGCATCGCTCATCCTGTCTCCTCTGAAAGCAGAGGAGTACGGAGAGCGATGTGTTCCCGCCACGTTGGGTATTGGCCGACGATCAATGCCAACCCTATGAAGGGGTGAAGGGGAAGCCATTGACCGCCGCCCAGGGTGTACCGGCCGCTCCGATTCCGTTCCCCCCGGACTGCAGCGGGATCGGAATCGGAGCGACACTCGAGGAGGTTACCCAACACACACCCCGGTCCACAGAGTACCTATCTCCAAATTCTGATCTCCAAGCTAAGGGGCAGAAAAATAGGCTTCAAAGGACTCAAGAGTAACATAATAAAGAAATAAGTACCCACATTCTACGATATAATGCTATTAATGCTAATTAAGCCTTTTCATATCAAACACAGCATATTTATCTCCAATTCATTTTTTAAAACAGTACTTTATGGCCGCTAGAGGGCACCACATTAGCTTCAATGACACCACATATAGCCTATAACTAGCTGACAATAAAGACGCTTCTAATGGTACCTCATTTGTCCAATAACATTCTAATAAGTAGTTGAGGAGTTATGAAGGAACAGATGAACATACATTTGCTTGTCAAAATCATTACCTTCCTTTAGCTTTGCCGTAGTTAGTAAATAATGTTCTAATCTAAATCAATGAAAATTTGGGAAATTGGCTCCCCCAACCGATAAACATGAATTAAAAAAACTGGCAACACTCACAAATATGGCGTGTGATGAATGACATTATTTTATGATGAAAATAAAAATAATATACCTTGTATTTTGGTTACTTACCGATGATAGGTAATGTGTGTAGTAGTTTTTAGTCGTCCTTTATAATTCCGGCACACTTTAATAGTACAAGTCGCCATTATTTCGACAGTTTTTGTTTATTGTTTTTCGCGGGAATTACGTAGTGACACCGAGCCGACACAATGGTCACTAAACCAGCGCGTAAGTACTTAGGGTATAGAAGTTAACCCTTATATTTTGGGACGCTTGTCCGCATTTTACACTCCATCTAGACATTTATATAATCAAAGCACGAACTATGTTAACAATGGTGGCACGATTGTCGTCGCAGCACCGCGTGACACCCACCGGTCCCACTAGTGCTGCGACACCAATCCCCCTGCCCGGCTATGCACTTGCTGACCCCTGAACGCAATCAAACCGAAATTGGATTACTATGGAGGGTTTTTCGCAATCGTGCACGGTGGTACCCACCCGGCCGAATTTTGTGACAAATTTGTGTCATCAAATTTCTACCACCAGTAAAAGAACACCAGAAACTAGTTAAATTTTTCCTTTCGTATACAATGTATAGTATGGATAAATAACCAACCGAAAATATATTAAATAAACCGTTGTTACAACAGAATTTTTAGCGATTTATCAATCTATCAATCGATCGATGTATCAATTTACTAAAATCTGAGAAAAGGGACATTGATGGTAATTATATTTTGGGGCTTTTTTTTAACGTGTGGAAACCACCACGGGCTTCACCCCATAGGTGCCAGCGATGGGGTGGGCGTGTCGGAATCGGACCGACTAAAACTACACGGTGTCCTCCCCAAGCGTCCATTGCCGGGCACCCCGGGTAAGCCCTGGAAAGGATGATCCCACGGTTATCGGCAGGACTTTGGCCACCGCCGCGTCCTCGCCTGGTGGGGTTGGGTATTATGTCGCATCGGTGAGTTGGCAGGCGTAAGGACACAGACGCCCTGTAGGACTGTAGGACGACGAGATTTTGGGGCTGATTTAAATTTCGTGCATAAATTTCGTTTCTAATAAAAAACAAGATGTTTCAAGGATTACGCCTGATACAATCCTAGGTTAAATGTCAGGTTTAGATTTTTTCAACGTTTAATGGATTCTTTATCGTCGGCCGCGTAACATGCACGTAATAAAATATTCAATCCGCATTTTACTAATTGTATCTCCGTCCCAGGTAAGAGAGCGCAATCCTACAGCTGCTAGTGAGCAGTTCCTAACAGAAAAGCTAAATATCACTTTGGGGGAACCGGGAATCGAACTGAAGATCCCATGCACAGCAATCGTAATGTGTCGCCTAACTCGTCTAGTCGAATGGACGAGACGACTAGACGATTAACAAAACTTAATACTCACTTGACTGTCACTTTGCACGGCTTCTTCGGCGTATAATATCCAATTGTGGCCCTTCGGTATAATAACTTAATATTTTATAAACAATGATGTCCTTCATCAATCATACATATAACATATCTACATTAAAAATCGTAATTAATTGATTTTAATCCTGTCTCAATGAAGTGTTATTTTTTATTGTTATATGTCAATGTCTAGACAATAATATATGCTGTAGCTGTATTTGCGCAGGGAGTGAGAACGGAGCAGCGACTTCGGTTTTAGTAGAAAACCCAAGCGATAAAACTTCAATAGGTTTATTATTTCTGTGGCCACACTATAATGAACATCGATAGGTTAAATTATACCAATGTTTACAATTGATGTCCCGGAAAATTGATATCCTGGATCGCAATACATTCCTTTTCCATCCAGCTCTCTTCATAGGGAACGTGGTCGCCAATAGTGGAGGCCAAGACCTGCTAGGGGCTGATGAACATGCCACATGGCCATACGCATTGAGACTGAGTGGAGAGTTACCTGGAAGAAGTAACGCAAAAACGTATAGTTAGCGTAAAGAGTACATAATCATTTCCAGATTTTATAAAGTTAGTTTTTGAGCAAAGTAATTTATATTTTTTGAATATGCTTTTCAACTACTTATTGTGCTCTTAAAAATGTTAGTTCAAATATAATTAATAAAAATGGATTAATTGTATTCCGTGCAGATTTTAAATTTTTAATTCTTCAATCACCATGTACTTTTGACGCTGACTGTACGAACGTAACACTACTCCAGTGCGTGTCTTCTTGCACTTGACCGGTTTTGTGTAAAAAATAATATAGAGGAAACTAACCAAATATGGCATATTTGAGGTACCAATTCCATTTTTAGATAACTTTATGCATATTTTGTTTTTGTGGATTTATAGTAGGTACTTATAATTAATAAATATAATACAAGACAGTTACTATGTTACACGCAAATATATAGTTGTTTCCAATTACAATTAAAAGTTTTTAATTTTTAATAAGTTTTTTATTTATGCTTAAAAATCAAAATGGTATTTCATATTTGGTTACTTTCCTCTAAGATATCAGGCAGCAATCGCAAACAGATAAACCTCTATCTACGACTTGTACCGTAGTCGATGATATTAACCCAATCACCCTTGTTCGAAAGAACAATTGCTCGGAGTCAGTCAAATACGCATGTATTAATAGGACCCACCCCATATGGATAAGTTTCAACCAAACTAAAAGTGGATAATTGTGTAAAATATGTTATTTTTATGTCGCCACCTGTATGACGTTAAAGGTGTGACATAAAACAAAAATATTTAAAGGTGTATTTAGTATATACACAGATTTAGTCATAGGTATTTGGTCTGCTTTACCGCAATGCCTAAAAACAAAGGTGTTCGACCAGTGCGTCCTACCAGTCATGACTTACGGTGCCGAAACTCGGACATTGACAGTGAGGCTAGTCCACGACTTAAAAGTCGCGCAGCGGGCTATAGAGTGAGCTATGCTTGGGGTTTCTTTGAAGGATAATACAGGATATAGAACTAAAGTCACCGACATAGCTCGCAAAATAAGCAAGCTGAAGTGGCAATGGACTGGCCACATCTGCCGAAGGACCAATGGCCGATGGAGCAAACGAGTCCTAGAGTGGGGACCACGAACCGGTAAACGGAAGGTAGGACGTCCCCCAGCAAGATGGACGGACGACCTGAAAAAGGTAGCTGGGATAGACTGGATGCGCAAGGTCCTCCACATCGGGTGCTATGGCGTACAATGGGAGAGGCCTTATCCAGCAGTGGACTGCAATAGGCTAATTGATTGATTGATTGATTTGGTCATGGGCCATCCAAATCAACCTCACCTGCTAGTCAGTGCACCTGATAAACAACGGACGAGGCTCTGGCGCAGGCTTTGCTCTCGGGGTTGGGAGGGCAGACGGCAGTCGGTTCCATAGAAGTAAAATCTAAATAAATAAACAAATATTCTAGGACAAATTACATAACGCCATCTAGACCCAAACTCGGCAGAGCTTGTCATATGGGTTCTAGACTGCGGATAAACATACTTAAATACTTTTTTTTTGTAAATAAATACATATTATACATTGAAACACCCAGACCAATGCAAATATACAAATTTGCACTGAGCAGGGATCGAACCCGCCACCTCTAACTTAGGAGCCAAACGCACTATCACTACGTCACAAAGGTCGTAAAGGAGGAGAAGGAGTAAGCGCATCTCGGTCACTGAGGTGAAAGCCTTGGATGACTTTTCTATTTTAGACACAGTCATTCTCTTCCGAATTATAAAGACATGAAAATACAAAATACCTATATGGACGAACGCCTTCCAAATATCAGATAGTCAATGTGAAATATGCGACAGGTTGCTCTACACTGGGCATGTCATAGACGGCTCTATGACATGCCCAGTGTCTCTCTATCTATCTATCTCAGTGCAGAGTATAAAATGTACAAATTTAATTGATATTAAATACTACAGATTTATTACACGGGTATATTTAGGTTACCAGTTGCCAACACGCAATAATAAATCGATATAGTATTTAATATCTTTTAATGTGTACATTTTATACTCTGCGCTGAATAACAAAAGTGAAACCCGTATCACCATTACCCCCCTGGTAATAAATGCTATTATTCTGGTATACAAAAAAAATATGAACTTTGCATAGGAGGTGTCATTGCTTGGGGTGTGTGTTGGGTAACCTCTTCGAGTGTCGCTCCGATTCCGATCCCGCTGCAGTCCGGGGGGAACGGAATCGGAGCGGCCGGTACACCCTGGGCGGCGGTTCATAGGGTTGGCATTGATCGTCGGCCAATACCCAACGTGGCGGGAACACATCGCTCTCCGTACTCCTCTGCTTTCAGAGGAGACAGGATGAGCGATGCTGTTAGTGGTGAGATGGCCCAGGGTCAGCCGGGGTGCGAGGGATATGCTCTATGGGTAACCTTACACCCCGGCGTCTGAAGACCCGAGACGGCGTGCGGTTTAAGTCGGTGCAAGCCCGACATAACCGCCCCCGCTGGCCGAAGGGATTTCCGCACGATAAAAAAAAAAAAAAAAAAAAGGTGTCATTGCTTGTAGTAGGATGAACGTTTTATTTTACTTACAGTAACTAAACTTCTAACATAGTAATTAAACTGGCCCGGTATCGCAGCAGTAGCCAATTTGACTATTGTACATGTGGTCCCGGGTTCGATGTCCAATTCGAAGAGACTGTTATTGTGGTTTTTATTTGATAGCAATAGACAAAAACATAGCTGATAAAATGAGGGTGTTCATACATTACAGCCAAGACTTTCGGAGCTTAATAATTGTTTTTTTAGAAGAAATTACCATAAAAAGGTAATATTGCAGTATTGACATCGTGCACTTTCATCACATCACTGCACTACCGTAAAGCGATCTGTCGCTTTCGTCGTTAACGATCCACTGCGCCCGCGGCCCCGTTGGAGCAGCAGCGCCTTTGCCACATTCGCTGAAAAAAATGTTAGAGAATGGAAAAGATAACATAATTTTGATAGTAGCAACAAATCCTATAATTATCTATACTTACATATTTTTTATAGATTTATATGCAATTATCTTCTACACAATAAATTGATGTGAAAAATAACACTTCAATGCGGTACGAATCGATTAAAATCTGTTAATAATATAATGCGACAGCAAATTTGTTATTTATCAAGCTCTTATAATATTGATATGAATGATTGATGAATGAAATCGGAGCTGATTAGAAAGATTTCTCTATAAAGTAATTAATATGTTAAGAATGTATACAGTTAGGCTTTGTGTGTTATAGAAGCCGACAGTCGTTCGAGCCAAAAGTCAAGTGAGTTTAAAAAAAAATTAGAATAAGAACATTAGAATCATAACTAAACATTAGAAAAAAAAAAAAAGGTATGAACACATGGGGGGCTTGGTTGGGGACCTCCACGCGGTGCGCCCTGGGCAACGGAGACGGCAGCGCCTCTCTCCTAGGGTGGGAGAGACCCTGCCGCCTACGGCCAACTCCGACCGAGGCGAGGACGGCCCTGTTGAGGGCTGTTCGGAAGCTTTCCACGTGTCCCTCTGATTAGCAGATGGCACAGTGGAGAGCAAGTAAGGGGGCCATCTCGAAACCGGAGATGGCCCAGGGTCAGTCGGGGTGCGAGGGATATGCTCTATGGGTAACCTTACACCCCGGCGTCTTAAGACCCGGGACGGCGTGCGGTTTTAGTCGGTGCAAGCCCGACATAACCGCCCCCGCTGGCTGGCGGGGGGGTATCCGAAGGGATTTCCGCACGAAAAAAAAAAGGTATGAACACATGGCGATTGGTCATTTGTTTTAGTTACAGCTGCCACATTTATTCTGTAGTCCAGTTCGTTTCAGTTTGTGCAGACCTTGAATCCAATGTAAAAAGTGTTATTAAATTGGGTGAAAATGTGGGCCCATGAACTATTTCGTAAGATCAAAAAAGAATTAAAAAAGTTTTAAGTCTTCCGGTTCATATCTATCTCTACGGGTGTACCACAGGGATACATTCTCGGGCCTCTTACTGTCTAACCAGACTGCAGATCAGTCGCAGTTGCTACTGAGGCAGTCGAGTATACTCAAGAAACCAAACCGGCCTTAAAATATAATAAAAGTGGGTTTAGTATAGCAATACTTTATGATTCGATTAGGCACTTACGACCAACCGTCCAAGGCACAAAGCCGCAATATATGTCACGCGACTTATATCGAGCACAATGTATCTGGAACATTTTTTATTTATGTTGTGAAACTTGTATTCGGGTCTCTGGTGTTACTAAATATATTTGAAAATATACAATATGTAAAGTTGGTTCCAAGTCGAATTTCATAACATTGTTAAGATGCTAGTCTCAAACAAGATGTCGGAAGAAGTAGTCTTGATAACTTTTATGCTGCGTAAATTATGATGCCCTTAATTTGAAATATCAAGACTTTGAAATGTCAACGCCAATCATCATCATCTTAGCTTGGTTGTATTTGTACATTAAATACATTAATACATGCATAGGTTCCAAGTTGCCGATTGTTTCAACCGTGTTACTGCAAATGTATCTTCACAATGTTGTACATAGATGTATGTACGTAAAAATATGGTTTCACACAAATTCGATAGGCCGATGGGCCTATCGAATTTGTGTGAAACCATATTGCGATACAAATATGTTGCACACTATCTCTTGTTTGTGAACTCCTCATGACACAAAAACAAGGAGTTGCTTTTAAAGGCGCCCGTAGGCGAGGCCGCGATGGCGGCCAAAGTCCGCCGGTAACCCTGGGGTTATCTTTTCGAGGGCGTACCTGGGGTGCCCGGCAATGGACACTTGGGGAGGACACCTAGTGGTTTTAGTCGGTCCGATTCCGACACGCCCATTCCATTGGCACCGATGGGGTGAAGCCCGTGGGGGTATCCGCAAGTTAAAAAAAAACAAAGAAAAGGAGTTGCTTTTAAAAGAAAACTGAATATGATTAACAATTCTTTCATTCACAGATATTCGTTAACAATAGGCTCTCAAATACAACATAATTAATTTCCTTTTCAGAATGAAAATAGTACTAATATTAATGGTGTGTGGTTTGGCGGCAGCAGCGCCCAATGCTTTGAGTCCCGAACCTGTTGAACTGAGTAAGTATCAAGGGTCCCTGATCTTTTTATGATGAGGTTGGCTTGAAGGTCTCAGTGGGAACCAAAACACCCGCCAATATTCTTTTCTTTTTTTTAATATTTAGTCCGTCAAATTGACTGCATCCCGCCTGATGGTAAGCTAAGGTGAAGTCCAAAAGTAGTGGCCACCATTTCCAGAGATTGTCCCTAGAATTGTGGCCCCTACCTAGACGGCCTCTTCAGATGTTTTTTCACGCCCCGCTTAAAGAACCCAGGATTGTAGAATTCGTACTGTATTGAAACAAAACTAATTTTAACTGATTGTATCGCGATTAATCTTGTGTTATTTTTGTATCTACACTATTCCCGACACATGACAGTAGACATGATAAACATGATAGATGCGTTAAAATAGTTTTATTCAATTACCTATACCTTGTAATATTTCCGTAAACTTTGAACTGTAGATATGTGGTTTGTACTGCTAATGTTCTGCGGAGAGTTTTTGTGGACCGTGACATCGAATTTTGTCGTTGAACTGAGCTTTTTTTAACCACATAGAGATATAGGCTTGCCTCTACAGTTTTTTTTTATCAGATTATATAAAGCTGTTTCGGTCTACATTTCACTGTGATTTTAATAGCCATATTTATCTTTCCACGGAGGGTACTATTGTCTAATCTTAATTACAGACTGCTAGATTAATTTATCAATTCATAATACTTTTATCTCTATTTATTAAGTATGATTTTATCTATCACCAGGTGTTCTGCCTATTAAGGATCAAGGACCGCAACGTGATTTGATGGACCAGTTATTGCCGCTTGTATTTGAGATGCTTCGATTAGTCATGCGAGAAGGGTATCCAGAAATGGGAATCCCAGTATTGGACCCCCTTGATATCGAAAAATTTAACATTAACATACCGGCTGGACTCATCAAGTAAGTACATCATGTTAGAAACAAAAATTGTATTTTTTACTCAACTAACTTATGCCAGCTATTCCGGCCGCGAGCATTGATTCCGTTCCCGCAACTCGAAGGTGTGCTCGTATACATAAAGTCACTTTCCCACTGGGGTAGGCAGAAACAACATCTTTACACATTTGCACCTTTCATTTCTTCTACTTTTACAAGAATTACTTCCATACATGCAGGCCGGTTGCGGCTGGTCTTTACCTGGCCTTTGCTTGAAACGTCTGCGATTTAATTCACATACGTCAAACTTTCCCGGTTTGCCTATTCACCCTTGTCTCATAAATCTGTTTCGTTAATTTTCTTTCGTTTGAACAACCCTTTCTCTATCTTGGTTACTACATCTTCAACCATAAAAACACATTTCCTTATTTGGTCCATCAACTATACTTCTCAGACCTCATTTCCACAGCATTCATTTTACTTTCATGCTCCTATACTATACCCAACATTCACTACCATACATGAGTGTAGGAACGAGCAATACTCTATGTACAACCAGACTCTTCATAAAATTATGCTGCTCCCCGTTCACTTCATTTCGTGCTAAAACTCTTCGTTCAATATCACAGTCATATTTCCATCTCTTGTAAACTTTGAATGACGATCGAACTCTTTCACTTGTTCAAACTTGCAGAGACCGAGACAACATCTTTCTACTTGTTACGATCATTGGTTACTTTAGACCGGTTTTTCATTAAAAAATTCTCGATGTAATCTGAACTAAATTTGAGATTTTAATCGTAAATTTTACTTTTCAGTCTCTTCTTGGACCTGGAGGGAGTTCATGCAACGGGTTTTAGTGATTTCGTAGTGCACAGTGCCCGATTTGATATCATAGACCTCACCTTCGCTATCGACTTTTCTGTGCCTAACATCTTCGTATCTGCGGGTAAGATTTTACTTTGCAGGAAAAGTACACGGCGAGGAAGCGGCAACCTTCACTACCGGTGTTTAACAACTGTGCAAAACAGTGTTTGTTGTCTATAGGATCTCCAGGGTATTAAGTGACTCGTGTACTGTTTATTACCGCAGTAGTATCATAAATGTTAATACCTTCACTACCGGTGTTTAACAGAGATGCAAAACGGTGTTTGTTGCCTATAGGATCTTAGGTTATTAGGTGACTCGTGTACTTGTTTATTACCGCAGTAGTATTAAAAATGTAAGTGTTAATCTAATTTATTTTTGACTGTCCATTGGCAAGTGACAGCACAAGGATCTAAGTTTAGTTTGTCCGGTGGCTTTCATGTATGCAACTAATACAACTCTCGTAACGCATTTAGATTTCATTGCTCTGAATTATTCAATTATTCCTGTAAATTTTTGGCTTTATGCCTCTCGTACCAAGCGTCGCCTTCTAATTTTATCATACGGATACTGGTTTATCAAATTCCGACTAAATTGTTGAACGAAATTGTTGGTAACACCGGAAATTCAAAGTGCTACCAAACTGTATTCTAATGAAACGCGTAATAAATGACTCAATCTAATCCTTACTAATATTATAAATGTGAAAGTAACTCTGTCTGTCTGTCTGTCTGTTACGCTTTCACGCCTAAACCACTGAACCGATTTTGCTGAAATTTGGTACAGATACCTTGGGAAAGGACATAGGCTATGTTTTGTCGCGATAACCGACATCTACGCGGGAGGAGCCGCGGGCAAAAGCTAGTAAGTAATAAAACGTAAGTACCTACTACCTAAGTTAGTAGCCCAATGTAGAATATGATTAAAATATACGTTTATATCTTATAGAGAATCTTATATAGAAAATTATATCTGTATGTTATACTTACCACTGGCTGTTGTCCGCAGCTCCGGCCGCGTGAAATACTGATCCGGTTCCCGCGACCCACAGAATCATATATCCGGGATAAAAAACTATTTATTCCAGACTATCAACTATCTCAGTGCCCTATTTCATCCAGATCGGTTCGATAGGTTTTGCATGCAAAGTGTATCGAAGCCAGATACTGTGGGTACTTAGGAAAGAATGTCCTATAGTCGAACAAAGGTATGAAATTTCCATGTCTTGTTTCAGAACATTACGACTTCACTGGTGACTTGTTCACAGCTATTCCTCTGTACGGCAAAGGAACAGCAGTGTAAGTATGCATATCAACCCTGTTTTATATAATTGAACTGGCCCAAGTCCTTCCCTGTAGGCCGTTTTATCTAAGACATACTTAAATGTACTACTTACTACTATCCTACTTAAATATACGCCTTTTACTCAGGTAGGCAGAGACAACAGACCGCCATCTGCTACTGTCCTTGCATATTTCACGAGCTTACTCTACTGTCACTAAACCTACTAATTTTATGTGGCCTTCGTCAACTTTCAATAACATTATGGGGAACTCTCCGGAAAACAGGTTTTTTCACGTTGTTTTTAATAGAAGTGTACACGTGAACTCTGAAAAGTAGTTGAACAAACTTGAAACGTCGTCGTTAGCGATGTACGCTAGTCAACTATCAATAGTTACTGTCAATGTAATTGACTCAACACACCAAAGTGGCTGGTGTCGGTGCGGTGGCTTGATTTGCGTTTCGCCGGCACGATAGACGCAAATCTAAAAATCGACAGCTTAGTACCCATAAAATTGGCAGTAACTAGTGCCAATTAGTCCCACCCTCTTCTTTTCTATACAGAACAAAGGCTGGTTTATCACACTTATACGGTGCAACCAATTACATCCATGCCAACTGGAATTCTTTATTCTTTACCAGCACATGTGTTTCCTTCGTCCTACAATCCCAGGTCCGTTTTTGTTTTTTTTTTTTTTCGTGCGGAAATCCCCTCGGATACCCCCCCGCCGGCCAGCGGGGGCGGTTATGTCGGGCTCGAACCGACTAAAACCGCACGCCGTCTCGGGTTTGCAGACGCCGGGGTGTAAGGTTGCCCATAGAGCATATCCCTCGCACCCCGACTGACCCTGGGTTATCTCCGGTTTCGAGATGGCCCCCTCGGGTTTGGGAACCACGGTGTCCCCGTCTTGCCCCGGTTTGGGGGAGGGGCGCTAGTCGCCCCACCGTCCCGGCCTGCTTCTGCTGGGGTGACAGGCGGCCTCAACTACCACCCCCAGGCCTGCGCTCATGGAGGACGGAGGTCGTTAAGCGACCTCCGGCGCCTGAGTCGCCTGCGACGCGAGGCGAGCGTGTTGCGGGCTCGGCGGGCTGGGAGGGTTCTGAACCTCTCCCGGGCGCGCTCCGCCATCTCCTTCGCGAGCATCACATGCTCGCAGAAGGAGGTGGCGGCGGCCCACGCGCTCGCGCTCCGCACCATTGCTGCAATCATGCTGCCGAGCGAGAGGACTCCCACCCCGATGGCTGCCACGAGGTCACGCCTCGGCACCTCCCACGCCGGGCAGTCCGCCAGCGTGTGCAGCCCTGAGTCCTCGCTCGCGTCACAGTGATGACACTCAGGTCTTGGCTAGTTCCTGATCCGATGCAGGTGGTCCCCGAAGCACACCTTCCCGGAGATCACCTGCGTCAGTCGGTACGAGAGGCTTCCGTGTCGCCTCTCTAGCCAATCCTCCATGATGGGCCTTACCGCCGCTATTGCGGCGTGCCCTACAATCCCAGGTCCTATAATGCGTGGCGAGCATCGAAAATGAGGCGGGAACGAGGCGTGAAAAAGCCATCAAACGGGCATTACTGGTATCTGTAATGGTGACCCTCATTCCTAAAACTTCCCCTTTAGCTTACCATCAAGCGAGTTGAAGTCATATTGACGTGACATACATTAAAAAAATGTTTGCAACACGTGAACTCTGAAAAGTAGTTGAACAAACTTGAAACGTCGTCGTCAGCGATGTACGCTAGTCAACTATCAATAGCTATAATAACTTGCAAATATTGGCAATTTGAATTTGCATTTAATGTTCTCTGGTCTATCAAGACTCTGTCACTACATTCATCAAAGTGGTTTTTACTAAAGCGCTGCGGAAAGAAAACGTAAGAAAATCGACCATTACACCTGTTGTAACTTTTTTTTTTCGTGCCGAAATCCTTTCGGATACACCCCCCCCCCCCCCCCCGTCGGCCAGCGGGGGCGGTTATAACGCTAATTGGTACATTCCTATGCTACCCTTTTTCCGCTGGGCTTATAAAAATTTATTTAATTCTTAGGTTCAAAGTCGACGATTTTCGCTTCCGAATCAAAATCTACTTAGGACAGTCAAAGGATGAAAGATCTATTATCATCGATCGCCTGGATAACGTAGGCTATGAAATTCCGTTTTTCAAGGTCAGTAATCTTATTTAACTTATATTTAAGTTTAAGTTTGAACCCAACCCAACCGTGAACAAATTTGGCTGGTATTAATGGTTATAAACTTTATTGAGTTCATAAAGAGGCGGAGGATTCCACTGAGGGACAAAGTGGAGACTATGTTACCACTTAAGTAACCACCTAAACGATTACATTACGCCGCTGCGCCGCCCAGAAAAGTTTTCTCTCTAGAGTTGATACGTATACTGTTGAAAGGCTAAAGAGTCTAAGCCACAATGACAGTTCCCAAGAAAATCGCCCTTGAGATAAAATATTTTTATGTCATTTGGGATCTTTTCTCTGTGAACATTCGATATCACTTGCTCCCTTTTGCATTTCATCCATTGAATTATGACCTCGTCCGCTTTCACGACTACTAATATTGTCACGTGGACGAAGTCTCAGGCAGTTGTTACTTTAAAAATAATTATTTTAATTTTTCCATTCTAGTCTGATTTGACTGGTACATTGGGCGGTGGAGACATCGATGCGGTGGTAAACGCAATTATCAATGAAGTGATCATCGACTACCTACTTAGGTTCGAACGTTTCATCTCCGCAGTTATCACATCGGAGGTACCCACGGTCCTTAACCCCATTCTCGAGAGATACGATTCTTGGGATTTCATCGACAATTTTGATCGTCCTTAAACTGTTCGCTTATTATTTGTTATTTAGTCGATATCCAAGTGGTATCAATTATTGTACAGACAGCATGGTTCCTTGGCACTTTGATATTGTTCTGAAAGGCTTATTAGACTATAATTCGAAGGTTCATATCTGTTACATTAATATTTGGTGCGCTCTAAATAAATATTCTCAATAAGGTGTTACTTCTTAGTTGTTTCATTACCTACCTATTTAATAGATATAAAAAACTAGCTGTTGCCAGCGGCTCCGCTGGCGTGAAATTCTGATACCATTCCCGATTCCCATGGAAACCAACTGCAGGGATAAAAATTAACCTATGTGTTATTCCAGACTATAATCTATCTCTGACCAAATTTCAGCCACATCTAGAGTACACTACAGAGTAACAAACATCCATACATCCTTACAAACTTTTGCGTTTATAATATTAGTAGGAAGGAAGTACGATAGTAGGAAATAATCCTATCCACATCCGTGTGGACTAGAGAAAAGGTGTTTTTACTGACAAGCCAATCCTTGTCCCTTGAACAGTAAGTATAAACTTCATTGCTTTTCATATTATGTCTAGAGTCGGTAACTCCTGATCGTCAGACGAAAACATTTTAAAATATCTAATCACCTGTTCAATTATGGAGTGACGGCTGGGACTTTCGATCAGGTCTTACCTTAGGCATTTGCATGTGGCTAGGTAGGGATATATTATAGAGAAGTCCAGAAGCAGGTGCCCATATTTCGTATACGCACCTATGTTATTAACATCTAATAAAGTTGATATGAAGAATCAATTCTCAAATATGAGGTAGGTATAATACCTATAGACTATTCAAATTGGATTAAACCAACTGATCTTCTAAAGAAAATAAATACTTGATTTGTATGTTAGATTTATTGGACACAGAAAGTAGGTAACCTACCAAATCAAAGATTTTTAATTTCATAAAAATATATGTCATTATATGCTTATGAGTTTGTACTTACGCATATCTTAGGAAGTTACAGCAAGCACCTCATTCTGCAGTGATCAAATCTGCCGTGTTATGTGAAACGTCACACTGATATAACTTTCGGTTATCTATATCCATCACCCTTGTTAATGAGTAAGTAAACCAAACTGGTAGGTTCTCCAGTAATGGATAAGTAGGTAAGTATATGCGTAAGCATAACCCTATTAGTTTAGTAGGTATCTACCTAATTAAATTGAAAAATTAAAAATACACAAATGATGGTAGCTTAGATTTGAAACACAGACTATTTAATGAACTTCAGTTTGAATCACCAGTCTTCGTACCACACTTCGCGACAGGTTCCGGAGATGTCTAGCTGAAACCCATCAGGACAATTTTCAATGTGCACGGGTGAATCTTCTCCAAACTGGTACTGAAGAACTTTCTGCATCACGACTTCCCTCTTTTCCATACTTTGTGGAGCGATAAACTTTTCTTGAATCGTCAACTGTCTTGATACAACACTGCACACGAGTAACGTCATAATAAAATATATACTACGCTTCATTTTTGTATCCAACCGTGTATGTATCCAGTTATCCAGAGATGACAGAGCAGACTGATGATTTGCCAGTTTAACACAATGCGTTTAGATTGCCAACTTCCTTCACCCACATAGTATCTAATGTGAGTAGGTAGGTATATAATAATATTATGATATGGACTATCCCGTTACTAGCTAAACTTGTTTATTTCCAATTGGAATATAATTATTATTCGAATATAAAAATAAATGAGTTTGTCATACCCAGACCATAAGATTTATAAGGTCTCAATTAGGTACCTAGCAACTATGGGCAACCTTACACCCCGGCGTCTGTAGACCCGAGACGCCGTGCGGTTTTAGTCGGTTCAAGCCCGACATAACCGCCCCCGCTGGCCGGCGGGGGGTATCCGAAAGGATTTCCGCATGGAAAAAAAAAAGATACCTAGCAATTTAGGAATGGCTTTTATACCTACTGAGTAGGAGAATTTGTGATGTGATGTGACTTGTTTTTCAGATAAGCAATGGAAGCTGAGATAATATTTCCTAACACACTTACCCAATTAGTACCAACCGGTAGTTACCATGTGGCATTATTGTCATTGGTAGGTACCTATAGTACCAGCTTTTTATTTGGTAAGCTAAGCTAAGACCTAAGATCGGCTTGCTTTCTTTTTTATATTTGGTCCGTCAAATTGACTGCACCCCGCCTGATAGTAAGCTGAGGTGAAGTCCAAAAATTAGTGGCCATTATTTCCAGAGATTGTCCCTAGAGTGGTTGCCCCTACCTAGACGGCCTCAACAGATGTTTTTTCACGCCCCGCTTAAAGAGCCCAGGATTGTAGGTAGAAGGGAACACGTGCGTGGGTAAAGCGTTCCAGTGCTTTATGGTCGGACAGTAAAAGGAGTCACCAAACCGCTTGGTTCGTGATGGTATCGCTTTCACTGTATGAGGATGACACCTAAGTCCTGCACGTGTTGTTCGGGACAAGAAGGGAGAAGGAGGAATCCATTGGAATAGCTCATCGAAACATTCGCCATGGTATATGCAATAGAAAACTGTCAAGGAGGCTATATCTCTACGCAGCTGCAGAGGCTCCAGAGAACTGGTGACCTCAGGACTATCAACGATCCGAGATCTATCGAGAGCGTCTAACAAGTACCGAGCGGAGCCATCCCACAGGTGAGAACAGTATTCCACGCAGGGACGAACTTGAGTCTTATAAAGAAGACACCGCTGCACCAACGTGAAAAACCGCCTCACCCTGTTCAGCACTCCGAGTTTACGTGAAGTTGTTTTAATAACAGTCTCGATGTAATTTTTGTTGTTGAGTTTGCAGCGAACATCCATACCGAGCATGTTGATATTTTCCTGTAGTGGTAGTGGTGTATTCCGAAGAAGGGGAAGGAAAGGAGATAACTTTGCTGTAAACGCGCATGCCTATGTTTTCTTGCCATTGAACTCGACCAGGTTCTCAGATCCCCATTGGGAAATGTGGTCTAGGTTCCGATCGAGCTCAATGACAAATTGCCGTCTTCTCGCCTCAATGTCAGTCTGCTTGGCCGCTGAATGTCCGAGATAACGCCCATGCAAAGTACTGTCATCTGCATAGCAATGTATGCTGCCCACGGACAGCATATCATTGATATGCAGAAGAAAGAGAGTGGGCGATAAGACGGACCCCTGAGGCACACCAGCATTAACCTGCATGAACTCAGAAGCCCGGCCGTCATAAAGGACTCGGATGCTGAGCTCATGCAGAAAACTGGCAACCCAGCTGCACAGTCGAGATGGTAAACCGTAGGCCGGGAACTTAGCAAGAAGCGAACTAAGCCAAGCCCTATCGAAAGCTTTGGCGATGTCAAGGCTGATAGCCAGTGACTCGTCATGCTTGTCCATAGCCTCATCCCAGAGATGTGTGACGTACGCCAGAAGATCACCCGTTGACCGTTTTGGCCTAAAGCCATATTGCCAGTCGTTAATTATGGAGTGATCTTCTGGGTAACGCATGAGCTGTACGTTAAGCTATGGGTCGATAGTTGCCCGGATCGGATCGATCCCCTTCTTTGGGGACCGGTTGTACGTTCGCCTCTTTCCAAGCCCCCGGGACCAATCCCGAGGAATAAGACAGGCGATACGGTCGCATCCGGTGCGCATTTTTAAACAACCACCGCTGGGATACCGTCAGGGCCACTGGGTTTCCGGACGTCGAGTGACTGTAGTGCAGCACGAACGTCGCATTGCCTGATACGGATATGAGGCATTGAGTGTTCACAAGTGACAGGTGTTGGCGGCTGCAAGCCAAAGTCGTCGACTCGGGAGTTAGCCGCAAAGAGGTTAACTAGCGTGTCTGCTTGCTCTTGCGGCTTGTGAGCCAGTGAACCGTCAGGGTAACGCAGCGAGGGCAGCGAAGGCTGGCAGAAGTTGGATTGCACGGCTTTGACCAGTCGCCAGTACCCACGGCTACCCGGGGGATGTGACATGAGTTGCTGACCAAGCCGTGCTATGCGCTGGGCATCCGCTCTGACGTATGCCCTCTTGCAGTCCTTAGTGGCCCTGTTATACGCCGCCTTGAGGTGCCCTGCCTTCGGGTCGCACTCGACTCGTGCCCTAGTACGCCGGCTGTTTTCGTTGAACAGCAAACCAAGGCCGAGTTCTGCGGGCACTGGTGACCTCAGTGTGTGGAATATAATATTCCATACCCAGGCTGATTTCACCAGCGACGGTAGAAGCACAATCCGATGGGTCCTTTCCATCAAAGCAGCGCTCAGTCCACGGAATGGATGCGAAATAGTCTCGCATGCCGTCCCAATCCGCTGACGAATAATTCCATAGCCGTCGCTTTATCTTCACGGGTTGTGGAGGTGTGGTAACTGGCACGTTGGCGCAGACCAGACAGTAGTCGGAGGAACCCAGTGGAGCTCGTACCGAAACACTGTACTGGGCTGGGTGGGTCATCAGCAGAAGGTCTAGCAAAGAGGGCTCATTACTTGCTACGTCCGATCCGGGTGGTCTGATGTACCAGTTGAGTTAAGCCATGCGTCCGTGCGAATACGTGGGTGGCCCGTCCCGCATGGTGAGTTTTGAGAGAGCCCAGCCAGGTCTCGTGGTGAGCGTTTTCCAAAAATACCATTTCGGCGATCGGAAACCGCTCCTGCGCAACGTCCGCCGCCGACTCAGGTGGACGAAAAGTCGAATTGTCTCGGTATCCCCGTGATGGGAGCGGTATAGGCACATGTAAACCCGGCTAGAAGAGCCATGGTCCACGTGTAGCCAGAGGACAGAAAAGGATGGGTCCTCTAGGCAGCGCAAGCGGCGACAACAAACAAGTAAGCAACAAAGCTTCGGTTTTGTAGAGCCTTTTCTCTTTCGTACTACGGATCGGACTGACAGTTTAATATCTTTATGTAGTAGTTAAAACTGTTTGTGTTAATAAAATATTAAAAATATATCTACGGTTTTAACTACTCTCAAAATATATCAAGCTGTAAACATCCACTGTGCGATAGAGAGAACGCTCTACAAAACCGAAGCAAGCCGATGTCTCACTCTTCTTACCGACGCGCGAATAATACCGATGGGGAGGCGACCCTATGAATTAGGAGTAGTGCCTACCTAAGTCTTTACAATATTTACTCTGCCTAGTGTGTGAAGTTAACAAGAATTAAGCGAGTAGGCATGTCATATTTAGTAAGTAGGTGCTTCAAGAAGACCAAGTCACACAAATTACCTATCTTGTTCCGAGAGGTTGCGGGTTTAAGAATCTCATAGGTACCCTCTGCCCATTCACCCATCCAGGACATCGAATTTCGTGCGGAACTTACTTAGGTATAAACTCATACAGAATCTATGGAAGACTTGTACTTGGAATGGCTCTTTTACGTGGGGTATTTTGAACGGAAACTACTTTATATATGTGTAATGCTTAGAGAATTACGTGAGGTAATTTTGGTGATATTTCAACCTCCCCTCTCCACTTGGTGTGATATCGTAAGATTTCACCCGAGGCCCTCCCTTAATGTCACGTGAGATTTTGAAAATGCAATTTTTTTATGTAGGTAAATAAGTAAATCTGTGCTTGATTGCGTTGAATATAATTATTTAAAAAAACATCTGACTCGTAATTTTTGTTTCACGAGATTTCTTTTACCGAAAAGTAATAGTGCATCTTATCTTCATTATAAAAGGTTGACATAATGGGGCCGGACTCGTGCTTCACCTAGGTTCTCCACCTGGGTGAAGCACGGGGACTTACAAGGTCACGTGCTCCAACTCATGACGTTATTGTACAGTTAACCAGTAAGTTTTCCCTATATGATTCAAAAGATAGTAAGTAGCGTCAGTAAGTAGCGTCTGGACTAGAACCAAATACTGAATCGGGGAGATAAGGTTTATGCCCATAAAGGAGTTCGTATGGGGTGAATTTCGTGGTAGTATGAACACTGCAATTGTAAGTGAGCATAGCGGTGTAAACGAATTTATGCCAATCTGTTTGGTTCTCGTTCACATAAGACTTCAAGTACTCTTTAAGAGTGGAATGGCTTCTCTCTAGAGCACCTTGGGTTTGTGGGTGGTACGCTGAAGACCAAAGTTGTTTTATTTTGAGAAAATCGCAAGTGCGTTTGAATAATTCGGCTGTAAAATTGGTACCTTGGTCGGTAAGTATGAATTTGGGAATTCCAAATAAGGAAATAAAGTGGACTAAACACTCACAGGTTTCTTCAGCTGTAGCGTTTGAGATTGGGTAGGCGGAAGAAAACTTTGTTAGGTCATCTTGAAGAGTAAGTATGTATTTCAGTTTTTGGGTTCCGGCTTCTGGTAAAGGACCGACTATATCAAGGCTGATTCTTTCAATTGGACGAGTAGAAGTTGTAGTGATTTGCATAGGGGATTGGTTTATCTTTCGCAAGGCTTTGTTTGATTGGCAAAATTTACAAGTTTTGACGTAATTTTCGATATCTGTACGCATATTCTTCCAGTTATAGCGTTCTTTGATCCTGTTGTACATTCTATTACAGCCTAAATGTCCTGCAATTGGAATGTCATGATTATCCTTAAGGATTTTTGTAATTTCGGTTGGAACTGGGTATATGATAGTATTATGATGGACATTTACTGTGATATTTGTGTTATTGAATAGATACATGAGCATATTGTAAATTTTTACGAAAGAATGTTGTTCGAATTGGTTTTTAAAGTCTGAGATAGCAATTTCACCAATATCTGCTGAAAGTAATAGATCGTCTCGAACGGATTTAAGCGTTTTGAATATGTCTGGGTAAGGACAGTTGTCGAAATAGTAGACTTTTGTAAAAAGAAGATAGAATGTTTTGTTTGGGATTTCAAGCTTCTTGAATGAGTGGAGTTCTCTTTCGGAATTAGAAATGTCTGAAGAATCTGCCACGGTAGAGATGATATCTTGGAGATAGGGGTTGGATTCGTCTAAGTCGATTGATACTGGGATTAGTAAGGTCTTGCAATTGCTTTTTAAAAGGCTTTCATTATGTTCCTTGATGTATGAATTAAAATTTTCGTTTTTATTTAGGATAGATTTCAGGAAATCGTTATAATCTTTGTTGGAGCTAGTTGGAACTGCATCGGGACTTGGAGCTGCGGATGTCGAAGGAGCAGGTGAGTTTTCCTGACTTACAGGGATCTGAGGAGGAGTCTGTTGAGGGTTGTCTATAGGTGAGTAATTTTGGCTTTCAGGATCGTGAATATTGGAAAGCAGATCAAGGTCATCATTTTCTAGAAGGTCTATCTGAGGTAAGTTGCTATTTTCGAGGTCGGAGATAGGAATTTGTATGTCTAGATCTTCTAGCGTGATTGGGCTAATTGAAGGAGATGAGTTGGAATTATTTGGGGTAGGATTGACTTGATTGCGTTTTGATTCATCTTGGATTAATGGGTTGACGGGAAACCGGGATAAAGCGTCAGCGTTGCAATTGATTTTACCCTTTTTGTATTCAATTTTATAATCGAACTCTTCTAACTTCAGGCGCCATCTTACGAGCTTGGAGCCTGGATCTTTGCAGTTAAATAGCCATTTTAATGGTTTATGATCAGTGAGGATGTTAAATTGGTTCCCATACAGATATGGCCTGAATGTTTTAGTTCCCCATATTATTGCTAAACATTCTTTTTCTGTAACGCTGTAGTTACTTTCAGCTTTGTTGAGGGTTCTGGAGGCATAGGCAATAGGTAGGTCTTTTCCTATTGGACCTTGGGACAAGATAGCGGAAATGGCGAAGTTGGAAGCATCACAGGTAAGGTTGAAGGGTTTATTAAAATCGGGATAAGCTAAGATAGGAGCAGTGGTCAGGCTGTTTTTAAGGGTGTCGAAAGCTAGCTGTTGTTCGTTTTTCCATTCAAATGGTACATCTTTTCTTAAAAGGTTTGTAAGGGGTTTAGCAATTTGAGATAAATTGGGTATAAAACGGCGATAGTAAGATACTAATCCCATAAAGGATTTAATGTCCTTTGGGCACATGGGTTGTGGGAAATTTTGAACTGCTTTAGTTTTATCTGGATTTGGTTTTACCCCTTTGTCAGTTATGATATGGCCAAGATAGGATACTTCTTTGCGAAGGAATTCGCATTTGTCTGGTTGGAGTTTGAGGTTGAAATGTCTCAACCTATCAAAGACATTAGAAAGGTTCTTCATGTGGGTTTCAAGGTCATAGGAATATATTACAATGTCATCAAGGTAAACGAAACATTGAATGCCTTGTAGGCCTGATAAAGCAGAGTTCATCAACCTCTGGAACGTGGAAGGAGCATTTTTTAACCCGAATGGCATTCTTGTGAATTCGAAGTGTCCTTGAGGGACGGAAAAAGCAGTTTTGGGTGCGTCAGCTTCGGACATTTGGATTTGATGGAAACCGGATGCGAGGTCGAGAGTGCTGAAGTATTTGGATTTGCCTAGTTGGTCAAGGATTTCTGATATGTTAGGAATTGGATAAGAGTCACCGATTGTGATGTCGTTAAGGCGACGGTAATCAATAACTACACGCCATTTGCGTTGGCCAGAAGCATCAATTTTTTTTGGGACCACCCATATAGGGGACGACCATGGGGAAGTTGAAGGTTTAATGATCCCTTCGTCAAGCATTTTATTTATTTGGGTGTTCACTTCTTGCTTATGAACCTCAGGGAAACGGTAAGATTTTGTATTTATGGGTATAGAAGAGGAAGTAGGTATTTCATGGGATATAGCATTAGTAAAAGATAATTTATCTTCTGGAACATGGAAAATATCGGAGAAGTTTGCACAAATATCATACAATGAGTCTCGTTCTTCACCATTAAGGTGAGATACTCTCAGGAGATCTAAGACTTGATTGGTTCGAGCTTGACAGTCTTTTGGAAGGGTCGTGTGAAATATTTGATGACTATTTTTAGACTCTAAGGGTGAAAGTTTCAATTTCAAATCGGGGTTGAAAGTGATTGGGGATTCGGATATATTTACGACGGAAATGTTTACTCTAGAATTGGGTTTCACTTTCACAATGGAGTTAGCAATTAGGATTGAGTCAATAGGATTCTGATCTAGAATTAGGCCTTCTTTGATATCCGGGTTTAGTACTGAGCATTCTATAATGGTTTCTGTTCTGGGTGCAATCGTATATGTTGGCTCATTGAATTTTAAACGGAGTTTTATTCTGTCTATGGAAAGCGTTTCAGTTTGGAAATCGATTTTGGAACTTGTGGTTGATAAAAAGTCATTACCGATAATACCATCATAAGGGAAATCGATGTCGGTAATGACATTGAACTCATGTTTGAGGGAATGGAACTCGATGGTTATACAGCCGAGAGATTTCATAGGATTGTTTGTCGTGCCCAAACCGTAGAACATAACAATTCGGTTTTTCAATGTGATCATTGTTTCTATGGCTGACTGTTTGATAAGGCTTATAGATGCACCACTATCAACAAGGAACTTTAATGGTTTGCTTGACACGGATGATTGGACTTCAACGAAAGGTAAGTATTTGCTTGATGGATTTGATGTAATATTGTGTACTTTGTTATGATTATTATTTTTTGTTTCAGGTGCAGAGTTCGCGGTGCTGGATTTGGAAATAATAGAAATAGAAGGATACAAAATTACAGGATTCGGAGAGGACTTAGTAGATACTTTGCAAGATTTAGCAATCTCTTGAGCGATAGGAGTCTTGTAAGAGAACATAGATAATTTATTAGTATTGGGAGTGGGTTTTTGTAAGATTTCGGAATAGGAAGCAGAATTGGAATTAGAAATTGGGTCCTTATACTGGGGCTGATTACCCTGTTGCGTGATTTTGTGGATGAAATCGGGGTTAGAATTTGAATTAGGAGTTGAGTTGAAAGTTTGTGTGGAAGTTGGAGGGGAAGTAGAATTTGATTTGGGCTTATACTTGGAATTGGTACTAGCGTTGGAATTGGTATTAGTACTGGAATTGGCATTGGAATTGGCATTGGCATTGGAATCGGAATTGGAATTGGTATTGGAATAGGAATTGGTACTGGAATATGTATTGGAATTGGTACTGGAATTGGAATCGGCTATGGAATTGGTATTGGAAATGGTATTGGAAATGGTATTGGAATTGGTAATGGAATAGGTATTTGAACATGAGCTAGGAATAGAATTAGTAACTAGAATGGAACTTGCAATTGAATTAGAACTTGGAATTGGAATAGGGGTGCCGTTTTCATTCTTATTTTGTGGAGGACGGGTATTTGGACTCAGGAGGCACCTTCGAGAGTCCTTTACTCGTTTAAAGAATTATGATCAGTTTCATCAGTGCCATACTCTTGTGGCGCTGTGAGAGCAAAGACTGGTTGATTTCGAGAAGTAGACGGAATGGGGCGATAATTATTGTTTCCGTTCGGAGTAGTCCCGAACCTCTTATTATTGTATTCGCGTTTGCGGCAGTTTTCAATGGTGTGCCCTGGAAATTTGCAATATCGGCACACTGGGGGATTCGCAGACCTGAACACGGTTGGTGCGTAGTTTTTATCATAACTGGTCCTGTTTTGAGGAACAGGTCGGTTCTGAGATGGAAACTGACGAAAATGATTATTTTGTCCGTGAGGATTGGGATTAGAAAATAGTGAAGTTACGTTTCGGCGTGAAGACGTCTGAAGAATTTTTTCTTCGGATACAGCGAAATTAATAGCGTCATTCAAAGTTTTTGGATCACGACAACGGACCACCGTGGAAAGTCTGTGATTAAGACCGGTTACAAAAGTGTGCAATGCTAAATCTTGCATTGCTGCGACACGGCCTGTCAGTTCACCCTTTTTGCTCGTGGGAATTGATATATTTATTTCGGATAATAGTTTAGACAGGCAAGACTCGAGACGTATGGCAAACTGATTGACCGTCTCGTTATTTGTTTGATGACATTCTTGCATTTCGGAAAGAAGCGCGGCATAGTGTTTTTTGTCACCAAATTGCGTTTTTAAAAAGTCCTCTAATTGTTGCCAACTGTCAAATTCCTTGATGGAGCATGCAGCTTCTGCGCGTCCTTCAAGCTGGCTCAAAATGTATTTTAGTAATATGCTTTGCTGGGATTGAGTCGCTAAATTAATTGCATTCTTGCAATTATTTATAAATTCGTTCAACTTTTCACGATCACCATCGTATTTGCTAACAAACTTGATTAAAATATTTAAATCCATCTCGACTTGTTCTTTGTCCTCTTTGGGAGGCATAGTCTACAGGTACGGACGTCGCGTAGTCAAAACAATACGATAAGAGCCAGGCCGCACGGCTGCGCGGTATGGAATGTAGCAGATAAAGAGTCTTCGTTAAAATGAATCTATTTTTAGCACTTTGTTTTTAGATTTTAAAAGGCACTTTTCACTTACAGGAACACGGAGATAGTAGAATAGTTCATCTTGTTTTAGAATTAGGAGCGGGTACCGGAGCTGGTGCAGTTCTACGGAACTGGATCTGGAAACGACTGCTGCGGCTGGACGGTGCTGGATATCGAAGAGTTCCCGGAGGTTGCGATTTTGACACACTCTGGTCGACACTACTTATTGCACAGTGGATCGGCTTAACACAGTTTATCGGAGCTGGACGAGCTGGGACAGTTCTTTATTCACTTTTCACAAAGAATGTTTGTTTACACTTTGGTGTCCAAAAAAATGTAATTTAGGTTTCCGGTGAGAATTATATTTCACTCGCGAACTGAGACGTACCGGGGACCTGATTTAAGATCCTTTATCGCTGCCACCAATGTTATACGCTACACCGGGAAACCGTTTTTAAAAAAAAGAGTTCAAATTTAAATTACTTTTATATTTATTAGAAAATCGAAATAGAAAATGGAAATAGAAATGATGCTTTATAATAGATTTGAGAGGCAAGTGCTCTATCTGATGGATAAACGGGAACTGCGCCGGGCGCGGGGACTGGCCAGGTCTAGAGCTCGACACAGCATATCTAAGGTATTGTGTCAGCACATTTCAAGGGTTGGCCATACTAATTATATATGTAACAGTACGAATAACATAACGGAGGGTTGGAAATCTAAACTAAATCTAAAATTGCTAACAGTGATATCGCAAAATACCGATTCTATAGACTTATTGGTAACTAAACTCCGCAAAGAACACTGTGAGAAAGACCATTTTATTTTAAATTCGCAAATGCGATTACTTCATAATGAAATTTCGTTGCCCCATTTTTTAGAAGAAATGCGTTAAAATAAATCCTATTGATTACCTATAAATGTGCTTGACTGTACTGATCATCAGTTGGAGCACGGGACCTTGCAAGTCCCCGTGCTGCACCCAGGTGGAGAAACTAGGTGAAGCACAAGTCCGGCCCCGACATAATTTATTTATGAATGATCTTCACTTCGCATCGTATGTAAGCAAGTTAAATTCATACAATTTTAATATTTCTTGCGGAAAAAATATGGACTTGCTGTGTTAAAAATTCCGAATGATTGTGGCCAGCCTAACGCGTCCATTTATAAAACGTCATATTAGCTCTTATAGGCTCTGGGATTTTGACTGTACGGAGAGGCAGACATGAAATGATACTACAAAATTAAATTTTTAAGTAGTTTAATACTTAAAATAAAAATTTTGAAACAAGCTTTAACACAAGGTAGATATTTTTTGCAGTTAGCAATGTGCACACACTATTTTTATAAATAATTCTTTCAAAAGACTTTAGGTACCTATTTGCTTCTGGCATGAAGCCAATAGGTTTCGTCAGTTGGCGATCGTTATTTTATTTGTTAAATTAATAGAAGCAGGTATTTAGGTAAAGTAGGTACCTACTACTTTTGTTCCAATGATTTCTGAATACTTTTAATAATTTCAATTAAAACTGTGTTATCACATTTGAATGAATCTCATTGAGGTAAACGTGATAACTCAGTTTAGTTAAACTGATTTTCATTGATGTAATCCAGCATACTTAAGTATAGTTTTGCAAATTTTCCAGGCTATAGTAACTAATTCATGATTATTTAAAGAAAAAACCTCTACGACAAAAAGGTCAAAACGTATTCAGATTCCTGTAGCAAAATATATAAATTTTAATAAAATATTTAGAGGCACCTATAGACTAGAATCTCCTCTAATACACTCATCACATACCTATTAAGTATAGCTTACGTTAGATACTTTATACTAATTTAACAGTTTTTAATAACAAACATAACAAACAACAATAATATACAGACGTTTAACTTGTACATAGCAAGATTTGCAGATTGCTAAATTATTCGTTTAAATCAACCATTTTAAACATCTACCATGAGTCACCAATTATTCTGGAACAAGTCTTAATGAACAAAGGCACTTTTCATAAGGAATTTCAGATACCAAGAGTGCTAAGTTACTCATACAATATATATTATGTTAATAAGTATATATTAATAAGTATAGTTACTGATAACATTTTTAGCCCAAGCGCGCGATTAGACAGTCAATAAATACCACGATCAAAATATCGTGATCATAATATATATTTTTTATTGGTGTCAATATAGGGGCTAAGGATGGATCACGTTTGCACATCGATAATATCAATATATCAATTAATTAATATTGACTGTATAATTTCGCCCTAAAGATTATATAAATTTCTTGAAAACACTTAGAATACTACTAAACTGTTATTAAATTAGCTACATTGAATGTAAATGGATGTAAGGAAGATTATATTTATTGACATGTCCTTAGTAGTTAGATATATATATATATATAATATGGGGCATCTGGCCTGAAGATTACCCTTCTAATGATACAAGGTTAGGGAGGAACATATGTTCCTCCCTGCCCACCCATATGGGTGGGCAGTGGCAGTATCTACTACTTATAAGGTGAGAGTTGGTAGACATTTTTGGGTAGGTGTTCTCATAATATCTTAATACAGAAACGCAGACCTGACTGGAGGGAAGCGATCATTTAACAAACCCTATACTACCAAACATTTAAACTAGAAATATTTTTGCAGAAAATATCTTTGAGGCAACTTACTTTTTAAGTAAAGTTAAATATTAAAAAATAAAGAAAACAAATAAGCCCGGCCATTAGCGAGGGATTTAAAACTGCAAGATGCTTGCAAAACTATTTTGCAAATACATACAAAAAATGTGCTTGAGGTAACTTATATCCCTGGGGTGTGTGTTGGGTAAGGGGTGTGTGTTGGGTAACCTCCTCGAGTATCGCTCCGATTCCGATCCCGCTGCAGTCCGGGGGAACGGAATCGGAGCGGCCGGTACACCCTGGGCGGCGGTCAATGGCTTCCCCTTCACCCCTTCATAGGGTTGGCATTGATCGTCAGCCAATACCCAACGTGGCGGGAACACATCGCTCTCCGTACTCCTCTGCTTTCAGAGGAGACAGGATGAGCGATGCTGTTAGTGGTGAGATGGCCCAGGGTCAGCCGGGGTGCGAGGGATATGCTCTATGGGTAACCTTACACCCCGGCGTCTGAAGACCCGAGACGGCGTGCGGTTTTAGTCGGTGCAAGCCCGACATAACCGCCCCCGCTGGCCGGCGGGGGGGTATCCGAAGGGATTTCCGCACGATAAAAAAAAAAAAAGGTAACTTATATCCCTAATAACACGTTTTATAAATAAATAAAAACAATGTTAATGTGAATGTGTCGATAAATTGTGTCATTTGTAGAAGCATGGAGGTTATTATAATTTTTTATTACTCTGTAAAAAATATACTTAGATTAAAAAGTAAGTACTTTCGGGTAAGCACCCGAAAGTTACCTCGGCATTTTAGTTTCAAGTATCTACAGTAAATTTACTTTATCGTTACGAAATAATTTGTTACAAAACTAAAATATCTAAATCATAAATTTGAGGCGATGTAGCCGCAATGCGACAAGCCCTTCAATAGTGAAAACATCTTAATTTTCTGGGGTAACATCTTAATTTACTGGATATACCTGAGGTTACTTAACTCACTAAATTGTACAGGTTTTTAGTTCTCGGAGTATACTTTGCAGCTGTTTAGAATATTGGAGTAGTCACTTTCTAGGTTGTGGCGGTTGTTTGTTATATGCGTGGTGGTGGCGGTTGTTGCCTTTCGCGGGGTTGTGGCGGTGGCTGCCTCTCACGGGGAGGCGGGGGCGGATGTCGCTCCCGTGGTTGTGGAGGAGGTTGAGCGGTAGCCCGGCGCGGTGGGGGCGGAGCTTGTCGCATCCGAGGTTCTGGAGGGGCTTGGCGTTCACGGGGCTGTGGCACACTGCGTTCTGTGTCCATTCTGAAATGTTTTAGGAATATAAATTTTAATAGATATTTGACCACATTCTGTTTGGATTGTGCATAAAAGATATCTTCTGTTCTGTTTGGTGAAGCTCAGTTTCATAGGAAACCTATATTTTCTTAAGGCCGTGTCTCGACGTAATTAAAGCTACCATAATTATGCTTATTTTTTGTTTCTAAGATTATTTCTCTCTCTCTTTAAGATTACTGATGCTAGACAGTTGATTTTATTTATCTGTTTGATTGGTTTGGCAAACGGATAAATAAGTCATTTAAAAAATATGTATGGCGAGTTGGCCAACTGCCGTCCTCAGGCCCCGATCATGGAGGTCGGTAGTCCCGGGCGTAGATGAGTCCGCGGCGTCCTCGCCGCAGACTGCGAAACTCGGGGGGCAGGATTCTCTCCCGCTCCCTCTCCGCCGTCTCTTTCGTGCGCATTACCTGCTCGCAGAAAGAGGCGGCGGCGTGCCACTTGCTCCCGTCGGAGACCACGGCCCTCACCATGGTCTCCAACGAGAGAACGTCCACGCCCAGGACCGCAACGAGATCCCGGCGTTGATTCGCCCACGCAGGGCACTCCACCAACGTGTGGAGCGCCGTGTCTTCGCCAGGATCCTCGCAGTGCTGGCACTGCGGCGTTGTCTCCCGGTGGATGCGCCACAGATACTTACCGAAACACCCGTGTCCGGTAACCATCTGGCACATCCGGTAGGAGAGGTCCCCATGGTCCCTCTCCAACCACTCCTTCATGATCGGTCTCACCGCCGCTATGGTGGATTCCCCCCACCTTGGGTGCTCAAGTCGCACCCTCCATATCTCCATGAGTTCCTGGCGGAGCAGGGACCGCTGAGCCCTGGTTTCTCGGGGCTCCGGCCTATGGCCCCGCTCCAGCGCCTCCTTGCGCCACTGGTACAGCAGCGCAAGGGCTCTCGCTTCCAGGTCCCATGGAGGGGTCCCGGCTAGGAGACATGCCGCCTCGACGGAGATCGTGCGATACTCCCTGATGGCTCTGACGGCCATCGCTTTTAACGGGCTGTTTAATACAGCCACGTTGCGGGCCGCCAGAGTCTCCGCCCATACTGGGGCCCCGTACAGTGCCATGCTTCGCACGATCCCCAGGTACAGTCTCCTAGTGGGGGCGTTGGGTCCCTTAACGTTGGGCATCAGCCGCGATAGCTCGGCCGCAGCCCCCCTCAGTTTCGGGACCAGACTTCGGAGATGAGGTCCGAAGTCCCATCGGCTATCGAGTACGAGCCCAAGGTACTTCATCGTGGGCTCGATGCCGATGGTTACGCCCCCTACGGTTATGCTGGTTCCCGCAGGAGGCCCCCTCCGAGGCCCGTGGAAACACATAGCCTCGGATTTGTGGAGAGCCACCTCGAGTCCCAGCCGCCGTATTCGACCCACGACTTGAGCAACCCCTGCCGTGGCCTTTAGTGCCGCGCTTCGGTGCGTTGCTCCCCGCGCCATAACGAGGGTGTCGTCAGCATAACATGTTATGCTGACACCCTCGAGCAACGAACCGCGCAGCACCCAGTCGTATCCGATGTTCCACAGGAGTGGCCCTAGGACCGACCCCTGCGGAACACCGCACGACACTTCTCGCCGCCCTGGCCCTAGCCAGCTCGGGTAAACTATGGCCCTCTCAGATAGGTATGCCTCGATAATACGGCGGAGGTAAGGAGGCACTTCGTGATACGCGAGCGCCTCCCTAACGCAGCTCCAGGGTAGGGTGTTGAAGGCGTTGGCGATGTCGAGAGACACCGCCACCACCACCCCACCCCGCGAGACTACTTCCTCCGCCAGGCGCCTAACGCGCATGATCGCTTCCACGGTGGAGCGCCCCCGGTCCAGACAGGGCCTTAATCATCTTTCATCTTAATCTGAAATCGTGAATACATAAAAGTAAGAACATGCAAGTGATGATTTAATTTTTTCCACACATTGTCGCCCAGGTGACGTTTGTTTGGGCCAAGAAGATTTTTATGGGGCCCATACACCTAGTCTTTGAGCACAGCTACTTGTTCTCAACTACAGGTCATATATGTGTGAGTGTACTAAATACTATATAACCAATACCAAAACACCCTTGGGAAACGTATTAGGTGGGTATTTATATTGAGGGGTGCGACTGGTTGGATCACCTCCAAGTTTGGTGCACCCTGGGCAACGTGGGCGCTGACGCATCATTGATTGCTCCTCTGGAGTAGCTGGCGTCAACGTCAACGGCCAAGAGTCTGACCAACCAGCCCTTTTCAGGGCCAGCTGACCCCATTGCACGAGGGGGTCGGGGTATGGCGGGCCTGCAAGGCCCGCGCGGGTGGGGACTGCTTCAGGTACCCCTTTGCTGTTATCAGAGGGGACACTGCGAATGGCCCAGGGTCAGTCGAAGTGCAAGGGATATGCACTATGGGTAACCTTACACACCGGCGTCTGTAGACCCGAGACGGCGTGCGATTTTAGTCGGTTCAAGCCCGACATAACCGCCCCCGCTGGCCGGCGGGGGGGTATCCGAAGGGATTTCCGCACAAAAAAAAAGGTATTTATACTGAATGACCAATATTGGGCGTAGCCTGTAAATTTGAGATATAAAAAAAAATACCAATCGACGTAATCTCTTTTAACGTTGTTCTCGAATGCCGCCTTTTTACGTGCCTATTAATTATTATTAGCAACGGACCGCACGCCAGCCGCGCCGTCATTGAGTTCTATTGCCCGGTGCGAAGGTCGACATTACTCTGCAAGAAGCGGAGTAATGTCGAAGATAGGGTTGTCATTTTTTTAAACTTCGTCGGTGGCAAACGAGCGTACGGTCCGCCTGATCATAAGCGGATACAGTAGCTTTGCACTATTATCTATTCTGTGGCGCAAGCATCGACTATGTCAGAATAAGGTACCCGTCTAGCACAACCATGCTTATTGCTTGGCAACTCTCGTTGCAGGACATAACGACACCCGTCACTTTTTCACAGTAGTGCACAAAAAGAGATATTTTATGTAGATATTATGTATTTTTATATGTGCGGAAATCCCTTCGGATACCCCCCACCGGCCAGCGGGGGCGGTTATGTATGTCGGGCTTGAACCGACTAAAACCGCACGCCGTACGAGTCTACAGACGCCGGGGTGTAAGGTTACCCATAGAGCATATCCCTCGCACCCCGACTGACCCTGTGCCATTTTATAGCTATATAAAAGTGTTTTATAGTTTATAGTCTAGGAGCTAGCTACCAAATTCATTAAAAAAGAAAAAACAATATATTTACTTACTGATTACTTTTTATTGTATTATATATTATTGTTTACTATTTTATTTACGTAAGTAAATACTAAAGGTAACGCGGGCGTGACCTGTATTTATTGCTTACTTAACTACAAATGCCTTACTTTTATATACTTTTTTTTACCATCTTTAAATTGCCGGTTGTTAAATTTAATTGTTGCATATATGCGAAACCTACAAAACAATTTTAATAAATATTCCACTGGGAAACATGCACATGGCGATTGTGGAGGTATATTTCTAAAAAGTTCTATAAGTTTGCTGCCTGGATTACTTTGAACACAATTTTCAAAATTTTCTATGAAAGTGGTTTCTAAATTTTGTACATACTCTATAAAATCTTTTGGTGGCATTTTTAAGCTGCCATAAAAACTAGATTGGTTGTTGAATGCTTTGTATCTAGTAAATAGATTAGTCTCGTCTAAGCCTGCAACTGATCTTGAAATTTCATCTATTAAATCATTTGAAATTTCATCTATTAAAAACGTGCAATCCGAATTTTGGTCATTGTTTCTGCAACCCGCAGCAATGCAATATTTCGTTGCTCTTATTTTATACATCGTATACAATATGCGCTTGCGCGCGCGTGTCTCCCGCATACCCGTTGGTAAGTTGGGAGTGTCGCGGCCCACGGCGGAGCAACCACTGAATAAGCAGCCCCGGGGTTGCCGCCGGCATGTACTTATAATTTCTCGCAGATCGGCGGAGTGACACCCCCCTGGCGTGGGACAGAACCTGTCAAAAGTTTATTCGTCTGTTTATTACTTGTACTCGTCGTGTGATTTTTCGGGTATCGCAAGTTTTGTTAATAGAAATAAGTTTAAAATGAGTGATGATAAACGTAAAAGAAATCCCAATTGGCTATCGATCATAGTAGTAGTCAAATAAATCCTTTCTTTCTTTTATCAATTTTTTTTTAAGAATATTAGTAACCGAAATTACTAATATTCCCCCTAACCCCTCCAGCTAAGCTAAATTGCTTGTGTTAGGAATGGGTTCACGTCGGTAGTGTAATGGCCAGGATTCGAACCCGGGACCTCTATTATTCTATCTATCTATTTATATTTATTTTATTTATTTTACAGTTTGAGACGCCATTTTATTACTTATTCTTAGAATAGCTCTCTATTCCGTGAGAAACGGCGGTATAATAACTATTCCCGAATAAGCTCACTATTCTTAGTATTATGCATGGTAGAATGTGAAATTGATTTACTCTCGAATATGTGGCTATTTATTCTAGAATAAACTTTACTCGCGTTTGGTCGAACCGGCCCTAAATCTAAAAAAGTGCCATTTTTTAAAAGTAATATTGAATTTCTGGGATATAAAATTTAACCCGGCTTGGTTATGCCAAGTGATGCAAAATTACACGCTGTTAAGAATTACCCAATACCTAAAACCGTTCACCAGCTTCGTCAATTTTTAGGACTAATTAGCTATTTCCGTAAATTCATACGAAATTGCGCACTTTTATCCACTCCACTCACGAAGCTATTAAAGAAGGATGCTGTCTGGGCATGGTCTGACGTGCAAGAACAAGCATTCCATACTCTGAGAGATAAGTTAACCTCTTCTCATTCGACCCAAGCAAGGATAAAATACTATATGCCGACGGTATTGCTGGTATACTAACCCAGGTCGATAGTGATGGAGAAAAGGTCGTGCACTATTATAGTAGACAAACTAAGGAAGAGGAAAAGAAATACCATTCCTGTGAACTCGAATTATTAGCTGTGGTTTGTTCTCTTCAAAAGTTTCGGTTGTATTTATTAGATAAACCGTTCAAAATAATCACGGACTGTAGCGCAGTCAGATATGCGTTAGCCAAACGGGATATTATTCCACGTATAGCTCGATGGGTGTTATCAACCCAAGAATTTTCGTACGAGATTATTCATAGAGAGGGATCTCGGATGCAGCACGTGGATGCTCTGAGTCGCAACCCCGTGCCGACCGGTGAGAAATCGGAATCGGAAATTATCTTGTCAAGTACGGAAGCGGATTGGTTGTTATCAGTACAAGTACAGGATTCAGATATAGTAAAAATAAAAGATATTTTAGCATCAGGAGAGGCCGACGATAATAAAGACATTTTTAATAATTACGAACTCCTAGGTGGTAAGGTTTATAGAAGAACTACCTATGGTCGTAGATGGGTTGTTCCGAAACAATGTATTTGGCAAATTATTAAATGCAACCACGACGACTTGGGTCATTTTTCTGTAGACAAATGTGTTGAGCGTATAGGTACTCGATATTGGTTTCCGCGAATGCGTAATATAATAAAAAAGTATGTTAAGAATTGCTTGAACTGCATCTATTTTAAAAATAAAGCAGGGCCAAAAGAAGGATATCTATATCCCTTGCCAAAGTATGCACAACCCTTCCATACCCTCCATCTAGACCATTTGGGGCCATTTGTAATGACCAAAGATAAAAACAAGTATTTATTAGTGATCGTTGATTCGTTTACGAAATTTGTATTTATATCTGCTGTACGGAAAACGAACGCAGCTGGCGTGATTAAAGAGTTACAATATTTATCTAAAATATTTGGAAACCCCAAACGAATAATAAGTGATTCGGGCTCATGTTTCACATCTAATCAGTTTACTCAGTATTGTGTGAACAAAAACATCAGATTACATATTATAGCGACTGGCGTACCTCGCGCTAATGGGCAGGTAGAACGTTTTAATAGGACTATTTTAGACGCGTTAAAAATTTGGGTGCTGATACTACTGACGATAGGTGGGACCAGTGCATCCATGCGTTACAACAAGGCCTAAATAGCACCATACACAAAACGATACAAGCCGTTAATAGTGAAGTCATGTTCGGCTATAGACTGCGATGCTTTATCCCCAGATCCTGACAGTGAGGAACTGATAGACGTATCGAAGTTACGAAAAATGGTAGACGAAAATGTTAAAGCCAGTGCGGACAAACAGAAGCAAAGATTCGATAAATCTAGAATCAAAGCCAAACAATATACGGAAGGGGACTTGGTGTTGGCAAAAATTAATAGTCACAGTAATGACGGTCAAAGTCAAAAATTACTACCCGCGTTTAAAGGTCCTTTCCAAGTCAAAAAGGTGTTACCTAATGATCGATACGAAATATGCGATATAAGAGGTAGCCAAAGAACATCTAAAAAGTATAATGGAGTAGCAGCTGCGGAGAATATTAAGCCATGGATTAATATTGGTAACTGGAGCATGGAATAAAATATAGTAAAGGAAATAAATAATGAAAACCGTGTTGGCAAGGTACCTGTAATTATTTGATTAATTAACATCATTGATACTATAATAATTATACTATGTCAATATGTTGTAACTAAAATTGGTTTAGTTGACGAGCCCATATAGAATACTGTGTAATATTTGAGTAAATGGTGGTATTGTATATGAATGACTTATGGAAATGTAAATTTAACGCCTTTGTAGGCCGATCTTAAGTGAGTGAAATACTCTTTAAGTGGCCTTGGTAAGCAGATTCAATTTGGTACGCTTAAGTAAGTGAAATACTTTTTAAGTGCAAATGATTCTCAAAATTATGAACCTTGTAACCTAAGTGTGGCAATGTCCCTTTGGGTGCAGTGCATTGCATGTTAGAAATATATATGCAATACTTCTTGTTATCTGAAGACTACTTTGTGACTATACTTAAACATATATTTATATTTAGAATGGCCGTGTTGGCAACATTGCACCGCCTACGTATAAATTAATGAAGCTCAAGCGGAGCGGGTCACTTTTTTTACTCAAACCGTCGTCACAACTAGAAGTGTTTATTTTAATATACCGTCTGATTGTTACATTGTATCAGTATTTTATTCACGTAGCATTAATTTACCTTAATACAAATAAAACGTAATCAGTCAATTGCCGAAGGCGCGTGGTACGTTTGCGCATGCGCAGGCCATACATCTAGAGCTACCCCACCCTAGTCATTGGTTTAGGTTAGGTTAGAACTGTGACCACAACGCACGAGCCGAGCGAGCGAAGCGAGCGTGCCGCGGCAGCGGCTGGCGAAGTGCCAGAAGCGAATCAGTCTTATAGTTATTGGTTTAGGTACGGTTAAAACTGCGGTTAAACTCCCAGGCCTTAAAAATTTGAGCAATTTAAAATATTGTATATATCAAAAGATATAGGAATTTGAAAGTACGGACAAATGAATAATCTTTTGAGAATCATTTGCACTTAAAAAGTATTTCACTTACTTAAGCGTACCAAATTGAATCTGCTTACCAAGGCCACTTAAAGAGTATTTCACTCACTTAGGATCGGCCTACAAAGGCGTTACATTTACATTTCCATAAGTCATTCATATACAATACCACCATTTACTCAAATATTACACAGTATTCTATCTGGGCTCGTCAACTAAACCAATTTTAGTTACAACATATTGACATAGTATAATTATTATAGTACCAATGATGTTAATTAATCAAATAATTACAGGTACCTTGCCAACACGGTTTTCATTATTTATTTCCTTTACTATGTTTTATTCCATGCTCCAGGTACCAATATTAATCCATGGCTTAATATTCTCCGCAGCTGCTACTCCATTATACTTTTTAGATGTTCTTTGGCTACCTCTTATATCGCATATTTCGTATCGATCATTAGGTAATACCTTTTTGACTTGGAAAGGACCTTTAAACGCGGGTAGTAATTTTTGACTTTGACCGTCATTACTGTGACTATTAATTTTTGCCAACACCAAGTCCCCTTCCGTATATTGTGTGGCTTTGATTCTAGATTTATCGAATCTTTGCTTCTGTTTGTCCGCACTGGCTTTAACATTTTCGTCTACCATTTTTCGTAACTTCGATACGTCTATCAGTTCCTCACTGTCAGGATCTGGGGATAAAGCATCGCAGTCTGCTCGCAGTCTATAGACGAACATGACTTCACTAGGAACGGCTTGTATCGTTTAGTGTAAGGTGCTATTTAGGCCTTGTTGTAATGCATGGATGCACTGGTCCCACCTATCGTCAGTAGTATCAGCACCCAAAGTTTTTAACGCGTCTAAAATAGTCCTATTAAAACGTTCTACCTGCCCATTAGCGCGAGGTACGCCAGTCGCTATAATATGTAATCTGATGTTTTTGTTCACACAATACTGAGTAAACTGATTAGATGTGAAACATGAGCCCGAATCACTTATTATTCGTTTGGGGTTTCCAAATATTTTAGATAAATATTGCAACTCTTTCATCACGCCAGCTGCGTTCGTTTTCCGTACAGCAGATATAAATACAAATTTCGTAAACGAATCAACGATCACTAATAAATACTGGTTTTTATCTTTGGTCATTACAAATGGCCCCAAATGGTCTAGATGGAGGGTATGGAAGGGTTGTGCATACTTTGGCAAGGGATATAGATATCCTTCTTTTGGCCCTGCTTTATTTTTAAAATAGATGCAGTTCAAGCAATTCTTAACATACTTTTTTATTATATTACGCATTCGCGGAAACCAATATCGAGTACCTATACGCTCAACACATTTGTCTACAGAAAAATGACCCAAGTCGTCGTGGTTGCATTTAATAATTTGCCAAATACATTGTTTCGGAACAACCCATCTACGACCATAGGTAGTTCTTCTATAAACCTTACCACCTAGGAGTTCGTAATTATTAAAAATGTCTTTATTATCGTCGGCCTCTCCTGATGCTAAAATATCTTTTATTTTTACTATATCTGAATCCTGTACTTGTACTGATAACAACCAATCCGCTTCCGTACTTGACAAGATAATTTCCGATTCCGATTTCTCACCGGTCGGCACGGGGTTGCGACTCAGAGCATCCACGTGCTGCATCCGAGATCCCTCTCTATGAATAATCTCGTACGAAAATTCTTGGGTTGATAACACCCATCGAGCTATACGTGGAATAATATCCCGTTTGGCTAACGCATATCTGACTGCGCTACAGTCCGTGATTATTTTGAACGGTTTATCTAATAAATACAACCGAAACTTTTGAAGAGAACAAACCACAGCTAATAATTCGAGTTCAAAGGAATGGTATTTCTTTTCCTCTTCCTTAGTTTGTCTACTATAATAGTGCACGACCTTTTCTCCATCACTATCGACCTGGGTTAGTATACCAGCAATACCGTCAGCATATAGTATTTTATCCTTGCTTGGGTCGAATGAGAAGAGGTTAACTTATCTCTCAGAGTATGGAATGCTTGTTCTTGCACGTCAGACCATGCCCAGACAGCATCCTTCTTTAATAGCTTCGTGAGTGGAGTGGATAAAAGTGCGCAATTTCGTATGAATTTACGGAAATAGCTAATTAGTCCTAAAAATTGACGAAGCTGGTGAACGGTTTTAGGTATTGGGTAATTCTTAACAGCGTGTAATTTTGCATCACTTGGCATAACCAAGCCGGGTTAAATTTTATATCCCAGAAATTCAATATTACTTTTAAAAAAATGGCACTTTTTTAGATTTAGGGCCGGTTCGACCAAACGCGAGTAAAGTTTATTCCTAGAATAAATAGCCACATATTCGAGAGTAAATCAATTTCACATTCTACCATGCATAATACTAAGAATAGTGAGCTTATTCGGGAATAGTTATTATACCGCCGTTTCTCACGGAATAGAGAGCTATTCTAAGAATAAGTAATAAAATGGCGTCTCAAACTGTAAAATAAATAAAATAAATATAAATAGATAGATAGAATAATAGAGGTCCCGGGTTCGAATCCTGGCCATTACACTACCGACGTGAACCCATTCCTAACACAAGCAATTTAGCTTAGCTGGAGGGGTTAGGGGGAATATTAGTAATTTCGGTTACTAATATTCTTAAAAAAAAATTGATAAAAGAAAGAAAGGATTTATTTGACTACTACTATGATCGATAGCCAATTGGGATTTCTTTTACGTTTATCATCACTCATTTTAAACTTATTTCTATTAACAAAACTTGCGATACCCGAAAAATCACACGACGAGTACAAGTAATAAACAGACGAATAAACTTTTGACAGGTTCTGTCCCACGCCAGGGGGGTGTCACTCCGCCGATCTGCGAGAAATTATAAGTACATGCCGGCGGCAACCCCGGGGCTGCTTATTCAGTGGTTGCTCCGCCGTGGGCCGCGACACTCGCGCGCGTGTCTCCCGCATACCAACGTCGCAAGCGCATATTGTATACGATGTATAAAATAAGAGCAACGAAATATTGCATTGCTGCGGGTTGCAGAAACAATGACCAAAATTCGGATTGCACGTTTCTAATAGATGAAATTTCAAATGATTTAATAGATGAAATTTCAAGATCAGTTGCAGGCTTAGACGAGACTAATCTATTTACTAGATACAAAGCATTCAACAACCAATCTAGTTTTTATGGCAGCTTAAAAATGCCACCAAAAGATTTTATAGAGTATGTACAAAATTTAGAAACCACTTTCATAGAAAATTTTGAAAATTGTGTTCAAAGTAATCCAGGCAGCAAACTTATAGAACTTTTTAGAAATATACCTCCACAATCGCCATGTGCATGTTTCCCAGTGGAATATTTATTAAAATTGTTTTGTAGGTTTCGCATATATGCAACAATTAAATTTAACAACCGGCAATTTAAAGATATCCTCTGGGGGCGCTTCTGTTGATGAGTGGTGTGCTGGCCTGCTAGGTTTTCAGGTTGAGCGTAGGGTCCGCATAGATCTGCTTCTCTTCTCATGAACTTCTCGAACTTCAAGAGGTCCGCTATTTCCCTCGGCTGAGCTGCTGCGAAGTCGTAGTACCTATACTTGAGCACAGGTGTAAGTTTCTCTACCATTGATCTTGAGACTTCTGGGTTGTATAGGTAGTGGATGCAGTTCAGCGCCTTGAGTGTTGCCACGGCGTTGGTGACCCTCGTTGAGAAGATGCATATGTCCCTTGGTGACTCGCTCAGTCTTGGTAGTCCTCGAAGCACTTCCATTTCTGTAGTTGCTATTGCTTCAGGCCTCCCGAATCTTGATTCTAATGTTCTGATGATATCAGCAGGCTGCGAGTTGGTGATGAGGAGACTCTCGACTGCCTCCCTTGCCTTCCCCTTGAGGTTTCTTCATAGCCTGTTGAGGTTTTCCACGGCGGTGTAGCCATCTTCTGTTTCGGAGTAAGCTGCCTTGAACGGCAGCCATTCCTGGTGACTTCCACTGAAGACTGGTAGCTCGATGAACTTCGGTCGTTGGGCTGCCTTGATCGCTTGAGTGATGGCGGTAGCCAATTCGCTGAAGTTCTGCTGCTGGGCTGGTGGCGCTGCTGTCGGCGTTGGTTCACCTGGCCCCTGATGTGGTGTATCGGCGATGGCCAACATGGGAGGAGGTGGTGATTCGTGACGGCTGAACCACTCGCCGACCTTCTCCTCAGCTGCCGCCGACACTTCGTCTTGATTCAATTCTTCTATTTCTTGATCTTCGTCTTCATCTTCTTCCAGGGCGGCGATCTTCGCTGCTGCCAGTTCTATTCTAAGACGAAGTAATTCTTATTTTGCTTTTGCGATCTTCGCGGCTTTGCTCTTCGAATGCACAGATGAACCCCCTTTACCCCTTTCTTGGATGGTTGTGGATGAGGCGGCTGTGACTTGTTATTCTTCCCTATCTTCTCTGTTCCAGGTGCCGTTGGTTTCGGACCTGGTGCTGTGGCTGACGGTGGCTCGATGGTAGTCACCGTCTCGGTGCTCGTAGTTCCCTCCGTTGTGGTGTTCTCCGAGGTGGACGTTTCCGTGGTTGTCCCGGATTCGGCGGTCCCCTCGGTGTCTGAT
Source organism: Cybosia mesomella (assembly GCA_946251805.1). NCBI lineage: Eukaryota > Metazoa > Arthropoda > Insecta > Lepidoptera > Erebidae > Cybosia > Cybosia mesomella. Next base: position 21,785,607 of record OX276390.1, on the reverse strand, counting down.
GGACCCTGAACGGAGGCGGCTTTACGGCTTCTTTCTTCTGACCTCGTAGTCGGCATCGGAAAATTCAGGCACGCACTCTTCGAGACCACCCTCGTGTTCCACTTAAGGTTTTCTTCAAAGTTGACTCCAAATCCGGCTCCGATAGGACCAAAAATGTACACAACCCAAAGCCAATTCCGTCGATGAGACTTTATCTGCTCAGAAACACGACTTCGCCGCAATGGGTGTGTACTTTGGGGGTTAGCTGGATTGTGGATGTCAGCGCGGTGCTGGTCTTAAGCGGAACACCTATTATGGGTAGCCTCGAAGAGTACTTGAATTTTCCAGAATTAAAGAGAGATTTTTTCATGTATCTTCATTTATTCCTTGTGAAGAGGAGAGAGCACTTCTCGCTTGATTTTCTAGTTGCCGACTGAGGTGTCGAATCAAAATATAGCGGATTTTTATGGTCTTAATCCAATTAATTCGATTTTTCTGATTGGCCGATCGAACTTTCGCGGCTCGTTAGTGACACCGCGGCTTAACGACTTTTCGCGGATATACCCTTATGGTCGATCGGTCAATCTTACAATTATGCGTTTATTTTCTATTTACAATGATTTATATACCGTATTATGTATTCTAATAGGTAGTAGAAATAAGGTGACACGAAATAAGATACAATTTACACTTATAGATCGGGAAACAATGAGGATTTCTTCGTCGCAAACTTATAACTATTATACACGATTATTCCTATAGTTTTTGTTAAATCAGTTTAATTATATACACTATCACTTATGTACTAACAAATTAACCTTATATACTAGTTGTTCTGCACAACTTGCGTCGATGTTTTGATACCTTTTTCACAAAAGTCAGGCTCAGTCACTCCTTCATAGCTAATACCCCACCAAACCATCACTGAAGTCAGATAATGCCCACGTTGCACTCTGTCGACTAATTGGGAAGCTTCCTTAGAGCTGTGAGCATAAATACGACATTGTAAAAAAAAATCTCATCCGTAAACAAAAATTTTCTGTGACCTCCCTTTGCTTACCTACTGCTTCAGTAGTTGTGAATTATGAACCTTGTAACCTAAGTGTGGCAATGTCCCTTTGGGTGCAGGATATGGCATTGCATTGCATGTTAGAAATATATATGCAATACTTCTTGTTTTCTGAAGACTACTTTGTGACTATACTTAAACATATATTTATATGTACCTATGCATTCTGATTTCAGTATTCTACCCAGACTCGTGAGGTGCCTGAGGCAGGCACCATGCAGAATGGCCGTGTTGGCAACATTGCACCGCCTACGTATAAATTAATGAAGCTCAAGCGGAGCGGGTCACTTTTTTTACTCAAACCGTCGTCACAACTAGAATTGTTTATTTTAATATACCGTCTGATTGTTACATTGTATCAGTATTTTATTCACGTAACATTAATTTACCTTAATACAAATAAAACGTAATCAGTCAATTGCCGAAGGCCGCGTGGTACGTTTGCGCATGCGCAGGCCGTACATCTAGAGCTACCCCACCCTAGTCATTGGTTTAGGTTAGGTTAGAACTGTGACCACAACGCACGAGTCGAGCGAGCGAAGCGAGCGTGCCGCGGCAGCGGCTGGCGAAGTGCCAGAAGCGAATCAGTCTTATAGTTATTGGTTTAGGTACGGTTAAAACTGCGGTTAAACTCCCAGGCCTTAAAAATAACCGTAAATACGTTATTATCTATATACGTTAAATTTGTTCAAACTATTTATATTTATTTAGTAATTAAGGAAAGTGGAGCTGTTACAAACTGTACTTGAGCAATTATAAATGCAACTTGAGCAGTTTTTTAACACTTTGAGCAATTTAAAATATTGTATATATCAAAAGATATAGGAATTTGAAAGTACGGATAAATGAATTTTCTTTCAACGATATTATTGATTTTTAATTAAATATTTTAAGGTGAGCAATTTTAAAGGACAACGTAGTTGAATTGAGCTATTGAAAATCTGAAGCAGAAAAGAAAGCGCAGATAAGGTTAGGTTAGGTTATTATTATTATTTTTTATATTTTTTTTTTATTTAGGACACGTCAATTTGACTTCACCTCGCCTGATGGTAAGCTAAAGGTAAAGTCTTATTAGGTTACGTTTTATTTGTTTGTTGCAATAACTATTGCATTTTATGAGATTCTAATGATAGTGCAGTTAGTAGGGTGCAGTTTTTCCACTGTGCAAAAAGTACGAAATTCGAAGTATTTCAAGTGATATAGACGGTGTAGCATGTAGTATCTTTATTTATTTTTTACTCGTTAACTAAGAGGATGTTGTTTTAATAATAAATAATTTTGGAAAGTGCTATTTAAGATACGTCGCATGGTATTTTTTTTATATCTCAAATTTACAGGCTGGGGTGGGGGGGGGGGTCAAAATATAAGCAATTGACGACCCCTGTGGCGTAGCGGTAGTGCGTAGAACTGCGCAGCCAGAGGTCGACTCACCTTCAACCTCAATCTCACTCGCATCCCGACGGCACTCTGCGATAAGAAGACACCCAACAAGAGGGAAGCTCTTCGGATCGTCATGTCTCTATTCGATCCGCTAGGCTTCGCCTCACCAGTCAACATGCGGGCCAAGCAGCTGCTTCAAGAAATTTGGAGACACGGCACACAGTGGGATGAAGAGGTCAACGAAGACATAGCAGTGAAATGGAAGGACTGGATAGAACACCTGAAGAATCTAGCCAACATCTCCATACCTAGAAGATACCTACACTACAGTGACAGCAAGTCCCTCCAGCTTCACATCTTCACGGGCGCCAGCGAGTCAGCCTACTCAGCAGTACCTACTGTTTTGGAGAACCGAAGACATGAACGGGGCAGTCAACATATCACTCATCGTTGCAAAGGCGCAGGTAGCACCGTTGAAGCTCACATCAATACCTCGATTGGAGCTTCAAGCCGCCGTGATGGGCACCAGACTCGCCGAGACCGTCATAGAAGAGCACGAGAGAAAACCTGACTCGAAGACCTTCTGGACGGATAGCAGAACGGTACTCACATGGATCACGAGAGGTTCGCGTTCGTACAAGCCCTACGTAGCTCACCGACTAGCTGCAATAGAAGATAGCTCAACAGTGAACGAATGGCGATGGGCCCTACGAAGATGAACGTGGCAGACGACGCCACCTGAGTGTCGCCTGGCTCATCACAAGCGACCCTTCACACACACAGGGGTTGACTACTTCGGCCCACTCACAGTGAAAGTCGGACGTACCAATCAGAAGAGGTACGTCGCGATATTCACGTGTCTCACAACACGTGCCATACATCTCGAGATAGCAAACTCGTTAAGCACCGACTCCGCTATCTCCGCTCTCCGACGCATGATGGCAAGAAGAGGATGTCCTGAAGAAATCTGGTCTGACAATGGGACCAACCTGAAGGGAGCCGACCGCGAGCTGTGACGAGCCATCGACGAAGCAACATCGCAAGAAGCAGCCAAAAAGAAGACATCGTGGCGCTTTCAATAGTTATAAGTTTGCGACGAACTTCGATCAACAATAACACTAGATAACGGGTCGGCGCAAGAAAAACGTCTCGGCAAATAACAGCGCACTTGTGGCGTGCGCTCTTATTTTGATTTAGTTCGGGCCAATTACGGCCAACGTAAACGCGTTTTACAATGCCGCAATGTGTGTTCAAAAGTTGTAAAAATAATTCCCGAAAAAGTACCCAATGTATCGGTCGGAGTGTCTTACTTTCGGTAAGTACATACAGAATTATTTATATTTTAAGCTTTAAACTAACAAAAAATATTAAATTTTGAATAAAATGACGGATTTTATAAAAATAAAAGTTTGGCTTAAAATGTTGGGCCAGTCCACGTGTATTGGCCCCACATTCAAAGCCAACCTTTTGTTTAATAGAACAGATGCTTGGAGTATTTTTAGAGTAATAATTTTTATTGTAATTTTTATCGTGATTAATTAATGACATACAAACAACAACAAAAAATTTGCTAAATGGTCTACTTTTGTCTTTTTAAAATCTGATATTTAACTTGCAATGTATGTGTGTATGTACGAGTGGAATCTTGCAACTGAATTTTAAAACTGGTTTCCCTTAACCGATTTAGTTGTGTTAAATTTGGATGAAAATGCATGCTAAGCTAATTTGGTAACGATTTTACTATCATCCCTACGCATTACATGCCCGAACCAAGACAAGCGATTTCGTCGCAACTTTTTGTGATTGGCGCTACTTTCACACTTCCTCTAATGTTGTCACACCACCCATCCATCTCAACATTCGTATCTCGGCTGCATGGAGCCGTCTTTCATCCGTCGCCTTTTTACTCCTATAATATGGGTATCAAATTAAAGTGTTTGCTGAAAAAAATACAGTTATAACTAAGATGTTTTTTTATTGAATTTTGATTAGATATTTATCTTTTAGTTTTCCTAGCAATCCGTTTACGTGCGCAGAATGGATCTCGATTGTCAAAAGAGAAAGAAGAGATGAGTTTTATAAGCCAGCCAAGAATTCCGTTATATGTTCGGATCACTTTGATAAATTGAATATATCTAGCTAGCCTTAATTAATTTCCTTTAAACAAATTGTTCGTCCGTATGGATTTAAGATATTTAAGGTTTTAATTTTTTTGCGCGGAACCTTGATACTTTTTGTAAAATCAAAGTAGCCTTCTATCCTACCTATCTGCCAATGAAAGTCCCGTTAATATCGGCCTAGCCGTTCCAGAGAAAATCAGATTTTATTCACAATTTTGTGGATTTTATTTTTTTTAACTCAAATTCTTTATCTAAAATTAAAGTAGCCTATGTTACGCCTTGTAACATTACCTATCTGCCAGTGAAAGTCTCGTCAAAATCGTCCATTGTTAAAATAAGATATTTCCTTAAGTTTGCTGTACGTTACCTATTACTTCCCGGAATTCGTTCCTTATTAGCAGCACTATCGAATGGTCCCTAAAACCAACGGGTTTGATTCCTTGCTAGGAATATTGATTTTGTAAATTCAAAAATGCAGTTTTATTTTAATGTTTTACAAAAAGTTATTATGGCGACTCCACAACTTTGTTCCTACTTTAGAAATATTCTAAGAAATGTGAACACAAAGAACAAAACGACATTACTCATGTATTAACGATATGGTATTTTGTACTTTATTTAAGACAAGTTAAGGTTGAAATTTGAAATTGATTTGTAATATTTTATTAAGTTTTCTAATAAACAAAATATAAGTATAACTATAATATATGTCAACACGGACAGTTTTTCGCTTTGATTTTGTTCGCGACCCGTTATCTAGTGTTATTGTTGATCGAAGGCGACGAAGAAATCGTCATTGTTTACCGATCTATAAGTGTAAATTGTATCTTATTTCGTGTCACCTTATTTCTACTACCTATTAGAATACATAATACGGTATATAAATCATTGTAAATAGAAAATAAACGCATAATTGTAAGATTGACCGATCGACCATAAGGGTATATCCGCGAGGGGTGTGTGTTGGGTAACCTCCTCGAGTGTCGCTCCGATTCCGATCCCGCTGCAGTCCGGGGGGAACGGAATCGGAGCGGCCGGTACACCCTGGGCGGCGGTCAATGGCTTCCCCTTCACCCCTTCATAGGGTTGGCATTGATCGTCGGCCAATACCCAACGTGGCGGGAACACATCGCTCTCCGTACTCCTCTACTTTCAGAGGAGACAGGATGAGCGATGCTGTTAGTGGTGAGATGGCCCAGGGTCAGCCGGGGTGCGAGGGATATGCTCTATGGGTAACCTTACACCCCGGCGTCTGAAGACCCGAGACGGCGTGCGGTTTTAGTCGGTGCAAGCCCGACATAACCGCCCCCGCTGGCCGGCGGGGGGGTATCCGAAGGGATTTCCGCACGATAAAAAAAAAAAAAAAAAAAAGGGTATATCCGCGAAAAGTCGTTAAGCCGCGGTGTCACTAACGAGCCGCGAATGTTCGATCGGCCAATCAGAAAAATCGAATAAATTGGATTAAGACTATAAAAAGCCGCTATATTTTGATTCGACACCTCAGTCGGCAACTAGAAAATCAAGCGAGAAGTGCTCTCTCCTCTTCACAAGGAATAAATGAAGATACATGAAAAAATCTCTCTTTAATTCGAAAATTCAAGTACTCTTCAAGGCTACCCATAATAGGTGTTCCGCTTAAGTACAGCACCACGACGACATCCACAATCCAGCAAACCCCCCCAAAGTACGCACTCATTGCGTCGAAGTCGTGTTTCTGAGCAGATAAAGTCTCATCGACGGAATTGGCTTTGGGTTGTGTACACAAGTGTATCAAGATACCATTCTTGAGAAGGTAGTGAAGCCCCTTAACAACACCATTTTCAATAACCAAAAATGGTACTACCTGCAAGACTCGGCGCCGTGTCATTAAACTCGGTCTACGCAGTCTTGGTTGTAAACGAACGTTTCGGACTTCATCAGAGCTGAAGACTGGCCGTCGTCTAGTCCCGATCTTAATCTGCTGGATTATGTTTTATGGTCAGTTTTAGAGATTACGGCTTGCTCTAAACGCCATGATAATTTGGAGTCCCTAAAACAATCCATACGATTGGCAGTGAAGAATTTTCCTATGGAAAGAGTGCGTGCTTCTATTGATAACTGGCCTCAACGTTTAAAGGACTGTATTGCAGTCAATGTAGACCACTTCGAATAAGCTTTTTATATTATAAATTGTTTTATATTTATTATTTGTGAAGTGGCGATAGCCCAGTGGTGTACGTAACGGAATGCTGAGACGAGGTCTCGAGTTCTATCCCCAGTCGCCCCGGGCACACACCTCTGACTTTTCCTAGTTATGTGTGCATTAATAAACGTTAATTATCGCTCGGTTAATAATGCCCGGTAGATGGCAATAGGCTCGCCCCTTATTACATTGGGACCTTAACATAACTGGCGAATCGTGGGTGTGTAATACACCTCTGCCTACCCCTTCGGGGATACAGGCGTGAAGTTATGTTATGTTATGTTTAATAAATAAATATTCTACGACATTCTACACAGCGCTTTCTAGACCCAAAGTAAGCATAGTTTAACTAGCTTGTGTTATGGGTTCCAGAATGCGGATAAAAATACTTATATACTATAATATATATATATATATATATTATTTTATATATATATATATATATATATATATAAAATAATATTTATGTATTAAACTAACACACTGTAAAAGTAATAAATGTTATTTGCAATAGATTTTTTTTTCTTTGTTATGGCAAGACTAGGTATAGGTATTTATAACGAAGTCGTGTTAGTGACGAGAACAGGTGGACGGATTGTCATGATTTTTTACGAGAATCCCCACCGTTACCCTTCCGTCTGCCAGCGGGGGTGGCTATGTTGAACTCGAACCGAACAAAACCGCACGCTTTTTTTTTATCTTTAATGCCAGGAGACATTCACGAAATAAATTCAACTGTTAAGCCAGCATAACTTGATTCTAAGACAGAACGAAGTTTGCCGGTTTAGCTAGTTTTATTATATATAAAAGTATAAAAGTAAAAATATTTTATTATATATTATTATAAAAGCCAATTCAACAACTTTAATTTGATTAAGATGTTTTTTAATTTGCTTAATTATTAATTATATTTATGTTGATAATGGTACAAATGTTTTAACAAATCTTAAAATATGCTGAAATAACTAAACTGTTAAAATAAAATAAATTATTAAGAGAACTATGCGAAAAAGAAGTGAGCCACAAGAAGTGTCGATCATACATGTTGCAATCTCCTTGAAGAGATTGCAAGCAATCGGACCCCATGCCCCTAATATTTCAACTGCAAACGGCTCAGAATCAGAATATTCAATGAGATTTGAGTATTTGTTTCGTTTGAGTCTCCACAGAAGCACCAGCAGCAGCACCAGCAGCAGCACCGGCACAGCCAGCCGCGCTGGCTATATAGGTAGGAGCAGTGGTGTTGATGCATGTTAATTTACTTATTTGTTTTATACAACATACCAATAGCTAAATTTTAAACAATCAAATTATTTTTTTCCAAAGGTGTTTTGTAGCCATATCTGCAAATTATAGAGATCCGATTCTCAGTACTCCATGGATTCACCGTGCGGTCGCCGGGTCCATAGCGTGGTACAGAGAGGAACACCATGACGGCGACTGGGACTTGCGACCCAGATGTAGGTTTAGGGTGGCCACCTTGTGATGCATCAGCGCTCACCTCCACCGTCAGTAGTGTTCCCCCCCCCCCCTACCTATCCAAATTTGGTAAGATCCTAACAATGCCGCTTTTGATATACGTTTTAGTAAAGAGCTTACTGAAGCTCTTGGCAATCCGAGGTCTTTAAGTTGTACAGGGATTTAGCTGGAATTCCCCTTGCTAGGAGCGGCGTAAAGTTTAACCACGTAGCCGTTTTTGGTTAACTCGTTAGTCAAATCAAAGTATTTGTTTGTCTTTATAGCGCGGTCTTTAGGTATATTAGTTTCCCACGGTACTGTGAGTTCTACAAACACTGCACGCTTATGCGATCGTGAAAAAAGGAATATGTCGGGTCTGGATGAAGGATGTCTCCTCCGGTATCCTATTGTGCTTCTCATACGTGTCTACGAGTATTGTCCAGTCAACGGCAGCTATCAAAATTGAATATGGCTTTTGAGGTGATTTCTTTGAGCAGCCATCCTTTACAAACGCAATGTCATTTCTTTGGTTTGTGGTTAATCCTTTTTTCGCTCTAGCTACCGCCAAACTTACAGCCTCACGTATGATTTCTTTTCTAATACCTTATCATGACGGCGCGAGTAATGACCCCCGCATAATAGCGTTTTACAACCCACTAGTAGGTGCCTAGCCGTAACAGTTGCTTCACCACATGAGTTACATGTTTTATCTGTGGCTTTTCCCCATCTGACCAGATTGCTTTGGTCGGGGAGGGTCGTATTAAAATTAGTCATACCCGAAAATAGATTTGGCATATAATAGAAATAAACATACTCGTAACACATGACTTGATTTATAATTCTTGGTATAAAAAACTGAAATTATTTAAATTCATCAAATTACAGTTATTTTAAATAAACATTTTTATCCTGTTTTCTGTAATTCCTTGACTATAAGTATCAGTAATGGGGTTTCCACATAATACAATTTAATTGCCCAATCAAATTTGCCCATTTCCATAGACACAATTTGATTGTCATTCTAATAAGATTGGTCATAAAATTGTAGCGCATGGAAGCCCCTTGACAAGGAAGAATTGTTGACAAGATTGTTGAGAAATTTGTATGCAATCAGATTCACGACTTCTATAAAAGAAATTCTATTATAAATGAGTCACAGTACGGTTTTCAACCTAACAAAAGCACTACATCACTCTTGGCTGACTTCACAGACCATGTCAACTCAGCCCTCAATGACCAAAATCACGTGCTCGCCTTATTTGTTGATTTTTCCCGAGCTTTCGATACTCTAGATCAGGGGTCTCCAAACTTTGAAGCCTTCGGGCCATAATGATTTTTTCTGTTTGTTCCAAGGGCCAAACCAGTTTTAATTTTTCTGCCCTTAACTATATTTCTAGACTAGACTAGAATAGTCGCAAAGTGCGCGACCTAAGCAAACTTACGCTTTTTTGCATTTCAATTATTATTGTGTATTGTGACACTTAACGACATCTAGTGGCGAGTAGTGGTACTATGTACTATCTTTTTCAGCTACCCGCTAACAGGTGGCATTCGTCGTAATTAAATATTTGGAATTACCGCGTTGGTTCAAGAAAGTTCTAGTTCTGGCTAGTGTATTCCGATCACTTCGAGATGGCAGTAATTGCATATAAAAAGGCTAGCGGCGCAACCGCAAGTCAGTCTGCGTAGGAAAGGCGAAGGAAGCGAAACTGTCTATCTCTATTGTGAAATAAAGTAACACCTGTGCTTAAAAGTATTTTGATTTTACTTATTGTTATTATGTGTGATTTGTTAGTATGGAAAAGAAGCGAAAAATCGACAGTGAATGCAGAACGTTCCAAGATAAATGGAACTTTCAGTATTTTGTGATTGAGTCCAGTAATAAGGCGATATGTTTAATTTGTAATGAAACCATAGCTCTCAAAGAATATAACATTAAACGACACTATGAATCGAAACATCTTCAAAATTACTCCAAGTATACAGGAAGCTTGCGGACGGAAAAATTTTCAGCTTTGAAACGCGGACTCAAATCGTAGCAATGTTTGTTTACCAAAGCGAATACTGAACAAGAGTCTGCAACTCGCGCCAGCTTTCGTGTGGCTCTTGAAATTGGAAAACGTGGCAAACCATTCACCGATGGAGAAATGATAAAAAAATGCTTGATTGCAGTAGCCGAAGAAATATGCCCCGAAAAGGTAAATTTATTTAAAAGTATCAGTTTGTCAGCAAACACTGTGGCTCGGAGGGTGCAAGACATTGCAGAAAATATATCATCTCAACTGTCTGACAAAAATGGACATCTTGAGTGGTTTTCTCTAGCATTGGATGAGTCAACGGATGTGTCAGATACTGCTCAGGTGTTGATTTTTATTCGCGGAGTAGATAAAAGCTATGAAGTGTATGAAGAACTTCTTGATATTGATAGTATTCACGGTACGACAACTGGGGCAGATATTTTTAAGGGAGTTGAAAATGCCATTATTAAAAAGAACCTTCGATGGAAAAATTTGAAATCTATAACAATTGATGGAGGCAAAAATATGTGTGGTAAAAATAAAGGAGTGGTTGCACTTGTGTCAAAGGCTGTAGATAATGATGGTGGTTCAAAACCATTAGTCTTACATTGTATCATTCATCAACAGTCCTTGTGCGGGAAATGTTTGGATATGTCTGAAGTTCTAAAACCAGTCACATCAGTTGTTAACTTCATCAGATCCACTGGGCTGAATCACCGACAATTCCGCGAGTTTATTCAAGAGATTGGAGAAAATGACTTACCATATCATACTGCCGTACGCTGGCGTAGTTGCGGAAAAGTCCTTATGCGCTTTTTTGAACTTCGAGAAGAGATCCAAATTTTTTAAAATGAGAAGCAGCGCCCTTTTGCCGATTTAGAAAATAGTGAATGGATGTGGAAGTTAGCATTCTATGTCGATTTGACAAATCATATGAACGAACTGAATTTGAGGTTGCAAGGAGAAAATCAGCTTCTCCCTGATTTATACACCAATATCAAATCCTTCAGGCAGAAAATAATACTATTTCAATCGCAATTACGTAAAAAAAAATTCACACATTTTAAAACATGTGAAATATTCAGCCACACTACAGATACTGAATTTCCCGTCGATTTTGCAATCGAAACTTTGAGTGCTTTGAAGATAAATTTTGATAGTCGTTTCTCAGATTTTGATGTCATTGCGAATGAAATTAAGCTTTTTCAAAATCCTTTTGATTCTGACATTGAAACCCTGGCTCCGGAAGTCCAAATGGAAATTATTGATTTACAGTGCAGTGATATGATTAAGAACAAGTATCAAAATTCATCTTAGCTGGAATTTTATAAGAGTCTTCCACTGGAACAATTTGATAATTTGCATAAATTTGCTCGTGGGTTGTTTTCTGTTTTTGGTACTACTTACTTGTGTGAGAAAACGTTTTCCAAGATGAAGTACACAAAGAATGTTTACAGATCTCAATTAACCGATGAGAATCTTAAATCTCTTTTGATAATTAGTACAAGTAAAATTGATCCACAACTACAAACTATTGTCGGTGGAAAAATCACAATTACATAAATCTCATTTGTGTTTTTGTTTTACTGTGATTAGTGGGGTTCATTTCAATTATTTGTTAGTTGATACTTAAGTTAAGTTTTCTGTGTCATCATTTCTGTCGTTAAGTTTTACCTTGCAAGTAAATAAAACTGAGTAATTATCATTCTGTGTTTTCTTCTTCAACTTATCACAGCAATAGTAACAACAATAAATCATTGGCTGTCGCGGGCCAGATTGATGACAATAAATCATTGGTTGTCGCGGGCCAGATTGATGACACTGGCGGGCCGGATTTGGCCCGCGGGCCGTAGTTTGGAGACCCCTGCTCTAGATCATAACAAACTACTAATAAAACTTGAAGACTCTGGCCTGAGAGGGCCTCTGTACAACTGGTGTGCTAGTTATCTTAGGGACAGGACGTACCGTGTACAAATCGCAGACGAACTCAGTGACACGCACTGCGTGGCTCATGGAACAGCTCAAGGTTCCGTCTGTGGTCCGCTGCACTTCTTAGCTTATGTCAATGACATGAACTCAGTATTTGACCATTGCAAGTCCTACCAATTTGCTGATGACACTTGCCTGCTCATTGCAGGAAAAAATCTTGGAAAAATCATGTCACTCATGCAACACGACTTTGATAGGCTCAATATGTGGTGTCATGATATGGGACTCGTACTTAATGCCCAAAAAACCAAATTAATACACATAAAATCACCTCACCTGAAATGCCAGCGCTGCGAACACCAACTAATAGCTCATTCCCACATTTGTCTACACAATTACGCTAATAATCACTTATCAATCTGTGATACAACACCTTGTTCAAGTATCGAACAAGTAGACACACATACATATCTGGGCTTGATAATCGACAGCAAATTTAACTGGGGTCCCCATGTAGGTCGCGTCTGTGACAAGCTACGCGCGATATTAGCTATAATGCATATTATAAAAAATTGCATGTCCTTTAAAACTCGGCTCCTACTGTACAATGCGTTTGCTAACGCCGTCATTAGCTATGATCTGTCAAGTTATGGTAGAACCTACAAAACTTACCTTGACTCCATCTATAACTTGCAGCTCAGAATATTAAAATTAATTGTGCCTCCAAGCTTAGAAACCAATGCACTGAGGAGTCCAAACTCTTTAAACTTTGCAAAACCCTTCCAATACACGAAAAAGTAAACTTTAATATCCTTAAAGAACAATACTTTAATAAAAATATACAATACAAAATAGAGCATCCTGTGTATACACGACGAGTGGCACAAAAAAAACTTGCTACTGTGAGGGCAAGGAATTGCTACGGCGAGCGGACAAGTACATTCCTTGTACCGCGCCTTATCAATTCTTTGCCTACCTCCATGCGAGAGAAAATTAATGTGAGGAATATTAAATATAAACTCAAATCCTATTTTTTAGCAGAATTGTAGGTAAGAATGCCTGCAGTTCTGTTGGAGGGTACGACTTTTGCCTACTTGATTGTATGTACTGTGTAGGTATTTTGTTTACAATGATTGTATATTTAATTCATCCTTCTATCTATGTATTTATAAAATTGTAATGTCTGTGTACTGAAGTGGGAATCACGTGTATCGCGCACAGGCTCCGGTAGCCTTAGTGATACTTTAAGCTAAGCTTTAATTGTAACTATGTATTCTGGTGAAATATAAAAAAAGAAAAAAAAAGTAAAATTATTATAGTATACCTAACTTTTCTGATATAATTATTATAGTATAACTTCTCTCAACGACGGACCCGGTATTGATCCTACTTATATGATAAATGTGAAAGTTTGTGAAGATGTTTGGATGTTTAGCTGAACAGATCTGGCTTAAATTTGGTGCAGGGATGGATTACTATATTACAAAATATACTTTTACTACTTTTTATCCTAAGAAAAGGTTCCAATGGAAAGCAGGGACGGGGACAGAATTTTACTAGTTTAAATATATAAGGAACTCTTTGATAATTTAATTGTTAGTTTGTTTTCAGGACCTAATTAGTTGTGGATTACACATATTATGATGTTAACAGTTTTACTTACATATTCACCAAATACAAATTAAATAACTCCAAATCAAATTGACAATGACAAAATAATAATAAACAAGTCTGTGCAAAAATCGACTTCCATCTGTCATGTAATTTGTTTACAAAAAAAATGATTTTTAATGTTTCGGAGTTTGGAATTGAGGTTTTATGAATTTTGGAAATAAATAGACAGTGTCTGTAAACGAGAATAAGCTCCAAATGCTTCGATAGTTTCGTTATCTGTATTATTTTATTGTCAATAGTGACATCTATCGGGGAATAGTAAAATAAAAAACGGAAGTGCTCTTATGATAAAACAGCTCTCATATAAAGTTACAGACAAATATGTTGCCTGTTTTTATTTTTACCTGCATTCTAAGGTATTTGTTAAAAAATTAAGATATATATTTAATTTATAATTCAACATATACTTAACAGAAAAGAGTATTACGCCTGTAATTTAATGTTTTTTAATAGAATTCTATAATGCACATACTTTATGAATCAGAAACTTCTGATGAATATAGTGTAGGGAATTTTGACATTCACATAGGGCAGCATTGATCGAATGAATAAGGAATGAATGAATGTTGAAGCGAGATGCTAAATAATCAGTGAAGAACAAAAACTACGAATGAAAAGTGATTTCGGAGAGAAAAATTGAAGCCTTTTCATGTGATTTTGTGAATTTGTGTTTGTGCAAAATTCATTGTAGACTGTGTTTGTATAATATTTTTGGAGCAAAGTTCCCAAAAAAACGTACCGCTTGGTAGTAATATGAGTAATGTTACCAACCAAAATGGAACAGGTCTAGAGCAGCAGGTCTGTACCTCATGTACTACATGCACTTTGTATTGATTTTTACGAAATGGAATGAAATTTTACCTGTAGCTTATATTCTATAAAGACATAAATTACTGAATATAAACTCTTCTAATTCATGATATATCTCATTTTTTTATAATAGCATCGATCTATAAAATTGCAATGCTTTACGTGTCTCAGAATAACCAACATGGCGCCTTAGATCTACTACTTTTCTGGTAGTATCTATTTCATTGATTTTATGAAGAAGTCATTTTGTATGCACCTTCGAAACTTACTTAGATAATACAGTAGTTTTCCAAAGACAGTTACGAGTGAGGTCATTGTCATGCTATATTTGCGTGTCATGGCGGGAGGAAATAAAAATGTTTCTGAGTGTATGTAATATATACTTACGTTGGAATAGCTTAACGAGCTAATATTCTACAGACAGTGAATTTTTAATATTACCGTACTGTACAGTGCAAAAAGTTAGTAGTTACGAGTTCAATCAAGCAATATTTTGTCATGCTTCTGTAGTCGTGTTAGCATGCATAATTTGATATAGTTGAATGGCGATATGTAGCAAGAAGTAACCAACCAATTACACATTACCCTTGAATACCATTTTTATCTGAAAGGTTATAGTGTAGCCAGTTAGATCAATCATAATAGCAATGTTACCCAAGGCTGACTTGTCTTAGAATGTGCTTCTACATAGTTAATCACTTTATCCATCTCTAAAACTTAGCATTCTTTTCAATTATATTGACATCTTGCTATTCAAAATTGAGCATATTGTATTGATTTAGTATGGATTTCAACCTAATAAAGTATCCTTCAAGTTCTTTTGCATTTTTCACTTATAACCATTATCATATTGGCAGCTTGCTGGTCTGGACTTGCAGCCTCAGGCTAATAAGAGTGCTGGCCGCTACATTCCTCCGCACCTGCGCCGGCAGTTGCAGGCCAACACTTCACAAGGTAAATACTGTCTTCTTATTTTTATAAATTTAAATCATAACTTTATTGATGTTCGCAGGATATTTATCTCTGATTCATCAAAGGCTTTGCATAATATATATTTCATTATTTACTCTCAATAGATTGAGAAAGTGGGTCACACTATTCAAGAGTATTTAGTTGTTAGTTTATTGAAATTACCTTATACTCTGTAAAATATGTACCTATATCAATGATAATCATGCCAAGTTTGCAAAATGATATATTTGTTACTATGCAGCATTTTATTTAGGTAACATTATTATTAATAACAAAATATACATATATGAAATCATTTACAAACTTTGGTTGTTTGCTGCACTTTTTCACATGAAACAAAATAGGGGTAGAACACATCACTGATGTAATTTTGTAACACAATTTCCTAATGTTTCCTTTCTTAAAAATGTGATTCAAATAGATTTTATTGATGTAGTAGGTGTTACAGCTGATAAAAATTATACAGATGAAAATCTTAAAATAAGGTAGAAAGAGCCTTTCTTATTTAAAATGTTCAGTTTTCACTGTGGCCAAAAGTTAGGTATAGATTTTTTTATGATAATGAAACAATACAACTTGCATAATATCACATTTCCCAGTGGTGCAAGGTAATATGACACTTATGGACACATTTATCATCTCAACTGTATCTTAATCCTCAATTAAATCCTGTTCAAAAAATTATACTATGTGTATGTCTCATTTATTTTGAAAGGTGTAAATTATACCTAGAATGAAGTGCTTACAAGAACCTGGAAACTTGTTTTAGTATTAAATTACCTGCACAACTGTTTTGTTGTTCAGGTATGATTATCACCTCTCTCAAAGGTCAGTGAACTATCGTAATTATTATTATGTTACCATTCTCTGATACATTTCACAGGACTTAAATATACTGTGATCTCTCTTAAATTGTAACAGACCAATGCCATGATAAAATAATTTTCAACTCAAAAACATTTGGGGTAATGACTTTTATATCTTTTTTCTTATCATTTATTGTGTATTGTTATAGTTAAATGACCCAATTTATGACTACTTTAGGTGTCGCAAAGGTCAACCTGATGTACTCAATTCCAGATTGGTCCATCAAATTAATATGATGAATTTACTTATTGTTTATGCAAGTGTTACTATTTAGAAAGGTTTTTATTAAAGCTTAAACAAAGAAGGGAGTGACTGAGGAAATTACATCTTAGGAATATATGGGGAACAATGACGTACTGTGACAATCTCAATTGAGCAGGCAGATGTTGACTATTAGCAGTACTTAATGAATGAATTGTTTTTTTTTCGTACAATTATCAATAAGCTCAATGAACTAATTATACAGACATACCTTAATGAGTTATACTATTTCTCAACAAAATAGTATGAAACCTTTTGGAACCATCAGAATAAGATTTCTCATTCTATTTTGGAGCGGGTAGCTCCAAAAGCTCTAGGAAAGTACCTTCATTGTATTGTAAACGGCAATTTAACAATGCTTTCTTAGTGCTAGATTACTGTTGGCAAAATTATCAGAGTCCATTGAGGAAAAGGGTAGGGATTGTATAACATAATATATGAAGGACACAGTTGCAAAAATGTATTACCGAAGGAAACCACATAGGTACTATCAGATCTTAAGTTTTGGTACATTATCTGATAAATCTGTTAAATTCTGCTGTAATAGTTACTTATAGGTACACAATTAGAAAATTTAATTTATGAGTATATTTTTGTACTGTACACCGACCCCAAATAAATTTTGGGATAGGGGCAGGAGGATGATGATGATGATGATGATGATGATTTTTGTACTGTACACATCCATAAATAATATATTGTATGATTCATTAATTGATTTCAATGTAATGAAAGGTTTATATTACATCAAAATCAATGATACATAGCTTTTGGTAAAAGCAACATCTGTGATTTCTAAATGGTTTCCAAATTTGAAATTTAATATTGCTTTTTAAAATTTAAATAGATGATCTAGAAGACAAATATTCTATGAGTACAAGATTTGGAGTTTCTTTCTGTTTTAAATATATGTTTTTTATATTCTCACGCCTGCTTATCCCCGAAAGGGTAGGCAGAGGAGTATTTATGCCCACATTTCGCCAACTATCTTCGGTCCTACGAGCAAGCCTGCTGTATACCAGCCTACAAAACAACTATGCCAACCCTGTTACAGATCTGTCCCAAGTCCCAATTGAAATTAAACAACTCTTTATGCCCAAATGGAAGCTCATTTACAATAAAGTAAAATGAAAACAAAACCAAGTCAAACATTAACTTCTTTCCTGACATATTACTAGTTCTAGAATTAGCATGTTTTTTTCTAGATAATCAAAATCTTGAGCTTATGATTCAATGATAAAATTATTTAATGATATGCTGTATTTCTGCAAGTGCTGATAGCTGATAGGAACAGTTGATAAGTACTACCCAGTGTTATCATAGTTTAATGCAATTCATAAACATTTCAATAGTAAATATTATTAAGGCTAGGATTAATAGCATTGTCGCATAATTCCTAGCCTTCTGATTTCAATTAATTGCATTATCACGATAGTGCTGATTGTTTTCTTTCCTAGTCGAGAGTGCATCGGTTGATTGAAGAGCTATAGATAATACATTGATATGTACAGGGGAAGAGTCTAAGCGTCCAAGCTTAGACGACCGTCCGAACGACCAAAGGGACGGCCGTTCATCATTGGGAGGCAACTCTAGAACGTACGACCGTGGTGGTCGGCGCGACGACCGCGACCGTGACCGTGAACGTGAATACGATCGCGGGCACGACTCGCGATTCCCGCGCAGGGACCGCGGTATGTCCACTTATTTCCAACATAAGGCGCGATTAGACAGTCGTTATATATCGCAATCCTGTCAATATATATTGCTGATATTGATAATATAGACACAATATTGATGTGCAAATGCGATTCGTGCCTTTATTATTTGATCACACTGGATCGCGATATTTATTGACGATCTATACGCGTCCATACTCATATTTGACTAACCTCAAAATCATCATCATTGTCTCAATTTAGATTTTTTTTCTATAAACTACCAAATCTTGTAAAAAAAAATTACCTCATACCTATATTTATTTTCACATTTACAAACTTCTAGAATTTTATAGACGTTACACACTAGGATAATTACACTGATTGGGGATTCAGGCTGGATTTCATATATATACATTGATAAATATAAACGCGTTTTATCCAATTTACATTACATTGTACTCATCGAATTTCATTCGTAAAACTCTTGTTGTACAGATTTTTACTTATGAAATCCAGCCCTAATCAGACGGCCCCGTTTGGAGTTGCTAAATTTAACCCCCGCAGCAAAAAAATGTTTCTGAGCGTGTTCGTTTGACATTGAATGCGTTCAACACCACTTCATAACCATTTGGGTTACAGCTTACATGGTCGTTTATAATATTCCACCCTAAAATAATTAGTTATTATAATTTTTTAATATTTTATACTTGACACTAAATGTGACTTTCTTCACTAAATCTAAATCAAGATGCTGAAACAGAGCCGTATCACTCAGGTCGTGATTCAGGATACCAAAATGGAGACTCAGAACGCTGGGCAGAGTCAGACAACAACAGATGGTCTGAGCGCGGGGGCGGTGGCCGCAGTAGCGCGGCCCCGACAGGTGGCGGCAGTACCACAAGTTCGCGCGAGTCGCGCGACGTACGTCGCGACGAGGACTTCAACGAACCACCGCCGCCGCGCAACGACCGCTGGAAGGAGCCGGAACCCCGCGCCGATGAGCGCTCGAATTCACGCTGGCCCTCCGACGATGTGCGTCGCACAAGTTCCCGCAGGGACGAGGTATGTTCACCCTACGCTCCGTAAACACTGAAGTATACAGCCTGGTTTCTACTGCAAGCGGAGGGGACTCCAACGGACTCGCGTTTTGCATACTCGCTTAAAGCAGTATAAATAACTAGAATTTTACAATCGACATCATAGTTCATCTTATATTCATAGTAATCAATTTAAAATTTAAGAGTTATATTTAACAATTAAATGGTATTGCTTGTTAACTTTAAAAAAAATTAAAATGTTAGTGCAGTTTATAATTACTTATGTTTTGTAGAATGATTGGACGGTCCCGTTACCTCGCGACGAGCGGCAGGAGTTGGAGTTGTTTGGCACTGGTAACACAGGCATCAACTTCTCGAAGTACGAGGATATACCGGTTGAGGCTAGCGGCGACCGCGTCCCAGAATTCATCACCAGTGTAAGTATCTGAAGAACTATATAATCAATTCCTTCATCACCTTTACTTTTTATTTATTATGTGGTCCGTCCATTTGATGGTAAGCTTAGGCGAGAAAAGGAGTCACTGATTTATATCCTGTCCCACTATCAAGCACATTGTATAGGACAGGTCAAAGAGAGTTTACAAACTTCGAAAACTATAGCATCTTAACGATATTTTCTTTGTTAAAGTTGGCGATGCCAGGATTCCATAGTTGGTAAATTTCCGTATTCAATAGTAGTGTGTCATGTGGTGTTAACAATTCTTCAAGATTGCTCAATATGTAGCAAGATGAGTAATAAATTTTTTACAGAATTAATCAAATTATAAGCCTTTTTTGTGGAATCTGAATCCACCAAATCATAATAATTAAAACAAAACTTGTAAAATGATGAAACATGATCCCAGATGGGAAATTGGTTTTTTAGGGTTTCATTGCCAAATGGCAAAAAACGGAACCCTTATAGATTCGTCATGTCTGTCTGTCTGTCCGTCCGTATGGCACAGCCACTTTTTTTCCAAAACTATAAGAACTATGCTGTTGAAACTTGGTAAGTAGATGTATTCTGTGAACCGCATTAAGATTTTAACACAAAAATAGAAAAAAAAACAATATATTTTGGGGGCTCCCCATACTTAGAACTGAAACTCAAATTTTTTTTTTCATCTTACCTAACCCATACGTGTGAGGTATCTATTGGATAGGTCTTCAAAAATGATATTGAGGTTTCTAATATAATTTTTCTCTAAACTGAATAGTTTGCGCGAGAGATACTTCTAAAGTGGTAAAATGTGTGTCCCCCCACCCCCCTGTAACTTCTAAAATAAAAGAAAGATAAAACTAAAAAAAATATATGATGTACATTACCATGTAAACTTCCACCGAAAATTGGTTTGAACAAGATCTAGTAAGTAGTTTTTTTAATACGTCATTAATCGTAAAACGCAATTTACCTTTCATTCGATCAACTCAAATGTAAAATTTAAAAAAAAGCATTACTATGTTACTCACTGCTACGGAACCCTTCATGTGCGAGTCCGACTCGCACTTGGCCCCTTTTTATACCACTTAGGTGGCAGACAAGCAAACAGCCCACCTGATGGGAAGCGGTTACCGTGGCCTTTGGACGTGTGCAACACTAGGAGCGTCACACGCGCGGTGCCGACCCTGTATAAAACCTTCTAATGCCCTTCGTTTATCTCAGTGTGTTCAGTTGCAGATGCATTAATCTGTCGCTAGTACACTTAGAACGAGGCCGAATGGCCATTGGGTCTTTGTACATCATTTTATTTATACAAATTGATGGCCTTAGAATTAAAAACGCTTTGAAAAGAATACATGCTCAACTGGTGACGTAATTTGAAATATCCGCTTGAAACGCGTATGGCTAGGTGACTCTCTGAGTCACAAAGGACCTTTCAGCTTCATTTAATGTGGATGAATACCATTTAATTACTACTATATGCTTCGAACATTATCTCTAGTAAATTATACATACTCACGTTTGTATATCGCTGAAGGAAGAGGAAATTATTATCTATTTCGCCGGATTGTATTCTATAAACAATATAAATTCAATTTGGGTCAGAATCATCTGGTGAGTGGGGTATTCCCTTATTTGTAGCAGTCCAACGGTATCTAACCTAATGGTTAAATAAAAAATTAAATATACTTGCATATTGATGTTTCTGCTATAGTTTGTGAGTGAAATCCTGGGGAATTCCTTACTTATATCTGTGACTGAACACCGTATGGTTTTAATCGGCCTATTCCAACGTAACCACGTCATCGCTAGCCCCGGTGACGTGGTCCCTGTGGGAGTTTCCTTTCCACACGTTATAAAATAAGTTAGTAAGGGAAGGTCGATCGTGGTAGAGTGCACTCTATAGCATATAATGGGAACCGGTAGGTACCGCTTTCAGGCTTATTATTAGTATGGAGGAGACTTGCTGCTGAGACCGTTAACACAAATACTAGGAATGTGCCAAGAAAAAGAAATCACAAATTGTATCTTGTGTAGCCTTTTTTTTAAAGTATTTGTGTGATAGTCAATTTCATTTAAACGTTGCAAGCGTTTATTAACGTCAAACGCAAACCATATTATAAACTACTAGCTGTTACCTGCGGCTCCGCCGGCGTGGTTGTCTGTTATCGCAAAGTGGACGTCCATACGAACTATCATCCCCCCACAGATCGAAATTTCAAAAACGCTCTATAGCATATTTATTAATTATAAAGTGCCTATAACAATACAAAGATTCATGGCGATATCTTCGAAAATGACGTGCTTTCTTTTCTAACTTTTCGTTTGTAATTTTCACCCCCTGAAAAAGAGTGGAAGGGGTTCAAATACCCCTTCAACTCTTTTTTTCGTGACAAAAAGTAGCCTAT
Source organism: Cybosia mesomella (assembly GCA_946251805.1). Lineage (NCBI taxonomy): Eukaryota > Metazoa > Arthropoda > Insecta > Lepidoptera > Erebidae > Cybosia > Cybosia mesomella. Next base: position 21,763,343 of record OX276390.1, on the reverse strand, counting down.
GCCCTTTCTCAAGCTCTAGTCCAGATGGACTATGGATGCGTGAAAAAAAACTCAACAAGTCTTAAGTTTATACTTGTTATTGCAGTTTGAGGATGTTAACCTGACGGAAATAATGCGTTCGAATATATCCGCCGCTCGCTATGACAAGCCAACCCCGGTGCAGAAATACGCGATCCCGATAGTACTGGGGCACAGAGACGTAATGGCGTGCGCACAGACTGGTTCAGGCAAGACGGCCGCTTTCCTCGTACCTATACTCAATCAAATGTACGAAGCAGGACCCGTTAAGCACATGGGGTGAGTACCTATTACCAACGAATACTTATCTCTGACTTATGGATACATGATTTATGGATACATTTTTGCTTTTGTAGGTCATACAATCGACAGCAGAATCGCAAACAGTACCCACTGGGATTGGTGCTCGCCCCGACGCGCGAGCTCGCTACTCAGATTTACGATGAGGCTAGAAAGTTTGCCTATCGCTCTCGCGTTCGCCCTTGCGTCGTGTAAGTATAAGTGTCTATGCTTTATATTATTTACACATTTGGACCAATTCACCTTTATCTTGTGGGCTTGTAAATATAATTATCGTATTTACGAATGAATTTTGAAGCATTTATTATGCTAACTTCTACTTGTCGATTCTGGAATAATTTTTAATCATTATTTTTAAGACATCTGGCCAAATTATACGAGTGAATTTTCAAGCATCAGACTGTCGCGAGGTCAAATTTCTTCCTCTATATAGTTTTTCCAAATCAATTTTTTTTTTGTCAAATTTCTTCTTCCTTAGACATCATGTTCAACAAAAGTTGCTAACATTGCAGGTACGGCGGTTCCCCGATCCACGAGCAGTTCCGCGAGCTGGAGCGTGGCTGCCACCTGCTGGTGGCTACGCCGGGGCGTCTGGTGGATATGTTGACCCGCGGGCGGGTGGCTCTGGACCACTGCCGCCATCTCGTGCTGGACGAAGCCGACCGAATGTTGGACATGGGCTTCGAGCCTCAGATCCGCAAGATCGTCGAGAGTCACACAATGCCCAAGACGGGCGAGCGCCAGACGCTCATGTTCTCTGCGACTTTCCCTAAGCAAATTCAAGTCTTGGCGCAAGATTTCTTGCATAACTACGTTTTCCTCGCAGTTGGTCGCGTGGGTTCGACTTCTGAGAATATCACCCAGAAGGTAATGAATAGTAACAATTTTTTTGTTGAACACAATGGACATTAGTGTCAATTCTTCTATTGAAAAATCGTAGCGGTATGGGCGTGGAATTTCAGAAACGCAAAATGACAGATTAGCAAATTGTCAGGTAGTAATTTTATTTCTGACATTTACTTGATAATTTTTTGTAACTTTAAATGATTTTTTTTAAAAACAATTATAAATTATAATGCATAGTAACAAAGTTTACATACATTTAAGTAGTTTATGAAGTAGCTGTTAGACATATATAGGTTTCCCACGATAGTTTCTTTAATTTAGAGCAAGCAGAAAAGATAGCCTAAAAAGTAAATAGTGATAAATCAAGCAAGACATTTAATGTAAATATTTATGACCCGATTCTACAAATATACGCATTGAACTTTCAGGTGGTGTGGGTGGAAGAAATGGACAAGCGTTCTTTCTTGTTAGATTTGCTGAACGCTTCTAATTTACTCCAGCGCCCGAGTACTGAAGAGGATCAACTTATCCTAGTATTCGTCGAGACCAAGAAAGGTTTATATCTGAATTATTTGATATTATATTGGTTTCATTATATGTTTACGTACGATCGTGAAGTGATGGGTTCGAATCTGAGGTCAGGAAAAGCAGGTTTAATATAACATGACACCAAATATTAGGTAGCAAAATGTTTAAATAATAACACACCCTTTTGAGAATATGGCCCCTGAAGCGTATATTATGAAACTAGCGGCCGGGGTCAAAGTTTCGCCCGGTAATAAATTCGTGAAAAAAAACCTATAACCCGATGCAGCGCTATCTGCAGGCGCAAAAAAATAGATAAAAACTACCTTTGAGGCCGGTTGTGTATATAGTGTTTTGAGCTCAATCAATGCTGAACCTTTTGAGTTTTTGAAGAGCATTTGTACCAACTTAACATTTTTATACACATTGATATCTGATATTGACACGTTTTTATATCGTATGCTAACCAATAATTGTTACGATCAGGTGCCGACCAACTAGAAGAGTATTTGGATAGTATGGGCTACCCAGTGACGTCGATCCACGGCGATAGAACGCAGCGAGAGCGCGAGGAGGCGCTTCGACGGTTCCGCTCTGGGCAGACTCCCATCCTCGTGGCGACGGCTGTGGCGGCTAGAGGTTACATTCCTTCCTATTTCTATTCTATGTCTGAATTATATATTTTTAAGGGCACCTAAGGCATAACAGACTGTTTTCTCAGCTGAGGACTGGGCGTATTAACTTGTAATATTAGACTACTAATATTACATTAGTTAAAAGAAACCAAAATGACTAGCCTTCCCCCTAACCCCTCCAGCTAAGAGCTAAATTGCATGTTAGGTTTGGGTTCACGTCGGTAGTGTAATGGCCAAAATTCGAACCCGGGATCTCTCGGTTGTCTGGCCGACTCTTTAACCACAGCTACTGACTCTTTTCGGTGTTATGAGACAAAGAAATGACCAAAAATCTGTGTTTGGTCATCTTTTTAGGGATTTTCTTTAGAAAAGCCCTATTGCTATCGAGTTGTCGTCGACGTCGTCGTCGTTGCCAATTTTCTGTCACGGTTTTGGGTATGAAGGAGATGAGCTATCGAGTTGCTGTTTTCGGTAATAGATTCGTGCTGGGGTGAACCATTGCAAGATAAAGAAAAAATCGCAAAAAATCTCAAAAAAAAAACCGCAAAATCGAAAATCCCTTGTATTCGGCTGAGCTCGTCTCAGGAATTCAACTTGTTCTTATTCATGCTAGCATAGTCGAAGCGAAATTCTTCACAACCAAAGCCAACCGTCCAATCAGCGTTGGTCGCTCGCTGATGCACGTGTTCGGTAGAATTCGAGCGAATTTGTTATCTCCAAAGAGATAGGAGCATTACGTTGTTCAGATAAGGGTGAATTTGTTATTCCAACTAAGTATAGCATAAACACTTCGATATTCTTCGAGCCTGTGCTACCTTGAATTGACCCCAAGATCGTTTAAACCTAGTAAGTCTACGAGAGATTTACCATGTATGGTTTTGAGTATCCGATATTTTGCAAGCGCTATGATCACGCTCTTATGCCAATGATAGTTTAAAAGCCTAAAAAGAACTTAGGGTCAATTGAAGCTAATGCATAGAATCCGAGTTACTTATTTATGATGTGACGCAAATTTTGAAATGACTCATTTGGCACAGGACTGGATATCCCCCACGTGCGTCACGTGATCAACTTTGATTTACCGTCGGACGTTGAGGAGTACGTGCATCGCATCGGCCGTACGGGCCGCATGGGCAACCTGGGTGTTGCCACGTCGTTCTTTAACGACACCAACCGTGGCCTCGCGCGAGAACTTGTGCAGCTCCTCGTCGAGGCCAAGCAGGATGTACCTAAGTAAGTTTATATACACCTTTATCTTTACGGTGAAAACGGCTGCCATAAAACATTCGAAACTTTGGGCACCCACGATACGAACGAAATACGTATTAGCCATGTAGGTACCCTTAATAGTTTAGATTTGTTCTAGGAACAAAGTGTCACGTGCCGTCTTCGGACCCGATTGCGTTATAAATGTAGTCCATGGAACCGATTGCCCGAAACTTAGGTCCGCAACTGCGGATGTTTCATGGTAGGCCTATCGGAACAAGTGTCACGGGCCGTCTTCGGACCTGATTGCGGTATAAATGTAGTCCATGGAATCGATTGCCCGAAACTTAGGTCCGCAACTGCGGATGTTTCATGGTAGGCCAATAGTATAACTTCTCAACAACTTTCTTTTCTTTCGAATATAATATGATTGAGCAGTGAAATATAATAGAGAAAATTTAATTTTGACTGAAAATTGAAACCGCAACTTTTTTTTGATTATTGAATGAACAGCTTATTTTCAAGTTGACATTCTCATAATATATTCTCATGATATTGAACTGTAATATCAGATAAGATTAATAATATAAGTATATATAAGACTAATCGAATATTAGTTAGTTATTGTAGAAATAATTCATGTCTCTTAATTGTTTTTGAATAAGGATGTAATATCCAAACCATGAGAGCCCCTTGCTTCTCAATTTTTCATTCACTGCATGTTTCAAACTTCATCTAATATATTCATTTTGTATTCTGTCCATACTCGTCACACCACATATGCATCTTAACATTCGGCATTACCTTCAAGTGGAGCATAGGCCTAAAAAGTTTATCTCTTGCAGCTGGCTGACGAGCACGGCGGCCGATGGGCGCCTGGGCGGCGGCGGGAGACGCACGGGCGGCAGTCGCTCGGGCGGTGGGCGCTTCGGTGGCGCCAGCAGCAGCAGCTTTGCCGCGCGCGACTTCCGCACGCAGCCGCGCCAGCCGCCACGCTCTGCCGGACCCTCCACCATTGGTTCCGGTTCGTATCACGCCCTAGTTCGAAATACTTAGATGCACTGTGTGAACTGAGTTCCTAGTGCAAGTTAATTTATGTTAATAAGAAGAATATGGTTTTAAATATTGGGTGCTTTGGGACCCCGCCAAGTTTTCTTTGAGGCCCAAGCTAACCTCGCTTGAATAAGATCTTGCCACATTTGGTGCAGGTGACAAGACAATATAATGTTAGTTACTATGGAACTAATCACACGAACTAAGTGTCCACAAGAGCTCAACTATGCAGCTGTTTTGTTTGAGTTTTGGGTTTAGCTTTGATAAGTACCTTCACATGAATCCATGTGATGTCCAGAATCTGGGTGGCTATCATGATATACATGACAGATTAGTTAGGAAGAAATGATTTGCCTTGTTGAACATTTGAACATGTAAGTCCTGTCTCGCAGGCTTCGGCTACGGCGGCGGCTCGTATGGCGGCAACTACGGCGGCTCGTACGGCGGCGGCGGCGGTGGCAGCTCCGGTGGCCCCGACTGGTGGGACTCTTAAGCGCCGCCCCCTCTCTTCGCACCGCCGCGACCCCCCGTATTCGACCCCCTCATTCGTAACTTAAGCGATGTGAAACGTTCTAGATTAATATATTTTATTTTAATTCGTAAACTGATAGTTGGACTGAAATTGACCTGTGACTATTTAATACGATGTTTGTACAATAGAGAGAGCGGTGCGACAGACCGGGCGGGCGCGCTCTGCCGAGCTCTGAATCTCAGTGTGCGGCTCGCCGGCCCCCGCCTCGGTCACGCGCATACAGCGCGGGCATGCCTAACAAATGTCTGTGAATAATTCTGCGATAATGGTAGTTCGCGATCATTAATGAAGTAATCGATAGATTAAATCTTGATCACAAGTTTCGTTTGCGTCACGTGCGCCGTGACTCGCACGCGTTTTGTCTTTTTTAACGATTATGTGAGAGTAGTCTATTAATATAGAAATATTTTTGATGTCCAATCTGTATCGTGAATTCTTTAGTGGAACGATGTGTATTTTCGATTTTCTATTTCCTAACGGATTCATTGCATCACTCATGACACTGAAACTTTGAAGCATTTACGCACCCTAAAATCGATGTAGCTAATGGAGCAGTAGATTTAGAAATTGAAAAGTACCGATACAGTATCATAGCGAATAATTACTAAATTTTGTCTGTAGAAATCCCATATTGTAATATCTGTCTTCGACGTGATCTATAATTTGAATGTGAATTTACCAATAAAAATTAAGAAACTGGATAATTTTGTTTGTTTGTCTTCTATCTATCCTATAGCAATTTACTTCTGGGGTAGTGAGACGTAACATGTGAATCTTTAAAATAATATGTTATCTATCTCAGCTCAGACTGTCAAATAGACCGGGAGCTGGTGACAGGTGACGTTCCACGATTTTGTCGTGCATGCCTTTTTAAGGCTTGATAACTCACCCTAAAGTATCAATGATAGTTGGGGTTTTAGCCCCCCGCGCGTCTTCTTCATAAGGAAAAGCGCTTTTCTTTGTGTAGCGGATTTTCGTATTTTTCCGTGATAGTATACTGCATGGCATTGTAATATACGGAAGTTTAAACAAATTAAATCTGTAATAATTGATGGCATGCACTCCGCAGCGGCCTAAGATGATCATAGGATTCTGAAAACCTGAACAAAAATAAATAGCAATTCCGTGTTTTGAAATTACATGCATGCCGATATAAAGAATGGAAGTTTTTGTAATAAACACTGGAAAAATTGGCATGCACCCCTCGTATGACCAACGGTGGTAAATTTCCGGATAACTCTGTAAAATTTGAACACAGATTTTCCGTGATTCCAAACTGCATGCCATTGAAAGGATACTTAATTTGTATCATTAATTAATAGTAGGAAAATTGACATGCACACCATGTTGCAAAATAGAGGCATGCATGATGAAAGTTGCAAAAGCAAATTTGGGTGACTTGTTTTTGCATGCCGTTTTGTATTTCGTGAATTTACATTATTTTAAGTCATGAATGTAAATGGCATGCATGTAGCTACAACCCAACATACAAAATTTGTGAAAAAATTGAATAAACATCAAAATTTTGCAATTGAAAAAAAAAACTGAACAATGCCGTGACTTCTTGCTGTATGCCGCTTTGTATTTTGTTAGTAGATACTATTTTATGCTGAAATGCGAAATGGCATGCATGTAGCTTCATGAAAATTGTTTAAATAAACAAAAAAAGATGGTCACTGTTTATATTTATTTTCTCAATTCTTTGATGTTCATTATTCTACTAGAAATTTCATTCTTTTCAGTTCAGTTCTTTTCTCCTTATGTTTAAGACGCGCGGGGGGGCTAAATCCCCGACTATCATTGATATTTTAGGGTTAGTTATCAAGCCTTAAAAAGGCATGCACGACAAAATCGTGGAACTTCACCTGTTACCAGCTCCTGGTCTAATAGTAAATAATTTTGAATGATAAAGAATATTATTTCCTCATAAAAATCAATAACTAAAAACGTTACCTATCTCAGGTACTGTATTGTTTTAAAACAGCCTTTAATTAATGTTCAGTAGAATCATGTCTGCACAGACTGGTGTTCTAAAGTGGCAAAAGTCAAAACTAAAGTGCTTAAAACTCCATGATAAAACTACGTGACTCATATTAGGGGTATGACTTAAAACTAAAGGGCTCTAAACTTTCCATAATAATCTGTAAAAATCATTCCAATCATCATCATCCTATCGCTAGCTCCGATCGCATCGGAGGCTGTCACCGGGATCCGCTGTCTGACTTTTACTTCTCCACTGCGCATCCGTAGCGAGATCATTGGCACGCATGTCATTTTCTACATCGTCAAGCCAGCACTTCTTAGGTCTACCCTCCTACCGGGGCCCGGCGGAGGTGGCATGGCCAGATATATGCTACCGTCGCCGCAGAATGTGGCCGAACCAACGGGGGTGACTCCTGCATTTTGTGCGCGATTTCATGGACATGAAGGCTGCTCCGGATACTTACGCGTGACTCCACAAATCCACCGCAGCATATTTATCTCCGTGACACGCAGCTCCTTGTGTCGCTCTAGCAATGGCCACACTTCGCAGCCGTGTAAAAGGACAGGCCTAATGATTGTTTTATAGGCCTGTCCCTTTAATCTAACCGTCATTTTGGGGTCACAAATGACACCAGTCACCTCATGCCTCTTGGCGCATGCAGCGGCAATGCGCACCTTGACGTCGCAATCGATATCAAATTCGAATTTTGATTAAAAAAAAGGTACTTAACCTGGTCCGTGCGCACGACCAAGTTATCATCTATGCGGACGGGTGTGGGATCTATAGAGTTTAACGTCATGGACTCAGTCATGGCCAAATTTAACTTCAGATCGCGGTTTTCACCGCGCCTCCTTCCACGTCTTCACACGCTGCACCAATCTACCCCTGTCCGCATCCATCATAGCGATATCATCAGCATACATGAGTAGCCACGGAGGCTGCTCATATGAGTTTCTGATGCTGTCCGACAAAACGTTTAGGTAATACCACGCTGAACAGCTCCCCGACGTTGATGGGGAAGGGTTTCGTGTCGCCAACAGCGGTCCGAGCTATGGAATCCGAATCGCGGTACATGTCTCGGATGATGTCAATATAGGATTCTGGGAACCATTTGGACCGCAGATTCCACCAGATCACCGCGCGAGGAACACAGTCGAAGGCCTTCTGTATGTCTGAAAACGCAATGCAGAGGCGTATTCTTCGCCCTGTATTTCTCCGCGACAATCCTTAGGGCAAAACCGAGTTCATAGTTCCGTGACCGGATCGAACCCCATACTGACACTCCGAAAGTATACACTCTTGTCGGATCCGGGAGTCAATTAATTATCCTCTCGTAGAGCTTCATGGTGTGGGACATTATCTTTATACCGCAGTATTTATTATTTATTTCCAACGGGGACGCCGGTGACCTGGCGGGTGATCAACCTTACCTTAGTGGGTCATTTCACCCATTTCCCCTGATCCTCCCTTTTGGGGAGGATATGGTTACCCGGCAATCACGGCGTTCCGTTGAACCTACCTGTATCCTTGCAAAATCTTACGATCTGGTCCACCTTCAGATCCTCCAGGTTTTCTGTGTCCAGTGTATCCAACCCCATTGTCTCCCATCTTATCAGTGAGTACATGGGGCATTCGGCGAGCAGGTGGAAGCTGGTCTCGTCACCATCCATGCACTCAGGGCATTTGGGGTCGGTTTTCACGCCTATCAGTGTCAGGTGCCTGTTCAGTCGGCTGTGTCCTGTTAGCACTTCTATGACGAGCCTCATGCTAACTCTGGAGAGTTTTATCAGTTGGCTCGTTCTTTTTTGTCTATGCCTTTTATGAATATCTTCGACTGTCTCATGCCTGTCGATGATCTCCATCTCCGGTTGGTCTCTGCTTCAATGCTTCGGCTGATTACTCCCTTGGTTATTTTATGGGCAATTGGTAGCCTAGGCTCCGGGCCAACCAGGTTTTCATCAGCCCCTTTCCTGGCCAGTTCATCTGCTAGTTCGTTGCCTGTGTTGCCCTCGTGTCCGGGTACCCAGGCAATCGTCACATCAGCTGTTCTGGATAGCCTTTCCAATAACTTTTTGCACTCTTTGACAACTGCTGATGTTGTCTCTACTTTTCCAAGTGCCTTCAGCGCTGCCTGGCTGTCGCTGTAGATGGTGACCTTTCCCGTGTTATTTAGGTGGCCTGCCATTTCCGCGCATTCCACGATAGCGAAGATTTCTGCTTGGAAGACACTTGCAAACTTTCCTAGGGGTATTGACCTATTTATCTCTGTACCGTCTGCGCACTTGATGTGTACTCCTGAGCCAGAGAGCTTTGTTGTCTCCTTCCTGGAGCCGTCTGTGTGGCAGATGGTGCCATTGGTGTTCATCTGCCAGTCGTCTCTCGGTCCTATGTGTATTCTATATTTCTTGTCAAAGGTACTGTCTTTCCTTATCAGATCGTTGTTTGAAAAGATCATTGATAGTCTTTCTTCGTAGTCTTGACTGATCGTGGCATGGCCCTCATCTAGTGTGTTGCCAGTCCATAGACCAGTGCTTTTCAGTTTGAACCACTGTTCAATCGCTCTCTTTTTCGTTTCCAAGTCTAAGGGGTTTAGGCCTAGTATGATCTCGAGCGCGGCCGTGGGTGTTGTCCTCATCGCGCCGGTGGTCATCAGGGCCGCCAGTCTTTGAACTTTTTCTAGTTCTTGTTTATTTCTTCCTACGTTGGCTTTATGCCACCATACTAGGGCGCCATGTAGAATTCTCGGCATGATGATTGCCTTGTAGATCCAGAGTACTGTGGCTGGCTTTATTCCCCAGCTTCTTCCTATTGCACTTTTACATTGCATCATGGCCATTTGTTCGAGCATGTGTTGCTTATGTGAGCCTTGAAGGTCAGCTTGTTGTCCAGTTTGACTCCCAGATATTTGACTTCCTTCACTACTTCCAAGTCAAGGTTATCTAGTTGTACCGGTTCAGCACTTCCGATTTTCCTTTTGTTGGTGAAAAGAACTAGTTTGGATTTGTCAGGATTGAGATTAAGGCCTTTGCTCCTGCACCATCCTAGTGCTTCTTTCAAACCTCTGTTCATGATGTTGCACGACTTTGCCTGTGATTAGGAGCACACCGTCATCAGAGTATACCTGTGTGTATATGTGCATCCTGTTTATCTTGTTAACTAACTCGTCTATTAGCAGGCACCACAATAGTGGCGATAGACATCCACCTTGAGGGAAGCCTCTCCTAGCTATCACCGTACGCTTTGTTCCTGCTATCTCTGCTTGTATCAGTCGGTGTTTTAGCATGTTTTTCACCCATTCTGATATGTCTTTGTCTATGCCTTCGCGATTTAGGGTATTCTCTATTGAGGCCGGGGTTGCCTTGTCGAAGGCGCCCTCGACATCGAAGAAGCAGCCCAGTGCATATTCTTTGTTGCTCATGGATCTTTGCACTTTGTTTACCAAGTTATGGAGTGCGGTCTCAGTTGACTTGCCTTCCATGTATGCATGTTGGTTATGGTGAAGTGGAGATCCGCTTTTGACTATTTGTTCTCTAATTATTCTGTCTAGTATTTTCTCTAGTATCTTGAGTAAGAATGAGGAAAGACTAATACATCTAAAGGCTTTAGCCTCTTGGTACATAGCCTTGCCAGGTTTAGGTATAAAGACCGCTCTTACTTCTCTCCATTTCTTTGGGATGTATTTCATTCTGATGCTGCTATTGTATAGAGCCAGAAGATCGTCACTAATGTACTTGATTGCTATTTGTTGCATTTTTGGGAAGATCTCGTCCGGTCCAGCGGCTTTGTAGGGCTGGAATGACCGGACACTCCACATTATGTGCTCTTTTGTGATTAGTGCCTTCTCCACCGTCTCCACTCTGGGATTCGTATCAGTTGGCGTTTTATCACCTATGTATTCTTCACTTTCTGGAAAGTGTGTTTCCATCATCACTTCTAGTATCTTTTCCGGATCGGTTATTAGTTCGTCTCCGCTCTTAATGCTTCCTAGTTTGCAGGTATTGGTTTTAGAGAACATTTTTACCAGACGTGCTGCGTCAGGGTATTTCTCTACTCCTTCGCAGAAGGCTTTCCAGCTATTCCTGTTCTCTCTTCTGCATTCTTTTTTGAATATGTTTCTTTCTCTCTTATATATGAGCCAGCTTTCCTCATCGCCCTTTTTTAGGGCCTTTCTGAGAGCTCGTCTGGTCATTTTCCTTTTCTTCTCTAGTGCCCTTGTCCACCAGGATTGTCCTTTGCCTGGTTTGATCTCTTTGAGTGGGCATGCCCTGTGGTATGCTTCTCTCAGAGCTTCGTCCAGTCTGTTGGCTTCTCTTTCAATCTCACCGGTGTCTTTTAGCGAGGTGTGGTTGCCTGGGCTCCATGTCTCAATATGGTGTACATATGTGTTCCAGTCGGTTTTCCTCGCGTTTCTGACTAAAGTTTTCTCAACTTTGGCTCCCAGACTGAAGGTTATTCTTCTGTGATCCGATTTTGAGTCGCTTTCATCTACTTTCTAGTCTGTTATGTGCCTGCTTATCCTTTCTGTGGCATTTGTAATATCCAGCACTTCTCTTCTAGTTTTGGTAACGAATGTTGGCGTGATGCCTTCATTTATTATGTCAAAACCTGTAGCGCTAATAAAATCCAATAGTAAGTCACCTTTTTTATTGCAGTCCGTGCTGCCCCACACCACATGGTGGGCGTTGGCATCACAACCTAGAATAATCGGAATGTTCTTACCTTGGTATTTTCTTGTTATGTCTTCCATTTCTTGTGATGGTGGTTTGAAGTCTGCCTCGCTGGGTATATATGCGGAGACTAAAAGCACCCTCTCTTTGTTGCCTGTGTTCGTCTGTATTGTCACTGTGGCGCTAGCAAGGTCACTGTAACAATCTGTCTTTATTATTCCTAACGATCTTACCCTACTGCTGGCATATATGCATGCCCTAGGAGTTGACTCACCCATTTCGTGGTAGATGATTTCTCCTCCCAGGGAGCCGAGCCCTGACACACGTCTTTTTACGACGTATGGTTCTTGCAGTAGAGCAATGTCTATTTTCTCATCCACCACGTATCTGCAAAGCTCGATCATAGCGTCGCGGCAGTGGTGTAGATTTACTTGAACTATTCTTATTTTTTTTGTGTGTGTTTGTGGTGTGTTATTGTATTTGTGCATGTATAGTGTTATTGTGCCTGTGTGTCTATGAGTGTTAATGCTCCCTCCCTATTCTTCGTCACGTTGGTGGACTCTTGCCCAGCCAAGACGGTTGCAATAATGCAACGCTTGGTGGGGGAGTCCGGTCACTCCGTGTCGTAGGGAGGGGGTGTGCTGTGTGTTGTTCTGGGCGTATCTGTTGGTGGGGCGTTTGGTTTGCGGTCGTCACCCCCTTTGAGGCTCTCGTCCGCGCCCCATCTTCCCCTCCTTCAGGCCCAGAGCTGTGTGTGTCTTGCGCCTGTTGTGTGCTGCTTGGGATCGAGCGCTGTTGATGCGGCCTGCCTTCGTCAGTGGTTCCCCTCTGCGGGGCTGTGGACTGAACGTTACTGTCGCATTCGACAGGTTCTTCTCCCGATGTCTTTGTGTGGAGGTTGGTCGGATGTACTTGGCATGTACACTTTTCTGGAGCTTGAGTTGGTCCTTTTCCCAGGACCCGGGCATACACCTGTGTGGCTTGATAATTAAGCCACACGTGGGCTTTCGTGACTTCCTCGGGGACTCCCATCACAAGTCGTACTCCCAGAGGCAGTACTTCCTTGCGGATGAGAGTCCACTCCGATAACTTAAGTTCCTCCCTGTAGCTGTTCTGGATCTTGATTAGATCCAGTGGGTCGATGCGTCGGCCTCCGGTGCTACCAGGGAGCCAGATGGATAACTTGTGAATGTCTAGCTTTCTGAGCTTTAACGGGACGCCGTTCCACTCACCAAAGTCGCAGTTCAGAAGCCAGGTCATCGCTTCCTCGGTGTTCGGGCTCACGAGGAAATATCCCTCGGCTACTAGCCCCGATGGCGCGAATGATAGGCTTCTGCCACTTACCCCGTCTAAGGCAGCTTCCTCGATCTTATCGACTAACCTAGTTCTTATTTCAGCGGCCGTAGCATCGTCCATCGCCGCGCCGTCTCCCCGGTGAATAATGATTGAGAGAGCACTTTGGCCCGTATTGGGCCGCCGTGGTCCCTCGCTCCGTGGGGCCAGTTGTGGTTTTGGACGCTTCGGTGGACGCTGCTGCGTTCGCTCCTCAGGGTCTGTGCCCTGCCTTTTCATTTTTGGTGCTCTTGGCCTGCTGACCTCTCCGCTTGGTGTAGTCGTCTCCCTACTGGTTGACGCACCGGGTTTGGTTTTGCTGGTCCCTCCCTGTTCCTTTTGCCAGCGCGTTCTCTCCCTCCTCCTTTTGGATCTGGTGATCCACGCGCCTTCTGCCTGCTGGAAGCTTGTTTCCCCAATGGTCATATTTATGAGGCCGTCTCCGAGAGATTCCGAGATGGATCTCACGTGTCGGCCGGGGGTCTTGTCGGTGCTTTTTGTTTTATTAATTTGCGCTAATGTGCCCCCCCCCCCCCCCAGAATACGAGGGGCTGCCTGTATCACTGAGTGATACAGGGAGGGATTCTCCGGCGTTGCCGGTACCCTCCTGGGGTAGTATTTCTTTTTTATTTGCGCTGCTCATTTTGTTGACGTATGCGGGATTGCCGGATTTGGGTTCAGTGGGCCTACCGCCCAAGTGTCGTCAATATCACAGCCGTCGAAATGTTGCGCTGGTCAAGGTCGACGGCCATTTTGTACCGCCCCATTGATAATCGATGCCGGCGCGGCGTAAGAATGAATGAAACGCTGTTTTTGACAGTTAAATAGCTGCCGCCTTAATAATTCAAATCTACGGCGTCGCTTTGAAGTGTCATTTCATTACGGCACCTCATGAGGTGCCGTAATGAAATGACACTTCACACAATGAGCTGTCGTTTTGAATATTATTTTCTTTTCCGACGGTTGATTACGATGCCGATTGCACCTAACACTGGGCTACTATGGCTTTTATGGGTGCGACTGCCGACGAGTGGATTCTGCCGTCCTATTGCACCTAACACTGGGCTACTATGGCTTTTATGGGGGCGACTGCCGACGAGTGGGTTCTGCCCTCCTATTGCACCTAACAATGGGCTACTATGGCTTTTATGGGGGCGACTGGGTTCTGCCCTCCTATTGTACCTAACACTGGGCTACTATGACTTTTATGGGGGCGACTGCCGACGACTGGGTTCTGCCCTCCTATTGTACCTAACACTGGGCTACTATGGCTTTTATGGGGGCGACTGGGTTCTGCCCTCCTATTGCACCTAACACTGGGCTACTATGGCTTTTATGGGGGTGACTGGGTTCTGCTCTCCTATTGCACCTAACACTGGGCTACTATGGCTTTTATGGGGGCGACTGGGTTCTGCCCTATTGTACCTAACACTGGGCTACTATGGCTTTTATGGGGGCGACTGGGTTCTGCCCTCCTATTGCACCTAACACTGGGCTACTATGGCTTTTATGGGGGTGACTGGGTTCTGCTCTCCTATTGCATCTAACACTGGGCTTCTATGGCTTTTATGGGGGCGACTGGGTTCTGCCCTCCTATTGCACCTAACAATGTTTTTTTTTTTTTTTTTTTGGTCTGGCAACACAGGCTTGAACGGTCGTAAAGTGTTTAGCTCGTAAGATTTTTAAATAAAATAAAGTATTTTTCTTATAATTAGACTCCGTAAAGTTAAGTAATTAGTATATTTAGTACAGTAAGTGTTCTGTAAATATTGTGTGCTTCAAAAATTGCGGTACACACAAGGAGTGGAAAGTTCGTTAGCGGACTAGTTTAAAATTTCTCTAAGACTTCTGTTGTCAGGGGAGTATTTCTGTGATTTATTTATTCTTTTACACTTTTCGTACAGTACAGTACTATACAAACGCTCACACCGCTGTGAGTAACGTCATTCCACACAGCAGGCTCTGTTACAGTCTCAGTTGCCTTGACAAGTTGGAAGCCAACTCGATGACACCAACAATATAGCCTCAGACAAATTATAACACACTCACTTAACAGTTACTCACATAAATCTGTCATCTAATTTAATAGTTCTTGCACATCCTGTCTGTCATTTGCTTACCTACCTCGCTTAACCCTTGTTCCAATGTGTTTCTTTTTTGTGCCCTTTTATTCTCTAAAATAATAGCTATACTTACTTTCCTTGTAATATAGATTACTTCCTATAAATTTAACATTTATTTCCTTATAAATTAGAACTTTTTGTTTTTTTTTATTAACCCTCCTTTCATATAATAATTTTATCTCTTTTATCATTGCTTCTTTACTCCCTTAACTTAATCAATTCTGTACACAGTTGCTTATCACCACCCCTTTCATTTCAGTGCCACTAATTCCTCACTGATCTACTACAAAAGAAGCACAACATAATGATGACCCGCAGTGCTGTAGCCCGTGACTTACAACAAAAGTTCAATCTGACAATGAAGGAACTGGAGATTTGCAAAAATCTCAACAAGCAGTTGTTAGAAGAACGGGAAGACAGTGAGAAGGAAGTATTAAATGTAATAGAAAAAAACACCCAACTCAAACACAAGTTGGCTGAGCTACATACACAGGTTAGGGAGCTCACACTACAACGGGATCACCTCCAGGCAACATTGTCAGGTCTAGAAGAATGCAGCAACACTCATGAGCGTGCTTTAAAACGCATCAGCATTCTGGAGTGCGAGCTGAGTGATGTTCACAACTCTATCACTCACATGGAAAATCTCAAATTGGCAGATCAGACTGCCCTCTCGAACAGTCTCTATGATGAGTTGGTGGGTACCGAGCCTGATCTGATTTGTCTTGAGCCATCCATTACCACAGACCTGATAGATATCTCAACACCAGATATTCCTGTTAAATTATTAGATACAACCTGTGACGACCAATACATATTAAACTCATCAATAAGATTAGTTAATACTAGCAGGAATAAGTTAAAAAAATATATAAAACTAAATAAATTTATTTGCAAATCACAAAAACACATAAAAAAACTTAAAATAGGTGTCAACAAATATCGTAGGTTGAGTAAATCGAATTTACAACTAAGACAATTAATAGGAATAAGTAGAAAAGAATTAGATACCCAATCTGACCAATATGAAACTGATATTCATCAATTGCAGACTGAAATTAGGCATTTAAATGACTCATTAGACTCAATTACCTTAAAATATAAAATTTCTCAAAAAGAAATTGGGGAATACATTGAGGCTTTGAATAGCCTGGTGGAGACTTGTCACAGCAATGAACAAAGGTTCTACTCGCTTGAAAAATTATACAGTCAAACATCAGACTGTGAAAAGTCATTGCCAAGTTCTTCATTGTCGATAACTCCCCAGCCTGAGTTAACTTCTCCAACAGTTGACTATGTGGGCAATATGTGTGACAATATCAACATAAAATCTAACAGGCCTTCCTGTGCTCACCCTGAAACAAAAATAACACAAGCTTCAAAGGTTGTCATATATTGTGATGAAATTGGTAGAAGTCTAGGTTATCACTTGGCCGAACATCTGGGTAAATCGGTCACAACTCATTCATTTCCTGGGGCGTCATACTCTCAAATCATCGATAAAGTATTAACTGGTATACATTGCCCACAATCAACATTAGTGTTACTTATAGGTAGAAGAGAAAATGCAAATATTCAATCTGTCATAAAGTTTCATGAACAACTATCAAACTTGCAAGTAAAGCAAGTAATACTATGTGCATTCCCTTACAGTAAAGCTTTCACACATAAGGAGAATGAAATTAGATATAATTTGAATAGAAAATTGCATACCTTGACTACATATTGTAGGAATATACAATTATTTGACTGTAATATTGTATTACAAAACTATATCTTGACATTGGATAGTTATTTACTATCAAATTTTTTACGACGACAGATAGCTAAGTGTTTAGCTAACTTTTTATTATGCGAAGCTAAATTTTTAGCTAATAAGCAAATAAATATTATAAATTCTGACTTAATGGATAGCGGTATCCAAAAAAAAAACTAAATTACTTGACAACAGATAAAAAATCTAGCGACATTTTTTACTGTATATCCGAAATTAACGGATATGGGCACGAGGCTTTTGAGGCTATTGAGCCGTCTTCTAGTAATATTGATATAAAAAGCGGCCCGTTATTGGCCAAATCTAATTCAAATTGTAAAAATAAAGTATTTAACCTGGTGCACCAAAATGTCGAAGGTCTGACTAATGGTAAAGAATTGGAATTGGAGTTGCACATGACCTTGAATGATATTGATATTTTTTGTGTAACTGAACATTGGTTGACAGACCATCAGGTCATCTTCAACTTCAAAAATCACCAGGTGGCTAGCTCGTTCAGTAGAAAAAATTGCAAACGTGGAGGCACCTTAATTATTATTAATAAGAACATTAAATTTAAAGAGCGTAAAGACCTAGTAAGCCTCTCTATTGAGCGAGTTATTGAGATAGCTGGTATTGAGTTTGAGCACTTCATTGTATTAAGCGTATACAGTCCCCCGGACGCGCCTTATGCAAGATTTGAAGAAACGATGGAAGAAGCGCTTTTTAAATGCCGTTGCTCTAAAAAGTCAATAATAGTTTGTGGAGACTTTAATGTTAATATATTAGATAACACTTTAGCGCCAGTAGAGAAAAATAAAATGTTGAATCTGTTCAAGTCCTTTAATCTTGGTAATGTATTTTTGGAACCTACTCGAATAACTGCCACAAGTGCAACATGTATTGATAATATTTTCACGGACATTAAACCTATTAACAAATGTATTGTGGATGCTGTACACTCGGATCATCGTGGCCAATTTATAAAATGCTACAGAAATTATTATGAAGTAAGAAGAAAAGAAATTAAATTTGTACCGATAAACCAATATCGTTTAGATGCTTTCAAGGAAAATATAGTGAATAAACTTCCTGATTTGCCCTTGTACACTAGTGTAGATAAGTCTTATGCAGACTTAATTAACCTGATCAATACTGAGTTTGGGAGAATTTTTACCCCAAAAACATTATCGATTGGCAGCCGTCCTGTTTTCAGTGACTGGGCAACACCAGGGATTTATAATAGCAGGAGGAGATTGTATGAATTATATTCTGAAAAATCATACAATTTCAACCCTGATTTTCAGAATTATGTCAAAAACTATTCTAAAATATTTAAGCGAGCCTGTTCCTTTGCTAAATCAAACTTTATAAAAAACAAAATATCAAATTCTGTTAATAAAATTAAGACTACCTGGAACATTATAAATTCCGAATGTGGTAAATCTCCAGCAGTTGTAAGAGATTACCATTTAAAAATAGACGGTCGCCATGTCACGGAGGATCTGGAAGTTGCGACAGAGTTTGAACACTTTTTTTCAAATATACCTGTAGCCACTACCCGAACTCTTCAGTCGTCTTCCACTTCCGCTGAGTCATTGCTTATGGAATCAATTACAAAATGTGAGGACGCTTTCAGATTCTCAGTTGTTGATAGCAAGGACATCACAAAAGCGTTTAAATCCATTGATATTAAAAAGACCGCGGACCTATGGGGATTATCAGTCAAAACTGTTTCAAGCATCATTGATGTCATTGCTCCCCATCTAGCAACTGTGTTTAATGACTGCGTCAGTAGCGGTATATTTCCTGATTTAATGAAACATAGTAAAGTCATACCTTTGTTCAAGGCAGGCAGCACCTCAGATCCCTCGAATTTCAGACCCATCTCTGTGTTGCCAACCTTGAGTAAAGTATTTGAGAAATTAATTCTAGACCAAATGCTAACCCATTTTAATAAATATAAATTATTTCATGATAAACAGTTTGGGTTTACTAAAGGACGATCAACGACGGATGCTGGTATAGAGTTATTGAAATGTATTTACGAGGCCTGGGAGGATAAGCAGGATGCATTAGGTGTTTTCTGCGATCTATCCAGAGCCTTCGATTGCGTCCACCATGATACATTGGTCAGGAAATTAGATTATTACGGAATAAGGAACAAGGCTCTCGACCTTTTGACTTCTTATTTAAACAATAGAATTCAGAGGGTTGATGTGAACGGTACACGCTCGGTGGGATCTTTGGTTTCGATGGGCGTTCCACAGGGTTCGATACTTGGACCATTTTTATTTTTAATTTATATAAATGACCTCCCTTACTACGTAAGGGATAAAAATAGTATTGTTTTGTTTGCTGATGATACTTCCTTAATATTTAAAATTAAAAGACAATTAGATAATTATGACGAAGTGAACAACGCAATCTCACGAGTGGTTCATTGGTTTAATATAAATAATCTTTGCCTTAATGAAAAAAAAACCAAATGTATTAAATTCACCTTACCTAATGTTACACAGGTGGAAACCAATGTACAACTTAATGGACAGTTGTTGAGCCTTGTGGAATCAACCGTGTTCTTAGGTTTAAGTATCGATGCTAAATTACAGTGGGGATCACATATTGAAAAAATAGCTAGTAGGTTAAGTTCTGCTTCCTACGCTGTGAAAAAGATTAGGACTTTAACAGACATAGATACCGCTAGAATAGTTTATTTCAGTTATTTCCATAGTATTATGAGCTATGGCATTCTCCTTTGGGGTAATGCCGCAGATTTAAATACAATCTTTGTACTGCAAAAGCGGGCGGTGCGGGCAATTTATAAGTTGGGCCCAAGAGTCTCCCTCCGAGAAAAGTTCAAAGAAATAAACATTCTAACTGTAGTTTCCCAATATATTTTTGAAAATCTTTTGTATGTTAGAAGAAACATTTCCAATTTTTTAAGGCTTTGTGATATACATAACGTAAATACTAGACATAAAAACAATCTTGTGGTTTGTAATAGTCGACTCCACAAGATTAGTAATTCCTTTCAGGGTAACTGTATACGCTTCTACAACAAGCTTCCTAGTGAAATGAAGAATCTACCTCTTCATAAATTTAAAAGCCAAATTAAAAGTAAACTCTGCCAAAAAGGCTACTATAAAATTCAAGACTATTTAGACGACAAACAAGCTTGGATATGAACTGTTTGCTCTCTCTCTATGCTACTCAAATGGAATATTGTACTTAGATTAAGTAAATATGTTTGTAAATAGACCAAAAAAAAAAAACAGCCCGCTGAGTTTCTTGCCGGAGTCTTCTCAGGACAGGGCCGCGTTTCGAACCGGTGGTCCATTTGCCAAACATTAGATTATTATTTTTTTTATGACGTTTTGTAAGTGCCGTATTAATGGTCTATGCAGAATAAATGGTTTTTGACTTTGACTTTGACTTTTGGCTACTATGGCTTTTATGGGAGCGACTGGGTTCTGCCCTCCTATTGTACCTGCGACTAATTAAAACACTCTTTAATATTTACCTTACCTACTTAAACGTTTATGCTGTGTTTTTTGTTGTTTTCGTATGTTTCAGAAGGAAGGAATAAGCGAAGGAGTTGGAGGACGAAATTCCATCGTCGGCAGTCGCCCCCATAAAAGCCATAAAAGCCCAGTGTTAGGTGCAATAGAAGGGCAGAACCCAGTCGCCCCCATAAAAGCCATAGTAGCCCAGTGTTAGGTACAATAGGAGGGCAGAATCCACTCGTCGGCAGTCGCCCCCATAAAAGTCATAGTAGCCCAGTGTGTACAATAGGAGGGCAGAACCCAGTCGCCCCCATAAAAGCCATAGTAGCCCAGTGTTAGGTGCAATAGGAGGGCAGAACCCACTCGTCGGCAGTCGCCCCCATAAAAGCCATAGTAGCCCAGTGTTAGGTGCAATAGGACGGCAGAACCCACTCGTCGGCAGTCGCCCCCATAAAAGCCATAGTAGCCCAGTGTTAGGTGCAATAGGACGGCAGAACCCACTCGGCGGCAGTCGCACCCATAAAAGCCATAGTAGCCCAGTGTTAGGTGCAATCGGCATCGTAATCAACCGTCGGAAAAGAAAATAATATTAAAAACGACAGCTCATGAGACGCGGTCGATTTAAATTTTTTTAGGCAGCAGCTATTTAACTGTCAAAAACAGCGTTTCATTCATTCTTACGCCGCGCCGGCATCGATTATCAATGGGGCGGTACAAAATGGCCGTCGACCTTGACCAGCGCAACATTTCGACGGCTGTGATATCGACGACACTTGGGCGGTAGGCCCACAGGTTGGGGGATAGGATGAGTGGGAAGGAGATGCCACGGCCCTGCGCACTACGCACACACGCATGCGAGCTGACTCGCGTTGCGGGTGCGTGCAATGCACAGGCTCGGGCATAAGGATGGGATTTGGGGAGGGTGGGAGGTAGCCCGGCTAGAGGTTTTTGTTATGTCTGTTTCTTAGGGAATCAGACCAATAACGGCGGCAACCTCGTGAAGGATAACTCTCTAGCCTTGCCCTGAGGATCCTAGCGACTTGCGCTCCCCCCAAGACCACACCAAACTCTTCACCGGAAAAGGTGTCGAGAATAGGGGTTCTCCAACCAGACGCACATTCCGCAGGTTGAATCCGCCCCGCCCAACCGCACATACCGCAGTAGCTACCATACTCCTTCACAGACCCCTTGCCTTTGAAGACTGGAGTAATGATACTCAGCCTCCATTGGCTTAGGATCTTACCAATCAGGAGCACACGGTTATAAAAGTTTATGAATGCCCACCCCACGGGGACCCATCGCCTTTCAGGCCTCGATAGGGACTCCATCGGGTCGGACCGCTTTCCGATTCTTCAAGTGGCGAAGAGCAGTCTGGACTTCTACAGGTGTTATCAGTGGCACTAGTCGTTGATTTGGAGGGAGATCCGATGGCTGCACCTCTATATATGCTGCTTGTTCAGCAGCTCCTGGAAGTATGAGCCCCATCTCTCCTTCAGACAGGGTCTTTAATACAGCGGCACTTAGAAATATCCTATGCCGCATGACCCTGGAGCGCGGCAACTTATAGATGAGCTTTCGCCCGTCAGACGATTCCACCTTATGATAAAGAGGTTGCAAGTGGTCTCGTCTGGCTCTGGCTACAATATTTTTTTGAAATACGTGTTCATGATGGCAAGATCGGCAGCCGCACACATTCTGAGGACGTTCTCACCCTCTGCGTTACAACCACAATACCCAAAACCACCGTGGACAAGCTCAGAATCCTTGCCCTTACCACTCACATGATCGTTAAGTTGCGACAGCAGTATGCCCAGGAGCACTTTTCCAAGTTGGTTCAGGAACGACATGTTTTCAGCTTCGCCACGACCGGATTGTGGCGCGTAGGCACTTATCAGATGGGTAACAATCCCAGTGATAAGCACCCTCACGACCATAAGCCGCTCGCTATAGCCTATCACCTCCAAGATACCGCTCTAAAGTTCCTCAGAGAGCACCACGGCTACCCCGTGCTCCCCACTAGGTGGACCTAAATATATAACAATCAATCCGATGAATCAATCATTTGTCAATACAATTTGTCAATCGTAGCATTTTTCATAAGGCGCTTGTCCCACCGGCGACGGCGAGAAAACGACCAACTATCGATTATTTTCTCGCTCAAGAAACGTACAGGCGATACAGATCACGTATGAATGAAAGAAATGCATACCTGATATATCAACAGTTGACTGCTGCCTCTTCACACTGCCGGAGACTCTCTTTACTAGTTTTGTCGCAACGACAAATTTTGTCAAAGATAGGAATCGCCAGTGATTCCAGTAGTCGTAGGGCGACTACTGGCACCACTGGCGATTCTTATCTTTGCTTATTTAAGTGCACACTCACTTATAGTCCAGCGA
Source organism: Cybosia mesomella (assembly GCA_946251805.1). Taxonomy (NCBI): domain Eukaryota; kingdom Metazoa; phylum Arthropoda; class Insecta; order Lepidoptera; family Erebidae; genus Cybosia; species Cybosia mesomella. The sequence goes on along the minus strand of OX276390.1, from coordinate 21,740,464 downwards.
CAAAAATCAGAGCTACAAACTCGCTGCCTCATTGCTTTCTTTACTCGTTTCTTGTTCTTCGCTGGCGGCGGTTGGACAAGTAGATACCTAAATAATACTCTCACTCATATTGATGGCATAACTCGCCTCTGAGGCAGGTATTTAGGCTTTCGCCTCGAAGACTGGGGCCTAAACATCGTCGAGTCTTCGACGTTCCTGGCAGTGAGTATTGGTAGGTACACACGTTATCTTTTACGACATGACGCCAGCACTTCTTGGATCTACCCCTCTGTCCCGAATCCCGTGAAAGCGGTATTGCCAGATAGTTCTCTTTCTAGGGGTGATATAAGATTTGAATCAGGATAAAAAAATGGCTCAACTGCTGCCTTCTAACACGCCTATGTACAACCAACAAGGTATTCTTACCCAGTGGCGTAGTGTATTTTGGCCTGAAGACTAAAAAATATTGAATTAAAATATCTTGCCTAAAATCTACAACTCTTATTAATTTCTATAGTTTCATCGTTACCACCAAAGTGATTACAATAAACACCTAATATTATAAAGCTAAAATTGAGATACAATTTTATAATACTTATTTAATTTATGATGTTGCATAAATCTAGTTTTAATTGCAATGACCGATTTAAAGGCAGTGCAGTGGAATAACACAGCACACAGCGCTCGCCTGAATTTGAAAATAATACATTTATGAAGAGTTCTATGATTTGAACTTAGTATTCACATCATAGAACTGGAAGAAATACCAATTAAGCAGGTATAATTGTATCAGCTTTTCTATAAAATGGTGAAAATCGGAACCACGGTTATTTCATCCAATAACACGACAGATTAGTCGAGTGTCCTAAGTTCTCAGATAGAAGACAGAGCCAGAGTGGCGCCATCCTTCAGTTCACTGAATGGTTAGTACTACTTTGTAGGTACGATTCGTAGGGTCAGTCATTCATTAGTCGAGGGATTATGCTCTATGCGCAATCTTACACCCTGGCGTTTTAAGACCCGAAACGGCGTGCGGTTTTAGTCGATTCAAGCCCGAAATAACCGCCCCCGCTGACCGGCGAGGGGGTACCCGAAAGGATTTCGGCACGAAAAAAAAAAGGTACGATTCGGTACGACTATACTAGGCTCATTCAATAATCAACAAGTTATTCCTTTTGTTCATGAGACTAATAAATGTCATAAATACTTATCTACTAGGTTCTTGAAGAAACTGTATGTGTATTTTTCAGACCTCGCTCTTTAAGTGTTTTATTTATTTCTTAAATATTCCATTGCGGGTTCCTTAATTGTTCAAGAGGCTAATACGTTTTTTAGGGATTTTCTTTAGAAAAGCCCTATTGCTATCGAGTTGTCGTCGACGTCGTCGACGTCATCGTTGCCAATTTTCTGTCACGGTTTTGGGTATGAAGGAGATGAGCTATCGAGTGGCTGTTTTCGGTAATAGATTCGTGCTGGGGTGAACCATTGCAAGATAAAGAAAAAATCGCAAAAAATAAATAAATCGCAAAATCCCTTGTATTCGGCTGAGCTCGTCTCAGGAATTCAACTTGTTTATCCGTAGTTTATTCAAAATAGCGGCCAAGTGCGAGTCGGCCTCGCCCATGAATAGTTCCGTAGCAGCAAGTAACATAATAATGTTTTTTTTTTAATTTTTATAATTGAGTTTATTGAATGAAAGGTAAAACCGCCCCCGCTGGCCGGCGGGGGGGTATCCGAGGGGATTTCCGCACGAAAAAAAAAAAAAAAAAGGTAAATAGGTTTACGATTTATGACGTAAAAAAAACTACTTACTAGATCTCGTTCAAACACATTTTCGGTGGAAGTTTACATGGTAATGTACATCATTTTAATGTACATCGTTTTAGTTTTATCATTCTCTTAATTTAGAAGTTACAGGGGGGGGGGGGCACATTTTACCAGTTTGGAAGTGTCTCTCAACTTAGATAAAAATGATATTAGAAACCTTAATATCATTTTTGAAGACCTATCTATTGATACCTACCCCACACGGACGGACAGACCGGCATGACGAATCTATAAGGGTTCCGTTTTTTGCCACTTGGCAACGGAACCCTAAAAATGGGTAAATATTGTAACAAATGGTTATATTTCTGATAAATTGTTTTTTTGATCCATAGGTGCACAACCAGTGGTCAAATAAGTAACAATTTTATTGGTAATTTTATTTAACCACGACTTCATCAAAGGTTTAGCAAAATGGCGGCTAGTTAACTCTGCGGATTCGGCAATTATTGCCGAATGTGGATTCCACATGTCGACAACCTCGTGAGCCAAATCAAAATATTTTATTTGTTTTTCTTTTTCGACTTTCACAAGATTCTCGTCATGTGGAATGGTGATATCGATAACTATTGCACGGCGCTCTGATCGATCCATCAACACTATATCAGGTTTATTGGCTATAATAGTCCTGTCAGTTATGATAGATAGATCCCAGACGTGATATGTCCATTTTCGAGAACTGCGTCGGGCACATACCTATAGTACGGTACCTCTGATTCCACATCCACTCACACTCTTCCATACATCCATACGGTCATTAATACTTAATACCAAAGGTTTGCGCCAGTTCTCTTTAGCCAAAGCTAGCGCGGTAAGTCTGTTATCCACCAATGTAGGTAGTATCCACTGTGTAGGAAGTATTCCCTGAGGTTGCACACCTCACGGTTCTGGAGGGATTTGGAAATTAAAATGCCACGTCCCCCGCATTTCCGCCTCCCGGTATATACAACCTCATCACAGATGAACACGGATGATGCATTCGGTATGCAGTAAGAAGCGTACGGACTCTCCAACCAGGGTGTCTATTTCGGTCGGAGTCCATCTGAGTATGTCGAAGGAGTACACTAAAACCGGCATGACCCAACCGTTATATCCGCGCACCTTATTACCGACTGACTGAAAGACTTTTAAGACTATTTTCAAGCGGCCAAAGAAACGCAATCGATTGCAGTGAGAGAGACCTGAGTTTTGGTGCAATCTGAGAGCTCAAACCCATCAGATGCCACAATCTAGCCTCTTTTTACATGCATGACCGCACTTTGTTCACACCAAATTCTATCCTGATTTACTAAAGGTTTCGGTCACCTTTAACAACGCTATCAGTTGGGAATTGTTGGGTGTAAATACTTTAAGATCATCCATGTAAAGGAGGTGGGATATAACCTGACCATCTCGCAGCAGTCAACAGCCTAACCCTGAACTCTCCAGCATATAACTGAGAGAGTTCAGTGCCAGGCAAAATCATAATGGACTAAGACTATCGCCCTGGAATATGCCCCACTCTATCTTTATCAGCCCGCGATTCTCGCAGATCCGTCCACCAATCTCGATCAATTTTATACAACTCAAGCACCCTCAAAAGCCATGTATGCGGCACGGAGTCATAGGCCTTTTAATAGTCTATCCAACATGTCGCCAGGTCCTTACGATTACGGTGTGCCTATTGGCTAGTGGCCATATCAATTATTACGAGCTGTTTAGTGCCACCAGCCCCACGGCCCACTTCTACATCCATTCTGAGAGATAGACATGATAGAATTGTCGGTTAAGTGTGAAGATATTTCTTCTCTCAGGATGGATGTAAGAAGCTTATAGACCGTAGGTAGGCATGTAATCGGTCTATAATTTTTAGGGTCCGTAGCACTACCGGACTTATAAAGAAGGTGGGTTACACCAGTCATGAATTTGGGAATCAATCCTGATTCAAGACATGTTTGGAATTGAGATGCCAAACGACCGTGAGCGCTTTTCAGCCATTTTAACCAAAAATTATGCAGTCCGTCTGGTCTCGCTGACTTTTGAACAATAGAATTCAGAGGGTCGATGTGAACGTTACACGTTCGGTGGGATCTTTGGTTTTGATGGGCGTTCCACAGGGTTCGATACTTGGACCATTTTTTATTTTTAATTTATATAAATGACCTCCCTTACTACGTAAGGGATAAAAATAGTATTATTTACTTTTGCCGAAAATACTTCCTTAATATTTAAAATTAAAAGACAATTAGATAATTATGACGAAGCAATCAGGATGCGGGCAGCGCAGGACCGATCGTTGTGGAGATCCTTGGGGGAGGCCAATGCCCAGCAGTGGGCGTCGTTTGGCTGACATGATGAATCAACGCAATCTCAAGAGTGGTTCATTGGTTTAATATAAAGAATCTTTGCCGTAATGAAAAAAAATATGTATTAAATTCACCATACCTAATGTTACACAGGTGGAAACCAATGTACAACTCAATGGACAGTTGTTGAGCCTTGTGAATCGACCGTGTTCTTAGGTTTAAGTGTCGATGCTAAATTACAGTGGGGATCACACATTGAAAAATTGTTAGTAGGTTAAGTTCTGCTTCCTACGCTGTGAACAAGATTAGGACTTTAACAGACATACATACCTCTAGAATAGTTTATTTCAGTTATTTTCATAGTATTATGAGCATTCTCCTTTGGGGTAATGCCGCAGATTTAAATACAATCTTTAAAAGTGGGCTGTGCGGGCAATTTATAAGTGTGCCCACCCAAGAGTCTCTCCGAGAAAAGATCAAAGAAAGAAACATTCTTACTGTAGTGTCTCAATATATTTTTGAAAATCATTTGTATGTTAGAAGAAACATTTCCAATTTTTTAAGACTTTGTGATATACATAACGTAAATACTAGACATAAAAACAATCTTGTGGTATGTAATAGTCGACTCCACAAGATCAGTAATTCTTTTCAGGGTAACTGTATACGCTTCTACAACAAGCTTCCTAGTGAAATGAGGAATCTACCTCTTCATAAATTTAAAAGCCAAATTAAAACTAAACTCTGCCAAAAAGGCTATTATAAAATTCAAGACTATTTAGACGACAAACAAGCTTGGAAATGAACTGTTTGCTCTCTCACTATGCTACTCAAACGAAATATTGTAATTAGATTAAGTAAACATGTTTGTAAATAGACCAAAAAAAAAACAGCCCGCTGAGTTTTTCATTCTCAGGACAGGGCCGCGTTTCGAACCGGTGGTCCTTTTGCGAAACATTAGTTTTTTGGACGTTTTGTAAGTTCCGTATTAATGGTCTATACAGAATAAATGGTTTTTGACTTTTTGACTTTTGACTTTCCAGTTATGCAACAGACAGACTGCATCAGTTACATTCTCTTGTAGAATAGGATCCATGATCTTAATAGGCTCACACGATCGTACAAAATCCCGCATCCAATCATCCTCTCTATGACTGACGGGCATCGACCAGATAATACGCCAGAATGTATTAGTAATATCATCACCTGATCGATGCACGTCAGTCCCAGTTGAATCAGGGCGCTCCCAATTTCTGTAGACCCACCTTTGGTCCCTTTGGAACGTGCGATTCTGAGAATATCCCTCCACTCTTTTTTGTACCGGTTTGCCCACGCATAAACTTTTTGTTTCAGGAAGTCGATGCACTCTGTGACTCGTGCCAAAAATTCTCGAGGCGTAATGTCAGTCCCCGAGAATGCTCAACTCACAAAGCGCATCACTCTTGGGCATGTATTGCCCGACCTGAAACAAGTGAGCTTTCCATTGACTGCCCTAGTCTCGGCAATACGTCGCTCATATATAAATTGCCAACCGGCACAGCAGATTTCGGTCGAGTAGCTATGTCGCACTTTGGAAATTGAACATTAGCTACTCGACGTGCTGCGACGGCAAATATAAAATTGAATGTGTATCACCGAGATCTTCACTATTATTCAGGGCACACACTAGCGCTACATTTATATTATGCGTTGGCAAACGTGGCTGGCGAGGTCTATTACCAGAAGGCATGGCTAGATATTCCCGCATAGCACATTCCAAAGCGCTCTTTGTTAGTTGTACTGGGTACTTACGTCTATAGCCCCGGTATCTATCACTTCTTCGCTACAGATGTACTGTGAGATGGTCTTCGTGGCTGGTTGTCTGTGCCCAGTTTGCGAAGAAGGTGTGGTACCCGGGATACTTCGTACGTTAGTTAGTTTATTGCTATAACAGATTTTATGTTTATATAATTTTATTTAAAACACAAAAATAGCTGACTGTTTGATACTAGTGTTGCCAATTATTATTTTATTATTATTATTATTATATCTGTATTATGATATGCTATCGAATAGTGTCGCTGATAAGGAATGAAATCTGGGAAGCAATAACATATGGCAAACTTAAGGAAAGATCTAATTCTCAATAAAATACTTTTTTGGGCACTTCTAGAGTTCTGGTAAATGTTACCGCCGACGGAACGATGTTAGCAATGTTCATAATGATTTTGTAACAAAATTTTCTAAGACATGTAAAAATTAACAATACAAGTAAACAAGTTGAATTCCTGAGACGAGCTCAGCCGAATACAAGGGATTTTCGATTTTGCGTTTTTTTTTTTTTTTTTTTTGCGATTTTTTGCGATTTTTTCTTTATCTTGCAATGGTTCTCATCTCCTTCATACCCAAAACCGTGACAGAAAATTGGTAACGACGACGACGTCGACGACAACTCGATAGCAATAGGGCTTTTCTAAAGAAAATCCCTAAAAATTGGAAATTAGAAATGATCAGAAAAAATTAACAATAGAAGTAAATTTGGTACTATTCTGACCTACAATTAGCTCCTGATCACTGACAAATGGTCGTCGGGAAAAGCTAACAGGTATGCTAAAGGTACATACCTACAAAACATTGTCCCATACATGTTATTTTTTAGGGATTTTCTTTAGAAAAGCCCTATTGCTAAGGAGCTGTCGTCGACGTCGTCGTCGTCGACGTCGTCGTCGTCGAACCAACGTCAACGGCCAAGAGTCTCAGAGGGCCAGCTGACTCCATTGCACGAGGGGGTCGGGGTATGGCGGGTCTGCGAGGCCCACAGGGGGGGGGGGTCGCTCCAGATACCCCTCTGATCTTATCAGAGGGGACACTGCGAATGGCCCAGGTTCAGTCGGAGTGCGAGTGATATGCTCTATGGGTAACCTTACACCCCGGCTTCTGTAGACCCGAGACGGTGTGCGGTTTTAGTCGGTTCAAGCCCGACATAACCGCCCCCGCTGGCCGGCGGGGGGGTATCCGAAGGGATTTCCGCACAAAAAAAAAGGTACTTAGGTAGGTATATTATTACATTTTACGTAGAAACTCTTCATGCAAATATACATATTCATATATTATATTAACCGCAACCCGCGGCTCCGCCCGTGCGAAATACTGATCACGTGCCCGTGACGCACGTGACTTACCTGTGTGCAGTTTCTGTGGCTATTCTAGTAGATATATAATCATAATCTGCATCAAATTTCATCAAGATCTTTTTTTTCTTTTTTTTTTAAATAAAATAAAATAAAAATGTTTATTTGACTCAAGTATACATTTAAAGACAGATGTTTACAGCTCTAAAATCAAACAGAGAGGAACATTGAACATACTGAAACTGTATTCCATACTAGGCTAATGCCTGTGTTATGTAAGACAGCAGTCAGACATAGAAATACGGAATATAAAATTAAAAATATTACGGACGCGTGAAGTGAAAACGGTGTACAGCTTTGCCGTTTTTGTTAAATATGCACTTATTATAATAATTATACAACAAAGCATACTTCAATGTAACAAGTTACACCATAAAACATCGTACTGTGACGTCTGGGGTCTGACTTCATAGCTTCTCTTGTTAATTAAATTATAACACCAATATTTTCACCGAAGCGGGATAAAACCCGACCCCACCAGGCGAGTCCGCTGTGGCGGCCAAAGTCCGCCGGCAACCCTGGGGTTATCCTTTCGAGGGCTTACCCGGGGTGCCCGGCAACGGACATTTGGGGAGGACACCGTGCGGTTTTAGTCGAGACACGACATAACCACCCCCGCTGGCCAGCGGGGGGGGGGGGGTATCCGAAGGGATTTCCGCACGTAAAAAAAAAACAAAAAAAAACACCAATATATTTTGTATAAGATATATCATTTATTTAACTAATGCACTTTTATTCACCATATTTAGGGGACTTTACGCGAGGTTACGAACTGGGGGAGGAACGCGGATTCTGCCCAGTGATTGGGCTTACAGCGGAACTTTCTTCAGGATATTTCCCCACTGCTCGATCAAGGACGGGTCCTCTGGTGCCCTCTCCAACTTGATCTCTCACCTCCTAATTTGTTTTTTATTTAACTCCGAATTCAAAATATTTATTAAACAGTTTTATTCACCATATATATACCATAAGCATCATATTACACCAGACTATACATATATACGTTATATATATCTATATATATATATATAAGAATTGGCGTCCAGCAAATGACGTTTTACAGCGAGTACTTGTAAAAATATATTTCTTGCTTCGCCTATTGGGATCGGGAGCAGGCCGGGATTTGTGCCTTCTCAGAGCTATTTGGTGAATATAAATTTGACGAACTGTTAGAACTTTTATATCTGAATAAAGACTAACAGTAGGATACCTGTACGGCCTTTTTGTTAGAACTTTTAGTACAGCTCTTTGTGCACGCTCAAGGCCGATTAGATGAGACTTAGCTGCTCCTCCCCATGCAGAAATGCAGTATTGAATTATGGACTGCTCAAGCACCAGATATACCAGTTTTAGTTTCTTTGGAAGGGTAATGTCACGAAGTGATTTAAACAAGCAGATCAGGCGTCTCACACGAGTTGTCATTAGTGCAATATGTTTGTCCCACCTAAGCCTACTATCTATCATCACGCCTAGATACTTGATGGAGTCTGCTCTGGTAATTTCATTGCAGGTGCTTGAATGTGGTTTTGTGCAGGTGTGTGCTTTTAGTGTGAAGCTTTGTGGCGGATCACCAATCTTTGTGATTGAGAAGGGGACAACGTTTGTTTTTACCAGATTCAGTGTAAGCAAATTCTTGTTCAATCAGTGCATCACAATGGATAGGGAGCGTTCCGCTCTCTCCTTTACAACCTGCCAAGTTCTGCTGTTTGGCGTGATTACGGTGATTGAGTACCAAACTTTCACATAATAGCAGTGAGCGGTAAATGAACCCACGACCCGTCATATAGCAGACGCACGCTTTAGCGCCAAGCCACACATGTCGTTATAGGTACCTTCAGTTTTCAAAAGTCATTATGTATCGAGATCTATTTATTATTATTTTTATAAAAAAAAAAATGTGTACAAAAATGTGTTAAATTTTAGAAATAGTAGTAGTGGTAAATAGATTTCTAAGAAGTTATTCCCAACAACATAGAACTATTAGATCTACATACATAGGTCCATGAACCGTCAAACCGTCAAGCCTATTTCCTATTGGGGTAGGCAGAGACTACATCGTTCCACTTGCTGCGATTCTGGCATGCACCTTTCAATTCTACTTCACGTCTCACAAATTACAACCATACTATTAGATCTAATGTTAAGTACCTAATAAGGAATATGTTTCAGGTTGTCCGAAAAACAACTTCTGAGCCCCGACGTGTATCAGAAGGTACAGAAATTCGCTGTCAGTTAAATAGAAATTATTTAACTTCATTTACAAAACGCAACAATTTTGTTCTAGATAATAAGATCAACCTGTTATACCTATAGGTACCTACCTACCTATTTAATTCGTCTGCAAGTCCACAGATTTTATAATATCTAATTTATTTCATCGATTACGTCCGGTAATGGCGCACGGCTTATTGAATACGTCTTTTTGTGGCGCCTTTTTATTTGGAGATCGCGTCTAGAGCAGTGGAGACCCCGTCGCGATGGCATCTACGGAATGCCTAAGAGGTGACTGGTGGATAAATTACGGGCATTTCTTCCATTTTAACGATACCCTTTATTATTTAATTTATTTTTATTGTATGTTACACATTTGGCTTATAACAATGTTTGTTTTTGGGTTTCATTAGCATAATGCTCACGCTGGGGTAAAAAAAAGTTAGGCCACAACTATTTTGGTTTTTTGATAGTATCTATTTTATCTTATGACGGTTGTTATACGTTAAACGTTCAAGAATCTAATAAGGGAGATAGCGGGATGTCTCAATTCTGTAGTAATTTGTCGGTTTTTTATCGCGTTGGGATGTGACATAATAAAACAATTAATTTATTATCGTCAGTAAAGATGATTTTGATCAGTTAATTGACGACGCATGGCGCTCTCTTGGTCGTCAATTGTTTTATGTAATGCCGAAGTAATTTTTATTAACAGATGGTAGCGAAAAACTCACTATAATTTTTCTCATGCGGGATCGTTTAATAATCTACTCTTAAATACTTAACTATTAATAATGTTATTGTAATCTATTTGTAATATAGTAGGTACCTGGGTGGTTAGTAGGCACGCAGAATGGTCACTGAATAGAACTAAAGTTTATCTATCGGCCCCATTATCCGGATATTTCCATCCATAACTTTAAACACAAGCATTCGTATTCCGTTTCATGTTAACTAATTGGAATACCGATTACTTACACACATTACGACTGTGATTAACATTGGTTTCCAAATAAAAAAATGTCTTTGTGTCAAATTTCCATGCCTTGAGTTGAGCTTGGGTTATCTGGCACAAGCTCAACTCAAGAAATTTGACCAATTGCAACAGCTGCTTTTAGATTTTTAGATTGGTTCAATCTAAAAATGACGGTGAAAAGAAATCTTGTCACAGTATTTTTCAGCTAGAATATATAAAAAGTCACACACGTTTTAAGAAAAAATAGTCCGATATCATTTTTTTTTTGTGCGAAAATCCCCTCGGATACCCCCCGCCAGGGGAATATTGGGCTCGAACCGAATAAAACCGTCTCAGGTATTCAGACGCCGCCGGGGTGTAAGGAGGCTCAAAAGCTATTTCCCTCGCCCCCCTCCTGACCCAGGGCCATCTCCGGTTTCAAGATGGCCCCCTCGGGTTTAGGACTCACGGTGTCCCCGTCTTGCCCCCAGAAAAAGATGGGTGCGCATCGGCTAGGGTGACAGACGGCTCCACCAGTCGCCCCCAGGCCTGCGCTCATGGAGGGCGGAGGTCGTTGAGCGATCTCCGACGACTCAGTAACCTCCGCGCCTCGCGGGCTCTGTGGATCGAGAGAAATGAGTCGCTCCTGCACCCGGTCCGCCACCTCCTTCTCGAGAATTACTTGCCCGCAGAAGGAGGCAGCGGCAGCCCACGCGCTCGCGCTTTGCACCATCACCGTAAGTAGGATGCCGAGCGAGAGGACTCCCACTCCTAGGGCTGCTTCGAGGGCCCGCCTTGGCACCTCCCACACCGGGCACTCCGCCAGCGTTTGCAGCCCTGAGTCCTCGCCTGCATCACAGTGATGGCACTAAAACGTTGTATAGTCCGAAACCTAAACCAAAAATGGCATAATTTCTTCTTATACTTACCTACATTCAAAGAAGCAACTAAAATTTACAACAGATTTAGAAACGGTTCATTCTCGGGTAAATAAAAAAAAAACAGTTCAACTTGGGTTCCTAATTGTTTTGGGAAACAATAAGTTGTAAATCATGAATGTATTCGTTGCGTATAAAGTGACTATTCTAAAATTTATGAAGGGGTGCTTTGCTTGTAAATTATCTTGTAAATACACGAGTTTCTTGGTTCGTCATGATTTACTACAGGGCTATTAACAGAAATTACTGTATTTTGGTTGTGGGTAAAATAATATTAAAAAGCATTAGCTATATAAAAAATATAATGTCATGATACTTAAAATAGTAGTAGGAACCTACCTAAGGTTAAATATTTAAGAATATATTTAACATGTCAAACAATGTTAATTCAGTGTAAATTGCTGTTCCTTACAATAAATATGATCTACAATGTACAAATAAAAGTAATTATTTTCTAAAACTTTTCTAAAAAATGCAAAACGGTCTGTGTGATAAACGACTACTTAAGTTAAGACGCCAACTATTTAAAACAAGTATTTTGTGTTGCACATTTCACACCTTAAATTATAAATTTCACAATACTGATTGAATAAAAGGACCACATAAAAAGAATTTACAGACTAGACGACCCGTCTCAGATACGACTTGACTCATGCGACACTGATGCATATTATTACAAAAACTTAATAAAACTGGTTTGACATTGCAAAAATTGTTTTTAGGTTCATCGAACTATTTAGGCACCTAAGTTTTAGTTAAGTTACGTACCTACTTAGTACTTTTAGTTAAAATTGTGCAACATAACAATCGCCACGACCTCTAACATTAAAAAGAGTTTGATCAGACGACTCGTATGATAACGGCAGTGCTATGTATATATAGTGTGAGTTTTCCATCTATTCGGTTGCGTTAAAGTTCACTGTGAGTTGTATGATATTGGATCAGCGCCACCTGTTGGCAAATTTCTGTTTTTATTACTCCACAATAATGAAGTTATTCGAACATGTTTATATAAGCCACGAGCTGTTTGTATGCAACGCTTGTATCTAATCGCTAAAGGCAAAGCGTTCAACGCATCATCTGTACAAAGCCTTATTTATGTAGGTATGCCATGAAGTTCAAAATCCCACAATAATTTCTGACAACCGTTTTGTATCTGATAACCTTAAGCGTATCCTCTTCTATTTAGATTATAGTATAATCCTTTAAGTTCGATAAGTTCCGGATGGGTGCCCATTTCTGCAACTCGCCCGTCATGCACGACGCAGATGACGTCAGCGTCTCGTACTGTACTAAGACGATGTGCAATCATGACGCATGTGCGGCCGGCCTTAGCTGCATCGAGAGCTTCTTGTACCACCTGAATTTAAGTAACATTATTTTAAAGAACTTTGAAAAACATTATTAAATTTGGAACTACCTAACTGGATTCGGGACTCTTCAGACTATTTGAGCTACTGCTATAGAATTTCTTCCAATGCTTGTAATGTATTTATTTATCATTTGACTGTAGTATAAAAATATCAATACGGTTGGGATATACAGCCGGCGTGTTTTAAGAAGTTGTTTGAATAATAAGAACAAATGTAGCAACAGATCGTTTTAGGTAGTACCTTTAGTTAAATATATTACAGTATAGTCAGAAGTGCAATTTCAATGTCTAGCAAAGGACACCTGCAAGGTAATGAATCCCAATATCCAAATATCTAAAAGGATATCCGAAAATCCTAGCCAATGCATAGCTGCAATGCTCCACACGTAAAAACCGACACAGTTTCTCTCGTGTCCCTATTAGGTTTGCACCTTGAAATGTGCGGGTACATTCAGATAGATCATATTTACTGTCATATCCAGCTGTAGATATATTAAATGATTTTTTTAGTAATTTTATTAGTACCTTTTTTTTATTGTGTGGAAATCCATTCGGATACCGCCCCGCCGGCCAGCGGGGGCGGTTATGTCGGGCTTGAACCGACTAAAACCGCATGCCGTCTCGGGTCTACAGACGCCGGGGTGTAAGGTTACCCATAGAGCAGATCCCTCGCACTCCGACTAACTCTGGGCCATTCGCAGTGTCCCCTCTGATAACAGCAGAGGGGTACCTGGAGCGACCCCCCCCTCCCCGCGGGCCTTGCAGGCCCACCATACCCCGACCCCCTCGTGCAATGGGGTCAGCTGGCCCTGAAAAGGGCCGGTTGGTCAGACTCTTGGCCGTTGACGTTGACGCCAGCTACTCCCGAGGAGCAATCAATGATGCGTCAACACCCACGTTGCCCAGGGTGCACCAAACTTAGACGTGATCCAACCAGTCGCACCCCAATTTTATTAGTACATTTTTTTTTATCGTGCGGAAATCCCTTCGGATACCCCCCCGCCGGCCAGCTATGCTCACTTTTCCTTTAAATTTAAATCGAAAAAGTCATAATCCAGGTCCGGACTTGGCCCGCGACTAGTCTCTTACTAGGGGGAATATCTACTCTCACCAACTCGTCCTAGATATTCAAAATTCTTTTATACATATATCTTAGGGCGATGCTGGAGCCATCTACCGAAAAGTCCCGTGATTACCCGTATTTATTACAGTACCTACGTCAGGTATGACGACACACTAAGCATGATAGTATTATTATCATACTTGAATGGAAATGTAGGTTACCTTTTCACTCTCAGTATCTAGAGCGCTCGTAGCTTCGTCTAGCAGCAACATTTGCGGGCGACGAATGAGAGCTCTCGCTATTGCCACCCGTTGCTTCTGACCGCCAGACAGCTGTGTGCCTTTGGCACCTATATTAGTATCATAGCCCTGGTGAATGATAATCATTATTAATTACCAGACTTCCTGGATGTATATAATATTTAATGCAAAGCCAATTGCGATTAACCAATGAGATATTTATTGTCTGTTCTCAAGCACCAAAATATAAGGATTTAACAGGTTTCAAACAAGTTTGAAAACCTTAGACATATAATATCTAGTAAGGCCTCTTTTAATATACGTCTCTCAGTTATACCTCACTCCTCCTATTTCTGCCCTTTAAGGGAGTGAATACTCAGAAGGAGAAATAGTCGTTGGATGGAAAAAAGACATACTTATTTAAATCATGAGACGATGATGGTCTTAAAGCCTAAGTTTGGTATTGTATGGCTAAGAGTAGGTCGTTTTGTACATAATGGGTCCTAAATTTGGTATTGTATGGCTAAGAGCAGGTCGTTTTGTACATAATGGTTCTTAAATTTGGTAATGTATGGATAAGATTAGGTTGTTTTGTACATGATGGGTCAGTAGGTGCATGATTATTAGATCGATAGCTGATAAAATTACTGCATCTGTCTCATAGAGACAAGACAAAACTATGAGCTACATTTATACTACCGAACAAAAAAACAACTATGTGCGTTATGGTCTATCCATTGATGACACAAGCCTTGAACTTACCAGTGGTAACGAAGTGATGAAATTATGAATGTTGGCCTGTTTAGCAGCTTCGATGATGTTATCCATGGTTGTTTTGTGGATACTGCCATAAGCAATGTTCTCTCCGATGGTGCGGTCGAAAAGGATGGGCTCCTGTTGCACGAAGCCGATGGCTTTTCTTGCATCCACAAGACGCAGTTTTGGTAGAGGGACACTGTCTTGTGCCTGTATATTAAAAACAATGTGACCAATTACGTCAAACGTAACATAAAAGTTTTTAGTAAATCACAAATTCGTAGATATTTTTCTGGACCCTAAAACCAATAAGGTGCACGCACGGTGTTTTTGTAATTTGAGACTTTTGCTTTGAAGTGTGTAATAGCAACTAGTTTTATGTACACACGGACAAGGAAATAATATACAGAACAAGCAAGCTGAAGTGGCAATGGGCTGGCCACATCTGCCGAAGGACCGATGGCCGATGGAGCAAACGAGTCCTAGAGTGGAGACCACGAATCGGTAAACGGAAGGTAGGACGTCCCCAGCAGGACGAACTGAAAAAGGTAGCTGGGATAGACTGGATGCGCAAGGCGGTGGATCGGGTGCTATGGCGTACAATGGGAGAGGCCTATGTCGAGCATTGGACTGCAATAGGCTGATTGATTATATATATATATATATATAATCAATCAATCATATATATGTGTGTATATATATATAAAGACGTATACCTACCTACTTATCTACTGGGCCGTGTAAACTTCCAAAGTTAAGAAAACTTAACTATTTTCGCAGAAATTGAAAATTTGATCAATTCACGATACCCAAACTCAATTATAACTTCATTATGTTTTATAATGTACATACATAGTATACAACACACTTAGCGATGAATTATTTAGAATTATTATCCTGTTAAAATTAAAAGTAGGTAGGTAGGGCGGTAGCCCAGTGGCGTATGTAACGGACTGCCGACGAGACGAGGTCTCGAATTCGATCCCCAGTCGCTCCGGGCACACACCTCTGACTTTTAGTAGTATGTGTGTTTAAAAAATGATAATTATCGCTCGCTTAGCAATGTGCCCGGTAGATGGCAATAGGCTCGCCCCCTATTACATTGGGATCTAAACATAACTGGGGAATCGTGGGTGTGTAATGCACCTCTGCCTACCCCTACGGGGATACGGGCGTGAAGTTATGTTATGTATAAATTTAAAAAAAACCAATGGCAATTGCCACTGAGCAATTATAGTACTCTTTCCACAACTACCAGTGATCTTGTCAATAAATAAATAGCAGACTCACCACAACTCCATCCTCGGGGTCGTAGTACCTCTCCAACAGCTGTATGACTGTGCTCTTGCCGCATCCGCTGGCTCCCACCAGGGCGACAGTCTTACCCCTCTCAATCTCTAGATTGAAATCCTTCAGAACCTGGGTGTTTGGTCGCGTCGGGTATCTGAATTGGACGTTTTGAAGACTAGCTTCTCCGGTACCACTCTACAAATAATAACATGATAACTGTAATCGTTTTAAATGTGGACTACTTTATCGTATTCCTGTGTTGTAAAGGTATTACAATAAGGATGATAGAGTCCTGGTTAGCAAATTGTAATTCCGGAGGTTTTCGTATGTACCTACTTAGCAGTGCCATGCTATAATGACTGGGTAGAAGTACTACCAGTAATAAGATTAACTTAAAGTAAGTAGCAGTACGCTGTATTTCGTACGGCTTCTGATAGTCTGCTGATTTTTTTTAAATATTGTATATCTTCTTAGGTTGTTTTAGGGCCAGCAAACGGCAGGCAACGGTAGATATCTCTCACCATTGACCATTGACTAATTTTAAACTGCTTTATAATTAGTCAAAACTTAGAGGGTCAGATAAAATATTAAACTTACGAAGTTATTGACTGCCGGCTTTACGGGATCAACGATTTTCGACTGTCGATTGAGAAGTAGGATGACGCGACCCGCAGCCTTGATGCCTTTTTGGAAGTTAGGTGCAAACGCAAATGCCTGCGCCGCTGATGATGCACCCATGAGAAGTGCTTGTGCGGATCTGTGATATGAAAAACATATTGAAAGAATACAATATGAGTAGGTATATACTTAGAGTACCTTTTTTTTTTTTTTTTTTTTTTATCGTCCGGAAATCCCTTCGGTTACCCCCCCGCCGGCCAGCGGGGGCGGTTATGTCGGGCTTGCACCGACCAAAACCGCACGCCGTCTCGGGTCTTCAGACGCCGGGGTGTAAGGTTACCCATAGAGCATATCCCTCGCACCCCGGCTGACCCTGGGCCATCTCACCACTAACAGCATCGCTCATCCTGTCTCCTCTGAAAGCAGAGGAGTACGGAGAGCGATGTGTTCCCGCCACGTTGGGTATTGGCCGACGATCAATGCCAACCCTATGAAGGGGTGAAGGGGAAGCCATTGACCGCCGCCCAGGGTGTACCGGCCGCTCCGATTCCGTTCCCCCCGGACTGCAGCGGGATCGGAATCGGAGCGACACTCGAGGAGGTTACCCAACACACACCCCATACTTAGAGTACCTTTCCGACGTTTCATTTAACATGTTTAAAACCACGATCCGTGGATACTAGAAAAAAAACATACGAGGTAACGCCGCATACGAGGTAACGCCGCATACGAGGTAACGGCATACGAGGTAACGCCGCATGTTACGTCATGTTTTTTAGTGCGTGCAGCCGGCCCCATCGATTTATAAGACGTTGTCACGTCAAAAAAATATACATTCCATAATAGCAGACAGCTAGTTGGCCAAAGAAGGTTACTAAGGGTAAGTTAGGTTTCTTATGTGCTTTCTTAAATGCTTTATTGTTATTTTATTTGTAAAGAAAAGGTTCACGGATTTGTTAACTACTTTGTTAGAACTTTGAAAATTGTTTGAAGTTTTACTTTTTTTTTTCGTGCGGAAATCCCTTCGGATCCCCCCCCCCCCGCCGTGCAGCGGGGCGGTTACGTCGGGCTTGAACCGACTAAAACCGCACGCCGTCTCGGGTCTTCAGACGCCGGGGTGTAAGGTTGCACATAGAGCATATCCCTCGCTCCCCGACTGACCCTGGGCCATCTCCGGTTTCGAGATGGCCCCCTCAGGTTTGGGAACCACGGTGTCCCTGTCTTGCCCCGGTTTGGGGGAGGGGCGCTACTCGCCCGCTGTCCCGGCCTGCTTTTGCTGGGGTGACAGGCGGCCTCACCTGACACCCCCAGGCCTGCGCTCATGGCGGACGGAGGTCGTTAAGCGACCTCCGACGCCTGAGTCACCTGCGACGCACGGCGAGCATGTTGCGGGCTCCGCGAGCCGGGAGAGTTCTAAATCTCTTCCGGGCGCGCTCCGCCATCTCCTTCGTAAGCATTACATGCTCGCAGAATTAGTTATGTACCTACATTATAAACTATTGTTATATAAGTGTAAAGTCACGCTAAACTTACTTGAAAACAGTTTCGTATGGAATGTCTTCTTTAACAATGAGCGTGCCTCCATAGTATAAAGAAGCGGCAATGACAAAATTAAAAATGCCTCGGGACAAGCCGAATACGATGCCTCGCCAGTGCGAAGATTGCTTGGCTAGATCGAGGGCTGGCCGCAGTTGTTTAGCATACTCTTCGCGGAAGGTCTCTTCTCGGCCAAGCGATGCTACCGTTCTTACGTTGGCTACTGCATCCACGGCAATCTTGAAAGAATTTTAAGAGATTGAAGTCATGATCCCACTTCTGCTATTATTGTCAACGTGTTTATAAGAAAATATTCCAAGTAATTATATCAATAATTATTGAGAACCTCTTGGTTGAAAATGGAATTAAGCTGTCATATTTGCCGCATACTGGATATTTAGCTTTAAATGATATTGAGCTGAGAAAAGTTGAAAAAGAAGAGGAAACCTACAATGTTTATGAAAATAGATAAATACTTACTTTAGAGCTTGATTCCATAGATTTCGCTGTTCCAGTGGATTCACCAAATGTCATTCTTCCTTGCTTATACAATACGACCATGATAATAGGTACGAAAGATAACGCGACCAAGCCTACACGCCATTCATACACTAAAGCCAGTACTAAGGCAAACGAAAATGTACCAACAGCTTGTAACACTGTTCCGATTCTTTGACCAGTGGCCTGAAAAATAATAAAATTATATATTTAAAAATACTAAAACCTACGCTGTTACTAAATATGGGGTTTTTTATAACGTATATGTGTGATCCTTACCCCTTGTACTGCAGCTGCTTCTCCTGACAACTTGGCGCACAGAGCTCCAGTAGAATTGTTCTTATCATCAAAGAATGCAACTTCTAATGTCAATATTCTTTCGAACATGAGCTGACGCAGCCTTTCCGTTAAGAACTCTCCAGCAATAGCATAGAAAAATACCTTGAAACATAAGAATTTCATTATATATTTCATTATCTTTAATATGTGAATAATAAATCTATCGTGAATGCTTTCATAGGTATTTATATACATGTACCTAGATTTATTTATCATTTATATGTCTGCCTCTGGGATATGTAGAGACAATAGCCCGTCATTTACTTCTTCTATCTTGTCACAAGTAACATGCTCTTGAGCTGTCTCTACTATTAAAAAATCTTTAATATGTGAAGCTGGTAAGCAAATGACAAGCTGTTATATCTGCCTACCTCGAGGGAGAAATTGAATTCTCACGGCTCACGGCAATATTTGTTAATAACGACATCAAGGTGTTAGTAGCTACAGGTTATTTATTTTGATTATTTCTTTATTCTTTTGCGTGTTATGTGGTACAATGAGAGATGGTAATATAAAATATAGTAACTATATCTAGTCCAAGCACATTTCGTCATAATGTTGGCATGCAAACACAGATAATTATACATAGCAATATTTACTTAAACACTAAAAATATAGCAGTCACAGCAAACAGCACAACGGCTGCTACAACGCATTTCTCCAGTGGCACGAACGACATGCATACGGTTGTGTAGATACTTACCATTATAAAGTTCATGATTCCAGAAAAGACGCCAAGACCAACAAATAAGAGTGCATACTTTCGCACTGAATCTGTGTTGTCCTCCATGTCGGGATTGGCCATATCCTGTTAAAGACATTCATAAATTATTGTTCTAGGTCATTTGTAATCAATAGTAGATTGTTCAAGTTGTTAGCCACCCGAGCGAAGCGAGGGTGGCTAATAGTTCGAGTGTCATTATGGTTGTTTAGTCACACGTTAAACACTCTACTTTTCACTTTGAATGCGAGAAAAAAAACGACTTTCTATACAAAATTATAATATTTATAATAACAAAGTTTCTTAAAATTACGTATACTTAATTAATCTAACCTAAGAAAAGTTAAAAGTGCAATTTGTACATTTATTTACATTTAAATGTATGGTTTTCCCCGGTATATTAACGTGGGTCTCCGTGCTTTGTATTTGATGCACAATTAATTGGTGTAGGTAATTGGTGATTACAACGCAAGTTTAATACGAATAATCTATTCAAAATTCAAATTGCAAAGAAATTTGTCCCGCGGTTCGTTCTTTAAATGATTGCATATTTAGCCAACAGATTCAAACTTCAAAAATAATTTAAAACTAATTGGAAATGCATAATAAAATGAATTAATCCTTAATACTTACATAATCATTAATTAAATTAATATCATTAATTGTGTTTCACGAAATTAAATGGGTTTTTTAGATTTTTTTCCAATGTCATTTTGAGGTTATTTCTATACACAATCGCTAAAAAGGTAATAATCCTCCCATTCACAAACACCGTGATTGGCTGTTTAGGAGTTTTCAAAGTAAATTAAAAAAAAATTACATTAGTCTCTAGAGATTAATAAGGAACTTTAGTCCCGATATGCAGAGACTAAAGATGACGCAGACTTCCCTCTTGGTGTTGGTGGATCAGGCGGCGGTTGTGTAAAAGCCACAATAAACCAAATTATGCCACGGTATAGTGCAAGCTTCTTGTAATATTCTGTTATATTAGTTGAAGAACTAAGATAAATACCTACTTGCTGTATTGGGACAGGGTTCGTGTTAGTTGTGTATTTATTAGGTGAGATTGGAACGTAAACGTGGAATTTCATTCCAAATACTGATTACTTAATCGTGATTCAAGCGTTGCTTTGTATTGATATTAGGTCGTTACATATGAAATTGCCGTTTTTCTTGAAAAAATTGGAGGAAACCCAATTTTCAGTATTAACATTTTTGTATTTTTTTTAGTAAGTAATGACAAATCCAAATTTTATGATATTTTTTGTGTATGAATGAGACAACATTAAGCTAACAAACAGCAACTTTAATTACATTTTTGAAAAGTGACAGCTGTTAGGTAATACGAAATTTATCATCAAAATGAATAGCATTTAGGAAATACTGTTTTGAAAGATCGAATAAATTTATCAAGCGGCCAATAAAAACAAAATATACAGAGTTGTAAAATCTTGAAATCAACTTTCAAACAAAATATATATAATGGAAATAGCTATTAAATTACAGGAATAAAGAACTCATGAATTTGTAAGAAAAATTAGGCAATTTAATACGTAAAGAGTAAAGACCTATTATAACATGAGGATGATCTGGAAATACGAACTTACAAAACTACCGTACACCCAATCGCCACTTTAGTAATTGTAGTTTTTTCCACTTACACCAATGAAGTCACCAAAAATCACAGCAATAAGAGGCATAGCGAAGCCGCTCAGCAAAGAACACAAACTGGCTAGGGACACCGACTTCCATTCAGGTTTGTTCAACTTAAGTACCCTCCAAAACGACTGCTCAGGTACTTTTTCGTTACTCTCATCGGCATCCTGTTTATATGTATTGAACAATACGATCAGTGTTGTTATATTACATATTAAATATTCGTATAGTTATGACGGAATGTCATAATAATAAAATGAGTTGACGAGTCACCATCTATCAAAACTATATATATCAGATTCGGATCAGAATCGGTATTAGATTATTAAAATTATAGGTCTCTACGCGTCTGAATCTATGTCCTTATGTTAGCATATAAAGACCTCCTATTATCCTAATTGAAAGGCAGACAGATGAATGCTATATCTATACGTACTATACTGGTGTTTTCCAAAATATTCGTAAACCCGCATAAATCGGTGATAGAAATGGCGTGTTGCCTCATTTTCTATATGAAGACTTATAGTGGTATAGATACTCTTTAGAAATGCATCTAGTGCTTCTTTCAAATATAGAACGACTAAGGCGGTACTCACAGCTGATTTCAGTTCGAGGTATTCTTCTTCTTCTTGATCATGTTCACTTCTAACCGATACTTCACGAGTAAGGAGTTTGGTTTCTGTGAATCATATTATTAACCGATAAACAATATTTTACTCGTATTACGTTCACGAAGTCTTCTGGTGGATGAAGATGAAAGCACTATGTATTATACCCATGTGTTTAATTTGTGTGTTTTTGGTACTGTTTTTTATGCTTACAGATACCATTTGGTACTGTTTTAATGCTTACATATATCAGTGCTATATTTTAAGGTTCTTTATAATGTTTTTTTTAATATAGTTTTTATTGTTAAAGAGTGAAATAACGAAGACCAAAAGCATTTTAAAGGGAAATAAATTGAACTTGAAAAAAGGATAAAGTATAATCTTGATTCAGCACAAATGATTTTTGAATTCTATTTTTAAATGGTGTATCATGAAGAAAGAAGAATAAAAACAATAATTTAACCAATCAACACATACTAGTAAGTTAAAAAAAAGAACGTAAGTCATTTAACGCAAGGCACATAAGAAAGAAAGAGTACTTAAGAAAATTAGAAGCGGTAAAGTATACGGTAAAGATTTGACACTTAATCAAAGAACAGCATCTTTGATTTGCCTGAGCATTTTCATAAAAGGCCAATAAACTTAGTACCAATTGTCCCCAGAAACTGCCACCATTTCGAATTTCGTCAAAATAGTGAGAAAGTTTATAGGAGCATCACATAACAGAGCACCTTGGATTTCTCACCATAGTCTGCTTGGTTACTGCTCGATACACGAAAACCTCGAGCTGAGAATACAAAAACTTTCTCTTAGATGGTCGTAAAACTATTATCACAGTGTGGCTGCCAGACATACTGGGATAATGTTTTTACGGCAGTACGTCTGTTGACATTCCTTTTTCGAGATATTAGCGAAAATATTTTATTCTTGTTAACTCTTCCAATCGAGTTGAAATGTTTGTACTTAACAGGAGTGTTTTCGTATCGATCGTGTATTGTACCGCTAGCACAACTTTGGAAGTCACTACTCACAAATTGTAGTAGTAGTAGTACATACACAAATTGTTTGAAGTGTGGGCTGCAGCATTATAGGTTGAGTATAGTCACGTGTTCTTGAAAACTTGAAAATAAGGACAGTGGGCCCGACGGGATTCCAGCAATTTATAGTACTCAGAATATTTGCGCTTGAATTCTCTCCTTTCTTGACAAGCTTATTACTACACACAACTCCTATGAGGCTGATCAAGTGCAAAATGCTTGGAAGCAAGCTAACGTGTATGCTGCTAACGTATATTATATACGTCTCAAGGCGACGAATTTTTAATATCTGGGACGTGTCTATGTAGCTCAGATGGTCAGAGAATTCCTCTTGTAAGGGACTGGTCGAGGGTTCAAGTACCGTCCTAGAGGTTGTCTTTTTCAGATCAAAATCTATATTAAAAGTAAGCTCACTAATTGCTTAAAAATTTAATTGCATTAATGTGGCGGAGTAATCAAAAAATAATGTTTAAAAATTATTGAAAAGTCATTAATTGTTTCCGTAGTTCGCAAGAATTACAGTAGATGGCTCGAGATCGCCTTGAGACGTATATAATATATCGGAGAATTTCGAATATCTGGGACGTGTCTAGGTAGCTCAGTTGGTCAGAGCATTCCCCTGTGAGGGACTGGTCGTGGATTCAAGTCCCGTCCTAGATTATCTTTTTCCGATCTAAATCTTTAGGAAAAGTAAGCATACTAATTGCTTAAAAATTTCATTGAAATTATTTTTGTGTTAGCTAATTTATCGATGAAGGTCTATCATTACGCTACTACCCAGGAGAGTGGAGCAGTAACCATAAATTTCAACAAATCGGTCAATACTTTATAATAGTGTAGACCTAATAAATTATGGGCATTTTTGAGGTAAATGGGTGCCACGGCAGCGAAGTATGGGGTACCTAAGGCATTGGTACTCTCTGCCACGCTTTTCCTGCTGCATATTAACAACCTGCTCAAGCCCGGTTCATTTCTGTTCGCAGATGATAGCACAGTGGTTTAGAGTTACGAGTCTGGTTCGCAGGCCAGCGTGGCACAGATCCAGTCTCCTTGAGTGGCCATGGTTGAGCGTTTGGACTTGTTCTTGAATGTGATCTCCGATTGATATGAAGCTAACTTGGTCAACTTCAACGCAACTAAAACCCAGGCATGTCTCTTCTTTGCTAAGCAGAGCCAATTCAAGCCAGACCCTACTTTCCGAAGCAAATCCGTGCCGATAACCGACTAAGCAGAGCTTTTGACGTAACTCTTACTTCTACCCTCAACTTTGGTAAAACGTTGAGACAAAGGCTCAATTAGCTGCAAAAACTGGGCTTTTTTTCGAAGGTACGACGATACTTCACACCAGAACAGCTGCTCAACCTCTATAAAGCGCAAGTTGAATCTTGTATGGAGTACTACTCGCACCTCTGTGACTGCTCAGCTAAATACCAACTTGAAGCGCTTGAATCCATAGAGAAACCGGCCAAGAGGGTCGGAAACAGCGATGCGCTAGTTGATACTAGGCTTCAGAACTTGAAACATCGACGTAGAGGAGCTAGCCTTTCGGTTTTTTATTGGATGCACTTCGTGTAGTGTGCACTGGAATTGTATAACCTAATTCCTCCAAGTCCTTTGCACCACCGAACAACCAGGTGGTGGATATTTCATTGGTACCTACGCTCAGAACGTTATGGCAATACATATGCGTATGCATAACTACAGCTAAAGTTGCGAATGCCCTGCCTGAGTCTGTTTCCGGAAATATTTTGCTCCACTTGTGACCACATCGTCAGTTACAAACAGGTGTGATAGTGGTCAAACGCGAGCCTATTCCCAATGAAAAAAAATTATGTTATATATGTGTGAATAGTTACTTGTGCCAAAAATAGTGAATGTGATTCGTAAATGCCGCAGCAACCAATGTTTCAGTAAAATCATTTTTTTTTTTAATATTTAGGACACGTCAATTTAACTTCACCTCGCCTGATGGTAAGAGGAAGGTAAAGTCTCAGGAAAGAGGGTCACCATTACATACACGTACCATGTTAATAATGGTGGCAATTGATGTAGTATTGTATACATAGTATTAAAACTTGCCAAAGTTATTAATAGTTTTATGTTAACAAAATTAAACTCACCGTCGTTGGCTTCATTGCCCATTGTTTGCAACATCACCATGTCATAATAATGTCCTTTTTTCTTCATTAACTCCTCATGATTCCCGCTCTCTACGACGTTACCAGCCTTAAAAACGTATATCACATCTACGTTCCTTATTGTAGACAGCCTGTGCGCTACGACAATTGTAGTGCGACCTTCTTGTGCCTGAAGGTTTGAAGTTTTGAAGAGTTAGTGTTGATATACATGTCATATACTATATATAAACATTATTCAAAAAATTCTAAATTCGGAAAAGACAAACTAGGAACAGTTCTCGGATTTTTCCTTGTAAGTACGTGATTAAACCTACCTTATCCAGCGCTTTCTGTACTTTGTATTCTGAAGACGTGTCGAGGGCACTGGTGGCTTCGTCTAGAAGCAAGATACTAGGGTTCCGTACAAGGGCTCGAGCTATAGCGATACGCTGCTTCTGACCACCCGATAGAGATGCTCCACGCTCTCCAACCAATGTGTCGTAACCCTATAAATAAATATTCATCTGTTTACTTTTTCAGTATTATTTTATTAAACTCATTAAACATATTTTATTATTTTATTTACATTATCTACATTTTCATTATCCTGAAGGGTCTAATAAGAATACTACTATCAAGCCAAATTATAACTTGTATTTTATTTTTCATCAGTACTATAAGGGTACGCTCGCAAGTTTGAACCTGCGATCGTGCCAATATCATAGCAATTACCTGCGCTTGCGCTACTGCTTCAATTTCTGATCCGATAATTTTTCACAAAAATAAATAATTAGGTAAGTAAATCTAAGATATTTTATTAGGAGAAAGGTAAACTGTTTTGTATACCTGTGGTAATTTCATAATAAATAAATGTGCATTAGCTTGCCGCGCACAGGCTTCAATCTCTTCATTCGTGGCTTCTTTGCGTCCATAGCGAATGTTCTCACGTACTGTAGTATTGAACAGAACTGGCTCCTGACCAACCAGACCTATTTGCTCGCGGAGCCATCGGATTGAAAGATTCTTTACATCATTGCCGTCGACGAGGACCTACAGCGAAAAACTATTAATGTTGACATTTCTTGGGCTTTGACGTCACATAATTTACATTATCAATAAATACAAATATGCCTTTTCAGCTCATAACTCAAATACACACCCTTGAGCCCCAGCAATAGACGATTGTCCATTCCCTAAATTGACCAAAGTGATCTGAGATCACTAGAATGTTGGTACAACATTTGGATGATTAGATACTCAATGTATTTCTATCAAGCCTTTATTCAAGTCCTTGGTATGGTGAAGTGGCAGCACCCTCTTTTTAGACTCTGTATAATTTGTGTAACGGACAATGGTGTAACATGTTCCTTCTTCCTCATGTTTGGCAACTTGCAGGGGTCAGTGTATTCAGTGTTATTGAACTTACATACCAAGATTATTCAATTCTACGATCTACAGAATTCTTTATAATAACGGCCTATATCAGGTTGGTAGAGTCCCACCATAACACAGTAGACTAATTTCGATTCTTAACCTAAAAGTCTAGATAGAATAAGTATTAGAGTAAGCTTAAAGCATAAAAATCGAGTGGCTCGTTTCCAGTCGAGATCATTTCAAATCAAACTTTGAAAATACTGTGACGATGAAAAAACTAAGCAGGAGTTTGGTCAGAATATCAATCAGATACTTATATTATAATATTCTACATAAGATACCTTTTTTTTTTTTTTCGTGCGGAAATCCCTTCGGATACCCCCCCGCGTGCCAGCGGGGGTGGTTATGTCGGGCTCGAACCGACTAAAACCGCACGCCGTCTCGGGTCTACAGACGCCGGGGTGTAAGGTTGCCCATAGAGCATATCCCTCGCACTACATAAGATACCTCCCTGATAAAATTCTAATTATTAGATAAGGATAAAATATTCTACAGCACAATGCTGATATGGCTTATCTAAAATAAATTAGAATATACAAAAAACATTGGTCTAACAATACCGTGAAAAAAAGCGGATGCAAAATTTTGAAAATAGTTTCCAATACTTACTGTTCCTTCAATTATGTCATAGAACCGAGATATAAGTTGAATAATTGTGGACTTGCCGCATCCAGAGTGCCCAACCAATGCTACAGATTGCCCTCGTTTAACGTTTATATTGACACCTTTCAGTACCTGGAAGAGTTTCGTTTTTGTTTATTCAAAGCTGGCAGCGCAAACATTAGCAACAACAAGTCAGCATGTTTGTATGTGATAAAGCGGTCATATTAGGTCTTTACCTTTGAAATTGCCGTTATGTATGAATAAAATCAAACGGTTTTTTTTTATATCTTTTTTATTTGTATTACTCGAAGTAATTACCCATGCAATCAATGCATCTTTGCCAACGCAGCGGCACTTTATTGATGCCCTTCTTAAAGAAATCAGCTGGTCGGGAGGCAAAAAATTCTTCAAAGGTATTTTGTACTGCCTCTCGGGTATTGAATTTCTTTCCCGCCAAGAAGTTATCCACATTCTGGAAAAAGTAGTAGTCTGTAGGCGCAAGGTCTGGTGAGTATGGCGGATGACGGAGAGCTTCCAACCCCAGTTCTTGCAACTTGGAGACCGTCTGCTGTGCAGTATGAGGTCGCGCATTGTCGTACAGGAGCAGCGGAGACGAGCGATTGACCAATGCTGTTTGGAGATGTGCCAGCTTCTCCATCATTGTGTTCAGTTCTTCACAGTACACATTTGCAGTAATGCTCTCCCCGTTTGGTAAGAAGCTGTGATGAATCACACCGGCGCTAGACCACCAAACAGTGACCATCACTTTTCTAGGGGTAAGTTCTCGTTTAGGGCATTGTTTAGGTGCTGAACCAGGATCCAACCAACTTGCTGAGCGCTTGCGGTTATCAAACAGAATCCATTTTTCATCGCAAGTAACAATGCGTTTCAAAATTCCTTCATTTGTGTGTCTGTTGAGCAATGCAAGGCATGTCTCGACGCGTACTTCGCGCTGGCGATCGTTGAGTTCGTGGGGCACCCATTTGTCAACCTTTTTTACCTTGCCAATTTGACGCAAATGGACCAATATTGTTTTGACGCTAACATCGAAGGCTGCTGCTAATTCAGCCGTAGATTGTGTATCATTGGCTTCCATAATCGCCTTTAATTCGTCATTGTCGACCAAACTCTTCGGACGACCGCGAGGTTCATTTTTCAGGTCGAAATTTCCAGAACGGAAGCGAGCAAACCAATAACAGGTGGTGCATTGGTTTGTAGTGTTAGCTCCGTAAACGTCGTTGATGTTGCGTGCCGCTTGTGCCGCGTTGCTGCCACGACGATACTCATATTCCATAACTCGAATTTTTAACGTATCCATGATGACGAAAAAGATTGAAATGCGATGAAAACAAAACACTAATCAATAAACAAATGACTACTTTTGGAAAATGAATTCCATGTTTTTAAAATAAAATTAATTTGAAATTAGAATTCTTAGCCAAACAAAAATTGTTTTGATTTGAAATGGCCAGTACTGCAGAACGTCAATTACATAGGTAAAGACCTATTATATAGATAAAACATGCTTTGATAATGGTAATCTGTAACCAGTTTAATGACACCTTGCTTGATTGCAGAGAATTAATGTATACATATACACCTTCAGAGCCGAAATAAAGACGAAGTAAAGTTAAACCGAATAGAGTATAAATAATATTTTTAAGAAGTGTACAAAGGTGGACTTAATGCCGTAGGCATTTTCTACCAGTCAACCTTAAGGTTATACAAATATAAATAAATAAATAAATAAATATTCTACGACATTTTACACAGCGCATTCTAGACCCAAAGTAAGCATAGTTTAACTAGCTTGTGTTATGGGTTCCAGACTGCGGATAAACATACTTAAATACTTTTTTTTTGTAAATACATACATATTATACATAGAAAAACCCAGAGCAATGCAAATAGACATATTCATGCATACAAATATTTGCACTGAGCGGGAATCGAACCCGCGCCCCTTGACGTAGCAGTCGTATTTATGCACTACCGCTACGCCACAGAGGCCGTCATAAGTCATAATATAAGTTAAGGTACTTAGGTGCCCGAAGGGTTTGTGATAAGATATTAAGGATAAAATTAGTCCAGTTATGATATATTACGGCTAAATTTGATGTAAAATAACAAACTTACCGGCACATCTGGTCTTGAAGGATAATGAAAGATAACGTTCCGGAGTTCAATATTCCCATCAATGCTTGGAGGCCTCTCCCCACGGTCAAGAAGTGGATTGATAGAGGGGATGTTGTCAATCATATTGAAGATATGCGCACCAGCACCACGGGCTGAGCCAAACACCTCCATCAGCGTCGACGAAATACCGAAGTTTGCCGAACCGGTCATTATGCCGAAGAACACCTAAGAATGACAACGTTTCATATTAGTAAGGATGACAGTCACGTTAAGCACTTCTACCATGGCGAGGGTTACGATGAGTCAACCCGGAGATTCTAATTTCTATCTAGAAAAACACGTGCAGGGTATTACCCTTGGTGCAACTGAGGTGTTCTCCTTGTACGGTGCAAAGAACTCCATCTAGGTCCAAACATTTCATCATCACCATTTTAGCGTTATTTTTGGCAGTATATGAGGAAGTCACCTCGGAGCGGGGAGTCTGCTTACTTCTCCTCCCTTTAGACTGACTTGTACTGCTATTATGGGTGTGACTACCATCTGACCTCGAGAGTAAAGCTGCTTGCGTCAGAGCCTCGACCGTCAGTTGTAAGTACCGGTTTGTAGGTTGCGGGGGAGGTTAGCGTAGCCCCGTAGGCTATGAAGGTTATTGGTTAAACCAACAGTAATGCAGCATTAGTAGTATTATCCTAATATACAATAACTTACAGCCATCATGGTAGAGACATCGTAGTGATCTGCGTGTGTAACCATCAACCTGAAGCCAAACCAGAAGGACATTCCATAGGCACTGAAGATACAAAAGAACAGGAAGCCCATTGCCAGTCCATTCCACAAGCCTGAAATCGAAACACTACTTTAGAAGTAGAGTAATAAATATACTCACCGGCTTTCTAAAAGGAATCTTAACATGGGGTCACATGAATACCCTATGTATTATACACGTGCAGTCAGCGAAAAAAAGTATATTAAGACTGTATAATGTTTGCATATACCTTATTTTAAATTGGAATACATGTAGCATTGATAATTAAATAGGTACTAGTATTCCTTGCGAGGGATATGCTCTATGGGCAACCTTACACCCGGCGTCTTAAGACCCGAGACGGCGTACGGTTTTAGTCGGTTCAAGCCCGACATAACCGACCCCGCTGGCCGGTGGGGGGGGGGGGTATAAGGATATTCCGCACGAGAAAAGGTACTAGTATTCCTGTTAGCCCCCCAGCTAAGCTAAATGGATCTTAGGAGTGATGCTCACGTCGATATAGTAACATAATGGTCGGGCTTCGAGCCCAAGTGCTTTTGTGCCTTTGCCAGTTAGTCGCATGCCGGCGATGTTATAGGTAAGTAAATGTGTATGTTCTTCGTTTGAAATATTGTTCAAACGTTATACTTAAAGTAGTATATATATTCTGTGCTTAAGAGGCTGTATACAATATCGATACACGCCAAATTACGTGCAGTTTTAGTCGGATCAAGCCCGACATAACCGCCCCCGCTGGCCGGTGGGGGGGTATCTGAATGGATTTCCGCACCGAAACGCACTGAAGCGCACATGACACACACGCGGTGCGCGGGTTCGCATGTGTGCGTGAGCCGGGCACTGTCGTCGCGTCGCGTAGGGCTCTTCGGCGATATAATGGTTTAGTTCCTTTGATATTTTTACGTGTCTTTTACTTTCATGGTTTTTGTAAATTAAAATATAAAGTCTTGTAGTATAAAATTAACCTGAACCATAAAATATATATATGTATTCCTTTCTTTTTTGCAATAATCTTAAGATTGTATCAATAAGATTAGGTATTGCACATTTTTTCGCTACTGTAATTATCTGTGATATTTGTAGTAAGAATGTGTGATAAGTAGATATGGGGTTACTAAATATGATTATACTTTTAGGATAAGTACTTACTAGTAATATGAATATAATCATAGAGATAATCGAGTCGTATTACTCGCAGCTAAAATTTGCTATAAGCTTCCAAGAAGTACACGCAGGACCATTACGGTATAATGTGGGACTGTTTCAGGGATGCTGCTTGTCACCAATAGCATTTAATATAGTAATTAATATCTTAATTACCAAGTTAATACGTCACGAAAGGAAATGGGGTTATCGGTTTAAAGTAAATAACATATACTCAGAGTCCATCTTAGCGTTTGCTGACGATCTCGCAATACTGACGCGTAATCCAAAACAATGTCAGGAATTATTAAAGGAAGTCGATGAGTACTGTTCGTGGACAAATGGACTGAGGACGAAGCCCAGTAAGTGTCACTATCTGTGTCTGGGTAGACGGTGTATGTGTCTTCATTGGGGGTAAACCAGTTTCCATAGTCGCTGAATCGGTGCCATTTAAATTTCTTGGGAGAAAGATAGACTATAAAGGACGCACACCATCCTTAGATGAAGTTGTCGGTACGTTTATAAATGACCTAAATAAGATAGATCAGCTACCACTGAACAATATCAAAAAAGCTTGGATATATGACAACTACTTAACATCACGTCTGACTTGGCCTTTTCTGGTGTATGAATTCGGTAAAACCTTACTGGCGAAAATAGATGCAACTGTCATAAAATCGCTAAAATCGTGGCTTGGACTAGCGCACTCTGCTGATTCCTCTGCTCTATTTAGGGATCAAAATAATTTTGGGATGAAACTTAAGAAACCATCGGAGCTCTATAAACACCTTAGAGTTACCAAAGCCCACATTTTAGGTAAATCCCAAGATGTCACAGTCAGGGCACTCCCGAAAGATAATAACGCGTCCGAGCTTGAATCTAGACTCCTATTCCATAAACGATTTATGATAGGGGCCCAGTCGAACAGAGTGGGGTTGGGAGTACGAGAGCCAGAAAGGGACCAGTATGTACTTAAGTCCTTTCTAAAACAAGACGAAAATGATAAATATCGAGTGCACGTGATGAATTTGGAAATCCAAAATGAATGGTTGACAATGGGAGAGTGCTGCATACCGATCGCCTTAAAGTGGCGCACCTTGATCTATGACTGGTCGCCGGCCCTGTTAAAATTCTATCTTAACGCCTTTCAGATGACCCTCCCAGACCAGAGTAATCTGGTAAGGTGGGGGAAGGCCACAGAAAAACAATGTTATACTTGTGGTGAGGCAATAGGGACGGCTAGACACATATTAGTAGGATGTAGGGTGCTTCTCGATGGAGGCCATTACTCACGCCGCCACGATAAGGCGCTTATCATCATACGTGAAGCAATGAGTCTGGTAGTAGCTAGAGCCCAAAAAGGATTGACTACTAACAGACGTCATATCAACTTTGTGTCTGAAGGTTCATCCATAACATCCAGGAACAAACCTTATTCAATCTTAGATACTGCTCCAGATTGGACTCTCCTAATATCTGTTAGACGTATGAAAAGCACTATAAAATTCCGGAGGATGTTGGGGTTTCGTCATCTAGACCTGACATAGTCCTTTATTCTAAGAGGTTAAAACATATGGTTCTTGTGGAACTTACTGTACTGTGGGAAACAAATATACCGAAGGACCACACAATAAAGAAAAATAAATACTAGGATCTCACAAACGAATTAATCAAAAACGGTTACGTGGTTAATTTGTATGCAGTGGAAGCAAAATCTCTCTATAACCTACTTAAAGATCTAGGCCTATCGAGAGCTACAATAAGCTCATTACTAGGACGAATGTCTAAAGCGGCACTAGTAGGTTCGTATCAAATTTGGTTAGGCAGGGAGGGGAACTTGGGTAGTGAAGGTGAGTGTTGATGTACATCAACAAAAGGGGCCCCTTCTAAACCTACACTTGGGTCGCAAGTCCCAGGCACTGTCCCGAGTTCCCAACTCAGCAACGCGATGGACCCGGCACCCGCACGGAGAATCCATGGATTGCTAAGAATATCGGTCTCATAAGCACCTAATTGTTACGCCCTCTGTGCTAAAACTTATTTTGTTTGTACCTACCAGATGTGGGTTCACATTAGGTATATAAGATGGGCGACGTAATTCAAATCAGTGAATATCGTATCCTATATAATATGTACAGTCAACGACTAAATTGGATTAACACTTAAATATTTACAAACGTTTTTTTTTACATGGGAATATGAATGCCTTATAATGAATATACATATAGTTTTATAATCCCAAGAGGACAAAGTTAATATATTTCATGTTTTGTTCATTATTTTACGAAAGGCTTAAGAACTAAAGTGATTATTAAATTAGAATTTGTTAAGCCATTTTTGTCATTGACTGTACATCATTTTTAAATTATCATGTCTTTTTTTCATTTTTTATTATCATTATCTCTGAGTCTAAAAAACACAGCACATAACACAATACATAACACGTACCTTTTTTTTTTCGTGCGGAAATTCCGTCGAATACCCCCCGCCGGCTAGGGGGCGGCGGTTATGTCGGACTTGAACCGACTAAAACCGCACGCCGTCTCGGATCTTCAGACGCCGGGGTGTAAGGTTGCCCATAAAGCATATCCCTCGTACCCCGACTGACCCTGGGCCATCGTCGGTTTCGAGATGGCCCCCTTGGGTTTGGGAACCACGGTGTCCCCGTCTTGCCCCGGTTTGGGGAAGGGGCGCTAGTTGCCCTACCGCCGTCCCGGCCTGCTTCTGCTTCTGTGACAGGCGGCTTCACCTGCCACCCCCAGGCCTACGCTCATGAAGGACGGAGGTCGTTAAGCGACACTACACGTACTTCTAGTATCATTTTTCTAATTCCAATTATGAACATTTCCATACCTTTCTTAATATTGATTTTCCTGGACTCCTTAAGATGTACTTCATATCTCTCTACCTCTTTTCTCTGACCGCTGAAAGCGTACACAGTTCGTATAGCGGATATCACTTCTTCAGCAATAGCAGCAGCTTTCCCTGATGCTTCGGCTTCTTTCTTGGATAATCTCGAAGCTATCTGTTGGATTTAATTTTTTTAGGTATTGTTTTATTTTAATACAACACACAATTTAAAGTATAAATGGTATACGAGGGTGGTTCACACACACGTAGGTGCCTTCTCTGAAGTGGAGCCCACTATTAGCATTGCCCATGCCTAGTAATGAACGGCCGGCCGTGGTCTTTCCCGAACTTACTTACTTTCATTCATCCTGTTTCCTGTTCCCGTTTGCATCCGACGCTTTCACATCGGAGCCCGAGATCCATTCACTTCTTCTCCTCGTTTTGATTTGGTTTATACGGTTTTTATGGAGCGACTACCGTCTGACCTCCTAACTCCGAGAAGAAAGCCTGCGTCAGAGCTTCGTCCATCAATTAGCAGGTGTACCCGCTTGCAGGGGATGTTGGTTTGGGCCTTAAGGTCTAACTACACTGTGGCGCAGCCATCAACGCCACTTCCCTGATAAGAAGGTGGACTACTGTACGTAAGTACTTTCCCCATATTTCTTATTTTGAGACGCAGTATTGCATTCTCACCGTAATTTCGTATCCTGTGCCGTGGATATACTACTTGCCCAGTCACGCAGCCCTGATTAGATATTGATTAGGTACAACTAAAGTAATTTGCAAAATAGCATATTTGGTAATGGGAAAATTTATTTATCTTTATTTAAATATGTTGCATCATTCATTAGTAAGGGTAATTGAATGTTATCCTGATAGGTACGTGATTTGATTATTGTCTTATCAACGTTTACAGCTAAGACAAAATAATTTTGTATAGAATTAAATAATCGAAGTCTTCGAAGATTTTTTGTATTTTTGGTACCTTTTTATGTAGGTACGTAGGCATGCATGCCTATACACACATTTTTCAAATAAATGTCTTGCAACTACAAATTTATCAATATAGATTGTGCTTGAATTAGGTACCTTTTTTTTTTTTTTTTTAACGTGCGGAAATCCCTTCGAATACCCCCCCGCCGGCCAGCGGGGGTGGTTATGTCGTGTCTCGACTAAAACCGCACGGTGTCCTCCCCAAGTGTCCGTTGCCGGGCACCCCGGGTAAGCCCTCGAAAGGATAACCCCAGGGTTGCCGGCGGACTTTGGCCGCCACCGCGGCCTCGCCTGGTGGGGTCGGGTTTTATCCCGCTTCGGTGAGTTGGCAGGCGTGTGTAGGGCGCACACGACACGCCTCCGCCACGGCCTGCTTCTGTAAGGACGGCGAGTCGGCCAACTGCCGTCCTCAGGCCCCGATCATGGAGGTCGGTAGTCCCGGGCGTAGATGAGTCTGCGGCGTCCTCGCCGCAGACTACGAAACTCGGGGGGCAGGGTTCTCTCCCGCTCCCTCTCCGCCGTCTCTTTCGCGCGCATTACCTGCTCGCAGAAAGAGGCGGCGGCGTGCCACTTGCTCCCGTCGGAGACCACGGCCCTCACCATGGTCTCCAACGAGAGAACGTCCACGCCCAGGACCGCAACGAGATCCCGGCGTTGACTCTCCCACGCAGGGCACTCCACCAACGTGTGGAGCGCCGTGTCTTCGCCAGGATCCTCGCAGTGCTGGCACTGCGGCGTTGTCTCCCGGTGGATGCGCCACAGATACTTACCGAAACACCCGTGTCCGGTAACCATCTGGCACATCCGGTAGGAGAGGTCCCCATGGTCCCTCTCCAACCACTCCTTCATGATCGGTCTCACCGCCGCAATGGTGGATTCCCCCCACCTTGGGTGCTCAAGTCGCACCCTCCATGTCTCCATGAGTTCCTGGCGGAGCAGGGACCGCTGAGCCCTGATTTCTCGGGGCTCCGGCCTATGGCCCCGCTCCAGCGAAAGGAGGCGCTGGAGCGGGGCCATAGGCCTACCATAATAATAAAAAATGGTCCATGATATTGTCGGATTATCACCATTGAAACAAAATTATGTTTAACGGACCAAGGCAAAAGCAAGCTAAACGTCGGATCATGTGTAAATAATAAAGTAAAATTAAATAAAGCGCGATAGAATCCGTTAAACATAGTTTTATTTTAAGATGTGATACATCTTGAAAAAGAAACCAAAAAATAAAATTGTTATACCATTTTTTGATTAATTTAATTATTCCTAGTGGTTTCAAGGGAGTATCAAAAGAATTTCTAGTTAAGACTTACAAATCCAGCAGCTCCCACAAGGACCAATGTCACGGGGAAGGATATGAGACACAATAAAGCCAACTGCCAGCCCAGGACTAAAGCCATGATCACGCAGCTCAAGAACGACCCCTGGTAGAATACAAATGTCGCCAATTTCTCACCAATACCATCTTCTAGTTTTAGCACGTCACTGGAAAATAAATCCAATATTACTCACACCTTTAACAGTTACCACCACTGAACACACACTGATACACACTGATTTGTAGATAATAATTTGAATTTCGTATGGAGGAGGAGGGAGTGAGTCCCAAACCCTACGCCAATAAAATAAATAAATGAAGTTTTTAATAATAGAGTCCTCATCATCATCCTTATAGTGATTTCCCAGTTGCGCCCAAAGTTCGACTTAGGAGCCCGAGGTCCGCTTGCCTCCTGCGTCAGAGTCTCGTTCGTATTTTAGTATGTGCACCGACTTGCAGGATAGGTCGCTTTGGGCCTCAAGGATGTTGGTAGGGCCATGTAAACCATGTACTAGAGTCCTGTTTACAAATAACATACTTAAAGATTTATTCGGATACTAGTAGTCCACAAACGCACCTAATACCTATTTAATTCTGTAGTGACAAAATAAAATATGTTGTATCTTTATGGTTATCAATAAAAATGTTTTATTGTTGTAGTTGTATAAGTAATTGATCACGCATATACCATGGCATTTATTTTCATTCTGGGTCAATCAGTATCAAGCAACAATGTATCTGACTAAGCAAAATTGCACGTACAGAAGCGATTTTCCTCTGCGATCGCGTCGATGCGTACGTATTTGCATTGATTATGCCTTACACCTTATGACTTATACTTTTAGGTAGATTTCGATGAAATCGATCTACCTATTGGTTTCTTGACTACTGTCGAATTTAAAAAAAATTTCTTCATAGGAGGTCTAGTTATGACCCCCTGAGTCCGAAATGACCACTGGTCTAAAAGTTTATATATATATGTATGGTTCCACTTCCCAAAATTTGCGGCACTCTCACGGTCGCATTTTTGCCCCGATCGCTTTCAAACTGCGGTCAAAAATTGCTTGGGTGTAAACTTAGTTTAAGTTCGTGAACGGGTGGAATCCGGCCTAAGGGGACGGTAGGGCCTCACTTTTTTGAAATCAGTTTTTCCTCAAAATTTCACGTTCCATGAAAGATATTCGAACCGTTCTAATTTTATCCCATAGTATACATGAATACCAACAACTTTTAATTATAAACCTATAAGATTAAAACTTTAAGTAAAAGTGGAGGGGGGAAAAACCAAAGTTTTTCGGGAAAAATATCATAACTTCTAACCGGTGAACATTCTTGCAGTTGGAAACATTTTTAATCGATAGACCATTTTTAAGTCTAAAATAAATGGCTGAAAAGTTTTTCTCTAAAAGTTACCGTTTTCGAGAAAAAAAATTAAACATGTTAAAAATGTTACTGTGTTTACTTGTGTGTGTAAGTCCGTAGGTCTCTATATAAAATAATATTAATTGTTTCACGAAATCTACCTGTGCGTTCCCCCTGCGGGAACGGATTTTTTCAGTCTAATTCACGCCCTAATATTATTCAGAGGTCGACGAGCATTAATTTGTAAACTATCTAAAAACAGCTATGTAGGTGCCGGCGGGGGGGGGGGGGGAGGGGGGTATCCGAAGGGATTTCCGCAACAAAAAAAAAGATACTGCCTCAATGCACAGCTATCTCAACTTAAAAGAGTAATTAGTTTTAAATCTTTATAGAATTACCTATTTACTTTAGATGATATATCTCCAGTTTTGTGAACATCAAAATATGCGAAATCTTGATTAAGGGTAGCTTTTAAATACTCTTGACGTATAATGTAAGCCTGAAATATTGAAAAGTAATTAGGGGGTCTGTGATTGTATAATATGTTAGTAGGTATCAATATGACGTGTGACTGACGTGAGAAATCATATTTGAAATATAAACTTTATTGAACGTGATTATCCTAAAAATGTGTGATACATAAATGGGTCCTATTGAGTATTATTAAAATTGGAACTTTTTTTTTAAATTCAATTAAGCGTCTGCGCTGCGTCCTATCATGCATGCAAATCGTATAGATTCTTTTGCACGTTTTTGTGCAAATTATCTGCACAAAGTCCGCAGTATTATTTGCACGAAACAGGCTCCCGTATCCGTGCCCCGTATACGCACGACGCAGTGCAGGTGCTTAAATTCTTTTTAAAGGGCTTGTTGTTTCTTGTTGTTTTGTTAAGTTAATATAAACAACAAAGTATATACTCTAGTCTCTTTTTCCCATCTAAATCTTTAGAAAAAAGTAAGCATACAAAATGCTTAAAAATTTAATTGAAACAGAGTATACGATTTAGCAGCTACGGTTAAATCTATATTTGCCTGTGATAGATATGCTAAGAAGATTGTTTGATTGAGATTTTTGTCATATTTATAGGGTTTTATAATATTTATAGGATTCGATGAAAAATAATATCGGATAAATTTATTATATATATAAAATTTAAGCTTCGTACAAAAAGTATTGCCACTAGAGTTTCGATGGGAAGTTCAGTAATTGGGTAAATACGCTGAAATAAGTTATTCAAATCAATATACCTGATTATACGCAGCGATGTTCATCAGCGTTGTAGCAGCATACGTTAATATCAAAAGTAGCGCTCCAATAATACTGTTATATACGGCAAACCAGTACATGGCGTCTAAGAACACCTCCGGTTCGGGATTTTCAAGAAAGATGGACTGTCCATACGCCACCATAGACTGCAGCATGTTGGCCATTAACAGCGTATTGAGTGGCGTTGAAACTGCTGCTATCAATGAGAATGTAATGGCCACCACTATGAAGAAGACGTCCTTTTTCGTGGCGAATCTAAACTGTAAAAAAGTACATATAGTTTCAGGAACCATTATAACATAATTTTTGTCGTGATTACAATTGACTTTAATTCGTGGATATAAAGAGGTACAATTTATAGCCAAGGCTAACATTTTGATCGAATTGCAAGCACATTTTTTTCAAGAAAAGAAGTTAATCTAAATGGTTTTTCGGGTACCGTTGCCAAATGGCAAATAACGGAACCCTAATAGATTCGTCATGTCTGTCTGTCTGTCCGTCCGTATGTCACAGCCACTTTATTCCGAAACTATAAGACCTATGCTGTTGAAACTTGGTAAGTAGCTGTATTCTGGGAACCGCTAAATGAGATTGATGTTTCTAATATAATTTTTCTCTAAACTGAATAGTTTACGCGGGAGATACTTCCTAAGTGGTAAAATGTGTGCCCCCTGAAACTTCTAAAATAAGAGAATGATAAAACTAAAAAAAATATATGATGTACATTACCATGTAAACTTCCATCGAAAATTGGTTTGAATAGGATCTAGTAAGTAGTTTTTTTTAATACGTCATAAATCGTAAAACGCAATTTACCTTTCCTTCAATCAATCAAATATAAAATTTAAAAAAAAAGTATTATTATGTTACTAACTGCTAAGGAACCCTTCATGGGCGAGTCCGACTCGCACTTGGCCGCTTTTTTATATGAGTGGCTATTAAAATTTGAGGAATAGGACAACAATATGTTTGATAGAGATATTGATAATGAGGACATCCAAGTACTCTCTAGTAACTAATATTCCGAAACATGTTATTGCTGTTAGTCGGTAATATGTGGGTACATATTGCTATTGATAATAAAATATGAAGCGTCAAGTGCTTTCATGACGCAGCATATACTTTCAAAAACAATATAATCAAAGTATTTAGCGTTACAGCTGAAGTTGTCTGCCGAATGGAATGAAATAAAGTAAGGATCCAATTTCAACAAAATTTAAACAAACAAAAGTATTCAGCAGTTACTGAAAAATAATCATGTACCTAAATCGGCCAATAGCCATCGGGAAATAAGTGTCCATGATGTCCGTTTAACTGGGATCCTTGTCCTTTTTTAAAAAGGGCTATTGAATCTAAGTGAATTAAAATAGAAAAAATTGTATTTTCCTCGAGCTACATTCTTGGCAACACAATTAGCAACGCTCTTTACTTTTAGGAGTTGATTACTACTGGCTTCGGTTATTATTGTGGGAGTGACTTATATTACGGGTCACTCTTGCCTGTCTGCATATCTCTCTGATTTCATGGTACTGTGGAGATAGTGAGTGATTATGAGGAGGTAGTGATTTTTATCTGATGCAGTTCACTTTTCGATCATCATCGACCTTGATTGCTGACACCGACTAACAGCAGAGATAGGTGTAATAGCCAGCAATCTTAAGTTGAAGAGTGCCCAAGGTCCACTTAGACCACAATGTGTGTGTTAGAAATGCTGGCAGATACTTGCTGATTGTAAGTGGACATCACCAATGCTAGTATACCAGCTCACCCGGAAATAGACATGATTCTTGATACGGCTGTTCTCATTTGAGAATAATACATATCTGTATCTAAAGTCAATAATCTATTTAGATAAGGAAGCCGATACCCGTATGAAAAGTACAATAACGTACATAATTGGGAGTTCTTATCAAATAAAAATGATATAGCATTTTTAAAACATTAGGTAGTAGTTAAAATTAATTCAAATAACATGAATTTATTACAAGATAAGATGTGGGCTATCATCATGTTTAGTGGATTCAGACTTCAAGTATGCATGAACAATACGAACATATATTCTAAACCTAGTTTATAGAGGATCACTACTGGGATTAAGAAAGAGACATTTCAAAATGTTTTTTGGATTAACACTCTATTCCAAGAGAACAGTGGAATAATGGAATAAGAGATAAAAATACCATAGCCTTGGGTTTACACGGCTGCAATTTGACATTCCGTTCTTAGTCAAATTAGCCATATAAACCTTCTGTAAAGCAAATACCTAAATAACAGAAGCCACCCGACAGAGTTTAATTAAAACGGAGTATGCGGAATATAACATGAGCATACATTCTACCCAACCCACTGGTTCACATGGGACGCAGCGTGGAGTGGATTATGGTATTCACTATTCACGTAAAACATTTTAAAACGACTATAGTCACTGAGGTGCCGGTGGATCGGTATTGAAATCGATAGTTAATATAGTGGCGTACGATTTGTTTAAATAAAGCAGATTCTCAAAGGCCCGGTCCTTAATATTTTGCCACCTGTTATCGGTTGCACTAATAGAAACAGAGAATTTGAACCACTGCTTCCAAACTGCTAAAAACCAGAAACCCTGATTTGTAATTGAACCTGGGATCTCATGCATAGCAGTCGAAATCGCTACCACTGCGCGTGATCGATAAATTAGACCATTTCTTAAGTAACTTTGCAGTTAATTAATCGGTACTAGTAGTTAATAATTCCTTTTAAGGGTCAAGCAGTATAATAATAATGTTATCGAATGGTTTGCAAGTAATCGAAAGGTTTATAACCTACATCCACATTCTCAAGTTATTTAGATATAGCATTGTAAGATAGACACAAGATTCTATTGTATCTATACCTATTCTGTTAAGTGGTCTATAGGCTCAGGTAATCGAGTAATGAATAAAATCGATTTACTAAAATTAATGAACTAAGTGGCCACTATTCTTTGGATTTCCTCTCAGCTTAAGGGGTGCAGTCAATTGTTGAACTAAATATAGAGTTAAAAAAGTACTTACTAGGGTAAAGAATGATATGCTGGGTACTTCATCTTTGTCCTTCGTATCGGTTTCAGACTCTCTGTAATAATATAGTAGGGTTTAAAAGTCAATCAGTGAAAGCATTCGAATGAGTAGTTATTAACTATATTTAATTCATATTTTTCTACATAATTGTGGATTAGAATATGAACGTAAGGAAGACCTAAATTTAAGCAAACAAATCATCATTAACCTAGCGGGGGCAAAGACACTGGGTATCTTCCGGTAGTATTTACAGTCCGTTGCATCCGAAACTATCACCTCGGAGCTCGGGATCCGTTTATCTTCTATTACTTTTTCACTCCGCACGTTTTTCATCATCCCCGATGGCGAAGTCAAGGCGCTTTAGCTAATTCTAAGCCTTATCGC
Source organism: Cybosia mesomella (assembly GCA_946251805.1). NCBI lineage: Eukaryota > Metazoa > Arthropoda > Insecta > Lepidoptera > Erebidae > Cybosia > Cybosia mesomella. The sequence goes on along the minus strand of OX276390.1, from coordinate 21,697,964 downwards.
CTTCTTTATCTTTCACCTTTTACCATTGACGTATACTCAGTTTGCTAAATTACCCAGTAGTCACGGTAAAAAAAAGATTTTACGGTATGGTAGTTATCCTGTAGAGCACGCGTAACGCGTTAACGTGATGATTTATTGGGGATATTGGTTGATATTATATTATAATAGACGTCAAATGTAATACTCGTAGTATTGTCTTAATAGCTCCGGGGCCCAAGCCATTCTCAACTGTCAGTCGGTGCGGTGGTAGGTCAGACGGCAGTAGCTCCCGAAAAAATCGACATACTAATCAAAAACATTAAGCGGACCCCGGGATCTTGAGTGTAAACTTTAGATGCATCTGGGAAATCGCTATGAGGATGATGAATGTATTGATACAACAATTAAAACTTGAGTATAATATATATTCAATAGGTTCTTAGTATAAAACATGTTGGTTTTTTCAAACCAGCAATGCTGCAAGAAAACGTTGAAGTATGTCCCATATCCTATCTTTACTATCCAAAGTCTTTCAGACCGTGATCACGTTCTAATAAAATATCTTCAAGCACTCTAATGGCCTGCTAAATAACAACGTCGTTTTAACTGTGGCCATAGAACTCTAAAAGACCTTTAACCAATTATAATATAATTTAATATATGTACTTGTGCATAAACTTTAATAAATAAATAATACTTTTTTAGTTAGCAGTGCTTATATATCAATTGATTATAAAGTATTTATCCAACTTCTAGGCCCTTCTGTGATTGCACGATTAAAATCTTATCTTCAAGGTCACCCGAATGTCTTTATGTTATGTTATGACGCAAGGCTATCTCTGTATTGTGCACATGCGGCTACGTAAAGGAGTGTCCACAAGCTGAAGTAACCAGGTTATATTTTTTGTTTGGTGCATCTCCTTACAAACTTAAATCCTACTATTGCGAAGGAGAGTTTCAACATACCTTGTTCCCAGGTTTCTCAAATCAAGAAAGGTGATTTGGGAACCTTATGTCGCTCATAAAATATCCTTATAGCGTTAGTCCCAGTTGCAACCAAAGCTTGCACTTTGGAGCCCGGGGTCCGGTCTTCTGCTCCTAATTTGGTTTATATTGCGTTTTACGGAAGTGACTGCCATCTGAACCCAACCCCGAGAGGGCAGCCTGCACACGAGCTTCATCTGTCAACCAGCCGGCGGAGTATTGATTTAGAATTGAGATTGACTTAGGACTCGAAGATCTTTGTAGGGTCTTTAACACTCGATCATACGTTTGTTCCAAGATGACCACCACATATTTACCAAAATGCCCCACGGTAGTAGCAGTCTTCCAGGAAAAAGGACATGACCATCAAACCTACACCTTTGGTTTAGTTGTTGAGCTTTTTGCTTTAAGCTTCGCTGGTAAAAGAAGAAAAGAAAAATCAACAGTCAAAGTAGCCTAGGACCAGTGATGTCACAAACGGCAAGTATGTTTGTGTCCACAGCAATCAACAATAACACCAACATATTTAGAATCACAGTAATTTGCGCCAATGGTTGTAAAGAAATAGTAACATAAAAATACATTTTGTTGTGATTGAGACCGGCAACTGTAATGCGTACCTCATTATTAGTGATTATCATCAATTGCATTGTAACAGTAGAGATCATCAGTTCTAATTAATAACACTTTAAAAGCAGTCCACTTGTTACACTATTTTTTAGATTAACTACATTATAATTGACTGCGCCTTGGTAAATTGCATTGCAACCGTTAGTTTTCAATAGTTTAGGATTACTGCCTGAAAAAAGCACTGCTTAATGTTCTTTTAAATGGTTATATTTAAAAAGTGCGTTAGTTTTGCCCCCGGCGCAGCGGTAACGTCTTGAAGTGTCTTCGCATTGTAAGTTTGTAATAGGCTATTTGCAAAGCAAGGCGATGGACTTAATTTTTACTTTTAGTAGGTTTGATGTTAAATCGATTTCGTAGCAAAGTTTGTATGAAAGCTGCTGGTTCTAGAAATATTTAGGATTTCGAACACTGTACTTTTGTTTGTAGCGTGGTTGCCATGGGCATTTTGATCAATAGAATTACATGTTGTAGTGTTGTTAAAGTGAAATACCAACATCGAACATACCTTAATGTGAATGGACTTTTAAACTTTGAACAGGAAGTATAGATTAGAAAATATGAATTGCAATATTTTAAGAAGTATGTACAGTCAACGACAAAAGTTGATAAACACTAAAATATTTACAAAACTTTTTTTCCATATATACAGGAAGGGTAGTGGGTAGTGGGTAGTGGTATGGGTAAAGGACTGCTGAGACGAGGTCTCGGGTTCGATCCCAGGTATTACCATGGCACACACCAATGACTTTTCGATGCTTTTCGAAGTTATGTGTGTATTTATCGCAGGTTTATAAGTGCCCGGTTAATGGCAATAGGCTCGCCACCTATTACATTGGGACCTAAAAGATAAACTGGCGAAACGTGGGTGCTAGCACCTCTGCCTACCCCTTCGGGGATATAGGCGTGAGTTTATGTTATGTTACATATACCAATAATTGACGTATAGTTAGTTTTATATTCCCCAGAAGACAAGTTGTTATAATTCATGTTTTGTTTAATTTTATATGAAAGGTTCAAGACCTAAAGTGATCAATAAATTAGAAATTGTTAAGCTACTTTTGTCTTTGACTGTACCTGCCTTAGGATATTGGCCAAACGATCAAATGCAAAGTATTATTTTATCTGTGATTATAATTAAAAACTATACCCTCACCTGCCATAAAACGTTTTATAATAATGAGTAATTGATTGATAAGTATCATAAAAATAAAGAAACAGGATGTCCTATTCAACGCTGAACATAAATCACCAAAAGGCTACTTAAATGACGAAACTTATAGTCTTGATGGAAATGGTGTTTCTCTAAAATCATTGAGAACGAAGAGCTCTATTAGGAGATCCAAAGTCACGGGAATTAATACGATTTATTTGTTTATAAGTACCACTAAAATGTAAACATTTAAAGTTATAACAGTTATCATTAGCAAGCTGGTAGACAATGGCTGTCTAGCGGACAGCTGGGTCAGCTAACGGCCTCATCTGGGTGTGCGGTGCAGGGAGCCTGACCCGACTTCGTTTAGAGCAGCCCTTCAGATAAATTGATGTCCTTCTTCGTCTTTCCTACGAGTTCTGGGTACAAGCGACTGGCTTTCTACTGCGATAGCTGAAGAGGATATAGTGCTGCTGCTACACATGCTGGTCGCGCTACTGGAGTGTAGAGCGCTGTATCTTAGCGACAGCCACGGGAGTGATAGTACGTGGATGATGACTCTAGTTATGTAGGGGAACCAGTTTTAAGTTGGACACTGTTGTACCTACAACAAACCTAGTTTAAAAAAAAACTGCCGTGCTTTTATAAAATTATCTATGGCAGTCGAAGTTTCTTTTGTTAACTCTAATGTGAAGTTATTTGAAATTCACCATCACCGCGTGAGGTAAGATAAAAAGGGAATGTATTATTTCTTGCTCCAAAAGTACGTTTTTTGACTATAATTATTGCTTATTTATTTAACATGATATACTTTTATAACAAATCTTTTATTCTCAATTTAATCTCAGTGTATTTAAGTAACATTGATGTTTTAAAAAGTTTAAATAAATAAATAAAAATAAATAAATGTTTTCTTTGTTGTGCTTTGGCTCCTACAATTATCTACGCACATTGAAGATTGGCCAAGGTTCATCACATTAGGCTAATTGAATTGAAAATGGTTCCGTAGACATTTGTATAATAGAAAACTAAACTTTCTACAGCTTGCTGGTGTCTATCTTCATTTAACCCTAGTAGGTCCAACAAAATTGGTTAGGCCCCGGACAGCTTTCCCTTTTTTATTCTACCGGTTTTTATACCCAGTTAAATAATAAAATCCACAGATTTTATTCATGAATTATATAGTTGTATAACTGATCTTTCCATTTATGCCTATTTGACAGGTCTTATGCTCATCGTTTATTTTTTTTAAATACAAATGTAAAAAAGCTTCCTAAGTCCAACAGGTTCCCATACTGCACAATAGGACACACCTAACGAGATATAATTTTATTGTATCGTTGTCAAAATGTTCTTTTTTTCTTAGTTACAACCTTTTACCTTTCAAGGTAAGTCATCTATAGACTCCCCTTGTTTGTCACTTCAGGTGTTATAGGTACCAGCAAATGGACGGGTGCTCACTCGATCACCAGTGTAAAAACCTATTGAACATGCATGACATATGCTTTAAAGTAGAGCTCTGTCCAGTATGGATGACTGATATACACCAAGTATGTACTAGAAAATCTTTTTCAATTGTTGCAACGGACATGGGTGGTCATTACGTAACTTGATTTACGAGTAGATCCGAGCGTACAGAATTAGTGCAGTTTTAAATGCTTTCACGTTAGAAATAAAATAATCTAATTGTTTACATTAAGTAATAAAAACCGTTAATACATTTATTTTTAAACTGAGGTATAATCCTACACGAAACAGATGTGCTTCATCAGTCTAGACGTTGGGCAATATTTGTTAGAAATAAGTATATATAAATCTTTATTTAATTTTAATATTGAATCAAAGTCCAAAGTTGCTTGATCGCTGAACACTGTAAGGTTTTATTTCAACTGCCTTGGTGTTGGTCAATCTTGGAAGTAAAATTAAAAATACTTCTAATTGTGAACTGTTCGAATTGGGGCGCATTTGATGTAATTTTACAAATCCCATAATATATTTTGGAAAAATTATGTGTTTTAAACCATACCATTATATATATATATATATATAGTTAAATTGGAAAAGAATGTGATAATAACAACATGGTACCTTTTCATAGCAATGTATGATCGGGGAGACCTGGTAGGGTTGCTATGATATAGCCAATAATAATATAGATTATATTGAAATATAATTATCGATATTTATCGTATTTCTTCGAGTACACTATAACATTAACGATACGATATAGATATTGGCGATAAGATATAAGACTGCCTTAATCTCAATTTCATTAATTTGTCATGAACTTGCTTACCTCTGGGATCTGGTAATGTTAACTGTTGCAAGGTAGTCAACAACGCATTTTCTGCGGAGTATGCTGTATTATAAATGTAATAGCTTAATCCTTTAAAAGTTATAAATAAGTAAACAGCTGTTTTCCTTATCTGTATGAATTATCTTTATATCACTTGCTTGTAAATGTTTTATCTGTGTCTGGTAAACAATATTTTGGAGTAACGCAACTGTCACGCAGACAAGCAATCGGTTAGATCGTAGGTGAGCTTTTATTTTAGTTCGATATTCGATATCGATAATGTGGCGATAAGCTCATGAAGTATAGCGATGTAATGTAATTAAGTAATGAACACAAGATTCAGAATGTTGTGTTCATTCTTGAAAATTACGGGCGAAACACATTAATAAGTAACTTGTCTCATGTTCGGAGTTTGGACTCTGAACAATCGACACAGTGACAGGTTATGAGACGAATAACTATTTAAACATATCAGCTTATCATTCGAGCAATTTATTCCATTCGTTACTTAGAAAGAGTTCTGGCCCATAAAACGAACGCTTATCATGGTAGTAACACTGAACTCTACTCTGCTATTAATATTTCAATATTCTGCTATTATTCCACACGGTCCTAGACACGACACGTTTTATGATCTTGTACCGCCTACATCAATGAATGAATTGACGTAAATACAAAATCATAATTTTATCATTGATCGATTATTCAATTAATCGATTTTTGGATTTGTCAAATTCTGTTCCCGTACCCGCTTCCTATGGGAACATATTCCAGGGATAACAAATAGCCTGAGTGTTATTACAGACTATAATCTCTCCCTGTCCCAAATTTCAGCCAAATTCGTTCAGCTGTTACAGCGTGACTGAGTAACAAACATCCAACATCCAAACTTCCAAGTATCTTCACAAACTCTTACATTTATAATACACTTCTCATCAGAAAAAATTGAAAAACTTTAGTTTTTATGATATCTGTCCTAATTTAACACAAAAGGGTTTTCATTCCATGAAAAAATCACATGATTATAGTCCAGTCAAAATAGACAAAAATAAGTTATAACTAAGGAATAATTCGCATAGAGCTGAAAATTGGCAGAGACGTACAATACATCGTATAAATAATTTTTCTCGAAAACAGTAAGTTTTATCGTGAAAATAGGTCAGACAAAGTTGTAGAACATACAATTCTCTACAAAAAATTTTCTCTTACGACTCACCATTCGTGAGATATCGCGGTTTTAATAATTAGAAAATTAATATTGTACATTTTACATACGAGTAATATGCACTTAAACGCAGCCTGTACACGTCATCGGACGTTTAATATAAATGAAAATAAGAAACTATTGGTTTGTGTTACTTCACAATAAAACTTGTATAAATTGAATGAGTATTTTCAAATAAACTAATGAATTTTCTAATTATTAAAACCGCGATCTCTCACGAACGGTGAGTCGTAAGAGAAAAAGTCACGGACCATTTTTGTGGAGAATTGTATGATCTATAACTTTGTTTGACCTATTTTCACGATAAAACTTACCGTTTTCGAGAAAAATGGAAAAAACTTTAATTTGTACGTTTGACCTTGAATATTTTTTTTTGCAGAAGTAGGATCGATTTGGATTTTTGACATATTATTTATAATGATGTATTAAAGTCTCTGCCAATTTTCAGCTCTATGCGAATTATTCCTTAGTCAAATGTCTATTTTGACTGGACTATTATATAGCTGGCAGTTTGGCCATTACATACATAAGCGAAAATTCTAAATTCTAAATTAGAATTTCTTTGGTTTATCCTAAAAAAGAAATGAATTATTGTTTTGAGACAAATGTGTTTTAAGAATTTTTTAAAATTAGCGTTTATCTTGGAACTTTTTCTTCTTTATTTATTTACTGTGACTTTGGGACGTCTGAAAACGAGTTTTTTTTTCTAAAACATATGAATACTGCGCCGGCAGAAGCCGCCCAAGTGGTGGCATTGCTGGATACTCGACTTAGTCAGCGTGTTGTGGTTGAAAGATTGCATCTAAGTCTGTCCTCTGTTCATAGAGTCTACAAACGCTATCGGGAGACAGGTTTGTTCACCCGCCGTTCAGGATCTGGCAGAAATCGGGTCAATTCTGAGCGAGATGATAGATTTTTACGAAATCGACGCCTTAACGCTTTTCAACTGCAGCAGCAGCTTCATGTTGTACGTAGCGAGGCTGTAAGTGACTCAACTATTAGAAGAAGGTTGAAGGAACGTGGATTGGTACCGCACAAGCCAGCAAATGGGCCGAAATTAACTGTAGACCTTCGAAGAGCGCGCCTTAAATTTGCACGTGAGCACATAAATGGGATCAAGTGGAGCAAAGTTCTCCATAAAATAAATGAATAATAATGATCAATAATTAATCAATTAATTAAATAATTAATTAATAATGATTTTCTTTTTTTATATAGAATAAATTTAAAAATATAATTTATGTGTATGTAAAGTTTAATGAAGGAAATAATAATAGAAAAATGATCCTTAAAAAACATAAACTTGCAAGGTGTTTCGATTTTTCTGATGAGTAGTGTATTACTAGCTGACCATATTTCGTTCCGCCTTAGAATCAAGTGGTTACCTTATCAGATTATTTTATTTCACGAATGTCTCATAACTTTTAATTATCTAAATCCCCTCGGGTTACTGCTTGTACTTTCAAGTATAGGCACAGTACCCCGAGGGGGTCATCAAAAAGCCGTAAATGGCCCAGGGTCAGCCGGAGTGCGAGGGAATCGCCTTATTGGGCCATCTCACGCTCCAGCATTAGAGACCCAAGACGGCGTGCGGTTATGAACAGTTCGAGTTCGATATAGCTGTAACGGTAACCAGAGGGATATAAAAAAATTTAAAAATATCTAAATGGCACAGTATAAGCGGAGATAAATCAAAAAAATCAAAAATCATGATAATCGATCCACTCGTTCTCGGGTCACAAACGACTTTGTTTTATATATACCGGGTGTTAGTTAAAAGCTCTCGAAAACGAAGACAGGTGACTATGAGCGTTTTTTTTTCGATCGATTTAATTATTTTAAAAGGAAGCATTTTTTTAATTCGTTATTCGCATTAGTTGTTCACGCTCCATCGTGTTAGTAAAGCTAAATGAAACCGGTCATTGACCTGACTTTAACATTTGCACATTTGAAAAGTTTTTATTTTAATAGAAAACTGCAACTAGTTGTGTCGATATATATATTATATATATAGTAATTGTGCATGCTCGTGCGGTTTTAGTCGATACACGACATAACCACCCCCGCTGGCCGGCGGGGGTGGTTATGTTGGGGCCATTTATTAGGTAAAATGATGTATTTTTTAAAGAAATTATCGATTCATTTAGCTGTACTAATACAATGGGGGTGTGAATAATGCTAATAAAAATAAAAATAAGAACTAGAGAACAAGAGAAAATTGCCTGTCTTCGTTTTCTGACGCGTTTCTCTAACACCCGATAGAGATAGTCACCTTGACCTTGTACCAATTTTTTTTTTTTTTCCCCGTGCGGAAATCCCCTCGGATACCGCCCCCGCTGGATAGCGGGGGTCTCCAGCGGGGGCGGTTATGTCGGGCTTGAACCGACTAAAACCGCACGCCGTCTCGGGACTTAAGACGCCGGGGTGTAAGGTTACCCATAGAGCATATCCCTCGCACCCCGACTGACCCTGGGCCATCTCCGGTTTCGAGATGGCCCCCTTACTTGCTCTCCACTGTGCCATCTGCTAATCAGAGGGACACGTGGAAAGCTTCTGAACAGCCCTCAACAGGGCCGTCCTCGCCTCGGTCGGAGTTGGCCGTAGGCGGCAGCGTCTCTCCCGCCCTAGGAGAGAGGCGCTGCCGTCTCCGTTGCCCAGCGTGCACCGCGTGGAGGTCCCCAACCTAGCACCCCACCTTGACCTTGTACCTTGTCTCTTTATGGTTCGGTGTTTGAATTCGTAGTTTCTTCGAATTTTTCTCCGTGCCATAATTACCTCGCTATGCTAGGATCGAGTGCTATGGCGCACATTGGCAGTCTAGTGCATTAAGTCGTTGCAATCCGCTTCTTGGAGCCTAAGCAATAGTTCATCAATTCGGTATATTTATCAAAATTAAATAGAAAAGCGCCAGCCAGTTTGTTGTTGGTTTTATAGTACACAGTTAATAATGTATTTTAGTACCTAATTCAAAGAAATAAAAGGAAGAAAACTATTCGTATTTATTATGACCAAAGGAATGGTTTTATATAAAGTTATGGCTGTAGCTTGTGACTGCCGAATTTACCTGATGGATGTTGTTACATTGAAAAGCTTCTTACTTTACAGGGGTTCTTACGTTTGACATAATGAATATCACTATTTTTTTTATTTTAAATATGGCGTTTCCTAAGTTTCCGCCAACAACTCAGTAGTTAGCACGATTTTAACCAATATGCATTTAAAGGTAAGGGTTAAAGTTTCGACTTGGCAAATGCAACTACGGATCAAAACTTTGTGAATTTACAAGGGTGAATATCACTAAGTAAACGTGATAATGCAGTTTCGTCCGATGACTGGATCACACTAAAATGTAATAAGTACCTTCAGTGTTCATTTCGTCAATGTCATGTCCAAGAATATTAATTTGCTCGTAAAGTTGTTCCATACATTAATCCATATTGCTCGAGATCTTTCTATTCAAAGAAAACGTTAAAAATATTTTTGAAGTGAAAACTTCTTTAGCGGCATTGTAATTTTTTTTGTAATGGGTAAAAAAGGTTAAACTCGCGTCAGTAAACACGTGACCTGATCGTAAGATAACAAATATAGAAGCGCTAATTTCACACTGTACTTAATCACCTTTTTTTTTTTTTTTTTTTTTTTCGTGCGGAAATCCCCTCGGATACCCCCCCGCCGGCCAGCGGGGGCGGTTATGTCGGGCTTGAACCGACTAAAACCGCACGCCGTCTCGGGTCTGCAGACGCCGGGGTGTAAGGTTGCCCATAGAGCATATCCCTCGCACCCCGACTGACCCTGGGCCATCTCCGGTTTCGAGATGGCCCCCTCGGGTTTGGGAACCACGGTGTCCCCGTCTTGCCCCGGTTTGGGGGAGGGGCGCTAGTCGCCCCACCGTCCCGGCCTGCTTCTGCTGGGGTGACAGGCGGCCTCACCTGCCACCCCCAGGCCTGCGCTCATGGAGGACGGAGGTCGTTAAGCGACCTCCGGCGCCTGAGTTGCCTGCGACGCGCGGCGAGCAAGTTGCGGGCTCGGCGGACCGGGAGAGTTCTAAGTCTCTCCCGGGCGCGCTCCGCCACCTCCTTCGCGAGCATTACATGCTCGCAGAAGGAGGCGGCGGCGGCCCACGCGCTCGCGCTCCGCACCATTGCCGCAATCATGCTGCCGAGCGAGAGGACTCCCACCCCGATGGCTGCCACGAGGTCACGCCTCGGCGCCTCCCACGCCGGGCAGTCCGCCAGCGTGTGCAGCCCTGAGTCCTCGCTCGCGTCGCAGTGATGACACTCAGGCGTTGGCTCCTTCCTGATCCGATGCAGGTGGTCCCCGAAGCACCCCTTCCCTGAGATCACCTGCGTCAGTCGGTAGGAGAGGCTTCCGTGTCGCCTCTCCAGCCAATCCTCCATGATGGGCCTTACCGCCGCTATTGCGGCGTGCCCTGCGCTTGGTTGCCCAAGTCGTTCCTTCCACTCCACCACGATGGCCTGGCGGAGCTGGGACTGCACGGCCTCGATTTCTCGAGGCTCGGGGTTCCATCCCTGCTCCCGCACCTCCTTTCGCCACTGGTACAGTTGCGAAAGGGCTCTCGCTTCCAGGTCCCATGGCGGAGTTCCGGCAAGGAGACTCGCCGCCTCGAAGGAGATCGTGCGGTACCCTCGGATGACCCTGATGGCCAGAACCCGCTGCGGAGCGCGCAGCATCCGCACAGTTCTAGTCCTCAGGGCCTCCGCCCATATTGGGCACCCATACAGGGCCATGGACCGCACGATCCCCGCGTAGAGTCTCCTGCAGGAGTCATCGGGCCCCCTCATGTTGGGCAACAGCCGAGCCAGAGCAAGAGCTGTGCCCTTCAATTTGGGGGCCAGACTTCGGATGTGCTCTCCGAAGTCCCATCGGCCGTCGAGCACGAGCCCCAAATATTTCATTTGGGGCTTGATGCCGATGCGATTTCCTCCCACGATGAGACTGGATCCCTCGGGTGGCTTGCTCCGAGGCCCATGGAAGAACAGGGCCTCGGTTTTATGCAGGGCCACCTCGAGACCCAGCCGCCGGATCCGCCTAACGACTTGGGCAACCGCGGTCGTGGCCTTTCGGGTCGCTTCGCGGTACGTCGCCCCGCACGCCGTCACGAGCGTGTCGTCCGCGTAGCACGTGACGGCAGCACCGCCTACGAGCTCACCGCGAAGCACCCAGTCGTATCCGATGTTCCACAGGAGCGGCCCCAGGACCGATCCCTGTGGAACACCGCACGACATTTCACGCCGACCGAGACCGGTCACGGTTGGGTAGATGACGGCTCTCTCCGTCAAATACGCCCCGACTATGCGGCGGAGGTAGAGAGGCACTTCGTGATACACGAGCGCCTCCCTAATGCAACTCCAGGGCAAGGTGTTGAACGCGTTGGCGATGTCCAGGGACACCGCCAACATCACCTCACCCCGGGCTACTGCATCCTCCGCCAGAGCCCTCACGCGCATGATGGCATCCACGGTGGAGCGCCTCTGGCGGAAGCCATATTGGCCATCCGCCAGGTCCGGCCCCACTCTTGAGAGGTGCTCGACGAGGCGCTTCGCAATTACTCTTTCAAAGAGCTTGCACACCTCGTCGAGCAACACTATGGGCCGGTAGGCGGACGGCGAGTCCGCCGGGCGCCCCTCCTTTCGGATGAGGACCAGTTTCCCCGTCTTCCACAATTTCGGAAACTGGCCCCGCTCCAAACATGCGCTGAGAAGCCCTCTCAGTCGGGGCTCGAGAGCGTCGTCGACTAGAGCTAGGACCCACGCTCGGCCTGGAATGCCGTCGGGTCCCGGGGCGGTGTGTTTGGCTCTTAGCCTTCTCACCGCCAGCTCTAGTTCTACCCAAGTGACCTCGGGCACGTCGTCGTCTTCCACGTCGGGCGCCATGCGCAACCGAGGCGGAGTCATCTGCGGTGGAACATGTTCCACCGCCCGCGCTGGGAACAGGGAGCCAACAACTCCTCCGAGCAGATCCGGCTGGAGACACCGGGTTAACGGCGGGGCCTTGGGGCGCAGCTTGCCCCTCACCATCCGGTAGGGCCGCCCCCAAGGGTCCCGCTCCAGCGTCTCCAGCAGCTCGCGGAAGGCGTCCCGTTTGGAACGCCTTATCTCCGCTCGGAGGGCTCGTCTGGCCTCCCTGTATCCCTCGTACAACTCCGCCTCTCGGGCCTCCGCATCTGCGGGGCGGCGACGCCTCCTATGGAATCGGGCCCACCGGCGGTGCGTGATCACGCAGCTCCGTCTGAGCTGCGCGATCTCCGACGACCACCAGTAGACCTGACCCCTCGGATTATAGGGCGGAGCCCTAGGCATCGCCGCGTCACAGACACGGGTCATGGCCTCCCGGAACCACTCCGCCTCATCGTCTATGCAGACAGGCCTGTCCGGCGCAGGGGCCCAGGCCTGTACGATGGCGGCTTCCAGGAGGAGCTCCCGATCAAGTCGCTTAAGCGCCCAACGTGGCTCGGGTGGAGCCGGTGCAGCCGGCGCGTCGCTCGCAGGGGGGGACACGTCAAACCGAATGTATCGGTGATCCGAACTTGTGTCCTCCCCCAAAACGACGCGCCAGCCCTGAACACGTCGCGCCAACGAGGGGCTCGCGAACGATAGGTCCACGATGGAGCTACCCCTCGAGGTCACGAACGTGTCCACGGCTCCCCGATTTAGGAGGACTAGGCCGAGTCGTGCGGCCCAGTCCACCAGTGCCCTGCCTCTATGCCCCGTCGCGCCCCTTTCGTGTCGGGAACCCCAGGCATACGACCAGGCGTTGAAGTCCCCGAGCACAAGGACCGGACGGGGCTGGCAGGCATTGACGACGACGGCCAGCTGACGGAGCCACTGCTCATATGCAGCTTGGTCTCGGTTCGGCGTGATATAAGCGGCCACGACCGCTATATCCCCAACCGCCGCCGCCACGCAGCCGGGTCCCCTTGCAACGACGGCAAGAGGGGGGCTGCCGGCGGCAGGGTTGTGCACCAGTGCCGCCGACCCATCCAGCGCGGTTTCCCAGGCAGGCCCGAGGAACCGGTGGGTGTATGGGTCGGCGACAGCGGCGACATTTATGGCCCACTGTGCCATGCTCTGGCGCAGAAGATCCTGAGCATGGGCACCGTGGCCAACGTTCACCTGCAGGATGCGGAGTTGAGGATCCATTATGGAACCCCCATCTCCGCATCCCGCTGTGAACTGGAGGCGGAAGGCCGGCCTCCCGGCTTCGGCTCCCCTCCGGCGCAGGCCTTGCTGCCAACCCTATGGTCAGCCGGCTTGCCCCCCGCTGCACATCTGAAACAGTGCAACGGGGCGCTACACGTGCCGGCCTTATGACCGGGCTGGCCACAGCGGAAGCAGCGGTCGCCCGCCGTTACCTCCGCCGTGCAGTGCACCCCCACATGGCCCACCGACAGGCACCTGAAGCACCTGGCCGGTCGGGCCTGCAGGAGCCGTGCCTGCGCCCTCAGGAAGCCTCCCACCAGGAGGCTCCGCCCGTCTGCGACCTTTTGGGCCGCCGCGATAGGGCAGCCGACAACTGCTGCCCCCTGTCCACCGTGGCCGAAGCGTATAGCTCCGGCCTTCACTGTGTCCGGGGAGCAGCCCCCGGCCTCCGCCACGGCGAGCCTAAGCTCCTCAGCCGTGACGGAGTCGTCCAGGCCCGTGATGCGCACTTCTGCGCATTTAATGGGCCTGGACACCCGGACGTCGGCTGCATCCAGCGACTCCCTCAGCCTAGCCGCTAGGGCGTCAGCCTTGGGGCCACTGGCGGCGCCGGGGACCTCGAGAAGCCGGGCTCCCGTCCGTGTGCTCTTGCACCGGACGCCCGGGATCTCGAGGGCCTTGAGGTCGACGTTGGCCTTCACCTTGGCCAACACCTCGGCATACCCCATGCCTCTACCCGCTGCCTCCGCCGTCAGGGTGACGACGACGGCCGTAGTGCGGGGGGCACGGAGCTTCCCCGGCGCTGCTTTCGCGGCGGCCGCGGCCCTCCTGGCCTTTTTGGCGGCCTTCTTGGCGGCCTTCCGCCTCTTCTTGCTGGCTCCAGCCACCTCCCAGCCCCCTTCCAATGGGGTGGAGGTAGCCGGAACCACGGCTGGGGCTGGGGCTGGGGCCAGGGCTGGGGACGTCTTCCCCTTGCCTTTGCCCTTCCCCTTACCCTGAGCGGGAGGGGGCTGAGGAGCCGGGACCGGCAGAGTCGCACCCGCACCCGCGGCCGGGCGGGTAGGGCCCCTTTGGGCTACAGCCGCGTAGCCGGCCGCTGGTGGCGCCAGAGGCGGACGGCGGATGGAGTCCATTAGGGCCTCCATCCGACACATCATCCTCTCCTCCAGCGCCTCCATATAGGGGAGCCAGGACTCCGCCGGCGGTGCCCTCGGCTGCGCCGGCCGCACCGACGGTGCCGGCTGCTGGACCGGTTGCACCGGCCGCACCGACAGCGCTGGCTGCGCTGACCGACTCGCGGACGAGCGAGTCACGCGTGTCTGCTCCGCCGGCGGGGCCCTTTGCGCCGTTTGGGCCGAGCTCGCCATCCCCCTCTTGAGCTCCTCGACGGCTGCAGCTAGTCGAGCCGTCTCTCGACGAGACTCGGCCAGCTGCGCCGCCAGGCCCTCATTCTCGGAGGCGATGTCGAGCACAATGCTTAACATCGCCTCCTGCTCAGGGTTTGGGGACCCCTGGAATGACGCGGTCACCTTCTGGAGTCTCTCCAAAAGAGACCGCGTCCTCCCGCTCGGTTCCGTCACCGCCGAGGTGGAAGGCCTCGGCGGCGATTTTTCCGCGGACCTCCCAGTGGCCGAGGGGGCCCGGCTGGGTTGCCCACCCCTCAACCCTCCTCGCGCCCGGCGGACTGCAGCCACCTTAGGCGCCCACATTGTCGCCTCGTCGCTGGAGGAGGCCGTCCCGGTGAGGGTGTAATCCTCATCCGACACGCCCTCCCCTGGTCGCAGCTTCTTTGGGCGCCGTTTGCGCTTCTGCGCCTTGACGCCCAATCCTAACGGGCTTGCCGCCCTACTCCTTTCGCTGGCGGTGTCAAACCTCTCCGACACCGCCGAGGTGTTTGGCGTCACCTCTACGCCCGCCTGCTGCGCGACCTCCGCGCAGACTCCGTCCTTTTCTGTGTCCGTATTAATGCCTGTGTTGTTTTTATTTTGTTTCCGGTCCGTTTTATTATTTTTTATGATATTTATGTAATCCATAGCATATCCCACGAGTATGGGGGAAAGGTGGTCCATCCAGGCGGTGCCCCCTGCACCTGGATAAGCCTATATACTATGGAGGTCGGCTGGTATCCATAGGTTTTTACGACTTCGCTGTCGGGTGTTATAGACTTTTCCTTGTCGTGGGCCGGCCAATAAAGGCAAGCCCTCCGGTCGGCAAGTTCACGGCGTACCCTTCTGGAGCCACCAGTCAGGTCGTTGCTGATCACCTGCCGATTACGGAACGCGAGAGGATGGCTAGTCCTCTCTCACCGGCGGCGGCACAAGTGCCCGTCGGCCCCTGCGTTAGCAGTGGGCCAACCCGCCCCTGGATCCCCTAGGATCCTATGGTGGCCTCAGCCACAAACACCATCGCTCATCCTGTCTCCTCTGAAAGCAGAGGAGTACGGAGAGCGATGTGTTCCCGCCACGTTGGGTATTCGCCGACGATCAATGCCAACCCCATGAAGGGGAAGCCATTGACCGCCGCCCAGGGTGTACCGGCCGCTCCGGTTCCATTCCCCCCGGACTGCAGCGGGATCGGAATCGGAACGACACTCGAGGAGGTTACCCAACACACACCCCTGTACTTAATCACCTTGGTGGCGCGTTCGTCTGATTAGTGGGCGTTGACTTCGGCAAGACTGAGATCGATTCCGACCGAGGCCCAAGAAACACTTTTTGTCATCATGTAACTTTTGGTAATATTTATTCTATTTTGTGCCATAAATCTATTGATATAAAATGGAAATTAAACAAATTGCATCAATTAATGAAAAAAGTGACGAAGAAATAGCGAAAGAAAATGAGTGAGTACTTTATAAATATATTGGCGATGATGGTTCTGGTAATAATGATGGTGAAAAAGTCGTTGAAATTATGAATGGAAGTTGATTTTTCTGAGAGATAAACTTTTTAATGTAAAATAATTGTAATAGTTCTGAAGTGTTAAATTTTTAATGTAATATAATTTGTCATGTTTGTGTACGATAGCGCAATAAAATATTGTATGTTACCACATAAATGATAGTACTAGTTTAATAGTTTATACTGATAATTAAAGCTATTCGTGCAAAATTATTCCCTAACCATTCCAAAATATCAAAAATGCACAACGTTAATATTCAAATTTTTACTTCTGCCGGCATTCCCGGAGTGCAACCCGTCGTTTTTTTTTCGATAGGACATTGCTAGTAATGCCTGCGACAATATATTCATACGTCATGTTCGCTAATCCATAGATTAGCATGAAACTGGGCACTATCGATGTTTACGATTATTATAATAACAGATAGTAGCTTTGTAGCTACACATTCGCGATTATTAACATTTAAATAAGGTTTTTATAATAGGTACTTAGTATCAAAACAATTTACTACTTTCAGATCTCTTTATTAAATAAGTTCCGTAATACCATCAAAGAATCAGTACTTTTTTTTTTTGAGCGGAAATCCCTTCGGATACCCCCTCGCCGGCCAGCGGGGGTGGTTATGTCGGGCTTGAACCGACTAAAACCGCACGCCGTCACGGATCTTCAGACGCCGGGGTGTAAGGTTGCCCATAGAGCAAATCCCTCGCACCCCGAAAAGAATCAGTACCTACCTACTATTGAATTACGAGTATTGTAGCATTTACTATGCTATTTTTTCTTTTATTCAATGTTGTCTACTTATAACCTATATGATAAATACAGTAAGATCCCAATATAGCCAGAACTCACATATTTTCACCAGAATAAAATATATGGGATAAAGTAGTAAATAGCGACGATAGCCCGGTGGCGTACATACCGGACTGCTGAGACGAGGTCTCGAGTTCGATCCTGAGTCGCGCCGGGCACACACCTCTAACTTTTCGTAGTTATGTGTGCATTAATAAATGTTAATTATCGCTCGCTTAATAATGTGCCTGGTAGATGGCAATAGGCTCGCCCCCTATTACATTGGGATCTAAACATAACTGGCGAATCGTGGGTGTGCAATACACATCTGGGAAATCGCACCCTGTCTCGGGTCTTTGATGCCTTGGTGTGAGGTGGCCCATAAGGCATTTCCTTCGCACCCCGACTTACCCAGGGTCATCTCCGATTTCGGAATGGCCCCCTCGGGTTTGCCAGCCTACGCGCTCGCGCTTCGTACCATCGCCGTACAAGACGCCTAGCGAGAGGATTCCGAGGGCTTAGGGCTAGGTTACGTCCTAAATCCTCTGGCGGAGGATGCAGTAGCCCGGGGTGAGGTGATGTTGGCGGTGTCTCTGGACATCGCCAACGCGTTCAACACCTTGCCCTGGAGTTGCATTAGGGAGGCGCTCGTGTATCACGAAGTGCCTCTCTACCTCCGCCGCATAGTCGGGGCGTATTTGACGGAGAGAGCCGTCTTCTACCCAACCGTGACCGGTCTCGGCCGGCGTGAGAAGTCGTGCGGTGTTCCGCAGGGATCGGTCCTGGGGCCGCTCCTGTGGAACATCGGATACGACTGGGTGCTTCGCGGTGAGCTAGCAGATGGTGCCGCCGTCACGTGTTACGCGGACGACACGCTCGTGACGGCGTGCGGAGCGACGTACCGCGAAGCGACCCTGAAGGCCACGACCGCGGTTGCCCAAGTCGTGGAGTGGATCCGGTGGCTGGGTCTCGAGGTGGCTTTGCATAAAACCGAGGCCCTGTTCTTTCATGGGCCTAGGAGCAAGCCACCTGAGGGATCCAGTCTCATTGTGGGAGGTAATCGCATCGGCATCAAGCCCCAAATGAAATATTTGGGGCTCGTGCTCGACGGCCGATGGGACTTCGAAGAGCACATCCGAAGTCTGGCCCCCAAACTGAAGGGCACAGCTCTCGCTCTGGCGCGGCTGCTGCCCAACATGAAGGGGCCCGATGACTCCTGCAGGAGACTCTACGCGGGGATCGTGCGGTCCATGGCCCTGTATGGGTGCCCAATATGGGCGGAGGCCCTGAAGGCTGGAAGTGTGCGGATGCTGCGCGCTCCGCAGCGAGTGATGGCCATCAGGGTCATCCGCGGGTACCGCACGATCTCCTTCGAGGCGGCGAGTCTCCTTGCCGGAACTCCGCCATAGGACCTGGAGGCGAGAGCCCTTTCGCAACTGTACCAGTGGCGAAAGGAGGCGCGGGAGCAGGGACTGAACCCCGAGCATCGAGAAATCGATGCCGTACAGTCCCAGCTCCGCCAGGCCATCGTTGTGGAGTGGAAGGAACTACTTGGGCGACCAAGCGCAGGGCACGCCGCAATAGCGGCGGTAAGGCCCATCATGGAGGATTGGCTAGAGAGGCGACACGGAAGCCTCTCGTACCTACTGACGCAGGTGATCTCCGGGAAGGGGTACTTCGGGGACCACCTGCATCGGATCAGGAAGGAGCCAACGCCTGAGTGTCATCACTGTGACGCGAGCGAGGACTCAGGGCTGCACACGCTGGTGGACTGCCCGGCGTGGGAGGTGCCGAGGCGTGACCTCGTGGCAGCCATTGGGGTGGGAGTCCTCTCGCTCGGCAGCATGATTGCGGCAATGGTGCGGAGCGCGAGCGCGTGGGCCGCCGCCACCTCCTTCTGCGAGCATGTGATGCTCGCGAAGGAGATGGCGGAGCGCACCCGAGAGAGGTTCAGAACCCTCCCGGCCCGCCGACCCCGCAACATGCTCGCCTCGCGTCGCAGGCGACTCAGGCGCCGGAGGTCGCTTAACGACCTCCGTCCTCCATGAGCGCAGGCCTGGGGGTGGCAGGTGAGGCCGCCTGTCACCCCAGCAGAAGCAGGCCGGGATGGTGGGGCGACTAGCGCCCCTCCCCCAAACCGGGGCAAGACGGGGACACCGTGGTTCCCAAACCCGAGGGGGCCATCTCGAAACCGGAGATGGCCCAGGGTCAGTCGGGGTGCGAGGGATATTATGCTCTATGGGCAACCTTACACCCCGGCGTCTGCAGACCCGAGACTGCGTGCGGTTTTAGTCGGTTCAAGCCCGACATAACCGCCCCCGCTGGCCGGCGGGGGGGTATCCGAGGGGATTTCCGCACGAAAAAAAAAAAAAAAAGGTATTTCCATGAGTCGAGCGAGGACTCAGGGCTGCACACGCTGGCGGACTGCCCGGCGTGGGAGGCGCCGAGGCATGACCTCGTGGCAGCCATCGGGGTGGCTACCCAGGGTTATTCTGACCACTGCCAGAATAACCCTGATAAAAACTAAAATAAGATATCACCATTTGTGAATATATAGCCGAAATCAACACGAAAGCATGATTTAGAATGAGTACTTAGATCAGAATCACAACCTTCCAAAAGGGAACTTTTATAAGAACTGGAATTGAAAACTGAAAATGTCCAGCCGTTTCAGCGTGAATGAAGAACAAAGGCAAAACTTTGCATTTATAATATTACTAGGACTAGAAGAGTGGGATTAAGTTGTAGAATAAGGTTTAACTATACTCTGTCCAACCATTTATTCAACTTTTGACATCGACTTCAGAATGTAACTATTGCATTAATCGTAAAAGTCAACTTGGAAATGTGTGGCCAAATATTTGTATGTATGGTATGTATTGACCCTATTTATAGCTCATTCTAAACACTAAAATTCTTTAAATTTCTCGGTTATTTACACTTATTTGCATTAACAGCGACTATTATGGCCTTGCGTTTGTAGTTATGGATTATTGTATATACGTTTAATGAAAACCATCAAAATGTTGAAGTTGTGTTGTGCAGGGATTAAAAGCTGCCACTATATTATGTAAAAATAATTACAATAGGACTTATATTTATGACTTAGATTTATATTTATCTATAATTATTATTATTACAAAAAAGAAATTAATAAAAAATATAAAATTTCGAGAAAAATAATATAAATAATATATTAGCCATTAGGTGGCAGGTGAGGCCGCCCGGCCCTCCAGCAGAAACAGGCCGGGACGGTGGGGCGACTAGAGCCCCTCCCCCAAACCGGGGCCAGACGGGGACACCGTGGTTCCCAAGCCCGAGGGAAACCGGAGATGTCCCAGGGTCAGTCGGGGTGCGAGGGATATGCTCTATGAGCAACCTTACACCCCGCCGTCATAAGACCGAGACGGCGTGTGGTTTTAGTCGGTTCAAGCCCGACATAACCGCCCTCGCTGACCGGCGGGGGGGTATCCGAAGGAATTTACGCACGAAGAAAAAAAAAAGGGACCCACCGTCTCACCAAATTTATTATTTAAACCTATCTTTTCAATTAGTTCACGGTTTGTGAGGTCACGAAAACGCTTGTTAGAGAAAATGGCCTCTTAGATTTCACCCTGTCAGTACAGAAAAAACCCACACATAGTTTTTAATCATTAACTATTTTTTCATAATGTTCCTTTTGAAAATATTTCTACTTATTCCATACTAGAACAAAATATCCATTTCTATATTAATGTAAACTTGCCAGAAATTATCTTCATTTCATAATATGTTACAGGAAAAGGTACACGAACATAATAAGGATTCCAGAACAATTACTGCAGTCAGTCAAAATTCTCAAAACACCGATAGTAAAAATATGCGTCAAACGTCGGTGAGTCAGGAATAGCCAATTTATTTATATCTCATGGTTAAGGTTCCCGAACTGAAACATATGTATGTGAGTACTCGTATCCAGTGCCGCGCTAATATTTGATCATGTTTTTAATTTCTTCAGACGAAGTATTACACAAATTAATTGGTTTTATTAGGCGATGTACCACGATCTGATCTAACAGAGCTGTGTACTTAGTTTTGTGTCTTGATAATAATTGTTCCTCAATTGAAAACAATTCGTGTTCAGTGTCGCAAATTGTCTGATGAGTTTCGTTTCATTTATCAATGAATACGGAATACACATTTGTGTAACAATCATTTGTTGTACATGCCTTTCAGAGTAAAATAATTGAATTAAACTTACGTGTCTGAAGTTTTGTTCTTCGTGAACTCCACTTTTGATAAATCCGTTGGTTTGCCATCCTTTCCTTTCTGGTTACCGTTCCACTCATTTTCTGGATCCTTCATATTAAATAATTAGTTAAAATCAATTATTTAGTACACAAAACAACATAAGCTGCTTAGTTGAAATAAATCATGAATTATTATATCACGGAGTTATAATGCGCGGCTGCTTCGATCGCAACTAACCTATACCTACGCATTTGATAAATGTTATCAATTTATCAGTTCGATAAAACATATATTATAGAGAGTGCAAAACTGAAATTCTGTTTTAACCATTGTACGTGAAGCTCACGTCCATGAGTGAATCGTGATTCGTGTATAGACTTTTACTACGTGAAGCTATTAGAAGAAGGTTAAAAACGGAAACTTTTGTAAAGTCCTTGACTATCACGGTCAGTCAGAGTATGACGTATTTATGCTCTTCTGTTACATGACTGATAAGTAATCAGCATTTGTTTTTTGAGATAAGAAAAGTGACCATCAAAATACAAACGTATTCATAATATGGTTAAACCATTTTTTGGGATTACATGTATTTTAGAAGTTAGATCTTAAGATTCCCTACTAGTTGTCTTAGCAAGCCTGAGTTCGAATACCTAAGAGTAAGCTGGGGTCCTTGACGATATAGAATAAGTTTTTAGTACGAGGATTGTCTTTACGAGCATAGGTCAGGTGTAGACGACCTGCACCTTTTTTTTTTTTTTTTTTAACGTGCGGAAATCCCTTCGGATACCCCCCCGCCGGCCAGCGGGGGTGGTTATGTCGTGTCTCGACTAAAACCGCACGGTGTCCTCCCCAAGTGTCCGTTGCCGGGCACCCCGGGTAAGCCCTCGAAAGGATAACCCCAGCGGACGACCTGCACCTGCCTTTGTTATTAGGCTAAGCTGCCTATATTATTAGGCTTAGTAGAGAACTTATCCGGAAGTTATAAGGCGCCTCGGGCCCTACGTCCTAGGCTTAGTGTCAAAACCGCTTTATAAGACACCGTGCGTAATTTTCATAAGGGGATTTATTTATTGATGGTTGGCTTGGATAAATTAGAATTGTTGGAATCGTTCTTTAATTATTTCACAATATACATAATAAATTATATTAATTGTGTGTTAAAATTATATTTAATTAGATATAATAATTCTTCATTAATAAATGTAATTAATACTATTACATTATGTTCTATAGCATCAAAGATATGATTACTTTTATAAACGTACAAAATTGATTAGTATCTATTAGACTATTAAACTTGTACGATAAAGAAATTAAAAAAAAAATAATCATAATTAAGACCTTATTTATTCATGTTTTTACCTCAGAAATCTGGGTAATCAATTTTCCCATTATGTTTTCTAAAAAATAGTAATTTTATATAACTACTCTACTGTAGGTATATTTATTTTGACATGTGTATTTGTAATGAAAAAAAAAATCAACTATTAAAAAAAAATTGCAAGATGTATTTAATAGAATATGTTTCAATGAGACAAAGAATGTAAAAGTCTAAATAAAAAACACTACTCGTATATTTAATGCAGGTACTTAATTGTTATTGATAGATCGATAGAACTTTACTTTTCCAATCCAGTCCACTCAGTCCAGGCTCAACCATAGAAAAACCAACATCAGGAAATACTGACGTTAAGTAGCAGTAGGCTTTGTCATCCTCTCATTTTGCCCCCACTTGCCTTCTGTAAAAAGGCGACGCGTAAGTGCCACTGGTGGTAACACTATATTAGTAAATACGCGCCGTATTAACAACTTAGCATCTGGTGGCCCATATGATTATGTACAATAGTATTTGTTACCTTAGTAGTGTATTTCATCACTATATTAACAACCTCTGTGGCGTAGCGGCAGAGCTTTGGATTGCTAAATCAGAGGTATATTTATTTAGAGATATATGTATGATATGTATCTATTTACATATCATACATATATGATGTACATAAGCATATATGTATCTATTTGTAAGGAGCGGCGATAGCCCAGTGGTGTACGAAACGGACTGCCGAGACGAGGTCTAGAGTTCCATCCCCAGTCGCCCCGGGCTCACACCTCTGACTTTTCGTAGTTATGTGTGCATTAATACATGTTAATTATCGCTCGCTTAGTAATGTGCCCGGTAGATGGCAATAGGCTCGGCCCCTATTACATTGGGACCGAAACATAACTGGCGAATCGTGGGTGTGTAATACACCTCTGCCTACCCCTTCGGGGATACAGGCGTGAAGTTATGTTATGTTATGTTATGTGTTATCTATTTACAAAAAAGCTATCTAAATATTTTTGTTCGTATTCTAGAACCCATAACACAAGCTAGTTAAGCAATGCATACTTTTGGTCTAGATAGCGTTACCGCTGTTTGGTATATCCTACAATTTATTATTATCTTATGTGGGAATATCCTACTGATATAAATGCGAATGTTTAGATGGAGGAACGGATCTTTGTTAGTAACTCAAGCACACCAGAATGACTGAACAGATCTATATGAAATTTGGTACCCACCTATCTACCTTTGATACATTAGCGTCCGACAATAATTTCGGACTCTAATGTATACACAGGCTACTTTTATCCTGGAAATAGGTTCCTGTTAGTCACGGGAATGGGTCGGTATACCACACAGTTGCAATAGTTAGTGTATCGTAATTCCTCAACATATGTGTTCTTCACAAGCCACATAAGTACCTACTATTAGTAAAATTACACTTAACACACAGACACATACTTTTAATTAACTATTTTGTGAAAACCATGTAGCTTCAAACAGATTACGCGTGTTATTGTGATGTTTCTTCACAGCTGCGGCCTTCGGGTGTGTGAGAGATAAAGCTAGAGATATAATGATGCCGACTCTGTTGTACAACTCTCTAAAGTAAACTATCTCTTAAATGTTTTTATCTAAATTTCAAAACCTCATTCTAATAAGCATCGGATGTAATTCAAATTTTAAGGTGATTATCTATATGTGTATTTAAATGTAATTATATTTCGGCAATAGCAATTGTTAGCCTAGTTTAAAGAGTTGCATTAACATCAGAATCGATATCAATGACAGTTAATAAGTAATTTTATTATATACTGCACACACACATATTTTTCAACAGTGAGAAGTGTGTGTAATACGACGTAACAGTAATCCGTGGTAATACGGTAAATTAACACACTTAAATCTAACTTGCGTTATGGATTCTAGAATGCGGATAGACACTCATAGAAATTCTTTTTCTCTAAATACATAAATATTATACATAGAAACACTCAGATCAAAGTATTTTATACTTGCACTGAGCGGGATCGAACCTGCAACCTCTGACTTAGCAGCCTAACGTTCTACCGCTACCGTCGAATTCGTCGTAATCATATATTTGTTGTAGATACCCATTTGTGCATTGTGCTCGTAAGTATCACAATACACTAAAGAAAACGAAACTTATTGAGTTAATTAATGTACTCCGCGATGAAACAATTGACAGCATATTTCAATTTAATAGCGCTAATTTAATGCGCATCAAGAAAATAAACTGAATAAACTGAAAACTGATTTAGACATTCGTACTTAACAGAATATTACTCAGGAATGCACTCCCACACATTTTATAATAGAAAACGATGGTTGCTGTCTCTTTCACACAAGTCTGGCTTCAATAAAAGAGAAAATAGATGGCATTTCCTACATGTGTTAAAGAGTTTTGAATCTGACACAATTTTACTATGGAAACCTAAAAATTGGAATGTGATTCTTCAAATCAACAATTTGTAACTATACTCAAAGTCCAGTCTCGTAAGAAAAAGATGTTCAAAATTCAGTCTCAATCTAGTCTTGATCTCCCAAATGTCAAAATAGGTGTTCTCATACCAAATTTTTTTTGAAAATATTGAAAATTTTGTTACGAGAACTACTTTTTTTAAAGGAAAAGGTGTTCTCATAACAAAATTTTGTTGAAAATATTGAAAATGTTATTACTAGAACACCTTTTTTGACAGCTGGCAGGACGAGACTAAATTAAGACTGAATTTTTAACATCTTTTTATTACGAGAATTGGCACTCGGGTCATATTTTTATAATCCCAGGTTTTAATTGTCATATTTATGATTCCGGGATTTGAGAAGAGGTATTATCAATTCTATGTTAAGCGGGGGGGTATCCGAAGGGATTTCCGCACGAAAAATACTCTACCTATTATATATATAAGCAGAGATATATATATATATATCTCTGCTTATCAAATATAAAATAATTCATAATAATTTTACTTGCTTCACTTTTGTAATAAGGTGTACAGCAAAGACAATAGGCAAAGGCAGTAGGCGAAAGGCTCAAGTTGGCGGAAAGCGCCAGTTCGCAAAATGAGCAAGTATAATAACTATTCTTATATAAGCAACAGAAGAATAAGCAATTAAAGACTTAATATCAACTTAACAAAAACAGTTTAAACTAATATAAAATCCTCTAAACTTCAATTAAACTAACAACAATTCTTAATTAATTTAATTTTAAATTAATTTCTTGTAAACAAATTATTATTAAACGTATACGACTGCTACTCCAAGAATACTGTGTAAGTAGTAGGTAGTTGTGGTATTTGTTCTTATTTTGTATTTTTTTTAAACAGTTTTGTAGATAATAAACGTTTGCAACACCGAAGGTCACCTATCTAAACGGAGGGGTCGGGGGTATTCTTTCCCACATTTCACGGTGACACCACCTGTGTTCCGACCAAGTGTACTGGGGTCCCTGGACTAGGCTCGTCACGGAACACCATGTTTTAGTCATTCCGAGTCCAACATAGCAGAGTCACTTCACTGGTAGCCCTATTGAGGTGGTATTTACCCGTTGTGGGTTCACACTCACAAAGAAAGGCGTATCTACCAAACGTATTAATGGCATCGTCGGATGAGTGTGTTCCTATATCTATTATCACAAATACAAAAACGCAATATAAATATTGTGAATAAATGCTGTAGACTTATATTAAAGAATATCGATTAGGTGTAACGATATCATTATTTTTTATCAATATCGATACAAAACACACAAAATATTGCATAATCTAAAGTATGAATTACAGCATATTTAAAACGGTGCCTATATGATTTAATGTTTTCTATTATCAGTCTAATAATAATTGTGATTTATATTCGGTAATGGCTGTTTCTGTCGAACATTAATTAGTAATAAAAAGGCAACATATAGGACTAAGTGCGAAGAAAGGCTACCCAGTAACCTGTCCTGCCGACTGATGCAAGTGTTCACCGGATATGGCGGCTACGGTGAGTTCCTTCATTGTAGTGGCCAACGCTCGAATATCACCAATACCGGGGCTGTTCCGTAAACACTGGCATTGAGCCCAGCAAGTATGGATCAGCGCCGGGTCCTCGTAATCATTGTAGCATTTTGTATTCAGAATCAATAAAAAAATGGAATTAAAGATAATGAATCGGAAATAATTGACTGATGGAATGATAAACTGTTTTACATTGAATTTTAATTCAAAAATCTTATACTGTTTCATATTTAAAATACCTATTACCATAAATAACGACTACGATATTCCTAACGCGTGATTTATATCTGAATCGTTATAATTGACATATTGTTAGTTAAGTAACCGCGGTAGCCTAGTGGTATGGGTAAAGGACTGCTGAGACGAAGTCTCGGGTTCGATCCCAGGTATTACCATGGCACACACCAATGACTTTTCGATGCTTTTCGAAGTTGTGTGTATTTATCGCAGGTTTTATAAGTGCGCGGTTTAGGCTCGCCACCTATTACATTGGGACCTAAAACATAAACTGGCGAAACGTGGGTGCTAGGACCTCTGCCTACCCCTTCGGGGATATAGGCGTGAGTTTATATTATGTTATGTTATGTTAGTTAGATAAACAAAATCGATTTAATTATGACGTTTTACATTATCATCACAATATAGTTTATATGTTTTACATGAGGGCTACTGTACTTTTTATACACTATCTAACAACATTTGATGTTAAGCAGTCACCGTGGTTAATGAATACCAGAGACGAAGTAGGAAAAATGAGAGAAAAAGTAGTAGGTTAAAGAAAAATAAGGAAAGATGAGGCCCCTAGATGCACACCTATTAAATTGAAATATGCTGTCAATTGCTTCATCGCGGAGTACATTAATTAACTCAATAAGTTTCCTTTTCTTTAGTGTATTGTGATACTTACGAGCACAATGCACAAATGGGTATCTACAACAAATATATGATTACGACGAATTCGAAGGTAGCGGTAGAACGTTCGGCTGCTAAGTCAGAGGTTGCAGGTTCGATCCCGCTCAGTGCAAATATTTATTTTGATCTGAGTGTTTCTCACAATTCGTAAGATATTACACAAAAAGGTGTATTCCAGATAATAATAATTCACGGAAATTTTTATATAGTTACTGCTAAGGTTGTAAACATAAACATGAAGCACCTGGTGGGTAGCGATAACCGCGACATGAATTCTTTGCAATACTACTTGGAGTACAAAAGGAGGACGGTGACAATGAGAACCAAGTGAGTCAGTTTCTCATTCTCACCGAGAAGGGAAATAAAGCCTCCGCACTCTCATAAACTGTTACTTAACGTCGATATTACGAGTATGTGAGTGGTATGACCTATTTTTCCGATCGAGCTGGCCGCATTCACACTGCATTTACTTTGCTTAGCCGGATTGAAATTTTCTGACCTCTTTCAGCATAATAATATGTAGTTAAGTTGAATAATAGAACCCATAACAATATTTTTAAACTATACACAGAGCAAAAGCTTTTCATTAAATAGGTTCCGAGCAGCGTATTATGAAACCATGTTTAGTAGTTTTTATCTATTAAATTGTGTGTAATACTTTAGATTTTAGATTATTAGAAACAATATCTATTTAAAGATTTAGATCGGAAAAAGAGAACATCTAGGACGGGACTTGAACCCGCGACCAGTCCCTTACAGGGGGAATGCTCTGACCAATTGAGCCACCTAGACACGTCCCAGATATTCGAAATTCTCCGATACATTAATACGTGTTAAGACGACGTTGGAGCCATCTAAATCTTTAGAAAAAAGTAAGCATACAAAATGCTTAAAAATTTAATTGAATATCTATTTAAAGTTCTAGTAAATTCCATTTCTTTCATATAAGAAATTACTTTTCGCGATAAGGCTGTTTGTGCACATTCATGGCGAGAATTCCCTATACCTAAGTAAGTTTTAATTGAAATCTATTTGATCCATTAAGTAATTTAAATTATAACTCACAGTATACACAATTTGATTTCTTAACTGTTTTTCTTCTAATATATTTATGTATTCAAACCTATTCAAGAAACTGGCGAGTACCTAGTAAGTGTGAGTGGATAGGTTCATTTGATTTGTATTCTTCTTCAAAACGACCTTGTGTGTATTGTTTGTATTCTTTATAAAAGTGATTTATTACATGTATTGTATCCATTATGCCAGTAGTATCTCGCAGTCACGGTGGGCCACAAATGTGCTAACAATTAACCGAGAATGCTTGTTGCTGCTTGTTGTTACCAAACAAGATATCTCCGAAATGTGCACCATTTTGTCACTTTTCCACAAGAAATGCACAAAAGTTTGAGGTTTTAAAACGAACAATTTTAGCTTTTAGTCTGGTATTGATTGCTTTTGTTTTACCACAATGTATTATGCAATTTAACAACAATTTCGTGGTTATAACAGTTCTATATTTATAAGAGAAATATTCTTCATACTTAACTATTATTTTCTACTTATGGTTATAATAGGAATTAGCAGTTTTACTTACTTCATAGCAATATTATGAGTTAAATGTACCTTAGGAGTATATTTCTGCCTTCCCAACAAGATAGCCCGTTCTTCAGGTGAGGATATTTCCTGTTTTGATTTTGGAACCTCCACGAAGGTGAGCATGACACGCGGTTGGAACATAGTGATTCACTGTTCCACTGCACGTTTCACTGAACAGCCGCTCCCAACAAAACATTAGACCAACTGACAATATACGCGAAACGATTCTGATTACATATGAATGTGAGCATCAAATTAAGGCTTGTCACGACGTGACGCAACGGACTAACATGGGATTCTGTTACTCGTCTGGGTAAATAGTTTAATGAATCATTCGCATGGTTACTACGTTTTTTGTTGAAGTCTTAAGCGTGAAGAGTTCGCACCAAACCGGTTATAGTACTGTATACCGATGACGCAAATATTTTCAGTAAACAGATTTTTGTATTGTTTCTGATTTATGAATATTATGAATGGTGGTGTATAACTGAAAGATTACAAGGAATTTTTTATTATATAGTTTGGGTGAAAAATAGAGTCAATGAGAATTATCAACTAAATGTGTCTGTGTTAACAAACTTATGTCTATATGAGAGTTTATAAATAATATGTTTTCCTTTTCAAAATATGGGAATAGAATAGAATAGAACTAGCCTGAGTTTGTGTATTGAGCCCGGTGTTTGCTCTCCTATAACTCTAATATATAGTATATTTTGGTTTTTACGGGAGCAACTAACATCTCATTTTCCATACCCATGAGGAAGCCTTGCACCAGAGTCTCGTCCGTCAGGCAGCAGGTGAGGTAGGCTTGTGCCCCGAATATCTTGGTAGAGCCTATACATTATTTTTTTTTATTTTTTTATCGTGCGGAAATCCCTTCGTATACCCCCCCGCGTGCCAGCGGGGGCGGTTATGTCGGGCTTGAACCGACTAAAACCACACGCCGTCTCGGGTCTGCAGACGCCGGGGTGTAAGGTTGCCCATAGAGCATATCCCTCGCACCCCGACTGACCCTGGGCCATCTCCGGTTTCGAGATGGCTCCCTCGGGTTTGGGAACCACGGTTTCCCCGTCTTGCCCCGTTTTGGGGGAGGGGCGCTAGTCGCCCCACCGTCCCGGCCTGCTTCTGCTGGGGTGACAGGCGGCCTCACCTGCCACCCCCAGGCCTGCGCTCATGGAGGACGGAGGTCGTTGAGCGACCTCCGGCGCCTGAGTCGCCTGCGACGCGCGGCGAGCATGTTGCGGGCTCGGCGGGCCGGGAGAGTTCTGAACCTCTCCCGGGCGCGCTTCGCCATCTCCTTCGCGAGCATCACATGATCGCAGAAGGAGGTGGCGGCATCCCACGCGCTGGCGCTCCGCACCATTGCCGCAATCATGCTGCCGAGCGAGAGGACTCCCACCCCGATGGCTGCCACGAGGTCACGCCTCGGCGCCTCCCACGCCGGGCAGTTCGCCAGCGTGTGCAGCCCTGAGTCTTCGCTCGCGTCACAGTGATGACACTCAGGCGTTGGCTCCTCCCTGATCCGATGCAGGTGGTCCCCGAAGCACCCCTTCCCGGAGATCACCTGCGTCAGTCGGTACGAGAGGCTTCCGTGTCGCCTCTCTAGCCAATCCTCCATGATGGGCCTTACCGCCGCTATTGCGGCGTGCCCTGCGCTTGGTCGCCCAAGTCGTTCCTTCCACTCCACCACGATGGCCTGGCGGAGCTGGGACTGAAAGGCCTCGATTTCATGATGCTCGGGGTTCAGTCCCTGCTCCCGCGCCTCCTTTCGCCACTGGTACAGTTGCGAAAGGGCTCTCGCCTCCAGGTCCCATGGCGGAGTTCCGGCAAGGAGACTCGCCGCCTCGAAGGAGATCGTGCGGTACCCGCGGATGACCCTGATGGCCATCACTCGCTGCGGAGCGCGCAGCATCCGCACACTTCCGGCCTTCAGGGCCTCCGCCCATATTGGGCACCCATACAGGGCCATAGACCGCACAATCACCGCGTAGAGTCTCCTGGGTAGAGCCTATACCTATAGTATCTTACCTCTGCGTAAAACTTTCAAAGTCCCGCGGCTAGATAGATAGACTAAATAGATAAATATTCAAAGACAAATTACACAAGACCATCTAGACTACCCGGGGTGCCCGGCAATGGACACTTGGGAAGGACACCGTGTGGTTTTAGTCAGTCCGATTCCAACACGCCCACCCCATCGTTGGCACCGATGGGGTGAAGCCCGTGGGGGTTTCCACACGTTAAAAAAAAAGACCATCTAGATCCAAACTAAGCAGAGCTTGTCATATGCGTTCTAGAATGCGTTTAAACATACTTTTTTAAAATAAATACATATTACACATAGAAACATGAATGTGTCATTAGACCCGATTTCAAACGGTTTTATTAACGTTAGTTCGAAGCAGCAATAAATCTAACAGATAGATTGCTATAATGAATCGCGCAGGAGTTCAAATGGATATTGAAGTTCAGTAACTTAGATCACATTTTATACTAATATACTTGCACTCATCGTTTTAATCTATACTTAACTGTACTAAGGCTGAAGAGTTTGTTTGACTGTTTGTTTGGTTGAACGCGCTAATCTCAGTATTTACTGTTTTTGTGTTGTATACCCCATTTATCGATTAAGGCTATAGGCTATATTATCATTATGCTACTGCCCAAGAGAGCCGAGTAGTAATCATACATTTCAACAAATTACCAATTATTCTAGAACTGATAAATAACGGGAATGTATGGGACAAATGGGTGCCACGAGGGTGAAGTATGCCACGGGCGAAGCCGCGGGGCCCAGCTTTGATATATAAGTCTCAAAGGTTTCTGGCTGAAGCGCTTCCACGGTGGTGAAGTCAGCACGTTAACCGTCCAGCCGGGATGAACCAATAGTGAGATCCGGAACTCTGTAGACTGCCGAAGAAGTGAGCTCTTCGCCCCCAAGTCCCACGTGAGATTTTCGGCCAACGCGCATCATTACCAATAATAATTATAATAATTAATTTTAAATAATTAATTAATTTTTTTCGATAATATCGGGCCCCGTTCTCGGTGATCAAGCCAACCGAGAACATTGCCGCGATACATTTCACATTCTATAAGTTAGAAGTTAATTACATGAACTTTGACGGCCTCTGTGGCGTAGCGGTAGTGCATTCGACTGCTACTACAGGGGGCGCGGGTTCGATTCCCGCTCAGTGCAAATATTTGTATGAATGAATATGTCTATTTGCATTGGTCTGGGTGTTTCTATGTATAATATGTATGTATTTACAAAAAAAAAGTATATAAGTATGTTTATCCGCAGTCTGGAACCCAAGCTAGTTAACCTATGCTTACTTTGGGTCTAGAATGCGCTGTATAGAATGTCGTAGAATATTTATTTATTTTTGAAGGAAAAGCAATAAATACCTATAGGTATACTTAAATACAATTAAATTTGAAGTACAGAAAATAACATTCGTGTTCAAAGGTCGTAACGCCATGCCGGTCATAATTTTGATTAAATCTTTTTATAGTTAACGGTAGCGAATAAAGGTTAAGGAAGCCATACAAGTAAACATAACCGTCTTTGAAATATTTGAACAATTTTTTTTAATAAAAAATAGAACCGACTTCATACAACCAAGAAGGGACTAAAACGTGAAAAATAACTGAATTACAGATTTAATAGACAAGGCGAAAAAGCGCATAAGACTTTTCTGTTAAAGTAGGTGCCAAACCAAAAAGGTATTCGCTGGCACGCGGGGGGGTATCCGAAGGGATTTCCGCACGATAAAAAAAAAAAAAAAAAAAAAAGATAGAAATGTTGGGTAAGTTCCTCTCACGTAGTCCTGCCACATCAAAAGTCTCCCCGCGCCTTCAAATTAAATGTGCAATCATAGTGACACACATGTAGGTTGACGTCTTTATCAGACGTCAAATCCATCGAGGAATGGCACCGACTTACACCGACGAACAAAAAGCATTATGCGCATTTGTGCATTTTGAATTAAATTTGTAATTCAGTTATTTTTCACATTTTAGTTACTTATTGACTTTTAAAGTCGGTTCTACTTTGTATAAAAAAAATATTTCTCCCTTATTAGTGAGCGTAATTTATTTATGGAACACTAAAAACTTAGGACTTTATGTTAAAAAACCGCATCAACAATAAAAAGAAATCGACCGAGGTGAACTAATATAACCTTTAATAACGTATTCATGTAGACGAAACGTCAAGGGGTATCCATTTGTTGTATACCTACCAAAACCTTCTCCAGAATGTAATAAGTAAACAGTTTTCTGAAAACTCTATCAAAATTGATTTTACTAAACGCGGATTTACCTCCTTTTTTTAGGTGGTTAAGTATAGCAAAACCTTCTTCAGAATGTAACAAATACGTTTTTAATGACAACGCATTAACATCGATTCATACAAACGCGAGATAGGTACCATACGACCTCTGTGGCTTAGTGGTGTGGTAGAGCATTCGACTGCTAAGTCAGAGGTCACGGGTTCGATTCCCGCTCATTGCAAATATGTATATTTGCATTGATCTGGGTGATTCTATGTATAATATGTATTTATTTACAAAAAAAAGTATCTAAGTATGTTCATCCGTATTCTAGAACACATATGACAAGCTCTGCTTAGTTTGATTGCTTGTCTAGATGGTGCTGTATAATATGTCCTAGAATATTTATATCACAGACAAATATACCTCTTTTTTTCAAGTCGGATAAGTATACCAAACCCTTCTCCATAACAAATACGTTTCTGATGAAAACTGCATTAAAATCGGTTCAACGAAACATACCTCCTTTTTTAAATCAGTTAAGTAAGTTAGTCCTCTTCTCCAGTATGAAAAAAGGCTTCTCAAATTAAGAGCTGCCCGAATCTATGCTGCCACGGATAAAGCCACTAGTGGTGTTCTCTAATGCCTCGGACGCAACACTCAAGATTTTGTTGGTTAAGTTATGGAAGACAGAAAACAATACTAAATTAAAAATCGTCAACGACGTCTAATTCTTTATCGTTCTGGGTTCATTCGGTTCTAACTTTCTCGCATAGAAAGTATTCGTCAGGTGCGGTGGCCCGGTGTGTGGCAGCTCTTAGTTTTTGTAGAATGAATTCGTGCGTTTCCGTCATGTAATGTCTGAATTAAGTTGTAAATTTTGAATTAAAAGATAAATACCAC
Organism: Cybosia mesomella; assembly: GCA_946251805.1. Lineage (NCBI taxonomy): Eukaryota > Metazoa > Arthropoda > Insecta > Lepidoptera > Erebidae > Cybosia > Cybosia mesomella. The sequence continues at coordinate 21,663,589 of OX276390.1, read as the reverse complement.
GAAACTTCGTGCGTCAGCTAAACCCAACAATTGTAGAATTTTAACATTGTATTGTAACATTTTTGTGAAAAAGACATAATGAAACAATATTGCCCATGGACAATGTTGCTCGAAGACAACATACCCCAAACATCTAGTTTAAGAAACATTGTTAAACACAGTATGTATATTCGAACGATTTGTTTGAAAACCCTGTGGCCCACCGTGACGAGCACAACGGCCATAGCCATAATAGACACAACTCATCAATCACTTTCACAATTAATGTCGCCCCTTGGTCAGTTATTCGTTTTTATAAAGTTTCTTTTAGTAATATAATACTTACATGCTAAGGTGAATATCGTAATGTTTGGTTTCTTGCAAATGTCTAGGTTAATACTCAAAATTAGTCATATTCAATAGGTAAGTCTCTATTTTATTTTATTATAGGATTGAAGTAAAACTATTTTTAACGGATTCTATCGCGATTTATTTTATGTTATTTTATATTTTACATTGATCCCGACGTTTCGGTTCGCTTTTCAAGAGCCATGGTCATGGTTCAAGTCATGCCAGAGGAGTTCTATAACAAACACTTTGACACAAGATTTGTATATATTTTCGTGTAAGCATGAAATTTGGCAACATAATAAGCACATAGGCTGCCACATAATTAGGTACCTTTGCTTATTACCATTTGCAACATCAGAGGTTATCAGATGGGATAGGTAAGCAGAGGTAAGCTAAGTTGTGTAGCTCCCGTGTTGTTTAATTTATAAATTCTTTATTTATAAATTAATATAATTAAACAGAAGTACTGGCGACGCTTCTCACAGCTCTAGGAAACTGTAGGGATATGGCTAACTATAACATGGACGTAGCTCGTTCCTCGCACGTTCCTTGCAGCTCCGTAGAGTTACCGTTCCTTCCCATTATCGGGAAAGGTTACGGTTTGGCCGAGCGGTTGTCTGTATCAGATCAAACGCCCTCACTCCCCACGTCCTCACTTCTTCTGCATAGTGCCCTCTGCTAATAAGAAAATCACTACAAACATGAATCAGTTTTGTTTCTACAGAATATTGGCTGGAAACAACAACGCCTCCTCCAAAGGAAGGACGAGAGGGCCGATTCGGTTGCCCAGAGGGCACTATGGCAAATTATAATAAATCTGTGAATGGTTATCGAGAGTGATTTGTTTTAATACCACTAAGGTCAAAAAAATACTGCCTACCTGCTATTTATTTATTTATTTATTAGGGATTTACAAACAGGGGTGCGACTGGTTGGATCACCTGCAAATTTGGTGCACCCTAGGCAACGTGGGCGATGATGCATCATTAATTGGTCCTCTGGAGTAGCTGGCGTCAACGTCAACGGCCATGAGTCTGACCAACCGGCCCTTTTCAGGGCCAGCTGAACCCATTGCACGAGGGGGTCGGGGTATGGCGGGCCTGCAAGGCCCGCGGGGGGGCGTGGTCGCTCCAGGTACTCCTCTGCTGTTATCAGAGGGGACACTGCGAATGGCCCAGGGTCAGTCGGAGTGCGAGGGATATGCTCTATGGGAAACCTTACACCCCGGCGTCTGTAGACCCGAGATGGCGTGCGGTTTTAGTCGGTTCAAGCCCGACATAACCGCCTCTGCTGGCCGGTGGGGGGGGGGGGTATCCGAAGGGATTTCCGCACAAAAAAAAAGGGGTTTACAAACAGTTACACACTAAATATAATTACAACGAATGGATAAATTAACAATGACTAAATGTGCACTCACAGCGTAATCCACAGAATATATATGCTGAGTAATGACGAAAAAAAAAGGAATCGAGAATACTATAAAAATCGTCACTGCATGAAGCTGCTATTATTTTATCTGCTTAATATATTGAATTAAAATACATCTAAATGCATTATCACGCGTGGCAAATATATCTAAGTCTGTAAAATGATCATTAAAATCTTGCCACATGCGTCGCAAAGGTGCGCGAACTCCGGCGTTTGTTCTACATTATGGTACAGCGAACAACGGACATGCGCGCACCTTTCGCCTTATAACAGTTCGAGGAACAATGTAACTTAAATTACTAGTTAAATCAGTGCAGTTATATCGATTATTACATACATAATAAAGAAGCATAATTGCCAAGAATAATCGTCTGGACTTCAAACTCATAACATTATAGTTTTAAAGTAGATCCTCGTAAGTTGCGTAACTACGGCTACATCTATAGTGTAAGACTTTAAGAACTTGCGTTGAACCAACTCTATGGTGTCAACGTATATGCTATACAGTGGGTTCCAGACTGCCACGGCAGATTCCAGTTGAGATCTGACCAAGGATTTGTATAGATGAATATATGTGCTCGCATTCCTAAATTCAAGTGTAGATCTCATAACGAACCCGTACATGCGATAAGCGTTCTTAACAATTGTGTCAATGTGTTCATCTAGAATAATCTAGATGAAGTTTATCGTCGAGCAAAACCCCAAGGTCCCGTACGGTAGAAGGTTTTGATAAAGCAACATGATTTATATGATATTTGTATGGAATCACATTTTGGTGGAATCGTGGCCTATAAACACTTGCAACATCAGAGGGTCAGTTCTCGTAATTAAAATATGTTCAAACTTCAGTCTCAATCTAGTTTTGATCTCCCAAATGTCAAAAAATGTGTTCTCATCTTTTTTTTTTTATATTTTCCACAAAATTTTACGTGAAAACCTTATTTGGGAGCGTGATAATTTCGAAAACTACTAAAAAGAAAGAAAGGAAGACAATTATTATGTAAATTATGTTATATAAAGTACCGGGTATCCCTAAAGTCTTTTTCAGAAGAAAACTCCTTTAATTCAATATTTAAAGGGTTTTATGAGTAGATGTTTATTTTCAATTAACAGTCTTTGGGAATTTACATTTTAAAACTTATGTCATCTAAATGGTTACCTACCATTGATTTGCTGGCATTGTGCTAAACCTGACACAAAATTCCTGAAATCTGGTCTGTGTTGCTGCTGTGATACGTGTTCTTCGAGTTATTATTATTTCTTTTTATTGCATTGTGATGTCGACAGCTGGTTTTAACGTAATGTGCATTAATGTCAGTGAAGGATTCTTGACGGCGCGCGACCAAAGCCCTGCGGTGGTCGCGACCACATATTGAGAGCTCCCGTCGGTCCCTGTGGTCGCACGTGCCCCTATTAGCATCACCCAGAATGAGCATTTATGACGACGACTAATGAAATATGCCAAATTCTGCTGTTGGTAAATGATGTGATTGTTATCACACTTTTCTCTTACATAGGCTTCGAACAAAAAAGAACGTAAATTATTTTAGACTTTCACGATATGTATCCTACTAATATCATACGTGTGAAAGATTGTGAGATACTCTTTAACGTAAAATTTGCTGAATGAATCTGGATGAAATTTGACACAGATAGATTTATACATACATACATACATACATAAACTCACGCCTATTTCCCCGAAGGGGTAGGCAGAGGTGCTAGCACCCACATTTCGCCAGTATATGTTGAGGTCCCAATGTAATCGGTGGCGAGCCTATTGCCATTAACCGGGCACTTATAAACCTGCGATAAATACACACATAACTTCGAAAAGCATCGAAAAGTCATTGGTGTGTGCCATGGTAAAACCTGGGATCGAACCCGAGACCTCGTCTCAGCAGTCCATTACCCATACCACTAGGCTACCGCGGTTTCTTTAGATAGATAGATTTATAGTTTGGAAGATTGTACACGGGAACTAAATCAATAAGTAATTCATAAAAGCGGAGCCGCAGGTAACAGCTAGTGCTTACTTAATAATATTGAAGGCAAAACATGTCTTTTTCGTATTTGGTATTTGAGGTAGATAATGCATTTTGATTAATCAACACCAATCGTAGTCGCACATAGAACAGTCGTTTAAGATTTTGTATTCAAGTGTTAAAATAGTTGTTATTTCGAAATGAACTTGTTTTTATAACGTTTATTATTAATAGTGACTTCCTTTATTATAAAAACTTATAGTAGATAACTGAGATATGATTGCACCTGAAATCAATCGTCAAGATAAGTGAAATCTGTAAAAGATTTTTGAAATAACCTGTTATCCCAAAATGCAGGAATTGGCTGAACTACATTGTTGAAAGACTCGCAAACTTATAGTTACTTCTTTTCCAACTTCATCTGTTGAGCCTTAAGTTTAACTATAACTACTTAATTTATTCAGTACCCTCAAAACAATAATCTTATAAGTTGAATTTAGCTAACTTCTCAACTAGGAATTCAGTGCAGGGTGCGACTGAAATAAATTAGCTGAGCGAGCAGGACTCTTACTTGAAAATAAGACATCTTACTAACGGTCGCGCGCTTAGCTAAGGCCGCGCGCTCGTGAAACTGTTTTTCGGTGATTATTCCTCAATGGTACATCGGACATGAACCATTTCGCTTCCAAACACTCCTCAGTGTCCACACTATCACCGTGTTAAATTTGGCCAAGATCGCGCGAGTGGTTACGAAGGAGTTCAGCCACCAACAAACGGCTATCGTGTCTATTTGAAACTTTACATACTTTGACAATAGATTAATTTGACATAATCGAGCTGATCCAAGAGTGGAGACAGGATGTGATTAATGAAACTCTTCAACAGATACTATGCAGTAGATCTGCCAAATCACGGCTTGATTTCTATATTTTAACGCAACCTGTACATTGTCTATATTTGGTAAAAAGTTCAGCTTTATATGCTTTCATATTTTCAATAAAAAAATGTAAAATACGTAATCTTACGTACATCTAATGATTACTAATTTGATTATTCAAGTCACAACGCTCACGACTGAGTTGTCATTCTACTTATAATGTGGTTTACGAAGCGTGTATAGCCTTACGAGACAGTTAAGTCATACAAAACAGAAAAAGTTGGTATAGTTTGTATTATTTTTAGCCGGCTGTAAGTACCGGTACAATAAATCCCACCAAAAACATACCTGTTAAAAAGGGGGTCTAGTCCCTATCGGTTAATTGTTCGCCTAAAAAATGAAATCCGATCCAATGCCAAGTTCAGATGCACTTTAAAATCGATCAGAATCATCTTCATCAACAGCCTGATCCCCTGGTAAACATTTGCCATTCCCATGACTCGACACCACACCCAGTCCTCCGCCTTCCGCATCCAACCACTACCCGCCACCGTATTCGCGTCAACGGTCCATCTGGCCGAAATTCACTTTACCATACCCCCAACTTAAAATATGGTATAGTTGTAAAAATACGTAGGTACTTGGTTAAAAATATCTAAAATTATAATACTTCTAAATTTGAACTCGTATTCGACATCGTATTCTCATTCTATCACTGGTTCATAAATATTTTTATTAAAAATTCGACATTAGATTGAGCCAACTCACGCTTGACCGATTTCTTAAATTTCTTAATTTTTTGTTAATCTACACATAACACACGATCTGTGTGCCAAATTTCATAACTCTAGGACAATAATTGGAAGTGGCCTCAAGATTTTGATTACCGGTCAGTGAGTCAGTCAGTGCCAAAATTAGCTATATTCACAGGGTCATATTTCAGTATCTACTGAAGCTATGTGGCATACTGCTTTAGTTCGTGTAAATAGTGCACGGCATGCGCGCGGCCTGTTGCTGGAACTTGATCTGCGCACTACTGCGCTTAGGTTGAAGAATATTTCGCCTAAACTAGAACCTTGTGCAATTTATCCTACAATCACTATTTGAATTGGTAGAAAAAAAAATGTGAATTCGCTTAAAGATAAATCTATATCTATGTATATGTTAATAATTTTGTTGTTTATGTTTCAAATTTAAGTCACGAAAAATATTTTCAAAACTTTTATGCCACAATATATCAAATAATGAAAAATATTTTTTTAAAGTGACTCCTTTTAGAGTGTAATTAGAGATCCAAAGTTAAAAATAACAGGCGAATCAGCAGGCGACGGTAGGTACTATCATAAAGGGGTCTTTTTAGGGTACTATTTAAGCTATCGACCATTAAATTGGTATAACATAACATAACATAAACTCACGCCTATATCCCCGAAGGGGTAGGCAGAGGTGCTAGCACCCACATTTCGCCAGTTTATATTTAGGTCCCAATGTAATAGGTGGCGAGCCTATTGCCATTAACCGGGCACTAATAAACGTGCGATAAATACACACCTAACTTCGAAAAGCATCGAAAAGTCATTGGTGTGTGCCATGGTAATACCTTTTTTTTTTTTTTTTTTTTTTATCGTGCGGAAATCCCTTCGGATACCCCCCCGCCGGCCAGCGGGGGCGGTTATGTCGGGCTTGCACCGACTAAAACCGCACGCCGTCTCGGGTCTTCAGACGCCGGGGTGTAAGGTTACCCATAGAGCATATCCCTCGCACCCCGGCTGACCCTGGGCCATCTCACCATTAACAGCATCGCTCATCCTGTCTCCTCTGAAAGCAGAGGAGTACGGAGAGCGATGTGTTCCCGCCACGTTGGGTATTGGCCGACGATCAATGCCAACCCTATGAAGGGGTGAAGGGGAAGCCATTGACCGCCGCCCAGGGTGTACCGGCCGCTCCGATTCCGTTCCCCCCGGACTGCAGCGGGATCGGAATCGGAGCGACACTCGAGGAGGTTACCCAACACACACCCCTGCCATGGTAATACCTGGGATCGAACCCGAGACATCGTCTCAGCAGTCCTTTAAATTTTAATACATTTAATAATAAAATTGGTATTGAATTTCCTAAATAATAGGTTTTGTTCGCAAAATAGTAGATCTGTCGCCAAAATAAAATACATATAAACAATATAAAAACAATCATTATTATTAGGTAATCAATTAAACTGGGGTGCGACTGGTTGGATCACCTCCAAGTTTGGTGCACCCTGGGCAACGTGGGCGATGACGCATCATTGATTGCTCCTCTGGAGTAGCTGGCGTCAACGTCAACGGCCAAGAGTCCCTCGCACCCCGGCTGACCCTGGGCCATCTCACCACTAACAGCATCGCTCATCCTGTCTCCTCTGAAAGCAGAGGAGTACGGAGAGCGATGTGTTCCCGCCACGTTGGGTATTGGCCGACGATCAATGCCAACCCTATGAAGGGGTGAAGGGGAAGCCATTGACCGCCGCCCAGGGTGTACCGGCCGCTCCGATTCCGTTCCCCCCGGACCCGCCGCAGATACCTCGTTTACAGCCTGCTCAAACGTTGACAGCGCATCTTCCGGCGACGAAAATTGTATCCCTTTGACCTGATTTTTTATTTTTGGGAATAAAAAGAAGTCGCACGGTGTAAGGTCAGGGCTGTAAGGAGGGTGACCTAGGAGTTTAACCGGAGTGCTGTCCAGGAAGTCCCTCGTTTTAAGCGCGGTGTGTGCGGGCGCGTTGTCATGGTGGAGTAGTATCCCGCGGAGCCCTGTGTTTGGTCGCTTGTAGCTCACTACAGAGAAAACTTCTGCCAAGCATTTGGTAGTGTACCATTCAGCGTTGATGCTTCTTTGATTTCGTAAAGGGATTGATAACAAGTAGCCAGACAAATTGAAAAAACTCGCGATCAAAATCTTCCCTCCGCTTCTAGATCGCTTCACTTTGGTAGGTGTTGATTCGTTTTGAAACACCCAAACCGTCGACTGGCGTTTTGTTTCTGGATCATACTGATAAATCCACGACTCATCACCTGTAATGATGTCATAAACACGCCGAGACGCGCCTGCTTCAAACTTGTTTATCATATCACGACACCATTCCACCCGGGCCTGCTTCTGAGCATCGGTGAGATTGTGCGGCACCCAGCGTGAAACTATCCTTCTCACACGAAGATGCACGTGTAGAATCTCGTGAAGGCTTCCCGATCCAATCTGAAGAATGTGCTGAATCTCTTGATATGTGACTCGTCTATTATCTTGGATTAAATTTTTCACTGCTAGCACGTTTTCTTCCGTAACAGCCGTCAAAGGGCGACCACTTCTTTCTTCATCCTCCAAAGTCAGTCGACCGCGCTTGAATTCGTTATACCAACGATACACGGTCGCCTTGGAAGGGCCTTCATCCATGAATGCCATTTGAAGTCTATCGTACGATTCGTCTGGTTTGAGGCGACACTTGAAATCGTAGAAAATCATAGCGCGAAAATGTTCCCGACGCAGATCCATTTTTCAATGAGACAAAATAATTGAAATTATCTTGCAAAAAATGCAGAGAGAAATTTTGAAATTGGAACGTACTTATTTTTACTCATAAATAATCATATTTTAGAAATAGATTATAAGTGACCAGTCTCTCATATATAAAAACTTTTTTTCGCAATACTTTCTGAGTGGCCTGGTATTATTTATGGGGTAAACCTTTTATTTTGAGAACAAAATATTTATTCATGGAATTAACAACGATTTTATTTGGTAATCATTCCTGTTGACAATTTTTATTTATTAGAGTTTTTTTTTTGATAATGAATGTATTTAATTGCGACAGATTTATGTAATTATATAATTACAAGTTGATGACCAATAATATTATAAACTTCGCTGACAAAATATATAATGCCCGTTTTTTTACTGTTATATTCAATATTTTAGTATGTATACAGCCTATTAAAGCTAAGTCGATGTAATTGCAAACCTGTTTGGTGAGTGGGTGTGTGTGCGTGTAAGGAGGGGCTTTATTCAGCCACGCCTTGGGCCTCACCCACTTCAGCAAGCTATGTGTATCGTGACAATATTTACCGTTTATGTACTCTTATAATAAAAATATAACATAAGTACTTAAGATGGCATCAGAGTATAATTACCACCATAGTAAATTGGTCCCGAATTTTATATAAAGACCTTTTATAATTGGTTAACTTATGTATATAGTACTGCAAGGTTTCACTCGCATTAACTTAGAATTGTGCTCGAAGAACTTAGAACACTGAGATAAGTACAGTCAAGGACAAAAGCAGGTCATACAACATGAATGTGTTAGAATGTAAAGGTTTAAAAAGTTTGTAAAGATTTTAATAGTAACCAACTTTTGTCGTTGTCGTAACCAACTACGGATTTTTCGCAGTCAAATCATTTGCAGCATTCATTGGACCATACTGAATTGCATCGTAGAAGATACATATATTCCAGATACTTATTAGAGGTCTCCTTAAGGTCTTCAATGTATTAAATCGAATAAAACATGTCCCAGTTGATATCTTATTCGGTTGACTCCACCTTGTTCATGTTCTAGGTGATATCACCCTGGTAAACAATTTGGAATTAACTCCTGATTCAAGGCATAATCATCCTACGTAGGCTGCCATCAGGCGCATCCACCGGGAGACAACGCCGCAGTGCCAGCACTGCGAGGATCCTAGCGAGGACACGGCGCTCCACACGTTGGTGGAGTGCCCTGCGTGGGCGAGTCAACGCCGAGATCTCGTTGCGGTCCTGGGCGTTGACGTTCTCTCGTTGGAGAACGTGGTGAGGGCCGTGGTCTCCGACGGGAGCAAGTGGCACGCCGCCGCTTCTTTCCGCGAGCAGGTTATGCGCGCGGGGGTATCCGAAGGGATTTCCGCACGTAAAAAAAAAGGCTGTCATCACTTCGAATTTGACCGCCTGAAAAATCTTTGAACACTAATAAATTTATGTACAATCATAATTTGTAGGCTTTTAATAGAGAAAAAAGAAAAATTAAAGGTAAAAATCTTGTTGTTAACCCGTGGCGCAAATAGAAGAGGTTTTACACATTTAACGTACCTACGATCTGTTGGTCAGTCTGTGGCATTGTAGCTCTCAAACAAATCGATAAATTTTGTTGTAGTTTAGCCACAGCACTCATAATAAGATTATTATTATTAGCTATATCTAATTTATAAGAATATTATATAAATTTATGAATATTTTATAAGAATTTATCTACATAATTAGTACATCCTATCTCAGTATGTGGTGGACAAATTATAGATACTTAGTGCACCATAAAATATTATGGATATGTCTACTCCTTGTGACTGAATATAAATTTCACAATAAATATTAGTTATTATGAGATTCGGACAGATTCCGGAATCATGATTAAAAAAAGTTAATTTTTTTTTATTACTTATCTAGTTGCCTACCTGTTGCTTTCCTCTTGGGGTTGGGAGGTCAGATGGTAGTCGCTCCCATGAACGCCAAGACTAACCTATAATTAATAGGAGGAGTGGGAGTTTTGGATGTGAATGGGATTGGTGCTCGGTTGAAGAATAAGAAAGGTTCATATTGTAATTTAAATATGGATGTAGATTAAGTACCTAGTAGTAAGTTTTTATCCCTACATACCAAATTTTTTTTTTTTTTTTTTTTTTTTTTTTTTTTTATAAAGAATATTAGTAACCGAAATTACTAATATTCCCCCTAACCCCTCCAGCTAAGCTAAATTGCTTGTGTTAGGAGTGGGTTCACGTCGGTAGTGTAATGGCCAGGATTCGAACCCGGGACCTCTCGATCGGAGGGTCGACTCCTTAACCACTAAGCTACCGACGCTACCTAATACTCTCACTTCTCACTAATACATCCGAAAGGAGGAAAGTGGCAGTATTCAGTTCCCATATGGGAATATCACCTAGCTAAGTATATTTATTTACGTGATTCACAGATTTTTATCAACTTCTAAATCTGGGTGTCAGGGTACACCTCAATAAATTTCTAAAAGAGTTTATTATTTATTTTCAAGAGAATTAATGACATATTATATTAGACAGACGCAATCCATAAATATTTTCAAAAAAATGTTAAATCATCATTACCTTTCTTTATTGTAGTCAGAAAACACTCCTCAGATTCACATTCTATTTATTTATTTGTGTATGTGTCTATATATTTGTATCTATACTATGTAATTATTATTCATGTGAAGAATTCATCTAAATGTTTATAAAACTACACCAACACTCACTTATATAATGTACTCTTCATTCCCGTCCATCCTAAGGTTGCCTGGAAGAGATCACTTTTATTGATAAGGCCGCCGTGCATTTAACTGTAAATGTTCCAAATTTGTATCCCTAATGATTTTGGTGTACAATTAAGAATTATCCATATATATTAGGTTTATTTCTCTCATGGTTGGGAGGTCAGAAGGCATTCGCTCCCGAAACGATCAATTTATCAATTAAAAACAACAAGCGGACCTTGGGCTCCAACATGCAAACTTTGGACGCGACTGGAAAATCGCTAGGTATTAGGATGATTATTATATTAGAACATTGCAGGTTTCCTCTATTCGAATTACCATTTTTAATTCGAACTTCCCCATCCCATTGATCAAATTAAATTAATTTCACACTGCCTTATATAACAGAACAGCAGACGGCCGATTTCCCACAGACTTGGTACGAAACAATTGCTCACGCCTACTCCAACAACATGAAGGTAAATAAATAATATCTAAGTGAAAATGGGGTACCGACAGCTTGTCTAATAGATGGACCCTCGGTGGTTATAAATGGCTTAGGTGCAATATTTATGATTGCAATTACTGGCCTTTATGCCTTCGCCTACATAACAAAAGAAGTGAATAAACAATATTTGCAGGCATTAGATTCCGTAGTCGGTCTTGTTACAATATTAGAAGAGAAATGGCTTCTAGTCGCGCATTAGTTAGCTCTAGCAAATTATGTACAGTATATTACTTCACCGACGCGACTTTAACCCACTCACACAAGCAATTTAACACAAGCAATTTAGTTTAGTTGGACGGTTTCACGAGAATATTAATTACGTATGACCTGATGATTTTTTTGAATAAAAATATCGCGAAGTATATATATATACCTAACTCATAATGACGAAATATTCGGGAGCAGACCGACCCTGAACCGGCCTTGAACAAGTCCTATGGTTGGCTGCGGACAGCGAGCAACATAGGAAGCTAGAGGCCATCCTACAAGACTGAAGACTTGGAGAGAGATATATAACTGCAGAAAACGATTTTTCCATAAAATGCCTATGCGTACTAGCTTAGGTACACTTTTTTAGTAATTATTTTATGCTTTTTTGTTTGAAATTTGATAAAAAGGGAACTACCAATTGCCGTAGTTGAGAAAAAAGAAAGAGAAACAGATATCGTCTTCCCAGCATATCTAGTACGGTGAAGACTTTTTTAAGAAAATACAGTAGGTAAGTAGTCGTCTACGCGAAGGAAAAACCCGATTTTAAATCTATTTAACTAAACTTCCTATGCTCACCTCCTAAAAATGGAGAATGCTTATTTTTACAAAAAAAAATTTATTCAAACTTACCTACAATTATTTAAATTAATGTCTTATTTAAAAAGGTATTTTGCATATAAAAAATAAGTAATGATATCATCCTAGGATGACTATTTAATATTTAAATTAAACTAAATTGCGTATATTTTGAAAATAACGTAACTTTATTATGTTCCTCTAAATAAATTATCGCATTAAAAATATCCTATGTCTTTGTTGATAATTAAATAAATAAACATTAAACATTGTAAAATATTCTACATTCATACGATATATAGAAACATCCAGACCTATGCGAATATACATAATATACCTATATATTCAGGCATACAAAAATTTACACAAAGTCGGAATCGGAATTTAAAAAATATTGTGGAGGGTTTACTTCACAATAAAGACAAGCATGTTAGCGAGTGGCATATTAATGTATTTATTTGTACTTACTAATTTTACTCTGCAAGTGCAACCGATATTCACAAACCATTACAAAGACATTACACGTAGACAGCATGTTCTTCGCTCCGATAAGAGGACCGGAATAACAATAAACAATGATTAATTGCACCATTTGTCTTAGAGTACGATGCCTGCGAGCGGAAACTGGACATTAACTTCATCATAAATTACTTAAAGGAGAAGATGAATATGTTTAGCAGCTTTGCAAAAGTATTATGTATGATTCTTCTATCTTTTTATCTAGTCCTCCGCCTTCCGCATCTTGTCCATCCCATTTACATTTTTCAGGTCGTTACTTTATCTAGTTAATGCTGACAAAAGGTAGAACGTGGTAACGTGTGGCAAATCGTGTGACAAAAAGGTGGTACGAACGGTAGAGTTCTATAGGACGAACCATAAGGAACATGAAAAGAATAGATAGGCACTAAATTATACTTTTAAATGTATCACCACTTACTATAATAGCCTTCAGTAGTTACAATGCAATGATGACAACGAAAATAAACATCATAGATTTTGCTTCTAAACAAGCAAATCATCACTAATATTTGGGTAGGTACTTAAAAACTCTTTAATCACGTAATTCTATACCTTAACCAAATCCAAATAATTAAAACAAACTACTTGATGGATACTCCTAGAGAGGTTTCTAAAGCTATACCATACTATGATGGTATTTTAAATATCTCAGATAGGAATCTGAATAGTTCAACAACGGCACCATTCCATACTTTGACCGCGTCATAAAACTGTTGTAAAGTTCACCGCCTCTGACATATTAATCCTTTAATTTTTCTTAAGTTTATGACTTTGAATTCCATTCAAATCTAACTAGAATATAAATATATAATAAATAAATATCCTACGACATTCTTCACAGCGCTTTCTAGAGTCAAAGTAAGCATAGTTTAACTAGCTTGTGTTATGGGTTCCATAATGCGGATAAATTACATGCATATTATACATAGAAACAACCAGACTAATGTAAATAGACAAATTCATGCATACAAATATTTGCACTGAACGAGAACCCGCGCCCCCTGTCATAGTAGGCAAATGCACTACTACAAATATGGCGTCGCTAAAATATTCATATTTATTAAGCAAATAAACAAGTATTCAAATGCTACACCAAAATGTAGATCCGAATTTAAAAAAATACTTTAGATCAGTATTCATCATAATGTCTGTATCTGTACACATTTTGTAGTACCTACGTTTAGTGTGCTGATTGCTGTAAATAAACTCTGTTTGTGGTTCATTTTTTTTATATCAGAGACAAAATATCTACCATTCGGTATCTTAGGATAGCTATCTTATTTGAAGTTCAAGTAAAAGGCTGAAAAAAATAATTTTAGTAAATAACACATACGTATTCAAATGTATTTCTTTGACATATTTGTTGTATTTATGCAAGGGGCCAGTGGCGCCCCGCTGGCCCTGCGTCGTGCGTTGGCGCATTTGTCGGGCCCACTTTTAAACTCTTATAAAAACTAAAATCATTTACAACAACAACGTGATATAGATAGAGACAATCGTATTTTAACATTTTAAAGTTTTATCTTAATCTTTTATATACGAATATAACAAAATAAAATTTTGTATCATGTACGTTTATCTAATTACTATAAAACATTTACATTATTAGTGTGCTAGGGTGTGATAGGAATGTGCTATGCGAGCTACATGTAAAACAACAAAGGTTACATTAATTGAAATGTTAATGGAATGCAAGCGTATAATAAGACTACTTATTTACTAGATTTCGACCAATGCGCGAACCCGTTGCTCGAAATCTAGTACCAAAAGGGCGAACCCGTATCTAAGTGAACTGCATGTAATCAATGTGTGCGAACGAGAACAAAGTATGACCGTACAACTCATAACACTTTTGACATCGCGATAGTATTGGGATAACATATCTACCTGATTTTAATTTAAGATCATCCTACTAATATTATAAATAAATAAATAAATATTCTACGACATTTTACACAGCGCATTCTAGACCCAAAGTAAGCATAGTTTAACTAGCTTGTGTTATGGGTTCCAGACTGCGGATAAACATACTTAAACACTTTTTTTTTGTAAATACATACATATTATACATAGAAACACCCAGGCCAATGCAAATAGACATATTCATGCATACAAATATTTGCACTGAGCGGGAATCGAACCCGCGCCCCCTGACGTAGCAGTCGAATGCACTACCGCTACGCCACAGAGGCCGTCAAAATTATAAATTATAAATGTGACATGTGAATGTTTTTATTCCAGAAATTAGTTCCTGTGGGTCACGGGAATGGCATAACGCGGGTGGAACCGCGGGTCACAGTTAGCTGGTCAATAAACCAAAAGAAAACAATTACGTCGTTTTCGTCGCAAAAGACCCCTCGAAGAGTATGAAGAACACGTATCTGACGTCACCACGGAGAAGTGGAACAAATATTTTCCAAAAAGTATATTGACACAAAGGGAAAATATTTTGAGAAACAATAAATTCATTTTTGACCATTAATAGTATTTTTTTCTTATTCATTCCGGAAACTTTTAATGCGCCCTACGTACCCCCAGGTACCTATAGATTCATGGAGGATTGGCTAGAGAGGCGACACGGAAGCCTCTCGTACCGACTGACGCAGGTGATCTCCGGGAAGGGGTGCTTCGGGGACCACCTGCATCTGATCAGGAAGGAGCCAACGCCTGAGTGTCATCACTTCGACGCGAGCGAGGACTCAGGGCTGCACACGCTGGCGGACTGCCCGGCGTGGGAGGCGCCGAGGCGTGATCTCGTGGCAGCCATCGGGGTGGGTGTCCTCTCGCTCGGCAGCATGATTGCGGCAATGGTGCGGAGCGCGCCCGGGAGAGATTTAGAACTCTCCCGGCCCGCCGAGCCCGCAACTTGCTCGCCACGCGTCGCAGGCGACTCAGGCGCCGGAGGTCGCTTAACGACCTCCGTCCTCCATGAGCGCAGGCCTGGGGGTGGCAGGTAAGGCCGCCTGTCACCCCAGCAGAAGCAGGCCGTGACGGTGGGGCGACTAGCGCCCCTCCCCCAAACCGGGGCAAGACGGGGACACCGTGGTTCCCAAACCCGAGGGGGCCATCTCGAAACCGGAGATGGCCCAGGGTCAGTCGGGGAGCGAGGGATATGCTCTATGGGCAACCATACACCCTGTCTGTAGACCCCTGGGTCTGTAGACCCGAGACGGCGTGCGGTTTTAGTCGGTTCAAGCCCGACATAATCGCCCCCACTGGCCAGCGGGGGGGTATCCGAAGGGATTTCCGCACGGAAAAAAAAAGATACCTATAGATTTCGGTTTGGTATTTTTGAAAGTAATGTATGTATATAGTACAGTAAAGTGTTAAAGGACAATCGACATAATAAATCTTAGCCACATTGTACAATACTCTTTTTCTCAGAAGATAGAGAGAAAATGAAATAAAGAGATATTACCAAAATCATAACAGTATTTTTAACCGAGTAATAATAGAATCGTGCTGTGACCACTGAGCACAGTAGGGACACGTCCACAACAATTCGTTCCAACAGTGCCATAACACCCACTAATTTATTTTTAATTGAACATGATCACTATTTTTTATTGCAAAGCTATAAACTATTGCCGTTGTTGAGGAAATTGGTTTTTCTTTCTTTAGCGTATATATAAGTAGGATATCGTAGCCTATTAGTTTCATGTTTAAAAAAATCTAGGTAATGATAGGGCACGCTATAATAGCGTCGCGAAAGCCTATCATGTGTCAAGAGGTGACACGGAAGCCTCTCGTATCGACTGACGCAGGTGATCTCCGGGAAGGGGTGCTTCGGGGACCACCTGCATCGGATCAGGAAGGAGCCAACGCCTGAGTGTCATGACTGCGACGCGAGCGAGGACTCAGTTCGTGGCAGCCATCGGGGTGGGAGTCCTCTCGCTCGGCAGCATGATTGCGGCAATAATGCGGAGCGCGAGCGCGTTGGCCACCGCCACCTCCTTCTGCGAGCATGTAATGCTCGCGAAGGAGATGACGGAGCGCGCCCGGGAGAGATTTAGAACTCTCCCATTTCAGCATTCTTTGTACATGTATTTACAATGGAAGGGTTTGTTCTTTAGACTATGAAAAAATGATTAGTAGTGAGTGTAGAGTCAATATCGTTACGTTTCCAGTTAAAATATTTAGTTGCAAAAGTTGGTTCCACTAAGAAACTTAATTCTGATATTTACCTATTGGACTGCGGGTAATTTTATGGCACAAGCCAGACAGGACGGATGTGAATTTTGGAGAGGGCGTAGGCAACGTGCTAGCGGGAGAGTTGTGTCTGCGCTCCGTGCTTTCCGTATGCTATGCGTTGTGTCTTTTCTATAAGTTTTCCATGCAATATTAAAACAGTCCGAGTCTTCGCCTGTTATCTGACTTGAACGTAACAAGGGCGCAAAACAAAAGAAAAATGCTTTATTATTTCATCAATAAATAATATCCATCATTGTTGAGACAAGAGACGTTCTACAGTATTAAGAAACTAACGGTAGGTGGTACCTACGGTCTAACGGTAACAAAAATTACACTTTACGAAATAAAAAATAAATAATCACCATTAAAAAAGTAAAGATCTGAACCGGAAAATGGAATACCCACTACAATTTCCAATATTAAAAATCACGAACTCAAATCATGTTTCAACACAATAAAACTCTGCAACGCTTCATGGCGCATTGTTGAGACCGCGAATAATGATAGCGTTGAAAGGGCAAAAGTCCATTCATTGCTGACAAATTTAACAGCGCATTTGGTGACTTCAGAATTAACATGAGAGTTGGTCTTTAGCAGAACCCTGCCGGGAAAATGGCGGGGTTCCGCGGACACCCGCGAGCACCAAACAATGCTGCTAAGCGTCTAAGCCGTCGTAATACAGACCTACTGCCAACCATTCACTCTGCACAAATAAAACAAATTATATTTTGTAAAAAACGACGACTATTGGGCCCTGGTTTAACCGCCCGTGGTCATACGGTGTATAATAACTTTATATACAAATTTGACTGAATTATAATGTCAAAATGTGTGCGAGCTGCCAGCTGTCTGCCAATCGCACTTCTATTCCTGTACAGAGACAATCCAAGGTGTATTTTTTTATTTGGCGATAGCCCGGTGGATTACGTAACGGACTGCTGAGACGAGGTCTCGAGTTCGATCCCCAGTCGCCCCGGGCACACACCTCTGAGTTTTCGTAGTTATGTGTTCATTAATAAAGGATAATTATCGCTCGCTTAATAATAGGCTCGGCCCCTATTACATTGGGACCTTAATATAACTGGCGAATCGTGGGTGTGTAATACACCTCTGCCTACCCCTTTGGGGATACAGGTGTGAAGTTATGTTATGTGTTAATATCTCGTGCAAAAAATGTTTGTGTTGGGCTTCCTACAAGGATGTACCGTACCTACCTAACATGTACAAATCGTACTTCTTCAGTTCAATTTTTGGTGTGGCGAACTATGCTGATATCGTCGACAAATCGTACTCCTTGTTTCTTTGTCTCGATGTACGCGCATAAAGATCTTGTATGTTTATACTGAAAGAGATTATTGAATATTTGGACATGCCAAAATATGCAGGGTGTTGGATAAAAATGTTTTTGTTCATGTTTTTTTTGGAAATTATTAAAGTTAACAATAAAAAAAAACGCTTTAAGAAAAGACTAAAGGTAAATAATAATTGTTAAAAAGCGTGGGGTGGCGTTGTGCTCTTTTTTGTAACGGGTAAAAAAGGTTACACGTGACACGTGACCTGATCGAAAATTCGTAAGACGTTAACAGACAAATATAGAAGCGGTAATTTCACACTGTACTTAACAACCTTGGTGGCGCGTTTGTCTCATGAGTGGTCGTAGACTTTGTCAAGACTGAGATCGATTCCGACGGAGGCCGAAGAAACATTTTTTGTCATCATATAACTTTTTGTAATATTTATTCTATTTTGTGCCATGAATCTATTGATATAAAATGGAAATTAAACAAAGTGCATCTATTAATGAAAAAAAATGACGAAAAAATTGCGAAAGAAAATGAGTGAGTACTTGATAAATATACTGACGATGATGGTTCTGGTAATAATGATGGTGAAAACGTCGTTGAAATTGTGGATGGAAGTAGATTTTTCTGAGAGATAAACTTTTTAATGTAAAATAATTGTAATAGTTCTGAAGTGTTAAATTTTTAATGTAATATAAATTGTCATGTTTTTGTACGATAGCGCAATAGATGAATATTGTATGTTACCGCATAAATGATCGCTGCTGTACCAGTGGCGCAAGGAGGCGCTGGAGCGGGGCCATAGGCCGGAGCCCCGAGACATCAAGCCTCAGCGGTCCCAGCTCCACCGGGAACTCTTGGAGACATGGAGGGTGCGACTTGAGCACCCAAGGTGGGGGGAATCCACCATTGCGGCGGTGAGACCGATCATGAAGCAGTGGTTGGAGAGGGACCATGGGGACCTCTCCTTCCGGATGTGCCAGATGGTTACCGGACACGGGTGTTTCGGTAAGTATCTGTCGCGCATCCACCGGGAGACAACGCCGCAGTGCCAGCACTGCGAGGATCCTGGCGAAGACACGGCGCTCCACACGTTGGTGGAGTGCCCTGCGTGGGCGAGTCAACGAGTATCAAATTTGTATCAAAAATATGTTGGGACAGCGCGACCTATGCCTGATGTTGATACAGACCGCAGACAGCAAACCAGGTGCATCGATGGCGGAGTGTATAATTTTGTAAAGTCAAAGGAGATCATCCCTTCTTCGGCAGGCTTGAAGCGAAATCTACTAATCTATCACTATAGTAATCGGACGTTTGGAAGTGCTCCAAAATCGAGTTCGAAGATTCCATTACATAAAAACATACATTCCAAGTTGATAAAAGCTTGTTAAAAATTACCTTGTTGGTCTCGTGACAGTAGAGGAAGCTCGTGAAATACATAACAATAGAAGCAGATGGCGGGATATATCTCTGCCTACCCCAGAGGGAAAAAGGCGTGAGTATATGTATATCTTATTATTAGAGTATGTATGTATGTCTTATTTTCAAGAACACCGACCCTGGGGACGGTTTGGAACAAATATAAAATTATGTCAAACGACCACCATGCAGGGGTGGTAGATTAGTGTTGGACATCGAGAATAAGTCCATATTTAGGTCCCAACCGCCACCACTGGGGTTGGTTGGGAACAAATGTAAAATTTTGTCCCAACAACCATCAGGGTAGGCCTTTTAGTGTTGGCCGTTGGGAATAAGGTGGCAATGGTAACGGCTTAGCATAAGGCGAGCCGTGAGCTTGTTTGGTGCTTTCGTAGTGTACAAAAGAACAATAGAGTGTCCGTTATGACAATTGACCTTATAACCAATAACTGAACTTGACCCTTATCGCACTGTATTTCGCAGAAATTATAACAATACTTAAAAGAAAAGAACAAAGAATTCTGTGCCTTAGGCACAGAATTCTTTGTTCTTTTCTTTTAAGTATTGTTATAATTTCTGCGAAATACAGTTGTTAGCACCTAATTATTTGCTTTTCATTTTCATAATATGCTTTTTGTATATTTCATACGTTAAAACTTCTTAGTAACTAGTATTTTGCATTAGGTGATAGTAAAAACATCGAAGTTTTTACACATGATAATAAAAAGTAAAGTGTGAGCGAGGCACTTTCATGAATATTAGTTAAATAGCGTTTTTATACGAAAGATACCAACGCAAGCTATGTTTAATGAACTGTGAATGAATGAACTTATAATTTTTTAGTAAAGTTAGTTTTCAATGTAACTCTAGATACGCGTACAGCAGGTGTCTAAAATTATAAAGAAAACTTTCATTTTACTTTGACATAATGTTACCATGCAGCTTAAACTTTCATTAACTGACAAGCGACTTAGCATTTTGGTTTCACATAATGTAAATAACATGGTATATTTTAATTAATATATATGTCGTTCATAGAAAATCCTAATGCCAACCAATATTATAATCCAAGTAGGATTATAATATACCTACTAAAATTATAAACTCGAAATTTTGTGAGGATGTATGGATGTTTATTACTCTTTCACGTAAAAACGGCTGAACGGATCTGACTGAAATTGGTACAGGGATAGATCTTAGTCTGGATTAACACATAGGCTACTTTTATCCCTGAATAAGTTCCCATGGGAAGCGGTAACGGGAACAGAATTAGACGCAGGTGAAGCCGCGGGCAAAAGCTACTTATTTATAATTAGGTAACAATAACATTGATTTAAGTTCTTAGGATTTGACAAATATTGTTCTACAGAGACAGAAAATACCTTCTTTTGTAAAGCAAAAAGTCGACAGTGTAAAGCAGTGTATATATGTTACAAAGACGAAACGGTCCAAATCCACCAATCGTACTTTTAATAAGGCTAACAACGCGCGAATTCTATCCTAGTGGTTATGGTGACTACCTAGACTTGGCCCACGGTCTATTTGCTTGTTTGATAACTTAGCCATAAGAAAGATCAACGACTCAAATTCAAATTCAAATACAAAATCACATTATTTTCGTTCAGCACATTTACCATTTCATTTTATGGCATGCAAACATTAACATTAAACAATATATTATATTAAACCATTAAACATTTCTCTTTTTAAAATTGACCTATCTGAATTGACACTAAAAATTAAACTGAATTGACACTAAAAAAGAAACTGAATGGAATTAACACTAAAATATTAACAATTTTTTTTTACATTGTAATACATGTACCTAATAATGAACGTTTAAGTAGTTTTATAATCCCCAGAGGACAATGTAAATATATTTCATGTTTTGTTAATCATTTTATGAAAAGGAATCAATAAAATGGAATTGTTAAGCCACTTTTGTTGTTGACTGTACATAGATAGAAATTATAATATAAGTAGAAAGCTTATAGATAATGGAAATTTTTTACTGAAAGGCAAGCGAATATCGTCATCTACATAAAATTGAAGGATCTGTTTATAATGATAAAATAAGAGTTTTTAATGAATGCATTTATGAATGGCTTTTGTCTCTCTTTCTGTTGGTTTTGAAGTGATTTCTACTTGCACATAACTGATATTATAAGGCATCACTTAGGATACTTTTATTTACGAGTTCACAATAAAACCTATAAAATTGTGAACGTAATAAGTTCAAGGCGGATGAAGTCGCGGGTAGTTATCTATATATATAAAAATGAAACCCGTTTTCCGTTGTCACGACATAGCATGAAAACGGCTTGACCGATTTGGCTGATTTTTTTTTTATTAGTTTTCTAATACTCTGTACAAGGTTCTTACGGAAAAAAATATTAAGAAAATCTCTCAGAAAGATTGAAAAATGCGGTACGAAGTTCGCCGGGTCAGCTAGTTCCTAATAAAATTCCTATATCCAAATTATTCAGCTTAAGTATGTACACTTCAGTTTGATCCACGTGCTCTGAACAACAGCACTGCTTGATCTTGAACTCGAAGTACTCTTACATTCTGACCAAATGATCACGTAAGGAGGCATTATTGACCTCTTGACTAGCACGTGACGTATATAATAATTGTAGGGGAGCAAGTACCCGTGCTAAAATGTACTTCAATAGCAACATATGGCGTTACGGCACTTGATTCCAAGTACCACTAATTGCTTGCTTCTCGGTAAATGGGATATTATTACTTCGGTTTTTAACACTAAGGACTACTGGAAGGCGGCAATCAACAAAACATGGCATACCTGATTTATCATTTCTTGTTCCTCTTAGAGGAAATTCTGTAAAAGGAATTGCCCATCGACATTCCAAATTTGAACAGAGACGACCTGTAAAGCGTGACCTCTCTTTCTCAGAATAATTTACTCGCTTCATCCATTCACGCTACTTAGCTGGCAATAAATGAGTCGTCAATGTCGTATCACGCATTGAACTTATATTACTAGTACATTATAACCCAATGGTATCACAGCACCAACGACGGATGATCTACTCATTGTAGGTGCAGAGTACTGCAGAGTCCGTGCGATATGCGAATGAAGCATGTTAGACGTGCGTTATCTGATACTATTCAATACTTTGTGCTTAATTTTATCATGATTAATAATTTTCTTACACTAGTAATATATAATACTTAAAAAGGTATAAAGTCGTGAGAACATTTAACCGTCTACCATTGAGTTTGCTCAATACGCTCCGAGTCAAAAGTCAGGGGCAAATGAATATAACATATTCTTTGATTTTATGCGCAACAATAAAAGAATATGCGGATAATTATACGCTTGAACAATGAACGTCGCGGAGTTGACTTCAATGCGTTGCCGATAACAAAAATGCTATTGCCCATTAGCCCTCTTTGAGTTGAAAAGTTTTAAGAGCGCGAGCGCAAGAAAATCGCCGCATCCCCGGGGGTCCGCGCACTTCCGTTCGGTTTCGTATTTCGAACAGCGCCATTGTTTTGTGCGTCAAGGGTGGTGCGCGTGCGCGGCTCCGCGCTCAGTGTCGACATCGTGTCATGCCACTTTTGTTATTTGTGATCACATTTTAGTTTTTATACTTACAAGTGTCCGAGAAATATTACAGACATGTAGTACAGGAAAAAGTTCAGAAAACACGTGTGCCTTGGAATGTGAAATGTTGCATTTAATTCATTCATTTGAAGTCATTGATGATCATAACTGATGCATCTGAGCTTTATATATCGCGTATATAACTCAAGATGATATCCAGCTAACATCCGAGTTTTATGAGACATTTATTGAAATTTCGTAGAAATTGGAAAATATTTTATCATCTTCGATTGGCGATAGTTCGTTGCTATTATTCAGGCCCCTTGTTCATCAACTCCATTGTGGTGTCGTAATAACAGTGATTTGGTGAATAATGACCATTCTCTTAAAGCAGGGTCTTTGAAAAGGAATTGTTCCACACGATACCTGTGAGAAAAGTCGTTGACAATCACCATTTATTTACACAAATATTTTTGGTAATTGTAAATCACTTGTTGAGTAGAGAATAAGTTGTAAATATTGTGTAAAGTTCAGGTAGTCAGTTGTTTGTATGATAAAGTTAAGCCTATAGATGTTTATTGCAATAAGAATGGTTAATTGTGTTTGTTTTCGGAGACAAATTGTATTCTCTTTATAAGTGAGTGTATTTACTTAAAAGAACAATACCAATAGTCAAAAAACTTTTCATAGCAAAGATGTAAATCTTGATTCTTTATTTTATATATTATTAATACTACTCAATATATTAGTTCTTTTTATACCTAATGATAATTATCGTAGGTACCTATAACAAAATATACCTAGGCTCCAAAACGTTATTTGCGTTAAATAGAGTAGGTACCTACTGGCAATCAAGTAGGAATTTGCAAGACAATTAACAGTTTATTATGCAAATGAGTTTAGTTATTTTTATATTATTGAAATTTAAAGAGTTTTTTAAACTAGAAACTAAAGTAAGTTAATTTTAATCGGTACTAACTTTGAATTTATTACTAAACTTGCTAAAACAAAAGATGGTTTTGTAATGTCTTATTTGTTAGCAAAACCTTCTAAGGTACGGTGAATTTTATTAAATTACTACTTTCACAAATAATGTAGAAATAAAAATTGGGCCGCGGACGCGGACGAAGGCGGTTGCTGCTCGGAGGCGCCGCCGCGGGGGGCTGCACTTTTAATTAAACCCTAAATTATTGTTCACCTTCATTAATTCTTGTGCTCCCGGTCGGGCCTTACTAATGAGTTTGTACTTTTTGTACTGGCTCCATTTGTATCGGGACTTAAGTCTGCCGTTATGTATTATCGAAGTCTCGACGGCTAGGATTGAACCGTTTCTGTATCTAATTGTGTGTTCGATTAAATAAGTTAAATGATAATAGGGTAATTTGTGATAGTTACATATCAGAGTAGTCTATCAGAAGATATGCTGGCTAAAGTTGGCTGTTATGTGGGTTCAGATGTTTAACTGGCAAAAATGTGGGTATGTAAGTAGGTACCACACTGACCGATAACCTTATCAGAGTAGGACTGGCCATAATAGTCTATGTGGTATTTGCCAGCCGGGCCTTGGCCTACGTACCTCCTGACTATGACATAACTGTAAAATACATACATGGAGAGAAAAAAAAGGAAAAACAAGTTGAATTCCTGAGACGAGCTCAGCCGAATACAAGGGATTTTCGATTTAGCGTTTTTTTTTTTCCTTTTTTTTTCCGTTTTTTTTTTATCTTGCAATGGTTCACTCCAGCACGAATCTATAACCGAAAACAGCAACTCGATAGCTCATCTCCTTCATACCCAAAACCGTGACAGAAAATTGGCAACGACGACGACGTCGACGACAACTCCTTAGCAATAGGGCTTTTCTAAAGAAAATCCCTAAAAAACAGAGAACCACCAGAACCCTTATGGTACAGTCCGAAACTGTACCCGATACAGCTTTGCCCACCCTTTTAGGGCAATACAGGCATGACTATAGAATGGAAACATGTCGTGAGTTTGTTTACTATCTCAGTTGTATAGAAAATAGAGCTTAAAAAACAATATCCTTTATTATATTCTCCAACAAAACCCGCGCGGTTTCGCTCTAAGATGTGGGGAGGCTAAATCCTGCACGGATGTAACGTGCATCGGCACACTAGTTTCATTCTTCTACCCATCATGTATGATGCATTGTAAACTTCACAGAGTTCAACAATTTGTCTTTCTTTCTTTCCCTCCTTAACCTTTTCCACCGGTGGCTTTAAACAGGAAAACATGTTATTTCTCTTGTATAGTATTTTTTATAATTATTAAATAAATAAAAAACGATGTTAATGTATATAATACATACTAATATAATAATATTAACAGTTAAACCTTATAAGCATTTTATGATTATTAAATTTAAAAAACCTAACTATACTAATGTATATTATACTGATATTATTCTGTTATTTCGGCATCGTCTCTTTTTTACATATTAAATTGTTTA
Source organism: Cybosia mesomella (assembly GCA_946251805.1). Taxonomy (NCBI): domain Eukaryota; kingdom Metazoa; phylum Arthropoda; class Insecta; order Lepidoptera; family Erebidae; genus Cybosia; species Cybosia mesomella. The sequence continues at coordinate 21,637,933 of OX276390.1, read as the reverse complement.
TCAAGTAGTATATTTTTTTAAGACACACAGAATGAATATGATTGAACCACAGTGACACCACAGTGGGTATCGCAGTTAGCTAAAGAGTTAATACAAATATACGAACATAAAACTATGACAGTTATTTAATAAAAAACTGACAGGTGCAGGCAAGAGATTGGCCCATATGTGTTTTTATGAAGATTTTTATCTGTTTATACTGCTGTATTTTGATTATTTGGTACCTGATGTGAGCTTGCGACATAGTGCTAGTGTACCAAAAATTTTACTACATCATGAGAAAACCCATAAGAGTAAAGTAACCTTAATGCAGTTGAAACAGCACTATAAACAAATATGAAAGTAAAATTAAAACACAACTACGGTGGCGCAGCGATATCGAATGCAACTTTTGTAGTTTACAGTAAGTACATGAGCGCGGATTCGATTCCTGGATCGGTCAGGAGTTTTATTAGATTTTTTCTGTTATGAAATTATAAGTAAAGTGTTTCAGTAGAATGGGTGTGCATAGCCCTACCAACACCCTTGAGGCCCAAGCCAACCTCACCTGAAAGTCGGTGCACCTGGTAAATAACGAACGAGGCTTTGGCGCAGGCTTTCCTCTCTGGGTTGGGAGTTCAGACGGCAGTCGCTCCTGGAAAAGCCAACATGCGAATCAAAAACAATACGCAAATCTCAGGCTCTGAAGTGCAAACATTGGTAGCAACTAGGAAGTCGCTATGAGGAAAATGATGTTTTTCAGTAGCGTTCAAACTTTTAACTACTAGTCTACTAGAAGTTAAACTGGTCTATTAGTCTATTTTGAAGAATTCACGACAGCGATTGTGAAATCACCTGTTCCGGACCGTAAGGTATTTCAGCATCCAGAGAAGTAACTCTTCATACTTAATTATTACTTAATTATTTACTTAACTATTAATTCTGGACATATAATTATTAGGAAGGGGGGTTCTAGCCCCCGTTAAAATACCCGAGATTGTAGATAAAGCGCAGTCAGAAATGCATATGTCGATAAAGAATTCCACGTCTTTTAATAGTACACAATGAAAAAAGGTGCTAAATTGTCATCCAAACTAAACGTGTATGTAAAATTTCAGCTCAATCGGATGTCAAAAAATGGTTGAAAAATGGTTTGCAAATTTTGACGGACAATATACATACAAACAGTTAAATAAAAGCTGGAAAAACGCAATTTATCTACGCGACTGTATAGGTTTAGTTGGTGACCTCAAGTTTTTCCAATAATGAGGCCTGCACCCTATTGCAATCAAGACCATCTTGTATGTATCAACCTAGAAAATCATGCACCACCCAATTTGGATATGTTCTAAAAATATGTATGTGTATTTGTGTATATGTTTAAGGAAAAAGCTTATTTTGTCATGTGAAAAGCGAGGTGTACTAACAGTAGCCTTCAGGACCGCAGCATCCAGCAACAGTGGTAGGTACTTCCCGAAGGTCTAATACCCGGTGAGTAACTAAATATCTGTATATACTCCTATATATATATATGTATAGCTGGTAAAAGAGGTCACCATATATTAAAAGTACCTCTACTTATACGTTTCATGCTTAAAAAATATTGAGGAATCCTTAGTTATATGGTCGGTTAGGTACTATATCAATATACGCGGGGATCGTGCGGTCCATGGCCCTGTATGGGTGCCCAATATGGGCGGAGGCCCTGAGGACCAGAACTGTGCGGATGCTGCGCGCTCCGCAGCGAGTTCTGGCCATCAGGGTCATCCGAGGGTACCGCACGATCTCCTTCGAGGCGGCGAGTCTCCTTGCCGGAACTCCGCCATGGGACCTGGAAGCGAGAGCCCTTTCGCAACTGTACCAGTGGCGAAAGGAGGCGCGGGAGCAGGGATGGAACCCCGAGCCTCGAGAAATCGAGGCCGTGCAGTCCCAGCTCCGCCAGGCCATCGTGGTGGAGTGGAAGGAACGACTTGGGCAACCAAGCGCAGGGCACGCCGCAATAGCGGCGGTAAGGCCCATCATGGAGGATTGGCTGGAGAGGCGACACGGAAGCCTCTCCTACCGACTGACGCAGGTGATCTCAGGGAAGGGGTGCTTCGGGGACCACCTGCATCGGATAAGGAAGGAGCCAACGCCTGAGTGTCATCACTGCGACGCGAGCGAGGACTCAGGGCTGCACACGCTGGCGGACTGCCCAGCGTGGGAGGCGCCGAGGCGTGACCTCGTGGCAGCCATCGGGGTGGGAGTCCTCTCGCTCGGCAGCATGATTGCGGCAATGGTGCGGAGCGCGAGCGCGTGGGCCGCCGCCGCCTCCTTCTGCGAGCATGTAATGCTCGCGAAGGAGGTGGCGGAGCGCGCCCGGGAGAGACTTAGAACTCTCCCGGTCCACCGAGCCCGCAACTTGCTCGCCGCGCGTCGCAGGCAACTCAGGCGCCGGAGGTCGCTTAACGACCTCCGTCCTCCATGAGCGCAGGCCTGGGGGTGGCGGGTGAGGCCACCTGTCACCCCAGCAGAAGCAGGCCGGGACGGTGGGGCGACTAGCGCCCCTCCCCCAAACCGGGGCAGGACGGGGACACCGTGGTTCCCAAACCCGTGGGGGCCATCTCGAAACCGGAGATGGCCCAGGGTCAGTCGGGGTGCGAGGGATATGCTCTATGGGCAACCTTACACCCCGGCGTCTGTAGACCCGAGACGGCGTGCGGTTTTAGTCGGTTCAAGCCCGACATAACCGCCCCCGCTGGCACGCGGGGGGGTATCCGAAGGGATTTCCGCACGATAAAAAAAAAAAAAAAAAAGGTACTATATCAATATAATATTCTGTTTTTATAAATTATGACAAGAAAAATTTTAGGAAATTGCGGTAATTTTTCACTAGCCTTGCTCAAGATAAAGAGCAAGTATGGCGCCGTACGCGAGATTGTATATCATTGAATTTTCCTCGGTTATTTATTTATTTATTAAAGGGTCGCGCAATAAATTGCGTTAAGTGGGGGCGGAGGAGCCCCGTCGAGCTCTGCGGGAGCCGCCATAACTCCGGGAAAAACGCGCCGGGCCCATAAGTGCCTTTCTACAACACTACGAATACTATATTGCCTCGATGTAAGGGTTGCAACGAGCCTTATTCGTTACGTGACGATAAATTAATAACTAAGATTCCAAATATGATCATGAGCCATGTTCATATTCTTTTAACTGGATTTTAACTAAATATGTTTTGTATTAACACTGGTGTTATTGACTGTACATGTCTAGATTGTGCAGTAATAAATAGTAAGTAGATACATAATTATCGAAGGTGCAAAAGCGGGCAATTGCTGGACAAGTAGACACACGAATACAAGAACTTCTATAATAGATAGGTACATATTATAGGTAGTAAAGTAAGTAGCAACTTGCTCGCCGCGCGTCGCAGGCAACTCAGGCGCCGGAGGTCGCTTAACGACCTCCGTCCTCCATGAGCGCAGGCCTGGGGGTGGCGGGTGAGGCCACCTGTCACCCCAGCAGAAGCAGGCCGGGACGGTGGGGCGACTAGCGCCCCTCCCCCAAACCGGGGCAAGACGGGGACACCGTGGTTCCCAAACCCGAGGGGGCCATCTCGAAACCGGAGATGGCCCAGGGTCAGTCGGGGTGCGAGGGATATGCTCTATGGGCAACCTTACACCTCGGCGTCTGTAGACCCGAGACGGCGTGCGGTTTTAGTCGGTTCAAGCCCGACATAACCGCCCCCGCTGGCACGCGGGGGGGTATCCGAAGGGATTTCCGCACGATAAAAAAAAAAAAAAAAAAAAAGGTAGTAAATATATTCCTTATATTGTATATCTAAAGAAAATCCATAAAAGAAAATTATGTATAACAAATTTTCTAAAGCCAATTTGACTTCTGCCCTTAAATTTGCTGAGTACAATTAGCACCAGTAATTATATATATATTTAAAATCGTATCAAATCGTAAATCGTATATATATATATAAAGATAATAAATTTTTTTTGACCTTTACTAAGGTTAAGGTAACTTACTAGTACAGCCCTTTTTTTATTGCGGAAATCTCCCCGGATACCTTCCCGCCGGCCAGCGGCGTGGTTATGTCGGAACTCGAACGGACTAAAACTGCACACCGTCTAGGGTTTTCGGGTCTTCAGAAGGTGGCATTTCCCTTGCACCATGGCTGACCCAGGGCCATCACCGGGTTCGAGATGGCCCTATCTAGTTATGGAACCATGGGTTCCCGTATTATCCCCGGAAAAAGGGTAGGCGCTGCCGCTCCGACCTGCTTCTGCTAGGGTAACAGGCGGCTACACCTACGCTCATGAAGGACTGAGGTCGTTGAGTGATCTCCGACGTCTGAGTCATCTCCGCGCCTCGCGGGCTCCGTAAATCGGGAGAGACCTGAGTCTTTCCCGGACCCGCTCCGCCGCCGCCTCCTTCTCGAGTATTAGAAGGAGACAGCGGCAACCCACGCGCTCGCGTTCCGCACCATTATCGTGAGCAAGACGCCGAGTAAGACGTCCCCATTCCGAGAGCTGTCAAGAGGGCTCGCCTTGGCACCTCCTACGCCGGGTACTTTGCCAGCGTGTGCAGCCCTGAGACCTCGCTTCCCTCACAGTGATGGCACTCAGACGTTAGCTCCTTCCTGATCCGATACAGGTGGCCCCGAAACACCCCTTCCCAGAGATTACCTGCGTCAGTAAGTACGAGAGGTTCCCGTTACGCCTCTCTAGCCAGTCCTCCATGATGAGTCTTACCGCCGCTATTCCGGCGTGCCCTGTGCTTAGTCGCCGACGTCGTTCCTGGAACTGCATGGCCTCGATTTCTCGATTTCAGGGTCCCGTCCCATGTTTGGCGCTAAGGTTTATCGTGTAGATATACAGGGCGAAGAATACGCCTCTGCATAACTCGTTTTTAGACAAGCAGAAGATCTTCGACTGTGTTCCTCCAGCGGTAATCTGGTGGGCTCCGCAGTCCAAAGGGTTCACATCATATGACACATGTATCCTGATTCCATGGTTCGTACCGATGTTAGCGACATGAAACCCTTCTGCATCACTGTCGGGGTACACCAAGGATCCGTCCTTATCTATTCAGCGTGGTATTAGACGTTTTGTCGGACAGCATCAGAATCTTCTGTTCAGCGTGGTATTAGACGTTTTGTCGGACAGCATCAGAAACTCATTGGAGCTGCCTTCATGTATGCTGATGATATCGCTCTGGTGGATGCAGATAAGGGCAGACTGATGCGACGTGTGAAGACGTGGAAGGAGGCGGTCTGAAGTTAAATGTAGTAAAGACCGATTATATGGCGTTAAACTCTACAGGTCCTACACCCGTCAGCATAGGCGATGACTTGGTCGAGCACACGGACCAGGTTAAGTTCCTGGGATCCGTACTTCACGTGACTGGTGACATCAATTGCGACGCCAAGGCACGCATTGCATCTGCATGAGCCAAGTAGCGTGAAGTGACTGGTGTCATTTGTGACCCCAAATGGCGGTTAGGTTGAAGGGGCAGGTCTATAAAATCATAATTAGGCCTGTCCTTTTACACGAATGCGAAGCGTGGCCGTTGCAAGAGCGACACACGCAGGAGCTGCGTGTCACAGAGATGGATAATATGCTGCTATGCATGGATGAAGTCACGCGTAAGAAGCGTGTGAGGAACTCTCGCATCCGTTGCAGCCTTCATCGCAGAAAAAATGCAGGAGATTCGCCTTCGCTGGTGCGGCCACATTTTGCGGCCACTGCCAAGCTTCACGGGTAACAAATGCCTGACCATGCCGTCTCCGCCGGTACCTATGTAAGTAAGTAAATTATTCTAAAGCAAAAACAACCCTTTTTGTAACTATTTTAGTAATGAAGTGCGGTCAGCTTAAACATATATAAACTAAAACCCCTTAATAACGCGATAAGTATAACTTACATGAGTCGTTACAAAAGTTAAGCAGTTTATTATTTGAGTATTTACCCAGTTTATGTTTTTGTACAAATTCTTTCTGATTTCAGATTATATTTGTTATTATACAAAAGATGGAGGTCAGTCCATTTAACCTTGAATACAAATGATTAATTTTGAATACATGGATATTTAAATTTAATTTGTTTGTATCCAAACTGGTAACTAATCAAATATTGCAACAGAGAGAAAGCATGAAATTGCCAATGTCGTTAGGACCGCTTACAAATTATCAATTCACATAAATTATTACATAAATTTGATTATAAGAAATAATCAATAATATCAAAGTTATATGGGCGTGCGGGGGCGTGCTCGGGCGTGGTACTTCGATCGTTGCCCTATTAACGCTTCCACGGCTATCAATAACACATTTTTCTTCATAAAAACTAACAAAAGCAATTAACTTGATTGTCAGTTAGTGTGTTTATGTTAGATAATATTAGAAATATTGATAACTAACTTGCTTTTGAGTTACAGATACTTAATTTTATGAGTTCCTTTATGTAATATGTAGTGTATTTTAACCTTAAAACGTGTTGATTTTACCAGTGGCTGTACACATTGTATGCCTGTTCTTGACATTGTGGTTTTACAGTAAAAACAGGCATGTAAATTATATTTTAAAATGACACTCTACTAACTACTACTGTGCTACCTCGCCCTCCTCAGTTTACTTTACGCTGTGGTTCATATGGAAGTTTATTTTCTTTTCCTCTCAATAGAAATGATCTACGAATGATATACATATCAAATAATGCCTAAAATGAATCTTCCTTCAATATCGTCTTTTACAGATTTTCGCACATATCTTTCAATAAAATAATAATAATAACTTAATATCTCTTTATTCATAACATGCAATTGAAATACGACCAAAACATTGTCTATTTCACATCCCTCAGTACTTTATTCAGTAATTGTATTCTCTAAATACATTATTTTTATCAACAACCGATTTTAATAATTACTGAGCAATTTGATATTAGACTGACATTCAGAATGTTCAATAGCGTTGATTGAGCAAATCTTGATAAGAACCCCACTAGCGATTGCAGCTATTACGATCCGTTATTCACCTTTGTCACTGATTACCCACTTGTTTACCAACAGATATCTATAATGCTATCAAATACACACAATGATGCGTATTTTTCTTACAATTTCTGAAAATAATTAATAGTATTTCGAAAGCTATAGAAAAATATCAGAATATTTGCAAAAAGTGAATTTATTAGAGAGTGTAAAAGTTAAGATTTTAGAGGGTTTTTTTATTACCACTCAGATAGCAGACAAGCTAACGGCCCACCTGATGGGAAGCGGTTACCGTGGCCTATGGACGTGTCCAACATCAGGGGCGTCACCTCGCGCTGCCGACCCTGTAAAAATTATCTAATGAGCCTCTTGAAGAGCCCCATATTGTAGTCGCTTGGGAAAACCACTGTTGTTTTGAGAATATTGCAAAAACTATTTGATTTACCAGCAATTAAGTTGCTATTCACAACATGGTCTTAATTGTTACTGTAATTTGCTAAATTATTCGATTGATCAGTAATCATCGAGTCGATTATATCAAATATCGAATAAAAGATTTGTTTTTCTGGTGAAAAGACGTGTAAATATAAATAATGTATGTGCTTTGATTTTTATTATGCGATATTTGAATAGTTTTGAAAGCCTTATTATACTTACGAATATTATAAATGTAAATGTGTGTTGGTCGGTTTGTCCTTCTTTCCCACAGCAAGGGATCTATGTGATTTTTTGTATTATAGATAGTCAAGTTAGCCCTGATAAAAATTCTTGAGTGGAATCTCCATCGGGTGGAACCGGTAATAAAAGCAAGATAAAAAGTATGTAGGTACAGTTGCATACGTTCCAATTTTATATTTTACTAGCTGATACTCGTGGCTCCGTCCGCGCGGAGCACGGTTATCGCTTTTAGGGTATATATCCGATTCTAGTTAACCAATTGCAATGAAACATATGGCAGATTTTAAGCCTGATAAAGAATTTGCTAGCAGAAAAAAACCTGATCAAAACCCGTTCAGTAGTTTTTGTGTACATCGCGAACAAACAGACAAACAGAGGAGAATACCAAAAAATATATTATTGTATTCAGAATCGTTCATTTAACATAACCCAAGTTTTTTTTTTATCTCTAATACAGACACAGCTTATTTACAATTTTATAATGGTATAGATACCTTATATTCAAGGGCATGGGTGTATGGCGCCCAACCAAGATTTTGGGGCCCAAGTTAACGTCGCCTGCAAGTCGGTACACCTGCTAATTGACGGCTGATGCTCAGGCGCAGGCTTTTATTTCGAGGTTGGAGAGTCAACTCCCGTAAAAGTCATTGTGTCAGGAAGGAGTGGAGGAGCAGACTCCAGGCTCCATAGGGAAAGCTTTGGATGTAACTACGATTGGCAAACAACAATAACAAAAATAAGTTTTATGATGTTTGCAGACTTCCTTGCAGACATAGTGTTAAATAAATGCAATATTAGATCAAACAAACAGCCTTCGTAAGAATTATTTCCTACCACGCCATTAAACATTTACAAAAAATCAATGTATGTACTTTCTTTAAAACTGATGTTTGTATGTAAATAAAATCTGATACTGCCTCGTATAATTGCGAGTTTACCACTTCTTATCTCGTTCAAAATATATCTGTGATCGTACCGGCGTATACCTACTCACTAAAACGTGCAATTAGTCGTGGTAAATTTCTCGTGAGGCCGCACTGCTAGATTTTTTTTCAATCGAGTAGTCTATTTTGGAAATCGAAGTAATTTGTCGCGTTTGATTCGTGTTGAGCGGCGGCTTTGATCAGTTTTTGTGGGTGGCTCGCTAGCTACGATTGGCCGCGGTCCACTCGATCAAATCGATCGAACTATTTGATAGTTCTTAGATTTCGGTAGGTGCGAGTATGTATTGGTCTTATATAGAGCTTAAAGTAATCAACGTAAATAGCCTAAGAATCTTTCGTATGCCGATTAAATTTTAAAATAGACTAAAATTGATATATAATAATAAAATTGATACATTAGAATCTGGCTAACTTTTCTACTTATTGTAAGAGTATGTTTAAGATTGCAATCCGATATCTAGCCGACACGGTACTGCTGGTTAACGCCTGTGGTTTTTAATTGAGGCAAATATATTTCCTTTAGAGATAACGGGTATATCGGATTAACAAACAAAAGGCTGAATTTGAACTTCATTCAATGCACAATGTATTTAGGTCAGTTAGGGAGGATATCGACGTCACAGGTATGTACAGTAAAAGCAACACGTTAAATACGTACATTACATTGGATTGCCTCACTCACCTTTAGTTTAGGATGTTATGGTTGTTTTTGCTAAATTTTTTTTGTGATTGTTTTTTTCTTATTTCTACATTGCTGTATTAGGTTTTGTAACCTGTAATATCAATGTATGTGGATAAATAAATAAATACATATTTATATATACACATCAACATTTAGCACTTTATTAGTTTTACTGATTCAAATTTGATGGTACTTTGTGACACAATATAGTTAAAAATAAATTTCTTCCTATTGCAGTATACGATCGTATGTTATACGGCACTACCACTGAACGATCACCCAAGACTGGGTCAATAAGCCTACCTCAATGCAAACATAAGTGGAACACAATTTGCACCAATCATGAAATGAAAACATGTGCCATACTCAGCCAAAAGTAATTGGATCTTCAATACTTCTTTGATATGCCATCGAGAGCCCACTCAATGGGCCCAAGCCAACCTAAACCTGCTAGCTGATGCACCTGCTGTTTAACGGACGAGGTTCTGGTGCAGGGTTTCCTCTCGGGGCTGGGAGGCCAGATGGGAGTCGCTACCCTAAAAGCTATGATAAGCCAAATCAAGATAAAATTTAAAAGAGCAGACCTCGGGCTCCAAAATGTAAGCTTGCGATGCAACCGGGACTAACGCTGTGACGATCATGATGATGATCAAGGGTCTACTGAGCGCAAGCCCACTGGCGAGTTTCGGTTGTTATATATGTGTTCTGACATACACGGACATCACCCCTTCGCAGGAATCAAACTTGAGTCGCTGGCCTGAGACACCAATAGTTAGACCACTGCACTCGGTTATCAATCTTCCCAAACTGATGAATTATTTCGACATATTTATTCGACCTCCTTTGTTTGCACTGTTTTGATGAACAGCAAGACCAAAAATATATTTGGGCAGAGAGCAAAAAGGGCTGAATGGGACAGCAGTTGTATTATATAGACTCCGTTTCTAATCGGTTGGATTTCATTTGGTTTTTGCCGTAGCATGAGGGGCCGATCGCTCTCTTCACCACTTATTATTAATTACCTTTCTTTATATCGACGCTTAACAATCGATCGCCTTGATTAAAATATCTAAATAATAGACAGATATAATGACTCATACTGAGGTGGTATTGAGTCAGCATCAATTTATTTTTAAATATGTAGCACTGTACGTATGATTACCATCGAAGAACCGAACTTATCGGCTGTTGCTGTTATGTCCCTTTCGTTTGTACATTAGATATACATAAAAACAAAAATAAGTTCATACAGTCTGATAGGTATATCATTTCTTGTTTTAATTAATATTGTGTACTCCGCCAGAGTGTGTAATCTTGAGTCCTCGCTTGCATCACAGTGATGGCACTCAGACGTTGGCTCCTTCCTGATCTGACACAGGTGGTCCTGATGCATCCCTTCCCAGAGAACACCTGCGTCAGCCAGTACGAGAGGCTCCCGTGTCACCTCTCTAGCCAGTTCTCCATGATGGGTATTACCATCGCTATTACAACGTGCCCTGCGCTTGTTCACCCAAGTAATTTCTTCCACTCCACCACAATGATTTTTAACTAATTGTATTCATCTTAGATTTGTTCCTGGTTGCATGCTAGGCTTTGTATTTTGATGCCCGGGGTCCGCAAACTCCTCTTTCTTATGATTTGGCTTATACGGCTTTTAATGGGCGTAACTACCGTTTGCCCCCCCCCCCCCAACCTCGAAAGGAAAGCCCGCGCCAGAGCCTCATTCGTTAATCAGCTGGCTTGTAGGTAAGGTTAGCTTGGCCCCGAAAGTCTTGGTGGAGCCCTGAACACTATTTGTTAGGTTTATTTATTAGTGCAATTTGGTGCTGATTGATCCGTATAAAAGTGTTCTGTTTGTATTTCAATAGTGACTGTTATGCCTTCTGTTGTTGTCTGTATTAATTAGCTCAGTTTAAGTTATAGGAATATATTACATTGTGGATACGCAATTCACATCGTGCGCGAGCTTCGACTGGACGTGTATAAATTGCTCAATTTGGTCTGGAGCAAAATGCATATTAAATTGTTACCGCGTATTATGTATGTGGGTTGTTCGGCTACCTTCATACGCTTGCCGCCGCGGGGCAACTTGCATGTGCAGATTTACCACGTTATAACTATAAAGATAGTAAGAATCACTTCTGAGAAAAGTGCTCAGGAATTAATTTATATGTGTAGACATTATAGGTACTTGCAGCAAATCAATTATTATCAGCAAATTGAATGTGGAAAACTAGGAATAGATATGACAATACAATAAGAAAATACCTTTTTGATGGCGGCTGGCAATACAAGGTTTTCATAATTCCCACGTTTATATTATCCCCATGTATAATTGCTATTCCATATCGATACATTAACTTACAGCATTCGTTAACATGCGGATTCCGTATTACGTTAATATTATTCTAATAACTTTTCTCAAAATATGTCTTGATTTCAATAATTTTGTAATCTATTTTGAGGATAGATGAACAAAGGACCTACATAACTGTGATTGCATGTATGCGATGAGGCTTTGATGATTTTATACAGCTTTATAGCATTAATAATTTTTTTAACCATTCCGTAGCTGTGGTTTGGTCTGATATACACCTGGCTTGCACAATGTTATAATGTTATTTGCAACTAGACCTTTAGTATACGCCTAACATCCTTCCGTGTTCTAACACTTCGCTACCTATGAACGCAGCCTGCGTACAATCATTTAACTTCACATTATAAAATTGTTGATTTGTTAAAGCATCACACAAAAACTGCTTTGCTTTTTCAAATTAGAATTTAGAATTATACCACTAAAGATATTATTATTTCACTTATCATGCGGGTAGATGAACGTTAGTACTATATATTATCTACCTATGTATGTTTACCTACTAATTTAATCATTTTATAATGACGGAGCACATTTTTTTATGATCATATAAACGAGATCTTGAATCTTTTTGTTCTTAATTATGAATAATTACGGGGAGCAACGTCAAAATGCTTACTTTATGCCATTAAAATATGTATAATGAACTCATTATACCTCTTACACGTGTAAAGGACTTATTGTTGTTAAATAGCTAAGACCTGTTGATTATAAAAAGTTTATTTCACTATGAAAGTATCATAAGTCAGCTAAATATTATGTAATTTTATACAGGAATGTACGGAACAACAGATTTATTTCTAATTAATATTCTGCTGTTAAATGTGTTGTTGCCAATTGGTCTCACTACCAGGGATGCCGAAGATGATGATGATAATGTAAACAGTAAAACGAGATGAATAGAATAGGTAAGAAGATTTTTTTAAATAATTTATTTTACAAAGTTTCAGATAAGTACCTACCACCACCAGTACTAACCAAATATTTCATGATTTTGTCCATTATTACACTGAAATAGTGTCCATAGTTTCACATAAATAAATAACCGCAAAATGTATCTGACCGCCTAATTTCTATTCACGATGATACTTACGTATGGTAATTCAATTATTACTTACTGTTATGAATACTTACTCAGAATTGAATATGTACACATGCTACGAGGAATCGTTCCGATCGAAAAATCATCGCACTGTACAGTTTAAACTACACCGATAAATCGTTGGGTATGTGTGATAACATCTGTACAGTTTTCAGATTTTTTCAAGCACACACGCATAGTCTTAACGGTACAGTGCGATCGTAAGGATTTATCGTAGCATGTGTGCCGCCACCCATAACGCAAAACTTGTCATCTATAGCGAATTTCGGAACTAAGCGAAACATTGTGTGTGACGGCCTCTGTGGCTCAGCGGTAGTGCATTCGACTGATACGACAAGGGGCGCGGGTTCGATTCCCGCTCAGTGCAAATATTTGTATGCATGAATATGTCTATTTGCATTGGTCTGGGTGTTTCTATGTATAATATGTATGTATTTACAAAAAAGAAGTATATAAGTATGTTTATCCGCATTCTGGAACCCATAACATAAGCTTGTTAAACTATGCTTACTTTGGGTCAAGAAAGCGCTGTGTAGAATGTCATAGAATATTTATTATTTGTCACGGATGTCGTTCCCGTAAAAGCCAAGATAAATCAAAAGAGTCTCCAAGAATACCATTGCGCTCATATGAAGCTCAGTGGTATTCTTGGGGAGTTCACCAAGTACCAGGCGAATTATATTAGTGATTAGCCAACCTGGTGAATGATATTGGAATGTGGTATAATATATATTTGTCAGCGCGAAAACTTTCATTGCGCGATGCAGGACTAGTGATTCTTTAGAAGTTTGGCTTGATATCACTAAATTTCGTTGAGAGTTTATGATATCAATGCAAAGATAACGTTTGGTGTAATGCTTTTTCAAGATGTACGTACTTACGTACGTTGGAAAAAAACTTCTACTTTCTTGACACTCTCCGAAAACTAAACTGAACCTAAAATGCATTTTGCAATTCCTTCACATCGCAAACCTCTTGGGGTAACGTTTCTTGAACACCGGCAGCATTGTGGCGTTGTATATCAAATTCTTTAATTTAACATAACCCAAGTTTTTTGTAAATACCCCCAATGTACAGACATAACTAATTTACAATTTCATAATAGTAACAGATATTTGGGTGATTTTGCCAGATTCTTTTTAAAGATGTTTTACAGTGTTGTGTACTTAGTGATTGAAAATTGTTTAGGTATGTCAATGGACTCACTGCTTTCATTGGTAAAAAAATCATCGCACGTTGCAATTTAGAAAAACGTTATTTAAAATAGTTTTTTACTATTTATTTATTAGCAGGCTATTACCTAGAACGATTACAGATATTTTCACTTCGGTCGTGATTGTACTTGAAGCATTCACACTGAATACTTATGAATACCATTCTAAAAGCTCTCGTAAATACCAGGTACATATGTACACACAAATGGAAAACGTTACGAATCCGAATCTAATTTCGTTTCAATGGTTGAGCAAAAAAGTCGATCACATCCGATTGTGTCGGCCTCTTCAGAGAACAGATATCAATAGTCATCGGGTACGATGACGTGTCTGACTCGGAATCGAATTAATTACTCTTACAGTTAAGGCCAAGAGGTGAACAGGTGGATTTTTAAAAATCTTATGTTCGTTTCTCGTCAGCTTGCAGGTAATTAGTTAGGTAACGTATAATGACAATAACTTTCTCGAAATTGAAATAGTACATGTGTATCTTAAAAAAATATTGCACAGATCTCCACACTAGGATACCCTGTGTTGTGCAGACCAGTCATTTTCTTCTAAAATATTATCACATAGAAATATTTAAAAATTCAAATATTTCTAATATCATCCTCCGAGCCTTTTCCTCAGTTGGTTGGTTGGTTTTTTCAGTCTAACTTTGCCGAAGAAAAGCCGAACTTCGATATTTTCCGTGAAGTGACTGTCGATATCGAAAGAGCCTCTCTGTAGTTAGAACAGGTTGTCGGACTTTTACGACTCCAACTACCCGTAACGAATGCCACCGATGTGCATATGGCAATCGAGACCGACTGCTTAACGTGCTCAGCGAGGCACGGAGGGAACTCAATATGGTAATATTGGTCACCCATCCTGAGACTAACTTGGCTAGTATTGCTTAACCTTATAATGTTCTCACCTACTCGGTTACGACTTAGCCATGAATCCTATATTTATTATATCTACATGAAAATAGGCTGTCTGCAAACATGAACATAGGCCAAATGAAAACGATCTTCCCCTGAGAAGAAACCCATAAAATATCACTCTGCTACAACTGTTGACCATAGAGAAAATTACTGTTCACAGAATGATAAGATTAAATTGAAAGATAAATATTTACTAAACTGTTATATTTGAATAAAAGTCATCAGAAATAAATCATAACGTGTGTTATCGAAGATCTACTATGACGTAGCACAGCATGCTTACTATTAGACATCAACGAGCGGTGTGATCTCACTTGCCTTATTTAAACTTTTATAAATCACATCACTTTTAGTACAGCCGTAATATTAATATACCTTTTTTTTTTTTTTTTTTTTTTTCGTGCGGAAATCCCTTCGGATACCCCCCCGCGTGCCAGCGGGGGCGGTTATGTCGGGCTTGAACCGACTAAAACCGCACGCCGTCTCGGGTCTACAGACGCCGGGGTGTAAGGTTGCCCATAGAGCATATCCCTCGCACCCCAACTGACCCTGGGCCATCTCCGGTTTCGAGATGGCCCCCTCGGGTTTGGGAACCACGGTGTCCCCGTCTTGCCCCGGTTTGGGGGAGGGGCGCTTGTCGCCCCACCGTCCCGGCCTGCTTCTGCTGGGGTGACAGGTGGCCTCACCCGCCACCCCCAGGCCTGCGCTCATGGAGGACGGAGGTCGTTAAGCGACCTCCGGCGCCTGAGTTGCCTGCGACGCGCGGCGAGCAAGTTGCGGGCTCGGCGGACCGGGAGAGTTCTAAGTCTCTCCCGGGCGCGCTCCGCCACCTCCTTCGCGAGCATTACATGCTCGCAGAAGGAGGCGGCGGCGGCCCACGCGCTCGCGCTCCGCACCATTGCCGCAATCATGCTGCCGAGCGAGAGGACTCCCGCCCCGATGGCTGCCACGAGGTCACGCCTCGGCGCCTCCCACGCCGGGCAGTCCGCCAGCGTGTGCAGCCCTGAGTCCTCGCTCGCGTCACAGTGATGACACTCAGGCGTTGGCTCCTTCCTGATCCGATGCAGGTGGTCCCCGAAGCACCCCTTCCCTGAGATCACCTGCGTCAGTCGGTAGGAGAGGCTTCCGTGTCGCCTCTCCAGCCAATCCTCCATGATGGGCCTTACCGCCGCTATTGCGGCGTGCCCTGCGCTTGGTTGCCCAAGTCGTTCCTTCCACTCCACCACGATGGCCTGGCGGAGCTGGGACTGCACGGCCTCGATTTCTCGAGGCTCGGGGTTCCATCCCTGCTCCCGCGCCTCCTTTCGCCACTGGTACAGTTGCGAAAGGGCTCTCGCTTCCAGGTCCCATGGCGGAGTTCCGGCAAGGAGACTCGCCGCCTCGAAGGAGATCGTGCGGTACCCTCGGATGACCCTGATGGCCAGAACCCGCTGCGGAGCGCGCAGCATCCGCACAGTTCTGGTCCTCAGGGCCTCCGCCCATATTGGGCACCCATACAGGGCCATGGACCGCACGATCCCCGCGTAATATTAATATACCTTAGTCATATCTCTTTATGTTTATTCATTAAGTAGGGTATAATACATATGGGGGTGTATGCAACCTCACCAGGTACTTTGGACCCAACACAACCACACCTGCAAACTGGCACACTTGCTGATCGACGAAAGAGGCTGTAGAGCCAGCTTTCCTCTCAGCTTTTCTTCAAGAAGGTTTTCACAGTGTTCGCACCGCTCCTGGTGTTGCACACGTCCAGGCTGTGTGCTTGTCTAGCACCTAAGTAGTACAAAAAAAAGGGTTGGGAAGGTCGCGTCCGCAAAATCCAATATAAGCCAAATCAAGAGAAGGAATACGAAAGTGGACTTCGAACTCAAAAGTACAAGCTTTGCATGCAAATGGGACTAAGGCTGTGATGATAATGATGACATCATTTGACTAACCGCTGCATAACTAAAACAGTATTTTTGTTATATTAAGCAAATATTTCGATTTATTTTTTATAATGTTCTAATATCCTGATACTTTTACAATTTTACGATAATATTTTACTGATTTTTAAACTTTCGCGTTCCATGATATACAATAATTTAACGGGAATTAACGCGATCATGAATAGTCAGCCTGTGACCACGACCAGTGTAACCTGGTCGAAACGTCAGGCAATCCATACCATGATTCCATACATGATCGCGTTAATTCTCGTTAAATTATTGAATATTTTACTGTTACTTTTACTAGCTGTTTCCCGCGGCTTCGCCCGCGTGGAATGCTGATCCCGTGCTCGCTACCCATGGAACCCTATTCCACCATTACAACCTATATGAGATACACAATTCCACCATACATCATTTTATTATATCTCAAAGGGTTTAGGCCGCGTTTTTGTTGGAAGCTTCGAGATGGCTTGTTTTTTGTTCGACACCTCCAACAAATATCATTAAACTTTAGCCAAAGTATACAAAACTTGATAAATTGTAGGTATACTAAAACTTTCCTCAAGAACCACTCTATCCAATGGAGAAAACAATATGAAAATCAGTCCAGCAGTTTTTTAATTTATTTCGAATAGACAGACGCCTGCGGTTTCACCTGCGGGGAATTCTGACCCCGTTACCGTTACAGATGGGACCCTGTTCCACCACCACAACCTATATAAGATACACAATGCCACTATACGAGTACATCATTTTGTTATATCTCAAAGGGTCTAGGCAGCGTTTTCGTTGAAAACTCCCAGGCGGCTTATTTTTTTCCGACACCTCCAACAAATATCCTTATAAAAATTAGCCAATGTATAAAAAGCTTGACAAATTATAAAATAAAACCTGACTCGAGAATCACTATATCCATTGCTGGAAACAGCATGAAAATAGGTGTAGTAGTTTTTGAGTTTATCGCGAACAGACAGACAGACGCGACGGAGGGCTTTGTTTTATAATATGTAGTGATTTTATTATATGTGTGTAGTGAATATGAAATAGTAGTCATTATATATTATATAACATCGTTTACCGGATTATGTAATTTAATATGTTTCACTTTTATATATATAATATTCCCTACGTTTTAGTTGCTCTTCAGTAACCAGGATCACGGAGAGAACCTACTTCACTTCTTATTTTAACACTGTTATGCAATTGTTTGCCACCCCGACACAACTAAAAATATAGATAAACACACTGAATAGCAATATTTATATAATATCATATTTATACAGTATACTACAACTATGATCTTAAAGCAATGGTCAGATCACTCTGTTACTACCAGGGTGTAGCTAATTGTGGTATATAACCATAATCGAAAGAGTTCGTGTAAATATACACATGTCTTCTGCGTCGCCAGTTCCATTTTCTTTGAACTTGGCTGGACACGCAGCGGCTTGTCTAGATTTAGAAAACATTAACATACACATTTCGCTGACAATGCATAAGGTTTCACGAGTAATTTGTTTTCTGTAACAGTTTTCTGATATAACACCATAGGTATAAGAGTTGTATATTTTTAAAGCCTACAAATAATGCTACTTGCTTACTATTAGATGCATTTGTGGGTGAGAAATGCTAGTAATATTATTCATAAAAGCTCATACACAGCGAGAGCTCACAGAATAAGCAACCTGAAGTGGGTTAGTCACATCTGCCCAAGGATCGATGGCCGTTGGAGCAAACGAGTCCTTGAATCGAGACCGCGAATCGGCAAACAAAAGGTACGACGCTCTCAGCTAGATGGACTGACGACCTAACTTATTCAGGTCATCAGTTTATCTGACTGAGACAGACTGGATGCGGAACGAGGAGAATTGGGTGCTGGCATGTATTGAGAGATGCTCTCGTCCAGCAGTGGACTGCAATAGGCTAATAACTGGTGCTAAGAAAAACATGGCCCTACATACTAATATACGTGTTGTGGGTGTACAGGTCTCTACCAACATCCTTGAGACTGTAAGCTGCAAGTCGGTGCACTTGCTGAACAACGGACGAGGCTCTTGCGCAGGCTTTCCTCTCAGAGTTGGTAGGTCAGGCGGCAGTCGCTCCCGGAAAAGATGATGTGAGGATGCTGATGACATACTACCTGCATATCTTGCGTATATCTCTGTAAACATCACTAATCCTTGATTTTCTTAAAAACACAAAGAATCAAAATTAAATTACAATTTTGATGTTTTGAATAGATTACTAGAATGAATTTTTTAATATTATTTGTAAGGGCCGGGGTGCTTTGCCCAACATCTGGTGAGCTACATTTAATAATAGCGACATCCCGCGGAGGCATTGTCCGCGGTAATTTGTAGCTTACATCACTGCCGAAAAACACCCAAATAAATAATAACGTTATTTATTTTAATGAAATATCTGCCCTCAACTAAGGTGGCACAGAGGGCGCGCACCATTGTGCTCGTACGAGTACCTGATGTCCAACTGTGATCTCGTGTTATTGCTGTAATTCAAAATCGCGTACCTAATAATTACTCAACGACTCTAGTACCAACTTCGATTGTAACACTAACTTCTTTTTCCTAATTTTAATATTTTTACTTCTGATTGTATCAATGTGAATCATTGTAAATGTTGTAAGTGTATAAGCAGATTGGCAATACAACAATGTGAAATTGTCGATCGACAGCTGCTAATACCACTAGTAATAACTAGTAGATAAAGTTCTCGAGTTTGGTTTGTTTTAACGAGTCCCAAATATTAATTACGGATGTATCTAACAAAATATTTGCAAGTTTATTGAACTATAAAATATCTTACTGCTGTTATAAATAAAAGTTCAGAATTCGATGGGTGAATGCATGAATAAATGGATGGAGGGATTTCTGTTAATCAATCACACCAAAACGGCTGAACGTATTTGGATGAAATTCGGGATAGTCTTTTTATACCGGGAATACCGTCATATGGGTTGTGAGTACAGTGCAACAGTAAAAAGTTTTATACCTATTTAGTTTGACCTAACAGCACACTCGTACCTTTTTTTTTTGTGCGGAAATCCCTTCGGATACCCCCCCCCAGCCAGCGGGGGCGGTTATGTCGGGCTCGAACCGACCATATCCCTCGCACTCCGACTGACCCTGGGCCATTCGCCGTGTCCCCTCTGATAACAGCAGAGGGGTACCTGGAGCGGCCCCCAACCCCGCGGGCCTTGCAGGCCCGCCATGCCCCGACCGCCTTGTGCAATGGGGTCAGCTGGCCCTGAAAAGGGCCGATTGGTCAGACTCTTGGCCGTTGACGTTGACGCCAGCTACTCCAGAGGAGCATTCAATGATGCGTCATCGCCCACGTTTCCCAGGGTGCACCAAACTTGGAGGTGATCCAACCAGTCGCACCCCAGCAGACTCGTACCTCACTTAAAGTAAATAAAATATTTGATTTACAGTGAGTTTGTTTATGGAACGCGCCATTTGATCCCCGCAAGCCGGGACACAATCTTAAGTTCATAATCCATAGTTAGGCCAGTTTAACAACTTATTCAGCGGTACTAGTGGCAAATGGTAAATATTTTGGAAAGGTAATCGATAACATTTTAATGGATAGCAGTTTATTAATCGATATTACGTGTTATTTATATATATATGACAACTACTGCCGCGATAGCGAGTGCTACTGCTGTTTATGACGTCTTGGGTTCCTTCCTTCGAAAAGCCCAATGACACTACCCAAGGCAGTGTATACAATTAATCAACGATCATTAATTTAGAATTTCGATCAATGTTAACAGGTAATCGCCGTTTTGAATTATATTATCTTCAAAGCGGTGATTAGGTACCTATTAAAATTGCTCATTATATTACTGGTACCTATTGTATTCGTTTTAGTTCATCATAACCAAAACCATCTAGTAACGAAACTAAATTAGAAGCTTTGTGGTCACAAAACGAGTGCTAGCATGTGGACAACATGAAGCAAATTCCTGTACCAACCTATTAACGCATGTTACCAATGTCCAAAAACGAGACCATCTGTGTCGGTCCTATGCCCAGCAGCCACTAAAGCATGCATACTGTGGATTTGTGTCAGTTCATATCGCACTTTGAAACACTCGGTGGGTTATATGACTCGGTCGCCAAATAAACAAGCTCTCATGAAGGCCATTAAACCCAGTGATGAGGGTTTTCAAATTGTAAGCATTAAAAAATGCTATGGCGTCGTATTACGTGTAGATAACGAAAGGTAGCTTAAAGATTTAAAAAGAATAAATGCAATTAAATCGGTAGGGTTACGATCAGAATAACCAGAAGGCTGAAGACCCCGGATCACACATTATCAAGGACGAATCAAGATTACAAACGAACGAAAACGAACCGTTTTAGATAACCATTCTAGCAGGCGCGTAAACTAGAAGATAGAGGTTGATTTTCAGAAGTTCAGGGCATATCCCATTATAGCTAAATAAGTCAAATAAAAAGGGACAGAATAAATTCAATATAGGGAAGCAGATCCCAGATTCCGAGGTGAAAGCCTCGACATCGCAATGATTATGATGATGATAGAATATAATAATATATTTTGAGCCTTTTAGGTTCGAAATACTAGGTGCGTGGGGTCCGAGTTCACGGTCGCTTGATAAAGAAATTGCAAAGCGACTGGTCGACGCTTCGCGTGACCAAAAGGCTGGCTTGTTTTTTATGCAAAGAATTGGCATTGCCATCCACAATTAAACTTTTTACTTTGCACATACTCCTTCACACTTTTTTTAGGATGTAAATAATTTTGTTTTTAGTTAATATGTAGTAATAGTTCACAGTTCAGTTCACGTACACGCAACGGTTTGCACAATGTATTAGTACTGAGTCTTCCATAATCTTATTTGCCCAAATATAGAAAAATATCTGATAAAATAAACCAATTATCTAGGTAATTTAAAACACCGCATATTGGCGCCTTACATATATCTTAGCTTATTACTAAAATATTAATAATGAATATTTATGACCTAGGTAACTTGTAAATTAATGAATACTATTTCAATAGTCCAGTTAATTGTCTAATTGGTCTCCATACGAGTAGGTATAAGAAATATATTTACTCTGTTTTATTTAAGGACAATGTTGTATATAGAGGCTGTTGGTGTGTCTAAATAAATATGTATGTGATGTGTGTTCTAGTAGCGATACCATTGTGTGACTATGATTTTTTGAATTTTTGTCTGTTTGCCGGTTTATCTGTTTGTCTGCTTTTAATTATCGATGTGGACCACTAGAAAACCGCTGAAGATGTGGCTGAAATTTTGCATGAACATTCTTCTAGGGCATGGTCATAAACTGCGTTAGGAATATATCATCACGCTATAATAGGTATGATAGGAGTAGTACAGCAAAATTGGTGTTAACTATTATTGATGATAACGTTATTATTACAAGGTAGATATTTACGAAATTTTGTAGTTCAGCAGAACTCAAACTTGGTCCAAGTCCGAACAATAACTCATCACGATATACCTTAAAGGGAATGAGAACTTTAATGAAAATCTCACACGCGTAAATGGTAGTTGATTAGAGACGTATAATCATTTCATAATGAATATAACCACGCTATTATGTAAAAAAAAGTATTTAAGTATGTTTATCCGCATTCTAGAACCCATATGACAAGCTCTGCTTAGTTTGGGTCTAGATGGCGTTGTGTACTTTGTCGTACAATATTTATTATTATTTATTTTATTTATGTTAAGTAATCGGACAGAATTGATTTTGATCTTACATATTTATTTATCTGTTTCGAACGAATTGGCAATGTAATACGAGTATACTACATCACCTCATCCAGCCCTTTAAATCGTGTTAGTATCGAGACTGCAGAAATAAACATACCTTTTTTTTTTTTTTTTTTTTTTTTTTATCGTGCGGAAATCCCTTCGGATACCCCCCCGCGTGCCAGCGGGGGCGGTTATGTCGGGCTTGCACCGACTAAAACCGCACGCCGTCTCGGGTCTTCAGACGCCGGGGTGTAAGGTTACCCATAGAGCATATCCCTCGCACCCCGGCTGACCCTGGGCCATCTCACCACTAACAGCATCGCTCATCCTGTCTCCTCTGAAAGCAGAGGTGTACGGAGAGCGATGTGTTCCCGCCACGTTGGGTATTGGCCGACGATCAATGCCAACCCTATGAAGGGGTGAAGGGGAAGCCATTGACCGCCGCCCAGGGTGTACCGGCCGCTCCGATTCCGTTAGACCTTAACGCGTACGAAGTCACGGGCAGCAGCTAGTAAGATAGATAAAAATAAAAATTGTCCTGATGGAAGTACAGTGTCAAATAACAATTAAGTAGGTATTAAATAGTTCATAACACTTAACTTAGTAAATAAATCCGGGTGCCCCCCTTAAGATAATATTTCCATGGGCCATTTAAACTATTACAACGATAGGATATCAACCCCAGAATAAGGTCGTTTAGTGTTAGAAAAAAGTATAATGTCACAGCGCCGGCTTGCATTATAAATTATAATGTACTTACTAATACAACTATCATGGAGGGCTAACCACCTCCCTATCGTTATACGCGCGTAATATGTAGGTATGTATTTTATTTTAATATTTAATTTCTCAGTGTTGATATAATCTGTAAATTATTATAATACTTACTGGACAATTATCAAAATTGATATTAAATTCAACTTAAAATTAAATGTTATGGTAGGTATAATTTTATTAAATTCTCAGAATGTCATTGGTGGTAATGCTATTAACAATTACCATGAATTATTTCTATGATAACTATAATATTGAATACAATATTTGACTGCAAATTATTTCGTATGTAAATAATACTGTAATAAATAATAAGAAATAATAATACAAAAAAACTGTTTTTTTTTTGTAAAATCTTCAGCTAAATATTAAGCTACCTATGACTTAGTAATAAATTATCATCAATTATTACGTCACGGTGTACTGATGTCAAAATCGCATCCTCCTTCTGTAATGTTTATATAATAATGAACCGCTACCTTTAGTAGATATTCATATCATGTCGATCTTCCTTCACATCATTACACTACACTTTGTAGTCCTTCGTAAGTTAGACAGTAATAATTGAAGTTGATGTCCACTGATATCCAGATGGCGTCTCCCAGACCTGTAGTAATTACCATTGAAAATCTTGTACGACTTCACATCATGATTCATGAAGAACTGTTCAATTTTCATTTTTCAATTCCATTTCGAATGCGTCTGTGGCGTATCGAAAGTGCATTCGACTGCTACGACAGGGGGCGCGGGTTCAGTGCAAATATCTGTGTGCTTGAATATGCTATTTACATTGGTCTGGGTGTTTCTATATATAATATGTATATATTTACAAAAAAAATACAAATTTCTCTGAATCTGAATTCTGGAACTCATATTACAAGCTAGTTAAACTATGCTTCATGTGGGTCTAGAAAGCACTGTGTAGAATGTCGGAGAATATTCATTTATTTATTATTAATACATTTTAGGTATCTATATATTGATACTTTAAGGGAAAACTTAACATCCCTTTTTACGAAAATTACGCGGACGGAGGTGTGAGATTTGGCATAGTTGTAGCTTATATGGAGTAGAAGTGCAGAGTGCTAAATTTTTTTTAAATTATACATTACATTAATTAAATCAATGAATAACATATTACACACTACCATGTTACTTACCTACGTAAGTTTATACCGCCAATGTTAAACGTATTAAGACTATTCTATTCTCTTCTATTTTTCAATATGGCAAACGTATCAAATATGTCAAAGACCTTAAATAAATGGAATCAGGACTATAATTATATGTGTTCAATTAAGACGAGTGACCTTCAGATCATTACACATCTAAAGTATTAAAGAAATGTATAAAATAAAAGAAATAATTTATTTCTGTGGCTTTTATCCAATCGGATTTCACAAACCTGATTTTCTTATAAGAACTGGACACACAGCACTAAAAGGAATAATGTACAAAACATGTATTGTACACAAAGAAGTGTATAAATCGAAAGAGCCATATTATACAAAAAGGCTTTGTTTCTAAATATTGCAAAAAGTGTATTGCGTGAGAATAGTTAGTCGATAAAAATATATTAAATTAATCAAGAGTGTTCGTGCCGTGGATGAAAATAAATGTTTATTAAAATAAAAGCAAGGGAGGTGCGGCAGGCTGCGCGGACGCAACCGCTATGCGCCAATGGGGCACGCGCCGGTTGGTCCGCCCCGCTACCGTGCCGCCCGCGCCTTCGCTCCATGCTTTTTATCCGAATAATACTTACCAACTACAGTATCACCCGTAGATGGTAACAATATATCTTCTAATGTCACTTTAATTAACTTAATTATTCTTTTTGGCGCACCATACTCTGTTCCGGTACATTAATTAATATAATTATTGTTAATTAGTATATGGCCTAACATGTACCCTGATGTACCTGGGAATAAATTGTAGATGAAATTATGGTTCATATTCTTTTGAAATGATAAGTAGTTCCTTTATTTTTAATATTTCCCATGAAGGCACATATCAGTACCTTGCAATGATCATAAGTGCAGTAAAAAAATGTTTATGAGACAGGTAAGCCATTTCTTGTAAATTATTATTTAAATTTAACGTAGAACTTAGGATAATGGAGGTAATTAACATATAATATTAGACTTAGATATAAGTTTTAATCATCGTTGAAATACACACATAGCTGTTATATATAATTACAGCTCTTATGACAAGTTATGGTCGCCAGGTATAAGTAGTAACGTTAGCGAAATGATATATATATAGAAGAAATTAGGTAGGTATGATCATAATTTAGAAAAATTATACTTATTTTAAAATTTAATTGAAAATATTTAATTGATATAAACGGTATTAGCTTCGCAAAGTAAGATTATAACCAAAATAAAAATTTCGACAAATAAAACAACGCACTGGGTCCACACGACACGACAACGCAGCGTGACGCGTATTAAATTAAAAGTGACGACATGTGTTTTCCTTCCCACAGGAAAATACATTAGCCAAAACATTTCCCGGGTTACATCCATCCCTCTCGCACCTACACAACGCTAAATAACCCTGACAAGGAACACCGACATGGCGCCCTCTAAAGCTAACAACGAGCTTTCAACGTAAATCTGATAAAGCGAACACATTACGACACAAACACAAAGAAATTTTCTTCGTTACACCGTCGTTACGATATTACCGAAAGTCGTACCTCTCGCTTGAGTTTGATTGTAAACCTTGAGCTAGAGCAAGACAACATGACATGGCGGGTTTTGACTCCAAAGCTGGCACTATTGGGTGAAAAAATGTTCGTTGTCCCGCCCTTCCCTCCGCGTACAGGGCTACGTTCGCACTTCGGGGCCCGGTTTGGACGAAATATTTTCTAAGAAGCAGTATGTCGGCTGTGTCGAGGGGCGGCGACGCGGGAGCCCGCAGTCATGCTGAGAGCCTCAGCGGAGTCAGAGGACACACGTCGCGAAGCCTTTCATCGTTTCGAGAAAAAATCGTTGCGTGACAATTTGTCCAAAAAACGTATGTTAGCAACGAAAAGACCTGTTATCGCAGAACGCGGTTGTGAAACCTACACGAGATTGTTATACCGGTATAACGCGCCAACATCTGTGATAATATTATTGTAGTTACATGAGGATATTGATATTTATTTTAGATACATACCTATATGTTCAGTGAAGTGGTTGATATTTACTTGTGCTAATAGATAACTCTAAAAAGTGGTTTTCACTTATGAATACAAATCTACTGAAGACTGGATTTCAACAATATTACAGGTAAGCTCCATAAATTGATTACCTCACCAAATATTTTTATTCTCGACAAATATTAGATACATAGATATTAAGTATATCTTATTAAAGGCTTAAATAGGAAGGTATATCCCCTGGAACCTACTTAGATAGGAGGTCAAAAACCTTTTAGTTACCTATAATGTCACCACCTGGTTTTAGGCAAAACCAACCTTGGGCCCTACAACTAAAATATAATAAAATAATATTATGGATTTCGGTCACAAAGTAACATTTATTAATTAGCCAGATTTGTAAGTAATATTTACAGCTCGGAGAAAAATAATCCCGTAAGAAAAAAATGTCTGGCAATAACACAAGCTATTGCAATAGTTGATGTGACACTTACAATACCATAACATTAAAAACATTGATTTGCATACCAATGCCATAAGGTTAAAGATGATGAGACCTACGAGCTACGTTTTAAATGTGAAAATATGTATTCAAAATCCATATCTCGAATATAAATTAAATACACATTTATTAAATTCATGCAAATGAGTGTTAGCATTTTCTCGTGCATGCTGTTAAATTCCATGTTTCGTTGCTTATGTAAGAGGTGGATATCCGCGATGATAATGTATTACCGTTACATTATAATTTTATAGGGAAAGCTATCATCAGAAATCGTGTCACCCAATAGGTTATGTGACGCAAAATATTTCTGCATATCTGTATATACAGATAAGTACAGTAGGCGAAGTGGGGCTGCACCCAAGGTTTTTTAAAGCATGTATGAAATTTATAAAGCCTAATTAAATATAGAAACTGTATCAAACTAAAAGTATATCTAATGGGTAATATTATATTTTATTAATAAGGGTAAAATTCTTTAATGCTTGCCGCAAGTAGCCCAGTCAATATCCGTTTAAGAATTTCACTTATCAATAAGGAAGCAAACAAGCCTTATAGGCTACTTATAGACACTTGCGGGATATCATGCACTAGTGGCCAATTCTGTCAATACCCAGAAACTCTTAAGATATATTATGGTTAGTTACAACATTTAGTTATAACAACTGGATCCGGTGTAGGTACTGACAGACAAGTTTATTCTTTAATATGCTCTGAATACTATAGTGAACACAAGAACACGATGGTCAGTGGTAAAGAGATCCTATAATGCATCTTATCACCTTGTGTCTGTAAAATATACAGCCTTAATCATGGGAGGCTATTATACTTCGATACCCTTCATGATAAGCGGCTCTAGAGCCTGAGAGAAAAATTTGTGTCAACTTTTACAACACAATACGTACAATGTCCCATAGGATAAGTTTTTAAAACCCCATATAATAATTTACTACAATTGAATTGTTGATTATTATAATTGCACGTGTAACCCTCATAAGATTTTATAATTAGGTAAGTTTCACAGAAAAAAATTTAAGCAATTGGTAATCAAGTTATTGATTATAACAGTTTGGACAGCACAATGTGGGACCTTATCACTCATATAGGTGATATGAAAAATATTTTTCATATCACCTATATATTGGCAGTTGTCGATTGTCAATTTGTGTTGTCCTTTACTTTAATAATATAATTACGTAAAAGTTTCCGTGAATAAAATGCCTTCAGCGTTAAGGTTGTTGTACGGTGTTCGACTTTCTTAGCCATAATTTAGTTTACAGTTTTAACGGTATGCATGCTTGTAATTTTGATGTATTGATAGCTATGATATGCTCGAAAAGCAATCAATAAGTACGTATGAAAGAAAAAGAGCTAACTGTGGCCGCTGTTCTATTCGCGTGCAACATTTTTTCTACGCAATTGGCGTGATTTTTCCTGCCGTAAGAACCTTCTACAATGTATTAGAAAACTAAAAAAACTGAAATCGGTAAAGTCTTTCTCAAGTTATGAAGTGACCGAGGGAAATACGGATTCATTTTCATGCATACTCGTACCTATAGGTGCCTAGATAATATAGTCATGAACATTTACATTGATTTACACAGACATGACGCCTTCCTCAAGTATTGGCAAATAGATAAATTTATTACCATATTATTACATTACCAGTGTACATTTCCTGTGCAATACATGACATGCATAAAATGTTTATTACATTTTAGGTATAAGTACGTCGGATTAAATAAAGTAATGCATGGGTGTCTATTCTGTACATAACTTTCCTTAGATTATCTACTGATTTTGATATTTCTACATAAAATTATGTAAGTACTAATGATAACATATTTACACACATTATACCTAGGTAGGTGTGTACTTCACTTTAACGGAGATAAATAAAAAGTACCTCTTATAAAATCAAAACTGCAAAAATTCCTTTATTCGCTTAAGGATAGGTTCTCAAAAAAGGCAAAAAACATTACATTATTTTTGATAATTTAAAAACTTTAAAGGGCACTGCGAAATTAACTGACATTTATTAACAATAACCGGTAATTTACGTTTTTACTTTCATTTTAACAGTTAAATATACTAATATACGTATCTGCTCTAAAGTGTCACATTTTGCTCGCCTCAGTCAAAAATCTTATATAAACCCTAAAATACTAACCTTATTTTTCAACGCTTAGCACTAAACTTCGTTGGTTTGAATACGCCATCATAAAAGGGGGGTTAGGAAGATTGCTTGAAATTAAAGTTTTATTTTCTTCGTATTTATTTTTAGAACAATGATTTTTAGAAAACTGTAAAACTTTAACTTCACGGTTCACTTCGGAAGCCAAGTCATCTGTCTCTTTTATTTACCAGTATTAGAGCTACTAAATTGCATAATCTTATCAAGAAAGATTATTACATATTCTCATTTCTTTCCATGAAACCGTTGAACATATTGAAAAATACAGAAAATAAAATAATTTTCATAATTCCTATTGTGTGAGAGTGTATGCAACTGTACCATTTCTGCCTTTTTGAGAATCCGTACTTATGAGAATTTGTCCTTTTGAGAATCTGTCTCTTTTAGAATCTGTCCTTATGCGAATAATTCCAAAAATTAAAATAGTCTATTTAATTCATTGAAAACTTCTAGTTTTTTCTTGTTTTTTTTTTTTGGTTCAATGGGCAATTTCTATTCACTAAAGATATACATAGTCAATATGAAGATATAACATAATAGATAAGTTTAATTCCAAGAATAAGTGTTTCAAGGACCAACCTAACACTGCTTATAAAATCCTTCAAGTGGGATTTTAATAATTGATGTTTCCTAAATTGTACCTAGCTCGTAGCATTACTCCAAGCGGATCAAATCTGTTTCTGTTTCTATAAAATACATTGAAATCTATCAACTAAACTTTAAGTTTTGGCTATATCTAAAGGTTACCATTGAAACTAGTTAGCAGTTGGGATTTGCCGTCGAAATATGAAACTCTCACTTAGGAATTGTATTTATTGTGTAACTGTCGTCAATCTGGTATATTACATATTAAAAGACTGAAGAAGAAGAAAGAACTTTAAAGCTTAGTAACGCATGAGTGATCTCTGCGAACGTTTAATATACTTATTTAAATTACCGGGAAACGTTTCCTATCAAAGATATTGTATTTGGGTCACTAAGTCCATACGTGCAAAAAAAAAATAGACTATTAGACTATTAGTTAGGTATATCAGACTATTAGTTAAAAATAAGTGTAATGTAAATTTAGGTGATACAATTTGTAACAATGTGTACAATAATGTACCTTTCATATGGTGAAAGAATTTAGCCCAATAAGTACAGTGATTTCAAAAATTACCACAATCAAATGTATAAACTCCCAAAATTCGGCCTCTCTCTTTATAATATTAGTATAGATATTTATGCGGAAATAAAATTTATAAAGATGCAAGACAAAGAAAATATACAAAAAAACCGGTCAAGTGCGTGTCGGACTCGCACACCGAGGGTTCCGTACATTTTATAGACTTGAGTATTTGATATGAATTTCAATTTAATACCTCTACGCGTTCATGAGAAAAGAAGTAGTAACTTTAAAATTTTCCAAAATATTTTTTATTATATGATGTAACTAAATATTTACGGTTTTCGTAATTTTTCCTTTATCTGTACTATAAGACGTTATTTCGTACCAAATTTCAAGATTCTAAACGGGGTAAACGGGAAGTACCCTATAGGTTTTGATTCCCGTGCGAGTTTCGAAAATTTGCGGAAATTTGCGGCATAAACGGCTGTATCTTTTGATTGCTTTGGCTTAGAAGTTTGATTTTTTTCACAGCTCCAAGAGACAGTAGACCTAAGTATTAGATATAAATTTCAGTTTGATACGCGTTCCTGAAAAAAAACGGTCTTGACAGACGGACGGACAACGAAGTGATCCTATAAGGGTGTAAAGAAAAGAAAATCACCGTTTTAACGCCTCGAGTCTATATTAATATTCAATTAATATCATTTTTAGGGTTCCGTTGCCAAATGGCAAAAAACAGAACCCTTATAGATTCGTCATGTCTGGTCGGTCTGTCCGTCCGTATGTCACAGCCACTTTTTTCCGAAACTATAAGAACTATGCTGTTGAAAATTGGTAAGTAGATGTATTCTGTGAACCGCATTGAGATTTTCACACAAAAATACAAGAAAAAACAAAATTTTTTGGGGGTTCCCCATAGGTAGGTACTTAATAAAATACCGAAACACCCGTGTATAAAAAATAAATAAACTCAAAAATTTTTTTTCATCAGACCCATACTTACCTATCTATGGATAGGTCTTCAAAAATGATATTGAGTTTTCTAATAAATTTTTTTTCTAAACTGAATAGTTTCCGCGAGAGACACTTCAAAAGTGGTAAAATATGTGTCCCCCTGTAGAGAATGTAAGAGAATGGTAAAACTAAAAAAAAAATGGTGTACATTACCATATAAACTTCCACCGAAATTTGGTTTGAACGAGATCTAATAAGTAATTTTTTTTAATACGTCCTAAATCGTAAACCGCAATTTACCTTTCGTTCAATCAACTCACATATAAAAATTTTACTTGCTGCCACGGAACCCTTCATGGGCGAGTCCGACTCGCACTTGGCCGTTTTTTATAAGTCGGTACGACATGTTTGTGTTAGGTACTCTATAGAAATTATTGTTCGTATATTTCAATAGCCTATTCAAGTTTTTATTCAGCAAAATAAATATTTTGTGTATGAAGTAAAATGGCCATACGCTACATTGCTTATGTTGCTACACTTATTTGTTAATTGAATTCATAAAAATAAATTTATAAGATTTTGTGAGTTACAAATGTTGAATGTCTACGTGATATATCACTCTATCATTTGTAAGCCTTTTCTCTATTTGTAAGTAACAGATTAATCAAATTCATTAGAAAAATGCGCAGTGCAAATAATATGCGTATAATTCTCGACTCAAATATATCTAACAATAAAAATATTAATAAAGCAGCAAGAAAACGAACCTACCATTTTTCATACTTATTGTTATCTCGTCACGTAAAAACAGTTCAAACAACTTTTAAGTGATATTGTTGTTGGTCTGGCGGCAGCAATATCTTATAAATTAAGATACAACACTTAAATTATCTGATGAATAAAGTATAAGTTGGTATACAGATCGATATTTGTTACATGAATATCTTTACTGAGCAGCGATTATAGTTGATTTGAAGTTTTGCTGTATACTGAATTCAATTCTAAGTTTTCTAGTGTGCAAAAGTAAATAAGTAATATTTAATTTGAGGTGATGGAATCATGGAAGTTTTAGCATCCTAATAATGAAATATTGAAATTACACACATAAGATCATAGTGGATTATAACTCAACATCAATTCATAGTTGGAAACGCGCTGCTGACCCTATAAAACCAAAAACGATATGTAATTAATAGAGCAGAACTAAATAGATTTCCACAGATTAAGGTATTGCTTCTTCTTATTGAGTTCAGAAGACCCTACTTGCTGAAATACACAGCACACAACAGGACAGGCCACACAGATTTCTTCATGTCCTTAGAACAGTCCTTAGGGTATTGGCTTTATAAGCCGGAGCCCCGAGAAATCAGGGCTCAGCGGTCCCTGCTCCGCCAGGAACTCATGGAGACATGGAGGGTGCGACTTGAGCACCCAAGGTGGGGGGAATCCACCATTGCGGCGGTGAGACCGATCATGAAGGAGTGGTTGGAGAGGGACCATGGGGACCTCTCCTACCGGATGTGCCAGATGGTTACCGGACACGGGTGTTTCGGTAAGTATCTGTGGCGCATCCACCGGGAGACAACGGCGCAGTGCCAGCACTGCGAGGATCCTGGCGAAGATACGGCGCTCCACACGTTGGTGGAGTGCCCTGCGTGGTCGAGTCAACGCCGGGATCTCGTCGCGGTCCTGGGCGTGGACGTTCTCTCGTTGGAGACCATGGTGAGGGCCGTGGTCTCCGACGGGAGCAAGTGGCACGCCGCCGCCTCTTTCTGCGAGCAGGTAATGCGCGCGAAAGAGATAGCGGAGAGGGAGCGGGAGA
This sequence comes from Cybosia mesomella, assembly GCA_946251805.1. NCBI lineage: Eukaryota > Metazoa > Arthropoda > Insecta > Lepidoptera > Erebidae > Cybosia > Cybosia mesomella. Next base: position 21,604,850 of record OX276390.1, on the reverse strand, counting down.
GAACCCTGCCCCCCGAGTTTCGCAGTCTGCGGCGAGGACGCCGCAGACTCATCTACGCCCGGGACTACCGACCTCCATGATCGGGGCCTGAGGACGGCAGTTTTCCGACTCGCCGTCCTTACAGAAGCAGGCCGTGGCGGAGGCGTGTCGCGTGTGCCCTACACACGCCTGCCAACTCACCGAAGCGGGATTAAACCCGACCCCACCAGGCGAGGCCGCTGTGGCGGCCGAAGTCCGCCGGCAACCCTGGGGTTATCCTTTCGAGGGCTTACCCGGGGTGCCCGGCAACGGACATTTGGGGAGGACACCGTGCGGTTTTAGTCGAGACACGACATAACCACCCCCGCTGGCCAGCGGGGGGGTATCCGAAGGGATTTCCGCACGTAAAAAAAAAAAAAAATAAATGGTATATATGTTATATAGTTTATATATTAGTATATATATTATATTATAGTATATATAGTATAATAGAATTAATTTTATTTTACCCTTAGATATAAAGTATTCGAGATAATCGATATTCTAGAACATTTTCAAATCATTCGTAGTAAAATATTGGAATCTTCTATACATTATTATATTTTACCAGTTCAGGCCATTGATTTCTTTATAATTAAACTTTGTTAGTCTGTAGATCACATTCCGCGAAGCTTTCTGAATAAAAAAAGCATAAAAAGCAGTATTGCAACGCATAATTGGCATCAGCTAGTAATCAATTAGTTAATGAAGTGACTGACAAGGTTGCTTACAATTAGAGCCTGAATTGGTCATACGGTAAAACGAAAATACCATCGACTCTCTGGTATTTCATAATAGTATAACGGTTACGCAGTTTTAAAAAATACAATGATAGTTTGTAAAGTCAAGTGTAAATATGGATCGCGGGATGTGGACATACGAGTACACTTACATAAGTGAGAATTTTTAAATTAAAGGTGTGCATAGAAAGGGTTATTTAGATCAGTTTCTTTTTGCCTAATACATACACTGGCCTAGTTCCCTCTGAGGTTAGCAGAAATAACAGTCCTCCGTCTGCTCCTGTCCTTTCACTATTCACAAGTTTCTGCTGTTTTAAACCTTTCATGCAAGTCTGATGTCTTGAAGTGCTTCTGACCTAGCAATTTTTTCAATACATCATCAATTTGATCAGTGCATGTGCTGCGAGGTCGACCTAGGAATTTTGTGTACTCACATTTACATAATATTTATATGGTTAATATGTATGAGCGCGTAGTTGAACACAAACGACTTAGTGAATGAGACAGAAGCAGTTGGGCGAAGGTGCCGAAACTGTGCTCGTTGTGGAAGTCTTATTAGTGTTCGTGACATTACTTATAATTATTAAGTTACTTTTCTAGAAGAATAATAGTGTAACTGACAATCATCTCGGATTCTAAATGAAATCCTAATATTAGTTTTAGGCAAATACATCTGTTATAAATAAAGGCCGAGTTTGTACGAACACAGAAAAACATAAATCTCTTGTAATTTAATAGTAGGTAGGTATAGTTATCTAGATATGCGTGTGGAAAATGCAGCATTGCGGTTAGTTAGACGGGGTTAGGTGGCAGTTTATAGAAGTTCTACGTCCGATATAATATACAAATAGTAATTGCTTAATAGATTAGTGATGAAACTATTATGTTAACGATTATGATTGATGATACAGTAATTGACGATTACGTTTATCACAAATATGTTTTTGAATTAAGAGAATATAGATATACGTATCTACTTAAACAGTAGTTTTATCTATTCTGTGACTTAATTATACTTTATGGTACTATTAACAACGATAAAAATTTAAAATAATGGTACAAATGTCAACAAAATTTTAATGATCAAAATTTAAACATATAAATGTTCATTAAAAAAACTCAGTAATTCCAAGTCCCTGCTCTTTTTTTCTTTTGTAATACAGTCAGTAGAAAATAACCTCTTCGATTTGTCACCTGGTGGTTTTAAACAAGATATTGTGTAGCATTTATCCATAACTATAATATGTTAGCAAGGTACTACTGCATTGAGAGACTAAATATAAGAATTTATTTCATCTTGTTAGCATGCAATATATAACACGCCTTTACAAATATTGTGACGACATGAATTGGATTTAATATAAAATGTAAAAAAAAATATGATATGATTTTTATGAAATTTATAATGAGAATCGACGGTTACGATTACTCCTAATTATGGTCTTAGAGGGATACAAATCTCAAAAAATATGCTCCGTTGCCCTGTTTATCTCCTATTATTAGAATAATATGTCGCTAAAACGCTACCTTTAAAATATTTGACTTATCTCTGATGTTACTTTAGGGATACTGGAAGGGGTGTATGTTGGGTAACCTCCTCAAGTGTCGCTCCGATTCCGATCCCGCTGCAGTCCGGGGGGAACGGAATCGGAGCGGCCGGTACACCCTGGGCGGCGGTCAATGGCTTCCCCTTCATGGGGATGGCATTGATCGTCGGCCAATACCCAACGTGGCGGGAACACATCGCTCTCCGTACTCCTCTGCTTTCAGAGGAGACAGGATGAGCGATGCTGTTAGTGGTGGTGGCCACCGTAGGGTCCTGGGGGATCCAGGGGCGGGTTGGCCCACTGCTAACGCAGGGGCCGACGGGCACTTGTGCCGCCGCCGGTGAGAGAGGACTAGCCATCCTCTCGCGTTCCGTAATCGGTAGGTGATCAGCAACGACCTGACTGGTGGCTCCAGAAGGGTACGCTGAGAACTTGCTGACCGGAGGGCTTGCCTTTATTGGCCGGCCCACGACAAGGAAAAGTCTATAACACCCGACAGCGAAGTCGCAAAAACCTATGGATACCAGCCGACCTCCATAGTATATAGGCTTATCCAGGTGCAGGGGGCTCCGCCTGGATGGACCCTCTTTTCCCCCATACTCGTGGGACTTGATATGGCAAATTCTGAAACAAATATCACAAACAAACCGGACGGATATAATAACGACGACTTAGGCATAAATAAAACTGATACCGAAAATGACGGTGTGGTAGTGGTTGGGGGTGAAGAGGAGGTGAGGCGGCGGCCTCACTCGCGGTCGGTTAAGGCCGTCTTCACCAGACCCGCTACTCCACTACCGGTAGGCGGGGACGCGGACGCGGACATTGCGTCTGCGGCGTCGACGGCGGGTACTGACAATGAGTCAGTATCCAGCCGTATGGAGACCGAGGAGGGTCTCCGACGTAAGCGGCCTCGCTCGGGTGGACCGTCCCTTGACCGGAGCAGAAGCTCCGGGCAACGGACGATCTCCTCGAGCGAGGATGATCGGCCGGCCAAAATTTTGGCCACCGCGGCGGCCAGAAAGTCTAAGCAGCCGATTCACGTCCCTCCACTACCCAGTGGCAGGGACCAAGGCGTCCCCGCGGCGAGGGAACTCCTCGCAGCACTTGCCCGCATAACGGATACCATAAAAGGGTCCAAAAATGTGTCGGGCAAGAAGAAGACGGTGGCGGAAAACGTCGCCGTCGCCAGGACAGCGCTGGAGGAGCTCCTTGGTAGGAGCGTCTCCGAGGAGGAGGTCAAGCTCAGGGCCCGGGTCACAAGCCTGGAAACTGAGCTGGCCAACTCCTTGGAGCAACAGCGGGTCCTCCGGGAGGAGGTCAGGCAACTGACCCAGATGGTCAGGGGATTCCCGGAGGCCCAAAAGGCCCCAAGAGCCCAGGAGGTGGCAGACCACCCGAGGGCTCTTGCGCCGCCAGGGGGGGCGCCTACGTCGGCGCCAAATCCAGCGCCAAAGCCGGCCACAAAATCGGCACCTAAGCCGGCGCCGAAAACAGCGCCTAGGCCGGCGCCCAATCCGCCGCCGGAGCCTGCGCCTAGTGTGGTGCAGCTCTTGGCGGCCATCGAGAGGCGGCTCGGCGTTTTGGAGGACCGGGCTTACCGTCCCCCACTGACACGGGCTGCGTCTTTCGCGGCTGTTGTCAGTGGTAAACCCGGCCCCGCCGCCCCAGTGGCTCCAACGCCACAAGGGAAGGGGAAGAAGCGTGGCACCCCCGCCCCCGCCATAACCGCCGCTCCCGCTGCACCCGAGCGTTCCTCCAGAGGGGAGGAATGGGTGGTAGCGGGAGCCGCCAAAAAGGCGAAAAAAGCCGCCAAAAAGGCGGCTAAGAAGGCGGCAAAAGCCGCTGCGGCGAAGGCGCCGAAGAGGCTCCGCACCCCACGCTCCACAGCCGTCGTCCTAACGGTGACGACGGAGGGTGTGGAGAAGGGCGTGGGGTACGCCCAGGTCCTGAGGCAAGTGAAAGCCTCAGTGGACCTCAAGGCCCTCGAGATTGAGGGGGGGCTCCGGTGCAAAACAACTCGCATCGGAGCTCGCCTCCTCGAGGTCTCCGGCGCCACCAGCGGCCCCAAAGCCGACGCCCTAGCGGCCAAGCTGAGGGAGTCGCTGGACAACGAAGCCGTCCGCGTCACCAGACCCAACAAATGCGCAGGTCTGCGCATTTCGGGTCTGGATGACGCGGCCACGACGGAGGAAATTATCTCCGCCGTCGTGGAGGTGGGCGGCTGCCCCCGTGATCAGGTGAGAGCCGGAGAAATCCGGTTCAGCCCCACCGGTCACGGCACGGCAGTCATCAACTGCCCCGTCGCAGCGGCTCAGATGATTGCGGACGGACGGAGCCTCCTCGTTGGGGGCTTCCTTAAGGCGCGGGTGCAACTCCTGCAGCCCCGCGAGACTAGGTGCTTTAGGTGCCTGGCCGTGGGGCATGTGGGGGTGCAGTGCACAGCGGGAGACACCGTGGGGGATCGGTGCTTCCGCTGTAGTCAGCCCGGGCACAAGGCCAGTGCTTGTGATGCTCCGCCACGCTGCTACAAATGCGTAGCGGAGGGCAAAGCGGCGGAGCACCGGGCGGACAGCAAAACCTGCGCCGCCTCGAGGCCAAAGCCCCGTTCGTCCGCAACGGGTAGCGGGGGTGCCGCTCAGGAGCGGCCACATACACGGCGGGATGCGGAAATGGCAGTCCAATAATGGACACACCAATCCGCATCCTGCAAGCGAACATAAACCACTGCTCCGGTGCTCAGGATCTTCTGTACCAGAGCACCGTGCAGTGGTCTATCAATGTGGTCGTGGTCGCTGAGCCGTACTGGGTCCACCCCGGAAGCCCGGTGGACCTGGACGGCGTAGCGACCGTCTTCGGGGGGTCCGCCGCGGACACCTCGCGCCTTGCACTCATTGCAAGGTGCAGAGGCTGTGTCGCGGCGGACTATGAGGGCTTGGCTGTCGTGGCCGTCTACTTCTCGCCAAGCCTTGACCAGTACGAGCTTGAGCTAAGGCTCGCTGAACTGGACATTGTTCTCGCTGCGTGCCGTCCTCGTCCAGTCTTGGTCCTGGGAGACTTCAACTCCTGGTCTCAGGCCTGGGGCTCCCGGGAAACCAATGACAAGGGGCGAGTACTGGAGGACTGGGCCAACACCCGTGGTCTAGAGGTCCTCAACCGGGGGAATATCGCCACCTGGGAGCGGCGGGGGCTCAGTTCGGTTGTGGATGTCGCGTTCGCGACCCCTGCTCTCGCCCGCCGCATCCAGGGTTGGCGCGTGGTGGAGGAGGAGGAGACGGATTCCGACCATAAGTACATTCGGTTCAACGTCTCCCCTCCAACTAACCTGCCGCCGACTATCGCGAATCCCCCGGATCCACGTTGGGCGCTCAGACGCCTGGATCGGGAGGCTCTCCTGGAGGCATCCATAGTGCAGGCCTGGATTCCGTCACCGGCCAGGCCTGCCGATGTCGACGCAGAGGCGGAATGGTTCAGGAGAGCCATGTCGCATATCTGCGATGCGGCGATGCCTAGGGTTAAGCCCGGCCCGGCCAAGAAACAGGTGTACTGGTGGTCAGCGGAGATCGCACAGCTGCGAGCAGCGTCCGTGACCGCTCGCCGCCAGTACACCAGGTTTCGCCGGAGGCGTCGCCGACCAGATGATGCGGCAGCCCGAGAGGCGGAGCTGTATGAGGCGTACAAGGGGGCCAAGAGGACCCTCCAGGAAGCCATAAAGCAGGCCAAACGGCGGGCCCGCGAAGAGCTGCTGGAGTCTCTGGAGCAGAACCCATGGGGGCGTCCTTACCTTGCGGTCAGAGGCAAAATCCGCCCAAGGGCGCCCCTACTGACCCAGAGCCTCCAGCCGGAGCGGCTGGAGGGGATACTGGGCTCCTTGTTCCCAGCGAGAGCGGAGGAGCATGTCCCTCCGCGTATGGCTCCGCCTCAGGCGCCTGACGCCCATAATAGCGAGAGCGATGTGCCCGAAGTCAGGGAGAGTGAACTGGGGGTAGCAGTGCTCCGGCTTAAAGCCCGGAAATGCACTGCCCCCGGACCCGACGGCATTCCAGGCCGAGCATGAGTCCTGGCCCTGGAGGAACTAGGGCCTCGACTGGTGGCGCTCTTTAGCGCATGCCTCGAAAGGGGCCAGTTTCCAAAGGCTTGGAAGACGGGGAAACTGGTCCTTATCCGGAAGGCGGGGCGGCCGGCGGACCAGCCATCCGGTTACCGGCCGATCGTGTTGCTCGACGAGGTGTGCAAGCTCTTTGAGCGGATTATTGCAGAGCGCCTCGTCGAGCATCTCACGAACGTGGGGCCAGATCTGGCGGACAACCAGTTCGGTTTCCGCCGGGGGCGCTCCACCGTGGAAGCGATCATGCGCGTTAGGCGCCTGGCGGAGGAAGTAGTCTCGCGGGGTGGGGTGGTGGTGGCGGTGTCTCTCGACATCGCCAACGCCTTCAACACCCTACCCTGGAGCTGCGTTAGGGAGGCGCTCGCGTATCACGGAGTGCCTCCTTACCTCCGTCGCATTGTCGAGGCATACCTATCCGAGAGGGCCATAGTTTACCCGAGCTGGCTAGGGCCAGGGCGGCGAGAAGTGTCGTGCGGTGTTCCGCAGGGGTCGGTCCTAGGGCCACTCCTGTGGAACATCGGATACGACTGGGTGCTGCGCGGTACGTTGCTCGAGGGTGTCAGCATAGTGTGCTATGCTGACGACACCCTCGTTATGGCGCGGGGAGCAACGCACCGAAGCGCAGCACTGAAGGCCACGGCAGGGGTTGCTCAAGTCGTGGGTCGAATACGGCGGCTGGGACTCGAGGTGGCTCTCCACAAATCCGAGGCTATGTGTTTTCACGGGCCTCGGAGGGGGCCACCTGCGGGAACCAGCATAACCGTAGGGGGCGTAAGCATCGGCATCGAGCCCACGATGAAGTACCTTGGGCTCGTACTCGATAGCCGATGGGACTTCGGACCTCATCTCCGAAGTCTGGTCCCGAAACTGAGGGGGGCTGCGGCCGCGCTATCGCGGCTGATGCCCAACGTTAAGGGACCCAACGCCCCCACTAGGAGACTGTACCTGGGGATCGTGCGAAGCATGGCCCTATACGGGGCCCCCGTATGGGCGGAGACTCTGGCGGCCCGCAACGTGGCTGTTCTTAACAGTCCGTTAAAGGCGATGGCCGTCAGAGTCATCAGGGGGTATCGTACGATCTCCGTCGAGGCGGCATGTCTCCTAGCTGGGACCCCTCCATGGGACCTGGAAGCGAGAGCCCTTGCGCTGCTGTACCAGTGGCGCAAGGAGGTGCTGGAGCAGGGCCATAGGCCGGAGCCCCGAGAAATCAGGGCTCAGCGGTCCCTGCTCCGCCAGGAACTCATGGAGACATGGAGGGTGCGACTTGAGCACCCAAGGTGGGGGGAATCCACCATTGCGGCGGTGAGACCGATCATGAAGGAGTGGTTGGAGAGGGACCATGGGGACCTCTCCTACCGGATGTGCCAGATGGTTACCGGACACGGGTGTTTCGGTAAGTATCTGTGGCGCATCCACCGGGAGACAACGCCGCAGTGCCAGCACTGCGAGGATCCTGGCGAAGACACGGCGCTCCACACGTTGGTGGAGTGCCCTGCGTGGGCGAGTCAACGCCGGGATCTCGTTGCGGTCCTGGGCGTGGACGTTCTCTCGTTGGAGACCATGGTGAGGGCCGTGGTCTCCGACGGGAGCAAGTGGCACGCCGCCGCCTCTTTCTGCGAGCAGGTTATGCGCGCGAAAGAGGCGGCGGAGAGGGAGCGGGAAAGAACCCTGCCCCCCGAGTTTCGCAGTCTGCGGCGAGGACGCCGCAGACTCATCTACGCCCGGGACTACCGACCTCCATGATCGGGGCCTGAGGACGGCAGTTGGCCGACTCGCCGTCCTTACAGAAGCAGGCCGTGGCGGAGGCGTGTCGCGTGTGCCCTACACACGCCTGCCAACTCACCGAAGCGGGATAAAACCCGACCCCACCAGGCGAGGCCGCGGTGGCGGCCAAAGTCCGCCGGCAACCCTGGGGTTATCCTTTCGAGGGCTTACCCGGGGTGCCCGGCAACGGACACTTGGGGAGGACACCGTGCGGTTTTAGTCGAGACACGACATAACCACCCCCGCTGGCCAGCGGGGGGGTATCCGAAGGGATTTCCGCACGTAAAAAAAAAAAAAAAAAAAAGGGATACTGGAATACAAACAATTTTAAAACAATTTTATTATAATTTTAAATTTTTTAATACCTTAAAAACTGACAACTTAGTCATTAAAAATCAAAAGTACCTGGTTATATTATATTACCCATTAGCGAGATATATTGGTGTAGATATACATAATTATCTTGAAACGAAACGAATATAGTATGAAGTTTGTTCAACTGTAAATAGATTTAAACTTACTGGCGTAACTTTTTAAACTTTTAACGGTTTGTGAGTTGGAAAACACGCTACTTACAAAGCGTTGATAGGCCGTTTGGGTAAGTAGGTTTCGTATGTTTTATGAATCTTAATTAGGTATTATAATTTATACAACTGCTTTGCAAGTTCCTACGTCTTCACTTCGGCCTTTTAAATTTTAAAAGATTTAAAATAATTTAGTGCTACGAAACTACTTCTTAGATTAAATTAACTCTCCTGAATACAGGGAATGGTTTTATTTTCAGGATATACTTAGTTGTTTTATTCTTAAATTTCATAGTAAATGTGGCATTACTTGTAGTATTTTATTTGACGAAATCACTGCAATGGAAAACCGAATGATGCCCGTCCTTGAATTCAGATCGATTCCCTAATAGAGCAAAGTGTTATTAGGTTTATCTCTAAGACAAATCTCAGTGGGTGACTGTTCGGGGTGTGGAAAAAAATCATGGGAGAACCAATTAGGCATTAATATCTGATTTAGGTCTATTCCCTTGTGCCCTCGATTAGTTGGTTGCGATGTTGGTTTTTACCCTTTTGGATTGAATTACTTCATTTTGTTTTTTTTTTCTAGAATTCTCTGAACTACTTACTATAGATATGATCTATGAATTTGGTTTTAAATAATCATCATTTCATGTCAAATGCAATCACGAGCAAGTTACCGTAAATCTTTTAATCGATTTCCTTATGGTTTACCTCCATGCACAAAATGTGATAAACCAATAGCCACTGAGCCTAATGAGATTATGACTAATTCCTTAAAACTGTGGAAAATGTTTATAAGACAGCTGCAAACCGCTCTCAACATATATTTGCTGCTCAGAAACTGTCGTTAAGTATTTAACACTCAAGAATTAAGACTCAAAATGCTTTGACAGATAACATGTTCACAAAACGCCTTATTTTTGTAATCCTATTACTTCATGACCGTCTGTTGAGATCTGTCAACCCGTTGCTTTGTGGTGATGCGACCACACGGCAGGGAGTCGCGCAGATAATGTACAGATTAGATTTAGATCTGAAAGGTACCACATTGTTTAACAAACTCAGGTAGATCTCTGGCTGCTTCGAGTGTGTTAAACAATACATAAACAATATTATTTTCAAATAATGCGATTATGTAGACGCCAACAAAAAATATGCAGTTATCATGATTGACAGTTCAACTTGTTTCTTATTTTGCCGTTGGGAGTGACGTGGGGTTTAGTAATGTTTGAGTTTACCCAATCAATAGTGTAACACTTCTTTACATCCTGGATCTAATTTGTGATTTATAATTGTTTAAGGAATGATTGCCCTCAAAAGAGTGGCCATTAGTATTTAGAGTGTGGTTCCTTTTATGGTATTCAATATGAAATTGTTATATAATGTACTACGTATACCGTCCCTTACCACATGTTTTTAGTGATTATATAGTCATGATTGGTAAATTATAATTATACTAAATAGTGGAAACAAAACTAAGACAGAAACATGTCTTTAAACTTTATCGACTTGTATTATATCATCTATACCGTAGGTGTAGGTATAGTAGATAACTAGTATACATACTTAAGACCCGAAATATAGTAGGTACAGTAAAGTTGGTCTGTTTTAAGTCAGATAGGTTAAGTATAATAGGTATCTAAAACAATTATAAAAACATATGGACTTGGCAATAAAATGTCCGCCGTTCACGCTGTCTACGATGAAACGGGTTTTATCATTCATAAACCTATTTTAATAAATTATCGATGCTAAACCTCGGTCATAAAAGAGATTGGAGACCGTCTAACAAATAAACTAAAATTAAATATACACGAATACAATCGAAATTTTTGTCTCAGGCGTATAAAAGTGTCCTATAAATTTACCCACAGTTTAATTTAATGTCCAAAAGTACCTGCTTCACATTTTTTTTTCTTATAAATAAATGTTCGTCGCCGGTTATGGGTGATACCAGTGTATGTTATTATTTTGAGATATGGTTTTGAATTTGTCTCCGAAGGTTATGATATTTTCGAAGCTTCTTCCTTTTATGATTCGATTTGGTAGATTAGAAATGAGTAGGTATCAAATGTATGACTAGCTGTATTTTTAATTGCACCTTTATCGTTTTTAACAGGAAACGAAACTACCAACATCGCAATACCAAGAGGTGCTGACGAATAACTGGCTGTAGAACATCCGTCAAACTATACGTCCAATTACAATATTAGTGAGCGTCGGTGACGACGCGGTTTGCAGCAACGGCACCAGCGGGGAGAACCCGCCGCGTGGATGGTGGCGGGCGAATGGGGCTATGCGCCGGCGTCGGCCACCCCAGCCATGAATGCGTTTCTCGAAACCAACCATGCGCACCTCGCCTCCTATGGGCTGAAGATGTCACCGCAGCCGGCTTGCGGTGTCGGCACACAGCATCGAGCAGCTGCGCCACACCCGCCACCGCCGCACCATCCTTCACATTACCAACCCTACCCACTGCACTCGTACCAGCCAGGATATCTCAGAGAGTACAGCGGTTGCGGCGAACTATTTCCACAGCAACCACTGGAACAAGGTTGGGATTGGAGAGGCGACGTGCATTATCAGGGCAGTGCACCTCCCCTAGTCCCGCATTCACACCCCCACGCGCCGCATGCATTCCTGCGTTACGTACGTGCGCCACCGAGACGCGACATGCGATGTCAATGGCTTGATCCTGAGCAGCCACCGCCAAGAAAACTGTGCAACAAATTATTTTCTAGCATGCATGAAATAGTTACGCATCTGACAGTGGAGCACGTTGGCGGCCCTGAGTGCACTACACACGCCTGCTTTTGGCAAGGTTGCTCGAGGAACGGTCGACCGTTCAAGGCGAAATACAAATTAGTAAATCACATCCGAGTGCACACTGGAGAGAAACCTTTTCCCTGCCCCTTCCCTGGATGCGGCAAAGTTTTTGCAAGATCAGAAAATCTGAAAATACACAAACGGACGCATACCGGTAAGTTCATTTTTAATTAAATTTTCTGTAGCTAACATAGAACCTGGGCTATAACTTTATATTGTCATTATAGATCATTCGCATAATAATTAATTGGTAGGACATGTATTATGTCCACGCTTGACGAAATTAATTCGTCACGTATTGAAATTAAGTGTCTCATGTCCAGTATTCGTGTAGTAAGATGTCAAATCCATTAAAGCGGATGAGTGTTGATCTGGCGAAACATTTCGATTCTCATTAATTCATAATGAACCGCCCCCCGTAGTTGCCGCCTGCGGCTGACTGATGCCCACTGTTGCGATATATCCGAATACGCCTCGACAATAACCGAACCGACACAACGACAACAGACACACAACAAACTATCAAAGAATATCCTTGTAATGCGATATCGAGGCCAAACAACGAAGCTAACGGGCGTCCTATAAATGTTCACGTCGACTTGTGAAGTCTATTTCTCAGTAGGCAAGGACAAAAAGCCGTTTAAGTCAGAACTCCATTTTTCAATTCATTACAAAAGTCGAAAGATTCATCTGAACTACGTATGTTAGATAAAAAAACGGCTCATAAATTAAAATGTCCAGTTGGTCGGACTGGGTCCTCGCATCTTGTCTCTGTCGCACGCTGGACCATTGTTATTGGTAAAGTATTGGTACTTAACTTTAAATATCGATTTTTGAGGGAATGGTTCAAGAATTTGTATAGCGGGCACCGGAATCGTAGCCAGCTGGTTTTATATTTTTTTGTTCGAAGATCACTGTTTAGTGTTGCATCCAGACTTTTGTCCTGTGCCCCCGTCCGCTATTATCTCATAGGGGCTATGAATAGATGAAACCTTTTTGTGGGGAACTAAGAAGAATTGTTTTATGGGTGGCTATAAATTACACCGAAGGTTGTGTAAAACCATAGTGAGGCAGAGCCTGCTGTTGATCATTATGGGTTTAATTAGCTAGTGCAAATATCAGGGTGATGGGGATCACGGTCAAGAGATCATAAAATAAGTTGATAATATATTTACGACACTACGGCCCACCCAAAGTTTAATAATTAGTTAACGGCTTTTTGAAATAGATCTACAAGTACCTACTATATATCTTAATCGGTTGATTGTTTTATTAGTTTACTTATGGTTAAGTTTTCTACGATTTTCTATACTTATATCCAGCTTCTCAGTGATAATCTAAATTGAGTATCAAGTATATTAGTTTTGAATAATCTTGTTTTTTGCTTATATCAGTCACATATACAAGGGTTCCGGGCAAGAGTTCGGTTAAAAAAGATGTCTTCACTTCGCCTAACCTTGTTGAATCGAAGTTAGTTTGAACTCGCTTATAGCATGTGATGGGTAGGCTCTACTACCATGACCTGCTATAAGCGATTGTGTTTTGGGTCGTGATCCACAGGGAGAGGGATGGAGCTAAACAATTCATATAGCACCATCCCTCTCCCTCTGAATAGCGGCTTGAAACATGATCAGTTATAGCACTTCATGGTAGGCCCACAAGTCAATTAATCCTTAACCACTTCTCAGCGGTCTCAGAGACTGCAACGAAATTTCAAATACAAGTAGGTATTTCATTTCGTGCGAGAGAGTGCGTCCATGTACCTTTTCTCTACGTCGAACAGCATCGCACTTAGGCTCGCAAGTGCATGAGCACGCATTTAGCCTAGGTAATTAAAAATATTCAGTCAGCGGTCTCTGAGACCGCATGTAGGTGGTTATGTGACTTTTTTATTCAGTTAGTTCTATTGTTTTACTGTTAAAATACATCAAAACGAAGAAAACCTTCAATGATATTTGCCGCAAAATATGTAAAATTAGAAACATATGCTGAACAAGGATTTAAGTGAAGTACAACCAGATTTAACTGAGCATATTGTGCAGGTAGAAGAAGTGAGTAAATTAAAAAAATAGTGATTGTCATGACTAACGCGACTTTGCTTTATATATTACTAGCTGACCCGGCAGACTTCTTACTGCCTCAATCGATAACAACTTCCGAATTTATTCACCTTTTAAACCGTCTCTGGACCGCCACAAATAATTCAAGACCAAAATTAGCCAAATCGGTCCAACCGTTCTCGAGTTTTAGCGAGACTAACGAACAGCAATTCATTTTTATATATATAGACGAAGAAGATATAAATTCCGTATTTCAGGTATGAATGGTCTCCAGGACCGCACGTAGGTGGACAAGGGACAGAAATAGGTGGTAGGTGGTTAGGTGGTACAGTTTCTTAATGCTGGACAAATTATCGGCAGTTTACACGAATGTCACACATTGAAATAAAACTATTTTTAACGGATTCTATCGCGATACATTTGATGTTATTCTATTATTTACATTGAACCCACGGTCACCGGGAGACTAAAAATGGTGGTTGTCTTATAGTTTGAAGTGTAAGTTATCTTAAAGTACCCGAACTATGCAGAACTGTTGGTGTTACTATTTACACAGAATGAGCTCACAGTGTCATGAAGTCTTGTTGCATTTTGAGTTTTCTTGCAATTAATTAAGTGATTGACTGGATCCCAAGCTGGTAGTAAATTTCAACCATCTTCTCTATTAAAATTAGGATGATTTTTAATTTCAATAGGGTCGCGGAGCATCCTAGGTAGGAATCGATTTTCTTTAGCGAGTATCTGTAGTTTATCAAATCGTAAGTAATGTTTGGTCCCCTATTGCACGTACTCACATATAGCAGACTTTTTTGAGCGTTGGTTTTTTATTTCAGTTATGTGTTCTTTGACACGAGCGCCAATGCTTCGCTTGGTTTGACCAACATAAGAGAGCCCACAGTCATAGTCTATTTTATAGACCCCTGCATCCTGTAGAGGTAATTGGCATTTGACATATAGTAAAAATTGATATATCTTCGTTGGCGGCTTGTATTATGTGTTAATTGCGGCTCACTTCAAGATGTAGCTAATCTTGTCAGTGACCCCTCGTACGTATGGTAGGACGGCAGGCTGGCTCTCGACAGCGAAAAGCCAACCGCTTTTCTCGGGATCTATGACTGATGCGCGATTGTTTGAGCTTAGTGTCATACATTACTTGCTTGACATGTTATAGCTCAGCGTCCAGGTATTTCTTGGCACAGATCCCACGGGCCCTATGAAACAAAGACATTCCCAAAGTAGCTAACTGTTTAGGATGGTGGTGAGATTCACCGTTATTTTATGTATTATTCACTGATGGGTCTTTTTCCTATACATAGTGTGGCTAAAAAATTACATAAAAAAAATCGCGTTAAAAATAGAATCCGTTAAAAATAGTTTTATTGCAATCTGGATAAATTAGATAGGAATCTCTAGATAAATTAATTGTTCTCTTCTTAACCAAAAATATGACTGCAATTATCAGTCTTATCGATAAAATAGATTAATATTGGAAAAAGAGAACATCCATGGCGGGACTTAAACCCGCGACCAGTCCGGAACAGGGTGAATACTCTGACGAACTTAGCTACCTGTACACGACGGCCTAGGGACTACGTCTTGCGTGAGACTGTTAACCGGAAAAGTGTGTGGAAAGACATAAATATATGATATTGATGGATAACCCGATATTACATGATGTAATCGGAGCATATTCATGGCATGAGGATAGTGAATATTATTTAATTCAATTAAATAATGTGACTAAAGCAACAAATAGATATAAGAAAACAAATTATAACTTCTAGCTCCTTATAAATATGGATTGTAATCTGATAAAATTTAGGTACATGATATTAAGACGTGACATAAAGGTTATAATATCTATAGGTGACATTAGTAGTATTTTTACTCCACGAGTAAAATGATACTTTCTAGATCAGTAGCTGCGTTAATATAAGAATCCGAAAATTTCGTTTATGAGCACTAAAACAATCACAAAGGTAACTCGATATCTAGAACGTGAACACTGGTAGTTAAAAATGTAAATTTGTCGCGCTATAAAAGATAGATATTTCATTTTATAGACGTTACCTGCGATTCCAAAGTTAAATTTAATTCCAAAATAATAAATCTAAGGAATTGCTTTTTACTAAGGATAAAATTATTCGCATAACCGAAAAACATATTATATATTATATTCTTATTAAGAACTTAACGATGCATTCTGGACAGCGAAAGATATATCGGCTCTCTTATTTTTCTGAGAAGGAGGCATTTAATAATACATACCATATTGTGTTGGGCCACAGTTTCCCGAAATGATCCTCTGACTAGCAAAGGCACTCGACGTAAAAAAAACGACCTCGCACTAGCCTCTGTAAAACTGGTCCAGGCACTGTACTCGGGTCTTCTTTTTGAAACGGTACCGGGCTAGAAAACGCTTGGCTTACCCTGGGCTACACAGAATGCCATTGTTCTTTTCCTCGTCCACTTCCGTTAAACCTTGTTAAGCTTACCGATGTGGAGGTGCTCCATGTAATGGGTAACTCTGGTTCTTTGCGTTTTTTACTGATTTTTGCAGAGGACAAAATAGTTACGGCTCAGGTGCAGCAGGTGTTAACTTCCCAGGATCCGTACCAAAAGAACACAAATTGGTCTGATACAGACAGCCAATTGACAGCATTGGGACTCTTCCGAGATATTATAAAAATCAGCCAGGTGGCCAGGGTAGGATGGTCCGGCATCCAATTCATGGGCTAAAGTAAGTTATGCAGTAGTGAGTCACACCCTTCTCAACAGAGGTCGCAAGTTTGCACTCCTTCGTAAAAACTAGATCGACCAGAATCACCAGGTTCTGATGAGGGCTAGTGGGCAGTCAGTCTACTCGGCCAGTAAAGTGCCTTTCCAGGCAATACGTTCGTTGCCTTGAATCCATTATGAAATTTCCAGAATACTTAGTACTAAGTAGAACCGCCGCCTGCCGAGTCCGCAACATGCTCACCGCGCATCGCAGCGACTCAGGCGCCGGGGGTCGCTTAACGACCTCCGTCCTCCATGAGCGCAGGCCTGGGGGTGGCAGGTGAGGCCGCCTGTCACCCAGCAGAAGCATGCCGGGATGACGGGGCGACTAGCGCCCCTCCCCCAAACCGGGGCAAGACGGGGACACCGTGGTTCCCAAACCTGAGGGGGATATCTCGAAACCGGAGATGGCCCCGGATCAGTCTGGGTACGAGGGATATGCTGTATGGGCAACCTTACACCCCGGCGTGTTAAGACCCGAAACCGCGTGCGGTTTAAGTCAGTTCAGGCCCGACATAACCACCCCCGCACGGAAAAAAAAGGTACCTATTTTAGAAACCCTAGACCGAAAAATAGCCAACAGTGTTTAATTTCGTACCAAGAAAATAACGACCATAACGAATCAATCTAATCATTTAACGTACACACATAATTAATTTGCTATCGTAAATCTCTTACCTACTTTTAAACTGCATCTCGAGCACCTGTCTTATTATCGTCGAAAACATCATTAGTTCCGTAGATAAGCACGGTGTTACTTTTAGCAAATAGGTATACAAATTTACATATAAAAATATTATAGATATAAAAATATTCAATTTTCATAGTAAACATTGAGCATCTGCCAGTATTCAAAAAAAAGATTTATACATTGATAAGCACTATTACAAGTTGGAGTTGCTTAAAATAGATAAATAATATACCTACAAATATACATAGGTACAATAATGTAATACATATATTTTCTGGCGGTTCCTGCCGCCTACCGCGCTAGATCCAAATGTCTTCGTTGGAACCGTCTTGGGGTCTTGACGAGAGCTATCTCCTCCATCCAATTTAAAAGAGTTTAATTTTAATAGAGTTTAGGAAACGACGCACAGGATAAACAAACAAACACAGATTAGCCTAATCTATAGGAAGATAATTTTAATTACATTATTTACAAAAGTATCATCTACTGACAAACAAAATTATTTTTTACTTCTACAATCATTGCGAAATATCAATCATATTAAATTTTTCGAAATTCAAATTATAAATAATCATAAGACAAAAAGTCACATCCAGTATCTAGTGCTAATTACCAACTTTATAAAATGTCATAAATTATTCTTAAAAAAATTCAGTACCTCTGATATCACGCACATTCCTAACATTCCGACGAAATAAGAAAGTAATCCCTTTTCTTGCCATCACAACGCAATAAATACTTAAGGTTACCTTTTTTTTCGTGCGGAAATCCCTTCGGATACCCCCCGCCAGCCAGCGGGGGTGGTTATGTCAGGCTTGAACCGACTAAAACCGCACGCCGTCTCGGGTCTACAGACGCCGGGGTGTAAGGTTGCCCATAGAGCATATCCCTCGCACCCCGACTGACCCTGGGCCATCTCCGCTTTCGAGATGGCCCCCTCGGGTTTGGGAACCACGGTGTCCCCGTCTTGCCCCGGTTTGGGGGAGGGGCGCTAGTCGCCCCACCGTCTCGGCCTGCTTCTGCTGGGGTGACAGGCGGCCTCACCCGCCACCCCCAGGCCTGCGCTCATGGAGGACGGAGGTCGTTAAGTGACCTCAGGCACCTGAGTCGCCTGCGACGCGCGGCGAGCCAGTTGCGGGCTCGGCGGGCCGGGAGAGTTCTAAATCTCTCCCGGGCGCGCTCCGCCATCTCCTTCGCGAGCATTACATGCTCGCAGAAGGAGGTGGCGGCGGCCCACGCGCTTGCGCTCCGCACCATTGCCGCAATCATGCTGACGAGCGAGAGGACTTCCACCCCGATGGCTGCCACAAGGTCACGCCTCGGCGCCTCCCACGCCGGGCAGTCCGCCAGCGTGTGCAGCCCTGAGTCCTCGCTCGCGTCGCAGTGATGACACTCAGGCGTTGGCTCCTTCCTGATCCGATGCAGGTGGTCCCCGAAGCACCCCTTCCCGGAGATCACCTGCATCAGTCGGTACGAGAGGCTTCCGTGTCGCCTCTCTAGCCAATCCTCCATGATGGGCCTTACCGCCGCTATTGCGGCGTGCCCTTACTTAAGGTTACCTACTTAAGGTTGTACTTAAAGTTACCTACTTATCAAATAACATAAAAATCAGATTATACCTCTGCCTTATCCGTGTAGGTACTCCTTCGAGTACACAAATGTGCACATTAAAATACTATCTACTAATAAAGTAACAATCCATATCTAGGACTTCAACATAGATTAAGACTAGCAACGCCCGCGACTTCGTCACCATAATTTTTTTTTTAAAGTTGCCTATGTTACGCCTTATTATATTAGCTATCTGGCAGTGAAAGTTCCGTCAAAATCGGCTCCACCATTCCAGAGATTACCTAATGCAAACAGACAGTCAGACAAAAGTTGCAAAAATTGGTGTTTTGTTGTAAGTATCGTGTAGTATATTCATATGCAGTCACTGAAAAGCTGTTATTTTAACTTTACAAACAGACACTTCAATTTTATTTATTTTTATAGAGCAATACTTCGTACAGTCTTAAATTGTAGCATTCTTATATGGACACTCCTCGTGATCTTATACGTATAATATAATCACCCATATTTGGGATTAAAATATAGCTGTTACGAGTTGAAAGCTCTCAGACCGAGTGCTCAAACACCCCCGAGGCACTTAGCACTCTTCGCGTCATACCGCCGGCGGCGGTCATCCGCCCACAACCAATCACTTTATTTCTACTAAATTTAAACACGTGCAAAATAACCCTGGGGATCTTTTACAAGTTCAATTAATGCCAATAAATGTTCGGTATGTAGATTTTTAAAATAAATAATACGTAATAGCGTAATAATAATTCTGTTTTCTTCTCTAACAGAACGAAAGGCAACAAAACCTCATGTTGATTCCTAGGTTTAGCACGACGCACTAAAAGAATTGAGTTTCGGGCCGGTCAGCTGAGCAAGAGAGATCCCTACCTATCTCTCTACACCGGCTGAGCGACCCGAAACTGAATTGGTTTCTAACGCATCGGGGTAAGACCCCCGGGCTCGTGGGTATTAGAAATGTCCATGGCTTAGGGGTGGCGTTGTCGTTTAATATTCTGATATTCTGCGATGTTCTTGGGTGTAGAGGGCCCTACCAACATCCTTGAGGCTCAAGCCTCTGGTTTGAGACTATGGTGCAGGCTTTCATGAGAAGCCCAGAGCCTCAAACCAGAGTGGGTTGTGAGGTCAGGCGGCAGAGTTTCTCCTAGAAAAGGATGGATGCAACTGAGAAATCCCTATGAGTATGATGATGATGATTCTGTGATGTTTTGTTCATCCCCGTCTCCCACTGAATAGAAACCGCGAGGTGTTAGTGGACTGCTCAAACGCGGACCTCCTCAACAATTAATATAAAAGTAAGTTTCGAATTCGGGGCTGCGAGACAGAAATCAATAATTTTCAGGTTATTCTTGTTCCTTATTTAAATTCTATGAGGACCGAAAACGAGTCGTGATAAATAAATGAGAAACAACTCGATTTTTCCTCAATTCAATTTACAAACGTAATAAAAATGTAATCACGAACCTTGAACAATATCCGAAGCCACTATATTAAATATTAATAGCTACTATAATAGCACTTCAGCACCATACCGCACGGTACGAAGCACTCATGCAAGCGTTGCGGTAATATAGGGGTCGACATCTCACAAAGGCTTAATGATGATATGATTTCGCCGGTGAAGACGTCCCCCGGCTATCAAACGCAGTACTGGGCTAATATGCCGTATAAAATGACGCTTTCATAATATTTTGCAAACAATACAGAACCCTTCGTAGCGCCCCTGCGCCCGCGCTTTTGTGTGTGATCAATGTTGTCGACTGCAGCACTTACGGCCGGTTGTTGGCAAACAAGCTGTGCACTCGTCAATTTTAAACACTTCATATTCTTGTTATGTTCGCTTTATGAGCTTGGGCCAGTGGCAGTAGGTATATATCAGTATATAGCTATATAACCAATTAAAAATAAATTGATCGAGATCACTTTTATAGATAAGTAAATTAGGTATCTTTTATACCTATTTATGTATTCATGAGGACTTTTATGACGTGCGGTAGAACGTTTGACTGCTAAAGATTACCACTCAGTACAATTTTTTATTTTTGCATGAATATGTATTTTTGCATTGGTCTTGGCATCTCCATGTCTGCCCCAGCAGAAGCAGGCCGGGGTGGCAGCACATTGAGCGCCCCGTAAACCCCTCCCCCCCACTTTTCAAGGCTGCAAGACTGGCACACTATGGTTCCCACACCCGAGGGGGCCATCTTGAAACCGGAAATGGCCCTGGGTCAGCCGGAGTGCGAGGGAAATGCCCCATGGGCCACCTTACACCCGCTGAAGACTAGAAACGGCGTGCGGTTTTAGTCAGTTCGATATAGCCCCCGCGGGCTGGCGGAGGAGGGGGGGGGATATCCGACAGGAATTCCGCAAGGGAAAAGGGTATCTCAATGTGTTCAAAAAGTATCTAAATATGTTCGAGAATGGGTCTAGAGTGCGGATAGCATCCCATCATCTTCATTCATCATGTTCGGGTTAGTTTCATTTGCATCCGAAGCTCCCACTTTGGAGTCCGGGTCCGCCTTTCTTCTTTTAGTTTTCCACTTCGCACGGTCTTGGACACCCATGGTAGTGAGACCGTTAATTATTATCATAAATTGAACCTTTTCGTGGGTGCCGGCCGTGCCGTCCAAGGTGACGAAGGAATAGGGTTATTTTCAATCATATAATAAACATGCAGCCAGTAGTAGTACACAAGACTGGTTAAATAATTCTACGAGTATACTGTATAACTAATTGAGAGAAATACTGGTATAATTAATTGTATACTGTAACTTAATATTTTATAGGCTGTCAGAAAATCGTTATAAATACTGTCACTGAGCTGTTATCGCCTCGGAGCAAGTATTACCTAAAAGTTGAACCAGTGTGTGATTCAGGATGTTCCTTGTGTGAACGCTAGCTGCGCAGACAACTTAACTGTGATGAAGTAGTTGCCCGCGGATTACAGTATTTTGTTACTTGTTGTACACAGTCGTGAATACTTTTGTCAAGCAATTAGGCGATTACACTAACTAATACTTGCTAAAAAATATTATTATATCTGTTACTGACCCAGATTAATAAATTAATTTCTTTTTCTTAGTAATTTCGTGTAAAGTAATTAATCTTCAGTAATTGGGAGTAAAACCAGAAAGAATAGCTATTACTATTGAATACAAAGTTTTAAAGTTTCGGCCATTTTTATTCACATATGATAATATTGTAACCCACATATGATAAAATTGTTGTAATAGCTGGGTGCTTTTGAAAGGTGTTTATGTGATCCGGCGGCCATCTGCCCGGGATTGATAAATTGTATAAAAAATGTTTCGAACAATACAACTTAAGTCTGTGTGCTGTATAGACACACAAGGGGACTTAATATCTACCATTTTTAAACTTGGTTTACTGCCAGTAGACAGAAATTAAGCCGTAGGTTGACAAAGATAATTAAAAATAATTACGTTTTTCAACGAGATGAACCTGATCAAAAACTGAATACAACATGACAACATAAAATATGTGTATTCCATGTGTAATCTTCTTCTGTTAGAAACTATTTATCAATCGCGAATTTACATATTAGGTTTATTATGCACTTTTGCTGTTTTATAATTAACAATAGAAAAGTAAAATAAATCAGCTAAAAGAAAGAACTAAAAGAGGAGTAATTTAAAATTTTTCACTGTCACAAAAAATACTCAATTTTACTAGACTCTGTTAATTAATTTCCATCTAATGTATTCGTGTTAAAACAAACGATAATTTAAGGGGCGTGGCAGACCCTCGTCGGTAGCAACATTACAACCCTTCACGCACACATATGCAACACATTACACACACGCATACAAACACATATGCACAAATCTCCGTATTGACATGTACACATACACACACTTGCTTCCCCAAACTGCTGTATTATACACCCGTAAACAATGAGAGCGTTAAGCGCTTTATTTTTTATCTCTTTGTCACATATCCCCTCATCGCATTGACATGACACAATGTTGAAGTGATAACATGCATGTGTGCTTCTCACTTTATATGCGACATAAGTACTACACCATATTTTATATTGCAAATCCTTGTTTTCTCCCTGACGGTCCTGGAGTGACAGCGTCCTGTCGCGCATCAACGAACCAACAAGTTGCTGTTAGCTTTTCCCCGATAGTAAAAAAAAGCTACAGATCAAGCAAAGTTCCATCTTGCAGAAACGCAGACATTCCAGCAAACGTAAAAATCGTTTTTATTGTAAAAGAATTTCGCTGAACATTAAAGGACTAGTGCGAACAGAGCATCGGAGTGCACACAAAAACAATTATGCAGCACCGAGATGCGTTAATCGGACGGATTGCGATCGGATGCGATTCTATGCTGAATTCTATTGAATGGTATCAAAATAACTTTACAGTGTTAAGAAAATAAATAAAAATATTTAACAAACTGGAGTCAGGTAACGGTGGAAGACAAATTTACCCATAGACAAATTCGCGATCACAGTGTAGTTTTTCGAAAATGGTGCAAACATATTATTATTGCATCAAACTGAATTACTCCATATTCCCACTTGGTAGGCATTGTTAACTAATGTTAACAGTAATGACTCAGTAATTTCCAAAAAGTCTGCCCCCTAACGAATTTCAGTGAAAGTAAAATTGACTATAAATATGCAAAAAAAAAATGTCAGATACGAAATTAATAGACTTGCATAAAACAACATAGCCATTTATGTGTGCAGGAAAACGTAAATAAATATTTCATAGGAAATTGCTTAAGTATCACTTGTATGTACTAGTTTTGTTGGTTTCATTTGCTAATTATTTTCTACAGACCGAGTTAATAAAAAAAAATCCAATTCAAAATCTCCAATCCAGTTTTAAAGACCGTACTTATCTCAACTTTTCATTTTATTTTCAAAGAATTCGGTAATGAAATTATATCTTAAATTTGATCAACAGACTGTTTTGTCTGAACAAGATACCATCGTGAGCAGACAATCAATAAAATAGATCGGCCGTTTCACCTGGTCTCGTTCTTCAACTAATATGGATTATATGGAACACATCGGAGCTATTAGTAATATCCGGCCGTCACGCCCAACACGAATCATTTAGTTGTGGAACATCGACGGCTATATTATTGACATTGTAATTATTTGAATGATTTTATTTACACTTTATAGTAGATAGATTTAACCATCGTATAGTGTTGTAGGTGTTGAATAAGATTTATTAACTGTGAAGTCAAATAAGTTGCGTTCTCTTGAAAAGCCTACTTATTGAAATAGGCAAGACAAAATCGTTCGGAAGTTTTTATTCCCGTTAGTCAGGCTTATCCTCTATCTGTGAACCGATTTTAATAAAAAAATTTGGAACTATTGAAAACTGTTTTCCCCACCGTCCATGTTGTCAATGTGGCCCATTTTGATCGAAATTCGACTATTATCAAGTATTTTTGTAATGTGAAAGTATGTGAATGTTTCTTATGTATTCACGTTAAATGGGCTGAAGGGATGTCAATGAGATCGAAATTGAGATAGCTTAGGTATATTTATATCCTAAGCCAGCTGTACACATTTTCCCAACATGCGCTAATATTGTCCACAAAATAAGTTTAGATTCGTATAGTTACATTACTATCTACCTATATAACAACGATAAGTTTACGATAATGATGAGAAAATGTAGGTGGTTATGATTGTGAATGTAGGTAAAATGATTACGACAAAAAAATAGTACTTTATATCATGGATAAAAAAGTTAGGTAACACAAAGTTAAGTGATTTTCGTACAAATAAGTTTAGGAGAATTAATTCTTTATATTTTTTAATTCTAATGAGGATCTTTTATCAACGAATTAGATGTGGTTTACATTTTTTTAAATTTTGTCCTATTCGTCAGCTGTGAACGTAAGTACGAGTATTTATATGCATGTGTGTGTACCCTTTTTTAATGTATTTCTGCAGAAAGAAATATTTGCTTTCTGCATTCTTTCTTTATATTAATTTGACATATTACCACAGTTTGTTCAAGATCAAGATTTTACTCACTTTACGTATTATTTATATAGATTAACAATTTACAATACACTTTGTTTGTTTACTCTATCTAACGCCAATCGAACAAAACATAATATATGCAATAAACGCATGAATGTTTATTTTATAGCTAAGTTATTTCACCACGTGTTTGTAACCAGTCGTAGTACCAAGGCAACATAAATTGCGCACGGTTGCAACATAACAATAGGTTGGAAGCCGCGGGATGCACTAGTGTGTTGGCTCTCGTCCTGCCACAGTCTGCCTACGCCCGCTCGAACCTGGACACACTATCTTATTACAATCGTATTTCAGACACTTTATTATCTCTCGCATTTCATACTGACTGATTGGTTTTTGTTTTTTAATGCATAGGAAAATGGACAGTTTTGATAACAGACGAAGGCTATATTCCACCGATGAATATAAACGTATTTAGTTCACTTTAAACCGCGTTAGAACATTTCAATCAGTAAAACGTGAAAAGTCAGTGTATTATTTACGCGGATTTTACTGGTCCAGTCGACCGATTCTAAATCTGCTTCGGTTGAGTGATCCCGCGGGTAAAGTTTCCCGAAGACTCATTAGCCTACAGACGATCGCAGCCACAATATAAACCGTTTTGTCGTCGCGGAATTCTTTACCTTACCAAACCGGGGCAAGACGGGGACACCGTGGTTCCCAAACCCGAGGGGGCCATCTCAAAATCGGAGATGGCCCAGGGTCAGTCGGGGTGCGAGGGATATGCTCTATGGGCAACCTTACACCCCGGCGTCTGTAGATCCGAGACGGCGTGCGGTTTTAGTCGGTTCAAGCCCGACATAACCGCCCCCGCTGGCCGGAGCGGGGGGGTATCCGAAGGGATTTCAGCACGAAAAAAATAAGGGTACGAGTAACGAGTGAACTTTTTCACGGTCACATGCACACTACCGTAAAAGCAATAGAAGTACATATAACAACTGTATATGGCTTTATAATTTTTTCTTAAACATATAATTTAAAAAATATAGGTTCTCGGACATAAAAAATTAAACTGCACCTATAATTCAGGTCAGGATTCAAGAGGAAGAAATCTTCATAATATCAGTATTCAACCGAATGTACGCATGAACATATGTGTACAAGTGTACATATTGCATGTAGATGATTGGGGGTCGTGCATTCATGCCATCCTAACACAATTTCCTACAGGTATTTGTTGGGTTTCTTAACTAATATGTAATTCATTACAACAATTATTATCGATACTATCTATCTACAGAATCGATATTCCACAAGTCGTCAATCTCGTGTAGGTTCAACTTTCCTATTATTATAATTATAGGTATACTAGAAATGTAATAAACTGAATTAATTCCAAGTCAATGCTCGTAATAAGAGAACGTTATACCATATATTTTAATTTATGCAATACGACATCAGTTATTATCATGTTAACTACTAAGCTACGTTATTTTCGCGTAGTGACTTCGCTTACGAAACAGACCGTTTAAATACTAATTCTATTAGCAGTAAAGCCGTAGGCCCATTTCAGGATCATTTAACACGGTTCATAAATAGATTTACTGCGTAGTGATTCTATTTACTATAACTAGTCCAAGCAGGTATATGAAACTTACAAATCGATTTTCTAAATTTATATTTTTAAAAGCTCATAAGTAGATATTGAAAACTACACATTATAAAGAAAGAAAGCCTGCAGCTTTTATTTCATGGCTCTTTTCTCATAGGTTAAGCATGTTGCATAGCGAACCAGGCAATATTAAATGGAGATTTTGATCCAATCTCACTCACTTTAATTCACATTCTGACCCAGGTGATTAAATCATTTAGACGAATTTACTAACAACGCAACGTCAGGATGCTCTGCCAATTGAGCCTTTAGACTTATTCAGAAACTTAGCAAGCCTTTAATGGTCTGGGGTAGCTCAGTCTGCGAAGCATCCCGGCGACAGTGAGATTATTGCAAAGTTATGTACCGTTCTAAGTGTTCACTTTTCCAATGAATTCAAATGGGAAAAGTCCCAAACCCAAGTACTCGTAGCTCATTAAAGTAAATGAGCTATCGGTCGGTTTCAATAAGTTAAGAAAAACCTTTTGCGCTTCGTGGTTCCTAAGTGTGCAAAATTCTTTCGTCTTGTAGGGCAACCGCGGCAAGTCTCGCTGAATCATTCATATGTTTTTTCGCCGACACCTCACTCGTTTCAATATGTATGGAAGTGTGTGATATCGCCGACAACATGTAGGTACTTGACAAACGCAAGCTTCGATTTATTTTCACTTATCACTTGCTACAATAGCGGTTACTTAACTTTTTTACTTACACAACACTAACGTATGTAGGTACAGTCTATTGCTATCGATGCTTTTGAATAGTGAATTTCAGAGGAACACGGACAAACAAGACTAAATGTAGGACCAATCAATGTAGGTTTGTATGTATAGTAGGTAGTGTCAATAGACAGCATCTGTACGTGTAAAAAATGTCTGAATAAGGTATGTTTGTTTCGACAGCCCTTAGAATTCCGTGCATTTAACACCACCCGCGAAAAAATTTCAATAGAACGTCAACAGAATCAGACAACAATCGAAATGTTAACACGATGATAAAAACTTTTATCAGAATACTTTGGATCACTGCCTGTTTCGTCAAACAGTTACCTACCTCACACATAGATGTCACTGATAATAACAACAAAGTATTTAATTATTTTAAAGTGTTTAAATATATTAGTACAGGTGCCAACGTACCACATTATGATATATTTTTCTTCTTTGAGCTGTAATAGATAATTGTGTTAATCATTGTGAACTCTTATTTGTGCAAATAAATTATCATTATTATTTAGACCAGAACTGTATTTTTTAAATTAATCTTCAAAAATATGCTTATTTTAATAGAATTAATAAACTTACTTTAAATAAACTATTTAAGTTACACAATCAGCGTTTAACAACACACATTTAATAAAAGTTGAATATAAAACCCTTAGTAACTATAAATATTTAAAAATATATTTGTTATTGTTATAAACTTGAAACATAAATACAGCTTTCTTCGATAATATTTATTCAACTATGTATTTTTCTCTATTTTTATCGGCTCTATATATAGAGTCGTTTCCGAAAAACGAGGTATGTTTAATCGAATATTAGTTGGTGTTTCTGAAGCGTAATCACAGAATTTTCTTATCATTTAAAGGATGATTTTCACATAAGTATCATAGAGCGTTATGAACACTGGGCTTGACAAGCACTAATCATAATACTCAATACTAATACCGATTTTTTAAAGATCAGCCTGGATCTCCATGTGATAGGTGTCCTGTGTCCATCTATCTATACTAATATTATAAAGAGGAAACATTCGTTTGTTTGTAATCAATAAACTCTGAAAATACTAAATCGATTTTAAAAATTCTTTCACTATTAGAATGCTACATAGTCTCTGAGTAACATAGGCTGTTTTTAATCCGATATTCCCACGGGATCAGCACTTACGCGGGTGAAACCGCGTAGTGTTAGATATATGTAGGTACTAGCTGTTGACCGCAGCTCCGCCTGTGTGAAATAGGTACCTTATTTTTAGATAAAAAGTAACTTATGTCCTATTCCAAACTATAATCTATCTCAAAGCCAAATTTTCTCCAGATCCGTATTGCCGTTTTTGCATTAAAGAACAAACATTTATCGTCCATCTATACATTCATTCATTTTCACTTGCACATGTATTATATTTATTATATTAGTAGTATATAAGGTGTCACAAAATTAGGTCTCTGAATTTGGTGAGATGACTTGGTATCGACAAAATATGTATTTAAAACAAAAAAAAATCGGTTAAAAGAATTTAAAAAATATAAAAAAACTAAAAAAAAACACCACCAGTGTGCATTGTGAATATTAAACAAGCCCACTCTTGTAAAAGTGGACTCGTCTGTCCACAAATTTTTTCTGGTAGGATCTTCCACTATCCACCTACAAAATCTTAACCACGGATCAAAATCTGTGGTAAGGAGCTCTTGCACCCGCAGAAAGTGGTAGGCGTGCAGTCCTTCTCCTCGCAGTATTCTCCAAGCGGATGTGTGGGAAATACCTAAATCGCGGCCAGCGTCACGTGTGCTCGTCGCGTCACGTGACGCTGGTCGCTGGTGGTATTTTTTTTTTCATTATTTAAAAAAAAAAAAAAAAAAAATTATTTTGCACGATTTCTTTTTGTTTCAAATAAACCACGCTCTCCCCAACGGGAGGGCAGGGGAAATGGATGAAGTGGCCCACAAGCATCGTGGGTGGATCGTCCGTCCGGCTTCCGGTGTCCCCAATTGCAATAATAATAATAATTTGTTTCAAATACATATTTTGTCGATACCAAGTCATCTCACCAAATTCAGAGACCTAATTTTGTGACACCTTTATATATCAATAGTAAAATAAGCCTTAGGTAAAAAAAAAATGTGGCTATAAATAACTAGACTAGGCAATCTAAGTGTTCTGCTCTATGATCTTATAAATTATTTTAGCAAAATATGTATGTGCATATCAAAAGCAAGCAAAAAAAATCTTTTCAAATCAAACGCAAATCTGATTTCAATCCGTAAAGAATGCTAAGCACGCTAAGAATGTGGGCGCGACTAAAAACAAAAATTGAACACGTAACAAATAAAAACAAAACAGACTATTAATATTCGTTAGAAATATTGGTTTGTCCCAAAAATGTGCCCGGGGGCTGAAACACGATCCAGCGTGGGTGCTGAGTGGATATACCGAGTCGCCGAACAAATACATAACCTAACCGATTTATTGACCAGCACGACATAACATGAAATTATAATATTTATGATTTGTGAACACATTAATATTCATGCGAGTGTAAATTTGCGAATGTAAGTTGTAAGATTTGTACATTAATTATATCATCTCAAACAATTTACTTTCATACAATAGAATCATTACAAAATTTCGATTAGAATACATAAGAATTTTGTTTCTTTCAATCCAGTTAGTAGAAAGTTAACAGTTTTGAATAAACATGGACACTGCAATATCTGAATTGATAAATTCATACTTATAAATTACACATACTACTAATTGCACAGATAGATCGAATACTCTTTATTTTTCACCACATATTATTTTACAAATCATCTTAAGTCTAAATATACAAGTAGGTATAATGGGCAGTCTTATCGTTAACATCAATCTCTACCAGACAACCTAATTATACACAGACATAATTCAGATTTAATTCAATATTTATAATATACATTATTAAAAATCATGTCCATACTTTTGCCGTTGTTAGTCAGTATCGTACAATAGGTCTCGTCTGTAGGTGAAGCATAAATACCGAGAAATACGATACAAACATGCTCAATTAATAAAACGATTCTCTTCGTATGTATCCATTTCACGTATCTTCATTTTCTGTAACTAATATCCATAATTTATTACGAGCGGCTAATCATTTTATTAATTAGTTTCATATTTGACTATATGAATATCATTTCGTTACCGACAGTTATAAAAAAAGACTTTAAACAAGCACACGACCTACTTGATACTAATATGTATCTACTAGTGAAGAATAAGAGAAAAAGGCGAGGAAAAAGGTAAGATCGACTCTCAAACCCTAAGAAATATAGCAAGCTGCAACTTGGAATAGATATAAAAGTGAGATAGTAGTAGGTAAGTCGTATTGAGAAAAGCATTGGTCTAATAATTACAAAACTTCAAGTCACCGCCGCTTACTGTGTTTCTTTAAAGAACCTCTTATTTAAAACATTAGCACGAGTGGTGTGTGTTGTTGATGCGTGTTTGGTTTAAATATGCATTAAACACCTTATCGTTCATAATACGAGTCGTTTTTATTCCCTTTAGTCTAGTTATCGGTGACTTGATAAATGTCAGATTCTTTCAAGTTCAGAATGGATTATGGTAGTCCTTTGTTATGAAATCAACAACCAACCCTATCATTGCATGTCCGCCAACTAATGGTATAACTATATGCCATTTGAACTTTTATTGTTTAGATAAGTATCCTAAAGCGCCAACCTTTATTTTTGTATAACACTTTAGTGAGACCACAATTAGAATATGCCGTTTCAATTTGGAATCCTTTCTATGCTAAATACACTCAGAGTCTAGAATTAGTACAAAAAGATTCTTACGTGTCGTAAACTATAAATACTACCGATTAAGAGTTCCTTATGTACAGTTAGTAAAACAGTATAGCATAGCATTTTAACACAGTATAGCATTTTAACATTGCAATATAGACGTCTACTTCTGGACGTCATGATGCTGCATGGTATATGTAACAACAGATATGATTGCCTTGAAATCATAAATCAGTTGTGTTATATAGTGCCTAGAACTGTTGATCGACGAACGACGAAATTGTTCTACAAGGGAACTTGCAAAAACTAACACAGCGATCCGCGCACCTATTCGTCGTCTCGTTGAAACCTATAACACACATTTTAATAAGATTGACATCTTCGCATTTTCCAGCGAAAATATAAAAGTCGTGTCATTGAGCTCTTGTCAGCTCTACCATAAGGTAGAGCTGACAAGAGCAATTTATTAATTTCTGAGATAGGTCCATGAAAATTTGTTATGAACTTGTTATGAATTTCAAATTTCACATAATCTTTTCTTATTATGAGATCATGTCTACAACTTGGCTTGAGTTTCTTTCTTTTGTATTGTAAATCCGCGAACAATAGTGTGGGTTATATGTTCACTAATCTGTTATATCATCTATACCTTTTTTTTTTTTTTTATCGTGCGGAAATCCCTACACCCCCGCCGGCCAGCGGGGGCGGTTATGTCGGGCTTGCACCTACTAAAACCGTACGCCGTCTCGGGTCTTCAGACGCCGGGGTGTAAGGTTACCCATAGAGCATATCCCTCGCACCCCGGCTGACCCTGGGCCATCTCACCACTAACAGCATCGCTCATCCTGTCTCCTCTGAAAGCAGAGGAGTACGGAGAGCGATGTGTTCCCGCCACGTTGGGTATTGGCCGACGATCAATGCCAACCCTATGAAGGGGTGAAGGGGAAGCCATTGACCGCCGCCCAGGGTGCACCGGCCGCTCCGATTCCGTTCCCCCCGGACTGCAGCGGGATCGGAATCGGAGCGACACTCGAGGAGGTTACCCAACACACACCCCTATATCATCTATACCTAATTTGTTAACTATTTTAGCATGTAACTATTTTTTTTTTTCAAATAAATAAAATAAACCATAACACCAATACTGGTTAGACAATATTTATTTCAATGTTTCACTAAAAAAAATGGCTTTATATCATAAACGCTCGCGTGCCCGTCCATCTTCTTAGAGATCAACGTATTGATAGCTTATCGCGCATCTTGTGACACGATGCGCCCGCTGACGGCGCCTAGCTTAAATCCTACAGCTTATTGTACAAACGCTTCCTTTAACTGGTTAACGTAATCTTTAACCACTTTTATAACTGCAGGCGCCATATTTATTACATTGTAACTTGGTTGTACATTAGAACCATTAAAATTCGAATTATGATTTGAAGAATTTGATGACGATACGTTAGGACTTACTTTACAAGTTCCTTTTAGGGTTCCGTAGCCAAATGGCAAAAACGGAACCCTTATAGATTCGTAATTTTTTTTTTTTATACTACTAAGGTGGCAGACAAGCACACGGCCCACCTGATGGGAAGCGGTTACCGCGGTCTACGGACGTGTGCAACACCAGTGGCGTCACACTCGCTCTACCGACCCTGTAAAGGAAAGGGGATGGGAAAGGAGTTTGGGAGGGGATGGGAAAGGAGTTTGGGAACCCCATACGTGTGGATGTCTATGGATAAGTCTTCAAAAATGATATTGAGGTTTCTAATTTCATTTTTTTCTAAACTGAATAGTTTGCGCGAGAGACACTTCCAAAATGGTAAAATGTCCTTGCCCCCCCCCCGCCTTGTAACTTCTAAAATAAGATAACGATAAAACTAAAAAAAATATATGATGTATGTAAACTTCTACCGAAAATAGACTGCGTGCGACTGCGACGGCGTTGTGCACTTGTTTTGTAATGGGTAAAAAAGATTAAACTTGCGTCAGGACACGTGACCTGATCGAAAATTCTTAAGACGGAGGGCGAGTAGATCGCTGGAGCGGCGTAGGAGAGGAAGTATCCCCTCTCTTTCCACTGCGCGGCGAAAATGTATGCCTGCGACTGCTGTTTCGTTTAGGCGGCGCAGGGCGCTTGCGTGGATGTTCGTGTGTTTTTATGTTATAGGAAAATATATAATAATTGAATTTTTAAATCATGAATTTAGTTTAACTATGTCAAATGATCGCAATCTTAGCACAACGAAATCAAAACTACTATTGATGCGGTCTTTATTAGACATTTAAATAGGTTCGAATCAAAACCGTTCATTTCTTACTTCAGCTACTATAAACCTATTGTATCAGTTTTAGAAATTGTCGATGATGGTTCTGGTAATAATGATGGTGAAAAAGTCGTTGAAATTATGGATGGAAGTTGATTTTTCTGAGAGATAAACTTTTTAATGTAAAATAATTGTAATGGTTCTGGTAAATTTTTAATGTAATATAAATTGTCATGTTTGTGTATGATAGCAATAAATGAACATTGTATGTTACCACATAAATATTACTTTTATACTGATAATTAAAGCAATTCGTGCAAAATTATTCCCTAACCATTCCAAAATATCATAAATGCACAACGTTAATATTCAAGTTTTCACTTCTGCCTGCACTCCCGGAGTGCAACCCATCGTTTTTTTTAGTACGTCATAAATCGTAAACGGCAATTTACCTTTCATTCAATCTACTCAAATATAAAAATTAAAAAAAACATTTAATTTCATAAACATACACTTTATAAATATCTGTAATAGGTGCCTAAGTAAATAATAATTATATTTCGCGCGGGGCGTGACTTAAACGAAATACAAGAACTTTTATACTATGCTACTTGCTGCTACGGAACCCTTCACGAGTGAGTCCGACTCGCACTTGGCCATTTTTTTTAAACGGCGGCCATCCATTACTGATATTCTTGATACCTCCCATGATAAATCATATGAAATCATAGAGTAGTTATTCACATGGATTATGTTCTTGCTGAGGACCGACGTACCTACTGCGACTTAACGACATATTTAAAAAGGTTAACATTGCTTAGCTATTAACAGAAAGTTTGGCCACGAAGCAGAGGACCCTGAAGCCTCCCGACATATTACTATCAAGTAATCTGACTGATATTCCCCTCAGTCACGAATAACGCCCGTATTCGGCTGAGCTGTTCAGAGTATTACCACTATGTACTTCGAAAGACTGGGAACTCACCCACTCTCATGCCCTTTCTCCACTCTAATTAAGAAGCAGAGTAACAGGAGATCTGAACCCCTCCCGCCTCGTAGAATATTAGCGCAGCTAAAATAGGGAGGTATTTTTTCTGTTATACATTATTTTTAAAATCTGAATTACTTTAGTACAGCCGACTAATTTTTTAAGAGTTCAAATTTATGATATTATTTCTTATAATTTTTTATCTAAAGGAGCGATGATGCCGGTTAGGGCTGTCAAAACGCTTGACGTAAGGATTGACGAGCGTGCCCTGTCTGCTTAGTTTTGTACTTTTTTCCTCTTCAACCTTGTACAATATTGTTTATCTACAAAATCGTCTGGGAACAATATTATTAACGTTTTAATGAGAAATTAAATACACACGCTATGCTTATGTGTTTTATATCTCACGCCTGTGCCTCCTCGAAGGATCGGCCATCTTAAACACACACATTTTATCAACTTTTTTCACTCAGTCTTACCTAATGAGGAGTCTATTGTCGTCCAACAAGCTCTCTTTTCAGACTTCGAGTTTCTACTGAAAATACCTTAAGAGCAAATCCCAATAATCTCGGGCCCGGGAATTGAACCCGAGACCTCAATACGTACGTAGTCGTATTCACTACCACCGCCAAGCCGTGCCACCGAGGCAGTGTATTTTGCAGGCTATGTTTATTTATTATATTAATTCAATTTATTTTTACGCATAAAAAAAATAAATTTAAAACAGCCCCGATATAGCTATATTCACGCCCGACTAATTCTCCCTTCAAACCAAAAAAAAAAATCCGTTCCCGCAGGGGGAACGCACAGGTAGATTTCGTGAAGCAATTAATATTATTTTATATAGAGAACTACGGACTTTAAACAATATTTCGTGAAGTTAACATGTTTATTTTTTTTTCTCGAAAACGGTAACTTTTAGTGAAAAACTTTTCAGACATTTATTTTAGACTTAAAAATGGCCTATCGATTAAAAATGTTTCCGACAACAAAATGTTCACCGGTTAGAAGTTATGAATTTTTTCCCGAAAAATTTTGGTTTTTCCCCCCTCCACTTTTAGTTAAAGTTTTAATCATATAGGTTTATAGTTAAAAGTTGTTGGTATTCATGTATACTATGGGATAAAATTAGAACGGTTCGAATATCTTTCATGGAACGTGAAATTTTGAGGAAAAACTGATTTCACAAAAAGTGAGGCCCTACCGTCCCCTTAGGCCGGATTCCACCCGTTCACGAACTTAAACTAAGTTTACACCCAAGCAATTTTTGACCGCAGTTTGAAAGCGATCGGGGCAAAAATGCGACCGTGAGAGTGCCGCAAATTTTGGGAAGTGGAACCATACATACATATATATATATATACAAACTTTTTGACCAGTGGTCATTTCGGACTCAGGGGGTCATAACTAGACCTCCTATGAAGAATTTTTTTTAAAATTCGACAGTAGTCAAGAAACCAATAGGTAGATCGATTTCATCGAAATCTACCTAACAATATCAAAATTGGTTCATCCATTCGGAGCTACGATGCTATAGACAGACACACACACAGACGCGTTAAACGTATAACGCCCCCTTGTTTTTTAGATCGGGACTTAAATTTTTTTTATAAGTAGTCGTATAATATTACATAGGTATATAGATATACCTACAGTGGAGAGCAAGTAAGGGGGCCATCTCGAAACCGGAGATGGCCCAGGGTCAGTCGGGGTGCGAGGGATATGCTCTATGGGTAACCTTACACCCCGGCGTCTTAAGACCCGAGACGGCGTGCGGTTTTAGTCGGTTCATGCCCGACATAACCGCCCCCGCTGGAGACCCCTCGCTCTCCAGCGGGGGCGGTATCCGAAGGGATTTCCGCACGAAAAAAAAAAAAAATAAAAATAAAAAAAAAAAAAAAAAGGTATATAGATATACATAAATACTGAAGCTGAATATTTATTTGACAACGTTTCTCGAACACAGAAAACTGAGGATAAATTCTAGTCCTCCTTGCGCTTTCTCAGCAGATACATATCAGAGAAAGACAGATGACAGTTTCACAGTTCCACACCAAACAATACAAGATATCAATTCACATAGCCAGACAGAGAGAGATTGTATTCTTTTACTTAAATTCACACTAATATTATAAGTACAAAAGTATGTATGTCTCTTTGGCGATCACAATTAAACTCGACAACTTTGTAGCCTGGAACCTGAATACCTACATACTGCGAATTTTACATATATTTTATCGCGAACGAGTAGACTGTCTCCTCTATTGTATTGGTTCAGTGTAACTGTGTAACCTGGTGAGTAATTTACGATCTTCTAGCTTTTTCATTTACAAGATAACACGATAGTGAAGTCATTCTAACTTTATTAACTTAACACTTGTCACTCTGGACAAGGACAAACACTACTTTCAAACTCGCCTCCCCTAGAAGTCACGGACCAAAGCTGCTGGTGTCGCAATAATAGTGCCATGATATACATCAAATTTCCTAAAAACAACTCATTGCGTTTAATAGGCATATTTCATATCAGTAATTACTTGCTTCACCTACTACAATTTCTTTTTTTGGTAAGACAACGTCCCATAATGAACTGTTAAGCGTTTTTTGCACAATTTATGATGACAGTTAATGCCTGGTACCTACGACACTTATGGCAATACTGGTATGAATTAAAATTGCTACTTAACGATGCAGGTAAGTACATAATATAGTTAATTGGTGCAAAATAACAACTGATATTTGATATAATTAACAAATTATAACACCAGGTACGTACTTATCATAATTAAACAGTAAAAAAAAACGTATAAAGCACTCTTATGCACAATTCGGAGACCGAATTTTTTGGCAATAGTAAAATGAAGATTGATTCTTATTTAGGCATGAAACAAATAGGTCCTAGGGATTGTCCGTTGCTGAAACTGTAGAGTCACACGTTTTAAGGCAGACCTCACCCATTAAAAAAAACATCACTAAATAATATATTGGCAAAAGAGATGTCTCGGCACGAGTTCGTTACTTTTTCAATTTTCCACAAGCCATCCGATAACTTGCGTATGCACATTTAAATGTTATATCAGGTTTAATTTGTTTTCGTTCACCGCCCCTCTCCCTCCCGAGTCATACGTATTCATTTTAATTTATATTTATCAGAGAGATATGACTGTGCAGTTTGTGGCCAGTGTTGTTGCTACATTTACTATTATATTTTTATTGGGATGCTTTTGTATGAGTTGGCAGATATTTATCGGGTATCGGAACATTATTCGGTCTGCTCATAATCGTCCGCATAAAGCACCTTGTCACACGGTCGTTGGGCGCCGAATGCGCCCGCCCGACCCCGAGTATTCTTTTTGTGCTACCCGGACGAGGGCCCGTATTCTCTGAGAAGTGGAAAAAATGAAGATATTAATATATCTTTCTAATTCGAAATACGTTTCGGATAAAAGGTACATCATAAATCATTATGCACGGGGTGTATGAAACTGCTTTCAAATGTGGGAGAAAACGGTTTTCGGGGAAGTGTCGTAATGTCGTCGATCAGTCGTTATTGTGTCAGTTTGACACCTCTCGGACAAGGATAAAGGTAAACGTAGACCCTGTTATAGGTAACCTATGCGTACATTATCTTAATAGGTGAGGTATGACTAACAACATGTACCGGTTCTGGCCAAAATCGATCAGGAATCATCAGGCTTATAAAGAAATTGTTGAACTATTCACCAGTATTGTTTTAATTGAATATTATCGGATTATTTTAGATAGTGTTTTGAATGTAACGATTAGTATTTTGGGTCAGACAAAACATGGTCTGTTGTCATATCGGGTCGGCTGTGCCAGCAAATGGCCAGTCATCCGCCGCCTATTAGCTGCCTCTCTATCGGAGATTAAATTAACTTCGATATTTAACGTTTAATAAAGACTGAAACAATGCTTCATATACTTATCAGAACTCATGATTAGGGACGTCATCTTAGTAATTGTTTGCTAGATTTAACCTTTGAAATGTAAGAGTATAAAATCCGACCAAAAATATTCAATGCTTGTTCAAATTTTACAAGCAATATACGAGTATAGGCTGAATTTCGCCAGTGAACATCCGATGAACTAAACTGGATTTTGGATAATGAATTTCAATGACGTGTGAACCCAATTTAGTTGCGCGGGTTTTCACTCATGTCATATAATAAATTTTTATGTAACGCAGATTAGTTCGACTTGATCGCAACTCCAATCGTTGTTGATATCCAGCCTTAGTCTCGCGCTTAAATCTATGTTTAACATGAAAGTGGAGATTTCAAATTTTTATCAGGATTTAACCTTGACTAATAAAATACTTTGGCGGTAGCTTCATAACTAAAATAATTAACGTTGCTTTATAACTTCTACTTTTGGTACCACCTAGGTACCTATAAAAAATGTATAAAATTATAACATCACCGACTTTCGTACTAGTAAGTTATAACATAAAAAGATTTAATCTAAATGTTCCTAGTAGTTAATGTGTGATATTAAAACAAACAAACAAATTTTACGGCTTCATAATATGCTGCTGCATAATATGCATGGCTATACCGTATAGATGATACAGAAAGAGATAGTTGTGATCAAAATGTCGTAGACATTTCCCAATTCCAGGATTTCAATTAAGTAAATTTAAAAACGATTAATAAACACAGACATCACTGCATCATATTAAGAGCGGTTAACATCAAGCTCATTTTATCTTAATTATTAATGTCATAGTGATCTAAGATATTCCGTATTAACGTCTAATGAAAATGTTTTGAGCAACAGGTGCACGGATATCATGTATCTTCCAATTATTATTCAAGGCGATGACAAGCCCGCGGCCAGAAGTCACCCAGCAATTCTGATAATAAAGATTCATTTGATCACTTTATACTTAATCCTAATAAATAGCTTTTTGTAGGAGAATTCTTATTCCGAAACCTGATATCCGGTGTTCACGATTGTTTTTACTCCAAACTCACCTAATGCCATTTACCACAATTTGGGTGCAAAGGCTGAATGGGTCAGGTTTCACATCACTCGTGCTATTTCTAAAAAGCTTGTTTTCACAGCGGAGCGCACTTAAGTAGCGATTTGTAACTCAATACTGGCGAGCAATTCTGGCTAGGCAATGTGCCAACTGTTGATTTATTCATGTTTTACTTACGCACCGCTTAATGCTATTTGACTTGGAGATAACTTTATAACTTAGCACAACGTTTTAGCATAAACACATTCAATTTCAAAAGCAGTGTAAACGCATATTCTCCTGTATTGAATCCGTCAAATACCCTTTTGGTTGTAAAAAGAACATATAAAGTTTCACATCGATAATAACATTACAAAAAAGTGTCTCCCGTGGGTGATACAGCCGTTTAAGATAAACATCTGACCCTAGCCGGTGTCCCGGCGTGGCACGCAACGAATTCACGAAGTGCATTCCCAACTGGTGTTCGGTTTGGTTTTGTTTTGACACTAAATGTTTAAAGACACAATTTAAGCAAGATTTTTGTTTGTGTAGCTATTAATAAACGTTACTTTATTGGAACATCTTCAAATCCTGATCTAAATCTTCATTTAATTAAGTTTTTCATGGTAATGATTAGCCCAAATAAATTTTACCAGAACTGTATTATACATAATATCAGTGTGTAATATTTATTTTAAGATCCAATGCATTAACACTTTTTTATTGCGTCGATCTTGGTCAAGTTGTTTATCATTTGTAGAGTGATAATTCCAGTTGCTCCAGAACTTATTGCAAAAAATTGGAAATTCTCAACAAATTTATATTTCTTTCCAAAACAGTGACAGCGGCGCGTGCTGAAGCGTCCCATCAAATTGTGATAGAAGTATCTCTGGGCCTTTTTGTGTCGTCAGCATCGGAGATGAGCCGCCCGATTAGTAATTAGACGAGGCGACACATGTTTTGGTCTCTTTTATTTTATCTTGTATTTGCCTCATAAGAATTTGATCTTCAGGCAGATACTTTATTCTTGTTCCTGTTCTGCAAATTAAAGATGCCTTTAAACTATTTCTAAGCCTATTTTTAATGTATCTTTCTATGTTCAATTAATAATAGATTTAATTACTGAGAAATATATATGTATGCATTTCTTAAGAAAGTAATGACACTACTTAGAAGTACAATATAATTCCAGTTGCTAAGGCAACAACTTCTTCATAACTTCTCGCGCACATTGAAGGTTCCAATGATAAATTGTACCAAAATAATACCTAAAGAAATTTACATTATACTGCACCTACCACTACCTAACATTCGTTTTTGTAAAGGAAGTATGATCTCCGATGAGAATATGCGATTCTTCTATTGTGTTATCATAGATATTGTGGTAAGGGAACGTCTAAAAAGCTCTATTATAGTAGCGTTAACAGACACTTGAGATTAGCATCTGTGCCTCCTCAACGCGATCTTCATGTTTCAAGCTTTTGTATTACAATAGGGGATTACAACCGAAGAGGTTTATTTGTAAACACGACAATAATGTTACATTGTATGTGCGGTCGCACTAGCCGACTGCCGAACCGTCTGCCTACTTGTAAATGTATTTTATTGAACATCATCTCACACGATTCGGTGAACTTGTGTGGAATCAATACTTCGTTGTTAATGGAAAAAATGTGTAGCAAAAAAATAGGGTCACCATACAATCACACGTGTAATTTGTATTGGTTTCAGAATACCCTTGATATTACACCTTCTGTAAATCAAAATGTATCTTATAACCAAAGTTGTGAATGGTTATTAGTTCTGCTATATAAAATCCAGCACAAGAAATTACAATTCAAACTAGTTGAACGTACCTAGTTAATACATTTTTCTTCGTAACATTTGAATATTCAAATCAAATCAATTTTATTTTTGATTTGATTTGATATTGTATATAAATATATAAAATACTAGCTTTTAGGCAGCTGGTATAGAATGGATGTGGAAGGCGGATTATTTCAGATGTTATTGCACATTGCACAAGCCGTTGTCTAGTGACTATAGCCAATTTATCGCCTAATTTAATTTATGATTACGAGGGATTGATTGAAAACGAACATCGGCTCATTCGAAGTCCTTTATCCCTAACAGTTTTACAAAATATTTGTATCTCCAATCCAACTTCAAAATTTTTAATTGATTTCATATCAATTTTAAAAGTCTGCATCCCTTAAACTATAAAATAGCATACAAAAAAAAAATAAGTTTATAAAAATATGCCATGTACCTACTTTTGTTTTGCATTCATGCACTAGTCTGATAATATTAGAAACGTTAAAATAATAATAAAAAAATAAAATAATCATGTCTTCACAAGAAGACTTAATCTAATTATCAAACCTACGAATTATGAACATATGATTTTTAGGGATTTTCTCTAGAAAAGCCCTATTGCTATCGAGTTGTCGTCGTCGACGTCGTCGACGTCGTCGTTGCCAATTTTCTGTCACGGTTTTGGGTATGAAGGAGATGAGCTATCGAGTTGCTGTTTTCGGTAATAGATTCGTGCTGGGGTGAACCATTGCAAGATTAAGAAAAAATCGCAAAAAAAATAACGCAAAATCGAAAATCCCTTGTATTCGGCTGAGCTCGTCTCAGGAATTCAACTTGTTTTAACTTACGCATTACAATAAATCGATTTATGTAGGTTTCATCTTTAGAATACGTCGAAAAAAAAAACGTGCAAAGCTCGGTCACCAAGATAATTTTTTATATTATGAAGTAGCTGATCCCCGCGGCTCCGCCCGCGGGAGGTCAATTATCGTATTTTAGTCATATCTCCTGTTCTAATTAATCGATTGCAATCAAACATACAGGAGTAGGGGTAGAGTCTGGTGTAAGTAGGTGTAAGTCTGACCAAGACCTTTCTT
This sequence comes from Cybosia mesomella, assembly GCA_946251805.1. Classification (NCBI taxonomy): domain Eukaryota; kingdom Metazoa; phylum Arthropoda; class Insecta; order Lepidoptera; family Erebidae; genus Cybosia; species Cybosia mesomella. Next base: position 21,562,936 of record OX276390.1, on the reverse strand, counting down.
ATAGGAAAAAACTGCATCAGAATCCGTTCCGAAATTGCGTCCATCGCAAACAAATAGACAAGAATCGTTCATTAAACATAAACCACCCTGGGGTTATCCTTTCGAGGGCTTACCCGGGGTGCCCGGCAACGGACACTTGGGGAGGACACCGTGCGGTTTTAGTCGCGACACGACATAACCACCCCCGCTGGCCGGCGGGGGGGGTATCCGAAGGGATTTCCGCACGTTAAAAAAAAAAAAAATAATAAAAAAAAAAAAAAAAAAAAAAACATAAACCAAGTTTTTTTTTAAATATATCCAATGTACAGACACAACTAATTTACAACTTTACTAAACATTTTTAGTAAGTATAAGGATTGCAAACGTTTTCCATCAAACAGAGCTTGCCACCTTGGTAGATAGATAAATAAATACAGAACTCATTCAAATAAAAAAGATGACAGCGAAGTGATAACACCGTTCAAGAAGATTATCTACGTTGTTAGCTTTAATCATCAAGTTATCAGAACTAAAACGGACGAGGTACTTCTTTTCACAAAGTTGTCTCTTTAAAAACATATCATTTGTAAACAACGTAAGGTTGACTTTTGTTTGTGTAGTTTGTTGTACAGGCTTTTGTCACGGGAATGTGACAAAGTCGTCTTATAAAGATGATTTATGTCCGTGTTAAGTATCCCGTGCAATTGTTGTGAATATTTATTTCCGCTCGTAACTATAAACAACGAGCAAATCTGGTTATTTATTGTGTGATTTGATATTCGGTCTTGATTCGAATACGATTGTGTGTTTTTCGTTCAGTAGTGGCTTTAAAAGTGAGATGTTAGTCACATATTTAGTCATTACAAATATCATTCTATATATCTACTTTACATAACATAACACATTTTTTTTTAGTTTTATCTTCTATCTAATCCAACTATAAGTACTAGTATTAATCTAGTGTAGGTATATTTAAGTACGTTGGTTCGAGCATCTTACAAAACCTATTAGTCCATTCGGTTTTTTTTTTGTGTGTTCACGAACTAATTATTTAATTGAATAAAAACTGGTACGTAACGGACTGCTGAGACGAGGTCTCGAGTTCAATCCCCAGTCGCCCCGGGTCCACACCTCTGACTGTTCGTAGTTATGTGTGCATTAATAAATGTTAATTATCGCTCGCTTAATAATGTGCCCGGTAGATGGCAATAGGCTCGCCCCCTATTACATTGGGACCTCAACATAACTGGCGAATCGTGTGTGTGTAAAACACCTCTGCCTACCCCTTCGGGGATACAGGCGTGAAGTTATGTTATGGTATTTAATTTATCTAACTATGTTTTATCTACATCTTGCTGCAACAATAATGAATATTAGAGATATACACAATTCACCATGGGTGAATTCACATAGAAAAACAATGCTAAAAGTTGTAAGTCCCTGGGGACTCAGGTATCTTTTCCCTGCATGATTAGAATGTTATAAGATTTTTGATATCAGAACGATGTTATTATTTTCTTATGTTCATATGACGTCGGAGTATCTATGACTCATTCAGACTCTGAGATTCATTCTTATAATAAACAAAGTAAATTTCTGAATTAGAACAACATTTACAGTTTGCCATTTATACCTACAAACTATGCCTTCGGGAAACAGAGCTACTTTATTATAATATAGTTTACAAGCGACTAGACGTCGTCGTCCTGCCCGGAAAATTTGCACCACATTTATCAAATTTGGTGACATATCGCCGATATGCATGCGATATGCCGAGCAGCACTACCTATCGGGTCCAATTGTGTATTCAAAGCATTGAAATATTCACAAAAAATCATTCAAATCGGTCCAGCCGTTTTTTTAGGACCAGTTATTTGATAAACACACGTACAGAAGAACTATATTATATTAAACACCAACATAAGCAAGCAATATGTGAAACTCTATTAGAGTGCATTTCACCAATGATAGAAAATGCAGTTAATATTAAACTACGTTGTCACGTTTTATTTTTATTTAATTTTTACTGTGAAATCCAATCTCAGAGCTGATTTCACCTATGGATTTCAACTATAGGCATATGACATACGTACCGATATTAATTCAAACTAAATTGTGTTTAACCCAACGATCCATACTTCACCAAAGCGCGCGTACAATGACGGTATGTGCGGAATGGTGTTGCACACATCCATAAACCGTGGTAAACGCATTCCATCAGGTGGGCCGTATGCTTGTCTGCCACCTGAGTGGTAAAAAAACAAAAAAAAACGTGAAAATCTGTCCGACCCGTTCTCGAGTTCTTAGCGGTCATCACTAACACAACTTTGTTTATATATAAAGATTTCATACTCGATAGTAAATTAATGTGACTAAATCAGCATTATTAGACAAGATTGTATACATATTGACCAACATATTGTTTTGTTAACAGGGGAAAAGCCGTTCAAATGTGAGTACGCCGGCTGCGACAGACGGTTCGCAAACTCTTCAGATAGGAAGAAACATTCTCACGTACACACATCAGACAAACCATACAACTGCCGTGTACATGGTTGCGATAAATCATACACTCATCCATCGTCACTACGTAAGCATATGAAGGTACATGGTGCAGCAGGTGACCAGTCACCTAGGTATGATAGCGACGGCGACGACTCGTCATCAGCCGGCAGCGTAAGCGTAACGGCAGGCGCTGCTAGTCCCACCGTGCCTATTCAACCACCCCCTGCTCCAGCACCTCAACATCCTCACCCACATCATCACCCCTCAATCACGGATAAACTAGAAAGTCTCAATGAAAAATACCTCAATCCTCACGATCAAAAAACTTACGAACGTCCACCCGCTCCACCTCACCATAACCAACCGCCCCATCTCACTAATATAGGTGGTAACGGTGTCATGGATAATAAAATCGGTTTTGGAGGACACTGGACACAATTCCAGCAACCTACACCCACGATGCCCCACGGTGTGCCTGAGTGGTGGTGCCCGACGCAAGAGACGTATCACCACCATCATTTGATGCATCATTCTGGGGCCGCCGCGGCGTACTGACCACACCGCGCTTAGCGAACTCTTCATTTGACGTTTAGCTGATACGAAACCAACGATAGCATATATTAAATACGACACTCGCTTGTTTATGATAATTTGATATTTCAATCAGATTGGTACCTACCTACTTTGAAAACGTCCGAAATGAACGTGGAATGAAGAGTTAGCTAACGCGCTCAGATACAGTTTTGTATTCAAAGTTACGCTTATTATAAATCTAATTAGTCCATAGTCAATCCGACCATTTCTGAAAATCATCGCCAAATTACAGCCGTCCGACAGATATAAAGTATTGGGCCTTACTGTTAAGCAGAGTTCATTGTAAAACGGTGACCATTTTGACACTATAGAATTTTACTGTCACCAAGAGTCTATTGTCTATAGGTACCATGGACTCTATGGTAAAGTTAAACAACTAAGTTGTAAACAATAACCACGGGTTGAACACTTTACAACGTGCTATATATTTCCTGTAAACTTTCTATGTACTGCAATGAAGTGTCTTATTCTTATTATTTTTGGAACATCATTCCATTATTTGGTAACTATTGTGCGCTTGAAATATTTGTGACGTCCACATTACACTATTGATGAAAAAATTGTCAACCTACTGCAATATTGACAGTGATTTATTGCAGCCTTTGTGTAAAGTAAAAAGATACGTACACACAGATATATTGGTAATTATATTAGTTTTACGAAACGAAAACAATTTAATATGCTAATATTATTCAGCTCAATAAAAATGGTAAACTATATTTAAAAATTCTGTCGTTAAGTAAAGTTATATCACTTTAGTGATTGTTTTATTCAACAATAAATTTAGTCTCACTACATCTATTGAAGCGTGATGGTTAAATTACATTCGACTAAATAATTACGACTTTGTCGTTTTTGTTTATGTCCCTGTTCCAGCAATGTTCCATCCAAAAAGGATAGGATAAGATTAGAATCTGTATTTGGCAATACTTATTGCAATGAAACTCTATAATCGAACATAATCTCACAGAATGCTAATACAGGCAATTCTTACTCTGCAGCTACACGGCCGAGAACATTATACCAGAATCTTTGGGCCATACAAATACTTTTCAGGCTATAGGATCGAACTGGATCGAACCTACAATATTCTACACACTAGCAATAGTGCGGTGAAGTTCAAGGATAATTCTATAAGCACATTTTTTTAAAATTTGATTTGAAATTTAACACCATCATTTTATTCATGATTCATTAGTTCTACTGAAAGAATTACAGACTACCGCGTCGAATTATTGTACAAAGTTAGAAAATAATAGTAATCACATATTTCTGCGATGGTTTGGAGCTTAATGTGGCCAAGACTGAGTACTCAGCTGTGAACTCTACAGATCCCACATTCGTCCGCATAGACGATGCCTTGGGCTAGCGCATGGACCAGATACTACAAGCGACTGGTGTAGTCTATTGCATGTCAAAGTATGCAATGCTGCCGTGTAAGGCCAAGTGACGTCAGGTAGCTGGTGTCATTTGTGACCCCAAAATGCTGGTTAGGTTAAAGGTGCAGGTCTATAAAACTATCTTGACAACGCTGAGATTAATGTATTAAATGTGTAATTCATCTAAAATTAAATTCCAAAATTAACAATAAATAAATTCTAATATATTTAGGAAAAGCTTTTGTTTTTATCAACATGTATTTGCACCTATCGTTCAAATTGATGTATTTTATTAATGTATAGTACTAATTGCAATGACCGTAATGAGTATACTGTCTCGTTGCGTATTTTCTGTTGGTATACTTCGCAAAATTCGATTTGTCCTACCCTCTAAAACATTTTCATAAACCATCATAATTAGAAAAAGATGAACTGAGACTAAATTTAAATTAATTTGGAACAACTTTGTCATCAAGAATATTATAAGAATATTTAAATTTCTGGAACGAATATTAACGAGACATGGAACATAAAGTTTATAATGATCAGCATGGCCAAAGCTCCGAAGTCTAATAAAAAGTACGATTTTATAGGTTGTAAAATTTCTGTAAATTGTTAATATTAAGTCAGATATAATAATGTACCATAGAATATTTTTAAGAAAATGCCCAGTGATAGTAGACATAAGGGTTTAATTTCTTTGTATATTTCAGCCAAGTGCAGTTGCTACTTCATTGCGCTATGGACTCCTGAACTATATTATGTATATTTATATTGATCATAGTGCTATTTTTTCACGAACCAACCTTATAGATAGTGAAAGAGGTTAAAATTAAAAGCATACCTATTATTATCACCTACATATTTGACTGAGAAAACATTATGTATTTTAAGTTATTTTAAGATGAAATTGTTGTCTTTTCTACAGCCCTGTAAATAGCAGAAATAAATAATCAAATATTTCAAACATCATAATGCTTATTTTTCAGAAATATTAATATAACCTGAATCATATATTGTCCAGCCCCTCATATCGCCCAGATAGCCGATACATGTATAATCCTGTATTTTTTCATTTCCATAAGCTGGCTTTCCTGCACTTAATATGGGAGATCATAACATTTGTACACCTACTCTTGGGTTTTCGTAGAGTCTACTAGTTTTTATGATACCGTTCAAATAATACAGTCCACAGTTCTTACATAGGGTTGTTTCCGATACGATGTCATGGAAGTAAAGAATGACATGAGATGCACACAAAGATTGAACAGTAACTGAATCGAGTAAGATAAGACCTAGTACTGTACTAGATATTATTGTTATAGTCACGCCTCTAAACTTAGTAGACTCAGTAGAGTTAGGTAGAGGTGAATAAACCCACATCTCACTAATCTGCGTATTCAGTCCCACGTAATAGGAGTGAGCTTACTGCCAGGCACTTTTTTATGTTTGACAGCCCTAACTCTTAGGCGCCTTGTACTGTCGTTGTAAAAAGGTCCCTGCTGGAGATGTGTTTGGTCTTACCCCGCCGGGATGAATTTGGTTTTTCATGTTAAATGACGCCAAGACGATTCTCCATATTGCTTGCACTGTAAAAAAAGCTATCAGATCCAATGAGGAGGCAAGCTTCCAACTATACACGCATCAACCCAACGCAACGCTTCAAACCTCATCATAGTTCCAGTCTCAAGTTCTCTACAAATCCCTTACCTAAAACATGGGCTAAACTATCTAATAAACAGCGTAGAAAAAACATTGGCAACTCACTCCGCTGAGTAGATGACTAATAGAAAGTAAAATGGTTTTTGGATGTATTAAAATAAGCCGCGGTAGCCTAGTAAGCCGCGGTAGCCTAGTGGTATGGGTAATGGACTGCTGAGACGAGGTCTCGGGTTCGATCCCAGGTTTTACCATGACACACACCAATGACTTTTCGATGCTTTTCGAAGTTATGTGTGTATTTACCGCAGGTTTATAAGTGCCCGGTTAATGGCAATAGGCTCGCCACCTATTACATTGGGACCTAAACATAAACTGGCGAAATGTGGGTGCTAGCACCTCTGCCTACCCCTTCGGGGATATAGGCGTGAGTTTATGTTATGTTATGTTATGTTTAAAATCAAAATGGCCAAACTTATAATGAAAATTGCTAAGATGATCCAGTGTGATGTATCACTCGTTTTGTTTCTAAGGCCCTGAGGTATAGTGTTTTTAGATCAAGATTTTTCGAAAATGAGAAGTCCCAATCTGAAAATCATAAATGTTATACTAGGCTATTCAGACTAGTACTTTCGGTTATTTGATACACGATGACTTTTACTTTCCTCGATAGAATTTGCTCTCAAAGATTGGTCTAACCAAAAACGCACACACAGTTTTATTTGAGTCGTGTTCAGATTAGGAAAATAAAAATGATACCAAAATGAAGGTCATTGATAGGAGAATGAAACATTTACATAAATTCTGAATTATACCATGAAAATTCAAAATACCTACGCTTTCTATCTATATGACGCGTTTGGCGAGTCAATCAGTCCCGAGCGGAACGTGTTAGAGGCAGGACGTGTGTCAGTTTGCGGCAGATGCACAGTGAAACCGTACGATTTTTAAATGTAGGTACCGAAGGGATTGGGGTGTGTGTTGGGTAACCTCCTCGAGTGTCGCTCCGATTCCGATCCCGCTGCAGTCCGGGGGGAACGGAATCGAAGCGGCCGGTACACCCTGGGCGGCGGTCAATGGCTTCCCCTTCACCCCTTCATAGGGTTGGCATTGATCGTCGGCCAGTACCCAACGTGGCGGGAACACATCGCTCTCCGTACTCCTCTGCTTTCAGAGGAGACAGGATGAGCGATGCTGTTAGTGGTGAGATGGCCCAGGGTCAGCCGGGGTGCGAGGGATATGCTCTATGGGTAACCTTACACCCCGGCGCCTGAAGACCCGAGACGGCGTGCGGTTTTAGTCGGTGCAAGCCCGACATAACCGCCCCCGCTGGCCGGCGGGGGGGGTATCCGAAGGGATTTCCGCACGATAAAAAAAAAAAAAAAGGTACCGAAGGGATTTCCGCACAAAAAAAAATAAAAAAATAAGGTACCTACTTAGCGTAAATAGAATTTGCCAAATGTACAAATCTAATGGTAAAAAGTTGAGACTCGAACTTTTTCGAATACATTGGTAGTATAAATACACTGTTTTCTGTAAAGTATGAGTTGCGTAAATAAGTAGTTACTCATTGCACAAATATTAAAACTAAGTCATGTATCGGCATTATAATAGCATTAAATGTCTTATGACATTAGGCGATTCAATACAAGAATTTGTAATGATTGACATTGGTAGGAACTAATAGACGTATATCGAATGGTGGTACTAAATATTGTGAACAGTACCTACCAGCCACACAATTTAAACTGACATGAACCTTCAACACTACCAAAGACTACTACTACCTGCCTCTGAATATGTATATAACTTTAATATTGGTGATGAAGCTTTTGCTTTGGGGCCTTACCTCATGAATCCGAGCTCCAATCCCGGTTGCATCCAAAGCTTACAGTTTGGAGCCCAGGGTAATGTGGCAACTTTACTATGCCAAAAATACCTAAAGTATACCCTCACCTTAATCAATACGAATACCCTCACCTTAATCAATATAACTACTATGGCAGTATACTACATAAACGCCTGTTAGAATATTCAAGCCATGTTGACACCTGGACAACTAGTTTAGATGGCGGCTTCAAAGATATTTAGATCGTGTTTCTTACAATCAAAGCTGACTTAAACGACGGCGGCAGTCCGACATCTTTCGATCTTGACAGCTGGAAAAATCAACAAATAATCCAGATGAACAATGGCGGGATGGGTCAACTGATATCAAATGAATTTTCATCTCAGGTATATTGTAATTAGGTATCTTCTCTGTACAAACACAAAATAGATGTATCGACGTAGGCGTAAGTAAATGCATCTATCTATATACTATTATAAAATTGTGAATAAGTTGTGTTTGTACATAGAAGATATTTAAAAAATAATACTTGGGTTATATTAAATGAACGATTCTGAATCATTGAGTATACATAAGTTATGTATACTATGTTCTGAACACAAAAAAAAAATATTTTGGAATTCTTGTCTGTTTGTTCGCAATGGACGCTAAAACTTCTGAACTTTTGGAGTACTTAAAATCCGTATTTTTAATTGATTTAGTAGAATCGGAGATATGACCAAAAAACGATAACCAACCTCCGCAACGGCAGCCCACCGCTCTACTGCTAAACCAGAGGTCGCGAGTTCCATTCCCGCTCAGTGCCAATATTGATTGATTGGGTCAGGTTGTATGGAATGGGTGGGTTTGTGGGTTGCGAGAGTATATTGGGCTCCACCAAGCTCTTCAGGGCCAAGTCAACCACACCTGCAAGTCAGTGGACCTGCTAATTGACGGGCATTTCTAATGGGGGGTCAGACGACAGTCAACCAATGCCAGCGAAATCAAACCGACGAGAAGGAATAAACAGCCCTCGGGCTCCGACATGAAAGCCTCGAATGGAAACGAAATAATGATGATGAATATCGAGTAAGGTTCTGAAACTTAAAGCGGAGATAGCCCAGTGGTGTACTCAACGGACTGCTTAGACCCCGGTCTCGAGTTCGATCCCCAGTCGCACCGGGCACACACCTCTGACTTTTCGTAGTTATCTGTGTATTAATAAATGCTAATTATCGCTCGCTTAATAATGTGCCCGGTAGATGGCAATAGGCTCGCCCCCTATTACATTGGGACCTTAACATAACTGGCGAATCGTGGATGTTTAATACGCCTCTGCCTACCCCTTCGGGGATACAGGCAAGAAGTTATGTTATGTTCCTAAACTTATAGTTTAGGAACCTTAATCGATACAACGTACCGATACCGGGTTAGGAATAAACCTTTTATCCCTTGAGTCTAGATAGTACTGTGTATATATTTATTATTATTAACGTATTCTAGTACATAGGTAAAATTGCTTAGATATTTATTGTTTTCTATAAAAATGTACTCTGAAATACTCAGACCAATACTTGTAAACAAATGTTTAATATGTACTATAAGGATGCTACTTAAATCACACAAGAGCGGCTGAACATTATGTAGACGAAATTTCGCACCTATAGATATAGATTAGTTGAAAATAGTACTGAGGTTATAGTTCCCGGGAATAAGTTCTTGTGGGTTGCGGGAACGGGATCAGTATTTCTTGCAGGCGGAGCCGCGGGCAACATAGGCAATACTGTGAGCAAGACGCTGAGTGTAAGGACTCCCACTCTGAGGGCCCGCCTCCCACGCCGAGCACTCCGTCAGCGTGTGCAGCCCTGAGTCCTTGCTTGATTCACAGTGATGGCACTCAGACCTTGGCTCCTTCCTGATCAGCCACAGATGGTCCCCGAAGCACCCCTTCCCAGAGATCACCTGCGTCAGCGAGTAAGAGAGGCTCCCGTGTCGCCTTTGTAGCCAGTCCTCCGTGATAGACTTATTAGCCTGATATCTACTCTTTTTTAATATAAGATCATCGGTGTCTTTCCTAAAAACAATATCAAATTATTGAAAACCAAAAAAAATAAAAACAAAAATAGCCCAAATGAAAACATCACCCAGTACTATAACTTGAATAATTGACTCAATAAAAACCAAAATATGCATGATCATTTGAATCGCCATACGTGGCTAGCTGCAGTGGAAAAGAGAATAAGAAAGAGGAGATTGAGACAAAAGAGAAAATGCAAGGACGGGTGTCGACCGGTGTAAGACCATCGGCACTCCCTCAAACCATATGAAGACAGCATAGTGCTACTTAATGAGAGAGTAGTACTTCGAGATTGTTTTCTACACTTAATAGTATAAAAATGTATAATTAATCTAATAGGACCTGTTAAGTAAGTAACATTAATAACGGTGAACAAAATTAAGTATGTATTAAAAATGCCGTCATTGAAATGAGATTTTTGTTTCACTTCACAAAGTTAATCACGAATATGCAAGTCTGTTTTCCAAATACGAATCAAAAGATTGATCACTCGGGTCTCGAAATCTAAAATGGAAATCCAATTCTCGCGATCATTTTGATCGGATTCCGATCAAAAAACCTAAGTCCGTGACGATACCCACAATAAAACACCACAATAACAAAACGAGGAACAATCATATTCCAAAAGAGAATTGAATTTATCATTGAGAAGAAACGAGAGAAAGAAATGATAAATGATCTAAAGGGCATAAGAGCCATTAAGTGCGAGCGAGAACGCGATACTATTCGATTCGACTTTACTGTTCGAGGGGATGATTTATCGTTTCTCAACAGGGATTGGCCGATCCAGTACTTAAAAGATTTATAGATCCTTATGATGCATGCGCGGTAGGAGCGTTTTCTTATTATAAATCTCACTTCTGCGCATGAACTTGCGATTGCCTCTTTAGCTGTCCGATGGAGAAATTAAAAAATATGTTAACATATTGCGCTGGTGGAGGAATGAACCGAGTTCGAGTGCACCAAGAACATAGCGGATAATTGGTTGGCAAGTTAATGCTCGGACGCACGGACGAGGCTCGCTTCGGATATCGCCGCGTGCGCATCGCTCCTACGCTTATAAGTCGGAATAATTGATTACGACATTAATGTAAATTGTAAACTTTTGTGAATCAATTTATGAAAATAGTATAGCATACTTTATACGAATAATTATTTCCATGAAATTTTAATATGGAAAATTTCCTTCATGTTAGAGCGAAAGAATGTTTTGAGAAAAAAGAGGTGGTTGAATAATGGTTAATGCATCGTATTTGTATTCTGAAATTCGGGTTCGAATCCTAACCAGTATAAAGCCGTAAATCCACTCCACTTCTAACACAGGCATTTCGCTAAGTAGGTAGAGAATTTTTCCCCGAGGGGGCCATCTCGAAACCGGAGATGGCCCAGGGTCAGTCGGGGTGCGAGGGATATGCTCTATGGGCAACCTTACACCCCGGCGTCTGTAGACCCGAGACAACGTGCGGTTTTAGTCGGTTCAAGCCCGACATAACCGCCCCGGCTGGCTGGCGGGGGGGTATCCGAAGGGATTTCCGCACGAAAAAAAAAGGTAGAGAATTTATCACATAACAGAATCAGGTTATAATAATTATATTTACGAGTATTGACGCGAGCATGACATACACAGAATATAATACTAGGGGAAGTTTCCCAACGCAGCTTTTGCTCGTGTGCTGGAAGCTGTGAAGATATTCAATGGATATAAGTCACAACTGACACTTTGTAAGCTGGTTCTCTGTTGTAATTGTAGTGTAATAAATCATGTGAGTGTCTTGGGTGTACAGGGCCCTACCAATATTCTTGAGGCCCAAGCTAATCTCCTCTACAAGTCGATGCAATTGCTAAATAACGGACGAGGCTCTGGCGCAGGCTATTTTCTCAGGTTTAGAAGGTCAGAAGGCAGTCACCGGAAAACCGCCATACTCGGGCTCCAAAATGTAAACTTTCTACGCAACTGGGAAATCGCTTTGGGAATGATGATGATGTCAGTGTTTTGTGTGAAGTTATTGGTCCTAGTGTTATGTGACACTTTGGCGACACTAGTTTATTTTGGTATCTAGCGTAAAGCCAGTGCAAGCAAGAGTCTTCCGCTAATCTGCAGGTGCACCCAGTTAGCACGTGAGGTTGGCTTGGGCCCTGAAGATTTAATATTCACACCCCTTTTTCATCACTAAGGTGACGAACATGCAGGAAATAGTAGTTTATGCAACTGTCATATAAGAAGGGGTATTAAAACACGAGAGTCTGCTTATAATATATATTAGCGATAATAGGTAGACTCGAGTGTTTTAATACCTAAGTTATATGCAGTTTCATACACTACTTTATCTTCACTCATAGGAAAAATTGAAATTAAACAAAGTAGGTAGGTTACAAGGGCGCCATTTTTTTCACAGTTCGAACTGCGCATGCGTGCGCCTTATTCAGCCTAAAACCTTAGACTAGTTTAATGAATAAAAAAGATAGCTATACTATAATGAGTTTTATGATACAGTTGGCGGTAGATACTATAATAAGTTTTATTTTTAATTTTATGTATATGCGTTTATGTGGGTGCTAGCACCTCTGCCTACCCCTTCGGGGATATAGGCGTGAGGTTATGTTATGTTACGTTATAAAGTGCGTATGTATAGAATCGTCTTCGAATTCGTAATTCGAATTTTTCGATTTGAGTGTAGATAAATACTTTTTTTTCGTGCGGAAATCCCTTCGGATACCCCCCCGCCGGCCAGCGGGGGCGGTTATGTCGGGCTTGAACCGACTAAAACCGCACGCCTTCTCGGGTCTAAAGACACCGGAGGTTGCCCATAGAGCATATCCCTCGCACCCCGACTGACCCTCAGCCATCTCCGGTTTCGAGATGGCCCCCTCGGTTTCGAGATGGCCCCCTCGGGTATAGGAAAAATACCTAATGGTAAGCTATTATTGCAAGTTGTGAAAGTATACAAAATCATCAATACAACCACGGATAATACCTACAATACCTACAGTCGGTAAAAGTCAGGAATCGCCAGGTTCAATCACCACATGAGGTAATTGTTTATGTGATTCACAAATAACTTTACTAAAGAATCTCTGAGTGTGCTCTTTGGTAAAGTCCTCGCGACACAAAACTTCACCTACATCAGGTGTCAGTCTGTAATCAATATTATAAAAAAAATTAATCATCAACAAAGAACGTTTTATTAGTGTCATAGATTTGGGCAGATTCCTTTTTCAAGCGCTAATCCCGATTGCATCTAAAGCTAGTAGTTTGGAGCCCGGGCTCCTACTCCGCCATTATTGTTGATTGGTTAAGGGGTTTTTTGATAATGACTAACCCAGGGAAGAATACTTCGTCCATTAACCAGCAGTCGTACCGATATGCAGGTAAGATTGGCTTGGGGCCTGTAGATCTTGGTAGCGCCCCATACGAGGACTTTATAATATTTGGTCACAAATCAAACTGCAAGTATTGTTTAAGGGAGTTCTTCGGTTATCATTTTTAACGTGGTCGTTGTACGCGCATGACTGGTAGCATAACAATATGCTTATTCGTCCGTACAGGTCAACAGCTCAGCAATTTATGATATTAATCAACATGTAGATGATGTAATCACGTATTTCACTGCATTGCCTCTATCACTTTGCTACGACCTCTGAGGTCGCGAGTTCGTTTCCCGATTTGGGCAAATATTTATATGCGTGAATATTAATATTTGCTTTGGTCTGGGTTTTTTATGTATTTACAAAAAAAACGATCTAAGCATGTTTATCTACATTCTAGAACCCATTATAAATGACAAGCTTTACTTATTAGGGCTCTAGATAGCGCTGCGTAATGTTTCTAAAATTCATTCCTTCTCAAGCGGATGTCATGTTAATGTGCGGTCATAGTAGTCGCTACCTCTTTGAACGTCGAACTTTCGTGAAAATGAGATTTTACAGTTTCAAATCAAAGATCCATCGGCCGTAGTAAATACTATGATTCCGCAAAAATATAGATTTAAGTTTTAGAAAATCGCATGTAATTATAAGAAGGGTGCGTTTGAATAGGCACCAGTAGGAGTATCAACGCTGCGCCGTCGTCGGTACGGGCGGCAGCGGGCATCCCTATCCAAGATAAGATCTGCAGCCTGCGAGTGACACCTGGCCCCGCCCCTCAGTACAATGGGCCCCTTTTTGTTTACCGAGGGAGAGCCATGTATGACATAACTTTGTGTAGATAATTATCGATTTAGACAGCAGTTGAGAGGAGTGAAATTACTGAAGCAAAACTGTCATTAAAAGCTTCTAGAAAAATATGTAAAATTTGTTTTTTTTATGTAATTAAAGTAACGAAATTATGGCTTTACATTGGGGTATATGGGGCCCCATCAAGAGCTTCGGGTTCCAATCTAATCTCATCAGCTAGCCGGACGAAGAACGGATAGATTGGAGGGGAGACGAAAGTCACCATTGTAGAAGCCAAAAATAAGTCAAATCAAGAGAAAGAGTGGGAGAACGGACCCCTGGCTCCAAATTGCAAGCTTAGATGCTGTGATGTTATATTGGGATGATGATGATCACTTTAGATGGTCTCAGAGGTGGGGAGATATATGATTTTTGTAGGCATAGTGTCCTTCTGGCTTGAACGATTCTGACACCATACTCAAAACTACCTAAATGAGTATCAAAATCATTATCATAATCTTAGCGTTGCTCCCGATTACATCCAAGACTCTCACCTCAGAGTCCGAGGTCCAAAGATCAAAAGGATGAGAGGGAGTAAGCACTCCTCTTGATTCGGGTTAGTAGCTTTTATGGGAGCGACTATCGTTTGAACTACCAATCATAAGGAGAAAGCCTACACCAGAGCCTCGGCCGTCAATCAGTAGACGCACCGGCTTGCAGGTGAGATTAACTTGGCTGCGGAGGTCATGGCTGGGCGCCATGCACTCAAAATATAGGTAAGTTATAGAAAATAGGTAAGTCCTCTCGCTCGGCAGCATGATTGCGGCAATGGTGCGGAGCGCGAGCGCGTGGGCCGCCGCCGCCTCCTTCTGCGAGCATGTAATGCTCGCGAAGGAGGTGGCGGAGCGCGCCCGGGAGAGACTTAGAACTCTCCCGGTCCGCCGAGCCCGCAACTTGCTCGCCGCGCGTCGCAGGCAACTCAGGCGCCGGAGGTCGCTTAACGACCTCCGTCCTCCATGAGCGCAGGCCTGGGGGTGGCGGGTGAGGCCACCTGTCACCCCAGCAGAAGCAGGCCGGGACGGTGGGGCGACTAGCGCCCCTCCCCAAACCGGGGCAAGACGGGGACACCGTGGTTCCCAAACCCGAGGGGGCCATCTCGAAACCGGAGATGGCCCAGGGTCAGTCGGGGTGCGAGGGATATGCTCTATGGGCAACCTTACACCCCGGCGTCTGTAGACCCGAGACGGCGTGCGGTTTTAGTCGGTTCAAGCCCGACATAACCGCCCCCGCTGGCACGCGGGGGGGTATCCGAAGGGATTTCCGCACGAAAAAAAAAAAAAAAAAAAAGGTAAGTTATAGAAGATACAATCAACGTCACATAAAAAGTATTCTGATAATACAATCGGAATTTAATCGGAAATAAATGTATTCGGCGGAGGTGCAAAAAAGAATGTATGTTAATATATAATTGGGAATTCTAATACATGCAACCCGGGCGGCCGTTTTTCGCCAACTCTCCTTCTGTAAGGACTGAAATCTTTATTTATTAGAATCGGTAAATTATAAAAGTTCTGTGTTTTATGTCGATCGCATTGTTATTGATGTGATTGCAAAAAGTGTTCCCCGTTTCCATAGATTATAATTGGAAACGAAATTAAGCTAGGACTTGCATTCTTTCTGTTTTTACTCATCTATACCTACCTACATGGAGTTCCTGAAATGATCATTTTACTTAACTATTCATGTGAATACCTAATTATACTCGATGGGTTAATTAATTGGTCAACTAATTTTGCTTATTATTTAAGTATATACCAGCCACGTATTGCCGTCATACCGGGTATGTTAATGGACAGTAGGCTGTCAAATGGAGAACAGCTCTACCCCTTTTTATCTTTTTTACGTGCGGAAATCCCTTCGGATACCCCCCCGCTGGCCAGCGGGGGTGGTTATGTCGTGTCTCGACTAAAACCGCACGGTGTCCTCCCCAAGTGTCCGTTGCCGGGCACCCCGGGTAAGCCCTCGAAAGGATAACCCCAGGGTTGCCGGCGGACTTTGGCCGCCACCGCGGCTTCGCCTGGTGGGGTCGGGTTTTATCCCGCTTCGGTGAGTTGGCAGGCGTGTGTAGGGCACGCACTCTCCCGCGTTCTCTCCCGCTCCCTCTCCGCCGACTCTTTCGCGCGCATTACCTGCTCTCAGAAAGAGGCGACGGCGTGCCACTTGCTCCCGTCGGAGACCACGGCCCTCACCATGGTTTCCAACGAGAGGACGTCCACGCCCAGGACCGCAACGAGATCCCGGCGTTGACTTGTCCCACGCAGGGCACTCCACTAACGTGTGGAGCGCCGTGTCTTCGCTAGGATCCTCGCAGTGCTGGCACTGCGGCGTTGTCTTCCGGTGGATGCGCCACAGATACTTACCGAAACACCCGTGTCCGGTAACCATCTGGCACATCCGGTAGGAGAGGTCCCCATGGTCCCTCTCCAACCACTCCTTCATGATCGGTGTCACCACCGCAATGGTGGATTCCCCCCACCTTGGGTGCTCAAGTCGCACCCTCCATGTCTCCATGAGTTCCCGGTGGAGCTGGGACCGCTGAGCCCTGATTTCTCGGGGCTCCGGCCTATGGCCCCGCTCCAGCGCCTCCTTGCGCCACTGGTACAGCAGCGCAAGGGCTCTCGCTTCCAGGTCCCATGGAGGGGTCCCGGCTGATGACTCTGACGGCCATCGCTTTTAACGGGCTGTTTAATACAGCCACGTTGCGGGCCGCCAGAGTCTCCGCCCATACTGGGGCCCCGTACAGGGCCATGCTCCGCACGATCCCCAGGTACAGTCTCTTAGTGGGGGCGTTGGGTCCCTTAACGTTGGGCATCAGCCGCGATAGCGCGGCCGCAGCCCCCCTCAGTTTCGGGACCAGACTTCGGAGATGTGGTCCGAAGTCCCATCGGCTATCGAGTACGAGCCCAAGGTACTTCATTGTGGGCTCGATGCCGATGCTTACGCCCCCTACGGTTATGCTGGTTCCCGCAGGTGGCCCCCTCCGAGCTCAGCTCTATCCCTTATATTTATATAACAACTACCCGTGACTTCATCCGCGTGCTTTTAGATCGGGGTCTTAATTTATTTGGGATGAAATTAAAGTAGTCGAAATTTCGCCTTATAATATCCAATGAAAGTCCAATCAAAATTGGCCCAGCCGATCCAGAGATTATCCAAATCCAAGAGACACAAAGACTGACAACAAAAAATTTAAAAAGTTGTATTATTTTATAACTACCCAAAAATGATCACAAAATATGTCACTACATATTATATAACAAAGTCCTTCGCCGTGTCTGTCTGTCAATTCACGATAAACTTAAAAACTACTGCACGGATTTTCATGTTGTTTTCACCAATGGATAGTGTTCAGCACAGATTACATAATATTATGGTTTTAGTATATAATTTGTCAAGTTTTTGTATACATTGGCTAAAATGTAATTATATTTGTTGGCGGTGTCTCAAAACATAAGCCATCTGGGAGCTTTTAACGAAAACGCTGCCTAAACCCTTTGACATATAACCAAATTATGTATGGTGGAATTGTGGTGGTGGAAAAGGGTCCCATGGGTAGCGGGAACGGGATCAGAATTTTTTTATAAGTTGGTAGGTATCCTACATTATACCTAAATTCATATATGTGTTTTACTAAAAAGCTGTTATTTTAATATTACAGACACTTCAATTCCATTTATTTGTACAGATAAAAATAGCAATATCATATAATTATATTTACAAAATTAAATACGCAGGTATTTCTTTTGATAAAACTAGATAAAGCCAATAGTTCATAGCTAACGAGCTTGCGAACAAAAGCGATAAACTTGTTTGGTCAACACAGTAGTTTATAGTCTTACTAGATGCCGAAAGGTTACTTTGTAGTCAAGGTACTTATTAGCCAATGGCGGAGCGCGCCCGGGAGAGGCTCAGAACTCTCCCGGCCCGCCGAGCCCGCAACATGCTCGCCGCGCGTCGCAGGCGACTCAGGCGCCGGAGGTCACTCAACGACCTCCGTCCTCCATGAGCGCAGGCCTGGGGGTGGCAGGTGAGGCCGCCTGTCACCCCAGCAGAAGCAGGCCGGGACGGTGGGGCGACTAGCGCCCCTCCCCCAAACCGGGGCAAGACGGGGACACCGTGGTTCCCAAACCTGAGGGGGCCATCTCGAAACCGGAGATGGCCCAGGGTCAGTCGGGGTGCGAGGGATATGCTCTATGGGCAACCTTACACCCCGGCGTCTGCAGACCCGAGGCGGCGTGCGGTTTTAGTCGGTTCAAGCCCGACATAACCGCCCCCGCTGGCCGGCGGGGGGGTATCCGAGGGGATTTCCGCACGAAAAAAAAAAAAAAAAAAGTACTTATTAGCCAATTTGAAATTTATGCACCAGAACGAATTTTATTTGCGAATTTGAGATATTCTTTTTTGGCACTTACGCAAGTGCCAAAAAAGAAAATCTCAAAATCTGGATAATAAAACATAAACGAGAGAGATTAAGTATAACTAATACATCTTCACTTCTACACTAATATTATACAGAGAGAGTCCTGGAGGAACTTTGTGTTTAATGATTTAGATCGGAAAAAGAGAACATCTAGGACGGGACTTGAACCCGCGACCAGTCCCTTACAAGGGGAATGCTCTGATCAACTGAGCCACCTAGACACGTCCCAGATATTCGAAATTCTCCAATACTTTAATACGTCTTAAGGCGACGTTGGAGCCATCTACCGAGATTCTTGCGAACTACGGAAACAATGAATAACTTTACAGTCATTTTTAAACATTGTTTTTTTTTTTTGTGTTTGTTTGAATATTTGAGGTAATGTTTTTTCTTAAATTTTTATATTTGAGTAGATTGAATGAAAGGTAAATTGCGGTTTACGATTTATGACGTATTAAAAAACACTACTTACTAGATCTCGTTGAAACCAATTTTCGGTGGAAGTTTACATGATAATGTACATCATATATTTTTTTAGTTTTATCATTCTCTTATTTTAGAAGTTATAGTGCCCCCCCCCCCACACACTCAAACTGAATAGTATGGGACCCCCGTCCCATTTCACCACTTTGGAAGTGTCTCTCTTGCAAACTATTCAGTTTAGAAAAAAAAATATTAGAAACCTCAATATCATTTTTGAAAATAAAATTTATTGTTTTTTCCTATTTTTTTGTGAAAATCTTAATGCGGTTCACAGAATACATCTACTTACCAAGTTTCAACAGAATAGTTCTTATAGTTTCGGAAAAAAGTGGCTGTGACAAGTGGACGGACAAACAGACAGACATAACGAATCTATAAGGGTTCCGTTTTTTGCCATTTGACAACGGAACCCTAAAAACCTCATATGAACTGAAGCGAAGTGAGGTGGGATTGCTAGTCATTTGTAAAGTTTATAATTATACCTAAATAACATTATTTTTCACTTTCAGATAAAACTACATACCCATAATAGGTCGGACTATACATTCTGACAACATTGCTATGTGTACTTCGACCGTTCACTAGCCAGTTAGACCCAGAAGAAAAAAATAATTCATATTATTATAATTTTACCTCAACTGATTGACTAGACTGTAATATAAAGTGTATAAATTCTGTAAAAACATTGCGTTTATACTCTTTAATGGGACCCCCGTCCCATTTCACCACTTTGGAAGTGTCTCTCTTGCAAACTATTCAGTTTAGAAAAAAAAAAATTAGAAACCTCAATATCATTTTTGAAAATAAAATTTATTGTTTTTTTCCTATTTTTGTGTGAAAATCTTAATGCGGTTCACAGAATACATCTACTTACCAAGTTTCAACAGAATAGTTCTTATAGTTTCGGAAAAAAGTGGCTGTGACAAGTGGACGGACAAACAGACAGACATGACGAATCTATAAGGGTTCCGTTTTTTGCCATTTGACAACGGAACCCTAAAAACCTCATATGAACTGAAGCAAAGTGAGGTGGGATTGCTAGTCGTTTGTAAAGTTTATAATTATACCTAAATAACATTATTTTTCACTTTCAGATTAAACTACATACCCATAATGGTCGGACTATACATTCTGACAACATTGCTATGTGTACTTCGACCGTTCACTAGCCAGTTAGACCCAGAAGAAAAAAATAATTCATATTATTATAATTTTACCTCAACTGATTGACTAGACTGTAATATAAAGTGTATAAATTCTGTAAAAACATTGCGTTTATACTCCAAGACAACTAAGGCCGTTCGCTTTGTACAAATTATTTGCACGAAATTCACTCCGTATTATTTGTCCGAGACGAACTTACTTTTAATAATTAATTACGTTACTTATATCAGAATCTAATCGATTGTAGGTTCGATTCTTTCCTGGGACAATTGCATTATTTATGTGATTCACACAATAATAATAGTTTTCAGTCTGGAAGTCTACCTACCTTATGCAATTGTCCATTAGTTACCATGAGTTGCGAGGTTTATTTACTATGGATACTATGTATGGGTATTATGAATGGTAAATACTCCATCCGAAGGTTACCTGGAAGATATTGTTTTAGCGATAAGGCCACCCATTGTAAGTACATTTAATATTATTACAACATTAGATTTAGTTCGGAAAAGTGAACATCCAGCACGGGACTTGAACGGACACGGTCGCATTGTTTCCGTAGTAAGAATTACGGTAGATGGCTTCAGTGTCGGCCTAAGACGTATAATATATCGGAGACTTTCGAATGTCTAGGTAGCTCAGTTGGTCGGGGTGTGTGTTGGGTAACCTCCTCGCGTGTCGTTCCGATTCCGATCCCGCTGCAGTCCGGCGGGAGCGGAATCGGAGCGGCCGGTACACCCTGGGCGGCGGTCAATGGCTTCCCCTTCATGGGGTTGGCATTGATCGTCGGCTAATATCCAACGTGGCGGGAACACATCGCTCTCAGGAACAGGAGACAGCACGAGCGATGGTGTTAGTGGCTGAGGCCACCATAGGATCCTGTGGGATCCAGGGGCGGGTTGGCCCACTGCTAACGCAGGGGCCGACGGGCACTTGTGCCGCCGTCGGTGAGAGAGGACTAGCCATCCTCTCGCGTTCCGTAATCGGTAGGTGATCAGCAACGACCTAACTGGTGGCTCCAGAAGGGTACGCTGTGATCTTGCTAACCGGAGGGCTTGCCTTTATTGGCCGGCCCACGACAAGGAAAAGTCTATAACACCCGACAGCCCAGTCGTAAAAACCTATGGATACCAGCCGACCTCCATAGTATATAGGCTTATCCAGGTGCAGGGGGCTCCGCCTGGATGGACCACCTTTCCCCCACACTCGTGGGATAAGTTATGGACTCAAACACAACAATAATTAATAAAACGGATCGGATTAAAATTCAAAACAACAACGGCAAGAATAAGGATATCGAGAATGACGGAGTCTGCGCGGAGGCCGCGCAGCACTCAGGCGTGGAGGTGACGCCAAACACCTCGGCGGTGTCGGAGAGTTTCGACACCGCCAACGAGCGAAGTCGGGCGAGCAGCCCGTCGGGTCTGGGCGTACAGCGGACCCGTAAGCGCAGACGGCGCGCAAAGACCCGGCTGGGGGAGGACGCGTCGGATGAGGACTGCACCCTCACCGGGACGACCTCCTCCAGCAGTGACGAGTCGTCAAAGCCTGCGTCAAAGGTGGCAGCAGGCCGCCGAGGGGCGCGAGGTGGAACGAGGGCTGGGCAATCCACCCGAGTCTCCTCGGCCCCTGAGAGGGCCGCGGGCAAGTCACCGCCGAGGCCTTCCACCTCGGCGGTGTCGGAACTAGGTGGGAAGACGCGGTCTCTGATGGAGAAACTCCAGCAAGTGACCGCGTCTTTCCGGGGGTCTCCGAACCCCGATCAGGAGGCGATGCTGCACATTGTGCTCGGCATCGCCTCCGAAAATGAGGCTCTCGCGGCGCAGCTGGCCGAGTCCCGTCGGGAGACGGCTCGACTAGCTGCAGCCGTCGAGGAGCTGAGGAGGGGGATGGCGAGCATAGCGGTCGTGGCCGCTTATATCACGCCGAACCGAGACCAAGCTGCATATGAGCAATGGCTCCGTCAGCTGGCCGTCGTCGTCAATGCCTGCCAGCCCCGTCCGGTCCTTGTGCTCGGGGACTTCAACGCCTGGTCGTATGCCTGGGGTTCCCGACACGAAAGGGGCGCGACGGGGCATAGAGGCAGGGCACTGGTGGACTGGGCCGCACGACTCGGCCTAGTCCTCCTAAATCGGGGAGCCGTGGACACGTTCGTGACCTCGAGGGGTAGCTCCATCGTGGACCTATCGTTCGCGAGCCCCTCGTTGGGCGCTTAAGCGACTTGATAGGTGGTTCCGGGAGGCCATGACCCGTGTCTGTGACGCGGCGATGCCTAGGGCTCCGCCCTATAATCCGAGGGGTCGGGTCTACTGGTGGTCGTCGGAGATCGCGCAGCTCAGACGGGGCTGCGTGATCACGCACCGCCGGTGGGCCCGATTCCGTAGGAGGCGTCGCCGCCCCGCAGATGCGGAGGCCCGAGAGGCGGAGTTGTACGAGGGATACAGGGAGGCCAGACGAGCCCTCCGAGCGGAGATAAGGCGTTCCAAACGGGACGCCTTCCGCGAGCTGCTGGAGACGCTGGAGCGGGACCCTTGGGGGCGGCCCTACCGGATGGTGAGGGGCAAGCTGCGCCCCAAGGCCCCGCCGTTAACCCGGTGTCTCCAGCCGGATCTGCTCGGAGGAGTTGTTGGCTCCCTGTTCCCAGCGCGGGCGGTGGAACATGTTCCACCGCGGATGACTCCGCCTCGGTTGCGCATGGCGCCCGACGTGGAAGACGACGACGTGCCCGAGGTGACTTGGGTAGAACTAGAGCTGGCGGTGAGAAGGCTAAGAGCCAAACACACCGCCCCGGGACCCGACGGCATTCCAGGCCGAGCGTGGGTCCTAGCTCTAGTCGACGACGCTCTCGAGCCCCGACTGAGAGGGCTTCTCAGCGCATGTTTGGAGCGAGGCCAGTTTCCGAAATTGTGGAAGACGGGGAAACTGGGCCTCATCCGAAAGGAGGGGCGCCCGGCGGACTCACCGTCCGCCTACCGGCCCATAGTGTTGCTCGACGAGGTGTGCAAGCTCTTTGAAAGAGTAATTGCGAAGCGCCTCGTCGAGCATCTCTCAAGAGTGGGGCCGGACCTGGCGGATGGCCAATATGGCTTCCGCCAGAGGCGCTCCACCGTGGATGCCATCATGCGCGTGAGGGCTCTGGCGGAGGATGCAGTAGCCCGGGGTGAGGTGATGTTGGCGGTGTCCCTGGACATCGCCAACGCGTTCAACACCTTGCCCTGGAGTTGCATTAGGGAGGCACTCGTGTATCACGAAGTGCCTCTCTACCTCCGCCGCATAGTCGGGGCGTATTTGACGGAGAGAGCCGTCATCTACCCAACCGTGACCGGTCTCGGTCGGCGTGAAATGTCGTGCGGTGTTCCACAGGGATCGGTCCTAGGGCCGCTCCTGTGGAACATCGGATACGACTGGGTGCTTCGCGGTGAGCTCGTAGGCGGTGCCGCCGTCACGTGCTACACGGACGACACGCTCGTGACGGCGTGCGGGGCGACGTACCGCGAAGCGACCCGAAAGGCCACGACCGCGGTTGCCCAAGTCGTTAGGCGGATCCGGCGGCTGGGTCTCGAGGTGGCCCTGCATAAAACCGAGGCCCTGTTCTTCCATGGGCCTCGGAGCAAGCCACCCGAGGGATCCAGTCTCATCGTGGGAGGAAATCGCATCGGCATCAAGCCCCAAATGAAATATTTGAGGCTCGTGCACGACGGCCGATGGGACTTCGGAGAGCACATCCGAAGTCTGGCCCCCAAATTGAAGGGCACAGCTCTTGCTCTGGCTCGGCTGTTGCCCAACATGAGGGGGCCCGATGACTCCTGCAGGAGACTCTACGCGGGGATCGTGCGGTCCATGGCCCTGTATGGGTGCCCAATATGAGCGGAGGCCCTGAGGACCAGAACTGTGCGGATGCTGCGCGCTCCGCAGCGAGTTCTGGCCATCAGGGTCATCCGAGGGTACCACACGATCTCCTTCGAGGCGGCGAGTCTCCTTGCCGGAACTCCGCCATGGGACCTGGAAGCGAGAGCCCTTTCGCAACTGTACCAGTGGCGAAAGGAGGCGCGGGAGCAGGGATGGAACCCCGAGCCTCGAGAAATGGAGGCCGTGCAGTCCCAGCTCCGCCAGGCCATCGTGGTGGAGTGGAAGGAACGACTTGGGCAACCAAGCGCAGGGCACGCCGCAATAGCGGCGGTAAGGCCCATCATGGAGTATTGGCTGGAGAGGCGACACGGAAGCCTCTCCTACCGACTGACGCAGGTGATCTCAGGGAAGGGGTGCTTCGGGGACCACCTGCATCGGATCAGGAAGGAGCCAACGCCTGAGTGTCATCACTGCGACGCGAGCGAGGACTCAGGGCTGCACACGCTGGCGGACTGCCCGGCGTGGGAGGCGCCGAGGCGTGACCTCGTGGCAGCCATCGGGGTGGGAGTCCTCTCGCTCGGCAGCATGATTGCGGCAATGGTGCGGAGCGCGAGCGCGTGGGCCGCTGCCGCCTCCTTCTGCGAGCATGTAATGCTCGCGAAGGAGGTGGCGGAGCGCGCCCGGGAGAGACTTAGAACTCTCCCGGTCCGCCGAGCCCGCAACTTGCTCGCCGCGCGTCGCAGGCAACTCAGGCGCCGGAGGCCGCTTAACGACCTCCGTCCTCCATGAGCGCAGGCCTGGGGGTGGCGGGTGAGGCCACCTGTCACCCCAGCAGAAGCAGGCCGGGACGGTGGGGCGACTAGCGCCCCTCCCCCAAACCGGGGCAAGACGGGGACACCGTGGTTCCCAAACCCGAGGGGGCCATCTCGAAACTGGAGATGGCCCAGGGTCAGTCGGGGTGCGAGGGATATGCTCTATGGGCAACCTTACACCCCGGCGTCTGTAGACCCGAGACGGCGTGCGGTTTTAGTCGGTTCAAGCCCGACATAACCGCCCCCGCTGGCACGCGGGGGGGTATCCGAAGGGATTTCCGCACGATAAAAAAAAAAAAAAAAAGGTAGCTCAGTTGGTCAGAGTATTCCACCTGTAAGGGACTGGTTGCGGGTTCCAGTCTCGCCCCTGATGTTCACTTTTTCTGAACTAAATCTAAAGGAAAATTTAGCATACTAATTGCCACAAAATTTCATTGAACATCAACTATTCTATAAAGAATATTTCCGAAATTATATTATTATTATATTTCCGAAGTCCGAAATATTATATAAAGAATATTTTATTTTATCTTATCTTATTTTTTTTTGTGGCCTATTGTAAGACAAATGCAAAAAAAAAACATACTTTTGAGATTATTACTATCTACAAGCAGTAAATAAAAAAACATGTACCTATTCAATATCTTATCTTTACTTCCTTTCCCAATAAGTTTAAAAGCATCTGGATTCGTGTTCTGAATTCAAATGTGAAGGTGCGACACGCTGCGGGCGTTGACGCGGTGGGAATCGCATTGTTTCACTATCAAGACTAGCACGGGCCACGGGCACGAGTGTACAGCAAACAAAATGAATTACAACGAAAATACATTTGGAAACCAATTACATTTACATAAAACTAGATAGACTCCCATTCTATTACTGCGAACACTGTGTCTATGAAACAATGGCAAATTAACAATTATTATTAATTACTTCGGGCCACCAACCAGGTGGACACAGAAGTCTTAAAATCACGCAAAAAACATCTAATCCAAAATCTTACAGCCACTTTTTATCACTTTTCTCGACGTTTCACATGATTCTAAGTCTAATTAAGCAAAAAAAATTTTTGTGTCGGTCTGTCTGTTGGTCTGGATGTCTGGATGTCTGGATGTCTGTTTACGCAATAACTCAAGAACCACTTATCCGATTTAAACAATTCTTTCGCCAATCATCTTGTTTGGTTAATGGGAAGAACTGATTAGATTTTGGGGTTTGTAAGTTCATACCATACAAATTGTCCCTAAAAATAAGTTTGGCCCGAAGTTTGACAATCACTGTGTGATTTCCGCCCCACTAGATTTCCTTTATTAAATTTTAAACACATATAAAATATATTTTTAAATATATTCTATATATATATATATATAAAAAAAACAAATATATTTAAAAATATAAAAAATAGTGGCCCACCGGCATCGGGTATTAATTTTATTATTATTGTACCCACGATATTGTATAATTATTTTAGATACTTCGTCGTTTTTTACCCTGAATTAGTTCCAAGGTTATCTGCTATACACACTGTTTAGAATCAAATATTCTTCTGAAAGTTACTCAATAAATATCAAAATACAGCATTTTTCCATATTACAATAGTGACAGACTAGCCCACGGCTCACCAGAAACTAAACGGTTATCAGCACCCCCGAACACTAGCAACATTGTAGGCAGCCACTCACGGCTTGACGAACTACTGTAGGAACAAATTACTATCTACCCAATAAATCGGTCTAACTAGGGACACTTGGGACAATTACTTTATACCCTAAGGCAATGGTTTTTGATGAATACCTCGAAATGACGAATTTGATGCTTTTTTGTATTGTGAATGTCATTTTACTTCATTTAACATTTCGCTTCTGACTGGTGTATAGGGTGTACCAAGCATACCTCACCTGCTGATTGATGAACGAGGCTCTTTTTTTTCGCAGACTTTCCTCTCGGGGTTGAAAAAGTCGGATGCAACCGGGCACAACGCTATGATGACGATCATGAACCTTTGGCCCATAACAGTACTACTCTACGGGTTACTCTACTCTTTGGGTATAAGTGATCTTTATACCATACCTACTCTAAAAAGCTTATTTTATTCACGCAAAACAGTGAATAAAAAGGCCTTTTATTCACTGTTTTGTTTTTATTCACTATTTTGGTGTTTGAATTTGGAACACAAAAATATATCCGGTCTCTATTTCAATGCTTACACAAACTCCTTGCGCTAAGATTCGAAATTCAAAACTCTTTGGTGCAAATAAATTCTCGAAATTTCATTGGTCGATATTTGCGACAAGGAGTTTGGCATTAGATTAAAAACTGTTTTGTGTTCTTTGCTGCCTTTATAGAAAAAAAAATAGTGAATTGGCGCCATTTCAAATACTTACTGTGAATTGTACGGACACAACATTTATTTAGTGTTACTTTATAATAAAACGATTGAATTATAATAAATCGATTATGCATTCAAGTGACGAAGAAGATATTGTGTTAACACCTGAATTTATGAAAGAGAGGGCAGCCGATATTGTCGAAAACTTGCTACCCAACAAATCACGGCTGGTTTACATCAAAACCTACGATGAGTTTTGTAAATGGAAAAGTGAAAATCAAGCTTTGGGCACATTTTCTGAGTCTGTTTTCTTAACTTATTTTAATGAACTGTCGAAGAAAAGGAAGTCATCGACATTATGGAGTATATATTCTATGTTGCGGTGTACTGTAAAAACAAGGCATAACATTGATATAAAAACATATTCTAACTTGCAAGCCTATCAGAAGGCTATAAACCGAAAAAATCCCTGGTTTTTACCGCTCCAAATGTTGAACGCTTTTTGAATGAAGCGCCAGACTCGCAATTTTTGGCAGTAAAAGTACGTAATCTTCAACAAATCTTGCTTAATATAAGTAGGTATTTAAGAACTATTTAATTGTAAACCTATCAACATCAATTTTGTAACAGTTTTTCTATTTTTGTTTGCAGGTTGCGTTAATTCTCGGCATTAGTGGAGCCTGTCGTTCAAATAAGCTTGTTAAACTGATAGTGGATGACGTGCAAACGATCTCTGACACTGCTTTACTGATTACTTTAAAGGATACAAAAACGAAAATCGACCGAACCTTCGTAGTCAGAGATGATTACATGAAAATCGTAGAAAAGTATCAAAGTTTTCGTGCAGCGAATACAAACAATAATAGATTCTTTTTGTTCTATTCTAAAAATAAATGTACAAAAAATAGAATCCAATTGGAATAAATAAAATTGGTTCCATGCCAAAAGACATTGCAACATTTTTAAAGCTACCAAATCCCGAGATGTCTACAGGGCATTCTTTCCGAAGAACCTCTGCCACGTTATTAGCAAACACTGGTGCAGATATGACGGAATTAAAGCGACATGGTGGATGGAAGTCCACTACCGTGGCTGAAGGTTATATCGAAGATTGTATCGAAAATAAATCCAAACGCAGCCTTCAGATAGCAAGCAGCATAAACCTAAAGAAACCTGAAGACCCATGGACTCCACGCCCTTCCACGTCCAAAGATGCCCCAGAGTTTCCTCCAGCAGAAAGTTCTGACCATCGACCAGAAACAAATATTGTTTCACAAGTTGACCACTCTAATGATAATAATAAGAAAATTACGCTTAATTTCAGTCATTGCTCTAATTTTAATGTCCATTTCAATTAATGTAACAATTCTTATTTCTTGATTAAATTTCTATTTTCGCTTAAATTATGTCTTTTCTCGTAGTCATGGTATAAAGTATAGTATGCAACTCCTGAATAAAGTACGAATTTATATCGAGGGCCATGAATCACTCGCGTCGTTCAGGATTCTAACAGTTGAATCACTCGCTACGCTCGTGATTCAATCATTAGAATCCTTCACTTTCTCGTGACTCATCTACGGTCCTCGCTATAAATCCGTCCTTTATTCACTAGTTGCATAATATACTATTGTTTTGATTGAATTCTTTTTCGAGCTCAATTCTAAAGTGAATGATGCTTTTCTAAAGAATTTCATGTTTTATAATATTTCTAATTCGAGGCTAGGTTTTGTTTCTAATTTGAAAAGTGTTGTTTTTAAAAACCATGACCACACAGCTAAAATTCTAATAAGACCAATAAGATAAAAACTAAGAGGCAATCTGTTAATATTCTTAAGAAACAAAACTCTATTTTACTCATTTAAAATTCTGCACCGAAGCGTTGTAACATTTTTTATGCGTTTCCCCTTTTACTCGTGGAGGGTATAATTCACCAAAATCTTTATATTTCTTTGTGTGGATGTGAGGGAGAGTGGCCGACTCCCCGCGGCGTGTTGATTATGAGTTACTGGCACGGCGAGCGGCGCCGGAACACGGAAGTCACCCCTCCGCCGCCGCCCTGCGTCATCCCGCCCTAACTTCCGATACCAATCGGCGGGGCCCAGCTTTAGCTAACACTATAACTATTTATTGACATTGTTGCCAGCTTTACCTTGAAATTTATAAGTATCTACTAAGAAATGCAAGTGAATGTTCAATGAACTAAAGATGTTTCTTTGTTGTGGGATTTGTACCTAATTTGGGTGTGTGTTGGGTAACCTCCTCAAGTGTCGCTCCGATTCCGATCCCGCTGCAGTCCGGGGGGAACGGAATCGGAGCGGCCGGTACACCCTGGGCGGCGGTCAATGGCTTCCCCTTCACCCCTTCATAGGGTTGGCATTAATCGTCGGCCAATACCCAACGTGGCGGGAACACATCGCTCTCCGTACTCCTCTGCTTTCAGAGGAGACAGGATGAGCGATGCTGTTAGTGGTGAGATGGCCCAGGGTCAGCCGGGGTGCGAGGGATATGCTCTATGGGTAACCTTACACCCCGGCGTCTGAAGACCCGAGACGGCGTGCGGTTTTAGTCGGTGCAAGCCCGACATAACCGCCCCCGCTGGTCGGCGGGGGGGTATCCGAAGGGATTTCCGCACGATAAAAAAAAAAAAAAAAAAAAAAAAAAAGGTACAAATCCTATTTTTCTAAAATGTTTTAAATTTCACTATTTTCGCCTTCGATACCGATGATGACAACGTACCTAATTATATATACATTTTATACATTATACTATTTTCCAAACTTCGGTTAATTATTTTTAAAATAAATGCTACTATAATTCAATTAAATTTTTAAGCATTTTGTATGCTTACTTTTTCTAAAGATTTAGATCGGAAAAACAGAACATCTAGAACGGGACTTGATCCCGCGACCAGTCCCTTACAGGGGGAATGCTCTGAACAGCTGAGCTATATAGACACATCCCAGATGTTCGAAATTCTCCGATATATTATATACGTCTTAATTTCCATCATCCCTCCATTGTGTCCGAGGCTTTCACCTCTGAGCCCAGGGTTCGTTTAGTTCTCGTCCTCTTGATTTGGCTTATATCTACGGCGTTCCTAGGAGCGACTACCACCTGACCTCCCAACCCCGAGAGGAAAGCCTGCATCAGAGCCTCGTCCGTCAATCAACAAGTAGATACGAGTAGCAGTGAGGTTGGCCTGCATCTTGTAGTTCTTTGTAGGGTCCGTACAGCAAGTTGTCATAGCTCATAGCATCTAGTTGCTTCTCTAGTTACAATATAATATTCTATGTATTTAGTTGCCATTAAATTGGAAAGATTTATCTAACTAGTAATTGAGATGTGTTTAAGTATTATTTATTTCAATAACGTTAATATTTAATTCACCAACCAGGATTTGAAAGTCCCGACATTAATCATAAATATTAATAGCCAAGGCATCTGATGAAACCCGAGAACTAAAATCTATAAGGGATAATGAACATTGCAATGCAAATATATTATAACTTTATTAGTAATACCACAAATAAAATAATATATTATATAGTAATGGGAAACTACAATTAATTATTAAATATTTTTATGTCCGAAGCCTATTATTATCTCCGATGGGTTAGGTAAGGTTGTGTTATTATTATTAGCTATATTTGGTGTTTTTCAATCCCTCATCAAACGACACCCCTAATTACCGCCAGCCGAGTACTTTTTTTGTAACAGAAAACCCTTTAAAGCTGCACGACCCGGGCATCACATACCTACCGCATTCACAATAAACATATATGCGTATAAGAAAATCAACAAACAATTGTACCTTTCTCTTGGAAAACGAACTTAAGTTTGTAGAGATTGATTTATTTTTATAAAATACTAGCCGATGCCAGCGGCTCCGCCCGCGCGGAGGTCGGTTATCGTTTTTTATTCATATCTACTTAACCAAACGAAAACATACGGCAAATTTTAAGTCTGACCAAGACCTGTCTCATAGAAACAATCGTATTAAAATCCATTCAGCAGATTTTGCGCTCATCGCGAACTAACAGACGAGAATTTAAAAAAAAATTGTATTCAGAATAAATATCTTCAATGTACAGACGCAGACGCAACTAATTTATAATTTTATAATAGTATAGACACAGATTTATTATGCATAACGTAGTTATCTCAGGTTGTATGGGGATAAGATCCCGATTTACCGACGAAGCTTTGGCGCAGGTTTTTCTCTCAGGGTTTACCAGATCCCAAGCTCTAAAGTGCTTTGCAAAGGCCATATATGCAATTAGGACTAACGCTGCGATGGTGATTAACGTAATACGTTATAATACTTTGCCTCTACATATTTTATTATTCCTCTGTGCACATCCGGGGTCTGCTGGAAGAAAACTCAACTATGAGTTAAGCTTACCGTTCACACGGAATAGATAAATATTAGGTAGGTAATGGCATGCCTTTGTACGTATAATCTCATTAGATTGTGTAAGATATGCCATTTATGTATTCAAAAAAAATAAAAATAAGTACATAAATATCTAATATCCTTAAACTAGCAATTCTCGTATACATATAGTCTAAATCTCTGAAACGGCTCCAACGATTTACATGAAGTTTAGAATTCAGGGGTTTCGAGGGCGATAAATCGATCTAGCTAGGTTTAATTTTTAGAAAACGTCGTAAAACCCAGTTACCTAGATATTATTCTTATATATTAAGCAAACTTTTCATAAAGAAGTATTAACATACCTACTAATTATTCACCGGTACACTGATCAGTAAATCAGTGTCAGCTGTCGGGATTACACCTCATCATTGACATCTAAACCATGCAGATTACCAGCCGATCATAAAATCATAACTGCTACAAACATCAATCATAGGACACGAGTCACGTGTCACTGATCCTTGCAACGGCTGAAAACAATATTCATAAATAACGGTAACAATATGGCGGATGAGTGGCCACGTGTCGACGCGTGCTTGGCGGATGACAACGCCGCATGTAATTATTTGTGCATACCCACATAAAACGTTCGTTGTAGTTGTGCAGACGGTTTAATAACTTGCGTGCTTAATAGAGCTGAAAGAGTAATATCAGTATATTAAGTATGTATCTGTAGTAACACTAAACTTGCAATCATGCTTTCATACCGAAATTGATATATGGGGCTGTATGGGGCGCCACCAAGATCTCCGGGGCCCAAGCACCTCGAAATACACCTCAAGATGCTCAAGATTTTCTCTCGAAGTTGGGGGTCAGACTGCAGTACCTGCAGTCTGACCTAGATCATGCAAAGTCTTTGGTTTAGTTCTATATGGACAACTTCACAAATTTTCTTTTGACCACGCCAGGCAGGGTTAAAGGTTGGTCAGGGCTTAACATCAACATAAATCGTGTACCATCATGTCATCTACTAAAAAGAATGCATAGACTGTCAACCCGCCTGCTTTCTTATCGCTTCATTACTGCGGCCTCTGTAATCGTGTAATCAGAGGGAAAACTACTCGGTAAACTACCAGCAACTCAAGTCACTCACGCCTAGCCGACAGTAATATTCGTTCCACTGTAGTATTATCTCTACTCCTAAATAAAAAAGGCGTTGCCACATCCGTTGCCAGGGTGAGCACCACGAGGGGGTTTTACCCCAAAATATTTATAATTGTAAGAAATAATCTGCTGTTAAAAATTACAATCAATAAAGCACAATTACAGACAAAGTTAATATATTAATAAACATTCATGGAATTTATGTAAGAGTATTTTAATATTTATGTTTTAATTATTAAACTACTTAGTTACACTGCTTGCACACTAGGTAACTAGTAGCCTTTTCGATATTTTGATAAATTAATAACCGCGTACGATAATACTTAAAGTATGATAATTTTCTCTGATATTACAAAAAGTTTTCACAATCTTTGTTTCAAATAATTTTCGTACTTCCCCCGAATGCTTGAATGTCCAACTAACCATTTTCATTGACCTTCTAATTTGTGAAATTTAAAATTATCCAATATGTATTGGGGCCACTTTATTTTTGTATATTTAAATATTGGCATGGATTATCTCAAGTAGATACACCATTCCAAATTGATTTATTCTCCACCGACATCTACATGTTTTACCATGACAGGCTCACGTGAGGTTGTCAATGTGACAACCTCACGTAAGCCTTCCAAATTATCGGGTATCAAGGCAGATAGATACCTGAGATAAGAGAGACCAGTTAAAATAATAGTAAACAGAAAGACAGATTATTTTTAAGTGTCTAAGTGAGAAATGGAAGTTGTTAAGACAGGCTAATCGAAAACGGTATGATAATTTACAACTGTAAGTCATAAATAATTTATTTTAAATTACTAATGTATACACGTACAGCAACCCAAATTATTTTTTCATTACCTAAAAATGACAACACATCCATCGCTATTTAGATTGATTGAAGAGTGAACTACGCTTCAGTTGCTTCCACAGGATATTCTCACCTTGATAGCTGTATTCAAAAATAGATCTATATTTCTTTTGCTTGGCTTTTATGGACGCGACTGCCGTCTGAACCTCCAACTCAAAGAGGAAAGCCTCCGCAAGAGCCTAGTCTGTCAATCTTAACATGTACCGACTTGTAAATGAGGTTAGCTTGGGCGCCTCAGATCTTGACCCCTGAACGTGCGTTGGCATGAGGTCCCAGGATCCTGGGTGAGTTTCTGAAGTTATACTTCTTTTGGCGCCTTATGGAAAAACGAGAGTAAATTTTTACAATGCGCGTGCACATTTTCACGTAGAAAAACCGACCACCTCAAAACCTAACCCACTTTCAGATGACCTAGAAACTTGATATTTGGCATCAAGGTAGACTATAAGGAATAAACAAAGGCAAATATCTGAAAACTGAAAATTATGGATAACTATTTATTCATTAGAAATTATATGTACGACATAAACAAACAATAAAAGAAACTGATATCGATGTTGTTTTTTAGGGATTTTCTTTAGAAAAGCCCTATTGCTATATCGAGTTGTCGTCGTCGACGTCGTCGTTGCCAATTTTCTGTCACGGTTTTGGGTATGAAGGAGATGAGCTATCGAGTTACTGTTTTCGGTAATAGATTCGTGCGGGGGTGAACCATTGCAAGATAAAGAAAAAATCGCAAAACATCGCAAAAAAAAAATCGCTAAATCGAAAATCCCTTGTATTCGGCTGAGCTCTTCTCAGGAATTCAACTTGTTTTAATGAAAAGTACTATCAAAAGAGTCAAACGTATTCTAAAAGGAATATCATGTCATACATTTAAATTAAATTTCATAAATGTTGCTTTCAAGAAGTATAATTTCTTACGTGCATATATAAGTACACACACACTTTTTTTTGGGTTTATTGACACCGGTGGATATTCGCTAACCTAAGTACCTCAGTGTATACATAACATACTCAATAAATTTAAATAATTGTTGAGGGTCAATGACCTCAACACAACCATTTATTACATATCTACTATGTCTTTACACACATTGTCCTTGAATTCAAAAATAGAACATTTCGCAACTTGATGACGTCAATACATATATTAAACAAGTCAGTTTACATTTAGTTTAATAATAATAACTTTAGTTAATAGCTTTAGTTTACGAAGTAACTATTATCTACTCTGTGCTTTAGTTTCCATTCCCTCAGAATTTGGATGTTACCTCAGTATCCTACAAGTGCTACGGGAAGTATCCTATAATCACAGGATGTGATTTACTTTACTTGATACTTTATTTGATTTAAAAAAATTATATGAACTACAAATCTACAGACGGCTGATATTAATGCATAGATAGCTTAATAGTCAGTATACAATAATATAAACAAATAAAAAATTATAACGAAACAGATAATAACTAATGTACCTACTTACTACATAATGAAATACCTAATAATTTCATCTTTATTGAATCATAAAAAGATAATGGTACAAACGGGTTAAACAAATCTTATAACTCAAATAAACCTAAAATAAAACAAATAATTAAAAGAAACCTAAACCTAAAATGAAATGATGTTCTATGAAACGATATCAGTAATAAAAAGTAACAAATAAACAAATACTACTTTATTTGTATATTTTATTAAAATGATAGTATAACAGTAACGTAAATTGATATTACAAATGATTTCCTTGAACAAAAAGTATCGACGAGGATGGGATTCGAACCCACGCGTGCAGAGCACATTGGATTAGCAGTCCAACGCCTTAACCACTCGGCCACCTCGTCATGCCTTTCACTGTCCAAAATACACAACTTATGCTAGAGAGGCATCTTATAGTGTGGCGATGGTAATCTTTAATGATTGAAAAGTGTTAGTTCGACTATGGACTCTGACGTCATTCACCATTATCGTGTGTTGACCTCAATGTATGTACATTTCACATTCGACTAGTATTAAACAATTATTCATTCATTCATTATAATTCTACTCTAATAAGTATGTTGTACATAAATAACATCAACCCTCTATTTTTATAAAGTACAGGCAGAGATATGTTATCTTAAATTGCCTTAGTCAGTACATAGTATAAAACAAAGTCGCTTTCTCTGTACCTATATCCCTATGTATGCTTAAATCTTTAAAACTACGCAACGAATTTTGATGCGGTTTTTTTTAATAGATAAAGTGATTGAAGAGGAAGGTTTATATGTATAACAACATCCATTGCACCCGTGCGAAGCCGGGGCGGGTCGCTAGTTATTGATATAACCAAAATATTATTAAACAGTAAGAAAGGGGCTGAGTCGAGAATAACAAACATGACCCGTTTGTCATGTTCGACTCTGCCCCCCTACCCTTCCCCCTTTCATACCTAGACTTAAATTACTCTTTTTTTTAATTTAACGTTTGTTGTTTCGAAATTTCCGCACCTGCAACTAATTCCAGCTGAGAGTTGGAACACGCACACGAATTGAATAATTATTAATTATATTTTGCCTTTTACATATAATCATCATAGCTAGAAAAGATGACCCCTGACTGGTACGAAGACGAGATCCGCCACCGTTCCTATAACAGTATGGCAACCACGCGGATCTCGCAATCACCAGTGTGATTAAGTCAAGTTGATTTTAAGTTGAGATTCATAGATAGCAGATCAAGGGATCTGCAACCCTACAAGATTTTCGAAGCTCAAACCAACCTCA
This sequence comes from Cybosia mesomella, assembly GCA_946251805.1. Taxonomy (NCBI): domain Eukaryota; kingdom Metazoa; phylum Arthropoda; class Insecta; order Lepidoptera; family Erebidae; genus Cybosia; species Cybosia mesomella. The sequence goes on along the minus strand of OX276390.1, from coordinate 21,526,477 downwards.
CCTGCAAGCCGGTGAGCCTGCTGTTTGCCAGACGAGATTCTGGTGCAGGCTTTTCACTTGGAGTTGGGTGGTCAGACGGCAGTCGCTCTTATAAAAGTCAAGATAAATTATGGTAAAATGGTAGTAGAATTGACGCTTGGATGAAGAAGACAAAATAGGTTTCGCAAAACGAGTTAAACTGGTATTCAATACCTAACACTATGCCTACTATCATCATCCGCGTTAGTTCCGGTTGCATTCAAATTTTGTACTTTGAAACTCGAGGTCTGCTCTCGTACTCATTCTCTTGATTTGACTTATTATCTTTTGCAGGAGCGACTGCCGTCCTACCCCCATCCCCGAGAGGAAAACCTGCGCCAGAGCCTCCGGTAACAAGTAACAATTCTAATAACAAGTAATAATTCAGTAAGGCGTTTACAAACTCATTAATAATAAAATGGATGAATATTAAATAAGGGGGTAGATGATCGGCAGAAAAGATCAGCAGGGTCGGGGTAGATACGCCGTCACGTATTTCGCGGACGACACGCTCGTGACGGCGTGTGGGGTAACGTACTGCGAATCGAACCTAAAGGCCACGACCGCAGTTGCCCAAGTAGTGGAGCGGATCCGGCGGCTGGGCGTCGAGGTGGCTCTGTATAAAACCAAGGTCCTGTTAGCATTGACTCGACGGGGGCTCGTTAGGTCCATAGCCCTATATGGGTGCCCAATCTGGGTGGAGACCCTGAAGGCCAGAAATGTGCGGATGCTGCGCGCTCCGCAGCGGGTGATAGCCAACAGGGTCATCAGAGGTACCGCACGATTTCCTTCGAAGCGGCGGGTCTTCTTGCCGGAACTCCATCATGGGACCTGAAGGCGAGAGCCCTTTCGCAACTATGTTCGTAGCGAAAGGAGGAGCGAGAGCAGGGACGGGACCCTGAGCCTCGAGAAATCAAGGCCATGCAGTTCCAGTTCCGCCAGGCCATCGTGGTGGAGTGGAAGGAACGAATTGGGTGACCGAGCGCAGGGCACGCCATAGTAGCGGCGGTAAGACCCATCATGGTGAACTGGCTAGTGAGATGACACGGGAGCCTCGCGTACCGGCTGACGCAGTTGATCTCTGGGAAGGGCTGCTTCTGGGACCACCTGTGTCGGATCAGGAGGGAGCTAACGTCTGAGTGCCATCACTGTGATGTACTCAGACGATGGCTCGGCGTGGGATGTGCCGAGGCAAGCCCTCGTGGCAACCCTTGGAGTGGGAATCCTCTCACTCGGCGTCTTGCTCACAGCAGTGGTGCGAAGCGCGAGTGAGCAAGTAATGCACGAGAAGGAGGCGGCAGAGCGCGCCCGGGCGGCGACTCAGACTCAGACTTGGGAAGTCACTCAACGACATCCGTCCACCATGAGCGCAGGCTTGGGAGAGGTGGAGCCCCCTGTCACCCTAGCAGAAGCAGGTCTCCCTCTCTTTGACGGGGACACCGTGGTTCCCAAACCCGAAGCGGCCATCTCGAAACCGGAGATGGCATAGGGTCAGCCAGGGTGCGAGGGAAATGCCTTATGGGGCCACCTTACACCCTGGCGTCTGAAGACCCGAAACGGTGTGCGGTGTTAGCAGGTTCAAATCCGAAATAACCTCCCCCGCTGGTCGTCGGGGGCTATCCGAAGGGAGTTCCGCACGGAAAAACAAAATAGGATCAGGGTAGATATATCGAGGACCGAAGTGTGTTATGCAACCGTTAGTTACACTGGCTTTCAGTGGCGAAGGGTGCCGGGAAGCTAGTGAAAAGGAAATCGACGATCAATGTTTCGACTTCCACCTTCACTATACCTACACATAATTTAAGCATCGATGTATAGGACAATGTCTTTCATTGTATGATAAGGGTGGCTTTTAGAAAACCCTGTTGATGAAGCTCGTGCTTTGAGCTTTGCATCTCTGCAAAGGGAAGCCGTAAGGAATCGCCATATATGGACCCCTCGCCACTGCAGCTGGCCTTAGAGATCCGGATGTGAAGAGTAGGTACGCGGAGTGCAGTCTATTTGGAAGCTGCTTGGTTGGGGAGGGGTGCTTGGTTGGGGATGGGGTGCTTGGTTGGGGACCTCCACGCGGTGCACCCTGGGCAACGGAGACGGCAGCGCCTCTCTCCTAGGGCGGGGGAGACGCTGCCGCCTACGGCCAACTCCGACCGAGGCGAGGACGGCCCTGTTGAGGGCTGTTCGGAAGCTTTCCACGTGTCCCTCTGATTAGCAGATGGCACAGTGGAGAGCAAGTAAGGGGGCCATCTCGAAACCGGAGATGGCCCAGGGTCAGTCGGGGTGCGAGGGATATGCTCTATGGGTAACCTTACACCCCGGCGTCTTAAGACCCGAGACGGCGTGCGGTTTTAGTCGGTTCAAGCCCGACATAACCGCCCCCGCTGGAGACCCTCCGCTCTCCGGGGCGGTATCCGAAGGGATTTCCGCACGAAAAAAAAAAAAAAAAGAAGGTATTAGGTAGGCGGTGCGGCAGCTGCATATATAGGAATCAGCAACATGTGCGCTAAGGCTCGCTTTATTCGGTTATTCCCAGTTGCCCCCACTGTCGACGCCATCCACTGGTGACAAATGGGATTTCTTTCCAATTGCTATTGCAACTTTACATCTATAAACGAATAAGTAAACGTTAAACATTAAAATATCATAGCAAATGCCAATCGAATAGTTCTAACGCCGGCTGTAGCAATGACTAATGATCTACAATGTGTATTTAAAATGATCTACAGGAATCATTTATTTTCCAAACGATCGAGGGACTAAAGTTCACAGACATACTTCAATAGAATAGGAGGTAGAAACAGAAGATAGAAATTTCAATAATAAAGGAGATGCATCAATCCGCGACACTGTCCAGTAAAAAATATATGGCATTTTTATATCGACTAAAGGAGATTACTTAACCATAACTCTCTTTCAAAGCTGTAACCGTTTAAATATTTAATACCTACTTAAGTAGGTAGGTATGATATATAACAGGCCATTGAGCGGACTAATTCGAATCGTAACAAAATTGTGTCATAGTTAAATTTTGGTGTAATTCAAAATTGGTACGCTAAATGAATTGCCTCATTCATACTTCCTGTCTATTGATAATATATCATGTTTAGAGTAATATGAGGACGCGTTTCTACCTTTAAATTACTTCTGTGTTCTGATGATGAATGTATGTGATGATATGTAAGCTTAGTAAATAATACTTATTAAAGATTTATCCATTACTGTCAAAAGTAGAATGTATTCACGCGTCCTATAGCACTTGAGATTTCTTTGATTCTTTGATTCTAGTTCTATCTATGATATGTCTATTGAAAAGATAGAGCATTATTTAAGTGGTAGATTGTCAGACAAGGGTTGAAAGTCACCCATTTCACAGACATACTTCAATAGAATAGGAGGTAGAAACAGAAGATAGAAATTTCAATAATAAAGGAGATGCATCAATCCGCGACACTGTCCAGTAAAAAATATATGGCATTTTTATATCGACTAAAGGAGATTACTTAACCATAACTCTCTTTCAAAGCTGTAACCGTTTAAATATTTAATACCTACTTAAGTAGGTAGGTATGATATATAACAGGCCATTGAGCGGACTAATTCGAATCGTAACAAAATTGTGTCATAGTTAAATTTTGGTGTAATTCAAAATTGGTACGCTAAATGAATTGCCTCATTCATACTTCCTGTCTATTGATAATATATCATGTTTAGAGTAATATGAGGACGCGTTTCTACCTTTAAATTACTTCTGTGTTCTGATGATGAATGTATGTGATGATATGTAAGCTTAGTAAATAATACTTATTAAAGATTTATCCATTACTGTCAAAAGTAGAATGTATTCACGCGTCCTATAGCACTTGAGATTTCTTTGATTCTTTGATTCTAGTTCTATCTATGATATGTCTATTGAAAAGATAGAGCATTATTTAAGTGGTAGATTGTCAGACAAGGGTTGAAAGTCACCCATTTCACCTGAGATATTTCTGGCGCTCGAACGTAGTGAGAGCGCCAATAGTTCGAGGGTGAAATGGGTGGCAATCACCCGAGCTAAACACTCTACTTTTCATTTCGACTATGTGAGGAAATTAAAATACTTCACACACATTTAATGAAACAGGTATGTATTGATAATTAATCAGTTAAAATTTAAAGTAAAATTAGAACAATTTGAAAAAGACAAATTCAATGTTTTGCCGGGAATATTTATGTTGAATCACTTACCGACGGCCTCTGTGGCGTAGCGGTAGTGCATTCGACTGCTACGACAGGGGGCGCGGGTTCAATTCCCGCTCAGTGTAAATATTTGTATGCATGAATATGTATATTTGCATTGGTCTGGGAGTTTCTATGTATAATATGTATGCATTTACAGAAAAAAAAGTATATAAGTATGTTTATCCGCATTCTGGAACCCATAACACAAGCTAGTTAAACTATGCTTACTTTGGGTCTAGAAAGCGCTGTGTAGAATGTCGTAGAATATTTACCGAAACCATTTTTAACCACAATTAACACAAGTTATTTATTTATATTTAATCTCGTTTTCCTACTAATTCTTTAACAAACTTCCATTGTTTTTTTTATTCTGAAAAAAATGTTATATTCACGTACTGCCAACATTATAAAGGTTTTGAAAATCGAATCTATTGGTTACATTGTATGGCAAAACGTAAAATAAAAAAAAATACTTTCCACCAGGCTGTCTACGTCTACTGTCCATGAAAATTACTTTCGAACAGGAGAGATGAAAAATATTTTGACGTTTATATGTGGTTTTGTTTTGTGGTTTGAATTTTACTTAGGTATGTATACCTTTTTTTTTTTTTTTTTTATCGTGCGGAAATCCCTTCGGATACCCCCCCGCGTGCCAGCGGGGGCGGTTATGTCGGGCTTGAACCGACTAAAACCGCACGCCGTCTCGGGTCTACAGACGCCGGGGTGTAAGGTTGCCCATAGAGCATATCCCTCGCACCCCGACTGACCCTGGGCCATCTCCGGTTTCGAGATGGCCCCCTCGGGTTTGGGAACCACGGTGTCCCCGTCTTGCCCCGGTTTGGGGGAGGGGCGCTAGTCGCCCCACCGTCCCGGCCTGCTTCTGCTGGGGTGACAGGTGGCCTCACCCGCCACCCCCAGGCCTGCGCTCATGGAGGACGGAGGTCGTTAAGCGACCTCCGGCGCCTGAGTTGCCTGCGACGCGCGGCGAGCAAGTTGCGGGCTCGGCGGACCGGGAGAGTTCTAAGTCTCTCCCGGGCGCGCTCCGCCACCTCCTTCGCGAGCATTACATGCTCGCAGAAGGAGGCGGCGGCGGCCCACGCGCTCGCGCTCCGCACCATTGCCGCAATCATGCTGCCGAGCGAGAGGACTCCCACCCTATGTATACCTAAGTAAAATTCTAATTTACAAAAAAATAGAATTTGATTTAATTACTTCATTTTACTTTTTTTATAAACTGACTTCAAAAACTAAAAAGTCAGAAATAAGTGAAAAATCCGTTCCCGCAGGGGGAACGCACAGGTAGATTTCGTGAAGCAATTAATATGATCTATGCTTCTTCTATGACCCACGCCGAGTGCATTTTTAACATGTTTAATTTTTTTTCTCGAAAACGGTAACTTTTAGCGAAAAACTTTTCAGACATTTATTTTAGACTTAAAAATGGCCTATCGATTAAACATGTTTCCGACGGCAAGAATATTCACCGGTTAGAAGTTATGATTTTTTTCCCGAAAAATGTTGGTTTTTTCCCCCTCCACTTTTAGTTAAGTTTTAATCTTATAGGTTTATAATTAAAAGTTGTTGGTATTCATGTATACTATGGGATAAAATTAGAACGGTTCGAATATCTTTCATGGAACGTGAAATTTTGAGGAAAAACTGATTTCACAAAAAGTGGGGCCCTACCGTCCCCTTAGGCCGGATTCCACCCGTTCACGAACTTAAACTAAGTTTACACCCAAGCAATTTTTCACCGCAGTTTGAAAGCGATCGGGGCAAAAATGCGACCGTGAGAGTGCCGCAAATGTTGGGAAGTGGAACCATACATACATATATATATAAATATAAACTTTTTGACCAGTGGTCATTTCGGACTCAGGGGGTCATAACTAGACCTCCTATGAAGACATTTTTTTTAAATTCGACAGTAGTCAAGAAACCAATAGGTAGATCGATTTCATCGAAATCTACCTAAAATAACTGAAGTACAGATTAAATTCAGAAGGCAAAAATGCGCGTAAGAGTTTTCTATTGAAATCGGTGCCAAATCCAAAACACAACGTTATAAGATAGAATTTCAAAATCAATCGAGACAGACGTCTATGATGTCAACCTATATGGGTCTGCCCATGTACTAAGGTTAACGTCTAGGTTCTTCAATATATAAAACTATCTGTTTAACCAATTAAACATATTAGACGTATTTGCGCATTTTTATTCAATTTTTAAAATGTTGAACTACTTGGAAAGACAAGTGCAAATAAAGTTTAGCCATGTTAAATAAAGACATTTACTGTTATGCGTTCCAATTGGGAACCGATTATTTTCCCTAACGCATCCGTTAAAGCAAATGATTATACAACTCAACTGACCACAATTGGATAATGATAAAGGACAGGACCTATAAGTATTCCTACACATGAAATAAAAAAAATCCGTTCCCGCAGGGGGAACGCACAGGTAGATTTCGTGAAGCAATTAATATTATTTTATATAGAGAACTACGGACTTACACACACAAGTAAACACAGTAACATTTTAAACATGTTTAATTTTTTTTTCTCGAAAACGGTAACTTTTAGCGAAAAACTTTTCAGACATTTATTTTAGACTTAAAAATGGCCTATCGATTAAAAATGTTTCGACAGCAAGAATGTTCACCGGTTAGAAGTTATGATTTTTTTCCCGAAAAATTTTGGTTTTTCCCCCTCCACTTTTAGTTAAAGTTTTAATCTTATAGGTTTATAATTAAAAGTTGTTGGTGTATACTATGGGATAAAATTAGAACGGTTCGAATATCTTTCATGGAACGTGAAATTTTGAGGAAAAACTGATTTCACAAAAAGTGAGGCCCTACCGTCCCCTTTGGCCGGATTCCACCCGTTCACGAACTTAAACTAAGTTTACACCCAAGCAATTTTTGACCGCAGTTTGAAAGCGATCGGGGCAAAAATGCGACCGTGAGAGTGCCGCAAATTTTGGGAAGTGGAACCATACATACATATATATATTTATATAAACTTTTTGACCAGTGGTCATTTCGGACTCAGGGGGTCATAACTAGACCTCCTATGAAGAATTTTTTTTTAAATTCGACAGTAGTCAAGAAACCAATAGGTAGATCGATTTCATCGAAATCTACCTTTTTTTTTTTTTTTTTTTTTCGTGCGGAAATCCCTTCGGATACCCCCCCGCGTGCCAGCGGGGGCGGTTATGTCGGGCTTGAACCGACTAAAACCGCACGCCGTCTCGGGTCTACAGACGCCGGGGTGTAAGGTTGCCCATAGAGCATATCCCTCGCACCCCGACTGACCCTGGGCCATCTCCGGTTTCGAGATGGCCCCCTCGGGTTTGGGAACCACGGTGTCCCCGTCTTGCCCCGGTTTGGGGGAGGGGCGCTAGTCGCCCCACCGTCCCGGCCTGCTTCTGCTGGGGTGACAGGTGGCCTCACCCGCCACCCCCAGGCCTGCGCTCATGGAGGACGGAGGTCGTTAAGCGACCTCCGGCGCCTGAGTTGCCTGCGACGCGCGGCGAGCAAGTTGCGGGCTCGGCGGACCGGTAGAGTTCTAAGTCTCTCCCGGGCGCGCTCCGCCACCTCTTTCGCGAGCATTACATGCTCGCAGAAGGAGGCGGCGGCGGCCCACGCGCTCGCGCTCCGCACCATTGCCGCAATCATGCTGCCGAGCGAGAGGACTCCCACCCCGATGGCTGCCACGAGGTCACGCCTCGGCGCCTCCCACGCCGGGCAGTCCGCCAGCGTGTGCAGCCCTGAGTCCTCGCTCGCGTCGCAGTGATGACACTCAGGCGTTGGCTCCTTCCTGATCCGATGCAGGTGGTCCCCGAAGCACCCCTTCCCTGAGATCACCTGCGTCAGTCGGTAGGAGAGGCTTCCGTGTCGCCTCTCCAGCCAATCCTCCATGATGGGCCTTACCGCCGCTATTGCGGCGTGCCCTTCATCGAAATCTACCTAAAATTATAGAGGTAAATACGCATATTACATGAAAAGGCGTCACATAAACATGGTCTAGCTAAAAGAACCAGGAGTACGTATCATTCCAGCGACGAGCCTGTCCTGTTCATAAATACAATCTACATTCTAGAATGTTTCGCTATCGAAAAGGGTAATGTCAAAACAAATTATCCTGTGTCAGTCTGTCTCATTGACGATATTTTACCAACAAATGGTACTTCGAGGCGCCATCGCGCCAGTCACGAGCTTCGCTGTCCACTGAATATGACAAATAACATTAAAAATGAAACTACACGAATACCAACATAAAATAAAAATGTCAAAAATTTAAATTAAGGATTAAAATATTTAAATTTAGTGCGGGCTCATCCCGGTCCGTGCAGGTCGCACTGGCTCGTCGAACGCCGGCCAAGTTCAGTCCTATACGGATTCAGTCGCTAGTAAAGCATGGAAACGGATTTTTAAACTTAGAAAGATCATATTTTTGAAGTTGAAAAAAACTCACCTTCCATTTCTTAGACAAACACACATAGAACTAGGTACTTCCGGCCAGTCGGGGTGCGAGGGATATGCTCTATGGGCAACTTTACACCCCGGCGTCTGTAGACCCGAGACGGCGTGCGGTTTTAGTCGGTTCAAGCCCGACATAACCGCCCCCGATGGCACGCGGGGGGGTATCCGAAGGGATTTCCGCACGATAAAAAAAAAAAAAAGGTACTTCCGGCCAGACTACCTAAACACACAAGCACCAAACCTTTTCAAAGTTATTTTTACAGATGTGCAATTGTTCTGCAACTTTTTTTACACATTAAGTGATCAACCAGACTTGAATTGCTGTTGAAAATTGACTACTACAAGATAAAGTTTAAAAAACTGTAACCAGCCCACGAAGAAGTTAAACCATCGATATAGATATTAGAGCCGTTATGTCAAATATTATGTTCAAATCAATTTTGGCAATTTCCAAATTGGCGGACTAGCATTTCATCTCTATGTCCGTAATATATTTTAATTACAATTATATTTTAATTATAGACATGAATGAGTAATTTCTTTTAAGAATAGGAAAGTATAGTCCTAGCTGTCCACCGATAGATGGCGCTAGTAGTATTTTAAATCGCTGAAATTCTACTTTCTACGAATATTATAATCCTACTAATATTATAAATGTGAAAATTTGTGAAGATGTTTGTAAGTTTGGATGTTTGTTACTCAATCACGCTCTAACTGCTGAACGGATGTGACTGAAATTTGGTACATGGATAGATTATAGGCTGGAATACCCCATAGGCTTTATACTTGGAATTATAGACTTTATTCTTGGAATTAGTTCCCATGGGAAGTGAGAACGGTGGCGAAGGCGATAGCTACTACTAATACTATAAAATTGTATTTTTATCTCTTCGTAGTTGTATGCCATAATATTACATTAAATTTATATTATATATATATAAATAATATTATATTTTTGCACTCGGGATTTCTCCGTTTTTAGTTTGATAGATCACTTGATATGATAGCCATACATAGATTTTTAAAGCCTCACGTTTGAAATCTAACATCCGTTATGTTAAATAAAATGTAGCCCTATGCACCCAGAGCATGATAATGAATCGATCGACACCTCATTCATCACAATCAATTCTGTATCTTAGGAGCTACAGTGGAACATACGTAAATACATAAATAGACAGGCAACACACATAACCATACTACAGACATAGTCCACAGTAATATGCCGTAATCTGTTAAAAATTGAAAAAGATTGACTGTTAGCATTGAGAAGATTCATATCAGCAGTCACTGTTATTGATCTGTTAGGACAGGCAGGATAGGCAGTCTTACTAAGTTTCCTCTTTAACATCGGTCACCTAATTCACGGATAACAATAGAAACATATCTGATGAAAAATGATAATAAAACGCATTAGATTTAAGATACTAATCGAAATATTTTTAACAGCCTATTGCAATAGATACCTACGTCCTATTATTAAGTATGTTAGAGGAAAATAAATTCGAAAAAAGAAAGTTGTTGAAAGACGTCTGAATATACAAAAAAAACTAAGAATTTGAAATTTGAGCTAATAAGTAAATCTAAACTCAATAAGTAGCGTTCATAATGACGCTATAAAGTTAGGGTATGAATAAAAGTTCTTTCCATGTTAATCCACGTGGTCGAATACTATAAATTAATGGAGTGTAGTGCCAGAGAATTTTAAATATTTGAAAGCAGAGTTTAGAAAAAATCAAAATCTCCACCAGAGCATAATATATTACATAAAATAAATAATACAATCATGAAGTAGTTATAAATGTAGTGTTTATAAAACGTAATCGTAGTTTTATGGTCCATATATTTGAGAGGGATGGTGGACAGACGTCTCGTGCAGCGAGAGCCCCGATTTGTATTAATTAGTTGCCACGGCACGGCGACAACTCGCATACTTTGTTTACATAAGCTTTCGAACAAGTAAAATTCATTTAAAGGAATTTGGGTACTAAAATAAAGTTTAACTTTATAGCCGTAAAATCAATAGTTAAGTACCTAGAATATTTCAAAAGATTGACCGGAGAACGAATATCGAACTAAATGAGTAAGATTAGGGTTTTAAAAGAATATGTATTAAACCTGACTTACGCCTGCTTTAAATTTCAACAATCAACAAAACAACAAATTCTGTAATTAAAGTTAATCTATAAGTAATCTACTCATTAATTTAAATGCGAGAGCAACTTTGCCTGGCTGTTACTTTTTCACGCTTAGATTGCTAAACTGATTTTCTTTAAATTAAGCATAGATAGATATTTCTGTTTTCAGATGTATTATGTTAATAGCTACTACTAATTTGAATCGAAATAACAAATATGTTCTTCTTCAGGCTATTAACCGATTTTGTTAAAATTAATCATAGATACAAGTAGGGGGGGTATCCGAAGGGATTTCCGCACGATAAAAAAAAAAAAAAAAAAAGATACAAGCAGTTTATAACCTGAAGAAGAATATATTTGTTATTTCGATTCAAAATTAGTAGCAGCTATTAAAATAATATATCTGAAAACAAAAATAAATCATTCAAAGGTTGCAATTTTTAGTGCCTATAGGTAACTACTGTTGAAATAAAAATAATACACAAACTTGTCTTAAAAAATGCCTTTATTCTAAAAAGTCAGTTGTACTAAAACGAAAATAACAATTTTATGCAAAGGTTGTGCAGATTTCAGAAGCTTGTATCGCGCTAGTTTTTGCTCTGTGTTCTAATTGCGCTACAAGCTTCTGAAATGAGCACAACCCTTGCATAAAATTATTATTTTCGTTTTAGTACAACTGATTATAATTATTTAAGAAAAACTTGTTTTAAAAAGAATTTTAACTTTTAGTTTTGTAACGCCATGCGGCACCAGAGTGCTTGCAAAGACCAGCCAACCTTACTCCGACCAGCTCTACACAACGAGTCTATCTTGTTTAGTTCGAGACTACCCACCGTCTCCAGCTTCAGTCCTTGGGCATCGTGTAGCACTAGAGTTTTTTCCAAAAAACATAAGTCCCAAACTAGATAAGTTTGTCCTAGATAGGTTAATCCTAGTTTAGGATTTCCTATGGCCACCATTCTACTCCATTATCAGACCCTAAATACCATGTAACATTAGAGATATAAATGAGTTCAAAGTCGATAGGTTTAACTTGTTTAGTTTAGGAGTTCCTATGGCCATCTTCCTAAGGCCTACTTCCTGATCAGATCCTGAATGCCATGTCACATTAGAGACTTTGTCAAGATAAAACAAATGAGACCAAAATCAGCTTAGCCATAGGAACTCTATAGCCACTTTCCTACTCTATCATAAAACCCATGTGAATGTCAAACCATGTCACCGAGAGTTTGTCAAGACAAAATAAATGAGCACAAATACGATAGGTTTATCTTGTTTAATTTACGAGTTACTATGGCCACCTTCCAACTCCATCAACAGATCAAAGCTTCCAAATTACCGTATTCATGCATTGTCATCCAAACTAAATGTACATGAAAAATTTCATTTCAATCGGTTGAGGATAACTGCCCCAAAATTCAGTTAGAAGATTTGACCCGAACTAAGATACAAACATACAAACCAAGTTGAATAAAAGCTTTTAACAAAAGCCTTGCTGCACTTACATACTTGCAGGAGCATTACATTACGCTACTGATGTTTATAAAAGTTTATTTAAGTTCTTTTTCTGTTACTTGTAAGTTCTGTTTTCTGTTACTTGGACCTAGTAACAGAAAACAGAACTTCGGACATGGAGAATGGAATTAGCGCGTGGCGAAGTATTCGTGTGGTACTTCACTTACAGCTTACTTTTGGCTGAGGTGAAGTTATAGTAACGAGCTCACAAGGCACACAAGGTAGTCAACTTGTTAGTAGGTAGTAGTTACTAACTAATACTTCTCAATAACAATGCCAAAATTTTTCAATATTGGCATCTAATCCTTTTCATTATTCATTATAATAACCAATTAAAACCAATCAACATAAGTATTCAAATTAGCGTCAGGTATAGTCGTACATGCGGGAATACATGAACCTGTTCTTGACAGGTCATAATTCGCACCCCTCCGTAGCTCGGCCACATCGGATGTGCCCGACAGCCGACCTTTGTGTACTAATAGTAGGACTGTATCGAAGGAACCTGTCCTTTACACTCTCCCACATCACTAGAAGGGAAACTCATTTCTTTTTGACAGCAATGTTAAAAGACTTTATAAATTTGTAATATCAAACTTGTTAAGCTACGTGAATTCAGTTTTTGTTTTATTATTAACTTTTTTGAAAGGGGGCTGCACAACATGAACAATTATAAGTTTACCACCGGTGCAGAGTCATAAGTTTAACACAAGTCTTACAGAATTTCTTTTAAATAATTGAATCGTTACTTTAGAACTTTATTTATTCCTTTCAACCTTAATACTATCATTGCAGGTTATTATGGACCTAATGCGATAGCGTAGTGTGGATAAGTTATTGCAATATATATTATGCATACACAACAAAAAACAAAACAAACACAAACACAAACAGTTGGTAACTTATCTACATAAAATTAAATATATTTAACATTATAATGTTATGCATTTAACATTTATAGGCAACGACATAAAATACAACCCTTGCGAATTCACTCATATTGCACGAAAGATATCAATTTGCTGACGAACCTCATTTGTGAGTCGAATAATTCGTGTAAGAGATGCTTTAGCCAATAATTTTTTCCCGGCTAAAAGCAGGACCAGCAGTTGTGTGCGCCGCTGCCATCACACGTACCGATCCGGCACGTTATGGCTCAGATGACACAGCACTCCCAGGTTATAAACTACTCCACGCAGTAGCTTCACTATATATATACAGTGAGCGTAAAGTCTTGTCACACCCTGAGTTATATGTACCCTACCGTACCCAGTACAAAGATTGTAGGGTACATTAACGGTGGAACAGCAGGCCTATCAGAAACGTACATCCGCAATGGCGGACTGAAATTTCGGGAAATCGGACCATAAAACGGGCCCGAAGACGACACATGACAGTTCATTCGGCCTAAACCCTACCATTAAACGACCTGAAACCGCAAAATTCGAAATTTTGCCTGCCTGCCAAAAAAAATTAACAATGAAAATACGATACTATACGACTTAAAGGATTTTTATTTAATATGTTGGTTTACAATATTTCATTTTTTAATTGAAATATATTTTGAAAAAGAACCTCCTTGATATGTTTTATTCAGTCCTGACCAAGAAACAAATCCGAAGTAACTTCATGGTACCTAACTTAAATTAAACTATTAATATTTATACATAATAAGATTTTGTATATTTGTTACTCAATCTCAAAAACGGTTGTTGGTCGGACACGTAAAAAATGGTTGAATTATACAATTCAACTATTCCTGTAGTGTGATTTCTGGTGAAGTAGAACAAAATGGCCACCTCATCTCTCCTCCATCCGTATAGGTAACACACAGTCCAAAGTGTGCCCGGTTGACAGTAATTTGAGACGTGGATCCGTGGATATGGGAGTCTGTTGAATTGAAAAACATATACTTATAGACAGGCGTGGTTATAAATGAAGATACTTTAATTATCTATTCTATATCATATACGAGTATATCATAAAGCTGAAAAGATTGTTTGTTTGTTTGGTCGAATGCGCTAATTTCAGGAACTACTGGTTTGAATTGAAAAAATATTTTTGTGTTGGATAGCCTATTTACTACTATTCAGAGGAGTGGAGTAGTAATCATATATGTCAACAAATCGGGCAAATTTCCTTACAGGTACGACGGGGGATCAAAGTATGTCACGGGCAAAGCTGCAGGCGGACAGCTAACTTTACTATAAAAAACAGCTTTTTTGTTCAGAAAAAATCAACCATAGCCACTGTAGTTTACACAATGCCATTTTAGTGCGAACCATCCTAAATGTATTTCTTGAAAATGTCTGTGAATACATTTTTTGATATGAAGCGAACTTACGAAGTGAAACGATATCTTTGTGGTATAAGGTGTTATTACCTTAGTAATGCCAGCAAGACATAAGTTCTACTGACCTCTGTTAATCGACTGCCGACCAGTATGAGACTTTCTGGATGATTTTATACATGTTTTCTCTCGTATGGTCATGAAACTCCGTTAGGTTATAGGAGTACATAGAGTGGTTTCCGCAACTCGATGTCAATATCCTTGATTCCTATCCATTGTCGGTCACGGTTACCTAATGGCCCAATTGGGGTAGGTGGTGATTAGAATTCCGCCTCGCCTGGTATTCGCACAGTTTTTCTTCCTGGCATCCAAAAGAGCTTTGTTACTGGCAATCACATCACGTGCTCAACTAATTGAATATGATTTTGTACAAGCGTCCTTCATTATTATAAAACTCTATACACAGAATACATTTATTAAATATTTTTTGTATATTTTTCTATAATTCTATCTAGTGCAATCCACAAAGTATACAAAGATGCAAACTCAGCATCACGTAACGCATCTAACCAACGTCACGATCACGTGTGCAGAAGCTGAAGACACAGCCGAAGGTTCTAAAGGTGACTGGGGTGAGCCCCTTATGAAACGAGGTAGTATCGATTGCCACGCCCACCCGCTGCGCGTCGCATAGCAACGGGACGCACCCGCCCTGCCAACTGCCGCCCGCCCGACTACGACGGCGAACGTCTTCTACGCATGCAAACTTCTGTGCGTAATTGGAATTTTCAGTTAGTGAAAATATTTTGTGAAAGGTTTTGTAGAAATAGATGATTTAACCCACCGACTTAAAGTTGAGGAAGTTTATATAAATTGTGTTAACGCTCAATACAAATATATATATTTGCATTGGTCTGGGGGTTTCTATATATAACATGTATTTTTTTACAAAAAAGAAGTATCTAAGTATGTTTATCCGCATTCTAGAACCCATATGACAAGCTTTGCTTAGTTTGGGTATTAGAATAATATTATGTAATCTGTGGTTTGGGCGTTGCGTTATTTGATCTAGAATATTTATTTATTTATCTCGGTGATGAACTATCGGCTTCAGTAAGTTTAATAAATCGGCCAAGCGGGAGTCGGACTCGCACACGAAGGGTTACGTACCATTATCTACCTGTTGCCGTTATCAATATCGGGCAAAAACGAACCAAATAAAATCACGTTTGTTCTATGGAAGCCCCCCTTAAATATTGGTTTTATTTTATTGTAATAACTTATTTTCAAAGTGAATATATAACTAAATATTTCAAGCGTCTAGTTCCTACTGTTGTCAATATCGAGTAAAAACAAGTAAAAAAATCACGTTTGTTGTATGGGCGCCCCCTTAAATATTTATATCTTTGTGTTTTTAGTGTCTTTTGTTATTACGGTAACAGAAATACATAATCTGTGAAAATTTCAACTGTCTAGCTATCACGAGAAATAGCCTTGTGACAGACGGACGGATGGACAGCGGAGCCTTAGTAATAGGGTCACGTTTTACCCTTTGGATACGGAATCCTAATTAAAACTAAGCAATAGTAAACCGTTGAAACGTTCACTATTCAGGCTTAAGAATGGCAACGTTTAAGAAAACCATGTGTTCAGTAGTAGCCGTCTCACGGCTGACAAGATCATTATATTGGTTATATATAACACAAGCACATCTACCAGGCAGTAAGCATTGTTATCACTTAGAAGTTGCCAAGATGTGCTTTCTTAGTAGGTATCCGTATTTCAGGGCACGCCGCAATAGCGGCGGTAAGGCCCATCATGGAAGATTGGCTGGAGAGGCGACACGGAAGCCTCTCCTACCGACTGACGCAGGTGATCTCCGGGAAGGGGTGCTTCGGGGACCACCTGCATCGGATCAGGAAGGAGCCAACGCCTGAGTGTCATCACTGCGACGCGAGCGAGGACTCAGGGCTGCACACGCTGGCGGACTGCCCGGCGTGGGAGGCGCCGAGGCGTGACCTCGTGGCAGCCATCGGGGTGGGAGTCCTCTCGCTCGGCAGCATGATTGCGGCAATGGTGCGGAGCGCGAGTGCGTGGGCCGCCGCCGCCTCCTTCTGCGAGCATGTAATGCTCGCGAAGGAGGTGGCGGAGCGCGCCCGGGAGAGACTTAGAACTCTCCCGGTCCGCCGAGCCCGCAACTTGCTCGCCGCGCGTCGCAGGCGACTCAGGCGCCGGAGGTCGCTTAACGACCTCCGTCCTCCATGAGCGCAGGCCTGGGGGTGGCGGGTGAGGCCACCTGTCACCCCAGCAGAAGCAGGCCGGGACGGTGGGGCGACTAGCGCCCCTCCCCCAAACCGGGGCGAGACGGGGACACCGTGGTTCCCAAACACGAGGGGGCCATCTCGAAACCGGGGATGGCCCAGGGTCAGTCGGGGTGCGAGGGATATGCTCTATGGGCAACCTTACACCCCGGCGTCTGTAGACCCGAGACGGCGTGCGGTTTTAGTCGTTTCAAGCCCGATATAACCGCCCCCGCTGGCACGCGGGGGGGTATCCGAAGAGATTTCCGGACGATAAAAAAAAAAAAAAAAGGTATCCGTATTTCACGAAATTTTGAAGCAATTAGTATGCTTAATTTCCTATTCTTATGCCTGGCTGTAGACTTTTCCGCTTTAAATTTATCCTATAACATTGAAAAAGAGAATCAATTTAGTAAAATATTTAAATATACTAAATTATGGACAAATAGAATACAAAATATTTTCTTTGATTGCATGTGCCAGGTATGTTAGTGAAATTGAAATATTATTATGTTTAGAATAGGCATAGGTGCTTGCGTAAATGTATTTTAGTCACGTAAACGTTAACATTTTTTAAACAAACGACTCTACAAACTATTAACCTAATACCTGATATGTAATTATGTTTTTAATTGTTACATGTTAGTTATTAGGTTAATAGTTAGTGGGGCTGATTCTGATACGTGAACAGGTCAGGTTTTTAACTTAGCATTTCGACCATATAAAACAGGTGGTGACAAGCTGGCTGTTTAACCGATATCACAGTCATTTGCGGAATTTCGTAAGCTGTTTTTAAAAACGAAACCGCCGTACGCCTATTGGAACTACAATTTGAAATATTATGTTGACGATGTTAGTTAGTGTAGACTAAGAACTGCAATAAATTTTCTGAATAATCTTTATAATTAAATAAAATTCCAGTTTATGTTTGTAATGTTAATAGCTTTTTAATTATTGCATTATAAATGCATACATGAAAGGTTACTACTTATTAAAAAAAAAATATTTTATTATTGTCGGTCTGTTTGTTTTTCTGCCTATTCTTTTGGATTTTCATTGGTTAGGCGTAACTTAGACTACTTTATTTCAGAAAGAAAATTATTGTGCGTGTACTCGGCGCCGCGCCGCAAGCCTGTGTATACGAGACCGTACCGCCCCGCAGAGCGCGCCGCAAACTTTGCCGCAGCAGCCGCAGATCGCACCGCAGTCACGCCGGCACACCACGGCTACGTCGCGTCGGCGGGCTGCGGTGCGATCTGCGGCGGGCTGCGGTGCGCTCTGCGGCTTGGCGGCGGCTGCGGTGTGGTTTACTAAAAGCCAAATCTAAATCCACACTGTGTTTTTCTCATGGACCAACTCTGTATTCACAACTAGTTGTGCCATCCCAGAATCTGTTCCCAATTATACAACTACGCACAACGATCGGGCTATCCTATTTCCTACTAATATTATAAATGTGAAACTTTGTGAACATGTTTATATGTTTGTAACTCAATCACACTTTAACGGCTTAATGCATCGGGCTGAAATTTGGTACAGGAATAGATTATAACCTAGAATAATATATAAGATTTTTATTCCTGGAATGCGTTCCCATGGGAAGCGGGAACGGAAACAGAATTTCACGCGGGCGAAGCTGCAGGCAACAGCTAGTAAGAAATAAATAGCATACATATATAACATAAACTCACGCTTATAGCCCCGAAGGGGTAGGCAGAGGTGCTGGCACCCACATTTCGCCAGTTTATGTTTAGGTCCCAATGTAATAGGTGGCGAGCCTATTGCCATTAACCTGGCACTTATAAACCTGCGATAAATAAACTTCGAAAAGCCATTGGTGTGTGCCATGGTAAAACCTGGGATCGAACCTCAGACATCGTCTCAGCAGTCCATTACCCATACCACTAGGCTACCGCGGTTATAAATAGAATTATTACTAATCTCTTCAGCTAAACAAAGGTGTTCCCCGAAATAAAAATTGTACGTTGCTAAAAATGCCAGACAGCTTGGGCATCATACAAAAGTAGGAAATAGAATAATAGGAATGTTTGCAGCTTTGCCCTTGTTTCCAGCGTATGCGGTAGTGACAAGTTGGGCCTATATTAAATACAATTACGATAATGCTGACTTGAAAATTGACAACTTCATAAATTATATGGAGAGATTTATGAAAAAGAAACACTTCAGTCCTTTAATATCTATGTTCGGAGAGCGTCACCGCATTAATAACGTTGTAGAGTCATAGTACTCTACCCCAAATAACGTGTAAACAAGAACATCGTGACTGTGTTACGATTACTAAATGTTATATCATACATACAAATATATACACACGCCTTTTTCTCTCCGGATAGGCAGAGATAACAGCCCGCCATCTGCTTCTGTCCTTATATACTTCACCAGCTTCCTCTACTCTCACTAAACCTTTCAAGAAAACCGCCGGTTTCGAGTGCTTTTAAAATAAAATCTCATGGCATAACTATTTATGTATACATATTTGCTCCTTTGCATTGCCCCGGTTTACCTACCTAATTGCGTGCTATAGCCGCGTTTTTCTCAGGACCAACCTGAGAAAAACGCGGCTATAGCACGCAATTAGGTAGGTAAACCGGGGCAAGACGAGGACACCGTGGTTCCCTAACCCGAGGAGACCATCTCGAAACCGGCGATGACCTTACGCCCCGGCGCGGCGTCTGAAGAACCAGGACGGCGTGCGGTTTTAGTCGGTTCCAGCCCGACATAACCGCCTCCGCTGGCCGGTCCGAGGGGATATCCGCACGAAAAAAAAAGGTAATATGTACCATATACCGCAATATTTCATTAATAAATATTCTTGGACATATTTATTCAGTCAGGTGATTCTCAAAATCGTACGGGAAATCTTTTTATGCCTTGAAATAATAATAAAAAAAAAACATATTTTTAATTTTTTTCTCTGAAGAAAATAACCGGAAAAGTCAACCTTCAATAACGCATCACCGGCATAATTAATGATTAATTAAAGAAGAAGAATCTAAGAATTAAATGATTCCTAAATGATTACTTACGTCAACAGACGTTTACTATTTAAAAATTACTAAAGTTAATGCTGCAATTCATAATGTGTAGCCATTATCATCATCAACCTATTCTAGTCCACTGCTAGACATAGGTCACCCCTAATGATGTCTTCAGCTTGCCGCATCCAGCATCTGCCCGCATAGTCATACAAAAAATGTTTAATGATTATTAAATTTAAACAAGTTGAATTCCTGAGACGAGCTCAGCCGAATACAAGGGATTTTCGATTTAGCGTTTTTTTTTTGCGATTTTTTCTTTATCTTGCAATGGTTCACCCCAGCATGAATCTATTACCGAAAACAGTAACTCGATAGCTCATCTCCTTCATACCCAAAACCGTGACAGAAAATTGGCAACGTCGACGTCGATGACGATAACTCGATAGCAATAGGGCTTTTCTAAAGAAAATCCCTAAAAATCATTATTGCAATATCTTTTGTTGTTCCGTAGTTCTTAAGAATTCCGATAGACAGCACTAACGTGTCGGCCGAGACAAAATGTAGACGAGATTTCGTTATGCCCTGCCTCTCCTTGCGTCATTCGCATTTGCATGCGTCATCGAAAGGAACAGAACCTCTTGGTTCTTTTTTTAAAGACTGTCAAACTTGGCAAGAAATATAAGCTTGCCTTAAAGTTATATTTTACTAACTATAAGATTCACATTATTTTTGCTTACCGAAAGAAAAGTGGGGGAGGTCAGGTTATTTTAGGAACCCTTTATTTTAGTGATAAAATAGTTTAGTGTTATTTTTTATGACATGAACCTACTTGGTTTTTTTTTTATTGGAAACAGGTGTTCTTATTATTTTGTTATTCTATTCTGAAGATATTATCGATGTTAAATAACGGAAATATTATTTTTTTTACGAGCATATAATCAATACCTACACAAACAAATATCTTTAAATTAATGTATGTTCTACTTATAATTTAAATTAGATTATTTTGATTATGTTATTGCACAAAAAATAATTCAACTTTGTAGTCGGAGTTTTAAAATAGGTATTTAAAAAAATATCTATGTAGTTTATAATCGGATACATCACCACATGGGGCAGATATCTCCTATAATAAATAACAATAAATCTTGTAAAACGTTCAAAATTAAATCACCGTACAAAAACAACTCATAAAATGTAAAGTGAACGCTTGGGGTGCAAAACTTAATTTAGAAACAGACCTCTAATGAATTCTAAGCAAGATTTAATAAAGTTTCGGGAACGCACCCTCGACGTTGGGGTAACTAACGCAATTTTGTTTAACACTTTTTCTACAACCGCACGGATGTTTTAACCGGTAGGGTTACTGATTGTGTTATATTGATCCGGATCATGGATAAACTGACCGTGACAGTGATCCAATGCTCATTGAAAAAAAAACTAAATATTTTAACTACAAGCCTTTGGAAGGTAGATACACAGATATAAACTCAACATATGGCAACATATGGCAGCCTTATCGCTAAAAGCAATATGTTACAGGCAACCTTGGAAATTAAAGCTTTATGTAAAAAAAAACAAAGTATTTATTTAAAGCATTTTATTGAAACATTTATTTTATAAAATATTTGTAAAGTGAATATATTTTTTATTTAAAGCTCTCTCCTCCTTCAACGACTGGTAGGTACTTATTTTGTAACTTAAAGAGTAGGTCTATTTGTGTCCTATGTGATTATAAAATTGAACGCGATTTTTCGCGATACTGGGAAATTTCATTTGCATCAGAAATTTAAATTTAGTACCTTTTTTTCCATGCGGAGATCCCCTCAGATACTACTCGGAAAAATGGGTGGCGCTGTCACCGCCAGGCTTGCGCTCATGGAGGACGGAAGTCCTTAAGTGACCTCCGACGTTTGAGTCGCCTACGCGTTCGTGGGCTCTGTGAATCCGGGTGCGGATGCAGGTCCAGGAGAGACAGGTCTTTCCCGGACCTGCCTCGCCGCCTCCTTCTCAAGCATTCCTTGCTCACGGAAGAAGGCAGCAGCAGCCTGCACGCTCGCGCTCCGCACCACCGCTTTGGGCTAGACGTTGAGATAGAGGGCTTCGACTCCGAGGGCCACTACGAGGACCCGCTTCGACACCTTCCACGCTGGGCACTCCGCAAGCGTGTGCTGCCCTGAGACCTCGCTTGCATCACAGTGATGGCACTTCGACGTTTGCTCCTTCCTGACCTGACACAACTGACACGAAGCTATGTTCCACAGGAGCGGCCCAGAACCGATGCCTGCGGAACACCACACCACATCTTACGACGACCGAGGGTACCTACCTAACTAAATAATATACTCCATCCTTATAAATATTGATAACCTATACCCAGGTAAAATCAATACAGCTTCAATTTATCATACGATTCTGTACGAAAGAAATATAATTATAATACACATAAATTGACAAATGACGGCAACTTATAGGAATCGTCCTGGAATATCCATAAAAACAATATAAAACTATGGTGTTATTTATGATCCCTTTATCTAAAAGGAGGATCTTTGTGACGATCGCCTTTTGTCGCTGCCGCGTTTTTTTCGCCACTGTCATGGCGTGCCAAAAAACAGAATCGTTAAAGATGTATCGACCAATTGCGATGGTCGTTTAAACTGTAATCTGTGTCGATTTCTTTGAAGATCCCATCTTTATAGCGTGTCTATGGCCTGATACTGCATAAGATAAGCTTTTGTTTAGTGCCGCGAAGCTAAAAAGGTAGTTAATAGTTCAGTCAAATATTGTCGAAGAAGTTTCATTACGAAAAACGTAAATTGATTTCACGGTTGTCACCGGCATATCTTTTATATAAGCAGAATCAAGAATCACGGGGTTTCTGATATTCATTTATTTACACGTATTATTTTTTAAATTGCCTTCACCGTTAAATGCCTATGTCAAATTTGTACCTATCGGTTAAAATCACACGACGCGACGCGATGTTCCGTCAGGGTCACCTATTGAAATTGTACTTTAGTCGATCAAAGTGAAAGTCCAACATTAACCCAGTTCATAAGATTCACCTGTGGGTACTCAAAAGTTATGTAGATTCTTTTACTTCCAAAAGATATGAGTCGAGGTAATCATAAATACTGTTACTTAAATTATGTTTTATTTTTTAAAGACATACATAATGAATATTTATTAAAACATTAGGATAAAAACTACATAATGTTTGATATAAAGTGTTCGCCTATAATTTGAAACATATTTAGTTTCTTTATACGCGTACCTACAAGAACTACTAATCTTTACACAGTTAAGTGACCTGTATCTAAGGGTGTATGGGGGCCCACCAAGGTCTTCGGGGCCCAAATCAACCTCAATTCCAAACCGGTACAGGTGCTGATTAAAACGTACGAAGTTCTGTTTTTATATGTTTTATATCTTGCAATCTACCTAAGTACTTGGAATTTAGCTAGAGGTTAAGAATTTTGAATTGGTCTTGAACGGAAGTAGTCCAGCGACTAATTCATTTTGTTGTTTTCAAGATGTTATATAAGGTCTTTAAGGGCGACGAAGTTCTGGTGCAGGCTTACCCCTCGGGGTTGCGGGAGTCGTTCCTGAAAAAGCTAAATTAAACAAATCGAAGAAGTAGGAATCAAAGATATTCACAATTAGTATTTTTGTATTTCAATCCATTAGCTTGATCCTGACTCTGGTTTTGGAGCAAGATGGACGTGGTGGCAGTGTCATAAAGACATCTCATGACTTCGATATATCGCGAATTGACACGAAACTCGTACTTAACAAAAGTCATACACAGCAGTTAATTGTAAGTACTACTCATCTTCTGAACAATTTGCTGAACAGTATGCTTCAGTAAGGCCTTGTCGTCTTTTTTGAAAAACAGCATGCCGCTCCACTCATCACCGCTCCATGGCCTAGGTGTTGAACCCTGCTGAACTCGTTCGCTCCCATAGTCGGTAGTAATTCCTCCATCGCCAAGGCATCCAATTTCAGCTGCTTTAGACTAGCCCCTACCTCGCACTGCTTGACTTCGATTATCTCCTCGGTATAGTGGCAGGCACGTGAGTGGGGCTCTATGGTCTTCATCGCTGTCTCGTCGGTTTTATCATCCGTGATTGCGATGCAAGACAAGTTGTCTATAGATTTTCACTATCTCTTGGAGAATCTCGGTGGTAGTTCCACCATCCCTAGTTTTTAGTTTCAGATGGGGCCTTCCCGACTGCTGAGCGAACACCTTTGACCCCCTATTTTGCTCGATCGATAAATAATTCAATCAGTTTTAAATATTTGTTTAAAATGAATGTACACTAATGAGAACATTAGCTAACGTTTAGGATTCATAAGGCTTAGGTGTATACGTCGTAAAACAAAATATTAGATAATAAAATAAATATCTTACTCATTCAATACTCAAGGTAATTTATATAAATAAAAAAGGGCCGATTTAATATGAAATGGCCAAGAGCCAAATAAAATAAATACTATTACAAGATAAAAATCTCTTCAAAAGATTCCTTCAAGAAATATATTACACACCTATCATATTAAAATTATAACCTATAATTTAATTTTCAAAATGGTGTATATAAAAACCTAACGTTGGGTGTTGTCAGGTGAAAAAAAACCGGTCGCACATTCGTTTGACTTTTTTTATGCGTTAACCCTCCTAGCAGTTTGGTGGTACGGGATAGAAAAATGAGGTCTGTTCGTAGAACAAGTATCATAACTCAACGAAAGATGGCCAGCTAAATGTCTCGAACTAATTATGATAAATATGTTTATCTATAACTTGGATATCGAAAGAAAAGTAAACAAACCCCTGATATTTCTTTCATTTCTTTATTTATATCTTATGGCCTACATGACACTGAAAGCTTAACGGTGAACTAAAAATAAGGTCAATTAATTACTGGACTCTAATTAATTCATATTTGATTGGTACCATGCATCAAATGACATTTTATAGTTTTATTAGTTTCAAGTAAAGAGCTTCCACAACTATTTTTTAGTGTAACCAACCGAAACTTAATAATGTAATTATTATGCACGAAGTAATGACCCGAATTTACTTGTAAATGTCCAACAGGTAACACCGAATAATGACTGATAAAAGTTAAAACAAATACATGAAGTAGGTAAGAAAAAATATACTTATGTAAAGAAAAATCAAGTTTCGCCCGGTTTTTTGATGTAATGTATGTTAATTACAATTTTATGAGAAAGGTAAGTCGCTAGTTAACTATAAAAATAAAAGCTTATTTTTATTCAAAGAACTTTGTTTTCAACTATAAAACTTTTATATTATATGTTCGATATATTCAGTCTAGGAAGAAATCAAGTCCCGCTTGCAATCAGTGCGACCGACTGCAGGGAAGACTCAACTGGTCCAGCTTCTGCGACGCGACGACGACGTAGCGAGGGCAAGTGGCCTGTGCTTGGAGTCGTTTTCGCGATGTCAGTTATCCCACGCTCTATAGTCAGAAGTGATAGTTGTTTTACCGTTGTCGCATTTACACTTGGCAATTAGACATAAAAAAAATTTACTGCCTCAAACTTTTTTGGGAAGGATAATGTAGAACTTCAAATGACATACCTACTAGAAACAAATACATTCATATAAAATTATATTCAAAGTTACTTGTGTGGGTAGTTTCTGAAATATCTTGCACATTCATACGGGTGAATCTAGATTTTTTTAGGCAATTGTAATGTATCATCATAGAGTGCGATATTTAAAACTTCAATTATTCTACGCACTTATGAGGACGTAACTTTCTGCGATATTTTGAGGAATATTTAAAGAAGTAAATTATTTCGCGCACTAATTAGAAAGTAAGTTTTTAGAGCATTTTGGGGATATTAATTTAACATAGGTAGAATATTTAACTAAGGTATACGAAAGGTAGGATGCCCGCCAACCAGATGGACTGACGACCTGAAAAGAATGGCTGTGATAGACTGAATGCGGAAGGCGGAGGATCGGGTAATATGGCGAACATTTAATGTCGCCCATGACCAGCAAGAGCCTGCAATAGACTAATCAAATTGATTGAATTAAACGCTGTGGTACCGTTATAAAAGAAAGTCGAACTAAAGCTTAGTTCATCTACATCATTACTCGTAAAATTAACCTCGTAGCAAACAAATAAGTAAAATTTCTATATAATATACTTTTCCCACGTCTGACAAAAGCTCGGCGCCTTGCGCCCGCGCCGCCTGCGCCTGGTCTCGGCCGTGACGGATCGCTCCACGACAGAACACGTTATCTGTCATAATCGTCTGCTACGATTGATTGTGTTTGCAGGTACCCAACCACTCACACCAACAACACAACAGTTATAATATACCTTCCACTTAACCAAAAAAATGATTATTATATTATTAATATTTCCTTTGTTAAATTTTAAAATACATATAAATTATATTTTTAAATACATACTTTATAAAAAACAAAATATATATTTAAAAATGTAATAAATAGTGACCCACCGCCAGCGGGTATAGGGACCAAGCTACCGGTGGTTAGGGCTCCAGAGATAGGAATCTCCTCATATTACGTGTCGTGTCGTGGAGTACTGCCTTCTGCATCAATCCCTGGACCCAACTGCCTAACGCGAGCCTCTTGAGATGTTGATCGCTATTGGCAATCAGTCCGTGAACCGATATGACTATCGGAACAATAATTGCCGAAACCACTCTCCACATTACGACAACTTCGTGAGCCAAATCCAAATATCTTATTTGTTTTTCTTTTTCGACTTTCACGGGATTCTCGTCATGTGGAAAGGTGAAATCGATAATTATAGCGCGGCGCTCTGATGGATCTATCAACACTATATCAGGTTTATTGGCTTCAAAAGTCCTGACAGTGGTGATAGATCGATCCCAGTACAACCTATAATACAGTACCTCTGATTCCACAAGGTTGTACTTTAGAGCAAGCGTTTGATGAAGAATCCTGGCTACTTGGTTATGTTTGGCAAGACAAGAACAACCAGAAATTAAATGTCTAAGGGATTCTCCGGGATGTTGACATGCCTTACATATGTCAACCGCACCATCCTTTAGAATATACCTCAGATTTATTCGTCATCAAAACTTCGTCCATAATAATTACAAAAACCAAACCTTCGGTTTCCCCAAATGGGTCACCGAAGCGTAGCCAAGACACAGATGCTGATAAATCTATATCAGGACCACGGAGAGCCCGATAGAAACGTCCATGCAACTCTCTGCTCTTCCATACCTCCATACGGTCATTAATATTTAGTACCACAGGTTTGCGCCAGTTCTCTTTAGCCAAAGCTAGCGGGGTAAGTCCATTTTCCACCATTACTACATCACGATACATATCAGCGCCATTGTGTTGGAAGTATAATAATAATAAATAAATAAATAAATATTGTACGACAAACTACACAACGCCATCTAGACCCAAACTAAGCAGAGCTTGTCATATGGGTTCTAGAATGCGGATAAACATACTTATATACTTTTTTTTTATAAATGAATACATATTATACATAGAAACACCCAGACCAGCGCAAATACACATTTTTGCACTGAGCGGGAATCGAACCCGCGACCTCTGGCTTAGCAGTCGGACGCACTACCACCACGCCACAGAGGTCGAGTATTCCCTGAGGTTGCACACCTCACAGTCATGGAGGGATTTGGCATTTAAAAAACCATGTTCCCCGCATTTCCGTGGTATGTACAACCTCATCATAGATGAACGCGGATGATGCATTCGGTATGCATTAAGAAGCGTATGGACTCTCCTATCCAGGGTGTCTAGTTCGGTGTGAGTTCCCCTGAGTACACTGAAGGAGTACATTCAAACCGGCATGACACAACCGTTACAGGCGCGCACCTTATTAACGCCAGATAAAAGACTTAAGAACTTTTTCAAGCGGTTTATGAAACGCTTTTGTTCCGTTTGCTTCATGTTAGCTTCTGTTATGCCTAACGCCTGCTATATAATATATACTTATAGGTGTCAATTGCAGAGAGAGACTTGAGTTTTGTGGAATATTAGAGCTCAATCTCATCAGATTCCACCTCTTTTTACATGAGTAACCGCACATTTGTCCACACCAAATTCCATGCTGATAGAGTTACTAAAGGTTTCGGTCACCTTTAACAACGCTATCAGTTGGGAATTGTTGGGGGCAAATAATTTAAGATCATCCATGTAAAGGAGGTGGGATATAACCTGACTGATGGCCCTGAGATGACCCCCTCAGGTTTGGGAACCATGATGTCCCCGGGGGAAAAGGAAAAAAAAACAAAAAAAATAAAGGTACCTAACATAACTTTGTAAACCTAGATTATTTACGCTACTACCTGCCTTTTTCTGTTATTTGGTTCTTCTATTCAGCAAATCCTTAGTTGCAACTAAGAGTCCGGCAAAAGTACGGTTTTGCGTGTGTTGATACACCTCTGCATACTCTTTCTGGATTAACAGGTTTGAATATACGGTATTATACTACTGGTTAAGACGTCGGACATACCTACGATCGAGAGGTCACGGATTTGCACCCCGGTCTTATACCTATTACCGATGTGACTCAGTTGTAACATAAGTCGTTTAACTTAACTGGAAAGGTTAAGAGGAATACAAGTGATTTCGGTTACTCCGGTTCTTCAAAAAAATGTAGACTAGTACTGTCACCCCAGCAGAAGCAGGCCGGGACGGTGGGGCGACTAGCGCCCCTCCCCCAAACCGGGGCAAGACGGGGACACCGTGGTTCCCAAACCCGAGGGGGCCATCTCGAAACCGGAGATGGCCCAGGGTCAGTCGGGGTGCGAGGGATATGCTCTATGGGCAACCTTACACTCCGGCGTCTGCAGACCCAAGACGGCGTGCGGTTTTAGTCGGTTCGAGCCCGACATAACCGCCCCCGCTGGCCGGCGGGGGGGTATCCGAGGGGATTTCCGCACGAAAAAAAAAAAAAAAAAAAAAGGTACCAAGTGGAAAACAAGTAGTTACCAATACAAATATTCATAACATTGCTAACAAATATCGCACTGGATTTCAGTAAATTTACCGTATACTGATACGAGTTCAATTTCGGTTAGTACCATAATATAAATCTGCTGAAATTAGATCCTTGGTTACTCATGACATTCTGTAAGTAAATGATTCAAACCAAGACTTACCCGAAAACGAAAACTTTATTGATCCACAAGTAGTGCCTCTGCCAAAAGATATGTTTATTGTTAAAAAGTAGTCATACGCTTGTGATAGTCACGTATCTTCCCAAAAAAAACCCTAAGAATTTGATAGTAAAAAAATCCTACTAAGGTTTATGAACTTCTGTTACATGAAACTATGAAATTACAGATGATTCTATAGCAAGTCAACGGAATATAATATTACATAAAATATATTTAAAGATGGTCCTAAGCATTGACGTCAGCAAACAATTCTGATCCTTTAAAATTATTAACTGTTGAATAGCATAATCTATTTTAAATTTAGTTCGATTCAAAAGAATCAAACCGTTAGAGTGCCACAGGTGGTGTTGTGCACTAGATGTTTTTTGGAATTATGAAAACGCACAAAGGTCCGTCAGCAACAATGGTCGCTATCGAATTGTACAAGCCGACACGACAGATGCAACAATACCACGTCCAATGATTAATCGTTTACATCAACTAATGTTTTATATGCACAAATAAAAAATATGTTGTGAAAAAATTAAACAGAACTTTTTGCCTTTTGTTTATTGCGACGACGCCAACATGTCTGCACCACACCGATTCGAATTTAGAAGGACGATCATTAATTATATTTTGTCTTACTCACGCATTCCATTTTCGAAGTCGATATGATCTATAGATCCGATCTAAGAGTCTATCGATCACGCGCATTGGAATCTAAATTTATTCATTTAGTGGCATCTTTTTGCGGATGATGTTTGACGTATGGACTTCATGATGAATCGTTCGTGTTTAAGCTTAAATTATAGTTTCAATCACCGTGTCTAATGTTAATTATATGAATGGTGATTGTTTACCTGCGTATGACGTCATATAATAGTGACGCTGCATCCAAAAAGTGGACAAATTTTAGACGTATAAAAGTATAGGTACCTTTTTTTTTCGTGCGGAAATCCCTTCGGATACCCGCCGGCCAGCGGGGGCGGTTATGTCGGGCTTGAACCGACTAAAACCGCACGCCGTCTCGGGTCTTCAGACGCCGGGGTAATTGAGTTAATCAACAACTCCTTTTATTGTATTATTAGTAGATATATCAGATGATAAAATTTAAAAAACTCATTTGACAAAGAGTGACAAAGAGCAGACCCACACAGAATCGAGCAATTCCGTAGAAAAAGACTTTATCAGTGGATAACTAATTAACTCTAAACAATATTTCATCCGCCGAGATTGCATGATGCGAGACAAAAAACGAAAGGTCGGAATGACCGCGCCAAAACCAAAACGTTCTGTCCAACCCAAAACAAATAAAAATTAAACAAAAACGAAGCCGGTTAATAAGCTGGATGACATTTGGGAATTCGAAAAATTCATTCAAAACGTTATTAATAGCAGTCTTGAAGTGGGTCCCTCTATATGATTATTAAAATGAGAAGACAACAATTACTTATCCTTAGACAAAATCCACTGGCTCCATTAATCCGGCCCATGTTTCGGTTAGACGTCATTGTTTTATTGCCTACACAGCCTCTCGTAATGTACCTCGAGTCGTACTCTTGTTTCATTTTAAACATTGCTTCTTCGTAACAAGTCCCGGATAGCGTGATAGCAAATAATTTTATAAGGACCTTTAACAATATGTCAAAACGTTTTAGTTTTTCTTGTTTTTAATAAATAATACGTTCACTCATAAGTTTACATTGTTCGGTCTCGTCGGCGAGGCTCCGTTGCGACGATATTTCTCAAAATGTATCTTGTAAAAAGTTTCAAAGCGGGTTCTTTATGCTTTTGGGGCCTGCATTTGTTATTATGGGAGAATGATAATGTGATTATTGTTTTGCGAGCTTTGGAATGATTGATAGTCAATTGTCACGGCTAATGAAGTGCTTTCGAAATATTCAATTTTATGCGCTATTTATCAAAAAGCCAGAGCGAGTATTTATGTAAGGTATTTGAATGTTCAAAATAGTTTCTAGTTCATTCCGATTACTTGGCAGATTACTGAAACAATATGTCTAATGAGACTTCATAATGCCTACCATATATTGTAAGTTATTCTTAAAAATAGTTTTCAATTACATTATAAAGTTAAGTATATAAACGAACGTAACAGTTCATTAGTTGTAAATAGCAAAACATATTACGATACAATCGCTCTTTATTATCTCCACAAGTCGGGACAATGGCTCATATATTAATAATTCACGCTTATAATACTATTAGATGTAATTTTAATTTGGTCTCCGCTTCACTGTTGTTGTCTTTTTTATGTTTATAGGATTTCGTCAATAGCCTTTATTATAGCGATTCGTGTTGGTCGTCGATTGTACTCTTCGGACGATTGTCTGATATAACATCGATATTGTTCAATCGAATTTAATTTCTGTGGCGCCGAACTCACTTACGCATCTGACGGGTTGGGAGTGACGACCGATGTTATCTCACTCAA
Source organism: Cybosia mesomella (assembly GCA_946251805.1). Classification (NCBI taxonomy): domain Eukaryota; kingdom Metazoa; phylum Arthropoda; class Insecta; order Lepidoptera; family Erebidae; genus Cybosia; species Cybosia mesomella. The sequence goes on along the minus strand of OX276390.1, from coordinate 21,494,890 downwards.
CAAATTTAATAAGGTCATGACCTCTAACACAACTTATTTGATATTTTTGCGAAATATATTGTGATAGAACTGTTGAAATTGTATTTGAATGCTGATCAAATACTGAAGCTCATTTTGCAATAGAGTTAATTCTAGACTAAATAATAGCCTAAGAATTAGCAAAACATTTGATCGACCCTTCACATGAGCGGATTTTTTTGTCGTTACTTGGTCAGAGAATAAGCTATGTTGCTCGTCTTCTGGGTCTCTTCACTAATAGGTACGGATTGTCAATCCGTATATATATCAGGAAATTTGAATTGTATGTAGGTACTGAGGTTGGTTGGCAAAATACCTCTTATATTATATCCGTTTAAAGTGTTATAGGTACCTAATATTTATCTTTACATATACCTATATTATGTAAGTATGTATAAGTAATATTATTTTCAATAAAATATTTAACTTAAGTAACTTAAATAAATTATGGGATGTTTTCTCTGCCTACCCTAAAGAAAAAGGTGTAAGAGTATGAGTAATTGTCATAGTATAGTTTCAATTATATTTTAAGGTAAGTCTAATGTTTACTACAGAAATTTTAATGCCTAAATAGGGTCTAGGTTCGGCAGCGTGAGTGTGACGCCCTTGATGTTGCACACGTCCATAGACCACGGTAACCGCTGCCCATCAGATGGGCCGTGTGCATATCTGCCATCTGGTGGTATAAAAAAAATGTAATTTAAATATAAATTTACCTGCAATGTTTGCGCCTGGTAAGTTGTTACCATAACACGTAAAGACACTCGTATTATACTCAACATCAGAGAATTGAATGAGGCTCTTTTAGAACTAAAACGTTCCTTTAATTGTAACTTCATCGTTTGAGTTACAAAACATGGGAATAAACAAATAAAAGTTCGTGTTTAGTAATAAAATATACACAAACAAATTTAGATATAATTACAAAACGGATCTATAGTAAGAATAAATCATTTACCGTTCAACTCTCACGCACGTCTAGGTTCAACATTCGTTGTAATATGTTTTACAACAAAAAGTATCAGTAAATTAACATTTTACTCGGCCAATATTTCACCGAGGCGCCTGAGAATATTTACAATTATCGTATTATTTGTTTTGGAGTGAGTTTTTGTCCGGTTCTTCTTGAAAAATAAAAGGCCTTGCATGTTAGGGGGCGGTGCTGCCCCGCCCGGGACCCACAACCTGCTTATTATCCACTTAAAGACATCACTTCTGTGCAAAATAACTTATTTTGACATATGGGAATGGTATTACAAGTTGAAAATTCCTTCACTCCATTTCTTTGTTCTCATTTCTTGTAACACTACATGAATCATACCTAGGTACCTACTTTAGTACTTACTTTTTTTTTCTATTAGAGTAGCAATCCAGGCCACGAATCATCTTCGGTCGGCGTGAAATGTCGTGCGGTGTTCCACAGGGATCGGTCCTGGGGCCGCTCCTGTGGAACATCGGATACGACTGGGTGCTTCGCGGTGAGCTCGTAGGCGGTGCCGCCGTCACGTGCTACGCGGACGACACGCTCGTGACGGCGTGCGGGGCGACGTACCGCGAAGCGACCCGAAAGGCCACGACCGCGGTTGCCCAAGTCGTTAGGCGGATCCGGCGGCTGGGTCTCGAGGTGGCCCTGCATAAAACCGAGGCCCTGTTCTTCCATGGGCCTCGGAGCAAGCCACCCGAGGGATCCAGTCTCATCGTGGGAGGAAATCGAATCGGCATCAAGCCCCAAATGAAATATTTGGGGCTCGTGCTCGACGGCCGATGGGACTTCGGAGAGCACATCCGAAGTCTGGCCCCCAAATTGAAGGGCACAGCTCTTGCTCTGGCTCGGCTGTTGCCCAACATGAGGGGGCCCGATGACTCCTGCAGGAGACTCTACGCGGGGATCGTGCGGTCCATGGCCCTGTATGGGTGCCCAATATGGGCGGAGGCCCTGAGGACCAGAACTGTGCAGATGCTGCGCGCTCCGCAGCGAGTTCTGGCCATCAGGGTCATCCGAGGGTACCGCACGATCTCCTTCGAGGCGGCGAGTCTCCTTGCCGGAACTCCGCCATGGGACCTGGAAGCGAGAGCCCTTTCGCAACTGAGTGGCGAAAGGAGGCGCGGGAGCAGGGATGGAACCCCGAGCCTCGAGAAATCGAGGCCGTGCAGTCCCAGCTCCGCCAGGCCATCGTGGTGGAGTGGAAGGAACGACTTGGGCAACCAAGCGCAGGGCACGCCGCAATAGCGGCGGTAAGGCCCATCATGGAGGATTGGCTGGAGAGGCGACACGGAAGCCTCTCCTACCGACTGACGCAGGTGATCTCAGGGAAGGGGTGCTTCGGGGACCACCTGCATCGGATCAGGAAGGAGCCAACGCCTGAGTGTCATCACTGCGGCGCGAGCGAGGACTCAGGGCTGCACACGCTGGCGGACTGCCCGGCGTGGGAGGCGCCGAGGCGTGACCTCGTGGCAGCCATCGGGGTGGGAGTCCTCTCGCTCGGCAGCATGATTGCGGCAATGGTGCGGAGCGCGAGCGCGTGGGCCGCCGCCGCCTCCTTCTGCGAGCATGTAATGCTCGCGAAGGAGGTGGCGGAGCGCGCCCGGGAGAGACTTAGAACTCTCCCGGTCCGCCGAGCCCGCAACTTGCTCGCCGCGCGTCGCAGGCAACTCAGGCGCCGGAGGTCGCTTAACGACCTCCGTCCTCCATGAGCGCAGGCCTGGGGGTGGCGGGTGAGGCCACCTGTCACCCCAGCAGAAGCAGGCCGGGTCGGTGGGGCGACTAGCGCCCCTCCCCCAAACCGGGGCAAGACGGGGACACCGTGGTTCCCAAACCCGAGGGGGCCATCTCGAAACCGGAGATGGCCCAGGCCCCCTCGGGTTTGGGAACCACGGTGTCTCCGTCTCAGTGAGTGTGAGAGAGTGTCTCAGCGTGTGCAGCCCTGAGTCCTCGCTCGCGTCGCAGTGATGACACTCAGGCGTTGGCTCCTTCCTGATCCGATGCAGGTGGTCCCCGAAGCACCCCTTCCCGGAGATCACCTGCGTCAGTCGGTAGGAGAGGCTTCCGTGTTGCCTCTCTAGCCAATCCTCCATGATGGGCCTTACCGCCGCTATTGCGGCGTGCCCTTATTTTACCGTACCTATGACATTAAGTACATACTTACTAGCGACAACATTGAATGATGTAATAATATGTACAGCTTGTTCTTTTTTTAAATCCGTATTTTTTAAGATAACAGGTTTTGAATAATGAGTATCTGCGCACTCTTTTAAATTTGTTATACTTGCAGGCTCGGTATTTTATTTCAAGAAGACAACGCCATCTATACAGTTTGTGAAGAACTGAAATGATACCTTATCCACAAGTATGTCGGAATCACACACTTTTGTTTATCTTGTGTTTAATAATAATTTTAGTATTTTATTACACTATAATATGTTTTATTGAGAATTTTATTACTAGCAATTGCCCAGCCTATATACTGTTTAAAATCTATATAATATAATATAAATGAATCCCTATTTCCTTTTGTCACGAATCACGCGTGAACTGATGGACCGATTTCGCTAATTCTTTTTTTGTTGTGTTCGTTATTGTCAGGAGAAGGTCAGGTTTTCTTCAGCAGCCTCACAGCCCCCTTTCTTCTTTTTACCAATTTTCCCAATAGGCACTTGAGGTTGGGGTGCGACTGGTTAGATCACCTCCAAGTTTGGTGCACCCTGGGCAACGTGGGCGATGACGCATCATTGATTGCTCCTCTGGAGTAGCTGGCGTCAACGTCAACGGCCAAGAATCTGACCAACTGGCCCTTTACAAGGCCAGCTGACCCCATTACACGAGAGGGTCGGGGCATGGCGGGCCTGCAAGGCCCACGGGGGTGGGGGCCGCTCCAGGTACCCCTCTGCTGGGGGGTCTCTCTCTAACCACCCCCGCTGGCACGCGGGGGGGTATCCGAAGGGATTTCCGCACGAAAAAAAAAAAAAAGGTACCCCTCTGCTGTTATTAGAGGGGACACTGCGAATGGCCCAGGGTCAGTCGGAGTGTGAGGGATATGCTCTAATGGGTAACCTTACACCCCGGCGTCTGTAGACCCGAGACGGCGTGCGGTTTTAGTCGGTTCAAGCCCGACATAACCGCCCCCGCTGGCTGGCGGGGGGGTATCCGAAGGGATTTCCGCACAAAAAAAAACAAAAAGGCACTTGAGGTTGCACGCCGGAGGTCTCTGAACAACCTCCTACCTACATGCCGGGACGGCGGGGTGACTAGCACTCCCTCTCTCCCCTTTCCTTGGCAAGACGGGGACACCGTGGTTCCTAAACCCGAGCGGGCCATCGCGAAACCGGAGATGGCCCATGGTCAATCGGGGTGCGAGGGAAATGCCTTATGGGCAACCTAACACCCTGGCATCTCAAGACGGTTTAATTTAGTCGGTTCAAGCCCAACATAACCTCCCCCGCTGGCCGGCGGGGGGTATCCGAGGTGATTTCCGCACGAAAAAAGAAGGCACTTGAGGTTGTAGTCACTCAATAATTCCAGCTCTAATATTTTTTATAGCACATGCGGCAGACAATCACACACCTGTGAAATACCAGTGGCGTCACACTGGTAACCCTGTGAAATCCTCTGTGACTTTTGAAATAGATGTAAATCTCAACAACAAGATAATAACTGTTACAAACGTGAAGAGACTAGGGGAAGTAGTGACATCACCGTCAGTCTAATTCTGCATTCCTTATAATTAGTATTTAATTAAGTTATATAGATTTCAGATTATTGTTTTAAAAGTTAATTTCTGATTAGTCATTAATAATTGATTAAGTGCTAAATTGAATAACGATGTATCGAGACATATATTTTTTGAGTGGGTATCATTGTACGCGGTTATAAAAACACGATGTACAATCATTTGAGCTCTCAGTTCGCTGTAAGACGCTGAATAAACAACAACTGTATTGACGCTGCCTATTATTCCAAATATACATCTTCGCCCAATCTCGGCCTATACCTCTTCGTTACACTTCAGAAATGGGATAGAACAAAATAAGAATGCCACCACACTCCAGCAGTTCGAGGAAATGAATATCCAGCGAGACTTCAGCTAATACGACCAGTGAAGACGAAAATGTAAGCAATTTTTTTTTCTGAGTACCTACCACACATTTGGACGCTGAAATCATCCCTAAGTTTGATCCTGAACTTCTGTTTTTCTATGCACAAATGTAAAAGGTTGGTTACACAAAATCGAGTAGCTAGGAGCCTCTACGAAGTTAGTGAGTGTGACAATATTTTTTCCATACAAATTCGTCTTCGTGGCGTAGCACGGGAATGACATAATGATCTGGATGATTACGGCACCTCGTGAACTAATTGGAAAGATAGGTTAACAAAAGCATTTCCCCGTTCCACTTATTTGTTGACCGCCTACGAGAAAATGATAAAACGAAAAAAAAATCCAAGGATTTTATCAGCTTTTGAAAATTCTATGAAGGTAGAATAATAATAATCTCTTTATACATTTACACATCAAAAACATTGGGAGCAAAATCGACCTGGCAGTAAGGGACAGCAGCAAGCGCCGCCCGCGCCGAGGACCTGCTACAACTGGCGGGATGGCCCAGCCGCTGCCACCTGCTGCTATGCAGCCGGTACTTCGCAGCCCGCTTCCAGAGCTGCGTAGTATACTACTTCTTTGCATCACGAATCACGGAGGCCCCAGCACACGCTACTGGTACGGAATGTATAGTTCACTACTATTTGCATTCTAAAAACTCTATCCGCATTGTTTGTAAAATTTGTTTCGATTAATAATTGATTGTTGGCTGATAATTACGAATACGAGAGGTCTACCTAGTTTATACTAGAGATTTAGAAATTACGGCTGTAAGTTAACCTACATACATACAAAACCTATTCTCACATATTTATTACCCAAGTTGGGCATAGAAAATTATCCAGATCCATCATCTGCTTCTGTTCACACACACACTTCCGAGTTTAAACTAGTCAAACGCTTCGAGGTTTACATACACTGTCACTAAGCAAAGTACGATTTAAACTTCATACCGACGAATGTTAATCTAAACAATATAAATAGTTATTTGACAACCATCCATCCAAAAGTGAACCAGGTACGTAGGTACCAACTTCTCAAGCGTTAAGTTCTTAGTCTGCATCTGACTACTAGCCGTTGCCCGCGGTTCCGCCCGCGTAGATGTCGATGATCGCGACCAACGAACTATGTCGTATCCTTAATTTCCTAACATCTTTTGAATGGAATGTTCCGATTTCAATAATACCAAATGTAATCAACAGGTATTGAAACAGTCTTGAATACGCAACCATATATGTGGATAAGAATTAATACAAATATGGATAGCATTCTGATTTTGATGGGCATTCCTATTAACTTTAAAAATGTAAAAAAGTAGTTATACTGACATAACTACAATACGAGTAGTTGGACATAAGGTCTCTCGAAGTTTTTTGTAAATATTGATATGTTCTATAATATTGTAGAACATTGCTCTATCATCAATACTTACCGCAGCGCATGCGATGAAAGATTTTATGACTAATATTTTTATACCTTCGAGTTGATTTTTCTAGTAGTAAAAATAGCCAATGTTACTCGCTGATAATGTCTCACTAAAACGGTAAAAGAATTTTTGAAATCGGCCCAATAGTTTTTATGTTTATTCGTTACATACAACCATCCAAAATACAAATATTCTCTCTTAATAATATTAGTGTAGATGTAAAAGTTTCACTATTAACATGAGGAGCTGTTGTTGCGATGCTTGTATTTACACAGAACACTATACACCATTGAATACTTTGCTAGTTAAGAGAACAATCCTTTATTATTTTATTCATCAAACTGTTTAAACACAAAAATCGTACCAACTACGAGTGATAAACATAGGCAATACGGATTAGTACACGGTAGATACCGATAGTTAGATGTTAAAGTACCTACCCTGCAAGAAAACAAAAATTTGCTACATTTGCGAATATTGATTTTTGTGAAATAGATGAGTGTAATACGTGTCGTTAGACATAAATGTTTACAGTTATAGATATACATAGTAGAAATTACGAGACTCGCAAATGCTCGGTTGTGAAGAGTTCAGTTTTTCAAATTGATTGGCAGATTTGAGTTCAACATTACATACTTGCAAGATGAACACAACACAACAAGGGATGACTAATCCAAGTATTGTAAATATTGCATTGAATGGCAAGGTGTGCTACTCTAAAACTTTCCAAATAGAATTTGTGAAAAATATTACGATCAAGTAGTCCTGTTCACTTTAATAAATGTGAATAAGCTGTCAAAGGAATGATTAATAATAATTTTTGTTATTAGAATATTGTGATTACGACCACTAAATGTCTTATGACTAGGAATAGATCTACAATAATCTATGGTTTTGCCCGATTTGTTCACATTTATGTTACTGTTCCGCTCTTCTAGGTAGTAACGCGATGACATATAGCCTATAACCAAACAGAATGTAAGAATTTCTCAATTCGTACCAGTAGTTCCCGAGATTCGCGCGTCAAAACAAACAAACAAACTCTTCAGCTTTATAATATTAGTATAGATAATGAGGACCCTAAATTATCAATAATTTATCTATCGATCTATCACAACGGGTGAATGAAAAGTCCGTTATGGATTAAAACATATTTCAAGCAACCAGTCTTCTAAAATTTTATGAATCTTAAAGCTTTAACTTCACTGGGTACCTGCAGTCGCCCCCAGAAGTTGCTGAATACTAAAAACAACTACAAACGATCTTCACATTGAAAGAAATCAATAAATAATTGATATTTATTATTTTTTAATGTACAGAGGACATAATGATAACAAGTTACTGTGCTATGAGTATTGGTCATTCAGGACAACTGCATAACCTATATCATAATGAAATGGCTGTGAGACTAAGTCTATTTATTTCATTCATGTATTAAAGCATATTAACAGCGTAAACACCAACAGTGTCAACACCAATATAGTTATGTACCATCACTGACCATAGCCTGCGGTAGGGCTGTAAGCTTCAACACAGCACTTTCTTATCGCTGGAAGGTGGCGTGATGCACTGGCGACGGTCTGTCGCGACCGCGATAAGCTTAAGAAATAACCATGTACTTAATTTAAGCTTTAGTCTTAGATCGACTCTTGTAAAGTTAAGTTTAAAGGACAATTATAAAATCTAATTTGTCTCCAAAAATGATTTCATTTAAACATCGTTCCCGAATTAAAAGTGGCGCAGCCGGTAGGATTGCCGCTGTTGCCTTCGCGAAAAGTTTAATGCAAAACTGTATAAGTGTACCTACGGAAAGTGATTTCATGGATTTTTGAAACATTTCAAAGTGACCTTGCAGAAGTAGAACTTTTTCGCGAGTGGTGACGAACTATACGAAGAACCATTTTCGTTAATTACAATCAGTGACAGGCTCTCACGTATTATTCGGCAATATTCGAACCAAATAATTATCCTAAGATCACGCGTAAAACGGTGCGGGGTAAACAGCGATGTTAACAAAGGCGGTTGAACTGTGAGTAACCTTCTACATCCTAGCATTTCCTTCCCGTTAAATCCATTTAACGCGTTATTTAGTTCGTTAATATAATTAACACATTTTATTAAGTAATAAAATTAATATTCTCTTAATTTTATTTGAGAATTCCTCATTATAGAGATCATATAATTTGATTATTTGAGAATTCCTTATTATAGAGATCATACAATTTGATTATTTGAGAATTCCTCATTATAGAGATCATACAATTTGATTATTTGAGAATTCCTTATTATAGAGATCATACAATTTGATTATTTGAGAATTCCTCATAATAGAGATCATACAATTTGATTATTTGAGAATTCCTCATTATAAAGATCATATAATTTGATTACTCGTATTATTTTTTCATTATTATTATGAATAAATAAAAAAATTATAATAATATTATCTTAATTTTATTTGAAAATGATTTTTAATACAGAAACCATAGCATTTGGTAACTTATTTTTTTTAATTGAAAGTTTTAGTTGTTTAATTGCGAAGTGAATATAATCTTCACGCTAAGTGTTTTAATAAATAAATTTAAATATAAGTAATAATAAATAAATTAAATTAAAAGTGATACTAATACTATTGTTTTTACTATATATAATTAATTGATTGGTTATCTTTTGAGCTTAATTATAAAAATTAAATCAAGGTCAAGTTCCCTTGGACGCAGATCCCCCAATTCAATCACCAGAATTGATTCATAGGGATGGGTTAGGATTAATTCCGGAATTTTCTGGGGAAACTAACATACTAAGTTACTATTATTATATTGCAAAATACCAAGGAACCCCAAGTCGAAATGAATTCTTAATGCAGAATATCACTAGTAAATTCATAGGCAAGGCAGCAGCCTTAATAAGCGAGAGAGGCGATTTTGAAACTTACAGAATTGAAAAGTTTATTAATTCAATATTTCGGTGATCCCAGTAGCGAAGAATGCGTTGCAATTGAGCGTTAAAAACTTAAATTGGAAACGTTAAAAAAAAATAAAAAAAAATAAGGGAATCGTATTTAGAGTTTTGTACTCTCGCATACAAGATATTCGTGCTATACTTATATCCAAGGTCAATCAAAATACTTCTACGGTAACGTTAGGAGCAGCTAAGAAGATTATTTATGACAATACTTCGCTTAATGTATAATTTGCCTGAGTACATGGTGCGGATGGTTCGTATTAAAAATCCAACCAAGTTAGAAGAGGCTTTAAAATACGTCCTTGAGGAAGTTAATTTCCAACAACAATATAATTTGAGAAATAGGATGTTACAACACCGACCTCAACGTCATACATTATTACCACGCGATAAGGGTCCTATTTTCAACTCAAATTATCAGACACCTATAATGGTACCTCATTTACAACACAACAATGTATAAATTAAGAGAAAACTACCACTGAAGCATACATTCTTTTAAAACTTTAAATGATTATCACTATTAAACTACGAATATATACACGAAATATTAAGATTTCATAACTGCAATATATTTGGATATCACATTGCGAATTATTTTCACGTATTATTATTTAACCATTTTAATTTTAAAAAGATTGGTATATTTGCATTCTTTTCTTCTTTCTTCTGGTATATTTACACCAATGGTTTAATAAAAATATAATGGTAACAATTAAATTAAAATGGAAACGATTATTCATTCAAGTTTTATACCTTTATAATTTCAATTCAAACCCCAAGTTCCATAGAAGCCATTTAGGGTTGAAAAGTCATACTATAATCAATATTATTTTTTAACATTTGAAATATTGACGCGAACGTCTAAAAGCGCAACCAAGAATGGGCATTCTCCTTTAACAAATCCAGTGCAATTTAATACCTAATCAAAATTTAATACGCCCAAATATGCAAAGTCAGCAAATTGGTTTTCGGCCGCAATTGGCTCAATTCGGTACTAAACAGCAGACACAATTTGGCTATAGACCTCAAGCCACCCAATTTGGCAATAGATCTCCAGCCACCCAATTTGGCTATAGACCTCAAGCAACACAATTTGGATACAGACCTCCACAGCCTATAGGTTATCGCACATCAAGACCCTTTTATGAACCAGACGTGACAATGAGAATTGCTCCAGCACCCCTGGTTAAACAACCAAACCTTCCTGCAAATGAAATTTATACCGGTGATGAACATTATGATCCTAATTACGACGATTACACTAATAATTTAGCAACCAACGGTGAAAATTTAAATATGTATACTGACTATGACCACGATGACCAGAACGTTGACACGACTTATGCTGCACTGACAATTTGAATTCTACTGAACATAGCGGTGAGTCTGAATACTGTCAAAATTTTCAAGTAAGTCCAACCCAAGCGGAGCCGAAATGTTAGAGTGGAAATTCGACGCTGGTCGAAGACACCCATATGTATACATTCCTGAAATTAATGGTAAATTTATGTCAGATACGGGAAGTACTCGCTCTTTCATAAGTCTATATATTTTATGAACCGTTTACGGTCACAAGTACACACGCTATGAGTGAACATTATACTGTGGCAAATATTCCCCTTTTTTTTCTATTTTTAATACATCCGGCTTTCATAAATTTTATGTGTATGAAGTAGACAGCAAATATGATGGTTTGATTGGTATCAATAGGTGCCAACATAACGTTTCAACGATAACACCCTAAAAGCAAATGGTGTCAGTACTCCAATAATAGGTATATAATACTAACATTGAAATTATATTAGAACCGCGCACCGAACATCGAGTGAAGTTACCTGTAAATCAGAAAGATGGTTATGCTATATTAAATTACCAACAGTTCTGAAAAGGAGTTTGAATGTCAGAAGTGATAGTGCAATGTGAAAATTATTCAGTATTTACCGTGATACAAAATGCAAGTGATTGTAAATTGATGCTGACTATAAATGACCCTTTTAAGGTTAATTATTTTAGTAATGAAGGTTTGCTTAATGCTACAACCACAACGGATCTTACAGATGTTGAGATCGATTCATTATTGACAGAAAACTTAAAAAAAAAGCCTACGTCTTGATCATCTCAGTCAAGAAGAAAATAACCTCATTAGTCAACTATGTTACGAATATCGTGATATATTTTACTGTGAACAGTTGCCTCTAACTTTCACTAATGAAGTGAAGCATCACATACGAACAACATCACATAGGCAACTACATACACAGACTGAAACCAAACGATTCTTAGGCTTTGTAGGTTACTACAGGTGGTTTATCAAAGATTTTTCAAAAGTTACTCAGTCACTCACAGCATGTTTAAAGAAGAATAAAAAGGTTATAATAGACCAAAAAAAAAATACTGAAGCTTTCGAGACCATATGTAATAATTTGTACCGGTGTAATAGCATATGCCAGTCGAACCTTAACAGATACCGAAAAGAAATATAGTACGATTGAACGTGAGTTATTGGCTATTGTATGGGCCACCAAATATTGCAGGCCTTATTTATATGGACATAAATTCGATATCTATGTTGACCATAGGCCACTAGTCTGGTTATAACAATTGAGGCTATTGATACAAAACCCAACCAAATACTCGTATTTAGCTGGTCCCGTAATGAACTCCAAGTCAAGGACTTATCTCGGCCCAAACAAAAGGTATTAGAAATATTTTTGCCCCTTCAGGGTCAAGACCATATCAGAACCATTTTAAAAAATCACATAAAACCAAAACTTAAATATTTTATTTATTTTGAGAACAAAGAACACAGGAAGGATTTTAGCAATATAATAACGTCATTATTTAAAAAGGATATGGTTAGATTCTACGAATGTACTAAGCATGCTATCTATGTTGAGGATGAGCAGGAGCAAAGAGCTATTGTAGTTAAATTACATGAGGGTAAAACATGTCACCGAGGTATCACAGAAACTGTTAAACGGATACACCGTAATTATTCCTAGCCAAATTTGTCAGAGACAATTTCCGCTATTATTAATTCCTACCAAGGTTGCAAAGTGTCTAAATACGATAGGAAAAACATTAAACCAGCATTACATCTTACGCAGACTCAGACCGCACCCTTTCAGGAAATCTTCATAGATTTATTTTCTATCGAATCACAATATTATCTTACCTTAATCGATGCTTTTAGCTGATGAAATATTTTTCATATTATGGTATTCCACGAATAATAAATTCTGACCCTGGATCTGAGTTTAATAACGAATTAATAAAGGAATTGGCAGACTTATATAAAATAAAATTGCACATAGGCACCCCAAATAACCCAAACTCTATGACTCTTATAGAACGTTTCCACTCTACAATTATAGAAATATATAGATTGGCCAAATACCAACAGAAATATACAGACGCATCTTCCGTAATGACTTACGCTATTATGACTTATAATAATGCCATTCATAGTAGTACTGAGTTAACCCCGTTTGAAACTGTATTTAGTCATACTGAGTTAAACTCTGCATTTGACGCGGAATTCGATAAAATGTACAAACAACAACTTACTAGAGATCATAAGAAAAGAACCCAGGTTCTTTATAGATATATTTCAGAAAAAAATTAAGGACCATAAAGGAAGAATTATAAAGGTGCGAGTGGGTGAACCAACACCCATACTGAAAACAGGTGGCGTTTGATCCTGGTGATATGGACAACAACCCGTCGCGCATCCCCAAGTCAGGCCCTACAAGCAGTAAAGATTAGTCAAATCCCGGGTATTCTCCCAGTGAAGTTGGTCGAGCGTTTGTAGAGTATGATAAGTTGTTGGTTGTTAAGGTTATAAGTCTTCGGGGTATAATTGTTGATCTTTCTTTTAACATTGAGAAATATTCGGAATTGAATCAAATGCTAAATTTGAATAAATCTTATGGTGAGGAGTTCAGGAGTCTTAAAACACAGGTTAATTATATTCGAAACGAGACTATAGAAAAAATATAGAAGCTAGTTCCATACAAAAGACTCAAACGAGGCATTTTGAACCCCCTGGGATCTATAATCAAAATAATAACTGGTAATCTTAACCATGAAGATGCCATTAGGGATGAGGACTTAATCATTAACATTCAGACACAGGAACAAGCAATAAATAATAAATTAACTAAACGAAAACACACACAGAATAAATGCACGCATTAAATTACTTGAAGGATTTATAGCGAAACTGATCACAAAAGATAACCATTCAATTTATATGACCTTCGTATTTGGATTACTTAATCAGTTTATCGTAAATTTTAGAACAATATATATCAAACTTAGCGAAATGGAAACGGCCTTAGCATTCAGTAAAGTATCCGTTTTACTCAAAACCATAATTGACCCTGATGAATTAGTAAACATCTTTAAGCACATTAGCAAGTATGATAATTTAATGTACTCTATAAAAGAACATAATATCATTAATATTAAAGAATCACTATCAGTGAAGGCTTATCTTGAGGATGAAGAAATAAAGTTCATTATTGAAGTTCCTTTAGTTCATAACGTTACTTATAGTTATTACAAATTGTACTCCCTTCCTATGTTTGATCAGTCCTTAAACCAAACCTTCGTCGTTATCCCACAGTTTCCTTACCTCTTAGTAGAAGGATCTATTTTTCGTTCAATTGATCAGCCTTGCCAAGAGATAACCGCTGAAGAATACCTCTGCTCTGAAAGTAAACTAGTTTTATACGTGAAGGAAACCTGTATTGAACGACTGATGATGTACTATCAGAATCGGTCTAGCTGTTCTCCTCGATATAGAAACACCGAGCCCCTTAAACTCCAAAGAATCAGCCCAATTAGTTGGATAGTGTACTCAAAAAAAAAGAAACCCTGAAATCCTATCGCAAACTTGTGAAAGGGATGACTCCAAGGAAATTATACGAGGAACATAATATTGTAACTATCAAGGATTAATGTGATGTGTTTATAGGTGATTTACAAATTCATGGCCGACGCTCTTATTTACCAAAAGCGGATTAAATGCCTATTCCTATAATTACATTACCTGACATGCAGAAGCTGGTTTCTGACGCTGTCGAAATGGTACCTGTGAACCTTAAAGGAGTGAACTTGGATGATATACGCCAATTGAATTATATCTTGAAGAAAAGTGACAGTGTAAAAGGTGAAAACAAAAGTGATAGTGCAGCCAATTTCCTTTATTTGCTAAACACGATTATCATTTTATTAACAGTAGTTATAATTATGCATAAGTATTCACATATTATATTGAGAATGTGTAAAAGGCAGAATAGTCGTCCGAGAGAAAATGAGAACCACTCTGTCCAGCTGGAATTAGATAGGGTCGGCCAGAGGCCAGTGTTACTGATGTAATAACTCTATTCTCTGCTTACATTTAGTCTTAATCATTTCAATATGACTCTGGTAATTTTAATTAAATCATTTTGCACAATCATTTTAATATCACTTGATATAATGATTTTAATTTTGTATAATCATTTAAATTATCAATTCGTATAACCATTATAACGTCATTTTGTCTAATATTAATTTTTCATAATCACATAAATGAAGACTGTGTAGTACTTTATTGTTTTGGCGAAGTTCTCGACAATTGTCTTTTCGATAACTTCGGTCCAAGGGGGGAGGAGTTATGTACCATCACTGACCATAGCCTGCGGTAGGGCTGTAAGCTTCAACACAGCACTTTCTTATCGCTGGAAGGTGGCGTGATGCACTGGCGACGGTCTGTCGCAACCGCGATAAGCTTAAGAAATAACCATGTACTTAATTTAAGCTTTAGTCTAGAGTCGATCTAAGTTTAAAGGACAATTATAAAATCTAATTTGTCTCCAAAAATGATTTCATTTAAACATCGTTCCCGAATTAAAAGTATATTGTCAACACCAACATTATCTAGTTACAATGGAAATATGGCATGTGCTACACCAATTACAAATATGCACATCATTGACTGATTGTCTTGCAGAAGTAATAGAATAGATCATTATTAACCAATGTAAGTATATCATACGTTGCATGTTAAGTTTAAAAAATCATTCAAATGAAAATCAAATTAAAATTGATAGAATAACAGAATAATAAAATTGTACAAAATACATTAGACATTAGAAGTAGGATTAGAATAACAAAAACAAAGTCTATAGTGGATAGCTAAAAGGGGACGGCTGTGTGATCAAGTCCATATAAATAGGACGGCTGTGTGATCAAGTCCATATAAATAGGACGGCTGTGTGATCAAGTCCATATAAATAGGACGGCTGTGTGATCAAGTCCATATAAATAGGACGGCTGTGTGATCAAGTCCACATAAATAGGACGGCTGTGTGATCAAGTCCATATAAATAGGACGGCTGTGTGATCAAGTCCATATAAATAGGACGGCTGTGTGATCAAGTCGATATAAATGAGTGCTGTGTGATCGAGTCTATATAAATAAGGACGGCTTTGTGATCAAGTCCATATAAATGAGGATGGCTTTGTGATCAAGTCCATATAAATGAGGACGGCTTTGTGACCAAGTCCATATAAATGAAGACGGCTATGTGATCAAGTCTATATAAATGAAAGACAGCTGTGTGATGGTATATAAATAGGATGACTGTGTGATAAAGGTCCTAATTTAATATCAACGAAGTAAGAGACTTCAATAGTAAATTTACAAGAATAATAATAATATGAACATCAAAGAATATGGTTACATATTGGTGGTAGATGACATTAAATCGCATCCTCATATTCGCCATTGCTGGCATGTGAGACTACATGCAGAGATTTTACATTTTTAAAATGAATAAACAAATTAACACAATTCTTCAAACAAAATAAAAAAATGTCTTGCAATGTCAATAATACTAAATAGATAATGTCAAAATGAAAGGAAAATGTCGATAAATATATCAATGTTATTATTAATTATCAACTGTATGTTCATCATGTCTGAGTTATTTGCATTATTTGCTATCTTAATAATGACATCTCTAGATGTTCCTGGACACTGTAGAAACACATGTCTTTCAACCAGCTAAGTTTCTTCAGAAAATATTTACAGGCAGATCTTTCATGTAATTTGGTAATTTATTAAAAATTTGATGGTCATTGGATATCAGCTTCTCGTATATTGCTCCGTTTCTATCGAAGGTATTAACAGTCGACCAGGATAACGTGTATTGAACTTATAGTGGTCTTCACATGTTTTAAATAAATATTTATGACTTTTAACGAAGTTGCAACACTCAAACATGTACATAGATGGGGCTGTTAGCAGGTTTAACTGTTTAAATAATACACAAATAATTATATAAGGCTGTGTGATATTGTAGTCTAGATCTATTTGAAACAACGTTAAAAAGTATCCTTGATACATAACAAGACATATAATACATCTATTCCACAAGGCTGTGTTATGGTGCAGTCCAGATCTGTGTGAGACGTATTTACAAATATACGTGATGCATGACAAGAAACATAAATATAACATCAATTATACTATAAAGCTGTGTGATACTGTGTATAGATCTATGTGAAACGACGTTAAAATATGTGATATATATTGAAAGGAATATCAATTTAACATGTAGGTATTCTAGCTGTACATAATCTATCTATTTTACTTAGCGGTATGGTACGGTATTCTAGATCTATGTGAACCCATAACATATCCATATGATGTTATGGTACATAAGAAATTAAACAAATAGAAATTGTATTGTGATGCAATAAAAGATAACAAAGAAAGATACAACAAAGCTGTGTGATACAACAAACTACATGAACACTTAAATATGTTTACCCTACTGAGTGTATCTACTAAACTATGACGGTTTACATCTGTGTATAACAGTAATATGGTGATTATCCGTAGTCTAGAAAGATCATTATACTTAGGTACCTACATAAAGCTGAAGGAGTATATCATATATGTGTGCATATACTTGGCTGCCTAGTGTCCAAAAAATTTGTATCGAATAACATTTTAGGATTTTAAGTTTATAAGGGCATAAACTGCGTGATATTTTTATTATTTCAGTTCCAAAAAAATATGACGACGACAAGAGACGGAACGATCGCCGTGAGACACGGCGTATGCAGGATGGCCGAGTGTTACAAACGTGAAGAGACTAGGGGAAGTAGTGACATCACCGTCAGTCTAATTCTGCATTCCTTATAATTAGTATTTAATTAAGTTATATAGATTTCAGATTATTGTTTTAAAAGTTAATTTCTGATTAGTCATTAATAATTGATTAAGTGCTAAATTGAATAACGATGTATCGAGACAATTATTTTTTGAGTGGGTATCATTGTACGCGGTTATAAAAACACGATGTACAATCATTTGAGCTCTCAGTTCGCTGTAAGACGCTGAATAAACAACTGTATTGACGCTGCCTATTATTCCAAATATACATCTTCGCCCAATCTCGGCCTATACCTCTTCGTTACATAACACAATAACAGTAAGCGTGTATCATGGCCTACGAAAGTTCGCTTCACCAAAGGTGTCTCTCGCCCAATGCCAATCTGCGAAGGGTAAAAAGAAAAATTGAAAACGGAAAGGAAGCCGTGCGAAATTCACAGAAATTATTGGTATTTCCCCGGTTGACCCAACCTATTCGTATTAGAATCTATAAACATTACTCTGATATCTAAACCATCGGGTTAATAAAATACTACGTCCTAAACGCTCAAAGTCCAAATAAAAATCAATGTCAAGAAATTTTCGTAACGATATTATTTCACTTATTCATCATTGACATCTTCAAATAACTAAGAAAAGGCAAACAGTCCAATACCTGTCTCATTAGTATATTAAACGATTTTTTTCGTCCATTAACGAGCTTCAGTGATATCATTAGAAGAAGTGTATTTTTCACTCTTTTCAGATAATAATTTTCCCAAATTATCAAACAACCCGAAACCAGTCAATGAACAATATTTTATTTTATGTTATGTTAATTTCTCTTCATTTCATAGCCAAGGATGCCTTCTCAGGTACTCTCTCTCCGGGGTGTGTGTTGGGTAACCTCCTCGAGTGTCGCTCCGATTCCGATCCCGCTGCAGTCCGGGGGGAACGGATTCGGAGCGGCCGGTACACCCTGGGCGGCGGTCAATGGCTTCCCCTTCATAGGGTTGGCATTGATCGTCGGCCAATACCCAACGTGGCGGGAACACATCGCTCTCGGTACTCCTCTGCTTTTAGAGGAGACAGGATGAGCGATGCTGTTAGTGGTGAGATGGCCCAGGGTCAGTCGGGGTGCGAGGGATATGCTCTATGGGTAACCTTACATCCCGGCGTCTGAAGACCCGAGACGGCGTGCGGTTTTAGTCGGTTCATGCCCGACATAACCGCCCCCGCTGGCCGGCAGGGGGGTATCCGAAGGGATTTCCGCACGAGAAAAAAAAAAAAAAAAGGTACTCTCTCTCCAGAAAACCCGTGCATCTACCTTCCCATCTGTCTCTTACAGTCAATTTAAAACTGTTGCCGCTAAGTATATTGCCAACTTAATGGAAGTAAATCGTATCCAAAGAAAACAAATAAATACTTGTATAGCGTCATTGAATTACCGAAGCTCTAAAGGGGTAAGTATATTAGATAAGGAAGTAGTGGTCTTCCAGTTAACACTATTACGACCCTACACTATTGATTGTCTCTTGGGAGAGTTCTCGATGATACCGCGTGGGGTGTCAGCATATTTTTCCCGTGGGGATATTTTCGTGGGAATACTTGTCCTCTGTTTTATTGCTATTTGGGTTACATACCTAATAACCAAACCCTTGTACTAGGTACTAACGCAAACTCCATTTCAAATTCAAGAATTGTCATCCAGAGTTGTATTAGTCAGTATCCAAAGAAAATTGATATTTGAATGAGACATCCGTCCTACGTGCTTCCTTCAGCTACGTATGTACCTTTATTTTTTCATGCGCAAATCCCCACGGGTCCCCCCCCCGCCGGCCAATGGGGGTGGGGGGGAACCGTCTCGGGTCTCTAATGCTGGGGTGTGAGGAGGCCCAATAAGGCAATTCGCTCGCATCCGGCCCGGCTGACCATGGGCCATTTACGGCTCTGATATGGCCCCACGGGTGTGGGAACCACGGTGTCCCCATCTTGCCCTGGAAAGAGCGGGCGCACATTGCCCCGCCGACGCCCCGGCCTTTTTTTGCTGAGATGAAAGGCAGCCTCAACTGCCACCCCCAGGTCTGCGCTCATGGAGAACGGATTTCTCATTTCAAAACTAAGATTCTTTCAACTATATAGAAACCTTAAAAGATCGAAACTTGTGATGGCTAATAAACTGCTGTTGCTGCTAAATCTTAAAAAGTAATAAAGTCGACTTATTCACCCCTATTGTAATCAATGTCTAATACGGTATTCACAGCTTACGATAATGATTAACGACAAACGTTATTAATTCGATCAGTAAGGATTAGAGGCTGCATACTGTGGCGAATGGCACAGGGGAGAAAACAAACGAATTTCGCAAAGGGATATTCTTGGAGATCCCTTTCGATGACACTTGCTTAGGGTTGTCAACTGCGATTGATAGAAAAATTGTTTTTGTTTGATAGTTTATTATGCGTAGATATAGGAAGTGAACAGGTAGCCTCACTTGGTGGTAAATGTATACCGTACCATAAGCTACATTTCGACCAAATTGTGCTAAGATACGTAGCGATGGTTATAATATATAATGGTATGAGTCAATAGTATTTAGTAATCCTCATTATTTAGTTCAGCTTTGACTGAAAAAGTTTCATCGAAGCTTTCTCTTTATTATTAGATAGGCCCGCGTGTGAACACCTGTTACTAAGTCATGATGTGGTCGACGATGAGTTTTTGGAAGCTAAGTTTTTGAGATACTTGTTTAACTGCTTCTGAAGCTGAGAGTGGTGCCAAAGATTACGTAATAGTATTAGTACTAAGTTATTAGCGGACGTTATGCATATTCCTCGGTAGCTACAACTATCTTAGGGCATGCCGCAATAGCGGCGGTAAGGCCCATCATGGAGGATTGACTAGAGAGGGAGGGACCTGCATAGGATCAGGAAGGAGCCAACGCCTGAGTGTCATCACTGTGACGCGAGCGAGGACTCAGGGCTGCACACGCTGGCGCACTGCCCGGCGTGGGAGGTGCCGAGGCGTGACCTCGTGGAAGCCATCGGGGTGGGAGTCCTCTCGCTCGGCAGCATGATTGCGGCAATGGTGCGGAGCGCGAGCGCGTGGGCCGCCGCCACCTCCTTCTGCGAGCATGTGATGCTCGCGAAGGAGATGGCGGAGCGCACCCGGGAGAGGTTCAGAACTCTCCCGGCCCGCCGAGCCCGCAACATGCTCGCCGCGCGTCGCAGGCGACTCAGGCGCCGGAGGTCGCTCAACGACCTCCGTCCTCCATGAGCGCAGGCCTGGGGGTGGCAGGTGAGGCCGCCTGTCACCCCAGCAGAAGCAGGCCGGGACGGTGGGGCGACTAGCGCCCCTCTCCCAAACCGGGGCAAGACGGGGACACCGTCGTGCCCAAACCCGAGGGGGCCATCTCAAAACCGGAGATGGCCCAGGGTTAGTCGGGGTGCGAGGGATATGCTCTATGGGCAACCTTACACCCCGGCGTCTGCAGACCCGAGACGGCGTGCGGTTTTAGTCGGTTCAAGTCCGACATAACCACCCCCGCTGGCCGGCGGGGGGGTATCCGAAGGGATTTCCGCACGAAAAAAAAAAAAAAGGTACAACTATCTTGCACAAACTATTGCTATTCCGCTATATTACTGCGCGATATAGCTTCTGTGGTTTAATGATATACATCACAAGTTTCATAACAAAGATCATTCAGTCGTTTTACAACTAATTGCTATGATCTTATTTTAAGAAGCGATTGAAAATGCAATAGCAATAAGTTGACGAGTATTACATTATTGAGATAAGTTCAAAAGGAGTTCGGTACACATATTTTATAAATACTGCTGCCTACCTTCAAAGAGATAGGAAGAGGTTTATTAAGAGAGAAACCGTTTCGCTTTGCCCGACATGGGTATCACACGGGGAATTGTCTGGGTAGTATATAGCAAACCTATGTTTTCATCAACCTAATTCAACCTAAAATCATTAAATGTTTCGTTATACAACTAATTATAACTGCACTTCGCCGTATGGCCATTGCTATAGTATTAGATCCTAATAATGCTACAATGGTGTTCTCCAGCTTTGAGCTAATTACTTAAAACGCGATGCAGAATTTTAAGTATATCTTCTCTGTTGAAATAAAACTATTTTTAACGGATTCTATCGCGATTTATGTGATCTTATTTTATATTTTACATTGATCCCGATGTTTCGGTTGCTTTTCAGCAGCCATGAAGGTTACACTGTGGAATATCAGACTGGAATATTACTATCCCTTTGGAGTTGAAGGCTTGTCTAGTGGCAAACAGCAAATTAAAATTCAATCATGTCTATTTAGACCAGATACCAACCGGAATACACCGGAGAATAGTACGTCCAGGGGGGAGACGAAGTTCACCATTCGTGTACATGATAAGATAACATCCACATATGGACAGAATATTCGACATTTAACACGTAAACGAGGATGTGAAGTTATCAAAAATATCTTTACGGTTGCATAAGCCGATGAATATCTTATCTTGTTTCTGTATAAATAGTGCCAGAGATATTAATGTTTCCACTTTATACAGGAGGAGGACTTAACATCACAATCCATCAAGAGTCGAAAAATGCCAAAATATGCGCGGATGTGGTACGCTTCGGCAGTCAGCAGATATAAAATATTAATTAAAATTTAACCTGTATGTGTTGTGTACAAGAATAAATTTATCTTTGGAGGTAGCAAGCGTGCTGAAGTGTAAAGATAGACAACGGCAGGGATATTGGTAGCTACGAGTAGGACTTAGCTAGGCTTTATCCAGTTGAAAGGAAATTTAATTACTTTGTACTTCTTTTTTCTATCAAAAAGCTCGCCATGGTTAAGTGGAGAGAAATATAATACACAAAAAGTAAATAGAATATAGATGAATTTTTAGACTTATGAAATATGCTATTTTGGATACGGAGAAAGTGTGGCAACCCTACGAATAAAATCTCAGTGCCAATACACGAGGGCTGCTGGTGCGCCGCCGTACAGCCCGAGGGATGCGTTTGTTTTTATTAAAAGTTTTTATTCAGCAATAATGGGAACTATGATATTCATCTGTAAACAAACAAAACTAAAAGTAATCTTCTGCAATTCTGCCGGGCGTATCAAATCGCTTTTATTACTTTGAAAAGAAAGTATCAATTTGTTAGACATGGATGCTTAGAAGTTCGTTATTATTTTAATGTCAACAAAATTTACATTCTAAATCTGCTGGATATAGGGCTTTCCCAATGAGCACCATAGGACCCAGTTCCGCATCCTGTCTATCCTAGTTACCTTTTTTGGTCGCAGTTTATATGTCTGGGGAGCGTCCCAGCTTTCGGTTGCCGATTCGCGGTCTTCGCTCTAGTCCTCGCTCTCAGTCATCACTCCTTCGGAAGATTTCGCCAAACATTGCAAACGTTTTGGCACCGTAAGCCATAAAAGGCACGACATTAGTGGTAGAAACTTATTTACAGTTAGTTAACTAATCGCGACCTATGTCAACGTATGGGTTTCAACCGTTTCACAACAGCAACGATCAGTTTGTATGAGGCCCCATTGGCTTCGCCCCAAAACCCTCGGGGCCAAGCCAACCTCATTTGCAAGCCGGTACACATACTGATTAAGGGGCAAGGCAATTTTTTGTTTTGGGGTTGAGAAATCAGAAGGCAGTCGTTACCATAAAAGTCGCAGAAGCCAAACCTAAATAAGGACAAGAAGTAAGCGGACCCCGCGTACCGAGGTAAAAGCCTCGTTATACAACCGAGAACCACGCTGAGTTGATGCTGACCTCGCTTAAAGAGAAAAAATAAAAAGATAATGGACATAATAATATATTTAATTTATCCGTCTATAAACGTTGGGGTTACAATATAAATTTAATCATACTTTATCAAGTAGCATAAATTGCTGTATTGTCAAACAATAATAATTGCGCTATGTATTAGTAGACTGACAGCTTTACACGGTCTTATATTGGACTGTATAATACGTGTTTATCAGTGAGTAATGTTTATTGTTACCTGTGTTTGCTTCGTTACTTCTTTCTTCGTTCTTTCTACTCAATTGTGAATTTCTATTTCATAGTTGTCATTATAAAACCGTAAATATCTGTTTTGGTCCAGAAGTTTTTGATCAATCAAGCATCACACAAAACTGCTGGACCAATTTTGATGAACCTGTTTATTTTATAAAGTAGTACATTAATAATAGGGGAATAAATAATTTCCCCTAATGGGCAATTTATAGGTTGAGTAACTGTCATAAAAAAATCTGAAAATGCCATAATGCGAAACCGGACCGGATATTTTTATTGAGCAATAATAATAATTAATATTTCATTTACAACAAATATTTAAACGGTTTTATTTAACTTGCCATATTTGTTTACTTATTGGTTTTAATCAAATTTAGTAATTGAAATTGGAACCCCTCTCAAGGTAGATGAAATTAAAATACTGTAGGCCGGCAGCCCTATCGCGTGTTTATGTACAGCGTGGCTGTACGTATTTACTTCAAGGATAGGGCCCAGTCTTAATACTGCATAGATATTATTACCGTTGACCGGGGCGGTGGCGCGTTGTGCATTTCCCCTCCCCCTCCGGGGGCAAGCCGGGGACACCGTGGTTCCCTAGCTCGGATTCTCGAAACTTGGGTCAGTCGGGGTGCGAGAGAAATGCCTTATGAGGCCAACTTACCCTGATCTGAAGACCCGAGACAGCGTGCGGTTTTAGTCGGTTCGAGTCCGACATTGCCTCCCCCGCTGACCGGCGGAGAGGTATCCGAGGAGGAGGTATCCTACGGAAAAAAAGGTCTGGCACAACTGGAAGAGACAGCGAAAACTAATACAATAATATTTATAAAATTGAAATGAAATACTTTTAATTAAACGCGTTTATCAATTTTTGTTTGTTCGTATTTTATATTTGATAGTTCAGGTGTTGCCACAGATTACCTAATAGTGTGGCCACTTCCGTTGTTTAGGATTATATCGTGCGAAGCCGGGATGGTTCTGCTAGTTTTTAATAAAAACCTTAAAAATATATTTTCTTTTTTGATAACAAGGTTACTATTATTATTCTAAATAATATAGAATATTATAATATATGCCTCGGAGAGTACGTTAGGCCGTCGGTCTCGGTTGCCATACAAACATCTATAGCAGTCGTTACGAGTAGTTAGGGCCCTAAAAAGTCAGACAAATAGGTTGTGCGCGCCACGGAAAATATCGACATTCAGCCGCATCGTAGTTAGACTGAAAAGCCGACCCCAACTAACTTTAGAAAGACTCGGCGGGTGATGACTACTAATATTCCAAATAAATCAGAAATAACTATAAATTTGGTAGATATCAAGACAGAATAGATAATTCTTAATTCAAAGTACCTACTGACCCGTACTGACCATTAAACTGAGTAATAATAGCTCAATGGCACTGATATAATCAAGATAATGAGTATTAAAAAATCAAAAAACACTTTAAGGTTAACGTCGAGAGAAAAAATTGGCGTCTCGCCATTAATAATGTCATTATTTTTTTTTTTTGGCATTGGCAATTCTGCTGGCAAAAGCCATTATTAAACAGAAAAAGAAGGTTCATGCAATTACTGTCAACCTGACAGATCCTGAAGCGTGGAAGCACGTATATTGTCTACTAAGATTTAAGTATATTTTTATTGATAAAAGTATTTTACCCTCGTTTATTTATGCTCATGCACAATGCCAAGCAGGAAGCTGGAATGCAGAAACCGTTCATAAAATGTCATTGCGTAATAAGTGAGTACATTCGAGTCTGCAGAATCGCATGAGAAGCAACCTTTCCGCATGCACCGGTATTTCCTATTGGGTTGTCCAACTGGTAGGAATACCTCCGAAGGCTAATTTTCTTATACTCCAATTGTGACGTCGTTTTAAGAATAATATATATATATGTTACCGGAAATGTGTGTAATCCGTCATTGTATACAATGTCTAGGAAATGTATGTAATTACAGAAAGCATTATTTTTATACATTTCCTAATACGATATTGGAATTATATACAATTCCTAGGAATTGTGCACATTTCCTAGGACATTTATGTATTAAATAATGTTTGAAACAATATTTTATACATTTCCTAAATAGCTTCGGAATTATATAAATTTCCTAGGATTTGTATACAATTCCTAGATTTCATACATTTCCGGGAACTTATATCGGTTTAAAGTAAATAACATATACTCAGAGTCCATCTTAGCTTTTGCTGACGATCTCGCAATACTGACGCGCAATCCAAAACAATGTCAGGAACTATTAAAGGAAGTCGATGAGTTCTGTTCGTGGACAAATGGACTGAGGACGAAGCCCAGTAAGTGTCACTGTCTATGTCTGGGTAGACGGGACACCAAATTTACCTCTTACGACCCGGGACTCTTCATTGGGGGTAAACCAGTTTCCATAGTCGCTGAATCGGTGCCATTTAAATTTCTTGGGAGAAAGATAGACTATAAAGGACGCACACCATCCTTAGATGAAGTTGTCGATACGTTTATAAATGACCTAAATAAGATAGATCAGATACCACTAAACAATATCAAAAAAGCTTGGATATATGACAACTACTTAACATCACGTCTGACTTGGCCTTTTCTGGTGTATGAATTCGGTAAAACCTTACTGGCGAAAATAGATGCAACTGTCATAAAATCGCTAAAATCGTGGCTTGGACTAGCGCACTCTGCTGATTCCTCTGCTCTATTTAGGGATCAAAATAATTTTGGGATGAAACTTAAGAAACCATCGGAGCTCTATAAACATCTTAGAGTTACCAAAGCCCACATCTTAGGAAAATCCCAAGATGTCACAATCAGGGCACTCCCGAAAGATAATAACGCGTCCGAGCTTGAATCTAGACTTCTATTCCATAAACGATTTATGATAGGGGCCCAGTCAAACAGAGTGGGGTTGGGAGTACGAGAGCCAGAAAGGGACCAGGATATACTTAAGTCCTTTCTAAAACAAGACGAAAATGATAAATATCGAGTGCACGCGATGAATTTGGAAATCCAAAATGAATGGTTGACAATGGGAGAGTTCTGCATACCGATGGCCTTAAAGTGGCGCACCTTGATCTATGACTGGTCGCCGGCCCTGTTAAAATTTTATCTTAACGCCTTTCAGATGACCCTCCCAGACCAGAGTAATCTGGTAAGGTGGGGGAAGGCCACAGAAAAACAATGTTATACTTGTGGTGAGGCAATAGGGACGGCTAGACACATATTAGTAGGATGTAGGGTGCTTCTCGATAGAGGCCATTACTCACGCCGCCACGATAAGGTGCTTATCATCATACGTGAAGCAATGAGTCTGGCAGTAGCTAGAGCCCAAAAAGGATTGACTACTAACAGACGTCATATCAACTTTGTGTCTGAAGGTTCATCCATAACACCCAGGAACAAACCTTATTCAATCTTAGATACTGCCCCAGATTGGACTCTCCTAATCGACACGTATGAAAAGCACTACAAAATGCCGGAGGATGTTGGGGTTTCGTCATCTTGACCTGACATATTCCTATATTCTAAGAGATTAAAACATGTGGTTCTTGTGGAACTTACTGTACCGTGGGAAACAAATATACCGAAGGACCACACAATAAAGAAAAATAAATACTATGATCTCACAAACGAATTAATCAAAAACGGTTACGTGGTTAATTTGTATGCAGTGGAAGTGGGAGCGAGAGGTATACCAGCAAAATCTCTCTATAACCTACTTAAAGATCTAGGCCTATCGAGAGCTACAATAAGCTCATTACTAGGACGAATGTCTAAAGCGGCACTAGTAGGTTCGTATCAAATTTGGTTAGGCAGGGAGGGGAACTTGGGTAGTGAAGGTGAGTGTTGATGTACATCAACAAAAGGGGCCCCTTCTAAACCTACACTTGGGTCGCAAGTCCCAGGCACTGTCCCGGGTTCCCAACTCAGCAACGCGATGGACCCGGCACCCGCACGGAGAATCCATGGATTGCTAAGATTACGGTCTCATAAATCAAATTTTGAAGCAATTAGTATCCTAACTTTTCCTATAGTTTTAACTCGGAAAAAGTGAACATCCAAGACGGGACTTGAACCCGCGACCAGCCCCTAACAGGGGAAATACTCTGACCAACAGAGCTACCTCGACACGTCCTAGAAATACTATACGTCTTGGGGCGACGCTGGAGATATCTACCGTAATTCTTACGAACTACGGAAAAAATGAATAATGTTAGTAATTTTTAAACATTGTTTTTCGATTACTCGATTATTCACACACGTATATAATCGATTTTCAAAATATCACTCTTATGGGGGAAAAATAGGCGATGAACGGTTGTATGGAAATCCGTCATTTTTGAAGTAAGAAGCACGACATTTCATGTATCTGCTTCTGGTTAGAAATAAAAGTAAGTGGGTATTGGCGTTTTCCAAAATTTCACCCCTCAGGGGGCAAATTGCTTTACTTTTGTAGTAAGAAGCTTCTTCTGTTGTACACGTGTAATGTGTTGGACCGTAGATGGCGGTGTAATCGGGTACTAGGATTTTTATACGAAATAATTCCTGGGTGAAGGTCCAAGGCATGCAGCGACAAGCGTCATACTTGGATATAATTTAACGAAGTATATTTTATTGTTACAGGATAATATAGAATGAATAGAAACACAGGTCTTGGGATACTGATTGTTCTGTTTGTCATCGGTAGTATAAGCGCTGTTATTGCACTTGTTTTAGTCCGTGGCAATAGCATTATAAATGACTATGACTGGGGTTTCTGCCGGCCGCTAATCATAGCACACCGCGGTGCAAGTGGCTATATTCCAGAACATACTCTCGGCTCTTACGCTCTCGCCGCTACGATGGGTGCTGACTACATTGAACCTGATGTTGTTATGACTAAAGACGGAAATATGATCGCTAGGCATGATAATCAGCTCGATCTAACAACAGATATATCTCAACATCCTGAATTTGCTTCACGTAAACGTACACAATTCGTTGATGGCAGACAATTAACTGGATGGTTCACTGAAGACTTCACTCTTGCAGAGATTAAAACTTTACGAGCTATTGAGCGGATCCCTAATATAAGACCCGGTAACGCGAGGATGGACAAAGCTTTTGAAGTTCCTACTATGCAAGAGATCATTGACCTAGTCAAAGGCCTTGAGGTCAGCTTACATCGCTCCATTGGTATTTACCCTGAAATCAAACATCCTCTTCACTTTCAGTGTTTGGGCCTGGCTATGGAGAAGCCTCTTGTTCGATTACTACATAACAATGGTTATCTTGGACATGAAGCATCAATTTACATCCAATCTTTTGAAGTTTCCAACTTAATAGAACTAAAAAGTATAACTGATATTCGATTAATTCAACTGTTTGGCTCATCTGCAAATCAGCCGTTTGACCAAAACCAGCTCGGTACTAGTCTCACTTACGGTCAAATGGCTACTGCAGAAGGATTGCGTGATATTGCAACCTACGCCTATGCTGTTGGACCTGAAAAATCTTACATAATTCCTCGTAAAACCGATAACACACTAGGCGCTGAGACAAGTTTTGTGCGGGATGCGCATGCAGCTGGTCTTAAGGTTCACCCTTATACATTCCGGTCAGAAAACTCCTTTTTGCCAGCTGAGTACCGCAGTGCTGATCTTTCACCGAGTGCTATCGGTAATGCTGAAGGTGAAGTAAGAGCGTTTCTCAATACAGGAATAGATGGCCTTTTTTCTGACCAGCCCGATGTCGCAATTCGTAGTCGAGGTACCTGTGAATAATAGAGAAAATATTGTTAGTATAGTTGGTGTACTAATGGAATTATGTGTTCTTCGGTGTTAAATGATTCGTTAAATAGTTGTAAGCGAACTCAATATATTCTGCCTAGAATAGAATATTCGTCACGAAGTAGTATACTGCTAAATTGAAATGTAATGTAAGCTGTGACAAGCTAATTGAGATATAGAGATATACCTATTAAAAGACTAAGGCTTCAAACTTAGTTAACAGTTCTAATTATACTTCTAATTAGGTTTAATGAATTGTTTTAATAAAACGCATGGTTTTACGTATTATGTGAACGACACTCAAATTTGGTATTATTTCGAAGTTCTCTGTTGCAAATTTAAATGTTTCAAATAGTTTACTATGATTAAATTATATTATAGTAAATATAGTTGTTATAAAATAAAATATTAAATTTATTAAAGGTTTTACTATCGCTTATTACCAGTCGTCACCACTGGCTTCGTTCCCACTGGGGACAAACGAGACAAAAAATACCATTTGTTGCCAGTGGTGACGAAAGGGAAAATGAAATATTAGTTGTCACCAGTGGTGACAATCGGGATTAAGGAAAATCCTAATTGTTTCCAGTGGTGACGTTTGAGATTATGAATTCTCGATTATTGTCAGTGGTAGAAAAAAGTGGGTTTGATACTGTATAAATCAACAGTCATAAATATCGACAATTAAAACATCAACATCATAAGACCAACGATTAAAAATCTCAACACTTCAGAATGTCAGCAGCTGTATTTACGTACTTTCGTATAAAAACAATTTACTGTCACAAAAATCTTAATATAATTAATATTAATAAGCTTCCAAAAAGTCCACACAGAACCATTACGGTATAATGTGGGACTGTTTCAGGGATGCTGCTTGTCATCAATAGCATTTAACATAGTAATTAAAATCTTAATCACCAAGTTAATACGTCACGAAAAGAAATGGGTTTATCGGTTTAAAGTAAATAACAAATACTCTGAGTCCATCTTAGCTTTTGCTGACGATCTCGCAATACGGACGCGTAATCCAAAACAATATCAGGAACTATTAAATTAAAGGAAATCGATGGGTTCTGTTCGTGGACAAATGGACTGAGGACGAAGCCCAAAAAGTGTCACTGTCTGTGTCTGGGTAAACGGGACACCAAATTTACCTCCTACGAGCCGGGACTCTTCATATGGGGTAAACCAGTTTCCATAGTCGCTGAATCGGTGCCATTTAAATTTCTTGGGAGAAAGATAGACTATAAAGGACGCACACCACCCTTAGATGAAGTTGTCGATATGTTTATAAATGACCTAAATAAGATAGATCAGCTACCACTGAACTATATCAAAAAAGCTTGGATATATGACAACTACTTAACATCACGTCTGACTTGGCATTTTCTGGTATATGAATTCGGCAAACCCTTACTTGCGAAAATAGATGCAACTGACACAAAATCACTAAAATCGTGGCTTGGACCAGCGCATTCTGCTGATCCCTCTGCTCTATTTAGAGATCAAAATAATTTTGGGATGAAATTAAAGAAACCATCGGAGCTCTATAAACACCTTAGAGTTACCAAAGCCCACATCTTAGGTAAATTCCAAGATGACACAGTCAGGGCACTCCCGAAAGATAATGACGCGTCCGAGCTCGAATCTAGACTCATATTCCGTAAAAGATTTATGATAGGCCCAGTCGAACAGAGTGGGGTTGGGAGTACGAGAGCCAAAAAGGGACCAGGATATACTTAGGTCCTTTCTAAAACAAGACGAAAATTATAAATATCGAGTGCACGCGATGAATTTGGAAATTCAAAATGAATGGTTGACAACGGGAGAGTTCTGCATACCGATGTCCTTAAAGTGGCGCACCTTGATTTATGAGTGGTCGCCGGCCCTGTTAAAATTCTATCTTAACGCCTTTCAGATGACCCTACCAGACCAGAGTAACCTAGTAAGGTTGGGGAAGGCCTCAGAAAAACAATGTTATACTTGTGGCGAGGCAATAGGGACGGCTAGGCACATATTAGTAGGATGTAGGGTGCTTCTCGATAGAGGCCAATACTCACGCCGCGCCGCCACGATAAATTGCTTATCATCATACGTGAAGCAATGAGTCTGGCAGTAGCTAGAGCCCAAAAAGGATTGACTACTAACAGACATCATATAAACTTTGTGTCTGAAAGTTCTTCCATAAAATCCAGGAACAAACCTTATTCAATCTTAGATACTGCCCCAGATTGGACTCTCTTAATCGACACGTATGAAAAGCACTATAAAATTCCGGAGGATCTAGACCTGACATATTCTTTATTCGAAAACGTTAAAACATATGGTCCTTGTGGAACTTACTGTACCGTGGGAAACAAATATACCGAAGGACCACACAATCAAGAAAAATAAATACTATGATCTCACAAACGAATTAATCAAAAACGGTTACGAGGCTAATTCGTATGCAGTGGAAGTGGGATCTATACACAAGCAAAATCTCTATAACCTACTTGAAGATCTAGGCCTATTGAGAGCTACAATAAGCTCATTACTAGGACGAATGTCTAAAGCGGCACTAAAATATTCGTATCAAATTTGGTTAGGCAGGGAGGGGAACTTGGGTAGTGAAGGTGACTGTTGATGTACATCAACAAAAGGGGCCCCTTCTAAACCTACACTTGGGTCGCAAGTCCCAAGCACTGTCCCGAGTTCCGAACTCAGCAACGCAATGGACCCGGCACCCACACGGAGAATCCATGGATTGCTAAGAATATCGGTCTCATTAGTAGACTGAAGTCTCCTTTACAGTTAAAAGTAGGTTTACCTGTACCAGAAGACTTCACTCCTTCATATCGTAATTAGACTTGTGTACGACTTAAGGTATTTATAACTATATATAAATAAGCACATATATTATATGTAATATAATATATATGTGGTTATGTTACAAAATATGTATCTGAAACACTGGACAGAATTGAAATGATTAAGTACAAAATATTAAAATAAGAAAAGAAGCATAAATGAAAGAAGATTACTATAAACAAAACTTTCAACACCTATATACATTTATTTTCCGTTTTATTATGAACAAGCAGAGGCGGTTCGACGTACACATCTTTTGCAATAGTAGCTTTTCTTCTTTTCAGCTCTATGTCAGGACGAATTCTCACAATTCGCAACCTGTTCTTAGCCCCATGTGATAGAGTTCCAACATAATATATTATAACCGTTATCCGGGTACTTTTTCCTTGATATTGAACTGTAGTTGAGAAATTCTTTCCTGAAAACTATATTAATACTTCTCCGGAGTCGGAAATTGGACTCGGGACCTCATACTCACCAGGTGGACTGTTATTGTATGAACATGGAGAGTTTACACAACTACATTTAGTAATATATAGCAGAGAGAACACCGAAGACTAAACAATAACTACACTTAAAAACCAACTTAAGCTCTAAGCCTAATTAAGAAAAACTAGAAAAGAGTAACGTGAAGTTTTTATCACTGGAACAAAGTGGTTAGGATCAAGTCACGTAATGGCCACAGGTTGTAGTGAGTGCCTCTTTTTTTTTGTGCGGAACTCCCTACGGATACCCCCCGCCGGCCAACGGTGGCGGTTATGTCGGGCTTGAACCGACTAAAACCGCACGCCGTCTCGGGTCTACAGACGCCGGGGTGTAAGGTTACCCATAGAGCATATCCATCGCACTCCGACTGACCCTGGGCCATTCGCAGTGTCCCCTCTGATAAGAGCAGAGGGGTACCTGGAGCGACCCCCCCCCCCACGCGGGTTTTGCAGGCCCGCCATACCCCGACCCCCTCGTGCAGTGGGGTCAGCTGGCCCTGAAAAGGCCGGTTGGTCAGACTCTTGGCCGTTGACGTTGACGCCAGCTACTCCAGAGGAGCAATCAATGATGCGTCATCGCCCACGTTGCCCAGGGTGCACCAAACTTGGAGGTGATCCAACCAGTCGCACCCCGGTTGTAGTGAGTGCCTACGTGCGAGTTAGCGGACCGTGTAAATACACAATTTAACTAATAAAAAGGTTAACCATAAACAATTATTTTATGTAAATTCATTAAATTGAATTAAATAATTTTTATGATATTGTTGGAAGTTTACGTGAAATTGCACACTGATTTATAAACTATCGTTAATGGATTTTGTGTCGATTCATTTCGTATTATTTACAGTCTTTTCGACGTTACGGTTTCTTTTCAACTGCTTTTTTTCATGGATTGAGTCATTTTCAAAATTTGTGTACTATCACTACTAAATGTTTGTCCTCATAAGAAATCTTCAAAAAAACATCAGTTCCCGCTAAAAATAAATCATTTTTTAAATTCCACAGAGTAATCTAAACATAGCTGCATATTATTTCTGATAAAAAGAAATAAATTGCAGTTGAAATCCTTGCATAACTTGAATGAGAAAATAAAGTTACAAAAAAACTCCATATAATTTTTTTTGTCCCCTATGGACGACATTGGAAAACAATTTTTTTTATCAGAATTTTAGACGAAACATACTAGATTTTTCGTACCACATTTAAAAAGCAATATTTAAGTGTTATGTTGGACTGATAAACTATTTAAATTTACCGTAAATAAAGTAAAAATTAATATTAAAAAAAATGTCCTTATCAATCGTAACAATTTCGTGACACTGATTTATTGACACAATTAACCAACATTTTGTATCACGAAAAGTAAAAATTTAAGATTAATCACTGGCAACACTGGCCATGTCACGAAAAAAAACATCACAATGACGCGCCGCCATCTTGTTTGTGTTTGAGACACAGAAGACGACCTGTGGTTTATTTGTGAAAAAAATTTTTTACGTTTTCCTGACGAGATTTTCTCAACAAAAGTAAGTCAATTTTTAAGAATTTACCTACAGCAATTTGTAATATACTTAAATTGTGACTAGAATAATACATTACGCTTTCATTCTAGTGTGATCATGTGATCATGTGATTATATCTGGTGTAAACATATTTTTAGGTTAAGTTTTACATGTTTAGTGACGCAAAATTTTTCTGACATTTACTGACGTCAGTAAATTGTAGACGGTAAAGCCGTGGTCTCATGTGTAAAGTTAGTAAAGCATCTATGAAAATAAGGTACCTATTAAAATGGGTGTTAGAAATATGTAACGAATAAAATAAAAGAGAGAAACGATAAATGTTTACCTACAGATTATTTTTGTGACAGACATATTCCTGAAAACTAAATGCTGTTATTTATTACCTATAGGTTACCGTGCGCAAAATTAAATTATTAAAAAAAATCTTTTTTATGTATTACAAAATGCGTAATTAGTCTGAATATCAATTAATATTTTTTTTATCTTCCCTATCAAACTTTTCGTGTAGCAAATAATACTAAATTTAGTTTGTATGGAATCTGTGTCTAGAAAAAAGGATGTTTGAATGCTTATCTTAGGGATAGTTAGTTTTGTTTTTAGTTTTATACAAAAGATTTCCAACAGCTTTTTTAAATTTCAGAATGCCGTTGACCGGTGCCGAACGGCAAAAAAGACACATTGAAAAACTAAAAGAGCAAAACCCTGAAAAATATGAAGAAAAAAGAAACAAACACCTGGAAAAAGTAAAACAAAAACAAAGAAAAATATCAGATCTTATTGATAGTGAAAAAGAAGCTCGAAGACAAAAATGGAAAGAAGCTAATGATAGAAGAAAAGAAAAGAAAAAGCAAACAGAAAAGCTAAAAAAGGAAGAAGATATAAGGCGAAGAAGAGAATCTATGCAGCTAAACGAGTACTATTTCTGAAAGCAGAAAATACGAAACTTAAGCAGGAAAATAAAAAACTTCACGAAAAGGTGAGCAGAATGATGAAAAGAATGGTTGTGATGAACAAACGTATTTATAGAAGCAAAATATGTAATGAAAATCTAAAAGTTAAAAACCGAAATCTAGTCACAGCCACAGACAACCAACCTATACCTAGCAATTTTCCTGAAGAAAAAGAGGTAGAAAAAGCAACACCAATGTCAAAAGCAAGCAGGTTTGTCGAAGAGATTGCTGTAAGAGAAGAGGATAAAGAAAAAGTAAAGCGAAAAGTTTTCGAATTAAATGTGCTTCTGAATCTTTAAAACGACAGTATACCAATGCAGACACAAACAATGAAAAACGGATTCCCAAAAAGGTGGTTAGCAACGATCTTGTAGAAAAGTATAGTTTGACTTCCAAACTAACAACGACTTTAGGATTAAAAGGACGAATTAGAAATGATAATACAGTGACAGAAGCCAAAGAAAAAGACAATATAAAAGAAATTAAGGAGTTCTTTTTACGCGACGACGTCTCCCGTGCCACAGCAGGCCGAAAAGAATATAAAACGCTAAAAATAGATAAACAACAGAAACGTTTTCTTTTAGATTCCATGAAAAATCTTCACGTAAAATATAAATAGGAAGGTGGAAAATACTCGTACACTACATTTACTCGGTATAGACCTTTTTACGTAGTAAATCCTACTCTCAACGATCGGGAAACTTGTGCTTGTATTAAACACAGCAATTTAATACTTAAGGCCGAAAAGCTTAAAGCTTTAAAAATAATACCGAGTTGTAAAGTCAGCGATTTAGTCACGCTAGTATGTTGCAACCCTGAATCTAAAGAATGTATGTATAATACATGCTCATCTTGTATGTCAAAGTCCATTCCAGTTTCTCTTGATGATAATACCAATATCATTAATATCACTTGGCATGAGTGGGGGTTAAAAAAGCATGAGTATGTAAAGATTTTAAAGGGTGGTGTAAGAAAACCCATGACTACCAAAAAAGTTGGAAAGGATATTAAAAGTGGTACCATTGGCGAGCTAATTCAAGCATTTAACAAAGAATTAACTGTTTTCAAGAAACACTATTACAATATTGGTCATCAGCATAAGGCTCTACAAAACTGCATACGGAATCTATCTGAGGATGAAATAGTCATCATTTGTGATTTCTCAGAAAATTATGCTGGAAAATTACATAAAAAAAATACAATCCGTTCATTTTGGTGGAAAT
Organism: Cybosia mesomella; assembly: GCA_946251805.1. NCBI lineage: Eukaryota > Metazoa > Arthropoda > Insecta > Lepidoptera > Erebidae > Cybosia > Cybosia mesomella. The sequence goes on along the minus strand of OX276390.1, from coordinate 21,458,391 downwards.
AGAGAACAAATTTCTCTCCATACGGGAGTAATTTATAGTAAGAACAATAAACCCACATCGTTTTGTTCTATATCTCCATATTGTGACCACGATCCTGGAGCGATTTGGGCTCACCTTTCACCAGTTTTTGAATATGCAAAACAAATAGTGCCTTCCTTAAAAGCTATACACATGTATTCTGATGGCCCCGCCACACAATACAAACAGAAGAAGAACTTTTATCTTTTTACGACTTTTTTTAACACTTTATTATGCTTCTTGGTCCTTTTTTGAAGCATCCCATGGGAAGGGGGCAGCTGATGGGGTGGGCAGAGCAGTGAAAAGAACTTTGGATGATCTTGTATCTCGCGGAACAGACATTCCTAATGCAACCATCGCTTTCAAGAATTTGAAAGAATCGGAAAAAAAGGTGAAATATTTTTTTGTGTCAGAGGAAGAAATAAGAAATATGCAACAAAAAGTTCCCGAAGAGTTAATTGCGTTGCCAGGTACAATGAGCATCGATCAGATTATCACAACTGAAAAGCAAGGTTTTGGTCTCAAATCAGAGAGCACACAAAATAAAAGTGGGAAACCTAAAAAGACTTGTAAACGCATAAATAAAAAAAGATCTCAGTCAAATTCGTCTGACAGCGAGGATTATGACATTCCCTATGCAGATTCTGATGACAGTAGATACTATGAAGAGGATGCTATGCTTGAAGAGATACTCGATATAGAACTTGAAATTGATAATGAAATGACGAGGAATGAAGAGAAAGAACTTGAAAATGATGATGAAATGAAGATGAATAAAGAGAATGAACTTGATATTGATTCTGAAATGAAGGTGAATGAAGAGAAAGAACTTGATATTGATGCTGAAGTGAAGATGAATGAGGAGAATTCTCCTCCTTGTGAAACCTCGGTGAAAATATTGAGTGAAGTATCAGTAAGAATGATATTAAATGAAAAAACTGGAAAATTGCAAATAATACCCGAAAATAAAAATGAAACTGAACCTAATGTTAGAAATCAAGGTAACTTTCAGGACAAGAAAACAGAGACAAACAAATGGGAAATAAATAATACTGTATTGAAAAAAACTGGAGATATTATATCGGTACAATTGAACAGATTGATAATACTAATAAAAGTTATAAGATTAATTCCTTCAAAAGCATCCGTCAAAATGGTAATTTAAAATTTACAAAGCCAAAAATTGCCAAAGATATTGATATAGTACCACAAGATTGTATTGTTAAACATATTAAATTGTTACAAATATGGGAAAAGCGTCAGGAGTTTGTACTAGCCAATGCGGATGACGCACTATTTTTTTAATAAAGTTATCAATGCTGTTTTTTTTAAATAAAACAAATTCATTTTCAATTAATATTTGTTTTTTTTTCTACTTAGGTACCTATATAATACCTTTAGATACTACCTATATAATACCTCACAAATTATAGTCTAAAAAAGCGGATCAGTCATATGTGGACGGAGATATGGGTGGAGAAACATACATACATACGTACAAACATATACATATACACAGAAGCCTTAATAGAGTATCATACGTGAATATCTTGCAATTCCAGTAATATTAAATACGTAGGTACGTGTTAAATTAGTAACCTCATTTTTTGAAGTTGGTTAATAAAATTACCTTATTCTGAACATAGCCTTACTTTTACAATTTCCTGACATTTCCTGACGCAACAATTTACTGTCAATTTCGTGACGTACACATTTTGAAAATGACTCGATTGATTCCGTCTCATACACACAGTCTCATAAATACGTCACCTTGACCGGCAACGGGCAGTAACAGTGACTTTTTGGGGCCACAGGAATTCATAAATTACACAGCATTACATATGGGCCATAATATACTAATATACTATATAATACAGATTACATAATATTATTCTAATAGCCATACATATTACCAAGTCACAGATTACTAAATAGTTACTACGTAACAGATACTTTACTCAGTAGAAAAAATCCAAAACCTACTGCTATAATAGACTACTCCGTCGCGTCAGCAACCACTGCATGCTAAAATGTGCCTAAATGCTTAAACGTACAGTTGAGATTGCTTCGCACCGCGCGATCCCACAGCAATCGCAGGGCTGCCTCTTTGATAAAATTAAATTAACAAAACTTTTTGTGTCTATGTTATTGATAACTGTGAATATATTCTGACTACTTCTGACTATAGGTGGTACCTAGTTTAAAATTGTATCGTTTATAAAATATTTTTTTATAAATTGGTGCTGTCTGTGCAATACATCTAGATAAAACATAATTATAGAGGTCAGTGTGTAGGTAAAATAAATAAAAAATCTTTAAAAGTTTCATGTGTTTTATTTTATATAATTTTTTATAAATTTCTTACCCTTTCTAAATTCTCGGTTATGTAATGTAGAAAAATCCTGAATCGAATAAATTTGTATCTGCGCCTTTGATGGTAATGGCTGATAGTATATTAATATTCGAATACCTATTTGGTTTGTGTCGATATTTCCTTAGATTCTGGTTCAGTACTGGCACTTGAAGTAGTTGGTAGAGATGGCAGCAGTTTTGTAGGCAAAGCGTCAAATTGTAATTGTGGTTTATGAATAATCACCGACTTTCAAAATGAAGACCACACACATAATGACTTCTTGGCTTGGTGTCTGGCCTTGCTAAATCGGGCCTGCCAATCAATTCAGCCCATGTTTCACGCCTAATAAAATTGGACAGGTCTAAGGAAGGAGATGGGTACCTAGATAAGACAGACGGACAGACACACAGACATGATGAATTTATAATAGATCCCAAACTAAGCAAACCTAAAATTTAATATTATGAATAAATAATACTAATAAATACATAGATTGAATGATTATTAACATTTATCAATTTATTAATAACTATAACACAGGGCGAGCTCAAGAATTATTTGACGATATCATGAAAAATGAACCCTTTACAATATAATTATTTTTTATAACTTCAAACATCTTTACATTTACATTATTTTTTCTTTACATAAACATTTACTTATATATTTTTTACAAATCGCATAAAACCGAATCACCTTGTTTGATTGTTTACGCTAACAGCGCGACAAGTTGAGACAGGTTGCCGCGCCGCACGACGTATGTTGGAAGTTTCGTAGTCGTCCTTCAAATATTATCACAATTTTATTTTAATAATAATAATAGCGTTTTAAACGTTGTTAAAATAGTGTTTAAGGTAAGTATGACGTTTCTATGTAACAAAAATATGTAAATCTGTGTCTGAAAGGCAAGCTAATCATGTATCATCTAGACTAGACCTATTAAAAATAATTTTGAAACGGCAAAAAACAGTCATAGTTTATCACTTACCTTTCTTCATTGAAAGGTAAATGTAAAAATGTTAGGTGTTTATCCCTTCTTTTACTTGATTTGCACCCATCTACAGCACCTAAGGCACCAGACGGCATCGTAGGTACGCGTACGAACGGAGCGATTAAAATTAAACAGCGTGCGTGCGCTTCGCTAGCGAAAACCGCACTGAATTTGGTCCGCAAACGGCCCGAGGCCGCTCGGCCGGGCGGTAGGTAATTATAGCGCGCAAGTGTATGGAGTGAAGGAGGCCTGACCAAGTGTAGCTTGTTCCTTGAAACAGGTACGGAGTAGGATTATATGATAATGCCGTGCTGCAAGCCCCCCGGGCTGGTGTTCTCAGTGGCAGCAGTATGGGAAGTGACGGCTCATAATAGGTAGTAGTAATGTAATCTAGTATGATCGAATAATCGAAAAAAAACAATGCTTATCTGAAAGAGCCTCAATTTCTGTATAAGAAAAATTACTGCAGCATCAAAAAAGTGGCGAAACTGGTTGCTGCTGCGATTGAAGGTCGCCCTTCGTGAAGTTGTTTTCGACGTTTCAATGCAGTTTTGTCAGCTTCCTTTAGATTTGTACTGATTGAATACGCGTGACGGTGATTTGAACCTCTTTTGGATGGCGGATTCCATGTCGGTTATTTCACTAATTCTTAATTTCAAATAATTTTTGCCTATATAACAACACTGGTTAACGCGCCAAAGTTCCCGGTTAATGTTCGGTATATCGGTTTTGTTCGTAATCATAACGTTTCATTTTAAAGTCGCATTTAAACAAGTACCCGCCATCATCGCAGATAAAACAAAATAAAAATAATAGATTCCCATGTTTCGTTTGTTCCTCGACGGCGACAACCTGCGGCTCTGACAGATTTTTCGCATTGCAGCATAGTCATTTCGTGTTTCCCCATTAATGACGTGTCTAATTATATACGCATCACCTGGTAATCTTATCGAAATAGGTTTAGTGTCGTAGGCTCTCGGTATATAAGTAGTTTCGCCGAATTATGATTGACTGTAACTGTGAAGCAGCCGGTTAAACACGTTTTCAATCAAGCGGATACAATAATCTTATACTCATTTTGACATGAATATGCTGAATTAAGTTTAAAAAAGTTACATTTACTAATTAATTACCTATTAATGATTTGTTTGATATTTACGTTGAAAACAATTTTTAAAAGTTGCGGAACCAATAACCTTTCTACGTCACTAAAATGCTTTATGTTTATTTTGTTAAAATTATATATTAAATGAAAATATATATTAATTATACACATTTTGATTTTCACGATTTCATGATTACAGAAATTGAAATCTTTTTGGCTATGGCTTCTTTACTTGTTGTATCAATATAAGCATAATTATGTTAGAGATACGTTGAAAAATCAATAGTGAAAAAGATATTATGATTATTTACATCCCAAACTTTTAGCCTACGCCATTTGCTTTGGTGCTAAATCATAGATAAAGAGGTATCTTTGCTCCAAGGGCTCATTGTACCTACAACCCTCAAGAAAGCCGTATATTATGTATTTAAAAAGAGTATGTTCCTTCACTTCTAATTTTAATATTGATGTTGAGACTTCCATTATTGTTTGACAATCTGTTAAATATGAGAAAATCTATTATAAAGCTCTTGTTTTATTTAATAATAATTTGTTTATGTCTCAGCGCATTCAAAAACTTATGACATGTTGCAACGTATGTGTGTTAGCATTTAGTATTTCAATTTTGTAGTTCACTGGTCGATGGCCAAATATTTCGTTTACTATAATCGCGCCGAATATTTTTACTCGGTGAAATCCTATTCGGCCCATCACTATTATCAAATCGTCACAGTCATTTTACTATTTTTACTTTACCTTCATAAGTAGTAGCACGTTATAGTACATCGTTTATCTGTATTTATTACTTTAAGTGTGAGTATTATTTTGTACCGCAATAACTTCATTAGCATAGATTGTTTCCGTGTTTTATTTTAGCTTGACGTAAAAATAAATTAAAAGCCAGTGGTACCAATTTAACACTATTGTGTATTATAGTGCTGCTTGGGAAAGGGGTAATAATATAGTAAGCAAAGATATTGGAATCGTTTATGGAGAGTACAAATGGAGTTTACAAACCACTTCTTCTTCTTCGTTTCAACGGCCACGAGATTTTAAGTAGAAAGAATAGATTACATAAATATAAATTTATACGTAATAGATAAATATAATATTTTGTGTTATTAAATTTTACCGGTCCAAAATACGACTAATGAAAGGGCAGCATCTGTGACCTCCATTAGGTCTTCCCTAGTGCAATTGGAAAGGCATAGAGGACAGGACAATAGATGAGCCATGTCCTGTGTTGGAGTACCGCAGTCACACTCAGAGTCCGTGGAGTAGCCCCACTTGACCAGGTTCGAACTGCAGCGACCCACACCAAACAACACTATAATACAAACAACTTACCATCGATCATACTGTATTACAATCAAAATATTATTATTAAATTCATGATATTATGTTACTTATCATCATTATCGTTATCATAGCGTTGATCCCGGTTGTATCCGAGGCTTTCACCTCAAAACCCGGGACCGCCTGCTGACTTCTTTTTTTCTACTTCGCTTGCTGGCAGCATCTTGCATCCCTGGCAGTGAGACCATTGCCACGCATGTAATCTTTTACGCTCTCTTACTTGTAAATCTTATAAAAATAATAAATGAATTCGTTACAGAGTAAAAGAAAATGAACATGCGTAAAGGCATTGGAGTAACGATCGGATTGATCCTTGTTGCGGGCTTCAGCGCTATTATCGCACTGGCCATCATCCAAAATAATAGCAACTCTATAGACCACGATAAACACTCGTGTCAACTGATAGTCATAGCGCACCGTGGTGCCAGTGGGTATGTGCCGGAACATACTCTCGGTGCCTACGCTGTTGCTGCCACCATGGGTGCCGATTACCTGGAACCTGATGTTGTAATGACTAAAGATGGGCACTTAATTGCAAGACACGACAACGAGCTTGGTCTTACTACAGACGTTTCCCAACGTCTTGAATTCGCTTCCCACTATCGCACACAATCCATCGATGGACATAATGTTACTGGATGGTTCACTGAAGACTTCACTCTCGAGGAAATTAAGACATTACGTGCTATTGAAAGGTTACCTACTATAAGACCTGGTAACGCAAGAATGGATACAGCTTTTGAGATTCCAACTATACAAGAAATAGTTGATTTAACTAAAGGCTTAGAGATTAGTTTACATCGCAAAATCGGTATATACCCTGAACTCAAACATCCTACTCATTTTCAACGTTTGGGATTGGCCATGGAAAGGCCTCTGGTGGACCTGCTGCATAGTAATGGATACCGGGGAGAAGAAGCGCCCATTTTTATTCAATCTTTTGAGGTCAACAACTTAAAGGAACTTAATTCTCTTACTGATCTTCGATTAATTCAACTGCTCGACGAAAACGTAATTCAACCATTTGATCAAACCGAAGTCGGTGCTCGTCTAACTTACGGACAAATGGCCACTGCAGAAGGTTTACGTGAAATTGCAACTTATGCTGATGCTGTAGGGCCCGAAAAGGCTTATATAATTCCCCGTAACGCTGATAATACTTTAGGGAAAGTGACAAGTTTCGTGCGAGATGCCCACGCTGTTGGACTTGAAGTTCACCCATATACTTTTCGGTCAGAGAATTTGTACTTACCAGTTGAGTATCAAACCAATTATTATTCTCTTGACAGTACAGGTGACGCCGAAAGTGAAATAAAAACTTTCCTTGCTGCAGGAATAGATGGTCTCTTTACTGATCAGCCTGATGTAGCGTTAAGTATTAGACCCAGCTGTGATGACGTAGACGCAGTATAGATTAGAAATTAAGCTTCATATTTGGTAAAAGTCATCAACTACGTGACTAAACAGGAACAGTCCCATTACTCTACCGAATAAATGTGTGCTTAAGAGCAAAATTCAAAAGGATACTCGCTAATATTCAACAATATTGATGTATTTAGATCCAAGGTACGCTATGTGGTATAACTATTAGATCGTATTGTTCCAGTTTATGATCATTAAATAATTCCGCTATTTTTACGTAGTTATTAACATATTATTCGTATTATAATTAGTGTTTCATTATTGTAAAGTATCGGTTAAAATTCACATCAATCAGTCAATGATATAAGCCTCGGCATCCAGTCTGTCCTAGCTATCTTTTTCAGGATTCACAGACCTACTTGTAATTGCAACCCAATTATTATTCAATCTAATATAGACGAAAATCTTAAGCAAATGTTTTCTAATTCGAAACTTACTTACTCAAAATTTTATAATAAATTCATAAATAAATCTGTATCATAAAAGAATATATTATTATTGGGTGAATTTCCCAAATGGCTTTTTTTTTGTCTTCGGTGAAATTAGTATTTGAAAAAAAAAGGAAAATTGTTCGGAATTATTTTTTTAGTATTCAATAGATACTTATTGGGTTGTGGCAAAAATATATTTTGGCTAAGACTATACATAAAGGTAGAAATAATTAACTTCAATTTTTTTGAAATCGGTGCTGCCCCTCCACTTTTTTTACAAACAAAAAAGCTTGTACACTAATAAAAATAAATAAGTTAAGTATATAAATTATTCTATTTCATAGAATATTAGTTTTATCATTAATATAGGCATATTTTATTACATAATTAACGATTATTATTACTGAGAGGCACAAACGTACTTGTCCTGCAAAATGTTCTCATGTCACTGGACAAAAGTAATTTACACCTAACTTTACATCGACGAGTCCGACAGTGTGGGGACACTGTCGGACTCGTCGATGTAAAGTTCTTCGCAATTTTATTTCTATCGTTAGTGCGTGCTAGTGCGCAGTCAGGACGGACGTGTGTCAAATCGCTGCATATTCCCGCCAATAACGTATGTACTCCATTTCAGTTGTTCCCGGACAATTATTTTATACTATCGGTGGTTGCATCTTTCTAGTGTAATGAGCAGTTTTATTATTGTTGTTTGGTTCTAATAGAGGTAGTAAGTGAATTAGCTTCATTGACTGTTATTGAATTTATCCTAGATATAATGCATTTTTTCTAATTTTCTAAAAAGTGTGTAATTTCTTACGTCGCTGTTCTCATATCGCTGTAATCGGTGGTCTTTATTACCACGGATAAAATGATAAGAAAAAATCAATCGGTGTCTTACGTCTAATTTCGGTGCATTGATTCATGATCAATGCACTGAATACACTAGGACGGTTACCAGCTTCGCAATCAACCCAAACTTAAGCGTAGCGAGATTTGCCTATCCAACAATAGGTTAACGTGACCGGTCGACTTTTTCCATTGGTTTGGTTTTTCGGTGATTATTCCTCGATGGTAAGACCGATCTGGACATTCGACCCCTTACGACACTCAGTAATGTCTACTTGATCACCGCGGCAAATTTGGTCGAGATCGGACAAACGGTATCGGAGGAATATCATTTGTTTGAAATGCAACTTTGAAACCAAAGACGCTTCGCTCGCCTTCGGCTCGCTACGCTTAATTATACCGAATATAATATATATGATATCATAAAGATTACATAAAACCTGAAAAATATGCAAATAACATATAAATGAAAAAGTTCACCGTAATGATAAAAAAAATGGCATATGCAATTTTTGCCAATGTAATCTTTATGATATCATATATCCCCAAATTTAAAATCATCAACGTATCATTTAAGATTAAGGAGAAAATTCAGTTTGAATTTTGGTTTCCACCGACATGACAAACCGACACCGATTATTTTTTCTGTACACCGATATGATAAGTTTATCCACCGAAATGATATACATATCCAGCGATATGATACCATATCTAGCGAAATGATAATCTATCCACCTTTGAACATCAAAAAGGAAATAGTTAATATCCAACGAGAACTGAGTTCTTGGAAATCCAATTAAAATATATATTTTGAAATTATATAGGTACCTATTTTATTATATTTACTTTCTTCTTTTCTTTTTTTATTATAACGAAATCACACGGGATCTACCGATATGATAAATCGACTCACCGAGATGATAAAATGATCCATCGATATGATAAAGCAATCCACCGATGTGACAAAACTGTGCATTGAACCTCCGGCACCTAAGACGCCTGCGACGCGCGGCGAGCATATTGCGGGCTCGGCGGGCCGGAAGAGTTCTAAACCTCTTCCGGACGCGCTCCGCCATCTCCTTCTCGAGCATTACATGCTCGCAGAAGGAGGTGGCGGCGGGCCACGCGCTCGCGCTCCGCCCCATTGCCGCAATCATGCTGCCGAGCGAGAGGACTCCCACCCCGATGGCTGCCACGAGTTGACGCCTCGGCGCCTCCCATGCCGGGCAGTCCGCCAGCGTCTGCAGCCCTGAGTCCTCGCTCGCGTCGCAGTGATGACGCTCAGGCGTCGGCTCCTTCCTAATCCGATGCAGGTGGTCCCCGAAGCTCCCCTTTCCAGAGATCACCTGTGTCAGTCGGTACGAGAGGCTCCCGTGTCGCCTCTCTAGCCAATCCTCCATGATGGGCCTTGCCGCCGCTATTGCGGCGTGCCCTGCGCTTGTTCGCCCAAGTCGTTCCTTTCAGCAAGTGTACCTGCTCGCTAAACCGGACCCAGACGTTTCATCGCACGACAATTGGTCGACATGACAATTCATTGACATACAATTGGTCGAAAACGACAATTGGTGGACATGACAATTCATCGACATACAATTGATCGAAAACCCCAAAGAGCGACAGGGATAATTAGTCGACATACAATTGGTCGAAAAACAAATTGAACGACAACGATTACTAGTCGACAACTCGTGGACACTGCGCGCCCCGACGCGGATAGATATAGGTTAGATCACTTGACCTAGTTAGGTGAGACAGGAACGTAGAATTAGGAACTCCGTCGAAATAATTATATAGTAGTTATATATATATATATATATATACGCGAATGTAGCCAGAGCAATGATTCCGAAGCAGCCCTGCTACCAGCCCCCTCACGTCGTAAGTCAACGATATTAACTTAAGTCGTAACGTGGAAACGTGCGTAAAACTTAATCATTAATTTATCAACCGTGTCTAGTAAAATCCGATGCCAAACTAGGCCCGCAAAATCGGCACAAACAATTATTACTAGGTTAGGCAAAAGTGATACCACCAAATTATAAGTTTATGAAAAACCCGAATTTCCCGTAAAGAATAAATAGGGAAACAATATAAAAATCAGTTCAAATAAGTTCAGGGAGCCGAATGGACACAAATCAGAAACAAGAATGCAAAATTTTGACCAATTTTTGTTTGGGGGTCAACCGTACCCCACTTGAAAAAATCAATAAAAATGTTCAGGATAGGCTTCTAAACGTTGTTGAGTGCTCCCCAAGGTATTAACATAGATTTCAAAATTTTATTTTCTTAATTAATTTGAGTAGCCCAACCGTCCCCCAAAGTGTCTCGCTCTTGACCAAAAAATCACAGGATGGGAGAATGTTAAGTCAATTATATAGATCTCAAGCAACAATATTTGGACGGAAATATGATCAAAATTAAATCCCACAAGGTCCCAAAAAACAATTAAAATAGGCACTCAAATCAAAACAATCATGCAAATTCAAAGGATAAATTCCGATCGCAAGCGATTAGGCAACATTCGACTTTTAGGCAAGATTAATAAAGTATTACTATGTAATAGTAATTTATATTACAAAGAGGGTAATCAAAAATGCACGACCCGCTACGTCCCAACGTGTACAATTATTACAACCGAAATTCGCGTGGTATTACAATCGAGATAAAAGATCGATCGATTTCAAACAAAATACGACGATAACACAAGTAAACAAATAAATAAAATTTCAAGAAAATGAAATAAATAAGTAGGTTGTGAACTAACCTTATTAAGAACAAATGACACAGTGATAATGTACCTAATCTAATCCTAATGTTGAGGATGTATTATACAATAGATTACAAAAATTATAAAAGATTTCACTTCCCTTTACACCGGTAACGGCGGTCCAATCTTCAGACGTCCACAATGGAACCGGTAAAGTTCCAAATCAAATTCCTCACAAAACAAAACTGCGCGAGGTCGTATAACTAATCGCGAACCTCGAGCGCATTAAAATCCAAAACAATAAATCAACACGATTTTGCTCCTCCAAAGCGCAAGGCGAAGCCAACCAAAAACGCGCGAGCACGCGATCTACCAACGAGCTAACGAGCTCGATGCCTTCAACCAAGTCACCTCGCAATGTACTGCTAGCATACCACGCCCACTTCGTCCCGTACAGGCGTCGTTGATCCCGTACTACTAATAATGAGAGGGTACGTAAAGAAAAAATAATATACAAACACCGACATTTTAATACGCGGTGAAAATATCAAAATATAGGGTAAACTACCCAATTATTGGTACTTTAAGCAATACTGTAACTTAACCTGACTCAAATTTTTAATACCTGGGTAGAGAGATTTATACTATCCGTTGAAATAATTCACTATAATGTGGTTGACTACCTTTTTTCAATATTTAAATGAGAAATAAAGCATTACACATGTTTTCTTAAAATACACCCTAATACCCTTTACTGGCATCTTTTGACATATTATTGGCATGTGTTGGACCAACTACTGGCACTCCAGTGCCAATATTATGCACTAATTACTCTATTATTGGCATTTAGTACTTAGAAATCTTCTAGGACATCTAGATGTTGTGAAACCCTGGATATCTACATATTGTGTAAGCGAAATAAAACTAGTGCTCTCTAAATTATATTTTATTTAGGTACCTGACTACATAAAAATTGCAATTTGGTACATTTCTTAGGTACAAGGCGTATGTAATCTAGGAACATTTTGGTAACATAATATTTTTTCAGTCTTAAATTAATTAACTTTAAGCATCAATCAGCTATACTGCACATACTCCCCGTCCTCGACGAGACGACCATGACTCCAGAGCCACCCTGACACGCCACTATACCGACGAACTGCCTGATATTAGTCAAGACGAGATCGTGCAAGCTCTTAGGTAGCTTAAAAATGGAAAAGCCCCGGTGAGAACGGAATTACTTCAGAGCTTCTGAAGGCAGGAGGAGCTCCTGTCATACAGGAGCTACAGGAACTCTTCAATGCCGTCCTTCACATTGGGAGAACTCCTAAGGCGTAGAGCGGGCGTTTGGTTGTTCTCTTTTTTAAGAAGGGTGATAAGGCCCTCCTTACAAACTACAGACCCATCACTCTCCTGAACCACGTCTATAAGCTGTTTTCACGAGTGGTTACGAATCGTGTCGCCGGGAGACTCGACGAGTTCCAGCCACCGGAACAGGCTGGGTTCCGCAGAGGATATGGCACCATAGACCACTTTCACACAGTGAGGCAGATTATACAGAAGTCCGAAGAGTATAATCAGCCCCTGTGTCTCGCTTTTGTGGACTATGAAAAGGCCTTTGATTCCGTTGAAACTTGGGCTGTTCTGGAATCCTTACAGCGATGCCAAATAAACTATCGTTATGTCGAGGTGCTGAGATGCCTTTACATGCATGCATGAATTTGGATAAAACCAAAGTCATGATCAATGGCCACATTGATCCGGGACCGGTCGTCGTGGATGGCCACCTTCTTCAAATTGTTTCTGAGTACACTTACCTCGGGCAGATAGTGCAGTTAGGTAAAAATAATTTTGAGAAGGAGGCCAAGAAGAGGATCCAGCTAGGCTGGGCAGCATTTGGGAAACTACGTCGAGTCTTCTCGTCATCCATACCGCAGTGTTTGAAAACGAAAGTTTTCAATCAGTGCGTCCTACCCGTAATGACCTACGGAGCTGAGACGTGGACACTCACTGTAGGGCTGGTCCACCAGTTCAAAGTCGCTCAGCGAGCTATGGAAAGAGCTATGCTCGGAGTTTCTCTGAAGTAGAGGATTCGTAACGAATACATCCGACAGAGAACCAAGGTTATCGACATAGCTCAAAGAATTAGCAAGCTGAAGTGGCAGTGAGCCGGCCATATCTCGCGAAGAACCGACAACCGCTGGGGTAAACGTGTTCTTGAGTAGTGACGCGACTCGGCAAACGTAGTGTAGGACGCCCTCCGGGCAGGTGGGATGACGATCTGCGAAAGACTGCGGGCAGATGCTGGATGCGGCAAGCTGAAGACAGGGCGCTATGGCGCTCATTAGGGGAGACAGTGGACCAGCAGTGGACTAGAAAAGGTTGATGATGATGATGAAGCATCAATCAGGTAACATAGTAGTAAAGTCTTCATTCTCCCTCATATTTCATTCTACCATTTCAGATAAAAGTTTTTCCAACTCTTCTGTGGTGTAGGCTTTACTAGGTCTCCTATTAGTTATTATAATTTCCTGTTAATAACTGTGTTCATTGTCTGTATCACTCTTATCACCAAGGTTTTGACTTTGTGGTTCATCTAAATCATTGTTTTTGTCACTTATGAATTTCAGGCGAGCTTCGTTGCAGTATTTTCGTAATTGAATTACTGATGTTTCCTTGTCCCTCTTTTTGGTTTACTATTATTACTTTCTTTTTTTGGTTTAGATTTCAACTATTGGCATGGGGCCAACATTTGAAAATCTTGTAGAAAATACGATTATATATTTGTATTGATGTTAAAAACTTATAAAAGCTGATTAAAATAAGGTTCCAATTGCAAAAAAATATTTGTCATACAACCCCATTTATTGTCAGAGTGCCAATAAATTAGAATTATGTTTGAGTCGCATACCGGTTATCGTCAGGGCGCTAAATTCAAAACATTTTTTATTCATTGCGAATACTAGGACAAAAATACGTGTGTAAACTATTCAAAACCCAAATAACATTAATAATCATGTATAGCCTTCATAAATTAACACAAAAACAGCTAAAACAGGGTGGCACTCGCCTTAATAAAATCTTAATTGACTGGTACCAAAACACAAACGACGTGAAAGAAATTTGAAAGATTGACAGCTGAGTAATTTTACTGACAGTTGAGTGTTGCTAATTTATAAAATTAGTAACCACAGATTTGTTTAATTTTTGTAGATACACTGTTTGTTGAACTAGATCCTTATTTTTGACTGATAGCATTGGAGTGCCAATAAGTTGGAGGGGTGCCAACATTGGGTCATGTTACCCTAAAAACTTAACGATTAAAACTAAACAAATATATATATATTTATATATATATATATATATTTTTACATATATATATATATATATATATATATATATTTAGGTGTCCGAGCTACGCTAGACCCACTTTGAGATTACCTCTTGGATTTTCGTATGTGACAACACTGAATGCCTACCGTAATACGTCCCCCGCGCTTTGTCTCCCCCCCCCCCTCTCACAGTCGCCATGTTGCGCCGGGCGCGCTGCGTCGCTTGTCTTGTCAGTACGTCCTGGATTGTCGGAGTGAACACTGTGAGCACACATTACATCTGAAATACTTGTTTTGCTACACATAATTATAGAAGAAGGTAAGTCCTACCGTAATTTCGTTTTAACTATTTTTATTATTTTAGTTTTACAAGCAGGAAAGCCCTGTTAACGATCAAGTTGTCGCTCTCCGGACGACAAACTAAATAATGTAGGTAGATACGCAGCTAAGGAATTCCCTTAGTTTATTGCACCTACAACATTCGCCCAGCCGGTTTTCAACCGCAGGTGACAGATCGTCTACTGCGCAGTCGACACATCGTCAACGGCGCAGCCGACAGTCGGCTGAGCATGCATACGACGTCGTCTGTGCTCGGCCGACTGTCGTCTGAGCATGTATACGACGACGTCTGTGCGTAGGCGACGTGTCGGCTGAACGCGCACTCGACATCGTCAGTGCGCGGTTGACGTGCCACCTACGGTGGCCTGTCAGTCATGACTTTAATAGTTAGCTGCGTGTTTTCGGCACCAGTATACTGGAGTATATATTCAAAAATTCTTCCAGATGGAGCAAACAACACTGGGTACACTGACGGAGTGGAGACCTCCAACAAAAGAAGAAAAGTTTGTAACAATTTTATTTTCTGAAATAGATTTAAAATAGGCGAATCCGGTAGCGACATCTATGCATGGAATTCTCCCGGAGTGTAGCAGCGTTCGATCGGAATCCCATAGTGGTGTTGTGGTTCACAGTAATACCACGAGATGGCGTTGCTGTACTGGATGCAATAAAATTTCATTTCATTTAATGTGTCCCTGTATTCTGTCCTTTGGGAAGAATAATTATGATTTGTAGTCAAACGTTAAGTTCCAGGCTCTTCCCTAATTTATTAACTCAGTCCCTCTATGGTTTTCATCTTCATAAGCTATGGTTTGTCTAGTAAAATACGTATAAATTAAGTAGATACTTAATCTGCCTTGTGTTCACAGCGACAAGTTGACACCTGATTGTGCCGCATTGTCGGAGTGACTTTGTGTTTTCAGCGAGACTGCTCGTGAAAAAAACGCTGGAATATGGTCTTTGCGAGAAAGTTCTTAGCTAGAAGGTATATAAGGCCAGGTCAGCTGGCGGGCCGTCACTTGAGAATTCTTCGTTGAGAACCTATAACGGTTATTTTGTGTATAGACTATTTTGTCAATTTCTGTCTGACACGTTCAGCGGTTACAAGTTCTTAAACAACGTGGTCACCATCTTGGAAGACGTATATCCAGACAATTGGCGAGCCTGGGTTATTAACAAACCCACCTACAAAGACCTCTATGGAGACGGTTTGTCCTCAGACCTGGAATGCAGGCTACGCTTCGCCATTCCAACGGTGAAACTCGCAAAGGCCTATAGTGAAGAGTCTACACTTAGTGAGCGCCGATATAGGAAAATTAAGAGAACTCTTTTATCCTGGCCATTAGGATGTGCTCTAATCTATGCCCCACTGACAATCATGGCAAAAGTTCACCCAGTACAAGCCTACAACAAATTCACTGAAACTATGAATATGATCAAGCCTGAACTCGTGTCGCGTCATGAGGCTTCAAAGACTTTAAAAGGGGAAGGCAAGGAAGGTATCAGTAACACCGATACTACCTCTCAGTCAAGTCAGTCTCTAGCTTCGAAGAGAAGCCACAGCCCAAGCCCATCTGAAACTACGAAAGTGCCAAGAATGAGCGACTTCATGACACAACAAAACCTTATACTAGAAAAGCTTTGCACATTGGCCCAAGTAACGAATGAAAATGTGAGCTTAATGCTCAACAGGCAGGACCGACCTTGCTCATTAGCCTCACCCCAAGGTACGATATCGGCCGGAAGATGTTCCTATACTAGCACGGAAGGTGAACGCTCTACACGGTTCCCATATTCTGGTCAGGGTGAGGGCCCTTACCAGAATATCGAAGATGACTGGAGACCTCCCGCCTTGCATATTGAAACGCCACAGAACGGGAACACAAATAGCCCAGAGGATGAGGAAGAACCATTGTCGGACTTTATGCCCGGGACGCGAGAGTCAGAGGCCAAAATCACGAAAGCTGACGCTGTACTTGTGAAACAATGGATCGACTGTCAGCGATTTAATTCTGAAAACTGGCAAAATATACGGTATGCTGAAGTTCAGAAGTTGTTCCAAGCGTCGCCGGCTTTCACGGCACTGAAAATAAATAGCAACTTTGCTACAGTCACCCCTAATTGGCAGCTGGTATCAGTACTTGAAAAAATGGATCTGTGCCTCGGGGCTATTACACATGGCTTACTGCAACAACGACACACATTTCAAAACATTTACCAAGATGCACCTACATCAGTAAAAGCCTACATAAGTAAAAAATTCCTAAGCCCGGACTCTACATTCCGAAAAATATCTGATTCCCTCCTGCAATACTCTTGTGGCAAAAGAGCTGCACCTAGCGGCGAGAAGGAGCAAACTTAGGGGCGGCGGCGGGGGGTGGAACGCAGCGGAGCGAGGACTACGGCCGGACAACGAGGACACTACGACACAAGCCTTCCGACCACACACAGTACAAGGCGTCTAAACCAACAATGTATATTTATTGTCCATCTCTAAAGAAATTATAGTACATACTTTAATAATCTTAATAGGTTGACAGCTGTCAAACACGGTTAACATCGGCTCCGTACAATTAAATAAATTAAAATAGTTAAAAGTGTTTAATACAGTAATAAGTGAGCTTATACATTACAGTTTAACAGAACAAAATACAAATAATATAAATAAAATAACATATAGTGTATAGGCGTCCAAGAAGTGAATATAAAAGCCTATTGTAACTTAATACTAATATAAACGGACCTGTACAGGAGATAAAGCTAGCTATAAAGCTATAAGAAAGGCAGCCCCTTTAGTGAACATTATATTACAGTGAAATAGTGCAATAGTGCTTAGCTTTTCAAACCCATTTCAAATCCGCCAACATATATTGAGCCTACGAGACAAACGGTAAAATAGTACCCACAGTGAGAAATTGTAATTTTTCTGCCGAGATTCAGAATTGTCAGCGCCATCTATTGAGCGGCACAGGTA
The DNA here is from genome assembly GCA_946251805.1 of Cybosia mesomella. Taxonomy (NCBI): domain Eukaryota; kingdom Metazoa; phylum Arthropoda; class Insecta; order Lepidoptera; family Erebidae; genus Cybosia; species Cybosia mesomella. Next base: position 21,440,514 of record OX276390.1, on the reverse strand, counting down.
CCATTACCTAATCTCCGATAACGATGACCAAGTGCGGAGGTTGCGGTCGTTTTCTGACACCGACAGATGGCGCTAAATGCGCGAAGTGTCACGGCTATTATCATAAGCCTTGCGTAAGCATTCAGACTGAAGATACAGTGCCTTCAGACTGGTTTTGCCCGGAATGCAAACGCAAAACTGTCAGGAAGAAGAAAGGTGACGACACACCTGTGCGGGGGGCGCAGTCGGAGGCCAAGCGGGATAAAGTCGCGGTGATGGGGCAGGCGCCGACGACCGGGCCCACGGCGATTGCTGCGACGAGTCTTGATTGTGCAGCTGTTGCTCTGGAGGAGGCACCAAGGAGCAAAGAATTTCACCTGCTTATGGAGGAAATTAAAGCGTTGCGCTCTGATTTCAGAACATTTAGGTGACATATGGAGATTGAAGTGGCTTCGATAAAGGTCGCCGTACAAACCTGCAACTCCAGAATTGATAGCCTAGAAACAAGATTGCTGGCGATGGAAGGAACGAGCGCGGCGCTGGGATCCGGGGGTGCTGAGTCTGCCGAGAGCGTTGTCGAGGGTCTTCGGCGCGAGCTCAATGAGAGGGACCAGGAATTATTAGCCAACGACATCGAAGTGTCCAATATCCCGGAGGGTAACGGTGAAAACGCTACTCACCTAGCGATGACTATAGGGACTAAGCTGGGTATCGTACTGGAGGAGCGCGATATCGTCAGCGCTGAACGAGTCGGAAGACGCCAGCTGGTCGCCACTGATCCGCGGGGAGCGACCGAGCGGCGTCCTCGTTTACTTGTGGTGCGTCTGGCAAGGCGCGACCTGCGAGATAACTTTTTGAAAGGAGCGCGTGTGCGACGTGGAGCTACGACGAGGGACCTGGACTTGGACGGCGCTCCAAGACGCTTCTACGTCAACGAACGCCTGACCAGGGCCAATCGGCAGCTATTTGGACGGGCCAGAGACGCTGCTGGTAGGGCGGGGTGGAGGTTCGTCTGGACCAAGCGAGGGCAAATTCTTGTATGCAGGAAACCGGGGGAACCGACACGCCGCGTCCGGACTGAAGCAGATCTGACCGCCATATTTGAGCTCAGCGTATCGGCTGGTGCCTCGCCGGTCCGGGAAAGCATCGGGTGTGGCGGGACGACGGGTCGTCAGGACGAGGCAGGTAGCAGCTCAAATTTTCTCCAGCAGGAGACCAGGGTACTCGGCCCGCCGCGCTCCAACTGAACCGGACCTGTATACAACAATATTTCCGTTTTTGTTTTGATATTTGTAATGGAATTAGTATTAACGTTAGAATTAGTGATATGCATGACACCCTTGTACTGGACTTACAAGATAAATACACAGTATACTCCGCACTGAGAGGTAACTTTCATCTAATTTGCTATAGTTCACAAAAAAAGCACCTTGGAGACCATACACTAGAAATTAATAGTCATAAAAATATTTGTTTAAGCTATTTACACACGGTAAAATATACAAAAGAAGTTAATATACACCAAAGTCTTAATTACATACAAAATATATACAATAGAAACTATATGCTAAGAATTTATATATATTTTCTATGTTTATTCATTTGCAGTCTGTGGATGTCAGATCGCACTGACTGTATCTTGCATTGATGACTGTTGATAGATACCTGAGGTTTGGTCTGTTGAACGCGGGCTCACTCTCAACGAAACATGAGGAGTTCAGAGTGGCCATGCTGCACCATTCTGTGGATATAATGGCTATAAATGAGACCTGGCTGAAGACAGGCCAGGAAGCCAGGGCTCCCGTGGTGCAGGGCTATAGGCTCCGGCACATTCCAAGGCCAATGAACGTAAAAAAGGGACGGGGAGGGGGCGTAGCCTTCTATGTGAAGTCAGGGATCACTGCTAGAACTCGGGTGCACGCCGTCAGTCCTGCAGTCGAGCAAATGTGGATCTCTCTCAATATCATGGGAAAAACGTTGCTTGTGGGTACAGCATATCGCCCGCCATGGCTTGACCTGGATAGGTTCCTGGGTAGTGTAACAGACAGTATCACCGCCCTGGCTCCATATGACCACTTGGTACTGTTGGGGGACCTCAATGTGGATATGCAGGAAATGGGTGAGTGCGGGGTGAGGAGAGTGACGGACTTTCTCAATTACATGAATTTGATTCAGGTGGTCCACAAACCAACACACTTCACAGACAGTTCGGCTACTCTCATAGACCTCATTTGCACAGATATCAGGACACGCAGTGTCACAGTGGATCACATTTCTGAGTTGGGCCGTCATTCGTTTGTGGTCTGCGACACGATATTGAAAAAGACTAAGCCATTGCCTAGATTAGTTACTTACAGACCTCTGCGGGATATTCTGGTGGATCGCTTTGAGGAGGACAGGCATAATCTACGATGGATGATGGCGGGTGGAGGACAGGATGTGGACACCATGGTGCTGTCCTTCAATTCTTATATGTTGCATCTTTTCGACCTTCATGCACCTGTAAGAACAAAAACTTTTAGGACGCCGCCTACTCCATGGATTACTGAAAATATTCGTTTACTGTTCCGTCTTCGTGACAGGGCCAGGGAAAGGTACCATAACACTAGATTGGATCTACACCACAAGTACTATGTAGACCTGAAACATCTAGCGGAGAAATCCTTGCATGGTGAGAAGTCAGCCTATTTTAGAGTCAATATTAACTCACAGGTCAAAGAGCCAAAACGGCTGTGGAAGTCTCTAAAGGCTGATATCATACCGAACCACAAGGAGAGGCTGCTACCGGCCCATTTTGATGATGCTGATGCAATTAATAGGGCCTTCTTGGATGTACCAGGGGAGTCAATGGTGTCAATCTCCCAGTTGACACTGTTCGAATTTGATAGGTGCACATCCAATGTGTTTAAATTGAGGCCGGTCAGTGAGGATATGGTGCGCAGAATAGTTAATGGCATTAAAACGAATGCCCAGGGAGTGGATGGAATAGGGCGGGAAATGCTTTCCATGGTGCTCCCGACAGCTCTGCAGGCGTTGACAGCAATTATCAACACTTCAATCGTGACTCATAGGTTCCCCACCCTGTGGCAATGTGCAATTGTTCGCCCGATTGAAAAGGTGAGCAACCCGCAAAGTCACAGGGACTTGAGGCCTATAAGCATCCTACCCTGCTTATCTAAGGTCTTAGAAAGGGTGGTACACGCACAACTGACAGAGTATCTGGAGACAAGCAATCTACTGCCCGAGCTGCAGTCGGGATTCCGCAGGGGTCGTGGCACGGCTACTGCTCTGACTGATGTGGTGGGTAATATCCTCGAGGCGAGGGATGAGGGGGAAGGTACTATCTTGGTGCTACTAGACTTTTCCCGCGCGTTTGATTCCATAAATGTTGCGCTCTTGTTATCCAAGCTGTCGTACTATGGATTTGACATAGGAACGGTGGAATGGTTCCAGAGCTACCTAGAAAACAGGTCGCAATATGTGGAGATACAGAGAGAGGATGGTGCCCGGATTGTCTCCCCCCCTCGCCCGGTACACAGGGGCGTGCCACAGGGATCTATATTGGGGCCCCTTTTATACATCCTATACAGCGCTGATATAGTAAATACAATCAAAAATTGTAAATATCACATGTATGCTGATGATATACAGCTCTACAAGTCCTTCAGGCCTGCCGAGGCGGCTACTGCCATAGCGGCAATCAACGAGGACCTGGACAGAGTGGTTTCTTGGGCGGAAAATAACTCTCTCATACTAAACCCATGCAAATCCAAATACATGGTGTTGGGCACAAAACACCAGGTCAAATACATAGTGGACATGGACCCAGTTATTACCGTTGGCGGTGTGAGTATAGGGAGAGTGGACACTGCAACCAACCTTGGTCTCATTATGGACCCAGAGTTGCGGTTCGAGGCACACATCAGCAGGGTGGTTGGTGGCTGCTTCTATAGGCTTAAGATATTATACAACATACGTCAGTTTCTGAGTGAGCCCCTGCGTAAGCTCCTGGTTGATAGCCTTGTGCTGTCAAAACTGAATTACTGCGACACTGTCTATGACCCGTGCCTGCTTGGGCGGACAGCGAACTTAATCCAACGGGTCCAAAATGCTTGTGCTCGCTATTGCATTAATATTCCCAGGAGAAGTCATGTTACCCCCTATTTAAATAAGCTTAAGTTCCTTAAGATGGAAGCCAGGAGAAGGCTACACCTGGCCGGTTTGGTGTATGGCGTGGTGACCACAAAAAAGCCAGCTTACCTCTTTGAAAAGCTCAGCTGGAGGTATGAAAAGCAGCGATACAGCAAAAGATCACAGGTGCCCCCTTTATCACAGCCTCGCTACAGGACTGCTGCATTCCGCGGCTGTTTTAGGCATGCTGCCACTCACTGCTGGAATGTTCTCTCACCGCCGTTCCGTTGCCTGAAGACAAAGCGAACATTTATACGCCACCTCAGAAAATTTTATATGGTACATCAGTTTGATGTAGTTTAATTAAGTCTATTTTAATTTGAAATTTTATAAATATATACATAATAGGTAGATTAGGTTTTAGAATACTCACATCATTTATGTAATCGTTTTTATTATATAAGTCACTGCACATAATTACACTCAACCCATGTGGAATGGAGGCTTTGGTTCGCATATCTGTTAGCCATGTGGCTACGACGACGATTGGCTTCTGTTTCCATGCGCCCGCACGCATCTTCCTTCCGACCATCTTGCATAACCTATCGCTGTACCTTGTTGTTGTTGTATTGTGTTGTGATGTAATAATGGCGGAATGTGCCCGTATCAAGTTTGAGTAAGTCAAATCATCACATTGATCATTTTATAGCGGCTTGGAGGCGGAAATGGGATCTTCAATGAGGTGGTTAACTTAACTTATTGTAATTTTGTGAATATGAACAGTTATGTAATGGAGTTATTATTGTGAAATCTTATGTATTGTAAATTGCATAACTGACAGGTACACGCAATAGATAAGAGTATGGCTGACTATAGATTATTAATATGGCTATAGCAGTGTGTGACGTGCGTCCCGCGTCTACCATTGACAATCTGCGGTAGTAGAGGCGAGAATATGAACCACAGATTATATTGTATGGGCTGAGTTTGGTGTTTACGTTTACGTTTGATTTATGTTGAAAAATTGTCTCTTTGTTTTGGTTTATCGTGTATATGTATATAATTAATTATTTCTATTAGTGTAATGTGATTCGTGTTGAGTAGTGCGGAGTTTTGTTGACAGTGTTTGGGAGTCTTATATTATTATTTTTATTTTGTTTTTTATTATCTTTTCATGTAGCCAAAATTGGCCACCTCTGAAAACCAGCGCTGTCCGCTTTTTGGCACTAATACGCGGACAGCATATAAGCTGAGAGGCGGCCATTATTCTGTGTGGATGTGTTTTTTATATGTACTGAGTTGATGTAATGTTATTATGTAGGCAGGTACAGAATAAAAAAAACTTTTCTTTCTTTCTTTCTTTCTAATAAGCGCTTCATTAATTTCGTCGAACCCTGTTCTCATCCTGGAAGCACACAAGCAACAGCTGGGTGAAGCTCCACAACAAAACTCCAAAACAGGTAATTCAGCAAAGGAGAGGATTGTATAAACCTCAAAACAAAGTTCTCAACGAGCTTCTTCACACCATTCCTCCTTCAGAAAGTTACCTTTTGCTGAACCACAGTTGTCTGATCTAGTTAAAGAGCAGGGTGGTATAACAAAGCTTTTTCCCGGTAAGTTTCGGAAAACCACATCTGCAGCAGCAACGTCGAGTCGAACTTCATTTAGAGAAAAGCGAACGCCAAATGCCACGTCAGAAACAAGGCAAAGATTGCGCCCGATCAATCAATTCAATAAAAGCTCGACTAACCGAAAGCCAGAAAAGCCTCGGTTTCAAACAAAACGAGCCCCACCTAGGCAGAACAGAAATAAAAAAATTAAATTTCGCGCAGGACAGGTTAGTAAAAAGTTACATGTGTGGGAAAGTTTAGGGGCACCAAAGAGTATCTTGTCCACATTGAACGGGTATCGGATACCATTCATCAGTACTCCACCGTCATACAGACTCAACAAGGAGAACTGTCAGCGATTTCAAACAAAAGCGTCTGAAGAAATGTCCCAAGAAATACGGAAAATGCTCTCTTCAGGAGCTATTCAAAAATGTTGTAGCAAATCAGGCTTCTTATCTGGTATGTTTCTGCGAAAGAAGTCAGATGGATCTAACCGTCCGATATTCGACCTTAGAAACTTAAAAAGCTTTTTACGACCGCCATAATTTCGTTTGCTTAATCATTTCAAGATCCCACTTTGCTTAAGCACAGCAGATTTCATGACAAAACTAGACTTGTCACAAGCTTACTTTCACATTCCAATAGCAAATGCACATATTAGCACATACTTAGCTTTTAGTTATAAAAATAGTATTTATGAGATGACCTGCTTACCCTTCGGACTCGCTACAGCACCATGTACGTTCGCGAACATATCTAATTGGTAGGCAAATTATTTCAGGAAAGAGGGCCTCCGGATCATTGTGTATCTAGACGATTTTTTGCTAATGCAGATCAATACGTCCTGTCACAACAAACCCAACGAGTATTAAAATATCTGCAGGAGTTGGGTTGGTGTGTCAATCTAGAAAAATCAATTATAACACCTACCAGAATGGTAGAGTACTTAGGAGTAGTATGGAACACAGAAAAAAATTTAAAATACCTTCCAAAACTCAAATTCCGAAAAAATCGTCATGCTACTAAAAGATACACTAAGGAAAAAATGGTGGACGTGGTACTCAGCAAAAATAATTCTAGGGAACATAAATTTCGCATGATTCGTCATTCCCCTGGGAAGACTCCACTGCAGAACAATTCAAATACAAGCAAATCTACTCCCCGAAGACGAAAGGAACAAAAAATTCACAATTCCCGAATGTGTCACAGGGGAACTTCAGTGGTGGCTGGATCACGTCAACCAAACATGACCGATACTTCACAAAGATCCCACCATATTCATCACCACCGATGCATCAGACCAAGGATGGGGAGCCACAATAGACGATACGGACATAAGTGGTACTTGGACCACCAGACAACAGCGCTGGCACAGCAACAGAAAGGAACTGTGGACATTAAAAAAGGCCATTCAACATATCACATGCGATCACAGCAATCTAACAGTGTTGGACCAAACAGACAACAGGTCTGTGGCTGCATACATCACCAAAGAAGGGGGAACAAAGTCCACAACATTGCTTCAGTTAACGAAAGACATACTCGAGACAGCGCATCTACATCAGATACACCTCAAAGTACGCTACCTACCAGGAAGGAACTTACTTGCCGACAGTCTCTCGAGAGGTTGTCAAGCAACAGAATGGACGTTGCCCAAACCATAACACAAACCATATTCAACATATGGGGCAAGCCCTCGATAGACCTGTTTGCAAGCTCTCGAACGGCAATCGTGGACCAATATGTGAGCGAAGATGCGCGCGATCCAGGCTTTGTATTTGTGAACGCCTTCAGCAAAATTTGGCACTACAACCTCGGTTGGCTCTTTCCCCCTCCCCCGCTTATACCAAGGGTACTGCGACACCTGGAAAAGAGTTTGGGGATATACCTATTCGTAGCTCCGAATTGGGAGAAGACGTTTTGGAAAGTGGAGCTAAAACAAAGAGCACTGAGCCCTCCCTTCACAGTTCACAATCTACATCGACATCTGATAGATGTACAAACGGGGAAACCCCCACCAGCAATAGAAAACCTTATTTTTGCAGGTTTGGAGGGTTCGGGCTGGGCCCATTTAATACAGAACTGGCAAGAAGACTACATAACAATTCTAGAATCTGCATGGCGTAAGTCAACCTTGAAGACATATAAACATGCCTGGTAAAAATGGTGCACATGGTCTAGAGGCAAATGTCAGGTTGACAAACCCGACCCTAGTGATTTGTCGAAATTTATGTGCTATCTACATAGTGAAGCTAAATTAGCACCTAACACTGTCGCCGTACATAAGTCGGTAGTCGCCACATTTGAAGTCAGAAAAATCAGAGACTTTATCTAGTCATCCACTCGTTAAACAAATGATGAAAGCCATAACCTTGACTAAGCCTCTTCCTCGAAAACCTTCAACTTGGGAGTTTGGCAGTTTAATTGGATATCTACAACATTATAATATCGATGTTGATAGTATATTCCAAGTGTCGCGACACGTTGCGGCAATTTTACTATTATGCACTGGAAGGCGAGTGCACGATCTCACATTACTGGACATCAGCCCAGAATGTTTGGAAATTAAAAACGATCATGTCATATTATGGCCCAAATTTGGTTCCAAGACCGACTCTGTAACCCACCGACAGAGCGGATGGCGTTTATCAGAAGACGGCCCAGAAAGGCTCAACCCGGTGTTAAGAGACTCATCAATATATCACAAGAACGGAGAACAGCTAAACAGAACCTAAATAGTCTGTTTATTACAACCAGAGGAAAAGTAAATGCGGCTTCCCAAACAGTTATCGCTGGCTGGTTGAGGACACTTGTCCGAGGGGCTAACATTCAAGATTCCCCTGGCAGTTTTAGATCCACGGTGAATTCGGACATGTGGCTTAATAAGAACACAAATAATGATGAAATTTTGGGCAGGGGTAACTGGAAGAGTAGAGACACATTTCTAAAATATTACTCTAAAGAGACACGCAAAGAAATAAAAGCTTTAGATGTTTCGAATCTGACTGACTTATTTTTACCGGTATGATTTAGCATTCACTATAAGTACCACTACATTGGTTTTCATAAATATGTAGATTACATTAGGTACTATGATTAAAGGTACCTAATAAACTTAACACATAATTATCGAAGAGAAGTGATTACTGTCTTTTTCTGTTTTTCTTTTATAGAAAAGTAAATTTATAAACTCATTAAATGACATTTGTTATTCTTCCTTGAATACTCCCATAGCTCAACTGAGCCACCCTAAAATTGGTGCGACACGGAGGCCTGCACAATAAGATATTCTTACGTAATCTTTTAACTGGCACTCTTAGCTTAATCCCAGAGAGAAGCCCAGGACAGTCGATCCCACCCTGAGCAACACTGAGAAGAAGAGTTACATCACAGATTCTTCTTCTTTCGTGCAACGGTAGGATATGCAGTTTAACACAGCGCTGCTCATAGGTGAGGTCGGCTAGGTGGGACAGTTTGAATTTAAACCCCAAGTATCGTATAAATTTTCTCTTAATCATCTCGATCTCATTAGAATAGCAAGCGTAGCATGGGTTCCAAACCTGTGAAGCATATTCCAGGTGACTTCGTACATATGCGCAATAGAGAACTTTTACGGTTTTCATATTTCTGAAGTCCCTGGAGCAACGGATCAGGAAACCTAAAGCCAGAAAGGCTTTATTAACTAATTGGCTAACGTGCTGATTAAATAAAAGCTTGCTATCATGCACCACGCCCAAGTCTCTAGAGGCAGTCCTCCTCTCCAAGTTATGGTTTTTAACTGCGTAGTCGTATTCATAAACTTGACACTTACGTGTAAAACTCATTGAAAAACATTTAGAGGCGTTTAAATCTAATTTATTTAAATAGCAGTATGAATCAAGACGTTGGAGGTCCTCCTGCATTAAATCGGCATCATCAACATTGTTAACCGTACGGAATATCTTCATATCATCGGCAAAGAGCAAAAAATTTGAATATTTGAAACATATATATATATATATAAATATGATATACATTATAAAGTAATATATAAATTAATAATAGAAAAATTATGTAAACCAATTTTTTGATCAATAATATGTCGACCAACTGACTTGTCGGTTAATTGTCATTGTCGACCTAAGCTCATGTCGGCCAAAAATGTGTCGACTAATTATAATGTCGATCAATCATCTTTCGATCAATTGTCTTGAATTTTTTAATAAATCATCACATACACTATATGATTTATTAAAAAATATATCATTATATATATGTATATAAAAATTATATGTATATAAAAACGAAAACTTACATTTTAATGACTCAATCAATAACAATACTCATAGACTCAGAGAGTGGGTATTATATTATGAATGTTACCCACATTACCTTCATAGAATATAGGTAGGTACTTCCTTTTCAAATGTATGTGTATCTTTACAGATTTATTACTTTTATATATATGTATATGTATATAAGTAATCAATGGCCGGTAATCAGCGGCCATATCCTGACAAACCGTGTCGGCTTACGGGCTAAACCTGGACGAGGGGCTTGATACTTCGGTATACAAGTTTTAAAAGCGGCTCCCTCTCGCAAGGCCAAAAAGTCTGTTTTGGCGAGGAAGGCAACCCAATGTACATATGCAACAGGAGTTGGAGGACTCGGCGATTCAGCAAGGCAAGGTGGATGACCTAGGGCGACGGTAGAGGGCGTATAGTTACCGTCGGCCAGACATATCATCTGACCTCTCCTCCAGTCGTAGCGGTTCTCTGTTCCACTGGATATAGGAGAGCGAGGACGAGAGAGTGCGCCTGCGCGAGCGTTTGCGCACTTTCAAATATCCTGCGCACCTGACCGCTTCCGAATAATGGAATCCGATTACGGTTAAATCCTGTAGCGAAAGGATGAAGCAGAGAGGTCTGGCATGATGCAGCTGGGCTTTGTCTAAATCCTGCACATAGGTGGTCTTGGGGGAGTGAGTACACGCCGTGATCGCTTTCGCATTGCAAACTAGGGGCCACAGTGCGGATTCGGCAGCACCCAGGATTACAAAGTAGCCCTATTTAGGGAGGCACTGCTTTGCTCGCTCAGCCGAGGAGGGGGCTAGAAAAAGTGCCCCAAAAAAATGCTCATCCCTGCTTAGTTGGTGGTAGTAACCGCGGCTACCATCGCATCACTTAACTCGTGGTCGACGTAAACAGATGAAAAAGCCTTTTGAAACATCTACCATGACATTTGGCGCGTGGAATGTGAGAACGCTTATTGATCGTGATGGCAACGCCTGCCCTGAGCGTAAAACTGCCATAGTAGCTCGAGAACTTCGTCGCTATAACGGGGATGTGACTGCTCTCATCGAAACACATCTCGCCGATGAAGGAGAATTGGTAGAAGATAGAGGCGGTTACACTTTCTTCTGGCGTTCAGGTGTAGGATTTGCCATAAAAAATCACCTAATAAAGCGATTGCAGGAGTACCCTGTCCATATCTCCGATATCGTGACCACGTTGTGCCTGCACCTGGACCAAAACAATTACCTTAATGTCATCAGTGTCTACGCTCCTACCCTAGATAAGTCTGATGACATAAAGGATAGGTTTTAATATAAACTGACTCGAAGCCGAGATGGCATAAACACCAGAGAGCAGATCTTATTGCTGGGGGATCTCAATGCCAGAGTTGGACGAGACTATGAGGCTTGGCCTGGAGTCCTGGGTAGACACGGAGTCGGCAACATGAACAGCAATCGTCTGCTGCTACTCAGTCTATGTGCTCAATACGAGTTGGCGGTATCCAACTCCATATTTAAGTTTGCCGCTAAGCACAAGGTAACGTGGATGCACCCTAGATCCAAACACTGACATTTGATTGACTATGCCATCATGCGGCAAAGAGACGTCAGTCAATTGCAAGTTACCCGCGTCATGCGCGGGGCGCACTGTTGGACTGACCACCGACTAATTGTCACTAAACTGCGACTCCGCCTCCGAAAGCCACGTAGGTCCAGAGAGAAAAGGCCTTTATCTCTGAACGTAGATATGCTGAAAGATTGCGAGGTGAGGAAGAAGTATGCCGATGCCTTGTCTGTGAAGCTGTTACAGAGTAATAACAGAGGCGATGTAGCTGCAACCTGGGGAAAGTTGTCCTCTCACCTTTTGGATACCGCTCCAGCCACATTGGGCCGAATAGGCTGTCGCAATGTAGACTGGTTTGACGAGAATGACCTAATTTTTGGGGCGGTACTAGACAAACATCGCGACCTCTTGCGACAGCGTAGTCGGCGAGGTCGAACTGTTGCAGCGGTTAATGAAAGTGACTTAGAATTACGAAGGCTGTCTCGACAAGTGAAAGACAAATGGTGGCGGGACAAGGCTTGTCGCATGCAGTGGCTCACTAGCACGAACCTACTGCGAGGTGCGTCAGCTGACTGGTGCGTGCTATCGAGTCAGGGTGCCTCTTAAAACGTTAGATGGCGATATCCTTACAAGTAGACATGACACATGATGCCTCCGACCGATTTCAGCCATAGCGACCACTTCGACTCCTAGTCGGCTTGGCGCTGATGCGCTCGAAGATGGCTTACATAACCGATCTTCGCGGTGAACTCTCGTGCACACTGAGGGCACGTGAGAACACCACCTACATAGTGGTACTGAATGACAGCGGGTGGGCGGACTTTCAGCTCATCACGTTTAGCGTCGACTTCTGCCTTTCGCTGTTCCTCGAAATCGCTTACTCGTCTTTACACCACCCTGCGCCATTCTGGACGCTGTGCTGCCAAACCTTCCCATTGTGACGGCTCAATGTTGCATCTTTTCATATGACGCTTCTGAACATCTATAAACCTGAGGAGTTGGCCGCCATTTTTCCGCTTGCTCTCCTCTAGTTCGGAGTAGAAGATGCGTTTCGCCACTCTCTCCTCCGCCATACGTGACACGTGACCGCACCACCGAAGCTGCCGACGCATTAAGTAGACCTCAAAGCCACCGACATTGGCTCGTCGCAAAACTTCGGTGTTACGCACTCGGTCGGACCATCGGATCTTCATGATGGAACGTAGGCACTTGAGGTGGAAAAGATCCAGAGTGCGTATGTGATGCCGATACACACACCATGTCTCGGAGGAATATAAGAGGTTTGGCAGCACAATTGCCATGTAAACAGATATTTTTGTGGCCAGCCTAAGGTCATGTCAACAGAAAACCTTGGAACGCAGCTTCCCAAATGCCGCAGCTGCGGCACAGATCCTGCTGCTGATCTCATCATCAAGGTCACACTTCGATGTTATAGTGCTCCCCAGAAAGCAAAACTTATCAACCTGCTTCAACATGTCCTGACCTAGCTATATAGACAGTGTCTCGTGACCATGTGTGTCCAGGGACATCACCTCCGTCTGCTTGACACTGCTTTTTAGGCCGAACTTGCGGCAAGCTTGGTGAAAACTGGACATTAGCTGTTGCAGGCCATCAGGGGATTCTGACAATAACATAATCGATAAAACGCCAGTGTTTGGATCGAGGGTGCATCCTCGTTGTCTTGTGCTTAGCGGCAAGTCTGAACATAGTGTTCGATATTGCAAGCTATGAGCTTACGCGTGATTGAGCACAGACACTGAGAAGCAACTGACCATTGCTGTTCATGTCGCCGACTCCGTGTCTACCCAGGACTCCAGGCCAAGCCTCATAGTCCCGTCAAACTCTGGCATTGAAATCGCCTAGGAATATAACCTGCTCTCTGGCGTTTATGCTGTCAAGGCATCGAGATAGTTCCTCGTAGAATTTATCCTTGATGTCATCAGCCTTGTGTAGCGTAGGGGCATAGACACAGATGACATTAAGGTAATTGTCTTTGTCCGGGTGAAGGCGCAGTGTGGTAACGCGGTCTAAATTATGCACAGGGTGCTCCTCAAGGCGCTTAGCTATGTGATTATTGATGGCAAACCCTACGCCTGAGCGTCGTGGTTCGGAGGCTGCGGTACCTTTCCAAAAGAAGGTATAGCCGCCGCCTTCTTCTACCAGCTCTCCTTCATCGGCAAGATGAGTTTCTCTAAGAGAAGCGATGAAGTTCCCGAGCTACAATGGCAGTTTTGCGTTCAAGGCAGGCGTTGCCAACGCGATCAATAAGCGTTCTCACGTTCCACGCGCCGAATGTCATGATAAGTGTTTTCATGGTATGCTTTTTGTTCTTTCCACGTTTTAGTATGATGCAGTGACAGCCAAGGTTACTATCACCTTCCGAGTAGGAACGAGCATTTTTTTTAGGGCACCTTTTCTAGCCCCTCCCCTGCTGAGCGAGGAGAGCAGTGCCTCCCTAAATAGGGCTGCTCTGTCATCCCGGGTGCTGCCGAATCCGCACTGTCGTTCCTAATTTGCAGTGCGAAAGCGACCACGGTGGGCACTCACACCCCCAGGACCTCTCTACCTCATCCTATCGCCATAGGACTTAAACGTATTCGGAGTCCAAGATACGGAAGCGGTCAAGTGCGCAGGATATTTGGAGGTGCGCAAGCGTTCGCGCAATCGCAGGCGCACATACTCGTCTTCCCCCTCCTGAACCCAGTGGAACGGGAGACCGCTACGACTGTAGGAGAGGTCGGATGATGTGTCTGGCCTACGGTAACTGTACGCCCTCTACCGCCGCCCTAAGCCATCCACCTTGCCTTGCTGAATCGCCGAGTCCGCCAAGCCCTTTTGCATATCTACGGTGGGTTGCCTTCCTCGCCGGATCAGACTTTATGCGCTATGCGGGAGGGATCCGCAATAAACTTGCCACAGAGGTGACAAGCCCTCTCAACCAGGTTTAGCCCGCGAGCCGACGCGGTTTACCGGGGTGTGGCCGCTGCGCGCATCACAACTGCTTGGAGCCACTGGTGAGAGTTTATGGGCCAACAAGATTTTAGAGAGGATAATTAGAGAGGGGCTAACAACGAAATTAACACATCTCTGCCACTTCTATAATAGAAGTCGGGTGGTAGAAATAGGCGCTATTACCCCACTACACACATCTGAAAAACAAGTAGAGAGGACGTGCTAAAGCGTTGGGTGGAACACTTCAACTCCTTGCTCAATGTTGATCGATCAGTGGATCTACAACATATTGGTCTGCTGCCTCAACTTCCAATATTTACTGAGCTGAATGTGCTGCTATCACGTGGTGAGGTTGTCTCTGCCATCAAAGGACAGCAAATTAACAGGCGGTTGGTATTGACCTTATACCGGGTGAATTGTTAAGGTACGACGATAAGGCGCTACACACATGTGTCTGGGAACTTTTTGTTCATATGTGGGAAGAGGAGCGAGTCCCAGATGATTGACACTCTGAAATCATTTAGCCCTCTACAAGAACAAAGGCGATCGTTCCAACTGTGGTTTCTGTTAGGTATTTGCATATTTGTCATTATTAATATTCTGTGGGTACCTGTGTATGTGGGCGCCGCAGTTTTAAGAATATACGTTGTATCAACTACACGGTGTTTTATTTGTCAGTGGCGACGAGGATTAAAAAGAGACTTTTAACCATGTCTATCGGAAAAATAGGCGAGTTCGACGTGCAAAATGGGAGTTGGTGGAGAAATTTCTACAACCGAAACCATCGGTACTGGCCGAGCGATATAAATTCCGACAGTGTCGACAAACAATGGAACAAACGGTAGCGCAGTTTGTAGAACAATTAAAAAAGCTGTCTCGTAATTGTGTATTTGGTGCGAATCTAGATGAGAACTTAAGGGACCAGTTTGTGTGCGGCATAGCAAGTGATGGCATCCGACAAAGATTGTTTGCGGAGAACGAAATTAGTTATGCACAGTCATTGACCTTGGCACTGTCACTCGAAGCGGCGGAGCGGGATGCATTCACTGTAGAAGGCAATAGCGGCGGTGTTTCGGCGGCTAAAGTGTCGGGTGTGGATGCATCATTCGTTAATCGGCTGCATTCTATATTATGCTCAGGTTGCGGTGATCGGCGCCATCAATACAAAGATTGTAAATTTCGGGAATATGTGTGTAGTAGGTGCAACAGAAGAGGACATCTGAGGCGGGTTTGCCCAATGGGAGCAGATAAGATCGGCGATTACAGCGGCAAGTACATGTCGCGGGGATCGGCTGGGTACAGAGGAGGACGCGGCAGCGGCGGAGGATGCCGCGGGGGCCTTGTGGTGAACCGTGCGGGCCGTGCGGCCGCGCTCCCTCACAGCGGGTCGGCTGGCTGGGCGCTGCCGGTGCGCGCACAACTTAGGCAAGAGCAGGCGCATTACATGCAAGGGGAACATGACGAGTGGGAGCGTGGGAAGACGGGTGAGACGGTCTTACAAGCACAGGGGGCGAGTAGCAACGATGAAGAGACTTATGAAGAACCGATGTTTCAAATGTCTTTAGGCAAATATAAACCGGTGAGCATTCAAATACTTGTTAATGAACATCTGATTACAATGGAGATAGATACCGGATCGGCGTTATCTTGTATTAGTCAGAAAACATATAAACAATTATTTAACAATATACCATTACAACCATGTCAGTTAATAGTGAGTTTTTATGATGGTAGTAGAATTATTCCGTTAGGTTACATTCAAGTTACAGTAAATTATGGCAGGGTAACAAAATTATTGGATTTATATGTAATTGGGAAAGGAACCACAAACTTATTAGGTAGACAGTGGTTGGCTGAATTAAATATTGTTATTCCAATAATTACGATGAATCAGGTTAAAGTTGACTTGGGGTGTGTGTTGGGTAACCTCCTCGAGTGTCGCTCCGATTCCGATCCCGCTGCAGTCCGGGGGGAACGGAATCGGAGCGGCCGGTACACCCTGGGCGGCGGTCAATGGCTTCCCCTTCACCCCTTCATAGGGTTGGCATTGATCGTCGGCCAATACCCAACGTGGCGGGAACACATCGCTCTCCGTACTCCTCTGCTTTCAGAGGAGACAGGATGAGCGATGCTGTTAGTGGTGAGATGGCCCAGGGTCAGCCGGGGTGCGAGGGATATGCTCTATGGGTAACCTTACACCCCGGCGTCTGAAGACCCGAGACGGCGTGCGGTTTTAGTCGGTGCAAGCCCGACATAACCACCCCCGCTGGCCGGCGGGGGGGTATCCGAAGGGATTTCCGCACAATAAAAAAAAAAAAAAAAAAAAAAAGGTTAAAGTTGACTTATCGACAGTGGCGGCTAAAAATCAATGGGAAAAACAACTGATTTCCAGGTTCCATGAGCTGTTTACGGAGGGTCTCGGGCTGCTACACAGGTGAGCGAGCCGGGCTGCGGGTGCGGGAGGGCGCGCAGCCTGTGTTCTGCCGCGCGCGGCCGTTACCGTATGCGCTACGCGACCGCGTCGACGCCGAGCTTGACGCTATGCTGAGTGCTGGCGTCATCGAGCCTGTGGAGCACTCCGACTGGGCCACGCCACTGGTAATTGTACACAAACCCGATGGGTCTTTACGTATATGTGCGGATTATAAAATGACTTTGAATCGCGTGTTGTTCGTGGATAAATATCCCGTACCTTTTTTTTTTTTTTTTTTATCGTGCGGAAATCCCTTCGGATACCCCCCCGCCGGCCAGCGGGGGCGGTTATGTCGGGCTTGCACCGACTAAAACCGCACGCCGTCTCGGGTCTTCAGACGCCGGGGTGTAAGGTTACCCATAGAGCATATCCCTCGCACCCCGGCTGACCCTGGGGCATCTCACCACTAACAGCATCGCTCATCCTGTCTCCTCTGAAAGCAGAGGAGTACGGAGAGCGATCTGTTCCCGCCACGTTGGGTATTAGCCGACGATCAATGTCAACCCTATGAAGGGGTGAAGGGGAAGCCATTGACCGCCGCCCAGGGTGTACCGGCCGCTCCGATTCCGTTCCCCCCGGACTGCAGCGGGATCGGAATCGGAGCGACACTCGAAGAGGTTACCCAACACACACCCCAATATCCCGTACCTAAAATAGAGGACTTATTTGCTAAAATAAGCGGAAGTAGGTATTTCTCCAAGTTAGATTTATCACAAGCGTATAATCAGGTGTGTTTAACTGAGGACTCCATGAATCTGACAGTTATTAATACTCATCGAGGGCTTTTCAAGTACAAGCGTCTAGTTTTCGGATTAGCGTCAAGTCCTGGAGTATTTCAAAGAATAATGAGTAATTTACTAAGGGAAGTACCCAATGTCACCTTTTTCTTGGACGATATATTGATAGGGGGGATTTCAGTAGAAGAACATTTAAAAACTCTTGAGGTGGTATTGGACATTTTAAAGCGCAATGGGTGGAAAATAAAAAGACAGAAGTGTGAACTGTTGGTACAGGAAGTTAAATATTTAGGTTTTATTCTTAATGATAAAGGAATACGTGTGGATGCCCAAAAACGGAACCAATTTTAAAAATGAGGGCTCCAACTAATGTAACAGAGCTTAAATCGTTTTTAGGAATGATTAATTTTTATGGAAAGTTTATTAAAGATTTGAGTAGAGTAGATTTGACCTAGCGCCATTATACGAACTATTAAAAATAAATAAGCATTGGTACTGGTCAAGGCGTCATCAAGACGCATTCGATAGGGCAAAGGAATTTCTGAGTAACACGGGAACGTTACGTCACTACGATCCGTCGTGGCCGGTGGTGGTGACATGCGACGCGAGCTCGCGGGGGCTGGGCGCGGTATTGGCGCAGAGTGACGGGTCTAGCGGCGAACATCCAGTAGTATACGCCTCGCGCACGCTGACCGCCGCGGAAGCCAACTATAGTCAGATCCATAAAGAGGCTTTAGCAATTATTTATGCGGTTAAGAAATTTCATCAATACTTGTATGGCCGGCAATTCACACTTCGTACGGACCACAAACCGTTGGTTAGCATTTTTGGCCCAAACACGGGAGTACCAGACATGACAGGCAGTCGGTTACAGCGGTGGGCATTAATATTGTCGGCATATGAATTTACCATAGAATATGTCAAGTCGGAGGCGAATACAGCCGATGCTCTTTCTAGGTTGATAGCCGCTTACAGGTCAGATGGATTCAAAGAGGAGGAACTACCGGAGCAGACATACTTGCATTTCGCTACAGAAGCATGGTTGCTTGATTACAAAACCATAAAAAATGAAACAATGAAAGATCCCTTGCTTAGCCGGGTATTAGGATACATTAAGTTTGGTTGGCCATCCGATAATGATATTAGAGAAATGAAACCTTATTTTAATCGCAAAACGGAATTATATTCAGAATTAGATTGTATAATGTGGGGCCATCGTGTAATAATACCACGGACGTGTCAGTCTTTGGTGTTAAAAGAGCTGCACGAGCCACATATGGGGGTTGTAAAAACAAAAAGCTATGCACGTAGTTACGTATGGTGGCCGGGGATAGACGAGGCCGTAGAGGCGACGTGCGCGGCTTGCGGGGTGTGCGGAGCGGTGGCGGATTCGCCGCCCGCACACGCACCGCGTTCTTGGCCCTGGCCGAGTAGGCCCTGGACCAGATTACATTTGGATTTTTTAGGCCCAATAGCAGGTGAAAAATATTTGGTTGTTATTGACGCATGTTCCAAATGGATTGAAGTTGTTAGAATGAAAACAACAACTGCAAAGGCAGTAATAACGAAGGTTAGGGAGGTCTGCGCTAGGTTTGGCATACCAAGGCAGTTGGTTAGTGACAACGGACCACCTTTTTCTAGCGATGAACTAAACACATTTTGCAAAAATAATAACATTGAACATATTTTATCAGCACCTTACCAACCAGCGTCCAATGGGGCGGCGGAAAACGCTGTAAAGATTTGTAAAAAGACTATAAAAAAGGCCCTTCTCCAAAACGAAGATCCAGAAGCAGCTGTGCAACGATTTCTATTAGTATATAGAAATACGGCTCACGCTACTACGGGAGAGAGTCCAGCCCAGATAATGTTAGGAAGATCCGTACGTACACGGCTGGACTGTGTTAGACTGGAAAGGAACAAAGGGTAGCGACAATGCAACGACAGCAGGAACTAGCAGCGGGGGGTTCGACTAGAGAGTTTATGGTAGGCGATAAAATATGGTTTAGATTATATGGCGGTAATGTTAAGTGGCAGAAAGGAAAAATAGTTGAAAGATTAGGTGATACAGATTATGAGGTCGAAACTGGGGAGGGTTTTACACATAGACATATTGATCAACTAAGGAGACGTGATTCAAGGTCAAATTTATATCCTGATCATACTATGGGAAGTAAAGAATACATTTCGGATAAAAATAATAGATCGCACAAACACATGACGAGTTTTCCACCAGAATTAATGGCATTACCAGTGGCTGAGGAGCAAGGTGGCGACGCGGTCGTGGAAGCAGGCTCGCTGGTCGGTGAGCAGCGCAGACCTGTCAGAGAACGTAGGCCCCCCCAACGATACGGGTGGGATTAAACTGTATACTTGTGTATTGTTAACTGGTTTGTTTTTTTTTGTTATGTATATACCTATCTAAACAGGTAAGGATATGAGGTTAGATTTAGTGTAGAGGAGAGTATGTATTTGGTTTGATTTTTTAATTTTGTTAAGTGTTCACATAAACCTGTTCTTTTTATTTTTGGTATATGAAAAGTAGATTCCAGGTTGTTCAATTAAGGGTGGAGATGTTAGGTATTTGCATATTGGGGTGCTTGGTTGGGGACCTCCACGCGGTGCACCCTGGGCAACGGAGACGGCAGCGCCTCTCTCCTAGGGTGGGAGAGACGCTGCCGCCTACGGCCAACTCCGACCGAGGCGAGGACGGCCCTGTTGAGGGCTGTTCGGAAGCTTTCCACGTGTCCCTCTGATTAGCAGAGGGCACAGTGGAGAGCAAGTAAGGGGGCCATCTCGAAACCGGAGATGGCCCAGGGTCTGTCGGGGTGCGAGGGATATGCTCTATGGGTAACCTTACATCCCGGCGTCTTAAGACCCGAGACGGCGTGCGGTTTTAGTCGGTGCAAGCCCGACATAACCGCCCCCGCTGGAGACCCCCCGCTCTCCAACGGGGGCGGTATCCGAAGGGATTTCCGCACGAAAAAAAAAAAAAAAAAAAAAGGTATTTGCATATTTGTCATTATTAATATTCTGTGGGTACCTGTGTATGTGGGCGCCGCAGTTTTAAGAATATACGTTGTATCAACTACACGGTGTTTTATTTGTCAGTTTCTATCGTGGTATTTCTCTTCTTTCAGCACCGGGGAAGGTGTTTGCCTGTGTTTTATTAAATCGTCTGAAAGTCTTGTCAGAAAAGATCCTGCCTGGTCCAGCTAGCTAGCTAGCCAAGTCGGAAGCCGAACTGAAACCCAGTTCGGCTTCCGACCTGACCGAAGCACTTGTGAAGTTATGTTTTCTGTACTGTAAATACAAGAAAAAAACAAAGAACAAGGTCGTCAGTTGTATCTCTGCTTTGTTGACCTAGAGAAGGCGTTTGACAGCGTTCCTCGTGAAGCCGTCTGGCTAGTTTTGGGGAAGCTGGGATGCACGGAGAAGTTTGTGAGACTTCTCAGACTCCTGCATGACGACATACAATGCTGCGTCGCCGTAGACTGTGAACAATCAGATTTCTTTTCCGTCACCGGTGGGGTGAAACAAGGGTGAATGCTAGCACCTACACTGTTCACCTTATACTTTGCAGTAGTAGTCAGGAAAATCTTACAAACCGTCTCCGTGGGTTTCCGCATCCGCTTTAGAACAGATGGTCGACTTTTCAATCTGGCCAGATTTAAGGCGCGCACCAAGACAACGCATATAATAATCACTGAGATCATGTATGCTGGTGACATTAGTTTTTTAGCGGAATCCTCAGATCAATCGATTGATGTCAGTTTTTCACCAAATAATTTAAATGAATGAAGTAAGTATAGTGCATTGTAATACAAACATAAAATATTTATTTATTGTTGATCAAACATCGTATCCTCTTCAGAAATTTAGGTACTTGGTCAACCGTGTTCTTTTCTTACGCGTTTTAAGGGTTCTTTTCTTACACCCATAAATAATAATATACCATAAAATAAACTTATAATAATTATCTACAATATTGCATCCAAATTGTTAAAGCGCCAACGGTTTCCGTGACCTTAGTTAGAAAGTAGTGTATATAAAGTAAATTTGAATTAAATTACCCGTTTTATAGTGTAATAGGTAATACCGAAATGAAACATAATCAAATTTGTATAAATCGCCGACAATTACTTTAGGTATGGAAGTAAGCCGTCTTTATCCACAAGAAAATATTAGGCATAGAGGTAATGTGGGGTGCTTGGTTGGGGACCTCCACGCGGTGCACCCTGGGCAACGGAGACAGTAGCGCCTCTCTCCTAGGGCGGGAGAGATGCTGCCGCCTACGGCCAACTCCGACCGCCTGGTTTGGCCTGAAGATCAGTGTCAAAAATACGCAGATAATGTGCTTAGACTCACATGGTCACGAGTCACTGGCCGTTAAGCTTGGTGAGGACGTGCTGCAACAGGTCGATAAGTTCTGCTACCTGGGGAGCACCATAATATCCAAGTGTGACCTTGATGCCGAGATTGATAGTAGAATCAATGCTGCTGCTGCAGCATTTGGGAAACTGTGCGGCAAGGTTATCTGCTCACAAGACTTAAAGCTGACCACCAAAATATCGGTTACCAGAACCAGAACAACTTGTTAAGCCCATTACAGTCGGGCTGAATTGCTCTTCTAAAGTTTACTGGTGATATAAGAACTAGCACGGAGGCCACTAAGGTAACAGAGCTAGTCTTGGTGGACTTTTCCATACTGTCAATCACGATATCCTGCTAGCCATACTTTCCTATCGTAATATCTCGCTGGAAGCACTGGAATTTTTCTCGAATTATCTTCAAGGGCGCCAACAATGTATTCGTACTGAGGAATCCTCATCGAACTGGTGTGTGCTTGACTCTGGTATCCCTCAAAGCGGCATTCTCTCTCCTTTATTATTCTCTATCTTCATTAATCTCGTAACTTACAATCTTCAATGTGCGTATCATCTATATGCTGACGACTGCAGTTCTATGCCCAAGCACCTAAAGGGGGTATAACAGATATAACAGGAGATATGACATCCGAGATGTCAATAGGGTTCTGGAAAGTTTAAATAACTGGTACACTAAATTCGGTTTGACCGTGAACCCATCCAAGTGTCAGGCCATCATGGTAGGCGGTAATAGGATAATTGGCAGAATTGTTGTGACGACACCTGTCACTACAATTCCTTTCATCCTACATCAGTGAAGGATCTGGGGCTCTACCTCGACTCTTCCAAAACTCTTGATGTCGAAAAATACACACAAAAAACAAAACAAAACATATATAAATCATATGTCACAGAATATATATATATATATATATAAATATATACATATATATAAACTACGCTACTAAACTATAGCTCGTTACGCTTAGTGTCGAGGTCCAGTTTCCGCTGCTCCTCGAACTCGCCCACTCGCACTTGGACGAGGACGTGCTGCAACAGGTCGATAAGTTCTGCTACCTGGGGAGCACCATAACATCCAAGTGTGACCTTGATGCCGAGATTGATAGTAGAATGAATGCTGCTACTGCAGCATTTGGGAAACTGTGCGGCAAGGTTATCTGCTCACGCGACTTAAAGCTGACCACCAAAATATCGGTCTACATGGCCATTGTACTGCCAAACCTCATCTGAGACGTGGTGTGTGTATAGTCATCACATTCGCACGTTAGATCGATTCCACCTTAAGTGTCTTCGGAAAATCTTAAACATCAAGTGGTCTGACTGTGTGCGAAACACTGAAGTTCGGCGGCGAGCTAATGTAGGTGGCATCAAGGCCTACTTAATGCGTCGTCAGCTTCGATGGTGTGGTCACATATCACGAATGACGGAGGACAGAGTGGCAAAGTGCATTTTTTACTCTGAGCTAGAGGAGGGTAGGCGTAAACGATGCGGACAAGTCCTCCGTTATAAAAGTGTACAGAAGAGACATATGAAAAAAAGCAAAATTGAACCCTCACAATGGAAAGGATTGACAGTACAACGTTCCGAATGGCACAGGCTCGTCCAAGTGCGAGTGGGCGAGTTCAAGGAGCAGCGGAAACTGGACCTCGACACTAAGCGTAACGAGCTATAGTTTAGTAGCGTAGTTTATATATATTCTGTGACATATGATTTATATATGTTTTGTTTTGTTTTTTGTGTGTATTTTTTCGACATCAAGAGTTTTGGAGGAGTCGAGGTAGAGCCCCAGATCCTTCACTGATGTAGGATGAAAGGAATTGTTGTGACAGTGTCGTCACATCAATTCTGCCAATTATCCTATTACCGCCTACCATGATGGCCTGACACTTGGATGGGTTCACGGTCAAACCGAATTTAGTGTACCAGTTATTTAAACTTTCCAGAACCCTATTGATATCTCGGATGTCATATCTCCTGTTATATCTGTTATACCCCCTTTAGGTGCTTGGGCATAGAACTGCAGGTCGTCTGCATATAGATGATACGCACATTGAAGATTGTAAGTTACGAGATTAATGAAGATAGAGAATAATAAAGGAGAGAGAATGCCGCTTTGAGGGATGCCAGAGTCAAGCACACACCAGTTCGATGAGGATTCCTCAGTACGAATACATTGTTGGCGCCCTTGAAGATAATTCGAGAAAAATTCCAGTGCTTCCAGCGAGATCTTACGATAGGAAAGTATGGCTAGCAGGATATCGTGATTGACAGTATTAAAGGCGTTGGAAAATTCCACCAAGACTAGCACTGTTACCTCCGTGCCAGTTCTTATATCACCAGTAAACTTTAGAAGAGCAATTCAGCCCGACTGTTATGGGCTTAACAAGTTGTTCTGGTTCTGGTAACAAGGACAATGGAAAATCTCTGACACTATAGCAAACGTAGCATACAGCTACTTAAAGATAAACAATGATATGTCATCATATTAGAACAAAAGTAAATGTCATCCATTTCTATATCTAATCTGACAAAGGGTGTCAGACATTTTTTTCTTCATTTTTATGAGCCTCTTTTTACCTATTAGATTCAACTACAGTGTATATGTTACCGTTACAGTACTAAATACGTTAATATGCACATTAACTAGGTAATGTCCAAATCTTAAACTACACTCCAACTGATTAATGCACATTAGCGGTAATAATATGTCATCTTAAGTTCTATAATAATATTACGTTACGTCATTTAGACAAGAGAAATCTATAGCTAGACTGAGTTACACGTAAGGTAGGGCAAGGTCGTAAGCGATTCTTTATTACTTTGACAATACATAATTAACTCAAGGGTTATTGATTGTTACAAGCAAATTAATTTATTCACATTAATTGTTTTCCTTACGATATTGGCACGAGATGGTTTGGAAAACGTGCGTAGCGAGGGTGCCAATAGCACGAATACCTTCATAGGTCTTTGACCCACAGTAAACCTTCTGCGACCACTTTATGTACTCGTACCTTATGGAAAGCATTGTATGGGGCAAGTGAAAATAATGGCTAAAGCTTTTGGTGCTGAAGTATCAACAAAGATTAATATATATATATATATATATAGGCGGATACCACCTGTTTCCACTTACTATGATCGTTACATATACCTTTAACTTTTTTGCTCGTCAATTAATATAATTTACATTGAAATAAAGTGGAGTAAATTGAATTACAAATAAATTCTGCGCCACGTGTAATGGTTTACCCTATCTATTGGAAATTTGTTCTGTTTGATGATGACATGCGATCAATCACAAGAGCTTGCCCGCCGCAATACTTAAATAATTGCTATTTTTATACCGGTTTCAGACTCTTTATTATGTTTTGACTCGAAATAGTCTAATTTTTAAGAACGCCGGTAAATTGCACACCTAAGTTTTTGCATTACAATATATGCATACAATATAATATTTATTTAACATGCAGCCCGTATAGACGGGCCTAGATTACTTACGCTCGTATATATAAATTATATTAAATAGTAATAAAATATTTCCTTGATATTCCAAAACAAAAAAAAATTGCTGTCACAATATATTCCTAACTAGCTTGAAATGAGGTCCGTAATTTTACTTCGAGAGTTATATGTTCGATGAATGGAAAGTCGACAGAACGTTTGATCGAATATTGCTATTTCGAATTAACCGTTTATCGCCAAACGCAACTTCGACTGAACGTTTTATCGGATATTTATCAATCGATGGACTGATGTCCGAAAATTAGTAAAGTGGGTTAGGTTAGGTTAGAACTGTGACCCCAACAGAGCGCAAGCCGAGCGAGCGCAGCGAGCGTGCCGCGGTAGCGGCCGGCGAAGCGCTGGAATCAGCTTCCTTTTCATAAAATTTCATGTCTAAATCTCAATCGAAACCGCAATCCATCGATTAATAATATTCGATAAAACGTTCAGTCGAAGTTGCGTTTGGCGATAAACGGTTCATTCGAAATAGCAATATTCGATCAAACGTTCTGTCGACTTTCCATTCATCGAACATATAACTCTCGAAGTTTATAAGTTTAGTTACGGACCCCTTGAAATGATATAGGTGTATTCATTTTTATCTCAAGTTTATGTACATTGGTTAAGATAATACATATAGACAAAAAAAAACTAAGAATTTGCAAGAAATCACTATAATACATTATTTTTATAGGAATCTAGGCAGATGTCGATCAACTGCGGAGCGCAGGCGGTCTCTCATTAAGTGCGGAGGCTTAACGCCCCTCCAGCTCAGATCCATAAATAGTTACTACGTAACCTCCAGTCAGTAAGGCGCAACAGGAACATAAATTGCTTCGCTATCTTAGGCCAGGTTCTACTAAGTCAACGCGCAGAGAGGAGTAGGGATCGTTATATTACCTCCTCACAAAGCGGGGCATTGAGCTATTGATTGTCATTGACTGACCATTGCCTGTAGCCAGGAGCTAGAGAGGTTATCGCGAGAACAAGCATCCAAGCACCTTGGATCAAACACACTGTAAAATAAGCGTAATCATCCCACCAGCCAGTTATCTCGGTTACATCCAAAACTTGCACTTTGAAGCCCGGGTCTGCACTCCTACGATTTCTCCCCCTGATGTGGCTTATCTGGAGTCTCTGGAGTCTATGGGGAGCGACAGCCGTCCGATCTCCCAACCCCAATATGAAGGCTTGCACAGAGCCACGTCTGTTGATCGACAGGTGTACCAGCTAGCAGGTGAGGGTGGCTTGGGGCCAAAGATCTTGGTAGTACCCCATAAGCCTAATATACTTACTAAGTGTAATTTGTAAAAAAAAACATTGTATAAGGTAGTACAAAAGAAATTTTTAACTTGCTTACGGTGAATTAAGTAGATAAATCTGATAACAATCTATGGGGATAAATACGTAAAAAAAATACACATTCAAAGAGGAAGTATATGTAGAGAATAACACTAGAGCCGTGTAAAAACTTTATAATTAATTATTATTTTGTCCGATTCTCCTGGTGGACGCGATAACGACCTTTAGTCTGCCGTTACTTTACGCAACATGTCTGCCCACTTTACTTTTCGTCTGTGCTTAGAGTACGCTCGTGTATCTACTCTCTGTCAGTCAATATTGATATTTTTACATCCGCGGAATAAACATCGTTAAAATGTAAGTTTTCTTTTATTTATTTATTATGTAATAAAAGTGTAATCACATTAGTATAAATATTTCACAGTTAATAATATATTATTCTATTATCTATTCATGAAACAGTCAATATTTTAACTTATTTAAATTAATTTCTAGTTGGCTTCAGTGTTGTAACAGTTAAACGTAAATTTTATTGCCCAATACCTGATCAAGACATTTAATAAAAGGTAGTAACGTGGTAAATAGAGCCTTGGCATTTAATTATTAGATTAATGTATAAAACAGGTAGATACTGCAATGTGCACGTGATGTAATCCTGTGTTATTCTACGTCAGTTTGATAAGAATAATCTGTAGTAGGTACTACAAGTAGACGTGAGAGGCAAAATCTTTTGTGATTCTTTATAACACGTAAGTTGACTATACATAAATACCTTACTAATAAATAATACATTGTTACAGGAAAATTTGTATTAATATATTCATGGTTCTCTTTATTATAACGGGAATATCTCACGCTTCATCAGCTGATATAAAATCAAGACAACCAAAACACGTTCCCGATTCAGAGTTCAATCACCCGCTGGTGATAGGACATCGTGGTGCAAGTGGCTATGTCCCTGAGCACACGCTCAGCTCGTACGCTCTTGCGGTACTGATGGGGGCAGACTACATAGAACCAGATCTTGTCATGACAAAAGACCGTCACCCAGTGGCGCGACATGATAATGAATTGGGTTTAACTACAGACGTCGCTAAACGTTCTGAATTCGCCAGTCGTCAAACAACTAAAACTGTTGATGGTAAAGAACTAACTGGCTGGTTTACCGAAGACTTCACCCTGGCAGAATTAAAAACCTTACGTGTTATCGAACGTATCCCAGACATAAGACCTGGAAATGCCAGACTAGATGGTGCCTTTCAAGTTCCTACCTTACAAGAGATCATCGATTTAGCCAAAGCTTTACAAATAAGTCAAAGAAGAGTTATAGGACTATATCCCGAAATCAAGCATAGCACATATTTCCGTACCCTTGGATTACCCATGGAAAATGCTGTTGTAGATATATTACACAGAAACGGTTACACAGAGCGTCATCATCCTGTCTATATACAATCTTTTGAAGTTAATAATTTGAAAGAATTAAAAACTATCACTCGACTCCGGCTGTTGCAGTTATTTGAATCTGATAAGTCACTTCAACCATACGATCAATTTCATCTGGGCACCAATATTACATACAATGACATGTCAACACCGGACGGTCTTCGAAACGTAGCTAGGTATGCCTACGCAGTTGGTCCGGATAAGTCCTATATTATACCACGTGACAAGGACAATAGATTAGGTAATGCAACAAATTTTGTGAATGATGCTCACAAAGCTGGTTTGATAGTTCATCCCTATACGTTTCGTGCCGAAAACAACTTCTTACCAGCCGAATGTCAAAGTGATGACGGTTTACCAACTACAATTGGCAACTTGGATATTGAATTACAAGCGTATTTCGACGCGGGAATAGATGGACTATTTTGTGATCAACCTGATATACCTGTGCGTCTTCGGAGCAGCAGTAATGCTTAATTATGTCTCACATGATGCATCGAAGTGTAAAACTCTATAGCTAAGCAAATAGTTAAGTACAAATATGTAAAACAACGTGTTCAAATATTCAACGAAAAAAATGCTAATTACCACTATAGCTCTGGATCTCGATTCTGTTATTTTATGTCAAAGCAAGCCACTGTTCGCAGGAATCATGGTGTACCTACCTCGACGGGTTGCAAGCATTGTATTAGCCAAATCTTTCAAAATTTGGATATAATGGTTACTTATATTAAAGTACAATCTCTCTAAGTATCCTTTACTCCTCCATAATAAACATTACCTATTCTTCATACAGTTGCCATATATACTTACGGTTGCATTGGCTAGGCTAGGTAGCACGCGGGAGTAGTCGCGGGTAACAGCGAGTTTATAATAATTGTACATGTATCAATTTGCAAGGTAATGAAATAAAACCATTTTAAAATGTAATATAGTTTGTATACACATTGTAACGGACCAAAAACAATAATAATTGAATGAGACTATTTATGAATTTGTAGTACAGAGACATCTAGTAGTTGGGTAAGAGAAGAATTCATAAGTCGATTCTCACTAGACAGGGAGAGTGGGAGGTTGAGTGGAGTTGATATAGATGGCGTTAAATTAAATAAATAAAAAAATCCGTTCCCGCAGGGGGAACGCACAGGTAGATTTCGTGAAGCAATTAACATTATTTTATATAGAGAACTACGGACTTTAAACAGTTTAATTTTTTTTTCTCGAAAACGGTAACTTTTAGCGAAAAACTTTTCAGACATTTATTTTAGACTTAAAAATGGCCTATCGATTAAAAATGTTTCCGACATCAAGAATGTTCACCGGTTAGAAGTTATGATTTTTTTCCCGAAAAATTTTGGTTTTTCCCTCCTCCACTTTTAGTTAAAGTTTTAATCTTATAGGTTTATAATTAAAAGTTGTTGGTATTCATGTATAATAGGGGATAAAATTAGAACGGTTCGAATATCTTTCATGGAACGTGAAATTTTGAGGAAAAACTGATTTCACAAAAAGTGAGGCCCTACCGTCCCCTTAGGCCGGATTCCACCCGTTCACGAACTTAAACTAAGTTTACACCCAAGCAATTTTTGACCGCAGTTTGAAAGCGATCGGGGCAAAAATGCGACCGTGAGAGTGCCGCAAATTTTGGGAAGTGGAACCATACATACAAATATATATATATATAAACTTTTTGACCAGTGGTCATTTCGGACTCAGGGGGTCATAACTAGACCTCCTATGAAGAATTTTTTTTAAATTCGACAGTAGTCAAGAAATCAATAGGTAGATCGATTTCATCGAAATCTACCTTTTTTTTTTTTACATATATGAAATTGGGCGGAGATAATGGGGTGAAAAAAACTATTAGGAATATTTTAAGGATTGGAGACGAAATCTTAGTAAAACCATTTTGGGCCAGTAATAAATATAATTGGTTGGTCACTTGATGAAGGCGGGGAAAAAGTTAGAACATGAGCGACTCCATGCGGACAGTAGCAGGAATTAATTATGAATTGGCACATAAAAAAAGAATAGGAAGAGATATACCAAATTACTTGGGTATATTGTTCGAAATTAATGAAAAAACTTGTTGAAAAAATATTAAAGAAGTGATTTTCGTACTTAGGATTATGTGGAGTCAGTAAATAAGGGAGTAATTCACATAAAAGTGCTTGTCCATCCAGTACGGGTGGTACAGTGTAGCTGTCTTCTGATTGGCTGCGGACGGGGAGAAAATATAAGCTAACATCGCGGGAAAAAATGGGTATTCTTGTTTTGGGAAGCGGAAGGGGAAGTTGCAGAATAGAAAATTAGCTGGTGAGATTGTCTTTTGCAAGCATTCAGTGAATTTTGGGATTTAGATATTATATATTGGGATTTACGAGTTTCTTATTTATGGGGTTGTTCTTTTGTTAAGTATTAATAACTCGCAAAAATAGTGTTTTACATATAAATATTTGAATTAAGGGGTTCACCATTTCGTAAGCTTTGAATTTAGTTCATTTTTGCAGTATTATGTGGTTATTGGGTGAAATAGTTTTGAATAATGATTAGTAAGAAGTAAATTACATTTTCGGGGATTTGTTAGTGGATTAAAGTAGAATATCGTTGGTAGGGATTCTCTATGTGGGATTAGGTACCTTTAGGCTAGGACGCTGAGGCACTAGATTAAGCTAGGATTCCCTTAGGTAAATCCAACAAAAGTCGTTGGTCTTGAGTTGATACCTAGCGGTGGTAACGACCCTCTTGCCCTCTTTTAGCTAGGAGCCGGTTTCTTGGAGCGGGCGGCAGTTTGATTTTACCTGTTAAAACGGGATCGAACTAAGCTCCCGGAGTGTCCGTGACCGATAGGTACGACCTAGCCGAAGCAGAAGCAGGCCGGGACGGTGGGGCGACTAGCGCCCCTCCCCCAAACCGGGGCAAGACGGGGACACCGTGGTTCCCAAACCCGAGGGGGCCGTCTCGAAACCGGAGATGGCCCAGGGTCAGTCGGGGTGCGAGGGATATGCTCTATGGGCAACCTTACACCCCGGCGTCTGTAGACCCGAGACGGCGTGCGGTTTTAGTCGGTTCAAGCCCGACATAGCCGACCCCGCATGCCGGCGGTGGGGTATCCGAAGGGATTTCCGCACGAAAAAAAAAAAGGTACTTCAGTATAGGAAAGTGAGAGTTTTAATAAAGTTACTTAAACAATCTAGATATAACCAATATATTCCTATTATTCATAGGGACTAGTTTAAAATGAGTAGGCACTATAGGAAAGAGAAAATTAGTAAGTTCTAATTCAATCGATATTATTATAAATGCAAACCTAGTGTATGATTTAAATGTCCTGAAAGGATTAAATGGTAATAAGTAGGTATTTTAATAAAGTAATAGCAGTATGAGTTCTATCGTAGTATGATACTATGCGTACAAACAAACCTTATATATGTAATTAAAGTTTGTAGCAAACATTAGGCAGGGGACTTTGTAATTTAGTAACGTTAGGTTAATACGAAGGGTAATTTGTGTAGGTATAATTGGATTTGAAAGATTGCTAGTAGGTAAATATGGAAGGAGTAAGGTTCTACTTTGGATTATTTGAATAGGGCTTATTAATTATTAATTATTTAAGGAAGTACTTATGTTCATTCACGTAATACAAGATCATGAACTACCAGTGACTATAGGGTTTAAGGCAACTTATTTGGTTATTTCATGGAGTAATATGGTATCATTAGGAGTTTGTGTAGGTTGGATAGAAATGAAGTAGGTACATAATGGTTAGGTTGAAAGGAGAGTTATAAGGGAAAGTTATTGATGAGTCTAACTTATAGTGTTTCAAACAAAATAGGTATAATGTTTTAAAGTGGAAATGTAATTTAATTGAGGGTTACGATTATATATTTGGAATAAGAACAAGGGTTAACGAAAATTTAAAGTAGGAGTCGACATTCTTCACCTCTATAGAACTAGGAATGCTAGGTATCATGATAAGGGTTCTTCTTAGCCACTAGATTGATCACCGGCCAAGTTTATTAGAAGTAAGAGCGATTATTCAGAGAGATTAAGTAGGTTAGTGAGTTATTTGAATGAATGATAGACATTCATAGTGTCTGACAACAAGTAGGTAGAAAAGGGATTAGGATAGCGGTAAGAAAGGAGTAGGTGAGTAGTAGGTATAAGTAGTTACCTAGGATAGGTAGTATAGAGATGGGCTGAGTAAATGAGTTGGTTCCGGAGACCATTATTATCGTTATATTTAGGGGCTTGCGAAGAAGGGTGGGGTTTACAAAATTTAATAGTTTACACCCAAAATAACTTTTATTATTTTAATATTCTTGATACTTTTTAGTTCTGCCTATCCCCACAGACAAAATTTTAATGAATACATAATAAATAACCAGACCGTTTGTTTTTAAATTCATGCCATCTATTGGTCATTATTGAGCCGAATTTGGGCTCTAGAAAGTAAACGCTCACGTCTATATAACGACCCTGTAATAAAAAATTACATCAATTTCGAAAATTGGTTGGATTTTAAGGCAATAATTCGATTAAGTTAAATAAAGTGTGATATCCTAGTGTCGCCGATACCTCTTCTTCGACTTAATAATGCTGAAATTACGAAAGAAACAAAATAAACCGTAATTTTTGAAATTCAGCGCCATCTAGCGAGAAGATGGCCGGGAACAGCCCGTATGTTTCACCTAAAGACGAAGAAGTAAGTCCAGAAGCGTAAAAGAGGTGTCTTCGAAACAGTTTTTGGGTATCAACCGCTAAAATACATGAAATGATATTCCTACTGTCGTAAAGGTAAAGAAATGCTTTGTATTGTTATACAATTCGAAACACGATTAGAGTGATTTGCCTCGATAGAAAACAATCGTGAATATCTTAAAAAGTCGTATTTTTTTTGGAATTTTACAATTTTACGGCGATTGTAAAGAAAAAAAAGCGGCCAAATGCGAGTTGGACTCGCCCATGAAGGGTTCCGTAGCAGTAAGTAACATAATAATGCTTTTTTTTAATGAGTTGATTGAATGAAATGTAAATTACGTTTTACGGTTTATGACGTATTAAAAAAACTACTTACTAGATCTTGTTCAAACTAATTTTCGGTGGAAGTTTACATGGTAATGTACATCATATATGTCTTTTAGTTTTATCGTTCTCTTATTTTAGAAGTTACAGGGGGGGGGGGACACATTCTACCACTTTGGAAGTATCTCTCGCGCAAACTATTCAGTTTAAAGAAAAATTATATTACAAACCTCAATATCATTTTTGAAGACCTATCTATAGATACCCCACACGTATGTTACATGAAAAAATAAAATTTGAGCTTCAGTTCTAAGTATGGGGAGCCCCCAAAATTTTTGGTTTTTTTTTCTATTTTTGTATGAAAATCATAACGCGCTTCACATAATACATCTACTTACCAAGTTTCAACAGCATAGTTCTTAAAGTTTCGGAAAAAAAGTGACTGTGACATACGGACGGACAGACAGACAGCCATGACGAATCTATAAGGGTTCCGTTTTTTGCCATTTGGCAACGGAACCCTAACAAGTGCAAAATTAATATTTTCATAAACCTTACATCAAATTCCATAAAGTAGTACAGATGGTTTTCTTTTAAATAGAAGTTAATTATTTTAAATACATAAAACATATAGTTAGAGTGCTCGCGTGCGAGCTCAGTTGGCCACGGGGCTTCGCCACGAGTGGACACGTACTGATTCGTCGCGCTCGCTCGCTAGTGATTGCATTTAGATGTAAAATGGGCAATAAAAGCCTTAGAGGAAGGAGAATAAATATCCCTTTAGCGGAAAAGAAGGATCGCTCAAAACAATCTATCGCAGTGAGTATTGTAGTGTTTCGACCTCTTTCGATCACTACAGTTCATTGACCTGGCCATCATGTGTCAGAGTTTAAAAATAAATATTTAAATACTTTTAAATATAGGATAGGGAAGAAAAACAATTGCTTGGAGCTGCATTCGGCTATCCGGCTGACAGCGAGCGACTGGGCGCGCCGCCCGGGTCCGCCGGCCGAAGAGAAGATATAAGTGTATTAAATTTAGGCTCAGTCCTTGAGCGGAGATCGCGATTCCC
Source organism: Cybosia mesomella (assembly GCA_946251805.1). Taxonomy (NCBI): domain Eukaryota; kingdom Metazoa; phylum Arthropoda; class Insecta; order Lepidoptera; family Erebidae; genus Cybosia; species Cybosia mesomella. The sequence goes on along the minus strand of OX276390.1, from coordinate 21,406,058 downwards.
TAGTTCGCTTAAATATAAATATATACGCGTAAAAACCTCCCTAAACTCGATATAGGAAGCTTTGTTGAATTAATAAATAAATGAGATATAACTATCTTTCCTTGTGTTTATCTTTTATCAACACGAAGTATTGTGGCGTCCAACCCCCGGACGCTACAACTGGTGGAGGCGCTGCTGTCCATACAGCTGGTGGTTGCTACAGCTACAATTGGTGGAGGAACGCCGGTTTCCATACAACTGGTGGAGGTGCTGGTTTCCACAGGAGCTGGTGGTTGCTACAGCTGGTGAAGCGCTAGTTTCCGCAGAAGTCGGAAACGCCAACATTCTGCAGTTGGCAGTGGATGGATCGATCCCGTACCGTTTGAAGAAAGACGTCGTGCGACATTGGAGCGACACATTTATCAGTATCGTTGTGTTTATTTTGCTTTTATGTGCTTTTATGTGCTATTATGTGCTCACCGAGAAGATGGCTATGATGGTGGCTTGTTCCAGAATGTTTCAAGAGCATTGACAGTTGCCTGCGGGTCAATAGGGCCAATAAGGACTATAAGTCTTGGTAGAATTATAATTCACGTAGTAAATAACGTGTTGCGTGTAATATTTTATTAATAATATGTGTTCTCTGTTTATTCCATATTGCTGCGCTGCTGAAGATAAATAGATTTGTTTTGTTATGTTCGTGATGTTCTAGCGTAGGAGTTAGGCAATTATTTTTTCGTCTGATGTTGAGAGTAGTGATCTGAACTTTGTAAGAGAGTCAAATCGTTTTGGACATAAGCGCCGACGATGATTGAAAGTTAGTTTTCGATCAGACTCTTCTTTATGAAGTGAAGTTCTTTCTCTTTAATGTTGATTTAAAAATAATTTAGTAATGTGTAGGCGACATAGATTGTCTATTACATATGCATAATGTGTAACGATAGATTACTTTATGTCAGCTTTAAGTTTTAGTTAGGTAGGTCTTAAAAGTACTCTGTTACTAAGTCCCTTCAGGGCAAACCTTAAAATGTGTCGTCAAATGACATTAAAATAATTTATGTAGATAGTCGCGCTGTGGCTTGTTGCTTTTTAACACGAGTTTTTGCCAGGCCAAGAATGAAGCAATCTTTTTATTCGAATTTTTTCAGTATTTGTTACAGTTTAATGGATATAAAGTGTAAAGATTGCGTCGTTTTTCTCATTGTAAGAGACAGGCGAGCTAATGTTTTTTTTTGTCTGCTCTCGTGTAGTAAATCTAGGGCTCCAGTGTAGCTGTCACATGGCTGGCCATGGGCGTAGCTCGATGTAGTGTTTCGACCTCTTTCGATCACTACAGTTCATTGACCTGGCCATCATGTGTCAGAGTTTAAAAATAAATATTTAAATACTCTTAAATATAGGATAGGGAAGAAAAAACAATTGCTTGGAGCTGCATTCGGCTATCCGGCTGACAGCGAGCGACTGGGCGCGCCGCCTGGGTCCGCCGACCGAAGAGAAGATATAAGTGTATTAAATTTAGGCTCAGTCCTTGAGCGGAGATCGCGATTCCCTAGTTCGCTTAAATATAAATATATACGCGTAAAAACCTCCCTAAACTCGATATAGGAAGCTTTGTTGAATTAATAAATAAATGAGATATAACTATCTTTCCTTGTGTTTATCTTTAATCAACACGAGGTATTGTGGCGTCCAACCCCCGGACGCTACAGTATCAACCTACCACATAATCATATTTACTCGTATTATTTTCTTAGTGCGAGTAGGAATGCTAATAAAGGTCACCGTACACTTGACCGGGTACCGGTATCGTCATTATCTTGTCTCGATACCATTTATTGTTTTCTTAGTATGAGTATGAATGCTTATAAGAGTCACCGTACACTTGACCGGGTATCGGCATTGTCTTGTATCGATACCATTTTTTTTCTCAGTATGAGTGGGAATGACTAGACCATCTTCACACTACAAGAAAATTTCTTGTGTACGATAAGATATGTCTGATCAGATATTTCTTATAATGTGTATGCATCCAAGAAAAATTCTTGTCTTCTGCAAGACGTCGAATGTCAGTCGATTGCCACAAGTTTTGGGTTATTCTTGATTCCCACCGTTCCTGGTGCCCAACAATTTTGTTTTAAAATCAATTTCATATAAACCAAGGTACAGCGGAGTAAAAAAATCTAAGTTATTTTAATGCTTTTATTTAATTATTTTTTTCTATAATAAAAGGTAAAAAGTGAGTTCCAGAGATCTAATACGTGTCACTTTATTTTGGAGAGTTCCCAAAAAGTTCCAAAAAGTTTTGGAGAGTTTTTCTAAAATAAAACGTAAAAAGGGAGTCCTTTTTACGTTTACGTTTTATTTTAGAAAAAAATGAAATAAAAGCATTAAAATAAATAAATAACTTAGATTTTTTAGTCCGCTGTACCTACATTGGTTTGTATGAATTTGTGGCTAACTGGAACTGGAAAACTTGTGGCAATCCACTGACATCGAAGACGTCAAAGTCTTGCGGAAGACAAGAATTTTCCTGGATGCATTCACATTATAAGAAATATCTGATCAGACATTTCTAATCGGAAACAAGAAATTTTCTTAGTGTGAAGATGGTCTAATTGATTTCATTTCAAAAGAAAAGTAAGAATTACTTTTCTTTTGTAAATTACATACTTATAATACATATAGAAACGTATGTTAAAGATCAGAAACAAATATCTGTGGTCACACAAATATTTGGTCCTAGCGGGAATCGTACCCGCAACCTCCTGCATCGTAAGCTGGCGCTCGCCCGACCACGCTACAGAGGCTATTATGTACGTACGAATATACGGTGATCATTTCACTTTGTGGAGTCCCGGGGTCGGACTGTAACTAGAGGAACCAATGAGTAAACTAAGATTTGTGAACAAGGTAATTTATTAGAGTGTATGACCGACACGCAGCCCGACAAGCCCGAGACTGGGTCCTCGTTGCAATTCAATACAATATTTGCTTACTTAGCAGGTACAGTACAGCTGTGTCCTCACAGTACGTAAAGCTGTGTCCCCACAGTATTCCCCCCTTTAAAAATTTTTACATTACAAAGGTAAAAATATTATTATTTAGTTAGCTATTTCATAATACACAACAATTATCTTAATTATAAATTTCCTACCAAAATCATGGTCACCCTATTCGGTTATGATACATTTACAATTTGTCCTGAAAAAATTATGGTCACCCTATCATTACATTTATTTTGCAATGCATTGTTCGTTGCACTTTTATACAGTTAGTCAAAAGAATGTGCTGATGCTACGCATTTGATGAAATACACAGTCGTATGAACTAAAATAAGCTATGTTACATTGTGTACTACTATTGTAGCAAAATGTTATTATAGTTTCACTGGATTTCCATATTATATATGACAATTAATTTCACACGAATAATAAAATTTAAAAGAACATTATTTTCATGCTATCACTAAGTTCACATTACCCAAGATTATACTTTTAGCACATTAATCATATATATTGACCTTCTTCAATTTTCGACACCAGGTTTTTGACAATTTTGTTTCTCAAATATCCACTGCATTTTCTTAACATCAAGTAGAATAAGATACAAAGTGCAATAGCAATTATCACAAAAATTATTATTCCATAAGTTTCGACCTTTCATTGTAGTTCAGCTCTTGCTATATTATCTGATCCGTTTTGCGAAATGATCACTTGGGCGTTTTTAGATTGTTGTTTACCCATATTTACCAAAATAGTCATTTACTTTAGCTACGAGATGCTATCTGCTGTACTACACTATTATTAATGTCTCACACCAGCAGATGCTTTGAAAAATGAAGCAGATTGCCATTACTCATCTGTTCTACTTAAAAATGTACAGTCAAGTCGATTTTCACTATTCCAATATAGTTATTAGGTACTGTTGATTTGTTTGTCAACGTAATGTATTCGTTATGAAAATAATTTGTTTAAACATTTTTACATATTATAGATATTAATTTTTTTTTTTTACAATATTCACAAAAAATAATTAATAAATCAATATAAAATATTCATATATAGAGTTTTATATATTTATAACAAATTATAATAGAATCGTTGTCTATTGACAAGTATAATCGCAAATCATTCCTAGTATTACAGTTTTACGTCAGAAATCGGACAGGTTGCTTAACGATTCTTCCACAGCGTGTGGTGCGAGCGTTAAGCGATTCGCGATTTGGAACTTCAGTATCTGTTCGAGTATTATTGTCTGTATTTTCACTAAAACAATATGCTGGTTTCAATCTGTCAATAGATATGTTAACCTTACGACCTAATACCTGAATTTTGTATACCTTATTTTTTTTATCCAACACACGAAATGGACCGTCGTACGTTGGCTGTAAAGGCTTACGAATCGCGTCATGTCTGACAAATACATATTCACAAGTTTCTAAGTCTGGATGAACAAATATTTTTAAGTTGCTATTATGATTAAACATTGATTTTTGAAAATTCTGTATCGTTTTTCTTAATTGGTCTACGTATTCACAAGCGTCATCAATTTTTGTCTGCTTTTCGCTATCATAAAAATCTGCGGGAAGACGTAGAGTAGTTCCGTATGTCATATCCGCTGCGCTTATACCGTTCTCACTCCTCGCTGCAGTTCTGAGACCTAATAGTACAGTTGGTAACTCTTGTACCCACGAGTGTGCTACTGTATTACATAAGCGAGCGGTTAATGCTGCTTTCAGACATCTATGCCAACGTTCTACTATACCGTTGCTTTGCGGTCTATAAGGAGTAGTCCGTATTTTATCTATCCCTAGTAATTTCATTAAGGATGAAAATAGTTGACTTTCAAATTGGCGTCCTTGATCACTGGTCAGTCTTTTTGGGCAACCAAAACGGGATATCCAACCTTCGTATATGACTTTAGCTAGCGTTTCCGCGGTCATGTCTATCGTAGGAAAACATTCAGGCCAACGTGTGCCTCTATCTATCATAGTGACACAATATCTAAACCCTTCTTCCGAAGTCCGTAAAGGTCCAATTATATCGACATGAATTTGTTCAAATCTGTCACATGGTGGAAAAGAGCTTAATGCAGATGTGGTATGCCGGCTAACCTTAGCACGTTGACATTCTATGCATCTCTTTGCCCATTGTCCTACATCGCGATTCATGCTAGGCCAATAAAAACGATCCTGCACTAATTTACGTGAAGTTCTTATACCGGGATGGCTTAAATTATGAATAGAGTTAAAAGCAATGCGTCTAAAACTCTCAGTTAAATACGGTCTAACCTTATCATTAGTAATGTTACAGTATATATATTTTTGACAACCGGGAATCAAGATCTTCTTAAGTCTAACCTTATCATCGTTAGTGTTTGTTAGTCCTAAAATATAAGTATCGACTTCTTGCGCGTGGGCGAGCTCCTCGTAATTAATAACTGTGGGACATTCTACGGTCGCTACGCGGGATAAGGTGTCAGCAACAATGTTATCTTTGCCGTTGATGTGTCTTATGTCGGTTGTGAATTCACTGATATAAACTAATTGACGTGTTCTCCTAGGCGTTTCATTTTCGTTGTTACCTTTTGAGTATGCGAAAGCTAAAGGCTTGTGGTCAGAATATACAATCAATTGCCGTCCTTCTACCATATATTTAAAATGCCGAATTGCTAAATAGATTGCCAATAATTCGCGATCGTACGTGCTGTATTTGCGCTCAATTTTTGACAAACTTTTGGAAAAATAGCCTAACGGTGTCCACGTGTTGTTTATAAATTGCTGTAATACTGCACCAACACACGTGTCCGAGGCGTCCTTCATTAATACTATCTCCGCATCCGGTACTGGGTGGGCAAGCGTCGCTGCATTGCGCAAGCTCAACTTACAATTCTCGAAAGCTTGGTCAGCGTTCGAGTCCCAGACTATAGGTGTCTTATCTTTCTTTTTCGAGTTATGTATATAACTATTTAAAATTGACTGTGAAATAGTTGCATTAGGAATATGTGAACGATAAAAGTTTACCATGCCCAAAAATCGTCTTAGTTGCTCGATGGTTTGGGGTTTCGGAAAGTTTACTATCGCTTCCACCTTGTCATCCAAAGGACAAATTCCTTCTGATGTGACATGATACCCTACAAAGTCTATTTCCGGTTTACCGAAAGAGCATTTAGCTATATTAATGGTTATGCCATATTTACTAAATTGCTGAAATAATGCTTCAAGGTGTTTCCGATGACTTATATCGTCTAAACTTGCTATGATTACGTCATCGACGAAACTGAATATGCTGTCCCTACAATCGTCATCTAAGCCTTGCAATATTGTATGTTGCATGAATCTGGAAAAAGTCGCCGATGAATTCCGCAAACCCATGGACATTCGAGGAAATTCCCATAGCCCAAAACTTGTTATTATTGCAGTCTTTTCAACGTCGTCCGGATGCACAGGAATACCAAAATACGCTTTGTTAATATCTATCTTAGAAAACACTTTCTTACCTGCCAGATTGTAGGTGACATCCGTCATTCGAGGGATTGGGTACCTGTCTGGCTTCGTCACCGCGTTCAACTTCCTGTAGTCACCGCATGGACGTATCTCTCCGTTCTTTTTGGGAACGACGTGCAGAGAACTGGCCCATGGACTTTTGGATGGTCTGCATATGCCGAGTTCCTGCATCATACAAAATTCATCCCTAACCTTCCTATACCTATCCGGTGCTAGTGGTCTAGCCCGAGCATATACTGGAGGTCCAAATGTCTCAATGTGATGAAAAATTCCATGACTTGGTACTTCCTTATAGGATACAAGTTTTGTAAGGTCTTTATATTTACACAATAAATCATGATAAGGATGATTATCATTCACAGATTTCACAGTAGATTGACATGATTTCACAATAGAGGCTATAGAATTCATCTTAGTTAAACTATCAATTAACTTACGTGAGGCCAAGTCCACTACAATACCGTGATGAGCCAAAAAATCTGCACCTAATATCGGTTGTGTAATGTCCGCTATCACAAATGACCACGTATACGGTCTACGTAAATTTATATTCAATTTCAGCGTTTTAAGTCCGAATGTTCGAATTTCTGTACCATTTGCCGCATACAGTTTGTAATCGCTATCACCACACATATTCCGCTTCACCTTAGATACAGGTATAACAGAGACGTTTGCACCAGTGTCCACCAAAAATCGCATACCACTATTACAGTCAGTAATGCACAGACGGTTTGCAGGTGAAACTGCGCAGACACCCGTCGCTGTCTGCACGAATCCTAGTTTTTTTCTTGTGCCTTAGGATTGTATGCACACGGTTTCAAACATTTAGTGGCTTTTTCCTTATAGCGAAAATGATAAAAACATTGCCAATTGGGATTGCTCCTCTTCCTAGACTGCGATTTTCCGCCGCGATTTCCGTCATGCGATTATCTCGACCTTGATCTCGACCTTTCCAAATTTTGTAAGCGTTTCGTCAACTGATTGATTTGGTCGCGTAGGTCATTCTTCTCGCTTGTACTAGAGTTAGAGACTTCTGCTATTTCGCCAGCACGCGTGGATTCTATGATCTTATCTGCCATTTCTGCAAGTTTCTCCATATTCACCACCTCACTAGCTGTCAAAATGGCCCGTACTGCTGATGGTAGATGTCCAACCCAGAGCATACGTAATGTTTCCTCGTTGCACTTATTTCTCGCCAGTTCTCGCATTTTTCTAAGAAGCTGGGAAGGCTTTTGGTCACCTAACTCCTGCTCCTTTAGAAGTTTCTGCACCTGACGCATCTCGGATTCTTCATATACAGTTAATAACCTCTCCTTAAGCGTTCTGTATTTGTCAACGGCAGGCGGATCCAACACAATATCGCTCACTTGTCCTATGTTTTCCTTGCTCAATTTTGCTATCGTGAGATTGTATTTAGTCTCGTCGGATAATTTTTGATTAGCCAAAACTGCTTCATATTGCACAAACCATAAACGTGGTGCATCTCTCCAAAATTCTGGAATTCTCGACGACACCGTAATTTGAGCCATTATGTTTCCCTCTTGCTCACTCTTAACGCTTGATGTTCCTTCAGTGGCTGAGTTGTTGAGAGCCATATTTTTCTTATTTCACTTCTTGATAATTACACAGATAATATTACTAGTAGACCGGCCCAAAATGTGTTCACTTTGATGGTTCGGGGTCACCAATGTGGAGTCCCGGGGTCGGACTGTAACTAGAGGAACCAATGAGTAAACTAAGATTTGTGAACAAGGTAATTTATTAGAGTGTATGACCGACACGCAGCCCGACAAGCCCGAGACTGGGTCCTCGTTGCAATTCAATACAATATTTGCTTACTTAGCAGGTACAGTACAGCTGTGTCCTCACAGTACGTAAAGCTGTGTCCCCACAACTTTTACTCATCATCATCAACCTATTCTAGTCCACTGCTGGACATAGGTCTATCCTAATGAGCGCCATAGCGCCCTGTCTTCACTTTTACTCATACTGGTGAAAAATAAATTGGTATCGATACATAACAATACCGATATTACCGATACCTTCCCGATAGTTCCGTAGCAGCAAGTAACATAATAATGCTTTTTTTTTTTCTTTTTTTTTATTCTTTATTGGATAAACAAACAACATCACAATAAAAAGGCTTAAGATAGTTAAGCGATAACATAATAATTGTGATATCCACAGCGTTTACCACAAGTATGATAAATACATAATTATCTTAAAGGTTAAGAGTAATACATCTGTTTGACGGTGGTAGTATTAACACTACCATAGATTAGATTAGGTTACACTAGAGTAGGTTACATTAGATTAAGTTAGATAAAATTAGTGACTGAAAGACCTCACGAAGTCATGAAGCCTCTCAATCACCAATCTTCTATAGATACTGTAACTATTTGCATTTATATCAAATTCGCTGAAATTATTGTTATGAGAGTTAAGTATGCGATGAAGAGGTGCGCGCACGCCTGCGTTAGTACGCGGGGTGCGGGTGACAAATAGTGGGGTTTTACGACAGCTTCGCGTGTGTGACCTAAGTGGCACTCCATAGCTGATTTGATTGACAATGTCAACACAGTCGTACCGGTTGTGGCAAATATCATATAAGAACATTGCTAGTAGTTGCTTTCTCCTTGACTTCAAATCTAAAAGATTATATGTTTCCAATAACCTGGGATAAGATTGGCGGCTGTGATAGCACTTATAATGCATACAGCGCAAGATTTTTTTTTGTACTCTTTCTAGGGCATTACAGTATTTCTAATACAGCGGGTCCCAAATACAAACAGCATATTCCAATTGTGAGCGGATTAAGGATTGTTTTAATTTTTATATTTGAGTTGATTGAAATGAAAGGCAAATTGCGGTTTACGATTTATGACGTATTAAAAAAAAGCTACTTACTAGATCTCGTTCAAACCCATTTTTGGTGGAAGTTTACATGGTAATGTGCATCATATATTTTTTTTAGTTTTATCATTCTCTTATTTTAGAATTTACAGGGAAACACAGCACACAACACATTTTACCACTTTGGAAGAAACAATTTTTGAGTTTCAGTTCTAAGTATGGGGACCCCCAAAATTTATCGTTTTTTTTCTATTTTTGTGTGAAAATATTAATGCGGTACACAGAATACATCTACTTACCAAGTTTCAACAGCATAGTTCTTATAGTTTCGGAAAAAAGTGGCTGTGACATACGGACGGACAGACATGACGAATCTATAAGGGTTCCGTTTTTTGCCATTTGGCAACGGAACCCTAAAAACGATCCAAACGCGAACGCGTTTCAGTTTACGCATGTCGTCATGCATACATGTCACGAATCATAGCAATTCAGTATACAAACTTGTACTGAATGGCTCATTTCATCTGCGTACCAATTTTACATACGGTGACATGTCAACACCGGTCCTCGTAAGCTAGCTAAGTATACCTATGCAGTTGGTCCGGACAAGTTCTATATTAAACCACGCGACAAGGACAATCGATCAGGCAAGGCAACAAATTTTGTGAGTGATGCTCACAAAGCTGGTTTAGAGTTCTATAGTGCCTTCAGTATAGTAGAACAAGCAAGCAACGGGACGTAACACTCGCTGCTTGTTGCGAATGTTACTTTTTTTTTTGGAAAACAAACAGTATTAAAACTAATTAACATTACTACTTACATTACTAGAAACCATTTATAAGTTTTCACATGTAAATAACAGATAGACACTTGACGGCTTTATATATTATTAATAAGATTAAGACAGTCTAAAAAAGAAAAATGAAAGAATAATTAAGAAGAATAGCAGACAACAGAGAATAAGAGAATAGAGACACCAAACGCCTAGAGAGCCAATTCGAACCAGTGGTTACCGACTATACGTTTGTAATTAGCAGGATCCGTATTAAATAAATCCCATTCAGGATATTCCGATGTTCTGTTCACAAAATGTGCTGTTTTAGGGAAATATGAGTTGCTTCTATAATTGGTAATACTGCGAGGTATGTGGAGAGCAACAGGTATTCTTACTGATCTGGTAGGGACTGTGGGGACACAGCTTTACGTACTGTGAGGACACAGCTGTACTGTACCTGCTAAGTAAGCAAATATTGTATTGAATTGCCATGAAGACCCAGTCTCGGGCTTGTCGGGCTGCGTGTCGGTCATACACTCTAATAAATCACCTTGTTCACAAATCTTAGTTTGTTCATTGGTTCCACTAGTAACAGTCCGACCCCGGGACTCCACATTGGTGACCCCGAACCATCAAAGTGAACACATTTTGGACCGGTATACTAGTAATATTATCTGTGTTATTATCAAGAAGTGAAATAAGAAAAATATGGCTCTCAACAACTCAGCCACTGAAGGAACATCAAGCGTTAAGAGTGAGCAAGAGGGAAACACAATGGCTCAAATTACGGTGTCGTCGAGAATTACAGAATTTTGGAGAGATGCACCACGTTTCTGGTTTGTGCAATATGAAGCAGTTTTGGCTAATCAAAAATTATCCGACGAGACTAAATACAATCTCACGATAGCAAAATTGAGCAAGGAAAACATAGGACAAGTGAGCGATATTGTGTTGGATCCGCCTGCCGTTGACAAATACAGAACGCTTAAGGAGAGGTTATTAACTGTATATGAAGAATCCGAGATGCGTCAGGTGCAGAAACTTCTAAAGGAGCAGGAATTAGGTGACCAAAAGCCTTCCCAGCTTCTTAGAAAAATGCGAGAACTGGCGAGAAATAAGTTCCACGAGGAAACATTACGTATGCTCTGGGTTGGACATCTACCATCAGCAGTACGGGCCATTTTGACAGCTAGTGAGGTGGTGAATATGGAGAAACTTGCAGAAATGGCAGATAAGATCATAGAATCCACGCGTGCTGGCGAAATAGCAGAAGTCTCTAACTCTAGTACAAGCGAGAAGAATGACCTACGCGATCAAATCAAACAGTTGACGAAACGCTTACAAAATTTGGAAAGGTCGAGTTCAAGGTCGAGATCATCGCATGACTGAAATCGCGGCGGAAAATCGCAGTCTAGGAAGAGAAGCAATCCCAATTGGCAATGTTTTTATCATTTTCGCTATAAGGCAAAAGCCACTAAATGTTTGAAACCGTGTGCATACAAACCTAAGGCACAAGAAAAAAACTAGGATTCGTGCAGACAGCGACGGGTGTCTGCGCAGTTTCACCTGCAAACCGTCTGTGCATTACTGACTGTAATAGTGGTATGCGATTTTTGGTGGACACTGGTGCAAACGTCTCTGTTATACCTGTATCTAAGGTGAAGCGGAATATGTGTGGTGATAGCGATTACAAACTGTATGCGGCAAATGGTACAGAAATTCGAACAGTCGGAATTAAAACGCTGAAATTGAATATAAATTTACGTAAACCGTATACGTGGTCATTTGTGATAGCGGACATTACACAACCGATATTAGGTGCAGATTTTTTGGCTCATCACGGTATTGTAGTGGACTTGGCCTCACGTAAGTTAAGTAAGCCTCTATTGTGAAATCATGTCAATCTACTGTGAAATCTGTGAATGATAATCATCCTTATCATGATTTATTGCGTAAATATAAAGACCTAGACATTTGGACCTCCAGTATATGCTCGGGCTAGACCACTAGCACCGGATAGGTATAGGAAGGTTAGGGATGAATTTTGTATGATGCAGGAACTCGGCATATGCAGACCATCCAAAAGTCCATGGGCCAGTCCTCTGCACGTCGTTCCCAAAAAGAACGGAGAGATACGTCCATGCGGTGACTACAGGAAGTTGAACGCGGTGACGAAGCGAGACAGGTACCCAATCCCTCGAATGACGGATTTCACCTACAATCTGGCAGGTAAGAAAGTGTTTTCTAAGATAGATATTAACAAAGCATATTTTTGTATTCCTGTGCATCCGGACGACGTTGAAAAGACTGCAATAATAACAAGTTTTGGGCTATGGGAATTTCCTCGAATGTCCATGGGTTTGCGGAATTCATCGGCGACTTTTTCCAGATTCATGCAACATACAATATTGCAAGGCTTAGATGACGATTGTAGGGACAGCATATTCAGTTTCGTCGATGACGTAATCATAGCAAGTTTAGACGATATAAGTCATCGGAAACACCTTGAAGCATTATTTCAGCAATTTAGTAAATATGGCATAACCATTAATATAGCTAAATGCTCTTTCGGTAAACCGGAAATAGACTTTGTAGGGTATCATGTCACATCAGAAGGAATTTGTCCTTTGGATGACAAGGTGGAAGCGATAGTAAACTTTCCGAAACCCCAAACCATCGAGCAACTAAGACGATTTTTGGGCATGGTAAACTTTTATCGTTCACATATTCCTAATGCAACTATTTCACAGTCAATTTTAAATAGTTATATACATAACTCGAAAAAGAAAGATAAGACACCTATAGTCTGGGACTCGAACGCTGACCAAGCTTTCGAGAATTGTAAGTTGAGCTTGCGCAATGCAGCGACGCTTGCCCACCCAATACCGGATGCGGAGATAGCATTAATGACGGACGCCTCGGACACGTGTGTTGGTGCAGTATTACAGCAATTTATAAACAACACGTGGACACCGTTAGGCTATTTTTCCAAAAGTTTGTCAAAAACTGAGCGCAAATACAGCACGTACGATCGCGAATTATTGGCAATCTATTTAGCAATTCGGCATTTTAAATATATGGTAGAAGGACGGCAATTGATTGTATATTCTGACCACAAGCCTTTAGCTTTCGCATACTCAAAAGGTAACAACGAAAATGAAACGCCTAGGAGAACACGTCAATTAGTTTATATCAGTGAATTCACAACCGACATAAGACACATCAACGGCAAAGATAACATTGTTGCTGACACCTTATCCCGCGTAGCGACCGTAGAATGTCCCACAGTTATTAATTACGAGGAACTCGCCCACGCGCAAGAAGTTGATACTTATATTTTAGGACTAACAAACACTAACGATGATAAGGTTAGACTTAAGAAGATCTTGATTCCCGGTTGTCAAAAATATATATACTGTAACATTACTAATGATAAGGTTAGACCATATTTAACTGAGAGTTTTAGGCGCATTGCTTTTAACTCTATTCATAATTTAAGCCATCTCGGTATAAGAACTTCACGTAAATTAGTGCAGGATCGTTTTTATTGGCCTAGCATGAATCGCGATGTAGGACAATGGGCAAAGAGATGCATAGAATGTCAACGTGCTAAGGTTAGCCGGCATACCACATCTGCATTAAGCTCTTTTCCACCATGTGACAGATTTGAACAAATTCATGTCGATATAATTGGACCTTTACGGACTTCGGAAGAAGGGTTTAGATATTGTGTCACTATGATAGATAGAGGCACACGTTGGCCTGAATGTTTTCCTACGATAGACATGACCGCGGAAACGCTAGCTAAAGTCATATACGAAGGTTGGATATCCCGTTTTGGTTGCCCAAAAAGACTGACCAGTGATCAAGGACGCCAATTTGAAAGTCAACTATTTTCATCCTTAATGAAATTACTAGGGATAGATAAAATACGGACTACTCCTTATAGACCGCAAAGCAACGGTATAGTAGAACGTTGGCATAGATGTCTGAAAGCAGCATTAACCACTCGCTTATGTAATACAGTAGCACACTCATGGGTACAAGAGTTACCAACTGTACTATTAGGTCTCAGAACTGCAGCGAGGAGTGAGAACGGTATAAGCGCAGCGGAAATGACATATGGAACTACTCTACGTCTTCCCGCAGATTTTTATGATAGCGAAAAGCAGACAAAAATTGATGACGCTTGTGAATACGTAGACCAATTAAGAAAAACGATACAGAATTTTCAAAAATCAATGTTTAATCATAATAGCAACTTAAAAATATTTATTCATCCAGACTTAGAAACTTGTGAATATGTATTTGTCAGACATGACACGATTCGTAAGCCTTTACAGCCAACGTACGACGGTCCATTTCGTGTGTTGGATAAAAAAAATAAGGTATACAAAATTCAGGTATTAGGTCGTAATGTTAACATATCTATTGACAGATTGAAACCAGCATATTGTTTTAGTGAAAATACAGATACTCGAACAGATACTGAAGTTCCAAATCGCGAATCTCTTAACGCTCGCACCACACGCTGTGGAAGAATCGTTAAGCAACCTGTCCGATTTCTGACGTAAAACTGTAATACTAGGAATGATTTGCGACTGTACTTGTCAATAGACAACGATTATATTATAATTTGTATGAATATTTTATATGGATTTATTAATTATTTTTTTGTGAATATTGTGAAATTTTTTTATTGTCTGTAATATGTAAAAATGTTTAAACAAATTCTTTTCATAACGAATACATATGTTGACAAACAAATCAACAGTAATAACAATATTGGAAGAGTGAAAATCGACTTGACTGTACATTTTTAAGTAGAACAGATGAGTAATGGCAATCTGCTTCATTTTTCAAAGCATCTGCTGGTGTGAGACATTAATAATAGTGTAGTACAGCAGATAGCATCTCGTAGCTAAAGTAAATGACTATTTTGGTAAATATGGGTAAACAACAATCTAAAAACGCCCAAGTGATCATTTCGCAAAACGGATCAGATACGTAGCAAGAGCTGAACTACAATGAAAGGTCGAAACTTATGGAATAATAATTTTTGTGATAATTGCTATTGCACTTTGTATCTTATTCTACTTGATGTTAAGAAAATGCAGTGGATATTTGAGAAACAAAATTGTCAAAAACCTGGTGTCGAAAATTGAAGAAGGTCAATATATATGATTAATGTGCTAAAAGTATAATCTTGGGTAATGTGAACTTAGTGATAGCATGAAAATAATGTTCTTTTAAATTTTATTATTCGTGTGAAATTAATTGTCATATATAATATGGAAATCCAGTGAAACTATAATAACATTTTGCTACAATAGTAGTACACAATGTAACATAGCTTATTTTAGTTCATACGACTGTGTATTTCATCAAATGCGTAGCATCAGCACATTCTTTTGACTAACTGTATAAAAGTGCAACGAACAATGCATTGCAAAATAAATGTAATGATAGGGTGACCATAATTTTTTCAGGACAAATTGTAAATGTATCATAACCGAATAGGGTGACCATGATTTTGGTAGGAAATTTATAATTAAGATAATTGTTGTGTATTATGAAATAGCTAACTAAATAATAATATTTTTACCTTTGTAATGTAAAAATTTTTAAAGGGGGGAATACTGTGGGGACACAGCTTTACGTACTGTGAGGACACAGCTGTACTGTACCTGCTAAGTAAGCAAATATTGTATTGAATTGCAACGAAGACCCAGTCTCGGGCTTGTCGGGCTGTGTGTCGGTCATACACTCTAATAAATCACCTTGTTCACAAATCTTAGTTTGTTCATTGGTTCCACTAGTAACAGTCCGACCCCGGGACTCCACAGGACCTTCAAGTGGATCATGGAGAGGAGATAAGGAGAATCTACTTTGGATTGTGCTATTTTTAATACGGGGTAAATCTCTACATCTGCGAGTCTCCGTCTCGTTTGAAGGGGCAGTAAATGATGTCGTTTGTAAGTTGTAGTTACCTCATAACTATCATTATGTGTGTTGCACTTATAACGCAAAAAAATTGAGAATTTATGTTGTTTAGATTCCAATCTGTTAATATAGACATCATACTGTGGATTCCAAATCTGTGAGCAATACTCAATGCTACCAACGTACGAGCAATAAAGAATTTTAATTACCTTTATGTTTGAAATTTTTGAGCATGATCTGTTGACAAATCCCAGCATTTTTTTATTCTCACTCCAATTACATTACAAAACGCCATAGCTTGTCAGTAGGTACCAGTTGAATAGATATATTCAGTGCCAGTATTATATCAATTGGGTAGGTGTAAGGTAATAGTAGATTGTTACACAAGGGTTGAAAGTCAGCCATTTCACCCGAGATATTTCTGGCGCTCGAACGAAGTGAGAGCGCCAATAGTTAGAGGGTGAAATGGTGACATTCACCCGAGGTAAACACTCTACTTTTCATTTCGACTATGTGAGGAAATTAAAATACTACACACACATTTAATTAAACAGGTATATTGATTATCAGTTAAAATTTAAAGTAAAATTAGAACAATTTGAAAATAGATTATTAACAACAGCTTTTGCCTGTTCTTAGATCTCATCGGGAGATTGAGACTGACTGACTGACTGATTGACTAGAGGTTGAGGTTGGAACGTGAAAAATAGTTTACGATCTATTCTCATACCTTAAATAACTTAATACCGTAAATAAAGAAGCAAAAAAAAAACATACAGAAATATGCAAATATACAAAATTGGAGGAGTGCGAAATCCAGTTTAAATGAGCCATAGCCAGTCTAGAAATAAATGCTAGAATATCTTCACATGTTACTGACATAAAAGAAATTACATTCAGACACAAATGTAACAAATTGATATAAATGAAATAATATGAAAACTAGATCGACATAATATATTTGCGAATAGGCTCACGATAAATACCTTTTGACGGAATTACATGTAATTAATGGTGTGCCCATTTTCCCTAGTATAGAATATATGATACTAACATACGGATAATAAAATTAACTTGCTTGCATATTCATACGGTGGAATTGGCAATGAACATGTTATGTGCAAGATAAAACACCAGTATCAGCAAATTTGTAACTTTTAACGTTCAATGATATACAATTATGTTTGTAGAAATGAACGCGTTCAAGGCATACACGGCCGGTGCAATCTAGTCGAAATGTCAGGCAGTATAAGTACACACGATACCACGATTGTTTTTAGTTTGTCATCTTCCTGCCCTATTAGCTGCTGCCCCCGGCTTCGCCCACTTGCATTTCCTCTTCTGTTCCCGCTTCCCATGGAAACCTATACCAGGAATAAAAATACTATAATTTGGCAATCCCAATTTTCAAATTCGTAAAGCCTGGTTGAGTTACATACATTCAAACTTCTTCTCAAACTTTCACATTCATAATTTTAGTAGGATAATTGTATGTATCTATCAGGAATCCAATCTGACTGCTGGCTGATTGGATACCTTTTAACACAGAATAAGCACTTGCGCTGCGTGGTGCGTGACACGCATGCGGAAGCCCATAGAATCGCATAGATTCTTTCATCTATACAAAATAGCTCAGTAATTATTTGCACGAAACAGCCGCCCGCATGCGCGCACTCGTCCGAAACAGCGCAGGCGCTAAGCATTTTTATACAGCGTGGTAGCGTAGTGGTCTTCCGGGGACCACAAGAGACAATATATTATTATGTCGTGGAGTGACTCCATGATGCGTAAAACGCATCCTACAACGATTTTGTATTCTATTCGTTTTTATTTTCTTCCTTAATAAAACTGATAAGTACTTTTTAATGTGGTAAATATGTGCGGGTAGTTGTAAAGAATAGACGTAATTGTTCTTTACTCTAGAGTTATTAACTATATTAATTGA
Source organism: Cybosia mesomella (assembly GCA_946251805.1). Lineage (NCBI taxonomy): Eukaryota > Metazoa > Arthropoda > Insecta > Lepidoptera > Erebidae > Cybosia > Cybosia mesomella. Next base: position 21,388,058 of record OX276390.1, on the reverse strand, counting down.
AAATTATATCATATCTATACCTATTTAAATGCATAAACTATAAAGTATAATACCAGTACCTGCCAGGATAGTGTTATCTACACACAGCGTTCACGTCACTTAGTGCTACACAATACACTTACTATGGTGGTGGATTCTATCGAAGTCTCTCTTGCCGAATTGAGTGCAGCCTTTAACACTAGCATGGCTTCTTTTGAAGCACAGCTGCCGCAAACGTCGGCCACTACATCTACTCTGGCGACTGAATTTGCCACCTTTACAGTATTTATTAAGGAGACGCATAATACTCTCCAACGAAAAATACAAATACTTATGCGCCAGGTAGATACTATGGAGACGCGCGGTCGGAGGAAAATGTTGCTTTTTCATGGTGTGGCAGAGCAAAAAGAGGACGCAACTGTGAATGCGGTGGCTGACGTTATTAAGACTCATCTGAAGCTTCCGGACTTCACTGTCAGCAGTATAAGGCGGTGCCATAGAATGGGGCGTGCTGCAGGGGACACCCCCAGATCGATCGCGGTCAAATACGAAAATGTTGTAGTAAGGGACCGAATCTGGTTTGCCAAAACCAAATTTTAAAATTCTGGTTTTACAGTATCCCAGTTTTTGACCAGGCAGCGGCACCAAGTATTTATGGCAGCTAGAGAGAAATACGGTGTCTCCAATACCTGGACTAAAAGGCATCGAATCGTCACACTTGTTGATTTCCATAAAATTGAACCCGCAGTCAGTGAAAAAACGACCATCACAGCTAAACCATAAGTTTCACAGGTGAAATCCAAACGCACTGCCACTAAAAAGTAGTCAATATCAGTAAATATAGCATCTTAAACTGTAAGCAGGGGTAAAAAGCAAAAATACAAAGTTTGATGGTCAAGATCATTCGAAGATGTGTCTTGTCTAAGTATTGTCTGTCGAATAATCGTCTGTCGAAGTAGTGGTAATTCTAAGGTGTGTATTGTCTAATAGTTGTCTGTCGAAGCAATGACTTGTCGATATATGTGTTTTCGAAGTTCGCTACATGTCGAAATATTGTACTGTCTAAATTCAGTCCGTAACTCACCAAATGCGCCCCACTGCACTGAATTGGGGTAAGTATACCTCTGTACAGAATCACTGCAATAAGATGTGTACGGATGCACAATGCCAACATATCCACAACTCAGTACAAGATGGAGATCCGACTAAGGTCTGGAAGTTTCTTAGAACATTGGTGTTGGCAAAACACAACAAGATTCAATTCCAAAAAGTTTAAATATTGACGTGCTCAATCAACACTTCTCAGCTTCTTCCAACTTTGATAGGAATACAAAGGCGAATACAAGCAACTCTCTTTCATCTCTGCCAACATTCAACTACTCACCGTTTATTTTTAATCAACTCACCACTTGTGATGTTAAAAAACAAGAAAAAGTAGTAAAGTCCAAGGCGGTTGGAAATGATAATGTTAGCCGTAAAATTATTATTCCTATCCTTGACGAGACTAATCCAATCATTTGCTATATTCTAAATTTCTCCTTAACCAGTAACACCTTCCCAAATATATGCAAAGGAGCTCAAATTACTCCTTTACCAAATAAGCTGAAACCCTCATCCTTTTCTGATTATCGGCCAATTTCTATTTTACCATTCCTCCCTAAAGTCTTAGAACGCCTTGTTCATGGTAAACTTAGTGCCGTCCTTTGTAAGAACAATCTCCTTAATCCTTTCCAGTCCGGTTTCCGTCCTGGCCATAGTAATACCACAGCTCTGGTCAATATTACGGAAGATATCAAATCAGGCATGGAAAATGCAAATCTTACTGTCCTTGCTTTGTTAGATTTTTCCAATGCATTCAATACTTTGGACTCGGACGTTTTACTCTGTTTATGCCGATTGCTTAACATATCTCCAATGGTGATTGATTGGCTTCGTTGTTACCTGTGCGGGGGCCGCCAACGCATCCGTATTGAAAATAAAAAAAAAACTTGAGAGGTGTCAAGGTACATCTGGATGGAACGAAGTTCGTTACATACACACACACATATACAGGTTGAATTTTGTAATGCCACCTGGAGTACTCTTAATACTGCAGATAGAAAATTTTACTCAAAGGAAACATTCCTTTATTTTTGAATAGAAAGCAAACTACATTCAAAGATATTCGAAAATTCTCTTTCACACCCGGGAATCGAACCGGCTAAAATCTGAAAAAAATATACCCTGTACTTTTTTTGCATCGATCGTTAGGTTCAATTAAAAGGATGAAAGCTCTCTAACAAACATGATAAATTAAATGAAAGGAAAACCAGGAAATCTTAAATTAATTTAATTATTTACAAAAAATGGTAAACTAACTAATTAGTTGCTCGAAATGGGGTCCATTCTCTTGGATACACAAATTTATTCTTTTAACGAATTCATTTCTAGTAACCTTTAATAAAGTGTTGTGGTGAATATTATAAATCGTATTCTGAACTTCAACTCTCAACTCGTTGTCATTCGCATAATATTTCTTGTAAATTTGATTTTTTACATATCCCCACAAAAAAATATCTAATGGGGTGAGATCTGGCGATCTCGCAGGCCATCTGATTGTGCCGTTTTACCAATCCAGGTATATATATATATTTTTTTTTTTCCTACCCCCGCTTTGGAGCGGGGCCTGTTTTTACTTTGAAAAATGAATACTATGCCTATTCTAAACCTGAACTTTCCTCTTACATTCCGAGCCTCTTTGTCATACCAGTTCTCGCATTTATTCTTGTTTTTTTTTTTTTTATAACATGCTTATATTATGACACTTAACTACATATACAGCTACTACTTTAAAACTATGTTTTAATTATGGTATGCCACATTATGTTCATCATGATGGGCTAACATAATATTATTACTCCTTGTTCCTTTTATTTACAATCCTAACTATTTTGGTTACAAATTTTATAGTAAGCTCGGTGTGTTTGCTAATTAGTGTGTTAATGCCGTGTCTGTCTAATGTGATACCTGTGGCGGATTCCAGCTCGAGCCTATCTTTTGCGTGGATTGGACAGACAGTCAGGAGGTGAACCACCGATTCCGAGACCCCCGGCTCACAGGCGCACGATGGTTCCGCCTTACACTTGAATCTCGTCAAGTATTCGGCGAACCCACCGTGCCCTGTGAGGATTTGGGTTATAGGACCCTCGATGGCAATCCTCCTGACCGTCTTATACGCCTCCACCGCGCAAGGGAAGAAAAACTTGGTGGTTGAGGCGGTCTCACCTTCCCGATAGCGCCTATTCCACTCGTCAAGAGAGCCAGGACAGGCGAGACAGGACACTGGTCGTAGACCGGTTTTTTCTTGAGCCTCAGGGCGGCCTCCTTGGCGAGGCAATCCGCCCTCTCGTTCCCCTCTAGACCAACATGTGCCTTGATCCAGTAAAGAGAGACGCTCTTGCCCTGCCGCTTGCAGCGACCAAGAGCGTCTCTAGTTTCCACTGAGAGGGGATGCAGGGAGTGCGGATTGACTACGCTGAGGAGCGCCGCCCTGCTGTCACTAAATACCCCGAACACGGCAACATCATGTCGCTCGTCCTCGCATACCGCTTTGCGCAACGCCAGGAGTTCCGCCTGGTAGACGGTGCAGTGAGCTGCGAGAGCAAACCTGCGGGCCAAAGTCTCGGACTGACTGTTCCACATAGAAACAGCAGCCCCGACCCGACCCTCAAGCTTGCTCCCGTCAGTAAATATTCTGATGTCATGTTGTTGTAAGTTACGAAGTTGTACCTCGTCTACCAAGCTGTCGAACTCCAGGCGGCCAAAACGGGTGCCAATCGCTCGATCTCCCTGTCCCCTAGCCATGGCTGGGACACTCCTCTCTTGGCCTCAAACAGTGAAGCCACCTCCCGAACTCTGAGGTCCAGAGGGAGTATCCCAGCCAGCAGCAATGACGAGTGCAGGGAGACCGTGCGGTAGGCTTTAGTTAACTTTTGGGCGAACACACGTTGAACCGCGTTCATTCGTTTCCTGACGCATGCTTTGTTGGTCGCCTCGTACCAGGCTGGAGCCCCGTATAGGATGACTGGCTCAATGACAGCAGTGTAGATGGTCCGGATCACCTCGGGATGTAACCCCCAGGAAATCCGGGCCGTTCTTGCCAATTTTTTGTAGATGCGAATCGCCTTGGCACAAACATTCTTAACGTGGCTGTTAAAATTTAAGTTGCAGTCCACTGTGAGTCCCAGAATTTTAATTTCTTTGGACAGGGCAATGTCGACCCCGCCCATGGTCAAACGTGGGTGGTCGTACTTCCTTTTTCTGGTGATGACCATTGCACAGGTTTTATGAGGGGCGAACTTTAGCTTGTTTCTGACCCCCCACGCCCGAACACACTCGAGGGCGACATTGGCCTGTCGTTCAATTTCTAAGGCGGTGTTACCGTCGAAGACGAGAACCACGTCGTCGGCGAAAGCCTGCACGTAGCTCCCGTCCCCTTCGAGTAGCCTAAGTAGAGGGTCCAAAAGCAGGTTGCACAGCAAGGGGCCCGTTACTGAACCTTGGACACACCCTTTTTGGGTTCCTCGTTTGCACTCCGCCCCTGCGTACCTCACCCGCACCGCTCTCTGACTGAGGTAGCTGCTGACAACCCGCCTCAAGTTAGCGGGGCACTTTTCCTCTGCCAGCCGAGCAACTATAGCTGGCCACCATGCGCTATCGAAGGCGCCCTCTATATCGAGCGACACAAGCGTGACAATCCTGTGCTCAGACAGCCTGCCACGTATGTGCCGTATCAAGTTATAGAGGGCGTCCTCGGTGCTCCTCCGGGGCATGAAGCCGTACTGGCGAGTACTAATCCGCGGTAGTAAGTAGAACTTGAGCCGAGCTGCCAGCATCTTCTCGTACAGCTTCCCAAGCACAGGCAATAGCCCAATCGGCCTGTACGATTTGGGAGAGCTGTACGACTCTTTGCCTGGCTTTCGAAGTGCGACTACTGTCGCTTCCTTCCAAGGTGTTGGGAAGTATTCGAGAGTCAGGCATTTGTTCAGCAACTCCAAGAACAGTGCGGGTGCGCAGTTGACAGCGTGGGTGCAAATGTCCGCAGTAAATCCGTCGGCCCCCGGGGCCTTCTTAGGGTTAAAGGAGGTAAGCGCGTCTCGTGAGTTCACCTTCCGTAAATGGCGGGTCGCAAACGTCATCTTCCCTCCTGTCATTCACTATTCTGGCTAATGCGCGAATCTCCTTGTGGCCCGCGGTGTCCTCCTCGTCTCGGTCCTCCGGATAGAAGACCGAGGCAAGGAGCCCCGCGGAATCGCGAGCATCTAAGAAGGCCCCGTTGTGCTGTAACGGTAGATCTTCCTCCCTTACTGTGGTTCTCCCTATGACCCTATAAATTCCCTCCCATAATCCCTCATGGTCTTGTTTAGAGCAGAATTCCTTCCAACTCGCAGTCTGTGCTAATTTTACCTCCGACTCGTACCCTGTCCTTACGCTCCAGGTACTGCATTACGCCCCACTGCCTCCGCACGGGCGCGGCGTTCCTGATTCGGCGCCTGAAGGTAATGACCTCCTTCTTCATCTGGGCAAGCCTCTCCGACCACCACGGCATAGATTGTGTCTCCTTATTTGACATTTTGGGAATTGTTTCCTCACACGAAGATGTTATGCAGTTATTATAAATTCTTAATTAGTCCTCTATCTTTCCTGTTGTGCTGATGCACTTTATTGCATCGACAACTAGGCTGTTCTCCACCAAGGAGCGGGACATTTTCTCATGAAAATTTGCCCAATTCGCTTTCTTGGTGTTGAACAGTCTAGTTGTCCAGTTGATGCTGGAGCCCTTAGATTTTATTAATTGAAAATTAAATTCTATGCCGACGTGGTGGGAGCTGGTTGCTATGCCGTCGTCAGTCCTCCAGCCGTCGATCAGTCCTAGCAGGTCGCCTGGTATTAAAATGGTTATTAATGTAGGCAGTAGTGATTCTGCTGTTATGTGCTGGAGCACCATCTTGCTGTAGAATTATTTGGTTTCGCTCTTCCTCGGGGAAACCATTTAACTCGTTTCTTAAGAGATCCAGTATTTCAATATACTTGACAGTGTTTAAATGACCTTCGTACACGTGGACTAACACTACATTATTTCTCATAATTCCGCACCAAACGTCGAAAGAAAATTTTTACTTGATTGTTAGTTTCATGAACACGAACAGGATTCACTCGAGACCAATAATGGTTATTGCGGTGATTGTACATGCCATTATTGCTGAAGTTGGTTTCGTCAGACCATACAATGTTACTCAAAAAATTAGGGTTTCGGTCAATTACTCCAAGCATGTTTTCACAAAATTGTAATCGACTCTCACGATCCCCAATATGCAATTTTTGCACCAACCGACCTTCACGATAGCATTTATACTTATACTTTTTCGGCACTTTAAGTACGCTAGTGTGGGTTGTTCCTAATTCATCGGCAGCATCTCTACTTGAAGCCTTCGGAAATGATTCAAAGTATGTTAAAATATCTAGTTCAAAATCGAAATAGTTTTGCTGAATAGTTTGCCGTCTCTTCTTGAAACTACCCGTATTCTTTAAATTTTCTACCATTCTTTTCGATACGAACCGAGTTGGTGCCTGTCGGTCTTGATATCTCTCTCCATACCACCGCAGAGCTAGATTCACGTTTTTGTTATTTAAAAAATAAGCTTCCATTAAATCAAACTGTTCTTGAAAAGCCATTTTCACCGTGAGACAAAATGTGAAATGAGTTGTAAAAACAATCAAATGTGAATAACAACTATAACAATCTAATTTTCAACAATCAAATGTGAATAACAACTATAACAATCTAATTTTCAAATTTTAATCTAACATTCCATATTTAAATTACCTCATACACGCGAGATTTTATCCTTTTAATTGACCCTAACGACTAACGACTTTCAGATTTTAGCCGGTTCGATTCCCGGGTGTGGAAGATAATTTTCGAAAATCTTTGAATGCAGTTTGCTTTCTATTCAAAAATAAAGGAATGTTTCCTTTGAGTAAAAATTTCTATCTGCAGTATTAAGAGTACTTTCCCTCCAGGTGGCATTACAAAATTCCACCCTGTATATATATTGTTACAACGATCGCCGATATCTCGGAAACTACTGATCGAATCTTCTGGAAATTAAAACACATTGTTAGTGTCGAAGTACTCTACCGAACAGTGAAGAAAAATCTACAAAAGTCAATACAAAATCACAAAGTACTTCAAATCCCTATACCTACTTACCTACGAATCGCGATAACAAGGGCGTTCACCTCTATCGTCGGCATGACTGTGTAGGTACCTATTTGTTTTCTCGAACGCTCCAGTAAATACCTACGTCTCTAAATCTCTAGATGATTCCGGAATATTCTACCCCGCTTATTAAGAGCTATAAAACGACGCCCGGCTATCGACACGAGTCAGTTAATTTTTGGAAGCGAAAGCGAACACATCTTACCGAAGCGATTCAAGAGAGTTATACCTGCGACTTAAGGAACTACTGTGGACTACTGTGAACTGCTGAGCGACTGGAACTGTTGAAGAGTACTGTGTGTGCTAGTTATTTAGTTGTTTAGTTTGTGGTGAGCGAATAAGCCTCTTTGTTGTGTAAACGGCATTTAATTTGTACCCCGCGCACGTGACAATATATATCGCTCATTGAATTCAATACAGCCACAAATCAAAAATGTTTGAAAATCGTTTTATTACAAAATTGGGCTTTTTAACTGCAATATTTTACGTTTTGCTGAAGACACCCGTCATTTTCGCTCATTTTGATGCAAAACTTAAAACTGATCAACTGCCGTTTTAGCATTAGACTGACTTACGCGCGAAGTTCAAACCAAAACCGCCATTTTGTCAGTTGCGACCCAGAACTTGAAGTAGAACGCACGCCAGTTTCGTACAAAACGGTCACATTTCGAAAAAATACCCAATGTTTAATCTAGTGTTCTGTGCAAAGAGGCCTCATTTTGAATTCGTCCGTGTTGCATTCAAATTTCAAGTAAGTACAGTCAGAATTATTAATGCAACAGGGCCTTATTTTGAAATCCTTACGTATATTTTGCTTTCCAATATGAAGTAAAACATAGCCATATTTCGAAATCTGTACATTTTGCATTCTAATATGAAATAAAACTTAGCCATATTCCAATATCTGTATATTTTGCATTCGAATATGAAATAAAACTTAGCCATATTTCGATATCTGTATATTTTGCATTCTAATATGAAATAAAACTTAGCTATATTTCGATATCTGTACATTTTGCTTTCCAATATAAAATTAAACAATGTCATTTATTTACAAAATCAATGTGTACTTTTTTAACCAAAAATAAATATATATTTCGCCATGTACACACAGCGCTATTAAATCCCAAAGTAAGCAATTAAAGCTTGTGTTATAGGTTCTAGACAACTGATAAACATACATATTATCTTTTTTTTATTAAAATACTTTAAAGTTATTTTTGATTACAGATTACTCACACAATGAAGGTTGACTATGGCAACCTCCATTCAAGCATCAGAAAAAGTCAACCATTACCTGGTCACAACAACAATATACAAAATAACACCTACTCTAATACTCCAGCACTCAGTCAACCAGACACGACACCTATTGATTTTTCAGATACAAATTCCATACTAGACAGTCAACATGATCATAACCTATCATTAAAATGTGACCTGCATTTGAAATAAACTGATTTAGCCAGAGCTGATAAGGAAAATAACAAGAAATATATAATTAATAACTTTGTGGTATGTGTGTATGACTTACAGGCTGTAATGCCATGTCTGCAAGGTGAGATTCTCCAGTTTTTACTATATTTTGAAATTAAATATGGTGAATTTCACTATTACTGATCTGGGTACAAATAATACGAACTGCTACGTTTGGCATAAAGGTGCAGGAGCTCGTGGTGTGAATGAAATAGGATGGTGTGTGCTCGCGTATTTGAAGAATTTGAATGAGAAAGCTTCTGATTATTTTGACGTAGTATTTTACACCGACAACTGTTGCGGCCAACAGAAAAACATATTTATTGTTAGCGATGTATCAATGCTGATGAATAAATGAGTTGTCGAAGTTAAGGAGTGTTACTCATAAATTTGTAATAAAAGGGCACACGCAAAATAAAGGAGATGCTGCTCACTCTCTAATTCAACGCAACATTCATATGCTTTAAAATCTTCTCTTATTTATGTGCCGGAGCAATATATAACTCTTATTAAAACCGCAAAGAAGAAAGGAAGACCCTACGTTGTTCACGAACTTACACATGGAAGTTCTCTAGATTTAAAATGTCTGGCTATCGGCAATTACACTACTACAGAAGATGGTCAAAAAGTTAAATGGGCTGATATAAAAATTATTAAAAGTTCATCGAGATTATGACAATATTTGTTTTCTTTAAGACTTCTTATGAAACAGAAGAGTTCACCTCGATAGCCACGCAGACAAAGAAAAGGCCTGCTAATCCTATAGTGCCAAAAAACTGTACAAACAAATCTTAAAATCTAGTGGGGCGGAAATCACACAGTGATTGTCAAACTTCGGGCCAAACTTAGATATTTTTGTTGCATTTTTATTCAAAATTACAGACCTTAGGCTTTATGCATATTATTTGATGCGTCTTTATATATTGAGCAATAAATATGAGGAAAATCAAATCAAATCAAACGTCTTCGACGTCAAAAACACAAATAAATGATTTTATATTTCAGTTTCTTTCAGAGTCTGGTTGTTTTATGTAAATATACAATATACGTATTGTCATTGTCACTCAAATGTCAAAGTCAAATACGCGTTACTCTGAAAACTCGAAAGAAACTCACTTGTAAAAGTTTTTTAGGGACAATTTGTATGGTAGGTACCCGAAACCTTGAACGTACAAACCCCAAAATCTAATCAGTTCTTCCCATTAACCAAACAAGATGATTGGCGAAAGAATTTTTTAAATCGGATAAGTGGTTCTTGAGTTATTGCGTAAACAGACATCCAGACATCTAGACCAACAGACAGACCGACACAAAATTTTTTTTTGCTTAATTAGACTTAGAATCATGTGAAACGTCAAGAAAAGTGATAAAAAGTGGGTGTAAGATTTAGATTTTTTTTTTGCGTGATTTTTAGACTTCGGTGTCCACATGGTTGGTGGCCCGAAAAACATTTAAGTAAGTCCATAATAATAATAAATAACTACGATTCTAAATAACTATTCTAAAATATAATTTAGGATAGTTAACGTAAAAAGTGGCTTTAAACTATTTAAAATTGTGATTTTGTAAGACTGCATGTTATTGTGTAATATTATTATAAGTTATAATATTTTGCTACTGGATTCTGTGCCATTAGAATTGGTCTCATATTTTGTAGGTTATTAATATTAAAGTGTCAGAGACAGAAGTGATGTGTGTATGCTGTTGATTTCTTTAGAGGATTTATTAATTAATATGATTTTTTATGTTTAATTATATTGATATGATTATTATAGTTTCATTTTTGTTTTGTTAGAATTCTACAAATTTATAATAAAAAAATCTTAGATAGATGTTTAATTTGACTGCATAATAGTCACGTACCCAGTTGAACTCCATTTAACAATAAGCAAAGATTTTGTAGTTTAGATTTTTAATACAGTGATTTAATTACTTTTGTTTATTTACTTATGTTTTAACCTAGTAATAAAATTAAAGTTTTTAATACATTTTTAACAAGTTTTGTGTATTTTGTGTTTATTTTTTGACATAATTTTCATGATATTGATTCACATGTTGAATGCAAAAAGACTTTTGTGCATTTTTATCATAATGAGTAGCAGTTATTACAAAGTTCATAATGTACAAAGATAGGGCTTATAAAAACACATCTAATAATATATTAATATCTTATTCAAAAATTTGTTTTATCTGTCCTGTAAAATGTATAAATTTCTATTTGTGTCCCTTTTGTATTCAAGGAGCGATATATATATATATATGTGTGCACTCTGTCTGTCTATTCTTTCGTACACGTCATAGATGCGCGGGACTTATGATATCCATCACGTCGGGGTCACCACTTTTACGCCTCAAGGAAACACATTAAAAATATTAAATCAAATCGTAGTTTCTTTTTACATAAGAGAAAATATTGACAATGACACCATACGTTTCCATAGTACCGTGACAACAATGCGCGGATCGGTGCGCAGAAGTTACAAAAGCAAAAAAGTGTCGTTACAGTCTTAATTTTTTCCGTCTCGGCCCCTTTCGTAACGCGCGATAAGGAACTTTGTTCCAACACTTTCTCTTCTTGGTGTGATACATTTGTTGGTGTGCCCCAGGGTGGCGTTCTTTCTCCTTTACTCTTCGCAATATTCATAAATTCAATTTCTAGTAAACTTCTTTCATCCTACCACCTTTATGCAGATGATCTCTAGATATACTCCCAATCGCAATTTGGACAGTTATCAGATGCTATTGAAAGAGTCAATAAGGATCTAGTTAGTATAAGTAACTGGAGTAAATCACATGGACTTAAAATCAACACCACTAAGACCCAGGTGATCATTGTTGGTAGCCTTTGGCTGACCTGTAAAGTTGGCAGTTCACAATTACCACAGGTTGTTTTTGACGGCACGGTAATACCATTCAGAGATAAGGTTAGGAACCTGGATACTTATTGACTCAAATCTTTCTTGGGATCCTCAGTTACAAGAAGTAAGGCGGAAAATCTTTGCGTCGTCAGGATCTATAAGAAGGTTGAGAAATTTCCTTCCTACTGCCACTAAAACAGCCCTAGCGAATTCCCTTCTTCTACCAATTCTAGACTACTCAGATGCTTGCTATCCAGATATTAACGAAAAACAATTAGAGAAACTTGAGCGACTCCAAAACTTCTGTATCCGATTTATATTTGGGCTACGTAAATACGATCACGTCTCTGCGTACCGTAAACAGTTAAATTGGTTACCGATACGCCTTCGCCGGAATGCACATTTTCTCTCTTTATTATACTTAGTCCAGCCATAAGTTTTGTTACAAATGAAAATGCGTTTTTTTTTAATGAAGTAATGTAATATTATTAAAATTTATACCTACATATTTATTTTATTCGAAATGGCCACCTTTGGCTTTTATACAGACCTTTAATCTGTTTGGTCACGAATCTATGGATTTACGCACTGTTTCCAAGGGAAATTTTGCCACTGCTTGCTCCAAAGATTTTTTAAGAGACTCAATGTCGCCGCGTCGTTTAGAGCAGGCCATGTCCTCTAAAACTGACCATAATTTGTAGTCTCTAAAGGGTCGAGGTCTGGGCTAGATGAGGGCCAGTCTTCAGCTCTTATAAAGTCCGGAACGTTGGTTTCTAGCCAGGCTTGAGTAGTTCGTGCCTTGTGACCAGGAGCAGAGTCCTGCTGGAAAGTCCACGATATATTTTTAAAAAGTGTATTGCTGAGAGGTTTCACAACATGATCCAAGACAGTATCTTGATACACTTTGGCTGAAGTTTTTCACAAAAATGTAGTTTTGTGACCCCTGATACGAAACGCCCCACCAAACCATCACTGATGCAGGTTGATGACCACGTTGTACCTTTCCGACCACTTGAGCAGCTTCCTTTTGAACTGTGAGCGTAAACTTTATTATTTTGCTTGTAGTGTTCTTCAATAGTGAAAATTTTTTAATCGTTAAAGAGGATATTTCTGTGTCTTTTACCTGCGTATCGCAACAGAAGGCGCTTTGATCGATCCACTCTCTTTAATCGTAAAGATTGATTTAGGGCATGTCCTGCATATCGACGATAAGCACCGAGCTTCAGGTCTTGTTTTATAATACATGACAGAGTCCTAGCGGGAATCTTCATTTCTCGCGATAAGATTTTTTGCTTCCTTATGGGGTTTCGACGAATTCTGGCTTTAACAGCATTAATAGCCTTTGTAGTTCTAACAGCACGCGGCCGCCCCGATCTTTTCTATTGATAGTACGATATACAAACATACGGCTGATACCAAGTTTTTGAAGTGTCTGGAATATGACCGACGGCTAAATACCCACTTTGTGCAAGGAGATCACTGCGATCCTATTTACTTTAACACCCCATTCCATATTGTAATTCGATAATGAACACGTAAAGATATATGAAATGGCGCGAAATCGAAAGAAGTTTTTAAAATAATGTAGGTACGTGTTCCGAATTCAAAATAATTAAAAAGTTGAAAAAAAAAGATAAGTTTTGATGTAACAGTATTTATGGCCAGACTAGTTATAGTATATTGTTTATTCCTTCCACACTTTCCTATCTTAAAGAACGCTTTGAGTACTTGCACGAAACGCATGGGAAAACTTTGAGGTCATCAGGAAACTTAAGGTTAAAAATGCCAGCGCATTCCACAAATTTCCTCGAAAAGTCTTTTACCATACAGGCTATTCGGTTGTGGAATGCATTACCAGTACAAATTAGATTAGATAAGCATTTAAGATCGCTGTCAAAAAATATTATTTAAGTTTATAATATTTATAGGAGTCGATTGAGTATCGTCCCTTTTTTTTTTTTTTTTTTTATCGTGCGGAAATCCCTTCGGATACCCCCCCGCCGACCAGCGGGGGCGGTTATGTCGGGCTTGCACCGAATAAAACCGCACGCCGTCTCGGGTCTTCAGACGCCGGGGTGTAAGGTTACCCATAGAGCATATCCCTCGCACCCCGGCTGACCCTGGGCCATCTCACCACTAACAGCATCGCTCATCCTGTCTCCTCTGAAAGCAGAGGAGTACAGAGAGCGATGTGTTCCCGCCACGTTGGGTATTGGCCGACGATCAATGGCAACCCTATGAAAGGGTGAAGGGGAAGCCATTGACCGCCGCCCAGGGTGTACCGGCCGCTCCGATTCCGTTCCCCCCGGACTGCAGCGGGATCGGAATCGGAGCGACACTCGAGGAGGTTACCCAACACACACCCCTGAGTATCGTCCCTCACATTATTTACACTACACACTATTTTATTATAAGTATATATAATTATCATATTTTTACTACAAATTATGTATGTAATTATTCCTAGTCACTACAACTACACCACTAGTCCATTGAAAAGTTACATTTGGGGTTGCGTTTTTTAGAGGACGCAATTTGATTTTTTTTGATGTGTAGGGGGTCAGGGTAACGCTAAAACCAAGTTTGTGGGGTCGCCACCATTGTCCCACGGCTGCCATCTTGAAATGGGTTTTACGATATATCTCTTAAACTATTTATCTGATTTAAAAAAATTGTTAACATTTTTTTTTTTTTTTTTTTTTAGCTTTACACTGACCCCCTACACATGAAAAAAATTGCGTCCTCAAAAAAACGCAAGATAAAGCCTAAAAAATGTAACATTTCAATGGACTACACTAGTTATTTACTCTAGCTCAACCAGATCCATACCAAGGTTGTCTGTAAGGTTGCAAGGCAAGGTTGGTTGTCTGATAAGACCGCCCATTGTACATATTTATATCAAATAGCTAAGTTAAGTAATTGTGAAGTTTCTTTGTTGGTGTACATAAAGTATATTCTATTCTACGAGTATTCTATTCTATACTTATTCAAAATAATTTTGAATCAATATTAGTCATTAGTCTACTAACGGCAGATACCACCTGTTTCCACTTACTATGATCCTAACATAAACCTTTAACTTTGTTGCTCGTCAATTAATATAATTACATTGAATTAAAGTGGAGTAAATTGAAATACAGATAACTTCTGCGCCACGAGTAATAATTTCCCCTATCTATTGGAAATTGGTTCTGTTTGATGATGGCATGCGACCAATCACAAGAGCTTGCCCGCCTCGCCTGATTAATAGTAGGTACGGCACAACGCCTGCAGGCCTGGGGGTGGCAGGTGAGGCCGCCTGTCACCCCAGCAGAAGCAGGCCGGGACGGTGGGGCGACTAGCGCCCCTCCCCCAAACCGGGGCAAGACGGGGACACCGTGGTTCCCAAACCCGAGGGGGCCATCTCGAAACCGGAGATGGCCCAGGGTCAGTCGGTGTGCGAGGGATATGCTCTATGGGCAACCTTACACCCCGGCGTCTGTAGACCCGAGACGGCGTGCGGTTTTAGTCGGTTTAAGCCCGACATAACAGCCCCCGCTGGCCGGCGGGGGGGTATCCGAAGGGATTTCCGCACAAAAAAAAAAACATCAGGTACGGCACAACGCGGGGTGTGTGTTGGGTAACCTCCTCGAGTGTCGCTCCGATTCCGATCCCGCTGCAGTCCGGGGGGAACGGAATCGGAGCGGCCGGTACACCCTGGGCGGCGGTCAATGGCTTCCCCTTCACCCCTTCATAGGGTTGGCATTGATCGTCGGCCAATACCCAACGTGGCGGGAACACATCGCTCTCCGTACTCCTCTGCTTTCAGAGGAGACAGGATGAGCGATGCTGTTAGTGGTGAGATGGCCCAGGGTCAGTCGGGGTGCGAGGGATATGCTCTATGGGTAACCTTACACCCCGGCGTCTGAAGACCCGAGACGGCGTGCGGTTTTAGTCGGTGCAAGCCCGACATAACCGCCCCCGCTGGCCGGCGGGGGGGTATCCGAAGAAATTTCCGCACGAAAAAAAAAAAAAAAAGGGTACGGCACAACGCTCGGGAGAGATTTAGAACTCTCCCGGCCCGCCGAGCCCGCAACATGCTCGCCGCGCGTCGCAGGCGACTCAGGCGCCGGAGGTCGCTTAACGACCTCCGTCCTCCATGAGCGCAAGCCTGGGGGTGGCAGGTAAGGCCGCCTGTCACCCCAGCAGAAGCAGGCCGGGACGGTGGGGCGACTAGCGCTCCTCCCCCAAACCGGGGCAAGACGGGGACACCGTGGTTCCCAAACCCGAGGTTCAGTCAGATCTCGGAACCGGAGATGGCCCAGGGTCAGTCAGGGTGCGAGGGATATGCTCTATGGGCAACCTTACAACCCGGTCTGTAGACCCGAGACGGCGTGCGGTTTTAGTCGGTTCAAGCCCGACATAACCGCCCCCGCTGGCTGGCGGGGGGGGGGTATCCGAAGGGATTTCCGCACGAAAAAAAAAGAAAAGGTACGGTACAATGGCACTTACAGATATTTTATCTGAATATTGACACCATTGGCAGTGTGAATTTAGGAATAATCTCAAACATGTAGTTCTACATTAAAGTAACAAATAGTCTTTGTCGACATTATTATAATTCTCGTTTGACACTGCAAGTATAGAATACGAGTAGCTTTTTATTTCCTGTGCTACAACTAAGCTGCATACTTTTATAGTCGCGTTTAATGTTAGAGTAGTCTAGCGTGATCCTAATTATAAAGCTGCTACCGCTTTTTTTAAATTGGGCACGTCAAGTACACATTAACCCTTATTGAAATTTAGAAACCGAATTGAGAACCTTGTCTTTTTGTGAAGTCGGTCATTATAAGCCATTAAGCAATACCTACATAATTGTTATTTTTATACAGGTTTCAGCCTCTATTATGTTTTGACTCCAAATAGTCAAATTTTTAAGAAGACCGGTAAATTGCACAACTACCTTTTTGGATTACAACATATACATACAATATAATCATTATTTAACAAGCAGCCCGTCTATATGTACCTAGATTACTTACGCTCGTATATATAAATTATATTAAATAATAATAAAATATTCCCTTGATATTCAAAAAAAAAAAAATTACTGTCTGAATATATTCCTCACTCGCTTGAAATGATATAGGTGTACTCATTTTTATCTCAAGTTTATGTACATTGGTGAAGATAATGCATATTGATAGAAAAATTAATTATTCTAAGAATTTGCAAGAAATCACTAAAATACATTACTTTTATAGGAATCTGGGCAGATATCGATCACCTGCGGAGCGCAGGCGGTCTCGTCATTAAGTGCGGAGACTTAACGCCCCTCCAGTCAGTAAGGCGCACCAGGAACATAAATTGCTGCGCTTAATAAATTGCTGGCCAGGTTCTGCTAAGTCAACGCGTAGAAAGGAGTAGGGATCCTTATATTACCTCCTCACAAAGCGGGGCATTGAGCTATTGATTGTCATAGACTGACCATTGCCTGTATCAAGGAGCTAGAGAGGTTATCGCGAGAACAAGCATCCAAGCACCTTGGATCAAACACACTGTAAAATAAGCGTAATCATCCCACCAGCCAGTTATCCCGGTTACATCCACGCCGCTACGCTTTCTCCCCTGATTTGGTTTATCTGGAGTCTATGGGGAGCGACAGCCGTCTGATCTCCCAACCCCAATATGAAGGCCTGCACAGAGCCTCGTCTGTTGATCGACAGGTGTACCAGCTAGCAGGTGAGAGTGGCTTGGGGCCGAAGATCTTGGTAGTACCCCATAAGCCTATTCCATTAGGCTACAACATTAGCACATGGCAATAATATACCTACCAAGTGTAATTTATAAAAAAAATATTGTATATGGTAGTACAAAAGAAATGTTTAACTTGCTTACGCTGAATTAAGTAGATAAATCTGATAACAATCTACGGGGAAAAATACGTAAAAAAATAAACATTCAAAGAGGAAGTCTATGTAGAGAATAACACTAGAGCCGTGTAAAAACTTTATAATTAATTATTTATATTTTGTTTGATTTTCCTGGTAGACGCGATAACGACCTTTAGTCTGCCGTTACTTTACGCAGCATGCCTTCCCACTTTACTTTTCGTCTGTGCTTAGAGTACACTCGTGTATCTACTGTCTGTGTCTGTCAATATTGATATTTTTACATCCGCGGAATAAACATCGTTAAAATGTAAGTTTTCTTTTATTTATTTATTATGTAATAAAAGTGTAATCACATTAGTATAAATATTTCACAGTTAATAATATATTATTCTATTATCTATTCATGAAACAGTCAATATTTTAACTTATTTAAATTAATTTCTAGTTGGCTTCAGTGTTGTAACAGTTAAACGTAAATTTTATTGCCCAATACCTGATCAAGAAATTTAATAAAAGGTAATACCGTGGTAAATAGAGCCTTGGCATTTAATTATTAGATTAATGTATAAAACAGGTAGATACTGCAACGTGCACGGGATGTAATCCTGTGTTATTGTACGTCAGTTTGATAAGAATAATCTGTAGTAGGTACTACTGTAGACTTGAGAGGCAAAATCTTTTGTGATTCTTATAACACGTAAGTTGACTATACATAAATACCTTACTAATAAATAATACATTGTTACAGGAAAATTTGTATTAATATATTTATGGTTATCTTTATTATAATG
The DNA here is from genome assembly GCA_946251805.1 of Cybosia mesomella. Taxonomy (NCBI): domain Eukaryota; kingdom Metazoa; phylum Arthropoda; class Insecta; order Lepidoptera; family Erebidae; genus Cybosia; species Cybosia mesomella. The sequence goes on along the minus strand of OX276390.1, from coordinate 21,369,820 downwards.
GGAATAACTCACACTTCATCAGCTGATATAAAATCAAGACAACCAAAATACGTTCCCGATTCAGAGTTCAACCACCCGCTGGTGATAGGACATCGTGGTGCAAGTGGCTATGTCCCTGAGCACACGCTCGGCTCGTACGCTCTTGCGGTACTGATGGGGGCAGACTACATAGAACCCGATCTTGTCATGACCAAAGACTGCCACCCAGTGGCGCAACATGATAATGAATTGAGTTCAACTACAGACGTCGCTAAACGATCTGAATTCGCCAGTCGTCGTACAACTAAAACTGTTGATGGCAAAGAACTAACTGGCTGGTTTACCGAAGACTTCACCCTGGAAGAATTAAAAACCTTACGTGTTATCGAACGTATCCCAGACATAAGACCTGGAAATGCCAGACTAGATGGTGCCTTTCAAGTTCCTACTTTACAAGAGATCATCGATTTAGCCAAAGCTTTACAAATAAGTCAAAGAAGAGTTATAGGACTATATCCAGAAATCAAGCATAGCACATATTTCCGTACCCTTGGATTACCCATGGAACATGCTGTCGTAGATATATTACACAGAAACGGTTACACAGAGCGTCATCATCCTGTCTACATACAATCTTTGGAAGTTAATAATTTGAAAGAATTAAAAACTATCACCCGACTCCGGCTGTTGCAGTTATTTGAATCTGATAAGTCACTTCAACCATACGATCAATTTCATCTGGGCACCAATATTACATACAATGACATGTCAACACCGGACGGTCTTCGAAACGTAGCCAGGTATGCCTACGCAGTTGGTCCGGACAAGTCCTATATTATACCACGTGACAAGGACAATAGATTAGGTAATGCAACAAATTTTGTGAGTGATGCTCACAAAGCTGGTTTGATAGTTCATCCCTATACGTTTCGTGCCGAAAACAACTTCTTACCAGCCGAGTGTCAAAGTGATGACGGTTTACCAACTACAATTGGCAACTTGGATATTGAATTACAAGCGTATTTCGACGCGGGAATAGATGGACTATTTTGTGATCAACCTGATATACCCGTGCGTCTTCGGAGCAGCAGTAATGCTTATGTCTCACATATTGCATCGAAGTGTAAAACTCTATAGCTAAGCAAATAGTTAAGTACAAATATGTAAAACAACGTGTTCAAATTTTCAATGAAAAAAATGCTAATTACCACTATAGCTCTGAATCTCGATTCTGTTATTTTATGTCAAAGCAAGCCACTGTTGGCAGGAATGATGGTGTACCTACCTCGACGGGTTGCAAGCATTGTATTAGCCAAATCTTTCAAAATTTGGATATAATGTATACTTATATTAAAGTACAATCTCTCTAAGTGTCCTTTATAATAAACATTATTCTTCATACAGTTGCCATATATACTTACGGTTGCATTGGCTAGGTAGCTTAATGACAAAATTATGTATTAAAGTTATAGACTTATACGCACTATTCGAATATTCTAATCGTGCGTAGGAGGGGCGAACCATGCCGCTTAATAGCAATTTAATTACAGACCTAAATTGAATAGTTCCGTACTCATACGTACCATGACGTCGTTTTAAGTCGTTCAGTTTTACGTTCCAAATGTCAACAGACGATCCAAACGCGAACGCGTTTCAGTTTACGCATGTCATCATGGATAAATGTCATGAATCATAGCAATTCAGTATACAAACTTGTATTGAATGGCTCATTTCATCTGCGTACCAATTTTACATACGGTGACATGTCAACACCGGTCTTCCTAAGCTAGCTACGTATGCCTATGCAGTTGGTCCGGACAAGTTCTGTGTTAAACCACGCGACAAGGACAATTATTGATCAGGCAATGCAACAACTTTTGTGAGTGATGCTCACAAAGCTGGTTTAGACTTCTATGGTGCCATCAGTATAGTAGAACAAGCGAGCAACGGGACGTAACACTCGCTGCTTGTTGCGAATGTTACATTACATTACAAAACGCCATAGCTAGTCAGTAAGTACCAGTATCACATGAATACATATATTCAGTGCCAATATTATATCAATTGGGTAAGTGTAAGGTAAAATCTTTTTTTTTATGAATGATAGGCTCAGGTTTGACCACTATCTCACCTGGTCGTACTTGAAGATTCCGAGGTTATAGCTTTCCGGAAACACAGACTCAGGTAGGCAATTCCACTCTTTAGCTGTACACATAATAAATGTGTGGCCGAAACGTTTCCCACGTATGAGTGGAGTATCCACCATGTAGCGGTGGCGAGTCGCTGTGCGTCTGGTCGGGAAGACTTTTCTCGACGAGTGCATCGTTGTTAATGAGCCTCTTGGCCCGTATCTCTATCGTTTCCAGCGTTTCTAGGTGGTATTTAGCTGAGCCATCACACAGGTACGAGCAGTACTCCATACAGGATCGAACCTGCGCTTGGTACAAGTTGGGCAACTGTTCCGGTGTGACATTACTGTCACACCTTCGATAGCTAGCTATGTATGCCTATGCAGTTAGTCCGGACAAGTTCTATATGGGTGGCATACACAAGAAGGTCCCCAGTAGAACGGTTTTCGCGAAAGCCATATTGCCGATCACTGAGGAGGAATAGCTAAAATTATTATTCAAGTGTATTCGCACACAGCTTCACAGAAACTCGGATGATTGAATAAGGTGCGACAGTTTTTCACGCCGGAGCAAGTTCTTTCCTGCGTGGAATGAACTTGCTCTTATTAGACGCTCTTGACAGAAAACAGCGGATTGCAGTCAGTATCATTGGAATTCCTAAGGTCACTAACAATTTAGAACTTGAGAAAAGTACCTGAAAAAACAATAAAACCTTTTTTTTTACGTGCGGAAATCCCTTCGGATACCCCCACGCCGGCCAGCGGGGGTGGTTATGTCGTGTATCGACTAAAACCGCACGGTGTCCTCCCCAAGTGTCCGTTGCCGGGCACCCCGGGTAAGCCCTCGAAAGGACCACCCCAGGGTTGCCGGCGGACTTTGGCCGCCGCCACGGCCTCGCCTGGTGGGGTCGGGTTTTATCCCGCTTCGGTGAGTTGGCAGGCGTGTGTAGGGCACACATGACACGCCTCCGCCACGGCCTGCTTCTGTAAGGACGGCGAGTCGTCCAACTGCCGTCCACAGGCCCCGATCATGGAGGTCTGTAGTCACGGGCGTAGATGAGTCTGCGGTGTCCACGCCGCAGACTGCGAAACTCGAGGGGCAGGGGTCTCTCCCGCTCCCTCTCCGCCGTCTCTTTCGCGCGCATTACCTGCTCGCAGAAAGAGGCGGTGGCGTGCCACTTGCTCCAGTCGTAGTCCACGGCCCTCACCATGGTCTCCAACAAGAGAACGTCCACGCCCAGGACCGCAACGATATCCTGGCGTTGACTCGCCCACGCACGGCACTCCACTAACGTGTGGAGCGCTGTCTTCGCCAGGATCCTCGCAGTGCTGGCACTGCGGCGTTGTCTCCCGGTGGATGCGCCATAGATACTTACCGAAACACCCGTGTCCGGTAAATATCTGGCACATCCGGTAGGAGAGGTCCCCATGGTCCCTCTCCAACCACTCCTTCATAATCGGTCTCACCACCGCCGCAATGGTGGATTCCCCCCACCTTGGATGCTCAAGTCGCACCCTCCATGTCTTTCTTTTTGTTTTATACCACTAAGGTGGCAGACAAGCACACGGCCCACCTGATGGGAAGCGGTTACCGCTGCCTATGGACGTGTGCAACACCAGTGGCGTTACACTCGCGCTGCCGACCCTGTAAAGGAAAGGGGATGGGAAAGGAGTTTGGGAGGGGATGGGAAAGGAGTTTGGGCTTCGGCCCTCTCACTCACCAAACGGAACGCAACAGTTCAAATACTGTTACTTGACGTCGATATTCTGTGAGAGGGTGGTGCTTCCCCGGTCGAGTCGGCCCATTCATGCAATGGCTAAAATGACTGTGGCTTGCCAGCGGGGGCGGTTATGTTGCGCTTGAACCGACCAAAACCGCACGCCGTCTCGGGTCGTGTAAAGTTGCCCATAAGGGATTTCCCTCGCACCCCGACTGACCCTGGGCCATCTCCGGTTTCGAGATGGTCCCCTCAGGTGAATGTGATTGTACCATTTTTTTGTTTTCGTGCGGAAATCCCCTCGGTTGATAGTACCTATAGTGTACTAAGTGACCCGAAAAACGTTGTTCTGCTATATATTATAGACCGATATTCTTAGCAATCCATGGATTCTCCGTGCGGGTGCCGGGTCCATCGCGTTGTTGAGTTGGGAACTCGGGACAATGCTTGGGACTTACGACCTAAGTGTAGGTTTAGAACCCCTTTTGTTGATGTACATCAACACTCACCTTCACTACCCAAGTTCCCCTCCCTGCCTAACCAAATTTGATACGAACCTACTAGTGTCGCTTTAGACATTCGTCCTAATAATGAGCTTATTGTAGCTCTCGAAAGGCCTAGATCTTTAAGTACGTTATAGAGAGATTTTGCTGGTATACCTCTCGCTCCCACTTCCACTGCATACGAATTAACCACGTAATCGTTTTTGATTAATTCGTTTGTGAGACCTTCGGTATATTTGTTTCCCACGGTACATTAAGTTCCACAAGAACCACATGTTTTAACGTTTTCGAATAGAGATATATGTCAGGTCTAGATGACGAAACCCCAACATCTTCCGGAATTTTATAGTGCTTTTCATACGTGTCGATTAGGAGAGTCCAATCTGGGGCAGTATCTAAGATAATAATAATAATTTAAATACTTAGGGTTGCATCAAGGAAGAACAATGATACATATAAATACTTAGGGTTGCATTAAGGAAGAACAATAAATCACACAGAAATTAAAAAAGATATAAGCCAAGAATACATACGTAGACTTAACCAAATTTGTAAGAGACCACTTTACTCCAAAAATTTATTTAAAGCATACATATGCAATACCTGTACTTACTTACTCCTTTGGAATTGTCAAATGGGCCACCACAGATATTTCTCAATTAGAAATAAAAACTAGGACAATACTCACGAACCACAACTATCTCCACCCCAAGTCAGCAATAGAACGGATGACAATACAAAGACATAATGGTGGCAGAGGGATGATAGATTTGAAAATACTCTGGGAAGGACAGGTACAAAAATTAAGAAACTTCTTTTACGAAAAATCTAAATTTAGTAACATTCACAAGGCAATAGTAGAATCTGACACAATTTACACACCACTAACTTTAACCGACAGAAATAAAGATTTTAGTACAGCACAAAATATAGAAAACCTGAAGCTGACAAAATGGCGCAGTAAACAATTACACGGTCGACACATTCACGATTTAGAACAACCTCACATAGATGCCCACGCGTCTTACAAATGGTTAAAATTAGGCTCCTTATTTCCAGAAACCGAGGGCTTTATGATAAGTATTCAAGACCACATAATTAATACAAAAAATTACAGAAAGTTCATAATTAAAGACCCCAACACCTTAGATGACAAATGTAGGAAATGCCATCGTCATTCCGAAACTATTCAGCACATTACTGGCGCCTGTCCTAGCCTAACTCAATCAGACTACACACACCGACACAATCAAATAGCACAAATTGTTCAAGCGCCTGACCAATCTGTCACCGCAACAAAACACTTCCTATTAACGGAGCTATCTACCTGATTAGATTGACCGAGTTAAGTAGGTACCTTGTGACGGTCCAACCATCGAGATTGCATTGGCGGTCTGAGGATGGGGGCTTGCTGTTCAGAACGGCTTCAGACGTTGCAGATTAACATTAAAATACCCTTCTCACTGCTCATACATTGTTGGCCTAAAAGTAAAATAAAAATTATAAGGACAATTCAAGACTTAATGATTTCTTTTACCCACCATCATTACCTTACGCGCGAAAAAACCGAGAAAACGCGTTCAAAATTAAAATGAGAAAGAAAAAGCGGGACCTTATCAAACGACTACGGTTTGCTAAAGCTATGGGCGATAATCAACTTAGTCATCAACTGGCCAGAGCTTTAAGGTCTATACTGAAATTAATTCAAGGAATTTCTGTTCAAATAATAAATGAAAACAATAATTTTAATAGAGCAAAACATGAAGTAGAGTTCGATAAGGACCCGTTTAAGTACTCGAGGAATATTTTTAGCGACAGAAAGCAAGATAGGCTACTGCTAAGTAACGATCAGATCCATAGCTACTATAAAAGTAATTATGAGGTGCCTAAATACGGAAAACAATACAGTAAACCAAACGCGCAAAAACCATTAGGCCCTCATTGCACATTTGACTGTAATCCACCTAGCTTAGACGAAATAGAACACCAAATCAAAAAGAAACCAACAAAAACCGCCCCAGGGCCTGATGGCATACCTTACATTATCTATAAAAAATGCCCATCGGTACGTAAACATCTTCTAAGCATATTCAATAGGATCTGGTCGAGTAAAGAAGTCCCAGCGGCCTTCGGCAAGGCTAATTTTGTGCTCATTCCAAAGAAAGAAATAGTAACTAGTCCAAAAGACGCTAGACCAATAGCATTAACCAATACAATTTCTAAAATTTTCTTCTCATGGCTTCAATTTAAAATGACAAATTTCATGATCAATAATAACTATTTCAGACCAAACCACCAAAAAGGGTTCCTACCCGGAATTTCAGGATGTCTGGAACACAATTCTTTACTGGCGGAAAGTTTAAAAGATGCCAGATCAAATGAAAAGCAAATAACAGTTTGTTGGATAGACCTAGAAAACGCTTTTGGCTCAGTACAACACGAGCTAATGTTGTTTGCATTAAAATGGTATCACTTTCCGTCCATCATTTGGGAAATAATATCCTCTTATTATGGAAAATTAAAGTTTGTGATTAATACCAAAGATGGATACACGCAACCTTTAAATTATAATGTGGGTTTGTTCCAAGGTTGCTGTTTATCACCTATAGCTTTCAATATAGTAATAAATATTTTAATAGACAACATTTCCACACACGACAAGAAGTGGGGCTATCGGTTTAAGCTAAACGGTAAATATACGGAGTCTATCCTCGCATTCGCGGACGATTTGGCAATACTGACTCGTAACCCAAAGCAGTGCCAGGACCTACTGCGTAGAGTAGACGATTTCTGTACATGGACAGATGGAATGAGAGCAAAACCTAGCAAATGCTACTGTCTATGTCTGGGTAGGCGGGGTACCAGGTATACTTCATATGACCCAGGGCTTAGTATAGGCGGGGAAAACGTTTCAACTATATCTGAAACCGTGCCTTTTAAATTCCTCGGAAGAAAGATTGACAACAGAGGTTGCACTCCAGCTTTGGACGAATTAATTGATAGTTTCATTATCGATTTAAAAAAGGTAGACCAACAACCAATAAGTAATGTTAAAAAAGCTTGGATCTATGACAATTATTTAACCTCGCGTCTTAACTGGCCGTTTCTTATATATGATATAAACCAGAGCCGATTAGCCGATTAGATAAGTAAATGTCTTTTATCTCTTTCCTTCTGCCCTTTATATGATATTTAGCATAATTAAATTAAATGTGCTAGACTTGTAATCTCATTTACTAGCGGTATTGTACCCCCCCCCCTTTCTTAACTCCTATACCCCTTTTCTAAACTCTTTTTTCCTACTCCTACTACTCCGAAACCAACTTATTCACTCAATCCTTCTCACATTTCCTGCCCTAGACAACTACCTATACCTACCACTCATTCACTCCTCTCTTACAGCTATCCTAATTCCTATTCCACCTACTTGTTATCATGTATGATTCATTCAAATAACTCACCAACCTACTTAAACTCACTGAATAATTGTACTTATTTCTAATAAATTTGGCCTGTGATCAATCTAGCGGTTAAAAGGAACCCTTATCATGATACCTAGTATCCCTAGTTCTATAAAGGTGAAGAATGCTGACTCCTATCTTTAACCTACGGTAACCTAATTCCAACTATATATAATCGCAAATCCCAATTAATTTACTCTTTCACATTAAACTTTAAACCTATTTTGTTTGAAACGTTATCATTTAAATTCATCATTAACCTTTCCTTACAACCTACCTTTCAACCTAACCAATACGTACCTATTTCATTTTTATCTAATTACACAGCTTCTATTGACACTATATTAAACCATGAAATAACCAAATAAGTCTTCCTAAACCCTCTAGTCGTAAGTAGTTCAAAAGCTTACACTACGTGCGCGAACATAAGTACTTCCATAAATAATCAACAAAGTCTCATTTAAGTAGGTATCCCAAAATTAGAACCTATTCCTTCCATATTTATTAACAATTCTCCAAATTCCATTATACCTACACAAATTCCTTCCGGATTAACCTAATGTCCTTGGTGACCTTGACGGGAGCGGATGAAAACAACCTACACTAATTCATTCGGCCCAACCTAACATGCATCAACCGAAGTCCTTCCCCGTATTCTCCGTAGTATCCCCTTGTGGCTTTTATGAGAGCGGATGAAAACAACCTATACTAGAAAATATCCATTAGGAACAGAAACATTCCGGTCATTTACCTCGTTTATCTAGATACCTATAACTATCTACAGCCACGTAGATATCTGCCGTTCACCGCCTCAATCATTCACTACTTCCTTCGTAACAATGTTATTAGAATAATATCAATTGGATTAGAACCTACTAATTCTTCCTTTCACAACGCTTACTACTACAACTAGTACTTCGAACGACAAAAATATACATAGGTTATATTTAGATGTTTATTATAACTTCGCGTAAACTACTTCTATAATGATTAGAACTTACTAATTCTTCTTCCTATAATGCCTACTCCCTTAAACTAGTACTTTGAACGACAAGAATATATAGCTTATATCTAGATGTTTTTAATAACTTCATTTAGACTACTACTTTATTGACGCTCACTTTCCCAAACAAAGGTACCTGCTTATTCTGAGGTTTCCTCCCCAAGGTGTTTGCTCACTATTACTTTCCTTTACAAAAGTACCTAGTTAGGTATTTTCCCCCCCGAGGTGGTGACCCCTATACAGTAGTACCTAGTTATATTGGATTTTCCCCCCCGAGGTGGTGACCCCTATACAGTAGTACCTAGTTATATTGGATTTTCCCCCCGAGGTGGTGACCCCTAACAATAGTACCTAGTTATATTGGATTTTCCCCCCGAGGTGGTGGCCCCATATCACGCCAGCCACAGTAGGACCCTTCCACTTGTATTGTGTATAGGTATATCATGGTCCTTCCTATGTCTAAATAGGCATTAGAAGATATTCATACATCTTCCCCCTATTATACCGAGACATCCGGTAAATATAATTTCCCATACTCTATTCAGAGTAAACATGAACCTGACAGAAGAACATACAAATCTTACTGCCATAATGTTTTGATTATAATAGTTTCCGTAGTAACTTACAGCGCCACGCTTAAGCTGCTTTAAATATCGTTCACGAATAACATGTATTTTGGTGTGATACTTCACTTGTTTTTAAAATGTAAGACGATAAATTGAGTCAGTACTCAGCTTGGATATTAACACAAACTGTTTTATTATGAAACTAACAAAGGAGTATTCTTTTCCTACTGCTAGCTATTATAGCAAACTACAGCGTCCCTCGCTCAAGCCGCTTTAAATACTATTCACGAATAACATTGATTCTGGTGTGATACTTCACTTGTTTTTAGAATGTTAAACGATAAATTGAATCTGTACACAGCTAGGACTTTAACATATATTGTGTAATCTTATAAAAGGTGCTAGTAACCAATTCACTTCAGAATAATGTGGTTTCAAAGGTTTATTAAAGTATAATACACTCTCAGATCACATAAACGAATTGGTATAACTGACCCATGATATAGGGTTTTAGTATACAGGAATTACACTCCCGGGGTTCTAGATTCGAGCAGTATCCACTTGGATAAGGTTCCCAACTACCGTGAGATGGCTCTTTGAACCCTGATTCGAACACATGCAAAGAGAGATAATCACTGAATTCAAATATAAAAATCACTCTTGGTCAATCAGTTATTAGCAGATATCGTAGGCGTTATTACCCAAGTTTTTGTGTAATTAATATTTAGTCTTGGGTGTGGTTACTTTTGATTATTTATAACCCGGCTTTGTACACAATCAACACTTCTTAAAAGAATCACTAAAATTTCACTGTAGGTCTCACTTCCACCATTTTTACACACTGTATCACCACTCTTACGTGAACTACAGCAGTAGTAGCCTACCTATATACCATCGAATAGTTCATATGGCTCTTTTGAACCGACTAAAACCGCACAATCAATCGATATAGAATATGATATTAATAATGGTAATTTACCTACATACCATCGAATAGTTCATATGGCTCTTTTGAACCAACTAAAACCGCACGATAAATCGATATAGAATATGATATTAATAATTTTTACTAAGCAGACTTTGAAATAGACTAGGTTTCCTACATTCGTTGCGATGCCTAAGATTTTCACTAAACAAATGAGTGTACCTACCTATATACCTACAGAATCTAATCCCTGTATTTACCTTTCAAAACCCATTGTATTTTACTTAATCGTGTGGTGAGTTGTGTTTTCCTTCTAGCTAACTTTGGGGGCAAGTTCGTGAAACTTGACTTTGTGTAATCCCTACCACGGTGTGATTGCCTCAGTTCACGAGCCGAAGCTCAGGGATGTGAACTGAAACCCTGACGAGATTATAGTTAGTGTATATATAAATAAATACATAAGACTGAACTGTGAGCTCCGTAAGTTCTGATCCTGGCCCGAATTGGACGGCTCCACTTCGACGGTGCCTACCTATCACAGAACGAACAGTCACCCACATCCAGGAAGCTTATCCGATCCTGTTTCCAGGGAAAATCAGATTGCCGCTCGCTTCAAAAGTTATCGGCTACTAGCGAAATATAGAGGAATATGGAGTCGTTATCACCGTTAGGTATCCCTCCATAACCAAAGCACATCGCCTTGGGTTTCCTACGGGAATGCTAGCTAAGTACGCCGCAGCCCTAATTCCTACTTCTAACATAATAAAAATGATAAAACGACAGCGTTTGCTTTACGTGTGCACCGCCAGACTCAGCGGCACAAGGCAGAGACCAATTCACATGTGTATGCGTGTATTAATCCAGCCCAATGTAAGGTGTCTTCATTCACGTAAAGGTCCTATCCTATGTCGATCGCGTCCCAAAATGTAATTTACCTTTTAATAATTATTATTCAAATATACTACTCCCAACAATCCCATTCTAAACAACCAAACATGAACCAAATTCAATTTCACAAAATGGCGATCCCTCCAATTCAAATAACTATATGTTAACCACTATTTCAGCGAATTATTACTTCCCAAATCAAAACATCCCCTTAAAACAAGAAAACGCGCGAACCCCAACACATATATCACGACTAAGTCCCACTAAATGCTCTAAAAAACAGTCTCACCAGAAATATACGACGTCTCCACTACCCCTGACGAGTTCCCCAACAAAAGTGCCCGAGTTTTTGGCGCCTTTCGTATTTCTCCCCCCGCCAACCGCGCTCCACCCGTGTCTCTATCCAATCAAAAACCTCCCCGTAATGCCAACCGCACAATTCAAACCCCCCCAAATAACACAATTCCCTATCTTTTACAACGCTCATGTATACTTTTAAGCATTGAAATCTCTTCACTAAAGCTTTCAACAATGAATTTCAACAATTACGCATGACATTCCCAAGTAATTCCTCGTATATCTTATTAAAACTTTTGTCCGCCAAAGCCTAATTAGTTCCTAAATCACCCACCCGGAGGCGTTGCAGTTCCCTTCTTTTCAAAGTACAAAATCTACCTTCCGGCATTTCCGCGTTTCAAATATTACTATCTCATCATTAGAATGTATTACTTACATACATTCCATATAACTATTTGTGATATTATTTAAGTGATTGCTTTTACTTAGATTCTATTGATTAATCTTCGTATTGAATTTTCTCTAAATAAACAATACCTAAACAGTCGTCTTAAACCAAATAATTGCCATGCGGCATTATACAGATAATCAAATTTTTACTATAATCGATTCATTTATAAATATTATTTTTCCCACAACGATTAATATATATATATTTATAAATACATTTTCATATACATTTACGTATATTCACAACTATAATTTACCATTTTATACACTATTTTTAATTAGTTTCTTGTAATTACTTTTTTATTTTATTTTTTTCTCGACTGATAATTTTTTTATATAGTTTACTGCCACCTATGTCAAAACTGCTCAACTAATTCAATCCTTTTTCCGTTCAATCGAATTAAGACTTTCGCATCATTGGCCACTAGATGACTCCCTAATATAAATCGTACCGTTATATAATTTATTTATCTTTTTCATTGCTCCGGTAGCTCGTTACAATCCGACCCCTTGAATCTCAACGCAGGTACAATACTAACCCTATTGTCCGTAGTGATGATTCACCCTTACTAAAAGAATGCTAAATAAATAAATTTTTCGAATATGCTAGCTGTCTACGTCACACTTTATTGGTCAATACTCCAGTTACAATTCAACAACTGCACATTATCTGTAGTGTGTTATTTTCAACCAACGTCTAAAACAAATGGCTAGTCAATCCCGGAGTCAAGCTTTCCGGCTAAGTCCCCACACAAAACCATGTCCGAAATCCGACCCTGACAAATTTCAGCGGGAAAAGTCTGATTGTGAGACAGACTCCAATGCTATCATTAAGAAATAATGTTTTGATTCGGAACCAATCTTACGTTCATCCCTCAATCCATTACCCCCTTCCCCATAAAAATAAGTCAAACTCCAATGGCTGACAGACATAATCAGTACGAACGACTTCACCCCACCTGATCCAAATTGACCAGACATTCGCCCAAATATTGGAGTGTGTATAGTGTGATTCGTCGTATCCTGGTTGTTTAGTAGTGCATTCATGGAGGCCCTTAAATGGTGCGCTCAGACAATTGATTCATTCGGAATCAAATTTTGTCTTTACCCTAACTCCTAGCATTACCTCCATAAACCCATTTTGTGGTGCATGCAAGTAATTGAATTGCAATCTGTCCTCACAATATCACTCCCCCCCTTATACTTTCTACATAATGCTAGTTGGGATGGCCCTCCATTCTGATTTTAAATTCATTCACTTTGTCATTTCATACTAATCTAGCTTTCTTTCCTCTATTATTTTTTTTTATTTTAATCATTCTAACAGAACCAACTTTCACGGTTCATCATTCTACCAACCAAACAGCATTATAACATTTCCCCGAGGTGACCACTAGATCTTAATAATTCTGAATGTTCATTCCCTATTCCCTGCCTACTATATATATTCTAAAGAGAGGCCTTAGAATATCTCCCTCATTTATTTATATGGAAAGTAAATAAACATATTTTTTATTTATTTAGGTAAAGCTACCCTGTTCCCCAGGAAAGAGCAGACACTGACAGAAAAGGTTTAATTAATTTTTTAATTAATTATTCGTATTCTAATATTTAGAATTCGCGTCAAACATAGTAACACAGCACAACAGTGGTGCCATCTCCCAGCCCTTCAGGTACTAGAAACGCTCCTTTGAATTTTTTTATTTTTTAGTACTCCATCTACTCAAACAGTTGTGAACTACTCCTTACAACACTACGTGTTTAATACTTCATTGAATAGTTACGTTTCGTTACAATGGCGACACTACGTGTATAATACTTCATTGAATAGTTACGTTTCGTTACAATGGCGACCCCCCAATTTCTATTTTCTTATGACCGTAGCCAATATTCTGCTAATTATAATACTGAACAATAAAAGACAACCTAATTTAAAACTCACACTCTCTGAACTACATGTCGAAGTGAAGATACTTTTTTACCCACAGATGTTTTTTGTTGTATATTATTCCGTTTAGTTAGAGTCCAGTCACCCCACACATTAAAATGTTTGTGTAGTTTAACCATATCAAGGTAAATCACTTCTCAATCTCGATACCAAGTTTGTTAGTAATCCCACAACACAAAACTATCTCTTCAAACCAGGACATGACAATTTAAAGCAGGGAAAAACTTGGTTGTGAGGCCAGCTCCGTCCTAGTGACTCCGAATAAAGATTTGTGGAGTGAACCAATCTTACGTTCGTCCACATCTAATTACCCAGTCCCTCATTTAATAAAGTCATTCCTATATGGCCGTCAATCATAGAAAAGTGCGAGCGGTTTCACCCCACAAGGCTCGAGACTTCAAAATCATTTGCCCCGAAAATGGCGCATGTATAGTGTGCGTCGTTATAACCTGGTGGTGTAGTTGAGGAAATATGAAGGTACATTAACGTCATGCTTAAACCTCGGATTCATCAATCTCGAGCCCATCTATTAACCTAACTCTTAGCAGCCCTTCATAAATCCGATTGTAGTGCATGCAGAATGACTAGACTATAACCATGCTTCGCGATTCTACTCCCCCCTTAGTGCTGGTTGGGAAGGCCCTTCACACTGAATTTAAACAAATACTCATTCAACATACAACCTTTCCTTAACGTGAATAATCCTATCGCTCTAACATAGCCGACTTCCATGGCCGTTCATACTACCAACCAAAATCAGCACTTGATACAAACGAATGGTTATTGTTTCGTAATTTTAGGAATGTCCCCAGCTTTCATAAGGAAAGGCGGACTTCAGTATATCCTTCCCTATTGCACAAAACGTCTGATAAATTGATAAATTTTAACTAAATCTTAAAGTCGAACTATAACGAACCTTACTACTTTTTTTTGTTTTTTGGTAATCTATTTAATAAATTTATTTAACTACTTTTTTATACATCTCTCTCCAACACAAATCTCTTACTTCTCATTATAAAACTCTCCCCCTTAGAATACAAAACTTCATCCATTGATCTAATTTTGATAATGTATCCACCCAACCTCTATGGTTAGCACCATTGTAGTTCCCAAACAATCTTTCCAATTCCCTATTAACCCATTCTACAGTGTAAGGCCGAGGATTCCTAACCGAAGTATAGACTATTTTAATCCCTAAAGTTTTCATTCCTTCTTTCCAAACTCGACTAGTGAATTGTGTCCCATTGTCTGACATAGCTTTTGTCAATACCTAATCCGTATTTAATTTCCTCACTATGCTATTCCAATCCTAAAAGTTTTAACATTTATGTTAAGAAAGACACAACCAATCTATATAACACAAACCCGCTATCTCCACAGTGCCCTGCATAAACGAGTAGATGATGACTAGACTCCTTGTTGCTAACAATAACACGTTCGATACCTTTTCACTCCAATCACGGTTTAAACCAATTATTACATATAATTAACATAGATTGTAAACACAAATCAATGACAACTCTAAAAACCGGGAAAAGAATACACTGTCAAGATAAACTTGTCAGAACGCGTAAACACTTTTTCCGTTGACAAACGCGCGCTTGTCACCGCTGTTCCGACGACGACAACAAATCGAATACCTATGCAATAATCTCTAACATTAGTGGCAACCGACACGAAACTTCAATAACCCTTCTCAACCTAGATCTTTTGTTGTTATATTTCCTAATCTCAGCAATACTTAATCCTACCCTATCTATCACTTGAAATAGATAAAAAATTAACTCGCGACCCCCCATCCCCTAAAATAAAGAACATATCTAACCCTCTCTATACACAAACACATACTTGCACGAATACACATACATATCAGAGGTGAGTCGATCCGAACCATAATAGTTACAAAAACTATAACCTAGCTTTACCTACATTGTCTACGATTCGCGGACCGACCAATGTGTCGCACTCAACAACTACCTATACTATACGAACCTTACCGAGCGCGACCGACGACACACGAATTTTTACGAATTGACTACTTGGCTAAGCTCGTGTCGACGCGTTATTTAATTTTTGAATGATTTTGTCCCTGTTGCACTTGCATTTTGGCGATGCGTAAGACCTTGACACCCATCTCAGGCCTCATTTACGAATTAATATTATTTATTTACTTTCTCAAGGTTCGCTCAGTTTTGTTTACAGTGAATTTCATAGTTCGCGGTTGATTTGTAATTATTTTCCTATAGTTCCACAGTTTGATTATAGAAACCTATAGTAAATACCAATTTACATTTCATACAATTTTGCTCAGTCAGTGACATAGAGAAAATTAAAGTATTGTTTAAATAAATATAGATACATAGGTACATACATATACACATGCCCACGCATAGCTATACACATTCACGAACACAACTATACCCTTACAAGATGTTTATTATCAATTTCAAGATTCCGACCCCTATTTGTTAATAATCCTAAACTCCTAAGTAACTGTATTTTAGGCTTAACAATAACATCCAGGTCAACATTCTTACCTTTTACCTATATTTTACGGCAACAAATTGTGCAGTACCTGAATACCGCAACTTTATTAATAACTATTTTCAATTAAACATTCAAGAACTGATTATTTGACTAATCGATAATTTATTGATTAAATGTAAATCCTCCCCAATTTCCTAGCTACAACATGACTCAACAACCCTAATATTAATAGGTATTATTTTTATTATTACTTTACATTTTGCTAAACTTTAATTATTTATTCTATATACTACTATGACTATGTTACCTAATTCACAGCAATGAACCAAACATGATTACGGCATACCAAATCCTGGTCACGGCACCAAATTGTACCCCCCCCCCCCTTTCTTAACTCCTATACCCCTTTTCTAAACTCTTTTTTCCTACTCCTACTACTCCGAAACCAACTTATTCACTCAATCCTTCTCACATTTCCTGCCCTAGACAACTACCTATACCTACCACTCATTCACTCCTCTCTTACAGCTATCCTAATTCCTATTCCACCTACTTGTTATCATGTATGATTCATTCAAATAACTCACCAACCTACTTAAACTCACTGAATAATTGTACTTATTTCTAATAAACTTGGCCTGTGATCAATCTAGCGGTTAAAAGGAACCCTTATCATGATACCTAGTATCCCTAGTTCTATAAAGGTGAAGAATGCTGACTCCTATCTTTAACCTACGGTAACCTAATTCCAACTATATATAATCGCAAATCCCAATTAATTTACTCTTTCACATTAAACTTTAAACCTATTTTGTTTGAAACGTTATCATTTAAATTCATCATTAACCTTTCCTTACAACCTACCTTTCAACCTAACCAATACGTACCTATTTCATTTTTATCTAATTACACAGCTTCTATTGACACTATATTAAACCATGAAATAACCAAATAAGTCTTCCTAAACCCTCTAGTCGTAAGTAGTTCAAAAGCTTACACTACGTGCGCGAACATAAGTACTTCCTTAAATAATCAACAAAGTCTCATTTAAGTAGGTATCCCAAAATTAGAACCTATTCCTTCCATATTTATTAACAATTCTCCAAATTCCATTATACCTACACAAATTCCTTCCGGATTAACCTAATGTCCTTGGTGACCTTGACGGGAGCGGATGAAAACAACCTACACTAATTCATTCGGCCCAACCTAACATGCATCAACCGAAGTCCTTCCCCGTATTCTCCGTAGTATCCCCTTGTGGCTTTTATGAGAGCGGATGAAAACAACCTATACTAGAAAATATCCATTAGGAACAGAAACATTCCGGTCATTTACCTCGTTTATCTAGATACCTATAACTATCTACAGCCACGTAGATATCTGCCGTTCACCGCCTCAATCATTCACTACTTCCTTCGTAACAATGTTATTAGAATAATATCAATTGGATTAGAACCTACTAATTCTTCCTTTCACAACGCTTACTACTACAACTAGTACTTCGAACGACAAAAATATACATAGGTTATATTTAGATGTTTATTATAACTTCGCGTAAACTACTTCTATAATGATTAGAACTTACTAATTCTTCTTCCTATAATGCCTACTCCCTTAAACTAGTACTTTGAACGACAAGAATATATAGCTTATATCTAGATGTTTTTAATAACTTCATTTAGACTACTACTTTATTGACGCTCACTTTCCCAAACAAAGGTACCTGCTTATTCTGAGGTTTCCTCCCCAAGGTGTTTGCTCACTATTACTTTCCTTTACAAAAGTACCTAGTTAGGTATTTTCCCCCCCGAGGTGGTGACCCCTATACAGTAGTACCTAGTTATATTAGATTTTCCCCCCCGAGGTGGTGACCCCTATACAGTAGTACCTAGTTATATTGGATTTTCCCCCCGAGGTGGTGACCCCTAACAATAGTACCTAGTTATATTGGATTTTCCCCCCGAGGTGGTGGCCCCATATCACGCCAGCCACAGTAGGACCCTTCCACTTGTATTGTGTATAGGTATATCATGGTCCTTCCTATGTCTAAATAGGCATTAGAAGATTTTCATACATCTTCCCCCTATTATACCGAGACATCCGGTAAATATAATTTCCCATACTCTATTCAGAGTAAACATGAACCTGACAGAAGAACATACAAATCTTACTGCCATAATGTTTTGATTATAATAGTTTCCGTAGTAACTTACAGCGCCACGCTTAAGCTGCTTTAAATATCGTTCACGAATAACATGTATTTTGGTGTGATACTTCACTTGTTTTTAAAATGTAAGACGATAAATTGAGTCAGTACTCAGCTTGGATATTAACACAAACTGTTTTAATAAGAAACTAACAAAGGAGTATTCTTTTCCTACTGCTAGCTATTATAGCAAACTACAGCGTCCCTCGCTCAAGCCGCTTTAAATACTATTCACGAATAACATTGATTCTGGTGTGATACTTCACTTGTTTTTAGAATGTTAAACGATAAATTGAATCTGTACACAGCTAGGACTTTAACATATATTGTGTAATCTTATAAAAGGTGCTAGTAACCAATTCACTTCAGAATAATGTGGTTTCAAAGGTTTATTAAAGTATAATACACTCTCAGATCACATAAACGAATTGGTATAACTGACCCATGATATAGGGTTTTAGTATACAGGAATTACACTCCCGGGGTTCTAGATTCGAGCAGTATCCACTTGGATAAGGTTCCCAACTACCGTGAGATGGCTCTTTGAACCCTGATTCGAACACATGCAAAGAGAGATAATCACTGAATTCAAATATAAAAATCACTCTTGGTCAATCAGTTATTAGCAGATATCGTAGGCGTTATTACCCAAGTTTTTGTGTAATTAATATTTAGTCTTGGGTGTGGTTACTTTTGATTATTTATAACCCGGCTTTGTACACAATCAACACTTCTTAAAAGAATCACTAAAATTTCACTGTAGGTCTCACTTCCACCATTTTTACACACTGTATCACCACTCTTACGTGAACTACAGCAGTAGTAGCCTACCTATATACCATCGAATAGTTCATATGGCTCTTTTGAACCGACTAAAACCGCACAATCAATCGATATAGAATATGATATTAATAATGGTAATTTACCTACATACCATCGAATAGTTCATATGGCTCTTTTGAACCAACTAAAACCGCACGATAAATCGATATAGAATATGATATTAATAATTTTTACTAAGCAGACTTTGAAATAGACTAGGTTTCCTACATTCGTTGCGATGCCTAAGATTTTCACTAAACAAATGAGTGTACCTACCTATATACCTACAGAATCTAATCCCTGTATTTACCTTTCAAAACCCATTGTATTTTACTTAATCGTGTGGTGAGTTGTGTTTTCCTTCTAGCTAACTTTGGGGGCAAGTTCGTGAAACTTGACTTTGTGTAATCCCTACCACGGTGTGATTGCCTCAGTTCACGAGCCGAAGCTCAGGGATGTGAACTGAAACCCTGACGAGATTATAGTTAGTGTATATATAAATAAATACATAAGACTGAACTGTGAGCTCCGTAAGTTCTGATCCTGGCCCGAATTGGACGGCTCCACTTCGACGGTGCCTACCTATCACAGAACGAACAGTCACCCACATCCAGGAAGCTTATCCGATCCTGTTTCCAGGGAAAATCAGATTGCCGCTCGCTTCAAAAGTTATCGGCTACTAGCGAAATATAGAGGAATATGGAGTCGTTATCACCGTTAGGTATCCCTCCATAACCAAAGCACATCGCCTTGGGTTTCCTACGGGAATGCTAGCTAAGTACGCCGCAACCCTAATTCCTACTTCTAACATAATAAAAATGATAAAACGACAGCGTTTGCTTTACGTGTGCACCGCCAGACTCAGCGGCACAAGGCAGAGACCAATTCACATGTGTATGCGTGTATTAATCCAGCCCAATGTAAGGTGTCTTCATTCACGTAAAGGTCCTATCCTATGTCGATCGCGTCCCAAAATGTAATTTACCTTTTAATAATTATTATTCAAATATACTACTCCCAACAATCCCATTCTAAACAACCAAACATGAACCAAATTCAATTTCACAAAATGGCGATCCCTCCAATTCAAATAACTATATGTTAACCACTATTTCAGCGAATTATTACTTCCCAAATCAAAACATCCCCTTAAAACAAGAAAACGCGCGAACCCCAACACATATATCACGACTAAGTCCCACTAAATGCTCTAAAAAACAGTCTCACCAGAAATATACGACGTCTCCACTACCCCTGACGAGTTCCCCAACAAAAGTGCCCGAGTTTTTGGCGCCTTTCGTATTTCTCCCCCCGCCAACCGCGCTCCACCCGTGTCTCTATCCAATCAAAAACCTCCCCGTAATGCCAACCGCACAATTCAAACCCCCCCAAATAACACAATTCCCTATCTTTTACAACGCTCATGTATACTTTTAAGCATTGAAATCTCTTCACTAAAGCTTTCAACAATGAATTTCAACAATTACGCATGACATTCCCAAGTAATTCCTCGTATATCTTATTAAAACTTTTGTCCGCCAAAGCCTAATTAGTTCCTAAATCACCCACCCGGAGGCGTTGCAGTTCCCTTCTTTTCAAAGTACAAAATCTACCTTCCGGCATTTCCGCGTTTCAAATATTACTATCTCATCATTAGAATGTATTACTTACATACATTCCATATAACTATTTGTGATATTATTTAAGTGATTGCTTTTACTTAGATTCTATTGATTAATCTTCGTATTGAATTTTCTCTAAATAAACAATACCTAAACAGTCGTCTTAAACCAAATAATTGCCATGCGGCATTATACAGATAATCAAATTTTTACTATAATCGATTCATTTATAAATATTATTTTTCCCACAACGATTAATATATATATATTTATAAATACATTTTCATATACATTTACGTATATTCACAACTATAATTTACCATTTTATACACTATTTTTAATTAGTTTCTTGTAATTACTTTTTTATTTTATTTTTTTCTCGACTGATAATTTTTTTATATAGTTTACTGCCACCTATGTCAAAACTGCTCAACTAATTCAATCCTTTTTCCGTTCAATCGAATTAAGACTTTCGCATCATTGGCCACTAGATGACTCCCTAATATAAATCGTACCGTTATATAATTTATTTATCTTTTTCATTGCTCCGGTAGCTCGTTACAGTATGTACGGCAACCAAACGAATAAAAATATGAGAATGATTATCGTACATGAAAAACGATTTATTGCTTTTATGCCTAAATAAGCACCGCGCTATAAAGATTATAGAACGCCTACTTTGGTCTTTATAATTTCCAGAAAACGATGGATCGGAAGAGACCATCTAACCGACGTGAGAAACAATCTGATGACTTAACGAGTGACTCCGGGTCTCCAGTACGCAGACGGCGCAAGTCTCGACGAGACTATTACAAGTCATCGTCGAGAGCCCCCGCTACAGCTCGACACCGCCGTAGGGGGTCGACGAGACGCAGCGTGTCGCAAAGGCGCACCGCGCCAAGAAACCGCGAGAGTTCCCGTAGTCCTGTCATACCGCGTAGGTGTGATGGGTCTCGAGACTGCAGTAGACTGCGAAGCCCTAATGTGCTGCCGGGTAATGATGTTCCTCAAGAAGAAAATGCAGTGAGTACGCCGCATCCTATTATACCCTCAACTACATCAACTGGAAGTACTCCGCAAACTAATTTAAGTGCTAATAGTAATGAAAACGTTTTTATGTCAATGTTCAAAGAGCTCATTCAGTCCATGAAAACAGACAAGGGCAATGAGCATTACCCAATTATGAATGTAATTCCAGAGTTTGACCCTGCCAAGCGAAACCAAACTATTGAAATCTGGTTATTAAAGGTGAACGAATGTGCAGAGATTTATAACTGGACTGAGCGACAAATAATTCATTACGCTCTTCCCAAATTGACAGGTTTAGCTGGTAGATGGTATCAGGGATTACCTAGTTAACTGTTTTCATGGGCAGAATGGCAGGAAAAATTAAAATTGGCATTTCCAAGTCATGAGAATTATGGACAGTTGTTAACCGATATGCTTGCCTGCGGGGCTAAATTTGGTGACTCATTAGAAGAATATTTTTACAAAAAAATGGTATTATTAAATCGTTGCAATATAACTGGCAAAAATGCGATTGATTGTATTTTATTTGGCATTGACGATAGGTCAGTGAGGACCAGTGCTGAAGCGACACAGTTCACGGAACCTGATAAGCTGTTGGTTTATTTGAGGAATGTACGATCAACTAGGAGGTCTGAGAAACCAAGTCTAACCACGCAGGCAGGCAATAGTGAAAATAAGTTCAGAAAATTGAAATTTACTCGAAATCTATCTGATACTCAAGCCCGTAGATCTCACAGGAATACTAGATGTTATAATTGTGGGGAAGAGGGCCATCCTTACTTCTTATGCAAACAAATACTCAAACGCTGCAACAGTTGTCGTAAAGTAGGCCATAATACTAATGATTGTCCGGACAAGACTGACTTAATAAACAATGATAACAAAAGCAAAACAGTATTCAGAATTTCGAAACAGCAGGATAATGAATCTAAATATTTTAAGATTGCCAACGTAAATGGACAAAAACTTGATTGTTATGTTGACTTCGGAAGTCAATGTACCTTACTACGAGAGTCATTCGCGAGAAATCTAGTCAGTACTTGGTCAGTAGTGGACCTACCAGTTATAAGAGGATTTGGGGATAGCATTGTGAATTGCTTAGGCAAGTGTCTGATTGAATTAGAAATTGATTCGGTCAAAGCTTTCGTAGAGGTTCTCGTCGTACCCGATCATTTATTGCAAGTACCTTTGTTAATCGGGCAGACGTTTACTGAGCAGGATCATATAGTAGTTTATAAAACTAATGATAAATTAAAAATATCAAATAACTCTACCACAAACGTGCACTTATATGTTAAAAGCCCAGTAACAATAAAAGGTCATACAGCAATAGAAATTTACTCTAAACCAGACTACACAGGTGATTTATTTGTTGAACCGAGTCTTTGCCAGAATCCGCAAAAACAATATGAAATCCCCCAGAGCATAATTCGAATATCTAGTGGTCGTGGTATCATAGTTGTAAAAGGACTCAGCCCTGAGCTCACATTAAATAAAGACTATTTGTTACTTCTTAGGGCTCTACCTTTGAATGAGTTGGAGTTAGAACCGATGACAATTAATAAGATTGAACACTGTCCTGATAATGATAATATTCAACAGATTGGAGCAGATACTATTCTAGTAAATAGGTCAATTGGGTCTGATTACATATTGAAGTTGACTGAGCTATTGAATAATTTTAGAAATTGTTTTGCTTTCTCGGTTAAAGAGTTAGGATGCGTAACTGGTACCGAAATGAATATTAAATTAAATGATAAAACACCCGTGGTTTATAGACCGTATCGATTATCTCATTCGGAGCGTCAGGTTGTTCGTGGTATGATACAAGAGTTAGAAGATTCAGAAATTATTAGAGAGTCATCTTCTGATTATGCTTCTCCAATTGTTCTGGTACGGAAGAAGACTGGTGATTATCGTCTTTGCATTGATTTTAGGGCGCTAAATAAAAAGACCATCAAGGAGCATTACCCTCTGCCGCTTATCGATGACCAACTAGATAACCTTTCAGGTTATAAGTATTACACTTCTTTAGATCTTGCATCTGGTTACTACCAGATACCTTTAGCTGAGTCATCAAAACGCTATACAGCATTTGTAACGCCTGATGGCCATTATGAGTTTAACCGTATGCCGTTTGGACTTGTAAACGCTCCGTCTTCATTCCAAAGAACGATTAACAATATTTTGGGGAATGCTAGATTCAAAGAAGCGATTGCATACATGGACGATGTCATTTTACCCTCAAAAACTCTAGATGAAGGATTACAAAAATTACATGATATTCTTGATTTATTTAGCTGTAACGGTATAACTCTAAATCTATCAAAATGTAATTTTCTCATGCAAACTATTGATTACTTAGGGTTTGAAATTACTGAGTCAGGCATTAAGCCAGGTAAGAAAAAAATTGAAGCAGTAGATAAATTTTCCAAACCTACCGACCAACATAGAGTCCGACAGTTTTTAGGTTTAGCCAGTTTTTTTCGAAGATTTATCAAGGGTTTTTCAATTATTGCGAAACCATTGACACAACTTCTAAAGAAAGACTCTAAATGGAATTGGGGCAAGGCAGAAGACACAGCATTTTATACATTAAAAGAAAAATTAGTTCAACGCCCCATTCTTTCTTTTTATAATCCTGAATATGAAACTCAGTTACATACAGATGCTTCTAAGGTAGGTGTTGCCGGAATAATAATGCAAAGATCAAATAACGAGTCCCCGTTTAATGCGGTAGCATTTTATAGTAGACAAACTTCACCCGAAGAGTCCAAACTTACATCGTATGATTTAGAAACTCTAGCTGTCGTCACATCCCTGAAGCGTTTCAGAGTATATTTATTAGGTATTCCCTTTACCATAGTAACTGATTGCAATTCCCTGCGCGCAACTTTTGAAAAAAGAGACATAATACCAAGAGTTGCCAGGTGGTGAAATATTATACAAGAATTTGATTTCAATATCACCTATAAATCGGGTACAGCTATGACTCACGTCGACGCGCTTAGCTACAGTACAACAAAACGATTCTGAATTACAACGAATTATTTCAATTTTAAACGATAGCAAAAACGATAATATTATTGAGATAAAGAATAATTTCATAGTAAAAAGAGGATTGTTATATAGAAAAACGAATGATGGAGATCGTTGGGTTGTACCGAAGGGAGTCCGTTGGCAGGTCATGATGAAGTCGGTCATTTCGGTTTCGATAAAACTTTAGAGTTAATTAAGCATAAATACTGGTTCTCAAAGATGAGAAGGTTTGTTGGAAAATATGTTCAGTCTTGTCTAGAGTGCGCTCACGCTAAAATACCATCAGGAAAAAAAGCAGGGAAGTTACACCCAATCGAAAAAGTAGATAAGCCCTTCCATACCCTACACATAGACCACCTGGGTCCTTTTGTCCGAAGCAAGCGCAAGAACGCTTATCTATTGTCAATTATTGACGCATTCACAAAGTTTATCATACTTGTACCTGTTAAATCTACTAAATCTATTCATTCCATCGCCGTAATGAAAAACTATTTCCATACATTCAGTGTACCGCAACGTTTAATTTCTGATCGGGGGACGTCATTCACATCTAAGGACTTTCAAAGTTATTTAGGCGCATTAGGAATTAAGCATATTATGAATGCCGTAGCGACGCCGCGGGCTAATGGTCAAATTGAACGGTACAATCGAACAATTATAGCAGCTCTGACTGCTACCAATCATGGTAAACCTGAGAACTTATGGGACGAATGTGTATCTGAGATCCAGTGGGGACTTAATAACACTAAAAATAAGGGAATAGGAAAAAGCCCCGCACAAGCACTATTTGGCCTTGATTTGGTAGGTACTTCAGATTCTTTGTTACGTCTTAACCTTACAAATGATACTAATAATATAGGTTCGCCGATAAAAGAAATAAGAAGGGAGATTACAGACCATGTAAAAGATAGCCAGGATAAGCAAAAGAAACGGTTTGACAGAGTTAGGAAAGAAGTAGCTTAGGAGACCTAGTAAGAGTAGAAAGAGAGATCCCATCAACAGGCAGTAGTAGAAAATTAATTCCAAAACTCAGAGGTCCGTACCGCATAAAAGAAGTTCTGGATAGGGATCGATATGTTGTTGAAGATACGCCATTATCAAAAAAGGGTAACAGAAATTTTAGAGGCATTTTCGCGGTAGACAAAATTCATCCTTGGATGGTGTTCAATAGAACAGACACAGACTCGGACAAAACCGATAACGATGATACAGATGAGGGTGATAGGAGTTCGGCGTAAAAAAAAAAAAAAGAAAAATATTTTAATTAACGTCAAATATATACACATGTATACAACAATGACTTTTAATGATTATGTACAACTAATTATAAATAAATGTAAAGAACTAAAACCTAGAAAATAGAAAAAATTAATAATTACGCTGATGGATTGATGAAATCATTAATAATATTATCTGATTACATGATTATGCCTGAGCATTAAGCTATGTTAAGAGTATAAAGAAGTAAAAATGTCTTAGTTGTAAGAAGTCACAAGTTGGGACAGGTATTTCGGAGGAAGAACCCTTAATGCCTTATTTAAGCAAGTGGCCTACTTGGGACAGGTATTTCGGAGAAAGATCCCTTAATGCCTTATTTAAGCAAGTGGCCCAGTTGGGACAGGCATTTCGGAGAAAGATCCCTTAATGCCTTATTAAGCATGTGGCCTTGTTGGGACAGGCATTTCGGAGATAGAACCCTTAATGCCTTATTTAAGCAAGTGGCCCAGTTGGGACAGGCATTTCGGAGGAAGAACCCTTAATGCCTTATTTAAGCAAGTGGCCTACTTGGGACAGGTATTTCGGAGAAAGAACCCTTAATGCCTTATTTAAGCAAGTGGCCCAGTCGGGACAGGCATTTCGGAGAAAGAACCCTTAATGCCTTATTTAAGTGGCCCAGTCAGATTTTTATATACTATACTAAAATGTTTACTTTACTAAAAGTATTATCTTACTTTCCCGGGACTTGCAATTTATCAGGAAAGGCCGACTGTTAGAATTGTTTAGTAAATTATACAGAAATAGTAACTAAATGGATATCTAATTGTAATAACTGCTAATTCCTCTTATATGTGATATTTAATATTAATCATTTGAACAATATTATAAGTAATATAATATAACGTGGGTAGTTGTAGAATCGTAACATCGAAAAAGTGTATAAAGGTAGAATCATTTCCAATGTAAGGCAGTCGATTCTTGACGGTCGAACAGTGAACACTAATGTGGAAGTAGAACAATATATTGTAATTGAAGTGTAATAAAGTGATAAGCATTACTAGAAGTGTCTTATTCCCTGAACTCCTTCAATTGTATTCATGATAATTTACTTTTGTGGGTTGGAGGTAGAAAAATAAAATAGAATATAAATTTTCCTTTGAAACCTAAGATTTATATATCTGGTGTGGTCGTGGTATGTTCACTGAGTTGACTTTGGCCAAGTCAAGTCAGGGATCAGACTGTGACTATGCTATGATAGCGTTCTCTGTCGAGTCATGCTGGGTTTACTCGAGGCTCTCTATCTGGAATGAGGTGACAAAACACTTTTATTGCCGTTAACCTATATGTAAGCAATTGCTACTAACATTTTCTTTTAATGCTACCTTATCTAAATCTAGATGGCTAGTTCCTATAAGCCTGGGATATCTATTGTAGATTCTTAACCTGTATCTGTAATGGCATTTAATATTCAAAGTGTGATTAATGGGTCATATGACTTGTTAAACTAACTTATAAAATATTATTTTATACACTCATCATTACACTCATCCTGCACACTACACAATACCCTTGTGTACACGAAATATGTAGTTCTAGGCACGCTTAAGAGCCTCCCAAGTTCTTAAGTTTGCTTGGACTACTGAAATTCAACAGTCTGTCTGGGATGAGTCCAGAGGATGGCTGTATTCGACCGTTGTTTTATTATAGGGAACCCAATTGGGCAGAGCCCGTTCAGCGCTGGATACCGCATTCTATGTGCTAGACAAACTAAATGTTTATTCTAGTGGATGGAATGTAGCGTCCCCTTTACTTGCCTAGTCTTCCGAGACAACAGTACTGTTCGCAACAATAGCTAGTAATGGATTATCGATGTGTGTTGTGAGACCTTGCTTAATCAAGTAAGGTAACATAATCATACTCTGACTCAGTTCATTGCTAATATTGGTTCGGTCTGAGGGGATGTTTAGTGACGACTGATGCCCCTTAGCTAGCTCAACCCTACGGAGCTTATCTTGTAGTATCATACGGTTTCTCAACTGGTGATAGGACAAGATTAGACAGTCCACTTTGTGTTGTATTGTGAATACATACATTATTACTATCAAACTATTGGACTATTATTCCTATCAAATACAGACCTCACTTTCATTGTAAAGATGAGAAGCTCAAAAGATACGGTAATTACTTGAGTAAATGATTGTCTTACAAAGCAGTTTCATTTAACTCTTGACAATTCCTTTGTCTTTATCCAGTCCTTGTGAGTGCCTGATTTAATACAGACATTTAAAACAAATTATTTACAGGATCGATGTCCAATTCGATCTATGTATCCTGTTTGACGGATGTGAGCTCGTCTCATTGTAAGTGATATGTCATGCTGGGCTAAGCCCTTGCAATACATGCTATCATACTTACCTACCTACTTATTATTATGTCTTTATCGGTGTGGGGAAAATACTTGTGTCTTGAAAGCGTTTGGTCGCGGTATCGCTTGACCCTGAAACGTGGACAGTTGCCACAAGCTCGCATGGTGTCTTGAAAGCGTTTGGTCGCAGTATCGCTTGACCCTGAAACGTGGACAGTTGCCACAAGCTCGCATTGTGTCTTGAAAGCGTTTGGTCGCGGTATCGCTTGACCCTGAAACGTGGACAGTTGCCACAAGCTCGCATTGTGTCTTAAAAGCGTTTGGTCGCGGTATCACTTGACCCTGAAACGTGGACAGTTGCCACAAGCTCGCGAAGACCTTACCATAAATATTACCATGTCTGTTTACAGCTGGTACCCATAACAGCGCTAGTAACTCATTGGCCGTGTTCTAGATGAACTGCCCAAGGGGTTACCCAATTACTGCCTGTGTATGAATACACTACAGCAATGATTCGAGCTATACATTCGTTAGACTGGATATATTTGCATCTAACCTATGGGCACTCATTCCCAATTCGGTACTATTTTTATTTTGTAAAGCACCAAGGTTGTGCATAACTTAAAAGTAGTATGCCTTCAGCCCTGGAGTTTATTGGTTGCTCGTTGGGGGCCTGGGGTTTTGGAGGAGGCGGCCTCCTCGGTTCCAGTAATGGAACCGGTCATAGGATTCCTTATTACCTATAAAAATACCCCATCCTAGCAGTCTACACATATCAACAGACGCTTCATTTCATTTTTCCGGCTACTCTGAGATAATCTACTATGTAGGTTATCTCAAGGTAACTAATTATTAACCACATATGTGTTTAATCACACATTTTATTTACTTGACCACCAATATTTACTAACTCTTTGTCTAAATAACTCAAATTGTATATAAGAAAACTATATACATTTCCTTTGAAAGGTCCAGTTATGGTGAGACAACTCCATATTGTGTGTCATATCTTCACTTCTACCTAAACTAAATGCTTATATATCATACTGTGGAATTGAACTAGCTTGCATTTAAAGGTACACAAAATTTAATAAGTCTATATCTAGGATCACTTAGGAAGGAACTTAATATTCAGAATTTTATAAATATCACTAATTATCACTATAGAGACTAGGTAGCTTCTAAAATCAAAATCTTAAATCATATTAGGTTCAGGGATTCAATGTAGTTGTATAGGAACATTATTTAATTTTATTGCTAGATAGAATAATAGTTATAGGAATTAAATTAAAATCAGTGTTCTCAATACCATGTACTCTTGTCTTGTCTCAATGTACCAAATAAAGGACTATGAGTTGCTACAATGCTTAAACACAACGTATAAAGGGTTCCATACTTATAAATACTTTATCTTCCTAAACTTGGAAGATATAACAGTAACGGATACTCTCAGTGCCTTCAGCACTGTAATCAGTTGCTGCATTCAGGTCCATCGTCTCATCAGTGGGCGGTTCAAATACTTTCGGACAGTTTAAGGGGGAGCGTTACAACCTACTTGTTTTAAGCACAAAATTAATTTGTAAGTTCAGTCTACGATTAAAGATTGCACAGTAATCATCAAAACTCTCCCAGTTGTTTTTTTCTTAATTCCTGATTTTCCGCACATGATGGTCCATTCGTCCCGGATATTGAACTAGCGAAGAATTTGTGGAGGATTAAGGAATATCAATTAAATTAATTGAAGAAATCAATTCGCCGATTACCCTTGAAAGTGGTCATAGCCGGTGGTTTGGGTGTGTCTCTAATTTCTTTGGAAGTTGCTGTGCTAATCTTATGGTATCGTTACCCAACACTCGTATAGGTAATATAATACGTTAGTTAAGGATTTACAAGGTCAGTAAGTTACTTATTATTGTATTACTATCTACTTAATTGTACTGTTTGCCGTTAGGGTTTTTGAATACTAGGGCACGCCGCAATAGCGGCGGTAAGGCCCATCATGGAGGATTGGCTGGAGAGGCGACACGGAAGCCTCTCCTACCGACTGACGCAGGTGATCTCAGGGAAGGGGTGCTTCGGGGACCACCTGCATCGGATCAGGAAGGAGCCAACGCCTGAGTGTCATCACTGCGACGCGAGCGAGGACTCAGGGCTGCACACGCTGGCGGACTGCCCGGCGTGGGAGGCGCCGAGGCGTGACCTCGTGGCAGCCATCGGGGTGGGAGTCCTCTCGCTCGGCAGCATGATTGCGGCAATGGTGCGGAGCGCGAGCGCGTGGGCCGCCGCCGCCTCCTTCTGCGAGCATGTAATGCTCGCGAAGGAGGTGGCGGAGCGCGCCCGGGAGAGACTTAGAACTCTCCCGGTCCGCCGAGCCCGCAACTTGCTCGCCGCGCGTCGCAGGCAACTCAGGCGCCGGAGGTCGCTTAACGACCTCCGTCCTCCATGAGCGCAGGCCTGGGGGTGGCGGGTGAGGCCACCTGTCACCCCAGCAGAAGCAGGCCGGGACGGTGGGGCGACTAGCGCCCTTCCCCCAAACCGGGTCAAGACGGGGACACCGTGGTTCCCAAACCCGAGGGGGCCATCTCGAAACCGGAGATGGCCCAGGGTCAGTCGGGGTGCGAGGGATATGCTCTATGGGCAACCTTACACCCCGGCGTCTGTAGACCCGAGACGGCGTGCGGTTTTAGTCGGTTCAAGCCCGACATAACCGCCCCCGCTGGCACGCGGGGGGGTATCCGAAGGGATTTCCGCACGACAAAAAAAAAAAAAAAAAAAAAAAATGGTTTTTGAATACCGTCGTTAGTGAATTTAATAGTTGCTGAATGTAATAGTTTTTTTGCAGTTAAATAAATTTATATAGTTAATATTACGATATAGTAAGCATATATAGGTGCTTTATTAATTTATTTGATTGATATTGCAGTAGGTAATAATAAATTAATCACTTAACTTTGAGTTATGATTGGCATTCTTGATAGTACGATTTTGTGAGTGCTTATTTGTTATTTATTAAATTCTTATTGATATGTTGATACGCGTTAGTGAAAAGTATTCGTATCAATAGTTATACCTGTAGTTTTTTTTTGTATCCGTTAATTGTGCAGTTGTAAGTGAGTCATTTTACTGAGTCCGATTTATAAAATATTCAGCTTGTTAAAGTTGTTAAAGGTTCCATTAAGTCGAATTTATAAATTTTATTAAATATACAAGCAAAATTCAGCGGTAATTAAGTATAGGTAGGAAGTACCCACTTAGTTGTACATTTATCATTGTTAACTGATATCATCCCTGTTGCGTTATTGTCTTCTCAATTTGTTTTATATAAATTCCAGGTTGACGGCACTCGTTTCCCAATATGTCTGAGCAAGAAAAGGTCATGATTAGGAAGCGAGCCAGCTTCAAAGGTCAATTAACTATGTTTGCTAATTTCCTTGAAAAAACCCCCGACAGCTGTGATGTTACCGAATTACAGTTATGGATTAGGAAGATGGAGTTGTTGTACGACAAATATGATGAGGTACAGTTACAGTTAGAATGCGCCGCGGACGATCTTCAAGTACAGTTAGCCGAACGTTCAGAATTTGAGTTGTTGTATTTTAAGTGCCTGTCTAAGGGAAAACCTTTATTAAATAATTATACTAAAGATACTCAAGCTGTAAGTGGTGATAGAACTACACCAACTAAGACACGTAAGCCGGTTAATTTTCCTATCATACATTTACCAAAATTTAGTGGCTCATACTGTAATTGGCTAGAATTTCATGACACCTTTACTAGTCTTATTCATTCTAATGAGGATATTGACGAAGTGAACAAGTTTCACTATTTACGGGCGTCCCTGGAAGGACCTGCTGCCGTGATAATTCAATCAATTGCTCTTTCAGCTAGCAACTACACTGTAGCGTGGAGTTTGTTATGCGATCGATTTAATAATAAGGATTTATTGATTCAAAATCATGTGTCGCAATTATTATCTATAGCCCGTATCGTCAAGGAATCTTCTAGTTTGTTAAAGAGTTTAGTAGACCAGCTGCAACGAAACTTAAGAGCCCTCGAATTGTTAGGTGAGCCAGTTAATAGTTGGGGCACACTTTTAATTCATATTGTTGTACGTAGGCTTGATCAGAACACGTCTCAGGAGTGGGAGGAGTTTAAAATTCGGTTAGACCGAGACAGCGTCAAAACATTTGAGCAGTTTATTGCATTTCTCCGCGCCCGCGCAGATTTACTCGAGTCTTTAGAACTGCAACGCACTCAGTCTGAGACGATTGTTAGGTCGCGTCCTAAGATTAAGTCGATGGTTACGGCACAAGCTTCTCACAGTTCCGATGCAGTAGTCACAAATCAAGTATGTCCGATGTGCAAAGGTGATCATTATTTGATTAATTGTTCACAGTTTCTAGCTATAAAGTAATGAAGAACGTCGGAAGTTATTGCCCGCTTACAAGGTTTGTTTTAATTGTTTTAAGCATGGTCATTGTGCGAACCATTGTAAGAAGGCAGGTTGCAAAATATGTAAGCGTAGACATAATTCACTTATACATTTATCGGAGTCTACAGGTATACATAGTGACCAACCTAATAATTCGTCTACGTCGTCGTCTTCGTCGGTCACCCGCGGTCCCGATGCAAATAACGTTGCATTGTGGGCAAGCATTGGCTTTAATTGTGACGAACGTAGACAGCGCGATGTGTTGTTGTCAACCGCTTTGGTTAAGGTATTTGATTATAATAACCGTGAGCATTTAGTTCGTGCGGTACTAGACAGCGGTAGCACATCTTGTTTTATGACGGAAAGGTTGTGTTGTTTGTTGAAATTAAATACGAATCAAGTCAATAGGTCGATTCTCGGCATTAATAACGTGTCCTCACACGTAGGTAAAATATGTCATGTAAATATGAAGTCATTAAATGATAGTTTTTCTTGCAAACTTCATTGTTTTGTTTTACCGTTTATTACGAGCAGTGTGCCGTGTCGAGAAATTAATATTTCAGAATTAAATATACCTTCTAATATATGTTTAGCCGATCCTAGTTTCTACAAGCCCAGTGATATTGATATATTGATTGGTGCTGACCAGTTTTGGGACTTGTTAGGATCACAAAGAATTAAGTTAGGTATTGGTAAACCGATACTTTATGAAACCAGACTAGGCTGGATAGTGGCCGGTCCTGTTACTCATAATTATTTTACGTTACCCTCCAATGACATAAAATGTAATTTCACTAAAATCTGTGATTGTAATGATGATAACTTGGACCAAACTAGGTCTGACTTATCGCGGTTTTGGCAGTTAGAAGAGGTAGGTTCTCACACATCTAATTATTTACCGGAGGAGAAATTGTGCGAGGACCATTTTAAACAAAACACGACGCGGTTGAGTGACGGCCGTTTTTGTGTTCGTATACCTCTAAAACAAAATCCTTCCGTTCTAGGAGATTCCTTTAAAAGAGCTACACAATGCTTGCACTCTTTAGAACGAAAGTTGAAGGCTAAACCAGAATTTGCAAAAATGTATTGTAAATTTATGTCTGAGTATGAGAGGCTGGGTCATATGACAGAGATTAAAACTTGTGATTTAAGTTCTAATAGTTATTTTATACCACATCACGGGGCCTTACGTGAAGGTAGCACCACGACCAAGCTCCGTGTTGTGTTCAATGCTAGTTGTCCCACGTCGTCAGGTATTTCCTTTAACGATTTGCAGATGAATGGACCGACAGTACAGGACGATATGTTGTCTATTCTGCTTAGGTTTCGACAGCATAAGTATGTCTTGGCAGCTGATGTCGAGAAAATGTATAGACAAGTAGTCGTTCATTCATCTGATAGGCACTTGCAAAGAATAGTTTGGCGTGGTAGTACTGAAGAACCTGTTAAAGTATATGAGTTAAATACTGTCACATATGGGACAACGAGCGCGCCGTATCTAGCCACGCGCTGTCTTAAGCAGATAGGCCTCGAATGTAGCAATGAGAAAATTGGTGAAATCATCAAGCATGATATATTTGTTGATGATTTATGTACAGGTAGTATGAATTTAGATGAATTGAAATTCATTCGCTCTGAAGTTACAAAGGCGCTGTCATCGGCTGGCATGTTGCTGAGAAAGTGGAAGTCAAACGTACCCCAGTTGGTATCTGGGTCTGTTGACTCGTCGCTTGATTTAAATTTGGGGTCGAGTGAACCCGACAAGCTGCTAGGTCTCAGTTGGTGTGCAAGTTCTGATGAGCTGGGTTTTTCAATAACCATGAATGTAACTTCTGATGCGTACACAAAACGAGATTTACTTTCGGTAATTGCACGGATATTCGATCCATTAGGACTTCTGTCTCCTTGTGTGATTACCATGAAAATGATGCTGCAGCAAATGTGGTTAGATAAGTTGTCATGGGATGAAACACTAACCCCGGAGCTTAATACTCGGTGGAACAATATAATTAAATTATTACCGTCAATAAATAACTTTCGCATTCCACGGATAGTAGTCTGTGACTCATACAGGGAGCTAGAAGCTCACATATTTACAGATGCTTCCGAGCGCGCGTATGGTGCGTGCGTTTATATTCGAAGCATTGATGACGAAGGTCAGTGTATGACTCGTTTACTAATGGCTAAGAGTAGGGTAGCACCGCTTAAGCCCACAACTATCCCAAGGTTGGAGTTGTGTGGCGCGGTAGTAGGAGCGCGTCTATATGAGAAGGTACGCTGCTCACTTCGAGCCACTATAGCTCCTGCTTATTGCTGGACTGACTCAACTATCGTACTGGGATGGTTGCAAATGGTACCTTCCAGACTTCAGCCTTTTGTACGTAACCGTGTTCTGAAGTTTTGGACAAGGCTAGCAATTGTACGTGGAGACACGTCCCTACTGATAAAAACCCAGCAGATTTAATATCGCGTGGTGTTGATATTGATACTCTGCAAGATTCAGATCTTGTGGTGGTTGGGTCCAGACTTTTTAACGAAGAATATAAGCAGTTGGCCTACTCAGCAAAGGCACTTAGGACTAAAAACGTTGCCTGAAACCCGTTCTGATACTTCGTTAAGCGCTATGAATAAAGATGATGGTAAAGATTCTTCGTTCATTAATTTTAAACGGTTTTCGAATTATTTACGACTTGTGCGTTGCGTTGCATACGTTCTTCGATTTATTAAAGTATGTAGAAGGGAGAAAATTAGTGATAAATTTCTTTCTGAAAATGAATTACATGACGCACTAAGTGTACTGATCTTCCATAGTCAAAGGGAATCATTTACTGAACATGATTTATTGGTTGAAAAAAAGCCCATTCCGAAAGGGAGCGTTCTTCTTAAATTCAATGTTTATTTAGATAATAAAAATATTATACGTTTGGGAGGACGTCTCAATAATTCTGAATTTAGTTATAATAAAATGCATCCTATTATATTACAGTCCGCTCATTATTTCACTAAATTGTTATTTAATTATGAACATAAGAGATTGATGCATGCAGGGTCACAGCTATTGTTAGCTTTGATCAGGGAGACCTATTGGCCTATCGGTGGTCGCAGTTTGGCTAAGGTTTGTTTTCACCAATGCGTACTCTGCCGTAAATTGAAGGGTAATATAGTGACTCCTTTAATGGGAAACTTACCACGGCAGCGGTTACTTCCAGGTTGTCCGTTCGAAAGCACAGGCGTAGATTACGCGGGTCCTGTCATGTGTGCTAGTCGCCAAGGTCGCGGATGTAGGCTAGTAAAGGTGTACATAGCAATATTTATTTGTTTCACTACCAAGGCAGTTCACTTGGAGCTTGTAGGTGACCTAACTAGCAATAATTACTTACTGGCTTTGTATAGATTTATCTCGCAACGAGGAAAGCCTGTTCATATTTATTCTGACAACGGTACCTCATTTGTTGGTGCGTACAATGACTTATCGAAGTTTTTAAAACAAAATTCATCTTCATTAGGTGAAGATTTGGCCAATGACGGAATTCGGTTCCATTTTATACCGGCATATAGTCCTCATTTTGGCGGACTCTGGGAAGCGGGTGTCAAGTCAACCAAATATCATCTTCAACGAGTGTTGGGAAATTGTAATTTGACCTTTGAGGAACTTTACACTACACTGACCCAAATCGAGGCGATTTTAAATTCCCGTCCTCTGACACCGCTATCGTCGGATCCTGACGATGACGCTCCGCTAACGCCGGGACATTTTTTGATTGGTCGTGCACTCACTTCGTTGCCACAACGGAACCTCCAAGATCATTCTTCAACCCATTTATCACGTTACCATCGTGTTGAGCAACTCCGTCAGCATTTCTGGAGCAGATGGAGTAAAGAGTATGTTGCCGAGCTCCAACAGAGAACCAAATGGCGTTCATGTAAGGACGGTTTGAAATTGGGTTCCATGGTTGTGGTGAAGGAAGATGGTCTTCCTCCCTTGAAATGGAGGTTAGGCAGAGTGGTTGCCGTTCACCCTGGATCGGATGGGATTGTTCGTGTAGCGGACATCAGGACGTCTGCTGACGTCATCCGGAGAGCTTTCAATCGAATCTGCCCCTTGCCTGTATCAGATTGATTTAAGAATATTGGTTGAAGACGAAGTCCTCAACGCCCGGGGGCATGTTCAAGCGCCTGATCAATCTGTCACCGCAACAAAACACTTCCTATTAACGGAGCTATCTACCTGATTAGATTGACCGAGTTAAGTAGGTACCTACTTGTTTTAAGCACAAAATTAATTTGTAAGTTCAGTCTACGATTAAAGATTGCACAGTAATCATCAAAACTCTCCCAGTTGTTTTTTTCTTAATTCCTGATTTTCCGCACACAAATCATTCATCAAAAACTTGCCATCAATCATAAACTCATATCCAACAAACCTACACCATACTACCAATACAACCCAAAACCTGTACTGGAGAGCACTAAACATAAACTATATTTTGATAGAGCAATATTAACAGATAAGACGATCCACAACAATAGACCCGATATCACTTTGATTGACAAACAAAATAAAACAGTATTTCTCATTGACATTGCAGTGCCCAACACTCATAATCTCCATAGAACCATCACAGAAAAAATTAACAAATACACCGAACTAAAAGAAGAAATAGAATCTGGAAAATGAATAAAGTCTACATAGTGCCCCTAGTGTTATCCAGTACGGGTGTGATACCCAAACATTTATTTATTTTTATTTATTTATTTATTTATTTACTTTATCCATACATACTCTAACTTTACAGGTTAAACCCAATGCGCTAGTGTACACATTTATACAATACCAAAAAACAGTACAACACAAAACCATACAATACAAGACAATACACGACAAAAACGAGACAAAACAAGAAAAATACAACACATTAACAGACAATACAAGACAACACAAAACCATCCAGGACAAAATACTTGTTTACTTTAGCAAATTACGAATAAAGCTGTCCTCGTGAATTCACTCAGAGTACAAAAGAATATATCCGTCTCCCTAGCAATGAGGTTAAGAGTGCGGAGTGCGCGCGTCAGTGGCGCCTCACTCCACAGGTTCGTTCGTGCATTCGGCACCACCAGCAGCCACGGTTGTCTCCGCCGCCACACATACTTATCCGGAACACAGAGACCTAGCTGTCCTAAGACATCCATATTATGTATCCTCCCTCTCAGTACTTTGAATAAATACGAAGTGAGTGCGAGAACATTTATTACAATCCCTAAAAACAATAGACATTTTTGTCGCATAGTCCGCAAATTTCTTCAAGAAGATTTGAACAACCAACCCGTATCAGAACATGAAACTCACTTGGTCTAGGCCCGTGATTTCATAAATTCACCGAAGTGTCCTAAACACATCGAGAAAAAAAAATACAACACAAAATAATAATAATAATTTATTTCACAAAATAAAGGTTTACAAACTTAGTGCTTAACATAGAACTAGGATAAAATATCACTTAATGTTTATGAAATAGCATCCGTTGCCAAACTAGGTAAAAAACCTGTGTTTCAGCTTTCGGCGCCACTCCCCACGGGGATTTTAGCTTGTCTAGTCCGCACATAAAATATTTTCTAAACAGTACTATAATTACATACAATTTGTCTATACATCAATACAAAAAGAAATAGGATTCAGTATGAAAGAGTGTATCTTTGTGAGTAACGAGTGTGTTTGTGTTCGCGCATGTGTGTATGTGTGTGGTTGTATGTATGTACGTGTGCATGTGTGTGCATGAATGTGTGTGCATGTTTATTTGTGAGATGATTGGTAAATGGTTTATATTACTTCGGGCCACCAACCAGGTGGACACTTCGGTGTTTATGCGTGTCATAACACGCATAAAAAATCAAAATCGTACACCCACTTTTTATCACTTTTCTCGACGTTTCACATGATTCTAAGTCTAATTAAGCAAAAAAATTTTTGTGTCGGTCTGTCTGTTGGATGTCTGGATGTCTGTTTACGCAATAACGCAAGAACCACTTATTCGATTTAAAAAATTCTTTCGCCAATCATCTTGTTTGGTTAATGGGAAGAACTGATTAGATTTTGGGGTTTGTACGTTCAAGGTTTCGGGTACCCACCATACAAATTGTCCCTAAAAATATCTAAGTTTGGCCCACTAGATTTAGAATAAGAATTACTGACGTGAATGTTGGTGCTGATACAATCACTACATTACACCTGAACGAAATATGGTAATAATTGTAATAAATAATAAATTAGTATAATACCTTTAGAATTTGTTCAGTCTCGTTATACCCTAAAGTTTGAAGGTAATGAGCAACTGCTTTTTTACAGTGTGTTTTATTAAGCGGGTAAATACGTAGAATGTTATTTATTTTGTTGTAAACTTATGGGCCAAGTGAACAGTAAAACCTTTGGATGAATGTAGTATGAGCCAATCTTCTTGTTTCACAAACCCTATTTGTTCACCGATTCATATCCTTTTGCGGTTCATATGGCATCTCATTGTGGTGCTTCATTAATATGCCTAGAATAAAAAGTTGTCTAACTGTGAGCACATTCCATTGCTTATAAGGTAAAGTCGTTGGAAAAAGAAACGGACGGAAGCCGCCTATTTTAAGAACTGCCCTTTGGGCAATTTCTAATCGTTTGATTGTGTAGCCGGAGCTCCACCCCAAACAGATTGAATAAGGTTTGTTCCTGGATTTTATTGATGAACCTTCAGACACCACGTTGATATGACGTTGTACCCCCCCCCCCCCGTTCTACATCCTATACCCCTTTTCTAAATTCTTTTTCCCTACTCCTACTACTCCTATTACTACTCCGAAACCAACTCATTCGCTCAATTCTTTTCACATTTCCCGCCCTAAATAACTACCTATATCTACCACTCATTCGATTCTCTCTTACGGCTATCCCAATTCCTATTCCACCCACTTGTTGTCATGTATGATTCATTCAAATAACTCACCAACCTACTTAAACTCACTGAATAATTGTACTTATTTCTAATAAACTTGGCCTGTGATCAATCTAGTGGTTAAAAGGAACCCTTATCATGATACCTAGTATCCCTAGTTCTATAAAGGTGAAGAATGCTGACTCCTATCTTAAACCTACGATAGCCTAATTCCTACTATATGTAATCGCAAATCCCAATTAATTTACTCTTCCACATTAAACTTTAAACCTATTTTATTCGTAACGTCATCATATAAATTCATCAATAACCTTTCCTTACAACCTACCTTCCAACCTAACCATTACGTACCTATTTCATTTCTATCCAATCTACACAAACTTCTAATGATACTATATTAAACCATGAAATAACCAAATAAGCCTTCCTAAACCCTCTAGTCGTAAGTAGTTCAAAAGCTTACACTACGTGCGCGAACATAAGTACTTCCTTAAATAATCAACAAAGTCTCATTTAAGTAGGTATCCCAAAATTAGAACCTATTCCTTCCATATTTATTAACAATCCTCCAAATTCCATTATACCTACACAAATTCCTTCCGGATTAACCTAATGTCCTTGGTGACCTTGACGAAAGCGGATGAAAACAACCTACACTAATTCATTCGGCCCAACCTAACATGCATCAACCGAAGTCCTTCCCCGTATTCTCCGTAGTATCCCCTTGTGGCTTTTATGAGAGCGGATGAAATAACCTATGCTAGAAAATATCTATTAGGAACTGAAGCATTCCGGTCATTTACCTCGTTTATTTAGATACCTTTAACTATTTGCAACTACGTAGGTACCTGCAGTTCACCGCTTTAGTCATTCACTACTTCTTTCATAACAATTTTATTAAAGTAATATCAGTTGGAATAGAACTTACTAATTCTTCTTCCTATAATGCTTACTACTTTAAACTAGTACTTTAAACGACAAGAACATGTAGATTATATCTAGACATTTTTAATAACTTCATTTAGACTACTTCTTTATTGATTAGAACTTACTAATTCTTATTCCTATAATGCCTACTCCCTTAAACTAGTACTTTGAACAACAAGAATTTATAGGTTATATCTAGATGTTTTTAATAACTTCATTTGGATTACTACTTTATTGACGCTCACTTTCCCAAACAAAGGTACCTGCTTATTCTGAGGTTTCCTCCCCAAGGTGTTTGCTCACTATTACTTTCCTTTACAAAAGTACCTAGTTAGGTATTTTCCCCCCCGAGGTGGTGACCCCTAAACAATAGTACCTAGTTATATTGGATTTTCCCCCCGAGGTGGTGGCCCCATATCACGCCAGCCACAGTAGGACCCTTCCACTTGTATTGTTTAAAGGTATATCGTGGTCCTTCCTATGTCTAAATAGGCATTAGAAGATTTTCATACATCTTCCCCCTATTATACCGAGACATCCGGTAAATATAATTCCCCATACTCTATTCAGAGTAAACATGAACCTGACAGAAGAACATACAAATCTTACCGCCATAATGTTTTGATTATAATAGTTTCCGTAGTAACTTACAGCGCCGCCCTTAAGCAGCTTTAAATATTGTTCATGAATAACATGTATTTCGGTGTAATACTTCACTTGTTTTTGAAATGTAAGACGATAAATTGAGTCAGTACTCAGCTTGGATATTAACACAAACTGTTTTATTATGAAACTAACAAAGGAGTATTCTTTTCCTACTGCTAGCTATTATAGCAAACGACAGCGCCCCTCGCTCAAGCCGCTTTAAATACTATTCACGAATAACATGGATTTTGGTGTGATACTTCACTTGTTTTTAGAATGTTAAACGATAAATTGAATCTGTACACAGCTCGGACATTAACATATATTGTGTAATCTTATAAAAGGTGCTAGTAACCAATTCACTTCAGAATAATGTGGTTTCAAAGGTTTATTGTAAAGTATAATACACTCTCAGATCACATAAACGAATTGGTATAACTGACCCATGATATAGGGTTTTAGTATACAGGAATTACACTCCCAGGGTTCTAGATTCGAGCAGTATCCACTTGGATAAGGTTCCCAACTACCGTGAGATGGCTCTTTGAACCCTGATTCGAACACATGCAAAGAGAGATAATCACTGAATTCAAATATAAAAATCACTCTTGGTCAATCAGTTATTAGCAGATATCGTAGGCGTTATTACCCAAGTTTTTGTGTAATTAATATTTAGTCTTGGGTGTGGTTACTTTTGATTATTTATAACCCGGCTTTGTAAATCAACACTTCTTAAAAGAATCACTAAAATTTCACTGTAGGTCTCACTTCCACCATTTTTACACACTGTATCACCACTCTTACGTGAACTACAGCAGTAGTAGCCTACCTATATACCATCGAATAGTTCATATGGCTCTTTTGAACCGACTAAAACCGCACGATCAACCGAGATAGAATATGATATTAATAATAGTAGTTTACCTACATACCATCGAATAGTTCATATGGCTCTTTTGAACCGACTAAAACCGCACAATCAATCGATATAGAATATGATATTAATAATGGTAGTTTACCTACATACCATCGAATAGTTCATATGGCTCTTTTGAACCGACTAAAACCGCACAATCAATC
The DNA here is from genome assembly GCA_946251805.1 of Cybosia mesomella. Taxonomy (NCBI): domain Eukaryota; kingdom Metazoa; phylum Arthropoda; class Insecta; order Lepidoptera; family Erebidae; genus Cybosia; species Cybosia mesomella. The sequence continues at coordinate 21,327,144 of OX276390.1, read as the reverse complement.
GATATGGAATATGATCTTAATAAATTTTACTAAGCAGACTTTCAAATAGACTAGGTTTCCTACATTCGTTACGATGCCTAAGATTTTCACTAAACAAATGAGTGTACTTACCTGTCTACCTACAGAATCTAATCCCTGTATTTACCTTTCAAAACCCATTGTATTTTACTTAATCGTGTGGTGAGTTGTGTTTTCCTTCTAGCTAACTTTGGGAGCAAGTTCGTGAAACTTGACTTTGTGTAATCCCTACCACGGTGTGATTGCCCCAGTTCACGAGCCGAAGCTCAGGGATGTGAACTGAAACCCTGACGAGATTATAGTTAGTGTATATATAAATAAATACATAAGACTGAACTGTGAGCTCCGTAAGTTCTGATCCTGGCCCGAATTGGACGGCTCCACTTCGACGGTGCCTACCTATCACAGAACGAACAGTCACCCACATCCAGGAAGCTTATCCGATCCTGTTTCCAGGGAAAATCAGATTGCCGCTCGCTTCAAAAGTTATCGGCTACTAGCGAAATATAGAAGAATATGGAGTCGTTATCACCGTTAGGTATCCCTCCATAACCAAAGCACATCGCCTTGGGTTTCCTACGGGAATACTAGCTAAGTACGCCGCAGCCCTAATTCCTACTTCTAACATAATAAAAATGATAAAACGACAGCATTTGCTTTACGTGTGCACCGCCAGACTCAGCGGCACAAGACTGATATCAATTCACAAGTGTATGCGTGTATTAATTCCAGCCCAATGTAAGGTGTCTTCATTCACGTAAAGGTCCTAACCTATGTCGATCGCGTCCCAAAATGTAATTTACCTTTTACTAATTATTATTCAAATATACTACTCCCAACAATCCCATTTTAAACAACCAAACACGAACCAAATTCAATTTCACAAAATGGCGATCCCTCCAATTCAAATAACTAATTGTTAACCACTATTTCCGCGAATTATTACTTCCCAAATCAAAACATCCCCTTAAAACATGAAAACGCGCGAACCCCAACACATATATCACGACTAAGTCCCACTAAATGCTCTAAAAAAACAGTCTCACTCACCAGAAATATACGACGTCTCCACTACCCCTGACGAGTTCCCCAACAAAAGTGAAAGAGTTATTGGCGCCTTTCGTATTTCTCCCCCGCCAACCGCGATCCACCCGTGTCTCTCTCCAATCAAAAACCTCCCCGTAATGCCAACCGCACAATTCAAACCCCCCCAAATATTACATATTCCTATCTTTTTCAACGCCCATGTATACTTTTAAGCATTGAAATCTCTTCACTAAAACTTTCAACAATGAATTTCACCAATTACGCATGACATTCCCAAGTAATTCCTCGTATATCTTATTAAAACTTTTGTCCGCCAAAGCCTAATTAGTTCCTAAATCACCCACACGGAGGCGCTGCAGTTCCCTTCTTTTCAAAGTACAAAATCTACCTTCCGGCATTTCCGCGTTTCAAATATTACTATCTCATCATTAGAATATATTACTTACATACATTCCATATAACTATTTGTGATATTATTTAAGTGATTGCTTTTACTTAGATTTTATTGATTAATCTTCGTATTGAATTTTCTCTAAATAAACAATACCTAAACAGTCGTCTTAAACCAAATAATTGCCATGCGGCATTATACAGATAATCAAATTTTTACCATAATCGATTCATTTATAAATATTATTTTTCCCACAACGATTAATATATATATATATTTATAAATACATTTTCATATACATTTACGTATATATTCACAACTATAATTTACCATTTTATACACTATTTTTAATTAGTTTCTTGTAATTATTTTTTTATTTTATTTTTTTCTCGACTGATAATTTTTTCATATAGTTTACTGCCACCTATGTCAAAACTGCTCAACTAATTCAATCCTTTTTCCGTTCAATCGAATTAAGACTTTCGCATCTTCGGCCACTAGATGACACTCTAATATAAATCGTACCGTTATATAATTTATTTATCTTTTCCATTGCTCCGGTAGCTCGTTACAACGTTGTGTTGTAAGTGAGAAAACTATACTCGTAATACCCGATTTGGAGGTTATATTGTGTTGTTGTACCCAGCATTAAACTGGTAAGTAATTTCATTCCATCGCTGTCAGTGTACTGTCATTATGGGGGATTGATATTGATAAAAGTTATGTATCTTGGCTGCAGGGACGTTTGATCAAGTTAACATCTTTGGCATTCGTTTCAAACTGCATACGGCTCTGAGGCTAGCAATATCCGAGGTCTTGGCGGAGATACATTAGGACGCAGATCGCAAGGGACGCTCCGGGATTTATCTTGCCGTAGTACAAACACTGGTGCCCCGCGGAGCCTCTGGATAAAAAAGTCAAGCTATCTTATATTGTGATTTCATTGTGTTACTGCTGACCGACGCTAGGCTTATGTACTATCACTGAGCTGTGCAACTACTGACTGACACCTGTTGAGAACCACCTCTGTGACTAACTCCTGTGGACCTTAACCTGTGTATTCTATGTTATATCCTTCTGTGTAACTTATTACTATATATCTGTCTGTGTGCTGTAACCTGTTACTACTCTCAAGCCTATCTCTTTGTACCTGAACTTATATATATCCTGTATTTCTATTCTCTATGTATCTCAGTTTCCTCTGAATGTATATATCTGTATTGTCTCTGTATCGGGGTTTCTAAATATATGTGGGTTTTTTTTTTTTGTTTTTTTTTTTTTTACTAACATCTGTGGCATGGCCAAAGTCTACGCTCAAAAATATTTAGAATGCCTAGTCTTCTGTACTTTATTTAGAAAACCCACTCAGGGTTAATTTCTTGTTTATCTATACTTAATTCTATATATTATATCACGCTTTCATTCCTGTCCTCTAGTACCATACCAGTTCTCGCTTTTATTCCTCTCGTACTTTCATTCGGTTCCTTTCATACTAATGGGATATGGGGGGTAGGGTAAGGGGACTCTATTTTTGTATTTTGCTTTATTTTTCTTTCTTTTCCTATCTGCTAATTCTCTCTTTATTACTTTTATTTCTATTATCTTATTACTATTACAAATTTTAACAATGTTAACACATTAAATTTCTTATGATTAAATACAATTGGTTTACTAACTCTAATGCTATTTTACACATTTTTATTTTCTCCTTTTATTTACAAATAATGTTAACCTTCTGGCCAGGTATACAATTATACCTGCCAGAGGTTATTATAGACTATTTCTCTTATTGACTTTTCGTATGATAAGTTCGGCAAATTGGAGAAACCTTTCTTTGTGTTGCCGCATTAGTTCAGGGAAATTTGCAACTTTTATTTGTAAATCTAATTGATTTTCTATGCTGTGTCTGTCCCTTGAGTAGATTGGGCAGTCCACGAGTAAATGTGCGACTGTCTCCTCGACGCCAGGCTCGCAGGCGCATGATGGGTCTTCCTTACACTTGAACCGGGTCAAGTATCCGGAAAACCCTTCATGCCCCGTCAACAACTGGGTTGTAGTGCCGGCGACCTCCATCTTGCGGACGGTTCTGTATGCTGCCACCGCGCATGGGAAGAAGAGCTTGGTGCCAGAAGCTGTGTCACCCATCCTGTACCTTTCGTTCCATTCGTCAAGCGTGATCTGCCGCAGGCCACGCTTGACGAATGAAACTGGGCACAGGCTGTAGTGTGGAGCCCTCTTCGACCTCAGAGCCGCCTCCTTAGCCAGTTGATCGGCTCGTTCATTGCCCTCCAACCCTGCGTGGGCCTTGACCTAGAATAAAGAAATTTCCTTGCCCTGGGTCAAGCCCCGTTTGATGTTACACCTGGCTTCAACGGCCAGAGGGTGAAGGGCGTGACGGTTTATGACCGTCAGGAGAGCGGCTCTACTGTCGCTGAGGATGCCGAACGTGACCGCACCTCGCCTGAGGACCTCACTGGTCGCTTTACATATAGCCAGGAGCTCGGCCTGGTAGACGGTACAGTGCGGTGAGAGAGCAAGTTTGAGGGTCCCGGTTTCGGCCCCGTTATTCCAGATGGATAACGCGGCGCCGACGCGACCCTCAATCTTGCTCCCGTCCGTAAATATGCACGTCTCGATCGTGTTCGTGCGTTGATATTGATCCTCGTCTACGTTTAAGAACTCCAGGTTCATATGCTCCGCGGGGTGAGGCTCCTCTTTAGCTGGAGCCATCCGTTCAATCTCCCTGTCTCCCAACCATGACTGGAACACTCCTCTCTTGGCCTCGTACAACGAGGCCACCTCACGAACTCTGAGGTCCAAAGGGAGCATGCCAGCCAGGATCAGCCCTGAGTGCAGGGAGACTGTCCGGTAACTCTTGGTCAGCTTCTGGGCGAATCCGCGCTGCACAACGTTCAGCTGCTTTCTAACACCAAGCTTGTCCACCGCCGCGCACCAACTGCTAGCTGCATACAGAATCGTCGGCTCCACAGCCGCGTTATAGATGGTCCGGATCACCTCCAGATGTAATCCCCAGCTGATCCGGGCCATCCTCGCCAGCTTATGGTAGATACCGATCGCCTTTCTGCATACATTTGTGACATGTGTGTTAAATGTGAGTTTGTGGTCGATAGTGAGCCCTAGGATTTTGATGTGGTCGGACAGTCCAATGTCTATCCCGCCCATGCTGAGGCGTGGGACATCGTACTTAAGCCTCCGCGTGATTACCATCGCACAGGTTTTGTGCGGTGCGAATTTCAGCTTCATTCCGATGCCCCACTCCCGCACATGCTCGAGAGAGGCATTGGCCTGTCTCTCAATCTCTAGAGCACTATTCCCATCGAACACCAACACCACATCGTCCGCAAAAGCCTGAACGTGAACCGCCTTACTCTCTAGCTCATGAAGCAGTGGGTCCAGAAGCAGGTTCCACAGCAAGGGTCCGCCGATTGAACCCTGGACGCATCCTTTCTCCGTGGGGCGTCTGTACTCCTCGCCCGCATACCTTACCCTTACCTCCCTGTCGCTAAGGTAACTACTGATTACTCGTCTCAAGTTTGCCGGACACTTCTCCTCCGCCAGCCGTACTTTTATAGCGGGCCACCAGGCGCTATCGAAGGCGCCCTCTATGTCCAGGGACACCATAAGGACTATTCTCTTCTCATTGAGACGAGTCCTTATGTGCCCCATGAGGTCATACAGGGCGTCCTCGGTGCTCCTTTGGGGCATGAAGCCGTACTGGCGAGGACTAATCCTCGGCAAAAGGTAAAACTTGAGACGAGCAATCAGCATTCTTTCGTACACCTTCCCCAAAACGGGCAGTAGACCAATAGGTCTGTACGATTTGGGGACGGTGTACGAGTCCTTTCCTGGCTTTCTCAGTGCAACCACCACGGCTACCTTCCATATCTTAGGAAAGTAGCCGTGGTGGAGGCACCGATTCAGCAGCTTCAGGAAGAGTATGGGGTCGGCCCTTATGGCGTGGGTGCAGATGTCGGCCGTAAAGCCATCCGCCCCCGGAGCTTTTTTCGGATTGAACCTTTGAAGGGCATGGAAGAGTTCGCTCATCGTAAAGGGTGGGTCATCCTCACAATGACCCCTTTCGCTGTCCACCTCTTTGGATTTTTCACGCAACCTTCGATGAGCCTCACCGTCCTCCTCTTCCCGGTCGGTCGGGTAGAAGGTTCGGGCAAGCAACTCAACCGAACCCTTGGCGTCCAGGTATGATCCATCGACGGCAAGCGGAATGTCCTCCTCCCTTGCTGTGGCCCGGCCAATAACCCTGTAAATTCCCTCCCAGATGCCCTCCCTGTCCTGCTTTCCGCAGAAGTTCTTCCAACTTTCGACCTGTGCCTTTCTTACTTCAGATTCATACATCTCCTTTTGTTCCAGATATAACGCTACCACCATCTCCCTTCGGTCTGGCGCTGCATTCCTGATGCGACGCCTTTTGGTGTTGACGGACTTTCTCAGCTCATCGAGTGTTTTCGACCACCACGGCATAGAGATCAACCCTCCCGGTTTTTTGACTGGGATGCTCTCCCGGCACGCTACCTCGATCGCTCCCTCGATCGAGTATACGATTCGACTAGAGCATCCAACTCGTTGTTGTGACTCATTTCGCCTATATCTATATCCGAGAGCGATCGAGCGACACTGGCCCGGAATGCATCCCAGTTGGCCTTCCTGGTGTTATAAATTCGGGTTGTACGTTCGATCTTGATACCCTTGGCCCTCTCCAGGTTGAGGTTGAACAATATGCCATTGTGGTCTGACCCCGTGAGACCCTCTTCAACCCTCCAGGCGTCCACCCAGGTGAGCATATTGCTCGTGCAGGCCGTGACGTCCACGTAGCTGTGCCTTCCACCTCTCACAGTATCGAAAGTTGGAATACCTCCACTATTCAGGACATGGAGGTCCATCTCAGCGAGGGCCCCACTCAGTAACTTGCCTCTGTCGTCTTCGAACTTATGGCCCCACCAAGTGCTCTTCGCATTAGCGTCCCCCCCAATAAGAACAAGCTGGGAACCTTAAGCTCGCCTCACCTCTTTTAGTCGAACTATATAGGGCCCCAGAGGTTCCGGCTTCGGTTCAAAGTAATAGGATACCAGCGTGATCGTCCAGGCACTGGTCCGGATCCCCACCACAATGATGTTTTTAGTGGTGAGTTGCGGGTACTGTATGACATCCAAAGTCGGATCGAAGACGGCAATTGCCGCTTTCACAGTCCCTCCTCCTTGCCCAGTGTTCTGGAAGACCCTGACGCCCTGGTATGCCTTCATTCTTGCCAAATTGCCTACATAGGATTCCTGTAATAGAGCGACGGAGGCTTTACGCCTTGAGGCAGCGAGTATGAGCTTTTCGGTTGCCAGCTTCTTCCTTTGCAGGTTAGCTTGCAGCACTCTATAGGGGGGCGCGTTCCCTGGGACCACGTTAGCACTGGTACTGAGTGGTGGTCCTCGCTATATTATCCCATCTTATTCGTACTGGGCACGAGGCGCTGAACACATTGTGCCCCGTGCTGCTCAGCTTCTCCCGCTGGCAGTTACAACAAGTTGGTTCCACACCGGCCATATAGTCAGGGCACGCGGCTCTTAAGTGGAGCCCTCCACAGTGACTACATTTTGGATCGGTGCCGGTGTAGAACTTTCTTGAGTGTCCGTACCCTAGGCATAGGGAGCACTGCACTAACGGCGACTGATCCGCAACCCTAATGGGTTGCAAGTCGACGTGCAGTCTCCTTTGCAGTCAGCTTTGACGGCACCGGAACTCGCAGTGGGGACGGAAGTTGTGTCCCTTTCTTGGGGAGTTTTTGTGGAAGGGTCCCCGTTTTAATGTCCTTCGGACGCTGGACCATATGTTGGAACTCCAGCTTATCAATGCTGCGACGAACCGGCGCCGTCGGGCGCCGCTCCACACCAGAGCTGCCTGCCTCGGCAGGGGGAGGTGCTGTCCTCTCCTCTGGTAGAGGGTCATTTGACGCACTTATAAAAAACTTCTTGGGGGTATGGATCGTTGCCATGTTAAAATGCGCGTTCAATTATAAAATTTAAAGTTTAAAGTAAAATAAAATAATTAAAATGTCAACTAATAGAAATTCGAAATCCCTTAAAATGTAAAAATAAAAAATAAGATAAAAATGTAAAATTGCCCAATGTTAACCCAAAGTGATTAATAGTGATTATCGATCACGCTCAGGCCCGTTGCACGACCCGGCGATGATGCCCGACAGAACAGTTGTCCTGAGAGTTAAGTGTCCCTACGTGTGTGTTTGTGTGTTGTGTGGTGAATTGTGTTGAGTGTTTATGTCCCAATAGGGTGTGTATTGTATGTAACCTAGGGTGAGTGTATGTGTTTTATGTGTGTAGAGTGAAGTGAGTGTATGTATGCAGTTGTAGCACACAACCGTCAGTCAGATTGCGCAGTCCTGGCGCTCGGACACAGTCACACGAAATTCAATATAATAGAAATAGTCAACAAATAAATAAAATAAAACTTAAAACAATAAAGACAGAATAAAAATAAAATAATAAAGTTCTAGACTACGTCTAGATCTACTGTCGTAGTCAAAATATTACACTTATAAAAGGTCAACTTAGAAAAAAAAAATATATATTCAATACAATTAATTTAAAAAAAAAATTAAAAATCCAAAAAATTTACAAAAATTGCTAAAAATATATACAATCAGGCTCTAGCGGACCCAGAAAATAAAACAATACAAAGTTCACTATAAAATAATAAAAAATACTAAAAACAATGAAATTCGGTTTATAATTACTACGTCCACAATTCTTGTCGGAAAAATCTGCAATGCTGAAGTCCTGATCTTCTAGCTAGCGCGCAACTTATAGCAGTTGCGAAATTTTGCTATGATGCTCCAGTCCAGGGTGAGTTGGGGTCAAAGTTCGCAACTTTAATAATTAATAATTCAGCCTGTGTGTGTCCTAAAAATCTAGTAGTTTCGGCGTCCTGTTGGTATTGGAGAGCTCTAAGTTCCTGCCAATTTTCAGCGCCCTCCGACTGCTGGATCTGGTACCTGGTCACCACGCGGAACTTGTTTTTCTGACTTTCCCGGCCAAACCTGAGTTTTCCGGGAAAAGCTGGCCCACGTGGGAGGTGGGGCTCCACTGCCCGCAGGCGGGGACACTTCGAACACTTTCTTCTTTTCTTCTTTCTTTCTACTTCTTTCTTTTCGACACATAACACCGAGATATTTCACTTTTTAAGGTCGACCACGTCTCGGGTCGAGCCAAAATCACACTTTTCGCGTCCTGGAAGTCACACCTGTGAAGAACGCGAGCTGCGCGATATGTCGGCAGATGGGCGCCGGCAAGACGCAACTTTTGATGCGCGATTCGTCACAATCGGGCCAGAAAAACCCACTTTTTCAAAATAAAAACGTCGGAGCGAGGTTAGAAACGATCCGGTTGTCGCGATACTCAACTCAATCCTTGGCGCCCTGGCATTAAGAACTCATCTGCTCACCTGGTCTAGCCGGTGAGTAACCATTATAGGAAAATTGGTTACAAAGTGGCGACCAACGTATGGGCAAGATTTTTTTGTTTAGTATATTGGTGTGTGCATAAGGTTTTCGGGTCTCTGATGATACTAGTAACTCTGATCTCCGTCTGCGACTTCCCAAGACGCTAATTGGTTGTGCTTGAGCAGCTAAGCACGTAATTACTTCTTTTCTTGTCTTTTTTCAGCTACCTACACCTTTTGTCAAGTAAAAGACAAAACCTAAATTCAAAAGCCTAAATTTAAAACTAGCTGTCTGTTTTTGGTAAGTTTTTTGGCTACACTTTTTGGCATAACTACCTACTTTTGTGTTTTTTTTCTTCTGTGGTTTATTCTCTTCTAACTTCTTTCATCTAGCCTTCCTATCATCTTTAGTGTTGTGCATACAGGTATTTAGGACTATCTAATAATTATATTTTTAACAAGATTTGTAAATCTGTGCAGTTTAATTGTAATTTTTAATTTTGTTGCACCTACCTCACAGGTAATAACTGGTATTTTTGAAAGTTTAGTATTGTGTTAACAATAGAAACTTTTATTAAATTCTCTGCTTATAGTGGAGGTATAAGTAACAAATATCTTTGAGTTTAGTTATTTTCTTGGTTGAGTTCTTTGAACTTTGATGCAATTTCAGTTGACCCGGTGTCATCAGTGGTTGGGCTTCGGAGTGAGCTGCGCACAGCACATCGGCTTATACGTCGTGGCAGCATCAAGGCCAACGTCGCGTTGCCTGCTGACGCCACGGCGGAACTTGCGATCTGCGAACCCAAAGTCCGGGAACTGGAGGATATCCTTCCATCAGGTGACTTCGCCTCTAATAACAATTGTCGCCTCAGAGTCGCTGTTAGGGCGAATTATCTTTTAACCAGATTGACTCGTTGTGGTCTGGACTGTCTGGAACTTGTTAACATTCGCCAGAGACTTATAAAGGTCGTGTCAGTGGCCGAACCCAGTGGCGATTCAGAATCCGAAGGGTCGGATGATGATGATCCTTCGAATCGAATCCAGATAGGGTATACTTCACCTGCAATGAGGGAGGATCGCTCGGCTGGGGGTAGTTCGAATAAAATTAGCTCAGCTTGTGAAAATATTGTACATAGGGAACGTCCCCTTAATCTGTGTTCTTTTAATTTAAAGTATGATGGCGCTACGTGTGTACGTGTATTCATTGAAAGATTGGAAGAACTTAGGTGTGCACGGGAAGTCACCAAGCCTAGGCTCCTCATGGCATTTTCTGATCTTTTGGACGGACCTGCTCTGTCTTGGTTCCGCACCAATAAAGCCTCCTTTAACTCTTATGAGGACCTACTCAGTGAGGGGTGCCGTCTATTTGGTAGAAACTTGATACTCCGAAACCTATTTGGGATAACTCACTTCGCAGAAACTTCTTTAATCGATCATTTATTAGGCATTAAAAATATTTGACATAAATATTTTTAGGCATAATGTGCTTATGACCGAATTTAGAATGGCATACATTTAAGATAGAAGAATTTTATTTGGCATAATTACCTTTGGCATAGTTAAAATTTTGTATAACTTCATTTAGCATAACGTTCATTTAGAGTACAGATTATTTGGCATAATTTGACTAGGCATACTATAAAGAGCATAGAATTTCAATTAGAATAATATAGATTGGGTTACTTTCTTCTTTAAAAATGGGTAGGTTAGGTTAGGTTAGAACTGTGACCTCTTATGCACGAGCCGAGCGAGCGTAGCGAGCGTGCCGCGGCAGCGGCCGACGAGTGCCAGAATAGATAGTTGTTTACACCCCGACACAGAGTACCCCGACTCGGATAGGTTAGGTTAGAGATCAACACAATAACACAATATCGATATGACAACTAAGGGTACCCGACAACTAATAATGATTCATGTGATTACTACCTCCAACTAATAGCAATAGTAAAAATGATACTTTTAAATAGTTATGGATAAGAAATATATAGCAAAAGATGAATCTGGTTTTGAACTTTCTGCGATGTGATGGTTATATATTGTGATTATTATGGATACAAAAATTATGCGTACAGATGATTCTGACTTACAAAATTATGGGTTCCAATGTATGCAAAATGAGTTTATGCCAAACGATATTCTGCGAAAAGAGGTTTATGCTATTAGTTGTTATGCAATATAAAATTATTACCTAAAAAGTTCTACTATATGAGGTGTACCCCTCAGTGAGCTTAGGGATACTTTTGACATCCCCGATTACGATTATAGGCTCCGCAATGAAATAAGAAAGCGTACACAAGCCCGGTCTGAGTCTTTGGTAAATTATATTTGCACAATGCAAGCCATTTTCTCTAGGTTGTCATGTAGAATGCCCAGTGAAGAACAACTGGACATCCTCATGCACAATATTAGACCTGACTACATGAAGGAATTAGCCCTTCATGAAGTCAACTCCATTGATGATCTGAGACGGTTGGGTAAGCGCTTGGAGCTGGCGCATGCAAGGACTGAAGCATTCAATGAGCCTGTTCTTGACAAATTTGAGATATCTTCCGACTTACACCAGCGGAAGGATAAGAACGCACAAAAGCCGACGAAGCAGGTGTCTGCAGTCGAGACTCCGGCTGCCTTCCACGAACGCAAATGCTTTCGTTGCGGCGACAGCGGTCACACTGCATACGGCTGCACACGGTCCAAAGAAGTGGTATGTTTCCGGTGTGGTCTCAAAGGAGTCAAGACCCCAGAATGCTCACAATGCTCTAGCAATTCAAAAAACGCGTAGGCCAGGGCCTTGTTAGAAAATCTGAGTGTTACTCCATTGCTGAGTCCTCTTCTGATAAGGTCCTGTTTACTGTACGGGATAACGATGTTAGACCATACCTAGTTGTTAAGATTTTGAATTTAAATGTCTTGGGCCTTCTTGATTCTGGTGCCTCCTGCTCTGTGCTAGGAAAAGGGGCGCACCGCACTTTTTTGGAACTCGAGTTTGATCATGAGAATATCAACCCGACTTTTCGTATTATAACTGCAGACAGCACTTACTTGCAATGTCTGGGTTGTATTTCTCTGCCTATTGAATATAATTCGGTAATCCGAGTTGTTAAGTTTTATGTTGTTCCAGAAATAACCACTACTATGTAATTTGGTGTGGATTTTTGTCAACAGTTTAAGTTGGGTGATAAGTTAATTTCACAAAATATTAGTATGGATAGCTTTAGTGACAATAATCCTATAGAGTCTGTGTCTCTTAATAGTGGCCTCGAGGACTACAACAGTTTGACCTCAAAGCAGAGGTGTGCATCAACGAGGTCATTACAAAATTTGATTCATTGAATACGGTGGGCTTAGGTCGCACTACGCTAGAACACCATGTTATAGATACTGGGGACAGCAAGCCGATCAAGCAGCGTTACTGTCCGCTCTCTCCCCACAAACAGAAAGCCCTGGAAGCCGAATTGGACCGGATGCTAGAGATGGGAGTAGTGACCCCGTCTCAATTCGCCTGGAATTCACCAGTGGTTATGGTGGTGAAGGCGAATGGTGATCTCAGACTGTGCTTGGACTCTCGGAAGCTCAACTCTGTATCAAAAAGTAATTTCTAGAGCATCTGAATAATGCTAAGTACTTAACTTCTATAGATTTGAGTGCGGCCTACTGGCAGATTCCGTTCGACTCTCTCCAGTCCGCCGAGAAAACTGCTTTCACAGTTCCCAGAAGGGGGCTGTTCCAGTTTAATGTAATGTGCTTCGGTTTGGTCGGAGAGAGTTCAACCATGCAGCGTCTAATGGACCGTCTGTTTGGCCCCGAGTTTGACAATAGGGTATTCTCATGTCAAGACGACATAGTCTGCGTGTCGAGCACCTTTGAGGAGTATGTAGAGCTCTTAAATAGAGTCTATCAGCGACTAAAGGATGCAGGCCTGACCATCAATATGGAAAAATCACACTTTTGTCGGAGTGAATTGAAATACTTGGGGTACTATGTAGACAAGCACGGCCTGCGGACGGACCCGGGTAAAGTTGAGGTCATCCTCAATTATCCCACTCCTACTAACTCCAAGGAAGTGAAGAGGTTTCTTGGAATGGCTGGCTGGTACCGTCATTTTGTGAATGATTTCTCTTGAATTAGCAAACCCTTATGTAAATTAACATCGAAGAATGTAGAGTTTGTATGGACTCCTGAGACTGAGCAGTCCTTCAACCTACTTAAGTCAGCTCTGGTCTCTGCTCCTATCTTAAAGATTTCTAATTTTGATCTACCTTTCCGTATACTTAGCGATGCGTCTGCTTACTCTGTTGCTGCGGTGCTGACGCAAATTCACGACGGAGTAGAGCACCCTGTCGCGATTTGCAGACATTTTCTCAACAAGAACGAAGTTAATTACAGCACAACCGAGAGGGAGCTTCTGGCCGTGATTTTCGCGTTGGAACAGTTTAGGCAGAATGTAGAGGGACAAAAGTGCACTATAGTCACTGACCATGCCTTATTACTGTGGTTCCATAAGTTAAAAAATCCTTCCGGTCGTCTCGCGCGTTGGAGCATGAGACTAAACCAATTTGACTTCGACATAGAGCACCGTAAGGGTAAGGACCATGTGGTATCAGACGCTCTGTCACGAATAGAAATTGATTCTCTCGATGCGATTACTACTAAAGGTACATCTACACCATGAATAGTGTTCGGAAAAACCCTAGGAAATTACCTAATTTTGATATACGGGATAACCAATTATATCGGTTATCTAAGAACAAATATTCTCTGACTTCAGACTTTGACTGGAAGTTGGTGGTACCCATGGAGGATAGAAGAGCCCTCCTCACTAAGTACCATGACGACACCCTTAGTGCCCATGGTGGCGTTTTGAAGACGCACAAAAGGTTAGCCCTATATTATTACTCGCCCAAAATGTACAATGACGTCAAACGGTACGTGGAGGATTGGGAAGTCTGTAAACAGTACAAACCCGTAAATACGTCTCGTCCTGGCCTCATGGGTAGTCCGAAACGCATGTCGAGGCCATTTGAAGCCATCTCTGTTGATTTACTTGGTCCTTTCCCCACTTCTAGCAATAGAAATGTACATCTGATTGTGGTCTCCGACTATTTTAGTAAATACGTCATGTTGTGTCCTATCAGGGTTGCAACAGGCGCGATGGTCGCGAGATTCATTGAGAGGAGTGTATTTCTCGTGTATGGAGTCTGTAAAACTATTTATATGGATAATGGTCCTTAGTTTGTCAGTAAGCAATTTAAAGATCTCTTAACTAAGTATAATTTTTCTACCCAACGTATTTGGGTAATATTTGTTTGGGCTAGACCAGGTGAGCAGATGAGGTCTTAATCCCAGGGCGCCTTGTCAGAGAGGTTCTAGGTGGTGCATGGGTCAGCTGATCTCCATTGAAAAAAAACACTCACATGTTGGCATACATATATTTAGAAGCCACGATACAGAGACAATACAGATATATACATTCAGAGGAAACTGAGATAGATAGATAGATAGATAGATACTCTTTATTGTACACCAACCAAAGGATACAAATTACTAAGATACTTAGAAATAAACTTGTACAATGGGCGGTCTTATCGCAATTTGCGATCTCTTCCAGACAACCTTTAGATGGACTAGATTGCTAGAAATGGGTAGTTATAGTGGTGTACCTATTATAAATTATAATAATATTGCAACACATAAATACATAGCTATACCTATCTTGCAAGTATAAATGATAAAAATAATATATATATATATATATATATATATATATATGTATATATACACAATAAATGATAAAAATAATGACGAAAAATAGAACATTGTTTTTAAAGCGTTAAGTAGTGCTCTTTGACGAGTTTTTGGAAAGTTGGTAATGACTGTGCTCGTCTGATAGATTCAGGCAGAGCATTCCACAGGCGTGCAGCTTGAATTGTGAAGGATTTGTCGTAAAAGGTTGTGGCATGCTGCTGAATTTCCAGAGTTAAATTTTCCGAAGATCTCAAGTATCTGGTATGAGTGTCGTGCATAAATTTGAAGCGATTTTTAAGATAGAGAGGAGCAGCAGGGTGAAACAAGATATTGACGAGAAGAGAGAGTATATGAGTATTCCGGCGAAGGCGGATTGGCAACCACTTGAGTTTAATACGAAATTCGGAAATGTGATCAAATTTGCGCAAGCCAAAAATGAATCTTATACAGAAGTTTTGGAGCCGCTCAAGTTTATCAAGTTGGTCCTCATTAAGATCAAGATAGCTGACATCAGCGTAGTCAAGAATAGGAAGGAGTATAGATTGCGCTAGTGCAATTTTAGTTGCTGTTGGGAGGAAATTACGTAATCTCCTTAGAGATGCTCCGGTAGCGAATACTTTACGACTAATATTCTGCACCTGCGCCGACCATGAGATGGTTTTGTCAATGTATATTCCCAAATTCCTGACTGTATCGCATATAGGAATAATACTGCCATAAAAATAAACCTGGGGCAGTACTAACCAGTCCACCCTATCTAACAGTCTGGAGCTACCAATGACAGTAACCTGAGTCTTACCAGGGTTAATACTGAGTCCATAATTTGCAGTCCAATCACTTAGACGGACTAGATCTGCATTAATCATGGCAATACCATTAGACAAATCGTCCAAGCCCATTTGACAGTAAATTTGTAAATCATCTGCATAAAGGTGGTAGGAACATAGAAGTCGATTAGAGATAGAGTTAATGAATATTGAAAAGAGTAAGGGAGATAAAACGCCACCCTGCAGCACACCAGCAGCGGTATCAGACCAAGATGAATAACTATCATCCAGTCGGACGCGCTGCCAGCGTCCAGACAGGTAACTTCGAAACCAGTCAATAGCCGATGGAGATATGTTGAGAGAGCTTAGTATGGCAAGGAGAACGTCGAAATCCACAGTGTTAAAGGCGTTGCTAAAGTCCAGTAAACAGAGAATTGTGAGATTTCCCTTCTCCATGCCAGACCTAATGTCATCAGTAATGCTAACAAGGGTGGTCGTGGTACTGTGCTCCGGACGGAACCCGGATTGAAACTGGTTGAGTAAATTATTTTCACGAATAAAAGAACTAAGCTGGTTTTGGATGAGACATTCAAGAACTTTAGACAAGAAAGGTAAGATAGAGACAGGACGATAATCGGTAAAAAAGCAGGTTTAGAATTTTTGGGTAAAGGGATAACTTGAGCATCTTTCCATATAGTAGGAAATACACTTCTAGAAATGGAGTGATTCATTATATGAGTGATGATGGGAAGAATGTCAGCCAGTATGGGGAGCACCATGTTGCAACTGATAGAATCAGCACCAATCGCATTCGATGAGATGGATAGAATACTTTTCTCAACATCACAAACGGACAATTGACTAAAGACAAATGGAGAATAGTCAGGAGTTGGAAGCGATGAAAGATGATTCAGTGTATTAATTTTAGCTGTACTGCTAAAATTAGACGAAGTGGAGAAGTGCCGGTTAAGTGCATTAATATCGAGACGTGTTGAGGTTAATTCTTGACGCTGCTTTCCAACCCCTAGTGTTCTAAGGAATTTCCAGACTTTAGCTGGGTCTCCGTTTTGAACAGAACTATGGACATGTTGGCGTTGTGCATTTCTACACACCTTGTTGCAGTGATTTCGTATCCTCAAATAATTTTCCTTATTACGATCTGAGGGGCGCATCTTGTACTTGGACTTAGCTGCTCCTTTTTTGGCAATTAGTTTTTTAATGTCATCTGTAAGCCAAGGTGCCGGAAGATGCTTCACTTTAATAGGTCGAATAGGAGCATGTATATCGTAGAGCGCGATCAGATTGTTATTAAGAATATTTACCTTCTCATCTGTAGACTCTGACATTAATAAAGGTAACCAATCGATCTCTTTCGCGTCTTGTCGGAGCAGATCGATATTCATGGCACCAAAATTTCGCTGCATTAATATTCTTAATTTTGCCTTAGGAGAACGAATTTTATAGGAGAGATAGAGAAGATGATGATACGAGAATACATCTGCCGGATATTGCCCATGTTTAGCGACATGGTTCAAAGATGAGACAAGTATGAGGTCAAGAAGCGAAGGTTCACAGTGAGGAAAAAAATTAGTAGCATTAAGAGGGAGAATGAAAAGGTTGGTAGATTTAACAATAGAAAGGAGAGAGGACGAGCGAGAATTTTTCTTTAATAGACATGTATTAAAGTCGCCCATGATAATAGTGTGGTTGTAAGAAGGAGTTAGACTGTGTAAGAGATTTTCAAAGGTTGAAAAGTAGTTAACAAGTAAAGAAGGAGAGTAATAAACACCAAGGAGAATTTATGAATGATGTAGCTCGACTTCTAAAAATAAATGTTCGCCAGCATTCGGGGATGGTGGCTGTGACGATATATCAACCACAGAGTAGGGAATATAAGAACGGAGATATATAGCCACACCATATGTCTTAGGCGTGCGATCATTTCGAATAAGGGTGAAACCGGGCAAAGAGTAGGAATTGGAGGGCAGACATGGTTTAAGCCATGACTCGGATACTAGTATGGCATGAATATTATTATTATCAAAATTTGTCAGCATATCTGGGAAATGGCCAGGAATACTCTGAGCGTTAATATGAACGACATTGAAATTTCTGGGAACGTCGGAAAATTGCACCTTAAGTGTATCAGCCAGTGAGGGCCGTGTGGAGCCAACACTAGCGTAACTATCGTCGCTGTCATTACTACTGCACGAATAATAATTTTCACTATCACTACTGCACGACATTACGGTATATATATATATATATATTTATATGTGATATAAATAATAACAATAATATATAATAAAATATACGTACGTATATCTATGTTATAATATAATACAAACTAATTCAACTTAAGTCGGTAGACTATAACCCAATCAAAATAGTCCACCCGCCAGCTGAGGAGTGTTAGAAGATATAAAGCAAACCAAACATAATTAACCTAAAGATTTACCATTTACAAATTACAAGAAATGCGTTGTAAACCCAGGCGAGATGACCCCACACAAATGATGAGTCACTGTTTATAGCATAGTACCTATACATAAAATACAAACTACAGGAAACGGTAAAATTCTATATAAAACTACCAATACTCCACGGTGGGATTGTTATGCATAATGTTAACTATAGAACTAGAAAAATAAAAATTTGCTAATGCTACCTTACAATAACAAAAGTGTAGCATTTACCCTGTTGATAAATGTATATTAAAAATACTAAAAATACAACACAAAGCATAATTATAGAGAACAAAAAATAAAAAATAACAAAAAAATATATTATACAAGAATAAAGTTCCACCATAGACAAGACCGCTTCTCTGTTAATTAATAATATTATAATAATAACATGTAAATCTCAGTGTGATACAACGAGAATGTCGCTCTGTGAGACGCGTTGTACGCTCATCACAACATACATTACAATAAAGTCACATGAGATAACAATAAACGAGAATATCATCTCATCATATCTTTGACAGTAGACAATTCGAAGTCAAAGTGACACATTAGAAAACCTGTGGGCCTACCGCCCAAGTGTCGTCGATATCACAGCCGTCGAAATGTTGCGCTGGTCAAGGTCGACGGCCATTTTGTACCGCCCCATTGATAATCGATGCCGGCGCGGCGTAAGAATGAATGAAACGCTGTTTTTGACAGTTAAATAGCTGCCGCCTAAAAAAATTCAAATCTACGGCGTCGCTTTGAAGTGTCATTTCATTACGGCACCTCATGAGGTGCCGTAATGAAATGACACTTCACACAATGAGCTGTCGTTTTGAATATTATTTTCTTTTGATTGCACCTAACACTGGGCTACTATGGCTTTTATGGGTGCGACTGCCGACGAGTGGATTCTGCCGTCCTATTGCACCTAACACTGGGCTACTATGGCTTTTATGGGGGCGACAGCCGACGAGTGGGTTCTGCCCTCCTATTGCACCTAACAATGGGCTACTATGGCTTTTATGGGGCCGACTGGGTTCTGCCCTCCTATTGTATCTAACACTGGGCTACTATGGCTTTTATGGGGGCGACTGCCGACGAGTGGGTTCTGCACTGACACTGGGCTACTATGGCTTTTATGGGGGTGACTGGGTTCTGCCCTCCTATTGCACCTAACACTGGGCTACTATGGCTTTTATGGGGGCGACTGGGTTCTGCCCTCCTATTGTACCTAACACTGGGCTACTATGGCTTTTATGGGGGCGACTGGGTTCTGCCCTCCTATTCTACCTAACACTGGGCTACTATGGCTTTTATGGGGGCGACTGGGTTCTGCCCTCCTATTGCACCTAACACTGGGCTACTATGGCTTTTATGGGGGTGACTGGGTTCTGCTCTCCTATTGCACCTAACACTGGGCTACTATGGCTTTTATGGGGGCGACTGGGTTCTGCTCTCCTATTGCATCTAACACTGGGCTACTATGGCTTTTATGGAGGTGACTGGGTTCTGCTCTCCTATTGCACCTAACACTGGGCTACTATGGCTTTTATGGGGGCGACTGGGTTCTGCTCTCCTATTGCATCTAACACTGGGCTACTATGGCTTTTATGGGGGTGACTGGGTTCTGCTCTCCTATTGCACCTAACACTGGGCTACTATGGCTTTTATGGGGGTGACTGGGTTCTGCCCTCCTATTGCACCTAACACTTGGCTACTATGGCTTTTATGGGGGCGACTGGGTTCTGCCCTCCTATTGTACCTGCGACTAATTAAAACACTCTTTAATCTTTACCTTACCTACTTAAACGTTTATGCTGTGTTGTTTGTTGTTTTCGTATGTTTCAGAAGGAAGGAATAAGCGAAGGAGTTGGAGGACGAAAGTCCATTGTCGGCAGTCGCCCCCATAAAAGCCATAGTAGCCCATTGTTAGGTGCAATAGAAGGGCAGAACCCAGTCGCTCCCATAAAAGCCATAGTAGCCCAGTGTTAGGTACAATAGGAGGGCAGAATCCACTCGTCGGCAGTCGCCCCCATAAAAGTCATAGTAGCCCAGTGTTAGGTACAATAGGAGGGCAGAACCCAGTCGCCCCCATAAAAGTCATAGTAGCCCAGTGTTAGGTGCAATAGGAGGGCAGAACCCACTCGTCGGCAGTCGCCCCCATTAAAGCCATAGTAGCCCAGTGTTAATTGCAATAGGATGGCAGAACCCACTCGTCGGCAGTCGCCCCCATAAAAGCCATAGTAGCCCAGTGTTAGGTGCAATAGGACGGCAGAACCCACTCGTCGGCAGTCGCCCCCATAAAAGCCATAGTAGCCCAGTGTTAGGTGCAATAGGACGGCAGAATCCATTCTTCGGCAGTCGCACCCATAAAAGCCCAGTGTAAGGTGCAATCGGTATCGTAATCAACCGTCGGAAAAGAAAATAATATTCAAAACGACAGCTCATTGTGTGAAGTGTCATTTCATTACGGCACCTCATGAGGTGCCGTAATGAAATGACACTTCAAAGCGACGCCTTAGATTCGCCCACTGGGCCTACCACCCAAGTGTCGTCGATATCACAGCCGTCGAAATGTTGCGCTGGTCAAGGTCGACGGCCATTTTGTACCGCCCCATTGATAATTGATGCCGGCGCGGCGTAAGAATGAATGAAACGCTGTTTTTGACAGTTAAATAGCTGCCGCCTAAAAAAAATTCAAATCTACGGCGTCGCTTTGAAGTGTCATTTCATTACGGCACCTCATGAGGTGCCGTAATGAAATGACACTTCACACAATGAGCTGTCGTTTTGAATATTATTTTCTTTTGATTGCACCTAACACTGGGCTACTATGGCTTTTATGGGTGCGACTGCCGACGAGTGGATTCTGCCGTCCTATTGCACCTAACACTGGGCTACTATGGCTTTTATGGGGGCGACAGCCGACGAGTGGGTTCTGCCCTCCTATTGCACCTAACAATGGGCTACTATGGCTTTTATGGGGCCGACTGGGTTCTGCCCTCCTATTGTATCTAACACTGGGCTACTATGGCTTTTATGGGGGCGACTGCCGACGAGTGGGTTCTGCACTGACACTGGGCTACTATGGCTTTTATGGGGGTGACTGGGTTCTGCCCTCCTATTGCACCTAACACTGGGCTACTATGGCTTTTATGGGGGCGACTGGGTTCTGCCCTCCTATTGTACCTAACACTGGGCTACTATGGCTTTTATGGGGGCGACTGGGTTCTGCCCTCCTATTGTACCTAACACTGGGCTACTATGGCTTTTATGGGGGCGACTGGGTTCTGCCCTCCTATTGCACCTAACACTGGGCTACTATGGCTTTTATGGGGGTGACTGGGTTCTGCTCTCCTATTGCACCTAACACTGGGCTACTATGGCTTTTATGGGGGCGACTGGGTTCTGCTCTCCTATTGCATCTAACACTGGGCTACTATGGCTTTTATGGGGGTGACTGGGTTCTGCTCTCCTATTGCACCTAACACTGGGCTACTATGGCTTTTATGGGGGTGACTGGGTTCTGCCCTCCTATTGCACCTAACACTTGGCTACTATGGCTTTTATGGGGGCGACTGGGTTCTGCCCTCCTATTGTACCTGCGACTAATTAAAACACTCTTTAATCTTTACCTTACCTACTTAAACGTTTATGCTGTGTTGTTTGTTGTTTTCGTATGTTTCAGAAGGAAGGAATAAGCGAAGGAGTTGGAGGACGAAAGTCCATTGTCGGCAGTCGCCCCCATAAAAGCCATAGTAGCCCAGTGTTAGGTGCAATAGAAGGGCAGAACCCAGTCGCTCCCATAAAAGCCATAGTAGCCCAGTGTTAGGTACAATAGGAGGGCAGAATCCACTCGTCGGCAGTCGCCCCCATAAAAGTCATAGTAGCCCAGTGTTAGGTACAATAGGAGGGCAGAACCCAGTCGCCCCCATAAAAGTCATAGTAGCCCAGTGTTAGGTGCAATAGGAGGGCAGAACCCACTCGTCGGCAGTCGCCCCCATTAAAGCCATAGTAGCCCAGTGTTAATTGCAATAGGATGGCAGAACCCACTCGTCGGCAGTCGCCCCTATAAAAGCCATAGTAGCCCAGTGTTAGGTGCAATAGGACGGCAGAATCCACTCGTCGGCAGTCACACCCATAAAAGTCATAGTAGCCCAGTGTTAGGTGCAATCGGCATCGTAATCAACCGTCGGAAAAGAAAATAATATTCAAAACGACAGCTCATGAGACGCGGTCGATTTGAATTTTTTTAGGCGGCAGCCATTTAACTGTCAAAAACAGCGTTTCATTCATTCTTACGCCGCGCCGGTATCGATTATCAATGGGGCGGTACAAAATGGCCGTCGACCTTGACCAGCGCAACATTTCGACGGCTGTGATATCGACGACACTTGGGCGGTAGGCCTGCAGAGGGGGCCTACCGCCCAAGTGTCATCGACTTGAACTCGATTCCGACGGTTGATTACGATGCCGATTGCACCTAACACTGGGCTACTATGGCTTTTATGGGTGCGACTGCCGACAAGTGGGTTCTGCTCTCCTATTGCACCTAACACTGGGCTACTATGGCTTTTATGGGGGCGACTGGGTTCTGCTCTCCTATTGCATCTAACACTGGGCTACTATGGCTTTTATGGGGGTGACTGGGTTCTGCTCTCCTATTGCACCTAACACTGGGCTACTATGGCTTTTATGGGGGCGACTGGGTTCTGCCCTGCTATTGTACCTAACACTGGGGTACTATAGCTTTTATGGGGGTGACTGCCGACGAGTGGGTTCTGCCCTCCTATTGTACCTAACACTGGTGTCCAGTATATTTTACCGCTTCAAGCGTCGCCCTACGGATATGCGGCCGGTCGGCACCATGTGTTTGGGTCGGTCCTTACCTGAGCACAGCCTGAGGTCCGATGCCGCCGAACGGCTATAAAACGAGCGGCTTGGAGCGAATTCTTTTTTAGTTTAGCCCATCGCGTCCTACGAGCAAGAACACAGGAAGAGGTCCGACTCCCCGAGAGAGTAAAATCCACGTGCAGTAAAAAAAACCGCGTGTACTCCACGTGTAGCAAAAACCACGTGCTCTCGGATCGAAAAGTAAAATAAATAACACGTTGAAACCTTTACTTTGTTTCAATCGAAATAAATACAGTCCACAACAACGTTTGGTCCTCCGAGAAGCCGGATTGAAGAAAGAAAACCAGCTTCAAGAGATTTCAAGACAATCAAGTAGAAAATCAAGCTTCAAGAAAAATACTTCGACTTCCAGAACAATGGTGTTAACAAGAAGCCAAGCTGATGCAGATCAAGCTCAAGCTCGACAGGCAGAAGAGGACCTGAGACAGCAGCGCATTGAAGATGAAATGCGCCGCAGACTAGCTCAAGGTCCACCGGCATCGCCAAGCACGCAGTTGAGTATGGGGTCCGGGGCCGGGACTACGATCGACGCCCCCCTCGGCACCTCTAGATTGAAGCCCGGGAACCTACCCCGAACTGGTTCACCGGGAAGGTCGGTGAGATCGCACCGCTCAACTGCAAGTGCGGCAGCTCGGGCCCGATTAGCCGAGTTAGAAGCAGCAGAGAAGCTGGCGGAGTTAAAGAAGAAGGAAATCGAAATTGAAGCCGACTTGATCAGAAAAAGGCTGGCCGCCGACCTCACGGCCATCCGAGATGAAAAAAGTGTCCACGAAGAAGCAACTACGGACGTCAACAACAGAAAAGTAGACGAATGGCTGCAAACGAACCCCGTCGCGTCAAGAATTGAACCCGAAGAGCAGAGAACGCGAAACAAGGAAGATCGGCACCTCCGGTTTGGTAGGCGTGACAGATCCGTCACGCCTACGAGAAGAAGCCTAGATCAACTAACCGAGGTAATGGAGCGTCTAGCTAGACCCAAAATACATTGTGCAGATCTGCCAACGTTCTCCGGGGCTCATGGAGAGTGGCTCACGTTCAAAGCCGCTTTCACCGATTCTACGAAGCTGTAAAGTATAACGGCGATAGAGAATCTACAGCGACTAAAGAAAAGCCTAACCGGGGAAGCGCGGGACATCGTGGCGGCACTACTAGCGACTGCGACAGATCCGGAAGTGATACTCCGAACATTGGAGCAGTCATTTGGCCGTCCGGAAGTATTAATCGACAAGGCGTTTGAAGACCTGAAAAAGCTACCAAGGCCAGGTTCGTCAGCGGTAGACATGAACAACTTCGCTATACGAGTACAGAACGTCGTGTGTGTACTACAGAGCATCGACCAGCGGGGATATCTGTACAACCCGGCGCTAGTGAGAGAAGTATTGAACAAGCTGAGCGCGCAGACGATACCTGTATTTTTTTGTTTTTGTCGTGCGGAATTCCCTTCGGATACCCCCCCGCCGGCCAGCGGGGGCGGTTATGTCGGGCTTGCACCGACTAAAACCGCACGCCGTCTCGGGTCTTCAGACGCCGGGGTGTAAGGTTACCCATAGAGCATATCCCTCGCACCCCGGCTGACCCTGGGCCATCTCACCACTAACAGCATCGCTCATCCTGTCTCCTCTGAAAGCAGAGGAGTACGGAGAGCGATGTGTTCCCGCCAC
This sequence comes from Cybosia mesomella, assembly GCA_946251805.1. Classification (NCBI taxonomy): domain Eukaryota; kingdom Metazoa; phylum Arthropoda; class Insecta; order Lepidoptera; family Erebidae; genus Cybosia; species Cybosia mesomella. The sequence continues at coordinate 21,302,669 of OX276390.1, read as the reverse complement.
GTTGGGTATTGGCCGACGATCAATGCCAACCCTATGAAGGGGTGAAGGGGAAGCCTTTGACCGCCGCCCAGGGTGTACCGGCCGCTCCGATTCCGTTCCCCCTGGACTGCAGCGGGATCGGAATCGGAGCGACACTCGAGGAGGTTACCCAACACACACCCCCGCGCAGACGATACCTCGGCTAGAGCTACAAGCAGCGGTCATCGGGTCAAGACTAGCGTCGACGATTAAGAAAGAGCATCGGGTCAAGATTGACAAAACCGTGTACTGGACCGACTCAACCACGGTGATACACTGGGTACGTAACGACGAGCGACGCTACACTCCGTTTGTATCTCACCGCCTGGGCGAAATCTCCGAGCTTACTCACAGCAAGGAGTGGCGATGGGTGCCGACCGAGCAGAACGTGGCCGACGACGCAACACGCATCACCTACTCACCGATCACCGCGGGCGACAGATGGTTTCGAGGTCCGGAGTTCCTGTTGCGACATGAGAATGAATGGCCGGCAGATAAGACACAACCAATGGAAGACTGCGAAGTACTACACGTCAGCGAGAAGAGCGAAGAAATTCACGCGTGGTTACCCGACCCAGCGCGATTCTCTAACTATAACCGTTACGTTAGAGCCGCCGCCTACGTGTTAGCCTTCGTGGACAAGTGTCGCCGCCGAACGTCGCATCTGGGAACTACACACATTGAAAAGGCTGAGAACGCAATCCTCAGTCGCGTGCAGTACGAGAGCTTCGAGGAAGACATCGTGCGACTACAGACCGCTCGCGCTATCTCTAAAGCGAGTGAAGTGTGGGGGGTTCCGGTGGATAATAATAAACACGTCGTTACTCAGAGACACCTTTAATGAGACTCTTCCTACATCGAATATGTTGACATTATATATCTATTATGCTTACACGCTAAGTACTCCACACTACATCATAGGGGTACGAGAGAAAAAAAATTTATGAAAATACATTTTTTTTTTTTGTACATAGAAGTTTTCTACAAAACTTGCTCGTCATAGAAAGAACTGTAAGAGTAAATACAGTAATAATCTTATATCTAACACAGGTTAACAATAGTTAAAAAAATACATAGGTGATAGAAAAGTGTATAAGTGACCATTATTTTTTAAACAATTTTGTTCGATTTTTATGAACAATTTCAATTTTATTATTTTTCATAATTTTAACATTAGGTTCCAAATCTTCAACTACAATATATGGACCTTTGTACAAGTCATTTAATTTACTTGCAGTTTCATTTTTTAACAAGATTAAATCATCTTTTCTATACATTATTTGATTTACATTTTTATCATACACATTTTTTCGTGTCTGTTTACTATTTAACAAATTATTTCTAGCATCTTTTTGTGCTACTTGCAATCTATATTTAAGCTCTAAGCTATAATTATCAGGATTATATAAAGGTTCTACATTAGTTATTATTCTACTCGGAATTTGGCAATGTTTTCCAAAAACTAATTCATATGGAGCATATTTAGTTGATGAATGTACCGTATTATTAAAAGAAAAACACCAAAATGGAAGCCATTGGCTCCAAGTTTCAGGAAAATTATTACATTGTATTCTTAAAAATGCACCTAAATTTTTGTGCGCATTTTCAAGTGATCCTATTGTTTCGTGATGATATGAAGTAGAATTTAACTTTTCTATATTTAAAAGTTTACAGACTTCTGTCAATGTAGAAGACATAAATTCTATACCTTTATCTGTGGCTATGGTTTTTGGTATTCCGAATCTTAAAATAAAATTATTAACAAAAGCTCTTGCTACAGTAACCGCTTCCTTATTCGGAATAGGATACGCCTCGACAAATTTACTTTATTCACATTGTAACGTTAAAATATAGTTGTTACCGTCTATATCTATATCTAAGGGGCCCACTAAATCTAAAAATATTTTCTCAAAAGCATATGACGCTGTGGTTGTTATCACCATAGGTTCCTTAGTTTTACGTGAAAATTTAGACTTTTGGCATTTTTCACATTTACTTATAAAATCTCTAACATCTTTTTCTATTTCAGGCCAGAAATATTTTCGCCTAATATTATTAATCATTCTGCGTACACCAGCGTGTCCGCTTGTTGGTAATAAGTGATAATCATTAATAATGAATCTTTTATCTTTTTCGTCACATATTCGTTTAATACCTCGTAAAATGCATATACGTGGTGGACGAGGATCCGTCCCTAAATCTTTATTTTTAATCTCTTCTATAAGATCTTTTATAAATAACGCGTTATTAGTATTTTTTATTACACATATTTCGTCGACGTTTATATTTTTACACAATTGACTTAATTTTTCCACAAAAACGGCTCGCGTGTATTGTGTCTTAAAATCAAGATTAACGTATAATATTCTATTATTTCGAGAAAATGCAAAACACTCATTTTCTACATTTATACTCATTGATTTCCTAATCCAGTTTAATTCTTTTCCTTCTACTAAAGTCATTTCTATTCCTTCACTCGGTTTCTGCAATGATTCCACGATTTTCGGTTGATCAGGCCGATTATCAGTGTCGTTATCAACGATTTGAGTACTATTCCCACTATCTCCTATATTTTGTAATTTATGTTTCTGAGCTCTAGTCATAACATTAACTACATTCTCATTAATACACTTTAATTCATCTGAAGTTATCGATATTCTGGACAACGCGTCCGCTACAGCGTTATCGCTTCCTTTAATATAAACAATGTTAAAATCATACTCTTCCAATGTTAGTCTAAATTTTAATAATCTACTCGATGGATCTGTCATCCCAAATAAATACAACAATGGTTTATGATCTGTCATGATAGTAAATTTTTTACCTAATAGGTAAGGTCTAAAATATTTAATTCCCCAGACAATAGCTACTAACTCTTTCTGAATTGTTGGGTAATTTCTTTCAGCTTTATTTAGGGATCTGCTTGCATAAGCGACTGGTCGTAAGTCTTTGTTACATAAAACTGTACCAATGGCAGTGCCAGAAGCATCAGTTTGCAATACAAATTCATTATTATCTGAAAAATCTGGATACTGTAAAACAGGAGGAGATATTAATGCCTTTTTCAAAAATTTAAATGAATTTTCACACTGCTCAGACCAATTGAATGGTACATCTTTACGACACAAGTAATTTAAAGGGATAGTAATTTCAGCAAAATTATTAATGAATTTTCGGTAGTAGTTACAAAATGCAACAAAACGTTTTACTTCATCTATATTTTTAGGTGTAGGATAATCTTCAACGACTTTAATTTTTTGTTTATCTGGTTTAATTCCTTCTGCTGACACAGTATGACCTAAGTATAACAATTCTTTTTTCAGAAAATTACATTTATTTGGATTTAACTTGAGATTAACTTTTCTAAGTCTTTCAAAAACGTCTATTAAATTCTTATTATGGCTATCTAGATTTCGTCCAAAAATAACAAGATCATCTAAGTATATAAAACATTTCTAATAGGTAAGGCCAGACATAGCAATAGTCATTACCCTTGAAAATGAACTAGGACTGGTCTTAAGACCCATTGGCATTCGCTTCATCTGGTATTGTCCACTACTTGTTGTAAATGCAGTTAATTTTCTAGAATCAGGGTTTAAAAGCACCTGATAATAAAATCTTATTACTTATGACTAAGGTCTAGATGAGTAAAATAGATGGCACCAGAAAGGGATTCTAAAATATCAGTAATGTTTGGTAAAGGGAATTTATCATCTTGTATAACTTCGTTCAATTTACGGTAGTAATAACTAATCGCCATTTTTTGCTATCACCATCAGATTTTTTCGGTACCAGTAAAATAGGACTGGACCACTCACTTTGTGTTTCCTCAATAAAATCGTCTTTTAACATTTGTTTGATCTGTGTATCTATCTCAGGTTTTTGACTATATGGTAATCTGTATGGCTTAGTATAAACAGGACTAGAATTTGGTTTCAAATAAATATTATGTTCATATATATTATTAATCGTTAGCTTGTCACCTGGTAAGTTAAAAATATCATTATATTTAGAGCAAATAGCTTCTATGGTTTTACGCTCAGTAGTATGCAAATGATCTAACTTTAATAACGATAATAAAGTTTCAGCTCGCTCAGCATTAGATCTACATTTATCAAAATGACATATTTGATACTCATTTAATGGTTGTAATTCTGGTTCAAAAATAGGTATGGTAACCGAGTCGGTTCCAGTGTTTAATATCTTAATTGGTATTACATTATTAATTGGTTTTACTATAACTGCTGCTAAAAATAAATCTTTGTCAAATTGTTTTGGTATAACAACATAATCATGATTCGTTTGTTTATTTTTTAACGATATATAGTGAATAGATTCACTTCTTGCCGGGATAGTTAAATAATTATAAGATACATTAGATGACGTGTAAAGTGGTATAATTGCTTCACCTTCATTATGTAAAATTAAATTATTATTTTCCAAGTCAATATGTGAATAAAATTTTGATAAAAAGTCTAACCCAATAATTCCATTGGATTTACAAGGTAAATCATCGAATACATAAAATTTATGACGAAAATACTTACCATTTTCGGTACACAACGTAAGATAGACATAACCCTCTGAAAATATTTTACCATCAATTCCATTTATTTCAATATTATCGGTATACAAATTAATACGTCTTGTCAAAACTTTTTTTGTAATAGCTGATATGGATGCTCCAGTATCAAGCAACCATGAACATTTTAAATTATTAATAATATTGAAATGCACAAATCTTACATTTTCGTTATATGTCAAAATATTATAGCATTTAGGGCCGAAAAAATTGATTCTCATTCCCTGAATTTTCATTTCCTTGTTTAGAGTCATCGCTCACTTGAGCTGACAAAATTTTTCGTTGACCTTGAGTTTCTCTACCACGAGTATATCTAGGATTATTGTAATAATTATTATGTCTAAAATTATTACCTCTTCCACGGCTATATGCACTGTATCCACCGCGCCGATTGCCGATAAAACGCTTATTCTGATAAGCATAATTATTATTATAGGTATGACCTTGAGAAAAATTACCACGGTATTGGGAACCGCGTCCATAACCTTGATGATAACGGGAGCCTGGTCTACTAAAATTACGACTAAATCTATTATTAATCGACTTACCTCTTACATTAAAAATGTTATTCGAAGTCGAAGGTTGAGCTAGCTCTTCGTCTTCAGCTGCACGTACTGCATCTTTTAGCTCTGAGTAGTTACGGGCCGAGATAATGGTACCTAAACGTTTGTATTTAAGACCATCACAAAACTTTTTAATTGTAAAACTCTCATTAATAGGTCTCAGGATGCCATACGCTACCTCATCACCGTTAGCTTGTGAAATCGTCAGATCTAATAATAACTCGGATAGTTTATTGCCGTACTCGTTAATAGATAAATTATTTTGTTGCAAATTATGGATCTGGCTAAGTATAGAATTAGCAGATTTTTTAGTGAGTAAATATTTTTGCATGTCTACTATAAGGCTCGATGCGTTACTATAATTGGTTTTTAATTTTAATTTAGCGCTTTTATTAATTCTAGTTTTTAAAACAAAATTAATTAATGTAGCTTTTTGATCTTCTTTAAGGCAACTGTTATATAATTCTACGGCGTTAATTATTTTTGCGGTCGTCTCCTCCGAACCATCCATGATAGGAATCAAGGATGTTCCAGTCTTTATATCAAAATTCTCCATATTTGTATAATGATTGCTATCTACTTCAATAGGTAAATTATATGAGCAAATTTTACCATACACATCCTCAATTTTTCCTCTCAAAATATCGTAAATGTACTCAGCCTCTTCTAAAGAAAGATTCTTTTCGAGAATAAGTCTTATAATTGTTTCATAAGAAGAATATAACTCCTTAGCTCTCGTTATATATTTAGTAACATTATCTTTATATTGTAGCCTCCTAGTAGGGCCTAACTTTCTTAATGTTATTTGAATATGTAATAATTCATTAAAAATAGTCTCTAGATCTTTTTCCATTAAGATCTTCAATAAACACAATTAAAGAAAGACACATGTTTGCTCATTAAAGCATAAAAAAAAATTCAAGCCAAATTCCGATTAGTTTTCATAGATATTACACAATAACCGAAACTAGGTATGCATGTACCCATTTCAATAAAATGACTTAAGTATACCTGTATACTAGTTATACATTTCGTATGAAATTACATAATTAATAACGTAGAGCGGAAACAAGAAAAAAAAAAATTTTTTTTTGGTCTGTGTACCAAAAATTTGTCACGTTGAACAACACCCGGGATAAATCACTCACGATTTTTATAGTTCTGAGAAAGTACACAGCATTAAAAAAAAAAAATAAACAAGGTTTCCTCACGACATTCCGGGCGTCACTGGGTGTGCAGATCTCGACGAGGTCAGCATGCTCTCAAATAATGTCGGAAGAACCCCGATTCTCATTCCGGTCTGGGTCTCGCCTTCCGGACAGCCGCAAACGCATCCTTCGCACCAATTCTGTATCAATTTTTGCCGCAATCCACCTCTTCTGCTTATCCAAGATTTTTCTCGCCAAAATTACAATAATGATTATCGCCAACACTGTGAGCGCAACTGCCACCAGGATGTTATTTAAGTGTAGATGATTTTCTATAACCGTATTGCTGCCCCCTGAAGCATTCTGTGTGACCGCCACGTCCTTGTCCTCAGTCTTTGAGTATGATTTTCCCATGATTCCATAAAAACAAAACAAAAATTATTACAATGCGACGTGCGAAAGAAACGATAGTCGAAATCATTGTGTTTTTTTTCTTGATTTCATAACGCAAAAATTATTAGTCGTCTAAGTTGGAGCACTGAGGCACACAGGAATCCGCTGAATTGCAGTATTCGCCCGCTACCCGATACGCCGTTGTCGCGCACCTGGGCGCTTGCGCAAGGCAGAGGTCGCCATGAAGTGTGGGGGGTTCCGGTGGATAATAATAAACACGTCGTTACTCAGAGACACCTTTAATGAGACTCTTCCTACATCGAATATGTTGACATTATATATCTATTATGCTTACACACTAAGTACTCCACACTACACGAGTCATCTGTACAAACTAGACCCAGTATTAGAAGATGGGTTACTACGAGTCAAGGGACGCATCGGAGCAGCCACCGCGCCAGTAGAGACAAAGAAGCCCGTCATACTCGACGGCCGACATCGCGTTACCAAAATGATAGTGATGCGAGAACACCGGGCCGCCGGACACGCCGGGCGCGAGCGGGTCACGAACGACCTGCGGCAGCGGTACTGGATCATCCATCTGCGACCCACCGTACGAGCTACGGAACGAGACTGCGGCCTATGCAGGAAACGAAGAGCAAGACCGCAGCCACCAGCGACGGGAGACCTGCCTCGGGAACGCCTCGAGCCCTACCAGCGACCTTTCACTCACTGTGGGTTAGACTATTTCGGACCCATGGTCGTGAAAGTGGGACGTCGCCGGGAGAAGAGATGGGGCGCCCTGTTCACCTGTCTTACGTCGAGAGCAGTACACCTAGAGATCGTCGCATCACTCACTAAGAGCTCCGCCATCATGGCGCTCAGGAGGATGGCAGCACGGAGAGGTTGGCCGAGAACGATATACTCGGACAACGCCACCAACTTCCATGGAGCAGATAAGGAGCTGAGGACAGCGTATGAAGAGTGGATGTCGGCGCTACGAGATCTGGGACAGTTACACGCGGTCAACTGGCGTTACATACCGCCGGGAGCACCGAATCAAGGCGGCGCGTGGGAGAGATTAGTTCGGTCAGTGAAAACAGCGTTGTCGGCGACTCTACACGAAAAAGAGCCGACCGAGGAAGTATTGGGGACTCTGTTAACCGAAGCAGAGTTCTCCATCAACGCGAGACCGCTAACCCACGTGAGCGTCAACCCGAAAGACCCAGAGGCGTTGACCCCGAACCACTTCTTGTTGGGGTCATCGACAGGCTTGCCAACAACCGGGCCCTGTCAGTACGCCGATCGTCGAACATGGAGGAGTTGTCAAGCCCTCGCCGACCACTTTTGGAGTAGATGGGTACGCGAGTACTTGCCTACATTAGTACCGCGCGGCGAGCCGAGCAGTCAACGACGACCTTTGCAGAATGGAGACATCGTGGTGGTAGTCGACCATACTCTACCACGCAACGTGTGGCCTATGGGCGAGGTCACCCGCACCTACGTTGGTCCCGACGGTGGAATTCGGATGGCGGACGTCAGGACAAGATCCGGAATATTCAAGCGGCCCGTAAGAAAACTCGTCGTGCTGGAGAAAGCCGTTCCGCAGACTGCTGCACTGGGGGGAGAACTGTCCAGTACGCCGAGCGAAGCCGCGTGATTATGTAAAATATATATGTGGAATAATTTGTAATTAGGAATAGGAATTAGGAATAATTGTATTAGATAAGGTCCTAGTGTATAAGTGAATAAACACGTGTAGAGTAAGACCTTAGGATAAAATAGAATAAGGAATAACTGTAGATTGTAAATGTACATATTTTACCGCTTCAAGCGTCGCCCTACGGATATGCGGCCGGTCGGCACCATGTGTTTGGGTCGGTCCTTACTTGAGCACAGCCTGAGGTCCGATGCCGCCGAACGGCTATAAAAAGAGCGGCTTTAGCCCAACGCGTCCTACGAGCAAGAACACAGGAAGAGGTCCGACTCCCCGAGAGAGTAAAAACCACGTGCAGTAAAAAAAACCGCGTGTACTCCACGTGTAGCAAAAACCACGTGCTCTCGGATCGAAAAGTAAAATATATAACACGTTGAAACCTTTACTTTGTTTCAATCGAAATAAATACAGTCCACAACAACTGGGCTACTATGGCTTTCATGGGGGCGACTGGGTTCTGTCATCCTATTGCACCTAACACTGGACTACTATGGCTTTTATGGGGGCGACTGGGTTCTGCCCTCCTATTGCACCTAGCACTGGGCTATTATGGCTTTTATGGGGGCGACTGCCGACGAATGGGTTCTGCCCTCCTATTGCACCTAACACTGGGCTACTATGGCTTTTATGGGGGCGACTGGGTTCTGCCCTCCTAATGCACCTAACACTGGGCTACTATGGCTTTTATGGGGACGACTGCCGACGAATGGGTTCTGCCCTCCTATTGCATGTTGTAGAATATTTATTATTATTTATTGCACCTAACACTGGGCTACTATGACTTTTATGGGGTCGACTGGGTTTTGTCATCCTATTGCACCTAACACTGGGCTACTATGGCTTTTATGGGGGCGACTGCCGACGATGGAATTTCGTCCTCCAACTCCTTCGCTTATTCCTTCCTTCTGAAACATACGAAAACAACAAACAACACAGCAAAAACAGTTTAAGTAGGTAAGGTAAAGATTAAAGACTGTTTTAATTAGTCGCTAGAAAGCAGAATAATTTAAAAAAGCAAGCTAAAATTGGAAAGACCAAAATTATTTTCAAAGAAAATAATATTCAAAACGACAGCTCATGAGGTGCCGCAATGAAATGACACTTCAAAGCGACGTGTCGGAATGGCCGTCGATTTGAATTTTTTTAGGCGGCAGCTATTTAACTGTCAAAAACCGCGTTTCATTCATTCTTACGCCGCGCCGGCATCGATTATCAATTGGACGGTACAAAATGGCCGTCAAGTCCGTATGTCACAGCCACTTTTTTCCGAAACTATAAGAACTATGCTGTTGAAACTTGGTAAGTAGATATATTCTGTGAACCGCATTAAGATTTTCACACAAAAAAAGAAAAAAAATTTTGGGGGCTACCCATAGGTACTTAGAACTGAAACTCAAATTTTTTTTTCATCTAACCCATACGTGTGAGGTATCTATGGATAGGTCTTCAAAAATGATATTGAGGTTTCTAATATAGTTTTTCTCTAAACTGAGTAGTTTGCGCGAGAGATACTTCCAAAGTGGTAAAATGTGTGTCCACAGGGGGGGGGGGCTGTAACTTCTTATATAAGAGAATGATAAAACTAAAAAAAAATATGATGTACATTACCATGTAAACTTCCACCGAAAATTGGTTTGAACAAGATCTAGTAAGTAGTTTCTTTTAATACGTCATAAATCGTAAAACGCAATTTACCTTTCATTCAATCAACTCAAATATAAAATTTAAAAAAAAGCATTATTATGTTACTTACTGCTACGGTACTCTTCATGGGCGAGTCCGACTCGCACTTGGACGCTTTTTATCTGCTTTTCTGTTTGTCTCTTATAGATAGATAGATAGATATAAACTTTATTGTACACCAATCAGAATAAGCATATATCGTAAACTTAATTATCATATGTACAAATGGCGGCCTTATCACTAAAAGCAATATCTTACAGGCAACCTTTGGTTGGACATGAATCCTAAATAAGCTAAATCGTACATTGGGTGATTATTGATGTAACAGGAAATAAAAGAGAACTAACGACTGGGTGTAGGATTATGATAATTGTTTTTTTTTTAAACTAATGGAACAAACATTTCAATACTAGAATTCTATCATGTAGTATTTCATAGAACCTGTAAGATTTACCTGTCTTTTAGGCTTAGTTTTCTTTAGAGTTATTTATAAACAGTTGTACATCATTATTTTAGGATGTTTTGTAAAAGTGTGAAAAATAATAATAAAATGATAGTAAAATAAATTCAAGGTGTAGTTTTCACCTCATTACGATTTTATTATAATGTAGGTATAAGATTATCACTTCTGAATTGAGTAAGTAGGTTGAGGTACCTCTCGCGGTTGGAAGTTAAAAAATCAATCAATAAATTGTGTATACCAAATAAACAAAATAAAAAAAGAGTGCCGACAGAAGTAAAAACACGAAATAATATTTACAGAGCCATTTTTGTTGTTCATTACGAATCAATTCGAAACTTCATCAAGGTCAGAACCAAATCGTTCATCAGCCACAAAGAAGATGACGTGTTTGTAAAAAAATATGGAAGGCGTCACAGGTATCCGAAGGGATTTCCGCACGTAAAAAAAAAAAAAAAAAGGCGTCACAGTGACGATGATGTGAGTTCCATGTTTTTGTTTACCAAAAAAGTGCTCAACGCGTATAAAGAAATTTTCATGTCAAAAAAAAATTGTGTACTTAAGTACGCACGTAAGAAATTTTATTTCTTTGAATTTAGTCTCACCATTTTCCCTAACGCGCCCAAAGGAGTATAACTTTAAAAAAGCAAGTTATAACTGAAAAAAACTGTTAGATAACATGGTCATTTTTAGTAAGCAGTTATATAAACAACAACAAGCGTTGTTAACTTTATAGGTTGTCAATGGCTTATTTGGATAAATATCCGTTATCAACCGTTGCCGTTGTTTTACATACATTGTTGGTAAGAGTAAACGGGACAGACATAATATCTTTTGCCCTTATCTGCGTATGCGGTTTTTTTAAAAAGACAAAACTGACAGAAACTGTCCTACTAGAATAAAAATGCACTAGTTCAGTAGGTGACGGCTGATTTTGATGTGTCGTTTTAAATTATTCTCATAACCATAGACTAGTGTTCAGCAAGTAAAAACCAAAGTACCCATATATCCTTTTAAAAATATATAGCTCAGAAATTATAAACTTGAATGCAGTGCGTATAAATATAAGTTTTTAATATAATAAAACACCTGAATTATTGCGAATTCAGTGCGAATATTCATTATTGATTAAGTATTTAAAAAATATTGATTAAAAATAAATAAATTTGTTTCATTTTGTTTTAATGAAAAAATTAAATTATTCATTTTTAATTGTTTTCTAATCATCACTCGTTTAGTATTAACATAGCTCGTTCCTCCATGCTCATACATGCGCAGAAGTTCATGGAAACAATGAGGTTTTATTACATATATTTTAGGAAATTTTCATACCCTGGCAATAAAAAAATACGATCGGTATATACGCTGATAGCCAGTCTATAGCTTTAGCTTTTATCCTCCGTCTACGCTCAGACATGATAAGACAATCTCTGAGATTCAGAAAGACATTGACAGTCTTGGGCATATTGTTTACATGTAAGTACAGTGTTATAAGTTTAAACAAATGCTTGCGGCTTAATTGAGTTGTTTTTCAAACGATTCGGTTTGTATCCGGGACAGACTTTACTTGAGCACAAAAAATCTCACATATTATCTTCTACAGTGCTACATGGATCGTCAAATAGTATTAAAATGTTTTGAATTACTCGAACTGGATAAATATGATATTTATTACTAAAATAGTAAATTATCTTATCCATAAGTCATGAAAACTGTGTACTAAAAATTCGAAATATTTTTCAGTACTTCTGTTATTCTTTATTCTTTCGAAAGACAACAAAGGGAATGGAATGCGCCAAAGAGTTGATGATATCCAGGAATTAAATTACAGAGGTTTTAATCAACGAGTTGAGGATAAAGTAATTATCATTGAAAATAATATGGATAAGCCAATGGAATCAAAAAGCAATGACGATGGTACGAAACTTGAACTATTAGAAGCAAAAACAAGAATAGAACAGTTAGAAAAAAAAATTGCAATTCTTGAAGGAAGAATGCCACTGAAGTATCCAGATGTTAAATTTCTTGGATACAAAGAAAGGAAGAGAATATTGGTAAGTACCTAAGTACATATTATAATTATAAAATATTGAGACTATCATATTGTAAAAAAATTCCTAACAGTATTACTTTCACTGCCAAAATCTTCTCATTTCACTTGTTTTCTTATTTAGATTTCTATTTATGTACACCTATTTACTTTCTCTTGTTTTAACCGAAATTACTAGCATTCCTGTTAACCCCTCCAGCTAAGCTAAATTGTTTCTGTGGCCTGGATTTGAAACTGGGGCCTCTCGATCATATATTTACTTAGGATCACTCATATCCACTCCTCTCTTAGCCCTTGCAATCTAAAAATATGTCATAGAAACTTGAGTCTCAACCTGAACTATCTTTGTAAACTTAACTGTTATCTTTTATGATAAGCTTGCAATGGTTACTGAAACAATCAATATATTTTTATACAGAGGTTTTAATCACTATGTAAACAATATTATCACCTCATGAGTAGCTTGTTATATTATCATGGTCAATTTGTTAGACTGTAAATAGTAAACTAAAATTACCATTTCAGTTTACTTTTTACAGCAGTATGAGGACAGACCCCGGGCCCCAGAGTGCAAGCTTTGAATGCAACAGTGATTGGCGCTCAGATGAAGAAGACATAACATAACTTCACGCCTCTATCCCCGAAGGGTTAGGCAGAGATGTGTATTACACACCCACGATTCGCCAGTTATGCTAAGGTACCGAAGCCTATTGAGCCTATTGCCATCTACGTGGCACATTGGGCACATTATTAAGCGAGCGATAATTAACATTTATTAATGCACACATAACTATGAAAAGTCAGAGGTGTGTGCCCGGGGCGACTGGGAATCGAACTCGAGACCTCTTCGCAGCAGTCCGTTACGTACGCCACTGGGCTATCGCTGCTTAAGAAGAGGTTTCTACTAATAATATAAAAGTCAACATTCTTTTGGCTTGGCATTCCATAGTTTTTATGCAGACACCCACTGGCAATAGGCCAAGTCATAATATTTGACAAAGATATAGTCTTTGTAGAATTCTGGCTTGCAGTTGATAAGCAATGCTTCTTATTAAAACAGAACTTCTGTTAGACTTTTTAGTAGGGACATTTACTTTCTAAGAGCTTATACCTCCTTGGGCTTATGTGTGATAGTGGGCATGGGTTGTACCCATTACATGGGACCAAATATAGAGAATGGGGAAATGTAGATGTTTATTCATCTCTGCCTAACCCTTTTGGTTTAATAGATGTGATTATATGTATAATCATATAATATATGAAATGTTCTAATAGCTGCCATTTGTACATAATATGTTGACTGTGTATTCCAATTACCTAAGCATACTGTGTTGGTGTACAAAATTTTTATTTAAATTCTATTCTAGAAAACAAAGTTGTGTTAGTGATAACCGTTTATAACTCGATAACGGGTGACCGATTTGCATGATTTTAGATAAGTCTCCTCCTATAGTGTGCCATTCTGGAGTTTTTGTTTTTCGGATGTCCCCACGGTTGCCCTGCCGCCAGCCAGTGGGGGTAGTTATGTCGGACTCGAACCGACGAAAAACCGCACGCCATCTGCGCTCTCTAATGCCGGGGTGTAAGATGGCCTAATAAGGCAATTCCCTCGCACCCCGGCTGACCCTGGGCCATCTACGGCTTTGAGATATCCAACATAACCTGATTCTAAGGCGGAACGAATTTTGCCGGGTCAACTAGTCTATTATATAAAACATAGTCGTTACTGATGACCGCTTAAAACTCGGGAATGTGTGGGAAGATCCTCATGATCTTTGATTTTTTTGATTTTGTTCGCCTATACTGTGCCATTTTGTGGTGTTTCCTTTGTTTTTTGTTTTTACGGAAATGCTCACGGTTACACCACGTTACCGCCAGTAGGGGTAATTATGTCCGACCAAAACTGCACACCGGCTCAAGTCTCTAAGGTAGCCAAACAAGGCAATTCCTTCGCATCCCGGCAGACCCTGGGCCATCTACGGCTTTAACATGGCCCCTCGGAATATTGTGCAAATATGAGACATTCACGAAATATTTTTTTAAGACGGAACGAAGTTTAGCACAGCTAGTTGCTTTTTACATTTACATGAAAAAAGAGAAAAAAATTCTATGAGTATGCTGTCATTTTCACCTTGAATTAATAAAACAAATACAATTTTAAGGCGAGGGTCCCAGAGGAAGGGTGTTTTTAGATAAGGATTTTTCGAAAGTGAGAAGTCCCTGTATTCTGAGAATCATATATGTTATTCTAGGCTATTCAAACTAGTATTTTCGGTTATCCGATGCACGATGACTTTTACTTTCCTCAATAGAATTTGCTCTCAAAGAATGGTCTAACCCAAAACGGATTCCAGTTTTATTTGAGTTGTGTTCAGGTTAGAAAAATAAAAATGATACCAAAATGAAGGTCATTGATAGGGCGAAAGAAAAACGGTTATTACTTACTGTTTAGATCCCAGGGTACGCTCTTCTACTACTTCTTTCCATAACCTGATTCATTGTGACTTTTACGGGAGCGAGCCGTCTCACATCTTGCTTGGGCCTAGATGCTCAGATCTTAATGGTATATGGAACCCATGGGACCCATGGGTATATGGGCCCCATGGGTGACGTATATCTATGGGGCCCTATAGGAGTATGGGGTGCCATGGGTCTATGTCACCCCATGGGTGTATGGGCCCCATGAGTGATGTGTTTTTGGGGCTCCAAAGGTGAATGGAGTCCCACGAGCGAATGGGTCCCATGGGTTACATATATGTATGGGGCTCATAAGTACTTAGGGGCCCTTTATTGTATGGGCTCCATGGGTTCAGGGGGACGCATCATGATCTTGCACCTTGGCGCCTGGGATCTACTCATTTATTGCTCTTTTTCATTGTTTGTTTCATATAAGCTTTTACGGGAGCGACTTTCTGGAACACAATATTATAATTATTATAACCTTTATTCCCTTTATCAACAGCAACTAGCCGATCTTTTATGTAAATAATAGTTGCATCATTATTTTTGTTGATACTACAACACCACCTTAAGTATACTACGTGGTTTTTTTGTATATTGACGCGACAAACCGGACGCGAACCGCCAGCGCCTTGCTGTGGCGTAGTGGCAACTTTACTATGCCAAAAATACCTAAAGTCGTTGAATACCCTTTTTTTTTTTTTTTTTTTATTATCGTGCGGAAATCCCTTCGGATACCCCCCCGCCGGACAGCGGGGGCGGTTATGTCGGGCTTGCACCGACTAAAACCGCACGCCGTCTCGGGTCTTCAGACGCCGGGGTGTAAGGTTACCCATAGAGCATATCCCTCGCACCCCGGCTGACCCTGGGCCATCTCACCACTAACAGCATCGCTCATCCTGTCTCCTCTGAAAGCAGAGGAGTACGGAGAGCGATGTGTTCCCGCCACGTTGGGTATTGGCCGACGATCAATGCCAACCCTATGAAGGGGTGAAGGGAAAGCCATTGACCGCCGCCCAGGGTGTACCGGCCGCTCCGATTCCGTTCCCCCCGGACTGCAGCGGGATCGGAATCGGAGCGACACTCGAGGAGGTTACCCAACACACACCCCAGTCGTTGAATACCCTCGCCTTAAGTACTTGCTCTAAGATATATTCACTGTGTGTAAAGTACAAGATTGTGGTAATAATTTACATTGCTAACATTACGATAATATGTTTATTATGTTTATAAGATTATGGCATACTTTCTATAATCATTGAAAATATTGATTGTGTGAACTTGGTCTAGATTCTTTTATGCGTTCATAACAACAAGTAAATTTTCATTGCATTTGCCTGTTATTTTCTGTAAGCTTTTTCAGAGTAAAAAATAACCTATATAAGTAACTTATGCCACTTTTGGGTTCATAAATTATTTCCATACAAACAATTGCATTGGCCAAGGTTCTCAAAATCTCAACCGTAATCCAATCGCACCGTGCAGCCTTTCCCAATTTCATGCTTTTCAATGCTTCACAATCTCTGTCATACTGATTTCACTCTCATCTCCACCTTCAATCTCGTCCCAGAGAGGGATTTGCGCTTGCAGATCCTCTTTCTCAAATAGACTTTCAAAGTATTCTTTCCTCCTTCTTTCAAAGTATTCTTTTCTCCTCTCAGAAAAATTCCATCATGGTTACTGATTTTGTACAGTTGTGAAGTCGTATTCATACCTCCTGGCTGCTCTTTTTGCCTTTAAAAACTTACTATTCTGCTGGAAGTTTTCAGACAACCTTCTACTAAATTCATCTCTATCATTCTGTTTCTTTCTTTTCACAACCTCTTTTACCAGACGCTTAAACTTCTTATACTCATCCTTTGCCAATTTTACCTTCTCTTCCGTTGCTTTCCCCATTCTATGATTGGCTCCTGTCGCCAACCAGTTCACCCAAGCCTTTTGAACTTCTACACACATAGTCTTCAGCTTATACTCTTTTCTTACTGTGCACGACACAAATAGACTATGGACACATGTGCCAGTGACATGTAGATTAGTAAGCGTGAATGTAATGAATGAATTATGAAAATATTAGGTTTACGTAAATTAAAAACGTAATTATGTAATTACTTTGATATTAAGCTAAAATAAATAGCTTACTACTGTTATGAGTTACTTTTCTGAGTAATTAAGTATGTTAGAGCCAAATTTAATAAAGAAAGTACACTCCCTGAAAAACATAAGTAGCAAATATAATTACGACAATGCATTACTCAGATTCTAACATAACTTCGTATAAATAGGAAATACGACTTTGTATACTAGTATGTAAGCTTAATTACGCCCCGCGACTGCCTCCCACGACGTAAGAAGCGAATATGCGCTCCCCCGGCTGGTGCCATTTTATTATATAGTAGCTCGCGGGAGGCAGGGGCCATATATAAGTCTGAGGGGTCATTCCGCCCGTCATTCAGCAGCCCGACCTCGAGCGGTACTTATTGCTACTGTCACCCCAGCAGAAGCAGGCCGGGACGGTGGGGCGACTAACGCCCCTCCCCCAAACCGGGGCAAGACGGGGACACCGTGGTTCCCAAACCCGAGGGGGCCATCTCGAAACCGGAGATGGCCCAGGGTCAGTCGGGGTGCGAGGGATATGCTCTATGGGCAACCTTACACCCCAGCGTCTGCAGACCCGAGACGGCGTGCGGTTTTAGTCGGTTCGAGCCCGACATAACCGCCCCCGCTGGCCGGCGGGGGGGTATCCGAGGGGATTTCCGCACGAAAAAAAAAAGAAAGGTATACATATATGGTATATGATTAATATGTAAGTATAATATGAGTTTTATGAATAAATGGAAATGCGGAGGTGAGGTACTTTGGATCGCAGGCCAGCACTGTCAAAGACTATAAAAGCAGGGACCATTTGTTAGGAAATAAGTCTCTCACAGTACGCGGTCAAGAACAAGGAAGCTCAACAGGAAATAGTACATCAAGGGTAGTGCTGGGCCAAGACCATCCAATGCCTCGCTGACGTCATACAAGCCACCCATCCAAAGTGTTTCATTCTTCGACTCAACATCTCAACATACAGTCCACTGAAGCAGACCGCGAAGTGGCAGTCTATTCGGAACCGTACTAGAGGTAGGCTACCACACGTTCAGCAGCTACTTCCACAAGTCCATCTTTAAATAACTTCCAGAATTCTTCAACATCACTGGCTTCGTTTAAACCACGGAGTAAGGAAAGTTAGTGGAGATGTTGCAAGGAAATTTCTCTTCAGAAAAACGTGTAGCCAAATGCGGGTGAGAAGAAGACGCGCGGGGAGTCGAGGTCAGTACCTCATCTCCCCGCGCTCTTTCTCTAAGTCTAAATCGTAATATAAAATCACAGTGCTAAAATTAAATAATATTTAAATGGGAACTACTAAAATCGTTAGACGTGAAGAGGTGACGAACGTGAGTTTTACTGAGATTTGGTTTGACCCCTCCCGCCTGATCTTCTCACGTAATTAATGGATGCTCCCTAAATGATTCGGCTATGGTGCATAGCGAAATCAGCGACAGATGGCTCAATTTTCTTATTTAAATAATATATAATATCCTATTAATATATAAAATTACATTTTACAAATTATTAATCAACTCTTGTGAAATTTTCATAGTACGGATTGAGTTTTTATTAAAAATATCACCAAACATTACAATTCTTTAATTTTAATGATCGCATTTAGTCAGATTACCCAATAAGCCTGCCTCTCTCTCTGGGTTCACGAACCGGTTCCACGGCGCATCTTGTGGGGCATATACTTCTAAAATGAAGATGCGGGTAAGTAAGGCCCACCTTCAACACACCTTGAGTCTTGGGTTCACACACTCGAAATCAGTCATACATTCATTCATTCCGGCGGATAGTATTACAGCAACGTTTTTGCTGGCTCCGCCGAATTCCGCCACTCCCGACCAATACGCTGCATCATCATATCAGCCGTAGGAAGTCCACGGCTGAACATAGGCCTCCCCCATTGACTATCGTCAGTTTGGCTGCATATGGCTCATGAATGGTGGTGACACAACCTTTCCGCTTTGTCTCATTCACACATAGAACATCTAGATGTTTTTTACTCATCAACTGCCTTTCTTCTTCAATTTTATCATTGATGCGCTCTCTAACATTCAATGTAGCTGCCCGAAGCCCACTTTCGCCCCCTCTGGGAACACGACGAAGCAGGTTGCGATCCACGTCGCCGCCATTTTGAATATAATCATTAAACTCCATTGTGTTCCCACGAGTAGCTAGGGAATAGTGGTCCACCCAAACAGGAGCCCCGCATATCTGGAGTCGCGAGCTCGCCACTAGACACGCAGCCTTCGGCATGACAACCATTGGCTTCGCATATCAAATCATGCCAATCTCAACCATCCAGGTACTCCGTTCCAAACTTCCAGCCGTCATTGACAGTTATGACACACTCTATGATTATCTCTGCAGTCCGAGCTAAAAAGAACACTCACATTTATACTATTAGTGAGGAATATTGCAATCATTTAAGCCTACCTCCCGACAGCTACGTGCTATTTTGACCAAATTATCTGTATATTGAAAAATAGTAATTATTGACATATTGATAATATCGATTGTTGAGCTACATCAAAGCAAGCGAATCAGTGAGCTAACATTTTGTAACTCTTTGGAACAAGTTTCGATATGTTTGTAAACATCTTGTTCGCAAAGATACCGTTGATATTTTAACAGCTCGTAAACTCCAACAGGTTTGTAAACATTACATTTAATAAGTGCAATGTTTTATTTGAAATTTTAGAATACGTTAATTAGGTAAAGCTCGATCAAGTTTCAATTTTACGAGTTTTGAAATCAGAGGGCCAATTCTTGTAAAAAATGTTCAAAATTCAATCTGAATCTAGTTTCGATATTATGTCGATCTCCCATTTGTCAAAACAGGTGTTCTCATCACAAAATGTCGAAAATATTGAAAATTTTAATACCAGAACACCTTTTTTGACCTTTGGGAGATCGAGGCTAGATTGAGACTAAATTTAAAAAAAATTTTTAGGGTTCCGTACCTTGTTTTTTTTTTTTTTTTTTTTTTTTTTTTTTTTTTTTTTTTTTATCGTGCGGAAATCCCTTCGGATACCCCCCTGCCGGCCAGCGGGGGCGGTTATGTCGGGCTTGCACCGACTAAAACCGCACGCCGTCTCGGGTCTTCAGACGCCGGGGTGTAAGGTTACCCATAGAGCATATCCCTCGCACCCCGGCTGACCCTGGGCCATCTCACCACTAACAGCATCGCTCATCCTGTCTCCTCTGAAAGCAGAGGAGTACGGAGAGCGATGTGTTCCCGCCACGTTGGGTATTGGCCGACGATCAATGCCAACCCTATGAAGGGGTGAAGGGGAAGCCATTGACCGCCGCCCAGGGTGTACCGGCCGCTCCGATTCCGCTCCCCCCGGACTGCAGCGGGATCGGAATCGGAGCGACACTCGAGGAGGTTACCCAACACACACCCCAGGGTTCCGTACCTCAAAAGGAAAAAACGGAACCCTTATAGAATAACTTCGTTGTCCGTCCGTCCGCTGTCAAAACCGTTTTTTTTTTCAGGAACGCGTGAAGGTAACAAACTGAAATTTATATCTAATACTCAGGTCTATACTGTCCCTTGGAGCTGTGAAAAAATCAAACTTCTAAGCCAAAGCAATCAAAAGATACAGCCGTTTATGCCGCAAATTTTCGAAACTCGCACAGGAATCAAAACCTACAGGGTACTTCCCGTGAACTTAGAATCTTGAAATTTGGTACGAAGTAACGTCTTATAGTACAGACAATGGGAAAATTGCGAAAACCGTAAATTTTTGGTGATTCATATAATAAAAAATATTTTAGAAATTTTTTACGGAACCCTCGGTGTGCGAGTCCGACTCGCGCTTGGCCGGTTTTTTTTATTACCAGAATTGGCCCTCTGATCAGATGTTGAAGTATTACAAACAGAATATGTCTACTAGGTATAGGCACAATATAAATACCAATAGTGACACTTGATTCACCGATATACAGAATTAGCAAGCTGAAGTGGCAGTGGGACGGCTCTCGCGAAGAACTGACAACCGCTGGGGGTAAACGTGTTCTTGAGTGGAGACCGCGACTAGGCAAACGTAGTGTAGGACGCCCTCCGGCCAGGTGGGATGACGACGAGCTGATGCTGGATGCGGCAAGCTGAAGATAGGACGCTATGGCGCTCATTAGGAGAGACCCATGTCCAACAGTGGACTAGCATAGGTTAATGATGATGCTAATTTTATCAAAATAATAATACGGTTGCCATACTTTATAGAACATTGCAACATAGTTTATAAAATAAAATAATAATGGTCAAAAAGCATGAAGAAAAAACAAATTACGCTAAGCCTTGTTGCATGAGGGCAAAACAAACTAATGACAAACAATATTGATAAGGATAATCAACTATGCTTTTGGGATAATTTTGGTACACAGTAACAGTAGCTTACAGTGAGACACCCAAAAATGTCTTGCAGGGAAACCGTTCTGCAGCTTTGGTGGGCTGTTAAGTTAGAAATTTAGAGCGCGTGAGATGCAATCGCGCGGCCTTCGCCGGCCTGTTATTCGAGTAACGGCGGAGATCTATCATAAACCCGGTTAGGCTTTCAGCCATAGTTAAATGCACGGTAGGTAAGTACCTACCTAGTCTCGGCAATAGTCCTAAAATCGGAGACACCGTTTGGGTTTAGTTAGTTCGACTCCGAAATAATCACACTTCAGTATTTGCATGATGATGGGATTTCCACATGCAAAATAATAGCAGTCAAGTTAAACTTTTGAGGATGTTTTGAGATCATCTTCATAATTAACACATTTTGTCCCTTTGATTTCATATTATCGTTGCTTCTAGCGATCATATAAAATCATCGAAGAAATGACTAGGTACCAGCAATATCTAGGGGTGCTTGGTTGGGGACCTCCACGCGGTGCACCCTGGGCAACGGAGACGGCAGCGCCTCTCTCCTAGGGCGGGAGAGACGCTGCCGCCTACGGCCAACTGCGACCGAGGCGAGGACGGCCCTTTTGAGGGCTGTTCGGAAGCTTTCCACGTGTCCCTCTGAGTAGCAGATGGCACAGTGGAGAGCAAGTAAGGGGGCCATCTCGAAACCGGAGATGGCCCAGGGTCAGTCGGGGTGCGAGGGATATGCTCTATGGGTAACCTTACACCCCGGCGTCTTAAGACCCGAGACGGCGTGCGGTTTTAGTCGGTTCAAGCCCGACATAACCGCCCCCGCTGGAGACCCCCCGCTCTCCAGCGGGGGCGGTATCCGAAGGGATTTCCGCACGAAAAAAAAAAAAAAAAAAAGTACCAGCAATATCGCAGTTGAATCGACGATAGCTTAGTGGTTAAGGAGTTAGCCTTACGATCGAGAAGTCCCGGGTTCGAACCCTGGCAATTATACTACCGATGTGAACGTGGGTTCACATCGGTAGCTATCATTGTATCTATCTATCGTACCTCTCCATTTAAGCTAAATTGCTTATAGGAGTGGTCCTATAAGCAAATTAGCTTACATGGAGAGGTAAGGGGGAATACTATTAATTGCGGTTACTAATATTACTTAAAAAATATATTGTGTATCATTGCAGGTAACAGGTGGCGCTGGGTTTGTGGGTTCACATTTAGTTGACGTACTTATGACACAAGGCCATGAAGTCATCGTTGTGGACAATTTCTTCACGGGGCGCAAACGAAACGTTGAGCATTGGTTCGGGCATCGCAACTTCGAAATGATCCACCATGACATAGTTAATCCACTTTATGTAGAGGTACAGTCTCTTATAATAAGTTTATATTGATTATATTGAGTGTCTCTTTGATCATGTTTTATATTTTTAGGCCGATGAAATATATCACTTAGCTAGTCCTGCAAGTCCACCACATTATATGCAAAATCCAGTTAAGACAATCAAGACTAATACTTTAGGAACTATAAATATGTTAGGTAAGTAATAATTTATGGTGGAACTTGTTGCTTGACAACTTTCAATTTGCCATGTTTCCCGACGAATGCAAACACTGGCAAATTGTACATGAAAATAACCTACCTAATGACTTTCCGTCCGACCGTTTCGTTCATCACGTACGTTACGGATTAACTTGTTGATCACGAAATACATTCGTCATAATATGTGCAACAAACACTGAGATTTCTATAGAAGTCTATTGTTCAACATATTTATTATGATATTGCAAAATATAACATTATTTTGCAATATGATAATAAAGCGAAACTAAAATGTTTCATTCAAATACGTCCTTCATATTTTGTACTTCAAATGTCTGGCTCATAAACGAAAATAACTCAATCCTTTAGAATTCATGTAGTCCAGTCAACGAATGGTCTAAAAGAGGGTGTAGAGTGCATGAGCCGGGAATATTTCTTCTGAAACTTGTTAAGGATGCATTTTTTTTTTACCTGCGGAAATCCCTTCGGATACCCCCCCGCCGGCCAGCGGTTATGGTTATGTCGTGTATCGACTAAAACCGCACGGTGTCCTCCCAGTGTCCGTCTCCAATCTCGTCCGTTGCCGGGCACCCCGGGTAAGCCCTCGAAAGGATATGCCCAGGGCTACCGGCGGACTTTGGCCGCCACCGCGGCCTAGCCTGGTGGGGTCGGGTTTTATCCCGCTTCGGTGAGTTGGCAGGCTTGTGTAGGGCCACACGACACGCCTCCGCCACGGCCTGCTGTTGTAAGGACGGCGAGTCGGCCAACTGCCGTCCACAGGCCCCGATCATGGAGGTCGGTAGTCCCGGGCGTAGATGAGTCTGCGGCGTCCTCGACGCAGAATGCGAAACTCGGGGGGCAGGGTTCTCTCCCGCTCCCTCTCCGCCGTCTCTTTCGCGCGCATTACCTGCTCGCAGAAAGAGGCGGCGGCGTGCCACTTGCTCCCTTCGGAGACCACGGCCCTCACCATGGTCTCCAACGAGAGAACGTCCACGCCCAGGACCTCGCCTTGACTCGCCCACGCAGGGCACTGTTAAGGGAGCATAGGAAGTGAACATACTAAAATTCCTGAGTCTCGGAGGTGAGCCATGGGGGGTTTACAAAGGTACCACTTTTGGGTATTTTGCTAATACCTCGGTGCGTCCTAGGGAAAAAATCCTACAACTAAAATGAAAGCTCTTTAAATTGTCATCATCATCATATCAGCCGTAGGAAGTCCACTGCTGAATATAGGCCTCCCCCATCGACTTCCATTTCGACCGGTCTGTAGCGGCCTGCATCCACTGAGTCCCTGCGCTCTTGTTTAGGTCGTCTGTCCACCTTGCGGGAGGCCTTCCTACGCTGCGCTTGCCGTTACGTGGTCTCCACTCAAGAACCTTTCTGCCCACCGGCCATCGGTTCTCCGAGTTATGTGCCCTGCCTACTGCCACCTCAGCTTGCTGGCTCGCTCTGCTATGTTGGTAACTTTAGTTCGTCTACGGATCTCCTCGTTTCTGATTCGATCTCGTAGAGAAACCCCAAGCATAGCCCGTTCCATAGCTCGCTGGGTGACCCCGAGCTTCCTTATGAGGCCCATAGTGAAAGACCACTTCTCGGCACCGTAGGTCATCACTGGGAACACGCACTGATTAAAGACCTTTGTCTTCAAGGACTGCGGTATTTTGGACGAGAAGACGCTCCGCAGTTTCCCGAACGCAGCCCAGCCGAGTTGGGTTCGTCGATTGACCTCCTTCTCGAAGTTGGATTTGCCTAGTTGGACGGTTTGTCCCAGAAAGACATAGTCATCAACAACTTCGAGAGGTGAGCCTCCCAATAATACGGGGTTGGGCGACACATGGACATTCGACATTCTGAAGAGACTGCAGCACCGCCCAAGCTCGATCGAATCGAAGGCTTTCTCATAGTCCACGAACGCCAAGCATAGTGGCAAATTATAGTCCTCGGTCTTCTGTATAATCTGCCGCAGCGTATGGATGTGGTCTATGGTACTTATAGCCTTTACGTAAACCGGCTTGTTCGGGAGGCTGGAAATCTTAAAACCTGCGTGCGAGACGATTCGTGATCACCCTCGAAAACAGTTTGTAAACATGGCTCAGATACGAGATGGGCCTGTAGTTTTTCAATAAGGTTTTATCAGCTTTCTTGAAGAAAAGAACCACCACACTTCTGTTCCACGCTTCGGGCGTAGTACCCTCGAGCAGGACGGAATTAAAGAGCCTCTGTTGAGCTTTCAGTATCGGTGTTCCACCTGCACTCAGAAGCTCCGATGTCACCGCCGCCTAGTTGTTCTTGAGCTGTTTGAGGGCCATCCTAATCTCATACAGGCTGATGTCCGAAATATCTTCTGTGTAGTGTCGGGTTAATTTGGCTAGGATCTTTATCGAAATCATCAACAGGCTTAGCTACTGAGGTATATAACTGTCCGTAGAACCTTTCGATCTCCCTCAGTACCTCTGACTTAGTAGACGCTACACTGCCGTCGTCCGTCTTCAGCTTCGTCAACTGGCGCTGCCCAATAGACAAGTCTCTTGCGAACACTTTAGAGCCCTTATTTTGCTATATCGTAACTTTAATATGATTAGTATTAAAGACACGAACATCGTGTTGCAAGGACTTAGAGATCCGTCTATTGAGCTGCCGATATGCTTCAGCGTCTTAGGAAGTCTGCAACGTCAATGAGCGTCTTTCTGCCGAGGAGATCGAGGTTGAGATCTGATAGTTTTTGAGGTCTATCTTTCCGGCGGGGTTGAAGAAGACTTCCCCTACCTTGTAGACAGTTTCTACCAACCTGTTGTTGACCT
The DNA here is from genome assembly GCA_946251805.1 of Cybosia mesomella. Taxonomy (NCBI): domain Eukaryota; kingdom Metazoa; phylum Arthropoda; class Insecta; order Lepidoptera; family Erebidae; genus Cybosia; species Cybosia mesomella. Next base: position 21,276,794 of record OX276390.1, on the reverse strand, counting down.
CGTCCACAGAAACGCAGTCCTCCAGGCCAGAGAAGCGGTTTGCGAGCTCGAGTTCACATAAATATTATATACCCACTACTTAATATTTATACTGAACTGTATAACAAATATACTGACGAAACAGAAATAGTACATATAAACTTAATAAATAATGTGCAAATAGAATAGTGGCGCCGCTATTATTTTCACGACTTTTTTGCCAAGCTGTAGAAGCTTGTAACATGTAAGCGTACTCAAGACACAAAAAGTAAAGAGAGCTTTAACATTTCTCAAAAAAAGATTATCAATTTGATTATTTCTTTTTCAAAACATTATTTATCAATCAAAATCTCAATTGAATTCCATTGGACAATATTGGACCCACGAATAAAAAAGTTAATTCAAGAATGAATTACATTCTTTTTTTTTTTTTAATCCCAACCAATTCAAAGCGGAATGAATAGTCGTTACATTTTATCAAGTTTAAAATTTTGACAACCTGAAAAGTTTGCCGCCCCTCAAATTATGCCGCCCTAGGCCCGGGCCTCACGGGCCTAGGCGTAAATCCATCACCTGCATGCCCCGATACTTAAAAATAAAAGTTATTCGTGATAGGCCACTATAATTAGCTTAAGTATAATTCATTTTATTAAAAACACTAACTGGCCCCGCGTCTTCGCCCGTGACATACTTCGCTGCCACCGTGACACCCATTTTACCTATATTTGCCCGTAATTTATTGTGGCCACTTAGCTCCACTTCATTCCTCTCTACTCCACTTCACTGCACTCCATTCTCCACTCACCACTACCTCACTGATGTATCAAATCTGTAACGTTACTTTACAGGCGAATGCTCACGGTGAGGAAGCACCTTAAAACAAATCTTTGATTTGCTATTGAATTCACAAACTGGCGTTAATTCTGTTGCCCATATCACTAAACTGTCTCTAAAACTATTTCGTTTGAATTAATCGGAACTCGAAAATCGAAACCGTCGGAATAAATCTAGACTTTATGAAAAAGGTAGTCTATATTTTACAGAGTTTTGTACCAGCAGAGTCGGCACCAATATTATACAGCCTTTCAAAAGTCTTGATATTTGAAGATTTTGAGGAGTTTCTTGCTGCATCTCCGGAGTTCTAGGTCCAATACTTATAAATAAATAAATAAATTACGACATTCTACACAGCGCTTTATAGACCCAAAGTAAGCATAGTTTAACTAGCTTGTGTTATGGGTTCCAGAATGCGAAGAAACATACTTATATTTTTTTTTTTTTTGTAAACACATACATATTTTACATAGACACACCCAGACCAAAGCAAATATACATATTCATGCATACAAATATTTGCACAGCAGGAATCGAACCCGCGCCCCATGTCGTAGCAGTCGAATACACTACCGTTAGGCCAAACAGGCCTCGTCTACGCCCGGGACTACCGACCTCTATGATCGGGGCCTGTGGACGGCAGTTGGCCGACTCGCCGTCCATACAGAAGCAGGCCGTGGCGGAGGCGTGTCGTGTGACGCCTGCCAACTCACCGACGCGGGATAAAACCCGACCCCACCAGGCGAGGCCGCGGTGGCGGCCAAAGTCCGCCGGTAACCCTGGGGTTATCCTTTCGAGGGCGTACCCAGCGTGCCCAGCAATGGACACTTGGGGAGGACACCGTGTGGTTTTAGTCGGTCCGATTCCGACACGCTCCCGGCTCCACCCCATCGTCGGCACCGATGGGGTGAAGCCCGTGGGGGTTTCCACACGCTAAAGAGGCCGCCATTTATTCATCATAGTCATAAAATTTATATGGGACCAATTTGGAATTAAACCGAACCCAATGCAAAAATATTTTTCAATATCGGGCCATAAACAATGGAAATATCGATGAACATACAAAAGAAATAGAACTTAGAATATGTCTCCTCCTTTTTGAAGTCGGTTAAAAAAGTTTTTCAACTTTTTATACATTTCTGGCCGTTGAAAATGGATGTCAGCGGTTGTCAACCGGTCGGTCAGACGGCAGCCGCTCCTCTAAAAGCTTTATAAGCCAAAGAAGCCAAACTTCGGACTCCGGGTCGCAGATTTCAACTATTTTCGTAATTTGCAGTAATAAATTATTATTGCAGTATTCATTTTAGTTTACCTCGAACGGCTGTAAGAATTATCAACTGCACAAGAAGAAAGGCATGCGTAATGAGAATTATGGATGGTAATGTTTAAAGTCATCTTTTTACTTCATCTTCAGATAGCAAAATACGTTACATAACAACCAAAGGGGCCAACATTATGTGTTGCAAAATATAAATACTCTACAACATTCTACACAGCGCTTTCTAGACCCAAAGTAAGCATAGTTTAACTAGCTTGTGTTATGGGTTCTAGAACGCGGATAAACATACTTATATACTTTTTTTTTGTAAATACATACATATTATACATAAACACCCAGACCAATGCAAATAGACATATTCATGCATACAAATATTTGCACTGAGCGGGTATCGAACCCGCGCCCCCTGTCGTAGCAGTCGAATGCACTACCGCTACGCCACAGAGGCCGTCAAATATGTACCTACTTACGTATAACAATAGACTAGTTTTCTACTAAAGAGAACGTAAATTGTACGCAGTGCATATGAATGAGAAATAACGCCTAGCCAGCGCCAGACAACATTTGAAAACTTTTGAGACACGGGTATTTGAATATTTTTTTAAAGATTGCTTACATAATTGCAGTTTACCATTTGGTGTTGGGTTTTCGAACTTACATCAAAGCGTTCAGAGTTCAAAAATGTTGATATGCGTAGCCTGCTATATACACTTGTGCAAGCTTAAGGTACTATATAGATGCGGATCAGGGGGGAATGGGAGACAGTGGGTAATGAGATGCAGGTAATGGCATTAGTTAGGCCTAATTATACACTGTAGAATGCGTCTTGCGGCTGTAAAGAGTAAAGGGACGCGGATTGGCCACGCACGAACGGCCGCAACGGGCGCACTTTATACCCATATTATATTGTCATTTTTATCGATCTTCGATGACGAAATATAAGTACTTAAGGACCATGGTCTTTCAAATTTTATCCTGTATAGCGTATAAACTAATAATTAAATATTGTATTGAAAGTGATAATTCTTCGTTAATATTTTATATTGTTTTTACAATAATGTCGAAATTCGAAAACGACCATTTGGGGTAATGGGAACCAACTGGCTCTCATTGCATCACTTTATTTTTATATGCCTTATATTATACTAGCTGTTGCCCGCGGCTTCGCCCGCGTGTCATTCTGATCCCGTTTCCGCTTCCCATAGGAACCTATTCCAGGAATATAAATAAGCCTATGTGTTATTCCAGACTATAATCTATCCCTGTGCTAAATTTTAACCAGATCCGTTCAGCCGTTTTTGCGTGAAAGAGTAACAAACATCCATACATCTATACATGCTTACATACTTTCGCGTTTATAATATTAGTAGGATTGTTTTAAAGTTTGTTTTAATGTTTTAGTACCCGTATTTGTGGTCTGGCCACTATTGCCCGCCAATGGTTATCATTACCCCATCCAACGATTCCCATTACCTCAATCCTCGAGCAATGGGACATTTTTTTTAAATTACGATTATGTATTAAGTTATTTTTAGATTGGTTTCTTGATGACAAGAACTTAAGGCGGATTAGTATGGTATTTTCCGCACGAAAAAAAAAGGTATTCAAAATACCAAAAAATATAATGAAATCTTCATTTAGACAAAAGTAATTGTACTTATTCCTCAAGTGGTTCGCATTCCCCCCACTCCCTTAAAATCACTGAGCGGAATAGTTGCTTTTATTAGGTACAAGATGTAACGGAGCAATGAAAGTTTCCTTGAATTTATTGAGTTGGTTTTAGGTGAACCATGTATATGGAACCCTAAAAGAATGAGTTCGAGTACAATATTCCCAGTGAAGTGTCCATAGCTCCAGTTTTCTTTCTTTCTTTCTGAAGTGAAGACCGAAGGGATATCCGCACATAAACAAAATCCACGAAACCATTGTTCACCTTATTTGTTGAATATTTCAATGAAGCTAACGTATATAATTGCGAAGCATATCTGGCAGATCCAACAAACACACGGTGAGGAAGGACCCATACAAACCCCAGAATAATATGCGTAGCGATATGTCTTAAAATCAACTATGAATGACGAATGGGTGGCTTCACCTTACTGTTTTAGTCTTAGAGCTGAATTATAATTTCAGGTTTAGCACGTCGCGTTGGAGCTAAGATACTGATCGCAAGCACATCCGAAGTGTACGGTGATCCCTTGGTGCATCCGCAACCTGAATCCTATTGGGGTCATGTTAATCCAATAGGTAAGTACATACTTAAAATACTTACTACAGTATCATGGGCGTTCATGAGATCCTGGGTCAGGTTTACTAGTAGGCGGGCACGCCCTAATAGCGGCGGTAAGGCCCATCAGGGACGACTGGCTAGAGAGGCGACACGGGAGCCTCTAGTTCCGGTTGACGCCGGTGATCTCCGGGAAGAAGTGCTTCGGGGACCACCTGTGGCGGATCAGGAGGGAGCCAACACCTGAGTGCCGTCACTGTGATGCAAGCGAGGACCCGGGGTTGCACACGCTGGCGGAATGCCCGGCGTGGGAGGTACCGAACCGGGCCCTCGTGGCCGCCCTTTTTTAGTCGGTTCGAATCTGACGTAACCCTTCGGAAATCCCTTCGGATACTCCCCCGCCGGCCAGCGGGGGCGGTTATGTCGCTTGAACCGACTAAAACCGCACGCCGTCTCGGGTCTTAAAACGCCGGGGTGTAAGGTTCTCATAGAGCATATCCCTCGCACCCCGACTGACCCTATAGATGATCGCGTTAGTTCCCGTTGTTGTGTGGTGTTAACAATAGAATATTCTAAATGATCAAAGACCCTCAATGTATCGAGGCTGTTTGAGAATTCGATATTATACCTACTATGTCTATGATAACTATAGGTACTCTATTTGTTATAAAAAATGTCTCGATTACAGGGCCGCGGGCATGTTATGACGAAGGCAAGAGGGTTGCGGAAACGTTAGCGTATTCATATGCTAAGCAAGAGAAAGTGTCTGTGAGAGTAGCGAGGATATTCAACACGTATGGACCGAGGATGCACGTGTCTGACGGCCGCGTAGTATCCAATTTTATCATGCAAGCGATACAAAATTTGACCATAACAGTGAGATATATTTCTTAATGCAAATTATTTATTATATATAGTATAACGTATGTACCGTGCGGTTTCCCATGAAAGTAGACATGCGGCCATAGGAGCGGAGCGGAGCCCGGGGTCTGCTCTACTCTTTCCCTTGATTGGACTTATCTTGGCTTTTATGGGAGCGAATGCCGTCTGATATCCCCGACCCGAGTGGAATGCGTGCCCCAGAGCCTTGTCCGTTAATCCACAGGTTGCAGGTGAGGTTGACTTGGGCCCCGAAGATCTTGGCCATTTATTACTACTCAATATAACTCTAAATTGCCGCATCTGTTAATTGTTGAACTAGGTTCTGGCGCAGGCTTTCCTTTCGGGGTTGGGACGGCGCTACCATTAAAAGCCGCATAAGCCAAATCTAAAGGAGGCGAGTGGACCTTGGGAGCGGAGTGGGAACCACGCTAAGATGATGATGATAAATATAAACTCTAAAATATTAAATTCCAGGTGTATGGTAATGGAAAGCAGACCCGCTCATTCTGCTACGTCTCTGATCTCGTAGATGGATTGTTGGGGCTAATGGCGTCGAGCTACACGTTACCTGTCAACCTTGGCAACCCAGTAGAACATACCATAGAAGGTACGATCGTTTATTTCAGCTTCTTCGTATTATTAAATCTTTTTCAAAGTTTTTTTCATAGAATGGAGGGTAGAAGAGGAACACTAATTTGAAAAATCCTAGGACTTTTTGGAACTCTTTTCTTCCGTTTGTTCGCGATGGATGTAAAAACTACTGAACGGATTTTAATCTGGTTTTTTCTATCAAGGTCTTGGTCATACTTGAAATTTGCGTATGTTTTATATAATTGGTTAAGTAGAACGGAGATATGACCAAAAAACGATAACCGACCTCCGCGCGAGCGGCGCCAAGGGCATCAGCTAGTAATAATATATTTTTGATAAAAAACAAATATTGTGATTAAACACACACCAACTGTCAACTGTTATCACGCCTAGCTCTTCTCTAAAGAAATATCTCTAAGTAATATCTTAAATTCTATAATTCCCACTAATCATTTGTTTATACGCTGAATGTACGCGTAATAATGTGAACACAGGTCGCAACGCACAACCGAAGTTGTGCTTGTCCCGCACCGAGCTGGCACCCGACTCATTGTGACTTCATTTTCCTTTACGCTGAATCTACGGGTAATGAGGCCGAACCGATGAATGTGGAAAGCCTCCACACATTACCTCCCTACTAATCACAATACAAGGTTATTTGGACTACCCCTTCTATAGTTTTCTTTTATTATTACTACTACCTGATCCGGCAAACTTAGTTCTTAGAATAAAGTTATGTTGGTTACCTTACCAGCTGTATTTATTTCGTGAACGTCTCCTTGCACCCCGGCTTTAAAGACGCAAGACGGCGTGAGGTTTTGGTTGGTTCGAGTCCGACATACCCACCACCGCTGGCTGGCTGTCACCGTGACCATTGCCCCAAAAAAAAAAGCACGAAGAGACACAGTATAGGCGGAGACAAAGCAAAAAATCAAAGATCATGAAAATGGTTCCACCCGTTCTCGAGTTCACCGCGGTCATCACTAACACGACTTTGTTTATTTATATAGATAAGATACTTACGTGGTTAAACGGGTACTGGAAACTGTGTTTCAGAATTTGCGATGATAATAAAAAATCTAGTCCCGGGATGTCGCAGTACTGTGGCCACAGGCGCCGCGGTCGAGGACGACCCACAACGCCGGCGCCCCGACATCACCATCGCCGAGGAACAGTTGGGATGGACGCCTAAAGTAAGTCACTTTTTATATCAGGTAGTGATGATTCTACTAATTTATCTATACTAACTGATGCCTGCGGCTCCTCCCGTGCGGATGTCGGTTATCGTTTTTTGGTTATATCTCCGGTTCTACTTAACCAATTGCAATCAAGTATACGGCAGATTTTAAGTATAATCAAGACCTTTCTAATAGAAAAAAAAACTGCATTAAAATCCATTCAGTAGTTTTTGCGTCCATCGCGAACAAACAGACAAGAATGCCAAAAAAGTATTTTGTGTTCAGAATCGTTTATTTAACATAACGCAAGTTTTATTTTTAATATCTAGTGTACTGACACAACTAATTTACAATTTTATAATAGTATAGACTTCTACAATACCTAATAAAACAAGTGTCCGATTAATTTTAGGTTCTGTTTATGTAACCCTTTATTATTGGAAAATAAGTTTTATAAAAAGTACGCTCCAAAAACTGCAGTAAAATGTAGGTCGATGCTGAAATTTACATGGCAAAAGAGGAGGGCCACTTTGTGAACAAACTCTCTTATATTATTATTAAAATAACAAGAAAAAACCCAGGGGGGAGACGGTGCAACCAGCTGGGGGAGGTGTTGTCGGCCGCCGCTAAATATTATTGGAAATCTACTATGTAGTCTTGTCACATTCTTAGGTTTTGGGGAGATATTGGGTAATGATGATCTAGGAATTTATTTACATTTATTTTCAGTAATACATTATTTTTAATCACATATATAGGTACTTACGTACGGGGGTGCTTGGTTGGGGACCTCCACGCGGTGAACCCTGGGCAACGGAGACAGCAGCGCCTCTCTCCTAGGGCGGGAGAGACGCTGCCGCCTACGGCCAACTCCGACCGAGGCGAGGACGGCCATGTTGAGGGCTGTTCGGAAGCTTTCCACGTGTCCTTCTGATTAGCAGATGGCACAGTGGAGAGCAAGTAAGGGGGCCATCTCGAAACCGGAGATGGCCCAGGGTCAGTCGGGGTGCGAGGGATATGCTCTATGGGTAACCTTACACCCCGGCGTCTTAAGACCCGAGACGGCGTGCGGTTTTAGTCGGTTCAAGCCCGACATAACCGCCCCCGATGGAGACCCCCGCTCTCTAGCGGGGGCGGTATCCGAAGGGATTTCCGCTCGAAAAAAAAAAAAAAAGGTACTTACGTACGTACGTACAGTCAGCGTCAATAGTAGCTGATCAAAAACTGAGTTCCAAAAGTATTGACTCTTTAATTTTTTTTAATAACCTGACTTACTTCTTTTTAATATTAATCACTCGCGTTAAGGTTTCACAATAATAAAAAAAAAACCATTTTCAAAATAAGCTGATTCAATTTTTTTTCAATACTCAAACTATATTGTGTTTTTAAAGTGACTGATATTTAATTGAATCAAAATAGTCAGACAAAAGGGGAAGTGGTATTATTCAATTATTAGCAGCAGTGTCGGCAGCTCGAGTGTGATGCCCCTGGTGTTGTACATGTCTATAGGCCACGGTAACCACTTTCCATCAGGTAGGCCATGCGCTTGACTGCCATCTAAGTGGTATAAAAAAGTGCTATTCTCTAACTTTTTACTAGTCGACGAGCCCGCAGCAATCGACCAATCACATGATAGAACAAGGTTGTGCTCGCCAACGATTCTACGATGGGATTGGTCGATTGCTCTACGACGAGCCAGCAGCGCTGTGTCCGTCGACGAGTGAAAGTTAGAGAATAGCACTGCTGTTCGATGTAGTGGGACCACGGGCCCTTAATGGATTAATCACATATTTGAGAATTTAAAAAAAAGTAATTAATTTTCGCAACCGATGCTTTATTGTAAAAAAAAACATAAACTTTAAAATTAACATACCACTTATCTACTAAAAAACGTTTACATTGTAGCTAAAAAAAAATTACACTTGCATACTTGCATAATTAAAGTGAAGGTTTTCAATGGCGTTTTTAGAATCGGGTATGGCCTCCTGCATTATCTATAATACACTGAAGACGTTACCGCATGGACATGACCATGTTCTGACATGTATACATTCCGCTATAGTGTTCCCTTATCTCGAATACATGATTACAAATAGCGGTTGCAGTGCAAGGAGTTGACGGATCCCAGTTTTGCACCATCAATCCCCACATGTTTTCAATTGGATTTATGTCCGGAGATTTAGGTGGAAAAGCAATAATTTCGTCGTTGTGCTCTCTAAACCATGCTCTGGTCAATCTTGCAGTGTGTACGGGTGAATTGTCGGGAACCAAATTAAACGGATCGATGCCTGGATAACAATTTCTAACAGTTGGTATCAAAACGTCTTCCATAATATCAACGTAACCTTGAGCATTCAATCGTCCACCAATTTCTATTAATTCTCCAGGCCCAGCAGACGACATCCAGCCCCAAAATCCAAGGTTTATTCTGCCGCTTGCATGAACGTTGACAATATTTCTTTCAAAATACCTTGTGTTATTAATTCGCCACAAGGTGACCCTTCCACTTTCATCTGATGTAAAAGTTTTTTCATCACTGAATATGACATTCTCGAAATTGAAGTCTAGATAGTCTCGTGCAAATCTCAATCGTTCTTCCTTGTGTATTGCAGTCAGAACAAGCTTCCTGGCCGGTTTGCGGTGATGTACTCCTGCTTTATGCCGATGACCATGATATATTAAAATCAGTAGCCATGTTTGCGACTGGAGTGAACCCATTGTATCTTGTCCTTCTAACAATTTCGTTACGTGTAGAAGCAGATGTAACAGTCGGTCGTCCTGTTTTTCGAATTTGATTAACATGTCCTTCGCTGTCCCATCTATTGATCCAAAGAGTAACGGTATTTCGAGCAACACCAACACGTCTTGCGATGTCACCAATTAGTAAGCCATCTTCATGAAGCGTTACTATACGATGTCTTTCATGATCTGATAGATAATGCGACATATCGATGATAAAGGAATTAAGTAAATTTACTAATTTATAGTGCTATTTAATCAAATTATGACTTCCTAGAAATATATAGGTGCCTAACCTACTTAGGAATAATCAGTAATAGATTATATTCAGTTCAGTTCTTGGTTTATATAGCCACTTCAAGTGACAATTCTTGACAATGCCATAAAACAAAAGGCAGAACACAATATTTAAATCAAAATATACATCAGCATTCTAAAAAGGTTTATGTTCGACGAAAGTTTTATTCTTAATTCAGGTACTTTTGAAACTTTTTATAGAACCATTGTGTGAAAAACTTTTGATAATTTCTGATATTGCTTTACTTTTGAAGGATAGTTTTTTTTGCATTATGAAAATATTAATGTACCAAACACTTTTGCGACGCGATTTTGTCAGACTATTGTGATATATCTTGCAATGCATTTCTTTTGGACAATTCAGATACTACGCTACTATTGATGTTGACTGTACGTACTTACGTACTTATATGTATTTAGGATACCTTTTTTTTTTCGTGCGGAAATCCCTTCGGATACCACTCCGCCGGCCAGCGGGGGCGGTTATGTCGGGCTTGAACCGACTAAAACCGCACGCCGTCTCGGGTCTTCAGACGCCGGGGTGTAAGGTTGCCCATAAAGCCTATCCCTCGCACCCCGACTGACCCTGGGCCATCTCCGGTTTCGAGATGGCCCCCTCGGGTTTGGGAACCACGGTGTCCCTGTCTTGCCCCGGTATGTGCCCCTTATTAATCGGACACTAGTTTTGTTACAGGCTGTATACTAATATTATAAAGAGGAAAGATTTTTGGTTTATAATCGATAATCTCTGAAAGTTCTGAACTGATTTTCTTCTAAATTCTTACACCATTATTCTAATGGTGGAAGAATTTAGAAGAAATACATTATACGTACATATTTATATACATACATTATTCATGAGTAACATAGGTTACTTTTTATCCTGATATTCACACGGGATCACAACTTACGCGGGTGGAACCGTGTGGCGATACTAGCATATTATAATGAATGACCTATATTTTACTGTTCTGAATCTGGGTGTCCGTTAAGCATAGTTGTGTGTAACGTGTGAATACCCCGTCTGACGTCAAAATATATAAATTTCGCTTTGATATTGTACCGAACTTACCACAAACCCGTAGTATAATGTTCTTATTATTTTCAGGTTTCATTACAAGTTGGTTTACAACGAACCATCGATTATTTTAAGGAAGAATTGTCGAGAACAACGTTTCTTAACAATCAAACTTACATGGACATGAAAAGCCATCATTAATCTGAATGATTGAATCTATTTATATGTGATATTTGGGTGCCAGTGTTGAATAACAAAAAATAATGAATTGTTTTGTTATTATTATTACTTTTTGTTAGTCATGATAAATTAAGGTTACCCTTAAATGACAATGTGTTGTATATTATTATTTATGTTTATTTGTTTACAATAAAAGTGCACATTTCACGCAATGTTTAAAAATAGTATTATTGATTTATATCAAAGAAATAAACCTACAAATTGACTAGAAGTTCTTGGCTAAGAATATAAAGCGCCAGTCACACAGAGACTATGGCCGTCCTTTAAAAAACCACTATTATAAAAACAAGATGAGTATCTTTAAACTTAATACACACTATATATACGTTAAATTGCCTTACGTTCCAATCAATTTTAAACTTCAATTAGCTGCTTTTACAACTATTATTTGACAATACTAATAGTAGGTATGTGTTGTGTACCATGGTTTTCGAGAAATCGTTACAATATTTCATTGAACTAGTAAACATTTGTTTAAACTTCAGCCCAACTAATCAATTACCAAAAAAGCAGGTATCCATAAACATTATTTAGTCACTTGCACTAAAATTTCGAACTCGTTCAATTTGCTTCTGACCTGCAATGCGAGGTCCAATTTGGGAGTCTAACTCTCCTTGGAACTCGCCGAGCTGATAGATAAACCTGCTATAATATAACCTGAAAGATGTTACATCTAAAAACTAGACATAAGTATAGGTTGTTGTTTACATATTATTAAGAAATAATTCATTTTGACCTGAACAAACCTATTAAAACATATAACTAGCTAAAAGCGATGCTTTAGGAGGGCCTAGTAATAATTTGGAAAGCAGTTTTTTATTAAAGAGATTCTTTTAATACTTTTTTAATTATTATGTCAAAGCCCAAACCCGAAAGTGTGTCAGTTTCTCAGTAAAGTGTACCACAAAAATGCATAGATTGTGGAATAATGATAGGGCTCTGTACGCTAGCCCTGATAATGGATTATCCGCCACTTTGGCACCTGTGTGAATAACGCTTCAATATATATTACGAAATTAGAAAGAATGTTGTGATTTAATGATTCCAGTCACTTATATTCATTTCATTAAAAAATACCTCGCCATATTTAAGTAAACCTCGATTAAATTAGCACCCATGACTCCCCTTACAAAAAAAAATGAATTCACTCTGGAATAAATATGGCGAGAATTAAGGTCAACCATTGTACATAATAGGTACAATAAATCAATAATAAATAAATAAATAAATATTCTACAACATTCTACACAGCGCTTTCTAGACCCAAAGTAAGCATAGTTTTACTAGCTTGTGTTATGGCTTCCAGAATGCGGATAAACATACTTATATACTTTTTTTTTTTTTTGTAAATACATACATAGTATACATAGAAACACCCAGACCAATGCAAAATAGACATATTCATGCATACAAATATTTGCACTGAACGGGAATCGAACCCGCGCCCCCTGTCGTAGCAGTCGTATGCACTACCGAATATAAGAATATGATATACTTACCTTTTTTGACTAAAGAATATAAGAATATGATATACTTACCTTTTTTGACTAAAGAATATAAGAATATGATATACTTACCTTTTTTTTTCTCGTGCGGAAATCGAATATGATATACCTAATATTCTTATATTCTGAAGGCATTATAGTTATTCAAATATTTAGAACTTATACCTGTAATAAATCTAGACACAGCTTAAAACAGCAAGTTATGTATAACATCCCAAAATTCATTGAATGAAAATATTGAACACATTATCAGGAATGTATCCCTGGGAATCATGAATGAAGTTAAACAAAAATACAAGTATAAAAAGTCCGAAGCTTCTAACAATCCATAAATGATTACAATTCTCTAGCTTGCTACTACTACAAGCGCCTAAAATCTGCTGAAAATAATGTTTCCCACAGTAAATGATGTGATGAACATATTATCCAAAGAACGCCTAATGCGAATTGAGCGAATTTACATTCTTTTTTTACATTGACATTTATCGATAATACAACGGGTAAAGTCAATTTAACATTTTTATGAACTCGTATAATTGGTATCAAAAACCTTGACAATTGCGCACATTGCGTATTTTAGATAGTTTTGCTGGTAAGAGGATTGACTGATGGAGGCGCGCCAGTCAACCAACCACAGATTATTTAAACGTTAAATGGATGATCAGTCTTTTCCAGTCCTTTTATTGGTTTTTTGATTGGCCAGTTAGTGCATATGCGCGAGTTTTTTCGAGATTTTTGGAACTTAGGCAATCGGATTTCAAACCATACGAAAATACTTGACTCTTACTAGCAACAGTTGCAAGCGAACTCTGCCAGTGACATCAGTACATTGTTCTTTTCTCTTAATTTATAAAAAGGCTTTTACTGTGCGGTTATATGTTAGCCCCATCGTATCTTATTTACTAGACCACAACACTTATGTTAGAACAGTAGGATGGAGTCATTGGTGCGAAAACAACCCAAACAAATCCTTACAGCATCAAAGGCTGGTGTTCCCAAAATATCAAAAAATACACCCACATCAGATACATTTATGATATTTTTGCACCAACACATCTGGCTCCAAAACTTGACCTGTACATTTTGTATAATGATTTAAAGTTCTTGCTTCATGACTTTAGAGAACAGGTTTACCTACAAAATGTGTTTTAACCTTCTTTCATTTTTCTGGGGCGTAACCACGATGCGCTTAAAAAGTTCAGTCTTGGGCAGTGCAGCTAAAGGAAGGGAGAGAACGCCACTCAACGCCACTGAATTGAACAGCATTGGCGCGTCGTGGTTAGGCCCTGACCACTTTTAGGTGCCTTCACTTACAACATTTTTAGTGGCTTCCTAATTTCCTAATTTACAACACATACTAGGTAAAACGTCCCACTTATACATATAAGGTTTTCTTACAATACCTTCAGTCTTACAAAGTTTTTCTCCATGTGTGTATACTAACGTTTTGTAGAGCTGGAACATGTCGCTTGGCGTCTGTTTATGGCGCACTAACATCTGTGTAGAACAGCCTCGGGACTTCCATTCAGTGTCAAATCTGATATCATGCACTCTATTCATGCCATCCAATGCGGCCGTCCACACACCCATTGAGACATCTTCAGAATTGTAATGTCTGAAATAAAAGATTTCCTGTTTAAGATTCCTACATTAAAAAGTAATTTTTGCGTGATCTCTCTATTGCACATCGGACTGACAGTTTGGTACCTTTACAGATTAGTTAAACACGTTTGTATTCATAAAATATGAACACTTATAATTTAGGTTTTAAGTAGTCTTAATACAAAACAAGCTGTAGACATCAGCAAGCTGCAGACTCTTCTTTCCAGCATTTCAAATCAAAAGTGAGGTACTTTATATGTCTAAAGAGTTAGCAAACTACCTAACCTAGCTGCCTACCTAATAAAATACTATAGTTATTAACAGCTGGTTTCATGCAAACAACATCCCTTCAGTGTTAGCAGGTAAAGGACTTGTTTAAATAGAGGCATGGTTTCTATATGAATTCCTCTGATCCAAAAAGAAACAATTTAAGCTTCTTGTGTAGAGAATTTATTTTAGGGTTTAGCTCTAATTAAATAGCTATTATTGAATTTATTATTTTTTTATTATACACATACATTTCAATTATATGGTTCAGTTGGTTTCGGTTGCTATATATATACAGGGTTTTCCAATAAGAGGTGTTATTTTAGTATTCAAAGAAAAATGATTTTTTTAAGATAAATAATCGGCTGTTGTTTTTATAATAGAAAGAAAGAAAGAAAGAAAGAAAAAAGTTTTATTTAGTAATCTGCACAAATCATCGCGCAGACCCAAATAGGGCCCCATCTCAGCATGAATGCTGCGTACATCATCAGTATACGCAGCGCTGGTTTTCAGATGGAGCCGCTAGATAGCACTGTCGCCCCGCCTGCACATGATCTTATACGAGTCACAATCACCGATCCCAGATGCTCGCTCACTACAGTGATCCATAGAGTAATTTTCTAGAAGTTAAATTAGATAGTCTGTGGCATAAAATTTATCTATGGTCCACATAGTTAGTCTGTGTCCGTGGCTTACTCGTTCTCCCTGCCTTACATTTATTCTTTGAGTTACATAGGTAATGAGTGTTACATAAAATAACATGCTATTGTTCCATTATATAACATACAAATGTCAAGGTATTGATTAATTGCAACAAGTGCGTGACTAGGTTCAAGGTTAACAAATAATTATTCAATGAGACAACATAAACAACAAAAGATCACGGATAAGTAAGATTTAGTTATCTTTCGATTCTCGATTTGCAGTACAACAAGGCATTGCATCAACTACTGCAAAGGGAAAGAATCCTACAGGCTACAACTCAATTCAATTCATGTCACTGGATGCGCCGGCACCATATTGCACAATAGGTACTTATGCAAGTCAAGTGACGTGAATTCAAGTGAAGTAATATAATATTGTGCTAATAATGCTCAATGTAGTTCGACGCACGATGCACTCCGCGACCACCATGTGACCTCACCCGCGTGTGGTATGTTTGTTTAATAAAAACAAAATAATAATAAAAAACAAAAAATAGAAGACAGAAAATATTCGTATGACTGAGTGACACGATAATATGGTTACCTACATTATATGTAACATGTGTGAAATGCGTGTTCTGGGGCGGGCCACCTTCCTCGCACGAACCGGTCAGAGGCATCGCACAGCACAGAGGAGTAAGAAGCAAGAACCCACCATCATCGGAGTCGACAGTCCCGCAGCCACAGCCGCACCTCCCAGGCAGCGAGCCGCACAATGGCCCACCAATCACCATCTGATTGTCTAGCGTGCATAGCCAGGTATGCCGTTAATAATGGAAGATAACATCAGCCAAATGGCCACCACGACCACGCTTACAGGACCATATCCTTTTAATGAAATTTTGCATAACCAAATCGCAAAGTGGCTGTCCTATGTCCTCGATAGCCTCACGAATTCCATCTTTGAGGTATTGAATCGACGCTGGGCTGTTGGCGTAGACTTATCTTTCACGTGGCCCCAAAGGAAGAAGTCGCAAGGTGTTAAATCACAAGATCTCGGTGGCCTATTGTGATCACCTCTTCGAGAGATAACACGGTCAGGAAACTTTTCCCGTAAAAGAGCAATGGTTTCGTTGCCTGTGTGGCACGGAGCGCCGTAAGACCCGGGCAAAAC
Source organism: Cybosia mesomella (assembly GCA_946251805.1). Classification (NCBI taxonomy): domain Eukaryota; kingdom Metazoa; phylum Arthropoda; class Insecta; order Lepidoptera; family Erebidae; genus Cybosia; species Cybosia mesomella. The sequence goes on along the minus strand of OX276390.1, from coordinate 21,260,338 downwards.
CGGGCCCGGCCGGTTTGTTTGCCGGTTTTTTAGTAATGGCGTAGTTTCTACTTGTCAAATGTCAAAAAATAAAAGCTTCAAAAGTGACAGCAACCGAAATACCGGGTGATTCAAAATAACACCTCTTGTTGGAAAACCCGTTATATATACCAGGCCACTCAGAAAGTATTGCGAAAAAAAGTTTTTATATATGAGAGACTGGTCAGTTATAATCTATTTCTAAAATATGATTATTTATGAGTAAAAATAAGTAAGTTCCAATTTCAAAATTTCTCTCTGCATTTTTTGCAAGATAATTTCAATTATTGTGTCTCATTGAAAAATGGATCTGCGTCGGGAACATTTCCGCGCTATGATTTTCTACGATTTCAAGTGTCGCCTGAAACCAGACGAATCGTACGATAGACTTCAAATGGCATTCATGGATGAAGGCCCTTCCAAGGCGACCGTGTATCGTTGGTATAACGAATTCAAGCGCGGTCGACTGACTTTGGAGGATGAAGAAAGAAGTGGTCGCCCTTTGACGGCTGTTACGGAGGAAAACGTGCTAGCAGTGAAAAATTTAATCCAAGATAATAGACGTGTCACATATCAAGAGATTCAGCACATTCTTCAGATTGGATCGGGAAGCCTTGACGAGATTCTACACGTGCATCTTCGTGTGAGAAGGATAGTTTCACGCTGGGTGCCGCACAATCTCACTGATGCTCAGAAGCAAGCCCGGGTGGAATGGTGTCGTGATATGATAAACAAGTTTGAAGCAGGCGCGTCTCGGCGTGTTTATGACATCATTACAGGTGATGAGTCGTGGATTTATCAGTATGATCCAGAAACAAAACGCCAGTCGACGGTTTGGGTGTTTCAAAACGAATCAACACCTACCAAAGTGAAGCGATCTAGAAGCGGAGGGAAGATTTTGATCGCGAGTTTTTTCAATTTGTCTGGCTACTTGTTATTAATCCCTTTACGAAATCAAAGAAGCATCAACGCTGAATGGTACACTACCAAATGCTTGGCAGAAGTTTTCTCTGTAGTGAGCTACAAGCGACCAAACACAGGGCTCCGCGGGATACTACTCCACCATGACAACGCGCAAGCACACACCGCGCTTAAAACGAGGGACTTCCTGGACAGCACTCCGGTTAAACTCCTAGGTCACCCTCCTTACAGCCCTGACCTTGCACCGTGCGACTTCTTTTTATTCCCGAAAATAAAAAATCAGCTCAAAGGGATACAATTTTCGTCGCCGGAAGATGCGCTGTCAACGTTTGAGCAGGCTGTAAACGAGGTATCTGCGGCGGATTGGAAAAAGTGTTTTGAAAACTGGTTCAAACGCATGAAACTTTGTATAGAGGCTGGTGGAGAGTACCTACTTTGAAAAGATTTAATAAAAAAATATTTACCTATACTTTTTTTTATTTTCGCAAAACTTTCTGAGTGTCCCACGTATATATTCATTGCTTTTGTGCTATGGTGAACTCATGAAGATGTTGTTTGAACAATCCAAATTCATTTTGTTACATATGCGGCGAATATGCGTTTGAGAAATAGCTGAAATCCATAATAGAGGTCGTGAAAAAAAGACTACTTAACAAGCCTTGGGTGCCGCATTTTGTGGTTAAAGCATGCAGTGCAACAGAGACAGTGGACAAATTTTAAAAGAAGGAGTATCAATTTTAGGATACCGATGATTTGAGGGGATCAACAAAATCGGTCGGTCGGTGAGTACAAAACAGGAGGCTATAAAAAAAGACAAATTGCAACCAAAAAACTTCGGCTCATCATTCCTTTGAGTTCCAGTGGGAAGTGGGAGTATAAGGGTGGGGAACCACCACAGCTCACTACCCAGGTCATTGACCTTGACCTTGAGCTCATTGACTATAACTTCCTCAAATGATCTTTGGTGACCTTGACCGCGATTCACCTTTGATGGGCTTGAGATTTAGTGACCTTGACCTCGAGTGACTAGCTTCTGGTTATTGTATTTGACAACAAATGACCTTGACCTTACTTAACTTATAAGGAAAGTTGACAATTTTAGCGCATCGCCGGCCGCTACTGCGACGCGCGCATTGTGGTCACAGTTCAAACTTAACCTAACCAATTTCACCAAGGTCAGTCAAAGTTAATGACCCCTTGTACCTTGAAATTGAGTGACTTTGACTTTTGGTGATTCAATACTTTTTTACATAGGAATACATGAACCAATACTAAATGTTCAAGTATTTTTATAATCCCCAGATGACAAAGTTAAGGATATCAATAGGTTAGAATTTGACAGTGACTTGACTTCTGTTGTTGACTGTATCTACATTAGAAGGGCATTTCCAGTTTTCAGTACAGAAAAATTCAAGGACAAAGATGCTTAGGCAAAGATAAAAAAATGACAGTTAAAGATGATAACTTCGCAACAAATATAAACAAAACTGAACTCGCATTCCTATTTATAAGCAATTTAAATACTTTTATATTAATAAAATTTGGGATGTAGAGCATCTAAGTTTATTAAAGTGCCTGAGTAGGTACTACATGATGCCTGATTACTGCTGGACTCTTATGACCGGTAACCCAATGGACAAATGCGCTAAAAAATAATCCACAAATATTTCTCGTATTCTGAATTACAAAAGTATGAGTTTTTCATACAAAATTGGATTTTTTAAATAACTTCAAAAGTAGAGCTGATACAAAAAAAATAAACAAAATGTAACTAGTCTGGCCATAAATACTGTTAAATCAAAACTTTTCTTTTTTAACTTTTTAATTATTTTGAATTTGGAACACGTATATTATTTGAAAAATTTATTTCGATTTCGCGCCATTTCACATATTTTTTCGTGTTCACTATCGAATTACAATATGGAATGGGGCGTTAAAGAAAATAGGATCGTAGTGATCGCCTTGCACAAAGTGGGCATAGCCGTAGCCGTCATATTCCAGACACTTCAAAAACTTGGTATCAGCCGTATGTTCGTAAATCGTACTATCAATAGATACAACAACACTTCGTCTGTCGAAGACCAGAAAAGATCAGGGTGGCCGCTTACTATTAGAACTACAAAGGCTATTAATGCTGTTAAAGCCAGAATTCGTCGAAACCCCATAAGGAAGCAAAAAATCTTATCGCGAGAAATGAAGATTCCCGCTAGGACTCTTTCACGTATTATAAAACAATACCTGAAGCTCGGTGCTTATCGTCGATATACAGGACATGCCCTAAATCAATCTCTACGATTAAAGAGAGTGGATCGATCAAAGCGCCTTCTGTCACGATACGCAGGTGAAAGGCACAGAAATATCCTCTTTACCGATGAAAAATTTTTCACGATTGAAGAGCACTACAATAAGCAAAATGATAAAGTGTACGCTCACAGTTCTAAGGATGCTGCTCAAGTGGTCGGAAAGGTACAACGTGGTCATCATCCTGCGTCAGTGATGGTTTGGTGGGGCGTGTCTTATCAGGAAGTCACAAAGCTACATTTATGTGAAAAAGGAGTGAAAACTTCAGCCAAAGTGTATCGAGATACTATCTTGGATCATGTTGTGAAACCTCTCAGCAATACACTTTTTAAAAACATACCGTGGACTTTCCAGCAGGACTGTGCTCCTGGTCACAAGGCACGAACTAGCCAAGCCTGGCTAAAAACCAACGTTCCGGACTTTATAAGAGCTGAAGACTGGCCCTCATCTAGCCGCTTTAGACTACAAATTATGGTCAGTTTTAGAGGACATGGCCTGCTCTAAACGACACGGCGACATGGAATCTCTTAAAAAATCTTTGGAGCAAGCAGTGGCAATTGGATGGCGATTGGATTTACGCACTGTTTCCCTTGGAAACATTGCGTAAATCCATAGATTCGTGGCCAAGGCCTGTATAAAAGCCAAAGGTGGCTATTTCGAATAAAATATATTTTTATTTTTGCTAAGACTAATAAATATGTAGGTATACATTTTAATAATATTACATTCATTTAAAAAAAAATGCCTTTTCATTTGTAACAAAATTTATGGCTGGACTAGGTATATTTGGAATCAGTGAATAAGGTACTCTCAAAATCAGGTTTCAAAACTGCGGCACCAATAATTGTGTTGTCCTATTTTTTTATTATAGTTGTTTATAAAACTTAAATAGGCATACCCTAAAATATCAAAATTTCTTCCAATATACTGGACAATGGTCTGGGAGATGACATAACCACCTCCAAGCGCATATGGTAAGTAGTTGTCACATAGGAACCAGTCCTTCTCTTGCCACTTTCCATTAAGGAAAACTTGTGCTCGACCATTAAAGTAGCCCCAATATAAGCTTTTATAAGTAGGGAGATCTTTCTGAAAAAAAAAACAAAATGTGTAAATTATTAAAATTTTCTCTTATTGCCACTTGGTACTGCTCTAGACATTGAAAATATCTGATGTCACCAGATGCATGCTACTTGAAAAGGTATTGCAAAGTTGCAAGAAACATCGGTTTTTTTTTTTAAGAATGATAGGCTCACGTTTGACCTCTATCTCACCTGGTCGTAAGTGAGATAAGTCCTATAATGGAAATTGACTAGTGAGCATATGACTGTACTTATAAATAAGCAAGATATGTTAAGTGCTTCTGTACTGGCTAAAGAATCAACTGCTTGCAATTCTTAATTTAGGGTCATAAAGGCCCAGATCTCAGAATGCCAACTTCGCGAAATGCCAACTTCTCAAAATGACAACTTCTCATAATGCGATTGGCTTTTCAACCAATTGTATGTTGACTAATTATCCCTGTTGCTCAATGGGGTTTTCGACCAATTTTATGTCGATGAATTGTCATGTTGACCAATTGTTGTTCGATGAAAAGTCTGGGTAAGTTGTCATTTCGAGAAGGTGTCATTTTGAGAAGTTGGCATTCCGAGAAGTTGACTTTTAGCGAAGTTGGCATTCTGAGATGACTCCTAAAAGGTGTTGTTTAATTTTAAAATCATAAAATATAAAATTAGAAGCTATTGTTTATGTAATGCTGTAAAGATGCCTTGCTTTTTGCTGAAAATTATAACCAATCAATTGATTTTATGATAAAAAACACAAAAGTGTGTCATCATAAAATGCAAGTGTGGCTAAACTAGTTTCTATACTAATGAGATGAATGGGCATTGATTCCGCCCTTGATTTATTTTATGTAATGAAAATACACTCAAGAAATAGCAACCTTACAAAGATTATTACCTTATATGTCACATAGTCACTAATTTCATGGGCATTCATCGCTGGAGCATAGGCTTCAAGATCTTTTAGTATCAAGTCAACTCTCACAAATGAATCATCATCACATTTAATTACATATTTCAGGTTTTTTAAATTGTCAAACAGCCATTTTAATGAATGCAACATTTTCATAGCTAAGTTCTTATAACTATCCTCAAAGTTATTTAGTAGTAACAGGTCATTATTCCGATTGTTTTCACTGTGTAGCCTTATCAATTTAGTTTCACTAAGAGCTTGTGTTCCTATTACAAAATAAAACTTAATGAAATTTTGGGTAACATGCCGTTCAGTCCAAGTGTGATTCCATTTATAAAGCTTTTCTCCATTTTCTACAAAAATGTTCTGTGCAAATTTCATCCATGTTGCTCTAATAGCATCTCTTTTGACTTCATTATCTGGTCCAGTTAAAATCAGGACAGCATATTCAGCTTCATTCTGCAGGTTTAGGTGGCTCAATTCTTTTGCAGCAAAGGCATCAACACAATCAAGCCGCATTAGGCTTAAAGTAATTCCACAACCAATATAAAAGAAGAATATGCTGGCTAAAATCATGCTTCTGTATCGTCTCAAAAAAGACACAAACATTTTATAAATCTTCAAATTTCGTCTATACCATTCTGAATTCGGTACGGCATGCGATAGCCTTTATTTATACCAACAACGCAAAGCCAAAATTTCACTTCTATAATTTCACATACATTGTATCTGTTCATTTATACAACAAAAATGAAATAAATTTGCATTCAAAGAAATTATTATTACCACTACCAATTACATGCCTCTTTGTTATTATAAATAATATTACAAGTACATAACGAAAGAATAATTTAATATTTAATTTTGATCTTGATCTCCACCACCTGTCATTAATGTCATTATTAATTATTGTCATTAGTGTCATTTAAGAATGTTTGGAGTTTGTTCTTCTTCTTCTTCTTTTCTTGTATGGCAATATTGTCAACCCAATTTAGGGGACATTCTTGCCAGTGTCAAGTTGGAAATTTCCCAATTATAAAGTATTTCTTCGGCGTTTGAGTTGATTATAAACAAAAGTTGACTTAGGTGGGCAATATATACACAGATATAATGATAATTACAAAGATATATTATGAAGACGTAAGAATTTAATAAGTGATTTTATATATACTTTGTTAGATAACGATAATATAGATGATAGATCGTAGGGTAGAGGAGCTTGATAATGAATCATAATATCAAGTAAAGATGGAGAATAATTAGGACACATAAATAGGATATGGATGATGTTACCTTCATCCAAACCACACTCACATAGAGATGAATTGCGCACCCTTAGCTTTGCAAGGTGTGCTGGTGTAGTACAATGGCCAAATCTCAGCCGAGAAATAGTGGAAGAAAATTTCTTTTCGATGTGTAATTTAGAGAACCATGGGTGCATGGTTATACAAGGTTGAAAGCAACGATAAAAGTTTCCCTTATTGGAAGTCGACCAAATGTTATTCCAACTCTCCTCAAGATAAATACGAGGAAGTATAGATAAATCATTACTATAGACTAGCTGATTACTCGTATTGCCCTGTAGAGCAGCCAATTTCGCCAATTCATCTACCATCTCATTTCCATTGATACCCGAGTGACCAGGAATCCATGCAAGGGTGACTTGTAAATCACGGTCATTACATTCCAATAGTTTAGCTTTAATTTCTAAAGATAAGGGAGAAAAGAAATTTTTATTGAATGGGTTCGAAAGCAGCGATTGTAAGCAACTAAGAGAATCCGAAAATATAATTGATTTAGGTATATTTTTAAAAAGAATGTGTCGTACGCACTCAAGTATAGCCATACCTTCGCCAGAATAAATAGAAAGTATGCCAGGGTATTTAAATAATTTAAAATGACCCGAATGGAAGTCTAAAAAGGCTGAACCTACCACATTATTGTTGTCATTTAGACCCGGAACTAAAGGAACAGAAGGAAATGTTTTCGATGCATCCGTAAAAAATACGACAGCATTTTGACAATGCTGATGCACGAACGCATCTAACACACGATTAGGGTTTAGGATGACTGAATGTTTGTTGATACCTATTGTCAGGAGGACATTTGGCAAAAAAGTTAAAACTTTGTAGTCATAAAAGAATAGTGGATGACACGGAAAATCTACTATATGCACCTTAAGATCCATGAATTTTCTAAGACTAGCTAAGAGATTAGGTACAGTTTTATTATTCCAAAATCGATTGCCACTTACAATTAAAGAGTTTAATTGTTGAAGTTTTGATATTAACGGATGTGGTTTATACTGAGTTAACTTAAACAAATACCTATCAGACAAAAATTGCCTCCTAAGACCTAGAGGAGGATCAGCACATTCAATTTGGAGGGCATTTATTGGGGTGCTCCTCATCGCTCCAATCACAAGGCGTAAGCTTTGAGATTGAATTAAATCTAATTTATGAAGTGCATTCTTATTTGCAGGTTCCAATGTGAAGGACCCAAAATCCAACAAACTTCTTATTAAAGCATTATAAACCAATCTAAGACAAGAGGGATGAGCGCCCCACCAAACACCAGCTAAAGCTCTCAACACATTAATGTTTTTTTCACATTTTTTACCTATATAATTAATATGTGCGACCCCATTCATTTTACTATCGAAAATTTTCCCCAAGAAACGTGCCTCTTTAGCAGTTGGGATTACCGACTGCCCAAGAGAAACACTTACCAGTGGGATAGATCTTTTACGAGAAAATATAACAGCAATACTTTTAGAAGCTGAGAGAGATAAGTCGTGATTTAATAGCCAAGTTACGAGATTATCTAACGAGTTTTGCAAATTTAATGTAGCTTGTTCTATAGAGGAATGAGAAGAATAAATGAGCAAATCATCAGCGTACCGCAAAACAGAACAAGAAGGATGAAAGTTTAAATCAATATCCCTTGTATATACATCATACAATAAAGGGCTTAACACTGAGCCCTGAGGAATGCCTTTCCAAAGTGTTCTATTTGGAAGGTTTTGACCGGAAACACGTAAACTAATAGTTCTCCCTGTAAATAAGTTAAAGACGAAATTAATCAATTTTGGAGGTATTTTTAAGTTGAACAAGTTTTGTTTTAGCATTGCTAGGTTAACATTATCATAAGCAGCACTAACGTCCAGAAAAGCACAAACAGTAGATTCCTCACCAGAAAATGACAGGAGTATATCAGTAAACAAACTTTTACCTTTCCTAAAACCATATTGAGAGCTAGATAACGAATTGTTATGTTCCAAAAACCATTCCATTCTATTTTTAATTAAATGCTCTGTTATTTTACAAAGCACAGAAGATAACGCTACTGGTCTGTACGAAGAAAACATGAGAGGGTCTTTGTGCGGTTTCAAGATTGGAATAATGATTTGATTCTGCCAGGATAATGGAATAGAGCCAGTTTCAATAACTAAATTTATTATCTCCAAGAAGTAAGAGAGGGTCGATGGTAAGCAGTTAACAAGAAAAGAGTAAGGGATACCGTCTTTTCCTGGCGTGGAATCCGATACACGATTCAAAACGAAATTCAGTTCGGGGAGCGTAAATGGAGAATTCATTGTGTCGCTTCCAGATGGATACAAATATGAATATGGCATTTGATTTATATTGGGCACCATATCTGGGGCAAGGTTATAAAAGAATGGTTCAACCCATTCATGAGAAAAGGAAGAACATGAAGTGTCAGTAAAAGAGGATCTATAGCGACGAACATTTTTCCATACTAGTGACAAAGGGGTATCAGGTGAGAGCGAGGCACAAAAGCGGTCCCAGCCATCGCGCTTCTTTTTACGAAGCAGACGCTTAGTAGCAGCCTCTGTGTTTCGGAACTGTAAGAAAATATTTAAATCCACATAATTACGGCATAACAGTTGACTCACATTTCTTTTCTTGACTGCTTTCGTACATTCACTATCCCACCAAGGTGGTGAGGGTATTTTTCCCCTGGTAACTTTTTTACATGGAAATAGCTCATCAGCTGTTGACAACATTATAGCAATAAATGTCTCATACGAATCCAGTACGTTATTTGAGGTTATTTTTGGAAGCATTGAAACCTTTTGGTCCAAAAGGGAACTATATGCCTGCCAGTCAACATTTGAAACATTATATTTGAGAAGAGGAGGAAGATGTTCAACAAAAGCATCCCTGGAAGAGGGTTTAGATAAAACAATAGGAAAATGATCGCTACCATGTGATAATGGTAAACATATCCATGAAAACAGACCCACGAGGGAAGGAGAACACAGAGAAAGATCTACATAACTACGATTTTGATCTGGAACGGGGCAGCGAGTAGGTAGACCTGTATTTAATACACAAAGATTCAAATCGTCAATAAGCTTAGCAATTCCAATGCCAAAATGATCATCCTTAGGAGCTCCCCTTATTGAATGGTGTGCATTAAAGTCACCTAAAATAAGTACAGGCGAAGGCAATGATTCAATGATATCTTTTAATAATGGTAACAAAGACCCATCCTTTCTAGAAATATAAATGGAAAGAAAAGTAATGTTACCTACCCTTGCTGCCACAGCATCTAAATGATTGCTGTTAAAATGAGGTAACTGTAACTGATTGAAATAACAATTATTCTTTATGAGGAGGGCTGCCCCTCCCCAACCATCTGTTCTATCACATCTGAGAACAGTAAAACCAGGCATACAATAATTAATACCAGGCTTCAGCCAAGTCTCAGAGATGGCAAGCACAAATGGTTTATATTTATTAATCAGGTAAATAATGTCAGATTGTTTGGATCTAACACTCTTTGTATTCCACTGGACTATCTGGTCCATAACGAAGGTTAATAATAGAGATGGAAATTGTTTGTATAAGTTTCAGAGCAACGTTGTACGGTATTGTTGAATTTAAAATTATACTGACCAAATTAGATAGCAGAATATTCAGATCTTCAGAAGATGCGATAGGATTTACATCACCCTTCTCTTTAAATTGTAAAGCACAACCATTTTCAGCTTGGGGGGCAGTGAAAGAGTTGATTATGTTGCTGTGGGCAACTTTATCATACCCTTGTGTTTGTGCCAGTGGTTTCTGATTTTTGGATTTATTGATCACAGTTTTCTTTTCCCAAATTTTTTTATTAATATTTTCAGGAACCTGTTTTGGTGGAGGCTTGGGCAGAGAAGTAGCAACCTCTGCAAATGACAACTTAGCAACTGGGAACAATTCTGATGCTTCCTGGTACGAGATGGAGTTTTTGGACATATGTGCTTTTATATTAGATTGTCGAACGTATTCTGGACAACAATTGTCTGTAGCTTTATGAGCACCAGAGCAATTTAAACAAATGAAGCCCTCACCTAGATCACACTTACTGCCATCATGGTCCAAGCCACATTTAAAGCATCTTGGATTACTTCTACACGAAGTTCTGGTGTGGCCAAAACGACAGCACTGATAACACTGAATAGTTGGATATATATATTGTGACACAGGCAATGAAGAATAAAATGCATAAACCCTTGAAGGGAGGTTTTGACCATCAAATGTCAAAACAACAGATTGAGTGGGTATCCACTCAACACCATTAGATGTGACCGATTTTCTAGAAATTCTATGTGACCGCAGAATCGCGCCACAGCCATCAGGAACCTGAACATTGTCCAAAATGTCCTGGTGTGACCAATCTATGGGAACACCTTTTACAATACCCATTTTACAAATGTTAAACACCGGAATACTAACTTTATATTTTTTACTACTTGCCAATAAGTCATTTTTCAGGAAATTATTTGCTTCCTTGGCTGTCTTAAAAGTTATTGAGAGACGATTACGCCCTATTCTTCTTATGCCATTCTGTACAATCGCGCGTAGCCCATTCTTATGTAAAAACGCAGAAAAAGTGAGTGGGTGTAAACTAGATCCTTGTTTTGGATCCAATTCAATAAATTGAGCATACACAATATATGGGCCTGGATCCCTGTCATTGTATAGAGTCCGAAAAACAGTAGTGGTAGTGGCAGATTCATCAGCAGAACTGGACTGAACCACAGGGAGAGACGTGTCCATTTTTGTGTCTTTGGTAAAATTTACTTTATTTGCCATTTTAGATCCACCTGCTAATTTGGTAATTTTACCAGTTTTTACAGCTTTAGGCTTATTAATTTTTTTTAATTTTACGTAGCTTTCTAAAGCAACATCATTAATTTGATTGGCAGCCGCTACGAGTGTGTCTATACCTCTTGACGACGGTGGCGTCGTGAAAATGTCATTTGGATCAAGGTCCCCCTCAATGGACGAATCCATTGGGGGGACAAAATAATGTACAAAAACTTACCAACTAATAAATATTGACGTATTTACACTAAAAATATACAATTTAACTACAAATAAATACAAATATTGTACAAGAAATAAATTAATAAATTTTAACACAAAATATAGCGCCTTTTCAGTTTCCCGCCCTTTTTTTTTTTTCTTGGAGTTTGTTGTTTGTTGTTGTTTGATTTTTTTTTTTTTAATAATTCTGAGGCCTAGACTTAACATTGGCGTCTTCGCCATTAATAATTTTATAAACATTTATTATATTTTACTAGAGATTGGCGAAATTGCGGTGATTCTACTGCAGAAGCCATTATCTAAAAGAAGAAGATGTTGTCAACGCCATAGATATAATAAACCCTGAATCAAAAACATGACCTCGAATGATGTTAACGTATGTCTTGCATCCCTTTCTTTGGGGCAGTGTTGGGCAAATTGTAATCAGATTAATGATTAAGGATTATGATTACATTTTGTAATCTTCAATCATAATTGCAGATTAACAAAAGTTATTACCATCTCTTGTGACATAATATTTGAATTTTTCTATTTTTCTGAAAATAAAGCCGTTGGTATTGTCTGTTGCATAAAATTGTATTACCTATACTTATGACTTAACAGTGAAACAAACCCAAAATTTCAATATTGTATATTATAAAAAGTATTAAAAGAAACATAGACAATAAAAAAAAGGCTTATGTCAGCAACAAAAGTAATCATGGAAGAAATGAATGATTATTAACCTTTAATCATAATCTTGACGACTTTTTTTAATGATATCAAAATAATATAGATAAATATGACAGGGGTTTATTGTAGCGAGGTGGGGTGGTGGTGGCGGTGTCTCTCGACATCGGCAACTCCTTCAAAACCCTACCCTGGAGCTGCGTTAGGGAGGCGCTCGCGTATCACGGAGTGCCTCCTTACCTTCGCCGTATTGTCGAGGCATACCTATCCGAGAGGGCCATAGTTTACCCGTGCTGGCTAAGGCCAGGGGGGTGAGAAGTGTCGTGTGGTGTTCCACAGGGGTCGGTCCTAGGGCCACTCCTATGGAACATCGGATACGACTGGGTGCTGCGCGGTCCGTTGCTCGAGTGTGTCAGCATAACTTGTTACACCCTCGTTATGGCGCGGGGAGTAAGGCACTGAAGCGCAGCACTTAAAGGCCACGGCAGGGGTTGCTCAAGTTGTAGATCGAATACGGCGGCTGGGACTCGAGGTGGCTCTTCACAAATCCGAGGCTATGTGTTATCACGGACCTAGGAGGGGACCACCTGCGGGAACCAGCATAACCGTAGGGGGCGTAAGCATCGGCATCGAGCCCACGATGAAGTACCTTGGGCTCGTACTCGATAGCCGATGGGAGTTCAGACCACATCTATGAAGTCTGGTGCGAAAACTGAGGGGGGCTGCGGCCACGCTATCGCGGCTGATGCCCAACGTTAAGGGACCCAACGCCCCCACTAGGAGACTGGACCTGGGGATCGTGCGAAGCATGGCCCTGTACGGGCCACCCGGTGGGGAGGAGACTCTGGCGTTCTAAGCAGCCCGTTAAAAGCGATGGCCGTCAGTCATCAGGGGATATCGCACGATCTCTGTCGAGATGACATGTCTCCTAGCCGGGACTCCTCCATGGGATCTGGAAGCGAGAGCCCTTGCGTCGGTGTACCAATGGCAAAAGGAGGCGCTGGAGTGGGGTCATAGTGAGTGCCGAGAAATCCGGGCTCAACGATCCCAGCTCCGTCGGGAACTCATGGAGACATGGAGATTGCGAATTGGGCATCTAAGGTGAGGGGAATCCACCATAGCAGCAGTGAGGCCGATCATGGAGGAGTGGTTGGAGCGGCACCATGGTGACCTCTCCTACCGGATGTGCCAGATATTTACCGGACACGGGTGTTTCGGTAAGTATCTATGGCGCCTCCACCGGGAGATAACGCCGCAGCGCTAGCACTGCGAGGATCCTTGCTGTTATGGTCCTGGGCGTGGAGCGGGAGAGAACCCTGCCCCCCGAGTTTCGCTGTCTGCGGCGCGGACGCCGCAGACTCGTCTACGCCCGGGACTACTGACCTCCATGATCGGGACCCGAGGACGGCAGGCGGCCGACTCGCCGTCCGTACAGAAGCAGGCCAAGACGGAGGCGTGTCGTGTATGTCCTACACACGCCTGCCAATTCACCGACGCGGGATAAAGCTCGACCCCACCAGGCGAGGCCGCGGCGGCGCGGCCAAAGTCCTGCCGGTAACCCTGGGGTTATCCTATCGAGGGCTTACCCGGGGTGCCCGGCTATGGACGCTTGGGGAGGTCACCGTGTGGTTTTAGTCGGTACGATTACGACACGCCCACCCCATCGTTGGCAACGATGGGGTGAAGCCCATGGGGGCTCCCAAACGTTAAAAAAAAGGTTTTATTGTATAAATTATTTAATCTGCTCTGTATGTATGTTAGTTCGGGTTAAATCTTGCAACTAATAATGGGATAAACGGCTTTATTTTCACAAAGCATTTAAACGTTGTGCTTATATTTTAAGCAGGCTTAAGTAAGAGCTTTTCACTTAAACGCTTTTTAGGGTTCCGTTGCCAAATGGCAAAAAACGGAACCCTTATAGATTCGTCATGTCTGTCTGTCTGTCCGTCAGTATGCCACAGCCACTTTTTTCCGAAACTATAAGAACTATGCTGTTGAAACTCGGTAAGTAGATGTATTATGTGAACCGCATTAAGATTTTCATACAAAAATATTAAAAAAACAATTAATTTTGGGGGTCCCCATACTTAGAACTGAAACTCAAAAACTTTTTTTTCATCTAACCCATACGTGTGTGGTATCTATGGATAGGTCTTCAAAAATGATATTGAGGTTTCTAATATCATTTTTTTCTAAACTGAATAGTTTGCGCGAGAGACACTTCCAAAGTGGTAAAATGTGTGTAACCCCCCCCCCCCCTGTAACTTCTAAAATAAGAAAATGATAAAGCTAAAAAATATAATATATATGATGTACATTTCTATGTAAACTGCCAACGATAATTGGTTTGAACGAGATCTAGTAAGTAGTTTTTTTTAATACGTCATAAATCGTAAACCGCAATTTACCTTTCATTCAATCAACTCAAAAAAATAAAAAAAAAGAACATTATCGTGTTACTTGCTGCTACGGAACCCTTAATGGGCGAGTCCGACTCGCACTTGGCCGCTTTTTTTAATAAGTCGTTTTAAAAAGTATACGTTGTGGGTAAATTGAACGCATTAATCTTGTTTCACTTAATAAATCGTTGTGTAATTATTTTTTTTTGTTTACTTTTTAAAACAACTACCTAATGTAAACCAATCATGAACATCCTTTCGTATTTTCCGCTTAGGACTCTGAAAAGCTATTTATTTCATAAATTAATTCCTACTTAAAGTTCACTAAACACTATGTACTTACAACATATTTTTAGGTAGATTTCGATGAAATCGATCTACCTATTGGTTTCTTGACTACTGTCGAATTTAAAAAAAAGTTCTTCATAGGAGGTCTACTTATGACCCCCCCTGAGTCCGAAATGACCACTGGTTAAAAAGTTTATATATATATATATATGTATGTACACGCAAAAACCGCGCCTTGTCGTGGAGTTGCGGATACCAGCCCGTGATACCATACCATAGCATATATATGTATGTATGGTTCCACTTCCCAAAATTTGCGGCACTCTCACGGTCGCATTTTTGCCCCGATCGCTTTCAAACTGCGGTCAAAAATTGCTTGGGTGTAAACTTAGTTTAAGTTCGTGAATTGGTGGAATCCGGCCTAAGGCGACGGTAGGGCCTCACTTTTTGTGAAATCAGTTTTTCCTCAAAATTTCACGTTCCATGAAAGATATTTGAAACGTTCTAATTTTATCCCATAGTATACATGAATACCAACAACTTTTAATTATAAACCTATAAGATTAAAACTTTAACTAAACGTGTAGGGGGGAAAAACCAAAATTTTTCGGGAAAAAAATCATAACTTCTAACCGGTGAACATTCTTGCAGTCGAAAATATTTTTAATCGATATGCCATTTTTAAGTCTAAAATAAATGTCTGAAAAGTTTGTCGCAAATTAAACTGTTTAAAGTCCGTAGTTCTCTAGATATAAAATAATATTAATTGCTTCACGAAATCTACCTGTGCGTTCCCCCTGCGGGAACGGATTTTTTTTAAAGTTGTTTTTTTTTCGATAGTGAAACACAGCAAATTAACCGAAAACATTAAACGAAATTACAATGAAAAAATAATATACCTAAACTACGGTCAGTGCATTGAATTAAATTTAACGAAAAACTATAATGCAAATTACAATGAAAAAATAAACAACGAAAATTTATGCGACCTGAAATAATATGCTGTAAACACTAAATGTTATGTAATCAAAGTTAAAATCGATTTAACCGCAAAACCATGATGACTAAATTTTTCAATTTTCGGCTTTATGTTCTAATGAATACAGTTTATTTTTGACCAGACGACGCGCTTACATGCAACAGCACGCAACAAATCAAACTTCTCTTTCGCTTTAAATCTTGTATGCATAATGCTAGCAAAACTTTTTTATTTTTGTGTCCTTTATATATTTGGATAATACCGACAATTAGAGCAATATGTCATAAAACAGTGTAAAACTACTACTACTAACTATTCACGAAAAATAAATTCTGCTCGTTTCGAAAAAAATTAAAGTGGGCCTAGCTGGATGAAAGTTAGCGAAAAGTTAGCATTTACTTTGTGCTAAAATGTGAATATAAAATTTACATTTGTGGCACTTATAGTTTCCATTTTATTTGAGATTTTGGTGGGTTAATGTTTGGTTTATTGCTAGATCTCGGAAACTCCTTGAGGCATTAATTCAACATTTCTTGTATAAATAAGTATCATTTATGTATCCATAAAAACCGCATTTTCTCCCCATAACTTTTCATTGTTTAGGAGCTATGAGGCATTTTCCAAAAATTGATATTAGCTCCAGGGTCCATTGATGACATTTCTGAATTGTGGAGACGGAACGGGACTCGATCAAATATATGTATACATAATTTCAGCTGAAAAAACCTTCAGTTTATAGAATAGAAGTAAAAACTAATTAAAACAGTTTTTGAGCGATTAACCGACTAAATAAAAATGGGTACTTAAAAGCGGTGGTACGGTACTTAGTGCCATTCTTCTTAAATTTACATAACTATATGTCATGTTTAAGTAAAGACGTATAAGTCTAGTTCATTATTGATTGACTAGAGAGTAAATAATAAAATAAATAAGACAGGTTGCTTTCTTTTGTCTATAGGTACTATTAGCATTCGTTCTGCTCTAATAAATATTTTCTGGTTTAATATATTGTTTATGCTATTGTTTGCTTGCCACTTGTACTTGAAAAACATAGCTTGATCTCTGCGACATTTGTTAAACTGACATTCCTAGGGTTGTTATGATACAGAAAAAAATATCGATAGTAATTTTTGCGCGTTTCTTACTTATCGATGCCATAATTATAATGGGCAATAAAATGAAACGAATATTTATTTATTTATTCCAAAGGAGTACACCCCAAATCCATATCCGAATCACTTTCAGAATCGCTAGAGCAATCTTGTAAATTTATAAAGAACTCTTGTTCGCAAATATTATCAAATCGAACGTCCCGCTCCCAATCTTCTTCCATTAATTTTCTGCATTTGGTAACTACCTTTTTCCAATCTTATGCAGATACATTTTCAACCGCAGTGTATAGTAACTGCAACATTTTATTTGCCGTGAAAGGCGGTGTTGTGTTATATCTAGCAGCGTAACCTTGAAAGAAAAACATATTTTAATATCATAAATTATTCAGGAGTTAATACATAAAGAACCTAACTGAAATTCGAGCAAACAAACCTTTTACTTGTGCCCAGATAAGCTCGATCGGATTATACTGGCAGTGATGTGGAAGCAGTCTTATGACCTTATGACCCTTTTCTTGGGCTATGTCATCTAAGACATACGTTGGTGGTCGATTGTGCCGTATCATCGGTCCAAGCTTTTTGATACGGTATGATTGGCGTTTAGCCATGTCTCGTCTAGAAAGACAACTTTGTCCCAATTTGTAATTTTTTTGACTTTCTGGAGAAAATTCACTCGAGCAAGAGCAATGTCGGTTGTCAATTTTTCTTTTGTCACTTTTTTTGTAGGAAAATCCAATATTTTTCAAAATCTTCGATAGTGACGGCAAGCTTCCTTTAAACAAGTCTGCGTCTTTTAGGGACGCCGCCAGTTTTTTTAATGTAGGTAATTCGCCCCGTGTAACCATATACATGGTCGCGAATCGTAGCGGCGTCAACGTCGTCAATTTTTGTGACTGGAGCAGCCTTTCTTCTTTTTTGTTTGGCGTTGAAAGCTTTTTTCCTCGTCTTCAGTCAATACTGCGGTTGAAGATTCGCCATATTTTTCTTTACTGATGCGAATTACTGTCGCACGTCCAATGCCAAGAGCATCTGCAACTCTGTCACAAACTTTTGCCATGGGTAATAGCAGTCCACCATTTTGGTTTTCTCGCTCAAAATATTCACGCAAGCGAAACACAAGCTCACGACTTTGACTTTTCAAAACAGTTTTCTTCGTTCTCTTTGGTATTATGCCAACAAACAATGAAAACAAACAATAAAAACAAACAATAACAACAAAGAAACTAACAATAATAACTAAACTTAACAAATTAACAGCAATAGTAACAAAAACAAAGTGATGAGAACGGAAAACACGTGGCGTATACAAGCCGTTAGCACTCATACTGAGGAGAATGGGTCATGTCAAACAAGATGGCGGAGCGTTGGCGCCATCTTGCGGAAGAAGACACGCTGTGGCCAAACTTCTCTCGAACCCCAAAGTTGTCGGAAGGAATGTTACGAGTAGGTTAGAATTTAGATTTTATTTACTCACTATTGTAAATAATGTTTTTTTTCTTAAATATTCAATAATGTTATTTTTTTCAATTAAATGATAAATTAATTTTGAATTAAGTTTTATACAAAATATCGATAGTTTATAGTCTGCGGTTACGATGATTCATCGCTCATCACTAATTAGCTCAGCATGCCATACTTTATTGGCATGCCAAAGAACTTTGGCATGCCAATAAAGTATGACATTGACTGGTACGTTTTTCCGTACTGTTAAATTCAGAACTTCATAGGCGCGATTTTACTGACAGCTGTCCCAGAGGTCAAGCTATTTTTGTCTTAGTATATATATTTTTACTTCTTGGAGGATTTTCTCTGCTTTAAAAAAAACTCTTTGTTTTATACTTTTTGAATTAGATATAGTAGTAAAACCTCTACGATTAGCTTCTGGCTAACAACTGCTCGTTGAGACTATTCTGATGGGCCCAAACACGCTATATCTGCTTTAAGCTGCTGGGGAGAAGGGTATCCAGCAGACCACTGATGCTTTAGGGTCTGGTTAGTGTTACAATGTTATGGAATTACCAATAATTTAATTGTAGATACACCAAATTTCAAATCAATCAGACCAGTGGAAGTTAACAAGGTCATTTCTTCAACTACAAAAGAGCTAATAATCCTGAAATGCCTGAACAGATCTTCATAATTTATAGCTAAGAACCATATAAATTCCGTCAGCATTCAAACAAAAACGACTGCATTAAATCTGCGTGTGGGACCTATGACGCCCTAGACCAATACACAAACACACAAAAAATATGTCAAAATTATTATTATACTCCTCGTTTTTCGTTTGGGGTTAAAAGTTACCAAAAACCTGACTGCAATAAGGTCTAGGTACTTATTAAACTTGTAGATTTAGATCGTAAAACATCTAGGATAGGACTTACTCCATACCAGTCCCTTACAGGGGGAATACTCTCACAAAGTGAGATAGCAAGACATGTCCTAGACATTCAATATATATCAACTGCTCGTGGGTTCAAGTCCCATCCTAATTGTTCTCTTTTTCCGATTTAAATCTATAGGAAAAGTTAGCATACTAATTGCTTCAAAATTTCATTGAATTTACTAAAGAATGGCCTGAAAAGACCAAATCAAGTTGGTTTATGATTTGCAAATGGGTACCTATCAAACTTGTTACAATATTTTTATGACGTTGCTGTATAAGTTGACTATTTTGGATTCGGGTTTTTTTGCTTTCACAATCACAAATCCGATTATTGATAATATTTTTAACTTAATACTTGGTCCACCAGGTTCGTATAGAACTCCACATAAGAACAAACTAATCACATTATCCTTCGTGTGTCATAAGATACCTATAGATTTACTTATCTTAAAATTTAAATACATGAAATATTCAAAAAAAAATTGGTGTGTACGCAAACTAAAAATTCAAACAATTTAGAGAGGTAGGATTAATTTACCATGCACCGTACTCTTTTGTAACTTCTCTTCTTCTTATCGGTTATCTTAATCTTATCTTTTTTTTTTTTAAGTTTCCCACTATTTTATTTAAATAAATTAATTACTATTAATTAGTATAAAAACAATATCTGTATACCTATATACAAAGCTGCAGGTTTAGGCGTCAAAAAATTCCTCCCCATCGACGTCAACTGGGAGGGTGGCCAGAAGGCTGGCGGCATTGCCACGTTGAATGGCAATGCCAATCCTTTGTGCGAGGAATGAACCAGCCCTCTGGTCACGGGTAGCGTCTATAAGCCGTTTTGAAATTTCTTTAAATAAAAGACGGGCACTTGGACCCCAAGATCCCAGCGTCTCAACCCCAAACGGCTCAAATATGTAATTACCTGTTAAATTACTATATTTGCGCCGTTTAAGGGTCTCTGCCGAAGCAGCGGCAGCGCAGGCGCAGTCCGCAGTCCCTGGAAGGTGTGAAGGCGCAAGGGTGTCAGCACATGTCGCATCCCACACCAAATGCCTTCCCATCTTCCAAGGCACCAACGACATCCCATCCGGCCTCTTGCCATCGTCGCGCGCCAAACCTGTAGGTTCTAGTACGGCTGGAACGCCGGCGGTGACAAGAGCCCGACGGATAATGTCATTGATGTACGCGTGCCGCGAAAGCCGTCCTGCGCACCTGCTGCATGAGAGGCCATGGTGTCCAAGGCTACCCACTTCTTCTCCACAGCGACAACGATGCGGAGAAACGCAAGGGGCACCCAAACGAAGGCAAGCAGCGATACGGAAGGTGTTATCGTCCAACATGGTACCAATGTTGGGCGATGGTAGGGCTTGAAGCCAGACACCGGATTCCCATTCCCCCACAGCCAAAAGGCGAGCACGCTCCGCAACATTGGTAGAAGTAGAAATGAGATGTTTTCTTACCATGTTGCAGAGCGGCACGTCCCATTGCCTCTGGGAAGATGGGTTACCTGGCAAATCAGCGTTTGGGCAAAACATTTTCCAAGCATTTAAAGCTTCGGCCTTGCCTGGCACTTCCGAATTAGTTAGGCTAGGGGTTAGGATTCTTCTAACTAATTCATCCGTGCCATGCACCGAAGATAGAAATGCTGGTAGACTTACGTCGGTAATTTTGCGAACGCCGAGCCCGCCTAGACGCACAGGCATGGATGCCTGAAGCCAGACACGGTCGTTCATATCCACATTTAGAATTTTGCATAGTGTGTTTTGAATCACGCTATCCATTTTACCTAAAAGAGCCAAATATTTAAAAAGTTGAGTTGATCGGAGAACATGTGTAAATTTAGGAACGAAAAGACAATACCGAATTATAGTGAAAGCAGAATGGATGTTAATTTGTTGCAAACGGTCCGAAACTTCACAGAAATTTTGAATCTTTTCTTCTACGAAAGAGTCATATGCTTCCTCTAAGATTGGGGACCCAAGGAGGCGGAGTGAATCTTTTTGAACAATTTTTAAATTTGGGGCCAAAACGTTGAATTTTGATAATGTGGAAATGATGTCAATGTTATCACTCAGAAGAATTTCACATTTAGTGGGATTTAATTGCAAACCAATGGATCTGAATTCATCTTTTAAAAAAGCCAAATCTTTTAAAACTGTATTAACGTCTCCTCCTAGGGTCCCATCATCTAGGTACCATATGTTAAATTTAGAATTTAGCTGCCGAATGACAGGATGTATAGCAAGGCTGAAAATGAGTGGCCCAAGAGGGTCACCTTGTTGACACCCGACTGATGATTCTAAAACGTTGTCCTTGTATAATAATTTTGAAGGGTACCTGTAACATTGCCAGAGAAATTTAAAAATTTTGGGGGTTTCCAATTTTGCTTGTGTCAACAATGTGTCCCTATTCACTGAGTTGAAGGCATTCTTCAAGTCAACTTTAAGAATGACTTCTCCTCCATTGCAGCCAAGGTACGTTGACAGGGCATGTACGGCAGCCTCGCAGCCCCCTTTGGAGCCAAAGCCAAGTTGCAGGGGCTGGAATTGGTTGGTCAAATCTTCGCTGTAAGCTTTACAACATAGTTTGGCTGCCATACGCCTGTACGTACACCCTACGGCAATGGGACGAATACCACCGTCTTTCTTACGTAAGGCGCATAAATTGGCGCCATAAAGTAAGTCGACGATGGCATCGCACACATTACCTGATAGCATGAGGTTTATTAAGGCCGTTAGCTCCTTCAAAAGTGCATCGCCAGCTTCCCCGGGACCCAGTAGGTCTTTTAGGTGTTGCGGGGTCAAACCATCTAGGCCGCCAGCGGATCCGCTCTTGAAAGAACTAACGGCAGCTAAAACCTCCTTGGCTGAAACAGAGAGAGATTCGTCATCCCTATTTGGAGGATCTGGAAATGAAAAAATCTATATCTATATCTTAATTTTATCAGTTTATCGCTAAAAAACTGTTTGTGTTGTTAATTGATCTTTACAGTTAATCTATAAACTGAAGGTTTTTTCAGCTGACATTATGCATTTTATATATTTGATCGAGTCCTCTAAGTATTGGTACTATTCACGTAATTCTTAACTCATTGTTATTAGCAGTTAAATGCACAAATGTAGAAACTTGCGAACTTTTGTATCTTGTAGAGCTCTAATTGTCGGTATTATCCAAGTCCATAAAGGATACAAAATTAAAAAAGCTTTGCTGGCGTAACGCACACTTTAACGTTTACAAGTTATACTTACCAAAGTACTTAAAAACTTATAAGTTTATTGAAATCATAATAAGTTTATTAAAATCGCAAAACTTATAAAAAATTTAGTTATGTATTTCGAAAACGTTGAGTTCGGCGGTATCCGCAATCTTACAGCGTCTCTATACAATTCCATACATGTTACCTCCCTATTGTACCGTGCGTTACGGTTAAGCATGCCTTTGCCGTTGCCGTTCGTAAAAGCACCCATTGTTTTGCCAGAGACCGATATTCTTAGCAATCCATGGATCCGCCGTGCGGGTGCCGGGTCCATCGCGTTGCTGAGTTGGGAACTCGGGACAGTGCTTGGGACTTGCGACCCAAGTGTAGGCTTAGAAGGGGCCCCTTTTGTTGAAGTACATCAACACTCACTTTCACCACCCAAGTTCCCCTCCCTGCCTAACCAAATTTGATGCGAACCTACTAGTGCCGCTTTAGACATTCGTCCTAGTAATGAGCTTATTGTAGCTCTCGATAGGCCTAGATTTTTAAGTAGGTTATAGAGAGATTTTGCTGGTATAACTCTCGTTCCCACTTCCACTGGATAGAAATTAACCACCTAACCGTTTTTGATTCATTCGTTTGTGAGATCATAGTATTTATTTTTCTTTATTGTGTGGTCCTTCGGTATATTTGTTTCCCACGGTACAGTAAGTTCCACAAGGACCACATATTTTAACGTTTTCGGATAAAGAAATATGTCAGGTCTTGATGACGAAACCCCAATATCCTCCGCAATTTTATAGTGCTTTTCATACGTGTCGATTAGGAGAGTCCAATCTGGGGCAGTATCTAAGATTGAATAAGGTTTGTTCCTGGATTTTATACATGAACCTTCAGGCACAAAGTTGATATGACGTCTGTTAGTAGTCAATCCTTTTTGGGCTCTAGCTACTGTCAGGCTCATTGCTTCACGTATAATGATAAGCACCTTATCGTGGCAGCGTGATTCTTGGCCTATATCGAGAAGCACCTTACATACTACTAATATGTGCCTAGCCGGCCCTATTGCCTCGCCACAAGTATAACATTGTTTTTCTGTGGCCTTCCCCCACCTTACTATACTAAAAAAAACATAGCTTGATCTCTGGGACAGCTGTCAGTAAAATCGCGCCTATGAAGTTCTGAATTTATCAGTACGGACAAACCATGGACGTATTATACTAACAATACGTCCATGGGACAAACGTACCAGCCAATGTCATACTTTATGGGCATGCTGAGCTATTTAGTGATGAGCGATGAATCATCGTGACCACAGACTATAAACTATCGATATTTTGTATAAAACTTAATTCAAAATTAATTTATCATTTAATTGAAAAAAAAAAAATTTATTGAATATTTAAAAAAAATAATTATTTATAATAGTGAGTAAATAAAATCTAAATTCTAACCTACTCGTAACATTCCTTCCGACAACCATGGGGTTCGAGAGAAGTTTGGCCACGGCGTGTCTTCTTCCGCAAGATGGCGCCAACGCGCCGCCATCTTGGCTGACATGACCCATTCTCCTCAGCACGAGTGCTAACGCCTTGTATACGCCACGTGTTTTCCGTTCTTATCACTTTGTTTTTTTACTATTGCTGTTAATTTCTTAAGTTTAGTTAAGTTAAGTTAAGTTTTCTTTGTTGTTATTGTTTATTTTCATTATTTGTTGGCATAATGCCAAAGAGAACGAAGAAAACTGTTTTGAACAGTAAAAGTCGTGAGCTTGTGATTCGCTTGCGTGAATATTTTGAGCGAGAAAACCAAAATGGTGGACCGCTATTGCCCATGGCAAAAGTTTGTGACAGAGTTGCAGATGCTCTTGGCATTGGACGTGCGACAGTAATTCGCATCAGTAAAGAAAAATATGGCGAATCTTCAACCGCAGTATTGACTGAAGACGAGGAATAAAGCTTTCAACGCCAAATAGAAAAGAAGAAAGGCGGCTCCTCACAAAAATTGACGACTTTGACGCCGCTGCGATTCGCAACCATGTATATGGTTATTATACACGGGGCGAATTACCTACATTAAAAAAACTGGCGGCGTCCCTAAAAGACGCAGACTTGTTTAAAGGAAGCTTGCCGTCACTATCGAAGATTTTGAAAAATATTTTATTTTCCTACAAAAAAAGTGACAAAAGAAAAATTATAATGGAACGAACCGACATAGCTCTTGCTCGAATGAATTTTCTCCGGAAAGTCAAAAAAATTACAAATTGGGACAAAGTTGTCTTTCTAGACGAGACATGGCTAAACGCCAATCATACCGTATCAAAAAGCTTGGACCGATGATACGCCACAATCGACCACCAACGTATGTCTTAGAGGACATAGCCCAAGAAAAGGGTCATAAGGTCATAAGACTTTTTTTTTTTTTTTTTTTTATTAATGGAAGTCCGCTAGAATATTATATTGTAGCAAGACCCCCCTTGTGTACCCATGCGTTAGGGTCGCATGGAGGACCATGCGACCCTAACGCATGGGTACACAAGGGGGGTCTGTTTACAGATAATTTGTATAACGGTTATGAGTTTTATAAGTTAAATGAAAAGAAGAAAATAACTAAAGGTTTTAAACTACTATGTGGAACTAAAAATTTTACGGAATGAAATAGGAGGTGATTGAATTATCTGAAGTTATTAAGAACTGAGCTTTAATAATCATGTAATATGTTTAATTTTTGAGCCATTTGGGCTATTCTATTGGGACAATTTTGTAGGATGCCAAAATATATTTGTTGAAGTCGAAAAGGGGTTTTATTGTCTCGAATTGTGTCGAGTTGTGTAAGTTTGTGTTCTATGTATGCTTATTGTTCTATCGGTTTATTGAGCGGTTTATTATATAATAAACTACAAAATGCCCGGTGTGTTAAAATGTACGTGTGTCTTATTCATGTAGTGTAGCTGTTGGTGTGTGTGTGGCATATAACTATATATATATATTATTATTATATATACTATTTTAGTACCGAGAATTGTGTCTTAATGCTTGTATTTCGTAGTGATATTTTGTTGTGTATTGTATAGTATTTTTGTGTCTTAGTGTATTTTTTATTTCTTTATTTAATTGCCAAAATTCTTTGATTTAGGAAGTACAAGTTTAGTTTTATATGATTTTAAATTAAATGATTTATTTATTTCTGTTGTTTTATTTTTCTATTTGAATGCTACAATGCATATTTTAACAAAATATCATTATAGCATATCAATTTATATTGTGAAGCCTAAAGAGAATTTATTTATGACTGAATTTGGTTATTAGGTTTGGTAACTTGTACTCCTATGGAGTGCGGCGCGTTGGCTCGATCACTCTAGCAATAGGCTACAGCAGCTCGAGCCATCGCGTCCCACTTCTTCCTAATAGGGCTGTCGCTAGCGAACGCATTATGCTGTACGAGCGGCAGTTTGGCACGTGCGCAGTTAACGCAGTGCAAGTGCTCTGGTGCGTTTGTATTGGGACACTCCTTCTGGAGGTGCTTATCCCCGCATCCGCTGCATAGGTCACTGGTTTCCGAGCAAAACTTCCGCGTGTGACCGTAACCCAGGCAGCGGGTGCATTGGATTAGGGGCGATTGGTCCTCCACAGAGACTCTTTGGAGGTCTACGTGGAGTTTCCTCGCTTCAATCGCCCTTTTCCAAATTGTTGGTGATACGCTCAAAACGTAGTGGGTGGTGAGCGGGTTCCGGGCCTTCTTCTTATACTTCACCGTCATCCTGTTGTCCTCGTCCTTGAGGTCGCCAAACACCCCCCGGTTCTGGTTTCGAAGGGCTGCTAGGACTTCGGTATCACTGTGTACCAACAGCACTCCCTTCAAGACCAGAAGCGGGTCCTTATTTTTGACAACCTCGACGACAAGGCAATCCCCAGCTTCCTCTATTATCCTCTTCTGAACTTCGTTCCTTTCCTCTTGGGTTCTACAACTCATGATGATTTTCCTATCTCTACCCTTCCGGATTCGCTCCACCGTCACCCAACCCTCATTTGCCTTCATGACTTTCCTTATTTTGTCTAATACTCTGTCCCCAGTATCTATTTCATCCCTCGAGGAGACAACTACGGAGTGCAGGGCCGCAGGTTCCGGTGACTCAACCCTAGTTTTGACTCCGGCCGCCACACTCGCGTATGTTGCCCTCTCGAGGGTTTCATTTTGCCTTTCTATGGCGTCCTTCAGTGCCGATAATCTACTGTCGCATTCCTGCCGCCCCTCCATTAGCTCTCTCATTTCGCTCAACCTTTTCCCATTATCTTTTATGAGGTTCATCTGCTCCTCAAGTTTCGCCAGTAGGATGTTGCTACATGCAACTCCTTCGTGCGCTACTGGTTCAGCTTCCCCACCCTTTACCAGCTTCACACGCTCTATCTTCTTCCTAGTTTTGTTTAGAGGCATAGGAGGAGGAGTGGACGATTTCGAAAACTCTGCCCCTTTCACCAGGTAGTAAAGGTCCTTTACAGCCGAGGTGACCGCAATTTTGATCTCGGTCTTTAAATTTCGTGCGCTATTGAGCTGAGCTAGAGCCCTTTGCAAGCACCGCTTCGCCTCCCTCACTCGATGCTGCGGAGTACCAGGCATCGCATCCGGGGACGCCCCCGCAGTTTCTGCCGAAGCCTGAGGTACACTACTACCTAGAGAGGTATCAGAGTTCGACGTCTGCTGCGAGGGATCCGCCAGGAATGCCGCGGTGGGCGATGAAAGCGGTGACTGCCGAGTTCTGTGCTCGCGCAGTTCCTCGGATATGTAGATCGCGTTGGGTATGTGGTTGTAATCACCCAAGTCGCGATCTTCTGTGTCCTCGGCGAAGGTTAGTTTCCTAACCAGTACGCGGGGTGATTTGATAGTCGCCATATTATACGCAGAAGGCGGAAGAGCCAAACAACAGTATGTATCTGCAATAGCAGGTAGCACGAAATAATTTGAGACTAAAACTACGGTAAATGTAAAATGTAAACAGTACTGGGTTGGTTCCAAAAGGGAACCAGAACACTAAATATAAAATATCACAGTAAACAATAGCCTAACTACAACACAAGAATAAAATAACAAGTTACGACCTAACACGATTCCGAATTTCGGAGCCCAGCTTTCCAACTTTCGGATTCTCCGCCCCAACAGAGTGCACTTGCCTAGGGCAGTTATCCGTGGGTGGGCGGGCGGTCGAATTTTTCCCAAAATTTGCAGATAACTCAAAAAGTATAGGTCCCAGAGAGACGGTTGAGGTGTCCGAAGACGCGCGTCGTCAGCGCGCTCACAATGGTGTTACCAGATGAAGGACCTCAATGAAGAAAATTTTAGAAAAACCCGGAAAACTAAATTTTTACGTGACCAAATCGGCCTTAACTGTAGCTACTGTCGCGACTATACGTCCCAGCTCAACGGGGTTGGTGGCGTTCGACGCGGGGCGCCCGCCTGTTCCCAAAAACGTGAGTAGAACGATAGCCGCCTATAGAAATTTTTTGAAATATTGATGAAAAACCAAAAATTTGGTAATCCGCGTGAAAATGCGAGCAAACCCGGGAAATCTGGAGTTAGATGGTGACAGCCGCGAAGGGCTGAGTCGTACCAGTTCCCACAGGTATCACAAGACACGGGCACCTTGCGTAAATTTCGAAAAAATGTAAAACAAATTTATGTTAGCCAAATTAGTAAAAATCAAGGGGAAATGCCCCGAAAATTGCCAAAATTCTGATCCTATATACGCGTGTGTGGTGTCAAACGACGCGGGGCGTTCTTGTGAAGGCTGCTGTGATGATAGCACTCCAGGTGCCCATACAAAAAACATACAAAATATGTAGATTGCTGTCAAAAGTCAGTGTAAAAAACAGAAAAACAATGAAAATTTGAGATTTTCCTAGGAAAATCGTCACAACAATATAAGATTCGTGTAGGGCTCGGCCGTACGAGTAAAATGATATATGACAGTCGATATATGCTACTGATTTAAAAGTTTTTGATCAGTCGATTTGTTTCAAATATGTTGCCTAGAGGTAAACTTTCTGTCACTTAGGTCGTTTTAGAATTCTACGCGGGGATCGTGCGGTCCATGGCCCTGTATGGGTGCCCAATATGGGCGGAGGCCCTGAGGACCAGAACTGTGCGGATGCTGCGCGCTCCGCAGCGGGTTCTGGCCATCAGGGTCATACGAGGGTACCGCACGATCTCCTTCGAGGCGGCGAGTCTCCTTGCCGGAACTCCGCCATGGGACCTGGAAGCGAGAGCCCTTTCGCAACTGTACCAGTGGCGAAAGGAGGCGCGGGAGCAGGGATGGAACCCCGAGCCTCGAGAAATCGAGGCCGTGCAGTCCCAGCTCCGCCAGGCCATCGTGGTGGAGTGGAAGGAACGACTTGGGCAACCAAGCGCAGGGCACGCCGCAATAGCGGCGGTAAGGCCCATCATGGAGGATTGGCTGGAGAGGCGACACGGAAGCCTCTCCTACCGACTGACGCAGGTGATCTCAGGGAAGGGGTGCTTCGGGGACCACCTGCATCGGATCAGGAAGGAGCCAACGCCTGAGTGTCATCACTGCGACGCGAGCGAGGACTCAGGGCTGCACACGCTGGCGGACTGCCCGGCGTGGGAGGCGCCGAGGCGTGACCTCGTGGCAGCCATCGGGGTGGGAGTCCTCTCGCTCGGCAGCATGATTGCGGCAATGGTGCGGAGCGCGAGCGCGTGGGCCGCCGCCGCCTCCTTCTGCGAGCATGTAATGCTCGCGAAGGAGGTGGCGGAGCGCGCCCGGGAGAGACTTAGAACTCTCCCGGTCCGCCGAGCCCGCAACTTGCTCGCCGCGCGTCGCAGGCAACTCAGGCGCCGGAGGTCGCTTAACGACCTCCGTCCTCCATGAGCGCAGGCCTGGGGGTGGCGGGTGAGGCCACCTGTCACCCCAGCAGAAGCAGGCCGGGACGGTGGGGCGACTAGCGCCCCTCCCCCAAACCGGGGCAAGACGGGGACACCGTGGTTCCCAAACCCGAGGGGGCCATCTCGAAACCGGAGATGGCCCAGGGTCAGTCGGGGTGCGAGGGATATGCTCTATGGGCAACCTTACACCCCGGCGTCTGTAGACCCGAGACGGCGTGCGGTTTTAGTCGGTTCAAGCCCGACATAACCGCCCCCGCTGGCACGCGGGGGGGTATCCGAAGGGATTTCCGCACGAAAAAAAAAAAAAAAAAAAAAAAGGTCGTTTTAGAATTAGAAGAAAACCAAAATTTGCAGATAACTCAAAAAGTATAGGTCCCAGAGAGACGGTTGAGGTGTCCGAAGACGCGCGTCGTCAGCGCGCTCACAATGGTGTTACCAGATGAAGGACCTCAATGAAGAAAATTTTAGAAAAACCCGGAAAACTAAATTTTTACGTGACCAAATCGGCCTTAACTGTAGCTACTGTCGCGACTATACGTCCCAGCTCAACGGGGTTGGTGGCGTTCGACGCGGGGCGCCCGCCTGTTCCCAAAAACATGAGTAGGACGATAGCCGCCTATGGAAAATTTTTGAAATATTGATGAAAAACCAAAAATTTGGTAATCCGCGTGAAAATGCGAGCAAACCCGGGAAATCTGGAGTCAGATGGTGACAGCCGCGAAGGGCTGAGTCGTACCAGTTCCCACAGGTATCACAAGACACGGGCACCTTTTTTTTTTTTTTTTTTTTTCGTGCGGAAATCCCCTCGGATACCCCCCCGCCGGCCAGCGGGGGCGGTTATGTCGGGCTCGAACCGACTAAAACCGCACGCCGTCTTGGGTCTGCAGACGCCGGGGTGTAAGGTTGCCCATAGAGCATATCCCTCGCACCCCGATTGACCCTGGGCCATCTCCGGTTTCGAGATGGCCCCCTCGGGTTTGGGAACCAAGGTGTCCCCGTCTTGCCCCGGTTTGGGGGAGGGGCGCTAGTCGCCCCACCGTCCCGGCCTGCTTCTGCTGGGGTGCCATGCGGCCTCACCTGCCACCCCCAGGCCTGCGCTCATGGAGGACGGAGGTCGTTAAGCGCCCTCCGGCGCCTGAGTCGCCTGCGACGCGAGGCGAGCGTGTTGCGGGCTCGGCGGGCCGGGAGGGTTCTGAACCTCTCCCGGGTGCGCTCCGCCATCTCCTTCGCGAGCATCACATGCTCGCAGAAGGAGGCGGCGGCGGCCCACGCGCTCGCGCTCCGCACCATTGCCGCAATCATGCTGCCGAGCGAGAGGACTCCCACCCCGATGGCTGCCATGAGGTCACGCCTCGGCACCTCCCACGCCGGGCAGTCCGCCAGCGTGTGCAGCCCTGAGTCCTCGCTCGCGTCACAGTGATGACACTCAGGCGTTGGCTCCTTCCTGATCCGATGCAGGTGGTCCCCGAAGCACCCCTTACCGGAGATCACCTGCGTCAGTCGGTACGAGAGGCTTCCGTGTCGCCTCTCTAGCCAATCCTCCATGATGGGCCTTACCGCCGCTATTGCGGCGTGCCCTGCGCTTGGTCGCCCAAGTCGTTCCTTCCACTCCACCACGATGGCTTGGCGGAGCTGGGACTGCATGGCCTCGATTTCTCGATGCTCGGGGTTCAGTCCCTGCTCCCGCGCCTCCTTTCGCCACTGGTACAGTTGCGAAAGGGCTCTCGCCTCCAGGTCCCATGGCGGAGTTCCGGCAAGGAGACTCGCCGCCTCGAAGGAGATCGTGCGGTACCCGCGGATGACCCTGATGGCCATCACTCGCTGCGGAGCGCGCAGCATCCGCACACTTCCGGCCTTCAGGGCCTCCGCTCATATTGGGCACCCATACAAGGCCATGGACCGCACGATCCCCGCGTAGAGTCTCCTGCAGGAGTCATCGGGCCCCTTCATGTTGGGCAGCAGCCGCGCCAGAGCGAGAGCTGTGCCCTTCAGTTTGGGGGCCAGACTTCGGATGTGCTCTCCGAAGTCCCATCGGCCGTCGAGCACGAGCCCCAAATATTTCATTTGGGGCTTGATGCCGATGCGATTACCTCCCACGATGAGACTGGATCCCTCAGGTGGCTTGCTCCGAGGCCCATGAAAGAACAGGGCCTCGGTTTTATGCAGAGCCACCTCGAGACCCAGCCGCCGGATCCGCTCCACGACTTGGGCAACCGCGGTCGTGGCCTTCAGGGTCGCTTCGCGGTATGTCGCTCCGCACGCCGTCACGAGCGTGTCGTCCGCGTAACACGTGACGGCGGCACCGTCTGCGAGCTCACCGCGAAGCACCCAGTCGTATCCGATGTTCCACAGGAGCGGCCCCAGGACCGATCCCTGCGGAACACCGCACGACATCTCACGCCGGCCGAGACCGGTCACGGTTGGGTAGAAGACGGCTCTCTCCGTCAAATACGCCCCGACTATGCGGCGGAGGTAGAGAGGCACTTCGTGATACACGAGCGCCTCCCTAATGCAACTCCAGGGCAAGGTGTTGAACGCGTTGGCGATGTCTAGGGACACCGCCAACATCACCTCACCCCGGGCTACTGCATCCTCCGCCAGAGCCCTCACGCGCATGATGGCATCCACGGTGGAGCGCCTCTGGCGGAAGCCATATTGGCCATCCGCCAGGTCCGGCCCCACTCTTGAGAGGTGCTCGACGAGGCGCTTCGCAATTACTCTTTCAAAGAGCTTGCACACCTCGTCGAGCAACACTATGGGCCGGTAGGCGGACGGTGAGTCCGCCGGGCGCCCCTCCTTTCGGATGAGGACCAGTTTCCCCGTCTTCCACAATTTCGGAAACTGGCCCCGCTCCAAAAGACACGGGCACCTTGCGTAAATTTCGAAAAAATGTAAAACAAATTTATGTTAGCCAAATTAGTAAAAATCAAGGGGAAATGCCCCGAAAATTGCCAAAATTTTGATCCTATATACGCGTGTGTGGTGTCAAACGACGCGGGGCGTTCTTGTGAACGCTGCTGTGATGATAGCACTCCAGGTGCCTATACAAAAAACATACAAAATATGCAGATTGCTGTCAAAAGTCAGTGTAAAAAACAGAAAAACAATGAAAATTTGAGATTTTCCTAGGAAAATCGTCACAACAATATAAGATTCGTGTAGGGCTCGGCCGTACGAGTAAAATGATATATGACAGTCGATATATGCTACTGATTTAAAAGTTTTTGATCAGTCCAGGTCATAAGACTGCCTCCACATCACTGCCAGTATAATCCGATCGAGCTTATCTGGGCACAAGTAAAAGGTTTGTTTGCTCGAATTTCAGTTAGGTTCTATACGTATTAACTCCTGAATAATTTATGATATTAAAATATGTTTTTCTTTCAAGGTTACGCTGCTAGATATTACACAACACCGCCTTTCACGGCAAATAAAATGTTGCAGTTACTAAACACTGCGGTTGAAAATGTATCTGCATAAGATTGGAAAAAGGTATTTACCAAATGCAGAAAATTAATGGAAGAAGATTGGGAGCGGGACGTTCGATTTGATAATATTTGCAAACAAGAGTTCTTTATTAATTTACAAGATTGCTCTAGCGATTCTGAAAGTGATTCGGATATGGATTGGATGGATTTGGGGTGTACTCCTTTGGAATAAATAAATAAATATTCGTTTCATTTTATTGCCCATTATAATTATGGAATCGATAAGTAAGAAACGCCGAAAATTACTATCGATATTTTTTTCTGTATCATAACAACCCTAAGAATGTCAGTTTAACAAATGTCGCAAAAATCAAGCTTGGATCAAGCTATGTTTTTTCAAGTATAGGTAACTCTGGTCTGGGAGGGTCATCTTCTCTTTAAGGCCATTGGTATGCAGAACTCTCCCATTGTCAACCATTCATTTTTTATTTCCAAACTCATCGCGTGCACTCGATATTGATCATTTTCGTCTTTTTTTACTCGACTAAAAATGACGAGCGCCCATGTCTTGTTAACTGTCAAACCAAACTTCATTGTCTCATGTCAAATGGCCAATGTTCAATTCAATTATCACAATTTTATCAGAGAAAATTTGTTGTGGTCGTAGACGGATAGTTTGTCTGTTGTGACGATGATATAAGAAATAATTGTTCGTGTAATTTATAGAAGTGAATTAGTTTGCTGTTGTTAGTCTCTATTGATTACTTTAATGAATTCCTTTAGCATTTTGCTGGAATATATGGAAACTGAAAGCTACGTAATATTATTTGCAGTGTAGTTTGAAAAAGCCCTTTTGTGGGTATTCTACTAATTGCGATCACGTTGTCAATTGTCTGTATAAAATATTGGAGAATTACAGCTGTGGACCGGTACCTAGGTCATGCTTGTGGTTTTTTTTTTGGAAGTTTACAATACCTTACCCTGCGACTGAAGACTATTGAAGTAAGTACTAACGTATTAATAGCTTTTAGTTAAATAATTTAATGTTGACATCAAGTAACTTATTTTAAACAAAACTATCTTTACAGTTACTTAGACCATGGAGACAAATAAGAAAAAAGGGCGTCCGCCGCATCCTAGAGCCAAAGCTAATCCACTATCAGTACTTACTTTTGCGTAAGTCACCATAAATTTAATGTTTGTTTTATTATCATAGTGTGTACATACTGAAATAACTCCTTCCAATGTGAATGAGTTGCAAACTTTGTTTAATGGAATGAGTGTCTAATAAGCATAGTGTATGCTTTATTTTTTATGATATTACCTATAGGAACTAAAGTTCACTGTTTACAATAAGTAAATCATATTAATTTTTAAAGAAGATTGAAAGAGCTTGTAAGCTTTGTTTTAATGGGACAGTTAACAATAAAATAAATTAACCAAACAAAAAAGAAATAGCGGTGGTACTGCACTAGCATGCCGTTATACTATACTAGCCTGCTAATAGCATATTGGGAAAGCTTGCGAGGGAATGAGTGTGTATATTTGTTACTACTTCATATAGAAAAAGTTCAATGAATTCAAATGAAAAAGCTTAAATTCTGTAATAAACTACTTTTTATCTATCTATATCTATACTATTATTAAATTGTAAATTAGCTGTGTCTGTACATTGTAGATGATTAAAAGAAGAATCTTGGGTCATGTTAAATGAATGATTCTGCACACAAAAAGATTCGTTTTGAATTTCTTGTCTGTTTGTTTCAATGGATGCCTAAACTACTGAAATGATTATATTATGTATAGGAGTTTACCTAACAAATGAAAGCATTTTACTACTTGATGCCTGTTATAGCCTGCTATATGCCTTTCCAGTAACTTTCTGTTCTTAAGAATGGATAAAAAGTTTCTTTAAGCTAAGCTAAGCTTGGGTTAAGATAGCGCAGTGTAGTATCTTCTAGAATCCTATTATTATTTCATGCAATATTCAAATATGTTAACAAGGAAGTCTGGTAGTTTATTTATTTTATGTATTGTAAGAAAAAATGTATTGAAGTATGTTTATTTGCATACTAGAATCCATATGACAAACTCTGCTTCGTTTGGGTCTAGCGCTGTGTAGTATATCCCGAAAGATTGATTTGTTTATTTATACAGGTAAAAGGTTATTTACAAACATATACCATGACTGTGCTGCAAAATTAAATCAAATTTCTGTCAAATGTTGCCATTTTCTATTGACATGTAGGTAACATTATTTTATATATTGTAGATGGACATTGCCCATATTCTGCAGTGGCATAAAAAAAGAATTGGAAGAAGAAGATCTCTATGAACCTTTAGAAGAGCATGCATCAGGTAAGCCTAATAAAAATAATGATGTATTTATTAAGTTACTAGCTGTTGCCTGTGACGTCTTCCACATTAAGTTCGGAATTGATCAAGGTATGTTTACTTTTGCAGTCTCGATTGTAACACATATTTAGTTATTTTATTAAACGGGCCAGATGAGTGTGTGCACTTGTTTCACGTTGACAATTCATTCGAAATAGAGGTTTATATGTAACATTGAAATCAATTCTGCCCGATTTCGTAACATGGGTATCTCTTAACTCGTAACTCTTTGGAGTGTCCAGATTTTACATTTTACTGCTCAGCACCTATTAGGCATAGCGTGATGAGTTAAAGTCCAGATTTTGACCATGTCTAAGTTCTGCTGAAAAATTTCGTAAAGATTTACCTTGTAATAATAAAGTTGTCATCAATAATAGTTCAGACCGATTTTGCTCTACTGCTCGTATCATACCTATAATAGCATGATGATATATATCGCAGTTTATGACCATGCCCTAGAAGAATGTTCATGCAAAATTTCAGCGGTTTTTAAGTGATGCTCGAACATCGATAATAAAAAGCAGATAAAAATTCTAAAAATCATATTTTTGGCTTCGGTATCGCTCCTAGAACACACAACAATTATTAACAGTTTTCATCTCGTTACGATTTTATCATATGTAGTGAATTAGTGATAGATTAGTTTTAGAAAGGTTATGTAGATTTGTCGAATAAATAGGTGTTTCATTGAGGAAGTACTTATATCGCGCGTCCCGACACATATCGATTAGGTAGGTTAGAAGGGTGTACTATCGGTGATATGGGAGTTTGTACACAACATGGCTATTTGATGAAATGGCCTATTGATTAAGTGACACATCGGTTAAATAGCTCTTCGATGATTTGGCGTTGACGAAATGGGTTCGCAAAAA
The DNA here is from genome assembly GCA_946251805.1 of Cybosia mesomella. Taxonomy (NCBI): domain Eukaryota; kingdom Metazoa; phylum Arthropoda; class Insecta; order Lepidoptera; family Erebidae; genus Cybosia; species Cybosia mesomella. The sequence continues at coordinate 21,224,157 of OX276390.1, read as the reverse complement.
TGTTCTTCGGAAACGAGTACGAAACCCATAGGATTTGAGTGCTCATCCTACTTCCTACTTAGAAGAAATGTGAAAGTTTATGAATATGTTTGGATATTAGTTACTCAATCACGCTCAAACGGCTGAACGGATCTGACTGAAATTAGGTATAGGCATAGACTAGGAATTCAGTGCAGGGTGCGACTGAAATAAATTGAGCTGAGCGAGCAGGACTCTTACTTGAAAAATAAGGCATCTTACTACGGTCGCGCGCATAGATAAGGCCGCGCGCTCGTGAAACTGTTTTTCGATGATTATTCCTCAATGGTACATTGTATTTGAACAGTTGACTCCTCTAGACACTCACCGGTGTCTACACTATCACCGTGGCAAATTTGGTCAAGATCGCTATTGTGGTTCCGAAGGAGTACAGTCTCGACCAAACGGCTTAGCCACGTCTAAGAGCTTCGCTTCGATCAGCTGAATTACAGTCTCAGGTTACTTTTTATCCCTTGAATAGGTTCCCATGGATTACAGGAGCGAAGACAAAATTTCACGCCGCACGCAGTATCACGCCTTCGAAGTATAACCCGTATTAACACATCTATACCTATATATAGAACCAAGTATAGTGTGTGTGATGCTGCTGTTATGCTGCGTTATTGTAAAAAATAAAATTTTAAATGAAAATGACGATGTTTTCTTATTTGGAAATTGTATCTATACTTCAAGGTAATGGTACCTTTTTAATCGTGCAAAAATCCCCTCGGATACCCCCCACCGGCCAGCGGGGGTGGTTATGTCGGGCTTGTACCGACTAAAACCGCACGCCGCCGTCTCGGGTCTTCAGACGCCAGGTTGTAAGGTTGCCCATAAGGCTTTTCCCGGCCTGCTTCTGCTGGGGTGACAGGCGGCCTCACCTGCCACCCCCAGGCCTGCGCTCATGGAGGACAGAGGTCGTTAAGCGACCTCCGGCGTCTAAGTCGCCTGCGACGCGCGGCGAGCATGTTCGGGCTCGGCGGGCCAGGAGAGTTCTAAATCTCTCCCGGGCGCGCTCCGCCATTTCCTTCTCGAGCATTACATGCTCGCAGAAGGAGGCGGCGGCGGCCTACGCGCTTGCGCTCCGCACCATTGTCGCTATCATGCTGCTGAGCGAAAGGACTCCCACGCCCGCGCCGATGGCTGCCACGAGGTCACGCCTCGACACCTCCCACGCCTGGCAGTTCACCAGCGTGAGCAGCCCCGATTCCTCGCTCGCGTCGCTGTGATGGCACTCAGACGATGGCTCCTTCCTGATCAGATGCAGGTGGTCCCCGAAGCTCCTCTAACCGGATCACCTGCGTCAGTCGGTACGAGAAGCTTCCGTGTCACCTCTTTAGTCAATCCTTCCACTCCACCACGATGGCCTGGTGTAGCCTATATTGGGCACCCATATAGGGCCATGGACCGCACGATCCCCGCGTAGTGTCTCCTGCAAGACTCATCGGACCCCCTCATGTTGGGCAGCAGCCGCGCCAGAGCGACAGCTGTGCCCATCAATTTGGGGGTCAGACTTCGGATGTGTTCTCCGAAGTCCCATCGGCCGTCGAGCACGAGCCCCAAATAAAATATTTGAAGCCGATGCGATTACCTCCCACGATGAGACTGGATCACTCAGGTGGCTTGCTCCGAGGCCCATGAAAGAACTGGTCCTGGGTTTTATGCAGAGCCACCTCGAAGCCCAGCCGCCGGATCCGCTCCACGACTTGAGCAACCGCGGTCGTGGCCCTCTGGGTCGCTTCGCGGTACGTTGCCCCGCCCACCGTCACTAGCGTGTCGTCCGCGTAGCACGTGACGGTAGGTAATGAGTACCTACCAATTAGTCGGTTAGTCTGTTTCATATTATGCGAGGGATATGTTGTGCGAGGGATTTGCTGTGCGAGGGATATGCTCTATGAGCAACCTTACACCCCGGCGTCTAAAGACCCGAGACAGCGTTCGGTTTTAGTCGGTTCAAGCCCGACATAACCGCCCCCGCTGGCCGGCGGGGGAGGGGGGTATACGAGGGGATTTCCGAACGAAAAAAAAGGGTACACAGGCAGGCGACATTTTATCCAATCAATCCTGAGTTGCGAACAAATTGTCTGAAACCAACTACTGCCCAGTATAATTTAATGTATGGAGATCACAAACAATTACGATACGTTGATCAACGATGCAATGCTCACAGCAATCAACAAACAAACGTATTATAGCAACATCGTTCAAAGTTCAATCAGTTATGATGCATGCTTGGTATCGTTTTCAGCATAACATTTTATGATGTACATCGTATGAGTACAAGATTTACCTACCACCTAATTAGTGTGAAGTAGAATATTGTTTATGTCAATATTATTTTAATAGAGCTGAATATCAAGGTTTTGCTAGTTTTGAACATTCGAATGCTTCAAACATAATACCTGTTTTATTGTTACTTTTTAATGTCACTATTCATGAAAAGTTAATTGTCAACGCATTCTCTCAGCGGCTAAACTATACATCAGTATGTTTATCCGCAGTCTAGATACCGTATTACAAGCTAATTAGGCTAAGTTAATTTGTATCTAGATTCCATTTGCGCTATGTTGAAAATTTTATCAGATATATTCAATCAATCTATCAATTAATCAATTAGCCTATTGCAGTCCACTGCTGGACATAGGCCTCTCTCATTGTACGCCATAGCACCCGATCCTCCGCCTTGCGCATCCAGTCTATCCCAGCTACCTTTTTCAGGTCGTCCGTCCATCTTGCTGGGGGATTCGTAGTCTCCACTTTAGGACTCGTTTGCTCCATCGGCCATCGGTCCTTCGGCAGATGTGGCCAACCCATTGCCACTTCAGCTTGCTTATTCTGCGAGCTATGTCGGTGACTTTAGTTCTTTGTCCGATGGCTTCATTTCAAATTTTATCCTTCAAAGAAACCTCAAGCATAGCCCGCTCCATAGCCCGCTGCGCGACTTTTAAGTCGTGGACTAGCCTCACTGTCAATGTCCACGTTTTGGCACCGAAGTCATGACAGGTAGAACGCACTGGTCGAACATCTTAGTTTTTAGGCATTGCGGTAAAGGGGAGGAGAAAACTCGACGTAGTTTGCCAAATGCTGCCCAACCCAATTGGATCCCTTTGGTGACTTCTTTCTCGAAGTTGTTTCTACCGAACTGGATAACCTGCCCAAGGTAGACATACTGTTGAACAACTTTGAGTGTCGACCCTTCGACGGCAATCGGTCTTGGTTAATTTTTATAATATATTAGCCAATATATTGACAATTGACGTTTTGGAGATAGCATTTGTAATACATATATGTAGAATGTTGATTCAGCAATAATTAAAAAGATAATCTTGTTAGTTAATGATCCGATAGCAAAGCGCTGAGATCAACCCCTAAAGTGACTCACGATCACGATGTCTGATTGGGCCACGGGCAAAGCGTACTCGTCGATGCGGCATACCATGTTGAAGAACATTCTATCACCTTTTTAGAACACGGTCACACAGGGGATCATACGATCATAAGGGAATAACTGTTTAACTACGATCCTCCAGTGCACCCTAATGTAATAGCTGTTCCACTACGATCCCCCGGGGAATCCTAATTGAAAAACTATTCCAGTACACCCAATCGCCTGTGACATTGATGACATGAACCCACCAACATTATTAGTTTCAGCCCGTCACTTCATTAACGGTCCAGACGGGGTGGATGCTCTCCAAACAAAAAAGATACACAAATTCTGACCCCAAAGTAATAATGACAAGTTAAGTGTTACATTTAATATAATCAAATTAATTATATCATAATGAGTTGAGTCAACACCAATATCGCCAAATATTTCCGTTTTCATGTAACTGAATAAATATCCTAAGGAATAAAAAAATATAGATACATTACAAAATACGCACGTTATTATATTTCCGAAGGAAAAGGTAGAGATGTAAGAACATCCATAATTCCATACCTCTTTCGTCAATGTTTTTCTGGTCCACGTAATTTGGGAGAGTTTTTTACCGTCACCCGGGCACTTTTTCATGGGCTGTTTGGTTTACTATCTGCTGGAGAAAAACCCTATCCTTTAGTCAATACCTACAGGAAGACATCGGGTGACCCCTGTATTACTTTGCCGGGAACCACGCGGATGCATTTCCCAATCTGGGTAATATTACGTAGCATATTAACACCATTCATATGCATCGTTATCTTTTCGAATTGATGTAAAAGTGATGTTTTGTGACCATTTTGCCAATAGAGTCAAGCAAATACATGAATTAGTACACGAAAGTAGTTTTTTTATATAACTAAGTAGCTGACGCCAGCGGCTTCGCCCGCGTGATATTATGCACTTACTGTTGCCCGCGACTTCGTACGCGTTGAGTTCGGGCTAAATCTAGTTATGTTTATTTCTGCAGTCACGATACTAACACGTAAGTATTAAGTTATTTTATTTAACGGGCCGGATGAGGTGATGTGGTGCACTCGTTTGAGATTCACAATTCGTTTGAAATAGATAAAGAAATATGTAACTTCGAATTCAATTCTGCCTAATTCCTTAATATAATAGCGTGATGATATTCATTATGAGATGTTTATGCGTCTAATCAACTATCTTTCATACCTGGGTAATTCTAATTTAATTAGGTATCTGGGTGTGGTGATTGATGATGGACTGAAATGGTACAATCAAATTGACAACATGGCGTCAAAAACTAGAAGACATATATTTTTAAATCTCTTAGGTATTGCGCAGATGTAAGCACCCTAAAAATGGTTTACCTCGCACTCTGTCAGTCCGTTATCCCTTACTGCATCCCGGTATGGGGTGGAGCAGCCAAAACCAAGCTCATTGAACTGGAGCGACTGTGTAGACCTTACAGATTCCCCACTACTCAACTGTATGCGGACTGTAACGTCCTTACTGTGATACAGCTGTTTGTCCTCCTAGCCACTCTTAGGCAGCATAAGTTGGTTCCCTCTCTAGATCATACCAAACGCAAAGCAAGAATAATGTGCCCTATATAAAAATCCACAAAACTGCATTCGCCAGACGCCAGTTTTATGTTTTAAGCACATTTACTTACAAGAACACAAGTAATATCACTTGAATAGCTGGGCTAAATCTTCATCAAGCAAAAAGTACAATACAGAAGTTGCTAGAGGACCAGGACTACGCTCGTACGGAAGAACTGCTACAACTTCTTAGGACAATGACTTAGGTAAATGATCTAATATACCATACATACATACACACATACACTAACATGCAAAGACACGCGCATACGCGGGCGCGCGCGCGCACACACACACACACACACACACACACACACACACACACACACACACACACACACACAAACACACATAATATTCTAGTTAATTTAATTTATACCTCATATTCTTTGGAACCATGACTGTATTCGAACCGACCATCTTAAAAGATTAAACTGTTTTAATTAAAATGGAATTCCTGGTATCATAGTGACAGCAGAACACTAACTCCCAAGTCACAGGATCACCTAGTTTTGGAGTGAGAGTTTATCCTATGTAACGTTAATACCAATATAGATGTAACCTAGTCTTAAGTCTTAAGCTATGTCATAAGGTTCTTGTATCAATAAAGATTATTATTATTCCCTTTATTACATTTAAAATACATATAAATTATATTTTTAAATACATTCTATATAAAAAAAATATATCTAAAAATATAAAAAATTGTGGCCCACCGGCTCCAGAGAGAGAAATCTCCTCACAATACGTGCCGTGTCGAGGAGTACCGCTTTCTGCATCAAGCCCTTGATCCAACTGCCTAACACGAGCCTCTTTAGATGTTGGTCGAGGCTCTTGACAATCAGTCCGTGAACCGATACGCACATGTCGAGGAGTATTTTTTATATAGTATTTTTTAGCCGGGTGGAAAGTAGCTTATTTCATCCCTATGGCGGAAAGGATTTTTTTTTATTTTAAGTTTGCCATGGAGTCCATGATAATTAAGTTACGTCATAATGCCTTGATGACATGACGTTTTTTTTTAAATCGCCGCTTAGATGCACATCTCGTGACCAACTCGATTACAATGTAACCAAGAGATTCGATTTTCAAAACTTTTCTAATTTTCATATACTTAAATGAAACGAAAAAAAACAGAATTAAAAAAAAACAATTTGTTTGCTAAATAATTAGCAGGAAAACGAGATTCAATATAAATAAATAACTTTTGTTAATTGTGGTCAAAAATGGTTTCGGAAAGTGATTCCAGTGACATGGATATTAATTTAACTCCCGATGAGATTAAAGAACAGCGGTTGTTAATAAACTATTTCCAATTTTACTTTAAATTTTAACTGATTATCAATATACCAGTTTCATTATATGTGTGTGTAGTATTTTAATTTCCTCACATAGTCGAAATGAAAAGTAGAGTGTCTAATGGCCATGCCAAAAATAAGGAGCTCCTTCATACCACGTGCCCCATTTCTACAGCCTTTGAGAGATAGACATTATAGAGTTATTCACTATGTGAGAGGACAATTTAGCTGTCAGAATGAATGTAAGAAGTTTATATATTGTCGGTAAACAGGTTATTGGTCTATAATTTTTAGGGACCGTAGTACTACCTGATTTGTACAGTAGGTGGGATAAGTAGTAGTAAAGTATTCATAAAAGCTGGGAGCGATCCTGATTCGAGTGATGACTGGAACTGTGAAGCCAGACAGGCATGTGGGTTGTGGAGGTCAAAGTCAAAGTCAAAAACCATTTATTCTGCATAGAGCATTAATACGGCACTTACAAAACGTCATAAAAAAATAAATAATCTAATGTTTGGCAAATGGACCACCGGTTCGAAACGCGGCCCTGTCCTGAGAAGACTCCGGCAAGAAACTCAGCGGGCTGTTTTTTTTTTGGTCTATTTACAAACATATTTACTTAACCTAAGTACAATATTCCATTTGAGTAGCATAGAGAGAGAGACAGCAAACAGTTCATATCCAAGCTTGTTTGTCGTTTAAATAGTCTTGAATTTTATAGTAACCTTTTTGGCAGAGTTTACTTTTAATTTGGCTTTTAAATTTATGAAGAGGTAGATTCTTCATTTCACTAGGAAGCTTGTTGTAGAAGCGTATACAGTTACCCTGAAAGGAATTACTAATCTTGTGGAGTCGACTATTACAAACCACAAGATTGTTTTTATGTCTAGTATTTACGTTATGTATATCACAAAGCCTTAAAAAATTGGAAATGTTTCTTCTAACATACAAAAGATTTCAAAAATATATTGGGAAACTACAGTTAGAATGTTTGTTTCTTTGAACTTTTCTCGGAGGGAGACTCTTGGGCCCAACTTATAAATTGCCCGCACCGCCTGCTTTTGCAGTACAAAGATTGTTTTTAAATCTGCGGCATTACCCCAAAGGAGAATGCCATAGCTCATAATGCTATGGAAATAACTGAAATAAACTATTCTAGCGGTATCTATGTCTGTTAAAGTCCTAATCTTTTTCACAGCGTAGGAAGCAGAACTTAACCTACTAGCTATTTTTTCAATATGTGATCCCCACTGTAATTTAGCATCGATACATAAACCTAAGAACACGGTTGATTCCACAAGGCTCAACAACTGTCCATTAAGTTGTACATTAGTTTCCACCTGTGTAACATTAGGTAAGGTGAATTTAATACATTTGGTTTTTTTTTCATTAAGGCAAAGATTATTTATATTAAACCAAGGAACCACTCGTGAGATTGCGTTGTTCACTTCGTCATAATTATCTAATTGTCTTTTAATTTTAAATATTAAGGAAGTATCATCAGCAAACAAAACAATACTATTTTTATCCCTTACGTAGTAAGGGAGGTCATTTATATAAATTAAAAATAAAAATGGTCCAAGTATCGAACCCTTTGGAACGCCCATCGAAACCAAAGATCCCACCGAACGTGTACCGTTCACATCGACCCTCTGAATTCTATTGTTTAAATAAGAAGTCAAAAGGTCGAGAGCCTTGTTCCTTATTCCGTAATAATCTAATTTCCTGACCAATGTTTCATGGTGGACGCAATCGAAGGCTCTGGATAGATAAATTCCCGCTGATTTCCAGTTTGGTAACGAATAGACTGCACTGGCAACATCATTTTCAGTAATAACTATTGGCTCCATTGCTTGTATTGACTCACATGACTGCCTGACATCCCGTATCCATTCACCCTCTGTATGACTAACAGGCACCGATCAAATGGAGCGCGAGCGCGTGGGCCGCCGCCACCTCCTTCTGCGAGCATGTAATGCTCGCGAAGGATATGGCGGAGCGCGCCCGGGAGAGATTTAGAACTAGAAGACGACTAGAACGACCTCCGTCCTCCATGAGCGCAGGCCTGGGGGTGGCGGGTGAGGCCACCTGTCACCCCAGCAGAAGCAGGCCGGAACGGTGGGGCGACTAGCGCCCCTCCCCCAAACCGGGGCAAGACGGGGACACCGTGGTTCCCAAACCCGAGGGGGCCATCTCGAAACCGGAGATGGCCCAGGGTCAGTCGGGGTGCGAGGGATAACCGCCCCCGCTGGCACGCGGGGGGGTATCCGAAGGGACTTCCGCACGAAAAAAAAAAAAAAAAAGAAAGGCACCAACCAAATGCTGCGACAGAATGAACTGGTGTCTTTAGTATTCGGCCGGCATATATTAGCCACATCTGAATTAGGTTGCTTCCATCTTCTATAAACCCACCTCTCATCTTTTTGGAACGAACCATTCAGAGTGTATCTATCCACTCTCTTCTTATAACGTCGTATACGGTTTGCCCACGCATAAACTTTCTGCTTCAGGAAGTCAATGCGCTCTGTGACTCGTAGCAAATATTCACGAGGACTAATATTAGTCCCTGAAAATGCTCGAGTCACAAAGCGCATTACTCTCGGGCGTGTATTGCCAGACCTGAAGCAGCACAGCTTGTCAATGAGTGCCCTAGTCTCCGCGATACGACGCTCAATTCTGCATTGCCAGCCAGTCACGGTATATTTAGGTCGAGTAGCTGTCTCAGTTCCTGTCAACAGTTATGTCAACAGACGAACACAGTACGCAATTAGGTTAATTTCTACCTCTGTAGCCACAAAATATGCCCGTATGACATTTTCATTTATGGAGTTTGTCCATCGCATGCGGTGCACATCACCACCAGTAGCGGGGGCCCTTTTCAAAGCCGGTTGGCGTCGGGGTCCTAAGCCTTTCGGTGGCCGGCCTCTCCCGGCCAATGTTCAGGTGTTGGCGACGTAGGCGGGGAGAAGAACTCGTAGCTTGAACTGGAGCTCGACGCCTCTGCAATACCCGTTGTCTGAGATGCAGTTGCACGGGGATGGAGGCGGAACTGGGCGACGAGTCCGGAGGTGAAATGAGTCCTACTCTTGCTCTGGATCTGGTTAACATGTTATTTTATCTGCTTTGTTTCGTAATTTTTATATTTTCCATAGTAGGTGTTTGACACTAGCTGTCACAAAGGTAGACTTGATTTTTTGGTATTTCGGATAATATTAGACCTAAACATTTTATTTTGTTGATTATACAGATTTGGTACGAATTTGGGTCTGTTTATTGATGGAGTGTATTTATTAAAAACGTGAAAAAAAATATTTAGATATGGAGCAAGATAAAAATGGCCTTGTTATTTTTATTTTACCTTTAAGGTATAGCGTGATAAGTTATAGTCCGGATTTTGACCATGTCTGAGTTCTGCTGAACTACAAAATTTCGTAAAGATCTATCTGGTAATAATAAAGTTCGACGTAATAACGTTATGTTAATAATAGTTTAGAACAATTTTGCTCTGCTGCTCCTATCATACCTATAATAGCGTGATGATATATAGAGCAGTTGATGACAATGCCCTAGAAAAATGTTCGTGCAAAAATTTCAGCCAAATCTGTTCAGCGTTTTTCAAGTGATGCTGGGACATCGATAATAAAACCACGAACAGACAAACAGACAAACTGACAAAAAATCTAAAAATCACATTTTCGGCATCGGTATCGCTTCCAGAACACACATTAATTATTTTTTCGGAAAAATATTAAATGTACAGTTTGCACCTCGTTACGATTTTATTATATGTTTTTAGTATCTATACTCCATTTGGTTAGGTACTTAAAAAAGGTAAACAAGAGAAATGGCGAATTTCAGAGATTGTCAACCTTTAATGACAATGGTATTTTCGTGAACATCCGTTCTATAAGGATAAGTATCTTTGGGCCACGTTTCCTCAACAAACTTGAATATGTTTATTACAGTTTGTTTCTCTGAAGACGAAACAGGGCCCCTCTTGATACGTTTCTTCTTCGGAGATGGAAATGAATGGAATCTAGGACGACTAGTACCAGGTTCAGGATCACCCATTTCCACAGTTAAACCAACAAAACAATTAACAAAACTACTAACAACTATAACAATAACAGCACAGAAACACCAAATTTTAACAATTATGGTAACGAACAATATACGAAATGCGAATAGACGTATGGCGCGATCCGGAAAAAACTGTTTTGTTTCTTTTTAGTTTCTTTATGGTAGGCACAGTGCAATACTTTTTAAAATCATTTTAAATAATATAATTATTATGATTTTTCAGCTTAGGAAATAATAATTGCAACTTAATATTAAACAAAGTAGTTAAATATAGAAAAATATAAAAGAAGAAATGGATTTTAAGTTCTAAAATGATTTATTTTGGTTTCTTTTTATTTCGGAACGAAAAATGACCCTATAAAAGAACCCTTTTTACGATTTGTTTACCTTTTTTTAAGTACCTAAACAAACGGAGTATATACATTTATATAGATATCTACTAAAAACTTACAAGTTCAAGGTCTCCTAACTATTTTAGCTCACAGCTATGTTATACTTATTGTTATGTCTCAACCTGTTTAAAGTAGTAAAAATGATTGACCGACTAACCAATGATACCCACTGGCTCCATAGAACCGGGACCTCAGTATCGCCAGTACCGCTACAATACAATATACCATACAAAATCCACTGAAACTACATAAGTAGGTACTCGTAACAATGGTTATCCGCGGCGGCGTATAGGCTATATTCTTCGAGTTTGCTTGCCTACCTCACTGTTCTAAATTTCAATACTTATATATAATATATAATTACTTATATAATTTCATCAGTTCATTACAGAAGGACAAGGACAAAGCATTCGGTATATAAGTCAGTCAGTACTTAACGTACTTTCCTAATCTGAGGGCTGAAACTTAAATCACCGTTCAGCTATTTCATAAAGTGACCAAAGAGATGCAACAATTGTTTCATACTTGTTCGATAATATTTAACAACTAGTAAACCAGATGTTTATAGGTTTCGGGAGCAGTGAGAGATCTGACTTGTGTGAAATCTGAGAGCTGTAAATTTCATGCCTTCCGTTTACACAATTTCATATTTACCGCATATTTTCCACATCATAAATATAGACAATTCTGACAGGGTTACTAAAAGGTGATAAATTAAAGGTTTTGTGCTAAGCGGAACCACAAAGGACAGACACATTCTTTAAATTAGATTACGAAATTTGAATGATTATCAAATCACAATACGTACACAATGTCAAAGATAAATTATTTTTTTGTGTATGTACCTTTTTTTTATGGAAAGTAAATAATAAAAAACTATGACACTTGATATATGTATTTTATCTTGTTATTATTAATAGTATATTGTATTGGCAACCGTCACAAAAAAGCGCGGATAAACAGCGTTAGGTTGGTGTTATGGTTCACGTGGTGGGTGGGGTTTGGTAAAAGGGGAGGTCGATTCTCGCAAAATTTTTAAACTCATTTAAATTTTGTTCTAGGACCATTGGGGGACAAATTCGCCCGTTTATGGGAGGAAGAGGTGGCGCGGGCGGGAGAGAAAAGAAAACCAAGTCTCTTACGAGTTATAGTGAGGGCGTATGCAGCAAGATGTATGCTTTACGGAATCGTATTGCTATTTATGGAATGCGGCATAAGGTAAGAAATACTATATCCAAGTTGCGTTTATTGCCGCTCACTCTCTAAGCGTAATATGCTTCAATAAAGCATTAAAAAAACGTGGACATAGATGGTTAGCCATAAGATAGTAACAGGACATAACATAGCAAATTATTGTTAATCGGTTTTACCGCAAACTGTAAAATTTAATACCGAACACATTTTTAGGTTTCACTTCTGGGTTTTAGTCGGTTCAAGCCCGACATAACCGCCCCCGCTGGCACGCGGGGGGTATCCGAAGGGATTTCCGCATAATAAAAAAAAAAAAAAAAAAAAAAAAGGTATAGCGCTCGTTATAATGGTTCGGACCCGTGGAACATCTAGTAGATTACCTAGGTGTTCCAGGGTTACTTTCTTGGGCTCGTGGTTCACCTAAGTGTTTCACGGTTACTTCTTGTAATCGTGGTTCCCATAGGTGTTCCACGGTGACTTTCTTGTACCCGTGTTTCATACAGGTATGTATTCTACCGAATATTAATTGAACTTCCTGGTCATCTAATCATTTGATACAATAATACATATTTGTATATTATATTTGTATTTTGTATAATATGTATTTATTTACAAAAAAAAGTATTTAAGTATGTTTATTCGCATTCTAGAACCCATATGACAAGCTCTGCTTAGTTTGGGTCTAGATAGCGTTGTGTAATATGTCCTAAAATATTTTTATTTTTATTTTTTAATGTATCCCAAACGTCTTTCTTGATATCCCTAGGTGAGGTTTTTTTAAATCATACCGTTAATCAGAAATATTGAGGGGTGGTTTTGGGGCAAGATCTTCGGGGCTTAAGCCGACCTGACCAGCCAGCCGATACACATGCTGATGGACCGACGAGGCTCTGGCTCAGGATTTCCTCTCAGGGTTGGGAGGTCAAACGGCAGTCGCTCCCATAAAGCCGTATAAGCCAAACCAAGGAGGAAGAGAAGGAGTAAGCGGACTTCGTGCTCTAAAGTGTTAGCTTCGGATGCAACTGGGAACAACGCTAAGATGATGGTGATGGTGATGCTCGAGGTTAGTAATGTATGAGGTGGTATAATTATTAAGAATTAGCCATCCATGTCAGCCAGCCACACCTGTTTATGCCAGAAGGGGTGGGCATGGTATTCTCCCTGCAACTTGTACTGGCTGTACTAAGTCCTCAAGCTTACGAACAGGTGAAAATAATAATAATAAGAAATGTATATATCAAACATTATCGATTGAAAATTATTTAGTTGTCTCTATTCTATAGATGTCCGGTTCGTATTTTCATCCCTTTTTTAGGGTTCCGTTTTTGCCATTTAGCAACGGAACCCTATAGATTTGTCTGTCTGTGCGTCCGTATGTCACAGCTACTTTTTCCCGAAACTATAAGAACTCTGCTGTTGAAACTTGGTAAGTAGATGTATTCTGTGAACCGCATTAAGTTTTTAACACAAAAATAGAAAAAAAAAAACAAAATGTTGGGGGTTCCCCATACTTAGCTCAAAAAATTTTTTTCATCTAACCCATACGTGTAGAGTATCTATGGATAGGTCTTCAAAAATGGTATTGAGGTTTCTAATATCATTTTTTATTGTATCTCATATTATAGTTTGCGCGAGAGACACTTCCAAAGTGGTAAAATCCACCGAAAATTGGTTTGAACGAGATCTAGTTCGTAGTTTTTTTTAATACGTCATAAATCGTAAACAGCAATTTACCTTTCATTCAATCAACTCAAATATAAAAAAATTACTTGCTGCTACAGAACCCTTCATGGGCGAGTCCGACTCGCACTTGGCCGAATTTATTATTTGGTAACCTCCTCGAGTGTCGCTCCGATTCCGATCCCGCTGCAGTCCGGGGGGAACGGAATCGGAGCGGCCGGTACACCCTGGGCGGCGGTCAATGGTTTCCCCTTCACCCCTTCATAGGGTTGGCATTGATCGTCGGCCAATACCCAACGTGGCGGGAACACATCGCTCTCCGTACTCCTCTGCTTTCAGAGGAGACAGGATGAGCGATGCTGTTAGTGGTGAGATGGCCCAGGGTCAGCCGGGGTGCGAGGGATATGCTCTATGGGTAACCTTACACCCCGGCGTCTGAAGACCCGAGACGGCGTGCGGTTTTAGTCGGTGCAAGCCCGACATAACCGCCCCCGCTGGCCGGCGGGGGGGTATCCGAAGGGATTTCCGCACGATAAAAAAAAAAAAAAAAAAAAAAAGGTATTTTAACACAAAATTTTAACTAAATAGTTAAGTAAATGCATTTGAAATTGTTATTAATTCGCTAAGCGAGATCGCTTTGGCTCAAAACTGTTACTTTGCCTACTTAGAGACCGCAGCTATAGAAAAAAAATACTACACATAACAACACATATGTATAATATGTATATATAGGTAAGTTGTACTAAGTTGCCAAGGTCCGAAATGGTTTATTTTTCATATTCTTTATAAATTTCGTTTATGAAATAAACTTAACTAAAAATAAATCCTTTGTGGTTAGTTCTATAAATATTTGCCTGTCTGATATAAAATCACATTTATGTTCGATCTGTTGGTATGACGATGATGGAATTTCCCGGTCCAACCTGAAGCCGCTCGACCATAGACAATGACTTAGCTCAATGCTGCAACAACCATCCGTCTTAACTGTTATGACGTATGGTGTCGAAACGTGGAAACTGACAGTGGGACTAGTCCACCAATTAAATGTCGTGGTCGTGATATGGAGTTAGCGGGCTATAAAGTACGCAATGCTTGGGGTTTCTTTGTAGGATAAAATTCGTAATGAGGTCATCTGACAAAGAACTAAAGTTACCAACATATAGACAAATGGAAGGTGAGACACCCCTCAGCCAGATAGGACGTCGACCTGAAAATGTTAGCTGGGATAGACTGAATGTGGAAGGCGGAGGAATGACTACGAGTACATGAGTCGCACATTGGGAGCCGTGGATTGCAATAAGCAAAAATCGTGATTAAACAACGCATAGTTTACATTTCTGGTTGTGAAAATGACTGCAATGCTGACTGGAGAGGGAGAAGGGCCAGTAATACGTTATATTTGTAAAGCTACAAACCGTTTATAGGTACCAGTATCCGTATATCATCAGACCGGTTTTGTGGTATATAAAAGTCTTCTTTATTCCAATTTACAACTTTTACTTACATTTTACAACCGATGTGCCTCATCCGATTGACAAAACAGCGGCTTCCTTTCTAGCATAATTATGGATACGATGAAATCCATATAAAATAATGCTTATGCTCGTCCTGCCTCTAAAAATGGGCTAAATATAATATATTACCAATTATGCATCTCTGCCTTACGCGCTTTACCTTGACGCTCCCGAAAACAAAGACAAGCGATAATACTGAAGGTAAAATATATTTGAAGAGAATTTTCTATGATTCTGCAATTATGTTGTCCTTTAACAGTGGATGGATATATTTTTGAGCATTTGCGAGAATAAAGTTGCTATTGAGATATATAAATATTTGTTCAAGGTTAAGATGTGGAAATTGACCAGAAGTCACTTAGTCGCCTTTTGGCATGAGGACGGTAGTGCATAGCTCATATTATGACTCAATTGCGCAAGATTGTGAAATACTTTTTCTTACTATACAAGAAGCTTGCGATTTTGTCGTAATATGCAATTACACACATATTTGTTTAATTTCTAAGGTTACTCACCCAAATAATTATTGTTTTCGTGCACTGTTTAAACTGTTTAGATAAAAAAGGTGACATTGTCCAAAGAATATTGACGCTGTATTTGTACATACATGCTCATTCACGTCTATACATATATATATATTTCTTAAGTTAAGATTTCTTGTGTGGGTGTATGTCACTGAACTCCTCCTAGACGGCTGGACCGATTTTGATGAAATTTTTTGTGTGAGTTCAAGGGGATTCGAGGATGGTTTAGATTCACAATTTGGTCCACAAAAAATTAGGGTTCCGCGCAAAAGAACTAAAACCATAAAAATCTAAATCTACGCGGACGAAGTCGCGGGCACAGCTAGTGTATATATATATGTATGTACGCGTATATATACTAACTGA
Source organism: Cybosia mesomella (assembly GCA_946251805.1). Lineage (NCBI taxonomy): Eukaryota > Metazoa > Arthropoda > Insecta > Lepidoptera > Erebidae > Cybosia > Cybosia mesomella. The sequence continues at coordinate 21,208,105 of OX276390.1, read as the reverse complement.
CCCGGTAAACTTCGTTCCGCTTTAGAATCAAGTTATGTTTGGTTACCTTATCTATCAGCTTATTTATTTCCTGAGCTGGCTGTGCCCGCGACTTCGTACGCGTGGATTTAGATTTTTACTGTTTTAATTCTTTTGCGCGGAACCCTAATTATTTTTCTAATAATAAAGTAACCTATGTTATGTCTTGTAGCACTATTTATCTACGAGTGAAAGTCCCCCAAAAATCGGCCCAGCCGTTCCAGAGTAGGTAACTCAGATTTTATTCACAATTTTGTGGATTTTAATTTTCTTACGCGGAACCCTAATTATCTTTCTAAAATTAAAGTAGCTTATAGGCAGATACATGCTCGCCGCGCGTCGCAGGCGACTCTGGCGCCGGAGGTCGCTTAACGACCTCCGTCCTCCATGACAGCAGGTCTGGGGTGGCAGGTGAGGCCGCCTGTCACCCCAGCAGAAGCAGACCCCGGTTTGGGGGTGGGGCGACTAGCGCCCCTCCCCCAAACCGGGGCAAGACGGGGACACCGTGGTTTCCAAACCATCTCGAAACGACGGGAGGTAACCTTTATATCCGCAAAAAAAACACAAACCTATAGGCAGAGACTAATCTAAAAATCGAAGATCATGAAATCGGTCCACCCGTTCGTGAGTTTATCCCGGTCATCACTAACTTGACCTCGTTTCATACGTATACTAGCCATGGAGCAATATAACCAATACTAGCTGACCCGGCAAACTTCGTTCCGTCTTAGAATCGAGGTGTGTTGGTTAACTTATCAGCTGAATTTATTCCGTGAATATGACATAAATGCACAGTATCACGAGGAGGCCATCTCAAAGCTGTAGATGGCCCAGAGTCGGCCGGGATGCGAGGGAATTGCCTTACATCCCGCATTAGAGACCCGAGATGGCGCAGCGTGCGGTTTCGGTCGGTTCGAGTACTAAGTAACTACCTCCACTGGCTGGCGGTGGGGTAAACAACGAGTTCCGCAAAAAAAAATAAACACGATAAAGGCACATTGTAGGCGGAGACAAATCAAAAAAATCAAAAGTCATGAAAATCAGTCCACCCGTTCTGGCGTTGTCTGCCGTCATCATACACATCACACATCACACACGAAACACGACTTTCTTAAATAGATATAGATAATCTGAATCTCGGAAACGGTTCCAACAATTCCGTGAAATCCACACTAATATTATAAAGAGGAAAGATTTGTATTTTTGTATGTAACGAATAAACTTAAAAAAAAACTATTTGCCCGATTTCAAAAAATCTTTTACCGTTGAAAGCTTCATTATCACTGAGTAACATAGACTATATTTATTATATTTAAAAATTAGAGATCGGTAGAAATCCCTACTAAAACTGACCATAGGTGCAAAAAAAATTGTAATTAAAAGTCTTTCATCGCATGCGCTGCGGAAAGTATTGATGATAGAACAAAAAAAATGTTCTATAATATTAAAGAACACATCAATATCTACAAAAATGTAGACAACGTATCGGTCATAACTTTGTAGTTACGTCACTAATTGAGCTGAGTGAGACGAAGTCGAGCGAAAGCTCCTCATACCAGACTTCAGGATTTTCTTTGTCACAGGTCTCCTCCTAAACTACTAATCCAATCAGAACCAAATTTGGCATGATTAAAGAGGTCAATCAGAGGAAGGTTTATGGATATATTTTGAAAAAATTAATGCTACCACAGAGGAATGATCACCGTTAAAAAAAATCCAAATGGAATTACATAATAACCGCTCGAGACACTGTGACCAAACTTTACACGCTCAGAAAGCATGTCCAGAGTTGTGACTTTCAAAAAGAATTTTCAAAATCGGACTTGCCCCGGAGGAATGATTACTGTTCAAAATTTTCAAAATCTGATTCACGATGTCTCACTCAGCTCAACATTGCAAGCAGCGATTCGCCTTGCAGACCTAGTTAGTTTTTGTTTAGTAATAAATCGATCTAGCTAGGTTTCATTTAAAGACCACGTCGAAAAAAAAAACCATATACTTCCAATTAATAAGAGGCGAGCCTATTACCGTCACTGCACTTTGGAATATAAAAATCGATGAAAGGTGAAATGGTGATATGACTAAAATTTGAGAGTGAAGTGCAATAGCTCGAGGATCGCGTCACACGTAACTAACTGTACACAATTTAAACTGGCCACTGGCCACATTACGTTTAAACGAGGATCATTAAAAAGTTGTAAGCTTACCGTTTCCGCCTTTTCAGCTCAAACCTATCTATTGTCGTTGTTTACATTTTCATGAAAGTGGGAAATATAATATATAAATACTATGTTTAATTACGTAATTTAAATTTATTCACATTTACAAGATGTCAACGAAAGGAACCTTATCCGACAAATTAATAGTTTGGTTATTTTTCGGGTCAGAGGAAAGGACAATGCCCATGTCAGTATGGAAATCGCTTGCACACTTTTTTTTGCTATGTCACATAAGTATAAACTGCATTAAAAAGCCTGCATTAAATATTATCTGAAATATAAACGCATATTGTAACAGAACTTGGGGTTATTGAGAAATTAAATGATTACAACGAGTAAAACAACATTAACAAGAAAATATTCTGACACAGACTGTTGAACTGACGTTTGAGTAAGACAGGGATACCATGTATAAATTAAGAGAAAACTACCACTGAAGCACACATTATTTTACAATTTTAACTGATTATCACTAATAAACTACGAATACATACACGAAATATTAAGATTTCATAATTGAATGTGACATCGCGAATTAGTATCACGTATTATTATTTAACCATTTTATTTTAAAAAGATTAGTATATTTGAATTCTACCACCAATGGTTTATTTAATATAATGGTAACAAGCGCAACCAAGAATGGGCATTCTCCTTTGAATAGTACACTTCTAAGAGTTCGCACTTCGATGCTATCGGCTCTCATAAAGGGGCGAATTCCATAAATATCGAATAGATATAACAATGGCTTAAGTACATTAACAACTAAGGAGATGGCGGAGCGCGCCCGGGAGAGATTTAGAACTCTCCCGGCCCGCCGAGCCCGCAACTTGTTCGCCGCGCGTCGCAGGTGACTCAGGCGCCGGAGGTCGCTTAACGACCTCCGTCCTCCATGAGCGCAGGCCTGGGCCTGGGGGGTGTGATCTGAAGGGATTTCCACACGAAAAAAAAAAAGGTACATTAACAAATTAGAATTCATTTTTTGACTGTTACGGAAATTGTTAGGGTTAAATATAAAAAATTTAATTTATACCTTTACAGGTCGGGACTGTTGATTTCTTCCATTGAAAATCTTACGTAAAAGTGTTACAACAAACTGCCATGAGAGTGGCCACCAGCTTATAGGTAGTTAGTCTACCTGATAAATTATATGCGGTTTTACACTGTCATACTGAATTTCGAAGTTCAAAATAGGGATGAACTGTAGTCCTAAAGTACCGAAACGCGACTCACGGTAGTGCGAAAGTGCGCCACATCGATACCCATAATTTCGAATGTTTGGCACCGCGAAGCACGGTAGTGCTAACGTATTCCATATAGATTATAGGGGGTTTTCATTCTTGGTACCCGACTCACTTTTCGTTTGAGTTTTTGTGATTTCTTACATCACTGAAATCGGCAGGGTTAGGTTAGAACTGTGACCACAACAAGATAAATAACACAAATAACATGAAAAAAATTAATGAAACCTGTACCTATACTAGCACTACTACAAATGAAGAATTTCAACATACAGCTCTTTACTCTACAATGTTGTTTCAAAGTTCTAACAAGTGTTACATGTAGTCGATCGCATTGCTATGACGTCGCATCGGCATTATCAAGGTTGTATGTCAAGTGCCCAGCCGCTGTTTTCTGATAAAACGATCAAATTATAGCCCCACAAAACCGACATTGGGCGACATCTAGGACGGGACCTACCTAACCTAGATGTTCTCTTTTTCCGATCTAAATCTATATAAAGGTATTTCTTTTACTAATTCGGCATACTAATTGCTTAAAAATTCCATTGAAATAACTTTTTTTTTTTTTTTTGTTCTATGGCGATCCCAATAATTCCGCCAACAACTCAAAATAACTTTATAGTTATAATATACTGTGCTGTCACCATGACTAAATTACTTTTTTTGGCATCTGACAGTCCTATTCTTTGTTCACAGCCATGGTACATGGTAATAAATACATGGTAATGACAAATGACTCATTATTCACAATGAATTGTTGAATCTGTCATGTGTGGGGATGGGTGTGTGTGTATGTGTGTGTCTGCGTGTGTGACACTTTTTTTAAATCTACAAATTTAACCTAGGGTAAAAATAATAAGGGGTGTGTGTTGGGTAACCTCCTCGAGTGTCGCTCCGATTCCGATCCCGCTGCAGTCCGGGGGGAACGGAATCGGAGCGGCCGGTACACCCTGGGCGGCGGTCAATGGCTTCCCCTTCACCCCTTCATAGGGTTGGCATTGATCGTCGGCCAATACCTAACGTGGCGGGAACACATCGCTCTCCGTACTCCTCTGCTTTCAGAGGAGACAGGATGAGCGATGCTGTTAGTGGTGAGATGGCCCAGGGTCAGCCGGGGTGCGAGGGATATGCTCTATGGGTAACCTTACACCCCGGCGTCTGAAGACCCGAGACGGCGTGCGGTTTTAGTCGGTGCAAGCCCGACATAACCGCCCCCGCTGGCCGGCGGGGGGGTATCCGAAGGGATTTCCGCACGATAAAAAAAAAAAAAAAAAAAAAAAAGGGTAAAAATAATAAGAAGCATATTTTTACAATGACCCCGTTTGTTCCTGAAAAGTCGTTTTGACTTTTAGGCTTATATGAATATGAAGGGTATTTACATAAAATTAGTCATGTGCAGTTACTAATAGTCACAGCAGCATAATGAGCTTGTAATTACCGACGGCTTCTCTGTTGATTGAGCTGATTAATTATTTAATTTTTCATGACATGTGAAACCCGATTAACCTCCTGAGGTGCTACATTTGGGGCTCAGTAGAGAGGCTCTGTCGGAATCGGAGTAACAATAAGCACTATATCCACTACATTACGTCCCGGCTCTCGAGTCACGAACCTATTACCTTTTTTTTTTTTTTTTTTTTTTTTTCGTGCGGAAATCCCTTCGGATACCCCCCCGCGTGCCAGCGGGGGCGGTTATGTCGGGCTTGAACCGACTAAAACCGCACGCCGTCTCGGGTCTACAGACGCCGGGGTGGGCTCGGGTATATCCTAGTTAGGAAATTTGCAGTGGGGAACCCTTGTAGTCATAGGATTCGTCGCAATTTCATGTTATTATTATTAACTTTTCATTTGACTACAACTTTGCATTTATTTTTATTAGGCACTTAAAAGAAAACTAGCAATAAAATATAAATGGTATTATGTCATTAAGATGCAAGAATACTAAAGTTTTGTACCCGTGGGGTCGTAAAACGCTCATCATTTCTGTCCATTAATGTATGATGGCCGGCGTTTGAATTTAATAGGTAGGCAGGTACTACAACTTCGAAAATTTTCCTCTGATTGTTCTTGAATATTAACATAGTACATAAAAAGGCGGTCGAGATCTTCTCGAGGACGGCCATTAAGAAAATTATTGTCTATTACTTAAGAGTACTGAAGCCGAATACGTCAACATCGCCTGCGTACACACTGACAATGAAAAAATAAATAGCCTAACGTTAAAGTTTGTCTCGCGACCATTACGATGTGACATTGGGATTTTCGGATTTACAAGGCTATTGAAGCCTGAAACAGAAGTTCTTAGCTCAGAAAGCTTAGTTCAGAAGCTTGTAGCTATAAATTAGAATTAATTTGCGAGCATGTTGCGGGCTCGGCGGGCCGGGAGAGTTCTAAATCTCTCCCGGGCGCGCTCCGCCATCTCCTTCTCGAGCATTACATGCTCGCAGAACGAGGTAGCAGCGCGGCGGCCCACGCGCTCGCGCTCCGCACCATTGCAAATCAAGACCTTTTTCTCAGGAACGTAGAGGCATCAAATTATTATTTTTTCCACATTCTCAGGCCTGTAACGCTTTGAAGCTGTAAAAAATACAGCCAAACAAAAAGGTACAGCCGTTTATGTAGCAAATTTCACCAAATTGCAATAGGGTACTTTCACTTGAACTATAATCATGAAATTTGGCAAGAAGCAACGCACAAGTAATGGGAAAATTCCGAAAACCGTAAATATGTAGTTACTCACATCACAATAAAATATCTGTATGTCTGTCTGTCAAGATTAGAAGCTCTACAGAAACGTTAAGTACACCTCTCAATCCAGTTTTGTACGGAACCCTCAGTGCGCAAGTCCGACTAGAAGGTAACTGTTTTTTTTTAATTAGTTTGTCACAATTCTTCTGCAGATCACGCTAAGAGTTGAGTGTTCTTTTTTCGCAGCACTGACTTAGTATTGGCAAAACGAGTAATTATCAAATTAGCTCAGATAGGTACCAAGGAAATGACGACATGGTAGAAGTAAACATGTTTGGTAGTGAGTGACATGTTAAATTACGTGTAAACAATTAAGTTTATTAGATTCCTGTCTCTGTATCAATTTCAGAATCATTTACTTAAAAGCTTTCGCTTTAAAAGCTTAAAGGCTACAAAAGCCTGGCATCGTTCGTTCGTATGTAGAACGCTCGTTACGCCACGGCGTTTACAAAACTGTTGAAATCTTTGTCAAATACTTTTAATTGGGAAGGGCGCACCTTCATGAGTTCATACAACAAATTTATTCTTTATCAACAACTTCGAATAAAAATATCTTAGAACTTCACATTGCAATAACTTTGTACAAGCGTAAATAATAATTACATGTTTACAAAGCGCTTTTCACTTTGAACTAGTAAATTCTTTTTTTTATACCACTGGCTGATAAACACACGGTCCACGTGATGGAAAGTGGTTATTTTGTTAAGTAAACTAATCACTAACTGTAGATACTACAGTAGAATACAAAAAAAAATTTTAGCCGTCTACTTAATCTTATTTATTTAGGAGTTTATTTCCCAAAAAACGGTACGGAAAAGACCTCATAAATGTGCAGCCGGACCTCACCTACGGACATGGAAACTTCAGGCTTCGGCCACAATGAGCCCTTGTCTGCTATTGGACATAGTTACAAGGTGGTCTAAGTCGCGGTCAGTTGCAAACCAGATCCAGAGATTTCTTTGTGTATCTTACCGGAAGGAAGAAACAGAAAACTAAGGAAGTGACTCACGTGAGTCATAAATAATTATTTAACATACTCATTTTATTATGTGCAAATTGCCTGCACATAAATGCTTACAGGGTTAATTATGTTAAGGACTCAGAAGATAGTTATTTTCTTAATCTTCAGGATTTGGTGTAAATCTACCTTCTATATTAAATAAACATGAATAGCCGAGATGTATGTACGCGCATAACTTCTGAACGACTTCACCAAATTGGATAATTCTTAGCTGCACGCCCTGGCTTCACCCCGCTGCTATAATATTACTTTACCCGTAGACTTTCCTAAATTATTTTTATATACCAACTTTATCCTGATAATAAAGAACGCAAAAATAAGAATTATCCTATTTGGTGCATTCGTTCGGAAGATATGCGCGTACATACATTTCGGCGATTTATTTTTATTCATATAGATTAATGTAAAAAGCGGTTGTGAATATTTTAGTATCAATCCACTTTTATCGTTGACTGTACATTCTCGTAATATTATCTAACCTCATGCCCGTGAAATGAATCTAGCGTCACACAGGTCTAGGTCATTACGCCGCGCCGCCGCCGCCGACCGTTACCTTTACAAGATGTTTGTTCAATTATATATATATTACCGCTGCCAGGTTGTCGCGACTGTAATGAAATATTATAATTTCCGATTCGTGATTTAACGTAACTATTGAAAATTTGTCGTATTAGATATTAGTATATAAGTATAGTGGGTAAATGGTTTCTTATTGCGCAATCGGTACCAGTAGTACGAGTTGGCACAACACGAGAGATCCGTAATTTTTTCAAGAGTTCACTTTATAAATAATAGAATAGAATTATTTCAGATTTCTTCAATCCATATAAAGTGTTAGTAACATAATATGATCTTAATCTAGTGTTAGTATCTTAGCAATAGTTACTGTAAATAAATGTAATAAAATAAATGTACAAGAAATATGACTCTTTTCCTTATATAGAAACTTGGCTGAAACCTTGTCCTCCGAATAACTGTGTACCTATTAAAAAGGTTCTAGGTTCTGGCTTCGGAAGCGACCATTATGTAAAGCTAGGGTCAAGCTTCGTTTCACAGGATTAACGGTCACTAAATCCGTGTATATTTTGAGACGTTCTTGTGATTTCTCATTTTTTAAAATTCTATTACTATAGTTACAAACAAATATTATACACGTCTCACAAGTGAATACTTATAATACCAGATATGCTCATTAGGTAGCCCGTATGGCAAATAAATTCGAATTATAGCTACCGTTTACGAAACTTCTAGCTATAATGACATAAATAAAATTACACTCAATCTTTGGCGCCTACGGTTTCGAAGGCCCAGATCGTAGTAGTGATTTTTTCGTCTAAAACCGGATACCCTGCGACGATTTAAGTTACCTAATTGCTAAAAATCTTAGGGTCAGAGGTACTTAGTTGATATCTACTTATCTAATACCTTTTTCTTATATACACATCACGGAGCCGATAAATCGATCTTGGTTTAATTTTAAGAAAACGTCAAAAACAAAATTCACGGGTACCTAATAATAGGTCTTATGAAATTGCCGAAATTTTCTTACAAATTCATGAGTTCGTTATTACTGTAATTTAATAGCTATTTCCATTATTTATATTTTGTTTGAAAGTTGAGTTCAGGATTTTACAACTCTGTATTATATTTTGTTTTTATTGGCCGCTTGATAAATTAATTCGATCATCAAAAACAGTACTTCCTAAATGCTATCCATTTTGATGATAAATTTCGTATTACTCAACAGCTGTCACTTTTCAAAAATGTAATAATAGTTGCTGTTTGTTAGCTTAATGTTGTCTCATTCATACACAAAAAAATCATAAAATTAGGATTAGTCATTCCTAAAAAATATGCAAAAAGTTAGTACTGAAAATTGGGCTTCCAATTTCCTAAAGAAAAATGGCAATTTCATATGTAACGACCCTTTTTTTTTGTGCGGAAATCCCTTCGGATACCCCCCCGCGTGCCAGCGGGGGCGGTTATGTCGGGCTTGAACCGACTAAAACCGCACACCGTCTCGGGTCTACAGACGCTGGGCACTGACCCTGGGCCATCTCCGGTTTCGAGATGGCCCCCTCGGGTTTGGGAACCACGGTGTCCCCGTCTTGCCCCGGTTTGGGGGAGGGGCGCTAGTCGCCCCACCGTCCCGGCCTGCTTCTGCTCGGGTGACAGGCGGCCTCACCTGTCACCCCCAGGCCTGCGCTCATGGAGGACGGAGGTCGTTAAGCGACCTCCGGCGCCTGAGTCGCCTGCGACGCGCGGCGAGCAAGTTGCGGGCTCGGCGGGCCGGGAGAGTTCTAAATCTCTCCCGGGCGCGCTCCGCCATCTCCTTCGCGAGCATTACATGCTTGCAGAAGGAGGTGGCGGCGGCCCACGCGCTCGCGCTCCGCACCATTGCCGCAATCATGCTGCCGAGCGAGAGGACTCCCACCCCGATGGCTGCCACGAGGTCACGCCTCGGCGCAACCACGCCGGGCAGACCGCCAGCGTGTGCAGCCCTGAGTCCTCGCTCACATCGCATTGATGACACTCAGACGTTGGCTCCTTCCTGATCCGATGCAGGTGGTGCCCGAAGCACCCCTTCCTGGAGATCACCTGCGTCAGTCGGTACGAGAGGCTTCCGTGTCGCCTCTCTAGCCAACCCTCCATGATGGGCCCTACCGCCGCTATTGCGGCGTGCCCTGCGCTTGGTCGCCCAAGTCGTTCCTTCCACTCCACCACGATGGCCTGGCAGAGCTGGGACTGCACGGCCTCGATTTCTCGAGGCTCGTGGTTCCATCCCTGCTCCCGCGCCTCCTTTCGCCACTGGTACAGTTGCGAAAGGGCTCTCGCCTGCAGGTCCCATGGCGGAGTTCCAGCAAGGAGACTCGCCGCCTCGAAGGAGATCGTGCGGTACCCGCGGATGACCCTGATGGCCATAACTCGCTGCGGAGCGCGCAGCATCCGCACAGTTCTGGTCCTCAGGGCCTCCGCCCATATTGGGCACCCATACAGGGCCATGGACTGCACGATCCCCGCGTAGAGTCTTCTGCAGGAGTCATCGGCCCCCCTCATGTTGGGCAACAGCCGAGCCAGAGCGAGAGCTGTGCCCTTCAATTTGGGGGCCAGACTTCGGATGTGCTCTCCGAAGCCGTCCCATCGGCCGTCGAGCACGTGCCCCAAATATTTCATTTGGGGCTTGATGCCGATGCGATTTGATGCCCACGATGAGACTGGATCCCTCGGGTGGCTTGCTCCGAGGCCCATGAAAGAACAGGGCCTCGGTTTTATGCAGAGCCACTTCGAGACCCAGCCGCCGGATCCGCTCAACGACTTGGGCAACCGCGGTCGTGGCCTTCAGGGTCGCTTCGCGGTACGTCGCCCCGCACGCCGTCACGAGCGTGTCGTCCGCGTAGCACGTGACGGCGCATATGTAACGACCTAATATTATTAATACTTACACAAGGATATTCCCATATTATCACCACGTATTGATGCTGCGTTCGTATCTGCCTGTAACTGTATCAAATATAAATATGGTTTGCTATAAATAGAAGATTTCCACTATTACGTAGCGTATGAGCACAGATTACCTAATAGTTGTATGAGTACACACTACTTCACTTAGCAAATTCTTATTGATAATTTTTCAGTTCCTCAATTATTTCAACTTCTTACCCAAATTTGTTTTTATGCCTACATACTTAAAGATAATCTGTAATACCACGGACTATTGTTATTGTTGTATTAAGTGTTTAGCTGGGTTACTTCTACTCGTAGACAGATTGATTTAGAACAGCAGAACTTTTGATGATTATTCTATCCGCATTCAAACATTCCTGGCAATATTCTGAGTCAACCGAGGAAGTAGGTAGGGACAAGCTATAAAAAAGATTGTATGGCGATACGCTAGCTGGCCAACAGGCCCCAGGTTATATCGGAATCAAACCGACTAAAACCGCACATCGGGCCTTCATACGCCGGGGTGTAAAGTGGGCCCATAAGGTATTTCCCCCTATATAATACCCTAGTAATACATTTTACTGCACAGTTATTTCATAATATTTAACAAGATCAGTGGCTTTCTGTGTCATCTATTTTCGTGTGGAAATTCCCACGTAGGTATCTGAAAAAGCCACTCAGTTTTTATGTTTTTGCCGTAATGCTGGGACAAGTTTAAAGTTTAGACAAACTGGAAACAAGCGTTTCATTCTCCAAGGAAAATGAGTGATTGAAGTCATAAATGAGGTATAACGAGAAACTGACTCGTAACAGTCGTAACCAACGCGACCTTCAAAATAGAGAACTTATACGAACGCGCGTGATTAAACACGTGTACGTTACAGTTGGCAGCAACAAATGAGGGCACAGGAACGTTGTTAGTTCAATGTCGCCCTAGTAACATAGGACAACTCCTAATTAAGTCAGATACGAATGAGAAATGATATAATATTATCACTAAAAGAAACTTTATGATAGCTGAAAGGATTCCGTATTGTGATTTTTTTTTCGTATACATTGCCTTAACCTAATATGTAGTTTGATTTGATCAGAAACAATAAATGTTATACTTAAATCAATCGGCAGATTAATTGGCAGAACGCCGCTCATTGACGTTGCAGACTTCCGAGGACGCTGAAGCATATCGGCAGCTCAATAGACGGATCTCTAAGTCCTTGCGACACGATGTCCGTGTCTTTAATGTCAATCATATTATAGATACGATAGAGCAAAATAAGGGCTCTGAAGTGTTCGCAAGAGACTTGTCTATTGGGCAGAGCCAGTTGACGAAGCTGAAAACGGAAGACGGCAGTGTAGCGTCTACTAAGTCAGAGGTATTGAGGGAGGTCGAAAGGTTCTACGGACAGTTATATACCTCAGTAGCTAAGCCTGTTGATGATTTGGATAAAGATCGAAGAGCCAAATTAACCCGATGCTACACAGAAGATAATATTCCGGACATCAGCCTGTATGAGATTAGGATGGCCCTAAAACAGCTCAAGAGCAACAAGGCAATGATAGCATAACTCAAGTTTTTTTTAATATCTCTAATGTACTGACACAACTAATTAACAGTTTTATAATAGTTTAGATTCCTACTTCAGGTTTATCTTGTTTACTTTAGGAGTTCCTGTGGCCACCTTCCTACATCATCATCAGAGCCTGATACTATGATACATCGTAGAGTTTGTCAAGACAAAACAAATGAGCCCAAACAAGATAGGTTTATCTTATTTAATTTAGGAGTTCCTATGGCCACCTTCTTACTTGCTCCATGGTACCATGTTAATGCATTGTCATCCAAGCTAAACGTATATGCAAAATTTCATCTCAATTGGTTGAGGATAACTGCTTTAAAATTCAGTTGCAAGATTTGACCCGCACTACACATACATTAAACACTCGCGCGATCTTGACCAAATTTACCACGGTGATAGTATGGACACTGAGGAGTGTTTTGAAGCGAGATGGTTCATGTCCGATGTACCGTTGGGGAATAATCACTGAAAAACAGTATCACGTGCGCGCGGCCTTAGCTAAGCGCGCGACCATAGAAAGATGTCTTATTTTCAAGTAAGAGTCCTGCTCGCACCTTTACCTCTACCTATACTTACCTCATAGGTGGTGCGGAAATGTGTCCATATTATGTAAAAAATGAATTTTCTAATTATTAAAACCGCGATATCTCACGAATGGTGAGTCGTAAGAGAAAAAGTGTCTGGACCATTTTTGTAGAGAATTGTATGATCTACAACTTTTTCTAACCTATTTTCACGATAAAACTTACCGTTTTCGAGAATAATGGAAAAAACTTCAATTTTGTACGTTTGACCGTGAATATTTTTTTTAGCAGAAGTAGGATCGAAGGGGATTTTTGACATTTTATTTATAATGATGTATTTAACGTGTCTGCCAATTTTTAGCTCTATGCGAATTATTCCTTAGTCAAATGTCTATTTTGACTGGACTAAAAGTAAGTTATTTATTAGGTATATGAAAACAATAGACACTCTTACTCTCATCCCTATGGATTGGTTTACCTTGGCTTTTTCGGGAGTGATTGCCGGCCGACCCCTAACCCCGCAAGGAAAGCCAATCGGGAGGTGTACTGGCTTACAGATGTTGTCTTCTTAGGCCCTGAAGATCTTGGTGGGGCTCCATGACCCTAGTTTTTTAATAACCATCTACTCTTTACTAATGACTAAGTATTCATTCTTCTCTTATATTTCGCCTTCTTTTTTTCTGACTACTAGTTTTATTTCTGATGTATGAAATTCAATTGATGTCCATGAGTAATATCCGTAACGCGACACATTCCAGGCAGTCCCAGTTATCTTTACATAGTTGTGATTTCCCCATAGTGTTTTATTGTGTTTGCATATTTGTTATTTCCCCATATGTGAGTTTTATTTTAGTAGGTTACAATGCTTATATTTTATTATTTCCACGTGTGATGTTGATCGCAGCAACTTCCTCTTCGATAGTTTGTAAACGGGATCATTGTAATGAATAACAATTTAAAAAAAGTGCCCGAGAGTTTTTATTGCCAGATTGTAAATGTAAAAGCAATATTCTTGGCGTTTTACATGAAAAAAGATATATGATTTATTTGATACAGGATACGGAATTTGTATAATTTCCTAAATTCTCGGTTGATAAAAAAAGTTACCTATAATGAGAATCAATCATATAACAAGACTTAATTTTCAATTAGTGTAACGTATGCTCTATAAATTTCTGAGCATCTTATTTTTTTATTATTTCAATCCGACAAGAAAGTACGAAGTTAAAGTATTCATAACGGCTACTGTCAATGACCTCATCTGTCACAACATGTACGATGCGCATTCGCAACCGACGACGGCTTGTGCTGCGCTTTTATTGTTTGTTTGAGACATTCATAGATTCAAATAATAGCAAATAAGTGTACAGTGTGAGTTTTGTATTGAATCGATATGAACTAGATATTATGTGGGTCAGTTATTCGAACAGATTCAGAACCTCCGACGCAAAAACGACGGGGTGTTATAAATTTGACGTGTCTGTATGTGTGTGTGTCTGTGGCATCGTAGCTACCGAACGAATGAACCGATTTTGATTTAGTTTTTTTATTGTTTGAAAGGTTAATTAGTCGGGAGTGTTCCTAGCTATGGACGGGACTTTTTAAATTTTATATTTAATTTTTTTAATATAATTTGCTGAAGTAGATTCGTTTATGGTAGCAGATTATTTTCAGAATAATGCAAGTTATTCCAGCGCCAAAATTCGAAAGGACACTATGCAATACGAAATAAACAATACTTGAGAAATTAAAAATCTTTTATGTTTTTTGTCACTGTCTCAAGAATTCACTTACAATTTCGCAGGTTTATTTCAACACTCGCAGGTAAACCATGAAAATCTAATACATTACGAATTTCCTTCTCATGCATGTACAGAATAATCTTGAAAACGCTTAGTTGACGTACTCGTATGCTTCTTTCCACATGAACTCTTATCACAGTCTGGCAACATGAAGTGATAATATGCAGGTAGCACTTTTCACGGCTGATGTTTCGGATATTCTGAAGCCAAGCAGAGTAGACCGACATTCAGTAAGAAACTTAGCCTGACGAGCCATACGAGATCATTTAAAACCACTCTATGACAATTTGTAATCGTCTTATGGGTGCAAACTATAAGTCGGTACTAGGGTAAGAATATTTCCGTTTAGAAAGCGGCACAGAATATTTCCGTGTGACGTTGTGTTAAAGAATCTGGGGACAATGTGCTATATGAGGAAGTCGCGGTGAAGGCGAGATGGCACTCTTCCACGAGCTTATGGACATGAAGTATACAGAGGTGCTGCTACCGGATCTCACTCCAAATCATGGAGTACTGGCACCGATAGGCGATAACGCTTAAAGAAGTCCAGACTGCTCTTCAAAGAATCAGACAGCTGTCGAACTCTATGGAGCCTCCATCAAGTCCAGAAAGACTATGGGTGAAGATAAAGTTAATGGAAACTGAGTATCATTACCCCAGTCTTCACAGGTCCCGGATTGAATCCCGGATCTCACAAAAGTAACACTCTCGGAGTGTCATTATGGTGTTTCGTCCCGGTCACGGGAGCATGGATTTGGTTTGTACCCTAAGGTTTTTGCGGCGAAATAGATGAAGAATACGTTTCTGCATTGCCTGTTTCTGGACATGCAGAAGACCTCGTGCGATTATCTGGTTCCATTGTTGTCCAAAGGCGTTCCAAAATCATAAATATTGACATCATCCGAGACATGTATCACGACTCTGATTCCGAGGTTCGAAGCGCTGTTGGCGACATAAAACCTTCCCTATCACCGTCGGGGTACACCAAGGATCCGTCCTTAGTCTACTTCTGCTCAGCGTTGTATTAGACGTTTTGTCGAACAGCATCAGAAACTCACTTGAGTAGCCTCCATGGCTGTTCATGTATGCTATTGATATCGCGTTGGTGGACGCGGATAGAGTACTTGGCGTGGAACTCTACATATTCCACATCGGCGATGACTTAGTCGAGCGCACGAACCAGTTTACATACCTGGGAACTGTATTTCACGCGACTGGTAGCCAGAAAGTGATGGCTTGTTGTCGAAGTCTTCTTGCCAATAGCCTCACTACCAGGGATGCCAAAGACCGTGTGAAGTGGAGGAGTAAAAGCTAGTAAGCGGCTCTCACCGTGAGAGCCTCGGATAAGTCCGGTACTCAACGCGTAGATATTGATGATGACTAAGGCAATACGGTTAGAAGATTTTTCGGTGAGGAGGACAATGATGCATCAGAATTCCGTATTAAGGGTTATAAAATATTCGTCTTCATCATGCCAGAAAATGCTCTCGAGCCGCAACAAATGAAGAATTACATATTTCATATTCTGTTATGAAAATATTTTCACTCAAACTTATCGATTAGGGTATCAAAATAAAGAGCTTTAAAAGGTGATTACAAAAATATATATATATATATATATATTATATATATATATATATATATATATATATATATATATATATATATATATATATTTGTAATATATATATTAGGCATTATGACCCACATTAAAAATACACACAAAAAAAAAAATATATATATATATATATATATTTGTAATATATATATTAGGCATTATGTGGGTATTTCTCAATATAAAAATAATACAGACAAAATATTAAATCGAAAATAAGTCAGTTCATAACCTTATAAATTAAATTACATTTAACACAATTATTTTATCTTTTATTTTATCTAACTTTTATTTAACACAATTATTTCAAGATATTCACTTAAATTCAGTAAGGTCATAATGTCAGTGTTAGTATAAATCTTGGTATAATCCCTTAAAATTATATGAAAATCGACGTGAATTGTCAACAAGCAAACTTTAAACAATATAGGAAATGATTTCCCAGTTATCCCATTCCCATTCAAACATTTTTTTGGACAGTTCATCATACCAACGAAATCATATCAGCAATAATGACAGGAAAAGTAAAATTAGTACTCGGTACTGATGTTAGGTGGGTAATAAACATAATATTGTTACGTGCGCGGGGTACAAATTAAATGCCGTTTACACAACAAAGAGGTTTATTCGCTCACCACAAACTAGACAACTAAATAACTAGCACACACAGTACTCTTCAACAGTTCCAGTCGCTCAGTAGTTCACAGTAGTCCACAGTAGTTCCTTAAGTCGCAGGTATAACTCTCTTGATTCACTTCGGTAAGATGTGTTCGCTTTCACTTTCGAAAATAAACTGCTCGTGTCGATCGCCGGGCGTCGTTTTATAGCTCTTAATAAGCGGGGTAGAATATTCCGGAATCATCTAGAGATTTAGAGACGTAGGTATTTACTGGAGCGTTCGAGAAAACAAATAGGTACCTACACAGTCATGCCGACGATAGAGGTGAACGCCCTCTTTATCGCGATTTGTAGGTAAGTAGGTATAGGTATTTAAAGGGCTTGTGATTTTGTATTGACTTTTCTGGATTTTTCTAAACGGATCGATAGAGTACTTCGACATTAACAATGCGTTTTAATTTCTAGAAGATTCGATCGGTAGTTTTCGAGATATCGATGATCGTTGTAACAATATGTACATCTCCCTATTGCGCCATTTTCTTTCATGTGTTACATTTAGATTTACCGCAACGTTCCCTGTGTAATAGGTAGGATGGCCCAGGGTCAGTCGGGGTGCGAGGGATATGCTCTATGGGCAACCTTACGCCCCGGCGTCTGCAGACCCGAGACGGCGTGCGGTTTTAGTCGGTTCAAGCCCGACATAACCGCCCCCCGCTGGCCGGCGGGGGGGTATCCGAGGGGATTTCCGCACGAAAAAAAAAAAAAGGTAGGCACGGCCTGCCTGCGACAGAATTACACGGCCATAAAAATTAACTTCCTACTCTTTTCCAACGATTATAAAATTAATTAAAACATAGTAATATGGAATAAAGTAGGTATAATTGGAAAAACTAATTATTGCCGAATATTTT
This sequence comes from Cybosia mesomella, assembly GCA_946251805.1. Taxonomy (NCBI): domain Eukaryota; kingdom Metazoa; phylum Arthropoda; class Insecta; order Lepidoptera; family Erebidae; genus Cybosia; species Cybosia mesomella. The sequence goes on along the minus strand of OX276390.1, from coordinate 21,190,364 downwards.
TGTGTTTATACTCGTTTGAACATTTTAAATGCTGGTTGAAGCAATGCATTCAGTAAAATAACTACTTACCTACTCCTGTAACAAAAATCTTAAGTTTTGGACTTCATCGATGTTATGTGAGCATTTGATAGCAGAGGTGATCACTTTTTCTCATTATTGAATAGTATGAGAAAAGAACTATAAGACACTATAGTAGGTTCAGTAGATATTCACAATAGGAACTATTCGACTGGTCATCAAAAATAGCACCAATAGATACCGAACAATGAATGGTGGTGTGAACCTGGCCTGGCATTGTTCCACTGTGTTTTTTTTATTACGATAAATGATATACCTTCACGGCAGATTACTTAATAATATAAAACTTGCCTTTACTAAATTATTCTTACCTTTACCGACTTTAGCTCGTGATTACAGGTCGGAGTCTCAGCAAGAGAATTTCTTACACGTAATGGATGGATGTACATTTTTGGCCATAGGTTATCGTGGGTTGCAAAGTTGCAAAACTTGCAAACCAATCGCGAAAATGTTTAGAACAGCTATCATAGTCTCAGATCTCAGCTTATTATTATCCATTTACACAGAAGCGTACATTTGCCTTGTGCATTTACTGTATTACCCATTTGATAACATAAAGTAATACTTGTATTACTCATGTTGAACTTATCGGTTATATAAATCATAAACAATCTTGTGTAAGTGTCAAGTACGTTTTATATAGATATGACTGGTGGTAGAAATTTGATGACACAAATTTGTCACTTAATTCGGCCCGGTGGGTACAACCGTGCACGATTGCGAAAAACCCTCCATAGTAATCCAATTTCGGTTTGATGGCGTTCAGGGGTCAGCAAGTGCATAGCCGGGCAGTGGGATTGTGGTCGCGGCACTAGTGGGACCGGTTGGTGTCACACGGTGCTGCGACGACAATCCGCTTCTGATGAGGCCGTCAAGCTGAGTGCCACCATTGTTAACATGTTACGTGTATGTAATGGTGACCCTCTTTCCTGAGACTTTACCTTCAGCTTACCATCAGGCGAGGTGAAGTCAAATTGACGTGTCCTAAATATTAAAAAAAAAATGTTTACTTAATAATTGTCTCGACTGTAAGTTTTATCTTCTTTAACTGTTTTAAACCTGCATTTATGTCGCTGTAGGCGAGATAGTCATGTCGGCATCGATTTTTCTAAAGCTTCAAGTTCCCGGGGGTTTATTGCCGGGTGTAAGACAGGAAATCCCCGAACGACGGGTCTTCAACAACACGACTAACCATAATCTGAAAAAAAAAAAGAAACACAGGAAACTTATTTCTGAGCATCACTAATAAACCTTTCCTTTGCCTCCTTATTAATCCTTATGTTATCATCCTGTTTGCTTTAGAATTCAGCAGCCACGCATGCTGGGATCGTTCATCGGGTACTTCGGACAAGACGAAAACCGTTACTTGCAAGCGCGTGTTTTGTTACTCCGCGAGCGAGTGACCTCTTCATCCTATATCAATGCCACTAATCGTAATCAGTGAGCCCCATTATCAGCCCTGTATTGAATGAAATCTAGTTTTTATATTTGAATGAATGTAGAGCATGAACTTTAGTTCAGCTTCATGGTCATCGTTTATTTTAGTATTTCAAATTGGAGTCGTCTCTCAATCCATGTACCTAGTATGTTCTTTATGTAAAAACAATATAACATTACCTATATTCTAGTGTGTCATAAACTGGTAGTATTAGTTTTTTATAAACTTTAATTAATAGTGTCACATGTACTTATTAGTAGGTATTTGTTTAGTAGATCATAGTAATATTTTATTGAAATCATACATTATCTATAGTATGTAAGTAAGATAGTAAGAAAAACAAGTAAATAAGTTTTTCTTAAAATAATAGATGAGTCCGGTATAGATTGAGAGGAAGTTAGTAATTGCATGCATGGGTTGGGTATTTAATTATTACTTACAGTAGAACTAGTGGGGCGGAAATCACACAGTGATTGTCAAACGTCGGGTCAAACTTAGATATTTTTAGGGACAATTTGTATGGTAGGTACCCGAAACCTGGGGTGTATGTTGGGTAACCTCCTCGAGTGTCGCTCCGATTCCGATCCCGCTGCAGTCCGGGGGGAACGGAATCGGAGCGGCCGGTACACCCTGGGCGGCGGTCAATGGCTTCCCCTTCACCCCTTCATAGGGTTGGCATTGATCGTCGGCCAATACCCAACGTGGCGGGAACACATCGCTCTCGGTACTCCTCTGCTTTCAGAGGAGACAGGATGAGCGATGCTGTTAGTGGTGAGATGGCCCAGGGTCAGTCGAGGTGCGAGGGATATGCTCTATGGGTAACCTTACACCCCGGCGTTTGAGGACCCGAGACGGTGTGCGGTTTTAGTCGGTGCAAGCCCGACATAACCGCCCCCGCTGGCCGGCGGGGGGGTATCCGAAGGGATTTCCGCACGATAAAAAAAAAAAAAAAAAAAAAAAAGGTACCCGAAACCTGGGGTGCTTGGTTGGGGACCTCCACGCGGTGCACCCTGGGCAACGGAGACGGCAGCGCCTCTTTCCTAGGGCGGGAGAGACGCTGCCGCCTACGGCCAACTCCGACCGAGGCGAGGACGGCCCTGTTGAGGGCTGTTCGGAAGCTTTCCACGTGTCCCTCTGATTAGGAGATGGCACAGTGGAGAGCAAGTAAGGGGGCCATCTCGAAACCGGAGATGGCCCAGGGTCAGTCGGGGTGCGAGGGATATGCTCTATGGGTAACCTTACACCCCGGCGTCTTAAGACCCGAGACGGCGTGCGGTTTTAGTCGGTTCAAGCCCGACATAACCGCTCTCCAGCGGGGGCGGTATCCGAAGGGATTTCCGCACGAAAAAAAAAAAAAAAGGTACCCGAAACCTTGAACGTACAAACCCCAAAATCTAATGAGTTCGGATAAGACAGACAACAGACAGACCGACACAAAAGTTAGACTTAGAATCATGTGAAACGTCGAGAAAAATGATAAAAAGTGGGTGTAAGATTTTGATTTTTTTTGCGTGATTTTAAGACTTCGGCGTCCACCTGGTTGGTAGCCCGAAGTAATATCAACAAAAGTTCTTGATCTCGCGCGCTCTGCAGTCGGGGAGCCCGTTTTCAGGTGACTATTACTGGTACTTATTAGTGCCTAAGCTCACAATCTGGACAATAGGATAATTTTGCCGAAATGCAACGTAAACGTTGTTACTGCAATGCAAGTATTGGGCGATCACTGATGAGTTTAAGAAAAACATGTGACGAATCACACCGTTTCAGCGAAATAAAAATTAAATATTCAGAATTTTTTGTGTTTACGCGGAGAGTCTATAAAAATAAGGTTTTACTGCAATGTGACTTGATTTATTTGAATATGAGATAAATTTGAATAGACACGTAGGTGCCTGTTAACTTAAATTAAAATGAAGTCACCGTTTCTTAATACCCGTTGCTATATTTTTTTCAAGGAAATTTGACGATCAGATAATATTGGATTAAACTTGAAACCTTGCATTTAAAGTAGCTTTACCTAGTATTAATCAGATAATCTACGTACGGTTGCCTCATTTTAGAAAGAACTAGAATCAGTGTACTATATTTTATATCATATTTTATTATTTAACTGTTTCTTAGGTACTTTTATAAGTAGATAATACCTAATTATTCTTGTATTATTCTATTACTCTATACAGACGACATTTATTTGGACTGCAAGCGAACTGCAAAATTGCAGTTTGAATACCGTTATTGTGCTGTGGACATATAACTGCGTCGTCAAATGCCGAGTGGCTGCGCTTAAATTGCAGTTCTATAAGTTGTGTACGGCAGTATTTTCAACACACAATAAAAGTATTGAGACCGCAATTATGTTGCAATATAAGCGTTCCTAGCGGAAAGCACTGTGAAGGAAGAGTTATTTACATGGAGATGATTTCTCGGCCCGAAGATTTAAATACAAAAGGTTAAAAAAAATCGTGTAGACTCTGTATGTGAACTTGAAATAGCGATAACAGCCTCGCCCTTGTAATTTAATTGTACTACTCACATTGATACATAGCGTTTGAATTTTTAAAAAAACTGTGTTTTTTATTGATGATGTTCATGCGGTGCTTATCTATAAAGATCAACGAACTTAGAATCCTATGGAAATCAGAATTCAAATATATTTTTTAGAATGGCAACTCGCGCCTTCAATTCGATTTAAGTCAATATACATAATATACGAGGGTCAAACTGAAAGTCCTTAGAAAATCAAAAACTGATTACATTAGCCAGTTATTAGTTTTATTATATCTTTTCAAAATATTGTCCATTCACGTCAATACACCGCTGCATGCGATGGAACCACTGGGAAAAGCACTTTGCCCACTCGTCCTTAGGGGTCTCTTCAATGGCATCGCGATACGCAGCCACCGCTTCTTCAGCATTCATAAACCGCTTTCCTTTAAGTTTTTCTTTAATTTTTGGAAATAAATAAAAATCACAAGGCGCGAGGTCGGGGCTATACGGCGGGTGACCCAGTAATTCAACGTTTGATGTCGCCAAATAGTCGATCGTTCGCTTGGCGGTGTGCGACGAGGCGTTGTCGTGGTGAAGGAGGATCCTACTGCGAGGTCGTTTCTCTCGAACTTTTTCCAAGACAAGTGGCAAACAATTGGTAGTGTACCATTCTGCAGAAACTGTTTTTTGATCCTCTAACACAATTGTTACGAAATGACCTATCCTTCCAAAGAACGAGGCCACCATTTTTTTTCCCGCACTTCGATCTCTCTTCACTTTAGTTGGCAACTCCTCGAAAGGAAACACCCACTGAGCAGATTGTCTTTTGGTTTCAGGATCATAACAGTAAATCCAGCTTTCGTCACCTGTTAGTATGTCGAACACAGCATTAGAGTCACCTCCGTTAAATCTTTCAATCATTTTACGGCACCAATCCACACGATGGAGTTTTTGAGCCTCAGTCAAATTATGAGGTATCCACCGGGCGCAAAGCTTCCTGACCGCTAAATGTTCGTGGAGGATTTTGTGCACTTGACTCATACCGATGCCTAAGCTTGTCCGAATCTGCTGATAGGTCACTCTTTTGTCAGTCTCTATCATACGCCGCACAACACAGATGTTATTTTCAGTCGTCGCCGTAGAAGGCCGTCCCTCACGTAAATCATCAGTGAGATTAGTGCGACCACGTTTAAACTCATTAAACCAGTTGTAAACAGTCGCACGAGATAGGGCTTCATCGTGAAAGGCCAATCGTAGTCTATCATAACTTTCTTGTTGACTTAAATGACATCGAAAGTCATAAAAAATCATTGTACGAAAATTTTCTCGTGTTAAATTCATGTTAACGTGACACAATTTTCAATTTGCCGCCAAATCGTAAAACAAATGATAAATGAATGAAATATATACTCAGTAATATTGGCAAAGAGTTCTATTTTCAAATTTTAGAATTATTTTTTTATTATATTGTTTATAAGTGGCCAGTTCTAAGAACTTTCAGTTTGACCCTCGTATTAGGATAGTATCGTTTTTATGTTACTATAGTAAGTAATCGTAATCAAATATCTTGCAGTAGGTAGGTTAGCTTCTTTAAATATTCAAAAGATTTCCTTTTGTTCCTGTCATTGAGGCATAACGAGTGCCAAAATTTCATGAAAATTTGCTGAAACCTCGCTTCATATAAATGTGTCCGTAAAACAACATCCGAGATATTCTCAATCAAATGAATGATGATGATGAATTTTCGAGCTAGCTAGATACCAAAATTGTGACACATGTTTACAAAATTCTAAAATTAACGAATAAGTATAATAGTTGAGTAGTACAAAATCCAATTTATTTATGCCATATCTATGGAAATAATGATAATAGTGCTCTAAAATATTGTTCACTATTTTGTTAGGAACTAAGATAGCTAAACAACGGCGATATTTGATTTTGACCTCATATAGAATGAACAATATGAACATGCTGTGAAATATTGCTCCATAACAATGATCTTCCATTAAAATTAGGTAGATATGTTACACCAATACTATCACGATTGTCCCGTTCTCTAAGGAGGGAAGTGGATTTATTATTATACTTGTAACTTCAATTTACTTCTGATTAATTTCGATGCTGGTGCCAAGACAGTTAACTTTCCCTGGGACTTCCCGAGTATCATTACCTACTCGGTGTTTTTGTGGTGTAAAGGAGTTATAGTAATGAGAATCTGAGCGCAATTAGTCCCGTATCGCGATTGTCACGCATGTATGACAGAAGTCATGCTTTATTCTCGTTCGCACTCCTTGATTAATACCTACATCTCGTGTTGCATTGCGTTGATGTAGGTCAATTAACCGTTTTTAATCTACCTCTGTTTAATATAAAATCATTGGTCATACACCTTAATTATTTACACTACCTATGTCAACTAACATTGTATAATAATAAGCTCTATAAATTTGTCCTCCTAGGATAGCACAACCAGTGTTCCTGGGTAAGCTGGTGGATTACTACAGCTCTGGCACTTTGTTAAAAACAGAGGAAGCATACATGTACGCCGTCGCCGTGGTACTCTGCTCTGCACTCAACGTGTTCGTTGTGCATCCATACATGATGGCCATATTGCACATGGGCATGAAGTTCAGGGTCGCCTGCTGCTCACTTATTTATAGAAAGGTATGTTGTGCAACTGCATGTATTCATAGTGTAGGGCTTTAAACTACACGAGAGGCTGGCCTAGCAACTGACACTTACGAATTTTTAAATTATCTACTATGGTTATTTTTTATATTTAAATATGGAAAACCACGAAACTACCTTGACTTTGTCAATTTAAATTTACCGATAACTAATGTGGAGCTAATTTAGTTTCAAAATATATTCGTGTAATTTGGCTAGACATCAAAAACAATGATATAGTTATATAATTATATTGTCTGTACCGGCTTCAGTATTCCGGTAGATAACTCCTCGCGTCACGCCGCGCGTCGTCGCCCTGAAAGATCAATATAGAAAGAAAGCTTTATTAACCGGTAGTGCTATTCTGTAATGCAGAAATTCGTCGTCAAAGCTCACTCAGGCGAGAGTTCATTTATTTCACGTATGTTTCGCTACTGACCCGGCTACGGATAGCTTTAACCTCGGCTGAATATTATCCGAAGTGAGATAGAAAGAAAGAATGTTTTGAGCGAAGCTTGTCAGAGCTTTGCTCTCTTTTAGACGACTCATGTATTTAGTTAGACCATTTTCTCCTCCCAAACGGCTGAACAGATTCTAATGAAATTTCACACAAGCAAAGATGTTACTGATGGGAAGGAAATAGGCTATGTAAATAAAAATTTATGTGTACCACGGAGGAATAATCACCGAAGACATTTTTCAAAGTCTAATTTATCAATGAACAAAAAAAAGCCTCATTCACGTAATTGTTATTAAATTAAGTAATTTGCTCATATACACAAGGCAAAAAAAAAAATGAAATTCGGACTGGCCATTGAGGAATTATCACCGTTTGTGTCCTGGAGAAATTGCTTCGCTCAGTTTTTGCAACAGCAGAATGAATTGCAGACCTAGTATATTATGACAAGTGAGCTATCTCGCTTGAATGAGTCTTGACATTGCATTTGTATATTATAGAATAACACTTCTGCCCGGCAATCAGGCCTTTACAGTGATCCAAGGTCGCTGGTGATTCAAAATACAGAAACATACATGCACATTGTGTTATTACATTCGTGTTATTTTGAGAACTAAATGTATAAATATTTGATTGATGAATAAAGTCAACATAAATGAATCGTAAATAAAAATATGTATAACTTGGACTAAAGCAAATGAAATCACTACTGAGAATTTTTATGTGGCTGAAGAATAAGTATTGTCAATGAAAAATAGTAGATTGTTACACAAGGGTTGAAAGTCAGCCATTTCACCCGAGATATTTCTGGCGCTCGAACGAAGTGAGAGCGCCAATAGTTCGAGGGTGAAATGGTGACATTTACCCGAGACATTTACTGGTGGTAGAAATTTGATGACACAAATTTGTCACAAAATTCGGCCGGATGGGTACCACCGTGCACGATTGCGAAAAACCCTCCATAGTAATCCAATTTCGGTTTGATTGCGTTCAGAGGTCAGCAAGTGCATAGCCGGGCAGGGGGAATGTGGTCGCAGCACTAGTGGGACCGGTGGGTGTCACGCGGTGCTGAGACGACAATCCTCTTTTGATGAGGTCGTCAAGCTGAGTGCCACCATTGTTAACATGGTACGTGTAAGTAATGGTGACTGTGACTTTCCTGAGACTTTACCTTCAGCTTACCATCAGGCGAAGTGAAGTCAAATTGACGTGTCCTAAATATAAAAAAAAAAGGTAAACACTCTGCTTTTCATTTCGACTATGTGAGGAAATTAAAATACTACACACACATTTAATTAAACAGGTATATTGATTATCAGTTAAAATTCAAAGTAAAATTAGAACAATTTGAAAATAGATTATTAACAACAGGTTCTGCCTGTTCTTAAATCTCATCGGGAGTTAAATTAATATTCATGTCAGTGGAATCACTTTCCGAAACCATTTTTAACTACAATGAACACAAGGTATTTATTTATATTGAATCTTGTTTTCCCGCTAATTATTTAGAAAACTTAAATTGTTTTTTTAATTCTGAAAAAAAAAGTTATAGTTCACGTACATACTGCCAACATTAGAAACGTTTTGAAAATCGTATCTATTGGTTACATTGTAATCGAGTATCTAGGCGGCCATGTAAAAAAAAAGGCGTCATGATATCAAGGCATTATGACGTAACTTAATTATCATGGACTCCATGGCAAACCCTAAAATAAAATAAAAAATTCCACCCTAGGGATGAAATAAGCTACTTTCCACCCGGCTATCTATCGGCCCATGAAAATTAAACTTTCCGAACAGGAGAGATGAAAAATAGTTTTGTATGTCGTGTACCACCTGAATGACCGCTACTTTTTTTTTTTTACGCGCGGAAATTCCTTTGGATACCCCCCGCCGGCCAGCGTGGGCGGTTATGTCGTGCATCGACTAAAACCGCACGGTGTCCTGCCCAAGTGTCCATTGCCGGGCACCCAGGTTAAGCACTCGAAAGGATAACGTTACGTCTCATTTAAATATCGACGTACCATTTGTAAAAGTGCCGGAGAGCTTCTATTACTTCTTTTCTCTTCCCTTTTCCGTAAGTGATACCTCTGGTGTTACAAGTGTTCACCGGCCATGAAGACTGCTGGCCATCAGGTAAATCGTGTGCTGGGTGTTGGCTTGATACATCTTTATTTCCAACGGAGACACTAACAACCGATGGACGATCCGTACGCGAGTTATGCGGGAAACTAGATCCATTTTCCCAGTGGTTTACTAGGTGTAAAAAATATATAAGCCAGTAGATACAATTTGTAATATTTGCCAATGTTAATCTTTGTGTAGTACGGGGGCTTCGGGTTTGTCTACTCCAAATGAAATTATTTATTTGTATCTTGTTGTAAGTAGTGGTTTATTGTTATATATATGACAATGTATAATTGATCAAAAAGAAACGAATAATAAGTATAATCAAGCACGCGTCGTGACGTGTCTTCTAGATGGTAAGATGGCATGGTAATGGCGGTGGCGGGCGAGGGAGGTGCGGGCGGACCGAGTTGCCATCGAGAGCCGGAGCAGATGCGTAGACAATCTTGTTTCTGCACATTTCAACTGCTTTGCGGTAGATAATACCTATAATCTTTTACCGGATTAATTAAGTACAGGCTGTAATTCTCCTCAAAAGAGGTCGAGGATATTCAGCATGATGTTGTTCTAGATTTGAATGGGGATTTCACAATATTGTTAAATCTCCGCTTAAATCTAGAACATCATGGGTAAATACCCAGAATATAAAATCAATAGAAATCGCTCCACAGCTATTGCTTGTGTGGCACAATACTATAAAGATGTTCAACATATTTCGCAACGCGATTGGTTACTTTCTGACATTTACTTACAGACTCGTTCTCTGTTCGAAATATGTGAGACAGCCTTTGAAGCCCGATCTGCTCTCTTAATAGTACATTGTTACCCTAGGGGTGAAAGTAACTTATTTAGTCCCGAGACGAGGGTTGGCGCCCGAACGAAGTGAGGGCGCCAATAGTTCGAGGGACTAAATAAGTCTTTAACCCGAGGTAAACAGTGTGCTTTTCATTACGAATACAAGGAAAGTAAAAATAAAAACATGAATTAGCTAAAGAAAAAATGAGTAAAACCTTAAAATCGAAAAACAAATGAAGATCGAATTGCCTCTTTTCCGCCTATTTTGTTTGTTTTTTTTTTTTCTGTGGCCGGCCCGCTATTCAGCCATTATTTTTCATTTTCATCATTGAAAAAATGGTAAATATTTTCCCCAAATCGTATGTTATTTTAAGGAAATTGTTGAAACTAAACTAAAGTAAAGTTATTTAAAAAATACATATAAAGAATATGTATTTTTTAAATAACTTTAATAATAATACTTAACTTTATTTTATTTCAATTTTACATCGCGCTGTAATTGAGTGGCTGTATAGAAAGTTGGTACATGGTTGGGTTCATCATCGTCATCATCATCAATCTATTCTAGTCCACTGCTGGACATAGATCTCCCCTAATGAGCGCCATAGCATTAAAAATGTGACAATAGAATTAGTTTTTTTTTAATAATTTGACAGCTGTCAGTTGAAAGCGATTCTCCCTAGGGATGTAAAGTATTAATTTCATCCCGCTCCTCAGGCAACTTCAGACCTACTTTCAGAGCATGAGTAATGAAAAACTATTATTTGAATCTTGTTACGGGAGTCACTACCGTCTGACGCCCCCGAACTTGAAAGGAAATCCTGCGCCAGAGCCTCGTCCGTCAATCAACAGATGTACTTGCGGTTTGCAGAACTTTCGAAATAAAAATAAACTTACCACTGTCCCTTTTCGATACAGTATTATCTTTCTTGTTTATACTAATTGGTCACATGTTTCTCTCTCGTATTGTGATCTACGTTCAGCTGTTTATTAAATAAACATATTTGTCTCGTACACCTTGTCTCTCTTAACATTGGTCAATGATTCACAACTTGTTTGTTTATTTAGCGTTCATCTTATGAGGTGTTCTGTTATTTGTTTTATATCTGGTCTACCTATCTATCTTAGTAAATAAAATAACATGTTATCAGATGTCGGGATGTTTCCCTTTAAGTATACGACTTTTACGATGATGATCTGTTTACCAAATTCGTCACTAGCTGTTGGCCTAAAAAGTATCAATGTCTTTTGACTTATCTTATGAGTGCTGGGAGTTCTTTAGGTATGTGGTAAGTTTCGCTAATCTATGTATGGTTTATTAACAATTGTAATCATATTAATTGTAACGTTAAAGTTCGTTTTTGAAAGAATGAATTTAAATCGATAATTAAATGTGATTGCAAGGAGTCTAATAAGGTGATAACTAATAAGTATGAGAAATAAAATTCAAGAATGCTCTTCAATCATACAATTCCTTTATAATATACAGTAAGAAGTTACTACGGTATTACACGGTAAAAGATCAATTAGAAAGATTTAGGTAGATGACGTCAGTACCAAAAATTCTGTATTATGTCAAGCTACGATTCAAACTTAAGTTATATTATATTATACATAATTGTTTTATTCATCTAGGTCATAAAGTAATACGAAAGACAAGCTACATTTACATTAAGCGCTAGGTTAGACGTAGTCAGTCGGGGTGCGAGGGATATGCTCTATGGGCAACCTTACACCCTCGTCTGTAGACCCGAGACGGCATGCGGTTTTAGTCGGTTCAAGCCCGACATAACCGCCCCCGCTGGCTAGCGGGGGGGTATCCGAAGGGATTTCCGCACGAAAAAAAAAGGTACTCAAGACTAATTACTTAGTCGAATACTAGTAGTGTGTCTACGCCACGTTACTCTTTCTACATTATCGCTAGTGAATATATGTATTTTCTGCAGTCATTACGATTGTCCAAGACTGCACTCGGCGAGACGACAGTCGGCCAAGTCGTGAACCTACTCTCAAACGACGTGAACCGTTTCGATGTGGCGATCATATTTCTACATTATCTGTGGATCGGCCCGCTCGCCACCGTCATCATCACTTACTTTATGTGGATCGAGATCAGCTGGGCCGCAGTCGTCGGCGTTGGAGTCATGCTGGCGTTCATTCCGCTACAAGGTATGTATATAAGAATAATTTCTTCCCCTTGCACCTGCTGGTAAGCTCTTACCTTGGCCTATGGACGCTTGCAACACCCAAGATGTTACTCTTGCGTTGCTGATTGTGTAGGGGTAAAGGCAGGGATAAATGAGAAGAATTAGCAAGAGGAAATACCTTTGGCAGTCTCTACTGGAGTGGTACTGCCCCATTTGAGTCAATCTGTTTGTGCCTGAACACGACTAACATTTATCACAAGTATATAATAAGCTATTGCCTCTACCCGGGTTTTCGTTTGCGTAAATATTGGAATTGGGTCCAGAGAGAAATAAAAAAATGTGTCAAGTCTACTCTATTGGTAAAGAGACGTGACTGTATTTATGTAGGTATGTTTATTTGCTAACCCTTGTCCGTTGGGCCCTAAGAAACATCCAAATGTATACAAACATTTTCATTTATAAAATTAGCATATCTGACTGATGGCGCAGTGGTCTGTGTGGTCAGTCAACTGTGTCGTGTCGTATGGGTACCAAATATCTATTATTATATCGGGATCAAATTCTCAACTTATGTAATGCAATGCAACACGCCAAACAAATTAATTATTTAGTTGAGCACCTTACACATTGTTGTGTATAAATTATAATTCATTGGGTTAAGATGCTTCAAATCCCCTTTAACAAATTATAATGGAGAAATGTGACAATAACTTAAGGAAACTATTTAATGATGTAATTCCGACGCTTTTTTATTCCCGTTTACGTCGTATTAGTTCACGAATTAATTTTATGCACATATCACGAATTAATTTCGCAGCGTACCTGGGTAAGCGCACGTCCATACTACGATTGAAAACAGCGCTGAGAACAGACGAACGCGTGCGACTCATGAATGAAATCCTCTCGGGTATACAAGTCATCAAGATGTATACCTGGGAGAAACCGTTTGCGGACCTCGTAGCGAAAGCAAGAAAGTAAGTTTTTTTTTTTAAATGAAATAATAGTATTTATAATAACTTATTAAAGATATACAGTTGATGGGTGTACAGGGCCCTACCAACACCTTCGGGGCCCAAATCAACTTCACCTGCAAGACGGGGCACCTTTTTTTTTCCGTGTGCCTCGGATACTCCCCCGCCCGCCAGCGGGAGCGGTTATGTCGGGCTTGAACCGACTAAAACCGCACGCCGTCTTGGGTCTACAGGCGCCGGGGTGTAAGGTTGCCCATAGAGCATATCCCTCGCACCCCGACTGACCCTGGGCCATCTCCGGTTTCGAGATGGCCCTCTCGGATTTGGGAACCACGGTGTCCCCGTCTTGCCCGGTTTGGGGGAGGGGCGCTAGTCGCCCCACCGACCCGGCCTGCTTCTGCTGGGGTGACAGGCGGCCTCACCTGCCACCCCCAGGCCATCTCCTTCTCAAGCATTACATGCTCGCAAAAGGAGGCGGCGGCGCTCGCGCTCCGCACCATTGCCGCAATCATGCTGCCGAGCGAGAGGACTCCCACCCCGATGCTGCCACGAGTTCACGCCTCGGTGCCTCCCGCGCCGGGCAGTCCGCCAGCGTGTGCAGCCCCGAGTCCTCGCTCGCGTCGCAGTGATGGCACTCAGGCATTGGCTCCTTCCTGATCCGATGCAAGTGATCCCCGAAGCTCCCCTTCCCAGAGATCACCTCCGTCAGTCGGTAAAAGAGTCTTCCGTGTCGCCTCTCTAGCCAATCCTCCATTATGGGCCTTACCGCCGCTATTGCGGCGTGCCCTAAGACGGGGCACCTGCTAAACAACAGACGAGGCTGTGGCTCAGAATTTCGTCTCCAAGAAAAGCCGATACACCAATCAAAAACCATAAGAAGACTCCAAAGTGAAAACTTTAGACTATTGGATATTATATTGTTAAAGCTAATACAAGCGTGTTAAGAATGACTCACTGTTCAAAAACGTAGTAAAAAGGTCATACTAGATTTTCGTGTGATAGCATACTGAAAATATGCGATTTTTATTTGACTGCCAAACACAATGTTAATGTGATGACTAATTTTGAATTAACGTAAATTAAGCTGTTTATAGGGTTATTAGAGTTTAACTTAAACCGAGTTTCAACAGTGACAGGCAATAGAGTTGAGGCATTTCTTAAATAATAACTGCAAATTCATGCTTTGTTGTCGAAATATTTTTGTTCTATGTTGGAAACAAGCTCTACCTGCCCACTTGATAGTAAACATTGATTTGAACCTATGGGATTCGATGTCGCGATGGTGAATTGATTCTTATCTCTCATTAAAGTAGTACCCTACATAGCGACTCGCCATTAGTAATAGACTACCGGCGACTTACCATACGAACATCTTAGGCAGTCGTTACGGGTAGTTGAAGCCCTGAAAAGTCCGACAACTGGTCTAACGACAGAACTTCGATGGCGACAATGGGTTGTGGAGGTCAGGTAGTCGCTTTGTAACAATGCACATTGTACTTTTAAGGATATTAGTGGAATATGTAGTCGATTCCTTAGTTGATATCGATTCATAGTCTACTAATATTATCTGTATTCTTTCATCGACTCTGTCTATGGTTAGCCGTGGTCAACTCTATCGCCTGTGGCATATTATCTATGAACTCCCACCAAGCCGCTTCTTTCAGCCGACGTTATAAATTATAGTGCAGCGGTTTTGCGAGCCTAATTTTCTGCATCGCTTCCACAAGTGCATAGCTCTGGTACTGAGCCGTTGGTCCGCCGAGCGAGTCACGCAGCGGTTGGTGCCAGCGCGACACGCCGGGCGGATACTACAGGCAGAGCTAAGTGCAGACTCCTGGCTGCCGCGGGCCGTCTTTCACGTCTTCGTCTTTCACGTCTTCACATCTCATCTTTTAATCCTTAACTTCAATCTTAATTGAACTATGTGTACTCACCCTTGAGATCACTGACAATTGATAATATTTAATATATGAAAGGTAAAACTAGTCTCATGTTTAATTTGCTATAACCTTAATCAAACCAACAAATAACTCCTCATAACTTGTAACTTATAATCTACCTTAAATTTAACTATCCCTGTTACAAATTATTTGTACCAGAGCTATGCACTTGTGGAAGCGATGCAGAAAATTAGGCTCGCAAAACCGCTGCACTATAATTTATAACGTCGGCTGAAAGAAGCGGCTTGGTGGGAGTTCATAGATAATATGCCACAGCCGATAGAGTTGACCACGGCTAACCATAGACAGAGTCGATGAAAGAATACAGATAATATTAGTAGACTATGAATCGATATCAACTAAGGAATCGACTACATATTCCACTAATATCCTTAAAAGTACAATGTGCATTGTTACAGCTTTAAGAAAAATATCGAAATACTGCCGCTTCATAGTTAAACTGAAAAGTCGACAACACGTTAGTTGAGAAAAGGCTCGGAGTACGTTGACAGATGAATACGTAGAGGCGGAATTAAGTTAATAGTTTAGTTGAATACAATTTTTTCTTTCTCCAGGCGTGAAATCAAACAAATAAGATCAACGTCCTATATCCGGGGCGTGTTGACATCTTTTATAATGTTCATGACTCGAATCTGCTTATTCTGCTCGATCCTCGCATACGTCCTCGTGAACAACTTCATCAGCGCCAAACAAGTATTCGTCGTCACCAGTTTTTACAACATACTGAGGCAGACTATGACTGTGTTCTTCCCGCAAGGTACGTAGAATTATTTCTTGTAGGTAGTATTGTATACAGCCCGCCATTTGCTTAAGTTTTTACTCATCGTCCCATTCCTTAGACTTTACCTTTGGCTTGCTATCAGGCGATATGAAGTCATATTGAGGTGACCATTACATGAATAATAAAAAAGCACTTCACGAACTTCCTCCACTGTCATTAAACCTTTCATGCAAACCTGAAGGTTTCGAGTATCTTTACTACATCATCATGTAATATTGTTCTAGAAGTAGGTATGACATCAAAGATATAACAATCAACGTATAACTATCAAAAACCATATCAAATAATTAAATGGATAAATGAATAAACTCTTAGTAACAAATTGACATTCAAAACACATCATTGCCAAACACAAATCAGCGAAATTGTGCTCTTTTGTTTTTTTATACCACTCAGGTGGCAGGCAAGCTCACGGCCCACCTGATGGGAAGCGGTTACCGTGGTCTATGGACGTGTGCAACACCAGGGGCATCACACTCGCGCTACCGACCCTGTAAAAACCTTCTAATGCCCTTGTTGAAAATGTGTAATATATGTAGCATGACAAGCGATAGTATCACATGCTATATTAGATGATCTCTCAATACAAATAGCCTAATACAAATAAATACATGTTCAATGAGAGTTAGTACATAGGGGTTGAGGAGTCAGCCTTACGTTCGAATCCTGGCTATTACACTACCCATGTGAGCTCACTCCTAACACAAGCAATTTAGCTCAGCTGGAGGGGTTAGCGGGAATATTAGTAATTTCGGTTACTAATATTCTTTAAAAAAAATATGAACGATTCTGAACATATATTTTTCTTTTTTGAATTCTTGTCTGTTTGTTCGCAATGGATGCAAATACTACTGAACGGATTTTGATGCGGTTTTTCTAGTAGTTATTTACTATTCTGGTCAGACTTAAAAATAATAGAATACTAGAAATACTAGAATTTCGGTTACTAATATTCTAATAATAATACCTCTGTTACTCGGTAATATTTAGTGACTCCTTACAATTTTTCAGGTATTGCCCAAGTAGCAGAAGCAACAATATCAATAAAACGGCTACAAAACTTCATGTTGTATGAAGACACAAGCAAGCCCGTGCCCGGACTGGCCGAAATACAGACGTCTACGAAACCAAAAGAAGATAAAAAAAGTACAGAAGCTATTAAAGAAGAACCCAGATTCTCAGACGCTAGCACTACGGATAACGTAGACACGGAAACCAAGGCAGAGGAAGCCATGATTAAAGGCAATGGTAGGTGTTCTATAATGATTTATTAAAACTATACATTTGTGAAGTACTCTCATAGTAGAAGAGCATCATGAGAGGAGTCTTAAGTAAATAATGACGATTTACAAATCTAGTCTTTACTGGTAACTATTTATTCGATAGTATTTTTAACCCTGACATTATGTTCCTTGATTCACAGGTAAAGCCAATACGAATCTTGCACCACTGGAGTCTGGGGAAGAAGACAACCAGGAGCTGGCAGCAAGAGTGGAAGAAGACGCTAGAGGGGTGCGATTAAAACATGCCACCGCTAAGTGGATCACATCGCATCAAGACAACACTCTCACTGATCTCTCACTCACCATCAAGCCTGGCAAGTGAGTTGTTACTATGTAGAGAGAGAGATCCGATTCTCAGCACTCCATGGATTCACCGTGCGGTCGCCGGGTCCATAGCGTGGTACAGAGAGGAACACCATGACGGCGACTGGGACTTGCGACCCAGATGTAGGTTTAGGGTGGCCACCTTGTGATGCATCAGCGCTCACCTCCACCGTCAGTAGTGTTCCCCCCCCTACCTATCCAAATTTGGTAAGATCCTAACAATGCCGCTTTTGATATACGTTTTAATAAAGAGCTTACTGAAGCTCTTGGCAATCCGAGGTCTTTAAGTAAGTTGTACAGGGTTTTAGCTGGAATTCCCCTTGCTCCTAGTTCTACGGCATAGAGTTTAACCACGTAGCCCTTTTTGGTTAACTCGTTAGTCAAATCAAAGTATTTGTTTGTCTTTATAGCTTGGTCTTTAGGTATATTAGTTTCCCACGGTACTGTGAGTTCTACAAGCACTGCACGCTTATGCGATCGTGAAAAAAGGAATATGTCGGGTCTGGATGATGAGGCACAGACATCCTCCGGTATCCTATAGTGCTTCTCATACGTGTCTACGAGTATTGTCCAGTCAACGGCAGCTATCAAAATTGAATAAGGCTTTTGAAGTGATTTCTTTGAGCAGCCTTCCTTTACAAACGCAATGTCATTTCTTTGCTTTGTGGTTAATCCTTTTTTCGCTCTAGCTACCGCCAAACTTACAGCCTCACGTATGATATCTCATACCTTATCATGACGGCGCGAGTAATGACCCCGGTCTAATAGCGTTTTACAACCCACTAGTAGGTGCCTAGCCGTACTAGTTGCTTCACCACATGAGTTACATGTTTTATCTGTGGCTT
Organism: Cybosia mesomella; assembly: GCA_946251805.1. Taxonomy (NCBI): domain Eukaryota; kingdom Metazoa; phylum Arthropoda; class Insecta; order Lepidoptera; family Erebidae; genus Cybosia; species Cybosia mesomella. The sequence continues at coordinate 21,172,003 of OX276390.1, read as the reverse complement.
TTCCCCATCTGACCAGATTGCTTTGGTCGGGGAGGGTCAAGTGGAATGCATTTAGGTAAAATTTAAGTAAGGCCGGTGACCAGTCGTATATTATGGTACGCCATTTTAAGGCTATGGGAATACAAAATTCACCTAGAGTCAACCATTCGTTTTGCTTTTCTAGGTTCATTGCGTGCACCTTATAGGTGTGGTTTTCGTCTGCTTGAAGAAAAGATTTTGTTATTTCTTTATCTGTTTGTCTCTGAATATTACCTAGACCTACTCTACCAGTCTGCGAGCCTATCATGAATCTTTTATGGAACTGGAGGCGTGATTCGAGCTCCGATGCATTTTTATCTTTTGGAAGGACTTTTACTATTTCGTCTTTAGATTCCGATAAGACGTGCATTTTAGTTACTCTTAGGTGTTTATAGAGTTCTGATGGCTTCTTAAGCGTCATTCCAAAATTATTCGCGGATCTATATAGTGCCGACGGGTCGGCCGACTGAGCTAGCCCTAGCCACGACTTCAGTGTCTTCGTGACACTCGCATCTAGTTTTTTGAGGAGGCTCTGGTTTATATCATATATAACAAACGGCCAGTTAAGACGCGAGGTTAAATAATTGTCATAGATCCAAGCTTTTTTAACATTACTTATTGGTTGTTGGTCTACCTTTTTTAAATCGATAATGAAACTATCAATTAATTCGTCCAAAGCTGGAGTGCAACCTCTGTTGTCAATCTTTCTTCCGAGGAATTTAATAGGCACGGTTTCAGATATAGTTGAAACGTTTTCCCCGCCTATACTAAGCCCTGGGTCATATGAAGTATACCTGGTACCCCGCCTACCCAGACATAGACAGTAGCATTTGCTAGGTTTTGCTCTCATTCCATCTGTCCATGTACAGAAATCGTCCACTCTACGCAGTAGGTCCTGGCACTGCTTTGGGTTACGAGTCAGTATTGCCAAATCGTCCGCGAATGCGAGGATAGACTCCGTATATTTACCGTTTAGCTTAAACCGATAGCCCCACTTCTTGTCGTGTGTGGAAATGTTGTCTATTAAAATATTTATTACTATATTGAAAACTATAGGTGATAAACAGCAACCTTGGAACAAACCCACATTATAATTTAAAGGTTGCGTGTATCCATCTTTGGTATTAATCACAAACTTTAATTTACCAAAGAGGATATTATTTCCCAAATGATGGACGGAAAGTGATACCATTTTAATGCAAACAACATAAGCTCGTGTTGTACTGAGCCAAAAGCGTTTTCTAGGTCTATCCAACAAACTGTTATTTGCTTTTCATTTGATCTGGCATCTTTTAAACTTTCCGCCAGTAAAGAATTGTGTTCCAGACATCCTGAAATTCCGGGTAGGAACCCTTTTTGGTGGTTTGGTCTGAAATAGTTATTATTGATCATGAAATTTGTCATTTTAAATTGAAGCCATGAGAAGAAAATTTTAGAAATTGTATTGGTTAATGCTATTGGTCTAGCGTCTTTTGGACTAGTTACTATTTCTTTCTTTGGAATGAGCACAAAATTTGCCTTGCCGAAGTCCGCTGGGACTTCTTTACTCGACCATATCCTATTGAATATGCTTAGAAGATGTTTACGTACCGATGGGCATTTTTTATAGATAATGTAAGGTATGCCATCAGGCCCTGGGGCGGTTTTTGTTGGTTTCTTTTTGATTTGGTGTTCTATTTCGTCTAAGCTAGGTGGATTACAGTCAAATGTGAAATGAGGGCCTAATGGTTTTTGCGCGTTTGGTTTACTGTATTGTTTTTCGTATTTAGGCACCTCATAATTACTTTTATAGTAGCTATGGATCTGATCGTTACTTAGCAGTAGCCTATCTTGCTTTCTGTCGCTAAAAATATTCCTCGAGTACTTAAACGGGTCCTTATCGAACTCTACTTCATGTTTTGCTCTATTAAAATTATTGTTTTCATTTATTATTTGAACAGAAATTCCTTGAATTAATTTCAGTATGGACCTTAAAGCTCTGGCCAGTTGATGACTAAGTTGATTATCGCCCATAGCTTTAGCAAACCGTAGTCGTTTGATAAGGTCCCGCTTTTTCTTTCTCATTTTAATTTTGAACGCGTTTTCTCGGTTTTTTCGCGCGTAAGGTAATGATGGTGGGTAATGCTCATGTAGGTATGAGTAAATGCTAACCCGGAAAGATTCTACCTGACTGTTTAAATCCTGCTTTGTTCCGGGATGCTCTAACAGGATGGCTAAGTTTTGGTCGTGGGCTTTCCAGGTGGTCGACTTTAAATAGGGAATGCTAAGACGGGCCCGGATGTTTATGGGCTCCTGGTTTCTGTCACACTCTGGCTCACCTTGGGATATATGAGGGTCAACTCTATCCGTGGCAATAGTTGAAGAACTGACAGACGGCTGTCTTGCTCCAACACCATCGTGTGATTTTAAGTGCTTCAGAAACCAGGCTCTCTTCTTGTATACTTTCCCGCACGTTTCACATGTTAAGTCCGTAACATTCTTCTTCATCCGAGCGTCCACCGAACCTGTGGACCGATTCAATAACGCCACGTTTTCAAAATGCGTGATTCCAATTTGATTAGAAAGAAAAACGTAGAGAATCTTTGATATAAAATCTACTTCCTATTTCGTGAAGCTATTAAACCCTTAGAATAACTCAGCTAATAATTTTGATTTAATAAGTTTTTGTAAATTTTGAAATCACGTTACGACACCTTTCGAAAACTTTATTTGACTAAATCAGGCCTCTGGTTACATGCAAAGCTTGTACTTTGCAGCCGTAGGTCCGCCCTCGTATTTTCTAGGGCAATTTGGTTTATACGGGTTATTGGTTTTTATGTTATTTTGGTTTTACGAGAGCGAATGTTGCCTGACTGCCCAACCTCGAGAGGAAATCTTGTGCCAGCGCCTCGTCCATCAATCAACAGGTGTACCAACTTACAGGTGCGATTGATTTGGGTGCCAGATAATCTTGGTACCCATACACCCGATACACGTAGTTCTTCAATGACTACTACTATAGTAGTCGTCATAGTCCGTCCCAAGAATGTCGCTAGTCATGAACTGCCCACTGGTAATTCTCCTGACGCTGTTTCATAGTAAAAATAGTCAGGGAACTGACTATACTTACTTAAGATTTAGAACGGAAAAAGAGAACATCTAGAACGGGACTTGAACCCGCGACCAGTCCCTTACATGGGGAATGCTCTGACCAGCTGAGCTATCTAGACACGTCCCAGATATTCGAAATTCTCCGATATATTATATACGTCTTAAGGCGACGCTGGAGCCATCTACCGTAATTCTTGCGAACTACGGAAACAATGAATAACTTTACAGTAATTTTTCTTAAATCTTTAGAAAAAGTAAGCATACAAAATGCTTAAAAATGTAATTGAAAACAATGTTTATAAGTCCAGTCAAAATAGACATTTGACTAAGGAATAATTCGCATAGAGCTGAAAATTGGCAGAGATGTTAAATACATCATTATAAATAGAATGTCAAAAATCCCCATCGAACCTACTTCTGCAAAAAATTTTTATTTAAGGTCAAACGTACAAATTAAAGATTTTTCGACTCACAACCGCGATATCTCACGAATGGTGAGTCGTAAGAGAAAAGGTGACTGGACCATTTTTGTAGAGAATTGTATGATCTACAACTTTGTCTGACCTATTTTCACGATAAAACTTACCGATTTCGAGAAAAATGGAAAAACCCTTAATTTTGTACGTTTGAACTTGTTTTTTTTTTTTGCAGAAGTAGGATCGATGGGGATTTTTGACATTTTATTTATAACGATGTATTTAACGTCTCTGCCAATTTTCAGCTCTATGCGAATTATTCCTTAGTTATGATTTATTTTTGTCTATTTTGACTGGACTATTAAAAATGACTGTATAGTTATGCATTGTTTCCGTAGTTCGCAAGAATAACGGTAGATGGCTCCAGCGTCGCCTTAAGACGTATATAATATATCGGAGAATTTCGAATATCTGGGACGTGTCTAGATAGCTCAGCTGGTCAGAGCATTCCCCCTGTAAGGGACTGGTCGCGGGTTCAAGTCCCGTTCTAGATGTTCTCTTTTTCCGATCTAAATCTTTAGAAAAAGTAAGCTTACAAAATGCTTAAAAATTTAATTGAAATATACTTACTTAATATAGAACAGTTTACGGGTACGTTTAGGTTCTACGTTATTTGGTGATATCTCATGCAATACAGTTATTGTGGTACATTTTTAATATGAATAATGGCACATAATATAATTTATATTACAAACACCTATTTTTTATGCTGTTTATTTTTAGCTTTTTATAACCGTGGACAGCAATGAAGTGGTAAATAATCATGTTATTGGTATAATTAGAACTGATACTAATGATTATAAAACAGTATTATTGTCGCTTCGTGTATTTTGAGGTAACGGCTGAACATATTTCTTGAAATTTTGCATATGTTAACATTTATATTTAAATGCGCGAGAAATAATTGTGCAGAATTTAACAGGTGATTAAGTCCTGCTATGTATCACAGTTTCACATCGTAATATTTTTGTATACCTCGAGACCGCCGAAATAGGCAACTAGACGGTCAAAAAGTTCGCGCTTGTGCAGTAACAGTAGCAGCAAAAAAATAATGGTGACTCTCTTTCCTGAGACTTTACCTTCAGCTTACCATCAGGCGAGGTGAAGTCAAATTGACGTGTCCTAAATATAAAAAAAATAAAATATATAAAGTAATAATTACTAATATAAGTATTTTTTATAATGTGGAAGAATTTTTCTCTCTTTGCATGATATAGTAGACAAATAATTATGTCAAATATACTTATATATAAATAATTAAGTACACTTAACATTACGATCCGAGATAAATTGATTCCCTTTCAAAAGATTCAAAGTGTGATGATGCAGTTCCTTGACAATTCCCGTCTTGAAAATAACTAATTAAAAAGATAATGACTGTAATGCATATATTACACACTTAAATTAACGTACAACGTAAGCAACGTAAAATTAAGGATGTAATAAAACATTACTCCTCTCAGAGCTTTACATAGGCAAATCAAATAGGTGCGCCATGATGATAAACTGCCTGCATTTGCCGCAATGCTACATTCACCATTATTATCTATACAAACTAATAAAATAGGAGTGTTTGTTTGTAATACATTATTAAAATATGCATAAGTATATAAATAACAAAAAAAAGCGGCCAAGTGCGAGTCGGACTCGCTCATTAAGGGTTCCGTAGCAGCAAGTAACATAATGATGTTATTTTTTTTTATTTTTATATTTGAGTTGATGGAATGAAAGGTAAATTGCAGTTTACGATTTATGACGTATTAAAAAAAAACTACTTATTAGATCTCGTTCAAACCAATTATCGTTGGAAGTTTACATGGTAATGTACATCATATATTTTTTTTAGTTTTATCATTCTCTTATTTTAGAAGTTACAGGGGGGGGGGGGACACATTTTACCACTTTGGAAGAGTCTCTCGCGCAAACTATTCATTTTAGAAAAAAATGATATTAGAAACCTCAATATCATTTTTGAAGACCTATCCATAGAAACCACACATGTATGGGTTTGATGAAAAAAAAATTTTTGAGTTTCAGTTCTAAGTATGGGGACCCCCAAAATTTTTTGTTTTTTTTCTGTGACATACGGACGGACAGACAGACAGACATGACGAATCTATAAGGGTTCCGTTTTGCCATTTGGCAACGGAACCCTAAAAACACCTTTAAAATGTTTGTCTGTCTGTCTGTATTTCTGTCTCTGAAATGGCTTAGTCCATTTTGACGGGAATTTTACTGGCAGGTAGCTAATGTTGTGAGGCGTAACTTAGGCTAATTTTATTTCAGAAAAAATAAACTTCCGCATAAAAAATATTAAATGTAGTCTAAGTCCACGCGGACGAAGTCACGGGCACAGCTAGTCACAGGTACTTTTGTTTACTTGAAAGACGAGTGCAAAACTATGGCAGTACCTAAAATGTACATAACAATGGGTTTTAATTCAACAATTACAGACAAAATTTAACTTAGAATGTTAACATTAAGCAAGAATTTATTAAATTTCAGAATGTTGATTTTAATTGTAATTTACTTTTTTTTTACCGTAATAAACATTTACTATGTCTGCTAATATTAAAATACTATACTATAATAAAAACTAAAAGCAAAATATTAGGGATTGACAACACTTGAGATAAGTAATTTTGAGCTGGCAATGTTCTGCGATAATCCATAGTGCGTCGCGCCGTTGAGACCTAAACGCGTCTAGAGTATGTACCCACATTGTCAAGATTTTTACCCTACCTATACAAGATGCATAATTTATAATCGTGAATTTAACTTTAAACCTAAACAACAAATAAGCAATTTTTATTTTTAAGAATATTAGTAACTGAAATTACTTTTATTCTTCCTAACTCCTCCAGCTAAGCTAAATTGCTTGTGTGCACGTCGGTAGTGTAATGGTCAGGATTCGTACCTGGGATCTTTTGACCGTAAGGCTTTTGACCGCGCTAATAAGAAATACCGTAAGCACATTTTTAATCTGGCCTTCGATATCCCTGGATTGAAATAGTTTTTATTTTATTTAATTCCAGAATTATCGCTGTCATTGGTCCAGTTGGAGCAGGCAAATCATCTCTATTGCATGTATTACTACGGGAGCTTCCTCTTATATCTGGTTCTGTGCACATCGGCGGCACAGTCTCGTATGCTAGCCAAGAGCCCTGGCTATTCGCAGGTACAATCAACGTGTTATAGTTATATATTCCAATAATTTTACGAGGCAATTATATTAGGTCGGTACATATGAAATTGCCGTTTTTCTTGAAGACATTGGAGGAAACCCAATTTTCAGTACTAACATTTTTGCACTTTTCTTAGGAATGACTTCCAAATTTTATGTTTTTTTTGTGTATGAATGAGACAACATTAAGCTAACAAACAGCAACTTTTATTACATTTTTGAAAAGTGACAGCTGTTAAGTAATACGAATTTTATCATCACAATGAAACGAAAAAAAAAACGAAATAACGAACTCATGAATTTGTAAGAAAATTTCGACAATTTCATAGGTATAGACCTATTACTTGGAAAAAGGGTCCCAAATTTCTGTATTTTGTGTGAAGTTTTTTCTGTATTCTTCATCATTACAGTGTTAGTTCCGGTTGCATCCAAAGTTTGCCCTTGGAGCCTGGGGTCCATTCTCCTTCCTTTCTCTTGATTTGACTTACTTGGCGTTTGCGAGAGCGATTGCCGCCTGACCTCCCTACCCCGAGAGGAAAGCCTTTGCCAGTGGCTTGTTCGTTAATCACCAGTGGACTGGGTAGCAGATGGGGTTGGTTTTGGTGCCACAGATCTTAGTGCAACATACACAGTATTTGAAAATTCCATCGATGTGGCGTATATTCATTTATCGGTGATGATTACTTACAGGTAGTGTGAGACAGAATATTCTGTTCGGTCAAGTAATGGATCGTCCGCGGTACAACACGGTGGTGAGGCGGTGCGCGCTGGACCGCGACTTCGCTTTGTTCCCGCAGGGAGACAAGACCGTTGTTGGAGAAAGGGGCGTCAGTCTTAGTGGAGGTAAATTATAACTGGAACATATTCATTTATATATATAAAGTGGGGTTAGTGAAACTGTTTATAACTCGAGAACTGGTGGACAGCTTTTTATGATATTGGATTTGTCAGACTTCTCCCAGCTTATACGGTGCTATTATGTGGTTGTTTTTTTTTGCGGACATCGCAACGGTTGCCTGACCGCCAGCCAGTAGGGGTTATGTTGGACCCGAACCGACCAAAAACGCACGTGGTTTCGGGTCTCTAAGCCGGGGTGTAAGGTGACTTAATAAGTCAATTCCCTCGCACCCCGGCTGACCCTGTACCATCTACGGCTTTGTGAAGGACCCCTTGTGGTGCTCTACCTATACTGGCAAGTTGGATAGTTACAAATATTTAACATTCACGATATAAATTCATCTGATATGTTAACCAACATAAGTTGATTCTAAGGCGGAACGAAGTTTGCCGGGTCCGCTAGTACTTCAATAAAAGAATAAATTGTTACGTTTTTGAGGCGGGCGGAGGTGAAGTTTTATTAATTGCAATCATCACCATACCACACCGGACCAATAGCCACAGTTACCGCTACTAAAATTGGAGTTAAAATAAATTATAATATGTTGAATTTTTAGGTTTTAAATGAACAAAGCATTAAACGACCCTTTAGTGAAGTGACCTAGGGAATTCTGACTCCTCAATGTTCAGTGCCGCGAGCGGCCATTGACGAGATATATAATTTGAACGTCACGCAACACTTAGTTGAATTCACTGTTCATTCATACCCCAAAGACCTACATATTTGAAATAGTTGTCATTTGCCACCTCAGGGCAGCGCGCGCGCATCTCGCTGGCGCGCGCCGTGTACAAGCGCGCCGACATCTACCTGCTGGACGACCCGCTGTCGGCCGTGGACGCGCACGTGGGCCGCCACCTGTTCGAGTCCTGCTTGGTCGGCTATCTGCGCAACACCACTCGCATACTCGTCACGCATCAGCTGCAGTTTCTTAGAGATGTTGATCAAGTAACTATTTAAATTAGTTATTGTATGAAATACTAGCTGTTGCGCGCGGCTCCGCCCGCGTAGAATTCTGATCCCATTTCCGCTTATCATGGGAACCTATTCTAGAAATGAAAAGTACTATGTATTGTTCCAGGCTATAATATATCCCTGTACCAAATTTCAGCGAGATCCGTTCAGCCGTGTTTCCTGAAAGAGTAACAAACATGCATACTCACAAACTTTCACATTTCCAATATTGGCAGGATGTGAATAGCTTCGAGAAATACTAAATAGAGATTATATTATCTACACTATAATGGTATAAAAATATATTAAAGAAATCAGTTGTTAATTACAGTTCGAAAGAGGTTCATTTTGTTAAAAAAATAAACTCAAAACTTGCTCTTTATATTTTATAGTTCAATAATAACTGTTTTTAATAATATGTTTATGGAAATTTTTGATTATTTTATATTTTTCCTCAGATTATTATTCTAAAAAATGGTACGATAGCTGCGGCGGGTAACTTCGATACACTCAGCGCATCAGGGCTAGACTTCGCCAAGCTTCTGGCCCGCGAAGAAGAGGAAGAGAAGCCAGCCATTGACCCCAACCCTACCGACGCTGATAACGAGTCCATAGTACACGGCAGCTTTAGGAAACGTCAAATGAGCATACATTCTGTAAGCTGAAATCTTAAATTGTCATTACCTATGTTTAGAGTGTAAAGCATTGAAAAAAATTATTCAAAAACTCATAGAGTGTATTTAGGACTAGTTCCCCACCGACAGAATAGCATGGACAATTAGTAGGGAATGCTCCCTGAAAAAAAAAAAATTCAACTGGATTGGAGTACGTCTTTGTTAAGTAAAATCACGTAGTAATCGACATAGAATTTAATTGAGTAGTTAAGTTATTGACCGGTAGGTGGAAAATACTCATACATGCGCTAAGTGTCACACTTTCTTTTATGGGAAAATGTAATTACAATACTTCTTAGTATATGCTCTGAGTCATCCTATATAGTTTATCTACACCCCTGCTTTAAATCCTCTATAAAAGATTCTGAAACAGTTAGCTCATTGCCAACATTAATACATCCAATGTCCTAATAACCATAATATCATCCGAACGGGTGTTATAATGTTCTATGGAATTTCATAATAACATTCCTTTCGCTTTTTCAATCTCTTCCGCGCAAAGGGTTACTCATCAGACAGCCAAATTCTTACCGCTCGATGCGTGGAATCTGTATGAGTTTCAAAAAAAGAACTGTCATTCACGCGCGTTGCATTGCACTACCACAGCGGCGGCGCGCCGTAAAAAAAAATTAGAGCTTATTCGTTCGAATTCGAATTCCCGCTATTTTTCTTCGCTATTATTTTTGCAAATTGTTTTGTTTACTTACGAAAATGAGCGATTCAAGTTTTGATAACACACCAGACATTTCGAATGCAGCAAAGGACATATCTAACAAATTACTACCGGAAAAATCTAGAAAACAGTATGAAAAGGCGTACCAAGATTTCATGAATTGGAAAATATCAAAGGGCAGTACAACATTCTCTGAAGATGTATTATTAGTTTATCATGGGTGTAGATAAAGTCTTGTATGCAACTGTATAATTAGGTATTAAAACACTCATGTGATACTATTATCACACGAAGCGAAGCTGAGTGTGATAAACACACATTCATGTTTTAATACCCCTCATTATACCACAGTTGCATAAATAACTATAAAAGCTATAACTATAGTGACCGGGAAACTTCGTGTCAGCTGCGCAGAACGCTTTTTCTGGTCTCGTAAGATGATACGCGCGGGACGCGACGTCGGAGGCGTCCCAATCAAGCAATCATAGACTATATCAAACGAGTTACGAACTCAAAGGGCTCGCTTCATTGCTTGATCAGTCCTTTTATTGGTTGGTCAGTTAGTGCACGTGCGGGAACTGTTGGACGTTTGTTCACGAAGTTTGCCGCTAAATATAACGGTAGTTGGCTTTCGTACGCAGGTGAGCTCGGTGGACAATCTAACGGCCACAGCGCCTCCGGAGAGTGAGCGCGTGGAGGCGGAGTCCCGTAGCGCGGGCGCGGTGGGCGCGGCCGTGTACGGCGCCTACCTGAAGGCCGCCGGCCACGCCGTCATCGTGCTGCTCATGCTGCTGGTAGCTACCCTGGCGCAACTACTCGGCTCGGCGTCCGACTGGTGGACCAGCTACTGGTGAGCCATCACTATTATCTTGGCGTTGTTCCCGGTTACATCCGAGGTTTCATTTCGGAGAAGTGGGAGTGACTGCCGTCTGAACTCCCAATCTCAAGAGGAAAGCCTGCGTCAGAGCCTCGTCCGTGAATCAACAGGTGTACCGGCTTGCGGGTGAGGTTGGCTGGGGTAACAAAGACCTTGGTTGGCCTGAAGATCTTCCCCAAGAGGCCCCTGAAGGCTATCAAATATAGAAATAATTTTTCAAAATACAATCACACATGCTTCAGAGATTAGCGTTTTCAGGCAGCCTCATCTGATATTGGTTCACCTGCTGATTGACGAATTAATGAATGGTGAAATGGTAGACCTAGGTTGAATGGCTACCCACATTTTGCCAGCGCCGTTGGCTGGGCACCTTTTTCGTGGCCTTTTATTCATTATCGTTTGATTTACAGCCCTATCCCTCAATCACCTTTTACGATTTCCACGGGAAGCTATAGTGTGGCCCTGATATTCTACTTCGCAGGGAAACACGCGGTCATTACTTCAATAATAATAATATAGAAAACTTTTTGTAGGGTAACCTTGGAAGAAACTAACCTGAATAAGAGAATATTGTCTAATTTCACAACCGGCCGCATTGAGAATTCCAACTTCCAAGGCACTGACCTCACCAGATACGATTGTATATATATTTATACTGGTGAGACATTTTTTATTTTTTTTTCTACTTGGGAAATTAATTGCCGTACCAATATAAAGCGCGTAGCCTAATAATGTTACTTCTAAAACTATAGGATTATTTTATTACTTTACCTGAGTGTTATAGCACGTCGAAATTAACTTTTTGTTAACAATATTGAATGAATTTATCAAGTGTGCGTGGATGGGTATAGGAAAGCACATTTTTTATACTCACATTTTCACCTGCAGATTTTTAGCCCCACGTAACACGAGTACTTTGAAATAAAACTATTTTTAACGGATTCTATCGCGGTTTATTTGATCTTATTTTATATTTTACATTGAACTTGCATCAAATTGTCCTGTTCAGGCTTTAACGTCCGACTCTAAATATTATTAAACTGCAAATCTTAAATTGGATTTGAGGAGTTTGTGCCAGTAAAGTGGCCAACTGCAAGGTCATAATCTCACTGCACAGTATGGTCTCCTTGTCATTGACTTCTGAGTGAAGCTCAAAGAACTATATGTCGAGCGATACCAATGCTGAATCAAGTAGTGACATGATGCAGTCACATCGAAAACAGCGCCGGTGCTCAGGACTACTGAGACAAGATTTAGACAGCCATTCTGGGAATGACGAGGGTGGTGTTAAGATACAGTCCAGAGGGAGACTAGGTCGAAGAAAACAGCGACGCGTACAGAGCGTCACTAAGAGAGCTGTAACTAGACAATACCACTTACACACGCTTTATGGTAAGGTGGACTCGCCTGAGGAGCAGTACCTCATCTATAGGCGCGTTTCAGGATCAGCGCAACACAGGATTTTTCCAAGTGCCGATGCGTTAAATTCCCCAGGGCCCTGGTCCGTTATACGACGAACTCACGGTGAAGGAGAGATGGCGCTAGTACTTCCACAGGCTGCTGAACCAGTAGCATAAAGAGGTGAAGCCACCGCAGACTGCAGAATAATATTCAGGACACTTTAACTTTCTCTGGAACCCGCCGAGGGTATCACGCGGTATTTTCGTAGGTTATTTATGTATAGAATTACAGCAGTGGGATTGCAGGCAGCATTAGTCCCATAGATAAAAAGTAAATCGAAAGGAGAACTAAAGCACTTCCCTATAGTTTCGGATTCTTCGTGTTTTGTAATAAAATATATTCTCAAGGCGAGTATTATTTCCCGCCCCCATGACGAAGAAGTACATCTGTTATAAGTCTCACTTATCGAAGCTGATATTGATTCCATAAGCATAATATTTGCATTTCAGGAATGGTGATAGCTCTAGTCGTTGTGTCTCTAATGCGTTCGTACATGTTCTTCGCTATGGCGATGCGTGCCTCTACGAGACTACACAATAATATGTTTGCGGCCATAACTCGAGCACCGATGCGGTTCTTTCACGTTAACCCCTCTGGACGAATCCTGAATAGGTTTTCGAAGGATATGGGAGCTGTAGATGAAGTGCTGCCATCTGCATTGCTAGATGTATTGCAGGTAAGTACAGTTCTACTATTTATTTTATTTATATAAATTAAGTTCGATTTCCGTTATAAAAAATTGACTTATCCCATTAGGCTCATACTCTGTACCCCTAAGAGCCCAAAATCCTGTCACCAGGGACGTACTGGTATTCATTTTGTATATTTTAAACATATTTGACGTCAAATCAATCAATTTTTGTGAAAACATTAAGCTTCGTTCAAACTGATTATTTTACAACTTTGTCATTTTATGTTTCAGATCGGTCTCTCCCTCATCGGTATCGTAGTAGTAGTGGGTATTGTGAACTACTGGCTCTTGTTACCAACTGTTGCGATCGGGTTCGTGTTCTACGGGCTGCGCATCTTCTACCTGTCCTCTTCGCGCAGCATCAAGCGCCTCGAGGGTGTGAGTGAGTGAGATATTACCCTAGCGCGGGACTTCTTTTTTATACCGTACTTTACAAGTACCGTTGACTGTACTTAAATATTACACTATTATCAGATAAGCTTGTGAGTGCTAAACATAATTGGCTACGTGACTATTCACGGCACTTTTTTGCGTGCCGTGAATCGTGATTGATCATAATATGTGAGATTTTGGTAAAGCGGTATGGGGACCAGGCCAACCTCACCTGCTGATTTGCTCACATTTCAATGCTAGGTTAGATGGCAGTTGCTTTCACAATGAATTATATATTTTTTCATTGGCTACGGTCCCTGAGCTTCCGAGGTGAAAGCGTCGGATGCAACCGGGTTCAACGATAAGATGATGAGATTTTGGCGAAACTGATGATTCACTACTGAATGATTCACTACATATATTATATATACTTTTTTTTTCATACAAATAGCTAGAATGTAAATTGTTTTATGGTATTATTTCCTATAGCTCGCAGTCCTGTGTTCTCGCACATGAACGCAACATTACAGGGTATCACTACGATCAGAGCATTCGGGGCGCAAGAGGCGCTCATCAGGGAGTTCGACAACCATCAGGACTTGCACAGTTCTGCCTGGTGAGTAACTGCAAGCGAAAAATTAGGGTCATATTTAGACTATATTTTGTCAAGACTTGATTTTGTTTTTGTTATATTCAGCCTAACAGAGTAAAGCAGAGGTGTATAATTCCACTTAGTGTCTCACGTGCGAGCCTATTGCCAACTGTCGTAAAATATTCCTGTTTTTGCATCTCTCCTCATATCTCATCTCCGATCCGAAACAGACAGCAGTTGTTATTATTATGCCTATATTCTTATAAAAATATACGAATATTAACATCCATTGTTTATCACTTCAGGTATTTGTTCATCGCGAGTTCTAGAGCGTTTGGCTTTTGGCTAGACCTAGTATGCGTTTTCTACATCGGCATGGTTACACTCAGTTTTCTCGTGTTCGGACAGGGTGAGTTAGTTTACTCTATTTATAAGCTTTTATTCAACCCGTACTATTCGTATGTAAGTTGTCCGTCAAAATATGCAAATCATTATTCGACTATTTGTTGGCATCCGACTGAGCTGAAATTTTGCATACACGTTGGACAATAGAATTTTTTTTTTTTCATATAAATCCCTCCTTTACTAGTCGCTTGCGGTTTGATGATTATAACTTTACTGAACGCTATTTTTCAGATGAGTATGGCGGAAAAGTAGGTCTGGCTATCACGCAGGCGATGGGCCTAACAGGCATGTTCCAGTGGGGTATGAGACAATCCACTGAGTTGGAAAATCAAATGACCAGTGTTGAAAGGTATGTTATCGTACCCCTAGGCTTATTTTGTTACTGATTTTCGGAAAAAGAAATCGGGGTAAGGCAACTCCCAAGATGTCATTTACGCTTTTCTACCTTCAAAGGAAAGGCAACATCAGGCAAGGCAATCTCACACAAAGTCATTAAAAGAAATACTTGTGAATGAATAATTAACGTCTTTTACACAGAATCCAAGAATATTCAACCATCGAATCAGAGCCGCCTCTCCAATCGGCGCCAGACAAGAAACCACCCCCATCTTGGCCCGAAGCGGGTCGATTAGAGTTCAAACACGTATTCTTGTACTACACGCCTTCCGAACCACCAGTACTCAACGATCTTTCATTCGAAGTACTGCCCAAAGAAAAGGTTGGGATTGTGGGTAGAACAGGAGCTGGGAAATCTTCACTTATTAATGCATTGTTCAGGTTAGTAATATCATATGAGTGTTTATGCTCTGAGGTTCATATTTTAGAACCATACTCAGTCATTCTACTCAGTTCAGTGGTTTATCGTAGTCGTAGAATGCAATCTGTACTTGAAACTAGTTTTAAGTCGATATTCATAACTGAGTATCCGTTCTAGAAAACGGGCCGACGTGTAGCAGCCTCTTTACCTGTGAATTAGTCTCAGTGGTAGACTAGAGTGTAGACTCTAGTCTACCACTGAGACTGAGGAAAGAAACAGCGACGCGCTACCGCTACATGGTGGATATTCCACTCATACGCATGAAACGTTTCGGCGACACATTTATTATACGTACAGCTAAGGAGTGGAATTGCCTGCCTGAGTCTGTGTTTCCGGAAAGCTATAACCTCGGAATCTTCAAGTCTCGAGTGGATAGGTTCCTTCTAGGCAAACGTGATCCATCGTAGACTACATCGTCACTTACGATCAGGTGAGATAGAGGTAACGTGAGCCTATCATCCAAAAAAAATATGTCTAACTAAACTGCGTTATCTCGTTAAAACGTGAGAACACTGGGTTCTTTTTTTGTGCGATCTGTACGCGGTTACTATTAATACAACACGTTCTACAGCTGCGATGATTATAATCACCATTTTTACTACCAGGTTAGCAACAATTGAGGGAGACATCATCATAGATGGTCGTGAAACATCTCAACTAGGTTTGCACGAACTTCGAAGCCAGATTTCAATTATACCACAAGAGCCTGTTTTATTTTCCGGCACTATGCGACACAACTTGGACCCCTTTGATGAATATCCCGATCAAGTTTTGTGGCGGGCTCTCGAGGAGGTAAGAAAATACCCATTATTATTTTTTAAATGACAGAATTTCCTATATCTGCATAAAGTTTACCAATGAACCCCATGATGAGTTTTCTCCAAAGATCCTTGTGACAGTGAAGCTTTTATGTTATTATGCGCTTTGTTCAGTAATAAAATAAAAAGCCACCGTTGTCTGCCGCGTGGGGCTGCTATTTCTTAAACACACAAACGCACATAACACACGTACCCTCACATAACACACATACCTCACACAACACACATACACACACAACACACACATACACACACAACACACATACACACACACCTTTCTTTGCGCATGTACTATCCATACTTGCTTTTGATTGATTGGTATGGGTTTTCCGAGAGCGACTGCTGTTTGACCTCCCAACCTAAGAGGAAATCATGCGCCAGAGCCTTGCCGTTGTTTAGCAGGTGCCCCGACCAGTAAGCGAGGTTGGCTTGGGCCCCAGAGCTGCGGTAGGGCCATGTACACGCCCGCAATAAGTAAGGCGACTTATCTGTGAACATGTACAGGTGGAGTTGAAAGAAGCCGTCCAGGATTTGGCAGCGGGTCTGTCGTCGCGTATGTCCGAGGGTGGCAGCAACTTCAGCGTGGGGCAGCGGCAGCTCGTGTGCCTCGCGCGCGCCATCGTGCGCCGGAACAGGCTGCTCGTGCTCGACGAGGCCACCGCCAACGTCGACCCTCAGTATGTACCAGTTGGAAACTTCACTAGATCTATCCAACGATCGGCGTACCTCGCGATGGGTATAGGTGGGAGTATATGTGTACTATACCCATCGCGAGGTACTATAGCTTGAATGAGTATACTCTCTAAATTACAGTATGCCCCGGAAAAAGATTCAATCTACCCTCCCTTCTCGTGAAATAAACGCGAAATGTCATCTTTAACAATGGCTGACCTCCCTGGTACTAATAGGCCATCAAGATAATTTGTGTAGTTTTTTGTCTTCTGTGGTTGCTAATTGTTTGTATTTGTTAGAAAGATAATCTTCTATACGAAATACCATCCTTTATATTTTGATTGATTGATGTGAGGATGCTTCTTTACAGGACTGATGCCTTAATTCAAACAACAATAAGAAACAAATTTGCGGAGTGCACAGTGCTCACAATCGCTCATCGGTTGCACACTGTCATGGATTCGGATAAAGTAAGCCCATCTTTATGAATATGTATCTATTGCTAAACATTATACTGTATGAATGGCCGTCTCTACCGGGGTGGTACTATCATCTCACTTAATCTAGACTTTAATATGCAGCATTTCGTGCAGTTTGTGAGTTTTCGGTCGCTTTTGGCGCTATATGTATAATGTTGCCCAATAGAACATACTATATATATATATTATGTATATAGAAAAAAAATATTGGGAACTATAAATGACCGATATTGTCCTACTGTTGCTCTAATTTCAAATTAATCCATCGTGAACTTTACTATCGCTTTCCACTGAAATTGCAGCCTTAGTGAGCACTGAATGAAATATGATTTTATCCGTTACTTCATATGCCCAGGTGTTAGTAATGGACGCGGGTCGCATGGTGGAGTTTGACCACCCTCACAACTTGCTGCAGAAGCCGGAAGGGATCCTGCGCGCCATGGTCGAGCAGACTGGCCGCGCTACAGCCGACACTTTGTCCAGAGTCGCTCAACAGGTATGCTAGCTAGAAACCCTTCTCTCGATTATGTTGAATGAAGAATTTATAATCTTTACAGAAATCTTTTACAAATACACCATCTATTCTTATTTACTTCATGCATTCAATCATAAATATTTATCTTTATGATGAAATAATTTAATGTATAAATAAACATTATCGTAGTCGTTTTAATTAGCAATGATCATTAGCAGTGCTTAGCAGAGCTAAACTATTAAATAACTGTAAACTCATTTCTTCGTTCGAGCAATACACAAGAGCTAACGGACTGATTTTGATTACTTTTTAGTTCAGGTGTTTATGATTACACTTAAAAACGCATTACTACTGCCAGTGGGGGCGCCGTTTGACCAGACGGGTGATCAGCCCTTCTATGTGGGGCCATTTCACCCAATTCCCCTATAACGACTGTCATACATATTCGTATGGCAACCGGGACCGACATCTTAACGTGCTCTCCGAGGCACGACCAGACCAATGCAAATACTCATATTTATTCATACAAATATTTGCACTGAGCGGGGTCGAACCCGCGCCTCCTGCGTAGCGGCCGCGTTCAATACCGCCACGCCACGGAGGCTGTCGAAACGCATACTAAAGATATCTCAAGTTGTTTGGTGTGAGTATATATAATTAGAGATATAATTTTATTATAACACTAGCTTTTGCTTGCGGCTTAGCCCGCGGGGAATTTTGATCCCGTCCTCGGTACCTATGGGAATTTTGTTATATCTCAAAGAGTTTAGGCAGCGTTTTCGTTGAAAGTTCCCAGAGAAAGAGAAGAGAAAGTTCTTCCGTCAACTATAACAAATATCAGTATATTTTAGCCAATGAAAACAAAAAATTGTCGAATTATTTACTTAAACCTTCCTCGAGAACCACTATCCATTGGTGAAAACAGCATGAAAACCGGTGCAAAACTTTTAGAGTTTATCGCGAACAGACAGACGCGAAGGAGGACCTTGTTTTACAATATGTATTTACTAGCTGTTACCCGCGGCTCCGCCTGCGTGGAATTTCGATCCCGTTCCCGCTTTCCATGGGAACCTATGCCAGGGATAAAAAGTAGCCTATGTCTGACTTGATTGAGTAACAAATATCCATCCATACATCCATCCAAACTTTCACATTTATGATATTATATGTATATAGTGGGATTATGTGAACAAGTCTGACACACACTTGACCAGTTTCTGGTTTTCATATATTTATTTTTGTTTCAGGCTTATGAAATGAAACAGAAGCCAACGGCGGCCACGTCCGATTGACACTTATAGCAAATTATTTTAGGCTCTAAATAAATTGTTCCTACAGTCGAGTATTGTAAAAAGGATCTGCAGATGAAATAGCCGCGCCGCGTACGTGATCGCAGTTATTATTGCCGGATAAGTGAAATAATTATTATTAATAATTATTTAAGTTAGTCATCACTATTAATAGTGGTGAAGTGCGATCTCCAGTCACTTTGCGCGTACCCTTTATTTCACGATACTGGGCATTCTAGCAACCACTCAACTTTTTACGAATATCATAATTCTTGAACGAATACCACTGTTGAGCACTGCAGGGTGTTTTGTAATTTGAGTAATATGAAACGTTCACCATATTCATTCAAACCATTTTCAAATTATAGTCTAATTGCTACACTTAATATGGGACTTGATTAATCGTTAACACTATTGTGAAGTACTTACGCAGGGATTGCTCATAAATAGGTACTTATTGAATGTTCCTGGAGTTTGTTGTTAGCGGAATTACCAATTAAATGTCACAAAAATGTATTGAAGTTTGCTCTTTATCGTGGCTATGACTAATTTTCTTCGCCTTATGTATACATTACGTCTACCATAATAGTTTAGTATATACCAAAGGGTTGATTATATATTTCGGTGTGGAGGTCTACTTTGTCACGGTAGGCCACATAATAGTTATTGGCTCTTATTGCAAATTGCCACGATAAAATTTTCAAACTTCAAACTATATTATATATATTTATTAATATTTTTTAGAATAAGTTTTATCCCGTGACTTAGTTATTATGAATTTTATAAACGACAAGTGAGATTTATAATTTATTTTGTAATAAATCGCGTTTACGAATGTTGCTGAAAGATGAATACTTGTATACATTTGATACCAATGCCAAATATAATCTCGAATACCATTACGATAAAATATAGTGTCTTATACAAATTAATGCTCCAATAATGTTCAAGCTTTGTCGATTATTTAAAAGGTGCTAGTAGGTGGAATCTAGTTGAGTGGATTGTGGGAAACCGTTAGCGTGGCGGTCACTTATTGTTATGTACTTACCAAATCGTGTATTGTGAATTACTGTGTTAGGTACTTTAAGTATCCACCAACTAATGTGCTTAATTTAGAGATCTTATATTTTTATTATGTATTCTTATATTATCATTTCTTTTTGAAATTATTATTGTACATTATAGTTAATTTGATTGTGATGAAATTATATACCGAGTTTTAAATCGTCCGATAACTTGTAACTGAAGGATAATATTAAAGCTTTGATAAGTTTTAGATATAAGTTGTTTCTCGGTTAAAAGTTCACTCAATGGGAAACTGGCCCTAAGGAACATACCCAGTTGTCTATTAAATCAAATATTTTATCAGTGAGAATTGTTACTTGTTGTCTGTTTACAACAAAAATAAAACATATTTTACGTATAGATAGCATTTGTTTTATTTATGTACAAAATTGAAAACAAAATACGAAACATTTATTTTAAGTAGTTTTTTATATCTTTGAACTCACATTCTGTTTAAACAAAAACATGGGTAGTAACCATGTTTCAAGGAATGTATTGAATTACCTATAATACTTAAGTTTACTCATCGTAAACTTTTCTAGGCTTGCATATCTAACTAACATAATGCTTATGTAAAAATATTCTTGTTTATTAATATTTACACCAAAATAGCACTTAAACACACTACTTCCATAGCTGTAAAAAATAAGATCATAAAGAGCCCGCAATTTACAAAACGCCAAACTTATAACAATTTATTACCGTGTTCTAGTCTTAACAGTGTTTGCTGTTCATGGTGTGTATACACCACCGACTCTTTAACAACACACTTCGATTATCACAGAACCCTGAATCGTCCCTCCACAATACACAACACTCCGCTCTTTATAAACATAAATTACGACAATATTTAAAAGATAAATTAGTATTTCACAAGCTAAACTAAACGTTGTCGCAGTCGAACGACATAAACTAACACAGACTATCCGTTTACTAAATGATGAAAATGAAAATATATAGAGTGAAAAAGATAAATAAACAATAAATACAGCGGCTACGACCGCAAACTTAAAAATAAATTGTCATGATAGAGTTTCCCTTTGGCACAAGAGAAATGTTGAAATTAAACGTTTTTGCAGTAATGAGACGAAAGACAAAGATACTGAGATCTTAGAAAACTGTATACAGGTTTCAAATGGACTTACAACCTAGTTACCGTAATGTGATATTTGAATGTTACCAATAGCTATAACTATTCACAGTCTTCATATAAATTGGCAGCACATACGTGATGTAGCGAGTGTCCACCGCTACGCATCGGCTCATTCAAACAATACAGGACAATATGACATCAATCTACTTAAGATAGAGAACGGGGACCGGAGGCCCGTCGATAAGGTCCTGTTCTGTCCTGGAGTCGTGAGTCGCGTCACAGACCTGGCGTAAGTGTTACACTACTGTCACAGTCCACACTTGTTAGCTGCCGGAGGCCCGAGGCCCGAGGCCAGTGACGGCGACAAGTTACACGAGCGCCGTGAGACTCCCTGAGCGGGAGGTCTTATTGTCTTCAGTATCACATGAATTTGGTTTAGTCTGTGAACAAGACACAACTATATTAAAACCAACGTAAATGCGAAGATAAAGTCATAATATTTAGCTAGTTTTTATAATCATTATCATATATAAATACGCTGTAAGCTTCAGTAATTTTTTTAGGGGCCTTTTCGTGTTCCTTTTGTGAATAAGTGATAAGAAAGAAGAAAGTGTTACTTAGGTTTCTTTGGTGGTAAGCGCGGGAAGGGAAGGCGGAGGCGCACCATGCAACTAATCATAGATTATTTGGTTGATCAGTCCTTTTATTAGTTTTGTTGTAGTGTTAGGCTGTCTACACTCTGAAGCCGGCGGCATTGCGGCTCGTGCAACCGGGCTTGTTGAACAAAACGCAATACAAGCCCGGCGGGCGGCAGCTTTGGTGTGTAGAATGTCTTAGGTTGGTCTGTACTGTACAGAACAAATTGGCGAACTTCCCGGCTTTTGTTCAAGATGTTTGCCGGCACTTGGTATGGTATCCGCAACTCCACGACAAGGCGCGGTTTTTGCGTGAGGGTGGGCATTCTATTCGATGACTTGCCGGCACTTGTATGTGTGTGAAATACCAGGTTGCGATGCTCACGACTACATGTGCACACTAACATGCGGGCGGGCGCGCGGGCGGGCGCGCGCGGCGGGCGGCGGCGGCAGCGGCAGCGCGAGGCGCAGCGCCGTCCAGAAGGCGCGCTCGTGCACGTGGCGCCACGCCACCAGGCGCGTGCCGCGCAGCGTCGACACCAGGCTCTCGCCGCCCTCTTTCGCTTCCCTCTTCAGCTTCGGCAGATCCTGCGAATGAATCACAAATAGTCATTTATTTATCTAATAAAATAATATATACTATATAATAAATATATATAATTAAATAAATAAAATTTAAGTGTATGTTAGTGATATTAAAATAAAAGGTTTTGAGTATATATGTTACCGTTGAATCTAGAACATTTATAGTTTAGGATATGCTACATAAGTTTCTAGTAATATTTTTAGTTACAAAGCTTTAAGACGACAAATTCACACATCAATATTTAAAATATGTGGGTAATATCTATACCGCTTGTTAGGGAAACACTCCCAAAAACGAAGGCTAATACTGAATATAAATAAAAATTGCGCGATATTTTTTAGATCAGCTTATTTTTTTATTAACATTTTTCACGCTCCATCTTGTTAGTACAGCTAAATGAAACGATAATTGCATAAAAAATGCATCACTTCATCTAAAAAAACGAATGCCCCATGAATATCTTACTTTTTTTTTGTTGCCCTCGCACGCAATAAAAAGTTTTTTGTTTTTTAAATTTAAACGAACGCAAATAGCTCAATTTTTTAAAACACTTTTTTTATGCCCTCTGCGTTTCCCTAACACCCGGTATACAAAAGAAAAACACATCACAACTAAAATATTTTCTTATCCTGTACATTATCCATTACTGTCGAAGAAAATAAATAGTTTGTAATAGTTTATTGGGATTGCCAGTTGTGAACGAAAGCTTTTAAGATTGATTTGAATGTTTATATTTTAAACGATTTCACTAGAAACGATGTTTTCAGATTTCTCAAAATTTCAACGGACGATCATACACTATTTAACTAATGGCTTACTCAATTCAGTTCAAACAAAATTAAGATAAATGAACTGTGAGGAAACACTGTCTTGATACATTCAAGGTTCGTGGTTTACCTCATCATCCTCATAGCGATTTTTCAGCTGCGGTCTAAGTTTGCGCTTCGGAGCCCGAGGTCCATATTTTATTTTTGGATCGATATGATGACTTTTCCATGAGCGACTGCCGTCTGATTACTCAACCCTAAGAGGTCACTTCAATCGTTACTGGGTTAAACTGTTTTAAACAATTTGCCTGTGAGCTCAGTTGAGTCTGTCTTAAGGTATTGTTAAGTTGTTTATGATTTAGCTTGCGCCAGAGCCTCGTCCGTTGTTTAGTAAGTGGATCGAGTTGCAAGTGAGGTTGGCGCGGGCCTCAAGGATGTTGGTCGGGGCCGGTACACCCCTGTGGTTTGCCTGCCTAAGTCAATTTAAATCGAATCACAAAATGTTTAAACAATATGCATAAAGGTGTTAAAAATGTATAAATCGAATTTTGCATATTTTGCTGGCAGATCATTCGACTTATTAATGTCAATTTATTGAATTATTGTGTGTACAGATATTTTCTTCAATTTGACCGACGTATATTGCCTATATGATCCGTTGTACCACTCGATGTGATAACCATTGAGCCAGTTGGTTTGAAGTATTGCAGTGAATTGAGCAGGTTTGGGCACTTCTTTTTTGCGAACATATTATGTATTTTTATGAATTTAAAGATGATAATATCACGATTTCTATTTTATGCTAAATATGCTAGATAAATCAAGATACGATATCTTATCGAATCGATCGAATCGAATGATTAAATCTATCAGGTTTTTAATAAGAATGCTATGTCCGAAAAATGCCTTTCCAAAAACACTGTGCGTGCCAACAAACATTAAAATGCTATCAATTGATGGACTTATTAAAATAGTAATTTAAATATATAACAATATTCAGTTCAATTCAAGAAATTGTCATATAATTCGCTAACGAACTCATGAGTGAGTTTCCCCTTTTATGTAGTATGAGATTATCACTGGGACATAACGGATCACTTTTAAAAATAATACACAGGATATACCAACAATGTCTGCCACTAATATACTCCTTTGAAAAATCATTGATACAAACTTTATTAAAATTATCGTAACTCCAAATGAAATAACGTGATACCTCCTACAATACAATATTATGATATGCATATTTAGATAAAGTCGCTTTTAATTTTGGATGTATAACCAGCGGCGCCATTATCTTTTTCGGTGCTTGGCTATCGCAAGTTGCGGTATTTAAAAATAAAGTAATGAATTATGAAAACATATTCCTATAACGTGCGCTACTTTGTATGCGCGATATATTATTATTAGATCGATTTCTTGAAATATCCTTATTTTTAGCAGCACCTACCTATCTATCTCGTGTGAAAAACACAACACTAATTCGTCAATTCTGACGCTCACAGGACGGAGGATTTACTTGTTAGTATCTCGTAGCTCAAATCGTGCCCAGAATCATATTTGCTTGAATCAACATTCAACATACAAATATTATCACTCACATACGCAAACGCTCGCACACAAGCACGCATACACGCACAGGCCCTCATGTATACACATACACGTACACACACTCATACATACAAGCTCACTGTTGCATGTTATAATGTTCTTTTTTTTTCTTTTTTTAAATGATATATTGGTCACCTATAAATGTGGCCTATATATTTCATTGATTTTTCATATGATTCCATCATTGGATCTGTAATTGTACACAGCTGCGACATATTATTTTATTTTTCTCTAACTAATTTCCAATTAATGAGCTAAAATGGGAGGGCGTCGTCGTTGTCTGTCACACAGTTTAAACTAGCACGGACAATGTCGTTTACTCTATCTTATATTGTTATTTTATCAATTAGATTTTGTTCCTATAATCCTGCAACAAATTGTACATCATAACTGTATAGGTTAGAAAATAATAATATGTACTGAATCATTGTTAATAATATCTAATAATAAATACTATTTAAAGTGTTTTACAGTAAAAAGAAAGTTGAATTGAATGATTACATCTATTTAATTTAACACCATAAGTTAAAAGAAACGTCAAGCGCACTTACGCCGTGTCCTTTCATTGGTAGACTCTTTGCATACAGGCTTTACCTATTGGCTTGCGAATCTGGCTGTACAATGTAGAAGCAATAATTTGACGTTCATAAATTTACTATATTTATTTGAATGATTATTAGGAATATTAACGTAAACAAAGTATAATTTACATGCACAGTCACATACCATTATTACTTTCACATTAAACCTCTTCTCCCCACGATCACCGCTTACCATTAAGTGGGTCGTGGCCTTGTTTACTACATTAGTGTTATAAAGAAGTGTAACTAACCTGCAGTAGAACGACGACTGGCGGCAGCGGTAGGGCGCGTAGTTGCCTCAAAGCGGTGAGCAGCTGTTGCGGTTCGTACTGCGCCGGAGATAATACCGCCACCAGCGACCGGCATCGGGACGCCTCGATTATTAGCTCGCTGTACCCTATACGCGACACCACACACAATAGATTAGGTCAGGTACAGTAAAAATATATTACAATAAGGAACAGGGGGTGTATGGGTCCATACCAGGACCTTCGGGGACAAATCAACCTTGCAGCTATGTTAGTACATCCGCTGATTGACGGACGAGTCTCTGGCGCAGGTTTTCTTCTCGGGGTTGGGAGGTCAGATGACAGTCGCTCCCATAAAAGTCGAATAAAAAGACGAGAAGCCGGGTACCGAGGAATCAACCGGGAACAATAAGATGATGATAATTAGGATATCAACATTAGCAAGTGGATGACTGTAGGTTGTCTCTTCCTATTCTGAAAGACGCGAGTATTATTCCGCATTCGCCCTACAAAATTTAGCTCTGCACAAATAGTAGTTTTGCCCCATGTTTTATTTCTTTTTCACCTACTTTGATTCTTCATATATTTTACTAAAATGGCCTAAACATTTATTGTATATTTATATGTATTAATAGTAGTATTGTATTATAACAATAAACCGCGGTAGCCTAGTGGTATGGGTAAAGGACTGCTGAGACGAGGTCTCGGGTTCGATCCCAGGTTTTACCATGGCACACACCAATGACTTTTCGATGCTTTTCGAAGTTATGTGTGTATTTATCGCAGATTTATAAGTGCCCGGTTAATGGCAATAGGCTCGCCACCTAGTACATTGGGACCTAAACATAAACTGGCGAAATGTGGGTGCTAGCACCTCTGCGTACCCCTTCGGGGATATAGGCGTGAGTTTATGTTATGTTATGTTTATATAACAATAAAAAAGGAAATGTGAGCGTTGGTGTGCATGTATCTGCATTCACTTACATGTATCAGGTTGCGTGGAGAGCGGCACCGCATGCACTCTGTACTTGTATTTGAGCGCGAGTGTTGGCAGTAGCGCTCCTCGCACCAACTCTCCGTCCACTGCCGTCCAACAGACTAGCACGTCGAATTCCTTTTCAAGCACTGTAATAGACAAAACACTTCTTGAAAATAGATATATATTGTGGAACATACCTACTACACAGCAGCGCTATCTAGACTCAAACTAGGCTCAAAAATGCTAAGTATATTTTGGAACAAACGGTAACTAGTATTTTTTCAAGGACATGAAAAGGTTGTTTTAAAGATAGCGCCTTTACTGTCCGAACACAGGAACTTCTTCTTATTTCAAGTTGGTTAAAAACAAATAGGTATGAAATACATATTTATGTGGGCATACTGTTAGTGTGGCTAGACCAATAGCATTAACCAATACAATTTCTAAAATTTTCTTCTCATGGCTTCAATTTAAAATGACAAATTTCATGATCAATAATAACTATTTCAGACCAAACCACCAAAAAGGGTTCCTACCCGGAATTTCAGGATGTCTGGAACACAATTCTTTACTGGCGGAAAGTTTAAAAGATGCCAGATCAAATGAAAAGCAAATAACAGTTTGTTGGATAGACCTAGAAAACGCTTTTGGCTCAGTACAACACGAGCTTATGTTGTTTGCATTAAAATGGTATCACTTTCCGTCCATCATTTGGGAAATAATATCCTCTTATTATGGTAAATTAAAGTTTGTGATCAATACCAAAGATGGATACACGCAACCTTTAAATTATAATGTGGGTTTGTTCCAAGGTTGCTGTTTATCACCTATAGTTTTCAATATAGTAATAAATATTTTAATAGACAACATTTCCACACACGACAAGAAGTGGGGCTATCGGTTTAAGCTAAACGGTAAATATACGGAGTCTATCCTCGCATTCGCGGACGATTTGGCAATACTGACTCGTAACCCAAAGCAGTGCCAGGACCTACTGCGTAGAGTAGACGATTTCTGTACATGGACAGATGGAATGAGAGCAAAACCTAGCAAATGCTACTGTCTATGTCTGGGTAGGCGGGGTACCAGGTATACTTCATATGACCCAGGGCTTAGTATAGGCGGGGAAAACGTTTCAACTATATCTGAAACCGTGCCTTTTAAATTCCTCGGAAGAAAGATTGACAACAGAGGTTGCACTCCAGCTTTGGACGAATTAATTGATAGTTTCATTATCGATTTAAAAAAGGTAGACCAACAACCAATAAGTAATGTTAAAAAAGCTTGGATCTATGACAATTATTTAACCTCGCGTCTTAACTGGCCGTTTCTTATATATGATATAAACCAGAGCCTCCTCAAAAAACTAGATGCGAGTGTCACGAAGACACTGAAGTCGTGGCTAGGGCTAGCTCAGTCGGCCGACCCGTCGGCACTATATAGATCCGCGAATAATTTTGGAATGACGCTTAAGAAGCCATCAGAACTCTATAAACACCTAAGAGTAACTAAAATGCACGTCTTATCGGAATCTAAAGACGAAATAGTAAAAGTCCTTCCAAAAGATAAAAATGCATCGGAGCTCGAATCACGCCTCCAGTTCCATAAAAGATTCATGATAGGCTCGCAGACTGGTAGAGTAGGTCTAGGTAATATTCAGAGACAAACAGATAAAGAAATAACAAAATCTTTTCTTCAAGCAGACGAAAACAACACCTATAAGGTGCACGCAATGAACCTAGAAATGCAAAACGAATGGTTGACTCTAGGTGAATTTTGTATTCCCATAGCCTTAAAATGGCGTACCATAATATACGACTGGTCACCGGCCTTACTTAAATTTTACCTGAATGCATTCCAGTTGACCCTCCCCGACCAAAGCAATCTGGTCAGATGGGGAAAAGCCACAGATAAAACATGTAACTCATGTGGTGAAGCAACTGGTACGGCTAGGCACCTACTAGTGGGTTGTAAAACGCTATTAGACCGGGGTCATTACTCGCGCCGTCATGATAAGGTATTAGAAATCATACGTGAGGCTGTAAGTTTGGCGGTAGCTAGAGCGAAAAAAGGATTAACCACAAACCAAAGAAATGACATTGCGTTTGTAAAGGAAGGCTGCTCAAAGAAATCACTTCAAAAGCCTTATTCAATTTTGATAGCTGCCGTTGACTGGACAATACTCGTAGACACGTATGAGAAGCACTATAGGATACCGGAGGATGTCTGTGCCTCATCATCCAGACCCGACATATTCCTTTTTTCACGATCGCATAAGCGTGCAGTGCTTGTAGAACTCACAGTACCGTGGGAAACTAATATACCTAAAGACCACGCTATAAAGACAAACAAATACTTTGATTTGACTAACGAGTTAACCAAAAACGGCTACGTGGTTAAACTCTATGCCGTAGAAGTAGGAGCAAGGGGAATTCCAGCTAAATCCCTGTACAACTTACTTAAAGACCTCGGATTGCCAAGAGCTTCAGTAAGCTCTTTATTAAAACGTATATCAAAAGCGGCATTGTTAGGATCTTACCAAATTTGGATAGGTAGGGGGGGGAACACTACTGACGGTGGAGGTGAGCGCTGATGCATCACAAGGTGGCCACCCTAAACCTACATCTGGGTCGCAAGTCCCAGTCGCCGTCATGGTGTTCCTCTCTGTACCACGCTATGGACCCGGCGACCGCACGGTGAATCCATGGAGTGCTGAGAATCGGATCTCTAGTTCTTAGTACCATTAATATTGACTGCCAATTTATTTAGTGTAGTTATCTTTGTGAAAATTATTAGTAGGTACTCGTAGTAGCCGCCGCCACCTCCTTCTGCGAGCATGTAATGCTCGCGAAGGAGATGGCGGAGAGCGCCCGGGAGAGATTTAGAACTCTCCTGGCCCGCCGAGCCCGCAACATGCTCGCCGCAGGCGACTCAGGCGCCGGAGGTCGCTTACGAACTTCCGTCCTCCATGAGCGCAGGCCTGGGGGTGGCAGGTGAGGCCGCCTGTCACCCCAGCTGAAGTAGGCCGGGACGGTGGGGCGACCAGCGCCCCTCCCCCAAACCGGGGCAAGACGGGGACACCGTGGTTCCCAAACCCGAGGGGGCCATCTCGAAACCAGAGATGGCCCCGGGTCAGTCGGGGTGCGAGGGATATGCTCTATGGGCAATCATACACCCCGCCGTCTGTAGACCCGAGAAGGCGTGCGGTTTTAGTCGGTTCAAGCAAAAAAAAAAGGTACTCGTAGTACAATGCCCTGCCTAAATTTAAATGACATTTTTGGTTATTTGCGGGAAACATAATGATGGTTGAATCATAGATTTTCGTAAAAATTACTTTGTGAAACACTATGGGTGCTCTATGAGTCAAATCAAAAACAGGAGTAGAAATAAGCGGACCCCGGGCTCCGAGGTAAACCGAGAGCACCGATAAGCTGACGATAACAAGGATACTAAGTTGGAGTGGGTAGTACTGACCTCTGGCCCTGGCAGCGGGCGGCTGATGTCTCGCGCGAGCCTGCCGCGCGGCGAGCAGCAAGCGCGGCGTGCAGCGGCGGTGCAGCGCAGCAGCGGATAGCAGCGCAAGCGCTCCAGCGGCTGCGCCCAGCGCCAGCGCGCGCCACGGCACCGTCCCACTCGCGCACCAAGAAGACTCCGACGCGCCCTCTGCGCTGCCGTCTGCGCAACAATACCGTTTTTTAAGTAGTGCACATCAATTTGACTTCACCTCGCTTGATGGTAAGCTAAACGGAACTTTAAGGAGTGAGGGTCACATATACTAATCTGCGATGGTGACCGTGAACGAATTTTAATATATTCCAACAATGGTGGCCCCCAGCTTGACGGCCTCGTATTTGCAATGACTTGTATTTATACTACTAGAAAAGCTGAAATTGTGTCAAGGTTCCCGGGATGAGTTGGGAATGCGGGAAGGGTATCGGACGCAGAGCGATATCTCTGCGTCCGATACCGATTAGACAAATAAGTTAATAAATTGTGACACCTATCAGTATAGATGCCTTTTGTAATGTCATCTGTATGACAGCTATAAAATGTTGTGTGTAATTGATGGTTGGTTGAAAGCATTTGCGATAACTACCATTTTTTTGTTCTGTATACATTAAAGGCGTGATACTAAAGGCGTATGAGGCCCCAATAGCACTTTCAGGGAGAAAGCCAACCTCACCTGCGAGCCGGGACACCTGCTGATTGCCTCTCAAGATTGGATGCCAGCCGACAGTCATATCCGTAAAAGTCAAGATAAGCACAACAAGAGTGTAGGAGAGCGGACCCTGGGCTCTAAAGTGCAAGCTTTGTGTGCAACCAGGATTATCGATGGGCTAGTGATGATGGTGATGATGATGATGATTATACTGTATTGCTTGTTGCAATAATATATTTTTTGTTGTCACGTGTTACAGGTGTTGTGACCAACGGCTTGATCAATGTAGATAATTTTTGCGCATAATTATTCAATCTGTCTGTTTTTTTCTTTGTAAAAAGATAACGATAAAGTGGATGGAGGCCGTCTTGTGTTAGAAAAGTTTATGTGGACAACAACTTCTATAGTTTTATCACAATTGGGTGAATGGTAGATATAGGCACGCACGAAGGATAAACAAAGCATAAACAATTTTATGGGTCCTACCTACCCTTATTACTCAAAAAAACATTTTTTCACAAATATACTACCTATCTGGATTACCACTCATTATTACTCTTTTTTCGTCAACCGTGTTGCCAGTCTCGCATAATAGGTGGCCAGCAAATTTTCTAACATAAAAACGTAATAACCAAACTTGACCCTAAGACGGGTCAAGTTTGTTTCGGGTCGGGTCGGAATCGAACCCGGATCCTCATACACAGCAGCGCCAAAACAATATCCAACAGTACAATAATCATCAATTATTAATATAATGCAAGTATCTTAATAAGTTGTATGTATCTTACCAATAACCAATATCTTATTTTCGCACCAGCCTTGAAAACGGAAAAACAGGACTTTATTGATAAAAATTGATATTCATTTCTAACAAATTTATATTATATTATACACATTAAATTATTTTTACCTTTAAGCGGCAGATACGTTAATTGATATCGGTATTCGCAGGTGGTGTTGTTCCGGGGTTAATCTAGTTTTAATCTAGTTCAAATATATACTAAAACATTACCCAAATTCATGGCAACAGTTATGTGAGTGTCTAAACATTACCCAAATTCTTGGCAACAGTTATGTGAGTGTCTGAATATCTGCATAATTGGACAGATAACATCAAATAATACTAAACGCGTAATTGATCACATCCGAAATCGTTAAATGGCGGTAATATAATATTAGTCAATAATTTACGGACTCATTCAAATATGTACCTACTGTTATAAATAAAATTCAAAGTATCGATGGGTAAATATTCTATGGCAGTCAACAAAATTGGGGGGAAGGGCAGTAAAGATTTCTTTTGTTTAGGGTAATGTATTTGTACACATCAAAAGTCAAAAGTCAAAAACCATTTATTCTGCATAGACCATTAATATGGAACTTACAAAACGTCATAAAAAAAAAAAAAAATCTAATGTTTGGCAAATGGACCACCGGTTCGAAACGCGGCCCTGTCCTGAGAAGACTCCGGCAAGAAACTCAGCGGGCTGTTTTTTTTTTGGTAAATTTACAAACATATTTACTTAACCTAAGTACAATATTTCATTTGAGTAGCATAGAGAGAGCAAACAGTTCATATCCAAGCTTGTTTGTCGTCTAAATAGTCTTGAATTTTATAGTAGCCTTTTTGGCAGAGTTTACTTTTAATTTGGCTTTTAAATTTATGAAGAGGTATATTCTTCATTTCACTAGGAAGCTTGTTGTAGAAGCGTATACAGTTACCCTGAAAGGAATTACTAATCTTGTGGAGTCGACTATTACAAACCACAAGATTGTTTTTATGTCTAGTATTTACGTTATGTATATCACAAAGCCTTAAAAAATTGGAAATGTTTCTTCTAACATACAAAAGATTTTCAAAAATATATTGGGAAACTACAGTTAGAATGTTTATTTCTTTGAACTTTTCTCGGAGGGAGACTCTTGGGCCTAACTTATAAATTGCCCGCACCGCCCGCTTTTGCAGTACAAAGATTGTATTTAAATCTGCGGCATTACCCCAAAGGAGAATGCCGTAGCTCATAATACTATGGAAATAACTGAAATAAACTATTCTAGCGGTATCTATGTCTGTTAAAGTCCTAATCTTTTTCACAGCGTAGGAAGCAGAACTTAACCTACTAGCAATTTTTTCAATATGTGATCCCCACTGTAATTTAGCATCGACACTTAAACCTAAGAACACGGTTGATTCCACAAGGCTCAACAACTGTCCATTAAGTTGTACATTGGTTTCCACCTGTGTAACATTAGGTAAGGTGAATTTAATACATTTGGTTTTTTTTTCATTAAGGCAAAGATTATTTATATTAAACCAATGAACTACTCGTGAGATTGCGTTGTTCACTTCGTCATAATTATCTAATTGTCTTTTAATTTTAAATATTAAGGAAGTATCATCAGCAAACAAAACAATACTATTTTTAACCCTTACGTAGTAAGGGAGGTCATTTATATAAATTAAAAATAAAAATGGTCCAAGTATCGAACCCTGTGGAACGCCCATGGAAACCAAAGATCCCACCGAACGTGTACCGTTCACATCGACCCTCTGAATTCTATTGTTTAAGTACGAAGTCAAAAGGTCGAGAGCCTTGTTCCTTATTCCGTAATAATCTAATTTCCTGACCAATGTATCATGGTGGACGCAATCGAAGGCTCTGGATAGATCGCAGAAAACACCTAATGCATCCTGCTTATCCTCCCAGGCCTCGTAAATACATTTCAATAACTCTATACCAGCATCCGTCGTTGATCGTCCTTTAGTAAACCCAAACTGTTTATCATGAAATAACTTATATTTATTAAAATGGGTTAGCATTTGGTCTAGAATTAATTTCTCAAATACTTTACTCAAGGTTGGCAACACAGAGATGGGTCTGAAATTCGAGGGATCTGAGGCGCTGCCTGCCTTGAACAAAGGTATGACTTTACTATGTTTCATTAAATCAGGAAATATACCGCTACTGACGCAGTCATTAAACACAGTTGCTAGATGGGGAGCAATGACATCAATGATGCTTGAAACAGTTTTGACTGATAATCCCCATAGGTCCGCGGTCTTTTTAATATCAATGGATTTAAACGCTTTTGTGATGTCCTTGCTATCAACAACTGAGAATCTGAAGGCGTCCTCACATTTTGTAATTGATTCCATAAGCAATGACTCAGCGGAAGTGGAATACGACTGAAGAGTTCGGGTAGTGGCTACAGGTATATTTGAAAAAAAAGTGTTCAAACTCTGTCGCAACTTCCAGATCCTCCGTGACATGGCGACCGTCTATTTTTAAATGGTAATCTCTTACAACTGCTGGAGATTTACCACATTCGGAATTTATAATGTTCCAGGTAGTCTTAATTTTATTAACAGAATTTGATATTTTGCATTATATATAGCATTATAGCTTTCTGCACTTCTTCTCCATATAATTATAAACTCAACTATGTCAAAACTTCGTGCTTGCAACACACGGTGTACCAAATTCACGTATAGATATTTGTAAATTATTTCGCATAAGAAAAGGCCAAGTTAAGAGTACCCGCAACCGGCATGTATTAAATCTATTATTTATGAAAGTAGAAGTGAAAGGCGTATCCCAGGATCGTAGCAAGTGCAAAGATGTTGTGTCTGCCTACCTCAACAG
Organism: Cybosia mesomella; assembly: GCA_946251805.1. NCBI lineage: Eukaryota > Metazoa > Arthropoda > Insecta > Lepidoptera > Erebidae > Cybosia > Cybosia mesomella. The sequence continues at coordinate 21,137,723 of OX276390.1, read as the reverse complement.
GTAAGAGGCGTGACTGTATGTATCTAAATATGTACATGTATTTTGTATACTGTGTAGTGAACTAATGAATACATTTTGTAATAATCATGTCTATTATGCATAGTATCGCTTATCATCAATGTTATGTCTAGAGCTTTGCAATGTCTAAAACTTCATACCAACAGCGACGTCCTACGTTATCCTTATATACAGATAATACAACATAATTAAATTCATGTACAAAACTAGTGAGCCAAGGGGGATATAGTTTATGAATGAACTAAAATTGCAAAAATCACTCAGCGTGAGACTAAGGTCAAACAAATCGTTAATAATAGATAAACGTCTCATGTTAGAGTCAGGAAAGCAATTAGTTTAGTTATAATAATTTAAAATAACATGTTAATTTGAGGCAAGTTTATCTTATGTCAGACAACCCTACAGACGCCACCAGGGTTTCATACATATTTAAGAATTGAATTCACCAGAGAGGACTGAATATCTATCTATTTATCTATCTACATGTATAAAAAGCGGCCAAGTGCGAGTCGGACTCGCCCATTAAGGGTTCCGTAGCAACAAGTAACATAATAAGGTTTTTTTTTTATTTTATTATTGTATTTGAGTTGATTGAATGAAAGGTAAATTGCGGTTTACGAATTATGACGTATTAAAAAAAAACTACTTACTAGATCTCGTTCAAACCAATTTTCGGTGGAAGTTTACACGGTAATGTACATCATATTTTTTTTTTAGTTTTATCATTCTCTTATTTTAGAAGTTACAGGGGACACACACACACACACACACATTTTACCACTTTGGAAGTGTCTCTCGCGCTAACTATTGAGTTTAGAAAAAAATGATATTAGGAACCTCAATATCATTTTTAAAGACCTATCCATAGATACCCCACACGTATGGGTTTGATGAAAAAAAAATTTTGAGTTTCAGTTCTAAGTATGGAGAACCCCCAATTTTTTTTGCTTTTTTTCTATTTTTGTGTGAAAATCTTAATGCGGTTCACAGAATACATCTACTTACCAAGTTTCAACAGCATAGTTCTTAAAGTTTCGGAAAAAAGTGGCTGTGACATACGGACGGAAAGACAGACAGACATGACGAATCTATAAGGGTTCCGTTTTTTGCCATTTGGCAACGGAACCCTAAAAATGAACCCCTATTTCTCCTGGTCACACTATAACTTGAGAACGGCTTTACCGATATGATTCATCTTTTTCATGAATATTTTGTAATAAATACTTCATAGAAGGTTCTTACATTTAAAAAATTCAGAAAATTGCGCAGAAACTTAGAAAATTTAAGTAAACTTAACGACTATAATATTAACATTTATAATGTAACCTTATAGAGTTTGACATAACTGTCAGTCGTTTGCAATTGGCGACATTGATATTTTAAAAATCCATTTTCTTCACATGGCCAGTTGTACGTCTTCTGTTCCCGTGAATACCAGTAAAACTATTTAAATACGCGCCCCAAAAAAAGGAAAAAATGTTGTATTTCATAACGCATTAGATTTTTTTTTCTTATAAATGATATCTTCGGGGCCCAAGCCAACCTCACGTCAAGCCGGTACACCTGCTGACTAACGGACGAGGGTCCGGGTTGGGAGGTCAGACGGCAGTAGCTCCCATAAAAGCCGTATAAGCCTAAACTTTCTTTTTTTACGTGTGGAAACCCCCTCGGGCTTCATCCCATCGGTGCCGACGATGGGGTGGGCGTGTCGGAATCGGACCGACTAAAACCACACGGTGTTCTCCCCAAGTAGTGTTCTCCATTGCCGGGCACCCCGGGTAAGCCCTCGAAAGGATAACCTCAGGGTTACCGGCGGACTTTGGCCGCCACCGCGGCCCCGCCTGGTGGGTTCGGGTTTTATCCCGCGTCGGTGAGTTGGCAGGCGTGTGTACGACACACACGACACGCCTCCGCCACGGCCTGCTTTTATAAGGGTGCAACCGGGAACCACGCTAAGATGATGATGACCAAATTCAAAAGCTGGCATTAGGTATTAGGTACTTATTCTTTGAACCACTTCAAAAGTACTTATTGCCAAAATATCTAGTAATTATTTACACTCAAAACCTTATGCCCGAAAAGATAGGCCGACTGTAAAGACAACCACACTTCGACAACCATTTTAAAGGAACGAGCTTATTGCTGTCATCTTTGCTTTACCCTAATTCCGTGTTGCTACTGCTAATTTCCTAACAGAAACGTCCCAACATTCACACTTTCAACTTCTGCTGCATCACCGAATCCGTCAACCGAAATGTTGGTGTATAATGACGCCTCTATTTTCGGGGATAAACAAGCGTATATTTATATAAGTAAGTAAGCGAGTATAGATATCGTGGTCTATAAATGTGAGGATAATGAATTGTATTTATAGTTAAGTGATATAATATTGAGCCTATAGCAAATTTTCATAACATAAAAGTAATACAGCGTATTCTAGGAACGGCTACTTAGAGAATAATTGACGCCCCGATCAGATTGGGGGACTGTGGTGTTCAGCTGCGCAAACAGATGCGTAACGTGTGTACAACTCGAATTGTACAATATGAGTGTTAGGTCCAAGTTACTAAATTCGAATATCAAAAACTTGAAAAAAAATCATAAGATCTGATATAAAATTTGAGATAAGCATCGGAATTTATTAACAACAGAAAGAGCGTGCGAATACTGCAAAGGCGTAGACAGACGCTGATCCTACATACATTAAAATAACGGTTAATTTATATACTATTATAAAATAGAAAATTAGTTGTCTGTACATTGAAGATGTTAAAACAAAACTTCGGTTATGTTAAATTAATGATTCTGTACACAAACATATTTTTTTGGATTTCTTGTCTGTTTGGATGCAATGCAATGAACGTAAAATTAATGAACTGATTTTGATGCGGTTTTTTCTATAAGAAAGGTCTTAATCAGACTTAAAATCTGTCGTATGTTTGATTGCAATTGGTTAACTAGAAAAGAGGATATGAACAAAAAACGATAACCGACCTCCACGCGGGTGGAGCCACGGGCATCAACTAGTATATAATAAAAGTGTTATTTAGACATGTTATCTAGGTACATATTTTGAATGTTCATATTGAAAATCGGTCTTAATTTGTAATTCAAAGTTAATGTAAATGAACTTCTAGAGATATCTAACGCGAACTGGTTGCAGATAATAAAGATAAGCATTTAGAAAGATACAAATTAACCTTAATATTTTATGGAAAATAATTTAATTTGTAAATTCTTGTTTAAAATTGGAATTAAAGAGGCGAGGGTTGGATGGCAGTGAATTTCAAATTGAATGGAAAAATTTCAGTTTTATTGAATTATTGCTATCATTTATTATTATCATTTGGCATTAGATACTTTTTTGTTGTTTTTTTTGTTTTTTATAATATCGTTAGATTTTTAGGTAGGTACTTATTCTATTCAGTTAGTTCAGTAAGAACCTAAGATATATTTCGCTAAACATATAAAGAAATAGGTAGGTACCTACTTGGTATCAGCACATTGGTACCTTTTTTTTTTTTTTTATCGTGCGGAAATCCCTTCGGATACCCCCCCGCGTGCCAGCGGGGGCGGTTATGTCGGGCTTGAACCGACTAAAACCGCACGCCGTCTCGGGTCTACAGACGCCGGGGTGTAAGGTTGCCCATAGAGCATATCCCTGGGCCATGTCCGGTTTCGAGATGGCCAGCACATTGGTACCTCATAATTCTGCGAGATGGCGTAAAAAGCAAAAGAAACCGAGCGAGACTCGGCCGCCCTGTTCATAAATTATATTCATAATAACATACACACTTACCTATGTAATGTACAGTAACGTAATTCTTCGTAACTACGCCATTGCTGTGAACGAGACAAACGTATGTCCCGTAATCCTGCGCCGTCACCCGCTCGACGGTCAAGTACGAACCTATAATATTCTCCACATCCTCCCTGTAATAAATAATTCAACTTTAGTTCGCGACTGCCTTCACTCTACAGGATATCGTACTGAATATAGTTAACAAATATGATCTAAGAACGATAATAGTAGATTATTGCATCGAGCACAAAGTAATTTATTATTGCACCGAGTGCCTGATTTAGAGCCCGAGTGTCAGCGAGGGCTCTAATCTAACAGGCACGAGGGCAATATAAATTACTTAAGGCGAGGTGCATAAACTGCTTTTCTTTCAACTTTTACCTATAGGAATAGTAGATAAAAGAAACTCATATCAAACAGTTAAAATAGAAGTTTAATTATTGAAATTAAAGTTATGCTTGAGCTATTATTAAACGTAAGGTTAAGAGTTTTGTTGGTTTTTTTTTTAATTTCTTTCATTTTTAAATCAGAGCAGTAATCATTTTTTAAATTTGGAACAAGTAGGATAGAAACGAATAATACGTACGTAAAAAAAAAAGTATTGATATCGGCTGGCTGAATAGAGCTAATCCATTGAGATTGGCACCTTTTGGTGCGATTAAAAAAAAACTGTGCAATAATGAAATTTCATACATTTTTATTGCTCTAGAGCATTAAAGACTCGCTTTGTACTGAGTTTTTAGTGTGATTGTGATGAAATTAAAGCATAGTTGGAAGAAAAAGTATTTTGTGACACAATATGAATTAATTAGTGCTAAGGTAGTTTGGGCACGTCAAACAAATGAGTATCTACTGAGCGAATTACACCAAGTATGTAATGGCACGTGTAAGTGGGTAGGATAACCGGGGTCCGCCTCGCAGATCATAGACTGATCATTGACATCCAAAAAATTGAAATTCGTTCCTGCGCGCTAAGTCTAAAAAATGTAACATTTCAATACACTCACATATTACAAGGCGTAACGTTAGCTGCATTGTGCCATATCGCGATATGCATAATCGTCGGAAAACAACAACCAATCTCGTGAGCCCTTTGAGACAAAGGGCTCGCGTGATTGGTTGCGCGTCAACGTCAAGATTTTTGGCGTTGACTATACCTATTACATATATATTGACTATACCTATTACATAATGAGCAAAAAAGGTGGATGAAATTGGTAAAGTTGTTCTCAAGTTATGGCGTGATCAAGAGAAACAGGGATTCGTTTTAGGGTTTTGTACGCAAAGGGTAAAACAGGACCGAAGGGTAGGGTAAAAAAAATGGGTACGGAACCCTTTATGCGCGAGTCACACTCGCACTTGGATGGTTTTATTTTCTATATAGATAGATATCAAATTAGATTGGGTATATTATTTTATTATAATTTTTAAGTAATAAGAAGTAGTTTTTAATTTAAGAAAGCGGTGATAGCCCAGTGGTGTACGTGACGGACTGCCGAGACGAGGTCTCGAGTTCGATCCCCAGTCGCCCCGAGCACACACCTCTGACTTTTCGTAGTTATGTGTGTATTAAAAATTTTGATAATCGCTCGCTTAGTAATGTGCCCGGTAGATAGCAATAGGCTCGCCCCCTATTACATTGGGACCTAAACATAACTGGCGAATCGTGGGTGTTTAATACACCTCTGCCTACCCCTTCGGGGATACAGGCGTGAAGTTATGTTATGTAATTTTTAAGTCTACAGGCGTCAGGCAGTAACAATCGACAAGTTGCGATACAATATCTGGGTGACCGGATGGATTTTTGCGACGTTTTCCAAAATAGAAGCCATGAATCGATGAAGACAAATTGCCTGTTCATCACTCCTATAATATGCCTGGCCTTACTTCTTTTCATTATGTTAGTGACTAAATTAACGTAATACTTCGTCAAATATTTAACAAAATTGTTATAAATTTGTGTTTTGCGTTTCCTGATCACTTACAACTAAATAAAAGCTTACATTTATAAAATGATACACCAGCTTCAACCAATCTGAATATTACATAACATGGTATATGCTAATGTTATTTGCAATATGCCTTTGCTTATTTTAGAGTTTAATGATTATCATCAGACCCTCAAAAATAAATAAAAACAACTTTTTAAAAACCACGTTTTCAATACTAAAAAACGTGGGGCGGGCGCTTTGAAATTTTTAAATTATTGAATATCTAAGGAAAACGATACATTAAAGGATTAAAGCGCCCGCCCCACGTTTTTTAGTGTTGAAAACGTGGTTTTTAAAAAGTATTTTTTTTTATTAACTACTGACTATTTCTGATGATTAAATATGAAAATGTAAGGTGGCATTAGCCTACATAAAAAATTTCAGAGCTTTAGGGTGATCAGAAGTGGTCGAAAATTAAGTGTCAATTTTTGGCTTCAGAGGGAAACAAACACAGACACGAAGTGAAACTAAGAAAAACGTGGTAAAAATACGTGTTCATATCATACTTATGCATCATTACAGGTTCTGCGTGCCTTTTTTTTTTTATTTTTTTTTTTTCGTGCGGAAATCCCCTCGGATACCCCCCCGCCGGCCAGCGGGGGCGGTTATGTCGGGCTCGAACCGACTAAAACCGCACGCCGTCTTGGGTCTGCAGACGCCGGGGTGTAAGGTTGCCCATAGAGCATATCCCTCGCACCCCGACTGACCCTGGGCCATCTCCGGTTTCGAGATGGCCCCCTCGGGTTTGGGAACCACGGTGTCCCCGTCTTGCCCCGGTTTGGGGGAGGGGCGCTAGTCGCCCCACCGTCCCGGCCTGCTTCTGCTGGGGTGACAGGCGGCCTCACCTGCCACCCCCAGGCCTGCGCTCATGGAGGACGGAGGTCGTTAAGCGCCCTCCGGCGCCTGAGTCGCCTGCGACGCGAGGCGAGCGTGTTGCGGGCTCGGCGGGCCGGGAGGGTTCTGAACCTCTCCCGGGCGCGCTCCGCCATCTCCTTCGCGAGCATCACATGCTCGCAGAAGGAGGTGGCGGCGGCCCACGCGCTCGCGCTCCGCACCATTGCCGCAATCATGACCTATATCATACTCAGGAATCATTTACGTATAACGTGATTACATTGATTAAAAACTTATATTTCCGTCAGTGAGGTAGCAAACAAGCAGACAGCCCACTTGATGGTCAGTAGTTCACCTTGGTCATGATAGTTGGTAGAGTATTGCGCCTTAAAAAGGAAGGGCCGAGGGTATTTCCAAACAATACCTGATAACCGAAGCGCAGTAGTGTACAATTTCACTATGCGAGTCGGTCCGGTATAAAGGTACAAACCGCTCTAGAAACCGAAGCAAGCCAATCTTATCCGGTCTCTCACTCTTTTAACCGACATACCAAATCATATGATAGGTATTGGATATGTTAGATTGTCTCACCGGGTGGTCTGAACTTCAGACTGCGTTGACAATAAATCTCCCTCCGTGTTGTTAGGCCATACTCGCCGCCACTGTAAGTCGCTCCGTGCGTCTGCCAAGTATGAACGACCTGTAGAAGAAATTATCTTAAATGATTTTAAACTTTCACGATTTGTACGTATATTAATATACGTAGCCATGTATATGCCACGAGGTGGTAATCAGAGGTATAAACATTTTAACAGTAAAATTGATCTTGGCCAAATTAACCGGGGAGTAGTTTCCGACTTGCAGAGCGACCCATCCACCGGGCACTTTTTTCTAGACTTCCTAATGTTACTAAGAATTTTCTGACACCTTACCCGGACCAGGAATCGAACCTGCGCCACCGAAGCAGTCAACCAATATAATCTATCTATATATTAAAACTAAGTTGTGTTAGTGATGGCCGCGATGAACTCGAGAACGGGTGAACTGATTTTTATGACCTTTGATTTTTTTGATTTGTTTACGCCAATACTGTGCCATTTGTTTTTTTTTTGTAGAAATTACCACGGTTACCCCTACCCGTATTGTCGGTATGGTTTACGACTTAAGTAATTTAAATGAAAAAAATAAAAACTGAAAAGGCAACTATCGAACCATACCTGTCACTTCAGTATCTGTAAGGGGTTTGAGCATATCATGAACGTACAGCTATACGTTCATCCATTGAATATGTACTCATTTTGTAAGGTCAGACAGCTGTGCGTTCTTTTGAAAGAAAGCTGTGGTCCACTTAGATTCATAAATAAATACAACTGAGTCAATTCGTAAGTATAGGTACGATTCTAAGATATTCTATTTCTACACAGCGCTTTCTAGACCCAAGGTAAGCATTGTTTACCTAGCTTGTGTTATGGGTTCTAGAATGCGGATAAACATACTTATATACTTTTTTTCATTTTAAATACATACATATTATACATAGAAACACCCAGACCAATGCAAGTAGACATATTCATGCATACAAATATTTGCACTGAGCGGGCTGCCATCCGTCCTGATTTAACGGGGGCATCCGGATGGGGTCCTCAAGACAGTATCCGGGCAAATCCGGATCCCAATTGATTAATGTTTAATTTTTATTAGAGAGAAAATCAAAAGCGAACGATGTCGTTATTCGTAATGAATTTTCAAGGTTGTCTAATAAAAAAACTTTAAGTCACAAATATTTTCTTCGACTGGTCGTTAGGATTTTTGAAGATGATATTCGGCAATGAGTAGAGATGGTAGCAGTTATGCTTCATTTATACACACACACGTATCTACACAATGTCTTCACTGTAATCATAATGTGTGGGAGTTCACTTACCGATGAGAGCCTCGCAGTACAGCCGAAGTCCGCCCCCCACTTCCACCCACTGATCTTTCGAAATGAACATTATTTTCGGTGCGTCCGTCAGTTTTTCTGTGAATCAAAATACCGTCTGATATTATTTGCTGTCCATTTTATAAATAGGTTCCACAAAAAGACAATACATTGAATAAAGTAAATAAAACAGCTGGACATCGATAGTGACGATTTCTTATTACAAGATTTTTTCCAGCCTTTTGTTTTATATCCTATTTAAGATTCCTTTTTATTATCTTCAGGTTCAACTTACTATGTACAGTCAGCGTCAAAAGAAGATGATGATTGTACAGATCTATCATCTAAAAATCTGAATAATAATTTATATTTATATTTCAATCAAAATAGAAAAATATTTTAATTTAGCCTACTAAGTAGGTAAGTAAACAACATTTTCATTCAAAAATATAAATAACTTTGTTCAAATACCAATTTTCAAAATTTGTAATTGATCATGATTAAGTAACTACTTTGACGTTTACTTACGTAAACAAATGTATTTGAAGGCACTCGAATTTAATCAAAAACTCCTTGAATGCTCATTTGGTTCATTTTAACGAGAACTTCGTTAAAACAAACCAAATAAGCCCCAATTCGTGAGAAGTTTATTAGCAGGTAGTGTAATAAAATTTAATGTACCCTACCTTTTTTTTTTTTTTTTCGTGCGGAAATCCCTTCGGATACCCCCCCGCCGGCCAGCGGGGGCGGTTATGTCGGGCTTGCACCGACTAAAACCGCACGCCCTAATGTAATGTACCTATATATGTTTAGCGTTTTTAAATTGTTATGAAAATATCTTTACTTAACAGCGCGGCGGTCCTGTTGATATTACGTAAAAATTAAATGTATTTAATTTATTTTCGTATGTCAGCAGTCTTTTTAATGTATCCAATCAAAGGTATAACATATGTACAAATCCATTTGTCGCTGGTTTATGTGCTTCTTTTCATCATCAATCCTTACTAATATTATAAATGTGAAAGTAACTCTGTCTGTCTGTCTGTTACGCTTTCACGCCTAAACCACGGAACCGATTTTGCTGAAATTTGGTACAGGGGTAGATTAGACCTTGGGAAAAGACATAGGCTATGTTTTGGCGCGATAACCGACATCTACGCGGGTGGAGCCGCGGGCAAAAGCTAGTAGATAATATTTTTGTAATTGTACAAATTTTGTTGCATGAATGAATTCATTGAATATGTTAGAAAAGCTGAGGTTAAAGACGATTATTTTTTCATGTTGTATCATTGTACCCTAAGTAGGTAATTTTCATCGATTTTCTATACGAATGTACACATGGCCAAGGAAACAAATTTACACCTTTACAGACACCTTCACATGTAAAGGTGTATACTTATTTCCTTGTTCGTGTGTATATGTGGACCTCCGCTAAAGTTTAGTATCTCTACTGAAATGTCAAGCCAAAATGATAATAGTTATGGTTAGGTCACTGTGTTGAAAACGAACTGAAATAACAGTTTATGTGTAAGTCGTTATTTCAATAACCGTCTACATTTGCATCGAGAAGATTTATACGCTACGCGCTTTAGTGCAGTACTATTAGATGGCTGTTTCTAGTTATTTAGCACTACCATAATAACACTGTGTTTATTAATATAAACGTATGTATACGCCTTTATGGCCTAATATAAATGCAAGACCTCCCGCATCGGTGGTGCCGCGAAGCTCTCTCGCGGAATATCATAATTTGCAATTGATAATATCTTATATGTGGATATCTTGTAGGTTTAACTAACTGTTAGAGTGGTAGACCCATATGGACAGATATTAAATATGTACATTAACGAGGTGTGGGTAGAGCTGAAGGTACAAATATTCACATTTAGCGGTTTTCGGTGCCACCAGTACTTGCTATAACCGTCAACTGAATAATAGTTTTAACAACCCGGGATGGGTCTGTATGTCTTTCTTTTGTCATCATCTTCATTTTATTTCTTTGCTAGCAGTGCTCCCACGGTTTCACCCGCTGTACTCAGTTCTATTGCCTGAATAGAACCGGCCACGCCGTCCCATCACATCCCCTGCGTCTTCTGACTTTTTCTTAAGCGTCGTAGCGTGATACTAAATAGCCTGTACTTAACCTGCTTCAAAAACTGGGCTATCAAATGCAAAAAAAAAATACTGAAATCGCACAGGTTGTTCCAGAGATTAGCACGTTCTAAGTGTTCAAACAAACAAATTCTTCAGTTTTATTATTATAATAGTAAGTATAAGTCCATACTTATACTTACTATTATAATAATCGTCGGCACCGATGGGGTGAAGCCCGAGGGGGTTTCCAAACGTAAAAAAAACCATTGTCAAGGTAGTGGTCCCGGTTGCTTCTAAAGCTTGCACTTTGGAGCGCGGGTCTGCTCTCCTATTCGTTTCTCTACATTCGGCTTATCATGACTTTTGTAGGAAAGACTGCCGTCTGACTTCCTAACCTCGAGAGGAAAGCCTGTGCCAGAGCCTCATCCGTCAATTAGCAGGTCCAGCAATTATCAGCTTGCACGTGAGGTGTTTGGTGGGTCCCTAAAAACAACCTGTTTATTTAAGCTAAGATTGTACTCATCCCAATACAAACAAGAGTTAAACCTCACCTAGTATGTTCAGCTTCACAGTATGCATATCGATGTTAGTCTCATTGCTGATCCGGCACGTGTAATTGCCGGAATCAGCCCTTGATGCCCGCTGCGTGTACAAAGTCTGATTGGCCGCCTCAGGGTATAGGATGAAATTCGATACTCCTGCAGACCAAGGATATGCCACGCCGTCTTTAAACCTGCAAACAACATGATTAGGTAGTTAATTTCTAATATTAGAAGATATACTTGCTTACCAACTAATTTATTCACAGGGAGCTACACAGTTTTACAGTAGATACAGTTATTTTGTTCCGTGAAGCGTGGAGCATAGATAGTAACCGATTAAGTCATAGCGGTAACACGGTACACCGGTGACAACCCAAATGTTGATCCTCGCTGATTAAATGTCTCCACGAGCCCATAGAAGTATTAAATCGTGGATGAGTGAAAAAAATTAACCAAAAAAAGCTAATGCTGTCATTGCATCTCTAATGACCACTGAAATGTTCAGTTGCTAGTCGCATGACAGCTGAGATCATGGACTCAGATCCCTGGATTAACCAGGACCTAAATATTCAGCAATACTAAAACAAGGTATTTTACAGTCGGTAAAATGTGTTCTCTAATTGTTAATTTTTTTTAATCCTGTGGTTAAAATATTATAGGTAGGTATAGTAAAAATATAAATAATAGATTAGATTCGCAATGGAAAAACCGCAAACCTCTATGAAACGTAATGTTAAAGAGAACAAAGAAAAGTTGGAATTCTGTGAAATAGTGGCTTTGTGAGATATCGCAGCTATTATCATAGCGCGAGATCAGCTGCCGTGTCTATGTGCAGGAAATAATTCCCAGTAAACACTAATGGAGTATCATTCCGGCAGAGTGGCGTAATGCAACTGTCGATGACAGCAAAGTGCTTCTGCGAAATACTACAACGTATTAGACTCAACGAACAATCATTCTCTAATGTTGCGCAAATATATATCTGATGACATTCATAGAGAATATTTCTTATATTAAGATTGAGCTAAGGCGAAATCAACAGCTGTAATATGTTCAGGGAATCGGGCTTATGCAAACAAAACGTCGCACGGAGCTACCGATTCCCGCAAATAGTAAACTTTTGCGGGAGCCGTTTTTGAATCGTTTGAAAGGTAAACAAACATTTGAGCAATGTTTCATCGCAAGGCCACCTTTGGATTGTTTCTAAGAAAACGTTAAGGTGTAATCTGGTGAATATCCTATACTTATCGAATACCATGAAGCAAAGTACGACTCGCAGTACGTAGAAGCGAACCGTTCAATGCAGCAATCTGAATAATCATTAACATAATCCCCTTGTTTCGGTTAAAACGGTGCTTTCCTTTACGTGCAAAACAAATATGATAAAGCTAGCACAGATACACAGAATAAGTATATACGTGTTGTACATAGCTATTATTTGCACTAGAGTCGTGACAATTTCCAAGAAAACATATCAAGAACGCATGTTTACAATCTTCATTCCACTTTCCAGTGTCCCTGGGAGAACGAGATGCGAATATTTTTAACTTTTTTCGTAGTAATGACTCATGCAACGCACGCATTAAGTATATTGAAATGAGATGTAGTTTTGTTATTAAAGGCAATGATATCATGATTAAAGGAATTTGCTATTGATGAGACGGACGGACGTCTCAAATAAATTGCAACCATAGTAACTTGTATTATGGAAGTGGTATGTGGGTGACTGTCGATCATTCAATAGTCAAGTTATGCACATAACTAATTGCACTTACAATGTAAAGCTTATATAATAATGGTTTTAATAAATAAACTGGATCGGTCAGAAACTATAACTGGTAATTAAATATTTTGCGTAGGGAATTAATAATATTATGACTTGTAGTCCAGTCATTTTAATGCGAAATGTATGGGTTCCTTTGCATTAATTTCAACGAAGCTGACAAATTTGCATGAATGTTAGGTACTGTTGTTAGATTATAATGAAATTGTGAAAAATCCGCATCGATCCAATCACTGCAATTTTTTTTATTTAATGTCAAAGGTCACAAATATTCGTTCTTTGCATTTTTCTCATAATCTGTAAGTATTATCGTAAAAACTTGTCAGAAAAAATTAAAGATCATGCAATTATCTATAAAAGTTGTTCTTTATTTAATTTTTTCCTGCGATTCACTATTCGTGAGACTGCAATAGCAATACTTGTGCTATAAGACCTTGCTTCTTGCCAAATTTCATGATTCTAGGTTAACAGAAAGTACCCTATAGGCTTCTTCTTTCTTCTCTAGGACCTCTGACAGACATAATTGACATACTTAGTAACAAATTTCGTGATCTCGATTGAGGTATAATCATGATGACGAAATATTAAATTATAAAATATTTTCTTATATTATATTGGGGTGGTTTGTGAATGAACATTTTCTTCATTTACAGTTTTTTTTAAATGTATATTTATTTCTCTGCAATAGCTGCAAAAAGGTGTCGCTATGAATAGGTAGCTACCTACATAGAGCAACAGGACTACAGGCACGCGCAATTAATTAAAAAAGCACATTGTTAATATATCGGTATGTTAATATATTGTTATCGTAAAGTAGGTACAGAGTATCCGTTACATTTGAAATATCGCCTGTCGTGTAGCAGGAAAACGTCTTGTTTGGACCGAGCAAAAAGAAATCCCCGATGAGGTCATCCTCCGAAGCGCGCCTTCGGCCCCTCCTGTAAAAAGCTTCGAATATTTCCGAAATATAGCGAACCGGTCTTTGACCATGTGTCGGGCTCCTCTCCACACACTACAATTCATTCGCTTGCAGCCTCCTTGCGAACGCAGGATGCAACCTAAAGATATATTTTAAGACTACACTCAACGCAGGCAAATTGTATTTGAATACTGAAAGCTTTTAAAATGTTCTATGGGATTTATTTGTACAACCAGAAATGAATATCTTTTTAACATACCTACATAAAATATAAGTACCTACGTTAAAATATTTTCATTTTAAATGTACAAGCTGGTGGCCACAGGATGACGCTACACCGATGACACCACCCTATTTGCCACCTGTCCACGCCGTATGGAAGAGTTGCTTCTGAAGCTGGAACGCGTGAGTCTGGAGTTTGGTTTAAAGATCAACCGTCAAAAGACCATAATGATGGTAGTTGACCGCGTCAATGATAACTCGCCCGAAGTGACTAAGATTGCGAACTGTGACGTGGTCCCCTCCTACATCTATCTGGGAGCTTTAATATCAAACTGTGGCGGTTGCGTGGATGAAGTGAAGCGGCGTGTGGGTATGATGAGAACTGCAATGGACAAAATGAAAAAGATATGGAAGAATAGGAAAATTACTAAAAATACTAAGATCCGGCTCGTCCAAACGCTCATATTCCCCATATTTTTATACGCTGCCGAGACGTGGACGCTTCGAGAAATTGAGAAGAAAAAGATAGACGCTCTAGAGATGTGGTGCTGAAGAAGAATGCTCGGAATATCATGGACTGAATTCCGAACCAACGTGTGGTGGTGGGGTCGGGTTTTATCCCGCGTCGGTGAGTTGGCAGGCGTGTGTGGACACACGCGACAAGCTCCCGCCACGGCCTGCTTCTGTAAGGACGGCGAGTCGGCCAACTGCCGTCCTCAGGCCCCAATCATGAAGGTAAAGTTACCCATATGAAATAGACACAAAGTTCCAGTTGAATTGTGTCAACATGACAAATAAAAAAACAGAGAACATTTCAAATGTGCGGGGAAAGCCCAACACTTTCAAAACTAAGACTATATAACGTGCGCAACTACTTTAATCATATTCTTAGTATGATAAGCTAATACCGCTTGCTATTAACAGTGTACAAATGTATCCGGGTTTTTATGGAAACGATTACGTCATTATATCCAAGTGGAGCACAAAAAACCAAGAAATTAGTATATTATGGTTAGTTAACTAATTGTTTATTATCGGGTGAATGAACTGGACGTTATTTTTACAACCTCAGATTAACGAGGAATCCACTTGTGTTAAAAACGCGTACAAGCTTCATTAAGGTAGAGAGAACATAGTAATTTTGTGTTGTAAAATATTAGTACCCAAATCGGGGTCAGAACAAAAAGTGAACGTTTATTGGTTAACATTGGTACGACTTTTTGTACCTAGCATAGTAACCCATCCGAAGAAGATTTAAAGTCAATCACAAACTCAAAGTCAATGCAACAATCCAACTTTTTAAATCTGCAAGTATTATAACTTGTACAACGATGTAGTAATTAATGGATCAAGAAACGGTAATGAATGATACATGCCGCCAGCATTAGCCCGTCCATACATAATATGACATACAACGAACGAATATAATTGTATCCAAAGGGCGAACTAATTTCCTGTAGTTTTGCTGTCTTCGCTGGAAGACGTTGTGATTAAGTACCGACTAATGTATAGAGGACAAAGAGAAGCGGCTAATGAGCCGGGCAAGTTCCACCAATTCTTGAAAGTAATTAGGGCTAGCAGCGACTGATCCCCACACCATATTGATAATGTGGCTGTGCTCCTAAGAGCTGCGGGCGGCGCGCGGCGCGGCGGCCGCGGTCTGTGGTGCGGTACTACGCTGGTTTATCAAGTGGTTGAAACCCTTTGTTGGTTGAGCCATACGAATGCTGATCGTTTCTGTGAAACAACCGCAATTATACTTGTCTTGCGAACAGTTGACACACACGACGGCCGTGTAATGACGTCGCTCCCTTGCATTGCAGTGTAATCGCACGCCTGCCCCGTCACGCACCGATGACAATAATAATAACAGTTATATATTATGGAAATGAAAGTAACATTCCGCAATTTATATGTAAACATAGTGATCGTGTACGTGGGACTACATCGTTAAGGAAATGGCTATATAATTTTCCAGGAATCACTCTGAAGAGAGGTAGACTTGAAAATCAATACAATTGTTTAGACGAACCGTACTTTGCTGTTCAAGGTGATAAACATTTAAGACCGTAAATATATTCAAATGATCATCACAATAATGGAAGCTTGTTTTTATATAAAGGAGAGCACTTTGCTGTGATGTGTAAGAGCAGAAAATATGTTCTTATTATCAATAAGGCCGGCTTGCTAGTTCCATGCTAAAGTTAAACAGAAAACAAGTACAAACCTACCTACATGCGATTGGTAACAAAGCACGACCAACTAGTGCACCCATGCAGCAGCTGGCCGAAGACCTGCATGTCGTGTTTCCTACTACCTATCTATACCACACGACCCCCTTCCAATATGTACCCATCATAAATTATCTGCATTCATAACAAAACTAGGTATCCAAGATTCCAAAGAGTTCATTGTCGATTGTCGTTCGATATACAACCGCTTAGCGATAAATCTGTACAAGCATATTGCGACTACCAACAGCTGTGGAAAGTATCCAGAATAATACGAACAGCCGTTCGTTTTTGCGGCGAACGTAATTACATATAGACGTTTAAATATATATGTTTGAGTCTGAGATCTTGGGCATTAATAAGTGCTGTAGCAATATCACGATACACAACACAACTAGCGTTCTTGAAGTAACTAGAGTAGCTATTTCGTACAGTTATTGCGGTTTAAGGTTCTGCGATGAGGATAGTTGAACATTGCGATTAGAAAAATCGCAAACGGTCGGGTGCGCTGTAAAAACTGGATCATAAAACAAGCTGGCAACCACGGAGGCATCTCCCGGCTGGAGACAGCTTGTTCCGAGTACTAACGCGATGTGAGAGGCGACAACTGTGTTGTACTTGAGTCGCGTAGTCATTCTACTACAAACCAACCACGACAGACCGACATTCATACAGGATTGTTTGTGTATGTATTTTGCTATGAGGCACAGAGCGATAAAGAGGCTTGTCAGCAACATAACGCAACCAACTTTACTCGTGGGCAAATTTATACACGTGATGAAGTTTATAGAAAGTGATTCAGTCTGAGTCGCAACACAAAGGGTGCGTCATTGGTTGACCATAACCTAAATAACAGAAGTGCGTTTTTGTAGTTTCCTGGAAGCTGTTTATTATATTGCAGCAGCTGCACTCTTTTGAGCGAATTTGATGATTACTGTATTTGATTACTAAGTTTTAATAAACATAAAACTCTAAGCTATAGTTATGTTTTATTTTACAAAATTATAATTTTGTGATTGAAAATTGTAATTTTAATAAATACAATCACAAACCGAAATTTATAATTCTATAGCTTCACATTACGTACCTATCTACTAAGTTTAAACAAGAGATCTTAACTTTTTTATAACTAATGGTATCATGGTATATATACTTAAGGCAAAACCGCTTCCAAGTACACGTCGCAGTTAAATACAATTGCCTTTATAAAAAAACTTATAAGAACTTAATGATTATATCGCTTGAGCGTTTGTCATACCTGTCATGTACATGTGTAGTAATGAAAAAGTTTGGAGAGGAAGGCGGTAGTCCTCTTGGCGGCCATCGAGAGGCGACTCGGCGTTTTGGAGGACCGGGCTTACCGTCCCCCTCTGGCACGGACGGCGTCTTTCGCGGCTGCTGTCAGTGGTAAGCCCGGCCCCGCCGCCCCAGTGGCCCTCGTTCTCGCTGCGTGCCGTCCTCGTCCTGTCTTGGTCCTGGGAGACTTCAACTCCTGGTCTCAGGCCTGGGGCTCCCGGGAAACCAATGACAAGGGGCGAGTACTGGAGGACTGGGCCAACACCCGTGGTCTAGAGGTCCTCAACCGGGGGAGTGTCGCCACCTGGGAGCGGCGGGGGCTCAGTTCGGTCCTGGATGTTGCATTCGCGACCCCTGCTCTCTCCCGCCGCGTCCAGGGTTGGCGCGTGGTGGAGGAGGAGGAGACGGATTCCGACCATAAGTATATTCGGTTCAACGTCTCCCCTCCAACTAACCTGCCGCCGACAATCGCGAATCCCCCGGATCCACGTTGGGCGCTCAGACGCCTGGATCGGGAGGCTCTCCTGGAGGCATCAATAGTGCAGGCCTGGATCCCGTCACTGGCCAGGCCTGCCGATGTCGACGCAGAGGCGGAATGGTTCAGGAGAGCCATGTCGCATATCTGTGATGCGGCGATGCCTAGGGTTAAGCCCGGCCCGGCAAAGAAACAGGTGTACTGGTGGTCAGCGGAGCTCGCACAGCTGCGAGCAGCGTGCGTGACCGCTCGCCGCCAGTACACCAGGTTTCGCCGGAGGCGTCGCCGCCCAGACGATGCGGCAGCCCGAGAGGCGGAGCTGTATGAGGCGTACAAGGGGGCCAAGAGGACCCTCCAGGAAGCCATAAAGCAGGCCAAACGGCGGGCCCGCGAAGAGCTGCTGGAGTCTCTGGAGCAGAACCCATGGGGGCGTCCTTACCTTGCGGTCAGGGGCAAAATCCGCCCAAGGGCGCCCCTACTGACCCAGAGCCTCCAGCCGGAGCGGCTGGAGGGGATACTGGGCTCCTTGTTCCCTGCGAGAGCGGAGGAGCATGTCCCTCCGCGTATGGCTCCGCCTCAGGCGCCTGACGCTGATAATAGCGAGAGCGATGTGCCCGAAGTCAGGGAGAGTGAACTGGGGGTAGCAGTGCTCCGGCTTAAAGCCCGGAAATGCACTGCCCCCGGACCCGACGGCATTCCAGGCCGAGCATGGGTCCTGGCCCTGGAGGAACTAGGGCCTCGACTGGTGGCGCTCTTTAGCGCATGCCTCGAAAGGGGCCAGTTTCCAAAGGCTTGGAAGACGGGGAAACTGGTCCTTATCCGGAAGGCGGGGCGGCCGGCGGACCAGCCATCCGGTTACCGGCCGATCGTGTTGCTCGACGAGGTGTGCAAGCTCTTTGAGCGGATTATTGCAGAGCGCCTCGTCGAGCATCTCACGAACGTGGGGCCAGATCTGGCGGACAACCAGTTCGGTTTCCGCCGGGGGCGCTCCACCGTGGAAGCGATCATGCGCGTTAGGCGCCTGGCGGAGGAAGTAGTCTCGCGGGGTGGGGTGGTGGTGGCGGTGTCTCTTGACATCGCCAACGCCTTCAACACCCTACCCTGGAGCTGCGTTAGGGAGGCGCTCGCGTATCACGGAGTGCCTCCTTACCTCCGCCGCATTGTCGAGGCATACCTATCCGAGAGGGCCATAGTTTACCCGAGCTGGCTAGGGCCAGGGCGGCGAGAAGTGTCGTGCGGTGTTCCGCAGGGGTCGGTCCTAGGGCCACTCCTGTGGAACATCGGATACGACTGGGTGCTGCGCGGTACGTTGCTCGAGGGTGTCAGCATAGTGTGCTATGCTGACGACACCCTCGTTATGGCGCGGGGAGCAACGTACCGAAGCGCGGCACTGAAGGCCACGGCAGGGGTTGCTCAAGTCGTGGGTCGAATACGGCGGCTGGGACTTGAGGTGGCTCTCCATAAATCCGAGGCTATGTGTTTTCACGGGCCTCGGAGGGGGCCACCTGCGGGAACCGGCATAACCGTAGGGGGCGTAAGCATCGGCATCGAGCCCACGATGAAGTACCTTGGGCTCGTACTCGATAGCCGATGGGACTTCGGACCTCATCTCCGAAGTCTGGTCCCGAAACTGAGGGGGGCTGCGGCCGCGCTATCGCGGCTGATGCCCAACGTTAAGGGACCCAACGCCCCCACTAGGAGACTGTACCTGGGGATCGTGCGAAGCATGGCCCTATACGGGGCCCCCGTATGGGCGGAGACTCTGGCGGCCCGCAACGTGGCTGTTCTTAACAGCCCGTTAAAGGCGATGGCCGTCAGAGTCATCAGGGGGTATCGCACGATCTCCGTCGAGGCGGCATGTCTCCTAGCTGGGACCCCTCCATGGGACCTGGAAGCGAGAGCCCTTGCGCTGCTGTACCAGTGGCGCAAGGAGGCGCTGGAGCGGGGCCATAGGCCGGAGCCCCGAGAAATCAGGGCTCAGCGGTTCCTGCTCCGCCAGGAACTCTTGGAGACATGGAGGGTGCGACTTGAGCACCCAAGGTGGGGGGAATCCACCATTGCGGCGGTGAGACCGATCATGAAGGAGTGGTTGGAGAGGGACCATGGGGACCTCTCCTACCGGATGTGCCAGATGGTTACCGGACACGGGTGTTTCGGTAAGTATCTGTGGCGCATCCACTGGGAGACAACGCCGCAGTGCCAGCACTGCGAGGATCCTGGCGAAGACACGGCGCTCCACACGTTGGTGGAGTGCCCTGCGTGGGCGAGTCAACGCCGGGATCTCGTTGCGGTCCTGGGCGTGGACGTTCTCTCGTTGGAGACCATGGTGAGGGCCGTGGTCTCCGACGGGAGCAAGTGGCACGCCGCCGCCTCTTTCTGCGAGCAGGTAATGCGCGCGAAAGAGACGGCGGAGAGGGAGCGGGAAAGAACCCTGCCCCCCGAGTTTCGCAGTCTGCGGCGAGGACGCCGCAGACTCATCTACGCCCGGGACTACCGACCTCCATGATCGGGGCCTGAGGACGGCAGTTGGCCGACTCGCCGTCCTTACAGAAGCAGGCCGTGGCGGAGGCGTGTCGTGTGTGCCCTACACACGCCTGCCAACTCACCGAAGCGGGATAAAACCCGACCCAACCAGGCGAGGCCGCGGTGGCGGCCAAAGTCCGCCGGCAACCCTGGGGTTATCCTTTCGAGGGCTTACCCGGGGTGCCCGGCAACGGACACTTGGGGAGGACACCGTGCGGTTTTAGGCGAGACACGACATAACCACCCCCGCTGGCCAGCGGGGGGGTATCCGAAGGGATTTCCGCACGTAAAAAAAAAAAAAAGGGAAGGCGGTAGTTTGTATTTGCGTTCCTGTTGTTCAGAGAATGTAATCCCGAGGCAGGTAATGACACGTCCCGGAACAGCCAGGTGGTTGGGCCGGCTGCGTAAGGGCAAAGAATGCCGGCGCAGCTACGGTTTGCCTGGGAACATTGGCAACACTTCTACCATTGCGCCAGAGTTGACTAACACATCGGTACTTATTTGCTTCGCAGCATCAGTTGCGCAATAATCTCTTCCTGATAAGCTAGTTACCGTGAAATCGTGTTGTGGTCTGGCAATGTACACAAAGAAGATATATTGAAATAATGAATATCTTGTCTTTTCCAGTATATATACCTAGTCAGGTCATAAGTATTGTCACACAGTAAAAACTTTTTTTTTAGAATACTGGCCACAAAAAAGTTTATTGAATTCGAATTTCGAATTGTTCATGAAAATAAAAATGTATACTTTTTAGAATTTTACTCATTTTTAAATATGGAGTGGACGCTTAAAGAAGACCGTGTTGCAGTTATTGCGTTGCATCGTTGCGGTTACGCGCCAATTCAAATTTTTGACATACTGAAAAATTTGAATATAACCAAAAGATTCGTTTATCGTACCATCAAACGATACAATGAAGACTCTAGTGCAGATGACAGGTCAAGAAGTGGTCGCCCTCGGTCTGTTAGGATTCCAGCAGTGTTAAAAACTGTGAAGGCGCGAATTCAAAGAAATCCCAAACGTAAGCAGAAACTGTTGGCCCTTCAGATGGGGTTAAGCAGAACCACGGTGAAAAGGGTGTTAAATGAAGACTTAGGGCTTCGGGCATATCGAAGAAAAACAGGACATCATTGAAATGCTCGTCTAATGGACCTGAGACTGAAGAGATGCCGCGCTTTGTTGAAGCGGTACGCATGAAAAAATATCGGGAAATTATTTTTTCGGATGAAAAAAATTTTACCGTAGAAGAGAGCTACAACAAACAAAATGATAAGGTGTATGCACACAGTAGTGAAGAAGCGAGCAACCGTATTTCGCGTGTCCAACGAGGTCATTTTCCATCCTCGCTCGTGGTATGGTTGGGAGTTTCTTATTGGGGCTTAACAGAGGTACATTTTTGTGAGAAAGGTGTAAAAACGAATGCAGTTGTGTATCAAAATACAGTCCCGACGAACCTTGTGGAACCTGTTTCTCATACCATGTTCAATAACAGGCACCAGTGCCTGTGCCACCACCTGTACCAGTGCTTGGAATACCCAGGTATTCCAACAAGATTCGGCGCCAGCTCATAGACCGAAGAGCACATAAGACTGGCTGGCGGCGCGTGAAATCGACCTCATCCGGCACGAAGACTGGCCCTCCTCCAGGCCAGATTTGAGTCCGTTAGATTACAAGATATGGCAACACTTGGAGGAAAAGGCGTGCTCAAAGCCTCATCCCAATTTGGAGTCACTCAAGACATCCTTGATTAAGGCAGCCGCCGATATTGACATGGACCTCGTTCGTGCTGCGATAGACGACTCTCCGCGCAGATTGAAGGCCTGTATTCAAAATCACGGAGGTCATTTTGAATAAACTTTATTGTCATAAGAATCTATGTTTTGTTAAGTTCATTTTGGTATATAAATGGTTACATAATGAATAAACTTGTTTCAATTATTTTATATTAAACATGTGACAGAATTTATGACCTGACTGTGTATATATTATTTAATCAATTACACCTGAACGTTTACGCCTCACGACTTTCTCAAAGATTTTTTTACATTACAGTTACAAGCATAGTGAACCTAAGATGTATTAGAACTTCCAAAACAATACAGCAAAGCAAGTTCCACCAGGTAACGCCTCCATCGAATTATAAGACGTTGTCACGTCAAAATAAATACATTAGTTAACCCGCGCCTCACTGTACCCGGTGCAAAGGTGTCCATTACGCTGGCTGCATTACCCCGTTGAATAGCGATGGCTACAAGTGACATCAATCAAACAGTTTAATGAGTTAAAGAAGATACTTGTATTTTTTATGCAACATTATCCGTTAGGACACGTAGGATCGTATCATGTAAGTACTTGTATTTATTTAAATCTTTGGAATTCTGTAATCTTAACCAGAAAAATATTAGCAAAATGAAAGACCAGCAAGTATTGAAACATCGTCTAAAACCTATTTCAAGCCTTACTTACATACAAATTAATGAATTATAAAAATAAACATTTAGATATAAAATAGAATTAGAACGTAAACGTTTCGGCTGATTATGTCAGCAAATGTAAAAGTATCAATTCACTCATATAGTATAAAGAAACATAAACTGCCTTAGCAATTGCCGTTATATGAAAATCTTGAAACTGATGGACATCAAATAATAATATCAATTGGATAATAATTATGGTTGCTTAGTTTGGCTAGAATAAGGTTACAATATCGATGGTCTAGACTCTAGAAGAAAAACGTGCTAAGTACTGGTGGAAGTAACTGGTGGTATACTCCGCACGCCGAATGATGATCCCTATGACGTTTCAACTGACAGTTGTATTAGTTATGCGAAACAATTTCGATAAAATACTGTTTTTTCAGGCAAATGTCATGTCATTCAGCCAGGTCATTCAACATAATAAGCAATATTTATAAATTTTGAAAAAAAGACTACGCGCATTGAATGACATAAAACACTAGATTAAAAAGTAACAGCCTTATTATATTTTATTTTACTATACTTTAATTTTTATTCAAATTGCATAATTTAAAGAATTTAAAATTCTTTTCTTTTAATTTCTTCAGTGAAAACAACGGAGTACCACATGTTCGAAATGAATTTCGAAAACTTTAAGACATGGTTTATAAAACTATTAGAAAATTTGAATGAGCCTCACTATATTTTAATGGACAATGCTTCATATCACTCAGTTCAAATTAACAAACCCCCCAGCAGCAATAACAAAAAAGCTGAAATTATAGAGTGGTTACAACGCAGTGGTGTGGAAACTGACAGTCAGATGTTAAAAAAAGAGTTGGTTAGACTGTTGAACTTTGACAAACAACAGACCCATCACCCATCATATTTTTTGGATGAATTGGCCAAATCAAATGGACACACGGTAATTCGGTTACCGCCCTATCACTGCCAATATAATGCAATCGAGTTGATATGGGCGCAGATCAAAGGTATCTATATTTTTTATTTATATAATATTATGTATATGCATATATTTCTAAAAATAATTACTAAATGTACAAATATTTTCAGGTCATGCAGCTAGGCATAACACAACTCCGCCATTCACGGCAAATAAAATGATGGTTTTATTGGAAGAAGCTTGCGCTCAAGTGACAGCTGACGATTGGCGAAAAGTGGTCGAAATAACGAAGAAAATTTGCTTACAAGACTGGGATCGAGATGTACAATACGACAATATCATTGACCAACCGTTAATAATAAACGTCACGGATAGCTGCAGACTCAGATTTTGAAGATCCGATTGACCCTGTATCAGATTCAGATTGATATAAATAAAATACAAACTCAAAGCATTTGTTTTATTTTTCCAACAAATTATCGATATTTTGTTTATCGATGTGTCCCTTCTTAGTCGATAACAGCTTGACGACGTAACTTTTGCAGCACGTACCATGTACATTTGCATTGAGTTTTTTTCTATTATTTCCGAACATTACGTAATAATTTCTTAATATTCATTTTTATACTTTACAATTGTACACAATTATGATATTTTCGACTTTTTAATGGACCTCTAAAGGATTTGATGTGATAGGACGTCAGTACAATGTTAAGCGCTAACGAACTGTCATAGGGATCATCATTCAGCGTGCGGATTATAGAAATTTGATGACACTTTGTCACAAAATTCGGCCGGGTGGGTACCACCGTGCACGATTGCGAAAAACCCTCCATAGTAATCCAATTTCGGTTTGATTGCGTTCAGGGGTCAGCAGGTGCAAAGCCGGACAGGGGGATTGTGGTCGCAGCACTAGTGGGACCCGTGGGTGTCACGCGGTGCTGCGACGACAATCCTCTTCTGATGAGGCCGTCAAGCTGAGTGCCACCATTGTTAACATGGTACGTGTATGTAATGGTGACCCTCTTTCCTGAGACTTTACCTTCAGCTTACCATCAGGCGAGGTGAAGTCAAATTGACGTGTCCTAAACATAAAAAAAGCGGCCAAGTGCGAGTCGGACTCGCCCATTAAGGGTTCCGTAAGCAGCAAGTAACATAATAATGTTTTTTTTTTAATTTTTATATTTGAGTTGATTGAAAGAAAGGTAAATTGCGGTTTACGATTTAGGAGGTATTAAAAAAAAACTACTTACTAGATCTCGTTCAAACCAATTATCGTTGGAAGTTTACATGGTAATGTACATCATACATTTTTTTTAGTTCTATCATTCTCTTATTTTAGAAGTTACAGGGGGGGGGGACACATTTTACCACTTTGGGAGTGTCTCCCGCGCAAACTATTCAGTTTAAAAAAAATTATATTAGAAACCTCAATATCATTTTTGAAGAGCTATCCATAGATACATCACACATATGACTTCGATGAAAAAAATAATTTTTTGTTTCAGTTCTAAGTATGTCTATTTCTGTGTGAAAATCTTAATGCGGTTCACAGAATACATCTACTTACCAAGTTTCAACAGCATAGTTCTTATAGTTTCGGAAAAAATTGGCTGTGACATATGGACGGACAGACAGACAGACATGACGAATCTATAAGGGTTCCGTTTTTTGCCATTTGGCAACGGAACCCTAAAAAAGAATTCAATGATCAAATGAACACTATTTCAATGGTCAAAAGACAAAAACGCTAAGTGCAAAAATTTGAGGGGTCCGGGGGTTCCGTACCTACACATAATTCAATTGGTATCTAACGCAATTAATATTACTTCGGGCCACCAACCAGGTGGACACCGAAGTCTTAAAATCACGCAAAAAAATCAAAATCTTACACCCACTTTTTATCACTTTTCTCGACGTTTCACATGATTCTAAGTCTAATTAAGGAAAAAAAAATTTTGTATCGGTCTGTCTGTTGGTCTGGATGTCTGGATGTCTGTTTACGCAATAACTCAAGAACCACTTATCCGATTTAAAAAATTCTTTCACCAATCATCTTGTTTGGTTAATGGGAAGAACTGATTAGATTTTGGGGTTTGTACGTTCAAAGTTTCGGGTACCTACCATACAAATTGTCCTTAAAAAACTTTTACAAGTGAGTTTCTTTCGAGTTATCAGAGTAACGCGTATTTGACTTTGACATTTGAGTGACAATGACAATACGTATATTGTATATTTAAATAAAACAACCTGACTCTGAAAGAAACTGAAATATAAAATCTTTTTTTTTTGTTTTTGACGTCGAAGACGTTTGATTTGATTTCATTTTCTTCATATTTATTGCTCAATATATAAAGACGCGTCGAATAATATGCATAAAGCCTAAGGTCTGTAATTTTGAATAAAAATACTGCAACAAAAATATCTAAGTTTGGCCCGAAGTTTGACAATCACTGTGTGATTTCCGCCCCACTAGATTTTCTTTTATTTTCTTTCTCACAAATGCATAATTTTATTTGAGTTTGGTGCCAATTAAGCTAGACCTCTAAATTGTATGAGCACCCATACAACTCAGAGCCCTATCTTAATTGGTATCAACTATGTGTGTAATCTGTTCTGGAATCTGGAAAAAATCTGAAAACTGAAAATTATTGAGAACTAGCTGATTCCAGCGGCTCCGCACGCGTGCAATTCTGATTTCTGCCTTTCACGCCAACCCATACGAACCAATTCCAGGGATCCAAAACGCCCTATAACTACACACAAAATTTAATAAAAATCGGTTAAGTCGTTTCGGATTAGCTTTGTTACAAACACTGTGACACGAGAATTTTATATATTAGATTATATAGAAAGGCCGAATTATGTGAGTTTATGTATATGCCTGGGGTAATCTTCGCCCCCAAACCCCTGAAAATTTTATACGTCTAAGCTCTTAAATTGCTAAAAAAAGAAAGAAAATCGGTTGACAAACAGAAGTGAGAAAAGGTTCTCGAAGTTTTCGGTCAGCATATATAATAGTTTTATTATATGGTAGGTAAGTATCTAAATAAAAAGATTTTGCGTATATGAATATACGCAAAATCAAAATTATGATACGTATTCAACATGGACGTGAAACACTGGCGTGTATGGAATATTAATGAACGACGAGTCCTGGCTCCTGACCGCACTGAATATTGCCTAGTTAATTTTGGGCACACACGAGGCCTACTACTGGTGTTCAATTTATAGAAACTCTTTTGTTTTATAGAAACTCTTTTGTATTTAAATGAAGTTATCGTGATGCGAGTTCGGAAACAGGAACCGTTCACCAATTACGGGAAGCTATCCCATAATAAATATTTCTATTGAATCCAACGGCACTGTCGCCATGCGAACAGCTACTGTGTTGTACCACCAACTAGTCGGGCACGTATGTACTTGCAGCTAAGTCTATAACACTTTTTATGATATCTTACCATGTACTTATAGAATTTTACTGCGATGTCTAGTCGTATTATGTTTACATGGGCATTTAGAAATGGGAATACCACCATTTGGCATGTATCATATTCCTCGAATCAGTAGATAGGTATTTATTCGAACAATAACCATTTTAGCATTCGGTAGCCGATCGCGGTTTCTTGGCACTACGTGAAACTGCAAGTGCACAAGAATTTATTATTGCTTTATGTCACGCGATGAATACTAATAAGGGTGTCCGCAGTGTCGTCCGTGCGTGCTCCGACGTCGGCTACTCGATTGTGCGAAATATTAAATATTCAATTCCGTGAAACGACCGGAAATGACTGTTTCATTATGCGCGTCGGGTGCGTAAAATGATCGATTTGGATGGCACCGGGCACTAGCTAGCGAGCGACCGCCTCCGCTCCTCTTCTCAGATTCTCATAATTCCTGATAAAGATCGTTCTAAGAGCAGCGGACGCAACTAACGTTTCAAACGTATGTATTTAACAAAGGTTAGTCGGCCGGACACTTCCAAGTAATGACTGATTCACCCTCTTTATTTAATTTTGTTGCCAATTTTTCATGCAGATAGAGTAGCATGGTAGAATACTTATGACTTTTCTCTTTCACATAAAAGGAGACGCTGTAAAATTTAGCTTAACTGCGTGTTGGTCGTAATATATGTTGGCCATCTCTACGGACAGTAGCGAATGATGGTAGCACGACACACAATGACAGCATAATAATGTCTAGTGAGCTGCGCTGCTAAGATGCACGTGCGATAACGATTCGATTTACGATGAATATCATTGGCTCAGACACCATAACGTATTTAAGCATTAAGTATTATACGAAACCGACCCTTGTGCGATAGTAAGTAGAAATTGTAATGTGAGTAGCTAGAAAGCTCATGTGCGTGCTTGCGTGCGCTGGACAGCGGTATCGGCACCCCAGGGCCAGTCGGCGGATCTGAAGACGCACGCAAGCATCTTCTCGCTAATCGGTGTATATATCGACAGACATACTCATGCAATTAGTCTTCTTGGTAGTGAACGATACCTATCAATCTAGGATCATGATAGAACAACAGTGAAGTGTTTTGAATGTTTGATAACAGCTCTTGTAGATTTTGTATCTAAATATAAGGTACAGGCAAGGTAATATTTAAGAACTGCAGTGTCAAAGTGTGAATGCTAGCAGGTATAGTCTATAGTCATATTATAACGTTATGACAATTCTATTATAATATCGAATAACGATTGTTTGGCAGTTCTATAGCTATGTTAATGTCTCCTTAGATGTTCTGCATGGACTTCACTAAAATGTTAGATAAATAGTCATATTTTTTATTTGTTAATTTTCTTTAAAATTAGAATTATAAACGGGATATTTACCATTTTAATGTAAATGCCCATGTTAATTTTCTGCCAAGAAGTTACGGGATCCACGTTGAGCCGAGCCGCAACATTAGGCAAGCACCGAATTAGACGTTGATCTGCAGTGTTGTTACAGATTGAAGCATTTTGGACTTGCAACGACGTAGGTAAGTGTCATTATATTTATATAATGTTCATATTATAATGCGCGACTCCGCCTGCGTCCACGCAAGCGGAGTCGGTTATAGTGTTTTGGTCATATCTCCGGTTCTACTTAACCACTAGCAATCAATCATACGGATCAGCTTGTTAGTCTAATCAAGACCATCTAAAAGAAAAAACTGCACTTCAGCGTCCATCGCGAACAAACAGCCAAGAATTAAAAAAAAAATGGAGCTCTGAATCGTTCATATAATATGATCCAAGTTTTTCTTTTAATATCTCCAATGCACAGACACAAATAATATTCAATTTTATAATAGTAAAAAAATAATGGTATAGATTATTGTGTTCAATCTCGAGTTCTAGACATCTACTCTCGTTAACGGTATTTGGTTTTTTCGATTGCCACAGTCAGGCAGTCTGTGAAGTCTTGACTAGAATAGTCAAGACTTCACAGACTGCCCATTGAAAGGGTCTTTCTATAAGCAATATAATTAATTACCTAGGTACTGTCATTTACCAGGGCACGCCGCAATAGCGGCGGTAAGGCCCATCATGGAGGATTGGCTAGAGAGGCGACACGGAAGCCTCTCGTACCGACTGACGCAGGTGATCTCCGGTAAGGGGAGCTTCGGGGACCACCTGCATCGGATCAGGAAGGAGCCAACGCCTGAGTGCCATCATTGCGACGCGAGCGAGGGCTCAGGGCTGCACACGCTGGCGGACTGCCCGGCGTGGGAGGCACCGAGGCGTGGCAGCCATCGGGGTGGGAGTCCTCTCGCTCGGCAGCATGATTGCAGCAATGGTGCGGAGTGCGAGCGCGTGGATGCCGCCACCTCCTTCTCCGAGCATGTAATGCTCGCGAAGGAGATGGCGGAGCGCGCCCGGGAGAGATTTAAGACTCTCCCGGACCGCTGAGCCCGGCGCCTGAGTCGCCGGCGAGCATGTTGCATGCTCGCCGGCGACTCAGGCGCCGGATGTCGCTTTACGACCTCCGTCCTCCATGAGCACAGGCCTGGGGGTGGCAGGTGAAGCCGCCTGTCACTCCAGCAGAAGCAGGCCGGGACGGTGGGGCGACTAGCGCCCCTCCCCCAAACCGGGGCAAGACGGGGACACCGTGGTTCCCAAACCCGATGGGACCATCTCGAAACCGGAGATGGCCCAGGGTCAGTCGGGGTGCGAGGGATATGCTCTATGGGCAACCTTACACCCTGGCGTGTTAAGACCCGAGACGGCGTGCGGTTTTAGTCGGTTCAAGCCCGACATAACCACCCCCGCTGGCCGGCGGGGGGGTATCCGAAGGGATTTCCGCACGAATAAAAAAAATAAAAAGGTACTGTCATTTATCCTTTTTGTTTATTATAACCTATTATTTTTTATTTACAATTTGGTTGATGAGCTTTGATTTTAAGCAGCCAAAATAAAATGCCAATATAAAATAAATATATACCTGCTTAACAGGTACACCTTGATATAATCGGATAAACGCAGATTCAGTAATTCCAATGATTAACTATAAGCTAGAGTATATAGGGGTAGTTATTGACTACACGCAAACAGTACAGAGCGTAACCTAGTACTAGTATTACGATAATTTCCTAGCATTGTAGAACTTTTTTTACAACTATAACTCAAGCAAAAAGCTTATGTAAATTGCAAGCACGACATTGAGTGTTATTAACTTATTGAATAACTAAAGTGCAATTAAGTGAGATACCAAGAAGTGGACACCTACGCGACTTGCTGTAACGATTGTATAGTTACTCGTATCTAGTTAAGAACATTGACAACCCAACAATTGTTACATTAAAGATATCATTATCTATAAAAACGGCAAAAATATCACGTTTGTTGTATGGAAGCCCCCCAAAATTGGTCAAAAAGCAAGATCTCACAGTAAAAGGAATAGAGTCCAAAATAAAAAATGTTGAAATTAGAATGGCTCGTTCTTTTTTATAGGTATGGAACCCTGGGGTGTGTGTTGGGTAACCTCCTCGAGTGTCGCTCCGATTCCGATCCCGCTGCAGTCCGGGGGGAACGGAATCGGAGCGGCCGGTACACCCTGGGCGGCGGTCAATGGCTTCCCCGTCACCCCTTCATAGGGTTGGCATTGATCGTCGGCCAATACCCAACGTGGCGGGAACACATCGCTCTCCGTACTCCTCTGCTTTCAGAGGAGACAGGATGAGCGATGCTGTTAGTGGTGAGATGGCCCAGGGTCAGCCGGGGTGCGAAGGATATGCTCTATGGGTAACCTTACACCCCGGCGTCTGAAGACCCGCGAAGGCGTGCGGTTTTAGTCGGTGCAAGCCCGACATAACTGCCCCCGCTGGCCGGCGGGGGGGTATCCGAAGGGATTTCCGCACGATAAAAAAAAAAAAAAAAAAGGTACGGAACCCTGTGTGCGCGAGTTCGACTCGTACTTGGCCGGTTTTTTTATAACTTGTGGATAGTTTTCAACTCTTTGTCTTTACCATTATATTTCATGCATCACTATTATACCAATTGCCACAATCAGGTACGTCAGCCTACACGTCCGTTTGACTTTCAGAATCCAGGGTCAACCGAAATCAACCGAAAAGCCCAGTTAACTAAGATATTTCTAGAAAATCGTGAAACATTAATCTATTAAGATGTAATTCTGCGAGTTCCAAAAATACCTTTAGTAAGAATATCTTTCTTTTTTCGTACCGGTAGAAACAATAATGGACAGAAAATCTATGGCAAAACGAGGACAGAATGTTTTATCTTGCTCATCCGCAAGCCGGTACACACCTATTGATTGACGAACGATGCTCTGGGGCAGGTTTTTTCTCAGAATTGGAAGTTTAGAAGGCAGTTGCGCATGTAAAAACCATATAAGCCAAACCCAAGGAAGCAGAAGGAGTAAGCGGACCCCGATCTCCGAGTTGAAAGCAGGGGATGCAACCGGGAACAACGCTTGGCTGATGATAATAGCGGTGTCACCTTTACCAAGGAAAGGGGAATATGGCTCAATAGACCACCCATAAAAGAAGAGAAAAGTATGTAGCCATTTTTAGCAACCCAAGGAAGCAGAAGGAGTAAGCGGACCCCGATCTCCGAGTTGAAAGCATGGGATGCAACCGGGAACAACGCTTGGCTGATGATAATAGCGGTGTCACCTTTACCAAGGATAGGGGAATATGGCTCAATAGACCACCCATAAAAGAAGAGAAAATTATGTAGCCATTTTTAGCATACTGCGCCTAAAGGAGTGCAAAATTTGGCATAGTCAATGTAAATAAATTTTAATGCTCAATCCAGGAATCCATGTAGGTAAACGATCCGATCACTAGTAAGCCCTTTGTTATTTCACTCTAAGTTATAAAAGACTCAAGTGATACCAGTCACAACTATCTACCTCATGAATCATAACGTACTGTAATTTATACCATGTAATAGGTATAAACTGGCATAAAAGCCTGATGGTAAGTATAGAAAATAGCTGTCGATAAGTGTTGTCGCCCTTGGATATACCTTTTTATATCCTTTACCACATGACATAATCCCAAACCCCCATTATTATGTCTTAAATTAATTTTAAATCTGTGATCTTTTTATGTGCGTGGTGTCCTTAACAGACCTGGAAACAGTTTATATTTGCAGAAGCTGAGAGCCTATAAAGACTTGGAGCGACTGCGAATCTCAAGACCGACAGGGATGGCGGCTTCACTTTGGACGACACGACATTAAGTCAAGTAAGTCATTATCCTTTGTTGCAGTTATTAAACACTTAAAAAATAATAAGTTCATCCACGCGGGAGAAGTTGCAGGTTAAAGTTAGTTTAGAATAACAAGTATAAACAAATTGGGAACCAGTTTGTGCCAAAGATGAGTTTTATCATCACCACGTGTTAGTGAGTCACACAACGACACGACAGTAATTTTAACAATTCCCCACAGACCGTAAAAAAACTTAAAATTCTAGGTATAAACTTTTATTCTAGATATATTATGTGTTCTGTAATAAATATAAAAATTGCGATTGCTTATGAATCTTATGGTTATACTAGCTGCCTCTATTTCATTCCCACGCGGGTCAAAAATTTCAAAAACGCTCTAAGGTATATTTATTCATTACCAAGTGCCTAATTAATAATACAAAATTTCATGATGTTATCGTCGAAAATGACGAACATTCATACAAACGTTCATCGCCTATTGGAACCAATTCCAGTCTTTTTTCGCGATAAAAGGTATCCTATGTACTAAATCTCTGAACCAAATTTCATCACAATCAGTTCAGTGGTTTACTTGACAGAGTTACTGTCGCATATAAAATATTAGTATGGAAATATTATCCATACTTCCATACTAACGGTGTAACGTGGCATTTATTTATATGAAAGAAGATATTGCAGCTCAATGAGTAATAATGAATAAGTATGTCGCTTGAGCAACCAAAGCAGTCATGTAGTAGTTATATTCAGCTTTATAATAGATAAATTATAAAATATACAAAATAAAAATAAATATTAAGTTACACACAGTATCTTATCACTGTGTTTTGAGAAAAAGTTTTATTAGCTTCACCTGTAACTAATAAAGAGGCATATGGGATAGATGACTATTAAAAAAATACACAGGTAATTGTTTATGTTTTCACTTCTGTCGGCACTCCCGGAGTGCCACTTCCTTTCTTTTACTTTTCTTTTAACTACACCAATAACTACCTATAAATGTCCAAATTGAAATCCATCCAAAGGTTGCCTGTAAGAAATAGCTTTAGCGATAAGGCCGTAATTTGTACATTATGTTGACAGTGTGTATAATAAAATATATGTACAATAAAGTTTATTTCTATTCTATTCTTTAATTATTCTATATGTAGTACTCAAATGCGCTATAGAAATGTAGAAAATATCAGAACACCATGAACACCACAGCGAAATTATTAAGTATTTTATGTATTTTATGAAATTAGATTGCTCAGCATGAAAATGGATACCGATGTTTTTCAGGTTACGATGTCATACGTGAAGCCATGAGCATAAGATAGCTTCTTCAGCAAAACTTCTGACACATAAATTACTGGAATTCGCATAGGCAGTCCCTAGTATTAATTGAATTCTAAAGGTGAAGTTTAATGTGCATATTTAGATATAGGAACTATATGTTATAGGGTTTTATATTACAGTTTACTAAGAACAGTAATAATATAGCTAGTATGAATGAATTCCCATTAAGAAACAGAAAAAACGTAGATGTGTGCGTTTTGTGTACTGAGAAGGTGACACCTCAGCGGAGGTCCCAGCATAATGACTACTCAATATTTGCTCGGGGAGACGGTTGAGGCTCGGCGGGTGCGAGTTGCGACCGACCGACACACCGAGATGCAGGCCGAATGTTAATTTTCACAATAAAGCCATTTGTTGAACGTGCATCGCCGTCATAACGAGCTCGTGCTATACATTTCACGAAAGCTTTATATGATTGCCATTGTATAAGATTTACAATCAGAACGTAACCACCATCGGCGCTTTGGCACTAGATATCGATTAAGATGCAGCTAGCATATCGTTGACGCAAAAATATAACATTCTTAACATTAAACATTCTCACTCGAGTTCTAATATGTGACAGTCATTTTTATGATGACACTGTTAACAATAAAACGTTTGATGTGTATTTCCCCATCTTATGCTTCTGTCGTTCAATATTGGATTTCCAACGCGATATTCCCCGCTAATGTCCAAGATGGTTTATTATTAACCATTATGAACTTTTAGCATCTACACTGCATGTCTGATGATAAATTATAAGTCATAAACCAAATTAATTTTGAAGCCATAATCAATTTAGTGTCAATTTCGTTAGTCTAGTGTAGCTAACATGTAGTGAAATAGCTAATGCACCTGGCTTCGCCAGCAAGTAATACTGATCCAGTTCCCGTGATCCACAGGAACATTGCCAGGATCAAAATTAGCCTATTTCCTATTCCGATTATAATCTGTGTATGTGCCAAATATCACCCAGATCCGTTCTGCCATTTTTGCCAGAAAAAGTAACAAAATATTTATAATATTAGTAGGATTAAGTAAGTAGGTACATGATTATTAAATGGTTGAATGAGAACAAATAAATTAAGAATGGACGTAGTCAGCGATCCATGTTATGTCAATATTAGCTAAGTATTCGAAAAGAAATGTGTATTTATGAAGTAAAACACCGGCGTGTGAATGGTGAGGGACGGGTACGTGGTTCGTGGTGGCCAACCGTTCGATCTCAGCAAACTGACATTTCCGTTCGGAATCATTACCGCTCGCTAGCTTTCCAAAGAATAAACCCGTCTATATTATGCATACTGCAGTCACGCGTTCCTGTTCTACACATTGACGATGACGTCTTCAACTATTTGTTCCGAGAAAATAGATGCTAACGTTTTAAGCATGGACGCTGTCGCATCGATCAAAATACTTAGATTAAAAATTGTATTTCAACGAATATCATTATGTTTTAAAACAAACTTATACCTCTGAGGGAAAAAACTAGAATGCATCTACTTTATGATGACATTGGCTTGTCACAACATGCCTCGGACCTAATGATCGTGAGCTACTGCGACGTCCAGGTAGCCACACCTCATCATAACTAATTTCAACGTCCGTCTCGAGATGTTACCAAACCATTGCCCTTAGGCTGTTCATAAAATATTCAAATTTCGAATAAGCCACTTAGGTTTTATTAACTCAAGAGTATCCTATTATTATCAATAGAGATCTATTTTTAAATAATTATTTCTGTGAATTCTTTTTACTTTTCTTATATGTCTAATAAAAATTACTAAATTAGTTTTAATAGATGAAAAGAATAAATTCTTAAAAATTTGAAATAAGCTATTTGAACATTTTACAAAGTTGTGACCGAACAATATCATAAGTTTAAAGCTGTGATTATTATGAAGTGACGAATTAACTGGCGTAACAAATGTTGCACAAACACCTTCATCCTAACAGCGATGTGAGGGGTCTCTTAGAGTCTATAGAATATAATTGAGGGTTCTATTCACATGAAACACCTCCTTGTCTCACTATAATAACTACAGTGAAATATGTGAACAAAAAATATTTACAAAGGAATTGTTACCTACTAGTCGAAAAAAAAAGTTTGAGGGAGATCAATATTGTAGATAAATAAAACGGTCCATTGTGAAGCCAGCGCTGCCGTGCCCGCGCTTTGGGCCAAGCACCCTCGAAGCCTCGACCTCTCACACCGTGCGCCTGAGCACACACAACTTGACACGACCAATAAAACATGATTTGAGTGATTCATCAACGCAAGCCATTTTGCAACTTTGTCTGGGAATTTGGAATTAGAATTCACGTCATTACAGATAGGCAGGTAGGTACCAATTATTTATAGATGATGTAAGTATTTTAATATTGGTAATCTTGGTACTCGGAAAGCCTGCGTCAGAGCCTTGTTCTTCAATCAGCAGGTGTGTGCCAGCTTGCATGTGAGGTTGGCTTGACGCCTGGTCTTGGTGGCGCTCAAACACAACACAACTTAGTTAATAGTGTTATTAAAAGGTAGGTATTTAAAAGATCCGATGAGATTTTTTAAGGCAACCCTGCGCGATCCCTTTCTACCATTATGGCTAAAGCATTTACGTACGTGTGTGTTAACATATAGTTATCATTAACTTCATGATTTCATATGGATTTAGATTTATTAAACATATTTTTAAGTTGCAGACAATGACCAGGAAGTAAATAGACCAACGAATCCTCCGAGTTAGCAGCAGATCAATGTAAACATATCAGTTCCCAATACTGTCGTAAAAGTCGTTAAGAGATAACACAATCACCAAATTTGTAAAACAAAGTAGATTCCTACTACCTGAAGAAGGTAGAAGCAGTATAAAGCCGCACCTCGAAAATAATCGGTTCAACAAATCGAGTCATTTGAACGTGTCAGAACATGCTGTCGGTTTTTATTTGGGCCCAGTGGGTTGTCCATGGTCGTTTTGTGTATTTTATGACCACTTCATTAAATAATATCGGAAACTGTTATTTTGAGTACCTCTATTGACACATCAACCGACGAGACAGGTGTAAATATTGATGTTAATTAATCAATCCATACCAATATCCGCAGATTTATGATAAATAATTATTGCGATAAAAAAAAGAAATGGCAATAAATAAATTTAAAATGTCAAGAATATCAGATTAGATTTATTTCCTAAATTACTCAGTTGAAAAGAAAATGCTGTAATGCTAGGGCCATACTCATGAGACATGCCGTTAATTACAGCGATAATGGACATTTAACATAGGTGTAGCCACGAATTAACGCTATAATTTGACAACTGCATTCACATTGCCGTTTGACTTTCATCGGCAAGAATGGGCAATGACGTTGACCGTTTGAGTGTAGAAAATGCATTTCACGCGTTAATAGCGCGCAATATTTATCTATGCCCGTTAGTGTGGCGTAAGAGGTTATTTGATGCTACTGTTACAAAAGCTTTAGTATAGTATACAGGGTTAAAATGTATGCTCATCTTTATCTTGGTTTCGGTAGAGATTGAAATGGGGATAAATATTAGTTTTCTCACTCTAATTGGGCTTTAGAAACAACAGAATCGGTACGGCACTATTAAGTACCTAGGCAAAATAGCAATGGTACTGTTGATAAATTGAGTATGATTTCAGTAGAGTCAAAATCAGATGGCAGTGCACAGATCTACATTATTTATAGCTTTTATGCCATAGAAGGTGTACATTTCTGCTTATCCGGTATATTTTGCGAATGTATGGATTGGTTTCTTTTGTATAACTAGCACGATATACTGCTAACAGTTTACGGTCTGAATGATAATTGGACTCTAAAAGATAACCAGTTCAGTTATAGGCTAATATGTTTATAATATGTAGGTATGTAGTAACAAAATTGATTTGAAGAGAATTATCGATGAAATAAAACGGTTTCGAAAAGTCAGAGATATCATATTTTGAAATTTAACAAGCAGCGGTCGAGGTAAAAGCAGGGGAGAGTTTGTTCCCACAGCAGAGAGCACCGGTGCAGGCAGCAGTGCGGTGTGGAGCGGACGATGCATGGCGGGGGGAGGCGGCGGTGCGCAACAAAGAGCCTTCCGGGAACCGCCACAATACAGGTTTGCGGCGCGACGTGCGATACCTTCGCAGATACCGGCCGCGACCGACCAGGTACAACAGGAGACACAATTCACGACCGACGACGAGTATTGTCAACGGAATGAGAATGGGACCCAACGGTATTCTACAGGAGACAGCACACGCGGAACGACCCGTAAAATCATACAATAATGTTGTTACATTAA
This sequence comes from Cybosia mesomella, assembly GCA_946251805.1. NCBI lineage: Eukaryota > Metazoa > Arthropoda > Insecta > Lepidoptera > Erebidae > Cybosia > Cybosia mesomella. The sequence continues at coordinate 21,099,396 of OX276390.1, read as the reverse complement.
AAATTCTGACTCGAAATAAAGGTTGGCTGTTCTCGCTAGCCGCTATCTATATTGATAGCAATCAAACGTGACAAAAAATCGCCAATATTAACTTAACACGGTACTGTACCAAGAATTTCAGTACGTATGACACGAATATTGATAAGCCTCGACGTTTGAACACGTTGAACATGTAGATATTTTATGCGAGTGCATACAAATAGTTTTGCATAGTTCAGAATTCATTATGTTTGAATATTGAACGTTGTAAAAGGGTTGTATCGCTGGGAAGCGGTTTTGTATAAAAGTAAAAGTGGGGTAATAAAATAAAGTTTCCAGGTTGCAGCATCCCGTTCCGGCGCGAGCTAACAGGGGATTTATTACATTACAGTGACATTACCATGTCACTCTCGCTCCTACGCAATAGTTCAAGCGTCACATCACAAGCTCTATAAATAGATACCTACACTACAAAAAAATACGATTACCCTCTCAGGTGTCTAAAGCGATTAAACGGTTGTTAACCATACAATAGATAATACAATACATAATTAATTGCAGTAATTGACAAAATGTCAGCCCGGTCAATTTTCGCATTACTTCTTACTAACTAGTAAATTATTAGCTTGATGATGGCACAGTTAACCGTTATGCAATGTGTAAGCACGACTATGGTGGTAGGTACTTAGTAATCTTAAATTAACGTCCAGCTGTCACGCCATGGTGTCTGCAAGCTCTAGTGAAAAGTATCTCGTTGCATAAATTGATTCACTCAGCAATCAAACAGTTGTTAGTTAAAAAGATAAATATGTACAAGGTATGCAAAGTGTATATAAGTCCGTGTTTCAATGCATGCATACACAGTTTCCGGTATGAGAGCTATGGAATACTTTGAATTATATAAACACGTCTCTTTCCCATTTGGCTAGGCAGACAACATCTTTCAATTTGCTTCGTGTACTTTCATAATTCTTTTCATACATGCTCGTTGAGGATACTCTTGATCTGGCTTTCCCTAAAACATCCTAGATCTGATTGACATACGTCCGCCAAGGTTGAATTTGAATATTTTTTACAATGAATAAAAACCCAATTACATAGTATTTATTCAACTTTTAAAAATACAGCATGCTTTACGAAGGTATATTAAAGGGATATCAATTCCTTCTTGAAGGTTTCGATTTACTAATTATGTAACAGATCCTCAATACAATACATGTTAAACACGATTAAAAAGATAGTTACATACCAACCAAACAAATACGTTTTATTTCTTAAAATGTCGTTCCACACGAAAATAAACTAAACGCTGACGCGATTTAGAAAATTATAAACGCCGTGAAAGTAAATTATGATATCTTATTAAAATTGAATACTTTGCTTATAATTAATTCCGCCTCAAAAAATACAAAAATCTGACAGGAATGCTTCCGACGGCAAAAGAAAACTTTCTTTTCTAATCAACAACTGGCTAACAAACGTGCATCCAAGTCTGCCCATTGTGCGGACTCGACCTTGTAATTTGATACACCTGCTAAAACATATTATTTAAAATTCTTGAAAGACCTCAGAGAATTCCGTGTTGCTACTGCTGCTGCGGTTTAATAGGTATTTACTTTTACACTTTTCACAAGATTAGGCTGAAATAGATTGCTACCCGAGCAACCCGTTCTCGGGTGTGACAAATCTGATAGTTCGGACTTAATTCATAAATTAGGTAATTCTGTTAAATGTGAATGTATAGGTATATAATACGATCTAATATTTCATGACAGAGTTTAAATAAGTAGTGGAGTCTTCACAATTTCATGATGAACAGCAATATGTTTTTTTATTTTTATAAATAAATACTTAATAAATATTCTACGACATTCTACACAGCGCATTTGTTTATTAGTCATTTGTTTAATATCTTAGATCTTATAGGTATATTCAATAACATTAAGTAGGAATTCCTTCAGCTGATAATTTATATCTTTTAGTCAGATGTTTATCGTGTTCATAGTTTTAAAATGCATCAGGGCATTGAACTGGAGCCAAATGAATATATTGTACGATTTCGAATTACATTTGTTTAAAGCTATACAATATATTACTCAATTAAATAGATGTATTTACACCTCACCGCTTCCTGGAAAACATTATGAAATAATTTAGTTACCGAATTCTCGGAACTGTCGCCAGGGCGCCAGCAATTTCCATGTGCTTGGTCGTGTGTCGCTTTTATTATGACAAACTAATAACAATAACCACGCAGATAACTAGAATAGCTCTCATACCACACACGACACACACAATTTTCAAAGTTAATACGTGGTCCACTTCAGGCCCAAACATTTTTGCACCGGTTGTTTACGTAACACATTCGGCTCCGTTTGTCAATAGCTCATGGGCTCATAGGTGATGAATCGGTCACTGCGCTTAGATCTTAATCTATCGTGCGGATTCGTGCGTTGTAGCGGGCTGATCCGCAAAATGACGCACCGTGCAAAGCCGTCGTTAGATTACTGTCTCGGGTAAAGACGTATTGGGTTTTCTTGCAAGGAAATTCTCTGCAAAAGAACGAAGTCTGGAAATGTTCCCGTATAAAAATACAGCTGGACACAAGTGGGTGTAATACCTACACCTTTGTTTAGCCGGCGATATATAGGTATATGTGTAAATAACATACTTGTTATCTTTTATGCGCTAATAATAGCTTAAAAATCACATTCAATTGTCGTTTTCGTACGTTATTTACTTTTCATTAAATGTTATCACTTCATGAAATATGTAGTATCACGGGTAGGTACTACACCAAAAAAAATCATTGGGTACTTTTTTTACCCGGAGTGGGGCCAGTTTCCGAAATTGTGGAAGACGGGGAAACTGGTCCTCATCCAAAAGGAGGGGCGACCGGCGGCCTCGCAGTCCGCCTACCGGCCCATAGCTCGACGAGGTGTGCAAACTGTTTGAAAGAGTAATTCCGAAGCGTCTCGTCGAGCACCTCTCTAGAGTGAGGCCGGACCTGGCGGATGGCCAATATGGCTTCCGCCAGCGGCGATCCACCGAAGAGCCATCATGCGCGTGAGGGTTCTGGCGGAAGATGCAGTCGCCCGAGGTGAGGTGATGTTGGCGGTGTCCATAGACATCGCATTTGTGGGCAACCTTACACCCCGGCGTCTGAAGACCCGAGACGGCGTGCGGTTTTAACCGGTTCAAGCCTGACATAACCGCCCCCGCTGGCCGGCGGGGGGGTATCCGAGGGTATTACCACACGAAAAAAAGGTACTTTTTTACCCGGTACTCCCACAAGCACAAGAACATGGTAAACGTTTACCAATACCTATGAACATGCAACATCAGGTTGCTGAGTGTGAACGCCAGAACTGCCTGGAGAGGGTACATGTCCACGAGACGTTGAATTCATGCAATGTGATTGGTTAACTATAGCGCGTCTACACAGCAATTAATAAACCTTTTGTCCTATCCAAGCAGCTCTGGCAACGATACTCATCAGCATAAAAAGCTGGTACCTAGTAACTATGATTTTGTGTAGAGTCGTATTTCTGCAGTCAAACATCAACAAATTTGAACGAGAAATCCCGTAATGCCTAGGTTCACTATAAATTACCTTTGATAAATATTTAGACAGTGAGCTATCTTCGTTTAGATTTAGACACATACGATAAATGAGTTGTAATTGATAACATGATTAGAATGTGATTCATCGAACTGCGATAAACTATCAAGGGACTGAATAGCAATGTGATGCCAATGATATTATAACACAATGGCATAATGTTGCGTCAATGCATTTTTTCACGCACACGTGGCTTACTTCAGAAGGAGAACGGATAGAGTAGGTGAATAGGCGGGATGCTGTACATTAAAAAAAAGAATAGGAAAAAGAGGCCAAGTGCGAGTCGCACTCGCCCATTAAGGGTTCCGTAGCAGAAAGTAACATAATATTGTTTCTTTTTACATATTTATTGAGCTGAGTGAGACGAAGTCGAGCGAAAGCTCCTCATACCAGACTTCAGGATTTTCTTTGTCACAGGTCTCCTCCTAAACTACTAATCCAATCAGAACGAAATTTGGCATGATTAAAGAGGTCAATCAGAGGAAGGTTTATGGATATATTTTGATAAAATTAATGCTACCACAGAGGAATGATCACCGTTAAAAAAATCCAGATGGATTTACATAATAACCGCTCGAGACACTGTGACCAAATTTTACACGCTCAGAAAGCATGTCCAGAGTTGTGACTTTTAAAAAGAATATTCAAAATCGGACTTGCCACGGAGGAATAATCACCGATAAAAACAAACATTGTTTGATCAATGTAAAAATTTTGCACGTGTAAAATCGAATTTTCGAATTTGAAATATCACATTCCCGGCGAAGCCCTGTGATTTTTTTTCCAGAAAAAAATTTCGATTGTACATTTTAGAACCTTAAATAGGTCGTTTTTACATGTGGGATGTTAGGTGTTTTTACACGATGTCTCACTCAGCTCAACATTGCAAGCAGCGATTCGCCTTGCAGACCTAGTATTTGAGTTGATTGAATGAAAGGTAAATTGCGGTTTAAAAATGATATTTTTGAAGATCTATCCATAGATACCACACAAGTATGGGTTTGATGAAAAAAAAAAATTTGAGTTTCAGTTCTAAGTATGGGGAGCTCCCCAAAATTTTTGCTTTTTTTCTATTTTTGTGTGAAAATCTTAAGGCGGTTCACAGAAACATCTACATACCAAGTTTCAATAGCATAGTTCTTATAGTTTCGGAAAAAAGTGGCTGTGACATACGGACGGACAGACAGACAGACATGACGAATCTATAAGTGTTCCGTTTTTTGCCATTTGGCTACGGGACCCTAAAAAGGAGAGGGAGGAAAAGCCTCTGGAAGTCTTAAAAATCGTAGCTTACTGCTGTTAATATATTATGCTAAGTGAAAATTAGTACCTATTTATTTACTAATTTTCTCGCTCCTTCCGATGGAAAGCGGTTAAATTTGATGTGATGCTTGACATGCGAGCGGATAAAAGTGATCATTGGATCACTCGCATGACAGAAACACTTTGTTCCAAGTGTTTGTGTCAAGCGCTGAACACAAAGTAAATCTCTAAGGTTTCAATGGAGCAGCGGTCTTTGTATTGAAAAATCGAAGCAGCATCGCAAGATTGCTACATCTATCTTTTGAAAGATTAAAATACCTATCTAAGGACAGCCCGTTTATGGTTGATTTGAGTGAGGACTCCGCTGTATATGAAAAATTATGAAAGTGTGTTGTGCTAGTAATATGTTATCCCAACAAATTTATCGTCATGGAAAAGAGGAAAAATATCGATAAAGGTTAGATTGTTACTCTCACTAATATTGGGTATTAATAGGCTGCTATATGAATAAGTAAGTAGTAAGTATATCGAGCTAATAAACGCATAGGTATATAGATAGAACTATCTGGTGTGCGCAAAGTGTGCGTGATGCTATTATGGTTTGTAATTTTATTGAACAAGTTGAAACAAGTGGATAATGATATAATCCTCTGGATTGACGACCTAGTGTTTCATATCAGAAGCATTCTGAGTATTTGTGAGTCACGCAAATGAATTATTTTTCAAGATATTGTTTAGATTACATCGTGTAACAATCGAAAAATACTCAACTTGTGTTTGTATGATTTTCTTCTATGATTATGAATATGTATGTGCAGGGTGGGTTGCTCAAGTAAAAAGTAAGAAAAAATATCTGTTTTATTTGGGGCACAGTGGTGAAACGGTGTCCTATTATAAGTGTAAAAATACTGTGAAGTTTGGCAGTACTTGGTATTCGTCTTCGGCCTCCCGTTTCAAAGGAGAAATTTTCAAAAAATGTGGTTAGGAAATTCGTCACATTATGGCAGAAAAAGTTACACTGACCAAAGTTATTTATCAATAACAGTCTTAAATGAATAGTAATTATGTTTATTACATAAAGATAAAATTAATTCACAAATCAGTATTATAATAGATTAAATAAATAAACTATTTTATTACAAAAAAAATTAAACGACTTCAATAACCAAAAAAAGCGAGTCGGACTCGCCCATGAAGGGTTCCGTAGCAGCAAGTAACATAAAATTGCCTTTTTTTAAATTTTATATTTGAGTTGATTTATTAAATTTATTATTTTATTATTAATTTGACGTATTAAATAGAAATTACTTACTAGATCTCGTTCAAACCAAATTTCGGTGGAAGTTTACATGGTAATTAATGTACATCATATATTTTTTTTAGTTTTATCATTCTGTTATTTTAGAAGTTACAGGGACGACGACACACATTTTACCACTTTGGAAGTGTCTCTCGCGCAAACTATTCAGTTTAGAGTAAAATGATATTAGAAACCTCAATATCATTTTTGTAGACCTATCTATAGATACCCAACACTATGGGTTTGATGAAAAAAAAAAATGTTGAGTTTCAGTTCTAAGTATGGGGAGCCACCAAATTTTATTGTTTTTTTTTCTAGTTTTGTGTAAAGATCTTAATGCGGTTCACAGAATACATCTACTTACCAAGTTTCATCAGCATAGTTCTTATAGTTTCGGAAAAAAGTTGCTGTGACATACGGACGGACAGACAGACAGACATGACGAATCTATAAGGGTTCCGTTTCTTGCCATTTGGCAACGGAACCCTAAAAAACACTTAAAACTGTAGAATAACTGAATTGCAGATTTAATTCTAAAGATATAAAAAACACGTACCTATTTTTTTTTTCGTGCGGAAATCCCTTCGGATATCCCCCCGCCGGTCAGCGGGGGCGGTTAAGTCGAAGAATTTTTTGTTGAAATCGGTGATAATTAAGGTAATTCGACTGGGTGTATTCGGATTCAGATGAGCTACTTAACTTCTTCGTGTAGCTGCAGCTGAACATCTCAAAATGTTGCTACATGAGCTTTACGCGGCGGCTTGTGACTATAGACAGTCATCTCGAAACCGGAGATGGCCCAGGGTCAGTCGAGGTGCGTGGGATATGCTCTATGGGCAACCTTACACCCTGGCGTTTTGAGACCCGAGACGGCGTGCGGTTTTAGTCGGTTCAAGCCCGACATAACCGCTCCCGCTGGCCGGCGGGGGGGTATCCGAAGGGACTTCCGCGCGAAAAAAGAAGTACACCAAATCATCAATAGAGTGGATCATGTTCGTGACCTAGGAGTGATCCAAGATAGTAAACTCATATATGACAAACATATCGATTACGTGGTTAATAGAGCATTAAAATCGATGGGTTTTATCGTGAGAGCCTCAGCATTTTATCAATCCTAAATACTATTTTGTTCATATGTTCGCAGCCACCTTGAGTACGCATCCCAGGTGTGGAACCCGCAGTACTACACTTATATATACCGTAAAGAAAGGGTGCAGACAAAATTCTTACCATTCTTCGATTTCAAAGCTAAACAATTTTTGTCTGACTACATTGCTAGATGTAAACGGTACCATTTTCTTCCGCTGGAATATAGGCGTAATGTAAGTGACGTCTGTTACTTGGCTAATATAGTAAATGGCTCTGTTGACTGCCCGGAACCGGGCGCGGTGGTTTTCTTATTCGTAGTGTAAGAAATATAATGAGGTATCGATACCCCAGACTTAGATTTGTTCTGTACAAGCTCGAACATAATTAAAAGACGCATGGGTGATGAGTTCTTTGGGGTGGGTGCTAGCCACCGTCGAAGAACTCAATCAGTGCAGTGCTGTAGACTGATGCGGTACTTTTTGTTTCTTTTTTTATACTTGTTTCTGATTTTTTTTATCTTTATATATGCCTAGTCGTGCCATAAATACTGTAACAAAGAAAAAAAATTCTATTGCAAATAACATTTATTACTTTTACAATTTATTAGTTTAATACATAAATATAAAACCATTTAAAATATAAAAAGCTTATTCGTAGTGGTCTCGCTTGGCTGCATTACAGTTATCAGTTATCAATAGAAGCACGCACTCTTTCCATGGGAAAATTCTTCACTGCCAATCGTATGGATTGTTTCAGGGACACCAAATTATCATGTCCTTTAGAGCAAGACGTACTCTCCAAAACTGACCATAAACCATAATCCAGTGAATCCAGCTCTGATGAAGTTCGAAACGTTCGTTTCCAACCAAGACTGCGTAGACCGAGCTTTATGAACCGGCACCGAGACTTGCTGGAAGGACCATTCTTGGTTATTGAACATGGTGTTGTTAAGGGGCTTCACTACCTTCTCAAGAATGGTATCTTGATATAATTGTGCCGATGTTTTGATACCTTTTTCCCAAAAGTATGGCTTAGTCACTCCTTCATAGCTAATGCCAAGCTAATACCCCACCAAACCATCACTGAAGTCGCATAATGCCCACGTTGCACTCGTCGACTAATTGGGAAGCTTCCTTAGAGCTGTGAGCATAAATACGGTCATTTTGTTTGTTAAAATGTTGGTCAATTGTAAAAATTTACTCATCCGTAAAGAAATTTTTTCTGTGACCTCCCTCCGCTTCAGTAGTTGTTCCGATTTTACCACCCTATTCTTTTTTAAATTATCAGTTAAGAAATTACCAGTACATCTCTTATAGGCTGCAAGTCCTAAGTCATCTTTTAAATCATCACAGCGATTCGGTTCTTTTTATCACCCTACTCCATTTTAATATCGCAAAATGTATTGGCGCCAAAATGAGAAAACACAATGAACAATCATATAAAAATGACAGATTCCAAATTCAAATGTAATATTTTGTTTATTTTTAATTGGAACAGTATTTATGGCCAGACTAAGTATTTATTATTATTTTACCTTTTTTTTTCGTGCGAAAATCCCTTCGGATACCCCCCCGCCGGCCAGCGCGGGCGGTTATGTCGGGCTTGAACCGAATAAAACCGCACACTGTCTCGGGTCTTAATACGCCTCATTTACCTAGCCGTTTTTGGGTCTGTTATGAAGTTTTGTTCTCTAAAAGTATTTTTTGTTTTTAGAACAAGCACACTTGAGAAGGTAAATCTCGAGAGTTACACTTATAAGCGGAAATATCGAAATTTCCAAGACAAAAACGCTTTCAACTGGTTGCCCCCCGGATACCCCCCCTCCCGACTAGTGGGGGTGGTTATGTTGGATTCGAACCGATTAAAACCGAACGCAGTCTCGGGTCTTCAGACGCCGGGGTGAAAAGGCATTTCCATTGAACCCCGGCTGACCCAGGGTCATCTCCGGTTTCGAGATGGCCCCCTCGGGTTTGGAAACCACGGTAACCCCATCTCACCCCCGGAAAAAGGGGGGGCGCACAACGCATGCTTTTGCCAGGGTGACAGGTGGCTCCACCTGTCGCCCCCAGGCCTGAGGTCATGGAGGACGGAGATCGTTCAGCGAGCTCCGACGCCAGAGTCGCCTCCGCGCCTCGTGGGCTCTGCGGATCGGAAGAGACCTGAGTCTGTCCCAGACCCCTTCCACCGCCTGCTTCTCGAGCATTATTTGCAGCATTAATATAAGGAGGCGGGCGGGCGGCCCACGCGCTCGCACTCCGCACCCGTCGCTGTGAGCAAGACGCCGTGCGAGAGGACTCCCACTCAGACCCACCGTAATGTACAGGCACTTGTAGCGTCAAAATCTGTGTAAACACTTTAGCAATTTAGATATTACGTTTAAAATGAACATTGTGTGTTATAAAATTAAAAGGTGTGTTCTCGTTTATATCAATATTCAGATATGGCGGAGTTACGTCGTCGGCTGATGAGTTGCGGGCGGCGCGGCAGAGCAGCGCAACGAATCGCAATCACTACTTCTCAGAATCCTATTGTTTTCGTACCAGGTGCACTAATACCATACCCTATTGATAAATACCACCTTACGCGATTTATGGCTACTGAAATTACTTAAGCAATATACGTAAGTGAGAATCGACACGGATATCTCGCCAACCTGCATGCTTATCTTTTACACGTAAAATAGGAATATTTAGGATTTAACTGTAACGAGTTTGTTTTAAGTCGTAGTTTCTGTCGCCTCCGGTTAGGATTTCATTTCAATTGTTCACTGCTCTAGTATATTACTGATAATAATATATGTAATCTTCTTCGTAGTCTAAATACGACCGACCATAGTTAGAAGAAACTGATTTTCAATCTCCAGAATATGACAAATACGTTTCTGATAAAAACTGCCATTGAGATATACCAATAGAGTGATAAACTTCACTGTCACTGTATGTAGTTGCGAGCGTGACGGATGACGTCTCGGTATGATAGAAATGGCGATATTATTTCAGAACCAAACTCAGTGTGGCTTACCGTGTGAAAATTTTCCCTAAATTATACATTATAATTAATAAATTATATCTTAAATTTTTAGCGTGATTTTTTCGGATAGAATAATACCTATCATATTAACGCTCAGAGTATTCCTGGCCACTTCCCAGAGATGCTGACAGCTTTCGGTAGTAATAATAATATCCATGCTATATTAGTTTCGGAGTCATGGCTTAAGCCATGTCTACCCACAAATTCTTACTCACTACCTGGCTTCACACTTATCCGAAATGATCGCACGGGTAAGAAAGGCGGTGGTGTTGCTATATATCTCCGTTGCTTTATCCCCTACTCTGTAGTCGATATATCGGCACAACCGCCCGTATCAAATGCTGGCGAACATTTGTTTGTGGAAGTCAAACTGCATCACTCAAAAATTCTGCTTGGTGTTTATTACTCTCCTTCGTTACTTGTAAACTTCTTTTCATCCTTTGAGAATCTCCTACACAATCTCACCCCTTTGTACAATCACACCATTATCATGGGTGACTTTAACACATGTTTGCTAAAAAAAGATTCCCGCTCGTCTTCTCTTCTTTCTATTATACAATCTACGAATCTCTATGTTCTCCCTCTTAATGCCACCCATTTCTTTCCAGACTGTGCACCATCTCTTCTTGACCTCATGCTAGTTTCTTCCTCGGACCATGTCGCTAAACATGGGCAATTGGCAGCGGATATGTTCTCCTACCACCATCTTCTCTATCTCTCTTACAAAATCCGCCCACCCAAAGCAAAATCAAAAATATTAATGCAGCGTAATTTTGGAGCCATGAACATTGATCGGCTCAGACAAGATGCAAATGAGATCGATTGGGCGCCCCTATTAACATCAGACTCCCTTGACGAGAAGGTTGATATTTTTAATACCAACCTAATCGCGCTCTACGACATACATGCGCCCATTCGAGCTATAAAACTGAGACATCCCCCCGCACCGTGGCTCACAGATGATATAAAAAAATTGATCGCCAAAAAAAGTGCAGCTAAGTATAAGTTCAAGATGCGACCCACTGATCGTAATAAAGATAACTATCTGACGATACGTAATCACTGCAACAAGGTGTGTAGGAATGCACAACGCCAACATGTCCATAACTCTGTACAAAACAGTGACCCAGCTAAAGTCTGGAAATTCCTTAGATCGTTAGGGGTTGGAAAGCAACGGCAAGAACTAATTCCAACACGTCTCGATATTAACGCTCTTAACCAGTATTTCTCTGCTTCGTCCAACTTCAGCGGGACAGCTAAAAATAAAACTCTGAATCATCTTTCATCGCTTCCTACCCCTGATTACTCTCCATTTGTCTTTAGTCAATTGACCGCTTGTGATGTTGAGAAGAGTATTCTGTCTATATCATCTAATGCAGTTGGCTCTGACTCTGTCAGCCGCAAGATGGTGCTGCCCATCCTTGGTGATATTCTGCCTATTATTACTCACATAATGAACCACTCCATTGCCAAAGGTACATTTCCTACGATGTGGAAAGATGCCCAAATCATCCCGTTGCCCAAAAATCCTAAACCTACATCTTTTTCCGAATACCGTCCTATCTCTATCTTACCATTCCTGTCTAAAGTCCTCGAACGCCTCATCCAAAACCAGCTGAGGGAATTCATCCGTAAAAACAACCTACTTAACCCGTTTCAATCCGGGTTTCGACCGGGACACAGCACCGCAACTTCACTTATTAACATTACTGACGACATAAGATTCGGTATGGAGAATGGAAATCTCACAATACTCTGTTTACTTGATTTTAGCAACGCATTTAACACTGTGGATTTCGACGTTCTTCTTGCCATATTAAGCTCTCTCAACATATCTCCATCGGCTATTGAATTGTTTCGAAGTTACCTGTCTGGTCGCCGGCAGCGGGTCCGACTGGATGATACCTATTCATCTTGGTCTGACACGGCTGCGGGTGTGCCGCAGGGTGGCGTTTTATCTCCCTTGCTCTTTTCATTATTCATTAACTCTATCTCTAATCAACTTCTCTCTTCCTACCACCTTTATGCAGACGATTTACAAATCTACTACCAGACTAGTGTGGACGGACTGTCCCAGGGTATTGCCACGATTAATACCGACCTGGCCAACCTTAGTGCTTGGACCACCATGTATGGACTGAAGATTAATCCCGGTAAGACTCAGATTACTATAATTGGTAGCTCAAGACTTTTACCCAGAGTCGACTGGTCGGCACTGCCCCAAATTCACTTTGAAGGTACTACCATTCCCATAAGTGACACAGTTAAGAACTTGGGCATATATCTGGACAAAACCATGTCATGGACGGCTCAGGTTCAGAACGTTAGCCGTAAAATTTTCGCCGCCGGTGGAGCATTGAGGAGATTACGTAATTTCCTTCCTACCGCAACAAAAATTGCGCTAGCGCAATCCATACTTCTCCCTATTCTGGACTATGCCGATGTCAGCTATCTTGATCTTAATAAGGACCAACTTGATAAACTTGAGCGACTCCAAAACTTCTGTATACGATTCATTTTTGGTTTGCGCAAATATGATCATGTTTCCGAATTTCGTAAAAAACTCAAGTGGTTACCAATCCGCCTTCGCCGGAATACTCATATACTCTCTCTTCTTTTTAATATTTTGTTTAACCCGTCTACTCCTCTCTATCTAAAAAAACGATTTCAATTTCTGTGTGAGAACAATTCTAGACACCTAAGATCCACGGAAAATTTAACCCTGGAAATTGTGAGGCATTCTACAAGCTTCTACGATAAGTCCTTCACAATACAGGCTGCACGATTGTGGAACGCGTTGCCTATAAATATAAGACGAGCACAGTCGCTGTCTACATTTCAAAGACTGGTAAGGGAGCACTACCTAGCGTTATAAGTATTTTATGTATGTTCACTCTTTGTTTTTTTTTTATTTTTTTTTTTCTTACTTCTAGTAAGTATGTTATGTAATTAGTGTGTATTTGCATGCAGTATATTTATTTATAATATATATTTAACTTAGGTGTGTATAAATGTAGCTATGGTATGTATATGTATGTTTATTTATGGTATATATTTTATGTATGTATGTGTATATATAGGCAGGTACTTATTAAATGAAATAATATAATCTCTTAGTCTTCTTCACTTCCGTTTTCTAAATACTATACTAGATAAAATATTAAATTATTATGATTTAGTGTACACCGCAAACTACCCTGAATACTGGCAGTATAGTCCATACACTGGTTGTCTGGAAGAGATCGCAGACCGCGATAAGACCGCCCATTGTACAACTTTCTAACATGTATGTATCCATCGTATATATTCTATGTTTGGTGTGCAATAAAGAGTATCTAAATCTAAATCTAATACCTACTTGAAATGTGCAAAAGACATTGAAGCCTTACAAAATAGTAAGGATAGGAATAAGAAATTAATAAAAATGTAACTCAAATTGAAATACCGATTATGATGATTTATTTTGTTATTTCTATAAGTACTAAACTATCTTATTTATCAACAATTTTATTTTTGGATTTCAATAATTCTACTATCCTATCCTACTAACTATAAACTGTGAAAGTTCGTGAAGATGTGATGTTTGTTACTCAATCAGGCTCAAACGGTTGAACGGATCAGGCTAAAAGTTGGCATAGGGATAAATTATAGTCTACTCTAGAGTAACACATAAGCTTTTTATCTCTGGTAATATTCCAATGGGTGGCGGGAACAGGATTAGAATTCCACGTGGGTGGAGCCACTGGAACAGCTATTATTTTTATAATGACCATCACACAGAGAATACGACAAACCAATGCCAGCAACTTTCGACCTTAATGACATTTCTTTAAAAACATATTTTTGTCATGTATGTCATTGATGACGCTGATCATGAAAGTACGAAAAAAAAATTTTTTTTCCTTAGATTCGTGATTAGCGTCATCAATAGATGTCAATAAACATGATTTTAAACAAATGTCATTAAGGTCAAAAGTTGCTTGTACTTGTTTTTCGAATTCTCTGTGTGACGAAATTATAAAATCAATTTTTTATATCCAAAAATAAAATTATGGAATAAATAGAATAGTAATAATAGTCACTAGATAGAGTCGTAGAACCACCAACTTCACCCAGCGTGATGCACGTTGAACCTTATTCTACGGTAAGTTCAGTTAGGGCCCCGTTCATACAGTATTGTCCTGCACATTTTTTTGCAGCATTGAGTTATACGTCTATTACATTATTACAATAAAATGTTTCTGTCATAATCTGTTCATTAGAATAAATATGGTGTAATAGGTCGTAATTAATTATACTTGTATATAGTATATAGTGTATTTGTATGAACACTAGTACATATTAACATTCTGAAACATAAATTTAAATTGTCTCCAAGAGTGTTAAGAACTCTGTCAAATTAATCAGATCCAATATTTTTTATAAAAAATTTGTCAAAACAGTTCATTGCATTAATTTATAAACCTCCCATATGCATGGAAAAACTAATTTAATTTGTAGTGACTAAATGAGGCATAATGCTTGTAATTTTTATAACGTTTTGTAATGTTATTTTAAGAAATATAAATATAGAAAAGATCTAATAAAGCGTAAAACGTAGTCCCATTCATTCTATTATGTTTTAAGCGCGAAAAACGCACTCTTTCAATTCACATTCTAGAACCCATAACTATGCTTACTAGAAAGCGCTGTGTAGAATGTCGTAGAATATTTATTTATTTACTAGCTGCGCGCCCTGGCTACGCTCCGGTGCAATTATAACACCTTACCCGTGAACTTTCCAAACATTATTTTTTCATACAAACCTTGTCCTGACAATAACGAAAACGAAAGAAGATTTATCTATTTTGGTGCAGTCGTTCAGAAGTTATGCGCGTACATACATTTCGGCGATTCATTTTTATTTATATAGATTTTATTTATAGACATAAATGAAAATCGCATTAAAGTCGATTCAACCAAACGCGAGAAAATCGTGGACAAACATACAGGATAAACAGTGAACCTCCTTTTGATGTCGGTTAAAAAAAAACAGAACATACAAGTGTACCTACATAACATCAACAAATGAGCACAACAACATCTACATAAATAGGTACATTAACTAATCACAGCCCACGAGATTTAAAAAACTTGTTTTGTTAAATCGCACGGTCTAATCGATTTTTTACTCAGTCTGCTGGAAAGAGCAGTAAGTGGAATAACGAATTGTTCACAAGGGTATAATTGTAACAATCTTTACCAGGAACGACTGAACCAACAGCAAATATTAATTAATTGGCTTTCTGGAAATGAGAAATGTGCTAACTAAATTTTTATGGTATATAAGTTGTACGCATTAAGTATTAAGCAGATGCCGATCATAATACACTAGGTATTCCCTCAATGAAATGTTGGCTGCATAACCGGCTTTGTGCCAACTTAAGTTTCGAGTCTCACGGAATGAAAATAAAGATAAACTCCAAAATATTCTATTGATTTCAGACCACATCTTTCGTAAATATTTTAAAGAGTCCCGTCTAAGATCACCGTTCCGCATACTATTTCCCGTTAAAGCCAACATAACATACAAGTAGATACATCTTTTCCATAATGTTGTGTTGTGTTATACCATAGTATTTTTAAATAAACAACCAAAGGGTTATGTATGTATTACAAGGTATTATAAAATTATTTATCATCTTTATTCTTGAAAAAATCGGTTGTCTGTAAAGTCGGTTTACTGACGATAGTTGAACGTGACAACG
This sequence comes from Cybosia mesomella, assembly GCA_946251805.1. Lineage (NCBI taxonomy): Eukaryota > Metazoa > Arthropoda > Insecta > Lepidoptera > Erebidae > Cybosia > Cybosia mesomella. Next base: position 21,083,366 of record OX276390.1, on the reverse strand, counting down.
TCATATTAAATGGAACGCCTCAGAGCGAGGTAACGCCGCATACGAGGTAACGCCGCATACGTCATGTTTTTTCGTGCGTGCAGCCGGCTCCATCGAATTATAAGACGTTGTCACGTCAAAAACTAACGGTACGACACTGTAAGTGCATAACAAAAAGTTAGAGACGTATATTACGAGACGCCTAAATTGCCAATCTTCCTCCTATTGGGACTACGGGCTGGCACGTGTAAACAGGTCAACTGGTAGTAGGTAGTAATTTTGTCTCATTATTTTTTTCCAATAAATCAGAAATGGGAATGTGGATAATATTACGCAATTTGGATATTAGACAACTACACGATGGTATAGGGTTGCCTATGTAAAAGTAGGCAGATTTTAAGGGTTACTTACGTTTCAATAGTTGAATAAGACTAAACCTATAAAAATTTTTTTTTTATTTCAAAAGATAACATAATATACTAACTTTTTTATACCATGTTTCAAGGTTATTTACATTACATTTGTATTATCTATGCTCAAGAAGTTAGAAACTCTGCGTCGTAAACTTTTGTTATACGTGTTGCTTTAAGGGTTAGAGAAAAACGAAAAACACAATTTTCCGTGAATAGTTTTCGAGGACAAAGAAGCTTATTGTATTCCCGTGATAAAAAACACACATTTTATGAAAAACCAAAAAGTATTTGGTGGCTTTGAAGTGTTTGACACGAACGCATAATTATTTATTATTTTTATTATTTATGTATACTCTGCTTAGGAAGCTAAAAAATACATGACCCGTCTGGCGGTAAGTAATTAGTGGTGCTTTACAATTAAACACTGATAATAATAGAGGTGTTGTTCGCATATTGCCAATTTATGCTACTCTCCAAGGTTCTCCGACCCTTTTTTGGCCACCAGAAACATAGGACTATGCAAGTTCTTCTCAACTTTGGTTTATTGTGGGTTGGACTTTGAGGTCACTATTTCTTACAAGGGACCTCACCTACTAACATATCCATAAAAGGGCGATGGTCCGTGGTATGTTGAGTAAATTTGAAATAAGTAACTCATATTCTAAAACTGATGGCACTTTCTAATACAGTTTTTTTTTTGTGCCGAGATCCCTTCGGATAAACCCCCCCCCCCCCCCGCCGGCCAGCGGGGGTGGTTATGTCGGGCTTGAACCGAAGTACCTACAGTGAGTTTAACATAATGTGATAGCAGTGTAGATAGAGTATACCAAGATAGGAAATTCAAACGATTGTTGTGGTTTCTTTTTATAAAACAGTCGATAACTCAAGGCGCTTTAACTGCAAGGCACACTTCCCTCACACTTTCCCGATCTAAATCTATAGGAATGCTACTCAATCTTGGAACGTCTTCTCGGCCCATCCCGTAAGCTTCTCCAACAATACTACTAAGAAGAAGGGAGAAGAAAAAGAGGAAAATGAAAGGAAAGGAACGTAAATGAGGCATCGAGCACTCTCGGAAGGCGTACAGTCTACCTAGCTGCAAAAAATGTAGTTACCACATATTTTGGGTTTTCGGCCTTTTCAAATTTCATGCTTCTAGCTCAATGGGAAGTACCCTAGGCATAGGTTGCGATTACTTAAATATATAAATCTTTTGTCTGCGTTGACTTAGAAATTTGATTTAATCACAGCGCCATGAGATATCTGCATGCCCTTTTTTCCGTGCGGAAATCCCTTCGGATACCCCCCGCCGGCAAGCAGGGGCAGTTATTTCGGGCGTGAACCGACTAAAACTCCACGCTGTCTCCGGTCTCGAAATGGCCCCCTCGGGTTTGGGAACCACGATATCCGTTTTTTCCTTTTGAGTTACAGAAAAATATCAATTTTTGGCTTTTTTGTCACAAATTTTTATCGTAAATATATATTAGACAAATTTGAAGATCTTGCGATTATCTACAAAAATAGTTCGTATATTTCAATTATATGTATACTAGACATGCCGTTCAGAATAAAAAGTGTGTTATACTTCGAGGGTGAGGCACGAATAATTTTGGCGCCCTGGTGATGATCTCATATAAAATATATTTAATTAACTTTATGACTATATGACACAACAAAAAGTGGCGCAATGTTGTGGGTCCGGTGGTGGTCAGGTATCTATATCAATTTTTGTGTTCTGAACAGTCAGTCTAGTATACATAGAAGTCTTTGGTGTACTTTCTTTCTACGACCCATCATTCGTGAGATACAGAGATTCCAAAATTTTTAGGCCTGGAGTTTCTTTGAAGGTTTAATTAAAAAGATAATTAAAAAAGTTTTATTATGTATCTTTGCAACATTTTATTTACGAATGATCTGATATACACCTAATAAACTGTCTTTACTAAGATAATACGATTTAACCCAATAGCCTTTTGGGGTATGCTAACAAGTTAACAGGAGTGGGGGTAACTGACCATAATAACGCCTGGCAACATTGGCCATATTGTAGCCTGGGATCACTACAACACATATCAGATCGAAATACGGCCTGCACATTTTCCGAGCGGATTATCTCTTGGCGCCTACTCTATAGCTATATTTTTGCGTAGGTGTTAGTAGGCGAGTAACATTATAATCGAAGAACGGATAAGTTTATTAAAATGTTAGAAATTTATTAAAAAGTTAAGGTGGTTTGACCTGCGTATTTCGATATTACGAAGAAATTGGGTACTATGAAAGCAATGGCTGGAGAAGTAAGGGTTACGTTTGGTTCCTTTTAAAGGTCATTTCAGATCAGGCGGAAAATGATTAAGCACTTTTAAGAGTTTATTAAATATCAACCTTATTCCATTTAGAGAAAGCTGTCAAATATAATGCAACATTCAAATCTTACCCGAGAAGACAGTAGCGTTGCATACTATTTTAAGCTTTGTTGAAATGAAAGAAAGTTGATATTTAAGTACCACTTAAAAGCTGCTTCAACATTTGTCCGCGGGATCTGAATTTATCCTAATTCGTATTTAGCTATTCCGAGAATAAACAGAATGAGTTGTGAAATATAATTAATTTACTGAGAATGTTATGAGCGTTGAAACCTTAATTAGGTTAAATCACAGACGATCTCTTTTCTTTCAGGGTAAAATATGGACTTGAACTTGAATGTCTTCTAATTCATGTACCAAATCAAATCGTAAACTAGGTACACTAATTCGGAATTTTGCGTACCTTTTTATCAAAGTTCAAACATATAGATCAATTCCCGCTCACTGCAAATATTTGTCAGACCTGAGACGGCGTGCGGTTTTAGTCGGTTCAAGCCCGACATAACCGCCCCCGCTGGCCGGCGGGGGTATCCGAGGGGATTTCCGCACGAAAAAAAAAGGGTGTTTATTATTAGCTACAATATTTACAGAAAAAGGAATCCATGTATGTTTACACGTGTTCTAGTTTTTGAGATAATTTAATCTTTTTTATTACTTATTATTAAAAGCAAAACATTACATTATTATATAATAATAGCAACAAAGAAACCACCATAGCGCTGGGTAATGTGCTAGAATATAATTATTAAAAAAATAATTAACACAAAGCACATCGAGACAGAGCAATGATTTGTGAACGTGTAGTTTACAAAATTATTGCTCTTTCTCGATGTACATAACTGTCCCATACGGGAATCAAATCCAAAAGACACTGGTGTCGAGTGTTGTGGCACTCGACACCACTGTCAGTAGGCAAGTTGATAAGCGTATATAATATTATGTGTTCAGAATCGTTTATATAAAATTACCTAACATTTTTTTTAAAATAACACCAATGTACAGACTAATTTACAATTCTATAATAGTACGTATAGATATTAGATTATAGGACCGAAAACAAACTAAATAATATATTCACCTCTACTCACTCCAGAATTGTAGCTATCTACCATGATCGTAGAAGGTTCAAATAAATAAATAATTGTGGAAAAGTACAAGTCATTTATTCAATATATCTACCATGATCATTAATTTTATCAGGAATTCGAACAACATAGTACAACCCTTACCTCTATTGTATTTTCACAGAATTCCATTGACGTCACTGCACGTTTTTATGGCTGATTCCTAGTAGGTACTTAGGATTATAAACTTATAGTGCCTGTCCACATCACCACGGCACGAAGTCGTCGCCGTGGAACGGTGCGGTGTCGCGGCGCGGCGCGTTGCCGTGCCGTGCCCTAGCACGGTACGGCAACGTCGCCGTGAAACTGTGCATCGGATGGCGTCGAAAGCCGGCGAAACTTCTTCAAAAGCACGGCGACAACGTGTAACTTTGCGGCGTCGTGACGTAGATGACGGCCATTCCACGGCGACGACGTCGTCACCGTGGAACGGTGCGGCGCTGTCGCGCGGCGCGTTGCCGTGACGTGGAAATTTAAGTTGCCGTACCGTAAAAATGTACGTCACGACGCACGCCGCATAGTTACACGTCGCTGTGCCTTATAAATTTTGGGTACATTCTTCACTAAACACCAGATAAATAGCAGTCTCGTTGTAGATATGGACCGCAGAAAACGTATTCTGCTTCTGTTGTTATTAAAAAGACAGAGAGAGAGAAGTTGGAGAAAAAAATGTAAAAAAGACAGTACTGGGTGCACCCATATATTTCAATTATTAATAGTGATGGAAATCATTTCAATAGAAAATATGAGGTGTTGAAAACCTGTGACAACAAATTTTACAGTTATTTTATCTGTATCTGTATCAAGTTTTGAAGAAGTTTCGACGGCTTACGACGCGCGACGCCGTCCGATGCACAGTTTCACGGCGACGTTGCCGTACCGTTATAATGCACGGCACGGCAACGCGCAGCGCCGCGACACCGCACCGTTCCACGGCGACGACGTCGTGCCGTGGTGATGTGGACAGGCACTATGTCGGTTGGACGTTCAATGATTTAATCTTTTTTCACGGCAATGTCATTTATATTTTGTGATCGACATAGTGTCGAGAGAGCATGTATAGACAAGTACCGGCGTACGGTCCCGGTGGGCTTCGGTCGAGGGGGCAATGCCCATTGTCAAACCAGACGATTATCAATTATATTCGCGCGCACAATGGACGAAAATTCCTAGAAGCTTTATGGGTACCGTCATCGGTAGCGCACACCTGTCCTTCATCTCTAATATTGTGTTTAATATTAAGCAACTTTGTATTATCCATAACTTCATTATACGCTCTATATATTCCATTGTTATCTTTTCACTATTATTCATAATAATAGAAGTACAAGACAACAATGAAAGATTTGATTTGAATATTTCAAATCCGTCGAAAAATTCGAGCATCATATTTGAGATGAACTTTGTGGTAGGTAGGAATCAGGAGCAAATTACACAAACTACTGGACCTATATTAAGGGACCTTTTGGGGGTAATCAGCTACTCAGACCGACCGGTAATCTCATATTATTTATCTCAGTAGGTACGATGACGTGGGGTGTGTGTTGGGTAACCTCCTCGAGTGTCGCTCCGATTCCGATCCCGCTGCAGTCCGGGGGGAACGGAATCGGAGCGGCCGGTACACCCTGGGCGGCGGTCAATGGCTTCCCCTTCACCCGTTCATAGGGTTGGCATTGATCGTCGGTCAATACCCAACCTAGCGGGAACACATCGCTCTCCGTACTCCTCTGCTTTCAGAGGAGACAGGATGAGCGATGCTGTTAGTGGTGAGATGGCCCAGGGTCAGCCGGGGTGCGAGGGATATGCTCTATGGGTAACCTTACACCCCGGCGTCTGAAGACCCGAGACGGCGTGCGGTTTTAGTCGGAGCAAGGCATACAGACATAACCGCCCCCGCTGGCCGGCGGGGGGGTATCCGAAGGGATTTCCGCACGATAAAAAAAAAAAAAAAAAAAAAGTACGATGACGTAAGGATATACACACAGGTGAAACCTCGGATAAAAACTGCTAGATGTGTACCTACTTCAAACTTGATGACGTCACAATGTATGGCTGGTTAAATGTACTACTACTGGGGTACCTTTTTTTTTTAGGTTGGTTTCCTGACTACTGTCGAATTTAAAAAAAATTCTTCATAGGAGGTCTAGTTATGACCCCCTGAGTCCGAAATGACCACTGGTCAAAAAGTTTATATATATATATATATATATATATATATATATATATATATATATATATATATATATATATATATGTATGGTTCCACTTCCCAAAATTTGCGGCACTCTCACGGTCGCATTTTTGCCCCGATCGTTTTCAAACTGGCTGCGGTCAAAAATTGCTTGGGTGTAAACTTAGTTTAAGTTCGTGAACGGGTGGAATCCGGCCTAAGGGGACGGTAGGGCCTCACTTTTTGTGAAATCAGTTTTTCCTCAGAATTTCACGTTCCATGAAAGATATTCGAACCGTTCTAATTGTATCCCATAGTATACATGAATACCAATAACTTTTAATTATAAACCTATAAGATTAAAACGTTAACTAAAGTGGAGGGGGGAAAAACCAAAATTTTTCGGGAAAAAAATCATAACTTCTAACCGGTGAACATTCTTGCGGTCGGAAATATTTTTAACCGATAGGCCATTTTTAAGTCTAAAATATATGTCTGAAAAGTATTTCGCTAAAAGTTACCGTTTTCGAGAAAAAAAAATTAAACATGTTAAAAATGCGCTCGGCGTGGGTCATAGAAGAAGCATAGGTCATAGAGGGGCAAAAAAATAAATATTAATTGCTTCACGAAATCTACCTGTGCGTTCCCCCTGCGGGGACGGATTTTTAGGTAGATTTCGATGAAATCGATCTACCTATTGGTTTCTTGACTATTGTCCAATTTAAAAAAATTTCTTCATAGGAGGTCTAGTTATGGTTCCATTTCCCAAAATTTGCGGCACTCTCACGGTCGCATTTTTGCCCCGATCGTTTTCAAACTGCGGTCAAAAATTGCTTGGGTGTAAACTTAGTTTAAGTTCGTGAACGGGTGGAATCCGGCCAAAGGGTCCCCTTTGGCCGGATTTTTAAGTCTAAGCCATTTTTAAGTCTAAAATAAATATCTGAAAAGTTTTTCGCTAAAAGTTACCGTTTTCGAGAAAAAAAATTTAAACAAGTTAAAAATAATATTAACTGCTTCACGAAATCTACCTGTGCGTTCCCCCTGCGGGAACGGATTTTTTTTTATATGTGCGGAAATCCCTTCGGATACCCCCCCGCCGGCCAGCGGGGGCGGTTATGTCGGGCTTGAACCGACTAAAACCGCACGCCGTCTCGGGTCTACAGACTCCGGGGTGTAAGGTTACCCATAGAGCATATCCCTCGCACCCCGACTGACCCTGTGCCATTCGCAGTGTCCCCTCTGATAACAGCAGAGGGGTACCTGGAGCGACCACCCCCGCGGGCCTAGAAGGCCCGCCATACCCCGACCCCCTCGTGCAATGGGGTCAGCTGGCCCTGAAAAGGGCCGATTGGTCAGACTCTTGGCCGTTGACGTTGACGCCAGCTACTCCAGAGGAGCAATCAATGATGCGTCATCGCCCACGTTGCCCAGGGTGCACCAAACTTGGAGGTGATCCAACCAGTCGCACCCCACTACTGGGGTACCTATAATAACACTCTGTCTGATCCTTTGAGGATACAGTGTGACTGTTGCTAAGGTCGACCATTTGCTGAGTAGGTACAGTAGTTAGATGGCCCAGGGTCAGTCGGGGTGCGAGGGATATGCTCTATGGGCAACCTTACACCCCGGCGTCTGTAGACTCGAGACGGAGTGCGGTTTTAGTCGGTTCAAGTCCGACATAACCGCCCCCGCTGGCTGGCGGGGAGGTATCCGAAGGGATTTCCGCACGAAAAAATAAAAAAAAAAGGTACGGTAGTTAATAAAAGTTACAATTTATTCGTTCGACATAAAAAAGCTCCTTGTAATGAAATTATTTTCAAGTTTCCTTTGCGGCGTTTCATAACCAAAAGGTAGAAGGCTCAAAGAAACCTTTATTAATTAAGAAGCGTGCACATTTTTGTTCGCACTGAAGTTTTAACGACTGTTGCGCGTCGTAAAGGTGAGGTGACTTCGGTCTTCGAAATAAAAATTAGTGACAATGTGATACGATTAAGAAACATGGTATGATATTATGTTTTCCAATACTTCGTAAGAAGTTACATTTAAGTGCGGGTTAACGGTCTTTGAAGGCTTTGTACCTACTGAAAGTTCTCTAGAAATGACATAACAGTTGCGTTTGAAGATTTATTTGATTAAGATCAAAAAGGTAGCTACTAGCACAAAAAAAAAACCAGTGGCACTCCGAGACTGCCGACACAAGTGAAAACACAAAAGATATTTATAGAGCCATCTATGATGTAATCAGTTCGAAACTTCATCAATGTCAGAACAAAATAGTTCATCAGCTACAACAACGATGGCGTTGGAAAAAAATGGAAAGCGTCACAGTCACGATGACGGGAGTTCCATGATTATTGTTTATCCAAAAAATGCTCAACGTGCCTAAAGAATTTTACACTTCAAAAACATATTTCTAAAAACAATTAAAACTTTACTTCTGTTAATTTAGGCCAAGACCGCACTTTGCTTGCACTTATGGAGTCTAAGGCCCACTCTCCTACTGCTTCTTTCCCTAATGTTTCTTTTTTATGTTTAATTACTATAGGCTATAAGGCCTTACATTTTAGGCCTTATAAAATTATTTCCCCGTTGAATAATGTCGATGCTGAATAATATATCAGCGAAGAATAATGGTCAGCGAATTTAATGTAGGTATGTTGTTATGTTCCTAATGTTTGATGCTGCAGAAAATGGTTAGCAGGTAAGTAGGTAACACTGATAGCAGCCTCTATAACCCGCGAAAAAATAAAACATAACTTACCATTCGATACTCCGGTATCCTTTCACGCAGCAGTGGATACTTTTGAACTTGTCTTCGAAGCCATATTCGTTGGGCACTGGTTCCTTTGCAAACTGCATCCATGAGGAATTTGTGGTGAAAGTGTTTACAGAGCAATAGCTAGCCCCATTCGCAACGCATACGCCTGTCACGGCCAGTAGTAGTACCAGCTCTCTCCACAGACACATTTTCAATTATTGCTGCATCCTGTAAAAAAAATATATTATAAGGCAGTCACACATACTAGACTATAACGTTGAATAATCGAAGGAATGCAATACGTCAATAAAAGTAATTTGTTAACATAGGCAACTAACTGGCGCTTCTATTTCATTTAAGACTTACGAGTATATCATAATGGCTTGACATCATGAATGAATAGAAAGCTCGGTCACAAAACAATAAACGATTTCTACTATACCTAATATTGAGAACAAACGAGATTAATTAAGAGAACCAAACTGGAGGTTTCACTTGATTAAATATATTAATACAACTAGTGTACGACCGTTGTGAGAACATTATTAATCAATGCTGGTTTATATTGTTGCTTCTCTTGCTGATTTTACTTATTGCGATTTTAACCCCCGACGCAAAATCGACGAGGTGTTAAAAGTTTGACGTGGCTGACGTCGACGTGACGTGTGTGTGTGTCTGTCTGTGGCATCATTGCTCTATTGGAGCAATGATGCCACAGACAGATGGTGATTGTCTTTTTTTCTTGTTTATAAAGGTGAATTAGTCGGGAGTAACCCGCATTATCAGACCCTGAATAACATGTAACACTAGAGAATTTGTCAGACAAAATAAATGAGCCCTAACTCGATGTGTTTGTCTTGTTTAGAGGTTAATTTGGCCACCTCCCTTACTACAATATGAATGCATTGTCATCCAATCTAAGCGTGCATGCAAATTTCATCTCAATTGTTACTTAAAAGAGAAGAGGACAGGCGAACCTCGAAAATTTTCCTTCTATAGTTCGTTTTTTTTCTTGTCCTTGCGGAAATTCCCTCGGATACCCCCCCCCCCCCCCCGCCAGCCAGCGGGGGCGGTTATGTCGGGCTTGAACTGACTAAAACCGACCGCCGTCTCGGGTCTTAAGACGCCGGGGTGTAAGGTTGCCCATAGAGCATATCCCTCGCACCCCTACTGACCCTGGGCCATCACCGGTTTCGAGATTGCCCCCTCGGGTTTGGCCCGGTTTGGGGGAGGGGCGCTACTCGCCCCGCCGTCCCGGCCTGTGTCAGTCGGTGCGAGGCTTCCGTGTCGCCTCTCTAGCCAATCCTCCATGATGGGCCGTACCGCCCTACCGTACCTTTTTTTTTTTTTGCGGAAATCCCTTCGGATACCCCCCGCCGGCCAGCGGGGGCGGTTATGTCGGGCTAATAATAAATTCTCAGAACAATTTTCTAGAAGGAACATCACATCAAAACTTAATTGTAGAAAGATAATGAAGTCTGGTGTGAAGGATATGCGGCATTTACTAGGTACCATATTGGTAAATGAATTGAGTTGTTTTGGGTGGCCGACTTTATAAAGTTAATTAAATTTTAACTATGCGAGTACAGAGTTCTTGAGAAGCTATTGGTTGGGCACATGTTATAAATAGCCCTTTCGGTACAGGGATAGTCTAATTACATTTTTCTGTTAGGCAATTCCCAGTAGCGGCTCGTCGTCTGAAAACATGTTCAATAGAAGACCCCTTATTCATTGGCCCAATAAATATCGCTAGCGAAATGTGGATGTTATACATAGCTATCATTTCTGGGAATTAGAAGCGTAAGTACCTGAATAAAAATATTTTCAACTTGATGTTACAGTTATCACTACATCCACGACAATAGGTAGGTATGTCATAAACTTTAACATATAAGTGATCACGAAAATCAATCAATTCGTCTATTGTAGTCCATGGCAGAATTAGGCCCCTCCCAATGTGCACCGTAGCAACCGATCCTCGGAATTCCTCGATTCCTCGAAAAGGTTGTTAGAAAAAGGTAGTTGACAATTGCCTTTTTCAGGTCGTCAGTCCTGGAGGGGAGTCCTACACTACGTTAGCCGATTCGCTGTCTCCATTCTAGCACAAGCTAGAAGTGGCCAGCCTATTAAGACTTCAACTTGCTTATTCTGCGAGCTGTGTCAGTACTACACACAACTACAACATTTACTGTACTACAGATTAAATTCGAAAGACCAAAAAAATGCAGGCAGAAGTAAAGAAAATTACTTAAATGGGCAACAAAATGGTTCTCAATAACCTATGATGATTGTTCAGTTTCATATTTGTGGAAACTTGGTATATTGAAGAATTGAAAAAGATGATAAAAAATAGGCGGTAAGGGATCATCACACCTGGCGGCAAGATGTGTTTTGTAGATATTTGGGGGTCTCAGGAATAGGAATTGAGTCATAGTTGCCGTCCTCGGATTTTGTATAGTCAAAAACCTGTAGCGCCCAGTCTATTAAGTGAACCGTGAGAACCAGTTGAACAAGAATGGAACTTAATTCACTGCTGAAATCCGACCTAAAATGTCATGCATATCATTTTGCAAAAGAGACGCAATGCAGAGAGATGATAACTGATTACTATAATCTGTTTGCATTGCGCGGAACAGGACAATAAATCACTTTCATAATTATCTAGAATTAGTTATAGAGGTATTGAACGGCAAATAGTTATCCTAAAATCGGCTGATAACACTGGAAAGGCCTAACAAGAAAACAATGAAAATGTTTATGATCCTTTTAATGGCTAAGCCGTCACGATACGGGCGCTTTGGAACGATTTTTTGAACATTTTACCTGCTTTCAGTCACAGAATAAATTATATTATTTACTTCAGTTTTTCAACAGCCATGGCTGAGTACCTTTTTTTTTTCGTGCGGAAATCCCTTCGGATACCCCCCCGCCTCGCCGGCCAGCGGGGGCGGTTATGTCGGGCTTGAACCGACTAAAACCGCACGTCGTCTCGGGTCTAAAGACGCCGGGTTGTCCATAGAGCATATCCCTCGCACCCCGACTGACCCTGGGCCATCTCCGGTTTCGAGATGGCCCCCTCGGGTTTGGGAACCACGGTGTCCCCGTCTTGCCCCGGTTTGGGGAGGGGCGTTAGTCGCCCCACCGTCTCGGCCTGCTTCTGCTGGGGTGACAGGCGGCCTCACCTGCCACCCCCAGACCTGCGCTCATGGAGGACGGAGACTACTAAGTAGCTTTAAATATTATTAAATCTGTTTTATTCGTTTTATCCGTATAAGCATTTTGTATCTTTCAAAATTATAATAAAACCGCAGTTAAATGATACTTCTTATAACATTACGAATATTTCAGTAGGTTTACAATATGTCTGTTCATAATACTAAACCTCTTTTTTTTCGTGCGGAAATCCCCTCGGATACCCCCCCGCCAGCCAGCGGAGGCGGTTATGTCCGGTTTGAGCCGACTAAAACCGCACGCCGTCTCGAGTTGTAAGGTTGCCCATAGAGCATATCCCTCGCAGCATAATACTTTCCGCAGGGACTACCGACCTCCATGATCGGGGCCTGAGGACGGCAGTTGGCCGACTCGCCGTCCTTGCAGAAGCAGGCCGTGGCGGAGGCGTGTCGTGTGTGTTCTACACGCGCCTGCCAACTTACCGACGCGGGATAAAACCCGACCCCACCAGGCGAGGCCGCGGTGGCGGCCAAAGTCCGCCGGTAACCCTGGAGTTCTCCTTTCGAGGGCTGACTCGGGGTGCCTGGCAATGAACACTTGGGGAGTACACCGTGTGGTTTCAGTCGGTCCAATTTCGACACGCCCACCCCATCGTCGGCACCGATGGGGTGAAGCCCGTGGGGGTTTCCACACGCTACAAAAAAATACCTATATCTTAAGTTGTGATTTAGCCGCTCTTCCAGTAATATGCAATCTTAGAACATCTGCAACTCTGGTGACATACCTAATATCACAATATTTATAGTAATTGTTGAAAAAGAGGCCCTCTTATGACCTAGAGAACTGTGAACATAATTGTACATACTCGTATAAAAGACTTAGAAGAATTGACTCGATAAATGATGGTAAAGTAGTACTTACTTTAACTAGTACAGTTAAAGATCACAAGACTAAATCTTGTAAATAGTGTATTTTATTATTATGCGTGATTTAGTGATCACGATTTCATTATTAATTGTATATAAAACTAGCTGATGCACCTGCACGCGGCTTCACCCGCGCGGAGGTTATCGTTTTTTGGTCAATCTCCGGTTCTACTTAACCAATTGCTGCAAAAAAATAAATTATGGTAGATATTAAGTCTGACCAAGGCCTTTCTAATAGGCAAAAACACATCAAAATCTGTTTAGTAGTTGTTGTGTCTATGTCTGTGCGAACAAACCGATCGTCATTTAACATAACCAAAGTATTTTTTGAAATCTAATCTAATTTGCAATTTTATAATAGTAATATAATACGAGTAGAAGAGAAATATACAGATTCTATGGTCCATATCATAGCCTCTCAAGGCGTCTTTTTTCGCATTGTTTTTAAAGATTCGTCATGTCTGTCTGTCTGTCCGTCCGTATGTCACAGCCACTTGGTAAGTAGATGTATTCTGTGAACCGCATTAAGATTTTGACACAAAAATAGGAAAAAAACAATAAATTTTTGGGGCTCCCCATACTTAGAACTGAAATTCAAAATATATATTTTTTTGGTTTGAACGAGGTCTAGTAAGTCTTTTTTAATACGTTATAAGTCGTAAACCGCAATTTACTTTTCATTCAATCAACTCAAATATAAAAATTAAAAAAAAAACAATATTATGTTACTTGCTGCTACGGAACCCTTAATGGGCGAGTCCGACTCGCACTTGGCCACTTTTTTTTCTTAGAAAACTGATTCCTTAGAAAACGCTACAGCAAAAGCAGCAATATAACCTATATGGTGAAAATACCTAATATCTTCAGTAAAACGATCTTCCTCCACAATTACTATAGGATCGGTACCGTAACGTTAGGTAATCATTCAAATAGCTTGATGTCCATAACAAAGGAATGGGTACCTAATCGAACCAGCACGTTAATACGTACGTAAAACCCTTATGTAAATTCTCGGAAAAATAAAACAAACAGGGGCATTCGTAAGTCATAACTCGGCCTAACTGTTTACTCGGAGTTTCTCGAAATATTAGTAATGTACAAATTATATGCAGTTATTTTCTACAGGAGCATCGTTCAGCTTTGTAACAAGGACAGACACAAAAAAAACAAACAATGCGAAGACGTCACAAAATCGAAGGATTATTATAAAAACTATTGTTTTATAGAGTCAGAGAAGATTTTCCCTATTTGTCGTACTGGCAGGTACTATATTTTGCAGAACCCACTATTGTCCTGAATATATACCTACCGTAACATGAGCTTTGTCGTTATTGAAGGAATATAATGAAGCAATAACAGGGGATCGTATACGAAGTGATGTACCTAGAGGTTGACTTGTGCGGGATCTGTATTCCAAAAGAAAGTATTTCTAAAAGCTACCTATTGTCTGTTTTAAAATTTGACTCTATTCAAGTTGCTTCTTAATTATTGCTTATCTCACTACTTAATACACCATTAATACAAGAAAGTACTTAAGCTAAAATAACAAAAGAAGCTCCAAACAGCGTAAAAACATGCACTTATAAATACCTACTATGTGAGTATTAGTCAGTAGGTAATGAAATCTTTCAAATGAATTACTAAATAAAACGACTTAGGTATAAGTTATTCTACGAATTGGCAATTGCGCAAGTGACTGTGCCCTAACCTAGCCGTTCTTAGAAAAGCAATATTTAGTAGCAATGCAGTCACAACTTTTTTGGTAACATGACTGTGAATAGGAACCTTTTTTTTTTTTTTTTTATCGTGCGGAAATCCCATCGGATACCCCCCCGCGTGCCAGCGGGGGCGGTTATGTCGGGCTTGAACCGACTAAAACCGCACGCCGTCTCGGGTCTACAGACGCCGGGGTGTAAGGTTACCCATAGAGCATATCCCTCGCACCCCGGCTGACCCTGGGCCATCTCACCACTAACAGCATCGCTCATCCTGTCTCCTCTGAAAGCAGAGGAGTACGGAGAGCGGTGTGTTCCCGCCACGTTGGGTATTGGCCGACGATCAATGCCAACCCTATGAAGGGGTGAAGGGGAAGCCATTGACCGCCGCCCAGGGTGTACCGGCCGCTCCGATTCCGTTCCCCCGGGACTGCAGCGGGATCGGAATCGGAGCGACACTCGAGGAGGTTACCCAACACACACCCCTCTGTGAATAGGAACCTATCTGAATAATTTAAGAGCCGAGTTTATTTGAATTATGTTACTTGTGCCTACATCCGCCATCATACTAAAGTGCTGCAACGTGCATTCTGGGTGGGTCACGAATAATAAAGCAATCTACGGATTACTGCCTATTCCGTCTAACGTTGAGATAAATATGCCCAATTTCTTAGTTTACTTAGCATTTTTTGTGTACTATTTACAAACCTATCTATTTACCTATAGGTATAGGGTTATATTTCGAGGCGTGACCTCGTGGCAGCCATCGGGGTGGGAGTCCTCTCGCTCGGAAGCATGGTTGCGGCAATGGTGCGGAGCGCCCGGGAGAGGTTCAGAACTCTCCCGGCCCGCCGAGCCCGCAACATGCTCGCCGCGCGTCGCAGGCGATTCAGGCGCCGGAGGTCGCTCAACGACCTCCGTCCTCCATGAGCGCAGGCCTGGGGGTGGCAGGTGAGGCCGCCTGTCACCTCAGCAGAAGCAGGCCGGGACGGTGGGGCGACTAGCGCCCCTCCCCCAAACCGGGGCAAGACGGGGACACCGTGGTTCCCAAACCCGAGGGGGCCATCTCGAAACCGGTGATGGCCCAGGGTCAGTCGGGGTGCGAGGGATATGCTCTATGGGCAACCTTACACCCCGGCGTCTGTAGACCCGAGACGGCGTGCGGTTTTAGTCGGTTCAAGCCCGACATAACCACCCCCGCTAGCCGGCGGGGGGGTACCCGAAGGGATTTCCGCACGAAAAAAAAAGGTATAGGGCTATATTGGGGTGAGACTGGTGGAACTTGGCGGTGATTCACCGCCAAGTTTGGGGCACCCTGGGCAACGTGGGCGATGACGCATCATTGATTGCTCCTCAGGAGTAGCTGGCGTCAACGTCAACGGCCAAGAGTCTGACCAACCGGCCCTTTTCAGGGCCAGCTGACCCCATTGCACGAATGGGTCGGGGTATGGCGGGCGTTCAAGGCCCGCGGGCGGGGGGATGGTCGCTCCAGGTACCCCTCTGCTCTTATCAGAGGGGACACTGCGAATGGCCTAGGGTCAGTCGGAGTGCGAGGGATATGCTCTATGGGTAACCTTACAACCCGGCGTCTGTAGACCCGAGACGGCGTGAGGTTTTAGTCGGTTCAAGCCCGACATAACCGCCCCCGCTGGCCGGCAGGGGGGTATCCGAAGGGATTTCCGCACAAAAAAAAAAAGGTAAGTATAGGGCTATATACATAAATATATTATGACAAATTTCTTTTCTAGCGCCAGTATTTCCACACAATGCCTTACACTGCCTCGCGCACTTATTAAAATGAACATGATACTAATATAACTAGCTGAGCCGGCAAACTTCGTTCTGCCTTAGAATCAAGTTATGTTGGTTAACTTATCAGGTGAATTTATTTCGTGAATGTCTCATTGCACCCCGCCATTAAAGACCAGAAACGGCGTGAGATTTTGGTCGGATCGAGTCCGACATAACCACCTCCGCTGGTCAGCGGGAGGGGGGGGGGGAGGTGGAGGATAGTAAAACTGGCGATTTCCGCAAAAAAAAATGCACAAAGCGGCACAGTTTAGGCGGAGAGAAATCTAAAAATCAAACATCGTGAAAATCTGTCCCACCCGTTTTTGAGTTTATCCCGGTCGTCACTAAGACAACTTTGTTTCATACATATATATAGATAAGAATGTGTAGGAGTAGACTTCTGCAATATTATTAAATATCTAGCGCACATTTTATTGAATCGATTCTCAGCGATTTCTCACAAGCAGTGCTGAGGCTTAAGGCGAGGCACTGCTGTGTCGTGAGACGTTAAAATCGGACATATTCGTTTTTTAATTAAACGTATAGGGCTAATTTCTACAAATGTGTTAGTTAAAATTCTGTTTGAAAATTCCAAAAAGCTTTTAATTTAGTGGATTATTTGAGAAAATAAAAATTGAACGCGCGTTAACATGCTCAAACACCTCACACCTATCACCCACATGACCGGTCATCACCACACAGAAAAACTCCGTGCGACAATGGCATATCCCGCAGCGCTCCTCCGAGTTGGTTCCAGAACGAGATCTTCTCGGCTTCGCTAAGTCCGGCCTGTGGCGCGTAGGCACTTATCAGATGGGTAAAAATGCCATCAATAAGTACCCTCACGACCATAAGCCGATCCCTACAGCGTTTCATTTCCAAGATGTCGCACTGAAGTTCCCGGGAGAGCACCATGACAACCCCATTCTTTCCACTAGGTGTACCGCGTAAATCAGCTGGTAGCCGTCAACAATGATTATAATTTTTTTTAGGGATTTTCTTTAGAAAAGCCCTATTGCTAAGGAGTTGTCGTCGACGTCGTCGTCGTTGCCAATTTTCTGTAACGGTTTTGGGTATGAAGGAGATGAGCTATCGAGTTGCTGTTTTCGGTAATAGATTCGTGCTGGGGTGAACCATTGCAAGATAAAAAAAAAACGCAAAAAATCGCAAAAAAAAAAACGCTAAATCGAAAATCCCTTGTATTCGGCTGAGCTCGTCTCAGGAATTCAACTTGTTTTTCAATATTTAGGACACGTCAATTTGACTTCACTTTGCCTGATGGTAAGCTGAAGGTAAACTACTGCCCTTCCACCGGGTCTCCTGCAGGAACGCCACAGCCACCTTCTGCCTGGAGAGCGCATCGGCCAAATCCCTCGCGCGACCGGTCATCGTTTTAAAAGGCCACGTTGCGAAGCGAAGTATACGGGTTTCAGGCTTTGGGCGTGCCCGCCCCGAACATGGTAGCCCTAACCCACTTGACAAGAGTCGGCCGAGGGTCTTGCACGCCGTTTTGCGGCGGCGTATTGTCCATATCGTGAAACTCTTTTATTTTTGTCTTCATTTAAATTCTGGCATTTTTGGCTTTTCCGGGGGCGACTGCCATCGACCCCCAACCCCGAAAGGAAAGCCAGAGCATCGTGTGTCGATCAGCAGGTGGGGTTGACTTGGGCCCCGAAGGTGTTGGTAGGGCTCAGTACACACCCCCAGTTTTTTCTGCAATGTATAAGTAGTGATGCATAAATATGAAACTACGGCATGTGCCGCCATTATAATAGCGTTAAATATCTTATGACATTAGTGAATCAAATAAAAGAATTTATAATGATCGACATTGGTACCAATACATTATACACGCATATCAAATGGTGATGTATTAATATAATACTAAATATTTGGAACAATATCTACCAGGCGTACCAACTTACATGTACGTTCAACACTACCAAATACTACTACTACCTCTATGTTTTAATTGCTGATGAAGCTTTTGCTTTGCGGCCTTACCTCATGTAGCCGTATTCCGACCTACGCAAAAAACTTGTAACAGGTTCCCATCAGATGAGCCGTGTTCTTATCTACTACCTAAGTGGTACAAAAAATCATTCTCATCATCCGAGCTCCAATCCCAGTTGCATCCTAAGCTTGCAGTTTGGAGCCCGGGATCCGCTCTTCTATTTCTTGCCATAATTTGGTGCAAATTGGCTTTTACGGAAGCGACTGCATTCTGGACTACTGAAAACCTGCGCCAGAGCGTCATCCGTCAATTACCAGGTGTAACGGCTTCCAAATGGAACCCATGGGTGTATGGGTTCCTATTGGTTTATGGATTCTATAAGTGTATGGGCCCCATTAGTGTACGGGGCCCATGGGTGCAGGGGCCCGGGGGTGCAGGGACCCATGAGTGCAGGAGGCCCCCATCAACTAAACAAATGAACATCACTTATCTTTTTCATAATATGGTTCGTATTGACTTTTACGGGAGCTACTCTCTAAGCTGAGCTCTCTAACCTATATTATTATATTGTAATATTATAATTACTATACATTTTATTCACTTTGTTTAAAGTGCTAATAGAAGATCTTAATTAACAGTTGCATCATTATTAGTGTTGAACCACAACACTGTGAGTTAAACTTCGTTGTTTTTCTATGTTGGCAAGAGATACTGTACGTGAACCGCCAGCGCGTGGTGCGGCGTGAAGTGGCCACTTTGCTATGCGAAAAATACCTAAAGTCGCCGAATACCGTCGCGTGGCCTTAAATATGTTGGAAACATGAGTAGTTGAGTACCCTTCGATAAATCGATTATAGTATTGTATACGAGTGGTCTTGCGCTCTTTCGAGTGAGGGGTGGGCGTGGCTCTTTTCTTACTGACTTTGAGAAAATTATAAAAATGCAATCTGCAATAACTTACATCTTTTTGACTATACCTAAAATTTATAAAATGTACAAAATTCTGTAAAATTATTCAAATGATGCATTTAAACCATTTCTAGTATTCATTTTTATATTTATATATATTTAGTGCTAAACCATAATGAAGGTTACAATTTGTTCGAACACTAATATTATTTATTATCGTTTGAGCGGTTTTATTAGCTATCGAGATTACCTGGAATAGGAATGGCATCAGTATTAAACTGGAAACGTTAATATCATAACACAAGAATGTTTTATATGTATATTCTCATGCCGGTGTATCCTGGAAGGCGTAGGCAGAGACGTATTATGTCCATATTTTTGTTCCAACGGTTCTATGTAATAGTAGATAGCGAGCATATTGCCGTCAGCCGGATACTTTGTGCAGACTCCGTGCTGCTACTGAAAATTAGCTAACACAAAACCCAATATCACTATGCCCGTCATGGAAATTGAACCAGTCCATTTACTACCACAGCGCAATTTTACCGATTAAAAAAAAATTAAGCTTAACGATTCTAATTTTAGAAAGGCCGGCGTGGTTCCGTGGTATGCATTTGGTAAAAATCTGTAATGGCATTCGTGAGAAAGTATCAATCATCTGTCTGCACTACTTACAAATGAATTTTGTTTATGCTCAAAAGGCTAGACCGGAGGTAGAACTTCCTAATAAATTCTACTCTAGACTTACCTAAAGAGACAATTGAATTTCAAGTAAGTACATATTAGTGTTAATTAGTTTATTTAGTTTAGTTTAGTTAATTTTTATGATTCCAATTTAATATCGAGTACCTACCTATATCGTCAGCATTCGTGAGTAGGTGCTCATACGATGTATACATGTATTGAGATGTGCAGTAGTCGCACACGAGTTGTACTTGTTATACAAGGACTGCAAGCTTGTTCTGCGGCGAGGCGAGTGATTTTTGCAATTACCGACAGGCGGCACACATATCTGTCGGCAATTTCCCGCTCCTCCCGCAAACCTCGGTGATCGGTTTCTCGGAAACGCACTTGCATCAACTGTGTGCCCGGCTAGTGTGATTAACGCACTAATTACCACGGGCCAAACCGCCTTCGTACAACGTACTGCCGCGCCATACACCACCCCGGTTACATACTCGTATGTCTTACCGTGCAAAAACTTGTGTTTATCATAATTACTATGATATTTAACTTCAGCTAAAGTTCAGGTTTTGAGTGTTTAAGTATACATTGTACGGCTTATAATAAAATACTGCCGTGATAATCGAGATAGCAGTAAGTAGCTGAAGGCAGTGTTGGTAATAATGGAGTTTAAAATTTCGCTTAGATGTTCCGTATTTGTGATGAAAAAATTAAGTATGGGTATAGTTTTATCACAAACCGAACGTTTGAATAAAATCAATCAACATCTTTCACTTGCTACGATCGTAGCACTCGTCTTTCGCTTTTTAATTTACCTATCTATATTATTGCTACACTATGAAATTGTTAATTAGTTGTGTCTGTACATTGGAGATATTTAAAAAAAACATGAGTTATGTAAAATGAGAGATTCTGAACACAAAAATATTTTTTTGGAATACTTGTCTGTTTGTTCGCGATGGACGCAAAAACTACTGATCAGAATTTGCTGCAGTTTATTAGAAAGGTCTTGGTTAAGTAGAACCGGAGATATGACCAAAAAACGATAACAGACCTCCGTCCGGGCAGAGCCGCGGGCTTCAACTAGTATTTTCATAAAATTGTTCTCATGCATGTTCGCCGGTTGCGGGTACTCTTAACCTGGCCATTCCTTGAAACATCCACAAACTGATTGGCATACTTTATACGCCTTGGTCGACCGTTACCGGCTATTTACCATCGTCTGATAAATCTGTTTAGTTAATCTTCTTTCGTCCATACTCTATAATATGCCTGAACTATCTAACTCACAGAAATAATAATACATAGAAGTGTGATACGTGTTAGAAGCGCGAGGTGCCACTTCGCAATGATTTACATAGTTTAATTTTACACGGCACACACAAGGCTCAGTCTGTGACGAATCACCGCGCTGCATCACATGAATGATTTATTCAAAACCAATTAACCATGGTTTTGAATAAAATGCTGCGTTTCGAACTGTATCTATGTATGAACTGGGCATCTAAAGGGATTACATTTCACCGGTAAATAATTTAATTCAGTAAATTCTATTATAACAAATAAATAAGAGAGAGATTCGATTCTCAGCACTCCATGGATTCACCGTGCGGTCGCCGGGTCCATAGCGTGGTACAGAGAGGAACACCATGACGGCGACTGGGACTTGTGACCCAGATGTAGGTTTACGGTGGCCACCTTGTGATGCATCAGCGCTCACCTCCACCGTCAGTAGTGTTCCCCCCCCCCCTACCTATATACATGCTTAAAAGCATTTGCGCAGCGAGTGGGGACGGAGGGGCGACATCGGTTTTAGTAGAAAACTCACGCGATAACACTTCTATAGGTTTTTTATTTCTGTGATCCAAGTAAGAACTGTATCTTAAGATAAATTTGAAGGCCACTTTTTCGGAACTTACTTAATTGAGTTACTGCTATCTAGATTACCACGGCAGAACAATTTCTTGTTGCATGAACCGTCTATTTTATTTGATAAAGTGGTTACGCTGGGTCCACATTTGTAGCACCTTGACGTATCACGATCATATCGTAAAAATTTCACTCGCATGTCACCCATTGATTTTGAGCAGCTCATCTTCAATGTTTACTCCTCTATCACAACAAACCACGAAATGGCGGGTAGAACACGAGAAATGATCGCGTATTAAATGCATTCACGTCCAAACTTGTTCGATACGACGTGTATCCCTTTTGATCACCGCTGAAAAACCGACACAGGATGGTTCGCGGTGTATCACATATACAGTATCGTGATACAGTATCAAAATACGTCCAAACCACCGATCGTGATACGCGTATCGGATACGAGGTGTATCAAGATACGCGTTTAGTGCGGATCGGGCTGTATCAGGTACGGCGTGTATTGGGGTGTGTGTTGGGTAACCTCCTCGAGTGTCGCTCCGATCCCGATCCCGCTGCAGTCCGGGGGGAACGGAATCGGAGCGGCCGGTACACCCTGGGCGGCGGTCAATGGCTTCCCCTTCACCCCTTCATAGGGTTGGCATTGATCGTCGGCCAATACCCAACGTGGCGGGAACACATCGCTCTCCGTACTCCTCTGCTTTCAGAGGAGACAGGATGAGCGATGCTGTTAGTGGTGAGATGGCCCAGGGTCAGCCGGGGTGCGAGGGATATGCTCTATGGGTAACCTTACACCCCGGCGTCTGAAGACCCGAGACGGCGTGCGGTTTTAGTCGGTGCAAGCCCGACATAACCGCCCCCGCTGGCCGGCGGGGGCGTATCCGAAGGGATTTCCGCACGATAAAAAAAAATAAAAATAGGTACGGCGTGTATTGTTAACGGCTATCATCTTGTGTCCAAACTAGCGATCATGATACGCGTTGAGGCCACGCAACGGAGATACGATACACAGAAATGCTACAAATGTGGACCCAGCTTTTGATAAACAATTACGTTTAATTGGATTAGTATTAAAGGGTGGGTAATCTAAAATATTGTGAACTATGTACGCCTCGCGGGCTTATCTGAACGATTTTATGGTAAAAATGCGAAAGTTTGAATAGATGGTTGTTTGTCATTCAATCTCGCCAGAAGGGCTGAACGGATCTGGATAAAATTTGGCACAGATATAGATTATAGTATGAAATAGCACATTTATACATATACTATTTTTTATCCTGGGAATAGGTACGTTCCTGTATGTCGCAAAGCCTATTCGCACATTTCGCCAACTGTTTTCGGTTCCCGGCATTTTGCCTTCATTCGAGTACTCTCCCAGAGTTCACGCTAATGCTACTGAGAATTATTTAGCAGAAAACCCAATAACATTTTGCTCAACCGGGGCCTTATTACTACCGTCGCACTTTCCATCGCTGCGCCAACGTTTCTAATCTTACTCAAATTCGCTGAGCCGTTACAATGAGAAGAGAAAACATGCAAACTCGCGAGAAAGCCTTGGATTCGTTTATTGATTGACGAAATAATGTCCATACTACAGATTGATTTTCATGGTTGCGTGTCTCAAAACTATGATATAAGTCACAACTGTTTCTTTAATAACTTTAAAGACAATGAGTTCATGAACATGATATTGAAACTTTAAAGGCTAGTCAACCACAAACAAAACCATTATAGATACCTATTTCATATTACACCAAGCAGGATAGGAGTAATATAACATACATATATTATTTTATAGTATATTTATATTATAGTATACCTACCTATCAACTGAACAGATTGTGGTTTTTAATATCTCGCCCAATACAGTAACTTTTTTTTTTCGTGCGGAAATCCCTTCGGATACCCCCCGCCGGCCAGCGGGGGCGGTTATGTCGGCCTTGAACCGACTAAAACCCCACGCCAACTCGGGTCTTCAGACGCCGGGGTGTAAGGTTGCCCTTCTTAGCTTTTGCATATCCCTCGCACCCCGACTGACCCTGGGCCATCTCCGGTTTTGAGATGGCCCCCTCGGGTTTGGAAACCACGGTGTCCCCGTCTTGCCCCGATTTGGGGGAGGGGCGCTAGTCGCCTCACCGTCCCGGCCTGCTTCTGCTGGGGTGACAGGCGGCCTCACCTGCCACCCCCAGGCCTGCACTCTTGAGTCGCTTGCGACGCGCGGCGAGCATGTTGCGGGCTCGGCGGGCCGGGAGAGTTCTGAATCTCTCCCGGGCTCGCTCCGCCATCTCCTTCGCGAGCATTACATGCTCGCAGAAGGAGGTGGCGGCGACCCACGCGCTCGCGCTCCGCACCATTGCCGCAATCATGCTGCCGAGCGAGAGGACTCCCACCCCGATGGCTGCCACGAGGTCTCGCGTCAGCGCCTCCCACGCCGGGCAGTTACCTCTACCAGACGTAAATCTATCCTACTAATATGTGTTGAAAGTGGATGTTAATGAATCACACAAAAATGGTTAAAACATTTGGATGAATTTTGGTATACATATAGTTTTTAACCTGTATTAACATACATAGAGAATCTGTTATAAACTAGTGACCCCGTGGAAAATTTTACCTTTTTATGAGATTGTCAGAAAATTCAACTTCGTTGCATTTCTTTTTAATTTTGTTATATATATACGTCCGTTGTGAACATTATACAAATATGCCAAAATACGTTATACAATGGCGTTATAAACTTACGTAAGTAACGAGGGTGTGTGTGTTCAAAATGCATGGTAGTGTGTGTAATGTTTTATTTATTGTTTTAATGTATTTTAATGCATAATTTAAAAAATAAATTTGCATTCTGCACTTCTTCTACATGTGAGCTATAACCAATGCCACATCTCATACCTCCGTCCGCGCAGTTATCGTGAAAAGTGATGTAAAGTTTTCCCTCCACCTATTATTATAATGATAACATGGTTTAAGACCTTTTTCATTATCCTTTATACACAATTCTGAATTCCATATCCAATGAATTTGTGGCTAGAAGTTAGTATAATGTGATTTTATTCTTGGGGGGGTTGAAATAATTTTAATGACTAAAAAATAAAACAAACTAACTGTTGCCTGCAGCTCCGCCCATTAAAATACTGATCCTGTGCCCATGACTAAACAAGCTTGACTTTCTGGGTTTCTTGACTTTACCCATAAAATATATGGGTAATTTTTGGTATGGGTATTATACCAAAATAAATAAATACAGTAGTATTTATTTATTTTGGTACATCAGCAGTAGACATATGCAACTACATCTGACATGCATCTGTTTCACAATGCTTATATGCATACCTATTTCAGACATACAACACTTGCCATTAAACAACAAGCTATTAAATAAAAAATACAATTTATCTACTATCTACTTAATACTTAGATATAAATAAATTATGTTATTATATGTAGAAAGAGGGTTGTGTCATTATTGTAGTGCGCAAGCTTTGAAAACTCAGCCTCCTAACTACAGATTGTATGTCAAAGACTTGTTCAACCAATGCATACCTAATTAAAAAGAAAGAAAGAAACAAAATAAAGATACTGAGATCAACTGACCTGTAATTTATTTATTGATGTGTCTAATATACTGGTTGGTCAGCTGAAGATGAATTTCCAAATTTTATTAAACAATATTATTTAGAAACAATATTATATATCTATACCTATATATAAAAATTAATTCCTATTTTACTTGGTCGTGGCATCATGTGTGAACTGATGGACCAATTCTGCTACCTCGTTTTTGATGTGTTTGTTATTATCAGAACAAGGTCCTTATCAAAGAAAAAGTTAAGAAAGTGGCGTGGAAAATCAGAATATTTAAAACTTAACGACTTTATCAACTGCTATAATGTAACCTTATGGCGTTAGACATGCCTGTCTAACGCATTAAATTCAATATTCATTATGGCAGGACAACATCTGTAGGGTCAGTTAATAGATAAATATCATTTTGATTTATGAAATGCATTATGGCAGTGAGCGGAGTAAATAATGGAGTACTGCAAATTTTGTATACTACTTTTAACACAAGATAAAAATGGTTGTGTATAAGATGAGAAATATGCTGCAATAAGCAGATTTTCATATTTTATTATTTGACCCTCATATCTAAAACCATACAAACAAAGACATAGTAAACAATGGCAATGAAGAAATTCTGTTTCTAAATTTTATAAAAAATAAATATTTAATAATGTTATTAATATGATATTAAGCATTGGTTTAGGTCAAATATGTATAAGTAACAAAGTACTAAGAAATAACATTCAGATAAAACATATTCATACATTAAAAAAACAATAGTTTATAAGAACAGAATAAAATTGATCTTGGAAATATGATGTTTTAGCATTGTGCTCAATATTAGCTGCACAACTTAGTATGAAACAACAAAGATACCGTGAAAATTCTTCATCATGAACTGTACCACAAAATAGTAAGTGAAGTGAAAGTATTTCTATGCGAATCGGACGAACCAATTCGTGTCGCGCACACGATTCCCAAAATCCTTATATCAATGAGAGCAAATAAACTGTTCATATTTGCTTTCACACAGTCTTGTACAAACTATTTTTCATGTAAGGTTTGTAATCTAAAGCCTTTACAAATAAAAAAAATTGCATTACTCACCGAATCTGCACGATGAACGATGACAGTCCAACTTTCCAAGAATTGAAAATACCGCAAACTCTATACGGAAAGTAATTTCACACAGTTCGATTTGATTCACATCACACATATAACTGTTCCAAAGTCTTTTTTATAATTCATTTATTTTTGCCTGTTATTTCATTTACATCGGTAACTTATTCTTCTTTACGAATAAAAATTCACGAATACTACCGGCTTCTACGACAAAACACATGCGACTAGCGACACCAACAAACTCAACAAACTGAAATCTGTGACACTGACATAAAATATAAAAGCTGTCAAAATTGGCAGCGCTACGTTTCGTTTCTGCTAGGGATTTCCTTAGTCCCAAAATATGTTGAAGATAACATTTTCTTTAATGTGGATTCATTAATAGTTCATATAGCAAATAGTGGTTGGTGGCATAATGGCTAAAACGTTGGACTTACAATGCAGAGTTTGTGGTACATCTATAGTATGCCATATTCCTACCTAGTATACGCGGCATACTGCATGCCGCATGAACCAAATATTTTCAAACTATAAAAAATGGTTTAGCAAACGAGAATGAATAAAAAATAAATGGGTTTAAACACCTTAAACCATTACTATACGCTTTGTTTTGTAACTACTGAATGAGGTGCAGTGTGGCAAACCTACCGCTGGGGATTACGATTCTGTTAAAATTATGATTCTCCATTCTCTGGTATAAGATATAAATTTAAGTAGATATAATAGCGAGATGATATTATTTATCAATCATTTATGTCTCTAATCAACTGTTTTTTATACGTAGGTAACTTTGTAGAGTTTTGGATATTTTATATTTTACTGCCTCATTTTTTACCTATATCGTGATGATTTATAGTCCAGATGTGAACTATGTTCGAGTTCTACCAAACTGCCAAATTTCATGATGATCTGCCTTGTAATAATAATATATGATCAATAATGGCTAGGATAGATTTTACCCTGCTGCTCTTATCACACCCATAATAGTATAATGAATAATAGCGAAGTTTATGACCATACCTACGAAGTGATGCTCGAACATCGATACTAAAAAGCAGACACACCGATAAAAAAATTAAAAATCACGTTCGGCATCGGTACCGCCTTAAACACATAGCAACTATATTTTTTGAAAATATTCAATGAACAGTTTTCACCTCGTTACTATTTTATTATATGCACTTAATAGAAATCTGACCTACCGACTTTTAATTTAAATAAAAAACAAAGATACAGACGAACATAGAACCTCCTCCTTTTTGAAGTCGGTTAAAAATACAGACAACCTGTCAAAGTAAAAAAATATGACGTGTAATTTTTCTTTATAATTACAAAAAAAAACAATAGATTGCATTTGCAACCTCCTTTTAACATAAATATTATGGGTTAAATTTTAGAAAATGATGAAACACGTTTTTAGAAATCTTATAAAGAATTTGAATGTCAAGTTTGAAGTTGATCAGACCAAGAAAACACGTTGTTCCATATAAACTTTGCAAATCCTTTTCACAATTTTCAAAAATTCTTTCTTAGTGCACACTTGTGAAAAAATTCATGGTTCTAGACCCAGTGACTTTAGCTGTTCATTATCAGTCCGTCAGTTTGTGCTTTTATATAATATAGATGGTATATCTCTATGCTATGGCGGCTCTAGGAATATAAATAAGAAATAAACTGTGACCTTTGAATGCGTTTGAATGCTATTTTTTGAATGTCAACTCAATTGTTTATTCTTCTGTCTTGACATTCTATTTAACATTTTAAATATTACTTTTATTTGAACTCTATGTTTAAACTTTAGAGGTCTGCACAACGAGACAAGCTTCTACAGTAATTATGTACAAACACAGATAGTAATTTGTTTGCAAAGCTTTTTGCAGAGATATAAGATTCTTGGCTTGTTATAGAAGCTATTGCGTCAAAAACCTGAAAAATAAAATCCAAATAACGACCGTCCGAGTACGAGGTACGTATACTTACGCGTCTTCGTAGGTACGTATAAGTGATTTTATTTTTGTAAACGAACTGCACCCTGTGGTTTTCTCTGCTGATATTTTGGGCAAAATATACATAGAGATTGAGGTGTAGGTTACGTACCTTTTTTTTTACCTACACCTTAATCTCAATTAAAAAGCAATATAGGTACAGATTAAATGGGGTGTGTGTTGGGTAACCTCCTCGAGTGTCGCTCCGATTCCGATCCCGCTGCAGTCCGGGGGGAATGGAATCGGAGCGGCCGGTACACCCTGGGCGGCGGTCAATGGCTTCCCCTTCACCCCTTCATAGGGTTGGCATTGATCGTCGGCCAATACCCAACGTGGCGGGTACACATCGCTCTCCGTACTCCTCTGCTTTCAGAGGAGACAGGATGAGCGATGCTGTTAGTGGTGAGATGGCCCAGGGTCAGCCGGGGTGCGAGGGATATGCTCTATGGGTAACCTTACACCCCGGCGTCTGAAGACCCGAGACGGCGTGCGGTTTTAGTCGGTGCAAGGCATACAGACATAACCGCCCCCGCTGGCCGGCGGGGGGGTATCCGAAGGGATTTCCGCACGATAAAAAAAAAAAAAAAAGGTACAGATTAAATATGCTAACTTTCAAAATAATCTGACGGATTTTCTCTGGTGAAATCCAGTCTTAAAATGTCTACAGCACGGGAGGTCACAGTAAGATGAAGACGCTCACAAATATGTACTTTGTTTTTTTTTACCTGCAAACGTGATATTTAGTCGATTGGAATAACACATGAGATTTCAATCTTCTGTAATAAAGTAAATACATATTTTGGAATAAGATATATTCACTTATTTCTTTTTTCCCTTCCCAGATGTCTTCTTGATATGACGTAGGTATTTGAATTGCCCAAGGGCTTTCAGCACCATTTGACCGCGCCACCATGCTTGTATGCGGGTGGCCGATAACCGCCGATGTTCCTCTCTTGCCAGACGAGCAGCGCGTTCCCGTTTGAACGTCAACCAACCACGCATTTCACCTTCATGCAGATCATACTAGAACAATGAATTTTATATGCAGATACAAATGAAGCAGCATTTATTCACAAACTTCATTTTAATACTTATCCTCGGATGAAGAATTTAAATTATTTGTGATCACATCAAACTAAACTGGGTTTGATGAATGAAACGTTTACTTAATTATTAAACGAGATAATCCAGTTCAGTTATATTTGATTACAATTGTTTCATTAGTGCAATCAGTTGAGTAATCAAATACCTGTACAGCGTTGAAAGTAGGTATACCATCCACTTAACCGTTTTCCATACAGTTTACGTGGAATTGAGTCAAATCCACACGTACCGTTTTTTTCGTGCGGAAATCCCTTCGGATTCCCCCCCGTCGGCCAGCGGGGGCGGTTCTGTCGAGCTTGAACCGACTAAAACCGCACGCCGTCTCGGGTCTTAACACGCCGGGGTGTAAGGTTGCCCATAAAGCATATCCCTCGCACCCCGACTGACCCTGGGCCATTTCCGGTTTCGAGATGGCTTCCTCGGGTTTGGGAACCACGGTTTTGCCCCGGTTTGGGGGAGGGGCGCTACTCGCCCCGCCGTCCCGGCCTGCTTCTGCTGGGGTGACAGGCGGCCTCACCTGTCACTCAATCCACATGTACGTAACTTAAATACAAACTGTTGCATCGCTCCGTTTATTAGTGCATGACGTTCCGTGGTCCCGAGTCCTATTCCCAGTAATGAAATTTTTTAGTAGGAGTTTCTATTAATTATTTCCCAGTAGTAGTACGGCATCCAGAAAATGTGTCCGGATGTCGGTAATAGGTTGGACTCTCTGCAATGTAGAGCCGAAAACATAGTTCGACGAATGTGGGTGTTTATTTATCACAGAGCCTTGTCCGTTGTGCAGTAGGTGTACCAACTGACAGAGGAGGTTAGCTTGGGCGCTGAAGATCTTGGTAAGGCTTCCTACACCCTCCAGTCCTAGGACTGGATTACGCAACGACGCGGTTACAATATGCGATAACGATGAATTTGGAAATCCAAAATGAATGGTTGACAATGGGAGAGTTCTGCATACCGATGGCCTTAAAGTGGCGCACCATGATCTATGACTGGTCGCCGGCCCTGTTAAAATTCTATCTTAACGCCTTTCAGATGACCCTCCCAGACCAGAGTAATCTGGTAAGGTGGGGGAAGGCCACAGAAAAACAATGTTATACTTGTGGTGAGGCAATAGGGACGGCTAGACACATATTAGTAGGATGTAGGGTGCTTCTCGATAGAGGCCATTACTCACGCTGCCACGATAAGGTGCTTATCATCATACGTGAAGCAATGAGTCTGGCAGTAGCTAGAGCCCAAAAAGGATTGACTACTAACAGACGTCATATCAACTTTGTGTCTGAAGGTTCATCCATAACATCCAGGAACAAACCTTATTCAATCTTAGATACTGCCCCAGATTGGACTCTCCTAATCGACACGTATGAAAAGGACTATAAAATTCCGGAGGATGATGGGGTTTCGTCATCTAGACCTGACATATTCCTATATTCTAAGAGGTTAAAACACGTGGTTCTTGTGGAACTTACTGTACCGTGGGAAACAAATATACCGAAGGACCACACAATAAAGAAAAATAAATACTATGATCTCACAAACGAATTAATCAAAAACGGTTACGTGGTTAATTTGTATGCAGTGGAAGTGGGAGCGAGAGGTATACCAACAAAATCTCTCCATAACCTACTTAAAGATCTAGGCCTATCGAGAGCTACAATAAGCTCATTACTAGGACGAATGTCTAAAGCGGCACTAGTAGGTTCGTATCAAATTTGGTTAGGCAGGGAGGGGAACTTGGGTAGTGAAGGTGAGTGTTGATGAACATCAACAAAAGGGGCCCCTTCTAAACCTACACTTGGGTCGCAAGTCCCAGGCACTGTCCCGAGTTCCCAACTCAGCAACGCGATGGACCCGGCACCCGCACGGAGAATCCATGGATTGCTAAGAATGAGAATAGGTAAGTATTTGCAAATACTACGATTTTAGTAGACGAATTTAAAGTTCTAAGAAATAATAAGTGGGTATAAGTTAATTAAGGAAAACTATTCAGCCATCATTTATACAGTTTTCTAGTAAATATGAGCCATGACGTAAAAAAAAAAAAAAAAAAGGTACGGAGGTACCTATTTATAAAACAATTATCGGTCTGTACTTGGCCATTTCTAGAGAAAAACAAAATAAGCGCCCTCTTTCATCATACCTACAGAAAACAATCAATAACTATAAAGTTTGTCAAGGAATTGGAATCAACCCCAGATGGCTGGGCAAATCGTGATAGAGTTTGAGGTATTGGATTTTGAAGATTAGATGATACAGAAAAAGAATGGTTAAATTAGGCTGGTCGATTTGGCGTGGGTACATTGAAAACTTGTAAAAAAAATCCGTTCCCGCAGGGGGAACGCACAGGTAGATTTCGTGAAGCAATTAATATTATTTTATTAACATGTTTAATTTTTTTTCTCGAAAACGGTAACTTTTAGTGGAAAACTTTTCAGACATTTATTTTAGACTTAAAAATGGCCTATCGATTAAAAATGTTTTCGACAGCAACAATGTTCACCGGTCAGAAGTTATGATTTTTTTCCCGAAAATTTTTGATTTTTTCCCCCTCCACTTTTAGTTACAGTTTTAATCTTATAGGTTTATAACTAAAAGTTGTTGGTATTCATGTATACTATGGGATAAAATTAGAACGGTTCGAATATCTTTCATGGAACGTGAAATTTTGAGGAAAAACTGATTTCACAAAAAGTGAGGCCCTACCGTCCCCTTAGGCCGGATTCCACCCGTTCACGAACTTAAACTAAGTTTACACCCAAGCAATTTTTGGCCGCAGTTTGAAAGCGATCCGGGCAAAAATGCGACCGTGAGAGTGCCGCAAATTTTGGGAAGTGGAACCATACATACATATATATATATATATAAACTTTTTGACCAGTGGTCATTTCGGACTCAGGGGGTCATAACTAGACCTCCTATGAAGAATTTTTTTTAAAATTCGACAGTAGTCAAGACACCAATAGGTAGATCGATTTCATCGAAATCTACCTATTGGTCTGGCCATACCATCTGGCCTCACTTTGATCAGTTTTTCCTCAAAATTTCACGTTCCATGAAAGATATTCGAACCGTTCTAATTTTATCCCATAGTATACATGAATACCAACAACTTTTAATTACAAACCTATAAGATTAAAACTTTAACTAAAAGTGGAGGGGGGAAAAACCAAAATTGTTCGGGAAAATATCATAACTTCTAAACATTTTTAATCGATAGGCCATTTTTCAGTCTAAAATAAATGTCTGAAAAGTTTATCGCTAAAAGTTACCGTTTTCGAGAAAAAAAAATTAAACATGTTAATAAAATAATATTAATTGCTTCACGAAATCTACCTGTGCGTTCCCCCTGCGGGAACGGATTTTTAATATTTTTTAATATTTAAGACACGTCAATTTGACTTCACATCGCCTGATGGTAAGCTGAAGGTAAAGTCTCAGGAAAGAGGGTCACCATTACATACACGTACCATGTTAACAATGGTGGCACTCAGCTTGACGGCCTTATCAGAAGAGGATTGTCGTCGCAGCACCGCGTGACACCCACCGGTCCCACTAGTGCTGCGACCACAATCCCCCTGCCCGGCTATGCACTTGCTGACCCCTGAACGCAATCAAACCAAAATTGGATTACTATGGAGGGTTTTTGGCAATCGTGCACGGTGGTACCCACCCGGCCGAATTTTGTGACAAATTTCATCATCATCATCATTATCAATTAGCCTATTGCAGTCCACTGCTGGACATAGGCCTCTCCCATTGTACGCCATAGCACCCGATCCTCCGCCTTGCGCATCCAGTCTATCACAGCTACCTTTTTCAGGTCAAATTTGTGTCATCAAATTTCTAGTACCAGTATGATCTTGCGAAGTGATAATGGAGCGAGCCTGACCAAAGTACAAAGCAACACACGTAACTAAAACACTGAGTTTAAAGTTATTTTTCTTAATTATATTCATTTAAATACAGAAAGTCTGTAACCAGTGTGTCTGTAACCGTGGGCATGTCGCAGTGGTTATTTCGGAGTCGACCCAATAAAAACCACAATGTGTCTGCGACATCAGCCATATTGCCGGTTTGCCCATCAGCCGATGGCGAATCTTGACAACTATTTCTGGCGGTACTCGCCTTTTTGCTGTAACCCTCTTTGCTGAGACTTTATCTTCAGCTTACCATCAGGCGAGGTGAAGTCAAATTGACGTGTAATAAATATTAAAATAAAAAAAAAGAGCAAATCCACCACACCGTGAGAATTCAGAAAGGGAAAATTCCACTCCTTTTCTTCGTTCCACTGTGGCTTTTAAAAAACATGCAATACAGAAAAAGATATTAACCCAATGGGTCACTCCTGTCTTGGTAGAACATTAAGAAGTTAAATCTTCCCAAAGAATAGGCAGATTAGGCGTTGACTTTTCCGTTATCCATGGTACGCACACCCATAAACTGAGTATACTAGCGTAATTTAGTTTATACATACACCAAGACGCGACGTTGTTTTCTGTTTCAGCATCTCTCGTTATTGGTTAGCTTTGTGAATTTTCCATAGGAAGCACTAGTAGGGCATTATTCTTATGTTATACTAAACTGGTTTGAGTCTTACCAACTTTTGTAGCTCTGTTCTTCTAGCAGTAGCAAGTTTTAGTTCTTCACATTTCTTCTGAACTTTGGCAATTATAGCTGTTGTATCGGTATCGTAACGTTGACGCCAGTGCTCCAAAGACGTGTCACGTTCCTACAAGGATATTTTTATTTCAGTCATATTTCTAAGAAAGTCTCAATAAAAACTTAATAGAAGAAAATAAGAATTCTACGAATATTAAGACAACAGACGGTTAATTTTGCAAGACGTTGCGTTGCGTTTTCGTAATTGGTAATTTTTGGCATTTCAGAAGTACATAAACACATGCTAAGTTACCCGTCACCTTAGCTGTAAAACCATTCATCCTACTAATCTTAGTTTTTTTTCTCTTTATTTAACGGGCTTTGTCGCTAAAGCGATTATGTTGCCCATATTAAAAATACAGATATTAAAAAACAAAGCTTCTAAACTTAATTAAGTTGTACAGTGCCCGGGCTGTATACGATACCGGATCAGCCAGAACACTTACAACTACCAACGATTTGGCTACCCTTCAAAAGAGGATCTCTGCGAGTCTCATTCCGCACACACTCCATTAAAATATGGTACAGGTCATCAAGTACATTATAGGTGGTACAGTTTGGGGATGTTGTTTTTCGCATTAAGAACGCAAATTTATTTGATGGAATATGTCCGGAACGAAGCCCCAGTGCGATGACAGTATCCTGTTTGCTAAGACCACAATCGTCAATCCAGGGAGAGCGAAGAGGATGAGGCTGGATCGTATATAATAAATCTGGTGTGCAGGTGTGTGTGTGTGTGTTTGTGTGTGTGTATGATGTGTAAGACAGAGAGTGAGGGTGTGTCTGTGTATGTTTGTTACTCTTTTACGCAACAATGGCTGAAAGGATTTCGACGATTAGTTTGTTGTTTATTCACATCTTATTGCAGGAGTGCTAACAGACATACTTTACCAAGAGCAATACGTGTACGTTAATACCATCGATATTACATATTTGCTCTGTGATTAATACTCTTCATTCATCACTCTTATAACTCGTAAATAAATTTCTTCGATTTCCTAAGTATAAGGGATGTTACTTTGATCTGTAGGTCGTAAGCATGAAGCAATTCGGTATGCACGCGATCCTCGTGATCGCTACGTGGTTTTGGAGGCCGAGGTTTGATGTGCTGAAGTTCCAATGACTCGAAGCGGGCATACAACCACTTCTCCGCGTAGCACAAACGAGTGTTTGCGTTTAACAGGTCATCCTGGAACGTAGTTTAGGGTTACATATTATTACGGTTTTCGAGATACACAAAATTGTCAACATCTAGGGGGAATATTCTGAGCAACTGAGCTACCTGGACACGTCCTGGATATTCAAAATTCACCTTTATATACATCTGGGGCTTTGCCTTTTCCGATCTAAATCTATTGGTAAAGTTAGTATCCCTACTTTTTGCTTCAAAATTGCAAGACTTCAAGATTACAATAAGACATTCGATCAAGAAAGGCATGCCCTTTCTTGATCGAATGTCTTATTGTAACGTGAGTTGATAAATATTATACTGAGATGGTTGGGCCCTTTGAATGAATGAGTGTACTGATTGAACAATAAATAACGTATACTTATGAGATAAGTCGACTAAGTAGGCAGGTCACTTGGAGTCATGAAATAGGGGCAGGAAGCTTATGAAGTGAGTAAGAACAGTTATATCACCCAAGTTAAGGGGTGAATGTATTACTATTATTTATTGAACTTAGGTATTGTAAAAAAATCTGAAAATAATTATTTATTTTTAGTCCCTTCGTGGTTTTTGAAGCCGGTACTATTTTTTTATTTATTTCTCCCTTTTTAGTGAGTGTAACTGATTAATTGAAGACTGAAAACTAGAAACTAGATTGATTGAACACTAAAACTAGTTTTTAATGAAAACCGTATTAGTATCGGTTCAACCAACCGCGAGACCCATTTTTTTCGTGCGGATACAAGACCCCAGTGTCGCGGGTCTTCAGACGCCTGGGTGTAAGGTTGCCCATAAAGCATGAACAACATCTGCAACGTGCGGCGAGCATGTTGCGGGCTTGGCGAGATAGCTTTTTTTTTAGCGGGGTGGTTATGTCGGGCTTGTGTAAGGTTGCCCATAGAGCATTTCCCTCGCACCCCGACTGACCCTGGGCCATCTCCGGTTTCGAGATGGCCCCGTCGGGTTTGGTACCCACGGTGTCCCCGTCAACAGGGCTTGGCGTGATACCTCATGACCGACAAACAAACCTCCTCTTAAAAGTCCGTTAAGCATCCTACCAAAACCTTCTTCAGAATGTAACAAATATGTTTCTGATGAAAACCGCATTAAAATTGGTTCAACCACATGCGAGATACTAATCACGGACGCACATACCTCCTTTTTTTAAGTCGGTTACGTGTACTAAAACCTCCAGAATGTAATTTTTTTTTTCTGTGAACCAAATGATAAATGGTTTAACTCACGGAGTAAGGAAAAATAGCTTCAACCAAACACGAGAAAATCGCGGACAAAAGTACATACAAAACCAACATATTAAGGTCAAACAGCGAACCTCTTTTTGAAGTCAATTAGTAAAAAAATAATATTAATCCGCTGCCTACCTTCAAAAAGATGTAGGTTCGTCATTGGCCACTTTTGTAGTATAAAACAAATCAGAAGCATACAAGACAAGTTTCCCTTGTCTATTTATATTTTAGTAATTAAGTATTAAGCATTAGGTACTCTTTTTTTTTTTTTTCTTTTCGTGCGGAAATCCCTTCGGAGACCCGAGACGGCGTGCGGTTTTAGTCGGTTCAAGCCCGACATAACCGCCCCCTCTGGCCGGCGGGGGGGGGGGTATCCGAGGGGATTTTCGCACGTAAAAAAAGATACCTACTATTAGAGTGGAACTACATAGTTCGATAGAGGTACCTTTTTTTTTTTTTTCGTGCGGAAATCCCTTCGGATACCGCCCCCGCTGGGGAGCGGGGGGTCTCCAGCGGGGGCGGTTATGTCGGGCTTGAACCGACTAAAACCGCACGCCGTCTCGGGTCTTAAGACGCCGGGGTGTAAGGTTACCCATAGAGCATATCCCTCGCACCCCGACTGACCCTGGGCCATCTCCGGTTTCGAGATGGCCCCCTTACTTGCTCTCCACTGTGCCATCTGCTAATCAGAGGGACACGTGGAAAGCTTCCGAAAAGCCCTCAACAGGGCCGTCCTCGCCTCGGTCGGAGTTGGCCGTAGGTGGCAGCGTCTCACCCGCCCTAGGAGAGAGGCGCTGCCGTCTCCGTTGCCCAGGGTGCACCGCGTGGAGGTCCCCAACCAAACACCCCTCGTTCGAGGTACCTACTATATTAACATTAGGCAGGTATTATTCCCACTGTAATGAAATAGAGCGGACCCCTTTTTATAAAAATCTTAGGAATTATTTATTTAATTCATTGAAATTTCTAGAATTTCTGAGCTCCCGCGTTCTTTACTAAGCTAGCTGAAAGAGTACCAACAATACGGGCCATACAAGCACAATAATTAATAAGTAACTACTATATATATTCTGTAACAAAAGTTTGTGCCTACGAAGTTCGCGCGAGTAGCTCAGTAAAATAACTAGGTCTGCAAGGCGAATCACTGCTTGTAATGTTGAGCTGAGTGAGACATCGTGAATCAGATTTTGAAAATTTTGAACAGTGATCAATCCTCCGTGGCAAGTCCGATTTTGAAAATTCTTTTTGAACATGCTTTCTGAATTCTGAGCGTGTAAAGTTTGGTCACAGTGTCTCGAGCGGTTATTATGTAATTCCATCTGGAATTTTTTTAATGGTGATCATTCCTCTGTGGTAGAATTAATTTTTTCAAAATATATCCATAAACCTTCCTCTGATTGACCTCTTTAATCATGTCAAATTTGGTTCTGATTGGATTAGTAGTTTAGGAGGAGACCTGTGACAAAGAAAATCCTGAAGTCTATTATGAGGAGCTTTCGCTCGACTTCGTCTCATTCAGCTCAATTAAATTTTACGTATCAGAGGTGCGCATGACCTGCGCAGCTGAAGGGAATGAGGTGCTACCTACTTACTTGTTTGTCACCTTAGTAGTTTGAAACCTGTTTGTGAAATAATACCTGTGTACTTAATCTTTATATAATGAATATGCTGAATTACTACTGAGAAAATTAGTTATAATTAAAGTAATACTTCACGCAAACAGTACATATATGAAATGTATTTTTAATCTCAGTACGCTGTTTGCGAGTGACTGTACGCACTTCACAGGCGCAAACTTGTGGGGCGCGTATTGTACCTAAGTAGTTAAACTGAATCATTTTCATTACAGAACTTCGAACTCTCAACGGTCCTTGACGTCATAGCTTATGCATGTGCCTATTTTTTTAAATATATTTGTTGGAAATGTAAAGTAGTAGAAAAACCGATCAAACGAACTCATGTATGTGCGTATAATTTTCAAGAAAGAAGATTTCAGTGAAGTAAATCTCAGTTAATATCTAATCACGTTGTGATTTATGTGGAAAATATGTCCACCTTTGTGGCACAAGCTATAACTGCAGGGCACTTCCTCCTAATTTTAAGATCCGAGTTTAAGCATGAATATATTCATAAGAATAAATTAACGCACACTTATTTTGTCTCGAAGAACAGCTACTTTGAGGTCAGCATTCCGTAGATCCATATTCCATTGATTTCTTTTAACGTCTAATTCGAGTAGAATACCAGCTCGGGACCTGGAATGATTGCTCGGTATAACATAGTTTTTCACGTAAACTTTTTTCGTTATTTTTTATGAGTATTTCAAGTATAATAATAACGGACTGCCGAGACGAGGTCTCGAGTTCGATCCCCAGTCGCCCTGGGCACACACCTCTGACTTTTCGTAGTTATGTGAGTATTATTAGTAGTACTCTTTATTAACTTTTAAATACATATAATTACATTTTTAAATATATATATAAAAAAAAAGTATATTAGTATTATTATGATTTATTATAAAAATGTCTAGCCTAGTGGTGTACGTAGCGGACTGCTGAGACGAGGTCTCGAGTTCGATCCCCAGTCGTCCCGGGCACACACCTCTGACTTTTCGTAGTTATGTGTGCATTAATAAATGTTAATTATCGCTCGCTTAATAATGTGCCCGGTAGATGGGAATAGGCTCGCCCCCTATTACATTGGGACCTTTAACATAACTGGCGAATCGTGGGTGTGTAATACACTTTTGCCTACCCCTTCGGGGATACAGGCGTGAAGTTATGTTATGTTATTTCAAGTATTTTCTACATGTAAACTTTCTGGAACTGAATGACATCGTCTCGACTCTAGGCTATTCCAGATTTTCTTTCTTTTCTAAATTTCGATTGAATTGAATTTCGACCTGTAGAAAAATCGTTTTATTCATTTGCATAGATTAACAAATAATATTCAGAAATGTTCTACTGCCAGGACCGGACTTTATGCTTTCTTGATATCAGCTGAGCTATGGGAAACTATGATCTTTATAATATTCTAAATCTAGTTGATACCCGCAGCTGAACCCGCGTGTGTAGGTCGGTTATCGTTTTTTTATAGTATCTCTTGTTCTACTTAACCAATTGCAATCAAATATACGGCAGATTTGGAGTCTGTCCAAGACCTATCTAATTGAAAAAGAAAAAACCGCATCAAAATCCGCTCAGCACAACAGCAGACAAACAGATCACGATCAGATGGTACGAAAGAGGGTAGATCGATATATTTACTCTTAAACTCGTTCACCGTTAACCGCCTCTTCAGTTCCTCCGTGATCATGGCGCTTGCAACAGTGCCGAAATATTGGATATTCTTAGAAACACATGGTAAATATCCCGTTAACTCTAATACTTATGTTAGTGACCATGATAGTTTAAATACCTTTTTTTTTTTTTTTTTTTTTTTTATCGTGCGGAAATCCCTTCGGATACCCCCCCGCCGGCCAGCGGGGGCGGTTATGTCGGGCTTGCACCGACTAAAACCGCACGCCGTCTCGGGTCTTCAGACGCCGGGGTGTAAGGTTACCCATAGAGCATATCCCTCGCACCCCAGCTGACCCTGGGCCATCTCACCACTAACAGCATCGCTCATCCTGTCTCCTCTGAAAGCAGAGGAGTACGGAGAGCGATGTGTTCCCGCCACGTTGGGTATTGGCCGACGATCAATGCCAACCCTATGAAGGGGTGAAGGGGAAGCCATTGACCGCCGCCCAGGGTGTACCGGCCGCTCCGATTCCGTTCCCCCCGGACTGCAGCGGGATCGGAATCGGAGCGACACTCGAGGAGGTTACCCAACACACACCCCTATTTTCCTGTACCTATTGTACAGAGTGTAAGGAGTCCCTACTAACATCTTTCGGGACCCAAGCCAACCTCGCCTGCCCGCGGTGCACTCTGCTGTTAAACGGAGAAGGCTCTGGCGACCCACCAACACGCACTGGACCAGCGCGGAGGGTTATGGTCCAAACCCCCCAAAATGACGATGGACAGAGGAGCACGGCTCCTAGTGCCTGGGGGCTCCAGCTGCAAGACTGACGTGGACGGGCGTCGGTCGAGCACTGGAGTCAGGGGTGCTAAGAATCTCCGGGCGAGATGCTACCGTCAAATGACCTCAGGCAACTGCACAAAGAAATACCGACGTAGGTTGTCACTGGTGACATATAATACGCGCACATTAAGGACAAACGAGAAGATCATTGAGCTGGAAGAGGAGATGAACAAGCTGCATTGGGACATAGTGGGTTTATCGGAGGTCCGAAGAGAGGGCGAGGACGCAACAACCTTAAAGTCTGGCAACTTGTTCTACCACCGGGAGGGCGACCAATAGTCCCAGGGTGGTGTCGGGTTCCTCGGGTCGGAATCCTTTGTAAACAATGTGGTATGTATCGAGTGTGTCGAGCAGGGTTGCATACCTGATACTCAGAGTATCAAAGAGGTACTCGTTGAAGGTCATACAGGTTTACGCACCGACCTCGGCGCACCCGGACGACGAAGTGGAAGTCATGTATGAGGACATCAGTAGGCCATACATACTTCCAAAACATACTTCACCGTTGTTATGGGGGCTTTTAATGCAAAACTGGGTAGGAGGGGCGATGACGAGTTGAGAGTGGGGTAATTTGGATGTGGGCGGAGGAAACCCAGCGGCCAGCGGTTGGCCGGCTTTCTGGAGAAGGAGGATTTTTTTATGATGATCTCCTTCTTTAAGAAGCCACCTCATAGGAAATGGACCTGGATGAGTCCCGACGGGTCCACGAGGAATGAGATCGACTTCATTATGTCTACAAAGAGACAAATATTCAATGACGTCTCCGTGATCCACAGGGTGAAAACCGGAAACGATCATATAATGGTTAGAGGCACATTGAATATCAATGTCCAAATGGAAAGATCTCGACTAATGAAGTCGACGCTTCGGCCTACAAAGGATTGTAGAAGAAGAGGATTGCGTTTCTGTGGATGAGGTCAACAACAGGTTGGTAGAAACTGTCTACAAGGTACGGGAAGTCTTTTACAGACCACGCCGGAAAGATAGATCTCAAAAACTATCCGATCACACCCTGGACCTTATGGCAGAACGACGCTCATGATTTGGATAAAGATCCAAGAGCCAAATTAACCCGACACTACACAGAAGATATTCCGGACATCAGCCTGTATGAGAATAGGATGGCCCTCAAACAGCTCAAGAGCTACAAGGCGGCTGGTGAGGACGGAATTACATCGGAGCTTCTGAGTGCGGGTGGAACACCGACACTGAAAGCTCTACAGAGGCTCTTTAAGGCCGTCCTGCTCGAGGGTACTACACCCGAAGCTTGGAACAGAAACGTGGTGGTTCTCTTATTCAAGAAAGGTGATAAAACCTTGCTGAAGAACTACAGGCCCATCTCGCTTCTGAGCTTGGGCGGTGCTGCAGTCTCTTCAGCGGTGCCACATTGACTATCGGTATATCAAAGTGCTGAAGTGCTTGTATAAAAACGCCACCATGTCGGTCCGAGTACAGGGTCAGAGCACAGAGGCTATTCCGTTGCAGAGGGGAGTTAGGCAGGGTGATGTCATCTCGCCGAAACTCTTCACCAATGCAATGGAAGACGCCTTCAAGCTTCTGGATTGAAAAGGATTCGGCATCAATATCAATGGCGAATACATCACTCACCTTCGGTTTGCTGACGATATCGTAGTCATGGCAAAGTCTTTAGAGGAGCTCAGCACTATGCTCGGAGGCCTCAACAGAGTGTCCCAGCGGATGGGCCTGAACATGAACATGGACAAGACAAAATTCATGTTAAAATAAATTAAATGTGTCGCCCACCCCCGTATTATTGGGAGGCTCACCTCTCGAAGTTGTTGATGAATATGTCTCATTATGTCAGCCAAACGACGCCCAGTGCTGGCCATAGGCCTCCCCCAAGGATCTCCCCAACGATCTATCCTGCGCTGCCCGCATCCAGCGGCTTCCCGCGACCTTGGCTAGATCATCGGTCCACCTTGTAGGGGGCCTGCCCACGGAACGTCGTCCGGTACGCGGTCGCCATTCGAGAACCTTTCCGCCCCAGCGGTCATCGGGTCTCCGCTCTATGTGTTCCGCCCACTGCCACTTCAACGATGCAATCCTTCGAGCGATGTCGTTTGTTTTAGTTCTCCTGCGGATCTCATTATTTCTGATTCGATCGCGCAGGGAAATACCGAGCATCGCTCTCTCCTTTGCTCGCTGGGTGACCTTGAGTCTTCTTATGGGACCCATAGTAAAGGACCACGTCTCGCTTCCATATGTCATAACTGGCAACACACACTGGTCAAAAACTTTCGTCTTGAGACATTGAGGTATTTCGGACGCGAATATATGCCGGAGCTTCCCGAACGCTGCCCATCCTAGCTGGATTCGACGAGAGATCTCTTTCTCGAAGTTGGACTTACCTAACTGGATCGTCTGTCCTACGTAAACATAGTGGTCAACAACTTCGAGTGTAATGTTCCCAACATTAACTGGAGCGGGTGCAACATGGGCATTGGACATGATTTTCGTCTTATCCATGTTCATCCTAAGACCCACTCTTTGAGAAGCATTACTAAGATCTTCGAGCATTGTGTTCAGGGCTTTCAAGGTCTCAGCCATAAGAACTACATCATCGGCAAACCGTAGGTGTGTTAGGAACTTGCCATTGATGTTGATGCCGCATCCTTTCCAGTCCAGAAGCTTAAAAACATCCTCCATCGCAGCTGTGAACAGTTTCGGAGAGATGACATCTCCCTGTCTCCCACCTCGCTGTAGTTGGATAGGATTAGAGCTCTGGTTCTGTAATCGGACTGACATGGTGGCGTTTTGGTATAAGTACCTCAGCACCTCGATGTACCTGTAGTCTATTTGGCATCTCTGGAGAGACTGCAGCACCGCCCAGGTCTCAATCGAATCGAAGGCTTTCTCATAGTCCACGAACGCCAAGCAAAGTGGCAAGTTGTACTCTTCGGTCTTCTGTATAACTTGCCGCAGCGTATGAATGTGGTCTATGGTACTATAGCCTTTCCGAAACCTGGCTTGTTCGGGTGGTTGGAAGTCGTCAAACCTGCGAGCGAGACAATTTGTAATGACTCACGAAAACAACTTATAGATATGGCTCAGAAGCGAGATGGGTCTGTAGTTTTTCAAGAGTCTTATCACCCTTCTTGAAAAACAGCATCACATCGCTTTTGCCCCATGCCTTTGGCGTTTTGCCCTCGAGGATGACTGAGTTGAAAAGCTTCTGGAGGACCTTAACGCTCTCAGAAGCTCTGTTGTCATTCCGTCATCGCCCGCCGCCTTGTTGTTTTTAAGCTGCTTGAGAGCCATTCTAATCTCGTGTTGGGTAAGCTTGGCTCTAGGGTCTGTAGCCTTGCTTACAACAGGTGTTTGCGTGGAATATAGCTGTCCATAGAAACTCTCAATCTCCTTCAGGATTTCAGGTGTTGACGAAATGATGCTACCTTCCTCAGTTTTCAGCCTTGTCAATTGACTTTGCCCGATAGACAGATCTC
Organism: Cybosia mesomella; assembly: GCA_946251805.1. Lineage (NCBI taxonomy): Eukaryota > Metazoa > Arthropoda > Insecta > Lepidoptera > Erebidae > Cybosia > Cybosia mesomella. Next base: position 21,039,126 of record OX276390.1, on the reverse strand, counting down.
TCGCGAATACTTTAGAGCCTTTATTCCGCTCAATGGCCTCTTCGGTATTAAATTGGCGAAGGTCGCTCGATAAAAACTTAGATATCTGTCTATTGAGCCGCCGATAACGAAGGGCATCCGCTGAGTTCTGTAGCTTTATTTCGTGTCTCTGATCCATGAGTAGGAGAGTCTGGCTGGAGAGTTTCTTCAATTTGGGACGGTGGGTTTTATAGTACTTAGACCCAACCGTGCGGATAGTATCCACCACCATGCATAGATCGTCCACATCTATCCTGTTCTCAAGGGCTTCGAAGCGGTTTTGGAGCTCTCGAAAGCACTCGTGGTTTTGGATTTGAACCGGTAATGGTCGGAGCGTGGATTTTATCATTCGCGATCTTTCAAGCTTGACGTTGATATTCAATGTGCCTCTGACCATGCGGTGATCGCTTCCTGTCTTAACAGTGTTGATCACACTGACATCATTGAACATGTGCTTCTTCGTCGATATGATAAAATCGATCTCGTTTTTGACTTTACCGTCCGGACTAATCCAGGTCCATTGGCGGCCATAGTTAGCAACATAGCAGAGCGAGTCAGCAAGCTGAAGTGGCAGTGGGCAGGGCACATAGCTCGGAGAACCGATGGCTGATGGGGCAGGAAGGTTCTTGAGTGTAGACCACGTGACTGTAAGCGTAGCGTAGGAAGGCCTCCCACAAGGTGGACGGATGACCTGGTAAAGAGCGCAGGGACTCGGTGGATGCAGGCCGCTACTGACCGGTCAAAATGGAAGTCTATGGTCGAGGCCTATGTTCAGCAGTGGACTTCCTAATTTTTATTTGTGTTCAATGAACTCGCAACGACTGTTCAATAATTAATCTGCGGTAAACGGTGTTGGTGCTAAATTTAATTCTACCTTTATCTAAGTAAACCAACCCTACTGTAATTTTTCACTGTTTGTTTATCCAAATAAATAAAAAAAAACATGCCGTTTCAAATTTATGACTATTTATGGACAGATTACTTAAAACAATAAGTATGTAAAGGCTGGAAACAGTGAGTATCGTAAATTTTTTGAAATATTCTCTACGGGACTCCCATTGTAGAATGCGAACGATAATCCTAAAGCCCCATTTTAGTAAGAATAAAAGCTTGATTATACTCGTAGTGGTAACTGTTTCCCCAAAACTGAATGCTGCAGCGCAGTAAAGAGTTCACTAGTGCAAAATAAATGGTCTTTAAATTTTTTAATGGCGACGTCATCTCGTAAACTTCGCAAGGCGTAACAAGCGGATGATATTGATGCATCGATAGCATTCCATTCCTTTGTCCAGTTGAGATGGGCATAAATATGGACACCTAATAACTTTGCTGAACTCACAAGATTTATTTTGTCTCCATTAAACTTTATATCTAAAGTATCAGTGCTTTGTAAAATTTAAATTTGTCGCCGCGGTAGCCTGGTGGTATGGGTAATGGACTGCTGAGACGAGGTCTCGGGTTCGATCCCAGGTTTTACCATGGCACACACCAATGACTTTTCGATGCTTTTCGAAGTTATGTGTGTATTTATAGCAGGTTTATAAGTGCCCGGTTAATGGCATTAGGCTCGCCACCTATTACATTGCGCATTGGGACCTAAACATAAACTGGCGAAATCTGGGTGCTGGCACCTCTGCCTACCCCTTCGGGGATATAGGCGTGAGTTTATAACATTGGCTGAAATATAACGATATTTGTTGTCGGAAAAAAATAAGCCGTCTGGGAGCTATCAACGAAAACGCTGCCTAACCGCTTTGAGATATAACAAAATGATGTATGGTGGAATTGTGTATCTTATATAGGTTGTGGTGGTGGAATAGGGTCCCATGGGAAGGGGGAACAGGATGCGGGTGAAGTCGCCGGCAACAGCTAGTATAGGTATCTATACTAATATTATAAAGCTGAAGAGTTTGCTCGTTTATTCGGTAGAACGTGCTAATCTCAGGAACTACTGGCTCGATTTCAAAAATGACTATTGTGTTATATATCCCATTTATCGGGTAAGGCTGCATATCATCACGCTAATACCGAAGAGAACGGAGCAGTAAGCATAAATGTCAACAAATCCGGCAAATTTCCCTACATTAATTTAGGACTAATGAATTATGGGCTATGGGTTTATGATAAATGGATGCCACGGCGGGAAGGTATGTGACGGGCGAAGCCACGGGTCATAGCTAGTAAAATATAAATGAGCTATATACAGATCATTTATTTAATTTAAATGTTGTCTTAGAATGAGACTATTTATATTTCCGATTTCCTGTGCTCAATTAAATGCTGTGATTTGAATATTATAAGTCCTTGATATTGCTATCCCAAGATCGTTTGCAGCGACTTAATATGTCACATTATATAACCAATACCTATCTACTGTTATTTGAACAAATCTTCAGATTAAATCACAAAACTGATTTAATCGTTTTATTAACCTGTTTTGCTAAGCTTGTTTTTATTAATTGGCTTGTTATACCTTATGCGGTACATAATATAGCAACTGTGTCTTATAGTAGATTGTTATACAAGGAGCTAAAATTACCCATTATATACGAGGTAGTTTTACTCCCGAGCTTTAGCGAGGGAGTAAATAGAAACCGAGTTTAATTGGGTTTTAGCGCCGTGTGTTACACTATACTTTTCACTACGATTGCGAGAAAATAAAACAATCCAATACAATAAGAAATATGTAGTTTATTTTATTAACTTTTCGTAAGTATTTAAATAAATGCTTTGTGACCTTGACGGCAACAGATTCAAAATTATTTCTTTTCCTTTCTCTTCTATTTGTAAATTAGGGTCTCCATTCTCACTAGATGATGATATTTTCACTATTGTAAAATTAATTACGGTCACTACCAATTCAATTTGCAATTAGAGAAAAATTATAAAGATTTCGCGCCAATGTCTTTTTTTTGTTTCTTCTGTAGCCGCAACACATTGCATGCATTCTACCAGAGATCACCGATTTTAGTTCCATTTTCAAAATTAAAATGAAGTTCTTTTTTTATGAAACAGTAATAAGTCGAGTCTTAATTCATGATTATCCTACTTATGACTAAAGACTTTTTCGTTTTTGTAGGCTCATTGTCATTTGAAACACAAGAATTAAAAAATAAAAAACTTTTTCACCTTAGCAGCTCAAACATACTGGGTTCCCTGCTTAATAAGAGTGAGGGAAAAGCGTTTTCCCTGCGAGAGTGAGGGAAAGTGATTTGAATTTAGAATGCTGCGAATTATCATTGTTATATACGAAACACGTCATTCGAAGTTCGATTTATCAATTTTTTTTTTGTGGAGATGGCACTAGTTGACTTTGTGTTTATCAAATTTCAGAACACCCAAACAATAAAACGTTCGGAAACTAATAAACCTTTAAAATGAAAATTATTTGGTAATGTTGTAATTAAATATCTAATTAAATAATAAAATATAATGAATACACTGAAATAAAGAATAAAATAAAGAAAATGTTTTAGAAAAAATACGAAATAGTTATGCACAAATAATTTATAGTTTTAAAAATCTTTATTGGTACAACAGAATACTACGGATGCAGTTTCAGAACGTAACTTTAAAAATAGCGGGAAACAAAAATCAATATTATTTCTTCTTCTTTTGTTTTTCGGTAGGTAGGTAGGTAACTACTTAAAATTAGTGTTGCATATCACAAATTCATAAAATATGAGTGAGTCTAGTGACGAAAACAGCAATTTAACACCTGAAGAATTAAAACAACAAGTGTTGAATGCTGAATTCAGTTTTCTTCCTCAGAAATCATGTGATAGATATCTGAAAACCTATGATGTTTTCAATAAATGGAGACTTGAAAAGGGTGCGAACACTTTCTCGGAGAATGTATTATTGCCGTACTTCATAGAATTATCACAAACGAAGCAATCACCTACAATGTGGAGTATTTATTCGATGTTGAAAGCTACAATAAAGACAAAACATAATGTTCATATTGAAACTTATCCCAAACTTATTGCATTTTTGAAAAGAAAGTCAGTAGGACACAAGTCTAAAAAGTCCAAATTTTTTTCAATCTCTAATATTGAAAAATTTCATAATGAAGCTCCGGACTGCAATTTTCTCGCTGCAAAAGTAAGTTTATACTTAATTAGTAATATATGTGCACGTACGCTAACCATTTTCGCTAATATTTACTAAAATACGAGTTACTTATGTAAAGAAAGTGGGTAAATACTACGTTTTGTTTGTTATACATTTTAATTACTAACATTTTACTTATATAATATTTTTAGGTCGGCCACGCTTTTGGCTGATTCAGGAGCCAACCTCACAACATTAAAACGTCATGGCGGCTGGAAGTCAAACTCGCTAACGCTCGTGATTCAATTATTAGAATCCTTCGCTTACTCGGGATTCAAAATTAGCACTCGCTTGGAAAACCAACTTTCCTCTCTAGTTGAACAATTTGTTCCATACCTGAAAGATTGACATTATTACTATTTAATCCTGAGCGTCGCGAGGGATTCAAAGGCACGAGCTGGAAATAACTTTTCTCTCGCGTGATTCATACAACTTTTCACCTTAGCAGCGAGAACATTATTAGAGATAAAAAAATACAATATGAATAAAAATGAAACCACATATATTTGCAAACAATAAGTATCTACTAAAATTTAAAATTGCAGTTATTAAAAGTTACATTTTGAAAATTTATAGTTTTATTAGGAAGTGATACCGTGGAGTTTGCGATTTGAGTTTGACTCGAGTTCGTTTCTATTTCTTTATTGGACTGTGACGAGACAATACTATTAGTAAACGTTGGCGACTCGGTGCGGCTTCTTACCGAATTTTCAATGATATTTGTGTCTTTGAAAGTAGAGAGGCGCGGGTCTGCATAAGGATCAGGATTAAAGTTTATGCTTTGTTTTGTGTTTGTTTTTAAAATTGCAGTTATTAAAAGTTACATTTTGAAAATTTATAGTTTTTTAGGAAGTGATACCGTGGAGTTTGCGATTTGAGTCTGACTCGAGTTCGTTTCTATTTCTTTATTGGACTGTGACGAGACAATACTATTAGTAAACGTTGGCGACTCGGTGCGGCTTCTTACCGAATTTTCAATGATATTTGTGTCTTTGAAAGTAGAGGGGCGCGGGTCTGCATAAGGATCAGGATTAAAGTTTATGCTTTGTATTATGCGTTTACAGGTTTTAGACTTATTTTCGATCGAATCTTCAATATATCCTTCCGCGACCGTGTTTGACTTCCAGCCGCCATGACGTTTTAATGTTGTGAGGTTGGCTCCTGAATCAGCCAAAAGCGTGGCCGAAGTTCACCTAAAGCAATGTCCAGTGTAAAGGTGAGGCTCTTGTAATTTTAAAAAAGTGGCTATTTGTTGTGCTGTACCGCCTATTTTATTGATTCCCATAGGCTGTCTTGAACACTTGTCATTACGATACTGCAAGAAAAATCGATCTGTTTTCGTATTATCAGGTCGTAATGCCTTATATTTCTCGACAATTTTCACATATTCGTCGCGAATAACAAAGGACCTGTCAATGTTTGTCTTTGTGTTGGGTAGGTTGACTAATAGCAGTTCGTCAGAATGTTTTTCGATGGCATTAACAGTCAGATTTAACAGTTCGTTCGAGCGACATGCTCCGTTTATTCCAATAATGAGGATAACCTGTAATAAAAATATTATATAAGTAAAATGTTAGTAATTAAAATGTATAACAAACAAAACGTAGTAATTACCCACTTTCTTTACATAAGTAACTCGTATTTTAGTATATATTAGCGAAAATGGTTAGCGTACGTGGACATATATTACTAATTAAGTATAAACTTACTTTTGCAGCGAGAAAATTGCAGTCCGGAGCTTCATTAAGAAATTTTTCAATATTAGAGATTGAAAAAAAATTGGCCTTTTTAGACTTGTGTCCTACTGACTTTCTTTTCAAAAATGAAATAAGTTTGGGATAAGTTTCAATATGAACATTATGTTTTGTCTTTATTGTAGCTTTCAACATCGAATAAATACTCCACATTGTAGGTGATTGCTTCGTTTGTGATAATTCTATGAAGTACGGCAATAATACATTCTCCGAGAAAGTGTTCGCGCCCTTTTCAAGTCTCCATTTATTGAAAACATCATAGGTTTTCAGATATCTATCACATGATTTCTGAGGAAGAAAACTGAATTCAGCATTCAACACTTGTTGTTTTAATTCTTCAGGTGTTAAATTGCTGTTTTCGTCACTAGACTCACTCATATTTTATGAATTTGTGATATGCAACACTAATTTTAAGTAGTTACCTACCTACCGAAAAACAAAAGAAGAAGAAATAATATTGATTTTTGTTTCCCGCTATTTTTAAAGTTACGTTCTGAAACTGCATCCGTAGTATTCTGTTGTACCAATAAAGATTTTTAAAACTATAAATTATTTGTGCATAACTATTTCGTATTTTTTCTAAAACATTTTCTTTATTTTTTTCTTTATTTCAGTGTATTCATTATATTTTATTATTTAATTAGATATTTAATTACAACATTACCAAATAATTTTCATTTTAAAGGTTTATTAGTTTCCGAACGTTTTATTGTTTGGGTGTTCTGAAATTTGATAAAAGTCAACTAGTGCCATCTCCACAAAAAAAATAATAATTGATAAATCGAACTTCGAATGACGTGTTTCGTATATAACAATGATAATTCGCAGCATTCTAAATTCAAATCACTTTCCCTCACTCTCGCAGGGAAAACGCGTTTCCCTCACTCTTATTAAGCAGGGAACCCAGTATGTTTGAGCTGCTAAGGTGAAAATAACTATTTCCCCTAGGGGAAGAATTACTATTTTTTCTTCGCTCTGGTACGCCACAATGACGGTCTTTTTGAGCAAGAGGAGTGAAAAATATATTATTACTTAACACTATGAGAAAGGGGGCATTACAAATGGAATAATGGTTGGATGTAATAGGAACCCCATTAAAATTTTCGGGGACCAAGCCAACACAGGTTGGCCAACATCTTCTGATTAACGGACGACGATCTGGCGGAGGTTTCATTTCGAGGTTGTGGTTCAGACGGTAGTCACTCCCATAAAAGCTAAGCTATATCAAACCGAAAGGAAAAGAGGAGTAAGATAGTGCACCCCACTTTGGAACCCAGGGAAAGCTTCAAAGGAAAGCCTGCGCAAGAGCCTCGTCTGTCAATCAGTTGTTGTACCGGCCAGCAGATGAGATTACCTTGGGCCCGAAGATCTTGTTGGAGATACACGGTCATATACCACTACTTGGTCCCCGAAAATTTTAATGGGGCTCCTATACACCCAACCATTATTCCACTTGTAATGCCCCCTTTCGCATAGTGTTAAGTAATAATATATTTAAGACATAGTTGCTATATTATGTATCGCATAAGGTATAACATGCCAATGAATGAAAACAAGCTTAGCAAAACTGATTAATAAAACGATTACTTGGTCGTTAGTAGGTATGTAAACAAAATTCGTTACATGATTTTCATGTTTTCTACTACCGTAGGTAACGTTCATTCTTTGCTTTACGATATCATGATGAATTTATGGAATTGTCGTTCTATATAACTTTTGATCTATGGAATGAAACCCTGAACCAGCAAAAAAATCCATTAAGCTGCTAATCATTAAACTTAAATAGTAATGTCACCCACGCTTTAAGTTCTTCGTTAGTTTTCTTCAGTGAAACAAGATCACAGTCTTTTTGCTTAAGCTCGTTAAAAGTTTTAGTAATGGTATTCCATTTGCCAGTCTCCACAACTTCTATAAGTGTTTTTCTTATTACATCCTTAACCAAATCACTGCAATCATAAATAGAAAATTATTATTAAAGTTTTGCTTGCGCCTGCACGTTTCTGAGGGTAGAGTTGTGTTAGGTACACCCAGCCTATAGTGTTCTTTCCAGCCTCTCGCGGGGTTTTGAGGTCAGACGGCAGACATGGAGTAGGAGATCGGATTCCTGGCTCATAAGTGCGAGCTTTTGATGCAAATGGGATTGGCGCTCCTTAGTTTTAAAACTAATAATAATAGTATGATTTAGGTCTGAATCCGGTGACGAGAGTCATGATAAGGGTTGCCACCCTTACTTTATTGTAAAGTATTGTACTCTACTATGCTTTATGATAAAAATAAAATACGCAATAGTACTTTATTTCGCAAGGGCTTCGTCCGGTATTTGGCATGTGTACCGGTTTTTAATTATATCTACGTACGTAGATATAATTATAAGCCTGATTCAAAACTCACAAAGATGAAAATTCGAGTCTTTTTAATATGTTTGATATGGAATTTTCGAGATCCTCAATCTATGGCCCTCTGAATTTGATCTCTGCGTCATCTACATTTTCAACATTTGACATTTTTAACTGTTAATTTGATTATAACTAAAGGTTGGGTTTCTTTTTTTGGGTGTCGTGTGGAGGTCCATCTATTTGATACCCCAAAACCGCAACGTTTATGAACGAATGTTATACCTGCATAGGTACATTGAGAGAGGGGTGTGTGTTGGGTAACCTCCTCGAGTGTCGCTCCGATTCCGATCCCGCTGCAGTCCGGGGGGAACGGAATCGGACCGGCTGGTACACCCTGGGCGGCGGTCAATGGCTTCCCCTTCACCCCTTCATAGGGTTGGCATTGATCGTCGGCCAATACCCAACGTGGCGGGAACACATCGCTCTCCGTACTCCTCTGCTTTCAGAGGAGACAGGATGAGCGATGCTGTTAGTGGTGAGATGGCCCAGGGTCAGCTGGGGTGCGAGGGATATGCTCTATGGGTAACCTTACACCCCGGCGTCTGAAGACCCGAGACGGCGTGCGGTTTTAGTCGGTGCAAGCCCGACATAACCGCCCCCGCTGGCCGGCGGGGGGGTATCCGAAGGGATTTCCGCACGATAAAAAAAAAAAAAAAAAAAAAAAAAAAAAGGTACATTGAGAGAAAAACGCCATCTTCTATCCTTCACAAGTACTCACCGGTTCGAAACGAGTTTAATGTATTGAAGCCTTTCAATGTTGCTTGTTGGACGCCAGACTCGGATTCTTATCTCGCTACTGCCCTCTGTAATCATACAAGAAAATAACAAGAGATGGCGCTGTAGGTATAACGTCATTCAACCTGTGCTGTGAATTGTGATAAACTTTATGTTTAGTCGTAGTACTTAGTATAAATCTATTTATATTATACACCAAGAGTCAAATAGCTATAAACAATTACATGAAGTGGGTATATATCATTGGCGGCCTTACCGCATTTCATTTTAATTTCTTACGGGCTTTCTTGAATTTTATGAATATAAACAATTTATTAGCCTACTAGCTGGCCCTCCCCGACTTCGCCGTGGCGTATTTCTACCCCCCGTAGCACCCCTTTAATCCATATACACCCGTAATTTATTAGTTTGCATAATGATGCATGGGAATCTGCCAGATTTGTTTACATTTATTATTACTGATCTACTTCCTTGTGTAGCAGCGTGATGATATACCTTTTTTTTTTTTTTTTTTTTTTTCGTGCGGAAATCCCTTCGGATACCCCCCCGCGTGCCAGCGGGGGCGGTTATGTCGGGCTTGAACCGACTAAAACCGCACGCCGTCTCGGGTCTACAGACGCCGGGGTGTAAGGTTGCCCATAGAGCATATCCCTCGCACCCCGACTGACCCTGGGCCATCTCCGGTTTCGAGATGGCCCCCTCGGGTTTGGGAACCACGGTGTCCCCGTCTTGCCCCGGTTTGGGGGAGGGGCGCTAGTCGCCCCACCGTCCCGGTCTGCTTCTGCTGGGGTGACAGGTGGCCTCACCCGCCACCCCCAGGCCTGCGCTCATGGAGGACGGAGGTCGTTAAGCGACCTCCGGCGCCTGAGTTGCCTGCGACGCGCGGCGAGCAAGTTGCGGGCTCGGCGGACCGGGAGAGTTCTAAGTCTCTCCCGGGCGCGCTCCGCCACCTCCTTCGCGAGCATTACATGCTCGCAGAAGGAGGCGGCGGCGGCCCACGCGCTCGCGCTCCGCACCATTGCCGCAATCATGCTGCCGAGCGAGAGGACTCCCACCCCGATGGCTGCCACGAGGTCACGCCTCGGCGCCTCCCACGCCGGGCAGTCCGCCAGCGTGTGCAGCCCTGAGTCCTCGCTCGCGTCGCAGTGATGACACTCAGGCGTTGGCTCCTTCCTGATCCGATGCAGGTGGTCCCCGAAGCACCCCTTCCCTGAGATCACCTGCGTCAGTCGGTAGGAGAGGCTTCCGTGTCGCCTCTCCAGCCAATCCTCCATGATGGGCCTTACCGCCGCTATTGCGGCGTGCCCTGCGCTTGGTTGCCCAAGTCGTTCCTTCCACTCCACCACGATGGCCTGGCGGAGCTGGGACTGCACGGCCTCGATTTCTCGAGGCTCGGGGTTCCATCCCTGCTCCCGCGCCTCCTTTCGCCACTGGTACAGTTGCGAAAGGGCTCTCGCTTCCAGGTCCCATGGCGGAGTTCCGGCAAGGAGACTCGCCGCCTCGAAGGAGATCGTGCGGTACCCTCGGATGACCCTGATGGCCAGAACTCGCTGCGGAGCGCGCAGCATACGCACAGTTCTGGTCCTCAGGGCCTCCGCCCATATTGGGCACCCATACAGGGCCATGGACCGCACGATCCCCGCGTAGAGTCTCCTGCAGGAGTCATCGGGCCCCCTCATGTTGGGCAACAGCCGAGCCAGAGCAAGAGCTGTGCCCTTCAATTTGGGGGCCAGACTTCGGATGTGCTCTCCGAAGTCCCATCGGCCGTCGAGCACGAGCCCCAAATATTTCATTTGGGGCTTGATGCCGATGCTATTTCCTCCCACGATGAGACTGGATCCCTCGGGTGGCTTGCTCCGAGGCCCATGGAAGAACAGGGCCTCGGTTTTATGCAGGGCCACCTCGAGACCCAGCCGCCGGATCCGCCTAACGACTTGGGCAACCGCGGTCGTGGCCTTTCGGGTCGCTTCGCGGTACGTCGCCCCGCACGCCGTCACGAGCGTGTCGTCCGCGTAGCACGTGACGGCGGCACCGCCTACGAGCTCACCGCGAAGCACCCAGTCGTATCCGATGTTCCACAGGAGCGGCCCCAGGACCGATCCCTGTGGAACACCGCACGACATTTCACGCCGACCGAGACCGGTCACGGTTGGGTAGATGACGGCTCTCTCCGTCAAATACGCTACGACTATGCGGCGGAGGTAGAGAGGCACTTCGTGATACACGAGCGCCTCCCTAATGCAACTCCAGGGCAAGGTGTTGAACGCGTTGGCGATGTCCAGGGACACCGCCAACATCACCTCACCCCGGGCTACTGCATCCTCCGCCAGAGCCCTCACGCGCATGATGGCATCCACGGTGGAGCGCCTCTGGCGGAAGCCATATTGGCCATCCGCCAGGTCCGGCCCCACTCTTGAGAGGTGCTCGACGAGGCGCTTCGCAATTACTCTTTCAAAGAGCTTGCACACCTCGTCGAGCAACACTATGGGCCGGTAGGCGGACGGCGAGTCCGCCGGGCGCCCCTCCTTTCGGATGAGGACCAGTTTCCCCGTCTTCCACAATTTCGGAAACTGGCCCCGCTCCAAACATGCGCTGAGAAGCCCTCTCAGTCGGGGCTCGAGAGCGTCGTCGACTAGAGCTAGGACCCACGCTCGGCCTGGAATGCCGTCGGGTCCCGGGGCGGTGTGTTTGGCTCTTAGCCTTCTCACCGCCAGCTCTAGTTCTACCCAAGTGACCTCGGGCACGTCGTCGTCTTTCACGTCGGGCGCCATGCGCAACCGAGGCGGAGTCATCTGCGGTGGAACATGTTCCACCGCCCGCGCTGGGAACAGGGAGCCAACAACTCCTCCGAGCAGATCCGGCTGGAGACACCGGGTTAACGGCGGGGCCTTGGGGCGCAGCTTGCCCCTCACCATCCGGTAGGGCCGCCCCCAAGGGTCCCGCTCCAGCGTCTCCAGCAGCTCGCGGAAGGCGTCCCGTTTGGAACGCCTTATCTCCGCTCGGAGGGCTCGTCTGGCCTCCCTGTATCCCTCGTACAACTCCGCCTCTCGGGCCTCCGCATCTGCGGGGCGGCGACGCCTCCTACGGAATCGGGCCCACCGGCGGTGCGTGATCACGCAGCCCCGTCTGAGCTGCGCGATCTCCGACGACCACCAGTAGACCTGACCCCTCGGATTATAGGGCGGAGCCCTAGGCATCGCCGCGTCACAGACACGGGTCATGGCCTCCCGGAACCACTCCGCCTCATCGTCTATGCAGACAGGCCTGTCCGGCGCAGGGGCCCAGGCCTGTACGATGGCGGCTTCCAGGAGGAGCTCCCGATCAAGTCGCTTAAGCGCCCAACGTGGCTCGGCTGGAGCCGGTGCAGCCGGCGCGTCGCTCGCAGGGGGGGACACGTCAAACCGAATGTATCGGTGATCCGAACTTGTGTCCTCCCCCAAAACGACGCGCCAGCCCTGAACACGTCGCGCCAACGAGGGGCTCGCGAACGATAGGTCCACGATGGAGCTACCCCTCGAGGTCACGAACGTGTCCACGGCTCCCCGATTTAGGAGGACTAGGCCGAGTCGTGCGGCCCAGTCCACCAGTGCCCTGCCTCTATGCCCCGTCGCGCCCCTTTCGTGTCGGGAACCCCAGGCATACGACCAGGCGTTGAAGTCCCCGAGCACAAGGACCGGACGGGGCTGGCAGGCATTGACGACGACGGCCAGCTGACGGAGCCATTGCTCATATGCAGCTTGGTCTCGGTTCGGCGTGATATAAGCGGCCACGACCGCTATGTCCCCAACCGCCGCCGCCACGCAGCCGGGTCCCCTTGCAACGACGGCAAGAGGGGGGCTGCCGGCGGCAGGGTTGTGCACCAGTGCCGCCGACCCATCCAGCGCGGTTTCCCAGGTAGGCCCGAGGAACCGGTGGGTGTATGGGTCGGCGACAGCGGCGACATTTATGGCCCACTGTGCCATGCTCTGGCGCAGAAGATCCTGAGCATGGGCACCGTGGCCAACGTTCACCTGCAGGATGCGGAGTTGAGGATCCATTATGGAACCCCCATCTCCGCATCCCGCTGTGAACTGGAGGCGGAAGGCCGGCCTCCCGGCTTCGGCTCCCCTCCGGCGCAGGCCTTGCTTCCAACCCTGTGGTCGGCCGGCTTGCCTCCCGCTGCACACCTAAAGCAGTGCAGCGGGGCATCGCACGTGCCGGCCTTGTGACCGGGTTGGCCACAGCGGAAGCAACGGTCACCCGCCGTCACTTCCGCCGTGCAGTGCACCCCTACATGGCCCACCGACAGGCACCTGAAGCACCTGGCCGGTCGGGCCTGCAGGAGCCGTGCCTGCGCCCTCAGGAAGCCTCCCACCAGGAGGCTCCGCCCGTCTGCGACCTTTTGGGCCGCCGCGATAGGGCAGCCGACAACTGCTGCCCCCTGTCCACCGCGGCCGAAGCGTATAGCTCCGGCCTTTACTGTGTCCGGGGAGCAGTCCCCGGCCTCCGCCACGGCGAGCCTGAGCCCTTCTGCCGTGACGGAGTCGTCCAGGCCCGTAATGCGCATTTCTGCGCATTTAATGGGCCTGGACACCCGGACGTCGGCTGCATCTAGCGACTCCCTTAGCCGAGCCGCTAGGGCGTCGGCCTTGGGGCCACTGGCGGCGCCGGGGACCTCGAGAAGCCGGGCTCCCGTCCGTGTGCTCTTGCACCGGACGCCCGGGATCTCGAGGGCCTTCAAGTCGACGTTGGCCTTTACTTTGGCCAACACCTCGGCATACCCCATGCCCCTCGACGCTGCCTCCGCCGTCAGAGTGACGACGACGGCAGTAGTGCGAGGGGCACGGAGTTTCCCCGGCGCTGCCTTCGCGGCGGCCGCGGCCCTCCTGGCCTTTTTGGCGGCCTTCTTGGCGGCCTTCCGCCTCTTCTTACTGGCTCCAGCCACCTCCCAGCCCCCTTCCAATGGGGTGGAGGTAGCCGGAACCACGGCTGGGGCTGGGGCTGGGGCCAGGGCTGGGGACGTCTTCCCCTTGCCCTTGCCCTTCCCCTTACCCTTCCCCTGAGTGGGAGCGGGGCCCTGAGCGGGGCCCTGAGCGGGAGCGGGGCGACGAGCCGGCTCCGGCAGAGCCTCTACTGCAGCCGGGCGGGTATTACCCTTCCGGGCTGCAGTCGCGTAGCCGGCCACTGGTGGCGCCAGAGGCGGACGGCGGATGGAGTCCATTAGGGCCTCCATCCGACTCATCATACGCTCCTCTAGCGCCTCCACGTACGCGAACCAAGGCTCCGCCGGTGGTATTTTCTGCGGTGCTGGTGGCCGAGCCGGCTGTGCCGGCTGCTGCACCGGTTGCACCGGCTGCTGCGCCGACTGTCTCGCAGACGAGCTAGTCATGCGCGCTGGCTCTGCCGGTTGCGCTCGCTGCACTGGCTGCGCCGGTTGAGTCGGGCGCACCATCCCGCTCCTCAGCTCCTCGACGGCTGCAGCTAGTCGAGCCGTCTCCCGACGGGACTCAGCCAGCTGCGCCGCGAGGGCCTCATTTTCGGAGGCGATGCCGAGCACAATGTGCAGCATCGCCTCCTGATCGGGGTTCGGAGACCCCCGGAAAGACGCGGTCACTTGCTGGAGTTTCTCCATCAGAGACCGCGTCTTCCCACCTGGTTCCGACACCGCCGAGGTGGAAGGCCTCGGCGGTGACTTGCCCGCGGCCCTCTCAGGGGCCGAGGGGACTCGGGTGGATTGCCCAGCCCTCGTTCCACCTCGCGCCCCTCGGCGGCCTGCTGCCACCTTTGACGCAGGCTTTGACGCCTCGTCACTGCTGGAGGAGGTCGTCCCGGTGAGGGTGCATTCCTCATCCGACACGTCCTCCCCCAACCGGGCCTTTGCGCGCCGTCTGCGCTTACGGGTCCGCTTTACAGCAAGACCCGCCGGGCTGCTCGCCCGGCTACGCTCGTTGGCGGTGTCGAATTTCTCCGACACCGCCGAGGTGTTTGGCGTCCCCTCCACGCCTGAGTGCTGCGCGACTTCCGCGCAGACTCCGTCATTCTCGATGTCCGTTTTCGTGCCGTTTTTGTTTTTCTTGAATCGATCGTTATATTTTGTGATATTTATGTTTGTGTCCATAGCTTATCCCACGAGTATGGGGGAAAGGTGGTCCATCCAGGCGGTGCCCCCTGCACCTGGATAAGCCTATATACTATGGAGGTCGGCTGGTATCCATAGGTTTTTACGACTTTGCTGTCGGGTGTTATAGACTTTTCCTTGTCGTGGGCCGGCCAATAAAGGCAAGCCCTCCGGTCAGCAAGATCACAGCGTACCCTTCTGGAGCCACCAGTTAGGTCGTTGCTGATCACCCACCGATTACGGAACGCGAGAGGATGGCTAGTCCTCTCTCACCGGCGGCGGCACAAGTGCCCGTCGGCCCCTGCGTTAGCAGTGGGCCAACCCGCCCCTGGATCCCACAGGATCCTATGGTGGCCTCAGCCACTAACACCATCGCTCGTCCTGTCTCCTCTGAAAGCAGAGGAGTACGGAGAGCGATGTGTTCCCGCCACGTTGGATATTAGCCGACGATCAATGCCAACCCCATGAAGGGGAAGCCATTGACCGCCGCCCAGGGTGTACCGGCCGCTCCGATTCCGTTCCCGCCGGACTGCAGCGGGATCGGAATCGGAACGACACGCGAGGAGGTTACCCAACACACACCCCAGCGTGATGATATACCTATTGCTTATGACACTCACAAATTATGTGACTTTCAGTTGGTAAAATAATTGTCGAAATCGGTTAAATATATCCAGGTATACTTTACCTCATTAATATTAGTATAGACTAGCTGTGCCCGTGAAATCCTCCGCCAGTATTTAGATTTTTAGGGTTTTAGTTATTATGCGCGGTACCCTGTTTTTTATTTTCTAAATATAAGTAGCCTATGTTAAATCAGCCCAACCGTTCCAGAGATTACCTATTTCAAATAGACAGAAAGACAGACAGACAGACAGATTTTTTAAAATTTTTGTTATAAGTATCGTGTAAACATTATAAAAAAGCTATTTTTCATATTCCGAATAGACACTTCAATTTTATTTATTAGTATAGATTACAGATGAAGTATATATACTATTCGCTGCAGCATGACTATATTGGTATCGTCATTGTGTGGACGGCAAAGTTGAAACAGACAGACCTGTAGAAAGGGTGGTACCACTAGCTGCCCACGGTACCTCTGTGACCTCCCTGGGAGGCCCTCACATCGATGGACATATGCTAAATTATCATTATGCTTTAACCTTTAAAAACATTGTCACTAGTGATTATAACTGATGAAACAAACTAGCGAGAACAAATCATTTAAGCATCCCAATATGCGTTATCCATAGTATCACGACCGTGTTGAGAAGCAGGCATGGTTTACACGTGTATATAAATTAGAGATATAAAATATTATATGTAGGTATACATAATAATTACAGTGTGCTTACCTAAAATCCTCATTTGCAGTAAAACCACCTCGAACGACAATGCGAACAGGAGAGCGTCCATTTTGCTAATCCTGCTAAAAATGAAAATCATCTATCTATCTATACTATTATAAAATTGTAAATTAGTTGTGTCTGTTAATTGAAGATATTTAAAAAATGTTGAAGTATATTAAAGGAACGATTCTGAACACAAAAATATAGCTTTTGGAATTCTTGTCTGTTTGTTCGCGATGGACGCACAAACTACTTAACGGATTTTATATAACAATAATAATATTTATTGTCTCAATTTTTTTTATAAAAACACAATGGCTCCCTAGATCCCACACTAGGATTCCCTGTGACGTGGGATCTAGTCTCTTTAGTTCCACTCGACAATTAATAATATTATGATAATATATGATATAAAATCATCCAAATATATATAAATATATATATATATATATATATAAATTTACAAAAGGTGATGAAGACATGAAAACAATATTAAATAGAAAATACTAAATAAGTTTGAAACAGAAAATTCGTTACAATAATACAGTGTGTGTGTGTGTGTGTGTGTGTGACTGTGTGTGTGTGTAATGTAAGGGTTAAGGTGAGTGAGAGATTGTGAAGATGAGGGTGTGTATGTGTGTATGTTGTGAATTTGTGTGTGAGTGAAACAGGCAGTGTGTATGAGCTAAAATTATGTGTGTATGTGAGCACAACATGCAATACAATAACATGCATCTAACAATGCATATCAATGTACAGATACCAAAATCTGTTCTATTTTGATTCGGTTTCTTCTATTAGAAAGGTCTTCGTCAAACTTAAAATTTACCGTATGTTTGATTGCAATTTGTTTAGAAGAACCGGAGATATGAACAAAATACGATAACCGACCTCTGCGCGGGCGGAGCCGCGGGCATCAGCTAGTATTCTATTATATTCCTAGATTTATGATACCCTATTCAATTTCATTGCTGTTCTCTCTTATTCTTGTCAATTAAACTATACGGTCCTCATTTTTAGGGTTCCGTAGCCAAATGACTAAAAACGGAACCATTATAGAGATGTCTGTCTGTCTGTCCGTCCGTATGTCGCAGTCACTTTTTTCCGAAACTATAAGAACTATACTGTTGAAACTTGGTAAGTAGATGTATTCTGTGAACCGCATTAAGATTTTCAAACAAAAGTAGAAAAAAACAACAACACATTTTAGTGGTTCCCCATACTTAAAACTGAAACTCAAAATGTTTTTTCAGCAAGCCCATACGTGTGTGGTATCTCTTCAAAAATGATGCTACGGAACCCTTCATTGGCGAGTCCGACTCGCACTTGGCCGCTTTGGACTATAAGTAAGTATTAATATTATGTAAAGCTCTCCAACTAGTAAGCAAAATAACTTATATGGAATGGTTTCCTGAACATTTGTAGATGGTAGAGTCAAGCACGACTGGGCAACTGGGGAAGACACCCTCATACTATTTCAATGCAAATGGGTTCAAAATGGCAAATAAATTAGGTAACAGTATGCTGTATGTATGGGTAGAAGACCCCCGCGGTCTTCACTCCACCGGTGCTAGCGATGAGGTGCGTATGTCGTAATCGAACCGACTAAAACCACACGATGTCCTTCCCAAACGCCCATTGCCGGGCACCCCAGTTAGCCCTCGAAAGGATAACCCCAGGGGCCCCGGCGGACTTCGGCCGTCGTCGAGGCCTAGCCTTTGGAGTCGGGTTTGATCCCGCGTCGGTGACTTGGTAGGCGTGTGTAGGACCACACGACACACCTCCGTCTTGGCCTGCTTCTGTAAGGACGGCGTCCTGAGGCCCCGATCATGGAGGTCGGTAGTCCTGGGCGTAGACAAGTCTGCAGTGTCCTCGCCATCACCACTCGCTTACCATTAACATGAGCCTTTTGTTTGTCTAAGCGATATAAAGACGCTAGATGTTACTTTGAGAAAATTTATTGACTGTTTTTGAAAAATTCTCAACCTTCGAAAAAATATTGAGTTAAGCTCGCCTTTGTACATTAATTTTATTTGTAACTACCTATTATATCTCCGGTTCTTCTTAACCAATTAGAATAAAACATAAGGCAGATTTTGAATCTGACCAAGACCTTCTCATAGAAAAAACCGCATCCAAATCCGTTCAATGGTTTTTGCGTCCATGGCGAACAAACACACAAACAGATAAACAGACAAACAGACAAAGATTCCAAAGAAAATGTTTATGTTTTCGGAATCGGTTATTTAACATAACCCAAGTATTTATTAAATTTCTTCAATGTACAAACACAATTTATGTACAATTTTATAATAGTATAGATAGAAGATAATATTTATAGATAGATAGATAGATAGAAGATAGTATTCATATTGCAAAATCTTATTGTTTTTACGTATAATATAAAATGCATAAATAAGTAGGTGTATTGTAATAAATATCAAAAAATATTTGAATAGAACTCTCTCAGTAGTTACAGGATTTTCATTAAGAAATATAAATTACTTTACTCTAAGACTAATTATATTATTAAAATATGAAAATAATCATCTACTTTTGACGCTGGCTGTACATTAGTGAATTAGCACCCAAGCCAATCGTCTTGCGTTGTTGATTGTAGTTTATACCCGAGCTACTCGCGCGTTACTGTTATCCTATTGCCATATCCAACACAATACTTGAATTGTCTGTAGGGTGGAGCAGAATTGGGTAGAATTTAAAAAATGCAGGCATAATGAGATTTCCTGTTCAAATTAATGTGGATCGCACATTCATTTGAATTGTTTTTTTGATGACACTAAGCATACGGTGAAGTCTTTGAGCATTTGCAAGGTGTCACGTGGCTGCCCTTTTTGAAGAATCCTATACTGTCACAGCTTTTTTTTGGGTTATTAGTAGTATAAATTACTATTAATCACTCTCCAGCTAAGATAAATTATTTGTGTTAGTAGTGGCTTCGTTGTTTTGTTTATATATTGTCCGTCAATTGACAGCACCCCGCTGATTGGTAAGAAGTATGTAACAATGCACATTGTACTTTTAAGGATATTGGTGGAATATGTAGTCGATTCCTTAGTTGATATCGATTCATAGTCTACTAATATTATCTGTATTCTTTCATGGACTCTGTCTATGGTTAGCTGTGGTCAACTCTATCGGCTGTGGCATATTATCTATGAACTCCCACCAAGTCGCTTCTTTCAGCCAACGTCATAAATTACAGTGCAGCGGTTTTGCGAGCCCTAATTTTCTGCATCGCTTCCACAAGCACATAGCTCTGGTACTGAGCCGGTGGTCCGCCGAGCGAGTCACGCAGCGGTTGGTGCCAGCGGGACACGCCGGGCGGATACAGCTCCCAAGCTAAGTGCAGATTCCTGGCTGCCGCGGGTCGTCCTCACATCTCTTCTTTTAATTCTTCAACTTCCAATTTTTTATTGAATCTATGTGTACTCACCCTTGAGACCACTTATAATTATAATTAATATATGAAAGGTAAAACTATTCTCATGTTTAATTTACTATAACCTTATATCAAACCAACAATTAACTTCGAATAACTTAAAATCACTATCTACCTTTAAATTTAACTAGCAATGTTACAAATGGCGCCCAACGTGGGGCTTACAAGTAAGATAGCAGTCCAGAAGATACGGGCCACTATTCCAGATGCTTTCGGTCCTATAATGATCTCTTCGTACCTTAACGGCCTCGACAGATGCTTTCTCACAGTCTGCTTAAAGAACTTGTGATTGCAGCGGGTAGAGCTTTCCAGTTCTTTATCATTTGATGAAGAAAGGCAGTACCGAACCGCTTGGGTCGAGACGGTAATATTTGTACTGTATGTTGTTCTGGTTAGTACCTAAGGGAGAGTGTGGGAATTCTTGATTGAGCTCATGAGATAGTGATCTGATGAGCTCAATCAAGAATTCCCACACTCTACCAGTGAAATACAATACCTGGTAAAATACAGTCGGAGAGGCCGCACATCTACGCGATTGCAAAAGTTCTAAGGTATTAGTAACCTCAGGGGGCTAACCATGACCGCTTAGTAGCAATTCAGTTGCAGACCTGAACAGAATAGTTTCGTACTCATACCATGACTTCGTATTAATTCGTTCAGTTTCACGTTTCAAATGTCAACAAACGAACCAAACGCGAACGTGTTTCAGTTTAAGCATGTCATAGTACAGATCATAGCAATTCAGTTTACAAACTTGTCTTGAATTGGTATCTGAGCTATATCATGGTAAGACCACTTAACTCCCAATAATACGGACTGCACCAGAACCAACCAACGAACTATATTCAATTTCGTTAACTTTTTATCTACTGCTCAATTATAAATCATGTGCCAGATAAGTATTAACTGGTTGAGAGCCGGTAAACAACCACACGTGGGTGGATATTCATAACGCTTATGTCATACTTTACCGAGTCCGTATCCTTGAAGCATAAAGAGAAAGTGTGGTTTGTATGCTTAGGACTAAGTGGGTACATCCCCTCTGGTTTTATTTTGCTTATGTAGTAGTTGTATATACTTCTTCTGTACTTTTTAATTAATATTAAAGAGTATTTTACGGTTTTCTAATTAAATATATCTAATAACATTATTTAAAAAATAAAACTGCTTAATTATTTATTTTTGTTTCTCAGCCAAAGTGACTAATCTAAATGTAGTTTGTGATGTGTTGTTTGTAGTGTGCACTGGAATTGCACAAATTGATACCTCCAATCCGTTTCCACCAACGAACGACCAGACGCACAACGACACGCCACCGCTACATGGTGGATATTCCACTCATACGCACAAAACGTTTCGACGACACATTTGTTATGCATACAGCTAAGCAGTGGAATTGCCTGCCTGAGTCTGTATTTCTGGAAAGCTATAACCTTGGAATCTTCAAGTCTCGAGTGAATAGGTTCCTTCTAGGCAAATGTGATCCATCGTAGACCACATCGTCACTTACGACCAGGTGAGATGGAGGTCAAACGTGAGCCTTTTTTTTTTTTTTGAGCCTATCATTCATAAAAAAAAGTTTACTTTAATATTTTATTTCGTCTCTCCCGTCATCATCATTACGTTAGCGTTGTTCCCAACTCGGGCTCTGAGGCTTTCACCTCGGAGCCTGGAGTCCGCTTAGTCCTTTTGGCGTGGCTTATATGGCTTTATTGCGAGTTACTGCTGTCTGACGTCCCAACCACCAGAGGCCAGAGCCAGAGCCTTCCAACACCTTCCAAAGAATTCCAATAAGGTGTACCGACTTGCAGGTGAGCTCTCGGTGGGACCTACATACCCTATATGACGTTCGCCTGTAAATATCATTTTCATAACCTATACGCAGATTTTATAAAAATCTTCAGTTTTAATTAATTATTATATTGTAAACAAAGAATAGGTATGGATCTCTAGTTTCAAATAAAGGTTATTATTCTTGGAATATTCGGTAGCTACTGTAATATCTTGCGAGGCAGGTAGATAATGTCCAATTCTATTTCAATGAAGAGAGTTTTAATGAAGAGGAAGACGTAATATCCGCCACAATATTGTTGCCCGTCGTCAATCGTTCTTAACAATAGAATATTATGGTCCTACCGGGACAGTCTAATGAGCTATCTCAGTACAGTGACATATATCTGGAATTGAGTAGTACTATGCTACATTTATTATCGACGTAAAGATTTTTTTTTATTGACAAAGCTTTTTATGCGTGTCAGTGGAATATTCATCATGTCGAAGGGCTCATGGCTATGTCTAGCCAGGCAATACTCGCCAGGTCAGTCGTAGGATGGGTGACCATTCTTCTTGAGAGATTTAAAATAAACATCCGGTAATTAAGGATTGACGTTTATTGTTTATACTGTACCTAATATAAACATTGAGCCGTGTTCTGCAGGTGCCAAGAATTCACTAAGTAAGTATGACAAAGTAGCTACGAGTAGCACCCGAATATTTTTAACAAAACGCCTGTAAACCGCATCTGATGAGAATATATGTAATATAATATATTATCTTCTTACCTTAATAGATTTTATGAAACATACAGATGACTACCAAAATGCAAAGAGAGAAAAATACGCAAGAATAACATGAAACGTGAGATACGTAGCATCGTACCGAAACATCACTGTGGATATAATACATTGAATTAAAGTATGGCCGCTGAGTTATTACCGATTTGACACATGACGAATTGACAATACTAGTGAAGTGACTGAACTAGTAACCCTAATATCATTTGGGAACAGTTTGTTTTTAAATATTCTAGTATAGTCTGTAATTAAATAAAATCAAAACAAATAATAGTTAAAGACACAGGTTCTTTATTAGGTGGAGTATCCTTGATGAGCGTAGATAAATGGTCGAGGACATATCAAAATAAAACAAATTTGTAAACACTGTTACACATTTTAATGAATAGAGTAGGTATAAGATGTTTTAATAAATTACTACCTATCATTTATTAAAACAATTATTCAGACTCTGAACCAGATTCGCCAGAGCTGTCATCGCTATCAGTCAGTTGTATGACAATTTCATTGTCTATAATGGTGTCCACTCTTATATCGCGTTCATAATCTTCTGTTATTAGTTTTCGAGTCTTTTCGACGACCTTGACCCAATCTTCTTTCGTTATTTTGCTGCAAGCATCTTTTAATAGACCCATCATTTTATTAGTACTGAATGGCGGAGTCGTATTATTACGAGCTGCGTAACCTGTAATGTAAACATTAAATAACGTTAATTTATTACATTAAATAAATGAAATGTTACACCATTACCTACATGTAAGGGACATGAGATATTTATTTCTTAGTTATGTATCTTTTTACTTATATGCTGAATATTGGATGTTATAATAGTACAAATTATTCATATTCATAACTTATGCGATAAAAAACAATACCTTTGATTTGTGCCCATATTAGCTCAATGGCATTGTACTGGCAGTGATAAGGAGGAATTCGAAGTACCCGATGTCCATGTGCCAGAGCTATCTCATCTACTTCATAACGGACTCTTGATGATTTATTTTCGCGTACCAACTTTACTAAGTCAGACTTTAGCAATTCGGCAGTAGTTTCAATTCCATTTTGGTGTAGCCATGCTAGGAGATCAGCTTTCTTGTAGGCCTGAGTAGGCGCTTTATTCACTTGTTTCGAGTGATATGAAGCGTTGTCCATTATTATGATAGAAGGCTCTGGCAGGCTGGGTAATAATTGATTTTCGAACCAATTCGTAAAAGTGTCTGTATCCATCTCCTCGTGGTAATCGGAAGTACTTTTTGACGCGAAAGCCAGCAGTCCATTTCAAAGAAACCACTTCCAGCAGAACCGGCGTGACAAATTATCAGTCGCGATCCTTTTCCAATTGGAACCTTTGAGGTTGATGCTTTTGTTTCGTCAGTCCAAGAGCGTGACACAGTGTGGTTCGCATTTAACCATGTTTCGTCAACAAAAACGACGTTGTCCCAAGACTCGATTTTTCTGGCTTCTCTTAAAAAGTCACTCCTTTTAATTATTAAATCAAATCTTTCCATTAATATTTTCCTTTTATTCGTTTTTTTATATTCAAACCCAATTTCGTGCAATAGTTTTGACAACGCCGTTTTACCGCCTTTAAACAAGCCAGCTTCTTTTAAAGAGACCAAAAGCAAACGTCTAGTTGGAAACTCGTTCCTAGTATAATAACCATATATGTGGTTTCTTATTGCATCTGCATCAAAAACATCAACACCTGTCACGGGCTTTTGTCTTCGTTTTTTCTTAGGAGTGCGTAAAATATTATCTTCACTTCCAGAAGCACCAAATTTTTCTTTATTTATATTATATAGTGTTTTTGCACCAATTCCAAGAGCTTGTGAAACCCGATCTTTCACTTGAGTGACAGGAATCAAAGGGCCGCCATTTTGTGACTCACGCTCAAAGTAATCCTGTAGCTTTAGTACAAGCTCACGACATTGACTATTCAATGTTTTTCCTCGTTTCGGCATTTTCAACAAAATTACCAAACACAAACAAAATTAGTCCAATAAAGCGCAACGATAAACAGGAGAAAGCCGAGTTAAAAAACAACGGTTACACAAGAGAACGTAGTCTGTGTGCACGAGAGTACGGAAGACGACTAAACAGATTAAAATAGCGGTGGTAAGGATGTTGCCAGAATAGTATCGCCAATTACTTAAAAAAATACACCTATAACATTGCTTAATTGAGGGAGAAAATTATACTTATTAAATGTTGTTTTATATATTATAAATGTTAAAAATTATACATAATCATTTTAATTGTATTTATTTTTAAATCATAGAAAACAGTATTTCTGTCTTTGGATCACACATAAATCTTAAAAATCATAAGATACTGGCAACACAGTGCAATTAAGAGACGCAAAAAAATGGTAGCATTATATTTAGTCTAGTTGCTCGAAGGAATAAGTAAAATAAAAATATCCAAATAAAATAAATATCATATCTATTCCAATGAATTCGGACCGAATACTATCAAGCACATCACTATGAAAACTAGACGCACGATGTAACTTTGAACAAGCGCGCCAAAGAACAAAAAATAAATGTTTTCATATTATTTACAAACTATTTTAAGTTTTGAAACATAGTTTATTGGAAAATTACTTGATTCTGACATTTTGACATAAAGTTTTATATTAAAGAGGTATTCTAAATCATTAGGCAAATGTGTCGCTCGTGCAAGGTTATATCGATTAATTTAAGAATAATCTGTCAAATCGGTAATAACTCAGCGGCCGTACTATAGTAGGCCATTCGCTTACTATCAGGTAGGTAGGCCCCCCCGTCGGCCAGCGGGGGCGGTTATGTCGGGCTTGAACCGAAGCCGCGGTAGCCTAGTGGTATGGGTAAAGGACTGCTGAGACGAGGTCTCGGGTTCGATCCCAGGTATTACCATGGCAGGGGTGTGTGTTGGGTAACCTCCTCGAGTGTCGCTCCGATTCCGATCCCGCTGCAGTCCGGGGGGAACGGAATCGGAGCGGCCGGTACACCCTGGGCGGCGGTCTATGGTTTCCCCTTCACCCCTTCATAGGGTTGGCATTGATCGTCGGCCAATACCCAACGTGGCGGGAACACATCGCTCTCCGTACTCCTCTGCTTTCAGAGGAGACAGGATGAGCGATGCTGTTAGTGGTGAGATGGCCCAGGGTCAGTCGAGGTGCGAGGGATGTGCTCTATGGGTAACCTTACACCCCGGCGTCTGAAGACTCGAGACGGCGTGCGGTTTTAGTCGGTGCAAGCCCGCTGGCCGGCGGGGGGGTATCCGAAGGGATTTCCGCACGATAAAAAAAAAAAAAAATGGTATTACCATGGCACACACCAATGACTTTTCGATGCTTTTCGAACTTATGTGTGTATTTATGGCAGGTTTATAAGTGCCCGGTTAATGGCAATAGGCTCGCCACCTATTACATTGGGACCTAAAATATAAACTGGCGAAACGTGGGTAGGCGTGAGTTTATGTTATGTTATGAACCGACTAAAACCGCACGCCATCTCGGGTCTTCAGACGCCGAGGTGTAAGGTTGCACATAGAGCATATCCCTCGCTACTGACTTAATATGTCAATGTTCAAATTAAGGGTAGGTTTAGGATTAAAACAAAACAATAGCATTTTTTACTAATCAAGTCTATCTAGATATTTGATTCTGGAAATATATATTTAGGTCTAGATATTGCAATTTCACGCGTAAGCGGTATCATAAAAAAAGATACATTATTGTATTACCGGTCTCTGTCATGGTAGCGAAAGAAATAGGTAATACCAGATCCTTCTAAAAATTTCATCTTAATTGGTGAGGATAGCTACCTAAAGCTTAAATTACAAGATGTAACGCGCACATACATATAGGTACCTATTGCAAGTTATATAGATGCATAAAAAATAACACAATCATCAAAATTTCTTCAAAATTGTAGTCATCATCATCATCCTTCGAGCCTTCTCCCAACTCAGTTGGAGTCGGCTTTTCAGTCTAACTACGAAGCGGCCGAATTTCGATTTGAAGTCCTGTAAAATAAATTACCTACAACAGTAGGTATGTACTTTTTTATGAAGCAAATTATAGTTGAAATAAAACTGTTTTTAACGGATTCTATCGCGATTTATTTGATGTTATTTTATATTTTACATTGATCCCGACGTTTCCGTTGCTTTTCAGCAGCCATGGTCACGGGGAGTCTCCCTCCATAACATCAAATAAATCGCGATAGAATCCGTTAAAAATAGTTTTATTTCATAGTGTGACATTCGCGTAAACTTCCGACAATATCAAATAATACTCATATCAAATGTTACTCATAGTTCAGTTCTATAACATGAAATAAATATAGATTTCCAGAAGAAGATTTCCGATCTAAATCTAAGGAAGAGTAAGCATACTAATTGCATAAAAAATTAATTGAATGAAATAAATATTTTATATGTGGGTGTACTATTTGAATAGGTACCTATAGGTAATATAGATTTCAAGAAGGGTGTCAAAGAGATATACAATTCTTGGTAGATATTATTAGATATATTATGTGTGGTTTGAGCAAAAATATTGACTCCGTGTCAATTAAAACATAATCAGATCGTTTATACTTATTATATAATTAATTTAATCAAAATTAGCAACGTGTTGCCATTCACCATTTCCCACGACAACAATTTGTCTAACATTACAACAATTATATTATTAAGTCTACAGACATAATAGAAATAAAGTACCTTTCGTTATCCTCCATGTTAGTTTCATATATTCAAAACACAATAACTATGGCTGCACTGAGAACGGAATACTTTCTTTATGTCATTAAAACACGAATAATGAAACTTATCCAGCGGTCGCATAGCAGAATACATCTATAGATACTCCCATCTCCTAGCAACCTCTATTGTGTGTTCGATGATTATTATAAAAATAGCTGTGCCCGCGACTTCATCCGCGTGGATTTAGACTTTTAGTATTAATTTTTTTGCGCGGAACCATAATTCTTTTTCTGAAATTAAAGTAGCCTATTTTACGGCTTGTAACATTATATCTGCAAGTGAAAGTCCCGCCATAATCAGCCTAGCGGTTCCAGAGATCACCTATTTCACACAGATAGAAAGATGGACAGACAAACAAAAAAAATAAAAATTGCATATTTGTTAAGTATCGTGTATGCATCCATATGCAATCATTAAAATTCTGTTATTTTAATATTACAAACAGACTTTTCAATTTTATTTATTTGTATTGAAGACTCATGCTACGAAATAAAGAGGGGTTCCGTAAAGGTAGGTATTGATATCAATAGCAATAGCTATGCTCACACTCTCTTGTCTACCTGTCTAGAACTAGGATCTGCAGTAGTCTCTTTTTACAGACTCATAAAAAATATGAATAACCAAGAGAAAATGAAGCCATTTTTATCACTTTTCTGATGGTGGACTCATTTGTGGTTGTCCTCATAAATTATCTTCCTTATTTTTAATGCATACCTATCCAAATTGTTTGAAAAAAGTGTTGACTATAATAAGATAGTAGGTATAAGTATAAGTTTGACTATAATAAAAGCAATAGTAGATTGTTCAGCAAGGGACTAAAACAAGCCATAATGACACGAGATGTTTTAGCCACCCGAGCGAAGCGAGGGTGGCTAATAGTTCGAGTGTCATTATGGTTGTTTAGTCCCACGTTAAACACTCTACTTTTCACTTTGAATGCGAGGAAAAAAAACGACATTCTATACAAAATAATAATATTTATAATAACAAAGTTTCTTAAAATTACGTATTAATCGTTAATCTAACCTAAGAAAAGTTAAAAGTGCAATTTGTACATTTATTTACATTTAAATGTATGGTTTTCCCCGGTATATTAAGGCGTTAATTCTTCTCCACTGGATGACGATGATGACATATTTGGTCCGTAATTTATTAAGTTGCACAACTAATTGGTGTAGGTAATTGGTGATTACAACGTAAGCTTAATACGAATAATCTATTCAAAATTCAAATTGCAAAGAAATTTGTCCCGCGGTTTTTTTTTGTTAAGTGACCATACGCTTTAAATGCTTGCATATTTAGCCAACAGATTCAAACTTGAAAAATAATTTAAAACTAATTGGAAATGCATAATAAAAAGAAATTAATGCTTAATACTTACATAATAATTAATTAAATTAATATCATTAATCGTGTTTCACGAAATTAAATGGGTTTTTATAGTTTTTTCAAATGTCATTTTGAGGTTATTTCTATACACAATCACTAAAAAGGTGATAATCCTCCCATTCACAAACACCGTGATTGGCTGTTTAGAAGTTTTCAAAGTAAATTAAAAAAAAAATACTTTAGTCCCTAGAGATTAATAAGGAACTTTAGTCCCGATATGCAGAGACTAAAGTAACATTTTAAGAGCATGAGAAGTGAAAAAACTTTTAAGTTGGGAGCTAATAAGTAAGTAGGTATCACAAGCTTATCGGTCACTAAGTGACCATAAATTTGTAATTCTAACAATAATGCGTACACTCGTTTTACCAATGAGAGTATGTGAATAGACCAATAGGCTAATACTGCTAATACTAAACATCTTTGTATGGAGTACAAGGAGTACCTAAGGGCCGAAACACATAACCGCGTTACGGCACCGCGTTGCCGGGCAATGAAGCGTTGGACTGCCGTTAGGGCAATCATTTCCACGTGATTTTTTAATGCTGATAGACGTATGTCTGCCATAGATCGCAATAAACGTGTTGCTGTTTTATTGTTAAGAAGACATTACACCAATTTAATTAGACGACAAAGTAGATACTGGAAACATCCATTTAGTGAGGCAATGAATCCTGATGGGGAGTACTTTTCTCGAAAATACTGATATTAAAAAAAAGGAAAAAAAAAGATATTAATAAATCTATATCAACGTCTGACATTTTAATTCTTAAACTGCTTCCGGATTGACACGTGTTGTTTGAAACAACACGACTTGTTTCCAAGCGCTTTAGAAACAAACTGCAAGCATGTTGTCATCAAGTGTCATCAACGCTGGAATGTGCTGGTGCACACCGCTAAATTCTGCGTAGCGGAGGGTGGCACTGCCGATCTTGGCGTTGCGGTGCCGCAACGCGGTTATGTGTTTCGGCTTTAGAAGCTAAACCTTTCTTTAAAGCTGTCAGATAAGAGACAGATGAATTTAATTTTAATGTAAAAGTCATGATAAATAGGAAATAAAAAGATAATGTATTAAGTACACCCGTTTGATATAGGTACATAATATTATGTGAGATTTGCATACATACGAAGAGAATGAGTTGAAATGAATGAGTGAGAAAGTAGTACACACTCTTTGTAAGTTGAAAACCTAAATAGGCACTGGCGCCAGCCAGTACCTATTTAGGTTTTCAACAATTCAGCAATTAGGATTTTCAACAATTAGGATACCAATCCTCCATGAGCGCAGGCCTGGGGGTGGCAGGTGAGGCCACCTGTCATCTCAGCAGAAGCAGGCTGAGACGGCGGAGTGACTAGCGCCTCCGCCTTCCCCCCAAACCAGGGCAGGGGGGGACACCGTGGTCAGTTGTCGGGTCGAAACCGGAGATGGCCCAGGGTCAGTCGGGGTGCGAGGGAAATGCCTTATGGACAACGTTACACCTCGGCGTCTAAAGACCCGAGACGGAGTAAGGTTTTAGTCGGTGCAAGCCCGACATAACGCCTCCGCTGGCCTGCGTGGGTATTTCTGCGCGAAAAAAAGGTTTTTACTGGCTGGTAAAACTACATAAGTAACAACTTATATACATATAGAGCAGGTGTGTACCGTTTGCAGGTCCCAATATCTTGCCATGCTTTCTCCTTATTAAAAAGTTTTAGTAGTAACCGTATCACAAACTGTGGAAATAATAACCTGGTGGGGCCGGAGCCCTGGCTGCCAATATCGCACAAAATCACCTAGGGAGTAATCAGCTGCAGTATTACAGTAGAAACCAATAATCATAATCATAATCATAATCATCATTTATTTGCGAACACAGGACCTTTTTTCTAAATACATTTACTTTTTCAGTTTCTATAATACATTTTGGTAATTTATTGTACAAACGAGGAGCCATACAGAAGACACTCTTATCATATAGCGCTGTTCTATGTTGAGGCATACATATTTTGAAGCGGTTACGGGCACTGTTATATGTAGTCAAGCGGTTCGTGTTGCCCTTCACAAAATTTACAACTTCATATATATACAGACAAGGTAAAGTTAGTATGTTTAATTTAATAAAGTGTGGTTTGCAGGTGTCTGTCTGTTGTAATTTACACACGGCTCTTAGACATCTTTTCTGTGCTTTAAACACCCTTTCTCTGTCAGTTGAATTACCCCAGAATATAATCCCATATCGCAATATTGAGGTCACGTGGGCATGGTATGCTGTTAATAACGCATCTGGATTAACTACTTTTGACATCATATAGAGCGCATACGAGAAACTATTTAATTTAGGACATATCTTATCAATGTGCGTTTTCCAATTTAAATTCGAGTCAATAAGTAGCCCTAAAAATTTAGTATTAGGTATGTCAATATTATTTTTATATAAATGCTTTATATTCATGTCACTTATATTATGTAAATTATTTCCGAATGTCATTATGTTTGTTTTGTCAAGATTAATTAAAAGATTATTTGATGTCAACCAATTGATTATTTTGTCCATAGTACAGTTTATATTAAATTCCACACTATTCATGATTTTTGGTCCTGAGTAAATTACAGTACTATCGTCCGCAAGAAGGATCATGGGGTAATCTATTGACCGCGGGAAATCATTTATATATAGTATAAACAACAAAGGACCAAGAACGCTTCCTTGAGGTACACCGTCTGTTATTGTTTTCATTTCTGATGAATATTTTACCTCCATTTTATATTTAGGGCATATTCTGCTTATTTGAGTTATCTGTTTTCTACCTTTAAGGTATGATTTTATTAGAATTAGAGCATTTCCTCTTATTCCATAAGTATATAGCTTATCTAAAAGTATAGAGTGATCTACGTAATCGAATGCTCTCGTTAAATCCATGTACATAGCATACACTGGTAGCTTACTATCTAGATTCCTCATAACCTCTAAAAGGAAATTGTAGATCGCTTCGTTTATACTTTTATTTTTTCTGAACCCTACCTGTTCTTCGGTTAATATTCCATTTTTGACAAAATATTCGTAAAAACACTGATTAATGAATTTTTCCAAAATTTTGGAGAATATGGATATCAGTGCTATGGGTCTATAAAATTGCATATTTTCCTTATCTTCTTTTTTAAAAATAGGGACAGTTATTGTTAACTTCAATTTATCAGGGAAGATACCTACCATAACTTATGCATAAGTTCATGATATGGCTTAACGGACTTGCTATAATAATAGAAACGAATTTGACAACTTTTGTACATATTCCGTCATAACCTGTACTTGAAGTATTCTTAAGGTCTCTCATGATTCTCTGCATATCATATGGAGTTGCTGGACTCATAAATATCGAGTTCTCTTTGTTCCATGCTAGAGTAGTTTTATAGTTTTTGGGAATATCTTCCGATGAAGGTTGAAACTTATTTAAAAAGAAATCATTAAATGCTTGCGCTATCTGTTGTGGATCACTAATTATTTTATTGTCAAGTTTTATACACCGTATTTCTTCTATAGGAGTGTTTGATTTGCATCCATTGACAACTTTCCATGTGGCCTGAGACTTATTTTTTGCACTTTTTATTTTAAAATCATTCTGCGCTTTTTTTGTTAGTTTTATTATAGAATTAAGTGTCTTGCTATAGGTATTAAAGGTGTCTTTGGTTTGCGTATTAGGATTTTTTCTGTACTTATGCAGTAATTCCCGTTTTCGTCGCGAGCATACTTTAATACCCTTACTCATCCACCGTGGTTCTATATTTCTTGTTATTTTTAATTTGATCATAGGGAAACATAAATTAAAGAATAAAGTAAATATGTCAAGAAAATTATTATAGGCAATATTTGGGTCATCTGAATTATAAATGTCATTAAAACTAAGTTTTGTCAAACATTGCTTAAACTTCGTCATATTACCTAAACTGTAGTCACGTTTTATTATGTACCAATAAGGCAGAGTGCAGTATTCCCTAACTGGGCAAGTCAATATTTGTGCTGTATGGTCCGACAAAGCTAGTTCAATAACTTCAGCTTGACAGCCGCGTATACTATAAATTATATTGTCTATGCAAGTACCACTTACTGGTCGAGTGGGTTGATTTATGGCGAATCTAAGATCCTCCGTATCTGTTATGCCTACAGCAGGAAGATGCAAGTTCATAATTATCTATTTTCAATATATTTGTGTCACATCGAAGCATATTGTGTTCTGTTATGCACAGTACGTCAATAACTTTATCCTTTTTTGATAAATTATCAATATGAACTTCTAACAAATTTGATTTCCCTATAAGGCCCTCAATGTTTTCATGAAGTATGTTTATAACATGCTTTTTAGAGACGAAAATTATGTATGTTATCTGTAGACTCTGCCAAGGACTCCGGTATTGGAATGTGTTCCTCGCTTACATTATTTGTTTGTGTACATTTATCTAGTGTAAGTACTATATTCTTATTACTACTTAGAGTCAAAACTTGTTTACTATTGTAATGGATAAATTTTAATCTATATGTTATGCGTAATATTTCCCGGAGCAATGATCTTGACAGGTTTACAGCGAAGTGTTTGAATTGTGGATAATAGTGGTAGTAATTCATGCTAACATATGATACATGCGAATATTGGCTGCACATGAAATTTAATTCGTAATTGAGCTTTGTTTCGTTTAGGTACCTGTTGTATGGTATTTCGCATATTAATATATTCGTATTTTTATAACAATGAATAAAGTTGATAAATTGAGATTTGAATTCATAAGGATTCGTATCATTAGTTCCCCCAATATGATAACATAATCATTTTCTGTAAGATTTCTTATTGTGTTCGCTTCGGTATCATTAAGAATATCAATTATATTAGCGCCGGACTTCCAAAAACTAGTGACAAAATAATTCTTTCCTATTAGTTTTTGAAGGGTTGTCTGCATTCCCCGCCCTTGTTGATCAGCTATAATTACTATCTTTTGTACCTGTTGTTGTTTCTCAGACTTGATTATTTATCAGTTTCTTGCCATTTTTTTTGGTGTAATATATTACCGGTTCTAATCTCTCTTCTTGCTTATTACCTTCAGTTTCTTTGTGATACTATATTCTTCAACCTCCAATTCCTTCCTTTTGTTAAACTGCGTTGATTTGCCTGTCTCCTTCGACGCTACGTATATTGGAGAGTTTGATACTATTGTGGTGTTTAAAAATTGTTTTATTGGTGTTGATGTCAGACTGCATATTTTGGCTTTATTTCGCACTGCATGCTTTGATCCGGGAGTAGAACATTTTGGATCACCCATTTCAACTGTCTTATATAGTTCTACTACTTTATTAGTTTTTTCTAGATTGGATTTTAGCTGAGTGTTTTCACATATTAAATGGTCGATTTCTTGGTGTGCGCTTTGCAATTCAGTAGTCAACCTATCAATTTTTTCGGTGAGTATATTAATTCTTTCGTCTTCTATTGTATCATTTGGTAAACTCATTTGGACTCTGAGATTGATATCGACGTTTGTGTTTTTTGTTTTCTATGAGTGATATTTTCATTCTCTATTTTATTCTAATTTCTACAAATTCAGATGAAATTTATTAATATGGTATCCCCAATTCGTGATTATTTATTTTTTAATGCTGACAACACTAAAGTTTGTGTCAACGACTGTCAATGTTTGTCCAGCTATTTGATTACAGATGGCGTTGTACGCAATTTTAAGATTCTATAATTGGTATTTTGAGCGTAGTAACATTATTGTTGATGTCATGGTGTCAATAGTGTCAATATTGATATTTCTACTCACCACTTGATGGCGTTAGTTGTAGTTTTGAAATCAATATTTATATAAACTTTCAAAATATGGTGTAGAAAATTTTCAAATCACTGTGATAACGGCTAATAGTAAAATATGTTTTGTTTTCATACAAAAAATCTGTTTAATTATCACTGCACTGAGGTCAAAAGTTACGTTAATTGGTTTAATTGTTCGAGATTAGCACTTATTGTTTACTTATTTGTGGTGATTTTACAGCTAAGCTCTTGTTCACTATAACACTTGAATGTTTGTTTGTACTGATGGGTATTAACCACAAACGGTGTCACTTGAACATTATGACATCTGCTTTAGATTTCACTATATTATAACTTATTTGAACTGTTACTTATTTATATTCGATATTTTAACTACACAGAGGATGTTTACATTGGCAATGCCAGTGTTGCAAGCGAAGATGGAGATCATTGACAGGCATGAGACAGTCGAAGATCTTTATCAATTGTATCGACAAGAAAAAGACGGGCCCCAACTGACCAAACTCTCAAGAGGGAACATGAGGCTCGTCATAGAAGTAATAACAGGACATTGTAGACTAAACAGACACCTAACAGTGATCGGAGTGAAGAATGACCCCAATTGTCCGGAGTGCATGGAGACGGAAGAGACCAGCTTCCACCTGCTGGCCGAGTGCCCCATGTACTCACTAATTAGATAGGAACTTCTGGGATCAGACATCTTGGACACGGAGGAGTTGAAGGATCTGAAGGTGGAACAGATCGTAAGATTCTGCAAGGACACAAAAAGGTTTGAAGGGACGCCGTGAATGCTGGAATAACCACGCTCTCCCCCACGGGAGGGTTGAGGAAATGGCTGAAATGGCCCACAAGCTTCGTGGGTGGATCGTCCGTCCGGCTTCCGGTGTCCCCAATTGTAATAATAATAAACCGTATCACGAACTCTGGAAATAATTTGGTAGACAAAAGTGAAACCGCAGTCAACAATTAGTTATTATAACTGTGTTTAATACAGATGATATTAATGTTTACTTTTCAAACATCCGCATAAATTTCATATCATTTTCGAAGGGTGGGCGTCGTAGCTCTCTCATGGTGACGAAAATGTGTTGAAGAGTAATGAAATCACCTGGCACTCGAGGCACCCGGTTTAAATTAAATCGCGTTAATTATCGTTCGGAGACGAGCCTGGGGCACTTGCCTCCCTGTCGAACTCCACGTTCACAACGAGTGTCTATCGTGTTAAAGTCTATGATATTATTTATGAGTATTATATTGAAAATAGCATCCTGGAGCGATGACGGCAACACCCTGTTGTAAAATGCAGTTTTCGTGAATATTCCAGTCTAAGAGGAACCAAATATATTATAACTGCATGCATAATACAGTTATGATATGATTTTGAAAAATAGATGTGTAGATATGTATTGAAATATTTTTAAACCCCGAAGCAAAAACAACACAGTATCACTCGAGCACATCGTACACTCCCGAACGGAGGAACCGATTTTGATTTAGATTTTTTTTGTTACACAGTCGGCAGTATGCTAGCTTAGCTATGTCGGGGTTTTTTAATTTTTAAGAAAGTACTTTATACACTTACTATGTTTATGATCATGATCATTCACATGATGACAATAGGATGTTGCCATGGGGCTCCGTCAAGATTTTCACTGCTCAACCACACCTGCAAGCTGGTACACACCTGCTGATTGACGAACGAGGCTCTGGCGCAAGCGTTACTCTCGGGATCAGACGGCAGCCGCACCCGTGAAAGAATAGAAGAGAAACCCCGGGCTCAAACTGGAATTGAATCCCGAATCGGTTTAAGTACCTTTTGTTTTTTTTTGTTTTTCGTGCGGAAATCCCTTCGGATACCCCCCCGCCGGCCAGCGGCGGCGGTTATGTCGGGCTTGAACCGACGGTTTAAGTACCTTTTTTTTTTTCGTGCGGACTCCAAGGTGAGAACCTCGGATGCGACTGGGACTAACGCAAGGATGATGAGTGTAAACAGTATTGATAAATGGTTTGTGCTGCACAACCTGCAAATACACATAGCAGTCTCTGATAGACTATATGTAGTTATATCAATTTTAAACCCCCGACGTAAAAACGACGTGGATTTTTTTTTAACGTGTTGAAACTCCCACGGCCTCCACACGTTGACGAGTCTGTGTGTGGTATCGTAGCTCTCGAACGAATGAACCGATTTTGATTTGAGAGTGTTCTTAGATATGTCGGGACAGGGGGTTTTAAATTTTGAATTTTAATTTTAATATTTTTTTTATTAAAATTCTTTCCTTAGTAGGCACCCATCAACATTTTCAATTTCTTTTTTTCATCTCTGTTTTAATACACGTTATTTACAAGCGTCAGTAACGTTAAGTTTAAGGAATTAGTTTAGCTATGGACAGATTTTCTCATACAGTCATAATTCCTCGAGCTAATCGAGGAATCAATGACTCACATCAGTGGTATAATTTTTAATGAAAACAATTTTCAGATTAAAATCTGTGCAAACTTAACCAAGAAGTTATTATAAGCGCTAAACTGGTGTCAATCATCAAATCTAAATGACAATCATTGTACAAAATTAGTTTCAAATACAAAAACCTTTTTAACTAACAGTAGCGTTGTTTGATACCGCGATTGAAGAGGGAAATTTCTTTGATTTTATAATATATCTATTCAAAAATTTAACGGGAATTAACGTTTATATTCAATTAAATTTTTAAGCATTTTGTATGCTTACTTTTTCTAAAGATTTAGATCGTAAAAAGAGAACATCTAGAACGGGACTTGAACCCGCGACCAGTCTCTTACAAGGGGAATGCTCTGACCAGCTGAGCTATCTAGATAGCTTCTAGATAGCTCAGCTAGTCAGAGCATTTCCCCTGTCTGGTCGCGGGGTCAAATCTAAATCTTTAGAAAAAGTAAGCATACAAAATGCTTAAAAATTTAATTGAATTAATTAGGCGGAGTCATCAAAAAACGTCGTCGGCTCATTTATGTTGAGAAATGTATGGCTTACCAACTATCACCTACCATTGCTAAATAAACCGAACCGTATCACAGCCCAGTAGACTCTATAAGTTTACAAGAAATAGTTGAGCAACTTATAAAATGTCCTAAGAGAATTAAAAATGTCAATATGTCAAAAGCAATTTCATAAAAAATTAGGCACTTATGATGTCCGTCCGCATTATTATTATAATTATGAACCAATACGGAACTCTACATTGCGCGTGACCCGACAAATACTTGACCGATTTTTTAAACTTCGTTTTACTGCAAATGTTACTATTTATTTAGAATCCAAATAATGTAACTCCTACATTGCTTGTTATACATAAACAGAACTTCTAAAGTTCCAGTCAGTGTAAGAATCCTTTTGTCGGACAGTTGTCAGTAATTTTTTTTAGAGTATCGGTGTACATTGCAGGTTTGTTGAGTTGCCCCTATTTGATTGTAGATAAACGACTCCAAAAATATATGTTATTAGCAAAATTTACATTTTTGTGGTTACAGTTCGAACTGATTGTGTGTAAAACAATAAGATATTTTAAATTTATTCTTACAATGTGCTCCTTATACTATTTTTTTTAAAAGCAATCCAATATAAAGATTTAGATCCGAAAAAGAGAACATCTAGAACGGGACTTGAACCCGCGACCAGTCCCTTACAGAGGGAATGCTCTGACCGGCTAAGTTATCTAGACACGTCCCAGATATTCGAAATTCTCCGATATATTATTTACGTTTTCAGGCGACGCTGGAGCCATCTACCGTAATTCTTGAAACAATTAATAACTTTACAGTCATTTTTAAACATTGTTTTTTGATGACCCCACTTCCTTTTAATGTCACCATTATGAAGCAGTATGCTGAATTTCATACGATTTTTGAGATTGCTTAGTAGAAGTCCTTCTCCTTAATCTTGTTTACCTCTTTCCCCCTGCTTGTGCTTGTTGTACTACCTCAGTAGCGTAAAAAATAAATTTAGTTATAAGGTAAAGAAACTGTAGTGGCATCCATCTTTTTTTTCTTTTTTTACCCCCCCCCCCCCCCCCGCCGTCCAGCGGGGGCGGTTAGTGTCCATTGCCGGGCACCCCGGGTAAGCCCTCGAAAGGATAACCCCAGGAGTACCGTCGGAACTTCACCGCCAGGGCGGCCTCGCCTGGTGGGGTCGGGTCTTATCCCGCGTCGGTGAGTAGGCAGGCGTGTGTAGGACACACACGACACGCTTCCACCACGGCCTGCTTCTGTAAGTACGGCGAGTCGGCCAACTGCCGTCCTCAGGCCCCGATCATGGAGGTCTGTAGTCCCGGGCGTAGACGAGTCTGCGGTGTCCTCGCCGCAGACTGCGGAACTCGGGGGACAGGGTTCTCTTCCGCTCCCTCTCCGCCGTCTCTTTCGCGCGCATAACCGGCTCGCAGAAAGAGGCGGTGGCGTGCCACTTGCTCCCGTCGGAGACCACGGCCCTCACCATGGTCTCCAACGAGAGAACGTCGACGCCCAGGACCGCAACGAGATCCCGGCGTTAACTCGCCCACGCAGGGCAGTCCACCAACGTGTGGAGTTTCGTGTCTTCGCCAGGATCCTCGCAGTGCTGGCATGCATTCCCGGTGGATGCGCCATAGATACTTACCGAAGCACCCATGTCCGGTAAATATCTGTCACATGCGGTAGGAGAGGTCACCGTGGTGCCTCTCTGCCTCTCCAACCACTCCTTCATAATTGGTCTCACCGCCGCATTGGTGGATACTCCCCCCCACCTTGGATGCTCAAGTGGCACCCTCCATATCTCCATGAGTTCCCGGCGGAGCTGGGACCGCTGAGCACTGATTTCTCGGGGCACCGGCCTATGGCCCCGTTCCAGCGCCTCCCTGCGCCACTGGTACAGCAACGCAAGGGCTCTCGCTTCCAGGATCCATAGAGGAGTCCTGGCTAGGAGACATGCCACCTCGACGAAGATCGTGCGATACCCCCTGATGACTCTGACGGCCATCGCTTTTAACGGGCTGTTTAGAACAGCCACGTGGTGGGCCGCCAGAGTCTCCACCCATACGGGGGCCCCGTACAGGGTCATGCTTCGCACGATCCCCAGGTACAGTCTCCTAGTGGGGGCGTTGGGTCCCTTAACGTTGGGCATCAGCCGCGATAGCGCGGCCGCAGCCACCCTCAGTTTCTGGACCAGACTTTGGAGATGTGGTCCGAAGTCCCATCGGCTACCGAGTACGAGCCCAAGGTACTTCATCGTGGGCTCGATGCCGATGGTTACGCCCCTTACGGTTATGCTGGTTCCCGCAGGTGGCCCCCTCCGAGCCCCGTGAAAACACATAGCCTCAGATTTGTGGAGAGCCACGTCGAGTCCAAGCCGCCGTATTCGACCCACGGCCACGACTTGAGTAACCCCTGCCGTGGCCTTTAGTGCCGCGCTTCGGTGCGTTGCACCCCACGCCATCACGAGGGTGTCGTCAGCATAACATGTTGTGTGTT
Organism: Cybosia mesomella; assembly: GCA_946251805.1. NCBI lineage: Eukaryota > Metazoa > Arthropoda > Insecta > Lepidoptera > Erebidae > Cybosia > Cybosia mesomella. The sequence goes on along the minus strand of OX276390.1, from coordinate 20,999,216 downwards.
GACGCCCTCGAGCAACGAACCGCGCAGCACCCAATCGTATCCGATGTTCCACAGGAGTGGCTCTAGGACAAACCCCTACGGAACACCGCACGATACTTCCCGCCGCCCTGGCCCTAGCTAGCTCGGGTGAACTATGGCCCTCTCAGAGTGGCATCCATCTTTACATATACTTACGTTTATGTACGTCTGCATATCCTCCAAGGGGTAGCCCTAGCAGAAGTAGGCCCAGGGTGGCGGAGTGTCGTCTTTCCGCGGGCGCCTCTCTATAGGGGAGGGTGATTTTGATCCCCAACAACACGCGGAGTCTTCCTAGGGCACACTAGATTCCCCATTTAGTCGGTTCGAGTCCGAGATATCCACCTCATCTCTAGCTGTTGTAAAGCCTGTGGGTGTTGCCGCACGAGAAAAAGGGTAGACAGAGCTGTGTTATCGCGCATAATCGCCAACTATTTTCAGTTCCACGTAATGGGGAGCGAATCAATCTCTGTTAACCGGCCACTTTTACATGGGCTGTTTATGTATAAAGACCTTGCTTTTAACCAAAATTGACAATTGTAGGTTAACCGGAACCCGTTGTACCCTATATATGTACTTTGGGTCGAAAATCTATATGGTACTTTCCGTTGACCTAGAATCACGAAACTTGGCAAAAAGCAAGGTCTTATAGCACAAATAAAGGAACGATTCCATAAATTGAAAAAATCAAAGTGTGTCCCCTTATATACATAGTTGACGCCAATTAACATAGGCCTCTGAGTTTTATGGGTGCTCATACAGAGACTCAGCTTAAACGAGTTCGACTCGCACTTGATCGGTTTTTTTCTTATATCCGCATATGTACTTTAAAAATCCAATAACACCGTTTGTTCGTTGCAAAAGCTAATTAATGACGGTCAAAGGGTTTAGGCTCAGGCGGCGTGGAAGTTGAGTGAGCGTATACACCTTCGAAAATGTATGTAATTATTACTCAGGTACCATAAATTCCCTTTTGGATGAAGCAACACATTCTCTATACATGAATTTAATTACAGATACCTTCGACATTGGCAAGCGGATACAATATCAAAGACAGTTTGTGATGTTATTTTCCAAAACAGGATTATTGTAAGAATTTCAATCAACCATAGCTAGTATTAGGCTTAGAGTGTGGTCAACACAGTAGGTGAGGGTGATCCAGGCCTCAAAGATCAAGGTGGGGACCCATATAGTCATGGATAAAGATGATGACGAGTGTGCTATAAATTTAGTGTGCATTTGGATAATAATGAAACACTAATTAATAAGTTAACGTTTTTATTGAACGTAATTTATAATGTATGAACTATTACACTTTCCTACTATTTAAATGCTATAAGAAGAGATCGATTCAGAACATAAAAATACATAATAAATGTTAACTACACTGTACATATAAATTACAATATACCATTAGCAAACGTCTAATACGCTTGCAAGTAACAGGTATAACGAAAAATAAATAGATACGTCATAGTGAAGTTGCGTCTTTAAATCTATTTATAATACTATTATATAAACTATAGTCAATGGCGAAAGTTTGGCACTAATAAATATTATATAACGGAAAATATGGAACCCCTGTAGGCGTCGCGGTAATTTGCTTGGGTCATATTCTAAGTAATAACAATTAATAAGCGCAGAAAAATATTATTATGGCAATACATAGAGAGAATATCAATTTCCACCACAAATAAGGTACCTAATACGATGTTTTCTATTCTATGACAAACGATATAGTTGCATGCCGAGCTGGAGCATACAAGAATAAATCCGCCATTAGAACAAAGAAATAGAATTTTTAAAGTCATTAATTCTTGCCTCAACTTATTAATTAACAGTGGCGGTGTCCATATTACGCTTTTCTTATTAGCTTCCCGTTCCAAAATAGCTAACGATTCTAACTTATTTCAATTTATATTTAGTGAGTCAAAGTTATACCTTATATATAATATGAAGTGCCAGCTAGCAGCGGGTTCCGTGCTAAGCGGTCATCGTAACTTATTGGCCTAATCTGCGACAACAGATTACCAACATTCCCTTAGAATAGAGGCTTATTATTTCAACATTTTACCCATTCGCTACTGTTAACTAAAGAAGCTCTCAACCATAAATTTAACAATTCATCAAAGAACGAACATGTATGTACCTAATTTATTTCGTATTTCTATAAGGAAAGGAGCTTGAAAATGTCAAGTGCGGTCAACATGGAAATAACATTTTTATAGTTGCTACTACTGCTTAGGTCGGCTTAGATACATCACTTAGAAACCAAATAAACATTTATCTGGAGAACTAAGATCGAATTGAGAAGTTTTATAAACTTATTATATTGTTGTATTGACGGCAATTGTCGTAACGGATTGGTTCCAGCCAGGAGGTGGGGACAGCTTGCAGAAAACAGAAAGCAGTCAGTCGCTGTAGCTCTAGTTGTCGTAGCGGGCAGGAGCGTAGTTGGCCCAGTATCCTGAAGAAAAATCAAATCGTTCAAAATATATCCCTTAAGGTTTGATGAAGGATTAACTACCTTTTTTTTTTGCGCGTCAGGGGAAATGTCCTACGGCATACCGCGCGACGCGGGGAGGCCGCGCGGTTTTTCCTGTGTGGCTCTCACACACTAAAACCCCTGCCGGTGTGCCATACTCTGCGCCTTTTCGGGGGGGGGGGGGCTGAAACTATACAAGAATACTTCCATGGCGATCCCCCCTAGCGCGTGCCCGCAGTGTGTCACGTAAACCTTCACCACAGAACTCTCAATTAGGGGACGTCCAGGCATTATTAGGATTAACTACCTGGATTACATGTGTACTTTATCCCGCTGAAAATATATTATTTAAGGTCAAGTGCGGCGCCACGACTCGCAAGCGCCAAATATTAAACTTTCTATTACTTAATTATTTTTCCATTGAGTGCTACTTTTCTTCTTCTTTTTATAATACTATTGCAAGCCACAGATGATTTTTTTTTTTTTTTTTTTTTTTACGTGCGGAAATCCCTTCGGATACCCCCCCGCCGGCCTGCGGGGGTGGTTATGTCGTGTCTCGACTAAAACCGCACGGTGTCCTCCCCAAGTGTCCGTTGCCGGGCACCCCGGGTAAGCCCTCGAAAGGATAACCCCAGGGTTGCCGGCGGACTTTGGCCGCCACTGCGGCCTCGCCTGGTGGGGTCGGGTTTTATCCCGCTTCGGTGAGTTGGCAGGCGTGTGTAGGGCACACACGACACGCCTCCGCCACGGCCTGCTTCTGTAAGGACGGCGAGTCGGCCAACTGCCGTCCTCAGGCCCCGATCATGGAGGTCGGTAGTCCCGGGCGTAGATGAGTCTGCGGCGTCCTCGCCGCAGACTGCGAAACTCGGGGGGCAGGGTTCTTTCCCGCTCCCTCTCCGCCGTCTCTTTCGCGCGCATTACCTGCTCGCAGAAAGAGGCGGCGGCGTGCCACTTGCTCCCGTCGGAGACCACGGCCCTCACCATGGTCTCCAACGAGAGAACGTCCACGCCCAGGACCGCAACGAGATCCCGGCGTTGACTCGCCCACGCAGGGCACTCCACCAACGTGTGGAGCGCCGTGTCTTCGCCAGGATCCTCGCAGTGCTGGCACTGCGGCGTTGTCTCCCGGTGGATGCGCCACAGATACTTACCGAAACACCCGTGTCCGGTAACCATCTGGCACATCCGGTAGGAGAGGTCCCCATGGTCCCTCTCCAACCACTCCTTCATGATCGGTCTCACCGCCGCAATGGTGGATTCCCCCCACCTTGGGTGCTCAAGTCGCACCCTCCATGTCTCCATGAGTTCCTGGCGGAGCAGGGACCGCTGAGCCCTGATTTCTCGGGGCTCCGGCCTATGGCCCCGCTCCAGCGCCTCCTTGCGCCACTGGTACAGCAGCGCAAGGGCTCTCGCTTCCAGGTCCCATGGAGGGGTCCCAGCTAGGAGACATGCCGCCTCGACGGAGATCGTGCGATACCCCCTGATGACTCTGACGGCCATCGCCTTTAACGGGCTGTTAAGAACAGCCACGTTGCGGGCCGCCAGAGTCTCCGCCCATACGGGGGCCCCGTATAGGGCCATCTGCGAAGCCACAGATGATTATTAATCTTTTGAATAAAACAAAAACCAATCAGATTGACATCATTCAGGCCCCGTTTATATCAGCAGCTACGAGCTTAAACAAATTCAAAGTCACCTACATAAAATAACATTCAATTTATTTGGCCATTTGTGTTGTTTAAAAACAACACATACGGTACACGGTGAAGCGCTAGCAAAATTAAACGACTATTTGTTACCGCTCAACTTGTTGTTCCACTCGTTACATTATGTAACAAGTGGAACCGCTGAACAGACAAACTTTCAAAGTGAGAAAAATATATTTTGTTCAATTTAACGTTAAAGAAAAATAGCAAAACAAAAAATACCAACTGCTTGGTATTCAGAAGCTGCTAAGTCCTTTGTGGCTGACGGATTACACCGATGTTGCTAAGCGAACTATTGGTAACTTACGCACTAGGTAAGTGTTAAGTAAACTGAGCACGTCTCGCGGATCTACAACGTGTGATGTTGAGCAAAAAGAAGCAAAATATATTGTTATACCTTGGAAAAAAATTATACTGATAACAATACATATAACTGACACACATGTTGAAGTGAAACAAAATACGGTATAACTAACTATTCAATATTAGCACAGATTATATAATATTATTCTAAATATTAGTAAGATATACTAAATTAGTGGTATAATAAGAGTCCCTTTCAAGTTAGTTGAACGAATGAAATATTGTTATGTTTTTAGGTAGATTTCGATGAAATCGATCTACCTATTGGTTTCTTGACTACTGTCGAATTTAAAAAAAAAATCTTCATTGGAGGTCTAGTTATGACCCCCTGAGTCCAAAATGACCACTGGTCAAAAAGTTTATATATATATATACATATATATATGTATGTATGGTTGAACCATACATATATGTATGTATGGTTCCACTTCCCAAAATTTGCGGCACTCTCACGGTCGCATTTTTGCCCCGATCGCTTTCAAACTGCGGTCAAAAATTGCTTGGGTGTAAACTTAGTTTAAGTTCGTGAACGGGTGGAATCCGGCCTAAGGGGACGGTAGGGAATCACTTTTTGTGAAATCAGTTTTTCCTCAAAATTTCACGTTCCATGAAAGATATTCGAACCGTACTAATTTTATCCCATAGTATACATGAATACCAACAACTTTTAATTATTAACCTATAAGATTAAAACTTTAACTAAAAGTGGAGAGGGGAAAAACCAAAATTTTTCGGGAAAAAAATCATAACTTCTAACCGGTGAACATTCTTGCCTCGGAAACATTTTTAATCGATAGGCCATTTTTAAGTCTAAAATAAATGTCTGAAAAGTTTTTCGCTAAAAGTTACAGTTTTCGAGAAAAAAAAATTAAACATGTTAAAAATGCGCTCGGCGTGGCTCATAGAAGCATAGGTCATAGAGGGGCAAAAAAATATTTCTAACCGATAGGTTATTTTTTGCTCTAAAATAACGAAATCTACCTGTGGGTTCCACCTGCGGGAACGGATATTTTTTATACCACTTAGTTGGCAGACAAGCACACGACCCACCTGATGGGAAGCGGTTACCGTAGCCTATGGACGTGTACAACATATAATATATATAATTTCTGCAATTTTTGCGAGCAACCATTCAATGCTTTTTAAATCTACTTGCATTACCGAATCGAATGAGATCTCGATTATATTTTTCGGAGAATTCGAAAAAGTATTGGCCTAAAAAGCACTTGTTGACTAGACTATCCTCCGAGGTGGCTTGACTGATTCTAATGACATTTTTGTGCATATTTGGTAAGTCTGAGAATAGGTCGTAAGCTATTTTTTTATACTCCTACCCCCACGCGGGCGGAGCTGCGTGCAACAGCTAGTTCTTTTTATTACTACTATTTTTACCTTGTGCCTCATAGTACAGATGTAGTGAGCGCGATTATTGTTCATGACTTCAGAAATATTGAAAGTTATACCTCGTTTGCCAACATTTTGTAAGAACAGCCTGTTGGCGACGGCCTGCCGTTGATTGGCCTCGCGCATCTGTTTACGGGCGACCTCCAGCAGGAGTCGCTGCCGTAGTACTTCCATGGGGTTGTTGATGGACAGCGATGGCATCTTACGCTTCGGTCGCGCTCGCCCCTCATGCAGCTCCGACACGCTCTGCATAATGCAACACTTTATAATGTCAAGCTTAATGTGAAGCTCTAATACGTTTTTCTGCCAGGATATTCTTAGTTGTAACACAAAGCCCAGAAACGCACCCAAAAGAAAACAACAAACTTCCCGCATGGTAATGCGCAAGTAGGTTTTCTTTTTCATTATTTACTGTAGCTATAAAACAAGTGCAGCCGTTTTCGGGACCTCGGCTAGTATGTAGTGTAGGAGAAGAAAGTGTGGTCTGATGAAGGTGATTCTTCAATTTCTGGTATGAGTTCGTCTATACAAAAACATCCTTCAGCTATTCTCACTATGAAGCACAGTTTGGAAGTATGAGCTTAATTTTATTAAACTCTCATAAGCTTAAACTCAGAAGCAAGCCAGCAAGCAAGAAGTCATTATGCAATTATGAAACTCGTAGTCGGTTCAAGCCCGACATAACCACCCCGCTGGCCGGCGGGAGGGTATCCGAAGGAATTTCCGCACGAAAAAAAAATGCTATATGCTAGGAATACTGAATTATCAGATGTTTCATTGGACTCTATTTGTGCAAATATGCATTTGGACTTAATGAAGCACTAGAATACTGCGCGTCTACTGGTAAATTAATGGTAGACAGTGATACCAAGAAATTTAATGACACGAATTTTATTTCAATCACCTCCTTTTAAACATTAAAAATGTATTATAATCTACGAATACAAGATAGATACAAAGCCTATGCAATGAATCACGCAAATATCAGAGCTATAGGATTTGATGATCATGAATCATATCCCCTACATTTGTAAGAAAACTCATATTACTCTACATTTAGGACTTGTATTGAGATAATTCAGGGTTCTCCAAAGGTGGCGTTTTAGAATATGTGTTCTGGTTCGCTATTGAGACAACGACGACGGCCGCTGCTCCTAGATGTAACTGTATCTGTGATGTGCCCAGTTTATCCGAGTACCGTCTTATCATGTTGTACCTGAACTTCAACATAGTTACCTAATTATATTTTCATCAGCAGACTGAATTAACTAAGGTAATGTTGGGGATGTTTATGCGTTCATCTGGTGATTTGACTAGGTGAACAAGTTGTGATAATAGTCATAGCTAGCCATCTAGGGCGTGAACGACGCGTGTGAAGGGCTCACCAACTCATGAAAGTTACCTCGTAACCGGTTTAATTGCATAGGTTGCATGTACGAAATTCAGCAAATATTATATCGGTTCTTGTACTAGTAGGGGTAGGTATATATTCCATGTAGGGTAGACTGGGCACGGTTGTGCCAGGCTACTGTTGTGACAAGGGTAATGGTAAGATAAGAGTTACAAGGTGAGAGAGTAGTACCGTACCTAAAACCGCACGCCGTCTCGGGTCTTCAGACGCCGGGGTGTAAGGTTACCCATAGAGCATATCCCTCGCACCCCGGCTGACCCTGGGCCATCTCACCACTAACAGCATCGCTCATCCTGTCTCCTCTTGAAGCAGAGGAGTACGGAGAGCGATGTGCTCCCGCCACGTTGGGTATTGGCCGACGATCAATGCCAACCCTATGAAGGGGTGAAGGGGAAGTCATTGACCGCCGCCCAGGGTGTACCGGCCGCTCCGATTCCGTTCCCCTCGGACTGCAGCGGGATCGGAATCGGAGCGACACTCGTGGAGGTTACCCAACACACACCCCAGTAGTACCGTACCTGTGCGATTGTGTTTCACAGTATTGCTTCAATCATCACGCGTATAGAGCTTGCAGGAGCTCACATTACTTTTTAACAGTCAAAAGTAAGTATATTTATTAGATTCATTTTAATAATTATTGTTATATGTGTATAAATAGATTCATGAGTGTTTACTCATTGTAATTAAAACATTAGTCTTTTTTCGTCATTAAACAAATGTCAGTGATTACTTTAGTACGTAAATTATTCGGTATTGTGAAGGCAATTGTTTTTCTTTTGAACATTAAGAGTTGGGTACGTTTGTAATGCCGAGGCGTGACCTCGTGGCAGCCATCGGGGTGGGAGTTCTCTCGCTCGGCAGCATGTTTGCGGCAATGGAGCGGAGCGCGAGCGCGTAGGCCGCCGCCACCTCCTTCTGCGAACATGTAATGCTCGCAAAGGAGATGGCGGAGCGCGCCCGGGAGAGATTTAGACTCCCCGGCCCGCCGAGCCCGCAACTTGCTCGCCGCGCGTCGCGACTAGCGCCCCTCCCCCAAACCGGGGCAAGACGGGGACACCGTGGTTCCCAAACCCGATCGCCTCCTCGGGTTTGGGAACCACCATCTCGAAACCGGAGATGGCCCATGGTCAGTCGGGGTGCGAGGGATATGCTCTATGGGCAACCTTACACCCCGGCGTCTGTAGACCCGAGACGGCGTGCGGTTTTAGTCGGTTCAAGCCCGACATAACCGCCCCCGCTGGCCGGCGGGGGGGACCCGAAGGGATTTCCACACGAAAAAAAAGGGTACGTTTGTAATACAAATTTAAAAAAATATTGAACTTTGAAACATTTGAGTATGCAATGTGATATAATAAAATATGAAAATGCTTATCATCATCATCACAGCGTTAGTCCCGATGGCATGCAAAGGTTGTACTTCGAAGCCCGGGGTCCGCTCTCCTCTTCTACTCTTTATCTAGATTTGGCCAATCTTTTAGACCCAAACTTGAGGACAAAGCCTGCATCAGAGCCTCATCTGTCGATTAGCAGGTGTGCGGACTTGCAGGTGAGATTGGCTTAGGCCCTGAAGACCAATGAACGTGATGATGGATAGGAACAAAATATATTGAGAGACTTCTTCCAGGAGAGCTATGGCTATGTGTCTACGATTGAATGTTCAAGCGTGTTTTTTTAGGATAACAGATGGAGCTGCGCGAGTAAGTTATAAGTAGGTGTGTGATTGAAATGTTCCCAGATTATATTTATTTCGCTATGTACCAAATTTTTTTTTGAATATATTTTGCAATAATATATGGGCACATATTACTTGGTGATTTTAGAGCAACTTTGTATATTTTTTAACCTATCACTATGCTCCCAGACGCTGTCATAACGCGCCTGGGGTGTGGTATTTTGACGACCTACTTGGCGTAGCGGTGGTGCATTCGACTACTACAACAGGGGGCGCGGGTACGATTCCCGCGTAGTGCAAATATTTGCATGCATGCAATTTGCATTGTTCTCGGTGTTTCTATGTATTAAATGTATGTTTATCCGCATTCTAGAACCCGTAACACCAGCTATTTAAACTATGCTTACTTTGGGACTAGAAAGCGCTGTGTCGAATATTTATTTAAATAAATAATGTCCCCTTAGCATAATCGGGCCTAGCCAGGGTGGCGGCGCGTGGTGCTTCCGCGCTCGCCTCTGTATAAGGGATACGTGTTGTAGGGTATTTAATCCTAAACAACACGTCGGGGTAGCCAATGTTAGTGCCCAAGGCCGGCCGGGGTCTCGGATTCCCAGGGTGTCCCTCTTGCCTAGGGTGTAGGTACCGGGTTATTCAGGTAAGGCCCATCATGGAGGATTGGCTGGAGAGGCGACACGGAAGCCTCTCGTACCGACTGACGCAGGTGATCTCCGGGAAGGGGTGCTTCGGGGACCACCTGCATCGGATCAGGAAGGAGCCAACGCCTGAGTGTCATCACTGCGACGCGAGCGAGGACTCAGGACTGCACACGCTGGCGGACTGCCCGGCGTGGGAGGCGCCGAGGCGTGACCTCGTGGCACCCATCGTGGTGGGAGTCCTCTCGCTCGGCAGCATGATTGCGGTAATGGTGCGGAGCGCGAGCGCGTGGGTCGCCGCCACCTCCTTCTGCGAGCATGTAATGCTCGCGAAGGAGGTGGCGGAGCGCGCCCGGGAGAGACTTAGAACTCTCCCGGTCCGCCGAGCCCGCAACTTGCTCGCCGCGCGTCGCAGGCGACTCAGGCGCCGGAGGTCGCTTAACGACCTCCGTCCTCCATGAGCGCAGGCCTGGGGGTGGCGGGTGAGGCCACCTGTCACCCCAGCAGAAGCAGGCCGGGACGGTGGGGCGACTAGCGCCCCTCCCCCAAACCGGGGCAAGACGGGGACACCGTGGTTCCCAAACCCGAGGGGGCCATCTCGAAACCGGAGATGGCCCAGGGTCAGTCGGGGTGCGAGGGATATGCTCTATGGGCAACCTTACACCCCGGCGTCTGTAGACCCGAGACGGCGTGCGGTTTTAGTCGGTTCAAGCCCGACATAACCGCCCCCGCTGGCACGCGGGGGGGTATCCGAAGGGATTTCCGCACTATAAAAAAAAAAAAAAAAAGGTACCGGGTTATTCAGCTACATATAAAGGCGCAAAAGAATACCGTGCGGTACAAGTCCGACATACGAAGTACGACACAACCGTCAACTACGTGAGGTGAACTTCGAAGGATACACACAAAAAAGGAAATATGATGCTAAAAAATTTCTTGAGAGCATTACTTCACCATTTCGTAATGAGAATAATTGTAATTGACAGCCACACAAAATTTTATTTTAATGGTTTTAATGGTCGAATTTACTTCCCTTATGCCACACCTATAAGAACGTGACGATATATTGTAAAGCTTAAATGACTAGACCACTTTAAGAATGATCTTCACGATGCTCTAACATTGATCCCGACGTACTCTATCAGTTTATACAAATAAAGTAACAGACAAACAGGCAAAAAATCAAAAAAATACATTTTTGGCATCAATTTGCTCCTTTTTTTAAATATTCGATGTATTTTTTTTCTCTCGTTACGATTGTTGTATAGATAGGTAAAGTATAGAAATATTCATTAAAAAAAATCACACTTTTTAATATATATTATTAATAGCTAACCCATTAGGCTATAATTTTTTAAATTCATTCACCGAGACCGAATTACAGAATATTCATATTTTTATGTCTCTAGGGACTCCATTATTTATGTTAAATCCGAAAATACAAATAATTTTACATAGATAGACTGAACTAATCCTATTTCCATCAAATTACGGAAATGACGCATACGAAAATTTGGGTCCCTAGGTAAATATTCACTTAACAAGAAACTGCTTTCGAACGTACTGGTTTTTTATATGCACAGTTTTTTTATCAATACGTTTGACTGAAATTGGTAAAGCTAATTAAGAAAGAGATCAGGAAAACGCCCGATTGCCCGATGATTTTAATTTAGTTTAAATAGAATTTCTGAATTTGATAAAAATAGTCGAAAATAGAAACAACAGATGGGAACCAATTTAAAAAGAGTGCGACACAAAAAATTACAAACCGCTGGTGCCTTGCTGGGAGGCTATTGTGTTTATTGAATTACCTCTCCATCTCACGAGTCGATAGAACGAGAGCGGTTCATTTCCCAATAAAGGGTGAATCGGTGTTGGGTTCCAACCACTCAGTATTTGTTCTTTCATCATTACGTCTGTCCGTATTTCGGTAAAGGTAATTTATTACTGGCGTTTAATGTGTCAAGTACCTACTTGTTTGTCGTACCCGTAATACGTGTCCGCTTTCATTTGATAATTAATTTTCATTAATAAAATTGATTTTGTTACTTATCGATAATGCGCTAACATTTAATAGATAGTGGATATTGAGTCTAAGCTTGCACTTGTAAAAACTATTCTGTCAGTTAACTACTTGCATAAAATATTCTTTTCAGGCATAAAATAGCGGTTGCAACTTTTGCCGCCCGTTTAAGAACATACATCATTTCAAATTTGATGTATTAATAATTTCAAATATTTATTAAAATACATTTTCATTGAATTTTACTTGAAAAGTTAACTAACAAGGACACTGATTTTAGAAGTTTCACAAAAACTTTAATTTTCAGTCCTTACCTACACTTTAGCAGCGGCAATTAGTTTGTCGCCGGTATTTACAAAGCTTACTGGCTTAATGATTACTTTTTAATTTGTTTTCTAATGTTTTGTACAACATTTAAGTGGAAAAGAGAAACACAATTCTACCAATCAATTGCTTCACAAACGTCTGTTAGAAGTTTAAGAGCGAGTTTATGTCGAGCGAGTTGTGTATAGTGTGTGGCCAGGATTTAACCTTCCAGGCTCCCGAAAATGTAATCGGATACCAAGAAACCTTGTGCTCTTTATGATGTATTACTAACTAATTTCATTTGCTTAAGTTATCATAAAATATTGGTACTACCGCAAAGTGGAAACTGGGCACACATTATTTACGGTATTATTAGCAAGAAAGACTATCTAATCACGGATCTTCAGAGTCCTTCGATCTATTTATAGTAAGATAGGTTGAATATTGGAAAAGTCAGCATACTAATTACTTTAAAAAATTCATTGAATTAATGTGACGGAGTACTCTATAAAAATGTTTAAAAATTATTGTAACATCATTAATTTTTTCTAAAGATTTAGATCGGAAAAAGAGAACATCTAGGACGGGACTTGAACCCGCGACCAGTCCCTTACAGGGGGAATGCTCTGACCAACTGAGCCACCTAGACACGTCCCGGATATTCGAAATTCTCCGATACATTTAATACGTCTTAAGGCGACGTTGGAGTTAAAAAAAAATTTAATTGAACATCATTAATTGTTTCCGTAAGTTCACAAGAATTACAGTAGATGGCTCCAGAGTCATCCTTAGAAGCATAATATATCGGAGCATTTTGAATATATAGGTCGTGTCCAGTTATCTCAGCTGGTCAGAGTATTCCCCCTGGAAGGGACTGGTCGCGGGTCAAAGTCCCGTCCTAGATGTTCACATTTTCCGAACTAAATCTATGAGATATGAGGTAATGTTACAAGTTCTATTGGGGTTTGTATTAATGAAACCACCGGTGTAGTAGTGACGTTGTTTATTGCATATTATGGAAATGATTTACATTACACATGTAAATTAATCATGCAGTCATTATGAGTAACAACAATGTTTCATTTAAAGTAAGTCTTTATACAATGCAGACATAAATATCTATACATATAGGTAAATTTATAGAACAACTAGAAATAGATCCAGGCCATCTACGTAATCTAGTAAATAATAATTTCGATTTGTACTTCACCTACATATAGTGCCCAAAGCAGAAGTCTAATATTTCTTTCCTAAACTTGAACATTCACTTGTCTAATTCACTACAAAACATTATAATTATCATTAAACGTAATGATTTGCAATTGAAATGTACCTCTTATAAAATACATCAAAAAGTGATCAGAGTTTGTGTAAGCAGGCATTTCTTGGTTCATGATATTCAAATTTTAGTAGTATCTGACTTGTTGTACCGCCGGAGTCCACTGGAAGCCTGCAAAATAAAAAGTTATTGTTATTATACGTTCGACTTTGTAAAGTAAGCTTAGCTTGTAACATTTAATAGAACACCTAATACCGGTCAAATTTAACACTATTTAACCTGTTGAAGAGCTTTTACTACAAAATAGTGAATTACACGTTCTCCAGCTGAAGACCATGGTGAGAGCCGTGGTCTCCAACGAGAGCAAGTAGCACGCCGCTGCCTATTTCTGCGAACAGGTAATGCGCGCGAAAGAGACGGCGGAGAGGGAGCGGGAGAGAACCTTGCCCCCCGATATCCGCAGTCTGCGGCGAGGACGCCGCAAACTCGTCTACGCCCGGGACTACCGACCTCCATGATCGGAGCCTGAGGACGGCAGTTGGCCGACTCGCCGTCCTTACAGGAGCAGGCCAAGACTGAGGCGTGTCGTGTGTCCTACACACGCCTGCCAACTCACCGACGCGGGATAAAACCCGACCCAACCAGGCGAGGCCGCAGTGGCGGCCAAAGTCCGCCGGTAGCCCTGGGGTTATCCTTTCGAGGGCTTACCCGGGGTGCCCGGCAATGGACACTTGGGGAGGACACCGTGTGGTTTTAGTCGGTCCAATTCCGACACGCCCACCCCATCGTTGGCACCGATGATGGGGTGAAGCCCGTGGGGGATTCCACATGAAAAAAAAAGACCATACATAGATAGATTTGACAGCCAAAAGGACAAAGTCAAAAATGTTTTGCTTGATTGAAAGGTTCTGTGTGATGTGCTGCCGAGATTTATTGATTTATTTTTATGTCCTGAACAATTCTCCTATTATAACACGTGAGAACTACAAATAGAAATATTAGGATTGATATATCTCTACCCACTCTTCAGGGATAGAGTATCTACATAAAAATTAGTAATGTGGATATTTTTTGATCAATCATGAATTTTAAACATTTATCACACACAAAAAAGGGCTGTTATTAGAATTATATTAATTTTTACGTCATCACTGAAAAACGGCTGTAGAAATTTGATTTAATTTATAATTGTAATTCCGCTAAGGCAACAGTCTTACTTAATGTTTAATTGGAGTTTTCAATCTTCAAGAAAACGGGGTAAACAGAAATTCATTATATTTTTAAAGTTAATTAACATAACATAACTTCACACGCCTGTATCCCCGAAGGGGTAGGCAGAGGTGTATTAAAAGCTGATGTAATGACGTTTTATTCGCACTGGGACATGCAGCTACTATGCGACTTAACTCAAATCAACGCAAATGTAAATATTGATGGGTCTCTACTACTTTCATGTTACACCTAACTATATATAAGAGTAGTATATAAGAGTTGAATGTAAGTGAGTAGGCTAATCGGAATCAAGCATGATGAACACACATTGGTCAAATTGGGTCGTAGTGAAAAAAGGGCAGGCCAGTAATCACATTGTATACTGTCCGGCTTATATAAATGGTTTAATGACAGTAGTGGAAGTTCGCGAAATATGTAAGGGCTTCTGTCATTACACACGTCACGTAGTTTCTCTACAGTCATATATCAATATCTGTATATCAAATATACAGATATTGTCTGTAATAGAGAATGTCTGTATATTTGTAACTAACAGTTGTATGTGAGTGGTTGGTTCTAAACAAAAGAGTATACAGGGCGTCCCACAACGATGCCACATGGAGGTAAAGTATCTTAAATAATGTAGATAGACAATTTTACTGAAAGAAGACTTCGTTTTGATTTTAAAAACAATTTAAACTGCATTTATAGATTTTTGAAAACTCAATTGCCACACTTGCTAATCGAACTGGCTAAAATTCGAAACAATAACTTCCTGTACTTTAGGATCAAATCTCTATAACAAAAATGGTAAATTAAAGAAAAGGATATGGCTTACACTGAGTATTGGTAGTCAAAACCGGTGGCAATAGATAGTAAGGATAGGTTAAGTTTACAACTGTCTAGACGAAATCTGTTTTATGCTGACTGGAAAAACAGCTTAAGCATTGAAAAACGTAAATAATATTGCATAACGTTCGTTATAACTGTAGCTGAACCTTCATTGTAATGCTCGTATATGTTGTGAGTACAGCTTTGAAATCAACAAAAAAAGGGGCATCGCGCTTGAACCCTGGGTGAACGTGCATAAATATCATAAATATTTATTTAT
This sequence comes from Cybosia mesomella, assembly GCA_946251805.1. Classification (NCBI taxonomy): domain Eukaryota; kingdom Metazoa; phylum Arthropoda; class Insecta; order Lepidoptera; family Erebidae; genus Cybosia; species Cybosia mesomella. The sequence continues at coordinate 20,983,576 of OX276390.1, read as the reverse complement.
TATGCATTGTACGTAAAGTTTAAAATTGAACAGTTGCAGGGATACCTTAAATGGGAAAGATCATAGATTAAAGTTCCAATGTAATAAAGCCAGGTCACATTTTTCAATCATATCAAACATCTTTAGATCATACTTGAATCTTAGGGTTGGGAGGTCAAACGGCAGTCACTACTATAAAAGTCCTATAAGCCAAATAAAAAGGAGGAAAAGGATTAAGCGCACCCCAGACTCCGAGGTGAAGATCTCGGATGCAACCGGAAACAATAATGACTTGACTAGTCATATAAAGTTATAAAAGTACAGAATTGAGCCTACCCACCTCGTTTGCCGATGTCGTTCAAAAAGTTCCTGTTCGCCGCAGCGCGGAGGGCCTGTGTCTTCCTCTCCTTCTCGAGGCTGAGCTTCTGGCGCAGCACGGACATCGGCAGGTCGATGGAGAGCGATGGCATGCGTCGCTTCACGCGGCCGCTCGCACTCTTCGCGCACCACACGTTACACTCACATTAGAACTTCCAAAGACTACTTAATAGGACAGTTGACTACATTATGATGTTTTCAGAAAGAGTTCTAACTCTTTTCCACAGAATTATTTTTTATGAACATTTTTACCCTAACACTCTATTGAAACAAATAAGTCGTCAACTATTCTATTGTGAAGGTAATGTAATCTGTTTTTAGACTAACTTTTTAGTCTTTGTTGGTCGTAATCCAGAATTAGAGTTTCATAATTTTCACATGATTACGATTTTCATGAATAATTTTACTAATAGGATTCAACATTACATGTTAAAGATTTAGAGTGCTTCATTTGAACATTATCAGGCCATTCGTCGAATTCATTCAATTATGTAATAAAATCTAAGGAATCTGATTATGATTTCAACATACATTTTATTTCTAAAAGCGTTTTATTGTAGTGACTAGATATCAGTATTCCAAAGATAAGGTAAGAATCGAAAATAAAAATACAATGTCTTAAAATTATCTTTAATTAGCCCATAATACAGATGTTAGATGTCTGCATGTAAACAGAGTAACTTTTGTATACATCTAAATTGGAAGCGCATTACTAATATATAGTTAAGAATCAATCACAGGGTGGTCTTAGGCAGCTACTTAATCTTCAAACACTTCAGTTTTGACTACTCCATGATCCTAAAAATAAGAAAAGAAAATATGTTACACACAGTTTTCTGGAAACACTTTTCTACGAGTATCATGCACCGTTTCTATCTTCCATAGATAGCAGGTTTATACAAATTGTATTGCATGCATGCTGCATGCAGACATACTCAGCAATGACGGTCGGAGATTGCATTTACATTTACAAAAAACTGAGCTCTCCTCAAACCTCTCATTAGACTCTTATATACCACAGACCTCAACCTATTTCATGGTATACAGTAGTTATAGTATATCACGAATCATAATAGAACCACCTAATTTTGAGAATAGGTTTAGTATTCAAGGGGTTTGTAAATTTATAATCTTAGTATTTTTAGTACAATTCACCAAACTAAAATATCATGTTGTTTCTAGGTATTTCTATGAAGCACATCATTTCTACTAAAACTACACATTCAATCGTGCATATTTCATTATTCAGAACTAGTATTGGACCAATAACTGTGTGTGCTAACCTCGTTTCCCAACGCGGTCAAGGAAGTTCCGATTCTTCTGTGCGATCTTTTCCATGTAGTTGTTGAGGGCTCCCCGCTGCAGGAGTTCGACAGCTGGGTTCACCGAGAATGAGCGCCGCGGGCGCACATCCAGCTCGCTACTTGCAACCTTCGTTATACACTTAGACTTTTATAGCTTCTGTATAATAGCATAGGTGGGAGTGAAGAGATTAGTTTTTTTTTTGTTCAACAAAGGATATTTGTACAAATGTTATCCAGTAAGTAGATTTAGTTAGTTAGATTTAAAAATAAACAGTTAAGATGCCAATGTTTTGATTATTAGAGTGTTTAATATATAATATTTGTTCTAGATTAACTTCTAAATGGGGCTTGCAAGTTATGACTAATAGACGTTATTAGTCAAAGACTAAAGAGTATTGAGACCTTGACAGAGATACCTAAATATAGGTAATAATGATTTTACGGAGAGCTCTGCAAAATTATGATTTATTATTTAATTACTAAAAGGTTGCTAAATTGTGAGCCGGATGAGGTGATGTAGTACACTCGTATTACATTGACAATTTGTTCGAAATAGATTGAAAAATATGTAACATCAAAATCAATTCTGCCCGATTCCTTAATATAATAGCGTGATGATATTCATTATGAAATTTTTATGTGTCTCTAATCAACTATCTTTTATACATGTATAACTCTGTGGAGTTTCGAGATTTTACAACTTACTGCTCTTTACTTTTAAGATATAGCGTGATGATTTATAATTCGGATTTTCACCATGTCTGAGTTCTGCTCAACTACAGAATTTCGTAAATCTAATCGGTAAAATCTACCTTGTAATAATAAAGTTGTCATCAATAATAGTTAAGACCGATTTTGCTCTACTGCTCCTATCATACCTATAATAGCGTGATGATATTTAGCGCATTTTATGAACATGCCATTGAAAAATGTTCATGCAAAATTTCAGCCAAATCTTTTCAGCAAGTTTCAAGTCATGCTCGGACATCGACAATTAAAAACGAACTGACAAACCGACAAAAATTCTAAAAATCCCATTCTCGGCATTGGTATTGCTCCTAGAACACATATCAATTATTTTTCTGAAAAATTTCAATGTTCAGTTTTCACCTCGTTACGATTTTATTATATGTATAGATAGATACAACAGATGGCCGGTGGGGCAGAAAGGTTCTTGAGTGGAGACCACGTAACGGTAAGCGCAGCGTTAGAAGGCCTCCCGCAAAGTGGACAGACGACCTAACAAAGAACGCAGGGACTTGGTGGATGCAGGCTGCTACAGACCGGTCGAAATGGAAGTCAATGGGGGAGGCCTATGTTCAGCAGTGGACTTCCTACGGGTGATATGATGATGATGATAATAGATAGATATTGCAAGATTTATTAACTAACTAATCGGTGACATTGCTTTGATGACTCACAGTACGTAAGAGCGCCAATATCTGACACATTAAAATTTCTCCTCTTTTAGAGTTTGTGATTTCATATAATGTCTTTATAAGATTATATAATGATGATGATATATATAAGAATGATTTTACTTTGCTGCTAATCAGCTCGGTTAAATCTAGATGCATGCATTGACAGTATTTTTTAATCCTGTTGCAGTCATATTCATACTAATTTAGCGGTAGAAAAGTGAATGTGACACTCGGTAAGTCCTTTGAAAAAGAAAGTAAAAGATGGCGGCTTTCTTACTAAAATGAGAGACAAAAGTACAAAAGACATCATTTACAATAAACAAGACAGCTCATCAAGGAAGGCTAGACAAGTATTAGCATCTTGTCAAAAGTCACATTAGTAGTCAATTAGAATCTAGCTTTTCGGTCATCTTAACTTTCATAACAGTGTTTGTATAAATCAAAATATAGTAATGTATATGAACACATGTAATAGGGGACAAATCGTTAGGTTGAAATTTGATAAACTCAAGATACTTGTTAAAGAACATCGATTCCTACATAGGACGTTCTGCGAAGCTATTGGAATGAAAGAGTATCCTAATTTAATCAATAATGAAGATGAATCTAACCGCCTTATTTTTAACTTATTGGAATTCAGTTATTCACCTTGTTGCTCAAACAAAAGAATGAGTAAGTACGGCAAGACTTGAAGACACTATGCTCATTCTGCGTAAAAAGTAATATTAACAATTAAACAAAGTTCGAGTACGTTAAGATAATCGTAAGTTCAAGACGACGATATCTAAGTATCCACGTGATCATGGCAGCTGAAAAGCTACCGAAACCTTGGCAATAGTGTTGATAACTCAAAAAGTAAATCGCAATAGAATCTGTTAAAATTAGCTTTATTTAGACAAAACAGGAAAGTCCAGCTGGGTCCATCCATCAAGATCTATAGGGCCCAAACAATCTTCATTATTAACAGAGGGGCTCTGGCATAAGCTATCGCTTTCTCGGTGGTAGGAGGTCAAACAGCAGTCGCTTCCATCAAAGCGTCCTCCATCAAGAGAAAGATGCTCGGATGGAACATGGATAACGCTAAGATGGTGATGAATAAAGTTCAGGAATGACCCTATGCAGGTATAATACTACAAATCTCAATACAAAAAAAGAGTGGAACTTTAAAAAAAATATTTATTTGCAGTGATATCTTAAGAGTACACATCATGATTATTACCATGTTTCAGTAAACAATCCCATGTTGCCGTAAGACGGCTGTCAACGAGTATACGTGGTGCCAATACACCATCTATCTATATACTACTAACTGCGCGCCCTGACTTTGCCTCGGTGCAATAATAGCACCTTACCCGTGAACTTCCCTAATTTTTTCTTTCATACAAAACCTTGTCTATTTATCCTCTATATATTATTACACTATACGAGTATATATTGCTCTCCGTCCGTCCGTTACCAGGCTGTAATCTCGTGAACCGTGATAGCTAGTAGCTAGACAGTTGAAATTTCTGAAATTTTTAATATATAATATAATGGGGGGCTCCCATACAAGAAACGTGATATTTTGCCGTTGTTTGCGCGATATTAATAACGGCAATAACTATATAGCTAGACAGTTGAAATTTTCACAGATGATGTATTTCTGTTTTCGCTATAACAACAAAAAATCAAAAAAAAAATTGAATGAAATAAATATTTAACAATTATTATAAATTTTTGCTCGATATTGATAACGGCAACAGCTAGACGCTTGAAATATTAGGTCTTTACCTATGAAATTGCCTTTATGTATGAAAATAAAACGAATTTTTTTCATGTATTTTTCATTTGTATTAATCGAAGTAATTACCCATGTAATCAATGCATCTTTGCCAACGCAGCGGCAGTTTATTGATGCCCTTCTTAAAGAAATCAGCTGGACGGGAGGCAATAAATTCTTCAAAGGCATTTTGTACTGCCTCTCGGGTATTGAATTTCTTTCCCGCCAAGAAGTTATCCAAATTCTGGAAAAAGTAGTAGTCTGTAGGCGCAAGGTCTGGTGAGTATGGCGGATGATGGAGAGCTTCCAACCCCAGTTCTTGCAACTTGGAGACCGTTTGCTGTGCAGTATGAGGTCGCGCATTGTCGTGCAGGAGCAGCAGAGACGAGCGATTGACTAATGCTGGTTGGAGATGTGCCAGCTTCTTCATCATTGTGTTCAGTTCTTCACAGTACACATCTGCAGTAATGCTCACCCCGTTTGGTGAGAAGCCGTGATGAATCACACCGGCGCTAGACCACCAAACAGTGACCATCACTTTGCTACGGGTAAGTTTTCGTTTAGGGCATTGTTTAGGTGCTGAACCAGGATTCAACAGAACAATCTATTATAAATCAGAATCCATAATAATTTTTATTGTCTCATTTTTATTTTTCATCGCAAGTAACAATGCGTTTCAAAATTCCTTCATTTGTGTATCTGTTGAGCAATGCAAGGCATGTCTCGACGCGTACTTCGCGCTGGCGATCATTGAGTTCGTGGGGCACCCATTTGTCAAGCTTTTTTACCTTGCCAATTTGACGCAAATGGACCTATATTGTTTTGACGCTAACGTCGAAAGCTGCTGCTAATTCAACCGTAGATTGTGTATCATCGGCTTCCACAATCGCCTTTAATTCGTCATTGTCGACCAAAGTCTTCGGACGACCGCGAGGTTAATTTTTCAGGTCGAAATTTCCAGAACGGAAGCGAGCAAACTAATAACAGGCGGTGCGTTGTTTTGTAGTGTTAGCTCCGTAAACGTCGTTGATGTTGCGTGCCGCTTGTGCCGCGTTGCGGCGGTATCGATACTCATATTCCAAAATTACTCGAATTTTAAACGTATCCATGATGACGAAAAAGATTGAAATGCGATGAAAACGTAACACTAATCAATAAACAAATGACTACTTTTGGAAAATGAATTCGATGTATATAAAATAAAATTAATTTGAAATTAGAATTCTTAGCCAAACAAAAATTATTTTGATTTGAAATGTCAGTACTGCAGAACGGCAATTACATAGGTAAAGACCTATTATTCACATACTATTAAGTTATATATTATAACTTTAAAAATAAATAACATAAATAATTTTTTTTTTTTTTTTTTTAAAAAGAATATTAGTAACCGAAATTACTAATATTCCCCCTAACCCCTCCAGCTAAGCTAAATTGCTTGTGTTAGGAGTGGGTTCACGTCGGTAGTGTAATGGCCAGGATTCGAACCCGGGACCTCTTGATCATAGGGTCGACTCCTTAACCACTAAGCTAAGCACTAAGCACTAAACAAATATGAAAGGGGGACTCCCATAACACACTTTTTTATGATTTTAATGATAAGGGACCCTTCGAGCGCGAGTCCGACTCGCACTTGGCCGGTTTTATTCTTATAGATTATAAAACTATTATTTTTTTTAATTACTTGAATCTGTACTTTGTAGATATTTAAAAAAAACTTGGATTATGTTAAATGACCGATTCTGAACACATAACATAACATAACTTCACGCCTGTATCCCCGTAGGGGTAGGTTGAGGTGTATTACACACCCACGATTCGCCAGTTATGTTTAGGTCCCAATGTAACAGGGGGCGAGCCTATTGCCATCTACCGGGCACATTACTAAGCGAGCCATAATCAACATTTTTAATACACACATAACTACGAAAAGTAAGAGATGTGTGCCCGGGGCGACTGGGGATCGAACTCGAGACCTCGTCTCGGCAGTCCGTTACGTACACTACTGGGCTATTGCCGCTATTCTGAACACAAACATTTTTTTTAGAATTCTTGTCTGTTAAAATATTCTACGATATTCTACACAGCACTTTCTAGACCCAAGGTCAGCATAGTTTAACTAGCTTGTGTTATGGGTTCCAGAATGCGGATAAACATACTTATATACTTTTTTTTGTAAATACATACATATTTTACATAGAAACACTCAAAACAATTCAAATAGACATATTCATGCATATAAATATTTGCACTGAGCGGCAATCGAACCCGCGCCCCTGTCGTAGCGTCGAATACACTACCGCTACGCCACAGAGGCCGTCATATTTATCTGTTTGTCTTTGTCTGTTTGTTCGCGATAGACGCAAATACGCCATAGAGCATATCCCTCGCACCCCGGCTGGCCCTGGGCCATCTCACCACTAACAGCATCGCTCATCCTGTCTCCTCTGAAAGCAGAGGAGTACGGAGAGCGATGTGTTCCCGCCACGTTGGGTATTGGCCGACGATCAATGCCAACCCTATGAAGGGGTGAAGGGGAAGCCATTGACCGCCGCCCAGGGTGTACCGGCCGCTCCGATTCCGTTCCCCCCGGACTGCAGCGGGATCGGAATCGGAGCGACACTCGAGGAGGTTACCCAACACACACCCCATATTACATTGGGACCTAAACATAAACTGGCGAAATGTGGGTGCTAGCACCTGTGCCTACCCCTTCGGGGATATAGGTGTGAGTTTATGTTACGTTATGTTCTTTAACTAGAACCGGAGGTATGACCAAAAAACGATAGCCAACCTCGGCACGGGCGGAGCCGCTGGCATCAACTAGTTACTTAATAAGAACTTAACCCGCAAATAGTTAATTCTATTTCAATTATTCCCATTACATATTCGGAATAAAATTGAACATAATACGAATTCATATTGTACTCGTACGTAACTATGCCGCATCTTCGAAATGTAATGTTTTGTAACGCATATTTATGTAAATCCAATTGAAGTGTATAGAAAAATTATTTAGAACTAAACGAAGCTTGCTTTCGTTTAGTTGCAAGCAAGCTTGCTTTTCCAAGAAAATACAAATGTATTCGACCATATAAGTATCATCTTCTTACTCAAAAGAACGCCGAAGGCCATACCTTTTTTTCCTATTCTTTTGTGAGAGATTACCCCATCATCTAGAGATGGCAACCAGGTGTCTGCTTACCAACCGGTGGACTGGGTGCTTATGGAATCCCCTAATTTAATAGTATAAAAACAAAGTCCAAATTAAAATCGATCCTAATACAAAATGTACATTATAACTATGAACAATAAAGCAATTTATATTTTCCCGAATGTCACAACTCTTTAATTATATGGACAGGGGCTTACAAGGATGCGACGTGTAAAAAATAATTCAGTTTCGGCCGCTCGGCTGACGGAGACAGATGGAGCTATTCACGGTGTACCTATACCTCCATCTTGCGGTGAAATGAATAGAGTAAATAAAAGATAAATGTGAAATGAGAGCCAAGTTCAATATAAAGAATATGTGTTGTAGTGTTGTATTTACAAATGAATTAGATCTATATGGGTTAAGTCCTGCGTAAAAAATCTTAAAATTTTAGTTACAAGAATATACAACATCTATACAAATAAATGAAAGTTAAGTGTATGTTTCTAATATTAAAATATCAGATTTTACATTGCATGTGAATGTATACACAATATTTAAACCAAAAATACTACTTTTAAATTTTTGTCTGTCAGTCTGTTTGAACTAGGTAATCTGTGAAATGCCTGAACAGATTTGGATGGGACTTTCAGTGGCAGATAGGGAATGTCATAAGACGTAACATAGGCTACTTTACTTTTAGAAACAGACTTAGGGTTGCGCGTAAAAACATTAAAACCCACAAAATTGTGAATAAAATCTGATTTACTGGTTCGTTTTACTTAATTAAGGTTTTGTTTGGACGTAAATAATACTCTTTAAATGACTGTATAAAAAATACATGACACATATACATACACACAAACATATACCTATATGTTTGTGGGCATATTGCCTTCCCCAAAGGGAAAAAACTTGAGTACCTACTAAAGTCTTTTTCCCTCTGGGGCAGGCAGAGACAACAACCTGCCATCTGCTCCTATCCTCATACGCTTCATAGCTTCCTCTACGGTCACTAAACCTAATATGCAAATCCACCGGCCCACACGTCGTGCAAATCGTATGGATTTTATTGCATGTTTTTATGCAAATTATCTGGCCATCTGGCCGATATTAGCTCAGTATTATTTGCACGAAACAGGCGCACACTACGTAGTATAATAATTAACACGGCGCACCAGCATGAGTGCACACGTACGATGCAGCGCATCCTTACAATGTGAGGGCTTTGTAAAAAATAATATATTTCACCATTTTTTTACTATGGTCATTTTGAATTTTTTGATTACTTTATTAATGAACCCAATTATTATTATTATTAGGTTCCCTTTTTAGGAACAGCCAGTACGAGTTAAAGGGAATTTTGTAGTTACCAGTTACCTTTAACGTTAACTTTTCAACAAAATAAGATTGATTAAAATCGTTCCAGTGGTTTTGTATAATGCTCGATGAAAAAAAAAACAAAATAAATAGACATTTTTGGTTCTGTAACTAGATAAGATTATTGCTGGCGGCGACTTCACTCATGTGTGAGAAAGGATCCAAAATCCCACTTATTGCCTAAACTTAAGTATCAGACACATTATAGAGGTACGAAATGGGTATTTATGAGTACTCAGCTGCTACAGAAATAATTATCTAGACATGCAGTAGTGTGTCCAGCCGAGCTTAAAGAAAAAGGAACTGGCGACGCAGTAGCCAAGTGTATATTTACACAAACCATGTATATTTACACGAACCATTTCGCACCATTTCTGACCCCTTCACAACTTGAAAAATATTTAATCTACATTTATATGAAATATTGCACATTTATTAAAGTCCTTTTTTTTATTAAAGCTTGTCAAGAATCTAAAATTTTATAAATGTCGCTCAAATAGTTATTTGTTATTGATATAATATATAAAAATATATAAACGTTTAAACACCGGCATTTTTATGACCGACTCACGGACTTATAGATTTAAAACCTAACCCACTTCCAGATGAGCTAGAAACTCAATATTTGACACCCAGGTAATATGAAGCATATAAAAAGAAAAAAATCTGAAAGCTGAATTTTTTTTTCAAACTTTTGTATCTAGCTGTTGCCCGTGGCTCCACCCGCGTCTAATTTTGATTCCCCGTCACTGATGGGAACCTATCACAGCCCCTTAGCCCAAGTTGTACCAAGTAGATCAATTAATAAACTAGATAACAATAAAATATTTTTATAAATAAAAATAACATCAAATAAATCGCGATAAAATCCGGTAAAAATAGTTTTATTTCAACGTGTGACCTTCGCGTAAACTACCAACAGTATATATAATTGTCTATTAAAAAGAAGAATGTATATTACCTATTAAGTAAGTAGAAAATATTGTGGTAGCACCAAGAAACAAGAAATTGGTATATCAATTTATTTTAGAATGTTTTAGGTTCTTGTAACTAAAATTCTAATATTTTCTACACAGAACTTGGCACCCATATAGATCTCACTTCTTTTGTCGGCGAAGTCGACAACGATGCTTATTCTTAATATTGAACTTGGCTCACATTCATATTTATGTTTTTGATGGGATAGAGTATACTCTATAGTATTTATCTGTAGGTGCTACTGTATTTCTATTCCGAATCGAGTTACTAAATTCAAATTCCAAGTCTTTAGGAAATTACTTTTAATACGAATAAAATCGGGTTTTTACACTAATGTAGTAAACCAGCCACATGATAGGAAGCGGTAAACATTGGTAAAGCAGAGTTCTTACTCGAAACTACCCGCAGAAAGTGAAAGGAGATGAAAAAGAATAAGAAGAGAATGGAAAAAAGGGATAGCAAAAAGAAAGACATTTAGCTCTCTCACTGACCAGTCAAACACTATACTGCTAACGAAGGACGATTTTTAGTGTGAGACTGATACTTTCATGTTCAATCTGGCTAATATGTGTGAGTAAAAGCCTAACGCTGCCATATTAATAATGAAAAGAGGAGACTCATCGACCACTCTAATTATGGTTGGCAAACATTATTTAACAACACAGAGGAAACCAAGAGCAAAAAACGCCTAACCCGACGATGTCACCATGAAATAACGTTAGGATGGTCACCAATCAATGAGCATTCAATATTTCCTGTGTTGAGTTGACACGAGTTTGACAAACCTATGGGAGAACCCGAGGGTTAATCACACATACTCGTCCCGCCAGTAGCGATTACTCGCTCTTTAACGATATACTTACGTCTTCTACGTGTGAGTCATTGTGCGTTTTAGCTCGTTGTCTGAACACAGCATATCTGTACCTATTTACTTAGTAGCTTAGAGTTAATAATATTATGCTTATGCTGCCTACCAGTTTTCTATGTTTTGAATGTCAATCAGTTAAAATATTTTTATAACAACAATGAGTTATGAAACAAAGTATTACAATCTGTTTGTTGTCATAATCTAAATTAATTCATGCTAACACCATTCCAAAGACTATATAAGTATATTGCTTTTAAGCTTAAACTTATAAATTGAGGCGACACTCGTTTTCATGACTGTGTATCTTGGTCGATTTATCTTTTGATAATATTCAGCCTCTACCGATACTAAATACCCATTCTTCTCTAAATCCACAAGACAGATAGACATAAAGACAACAGCATCATCAGCATTATAACATTGTTACCCGTTGCATTTTTTGTGTGAAATAAATAAGTTGCATTGTAATGTCGAGAAATGTTTTACCTGAGAGTCGTGGGGCATTTCAGCGAGCAGGTAAAGCCAGGGTGCACCAGCAGAGTAGCGGCCGCCCATCGAAGACATGTAGCCGAGGCTCTCCTGTGTAAAAAGCAAGCGTTAAAATAAATTGCTCTATATATTCTGTAGGCATCCAATCGAATTTCGTTTGGAGTGCGTTACTAAACATACTTAATTAAATCTTTTGAAAGGAATAGGCGGAATGATGATAACTGGACATTGGATTAGCACTATCACCTTGACGCACCTTCGCTGTCAACTGGCGGAGAGAGATAGAGAGTTCAAAGCAGTATAATGGCAGTCTATAGGGACAAGATTGATTAGATTTATCATTGGTATTAGTATTCTGAAAGTTTGAACTCCGTGGTTTTACTCGAACTAGTGAATGACACAGTTTTAGATCTTCGTAAAATAAATCAGCTTAAACTACAACATAAGGGAATCGAAAGACCTAATAGGTCAGGAAAATATAAATATTTTAGAAAATTATAGTCTGCAATTTAGTGCTTTATGCTTTTAATTCCCCGGAAGTTATGAGGAAGTTAGAATTTTCATTCAAATCAAATTCCATAATGTTTTTGATATTTTTTTGAATAATCTATTTAATTCAAAATGTGGTCGTCATGACTGGGTTTTTATCTCCAAAAAAAAACAGCTTTTGCTCATTGAAAAATAAATCTTTCAAATTATAATCCGTATACCATTGTCAATATCGCGAATCAACAAACTGGGAACATTATTCTAATCTATTGCCAAAAAGTACTTTTGGGAACTTGTTGACACAATCAAATATGTTATAAAGCAGCCATGCCATATAGTTTTTTTTTGGTGTTCATTCCCCACGGATTCACCAATTTTCCACTATCTCATGAGAAATACTTATAGAAGTATTCAAATGAGTTTGTAAAATATAGAATTTTCTCGGTTTTAAAATGTTCACGATCAATGAAGAGGCAAAGTTTCGACACTGATTACAAATGTGCATCTAGATAGTGGGTCTCATTTTGATGTGGTTAAAAGTGCTCTCGGAGGACCTCTCAGAAGGTCGGAACAGGGACATAATTTGCACACAATGGTACAAATTGAATCGACAGTGACAGTTTGTTACCGACTTCTTTTTCTTTTTTTATCTTTCTTAAAGCAAGCATGCAGAATACTGGTATCTGGTATTCAGTTTGTTACTTAGTATTATTCAAAACAGATAGAGCAAAAAAGAAGTAGGTAAAGTAGGTGATAATTAGGTCCGTGCTTTAAATCTCATATATTTCCTGGCCAGTATAACTTATTAAGAGTCATTTAAATCATACTAGTGTATAGAGTAAGTACTCATTATTTCAATAGGTTTTTATTTTTATACTTTTAAGAATTACCTATACATATCTATACATAATTCTGAAACATAGAAGTTATCTTACAGTAACGTAAAAATGTTTCTTTTTTTAAATTATTTTAAGGACAATGAATACTGCGGGTATTTTTACTGTTATCTTTAATCATTTAAATATGACAGAAATACAATACAAACAACTTACGTCGTCAGATGCGGGGGAATCCATTTGTATCATATCAAGGGGTGATAGGGCGTCAGTAGCGGGTGCTGCTGCTACTCCTACGCCTCCAGCCACCACCACGGCGCACCAAAGAGCCCACCACATCTAAAACAAAATTATGAATCAGAAATTAATTTAGAGTATTATAATAGGGAATTGGAGATGCGATCGATAAAAAATAGCAATACCTAGTCACGATTCATAGGGCATGCCATAATTGTGGTGGTAAGAAAACATGGAGGATTGGCTGGAGAGGTGACATGTTAGCCTCTCCTACTGGTCACGGTCCCATGTCCCGTAATATAAGTTTGCGTGCGATCATGAAGGAAAGGTTCGAGTACCAGGATCCCATTGAAAGGCACGTTGCGCCCCCCTGCCTCTTTCCGGGGGCAAGACGGGGACAACGTGGTTGCCGAACCCAAAGGGGGCCATCACGAAACCGGAGATGGCCCTGGGTCAGTCGAGGCGAGGGAAATGCCGTATGGGCTTGCTTACACCCCGGCGTCTGAAGACCTGAGTTTTAATCGGTTCGAATCTGTGATAACCACCCCCGCTGGCCGGTGGGAGGGTAACAGGGGGACTTCCGCACGAAAAAAATACGGTTCCCATTTAAAAAATGTTAACAGTGACTGATAACATTTTTATAGCTCTGCTATTTTTTACCAGACTATGACTTTCATAGCAAGGTGTTGGGTAATCGACTACTCAATTTCCTTCCAAAATACAAAGTCCAAAAAAAATGAAATTACTTGCAACACCGGACGGAAGGAGAGTGCCGAAGCCACGGTGAACTGACAGTTAGAAAAAAGTTTTCGAACCCGATGCCGCGCCGTCGCCGACGCGTATCATTTTTAATAAAATCATTTATCTGCTAATAATCTATGTAACTTCGAAGTATTCTTGAATACCCCCGGGGGGAAAGCAGAAGTCAAAAGCCGCGACCCTGTAAGTACCTAAAATCTATCCTAGTCGATTTTTAAGGATTTTAAGGATTTTAGGGTGTGTTCACCACAATAGTTATTTCAACAATCTTGTTTAGCACCACAAGGTTATGTGTTTCCCTGTCTATGTAGAGTATTTAAGTATGTTTCACTGTAGCTCCTAAAATACTGAACTGATTGTAATGAATGAGGTGTCACTCGATTCAGTATCATGCTCTGGGTGCAATAGGCTATGAATAACTTCAACATAACGGAAGGAGCCAAAAATATGGGGTCTTAGCAGAATATATTTGGCTATCGTATGGAGTGTGATATCAAATGAAAGGGGAGAAAATCCCGGGTTCAAAAGTATAAATATAGTGTCATATTAAGGAATATACCAAAAGATAAAAATACTATTTAGTAGTAGTAAAAAATATCATAGTACAAGTATCGCCGCGCAAATCCTGATGTCGTTGGAATATCGCAATAAAAAGTAGCCTATGTTACTCAGGTATAATGTAGCTTTCTAATGGTGAAAGAATTTTAGAAATCAGTCCAGTAGTTTCGGAACCCATTTAACGCAAACAAACAAACAATCAAATCTTTCCTTTTTATTGAGCTGAGAGTGAGACGAAGTCGAGCGAAAGCTCCTTTCACTCCACTCGATGTATTTCGTTTGTGTCCCTCTAGCGCCTAGACCCTTCCACTGATTTTAATGTTTTTTAGCATAATCATAGATGATAGTGATGTGACGGACATAAACTATACAAATTTAAATTATGAAGTACCACGGATGAATAATCATCGAACAAAAAATTCAAAAGTTGATTTCTCTAAAACCACAATTATCCAAGTTTTGGTGCCAAAATGTAGCCTATAACCATAAAATATATCGATTAAAAAAAGAAAACTGAAAATCGGACAAGACACGGAGGAATAATCACCGAACAAATTAGGACAGGTTGTTAGATTAGGTTAGGCAGTTAGGTCAGGTTAGGCTGTTACGATATTCTATGCTCCTTTCCAAATCACTCAGACATGGCAGCTCTCTTCTCAGCTCAACATTCCAAGAGCTACTGCCTTGCGGACCTAGTAACATAGCATAAATTTTAACGATTTAAATTTTACTAGCGCCATCTATCGGTGGAAAGCAGGGACTATATTTTACTAATCTTAAAACAAACTCTTTCACGTCTATATTTTTAACCTTACCGTATTCTGGTTACAGTTTTTTAAACTTTATACTTGTTCTAAAAAGTTCTGTTAAATTATTTATTTTAATCGTCGCGTTGGTAACTGCCCTGTTGTACATTACAAAAATTAACTTTATTTACTCCGACTTGTGACACATTTGTGACAAAAAAATCTTAACCCTTTATATCTGTCATGAGTGATGAATATTAAACGAGGCCGTGGCATCAGCGATCACAGTCTCTTTGACTTTGATTATAACTGACTCGTTTCAACGCGTGGTGTGCACTTTTGGAATGTACCTACTCATAAATAGTCAATATGTGGCTGACCGAGCTTTGCTCGGTTTTTTTATGCCATTTCTTGACATGAAACCTAGTTAGATCGATTTATCGCCACCGAAACCCCCTGTATAGGTACTAAATTTCAATACAATCATTGGAGCCGTTTCCGAGATTCAGATTATATATATATATATGTTACCGGAAATGTATGAAATCTAGGAATTGTATACAAATCCTAGGAAATTTATATAATTCCGAAGCTATTTAGGAAATGTATAGAATATTGTTTCAAAAACTATTTAATACATAAATGTCCTAGGAAATGTGCACAATTGTCCTAGGACATAATTCCAATATCGTATTAGGAAATGTATAAAAATAATGCTTTCTGTAATAAAACACGTTGTTAAAATGATTATCACAAGTGACCTAACACGAAGGGTTATTGCGGAAGTCTCGCAGAGACCTCCGCAATAATTAACCCTTCTAACCTATATCTATTCGTGTCGGGGCGCGCGGTGTCCACGAGCTCGCTTCGCTCGCTCCTTTGCGTTTATTATCTACACTACACATTGAGTGCGACCCACTGCTAGTGTTTCTCTGATAGTGATTCGGATTTGCAATTTAGTGAACATTCTGTGAAAAAGCGGCCAAGTGCGAGTCGGACTCGCCCATGAAGGGTTCGTAGCAGTAACATAATAATGCTTTTTTTTTAAATTTTACATTTGAGTTGATTGAACGAAAGGTAAATTGCGCTTTACGATTCATGACGTATTAAAAAAAAACTACTTACTAGATCTTGTTCAAACCAATTTTCGGTGGAAGTTTACATGGTAATGTACATAATATATTTTTTTAGTTTTATCATTATCTTATTTTATAATTTACAGGGGGGGGGGGGGACACATTTTACCACTTTGGAAGTATCTCTCGCGCAAACTATTCAGTTTAGAGAAAAAATATATTAGAAACCTCAATATCATTTTTGAAGACCTATCCATAGATACCTCACACGTATGGGTGGGATGAAAAAAAATTTTTGGGTTTCAGTTCTAAGTATGGGCCCCCAAAGCCCCCGAAATTTAATGTTTTTTTTCTATTTTTGTGTGAAAATCTTAATGCGGTTCACAGAATACATCTACTTACCAAGTTTCAACAGCATTTTGCTAATAGTTATAGTAGTTCAGACAGACATGACGAATCTATAAAGGGTTCCGTTTTTTGCCATTTGGCAACGGAACTCTAAAAATGATGATGATGAAGTTTAATTTCGTTAGTTAGTGGACAGTGATTTCCGCACGTTAAAAAAAAAGGTAGTGGACATTCTGTAAACAATTTTATATAGTTTAGTGCCGATTTCAAAAGCTTTATCTCTGGGTTCTACTAGCGCTAAAAGTTTCACTACAAGTGAAATCCCCATGTATAAAATTATTATTTTTTGTATTAGTACCACTGATTCTTTAATTAAAAGTTTATTTTTAAACTAGAGTTTTTACATTTATTTCATATTCAACTTTTTAGTTTTAGTAATGTCATGTAGTCATCATCATCATCAACCAATGCTAATCCACTGCTGGACATAAGTCACCCCTAATAAACGCCATAGCACCCTATCTTCAGCTTGCCGTATCCAAAATCTGTAGCCAATGCCATGTAGTACCAGAGTGCTATGGCCAAAACCAGCCAATGGAAGTCAACACAACGGGTTTATAAATCTTGTTTAGTTCCAGAACACCTCCAGTCTCCATCTTCAAACCTTGGACATTATGTATTGTATGTCATTAGAAACAAGTCCTACATAGAAAAAAATTATATTGTACCAATTGCAAACGGCGAAAGAGTCGCGACTTATCAGCTTTGCGATGCGCGTCGGATATTCGTCGTCCATGAGATTAGCCAGACTCTTATGAAAAGCTCCATTTACTGAACAGACTCGGGCCGAGATAAAATATAGTCAAGAGCAGTTTGAAATCAACAAGTTTAGTTAGAAAAACTTGGACATAAAAACATCGTTTCAGTGTAGTCTCTTTGATTCATACCCGAAGTAGAATTGAACTTTGATGTAGGTAGTACTTACAATTATTAATTATGTTATTTTAAGTATACCTACTTAGTGTAGTGAAACTTTCCTGCCACCCTCTTGTTATTAACCTCTAAAATAGCAAGAGCAATGGAATAATCAGATTCATTCAAGTACCTACTTACTAAGTACTTTCGTCGCGTTAAGTTTCCGAAAAAGACTAGGATTAACTAAGCGCTTTTTAATTCCAATCTAACTTTTTTTTACTATTGTTACTCCAAATCTGAAAGTTTAATTTTACTTAGTCATATTGAAATTGTTATGTTTTAATTTTGCCTCGTAATGGCTAAAAAGGCATTAACCATTTATAACCGGTTCACAAACGACGGAAATATCACCGATCAGTATACTGAATACATCTGCTGAACCATTTAGCGGTTACAGGCGTGATGTTATGTTGTAGAATTCCGTTAACCCAATGCCCGCAGTCATGGTTGATTTACTGGCATTATACGTATCAAGAGTTCCGTTCCGTTACCTATTTCCGAAACTCATCATCAGATCTTTATGAAATTAAGATGGTTCTATTTCGGAATAAACCTCTTACGAACAAATAAAATAATGTGGAAATCCTTCTTCATGCTTCGGCAAGCTGAAGACAGGGCGCTATGGCGCTCATTAGGGGAGACTTATGTCCAGCAGTGGACTAAAATAGGTTGATGATGATGAAGATGATGATGACAGAGTTATACCCGAACATACATAAAAAGTCGGTTAAAAATAGTATCTGTTATAGCAGTATTACGGATTCACAGATGGACTTGAACAAAAACATTTACGATAGTGAACTTCACAAGGTGACGTCAACCGACGAAAGTATGAAAATCCGTACGTCACTAGGCTCTTTACTTACCCACTGTGCAAATGACAGGGGATTTAAATAAATGCTTCAAAAAGAAAACAAAGCCTGTTTAACCAAAACTTCAGCTTCTATTTAACTTTAAATCCCAAAATGATCTTTAAGATTTAAATCCGAGAATCAGATTAGTAAACGGTAGAAGTCATTTCGCGGCGCTGTTTACCGTAATCGTGACGCGAATAAAACAGAGTGCCCTAGTTCTGTTACGAATTCCTGTAATTTGTCATTGGCTCAATTCACTCGTGATGTAGACAAGTCTCCAACTTAGGAGAAGTGTTATTTGCGTAGGATCCGTCTGAACAACTCGACAAACTAGGTACTGTGTTTATGGTTGACTCACCTGTTTCTGAGATAAACACTTGGTACAGTTGAAGGCTCAATTTAATGAGTGTTTAATTAAACCAAAACTTTGAATAAATAATAATTTCGGATATACTATGAAGTGTTAGCATAAAATTATAGATAAAAAGAAAAAGTGTGGAATAAGAAGGAAGGCGGATTCTGTCGTAGTAGCTAATAGTAAAGCACACGGGATCTGAGAATACAGCGGTTATAGTAAAGTAGACTTTTATTTGTGTGGAAACTCTCATCGAAGGAAGTACAGTGGTAATATTATACTTGAACCAGCTATAGCCACACGCTAGTTCATAACCTATGGCTGGTAATTCAAGTATACACCAAAGTATTTTACCTTTTTTTATAATGAACACTTTCACGTTCCATCTCGCCGAACTTTTTCATTCGAGCACCAATCCCGGTTGCATCCCAAGGTTGCACTTTGGAGCCGGGGGCCGATCCTACTTCTTCTTTTCGTAGTTCAAATTTGTTGACTTTTACGGGAGCGACTGCCGTCTAATCTCCAGAAGAAAGCCTACAACGGCAGAGCTAGGCCTAGCTAGACTAAGGGGGTTTCGGGGGCGATAAATCGATCTAGCTAGGTCTATTTATAGAAAACGTCATTTTTTTTATTTTTAAGTACAAAATCAAAATGTAGTAGATACTACCTACTTCATCAATAGGTAGTATAGTAAGTAGGTATCAGATGAAAAGGATTGGAATTTGTAATTTTTTTAATGTTACTCTTGGATAACATATTTCCCATTGTTTCTATAAAAAGGAATATAAAAAATCAAACGTTTTTCAATTAAGAAGATTAAACGTCAATAAAAATATTTGTTATGTTTTTAATTAAAACATTTGGACAACATTATAAAAATTTGGAATTTATCCAAATGAGTAACTTATAAATACTAATAAAATAAGAAAACGAGCAACTTGAAAATGCTAAGTATAAACGAAGTTTAGAAACAACAGCATTAAAATTAATAAAAGAAACGTTTAATAACTCCCAAATTAAATTTATACGGAAGTTTTAGCAATTCGCAGAACAATGCATCCCAAAAATTTCAAAATTATTTCTCTTTTATCCGACTTCATGGAGTAGACTTTACTTCACCTATTCCTGACCGTTAAGAACGTTTAATTAATTCCTTTTTTATAATCTACTAAGTTGGCTTAGCGCGAAATCTTATATTGGGAGGTTGAACATATACAATAAGGGAAATCTCGAGGGCACGAATAATTAAAAGCCATCAAACAGTGCAATTGGTTTCTTTTTCATGGAAAATTTACCGCGCCTCATAGTCGTTTATACCACTATTTTATTATCTGTGCATGATGTCTGACAGAATAATTAACGAACGACTACACGTTAGCGAACAGTCTATTCTTCGACAGTACAGTTCTAAAAAAAACATTCTATAGGCAAGACAGAGCAAGACCCTTGAGAGTCTTGAAACACATGTTCCCGGTATCTACACTTAACATTAATAACAGAAAATTGAGATGTCCCAAAAGATACCTACGCTATTCAATATAGATACATTATATATCCACAGACGGTGTTTTGTGACTAAATAACGATATGACGAAAACGGTGTAGATGCATGTCAAGGTTCATAATCGTCACGTTAGTTGATTTATAATGCTCAAGAAAATACACTAAAAAGGAGAATATTTTTATATATCACTACTGGCAGAAAGATGCTTACGCTTAGTTTCAGGTCTAGACACGCAGTAGGGTGTCCAGCCGAGTTAAAAAAAAAGGAATTGGTGACGCAGAAGCCGTGTGTATTAATATAAAAACCATTTAATCTGAATAGCGGTAGGAATTTATATCCATAACGGTAATATTACGTTTGTGAAGCCTCCCGCATTACAGAACTAAAAGCAGGGTAGCATTTAACCCATCAAACTGCGTGCTCAAGCGCGTAAACCCTCCCGCAGTTCAGAAGTACAGGATTTCTGAACACTGGAAGGGTTTCCATAAACAGCGCAGGCAAAGAAATTTCATGATAAAGGTGATAAAAATTACCGAATCTTTTTATTTTTTGACTAGTGCCAATTTGATTAAATTTCAAGTTAATAACTCAATCCGGTTATGGATATATATTTTTTGAGTGACATGTATAGACAAACTTATAAATATGTGACTATTTTTGTTTTGGGTTACGGAACCCTAAAAACAAACTTTTTTGAGTCTGTAAAGATTGTGGAGATTTGTAGACTTCGACTCAGTAGTAGTGACCATATAAGTTTCACGCAGACGAAACCGCAGAGTACGGCTATGCGATGTAAAAGGTTATGATTAGTATCATGGCTAAAGTGTACTGTACAGTGGCGATAGTTTGAGAACAATGAACGTTTGTATCTCGTCATCAGGGCCCAGCGTCGAGAGCCATTGTTTGAGGGTTGAACTGCACGCTCCCGGGAAGCTCATTCTATATTTGCTCTGAAATGGCCGACGCAACGTCGGTAGGCTAGTTGCCTGAAGCGTTCAGACAATTTCCGATAAAACTGAAACTGCTCACTTAAATTTTATATCGTTTCCGCTACCAGTTCCTTAACTTGATAGTCAATTAGTTCAGCGTTCGAGATACATTAAATAAATCACCTTTTATTTGACTCTTACTGATGAACGATCTCGGCTGTCGGTATACAATATTTGTTTATTAGAAACTTTTATATCTGTATACTTATATACACTTAAAACAATTCAATTCCATTCAGCGGCGCCGAGGGAGAGAGATGGAACTATACACCGTGTATAGCACCGTATATAGATACAGTATATATCTCTCTGCCTCAGATCAGCTATCCAAAACTGAATTGTTTTAAGCGTGTTATGATTAGCCCGCTGAAGGTGTAAACAGAAGTATATTGGTTGCACCCTTATCGCACTGTGACAATCTCTAACAGACAACCATTGGATAGAGAAAAATGAAACATATTTGGTGTAATATGGTGTACATTTGTCAAATTACCTAAATATAGGTACACTTCACAGCACGAACTAAAACTTGTTATAAAACTAAACAAATACATATAAATATATACACACCTACACATACATATATAATTATATATCTATACACATACAACTTACTATATATTATATGCTCAGGAAAAGTAAACAAATAAAGCTATACCTATGTAGCCGATTTCATGAAGGTAGTGACTTGTGACAGATTGTTTAAATACCGACAAGGATTGTGCGCGTCTAATCGTTACCGGCATAGCATTCCACAAACGAACCGCTTGAACGGAGAAAGATTTATCAGTGAAATTTGTGGAATACCTCGACTTTTTTAGTCTGAAATTCTATGCCGATCTCAGAAACGTAGAATGGGTTTTGTTTTAGAAGTTAAAGCATTTTTTGGGGTAAGTACAATCGGTACCTATGGCATTAGAACTGATCGACATCACAAGCAGAAAATTGACTAAAAAAGAATGGAGAACAGTCGGGAGTAGTGATGGTTGAAAGATATTTTAAAGTAGTTTCTTTTCATTCTACTGACATTTGATGAAGCAGAGAAAATGGTATTAAGTGAAATTAACTTTTCTGTAGAAATAGAGTTTTGACGATATTTACATAGTGACCTAAGAAATTTCCAAACTTTTCATGGATCTCCGTTTTTAACAGAGCTGTCGATGTATTAGCGCTGCACATTCCTACTCACCTTACCGCCATGATTCCTTATGTGAACGTACTTTGTCCAATTTATGGCTGTGGGACGACTCTTATGCTTCGACTTGGCTTTGGCGTTTTTAGAGATAATTGTTTTGATATCAGTAAATTAACCAAGGTGACAGAAGGTGTTTCACTTTTATCCTGCGTATCTGCGAGAGTATGTACATCATAAAGTGAGATTAGGTTCGATGTGAGTAATTTATCCTTCTAATCAATGCAATTTGAGTTGAAAAGTGACCCACTACCGACACTGCCAGCATATCTTTGCAAGTCATCCAGATTCATGCCACCAAAGTTGCACTGTAGCAGGACTTTGGATTTGGGTCTAGGCAGGCGAAGGCGATGGGATCGAAAAAGTATCCCTCGTCAGCTGAACGTTGGCCATGCTTGGCTACACAATATAGGGAAGAAACAATCACAAGGTCAAGCAGACTAGGAACACAATTTGGGAAGCGATGAAAATCTAACAACTGGGCCACCGAAACATTTTATAATATAAAAAAATTCAATAGTGTCAGATGGTATTATTTATCACTTGGCTTAAACGGTAGAAAATTCCTTTATGAACATTATTACAATGAGAACGAGGCATAGATAATGGGTAGGAAACAAAAGAGTCATCGGACAAGAAAGGTACAAAACAGTATTTCATAAAGGAAATTGAACCCGCGACCAGTCCCTTACAGGGGGAATCTTCTGACCAGCTGAGCTATCTAGACACGTGCCAGATATTCGAAATTCTCCGATATATTATATCCGTCTTAAGGCGACGCTATTAAGCTGTCAAACAATATTTCAAACAGTATTTCATCTTAAAATACCTATGATTCCACCTTAGTCTTTTTATAAGTGCCCACCTACATTACTCCATAGGTGTAACGGTAGCAACTACGGCTGGTATACGTGAAGTCACAATTTCGATTACCAGGTACAATAAAATGTCAACAACCAACACCTTCGGTGCCCAAGTCAACCTTAGGTGGTGCACGTGCTAAATAACGAAACAGACTCTGGTGCAGGCTTTCCCCTCGGGATTGGAAGGTGAGATGGTAGTCGCTACCATATAAGTATTGATAACCCATCAAAAATAATAAGTGGACCCCAGGCTCCACAGTCTATATACTTCGGACACAACCGAGAAATCGCTAGGAGGATGATAATGATGGAAAAAGTGTCATTAGGTTTTTCTTTTACGAAATTCTCAGTGGCAACAAGAGGTCTAGTAAATGTGCCCAGTTGATGATAATAGGCTTGCGCCCTATTAAGTGGACTGAAAACATAACTGGTGAAATGTGTTTGTATTATATTACACCAAACCCTATCCCTTTAGGGATATAGGCGTAAGTTTGCAATGTATCGTACTAGATGTTGATCGTAGCTCCACTAGTTTGAAATACATATCCCGTTCCCGTAACTCACAGAAACCTATTCATTAACGTTAACAAACTTCCATTCATTCAAACTTCTGCATTTATAACAGTGGTATAAGATTTGCGCCTAAAATGTTTATAAAGGTAGTATTATTTTGAGGAAAAAGGTAGTGGCGCTAAACCTTGTCAATGCAAAATCGTAAATGTTGTGCTTAGTCACAATCTCTGAAAAGCTCGTGGGCCGTAATATATTTCCTCAGATAAGCCACAGAGTACGTCCAATGTTGGGAACACTTTCTTACATAAGCGTCGTCCCTTTTTGATTATACTTTTTTAACTTATACATCTCTTGTGTCATTTTGAACAATACTCGTTCTGTGATTTATTTGTACCTTTTTTTTTTTTTTTTTTTCGTGCGGAAATCCCTTCGGATACCGCCCCCGCTGGAGAGCGGGAGTCTCCAGCGGGGGCGGTTATGTCGGGCTTGCACCGACTAAAACCGCACGCCGTCTCGGGTCTTAAGACGCCGGGGTGTAAGGTTACCCATAGAGCATATCCCTCGCACCCCGACTGACCCTGGGCCATCTCCGGTTTCGAGATCGCCCCCTTACTTGCTCTCCACTGTGCCCTCTGCTAATCAGAGGGACACGTGGAAAGCTTCCGAACAGCCCTCAACAGGGCCGTCCTCGCCTCGGTCGGAGTTGGCCGTAGGCGGCAGCGTCTCTCCCACCCTAGGAGAGAGGCGCTGCCGTCTCCGTTGCCCAGGGTGCACCGCGTGGAGGTCCCCAACCAAGCACCCCTGATTTATTTGTACCTATGATTTATAGGTACACACAAAGGTAAAACAAGCCCGACATAACCGCCCCCGCTAGCCGGCGGGGGGGTATCCGAAGGGATTTCCGCACGGTAAAAAAAAAAAAAAAAAAGGTACACACAAAGGTAAAAATATATTATATATTATGCTGTCTATGACTTTTTTATACCCATAGGTAAATGACAAATGAATATAGCCGACAGTAATATTCATTTCTATGTTCATTTTTTCGTGACGCGAACGTAAATTAGGTACAAATAAGACATGGCACTTTGGGGCTTTTTCATTTACTCAATGCTTTTCAAGACAACTGTATGTTTAAGAGAGGAATCACAAAATAAAAATCACGATTTTACGAAGACAGTATAATTAGCGTATATAGCAAACTGCAGTGTAACAAAAAAAGTAAGTTCTATTAAGATGAAGTGGGAACACGCGCATCGCGTTTGTGAGGGGGTGAGGTATGAAGTGCGGCGGGAGCATGCGCGGGGGAACCATCTTCACCCCGCGCTATATGTTCGCGGGGGAAGATGTATTCCCATAAGGGTCACCGTACACTTGACCGGCTATCGGTATTGTCTTTTACGAATACCAATTTTTTTTTTATCAGTATGATGAGTTGACTTGAAATTGAGGGTCAACGTACATTTGACCGGCTATCGGTAATATCGGTTTTGTTAGGTATCGATACCAATTTATTTTTCACCAGTATGAGTAGAAGTGAAATGATCACCGTATATTTGTACGTACGTAACAGCCTCTGTAGCGTGGTCGGGCGAGCGACAGCTTACGATGCAGGAGGTAACCTCCTGCATCGTAAGCTGGCGCTCGCGGTACGATTCCCGCTGGGACCAAATGTTTGTGTGGATCACAGATATTTGTTTCTGGTCTTTGACACACGTTTCTATATGTATTATAAGTATGTAATTTACAAAAGAAAAGTAATTCTTACTTTTTTTTGAAATGAAATCAATTAGACCATCTTAACACTAAGAAAATTTGTTGTGTCCGATTAGAAATGTCTGATCAGATATTTCTTATAATGTGAATGCATCCAGGAAAATTCTTGTCTTCCGCAAGTCGTCGAAAGTCAGTTGATTGTCATAAATTTGGGTTCAATTTCATACAAACCAATGTAGGTACAGCGGACTAAAAAATCTAAGTTATTTATTTATTTTAATGCTTTTATTTAAATTTTTTCTAAAACGTAAAAAGAGAGTTCCAAAATAAAGTGACACTTATTAGATCTGTTGAAAAAGTTTAATATATATAAAATAATAGTTAGTGATTTGCAGTAGATTTTTGACCCTTACTCCTTTCCCGTAGTAAATTTAAATGACTGTAGTTGCATTTATATACAAATTCATACTCTATTTCTTTTAATTGTTTCAAAAAATAGCCGATGTCCACTATTCTCCTGCCACTAATTTTCTCAAAGTTCGATGTATTTTCAGGAAGATGACAAGTTCACAGTCAATATTATCTATGGACCTGAAAGGTACGTGGACGTAAAAAGGCATATGACAAATCTCTCAATGATTATTTAATTACTATGTTGTATGTACTAATAACTACGTATGTACTAATAACTATACTAGGAATTCAGTGCAGGGTGCGACTGAAATAAATTGAGCTAAGCGAGCAGGACTCTTACTTGAAAATAAGACATCTTACTACGGTCGCGCGCTTTGCTAAGGCCGCGCACTCGTGAAACTGTTTTTCGGTGATCTTGCTTCAAAACAATCCTCAGTGTCCACACTAGCACCGTAGTAAATTTGGTCAAGATCGCGCGAGTGGTTACGGTGGAGTTCAGCCACCAACGAATGAATATAAACAATAAATATAAGTTGTGAAGAAATAGCTTTGACACTCACTCTAATGGAGTTTCTGAACGTAAGGCATTAGAAGTGGCTGAAAACACGTCAGCATACACAGGAGTCAGTTCCGTTGGTGTACTTTGGTCTAGTAATGATTGAGTTCTGCAATGTAAGTAGGTACTTATTATTATTTCTTAAAAAAAAACTGTACTTCATAATGTTTATTCCCACTCGACAACTGCAATTTATGATTTGATAATTTTTTATGGCCTTACGCTGTTAAATGTACAATAGACGTAGATGACACCTGAACAGGAGTCTCTGAACTCAATATTTTTGAATTTGTTTGCTCAGCCAATGCTCGTAATCTGCAAAACAGTAAGTCTTCTAATTTTTTTTCAGTTTATCAAACATAAATAATTTCCAAATACGTATTTAAATCACCACAACAAAAGATTCACGTATATGCCCATTAAACCATTTTCACACTTTAAGAATTTTTTCTTGTCCGACACAAGAAATCCAGTTAGATTGGTGGTTGTATGAGACCGTGCACATTACAAGAAAAAAATTCTAATGTCCGATAAGACACAAGAATTCTAATCTAGAAACGTTATCTTCTCAACTATCCTTCGTGAAGGGTTGGTCTTGACTCCCACTTTTCCTGGTTCGCACCGTTCCTAACGGGTCCAGGAACCAGGAATATTTGGTGTAAAAATCTACTATCACTAACTATTATTTTATATATATTAAACTTTTCAATAGATACGTGTACATATGATACAAGAATACGTGTCACGTTAATTTTCTTATAATGTGAAGATGGTCTTGTCATTCCCACTCATACTGAGAAAAAAAAATGGTATCGATACAAGACAATGTCGATACCCGGTCAAGTGTACGGTGACTCTTATTAGCATTCATACTCATACTCATACTAAGAAAACAATAAATGGTATCGAGACAAGATAATGTCGATACCGGTACCCGGTCAAGTGTACGGTGACCTTTATTAGCATTCCTACTAGCACTAAGAAAATAATAAATGTAATTATGTGGTACGTTGAT
The DNA here is from genome assembly GCA_946251805.1 of Cybosia mesomella. Taxonomy (NCBI): domain Eukaryota; kingdom Metazoa; phylum Arthropoda; class Insecta; order Lepidoptera; family Erebidae; genus Cybosia; species Cybosia mesomella. Next base: position 20,955,871 of record OX276390.1, on the reverse strand, counting down.
ACTCACTGAGATAGATTGTTTTGGGTGATCCGTCTTTTCCGCTAACGGGATATTTTCCTTCCTCTAAGGCTTTTATTGCCCATTTTACATCAAAATGCAATCACTAGCGAGCGAGCGAGCGCGACGAAGCAGTACGTGTCTACTCGCGGCGAGGCCCCGCGGCCGACTGAGCTCGCACGCGAGCGCTCTAACTTTATGTTTTATATAATTAAAATAATTAACTTCTATTTAAGAGAAAACCATCTGTACTACCATATGGGATTTGATGTAAGGTTTATGAAAATATAAATTTTGCACTTGTTTTTTCTTTACAATCGCCGTAAAATTGTTTCATTCTAATAAAATTACGATTTTTTACGATATTCACGCTCATTTTCTATCGAGGCAAATCACTCTAATCGTGTTTCGAATTGTATAACAATACAAAGCATTTCTTTACCTTTACGACAGTAGGAATATCATTTCATGTATTTTAGCATTTGATACCCAAAAACTGTTTCTAAGACACCTCTTTTACGCTTCTGGACTTACCACTTCATCTTAAGTAATCCCCTACATGAGAATCTTCAAACGCTTGGAACTATTTTATAAACTAAGAATCATCTCGGTCACATCAGCTTGCAAACCGCTAAGGCACACTAAAATCGATCCTTTCGTTTCAGAGCTACGTTGCCACAGATAGACATACAAAAACACATGTTAAACCTCTTTTTGTGTCGGGGGTCAATAAAACAGAAAGCAACAAGTGTTGTCGTCAGGGCTCCGGTCAGTTCACGTCGTCGGGTAAATATTGACATCGTCGCCCGACGAACACACCGGAACTTCGCAGTTGATGGCATATCCTCTATTCGTAGAGTGGTATCAATGCTATTTTATCTGCAATTTCGAAAGGATTGACTCAAAATTACACCATTTAGATTTCCAATGCTTTATTTTCACTTGCATACAATATTATCGAATCAAACAGATGCTAACTTGATACATCGAATAGTGCTACGGCAAACGGTTTTAGATGCAAAAGAATTGTTAGTGTAATAAAGTTAGAATTTACTACTACGAAAACACAGACGTTTTAATTATTGAAATGTATTGTATAAACGTTTTCACAACCAAACAAAACTATATTAAATTTCTTCTCAGTATTAAGTAGGTATGATAAGCGGTGGATAGCCCAGTGGTGTACGTAACGGACTGCCGAGACGAGGTCTCGAGTTCGATCCCCAGTTGCCCCGGGCACACACCTCTGACTTTTCGTAGTTATGTGTGTATTAAAAATGTTGATTATCACTCGCTTAGTAATGTGCCCATAACATAGCCTAACTGGCGAATCGTGGGTGTGTAATACACCTCTGGCTACCCCTTCAGGGATACAGGCGTGAAGTTATGTTATGTATATGTGTAATTACCTACTTGCAGCTTCTATCTATATTTCCCTACAGACTAAATAAATTTACACGTTGCCTTGCTTATCCGGGATGGAGCTATCTATCCAAACCTATCAAAGGTTTGGAGAAAAAATGCAGTTCATTTTGTAAATGGTAGTTATTTACAAAATGTAATGTATTTCCATATTGCTTGTGTTAGCATCTTCGGGGTCCAAGAAAACCTCACCTGATGGTTGATGCGCCTGCTAAATAACAGACGAAGCTGGGTATGCCGGATTCGGCTTCCTCGCACCCCGGCTGTTCTAGGGCCATTTCCGGTTTCGAGATGGCCCCCTCGGGTTTAGAAACCACGGTGTCCGTGCAACGCGCCGCCGCCCCGGCCTGCTTCTACTAACCCCCAGGCTTAAACTTTATGACGGAGATGGTTCAGCGCCCTTCGACGTCTGAGTCACCTCCGCACCTTGTGGACTCTGCTGATCATGTGAGACCTGAATCTCTCCTTGACTCCTTTCGCTGCCTCCTTCTTGAGTATTAGTTGCTCGCAGAAGGAGGCGGCAGCCCACGGGCTCGCACTCCGTACCATGGTCGTAAGCTCTTGCACTCCGAGGGCTGACACGAAATAAGTGGACCCTGGGCTCTTAAGTGCTACTTTGGACGCAACAGGGATTTTTTTATGAGGATGATGATGATGACTTGTAAAATTCCCATTAACATCTTGTGCATCTAGGGAATTAAACCTTAGACAGAGTTCACCAACATCGAGCACGGAACATCGAGAAAGGATGAGTAGGATGTAAGGTGCACTTGCTGTGTTATCGAAACTGTACTGTGTACGTGCAGACAATGGTTGTGCCGAACCTACCTATCTTTACAAGAATAGAAACCATAGATAATAGTAATGGGTAATAAATAGCGGTAAAATATATTGTGTTATATAAGCCCTCGTTACAGCTTTTATTCAAGAGACCAACAAAAGAATAAAAGCGAAACAATGGAAAAATAATACAATCTGCTGCTGCCTTTGGCGCCTTCACGTTGTGTACTCGTATGTGTACGCGGATATTATAAGAAAACAGTGTACATTTATGCCAGCATGTGTACACGATAGCACCTATAATATTTTAAAGGTGCGCAGAATAGTAGAAGTCTCAGTTTATTTGATTGATGATTTGACGGCCTCTGAATCGTAGCGTTAGCGACTGCTATCGTCTGCTTTAACAGGGGGCGCAGGTTCGATTTCCGCTCAGTTTCTATTTGCATTGGTCTTGGCGTTTTTATGTATATTATTTACAAAAAAATACATACAAGTATGTTTATCCGTATTCTAGAACCCATAACACAAGCTAGTTTAGCTTTTGGGTCTAAAGAGCGCTAAGTAGAATGTCGCAGAATATTTAGTTATTTACAAATACTTTCTATATACTTATTATGATTTACATTACAAATTCAAATAATTTCAGTTTAGTTGACATTTAATACTATTGAAGCATATTGTTTGCTACAGTGATGTATCTGTCTGCTCACCGTTGTTATAAGTGTCAATGTAACTAAAAAAAGTCTAATGCGAGTTAGACTCGCGCACTGCGGGTTCCGTACAAAACTGGATTGAGGGGCGAACTTAACTTTGCTGTAGAGCTTGAGTCTTGACAGACAGACATTCAGAACTTTAATTTGTGACGTGGTTAACTACATATTTACGGTTTTTGGAACTTGTGCCATAAGACTTTACTTTCTTCAAAATATCTTGATTCTAGCTAAACGGGAAGTAACCTACTTATAGGTTTTGAAATTTTAACTTCTTAAAAATAATCACATTTTATGTAACTAGTAATTATTTCGAAGAATACACTATCAATCTTTATCGAATTAAATATGTTAGTCACCTTAAGCATTTCATACACATAATGATTGCCTTTCACATAACACAATTTTACTGAATATCATCTGATATATCGTATAATTAAAACTTTCGCGCAACAAACTATGAAAAGTTTGCTTCCACGCAACGTGATGCTGCAAACGCGGCATAGGATTTCTAGCTGCGTAATTAAAATATTTTAATTGCGTTTACGTAGAATTTTTATTTATTGCGAATTTCATATTAATTTCAACTTGATACCTCCCCTCCACGCGTTCGTTCCTAAGAAAATGGTCTTGACAGACATATCTACAAATATTTATTGGTGATGTGGGTAACTACATATTTACTGTTTTCAGATTTTCCCCATTACTTGTGCTATAAGACCTTGATTCTTGTCAAATTTTATGATTCTAGCTCAACGGGAAGTGCGGAAATCACCATAAACGGGAGATACCCTATAGGTTTTGATGCCAAGGTGAAATTTGTTACATAAACGGTTATACCTTTTGATTGTACGAAGTTTGATTTTTTCACAGCTCAAGGCGTTACAGACTTGAATATTTGGTATGAATTTCAACTTGATGCCTCCACGCGTTACTGAGAAAAAGGTCTTGACTTCGCCAAGGGCAATTTGGTTAAATTAGCTGAAATTTCCAATATAAACGGTTATACCTGTTGATTGCATTGACCTTGTAGTTTGATTTTTTCACGGCTTCAAGGCGTCAGACAGACGGACAATGAAGTGATCCTATAAGGGTTCTTTTGAGGTACGGAAACCTAAAAAAGGGGCCAAGTGCGAGTCGGACTCGCCCATGAAGGGTTCCGTAGCAGTAAGTAACATAATAATATATTTTTTTTATTTTTATATTTGAGTTGATTGAATGAAAGGTAAACTGAGGTTTACGACGTATTAAAAAAAACTACTTATTAGATCTCGTTCAATTATTGTTTTTTTTTCTATTTTTGTGTGAAAATCTTAATGCGGTTCATCTACATCTACTTACCAAGTTTCAACAACATAGTTCTTATAGTTTTGGAAAAAAGTGGCAGTGACATACGGACGGACGGCCACCGGGGAACCCTAAAATGTGTTATACTTAGAGAGTATTGCGTTAGTCTCATGAAGAGATTATTGTTATCTAACCTAACCAGCTTGTATTTTTTGTAAAATGTTTGCAGATATACATATTCAATGCAAAAGTACCGAAACATACATAAAAAAGTACACAAGTTAGCAAGTATTGGTATACCTTAAATAATGAACTGACAAGAAAATAAGCAAGTGTATATAAAGGAAAAAGTAACACAAGTAAAACTTAATCGCTTTACTTATCCATTGCTTTACTTCACAAATGAATTAAAAACCTTCTGCAAATGACGTAGGAGTGTATTTTGTGATCGTTAACTTCATACCTATATTTAAGTACTTTTCAGCGCAAAACTAGAAAGCGAACGAAGAGTGTGTAAAATAATTTAGTATAAATATTAGTTTGGCTAGAACTTACCATTTTTCCTTTAGACGTGTAAGAATAGAACGCGGATGGAATCTGAAATAAGAAAAAAATAACTGCGTAAGTAAATAGAGCGTAATACATATCTGCGTAATAAATATCGGATATTGTTATGTATACGTGACCCAAATATTGGTAGAAATATTTATACGCAACTATGCAACTTATCCCTCCATCAGCATTACGAACTGTATTTATTAAACAGAATCGTCATGGAATGAAATAAACTAGTCAATTAATCGAAACGTTTTCAGGTGCAAATGCAATTCGACCGGTAGTAATGTAACATTGGATATCATATAGGACTCGATACTTGAAGGGATGTGATGGACGTAACCGAATTCCAAGACTTACGAATGAATCCGAACCGTTTTGAATAACTCAAATGCCAGAATCTTCAATCGAGGGAGATAAACATTTCTATGCCATGACCTTCCATTTCGCTTTGTAAATATTGGATGATGGTATTTTTATTCCTGGTTGGACATTCATTTAACAGGGTTGGTAACATGTAAATGATCACCACTTAGCAACAAACGGGTCGTCTACTTGATTACTGTCTTGACAATCAGCGCTGGCCAGGTGGCAAGGGGCGATAGAAATTCAAATGCGAAGCAGCGGGAAGTGAATACATCGACCAAAAGCGGGATCAAGGGCCAGGGCTGGCGCGGTTGAGAGTACAAAAATATTCGCCCAAAACCAATAATCAGCTGAAATGATAAGAGTAGAAGACGATTAAAATACATTAGGAGAAAGACCTCGGTATATATATAGCTATAAAAATTTAGATAGTTGAAATTCGCTTTTAAAAGTCTGAGGAGAAGCAATTCTTATATTATTATCTAAAATTTACCAGTCTGATAATAATTAAATGAAGTGAGTGATTTTTGATAATTCTTTCCCAATTGAATAGTATTTTTACAAAACTACTTAACAACCACTATTGGTTCATGTATTCCTGTGTAAAAAAGGTTTGTAAATATTTAAGTGTTAACCAAATGTTGTTGACTGTACTTAAATAATATTGTTATTGTTTTATAATAAAGGTGAACTCTCGCCAATCTGTAGTCAGAACATAGTTTGTACAGGCTACGTCATATAGGCCAAATTCCACTTATCATAATAATGATACTTGTCTACGGTCCATTAAGCCTAATAATAAATTCTTAGATTTATTATGGAGAAGTATCAAAGTAATAAAATAAATGCCTAACGACAATTTCTTTATTACTTGTGTGAACCAATAATTGGATTATTTTGATTCCAAAATAATTCCAACGCGTTAGAGGTGGAGCCGATGGATGGGATTCGAACGTGCAATTTAGCTTTAGCTCTGACGCTGACGCGGTCTCGCTTCATATTTTATTGCAAAAGCAAGGAAAATATACGGAGAACATTTGTTTGTAGTATCTAAGTTTGTCATGATTTATATTCTTTTTACAAGTTCTAGAGCCAAGGAAAACATTTTAGAAGCTGTTGTAAAATCCGATGTGAAATTTTAAACAACTACTGTTCTCGCAACTCGTACAGGCTGAAAAACAAGTTGAATTCCTGAGACGAGCTCAGCCGAATACAAGGGATTTTCGATTTTGCGGTTTTTTTTTTGCAATTTTTTGCGTTTTTTTTTATCTTGCAATGGTTCACCCCAGCACGAATCTATTACCGAAAACAGCAACTCGATAGCTCATCTCCTTCATATCCAAAACCGTGACAGAAAATTGGCAACGAAGACGACGTCGACGACGACGTCGACAACGACGACGTCGACGACGATGACGTCGACGACAACTCCTTAGCAATAGGGCTTTTCTAAAGAAAATCCCTAAAAAAACCTTATCGTGCCAAATGTACATAGATATACAAAAGCGGTAAAGAATAATTCGTTACTAATACATGAGAATGGCTCGACCGATTTGGTGTATTTATTTTTTACTGTATTCGTACTGGGTGTGCGTTGTTTTATAGACAATTGTTTTATTTAATTTCGTTTTACAGAAAATGTTTCGCATAATTTCGTTTCATAGAATAATCAATATACAGAATACTTAATTTAAAGATTTTTAAATCATCGATTTTTGTTTCACATAAAGTTTAACATTAGAATAATCATATCATAGAATAACAAATCAAATATTCTTATCATTATATTGTTTATTTAATAGAAAACTTATTACCAAGAATAACATATTATCAAAGTGACAGTTTCTAAACGTTTCAATTCATACCGTTCATTTCAGTCAAATAATTTACAGGTGAAGCTATACTTTTTTTTTAATATAACGATAAGTTAATACAATAAACGATTCTGGGTAAGTAAATATTTCTGGGTGATTAAAAATATAACCACGAAGGCTAAGGCAGGAGCTCCGCTCCGCTTCGCTCCCGCCTCAGCCTTCTAACCTAACCTATCCGAGTCGGGGTAATCTGAGTCGGCGTGTTAACTATAATGACGTTTTTTATATATATAATAAACGATTCTGGGTGGTTAAAAAAAATAACCACGAAGGCTAAGGCGGGAGCGAAGCGGAGCGGAGCTCCCGCCTTAGCCTTCTAACCTAACCTATCCGAGTCGGGGTAATCTGAGTCGGGATGTTAACTATAATGACGTTTTATTAACTAATAACAATTTGATTTTATTTCATTTTACAGAAGAATTAGAGATAACAAATTTGCAACAAAATATGCGGAAGATAAAAAATTCTATATTGATATGAAATTATTCAGAAATTAAATTACTACAAGCAGTCGGAAAAAAATTAAAATTGCAAATGATAGTTAAAAATAAATGTAATTTGGAAAATTATAAAGGTGGTTTAATATTCTTTTAAAAATAATTCTACAGTTTGATAAGTTTGTTAAACAAAAAATGTGATTAAAAATTCATTCCATTGTGTTTCTGTGAAATATGTTTCATTGTAGTAAATTGTTTTTGAAACAATAATATTCTAAATAAAAATATAAGGACCAAATATTATATGAAACATTTTCTGTGAAACGAAATTCTTTCTTTCTTTCTGCGAAATAAGGGGCCCCATTCGTACTTGGTCGGCACAAGGTTTATATTAACGAAAATTATACATAAGAAAATGAATTTGTTAATTAGTTTGTTACTCGATCACACAAAACCGGTTTAGCTTGGCTAGGAAAAAATACTTAAATATAATAATGATAAATATTTGAAAGCATTGATAGAGTGTGCCCCTCAACGTAACCTGCATTTTGGAGTCACAAATGACACCAGTCCCCTCACGCCACTTGGCCCATGCAGTCGCAATGGATGCCGAATTTAGCGACACAATCTCCTACACGAACGGGTGGTGGAATCTGTAGAGTTTAACACCATGTACTCGATCTTCGCTACATTAAACTTCAGACCATCGTTTTCAAACGCCTCCTTCCACGTATTCAACGTGGAAGGAGGCGTTTCACCAATCTACCCCTGTCCGCATCCACCAGAGGTCATGGACGCTGCTCATATGACTTTCTGATGCTGTCCGACAAACCGTCTAAAACCAATATAGGATTCAATATAGCATTCTGTGACCCCTTTGGACCGCAGTGCCCTAAATCATCACGTGAGGACCACAATCGAAGGCCTTCTGCATGTCTAAAAACAATCAATGCAGAGGCGTATTTTTGACCCTGTATTTATCTGTGACAATTTTTATGGCAAAAACCGGGTTCATGGTTCCGTGACCAGGTCGAAACCCATTCTAACACTCCGAAAATGTTCACTCCTGTCGGATCCGAGAGTCAATTTTCCACTCTTTGAGCATCATGGTCTGGAACATTACTTTTATACTGCGGTAGCTCCCACACTCCTGCGCTGAACCCTTGCCTTTGAGGACTGCAGAAATGATACCCAGCCTCCATTGGCTTGGGATCTAACCACTGAGGAGTACACGGTTATAAAGGATTGTGAGAATGCCCACACCACGGGGGCCCATCGGCTTTCAGGCCTCGATGGGGACGGAGTGAAAGAGTGGTCTGGACTTCTACAGGCATTATCGGTGGCACTAGTCCTGGATTCGGAGGGAGATCCGGTGACTACAGCTCTTTTTGCTGCTTGCTCAGCAGCTCGTGGAAGTATGAGCACCATCTCTTCTTCACCGCGGTTTCCCCGCATAGCAAAATATAGGTGAGCTTTCGCCCCTCAGACGATTCCAACTTATCATAGAGAGATTATAAGTGTTCTCTTATGGCTCTGGCTACAGCTCTTTTAGTGGCGCGGTTTGCAGTTCTGTACACGTCGCGGATTTCAGGAGATTTAGACGCTTGCCACTTTTATGAAGGGTTTTCTTCACCCTAGTCTTCCTCGGGACTGAGACATTTGCAGTCGCTTTGGACCTTGCAGTTTGAAAATAACGATTCTAAACTAAAAAGTTTTTTTTTTGGAACTCTTGTATGTTTGTTCGATTGTTGTTATTGATTTTGAGGCGGTTTCTTTTCATAAGAAAGATCTTAGTCAGACTTAAAATCTGCCGTTTGTTTGATTGCAATTGGTTAACTAGAACCGGAGATATGACCATAAAACGATAACCAACCTCCGTCCGGGTTGGAGCCGCGGGTATTTATAATTTATATTAGCTAGTAGCAAATACATGGGATATGGCGAGATAAAAGACAGGCTCTATTGTAAATATTCGCGATATAAAGGTCCGTTTATAAAATATGCTGATGCCTGGCCTTCTGCGTAAGTAGGTATATAAATCAAAGGCATTATACTGAGAAATTGAACTGAAACAGAATGTTCTAAAATTAACCACCTTTAAGCGTAAAGATGCCTTTAGCTATAAGCTTGTATAATAGAGGATGTTACTATCAGTAGGTTATTTCTAAAGGCATAACTCTGCGAATAGCACCTTTGTCGTGTAAACTAAAGACGGGAATAATAGTTTGATAAATTTATTTGTTCCCGTGAGTAACATTTTCTGGATCTACTATTTATTATCTGAAGTGGTTTTTGATCATTGAAAAAGATGTAAATGCCTATTTTTAGTTGATAGAATCTATATTACTTTTGGAAATGAGAAAAGTCTGAGCACTATATGCCTGTAGTGACGTTGATGAACCGAGTATGGAACAGCGTGATAAGGGAACGTTTTGGTAGTGGTGAATATTGAGTGACCAAGATAGAAAAAGGGATGCCTATAGAGCGTTAGAGATAATGGATGAAAGAAGATTGATGAAACAAATTTATGAGGCGAGTGTAAATAGGCAACCCGATAAAGCTTGACTTAGGCGTACGTATGTTAATCAGATCGAAAATGTTTTAAAGAAAAGCCAGGTCAAGAGTAACCCCCATTGAGTATACTCCAAATCTATACATATATAATTAGGTACTTGTCCCGACTGACTGACAGACTGACTGATTCATCAACGCAGAGCCTAAACCGCTGGACCTGAAATTTTGGCAGTAGATGCTTTTTATTTTGTAGGTATCCACTAACAGGGGTGCGACTGGTTGGATAACCTCCAAGTTTGGTGCTCCCTGGGCAACGTGGGCGATGACGCATCATTGATTGCTCCTCTGGAGTAGCTGGCGTCAACGTCAACGGCCAAGAGTCTGACCAACCGGCCCTTTTCAGGGCCAGCTGACCCCATTGCACGAGGCGGTATGGCGGGCCTGCAAGGCCCGCGGGGGGGGCGTGGTCGCTCCACGTATGCTGTTATCAGAGGGGACACTGCGAATGGCCCAGGGTCAGTCGGAGTGCGAGGGATATGCTCTATGGGTAACCTTACACCCCGGCGTCTGTAGACCCGAGACGGCGTTCGGTTCGAGCCCGACATAACCGCCCCCGCTGGCCGGCGGGGGGGGGGGGGTATCCAAAGGGATTTCCGCACAATAAAACAAAAAAGGTACTTACCTATCTACATTTGGTTCGAGTGGTCCTGACTTTTCGGTCACAAGTCACTACCGATCAGCCTATACATAACCATGATCGATGCAATTGGATCGAAACGTTATATAAAGGGTACCTTTTGTTTTTTTTTTTTATCGTGCGGAAATCCCTTCGGATACCCCCTCGCGTGCCAGCGGGGGCGGTTATATAAAGGGTACCTATCTTGATTGCAGCGGCACCTTCCGGGTCCCATGGTGAATATAAGATTGCTATAGGAAGCCTTAAAATTTTATTTTAGTGCTAAGGTAAGGTTACCCATAGAGCATATCCCTCGCACTCCGACTGACCCTGGGCCATTCGCAGTGTCCCCTCTGATAACAGCAGCGGGGTACCTGGAGCGACCCCCCCCCCCCCCCGCGGGCCTTGCAGGCACGCTATACCCCGACCCCCTCGTGCAATGGGGTCAGCTGGCCCTGAAAAGGGCCGGTTGGTCAGACTCTTGGCCGTTGACGTTGACGCCAGCTACTCCAGAGGAGCAATCAATGATACGTCATCGCCCACGTTGCCCAGGGTGCACAAAACTTGGAGGTGATCCAACCAGTCGCACCCCTGTAGATAGGTACCTACGCATCCCGGGAGAGATTTAGAACTCTCCCGGCCCGCCGAACCGCCACATGCTCGCCGCGCGTCGCAGGCGACTCAGGCGCCGGAGGTCGCTTTACGACCTCCGTCCACCATGAGCGCAGGCCTGGGGGTGGCAGGTGAGGCCACCTGTCACCCAAGCAGAAGCACTAGCGACTAGCGCCCCTTCCCCAAACCGGGGCACGACAGGGACACCGTGGTTCCCAAACCCGAGGGGGCCATCTCAAAACCGGAAATGGCCCAGGGTCAGTCGGGGTACGAGGGATATGCTCTATGGGGCAACCTTACCCGAAGACCCGAGACGGCATGCGGTTTTAGTCGGTTCAATCCCGACATAACCACCTCCGCTGGCCGGCGGGAGGGTATCCGAAAGGATTTCCGCACAAAAAAAAAAGTTACCTACGCATTGGTTTCGAGGTTTGTTTAGCCCATAAAAGCCCATATGTTAGATATTATTAATGTGTTAAACACGACGCTCAGGTCGAGTGTCATCAAGACGAAATGTTATTCTTAAATGTCAGAATATAACCTGTTACAAAAACATGATGCCCATATAAATACACACATTAAATAACGTGTTATCAGAAATTAAATTAATACTACGATTTCACTTTTTTTTGTTGATTTAAAGAGGTTTACGTCATATCGATCACAATCGTTCATAGGTCACGGTAACTGCTCCCCATCACGTAGGCTGTGTACTTATTTGCTACCTTATTAAGTTAAAAATATGTAATTAAAATTTAAAGTCTCTCTATGGTATAATGTAGAACATAAAATTAGCTATTTGGGGGCCATGGACTTACTGATTTTAATTTCTAAACCCTTCTTGTGCCTTAATACATTTTATGAGAAATCCGTGAACCATAGTCGAATGTTAGTGACTAGCGTGAGTAGATGGCTATTCCCTCTTTGTACTAATAACCGTGAAAGTTAAATATATTTTGTTTGATTTTTAATTTCTTTTTAAAATCGAATGTTTCCTTCTTTAGAAGCTGTATTACATTCTTAGTTTTATCATTCTGAAGGCAAAGTGTTACTGGGAATTTCTGTGAGAAATTCTATATAGTTGGTGAAAGGTGTCTGCCGATCCTATATGAGTATTAAAGATCTCTGTTAAGAACGTAAAAATAGACAATACTATGTCACTGATATAAATATTATCAGGTAAGAAAGTAAATGGTGGAAAAATAAGAAAAAGTAAAATTTTAATCAAGGCTTTAGCGCTCTTGGCAATTACTTACGTAATTGAAATTAAAAGAGGTGAGCCATAACAGGATTGTACGTTCAAAGAAATAGGTGAAGTACGTCTGAGATCTATAGAAAAAAGTGATGAAACACTACCTACTACTTGCATAGCTTTATGCTTCCCTAATGCGGAGGGTCACCTTATAAGAAAGAAGTTAGGAATATGCTCACCATCAGTTCTTGTTCACAATTGGAGTTGACTTCTCGACTTACTTATCTGAATGTTAAGTTTCTATGTAGAAATTAGATAGGTAGGTAATGTTTTGTTAATTGGTTGGAAAAGTTTCATTATTATTTTCTGTTTTTATGTTTCTCACTTTAATTTATACGTTATACCTGCAACGTTATATTGGTATTTACGTAAAAATTCAAAACATATTTCGTATATTTTGTCATAGACATGGAAACAGGTGGGTAAATATAAAAAGGTTGAACGTGTTCTAGCGTATAAAGCCGGGTACTCACTAGCGAGCTGTAACTGTAACTGTTGCATTTACTGTAACCAAAAAACATGGTGTGTATCTTGTTCGCAAACCTGCTACGAGCGGTACGCGTGCGGTTTGCAGTGAGCCGATGTTTACAACGTACTCATTTCTGATCGCGTAACGTTGCACGTAACTGTAACCGTTACTGTTACCAAAAACATAGTGTGTACGTGGTTCGCAAACCTGCTACGAGCGGTACGCGTGCGGTTTGCAGCGAGCCGATGTTTTACAACGTACTCATTTCTGATCGCGTAAGGTTGCACGTAACTGTAACCGTTACTGTTACCAAAAACATAGTGTGTACGTGGTTCGCGAGCCTGCGACGAGCGACTCGCAGCGAGCCGACGATTGTCGGTTTTTGCCGCGGATCAAAGGGCGCTCGCAGTGCGCTCGTGGACGTCATGAGGAGAGGTTGTTGCTAGACGCTGCGAACCAGCTGTGTTTACGAGTTATTATATTCGTATTCCTTCGTCATCATGAGTGAATGGTCAGAGGATAAATGTCTTTTGCTGATAGACGCCTACAGGGAAAATACTGTACTATGGAACCCTAAGGACAAAGATTATTACAAAAAACATTTGAAAGAAGATGCCTGGGCTAAAATCGGAAGTATAATTAACGAAAGTGGGGAAGCATGCAAACAAAAAATGATTAATTTATTGGCTTCGTACAGAAGGGAGCGTATGAAAATTAAGAAATCAGTGGGAACGGGGAAAGGTATTTACTCTCACACCAACAAAATTATTTATTTATTGTTTTTTATTATTAACTTTTAGGTACATCTAACTGTTTTATGACATTTCTTATTACAGGAAAAGACGAGATTTACGAAAGTAAATGGTATGCATTTAAGGTGCTAGGATTCTTGAATGATCGTTTCACACCTCGAAAAGGACTTGAGGCTGGAGATGCGAATGAACAGGTGGGTAGATTTTTACTATCTCAGTTTTACGCATACATGTGTTGCCATGGTATTTTACCTTCATTTAAAAAATAATGAGCAAGTTCTTCACGATTTTCTTTAAAATTTGCCGCTGAACGGCGAGCAATGACGGACGAAACGATGTGCCTTCCGCTTCACTTCGCCAAGTTCCTGGTATAACTTCACCAATCTCTGTGTTTTCATTATCAAAAGAGCCTTGGGGTGTGTATACCGAACATGAGGAAGAACGCCTTAGAAAGTTGTGCAGAAGCACTAGGGTCATTACGATCGTTTCAACTTTTTCTGGCTGCAGTAATATTGGTTTTCTTAGTACTCTAAAAACGCTAGCCAGAATCCCAAATGCATTTTCGACCACTCTTCGGCCTCTTGACAGCCGATAGTTAAAAATTCTTTCTTTAGATCCTTTCGGATGGGTGCCCGCGTATGGTTTCATTAGATTTTCTCCCAAAGGAAATGCTACATCACCGAGGAAGTAGAAGGGAAGTAGCCTATTGCGATTTCGTAGGGATACGGGTTCCGGTAAATTTAAAGATTTCTCATCCATCATCCTTTTCAAACTACATCCTTGTAATACACCTCCATCTGAAATTCTTCCTTGAATCCCAATATGTACGTACATAAAGTTGTATTGTGCATCTACTAATGCCAACAATACGATGCTAAACTGAGATTTATAATTGTAGTATTCTGCTCCAGAATTGAATGGACACTGGATAAGAATATGTTTGCCATCGATAGCCCCAATTACATGTGGAAAGTGCCATAGTTTCTCAAACTCTCTGCTGCATTCAAGCCATTCGTCACGATTTGTCGGCATCTACAACAAACGATATTTTTATTATTATTATTGATCATAATAATAAACACACGATTTTTTGCAGGTGGAGGATAAGAGCGATACTAATGCCAACAGCCCCCCTCCATCATTTGAGCCTCCCAATAAAAAGCTAAAGTCAGATCCCAAACTACAAATGCTAAAAGAGGCTTTCGGAATATTGAAAAATACGGCAAATAAGCCAGAACAGGATATGGAACTAAAGTCTTTCTTCGATTTCATACAAGAAAAAATGAAAAACTACTCAAGGGACATAAAAAACACAATTCAACACGAAATATTTCAGATCATTATGCGTGCCGATCAAGGCAATTACAATTCTATGCAAAATTATGGTTACTATTCTGCTACACAAAACCAACAATCTCCACCCAATTCAACCTCTTCCATGGCTACAAATAAAGAAACTCCTCCGACACAGCAGGCCCTGCTTCTACTTCTTCTCAAAACCCGCCATACTCTCCACACAGCAACAGTAGCCAGTATTCGTCTGACATGAATTTCGACGACTATGTATAATTAATTATTAATTACATTAAATAATTACCTTGATTTGTTCTTTCAATGCTCCTGTTAACGCCTGACACACTTCTGGTATAATCGAGCTTATGGCTTGTTTGGAAATACGAAACAGGTATTGCAAACTTGTAAAAGAATCACCAGTAGCTAAGTATCTCAGCGTCACAGCTAACCTGTCTTGAACCGACACAGCTTCTCGAAATGCAGTGTTTCTTCGTTCTATTTTGGGACCGATTAAATTCATGAGATATTCAAAGTCAGTTGCATTCATTCTTGTAAAATTTTTGTAATTACCACTAATTTCTTGATTTTTCAATATGAACAGTAGATCACTTCTTTCTCGATACATTCTATGAATCCACCATCTTCGTGGCCGTTTAAAATCATCAAGTAAGACATCTATAAGTAAGTATGCTGCACAGGCGAGAGACACTTCGTCCGACATCGTGGATTTACAAACCAAAACTGAGGGCAGAGCAGGCCTCCCCGTTCGTTACTCCCCGTACACACTAGAACCTCGCTATTGTATCTGTTTGGTTACAGTTACGGCTCGCAAAATGAGTACGCTCGGTGAAAGCGTTCCGGCGACGTCGTGAGCCGTAATTGTAAAACGCGTACACACTAGAACCTCGTTACTGTATCTGTTTGGTAACATTTACAGCTCGCAAAACGAGTACGCTCAGTAAAAGCATTCTGGCGCCGTCGTGAACCGTAATTGTAAAAAGCGTACACACTAGAACCTCGTTACTGTATCACGCATGTTACAGTTACGGTTCCCTAGTGAGTACCCGGCTTAAGTCGTCGACGACGTAACATCTATAAGAAGTTGGATAAATATACAACAGTTCCACATGGGGATTATTTTATTAACCGAAATATAGATCAACCACACTGAAACCTTTATATGTAATTATTATTATTTATTAATTTTATACTTACTGCCTATAGCTGTAAGTATAAAGTAATTTCTTTTTATGGTACTCCAATGTTACGCAGTAGTATCTAAGTATTTACAGGAAAATATTTTAAGTACGTCCCTATGAAAAGCAGTAAAAGGATTATAATACACATATGAAGACAATAAATTGGGTGCAGATTGTAATAGACAAATTTGTACCTTTTTTTTTTTTTTTTTTTATCGTGCGGAAATCCCTTCGGATACCCCCCCGCCGGGGTGTAAGGTTACCCATAGAGCATATCCCTCGCACCCTGGCTGACCCTGGGCCATCTCACCACTAACAGCATCGCTCATCCTGTCTCCTCTGAAAGCAGAGGAGTACGGAGAGCGATGTGTTCCCGCCACGTTGGGTATTGGCCGACGATCAATGCCACCCCTATGAAGGGGTGAAGGGTAAGCCATTGACCGCCGTCCAGGGTGTACCGGCCGCTCCGATTCCGTTTCCCCCGGACTGCAGCGGGATCGGAATCGGAGCGACACTCGAGGAGGTTACCCAACACACACCCCAGACAAATTTGTACCTACGCTACTATACTTTTTAGTACCGATCATGGCCACACATAAATATAGTCGGTCACCCGATTGAAGAATAAAGCTTGTTTGAACGAATTTGAATAACTAAATTTGAAGTTAACCGAAATATTTATTTAATTGGTAGGAGCACCAACAGCCATAATATATGTCATATATTATAATATGCCATATATTTCTATAATTAAATATGGGTCAAAACACTGGGCGGTATTGAGGTGCCACGTAAGAGAATACGGTGGACGCCAAGTGTCAAGTGTGTGTGGACAAGTCCGTTCAAAATCTGATTACTACAACAATGCGTCTACGACGTGATCGATGGCATAGGTTATCGGTACTCCAAATACGTGTACATGAACAGTAATTGAGTTGTCAAATTATACACGTTGATGTTCACAATTTAATCAAATTATAAACCAGTAATTATGACAATTCATCTACTATTAAAGTATATGTACATCTTTAAATTAGTTTTGTTCGATTTTTAAGAAATCAATTTCTTTACATAATAAACCAATATGAATTCATGCCATATTTTGTCGAGATTGAGTCTTCTACAAAGTATGTGTTTAAATATTATGTTGTCTATCATTATAAAAAAACCGGTCAACGGCGAGTCGAACTTGTGCGCCGAGGGTTCCGTAGCTACCCATTATACCGCCATAATAAAATTAGTATCATTCTTATTGGTAACCATTCAAAATTTATAAGTACCAAAATTTACCTTTACTTTTAACTTTTTTATTTTTCGGAATTTTCTCTTTAGTTTTGTTTTAAGACCTTGCTTACGCAGCAATTTGAAGTACAGGCTTTATTAATTTTAATATTCAGTTAAAGATCTTCTAAATTACGAGTTGGGGTGTGTGTTGGGTAACCTCCTCGAGTGTCGCTCCGATTCCGATCCCGCTGCAGTCCGGGGGGAACGGAATCGGAGCGGCCGGTACACCCTGGGCGGCGGTCAATGGCTTCCCCTTCACCCCTTCATAGGGTTGGCATTGATCGTCGGCCAATACCCAACGTGGCGGGAACACATCGCTCTCCGTACTCCTCTGCTTTCAGAGGAGACAGGATGAGCGATGCTGTTAGTGGTGAGATGGCCCAGGGTCAGCCGGGGTGCGAGGGATATGCTCTATGGGTAACCTTACACCCCGGCGTCTGAAGACCCGAGACGGCGTGCGGTTTTAGTCGGTGCAAGCCCGACATAACCACCCCCGCTGGCCGGCGGGGGGGTATCCGAAGGGATTTCCGCACGATTTAAAAAGAAAAAAAAAGGTATATTGCAATATTTAGGGTGTATTCTAAGAATTTGACTACAAATAAATGAATCGTACCAATATTATACCTAAATGTGAAAGTTTGTGAAGATGTTAGAATGTTTATTACTCAGTCAGGCTCTAGCACTGCACGGATCTGGCTGAAATTTGGTACAAGGATAGATTGTAGTCTGGAATAACACATGGGCTACTTTATATCCGTGGCATAGGTTTCTATGGGATGCTGGCACGGGAAAAGAATTCCACGCGGGCGAAACTGCGGGCAACAGCTAGTCCTCACTAAATTAAAACATGCTTTCAATTTTTAGAAATTTTGGTTTAAAGGGACGCTACAGAGCTCTGTCAAAACTCCAAACTTTTAAAACTCCTATTTCTCAATCATTTTAATTGCCTATTATTTTTTGTCTATGCCCGAAGTTAGAATGTCCATACTTATCACCATTTTAATTAATATGAGTAAGCCTGAGCGTTAGGATTATTAAGGAATACTAATTGATACCTAAAACGATAGATTGTTCGTTCGTACGTGATGGATGTGTAAAGTTATGAATAATAATTACCAAAAAACTACAGAAGTTAATCGATGCTGCAGGCTTTGTGCGTTACTTATCCCATAAAAGAAGTATGACAAATAATAACCGATTACGTGGTAGAAAGTTAGATTGTATATGTAAATATTCACAAAACAGTATTTGAAGTGAATTGCGCCTTTGTGCCGCAGCAAGTAAAACTTTCAAACATTGAAATTGGCTTTCCTCAATAAAACTTGTTGAGTGGAACTAGATATTAGAAACTTTATAATGTTTCAATAAGAGAGGCATAAACGTTGTCTTATTGTGCTTTTATTATTATAAAAACGATTACTTCTCGATAAAAGAAAAGACACGACAACTCAGAATATTAAGTACAACCTACATTACCGTTACTTATAATAGATTTACGAGTTAAGTAAAACAGAATGGGAGAATTAGGTTTCATGGTTCTCTTATAGTTATCTTCTTCTTCTTCTTCTCTATATATAAAAATGAATTGCTGTTCGTTAGTCTCGCTAAAACTCGAGAACGGCTGGACCGATTTGGCTAATTTTGGTCTTGAATTATTTGTGGAGGTCCAGAGAAGGTTTAAAAGGTGAATAAATATGGAAGTTGTTATCGATTGAGGCAGTACGAAGTCTGCATGGTCAGCTAGTTTTATAAATAAATAAATAAATACTGCTACTTAGAGTTATGAATAAGGGTGAGGATGGTGTATTCCCGTTCAAGCCAGTACATTCTTACTGCGAACAGCATACCACTTATACAATGCAATTTCAGATTCTCCTATTTATAAAAAATATCTTCTGCAACTGAACTACAGATGAAATAGCAAAGAGCACACGCTTTGTTGAGGAAATAATTTATGATGAATTATGATCCAATATAACTTTCAAAGTAAAGGCCTGAAGATTTGCATTCGAACAATTGCCAAACTTCATGTTCACAGCAAACTATACTCGAATAATTACAATGGATCGTGGAACGCAGACAAACCTCCATTTTCCTAATCAACTTCGAGCTGCGATTTTGAAGGAACTTATGTCACTAGGTAAAGGCTAATAAGTTGTCGAATACAAAATTAGGTAATAAATATTTATCCCTCTTACTACCAGTATCCCAAAAACAATTTAATTTCATCTGCTATCAATTCACATGAGGACTCTACGATTTTCAAATTCTACTTTAGCAGTCTGGAGTGAAAAAAAGAGGATCTATGTTTAGAAATTTACGTGAGTTGTAGAACGCGATCCATGTGAGTTCTATTTATTTTTACCAGTTATTATCCGACTTCAAAAAAGGTGGTAATTCTATTTCCTACCTGGATTCTATTACCTTTTTTTTACTTTATATTTAGGACACATCAATTTGACTTCACCTCGCCTGATGGTAAGCTGAAGTTAAAGTCTCAGGAAAGAGGGTCACCATTACATAGGTACACGTACCATGGGGTGTGTGTTGGGTAACCTCCTCGAGTGTCGCTCCGATTCCGATCCCGCTGCAGTCCGGGGGGAACGGAAACGGAGCGGCCGGTACACCCTGGGCGGCGGTCAATGGCTTCCCCTTCACCCCTTCATAGGGTTGGCATTGATCGTCGGCCAATACTCAACGTGGCGGGAACACATCGCTCTCCGTACTCCTCTGCTTTCAGAGGAGACAGGATGAGCGATGCTGTTAGTGGTGAGATGGCCCAGGGTCAGCCGGGGTGCGAGGGATATGCTCTATGGGTAACCTTACACCCCGGCGTCTGAAGACCCGAGACGGCGTGCGGTTTTAGTCGGTGCAAGCCCGACATAACCACCCCCGCTGGCCGGCGGGGGGGTATCCGAAGGGATTTCCGCACGATAATAAAAAAATAAAAAAAAAGGTACACGTACCATGTTAACAATGGTGGCACTCAGCTTGACGGCCTCATCAGAATAGGATTGTCGTCGCAGCACCGCGTGACACCCGCCGGTCCCACTAGTGCTGCGGCCACAACCCCCCTGCCCGGCTATGCACTTGCTGACCCCTGAACGCAATCAAACCGAAATTGGATTACTATGGAGGGTTTTTCGCAATTGTGCACGGTGGTACCTTATTTTTTTACCGCCGCCCCGGCCTGCTTCTGCTGGGGAGACAGACGGCCTCATCTGTCACCCCCAGGCCTGCGCTCATGGAGGACGGAGGTGGTTGAGCGACCTCCGGCGTCTGAGTCGCCTGCGCCGCGCGGCGAGCATGTTGCGGGCTCGGCGGGCCGGGAGAGTTCTGTGCACGGCCGAATTTTGTGACAAATTTGTGTCATCAAATTTCTACCACCAGTACAAATGTGTAAAATGTGGGTAGAAGAGTTCTTATTTATTAAATTTTTCTACTAAGGAATAATTACCTCCGTGTTGATTTATACCATCCATACTATTGAACGCGAATCTAATCCATATCGGCCATAACGCAAAAAATTGCAAGAGTGTGAAAATATTTCTTTAAAATCCAAGAAAACTAAAAATTTTGAAACAATATATATTTTGAATTTAAAGTTATAAATCTAATTACAACATATTTTTCACTCAGGACAACTTTGGTAAGCCAACCTTTGAATATTAAATCCAAGTGGTGTTTATACGCAGGCACACAAATTATGTAGTGATTTATTAATGCAATAATTATTGGATAAACGCACGTGTTCAGCGTCGCATAATGTATGAAAGATTGTTGTTGAGGACGTACGTGATAGTTTACCTAAAAGGACTTTGGTAATCTTATAAGCAGCCACTATTACATCGACTATTATTGTCAATTACATTTGAATCGTGACCATTGATAACTGATCCTTTGTTAATTAACAAGGGTCGAAAATAAACTGATAGTATAGGTAGACACTGTGAGGCGTCAGGCCCGGGGTTCACAGGTGACGCAACCTGTCACCATAGCAGAAGCAGACCGGGGCGGTGGGAGCAAGATGGGGACACCTTGGTTGCCACACCCGAGGTGCGAGGTGCGAGGGAATTGCCTTATGGGCATTAGAGACCCAAGACGGCGTGCGGTTTTGGTCGGTTAAAGTCTGACATAACCACCCCCCCCTGACCGGTGGGAGAGGGTGGGTATCCATGATGATTTCCGCACGAAACAAGAAAAAGGTACTGTAAAATCGGAGGCGTGACCTCGTGGCAGCCATCGGGGTGGGAGTCCTCTCGCTCGGCAGCATGATTGCGGCAATGGTGCGGAACGCGAGCGCGTGGGCCACCGCCGCCTCCTTCTGCGATCATCTAATGCTCGAGAAGGAGATGACGGAGCGCGCCACCGCCGCGAGACGGGGTCACCGTGGTTCCCAAACCCGAGGGGGGGCATCTCGCAACCGGAGAAATTAATTAGAACTCTCCTTATTTATTTAAACTTGTAATAGATTATATTTACATATGTAATATTTATATAATGTAATAATAAAATGTAATAAAGGTATATCTATTAAAATTACAAGGTGTATGAGGCCCCATCAAGATCTTCAGAGCCTAAACCAAACTCACCTGCAAGCCGGTACACACCTGTTGATTGATAGACGAATCTCTGATCGAGAGCTTCCTCTCAGGGTTGGGGAGTTAGAAGGCAGTCGCTCCTGTCAAAACCCCGAGCCTTTGCAGGTAACCGGGACAACACTAGGATGAAGAAGACTTTAGGATAGTTCATGTACTTACTACATCATTTAAATATATTTACTTTTCGACTAACAAAATGTATTTTCGTAGATCATTATTCTTGAAGTAGATGCGCATTGATATAATAAAATAAATAAATAAATATTTATGCTTATAAGCTTGTGTTATATGCCCTAAAGTTTTTAAAGCGGAATTCGAGAAATCTAGTCATGGATTGAGAACTTCGGTAGAAAGGACTTGGATGCTAAGTTCTACATTCTTGCCGCATCGTGTAAGTTTCCTAACAATGCGCCTTTCCTTCTGTTTTCGCTAAAGTGAATTTGGAATCGCATCGGATACCGACTTACTAAGAAGATGTACAGACAAATTGGCAGTTGAACCATGTCATCGGGGAGATTTATTGGATGCGTGAACTATTCGATAATTAATAGTTGATAACTGTCTACTAGAAAAAGTGACATTCTACTAGTGGAATTGCTTCGAAGCGAACCTTCAAAAGTCCGAAGTGTATGGGAGAGACATAATTTGTCGTCATGTCACGTGTAACAATAAATTCACTCCCATACATTTCGGACTTTTGAAGGTTCGCTTCGTAGCGATTCAACTAGTCGAATGTTACGTTGTCTACAGGCCCTGATTATCTGTGTTTATTTATTGTGAAACTTCAAAATTGATATTGGTATATCCGTTATAAACAATGTCATGATCGTTAAGAGTGTTAAGACGTTTGCCGCCGAGATATATATCTTACACCCAGGGCGCGCCAACGGCAATAAGTGTTTCACAGCAATAAAATGCTACTTTATAATGAAGGAAGTTGTTATTAGCTCATTAACAAGAATATTCCCAATAGAGGATAACTATTACCGACTGACTCAGCCGTTAATATCCTAAACCAACTTACAATCTTAGTGTTAGCTAACAAGTTTTAGGAGATCATGTGAGCTTGGTTTTATAAAGTTTTGATCTATTATGTAAATTATGTATTATGTTCCTTTTACTTTTAATCAAATCACTACTTGTGATGTTAACAGCATATTGGCATTTACATCCAACGCTGTAGGAACTGCCTGTGTTAGTCGTAAAATGGTTGTGCCTATCTTAGATGCAATCCTTCCTATTTTATGCCACATATTAATTTTTTCTCTAACCGGTAGTGTCTAGTGTCTTTCATCATGGAAAGACGCCCAAATCATACCCTTACCCAAAAAGCCCAATCATACATCTTTCTCTGAATACCGACTAATCTCCATACTCCCATTCCTTTCTAAAGTCATGAAGCGCCAAATACCGCCATTGTACCGCCGCATAGAAAACAGATTTTCCGCAAATCCGAGCCGCTTTGGCTCGAAGTCACGGTCTAGAAGTTTCAAAATCTCTTCGTAATCTGTTTCTTCCAACTTCTTGGGTAACGCCAGATCCCTTGCTATCATATATGTAGGTCCAGTGAGGCACTTAGAAGGATTACCCTTCGTTTGACCTTCAACTTGTCTGACAAGTTCGTTATATCATTTGCGATATACCATTGTTGTAGCCGAGATTTGTATGTGGTCCACTCTTGTGATAAATGGTCAAAATTTGAAAGTATCCCAAAAGAAATACCGTTAGACATTTTCGCACTCGTAAACTCGAACCGCTTCGTCGCCACTGTTAGATACGCGGGATAGGGACGACAGTCAAACACGCTAGTTAATGACACACTGATTTATTTCAAAAGAAACAGGTTATTCTACCGGGGCGCAACCGCGGTACCTACATATTATACATATATAACAATAACCAAATTAGCATGTACCTAAATAAGCACATAAATATTAATTTATGTGTATTTATATTTAGGTACAAATGCCCATACATAAATCCATTTCACACATCTCCATTTAAAGGTTATCTGTAAGAAATCGCGCCTCTGTAAGACCACCGGTTGTACCTTTTTTTTTTTTTGTACGGAAATCCCTTCGGATACCCCCCCCCCCGCCGGCGGGGGCGGTTATGTCGGGCATGAACCGACTAAAACCGCACGCCGTCTCGGGTCTACAGACGCCCCGATTGTACCTTTTTTTTTTTTTTTTATCGTGCGGAAATCCCTTCGGATACCCCCCCGCCGGCCAGCGGGGGCGGTTATGTCGGGCTTGCACCGACTAAAACCGCACGCCGTCTAGGGTCTTCAGACGCCGGGGTGTAAGGTTACCCATAGAGCATATCCCTCGCACCCCGGCTGACCCTGGGCCATCTCACCACTAACAGCATCGCTCATCCTGTCTCCTCTGAAAGCAGAGGAGTACGGAGAGCGATGTGTTCCCGCCACGTTGGGTATTGGCCGACGATCAATGCCAACCCTATGAAGGGGTGAAGGAGAAGCCATTGACCGCCACCCAGGGTGTACCGGCCGCTCCGATTCCGTTCCCTCCGGACTGCAGCGGGATCGGAATCGGAGCGACACTCGAGGAAGTTACCCAACACACACCCCGCCCCGGTTGTACCTACTGCCAACTTTAGTATTTGCAAACAATAAATAACTTATGGTGTACACTAAAGAATATTGTATTTTATTGTATTGTGTAAACAAAATCCATTTATCTTTCAAAATTACGTCTTTGCCCGTGGTGTTCAACTAAAAAGTGAAAATTTCATAAATTAAGAATCTTATATTTTAACGTTTTCCGTTTCTCATCTCAATACCTCAACGTTCTTCAATTTTCATAAAGTAATTACAATTAATTTTGAACCCAGTGTTGGTATAGTCAATGGGCACATTATTTAATTTTAAAATAATTTCAATGGAGCTTTCCGTTCGTTACCCTTTTGGGGACATCATGACTGAGTACAAGGCCATAAACACAAAAATTTGCTGAAAGAAGCTATTATGAAATTAAAAACACCCGGATGACAAACAATTTGGAAATGAATTGCTTGCTGTACGAGGCTTATCAACCAACAACATTGTAATTAGGTTACTTTGACTTGTTTGTAAATAGACTGCAGAAAAGGCTGCTTAGTCTTACTTGTTACGAAGTTGTTACGAAAAATAATAAATAATTAGTCCAATTTCTTTAAGACTTTAGTAATTTCGACATCAATAGGCTAAGCGCTCATTAGAGACAAGACAGTATCTACAGAATCATATGAAATTCGCTTTTCAATTATTTGTGACAAAAACATGACAACCAAATACAAAGTGGCGCTAAAGTTGCCTTATTTTATTTTCATAATTCACAACATCTTTATTTCTTTCAGAAAAAATATGATGCGAAAACTTTTAATTTGTGTAAAATAGAGATTTTCTTCACGTTGACCGATACGCCTGACGCATATCATCCGAACCATCGAACAATATAATCCGATGTAGCATTTAATGTGATATTTTATACGTTAGTTGGTATATTAACCTAAACAAATAAAAAATGTATGTAGTTAATACAGTAAAAGAAGAATATATTAGCAAGTCCTATAATCCAAATTAAGACTAAGAGTATTATTGTTATAATTTTTTGCGTTTATTAAGACTTCCAATGTAACACAATGTTAAAATTCTATTTGTATCACGCTAGATCCCTTAATTATTAGGTATGTGATGTATATTAGGTATGAAACGCAAAAATCTAGAAGTTAGTATAGTAATAGATACGTTTGAATGGACATCTCATAAACTATCACTGAATTGAACATCGGATCATTTTACGGGACAGCTTTCTTCGCTCAATCAATCAAAGGTAATTAATATAATATCGCTTTATCAAGGGCAAGTAATCGTACAAAATTGTTTAAACTTGACTCATGCCAATACCTGAAGATGGCTGTAACTACTAATCTTGTCTGCTCCAATCATGCTTCGGCCAACGTTTATGTTTACCTTCATCACCGCTGTCGAAGTATACCCGTCATGTACATCGTCACGAAGTTAGCTATATTTGTGTTTAAAGTAAATTTGATCATCAAATGCTAACCATCAAAGTTACATAATAAATAACCCATGAGAAAATTCAATGGCGTTAGGGATTTGCAAATTACAATTACTTTTTTCTATCTAAGAAGGTACAACCATACTAAGACCATCTAAATAACGGTTATGAAAAAGTACATACCTACATCTGAATAAAGTGAATACTTCCATGATTTATTTGTGAAATAATACACATTTTTTCTGTTGAATACTTTTATCAGTCTACTCACGGTCGTGAAACAGTTGCAGTGCCTTCGTACGTAACTCGCTCTACACGGTGCATATTTTTTTGTCATATCTGTAAAACCCTATACTTTTCTACCTTTTGTTACTCATCACATTCACAGGCATTCAGGCGTTCCGCACGTACATCAAGTGCACCATATGAAGGCACCACTGTTGTGAAAGCTCACGTTTATTTCTCTTTAAAATAATTCTGCAACTGTACATTAAAATATTTACTTACACGTTCTGGATATAGTAAATTCACACTTTTACTTTTAAGTTACTTTTGGATGAAAGTAAATGGAAAAAGTCAACACTGATCCACGAGCTTAACTAAACATTTCACCTTTGTTGATATATTTATAATATCTGGGTGGTTTTCTTTTGATGTTTTAAAAAAAATGAAACCTAGCTAGATCGATTTATCGCCCCCGAAATGTATACTAAATTTAATGTAAATCGTTGTAGCCCTTTTCAAGATTCAGATTATATATGAATATAGAAGAATTCCTCGTTTAAAGGTGTTACATAGACTCGTAATTTCGCGACAACCTAATTTTTAAGTAACATTCCTTTTATGCATAAATAGACATAATGCAATGCAATTTATTCATTATATACTATAAACTCATATACACTAATTTCATTAATTTATAAATTTACATAGGGTGGGCAGAGGTGTAAATTCTAGTTGCATACCTACTGCTACTGCCCATTATTATTAATATTTTGATTTTATGTTTTCCTTAATTGATTCACTCCATAAGTAAGAGTAAAACTTACGTAAAAATATATTTTAACTCTCAAAAAAAATCAGTATAGAAAACGAAGCGATTTCTTTTAGTCTTTGATTAATTCGTTCAGGTGACGATTAACTACTTAGTTAATTTAAACTATGGTCTGCTCTTGGTAGATGGTATTAATCTTTGTTTGTGTGTGGGTGAAAACTTTTATGCATTAGCTTGGTCTTGCTTCTCACATGTACCATAGTCCAAGCGTATAGTATAGCGACAGGTTATTTTACTCATTATGCTACTCTAGTTCTCATTCCGAAATATTCATATATGTGGTGTGTAGACATATTTAACACAACTCTACAGAAGTATTGAAAACTCAGGTAGATTTTGATTTTTGCCACGAACGCACGCCAAATTATTATATAAGAGCCAAAAGTTAAACTTTCTAATGTCGGAAGTCAATCCATTGATCGTTTGTTCAAAATGAACAGTTAGCTAAACCTACCTACCTCAGTAAAGGTTGACGTATATTGTTAAAAAAAGAAAAAAAAATCATGTTAGAATATACGACTGTAAACATCTGTAACTTCTGAGCAAACAATGGTACGCTGACCGGAACCTTGTAATGTAATGCGGTCGTTTTTTAACTAAAAAAGTAAATTAAATACGTAAAAACAGTTACATACTACCCCATACTGTGACCTCATTTAACAACATAATGTATTTTATAACCAATTCAAGTGTATGTAATAACTAATGTAAAAATGTCTTAAGGGTAGGTATTACGACATGGACGTTCCACAGGGGTCGGTCCTAGGGCCACTCCTGTGGAACATCGGATACGATTGGGTGCTGCGCGGTATGTTGCTTGAGGGCCTCAGCATAACGTTATGCTGACGACACTCTCGTTATGGCGCGAGGAGCAACGCACCGAAGCGCGGCACTAAATGCACTAAGGGGGGGTCGAGCCCTTGATGAAGTATCTGGGGTTCATACTCGATAGCCGATGGGATTTCAGACCACATCTCCGAAGTCTGGTCCCTAAATTGAAGGGGACTGCGGCCGGGGCCGACTGTACCTGGGGATCGTGCGAATCATGGCCCTGTACGAGGCCCCGTCTGAACGTCTGGCGGCCCGCAACGTGGCTGTTTTAAACAGCCCGTTGAAAGCGATGGCCGTCAGAGTGATAAGGGGATATCGTACGATCTCCGTCAAGGTAGTATGTCTCCTAGCCGGGACCCCTCCATGAGACCTGGAATCGAGGGCCGGTTGTACGGTGGGAGGAGCGGGAGAGAACCCTGCCCCCAGAGTTCCGCAGTTCGTCTACGCCCGGGACTACTATACTATACTACTATACTACTACTATGGAGGTCGCCATGATCGGGGCCTGAGGACGGCAGTTGGCCGACTCGCCGTGCTTACAGAAGCAGGCGATGCATGGGGTGAAGCCCGTGGGGGTTTCCACAGGTTAAAAAAAGGTATTACGACATTTTAAGCTGTAATAAATATAGGTACTTAGGTAAATGTGTAGCCGCTGCCTGCCACGTAGTTTCTTATAAGATTTTGTTCATGCAATTGCGTAAATTATTTAAGGACTTACTTTAAATGTTACTGACTAATTGTGTAGTACTATGCAAGCCTATGGTCTACTAACTACTCTATTTTGGAATCAACCTGTATAGTATAAAACGTGATCACTTTATACAGGGTAAGTTTCACGTTACTTATTTGACGATATATTACGTTACTGCCCCCAATTATGTGTGATCGAAACCATGTTGAAATATAGATGTTAGTTTACCTATAACTAGGGACCCAAACTGTAACCGTAATAAAGTGTTTTAACACTGTTATTTGAAACTGTTTTAGAAGAAACCCATTTATAAATGTAACAGATACGAAAGTGTACCATATTCAAAGTGGTACGTTTTATATGTGTTAATAAGTTTTAATAAGTGTAACAGAAATAAAATACTTGGAGGTGTAAAAAATACCTATATAACTGTTACACAATTGGAAGTGATAACGGTTAACAGATTCAATACCACATTTATAAGTGTTACACTTTCATTCTGTAACCTTTTCATAGTTAACCCATATAATTATGTAACCCTTTATGTATGTGTTTTTTCATCTCTCCTGTTCGGAAAGTTTAATTTTCATGGGTAGATAGCCGGGTGGAAAGTAGCTTATTTCATCCCTAGGGCGGAAAGTAATTTTTTTTTAATTTTAGGGTTTGCCATGGAGTCCATGATAATTAAGTTACGTCATAATGCCTTGATATCATGACGCTTTTTTTTTATATGGCCGCCTAGATACTCGATTAGAATGTAACCAATAGATTCGATTTTCAAAACTTTTCTAATATTGGCAGTATGTACGTGAATATTATAACTTTTTTTTCCGAATAAAAAAAAAACAATTATTATTTTATATTAGCGGGAAAACGAGATTCAATATAAATAAATACCTTGTGTTTGTGGTTGAAAATGGTTTCGGAAAGTGATTCTAGTGACATGGATATTAATTTAACTCCCGATGAGATTAAAGAACAGGCAAAAGCTGTTGTTAATAATCTATTTCCAATTTTTCCAATTTTACTTTAAATTTTAACTGATTATCAATATACCTGTTTCATTAAATGTGTGTGCAGTATTTTAATTTCCTCACGTAGTCGAAATGAAAAGTAGAGTGTTTAACTCGGGTGAATGTCACCAATGGTGAAAATATATTGCCTCAAAATGTCACCTTCGAACTATTGGCGCTCTCACTACGTTCAAGCGCCAGAAATATCTCGGGTGAAATGGCTGACTTTCAACCCTTGTGTAACAATCTACTATTAAGTCCCTGCCTATAACTGTGATAATATGTTATTATAATTTAGAAATCATAAAATATTATTAGTAAAGAAAGAAAATAACATTTTGTGATGTATTACTTCAGTAAAGCCATTCCCATTATTGATAGAACGTTCTATCTATCTGTCTGTTCAGCAATAACTTTTACCTCGTCTTATTTTAATGATTTATTTATTGTCACTTAGGGATAACCTCTGAAGTAGGTATGATATAAATTTGGTAAACTTAACTATCACTCTTGTCACACCAAACTAAATTTTTATCAAACTAGTAAATATCACTGGTTTTTACATGAAACAGACTAATTAACTATGTTTTAACCGGCGAAAAAACGGAGGAGGTTCTCAAGTCAACGCGTATATTTCTTTTATGTATGACCACGCATAACTTTTTACAGAGTAGTCCGATTTTGATAAGGAAGGATTTTGGAAAGAAGTTGTACCCCGAAGTTGGTCCCAAATTAATTTGAAAATAAAAACCCAACCCTAAGGGTAGTAAAACAGGGGATGATTGATGAGCAGCATTTTTTGTAGGTTGTATATATGTTGGTATATAAAGCCTATTTTTTTAAGTATTTATATTATACAACAAATAATGGTTAAAGAAGTATACCGCCGCTGCGCATTATGCTTTACGTAATTAATCAATTACATAGCTTGTTTGGCGCCGACTCAAAATTACTTAGCTATAATTACATTAGTTTAAGAACTTAAAGGTTAATTAAAAACTCAACTATTTACAAAATTATATACTCAGATATAGTTTCATTACTTTAAGAAGTTAGTTATTAAGTTTAAATAAAAAAGGTTTATTATTTTTTGCTTTTTACTTTTTCGGCGGTTTAATTTTTTGTTAAAAAATTTTTATTATATTAAAGGAAACAAAAAATGGATTTCATTAGCATGATCTTGTGCCTATTATTTGTATGAAATCAGCTTAGTATTATTTGGACGAAACAGGTGCCCACATACGTGCACACCAATGACTCCATTCCTTTGTGTTCTTTGTAGGGTTATAAAATTATTTTAAATAAATTACATAATATTTGTTATGGTCAGCTTTTGTTTATCTACCAGATTAATTGCATAGAGATATTTTACCATCAACTAAAAAAAAGAGTGCTAACTTTTTAACCCTCGATGCAAAAAATGACGCTATAAGTTTGAAGTGTTTGTGTGTGTCTGTCTGTGGCATCGTAGCTTCCGAAAGGATGAACCGATTTTGATGCGGATTTTATTGTTCGAAAGCCAGATGTTGTAAGAACCATGTATACATTCATGTGCATTCATTCAATTTTTTTATTTGTTTAGTATAGATTATGGTTTAGTAGGTACTCCTAATAATAAAATAATGTTTATATTTCTTACCCCCGCCCCAACGCAAATACGATGGAATGTTATAAGTTTGGCGTGTATATGTGTGTCTTTCTGTGGCATCGTAGCTCCCGAACGGAAGAGGCGATTTTGATGCGATGCGATGTATGAACGCCAATATGATCGAGGTTCCTAGCTATAAATCCATTTGGTCCGGGTTTTTTTAATTTTTTTAATTAATGTTTTTATCCTGAAAGGCAAGGGCTACATGCAGGGCGCAAAAACCCAATATTAAGCGGAATGAGCTGCGGGTGAATTCTAGAACGATTAGAGAGTTAGTATTCATTTATTAAATATAATGGCAACATAGATAACCAACTTTTGTTCATGTAAAGAGGGTTTCATCTTTTTATCTAAATAAGGAGTTTCTAATCCTTTGAAATTTTATTAGAACAGAATTTTACATTTCTTAAACAATTTTCTGAAATAAATTTGATTTGGATAAAGTCATCATCCAGAACGTGTCTTGAACCTACGACCAGTCCCTTTCTAGAGAGAATAATCTGACCAACTGAGCTACCTGAACGTTCGAAATTCTCCTATAAATATGTCTTAGGGTGATGTTCCATATTGACTTTTTCCGATCAAAATTTATAGAAAAATTTACGATTCTAATTGCTTCAAAATTACATGGTTATTTTTTTAAATACATCAATCCGCTCAGATAGCCTCATTGATTTCCATATTTTTTTTCAAGTTTTGCCTTTTAACAGTTTTTGTCTCATACTGGCTTTACCATTTTATAGGAAAGAAGTACATGCTCCCGTTGCACCATTACAAGTTGAACTTTCTAGTATTTGAATTGAATTACCTTACTATTTATGACCATGCTTATTTTTTGTTACAGCATCTAAGTTAATAACCAATGTGTGTCAATCCCACGCAGTGTAAATATTTATATGCATGATGTCTATTTTCATTGGTCATAATATGTATATATCTACATATGTTTATCCTCTAAAGATTTAGATCGGAAAAAGAGAACATCTAGGACGGGACTTGAACCCGCGACCAGTCCCTTACAGGGGGAATGCTCTGACCAACTGAGCCACCTAGACACGTCCCAGATATTCGAAATTTAATACGTCTTAAGGCGACGTTGGAGCCATCTACCGTAATTCTTGCGAACTACGGAAACAATGAATAACTTTACAGTCATTTTTAAACATTGTTTTTTGATATCTCTAAATCTTTAGAAAAAAGTAAGCATACAAAATGCTTAAAAATTTATTTGAATATGTTTATCCTCATTCTAGAACACATAACACGCTTATTTAAGTATTGTTATAGATGTTGTTGTGTAGACCCTACAATATTTCTTTATTTATTTTTGTAGGGAACAATTATGTTTTCGAACATATACAATGACTTTGTTAGTATAAAATTTAAACTGATTTCATTACTAAATATAAACAGGCAAGCCAGTGTATTTCATCTCAATACATCCTGTATAAATCACGTTATTAATATTACTACGCTAATAACTAACGCTGTTTATTTTGGCACGTGTTTATATTAAGTATAAACAACTTAAGATATCGTAGCAAGCTCCGTAGCGAAAGGCTACGTCTACAACTCCGTAGCAAGTTAAATATTAGCAGTAGCAGTAGATACAATTGTCGTAGCTGTATGTTTTCTTAGAGAACTCAAGCTATTAGAATTAACCAGTATGAGCTTTACTATTGCTACTATTACTATTGCTTTTATTGATGCAAATGTTTATCCGCATTCGAGAACCCATTTGATACGTTCTGCTTATTCGGTCTAGAGGGCACTGTGTAATTGTGTCCTAAAACATTTATTAATTTTAAAAAATCCTTACGTAAAAGCGTTTTTGCTTTTGACTTTCAATATACTCCTAAGTTTTCCATCTTTATTCAAATAGTGCCTAGTTAACAACAATATTAATATCATTATTATGTAAAACAAAAAATACAGCTGGCAATTTTTTTTTGTATATTGCCTACCGCCTTTGCTTAAGTACTCCTTTCTGGGGTGTGTGTTGGGTAACCTCCTCGAGTGTCGCTCCGATTCCGATCCCGCTGCAGTCCGGGGGAAACGGAATCGGAGCGGCCGGTACACCCTGGGCGGCGGTCAATGGCTTCCCCTTCACCCCTTCATAGGGTTGGCATTGATCGTCGGCCAATACCCAACGTGGCGGGAACACATCGCTCTCCGTACTCCTCTGCTTTCAGAGGAGACAGGATGAGCGATGCTGTTAGTGGTGAGATGGCCCAGGGTCAGCCGGGGTGCGAGGGATATGCTCTATGGGTAACCTTACACCCCGGCGTCTGAAGACCCGAGACGGCGTGCGGTTTTAGTCGGTGCAAGCCCGACATAACCGCCCCCGCTGGCCGGCGGGGGGGTATCCGAAGGGATTTCCGCACGATAAAAAAAAAAAAAAAAAAAAAGGTACTCCTTTCTGGGCATTCAGGAGGCACATTTTTTTGTACCATGTACCAAACTGATTTATCTATCATAGGAATAGAACAAATATTATTCAATAAGTATATACGCGTTGATGAATAGCATAACTTGGTAAATGCATTTGAAAGAGGCATGTAACAAATCATTTCATATGCTTTGTTACATTAACTGAACAACTCCGCGGTGAGTGAGTTACGTGAAGACGTGCGTAATGTTTTGTTTCATTATAATCTTAGCTTTTATGACACATTAGACGAAGTAAAATTTATTATTACTTATAGTAATAAACATATATTGCCTCTTGGGTATCCCGGTGATTTCCAAGGAATCTTGATCCATAAATTACCAGCTTCAATTAAAAAGGTAATTTAAGATGTAAGTCTCACTAGGTAATATTTATCCGATCAAAAACATAAATGTGAAATAAGAGCCTAGTTCAATATTAAGAATATACGTCGTTGTCAACTTCGTTGACATAAGAATTGAGATCAATATGGGTGTCAAGTTCTGTGTAAATATATGTAATATGGAAATGTAGAATTGTTATATAAATTTATTTTAGAATGTTGTATATTTTTGTAACTAAAATTTAAGATTTTTTACACAGAAAATGGTACCTATATACTCGTATATCTCAATTCTTTTGTCCACAAAGTCTACAACGACGCACATTCTTAATATTGAACTTGGTTTTCATTTCACATTTAAGTTTTTGATGGGATATCATTACTTTTTGTACAGAATTTATTAGTATTCACCATAAATATATTGTTATTTGTAAAATTACTCTATTTTCCTACGTTTACGTTGTATAGTTTATTTTCTGATCTATTTTCCGTATGTTCTTGTAATTCAAACAGTTTTAAATTTATTCATTATCTGCAATTATTCTTACACGGCTTGTTAGGCCACGTATAACAGGGCGGTATAATGTGCGCGGGCTGTTGTATTCTACTATAGAACTTTCTTTTGCGTTAATTTGACTTGGATCGAGACTTGTAAGATGTACTCCGTCTGAGGTAAAATAGTAAAAAACTAAAAGTTTTTATATTCATTTATTAATTGATAATATTAATTGTAATTCAACTCTGTTGAAGCAAAAATCATAATTTTGTGCACGAGTCTTTCGTGTGTACGTATGTGGGCACCTGTTTGACCCCAAATAATACTAAGCTGATTTCATACAAATAATAGGCACAAGATCGTGCTAATAAAATCCATACGATTCTCATGATATGCTTTTAGATGTTTACGGCTCAATCACGCTCAAATAGCTGAACGGATCTAGCTGTAATTTGATATAGTAATAGATTATAGTCTGGAATAACACACTAATATAACAATAGGCTAATTTTGTCCCTGGAATAGGTTCCCATAGGTTGCGGAAACTGGATCGGAATTTCACGGAGGTGAAGCCACGGGCAACAGCTAGTTATCAATCATTTTCAGTTTTTGGAAGTGGTTAGGTTTTTGAAGTGAAACTTCTTTATTGGCGTTGGAAAAAAAATTACCGTCACATTTTTCCGTTACGCGCCATCTTTTAAAAAAAAGTTGATTTATTCGACTGATAGCGAAAATCAACGGGTTCATTTTAATTCTAATTCCAGTGAATTTCTAAAAAAGTAAGTAGTGTAGTGGTATTTATTTTTTTCAAGTTACTTAAGGTTAACCTCAGTTTTTGATTGTAACTATCGGTCAATGTATATAATTCCCTTAAAACTAGTTATTATTAACTAATACGACTGTTTTGTACTTCAATGAAATGCAGTAATAATCTTAGTAGTAATAAGGTAAAATGAAATAATTGTAATATTTGCGTTCATGTCTATGATAATAAAAGCCTTTTGTTAAACTTTATCTAATTTGACTTTATTTAACCAATTTCTGTAAAGTTACATATAGTAGATCATTTTTCGGAAAATAAGTTCATAAAGAAGTTTCACTTCTTACCACTAGTATACACGCACACATAATTTTTGATCTTTAAGTCAGTTAGTCATTAATAGAAATGCCGGATACTAGACAACCTAATGGGTTCTATACACCAAGGTCTATCTTTCCATTGCAACATTGACACTTGATGTGGCACTCACGCAGTCACGCATGTCTACCTGCAGAAAGATAAAACTAGACAAATAGGTACTAGTACAACTTTCACACCGAGGCTTCCGTACAAACTTGTAAAAACTACTACTTTCAGCAAAATATTTTTAAACTACTAACTGCTACCCGCGGCTACG
Organism: Cybosia mesomella; assembly: GCA_946251805.1. Taxonomy (NCBI): domain Eukaryota; kingdom Metazoa; phylum Arthropoda; class Insecta; order Lepidoptera; family Erebidae; genus Cybosia; species Cybosia mesomella. Next base: position 20,919,868 of record OX276390.1, on the reverse strand, counting down.
TCCGTGTGAAATACTGAAAATCCAAATTTCATCAAGATTCGTTCAGTAATTTTTGCGTGAGAGAGTAACAAACATCCACACACCCTTACATCCGTTCATCTATCCACGCAACCTTTTACACTTATGATATTAGTAGAACTAACGGACAAACCCTACCTTTTTTTTTTTTTTTTTATCGTGCGGAAATCCCTTCGGATACCCCCCCGCGTGCCAGCGGTTATGTCGGGCTTGGACCGACTAAATCCGCACGCCGTCTCGGGACAAACCCTACCTCACTTTATTTTATTTTGTTAATTAGAACAATATATAAGTTATACTATAAAAGTTAATTAGTACAAAAAACAATGCAATGATATCAGTTATTTAGTTACAAGCGAACGTCTTGCAGACAGATATTAAAATGTAGTGCATTTATTTATTTAAAACTTTATGCACATGGGGATGTAGAAAGGCGGACTTAATTCCAAAGGTATTATAACAGTATAAGCAGTAGGTTATCTTCATTTTAATGGGCCGCTGCCGGTTTAGATGTGTGAGCGCGCGCCGGGTGCCGTATAGGCAGGCGCTGCCACGCACACATTAGCATAATATAAGGTAAAATACGTTGGTCGTAGTTTGGGCCGTACCGTGAGTGAGATCGTGCGCGTACTCGTAGCATAGGTAGGTAGGTATTGCACGTCTGCTCGCATTCGCCTTCTCGCACTGGATTTAATTTGATTAGCGCAGTTTATTTTTATTTAGCGGTTTATAACATATAGACGATAATAAAATATTTATTTCATTATCTATAAATTATGTGAATAAAATAATGAGGTTGGAGGAGGAAATGTACATAAAAGGCCTTTTAAAAATTTTGTATTTACATTAGGAAAATGCATAAATTTATTAAAACGTTTTACTTACGTAGTAGGGTCATAATTTCAAAATTATTTGTCTTCTTTCAATTAAATTTTTAAGCACTTTGTATGCTTACTTTTTCTTATAGATTTAGATCGGAAAAAGAGAACATCTAGGACGGGACCTGAACCCGCGACCAGTCAAATCAATCTTCAATCAAATCAAAGTCTTCTCCCTGTAAGGGACTGGTCGCGGGTTCAGGTCCCGTCCTAGATGTTCTCTATTTCCGATCTAAATCAATTTTTTTTACAGGGTTTCACGTTCATACCTCTTTTGTTCTATTTATTTTTATTTCATTTCTATATTTCATTAGTCAAGCCCTTTCATTCAATATCTATATTGAGGGAGTTAAGAAAAAAATAAATGTAATTTGCCATCAGACTAATTCGCCGTTCAAATATAAAAAATCAAAATTAATATTGGTTAACCCGTACAGGAGCTATGATGCCATAGACAGACACACACACAGACAGACACACGTCAAACTTATAACATCCCGTCGTTTTGCGCGTCAGGGCTTAAAAAACTTAGTCTTGCTCATAATACGTATTTGCGTATATATATTTAACGAAAAATAAACGTGACAACCCTAAGCGTCAACGCAAATACGGTAATTAACTCGCCGAGGGACTTTAGATAACCTACTGTTCTCTTATTATACTATGGTATTATCTACGAGTCTACCTTGAGATGATGCAGAGATAAATTGAGGTAGGTGCTACATGTAATAATAAATAACTATAAGCATAATTTAATGAAATTTTGAAGATTGCTTCCAAATCTTCTCAAAAGTTAGCATACTAATTGTAGTATGGTAATTTTTCCTATAGATTTAGGTCGGTCCCGTAACGTATATAATATATCGGAGAATTTCGAATATCTGTGACGTGTCTAGGTAGCTCAATTGGTCAGAGCATTCCTCCAGTAAGGGTCTGGTTACGGGTTCGAGTCTCGGCCTAGCTAATCTCTTTTTCCGATCTGAATCTATACGTATGATATACAATAACACACACATAAATATATATATATATACATTGTTCATAAATAATCGTTAGGAAAACCTCATAAAATATTCCAATCACACTGGTCCCGAATACTGAGACTGGACATTAACAAACTGTGTGGGAACCACCAGAGGTCTTAGCTAGGTACCCTTTCGGGGATTATACGTCACGTTGATATAATTCTATATTTGAACTGGATAAAATTTTACCATACCTTGGCACATCTCATGATAAATATTCGTGTTAGCTATGCAAAGGATAGCAAGAGAGGATTCACGAGTACCAAATTAATTCATTAATTAAATGAACTAGTCGTTTACAATATTTTTCACGTAGCATGGGTACGGTGACGTTTGGGATTTGAAGTTACTAGAGATGTAGTCAAGATAAAATCGCATGAAATAAAATCGATTATATATCTTATCGAGATCATTTATTAATGAAGAAGAAATCGATTCTATTAACTAATAATTTTGAAGAAAAAAAGTAAAACAAAATTGATAACCTGTTTAATTATTTATTAAAAATCAAACATGTTCATCATCTTCATCATCATCATCATCGTCATCTGACTCGTCGACGTGAATAATTATTTGGGAATCAATTATGCAGTCTATTCTAATGTCTCGCTCCCAGTCATGTAAGATTAGATTTTTGGTTTTCTCCACTACTTTCTTCCAGTCATCGCCAGTGACATTTTTGCATCCCTCTTTCAATAACCCCATCATTTTTGTGGCTGTAAAAGGCGGAGCTGTATTTTTTCGTGCAGCGTATCCTGAAACAAGATAAAAAACAAATTGAGTCATAGAATTCAAGTAATAAACATAATCATATTTTTGTCAGTATGTAAATAGACTATGGTTAAACAAGTTACCTTTGATTTGGGCCCAAATTAATTCAATGGCATTGTACTGACAGTGGTACGGTGCAAGCCTCAGGACTTCGTGACCATATTCGTTTGCCATCATATCTAATTTGTATGTCGTTTGGGGCTTGTGCATTTTTACGAGCTTCACTAGCTCCACCTTTAATTTCGTCTCATCGGCTTCCACATTATTGGCTTGGAGCCACTCGATCAACTCGCTCTTCTTATTGGAAGAAGTCGGCGGTTTGTTCAATTGCACGGAGTGATATGGGGCATTGTCCATAATAATTGTGCTGGGTTCTTCTAAATTGCTAAGCATATTTTGAAACCACTCCGTGAATACTTCCGCATTCATATCTTCATGATATTCTCCCGTCTTTTTCGATTTAAAAGCAAGTAGCTCATTTTCTACAAATACTTTCGATGTGCCTGCGTGACAAATAATCAATCTCTCCCCTTTTCCTTCTGGCACTTTGGTCGAGGCATGAGGGGTATCGTCAGTCCACATTTTACCGACCGTATGATTGGTATTCAGCCAAGTTTCATCCAGGAAGACGACATTGCTCCAATCGGTAATCGCTTTAGCCTTTTTCAAAAAGGTAACCCGCGCAAGTGCTATATCGCCCCTCTCCATGACAATTTTTCTTTTGTTTACTTTTTTGAATTGGAAACCAATGTCCTTCAATACGCGCCACAAGGATGTAGGACTTCCAGTAAACAAATCAGCATCTTTTAAAGACTTGACCAGCTTTAGAAGCGTCGGTAATTCTTTATTCTGGTAATAGTTATAAATGTGGCTCCGTATAGCATCGGCCGCAAAACTGTCTCAAAACAAAGAAAACAGACCGCATACAAGGCAGACGCACTCGTACTGAGTTGATATAACAAGATGGCTGCCAGCTCATGCTTAAGCAGTGTTGCTATATTATAATAAAGCTCCACAAAGACAAAAATGCTTTTTTTAAAGTTTATTATTACATAATTATATTTTATAATCGTATTTTAGTTAAAAATACAACTAACTATTTATGATACTTTATTCGACAATTTATCGATTATAACGATTTTACTATGTCAATCTCTAACGCAACCTGTTCCGATTCACGCATCAAGAATTATGTATTTGGAATGTTTATATTTAAAGTTTAAATAATTACGGAGAAATAAAAATAGTTTTAAGTTAAAAATGCAAAATAAAACAGTTTTCTTTTTATCTTCGTATTAAGTGTTGTTTCCTGTATTCCGCGTTAGGTAAATTGTTTCGAAATGAATCATGCATGAACTGGAATTAGTCAAATGTCACCGTACCCATGCTACGTGAAAAATATAATAGATGATTTATTACTTTTATTTGGCAAAGCACTCGCACCGCGTGATATTCTGATCATTCGCCTAGAGGTATGAAAACAGTTTACGTCCTATTCTCAGACCTACTGAATACTGAAAAGTCGTTTCATAGGAGATTTATTATAAACACTGTGACACGTCAATTTTATATATTAGAAGATAGATATACAAATGAATCGCCGAAATGTATGTACGCGCATAACTTCCTAACGACTGTGCCAAATTAGATTAAAAAACGACGGGTTGCACTCCGGGAGTGCCGGCAGACGTGAAAACTTGAATATTAACGTTGTGCATTTTTGATATTTTGGAATGGTTAGGTAATAATTTTGCGGGGTGTGTGTTGGGTAACCTCCTCGAGTGTCGCTCCGATTCCGATCCCGCTGCAGTCCGGGGGGAACGGAATCGGAGCGGCCGGTACACCCTGGGCGGCGGTCAATGGCTTCCCCTTCACCCCTTCATAGGGTTGGCATTGATCGTCGGCCAATACCCAACGTGGCGGGAACACATCGCTCTCCGTACTCCTCTGCTTTCAGAGGAGACAGGATGAGCGATGCTGTTAGTGGTGAGATGGCCCAGGGTCAGCCGGGGTGCGAGGGATATGCTCTATGGGTAACCTTACACCCCGGCGTCTGAAGACCCGAGACGGCGTGCGGTTTTAGTCGGTGCAAGCCCGACATAACCACCCCCACTGGCCGGCGGGGGGGTATCCGAAGGGATTTCCGCACGATAAAAAAAAAAAAAAAAAGGTAATAATTTTGCACGAATTGCTTTAATTATCAGTATATAAGTACTATCATGTATGTGGTAACATAGAATATTCATTTATTTCGCTATCGTACACAAACATGACAATTTATATTACATTAAAAACTTAACACTTCAGAACTATTACAATTATTTTACATTAAAAAGTTTATCTCTCAGAAAAATCAACTTCCATTCATAATTTCAACGACTTTTCATCCATCATTATTACCAGAACCATCATCACCAATATACCTATTTATAAAGTACTCACTCATTTTCTTTAGCGGTTTCTTCGTCACTTTTTTCATTAATAGATGCACTTTGTTTAATTTCCATTTACATCAATAGATTTAACGCACAAAATAGAATAGAAATTACAAAAAGTTATATGATGACAAAAAGTGTTTCTTGGGCCTCGGTCGGAATCGATCTCAGTCATGGCGAAGTCAACGACCACTCATTAGACGAACCATGGTTGTTAAGTGCAGTGTGAAATTAGCGCTTCTATATTTGTCTGCAAAAGTCTTACGAATTCTCGATCACATCACGTGAACTGACCCGAGTTGAACCTTATTTACCCATTACAAAAAGTGCACAACGCCGCTAAAGAAGTTTTCACTGCAAAAATGTGTTCGTTATTGTCAGGACAAGGTTTGCATGAAAGAATTTTAGGCAAAAGTAAGGTAATAATAGGAGAATTCCTCCGAGGCGAAGCCAGGGCGCTCAGCTATTTATTCATAAAAATATTATTAAGAACTGTTTATTTACATTATGGATCGTTAGGAAGTTAGTTAATTACCATTTTACCCATAATAATATCAGCAAGTATCTCGTTCCTGTTTTCAACAGACCCCCTTTTTTGGTAGTTTCAAATAGCTGATTGAACTTCGTAATATGAGTCCATTGGATCGCGTAATTATAGTTGAATGTAAACTCAAAGAAAAACTGGTGAAGCTAGGAAGCCAATTTGTTGATACTTCGTATTTTGTGTTCACATGCTCGAAGGCTTGTTGATCTAAATAAGTAAAATATAGCACTTTGTCCTTTTTAAATGGGACGCCATTTTTGCTCGATTACGAAGAAGAAAGCGAGATTTTTGTAAGTATATGTGTTACCACCTAGCGCTACAGCGTCGTAAGCGCTTATCACTGATCATTATAATAAATCTATGGCCTTAAGAAATTCTGAGAATGCATCTTCTACAACAATGGCAAAAAATACTTTTATTTACGTAAGCTTTTTAGTAAGCTGCCTTATTTAAATTATACATTACATAAAAAGGAAATGTATGTAGTCTTAACTAATGGCTAGACTATATATTCTTGTGCTCTTAAGAACTGAACGCACTGCAATATGTGAGCTTTGAGTAGGTATACATAATAAAAAGTACACATTTGTGTCCCAATAGTAGGTACTGTGATAAACATATATCTTTGAGGGGGCTTTTAATAATATGCTTCAAATAAACAAGTCGCACTATGTTCCGTCTAGAAAATAACTAATGACACCACTGTATGCAAAGAATAAAATGAAAATATTATCATTTCGACCGTCGTGGTATTTCTAGTCTAAACAAAATCCAAGTATATTGCGTTGAATTCATAATTGAATGATATGGAAATGAATATATTTTTACAGAAAGATGTACGTTACTATATTTTCATATTGTTTGTCAGATATATACCAACGAAAACTTGGCGGTAGTGGTGGATAGGAAACTTCCCCAATGAAAGCCCTGGCCAATAGAAGTGTCATCGCCAATTCTTCTGGGGAGGGTGTTGCTGCTTAAACCCACAGCATGATTTTATTCGACTGTCCCGATGATTTGTAGAAGACAATACGGCGAGGGAGAGGATTCTTTCGTTTTCTTTCGCACGGTATTTATAATCCTGACCGGCAAGGGATAAGAAATAAGCACTTCTTCCGATAGAAAATGTTCTTAAAGATCACCTCAATAACCTGGTAGTGACGACCTGAACTGCCTAACACCATATTCTCGTGTGTGTCTCACACGCGCTTCTGAAGAGGAGTGAAGGGTTCCTTTACGACCAAAACCGGAATATTACGGAAGGCCAGCAATGGTGAACAGACAGCATGAGTCTTTCCTTCGCGGGCCTAGCACCTCTCGTTAATAGGAGTGATGTGCAAGACACCGTGTGGTTTTATTCAATTTAACTCCAATATTACAGGAGGCTGCCACACAGATGTAAAAGGATACAAGCAGGTAGGGGATATATAAAAAAATGTTATACCATCCCTACCTACCTTCCTTGCCCAGTGGCAAGGAAGGTGTAAAATTTTCCGATGTCACGTTAATTATGGATGTAATAAACTGTGATAATAATAATAAATATAATAAATATAAATATTCTACGACATTCTACACAGCGCTTTCTAGACCCAAAGTAAGCATAGTTTAACTAGCTTGTGTTATGGGTTCCAGAATGCGGATAAACATACTTATATACTTTTTTTTTTGTAAATACATACATATTATACATAGAAACACCCAGACCAATGCAAATAGACATATTCATGCATACAAATATTTGCACTGAGCGGGAATCGAACCCGCGCCCCCTGTCGTAGCAGTCGAACGCACTACCGCTACGGAACAGAAATAAATGGTTCATAAATAGTTTTGGCCAAGTACAGTTTCCTACAATACTTACCTAGAACTATTTACGTAGCATTATTTATCTACTTACTTTCGATCGATACGTTGTAGCAACCCAAGTTGAATTCCCATGTGAACCTTTTGCCAATTTTATTTTATGTACTGTTGTATGTACATATAAACATAAATTTATGATAGCAAGGAAGGGTTCGATCTTTAAGAAGCACCTAAACTAATACTGATAAACTTACGACCGAAGTTAATATTAAATCTGATCGTGATTGTTTTGCGATATTTGAGATATCATCGAATCATACATTAAGTAAAATAACTGTTTTAAGTTTTAAATATTACTGGTTAAAATGGTTGATAAAAGTTACCGTAATTCCGGAATTACAGTTCCAGAACCACGTCAGTACTTAATTTCGACCAGGTTACACTGGCCGCGATCACAGGCTGACTGGCGCAGTGGTGCACGTCCTCCGTCGTTGAGTCTGTGAGGTACAAAATACTTCTTCCACCCGCACATTCTCGATATTTTTCATATTTACATTTGCCATGTACCGTCACATACTACACGACAGCCTTGGGCACCATGGCCTTTCATGCAGCAGAAGCGCATGCCGTATATCGCGACACGCTAGCATCAGCGACATAATCCACCGTGCTCTTGTCACCGCATGCGTGCCGGCCGTTCGTGAACCTAATGGGCTGGTACGCGACGATGGCAAGAGACCGGATGGTATGTCGGTATTGTCTTGAAAGATGGCTAGGCCTTTGGGTATGGGACGCAACGTGCGTCGACACCCTTGCGCCTTCACACCTTCCAAAAACGGGTTGTGCCGGCGCTGCTGCTGCATCTGCGGAAAGCCTAGTAGGGGATCTAGTAGGGGATTATGTTTTTGAGCCATTTGGGGTTGAGACGTTGGGGTCATGGGGTCCAAGTACCTGTTTTGTCTACAAAAATTTGGCAAAGCGGCTAATCGACGCTACACGTCCTTTACGTTTAGTTTTTTTTACATTAATTAGTTGTACATAAACAATAAGTTACCGGCGTACCTGGCGTGAAGTTATGTTATAACATAACTTCACGCCTGTATCCCCGAAGGGGTAGGCAGAGGTGTATTACACACCCACGATTCGCCAGTTATGTTTAAGTCTGAATGTAATAGGGGGCGAGCCTATTGCCATCTACCGGGCACATTACTATGCGAGCGAAAATCAACATTTTTAATACACACATAACTACGAAAAGTCAGAGGTGTGTGCCCAGGGCGACTGGGGATCAAACTCGAGACCTCGTTTCGGCAGTCCGTTAGGTACACCACTGGGGTATCGGGGCTATAAAAATTTAAATTGAAAAAATGACAATATTCAGGACGTGCCTTGAAACTTTTGCAATTTAAATTTAACAAGATGAATCATTTATTTTAAAATCTCCTGATTGTGAATGAACCTAATGTTTAAAAATTTAGGTTTTTAACACGTTTTAATAGTTTCATCGTTGAAATAAAAATGAAATTAACCAAATATCCATTTAGAGGATTGGAAGCTTTTAAAGTATGTGACATGCATTAAATTTGTTTGATATATTTTGAGCGGTAACTGATATGTACAAAAATAAGGGACTACAGCCAGACGGAGGCAAGTGGCAAGGCGGAAAGTAGTATCGTCCAACATGGTACCTATGTTGGGCGATGGAAGTGCCTGGATCCAGTGTCCTGACTCCCATTCCCCCATAGCCAACAAGCGTCACGTTCTGAAACATTGGAAGATGTATTTATTAAATTTTCTTTTACCAACCTGCAGATCGGCGCATCCCATTGTCTCTAGGAGAAGAGGTTTGCAGACAATTCAGTATTGCAACAAGCCACTTTCCAAGCATTTATGGCATCGGTCTTGCACGACACTTCAGAGTCAACCTGTGTGTTTAATAGAATTTTCCTGGTTAACTCCTCAGTGCCATGGACCGACGACAGAAATGCTGGTAGGCTAACATCGAAAATTTTGCGAACACCGAGACCGCCCAAGCGAACCGATAAAGGTGCTTCGAGCCAGGCTCGGTCGTTCAAGGCCATATTTAAAATTTTGCTAAGGGTATTATGGTACCAGAAGTGTCAGATGTTGCCAAAACTGGGATGATCGAAGTGCATCAGTAAATTTAGGGACAAAAAGACAAAACCGAAGTATGGTAAAAGCCGAATGAACACTTATTCTTTGTAACTGATATTATTTTTTCAAAATTTTGAATTTTTTCTTCTATGAATGAATGATATCCATCTTCCAAGACCGGGGACCCAAGGAGGCGTAGTGAAGCTTTTCCTACTATTTTAAGGTTGGGAGCCAAATAATTAAATTTTCCTATAGTCTGTTTGTTTGTTGTTGTCAGTCTGTCTGTTTTGTCACTGATAAAAATTTCACATTTGTCAGAGTTACGTTCTAAGCCAATCTATAGGTCTTGTAGAACTGCTTGTACGCTACCCCCTAGGGTTGTTGTTGTTGAATTTTGAATTTATCTGTTGAATGATAGGGTGTATCGCTAGACTAAAAATGACTGGTCCCAATGGGTCACCTTGCTGACATCCAACTGCCGATTCTAAAAGATGATCCTTGTAACCTTATTTTGTCGGGTATCTATAACACTGCCAAAGAAATGTATAGATGTGCGGGGTTTCTAATTTTGCACATACATAAATATACATCTGAACAAATTGTCAAGCATCGCTCATTTACCAACTTTCAAGAATTCCAAAGGTTTTTTTTTGTAATTAAAACTCGTCGACAAACAAAGCAACAATAACTGTTGATTTACAGTAAACAGTTATAGATTGAAATTAAAAGTACCTTTGTTTCATAATGAACAGAGGTGGCGCTAAACGATGTTGTAATTAATACTCGATTAATCACCCCACAGCAATTTATTCAATAACTCTTAACGAGACCGACCGCTTCTTTTATAAAGTGCTCTCAAAGGTCAGGTTACTTGAACTAACTACTACTACTACTGGTTTTATTAAAGTTTCAAGATGATGAAAATAGTTAATTGAAGAGTCAGATGCTATATCGAAAAACAATAACGAGAAATGATCTATGACCACCTACACTGAAATTTGTCACATTTCTGAACATAGAATTGTCGAGAACACTCAAAGGACAAATTGTCTATCGGACTATTTGTCTTAATTATATTGAATTTGGTGGAGAAGCAGTTAATCTGAATTAACTGCTTCTCCACTGTTAATCGAAAAGTTCCTTTATAGAAAACAATAATCGTTCATTTGAAGACAATAGGTTACAATCTGTTAAACTCATACAAACTCTCGGTGTCTCGGTTTTTCCTCAGGTTTCTATTTATTACCTTCTAGATGCAGGACCAAAAGGTAATAAATCAAAGCCAAGAAAAGCTTGATAAATGTTATTGCTAGTTCGTAATTTTTTTGGTTAAGCTTTCTTTAGTTCCCGCTTCCCATGGGAAGCTATTCCAGGGATAAAAAAGCCTATGTGTTATTCCAGATTATAATCTATGCCCGTAGCAAATTGTAACCAGTTCCGTTCAGTCGTTAGAGCGTGATTGAATAACAAAAACTTACCTTACAAACATCTTCACAAACTGTCACATTTATAATTAGTAGGAAGTAGAATAGGACAGTAGGAAATAGGATAGTATGACTAGTAGGGTACTCGCGCCCGTATTTATCTATAAAGGGGTAGGTAGAAGCGCGTGATATCCACATTATGCCACATGATGTTTCAGTGTATATCGCATTAATTATTTTGTAATAAATTTGTTTTCAATACATCTCTGAATACTTTTTGTGCACTTTTTTGTACACAGCTGTTCAAATCTTTGTTAAATGAGCTTTCATTATTCCAGTCCCTTTGTACAAGTGAGAATAAAGTGTTTAACCATTTTGATCTTTCATAAAATTGAATATGGATATTCCTTTTCGTGAAGACAGTACGCAAAGCATAATTATATAAAAGTGGAATAATTAAGAGAAAATTAACATTTTCATAAAAATGGATCCATTGCCTGTAATGGTAAACTGATTTTAATCGTAGTTTCTTACTCTATTTTTCAGCGTCGTTTTTTTCATACTTAGGTGGCAGACAAGCATACGGCCTACCGTAGCCTATGGACGTGTGCAACACCAGCGTCACACTTTCGCTGTAGACACCGACACCGTAGAAACCTTGTAATGCCCTTCTTTAAAAATTGTTATCAAAAGGGGACACGTTGTATGTAAAAAGAAAAACTTTAAGTAGCCATATGCCCTGGGGTTATCCTTTGGAGGGCTTATCTGGGATGCCCGGCAATGGACACTTGGGCAGGACACAGTGCGGTTTTAGTCGGTTCATGCACGACATAACCACCCCCGCTGTCCGGTGGTATCCGTGATACCACCGGACAGCGAAATGAACTATTTTTTCATATTAGGAGTGAAAGTTTTCATCCCAATACTTGTATATATATTTTTATCAAATTAAAATGGAAAAGCCTCGAGGTAAGTAATATCGTGTAGATAACCGAGTACGTATAGTGCCTTAGTTAATTTAAGCGTACTAGTATTATTTTATGTTATGTACTACACCGACAACCCCGTTAAATTTAACTTTTATACTGTAGAAGTATGTTTACGGCAAATAAATTTAATTTAACTTATCTTTTTAAACTTGATTGTATCGTTTTATAGTATTCGTACTTAAGTTGAGAAACTTAAACAAAACCTATTAAACCTAGAGTTTGACTGTATAATATACTAAATATTATATTTCTAAAGTGATTGTTATGAAATAATTCGTGGATCAAAGCATAAAGATTCGCAATCAAAAGCGCTGAGTTAAATTTTTTGGCTCGTTGCCTTTTAAATCAGTTACCTGAACACGATTGATTAGTACCTGATGACGTAGCACAAAGAGATTAATGTACGACCATTTCAAATGTTACCGAACATAGTGAGTCGCCAGATACACCTTTTGAACCTTTATATAAATTAGTTTTTAATGATTTGCGTTTGCGCGAAATTCTACACCAAAAATTTATACTATATCTCTTCCTAGTTACCCACAAGTTTTTAGACAGACCTAATTCGAACTTGGAGCTTTTATTATTCCAGTTTTAGTTTGCTATGTCCATTGGGGATTAACAGTCAATCATTCACAATTAGATTCAAATGCTATAACAAACAAAACTTACTGAGGCCCATTTTCAGTAAACAATTCCTCTCCACATAAACGTCTGTTGTCAGATCTCAAAGGTGAACCAATGTAACAAGAGCTTTTTACATAATCCAAGCAAAAAAGGATTATTGAACATTTGTTTTTCTTAAGTGTTCGTTTAAATGAATTTCATTATGAATTAGTTTTTTATTAACTTTTGAAGCTGATAATGTACTACCTAACTGAAAAAAACTTAATACGGATACAAAAACAAACTCATCATTTTACCTACTTTATTTTTAAAATGATTCTTCTTATTATATTATTTTTGTTTCTACGTACACTTAACTTTGATCATTAGTTTTAATAACATTCCCACAACTTCATAATACCTATTGTCTGGTAGAGATCGCTCTTAGCGATAAGACCGCCCATTGTACCTACAATATTATAACTTATATATATATATATATATATTATAACTTAAGTCTAAAACTTAAGTTATTTTATATATTAATATGTGGTGTACAATAAAGAGTATTCTATCTATCTATCTATCATCATGTCAGAGTTGTCAATCCAGTGGTCAACAAATCAAGCTCATTCATGAGTGGCCGCTTACAATACGACACTCGATGACATAGGTGCTCTCTCGAGTACCTATTTAACATCTAAATCCATCAGTCCCCAACTGGTACAAACACTTGTGACAGCCAATATAGGGGAGAAATCTACTTAAATTCACTGAAAAATTATCTAATCATAGAATATCGTTATCTACCGCTTTGGATTACGATAGTCAGATGTCATTCGCTTTTTGCAAATTAGATAATCAACAGATACTAAACACCAACCTTAATTTTTCTATTAATTTAATATTAATTTACGGGTAATATGACTAAGAGGATGAGGTGTATGTATCAATATAAAATATCTTCGATAAAATCGGACTGTAAGCTTAGGCATCGAAAAATTCCTCCCCATCGATGTCTACTTGTAGTTAATTGTGGATCTGAAAGAACCTAATTGATGGATTATGTTGAAATTTTGCAAACTTATAGTACCGATGCTAGTATTATAAATATTAGAAAAATATTGCTAAAAAAAGTGCGACGTACTTACAATTTCCTTTTTTGCAATGAACTAAATTTCAAAATATTCTTTTCTTTTTACTTTGCTTTTCTAATAAAGCGTGTTTTTTAGTTTTTAAACTATTACTTATTTTTATTCCTTCCTTGTGAAGTATTATTGTTGAAACGGTATGCCTAATATAAATATGTATATACAATTTTTAAAAGTCTCACATATTATATTGTTATCCACAGATACGCACAATGCTAAGATGTGCTACACAAATTGCTACGTAAGTGCTACGCTGCATTATTAGCTGAACTACTAACGAATCCCTTTCACAAGATATGAAAATGACATGCAAAATTCACACCACATTACTGCAATCAGACATTAGTAAGTGGGTCACAATACGCTTGCGAGATTTGCAACAAACGTACGAATGAACTTAAATAAAAGCTTGTAAAATATTCACCCTCTATTATAATACTTGCTATCACTACACATACACATTAGTGTCAGAGGCACTTACATTTATATGTTAATTTAACTGTGATTCTAACGAAAAGATGTATAAAAGTGCGAATTATCAGAGAGAATATTGCACGGAAGGGATGGTTACACAGTGGCAAGTTACGTTTACGGAAACCACAAAGTACTCATTTGTATAATTCTAGCATTATAATGTCGGGAGGACTATTAACATTGAAAACGGTCGGTAAACACCGAGTAACTATTGAACAATTACTTGTTGCATGGAATCCTTGTGTAGGTACACGGGTGCGGTGTTTATGAGGCTTAAGTTTTATTGTGAATTTGTTAAAATGAATTGAAAATAATATTTAACATTTTACCAATTTTACCCACGTGTACACAGGCATCATTAATTAGATAACTACTTAACTTACGGGTTTAAGGGTTGTATATGAGTAGGCTATTAAAAGTAGGTATTATATATATAACTAGGTCTAATATATAAAAAACATGTTTCTTTCCCGTATATTATAATGTTTCTTGCCCTTATATTATGTAATTAATGTTGTTGTGTCTATGCCCCCAACCTTCAAGTTCCAAAACAAAAAGTATGTTAGAAATAAGCTAGTATCTGAGGATGTAAGTATATAAACTGTGTTGTTGCGTGTTAAATGTAAATTACCTCTGTCTTTGAAATCTGTAGCAGATAAAAGCTTTAGAAAATGTTAAGTTTTTTACCACTTTTTTAAACTTTCCTCATTTGATTTCTTGTTTTTCTAATGCGTTTTTAGTACTTCATAAATAATGTTAGAATTCTTAATGGGTAGTCTAATACGAAGAAGGTACCTAAACTGAGGGGTGCTTGGTTGGGGACCTCCACGTGGTGCACCCTGGGCAACGGAGACAGCATAGCGCCTCTCTCCTAGGGCGGGGGAGACGCTGCCGCCTACGGCCAACTCCGACCGAGGCGAGGACGGCCCTGTTGAGGGCTGTTCGGAAGCTTTCCACGTGTCCCTCTGATTAGCAGATGGCACAGTGGAGAGCAAGTAAGGGGGCCATCTCGAATCGGATATGCTCTATGGGTAACCTTACACCCCGGTCTTAAGACCCGAGACGGCGTGCGGTTTCAGTCGGTTCAAGCCCGACATAACCGCCCCCGCTGAACGGCGGGGGGTATCCGAAGGGATACGAAAAAAAAAACGGTACCTAAACTGAGGTGCGGTTTTAGTCGGTTCAAGCCCGACATAAACCCCCGGTGGCCGGCGGGGGGGTATCCGAAGGGATTTCCGCACGAAAAAAAAAAGGTACCTAAACTGAGGAGATTTTGACACGTAGAACGAAAGAGTACTTTTTTTTTTATATTTAGGACACGTCAATTTGACTTCACCTCGCCTGATGGTAAGCTGAAGGTAAAGTCTCAGGAAAGAGGGTCACCATTACATACACGTACCATGTTAACAATGGAGGTACTCAGCTTGACAGACTCATCAAAAGAGGATTGTCGTCGCAGCACCGCGTGACACCCACCGGTCCCACTAGTGCTGCGACCACAATCCCCCTGCCCGGCTATGCACTTGCTGACCCCTGAACGCAATCAAACCGAAATTGGATTACTATGGACGGTTTTTCGCAATCATGCACGGTGGTACCCACCCGGCCGAATTTTGTGACAAATTTGTGTCATCAAATTTCTACCACCAGTATATTAGTAGTGTACCTATTAAACGATTGAGAAAAATAAGTATATTTTGTGGTAGTAGTTTCTATTTTTTTTTAACGTGTGGAACCCCCACGGGCTTCACCCCATCGGTGCCGACGATGGGGTGGGCGTGTCGGAATCGGACCGACTAAAACCACACGGTGTCCTTCTCAAGTGTCCATTGGCCCTCGAAAGCATAACCCCAGGGCGTACTCGCCGCAGACTGCGGAACTCGGGGGGCAGGGTTCTCTCGCGCTCCTTCTCCGCCACCTCTTTCGCGCGCCTTAACTGCTCGCAGAAAGAGGCGGCACTTGCTCCCGTCGGAGATCACGGCCCTCACCATGGTCTCCAACGAGAGAACGTCCACGCCCAGGACCGCAACGAGATCCCGGCGTTGACTCGCCCACGCAGGGCACTCCACCAACGTGTGGAGCGCCGTGTCTTCGCCAGGATCCTCGCAGTGCTGGCACTGCGGCGTTGTCTCCCGGTGGATGCGCCATAGATACTTACCGAAGCACCCGCGTCCGGTCAATATGTGGCACATCTGGTCGGAGAGGTCACCGTGGTGTCTCTCCAACCACTCCTTCATGATCGGTCTCACCGTCGCAATGGTGGATTCCCCCCACCTCTGTGGTAGTAGTAGTATTAATTTGACTATAATACTGATTTCAGTATATTTTGTGGTGTTTAAATTAATGGTATTTTAATGATTATTGACTTTCTTCCTCAGAACATTTGAGTAGAGCAAGTAGAAAGAATCTATTACAATGTATTATAAATCCTCAGATCCTTTCTACGATAATAGAACTGTAAACAGCAGTAAAGATTGAGCAGACGGACTTTCTTGTACCCTAAGGCAGATGCCATAAAAGCGGGAAACTTTTATATACTTGATCTTTTTTGTCTCCATATAGGAGCAATTTGTCGCGAACGCCGACTGTGGGGCATGTTTTTCATACTAACAACATCTTCATCTATTATTGAGGCTCATTCGATACTATCGTATTGTAGTTTTACGTACTTTATGACATTCGTATTAAACTAAAACAAGACTTGAATTCTGATATTGACTTAAATTGATATAATCTTTATTTTACTTGATTACCACATTTAAAATTTAAGATTGTAAATTTAAAGGACGGCCCGATCTAGCTATTTAGGTGCACCGGGTAACAATATTTTTTACCGCCCTTTACATACACTAACACTATTTAAATTGCGAGCTTGTCATGTTGGGGGATATTAAGTATATAAGTACATAAAATATATGATGTTATTGGGATTATACCTATAATTCACATCGGTTATTCTTTTGAAGAGGTACAGAGTCTGCAGCCACCACTTGATTCGACGTTGATAATGCTTGATAATTTTGTCTTTGGGCTTCGTGCAGAGCTCCCTGACAAGGATTCGATGTTGCACAGTGAGGCTCTCTCCGCGTATAACCTTGTAGTTGGCCACTTTGCTGATGTTGTGTCTCCTAGTGGGTAGGCAATCAATCTGAGTAGCGCCCCACGCGACAGACACAGCAGAATTACTACAGACATGTAGGTGATAAGTTGTTCGAATTTCTTTTGAAATACGTGTTCACGATAGCAAGATTGGCAGCCGCACAAGTTCTGTGGATGTGCTCACTATCTGCATTGCGACTACCGTACCCAAAACCACCGTGAACACATTCTAACTTCTTACACCTGACCCACATGATCGTTGGGGTCGGAGGTAAGTATATAATGTATTTCTTTTAAGGGATTTAACAGATAATACTAAACAAAGAATTCAGTGCAGGGTGCGACTGAAATAAATTGAGCTGCGAGCAGGACTTTTACTTGAAAATAAGACATCTTACTACGGTCTCATGCTTAGCTGAGTACACCGTGTGGTTTTAGTCGGTCCGATTCCGACATGCCTACCCCATCGTCGGCACCGATGGGGTGAAGCCCCTGGGGGCTTCCACACGTATAAAAAAAAAGGCCGCGCGCTCGTGAAACTGTTTTTCGGTGATTATTCCTCAATGGTACATCGGACATGAACCACCTCGCTTCAAAACACAACTCAGTGTCCACACTATCACCGTGGTAAATTTGATCAAGATCACGAGAGTGGTTACGGAGGAGCTCAGCCACCAGAAAACGGCTATGCCGCGTGTAAGAGCTCCGCTCGCTCAATGAATTGAAATATTTTTACATTACTTGTACATATTTATGTAAACTTTTGACAATATAATTAAGTGTTTAATTAAGTGATAATTTAGCAATTAATTACTAGGATAGAACATTACCCGTACATCATATCATATTAGAGGCTTAAGTGTAGTCAATAATGACCCAGAAGTCAAATAACGAAGTATTTACCGACTGTTCTATAATACAGTAATATTATTATGACTAATATACTATCATAAAAAGCACATTCAAAATATATGTTTATATCTAACGGTCAAATCAATCATTTGTATTAGTTCATTGCTCTGTGCTTTTTACTATAAATCATTTCTTTTGCAAACATTTAATATTGTATACCTATTCCCTTATACTTAGTAATAGCTATGAGTAAAATTATTGACATTAGCATAATCGAAATAAGTAGTTCTGAACACGTTTGGTGACAGAGAAAGTTGTGATAAGTAAGACTTGTCATGTTACTAGGAAGAAGCAAATAATCTGTCTAAGCGTCGGTAGCTTAGTGGTTAAGGAGTCGACCCTACGATCGAGAGGTCCCGGGCTCGAATCCTGGCCACTACATTACCGACGTGAACCCACTCCTAACACAAGCAATTTAGCTTAGCTGGAGGGGTTAGGGGGAATATTAGTAATTTCGGTTACTAATATTCTTTAAAAAAAAATTTGCGTATACTTAATCATTTTCATTTTTGTCCGTAATATAATTTTTCATGCATCATTAAAAAAAGCAGTTTATCCAAATAAAATAATTATTTTATTCAAAACATGTAATAGTTCACAATTAACCGCATTAGAGAGACCGTATTCAAACTTTAAAACTTAAATTTTTGCTACCGACGACGTCTGAATTGTCACTTTTTAATTTTAATATTTTTTACTGATAAATCGGCCACCATCCAAATATTAAAGTTATTTTGTACTATGCTAAATGTACAAAATAGCTTTAATATTTTGATGGTGTCCGAATTGTTAGTAAAAAATATTTAAACTAAAAATAATGAATAAAAAATCTTTAAAAAAAGCGTTTATTAGTAAACATGGATTGTACTTAAACGAAAATAATCAGCAAAACCCTTGTATAAAATTAATATTTTCATTTTAGTACTACCGATTTTTAGGGTTCCGTTGCCAAATGGCAAAAAACGGAACCCTTATAGATTCGTCTGTCCGTCCGTATGTCACAGCCACTTTTTTCCGAAATTATAGGAACTATGCTGTTGAAACTTGGTAAGTAGATGTATTCTGTGAACCGCATTAAGATTTTCACACAAAATTAGAAAAAAAACAATAAATTTTGGTGGCCCCCCATACTTAGAACTGAAACTCAATTTTTTTTAATCAAACCCATACATGTAGGGTATGTATGGATAGGTCTACAAAAATGATATTGAGGTTTCTTATATCATTTTTCTCTAACCTGAATAGTTTGCGCGAGAGACACTTCCAAAGTGGTAAAATGTGTCTCCCCCTGTAAGTAATGATTGAATGAAGTGGTTTGATGAAAAAAAAATTGAGTTTCAGTTCTAAGTATGGGGAATACTTAGAACTGAAACTCAATTTTTTTTTTCGTCAAACCACTTCATTCAATCAACTCAAATATAAAATTTTAAAAAAAACATTACTATGTTACTTGCTGCTGCGGAACCCTTCATGGGTGAGTCCTGACAGATATGACACATATGTGTCATGTCTGTCAGGACTCACTCAAGTGGTTTGATAAAAAAAATTGAGTTTCATTTCTAAGTATGGGGAGCCACCAAAATTTATTGTTTTTTTTCTAATTTTGTGTGAAAATCTTAATGCGGTTCACAGAATACATCTACTTACCAAGTTTCAACAGCATAGTTCTTATAGTTTCGGAAAAAAGTGGCTGTAAATACGGACGGACAGACAGACAGACATGACGAATCTATAAGGGTTCCATTTTTTGCCGTTTGGCAACGGAACCCTAATACAAAGTGTCCATTCGGACTAGTGGCTCTGGAAATTTGTGATCCTAACGTTGGGTTGCCAAAAAGTTGGTTAATTTATTTAGATTTTATGTGTGCTATTGTTTCTGGTTAAAAAGTACAAAAACAACTCAATGATTTACAGGAGGCATAGAGAAAGCTTATCTTGCCAAACGACCTTTATAATAATAATAATAATAATATAAGCCTTTATTGCTGTCATGCTTACATAGTTATTTAACAAACATTACTTAAAAGTGTATATATATAAGGAGTACTAAAACTAATATTTTCTTCCTTCCTTCTTTCTATCTAAATTAAATTCTCAGCATTCGGTTCTCCCCTTTTAGTCTTAACAGCTTGTCTTTCGACAAAGGCCTCCTCTAAGGCTTTCCATTTCTGTCTATCCTTTGCTGTACGCATCCATTCTGGACCGCCCACTTTCTTAAGATCGTCTTCCCATCGCTTTGACTGTCTTCCTCTACTCCTTATACCTTCTCTAGGATACCATTCTGTTATTATTCTGGTCCATTTATCTTTGTTTTCTCTCAACATATGTCCCGTCCAGCGCCATTTCAGTTTTCTGTATATTGTTTGAACTTTTCCAAATTTTGTCTTTTCTTTTATTTGTTTTAACCGCACTTTATCTCTTCTTTTTACTCCCAACACATTTCTCTCAATTCCATTCTGACATATGGTAATTTTATTTTGTTGCTGCTCTGTTAATGCCCAAGTTTGGCATGCGTATGTCAGACATGGCAGGATGCAAGTATTGAAGACTTTTCGCTTCAGCGACAATGGCATTTCGTTGTTTTTCATTACCTCACTTAAGGACCAGTATCTCTTCCAAGTATTAGCTATTCTTCTGTCGATTTCCTTTTGCATACTTCCTGTTGTTGATACTAGTTGCCCTAAATAAATGTATTCATTAACATATGCCAACTGCTGATCGTTAATTATAATAGGGTCTCTATGTAATGAGTTGCTCATTATTTTAGTTTTGGACATGTTCATTGTGAGGCCTGCATTTTCACTTTCGTCTGATAATTGTTGCAACATTTTTTCCAAGTCCTTTGGGCATTCTGCGAAAATTATCAAATCATCAGCGAATCTCAAGTGGTTCAATTTTTCTCCATTTATGTTGATTCCGTTAGCCCAATTCAGTCTCCTAAAGATCATCTCCAAAACAGCTGAAAATATCTTTGGCGAAATAGGGTCACCTTGACGAACGCCTCTTTCAATTGGGAACTCTTCGCCTGTTCTTTCCAGTTTTATTTGAGCTGTGCATTTTTCGTAGATAGTCTTGAGTATGCGTATGTACTTGCTATGAATCCCTTGTCGTCCCAATGATTCCCATATATATTGGTGCTCCAAGGAATCAAACGCTTTGTTGTAGTCTACGAAGCCCAGGTAGTATACTTTATTGTATTCTCTATATTTCTGTTGTATCTGTCGTAGGACGTGGATGTGATCTACTGTCGAGAAGTTGCTTCTGAATCCAGCTTGCTCCTTCGGCTGGTTTTCGTCAAGGGTGTTCGTTAGTCTGAATAGTAATATTTTTGAGAAGAGTTTATAAATATTAGACATTAAACTTATAGGTCTATAATTGCCAATGTCTCCTTTATCTCCTTTTTTGTGTAATAATACTATCATTGATTTCGTCCAATCGTCGGGGATATTTTCTGTAGATATTATTTCATTGAACAAGTCAGTTAGTTTAGGGACAATCACTGGCAATGACATCCTAAGCAGTTCATTGGTGACTTGGTCGGGACCGGGTGCTTTTCCTAACTTCTGCGTTATAATAGCTCTTTCTGTTTCTTCATTTAAAACGGGTGGTATAGGTTCAGAATTTTTTATGTCCTCAGTCTTAGTCGTAACGGGCTTTTCCTTTTTACTTTTATACAGGTTTTTATAGTATTCTGTAGCAATATTTAATATTTCTAGTCTTTTACTGGTGATTTTATTCTGTCTATTCTTTATATTCGGCATCCAGTCTTTCTTTGAGTCTAATTCTTTAGACGCTTTCTTGACTCCTCCTGTTTTCGTAATATGATATTGCAAAGTATCTAATCTTTTTCGCTTTCTGTCTTTCCTTATGCTTTCACTAATCTTTTTACTGATTTTTGCAATATCTTTACGTATTTCTTTATCCTTTGTGCCTTGTAGTAGCAATTTTCTTTCCTTAAGTAGTTGAGTAGTTTCGGTAGATAGTATTGTTTTGGAATTGGTAAGTAGTTTTCGAGTTTCAGTTTTCAGGGTATTTACAAAATCGCAGTATCTCGCCAGTGTTGATTTATTGTATATTTTTTCCTCGTTTCTATCCAGAATTTCTTTTAGGATGTTCATTGATCCCTCGTTATTTTTTATATTCAGATAGGGTATCGACTGAGATTGCAACTTTCTGCTTTTCTTTAAATGTGTTCCTCGTAACGTCGCTCGAATCATTTTATGGTCTGAGTTGAAATTTAATTCGTGAATAATTGATAGATCTTTAAAAGCTTTTGGTTTGTTGGTTGTAAAATAGTCAATTTCATTTTTATATAGTCCCCCTGGGGAAATCCACGTCCATTTCTTGGTCTTTTTCTTTTTGTAGAAACTATTCATTATACTCAACTTGTTTTCTAAACTGAAATTCACTAGTCTTTGCCCATTTTCACTTCTTTTGCCATTACCATGACTTCCTACAGTATACTCTTCTCCTCCTTGGCATTCTCCGATTTGACCATTAAAATCACCCATTAATATTATATTTTTATGGGCCGTATCAATAGTTTTTTGTAACTTTCGATAGAAATCTTCTATTTTTTGTACATCTTCTTTTTTTACTGCTTCAGTTGGTGAGTATGCCTGAATAATTGACCAAGATTCATCATTGTTTTTTTGTGTAGGAAGCTTAATGTTTAGGATTGCTATTCTTTCGGATATTCCTTTCAATTCCTCTATTCGGTTCGTATATTTCTTTTTTATTAAGAAACCGACACCATACTGCCCTGGTGTTTCTCCTTTGTAATGAAGAATATACTCTCCGTGATCTTCGATTCCTTCTCCTAGTTTTCGTATTTCACTCATTCCAATTATATCCCATTTAATGTCTTTGATTGCTATTTCTAGTTCAATAAGTTTCTCTGGGGTTCCTAGTGTTCGTGTGTTAAATGACGCTATATGTATGTCGCAATTATTTTTTCCTTTTTGCTTTTTTCCTTTTTGTTTATTCATCCTTAGAGGGTGTTGGTCATTTTCCCCCACGATGACCAGTCGGCTTGGGGGAGTATGTTGATTTCTTGTTATTGATATTTTTGTTTCTTCGAGTTGCTGGGTTTTCCGATTGCCGAGAGTTAGCTGCTATTGTTGTTTGTCTGTACGGATGTTAGTAAGAGAGTTTGATCTGTTTCTCATCAAGTCGAATGCATTAGTTCTATTGGCCTTCGAAGCCAAGGATATTTGCTGTTTTTTCGGTTGTGTGGCCAAGGAGTTCGGAGAAGAAGAAGTTTCCCGTTTTCTTTTATCATTAGTAGATTCGTTTCCCTTCACAATAAGCTTGTCATATTTCAAAAACGCAATGTTTCCCTTCTTCCTTTCTTCCGCCAGCTCCGCCTGTAAAGCCTTCCTTTTAGCCAGAACTTCCTTTGGGTAATCTTCTGTAACATAAACCTTCTTTAAACTCTTCTTGTTTCTCATTATCTCGCTCTTTTTCCATCCGTTGACGAAAGAACAAAGGACTGGCCTCGGTTTATTACTCTCTTTATTCCTGTTCCCAATTCGGTATATATTATTTATTCCATTTTCTTCGATATCAACGTTAATGTCGCTTTTAAAAATTTTCTTAATATTATTTATCATTTCTAGTGTCGTTTTTTCTATTTCTTCTAAACCAAATATAATAATATTGTTATTCTTTTTTTCTCTCTTTAAATATTCTATCTCTTTTGCCTGGGTTTCAACTTTTAATTTTAAACTTTTATTTTCCTCTATAATTGGGATTAATTTTTCGTCCATTCTGGACATTATATTGTTTGTAATAGTCTTAGTTAGTTCCGTAGATTGATGTTGCATTTCTAATTTCATTTTATCAAACAAAAGTTGGAATTGCTCTTCCATTTTGTATTAAGTTTGCTTGAAACGGAACGTAACTATCTAAAATTCAAAGCTCCAAAACGTCGATATTGTTTATTGCAGTTACTAAACGTAGCACACGTTTTCTCAGTTTTCTTAATAATTTTTTATTTATTTTTTATTTGTAACATTGACAACACTGGTTGTTTATCGTATCGATGGTAGTTACTAAACGTATTGATCGTGCTGTGATGATGGTAGTGTTGTGCCGGGTTCCAATGTCAGATGTCAGAAAAAAATCGATCTTGTTTTGATTTGAATCCTTTGTTTGTGTGTATCGGTAAATAGATGAAACAGCTGGAGAACAGCTGATTATGGATGTGTGAGTGATTTTCAAATGGAGGTAACAGTTTTTATGGATTGAAATTGTTGTTTTACTCACAGATCGATCAGGTATTGTTTCAATTCTCTTCGCACACTACTTGTAGGTTATGTATTGGAAACTTTGGTCGCAATTAACACTGTTTTTATGTACTTTTTGTTCCTTTTGCAAATTTTTAACACAGTACTCGGTTTTATACGTGTTTACTCCGGCAGGGTTGCCAGCCACACCCAAACAACCTTTATTCTACCCTAATTTGCTTCAATATGCAACGTCAACATAATACTTGCAAGTTCTATAAAATGACCACCTTGTAACAGATTATTTTAATTCGATAGTCAAGAACAGCACAATTATATCTTCTATTATGTTTATACATAAAAACGAATGTTTCTTTTTATGTATTCTGCAGCAACAAGTAGGTAACACAGGGCTCACCCTGTGTTCCTCGCCAAAGGGAAATACCAAGGTCTCAACCTCGGAATTTCCTAATGTTCATAAGCCACTACAACGCTTACCATCAGGTGAACCACCTGCTTATTACCTATCTCAGTAATATGAAAAAAGCGGCCAAGTGCGAGTTGGACTCGCCCATTAAGGGTTCCGTAGCAGCAAGTAACATAATAAGGTTTTTTTTTTAATTTTTATATTTGTATTTATTATATTTGTATAGTTGATTGAATGAAAGGTAAATTGCGATTTACGATTTATGACGTAGAAAAAACTACTTACTAGATCTCGTTCAAATCAATTTTCGGTGGAAGTTTACATGGTAATGTACATCATATATTTTTTTTAGTTTTATCATTCTCTTATTTTAGAAGTTACAGGGGGGAGGGGACAAGTTTTACCTCTTTGGAAGTGTTGTTGTTGTCTCGCGCAAACTATTCAGTTTAGAAAAAAATTATATTAGCAACCTAAATATCATTTTTGAAGATCTATCCATGTATGGGTTTGATGAAAAAAATATTTTTGAGTTTCAGTTCTAAGTATCCCCAAAATATAATGTTTTTTTTTATTTTTGTGTGAAAATCTTAATGCAGTTCACAGAATACATCTACTTACCAAGTTTCAACAGCCTAGTTCCTATAGTTTCGGAAAAAAAGTGGCTGTGACATACGGACGGACAGACAAGCAGCCATGACGAATCTATAAGGGTTCGGTTTTTTTGCCATTTGGCAACGGAACCCTAAAAGTAAGATCGTTTATTATATCAATAGTTTCTAACAAATAAGACAATACAAGAAGACTAGAACATGGAAGAAAATTTCCTTTTGGCGAGGAACATTTTTTAACTCGTTCCGTCACAGCTCATTATAAGAACACGCATTTACAAAGGCATCCAGATTCAACAAAATGGTGGTAAGTATTCGTCGTCAGCAAAGACATTTATCAAACGACTCGAGCCACTTGATCCTTTAAGTCTCAATGGAACGATCAAAGCTTTTAGAGAAGTAATGTTTATGCCATGACTTCGGATGCCGACGGCGGAAAAATTAATGGTGAGAGTAATGTCTGCTCTGCTATTTAAATTACAAATTGCCGGCAACCTGTCATTAACTACCACCTGTAACAAGGTTGATATATATTTTACAGGCTCGTAAAACATTTTTATGTCGCGTAAATCTGTATACTAAAGAGCTTATGACTCGTTGTTGAATAACCTTTTTGCATAGATTAAATAATATACAATAAAATTAAAAAACTAACTTCAAAATTTTCAAAGTTCGCTAATGCCATTTATATTTAAATGTCATTAATTTTTACGAATGGTTACTATAATAAACTAGGACGCTTACTAACTTTGCAATCAACCCAAACTTAAGCGTAGCGAGATTTGCCTATCCAACAATAGGTCAACGTGACCGGTCGACTTTTTCCATTGATTTTGTTTTTCGGTGATTATTCCTCGATGGTAAGACCGATCTGGACATTCGTAATGTCTACTTGATCACCGTGGCAAATTTGGTCGAGATCGGTCAAACGGTCTCGGAGGAGTATAATTTGTTGGAAATGCAACTTTGAAACCAAAGACGCTTCGCTCGCCTTCGGCTCGCTACGCTTAATTATTACTATAATAATTAGAATATACTGCTTCCGGGCTGTTTGGCCGTGGTCCATATGAAACTGGTGTTCCAGGTCATATGGACCACGGCCAAACAGTCCGGAAGCAGTATATACTACATGCAACGCCGGCCGTGAAAGCCTAAAGATTTGTAATATAATAATGGCAGTTATTTTTCATTACCTTCTTTCCTTCATAATTTTAGAGACTAAAAGTAAGCTATAACCTGGCATCTGAATAGACAGACTCAGGAAGTACTTACGGAGTGGAACTCGTATACAAGTTCATAATAACAAATAATATTGTCTTAAACTTTTGTAAGTTGACAACGAATGATATGATGCGGCAAGTACGTGAAATAAATTAAAGTAAAGTAGTTTGATTTTAATAAACTACACAATAATGAAGAACCGTGCAATACCCGATTCTGATACTTACTGAAATCAACTAAGTAGGTATATAAATTATGCTTCTACAATTTTATTTTACTTTTGGATCGTGTCTAGTCTCAAATATGTAAAATAGGCAAGTGTAGTATAGGCATCGGTAACCACTTACCATCAAAGGAAACTTGTATTATTTGCACATAAAAGAGTAAAGAAAAAATATGTGATAAAACCGTTCATGTATGTTTCTACAAAAAAAAAAGCTTGTGTTTAAAAAAGTTTTATTCAATAATTATTTTATTATCAATTTTTTAGTTTTAGTAATGTCATGTAGTACCAGAGTCTTGTAGACCAGCCAAAGGAGCTAAACACAATGAGTCTATCTTGTTTAGTTCAGAACACCACCCGTCTCTATCTTCCGACCTCGGACATTATGTAGCACGAGTGTGTTTACCAAAACAAAACGAATGAGCCCAAACTCGATAAGTTATAGTTTTAGATTTAGTTATAGTTTATCTTGTTTAGTTTAGGAGTTCCTATGGTCACCTTCCTACTGCATCATATCAGACCCTCAATTCCATGTAACACCAGAGAGTTTGTCAAGACAAAACGGATGAGCCCAAACTAAATACGTTTGTCTTGTTCAGCTTAGGAATTTCTATTGCCACCTTCCTACTCCATCATAAGATCATGATTACCATATCACATCAAAGAGTTTGTCGAGAAAAAACAAATGAGCCCAAAGTCGATAGTTTTATCTTGTTTGGTTTGTCAGTAGACCCTGAATACCGTGTTATATAAGAGTTTCTCAACACAAAACAAATTAGCCTAAACTCGATAGGTTAATCTTATTTAGTTAAGGAGTTGCTATGGCCATCTTCCTACTCCATCATCTGACCAGCTCCATGTCATCCAAACTAAACGTGTATGCAAAATTGTATATCAATCGGTTGAGTTTAACTGCCTCAAAATTCAGTTATAATATGTGACCCGTACTTACATACGTACAGAGCAAGTTAAATAAAACTTGTAAAAAAAAGTTCAGTGTATTCATATTTGTCCAAATAAGATCACAGTATTGTAATTGGATTCACTTTTCTACACAATATTGTATCCGATCAGAATAGGACCGAACTATTTTTAAATTACTGACAAACAAGTAAATTCCATTGAATATTTCATACGTCACATTGTTCCTATTGTGAGCCTTTTCTGATCCCGAGAGGTGTGTTAGCTTTATGGAACATTCACTTAGGGGAATCTAGTACTGCTTTATTACTTTCCAATTTGTCAACATAAAACAGAGCCTGGGTACCGACAGACGATATCATTTCGTTGCTATCTTGAGCGGAAGTTGTGTATCTGACGTAAATTTATCAATTTAGAAATTAATATCAGACAAAGTGACATTCATGTTACTCAGACTGCAATTGCGACTATTAAGCCTTAACGGGTACACATTTT
This sequence comes from Cybosia mesomella, assembly GCA_946251805.1. NCBI lineage: Eukaryota > Metazoa > Arthropoda > Insecta > Lepidoptera > Erebidae > Cybosia > Cybosia mesomella. The sequence goes on along the minus strand of OX276390.1, from coordinate 20,891,499 downwards.
TGTAAATTTTTGTTGTACATAAACTAATAAATAATAATTCTTAATCATTAAAACAGCGCTTACTAGAATTAAACTAAGCATAACTTGTAATGTGTGTTCCAGAAAGCGGATAAACATACTTAGACACATTTTACATTTATCAATGCAAATAAATGCACATATGCATGTTAATATTTGCACTGAGCGAGAATCCAACCCGTGTCCTACGACGTAGCAATGGAACGTTCTACCTCCACATCACAATATCTCAATTCCCTAAAGCTGCTAAAGCAATTTAAAACAGAAACCAGGTTAATGTTATGTTCCATTCAATTTCAAATGTATAGTTTTGTTAACTCTCCAAATGCAATATATTGCAGATCTGTCCCAGTGGCGTAGCACTGTAGACGAATATCCTCGCATCTATTTGACCAATCAAATGAGTCGTTTTGGCCATTTGTGAGATAGTTACGCTATTTCATTGGTAGAATTAAAGAGACTCGAGGGACATAAGCCTAAAGTATTACCTGCTACAGGAGCTGGTAATGAATATTCTTCACCTTGAACGATAAGTACAAAAATATATTTAACAGTGTTCTAGAAGAACCTATAGCATAAGAAATGCTTTTAGGGGTAAAAAAAAACCCCAAGGTAGCTTTTTATGTTATTAGGTAGATGAGAACTGTTAGTGGTGAGATGGCCCAGGGTCAGCCGGGGTGCGAGGGATATGCTCTATGGGTAACCTTACACCCCGGCGTCTGAAGACCCGAGACGGCGTGCGGTTTTGGTCGGTGCAAGCCCGACATAACCGCCCCCGCTGGCCGGCGGGAGGGTATCCGAAGGGATTTCCGCACGATAAAAAAAAAAAAAAAAAAGGTAAGTAGATGAGAACTAAATTATACAATAAAATTACAGTGTGGAAACGTTAGTGTCTCTAGCTGATTATTTCGTAATTTCTAAAGTTATTGCGAAACTTTGCATCACTTAATCTATTAAATAACAATAAAAAAATTAAAAAAGTTTGAAGAATCATATCGGCATGTGTTCACGATTTGTACTTTTGCAGTTCCCATACATTTATCAGTGCGCGGTTTATTTGTTAGTCTGATAAGTAGAAATGTTAAAAAAATTAAAATGAAATAAACATTTTAAAAAGAAAAAAAATACATGTGTTCACTTCGTACATTGTACTTTTGCGGTTCCCATATATTTACTATGGCACGGTTTATTCACTAATCTAATTAGTAGAAACGCTAAAAAAATCAAATTAATATCAATAAGTTAAAAAAATATTCGTTCATAATTCGTAGGTACTTATGCGGCTTACAAACAATTACCGACTATGGCACGGCTTGTTCACTAGTTTGATACTAAGTAAAAAAAGTTAAGCAAACTTAAGTTAGTTGGAACATGGAGCATTTTTAGGGTTCCCGTAGCCAAATGGCAAAAAACGGAACCCTTATAGATTCGTCATGTCCACCTATTTCAGCTATTGTGACAGGCGGCTCCACCTGCTACCCCCAGGCCTTCGCTCATGAAGGAACAGGGCGCAACCTCAGTATTACAGCTACTGTTACATTTTCTGTTTCTGGGGTAGTTTAATTTAGACCTAGAGTCACTATGAAAATGGTAAAATTTCAAATTCAAATTCAAATTCATTTATTTGCTCAAATGCGGTTATACAGATTTTATGGCATGCAAACATTAAATTACACATACAATCAATACAATTAGGCATTACACAGCAACATATATTTATTAAATTTACACGCAAGTCAATTCGTTCTATTTAATCGCTTTCTATTCAATGCGACAATAGTGTGAAATATAGAACCCTGTAATATTCGACCAGCGAAATGTTTAATATTCATATATCTGGAAAGAACGGCCCACTGACATTTTATTCAACGTTTTAATCACGTTTAAAAAGGTTCGGTTTCGGCTAAAACTATAATCAGAATCAATTCTTCTGTTTCGGTTTCGATTTCGGCAAAAAAACATGTTTCGGTCGGGCACTAACGAATTGTGAAGACATGATTTTTTTTTTCACTGCTTTGAATGTTTATTTTATCATTTTAGGTAGATTTCGATGAAATCGATCTACCTATTGGTTTCTTGACTACTGTCGAATTTTAAAAAAATTTCTTCATAGGAGGTCTAGTTATGACCCCCTGAGTCCGAAATGACCACTGGTCAAAAAGTTTATATATATATATATATATATATGTGTATGTATTTAAAGTTTGTTCTTAGCAGACTAGTGAATAAACAATGGCATGATAAAAGATCCCAAAATAAAAGTTATAATTTCTACTTTTTTTATCTTATACTATCGTATAAAAATGAAATGATTCCAAATTTTCGTAAATCTTTCAATAGTTGAATTCCGACTCAACTATTGAATGATTTATTTATTTATTAAATTATATTATTATAATGGAAAACCACTTTGTAATGTACCTCGAAGAAAAACTTTTAGTTATAATATTATATCCGTCCGAATAGCATCTGCTAAGGTTATCTTCTTATAACTTCACAAAGCCACCTTTCCACTCGGATATGAACGTTTTAATTTGATTAAAACCTGCAAAGATGAGTACCGGTAAGCGCTTGATGGATGCTCCGCCGTCGTACAAGTACGATGCTATACTAACAATAGCTGTTACCCTGCCCGCATCTATCTACCGCGAATAGCAAGACAATACAATAACCTTTTAATCCCATTGTGCTGCTGCTACCTATATTTGTTTTGCAAATTAAAAGAAAATGTCGCAGTAGAAAAACCAATTCGGATTTCCTATTAATTATTTCAACAAAATTATTCTGAGAATCTGTACAATGTGCACAATTTTTGTAAATAACTACCTCTACGCGGTCATGGCTGCTGAAAAGCAACCGAAACGTATATTATAAATAAAAAAAAAATAACACAATATATTATGTTATTTATATAATACTTTAAAAATAGCGTTGGCTTAAAATGTATCAATCTATTCAATCATTTGTCTATACGACCACATCGTCACTTACGACCAGGTCAGATAGAGGTCAAACGTGAGCCTATCATCCATAAAAAAAAACGTTTTTTTTGCTTGTGAGAAACTCGCACGGGCTCCACTTAATCAGAGCTAGTGATGAGGTGAGGATCCTACACCTACCATAAAACAGCATATTAAAATAACTTATAACGAGAGCCTATGTTGTGTGACGTTAGAGTACTCCACTGCTAAGTTTGAGGAGTGCTTTAGTTTCATCTCAGTGCAATATTTCACATCGTTCTGGGTTTTCTGTATATAAAAGTATGTGAATTTAACAAATATTATCTAAGTACGTTTATCCGTGTTCTAGAACTCATCATTTCAGCTATACTTGGAGTCTAGATAACACTACCCGTATATTAGATTAATATTATTACATTCTCACTATAATAGCTGAGAGTATATCAAAGGTATGATTTGAAATGTCTTTAATGATACATGACTTTTCCTTGAGAGATAGTGGTTGTGATAAGGCAAATAAAAGTTGGTATCCTTTACAAATGGCTTAAAGTAGGCCTGTTAGTACACCGAGGGCTTTAAATAAATGGCGCACTTTAACGTTGTGTCCGTTTAAATTTTTTACGTCATCTACAATGAACTTACGGTCTTAGGCTAGGCCGTATTATTAGAATTACATTTATTTATTGCTTTCTCTAATATCTATTAACTCGTTAACATTCAACATTAGTAAATAAGTTATGTGATTGGTATGCAATGCTGTCGATTCTGTTGTACATTTTCACTAAACTAAATCTCTAAATTTTACGTTGACTTTAAAGTCAATTCAGTTGTCGTTTTGTGTCCAAAATTGACAAAAACTATCAGGTGCGGCTAGTGACAGGTTAGGTTAATTACTTTGAATAATTTTAAAAAGGTGCTATAACAAGCATAATCACATAAAATCGAAATTTAATTTCTCCACAGATATGTTTGCTGCGTAGTATTATTACAAGTATGATCTGGTTTCCAAAGTCTATTTGACCTAAAGTTTGTTTTTACTCACACCTGTTCAGCCTGAGAGGGTCAAGTATATTTCAATAACTATAAATATATACTTAATGTTAATCTTGCCTATAAGCTACAGTATCAATATCATCAAGACGCATTTGTTAGGAAAAGGACTTATGTCATAATTTACCCTAAGTGACTGGGTAGACAGAATCGATTTTTTAAGCTGACTAAAGTTTGACAGAACGTAACGGCAATAGGTATTAAAGTTGATCACTATGATATTTTGCACCGCTAAACCAGTTCTAGCTTATTACTCAACTATAAATGTAACAACAGATGTTATATTGTTTATTATTAGCGAAGAATTGATGTAACACGAATCTTACCGTTTATCCTAAATTATTAAGACCTTTGATAACATTAAAAACAGTCAAATTAAGTATGTTCATCTCCTTAACTTCGTTCGTTTCGTTGTTTATAATATCATACGTATGTATGATATTATAAAACGGGTAGGACAAAGCGAAGTCTCCGATTGAATCTTGGATGCCGACTACAAAATAAGTAATTTTTATTTATGTTCGGAAGTCCCCTCTTATACCCCTCCGCCGGCCAGCGAGGGAGGTTATGTCGGGCTTGAACCGACCGACTTGCACTCCGACTGAACAAAAGAAGTACCTATATAAATGTGGTGCGCTCTGTCACGGTACCTTCACGGATGTCCTCGTCACGAAAGTTCGTTTCGTTGCTTTTATATATATATATGACCCGTTTTATAATATCATACATACGTATGATATTATAAAAGGGGTAGGGATATACATCTTTCCCTCAAGTAATTAAACCCGTTCCTTACAAAGGTACTTGTATCTACGTTATCCCTGCTGACCCTGACAATACCCATCAATAAGAAAGGATGCAAAGATCTTTCTTAAATCCAGCATACGAGTATATATGTATGGATGTGCGTGTACGTGTCACAACCATATACACACACGCGAATAGTGCTGGACAAAATAGAAATTCAAAATCACATTATAAATTATAATTCTGTTGGTTATACAGTGGTTTATGTAGTACCAAGTTGGTGTTATTTTTAATAATGCTGTTCTCCATATATCTCATATATACTCCGTATACTCATTCGCCACACAAGGTATGCTCAAAAAAAATTCTTCTAGGGAATGTTAAAATTATTTATTCATATTGATTTACTATTTTTATACACGCCATCATTAATTAATGCCTTTCAATATCGCAAGGCCATCATATTGCGTTATATCATATATATACATATTCAAACATGAACCACTTGCTGATAAGAATCTAGCTCCACTGTTGGTACACTGCTACAGGATTCGACTATCGTGATAATTACAGCTAGCTTAAACAGAAACTGATATGCCACGTACGAGAGTAAACAATAGCGATCAAGAGCTGTTATCACAATGAAAATAGAAATCAAGGTGGGGTTTGCTTTGAGCGGAGCGAACTAAAGCGGAGCGGAGCAGGATTTGAATTTCGACGCAGAAAAATATCACTGTTAATAGGTACTGCTTTATCATTATGAGCCTTTTACAGATTCTGTCGTTAATTTTATTTTATTGATTGTATCTTTCAACTACATAATCAATGCCTGTAACACTATCTGCTTCTAAAAATTATGTAGGCACTACGAAGGCCACTAGGCCTCTTGTTAGTTAACTTCAGCCAAATTGATTTGTTTACAACCGTTTGGAAGCCACCTACCTGAAAAAGTGATCATACCGCGACATAATAACAAAACGTATCTCTAACTTCTAAAGGGGCGGTTACGTACGTGTAATGGACAAGGAAGATCGTAAATAAAGGCCCTTGCCGCTTTCACAAAACCACTTAATGTACGAAATGTAACTCAATTTTCCATGTTCCGAACAGACGTAAATATTATAACTAATATACAATACGTTACAAGTGTACCTAATATTTACAATATAACCTGTAATTAATGAATAACGCTGATAAACTGTAAGTATTAAAAAGACCTATCTTAAAGTAGATTCTAATATTCTGACTGTAGAATTGGAGTCGAGATTAATCAAATTGCTTAATGATTAATAAAAAAAAATTAAATCTGGTAGTTGTGTATCGATTCCATTTTATTTTTATTGATAATAAGCTAGATAATATTTGGCAAACAATTGCTTATTTTTGCTATTATTAACTTAGATACGCATTGCAATGCCTCTTTTCGTCATTCCTCTTTATTAGCACGTGGACAACGAGCTTATGTTTAACCGCAAAATAGGATGAATGGTATGAGAATGCATATTGGATAAACAAATTAACATCCGTTTTTATATACATATATTATACTATTATTAAGTACTCGATCCTTTAATGCATTGGTCAAGTGTATTTAGCAATTTATCTAATCTTTAAAATGGTATTTTCTATGCTTATTTTTAACACGCTTTACGTAACTACGTAATTATGTCCAGCATTGGACTACAGTAGGCTACTTGATTGATTAATTAATTGATGCAGGTGCTCTTCAACGGCCACAGCTAGATTTCGTGAATTCGTGAGACTTAAGGTTTTTTTGTCGAAGCCGTCTTGTCGAAGCCGGAGATCTCCGCCGAGATAGAGGATTTCTATGGCCGTCTGTATACTGCACATGCTCCCCGTCCTCGACGAGACGACCATGATTCCAGAGCCACCCTGACACGCCACTATACCGACGAACTGCCTGATATCAGTCAAGACGAGATCGTGTTAGCTCTGAAGCAGCTTAAAAATGGAAAAGCCCCCGGTGAGGACGGAATTACTTCAGAGCTTCTGAAGGCAGGAGGAGCTACAGAAGCTCTTTAACGCCGTCCTTCACAGTGGGAGAACTCCTAAGGCGTGGAGCGGGAGTTTGGTTGTTCTCTTTTTTTGAAGGGTGATAAGACCCTCCTTAAAAACTACAGACCCATCACACTCCTGAGCCACGTCTATAAGCCATTTTCACGAGTGGTCACGAATCGTCTCGCCAGGAGACTCGACGAGTTCCAGCCACCGGAACAGGCTGGGTTCCGCGGAGGATATGGCACCATAGACCACATTCACACAGTGAGGCAGATTATACAGAAGTCCGAAGAGTATAATCAGCCCCTGTGTCTCGCTTTTGTAGACTATGAAAAGGCATTTGACTCCGTCGAAACTTGGGCTGTTCTGGAATCCTTACAGCGATGTCAAGTAGACTATCGTTATGTCGAGGGGCTGAGATGCCTTTACGAAGCCGCCACTATGAGTGTCCAAGTACAGGGTCAGCAGTCTAAACCCATCCAATTGCGCAGAGGAGTGAGACAGGGGGATGTCATATCCCCGAAACTGTTCACGGGCGTATTGGAAGATATGTTTAAGACGCTGGACTGGAAAGGTAAGGGCATAAATATAAACGGCGACTACATCTCACACCTGCGATTCTCTGATGACATAGTCTTAATGGCGGAGTCGCTAGAGGAGCTAACCCAGATGCTGGACGGCCTAGCTTCAGCCTCGCGAGGCATCGGTCCAGGCATGAATTTGGATAAAACCAAAGTCTTGATCAATGGCCACATTGATCCAGGACCGGTCGTCGTGGATGGCCACCTTCTTGAAATTGTTTCTGAGTACACTTACCTCGGGCAGATTGTGCAGTTGGGTAAAAACAATTTTGAGAAGGAGGCCAAGAGGAGGATCCAGCTAGGCTGGGCAGCGTTTGGGAAACTACGTCGGGTCTTCTCGTCATCCATACCACAATGTTTGAAAACGAAAGTTTTCAATCAGTGCGTCCTACCCGTAATGACCTACGGAGCTGAGACGTGGACACTCACGGTAGGGCTGGTCCACCAGTTCAAAGTCGCTCAGCGAGCTATGGAAAGAGCTATGCTCGGAGTTTCTCTGAAGGATAGGATTCGTAACGAATACATCCGACAGAGAACCAAGGTTATCGACATAGCTCAAAGAAAAAGCAAGCTGAAGTGGCAGTGGGCCGGCCATATCTCGCGAAGAACCAACAACCGCCGGGGTAAACGTGTTCTTGAGTGGAGACAGCGACTCGGCAAACGTAGTGTAGGACGCCCTCCGGCCAGGTGGGATGAAGATCTGCGAAAGACTGCGGGCAGATGCTGGATGCGGCAAGCTGAAGACAGGGCGCTATGGCGCTCATTAGGGGAGATCTATGTCCAGCAGTGGACTAGAATAGATTGATGATGAAGGTTTTTTTAACAAGTCTTATACATTGAATGTGTAACAAACGTGTTTTTTAAATCTTTGACAATATAATAACTCTAAGATATCAAACAAGCACATGGTACGTCTTGAACGATGTACCTTTGCAACCGCCTACCCTATTGTTCGTAGTCTAGATAATATAACATTAACTTCTGTAACCATACATTTATGTGAAAAGAGAGCGCATGCTGTTATTTTTACCTTTAACGTACAACCATACAACCAAACATTTTACTTAAACTATTGGAAAATAATAGTATATTGTTACGCCGAGCACAAAGTGAGTAATTAATGCACGAGTATTATGTTGGCAAGCGAGGGCACTAAATTGACACGAGTGCATCTATTACTCGCTTTGGCAAGGTGCATAATCTACTTTTATTTCAATTAACAATCTACCTACCGTAATAAAATATACCTACTCAAAGAGAACATAACTCAAGTTAATGAAAAAAAAGTTTTCTCGATAAATGAAGTACTCGTATCAAAATTTTACAATGCTACAAAATGCGCGCCATTTGCTTTTTTTCACTCTCGGTCAAAAAAAACAAATGGCGAGGCGCGCAGTTATTCAGTCAATTTTTATTGTCGGCCGGTATCTAATGCATACATTTTAAAATGGGAGACATTAAACCTCTGTGGTAAATTTATATCTAAATAAAAAATAAAAAACAGTGCATTAAAGAAAAACTGTGCAACAAAGAAATTTCATATGACTTTTCTGCACTGTTTTGGTTCTAAGCAAAAAATACGTACTTTGTGATCGGTTTTGTAGTGATTAATGATAACATTATCACGTAGTTGAAAGAAAAATATATTATTCAACTAACTTTACGATTCTAGAAACTGAGTAGGTAACTACATTACTGGGACGGTGAGGGGGCCATCTCGAAATCGGAGATGGCCCAGGGTCAGTCGGGGTGCGACGCATATGCTCTATGGGTAACCTTACACCCCGGCGTCTGTAGACCTGAGACGGCATGCGGTTTTAGTCGGTCGGTTCGTTCGCCGGCGCGGCGGAGGGGTATCCGAGGGGATTTCCGCACGAAAAAAAAATGTACATACATTATAAAACAGATTTTTCTTTAACTTCTATTCAGAAAAATGCACGTGAATGGCTCTACGTATATGAAATAGAATTACCACCTAATGAGCCCGAGAAAGCGTAGGCATGAACTTAAATGCTATTCACTCACTTCTTCTAACTTTAAGCTCAAATGAACACGAATAAAAAGTTAAAACACGCTCATTGGCTGGCGTGCCCTGGTTGGAAGGTGTACAAAAAAGTTAGGAAGAGATAAGCACACGGTAACTTGGTTGGCCTGGCTTTTGACACTTTAACTTGCTATTGACGTAAAAAACAAAGATTTTGCTACAACTTGATGTGGATTTGTTAGTGCATTGATAGAATTGCAACTGACATTATATTTATCAACCATATGACAGCGAATTCGTCCGCGTTTAGTTCGGAGTAGTTCAAGGTATTGTGAATCTACCTTGTATTAATGAAGTTATAATCAATAATATAGTTTAGAAGAATCGAAGCTAATGATCAGTTTCTTGGATAATGTTTATGCAAAATTTCAGCTGTATTTATTCCGCGATTGTCGCGTCATGCTAAAACATCGATTCTAATGCGCAAACAGACTAAAATTCTGAAAACCAGATTTTACCGGCATCGTTATGTATTTATTTTTAGTATTCCATGTGCAGTTTTTCCGTACATTTTTGCTATTTATATAGACTATAGAAATGGAATAAATATGTCTGTTCTGATCTGTTCTGATCTAATCTGAATTAGCCGGCCTGTATGTGATTAGATTAAATGGATTTTATACAGATGATTATAACATTAATAACCATGATTTCAGCTTAGCGAGGTACATCTTCTCTTTTTTGACTATTATTACCTATTGATTTTCATACGATTTTTTAATCCCATTTTCCTTTAGGTGTTTATACCATCTTTAGTATTGCAAGCTTTTAGATTATATATTTTATTGGTTTCTGCCCCTCTTTTCCATATACCTTCAGTTAACAATTTCAAATCTCACACTCCTCTTTGCACGCAATATGCTGTAAATGGAGTGCAAAGCTTTCTCTTCACGTTTTACGATACAGATTTTCAAGGTCTTACCAGTAAGTTATGCCAATTTAATTTCTAAATTAAGTAGGTAATTCATTTACATTGTATTTATTTCTTAAAATTGCGGTAAGCAATCGAGGCGCTAAAACTGTTGATCGGAACGTCAAAAGAGTCTCGCGCTTTGTAAAGAAAAAGCCAATTACAAAACAATTGGCATCAAACATTTTGTAAGGTTTTACTGATTTCCTATAAGTTCACAATACTGTGAAACGAAATAAACCAAAGTCATGATAAATTAATTATATTATAGGTAAATTTTGCATTCATTTGTTAGTAACATAAACCATTCCCGTCGATGGTGTACCGCTTTTTTTTCGCGCAATGGTCCCCACGGATGCCCTCCGCCCGCCAGCGAGGTAATGCGTAATAATTAAATGCATTCCATTCCACTTTAGATTAATGCTGTCTAAGGATCTCGACATGTTAACTAGATGTCTCCGTGTGTCTTCGAGGGAAAATTATAATTAGAGTATTTTCGGTGAAAAGATAATAAGTAGGTAAGCCTTGTTGGTAATGTACCTTAAGTTTATATTTGTGCTTTCAGAGGATCGTGGCTGAATTGGGCAAAAATATGGTATGGTATGGTAGTTGGTAAAAAATCACTCCTTATAAATTACGTAAAACCAAAAAGCATGAATGACTAAATATGGTTTTTATTAACACACCTCTATCCTACCCTTTTAGGGTGAATGGATACGGGTACGTAGGCATATTAAAATTATGTGAACATGATTATATTAACACGTTGAAAAGTCAAATAAGAAGAAAATGTATCATACATTCATACAGTTTTTTTTTACGTGCGGAAATCCCTTCCCGGCCAGCGGGGGTGGTTATGTCATGTATCGACTAAAACCGCACGGTGTCCTCCCCAAGTGTCCGTTGCCGGGCATCCCGGAGAACCCCTCGAAAGGATAACCCCAGGGTTGCCGGCGGACTTTGGCCGCAACCGCGGCCTCGCCTGGTGGGATCGGGTTTTATCCCGCTTCGGTGAGTTGCCATAGGCGTGTGTAGGGCACACACGACCCACCTCTGCCACAGCCTGCTTCTGTAAGGACGGCGAGTCGGCCAACTGCCGTCCTCAGGCCCCAATCATGGAGGTCGGTTGTCCCGGGCGTAGATGAGTAGCCGCAGTCTGCGGCGAGGTCGCCGCAGACTGTGAAACTCTAGGGGCAGGGTTCTCTCCCGCTTCCTCTCCGCCGTCTGTTTCGCGCGCATTACCTGCTCGCAGAAAGAGGCGGCGGCTTGCCACTTGCTCCCGTCGGAGACCACGGCCCTCACCATGGTCTCCAACGAGAGAACGTCCACGCCCAGGACCGCAACGAGATCCCGGCATTGACTCGCCCACGCACGGCACTTCATCAACGTGTGGAGCGCCGTGTCTTCGCCAGGATCCTCGCAGTGCTACATTCATACAGTGGTGTAACTATAATACCTATATAGACTAAGTTCAGATGACCGCACGGCATTGTACAGAACTACTATCCGCGCGGTACAAGATGTGACTAATAAGCGTTCACTCGTCTACATGACAGCGTGGCGCGGCCCGCGGTACCGAGCGGCCATGTACTTATCTCATATTCTCTCCTTATTATTTATTATATTATTCAATCCGCTTACACCACCTTACCTCAAACAGCGGTTTGAGTTCTTGCACAATACACACTCAAGAACCTTGAGATCATCAGAGAATTTGAGATTAAAAATAACGAATCACTCTACCAACTTTACTGACAATTTATTTTCAGTTCAAGCGGCTCGGTTATGGAATGCTCTTCCGGTGACCATTAGACGTGCAAAGTCTTTGCCTGTATTTAAGAGGCTAGTCAAAGATTACTACCTTTTTGGCATAGGCGAAGTATAGACATATACCGAGTGTTTTTGATGTCCTTGGTGTACAATAAAGATATGTTTTTGTTATTATTAATAAACACCGATTTTTCATCTAGTACCGCAAGGACATCTGAGGGCCAATTCTCGTAATAAAAAGATGTTCAAGATTCATCGTCAATCTAGTATCGATCTCCCAAATGTCATAAAAGGTGGTCTCGTAACACAATTTTGTTGAAAATATTGAAAATTAATAGTATGAATGATTGACTAAAAAATTGTATTCTAGTTTTTATATGTATGTGTGTTTTTATATCTTGTGGAATAATATCGTAAGTCTGCAATTTGTTTAGACAAAAAAAAGTTTTGACATAAGTTGTCCAATATGGGATTTTGATAAATAGCGCTTCCGCCAAAGTCTTGTGCGTTATGCGGCAGGTGTTGTAGGCTGCAGTCGGTAGGTTGATTTGAGCCAATAGTTCGCTGGCATAAATAGGTAGGTACTTCATGTTTTTAAAGCCTACAGGAGATAAATAAACTTAATTTTAATTGGTTGTTGATTGAATTTAATTTTCACCTTGACAATTACAACTTCTGTAGAGGTACTAACTTATTTACGACTACACAGTAAGAACTTTACATACCCAGTGATATATACAGGTCACAATAAGAAACGGCTATATTACACCGTACCTACCTACTTAGAATCTTAATCTTAGAACTTAAGCATTGCCACTTCACACATTGTAAGTTTATAATCAATGAAGCAGATAAACCATTCCTTATTCGAAATAAAAATGACGACTCACATATTGGCTTTCATTAAGACAATTTCCAGAAGCCAGTGCAATTTCTTCTGTATCTCACATTTATAAGTTAGTCTCTTCCCCTACAATGCTAATATTTACAAATCGATGCCTTACCTACCTTACAGACATGACATTAAGAAGCATTTCCCTAAAGTAAAATATAGCGAAATCATACAAACGACACGACAATGTTTCGAAATGTGTGCTCGGTTGGAATAAAATGCCTTTTGCAGATCCACCCACTTGTGGACTCGACAGACAAGACAATGTCATTCGTTGTTGAAATGAAACCGCCTGGACGTGCTTATGTAATGTTTTATATAAATTTTAACTCATCCTCTTGCATCTTACATTGTATTTAGTCTAGTAGTCTTCGCTTCCTAATCACTGATAAAACTATTACCGGTGACTATGAACGCTTATGACACCTTACATGCTACCGGCCCTCTGGAAGGAACTCTAACAATTCTACCCACAGCCATAAACATAACAAATATTAATAAATAATAAATATTGTAGGACAAAGTATACAACGCCATCTGTGGCTGTGCTAACAAAGTGGGCAGTTTTATTAATAGTTTATAAACAGTTATGTAAGCTATAAATGCTGATAATATTAATGTAAAGGTATATGTCGTGTGTTATAAACTCAATATCTCACCTTCCCTGAATATGTAGACGGCACACACAATAAAAAAGTGAGGTATTACTTCGGGCCACCAACCAGGTGGACACCGAAGTCTTAAAATCACGCAAAAAAAATCAAAATCTGACACCCACTTTTTATCACTTTTCTCGACGTTTCACATGATTCTAAGTCTAATTAAGCAACCAAATTTTTGTGTCGGTCTGTCTGTTGGTCAGGATGTCTGGATGTCTGGATGTCTGGATGTCTGTTTACGCAATAACTCAAGAACCACTTATCCGATTTAAAAAAGTCTTTGGCCAATCGTCTTGTTTGGTTAATGGGAAGAACTGATTAGATTTTGGGGTTTGTACGTTCAAGGTTTCGGGTACCTACCATACAAATTGTCCCTAAAAAACTTTTACAAGTGAGTTTCTTTCGAGTTATCAGAGTAACGCGTATTTGACTTTGACATTTGAGTGACAATGACAATACGTATATTGTATATTTACATAAAACAACCAGACTGAAAGAAACTGAAATATAAAATCATTTTTTGTGTTTTTGACGTCATTGACGTACCTATATAATATAAAATAAAAAATACTGCAACAAAAATATCTAAGTTTGGCCCGAAGTTTGACAATCACTGTGTGATTTCCGCCCCAATAGATTTGTAATTGCATAGTCTTACTATTACGCATCTTATCTAAAAAACTACCTATTCTGTTTATTAATGACTAATTATCTCATTTCCGAGTAATCATATTTAGAGACATCTACATTATAATATCCTAAACAAATGTGTGTTTTTAGTCAAAACATATATATTAACATATATACATACATACATACATAAACTCACGCCTATATCCCCGAAGGGGTAGGCAGAGGTGCTAGCACCCACATTTCGCCAGTTTATGTTTAGGTCCCAATGTAATAGGTGGCGAGCCTATTGCCATTAACCGGGCACTTATAAACCTGCGATAAATACACACATAACTTCGAAAAGCATCGAAAAGTCATTGGTGTGTGCCATGGTAAAACCTGGGATCGAACACGAGACCTCGTCTCAGCAGTCCATTACCCACACCACTAGGCTACCGCGCTAACATATATGTATATATATATATATATACGTAAATAATGCAAAGTATTAACATCACTTTCGTTTGATTCATTGTCAAGATGCCATCTAGATATTAGGAATACAAAATTTCGTTCATACAACAAATTAATGTCACAATTAAAATATTTGTGATTTCTTCAAGATAAGAGTTGACGTTTTTGATACTTATACTGCAGACATTACCTTGAACAATAATATATAGCTGGCGATCTATGAGTGTTTAATATATGTCTGGCTACTTATTCAGGAACAATACAGTCTTTGTTGCAAAATATAAACTTAGGTGTGTACTGTGGGGGGGGTAGGTACCTAGTACGTGAAAACATAGATTTAATATGACCATTTTTTAAGGTTATTTCTTGGGATTAAAATCGTATGTAACTACCAAATTTTGTTAATTTCAAGCGACTATTACTTAATTTTATTGTTATCGAACCAAACTCTCTCTTGTTATACTTGAAGGAATTATTCACACATGACTCCTTGGAAATAAAGGAAAGGAAACTTATAACCCCAATAACTCTATTTCGACATTTTGATCGATTGTTCCGTTGAATGAGCGATTTGTTTTTCCGTCATGCTAAAGTGAAAGAAAATAATTTACGCACCGGTTAACCAAACCACCATGGCACATTAGTAAGTGCTTCCAAGCCTAATCTAATATATAAAATTCTCGTGTCGCGGTGTTTGTAGTTAAACTCCTCCGAAACGGCTTGACCAATTCTTATGAAATTTTGTGTGCATATCTGAGAATCGGACAACATCTGTTTTTCATCCCCCTAAATGTTAAGGGTAGTCCCTAATTTTATTTTTAATTTTTTGATAATTTTATTTTTTATATTTTTTTATGATACAGCATTAGAAAATACATACAACCCTGAATTTTCAATCCTCTACGATCACTGTTATACGTATTATTTGAATTTTTCTGTGCATCTCTCATGTTAATTTTACTCTCATCGTAAATTTATTATTAATTTCCAATACAATAATTATTTATTCACAATTTATTAATAACTGGTAAAGACAGTTCTAACTATTAGTTAATTATGTGATCTCATGTACATTACCGTACCTTTTAATTATTTTTTTTTCGTGCGGAAATCCCTTCGGATACCCTCCCGCTGGGCAGCGGGGGCGGTTATGTCGGGCTTGAACCGACTAAAACCACACGCCGTCTCGGGTCTGCGGACGCCGGGGTGTAAGGTTGCCCATATAGCATATCCCTCGCACCCCGACTGACCCTGGGCCATCTCCGGTTTCGAGATGGCTCCCTCGGGTTTGGGAACCACGGTGTCCCCGTCTTGCCACGGTTTGGGGGAGGGGCGCTAGTCGCCCCACCGTCCCGGCCTGCATCTGCTGGGGTGACAGGCGGCCTCGCCTGCCACCCTCAGGCCTGCGCTCATGGAGGACGGAGGTCGTTGAGCGACCTCCGGCACCTGAGTCGCCTGCGATGCGCGGCGAGCATGTGGCGGGCTCGGCGGGCCGGGAGAGTTCTGAGCCTCTCCCGGGCGCGCTCCGCCATCTCCTTCGCGAGCATCACATGCTCGCAGAAGGAGGTGGCGGCGGCCCACGCGCTCGCGCTCCGCACCATTGCCGCAATCATGCTGCCGAGCGAGAGGACTCCCATCCCGATGGCTGCCACGAGGTCACGCCTCGACGCCTCCCACGCCGGGCAGTCCGCCAGCGTGTGCAGCCCTGAGTCCTCGCTCGCGTCACAGTGATGGCACTCAGGCGTTGGCTCCTTCCTGATCCGATGCAGGTGGTCCCCGAAGCACCCCTTCCCGGAGATCACCTGCGTCAGTCGGTACGAGAGGCTTCCGTGTCGCCTCTCTAGCCAATCCTCCGCTTTTGCGGCGTGCCCTGCGCTTGGTCGCCCAAGTCGTTCCTTCCACTCCACCACGATGGCCTGGCGGAGCTGGGACTGCACGGCCTCGATTTCTCGATGCTCGGGGTTCAGTACCTGCTCCCGCGCCTCCTTTCGCCACTGGTACAGTTGCGAGAGGGCTCTCGCCTCCAGGTCCCATGGCGGAGTTCCGGCAAGGAGACTCGCCGCCTCGAAGGAGATCGTGCGGTACCCGCGGATGACCCTGATGGCCATCACTCGCTGCGGAGCGCACAGCATCCGTACACTTCCGGCCTTCAGGGCCTCCGCCCATATTGGGTACCCATACAGGGCCATGGACCGCACGATCCCCGCGTAGAGTCTCCTGCAGGAGTCATCGGGCCCCTTCATGTTGGGCAGCAGCCGCGCCAGAGCGAGAGCTGTGCCCTTCAGTTTGGGGGCCAGACTTCGGATGTGCTCTCCGAAGTCCCATCGGACCATTACCGTACCTGTATATATTGTACTTAACGTTTTTTGGAAATAGTTTCAATTCAAAACGAAAACGTGTACGTGTTTAATAAATATACCTGTTTCATTATTGTGAAAGGTAAGTCAAATAATAAGCAAACGAATACAATATTAAGTCACTGTTTTTTACCAATACACTGATAGAAGAATTTATTAACTAATTAATAATTTAGTTTCTTTGAAGACAACTCAACAACAAACAAATATTTTTTTACATTCAATAAATATTTATTTGGGAATAACATACATACATACATACATATAGTCACGCCTTTTTCCCATAGGGGTAGGCAGTGACAACATCTTTCCACTTGCTACGATCTTGGCATACGCCTTTCGCTTCTTCCACCTTCCTAATTCTGTGTGTCCTGTGAAAAGTGATACAAGTCAACTTATATCGAATTTGATATTATTTTAGCACCTTCATCAGAAAAAAATACTCTTTTTTCTAATCTAATCAACATTTTGATACGTCTATTAGTTTCTGAGATCGTGTGGTACATCTAAGACGAAATGGCGTGATTTGATAAATATGTTTGTGTAAATAAATACATGTTGACATGTATCGTTCATAATATTTAAGTTATGAGATAAATATTTGTGTGTAAAGATGTATCTCTAGTCATATTATTATTCACATAATATTTATTACCTTCTAATAAGGTGTCATCTGATACATGTTTAGTTATATCAATTGACACAAAGTAAATTCGTACACTGCACTGATACAACTAAAGTTGTATTATTGCTCACATACATAGGAAAGTAATATTTTTTGTATTAAGTAATTCAACTAAAGTTATATCAATAATCACGAGAAAATTAAAACGGTTTTGATCCAAAATATGTGCAAAGTAATACATTTTGCGAACGCGAGCGGTGCGTGGGGTGCCGGGGGCGGTACTGCGAGACTACCGCCGCCCGCGCGGGGTCAGTGCCGTAAATACTACTGGACAAGGTGCTCGCGTGCGCTGTCTGAGCAATCCAACATGGCGCACAATGTACGTATTAGATGTATCATTTTACACTAATTCTATTTTATTTTTCATATATTCATAATAACAAGAACTAATAACCATTTACACAAAATAATTTACTCCAGTTATATCAAAATACACGAAATCTATTTATTATTGCTTAAAAGTAAAAACAGTGCAATTCACGTAGATGCGCCCCAGTATTGCCCCTAACTACTTAAGTATGTGCTACACGGTTTTAAACGGCGGTTTAAAACAGTGTAGATAGTTGTTTTATACCAAATTTCGTTTGACCTTTAAACACCCTTGGCAGCAAGGCTTGCGTTTGAAACCACTGGTAGAAGCGTTGGTTTAAAACTTGTTTAAAACCTCGCAAACGACAGTCACGTTGCAGCAGCGAGCGCAGGCATACGCACGCGACGACGACGTTCTCAAAATAGTACGAGAAGAAAAAGAACGAGAAGTAGTTACAGAACTTCTCGAGCTATATAGAGACTTGCCCTGCTTTTGGGACTTAACATACGAGTCGTACAAAGACTAGACTCAGAAAAAAAATGCGTGGGATATTTTTATTTTTCTATTTAATTAAGTTCATATGACTAAGGGTTAATCTCTCCTTTAACCATCACTTCATCCATATTCATTTTTTCTTTCTTTTTTTTCTTCAATTGCACACAAAAGAGCAAGACACACCCCAACTCTTTGTTCTTTAGATAGGTAAGGCGCCATGACTTTGTTGTAGTGAATATACGGTGCGAGCTTAGAGACGTCCTATTCACGCAACGTTCTATAAAACACTGATGGTTTTAAACATTTTTTAAACCGTGTAGCCGGCAAAACGCAAATCTGTTTTTTCTGTTTCAAACTGCCGTTTAAAACCGTGTAGCACATGCTTTATAATATGTGCGTATGCTTCCGAGTGTTACCGATATACCTACACAAATTTTATCTATGAGTGCAGCACGCGCACACAAACCGCTGACAGTTGGCGAATGACGCTAGTATCAAACGAACTGTACCGCGCGATACCCTCAACCGAAAATTGGAGCAACGCGTCTTCGTGGATTGCACTATCTGTAATTAATGAATACTAGTTTATGATACTGTTATTATTTTACTTTGTAATTAATGTTCTATGATGGTCTATAATGTAAAATATCATTGTTGCAGCGTCGTCCCGGCCGTGCAAAACGCATGTTAGACATGTTAAACATAAATGAGAATGAAGGACCGATCGTATTAATTGAGCCCATCATCCTCGAGATTGGGCTTAATTAATACGATCGGTAGGAAGACCTGGAAAATTTCATGTTATCGAGATGGCAGAATCTAACTTTTACGATTTTAGTGATTTTTTGAAACAAAACTATATTATGAAAATTTTTTATGAAGATAACATTAAATTCGTTTAGGCTGATGTTAAACTTCTACGGTTTGACAAGATGTTGTTTCCGTGCCTTAAATATAAATTTTGATTTATATTTAAGGCACGGAAATAGTTTTGATTCATTCTTGAAGTTCGGAAGTTTAATATTGAATTAAGTTGAATTTGATATGAAAGTTTAAGTTCAGTTATGTTTACTATTTTTTTTACACAAAAAATACTCAGATTTTGATTTTTGTTTAGTTATTTTTAGTATGTATTAGAAACTATTTTTAGTTTATGTTGTATTGTTGACTTATATCATTGATGCTTTTTCCTTTTTAACTAAATTAAAATAATCCAACTTTCAAACTAAGCGTTACTCAATAATACCCTTAAAAAAATTAAAGTGATAATGCCATTTTCTTCTTCTTTTTATTGCTTTATTTTTATGCCTTTGTCTTTAGACTGTTTCTTGTATCATATTACACAAATTTGAGTTGAGATTTAAGTCAACTTATATCAAAAAACACAACTTTTATTCTTGAGTAAAATGATATAAATAAAAAAAAACTAATTTTACGAGTTTTGTGCCTACAGTGCTTTTGCCAACTGAAAAATATCACTTGTTTGTTTGACAGTTATGAACAGGAGATGATTAGTTTCATATAAAACTACCTGATAATACAACAAATATCACCTTTCACCAAACCTTCACATAGCGTGTAAATTGATATAACTCATTTAGAATCATTATACACGAGCATTCATTTGGTGTGTTTTGATACAACATAATAGTTAATAAATAGTTTTTTTTAAATATCTCTTCCTACTTGAACACTCTTGAGCAGGAACCTAATAGGTTATTAACAATACCACACTAATATAAAATATATCACTAGTTTCTAAACAAATTATTATTCTAACAAATTTAATGATTATTTAAACACAAAAACTACTCTATTGTAAAGTTGACATTTTCGAGATGTACCAGTTTTCACAGGACGCACAGAATTGTTTTCATACATGCACGCCGGTTACGGGTACTTTTGACCTGGCCCTTCTTCAAAACGTCATCGATCTGATTGGCATACGTACGCCTAGGTCGACCTTTACCGGGTTGCCCAGTAGTCCTCGCCTCATAAATCTGTTTCGTTCATCTCCTTTCATCCATCCTCTCTACATGACCGAACCATCTAAGCATCCCTTTCTCTATCTTTGTCACTACATCTTCTGCCATACCACAACGTTCCCTTATCACTGTTTCTCACTCGGTCCATCAGGGTCACTTCAGCTATACTTCTCAGACTTCTCATTTCAACAGCATTCAGCTTACTCTCGTGTTCCTTCTGCCACACCCAACATTCACTACTATACATAAGTGTGGGGACGAGTACTCCTCTATGAACAGCCAGTCGTGCCTCTTTAGATACTTTCTGGCTGCTTATAAAATTATGCAGGGCCCCATTCACTTGATTACCAGCCAAAACTCTTCGCTCAATATCACAGTCAACAAATACAAACTCTTTCACTTGTTCTACTGTTTCTTCTTCAATCAGAATTCTACAATTTGTCATGTTTTCTTCTCTTTCAAAAATCATCACTTTCGTCTTACTTACATTTATTTTCATTCCTTTGTTTGTTAAGGCCCCATGCAAAATATGAACCATTGCCTGCAACCCTTGTTTCGATGATGCCAATATTACTTGCGTTACTTACAGCGTACAGGAGGCATTTGACGGTCAAGTCATTCATTCTTAAACCATACGCACTCTCTTTCAGTTCTTTCAAGCAATCGTCTATAAATAAGTTAAACAGTCCCGGCGATGCCACACATCCTTCCCTAACACCTTTTTCGATGTTAAACGAGTCTGTGCAAGCTCCGTTTATACTGACACAAGCACTGGAACCCTCATATAGAGATCTCAGTGCACGTATTAAGCTGCTGCTTACCCCATTCATAGACAATGTTGACCACAATTCATTCCTCACCATAGGCTTTTTCCAAATCTACGAAAGCGCACTAGACTTTTTGGTTGTGAGCCAAAAATTTCTCGGCTATACTTCGTAGGGAAAAGACCTGATCCATGCATTCCCTTCCTTTCCTAAATCCCGTTTGGACATCCCACAACTTATAGTTAATGTAACATTGAATAAATCGTATTCAATAAAATGTTTCCTAGAAATAATATACATGGCAAAACGTTTGCCGGCTCAGTTAGTAACTAATAAAAATCAAAACAGGTATTTTAATAAAAAGCCATTAGAATATTGTCAAGTTGAGTTAAGGATAGTTTTGTGCCTTTAAATTTGTCCACCTTTATGGGAAGCGATACCTGTAAACAATATCAGCTGTACTTTTTTTATTTTTCGTGCGGAAATCCCTTCGGATACCGCCCCCGCTGGAGAGCGGGGGGTCTCCAGCGGGGGTGGTTATGTCGGGCTTGAACCGACTAAAACCGCACGCCGTCTCGGGTCTTAAGACGCCGGGGTGTAAGGTTACCCATAGAGCATATCCCTCGCACCCCGACTGACCCTGGGCCATCTCGGGCTTCGAGATGGCCCCCTTACTTGCTCTCCACTGTGACATCTGCTAATCAGAGGGACACGTGGAAAGCTTCCGAACAGCCCTCAACAGGGCCATCCTCGCCTCGGTCGGAGTTGGCCGTAGGCGGCAGCGTCTCTCCCGTAGGGGGGTGCTGCCGTCTCCGTTGCCCAGGGTGCACCGCGTGGAGGTCCCCAACCAAGCACCCCAATATCAGCTGTACCTTTTTTTTTTTTTTTTTTTTTCGTGCGGAAATCCCTTCGGATACCCCCCCGCGTGCCAGCGGGGGCGGTTATGTCGGGCTTGAACCGACTAAAACCGCACGCCGTCTCGGGTCTACAAACGCCGGGGTGTAAGGTTGCCCATAGAGCATATCCCTCGCACCCCGACTGACCCTGGGCCATCTCCGGTTTCGAGATGGCCCCCTCGGGTTTGGGAACCACGGAGTCCCCGTCTTGCCCCGGTTTGGGGGAGGGGCGCTAGTCGCCCCACCGTCCCGGCCTGCTTCTGCTGGGGTGACAGGTGGCCTCACCCGCCACCCCCAGGCCTGCGCTCATGGAGGACGGAGGTCGTTAAGCGACCTCCGGCGCCTGAGTTGCCTGCGACGCGCGGCGAGCAAGTTGCGGGCTCGGCGGACCGGGAGAGTTCTAAGTCTCTCCCGGGCGCGCTCCGCCACCTCCTTCGCGAGCATTACATGCTCGCAGAAGGAGGCGGCGGCGGCCCACGCGCTCGCGCTCCGCACCATTGCCGCAATCATGCTGCCGAGCGAGAGGACTCCCACCCCGATGGCTGCCACGAGGTCACGCCTCGGCGCCTCCCACGCCGGGCAGTCCGCCAGCGTGTGCAGCCCTGAGTCCTCGCTCGCGTCGCAGTGATGACACTCAGGCGTTGGCTCCTTCCTGATCCGATGCAGGTGGTCCCCGAAGCACCCTTCCCTGAGATCACCTGCGTCAGTCGGTAGGAGAGGCTTCCGTGTCGCCTCTCCAGCCAATCCTCCATGATGGGCCTTACCGCCGCTATTGCGGCGTGCCCTGCGCTTGGTTGCCCAAGTCGTTCCTTCCACTCCACCACGATGGCCTGGCGGAGCTGGGACTGCACGGCCTCGATTTCTCGAGGCTCGGGGTTCCATCCCTGCTCCCGCGCCTCCTTTCGCCACTGGTACAGTTGCGAAAGGGCTCTCGCTTCCAGGTCCCATGGCGGAGTTCCGGCAAGGAGACTCGCCGCCTCGAAGGAGATCGTGCGGTACCCTCGGATGACCCTGATGGCCAGAACTCGCTGCGGAGCGCGCAGCATCCGCACAGTTCTGGTCCTCAGGGCCTCCGCCCATATTGGACACCCATACAGGGCCATGGACCGCACGATCCCCGCGTAGAGTCTCCTGCAGGAGTCATCGGGCCCCCTCATGTTGGGCAACAGCCGAGCCAGAGCAAGAGCTGTGCCCTTCAATTTGGGGGCCAGACTTCGGATGTGCTCTCCGAAGTCCCATCGGCCGTCGAGCACGAGCCCCAAATATTTCATTTGGGGCTTGATGCCGATGCGATTTCCTCCCACGATGAGACTGGATCCCTCGGGTGGCTTGCTCCGAGGCCCATGGAAGAACAGGGCCTCGGTTTTATGCAGGGCCACCTCGAGACCCAGCCGCCGGATCCGCCTAACCACTTGGGCAACCGCGGTCGTGGCCTTTCGGGTCGCTTCGCGGTACGTCGCCCCGCACGCCGTCACGAGCGTGTCGTCCGCGTAGCACATGACGGCGGCACCGCCTACGAGCTCACCGCGAAGCACCCAGTCGTATCCGATGTTCCACAGGAGCGGCCCCAGGACCGATCCCTGTGGAACACCGCACGACATTTCACGCCGACCGAGACCGGTCACGGTTGGGTAGATGACGGCTCTCTCCGTCAAATACGCCCCGACTATGCGGCGGAGGTAGAGAGGCACTTCGTGATACACGAGCGCCTCCCTAATGCAACTCCAGGGCAAGGTGTTGAACGCGTTGGCGATGTCAAGGGACACCGCCAACATCACCTCACCCCGGGCTACTGCATCCTCCGCCAGAGCCCTCACGCGCATGATGGCATCCACGGTAGAGCGCCTCTGGCGGAAGCCATATTGGCCATCCGCCAGGTCCGGCCCCACTCTTGAGAGGTGCTCGACGAGGCGCTTCGCAATTACTCTTTCAAAGAGCTTGCACACCTCGTCGAGCAACACTATGGGCCGGTAGGCGGACGGCGAGTCCGCCGGGCGCCCCTCCTTTCGGATGAGGACCAGTTTCCCCGTCTTCCACAATTTCGGAAACTGGCCCCGCTCCAAACATGCGCTGAGAAGCCCTCTCAGTCGGGGCTCGAGAGCGTCGTCGACTAGAGCTAGGACCCACGCTCGGCCTGGAATGCCGTCGGGTCCCGGGGCGGTGTGTTTGGCTCTTAGCCTTCTCACCGCCAGCTCTAGTTCTACCCAAGTGACCTCGGGCACGTCGTCGTCTTCCACGTCGGGCGCCATGCGCAACCGAGGCGGAGTCATCCGCGGTGGAACATGTTCCACCGCCCGCGCTGGGAACAGGGAGCCAACAACTCCTCCGAGCAGATCCGGCTGGAGACACCGGGTTAACGGCGGGGCCTTGGGGCGCAGCTTGCCCCTCACCATCCGGTAGGGCCGCCCCCAAGGGTCCCGCTCCAGCGTCTCCAGCAGCTCACGGAAGGCGTCCCGTTTGGAACGCCTTATCTCCGCTCGGAGGGCTCGTCTGGCCTCCCTGTATCCCTCGTACAACTCCGCCTCTCGGGCCTCCGCATCTGCGGGGCGGCGACGCCTCCTACGGAATCGGGCCCACCGGCGGTGCGTGATCACGCAGCCCCGTCTGAGCTGCGCGATCTCCGACGACCACCAGTAGACCTGACCCCTCGGATTATAGGGCGGAGCCCTAGGCATCGCCGCGTCACAGACACGGGTCATGGCCTCCCGGAACCACTCCGCCTCATCGTCTATGCTGACAGGCCTGTCCGGCGCAGGGGCCCAGGCCTGTACGATGGCGGCTTCCAGGAGGAGCTCCCGATCAAGTCGCTTAAGCGCCCAACGTGGCTCGGGTGGAGCCGGTGCAGCCGGCGCGTCGCTCGCAGGGGGGGACACGTCAAACCGAATGTATCGGTGATCCGAACTTGTGTCCTCCCCCAAAACGACGCGCCAGCCCTGAACACGTCGCGCCAACGAGGGGCTCGCGAACGATAGGTCCACGATGGAGCTACCCCTCGAGGTCACGAACGTGTCCACGGCTCCCCGATTTAGGAGGACTAGGCCGAGTCGTGCGGCCCAGTCCACCAGTGCCCTGCCCCTATGCCCCGTCGCGCCCCTTTCGTGTCGGGAACCCCAGGCATACGACCAGGCGTTGAAGTCCCCGAGCACAAGGACCGGACGGGGCTGGCAGGCATTGACGACGACGGCCAGCTGACGGAGCCACTGCTCATATGCAGCTTGGTCTCGGTTCGGCGTGATATAAGCGGCCACGACCGCTATATCCCCAACCGCCGCCGCCACGCAGCCGGGTCCCCTTGCAACGACGGCAAGAGGGGGGCTGCCGGCGGCAGGGTTGTGCACCAGTGCCGCCGACCCATCCAGCGCGGTTTTCCAGGTAGGCCCGAGGAACCGGTGGGTGTATGGGTCGGCGACAGCGGCGACATTTATGGCCCACTGTGCCATGCTCTGGCGCAGAAGATCCTGAGCATGGGCACCGTGGCCAACGTTCACCTGCAGGATGCGGAGTTGAGGATCCATTATGGAACCCCCATCTCCGCATCCCGCTGTGAACTGGAGGCGGAAGGCCGGCCTCCCGGCTTCGGCTCCCCTCCGGCGCAGGCCTTGCTACCAACCCTGTGGTCGGCCGGCTTGCCTCCCGCTGCACACCTAAAGCAGTGCAGCGGGGCATCGCACGTGCCGGCCTTGTGACCGGGTTGGCCACAGCGGAAGCAACGGTCACCCGCCGTCACTTCCGCCGTGCAGTGCACCCCCACATGGCCCACCGACAGGCACCTGAAGCACCTGGCCGGTCGGGCCTGCAGGAGCCGTACCTGCGCCCTCAGGAAGCCTCCCACCAGGAGGCTCCGCCCGTCTGCGACCTTTTGGGCCGCCGCGATAGGGCAGCCGACAACTGCTGCCCCCTGTCCACCGCGGCCGAAGCGTATAGCTCCGGCCTTTACTGTGTCCGGGGAGCAGTCCCCGGCCTCCGCCACGGCGAGCCTGAGCTCTTCTGCCGTGACGGAGTCGTCCAGGCCCGTAATGCGCACTTCTGCGCATTTAATGGGCCTGGACACCCGGACGTCGGCTGCGTCCAGCGACTCCCTCAGCCGAGCCGCAATATCAGCTGTACCTCAAGCGTTACTGACCTGTTCCACTCCTCATGTGACTCTAGTCACTACTAAGAATACAGAACTAAGCAAGTGGTATAATTTTCTATGTATAGTCTAAATTGAATTTTAGGTAATTTCACTGATTAAAGACAAGACAGTTTAAAAAAAGACTATTGCTCTACAGAAACAAGAAAGTGCACATACTTATACAGAACAAAGCTGTCTAATGCTGTAAAATAAGTCACGACAAGACTGCCGTATGACTGTCTTGTCTCTGATGAGCGCTCAACCTAAGACTATGGTAGTAATTTTTTTCATCTCTCCTGTTCGGAAAGTTTAATTCTCCTGGGTAGATAGTCGGGTGGAAAGTAGCTTATTTCATCCCTAGGGTGGAAAGTATTATTTTTAACTTTAAGTTTTGCCATGGAGAAATGATAATTAAGTTACGTCATAATGCCTTGATATCATGACGCTTTTTAGGGTTCCGTTGCCAAATGGCAAAAAAACGGAACCCTTATAGATTCGTCATGTCTGTGTGTCTGTCCGTCCGTATGTCACAGCCACTTTTTTCCGAAACTATAAGAACTATGCTGTTGAAACTTGGTAAGTAGAAGTATTCTGTGAACCGCATTAAGATTTTCACACAAAAGTAGAAAAAAACAATAAATTTTGGGGGTTCCACAAAGGTACTTAGAACTGAAACTGAAAAAAATCATCAAACACGTGATATCTATGGATAGGTCTTCAAAAATGATATTGAGGTTTCTAATATCATTTTTTTCTAAACTGAATATTTTGCGCGAGAGATACTTCCAAAGTGGTAAAATGTGCCCCCCCCCCCCCCCGTAAGTTCTAAAATAAGAGAATGATAAAACTAAAGAAAATATATGATGTGCAATTCCATGTAAACTTCCAACGAAAATTGGTTTGAACGAGATCTAGTAAGTAGTTTTTTTTTAAAACGTCATAAATCGTAAACCGCAATTTACCTCTCATTCAATCAACTCAAATTTAAAAATAAAAAAAAGCATTATTATGCTACTTGCTGCTACGGAACCCTTAATGGGCGAGTCCAACTCGTACTTGGCCGCTTTTTTTAACAACCTTGTGTAACAATCTACATTAAAATAATCTAGGATGTTGAAGATAATTCTACAACATTTATTTAACAGTCAGTAAAAACTCATCTGAAGAGCTCCATTGGAAAACTTGAATAAATCAATAAAACTAATTTATTGTGCAGTATAAACAGCTATAAATCATAGGCAGGCGTGGCTTTGAGCGCCGTGCCGCTTACTACAACACCCTATGTGTATAAAAATTAACATCATGTCATAACTCTTACACCAAATAGATCAAGACCTAATCGCAGTAATATTTTACCTACTTTTTATTAACTCGTTTTATATTAAAATTGAAACACACCGGTCGTACCAAGACCTGCACTTCAAAGGTCATCAGACCGGAAAAACTCCTCGTGGAGGTGTGTACCGGTTGTCCAGGTTATTAATCCTTAATTCAACCTGGGCAACGGAAGCTTCATCACTTGTTTTCTTTGAGAGAGCTGTTGCTACTTCCAACTAATATCTGAGGTGAGAGTGATCTGAGTTTTGTGTTACAGTGTCACTGCACATCCTTCTAACGAGCATCTGCTACACGGTAAAGAATAGATAACCCTTCCTCAGCAGTCAGGTAACAAGTTGAGTAAGCAGGCGGATTCGTCGTCACTAAATTCGCTTTTGATCTGCCACAGACCACCCCCTGACCAACCTTGCAGCGTACAGGAACCAGTGCAACAAAGGACCGCTAGGAAGAAAATGTCTATAAAGATCACCCCAGGTGAGGTGTGTGGTTTCGCTGTTAGCAAATTCATTCAAAGAAAGTGAATCTGGTCTGTTGAAAACTACCATTGGGGTGAAAAGGAGAATAAAGCCAAGCAGAGTAGCATACTATTCTGGAGTTAAGGTATAACTCTTAAAGCATCTAGATTCCAGATTAGAATTTTACACGCTCATCGGCGTTCTGGTTTGGTTCTGGATCTTAGGTATGTAGAGGAAAATAATGAAATATATGTAGTTACTAAGTAAGTACGATTTGATTAAATTGTACTGAAGAGGTAAACCACAGTGCATATTATATATGATCGTATTTTATTTAAGTGCTTTTTGTGAATGAACTTCTGGGAGTGGGAAGGTAACGATGCTCATATAAAATTAAAACTAATCTTCCCTCGCCCGTGTTTCACCAAAACCAATAATCGCAATTATTGTTTCATGATATGAAGACGCTCTTTATATGAGTAGTTTCATTTGGCATTCCGTCATTTTATCATAGAAACACGTTAAGTAAATAAAAAATATAAAAATGTAAGTGGACTAAGTGGTTCAATCTAAAGGCAGATATAAGTTTTGTTTCGGCTTTTTGTTCCGCACTTTAAAGAAATGACAGACAAATGACCAACAAACCAAACGCCACGCTCTTCTGGAGCGTGGCAGATTATGGTGAGAGGTTCACATTATAACCCAGGAAAAAAACCCTTTCTGATAGCAGTAGAGTTTTGCCAACATATCATTAATTACGTGTCTCATCAAAATTAACTCTATCTCTTCCCTTTTAATGTCTTGTGATTATATAATACATTTAAGCATAAAGTGGATTCTTAAATCAGAATTATTAAGAACACATTTTATGATTTTTAAAATCTTACTTGAAGTAAGTAGGTATGTAGGTATATAAAATTTATCAAGTATGCGTTCTTTTTTCTAACCTATTATAACATTATCTGAAATATAACTGCTTTGACAGACGATGGCTATCCCTCTCTCGAACGTGATTATTATGTAATATACAACAGGATGTCAAATAACAAAGCACTTGATCCTTTGAACTAAAAAGGCGCTCAGTTTTTCAGTGGAATAAAAAGATAAAAGAAAGCAAAAATCTTGTAATCGTACTTTAGTGTTTGATATGAAAACAGTGCTTAAAACAGTCACATAGACAATAAAAATACAAAATAATCACATACATAATTATAAATAGCTAAGCTAAAAAATAAACGTTCTTGGTTGAACATGATTTTAATATTAGCTTTTCTAGGAGTGAAAGAGGATATTAGCTTCTCAGTCTACTTCCTATAGCCAAAAAAATTAATACAGGAGGAAAGCGGACCGCGGGCATAGAGGTGAAGGCCACAGTTGCAACCGGGATCACCGCTTAGATGATGATGATGATGACAAGGTTCTCCGCACTTCGCAAGGAAGGTGGAGCTCGAGGCTTTTGACAGCCACTTCACCGTAGCTTTGGTGAAGACGAACCTCCCCCCGGTTTCTATCACGTCAAAATAAATATAATTCATTAAATTGTAAAAGAAAATAAGAAGAAATAAAATGTCTGTTAAAATATTCTGATTAGGTGTCAATAATTTTCAAAGTGTTCCCAGCGGGCCAGAGGTTCTGCAGCCACCAGGTTATTGGTATGCTACTTGCTGCTACGGAACCCTTAATGGGCGAGTCCAACTCGTACTTGGCCGCTTTTTTTAACAACCTTGTGTAACAATCTACATTAAAATAATCTAGGATGTTGAAGATAATTCTACAACATTTATTTAACAGTCAGTAAAAACTCATCTGAAGAGCTCCATTGGAAAACTTGAATAAATCAATAAAACTAATTTATTGTGCAGTATAAACAGCTATAAATCATAGGCAGGCGTGGCTTTGAGCGCCGTGCCGCTTACTACAACACCCTATGTGTATAAAAATTAACATCATGTCATAACTCTTACACCAAATAGATCAAGACCTAATCGCAGTAATATTTTACCTACTTTTTATTAACTCGTTTTATATTAAAATTGAAACACACCGGTCGTACCAAGACCTGCACTTCAAAGGTCATCAGACCGGAAAAACTCCTCGTGGAGGTGTGTACCGGTTGTCCAGGTTATTAATCCTTAATTCAACCTGGGCAACGGAAGCTTCATCACTTGTTTTCTTTGAGAGAGCTGTTGCTACTTCCAACTAATATCTGAGGTGAGAGTGATCTGAGTTTTGTGTTACAGTGTCACTGCACATCCTTCTAACGAGCATCTGCTACACGGTAAAGAATAGATAACCCTTCCTCAGCAGTCAGGTAACAAGTTGAGTAAGCAGGCGGATTCGTCGTCACTAAATTCGCTTTTGATCTGCCACAGACCACCCCCTGACCAACCTTGCAGCGTACAGGAACCAGTGCAACAAAGGACCGCTAGGAAGAAAATGTCTATAAAGATCACCCCAGGTGAGGTGTGTGGTTTCGCTGTTAGCAAATTCATTCAAAGAAAGTGAATCTGGTCTGTTGAAAACTACCATTGGGGTGAAAAGGAGAATAAAGCCAAGCAGAGTAGCATACTATTCTGGAGTTAAGGTATAACTCTTAAAGCATCTAGATTCCAGATTAGAATTTTACACGCTCATCGGCGTTCTGGTTTGGTTCTGGATCTTAGGTATGTAGAGGAAAATAATGAAATATATGTAGTTACTAAGTAAGTACGATTTGATTAAATTGTACTGAAGAGGTAAACCACAGTGCATATTATATATGATCGTATTTTATTTAAGTGCTTTTTGTGAATGAACTTCTGGGAGTGGGAAGGTAACGATGCTCATATAAAATTAAAACTAATCTTCCCTCGCCCGTGTTTCACCAAAACCAATAATCGCAATTATTGTTTCATGATATGAAGACGCTCTTTATATGAGAAGTTTCATTTGGCATTCCGTCATTTTATCATAGAAACACGTTAAGTAAATAAAAAATATAAAAATGTAAGTGGACTAAGTGGTTCAATCTAAAGGCAGATATAAGTTTTGTTTCGGCTTTTTGTTCCGCACTTTAAAGAAATGACAGACAAATGACCAACAAACCAAACGCCACGCTCTTCTGGAGCGTGGCAGATTATGGTGAGAGGTTCACATTATAACCCAGGAAAAAAACCCTTTCTGATAGCAGTAGAGTTTTGCCAACATATCATTAATTACGTGTCTCATCAAAATTAACTCTATCTCTTCCCTTTTAATGTCTTGTGATTATATAATACATTTAAGCATAAAGTGGATTCTTAAATCAGAATTATTAAGAACACATTTTATGATTTTTAAAATCTTACTTGAAGTAAGTAGGTATGTAGGTATATAAAATTTATCAAGTATGCGTTCTTTTTTCTAACCTATTATAACATTATCTGAAATATAACTGCTTTGACAGACGATGGCTATCCCTCTCTCGAACGTGATTATTATGTAATATACAACAGGATGTCAAATAACAAAGCACTTGATCCTTTGAACTAAAAAGGCGCTCAGTTTTTCAGTGGAATAAAAAGATAAAAGAAAGCAAAAATCTTGTAATCGTACTTTAGTGTTTGATATGAAAACAGTGCTTAAAACAGTCACATAGACAATAAAAATACAAAATAATCACATACATAATTATAAATAGCTAAGCTAAAAAATAAACGTTCTTGGTTGAACATGATTTTAATATTAGCTTTTCTAGGAGTGAAAGAGGATATTAGCTTCTCAGTCTACTTCCTATAGCCAAAAAAATTAATACAGGAGGAAAGCGGACCGCGGGCATAGAGGTGAAGGCCACAGTTGCAACCGGGATCACCGCTTAGATGATGATGATGATGACAAGGTTCTCCGCACTTCGCAAGGAAGGTGGAGCTCGAGGCTTTTGACAGCCACTTCACCGTAGCTTTGGTGAAGACGAACCTCCCCCCGGTTTCTATCACGTCAAAATAAATATAATTCATTAAATTGTAAAAGAAAATAAGAAGAAATAAAATGTCTGTTAAAATATTCTGATTAGGTGTCAATAATTTTCAAAGTGTTCCCAGCGGGCCAGAGGTTCTGCAGCCACCAGGTTATTGGTAATTGAAATGTTGAAAATATGAAATTTTCATGCACTGAAGCGGTGGAGATGCGTCGAGGTGTAATTTCAGACCAGCCCTTAAACTTAGTTGAAGTAATTATATCAAACTCGAGACGTAAGCTATACTATAAGAAGTATAGATGGAGTTCGGACTCAGCTTCAAATGAATCATTCATCTTTTAGGACAAGCTTTATTACTGTACAGTACTCATGTTTATAAAGTAGACAACTAGTTATGTGGATATTTTAAAATAGAAGTAGATATTTAAGATTTTACAGAATATTCTGTAAATTTATCATTCAATAACCATTTTTTATAAAAGCTCTGTAAATAAATTTTGATGTGTCTTTGTCGTTTTTAGGGTTCCGTTGCCAAATGGCAAAAAATTGAACCCTTATAGATTCGTTATGTCTGTCTGTCTGTCCGTACGTATGTCACAGCCACTTTTTTCCGAAACTATAAGAACTATGCTGTTGAAACTTGGTAAGTAGATGTATTCTGTGAAACGCATTAAGATTTTCACACAGAAATAGAAAAAAAACAATAAATTTTGGGGGTCCCCATACTTAGAACTGAAACTCAAAAATTTTTTTTTCATCGAAGCCATATGTGTGAGGTATCTATGGATAGCTCTTCAAAAATGATATTGAGGTTTCTAATATCATTTTTTTTCTAAACTGAATAGCTTGCGCGGGAGACACTCCCAAAGTCCCCCCCCCCCCCGTAACTTATAAAATAAGAGAATGATAAAACTAAAAAAAATATATAATTTACAATACCATGTAAACTTCCAACGATAATTGGTTTGAACGAGATCAAGTAAGTAGATTTTTTTTAATACGTCATAAATCGTAAACCGCAATTTACCTTTCATTCAATCAACTCAAATATAAAAATTAATAAAACCCATTATTATGTTACTTGCTGCTACGGAACCCTTAATGGGCGAGTCCGACTCGCACTTGGCCGCTTTTTTGATTGTTTGTTTGTGAATACGACGTTGATTTTGTCTTCGGCCTGTAGGAAACGTTTTGAGGATACAAATATCACAGAGCTTGCAAAACATTAACGCTCAATCAGGAGAAGAGAGAGACTTCTACATCCCGTTGTAACAGCGAATGGCTCTAAATAATTTAATTTTACACCAGGCTTTGACCCTACGACGTAACGAACACAAATCAAGTTGTTGACACTGGCACTTCTTAAATACAATACAGAGAATGGTTTTATTAGAAGACCACTTGAAAAGAGAAGGAGCTCTTCGAGAGTGCCATATTAGATCTAAAAATCATCGTGTCTTCTTTTAGTTTCGATCAAGTTAAATTTTGTAATTAATTAAAACAATTTTTTCGATTTGAGACTTGAAATTTGTATAACCCCCTTTTGCCCGACTACGCCAGAAGGAGGGTTATGTTTTTCGAGAGTATGTATGTATAATTGTTTGGCACGCTCTTCAGCCTGAACGGCTCGATGAATTTTAGCTTGAGAGGTGTCGTTAAATTTGATTTTACTATGAGAGAGCTACTGGGTATATCAAAATAAAAATAAAACAAAATGGCGGATATTTAGCGCTAAAATGTATGTTATTAAAAAAATATTTTCCCTCAAACTTATCGAGTAGGGTATCGGAATAAAGAGCTTTAAAGGGTTATTTCAAAAATATACATATCATGACTAAAAAGTATACAATAATAATAAATATTCTATGACATTCTACACAGCGTTTTCTAGACCCACAGTAAGCATAGTTTAACCAGCTTGTGTTATGGGTTCCAGAATGCGGATAAATATACTTATATGCTTCTTTTTGGTAAATACATACATATTATACATCGAAACAGACATACCAATGTAAATAGACATATAAACGCGTACAAATATTTGCACTGGGCGGGAATCTAACCCGCGCCCCCTGTCGTAGCAGTCGAATGCATTACCGCTATGCCATAGAGGCCGGACCTATTCGCGAAAGAAACTTAGATTTTTTTTGGGCGGTCGGGTTGCTTGATTTGTTATAAAAAACGACGGGTTGCACTCCGGGAGTGCCGGCAGAAGTGAAAACTTGAATATTAACGTTGTGCAATTTTGATATTTTGGAATGGTTAGGGAATAATTTTGCACGAATTGCTTTAATTATCAGTATTATTATTTATTACGCTATCGTACAAAAACATGACAATTTATATTACATTAAAAATTTAACACTTCAGTACTATTATAATTATACTATATATAAATATGATATAATATTTATATATATATATATACATAATTTAGCGCTTCTATATTATTGTTGTCTTACGACCAGGTCACGTGTTTACTGACGCGAGTTAAAACTTTTTTATCCATTACCTACAAAAAAAGTGCACAACGCCGCTAAAGAAGTTCTCACTTCATAAATAATTCTTTTAACGGATTTTATCGCGGTTTAATTTTACTACATTAGAATTTTAGGTACCTAAAATTGGTATTAGGTATTACCTAAAATTGTTACTATTCTACGGTGGTTGAAGTGGACTTCAACCACCGTAGAATAGTATCATACAAGATAAATAGCTTAAAGTAATAAGAATATCTGACAGTATTTTTTTCAAAGTTTCTTTTATATTGCCTATGAAGCATCGCCAGAGATTACATAACGGTATGTATAGTATTAAATTGTGACAGATTTATACCCGATGTATAGACGAGCAACAGCTGCTTGCATCCTTTGTTTACGATCTGGGTTTAATCAAGGACCAATTACGTTTATATCAGATCTTGCTAGTTTATTAAATGTGAAAGCTTGGCTCACTGGTTTTTTAAATATTCAGCTGATGCAGTAACACACTGCTAACCTAACGTGGATTCGCCAATTTTACAGACGTGCTTGGACGGTTATCGACATCAAACCCCCAAGCCAGTGGCGTCAGATGCTAATAACTTATACTACACATACATGATACATATACTCACGACAAAGGGGTAGCTAGAGGTATATTAATAATTTCGCCAATTACCTTCTAAGGTCCCACGTAATATGGGGCCCATTGCCATTAACTAAAGTTACCCTCATTTTATACCACTCGGCGATTATTACTTCTTTAACATATACGTAACATGAACCGTTTTATATATATTTAAATTGTTTAAAGCCAATGTTTTTTTCAATAAAGCTTGACCTACAAGCGACTCTATAACAGCCTTTTCATGCATAAGTACATTGGTGCCAGTGTTTAATGCCAATTCGACAGCGAGTTTGATAAAACTTAGAATAATATTATGTAATCTGTGATAAAACTATTGTGTAATCCTACCTCTTTCTCACTACTGCAGCCGTAGGCAAGATGAATGGAAGGTAGGATAAGAATCGGTCATATTCGTTTTTTTTTGTAACACACGGAAGCGGCACTATTGTACGAGTATAACATTAGTTTAGTGATCTAAAAATTATACTCTTTTGTTTCATGGAAATCAATCATGAGATTTAAGTCGTCTAAATTGAGCAAATCATTAGAAGATTACCTACTACCCTACAATTTCCAAACAAATGGTGCAAATACAATAGCTCAATCCAAACTGTTCAGACACTAGTAACGATTGTACTCATTCAATCAAAATTTAATTGGCAATTTGTGTATTACAGTAATTATAGTTTCAGTTTCAGAATTCATGAACGTATTCACATTCACTTTCGTTAGATGTTCGAAATTATTATTGGTCTTTTGTTAAGTAAAGTACTAAGTAAGACGATTATTCATGCATTGTATTATTGAACTAAAAACTTCTTTAGGCGCGTTGAGCCCTTTCCATATGAGCACTTTATTCGATGAAAAAAATCATGAAACTTACTTTTATTTTTTATCTCGCCAATCGTCACCGAGACGCCTCCGTCACTGAGATGCTTTCCATATATTTTTTTCATAACAACGTCATGTTTGTTATAGTTGGTTAGATGGATGCAAGAAGGAAGGGAGGGACAAAGCGAGGGACCGAGGGAGAGAGGGAGGGTGGAACGCAGGGAGGGATGGAAGGAGGGACGGAAGAAATGGAGAAGGGATGGATGAACGGAGGAAAGGACGGAGGGAGGCACAGAGGAAGGGGCGGTGAGAGAGCGGGAGGGATAGGGGTACTGATGGAGGGAGGGAGAGAGGAAGGGAGGGCGAGAGGCAGGGATAGATGATGACGATTAAATAAACACGCGTAATTGTACACACTCACGGAGTGCTACTGCCTTTTTATGTAACTTTTTCCGTTTACATGCTGGATATTTTTCACTTATCCACCCTGCGTGGGGACGCAGGATGTATAAGTGGAAACCATTAACCGCCTTCATTGTTTAAGTTCACGACTTAGCTTATTATTTCTGAGAATGAAACTACAACTTTCCACATTCCACACGGGTAGAGTGAAAAAAGCCACTTTTCCTACCCAGGTTTGAAAGGTGGCAAAGGTGTATTATATTCGTACATAGCTTGTGTTATCTGTAGTCAAATACAATTAAAGTCTGACTTGTGCCTTATCCTTGCAAAATTGGTAAACTAAGGTGCTTGATTAAGCCGATGGACTTACAATCGACAGGTTACAGATTCGAACTTGCTCACACCTTGATACTACCACTGCCAACATATACCACGGATTAATAAGTTACAGTCAAATTATTGAACACATTATGTCAATAGTCATAAGGTATATAAGAAAGATCGTTGAAAAGATGTCTTATGAGGTGAAATAGGTCAAATTTTAATAACAGATCTGGTCCACCAGTACTGTAGATATTTGCAAACTTTTTCATTCGAAATTCTGAGCGGAATAAGTTCCAAGTCCGTAATATTCGGAAATTGTTATTTAGATTTACCCAGACACCCGTGGTGTACAACGACTAATGTAATTCTATTCCAGGATTGTAATTTGATCCTTTTAATGCATACAGAGATACATAATGTAGGTATTCACTTTTTCTTGTAATACCTTATTACAAAAGTAAGGATGCAGGGGATAAAATATTGTTATGACGTCTTTTTTTCGACCGCTCCAGCGTTTTGGGCAATGACTGTTACCCCAGTCAATATACCCCCCAACGATTCAGTAACTCTTGTAGCCTCGGGTCAGATGTAGTAAAGAGCAAATATGACTATTATATCATGTTTAAAATGAAGGGCTATTTAGTCGATTGTAGAGTAACGACACTAGTTAGTTCAAGTGTCAACCAATTGCAAGTGGCACGCCGCCGCCTCTTTCTGCGAGCAGGTAATACTCGCGAAAGAGACGGCGGAGAGGGAGCGGGAGAGAACCCTGCCCCTCGAGTTTCGCAGTCTGCGGCGAGGACGCCGCAGACTCATCTACGCCCGGGACTACCGACCTCCATGATCGGGGCCTGAGGACGGCAGTTGGCCGACTCGCCGTCCTTACAGAAGCAGGCCGTGGCGGAGGCGTGTCCTGTGTGCCCTACACACGCCTGCCAACTCACCGAAGCGGGATAGGACCCGACCCCATCAGGCGAGGCCGCGGTGGCGGCCAAAGTCCGCCGGCAACCCTGGGGTTATCCTTTCGAGTGCTCACCCGGGGTGCCCGGCAACGGACACTTGGGGAGGACACCGTGCGGTTTTAGTCGATACACGACATAACCACCCACGCTGGCCGGCGGAGGGGGGTATCCGAAGGGATTTCCGCACGTAAAAAAAAAGAAAAAAGTGTCAACCAATGCACAATCCTAAAAAAATAAATTTAGAACTTCACTTGTGTTGTGATACTTTTTTACTCCAAAGAACAGTGACTAACATGTGGCAAATGTTGAATTATTTAATATTCGTTTGAAGAAACAAATAAGTACTTTATTAAGTAACATAAAACTGTTTACTATAAACAGTGATAAGAAAAACATATTTCATATTGACATATCTAAATCAATACCAATTCAGATTAAGATTTATGTAAAAAAATCCTATATTATTTGTCAACTCTGTGTATAAGCTAATAAATAATTTTATTATCAATGGTTTGAGGTACAATTAAAATTCATATTGATGTTATTTAATCCAGGCGTCAGAAGATTTTCCTAAAATGGCAATTATGGCGAATAATTCATTAAATGCTTCAGGCAACAAGTGTAATTTCGAACACGTGATAGCTGAAGTAAGGCTATCTCCAATCTGTATTACTCGAGCTATTTTGCTCGTGCGTTTGTATGGGATATTCACATAAACATCTACCAATTAATGATATGTTGCTATAGTATGCCTAAGGTCTAACGTTATCGATGAAACATTCGTTTCTCTAACAACTTTACTGGACACTCATTTCACAGTACAAGTAAAACACAAAGAAATTTGAACTGTGTCAAGACCCCATTGTCATAATATAAAATAAACAAAACTGTGTTTATATAATGCTATAACATATTCTTAGTGCCGAAATGCTTAAATTGCTTTAATCAATCAGTATTTTTTTAAATATACGATTTATTTTTTATTTTGAACAACATTATTCATCTACTTTCTGATAGAATAATAAGTTTGTCAAAATGAACCTTTTTTTTTTTTTTTTTTTTTTTTTTTTTTTTTTTTTTTTTTTTTATCGTGCGGAAAGGTATTTTTTTTGCATATTAATGAAAATTTTACATAAATATATACAAATACTTATTTTTGACGATTGCTTAGTACCAAAGTTACTCCATAAAGTAATTCTCATTAAAATAGAGTTTATTAAATAAAACCTTAAAAAATCTACAACTAAGTACATCAAATTTTCTTAAACATGTTTTACCACATTATAACACATAGCATATTTGTATTGTACGAATTATATAAGATATAGTTATAGTTATATAGTTATACAGGAAACAAGCACTAATTTACAAAAAAATATAA
Source organism: Cybosia mesomella (assembly GCA_946251805.1). Lineage (NCBI taxonomy): Eukaryota > Metazoa > Arthropoda > Insecta > Lepidoptera > Erebidae > Cybosia > Cybosia mesomella. Next base: position 20,852,422 of record OX276390.1, on the reverse strand, counting down.
AAAAGCGGCCAAGTGCGAGTTGGACTCGCCCATTAAGGATTCCGTAGCAGCAAGTAACACAATAATGGTTTCTTTATAATTTTCATATTTGAGTTGATTGAATGAAAGGTAAATTGCGGTTTACGATTCATGACATATTATTAAAAAAACTACTTAATAGATCTCGTTCAAATCAATTTTCGGTGGAAGTTTACATGGTAATGTATGTCATATATTTTTTTTAGTTTTATCGTTCTCTGATTTTAGAAGTTACAGGGGGAGGGACACACATTTTACCACTTTGGAAGTGTCTCTCGCACAAACTATTCAGTTTAGAAAAAAATGATTTTAGAAACCTCAATATCATTTTTGAAGACCTATCCATAGATACCACATACGTATGGGTTTGATGAAAAATAATTTTTGAGTTTCAATTCTAAGTATAGGGAAACCCCCAAAATGTATTGTTTTTTTTTTCTAATTTTGTGTGATAACCTTAATGCGGTTCACAGAATACATCTACTTGCCAAGTTTCAACAGCATAGTTCTTATAGTTTCGGAAAAAGGGGCTGTGACATACGGACGGACAGACAGACAGACATGACGAATGTATAAGGGTTCCGTTTTTTGCCATTTGGCAACGGAACCCTAAAAAGGGGATAAATCAGAACAAAATTTCGAAACGATATTGATCGTATTTCCAGTTGGTAAATCAAAGCACTTAAGGCCCTAGCAGAACGCGAGCCGAAGCGCTAGAGCGGCATACTTTGTTTTCCCAAAGTATGAATTCTGAAGTAAAAACGTTGATAAGATTAGTGTGAGCAGGCATGGCAATCTTAATAATAGGTTTCTATCGAATACAGCCAGGTTAACATAACTCCTCTAACGTATATAATAGCATGTAAGCTGAATGCTGCTGCGTTATTATTCATATTTATATTCTTTAATAATCAGTTCTGTCATCGCGCGTCGTTTGTTCACTTCATAACTTGTCCGTAAGTTCCACCGATCGTAAATTTCATTCAAGAGCTTTAAAGCGCTGATATTTAAGTGCTAGTGGTTTTGCCAGATTGTTTGCCTACTGTAATACTTCACTGAACTAGTAAATAAAGCCGGGAATCTCAAGCACAACATAGGTCCCTATGTTATCTTACCTCATCTTAATAAAGTGAATCTGTTAGAAGATAGTAGGTATCAGTAGTCGGTCGGTACAAATGTCTTTTTACCACTTGCAACAAGCATTTTGGAAATGCAAATGCAAATGTTATCGTCAAATTCCGCAAAATGTGAAAATATTGAATACTAGCTGATCCTCCCCAGCTTCGCCCGAGGTACATTTGAAACACCCGTTGCACTCCTTTAACCAATATATGCCTGTAATTTATTAGTTTTCATATAATGTATGGGAATCTGCCGGATTTGTAGACATTTATAATTACAGCTCCGCTCCCTTAGGTAGTAGCATGATGATATATAGCCTATGACACTCACAAATTATGTGACTTTCTATTGGTAAAAGAATTTTCAAAATGGGTTCAGCAGTTCCACCGATTACCCCCCACGACCTCACAAACTTACAAACTTTACCTCTTTATAATATTAGTATGCATTCATACCGATACTACCTCAGAGTGACATAATGAAAACATTTCAAATTCGAAACGGTGAGGTTTTGTGTTGTTTGCCGAAAGTTTAACCAAGAAAACATTGTGTTTAATAGTCATATTCAATCTGACCGTTTGCAGAATTCTTAACGTTTAATGTTAATATTCTATGAGCATTTACATCGTTAAAACTTTCGGCTTGTACTCAAAAACCTGAGACGTATCGCATACTTTCTTTCATTTATATTATATTTTAATGTAAACTTGAAGTCGATAGAAATTTTAAGGACGGGTTTGAAGATAATGGTGATTGACCTTATACTTCCTTATTACAAATTGTACACTTACAAAGAACTGGGTTTGAATCATAATTTTTCATTGTTTTGGGATGATTTAAACCTAGTCTTTTTGACCCAAATTTGTAATAAGTGGGCTAGTCTTTAGGCTAAGTGTAAACAAGGCCTTTTTTGACTCATGCCATCAGACCAGGATATACCACTTAAAATTTACCTTTTTATCTCTATCCACCTTGACTTTTTGACCAAGTTTTACTGATTTAATAGTCTTAAATCAAAAACTACTCCAACAGTGACATTTGAAGATTATCCCTCCGTTTGTAACTTCAGAATCGTGTAGAAATTGCTAAGAAGAAAAGCAGAGGCGTGATTTAAAGAAGATATTACACATATAGGTCTTGAAAAGGTGAAACTTTGAACCGATAACTACAAGGATACTGACCAAGGGTATTCAGAATCATATATGTATATTATATTTTTGGTGTAAAGAGTTCATTAGATACTAAATCGTTTCTCTATGCCTACAAATAAAGCATTGATCGAATAGTTTCTGAATAAATTGCGAAGAAGATAGAGAACCCCTCCTTCTTTTGAAGTCATAATTATTATTATGGAAATTATATAATTTGACTTGTAAATTTAAATTGAAAGAAGTCAACTTAAGAATTTTGATAGAAAGCTACATCGCTCCGAGACAAATGTAGATACATGGATGAAAATTTCAACTAGGTACTAAATCAAAAAAGGTACTAAAGTGTTTCCCTCGGTCAGTCGGGGTGCGGAGCTAGTTACCAATAATCCTAATACGATATAGGTAGGTATATACCCACAGAACAAAAAAAACAAGGAGATACCCAATGGAAATGCCATACGATAATAATGAAAGGTGATGAAAGTCGAAGCTTTGTATGCATTCACTGAAATAATTACATAACTTCACGCCTGTATACCCCGAAGGGGTAGGCAGAGGTGTATTTCACACCCACGATACGCCAGTTATGTTAAGGTCCCAATGTAATAGGGGGCGAGCCTATTGCCATCTACCGGACACAATATCAAGCGAGCGATAATTACTATTTATTAATGCACCCTTAACTACGAAAAGTCAGAGGGTGTGTGCCCGGGGCGACTGAGGATCGAACTCGAGACCTCGTCTCAGCAGTCCGTTACGTACGCCACTGGGCTATCGCCGCTTTTTATATAAAATAATATTAGGTCGTTACATATAATGGAAATAGCTATTAAATTACAGGAATAACGAACTCATGAATTTGTAAGAAAATTTCGGCAATTTCATAGGTAAAGACCTATTATAATGAAATAATTAAGATGATAAACTCCCTTATATGACTCTTAAGCCAGGTTCTTGTTGATATCTGGAACATATTCAGACTTCGCTACTTCTTTCTGTCATGTCGATGATATTTCGTCCTTCAAATTTAGATTACCAAATACGCTGCTATCTTAATCGCAACTATTACTTCATTATATAAGACATGGCGTTCTTCAATAACGCTCATGAAAGATTAACTGATAACACGACAGTAGCTGCTATTGTCGCTTGCAGTAATTATTCAAAGACCGCCACAAGTTAATCTATTGTTCCACTACGTCTCTTTTACCCAATGTTTGTTAAGCCCTATTTTAGCTGCAAACTTTGTACAGGCTCTTTCGTTCAAGTTATTATTGTTACGGATTTCATTGTACTCTATTTCATACAATTACATAGACTAGTGGGCTATGTTAAATAATTTGACTGTGGCTATACTCGTACGTTCTCGATTTCGCTATTACAGATGGACAGCCAGACTACACCAATTCGTGAAATGAAGGCAAAAATATTTATAGTAGGTATGTATACTAGGCCAAAACGAACCTGTAGGTGATGTTTTCCTCTCAGGGTTGAGAAGTCGGACGGCAGTCGCTGATTGTTAATAAGTCTATAAGAAACCTCTAAATATTACGTAATATTACTACTATTGTAGTACCTATATATTTATACCCTGTCTATTATTCAACGTCCTGGCTGCTGCCGATAACGGGGCTTATCAGTTCGTAGGTCCCTAATTCGAGATTGTGAAAAGCAAAAATGAAGGAAAAGATTACCTTTGATCCAACAATTTGAGGCCTACTTTAAAGAATTCAATTGCAACTATCAAATCTTTGGGAGTAATATATTTTCCTCTTCAATGAACATGCAAGAATTCAGTGAAGTTCGCTCCCCTACCAACATAAATAGAGACGAGGCATGAGAAATGCATGTATGCTAATTTAAAGTTTAATAAGTTACACTCCTTTAGAGTTTGCAACTCAAAACTTAATCAAAATAAACACTAATTTACACTTACTCATATCGTAAACTCTTATAGGAACTTCAAGGATAATATGTGAAGTTTATTATATTTATTATATTTGTATTTGTTTTATATAATATATTGTTTTGACACCTAAATTCATAATTTTGAATTAAAAAGCTAAAAAAAAAACATGGAAGGAAGGTAAAGAATTTCTATTTGGTTAAGGACCAACATCGGAAGAACGAGAAAACAACATAGCCGAATGTTACATCAATTGACTGGCTGACTGAATGACATACCTAAAAATATTCCTTTAACGTTAGGCACTTTTCTGAAGCAAGTATATGACAAAGTTCTATCTGCTCTACGTCGTGTTTTTTGAAATTGAAAAATCTCAAAACGGTGCTTAGAAACGTAATACAATTGAATTTTAAAACAGATAATATAATGTATACGTTGTAGACACCTTTTTCAGATCAAGTTAGTTTCAACCAAGTGAAACATATCGACGGCAATTAAATTTCCTATGCCATAAGAAGTACAATTAATGACTGTATATAGGCCACTATCAAGTATTTCCATAACTTGGAGGTCTTGCATTACCGTTCCCTCAATCAAACGAAAAAAAAAGTCGCGCCGCCGCGCCGCCCTGTAAAAACCTTGCAATGCCCTTCTTAAAGAACACCAAATTGTAGTCGCACCTCACTGTACGCAAAGTTTTCGGTTGCAACGTGTGAGGATGAATTGATGATGTTTTCCTGTCTTAAAAGTTGGTCAAGTAAAAAGTCTTATTGAGTCAAATGGAATAATAAATCCAATAACAACCTAATAAACAATTTAATAATAATTCTAGAATTAAAAATACTGTGTAATGCTACTTTTTTTTCCATGCGGAAATCCCCATCGGATACCGCTCCGCCGGCCAGCGGAGGAGATTACGTAGGGCTTGAACCGACTAAAACCGCACGCCGTTTGGAAACCACTGTGTCCTCATCTTGCCCCGGAAAGGGGGGGGGGCTTGTCGCCCCGCCAACCCGGCCTGCTCCTGCTAGGGTGACCGGTGGCCTCACCTGCCACCCCCAGGCCTGCGCTCATGGAGGACGAAGGTCGTTGAGCGACCTCCGGCGTCTGATGAGCCTGCGATGTGCAGCGAGCATGTTGCGGGCTCGGCGGGCCGGGAGGGTTCTAAATCTCTCCCAGGCTCGCTCCGCCACCTACTTCTAGAGCATTACTTGCTCGCAGAAGGAGGCGGCGGTGGTCACGCGCTCGCGCTCCGCTCTATTGCCGCAATCATGCTGCCAGCGAATGCCGCCACGAGATCATGCCTCGGCACCTTTCACGCCAGGCACTCTAGCAGCGTGTGCAGCCCCGAGTCCTCCATCGCGTCGCAGTGATGGCACTCAGACGTTGGCTCCTTCCTGATCCAGTCCCTGAAATTCCCCTTACCGGAGATCACCTGCGTCAGTCGGCACGAGAGGCTTCCGTGTCGCCTCTCTAGCCAATCCTCCATGATGGGCCTTACCGCCGCTATTGCGGCGTGCCCTGCGCTTGGTCACCCAAGTCGTTCGTTCCACTCCCCCACGATGTCCTGGCGGGGCTGCGACGGCAGGGCCTAGTAATGATTTTTGGAATCTTTTAGAAAAAAATATTACGTAGTAAGTTTTAACCTTATTTTCATACACAGTCGACAAATGCGTTGCTAATGGAAAACCCCCACTAGACTTTCGGGTAATTAGATTCGAACTCAGGTAATTTCCAATTACCTAATGTGCTAAAACCGGCTAATATAATCAGTAATTTTGTGTATAAGTTACATTTGAGAAATGAATACAATCATATAGACAAAAAATAACAGCGGCAGTAAATATGAGATCAAAAACTATTTTAAACTACACACGGTGTATAGCTTCATCTCTCTCCCTCGGCTGAGCGGCCCGAAACTGAATTGTTCTTAGCACATCGTAGTAAGGCCCGCCTTGTCGTGGTGGTCGAAAATTCGATTGCTAAATCCGCGTCAGACAAGTCGTTACTCGCTCAGTAGAAATTGTTATACGCTTAAATTGTTAGTTTGATGTATCCTTGTCCAAAATAGGTAGAACCTACATTTATATACAATTTGATATTAACATTGTTAGTTAGTGATAAAATTGCCAAATATTTTAAAATCTTAAGTAGCCAAACAACATATGTCAGCAATTTATTTATTTTTTGCATGGAAATTTGCCCAATGCGTACAAAGTGTGAATTACCTTCTTAAAAAGACGAAACCATATACATGTATACTATGTCAACACATTAGAATGAGTACATTTGCTATACTTTCCTTGCATTAGATTATTGGTAAGTTCATAAAGATTAATACTTAATACTCCTAACAGATCTAACCTCCTAAACTCTCAAAACTGTTGCGCACATTTTCCTTTCCCGTCGCTAATGATTTTCAATTATTTGGTTTATGTAGGTAACGATTCAAATTTTTACTCATTTCGTTTTCATTTAAATGTAATTGCTTGATTTATGACTCTGGAAAATATAGAGCAATTAAGCTCGCATCAGAAACGAAAACAGTGACTTATTTTTGGGTTTCGTAAATGACTGCCGTTTTATTAATGCCCGGGTTACCGAACGGCTGCATATTTTGTAACAAATGGACCTTTTGATTTTCTCAAGTAATCATTCGTTTTCTATTTCATTCAGGACCTAATATTGATACCGACGTTTTTAAAAATTTAATTTTAGTAATTTCCAACTCAAATCTGTAAAACTGCGATTCAAACCCGTTGGCGTACCGTTTACGTGTAATTAAAAAGTAAAAACCATTCTGTAACGAACATAACAAGCAAAGTTGTATAGATTTAGAGAGCATTAGGCGCGTACTCGTTTCGTAACGTTTTCATATGTACCTAATAAAAAAAAAGATTCATTTTTCTTATCTACTCATTAGTCAATTTTACTCATTAGGCATTCAGATACTATTTCAATAAGATTAAAGATTGCATCAGCCAGAGACATTAATTTATTTATAGTTCCGATTAGTAGAGGTATATTATTATCTTGCTAAGTATATTTTATAAGCGAATTATTTTTATCAAAAATTGTAACGAGAAAATAATACAATTTTACAAGCTGTGTTAATTAGAAAAATAAGTAATTACCGGAGTCGATCTTCATCATCAATGGTATTTTAGAACTTCTTTTCTTCGAAAAACATATTTTATTAAGCCTTAATTATAAGTGTAGCATCTTGTAATTTAATTCCGCTCTTTTGTATTTTATTTCTTTTTCTAGCTCTTCAGGTTGACAAAGTGATATAAATAATTAGGTAAATTATTTTATTAAATCCACAAATGCTGATAAATATATAAAATACTTATTTTGTGAGTTGAATAAATAACAAAAATTGTGTTATTACATTTAAATTATATAAAATATAATTTTACCGGTTACTATGTAGTTAGTTGCTAACAAAATAATGTTTTACTCACCGTCGACACGCGGAGTTGCGCGAAACTTCAAAAGTAACCAAAAGTTCGTGTATAGTGTTCAAATTAGTAAAATAAATCACTAAAAACTCTGTCACAGCTCACTCGAAAATATCGTTGTTGGAAAATAAATCTGTAAGTTATATTATGTGTATGTATCCGTCGCCAAGTTCTCTGTTGGAACGTTTGGGCGCGCCAAAGTTGTGTGCCGATGGCTTCGGGCTGCCTGCTTATATCTCTCAGAAAGCGGAGCCTGCGCGCATGCGCGACATCCATTCAAGTCATTCTTTCAATGACCGCCCTGAAACACGTCATCATATTTAAATAATAATATTTTAATCATCGTTTTTATTAAATTTTAACATTACAAAGGGTCACACCTCAATACCCACCTACCCTAAAGTCTTCGACTTCACGACGACGCGACGCGTTGAAAAATACGTTATTTCGAAAATACGGCAGCTTAAACGATGGATTTTTTTTTAGAATATTACTTAGTAACCGAAATTACTACTATTTCCCCTAACCAGGTAACCTAAATTTTTGGTGTTAGGTCTGAAGTCACATCAGTAGTGTAATGACCAAGATTCGAACCTCCCTCGATCGTTAGGCCGACCATTAAGTTACTAATGATGAGAATTGAATAATGATGATCCCTTTTTCAACTTTTACTATCTTCCCCTCTGTAGGTGACAACTTTACCATTTAGCTACCGATGATGATAATTTATTTGATGATTGTTCTTTTATTTTAAGTGAGTCTTGCCTCCCTTCAATCCCATTTTCCAGTTTCCTTATCTTCGACTGTAGGTGACAACCCGTAAGTGACACCTCTAATATTGCAGCGTTCAGAGGATACGGTAAATGTTCGTCGGGACGAGATCCTCTTCAAAAAGGTAGGATTGCCCGCAATGAGGGCCAACACCTGCCTGGACTCGTAAGCACTCCGTTCCAAGTTCCATGCTGAAAAAGATGAGTTGAGAGAGCGTAATATTTCAAGTCAGTGCATAGGGTTGTTCGTGATTAGGTACTCTTACGTCCACACCCAGGACCAGGGGTGCGAGGGATATGCTCTATACCTTACACCCCGGCGTCTAAAGACCCGAGACGGTGTGCGGTTTTAGTCGGTTCAAGCCCGATATAACCACCCCCGCTGGCCGGCGAGGGGAGCTTACGTCTTACTCTTACACGCAAAAAGAGCTGAACGGATCTAGCGAAAATTTAGTACAGGGATATTGATGTATATGTAACGACGTATGCATACATAGCCGCGTGCCGGCGGCGGCTGCGCTTAGCGCGCACCGAAACTATGTTCTTTGGCCAGTAATAAACTAGCGTTAAACGTGTGAACTTGTTTCATTGCTCCGCATACATATCATTTGGCGACGAGGTGTGATTACCTTTTTTTTTTTTTTTTTTTTTTTTTTTCGTGCGGAAATCCCCTCGGATACCCCCCCGCCGGCCAACGGGGGCGGTTATTGAGGTGTGAGTACCTACCCACTATAAAAGAAAAAAAAATAACAATAAGTGCGTATTTGGGACATTTACCTATTTTTGATCACAAAACTAGTGATTGGAAAATTCAAAAAGGTAAATTGACACAGTTTTTGAAAATCAATGCGGTAGACGATGATAAAAAGAGTGGAATACTACTATGCCATTTCACAGAAGAAACGTACCGTTTACTGCTTAACCTCGCATTTCCGAAGGAGCTGGAAAAGCTGAGTTTTGCAGAACTAGTTACATTACTCGATAGCCATTTCAAGGAAAAACAGTGCACATTCGCGGACAAAGCGAATTTTTTTAGTGCCACCAGGAAGTCAGGTGAGACCTTAGGAGAATGGGTGGCGCGATTAAGAGGTCTTGCGACATATTGCGACATCGGCACCGCCTTGGAAACGAATTTGAGAGATCGTTTCGTCCTAGGCCTGAGCCCAGGCCCAGAACGCGACAAGCTGTTCGAGAAGCATCCGTCAAAGCCTGTCGGAGGCTATTGAACTGGCAGAACAGGTGGCATGTGCTAAAGAGGCGAAGGCTATGGTAGACACCAGTTCGGAGGCTGTTTCGGTTAAGGACGAACCAGTATACCAAGCGAGATTCCAAGGACGAGCTAACCGGGGACGTGGCTCCGGTAGTACAAACACGGCGGCGGCTCGCCGCGATAATGATCGGTGCTCGGTTTGCGGACTAAAAAATCATTGTAGTGACAAATGTCGTTATAAGAACTATAAGTGTCAAAAGTGCGGTGAAAAAGGTCACTTAAAAAAAATTTTGCGGTACTTCAAAGGTTAACCATATGGACTGTAAAAATAGTCGGAATGTTCACCTGCCACAGGATGCGGATTGCGATGAGTGCCAAAATTTTAACATAAGGTACGTGGCTGAGAAGCCTATTCTAATACAATTAGTTTTAGGAGATCAATTAGTAGAAATGGAACTAGATTCAGGGTCTGGCAGTAGTGTTATTTCACAGAATTTATACACTAAAACGTTTTCGCATTACCAATTACAAAACTGTCATATAAAAATGTGCTTGTACGACGGGCATAAAATTTCGCCGTTAGGGTTTTTTTTTATAACCACAACGCCGTTAGGGTTTTAAAACAACAAGGTCAACCGCCCGATACTTCCCCCGAGGTGAGCACTGATAATCAAGGAGTCATGAATACCCCTGTGGTCACTGATAATAGTGAGATGCCGGCGGACGACAATGATGAGAGGGAAGTATGGGGCGATTGTGAGACAACGGAGAGTGAGGGTGTGGTCGTGGATGCTGTAGCAACGCCGCCTACACCAGCGCCGGCAGCAGAGCAGTCCAGAATTCCGGTGCCTACGGGTAACGAACCCTTAAGGACCGTTGAGCCGAACGTAGGCGTAACAGTAGTGCCATCGTCCACACCCTCACGCTCAAGGCGTCTTAGGACAGCGGTGGACTATAAAAAGTATTTTTAAGTTTACATTATTCTATGTTTATAATTTTGTTTTTAACAAGTTGTTATTTATAAAGTATTATTACCTTTTGTACTTATCGAATAAATTATTATTGTCACCAGGTTTGAAAATCTAAGTGTGAAGGAATGATGTATATGTAACGACGTATGCATACATAGCCGCGTGCCGGCGGCGGCTGCGCTTAGCGCGCACCGAAACTATGTTCTTTGGCCAGTAATAAACTAGTGTTAAACGTGTGAACTTGTTTCATTGCTCCGCATACATATCAGATATATTATAGTCTGGAATAACACACGGGTTACTTTTTTTCCGGGACCAGGTTCCCATGTGTTACGGGTACGGGAACAGAATTCCAGGTAAGCGGAGCCGCGGCTGTTTGGAAGAAACTCCTCTATTAGTGCACAACAAAGTTCTAACACATATACATACATAACTTCACGCCTGTATCCCCGAAGGGGTAGGCAGAGGTGTATGACACACCCACGATTCGCCAGTTATGTTTAGGTCCCAAAGTAATAGGGGGCGAGCCTATTGCCACCTACCGGGCACATTACTAAGCGAGCGATTATTAACATTTTTTAATACACACATAACTAAGAAAAGACAGAGGTGTGTGCCCGGGGCGATAAGGGATCGAACTCGAGATCTCGACTCAGCAGTCCGTTACGTACGCCACTGGGCTATCGCCGCTTTTTCCTATTATACAAAAAGGTATTGATGCCAGTACGGACTTATAGTATCCAGCTCTGGGGCTGTACCAGTAAGAGCAATCGTCAGATCATCCAACGATTATTATAAAACAAAGTGCTCAGGGATATATTGAATACGCCCTGATACATCCGGAACTGCGATCTACACCGGGACCTAAACATCGATGTCGTAGATCGTGTTATGCAAAAATGTGCAGAAGCTTACGAAAACAGACTTCATCAACATGTGAATTTTGAGACAATCCAGCTTCTGACATCACTAACATAGTAAGCAGACTGAAACGGATGAAACCGTTCGAGTTAGTGTAGTATTTTAGTGACAGATACATAAATGTAGTAATAAGTGGAAGTGAAAGTGCAAGCAAGTGTACAAACAACGCATGAACAAAGTGTCTTCGCCTTAATACAAACTAAGAACTGTTAATGGACGCATACTTAGATATATGTTTACGTATTAATTTCGGTGAAATTTATTTACTTATTAGTTAACAAGGGTAGATTGTAATATAAATAAAATATTGTACTCAGTACATTCTTGGAAAAAAGAATGACGGGTTGCACTCCGGGAGTGCCGGCAGAAGTGAAAACTTGAATATTAACGTTGTGCATTTTTGATATTTTGGAATGGTTAGGGAATAAATTTGCACGAATTGCTTTAATTATCAATATAAAAGTACTATCATTTATGTAGTAACATACAATGTTCATTTATTGCGCTATCGTCCACAAACATGACAATTTATATTACATTAAAAATTTAACACTTCAGAATTATTACAATTATTTTACATTAAAAAGTTTATCTCTCAGAAAAATCAACTTCCATCCATAATTTCAACGACTTTTTCACCATCATTATTACCAGAACCATCATCGCCAATGTATTTATAAAGTACTCACTCATTTTCTTTCGCTATTTCTTCGTCATTTTTTTCATTAATAGATGCACTTTGTTTAATTTCCATTTTATCTCAATAGATTTATGGCACAAAATAGAATAAATATTACAAAAAGTTATATGATGACAAAAAGCGTTTCTTGCGCCTGAGTCGGAATCGATCTCAGTCTTGACGAAGTCAACGACCACTCATTAGACGAACGCGCCACCAATGTTGTTAAGTACAATGTGAAATTAGCGCTTCTATATTTGGTGTCTTACGTTCAGGTCACGTGTTTACTGACGCGAGTTAAACCTTTTTTACCCATTACAAAAAAAAGTGCACAACGCCGCTAAAGAAGTTTTCACTTCAAAAACTTGTCATCCAGGTTCGTTCTGCCATTCTGGCGTGTTAGAGTAATAACATCCATCCATTCAAACTTTCGAATTTGTAGTAATTATAGTAAGATTAGACAGTAGTATAAATATATATAGTAGCCCTTCTTTATTTAATTCGTAATTTCCGGTCATAAAATTCAATTTCCTCAAAATTTACTTACACCGTTAAAACAAAGTTACTAAGTTCTTAAAAATTGTTTGAGTGAAAACAGCTAATGTTATTTTAATTGAAACTGTTTAGTGAATAAACTACAAAATGATCAAGATAATTCACCCAATATGTTATTTGCATTTCATAATGTTTGTTCAGATGAAAGACTTTAGGATGTTGGGCTAATCCCAACTCATATGTCATGGACGAGTGCCGGGGCCTGCTCCCTGGACACACTGGCAGAGTGCTCAGAGTAGATGAAGCGGCAGCGTATCCTAGAAGCAGTCGTCAAGCATTAGCTCCGGTAGACAAACAATACTATCAGACAATTGCGTTCCCACTTACTAATGATAAGTGTGATGGATTGCCAGATCTATTTAAAAGATTAAGAATTAACCTTACGGTGATTGAAAAAATATAATTTCAATTCTTCAATAGTTACTGCATTCCATTTAATCAACCCTCTTTAAGCCAAGAATAAAGTTCCCACGAATAAAGTTACACAATAAAAAAATTAAAAAAAACAGGTAGTCAATGTTGGGGTGCGACTGGTTGGATCACCTCCAAGTTTGGTGCACCCTGGGCAACGTGGGCGATGACGCATCATATATTGCTCCTCTGGAGTAGCTGGCGTCAACGTCAACGGCCAAGAGTCCGACCAACCGGCCCTTTTCAGGGCCAGCTGACCCCATTGCACGAGGGGGTCGGGGTATGGCGGGCCTGCAAGGCCCGCGGTGGTGGTAGCTCCAGGTACCCCTCTGCTGTTATCAGAGGGGATACTGCGAGCGACGTGTTGATCCGAGGGGATCAGGGGACGGGTCGGCCCACTGCTCGCGCAGGGGCTGACGGGCATTCGTGCCGCCGTCGGTGATGGGAGGGGTGGCTGCCCTTCCGCGTCGCGTAATCTCCGGGTGATCGTCATGGACCTGCATGCTAGCCACATGCGGGAAGATGTGATCTCGGAGGACGCGGGGCTTGCCTTGATTGGCCGGCCCGCGACAAGGAAAAGTCTATAAGACCCGACAGCGAAGTCGTAAAAACCTGTGGACACCTGGGGACCTCCACAGTATGTACCCCGCTTCCCGGAATGAGCGTCACCCGGGAAGTGTATTTATATCGACTCATACTCGTGGGACTCATATGGACAATACATTAAAAAACCAAAACCCCCCCAAAAACCAAGCGAAACAGTCTGCGCGGAGGTCGCGCAGCAGTCATGCGTGGAGGTCACGCCAAAAACCGCGGTAGTGTCGGAGAAGTTCGACACTGCTAGCGAGAGGAGCAGGGCGAGCAGCCCGCTGGGATTGGGCGTGAAGGCTGCCCAGAAGCGGAAGCGGCGCACCAGGAAGCCTAGGCCGAAGGAGGACGTGTCGGATGAGGAAATTACCCTCACCGGGACGGCCTCCTCCAGCAGTGATGAGGTGGCAAAGCCGGCGTCCAAGGTGGCCGCAGGCCGCCGAGGGGCGCGAGGTGGCACGAGGGCTGGCCAATCCATCCGAGCCCCCTCGAACACTGGGAAAGCCGCAGCCAAGTCGCCGCCGAGGCCTTCCACCTCTGCGGCACCGGAGCTGGGCAGGAGGACACAGTCACTCTTGGAGAGTCTCCAGAGAGTGGCTGCATCGTCCCAAGGGTCCCCGGACCCAAAACAGGAGGAGATGCTGAACATCGTGTTCGGCATCGCCTCCGAAAATGAGGCCCTCGCGGCGGAGCTGGCTGAGTCCCGTCGGGAGACAGCTCGGCTCTCTGCCGCTCTCGAGGAGCTGCAGAGGGTGGTAGCGAGCTCTGCGCAGCTAGTGCCGCCAGCACAACCCGCGCTGCCGGTGCGGGTGACGAGGTCGTCCCGGTTGGCGCAACCGGCACAGCCGGCGCTACCAGCGCAGCACCTGGCACAGCCGACGCGGCCGGCGCGGTCGCTGGGAACGACGCGGTCCAGCGAGCCACCGGCGGAGTCCTGGCTCCCGTATATGGAGGCGCTGGAGGAGCGCATGATGTGTCGGATGGAGGCCTTAATGGACTCCATCCGCCGTCCGCCTCTGGCACCCCCGGGCTGCCGGCTACTCGGCTGCAGCGAAGAAGGGCCCCACCCGCCCGGCTGCAGGTGCGACCCTGCCGGAGCCGGCTCCTCAGCCCCCTCCCGCGCAGGGGAAGGGCAAGGGCAAACGCAAGGGGAAGACGTCCCCAGCCCTGGCCCCAGCCCCAGCCGTGGCTCCGACTACCTCCACCCCACTGGAAGGGGGCTGGGAGGTGGCTGGAGCCAACAAAAAGAGCCCTAGCGGCTCGGCTGAGGGAGTCGCTGGACGCAGCCGACGTCCGGGTGTCCAGGCCCATTAAATGCGCAGAAGTGCGCATTACGGGCCTGGACGACTCCGTCACGGCAGAAGAGCTCAGGCTCGCCATGGCGGAGGCCGGGGACTGCTCCCCGGACACAATTAAGGCCGGAGCTATCCGCTTCGGCCGCGGTGGACAGGGGGCAGCAGTTGTCGGCTGCCCCATCGCGGCGGCCCAAAAGGTCGCAGACGGGCGGAGCCTCCTGGTGGGAGGCTTCCTGAGGGCGCAGGCACGGCTCCTGCAGGCCCGACCGGCCAGGTGCTTCAGGTGCCTGTCGGTGGGCCATGTGGGGTGCACTGCACGGCGGAGGTAACGGCGGGTGACCGCTGCTTCCGCTGTGGCCAGCCCGGTCATAAGGCCGGCACGTGTAGCGCCCCGTTGCACTGTTTCAGATGTGCAGCGGGGGGCAAGCCGGCTGACCATAGGGTTGGCAGCAAGGGCTGCGCCGGAGGGGAGCCGAAGCCGGGAGGCCGGCCTTCCGCCCCTAGTTCGCCGCGGGATGCGGAGATGGGGGTTCCATAATGGATCCTCAACTCCGCATCCTGCAGGCGAACGTTGGCCACGGTGCCCATGCTCAGGACCTTCTGCGCCAGAGCATGGCACAGTGGGCCATAAATGTCGCCGCTGTCGCCGACCCATACACCCACCGGTTCCTCGGGCCTGCCTGGGAAACCGCGCTGGATGGGTCGGCGGCACTGGTGCACAACCCTGCCGCCGGCAGCCCCCCTCTTGCCGTCGTTGCAAGGGGGCCCGGCTGCGTGGCGGCGGCGGTTGGGGATATAGCGGTCGTGGCCGCTTATATCACGCCGAACCGAGACCAAGCTGCATATGAGCAATGGCTCCGTCAGCTGGCCGTCGTCGTCAATGCCTGCCAGCCCCGTCCGGTCCTTGTGCTCGGGGACTTCAACGCCTGGTCGTATGCCTGGGGTTCCCGACACGAAAGGGGCGCGACAGGGCATAGAGGCAGGGCACTGGTGGACTGGGCCGCACGACTCGGCCTAGTCCTCCTAAATCGGGGAGCCGTGGACACGTTCGTGACCTCGAGGGGTAGCTACATCGTGGACCTATCGTTCGCGAGCCCCTCGTTGGCGCGACGTGTTCAGGGCTGGCGCGTCGTTTTGGGGGAGGACACAAGTTCGGATCACCGACACATTCGGTTTGACGTGTCCCCCCCTGCGAGCGACGCGCCGGCTGCACCGGCTCCACCCGAGCCACGTTGGGCGCTTAAGCGACTTGATCGGGAGCTCCTCCTGGAAGCCGCCTGACCCGTGTCTGTGACGCGGCGATGCCTAGGGCTCCGCCCTATAATCCGAGGGGTCAGGTCTACTGGTGGTCGTCGGAGATCGCGCAGCTCAGACGGGGCTGCGTGATCACGCACCGCCGGTGGGCCCGATTCCGTAGGAGGCGTCGCCGTCCCGCAGATGCGGAGGCCCGAGAGGCGGAGTTGTACGAGGGATACAGGGAGGCCAGACGGAGGCCCTCCGAGCGGCGATAAGGCGTTCCAAACGGGACGCCTTTCGCGAGCTGCTGGAGACGCTGGAGCGGGACCCTTGGGGGCGGCCCTACCGGATGGTGAGGGGCAAGCTGCGCCCCAAGGCCCCGCCGTTAACCCGGTGTCTCCAGCCGGGTCTGCTCGGAGGAGTTGTTGGCTCCCTGTTCCCAGCGCGGGCGGTGGAACATGTTCCACCGCAGATGATTCCGCCTCGGTTGCGCATGGCGCCCGACGTGGAAGACGACGACGTGCCCGAGGTCACTTGGGTAGAACTAGAGCTGGCGGTGAGAAGGCTAAGAGCCAAACACACCGCCCCGGGACCCGACGGCATTCCAGGCCGAGCGTGGGTCCTAGCTCTAGTCGACGACGCTCTCGAGCCCCGACTGAGAGGGCTTCTCAGCGCATGTTTGGAGCGGGGCCAGTTTCCGAAATTGTGGAAGACGGGGAAACTGGTCCTCATCCGAAAGGACCGGCGGACTCGCCGTCCGCCTACCGGCCCATAGTGTTGCTCGACGAGGTGTGCAAGCTCTTTGAAAGAGTAATTGCGAAGCGCCTCGTCGAGCACCTCTCAAGAGTGGGGCCAGACCTGGCGGATGGCCAATATGGCTTCCGCCAGAGGCGCTCCACCGTGGATGCCATCATGCGCGTGAGGGCTCTGGCGGAGGATGCAGTAGCCCGGGGTGAGGTGATGTTGGCGGTGTCCCTGGACATCGCCAACGCGTTCAATACCTTGCTCTGGAGTTGCATTAGGGAGGCGCTCGTGTATCACGAAGTGCCTCTCTACCTCCGCCGCATAGTCGGGGCGTATTTGACGGAGAGAGCCGTCATCTACCCAACCGTGACCGGTCTCGGTCGGCGTGAAATGTCGTGCGGTGTTCCACAGGGATCGGTCCTGGGGCCGCTCCTGTGGAACATCGGATACGACTGGGTGCTTCGCGGTGAGCTCGTAGGTGGTGCCGCCGTCACGTGCTACGCGGACGACACGCTCGTGACGGCGTGCGGGGCGACGTACCGCGAAGCGACCCGAAAGGCCACGACCGCGGTTGCCCAAGTCGTTAGGCGGATCCGGCGGCTGGGTCTCGAGGTGGCCCTGCATAAAACCGAGGCCCTGTTCTTCCATGGGCCTCGGAGCAAGCCACCCGAGGGATCCAGTCTCATCGTGGGAGGAAATCGCATCGGCATCAAGCCCCAAATGAAATATTTGGGGCTCGTGCTCGACGGCCGATGGGACTTCGGAGAGCACATCCGAGGTCTGGCCCCCAAATTGAAGGACACAGCTCTTGCTCTGGCTCGGCTGTTGCCCAACATGAGGGGGCCCGATGACTCCTGCAGGAGACTCTACGCGGGGATCGTGCGGTCCATGGCCCTGTATGGGTGCCCAATATGGGCGGAGGCCCTGAGGACCAGAACTGTGCAGATGCTGCGCGCTCCGCAGCGGGTTCTGGCCATCAGGGTCATCCGAGGGTACCGCACGATCTCCTTCGAGGCGGCGAGTCTCCTTGCCGGAACTCCGCCATGGGACCTGGAAGCGAGAGCCCTTTCGCAACTGTACCAGTGGCGAAAGGAGGCGCGGGAGCAGGGATGGAACCCCGAGCCTCGAGAAATCGAGGCCGTGCAGTCCCAGCTCCGCCAGGCCATCGTGGTGAAGTGGAAGGAACGACTTGGGCGACAAAGCGCAGGGCACGCCGCAATAGCGGCGGTAAGGCCCATCATGGAGGATTGGCTGGAGAGGCGACACGGAAGCCTCTCCTACCGACTGACGCAGGTGGTCTCCGGGAAGGGGTGCTTCGGGGATCACCTGCATCGGATCAGGAAGGAGCCAACGCCTGAGTGTCATCACTGCGACGCGAGCGAGGACTCAGGGCTGCACACGCTGGCGGACTGCCCGGCGTGGGAGGCGCCGAGGCGTGACCTCGTGACAGCCATCGGGGTGGGAGTCCTCTCGCTCGGCAGCATGCGGCTGCGGCAATGGTGCGGAGCGCGAGCGCGTGGGCCGCAGCCGCCTCCTTCTGCGAGCATGTAATGCTCGCGAAGGAGGTGGCGGAGCGCGCCCGGGAAAGACTTAGAACTCTCCCGGTCCGCCGAGCCCGCAACTTGCTCGCCGCGCGTCGCAGGCAACTCAGGCGCCGTAGGTCGCTTAACGACCTCCGTCCTCCATGAGCACAGGCCTGGGGGTGGCGGGTGAGGCCACCTGTCACCCCAGCAGAAGCAGGCCGAGGCGGTGGGGCGACTAGCGCCCCTCCCCCAAACCGGGGCAAGACGGGGACACCGTGGTTCCCAAACCCGAGGGGGCCATCTCGAAACCGGAGATGGCCCAGGGTCAGTCGGGGTGCGAGGGATATGCTCTATGGGCAACCTTACACCCCGGCGTCTGTAGACCCGAGACGGCGTGCGGTTTTAGTCGGTTCAAGCCCGACATAACCGCCCCCGCTGGCACGCGGGGGGTATCCGAAGGGATTTCCGCACGATAAAAAAAAAAAACCGAATATATCGGTGATCCGAACTTGTCTCCTCCCCCAAAACGACACGTCAGCCCTGAACACGTCGCGTCAACGAGGGGTTCGCGAATGATATGTCCACGATTGATCTGGCTCTCGAGGTCACGAACGTGTCCACGGCTCCCCGATTTAGGAGGTCTAGGCCGAGTCCTTCGGCCCAGTCCTCCAGTGCCCTGCCTCTATACCCCGCCGGGCCCCTATCGTGACGGGAACCCCACGCCAACGACCAGGCGTTGAAGTCCCCGAGCACAAGGACCGGGCGGGGGTGGCAGGCATTGACGACGACGGCCAGCTGACGGAGCCATTGCTCATATGAGTCAGCAGCTATGTCTCGGCTCGGCGTGAAATAAGCAGCCACGACCGCTATTTCCCCAACCACCGCCGCCACGCACCCAGGCAACGACGGCAAGGGGGGGGCTGCCGGCGGCGGGATTGTGCACCAGTGCCGCCGTCCCATCCAGCGCGGTTTCCCAGGTAGGCCCTAGGAACCGGTAGGTGTATGGGTCGGCGACAGCGGCGACATTTATGGCCCACTGTGCCATGCTCTGGAGCAGAAGGTCCTGAGCACGGGCACCGTGGCCAACGTTCACCTGCAGGATGCGGAGTTGAGGATCCATTATGTAACCCCCATCTCCGCATCCCGCTGTGAACTGGAGGCGGAAGGCCGGCCTCCCGGCTTCGGATCCCCTCCGGCGCAGGCCTTGCTGCCAACCCTGTGGTCAGCCGGCTTGCCTCCCGCTGCACACCTAAAACAGTGCAGCGGGGCGCCACACGTGCCGGCTTTGTGACTGGGCTGGCCACAGCGGAAGCAACGGTCACCTGCCGTCACTTCCGCCGTGCAGTGCACCCCCACATGGCCCACCGACAGGCACCTGAAGCACCTGGCCGGTCGGGCCTGCAGGAGCCTTGCCTGCGCCCTCAGGAAGCCTCCTACCAGGAGACTCCGCCCGTCTGCAACCTTTTGGGCCGCCGCGATGGGGCAGCCGACAACTGCTGCCCCCTGTCCACCACGGCCGAAGCGTATCGCTCCGGCCTTAACTGTGTCCGGGGAGCAGCCCCCGGCCTCCGCAACGGCGAGCCTGAGCTCTTCTGCCGTGACGGAGTCGTCCAGGCCCGTAATGCGCACTTCTGCGCATTTAATGGGCCTGGACACCCGGACGTCGGCTGCATCCAGTGACTCCCTAAGCCGAGCCGCTAGGGCGTCGGCTTTGGGGCCACTGGCGGCGCCGGGGACCTCAAGAAGCCAGGCTCCCGTCCGTGTGCTCTTGCACCGGACGCCCGGAATCTCGAGGGCCTTGAGGTCCACGTTGGCCTTTACCCTGGCCAACACCTCGGCATACCCCATGCCTCTCGACGCGGCCTCCGCCGTCAGAGTGACGACGACGGCAGTAGTGCGAGGGGCACGGAGTTTCCCCGGCGCTGCCTTCGCGGCAACCGCGGCCCTCCTGGCCTTCTTGGCGGCCTTCTTGGCGGCCTTCCGCCTCTTCTAACTGGCTCCAGCCACCTCCCAGCCCCCTTCCAACGGGGTGGAGGTAGCCGGAGCCACGGCTGGGGCTGGGGCTGGGGCCAGGGCTGGGGACGTCTTCCCCTTGCCCTTCCCCTTGCCTTTCCCCTTCTCCTGAGTGGGAGGGAGCCGAGGAGCTGGCTCCGGCAGGGATGCACCTGCAGCCGGTCGGGTGGGGCCCTTCTGGGTTGCAGCCGCATAGCTGGCCACCGGCGGCGCCAGAGGCGGACGACGAATGGAGGCCTTACCATTCGACTCATCATCCGCTCCTCCAGCGCACGAGTAGCCGTCACCCAGGGCTCCTCCGGTGGTTGGGCCGGCAGCCGCACCGATCGCGCCGGCTGCTCCGCCTGCGACGACTGCGCTGTCTGTGCTGGCTGCGTCGACCGTGTCGATCGCGTCACCCGCGCCGGCTGCTCCGGCTGCGCCAATTGCGCTGGTGGCACCGGTTGCGCCGAACTCGCCACCACCCTCTTCAGCTCCTCTAGGACTGCAGCGAGCCGGGCCGTCTCCCGCCGGGACTCGGCCAGCTGTTCCGCGAGGGCCTCATTCTCGGAGGCGATGTTGAACACTATATTCAACATCGCCTCCTGTTCGGGGCTTGGGGACCCCCGGAACGACGCGGTCACCCTCTGGAGTTTCTCCAAGAGAGACCGCGTCCCACCGCTCGGCTCCGGCACCGCCGAGGTGGAAGGCCTCGACGGTGACTCTCGCATAACCCCCCCAGGGGCTGAGGGCGCTCGGGTGGATGGCCCAGCCCTCGTTCCCCCTCGCGCCCCTCGGCGGCCTGCAGCGACCTTGGACGCCGGCTTCGACGTCTCGTCACTGCTGGAGGAGGAGGAGGTCGTCCCGGTGAGGGTATAATCCTCATCCGAGACGTCCTCCGCCGCCTGAGCCTTTGCTCGCCTCCTCCGCTTTCGGGTCCTCTGTACCCCCAGACCCAACGGGCTACTTGCCCGACTTCGCTCGTTGGCGGTGTCGAAACTCTCCGACACCGCCGAGGTATTTAGCATCACCTCCACGCATGACTGCTGCGCGATCTCCGCGCAGACTCCGTCATTTTCGCTGTCCTGTTTCTTGCCGAGTCCGTTGTTTTTATTAGTGTTCCTGTCCGTATTATTTGTGATATTATGATTTATATTCATAGCATATCCCACGAGTATGGGGGAAAGGTGGTCCATCCAGGCGGAGCCCCCTGCACCTGGATAAGCCTATATACTATGGAGGTCGGCTGGTATCCATAGGTTTTTACGACTTTGCTGTCGGGTGTTATAGACTTTTCCTTGTCGTGGGCCGGCCAATAAAGGCAAGCTCTCCGGTCAGCAAGTTCACAGCGTACCCTTCTGGAGCCACCAGTCAGGTCGTTGCTGATCACCTGTCGATTACGGAACGCGAGAGGATGGCTAGTCCTCTCTCACCGGCGGCGGCACAAGTGCCCGTCGGCCCCTGCGTTAGCAGTGGGCCAACCCGCCCCCGGATCCCCCAGGACCCCATGGTGGCCTCAGCCACAAACACCATCGCTCATCCTGTCTCCTCTGAAAGCAGAGGAGTACGGAGAGCGATGTGTTCCCGCCACGTTGGGTATTAGCCGACGATCAATGCCAACCCCATGAAGGGGGAAGCCATTGACCGCCGCCCAGGGTGTACCGGCCGCTCCGATTCCGCTCCCCCCGGACTGCAGCGGGATCGGAATCGGAACGACACTCGAGGAGGTTACCCAACACACACCCCTGCTACTGTGTACCTACTGTGTGTTGCCAAATTTCATGATTTTAGGTTAACGGAAACTACCATATAGGTTTTCGATCCAAAACCTATAGGGTACTTCCGGTTAACCTAGAATTGTCAATTTTGGTTAAAAGAAGGGTCTTATTATACACACAGGAAAAATATAAACCCATTATGTTTTTCCTATACTTAGCACAAGTAAAAAATAAAAAAAGTTGAAAATTAAGGCAAATTTTGGTACTTACAAGTTTTCGCGAAAGTCGACATTTGCCTATTTATTTTTACCATGTTGACTCAGGACCTTGATTTTTATACAAGGGTTCCCTTTTTTACCTTTTGAGGTACGGAATTCTAAAAACGGTCACGGATGCAATGGGCAGTATGTCATAAGAAGTCTACACAACTTCTAAGACTTGTAGAATTAATTGTTAACTCCATGAATTAAACGATCCTTAGATACTAAAGTTAGGAGCCATTCCACATTGCGTTAAAATATCGTGAAGCGCAGCGATTAAAGCGATGTATCAAACTTAAGAACCACTGATAAAAGTTCTTAGCTCACTTGCTAAAGCGGGATCTATTCACAGTCATCAAATTCAAGGGTAATATAGAAACTTGCATAATCTTCTTGGAAGATCAGCGGCTAATATGAACTAGTTTGTAACTATATAGAAGGACTTAGAATCTCTTTATTCGCTGGACGAATCAGATACTACGAAATTCTCTACATTTACTTGTAGGTACGTAATATTTTAAAACTGTGTGGTTTACTTCTGGATATGTTTTTCTTTCTTGATCTTATTTTCTCTCCTTCAGGATTTTGAGTTAAGAAATTAAGCATTATTAAATAGTAAAGTAAGTACACGTACACTATCCTTTTTTACGTGTTAAAGCCCCACGTAGTCTCGTGACTAGGTACTAAACCGGTTTTTTTATTAATCGGTCCGACAATTGACTGCGTTCCGCTGGATAGTAAGAAGCTAGGGTGAAATCCAGAACACTTAGGTAAGGGCCGCCATTCCAGGTGCTGATGATCCTAAAATGATAGTCCCTAACTTGACGGCTTCGACAGAAGCTCTTTCACGCCCAGCTTAAAGAACCTGGGATTGTAAGAATAGAGAAAAATGTGTGCGGGTAGAGCATTCCAGTTTTTTATCGTGCGACAAAGAAATGAAGTTCCGAACCGCTTATTTTTAGACGGGAATTTTCAGCACGTATTATTCTGGATAGGAAGGGAGACGGTGAAATTAGCTAAAATAGTTCATCAGAATACTCGCCGTGATACAGGCGCTAAAATGCTGCTAGAAGGACAACGTATCTACTGTATCTGTATCTATGGTATCTACAGATAACAAAAAATGTTTCGAAAAGCATTGCGAAAAAGTTACCGGAACTCGTTTAAGTTAGCAAAGCTTTATTTCTCAAAGAAACTCCAACACTCGTTTCTCTCGTCTAATCACGTTTAATCCCAAGATAAATATGATACAAAATATGATTACCAATTCAGACTCATGTTATTCTGTTGCAATGAGAACTCGTTCATACCATAATATTAACGTAACTCATCACGATTAGTTCAAGCAAAAAGCAACTCGAATCAAGACATCAATATTCTTTCTTTTCGCATTCAGCATTGTAATATAAATGCTAGGTATCCTTTTTGATGCATAAAAAATTTAAAAGGCGACAGGACTGTTTTCAGTATACTTAACGTAAATACCAGTATTTAAAGTTTACAGCCCCGCATAACGCGCTGTTCTCGTAATGAAAACTCTCATCATAAACATAAACATGAACATTGAAATAACATCGAGTTTTACTTACCTAACTAAATTATTCTACTAGGATGTAATAATATATATTTCTCCTTTATCACGAGAAACTTACTTTTTATAATGTAACACCAAGGTAGTCTTTATAAGTAATAAGAAACATGAAATTGAAATGTATGTTGATCAGCAAGAATCTTTTGTGCATTATGTATGTTTAAGTGAACACTTCCTTAGGGAGTCTACTGTCAATGTGTTCAACTTCGCCAACTTTAAACTTGTAGCAAACAATTGCCGAGTTAGAAAAGAGAGAGGTGGGTATTTAATCCTAGGTCGAGATGACAGAAATTATATGGAGTTATCTATATGTCAGAAATTATATAAAATGGACGCTTTTGAGATCTGTGGTGTTAGAGACATTCAATCAGGAGTTTGTGTCTTGTGTTGCTATCGTAGCCCTTATGATACCAACCTAGAAGTCTTTATGAATATGTTGGATAAATTACTTGAATACCTATTCAATAAGAAATGCTTTATATGTGGTGATTTTAATATAGATATTTTAAGTGATACAAAAAAGAAGACTGACTTTATAAATTTGCTGACTAGCTATAATTTTAGACCACTGGTAGATACCGTAACATTTATACGCAATGACATACATTCCTGTTTAGACAATATCTTAACTAACCTCGAAAACGACAACATTGTAAGCTGCACGGTTGACCACAATGGATTGGCTGACGGTCATGCGGGGTTAATATGCAACACAATTCATGACAGTACCAGGTTGATAAATAGTTATAGTGGATTTAAGATCGTATATAAAAGAACTTATAATATAGTTAACAAAAGTAAGTTTAGAGCATTATTACTAGCCAATGACTTAAATGCTATGGGTCCAAATACATTTCTTACGAAATTTAATGAATATTTCTGTGACAGTTTTAATGCTTACCCAGAGACATCGGTCAACATATATAGAGACCCATATTCATATTATTCATTGGCGAAGGCTGCGAGGCCCACGTTTCGCTACTCACTTCTCTGTAACGTATATCTCTCTATTTGTTGGAGGCTTGTGATAGTTTGAAGGAGGACAATGTTAAGAAAAAACACTTATACCCAATTTTTTTTTATTCTATATTATTATGTGCTCCTAAACTTCTTTTCTGATTTAGTTTTTAAATAAACATTAACATTTAATATTTTTTCTTCTTAAATTTAAACTGACCAATTTTTGTTGTTGTCGTTGTCGTTTCAACAATTGTTAATTGAAGACGACCAAAATTATAGGAAATTTTATTTCAAACAACTTTATGTCAAATCATGTTTCTCGTAACGCCTACCGCTGCTCTGGTATAAAATTAATTTCATTCATTTCAATTTTAAACAACTATGTTTAAAACAGCTGCAATGTAAAATTTCAAATAAATGAGTTTTTAATCAAACAAAAATTAACTCCTTTTTTGAGGTATAAATCGGAAAATATCGATCCTAGGCAAACATTTCTAAGAAAAACAATATGTATTAAATGTAATTCTAAACAACTTTTGTTTTTACCATTTTCGTAGGAAATTGAAAATAAACATGCAAACAATGCACGTTAAATAAAAGCTTTTATAAAAGAAAAAAACCGGCCAAATGCGAGTCGGACTCGCACACCGAGGGTTCTGTACAAACCTGTAGGTATATAAGTAAAAGTTCACCCATCACGACCACCGAGTCATAGTTATGGTATTTTATTGAAAAGAAGTAACTTTAAAATTTTCAAAAATATTTTTTATTATATGATGTAACTAAAAATTTACGGTTTTCGCAATTTTTTCTATATCTGTACTATAAGACGTTACTTCGTACCAAATTTCAAGATTCTAAGTTCACGGGAAGTACCCTGTAGGTTTTGATTCCCGTGCGAGTTTCGAAAATTTGCTGAAATTTGCGGCATAAACGGCTGTATCTTTTGATTGCTTGGGCTTAGAAGTTTTATTTTTTCACAGCTGCAAGGGACAGTAGACCTGAGTATTAGATATAAATTTCAGTTTGATACCTTCACGCGTTCCTGTGAAAAACGGTCTTGACAGACGGACGGACGGACAATGAAGTGATCCTTTAAGGGTTCCGTTTTTTTCCTTTTGAGGTACGGAACCCTAAAAAGAAACATTTATTACGCAAATAACATAACATTGGAAATTAGAAGTATGTTTAGTTTATTCATTAAGAATCTCCAAGTCCAATTGCCAAACGCAAAGGAAATACCTTAATAATCTGGCACACAAGTGCACCTGGCGCTAATTTTTAACTGGAGCCCATCTAGCTAGTGAAACACGGATACAATATAAAAGCTGTAGGAAAGTGTGTATAGCATGAGACTATACGTATATGTACCACGTGTTTTTAGTGTTTACATAGTTTTGACTAGGCAAAATATCGATTCTCACTGTTGGCAATGACCCTTCAAGGCCTGTTCGAATTAGTACACCATCTACATTAGGCAATGAACATCTATAATGTATGTTTCAGGTCATTCATCTCTGTTGCTTTAAAGACTTCAACAGAATAGTCGTACGTGCATTTTTAACAAGCTTTTATTTAAATTGCACTGTTCGTATGTAAGTAGGTTGTACGTCAAAATTTGCAAACTATTTTCTGAGCATTTGTTGACATACGATTGAGCTGAAATTTTGCCCTCAAGTGTAGTTTGAATGACAATGCATTAATATCGTAGCGTGGAGCTGGTCTGATGACGGAGTAGGAAGGTGGCTACAGGAACTTCTAACTTAAACAAGAAAAACTCATTGAGTTTGGGCTCATTTGTTTAGTCTTAGCACACTCTCTTGTTTTGTCATAAGCACAGCCCTTGCACAAAATTATTATTTTCATTTTACTGAACAATATTTCTTGAAATAAATAATGTTCTATTTTTATTTTATTGTCTTTTGAATGACTAATTAAATTACTTTTCCCTTTTTGTGCCTTTATGAAATCGGTTATTTTTTTTGTCAAACAGTACTTATTAGTAAACTAATAGACAACTTTTGACAGCAATATACTAGACAATGGAAGTTGTTCTTTACTTTTCAACTTTTTTGTTAGCTTAGGTAGGTAATTTTCATTTCGTTTTGTTTTAGTTTGGATATGAATTTTAAGGTAGTTGGTCAACTACCTTAAAATAAGGTACAACTACCGTAAAACGATAACCGACCTCCGCGCGAGTGGAGCCGGGGGCATCCGCTAGTTTATAATATTATATACTATTGCGAAGATAACTAGCATTACAAACTCAAAATTCCGATACCTATTCAAATTGTACTTTTTTAACCTGACCACTATGAAACTCATAAAAGAGATAATTCACAAGTATCACCGGGAAATGTAATAGTTAAGAACTAAAAAAAACGCGATTTAACGTGTAAGCACTAAATGTTTCATGTTCAGTGACTATTTACGAGGCGAACAGGACAGCAATTAATATTTTTATTAATGGCCGCCGTCTGCTCATCAATATTCAAATTTCCTTCGAACTGATTTCCATGTTTATGATTATTTGCTGATCGCAATTAAACTTCATGGAATTTTCCGTCAAACGACAACGTTTACTCATGGTGACTATTTATACATTTTTTTTTTTTTTTTAAAGAATATTAGTAACCGAAATTACTAATATTCCCCCTAACCCCTCCAGCTAAGCTAAATTGCTTGTGTTAGGAGTGGGTTCACGTCGATAGTGTAATGGCCAGGATTCGAACCCGGGACCTCTGGATCGTAAGGTCGACTCCTTAACCACTAAGCTACCGACGCTTCCATATTACTTGTCCCGACTGACTGACATACTGACTGATTCATCAACGTAGAGCGTAAACCGCTGAAGCTACAAACTTGAAATTTCGGAAGTAGATGCTTTTTATGTTGTAGGCATCTACTAAGAAAGGATTTTTGAAAATTTCACTTCTTCGGTGGCAAAATAAGGGGTTAACGTTTGTTTGGAAGTCCGTTATTTTCAAAGTTAGAACCTCGAAATTTCATACACCTTCTCGCTTCTTCGCTCTTCTCACTTCTGGTTACAAATAAATGAACACGTGTATCAATGTTTTTCAAAATTTTACGGTCGCTAGTTTTTTATACTTTACCCGAAGGACGGGGAGAGGGCTTTTCTCTTAATTATGAATTAACAAATCTAATTTAACAAATACATATTATGAAATTAGAAATTATAGATTATACCAAATATATTAGTCCAAAATATACATCCATACTGTAGAATCAACTCTTTATCGTGGAAATAAAACACGGATTATAATGATTCGAATGGATTTACTTTTTGACAACACCTTTCGGCTCGACAATCAAAAGTATATTGCGCCATTTTACGTTGTTCATATTAATGTCAAATCGGTTCACATTGTTGCCACACATAATAATATATTTATATTAATAACTAGGAATTCAGTGCAGGGTGCGACTGGTATAAATTGAGCTGAGCGAGCAGGATTCTTACTTGAAAATAAGACATCTTACTACGGTCGCGCGCTTAGCTAAGGCCGCGCGCTCGTGAAACTGTTTTTCGGTTATTATTCCTCAATGGTGCATCGGACATGAACCATCTCAAAACACTCCTCAGTGTCCACACTATCACCGTGGTTAATTTGGTCAAGATTCAGCCACCAAGAAACGGCTATGCCGGGCATAAGAGGGTTTAGGAGTAGGAGGGTATAGGACGGAATTATTTGGTAGGGTTGCAATGACAGATTCTATATAATACTAAAAGCAAATGACAGTTACAAAAACCGTAATAATATCAATTAATATCTATCACAAATATAGGTGTAATACATTGCATACTAAGTGATTGACCTTACAATACCTTTTTTTTTTATACAACTAGGGTGGCAGACAAGCACACGGCCCACCTGATGAGAAGCGGTCACCGCGTCCTATGGACGTGTGCAACACCAGTGGCGTCACACTCGCGCTGCCGACCCTGTAACGGAAAGGGGATGGGAAAGGAGTTTGGGAGGGGATGGGAAAGGAGTTTGGGCT
Source organism: Cybosia mesomella (assembly GCA_946251805.1). Lineage (NCBI taxonomy): Eukaryota > Metazoa > Arthropoda > Insecta > Lepidoptera > Erebidae > Cybosia > Cybosia mesomella. The sequence goes on along the minus strand of OX276390.1, from coordinate 20,823,317 downwards.
CCGGCACTCTCACTCACCAAACGGAACGCAACAGTTCAAATACTGTGACTTGGCGTCGATATTCTGTGAGAGGGTGGTGCTTCCCCGGTCCCTTCCACTCATGGATTTTTTATGTATGTGTAATCGCAATAAAAACAGATTTTCTTTCTTTCTTTACGTCCGAAACATCGGACGTAAAGAAAAGACGACATAGCATTTACGTAGTTGAAGTTACCTCGGATTTCTTTCGGTGGGGTTTAGGTTTGTTTATCTTTAGTAGAATTATTTATTCATCATCCATTTATCTAAACGTATTTCGAAAGCATAAATCATCGTACTCGAAATGTTCGCGCTATTTATGCAGGTCCCCAAAACAATATAAGTTTTTAAAAAGTTTCTGGAGTTGCAGGTATCCATAGGTGATCGCTCCCCATTAGGAGGTCCGTAAGCTTAAAATCACCTATATAAAAATAAATCTCCGAAATGGGTTAAATTTATCTTCAGTTCTCACGAGCTACTATTAGCAGACAGAAGCTTTAGTAACTCTATAAATATCGTCAAAATAAATGAGTCGCATTCCAACAAAGATGTTACCTAATCTGATATATCTCGAGTTTGGTTTCTTTATAAATGGGACTTGAAACTAACCATTTGTAACAGCTTTATCTCGCAGGTGACGACTAGATGATCTTACCTATCATTTCAATGGGTATTAGAATTTTTCAAACCTTTCTGGCTTGATCAAGTTGATTCTTGTTTTAAATTTAAATTCGCTAAATGAGGCAATATTAATAGAATCTGCATGTTTGCCATTATTATTAGCGATTATTCCAGTTGCATCAGAGGCTTTCACCTCTGCAAGCTTGGGCTTTCCATTTTTGTTTGAGTTATTTTGGCTATTTGGGGAGTGAATGCCTCTGACCGCGAAACCCCAAGAGGAAAGGGTGCGCCAGAGTCTCATTAGATTACTTTTACTTAAAACTTGACATTGGCATCTTCGCCATTAATAATTCTTTAAACATTTATTACATTTTACTTGACATTGGCGAAATTGCGGTGATTCTGCAGAAGCCATTAACTAAAAGAAGAAGAAGAAGAGTCTCATCCGCTAATCGGCAGGTGTATCAGCTAGCAGGTGAGATTGGTATGGACCTTGAAGAGATTTATAACACCCTAATACAGTAAGGATACAATTACAACAGCCTATTTAAGCGTGCAATGCTTAATACATTCTTATTTTATTGACTCTTTTGGCAAATTGCTAAAAAAAAATTATGTCTCATTAGCATACCACGTAACACCAACCGTGATCACCGACAGCAATGTGGCCACACTACACTGGAAAATCGGTCATGTAGCATACTCCACTTACAATTAGTAGACAAGAAAAGAAAGGCAACTGCGATAAATCGACTGAAACTACGAGCCCTGTAGCGAATGATGGCTGGCATTGAAAGGTCGACTCCGACTACTGCAATAAGATCCCAGCGTTGTGTTACTCAAGCCCTAGAAACCTCAGGCGTGTGCAATTCCTTTTTCAGGCCGCATTGGCAATGATAGCACGCAGGGCTTAAACATTCTGGTGACTAAGAACAGATACTTCTCGCAGCAACCATATCCGTAAATCCCATGAATTAGGTACTCAAAAGCAATAATCGACTTTGACAATGGCGGAAATTAGCATAATTGATTAGGTAGGTACTCTGATATTATACAGACTGAGTTGAGGAACGGAATCGATATATTTTCAAAGATAGGGCGATAGTAGCCAATAAGCCTGACATTACAATGACAAATCGAACGGATGCCTCGCCGCCTCCGCATAACCGCCGCGAGCTGAGTGGTGCATCATTGATATTCTCTCACGATCGGTACCTTATAAAAGTGGAAGAGGATATAGAAATAGGTATATATTTGTCTTCAACACATGAGATGGTGAACATGTGGGAGTGGCATTTGGTACCAATTATTCGAAAAATCTTTTTATATTTACGAGTTCTTACCCGTGGTACTCCGCAGCATTATGTTGAAAATATACCTCAAAAATAATGCTAATGGCAGAGAGGCCCATCAATCGCAGAGAGGTCCCATTCACTGTTTCTGGCGACCCTGAACCTTTCTATCAAAACTAAAACCAAAGAAAATGGTGGTATGGTATGGTATGGTTTCGCGAGCTGGTATCCGCAACTCCACGACAAGACGCGGTTTTTGCGTGAGGGTGGGCATTTCACTCGATCCACCCCAACTCATTGAAAAACGCCAGCAGGCTATTTACGCTGCTGGCGATCTCCCGGAGCGTACCTGTATTTCCGAAGTACTTAACCCTGTATGTGGCGGTTGCAGGGCAGTGTAGGAGCACGTGTGCCGCTGTTTCTTCCTCTCTCATGCAGGCTCTGCAGAGAGGGCTGTCGGTGATTCCTAAAATATAAAGGTGTTTATTGAAGGAACCGTGCCCCGTGATGGCAGCTGTGGCCGTGCGCAGTTGCCGTTTGGTCAGTTGTCGAAGACGCCTGGTCAGTCTATTTTCAAGCATGGGGAGTGCTTCCCTCGCCTGTCTGCAAACTTCCAGATTTATCCAATAGCTGTTGTGTTGATCTCTCGTTCGTTTGTTTACTATGGTTCGTAGGTATGCAAAGGGGATCGGTATTATGGGCTCAGGTCCCATTACCAACATGTCAGATCCTCTCCTGGCAAGCTCATCTGCTGCATCATTGCCGCGCGAGCCGCTGTGGCCCTTAATCCATTGCAAGGTTATGTTGTTGAAATGGCCTATTTGGTTCAGTTTACGATGGCACTCCAATATTAGTCCCGAGTTTATAGTGTGGCTGTTTAAAGCTTGCAGCACGGCCATGCTGTCGGAGAGTATGCGTATTGAGTGGCCTTCCACTCTCCTGGCCATTACCGCTGAAGCTGCTAGGGTAATCCCCATGCATTCAGCTTGAAATACTGTGTTATGGGTCCCCAGCGGTGTTGAAATGGATACATTAAAGTACTCCGAGAAAACGCCGGCCCCGGTGCCTGTACCAGTTTTTGATCCATCTGTGAAGATGCGTACTTCCGTTGGGCATAAAGCCTCATAGCGGTGGTCCTCATGAAGTTGGATCTTGTATTTTTTGTCAAATACGTGTTGTTTGGGTACACGATCATTCATTGCTCCTACCATGGGTATCTCCTTTATGAGATCTGTGAGCAGTAAGGTGTGTCGTGTGTTTCTCTCGCTCCATAGGTTGAGTGCCCTTAGGCGTATATCCGCAGCTGTTGCTTCTTGGCGGATGAACAGATCCAAGGGTGGGAGTCAGAGCATGGCTTCCATTGCCGCGGTGGGGGTAGATTTCATGCATCCAGTGGTTGCCATGCAGGCTAGTCTTTGGGTCCGTTGTAGTTTAGCCGCTATTGTGCTATTTTCGGTCCTTGGCCACCAGACGATAGCGCCATACGCTATCATGGGGCGGATTACTGTTTCGTAAAGCCACAGGATGATTTTCGGTGATAGCCCCCTTTTTTACCAATCATTCTTCTGCACTGCCAGAAGGTAATCCCGGCCTTTTGTAATTTATTGTCTAGGTGGCTACTCCATTTTAACTTGCTGTCAAGAATAACGCCAAGGTATTTGACCTCTTTCGACAGTTGGAGTTCCGTGTCAAAGAGTTTGGGTAATCGGTATTCGCCTAATACCCTTTTGTTCGTAAACATGACTAACTCGGTTTTGTTGGGATTCACCGATAGTTCGAATTCCCCGCAACCTTTTTTCTACGATGCGTAAGGCTTGTTGGGTTAGGTTACAGACCGTTCCCGCTACCTTCCCTGAGATAAGGATTGTTAGGTCGTTTGCGTAGCCTATTGTGTAGTCGCGGTTTTTGTTCAGCCTTGTGATTAGGTCGTCTATCACTAATTTCCACAGAAGGGGAGAGCGGGCAGCCTTTGGCGATCAGAGCTGTCTGATCTTCTTCCCCAAGGCGAACTACTCTTTTGCTGAGCATGTTTGTTATCCAGTCTGATAGTACCGGTTCCGCTCCATGTTTTGTCAGGGCGGCCTTAATACTGGTGAAGCTGGTTTTGTCGAAAGCTCCTTCGATGCCAATGAACGTTCCTAGGCAGAAGCCTTTTTGTTCGATCGCTTCCTCTATCCGGCTGACTACCAGATGGAGGGCTGATTCCGTAGACTTACCGGAGCTGTATGCGTGCTGGTTTGCATGTAGGGGTAGCTGTTTTAATGCACCATCTCTCAGCTCCCTCTCGCATAGGCGTTCAATGGTCTTTAGCATGAAGGAGGTCAGACTGATTGGTCGATGTGTAATCACCCTATTTCCTGGCTTCGGGATAAAAATGACTCCTACTTCCCGCCATCCTTTCGGAACGTATCTGTGTGCCAGACAGCCTTTAAAAATAGTCAGTCTGCTTGCGACTAGTTTGTCGCCCCACTGTAGCATTGCAGGGATGATTCGGTCGGGGCCAGCTGCCTTATAAGGGTGAAAACTACTGATGGTCCACTGGACTTTTTCCAGTGTGACCACTTTGTTTGCGTACTGCCAGTCTCGGGCAGTAGGTGTTATGGTTTCATCGTGCCAGTTGATTGTCGTCGTGAAGACGCATCCAGGGAAGTGGGTTTCGATGAGTACGCGTCTAGATTCTTCTGGCGATGTTGTGAGTGTGTTGTCCTGTTCTTTAAGGGCGGTCAGTGCCATCGGTTTTGTCTGCGCTAGGACTTTCCTTACCCTGTTTGCTTACTGGCATGATTCTATGTTCCCACAGAATTTTACCCATCCCTGTTTGCTTCGGTATCTAATACATTTTTTGTAGCTGGATTTGGCTGAACGATAGGCGTCCCAGTCTTCATCTGCACAAGTATTCATAGCCCTGTTGAAAGCCCTTCTAACCTTCCTTCGCTTGCGCTCTAACTCTGGGCCCCACCATGACTGTTTGCCTGGGGTTTTGGGAGGTAGGGTTTCTGGGCATGCTATGTGGTAGCTGTCTATTATAGATTTGGTTAGGTGGTTTACCTGTTCCTCAATCTGTATGGTGTTGTCGAGAGTCAGTGGGGAGCGCTGTTGGGCAAGTCTATTTGCCAGATGCTGCTCAAATTTGACCTTGTCGGTTTTCCTCGGGTTGCGAAAGAAAATGTTACAATAACAAGATAAAAATCCTTGTAGGTAATCATCCCTCTAAAAATGTTATCCTTCACGTTATCCTACGTTTGTAGAAATAATAATGCAAAAAAATATTTCAGTTAATATATATATTATATACATTACATATTCTACAAACTTACTCAAAGTAAAATGTTGACTAGCTAACTTCAGGGTGTCAGTTTTCTAGCCAACCTCTTGGTGCCGCCGTTTTTCGCTCTCGTGATGGTATACGCGCGCGCATCGTAAAAATTTACTCTCATCATATTTCCCTAGCGCCCCAAAAGAAGTATCATCATCATCATCATAATTTCAGCCGTAGGAAGCCCACTGCTAAAAACGTATAACTTCAAAAATTTATGAATAAAACCATACATTTTCTTAAAAGCAATTTTAATAACAGAAACTGTTAAGTAGGTACAAAAAGTTCCTAGAATAGAGAAATTAGGTACAGAAAATACAGGGGTGCACCACAAACTAGACAACTAAATAACTAGCACACATAGTACTCTTCAACAGTTCCAGTCGCTCAGCAGTTCACAGTAGTCCACAGTAGTTCCTTAAGTCGCAGGTATAACTCTCTTGGGGTGTGTGTTGGGTAACCTCCTCGAGTGTCGCTCCGATTCCGATCCCGCTGCAGTCCGGGGGGAACGGAATCGGAGCGGCCGGTACACCCTGGGCGGCGGTCAATGGCTTCCCCTTCACCCCTTCATAGGGTTGGCATTGATCGTCGGCCAATACCCAACGTGGCGGGAACACATCGCTCTCCGTACTCCTCTGCTTTCAGAGGAGACAGGATGAGCGATGCTGTTAGTGGTGAGATGGCCCAGGGTCAGCCGGGGTGCGAGGGATATGCTCTATGGGTAACCTTACACCCCGGCGTCTGAAGACCCGAGACGGCGTGCGGTTTTAGTCGGTGCAAACCCGACATAACCGCCCCCGCTGGCCGGCGGGGGGGTATCCGAAGGGATTTCCGCACGATAACAAAAAAAAAAAAAAAAAAACAAAAAAAAAAAAAGGTATAACTCTCTTGATTCACTTCGGTAAGATGTGTTCGCTTTCACTTTCGAAAATAAAAACTGCCTCGTGTCGATAGCCGGGCGTCCTTTTATAGCTCTTAATAAGCGGGGTAGAATATTCCGGAAGGCACTAGAGCGTTCGAGAATAGTAGGTATTTACTGGGGCGTTCGAGAAAATAAGTACCTACACAGTCGTGCCGACGATAGAGGTGAATGCCCTTTTTACCGCGATTTGTAGGTAAAGTTGGTATAGGTAGACAAAGGGCGTGTGATTTTGTATTGACTTTTCTGGATTTTTCTAAACGGATCGATAGAGTACTTCGACATTAACAATGCGTTTTAATTTCTAGAAGATTCGATCAGTAGTTTCCGAGATATCGACGATCGTTGTAACATTACCCCCCTCTTAATCATGCTCGTCCCGAGCATCATTTGTTCCATAATATCGCGTCAACCTATCCACATGGACTACCTTTGGTTTTCCCCTAAGCCCCTTCTTAATGCGGTAGGTGATGTCATTGATTCTTGTGACAACCGTATAGGGTCCTTCCCAGCGAGCTTGAAGTTTTGGAGATTTCCCTTTTCTGCGTAGCGGGTTGTGAAACCATACCAGTGTTCCTTCTTCAAAACCGTTGGTGTTTGCATTTCTATCGTACCGGGTTTTCATCCTTATACCTGTCTTCAAATTGTTTTCCCGTACCATTCTGTGCACCTCGTCCAGCCGGTTTTGAAGTTCACTCACGTAGTCCGTTACGGGCTTAGGACTTTCGGGTGGCGTGCCGGTTATTGCATCCACTGGTAGCCTTATCTCTCGACCAAAATTTACTTTAGCTGGAGTGTGTCCCGTACTGTCATGCACCGCAGATCGATAGGACATCAGGAACAGTGGGATGTACTGGTCCCAATCTTTTTGGTGTTCGTCGACAACTTTAGCCAAGTGATTTTCTAACGTCTGGTTAAACCTCTCGACCATTCCGTCTGACTGTTGGTGCGCTGGAGTCGTACGGGTCTTGTTTATACCGAGGAGTTTGCACATTTCTTGAAACAGAGCAGACTCGAAGTTCCGTCCTTGGTCGGAGTGGATCTCCATAGGTGCGCCATATCGACTGACCACTTCCTGAACTAGTTTCTTGGCTACAGTGACTGCTTCCTGGTTGGGTGTCGCAAATACTTCCGGCCACTTAGTGAAGTAGTCTTGCACTACTATGATGTATTTGTTACCCTCATCAGTCGTTGGAAAAGGTCCAGCAACATCAATGGCGATACGTTCCCACGGTGCCCCAACGTTGTACAGCTTCAATTTTCCTTTGCTTCTTGTCTGCGGTCCTTTAACCGAAGCACATGCAGTGCATTTACGGCACCAATCCTCGACATCTTCCCGACAACGAAGCCAGTAAAACCGCTGTCGCACTTTAACCAGGGTTTTCTTGACTCCGAGATGCCCGCCAGAAACACCATCGTGGATGTGCCGTAAGAGTGGGGCCACCTTGCTTCTTGGTACCACTACTTGCATGGTTACTTCCTTACCATCGTTAGAATCCCATTTCCTATACAGGACATCGTCTACCAGTGCTAAGCTGTCCCACTGGGCCCAATAGCTTTTGGTCGTCGAACTGTAAGCAGATACGTCACTCCATTGGGGTTTGCTGCCAAGCTGTTTCCAGTGCAGTATAGGTTTCAGATCATCATCATCCTCTTGCGCCTTCTTCATACTGCTTCCAGTCCATTCGTCGTCAAGTCCATTCACCCTTATGACTTTAATCTCTTCTCGGGCTTCGTTTCTTTGACAATGCTTGCAATCTTCGACACACGGCCTTCGTGACAAAGCATCAGCATTGCCGTGCCCTTTTCCACTTCGGTGTTCTATCACAAAGGGAAATTCCTGTAGTTGCTCGATCCATCTTGCTACTTGGCTTTCTGGGTTCTTGAATTGCAGCAACCACTGTAGCGCAGCATGATCTGTCCTTAGTGTAAACTCTCGTCCTATAAGATACTTGTTAAAATGCTGTAAAGACTTCACCACAGCGAGAAGTTCACGACGAGTAACACAGTAATTCCTTTCCGGTTTAGATAGCGATTTACTGAAGTATGCTATTACAACATGGCGATCTCCCTGCACTTGTGACAACACTCCACCTATTCCGCTGTTACTGGCGTCCGTGTCCATATTGAATCTACCTTCCCTAGTAGGATAACCCAATATAGGGGCTTCGCACAATCGTTGTTTAAGCGTACTAAAAGCTTGCTCGCAATCCAGGTCCCAAACGAAGTCTCGTTTATCTTCCGTCAGTCGGTGTAGTGGTTTTGCAATATCCGAGAAATGCTTAATGAAGCGTCTGTAATACGCGCATAGTCCCAGAAACGCACGCACCTCCGTTTTGTTCTTTGGAACAGGCCATTCTTGAACAGCTTTAATCTTCTCGGGGTCGGTTTTAACTCCTTCCGTTGAGATCACATGTCCAAGATAGCTGACCTCCTTTTTAAATAGAGCGCACTTCTTTGGACTCAGTTTAAGGTTAGCCTCACGAATCCGAGTAAAAACTTTTTCCAGGTTCTTCAGGTTTTCTTTGAAGCTGCGTCCCATAACTATAACATCGTCCAGGTAAACCAGACAGACGTCTCCAAGTAGACCCACCATTACTCTTTCCATGAGGCGTTCAAACGTGGCTGGTGCATTACATAAACCAAATGGCATGACATTAAAATGCCATAAACCGTTTCCAATTCCTGTACTAAAGGCTGTCTTCTCTTTATCGTCTGGACTGATCTCCACCTGCCAATAGCCACTTTTTAAATCGATGGTTGAAAACCATTTCATACCACTAAGCATGTCCAGGGTATCGTCGATCCTAGGCAAAGGATAACTGTCTTTCTTCGTGACATTATTCAACATTCGGTAATCCACACAAAACCTTGTACTGCCATCCTTCTTTTTCACTAGTACCACAGGTGATGACCATGGACTCGTTGAAGGTTCAATCACCTTGTTATCGGCCATGTCTTTAATCATAATTGCTACCTCCTCTTCTCTTGCCCATGGTAAACGTCGAGGTCTTTGTTTTATAGGCCTGGAGTCACCTGTGTCAATCCGGTGTTTCACGAGCCCAGTCCTTCCACAGTCATTTCCGGTTGCAAAGATGTCTCTAAATCGTAGCAAGAGGTCTCTGGCTTGATGCAATTCTGATGCCGATAAGTTTTCCTTTGAATTCTCGAGAAGTTGCTGGATGTGATCTTCGGAGATTTGTGTACCGCCTTGTTTAGTCGTAGTGCTGTTCAGCCGTCTCAGGTACTTTACTTCTTCACATTTTCCAACCACACTATTCTTCTTCAGGAGAACTATTTCGTCACTGAGGTTGAGGATTCTCACCCTAGCGATTCCGTCCGGCATCAGTAAGGTTCTCGCTGTTATTAAGTTTTCATGACTGCCGGTATCTTCAACAATAAGACATCTTCTTTGTTCAGTCTTCGCAGGAAACCTCACTCTGACTAATGTTTCCGATTTAGGAGCTAACGTCGTATCCGTTAAACAGTAAAGAGTGCACGGGTGCGATCCTAGTAAACAAACTTCCTGATCAGGAAATCTCAGCACTCCTCTAGGTATATCCAAGACACATCGGTGATTCCTCAAGAAATCCAGTCCCAAAATGCAATCATCAGTAATATTAGCAATTAATACTGACTGGTGGTATATTTGGTCGCCATTCTTACCTCCACATCTGTTTCACCGAGGACGGTCACTGGCTGGCCAGTAGCTGTCTGAAGCTGGCACCTCGGAGATCGTTTTTCCCACCTTATGGTGCGTTTCAGCAGTTCCGGCCTTACAACTGTACGTGAAGCTCCAGTATCCACTGTTAAACTGCAAGGTTGATTGTCTAAGATGGCCTCGATGATCAGACTATTTCCATTGACAACTTGAGTTATTGTGATGGTTGGGGCCTCATGTCGACCAGCCAGCGCCCGCCCCGCGGCCCTGGCGACATTTAGTTTAACGGAACATCTTGATCGACAGGACACTCTGACTGGATATGGCCCCTTCCTCTACAGAAATAACACGTTGGGACATACCGTGGCTTCCTCTCCTCCTCAACTACCTCCTTGATCTCCCTGACCTTACTTATCCCGGCATTCTGCCGTACGGTTTCCACCTCAAGGGCATAAGCCAGTGCTTCTTTTAAGGTCTGGTGGTGACGCAACTGTACACTAGTTTTCACTTCTGCGTCCCGTATACCGTTTAGGAAGGCCTCCAGTAGAGTGGTCTCGATCATCACGGGTGTCGATGAGTAGGCCCGACGAACGAGCCTTTCAACCTCTACAGCCCATTCCTGGAGGCTTTCACCAGCTTTTTGTTTCCTCTCGCGTAGTTCCTGCGCTCGGTAGACATTCTCCAGGTGCTTGTCACCGTAGCGTGTGTCTAATGCTTCCATCAGGGACTCCAGTGTCCTTCCTTCAGGTGGCAGGTTTTCCAGTATTACTAAGGCATCTCCTCGTAATGCAAGTGTCAAGGCCATAAAAGACTCCTCGTTGCTCCAGGCTTTAGTTTTTACCAATATCTCAAATTGGTATTTGAAGGCTGTCCACGAGGAAGTTCCATCGAAGTGTGGTAGGTCGAACTTCGCTGATGAGGGTGAGGTCGCGGCAACAGGTCCGCAGGTTTTTAGCCTGACGATCTCTTTTTCCAGTTCTTGCAAGCGGTCGTCAATGGTCACGGCAACAGGTCCACAGGTTTTTAGCCTGACGATCTCTTTTTCAAGCTCTTGAAAGCGGTCGTCGATGGTTCCTGTCTTCAAAGCCACTTCCTTACTCAGCATTTGCAAGTCGTCTTCGAGGTTCTTCACTTTATCTCCCAGTGCATGGATGCCTGCATCGATTTTACCCATGACAGCTTCCTGGTTGGCCTGTATCATCTCTTGCATGGAGGCCTGCATCGTCTGTTGACTAGCCTCTATGGAGGCTTGCATCGTCTGTCGACTAGCCTCTTGGTTGGCCTGCATTTCTTGCAAGGAGGCTTGCATCGTCTGTCGACTAGCCTCTTGGTTGGCCTGTATCATCTGTTGACTGGCCTCTTGTTTGGCCTGTATTTCTTGCAAGGAGGCCTGCATCATCTGCTGCATAGAAGCCAGCAGCGTCATCATGTTGGTATCTGACGAGGTTCCATCTTGTGCTGCCGTAGTTCCCGCTGAGATAGCAGAATCGGCCTGATTCCCTTCCTCTTCAAGGCTCCGTTGACGTGCAGCATCCATTTCCACTTGACGTCTGGTCCGTGGAGTACGCCCTTCGTCTTCACGTGGTAATAACGGCATCGCACTTCTGACACCAGTTGTTACGTGCGCGGGGTACAAATTAAATGCCGTTTACACAACAAAGAGGTTTATTCACTCACCACAAACTAGACAACTAAATAACTAGCACACACTCTTCAACAGTTCCAGTCGCTCAGCAGTTCACAGTAGTCCACAGTAGTTCCTTAAGTCGCAGGTATAACTCTCTTGATTCACTTCGGTAAGATGTGTTCGCTTTCACTTTCGAAAATAAAAACTGCCTCGTGTCGATAGCCGGGCGTTCTTTTATAGCTCTTAATAAGCGGGGTAGAATATTCCGGAAGGCACTAGAGCGTTCGAGAATAGTAGGTATTTACTGGGGCGTTCGAGAAAATAAGTACCTACACAGTAGTGCCGACGATAGAGGTGAATGCCCTTTTTACCGCGAGTTGTAGGTAAAGTTGGTATAGGTAGACAAAGGGCGTGTGATTTTGTATTGACTTTTCTGGATTTTTCTAAACGGATCGATAGAGTACTTCGACATTAACAATGCGTTTTAATTTCTAGAAGATTCGATCAGTAGTTTCCGAGATATCGACGATCGTTGTAACAATATATATATATATATATTTAATGAGTGGCTCTGTGCTTTCAGCATCAATTTTGCCAATGTCAAGTACGACATAAACAAAATATGACAGAAACTGACATCGATGTCATTGTTTTTTTTAATGAAAGGTACAATCAAAAAAGTCGAACGTATTCATAAAGGAGTATCATGCATGTCATATATTTTTATTTACTTTAAATGGAACGTTTCCAAATGTTTTGACATAATGGCTGCTTTCCGTTCCGACTAAGATTACTGCTTTTCATTTATCAAAAATTTCATAAATGTAACTTCTTACTTACGTAAACATTTCCTATTAAAAGGTCTTAGTTAGACTTAAAATCTGCCGTATGTCTGATTGCAATTGGTTACGTAGAACCGGAGATGTGACCAAAAACGAAAACGGAGATGCATCTCCGTTTTCGTTTTTGGTATATACATAATCGGAAGACTTTGGTTGTATTAATATCATTGATCACTTTAGGAGTTTCTCTGTATCTGGAAATGTTATCTGTCACTTTATATAAGAAGCTGACTGTACCTGCGCGCTGCGCCCTTAAGCAAGCACTTGGCACACTTGGCAAGCACCTAGGACCTAGACCTAGGTACTCGTCGCGGTCCGCCGGCGGCGGACGGATGCTGATACATAGACTATAGGTACCTATTGTGATATTAATGGTTACCCAGAGATAGCATAGGTACCTATTTTAAATTACCTGGAAACTCTGAAAGTCAACAAAATGTTTTTATTTACTTACCTACTAGGTATGTCTACGTAATTTGATTATTTTTATAATAGGTAGGTATTTCGCATATTCACCGAGTACCTATAATACCTGGATTAATAAATAAATAAGTGTATAAGTAGGTAGGATGAAAAAAGTGATAAACGAGTAGGTACCTAGCTACGCTCGCGTTAAATAAGTTAGTAGGTAGTTTCCTAGGCTTGGCTATCCACTGAAACCTACCTACCTACTTAGCTACTTGCATACATTAATGAATCAGACAAAATATCATTATGAAATGATTATTAGAGAGTAACAAATGGTACCTACCTAGGTAGTAAGATCAATTCTTATTAGATACTAGGTACCAATATACCTGGGGTGTGTGTTGGGTAACCTCCTCGAGTGTCGCTCCGATTCCGATCCCGCTGCAGTCCGGGGGGAACGGAATCGGAGCGGCCGGTACACCCTGGGCGGCGGTCAATGGCTTCCCCTTCACCCCTTCATAGGGTTGGCATTGATCGTCGGCCAATACTCAACGTGGCGGGAACACATCGCTCTCCGTACTCCTCTGCTTTCAGAGGAGACAGGATGAGCGATGCTGTTAGTGGTGAGATGGCCCAGGGTCAGCCGGGGTGCGAGGGATATGCTCTATGGGTAACCTTACACCCCGGCGTCTGAAGACCCGAGACGGCGTGCGGTTTTAGTCGGTGCAAGCCCGACATACCGCCCCCGCTGGCCGGCGGGGGGGTATCCGAAGGGATTTCCGCACGATACCAAAAAAAAAAAAAGGTACCAATATACCTATTAAAGTAAATTATACATCATACTCATACATACATAAACTCACGCCTTTTTCCTTCCAGGGTAGGCAGCAGTGACTATAGATCGCCATCTGCTTCTGTCCTTACATAAGTACCTCACGAGCTTCCTCTACTGTCATTAAACCTTTCATGCATTTAGGTACTTTTTATGCAAGATTTGTAGTAGGTAGGTAGGTTCACGGAGCGGGATCAAACCCGACTCCCGTAGACGAGGCCGCGATGGCGGCCAAAGTCCGCCGGGAACCCTGGGGTTATCCTTTCGAGGGCTTAATACCCGGAGTGCCCGACAATGGACACTTGGGACGGACTAGTCGGTTCGACTCCGACACAACCATCTCATCGCTGGCAAAGATGAGGTGGAGCCCGTGGGGGTTTCCACACGTAAAAAAAAAGATAGAGTTAGATTGATAGAGATTGATAGATAGTTTTGTCACACGCGATGAGATGGTAGGTACCTACCTACCTAGGTAAGTATACCTATACGTTTGCAGCGGTTCGACATCGGTTGTGTCACAATGGCTGGGTGATTAAAAAAGTTGTTAATTCGAGTTGAAAAAAGGTAGGGTATTGATGTTTGTAAGTTGTAAGGATTGGAGTTTGGTAACGTTCGGCGACAGAAGTAGGCCTAACATGAAACCTCGCTCGAATGAGCGAGATCCATGTGAGCGAGTTGACGAATGAGTCAAAGTAAATTATACATCATACATAGGTAGGTACCTACATAAACTCACGCCTTTTTCCTTGCGGGGTAGGCATTGACAACAGATTGCCATCTGCTTCTGTAGGTAGGGCTCGCGTGATTGGTTGCGCGCGTAGTACTATTGCGTGATTGGTTGCGCGTCGTCGAGGTCAAAATGTCACGATTTTTGGCGCGACCTATTCCTACCTACCTCACGAGCTTCCTCTACTATAATTAAAACTTTCATGAATTTAGGTACTTTTTATGTAAGATTTTAGTCTGAGGATTTGTAGTAGGGTACTTACCTAGATAGAAGTTTTGATTACCTACTGTAGGTTTTGTCACCTAGTAGGTACCTATACCTACCTATAAAATAAACGTTTGCAGCGGGTTGGGTGATCAAAAAAGTCTAGTTGCTCCGTGCTGTAGGTAGGTAGGTACCTACCTACCTACCTTTTTCTTTTTTCTCGTGCGGAAATCCCTTCGGATACCCCCCAGCGGGGGCGGTTATGTCGGGCTTGAACCGACTAAAACCGCACGCCGTCTCGGGTCTTCAGACGCCGGGGTGTTAGGTGGCCCATAAGGTCTTTCCCTCGCACCCCGACTGACCCAGGGCCATCTCCGGTTTCCAGATGGCCCCCTCGGGTTCGGGAACCACGGTGTCCCCGTCTTGCCCCTGGAAAGAGGGGGGCAGGTAAGTACCTACCTACCTACCTAATATGGCAAATGGGGAACTTAACAAACTGGTAGGTAGGGCATATTCCCTATTAGAAAAAATAAAATACGAAGAAGTGACATCTAGTGGTCTATCTTTGCACTCATACGATTGTAAAGGAACAAAAGTTAAAGGTTCTTATGTATCTGAGTTTAATATCGTTGAAATTTTCGATTTGATACACTTAGCGACATCTAGTCCACAACTTGCATAAGTCTGATTTAGTACTACTGCTAGTATATTGTTGCTGCTCAGTGCCTAGAAAATTCGATGGTGTGACAAAAATTTTTAGGAACATTAGCAAATGATTGCTTAGCAATTGCAACAAAGAATATTAACTAAAATTTCTCAAAAAGTTAGTCACAGCAGCAAAAATGTTCTCAGCTGCCTCACATAAATCTAATTTGCTACTACTGCCAACGTATTATTATTGTCATTGCATAGAAAATTCGGTGGTGTGACTAAGTTTTTTAGTAACATCGGCGAATTTTTATTTAGCAGTTGCAGCAAAGAATATTAGCTAAAGTTTGTGAAAAAGTTAGTCACAACCACAAAATGTTCTTAGCTGCCTCACATAAATCTAATTTGCTACTACTGCTAATATATTCTTATTGTTCATTGCATAGAAAATTCGGTGGTGTGACTAAGATTTTTAGTAAAATCGGCGAATTTTTATTTAGCAGTTGCAGCAAAGAATATTAGCTAAAGTTTGTGAAAAAGTTAGTCACAACCACAAAATGTTCTTAGCTGCCTCACATAAGTCTAATTTGCTACTACTGCCAATATATTCTTATTGTTCATTGCATAGAAAATTCGGTGGTGTGACTAAGATTTTTAGTAACATCGGCGAATTTTTATTTAGCAGTTGCAGCAAAGAATATTAGCTAAAGTTTGTGAAAAAGTTAGTCACAACCACAAAATGTTCTTAGCTGCCTCACATAAATCTAATTTGCTACTACTGCTAATATATTCTTATTGTTCATTGCATAGAAAATTCGGTGGTGTGACTAAGATTTTTACTAACATCGGCGAATTTTTATTTAGCAGTTGCAGCAAAGAATATTCGCTAAAGTTTGTGAAAAAGTTAGTCACAACCACAAAATGTTCTTAGCTGCCTCACATAAATCTAATTTGCTACTACTGCTAATATATTCTTATTGTTCATTGCATAGAAAATTCGGTGGTGTGACTAAGATTTTTAGTAACATCGGCGAATTTTTATTTAGCAGTTGCAGCAAAGCATATTAGCTGAAGTTTGTGAAAAAGTTAGTCACAACCACAAAATGTTCTTAGCTGCCTCACATAAATCTGATTTGCTATTACTGCTAATATATTATTGCTCTCCGTTGCCTCGGTAATTTGTTGATGTGACTAAGATTATCAACATTGGCGAAGGATATGTATATGAGTAGATGAGTGTGAAAATAAAATTAACTGCTGTTGCAAAACTATTGTTAGTGACTGCAAAATCTTTTTATCAAATGCAACAAAGACATGTTTTTGCTGCCTGATACATGTATAATTAGCAATAGTAACAAAGTTTTTGTCCACTAGGACTAAGAATTTTTTGCAGTCACAGCTAACAGCAATGGCAAATTAAATTTTGTTGATACTGATAAACAAATTAGCAATAGTTGCTAATTAATTAGTAGCGGTAGCTAACTCCTCTTAGCTAAATACCGTTAGCAAGGGTAGCTAACTGGTTTTAGTTGCTATATACATGGCTTTGTTACAGTTGCTAAGAAATTATATGCCACAGCAAAGGAAATTTCAGCAAAGCGAGATTAGCTACCACAACTAAATCATTTCTCTCCGTGTGGCCCTAGGTCAGCCGGGGTGCGAGGGAAATGCCTAATGGGCCACCTTAAACCCGGCGTCTGAAGACGGCATGCGGGGTTAGTCGGTTTAAAAAAAAAGTATTGATACCCTTTATATTTTTTTCGTGCGGAAATACCCCGGATATTCCCCTGCCGGCTAGCGGGGGTGGTTATGTCGGGCTTAAACCGACTAAACTCGCACACCGTCTCGGTTCTACAGACGCCGGGGTGTAAGGTTGCCCATAGAGCATATCCCTCGCACCCCGACTGACCCTGGGCCATCTCCGGTTTCCAGATGGCCCCCTCAGGGACAGGGTATCAATACCTATAGGGTACTTCTGTACTGTTGAGCTGGAATCATAAAATTTGGCATTAAGCAAGGCCTTATAGTACAAGTAAATGGAGAGCCCGTAAACCTTAAAAATGTAGTTAGGTGTCCACATCACAAATACATGAGATTTATAATTTATTGCAATCAATCAATTTACTCTATTGTGGTCTACTACTGGATATAGCATGCACCCAATTCAGTCTATTGTGGTCTACTACTGGATATAGCATGCACCTAAGCACCCAATTCAGTCTACCCGAGTTAGATGAACTGATGACTGAACTGATGAACTGATGACCTGAGTCATCAGTTCATCTGGCAGGGGGAGCCCTTGCGGAGTAACGATTATCTGTATAGGTTATAGGACTACGCTGTGACTGTGGTTAAACTTTTGGCTGAAATAATTTGTACAAAATAATGAATTTCACTCCTAAAGTCAGTTAATAGTTAAAATCACAGACTTATCATTACATGATAACAGACGGAATAATAAATTTAAATTTTGCCTATGACGCACGATCTTTTTCTTTCTAACGACTTGGTACGCTAGCCCTTTCTTTGCCTTGTACATACACATAAACAAGCATAGATGTGGAGTTGAAACAAATTTTCAACACAGTCGTCACTCGTCACCATGGTAACGAGTAAGAAATATAATAATTTTGACGTATTAGTTATCAGTTATTTGACAGGGTTGCATTCAGTGCTAATCTTAATTCGTTACTTGAAAAGAATAATATTGTTTCAAATTAAATAACCACTATATATACCACACACCACTATATATACCACACACCACTATATATACCACACACCACTATATATACCACACACCACTATATATACCACACACCACTATATATACCACACACCACTATATATATACCACACATATCACCGATATATATGTACTCATGTTGAAAATAAATAACGACCTCTGTACCGGTGCGGTGTAGAGCGTTCGACTGCTTAGTCAGAAGTCGCGGGTTCGATTGCCTCTCAATGCAAATATTTGTGTGCATGAATATGAATATTTGCATTAGTCTGGGTGTTTCGATGTATAATAAGTATGTATTTACAAAAAAAAGAAAGTATCTAAGTATGTATATCCGCATTCTAGAACCCATAACACAAGCTAGTTAAGCTATGCTTACTTTGGGTCTAGATAGCGCTGAGTTCATATTTATTTATTTATTTATTATTATTTATAACGAAACAATTCTACTCATTTCTATTCTTATTCCAGAGACGTGCCCAATATTTTTGATACTAAAATGTTTAGTTCTGGCTTTTCTCATTCAATTTTAGTAACGTATGCAGTAACGTAGTTATTCGTAGAGATTGTCAGCCTAGACTGAGAACGCTATAGACAACTACATACCTTTTTTTTTTTTTTTTTTTTCTTTTTTTTTATCGTGCGGAAATCCCTTCGGATACCCCCCCGCCGGCCAGCGGGGGCGGTTATGTCGGGCTTGCACCGACTAAAACCGCACGCCGTCTCGGGTCTTCAGACGCCGGGGTGTACGGTTACCCATAGAGCATATCCCTCGCACCCCGGCTGACCCTGGGCCATCTCACCACTAACAGCATCGCTCATCCTGTCTCCTCTGAAAGCAGAGGAGTACGGAGAGCGATGTGTTCCCGCCACGTTGGGTATTGGCCGACGATCAATGCCAACCCATGAAGGGGTGAAGGGGAAGCCATTGACCGCCGCCCAGGGTGTACCCGCCGCTCCGATTCCGTTCCCCCCGGACTGCAGCGGGATCGGAATCGGAGCGACACTCGAGGAGGTTACCCAACACACACCCCAGACAACTACATACCTTCCATCGCATCCACACAAGAAAGAGAACAAGTTATACAAATATCATGTAAAGGAATGACATAAGTAGGAAACTATGATCTTGTGTTTCACATAGCATACCGGATTTTGTGAAAAATTGACACATGGTTGTGCTAATCAATTTTGACAGATCACCGTAGCTTTGTATCTTTTGTACGAAAAATTGGTTTGAAAATAGATTGTAGGCACAAAAATACACGCTTATTTTTACGTGCGGGAACCTCCACTGGCTTCACCCACCGGAGCTAACGGTTAGATGGGTATGTCGGGCTGGTGTGGAACCTAAGACAGAAACACGCTTGTACGATACGACTACATACAGAAAGCACAGCTAATAGAAATCTCTATTACTAGACAGCACTTTTCTCCGAAAATTTTGTTGATAGAAAACATTATTTGTAGACATCTCGGTACATAGAAAGCACTGTACACAAAGATTTCTCTTCATAGATAGCACTTCTTGCCGGTAAAAAATTATGTTCCAAAAATAAGTAAAGTGGGTTAGGTTAGAACTGTGACCCGCAACAGAGCCTGAACCACTAGTCCGGAAAGTTTACGGCAAGAAGTGCTATCTATGAAGAGAGATCTCTGTGTACAGTGCTTCCTATGTACCGAGATGTCTACAAACAATGTTTTGTATCAACAATATTTTCGACGAAAAGTGCTGTCTAGGAATTGAGATTTCTATTAGCTGTGCTTTAAGTATGTAGTCGTATCGTACAAGCGTGTTTCTATCTTAGGTTCCACACTCACGTCGGACTTCAACCGAGTATAACCCCACAATCTCTCTTGCGTCAGCTATTTGGTACGGGGAATCTGGTGTGCCCTAGAAAGGATATCCCAGGGACCCTGACCGGCTCCGATCGCCAGCGCTAGTGATCCCGACGCATTGTTGGGGATCTAATCCCCTCCCCTAAAGAAAGGCGCGCGGAAAAACGACGCGGCGCCACCCTGGGCGTGCTTAAACCGCGAGCGCACAATAATAATATGAGATAAGCATTTATTAAAAATAATGACAATTAAAAGTAAAAGTTAACATTCGAAACATTGGTCCAATTATTGATAGAGATAGTTACATTTTTGTTTGGTAAATTTATTGTTGATGAGTTGATTTGAGTATTTCTCTGTTCTTGCGTCTGAGAACCTTGCGTTTCATTGTAGATAGTATACGTCGGAGATAGTGGTGGCGGTGCATCGTGAGTTGCGGACGAAGATAAGATGTCGGAAGTTGATGGTTGTGGCTCTGATGGATTAAGTTTTATATTTTTGTTAATTTGACTGGTTAATATGGTTTTATTCGCCATTGAGCTTTCGATATAACCCTCAGCTACTCCATTAGAGCTCCAACCACCGTGTCTTTTTATTTACGTAATATCCGCCCCTGAATCCGCCAAGAAAGTCGCCGAAGTTCTTCTAAAGCAGTGACCGGTGTAGAGTTCAACCACTTTAAGTTTTAAATATTTAGCAATTTCCTTTGGCATATTGCTACTTTTATTTTTGCCGATGGCTTGTCGAGTACATTTCCCATTCCGATAGTTTATAAAATATCTATTGTTTTCCATGTTGGTGGGACGTAATGCTTGGTATTTATGAATGATTTTAGTATATTGTCCTTGTACAATGAATGACCGATTTTTCTTTGTCTTAGTTTCCTTTACATTAATCAGCAGCAACTCATTGGAATGATTGTCAACGTCCTCCACCTTTAAGTTTACAAGTTCACATCCGCGGCAAGCACCATTGAGTCCAAAACTTAAGGCCACCTATAACAAAGATAAAAAACAGGTAAATATTTAGAATAATTACCATTACTAAGATACGAAATATTCATAGTTAAATCATGTGTACTTACTTTTGTGGCCAAAAAAATTTTAAATAATAAAATTGGATTTTGTTGGAAGGAAATTATTTATAATTGCGGCAGCATTTGCACTGATGGAATCCGACAATTCACTGTCACTGTCGATTTAACATCGTAACGTATTTTTAGAACATTAACTTATTTATAAAAATAAATTAAAATAAACTTAACGTTTATGTATTTGAAGAAAACAAAAACGTGACAAATTTCTAGACTAATATTTTTTGTCGGAAAAGCAAAGGCATCAAGCTCATACGGCCTCGTCGGTTTTCGTAATTTTATTTAATAATCATAACTGCATAATAAATGCGTATTCCTTTTTCAAAACAATATTTACTATCAAAGTTTTTCTATTTTATCATAAAAATACTGGCAGGTCACAAATAAAGAATTAAAACTTCTAATTTAAATTTCGCGCTCGGAAACCAATCAATCAATGTTTTTTTTTAAACTGTTGGTTTATTAATTAAAATATGAATCGCGCGCGTAATTTTTTTATAGGCAGCATTCCATTTGCAAACCGCCTTTGCCCGCGAAGCCGCATATGATTCGAAGCGTGCAAATGGTCAAATGTATGTATAATGCTTTAAATACAAACTCAATGGTGTAAACACAGATGTAGTTCAGTATAAATTTCGGTAAGTATTCCAAAATTAAATCACATTCTCCCCCTAGAGGATGAATGAAATTCAGTACAATTTTATTTCCCTGTTTTTAACAGATTAAAAATGACTATTGTTATGTTCGCTTTTTGTGGCCTAGAATGTCACTTTTTTGAGCAAATGGTACGAAAAGTATATATATTTCATGAAAAAAATAAGTGTTAAATAGATATTCACACTTATGCTATTAAATTATTGCAGTTTTCCGATGAACCATAATGAAGCCATGGGTTAAAAAAAGTTGGACACCAATAAAATTTATATTTGTAACTTTGTAATAGTCATTTTGAGCAAAATGTATTGATTAAAAAGAAAGTTAACTGTTCTCTTTCCTAATGCTGTAACACTGGTGGTAAGTAAATATGTATTGTATAAGTTATTAACCTGTACAATTCTATTACAGTAGAAGGGGCAGCTCTATAAAACCATCATTAGGACTGGACTTTTACACGACTGTGGAGCATGGCCGTTGCTGGAGCGACACAAGCAGGATCTACATGTCACGGTGATGAATATGCATTATTTGTCGTTTTAATGGTTTTTGCAAAATAAATACCTATATTATAAAGTCCTATATTATTTCCATAATAAATTATAAAAAATAACGTCACTGTGAAAGTTGAGTGAATGTTCGTATATAAAAGTGTAAATATATTTGTTCCACTCATATCTGAAATGTCTGCATGGATTTAGCTGATATTTTTGAAGACAAGTTAGTGTTAATCCAGGTTGTAAACCTGGGTTAACAGATAGGTAATCTTTTGCATTACAGGTTATTCACGTTCTATTATTTTCCACATTAATACCTAATATCTTTTTATGCACATTTTTGTTGTATTTTTTATTTGTCTAAACAAGTGTCATACGGAACAAACATAGGCATGCGAGGTATTATGTTAATTATAATGAAATCGTGTTTGGTTGTCTTAAACCCGGGAAACTGTAATCGGGGTTTGGTTTAAATCAGTGTAAAAGTTTTAATATGGCAATATCGTTCTATCTCTCGTGCGGCCATGGGAACATTTTGTATATTAGATTCTCAGTCTACGTTCGGCCCGGTTTGATCTATAATCCGTATGTGGTAAATTTGGCGTCAGAATAAATCGGAAATGTTCGGTCTGTTTTCATATACCTAATGATATGTCTGCGGTTAAAATATAGTAAAAGCCCCGAAAAAAGGTCTTAAACATGTAAAGCTTTCACAAAGAATTTATGTTGGCAATTTGACATCATTTTATATCAAATATCCGTCACATTTCATAATTTCATTAAACAAACACAATCAGAAAACGATCACAATCAATAGTTCAATAATGTAAAATATACCTACAGAAACACTCAGTTCACCATAGATATGACAAAACGAGTTGTAAATGATATTAAACTTGTAACGAATACCTACCAAAAATAACCAGTTACTCATTTCTCAAGCAGATGAAATAGACAAGTGTATAAGTGTAACGAAAAGGTGAGCATGGAACTTTACTTATACAGCAATATTTTCTTTACATATTTACTTTATTGGTAGGTCAAAATTCTTAAAGATTTCATACAACTTCCATTCGAAAGTCAACTTTTATTACCAGGCCAGGACAGTGCCTACAGTAGTTTCGGATATAATCCAACGCACAGTGCTGGATTGAGGTAACTTGGGGCCCTAAGCAATTTTCCCCTGTGGGTATCCTTAAGTAAACTAGGTACAAAGAACGTTGGGGTGTGTGTTGGGTAACCTCCTCGAGTGTCGCTCCGATTCCGATCCCGCTGCAGTCCGGGGGGAACGGAATCGGAGCGGCCGGTACACCCTGGGCGGCGGTCAATGGCTTTCCCTTCACCCCTTCATAGGGTTGGCATTGATCGTCGGCCAATACCCAACGTAGCGCGAACACATCGCTCTCCGTACTCCTCTGCTTTCAGAGGAGACAGGATGAGCGATGCTGTTAGTGGTGAGATGGCCCAGGGTCAGCCGGGGTGCGAGGGATATGCTCTATGGGTAACCTTACACCCCGGCGTCTGAAGACCCGAGACGGCGTGCGGTTTTGCTCGGTGCAAGCCCGACATAACCGCCCCCGCTGGCCGGCGGGGGGGTATCCGAAGGGATTTCCGCACGATAAAAAAAAAAAAAAAAAAAAGGTACAAAGAACGTTAGTTCATTAGGTAGTTAGTTAAAAAAAAACGTATCGTAAGTAAAATAAGTATGTGTTGTTCCTCCTGCCCTTATCCCATGCTAGGTGGGGTCGGCACAACATAATTGCACATGTTGTCCTAAGATTCGGCTATATTTTTACGACGGACCGTCAACTCACCCGGAAACATCTTACACAGCCAACATTTGTGTTTACGTCACATTTGACCGTGGGTGGGAATCGAACACGATCCCCCGATTTCGCAGACAGGGTCACTACCAACTACACCAACGGGCTTCCTAAAATATGTATAGTATATTTGTGAAGGACGAAAAAGACAAAATATTCGACTGATGTATCACTGACAACGATAACAAACGCCTCTTATCGTCCGCGTGTCGTTGACAACAATCAGCTGATTGCGTGCCGGTTGGGGGTAGGTATACTATAACCACCTACGAGTCACCGAGCGGAACTGAGGTCATGTCTGCGAACAAACCGAACGTCAACGACAAATTAAAATGCGCGGATTTTGAAATGGCTTCAACTTTCGTTTGCTCGTTTTTAGGGTTCCGTTGCCAAATGGCAAAAAACGGAACCCTTATAGATTCGTCATGTCTGTCTATCTGTCCGTCCGTATGTCACAGCAACTTTTTTCCGAAACTATAAGAACTATGCTGTTGAAACTTAGTAAGTAGATGTATTTTGTGAACCGCAATAAAATTTTCACACAAAAATAGAAAAATATAATAAATTATGGGGGCTCCCATACTTAGAACTGAAACACAAAAAAAAAAAAATTTCATCAAACCCATAACGTGTGTGGTATCTACGGATAGGTCTTCAAAAATGATATTGAGGTTTCTAATATCATTTTTTTCTAAACTGAATAGTTTGCAAGAGAGACATTTCCAAAGTAGTAAAATGTGTGCCCCCCCCCCCCTGTAACTTCTAAAATAAGAGAATGATGAAACTAAAAAAAATATATGATGTACATTACCATGTAAACTTCCACCGATAATTGGTTTGAACGAAATCTAGTAGGTAGTTTTTTTTAATACGTCATAAATCGTAAACCGCCTTTCATTCAATCAACTTAAAAATAAAAAAAATTACTTGCTGCTATGGAACCCTTCATGGGCAAGTCCGACTCGCACTTGGCCACTTTTTTTCTGGGTCGTCTCTGTTCCCCCCTAGACGGGAGGCACTAAGCGATATAGCTTATAGGCTAATCCAGGACTGCCAATGCAGCGTTCAAGGACTTTTCATAATTCAGGGATCAGTAGGTAGGTGCGTCATACGATGGTTGTGTCCTTGAGCCTTTTTTCAAGCTTTTATATATCTTGCAATCAATGTATGTATGTATAGGTCTACCAGAATCTCACGGCATTAAAATAATGAATAGAATGATGATTTCGATATGGCAATGTCAAATGTCATCTGTCAAATCAAAGTATAAGTTACGTTAGTAACTATTTATTAATCTGTGGTATAAGTTAAGTTGTACACGGGTTATACCGTTTTGATTCGTCTTCGTTTGTTGAAGAACAAGAAATGCTTGTGGAGTTTTTAGAATCGGTTTCTATTTCTGATTGAAGCTTTAAGTACTATTAGATAAAAGGATTGAGGATCTAATGAGATCCTCAATCCTTTTTTGTAATAAATATAGTAATAGCTTAACAGTCTTATTCATAAAAAGTTATGGGAGGTTTATAAGACTGCTATAAGGTGATCGTCGAAAATTTGTATTCATAACAGCATTTTAGCACTAATATGCTCTTTTTTTTTTTAATTATTCTACGACATTCTACACAGCGCTTTCTAGACCCAAAGTAAGCATAGTTAACTAGCTTGTGTTATGGGTTCCAGAATGCGGATAAACATACTTATATACTTTTTTTTTTTGTAAATACATACATATTATACATAGAAACACTCGATAAACTTCATATAAGTTATGGAAGGCAGGAACCTACTATAGCCGTGCCATAAAGCAATATTAGGAGAAAAGATGGCCGACCTGCGCAACAGCTGATGTGTTTGACAGCTCTGACTAGCATCGTTGCTTTGTTTGCATTAGTTTGGTGAATTATTGAATATATCCCTAATATCTCTGATTTGTTTCCAGACAAGCACAAGCCTTTATTATTATTATTACTTATCTAGGTCAGTTACTTTGTGGAGTTTGTGGTAAATTTATTGCGGCAGAGTGTTTATCAGTGTCTTCCACCATGTAAGCTTTACAAAGCCTAGATGTACTTGAAGCTATTGAAAATATTGGGAATCCGCGACCAAAAGTTTATCGACTATAAATTCATTAGGGAGCCATGAACTTATGTCTTCACTGTCTATCTTGGTAGGAGGTGGTGGACCACCACCCGTTTTAATGAGCTCCCTGCGCTCATAAGCCTTTCGCTTTTTAGAGTTCATTTTAATAATACCCCACTGGGCTTTTAATTGGGCATGGGTGCGTGGGGCCCCAAGCCCCAACACACATACAATTGAAACTGAAATAAAAAAATATGTACTTAATTATATGAATCACTAATAGGTTTACCAACAAGTTTAATACCTATTGTGTAAACTAGCCCACGCCGCCACCTTCTTCGCGTTAGTGTTCGTGTCGGTGTTTTTATTTTCCAGCACACCGACCCGCTTATTCAACAGTTCTTGTAATATGATCTTATGAAGCAAATAACCATAGCGTTAGTAATGCATAATAAACAGGCACATCAAATAACAAGGCAGAAAGGACTTAATAATTTCAATTTCAGTTAAATTTTGATAGTCTACAACTTTTAGTAACTATGAAAAGTAACGTACCTTGTCCTCGTCTAAACAATTTTCACTTCTCTGCCTTTTTTTTTGGCACTCGTCGCATGTTCCTTTCCTTCCATTTTTATTTATGCTTGGAAAAAATTGCAATAGGTACATACGAAAGAATTTTGAATACATAAACCAGGGGCGGGAATCGGTGTGGCGTTAACGAAATAGTGACATATGACAATGACAACAAACCAAATCTATTGTCAATTTGAGTACATTTGTCTATGATTTTTACCCTGCATGCACAGCATGCAGGATGATATTTGAATTTTTCAACCAAGTGGCAACATTTTCATCTATTAATCTCTTATAGCGACACTATAGTTATCGAAGGCTTATAGAGCAGTTATGAATACAATATTTTAAAATACGTATGATAGCGTTATGAGACGTTTTAACTAATGTACGCGCTATAAACCTTCGATAAGCATTTTTTATGAATAAGACTGTAAATCTTCAATAGTGAATGTTAATCTGTACTTAATCACTACTTATCATTATCACCACTATTTGTTTTTGAGCGAAGCTCGTCAGAGCTTTGCCCTCTTTTAGACGACTCATGTACTTCGTTAGACTATCTTCTCCTCCCAAACGACTGAACCGATTCTAATGTATTTTCACACAAGCAAAGATGTTACTGATGGGAAGGACATAGGCTATGTAATTAAAAATTCATGTGGAGCAAGGAGGAATAACCACCGAACAAAATTTTCAAAATCTGATTCCGCATGTGTCTAACGTTGACCATCAGGTCAACGTTAGACACAGTTTTGGCGCCAAAATGCGTAACTTTTAAAGTGGAGTCGAGTTTTCCCCATACATAGAACTGAAACTGAAATTTTTGTTTCCATCAAACCCATACTTGTGGGATATCTATGGATGGGTCTTCAAAAATGATATTGAGGTTTCTAATATCATTTTTTTCTAAACTGAATAGTTTGCACGAGAGACACTTCCAAAGTGGTAAAATGTGTGTGTGTGTGTGTGTGTGTGTGTCCCCTGTAACTTCTAAAATGAGAGAATGATAAAACTAAAAAAATATATGATGTACATACATTACCATGTAAATTTCCACCGATAATTGGTTTGAACGAAATCTAGTAGGTAGTTTTTTTTTAATACGTCATAAATCGTAAACCGCCTTTCATTCAATCAACTCAAATATAAAAAAAATTACTTGCTGCTACGGAACCCTTTGAACCCTTTGAATGAGATCTAGTAAGTAGTTTTTTTTAACCGACGAAAAAACGAATGAGGTTCTCGAGTCGACGCGTATATTTTTTTTTATGTATGACCACGCATTACTTTATACAGAGTAGTCCAATTTTGATCATTCTTTTTTTATTGGAAAGAGTATAACGCGAAGTTGGTCCCATATAAATTTGAAAATAAAAATCCAACCCTAAGGGTAGGAAAATAGGGGCTGATTGACTGAGTGTTGTAAGGTATGACCACGCATAACTTTTTACAGAGTAGTCTGATTTTCATAATTCTTCTTTTATAAGAAAGAGTATACCCCCAAACTTTTACTTCTTCTTTCTTTCTTACATCTGTAATCTATAGTTGTGTTTCTTAATATTGTTTGAGCATCGTGAACAAGTAATTATACTACCTAAAGCTACCAATTCATTGGGAAATTTAGAGCCTGAATTTGTAGTTTGCAATTTCATACGCTGCTGAGGATACAAACTTTTTTTGCATACTGAACAGGGCAAGTCAGCATAAACATTAATCGCTTTCTTAAAATTTTCTGCGTTACGCTGATTTCTTCGCTCGCAAGCCGCTTGTCGCATGGCGCTCAAACGATTAGTTTTCTCCTCGTAACCGGTCTGCAAAGTACCACCATTGCAGACCGGTTACGAGCAGCTTCCAAACGCAGCAAATGTTCGTCTTTAGTTTCATTTGAAAGTCGCTCTCTTATTACACCTAAACGATGAGTGCGTATCACCTTATTACCTATTGGTTATGTAGCTTCACATCCTCGACAGTTTTTCCTCCCGTTAATCTAAACTTTCCTGTGAACGTTTTAATCTAATTATCTTTTTATTTGCTTCCAACCTTTTTTTCTCGTTGTTAGATTCTTTTAAATATCTTTTTAGCATTCGAGCAGCATTTTTTGTAGACCTACCCATTTAGTTATATAAAACCTGTTTTTTTAAGTATTTATATTTAATACGTCAATACCAAGTTAATACGTCACGAAAAGAAATGGGGTTATCGGTTTAAAGTAAATAACATATACTCAGAGTCCATCTTAGCTTTTGCTGACGATCTCGCAATCATCATCATCATCATTATCATCAACCTATTCTAGTCCACTGGTCGCAATACTGACGCGTAATCCAAAACAACGTCAGGAACTATTATAGGAAGTCGATGAGTTCTGTTCGTGGACAAATGGAGTGAGAACGAAGCCTAGTAAGTGTCACTGTCTGTGTCTGGGTAGACGGGACACCAAATTTACCTCCTACGACCCGGGACTAAAAAAATAGTAAATAAATAATACTGTCTTCGGACACGAGAGTGGTTTAGACATCCACTTTGTAACTTTTAAAGTAAAATTATTTAATAAAATAGTACATTCTTAATGGAAGATTTTCGTTTATTTGGTTATAAATATAATATTCTTTTAAATAATATTACAGCATAAGAAAGATAAGCCATGTATTTTTAGTATTTTGTAAAAATGTAACCATTTTGTAACTATTTGGTAATTTAGCTCGGTTAACTTCCGATTTATATCGTGTAACAACCATCTATTAACGTTGATTATTTTTTTATGATTAACTCTTTCTTTTTAATTCAACGCAAAGTTAAATAAAATGAGGTATTTACTTTCAAAATCAGTAATATATAAAGAAATGGTAACATTAAAACATAAGACAATTACAAAATGGAAAGCTTCAGTTACAAAATCGAAAAGGTAAAGCTTAATTTACCCTGATAAAAAAATACTGCAAATCAGTACTGAAATAGGATGGACGTAGATGGTAGGACCATGAACGACGGTAATATATAAAATAAATGAAACTATGCTATTTTAGTAATCAACGCCTTTTATTTCTATTCAGCTTTTTAATTCAGTTCAGTCTCAAGAATAAATCTATGTAAAGACTGCCTTAAGGCAAATCAAACCAGCCCAAGCCATCTTCCAGCTCCAGCATTAGACCCTGGTTACCATACAGGATCATAGTACTCGTTAATACCATTCCAACGATCCCAAACTCGATGGGTTGTGTCGTTTTATTGAGTAATTCCTATGGCTACCTTCCTCCTCCAGCATCAGATCAGCTCCATGTTATCATAATATTGTATTGTCACGTTACATGCAAAATTTAAGCTCAATCGCATAATCAGAAGTGGTCGAAAAATGACTTCCAAAACTTCAGCAAGTAACCGACAATAATTATTGTACTAAAATAGTTATCGTTCCAAGATATCATTATATATCCACTAAAAAGATAAGTAAACACATTGCCTGCATGCATTTGTACTCGCCTTTATATTTACATTTAGTAACTTTTTTATTCCACGTTATATGTAACCAAACAAAATGGAAGTAACTCCAATCGCCGACCTAAGATTGCTTGTAAATAAACTTGAATAAAGATGAAACACAAAAACAACTATTTTAATAGCTTATAACGCGTTTGTAGTTTATCATTATTATATTTCTATAAACAAAAAACCAAACTTACCAGTAAAAATCACAATTACAAAATGGATGAAAAATCCGGTACGGTAACGCTCAGCAAGTTTCGACACGAAATGCGTCAAAATGGTCATTCTATGACTGCTTTACAAAATGACGAAGTCTGGAGTATTGTTGCCAGGGAAGAAATCTGTAGTCAGTAGTATATTTTTTGGCGACAAAGTCCATCAAATTACGGTTACAAAGTGTAATTCCATGCACGGCCGTAATTGTGAGACATAATATAATGTTACGAAAGATAGTTTATATTATTAAATTAGTGTTGTTTTATGTTTAATTCTGATAATATTAACATATTTCGATACCATTCATTCTTCTTTACCCTTACAACTGAAGGAAATTCACGAATAAACTTAACTCGAAACTAAGCCGGTCAATGTGGGATATAGTAAAATCAAGGGTAT
The DNA here is from genome assembly GCA_946251805.1 of Cybosia mesomella. Classification (NCBI taxonomy): domain Eukaryota; kingdom Metazoa; phylum Arthropoda; class Insecta; order Lepidoptera; family Erebidae; genus Cybosia; species Cybosia mesomella. Next base: position 20,792,803 of record OX276390.1, on the reverse strand, counting down.
TCAAAATTATATTCAGTATTATTTTATATTTATCAATAAATTATACACATAATTTTATGTATTTCGGATATATTAAATATTAAATATTTTGACCATGGACACTTAATAACAGATTTTCTTTCATATCTCCATAAAATTAAAGGTAAACTTCTGGGACATGCTCATTTAGAGTATGGTCGTGTAAAAAAAATATGCCCAGATACCATCCTTATGAGTCTCAAATCTGATATTGCGCCGGGTTGGGGCAATATACCAACGAGCTTTCTAAGACACATAAGAGGTTATGTTGTCCCTATTTTAACTCAACTTGCGAATCTCTGTTTTAGCAAAGGTATATTCCCGGTTGCGCTGAAGCAAGCCACCATTACGCCTGTTCACAAGAGTGGGGATAGGGACGAGGTGGGCAACTACAGGCCCATATCTGTTTTGCCGCCCATTTCAAAAATAATAGAGAAACTGATGAACGTACGGTTATTTAAATACCTACAACAATTTAATATAATATCCGTATCGCAATTTGGTTTTCATCAGGGTATTTCTACTGAGGACGCAGTTACGGCCTTAACTACGCTTGTTACCGATCAACTTCATAATGGTAAAAAGTGCTTAACTGTATTCATAGATCAAAAAAGTTTTTGATACCATTTCTGTCCCTATTCTTGTGAGCAAGCTGAAATCTATTGGAATACGCGGAATGCCACTTAAATTATTCGAAAATTATCTAACAAACAGGAAGCAAAGAGTTAGGGTGGGACACTATACAAGTGGTGACATAGAAGTGTCCTTCGGGGTTCCTCAGGGAAGCGTATTAGGTCCTACATTGTTTTTTTTTATATATATATAGTACACGTCAATTTGACTTCACCTCGCCCGATGGTGTTCCATGTCTACGTCAATGAACTTTGCAATTTGCGGGTTGCGGAGGCTAAAGTCTTTTCTTATGCCGATGACACGGCTGTTGTTTTCGCTGGGGATACCTGGAAGGATGTGCGGCTTAACACTGAAAAAGGGTTGGCTAAAATAGCAGGATGGTTGGAGAAAAACCAGCTCACTTTAAACATATTAAAGACAAGTTTTTCTCTACAAAACCGTACACAACCAAACGAGGAATTTGATATAAAAATTCATGTATTTGGAGATGGTACAAACTCAAACTGCAACTGCTCGAGCATTATGAAAGTACCGCATACTAAATACTTAGGTATGGTTGTTGACCAGAAACTATCTTGGTATCCTCACCTTGAGCAAGTTGCAAAAAGAGTGCGAAAGCTAAGCTGGATGTTTAGGACGCTCAGGTATGTTGTTCCCAAAAATGTTGAGACTAACTCAGAATGCCATACTAAAAATCTCTTGAACGAGATATATGTTGCATTGGTACAGTCCGTACTATCCTACTGCATCCCCATTTGGGGTGGTGCAGCTAAAACAAAGTTCATAGAGGTGGAACGAGCACAGCGATCTCTGATCAAGTGTATGTATTTTAAACCAGTAAGATATACAACTGAAGACGTGTATCGAATCAGTAATTTGCTCTCGGTTAGAAAATTATACATTACACAAATAATTTAAAAAAAGCATAAGTTCCTTCCCTATGACCCTAAAATAGTAGTTAAAAGAAGAAAATACATTATTGCGATAATTCCCCAAACGAGAACCATGTTTGCCTATAGACAATACAACAAATGATCTGCACAGCTATACAACAAAATTAATAAACAGATCTGTATGTATTCCAAAAACTATTACGACTGTAAAAAATGCTCACTTGTTGGATACAACAACATACTTATCAAGATACTGAGACACTTCTTCAACACATTCGTTAAGCTCACACACACACACAACCACATACACACACACACACACGCACACACACATACGCACACACACACACACAAACACACCACATGCCCAAACGCCATACATAACATACATTCATATGTAGTATTTAACTGTATTTTGGCGCTGGATATATTTTTGGAAATAAAAGGAGGCTTCAATCACAAAAATTGTAACACCAAACTATATAATGCAAATAAACTATTATTATTATTCCCTTTATTAAGTTGTAAATACATAAGAATTATATTTTAAATACATTCTACAATATAAAAAAGAAAACAAATATATTTAAAAATCTAGTGGGGCGGAAATCACACAGTGATTGTCAAACTTCAGGCCAAACTTAGATATTTTTGTTGCAGTATTTTTATTCAAAATTGTTTTTAATAATAAGTAGTCGTATCACTCCCACATATCCACTAATCCTATATCTAAATGAAATCAAATCAAACGTCTTTGACGTCAAAAACACAAAAAAAATATTTTTTAGGGACAATTTGTATGGTAGGAACCCGAAACCTTGAACGTACAAACCCCTAAATCTAATCTTCCCATTAACCAAACAAGATGATTGGCGAAAGAATTTTTGAAATCGGATAAGTGGTTCTTGAGTTATTGCGTAAACAGACATCCAGACATCCAGACATCCAGACATCCAGACCAACAGACAGACCGACACAAAAATTTTTTTTGCTTAATTAGACTTAGAATCATGTGAAACGTCGAGAAAAGTGATAAAAAGTGGGTGTAAGATTTTGATTTTTTTTGCGTGATTTTAAGACTTCGGTGTCCACCTGGTTGGTGGCCCGAAGTAATATAAAAAATAGTGGCCCACCGGCATCGGGTACAGGGACCAAGCTACCGGTGGTTAGGGCTCCAGAGAATACGTGTAAGAATACGTGAATCCTCACAATACGTGCCGTGTCGAGGAGCACTGCCTTCTGCATCAAGCCCTTGACTCATCTGCCTAACGCGGGCCTCTGGAGATGTTGTTCGAGGCTCTTGGCAATCAGTCCGTGAACCGATACGACTATCGGAACAATAATTGCTGAATCTACATCCCACATGTCGACAGTCTCTTGAGCCAAGTCCAAATATTTTATTTGTTTGTCTTTTTCGGCTTTCACGAGATTGTCATCATCGGGGATGGTGATGTCAACAATTATTGCGAGACGCTCTGATCGATCAATCATCACGGTATCAGGCTTATTGGCTACAATAGTTCTGTCAGTGACGATTGATCGATCCCTGTACAACGTGACACGACCATTATCAAGAACTGGGTCGGGCACATACCTGTAATACGGTACCTCCGAATCTACAAAATCGTATTTCAGAGCAAGTTGTTGATGAACGATTCTGGCCACTTGGTTGTGTCTATGTAAATACTCTCCGTTGGCAAGACGAGAACAACCAGAGATAATATGTCTTAGGGATTCTCCGGGACGGTGACACGCCTGACATATGTCAATCGTACCGTCCAGGATATACCTCCGATAATCATTCGTCATGACAACTTCATCTGTAATTGCACAGACAAAACTTTCGGTTTCTCCAAAGAGGTCACCGAAGCGTAGCCAGAACACTGATGCCTTTATATCTACGTCGGGCCCATGTATGGCCCGATAAAAGCGTCGATGCAGCTCTTTGTTCTTCCATATTTCCCTGCGATCAGCGATGCTAAGTATAACCGGTGCCAGTTCTCTTTAGCCAGAGTGAGAGGAGTCAGCCCGTTGTCTATTGCCACTACATCTCGGTGCATACCCACGTCAACGTGTAGAAAATATTCCCTAAGGTTGCATATCTCACGGTTGTGGAGAGTTTTGGCGTTTAAAAAACCCCGACCTCCACACTTCCGTGGGATATACAACCTCATTACTGATGAGCGTGGGTAGTGCATACGATTTGCAGTCAGCAACGTACGGACTTTCCTATCCAGGGCGTCTAATTCGGTCTGAGTCCATCTTAGTATGCCAAAGGAGTATACTAAGACTGGCATAACCCAGCCGTTGTAGGCTCGAACCTTGTTACCGCCCGATAAAAGACTCTTTAGGACTTTTACAAGGCGCCTAAAGAAACGATCCCGCAACGTCTGTTTCATGGCAGCCTCAGTAATACCTAACGCTTGTGACACAAGATATTTATAGGTATCAGTTGCCGAGAGAGATTTCAGTTGTGTAGAATCTGAAAGTTCAATTCTTTCAGATTCCACAACCCCACCCTTCTTAACTAACATGCATGACTGCACATTTGTCTACACCAAACTCCATTCTGATAGAATTACTAAAGGATTCAGTTACCATAAGTAATTCTACCAGGTGGGAGTCGGTGGGGGCAAATAATTTCAAGCCATCCATGTAAAGAAGACGGGTATAACTTGACCTCCTCTCCGCAACAGATAGCCTAGCCCTGAATTCTCCAGTATTGTACTGAGAGGATTCAGTGCCAGGTAAAACCATAACGGACTCAGGCTATCATCCTGGAATGTACCCCTCTCGATCTTAATCGGTACACCATCCCCAAGGACCTGACGACACCCTGGAGAAAGAAGAACCGTCCTCCATTTATTATTATTATTATTAGTTTGTATTTTTTAATGAAATGCCACCTTTGTAACTCCCACTAGTAAGTAATTAAGAGGCTAATATTGACTGAACCAATCTAAAGCCTCAGTATGGTGTATACTTACCTCCACATATTTATCTTTCCATTTGAACTTTTCATTTGTTTAATTGGGCAACATGTATGTATCTCGTTGTGTATACTTGTTTATACACACTCAAACCGTAAGGCTTTTCATCGTTTTATGAATTGGAAAAAAAAAACTCGCATTTATTACTGTTGCGTTATATAAACAAAATAGCTGCTCAAATTTTTACAAGATATTCATAATGTGCAACTCAACATTTACCTACCAATAAAAAGAAAAATGAAAAATCCGTCCCCGCAGGGGGAACGCACAGGTAGATTTCGTGAAGCAATTAATATTATTTTATATAGAGAACTACGGACTATAAACAGTTTTTTTTTTTCTCGAAAGCGGTAACTTTTAGCGAAAAACTTTTCAGACATTTATTTTAGACTTAAAAATGGCCTATCGATTAAAAATGTTTCCGACTGCAAGAATGTTCACCGGTTAGAAGTTATGATTTTTTTCCCGAAAAATTTTGGTTTTTCCCCCCTCCACTTTTAGTTAAAGTTTTAATCTTATAGGTTTATAATTAAAAGTTGTTGGTTTTCATGTATACTATGGGATAAAATTACAACGGTTCGAATATCTTTCATGGAACGTGAAATTTTGAGGAAAAACTGATTTCACAAAAAAATATTCCCTACCGTCCCCTTAGGCCGAATTCCACCCGTTCACGAACTTAAACTAAGTTTACACCCAATCAATTTTTGACCGCAGTTTGAAAGCGATCGGGGCAAAAATGCGACCGTGAGAGTGCCGCAAATTTTGGGAAGTGGAACCTACATACATATATATATATATACTAGTATTTTGCGCGGTGCGCGAGCTTCAAGCAGCTCGCGAGTGTTATGTAAAAAAATCGATCCGCCATCTTGGATTTTCAACTTTTTTTCAAAAATTCAAAATCAGAAGCCTCGATTTACTCAAAAATGACACCCATGTTGCCATGTCATCAAAGATGGCGGAGAAACGACCACCATGTTGGCCGCCATCTTGAATTTTTTGACATTTCGGATTTTTCCCATAGTCACCTCAGCTCTCTCTACATTTTTCCCATACATCATCCATATCCCCCATTACTCCTTCTAGGAGAACAATTGTGTCAGTGAGTGAGTGAGTGGTGATCGATAGTTTGTGAGTGCAGCTGTACCCTGCATTATCAGGGTTGAGGAGTTGGGACTTGAAATCTAACCATGAAGTCGTTGCTTGGTATCTATAATATTAATTCACTATGAACACTTTCTGAATCTTGATAACCTAGGGCCTAGGCGGGCAGTAAACTTTCAGCATCAGGATTAAGGAGTTGGATCCAGAATTTTTTATGGGACCAAGACGAAAACTTCTACTGTTTATTTAAAAAAAAAACTTTGCAAATCGGTCCAGAAACCTCGAAATAATCGGTGTACATACATTGAAAATAAACGGGCCGTTTTGAGAACCACCTCTTATTTGGAAGTCGGTTAAAAGCATATCAAAGTCTTGCACATTTGTCTCTTCAATATTCGCCTTATATTTTGTATGGAAAAATAAATTTCGCCATTTAGAATTTTTTTTCTATTCATCGAGTAGACCTCTAGGTCCTGATCATCTTTTCCCAAAAAACCTCTCTTCTATCTTCTATTATACTTTGTGAGATAGACGCTGTCGAAATTTGTATGGGCGCCATCTTGAATCTGCCATTTTGGTTATATTTTTAGCTCACTGGCAATTGGATGACATTCCGAGTGGTTTTTATTTGAGCACCCCCTACCTCTCTTCAATACCTTGGCCGTGCTCTTCACCCGTCTCCAAAATCCTCAATCATCAGCTCCCTCCATATTTTTCCTCCGAATGAACTTTCGTCCTTTATACGAAAGCATCAGGGAAAAAAATTACAGCAGAGGTGAACCGAAACACAATTCATCCATCTTCAATACTTTCTGAGAGAGACACCCATGACATTTGTGTTGACGCCATCTTGAATCCGCCATTTTGGATTTATTTTCATCTCCCTGCCAATTGGATTCGGTTCCGAGTATTTTTTGTTTGAGCAGCCCTCACCTATCTTTAATACCCTGGCCATGCTCCTCACCCATCTTCCAAATCAATCAAAATCTCCATATTTCTGACTGAGAGTTCTTCCATAAAAACATTCTGAAAAGGAACCATTTCAAAGTCTTGCATAGTTCCCAACTTGCAGTCTCTTCAATATTCTCCATATATTTTGTATGGAAAAATAAATTCCGCCATCTTGAATTTTGTTTCTGTTCATTGAGTAGACCTTCAGGTCCTGATCATCTTTTGCTAAGAAACCACTCTTCTATCTATTATACTCTCCGAGATAGACACCGACGACATTTGTATGGCGGCCATCTTTTTTTCTCCATTTAGATTTTTTTTTCAGCTCACTGCCAATTGGATGAGGTTCCAAGTATTTTTTAGTTTGAGCAGCCCTCACCTATGTTTAATACCCTGGCCGTGCTCTTCACCCATCTTCCAAACCCTCGATCATCATCTATCTGCATATTTTTGACTAGTTCGTCCCCAAAAACATTTTAAAAAGAAACCATAAATCAAAGTCTTGTTTCAAGTCTTGTGTCAAAGTTATGAACTATTCAAAACTTGTAGTCTATTCAATATTCGCCATACATTTTCTATAGAAAAATAAATTCCGCCATCTTGAATTTTTTTCTATTCATCGAGTAGACCTTTGGATCCTGATCGTCTTTTGCGAAGAAAGTACTCTTCCATCTTTTATACTCTCCGAGATGGACACCGACGAAATTTGTATGGCGGCCATTTTTTTTTCGCCATTTTGAATTTTTTTTCAGGTCACTGGCAATTGAATGACGTTTCGAGTGACATTTGCTCAAGCACCCCCAACCTATCTTCAATACCTTAAGCGTGCTCTTCACCCGTCTCCGAAATCCTCAATCATCAGCTCTCTCCATATTTTTCCTCCGAATGATTTTTTATCCTCTATACGAAACCATCAGTGAAAAAAAAAATTTTCATACAAAATTGTTCAGGAGAGGTGATCAATGAGTCAGTGAATCAGCACGAGCAGCTATATATATATTAATATAAACTTTTTGACCAGTGGTCATTTCGGACTCAGGAGGTCATAACTAGACCTCCTATGAAGATTTTTTTTTTAAATTCGACAGTAGTCACACAATAATAGGTAGATCGATTTCATCGGAATCTACCTAAAAAGCTAACTCAAAATGTCTTCATTCTGTACCTTCTTTTTTCGTGCAGAAATACCCTCGGATACCACCCAGGCCTACGCTCATGGAGGACGGAGGTTGTTAAGCGACCTCCGGCGTCTGAGTCGCCTGCGACGCGCGGTTAGGATGTTGCGGGCTCGGCGAGCCGGGAGAGGTGTAAATCTCTCCCGGGCTCTCTCCACCATCTCCTTCTCGAGCATTACATGCTCGCAGAAGGAGGTGGCGGCGGCCCACGCGCACGCGCTTCGCACCATTGCCGCAATCATACTGCCGAGCGAGAGGGCTCCCACCCCGATGGCTGCCACGAGGTCACGCCTCGGTACCTCCCACGCCGGGCAGTCTACCAGCGTGTGCAGCCCCGAGTCCTCGCTCGCGACGCAGTGATGGTACTCAGACTTTGGCTCCTTCCTGATCCGATGCAGGTGGTACCCGAAGCTGCCCTTACCGGAGATCACCTGCGTCAGTCGGTACGAGAGGCTTCCGTGTCGCCTCTCTAGCCAATCCTCCATGATGGGCCTTACCGTCGCTATTGCGGCGTGCCCTGGGCTTGATCGCCCAAGTCATTCCTTCCATTCCACCACGGTGTCCTGGCGGAGCTGGGATTGCACGGCCTCGATTTTCGAGGCTCAGGATTCCGTCCCTGCTCCCACGCCTCATTCTATAGCACCTTTTTTTTTCGTGCAGAAATCCCTTCGGATACCCCCCCGCCGGCCAGCGGCGGAAGTTATGTCGGGCTTGAACCGACAAATCGCACGCCGTTTCAGGTCTTCAGACGCCAGGGTGTAAGGTTACCCATAAAGCATATCCCTCGCACCACGACTGACCCTGGGCCATCTCCGGTTACGAGATGGCCCTCTCGAGTTTGGGAACCACGGTGTCCCCGTCTTGCCCCGGTTTAAGGGAGGGGCGCTAGTCGCCCCGCCGCCGTCCCGGCCTGCTTCTGCTGGGATGACAGGCGGCCTCACCTGCCACCCCCAGGCCTGCGCTCATGGAGGACGGAGGTCATTAAGCGGGACGGATCTATAGTACCTAAACACGAGGCGTCAAGTTAGAAATTTTAATTATTTTTTATTTTATAATATCGCGCATTTTATTCTAAACTTATAGAAATATCTTACATATAAGTACTTACTCGTACTCATAAGATTTAATAAATGAAATTCTCAAGCAGATTTAGCTTTTAATGAAAATTGACTACATTACCAAGAGTATAATGATGAAATTATTCTTGAGTGAACAGCGGCTTTGCTTCATTGTACTTTAGCATAATACTTAGTCATTCACCGCAGGATAGTTGCGTCGACCCTTAATTATGAAAGTGGTTCAGTGGCAGTAATAAATTGTACTAATCTTTTAATAAGTAAGAGTTTTTAATACCTACACTTCGTACAAAACCCAAAAATAAGTTTACAATTTCAAGTAAATTTGAAATTGTATGATTTTTAAAGAAAAAATATACAATTGCAGTCATCTGTCAGTCTTTAATTATTTGCTCTGGTTACAGATAACTGGGTTGCTATAAGTATAATAAACGAGTACATGCTTGTCCCATCACGGATGTCACTCGCATGTTGCTAACTCGGTTTAAAACTGAATTGTGTATAGATAGAACTACTAAACTGTTGAGTTTATGAGAACAATTACACTTCATCTGTGTTGCTTTAAAAAAAATACTTTCCCTACATCACTTCTAAATGAAGGTAAGGCTTCACGCCTGCATATTCTGTGGTCCTGCGATAAATCCTGCGAACCTAGGAACACACTCCTACAAGCTCCGCATGTACTGTTGATAGTTGCCTGGAGTCTCAAGCATTTTTTATGTTTTTTAGCATTTGTTATAAATCGGACCAAGTAATGATACATTGTACCTACATGAGGTATCACAAATATCATAGGAAGAAATATATACCTATACGAATCGTTCACTCAACAACTCATTTCACTAATGATATGCGTGAAGGAATTACAACATTGGTTCCATCAAAGTATACAGCTTGACCTTTTGATGGAACAGATCTGCGGCGTCTTTCAAATGGTCATCAAGAACTGTCATTTATTCGATGTGCATTCTGTTAGTTGATGAGTTAGATGTGGGACAGAATAATGCTATGAAAACATGAGGCGTGACAGTATGTGAACGACAAATTTACATTTTAATTATGGCCGCTACGTAGAGGTACCTACGGTTTCGGCACATGAGTAGTGGTGACGCGCCGGTTTCAGGAAAATTACAGTTTACCAAATGACGTTCAATCGTGCGTGTGACATCCTCTTAATGGGTTATTATAATTTTCGTCGACCCACTATCGACTATCAGATAGGTTAAATTGAACGCACGTCAACGAGATCAATGTGCCATGTTCTATTAAGTCCTTCAATTCATTTAATATATACTTATATTTAGAAACTGGCTTCAAAACGGTTATAAAGATTATAAATTAGGTAATTAATAAAATAAGTTTCACACAAATCAGACTAATGAATTTAATAAAATTAGTTCAGAATACAAAAAAAAACCCATGGAATGCAAAAATTTACTTTTTAAAGTCACATATTTTCCCAGGACGTTACTCCTGTGCGATTCTAACAATTCCATCTCGAACCAAACAGTTCAGCGCATTTTTCACTGCATTATAGAGACTTGAAATTCTTTACCTTTACCACAAACGTGTTTCCCTACTAATTCCGGGTCTTTGTGTCAGGCGTGAAAAACCATATGTTGAGGTCCATCAAACTGAAGACTACTTACCATTTTTATATTGGTTGAACCTAGAAACTGACCTCTATTCTTAGAACTTATACTATAAGGGCCCGCGTTATAGGGGCCCGCACTTATATTTACATCACACCGAATATTTGCTGCATGATATTGATTAAAATTATGTAAGTAAAGCTAACACACAAAGTGGTTTTCTTTTCAGACGTAGTTAATTTCCAAATTATACCCAACACTTCAAACTCTGAAAAAAATCATTATGAAACTGACAATAAGCCTAAAGTCTCTGACAAGTAATCCCAGTTTTGGTTTGATGCTATATACCATGCTGACATTATTCATAGTGATAATATTATATATGGCAACGAAAGAATGGAAAGGCTACACGTGTCCGGAAGAGGTAGATCTTGGAACTGTTCAAGTGCAGTCTATCCATTGTCACCGAAAGTTTGGGCATTTCCGTAAACATAACGGAATGTAATCTGCGGTCAACAAGGTAAGTATGTACCCTACTTGAAGTAATGGAAACTAAGCAAGGTGGACAGACTACTTCCCCACCGGCCAACTTGCAAGTGTCTAAGAAGTCGAGTGAAATTAAGATAGTTCTGCTGTATTAAATTACCCAAAATAAACCGACTAAAATAGCGCTGTTAAGTGTTACAGTTAGAAAGAATTAAACGTAATTACAATTAAGAAATGAATTTTATTGATTAAGTAGGTTATGCAGTCATCCTCATCGTCCGAGCCTTTTCTCAACTAAGTTGGGGTGGGGTTAGCTTATTCAATCTATGCGTGAAGGGCCGAATATAGTATAACTAATAAAATTGTTTTTATATTAATGGGGAATTGTAAATCGCAATGAAATGTTAACGTTTCTTTTGAATAATAGTCATTGTGGTCATGCACCTGTGCCTTATGTCATATGCCTATCTATTTATTAAAATATCATTGTTCATCTGAAATCTTGACAACCATAATAATTGATCCTCTTCGCCCTCGACCCTCTATGATTCGAAATTAAAGTCCCAATACCATAATCAGAACATTCAGAACGCTGGCTAATGGGCGGGACTCTCCGATCCTGGTGCGTTGCATACAACTGAATGCAATCAAATAGGCATCGCATCGTCCTCGGTTCGAGTTTGCTACCCAAATCTATAAATTACCTATAATCTTTATATATTCATTGGTATGTACAGTAATACCTTCATTTTTTATTGTACTTGCTAAATGACTTATTCGAATTTGTCCCTTTACTTCTGTACAACTACAACGGGAAGAACTCTGTGGGCTTTAATTCCCTTACGATTGTCTGAATATGTTACATAAACGGCTGTATCTTCTGATTGCGTTTGTTTTTACTTAGAAGTTTTTGCCAGACACTATTGTGGTCAAACACCTCCCAAGGCTATTGGCTTAAATTATATAATTTTATGAGTGTATATTGATCATTCGTAAATAAAATATTGCATAGATACATAATAAGACTTTTTTAAATATATTTTAATTGACATTTTATCCTTCAAAGACACTCCAAGCCTAAAACTTTTAAAATCTCTGTATCTCACAAACGGTGAGTGGTAGAAAAAGTGGTATATAATCGCATGATGATCTTTTAATTTTTCTAAAATAGATTTACAATAAAACTTACCGTTTATGAGAAAAATTTGATTATCCTAAAAAAGAAATGAATCATTGTTTTGAGACAAATGTGTTGGAGTACATCTCACCTTTGAAACTAAAAATTAGCGTTTATCTCGAGACTTTTTCTCTTTTTGTTTACTGTGACTTTGGGACGTCTGAAAAAGTTTTTTTTTTTCAGACGTCCCAACACAAAAGTTTTAAAACAAATGGATACTTCGCCCGCAGAAGCCGCCCACGTATTGGCATTGCTGGATATTGGACTTAGCGTGTTGTGGCTGAAAGATTGCATCTAAGTCTGTCCTCTGTTCATAGAGTCTACAAACGCTATCGGGAGACAGGTTTGTTCACCCGCCGTTCAGGATCTGGCAGAAATCGGGTCACTTCTGAGCGAGATGATAGATTTATTGTAACAACTTCCTTACGAAATCGACGCCGTAACGCTTTTCAACTGCAGCAGCAGCTTTAAGTTGTACGTAGAGTGGCTGTAAGTAACTCACCATTAGAAGAAGGTTGAAGGAACGTGAACTGGTACCGCACAAGCCAGCAAATGGGCCGAAATTAACTGCAGACCATCGAAGAGCGCGCCTTAACTTTGCACGTGAGTACCTAAATTGGTCATACCTCCAGTGGAGCAAAGTTCTCTTTTCTGATGAGTGTAAGATTATGCTGTATGGTAACGACGGAAGGAACAAGGTATACAGAATCGGTCGGCTATGGTAGCGGTTCGTGGATAGTTTGGGAAGGAATCAGCGCTGACGGTAAGACAGAGCTTGTCTTCGTGTGTGGGCCACGTCTACCTGCACTAAACTCTCATCGGTACATCGAACAGTGTCTTGAGCCTCACATGGAGCCCTATGCACATTTTATTGGCAACGGCTTCATATTCATACACGACAATGCTACGGCTCACACCGCGGGCGTCGTACGAGACTTACCGTAGTGGGTATCTCCATTATGGAATGGCCAGCAAGAAGCCCAGACATGAATCCCATTCAACATCTATGGGATGCGTTAAAGAGACGAATTCGTGCAAGAGATCCTGCCCCAGGAGCCAGCTGCAAAATGCAATCCAAAAGGAATGGAATGGAATGCCACAACATGTGATCGTGACTCTCATCCGATCGATGAAAACCCGTGTGGAAGCAGTAATAAGAGCTCGGGGAGGGAATACAAGTTATTAAATAATAGTAGATGATTAACCAACGGGATAAAGCAGTGTCTTCTGTCGCGGGTGACGATTTAAATCGCGAGCGTAACGAAGGACTCGAGGTTTACTCCCGAGCGTAGCGAGGGTGTTAAAAACTTAAATCACGAGCGAAGCGAGGGATTTAAGACGAGTCCTGAGTGTAGCGAGGGATTTAAGTTCACCCAAGACTAAGACAGCTTTATCACTGAGGAAAATACTCTACTTTTCGTACCATTTGCGAAAATATTAACACAATAATAATATGAGATAAGCATTTATTAAAAATAATGACAATTAAAAGTAAAAGTTAACATTCGAAACATTGGTCCAATTATTGATAGAGAGAGTTACATTTTTGTTTGGTACATTTATTGTTGATGAGTTGATTTCAGTATTTTTCTGTTCTTGCGTCTGAGGAACTTGCGTTTCATTGTAGATAGTATACGTCGGAGATAGTGGTGGTGGTGCATCGTGAGTTGCGGACGAAGATAAGATGCCGGAAGTTGATGGTTGTGGCTCTGATGGATTAAGTTTTATATTTTTGTTAATTTGACTGCTTAATATGGTTTTATTCGCCATTGAGCTTTCGATATAACCCTCAGCTACTCCATCAGAGCTCCAACCACCGTGTCTTTTTATTTACGTAATATCCGCCCCTGAATCTGCCAAGAAAGTCGCCGAAGTTCTTCTAAAGCAGTGACCGGTGTAGAGTTCAACATTTTTAAGTTTAATTATTTAGCAATTTCCTTTGGCATATTGCTACTTTTATTTTTGCCGATGGCTTGTCGAGTACATTTCCCATTCCGATAGTTTATAAAATTCTATTGTTTTCCATGTTGGTGGGACGTAATGCTTGGTATTTATGAATGATTTTAGTATATTGTCCTTGTACCTACAATGAATGACTGATTTTTCTTTGTCTTAGATTCCTTTACATTAATCAGCAGCAACTCATTGGAATGATTTTCAACGTCCTCCACCTTTAAGTTTACAAGTTCACATCCGCGGCAAGCACCATTGAGTCCAAAAATTAAGGCCACCTATAACAAAGATAAAAAACAGGTAAATATATAGAATAATTAACGTTACTAAGATACGAAATATTCATATTAAAATTAGAATTATAATCGGGATATTTACCATGTTTAGTATCTTTTACACATCTGTGATCATGGTACTTGTAACAGTGCCGAAATATCGGATTCTCGAAAAAGATACTAAACATGGTAAATATCCCGTTTATAATTCTAATTTTAATGAAATATTCATAGTTAACTTACTTTTGTGGCCAGAAAAATTTCGTCAGGAGCTTCATTAAGAAATTTTTCCACATTTTGAGTCGTAAAAATTTTAAACTTCTTTGCGCAATGCCCTTCTGATTTTCTTTTTAAAAAAGCCAGTAATTTCGTGAATCTATTTGTTTCAATGCTGTGTTTGATGCTTATTGTAGCTTTCAGTTTTGAGTATATGCACCAAAGTGTATTCGGATTCTTTGTCTTGGCTAAATAATCAAAATAGACAAGAAGTACTGATTCTGAAATTGATAGGCCTTTCGCACTTCTCCACGTTGAAAATTCTTTATAAGTTTTTAAATAATTTTCCTTGGATTTTGTTGGAAGCAAATTATTTATAATTGCGGCAGCATTTGCACTGATGGAATCCGACTATTCACTGTCACTGTCGCTTTGATTTAACATCGTTACGTATTTTTAGAACATTAACTTATTTATAAAAATAAATTAAAATAAACTTAACGTTTATGTACATATTTGAAGAAAACAAAAACGCGGCAAATTCCTAGACTAATATTTTTTTGTCGGAAAAGCAAAGGCATCAAGCTCATACGGCCTCGTCGGTTTTCGTAATTTTATTTAATAATCATAACTGCATAATAAATGCATATTCCTTTTTCAAAACAATATTTAAAACTTTTTCTATTTTATCACATAAAATACTGGCAGGTCGCAAATAAAGAATTAAAACTTCTAATTTAAATTTCGCGCTCGGAAACCAATCAATCAATGGTTTTTTTACTGTTGGTTTATTAATTAAAATATGAATCGCGCGCGTAATTTTTTTAAAGGCAGCATTCTATTTGCAAACAGCCTTTGCCCGCGAACGCCGCATATGATTCGAAGCGTGCAAATAGTCAAATGTATGTATAATGCTTCACATATACAAACTAAATGGTGTAAACACAGATGTAGTTCAGTATAAATTTCGGTAAGTATTCCAAATTTAAATCACATTCTCCCCCTAGAGGATGAATGAAATTCAGTACAATTTTCTTTCCCTGTCTTTAACAGATTAAAAATGACTATTGTTATGTTCGCTTTTTGTGGCATAGAATGTCACTTTTTTGAGCAAATGTTACGAAAACCCTTTTTTTCATTTACCGTGTTGTTTTATCCACTTTCTTCACACTCCATACAGAGTAAAAATGGCTCGTTAAACAAAATACGAAACCCATGAAATACAGGGTAAAAATGGCTCATTGAACAAAATACGAAACCTATAAAAATTTAATCTGAATTTAGAACAATAACATCAGAATTTGAAAACATTCATATTTTTTACTATTAAACGACATTTGACATATATTCCTATACTACGGTCGTTCAGAGAATGCGTTCCTGACACGTCGCGATTGAACTGACGACGTAACTTTGTAATGGCGTTGCAGTTACGATAAAAATATTTTTGCTGGTTGTTTACCAATTGATGTTTTAACAATTGATGAGCATTAAAACAACATTATTATATCAATAATCAATTAATGTTATAATTTTGTGCCAAACTGAGTGTCAAATAACTTGGTAAACAATATTTTTCTAAATCTATATTGCGCTATTACAAGGTTATGTAAGCGCTTTATATTTGTAATGCTGTGCTGACAATAACAGGCAATAATAGTATCGTAATCTGTTCCTATACAGTTATACTTTATAAAATAATACGTTTTGTTTTTCTTTTTAAGAATTTGAAAATAATGGACTATAAGATAACTTTTATTAAATATAAAAATAAAACTACGACCAAACCGAACGCGCGAAAGAAAGTAGCATTTTTATATTTAGGTTGAAAATGGTAACCCCAAATGGCGTTACTAGCAATTTTATATTTAGATTAAAAATGGTAACCCCAAATGGCGTTATGGGCCGCCATTTTGTGACGCTAAAACAGTCGTCTGTTGTCGTTTCGTGCGCATAGACCACGTTCTTCAAGTGTTTTCGATCTGTTTTTATTTGATTACCCGGCTTTCGTTTAATGGACTGTTTCTGCTTTTCAAACTGACATCGGCGCTAAATCGGACTTCGATTGTGCATAATAATGCGTAAACGTGGAAAAACATTGAAAAGTGGAGCCCGTGAGTTAATCATCAAGCTGCAAGATTACTTTGAGCGGGAGCGGCAAAATTTCGGACCCCTGGTAACTTTCGAACAAGTACAAGAACGCGTCTCTCAGGCGCTTGCAGTTAGCAAACGTACGATAACAAATATTAATAAAGAAAAGTTCGGCTCTACTGGCACGGAAGATAATATTTTACGTACTCCGAAGAAGAAACGTAGAACTAAACCCGTGACAGATATTGACACCTTTGACGCCGATGCAATCAGAAATCCTATATATGGTTACTATTCCAGAAATGAATATCTCAACAGGAAGAAGGTTTTGGCATCGTTAAGAGAAGCTGGACTGTTTAGCGGGGGTAAAACTGCTTTAACCAAAATCTTAAAAGATATTGGTTTTTCGTTTAAAAAAACAGACAAAAGATTTTTTTTATTAGAACGATACGACAATTTTCAAACGGATAAGTTTTTTGAGAGATGCAAAAAAAATTGATAACTAGGATAATGTCGTGTTCATTGACGAGACATGGCTAAACGCCAATCACACGGTTTCCCGTTTTTGGACGGATGATACACAAGCGTCGACGTCGAAAGTACCAATGGGTAAGGGGGCCCGTCTGACAATATGCCACGCAGGTTCTGCAAAATACGGCTTTGTGGAGAACGGGTTACTGGCATTTCAATCAAAAACCACAAATGACTACCAGGAGGAAATGAATGCCACTACATTTAAAGAGTGGTTCCAGAACGTGCTTTTGCCCAGCCTACCAGACCCTTCTGTAATATTCATGGATAATGCCTCCTATCACTCGGTTCAAATACAGAAACCACCTACCCAAGCTAATAAAAAAGAAGAAATGGTGGCTTGGTTACAAGCAAAAGGCATTGACGCAAATATGCAGATGCTAAAAGCAGAGCTAATTAAATTAGTTAAAGAAAATAAAGCGGCAAATGTGCGATACGAAATCGATGAACTGGCTCTGGAGTACGGTCATCGCGTTCTAAGAATTCCACCGTATCATTGCCAATATAACGCGATTGAGCTAATCTGGGCTCAAATAAAAGGTTACGCCGCCCGCCACAATACTTCCCCGCCATTCAGAACAAAAAAGATGATGACCCTATTAAAAGAAGCCTGCGGGGAAGTCACAAGAGATGACTGGGCAAAGGTTGTTGAGAAGACTAAAAACCTGATTGTGGAACATTTTGACCGAGATATCAGGATTGATTCTGTTATTGATAATAATATAATTATACATGTAGGCGAAGATGATGATGAAGACACCACCTCCTCAAGCGAATCGGAGTCTGATTAATATTCTGTACGCACATTCAATTCAATGTACTTTATTGCATAGAAATACAGATTGTAACTTTGTAACAAAGAATAAATAAAACAATTTTATTATATTAATATTACCTTTTTTTGGTTTCCACTTAAATAACTAAAATATAAATTTTAAATGATTCCGCCAATTTAAAACGAAAATAATCTTAAAAATAACGCGGCGGTTCATTTGGAGGAACGGTAATGAACTCAGTGTTATGTTGTGCCCATCACTAGTCGTGACTAACTGATAACGCATTCTCTGAACGGCCAAACTTTAAATTTACACATTTTTCTGATAATCCTTAGAAAACATAAACTTGCAAGGTGTTTCGATTTTTCTGATGAGAAGTGTATTAAAATATAAATATGCAAGGTCGAAGCTCAAAACTTTTGACAGTATGTTTATAATAGTTTACTTTAGTTTACTTAGACTTCCGCCAAGTGTCAGCTCTGTGGGAATTACTATTTTTTATATCTATTTTGACCGGACTGAGGGGAAAAAGTCCGTTGTAGGTAGGTATACTCTAATTCCCGGGAGAGATTTAGAACTCTCCCGGCCCGCCGAGCCCACAACATGCTCGCCGCGCGTCGCAGGCGACTCAGGCGCCGGAGGTCGCTTAACGACCTCCGTCCTCCATGAGCGCAGGCCTGGGGGTGGCAGGTGAGGCCGCCTGTCACCCCAGCAGAAGCAGGCCGGGACGGCGGGGTGACTAGCATCTCGAAACCGGAGATGGCCCAGGGTCAGTCGGGGTGCGAGGGATGTGCTCTATGGGCAACCTTACACCCGAGTCGGCGAGATCTGTAGACCCGAGACGGCGTGCGGTTTTAGTCGGTTCAAGCCCGACATAACCCGCTAGCCGGCGGGGGATAACTGAAGGGATTTCCACACGAAAAAAAAAAGGTATACTCTAATTCCGTTACGCCATCAACCAATCTTTATATATATAAATATATATATATATATATATATATATATATATATTTCTTGTGTGCGTGTTTATGTCACTGAACTCCTCCTAGACGGCTGGACCGATTTTGATGAAATTTTTTGTGTGAGTTCAAGAAGATTCGAGGATGGTTTAGATTCACAATTTGGTCGCGGACGAAGTCGCAGGTAACAGCTAGTTAATTATAAATCTAAACCATCCAGAAACCTACTGTGTGTGCTTAACACACAAACACCAAATTTCATAAGCTTTACAATTTAATTTCACTTGTGGGTTTATTGCTAACCAGGGGCCCGACTCAGTAACGCCACGTCTAGAAAACGCGTGATTTCAATTCGATTAGAAAGAAAAACTAAAAATTATTTTAGTATTCAGATCTGTCATAGCAAAACCTATCTTCACTTCAGTGAGGTTATGAAACATTCAGAACCACTCACAGTTGATTTGGTTTTCAATCAGATTTTGAGATTTTAATGTTAGTTAGTTTTGAAATCGTACGTTTAAAAAATGTAATTTAACTGAATCGAGCCCCAGTATCAGGTATATCAAAATTCGTGCTTCTTACTTTGTAAATTATGTACTTTCCAAACCAACTTTCAAACATTATTTCACAACCCCCCCCCCCCCTTATCTTTACCCTTACGACACCCCTCACCTCCTTAGGGATATATAATTGTGAAAAACGCTGATATATGTATACATTCATTTTTAACCAGAAGCAGACATGAAAATTCGTACTTCTAATTTTTTAAATGAAGGAATTTCATGTATCCCCTCAATCCTTTGTTTACACCCTTAGGGGTGAAATTTCTGAAAACCCTTCCTTAGTGGATGTTAATAACATAAAAGACATCAACTGCCAAAATTTCAAGTTTGTAGCCCTAGCAGTTTAGGCTCTCATCATCATCATCTTCGCTTTCATTTGGTAATGCCTCAAATTACAAACCTCAACAACCTAATTTTTCAAGGTTACGTTAGTAATATATGCCCGATCACAAGAGGCAGGGTTGAAGGGGTGCTGCAGGGGAGTGGATCACGTGTGCCGATGGCTACATGGCTTTTCATATAGCCGAAGGTATTGATGTCTATATTACTAAAGGCCGAAGGTCTCAGGTGCACAAATCATAAAACATGTTGTAGTCTGCAGGTTTTGTATAACGAAAAAAAAAAGAAAAAAACCGTAAGTACGAACC
Source organism: Cybosia mesomella (assembly GCA_946251805.1). NCBI lineage: Eukaryota > Metazoa > Arthropoda > Insecta > Lepidoptera > Erebidae > Cybosia > Cybosia mesomella. The sequence goes on along the minus strand of OX276390.1, from coordinate 20,772,694 downwards.
ATTTATATGGAACCCTACAAAGCGTACCTAATAGTTTCACTCCTAAATCTCACAAGATCTCACACCTATATGTTATGCAAAGAGGTTTTTTGTTCATTCAGTCTGTCAATTGATTGCACCCCTCTCGCTAGATGATAAGAAGCTATATAGGCTGAAATACTGAAGATACGAGCCTCCATTCCAGATGCTAACGATCCTAAAATAGTGGTCCCTATTTTTTGATCGATGTTTTTCACGCCCCGATTAAAGAGAGAAGCAACACGTGCGGGTAGAGCATTCAGGTATTTATCGTACGGCAACGGAAAGAAGTAAATCCCGATCAGAACCGAAAGTAGATAGTAGAGAACACTATTTGCCCTATGATATTTCAACTTTTCGCAAGATCAAGTCTTCCTTTAAAGGTTGAAGAAAATGACTGGAAACAAAAATGCTAACCAATTTCAAATCGTTTAATAAAATATGCAGTTATGGAAGTATTCTATGTAATAATTCGCGATCTATAAATATTGTTTTCAATAGTGATATCGACGTCGATTTCTTTTAGTTCATGTTTAACGCATTCTAAATGAGCGAAAAATGCTAGTTTATTACGTTGAAAAGCAGCCAGTCCAAATAATTTACCACTTTGCAATAATAAATCTCCAGCACGCACCGGACATCTTGCAACCCCTTTCCCTACTAACGTGTAATTATAATTAGTCTTCATATTTTGAGGTCCGGTTACTTCAAAATTTTTGTTTGCCAAACTAATATGCTGCTTTGATAAAGATCTTCCATTAGCAAAAGGCCTACCGATAATATCAACTGGAATGTTCCAATTCAACTCGTGGCCAATAATTATCGGAATCGAACAGTGTTCTATATTCTCGTAACTAGATAATAGTACTAATCTTTTGGAAATGACTCCTGGGTGGTGAACAGATTCGGAGACGTCAACGGAGAATCCTTTTCTGCAGCGAGGACTGAAATGTTATAATAGTAGTAAGATTATTAGACACACGGGTATTCCTGCTGTGGAGGTAGAGACCTACCTACCTAGCATCCAAGAAAGACAAACACCAAAATTAAGCTGACACTACAGTATAAAAATATCAATCCTAACTCCTAACCTACCCTTCTACTGGTGTATTAGTTGCGACTCCATAGTGGTAATTTCACTGGTGGTAGAAATTTAATAAAAAATAAAATAAATTTCATAAAATTAGAAGCAGGCCGGGACGGTGGGGCGACTAGCGCCCCTCCCCCAAACCGGGGCAAGACGGGGACACCGTGGTTCCCAAACCCGAGGGGGCCATCTCGAAACCGGAGATGGCCCAGGGTCAGTCGGGGTGCGAGGGATATGCTCTATGGGCAACCTTACACCCCGGCGTCTGCAGACCCAAGACGGCGTGCGGTTTTAGTCGGTTCGAGCCCGACATAACCGCCCCCGCTGGCCGGCGGGGGGGTATCCGAGGGGATTTCCGCACGAAAAAAAAAAAAAAAAAAAAAAAAAAGGTACCACCGTGCACGATTGCGAAAAACCCTCCATAGTAATCCAATTTCGGTTTGATTGCGTTCAGGGGTCAGCAAGTGCATAGCCGGGCAGGGGGGTTGTGGTCGCAGCACTAGTGGGACCGGTGGGTGTCACGCGGTGCTGCGACGACAATCCTCTTCTGATGAGGCCGTCAAGCTGAGTGCCACCATTGTTAACATGGTACGTGTATGTAATGGTGACCCTCTTTCCTGAGACTTTACCTTCAGCTTACCATGAGGCGAGGTGAAGTCAAATTGACGTGTCCTAAATATAAAAAAAAAAAAAAAAAAAAAAAAAATTTATATATAGTTTTGTTTAACCTCTTCTGAAACTACATAATTATCGTTGTTGCGACCTTAAGACCTGTGATGACCTTAAGATGTGTATAAACGAGAATTTTGAGAAAATCGATAAAGACCGTCCTCAGAAAAAAAATATGTAAATAATCAAAATTAAAAATATAGAAGTAGTGTAACTAGTCTGGCCATAAACATTGTTACATCAAAACTTTTCTTTCTTTTTCAACTTTTTTATTATTTTGAATTTGGAACACTATTTTAAAAAGTTCTTTCAATTTCGCGCCATTTCACATATTTTTTCGTATTCATTATCGAATTACAATATGGAATGGGGTGTTAAAGAAAATAGGATCGCAGTGATCGCCTTGCACAAAGAGTGTATGAAAACGTCGGTCATATTCCAGACACTTCAAAAACTTGGTATCAGCCGTATGTTCGTACCTATATCATACTATCAATAGATACAACAACACTTCGTCTGTCGAAGACCAGAAAAGATCGAGGCGGCCGCGTGCTGTTAGAACTACAAAGGCTATTAATGCTGTTAAAGCCAGAATTCGTCGAAACTCCATAAGGAAGCAAAAAATCTTATCGCGAGAAATCAAGAGTCCCGCTAGGACTCTGCCATGTATTATAAAACAAGACCTGAAGCTCGGGGCTTATTGTCGATATACAGGACATGCACTAAATCAATTTTTACGATTAAAAAGAGTGGATCTAACGCACTTTATAAACGCATATACATAAAATTAAAAATAATAGTTATTTATGCAACTGTGGTATAATGAGGGGTATTAAAACATGAATGTGGGTTTATCACACGAAGCGAAGCTGAGTGTGATAATAGTACCACATGAGTGTTTTAATACCTAATTATACAGTTGCATACAAGACTTTATCTACACCCATGATAAACTAATAATACATCTTCAGAGAATGATGTACTGCCCTTTGATATTTTCCAATTCATGAAATCTTGGTACGCCTTTTCATACTGTTTTCTAGATTTTTCCGGTAGTAATTTGTTAGAAATGTCCTTTGCTGCATTCGAAATGTCTGGAGGTGTGTTATCAAAACTTAAATCGCTCATTTTCGTAAGTAAACAAAACAATTTGCAAAAATAATAGCGAAGAAAAATAGCGGGAATTCGAACGAATAAGCTTTAATTTTTTTTTACGGCGCGCCGCCGCTGTGGTAGTGCAATGCAACGCGCGTGAATGACAGTTCTTTTTTTGAAACTCATATGCAGATTCCACGCATCGGGCGGTAAGAATTTGGCTGTCTGATGAGTAACCCTTTGCGCGGAAGACATTAAAAAAGCGAAAGGAGTGTTATTAGGAAATTTCATACAACATTATAACACCCGTTCGGATGATATTATGGTTATTAGGACATTGGATGTATTAATGTTGGCAATAAGCTAACTGTCTCAGAATCTATTATAGAGGATTTAAAGCATGGGTGTAGATAAAACTTATTATAGTACCGCCAACTGTATCATAATATTTGTTACAACTTACACTTATTTGTAAACAAAAAGACTTTTAGCTTGTATTTTATATTAGGTTGGGGTAAAAGCTTAGATACTCTCGCGAAGGAGGTGGCGGAGCGCGCCCGAGAGAGACTTAGAACTCTTCCGGACCGCCGAGCCCGCAACTTGCTCGCCGCGCGTCGCAGGCGACTCAGGCGCCGGAGGTCGCTTAACGACCTCCGTCCTCCATGAGCGCAGGCCTGGGGGTGGCGGGTGAGGCCACCTGTCACCCCAGCAGAAGCAGGCCGGGACGGTGGGGCGACTAGCGCCCCTCCCCCAAACCGGGGCAAGACGGGGACACCGTGGTTCCCAAACCCGAGGGGGCCATCTCGAAACCGGAGATGGCCCAGGGTCAGTCGGGGTGAGTCGGATATGCTCTATGGGCAACCTTACACCCCGGCGTCTGTAGACCCGAGACGGCGTGCGGTTTCAGTCGGTTCAAGCCCGACATAACCGCCCCCGCTGGCACGCGGGGGGGTATCCGAAGGGATTTCCGCACGATAAAAAAAAAAAAAAAAAAAAAAAAGATACTCTAAGGGTAAAAGTCTTTTCGCATATAGTATGTATGAACTTGTAATAAAACCTCTTTGGCTATACTATTTGTACTGGCTGGCTGGTTTTGGTATCATTTGAAAGTTTAAATTTTAAAGAAGATAATTCCAAATTCAAATTAGGAAAATGCGTGATTTTCATTTGTTTTTCTTACCGTCAAGATGAGTGAATCTAATGAAGAAATTAGATACCTACATTTTAAAATTTTACTACAAAAAGGTAAAAATGCAACGCAAGCCGCGAAAAAAATTTGCGATATTTATGGACCTAGTGCAGTGTCTGTGAGAGTAGCAAAAATTTGGATTAAGCGTTTTCAATCCGGAAATTTTGATGTCAAAGATGCACGTCGCTCTGGTCGCCCTGTTACGGATAAAATGGATGCTATTTTTGAAAAAGTGGAGCAAGATCGGCGTATCAGTAGTTACGACGTTGCTGAAGAACTGGGAATTGACCACAAAACAGTTTTGGCGCAGTTGAAAATAAATGGGTACACAAAAAAGCTCGATATTTGGGTACCTCACGAGCTCTCTGAAAGAAACCTAATGAACCGTGTACTCATTTGTGATTCTTTATTATGACGTAATGAAACCCAACCATTTTTGAAGAAATTGATAACTGGTGATGAAAAGTGGATCACGTACGATAAGAACGTGCGAAAAAGGTCAAAGGCCGGTCAGGCTTCCCAGACTGTGGCGCAACCCGGGTTAACTCGCAACAAGGTGATGCTTTGTGTGTGGTGGGATTGGAAGGGCATTATTCATTATGAGCTGTTACCACCAGGCAGGACCATCGATTCAAAACTCTACTGCGAACAACTGATAAGATTAAATCAAGAAGTTGAGAGAAAGCGGCCAGAATTAATCAACAGAAGGGGTGTGGTTTATCATCATGATAACGCTAGACCTCACACATCTTTAACCACTCAGCAATAATTAAGAGAGTTTGGCTGGGAGGTGTTAATGCATCCGCCATATAGTCCTGACCTGGCACCTTCATATTTCCACCTGTTTCGATCTCTTGAGAATTCTTTAGGCAGTGTCAAGTTAACATCATGAGAGGACTGCCAAAACTACTTGACGCAGTTTTCTGATCAAAAGCCCCAAAATTTATATAGCAATGGGATCATGTCCCTACCTATAAGATGGCAAAAAGTTATCGAACAAAATGGTACCTATATACTTTAGTTAAATGTAAATAAACTATATCAAAAAATGTTTTGAATATTCATATAAAATGCGAAAAGACTTTTTCCCCAACCTATTATTATTTCCTATAATAGCATCAATTAAATCTCTAGGTAATTTGTTAAACTTGTTTTTGGTAAATTTGTTTGGTGTAAACTTAGTTTAAGTTCGTGAACGGGTGGAATCCGGCCTAAGGGGACGGTAGGGCCTCACTTTTTGTGAAATCAGTTTTTACTCAAAATTTCACGTTCCATGAAAGATATTCGAACCGTTCTAATTTTATCCCATAGTATACATGCCAACAATTTTTAATTATAAACCTATAAGATTAAAACTTTAACTAAAAGTGGAGGGGGGAAAAACCAAAATATTTCGGGAAAAATCATAACTTCTAACCGGTGAACATTCTTGCCGTCGCGTCGGAAACATTTTTAATCGATAGGCCATTTTTAAGTCTAAAATAAATGTCTGAAAAGGTTTTCGCTAAAAGTTACCGTTTTCGAGAAAAAAAAATTAAACTGTTTAAAGTCCGTAGTTCTCTATATAAAATAATATTAATTGCTTCACGAAATCTACCTGTGCGTTCCCCTTGCGGGAACGGATTTTTTGTTTATTTTTAGGTGACACAATATTCTTTAACATTTATAATTGTAATTTGTAAATTTGATTTATATAACTATCATAGGTACCATAACTAGTAGGTAAAACCATACTGAAAGTACGAGTCTGCTAGAACATTGTATAACATTATCTTAATTTTGAACGGAATTCTATTTTTTAGTAAAATATAATGTTTGCCAAAAATTGGCTTAACTTATTACACACGTATTCAATATGGCAACCCCAGTTAAATTTAGAATCAATTACCATGCCGAGGTAAGTTTGCGTCTTTACGACTTCTATGGTTGGGCAGCTACACGCAGGTGCACTAGAATTGTGTAAACAACTGTGTTCATGGGTAATCAGGTTAGAACCGAGGTTTTGACGCTGATATACCCGCGACTAGTCCCTTACAGGGGGAATGCTCTGACCAGCTGAGCTATCTAGACACGTCCCAGATATTCGAAATTCTCCGATATATTATATACGTCGCGGGTTCAAGTCCCGTTCTAGATGTTCTCTTTTTCCGATCTAAATCTTTAGAAAAAGCAAGCATACAAAATGCTTAAAAAATTAATTGAATTAATAATAAGCATTTTAGTTAATTCTGCACTAGCCCGTGTCATGACACCATTTCAGTAGTGTATCAAAGTCAGACTGCAATTTATCTAGAGCCTTCTGCGCATCTTCATCAGCTACTATATACACGTATCGTCCGCAAATGGAAGCACATACCTTACCCAATGCAGTTATGCATATCGTTGACGTATGATTAAAAATGTAAAGGACCTAAGACTGCGCCCAGGGCCGTACCTTCGGTGACTTATATTTGATTGCTTAGGGTATTTCCAATTCTCACAGAGAAGGTTATATTTTGTAAATAATCACCACACCATGATAGTAAAGGTCCTCTTATACCACAGTTATCAAGTTTATTAATTAATTTACTATGATCCAAAACATCATAACCCCGGGAAAAATGTATAAACAAAACTAGTACCACTTTTCTTGCATTTAAATTATTATTAACCTCATCAGTGAATGAGGTTGAAGGGGCAGGTCTATAAAAGCATCTATAAAGCATCATTCTTTTTACACGGTTGCGAAGCATTGCACATTTCTAGAGCGACACATGCAGGCGCTAGGTGTCTCAGAGATGAATATGCTGCAGTGAATGTATGAAGTCACGCGTGAAGAACTCTCGCATCGACGGCTGCCTTCATGTCCGAGACATCGCATAAAATGCAGCGGAGTAACCTTCGCGGGTGTGGTGACGTTCTGTGGTGACCGCCTGTACGTAGGTAGTTGCATGGCCAGACATGTGACCATACCGCCTCCGCCGGACCACGGTAGGAGGAAGAGGCCAATAAACTTTTAACACATAGAATAACTTGGTTTATAAAAACCAAGTTTTAATGAGTTGTAAAATGTGATTTTTAATATCGCTAATAAAATACGATTACAACGACGTACAGCGCACGAGGGTTTTTGCATGCCGCCTTTAATGTTTGAGTCAATTGGTATAAAAAAGTCGATTTCAATAAAAGCACATAGGAGGTCTTAAAGTCGTAACGACAATATAGGTATCAATAAGGGTATATTCAGAATCAAAGACTAATCAGAAAACCGCCTTGATAAACTATCATGGTAAACTTACTCAGAGGTACTCCCTATGTACATACGTAATTGCCCGAATCTGACACAAACGCCATTAGCTAGCACTGAAGTCGGACTTACAACTGCACCCAAACACAACAATTCATATGTTGTTGCTGACTGAAGTCTTGCAACATATGGCAATTCATCTAAGCGTAGCCGATAACAGCTTATGTCGGTATTTTTATAGCTTCTTATAGATTTGAATCTCTTGTAATGTAAATAAAAGTTATTTGCAACAAGAGCCATAGTAACCACGAATATTGAGACTAGTAAAGCCACAATCCAAGTTTTACTTTTAGGTGATCGGTCGTCCCACGGCATATTTATAAAATTGTATTTGAATTCTAACTCTTCTTGGTCGTTATTAAAATCAAATATTTTGTTACTGTATGTGTTTTCTTCCATTATTGTATTAATATCTAATATAAGACTACTGTCTAAAATCTAAAAACAAGTCATAATGTCTAATTTGGTAATCTAGATGGCTGTTCAAGCATAGCCTTTTTTTCTTTTTTTTTTCGTGCGGGAAACCCCCTCGGGCTTCACCTCACCGGAGCTAACGGTGAGGTGGGCGTGTCGGAATCGAACCGACTAAAACCGCACGGTGTTTCGTCACATCGGCCTGCGTGGCCGGGGAACCTGGTGTGCCCTAGAAAGGATATCCCAGAGACTCCGACCGGCCCCGGCCGCCAGTAGTGGCGACCCCGACGTGATGTAAGGGGTCTAAATCCCCCCTCCCCTAATAGAGAAGATCGCGCGGAAACACAACGCGCCGCCACCCTGGGCCTGCTTCTGCTAAGGTGACGACTAACCCCAACCGTCACCCCCAGGCCAGCGCTTATGGAGGACGGAGATCGAGATGTTCAAGAAACCTGCATACAAAACAGCAACTTGCATTCAAAACAGCAACTGTTAATGGTTTTGCAATGGATATGATATTTCATTTCTTTTGTTGACTTTATTTGGTACTTTAAACGAAATTCTTTAAACATAATGTTTTTTATCATAAACCTACATCGCAGTCTTCATACTCGGGTAATCCCTTATCCTTGGTACATATAGAATTAAATATTTTATAAAAATTAAAAATTGTTCTTAATAAAATTAAAAATTGTTCTTAATAAAATTCTAAATAAGACTCTATTAACATAAATCTCTCATATAGGTACGAGTAGGTACTCTCATCGCACAGTGGGATGATTGTATGGGGAAAAGGACGAAATTAATAATTTCAACACATATTAAAAAATAATTGCTTTTCAAATTATAACAGTAACAATATTTTATTACATTTATAAAAAAAGTATACGTAACTGACTGGTCGCGGGTTCAAGTCCCGTTCTAGATGTTCTCTTTTTTCGATCTAAATCTTTAGAAAAAGTAAGCTTACAAAATGCTTAAAAAATTTAATTGAATATATTAACACATTTATATACATGAATATATTATATTTAAAAAAAAAACAAAATATTTATTTTACATTATTTCTCCTGAGACCCTTCACTTTCAGTGTCGCTTACATTTAACTGGGCAGTGGGAAGGTAAATTTTAAGAGTAACAGGGTTAGTCAAGTTCTCTGTTACTCTTTAAAAGAGTAACAGGGTTATTCAAGTTCTTCGGGGTGCGAGGGATATGCTCTATGGGCAACCTTACACCCCGGCGTCTGAAGACCCGAGACGGCGTGCGGTTTTAGTCGTTTCAAGCCCGACATAACCGCCCCCGCTGGCCGGCGGGGGGATATCCGAAGGGATTTCCGCACGAAAAAAAAAACGGGTTATTCAAGTTCTGACCATTGCCGATATTCACTTAAATTTTCTTTTTTCGAAAATTATTTCAGTTGATTTTTCTAAGAGTAGACATACATACATAACTTCACGCCTGTATCCCCGAAGGAGTAGGCAGAGGTGTATTACACACCCACGATTCGCCAGTTATGTTAAGGTCCCAATGTAATAGGGGGCGAGCCTATTGCCATCTACCGGGCACATTATTAAGCGAGCGATAATTAACATTTATTAATGCACACATAACTACGAAAAGTCAGAGGTGTGTGCCCGGAGCAACTGGGGATCGAACTCGAGACCTCGTCTCAGCAGTCCGTTACGTACCTATGCCACTAGGCTATCGCCGTCGTAGAATACAGGGATATAAAGGGATCAGATGTAATGAGTATAATCCGTATTAAATCTTTATTACTATTTTAATCGTGATGATTTTAAGAGTATTTTTTTTAAATGTAGGTATGTCTTGCTTCTGAAGATGATTCAGACAAGATTTATTGGCAACACAAAAGATGATAATAATGTCTGAGCGATGAATCAATAGTTTTTGCATGCTGCTTGGCATATAATATTACTCATACTTTTCTAAATAATAAAGCCGTTTAGTGCTATTAATTAGATTTTAGAACTTTTCCATTTTTATTTTCTCTTCGCAATTCGCTGTCTAAATTCTACTCAATTTTTTTTTTAAATCTTTATGAACCCCTGTTAAGTTTAATGATAATTTGGCATTACTAAAGTCAGTTTGAGTGGCATTAGCCATCGTTCGTTTGCCTCAGAAGTCAGAAGTCAAGTTTCGAATAAGCGAAAAGTATTCATCCAAAAATTATAACAACACAGCTTATACACACCATACACACACAGCTATAATATGAACTTCGTAATTACTAGTTGTTAGATGAACTTAATAATATAGCGAATGACGAGATTTCTACATGAAAGACTTCACTGATTGAGAACGCATTAACCAGGGGTGTAATGTCCTTTATTTAATGCTGTTTATGAAGGGTATTTATCTATGTTAACGTACCCACGGTATATATCAAATCTAACACCCTTTATGTAGATCACGTTTCCCAAAGTGGGTGATAACGCCCCCTTGTGGGCGCTGCAGGCCTAAAGGGGGGCGGTAAGAGATTGATCCGGTGATTATTCGTCCGTGGTACTTTTGATTTTCAATTTTCCTAGCCTATAACCTCCACACTCATATGTTGTGTATATATGCCAAATTTGATCCAAATCGGTTGAGTGGTTTAAGAGGAGTTAGCGAACTACCGAAATATATGAGTCGTCTAAGAGAGAGCTTCCTCTTTCAGAGCTTCGCTCAATAATATAATTTATCCGTGTTGTATTGTCGCAAGGTGTCGTTTTATCTCCAGTGCTTTTCTCAGTATTTATTATGTAGGTATATTTACTCCATTTCATATTTACGCAAATGACTTACAAATCTAATATCAGGCAAATGTGGCGCTAATATTTTGTGTACTATCTAGGCTAGATTTTATTGTTTGTTGCTTTTACACACTGACATTAAGATGATTATATATTATCATATTATACTTTTACACGAGTTTATTGTCGTTTTTCATATTAAGATTTTTTGGTAAAACGAAATCAACCGGAAAAATAAATTTCTGAACGCACTTTGAATGACATCTGACAGACAGCGTCAACGTCAGTTTTTGTTGCAGTGCAGTGCAGTTGAATTTCACAAAATTTGTCGACGATATCGGCACGATTCGCCACACCAATGAATTGAATTGAATCAATAAATTCTGCCTGGAATCTCAAAGAGATTGGAGAAAAGACTTGACATTGGCGTCTTCGCCATTAATAATTTTATAAACATTTATTATATTCTACTTGACATTGGCGAAATTGCGGTGATTCTACTGCAGAAGCCATTAACTTAAAGAAGAAGAAGAAATTCTGCATGATAACTTTTTGAGCTCATACTTACGTAGAATATTTTATTCAAAATATGCCAACTGTAATATTATTAGATGTATCACTGTCGATGTCTCGACCCGTGCCGACTTCTGATACAACCGACACCCATACCCGGATCACGATAGCTGCAGCGGCTATAAACACATTTTTAGATTACCTGAGTGCCCATGCTAAACTGGAATATGTTGCACTGATCACGTTTTCCTCGGTTTACGAAGGTTAGTGACTACGAAATAATACAAGTTGTATAGTTGAACCATCATCAACATACGAGCACCAATCCCGGTTGCATCCAAAGCTTACACTTAGTGAATTTCCCATCAAATACCTACTTCCATTGTTTATAAAATATTGGATGTCTCTCACTAATGTTTATCAAAAGTCAGATTATTTATGTTTCGGTTATTATAACTGAAAGTTGCTCATGTACTAAAATATATTTATTGAATTTTATATTCACACCAAGAAATAATAAAGATTATTTTTACTAAATATATTTCTTACAGTTGCCGTCCCATTCACACGTGATTTTGACAGCATACGGAACAAACTACTAACATTAGAAGAAGGAGACAAAACATGCATTGACACTGCCTTCCTTGGTGTAAATCAAGTTGTACTCAATGAGTGGGGATGTCAAACACCTGTGCAAATTATCCTGGTAATTTAAAACCATAACTCAAATATTCTACATGTGTTTATATTAGGTCGTTACATATGAAATTGCCATTTTTCTTGAAGAAATTGAAGGAAATCAAATTTTCAGTACTAACATTTATGTTTTTAGGAATTACAAATCCAAATTTCACGCTTTTTTTGTGTATGAATGAGACAACATTAAGCTAACAAACAGCAACTTTTATTACATTTTTGAAAAGTGACAGCTGTTAAGTAATACGAAATTTATCATCAAAATGGATAACATTTAGGAAGTACTGTTTTTGAAGATCGAATTAATTTATCAAGCGGCCCATAAAAACAAAATTTAATACAGAGTTGTCTGTTAGTATAGTATGTCAATTCAATTATTCTTCATTATAGAAATAGATCCCTTATTGGGTAAAAGCCTCCTCCATCTTTTTCCATTTCTGTCTGTCTTTGGCAAGTGTCCACCAGTTGTTACCCACAGTTTCTATGATATTGTCAGCCCATCGTTTGTTTGGTCTTCCGACCTTTCTTTTTCCTAATGGGCCAACCCATTGCGTTGACTGTGAAGTCCACCTTTTGTCTTGGTACCTTGTGATGTGGCCTGCCCATTGCCACTTCAGCTTTAGTGCATGACTGAGAGCATCTGTCAGCTTTGTCTTCTTCCTAATAACCTCGCTTCTAATTTTTTCTATATTTCTTATTTTCAGAATACTTTAATACTTCACGTTGGGTAGTAATAATTTTAGTTTTTATTTTATTTGTGAATGTCCATGTTTGGCAACCATATGTTAAGGAGGACAATGTACAGGTTTCCATTACAGTCCTTTTAAGTGGCATGCTGTAGTTACCCTTTAAAATTTCTTTTTGTGCCCAGAAGCTTTTCCAAGCACATTTGACTCTTCTCTGCACCTCTTTTTCATTGCTGTCCTTACTGAAGGATATTAGTTTACCAACTTATATGTACTCATCAACACAATCAATTTTGTTGTTATTGTCGAGTTGTATTGGTTTATGTAGGCCATTTGTCATCACTTTAGTTTTACTTGGATTCATCTGTAAGCCAACCTTGTTACTTTCAGCGTTAAGAGTATGTATCATCCCTTGTAATTCTAAAGCTGACTTGGCAAAGATAATGATGTCATCCGCAAGACGTAGGTGACTTAGATTTTTGTCTATTATCCAAATACCTTTTTTCTCCCATTTGATATTTTGGAATATATCCTCTAATGAATAATTTCAGAGATAGGGGATCGCCTTGCCGGACTCCTCTTTGTATTGAAATTTTTTCTCCTTTGGTTTCTAGCTTTATTGTACTTGAGCTATTACTGTAGATGTTTTTCAGAATTGATATATAGTTTTGTTCAATGTTGCATGTATCTAGTGCCTTCCATATGGCAGAGTGAGAGATGCTGTCAAACGCTTTTGAATAGTCTATAAAGCCAATATACAGGGTTTGGTTGTATTCCTTGAATTTTTCGATAACTTGTTCCAAGTGTGTATGTGATCGATTGTAGAATATCCTGATCGGAACCCTGCTTGTTCTATTGGTTGTTTATTATCTATTTTTTCTGTGATTCGTGCTAGCATGATGGATGAGAATAACTTGTATATACTAGGCAGCAAACTTATTGGTCTGTAGTTATTGATGTCTGGTGAACTGCCTTTTTTATAAAGCAGTATTATATCTGACTTACACCACTGGTGCGGCACTATTCCAGTGTTGACAACCATATTAAATAACTTCGTTAAAAATATGAGTAAAACAGGAGCTCCCATCTTCAAAGCTTTATTGCTGATACAGTCGGGGCCAGGGCTCTTTTCTAATTTTAATTTTTGCGTGTGTTTTAGTACTTCTATGTCTGTTATTTCACAAATTGTATGTAGCTTTGGCCTCTCCACGCATGTTGTTTCCTCTTCGTGCGAGTCCTCAGGCAACGCTGTGTATAGCTCTTTGAAGAATGCTGTAGCACATTTTAGTACTTGTTGTGTTGTTCTTGTATTGTCTTGTCCTTGTTTCAATGTTTGTATCCAGTTTTTGTGTGTGTTTAATTGTTTGTTAGCCCTTTTCACGCTTCTATATTTTGTTAGGTTCCATGATATAATGTTTCTTCGGTACTGATTATAGTCTTCCTTAATAGCTTTGTTTGTTTTTTTTGTAGATTTCTTTTATTTCATTTTTTATTTCCTTTGTTTTATTCTTGCATGTTACTAGTTCAGTTCGTCTGTTTATCAGGTCTATGGTGCTTTTCTTGAATATCTTATGTTCCCTGTTTTCATTGTTTTTATTATCTGTTTTTAAACTTGCGATGATTGTGCTTTCAAGTACATTGTAATAGGTCTGTGCATCGTGCATGTTTTCTAAATTCTTAACCTGTGCTTTTATGTTTGCTTCTAGCTTCTCTTTATATTTTCTTATTTCCATTTCTGTTTTAGGTACTCTCGGTGTTACTGTGAAGGATGTTCTATTTAGTTTAGCTTTACCTAGGTTTACTGATGCTCTCACTAGTCTATGATCAGAGACATACTTTATTTCATTTAGCACTTCCACATTGGATATGTATTTTGGATTACTGCTAAGAATGAAATCAATCTCGTTCTTTGTTCTCCCGTCAGGTGACAGCCATGTCCACTTTCGGCTTTGTTTCTTTCTGAAGAAAGTGTTCATAATCGAGAGGTTGTATTCGTACGCGTATTGTATTAGCTTTTCACCTCTTTCATTTCTAGTGCCATATCCGTATTTTCCCATTATACAAGTTTCGTCTGATTGTGGGTGTCCAATTTTGGCGTTAAAGTCTCCTATAATAATAATCTATAATAAATAATAATAATCTTTATTGACAAAAATATACATTTAACATGTGTGAGAATCCCTGGCTCCCGAGCTAGTTTCGAAAAACTGTATTACAGGAGCCAGTGTTTTCCCCTTATTATATAGGAACAGAGATAATGTCAACAAAATAAATAAAATTACAAGTAGTCAAATCAAAAAAATAATAAAACAGAAAACTAAACTAATTAGGAGAAGTAATACAATAATAATTTAAATAATCATTCTAAAGCATGCAAAATAATTGTGTTGGAAGGTATTGGTACATAAACGTCTGCGTGTGTTTGAGTGTGTATTTGTGTGTGAGAGAGTGTGCGTGTGTTTGTGGGTGAGTGCGTGTGGTGTGTATGTTGGTGTCCATGTGAATAGGTATAAGAGTGTATGTGCATGTGCGTGTGATAACTTGTTCGTTGCCCTTACGTGCGTGTACGTGTTTGGCGCATCAGTAGTTTGGCAGTTTGCTATAGACTATTTTTTAACAGATTTTCAGTACCTTCGTAGTCCAAGCCCTTCAGCCACGTACCCAAAGTGTTTTTAAATTCATTATTAGATTGGGTATTGGTTTCGTGGGTTTTCAACAATGCATTGTAGATTCGTGGGGCCAAAATGTCGAAATGTTTTTGGGCAAAGCAAGTGCGCACACGAGGTACTGGACAACGCAGGACTCTTATTGATGTATCGAGTACGGTTGGCACGGAATATTTGTGGTATCTTTTTAAAATTTCAAAGATATACATCTTTCTAACCGAAAGTACCTCAGCCCCTTCATATACCTTTGTTGTGGGATGCCTAAAGGGTAAGAACATTAGGACCTTCAGTACTGCACGTTGAGCCCTTTCCGCATCGATCAGGTTTGATTTTCCGACACCCCCCCAGGCGCATATGCAGTAACGAATCAAAGACCCACACAGCGCCATGTAGGTTTGGATAAGGAGATACTGGCTCGCTACCATACGTAGGTTCTTAAATATATATATCATTTTCCTTATCCGCCCCACCAGTGCATATATATGAGTATCCCATGTAAGTTTCTCGTCCAGTATGACACCTAGATATTTAATGTCTCTTACACGGTGTAGTGATGCGCAGTCACAGTTCGACCAGTTGTTTTTACGGTTTCATGGGTAAGTATGGATTTTTAGTGTACTGTCGACTTCAGCATTGGTTCTGTCCAATATACTGAAACAGATGTATTTCGTCTTGTCAGTATTAAGCGAAAGGAGACTATTTTCCAACCACTTTGTTACGGTTGCCAAACCT
Organism: Cybosia mesomella; assembly: GCA_946251805.1. Lineage (NCBI taxonomy): Eukaryota > Metazoa > Arthropoda > Insecta > Lepidoptera > Erebidae > Cybosia > Cybosia mesomella. The sequence goes on along the minus strand of OX276390.1, from coordinate 20,756,890 downwards.
ATCTCAGCTAGAACAAGCACTTGGTCCCAGGTACTACCGTGAAACAGCAGGACTGTGTCATCAGCGTACATAATAATATCAAGCCCAGGCAGCACAACACCACAAAGGTCGTTAATATAAATTAGAAACAGTGTTGCCGCAAGGGTGCTGCCCTGCGGGACGCCGTAGCAGCATTCCGCGCTTTCACTTTCCTGTTTCCCGATCCGTACTTTCTGAGACCTACCAGACAGGTAATTTTTGAACCAATCCAGTGCCAGCCCCCTGATACCAACATTCTCAAGTCTCGTGAATAGAATAGGAAAGGATACCGTGTCAAAGGCTTTTTGTAGATCTAGGAAGACTCCCAGACACCTCTCACCTTTGTCTAAATACGATGTCAAGGCCGTTGTGAGTGAGAGAACAGCGTCCTCGGTACATTTACCCCTTCTGAAGCCATATTGGTTATCGTGTAGTAGATCGTTGGACTCCAGGTATCCGATCACTCTCTTATTAATAATCTTCTCTAGAATTTTTGATAATGCTGATAACAGTGAGATGGGCCTGTAGTTGGTTGGCTTATTTTTATCGCCAGACTTAAATATTGGGCAAACCACAGCTCTTTTAAAGGAATCCGGAAAGACACCTGTTTCAATGCTTAAATTGCACAGAAATGCAATAGGTGCCGCTAGCGACTGAATATTTTGTTTCAGGATATTGACAGGTATATTGTCCCATCCTGGCGCGCAGTTAGATTTTAGTCCCAATATTACACCCTTTACCTCGATAGGGTCAGTTGGTGTTATTGATATTGAATGCAATGGTGAACTTGATGTCTTCGCATTGGCGGCCAAAACACTTTCGCAAGTTTCCGTCTGTTCCAATATACGGGCAGCCAAACTACCACCTATAGATGTAAAATAGTGGTTGACCCCATTAAGAGATTCTCCGGGCGAAATACCTGGGGTAAGAAGCTCTTCTGCGTTATTCTTACCTTGCCCAAAATTGCATACATCTCTTATTATCTTCCACGTCTCTTTCATATTGCCTTTATTGTCATTCAGTTTTTGTCTGTAGTAGTCAATTTTAAGATTTTTAATAATTTTATTGCATGAGTTTCTATAATTAATATATTCTTGTTTTAATATAATATCATGTGAGGATTTAGTAACTTTTTTGTGTAATTTGTCTCGTTTTACGGAGTTATCAAATGTATTACATTTGATAACTCCGTACGTAATCCAAGGTTTTAGAGGTTGATAGCGTTTCGAGATGTTTTTGACGTTCGTGTTATTGCTTATCACTGCAGAAATCCTGGATGAGAGCATGTCTGCAGCAGACCTGGGGTCACCCATGCTGTACAAAGTGCCCCAGTTTTCTCTACCGAGTATTTCGTGTATCGCCTCGTAGTTAACAGTTACCTTCTGTTGAATCAAATTTTTCTTTTTAATTTTGGTATTATTAATACAGAGTAGTATTGGACAATGGTCAGTCAACGGTTGCTCAAAAACAATAGTCTTCCAACTTCTACAGCTTTTTACCATAAAGTGATCCAGACAGCTATTTTTTCGGGTCAGCCTAGTGATCCCCTGTCTAAGCCTGTATGTAGCCAGCATATTAAGGTAGTTATGGGGGGAGTCCGCAATATTTTCTGGTATAGTGTTTATATTTATGTCGCCTGTCAAGATTACAGTTTGACTCGAAATATTACGTAGAACCTGTTCCAGTGAAATGATATAAGTATTCGTGTTTTTAAAGCAGGGAGGCCGATACGAGCAAACAATAGTGTATTCGGTACCTATAGATATTGTTAGGCAGTTTCCCTCTAAGAATAAAGGTTCACTACTAGATATTACATCAAGTCCCACGTGAGCATATACAACCACACCATCATTTTGGTTCAGCGTGTTCCGGGTCCAGTACATATTGTAGTTGTTGATGTTGGGTGGGATGTGGTCTTCATCAGTCCAGCATTCTGTCAACACAATTAGGTCGATATGTGTATTCAAGGTAGATATGAACGCAAGCATTAAGTCAGAGTTACAATTTACACTCCTTATGTTTAAGGTCAAAATGGTAAGGCAATCATTATTGTGAGGATCATGGTTGAGAACCTGAGGGCAACGCTTTGAGTCACTTAAAGAATAACATTCAACGTGCTCTGAGTCCTCAATCTCATTTGTAATTAATTCATTATTATTATTATCGAATTTTAGTTGCAATAGTTGAGAGGCACAGGATAGTAGTCATAAAAATTATATCACATGGATGTGGCACAGTCAACATAAGACAGATGAAGGCATATAGAGATCTCATCTTCAGACAATCAGTAACAATAACGGTCGTGGAAACATTATGTGGCAAGGCTGCACACTCTGAGCATTGGGATTGATAAGTTAGAAAGAGGTTGTGACTGCAGTGTGTGTGTAAAGAGGTAGTACCGCAGTGAGATTGTGTATTTAAGTATTGTTGTGTCCGAATGTTTGTATAGGGCGTTTTGTGAGTCAAGTGAGAGTATAACTGAGTCTGTTTATTTGCAAGTAGTGGAGTGTAAGTATGGTATTTGATATATTTTGTATAGTAGATTAGAGATACATATATCATATTATTTTTATTCAGATTATGCTTTATGTAGACATTAGATAGAATGACTATAAATTCAACTGGAGTAAATGATTTAACATCAGAATAAACAAACAAATAGTAAATATTGGTGAAAATACATGCATAGCAAAAGGATTTTGGATTATATATTACTGTAGTGTGTTCGACAGGGGCTAGTCATTTGATTTCTTTGAATTTATCAAGATCAGACTCATCATCGATTCTTCTAGCAGCTTCACCTTCTTTCTTACGGATATAGATGTTCCCGTGTGAAGACCAGCAATAGGCGTAGTTGTTTAGTTTGGAGAATTCACGAGCTTGGAAAAATATTTTTTTTGCATTCGAGGTAAGGCATTCGGCTAAATAAATAGGCGAGTTGCCATCAATTTGAATGTGCGAAGTATTAAGTTTGTTGTGAGAGTTGCTCCTATTGAAGGTTTTAACATTATACAAAAGCTTTTCCTTTGTTATTCTCGCCGGTTTTTTTTGGAAGGTTACGAATTTCTACACATGTGTTTCTTATAGATTTTTCTAGGTATCTATACCTATAACTAGTACCGATCGATCTGCAAGGCTGTGAGCTGTATATAGGTCTTCATAGAATGAATTGATGTCATCTTCACATGATTTTGCAATTGGAGCAAGTACTTGTATTATGGATAAGGCTAAATCGTTGAACTTAAGCTGGAGTAGGGCTACTCTTTCTGATATTCCGGTGAAGGTGAAGATGTGTTTTTTGAGTTCCTTCTTTATTAAAAAGCCAACACCATAGAGTCCGTATGTTTCCCCTATATAGCAAAATATATGGTTTTCCTTTTCTTCTATTTCACATCCCTTTCTTCTTATTTCAGCCAGTCCCAAAATATGCCACTCTATTTTTTCTAAAGCATGTAATAGCTGGAGGTATTGTTCTCTTGACGCAAGGGTTCTTACATTGTAGGTACATATTTTTAATGAATTCGGTTTAATTCGTTTTCTTATTTCTACAGATGAGGGGTGGTGGTCATTAGTCCCCACGGCGACCAGCCGGGTTGGGGAATGTGATTGCTTGTTGTTTACATGTGTGATTTTATGCTGTTTTGTGTTCGTCTTCCGGGGGGTGTTGATTGTTAATTGCTATTGCTGGGTCCAGGTTGTGAGTTCGATCTAGGGCGGTACATATGTTCAAGGGCATTGGTTTTGTTCATTTTTCTAGGGAACTTTTGACCTGTTCCAGTATTAGGTTTTGATAGAGGCGGTGTGTTCGAAGGAGACCGCTTTCTTTTTTCACTGCCTATTTCCTGGCTTTCCTTTTCTTTTATTATGCGTTTATCATACCGTAATAGTGCGACCTTTCCTTTCTTTATTTCTTCTTATTGTTTTACTTTTAATTACTTTCTTAATTGCAGAATTTCTTTTGGGAAATCTTCAGTGACATAGCTATCTTTAGGGAAATTCTTGTTATTTCTCAAAATCTCCATTTTTCTCCAGCCCAAGGTCAGTTTCACTTGTATAGGTCTCCTTTTATAATCTTGCCTCTTCCCTAGTCTTTGGACTCTGCCAACTTCCCATTTGACAAAATCATCTATATTGCTAATTTTGCTCATGGTATTAAATTTTTCCAAGACTAGTTCCAATAACTCCATGTTGTTTTTCTCCGATTCTTCTATTCCATGCAGTATCACATTATTTCGCCTGACTTATTTTTCAAGGTTATAGACTTTTTTCTTTAAGGTTGTTATGTCAACTTCACATGATTTTGCAATTGGAGCAAGTACTTGTACTTGCAAGTTTTTCATTTTCTTCCACTAAAGGTTTAAGTTTTTCTTCCAGTGTGGTTATCACATTTGAAGCTAAAGTATTGGTTTGCACCCTGAATTCTTCTTTTATTTCATTCATGATCTCAGTCATTTTCTTTAAGACCATTTCTAATTGTGTTTCCATATTTTACTAGTAATGGTAGTTTTGTTATGCTTTTCTGCCAAGCTACAAATCCAACTACTATTTTTTTGAGCTTCTGGAACGCGCCCGGTTGTCAAACCAAAACGTCAAACCGAAACATCAAAGTCAAATGTCAAGTGGCGGAAATGACATTTGGTAAACCGTGACTTTGATGAGGGTATTTTGATATTCACTATAGATAAGTGTTATTGTGTTTATACAAACTCTTTTTTTTTAAACTCTCTTTAAGCACTCTCTTTTTTATTCTATCGACAGTTCTTAAACTAATACCACAAAAAATCATTGCAGTTAGTTTGTGAGGCTTGTCAAAGTTGAGTTCCTTTAACTTGGCAGGATCTTCTTTTAACTCCGTTAGGAAACTTAAAACATTTTTATTACATCAAGACTTTGTTGTTGAATATTTCCCTGAACACTGGTAATATTATTTTTAACGTTTGTTAAATTCTAAAAAATTAAAGGCTTCATCAATTGAAATGATTATATCTCATAGTAGTAGTTGGATCAAATTATTTTCCAAAATATTTGATACTGGTGGTAATATTATGATTTATACATTGCAGATAACCGATGGCAGTATTGGAGTTGGATCTATAGGCAGAAACCGTATTGTACAAGCATTGCCTTTGCCCCCATCTTACCCAGCCAAAATACATGTTCTGCCTGTAGTGTCTCCACATGATAACTCCTTACAACATGGTAAGCATTAGGATGACGCTATTCAATTTATTCAACCATATTACATTTTAATATGATTCTCATTGTTATCTAATGGCTTCTTAAGACGGTTGGGGTGCCATATTGATTAAGGGAGCCCTATCTTTTAGAGAAACAAAAAAAACGCGAGAAGCTGTGTAAGTACAGGGCACACCGCTTAAGCCCCATAGCCGAAATGCTGCCGAAGTCCTGCTGTGTGCTGCTGACCACCTGTTGTGTGATTTTGATTTCTGTCATAGAAACATCACACCAAGGGGTCGTCGGGTTTTGCAACGGCGGCAGACAAGACTGACAGAAATTTCCCTCGGCAACTCTGACTGTTTGTCCCAGATAGACATATTCATCAACAACTTCGAGACGTGAGCCTCCCAATAATACGGGGGTACACATGGACATTTAACATGACTTTTGTCTCGTCCATGTTCATGTGCAGACCCACACGCTGGGACACTCTGTTGAGGCCTCTGAGCATAGTGCTGAGCTCCTCTAAAGACTGCCATGACTACGAGGTCGTCGGCAAACCGAAGGTGAGTGATGTATTGATATTGATGCCGAATCTTTTCCAATCCAGAAGCTTGAAGGCGTCTTCCATTGCATTGGTAAAGAGTTTCGGCGAGATGACATCACCCTGCCTAACTCCCCTTTACAACGGAATAGCCTCTGTGCTCTGACCCTGTAGTCGGACCGACATGGTGGCGTTTTTATACAAACACTTCAATATACCGATAGTCAATGTGGCACCTCTGAAGAGACTGCAGCACCGCCCAAGTCTCGATCGAATCGAAGGCTTTCTCATAGTCCACGAACGCCAAGCATAGTGGCAAATTATACTCCTCGGTCTTCTGTATAACCTGCCGCAGCGTATGGATGTGGTCTGCAGTACTATAGCCTTTACGGAAACTGGCTTGTTCGGGAGGCTGGAAGTCATCCTGCGTGCGAGTCGATTCGTGATCACCCACAAAAACAGCTTGTACATGGCTCAGAAGCGAGATGGGCCTAAAGTTCTTCAGTAGGGTTTCATCACCTTTCTTGAAGAAGAGATCCAGTACCGGTTCCACCCGCACTCAGAAACTCCGATGTAATTCCGTCCTCACCCGCCGCCTTGTTGCTCTTGAGCTGTTTGAGGGCCATCCTAATCTCATACAGGCTGATGTCCGGAATATCTTCTGTGTAGTGTCGGGTTAATTTGGCTATTGGGTCTTTATCCAAATCATCAACAGGATTAGCTACTGAGGTATATAACTGTCCGTAGAACCTTTCGATCTCCCTCAATACCTCTGACTTAGTAGACGCTACACTGCCGTCTTCCGTCTTCAGCTTCGTCAACTGACTCTGCCCAATAGACAAGTCTCTCACGAACACTTTAGAGCCCTAATTTCGCTTTATCGTATCTTTAATATGGTTGGTATAAAGACACGGACATCGTGTCGCAAGGACTTAGAGATCCGTCTATTGAGCTGCCCATATGCTTCAGCTACCTCGGAAGTCTGCAACGTCAATGAGCGTCGTTCTGCCATAAGGTCGAGGGTGTGATCGGATAGTTTTTGAGGTCTATCTTTCCGGCGTGGTCTGAAAAAGACTTCCCCTACCTTGTAGACAGTTTCTACCAACCTGTTGTTGACATCATCCACAGAAACGCAATCCTCCAGGCCAGAGAAGCCGTATGCGAGCTCGAGTTGAAAGCTCCCGGGGTTTTGTATATGGGCTGCAGTAGGTCGGAGCGTGGACTTCATTAGTCGAGACCTTTCCAGTTGGACATTGATATTCAATATGCCTCTAACCATTCTATGATCGCTTCCGGTTCTCACCCTGTGGATCACGGAGACGTCATTGAATATTTGTCTCTTTGTAGACAATGAAGTCGATCTCATTCCTCGTGGAACCGTCGGAACTCATCCAGGTCTATTTTCTATGAGGTGGCTTCTTGAAGAAGGAGTTCATCATAAAGAGTTCCTCCTTCTCCAGAAAGTCGGCCAACCTCTGGCCATGGGATTCCTCCGCCCACATCCAAATTGCCCCACTCTCAACTCGTCATAGCCCTTTCTACCCAGTTTTGCTTTAAAATCCCCCATAACAACGGTGAAGCATGTGTTTTGGAAGCATGTATGCCCTACTGATGTCCTCATACATAACTTCCACTTCGTCGTCTGGGTGCGCCGAGGTCGGTGCGTAAACCTGTATGACCTTCAACGAGTACCTCTTTGATACTCTGAGTATCAGGTACGCAACCCTGCTCGACACACTCGTGATACATTCCACATTGTTTACAGGGGATCAGTGAACGAGGAACCCGACACCACCCTGGGACTGTTGGTCGCCCTCCCGGTGGTAGAACAAGTTGTCATACTATAAGGTTGTCGTATCCTCGCCCTCTCTTCGGACCTCCGAAAAACCCACTATGTACCAATGCAGCTTGTTCATCTCCTCTTCCAGCTCAATGATCTTCTCGTCTGTCCTTAATGTGCGCGTATTATATGTCACCACATCGGCGACAACCTACATCGGTATTCCTTTGTGCAATTGCCTCAGGTCGTTTGACGGTAGCATCTCGCCCGGAAATTCTTAGCACCCCTGACTCCAGTGCTCAACCGACGCCCGTCCACATCACTCTTGCAGCTGGAGCCCCGGGCACTAGGGGCCGTGCTCATCTGTCCATCGACAATTTTGGGGGGGTTTGGACCATAACCCGCCGCGCTGGTCCAGTGCGTGTTGGCGGGTCGCCAGAGCCTTCTCCGTTAATTAGCAGAGTGCACCGCGGGCAGACGAGGTTGGCTTGGGTCCCGAAAGATGCTAGTAGGGACTCCTTACACACCACAAACCCCACCGCGTATTTCATAAGCGGTGAGGTTATAGCGGATAGTGATTTAAATATCACTTCAGCAATATTCAGATCCCTGTTAGCAAGAGCCGTGGTCCAAGCCTTATGAGGAGATTGCTTGTGAAGTCTAGCTTCTCTGCAGGGCCGATTAAACCACGGGTGGTTACTTGGTCCTGTTGCGATCCAGCAGTTGGGAATGTAGCATTCCATGCTCACTAGAATCGCTTCAGTAACTGCTGTTGCACAGAAGTTTGGATCTTCTGAAGTGAAGCACAGCCGCCTCCACGGGTACGAAGCGTAGAATTTTTAGCAATCCATCCCAGTCTGCTGACTTATAGTGCCAAACATGCCGCCATCCGAATGGCCGAGAACCACCTCGGAGGCTACAACCATGAAGTCTCGCTACTTCCACAGTTATGGAGTATTCATACGGGCGCGTAGTCAGCAATAGGTCCAGTAGAGAGCTTCTATGGGTCTCGATATCTGGTCCACTTGCGAGAAACCATTAGTCAGGGCAAATCTGTGAGCAGCCCTTCCCGCAAAAGCAGGACGATCGAGGGCACTCAACATGATGAACGTTGCAGTCCCCCAAGAATACTAAATCCGCGGTGGGGTTTTGCTCAAATGCCTTGTCTGCCGACCGCTTCAGGTACTCAAACAGTTGAGTTGAAGTCTCTGCTATAAGACCTGTAAAGACACGCATTGATACGGATGTGGCCACCGTGATATATACGTACCCACAGAGTAGAAAGGTCCCTGTCTTCAAGGCCATTAAGACGGCGACAACAAATATCATCCCGGACATACAAGCAAACCTCAGGCTCAAGCAAGCGCCTCAAAATATTGTGCTTGAGTTTGTACCCAGGCTACATTAGGTAGGCTGTATCGGCAGGGGATGATATTTGTGTTTCCGTTAGCAAAAACAAAGCTGGCTTAGCTATTTCAAGGTGTTGGTGGACCGCATTGATGTTGGTATGGTATGGTCCCCTGGATGTTGCAATAGTCCACTTGTGCCACTGTCGATACGATTTTTCTGTTTTTCGGCCATTTCAGAAGGGTTGGTGGGGGAAAAGGTTAGGAGAGATTTTGTGCTGACAGCGTAGGAGATAAAGCAAGACTTCATGCCACCACCGACGAGTAAAGGTTATGAGTCTGGCTGTCGCGCCGGGCGGAAGGGCCCCCGGTCCCCTCCCGGATACTGTAGCCGGGTCCACTCCGACACGTTCTCAGCCTCATGTAGTCCCCAGGTTCGGGAACCGTTCAAGCCTGCGTGTGGCCAGCGGATAGCCTTTGGTCTGCACGCTGGCAGCACAAAACCCCTGCAGTGAGCTCTACCCTACCCTACTTACACACGAAGGTTATTATTTCCGCGGTCTTCTGTGGGGTGGAGGTACTACCACGGTCAGAGTGCTCAATTTGGACGGGAGATACCGTCACGTCCTACCTAAGGAGGTGACGGAGTGAGGACATGACGGTAACAAGGGTTTGATAAAATATTTTTAAATAATTTGATTGATTTTCTTTTCAGCAATGCCCCTATACCAAAAAATAGTTGACCTAGCCAATAATACAACTAGTAACTCAAACGGAAATATGTCTCGTGGCTCAATATATTGTCCTGATCAACTCAGTGTGCCTGGTGTAAGTAAATAATGTAGTGTTAAAACATTACACTCTAAGCGTCAATCCCCACTGAAAACAGTGGCCGGCAGCGGCTTTTAGATTTCAAACTATTTTGAATCATTCCTGCATGGGCGAAAATTTCATAGTAATTTGGCAAAGGAGAAGCAGCGATGTGCGTTCGTGCGCCCAGGATGCACGAACCTTTTAACAACAAATCCCAGCTGCTGCTCTTTCAGTGAGAATTGACCCTAAACACGTCGTATGTAAATGAAATCCTTGATGTATGCTTTAAATTTGATTTCTATATATTGATCTTTATTCCTTTCAAGGTAATCACAGCAATGACTCGCCTGTGTGAACAACATTACCAAGAGTTTTGGTGTACACTTAAATGTGGGCAGCTGGAAGCTCGAGTACAGCTGTTTCCTGCTCCACAGACTGTATCACATGAAAGCGTATCCACGACATACACTCTTGCCAACCAATTACATATTATTGGTTTTATTCCACAATCAGACTTAGGTAAGTAAATGGAAATAGCTTATAGTTTGCCTATAGTGTCACTCACATTCACTAATAACAGTGTAAGTAAACGTAATACTTGCAGCTGATATATTTCATTGAATTTAAAAAGAAGACACGAAATAAAACAGACGCATGATAAAGTTCAAAATATTTTAAATTAAAAACTAAAACCATGCTGGATAAGTGAACTATTCATGTAACAAATATTTACAGGCTTCCAATTATTTTCTGCTATGACACCTGTTGATGGATGTAACCGAGGTTGGTGCTTGACCATTAGTTTTAGTGCCAAGTTCTTTTCTCACAGGTTCTTTTTAGCTATTAATTTGCAAACCTGGCTGAACATGTTAAATCTAGAAGCATCTTATCAGTATCTTCAGTATCTTTACTTCATAAGTGTTACTTTAAGACCTACATGAATAAAGATATCTGATTTAATTTGGTGAAGATCAAGATTCCTTTACTGAACAATATGTTTCTTCTTAGGTGTTGCAATCGTTCAAAGGCCACAGTAATAGCTTACCATCAAGTGGGCTGTGTGCTTGTTTGCTCTCTTAGTAATGAAGATAAATTATATTTAGGTCAGCACTCTTCTATAAGAATGACGAAAATTTAAAATTGAAAGCTGCATCTTAAATTGACTACTTATAAGTTTTCGCTTCAATAAATAAATAATTGTGTTTTTTTTTTCATGCAGGTACACCAATAGCAATAAGTAAACACCTTGTAATACCCCAAGCTCAATCAGGTAACACACCGTCAAGAGAAAATTATGGATCGAAAACACCTACAAAGGTAACAATATTGTCATTTACTTGAGATTTGTCAAATCAAAAAACGGGTATTGTAACCTCATTTCTCTTGTTTATATTTTATGAATGAACCCTAAGCAAACTTTAATTTTTTATAGGAAGGATCTTCCAGTAATGATGGCTCCACAACCGATGAGGACATGTCAGATCCTAGCAAAGTACCTAACTTTTGTGTGCTCCTTCACGGCGCTCTAAAGGTATATCCTAACACACACATTTTCTGTAATACTTATATATTATACTGCATGCACTCACAGGCTTTCACTGTTCTGTACAAGCCAATGGCTATTCCACCGATGAAACTTAAATCTGCTTCGCCGAACGAGTTATCGCAGTCAAAGTCAAAGTCAAAAACCATTTATTCTGCATAGACCATTAATACGGCACTTACAAAACGTCATAAAAAAAATAATAATCTAATGTTTGGCAAATGGACCACCGGTTCGAAACGCGGCCCTGTCCTGAGAAGACTCCGGCAAGAAACTCAGCGGGCTGTTTTTTTTTTTGGTCTATTTACAAACATATTTACTTAACCTAAGTACAATATTCCATTTGAGTAGCATAGAGAGAGAGCAAACAGTTCATATCCAAGCTTGTTTGTCGTCTAAATAGTCTTGAATTTTATAGTAGCCTTTTTGGCAGAGTTTACTTTTAATTTGGCTTTTAAATTTATGAAGAGGTAGATTCTTCATTTCACTAGGAAGCTTGTTGTAGAAGCGTATACAGTTACCCTGAAAGGAATTACTAATCTTGTGGAGTCGACTATTACAAACCACAAGATTGTTTTTATGTCTAGTATTTACGTTATGTATATCACAAAGCCTTAAAAAATTGGAAATGTTTCTTCTAACATACAAAAGATTTTCAAAAATATATTGGGAAACTACAGTTAGAATGTTTATTTCTTTGAACTTTTCTCGGAGGGAGACTCTTGGGCCCAACTTATAAATTGCCCGCACCGCCCGCTTTTGCAGTACAAAGATTGTATTTAAATCTGCGGCATTACCCCAAAGGAGAATGCCATAGCTCATAATACTATGGAAATAACTGAAATAAACTATTCTAGCGGTATCTATGTCTGTTAAAGTCCTAATCTTTTTCACAGCGTAGGAAGCAGAACTTAACCTACTAGCTATTTTTTCAATATGTGATCCCCACTGTAATTTAGCATCGATACTTAAACCTAAGAACACGGTTGATTCCACAAGGCTCAACAACTGTCCATTAAGTTGTACATTGGTTTCCACCTGTGTAACATTAGGTAAGGTGAATTTAATACATTTGGTTTTTTTTTCATTAAGGCAAAGATTATTTATATTAAACCAATGAACCACTCGTGAGATTGCGTTGTTCACTTCGTCATAATTATCTAATTGTCTTTTAATTTTAAATATTAAGGAAGTATCATCAGCAAACAAAACAATACTATTTTTATCCCTTACGTAGTAAGGGAGGTCATTTATATAAATTAAAAATAAAAATGGTCCAAGTATCGAACCCTGTGGAACGCCCATCGAAACCAAAGATCCCACCGAGCGTGTACCGTTCACATCAACCCTCTGAATTCTATTGTTTAAATAAGAAGTCAAAAGGTCGAGAGCCTTGTTCCTTATTCCGTAATAATCTAATTTCCTGACCAATGTATCATGGTGGACGCAATCGAAGGCTCTGGATAGATCGCAGAAAACACCTAATGCATCCTGCTTATCCTCCCAGGCCTCGTAAATACATTTCAATAACTCTATACCAGCATCCGTCGTTGATCGTCCTTTAGTAAACCCAAACTGTTTATCATGAAATAATTTATATTTATTAAAATGGGTTAGCATTTGGTCTAGAATTAATTTCTCAAATACTTTACTCAAGGTTGGCAACACAGAGATGGGTCTGAAATTCGAGGGATCTGAGGTGCTGCCCGCCTTGAACAAAGGTATGACTTTACTATGTTTCATTAAATCAGGAAATATACCGCTACTGACGCAGTCATTAAACACAGTTGCTAGATGGGGAGCAATGACATCAATGATGCTTGAAACAGTTTTGACTGATAATCCCCATAGGTCCGCGGTCTTTTTAATATCAATGGATTTAAACGCTTTTGTGATGTCCTTGCTATCAACAACTGAGAATCTGAAAGCGTCCTCACATTTTGTAATTGATTCCATAAGCAATGACTCAGCGGAAGTGGAAGACGACTGAAGAGTTCGGGTAGTGGCTACAGGTATATTTGAAAAAAAGTGTTCAAACTCTGTCGCAACTTCCAGATCCTCCGTGACATGGCGACCGTCTATTTTTAAATGGTAATCTCTTACAACTGCTGGAGATTTACCACATTCGGAATTTATAATGTTCCAGGTAGTCTTAATTTTATTAACAGAATTTGATATTTTGTTTTTTATAAAGTTTGATTTAGCAAAGGAACAGGCTCGCTTAAATATTTTAGAATAGTTTTTGACATAATTCTGAAAATCAGGGTTGAAATTGTATGATTTTTCAGAATATAATTCATACAATCTCCTCCTGCTATTATAAATCCCTGGTGTTGCCCAGTCACTGAAAACAGGACGGCTGCCAATCGATAATGTTTTTGGGGTAAAAATTCTCCCAAACTCAGTATTGATCAGGTTAATTAAGTCTGCATAAAACTTATCTACACTAGTGTACAAGGGCAAATCAGGAAGTTTATTCACTATATTTTCCTTGAAAGCATCTAAACGATATTGGTTTATCGGTACAAATTTAATTTCTTTTCTTCTTACTTCATAATAATTTCTGTAGCATTTTATAAATTGGCCACGATGATCCGAGTGTACAGCATCCACAATACATTTGTTAATAGGTTTAATGTCCGTGAAAATATTATCAATACATGTTGCACTTGTGGCAGTTATTCGAGTAGGTTCCAAAAATACATTACCAAGATTAAAGGACTTGAACAGATTCAACATTTTATTTTTCTCTACTGGCGCTAAAGTGTTATCTAATATATTAACATTAAAGTCTCCACAAACTATTATTGACTTTTTAGAGCAACGGCATTTAAAAAGCGCTTCTTCCATCGTTTCTTCAAATCTTGCATAAGGCGCGTCCGGGGGACTGTATACGCTTAATACAATGAAGTGCTCAAACTCAATACCAGCTATCTCAATAACTCGCTCAATAGAGAGGCTTACTAGGTCTTTACGCTCTTTAAATTTAATGTTCTTATTAATAATAATTAAGGTGCCTCCACGTTTGCAATTTTTTCTACTGAACGAGCTAGCCACCTGGTGATTTTTGAAGTTGAAGATGACCTGATGGTCTGTCAACCAATGTTCAGTTACACAAAAAATATCAATATCATTCAAGGTCATGTGCAACTCCAATTCCAATTCTTTACCATTTGTCAGACCTTCGACATTTTGGTGCACCAGGTTAAATACTTTATTTTTACAATTTGAATTAGATTGATTTGATTCTTTATTTTATTTAAAAATCTTACGAGCTAAACACTTTACGACCGTTCAAGCCTGTGTTGCCAGACCAAAAAAAAAGTTCGTTAGCGACACCGCACCTTAGGGACTTTTCGCGGATGTAGCCTTATGGTCGATCGGTCAATTCACGATTATGTGCTTAATATCTATTTAAAATGATTATAATTATCTTATTTTATTATGTATCAATTAGGGTGAAGAAATAATATACCTACACGAAATTACGCACAATTTACACTTATAAATCAACTTACAATGACGATTCCTTCGTCGCAAGCTTACAATTATTATAACGCGATTATTACTATTTGTTTTTTTAATCATTTTTCTTTATATACATCATTAATCCTTATATACTAAATAAATAAATCAACCTTATATACTATGAGTATTCTGCACATATTGCCTTGCGAATCTGGCAGTAAATGTCTACATTACTGCATCTAAACATCCTACATGTACATGAAAAAGTTAAGGATATTTTTGATATGAATGTTTAAGCAATATTGTAAATAGGTTTTATGCTCAATGTTTAGGTAGAAGGAATGGCAGCAGTAGTCCAGCTGGGATCTGACTGGTGGGGCACTCTATCGGCGTGGTGCGAAGCGTCGAGGGCGCGCCGCTCGTGTCTATTGCTCAGTGTACTGCGCCCCGGAGCCTCCACGTCGCCCTGGCTTGGTGCACTCGACCAGCTGGGGCCTGCAGATGACGGACACACTCCTGGTGAGTTTTTATTAAGTGAAATAAATAAATGTTCTAAGAAATTTTACACAGCGCTTTCTATACCCAAAGTAGTGACAGAAAAATCGATCATTTTCAATAATCATGTCATTTAGATGTCATTATCAGCTTAGCGTTGATTCCGGTTGCATCTGAGGCTTTCACCTCGGAGCGATATATAATGAATATATTATTTTACACTGTCGGTCACTAATCTGATTGTTTGTTGATACAAACAATCAGATTGGAATCTATTGTACTCGTCAGCCAAGGCTAGCTGTTGTGATTTACTGTATAAATTTGTTTTCTTTTTTATGTAGCGGAAACATTCCCAGTACGTTCATGGCGATCTTACAGCGGTGGTGGGTCAGCCTGCGCGTGGGCTCGCCCACACGCTCTACTAGCCGACGTACAGAAGGTACTCCGACATGCTAGAAAGCTCCCGGACAAGACACAACACCTCTACAAGGTACTGTACTACTGCTAATACATATACTCTTGCCATTTTATCCTTTGGGGTAGGCTAGGCAGAGACAACAGGCCGCCATCTGCTTCTGTCCGTACAAACTTCACAAACTTGACAATAATGTTCAGGTAATCGCCAAAGTAGATGTCATTTAATTGTAGGTTAAATTCTTTGAGTCCTATAGCTTACTAAATGTGCCCCCTAGATTTCACTCGCTGTATTTTCCTACCTTCTCTGAGTACCGGGCTATCAAATACAAAAATATTTTTCAAATTGCATATGTAATTCAAAACTCTTCAACTAGCTGTACCCTACGATTTCTCCCGCCGTACTCGGATCCGATCCACCGTGTTGCAAGGCCCGCTCACCCGTTTCTTTCTCATCTTTTTCCTTATTGCTCGACTTCTAAGGGTTAAAACGTGATGTTATAAAGCCTTCCTACCTTCTTCAAGTACTGGGCTATCATCAAATACAAAAATCATTTTTCAAATTGCACATGTAGCTCCAAAGATTGTCAAATTTAAACAAAAAAACAAACTCTTCCCCTTTATTATTGGTACTAGTTATGCCCTACGGTTTCACCCGCCGTACGCGTATCGCCTTTTTTCCTATTGTGCAGCTCCTAAGTTTCATAGCGTGATGTTATATAGCCTATAACCTTCTCCAAGTAGTAGGTACTGGACTATCAAATACAAAAATATTTTTTAAGTCGCATATTATGTAGTTTCAATTCACACAAACACAAACAAGCGAAGCGTTTCTTAATATTTATTATTAGTATAAATATGTAAATGGTCTTTCCTGACGAGTAACGTTTTGTTTTTCAGGAATTAAATCGTCTGCGACGTGCTGCCATATCTTTAGGCTTCTCTGAATTGTTGAACGCAGTAGGTAGTGCGTTGGAGCGTGAATGTGCCGCTTTGCCTCAATCCGCGCCGCCCGAGTGTGCTTTACAACTAGCGCATGCTGCAAGAGCCCTACAAGATCCTAGGACTGCCTTAGATATCAAACATACACTCCAACCTCTTGCGTCTAATTTTAGTGTCACTCCTATGACACATTGACGAGAAATATAATTGATTGTAAATCTACCTTTACCTTTTTTTTACCGGCCAAAACCGCACGCCGTTCGGATCTCTAATGATAGGGTGAAAGGTATGGTAATGGTAGAGTGGATATGGCCCCCTCAGGCGTAGGAACCGCGGTGTCCCCATCCTGGCCTCACCTGCCACCCAGGCCTACGCTAAATGTTTTTTTAATAAATCTATTAAATTGAATGATCTACCTTGAGGAAAATACTCATGTTAGGCAAATGTGAAGTATGGAGCACCTCGGTAAGGCCCATCATGGAGAATTGGCTAGAGAGGCGACACGGAAGCCTCGCGCAGGTGATCTCCGGTAAGAGATCTTCGGGGACCAGGAAGGATCAGGAAGGCCTGATCCGATGCAGGTTGGCTCCTTAGCCAACGTCTGAGTGCCATCACTGCGACGCGAGCGAAGACTCGATCTTCACACGCTGGGAGACTGCCCGGCGTGGGAGGTACCGAGGCGTGACCTCGTGTCAGCCATCGGGGTGGTAGTCTTCCACCGCGACCCGTTCACCCACCAACTTCTCCCACTGTTGGGTGCAAGGGGGATTTCCGTTTACCCGTACACCCACTGCATCATGGTGGGAAAAGTATCGATATCAATTCAATCTACCACCCGTGCACAAACTGGCCACTTCATTGTTTATGTTAAGAACTGATAAAATAAATACTTATCTATTAGTCATCTGTAAAGTCTTTCAATGTAATAAATTGCCATTTGATTCAAAGATTGTTTTACATAGTGTCGGTCAGACACACAGACACGTCAAACTTATAACACCTCGTAAACTATTAGTTTCCTAAGCCCCATTTTTGTGAGGGGGGAAAGGTAGACCCCTTGTCCTACCCCCTCCCCCGACCTCTCTAACAAACCTTAATTCCTAGGATATTAATGGAAAGACATTCCGGTGTGGTATTTACAGGATTGCAATTTTATTAAAAGTATTGTACATAAAGATGATTGTGTTTCCGATGAGTACAAAAATGTACATACTAAGTACTGAATAGAATAGAACTGAAAAGGTTTATCGGGTGTTTGATGTAATAACAGCAGCTGTTCCCGATTTTAAGCCAAAAATTGTACATGTTGATTTTGCGTTCGCTATTACCAATGCACTAAAAAATGTCTTTCCTAATATTATAATCTATCGGTATTATTACCATTTTACACAGGGTCTATGGAAGAAGGCAAAAAAGATAGACGCGCGTGCACGAGCCTCGACCAATAAAAACAAAAATGTACGACGCATCGTGGGCTTATGCTGTTGCCCAATAACATGGTATCTGAAGGCTGGAGTTACATCAATGAAGAATACCATGAAATGAATGATGAGAAAGTTAATGCTTTTATTCAATACTTTACCAAATTTTATGCAAAAGAAAAAATTATCCAGGAATGGTGCGTGTATAACAGACGACATAGAACTAATAATGTTTGCGAAAGCTGGAACGCCGGCATTAATAAAAATTATGTAACGGTAGCTAAACTTTTGACTAAAATATATTTAACGCCAAATTCTAAGTTAAATGATTCACGAGACGCACATTATAAATTAAGAGACTATCAGATACTTCAAGCACAATTGCAACTTTTGCATAAAGAAATAAGCATTGGTCATTTCTTGGAAAAGTTGCGTTAAGAATTTATATATTATCGATTTTTACTTTTCCCGCCCTATAAAGGTGCAGTGGGTGTAAGGGTAAACCCAAATTCCCCTTGCACCCACCAGTGGGAGAATTTGGTGGGTGAACGGGTCGCGGTGGGTAGTCTTCTCCTTCGGCAGCATGATTGCGGCAATGGTGCGGAGCGCGAGCGCGTGTACAGCCGCCGCCTCCTTCTGCGAACATTTAATGCTCGACAAGGAAGTGGCGGAGAGATAACTCTCCCGGCCCACCGAGCGCGCAACATGGTCGCCGCACGTCGTAAGCGACTCAGAAGCTAGAGGTCGCTCAACGACCTTCTTATTATAAATTCGAAAGATTGTGAGAATGGATGGACAATGTTGGGTGTCAATGTTTTTTCTTTCCCATGCAAAAACATCTAAACAAATCTGAATGAAATTTGCCATAGAGGTTCCAAGTGCGAATGGGAATACGCGTTTCACGCGGGTGGAGCCGCGGGCAAAATGTATGGGTATAAAATATCAACTGCTACTTTGTAAATGATACATAAATGCAATTTAGTCACAGTCATTTATTTAATCATCTTACAGAGCTACCATTAATATACTAAAACCAATACAACCTAACGTAGTACTGGAACATTGAATGAAGAATGAACAATTCAAATGTTTAAATATTGAATTTCTACTACACAAAGACATCATAATAGATACCTAGACATAACAGCAATTTGCACTGTGCAACTTGCCACTTTTCAATTATTTAGTAGAAAAAGGGTTCACATAAACACTGATCACAATCAATACATTCATAAAAATAAAGCATTAAAATTAAATACAGTATACTATTAATAAATTAAACATAATATACAGTAAAAAATAACTCCACAATAATTTTATTCTACAAAACAATATAAATAACAAGTTCCTATAACAATTGTAACATTAAATGAGTATTTATAAAAAAAAACCACTTTGTGAAATTATAACCACAGAGGTCTGTCATAACCATACTGGCTACAGTACCCCATTGGGTAATCTGGTTCCAAGCCCAATAACTGAATACCAGTCACTCGTAGCATCTCTTCTTCGTGACGAAGTATATACTGTTGTTGTGGTGATGCTGTTGGATCTCTATATCGATAACCCATATCTTGCATACATTGCTCAAAAATTTCATCATAATTATAAAATGGTTTATCCTCTTGATTCTCCTGTCGATTTCCCTGCTGATTCCTCTGCTGATTCCCCTGCTGATTCCCCTGCAGATCCTCCTGTTGATCTATCTGTTGCTCTTCCTGCTGATTCTCCTGCTGTACGATATTCTCAGCATTCGACTCGGCACTAGTGCGCTGTTGATGGGCAGGTGCGGCACTAGTACGCCGCTGATGAGCAAGTGCAGCATTAATGCGCTGCTGACGGTTAACTGCATCATTTATGCGTTGCTGATGAGCAATTGCAAGAGCGCGCTGTTCAGCAACCGCACGTCTATAATTTTCTGCCATAATTTCATGTTGCGGATTATTGCAAACATATTCAGCAGAACTGCTACTATCACTACTCCCACTACTTTCACTACTCCTACTACTTAAAGGCATACTATTAGAGTTCCCACAATTATTTGCGTTTCCAAGCGTCATGCTTGAGAGAAGAGAAGGTTTGACTAGATAACGTTAGTATGAGGAACTCAATATAATAAATTGCAGGGGGAGACACCGATATGCCGGGTACAAAAGTGCTGTTATCACTGCTAATCAATACTAGTGATGGGTCAACTCCAGTTACTTACTCGAGTTGGGTTGTACTCGGTTGTACATTAACATGATTCACGAGAACTAACCAAGCACGTATTGCTAGTGTTTCCCAGTGAATAGCAATAGTATCAATGAACTAATTTTTTTTTAAATTAGCCCTTATTTTTTTTATAAACAATTTTGTTTGTAAATTGTTACTAACTTAAATATTTCCCCACTCTTGCAATTTACATTCAAATACAATTTGCAAGTGTCCGGCTCTTAAAAGTACAAACTGCATTAAATACCTGAGTGTTGAACTTAATTCCACTCTCTCATACCACACCCATATCGATACACTCACCTCTAGATTGAGAAAGATGAGATATGTCTTCTCAAACATACGTCACGTTTCTGATATAAAGGTGTTAAGACTGGTGTACTTAGCTCTTCGTCAATCGCTCACTCAATACTGCATAGTTGCTTGGGGTAGCTCCACCAAAACCCCGTTTCCTGAGAGCGAGCAGAGAGAGAACGAACAGAGCTTGGACTGATAGGATGCCACAGGTTTTATAGAGGTCGGCAGTGGGGTACCAGTAAGGTAGTTTCCATCCTACCTTTAGGAGTGCTCTCTCTGCTCGCTCTAGTCTCAGGAAATGGGTTTTGGTGGAGCCATCCCAAGCAACTGCAGAACTTTCTTACCTGCAGCAGACACACACAAACATATTACCGACACAAAGCGCACATCTTTACTCACACATTTAACACATGAGTTTATTTGTTAATTTTCTAAAACTACCCACAAAGTTACTAAATTAAATTGTTTATCAGGAATAAACGTACAAATGTATCGTATATGTGTGTATCGACGACTATAA
Organism: Cybosia mesomella; assembly: GCA_946251805.1. Classification (NCBI taxonomy): domain Eukaryota; kingdom Metazoa; phylum Arthropoda; class Insecta; order Lepidoptera; family Erebidae; genus Cybosia; species Cybosia mesomella. Next base: position 20,735,897 of record OX276390.1, on the reverse strand, counting down.
ATCGAACATCCAAATACTTGAACGTTCATGAAATCGAACGTTTAATATATCGAACATTCAATATATCGTACACTCAATACATCGAGTATTCAAAATATCGAATGTTTGTTTGATCGAGCGTTCAACGCATCGCATATTCATTCCACCGAAATATCAAAAAAGTAAAATTTATTAAATGAACCTAAAAAATAAATAAAGTAGCTCCATCACATATCATAATATTATTTTAAAACATATTACTTAGTATTTGAGGTTGTGACATAGACGGGAATTAATATTGATCATCAAGTTGTATTCTCCAGAGGTTTAATTGTTCCAGTACATGGTTTTCTTGTGTATTTCTTGGACCAACATTGAATTTATTGTTTTCATTCATAAAATATTTCAGATGTTGAAAAAATTACAAATTGAAAAATAAATGGCCTTTTTAAATTTTTTGGAAAACACAAATCAAAGTAATTGGTTTATAATTACTCATTTGTTATCTAAAGTCTTTGGACTTTAAGTGCTATTAGTCTAAGGGCTAGTGACTAGCTTGGCACTAGTGCTCTCATTCATCGTACGGTACAACAGTATGGCTAATGCTGGTGATCATTAGTTAGAGCTTAAAGTGTTTGTGGCCCCACCAAGATCTTTGGGGCAAAACTAAATCCAAACACTTCACAAACTATCACATTTATAACATTATATATAGTAGGATAGGATAAATTAGTATTAGTATAATTTATCATGTTGTTATAAAAAAAATATTATAGTTTTCAGACCTTCCTACTTTAAATTGTTGTTCTATCGGTAAACATTCCATTCAATCATTCATTCGCACGTTGTGGACATCCCTACTGGAGTTGCGGTGTCAAACCCCTGTACCACGAGACTTATTTATCGAACGATAGGTTATGGGTTATGCAAATGATTACTTAAAATCAATAAGTAATTAATAAAAATGCACTTACCTATGAAATGGAAAACCATCTTCGGCAAGATTTGATGTTCTTGAACACTTGTTACACGTTATCACGGCACAATCAGCCATTTTCTAATATTCACGGGAGCTCAGATAAGCGACACGCGGACGTGTCGACTGCGGGGATGATCGCACGAACTAGTTTTTATAAACTGATATGTGCTATGTGTGCAGTTCCTTGGCTAGAGGGGAACGCGCGCGCATGGCATCTCTGTTTCTCAATACTCAAAGCTCGAAGCGGACGCTCTCAATTGCCGTCAAATCAAATGACATTCTAATATTCTGTGACAATACTCCGCCTCCCTTCACTCGCGCAGGGGGAAATTAGTGGATGTTTTCCATCGGCTGCGGAAGACGAAATCCTTGTTTCATCACCCAAAATGTATAGTGAAAAGCATAGCTAGAGCAAGAGCAAAACCGCGTTTTGTGTAGACCTTTTTGTGCAGTGTCGAAGTACAACATGCGCAGGAGACGAGTCTTTAAGGCTCGTCTCCTGCTCGTTATAAATACATACACATTATACATAGAAACACCCAGACCAATGCAAATAAACATATTCATGCATACAAATATTTACCCTGAGCGGGAATCGAACCCGTGACGTCCGACTTAGCACACGAACACACTACCGCTACGCAACAGAGGCCATCACATGGTCCTACGACTATACCAATAATACCACATGGAGGGAAAGTATCTCAAATAATGTAGATAGACAATTTTACTGAAATCGACTTCAGTTCAATTTCAAAAACAAATTTAAACTGCTTTCTAAGATTTTCGAAGTCTCGATTGTCACACTTGGTCATCAAACAGGCTAAAATCTGAAAAAATAACTCCTGTACTTTTATGGCATCAATCGATAGAGTTAATAAGAAGGATTAAATCTCTCTAAACATGGTACATTAAACAAAAGGAAATACTAATAGTAAAGAAAGATATTCTCTAGCGCGCTGTCATCATAATAAAGCTGTTAAAAACACTGCATAGATTAAAGATTATATATTATACTACACTACGCTCACATTTGTTTTTTTTTAAGTCATAATGTAAGCATCTTATAATAAATGTCTGTGATTGCGCTACACTGACCTATTCCACCCCAGCCTGCAAAATAATCATATTTGTAATAAAAAAAAATACTAATCGATAGATTTTCAATAGCTCAATTCAATTGCGTTGCCTTTTAAAATTGCTCACCTTAAATTATTTAATTAAAAAGCAATAAAGTCGTTGAAAAAAAATTCATTTATCCGTACTTTCAAACTCCTATATCTTTTGATTTATATAATATTTTAAGTTGCTCAAAGTGTTAAAAAACTGCTCAAGTTGCATTTATAATTGTTCAAGTACAGTTTGTAACAGCTCCATATACCACGGTACTATTTATAGTCATTGCTATAAGTTAGGATAAAACTGTGACCACAACGCACGAGCCGAGCGAGCGAAGCGAGCGTGCCGCGGCAGCGGCCGGCGGCGCGGCGACGTGCCAGAACCAAATCTGTCTTATGGTTATTGGTTTAGGTAGGTACGGTTACGGTAAATTATTTATATTTATTTAATAATTAAGGAAAGTGGAGCTGTTACAAACTGTACTTGAGCAATTATAAATGCAACTTGAGCAGTTTTTTTAACATTTTGAGCAATTTAAAATATTGTATACATCAAAAGATATAGGAGTTTGAAAGTATGGATAAATGAATTTTTTTCAACGACATTATTGATTTTTAATTAAATAATTTAAGGTGAGCAATTTTAAAGGGCAACGTAGTTGAATTGAGCTATTGAAAATCTATCGATTAGTATTTTTTATAACAAATATTATTATTTTGCAGGCTGGGGTGGGGTAGGTAAACTATTCTTCCTATATCTATGATTGGAAAGGGTATATTTGTATATTTATGGTATATTTGCACTGGTAGGTACTGCGACTTGTCAAAGTCAAAATTATCAATATAATTTTATCATATTTTAAAATTATTTGAACTGAAAGAAATCACATTTCACAACGCACAAGTTGCGCACAAGGTTCTATAGGGAGTAAAGATCTTATATAAATTATGACCTATGAGTTTTATGGTAGTGATGGCTGTAAATAATAAGTACAAAAATACGAACGTTGGAAATAGGGAAATGAGTAATAATGAATTAAAACTATATTCTGGAGGAGTAATATTGTTAAAAGCAAAGCAACAGTGATTTGTTTTTTCGCAAGATGAGTAACAAGCTATCGGTAATCGTATGCTTGTCCTCTTTACCGTTTTTATTTACTTTAAACGGTGATTTTGTATTTGATGATGCAGAGGCAATAGTTAAAAACAAGGATTTATCATCAGTATCTTGGACAGACGCATTTTATAATGATTTTTGGGGTACCGATGTGAAATCGAATTTAAGCCACAAATCTTACCGACCTATCACGATTCTCTCCTTCAGGTATAAATTCAAAAATGTAAGTATATATTTTCTCATTGTAAGCCAAATCACATTTATTCAATTACTTGTTTCAGGCTCAATTATTTATTAAACAATAGAACTTTATCAGCATTACACTTCAAAATCACAAATTTAATATGCCATGTTATTTGCTGCATATTACTTTGGTATGTTTTTAAATTTATCATTCATGGTAAAGAGAAATGTATTCAAGCAAAAGAAATCAACCAGAAATTCACTTATCTAAATAAATTGAGTCAAAAATGGTGGACAGATGTCCCATATCTATCAACATTATTATTTGCTGTGCATCCAATACATGTTGAGGCAGTGTGCGGTATAGTTGGCAGAGCAGATCTCCTTGCTTCAATGACATTTTTTTTAGCATTTTTATTTTATAACAAGGCAATAACTAGTCAACGTTGGGGATATATCTATTTATTTAGTACTGTCATATTATCAGCAGTATCTATGCTTTGTAAGGAAAATGGAATAACCGTTCTGGTAAGTATAATATAATTCTTATTTTTTATTTACTTTCTTGTTCAAGTCATCATCATATTCCTACCATTCTATATATATATGATTTTTAAATGTAATACATTTAATTTAAACTTGTTTCAGGGATTTTGTATAGTATATGAAATTGTTGTAAAGGTCAGAATCAAAAAGAACAATTCAACAAATACGAATATGTTAAGTTTTGGGAAAGTGCGAGTAGGTGTTGATTCAATATTTAGAATGACAGTAATCACATTAGGTGCTGTGGGCCTTTTGTATGGAAGATGGGTTGTTATGGGCAGAACAAAACCAGAATTTAAACCAACAGATAATCCAACTGCCTTTGCTGGAAATCTTTTTACCAAGGTAAAGCTCCTGGCTGTGTGGAGTGAGTCTTTATTGAAGCAAATATGTGTATTATATAATATACTTTTAAATACACATACATACAGTCCTCTTGCCCATTGTGGTTATCGAAAGCAACAACTTTCCACTTGCCTATATCTTAGAATACACAATATAATGCAATTAGTTGTTGCCTGCAGCTCTGACAATGAGAAATATTGAACCTATTCCAGCAACCCACTGAAACCTATTCCCATATAAAAAGTAGCTTATGTGCTTTTCCAGACGTGTCAAATTTCAATTAGATACATTCATTGCATGGTTGAATAACAAATATCTATCCATCTGAACCATCATAGTTATAATAAGATAACATACATACTTATCACATATAATACATCTGACTATAGCGGTTGTTTCAACTACATATAGACAGAACTCATTTCTTATTAGAGCATGTCGCTCATTTAATACAGAGTGTCGTAAGGTCGGTCTTGACTTGTTTGGAACTAGTGTTGCGAAGATGAAAACCATACTTAGCTCATGGTTTTTCGAAAATTAACCATTCCAAGAAGTACACACAGGACCATTACGGTATAATGTGGGACTGTTTCAGGGATGCTGCTTGTCACCAATAGCATTTAACATAGTAATTAATATCTTAATTACCAAGTTAATACGTCACGAAAAGAAATGGGGTTATCGGTTTAAATTAAATAACATATACTCAGAGTCCATCTTAGCTTTTGCTGACGATCTCGCAATACTGACGCGTAATCCAAAACAATGTCAGGAACTATTAAAGGAAGTCGATGAGTTCTGTTCGTGGACAAATGGACTGAGGACGAAGCCCAGTAAGTGTCTGTGTCTGGGTAGACGGGACACCAAATTTACCTCCTACGACCCGGGACTCTTCATTGGGGGTAAACCAGTTTCCATAGTCGCTGAATCGGTGCCATTTAAATTTCTTGGGAGAAAGATAGACCGCACACCATCCTTAGATGAAGTTGTCGATACGTTTATAAATGACCTAAATAAGATAGATCAGGTACCACTAAACAATATCAAAAAAGCTTGGATATATGACAACTACTTAACATCACGTCTGACTTGGCCTTTTCTGGTGTATGAATTCGGTAAAACCTTACTGGCGAAAATAGATGCAACTGTCATAAAATCGCTAAAATCGTGGCTTGGACTAGCGCACTCTGCTGATTCCTCTGCTCTATTTAGGGATCAAAATAATTTTGGGATGAAACTTAAGAAACCATCGGAGCTCTATAAACACCTTAGAGTTACCAAAGCCCACATCTTAGGTAAATCCCAAGATGTCACAATCAGGGCACTCCCGAAAGATAATAACGCGTCCGAGCTTGAATCTAGACTCCTATTCCATAAAAGATTTATGATAGGGGCCCAGTCGAACAGAGTGGGGTTGGGAGTACGAGAGCCAGAAAGGGACCAGGATATACTTAAGTCCTTTCTAAAACAAGACGAAAATGATAAATATCGAGTGCACGCGATGAATTTGGAAATCCAAAATGAATGGTTGACAATGGGAGAGTTCTGCATACCGATGGCCTTAAAGTGGCGCACCTTGATCTATGACTGGTCGCCGGCCCTGTTAAAATTCTATCTTAACGCCTTTCAGATGACCCTCCCAGACCAGAGTAATCTGGTAAGGTGGGGGAAGGCCACAGAAAAACAATGTTATACTTGTGGTGAGGCAATAGGGACGGCTAGACATATATTAGTAGGATGTAGGGTGCTTCTTGATAGAGGCCATTACTCACGCCGCCACGATAAGGTGCTTATCATCATACGTGAAGCAATGAGTCTGGCAGTAGCTAGAGCCCAAAAAGGATTGACTACTAACAGACGTCATATCAACTTTGTGTCTGAAGGTTCATCCATAACATCCAGGAACAAACCTTATTCAATCTTAGATACTGCCCCAGATTGGACTCTCCTAATAGACACGTATGAAAAGCACTATAAAATTCCGGAGGATGTTGGGGTTTCGTCATCTAGACCTGACATATTCCTATATTCTAAGAGGCTAAAACATGTGGTTCTTGTGGAACTTACTGTACCGTGGGAAACAAATATACCGAAGGACCACACAATAAAGAAAAATAAATACTATGATCTCACAAACGAATTAATCAAAAACGGTTACGTGGTTAATTTGTATGCAGTGGAAGTGGGAGCGAGAGGTATACCAGCAAAATCTCTCTATAACCTACTTAAAGATCTAGGCCTATCGAGAGCTACAATAAGCTCATTACTAGGACGAATGTCCAAAGCGGCACTAGTAGGTTCGTATCAAATTTGGTTAGGCAGGGAGGGGAACTTGGGTAGTGAAGGTGAGTGTTGATGTACATCAACAAAAGGGGCCCCTTCTAAACCTACACTTGGGTCGCAAGTCCCAGGCACTGTCCCGAGTTCCCAACTCAGCAACGCGATGGACCCGGCACCCGCACGGAGAATCCATGGATTGCTAAGAATATCGGTCTTGTAATACATTTGTTTTGTTTTTGTTGTCTTTTTATACAATCTTAGCTATAACATGCGCGTCCATATCAATAGCCTGTCTACTATATTCTAAATACATTACCAGAAATTAAAGTGGAAATTTGTAATTGACCCTCTTCTAGTATCTATCTATTTGTAAACTAACCATTAGCTGTAAGTTTCCTTAAAATATAATAAATAAATAAGTTAATAGATATAAACCATCTTATAGATAGATTTCTGGCTTTTATGGGCTGTTTGGTGCTACAATATGAATGAAAAAAAAACCCTAATTTAAAAAAATATTTAGCAGCTACTTCATCCATGTGGACTTAGACCTCCGTTTTAAGTTTTTTGAGCCGAACCCTAATACTTTTTCTAAAATAAAAGTAACCTAAATTAAGCCTTATAACATCAGCATTCTGTACTTAATATTCTGTCAAAATCAGCCCCGCCACTTTGAAGATTATAGCCAAAAATTTTATAAATACAGGTTCTGCTATATTTATGAAAAGCTTATAATTTTAGTTATTTATTTATTAAAAACATTACAACCAGAACCCTTCAATTTTGTTTATTTGCATTGTATAATTTTGACACTGTTACAGGTAGCAACGTACAACTATATTTATTTTCTAAATATTCTGCTATTCATTTGGCCCAAATGGCTCTGCTATGATTGGTCAATGGGATGTATACAATTGATAAAAAAAACTACAGATAGTAGATTACTTTTAGTATCCCTGATGTATTTATATGGAATACTACTATTAAAAGCAATTTATAATGGTAGAAGCCGAAAATCCAACAGGTAATATATTTTAATATACACATTATATTATGTATTTCTGGTCCAAGTTAATGGCATTTTCAATGGCAATAAAATTACGATTAAGTTTCCATTACTGTTTTGGCACTTGTAAGATATCTTATTTAATTTTACTGTGATATAGAATTCAGAAGATTTTCCTAAACTCACCAATATTTCGAAATTCCTAAAATAAATGCACCTATTGTGGACCAGGTGAACAAGTAGTAAACTATTTACTATCTACATTCCCGCATTTAGGCCTGCCTGTGTAAAATATAGCCCTCCATTATTCATCATCCTAGCGTTGTTTTGGTTTGGCCTATATTTTACGAGAGAGACGGTGGGATGTAAATTGTGTTACGATAGAATCATTTATTATTAGTAATTCCTACGGGGACGCCGACCGGGCCGATGATCTACCCTTCATGTGTGGTCTATTTCATCCATTACCCCGGGCCTTCCTTTTTGGGGAAGGTGTGGGAAAACCGGAATTCACGAAGTTTCTTAGAACCTAACTGTTTCCTTGCAAAAACTTACAATCTGTTCCACCTTCAGAACCTGTCACAATAGAATAGATTTTTTATATAAAAAATCTTTTTCAGAGTAATAATTCTAGCAGTATCACTAGGAGTCATACCATTTCTTCCAGCAACTAACATATTATATCCAGTGGGTTTTGTAATAGCTGAGAGAATATTGTACATATCTTCAGCTGGATACTGTTTGTTGGTTGTTGTAGGTTTCAGTAACTTGTTGCACCGAAGATCATTGTTTTCATGTAAGGTATGTATTATATAACTAAGTATATAGCTGTGCCCTAAAACAGACGGACAAAAACTTTAAAAAATCATATGATAGGTATATGTATTGGCTAAAAAACGGTTATTTCAATATTATGCTTAATTATTAATTCTCTATTGTACACAATAAAAAAAAGATGTAAATGTATTACAATTAAAATAAATTATGTACAAAGGCGAGCTTTACTCTAGAAGAGTTCTCTACCAGCAAACCTTTGAGCAGTAGAGGCAGAAAAATACCGGCCAAGTGCGAGTCGGACTCGCCCATGAAGGGTTCCGTAGCAACAAATAAAATTTTCATATTTGAGTTGAATGAATGAAAGGTAAGTTGCGGTTTTCGACTTATGACGTATTAAAAAAAACTACTTACTATATCTCGTTGAAAATAATTTTCGGTGGAAGTATACATCATATTTTTTTTTTTACTTTTATCATCCTCTTATTTTAGAAGTTACCTCAATATCATTTTTGAAGACCTATCCACAGATATCCCCACACGTATGGGTTTGATGAGAGAAAAAAATTTTGAGTTACAGTTCTAAGTATGGGGACCCCCAAAATTTATTGTGTTTTTTATCTATGTTTGTATGAAAATCTTAATGCGGTTTACAGAATACATCTACTTACCAAGTTTCAACAGCATAGTTCTTATAGTTTCGGAAAAAAGTGGCTGTGACATACGGACAGACAGACAGACAGACATGACGAATCTATAAGGGTTCCGTTATTTGCCATTTGGCAACGTAACCCTAAAAATATTAACAGAGGGAAGCAAAGTGTACATACAAAGTAAACATAAACGAAAGACATACATAAATTATACATTCAAAAAACCGGCCAAGTGCGTGTCGGACTCGCACATGAAGGGTTCCTTAGCCGCAAGTAAAATTTTTATATTAGACTTGATTGAATGAAAGGTTAATTTTAGTATGGTTTACTGTTTATTTAAAATACTATACATCCATACATGTATATTTTATACATAGTTATACATATATTAGGTCGTTACATATGAAATTGCCGTTTTCTTGAAGAAATTGGAGGATACCCAATTTTCAGTAGGTACTAATATTTTTGCATTTTTTTTAGGAATGACAAATCCAAATTTTATGATTTTTTTGTATATGAATGAGACAACATTAAGCTAACAAACAGCAACTTTTATGAAATTTTTGAAAAGTGACAGCTGTTAAGTAATACGAAATTTATCATCAAAATGGATGCATTTAGGAAGTACCTACTCTTTTTGAAGATCGAATTAATTTATCAAGCGGCCAATAAAAACAAAATTTAATACAGAGATGTAAAATCTTGAAATCAACTCTCAAACAAAATATAAATAATGGAAATAGCTATTAAATTACAGGAATAACGAACTCATCAATTTATAAGAAAATTTCGCCAATTTCATATGTAAACCTATTATATAAATACGTTTTATGCATACATATATACTTTAACATTGTGAGAGGAAAAGAAAAGTTCTTTAACATTGTGAGAGGAAAAGAAAAGTTCTTTAGGTCTTCTTTTGAAGGTGTCTAAACTGCGACTGTCTTGAATATGGTGCGGTAGTGAGTTCCATAGTCGAATACCCTATACGGTGAATGACCCATCATAACAGCTGGAGCTGTGTGCAGGAGTATGAAGTAGAAGGGAGGAGGAAAGACGACAGGGTTTGCCCCGAGGTACGAGATACTTAAAACGTTCCCGCAGATAATTTGGAGAATAAGAGCTGTGAAGAACAGTATAGAGGAGAGATAAGATATGAGTATTACGACGCTGCCGAATAGAGAGCCAGTTCAGTCTTTTCCGAAATTCACATACATGATCGAGTTTTCGTAGACCGAATACAATGCGAATCCCCAAATTCTGCAAGCGTTCAAGTTTGTTCAGGATGTCCTCCGATGCATCGAGAAAACAGACATCAGCATAGTCTAATAGTGGGAGTAGAAGAGATTGTGCAAGATTAACTTTAGTTTGTAGAGGAAGGAACTTCTGAAGACGTTTGAGAGATTGAAACGAGTAGTATACCTTCCGGCTTACGTCTGAAGAGGCAATGTGAACATCCCTAGAAAGATGAATACGCCCTAATTTTTAGCACTCTTCGAATAGTTGATGGCCACAGAGTCGTAAATTATTGGATGTATGGAATTGTGATCGAGAAGGCCAAGCATATATCTACCACCAATAATGAGCGCTTGTGATTTATTTGTATTAACTAATAATCCAAAAGATTTTCCCAAGAGGTGATGTTTGCTAGGTCACTATTGATGGCGGCCACGGCAGTTCATTGGCTTAACGTGTCGGTATAACTGCAAGTCGTCTGCATAGACATGATAGTGTGAAGTAAGTATTGGCATTAATAAACACAGAAAACAGAAGAGGAGAAAGAACGCCACCCTAAGGGACGCCCGCCACCAAGTCGCACCAATCGGAAAAGTCCTCATTGATACGAACAGATTGCGAGCGTCCCCGAAGATAAGACTTGAACCATGCAGTTGCAGAAGCAGAAACGTTAAGAGATTTTAAAATTCCCAGAAGGATGTCAAAATCTACAGAATTGAAGGCACTGCTAAAGTCCAGTAAGACTAAAACTGAGTTGCTTATTCTCCATGGCAAACCTTATGTCATCAGTTATTTTGACTAGAGCTGTTACAGTACTATGACTACGGCGAAAGCCAGAATGGAATGGACTTAGCAGGCTATTAGAGGAGAGGTATCTAGACGGTTAGACTACGGGCAGATGTTGGATGCGGCAAGATGAAGACAGGGTGCCATCGCGCTCATTAGGGGAGACCTATGTCTAGCAGTGGACTAGCATAGGTTGATGATGATGATGATGATAATGATCTAGACAGTTGATCGTAGACAACACTTTCGAGAACTTACTTTCATACGAAGAATTGAGATAGGTCGGAAGTGGGCAAGCATGGAAGGGTTGGGTATTTTGGGTAGAGGCAAGACTTCTTCCACGATGAAGGAAAGCAGTTAGAGTATAAGGAGTAGTTGATAATGTAGGTAAGATAGTTTTTTTTTGTTGTATATTTAGGACACGTCAATTTGACTTCACCTCGCCTGATGGTAAGCTGAAGGTAAAGTCTCAGAAAAGAGGGTCACCATTTCATACACGTACCATGTTAACAATGGTGGCACTCAGCTTGACGGCCTCATCAGAAGAAGATTGTCGTCGAAGCACACGTGATACCCACCGGTCCCACTAGTGCTGCGACCACAATCCCCATGCCCGGCTATGCACTTGCTGACCCCTGAACGCAATCAAACCGAAATTGGATTACTATTGAGGGTTTTTCGCAATCATGCACGGTGGTACCTACCCGGCAGAATTTTGTGACAAATTTGTGTCATCAAATTTCTACCACCAGTAATGATTCAAGATGGGAAGAAGCATTTGAAGTTGAAGACCATCATCAACTACTGCTTTAGATATAGATTTTAAATGTCTCTTAACATCTGCCTCCGCGTATTATGGACAGCTACTTCAATCTTTTTTTTTTATTAAGAATCCTTAACCACTAAGCTATTGACGCTTCTTTGTATACGTGAATCTCCTAAGCTCATCAATATATTATGATAACAACATATTACACAATTATGCTTCGTAGTATTCCATTGTAGCAAAGAATTGAATTGAATGTGTTCACAGTGGTTTCCGGTACACTGGTTGCAACGCAGAGGGTGAAAACATCCTCATAATGTATGCAGCTACCAATCTTGCCATGGGGAACACACTCTTTCTTTGAGATTTTTGAATTCGATGGAGTGAATCTAATAGATATTAATTTTGTTTTAATTGGGTGGGTGAAGCGGACTCATAATTTCGCATTAAATTGAAAGTCGCGAAACTCACTTACAATTTTCCTATATTAATAAAAATAATAAATAAATGAATTTTAAAGATGTTGGAAAGTTCATAAAGCGGGGAGTGGACGAAATGCATCGATTTTTTATAGTTATGTAAATTCACTACTTATTTCACAAAAATAGTAATAGTGTCTTCTCTCTTCATACGAACGCCAATCCGGAGCGGTCCGGTGTAAACTTTGGATGCTACATCCAAAGTTTACACCGGACCGCACTTCCATCCTTCCCTTTCACAATTTGGTTTTTTTTTGGCTTTCACGGTATCGACTGCCTTCTGATCCTTCAATCTGGAAAGGAAAATCTGGGCTAGAGCCTGTTCTGTAGATCAGCAGGTGCTCCGACTTGCAGGTAAGGTTGGCTTGGACGTCGTTGGTCTTAGTCGGGCCCCAAACATACCCATAAATAGTGTATTCCAATGCTTACCCTAATAATTTATTGGGTCAAATGCAAATTAATTTCGGAAGGAAGGAAGTGGTCCTGATTGCCGATTAAGCTTGATTGATGCATACACGTTTAGTTTGGATGACGACAATGCACTAATATGGTACCATGGAGCTGGTCTGATGATGTAGGTAGTAGTAGGAAGGTGGCCACAGGAACATCTTAATTTAATAAGAGAAACCTATTGGGCTCATTTTTTTGTCTTAGTAAACTCTCTGGTTACCATGTAACATGGTAGTCTGAGTCTGAAGATGGAGTAGGAAGGTGGCCATAGGAACTCCTAAACTAAGCAAGATAAACTCATAGAGTTTAGGCTCATTTGTTTCATATATTTTTTTTTTACGTGCGGAAATCCCTTCGGATACCCCCCCACCGGCCAGCGGGGTTGGTTATGTCGTGTATCGACTAAAACCGCACGGTGTCCTCCCCAAGTGTCCGTTGCCGGACACCCCGGGTAAGCCCTCGAAAGGATAACCCCAGGGTTGCCGGTGGACTTTGGCTGCCACCGCGGCCTCGCCTGGTGGGGTCGGGTTTTATCCCGCTTCGGTGAGTTGGCAGGCGTGTGTAGGGCACACACGACACGCCTCCGCCACGGCCTGCTTCTGTAAGGACGGCTAGTCGGCCAACTGCCGTCCTCAGGCCCCGATCATGGAAGTCGGTAGTCCCGGGCGTAGATGAGTCTGCGGCATCCTCGCCGCAGATTGCGAAACTCGAGGGGCAGGGTTCTGTCCCGCTCCCTCTCCGCCGTCTCTTTCGCGCGCATTACCTGCTCGCAGAAAGAGGCGGCGGCGTGCCACTTGCTCCCGTCGGAGACAACGGCCCTCACCATGGTCTCCAACGAGAGAACGTCCACGCCCAGGACCGCAACGAGATCCCGGCGTTGACTCGCCCACGCAGGGCACTCCACCAACGTGTGGAGCGCCGTGTCTTCGCCAGGATCCTCGCAGTGCTGGCACTGCGGCGTTGTCTCCCGGTGGATGCGCCATAGATACTTACCGAAACACTCGTGTCCGGTAAATATCTGGCACATCCGGTAGGAGAGGTCCCCATGGTCCCTCTCCAACCACTCCTTCATGATCGGTCTCACCGCCGCAATGGTGGATTCCCCCCACCTTGGATGCTCAAGTCGCACCCTTCATGTCTCCATGAGTTCCTGGCGGAGCAGGGACCGCTGAGCCCTGATTTCTCGGGGCTCCGGTCTATGGTCCCATGGAGGGGTCCCGGCTAGGAGACATGCCGCCTCGACGGAGATCGTGCTATACCCCCTGATGACTCTGACGGCCATCGCCTTTAACGGGCTGTTTAGAACAGCCACGTTGCGGGCCGCCAGAGTCTACGCCCATACGGGGGCCCCGTATAGGGCCATGCTTCGCACGATCCCCAGGTACAGTCTCCTAGTGGGGGCGTTGGGTCCCTTAACGTTGGGCATCAGCCGCGATAGCGCGGCCGCAGCCCCCTCAGTTTCGGGACTAGACTTCGGAGGTGAGGTCCGAAGTCCCATCGGCTATCCAGTACGAGCCCAAGGTACTTCATCGTGGGCTCGATGCCGATACTTACGCCCCCTACGGTTATGCTGGTTCCCGCAGGTGGCCCCCTCCGAGGCCCGTGAATGTATTGTATTGACAAACTCCCTGGTATTATATGGTAGACGGGGCTTCAAGATGGACTAGGAAGGTGGAAATAGGAACTCCTAAACTATAAACTTATCGAGTTTAGACTCAATAGTTTTGTCTTGACGAACTCTTAGTTGTTACATGGTATTCAGGGTCACTCTGGGGCTACATGATATTACTAAAACCGTACCGTCACGGGGTCAACGACCGGCGGGGTCATACCAATAGTAATTGCGGCATTCATTTTTTTAGTTAAAGTTATGTATGTTTTTAATATAATTTCATTTAGCTGAACTAACACGATGGAGCGTGAATATGTAATGCTAATAAAAAAAAAAATGTTTATTAAAAAGCCGCGGTAGCCTAGTGGTATGGGTAATGGACTGCTGAGACGAGGTATCGGGTTCGATCCCAGGTTTTACCATGGCGCACACCAATGACTTTTCGATGCTTTTCGAAGTTATGTGTGTATTTATCGCAGGTTTATAAGTGCTCGGTTAATGGCAATAGGCTCGCCACCTATTACATTGGGACCTAAACATAAACTGGCGAAATGTGGGTGCTATGCACCTCTGCCTACCCCTTCGGGGATATAGGCATGAGTTTATTTTATGTTATGTTATGTTATGTAAAAAAAATGGAACGTTTGGAAAAAAAGTCGCTCAAATTATTTCTTATTTTCAGTACTATCGCCTGTCTTCATTTTCAGGAGTGTTTCCCTAACACCCGGTATAACTTTCTTACAGATTGCAGTTTTCCTGTTCTTATTACTATTGCTAGTATTTGCTGTACGAAGTTGGATGAGGTCAATAGCGTGGCAAAATGAATACAACTTATTCATCAGTGCATTGGCTGTGTGTCCGTTAAATGCTAAAGTACATTACAATGTCGCTAAAGCTGCTGATGCTAACCATGAAACAAGTTTTGCATTAGAGGAGTACAAAGAAGCATTAAGGTAATAAGATCTTTTTATCCGAACCTAGCGATCGTACGGAGTTAGACTCACTACCACTACGCCTATGAGGCGAGGCAGTCTCAGCAGCCTTGCAAAAACTATAGTTACACTAAAATCATGCAGACTACTTTCGTTATCATATACAAACAAGACTCGTTTGAACACGACTGCGGACACCAGTGATTTTTTTTTTCTGCATTGTTGAGGCCAGTAATGTCTCATCGGTAGCGATATGGTGAGAAACGACGAGGTAGAGCGCTTGTCACTTACGCTTCGTAGCCAGCTCTGCTAGGTTTTGGCTTACTTTTGGTACCGTACTAAGAAGGTAAACCGCCTCTTCCAACAAGTCGACCGACATAAGTGTTTCCGCTATGCGCTTAGCGGGATTCCTCCAGGACACAATTTTTATGAAAATGAATAATATTTTTTGCAGGTTATTCCCAGAATATTATCAGGCTATGAACAACTTGGCTAATATTCTGAAAAATCAAAAGAAGTTTGATGAAGCTGAATACTTTCTACAATCTGCTGTAAGACACAAGTATGCACCTTTTTATATATATTTAAAAATATGAAATATTCTTAATGTAAGGTTAATTCAATCAATATAAATAAACACCCAAGTTCCACTCAAGATAAACCGACTTTTTTGGGTGTCAAATATTATTTAATCCACAGTAAGAATTATTATATTCTTAGTTATTGATATAATTCAATCTATTTATTTATTTTTGCAGAAGGCTTACAGGGTAATTATCAACTCGATTGTATTCAATTAATATTGTCAAATGGCTATTTGCAAGCCTCTCCATTTAGGTAAAAAGAATATCGATGTAACTTTAGATATTTAGGTTGTTACAGGAAAAATAGAAGCAAAACAACGTCTATGGAATGTAACTGCAATTAATTTAGTTTTGTAGATCCCGTACCAATCGGTCGGTGCCTTATTATTAAAAGAATCGGCTAAAAGCCGTCTAATCTCATATAAAAGAAACTCATTAACAGAACAAACACACCTACGGGACTTATAAATTTTGGCGTTATAACCTCTGATGCGTTTTATATACCCTAAATAAAATGCAGAAGGCGAATATATGCTCAATGTGTGTGTTGTAACCCAACTTTCATCAACAATAAAATAACTAACATAATTTTTGTCAATTTCATACTGCAACCGAGTGCATCATTGCATTTACCTACACTGAATTAAATGAGATGGTCATACAAAACAAAGCGTTAACTATCATATTATGTAATAACGCGTGGGGTCTGAGATAAATGTCCGAGTAAAAGCTGGAGTCTGCATACCGACGCGGTACAACCCAAACAAACAACGCACCGTCGCCGTCGATATAGTGCAGTCTGCTTAAAATTTTGTCATTTTTTATATTTTTTGTTCCTAGAAGAGATTTTCCAGCTGCATGGATGAACTTGGGAATAGTTCTCGCCAATATTGGACGGTTTGATGAATCTGAGTTAGCTTACAGAACCGCTATAAGTTACCGGAAGAAATATCCCGACTGTTATTACAATTTAGGTAACCTGGTAAGAAATATTTCTTCGCATTGAATAATAATTATCAAATCTTAATGTCATTTGAATGTATCTTAAATAGTAATATATTCGCATTTTGTTTTATGCATGTTCTAAAATTTTGCACGCCCTAAAGGCAAGACATGACTGATCTTTGATGTTCATTTCTACACTTTTCATACTTATGTCATATGTATGCATACTAAATTTTAAGCAAATATTATCTTATCTATACCTATCTACCAGTGACGTGCACAGACACACATTTTCAGTAGGGTAGACAGACCAAAAACTTTGATGTATGACGAAGACCCTCGGCGCCAAGCCAACCTCACATGCAAGGCTTTCCTCTCGGGGTTAGGAGGTCAGACGGCAGTCGCTCCCATAAAAGCCAAATATACAGGAGAAGAAGTAGTAAGAAGATACTGGGTTCCGAGGTGAAAACCTCAGAAACAACCGGAAACCGCACTAAAGGTGATGATGACACAGATAAAAAACCAAAACAGTGTCAAACAATATCTATTAACCGTTTGAAAGTGTTGCGATTACGATCCACGTTCGCATTATGTCGGTCAATATCTATTTACATCTGAGAATTTTAACACGTTTCTATATGGGTTATCCAGAAAATATGATATTTATTTGTTCCAAACGTAACCCTCTTCCTAACCTGACCCGACGTCTCGTTCCTTCCGTTTCGGGTCAGGTTCGGAATAATCAATTATATCAATTCTGTATTTTACTTAATTTAATCTAGAAACGAAATAAATTGAGCACCTGAGTTTCAACTCACCTGTTTTGTTTTGATAAACGACTTATAGGACAGGACACAAACAAGAAACAAGTCAATTTATGGCAAAAATAGGGTCACTAATTTATACCTTAGCTTTATCTCTACCTCAGCTTTATTAAAATTATAATGAATTCCGAGGCATTACATCGATTTAAAGCAATAAAATACGACCGCAGAATTATGCGCTAGTTAATCAACTAATGGCGTGAATTTGATACTGATGCATTGATATTAAATTGATCGGAGAGAGCCGCTGTCTATATACTTGTGTGCGTGTTTATATAATGTAAGCACTTCACTTGCACACGAGAAAAATAGTATTTACACTAATAACACAACACACCCACACCAAACTAGCCGCGCTTGGAATGTGTGTAAATTCAGCCAAAAATTCGTGATGTTTTATGACGATATACAAGGCGTCCCGCGGCAATCCCACGTGGAGGGAAACTATCTTAAATAATGTAGGTACATAGACAATTTTACTGGAAGAAGACTTCGTTTTCATTTCAAAAACAATTTATACTGCATTCAAATCTCGATTGCTACACTCGGTAATCGAACCGGCTAAAACTCAAAATAATAAATTCTGTACTTTTATGTCTTCAATCGATAGGGTCAATCATAAGAATCAAATTTTTCTTACCAACACCGTGAATTAAATAAAAGGAAATCCGTTAAATTAAAACTATTAAATTCAATATGACAAATAATGCCATATTAACAACCTTTTACGGCATTTAGTCTATTAAAATGTTAATTTTTTTATGCTTAGTGTACAAAAGTGGAGAATCAATGTCAATACAAAAGCAAGAGAATGAATTTGAAAGAGGGTTCATGTAAAGTTAAAACGATATTTGTGGGGTCGCAATCCTTTTCCCGCGGCCGCCGTCTCGAAAAACGGGTGCAAATTGTTTTTACGCTATATCGAGAAAACTAAGCATTGCACAGAAAATATGTAAAGACATTGAAATAATGACAATATCACTTCCGACAATATCATATGTAAAGACAGTTTTGTAGCAAATAATTTTTTTTACCACTTTTGGTTATACCTTTTAGTCGTAGCACCAAAGTTAAAGTTATTAATGAAGATAGATAGAAATTTGGGAACAAATTCTTCTAAGTCTAGATTTCACGGATTTCGTTTTATTTAATTTACCATATACCTATTACCCATAATAGGGAGTGCAAGGAGTCCCTACTAACATCTTTCAGGACCCAAGCCAACCTCGCCTGCCCGCGGTGCACTCTGCTGATTAACGGAGAAGACTCTGGCGACCCGCCAACACGCACTGGACCAGCGTCGCGGGTTATGGTCCAAATCCCCCCAAAATGATGATGGACAGAGGAGCACGGCCCCTAGTGCACGGGGGCTCCAGCTGCAAGACTGATGTTGACGGGCGTCGGCACTGGAGTCAGGGGTGCTAAGAATCTCCGGGCGAGGTGCTACCGTCAAACGACCCCAGGCAATTGCTCAAAGGAATACCGACGTAGATTGTCGCTGTGACATACAATACGCGCACAGTAAAGACAGACGAGAAGATCATTGAGCTGGAAGAGGAGATGAACAAGCTGCATTGGGACATAGGGGGTTTATTGGAGGTCCGAAGAGAGGGCGAGGACACGACAACCTTAAAGTCTAACAACTTGTTCTACCACCGGGAGGGCGACTAACAGTCCCAGGGTGGTGTCGGGTTTCTCGTTCACAGATCCCTTGTAAACAACGTGGTATGTATCACGAGTGTGTCGAGCAGGGTTGCGTACCTGATACTCAGAGTATCAAAGAAGTAGGTACTCGTTGAAGGTCATACAGGTTTACGCACCGACCTCGGCGTACCCGGACGACGAAGTGGAAGTTATGTATGAGGACATCAGTAGGACCTATACATACTTCCAAAACATACTTCACTGTTGTTATGGGGGTTCTAATGCAAAACTGGGTAGGAGAGGCGATGACGAGTTGAGAGTGGTGCAATTTGGATGTGGGCGGAGAAATCCCAGGGGCCAGAGGTTGGGGTGCTTGGTTGGGTAGGGGTGCTTGGTTGGGGACCTCCAGGCGGTGCACCCTGGGCAACGGAGACAGCAGCGCCTCTCTCCTAGGGCGGGAGAGACGCTGCCGCCTACGGCCAACTCCGAACGAGGCGAGGACGGCCCTGTTGAGGGCTGTTCGGAAGCTTTCCACGTGTCCCTCTGCTTAGCAGATGGCACAGTGGAGAGCAAGTAAGGGGGCCATCTCGAAACCGGAGATGGCCCAGGGTCAGTCGGGGTGCGAGGGATATGCTCTATGGGTAACCTTACACCCCGGCGTCTTAAGATCCGAGACGGCGTGCGGTTTTAGTCGGTTCAAGCCCGACATAACCGCCCCCGCTGGAGACCCCCCGCTCTCCAGCGGGGGCGGTATCCGAAGGGGCCAGAGGTTGGCTGACTTTCTGGAGAAGGAGGAACTCTTTATGATGAACTCCTTCAAGAAGCCACCTCATAGAAAATGGACCTGGATGGTTGTACGAGGAATGAGATCGACTTCATTATGTCTACAAAGAGACGAATATTCAGTGATGTCTCCGTGATCCACAGGGTGAAAACCGGAAGCGATCATAGAATGGTTAGAGGCACATAGAATATCAATGTCCAACTGGAAAGGTCTCGACTAATGAAGTCGATGCTCCGACCTACTGTAGCCCATATACAAAACCCCGAGAGCTTTCAACTCGAGCTCGCAAACCGCTTCTCTGGCCTGGAGGATTGCGTTTCCGTGGACGAGGTCAACAACAGGTTGGTAGAAACTGTCTACAAGGTAGGGGAAGTCTTCTTCAGACCCCGCCGGAAAGATAGACTTCAAAAACTATCAGATCTCACCCTCAACCTTATGGCAGAACGACGCTCATTGACGTTGCAGACTTCCGAGGACGCTGAAGCAAATCGGCAGCTCAATAGACGGATCTCTAAGTCCTTGCGACACGATAGTCATGTCTTTAATACTAATCATATTAAAGATACGATAGGGGGGGGGGGGGGGTTGGTGTAGGCTTTAGTGGGGCGTGTTCGTAATGCCAGGGAACACGCACCTATAAAATACTAAGTCTGCCAGTAGCGTACGCCTAGGTGTGCGGAGCTAGGCTATTAGGCGCACACCAAGAAGTGCTTCATACACGTCCACGCCATCTCTACAATGCCGACGCGGTCTAGTGATGGGCCCACTCTTTCACCTCTGTGGGTCGTTCCCCCTGGGCAATGCTGCAGTCTGTAACGAGCCCCGCACCTATCAACCTCGTGACAGCAGTAGCTGAGTATGAAGGGCGTAGGCGAATATTCGGCGCCATAACCGAATCATCTGGCAAAAAGGGAAGACAACCCGAAATGTGGGCAAGGGGAGAACGGATCTGCGACCTATTCCGGCCCAATGGTCAACCACACCACACGAACTGACATGAACAGCTGCAGTGTCCCCTGCCAGACAATGATCCAGACTCTGGCGTCCGAGCAAATGGCGGATTAAACATACACCCAACTAGGCAACTGGCTGGAAGAGGCTATAGCAAGCCTTGGGGCTTAAGTGTTCCCAAAAAGGTCTAGAGATGATGAAGAAAGAAAAATATGGAAGCCAGATTGAAAGAAATACTACCCCAGGAAGGTACCAGCGTAGCTGGAGAATCCTTTCCTGAGCATACGTGAGGCAGCCCGACCTCACGTATTCGGGGGGGCGGGGGGGGGCACAATTTTGCAACCTGATGGCGATACGTTGAAAGGAGCAGCTACCGTAACGACCAACAAAAAATTTATCCAGCAGGCATTCCATCCAAGCCTATTTAAAAGGACTCTGCCTTCCTCGCCAGGAAGTAATTCCAGCATAGCGAGCCATACAAAGGAGAAAGATAACCCGTGCACTTCATAAGCTCCAAGAACTCTAACCCCACCTACTTGGCAAAGACAACCAAACAGACGCAACCCAAAAAGGAAAAAGACGTCAAGCAGCCCACCACAAATAGTTAGCCCAACCCGGTCACCAAACTCTATTACTATTGCTAATAGATACAGTGGACTGCCCATAGACTTAACGGAAGATTTACCTGAAACTCCACCTCTAACCAAGATGACCAACAAACCACCTCCAATAATCCTGTATAGTATAGATGACCTATCGAAACTGACTCAACTCATTGATAAGTCTATACCAAGTGTCTGCTACAGATATAAAATAATTAATAGAGACCAACTAAGAATAATGTCACAGACTACTGAAGACTATAAAAACTTAATAGACCTTATTCGGAAGAATGGACTCATCGGCCATACCTTCACTCAAAAAGACAAAAGATGGCTTAGGCTAGTGATAAAAAATCTACATCACTCAACACCAAAAGCAGCCATTATAGATGAAATAGAAAAAACGGGGAATAAAGTCCGAGGTGAAGTCATATGCGCAATATCAAGAAGAACTAAAAAATCACTGAATATGTTCTTTGTAAATGTAGAACCTGGTCCAAATAATCCTGATGCAAAGCGTATACAATTTATCTACCATACTAAAGTCAAGATTGAGGATCCTAGAAAAACAAATGAAATTCCTCAATGTACAAGATGCCAGCAATATGGGCACACGAAAAACAACTGTATGCGCCCATTTCGCTGTGTCAAGTGTGCGGAGGGACACAGAATCGTGGACTGTTCAAAGAAGGACAGAAATACTCCAGCCACTTGTGCACTGTGCTTTGGAGAACATCCTGCCACCTATAAGGGTTGTCAAGTCTACAAAGAGATTCGTGCAAAAAAAATGACACCAATGCCACCACTCAAGAATGCATCAATCAATTTACAGCCTAAAACCAGCAAAGAATTCAACCTGCAAATAAACGATTTTCCAAAGGTAAAGCCAGGTAGACATGCCAGGCAATACCAATCCAATAGCCCCACTCCAAACACCATTGGATACTGGGAGAAAAACCAAGAGAATGTTGCGTCTCAAGAGAACAGACAATCTCAGCCAACAAATATGCTACAAAAATAATTACGAAGCAAACGGAAAGGATAGATTTTCTCATCCAACAAATAGGTACCCTTATGGGACTCCTCTAACGACACTAATTGCCCAGAATAAAAAATTAAATATTTACGTGTTGCGGCATGGAATGTCAATGGCTTATCTCCTAATAAGCAAGAGGTCGAAGTATTTATCCATCTAAATAAAATAGATATTCTATTGGTTTCTGAATCTCACATGACGAACCAAAAAGTCATCTTCATTAAGGGATACAACATCTTCTACACTAACCACCCAGATGGAACATCACATGCTGGAACTGCAATCATAATAAAGGATAACATCAGACATCATAAACTTCCTCACTTCCAACAGGCATACTTGCAAGCCACTACAATATCCATA
The DNA here is from genome assembly GCA_946251805.1 of Cybosia mesomella. NCBI lineage: Eukaryota > Metazoa > Arthropoda > Insecta > Lepidoptera > Erebidae > Cybosia > Cybosia mesomella. The sequence goes on along the minus strand of OX276390.1, from coordinate 20,712,923 downwards.
GATGACTGGCAGGGCACGCTTAAAGTAGCTTCTGTATACTGTCCACCGAAGCATCAAATTAATGAACAGATGTATGGTGACTTCTTGCTAACTCTTGGTGATAGATATATCGTTGGAGGGGACTGGAACTCTAAGAATACCTTCTGGGGCTCCAAACTGACTACGACGAAAGGTAGAGAGTTAAAGATAGTAATCGATAAATATTCACTCAATGTACTGTCCACAGGAGAACCAACGAATTGGCCCTCTGACCCGAACAGAATACCAGATCTCATTGATTTCTTTATCACCAAGGGTATGTCAAGCCTGTATACAAAAATGGAATCTTCCTCAGATGGCTCTTCCGACCACACACGAGTGATATGTACGATAAGTACTACAGTCATCTGGAGAGATCCACGCGAGACACTATACAACGGTAGAACGGATTGGAAAGCATTCCAAAAATGCATCAATGAAACGGTTAATCTACACATACCACTGAAAACAGAAGAGAATATAGAGAATGCAGCTTGGTATGCCACCAACCTAATCCAAGTAGCCGCTTGGCGGTCAACCCCGCATATGAGATATAACCCAAGGACTCAAGACTACACCTTAGCAATACGACAGATGATAACTCTTAAGAGAAGGCTCAGACGGCAATGGCACACCAGCAGAAATGGACATGATAAAAGAGCACTGAACAAAGCACAAAAAGCATTAAAGGAATTACTTAAAGAAAACGAAAATGACACTCTTCAAGATAAATTAAGAACTTTATCGCCTTCCAAATCAAATGATCACTCCCTCTGGAAAATTACTAAATTATTAAAAAGGCCCAAAGCACATATGCCTCCATTGCGACTGCCAAATGGTAACTGGACAAGAACACCCGTACACAAAGCCGAGCTATTTGCTCAATTCCTGAGAAAAGTGTTCAAGCCAAATGAACCCAATATCATGTGCCCAGAAGAAGATATAAATGGCATCCTTAATAGTGACCAGCAGATGACCTTACCATTGCAATTGTGCACACCAGCTGAAGTAAGACAAGCCATAGGATAAGAAAGCTCCAGGGTTTGACCTGATAACATCAGAAGTCCTAAAGAACCTCCCAAAAAAGGGAGTGGTCCTGTTGACGATACTCTTCAATGCAGTGCTGAGATTGCAATATTTTCCTCTAATATGGAAAATTTCAGTAGTAAATATGGTTCTTAAACCAGGAAAACCACCTGTAGAGGTTTCTTCATATAGACCAATAAGCCTTTTGCCTTTGATACCAAAATTGTTTGAGAAGCTGTTGCTTCAACGCATATTACCCATACTGGAAGAGCAAAATACTATCCCAGATCACCAATTCCGCTTCCGAATGCACCATGGAACAATAGAACAAGTCCAAAGAGTTGCACATGCGATCCGATAGTCATTAGAACATTAGAACGAAAAGAATACTGCTCAGCTGCATTTCTAGATGTGCAGCAAGCGTTTGATCGTGTTTGGCACAAGGGTTTGTTGTGCAAACTAAAAATATGCCTTCCGCACCATGCAATTATACTTATCAAGTCGTACTTGCAACAAAGACTTTTCCAGGTAAAGTCTGGAGACGCCATGTCCTCCTTCTACCAAATTGAAGCTGGAGTAACCCAGGGATCTGTGTTAGGTCCAGTTTTGTACACAATCTTTACAGCTGACCTACCTACCTCTGAGCAAATTGTCACAGCTACATATGCCGATGACACAGCTGTTCTAGCCTGCGATAAAGATCCTGTAGTGACATCGCAAAAACTCCAAGACCACCTAAACAAAATTGGGCTATGGCTAAATAAATGGAGAATAAAAGCCAGTTCTTCCAAATCAGTTCACGTTACATTCACGCTAAGAAGAAATGACTGTCCACCGGTTACTATGGAAGGAAACATCCTGCCAAAACAAAACTCGGTAAGTACCTGGGTATGCACCTAGATAGGAGGCTTACTTGGCATGAACACATAAAAATGAAAAGAGAGCAGGTAAACATAAAACTGCGAGACCTACATTGGCTGATAGGTGAACAGTCCTCTCTTAGTCTTAAAAATAAACTGCTCATATACAAATGTATTATAAAGCCGGTGTGGACATACGGCATAGAGCTCTAGGGCGCAGCAAGCCACTCTAACATAGAGATCTTACAACGATTTCAAAACAAATCACTAAAGATGATAGGCTGCGCACCTTGGTTCACAAAGAACACGGAAATACATGAATACCTCCAGATCCCAACTGTGAAAAATGAAGTTCAAATGCTCTCCGAGGTTTACAAACTCAGATTACAGCAACATAAAAACCAACTGGCTGTAACTCTGATGGATCCTCAACAAAGAGACTGAAAAGGAAGCAAATAGCAGGAATTGCAATCCCAGCCAGCACATGAAATATTCAAAAAGGAAAAAAACTAACATAAGCGGGTTGAAACATCACTGGATGTGAATAAACTTAAACTGCCAAAGAATAAAATCAACAAATCTTATAATAGCTAAATAGGCTGATGGCAGTAGAGGGGAAAAAAAAAAGATACGATAGAGCAAAATAAGGGCTCAAAAGTGTTCGCAAGAGACTTGTCTATTGGGCAGAGTCAGTTGACGAAGCTGAAGACGGAAGACGGCAGTGTAGCATCTACTAAGTCAGAGGTACTGAGGGAGATCGAAAGGTTTTACGGGCAGTTATATACTACAGTAGCTAAGCCTGTTGATGATTTGGATAAAGATCCTAGCGCTAAATTAACCCGACACTACACAGAAGATATTCCGGACCGCCTGTATGAGATTAGGATGGCCCTCAAACAGCTCAAGAGCAACAAGGCGGCGGGTGAGAACGGAATGACATCGGAGCTTCTGAGTGCAGGTGGAACACCGATACTAAAAGCTCTACAGAGGCTCTTTAATTCTGTCCTGCTCGAGGGTACTACGCCCGAAGCGTGGAACAGAAGCGTGGTGGTTCTCTTCTTCAAGAAAGGTGATAAAACCTTATTGAATAACTACAGGCCCATCTCGCTTCTGAGCCATGTTTACAAGCTGTTTTCGAGGGTGATCACGAATCGTCTCGCACGCAGGTTTGATGACTTCCAGCCTCCCGAACAAGCCGGTTTCCGTAAAGGCTGTATACCATAGAGCACATCCATACGCTGCGGCAGATTATACAGTAGACCGAGGAGTATAATTTGCCACTATGCTTGGCGTTCGTGGACTATGAGAAAGCCTTCGATTCGATCGAGACTTGGGCGGTGCTGCAGTCTCTTCAGAGGTGCCACATTGACTATCGGTATATCGAAGTGCTGAAGTGCTTGTATAAAAACGCCACCATGTCGGTCCGAGTACAGGATCAGAGCACAGAGGCTATTCCGTTGCAGAGGGGAGTTAGGCAGGGTGATGTCATCTCGCCGAAACTTTTTACCAATGCAATGGAAGACGCCTTCAAGCTTCTGGATTGGAAAAGATTCGGCATCAATATCAATGGCGAATACATAACTAACCTTCGATTTGCTGACGACATCGTAGTCACGGCAAAGTCCTTAGAGGAGCTCAGCACTATGCTCGGAGGCCTCAACAGAGTGTCCCAGCGGGTGGGCTTGAAAATGAACATGGACAAGACGAAAATCATGTCAAATGTCCATGTATCGCCCACCCCCGTGTTATTGGGAGGCTCGCCTCTCGAAGTTCTTGATCACTATGTCTATCTGGGACAAACCGTCCAACTAGGCAAATCCAACTTCGAGAAGGTAGTCAATCGACGAATCCAACTCGGTTGGGCTGCGTTCGGGAAACTGCGCAGCGTCTTCTCGTCCAAAATACCGCAGTCCTTGGAGACAAAGGTCTTTAATCAGTGCGTGTTACCAGTGATGACCTACGGTGCCTCATAAGGAAGCTCGGGGTCACACAACGAGCTATGGAACGGGCTATGCTTGGGGTTTCCCTACGAGATCGAATCAGAAACGAGGAGATCCGTAGACGAACTAAAGTTACCAACATAGCAGAGCGAGTCAGCGATCTGAAGTGGCAGTGGGTAGGGCACATAGCTCGGAGAACCGATGGCCGGTGGGGCAGAAAGGTTCTTGAGTGGAGATCACGTAACGGCAAGCGCAGCGTAGGAAGGCCTCCCGCAAGGTGGACAGACGACCTAACAAAGAGCGCAGGGACTCGGTGGATGCAGGCCGCTACAGACCGGTCGAAATGGAAGTCGATGGGGGAGGCCTATGTTCAGCAGTGGACTTCCTACGGCTGATATGATGATGAATTTACCATGTTTGTTACAGAGATTTGATCCTCATGATTGACCCTATCGATTGATGATATAAAAGTACATGGCGCTATTTTTTCAAATTTTAGCCGGTTCGATTACTGAGCAATCGAGTTTTCGAAACTCTTTCAATGCAGTTTAAATTGTTTTTAATAATAAAATGAAGTCTTCTTTCAGCAAAATAGTCTTTCTATATTATTAGGTAGATTTCGATGAAATCGATCTACCTATTGGTTTCTTGACTACTGTCGAATTTTATAAAAATTTCTTCATAGGAGGTCTAGTTATGACCCCCTAAGTCCGAAATGACCACTGGTCAAAAAGTTTATATATATACACAGTCAGGTCATAAATTCTGTCACGTGTTTAATATAAAATAATTGAAACAAGTTTATTCATTATGTAGCCATTTATATACCAAAATGAACTTAACAAAACATAGATTCTTATGACAATAAAGTTTATTCAAAATGACCTCCGTGATTTTGAATACAGGCCTTCAATATGCGCGGCCAGTCGTCTATCGCAGCGCGAACGAGGTCCATGTCAATATCGGCGGCTGCCTTAATCAAGGATGTCTTGAGTGACTCCAAATTGGGATGAGGCTTTGAGCACGCCTTTTCCTCCAAGTGTTGCCATATCTTGTAATCTAACGGACTCAAATCTGGACTGGAGGAGGGCCAGTCTTCGTGCCGGATGAAGTCGATTTCACGCGCCGCCAGCAAGTCTTGTGTGCTCTTCGCTCTATGAGCTGGCGCCGAATCTTGTTGGAATACCCAGTGCCTGTTATTGAACATGGTATGAGAAACAGGTTCCACAAGGTTCGTCAGGACTGTATTTTGATACACAACTGCATTCGTTTTTACACCTTTCTCACAAAAATGTACCTCTGTTAAGCCCCAATAAGAAACTCACAACCATACCATGAGCGAGGATGGAAAATTACCTCGTTGGACACGCGGAATACGGTTGCTCGCTTCTTCACTACTGTGTGCGTACACCTTATCATTTTGTTTGTTGTAGCTCTCTTCTAAGGTAAAAAATTTTTCATCTGAAAAAAGAATTTCCCGATATTTTTTTCCCGCGTACCGCTTCAACAAAGCGCGGCATCTCTACAGTCTCAGGTCCATTAGACGAGCATTTAAACGATGTCCTGTTTTTCTTCGATATGCCCGAAGCCCTAAGTCTTCATTTAACACCCTTTTCACCGTGGTTCTGCTTAACCCCATCTGAAGGGCCAACAGTTTCTGCTTACGTTTGGGATTTCTTTGAATTCGCACCTTCACAGCTTTTATCACTGCTGGAGTCCTAACAGACCGAGGGCGACCACTTCTTGACCTGTCATCTACACTAGAGTCTTCATTGTATCGTTTGATGGTACGATAAACGAATCTTTTGGTTATATTCAAATTTTTCAGTATGTCAAAAATTTGAATTGGAGAGCAGTTATTGCGTTGCATCGTTGCGGTTACGCAACGATGCAACGCAATAACTGCAACACGGTCTTCTTTAAGCGTCCAATCCATATTTAAAAATGAGTAAAATTCTAAAAAGTATACATTTTTATTTTCATGAACAATTCGAAATTCGAATTCAATAAACTTTTTTGTGACCAGCATTCTAAAAGAAAAGTTTTTACTGTGAGACAATACTTATGACCTGACTAGGTATATATATATATGTACATATGTATGTATGGTTCCACTTCCCAAAATTTGCGGCACTCTCACGGTCACATTTTTGCCCCGATCGCTTTCAAACTGCGGTCAAAAATTGCTTCGGTGTAAACTTTGTTTAAGTTCGTGAACGGGTGGAATCCGGCCTAAGGGCCTCACTTTTTGTGAAATCAGTTTTTCCTCAAAATTTCACGTTCCATGAAAGATATTCGAACCGTTCTAATTTTATCCCATAGTATACATGAATACCAACAACTTTTAATTATAAACCTATAAGATTAAAACTTTAACTAAAAGTGAAGGGGGGAAAAACCAAAATTTTTCGGGAAAAAAATCATAACTTCTAACCGGTAAACATTCTTGGTGTCGGAAACATTTTTAATCGATAGGCCATTTTTAAGTCTAAAATAAATGTCTGATAAGTTTTTCGCTAAAAGTTACCGTTTTCGAGAAAAAAAATCAAACCTTTTAAAGTCCGTAGTTCTCTATATAAAATAATATTAATTGCTTCACGAAATCTACCTGTGCGTTCCCCCTGCGGGAACGAATTTTTAAGATGCTTTCCGTACTCACCGTCGTGGGATGCCATGTATATACCTACCTATGTAGATACAAGTGTTATACTGCCGCGAGTCTCGAGTAACTCCGGGAATCGTTTCATCGTAATTAAAACAATAGGTATGTTTAGTTGCGACTTGCGACATCTGATTTATTATTTTATTTGTTTAGTTAGACAAATATTAGGGAAGACAGTGTCTATCTGTCTCTATGGAATGCACGTCCTTGCTATGTACCAAGAATTCAGAAAAGAAATGTCTCATTGTAATATTGTATCTTATGTATCTTTCCATTTCAGTACCTTGAGTTGAACAAAACTGAAGAAGCTATAAATACATGGTTTCAAGCTATCAATCAAAACCCAAAGCATGTCTTAGCATGGACTAATTTAATGGCTTTAATGGACAATACAGGTACTTAGAAATTCATTGAATTCTTGCCTATTTATGGTTTGAAGTTCTTATAGTGCATCTGCAAGATAAATTTTGATCTTTGTAAGGGCCTCAAAATATTGTGTATCTTTTAGGAAGAAAGGATAACACCTCTTAGAGCTTATTGATGAAAGCTTGTTTTTCTCGTGGTTTTACAAATGCTTTAGCCCAGCACTTGCATAGTGTTGAGCTAAAGAAGCTTTCGTGCGGACATATTGTGAAAATGATCCACCTATCCTTCTTTAGCCCAGCACTTGCATAGTGTTGAGCTAAAGAAGCTTTCGTGCGGACATATTGTGAAAATGATCCACCTATCCTTCTTTAGCCCAGCACTTGCATAGTGTTGAGCTAAAGAAGCTTTCGTTCGGACATATTGTGAAAATGATCCACCTATCCTTCTTTAGCCCAGCACTTGCATAGTGTTGAGCTAAAGAAGCTTTCGTTCGGACATATTGTGAAAATGATCCACCTATCCTTCTTTAGCCCAGCACTTGCATAGTGTTGAGCTAAAGAAGCTTTCGTTCGGACATATTGTGAAAATGATCCACCTATCCTTCTTTAGCCCAGCACTTGCATAGTGTTGGGCTAAAGAAGCTTTCGTGCGGACATATTGTGAAAATGATCCACCTATCCTTCTTTAGCCCAGCACTTGCATAGTGTTGAGCTAAAGAAGCTTTCGTGCGGACATATTGTGAAAATGATCCACCTATCCTTCTTTAGCCCAGCACTTGCATAGTGTTGAGCTAAAGAAGCTTTCGTTCGGACATATTGTGAAAATGATCCACCTATCCTTCTTTAGCCCAGCACTTGCATAGTGTTGGGCTAAAGATGCTTTCGTTCGGACATATTGTGAAAATGATCCACCTATCCTCCTTTAGCCCAGCATTTTGTAAACACGCGTTTTTCTCAGCACAAATGAACTGGCATGTTGGAGGGAAATAACCGTCTCAGGTTGATGTTAAGCATACTGCTGCTTTTCGTAAAGATCAGATAACGCTTACCGTAAGATGGTCATGTGCTTGTAGCGACCACCGCTTATGCAAAAAAGAAGAATCATCTAAGTGTTATAAATGTCAGATAATTAAATGTCAGTTTTTTTTTTACGTGCGGAAATCCCTTCGGATAACCCCCCCGCCGGCCAGCGGAGGTGGTTATGTCGTGTATCGACTAAAGCCGCACGGTGTCCTCCCCAAGTGTCCGTTGCCGGGCACCCCGGGTAAATGTCAGTTTCAGTTACAGTAGAAACTTTTCTTCGCGGAAAGTTAATCGTCATTCAATTTTACAGGTCAAATCGAAAGAGCATTGAAAATCATACCGAAAGTTCTTACAGAACTGCCAGATGCACCATCAATTAACTTCGCCATTGCCAACATGTATGGCAAGTTGAACCGTTACGGCGAAGCAGAAACACATTTCAATAAAGCAATTAGGCTATTCGATATAGAAGTACAAGCTATACATTACGCAAACCTTGGTAAGCATAGGTTTATTCCTTCTTATTCGTGAGGAAGGAGTAAATATATAATTACCTATTCTGTGAATATTTCAAGCGTCTACCTGTTGCCGTTATCAACATCGAGTAAAAACGAGCAAAAAAATTACGTTATTGTATGAGAGCCCGCTTAAATATATATTTTTGTTTTTAGTATTTGTTGGTATAGCGGCAACAGAAATACAACATCTGTGAAAATTTCCACTGTGTAACTATCACGGTCACTGCTGGTTCATTGACGAAGGCTTTGGGTTGGTGTATCAGACGGTAGTCAGATGAAAAGGTAGAGTAGGACAGTGCACCACGGTGCAATCTTTGGAAGCAATCGAGATTGGCGATGACCATGAAGTAAAAATGACTGTCGCACTAAGTTAGCAGGGCAAAAAACATATGCGGCAAGTAGTCACTGAGCGGTATTCATTAACTACTTTCCTTCAAAACGAGCGAGAATTTTAAACGAAACAAATTAATGGTATGAAGTCATATCTGTTTATTGTTGAATAATTTACTTTTAGTGATTGGGTGGGGATGATTAAAAATAAATGAAAGTCATAAAATTTAAACGGCCGAAATGACGACCGCTCTCTTCGTAACTTCTAGAAAATGATCACCACCACCGTCGTAGTTAGCCGTACTACTCAGATAGCAAACGCATACACGGCCCACTAAACGGTAAGTAGTTACCTTGGCTTATGAACGCCTTCGGCGCCTAAGGTGTCACCTGCGCGTTGTCATCTACAAGAGGAAAAGAGGAAAGGGCGGTGAAAAGAGAAAATGGATAAGGAATTATCTTGAGGACTCTCACGTACCATATTATATACAGCACACTGCTACTAAAGTCCTTTTTAGGCGTGTTACTTCCTCAGTCGAGCTCGCTCATTCATCCTAGGTAAAACAGTTCTACCATCCATTAGGTATAGTGTAGAAAAGCGCGATTTACAACGCCATCTAGTTGCAAAACTACAAACTAATTAAACTTAGTAACTACTGACTACTGTTATCTGGACAGTAACTGTCCTACTAACAATCGATTCAGAATAAACTTGAACATCTATTTATTGCACTGTTGAAGCTTATTTCACAATTATTTTTTGTTTCAGGTGTACTTTACCATCGCTGGAAAAAATACAGTTTAGCCAAAGAAATGTACACAAATGCATTAAAAATTGATCCAACATTCCAAACCGCCAGAAAAAATCTTGAAAGCTTACAAAGACTTAATAAATAGTATAAATAGTGTGCCTTATTTTATTTTAATTTTTTTATACGTCTGCAAGAAGTAAGTATGATTTTAATATGAATATACCCTGGTCTCATGTTACGACGAAATGGCAAACTAACAGAGTTCGGTGTCATTGATATCATACTTATTACAGTTGTTATCCAGCAAAACTGTATGCCAGCAGAGCTGAGTACCCGCTTGTGGATGAAGGCAACAAGCAAGTCTTGTGCACTTTTTCTGGCGACCCCCGTCCATTGTAGGAGATCACGCCAATATCTCCTCTGATGCGCGTTATTCTTACAAAAGGCTTTCTTCCTCCCAGCCCTAAAGAAGCCGTTTCTTTCTGTTACCTGGCAGAGTTAACTTGATACTACAGTTTTAAGTAGAGCTATGACAAGCAGACGGACGGGTGGCCAAGTACCTTTTTTTTTTTTCGTGCGGAAATCCCTTCGGATACCCCCCCGCCGGTCAACGGGGGCGGTTAAGTCGGGCTTGAACCGACTAAAACCGCACGCCGTCTCGGGTCTACAGACGCCGGGGTGTAAGGTTGCCCATAGAGCATATCCCTCGCACCCCGACTGACCCTGGGCCATCTCCACTTGCGAGATGGCCCCCTCGGATTTGGGAACCACGGTGTCCCCGTCTTGCCCCGGTTTAGGGGAGGGGCGCTAGTCGCCCCACCGTCCCGGCCTGCTTCTGCTGGGGTGACAGGTGGCCTCACCTCTCACCCCCAGGTCTGCGCTCATCGAGGACGGAGGTCGTTAAGCGACCTCCGACGCCTGAGTCGCCTGCGACGCGCGGCGAGCATGTTGCGGGCTCGGCGGGCCGGGAGAGTTCTAAATCTCTCCCGGGCGCGCTCCGCCATCTAGGGTGGCCAAGGACCTCTATTCCAGTCTGTCCATTTTTTTCAACTTTTACAATAGTAGAACTTGGATATAAAAGGGCAAAAGTTTCGATTCGATTTAATAATAATGTTCAAGTAGTTGAGCATATTGAGTGTTTTCAATTGTAAGAATTTCAATGAAAATATTCAATGGTAACGATTATATATAAACAGATTATGACACACGCCCAAGCCACGGGCAGCCTCTGCTCGATGAGGCCGTATTTAAGGGCAAGCTTTTGATGCGTGGTTGTGTTTATGCAGATACTCAGTGTTAGCCAGCATTGAACAACCGGAGGTCACATGTTTGAGAGACTCACCGGGACGGCGGCACAAACGACAAATATATATGGATATTTGTCGTTTGTGGCGTTCGTCTTAATAACCTGATCCTGTATCGCACAGACGAAACCATCGGTTTCCCCAAAGAGGTCACCGAAACACAGCCAGTTTACGGACGCTTCCCGGTCCACGTGAGGCTCATGTAAAGCCTGAAAGAAGCGTTCGTGCAGCTCTTGGCCCTTTTTTTTTTTTTATACCACTCAGGTGGCAGACAAGCTCACGGCCCACCTGATGGGAAGTGGTTACCGCGGCCTATGGACGTGTGACGCCCCTGGTGTTGCACCAGGGGCGTCACAATTAGAGGTATCAAGTACCGCCGGCGCACGCCACTCTGTGTTAGCCAGGGCTAACGGGGTCAGTCCATCATATTCGATGACCTCGCTATACATCACACTGTCCGCCTTCGATAGGACATGTTCCCTGAGACTGCACACCTCGCAGTTATGCATAGCCTTAGCACTGAGAAGGCCTCGACCACCATACTTTCGCGGGATGTACAGTCTCATATCCGAAGACTTCGGGAAGACATAGAATCGTTGGAAAGGCCTAGTTGCGTGGCTTCTTCTGTCCATTCTAGTCCGGTGTGAGACCACTTGAGCACCCCGAAGGTATACAACAAGAAAGGCATCACCCAGCCGTTGAACGCCTGTGCTTTATTCACGCCAGATAAAAGATTATTATTATTATTCCAATATTATTCATTATTTGACAATTATTATAGGCATAGTAACAAATGAAGTACTTTTTTTTATAATGACCATCACACAGAATTACGAAACAGTAGTGAAGTCAATTTTGACCTTTATAACATTTATTTAAAAATACATTTCTTGGGATCTGTAGATGACGCTGAACAAGAATATGAAAAAGTAAATAAGGTCGGAAATTGCTTGCACTAGTTTTTCGTAATCTCTATGTGAGTAGAGTGAGAGGACCTCTAAACGCTAGGTAACAAAGGAAACCAAAATGTGTGTACCTTTTTTTTTTTTTTCGTGCGGAAATCCCTTCGGATACCCCCCCCCCCCCCCCGCCGGTTAGCGGGGGCGGTTATGTCGGGCTTGAACCGACTAAAACCGCACACCGTCTCGGGTCTACAGACGCGGGGGCGTAAGGTTGCCCATAGAGCATACCCCTCGCACCACGACTGACCCTGGGCCATCTCCACTTGCGAGATGGCCCCCTCGGATTTGGGAACCACGGTGTCCCCGTCTTGCCCCGGTTTAGGGGAGTGGCGCTAGTCGCCTCACCGTCCCGGCCTGCTTCTGCTGGGGTGACAGGTGGCCTCACCTCTCACCCCCAGGCCTGCGCTCATGGAGGACGGAGGTCGTTAAGCGACCTCCGACGCCTGAGTCACCTGCGACGCGCGGCGAGCATGTTCCGGGCTCGGCGGGCCGGGAGAGTTCTAAACCTCTCCCGGGCGCGCTCCGCCATCTCCTTCGCGAGCATTACATGCTCGCGAATGTGGTGACGGCGGCCCACGCGCTCGCGCTCCCACCATTGCCGCAATCATGCTGCCGAGTGAGAGGACACCCACTCCGATGGCTGCCACTAGGTCACGCCTCGGCGCCTCCCACGCTGGGCAGACCGCCAGCGTGTGCAGCCCCGAGTCCTCGCTCGCGTCGCAGTGATGGCACTCAGGCGTTGGCTCCTTCCTGATCCGATGCAGGTGGTCCCCGAAGCACCCCTTCCCGGAGACCACCTGCGTCAGTCGGTACGAGAGGCTTCCGTGTCGCCTCTCTAGCCAATCCTCCATGATGGGCCTTACCGCCGCTATTGCGGCGTGCCCTGAAAATGTGTGTACCTAATACAAAAACTTTTAAACTCAAAATGAAGATGACTAAAAGTCGAGCGTTAAGTACCTACTAACACAATCCTAATCCCGAACTTTGAGTGGTCCTATTTAAAATTGCCCTTTATTTGTTTTTATATTTACCATGATGCCGAGATCTCAATTGATGTCCAGTGCTGAAATCACTTGTTGAAAGACAAGGTTAAGATTTTGTCGAAAAATATCGAACTTTAGATAGGTACACGTCGCAAGTCCAACCTCACGTGGAATAACGCCGGTACTTATGGGTAGGCGCGGGTGTACGTCTGAGACTCCACCAAGATCTTCAAGTCGATTCTCCTGCCGATTCACGGACGCGGCTCTCGTGCAGGCCTTCTGTTTGGGGTTGTCAGACAGTAGTCACTCGCGTAAACGCCAATGTCAGCCAAAGTAAATCATTGAAAGCAGTAAGAGAGCGGAACCCAGTCTCCAAAGTGCAAGTTTTGGATTTTGGATACAACCGGAATTGACACTGACGAAGGAGACCTATGGGTAGGCGTGCCCGGAGACTTATACTCACTATAAAGTAACGTATATTTATGTAAATGGCTCTGTAGACTGAGCGGAACTCCTTGCTGATGTATGCCTCCGCACCAACCTACTGGGCTTAAGATAGCGGCCAGTGTTGAGTGTCCCTGTAGCTTCAACTAATTACAGACGCGGTGGTATTCTTATTCGTAGTGTAAGAAAATTTCATGAGGTATCGATAGACTTAGATTTGTTCTGTACAAGCTCGAACATAATTAAGTTGCGTAACTCGAGTTCAACGGGAGTTACATAAATTTCAAATGGGGTTAACTCGTTTCGAGATTTTTCTGAGTTGGCACATCACTCTTTGGCGCCCTTTGACATATCGAACCTCTCCGTCACTGTCAAAATGTCAACGTTTTGTTAAGTTTATTTATGTTACGCCGCGCTTTTAGTGTTACTTTACTATTGTAATGATTACTAAACTATTGAATTGATTTTGGCAGTTTATTTTGAAAAGAAAATCTGATATTACTCAAATTGTTATCATGGATTTTACCACGGAGATAGCGGCCTTCCAAGGTGCATTAATATCGGCGGATAACGTTCACAAATTTTCAACATTAACTTCAAAAGGCGGTAAATAAATTATTTATTTCCACCCAGCATTTAATATTTCTTAGTTTTTAAAGATGTAGATTATAGACAGTATACTACTTACGAGACGAGAAAATCTTTTAAACTGATGGCTACCATACTAGTATTGAAATAATTATAATTTATTTTATATAATTTGACCGCCATTTCATTTACTACTATTCTGTATTATGGCCATTGTGTAGCAATAATATTACATTGATTCTGTCTCCATAATTTGTTATCTTGTTTTAACCTTCCCATCTGAAGCCATAATCAATATTTCACTGCATCTCAAGGCCACATTATATTTTTTGTTTTCTACTTTTTACTGAACCAGTATTCATTATTCTTAGTTTCTAACTCCCAACTTTCGGTCAATCTCTATTATTGTTGCTATTGTGGGCTCTCATGTTATGTTTCACTCTGGATCAATTTCAATATTCTTATAAGTTTGCATGCATCAATATTCTTTTTTTTTTTGATCTATTGTTATAACATAAGAACAATACTTTTAAATTAAAAAATAAATAAAATATGCTCTTTAAATACGTATCTTTTATATATTCGTTAGTTGGTTGGGCACAAAGATGAATAGGACGCTATTATATAACAACCAAATATGCACTTATTAGTAATAAAATGTGAGCAGCGTTTTTATTTAGGTCCAAAAGGTTTTATTGTGAAGGTGAAGGAATTTATTTTTATTAGGTGTTTTATTATATATTTCTTTTATTTGCGTGTGTATTTGTTAAAAAATGTCTTGGAGTATATTTGCTGTGGCTCATTCTAGAGCCCATAAACAAGCTAATTAAGCATTGCTTACTTTGGGTCTAGATAGTGCTGTATAGTTATACAATATATATTTATTTATATTTGATGATGGAAAGTTGCCTGCCTTCATGTCTGGATGGTTTCCCATATTCATGCCATCTTGGCTGTGTGGTGCCGGTCTAGAAGAGAATAACACCAATCCAACTCTTCCCGTAGGTGTCGTAAGAGGCGACTAAGGTACATATTCGGGGGCGGGCAGCAGCGCCCCCACAGAACAACCCCTCCAACAAACTGCAATCCCCAACCCGCCTGCCCAGCGTGTGGATTATGGGCATTACCCCCAAATAAAACAGCCAAAAGATGGCCCCCAGTTCCCGGCCGCCTCGCTATCCCTGGTCATGGTAGCGGCCATAGTAACGGCGGGGCAGGGGGTGCTAAGAATCCCCGGGCTACAATAGGCTACCAGAACTTCACAAACTGACCCTGGTTACGTATAACGGACGCAGTCTGAGGCTTGACCATCATCTAGCGCAGTTGGAAGTGGAGTTAGAGAACATTCAATGGCATGTTCTCGGGTTATGCGAAGTCCGTAGAGAGGGAGAGGACACCGTAACCCTTGACTCGGGCCATCTTCTCTACTTTCGGGAGGGTGATAAAACATCCCAGGGTGGCGTAGGTTTCCTAATCAATAGGGCCCTCTCTAACAGTGTTCAAGAAATCTCCAGCGTGTCGAACAGGGTAGCGTACCTGTGGGCCTACCGCCCAAGTGTCGTCGATATCACAGCCGTCGAAATGTTGCGTTGGTCAAGGTCGACGGCCATTTTGTACCGCCCCATTGATAATCGATGCCGGCGCGGCGTAAGAATGAATGAAACGCTGTTTTTGACAGTTAAATAGCCGCCGCCTAAAAAAAATCAAATCGACGGCGTAGCTTTGAAGTGTCATTTCATTACGGCACCTCATGAGCTGTCGTTTTGAATATTATTTTCTTTTCCGACGGTTGATTACGTTGCCGATTGCACCTAACACTGGGCTACTATGGCTTTTATGGGTGCGACTGCCGACGAGTGGGTTCTGCCGTCCTATTGCATTTTATGGGGGCGACTGCCAACGAGTGGGTTCTGCCCTCCTATTGCATCTAACACTGGGCTACTATTGCTTTTATGGGGGCGACTGGGTTCTGCCCTCCTATTGTGTCTAACACTGGGCTACTATGGCTTTTATGGGGGCGACTGCCGACGAGTGGGTTCTGCCCTCCTATTATACCTAACACTGGGCTACTATGGCTTTTATGGGGGCGACTGGGTTCTGCCCTCCTATTGCACCTAACACTGGGCTACTATGGCTTTTATGGGGGCGACTGGGTTCTGCCATCCTATTGCACCTAACACTGGGCTACTATGGCTTTTATGGGGGCGACTGCCGACGATGGAATTTCGTCCTCCTACTCCTTCGCTTATTCCTTCCTTCTGAAACATACGAAAACAACAAACAACACAGCATAAACGTTTAAGTAGGTAAGGTAAAGATTAAAGAGTGTTTTAATTAGTCGCAGGTACAATAGGAGGGCAGAACCCAGTCCATAGCATGAAGGTAATTCAGGTCTACGCACCGACCTCGGCACACTCGGAGGGAGTGGAGGATATGTATGAAGACATATCCAAAGCCTTGCACAACACCACTAACGCTCACTTCAACGTTGTTATGGGGGACTTTAACGGCAACGTGGGTACCCAGTCTGGGTACGAATCACGTATAGGCTCGCATGGTTATGGAGTTAGTAATCACAGGGGGCATATGCTTGTCAACTTCCTTGAGAAAGAGGGACTATTCTTAATGAATTCCTTCTTTAAGAAACAGCCTCAAAGGAAGTGGACATGGCAAAGCCCCGACGCTGTGACAAAAAATGAGATCGACTTCATCATGACGGATAGCAAGCACATATTCAGAGATGTCATAGTGATCAACAAGGTTAATACCGGATCTGATCACCGACTGCTCCGAGGCTCTCTGAATATCAACCTAAAGCTTGAAAGAAACCGTCTGATGAGGTCCACGCTCCGACCTAACCCAACCCAAATCATGGCGGGCACCGAGAAGTTCCAGCAGCTTCTCGGGGAAAGATTTGTTGCCTTGGAACCCACTGATGACGCTGACGAGACCCTATACAATCTGGTCGAAACACTGAGAGACGAGGGCATCAAGTTCTGCAAAAAACAGCGTACTGGCTGTAAGTCCAAACTTTCGGATGAGACTCTGGGGCTGATGGCAAGAACCACCCAAGCGACGTCGTCAGACAGGTCACACCTAAACAAGGAAATTGCGAAGATGGTACGGCGCGACCTTCGGAGCTCCAACACACGCCTCATTGAAGAGGCGATAGAGCGAAACCGAGGGTCCAAAGTATTCACTCAGCAGCTTGGAAGGAGCTATCTGACGAAGCTCTTAACGCATGATGGGAGGACCGTATTGTCGAAGCCGGAGATCTCCGCCGAGATAGAGGATTTCTATGGCCGTCTGTATACTGCACATGCTCCCCGTGCTCAACGAGACGACCATGATTCCAGAGCCCCCCTGACACGCCACTATACCGACGAACTGCCTGATATCAGTCAAGACGAGATCGTGTTAGCTCTGAAGCAGCTTAAAAATGAAAAAGCCCCCTGTGAGGACGGAATTACTGCAGAGCTTCTGAAGGCAGGAGGAGCTCCTGTCATACAGGAGCTACAGAAACTATTCAATGCCGTCCTTCACAGCGGGAGAACTCCTAAGGCGTGGAGCGGGAGTTTGGCTGTTCTCTTTTTTAAGAAGGGTGATAAGACCCTCCTTAATAACTACAGACCCATCACACTCCTGAGCCACGTCTATAAGCTATTTTCACGAGTGGTCACGAATCGTCTCGCCAGGAGACTCGACGAGTTCCAGCCATCGGAACAGGCTGGGTTCCGCGAAGGATATGGCACCATAGACCACATTCACACAGTGAGGCAGATTATACAGAAGTCCGAAGAGTATAATCAGCCCCTGTGTCGCGCTTTTGTGGACTATGAAAAGGCCTTTGACTCCGTCGAAACTTGGGCTGTTCTGGAATCCTTACCTTTACGAAGCCGCCACTATGAGTGTCCAAGTATAGGGTCAGCAGTCTAAACCCATTCAATTGCGCAGAGGAGTGAGACAGGGGGATGTCATATTTAAGACGCTGGACTGGAAAGGTAAGATAAATATAAACGGCGACTACATCTCACACCTGCGATTCGCTGATGACATAGTCTTAATGGCGGAGTCGCTAGAGGAGCTAACCCAGATGCTGGACGGCCTAGCTTCAGCCTCGCGACGCATCGGTCTTGGCATGAATTTGGATAAAACCAAAGTCTTGATTAATGGCCACATTTATCCAGTACCGGTCGTCGTGGATGGCCACCTTCTTGATATTGTTTCTGAGTACACTTACCTCGGGCAGATTGTGCAGTTGGGTAATAACAATTTTGAGAAGGAGGCCAAGAGTAGGATCCAGCTAGGCTGGGCAGCGTTTGGGAAACTACGTCGGGTCTTCTCGTCATCCTTACCGCAGTGTTTGAAAACGAAAGTTTTCAATCAGTGCGTCCTACCCGTAATGACCTACGGAGCTGAGACGTGGACACTCACGGTAGGGCTGGTCCACCAGTTCAAAGTCGCTCAGCGATCTATGGAAAGAGCTATGCTCGGAGTTTCTCCGAAGGATAGGATTCGTAGCGAATACATCCGACAGAGAACCAAGGTTATCGACATAGCTCAAAGAATAAGCAAGCTGAAGTGGCAGTGGGCCGGCCATATCTCGCGAAGAACCGCTGGGGTAAACGTGTTCTTGAGTGGAGACCGCGACTCGGCAAACGTAGTGTAGGACTCCCTCCGGCCAGGTAGGATGACGATCTGCGAAAGACTGCGGGCAGATGCTGGATGCGGCAAGCTGAAGACAGGGCGCTATGGCGCTCATTAGGGGAGACCTATGTCAAGCAGTGGACTAGAATAGGTTGATGATGATGATGCCATCTGGTATATTTATGCTATTGCCAGCTCGACTGGGTGTATCTGGGGCCCACCAAGATCTTCAAGGCCCAAAAGCCAGCCTCACCTGAAAGACGGTGCACCACTTGATTGACGGATGAGGCACTGGAGCCGGCTTTCTTATCATGGTGGGGAGGAGTGTTCGAAATAATCGATCGTAAAATGCAGGAGAGTCGCCTTCTTCCATGCGGCCACATTTTGCGGCGGGCACACGAGTACGTAGGTAACAAATATCAGTGGCCTCCGCCAGTTCCGGATAGACCCAAGAAGTGCTGGCTTGACGTCGTCGTAGAAGATGATTTGTATAGAAAAGGTCCCACTGCCAGGTATGCCCAAAACCATGAGAAGGGGAGGAAGAAATATAGGAAAGTGGACCCTGGGTTCTGAAGTTAAAACCTCATGTACGACTGAGACTCAACGCTGAGATAATGATGATTGCAAGCTACCACAAGAGAATAAATCTCGAATTTTACTTGCCTGAAATATTTTCGTATTTATTGAAAATTTGTTCCTATTTCTAACCCCTTTGCTTGTGCGACAGGCAATGTTTTCTCCTGTACGATCAATTACTGAAAATACGAACGAATGGTACATGTGGTAACTATATCTACTTGTTCTTATAGTATATGTTTTATTACAGGCAATGAAGAGAAAATCAGCTTTGTAATACAAAGTTTAAAAAGATTCCTGGAGGCTGAAAAATACATAGACGAGAGTGGACTAATAAACACAATGATAACAAGTACACGTAAATTTGCGATGTATATTATTTTAAATGCAGATTTAGAGATACTAGATGAAATGATGAATATTACTGAAATAGAACCATTCATATGGTCAATCCCAACTGTGCCTAAATATCTAATGTGTGAATTGATGTGGCAGCTACATATGGAACCGTTTGTTTATGAGATGATCCCAAAATGTTGGCCACAATTTGGACTAGAGGTGGCACAAGCATTCTTGGAGAACTTCAAGTACATGAACCCAACTGATTGTCTTGATAAATTAGGTAAGCTTTCTGCATCATGCTATGCACTTTTATGCAGAATAAATTGCATTAAATTGGAAGATACATTATTTAGCACAGTTACTGCTATTTTTGAAACTTTACAGAAGTTTTTAAAATATTATACAGATCCACCAAATAAGCACAAACTGGATGCACTTAGTAATGATTACTTATATAAATATAAAGGAGAACGTATGAAAAATATTTTACATTTAGTATATGACTGTGCCAGTATGTTCACTCAAGATACAAACCCTCGTTATGATGATCCCATATACAGGATAACATACAGTATGGAATACCTTCAAAATACAGAGTGCAAAGTCTGTGAAAGTCCATGTGAAGTGGTCTTAGAATATGTGAACAACAGTAATACATTTCTATTGGCTATTTTTCAAGACATTGTTATGGATGTCAATGTAGATATATTTTGTGCCTGGTGTGAATTTGAAGAAGATGGCAAAAGTATGCAGCAGGTGATTGGCGAGTTGTGTAATAAAGTAAATAGTAAGTTACAGAGTATCGGCAGTATGTCAGAACACCCAGTATTGCCCATGGTTCAACAGATGGCCCGGAAGCCGACAAATATAAATGAAATCATTAATTCCACAGATATAGCTACTATATTAACAAACATAAATGATACGAATGAAGAATCTCTGCAATGGATACATGCTTTAGTGCATAAGGAGCATTTGCTCCAGCATATTGAACTGGTCCATGCTGTAAAAAATAATTTAAGTATGTTTGATGATAAGGAATGCTTAAAGTTATACAACACATTCAAATTGGCGGCACTTGATTCCTTTACAAACAAAGAACTTCTGTTGTGTACGAAAGTCAAATTATTCAATGGATGTAATGTGTTGGACAAACATGAGATACTGAAAGAACAATTTAAGAACAAAATATTTGTCAATACAATGGTAAATGAAGATTTTGATGTACAACTCAATGTTATGTTTAACAAGTTTATTGCAGATATTGATGTGGACTTCACTGATGTACTTACGCCGTTTTATCAGAACCCTCGAAAAGTTTATACCAAAATATTTGGATTGGCCACACAAAACACCAAATTAATAGAACCAATGTTGAAACTCATGACATTATTAAAAGACTATACAGAATACTGTTATAACACTGAAACAGAACCATGTATGATTACAATTATGAAGTATCTAGTTAATAAGTGCTTACAGGCCATTTACAGTTGTAACATACTGAAATTTATTTGTGAATTGAAAAGTAACGAAATTATATCAAATTCCCAATTATTGATGTTAGTTGTCATGCCCAGCATACATGAGGCGTTATTGGCTAAAGACGTTACTAAAATGCATATTCAGGTTAAACTATTAATTGATGCTTATACTGTCGATGAGCTATTACCGTACAGAGCACCTATGCTTGTGATGATGGGTCAAATAATGGAGACTGTACGCTTACGAAGCCTTGAAACATTTCGGATAAATGCTTTAAAAACCCTTCAGATTGTAATTAAGTTTCAAAAGTCTATAATCGATACTTATAGACAAGTAATACCAGGTGAGTACAAATGGTTAGCATACAAATTTTGAAAATAAATATTAATATCATGACACTTGAGTAAATATAATTAACTCTAATGAACCACGCGTAAAAAGGCGCGCTATGCCTATACAGATAGGTGTTCAACCCCGAACAGTGACACATGTACATAAACAGCTTGTCTACGATATAGTGTACATAACCGGCATTGTATGTCACTAGTGCGCACCGCGAAGCATATAGTTCGCGCAGTACTAAGAGTGCTGCTGTGTGATATACTCTGCGCCAACATTGCCCATCTCCGTTGAACATTATGTACCTTTCTTGTAGATACTGATGGCAGCTGGTTGAGACAAAAATTACGAGATCTGAAGATGCACCCACTTAACTTTTATTATTTCAAATCTTTGTGGAATATGGATCATAAAAGTTTCTTCGAATCCGTCACCGGGTGTCGTGTTCATAAGGGCGTCCGTTTGAATATCCTATCTTTACAACTAACACAGGTAAGTTTCAAAATATTATACTTTAACAATGGTGTATCCAGATAGCCATTTTAAATTTCTCCAATTTACTTTTGAATAATTTCGTAGCGGGTTTCAAGACAGTTGAGTTGAACTTTTCCTGGGACTTTCCCGAGTGTCATTCCCGAGGTTTTCGTGGGTAAGTACTGTAGACTTCGTTAAACAAGTGGGTGTGTAGGAGAGATTAGTCCTATAGCTGAGATTTTGCATCGAAATAAAATGAATGAATGCATCCGATTGTATGATGCTTAGTCCCGTGCTCGCAGAAGAGATTTATGTATTTAATGTCGTGCTTACGAAAACGCATCGTTTGATCGTACGATCGTAACCAATTAGGACGATGTCTAAAGCTATCTTTTTTAAATTAGGCAGGGAAAAGGGAAGTCGTAGGAATGATGGTCATCATTATAGATATCAATAATGCTACAATGGTGGCCGTCAGCTTAACGGCCTCAGATAATTCTTGACGGCCGCTTAAAAGACCCGAAATTGTAGGAAGAAGGAAACACGTGTGTTGGTAAAGAATTTTAAGTTTTATAGTGCGGCAAAGAAAAGAGGTGCCGGATTATTAGATCCTGGATAGAATTGGTTGCTCCATATGAGTGTGACACCTCAGCATTGCACATGTGGTTCTGTATAGGAAAGAAGAGGGTTGGACTAATTGGAAGAGCTCATCGAAACTCTCGCCATGGTAGAGATGGTAAAATACTGCCAAAGATGCGTCTTTGGCAGTATTACGAAAAGTTGCACCCCGCCAAAATTGAACCAAAATGAGGCAGTTAGCTTTGGTGTATACACAGCCTAAGCCAAGCTAACCTATAGTGTCACGTTTTAATCTACTTTGATTTCTTTCAGTATCTACTTCCTTATGCTACCTTGGAAGAGTGGTGCGTAATCTGGGATAATTTCATAGATGGCGAAATCCAAGCATTGGACGTATTACGGATGTATCATAGCGCTGTCGATGTACTGACCCAAAAAATTGCCACCAACCGCTCTTTAAATACATTGGCTTGTTTATTTTACTGTTATGGAAATTTAATACATATTATAAGAGTAAGTATTTTTTACGAATACGCTGGAAAACAACTACTACAAATGTCACCGCGCCTAAAAATATGGCTTTATTTGCTGTTTTTTAAATCATATAACATAAACATAACATAACATAAACTCACGCCTATATCCCCGAACGGGTAGGCAGAGGTGCTAGCACCCACATTTCGCCAGTTTATGTTTAGGTCCCAATGTAATAGGTGGCGAGCCTATTGCCATTAACCGGGCACTTATAAACCTGCGATAAATACACACATAACTTCGAAAAGCATCGAAAAGTCATTGGTGTGTGCCATGGTAAAACCTGGGATCGAACCCGAGACCTCGTCTCAGCAGTCCATTACCTATACCACTAGGCTAAAAATCTGCATCACGGTCGTATATCCAGTTATAGTACGTTTAGAAGGGTGCTACGATATCACAAAACATTTTCGGGAATAGAGTATTTAGTTAGTTATTTCTCAGGGTAATTTTGTTCATGGGCCTGTAGCCTATTAACATGTTCAAGTTACACACAGATCGGTGGAAAAATATTTCTTAATTGATTTGAAACTATTTGAATCTATATAAAATATAAAAATGAATCCCTGTTTCCCTTGATCATGCCATGTGCCAATGTGGCCAGTCCTCACTGAAGAATGGTAACATTACCACATTGTATGGCAAAAATAAAATCATTTATTTTTCTTTTTCAGTACAAATACTTGAGGGAACCACTCACAAATTACCAAGTGACATCATGTTGCATCTTATTAGCACACAATTTAAAGTCGACGCATAATTCAGACATAATGGATATTGAAGCTGTTATTATGCCGCTGTTTGCCTACCTAACAGAAAGGAAAAATGATTATACAGTGAATGTGCCACAATATTTTGTAAATACTAATTATCTTTATACTGTCAACAAGTTTCTTCCTAGTGATAGTATGGAATTGTTGTAAATTACACACCCTGTGTTAAAGTTTTCCAAGGATCAGGATAGGCAGCGTTTTCCCGAAATGATTTCACAAAAAGGCAAACATTTGCCTGTGCATTTTTTTTTCAAAACTTAATTGTTTTAGCTTGGAAACCTCTAGACATAACGAAGTGGATAATTGGAGTAGATTCGACTGAAATCATACGGAATCGCCGACATCAGACCTATTTCCAGTAGAAGCAGGTACCCCATAGAGTGCAAACCAGCCCGTAGCAGGTCTTGGCCAGCCCCATCTAGCAAAATTGTCTTTCTTTTTGAGAAGCGCTCGTGCGGCTTGAGCACGCCGTCATCTGGCCTCTGACCGTTAATCGGGTGATGCCCAGCCCATGAATACCAGTGAATTAGGGTACCTATTTTTTAGACTTTCCTCGTAGTCTGGCAGAGTCACCGTTCCTACTCATTGCCGACCAGGTAACGGGTTAGCTGCACGGTTGAACGTAGCGATAAGGAGAACGTAGCGTTGAATTGGATTCAACCAATTCCGCGGCAGTTTGTAGTGTCATAATTTCTAGCGGTGACGGTGACGGTGGTCATTGTTATAGAATACGGGCCCTAGCCTGTATGTGTACTTTTGTAGATGGGTTAAATATTTTGTCGTCTGTCCTAGGAATAATGAAAGCTTTTCGTGAAATAAGCACATAGCAGTACGTAGTCCAATGCTAGATGGGGTCCTACTAACAAGTCCTGTTATCAAGACTACAAGATCTGTAGCCGATGGTTCCTCCGCCCCGCGTGCAATACGCCTTTCCTGGCAGTAGGTCTGATGTCAGAGACATCGTCGGTCAAAGCATTGCACGCAAGGTAACTGGCGGCAACTAGTTGTATAAATTTAGATCGGAAAATGTCAACATCCAGGACGGGATTTCAACCCGCGACCAGTCCCTTCAGGGGGAATACTCTGATCAACAACCTCCGGTGGTATTTCGAATATCACACTCACGTCCTGGATATTATAAATTCTCCTATACATACGTCTTTGGGCGTCCGATCTAAATTTATAGGAAAAGTTAGCACATTAATTGCTTCAAAATTTAATTAAACTAGTTTGTATTTTATTACTTCTGATGCTTGCTATGTACACATCTATACCTACATGTACCTTCGTGCGGAAATCCCTTCGGATATCCTCCCGCGTGCCAGCGGGGGCGGTTATGTCGGGCTTGAACCGCCTAAAACCGGACGCCGTCTCGGGTCTACAGACGCCGGGGTGTAAGGTTGCCCATAGAGTATCCCTTGCACCCCTGACCCATCTCCGGTTTCGAGATGGCCCCCTCGGGTACCTACATGTACCTAAATCTCTCTACAAACACTTGTATCCAGTACTTTTATACTTAATCTTCTCGGGGTGAGCTTATTACGTAGTGAGTTGATGTTAGTGTTGCACTTGCAATTATTTAGCAAGAGAAAAGAATACTTCATACTGTGTCGTTTCCCTTTTCGACAATCTTGAGGCCTACCATAAAACATCCCATCCGCACGAACCACGAACGATATTGGCAATAACTTCGGATTTCTTTCGCTGGGGTTCAGGCCCACACCCAACGAAGTGTCATGTGCTGTCTTCAAGTCCGATTATGGGATAAATGCATTTCATGTTACCAATTGCTCGAACTTTGATCCTCTATTTCGGATATACGTTTCATGATAGGTCTACAGATCACTGTATATGTACCTAGTTCTCATATTATAGGTAATTGAAAAGTGCACAAAACTGATTTATTTCCTGTAAAATATAAACGTAGTTTTATTTCTAGTCAATACAGAATTAAATCTTCATTTCTTTTTTATTTCTATGCTTTGCTTAAAAGAAGTAATTTGATTTTGCATGTGAGCATTGTCGTAAAATAAAGTGACCAAGTGAACATGATTCATTTATTTTGTCACGCAATTTTTTTAATGTCATCATTATTTTGTAAATAATTATAGAAATAAGAATGCGATCACGAGATAACGTTTAAAAAATGAATTCTTTTTAAAATAGAATTGTATTGACTTATTTTTTTGGATGAGACAATTTCTGATGTAGTTGAATAGAAAGAATATTCCATAAAATGTCATACTGCAATGTAAATGTTACGTAATCGTACTCACTTTCAGTAGATCGACAACAACGGTCATAACGATGTGTGTTATCTATATTACATGTATTGATGTCATAAAATAAATAATCAGCATTTAAATAATAATCAATGTCTTTATTCATTTAAACGTTTACATGTATTTAAAATAATTAAAATATAGACAACTAAATGACAAATCGCCAAATGGCTTAAATGTGCGATTTTTTGTTACAAACTTATATTTTTATAACGTAGGCCACAACAACAGCAGGTGGGTATTACTACTGAGAAAAATATAATTTTAGGGAATAATAATAGGGTGGCGTCAAAATCTTAAAAGTGTTGCAAAGATCATCATGACGCCCGTAATATCTTTTGTATAAGTCGAAACGAACACGTTCAATAACTCAGGAGCAAGGATTCGTGTATTGTGCAGGAAGCAAAAGAACGAAAAGATCTGATCACCTCCCACAGACTTTTTTTTCTCTGCCGACGTTAACTATATGACTATACAATGTGTGCAGAGTATAAAGTAGGTACCTGCATTGCTGTGGAAGGAACGACTTGGCGTGGAAGGAACGACTTGGGCGACCAAGCGCAGGGCACGCCGCAATAGCGGCGGTAAGGCCCATCATGGAGGATTGGCTAGAGAGGCGACACGGAAGCCTCTCGTACCGACTGACGCAGGTGATCTCCGGGAAGGGGTGCTTCGGGGACCACCTGCATCGGATCAGGAAGGAGCCAACGCCTGAGTGTCATCACTGTGACGCGAGCGAGGACTCAGGGCTGCACACGCTGGCGGACTGACCGGCGTGGGAGGTGCCGAGGCGTGACCTCGTGGCAGCCATCGGGGTGGGAGTCCTCTCGCTCGGCAGCATGATTGCGGCAATGGTGCGGAGCGCGAGCGCGTGGGCCGCCGCCACCTCCTTCTGCGAGCATGTGATGCTCGCGAAGGAGATGGCGGAGCGCGCCCGGGAGAGGTTCAGAACCCTCCCGGCCCGCCGAGCCCGCAACATGCTCGCCTCGCGTCGCAGGCGACTCAGGCGCCGGAGGTCGCTTAACGACCTCCGTCCTCCATGAGCGCAGGCCTGGGGGTGGCAGGTGAGGCCGCCTGTCACCCCAGCAGAAGCAGGCCGGGACGGTGGGGCGACTAGCGCCCCTCACCCAAACCGGGGCAAGACGGGGACACCGTGGTTCCCAAACCCGAGGGGGCCATCTCGAAACCGGAGATGGCCCAGGGTCAGTCGGGGTGCGAGGGATATGCTCTATGGGCAACCTTACACCCCGGCGTCTGCAGACCCGAGACGGCGTGCGGTTTTAGTCGCTGGCTCTCTCGCTAGTCTGGCTGGCCGGCGGGGGGGTATCCGAGGGGATTTCCGCACGAAAAAAAAAAAAAAAAAGGTACCTGCATTGCTTGATGTGTTCTATACTCGTAAATACATATAACCCCCCCCCTTATCAGCTTGCTTCGTGGAACAACCTTCATTTCAATTATATTGATTACAATAAAATTACTATGCATGTTTGTGAAATTTAAGCACTTTACATAATATACTATATTGGAGAGCAATTTATTCTCAAACATCACGTAACAGTTACTCGAAAAATATTCATAAAATACCTACTAAGTAAGAAAATCTTTTAAGTCAAAATCCTTCATCTTTTTGTGAGTGGCTTCTACAGCAGAAGCGTCACAGTTTAGCAGGGTTAAATCAGGTAGGATCATGTAAATTATACCTACATTTTTATAAAATTATTGACGGCGAGCCACAAATATCCAAGTACCTACAATAAAAATCTGGTCAAAATTAAACGATAATAGTAATTAATTATCACAAATTATCGGTCAGTTTTTATAAATATAATCTTACATAAGTACCTCTATAGATTAATCTAATATATTTAGAGATCATATACCTATCAAACAAAAGCGATTATATTGGTCCAAACAAAAAGAGTTCCAAGAAAAAATGTTAGATGGCACACACATTAATAGGTAACACAATAACACAAAAATAAAAACGCAGGACACAAAGTATAAACCGGGCATGCGCAGGCTACTCAGATGAGGTTGGCTATATCGCTGGGCATTTCAGAGATGCTTGTATGGTAGTATCTCTCAAAGTACTCGAGTTTTCTTTTGCCATTTTCAGTTACAAAGTTGATAGCGATACCCTTACGGCCGAAACGTCCACTTCTTCCAATTCGATGAATGTAGCTTTCATGGTTAATGGGCAGATCATAATTGACGACGCATGAGACTTGCTGCACGTCAATACCACGCCCCAGTAGATCTGTAGTGATAAGAACGCGACACGATCCAGTAAGGAACTGTCTCATGATCATTTTACGCCTACGCTGGCTCATTTTACCATGCATGCCTGACACAGTGAAATCACGTTCAAGCATAGCTTCAGTAAGCCAGTCCACCTTGCGGCGGGAGTTACAGAAAATGACAGCGTGGGCCATCGAAAGAGTATCATACAAATCACAAAGTGTATCCAGTTTCGCTTCTTCACGTTCAATATAAATATAAAATTGTTTAATACCATCCAAGGTGAGCTTCTCCCTTTTTATGAGGAATCGCACAGGGTCTTTGATGTAGCATTGATATGTGTTCAACAGATTATCAGGCATAGTAGCCGAAAATAAAATCACTTGAGTATCATCTGACAACATCATGTATACATTGTCAACTTGATTTTTAAAATTTGACGACAACATTATATCAGCTTCATCAAGTACAAACAGTTTAATAGCATCAGTAAGTAGTGCAGTGCGCGTTATCATGTCATCTACGCGACCAGGGGTTCCAACCACCACATGAACACCATTCACCAACTCTCGAACCTCTTCATATAAATTGGTGCCGCCAATGCAAGCATGGCATGTAACATTTAAGTACTTCCCAAGAGCTATCACCACCTTCTGAATTTGTAGGGCCAGCTCTCTGGTAGGGACCAAAATAAGACCTTGGCATTCACGGATACTAATATCAATTTGTTGAAGAATTGAAATTAAGAATATAATAGTTTTGCCAGTCCCAGACTTGGCTTGAGCTATGAGATCGCGCCCTAATATACACGGCATTATAGCGCGTTGCTGAAGTGCGGTTGGATTTTCTAAACCGTAAGCGTATATTCCTCTTAGCAATTCCTCTTTCAAATTCATATCTTCAAAGCTTTCCGCGACTTGATGCCAGTTAGTGTCCAGTGCCTCCTTCGGACATGTGGGGTTTTCATCGTAACTTTTTCCTGGGCGATTTCGACATATTGTTGGCCCTTTTTTGGAGTTCTCCGTTTTTGTAACAGTTGAATACTGCAAAATAAAAGATTAAAATAAATTACAAACATTATTACAGGCATTATAAACATGATAAACGTAGCGAGTTTGGGCTCATTTGTTTAGTCTTGATAAACTCTCTGATGTAAAATGGTATTCAGGGTCTAATGATGGAGTAGGAAGGCAGTTGCCATAGCATACAGCACGTAATATATAAACATTTTCACAAACTTTCACATTTATAACATCACTAGCTGTTGCTCGCAGCTCCGCCCGCGTGGAATTCTGATCCCGTTCCCGCTACCCATGGAAACCTATTCCCGGGGTGCAAAAGTAGCCTGTGTTATTCCGGACTATAGTCTATCCCTGTACCAAATTTCAGTCAGATCCGTTCAGCCGTTTTTGCGTGAAAGAGCAGTAAACGTACTTTTTTTTTTTTTTCGTGCAGGAATCCCTTCGGATACCCCCCCGCGTGCCAGCGGGGGCGGTTATGTCGGGCTTGAACCGACTAAAACCGCACGCCGTCTGGGGTCTGCAAACGCCGGGGTGTAAGGTTGCCCATAGAGCATATCCCTCGCACCCCGACTGACCCTGGGCCATCTCCGGTTTCGAGATGGCCCGTTTGGGTTTGGGAACCACGGTGTCCCCGTCTTGCCCCGGTTTGGAGGAGGGGCGCTAGTCGCCCCACCGTCCCGGCCTGCTTCTGCTGGGGTGACAGGCGGCCTCACCTGTCACCCCCAGGCCTGCGCTCATGGAGGACGGAGGTCGTTAAGCGACCTCCGGCGCCTGAGTCGCCTACGACGCGCGGCGAGCAAGTTGCGGGCTCGGCGGGCCGGGAGAGTTCTAAATCTCTCCCGGGCGCGCTCCGCCATCTCCTTCGCGAGCATTACATGCTCGCAGAAGGGCAATAAACGTACCTACATACATACTCACAAACTTTCGCGTTTATAATATTAGTAGGATTAGTATTAGGATGGAATTTATAATATAAGTAAGATAAACCTAGCCATAAAATGTCTAGCATACTGAACTTAGAAATGATTATGGAAGGTATGTATGTTCTATAGCACTTACCACAGTAATCCCAGGAACAGGGACATTGACGAGAGCCGGGAGAGCACTATGATCAACTCTTTTTTCTAAATTTAGGTATCTTGGCGTTTGAACTTCTATGCTACTTGGATTCTGCAAAGGATAAACTGAATATTATATCTATATCAATTAACTTAAAATAATCAGTTCCACAGACACAGCTATAATTATATTTTATCTGAATGAGTATCTAATTGAAAGATCAACCCAGCCATTGACTAAAAATGCACCTAGTCGTGCTCGCCAGGCAACGAACTAGCAACGCTCCGCACGGCTAATGTTCTGCTTACTGAGGTGTTAGGGGCCCATGGTTTGGTTTACTCGAAGTACTCGAACATTTACTTTGTATTTCGTAACGAATGGTTCTGACTCTTGGAATCTTCATAAAAGGGTTTGATAGTATTATAATGAAAGTCGTACATATGTGACTTAGATAGTTCTAATACAGTAAATCCAATATAAATAGGTTTATCTAAAATAATCTGGTCTGGTTTCATTTGTATTGCAACTAAATTTTCGGAGAGAATAGATGCACTATGGAAATAGGGATTCGCTACCAATTTCTCAGCGGATATTGATTTTTTGGTTCGATTAGATTTATCACTCCATTGATTAACCAAATGAATAACTGCTCTATTTTCAGTGTTTTCTAATGTCTTGCCGAACACACTGTTATTTAATAACTTGAAAAAGTCTTGTTCGAAAGAAGTTTTTGCCTTTTGTCTTAATCGAGTATTTAATTCTATTTTCTGTTTTAAATAAGAGCTTTGTCTAAAAGTTATAACTCTATGAACTTTGCGTAGTATTAACCCATGTTCTAGACACTTTTTTAAATGAATATAGTGAATAACATATATAGTTATACTTGTTATATAAATTTGCAATTAATTTATTTGTTTTACCGCCCGGGGGTATACATTTCTCGGGGCATATGGTAAGTCATGATGAATATGTAAGTGTTCGGGGTACAAAAGGTCCACCTCTAAAATGAAACCCCATTCAGCGTTATCCGCAATATCTTCAATATATAAATTATTTATTTCATTTTCACTCAAAAATCTAAAACTCGAATAAGGTAAGTATTGACACATGCTAAAACCATAAAGATTATTACAGTCTAGATATACTATGAAACTTTCAGACTCCAACGCATTATATTCTGGCATGTATTTGGGATTAGCTTTAGCATATCGATGGGAACACATGCATAAGCCCCCTCGTATCCCACTTTGAATCATTCTAACGATTGCCAAATCTGATATAAGTTCCAACTGAATACGTATATATCGTTTTAAGCAACATTGCGTCAAAGGATAAACTAGGTGCAGTTACGTAAAATGCCGGGTCCAGGGTATAATGTTGTTTACAAGTTTTTCGAAAATTTTGAAACACATCTGTCAATAAAAGTACATCTGTTTTTAATTAGAGGTCTGTATATTCACCCAAATCATTTATATGGAATTCATTCCAAATGGTTTGTGCATAGAATTGGTCATAGAATTATGAAAATAATACTTAGGTGGTAGAGTTGATTCATTGTAGCATTTCCAGTTCGTCATATAATCATATGGATAAATACCTTTTCGTGTGAGCAAATTAAATTGTCTTTCATCAGGAAAATGAGAACGAAAGGTAACAAAATCATTTACGTGCATTGTTTTAGCGAGTTTGTCTAAGCTCGTACCTAAAAAGTTGAAGGAGTCCAAAAATCTAATTTGCAAATACTCATTATTAGCAATAGGTATAAATTTCGTAAATGCTGTATATTTCTCTTTCGTTTTAGGTATTATTTTGATATATCCAGGCATTTCACCTAACTTTTTTATAAATAAATGACAGTCGTACCCGGATAAGTTATGAAAAAATATTGGGACAAACTTTGGTACTTTATACTGCAAATTACAATATCGATGTGCTGCACCTCGATATTTACCAGTGATATGACAATGATCTCTAACTCTATCCATGAATAATAAATTTTGACATATGTGACACACAACCGCGCGTTTAAAGTTATACGCATCTTTCTGTGTGAATATCATAGGTTCACTTTTGGATAAAATTCTACAGATTGATGTTACATCCGCCGTCAAGAAATCTATAAATTTAGAAACACAATCATTTCCACGATAACTTCTAAATCCTTCAATATTTGTTTCAAATGTGGACACTATGTTATATGCAAACGCAGCAGGCACGTGTCGACGCGTGTACGACGTATTAGCGGTGTCGAGTTGATCGTCGGAAATATGATTGAGCAATGTTTCAAAATCAGCATAAATGACGAATGGAATATTTTGTTTTCTATCGTAATTCTTAAATTTTATAAATGACCCCTGTTCTGGTAAAACTGTTACAACCCCAGCGCACAGATGTGTTTCAATTTGATTTAGGGTTGAAAAAAATATCAAACATGTTTCGCAAAAGTAAAGTTTACTATGATGTTTGGTTATCTGATTTCTGACTAGACGAGATAAATCTTTAATGAGGCAATAATGAGAAGATGTATCATTTTCCAAAAATAACAAATGAATGCTCTTAGATTTCTTGTTTATTGATTTATATAATTATAATTATCATTTTTTAACCCATAAACAAAAATATTCAAAAATTGTTTATTTTTTTCAAAGACAGCTATATCGGAAAGTGTGACGGGGAATGTTAAATCATTTACGTTTAAAACGTCTTGAAGTGGGGATAAGCAGAAACTCTTTCAGGATGTCGGGTTGTGGGATACAGAGCAGCCATAACACACCATAAAAAACAATATTTATCTTTGTTTTGAATATTTAAACAAGCTTTTAGGTTTTTTATAAATTTTGGTAAGGATATAAGATCCAGCGAGAGGTTGATATTTATTTATATTAATTTCTAAATGAGAGTTAGATAAAAAGGTCCAACCACTATCTCTCTCCTGAAACTCTTCAATTTTCTTTAACAATAACTCCGATGATGATTTATAAAATGTATCAAAGTCATAATTTAAATGAATAATATAATTTTTTGTAACGAATGACTTAATTTCCTATTGGTCATTTTTAAATAAAAGAAAGAAAGAAAAAAGTTCTAAATTAATCTTGAGAGATGTATGTTTCTGTAGTGACTGATCTATTAGATTTTTAATTTGTTCAGCAATTTTACAGAGAAATAGCTCCGGCAAAACATTTATTTGTTCACTAGTTGCGGTGATCCTATAACTCGCAATTCGTCCTTTAAACGAAGAATGAATTATGTCAATATTATCGTGCACCCTGATCACGCTTTTGTTTTTATGAAGATTACTGCGTAAATGACCAGACCATCTATTATTTTCTACTAATAATTCGCAAGCCGAACAGTAAGGCATTATTAGTTTTATTTAATAGATACCTACATTAACTAATGGAAACACAAAATATATCTTATAACTGAGTCTAATTTTCACTCATTTAATACTTACAACTAATGTTCACGATTTTCGATCCTCTAAGTTTGATAGACAGGCCTAACATGCATAATCATCACAATATTGTAATGATTATTCGATGGTAAGTAAGCGTCAAAATATAAATGAATTGCGAAGGTTAGGAGTCAAGTATATGTATTCCTAAAAAATATGGGGGATAGGGGAGGGGAAGGATTAAACGTGGGGGAGAATATTAGCGACGACGCCAGTACTTGTAATTTGTAAATAGTTCATAAGGTTATGTAATAAGTTTTATAATTAGATTTAAGTGAATAAAAAGTCCCAAATGAGTCTCCAATCATTTCCGCTTGGCGACGCCACCTACGCAGAACGCGCCACGAAGCTTAGCTACTGTAGAACTTTACCATAACGAGAGCCGCTAGCTATTTTTATAGTTTTTAAGGTCTAAAACTAATGTTTTTATTGTTAAATTTATGTTATTAAGTAAATATAAGGTATTATCTATAAGATAAAATTGTAAAATATAGAATCCGTGAGGAAAATAAAATAGGCAATGTAAACAAAGCCACTGATTGGCTAAAGCGGTTTGTAGGTAGAATCCAAAGGGCTCTGATTGGTCAGAGTACCCTATATAAACCGGTCATTTTCCTCCCGAATTCAGTCCGGAACCAGCAGCCCTAGAGAAAACACCTCTAATAAACAAGAAGTAAGAAATCGCTGTTTCACTGGAAAGACCCTTGAAATTGAAGTACCCTTCTGCAGATCATCATTCATCAAGCCGCAAGCATTTCAGAATCCACGCTCCCATCGGCACCTTCGTCCACCCGCCAGCACCAAGACCTACATACAGTTCACTCGCCGCCCGACAGAAACACCAGCGGTATAAAAGTCTTTAGGCCGCCATATACCTCTTGGCCGTCTATCCCGTTTCTGTCGTAACCAACATTTTTGGTCCTTCGAGCCGGATTGGGTCAACATTTTTGATCCATACAAAGCCGGATTGGGTCAAGATTTGAAGAATAGAAGATGCCAACCACAAGAGCAGGATCAGAACAATCGAAGACTTCAGAAGAAACCACCTCGTCGGACTGGAGCATGAATACGCCGAGTGAAGCGAGCACCGCCACGACGAGCACCGGTTCATCGACCACGGGTACTACGGGGTCCGCAAGTACAGTAAGCAGAAAAAAGCCAGTTCCGCTGATTCAGAAGCAAGCAAGACTACAATCATTCGATGGGTCAAGATTGGAGTCTGTGCAAGGGGAGCCGACTCGCACGGCGCCTCCGCCCAGCATCATTGAAGAGGAATTTGAAGATTCTGAGGAGCAGAGTACCATCACAGCCAGCCATACAACGTTGCAAGACAGTCAGCGAAGTGTCACTTCACGTCGGGTCGAAGCAAGCGCACCGACATCGAAGTATGAAGACAGTCTGCAGCGGCCTCACCCTAAGAAGTCGACCCGCAACACGGACACACCGTCCCGCTCGTCGCATAGAAAGAGAGCAGAAGTGCAAGCGAAGATGGCGTTGGCACTACGGGAGCTCGAGCTAGCCGAGGCGCGATCCAAGGTAGCTCGGGCTAAGCTGGAACTCATCGCCGCAGAATCAGAAGAAGAAGATGCTGGAGAAGAGTCGTACGAAATAACCCAAGTTGAAAAATGGGTCGTCGAGACAGGGGTCGGGTCCACCGAAGAAAGAAAGTCTCCTGAACGGGAAGAAAAGAAGAGCGACATCCAGGAGTTAGCTCAAGCTATTAAAGAGATTTCTCAGAAGTCGCATGAAACAATGTCATCAAAGATGGTTGAACTCCCTCACTTCAACGGATCCTGTGAAGAATGGTTGGCGTTCAAGAGGACCTTCGAAGACACAGCTGCCTCGTTCTCTAACATACAGAACATGGCACGCTTCAGAAGAGCGATCCAGGGAAGAGCAAAGGAAGCTGTCCAGAGCCTACTGTTCACCGCTGAAGATCCCTACGAAGTACTCAAGGCGCTGGAATCAAGATTTGGAAGACCTGGGGCACTAGCACTGGCGGAATTAGAGAAGATCAAGAGCCTACCTAAAGTCGCTGAAAACCCAAGCGACATCTGTACGTTTGCAAGCAAAGTCAAGAACGCCGTTCAAACAATCAAAGCCTTGAAGAAGCCGCAGTATCTCAGCTCTCCCGAAACATTGAAAGCTATCATTGAGAAGATGCCTCCAGCTATGAAATTCAGATGGTTCGCCTACCATAGAAGCCGAAGGGAGGAAGGCTTACAAGAGCTACTACTCATTGAAGAATTTTTAGAAGTAGAAGCAGACATGTGCGGTGACTTTGCCTCAATTGAAGAGCCTTCAGACCAGAAGAGGGGTACAAGAAGACCCGTGCATACGATTCAAGAAGAGTCTTCACATGAAACTGAACGAGAGAAGTTCAAGAAGAATTGTTCCATATGTCAAGAAGAGCATTTCCTGATAGAATGCAAGAAGCTGAAAGAAGCAAACATTGATGAAAAATGGGAAATAGTGAAGAAAGCTAGAACGTGCTTCAAGTGCCTACGGTTCCAGCATTCAAGAACCAACTGTAGAGCTCCAAACTGCAAGAAATGTGGAAGATGGCATCACACTATCTTACACTCCGACAAGCCGCCGAAACCATTTGAGAAAAAAGAAGAAGGAAGCTCATCAGAAGGGAAGGTCGCCTCCATCCACAACACCATCAGTGGAGAAAAAGCATACCTGAAGATCGTGCCAGTCGACGTCTACGGGCCGAAAGGGCAAGCTCGGGTGCTAGCGCTACTGGATGAAGGCTCAACCATCACGCTTCTAGACCAGGCGGTGGCAGAGACGATCGGAGCTGAGGGCAAGACAGAAACGCTAACTATTGAAACAGTTGGTACAAAGATCATCAAGGATTCCCAGAAGATACAACTGAAGATTAAAGGTGCCTTCAGAAGAGACAAGAAGAATATCACTGCAAGAACCATCGACGATCTCAACCTGTCAGAACAAAGAATAAAGAAGGACACTATTACCAGCTGCCAGCACTTAAAGAAGATTGAAGATCAACTTCTCTACACAACCGAGAAACCGAAGATGTTGATAGGTCAAGACAACTGGGGCCTTATCGTCACAAGAAGACTGAAGAAAGGAAAAACATCCGAGCCCGTAGCCTCACTCACTAGTCTAGGGTGGGTGCTACATGGGTGTGAAACGGGTTCCAGCGCTGCGGTACACTTCATCCACTACGGCAGAGCCAAGACAGCAGATGAAGCCATGGAAGACGTCATCCGAGAGCATTTCCAACTAGAATCACTTGGAATTCAGAACAAGCTGCCAACGAACGACAGCGACAGAAGAGCCCTGGAGATCCTCGAGAAGACAACGAAGCAACTTCCCAGCGGTCAGTTCGAGACAGGCCTACTGTGGAGGAGCGAAGATGAGTCCCTACCTAACAACTACAATCAAGCTCTACGACGCTTGGTGAACGTAGAAAAGAAGTTAGATCGAGACAGCGAGGTCAAGCAGTCCTACGAGAAGCAGATCAAGAACCTCATTGAAAAAGGTTACGCAGAGAAAACTTCAAACGTCGTCAGTGAAGGTAGAACCTTCTACCTACCTCACTTCGCCGTGATACACCCGATCAAGAAGAAACCAAGAATAGTCTTCGATGCAGCCGCCAAGTACGACGGAAAGAGCCTCAACGACGTGCTGCTACCAGGCCCAGATCTACTGCAGTCATTGTTTGGAGTGTTGCTGCGCTTCAGAGAAGGTCCAGTGGCAATCATGGCTGACATTCAAGACATGTTTCTTCGTATCAAGATTAGAGAAGAGGATCGGGACAGCCTACGGTTCCTGTGGCGAGGTGAGAAGAGGACAGGCAAGCCAGAAGAATATCGTATGACGTCAGTCATCTTTGGAGCAGCGTCATCACCGGCGACGGCGATATACGTCATGAACAAGAACGCAGAAGACTTCAAAGAGACTCGACCCGAAGCAGTGAAAGCCATCAGCCGAAACCATTACATGGACGACTATCTCCAGAGCTTCGAGTCAACCCAAGAAGCGAAGAAGATAGCCGAGCAAGTTAAAGAAATCCATGCAAGAGCAAGTTTTCATCTCAAGGGCTGGGCCAGTAACTACGCGACTGCGTTGCCTGACATAGAAGAAGCAAATAAAGAAGATTCACTGCCACTCGCGAAAGAAGAGAAGACTCTCGGTCTAAGATGGCTAGTTAAAGAAGACGCGTTAGCCTTCAACATTGGGCTACGCAACACGCCAGAAGAGCTGCTGAATGGGCAACGGACTCCGACCAAGAGAGAAGTCACGAGCGCCGTTATGTCTACATTCGACCCATTGGGATTCGCCGCGCCAGTATTAATACAAGGAAAGAAATTGATTCAAGAAATCTGGCGTACTAAGACGAACTGGGACGAAGCTATAAGTGAAAAACAAGAAGCAGCCTGGCGAAGATACCTAGAAGATGTATCAACATTATCAAGTTTGAAGATCCCGAGGTGCATCTCACCGTGCAGTCGA
This sequence comes from Cybosia mesomella, assembly GCA_946251805.1. Classification (NCBI taxonomy): domain Eukaryota; kingdom Metazoa; phylum Arthropoda; class Insecta; order Lepidoptera; family Erebidae; genus Cybosia; species Cybosia mesomella. The sequence continues at coordinate 20,674,856 of OX276390.1, read as the reverse complement.
AGCGGACAGCTGCATACATTTACCGATGCAAGCGAAGAAGCCTATGCAGCAGCCGCCCGAGAGAAGGACGAGCCCTGGAAGCCACAAAAGAAGACCCAGCCCAGTAAGCTACAAGTCTCCGCCAGCGCAGACAAGCGGTTATACATACCTCTGCACGAAGAACACTTGAAGAAGGCTGAAAAGTTATTATTGAAGATGAGTCAAGCCGACAGCTTCTCGGCTGACTTAAGAAATTTGAAGGCTAAGAAACCATTAGAAAATGCAAGTCGAATAAAGAAGATTGACGTCTACATGGGTGAAGACGACATCATCAAATTAAGAAGTAGAACAAACAAATTTCAAGATGAAGGCGAAAGAAAAATGAATCCTGTTGTGCTAGATGGAAGGCACAAAATCACACGCCTCCTCATGGAGCATTACCACAAGAAGTTCCTACATGCAAACAACGCGACGGTCATGAACGAAATCCGTCAGAAGTATTGGGTCCTCGGCTTAAGAACCACACTGAAAGCTATATCTCACGGCTGTCAGTGGTGCAAGACAAGAAAAGGTACGCCGGGGATACCACCAGCGGGAGACTTACCAAGAGAACGTCTTTAGCATCACCAGTTCCCGTTCACCAACGCCGCTGTGGATTACTTCGGGCCAATGCACGTCACCGTGGGGAGAAGAAGAGAGAAGCGCTGGGGGGCACTGTTCACTTGCCTCACCACCAGAGCTGTACATCTGGAGTTAGTGCCATCTCTAAGCACTAGCTCTATGATTATGGCACTCCGACGGATGGCAGCAAGAAGAGGAACTCCGAAGACAATCTTCAGCGACAACGGTACGAACTTCGTCGGGGCGAACAAAGAGCTGCAGCAAGCCGCACAAGAGAGAGGGATCACCTGGAAGTTCATCCCTCCTGGTTGTCCGAACATGGGAGGTGCCTGGGAGAGACTCGTAAGATCGGTCAAGACAGCGTTAGCAGCGGTCCTCGAAGAGAAGTCGCCGCCAGAAGAAGTGCTTCACACGCTCCTAACCGAGGTGGAGCACACCGTCAATTCAAGACCCCTCATCCCCGTCAGCATGGACCCCACTGAAGAGGAAAGTTTGACCCCCAACCACTTCTTGTTGGGTAGGTCATGCGGCATGTCAGCACCCGGCGAGTTCAACGACACCGAGTTGATAGGAAGACCCAGCTGGAAAACTACGCAAAGGCTAGCGGACCACTTCTGGAAGAGATGGATCAAAGAGTACTTACCCCTCTTGATGCCTAGAAAGATAGAGGGTAAGGAAACTAACGATCCGAAGATAGGCGACATCGTGCTCATAGTCGACGCGACGCTGCCGAGAAATTCGTGGCCCCGAGGCGAGGTCATCAAGGTGTATCCAGGACCAGACGGAAGAACTAGGATATTGGACGTGCGGACTTCGGGTGGAGTACTGCGACGGCCGGACACATCGAGTCATCATACTGGTACCTGCCACATCGTCGCTGCCCGAAGATGCAGTGCCACGCACCGTGGGGGAGAATGTTAGCGACGACGCCAATACTTGTAATTTGTAAATAGTTCATAAGGTTATGTAATAAGTTTTGTAATTAGATTTAAGTGAATAAAAAGTCCCAAATGAGTCTCCAATCATTTCCGCTTGGCGGCGCCACCTACGCAGAACGCGCCACGAAGCTTAGCTACTGTAGAACTTTACCATAACGAGAGCCGCTAGCTATTTTTATAGTTTTTAAGGTCTAAAACTAATGTTTTTATTGTTAAATTTATGTTATTAAGTAAATATAAGGTATTATCTATAAGATAAAATTGTAAAATATAGAATCCGTGAGGAAAATAAAATAGGCAATGTAAACAAAGCCACTGATTGGCTAAAGCGGTTTGTAGGTAGAATCCAAAGGGCTCTGATTGGTCAGAGTACCCTATATAAACCGGTCATTTTCCTCCCGAATTCAGGACCGCCCGAGCTGCCGTCGGGTGCAGTCGCAAGCCTCGCTTCGTCGCGCACTCGATCGCCGTCCGGACCTCAGTCGCGCGCGCGCTCTCGGCGACTGCGCTTGTGTCCGCGTTCGGACACAGCCGTACTCGCCGACGCGCGTCGCGCGCCACCCGACTTCCCGCCGTGTTTACGTCGTTGGGTCACGGCCGAGCAGTACGTAATACTCAAGATGTCTTCGTGGCGCAGCCCTCCAGGCGCGCACCCACGCATCATCCGCGCTTCCGGCTCTGCAAAGAGCCCGGAACCGCATCGAAACAGCCCTTCTCAGGGCTCGGCAGCCGCCGCTGCCGAAACAGAAAAGTCCATTCCAATTTCGACCGTTTCTAAACAGACAAGGTCTCAGGCGCCATCGTACACGGCGAGTACGATGAAGTCGCCGAAGAACCGCCCGCCCGCGAGCGCGGCCGCGTCCTCCGCCCCCCGGAGTGCGGATACCGCCGTCGCGCCACTCAGCCAGCCGCTCCCGGCTGTGCCGAGTACAAGCGCCTCTCATCGCGTCGCGCGTCCGCGCGCACGGCATGCCGCCGCCGCGCCGACCAGACGCCGCCCGCCCCATCCCGTCGTCGATGATGACCCGCACTCCTCCGTCGGGTTTCTCGACGGCCGTCACCGACTCCCCGGCCCTCCAGATGTCGGCATCAACAACATCCGATAACGACTCGGACCTGTCCCTGGATTCTATGTATTCGTACGGAACCCCGGCCAGTAACTCCGATGGAAAATTCGTCAGAATGACAGAGAAGATGAAGCTTCTTCAGAAAAAAAGTCTTACCGGAAGAAGAGGACGGTCAGGATTATACGGGTCACCGGCCTCAGCCCCGAGCCGACCTCTTCTACGCAGCCGCCGACTGCAGCCGAGCAATTGATGCCCCCCCCCCAGCCCCACAAACCAGCGGGTCCCTAATGGAGGTTGACCCCTCGCCCACGACTACCAGCGCCCGCCGTCAACGGAAGGAGTCCGAAGACGAAGCAACGCAGAACACGCAGGCAAAACGTTGGTGTGCCATCACAGACGATCGCACACCGTCGAACACGCAAGCCACGCCCCCGACGAACTCGTACGCACAAGCTGCGTGCGCCTCGCCCCCACCCGACGCCCCAACTCCGCAACCCGGATCGCCAACCGCCGCGCCCACTGCCGCCCCTCGCAGCGCGCCCGCGGCCAACACAGCCGCTCCCGGAAAAGCCAAGTACCCTCCCTTAGTAGTGGAGCGCCTGCCTAACTGGGCGTTCCACCTAAGGGAGATCAAGAAGCAGCTCGACAGGACCGCGAACGTCCGCCCCTATGGGAAGGGCATCCGCTTCCAGCCAAAGGAGGAACAGGAGTACCGTATCATCCAGAGATACCTCTGCGAACTGGAGAAGACCGTGAACATCTCATGGTTCTCCTACTCGCAGCCGAAGGACCGAAGCCTGAAGGTGGCCATAAAGGGCCTCCCAAGCGATGTGACATCCCCAAGAAGTGGAGGATGAGCTGCGCAAGCTCGGGTTCGAGCCGGAGTACGTGCGGAACATTCGTGCTCGGGGCGAGCGCCCGGGGTGCATCCTCCACGTTGTGCTCAAACGAACGGGAGATACTGTGCCGGGAATATACAGCGTCACGGAGATGCTGAACGTTCCCGGCATCAAGATCGAAGCCTGGCGAGGCAAGCGGAAGCCAGCGCAGTGTCATCGCTGCCAGAGTTTCCGGCACAGCAGCCAGCTGTGTCACCGAACTCTGGCGTGCGTCCGCTGTGGCGAAGAGCACCGCGCCGCCGATTGCCCTCGCCCACGAGAAGAAGCCGCGACGTGTGCAAACTGCGGGGGACCACACCCCGCAAACAACATCCGCTGCCCGGTATTCCGGAGAGAGGCCCGGAATAAGCGGGCGGGGACCGTAGCCCTATCTGGGAACATGCGTCGGACCCAACAAACCGCAGCCGAACAAGAAGAAAACCAGGAAGCGTCACTGATGGCTGCAGCAAACGCTCCCGTGGCACGAAACTCGGCACCAGCCAAGAAGCGAAGAAGACGCCGCAAGAAGAAGCCCCTAGCGGAACCCGAGGTGGCCCCAACACCAACACCACCCGACCAACCGACCACCGCCGTAGCTGCCCCCGAAGCCCGCCCCAACCCGCCCCAAGCGGTAAAGGCAAGCAGGAGGAAGGCAGCTGCCCCAACCCCGACTCCAAACCAAGTGGCAGTCAGCACGCATCAAGGAGACGACATAATCGACACCGCGATCGACGTGCTCCAAGAAGTGCTAGTAGCACTTCGCGCCGGCGAAGACAAGAACGCCATCGCCCGCTCGGTCCTGATGGGGATCACCCGGCTGCTGCAGCACCCATGAAAACCAGAGGCCGACAATAGAAGAACCTAAGCACTGAACACCGACGCCGGTCGCCGCCCTTCCAACGCATCACCCGCACGCACTAGCTATAGTGCGAGCGTCGTGTGCCGCGGACGGCGGCCGCAGCGGCGCCCTAACACCGTATCACGAAGCCGAATAAACAGGGGACAGGCAGACCGCACAAGCCGAACCTCGGATGCGTGTCGCTTGGAGCTGGGCCTTTCCCGAGTAATCGGGAATCTCACCCGGCTCGTGCAGACCGCCCGAGGTTCGTGAAGAGCGATCCAGCCCCCCCCCCCCCACCGCTTCTCAGCCGCAACAACAACAACAGCACTATGAAAGGGCCACGTAGCCCGCCCCAACGACCGGCCCGCGAGTTCGCGGGCTGAGATGGACATATCTCGCGAAGAGGACACATCCTAAAACGCGATTCCTTCGCGGCCCTGGCGGGCCGCGGAGAAGAAGATTTACGGGGCCCGAATTCAGTCCGGAACCAGCAGCCCTAAAGAAAACACCTCTAATAAACAAGAAGTAAGAAATCGCTGTTTCACTGGAAAGACCCTTGAAATTGAAGTACCCTTCTGCAGATCATCATTCATCAAGCCGCAAGCATTTCAGAATCCACGCTCCCATCGGCACCTTCGTCCACCCGCCAGCACCAAGACCTACATACAGTCCACTCGCCGCCCGACAGAAACACCAGCGGTATAAAAGTCTTTAGGCCGCCATATACCTCTTGGCCGTCTATCCCGTTTCTGTCGTAACCAATAAGATAAATAACTCTTCCATCACGTAGAAATTTATTTGTGAACACGAATGAATCAAGAGTTTTAGTACACACACTAAAATTGATATAACTAATTAAACAATTATATAAGGGTATTTGACGACTTTAGGTATTTTTGGTAGATAGAAGATGTAGACGGCCAAGTTGGTTAAATTTTGAGTTGTGTATTGTACAAAATAGCCCTATCAAGTCAAAGTTAATTTGGTGATGGTAGGTAATGGTAATGTCTTTCAACAGTAGATTAGGTAGATACTTACCATGGTTACCACAGGAACACGAACATTGCTGACCGGACTATAATGGTAATGATTCTTCTGTTTTTGACATGCATTTCTATGCTTTGCAGCTCGAGCAGCACGACGACTACTTGAATCCTAAAAAAGTTTAAATATAAATATAGTAATTAAAAATTTTAATATAGTATCTAATAAGTAGGTAATGTAAGTATATCTGATTACTTATGCTTACCTACTACATACTTAATTTTGTGCTTGTTATTTTGATCGACTATTTAGTTCTGAAGTTATGGGTGATAAGTATATATTCAGATTTCCTACTATATTTTTGCTATTGACTTTAGCACAATTAGCTCAGAATACCTTTTTTTTTTTATCGTGCGGAAATCCCTTCGGATACCTTCCCGCCGGCCAGCGGGGGCGGTTATGTCGGGCTTGCACCGACTAAAACCGCACGCCGTCTCGGGTCTTCAGACGCCGGGGTGTAAGGTTACCCATAGAGCATATCCCTCGCACCCCGGCTGACCCTGGGCCATCTCACCACTAACAGCATCGCTCATCCTGTCTCCTCTGAAAGCAGAGGAGTACGGAGAGCGATGTGTTCCCGCCACGTTGGGTATTGGCCGACGATCAATGCCAACCCTATGAAGGGGTGAAGGGGAAGCCATTGACCGCCGCCCAGGGTGTACCGGCCGCTCCGATTCCGTTCCCCCCGGACTGCAGCGGGATCGGAATCGGAGCGACACTCGAGGAGGTTACCCAACACACACCCCCCCAGGGTGTACCAGCCGCTCCGATTCCGTTCCCCCCGGACTGCAGCGGGATCGGAATCGGAGCGACACTCGAGGAGGTTACCCAACACACACCCCACAACACACCCCTAGCTCAGAATACCTACCTACCTACCCACCTAATACTGTAAGTGGGTGAATATTTCATATCGAGCATGCTTGAAAATAATAAATAATTTAATAAAAACATCAAAAACACGACTACGCTAAAAAGGCCGATACATGTTTGATAGCAATCATTTTCAGTCGGTTTATGATGTGACGAAAAAACGGAGGAGGTTCTCAAGTCGACGCGTATATTTTTTTATGTATGACCACGCATATCTTTTTACGGAGTAGTCCGATTTTAATAATTATTTTTTTATTAATTGATTATTTTACTGTATGTTTTTTTAAATTAGATTATGTATATTTTATGAAATCATCTTTTAAAGCTCTTAATTTTGAAACCTACTCGATCAGTTTCAGTGAAAATATTTTTAAACATTTTTTTTTACATTTTGGCGCCATAGGGGGCGTAATTGTTCGCGTCCGTAGGAGCTGCCTAACCACAACCCTACACGTGTCCCCCGGGTGGTGCTAAAGAACAACAAACGCCGAGGAGGGCGGCGGTCAACAAACCTACTAGGCAGGCTTAGCGGCCAGCTTCTGTGGAGGTAGGAAATGATTTCTACAAACCGTAATCTTGCGGTCATGTTTGTGAGAACGGGGGGCCTTGGCTTTATCGCCTGGGCTAAGAGGAACAAATCCTCCATAAAAAATAACCCCAAGCCAAGACACCCCCAATATTCTGCTCCCCCACCATGGCAAAGGGCGCCATCACCCAATAGCAGAAGCAGTAAGAAAAGGAAATATAGCAATTCTACACCAGAAGCTTAGAGTAAAAAACCGTTTTAGACCCTAAGGATGTATCGTGCATGCGTTTTAGACCCTAAGGATAAATCGTGCAATCGTGCAAGTTATCATCTCAGCGTTGTGCACCCATTACATCCGAGTTCTTAACCTCGGAGCGGAGGGCGCTTTCCGGTTTATCCTCCTCCACATGACACGGTCTTTGGCATCCCTGGCACTAAGACCAATGGCACGCATGTCAACCCTTATGACGTCAAACCAGGGGGCCGGTAAAAGTGGCATGGCCAGAATTTTGTTACCCACGTAACTAGGCAGTTACCGCAAAATGTGGCCAAATCAGCCAAGGCGGCGTTCCGCCATTTTATTTGCCATGTCCCGGACCCACTAACCAACGTAATAGCCATCCACCACAGTATACTCATCTCCGTATCTCACTCTGGCAGCGGCCACGCTTCGCTTCCGTGTAAAACGACAGACCTAATGATGGTTTTATATACCTGTCCCTTCAACCACCCTGTCTGGGCGAAAATGACACCCGCCACCTCACGCCACTTGGCCTACGCATTGGCAATGCGTGCCTTGACGGCGCACTTGGGGTCGCAAGTCATGTTAAGTATCTACCTGGTCCACGCGCTCGACCAAGTCAACGCCTTTGCGGACGGATGTGGGATGTGTAGAGTTCAATTTCATGTACACGATCTTCGGCAGATTAAGCGTCAGACCACCGCGCTGTTCTCAAATGCCTCCTTCCACGTCTTTACACGTCGTACGAAACTGTCCATGTCAGTGTAAACTAGCGCGAAATCATCGGCATACATAAGCCATGGAGGCTGATCATGTGAGTTTCTGGACACAGCGGCACTCAGAAATAACCTGGGCCCCCTTTGACCCTGGTAAGCACCATCTTATAAATGAACTTCCACCCCTCTGACCATTCGCACTTGTCATAGAGCTGTTGCGTCTCGTCTGGCGACAGTGGCGTGGCGTCGCAAGGAAAAGCAATTAGAATAAAGAAAGAGGGCATTCTAAATTCTAAGCTCTCTCTGGCCTATGTCGTTCCACCACCAAGTGTACTTGTCATACTTGCGTCCACCCTTAGACATGCCAAGCACCGCATTTGTCGCTCCAAGAACAACGCTCGACGTGTTTGTCATTGGGCTTCACACAGAGGTCTACGACAAAGCGACGATGTTAATCTCAGACTATGCTCTAGTTTCTCTTCGTGTATGATCTTGCAGTTGGCCACTTTACCGATATTGTATGTTATAATGACCAGGAAATCGATCTGATTGCGGATCGCTCGTAAAAGTGATGAGATATGCGGACTTCTTTTTGGACTACAATTTCACGATGGCAAGATCGACAGCCGCCAACATTCTGAGGATGTTCTCACCTTAGCGTTGCGACACAGCTGACCATTCAGGTGATTCTGGTAACCACCCAGAACAATTTCCTGTGAAAACGGTATGCTCAGAAGCACTGCTTTGAGTTGGTTCAAGAATGACGTTTTTCAAATATTTTTTTTAATAGTTTATTTCATAATAAATTACATATTATATGATTCATTTAACAACATCACAAAAACCTTTTAGATTTATCTGGATATTGGATCACTGTCGTTATTACTTTAACATACATATAAAAAATATAAAATCAGGTGATCGTTCCATTCGTTACCAAGTAGGAATTTCGTCCGTAATACGTACAAAACACGAGCAGGCTTGACTGGTAGAACATATAAGCAAGATTACGATAGATAACTGATAACAAACAAAAGGCATCCGGTCATAAAATATTAGTGTTTGTGTGCGATGATTCATATACAGGGTGTTAATAATAAATAATATTTTTATGTAATGAGTTGTAATTAATATTCTTTGAGCTTATGTTTAATGTTAGTTTGGTTTAGAGTATCTTTTAGAGTTTTTGGTAGTTCATTAATTAATTTAGGGATGATTATTGAAGTGTGTAATTTACCGTACATGTTAGTGTAGTCAGGAATAAGTAATTTAGGGTCTTTGTCACTTCGTAAGATGAATTTGTGTCCTTTTGGGACTGAATCTTCAATTCAGAATTAAAATAATTTTCAACGAGGAGAATGAGCTTAACTTTATCATGGATAGGTAATATACGGCAAAATTTAAACACTAGATTGTAATTTTCTTGGAACTCGGTCTTGATTTTTTTAGGAATTATTGTTTTAAAATTCTAAGCTGGGAGGTTAGGAATTCTATAAAGATGTGACTTACAGGTCCGACCGTAACTACTTAATCCGTATGAGTTTATTGACTCCGCTAAGGCATTATACAAAGACAAAAGCATCGGGAAGGGTATTTGGTATTTGATTATTGAAAAATTTGCAAGAATTGCTCTGAGTTTATCACAAACTTTATTGATGTGATCCACCCATTTCAGCCGACTATCAATTACCAAGCCAAGATACGTGTATTTTTCTACTTGTTCGATTGAGTCACAACTACATTGAGCAGAAGGCTCCAGTTTACTGTGAAGACAGTCGTGAGTGTGGACAATCAGTTTTAAGTTTTCTGTAGATCTATTTTGACTAGAGGAAACGTACAAAAACTTAGTCTTTGCAGCATTTAATGCTAGACCAGCATCGTGGGACCATTTTTGTAGTTCGTCAAATTCTATCTGGAGTAACTTCTGTGCTTGATGTATATTCTTATGGGCGGACAGTAGGCACGTGTCATCAGCAAATTGGTAGATTTTACACGATTTTATAATATTTGCTACGCTATTGACATTCGTACACATTTTAGCTTTAGGCACTTATCTAATGGGTGTCCCATCCCATTCCATCGATAAATCCCATCGATAAGCATCCTCACGAGCATAAGCTACAGGAGAACACCACGGTTACTCCGTTCTCCCCATTAGGTTCACCCGTGTTGATCAGCTTGTAGCTATTCTCAATCAACCGGGATCTACGTTTCCACCGAGGCCTGCAGTAACATCACGGTCACCTTCCGCTTGAATAATGCAGCGGCTAACTCCCACGCGTGACTGATCAGCGTGACAATATTTCAGGTTGCAAAGCAGAGTTTTCGAGCTTTATGTTTTGGGTGTAGCTTCCAAAGCCATGCCCATCCTGACACGGTAGCCCTTGCCCACTTGCCACATGAGGCGGGTGAAGCTCCTGCGCACCGTTTTGTGGCGGCGCCCTATCCCTGGAAAGAACTTTCCTAAAACTTTTAAATTCTTTTAACTATTTTAAATTACCATTCGTTTTTCTAATTACCATTAGAGTTAAAAATACTGTTAATTAATGGCAATCAGAAAAATAGTAATGAGAGTCAGAAGTATTTTTATCGAATACCTGTTACTTTAGTAGATAAAGCTTGTTAAGTTAAATTTAGAAATACCAAATAAAAATAAAAACCTAATATAATTACATTTCAAAACGCGAATGGTATGTAGAAATATTGTGAACCAACTCAATTTTCGAACAGGAGGACCCTTGTAACTTAGCAATAATTATAGTTGCACACGTGAGTCCGGCATAGTAGTAGACCGGTGAATGTCGGTGTGCATTAGACTAAACGAAAATACGTAGATATTGATTGATATGATATTAGATGTAGAATATCGTCGAATGGTAATTATGTGTGAGTGTCAGAACATTTTTCTAAGTCGTATAAAACGAGTTAGATTTTTTCTTTCGTAAACAAAAAATAACATACCAATATGTATGATGTATGAAATGAACCGCTGTTCCTACAGATTTTTTACAAAGATGCATCAGTTTATTAAAAACTAGGAAAAGGGACACGGATGGTAATTAGATTTTAGTCTTGGTTTGTTAAATTTCGTGTATTAATTAAAAATTCGATTTTTCAAAGGTTGCACCTAATAGAGCCCTAGTAAACAAAAAAAAATGTACTCGTAGGTTAAGAATTTTTCTACGTTTAATGTATTCTAAAAAATTCTAGAAAAGGCCGCGTAATCTACACGAACTGCAATATTCATCCAAGTCTGTACTTATCTAATTATTTAGGTATGTTAATCGTTGTATTGTATTGTTATACATTGATATACCTCGATTGAAAAATCACCAGGAACATCATTAGCTAATTATCTAATTAGGTAGGTATTTACCTGAACAATTATGATAAAATTTTAAAGGTAGGTAAGTACTTTACTTACCTAATTAATTATAATAACCGTGCTAATTTCAAAAGCTAAAATATTGAATTGCATCACACAACTTACCGACCAACACGATCCCATATTATTAACTACTAACAGAAGCAGAGAATTTCACAAGTCACTAATTCCGTAACATAATAAGCACTTATGTACGAGTTATTAGATACTACAGTCAGAACTTCGTATTCTTCGTAACAAAATACACGCACAGTAGACTGCGATTGAGTTGTTCACAAAGTTTGATAGAGTTAGATTATATTGTTACTAACACTACCTACCTATGCATTGTGTAGAAATATGCTATCTTTGCACTATGGCATTAGGTGATTCCTCGCTTCAGTGTTGCCTGCAGTGGTCTCGAACGTCATAGAGCGAGATCGGTAGAGCTGCCAGCTAAAATCGGTATATTTGTACTCAAAATCGGTATTTGACAAAAAAATACAATATTCAATCAAATTCGTTTATTTATTGAAAAAAACTTACAGACTAATTTATAAATAATTTTAGATTAAAAAAACGTATTTTCTTCCTACTACTTAAATTACTCATTTTGTGGCTTCTAGGGAGTTGATAAATAGTTATAGTGTTACTGTTATGCATATTTCGAGAAATACCGGAAAAATACCGAAATTTCGGTATACCGGTAATTGATATTTCAATACCGGTATGAAAATCATTCCGGTATTCCATGCCCTATCTACAACCTTACGCGAACAGTGTGGCGAGCGCATAGGGCTCTCAGCCGAAAGTTGATTTTAAGCAACACGCCTCAAGGGTCCCCAGTTGGGGCGGCCTCGGCTTGGGCTGCTGCTGGATTAATACTGGGGCGACCTAGGCCCACATTTACGAACAAAGCGCGGCGCGTGTTCCGCCCTCGTCGGCGAAGACGGAACCGCGGTTTATTTTGTGTAGCTCCGCGAGCTGTGTAGGCTCTTCGTTGAGCGAGTGTTATTGCATCATCGGGCTCTCCGAGAGCGTGTCTAGGTCTCCGCGTGCGTGAAATTAAACTCGGTGTGTAGTTTACAGCCTCAACCACTAGAGGGTTGGGGTGAGTCGGGGCAGAGTCAAAGTAGCTAAGGGAGCACTGTTTTATGTACTGCCTGATCGTCGGCAGTTCTAGGTCGGTGTGAAGCTCGACATTACGCATAAACCACGGTGCTCCCGTAGCTCGGCGCATGAAACGATTTTGTAGTGTTTGTAGCCTACGGATCCTTTGTTCACTAACATGAGCGAAAACCGGACATCCGTATGTCATGATTGGCCTAACACAACTAGTGTAAAGTCTGACTTTACTCCTAAGTGATAACCTAGAACGAGAGTTCACTAAACTATGTAGTCTACCTAATACGAAGGCGGCCCGATCGCGGACCGCTTTGAGGTGAGCTTTGAAGCTGAGGCGATCATCAAGGATGATACCTAAATATTTGGCTTGCCTAGCCCAAGGGATCGGCTTGCCAAACATCCTAATCTGTGTAAGTCCCTCTAAGGGATACAGGTCGCGCCGGTTCTGTGGATCAGCACGGCCTGACTCTTATCCGGATTAACCTCTATCCTCCATTTCCGAAACCATGCTCCTAGGGTGTCGGCCGCGGATTGGAGTTTTCTAGCTACTATGTTGGGATTAAGTCCCGAGTGGAAGATGGCTGTGTCGTCTGCGAAAAGTGCCGTCTTCACTTGCCCGTGCAAAGGTATATCTGACGTGAATAACGTGAACAAGATGGGTGAGAGTACCGCCCCCTGCGGTACACCAGCGCGAATGGGGTGAGGATCCGAGAGGGTCCCTTCCACTCGGTAGCGATAGCTTCTGTTCGACAAGTAGTCCCGTATGATGAGTACGAGCCTGTGTGGCACTCCCATGTGGAACAGCTTCCAAATGAGGCCGTTGTGCCACACTTTGTCGAACGCTTTCGCTACGTCGAAGAAGAGAACCCCTGTGAATTGATTGAACTGCAACCGCTGGCAGGCGTGCTCAACGATGCGGTGCACTTGTTGTACGCATGAGTGTTGGGTGCGGAAGCCAAACTGCTCGTTCCGAATGAGACCCTTTGCATCGGCAAATGCTTTCAGCCTATAACATACTAGTCGCTCATAGATTTTCCCTAAACCTTTAAGCAGACTGATCGGTATATAACTGGTCGGCTCGGACTTTGGCTTACCGGGCTTGGGTATCTCAATGACCACGGCCTCTTTCCATTGCTGCGGAAAGATGTTATTTTTAAGCGCTGCGTTAAAAATGTATGTCAGAAGGACGAGTAACCTCTCTGGGAATAACTTAATGACTTTATTTGTGATGCCGTCCGAGCCGGGTGCTTTACGCGTGTGCAAGCCCTTGATGATCTCCTTAACCTCTTCCGGGGTGACTGGGTCGATATGACCGTCGCTGTCCGGTGGTAACGGAAGTGAAGCTTGCCGTTCCACATCAGAGTCTATTTCGCGTACGTGTTCTAAGTCGGTGTGTAGGGTGCTGGGCGAACATTGAGACTCGAGACTTTCGGCCAGACACTCCGCCTTTTCTACATCTTCGAAAGCTTCTGACTGATTGGGCCTCTTTAAGGGAGGCATAGGGGCGACCACGTCTTTCCTCAAAGATCGAGACAACTGCCAGAAAGCGACGTGAGACGGCTCAAGATCGCTTAATGTAGCGTCCCATCGAGTTTGACGCATTTCCTGTATGCGAGCCTTAACGGCCCGTTCTAATCTGCGGAGACTAACCCTGTTGCCTTCGCAAGGGAACCTATCGTAGGCGCGCACGGCGGCGTTCTTCCTCCTCAGCAGATCACGCACGTCATCGGGGAGCTTCCAGCGACGGTCTTCCGTCTCGGGAGCCCTCCGAGAACAATCATTAAGTAACGATTGTACGTGCTCTGTGAAGGAGTCGATCGCCTCCGTGGTGTACTCTACGCTAACGATGTGATCTGGTATTTTGTTCAGATGTATGGATTCGGTCGACTCGAGTCTTTTCTCAAGCCGCGCCCAACCCGTAATCCACCTATTCGGGGGGGCTTGACCGGTATCAATGGGACCTAGTCTCTGTTTCAGTTCTACCATAACTGGCCTATGGTCTGAGGTAAGCTCGTGCAGTACTTCTATAGAGCACAAACGTAAGTTCACGTTCTTAAGAAGCACCAGGTCTAACACCGCCGGCCTATGTTCCACTTCATACGGGAAGTGAGTACATTCTAATGGAGCTATTATATCGTAGTTGAGCGTGCTCGAGTGCGATTCCAGGACCCTACCTCGGGTGCAGGTGATGGGGCAGTTCCACATGGTGTGTTTGGCGTTGAGATCGCCAGCGACTATGACTGAGGGTCCTAGTTCGAATAGGGCCCTGAGATCGCTACCGAGCAGCTGTTTGGTTGGTGACAGATAAGCTGACACTATGACTATTGACTGGTGGCCGGTCATCCCTAACCGACAGACCGAAACCTCAACGTTCGTCAGCGTTGGCGGATCCATAGGTGAGCAGTGCAGGGACCTCTTGTAATAGATCAGAGTCCCGCCCTTAGGGGAGCCGACCCTATCATTGCGAACTATGTTCGCAATATTAGGGTTTCTCTGGGCGGGCTTTAAAAAGGTCTCTTGCACGAGAAGTATGTCTGGTTGATGGACCCTAAGGAATTCACCTACCTGATTTCTTTTACCGGCTAAGCCGTCCGCGTTGAAATACCCTAACTTGAGTGTTCGTGGTGTGACTCTGTCAGTGTTCCGCGAATCCATTAGGGATTTACTCTGAAGTTAGCGAGGGCCTCGAAGACGGTCGATTACCTAATTGTGACACCTAGGAGTGCCATCGGGTTTCCCTCATTTGCGCGGATCTGCGCGCCCATGTCGCGCAGTTCCGCGTAATTGAGTATGCTGGCAAAGCGAGCAACGACTTCGAGGTCCGACTCCCCGGTCGCTGGCTGGCTCGCCGTGTTTGTGTGTGTTTGTGATTGTTGTGGTGGTGGGGGCTGCGTGTGTGTCCTATCAGCCTGCGACCGCGGAGGTTGTTGGGGGTGCGGCTGTTGCGGAGCTGGTGTTGGCAACAGAGGCTGCGTGACTTGAGGCGGGGGGACATATACGCTCATGAGCGCCGGAATCCCCGAAGTCTGGGCGTTCCTAGCCTGGGACGGCAAGGGGGGAACGCAGGCCTTGAGGAGGCTGCGTTGGGTCCCCATGGGCAGGGCTTCGGTGGAGCCGAAGCTGATGCTTGGGGCTGCGACTGACCTACGGTCTGAGGTGTACGCCCGGATGGGCATGACGGTTGTTGTTGCTTGGGTGCCTTCGGGCACCCGCGATAGTTCGCGGGGTGGCCCGTTTGTCCGCATAGGACGCACGCAGGTGGTGTCGAACAGAGTGCCCTATCCTTCGGACGGCTACACTCTGCTGTGGCGTGGTCCTCAAGGCACTTGACGCACCTTGGGCGGGCATAGCAGTTACGGGCTGAGTGCCCGTACTGCTGGCACCTGTGACACTGGGATATGATCCCCTTCTTGTGTGGCGGTTCCACGGTAATGCCAGCCAACTTATATAGCCTTAATAGCCTTGCCGGCCTCGGATCGGTCCAGGGTGGCAAGGACCATATCATAGGGCTCGTGTGTCCTAGCGCGGACCATCCTATGGACGCTGTGAATAGGGTGGCCTTGATCCTCCTTAAGGGATTTGGTGATCTCCTCTAAGGAGACCTCCTTCGGGATTCCACGCACGACGGCGCGGAGAAGCTTGTCCTCCTGTAGGGTGAAGGAATGGAACTGAATGTTCCTTTCCTTTAGGAGGGTGGTTAGTGCGCGGTGGTCCCTTGGAGAGGGAACCGAAACTTTAATACCCTGAGGGGTGGAACGGGCGGAGGTGAACTGAATGTACTGGTCGTTGCACCAGCTGGAGATGGCGGTCCACCGGTCTTTATCGTGAACGTATACGGGGGGTGGGGTGGGCTTCTTGCGAGCCGGGACGTTGGTGGTGGGCCCCTGAGTGGGCTTTACGCGCGCCGATCAGCCGCTCAAAGAACGTAACGTAACGTAACAGAGGAAATCGCCGTATATTATAATTATAATGATACTTGACTTTCAATCTGATAATTTATTCAAAAATGATCGTTCAGCACACATTAATGCAGTACCTACATATTTCAGGAAATGTGCAAATTTTAATTTACCGCAGTTTTTGATGTATTTTAGTGCATTCAATAGAAAATTACGTGATTTAAAAGAAAACATTTTTACCCCCTATCACACCGTTCAAATAGGCACGTTATACCCTTCCGGCCAAATAAAGCTTGTCAGCAAAATTTTCGGTTAAATCGCGAAATTTCCTACCAAATGAACTAAAATTCATCAAAATCCGCGATAACAATAAGATACATTTTATTTAACATATTTTCGGCTTACTAAGTCAACGTGTACCCAGTTGATTTTATTCGTATAGTTATTAATTATCGATTTACATAGAAATTTTACAAATCCGCGATGACAGGACTTTTAGTGTCATCGGCTTCTAGCCTATTTCGTTAACAAAATGAGGGAATTCCCCGATCGGCACTAGCTCGCCCGCGTCACCATTGTACCGCGACAAAAAATGAAGCAACCAATGGTGCGTTCCGAAAATCGACATCTTTTTGTTTTAAATGTGTTATAATTTTCATGATTAGTTTGAATTTGCATATGGTCTTTAGTTGTGCCCCACTTTGATTGATTTTATGTACTTAATTATTTTTTATTTTTTTTAAATACAAAATTTATGAGCTCGTAGCCTCTTGGGCCGGGGCCCTCTTGGGTCGGGGGCCCTTGGCATTTTGCCAGCCCTGCCACCCTATAGTTACGCCACTGTCCAGGGCACACACTAGCGCTATGTTTTTTCTATGCCTATATAGGCAAACGCGGTAGCCGCGGTCTGTTGATGCTACAAGTGGATCGAAACTCCTGAATCGCAAGCGCCAAACCGTTCCTTAATTTATCAGTGTACTGAGTACTTACGGTTATAGTCCCGTCATCCGTTACTTCATCATTAGGGGCAGCCTGTGGTGTTTCACTAGTAGAAGTATGTCCCACAGGTCGTGACGAAGACGGGGTGACGAGGCTACACTGCACGTCTGAGCGAATTCTCTCAAGTACGGCGTCATCCAACAAGTGACAGCGTTGGGCCCGCACCTGATCCGTCAGGCGCTGTGCCGAAACGTTGACAGATGGTTCAAGTTCCTGAAACAGAGGCAACATACGAGCACGGTACGTAGTGAGGTTAATTCCTCCCTCTGTAGCCACAAAATATGCCCGCATGATAATTTCATTTATGGAGTTTGTCCATCGCATGCGGTGCACATCACCACCGGTAGCGTAACGTCGGGTTCAATGTAAAATATAAAATAACATCAAATAAACCGCGTTAGAATCCGTAAAAAATAGTTTTATTTCAATGTGTAACATTCGCGTAAACTTCCGACAATATCTTGTGCTATTCTTGCTCTGGATCGGGTCAACATGTTATTTTATCTTGTTTGTTTTGAATTTTCATATTTTATTATTATAATGTATCTTATTAAAAACACTAACTCGATCCCGCGGCTTCGCCCGTGACATACTTCGCTGCCACTGTGGCACCCATTTAACCCATACATGCCTGTAATTTATTGTCGACGTTTATGATTACTGATGCCTGATACTATTGTTACAACGAGCGCCAATATCTCAAAATCTACTCATCGAATCTTCAGGAAATTAAACGCATTGCTAGTTTCGAAGTACTCTACCGATTAGTGTAGAACAATCTAGAACCGCCAACACAAGGTCGCACATATCTCGAATACCTATACCTACTTCTTAATGCAAGATTGTAGGTATTTATCTACAACCTTGAGCACAAGGTTATCCACCTTGAATGTTGGCGTGGCTGTACCTACTACTGTTGTAGGTACCTATCTCGAACGCTCTACTTAGGTACCTAACGTGCCTCTGCGACAGGCCCGAATCGAGCGAGCTAGGACTCAGGGCTGCACACGCTGGCGGACTGCCCGGCGTGGGAGGCGCCCAGGCGTGACCTCATGGCAGCCATCGGGGTGGGAGTCCTCTCGCTCGGCAGCATGATTGCGACAATGGTGCGGAGCGCGAGCGTGTGGGCCAAGCCACCTCCTTCTGCGACCCAGGCGTCTCTAGACCCGAGACGGCGTGCGGTTTTAGTCGGTTCAAGCCAGACATAACCGCCCCCGCTGTTTGGGTGCCCGAAGGGATTTCCGCACGAAAAAAAAAAAAAGAAAAAGGTACCTAACGTGCCTTATCTCAAGATGATTCTGGAAAATTCTACCCTCCTAATTAAGAGCTATAAAAGACGCCCGGATGTCGACACGAGTCAGTTAATTTTCCGAAGCTAATACATAATAGCGAAGCGATTCAAGAGGATTATACCTGCGACCTAAGCAACGACTGTGGACTACTGTGAACTTAATATTTTAAGCCACTTTTTTTTTCGATTAGATAAAAAAGAATTTCTCAGTTATTTTTTTTTATTAGCATTTTCACGTTCCATCGTGTTATGAAATTGTATTGAAATTGTGATTTCATGTAGCTGTAGCTACATGAAATCACAATTTCATAACAAAAATCATTACTTCAACTAAAAAACATGAATGGTGCAATGAATATCGGTACAACGTCGTCAGTCGTTGACCCAGCGCGCCGCCGGCCGGTTTCAACGACCGGTTTCAATCAGTTGTACCAACACGATGGAACGTGAAAAATGCTAATAATAAATACAAAATAAAATATTTAAAAAAAATTAAGCCGATCGAAAGAAAAAATCGCTCAAAACTTTTTTTATCTTCAGTACTATCGTCTGCCTTCGTTTTCGGGAGCGTTTCCCTAATATCCGGTATAACCTTGTGCTTTGGAGATTATAAAATTACTTATATGAAATCAATTGGCCTATTGTAGCCCATAGCACCCGATCCTCCGCCTTCACTTCGAATAGGACATATATTTATAGGTAGGTCTATATACTAGCACCCACAAGGGGATCACAGAATTGCGACGTTACTGGCCGTCAGTTTCACCTTCCTTATGGAGGCTCCATAAAGGTTCATAGGTCGCACGATTCCCGCGTAGATCCTCCCACAAGATGCTTCGGGACTGTCTTTCCCAACATATCGCGGACGTAATCCATACGTTCAGACAAAATCCAATAGTTACATTCATTATGGATATCAAAATTGTCAAAGATATCAGATAATAAATAACCTATTTCGACTGGCCTTCGTTGATGCAACCAACGACATCAAACTAGACTATAGACAGTAGCTCTATGACAGTTTATTGCATGTTTTGTCAGAAAAATTATAGTAAGAACAGCAATGTTCTTTTATACAATTTCATTTTGTAGTTGCAATGAGCCGGAACAAAAATATGATGACACTTTTCCAACTACTGACCAAATTTGGGGAATGATAGGCACCATAGCGGCTACACTCGCTGGCTGGATTTTATACACCCAGGTACCTATTTTTTTCGTTCAGTGGACTTATATGAAGAGTTCAAAGCTGCACTCAGACTCGGGTGTTAAATTAATTAATTATGTGACAAGTCATTTGCTTTACCGATAGTAGGGAAAACAGTGGCACGACTATAGAGTAGCATAGAATGATAAAATATAAAATTTATCGGTGGTTTAAAGTTCTGGAGGATTATTTAGTGGACTTCCAGTATGACCTTTCCGGCAGTGCCTTACCCAGATCATATAAACTCAGTTATGAAAATTGAAAAAGAAACCCTTCTACGACGCTGGTTTGCTGAATCTCAACTGGGTAATTAGGTTCTGAAGATAAAATTAATTTCAAAAACGTCTTTTTGGCAGGTTTACCTCTGTGTAGGTCTACAGCTTGATATCCTTTAAGAGTAGTTAAAACAGGAGCTATAGTTTTAGTATTTTATAGAAACAATGGTTTTTCCTACACTATAAAGGTTTCAGACTGTTAACCCGAACGCTCTACATAGCCAAACCAAAGCATAGCATTTTTTTTTTTACGTGCGGAAATCCCTCCGGATACCCCCCCGCCGGGGTTGTGACGTGTCTTGACTAAAACCGCACAGGGTCCTCCCCAAGTGTCCGTTGCCGGGCACCCCGCGTAAGCCCTCGAAAGGATAACCCCAGAGTTGCCGGCGGACTTTGGCCACCACTGCGGCCTCGCCTGGTGGGGTCGGGTTTTATCCCGCTTCGGTGAGTTGGCAAACGTGTGTAGGGCAGACACGACACGCCTCCGCCACGGCCTGCTTCTGTAAGGACGGCGAGTCGGCCAACTGCCGTCCTCAGGCCCCGATCATGGAGGTCGGTAGTCCCGGGCGTAGATGAGTCTGCGGCGTCCTCGCCGCAGACTGCGAAACTCGGGGGGCAGGGTTCTCTCCCGCTCCCTCTCCGCCGTCTGTTTCGCGCGCATTACCTGCTCGCAGAAAGAGGCGGCGGCGTGCCACTTGCTCCCGTCGGAGACCACGGCCCTCACCATGGTCTCCAACGAGAGAACGTCCACGCCCAGGACCGCAACGAGATCCCGGCGTTGACTCGCCCACGCAGGGCACTCCACCAACGTGTGGAGCGCCGTGGCTTTGCCAGGATCCTCGCAGTGCTGGCACTGCGGCGTTGTCTCCCGGTGGATGCGCCACAGATACCTACTTACCGAAACAGCCGTGTCCGGTAACCATCTGGCACTTCTGGTAGGAGAGGTCCCCATGGTCCCTCTCCAACCACTCCTTCATGATCGGTCTCACCGCCGTAATGGTGGATTCCCCCCACCTTGGGTGCTCAAGTCGCACCCTCCATGTCTCCATGAGTTCCCGGTGGAGCTGGGACCGCTGAGCCCTGATTTCTCGGGGCTCCGGCCTATGGCCCCGCTCCAGCGCCTCCTTGCGCAACTGGTACAGCAGCGCAAGCACTCTCGCTTCCAGGTCCCATGGAGGGGTCCCGGCTAGGAGACATGCCGCCTCGACGGAGATCGTACGATATCCCCTGATGATTCTGACGGCCATCGCTTTTAACGGGCGGTTTCATACAGCCACGTTGCGGGCCGCCAGTCTCCGCCCATACTGGGGCCCCGTACAGAGCCATGCTTCGCACGATCCCCAGGTACAGTCTGCTAGTGGGGGCGTTGGGTCCTTTAACGTTGGGCATCAGCCGCGACAGCGCGGCCGCAGCCCCCTCAGTTTCGGGACCAGACTTCGGAGATGAGGTCTATTGAAATGGCAACAATTATATTTCTTTTGTGTGTTGACAACACTGCTTGTACTCTGCCTGTTATGCATTGTCTCGTGTGATTGACTCGTTCGTCCTAATAAAAGTTTTAATATCTCAAACCTGCATTTTCTTCAAATTACCATCAAAAGGTTATGGGCCCAGTCCCGCAATCGAGGTGCAGCGTTTGAGATAAAATCTGTTGGTTAAAAACAGTATCTGCGGTAAAGCAGTGGTGCGGTCAGTGCGGTGTGCACAAATAAAAAATGGACGTCGAGTGGCTTTCGTCGAGTTCAGCGAATAATCCAGGTGTTAAGCTGGAAGGGCTGAAGAACTGGAACAGCTGGAAGTTCCAAGTTAAAATAATCCTTAAGGCTGCGGAGGTCTTCGAAGTTGTTGATGGCACAATCCCTAGGCCGCCAAAACCGACCGGTGAAGATAAAGATGGCGCGCAATTAAAAGCATGGCAAAGATGGCAAAGAGCGGACACAAAAGCGCAAGGAATCATTGTAACACGGTTATCAAATGCCGTAATCATGCAAGTGCAAAATGCAAATACCGCAAAGGAAATGTGGGATAAGATGTGTACCGTATACGAACAAAAATCAGACGTCTCTTTACATATTTTACAACAAAGGTTTTTTGAGATGAAAATGAATAAAGAAGACATGGCATCGTTCCTGGCAAAAATCGATGATATAGTCGCGCAGATTCGCCAAGCGAAAGGCGACATTCCAGAGAATATGATCATAACAAAGATTATAAGCTCCGTGGGAGAAAAGTTCCGCCATTTTGTATCTGCGTGGGACTCAGTACCTGCAGAGAAACGTAATCTGTCAGAACTAACAGCAAGGCTATTAATTGAAGAACAAAGAAACAAAATTTACGAAGAAAATAGTGATGAACAGTCGGCGTTTAAAGTGAATGTTACGGACAGAAAGTGCTTTAAGTGCGGTAAGCCCGGACATTATAAAAAAAACTGCAAAGTAAACATGAACAATGTAAACAAAGACAAACCGTTTTGTAAACAGTGCAAAAAACGCGGACATACACAAGAACAATGTTGGTTTAACAAAAACAGTGCTAAAAAACAAGTTCAGAACGACCAAACGTCTAGTAAACAAAACGCATTCATAACTTCTTCAATAACAATCAGTGCTCTAACCTCAAAATGTACAGTAAACAATAACTGGTTCTTGGATAGTGGGGCATCTGAACATATGTGCATGTCAAAAGACTATATCACGAATTATAAACAATTATTGGTGCCAAAGGATGTTATAATTGGTGACGGAACAGTGATAAAAGCTATAGGTTATGGAGACATTGAGTTGAAAGCCTTTGATGAAGAGAATTGGATCCCAACTAAGATCCATGATGTGCTGTATGTGCCAGGACTGCAAGTAAACCTATTTTCAATGAGTGCAGCATTGGACAAAGGTTATAAAGCAGAATCGACTGCTGATAAATGTCTTTTAATGAAGAACAACAGTGTTCATGCAGTGGCAGAAAGACAAGGTAAAATGTTTGTTATGAAATTCAAAACCGATAAAGGAGTGGCCTTAGTTGGCAAATGTACATCCGGTCTAAAGGAATGGCATGCTAAGATGGCTCACCAGAATATACAACAAGTCATTTCTATACTAAAAAGAGAGGATATAACCTATGAGAAAAATAGTGAAGAAGAAACCTGCATATCTTGCTTGAAGGGAAAGCAACATAAATTTCCTTTTTCGCCAGAAGGGCACAGGGCAACAAAACCTGGAGAAGTAATTCATATTGACATAGGAGGTCCAGTTGAAGAAATATCTTTAGGAGGGGCAAAGTTCTTCTTGCTAATCAAAGATGACTACACTAAATACAGAAAGGTTCATTTCTTGAAAAACAAATCACAAAGTGTAGAATACTTGAAGCAATACATAAAAGAAACACAGAGAGTTCAAGGACACAAAATAAAGATTGTCAGAAGCGACAATGCGAAAGAATTCCTCGGTCAAGACATGAAAAAGCTATTAAATAACTATGGCATCATACATCAAACAAGCGTTCCCTACACTCCGGAGCAGAATGGCTGTGTGGAGCGAGAGATGCGAACAATAGTAGAATCAGCAAGAACAATGCTCTTAGAGAGTGGTTTAGAGAAAAATCTATGGGCAGAAGCCATAAATACTGCTATCTATGTTATCAATAGAACTGGCCCTAGCCGTGTCAAAGACAAGACACCATATGAACTTTGGTTCGGAGAAACATATGATATCAAGAACCTACAGATCTTCGGAAGGAAAGTGGCTGTACACGTACCTACACAAAGAAGGCTCAAGTTCGATAGCAAAGCAGAGATAGGATACTTTATAGGATATGGAGAGAACACAAAAGGATATCGAGTGTACTTACCTGAAAAGAAGAATGTAGAAATTAAAAGAGATGTGGTGTTCATTAGTGAAGAAAAGTCTACAATAGTAAATGAAAAAACAGGAAATGAAGATATGTTTTCTGAAATGTTTACAAGTTTTGATTTACAGAAAGAATCTACAAATGAAAGAATTGAAAAGACAGACTATGAGGATAATGAAACCTTTGAAAGCGCAAGTGAGCAAGGATCAATCAATTCCTTTCATGAAGAAAGCATGATACAAGAAGAAATACAGGAAGTGCCAGAAAATATTCTACAAGAAGAAATTTTGTCAGATGAAATACCAGAAGAAATAATACAAGAAGAAAACTCAAGACCCAAAAGAAAAATGAAGAAACCTAAGTACCTAAAAGACTATGTAGTCGAAGATGAAGGAAAATCAAGTAACTTACTTACCTTTTCATGTGACGAACCCAGTACTTACCAGGAGGCGATGAAGAGGCCGGACAGGTGTATGTGGGAAGAAGCTGTAAGAAAAGAACTGAAAACATTAGAGGAAAATAACACATGGGAAGAAGTATCAGACATACCCGAAGGAGAAAATATAGTAAGCAGCAGGTGGGTCTTTAAAATAAAAGAAATGGATGGAAAACCTATCTACAAAGCAAGACTGGTAGCGAGAGGCTTTGAGCAGAAGAATTGTGATGACCTTACCTATGCACCAGTTGCCAAGCTGACCACCTTCAAACTGCTGATGGCTGTAGCTAACCAGAAGAAATTACCAGTCTATCAGATGGATGTGACAGGGGCATTCCTTTATGGAGATATCAACGAGAATGTTTATATGAAACTACCGGAAGGACATAAGACATGTAAGTTAAAGAAATCAATTTATGGCTTAAAAAAGTCTCCTCGATATTGGAATGAGAAATTTAATAATTTCATGTTACAGCAAAATTTTCAGAAATCTAAAAATGATCCATGTTTGTATGTAAAACAAAGTAACAATGATTTTATGTATGTTTTGATCTTTGTTGATGATTTATTATATTTTGGAAATAACACAGTACAGGTTAAATTGTTTAAAAATGCTTTATGTAACAATTTCCAAATGAAAGACTTAGGACTTGCTAAAAATTACTTAGGAATAAATATTAGACAGGATCTTGAACAAAATGTAACTGTAATAAATCAAAAAAAATATTTAGAAAAATTGCTAGATAAATATAATATGTCTAATTGTAAAACTGTTGCTACCCCTATAGAACAAAATTTTAATTTTGATTTATTACAGAGAGAAAATCCTGAAAGTAAGGAAATAGAAAAGGACTGTAGGAGTTTGATAGGCAGTTTGCTTTATTCTTTGTGTACTAGACCTGATTTGTCAGTTGCAGTGGGATTCTTCAGTAGATATGTTCATTGTGCAAGTATGGCTCTATACAAATGCTTGAAAAGAATACTAAGATATGTCAAGGGTTCCATTGATTTGTCATTAATTTATAAAGCTAATAATGATGTAAAATTACAGGGTTACAGTGACGCAGATTGGGCAGGGGATATTAAAGATAGAAAATCCACCACTGGTTTAATATTTTATATTTTTAATTGCCCTATTTCTTGGGGAACAAAAAAGCAATCTTGTGTGTCATTGTCGTCCTGTGAAGCTGAATATATGGCCCTTAGTAATACAATAATGGAAGGATGTTTCTTAAAAAAACTACTTGTTGATTTTGGGTATGAAAACATTTTATTTGAAATATCAGAAGACAATCAGAGTGTAATAAACATAGCTTATAATAATGATAGTAACAAGAGGCTCAAACATGTAGATGTTAAGTATCAGTTTATTTTGGAAAAGGTGACAAGTGGTTCAGTTAATCTGAAATATGTATCATCCAATAATAATGTTGCAGACTTGTTCACTAAGCCCCTAGGCAAACAATTGTTCTTAAAATTTAGAGATGTAATTTTGTTCTAAACTTGTAGTCTAAGCTATAGAGTCATTTTTCTTAATTTTCATGTGTGGTGTAAATGTTTATAAGGTATTGAGGGGGTGATGGTTTTGAGGTGAAAATATAACTGTTGAGGGGGTGTATTGAAATGGCAACAATTATATTTCTTTTGTGTGTTGACAACACTGCTTGTACTCTGCCTGTTAAGCATTGTCTCGTGTGATTGACTCGTTCGTCCTAATAAAAGTTTTAATATCTCAAACCTGCATTTTCTTCAAATTACCATCAAAAAGGTCCGAAGTCCCATCGGCTATTGAGTACGAGCCCAAGGTACTTCATCGTGGGCTCGATGCCGATGCTTACGCCCCCTACGGTTAAAATGGTTCCCGCAGGTGGCCCCCTCCGAGGCCCGTGGAAACACATAGCCTCGGATTTGTGGAGAGCCACCTCGAGTCCCAGCCGCCGTATTCGACCCACGACTTGAGCAACCCCTGCCGTGGCCTTTAGTGCCGCGCTTCGGTGCGCTGCTCCCCGCGCCATAACGAGGGTGTCGTCAGCATAACATATTATGCTGACACCCTCGATCAACGCACCGCGCAGCACCCAGTCGTATCCGATGTTCCACAGGAGTGGCCCTAGGACCGACCCCTGTGGAACACCGCACGACACTTCTCACCGACCTGGCCCTTGCCAGCTCGGGTAAACTATAGCCCTCTCGGATAGGTATGCCTCGACAATGCAGCTGAGGTAAGGAGGCACTCCGTAATACCCGAGCGCCTCCCTAACGCAGCTCCAAGGTAGGGTGTTGGAAGGCGTTGGCGATGTCGAGAGACACCGCCACCACCACCCCCACCCCGCGAGACTACTTCCTCCGCCAGGCGCCTAACGCGCGTGATCGCTTCCACGGTGGAGCACCCCCGGCGGAAACCGAACTGATTATCTGCCAGATCTGGCCCCACGTTCGTGAGATGCTCGACGAGGCGCTCTGCAATAATCCGCTCAAAGAGCTTGCACACCTCGTCTAGCAACACGATCGGCCGGTAACCGGATGGCTGATCCGCCGGCCGCCCCGCCTTCCGGATAAGGACCAGTTTCCCCGTCTTCCAAGCCCTTGGAAACTGGACCCTTTCGAGGCATGCGCTAAAGAGCGCCACCAGTCGAGGCCCTAGTTCCTCCAGGGCCAGGACCCATGCTCGGCCTGGAATGCCGTCGGGTCCGGGGGCAGTACATTTCCGGGCTTTAAGCCGGAGCACTGCTACCCCCAGTTCACTCTCCCTGACTTCGGGCACATCGCTCTCGCTATTATCAGCGTCAGGCGCCTGAGGCGGAGCCATGCGCGGAGGAACATGTTCCTCCGCTCTCGCCGGGAGCAGGGAGCCCGGGATCCCCTTCAGCCGTTCTGGCTGGAGGCTCTGGATCAGTAGGGGCGCCCTTGGGCGGATTTTGCCCCTGACCGCAAGGTAAGGGCGCCCCCATGGGTTCTGCTCCAGAGACTCCACTACCGCCTACTACCTACCTACCGCCGACTATTGCGAATCTCCCGGATCCACGTTGGGCGCTCAGACGCCTTGATCGGGACGCTCTCCTGGAGGCATCCAAAGCATAGCATGACTTAGATCTTAGTCAGTCTTTCAGCCGGGCGTGCTAAATCAAAAGTCGGGTACTGAACATACAGTCACCGTCAAAAGTAGATGATCATTGCACAGATATCGAAACAAGAAACTAAGATGGAAACTATTAATTATATTTTAATCCACATTCTAAAATGTCTCATTAGAGTTTTACTTATAAGTAGTTAAACAGCATTTTCATTAGGACATAAAATACTTTGCGCTCAAAAACTCATTTTTAAAGTGCGCCAATGATCATCTACTTTTGACGCTGACTATACTTCGGTGAATCTCAAGGTCAATTTTTCGATTGCATGTGATTGCGATTATGCGACTAGATTGCTTCAGCAGTAGCACCCATAAGGCCGTCTGCTGCCTTCTGTGTATGCAATGCGAATTTCGTGTCAAAATGCATAGGAATCAGTAAGGCGCCGGCGCCCGCATGCGTGCTAACACATAAGGCAGCGGACGCTGTTACGATCTCATACACAACTGGCAACAACGTTGTTTGCCTTAGTTTCTTTTATCCGTTCGCGAGCACTTTAAAAAAATAATGGCCCGACTTCCAAGCTGTTACTGAGAAACTCTCAACCGAATAACATTTTTACTTGACCTCATACACGGTAGTCGCCCCGCTACCGTTGCACTATTGAGTCCATCATGTTTACAGCAGTACCTACTGACGATTGTAAGAAAATTATTTAATTCAATTTACCATTTTTATTGTCCCAACAGGTAAAAGGTTTTAAAAGCAACTACAGAGAGCTACAGCCTAAATCAAAACCAAAGTCTAGAGCAACTCGCTAGTGAGAAAATAAAATATAAAACTAGAAATTATAACAAATAAAATCGAAGTATATCTTTATTCTTAAAACTAATATGGCTTTATTGCATACAATATAACTGATGTCATTTAACGACCCATACACCCTAAACAACAATAATAAAAATAACAAAAATATAGTGACTTTCGGTCACTGATTTAGAATTTTACTACTAATATAGACAGCTGATTTCAACCGTCACGATGTAATTACACCGACCGTACTCACGTGTACAGTACACAGCGTATATCTACAGCTTGATATCTTTCTAGAGTAGCCCCGAAACGCATAATATATCAGAGGGTTATGAATATCTAGGACGTGTCCAGGTAGCTCACTTGGTCAGAGTATTCCCCCTGTAAGAGACTGGTCGCCGGTTCAAGTCCCGTCCTGGATGTTAACTTTTTTCGAATTAAATCTAATTAAAATGAAGTTATAGTTTCAATATTTTATAAACACAAACTGTTGTAACTACTCCCTAAAGGTATCAAACTGTCCGGCCGATGTGCGATAGAGAGAACGCTCTACAAAACCGATCTTAGCCGGACTCACTTTCTTCTTCACAGCAACGTACCTAATAAAAACCCTGGTATTATATTATACTTACTTTACTTGGTCTGCACATTTTACATATTGGTTCATCAATGTTTCTGTGAATACGGTATGTGTAATTTGATCGAAATGAGACAATTACAGGTGTACACGAAAGGCAGAACATAAGATTTCTCGTTCATATTAAGAATAGTCCAACCAGTGAAGTAGGCACCGCCAACCTCGTCCTGTCTCTTTTTCCATACAGCACTTTCACTTCGGGACAATTCCTAAATATTTAGTGTTTCGCCCACGCAATTAAGGTCAATTATTATGGTTTGATCGCTTCAGTCATCGATTGACGTTATCAACAGATGCAACCTTATTATGTTCAATAAAATTCAAAATGAACGTGTTAAAGAATATTTCATTTTATATTTTAGCCAATGGCGGGTTGTTGTCTGCCAGAGGGAGAAGGGCGTGAGTATATGTACGGTTATCCTTTGTTGATTCCGTTTATATTGTTCACTTATGTTATTGTATATATGCTATATGTATTGTTACACTTTATTGCGTGGTTGCCTTATAAGCCAGCCGACTAAAGTCGTTGATTCATAATTTCATTACAATATATATTAATTATATTGTGCATGCTTATATGCCTATGTTGATTTAAAATGCACTTCATTGCGTCTTTGCCCTTTGTACCTCACACCCTGAAGCAATAGGGAATATGCATCATTTATTTATTTATCACTTTTTACTTCGTTATAACACAGTAAGTTTTTTGAACGTCGCAATTGTTCGCGCGTTCGATGACGTCACGTAGCAGCTACAGATTTTCGATCTTAATTATTGCTAATAAACTTTTTTATCGATGTTTTGTAGTACCACAGTCCCAAAACACTATACTCACCAGTTAGTGTTTTTTCTGTTCCAAGAGATGCCTTGAAAAAAATGGTGTAAAAGGCTAAACTAGTTAGTTACTTATCCAATATCGCAGTTACATTGTTATAAAAATCACTGATTGCTTATAAATTTAAATTGAGAAACACTTAATAATTCAGCGAAAATCCATTTAGCTCCACTTGGTTCTCATATTTTACTTGATGAAATTCATTGGGTAAAATAATATGATAACACAGTTTAATTTGAATTAATCTCGGAAAGTATTATACATTATAGTTAGGTAATGAAATTCGCTCTTAGGCTGGATTTCACAAGAGTAAATTCTTTCAATTAAACTGGGTTCTCACGATTTACTCAATGACATTCATGTGATTAATTAAACTCGGTTTATATAGTTGATGAAATCACCTCTTGATCTGAATTTCACCAGTGAAAATTCGTTGAACTAAACTGGTTATCTAAGGTTGACTTGATGAAATTGATTGACTAAAACGTCACAACGCATTTCAGTTTTTATTGATCTTGGTTGCCATCATTGGTGAAATCCGCTCTAACAATTACACGTGTTGTTTCCTCATGTTAGTGTACCATACAATATAAAACTCCTATCATGGAAATAATTAGCTTTTCTCTTAACACGACTAGCACAGTACTAAACTATGAATATCGATCTCCTACGCTGCTCTGTGACGTCATTTTCGATTTAACCAATTCTGACGCGTTTCGTAAATTCGGATGCCGCACGCGTATTTTGCACTTTTTGATTGAATTTTTATGCAATTAAATATAAACTAAACAAGAAAATAATGACTTAGTTTAATGTTAAGCCTAAGTTAAGTTTAAGTTTAGCGTATCGGGGCAAAGAAACAAGTGAATATAAATAAGTTGGATATTCCCTATTACGATCCGCTGATATACGTACGTCAGATATATAAAATAAACTATAATGCTCAAAGTATTACAGTTAACGGGCTATTTACTCGTGTCATGTAACAATTGTGTCAAAACAACGCATGGTAAATATCCTGTTAAATATTAATACTAACTACGTCAGAGTTGTGAAATTACAATTACAACTCGATATACATAATTTAGTATGTATTGTTCAATAAAAACATTGTGTCTTTAGAATATTTTTTACAGTCTTGTAATAGATACTTATGTTCGTCATCCACCTGGCCTCTTTTGAGCAGGTACACCAATATGTATTGGTATGGGAAAACGGGGACATTGTGGCGAGCGAAAAAGCGAAGTTTCACTCTTTCAATAATTTTCATGTCGACGAAACAGTAATCTGCGGTGCAACAACTGCCAGGTGTTCTGTGGATAACAGGTTTGGGTTTGAATTAATTTATTATATGTTGCGCTGTTTCGGGGCCCCATCCATATCTTCGAGGTCCAATTAACATTACCTGCAAACCGGTACATCTGCTGATTGAAGAATGAGGCTCTGGCGGAGGCTTTCAACTCGAGGTTGGGAGGTCACACGGCATCGGTGGTGGTGGAGGTCAAATGGTCGCTCCCATTAAAGCAGTATATGCCAAACCAAAAGGTGAAAGAGTATGTCAACACCGGGCTTCTAGGTGAAAGCCTCGGATGCAAACGGAAACAACTTTAAGATGATGATTATAATTGCATGTTGACGGTGGAAAATTAAAGTTGCTTGATAGAGCTGTAAGTATTTATCCAAGAAAATAATGAAGATTTAGCTGTAATATAAGTTCTCCGGACGAGGAAATTATATTACAAATTATATATTGAAATGGAATAGAATGGGAGCAATGTAGTACAATATTAATAAACCTTAAAAAAACCTAAATAGTTCCTGTAGTGTTAAAACCAGGGTTTTTAATGTAGATCAAGTTAAAAACTGTTCATTCTGTATTGACCATATCGTCGGTACCTACTAACAAACCGTCACATAAATGACAATTAATTTACCTGTTCTATACTGACCACCGCCGGATCACAATGCGGCCCAGACTGGGCAGAGTTGTGAAACGCCATGTTTCTTACCGGAGCAAAAAACACGGCGGGCTTTGTTTGTGTAGGAAGATCACGATACCAAGCCAAATTATACAATGTACATATACAGTAAATATTACAAAATCCTACCGTGGATCATAAGTGACAGGCTTCGCTTTGAGAGTCTTGAATATCATCTGATAATATTGTCGGTACTTCTTCTTCATAATAAGTACTATTTGCTTCCCTTCGAAAGGGTACTGAGCACTGAGTGCATCCAGCTCAAGGTGCCAGTACACTGCTGATTTAGCCACTTCAACGCTTGTGCTGTCTATTTCCAGTATCTTAGGGTGCTTTAACCATTCGTAAAGAGCTTCCTGAAAAAATATTCAATGTCAGTACTTACGACTTATCTTTTAACTAAATCACCCATATATACCTACCTAATTTGGACTTTACAAACACACAAATTGATGTACACTGAGTAAGCTTAACACTGTGCTAGAGCGACACAAGCAGGATCTGCTCGACACGGAAATAAATATGCTACGGTGAATATGCGGGGTCACATAAAAGTATCGCGTGAGGAGCTCTCCCATCTGCGGCAGTCTTCATGACCGTGTCCGTCCGCAGACACACTGCAGGAAGTTAAGTCGCCTTTGTCGGTACAGTCACATTTTGTGGCGACAACCTAGCTCTGTGAGTATGTATATGCCAAAGACCCAGGGAAGTGGCGGAGGAAAAGCCGGAAAACGGACGCGGGCTCCGAGTAGAGATTGTAATCCAGAAAACCGGATCCGGCAATCCGACGAATCCGGTATTAATACACGTCACCAGTACACCGTTGTCCGGATCTGGTGAATTTATATTTGGCAAAATAATAGGGCTGTCACGAATGTAGGTATTTTAACCGCGTGGTGCTTACACTGCGTGGCGAGTAGTGCGTTTGAGATTTGACACTTGAAAAATGTTCTTCGATGTCAGGTCGGTGAGTTCAAATATTACAATTTTTACAAAGCATAGTTATTAAGTGATTGCTGTGGTATTCATAGAATCATTCAATTCTATTCTGATGTTTTTTGATGTCACTGATCTCAGTTAAGGTTGATTATTACGTTATGTTTAGTTAGTTTAATGGTGTTGATTAATAATATTGATCTCTGATTAATCTTTAAAAGGAAGACTGCATCGCCAGCTCTAATGTACATACATTATTGTTGGAAATTCTAATTGCTTTTCGTTTTAGTTTGTGATCTTATTTGTTTCGATAGTTAGAATTTAACAGTTATCTCTAAAATTTGTCATAATAAAGTTGATTTCGTTTAAAGCTATCATATTTTTACATTTCATTAAAGGCTCATGATGAAACGATCAATTCACATTATATATATATATAACACACCTACCTAGTCTTGCCATAAATACTGTAGCAAAGAAAAAAAATCTATTGCAAATAACATTTATTACTTTTACAGTGTGTTAGTTTAGTACATACATATAAAACAATTTAAAATATAAAAAGCTTATTCGAAGTGGTCTCCATTGGCTGCAATACAGTCCTTTAAACTTTGAGGCCAGTTGTCAATAGAAGCACGCACTCTTTCCATGGAAGAATTCTTCACTGCCAATCGTATGGATTGTTTTAGGGACTCCAAATTATCATGGCGTTTAGAGCAAGCCGTACTCTCTAAAACTGACCATAAATCATAATCCAGCGGATTAAGATCGGGACTAGACGACGGCCAGTCTTTAGCTCTGATGAAGTCCGAAACGTTCGTTTCCAACCAAGACTGCGTAGACCGAGCTTTATGACCCGGCGCCGAGTCTTGCTGAAAGGACCATTCTTGGTTATTGAACATGGTGTTGTTAAGGGGCTTCACTACATTCTCAAGAATGGTATCTTGATACACTTATGCCTATGTTTTGATACCTTTTTCACAAAAGTATGGCTCAGTCACTCCTTCATAGCTAATACCCCACCAAACCATCACTGAAGTCGGATAATGCCCACGTTGCACTCTGTCGCCTAATTGGGAACCTTCCTTAGAGCTGTGAGTATAAATACGGTAATTTTGTTTGTTAAAATGTTGCTCAATTGTAAAAAAAAAAACTCATCCGGGAACAATTTTTTTTTCTTTTACCTTCCTTTGCGTACCGCTTCAGTAGTTGTTTCAATTTTACCACCCTATTCTTTTTGAAATTATCAGTTAAGAAATGACCAGAACGTCTCTTGTAGGATGCAAGTCCTAAGTCTTCTTTTAAAATACGCGACATGGTTCTAGGTGCTATCTTAATCTCCCGAGATAAAAACGTTGCTTTCGGGCAGGAATTCTTAGAATTCTTTCCCTTACTGCTTTGACCACCTTTTTCGTACGAACACTACGTGGACGGCCAGATCTTTTTCTGTCACAAACAGAGCAGGTCTAAGTCAAAGTCAAAAACCATTTATTCTGTATAGACCATTAATACGGCACTTACAAAAAGTCATAAAAAAATTAATCTAATGTTTGGCAAATGGACCACCGGTTCGAAACGCGGCCCTGTCCTGAGAAGACTCCGGCAAGAAACTCAGCGGGCTGTTTTTTTTTGGTCTATTTACAAACATATTTACTTAACCTAAGTACAATATTTCATTTGAGTAGCATAGAGAGAGAGCAAACAGTTCATATCCATGCTTGTTTGTCGTCTAAATAGTCTTGAATTTTATAGTAGCCTTTTTGGCAGAGTTTACTTTTAATTTGGCTTTTAAATTTATGAAGAGGTAGATTCTCATTATATCTATTATTATCCCGGTACACAAACATTTTACTAATACCAAGCGTATGGAGAGTTTTAAAATTGCATTTGGCTCCATACATAACTTTGTGTAATGCAAATACAGCGATTCGGTTCTCTTTATCACACCGCTCTATTTTAATATCGCAAAATATTGTACAATGTATTGGCGGCAAAATGAGATACATAACACAATGAACAATCGTATAAAAATGACAGATTCCAAATTCAAATGTAATATTTTGTTTATTTTTAATTGTAACAGTATTTATGGCCAGACTATGTATATATAAAGTCGTGTTAGTGATGACCGGGATAATCTCAAAAACGGAACGGACAGATTTTAATACCCGAATTTTCAGATTTGTCTCAGCCTATACTGCACCTTTTTCTGGGTTTTTTGCGGAAAAGCTACGGTTTCACCCCGCCGGTCAGCGGGGGCGGTTATGTCGGACTCGAACTGACCAAAACCACACGCCGTCTCAAATTCCAGGATGTCAAATAAGGCAATCGCTTCAAACACACCTGAGCTGACCCTGGGCCATCTACGGCTTTGAGATGGCTCCCTCGCAATACTGTGCAAATGTAAGACATTCACGGAATAAGTTCAGCTGATAAGGTAACCAACATAACTTGATTCAAAGACGGAACGTAGTTTGCCGGGTCAGTAAATAAATCCGGCCGGATCCAGTCGGATTGAAAATTACACCGGATAGCAATCCCTAGTTCCGACGTAAATGCCTCGAATGTAAGCGGGATTCAACGCTATTATGGTGATGTAATGATGTCTTCGAACCCACAATATTCGAAATAGCGGCCAAATGACGTAGGTTTACATGTTCAGTACGTACAAATAAATTGAGCCGACACACTTATCTGTCGTAATTTGTATGAGTTTAGCATGTAGAAATAATGTCTTGCAACCGATTAGTAGCCGAAAAATATTTGGTGTGGTGTTTGAATTACGCTCTCCTAACAAAAAGTGTTTGTAATTTTACGTTGCTATGCCTAATTTCTGAAATAATCCGTTACTGCTCCCAAAAGTTTTGTTTCAGGGCCAATCGAACTAAAGTGCCAACTTTATGATCACCCTAGTACACGCACTTTGGTCGAAACATTATACCAAATACTGATATAATTTTATGGTAAATTCATAATCGCCAAGCGGTTCTGCTATATGAGTATTTTGACATTTATTATGATGGTGTATTATTATGCGAGAGGCTTAGTGGAATGTGAATCGTTTATTGAGCGTGCGATATGACGGCTATATTTCTACGAAATAAACGCGAACGGAGACGCAGCTAAAAGCGTAAAATTCATATTTCATGGAACTTGATATTAAAATAAATTATTTTAGGTGGCTTACCCGGGGTGCCCGGCAACGGCCACTTGGGGAGGACACCGTGCGGTTTTAGTCGAGACACGACATAACCACCCCCGCTGGCCGGCGGGGGGGTATCCGAAGGGATTTCCGCACGTTAAAAAAAAAAAAAAAAAAAAAAAGGCATCGCATTGCCCATCATGGAGGATTGGCTGGAGAGGCGACACGGAAGCCTCTCCTACCGACTGACGCAGGTGATCTCTGGGAAGGGGTGCTTCGGGGACCACCTGCATCGGATCAGGAAGGAGCCAACGCCTGAGTGTCATCACTGCGACGCGAGCGAGGACTCAGGGCTGCACACGCTGGCGGACTGCCCGGCGTGGGAGGCGCCGAGGCGTGACCTTGTGGCAGCCATGGCGGTGGGAGTCCTCTCGCTCGGCAGCATGATTGCGGCAATGGTGCAGAGCGCGAGCGCGTGGGCCGCCGCCGCCTCCTTCTGCGAGCATGTAATGCTCGCGAAGGAGGTGGCGGAGCGCGCCCGGGAGAGACTTAGAACTCTCCCGGTCCGCCGAGCCCGCAACTTGCTCGCCGCGCGTCGCAGGCAACTCAGGCGCCGGAGGTCGCTTAACGACTCCATGAGCGCAGGCCTGGGGGTGGCGGGTGAGGCCACCTGTCACCCCAGCAGAAGCAGGCCGGGACGGTGGGGCGACTAGCGCCCCTCCCCCAAACCGGGGCAAGACGGGGACACCGTGGTTCCCAAACCCGAGGGGGCCATCTCGAAACCGGAGATGGCCCAGAAGGCCAGTCGGGGTGCGAGGGATATGCTCTATGGGCAACCTTACACCCCGGCGTCTGAAGACCCGAGACGGCGTGCGGTTTTAGTCGGTTCAAGCCCGACATAACCGCCCCCGCTGGCACGCGGGGGGATATCCGAAGAAAAAAAAGGTAGGCATCGCATTTTGAGAATGAGCATTTATTGGTTGTGTGGCGGTTTTTACCAAAGTACCAAGGGTTGCATTTCTGTCTTGCTAGCCTCAATGAAGTAGGACAGATATTTTATTGATGTCCACACGTTGGCGTCTTATCCCATCCTACTTACTACTTATATTATAAATATGTGAAAGTTTGCGAAGATGTTTGTAACTTAATCAAATCACGCTCTAACGTCAGAACGGATCAGGGTGAAATTTGGTACAGGAATAGATTATAGTCTGGAATAACACTTAGGATTTTTATCCCGGGTATAAGTTCCCATGCTCACACGAATGCACCACAGATTGCTAGTTCAGTGTCCACATTCATCTTTATCAAAGCGCCAATGTAGAGTGATCATCACCATCATCTTTGCATTAGTCCCGGTAGCATCTGAGGTTTTCACCTTAGAGTCCAGGGTCCGCCAATGGAGAGTAATCAATTTGCCAGTATGTAAAGTATTGAGATTCCACATATTGCCTGAATATGCGGGCCGAACACCTTGACCCAATGTGTACAAACGCCTTTATATAGTAAATACTTTTATCCACTCAAAATATATATATATTGCCCACCGCGCTGTTATTAAATATAGTATTTGACGACGTCCGTGTGGTAGCGGTAGAGCATTCGACCGCTACGACAGGGGGCGCGGGTTCGATTCCCCCTCAGTGCAAATATTTGTATGAATGAATATGTCTATTTGCATTGGTCTGGGTGTTTCTATGTATAATATGTATGTATTAAAAAAAATAATAGTATATAAGTATGTTTATCCGCATTCTGGAACCCATAACACAAGCTAGTTAAACTTTGCTTACTTTGGGTCTAGAGAGTGCTGTGTAGAATGAGACCGTAATCTTAGCAATCCATGGATTCTCCGTGCGGGTGCCGGGTCCATCGCGTTGCTGAGTTGGGAACTCGGGACAGTGCCTGGGACTTGCGACCCAAGTGTAGGTTTAGAAGGGGCCCCTTTTGTTGATGTACATCAACACTCACCTTCACTACCCAAGTTCCCCTCCCTGCCTAACCAAATTTGATACGAACCTACTAGTGCCGCTTTAGACATTCGTCCTAGTAATGAGCTTATTGTAGCTCTCGATAGGCCTAGATCTTTAAGTAGGTTATAGAGAGATTTTGCTAATTTAAATTGTGTAATAAAAATTATTATAGGTAAAACTAAACTGATGAGACGCAAGAAGATTAGTACGAAATTAATGGTTATATCAATTCCTCACCTGAAGAAACTTTTTACATCTGAAGCTGTCGTAAATAAAGTTGACATGAATCAACCATTTGCCGGTAGCTAGTGCGCATACCATCATTCCCGTGAATGTATCATTTGGCAACACTGCAATAAAATGTGTTGCCAACATCTCCATCTTTGTGTTCTCAGCAACAACTCCACCTAACTCGTTGATCATTGCTACAATTCTATCACGATTCTGTAAGGTGTTCAATGAATATCTTAGAGAAACTGACCTCATTATGGGAATTTCACCAGTATAGCTAATACATGCTTATCATTTTGTATTAATTTTATTTCCTTTATTTCCATACATAAACTTATTAATTATATTTTTAAATACATACAAAAACAATACATACATCTATTTAAAAATATAAAAAACAGTGCTCCACCGGTATCGGGTACAGGGACCAAGCTACCGGTGGTTAGGGCTCCAGAGAAAGGAACTTCCTCACGATGCGCGCCGTATCAAGAAGCACAGCCTTCTGCATCTGGCCCTTGACCCAACCGTCTAACCCGAGCCTCTTCAGGTGTTGGTCGAGGCTCTTTGCTATTAAACCGTTCACTGACACGACTATCGGCCAATGATTGCTGAGTCAACACTCCACATGTCGACAATCTCGTGGGCCAAGTCCAAGTACTTAACTTGTTTATCCTTCTCAGCTTTCACGAGATTCTCGTCATGAGGGATGGTAACATCAGCAATCAAAGCTCGGCGTTCGGATCGGTCTATCACCACAATGTCAGGCTTGTTGGCTACAACAGTCCTATCAGTGATGATAGATCGATCCCAGTACAATGTGATATGACTATTTTCTAGAACCGGCTCAGGAACATACCTACAGTACGGCATCTCAACTTCCACAAGGTTGTATTTCAGAGCAAGTCGCTGGTGGATTATCCTGGCTACTTGATTATGTCTGTGCAAGTACTCGCCGTTAGCAAGACGAGAACAGCCGGAAGTAATATGCCTGAGGGATTCACCAGGCTGGTGACACGCTCGACAGATGTCAATTGTGCCATCCCTCATTATATACTTCCGGTAGTTATTCGTCTTGATAACTTCGTCCGCAATCGCACAGACAAAACCTTCAGTTTCCCCAAAAAGGTCACCGAAACGCAGCCAGGACACGGATGCCAGTAGGTCTACTTCGGGCATGTGGAGGGCCCGATAGAATCTACCGTGTAGCTCGTTACTCTGCCATACCTCCCTTCGGCTGTCAGTGCCGACTACTATAGGTCTGCGCCAGTTCTCCTTAGCCAAACCGAGCGGGGTGAGCCCGGTATCTACGTTGACTACATCACGGTGCATATCCACGTTCGACTTAAGAAAATAATCTCTGAGATTGCACACCTCGCGATTATGAAGGGTCTTTGCATTTAAAAATCTCCGACCCCCACATTTCCGCGGGATGTACAATCTCATGACTGACGACCGCGGATGATGCATTCGAAATGCAGTCAACTGAGTCCGGACTTTCCTATCAATGGCATCGAGTTCAGTCTGAGTCCACTTGAGTATGCCAAAGGAGTACATCAAGAGTGGCATGACCCAACTATTACAGGCACGAACCTTGTTACCACCTGACAAAAGACTGTTAAGTACCTTTTTCAGGCGGCCAAAGAAACGTTCCTGTAACATTTGTTTCATCCCGGTCTCATTGATGCATAACGCCTGTGACATACCCAAGTATTTATAGGTCTCAGTTACGAGGAGTGATCTCAGGTTAGTGGAATCAGAGAGCTGTATACCCTGCGACTCCACCACCCGCCCTCGCTTTACATGAATGACTGCGCATTTTTCCACACCAAACCCCATTTTATTATTATTTAATTTTATTATTATTATTGTTGGAGACATTGGCAATATAACTATCAACTACGATTTTTTTAACATAGGAAAACAGCAAACTTACATTAAGTGTCTCTGAAAGCATAAAAACTTTTTTGTCACAGGCACATATTAAATTCTGCTTCAAT
The DNA here is from genome assembly GCA_946251805.1 of Cybosia mesomella. Lineage (NCBI taxonomy): Eukaryota > Metazoa > Arthropoda > Insecta > Lepidoptera > Erebidae > Cybosia > Cybosia mesomella. Next base: position 20,635,079 of record OX276390.1, on the reverse strand, counting down.
CTCCATGACTCCTCTGATGTGCCACTGGGAGAGTGATAGTCACTGTCTGGTAATACAAACAAAAATATATTAACACACTGAATTTTTGAATGTCGCAAATTTTTGTTAATGTTTAATTCATTAATCATAAATTAAAATGTCCTCCTATAAAAAAAATTGGTATTACATAAAAAAATTCATGCCATAGTAGATAGTAGTAGCCTTATCTGTTTACCTGAAGTTAACTCTGGTAATGTTGCCTTAACTTTAGCTGACACTTGCAGCTTTTCCTTGATTGGGCTGTAAGCTGATGCTTTCTTCTTAAGTTTATAGTTTTGAATATATTTCTGGAATGGCAAGTAATTTGCTGTCTTCTCTTTTCCACTCTCAATCAACTTTCGGAAGCTCACCTTCTTAGGAGTACTCTGTCTACTAAAACTTCTGCAAACACAGTTACATCTATGTGAAATACATGAGAGGTCATGATTGCATACATACTTTTATAGCAAAAAGGCCTGTTTAAGTACCATGACATAAAAACACTAATCAAATCAGTAGCCTATTATTTTATTTATTGAAAATATACTGGCTCAGTGATGAATGTGTGTCAATCAGTATCCTCAAACTTATGTGGAGGAACATGAATCAATGCACATTGGTCCCTTGTTGCAATCAACACCACTCATGGTGCCCAAAACTCAAATTTAACCATCTTAATGTTGCAGCATATTTTTTACAATAGGAGAGCTTTGGGATTGGAAGAATTTCGAAAATAAGTTCTGATGTTAGGTAATATTATGTCATAGTCTAAACCCACATAACTACTTTATTTTATAGAATAATAATGTACAATATGGCCCTGAAAGTTTTACATTAACATTTATGAATATACTTAGAGTATCTATAAGAGCACCAGAAACACCATTTTATTTTAATAATCAATTACACCTAAATTAGTAAGAATGTCTAATTGAAAAAGATTGAAATAGGTATTATTTACATAAGACTATAAGCATACAAGTTTGTAGCTAAATAAGTTTAGATAATATTTACATTTTGTGGAGCAATGAAGCATTGGTTTTCCCATTAGTTGAAGCAAGAAGTCATATTAAATGTCTCCAGACTATACTTAGGTAGACATCCCAGACATGCCAATATTCAAATTGTAACTCACTCATTCCCCAATTTTGTAAAGAAATTTTTTAAAGGACTTGAAGTGGATGTTTCTTTCTCATCCATTTTTTTATTACAATCAATCTCTTGATAAATATCCTCAACAGACCAACCTATTTGTCGCCGTACAGCCTTGGGTCTTCTGGTTTTTTCTAATGCTGGCACAAAATCTACACAATCTACAAAATCTTCCCCAGGATCAATAAAACCTGCTGTATAGTGTACTACTCGCTCCTTTGTAGTGACCTTAAAATGTTGCATCTTGACATGTTCCAAGTAAGCCAACTTTTCGGTAAACATATCATGGCATGCAGGACAGACAAAGTGATGCAGCTTAACATTAGTTGTGCATCTATTCAAATGTATGACATACTGGTCATATTGGTCATACTTTTCATCACACAATACACAAGTGACATCAATATTTTCTGGAATATCTGGCAGTGGTTGTGTTGTTCTCGATTGTAGTGACTGAGTGGCTCTCACAGGTGCAATTAGAGGCATGTTGTCAGATGCCACAAGAGTTTCATTGCTACTTGACCGCTGCAGCTGGTTTTGTTCAATTGTACATGTTGTCCTGCAAGTATGGGTGCCTAATTTACTATAAGACTCATTGCAACCTCCACACTTAATAGAATCAACATCACTGTCTGTTTCATCACTAGTTTCTTGGAAGCTGTTTGCATCCATGTTGTCTTTGAAATAGTTCTCATCATTATCACCTTCAGCTGAGACATATTCTTCAATAGTACTGTCACAACCATCATGCATATGAAATTCCTTGTTGAAGAAGTCATTATAGTCACTTACAGAAGACTTGTTTAAGCTGGTATCTAATAAAAACAGATGGAATTTACAAACTCAATACTGGTAACAAAGTTTTCATGTATCAAAATAATTTGGTCATCAGAATAATATAATCTAAATAACAAATGTAGTTTACAAAATGCAATAATTCACAGTGCAAGGATCTTACCAGGGCATTTCCTTAACAACATGTCAATCCGTTCACATTGTTGTTTAAACAAGTAAGCCGTACTTAGATTCTCAATACACGACGTACACACACGGTCAGATAAACCATCACCTTCATAAATCTAAAATAAAATCAAAAGTGAAAACACTGTATTATCACGATTAATTGCATTTACGCGCTAAACAAGTTTTAATATACATTCCAACAACACTGCAATACTAACCTGTATACTAGTAAAGGACATAACCATGTCCGATAACTTTATGGAGTCATCTTGGTCAAATATAGAACAAAATTCGCCAAGTTTCAAGCACAATCGACACTTTTGAAAACGGGAGCCCATTTTCTATCACTATTCTTAAAACTAACGAACATACAAGGCATCGCCCAGTATTTACATTTAATTTACACCAAGAAACGGTACTATAACATTTTACTTAAAGCTTTTCAAATATATTACACTAACCGTCCTTTTCAAAGTTGACCTCTATATTTATTTGACACTTGTGACTTGAATCACCTGACAACTAACACCAGTGTTGTCGAATTGAAAAACCTTCAGTGTTTTGCATTCTGAATGCAAAAGCGTTTTGTTCCCCCCGTCGCAATTGAATTTCTAAATTTCAATAATTTCTAAACTTGCTAGTATTATCTATTTTGCAGTGTCAATTCAATTGTATTGACTAAAATTTCGATAAGACTATCCGATACAGTATTATTGCTTTTGAAAATCATATATCGATACTAAATCTATTGCTACTGGAACAACACTCGTGTGATATATATATTTTTTAATAAATGCAAAGGGTACAGTGATTTAAAATCCTATCTTTCATCAAAATGTTGGTATTTTCGTTTTTTTACATTTATTACGAAGATAGTGAACAGAAAAATATGAAAATAATATATGTTCTTTATGAACCTAATATCTCGAAATAGATTTATTGATCCGACAGAGAACCAAGGTTATCGACATACCTCAAAGAATTAGCAAGCCGAAGTGGCAGTGGGCCGGCCATATCCACAGAACAATATACTCAGAGGAGGCCATATCTCACGAAGAACCGACAACCGCTGGGGTAAACGTGTTCTTGAGTGGAGACCGACACTCGGCAAACGTAGTGTATGTATGACGCCCTCCGGCCAGATGGGATGACGAGCTGCGAAAAACTGCGGGCAGATGCTGGATGCGGCAAGCTGAAGACAGGGCGCTATGGCGCTCATTAGGGGAGACCTATGTCCAGTAGTGGACTAGTATAGATTGATGATGGTGACGATGATAAGACGTAATGCTCAAAAGTCGATTTTAAAATAAGGGTATTTAAAAAAGTAAACTATGTAAGGGTAGACTTAAGAATGTACCAAGTCATACGTACATATGCTGATTCCATAACCGCTATCTGTTGTACAGTGTACCAGCTGAAATTTAGCTGGAGGGGTTAGGGGGAATATTAGTAATTTCGGTTGCTAATATTCTTTTTAAAAAAAAAAAAAAAAAAAAATTTGACTTAAGACGATAGCGTACGTGAGTTATAGTTAAATTGACAAATGTTTTTTTTATGAACTTTTCATATAAGATAATATTTTAATTAAAATAACCATTTTTCTTTTTGTTGGGACTTTTGAGCATTTACTTTGTATTGCGAGGTCTTAGTGTGCGTCGATTGTTATGAAAGCATGCGTGACGCAACGAAGTGTGCGTTACGCCAGCAAGAGTATTTTTCTTGTATTTGGATAATACCGACAATTAGAGCACTATGTAGTACAAAAATGCACAACTTTTCACATTTGTGCATATAATCGCTGAAGAGTAATTCACCAAAACAGATTTTATTGGGGTTATGTTTAAAAAAAAAGGTGGATGTGGGATGAACGTTACCAAAAAGTTAGCTTTTACTTTGAACTAAATGTACACATAAAATTTACAATTATAGCCCTTATAGTTTCCGTGTTTTTTAAGTTGAATAGGTGAATAGTACCAATAGTTAGAGCACTCGATCAAACATATGTATGCTTAATTTCAGCTGAAAAGAACCTTCAGTTTATAGAATAATCATGATATCAGCCTCAGCATTCCATTTCGACCGGTCTGCAGCGGCCTGCATCCACCGAGTCCCTGCGGTCTTTGTTAGGTCGTCTGTCCACCTTGCGGGAGGCCTTCCTACGCTGCGCTTGCCGGTACGAGGTCTCCACTCAAGAACCTTTCTGCCCCACCGGCCATCGGCTATCCGAGCTACTACGTATCTCCTCATTTCTGATTCGATCTCGTAGAGAAACCCCAAGCATAGCCCGATCCATAGCTCGCTGTGTGACCCCGAGCTTGAGGCTGAGGCCTATAGTGAGAGACCACGTCTTGGCACCGTAGGTCATCACTGTAACACGCACTGATTAAAGCCCTTTGTCTTCAAGGACTGCGGTATTTTGGACGAGAAGACGTTGCGCAGTTTCCCGAACGCAGCCCAACCGAGTTGGATTCGTCGATTGACCTCCTTCTCGAAGTTGGATTTGCCTAGTTGAACGGTTTGTCCCAGATAGACATAGTCATCAACAACTTCGAGAGGTGAGCCTCCCAATAATACGGGGGTGGGCGACATATGTACCTACATTTGACATGACTTTCGTCTTGTCCATGTTCATTTTCAGGCCCACCCGCTGGGACACTCTGTTGAGGCCTCCGAGCATAGTCCTGAGCTCCTCTAAAGACTTTGTCATGACTACGATGTCGTCAGAAGGTCGAAGGTGAGTGATGTATTCGCCATTGATATTGATGCCGAATCCTTTCCAATCCAGAAGCTTGAAGGCGTCTTCCATTGCATTGGTAAAGAGTTTCGGCGAGATGGCATGACCCTGCCTAATTCCCTTCTGCAACGGAATAGCCTCTGTGCTCTGATCCTGTACTCGGACCGACATGGTGGCGTTTTTATACAAGCACTTCAACACTTCGATATACCGATATAGTCCAGGATACCTGGCAATTTTTTGCACTCGATTACTATCAAGCTGATTTTCCATGAGTAGCTTCGTTTCCATGAGACGCCCAACTTTTTTCTGTGCGATAATTTTCGATAGTGGTAGGTGGTGGTAGGTAACAGAGGTAGCTGAGATAAAATATGTTGATTTGATGATTCTAAAAAGTGTTCAATTTAATGATAATTATCTAAATTATTCGAAAAAAAAATTGTCCTACAAAATGTAAGGTTTGGTCATAGAGTCACCCTCCTTCCAACATGTATCTATAACGAGGTCATCAAAAATGATTACTAACCAGCTGGTTTTTTTTTTGTATTTATTTAGTTAATATTTATATATATATTTTAACAGTAACATTGTCCTACAAATTGTGGTTAATACCACAAGACCATTTTTCTCATTACTAACTGTAGGACGAAAAAATTACGTAATAAGTTAGTGTATTCTCTGCCCAAATGAAACAATGTCCTACAAAAAGACAGGTATGTATCACTAGTCCGACAAGAATTGTGATTTTTCTATTTGTAACATAAAATACAGTGAAAACATTTTTTTTTTAAATTTAAATAATTTTATTTTTTAGTGACGTGGGTAGAAAAAATGTTATATTTACATTTTGTATTAAAAAAAAAAAATCTTCATCAGATTCATCTGATAAATCTTCGCTGCTTACAACGCTGTCATCTTCATCTATTTCACTGTCCTCATTTGTGATATCTGACTCTGTAATAACATGAAAAAATTTAGAAAATTATCTACTAATGCGTAATAAATCAATAAATAACAATAGTATCAATAGGGTACCTTGTATGTCAGAAGATAATTCCTCAAATGATGGACTTTGGGGACCATCAAACCAATAATATTAATAATTGCCTTCAATTATTGTCCATCCAAAATTTTCTGGCAATTTTTCTGTAGGGTACCGCATGTGTGCATTACACCATACATTGCAGATGAATGCAGTTCTTTTAATTTGTTGCAACAATTCTTGTTTTGTTGGTGGTAAACTGGAAGGATCATATCCTACGATTTTGTGTTTTAAAATTTCTTCATTTTCTTTATTTGATCTATATCCTTTTTCAAATAAATCATGCCGTCCTTCATTGATATCATTTTTTGTTTGTAATGAATACATTCTACATACAAACTCTTCAATAATTTGAACTACCTTATTCGATGTTGTTAATGCTGTATTTATAATTCGTAAGAGTTGAATAAACGCCTCTTGAAAATCATTTTTTTTTTAAATAACGAAAGGTCTCTTTTTTCCTTTACGGAAGAAAGCAGAATTATAATCATTCCCTGTAAAAATATGGCATATGGGGAGTGAACAAGCTAATTGATCTCCAAGCTTGGCATAAATTTCATTTATATTAAAGTACTTTTTTTTTACTCGTGCTTTAAATTAATAATTATTTGAATTTGATCTTTTAAATTCTTAAAATTTGCCAACATTATTATTGGTACATCAGAATCTGTAGTCCCTTGTCCAATCTTCAATTAAAAATTCAACAATTTTTTTTTTATGTTGTTGCTCCTCAATAATTTGCAGAAATCGGCAGAACGATTATTGTCTTTACGTATTACGTCATACTGAGTGTCTTCTTCACCTCTCAGACCAAGTTAAAAATCTTTAATACAAGGTTTTTTGTACTTGTCAAATATAATATATGTACTTCTTTTCTATTGTAAGTATTTTTAATATATGCTTCGAGATTTTACCATAACGGGTTGGAAGGTTCTTCAACCTATTTATTACAAAGTATGACAAGTATAAAATTGCTACATTAGTAGCAAATAATATTAAGTTTTAGACGAGTTTACATTGTAAACAAAGTAATAACCTGATACAGACTTGCCAGGTACTTGTAGTGGTAATTCTGTATTTTTAACTGATAGTAATAATTTAAACTAAGTGTTCAGACAACAGGAATGCCAGAGCTAAAGATAGCTCATCAAAACATACAAGGTCTTCCCGGCAAGGAATTAGTAATTGAATTATTTCTAGCGAAATTAAATGTAGATATTTTGTGTTTGACTGAGCATTGGCTCAAGGAGAGTGAGATGATGTTCAGTATAGACAATTACAATATTGTAAGTTGCTTTAACAGGAAGTCTGCTATCAGAGGTGGCTCCATGGTCTTAATAAAAAATGGTCTCCGCAGTAAAGAGAGGATTGACATCAAATTGACATTGTTAGACTTTCTGTTGAGCGATGTGCTGAGGTGGCCTGTGCCGAGCTTGATAGTTATATAGTGATTTTGGAACGTTTATTGGGGTCATGGACCAAATTCTTGGGATAGCATCAAGCAACAAAAAGAATCTAATAGTGTGTGGAGACTTTAATATAAACATATTGGAACAATGTAGGAAAATCACCCAATTTTTAAACATGTTCAAGAGTTATAATCTTGAAAATATATTTTGTGAACCAACTAGAATCACTGCTACAACTGCCAGTTGTTTAGATAATTTTTTTAGTGACAGTGTATACTTAAGTAAGTCTGTAATAAGTACGTTGCCCTCAGATCACTGTGGTCAAATAGTATCGTTTTCCAAGGGAAATAATAATCAACCTAAAGAGAAAATTATGTGTAGGCCCATAACCTCTAACAAAATTAGAGTTCAAAAACTTGTTAGAGAACAAGCTTAATACTGTAGCTTACCTAGGCAATAATCCTGATGTTCATTACAATAGTTTATTTAGTACATTAACTAATGCTTTTTCACATACATTCAAACAAAAAATGTAAAAAGCACAGTACTAAATCTAAATTCTGTGAATGGGCTACTGTAGGCATATAAAAGTAGACGAACGCTATTCGATTTATACACCCAAAAGCACCACAATTTTGACGGTGGTTTCATTGGCTATGTTAAAAACTACTCCAAGTTATTCAAAAAAGTATGTAGACAAGCAAATGCCATTCACATTAAAAGGAAAATACTTGAGGCTCCTAATAAAATGAAGGAAACTTGGAAAGTTATTCACAAAGAGTCTGGTAAATGTAAAATGAGGGATAGAATTACTAAAATTAAATTAGAAAACAGGGATATAACCTCTCCAAAAGATATTGTAAATGCGTTTGAAGATTATTTTACTAATATTCCATTGAAACACATCCTCTATTAATTCCAACGCTCAAAGTGCCGAGAGTGCCTTTCTTGAGAGTAATATCAGTTCTTCCAAATTTAACTTCAAACATATTGACCCCATTGACATATTATTAAAAGCATTTAAAAATCTCAAAATGAAAAAGTCTAAAGATTACTGGGGCATGTCAGTTACCTTAATTAGTCATGTAATTAATATCATTGCACCTGATTTAGCACTCATTTTTAATGAATGTATAGATGAAGGCATATTTCCTAGTTTAATGAAACATAGTAAAATAATACCACTATTTAAGAAAGGATCTAAGTCAGAACTTGGAAACTACCGCCCTATCTCTATTTTGCCAGCTTTGAGTAAGGTGTTTGAAAGAATGATGCTCAATCAAATGCAACTACATTTCAAAACCAACAATCTTTTCCACGGCCAACAGTATGGCTTTACTGGCGGGAAATCTAGCACCGATGCGGGAGTAAGCCTAGTTAACTTAATTTACGACGCTTGGGAGGGATCGCAGGATGCTATTGGGGTATTCTGTGATCTTTCTAAGGCGTTTGATTGTGTTGACCATCAGACACTTTTGCTCAAGTTACGTCAGTACGGTTTTGACAAAAATCCACAGAATTAGTAGAATCTTATTTAACAGATAGACTTCAAACTGTTGATGTGAATAACGTTAAGTCAAATGGATCAAACGTAAAAATAGGTGTACCCCAGGGAGCAATCCTAGGACCTTTTCTCTTCTTGGTTTACATCAATGACCTGCCTAATATAATTGAAGCACAAGCTGGCATAGTATTGTTTGCGGATGATACGTCGCTAATATTCAAAGTGGATCGGCGTAATACAAATGCAAATAATGTTAATAATATTTTGAACGCCATTTCAAATTGGTTTTCTGCAAACAACCTATTGTTGAATGCAGAAAAGACCAAATGCATTAGGTTTACACTGCCTAATGTGAGGCAAACAGACGTTGATATCATGCTGGGGGGGCAAAGGTTGGAATTTGTAAATAGCACTACCTTTCTAGGAATTACAATGGATTCGAAATTGCAATGGGGTGACCATATCACTATTTTGGCCAATAAACTCAGCTCTACTGCTTACGCTGTCAGACGGATTAGGCAGTTGACAAATTAATCTACTGCTAGGCTGGTATACTTTAGTTACTTCCATAGTGTGATGTCCTATGGAATACTACTTTGGGGGAATGCAGCAGATTTAGAAACTGTTTTTATATTACAAAAAAGGGCAATTCGTGGGCATTCAATTTGTTTAGGTAAGAGAGATTCTCTTAGGGAACGATTCAAAAATATTAATATTTTAACTGTAGCTTCCCAATATATATTCGAGAACATACTATATGTCAGGAAAAATATATCCAATTTTACAAAAGTAAGTGACATTACAGACAGAAATCTGCGCAATAAAAATAAACTGGATCCTTCCATGTTATCGGCTCAGCAAAGTTAGTGATTCTTTTAGGGGGGAAGGTATACGCTTTTATAATAAATTACCTGAATCGGTCCTTGGTATGCCTGATAATAAATTTAAAACCATTGTTAAGACCACCTTATGTAAAAAAGCATACTATAGGACAGATTATTACCTTAAAGACAAAAATATATGGCTTGAGCATGGTGCAGGCCCCTCATAATGCTACAACTACAGCATAATATTGTAGTAGGCAACCTTTTTTTACCATATTTTAACTTTTTAAAATTATTTTAACGTTTAACTTAGGTTAAATTTTTATTTTAACTTTTGTTTTTTTTATATACCTTTTTTTATCTTGACAGGAGACAAAAATGTACATTCGTCCATATTTAGTCTTAAAGAAATCACTATTTATAATATCTCGAAAATGCCGCAGTAGAGTTTGTTGCGCCGTTTCTTCTCCACTAGGGCCTAGGAAGCGGTGGTAAACTTAGTTTTAAGCAGATTTTGACGTCAAAAAGATGTAATTACGTTGCACTGTTTTGAAAAATAAAGACTTTGACTTTGACTTTGACGTATGTAATAAATAAAATCCATCAACTACTTATGTGAATGTCTGCTTCTGGAGGATTTATTATTTTAGTCATTCATTAATAACCACAGATTTGGGGGTCTTGCAAATTATTCCATTAGCATGACACAATGAAAATGGAGTAGTAGCTAGAGGATAACTTAATGATTTTTCTATTTCAATTTTATTTTTCAATGACGCATAAAATAGACGACCAAAAACATCTCTTTGCATCTTAACTTCTTTTACTTTTCCATTAAGTTTGACTTTTTGCGTACATATTCTTATATTCAAAATTTATTATTTTATTTTTAGTCTTTTGCTCTGCGCATGCGTACTGGTGGGAATCAGCTGTAGTAGCAAAATACAGATAATTTTTTTTTTTTTTTCATTTCAAATATATGTATTCTACTTGGAAGACCGGGACAATGTACCACGCAATTTGTTGAGCTGAGTGAGACGAAGTCGAGCGAAAGCTCCTCTTACCAGACTTCAGGATTTTCTTTGTCACAGGTCTCCTCCTAAACTACTAATCCAATCAGAACCAAATTTGGCATGATTAAAGAGGTCAATCAGAGGAAGGTTTATGGATATATTGAAAAAATTAATGCTACCACAGAGGAATGATCACCGTTAAAAAAATTCCAGATGGAATTACATAATAACCGCTCGAGACACTGTGACCAATCTTTACACGATCAGAAAGCATGTCCAGAGTTGTGACTTTCAAAAAGAATTTTCAAAATCGGACTTGCCACGGAGGAATGATCACTGTTCAAAATTTTCAAAATCTGATTCACGATGTCTCACTCAGCTCAACATTGCAAGCAGCGATTCGCCTTGCAGGCCTAGTAGGACAATGTTACTGTTACTTTTAAATTATATATAAATTAACTAAGTAAATAAAAAAAAAATCAGCTAGTTAGTAATCATCTTGATGAGCTCGTTATTTGTAGGACAAAATTGTTTTCGAATAATTTAGATAATTATCATAAGATTTAACGTAGTAAAGTCTAGTTAGTAATACATTTTTGAGAATCATCAAATCAACATATTTAATCCCTGCTACTCCTATTACCTACCACAATCGAGAATTATCGCACAGGAAAAGTTGGGCGTCTCATGGAAACGAAGCTACTCATTTCTAGTAATCAAGTGCAAAAAACAGCCAGGGAACCTGGACTAATAGTTATAGAATAATAGAAAAAAAAAACAATTCAATTCCAAATTCGTGTTGTTCGCCTTTACGCGCTGACGTAGGCTCATTAAACTTAGTGGGACCTTATCCAGCCAGTAACAGCACAAATAATCAGCAGTTATATGCACAAATGTGAAAAGTTGTTCGCTTTTGTACGACATAGTGCTTTTATTGTCGTTATTATTCAAATCCATAAAGGATACAAAAAAGAAAATCTTTTCTGGCGTAACGCACACAACCCACACGGCAACAGATAGCTTCAACATCGATAACAGGATAACGAAAAGTATAGCAATTTATAATAACGGTTGTTGTTGTTCTGGAATAATACAACAGGTTAATTTGATCTGAACGAAAACATTCACAAGAAACGTTTCTTGTGAATAATTTCGATTGTTGTAATACAAACACGAACATAGCTGGCTATTCGAACGCACCATGCACGATGTTTTTGAGAAATTGACTTTTTGCGATTTGTTTGTACTTGTACTCAAAGAGAATTTATGCAGTACGTTTACTTGTACTATTGGTTTGGTAGTGAAAGTTTGTAACTTTTTCATTAGTTTTAGGTGTTTTGATTCTGTTTTAAAGATAAATAGATTAGTGTGATATTGAGAATGTTATTAGACCTATTTTGAGATACCTATCTATCTTTTGACTAAAAGAATTCGATAGGTACACCGAGGTTTTTCAAAATGCAACCAGAACTTCACGTTGAGCCAAATATTTACATGAAAGCCTTCCCTCACTTTGATCGGCCAAAAGTTATAGGTTACATAGAGCTTCAAAACTTAAAGTTTGCTCGCCGAATAAATAATGAACGAGTACGATATGATTTAAATGTACATTTAGATAAAGCAATACATAAACCGGCAGACTTGGATGTAAAGATTACAGAACTACTTAAATTCCTATTGGAAAACGAACGAAGACTAAATTATCCATTAGAGACAAGTTTAGATCGTGCCAAGTTCTTTTGCTACCGCGGGCTTATGACTTGTGTAGCTTGTACTCCATATGAAAATAGGGAACCATGGAAAATCGTAGCGCTTTTATTTAAAGGGAATATTTATCTGTGTGCAAGGGATACGGACGAAAAAATTCACAGAAAACTAAATATGACAGATAGAGAGAAACAGTTTACTTCATGGGGGTATAAGTTTGAACAGTATCTTTTATCAGGTAAAATTTTAGAATAACTATTTAACTTTTTCATTTTTTATCAGTACAATTTATACCTACGCCTTTTGCATACAAGCACCAAGTGGGTATCATATTCAAGTAGGGTCACCTAGAAGGCAGTACTGATCACCCTGAGCAGTTTGTTTATTTTAATGTTATATTTTCAGATAAACCAGATGCTGAGCCAAATCCAGACATACCAGTAGATGAAAATGAAGAGTTTTCTTTGGTTTTCACCACACATTTGAATAATCACACTATAGTATATGGTGCTGAAATGGATGGCATACGATGTGACCAGGGACCAGTTTCTGAACCACCTATAGAAAAGAGTACAGATGCTATAGTAGATTATTTTTCTACTAAACAATTCATAGAGCTAAAAACAAATAGGCATATTGATCATCCCAAACAGGAAACAAGTTTTAGGTATTTATCATAAACACTTGAATTATTTTCGAAATAATATAGCACAATGTATAAAAGAGTTTATAATTTAAAAATAGTAATAATCACTAAGTATTACTATTTTTTAATTATAAACTACTAGCATTGCCACAAGGTTTCACATGAGTAAGTCCTGATCCCATGGGAATATCAGGATAAAAAGTAGCCTTTATTACTCGGGGATAATGTAGCATTCTAATGGAGAAAGACCTTTTGAAATTGGTTCAGTAGTTTCAGAGTTTATCAATTTCAAGCAAACAAATCTTTCCTCTTTATAATATTAGTATAGATATTAAGGCTAAGTTAAAGCATAAATTAGAAAAAATGTTTCACATCAAAGTGAAATTAATGAGCATCATCCATCATAATTATGCCTAAACCTATTTAGACCCCTGACGCAAAAAAGGAGTGTTATAAGTTGATGTAGGTGTGTGTTTGCCTGTGGCATTGTAACTCTCAAACAGATGGACCGATTTCAATGCGTTTTTGTTTCATTGAAAGCCAGTTTCCTTGCAGTGGGTCCAATATGATGTAAGGCATGTTTGTCCTATGATTACTTGATTAAGTGCTTGCCAGTATAATTGATAAATTCTATTTTTACTTTTTAAGGGTTTTTCCTTAAATTGTAATTTTTGGCGTAGGGGCTTTTTTAATTTTTTTATTTACAGTAATTTTTTTTTATTTTTTTTTCTATAATCTTACATATGGTATCTAAGTGGTGACGAAGCACCCATTATTGTTTTTTCAAGCTTTTATTTAACTTGCTCTGTATGTTACTATGTAATACACCTCTGCCTACCCCTTCGGTATTATGTACGTATGTTGGGCTCATTTGTTTTGTCTTGAAAAACTCTCCGATGTGACATAGTGCTTAGGGTTTGATGATGAAGTTGGAAGGCGGTCATTGAAAATCCTTAACTAAATCAGATTAACCTATCAAGTTTGGGGTCATTTGCTTGGTCTTGACAATCTCTCTAGTATTATATGATATTCAGGGTCTGATTATGGAGTACAAAGGTGGCTATTCTTATAGCCTAATACTCCTAAACTAAAAAAGATAAACCTAGCGAGCTTGGGCTCATTTGTTATGTCTTGGTAAACACTCTGGTGCTACATGATATGAAAAGCCTGAAGATGGAGAAGGTAGGTGGTCTGATCTGAAACTAATCAAGATAAATTTGTGTTGAGCTCCTTTGGCTGGTCTTCACAAGCACTTTGGTGCTAAATGACATTGCTAAAACTAATAAGTTGAAAATAAAATAAATAGTAAATAATGTTTTTTTTTCTATTTATTTTATTGCCTGTTGTCATAAATTGTCGTATACTATTTATAAGACGAGACTAATCTAATATTCACTAACACGAAATATATTACAGACGTTTCAAATCTAAGAAGTGGTGGTGTCAATCATTTCTAGTTGGAATAGACACAATATTATGTGGATATAGGAATGATGATGGCATTGTAGAGCAATTGAAAATATGTGATGTTAAGGATTTAGCCAAAAAAGCCCAGGTAAAAAGAATACTCATACTTCTGCATGTAAAAAACTGTCATCTGCAAATGCAAAGACACATACTTCTTTCAGCTTATAATAATGAAGTACTGGTATAGTACTTACAATAATAAATGTAATTCTGTTGTATTATTGTTAAACCTACTTTTAAAATAATTTATATACATAAATTTTCATTTAAGCTATGCTATCATTGGGTCTAGATAGCACTGTGTAGAATATTTATTATTATTATTTACATAATCGCTTCGATAGTTTATGCGAAAATTACAAATTGAAATAAATTATATACATAGAATTATATGGAACAACAAAAATTATATAATAATAATAAATAATAAATAAATATTCTACGACATTCTACACAGCGCTTTCTAGACCCAAATTAAGCATAGTTTAACTAGCTTGTGTTATGGGTTCCAGAATGTGGATATACATACTTATATACTTACTTTTTTTTTGTAAATACATACATATTATACATAGCTTATATATATATATTATATATATATATATATAAGCTATATATATTATACATATATATAGCTGTTTATTAGGTGTTATTTATATTTACACTTAGCCCCAAGTTTCAGTTGCTTTTCAGTAGATGGCTAAGATGGAGCCTGTCTCGTTAGTTGAAGTGAACCACTTAAACCACGTCCATCCATGCAGTCCATGATACTATATGTTCAATTTTTGTTTTAGCGATTTTGGAATCCAAATGTCTGCTTCAATTTTCTGGATACTTTTTTCACGTATGTGAAAAGATGTCTGGCAAGAAAAGTAAAATATAAACACGGACAAAATGCATTATACAATGTGCAAACATTACCGTTGGTGAGCATATTGTTTGAATGGCAACCAGGCATGCCTGTTCAAGTATCAGAAACTTATTCACATGAAGATGATCCCATACTTATGCCCTGGTTTATAGAAAATTTTGGTAAGATAGAGAGATAGCTTAAAAAAATATTGCGCTATTATAGAAAAATAAAGACTATTTGAGATTTATGATAAGTTAAATATTATGTTGAATAGATTTAAGTGTTTTAGAGTTCATTTTTCTCCCAGTAATTTATATATTTGTTCTATAGATAACTATAAAATAAGTATTTTTTTGTAAATTATAAGAAAATATAGACCTTTTAGTAAATATTTACTTTAATTTACTTATCCGTCCCCCCGGACTGCAGCGGGATCGGAATCGGAGCGACACTCGAGGAGGTTACCCAACACACACCTAAGTGACGTCACTACAGAGTTCAGTTGACGGGGATGATGGTGATGCGAGCTGGCGTGCAGGGTCCACACTGACCGATACCTGCACGCCAGCTTGCATCACCATCATCCCCGTCAACTGAACTCTGTAGTGACGTCACTTACCGACCGTGCATATAGTCTATGCGACGACAACATTTAAAGGCTGAAATTGTACACCTAAGGGGCGTTCTACAGAGAAATGGTTACAAGAAGCGGATCATGCCACCTAGATACACACCAGCACCTAAACGCCTGGACTATAAGGTTGAACGACAACCCGCGTACGTACCATACGTGAAAGGAGTGACAGATAAGGTCGCTAATATTTTAAAGAAGTTCTCAGTAAAATCTATCTTCACTCCTTTTAAGAAACTGTCTCATTACCTACGCACACCCAAAGACAGTTTTCCCTTAGAACATCCAGGTGTTTATAAAGTTGACTGCAGCTGTGGGAGCTCCTATATAGGCCAGACCAAACGTACTGTCTCAAGCCGGATCAAGGAGCACATCAGGGCTGTCAAAAACAACGAGCCACAGAAATCGGCTATCGGCTATCAACATCTTTTGGAGGAGGGGACGAATCACTGGATCGAGTTACATAACCCTCAGATTCTCTCGACAGAACGCCACTACATACCCAGAATGGTGAAAGAAGCAATTGAAATTAAAAAGTACAAGAACTTCAACCGGGAGGATGGGTTTCAACTGTCGAGTGTCTGGCATCCAGTGATCCGTATGTTCACAAGGCCCAAACAAACTGCAATTCCAAAAACCGCGCGAGCCGATACTATGAGTGTTGTGTGTCGTGAACGTGATCGAGTGCGTAGTGAGAACGCGGACAGTGGTAGTGGTGACGCGCGTCAGAAACGAGTGAGGAAGAGGGTAGACCGATACGGTTTGCCGAGTAACAACTAGCTTGCAGAACTTTAGTACATCCGTGATCATGGCACTTGTAACAGTGCCGAAATATCGGATTCTCTAAAAAGATAATAAACATGATAAATATCCCGTTTATAATTTTAATTTTAATGTAAACTGAATACTTTTCCTTTTCCTACAAATTTAAACCGGAAAAGTCAACATTTCGAACGTGACTTGAACCCGCGACCAGTCCTTCCCTTTGTATGGGGAATACTCTGACCAACTGAGCTACCTGGACACATCATGGATATTCGGAATTCTTCTATACACACATTTCAGAGCGACGTTGGAGCTTTATAACCAAATTCTTACGAATTATGTTACAATAATTTTCAAACATTTTTTTTATTACTCCGCCATATTACAGGGTGTATTAATTACAGGGCAATGGCTATTTATGCTATTATCTATTTTAGAGCCCCCAAGTACCCGGAGCATTTGTCACAGATGTTCGTTAACGTACTCTCCAAGGCACGGAGGGGTCTCAATGTGTTAGTAATGGTCACCCATCCTAAGACTGACATGACTAACCTGACTGACTTCTTAACCTAGCAATGTACTAACCTACTCGGTTACCACTTAGCACATGTCAAAATGTTATATGACTCGTTGACCTCGTGGTTATAAATCTAATGTTAAAAGCTTCTTCAATGAAACAATTTCTAATACTATTATACCATTTATTATCACTGCGTAGCAAATGGTGTAAATCAACATCCATAAAAGACTAATCAACAACATGGATATCTTCACTTAAACTAAATATGCTTAATACAACTAAGTTATGTTAAATTTTATCATACATTCATAAAAAATATTTAGAAAATAAAAACAATAATTAACAGAATAATATAGTTAAAATAAAATGGTGTCATGTAATAATACGTCAACCAAAGTTTATGTGTATTTCCATAGTTTTGTTTTATTTTAAATAACAAAATGTCATAATGTGACTCGATAGCATTGTAAATCTGTATATTCTATACATAACTGTCTACCCATTTGAAAAACTGAGCGACTACGTGTAACATTCAAAACGTATTAACAATTCCTTGCGAGTTGCGAGTTTGTTATGCCACATGTTGGCAAGCCTTACAATAAAAAAATCATAACCTTTAATCATATATGTGTTGAATTAAAATTCTGAAATAAATAAATAAAATGTATGTGTTGTATATTCAAATAAATTTAATAATCATTGCATTATAAATTGTATTACAATATATAGAGATAAAATGTGTATATGATTCAATGTATAATTATTTTGAGGCTCTATAAAGCTTTTCTCGAGTTGTTAAAAGGGAGACACAGTGGATGTGTTACGGGCTGACCTTGCTCTACTTGTGGTAGTAGTACTTTAAAATAGTCTTAAACAGTTCAAAACTGCATACTAAAACTATATTTACCACAAATTTGGTTCAATGTCATGGTGACCTAGTCGATGATTGTTTCCACAACCGCGATAGACCTTATTCGATATGCCTGCGACAATGAAGAAAACCCCAGCTTTCAAATCCCGGGGCTGATTCCAAGCTGCCTCGAAAGTTAGTAGAAACACCAGCGAAAACACTAAATGAATTATTATGCCGCAGATTTGGATTTTATATTTAATTATTATTTTGCAAGTTGGCACACACAAGTGTGGGTAAATATTGCAAGATGATGGATAATTTGTCTATTAGAATAAAAAAGATTACGTCAAGTATGAAGGCGATTCATACCTCTACGTAACAGGTGATACTGATTCTTTGGCGCTTACTGAGAAAGAATGTCAGTTTAAGCATATTGAAGATTATTATGCCTGTGAATGATGAGAGTTTTCTATAGGTGAGGCAATTAAAACCTGGCAACTCCCCTATCCATCTCATAAGCTCTCTACGTTGGGCGACACTACTTTTACTTTTTGATGTGTTACTCAGCATCGGCGTCCTTCTAAAGTACACGTCCAGGTCCTTCCTGCCTAGGGTTTATAGTTTGCCTCAAACCAGTGGCAAATGTTATGAATAAATGGCTAATGAACTTTTAATTTTAGTTTGAGTCCTGATGTCTCTTATCCATCCTAGAAGACGTTAAGTAAATATATATAATTATAAAATTGAACAATGATTTGGTGGGTATGATGGAAATAGATTGGACATATAACTCTCAAATACCTTGCCAAGTGCTAGTTTTCTAGATAATTTACTTATTATGTTAGTAAATTTTGTACATTATAATGGACGCCTACCATGAAGTAGATATAAACCTACGGCAAAAAGGCTTATTGCTATCCAATTGTGAACTATAACATTTGATTGATGAAAAAGCACGAAAGATAAAATATAACATTTTTATTCTAAATTCATAATTTTGAAATTGGATTTCTCAAAGCACTTACAATGTACAATCCAAAACCATGGACTGTAAGAAAATGCAACCATTTAAAGATTCATACATATATTTTTGATTTGTAAAAGATACCTAATAAGATAATTTGTTTAATTTTATTAAAACGAAAATTGCACTTGGGAAACACGACTTTGTCATTACGATATTAATATTTACTTGTGTCAGTATAATGTTTAAAGATGGATTAAAGTCACGAGTGTGTCAAAAGCCATTATGTTTATTTAAAACTGCTAATAAACGTGCTCTAACGGATTAGTTAATATTACATAATGAGCTTACAAACTGGACTACTTATATGAAAGTATATGAAGTTGGCTACACATTTAGATATAGATGTGAATGATATCACAACATTCACAACACACATCGAGAAGCCTATCCATTTCTTAAAACAGGTGGTAATTACACAATTGTAATTTTGATGTGCACATTCATTCTGACATACTTATTAAAATAACATATACATGACTGTGAAATATGTGAAAATGAGAAGAGCTGTGGACAACTTTAAGCTAGTTCGCTGCCTTAGGCGTGTGCACGCATACGGTCGCCTGTTTCGTGCAAAAAATACATACGATTTGCACGAAACAGTTCGTAGTGCACCCTCATGCGAGCACACGCATAAGGCAACGGACGCTGTAAATTGTTGATGACTATCACTTGGGATTTTGCGGTTTTGAATCATACTCATTACACTTATATGCACATCGCTCGCTATGCTATACTCATTAGATAAACTGATAACTTTACTTACGATTGGGTAACAAGAATTCATATTATTATCAAGATTGAGATTTTTCGGAAAACAGTAATATTGAAAAGGGACCTGAATTTAAATATAATAGAAGACAAAACATGATTTGCATTTAACAATGTAGTCTGTTATGATTAAAATTTGACTATATGATTTAGCCAATGTGGTTGTGTAATAATATTCTATGACGCAGCACCATTTACACCCAACCTCAGTATATCTTGTAATTTGGTTTCTAGAATGCGGTGGAGCATATTTATTTTATATGCATTTTAAGGCAAGTATTCCTACAAATAACTTATTTACAAAATATTATCTGTAAGAACATCTAGACCAATGCAAATAGATATTATATTAAAAATATTTAAACTGAGTGGGAATTAAAACCGCGACCTTTGAAGTAGCAGCCGAACGATCTATGAGAACACTACACAAGTCGTCCAATAGTCCGCATCGTAGGATACAGTGGCGAGAAAGGATGTTCACCTTGGGGGAATGCCAGCGACTTTGGGGCGATGGCTCTACAAACAATCAATGTATAGGTAATGTCTTATCGCGTGGAACCAACGCCTTACGTGGCCTAACTTTTATTTCCAATAGCTCTTCTCATCCATGATTGTAATATAACGGTGTGTAATGTAGGTATGTTAAAAGTGATACACAAATCATGAGGAATTGTATGAACATTAAAAGTATTTACAAAGTGTACTAAACTTATGAGTGATGAACCTTAACAAAATGTACAACTTATAGTAATTAGGTACTAGTCGATTTGGTAAGTTGTACCAAATTGGAATAACACTGATCTGACCACTGAGGTTATTCGTTGCGTTCACTTTCCCTTGAGATATAGTGATCATGACAAGTTCTTTTTGTGTTGAAAATATGCTACAAACTTTTAACAGTCTTCGATTTTACTTACATATTCTATGTATATCCCTGTGTATCAGTGTTTTGTACTAGCATTATAACAAATCAAATTCTAAAGTAAAAAATCAACTTCTTTTGAAAGGATATTTTTATTATTATATTTGCTATTGAGGCACAGCTCGAAGAAATAAATACAAATAACGATGTTGCTTTCACTCTCATACGTGTGAAATTAGTTATAATACAAAATTTACCAACATTTATAACAATTTTCGTTGGCCATGTTGGATTTTCGAGTCTTAGAGTAACATTTCGAAGCCGGTCTTGTTTATGTTAATCGATAAATTAACCGCCATTGACATTTTAAAAGGGAAATGTGTATGTAATGCAAATCAAACTAATGTAATTGTGACCTGAATCACAATCACATTATTTGTGATATGATCGAACATTCGAGATATTATAAAGTATAGAGTATTAGTGAAACTTTGAAGCAAATGTGACCCTAACGATTTTTTTTGTTACTTTAAACCATCAATGTGGCTTTAGAACTTGACTACAGACGTGTACTAGTTTTTATACGATGTAACAATATGAATCACACTAAACTTATGACTATAGGTTTAGCAAAGATGCAAATTAAAATCATTTGTATACAGTCACTACGGAAAAATCTGAAAAGAATATAATAAGCAAAAATCAAGAGAATAGGCGGAAGAAAGATTAATTAAAAAGTTTTATAAACCTAATCTCGTTGAGGCCTGCTACCATATTTTTGCACATGCTATAACATTACTAAACATTCACAACATCAATTAAAGTAGGTAGCAATAGTTCACAAAATATTAGAAAAGGCAATTCCCGCAAAGTTACGTAAAATAAGGACTGTAATTTTAGACGTCAAGAATACATAGAGAAATATATACAGGCAAATGGTGATGCTGGGCTGTTCGAGAATGCACGTATGTTAGAAGCGATGTTTACGCACTTGTAACGAGAAGAGAAACAATCCAAGGCTGGACGGGAGGGATAGGTGTATTCTTGCCCACATACTTGGCATCTAACATCAGTCCTTAATAACATGCACAACCATTACGTACAATATCATTGTCACTAGTTACGTAATTATACATATCGAGATATGCGTGCTATGAGTAATCTATTGAGACCGGCTTCTACAGTATGGCAACAACAAAACAGTGAATCGGCAATTTCGTTACGTGTTATAAGCTCACGGCAACCTTATTGGCAGCTCCAACTCTTCATTCCGCATTTTATGCGATCAATGTAAATTTTGTATATTAGTAAAATTCCTATGTGATAATAAAATATATTAAATCTTTGTGCTAACTTACAATAAATTCATTTTTAATAAACTATATACTATTTTATCATTTTCTTATGAAAAACCAATTCTAATTTACTAAGCGTGCTTGGCACGCTGTATTGGTCTGGTTAAAACACTCTAACTACGAAGTACAACCGATCTCAGAACGACCTACCCTGGAATCCATGAAAAGTAATTTAACTGTATTGTATAATAAAAATGTCGCTGTTTTCAGATTTGCACGCCACTTTTTAAAGAGGGCTTCTTTACCCTACTCTCCTTTTGAACTATCTATAGCGACATAGGTGTAATTTATTATGGAAGAAGCTATATCACTTTTTTATGAATATTTATTATATTTACTAGCTGTCCCTCGGCCGTAATTTATTAGTTCTACGTCACGCTCTAATTATTCTTGAAAAAAAAAACTTTTAAAATTTTAACCAACTTTTTCTCAAGCTAATGTGGACTGTGTACTTGTTTTTCACCTTAGTGGTATAAAAAAACCACATTTCACTCATTAAAAATCAATTGTACCATATTTTATTCAAAGCAACAATATTTTGTGACATATCCTTTCTAAAATGTTGTTCTATTAATGTAAAACAATAAAATAGCATTATCAGGACTGCATTAAGTCAACCAGCAGGTCGAAGTTTTAAATAGAAAACGAGGGTAGATCGATCTTAGATTGGTTCTTGTACTAATATACATTAGCTATATTCATATGAAATTGTTGTTAGATGTGGGTCACTTATATATCATTTCATTATTGATTGTATCTCACTAATATGTAAAATGGGTATCAAAATTTCGATGTTCCTTTCTGATATACAATGAGAGCAGATATTTTCACGAGGCACATACCACCTTCCTAACTTAAACTTATTGTAGATGCAGAGTACTTACAGAAGACACCGTTAGGAAGTTAAAACTATATCTTACATTCACAATACACATTTATTGTAATGACTTTGAAAACGTACTGATAAGTTATTAAAAAACTGAAATAAATGTGAAAATTATACTAATGTACTACAGTGACTGAATTAAAAATCAAAACCTTTACATTTTTAACATAACAATCTATTTATAACTAATGAAATTATCCTTCATTCATAAGGTCCAAAGTATTAAAATGACCATAGTATAGAATTGTATATTTATTATTTAAGTCTAGAGTGTTAAAATGTCGACAGTATATAAATATCTATTATTAATTAGGTTCAAAGTATTAAAATGTCCACAGTATATAATTAAATTACGTTTTGGTCTTTTGAAAAATCAGAAGGCTCAGGGACGACAAAATGTAAGAAAGAAAATTTAAAAACTTAACAAATGTGACTTTGTCCCCAATGTCTTTTTTAAGAAAAAATATCTAAAGCTATTTTTATTGAAGCTTTAATTTGATTATTTGAGTTAATTGCAAGAAGAATTTGTCTTTGATTGTAAGAGGAAGCAATTTTAGTTATAAGGTCATTTTCAATAAATATACATTTTGAAGTGAAATTACATCAGTAATTAATGTAAAACCGATTAATGTATCAACATTAATCGGTGTAATGTTTTACTTTTAAATAAGTTTATAGAATGTCACATTAGTATTCCAAATATATATAATATACAGATACTAAAAATCATTGATTTAACTCATAAATAAGAATATTATAACCATTCAGATACTGCGTTTATATTGTCAATTTGTATCTTTTATCAGAAGAAACAACTTAATACCGTGTTTTGGGCTTTTTAATGTTTTTAAACAAAACTGTGCTTAACATTGACTTTCCCTGGTAAGATTTGTTACACTGTGTAACGACCACGGGTTTCTACTTTGTATATGTATACTTTTTAATTAATCAATTAATTCAGTGTAAATAATAAAATAACACAAAATAAATCGCAATAGACTGCGTTAAACATAGTTCCGATTAATCAATTTAATTTAAATCTTCAATAAAAACTGGAATAATATTCGTAGATGGATAACTTTCAACACGTTTATTCGGTTGCAGGTGGTATATGCTCAATTTTGTAGTGGTTATGTGGGTAAAAACGAAAATTGTTATTTCAAAATCTACATCTACCTAGTAAAGGAAACTATATTTATGGCATGACTATACCCACCGGCAATGCGTGACATTGCATGCTATAGAAGGAGTCAAGTCATTAAAAAGCTGTTTTGTCGGATATTTATCTTATGAATAAATATATCATACTATTATATGGTCCGTTGCATCACGTGATGGTTGCGGTATCGAGCTGAGCTGTGATACCTCGCAATATTTACACAACATGTGCGATACCTGATTGATTTGTATCCTCGTATCTATAAAATGTACCAATTATTACGGCAAATATAACAACATATAAATTCAACATAAAGCTCATATAGCGTATTTGCTTTTAAATTTAACATTTACTTAAGATTTAAACAATTGTGTACAATTGATGTTATCTTGGCTGGCAAGTAGGTAACTTAACTACAAGCCGAAAATAACATAGTTTTATTCGGAGTTTTGTCTTTGCTTACTCTCTAATAATTGATGTCACATAGCTTTTAGATTATCACAATATTACAAGTGCATTGTTTATTGACTCGATTTTTGGGAGTGTGCAATCCAAAAACTAGGTATGCACAATTTAGCACTTGCCTTCACTGAAGGCATACAAATACATTGTACTCTGTCGATATTCAATTTATCGGTATCTGTACAAACAAAACCAAACTAATATTAAGTATATTACATATATACAAGTGATGTTATTCAGGTTAGAGGTCGACATAAGGCGTCGCGTCTATTTTGTCGAGGTCGGCTAGCAATGCGGGGGTGAGCGGGTCGAGGATATCCTCGCGTAGCATATCATGGAGCGGAGACGTCAGTCCCTGATCATTGTCCACCACGGACTCGGGCATTTGATTCGAACCACACACAGAGTTACCGTTTATTAAAAAATCTCTGTTGCTGTAACTGAACATGCTTCTATCCTCAGAGAACTGAGGAGTCGATGGCACAGATTTCGAGGAGATGCCGTTCGTTGCATTGGAATAATTATTGGCTGGAAATAGTTCTCTAGAGCGGCGCGAATCTATTTCTAAGTTCGGCGCGGCGCGCTTGTATGGGAGGGGTGTACTAGGAACCGAACGTGATGTATAGTATTTACTCTTATCTGCGGTGACCAGGTCGGATAAATCAAATTCAACACTGTTGGTTCGCTTCAGAAAATCTTCAACATTGTCTGCAGTTGCACTTTCGTTAGTAAAAGTTTGATTAAATTGATTACTTCTCTCCAGCAAATCGTCACCAGTCGGAATTATGGAAGTTAATTGTTCTTCGGAAAGTATCTGGTGTTCAGGTAAGGAGTCACATCCATTGGTTAGAGTATCGTTCGAATTTAACAAGCTTTGTGGCGGATTAGCAAGAACGTCGTTACTGCTATCGATGGCGTCGTATATTTTGTCAAGTGTTTCTCTATTGAGTCCTGCCCTGGATATGTCACAAGTGTCCGCAAGGGAGCCGAAATCACAAAATTCATTTGGCACCGGCGTGGGCGGTACAGATCCCACCGGAGTATTATTGTAACTCAATAGTCCCATGTTACTAATGCCAGGTTTCAAAGGAACTGACTGCGATCTAAAGGTGTCAGGTCCTGACCTATAGACAAGTGAGTCTTGGAAAAATTGACTAACTTCACTCGACAACGGATCTGCCGACAATGGTTGGTCACCATTTAAATGATCCCGAAATGGAGCGTTAGGCAAAAAATTCAAAGACAGATTGTTGGACCCGTTCGTCAGTCCCGAAGGGCAGGGATACATGTGATTCTTATACTGTGTGAGTATGTTTGGGGAAGGAGGAGCTGATATAGGTTGGCAACTGTATTTGCCTGCAGCACATATTGTCGTTTTGGTCATAAACTTCTGATCATTAGGAATTGCAAATTTTGAATTTGGATCTACACCAAGCACTAGAGGGTTGCGTCTCCTTCTTCCGTTATGTTTGGGTATAGGCCGGGGGCAAAATCGAGATCGCGGTACTGGAGTGTTTCTTGGACTAACGAATGGACTTGCAGCTGTACTATGTGAAATAGGTGACGTTTGCAGGGAACCGCCCATTATAATCTGTTTATTTACTTTTGACGGACTTTGGCTTCTTTGTCCAAATCCAAGTGGTGATTTAGAATGGAAATTGGCCGGTGAACGGCACCCATCAGAAATAGGAACGAAGTCGTACTGTTGCGTTCTGGTGGTTGGACTCTGTGGCTCGTTGTGACAGTGTCCATTATAAAGATGGGACCCTCCGATATTTACGGCTGATTGGTTCGACGCTTTATCATTAACGTACTGTACAGAAGTGCCGTTCTCGGTAGGTAAAGAATTACTGTGCTTGTTGACATTTAAATCTGTTTTATTTACTACAGTCTGGTCTGTTGCCATTGTAGCAGCGCGTGGCTTAAAAGCAACTTCCGTAATAGTTGTTTTGGGTAACTGTTGTTCTAAAGACTTTTGCTGTGACGGCTGCAGCTCCTGATTAATTGCCATGGCTTGAGAACCGGACCCACTCTGATTTTTCAAATTTTTAGCCAATAATTCTCTCAATTGTGATATCTTCTCATTCTTTCCTTGGCTATGGTCGTCGTGGGGGTCCTGGCCTCTTTCTAAAAAAGCACCTAGGTTAACGGATGTGCTCGTATTACCCGTGGCTTCCAACTGGCTGGCGCGTTGATGGTGAAAATACTGCAATAACTCTTCTTCATGTTCCTGGCTATTTCCCTCGTTTAAATAATCGTCTAGATCGTGTTTGTCTATGTTGCATATACTGATCACACGTTCCCTGTTGAGTATCTCCGTGTGCTTTTCCTCGCAAATCATCCCAGTTCGAATGTTAATCCCGTCTAGACCGCAACACGAATCGGGCGTTGCGGGTCGCTCGGGCGATCCCGCCCGATCCGGCGAGGGTCCACTCGTTCGGCCGCTCGGTTTCCGCAATTTGGTGCGTTCAGACTTAGACGTCGGAGCCTTCACCGACCGTGTGGGACTCGCCGCCTCCTGTTCCTCCCGGGCCAGCGCCGCGGCGGTGCTTATGGACCGGCTCGTTAAGTTTTTTGAATCCTCTAAAAAAGCAACCTCGGGACGAATAGGAGTATCGGCAGGCGTCGGAGCCGAGGTGGAGGCAACTTCGGCTTGAGCGTGGCGCGCACTGGCAAGTTTGCCGCCCATTATCTCGGCAGCGCGCATCTTCTTCGGCAGGTACTCAGTGCGCGGGAACTCCTCGGTCACGTGGTGAGAGCGTGTGTCCGTTTGCGACGACCGCGGAGAATTGGCTCTCGTTTCGCTCTGATAGGTCTCCAGAATCATCTTCTTGCCGGGGAGCGCTATGCGAGCCGGCGGCGGCTCAGGGGGTCGCCTTCGCTGCCAGTCCGTACGCTCAGTAGACAGGTCGAGGGACGCATCGCTACTGAGGTTGATGGGGACGTTGTGAGTGGTGTCGGCGGGGCGCGTGAGGTCCCGTGGCGCATAATTCGGTTCGAACGCGTAAGGGTCGGGTCGATACTCATGAATGGGGATCGCGGGGTGTGGTGCAGTGGGCACGTGCGGGGGATGCTGCGGGTGAGCGCGGGGCGGGGCCGCGAACTGAGGGAAGGGAGGCCGAACCTCGTATACGGGCACATATGGCGGTTGGTATCCATAGCTAGCCTCGGGTAACGCTTCGCTCTCGTGTTTCATGGGTGGGTGATGCGTTGCGTATGATGTTGAAGGAGGTGACTCTCCCGTCGCTTCTTGCCCTTTGTTCTTCTTCGGTCGCCCGGGAGTAGGTTCGGACTGTAAATTGATAATTTTTTTATGTGAAACGTAACAATACAATTATGAATTAGATTTATTCATAAATGGCGATAACTTACTTGTATTTTTCGTTTCAGGTGCTTAATAAGTCGTCTACTTGTAGTTTCATCAGTAGGTGCTGAAAGCATATACAAAATAAAACGTTAAAGCACTATTATAGCCACGAAAATACCCGCGAAATTTTGGACTTTGTATTCCTTATTTTCCTAATCAATAAAGAAATAAACTATTTAAATATTACTAACAGGATTATATTAACAGTCAGGTTACGAAGTTTCATCCAGGAAAAAATGTCGCTCCATCTAATCACTATAATATCATCATCATCGTCTTAACTTTGTTCGCGGTTAAAAACCGTCGAGCCTGTCACCTCGGACCCCGGAATTCACTGACTCCTCTTCCTTTTGGTTTGGCTTATACAGCTTTTGTGTAAGCCACTGCCGTCTGTCCTCCCTTCCCTGAGAGGAGCCTTATCGGCCAATCAGCATGTGTACCGGCTAGTGGGTACCACACCCACTTGCCAATGGCTTGGAATCAGAAAATTTTGGTGGCGCTCAAAAAAATAATTGTTTCCTATAATAATGATGTTATTAATAATACCGTGTGGTTGTGTCATCGGCGGGGGCGAGGCACTAGCGGGGCCGGGTGGCGCGTGCTGCGTACTCGCGGTTATCAGGTGTCGGGATAACTCGGATACGCTCGGAAACTTTATACCTACACACACACAAACAAGCAAACACAGTTTATATCTATAATATACTAGCGACCCGGGAATAACTTCGTAAAAAAACCTATAACGAGGTTGCAGCGCACAAAAAAAATAGGATATATAGACACGTAAAAAAATTTGGTAAACCATCTTTGAAGCGGGTTGTCGTCTCGTGTCAAAATTTGAGCTCAATTGATAATATATAAAAGAAATCAATTCGTGAAGTAAGAACTTTCAAACATCTTTTTTTCGAAAATAACGCGTACTGCAGAGTATGAAATTGACACAGTTAAGTTTTGTATGGAAAAAGAGTGCAGAAAGCTAATATTTTATTATGCATTAGAAATACATTCAAATTAATAAATGAAAACATGACACTACCATGCATCTGACACACATCAACATATAAAACATAACATAATTGTTAGAGAATGAACCTTTTTAGTTTCTAATATGTTTATATTTTTGTGTATGTTCTATGTCTAGTTGACATTGATATATTGAATAAAAAATGATTCCAGTAAAGACCTGCTAATTTCTTTATATATATCAACTTTATTAACAACAATCGCTTTCAGCACGAATTTTAAACTGTATTGTGGTTTTGGTCTTATATTTCTATTCAACTGAAAATTATGTCTCGAAAATATGACGACAACGACGACGCCAAATATGGATATACCCAGTATGTACAGTACTTCTAGAGTTCCGCACTCAAGTGCAGGTTTGAGCACAATAAAACCACTGACTGGCCGAGAGGGCTATCCTTCGTGGAAATTTAAAATTAAGATGTATCTTCTTCACGAGGACTTATGGGAAGCGGTCAGTGGTTATTCACCGTTTGATAAAACGACGGAAGACGTCCGTAAATATAACGACCAAAAGGCGTTGTCTAAGATTTGCCTTACTTTAGATGGATCAGCGATTACACATGTTCGACGTGCTAAAACCGCCAAAGAGGCATGGCAAGCTCTCGCGGCAGCTTATGAAGACAGGAGTATGGGTAGAAAGCTATCTTTGGAGAGGAGGTTATATAGACTTACCTTAAAGGACTTTGATGACAACGTGGAGCGTTATTTGGACACTATAATGAATTTAGCTCAGAACCTTGCTGATATTGGTAAAGAAACAGAGGATTCTAGTCTGGCAGCTGTAATGTTAGGAGGTTAGGGTCCTAGGTGATTTGGTGGTTGATCCACTGGTGATGGCTTTAGAAAACTCAAATGTGGAAAAGATCACTACTGACTTAGTGAAGACAAAACTCCTCAGTCAGTGCCTCATGGCAAGAGGAAAGTGAACCGAACCCCAGCTCCTCCACAGCTCTTAAATCAGTGAAGCAGGTGAAGAAGCAACCTAAGAAAAAGGAAGTCGTGTGCTATGATTGTGGCGTGAAAGGGCACAAAAGACCTGATTGTCCAAATAAAAAGGAAAAAGGTAAGAGAGCACAAATAAGTCTCTCAGCGGCTCTTAATGCTCGTCAAGATATTAATAGCACATCTTGGTATGTCGATTCTGGAGCGACCAACCATATGACGGCAGATGCTTCGATGCTGTATGATGTCAAGACTTTGCAAGATACCAACAGAGATTCCGTTACTGTGGCAAATGGTGATAAACTCAAATGTGTCAGCGTAGGAACAACTTCTTTCTCTACTGATGACTGTAATGGAACAATTTCTGATGTTGTTGTAGTACCTGATTTAAATTGTAATTTACTTTCTGTAAAAAAGATTTGTGATAAGGGTTATTCTGTAGTTTTTGATACTTACGGATGTAATTTTTATAGCAATTTTTCTTGTACTGGTGATTTACTTATGCATGGTTCTATTTGTAACGGTCTTTACACTTTAGATTGCACTTTTGATTTACCAAAACAATTAGCTGCTGCTCCGGTTCACTTAGACGCTTCTAAATTCAAATTGTGGCATAGACGCCTAGGGCACTTATGTCGTATAGGTATGGATAGTCTGGGGTGTGTGTTGGGTAACGTCCTCGAGTGTCGCTCCGATTCCGATCCCGCTGCAGTCCGGGGGGAACGGAATCGGAGCGGCCGGTACACCCTGGGCGGCGGTCAATGGCTTCCCCTTCACCCCTTCATAGGGTTGGCATTGATCGTCGGCCAATACCCAACGTGGCGGGAACACATCGCTCTCCGTACTCCTCTGCTTTCAGAGGAGACAGGATGAGCGATGCTGTTAGTGGTGAGATGGCCCAGGGTCAGCCGGGGTGCGAGGGATATGCTCTATGGGTAACCTTACACCCCGGCGTCTGAAGACCCGAGACGGCGTGCGGTTTTAGTCGGTGCAAGCCCGACATAACCGCCCCCGCTGGCCGGCGGGGGGGTATCCGAAGGGATTTCCGCACGATTAAAAAAAAAAAAAAAAAAGGTATGGATAGTCTTATGAAAGGTGGAGCTTCAGGTATTGACTATGAAGTGGTAGATCAAAATGCTTGTGTTGCTTGTCTTGAAGGTAAGCAAGCAAGAAAACCGTTCAAGAGAATTAAGTACAAGAAAGCAACTGCTCTATTAGAACTGTTGCACGCTGAATTCTGTGGCCCTATGTCACAGGAATCGTTTCAAGGAAACAAATACCTTTTGGTGTTCATTGATGATTTTTCTAGAGTGATTTTTCCATTCTTTATCTCTTCTAAAGATCAAGTCACACAATGCTTTTGTGATTTTCAGCTGGAAATTGAGCGCCAAACTGGCAAAAATATAAAGATTTTGAGAACCGACAACGGGACTGAATTTGTAAATAAGGATCTGGCTGCAGTACTGCGTGGTAAAGGTATCAGACACGAAACGACCGTTGTCTACAGCCCCCAGTCCAATGGCGTCTCGGAACGCACCAATCGTACGGTTGTAGAGTAAGCGCGTTGCATGCTTGCGGACAGTCTTCTGTCGAAGGCTTATTGGGAAGATGCGATACGTACAGCAGTGTATTTAAAGAATAGGTCCCCACACCGAGCTCTCGATAATATGACTCCTTACGAGAAATGGTTTGGTTGTAAACCGAACCTTTCTCACCTTCGAGTCTTTGGGTGTAGAGCTATGGTTAAAGTGCCTGATTGTCAGAGAAAAAAGCTCTATGTTAAATCAACTGAACATATATTTGTTGGTTATACTGATGATACTAACAGCTTTTTCCTCAGAGATGCCCGCTATCCCCGCAAATTAATTAAGGCTCGGGATGTCGTATTTTTAGAGAATAGTTTTTCTAATTTAAAAGGAAACAATTGCGATGAGCCAGTGAGTCCGCTTCTTGATGAACTGGTTCTGCTTCCAGCTCAATCACAAATACGTTTTGGGTCCGTTGACGAAACACAGAAACTAGCTAACAATTCTGATAGTAGCATAGGTAAAGTGGCTGATGTCTTAAACTCAGAAGTTCAGGAGGTGCATTCTGATGATTTGAATGAAAATTTCTCAGATGCTGTCGATGCTCATGGTGACACAGTGAGTGAACCAGCAGAATGCAGATATCCACTTCGGAACAGAATGCCTAAGAACTACGAGGCACTCCAACTTTCTCAGATAAGTATGGATGTGAGTGAACAAGAACCACAGAACATTTCTGAAGCAATGCGTATCGATAAGGATAATTGGCTTGCAGCTATGCAGGATGAGTATAACTCACTAATGATGAAAAATACCTGGAAATTGGTGGATAGACAAAATAAAAAGGGGTGTAAATTCCTTGTAAATGGGTTTACAGGATTAAACGAGACGCTCAAGGCAATATCGCAAAATATAAGGCACGACTCGTTGCTAAAGGTTTTAACCAAATTGCTGGTATCGATTATTTTGAAACCTTTGCGCCTGTTGTTCGAATGTCGTCTTTGCGAACTTTGTTTGCCTTGGCAGCAAAAATGAGCCTAAAAATGCGACACTTAGACGACGACACTGCGTTCTTAAATGGTGATCTTGAGGAAGAAGTCTACATGGAGCAACCCTTCGGCTTCTCCGAAGATCCCAAGAACAAAGTGTGCTTACTACAGAAGTCGCTTTATGGGCTAAAACAAGCACCTCGAGCTTGGAACATAAAGTTACTTTATCGTCCATAGGTTTTTCAAAAACTCCTTCAGAGCCCTGTGTCTATAAAATTTTTTTTGGACAAGAGTTGGTAATTATGGCCGTCTTTGTTGACGATATAATTATCTATTACAAAAATGAAATGACATGTGACGTTGTCATGTCAGACTTGAATAAATATTTCAAAATAAAAAATTTAGGAAATTTAAAATTTTATTTAGGGCTCAATATAGAGCAAAAGGAAAATAAAATAATTTTAAATCAAGGAACGTATATTGAAAAGTTGTTGCGAAAGTTCAATATGCAAGATTGTAAGTCAGTGAGCACCCCTTTGGCAAATTCTAAGCTAGAAATAGCGAAGGAAGGTGAGAACGAACATTGCTCGTATCCTTTTCAAGAACTTATTGGTTCGCTGATATTCTTGGCTGTTAACTCGCGACCAGATATTGCGTTCGCAGTAAGCTATCTTGGACAGTTCTGTTCTAGTTATAACCGAAATCATTGGTTAGCAGCTAAAAGGGTACTACAGTACCTCAAAGGTACAAAAACACTTTCAATCTGTTATACCGGTAGTTCTGATTCCAAATGTGATTTAAATATTGTTGGTTTTACAGACGCTGATTGGGCTAATTGCCCTACCACACGTCGCTCTTATACGGGTTACGTAATGCAATTGAGTAGTGGTCCAGTGTCATGGGCCAGCCAAAAACAGCCCACGGTGGCGCTCTCGTCTGCCGAGGCGGAATATATGTCGCTCACTGCTGCCACCAAGGAGGCTTGTTACTTGCGGAGGTTTGTGAGTGAGATTACAGGTGAGCTACACACTATTACCATTTATACTGACTCTCAGTCGGCGATGAAATTAGCTCAGAACCCAGTACACCACAACCGTACTAAACATATCGATACAAGATATCATTTTATACGAGAAAAGGTTTTAGAAAAGGTTATTAACCTGGAATTTGTGCCTACATACACCACAACCGTACTAAACATATCGATACAAGATATCATTTTATACGAGAAAAGGTTTTAGAAAAGGTTATTAACCTGGAATTTGTGCCTACAGAGTGTATGTGGGCGGATGTGCTTACTAAACCCCTAAGTAGACTCAAACATAAAAACTGTGTTTGCAGCATAGGTTTAACTTAGGTTTAACATAGGTTTAACTTAGCTATTTCATAATGTTTAATGTAACTTGTTGCTAACTACTACACCAGTATCAACATTATTACATTAAGGGGGGTGTGTTAGAGTATGAACCTTTTTAGTTTCTAATATGTTTATATTTTTGTGTATGTTCTATGTCTAGTTGACATTGATATATTGAATAAAAAATGATTCCAGTAAAGACCTGCTAATTTCTTTATATATATCAACTTTATTAACAACAATAATATAACAGCAGAGGTGTATTACACACCCACGATTCGCCAGTTATGTTAAGGTCCCAATGTAATAGGGGGCGAGCCTACTACCATCCACCGGGCACATTATTAAGCGAGCGATAAACGTACCTACCAGTAAGTATAAGTAATACATACCTAATTTACTTTCGGCCCAATCACAAACTATCCTTTCGTTTTCTCTAGACGCCACATTAATTTCCTGAAACAATATACAGAAGCTCATTCATCAATCCATTAATCATAATTATCGGCATTAATTGTTTTACACGTGTCGAGTTACGTCTTAACAACATAATATATGCCAATGCCCAGGATTCTTGGTCTTTTGTAGTCAGAACCCTTCTTAGGTGTGTACAAAAATAATGTACCAAAGATTAAGTTATAGATGTATGCACAGTAGACAAACAAAGAAACAGGGATTTTGATATTTACGGAAACGTTTAGTGTGTCCAGCCGATTATTTTGTCATTTTTAAAGATATTGCAAAACTTTAAACGACATATGATGACGAACATATGTATTCTGCATCGTCTAATCTATAAAATGACATAAAAATTGAAAACGTTAAAAAATATATTGGCATGTGCTCACAATTTGTACTTTCTACTTTCTTCTTTCTTTCACAACTAGTCTGATAAGTAGAAAAGTAAAAAAAAAACATTAAGGCGAGGGTCCCTGAGGGTGTTTTTAGATTAGAATTTTTCGAAAATGAGAAGTCCCTGTATTCTGAAAATCATTATATGTTATTCTAGGCTATTGAAACTAGTATTTTCGGTTATCCGATACACGATGACTTACTTTCTTCGATAGAATTTACTCTCAAAGATTGGTCTAACCCGAAACATAATTCCAGTTTTATTTGACTTTTGTTCGAATTTGAAAATAATAATTTGTTAGAAAAATAGTACCAAAATGAAGGTCATTGATAGAATGAAGAACGGTTATCAACATTTACATAAATTCTGAATTATACCATAACATTTCAAAATACTCGTACCTTTTTTTTTATCGGGCTGGAAACGACTAAAGCCACACGCCGTCTCGGGTCTTCAGACGCCGGGTGTAAGGTTGCCCATAGAGCATATCCCTCGCACCCCGACTGACCCTGGGTAATCTCCGGTTTCGAGATGGCCCCCTCGGGTTTGGGAACCACGGTGTCCCCGTCTTGCCCCGGTTTGGGGGAGGGGCGCTAGTCGCCCCACCGTCCCGGCCTGCTTCTGCTGGGGTGACAAGCGGCCTCACCTGCCACCCCCAGGCCTGCGCTCACGGAGGACGGAGGTCGTTAGGCGACCTCCGGCGCCTGAGTCGCCTGCGACGCGCGGCGAGCATGTTGCGGGCTCGGCGGGCCGGAAGTTCTAAATCTTTCGCGGGCGCGCTCAGCCATCTCTACGCGAGCATTACATGCTCGCAAAAGGAGGTGGCGGCGGCCCACGCGCTCGCGCTCCGCACCATTGCCGCAATCATGCTGCCGAGAGAGAGGACTCCCACCCCGATGGCTGCCACGAGGTCACGCCTCGGCGCCTCCCACACCAGGCAGTCCGCCAGTGTGTGCAGCCCTGACTCTTCGCTCGCATCGCAGTGATGGCACTCAGGCGTTGGCTCCTTCCTAATCCGATGCAGGTGGTCCCTACGTCAGTCGGTACGAGAGGCTTTCGTGTCCTCTCTAGCCAATCCTCCATGATGGGCCTTACCGTCGCTATTGCGGCGTGCCCTTGGGAATAGTATCTACCAGCGACTTAATTTAAACAAGACAAATCATATCATCACCAAATACTACTACTACTAACTTCTAAATAGCTATATAATGTTTTCATTGGTGATGAAGCTTTTGCTTTGGGGCCTAACCTCATAAATCCGAGCCCCAATCCCGGTTGCATCCAAGCTTATAGTTTGAAGCCCAGAGTACGCTTTTATACTTCTCCTTTCCATAACCTGGTTCATTGGGACTTTTACGGGAGCGACTGCCGTCTCACATCTTGCTTGGGCCCAGGTGCTTAATGGATCTTAATGGTGCCCATGGGTATATGGAACCCATGGGTGTATGGGATCCCATAGATGTATGGGCCCATGAGTACATGGGCCCCATTGGTAACATATTTGTATTATATGGCGCCCCATCAAGATCTTGCAGCTTGGCGCCCGGAGTCCACTCTTCTATTGGTCTTTTTCATAGTTTGGTTCATATAAGCTTTTACGGGAGCGACTTTCTGATAGCTATATTACAATATTGTAATTATTATAAGCTTTATTCCCTTTATCTAAAGTGCAAGTAGAAGATCTTCTATGCAAATAATAGTTGCGTCATTATTTGTGTTGATACTACAACACCACCTCAAGTTAACCTTCGTTGTTTTTCTGTATATTGACGCGGACACTAGACGCGGACCGCCAGCGCCTCGCTGTGGCATAAAGTGGCAACTTTACTATGCCAAAAATACCTAAAGTCGTCGAATAACCTCGCTTTGAAAAGTAAGAAAAAAACTTAAAATACTTTTGTGGCAACTAAACATTTACTATGACACGGTTTATTCACTAGTCTGAAAAGTAGAAATGATAAAAAATTAAAATTAAATTATTAAGTTAAAAAAAATCATGTGTGTGAACACATGTTTTTTTTATGGATTTCCTTTTATTTAATTTACCATTTTTTTAGAGACATATTTGATCCTTATGATTGATCGATTGATGCCATTAAAGTACAGGGTGTAAGTTTTTCAGATTTTAGCCGGTTCGATCACCGAGTGTGGCAATCGAGTTTTCGAAAATGAAGTCTACTTTCAGTAAAATTATCTATCTACATTATTTAAGATACTCTCCCTCTATGTTTTATCGCCATAGGACGCCCTGTGTATATATAAAATAAAATCGTGTTAATGATACCGCCTATAACTCGAGAACGGGTGGTCCGATTTACATGATTGTTGATTTTTTACATATGTCTCCGCCTGTACTATGACATTTTGTTTTATTTGCGTAAATCTCCACGATTTCCCCGCCACCCGTTCAGAGTCTCGTGGCCTAATAACGCAATAGGCATGATGACAATTGACAAACTATTACATAATGCCATAGTGATTTAAAAGTAACATTTGATACTAGAATACCATGTTTTAAAAACAACTTTTAAATTTCGTTCTTAAACGCTCCAATTGCTATGGTGCCATTTTGATTCGTCCTTCTAGGTTAACCGAACATGGTATATGGTGGCCGTCACCTACTAAACCAGTGGGGAACCAGTGCATTCTTATTCTAGCCGGATAGTATGTGTCAGGTTTCGCACGGAGATAAGGACAAAAATATATTATATCTGTCCCGCTTACTCTTACCATATAAATATTATATTGATTTAATAACACCGCTATAGCACATACTATTAGCATTAATAAATTAGCATCCTAAGTTTGACAATTCCTATGCTCATTTTAAACCAAATTAGCATTGATTCCTATTGCTATTATTTATTAGAATGCAAGCAACTAAAAGGGTTATAAATATAGATAAAGATATGTACCTTCGATGATTCACCCAAGTCAGGCAGCTGTGGCACTTCTAATTTTATTTTCTTTCTCAAACCGGCGTAACAGTATCTGAAAGACGAAAGAATTCAATTTTGAAACATCAACTCCTATGGGGACTTATATAAGGACCTTTCAATAAAAGTATGGTTAAAATAACATTAAATTTAATTATTCTGCTACAGATACCTATTAGGTAGCGACATTAAAAGTATCCTATGTCTGTGTACACGTCTCTATTTGTGTGCATGTACGTATTTTAAGCAGATCCGTTCAGCCATTTTTGCAAAGTGTAGTTACACAATATTTACAAACTTTACTCTTATATTAGTAGGATAATAATAGGAACTAGGAGGGACCGGCAGTGGATAAGAACTCCAAATAAATACGAATAATTAATGCATTTGGCGTGGAATGTGTATCTTTGTGGCCCAAAATCATTGGAGTGTAATTCAACCACCTGCAAGATGGTACACCTGCTGATTGGGGCTGGGAGGTCAGACGACAGTCATTCCCATAAGAGCTGTATAAGCCAAACCAAAAGGAGGAGAAGGAGTAAGCGGACCAGCGCCGAGGTGAAACCCTCGGATGCAACCCGGAACAACGCCAAGATGATGATGATGAAAGACTGGACTGATATTTGAGCATATAGTCAATTAGTCGAGGTAGTTCAGGTGGTAGGGTTTATTGTAAAGTGAATGCATAATTGGGGCCAGGTCTCTTCTACACAAAATACTTATTTTATTATCTCGCTTGGGATGTACTCTTACTAAAAGAGTTTTATACTAATAAGTTAATTTAATGAACCTTTGCGAGTTTGGCTGTAGCAAATTTAAACCAAATCTAGGACATTTTAAACTGAAACAAGATTTGTTGAATGGACATCGTTACTAGGAGATCGTTGCGACATTAGGGGAATATATTTAGTGCATACTAGCTGTTCCTTGCGGCTTGGCCCGTGTGGAATTCTGTTCCCGTTCCCGGTTCTTATGGGAACGTATTCCGGGGATAACAAGTAGTCCATATGTTATGCCAGATTATAATTTATGCCTGTATCCACGACTCTATCTCAACTACAGAGTGCAGGTTAGCTTATACAGCTTCTATGATCTTACGAAAAAATTTATTCAGAGACAATTAAATTGAGAAAAAGTTTCAGGAATTGCGACGGGAATTATGACGCAATAGCTTATTTTTCTTCTCAGAATACAGAACAACTGTATTCTGAGTTTTTATTTGACGTTAATGACGGTCATTGATCGTTTCTATACACATTTAGAGAATATGCAGAATTATTAAATCGATGACAATTTAACCATTCTGTACATTCTCTAAATGCGATATCTAAGTACTACGTATAGTATGAAGTGCATACTATACTAGTACGTAGTAGATATCGCATATATGAAGTTCATATTATGAACTATACGTACTTACGTAGTAGATATCACACAAGTAGGTACGATTGTGTTCATGATATCAGGACAAGATAATTTATTTCAAATGTAGGTAAACATTAGTAACAATATTGTAGGCCGCCATGTGCAGATGTCCTCAAGAACGTTGCCACACATAATTTTTTTTTTTTATCGTGCGGAAATCCCTTCGGATACCCCCCCGCGTGCCAGCGGGGGCGGTTATGTCGGGCTTGAACCGACTAAAACCGCACGCCGTCTCGGGTCTACAGACGCCAGGGTGTAAGGTTGCCCATAGAGCATATCCCTCGCACCCCGACTGACCCTGGGCCATCTCCGGTTTCGAGATCCTCGGGTTTGGGAACCACGGTGTCCCCGTCTTGCCCCGGTTTGGGGGAGGGGCGCTAGTCGCCCCACCGTCCCGGCCACACATTTACCTAAATGATAATATTCTTGACATCTTCAGAGTATCCATACATTTCGTGCAGATCTTCAAAATATTATGGTCGTAGAATGGTCGAAAGAATCGAAATACGGTACGGTAAACTAACATGACGCTTGCTGGCAGACACCACCGCCACGATAGTTTATTTTGATTTGCTTATCATTTATCATACATAAGTTACTTCGAGTGTAACAGTTAATTTCATAAAGGTTATCTATTTATCACAATAATTGTTTTTATCTGAAAACTATGTGACCGAACTATAATAGCAGTAGATTAATAATTACATAAAAACGACGCTTTCGTCATAAGCTAGGTAATGTAGGAGTAGCAGACTAGCCTGTGCCTATCTAACTAATACCTTTAAACAAGCAATTTTTATATATTTAATTAGGTATATTTATATATATATATATATATATATATATATATATATGTATATATACATACATACATATATATATCTATATATTTATTCATTTATAAATATAATCTGAATCTCTCAAACGCCTCTAACGAGTTTCATGAAATTTAGTAGGCTAGGTCTGGCTAGGTTTC
This sequence comes from Cybosia mesomella, assembly GCA_946251805.1. Classification (NCBI taxonomy): domain Eukaryota; kingdom Metazoa; phylum Arthropoda; class Insecta; order Lepidoptera; family Erebidae; genus Cybosia; species Cybosia mesomella. The sequence goes on along the minus strand of OX276390.1, from coordinate 20,595,062 downwards.
ATTTTTAGAAAACGTCGAAAGAAAAACCGGTCAAGTGCGAGTCGGACTCGCACACGAAGGGTTCCGTACCATCATGTATAATACAGTGGGAGCACCGTTAATTTATTTTATTTTAATTATTAACTTTCAAGTGAATATACCACTAAATAAATACTTTATTTTATTTCTAGTATATGTTATTATAGCGGCAAGAGACATATTATATTCTCTGTGAAAATTTTAACTCTGTAGCTATCATGGTTCATGAGATACCGCCTAGTGAGACGGGGACACCGTGGTTCTCAAACCCGAGGGGGCCATCTCGAAACCGGAGATGGCCCAGGGTCAGTCGGGGTGCGAGGGATATGCTCTATGGGCAACCTTACACCCCGGCGTCTGTAGACCCGAGACGGCGTGCGGTTTTAGTCGGTTCAAGCCCAACATAACCGCCCCCGCTGGCACGCGGGGGGGTATCCGAAGGGATTTCCGCACGATAAAAAAAAAAAAAAAAGATACCGCCTAGTGACAGACGGACAGCCGAACCTTAGTAATGGGGTACCGTTATGTACGTACGGAACCCTAAAAATACCAAGCCAAGCTCGGTCATCCATACTTATATTCCTATACATATATGTAGAGGCACATAAGTACATTCTTTTTTTAAACTGGACTAGTATGGGAAATTTAGAATAACCGTCTATGATAGGTTATAAACACCCATACCGTCTATGATAGGCGGTATGGATGTATTAATTTTCTTTATGTGAGCGAATTGGGAGAGTCCAATTCTGAGCCTGAGATGGAAAGTATTTAATCTTCACTATTAACGTTATGTCCTTTAAGTTGCGTTAAAAGAATATTTAAGATTATTAGGACCAATGCAGAAAATAGTGTGTCACGGAATGTTCACAGAGAATAGCAGTTTTAAGGCGGAGGTCCTTGTGGAAGGGTGTTTTTAGATTATGATTTTTCGAAAATGAGGAGTCCCTGTATCCTGAAAATCATATATGTTATTCTAGGCTATTCAAACTAGTATTTTCGGTTATCCTATACACGATGACTTTTACTTGCCTCAATAGAATTTGCTCTCAAAGATTGGTCTAACCAAAAACGCATTCCAGGTTAATTTGAGTTGTGTTCAGGCTAAGAAATTAAAAAGGATACCATAATGAAGGTCATTGATAGGAGAATGAAAAACGGTTATCAAAATTTACATAAATTCTGAATTATACTATGAAAATTCAAAATACCTACGTTTTTAGACGACCTCTGTGGCGTAGCGGTAGTGCATTCGACTGCTAAGCCAAAGGTCGCGGGTTCGATTCCCGCTCAGTGCAAACATGTATATTTGCATTGGTCTGGGTGTTTCTATGTATAATATGTATTTATTTACAAAAAAAAAGTATTTAAGTATGTTTATCTGCATTCTAGAACCCATATGACAAGCTCTGCTTAGTTTGGGTCTAGATGGCGTTGTGTACTTTGTCGTACAATATTTATATTTATTTATTTATATATTTTCTACCTATATGACGCATTCGGAGAATCAATCAATCCCGAGCGGAACGTGTTAGAGTCACGTGACGTGTGTCAGTTTGCGGCAGATGCTCAGCGAATTCGTATGATTTTGAAATGTAGGTACTTAGCGTAACTGCCACATAGTAGAGAAGATGCCAGATATACAAAACCAATAATAAAAAATTGAGACTCGGAACTTTTGCGAATACAATTTTTTGCGATTTCTGAAGTGGTAGAGTCAAGCAACAGTCATTTTGGCCGTTGCATGAATGGGCCGACTCTACCGGGGAAGCACCACCCTCTCACAGAATATCGACGCCAAGTATCAGTAAATATAAATAAATATTCTACGAAAATCTACACAGCGCTTTCTAGACCCAAAGTAAGCATAGTTTAACTAGCTTGTGTTATGGGTTCCAGATTGCGGATAAACATACTTATATACTTTTTTTTTGTAAATACATACATATTATACAAAGAAACGCCCAGACCAATGCAAATAGACATATTCTTGCATACAAATATTTGCACTGAGCGGGAATCGATCCGCGCCCCCTATCGTAGCAGTCGAATGCACTACCGCTACGCCACAGAGGCCGTCGAGAGTATTTGAACTGTTGCGTTCCGTGTGGTGAGTGAGAGTGCCGGAGCCCAAACTCCTTTACCATCCCCTCCCAAACTCCTTTCCCATCCCCTCCCAAACTCCATTCCCATCCCCTTTCCTTTACAGGATCGGCAGCGCGACTGTGACGCCACTGGTGTTGCACACGTTCATAGGCCGCGGTAACCGCTTCCCATCAGGTGGGCCGTGTGCTTGTCTGCCACCTTAGTGGTATAAATAAAAAAAAATACAATGCTTGTATTAGTACACTGTTTTCTGTTAAGTTTAAGTTGTGTAAATAATAAAGTTTATTGCACAAATATTAAAACTAAGTCATGTATCGGCATTATAATAGCATTAAAGCTTTTAGCGATAAGGCCGCCATTTGTACATATGTTAATTAAGTTTACGATATATGCTTATTCTGATTGGTTTACAATAAAGTTTTTATCTATCTATCTATCTATCTATCTAAATGTCTTGACACATGATGACGACATTAGTCGATTCAATACAAGAATTTATAATGACTGACATTGGTACTAATAGACGTATATCGAATGTTGGAATTAAATTTTGGGAACAGTATCTATTTATTTTTTTTATTGTGCGGAAAGCCCTTCGGATACCCCCCCGCCGGCCAGCGGGGGCGGTTATGTCGGGCATGAACCGACTAAAACCGCACGCCGTCTCGGGTCTACAGACGCCGGGGTGTAAGGTTACCCATAGAGCAAATCCCTCGCACTCCGACTGACCCTGGGCCATTCGCAGTGTCCCCTCTGATAACAGCAGAGGGGTACCTGGAGCGACCACCCACCCCGCGGGCCTTGCAGGCCCGCCATATCCGGACCCCCTCGTGCAATGGGGTCAGCTGGCCCTGAAAAGGGCCGGTTGGTCAGACTCTTAGCCGTTGACGTTGACGCCAGCTACTCCAGAGGAGCAATCAATGATACGTCATCGCCCACGTTGCCCAGGGTGCACCAAACTTGGAGGTGATCCAACCAGTCGCCCCCCTGGGAACAGTACCTACCAGCGACATAATTTTAACTGACATGAACCTTCAAAACTACCAAATACTACTACTACCAACCTCTAAATATCTATATAATGTTTTCATTGCTGATGAAGATTTTGCTTTGGGACCTAACCTCATGAATCCGAGCTCCAATCCCGGTTGCATCCAAAGCTTACAGTTTGGAGCCCAGGGTACACTCTTGTACTATATGAAGCCCCATGAAGGACTTGCAGCTTGGCGCCTAGGGTCCACTCTTCTATTGCTCTTTTTCATAGTTTGGTTCATATAAGCTTTTACGGGAGCGACTTTCTGATAGCTATATTACAATATTGTAAATATTATAAGGGTTATTCCCTTTATTTAAAGTGCAACTAGAATATCTTCTATGCCAATAACAGATGTGTCATTATTTGTGTCACTTTAGATCGATTCCACGTGTCTTCGGAAAATCTTAAACATCAAGTGGTCTGACTGTGTGCGAAACACCGAAGTCCTGCGGCAAGCTAATGTAGGTGGCATCGAGGCCTACTTAATGCGTCGTCAGCTTCGATGGTGTGGGCACATATCACGAATGACAGAGGACAGAGTGACAAAGTGCAACTTTTCCTCTGAGCTAGAGGAGAGTAGGCGTGAACAAAGCGGACAAATCCTCCGGTATAAAGATGTACAGAAGAGACATATCAAAAAATGCAAAATTTAACCCTCACAATGGGAAGGATTGGCAGTACAACGTTCCGAATGGCGCAGGCTCGTCCAAGTGCGAGTGGGCGTGTTCGAGGAGCAGCGGAAAGCGGACCTCGTCACTAAGCGTAACGAGATAAAAGTTCGGCAGCCTGCTGCCATTCCTTACAACTACGTGGACGGTGTGCTCACCTGCACGCAATGTTCACCGTCAAGATTGGCCATATTAGCCATCATCGGACGCACGACTGCCTAACTTAATTAGGAGCACATAAAAATGGTCGCCACGGCCGAAATCGGTCGGAGGTCATCATCATCATTATGGCTACAAATGTCAAAATGTACGAAGTATCTATCAAATCAATGACAGCCATAAAATGAAATTACACAGAAACCAGCTAATTGCCTTCAGATTGAATAAGGAAAATGCGGAGATGTACATACGGTAATAGGTATTAACTCATCCTTTTGGAGCTGATTACTATGTGGGTTTCGGTACAAGTAGGTGTGAGTTCAAATAAGTCCTTCAACGAAATAATGAGATAATAAATTTGCATGACATTTAATACATATTTTAGCAATATACATTGCACGTTATCTTGTGGATATTTAAAAAAATTGATAAGAGTTATTAGCAGCCGTTGCATAATCGGTGAAACATAGATTGTATTAGCTTATCAGAAGATACATGATACATTGAATAAGGACCACTTGGACTAGAGCAGGTTGAAAATTTGACAATTCAAGAAAATTTTGTGCGTCAACGCATAGCACAGAAGTAAATTTATCGTTAGACGTATAGAATTGACTTTAGATTTGGATTGCATAGTATGTAACTTGTATGTAAAGTGAGAGGTCAGGAAGGTTGGATAACCAAGTGATTTTTCTCAACTGGGCATATGGGCATGGATGGCTAGATCCGAAATTATGAGGAATAGCGAAAAACGCTCAAAGAAGTCTTGAGCGCGATTTTGTTGAGAACTTAAAATGCATCATTGGATTTTTTTAAATCAACTTAAGGACCAGGTCTCATTATTTTAACATCAAAACGGTAAGTTCTATGGAAACTTGATGAATTAGCGGAGTATGATGTCATAATCCGTTAGGCAGGCAATTCAATCAATACCCTCAAGGTGCAGTGATAATCTACCTGAAAGAAGTGTACTACAGCAGAGCATAACATGTGGCGTTAGTCCGTTTAAGAGATACAAAAGTTAATTTGTAAAAAAATACTTTATAAAACTGCCTAATAGACTTACATAAACCAAGCATAACAATTTTATTACAAGCTTTTATTTAAATGTAACTGTATATAATTTCAGAAACAATTTAACTAATTTAAATGTGTTGGTATGCTTCATATTATAATTTGACCACGGAATATTTGTTGCAATTTATAAACATTACACTTGTATGTGTACATGTACCTATTTGTTTTAAAAAGGCTAATGATGTGTTTTCATAAAACCATAAGCTATAAATTATACTTTAAGTGCCTTTGTTAAATTCCAATAATAACGCCCTGTGGACTAAAAGTTTGACGTAATGTGCTACACGTGTACAGGCTACTCATTTACCAGTTGCATACTGAATTTATTATACCTTTATCTATACCTATGTGGAGCCAACGTACTAGAATTGATTGTTGACGTCATGTATGGTGCATAATTATGATGACAATGAGAAATTATTATGTACCTTAGATTGAACGGTTTTGCACACATTCCTACTAACTTACAAGCATTTAATCTATGTATATTATGTATTAATTAATCTGGCATGTTGTATAAGAAGTTTTTCTATTAAATTTTACTAACTCCTGGTGCTTCAATTTTTTTGATAATGAAATGATCCTTACACGAAACTGAGTTGATCCGCATAAAAATAAACTAAATTAATATTTTTTTCTGCTCTCATTCTGTTCTCTGCTAAGCGGAGCCAATTTCAGTTAAACCCTACCGACCGCCGCTTCTTGGCGTAACAGTAACATCTACCGTCAACTTTGGCTCATACATTGAGGCTAAAGTTCAAGTGGCTGCTAAAAAGCTGGAAATTCTGTCGAAATTACTTCACATCGTCACAGCTGCTCAACCTTTATCAAGCAAAAGTCCGATCCTGTAGGAGTACCTTTTTTTTTTTTTTTTTCGTGCGGAAATCCCCTCAGATACCCCCCCGCCGGCCAGCGGGGGCGGTTATGTCGGGCTTGAACCGACTAAAAGTGTAAGGTTGCCCATAGAGCATATCCCTCGCACCCCGACTGACCCTGGGCCATCTCCGGTTTCGAGATGGCCCCCTCGGGTTTGGGAACCACGGTGTCCCCGTCTTGCCCCGGTTTGGGGGAGGGGCACTAGTCGCCCCACCGTCCCGGCCTGCTTCTGCTGGGGTGACAGGCGGCCTCACCTGCCACCCCCAGGCCTGCGCTCATGGAGGACGGAGGTCGTTAAGCGACCTCCGACGCCTGAGTCGTCTTCGACGCGCGGCGAGCATGTTGCGGGCTTGGCGGGCCGGGAGAGTTCTGAACCTCTCCCAGGCGCGCTCCGCCATCCTGTAGGAGTACCTATTACTCGTAATCTATGTGACGGTTTAGCAAAATTCCAGCAAGAAAAGGTTCAGATGAGAGACACCGGCCAAGAGGCTCATTAACAATGATGCACTGGTCGAGCAAAAGGCTACAATGCCTTGAACATCGACGCAATGTTGCAAGCCGGTTTCTAGATGCATTTCATTTAGACGTGTGTAAATATTAAAGTACATTTTTAGAATTCTGTTATACAAAAGCAACATTATCAAAAATATTATTAATCATTCAAACTTTGATTGTTTTTTTTTTATTTATTTATTTATTTATTATCTCTTCTACATCTATCTTTACAGGTACACCCTAATACAACAGAGTAGGTAATCTAATTAGGTTTATACTATATATCTATCCCTATCTGTAACATATAATATACATTACTGTGTCTGTAAACTCACTCTGAGAGCAACAAAACAGGTCAACACTTTGCGAAACGGCGTTGAGCGTCCGGAGAGCCCGCGAGATTAATATGACATATGCACACCAAACAGGTATTTGTCCTGCGTCCTGCTTGATCCTGAGTGGTTGAATACCACGTGCCTATTAAAGCTTGCAAACCTGCACGTATACCCTGCTCGGAGTCGGTCTTACTCCCTGGTAAAGGGTCAAAGGCGAAAGTTTTACCTGAAGGAATTTATTACTAAGGGAGGAGTGAAAATATGTCTGCAATAGTTTTTCAAAATGTCTTGGCCTTCAACTCACTTTTCATATATCAATCAAATTTAGAATTATTATATATAAATATATTATCGAATGTATAAGATATCTTAACCAGTGTAATCTAATGTCAATTTTGACCTTGAAAAAGTTCAGTTCAGTGATCTCCCTGCCTGCTTTATGCTAGATGATGCCAGTGACCAAAGAAATAAATAAAGTAAGAGATTTTATCAGACCTGGAGTTGCCACGAGTCCCGAGTCGTCGCGGTCGTACACTTGGGTACACTTGCTTCATGACTTTGCCAAAGTCTGCAGTTGAGAGAGGCTTCATATTGCTGCTCATGCAATGTGCTCTGGTAAAATAAATAATATTAATTTTTTAAGTAACTGAGAAAGTATTGAAGGTTTAGCAGTGGTAATTTATCAACGGAGAACTTAATTAAACATTAACCTAGCAGACTATTAAATAAAGGCAATTATATTTTTTGTCAGCAAAGTTTATATTTGTAATCAAATTGAAATTATCTAATTAATAAATCTATCGTCACGAAATATTTTCATAAACAGAAAAATAAAAATTCATTCTTAAATAAATAAAAATTGTCACCAGCAATGATTACCAAATAAAATCGTAGTACATTCCATGAATAAAGATTTTGTTTTAAAATAAAAGGTTTACCCCATAAATAATAGATTGGTACTCAGAATGGTAGATCTGTCGCCAAATATGTCGATTATAGTCCGTAGATTTCGACACCGCGCGCCCCGACACGGATAGATATGGGTTAGAAATGTATAGTTAGTGCTTCGTGTTACGCTACTTGTGATAATGCACTAGGAAATAGGGACCAACGCTTACAAATGTCACTTCTTAAGTCTTCAGTTATAAGGAAATACCTGTTATAATAAATACCAAACTATTTATTTGATACTTGAAAATATATTATATACATATATATATATTATATACATATGATATACCTACATTGTTTTTATATTGTTTGGCGACAGATGTACTATTTTATGGACAAACTCTATAATTTAGGAAATTCAAAACCAATTTAATTGTTGATAGCGTAATTCATACCCTTAAATAAATAATTAATATATATATAAAATTTGCCAGCTACATGTTGCATATAAATTTTTCAATATGTGCAACAGCACGCATATTTTTTTGCAGTTTTTAAGGCGAGGGTTTCTGATAAACGGTGTTTTTAGATGTGTTGAAGACGTCCGACGATTCTGAAAATCATATATGTTATTCTACGCTATTTAAGCTAGTTCTTTTGGTTATTCGATATACGATGACTTTTACTTGCCTCAATAGAATTTAGTCGCAAAGATTGGTCCAACCCAAAACGGTTTACAGTTTTATTTTAGTTGTTTTTGAGTTAAAAAAATAAAATACATAAAAATTATACCAAAATGAAAGTACCGCGTAGAATAGAGAATGAGAAACTGTTATTAAAATTTATGTTAATCCTGAAAACCATACCATGAAAAAATTAAAAATACCTACGTTTTCATGGGTTCCCGAACGGAACGTGTGCCTGTAACACGTAACAGGACGTGTGTCAATTTGTAATAGACGCACAGTGAAATCGTGAGATTTATAAATGTAGACTTAGCGTAAATGCTACATCGTAGAGAATGTGCCATAATTCCAATGATAAAAAGTTGAGACTCGAACTTTTGCGTATACAATGCTAGTATTAGTACACTGTTTTCTGTAATGTATAAGTTGAGCATGGTGCAGGCCCCTCTTAATGCTACAACTACAGCATAATATTGTAGTAGGCAACCTTTTTTTTTACCATATTTTAACTTTTTAAAATTATTTTAACGTTTAACTTAGGTTAAATTTTTATTTTAACTTTTGTTTTTTTATATACCTTTATTTATCTTGACACGAGACAAAAATGTACATTCGTCCATATTTAGTCTTAAGAAATCACTATTTATAATATGACGTCTCGAAAATGCCGCAGTGGAGTTTATGCGCCGTTTCTTCTCCACTAGGGCCTAGGAAGCGGCGGTAAACTTAGTTTTAAGCAGATTTTGACGTCAAAAAGATGTAATTACGTTGCACTATTTTGAAAAATAAAGACTTTGACTTTGACTTTGTGTAAATAAGTAGTTACTTATTGCACAAATATTAAAACTAAGTCATGTATCGGCATTATAATAGCATTAAATGTCTTATGATATTAGTCAATGCAATAAAAGAATTTGTAATGATTGACATTGCTACTAATAGACGTATTTCAAATGGTGGTACTAAATACTGGGAACAGTAGGTACCTACCAGCGACATGATTTAAATTGATATGAACCTTCAACACTACAAATTCTACTACTAGCTGCCTCTAAATATGCATATAATGTTTTCATTGCTGATGAAGCTTATGCTTCGGGGCCTGACTGCATGAAACCACAAATACTAATTAGTGATGCCCAAAAAATCATTATCATCATGTTTTGGACCCCAGGGTCCACTCTTTTCTTTTCCATAACCTGGCTCATTTTGACTTTTACGGTAGTGACTACCATCTGACCTCTTGTTTGGGCCCAAGATAGTCTAATGTCATGGACCCAATGGGTGTACGGGCCCCATACGTGATCCGAAGATCTTCTATGTAAATAACAGTTGCGTCATTATTTGTGTTGATACTACAACACCTTTAGTTAACCTTCGTTGTTTTTCTGTATGTTGACGCGAGATACTGCACGCAGGCAATAGCTGTGGCATACAGTGGCCACTTTGCTATGCAAAAAATACCTAAAGTCGTCGAACACCCTCGCCTTAGTGTTATACACAAAGATTTTACCGTCGTTTTGGACCCGAAAGGCGGTTACTCGGAATAATCTATGGTATCATTTTGAGATGTCCAAATTGCTATACCAGTTATAATAAAAAAGTTGGCTTTTCTATCATCTTTTTCACTCGTTCAAGTAGAAACATTATTAGCGCTTCGGTAATTCATTGACAGTTTTTAATTAATGAAGGTTCGTCCTTGTTCATAACTGCGCGGGAATAGGTATCCTGGCATAGGTAAACAGGTGATTATAAGAGGACATTTACCACTTTAGGTACTCCACTATTCGCTCATACTTTATGAAAAAGGACATAGCACCGTCAGAAATACGTTGTTACGATAAACGATAAATGACTTTATGAATTAAATTAAATAAACACAACAAAGGACTGCGAGTAGCGGATTTCAGACGTATTAAAATAATAAGAGCTGTTTACAAAATAATCAACTTACATAGGTACCTTTTTAGTTTACATTTCTCTGTACAAAGTATCTGCTCGAAATCGAGCGGGTCCTCCACGTTCGATACACAACGGGCACTTTTTATGGTTTTATGCTATTGTATTTTAGCGGATTTGATGTGTATCTGTCTCTCACTTTTCACGAGTTCGAAGACATACGACCACCACTGCATAACTCATCACGAGTTTCGTATTCACGAGTATAAACAAGTCGTTTTATCACAAATAAAAGTCTAGGCTGCACTAAATTCATTATTTAGATATTCACGCACTGCGTATGCATAACAAGCCGGATTGACGACCTCGTAGGTACCTTTTTTTTTCGTGTAGAAATCCCCCGCGGGCCAGCGGGGGCGGTTACGTCGGGCTTGAACCGACTAAAATCACACGCCGTCTCGGGTCTTCAGAAGCCGGGGTGTAAGGTTACCCATAAAGGATATCCCTCGTACCCCGACTGACCCTGGGCCATCTCCGGTTTCGAGGGGGCCCCCCCGAGGGGGCCATCCCTTTCGGGGTTGGGGACCACGGTGTCCCCGTCCTGCCCCGGTTTGGGGAAGGGGCGCCAGTCGCCCCACCGTATCGGCCTGCTTCTGCTGGGGTGACCGGCGGCCTCACCTGCCATCCCCAGACCTGCGCTCATGGAGTACGGAGGTTGTTAAACGACCTCCGGCGCCTGAGTAGCCTGCGACGCGCGGCGAGCATGTTGCAGACTCGGCGGGCCGAGAGGTGGCGGCGGCCCACGCGCTCGCGCTCCACACCATTGCCGCAATCATGTTACCGAGCGAGAGGACTCCCATGCTGGGCAGTCCACCAGCGTGTGCAGCCCCGAGTCCTCGCTCGCGTCGAAGTGATGGCACTCAGGCGTTGGCTCCTTCCTGGTATGATGCAGGTGGTCCCCGAAGCTCCCCTTACCGGAGATCACCTGCGTCAGTCTGTACGAGATTCTTCCGTGTCGCCTCTCTAGCCAATCCTCCATGATGGGCCTTACCACCGCTATAGGTCTTCTAATAAAGGCATATCCTCTAATAATTCTGATATTACTGTACCTTTTTTTTTTTTTTTTCGTGCGGAAATCCCTTCGGATACCCCCGCCGGCCAGCGGGGCGGTTATGTCGGGCTTGCACCGACTAAAACCGCACGCCGTCTCGGGTCTTAAGACGCCGGGGTGTAAGGTTACCCATAGAGCATATCTCTCGCACCCCAACTGACCCTGGGCCATCTCCGGTTTCGAGATGGCTCCCTTACTTGCTCTCCACTGTGCCATCTGCTAATCAGAGGGACACGTGGAAAGCTTCCGAACAGCCCTAAACAGGGCCGTCCTCGCCTCGGTCAGAGTTGGCCGTAGGCGGCAGCGTCTCTCCCACCCTAGGAGAGAGGCGCTGACGTCTCCGTTGCCCAGGGTGCACCGCGTGGAGGTCCCCAACCAAGCACCACATTACTCGATACGAACTAACAGTGAGATGAACTCAACAGATGGGCCCTAATAATTGATCATTAATGATACCGGCACAAACCGCACAGACACTCGAGCGAGAACTGCGCAACTAAAGAAGGCGCCGGCGGGATGGCGCGTACGTAGCCGTTCGAGTCCTAACATGTTTCCACTGGCGCTGTGAGAATCGGTTTCTGTTTGGACGGATACTGAATGCGGAAATGTTGAATGAAAATAATCGTAGTAAAACGTAGTAAGCTTATTACGTGAAATTGAAAGGAGTTACCACGTTTCTCATTTGATTTATGCAAACGACAAAAAATTTGACCTTTTTATAACAAAATATATTTTTGTTTTTCAAATAAATACTTCCAGGCTGACATGTTATCGAAACTGTGCCCAAAATATTTCGTTCCAAAACGACTGTAAAATCTCAGTGTATTATAATAGAAAATCAAAATGCTGCCCCATCACAGGACGACTTTTCAAGTTTAATAGATCTCGATAACAACAACATCTATTGAGTTTATACATATTCATACAAACCTCATTCTGACAATTACGAACATAACCGAAAGAAATCAGTCAAATCGGTTGACTCATTCTTAAGTAGTGTGCAGACACACATTTTTATTTATATAGATGTTTGTATACTACTCAAGTAGTCATACTGAATAATGAAGATGTTAATCCATTCATAATAAAGCCTGCAGATAAATCAGAAGTGCCTAGGTGTGTTCAATCATAGCCAAAGGTTTGTTTAAACAAACTTCACCAACATTCACAAACTTTATTTGGTTAGTATCAATTAATGACAAAAAAAGTGCTTTTAAAAACGAGATATGTTAGAAATACTTACATGTACTCGTCATAGACATCCTGCTTAGGCAATGACACATCAGGATCAACTTCTAAGTGCGTCTGTATCCAAGTTACAGTCTGTTGAAGTTCAGCCCTGAAACATTGTTTAATATCTTTAAGATCCATCTACTCTATTTAAAATAAATATGAGCAAGTTATGAGTCAAATTTTGGTTTTTACATAAAACCAAAACTTGACTCATAACTTCAAAACTCGCATATAATAATAATTTCATCAAATCTGCCATAAATAAAGATCTTATTTTATTTTAAAAATAAATTGATATTAAATCTTTATTTATTATAAATATGGCTAGAATTCGAAACATATATTTACAGTACAAGTTCATGCTTGTTATCCCAATTTCAATGGCATGCAAAAGTCATTCTTTTGATACGCCTCTGATGATGTTCAGGATCAGACCCCACCCCGCCTACCGTCATTCCAGATCGGTTAGGATACGGCATAATGGTCTCGTCGCAATTGGAAGGAAGAAAGCTCTTATAAAAATCATCCTAATGGCCTGACTGGCAATAGATTATGACCATTAAAAAGTTCAGATTTTTACCGTGGCGATAAATTATATGCGCTGGAATTCTAGACTTATGTATGAATCTAGAATATATAATTCACCTAATGTGTGATATAGCGTTTCTGTTCTATTACAGATAAAGTAAAATAAACTGGAACTTGGCCTGCCCACAACCGTGCGCTTAGATTTTAAGACCAAGAACACTACCTTGTGGCACACCAAGATTGTTATCTAATTATGTAAAAATGATTACATTTTTATAGAATTAATTAATAAATTATATGATGTATAATACATAATTATATTGCTTTTATTCGTAGCATAGGCTCGTCTTGAAAATAGATTATGCTTATCAAGGATTTCCAAATTCACATGTATTAACAAATTGTGCATTTGTTTATTGATTACTTTAATTTATTTTTTAGAATATATTCAATTAAAATAATACATAAACATACAAAAACTACTAAACTACTATAAATGTTTGTGTGGAATAACTTTAAGATTTCAAATATATATACAGAAAAGAAAATCATTGGACTAAGTTACAAAAAGTTACATGGGTGTATGGTTTATGATTATAGGGTTTGTGCCACTAAGACCATTATGGCACAAACCAAGCTCAACTACTATCTGATTGGTACACCTGCAGTTTAACAAATGAGGCTCTGGCGCAGATATGAGCGCTCCTAATAACTTTAAAGTTGGAGGGTGATAAAAAGTTGCAATGCTGGAATTGTTTACGCAAAAGATCATAAAATTCACAAAAACATGCAACAGATGCTTTTTTTGGCTATGAGGGCCTGGTCATAATAAACATCTGTAAGTGGTTTGCTATGGAACTTAAATGGTCTAACATTGATTTTTTGATGCCATCACAAGAGGGTAGTATAAAAAATCAATGTTAAGTCATTTTCAGATAGCATCTAATCAATATTTGATGAAATGTTGATAAGGACATTGCTACATTCACCCCTAGTTACCCCGTTTTTAATAAAAATATAGCCATGATCCTTTAATCATTCTAAGACAAGTCTTACTAATAGCATATTAAGACTGCACTTACTTTTACAATAACTAAATATTAAATGATTACTATGACTCTCGTGCCATATATGTAGTAATAAACCTGTGTCTGTGTTCTTTTATCAATAGTGATTATAAGGTATTGCTTACCGTGAACCCAGTGGATTAATTGGCTGTTTAAGAGGGTCATGTTGAGGTACACCAGTAGGTAGCCTTAGGTACAGAAGTAGTCTCTCAGCACCACTCAGTGCTTCTACAGCCTCTAAAAGCTGTGCTACTCTCTGTCGACCCTCTTGACTGCTCAAAATAAAATTTATAAATTGATCACCAATTTCAAAAACATTTAAATTTATAATTAATGAATTGATGATATAACAATGAATTAATTCATGTATGTAATCATTCATAAAATATTAAATACGGCATAGCTGAACATGTGTAATTTCCGTCCATATAATGTTATACTCTTGTTGCACAATTAAGAAGTTAAAAGGAAGTTATTCAAAAGTGGACTAGACATATAAAATCTATAAAAATGTATCCAACAAATGTCAACAAAAAAGTTAAAAGCTGAAATATATGTATACACAACAGCCATAACAGCTGTCTTACTGATAACAATGGCCCACTATCATTGTTGAGCTACATTTGCCGATAAAACATTTTAGTGTGAGAGCGCAATGAATCTGGATACTCTAGTTTTCGATTGAAGCATTACCTGAGGGTGTTCTCGACGATTTGTTGCATAGAAGCTATTTTGCTCGAGTCCATGTTGGACTCGCTACCCTGTGGGGCCTCGCCACCGGGGGCCGTAGCGGTCGAGGTTCCTGGAGCGTTGCTTGGAACGGCGACAGTTTCTTTATTGTAAGACGCAGTTTGCCTATGTTTTGGATGATTGACATTTTCCCGATGAAGTTTCGCGTCATCCACTAGTTCTCTTTCATTTTTAACATTTTTCGCACTCTCGTCAGAAGCCCAAGGTTGAAATGGACTTGTATTATCCATTCTAACCCGAACAGGTTATAAAAATAATGTTATTAGATTTCATATTGAAACTTTTTCTAATCAGAATTGTAAAATGCGTAACAAAACTCCATTTTCTTGACATTTGATCAGCTGTAAGGTGAGGTGGAGTGAAGAGGGGATTCAGGGTTAACAGTTAACCAAACTAAATTGTACTAATTATAGTTTAATAGGTAGTATTTTACAATGCCTGAAGAACCCAGAAGAATTCATAAAATATTTGGTATCGTTGGAAGTTCCTAATACGTTGAAAAAAAAAAGTATGTAAGTACGTAACAAAACAGACACAGTGTGTTATTTTTTATTACTTGAGGAGTAATCCGTCATTCTTAACTTAATCTAATTACTTCTATTTGTAATAACAAAAAATTATAACTATTAGAATAATGACATTATAGACTACTACCATAATTTGAACAAATAAGAGATTTAAGGTAAGAAAAAACTATAGGTAGATGTACCAGATGTTGCTCTATGGGCAACCTTACACCCCGGCGTCTGTAGACCCGAGACGGCGTGCAGTTTTAGTCGGTTCAAACCCGACATAACCGCCCCCGCTAGCCGGTGGGGGGGTATCCGAAGGGATTTCCCATAGATTTCCGCACGAAAAAAAAAAAGGTAGATGTACCAACGACCTCGGAGGATGACGGAGGTTACAGAAAACCCCAAAAAACCACTAAAAACAGGCACTGAAAGAATAATAATAACTGTATTACAGATTGAATGCAAAGGACAAAAATACGCGTTAGACTTTTTTGTTGAAGGCAGCGCCAAGCTCGAAACACTAACGTAAATATTCAATGTCAATCGAAGCACCGTTTTCGACTAAAAGTCTAACGCATATTTTTGTTTTTTTTTACATTCAATCTGTAATTCAGTTATTTTCTTTTCAGTGCCTGTTTTTAGTGGTTTTTTAGTTTTTGAAGTCGGTTCTTTTACTTTTCATTTCACTTATTTCTCCCTTTTTAATGAACGTAACATAATACAAATGGGACCACTCGCACACGGGATCTAAACTAAACCCAATGTTAAAAGAATTTTTACAAGGTAGCTACTGTAAAACGTTGAGTAGTTCCTTAGACTGCCTTTCGTCTTCATCATCAGACCCCTAATGAGAATCACAACCCATCTAGGTATAAATTTCTCTTCAATACAAATTAATCAAGCCCAAACACCAGGTAACTACTGTAAATCGTTGATGAGTTCCCTCGACTGTCTTTCGGGTCCAGACCTTCATTAAATAGTAGTGTTTTAAAATAATTAATGAAAAAATTAACAATCGCACAAGTCACCAATACGATTTTTAGGGTTCTCCTCGATTTCTCCGGTATGTCATCACCCTGATCCTGGTTTCCTTATCATAGTACCACCGTTGGAATATCTGCTTTCCAAAAAAAAAACCTTAAAATCGGTTCTTAAACGATAGCGAGTTGAAGTTTTAGCGAGTGTGATCTTCTTCTTTTATTAAGTTGGCTCCTTGCATCGGTTATTTAGGTACCGATGATTCTGCCAACATCAAGGTGGAAAGTAGATTTAAACGATTTAATCGAGGTCTCTAGAGTGTGATCAAAGTATGATCCAAGTATGATCCATGATCTATGATCCAATGATCCCTGAACTACGATGGACATTTAAAAATTCGTTCGGTATCTGTTCTCCAGGTTGTCTTCGTTCAAAAATCTGTAAATTTTGAATGTGAATTTTGTGCACTTTTGTTTTTCAACTCAGTTCAACTGAACTGATTATACTATCTGTCTCTCGCCGAGTATCGCCCGTCAAACCAGTTTAATGATTTGCTTATAAAGTAATAATGTAAATGCACTGCGTTTCTTGTTTAATAACCATACATATTTAAAAGCAGGAAACAAAAATAGTAGTACGTAATGACTTTATTATTTTATTAGCTTGGGGAATCTTGTTTAAATGTTTTTCATAAAATGCTTACTGTAAATAAATTACCAAGTTCAGCATGGTAACAAGCTTAGATCAACATAATATCTATCATCCAAACTGGAAATGATTTACATTATCTCATCTTAATAGCACTTATCATCGTTTCCAGAAGCAGGAAGTGGAAGTAGTTGGAAGAAATAGTCTTCTCTCTGATGTTTACGAAGGGAAACAAGAATTCTAATAACTGTTCAAACATATATCGGTGTTTAATTTCTCTATTTACTTTTAGCACATGATGTCTGACGAAATTGACATTGAGGAACATGATGTACTTGATAATCCAACTATTAGAAGAATTTTTCCAGATCTATCAGTTATTAAAAAAGAAATATCACAGTATGAAGAAGGTAACTCATGTTCAACTTTCTTTTTTATTTTATTGCAGCATTTGTAAATACCATACATTTGCTAAATTACTAAGTAGTACTAAGCAGTTAAAAATAAATGTACCCTGTAATACAGTCCTGGTTTATGATTGTTTATATAAATAGTTTATGATCAACACCTTAATGCGGTAAAAATAATAATATTGCAATGTCTTAATTGAACTACCATTTACAGCTATTTTACAGAGCGGTCAGTCAGTGGTTTTCTATTAATGAGTATCTGACTGACCACTCATCTCATGTAGTGGCTAAATTAATGTTTAGTTTCTCTTCTTTGTTCTATGCTGTGCTGCACTGCATGTACTGTTTAAAGTGCTAGTTTAAGAAGTCGTAAGAGATGTATTTTCTTGACCTTCTCATCAGACTACTAATTACTGTAAATACTCGCAAGTCGCAATTGGCCGGTTATAAATACTATTTTGATAGAAAATATTCTGGCGTCTCTGTCTTTTTTTTTCTGGCTACTCTCCGAAATGCCAGAGTCGATTTTGATGAGATGTTCATTTTCAGAGTGGTAACTTGAGACTACTTTCCTTTTAGAAAAAGTACTAGGGCTCCACTTAAAAAAATTAAAACCTGGATTCTACTTCACAGGCATGAAGTCGTGGGCACAGCTAGTAATGTTAGAAAGGAATATGAGTTTGTTGGAGTGCACTTGCTTTAAATATCCATTTTCATAACAATAATACTATCCAAGTTGTATGTTGTTTGTATTGTCTCTTCCGAGCTGTATAATTTCAAATAGAATATATACATCAGCACTGAACCGTGCGGTACAGTTTTTTTTTGTGCTTTACCCCACTGGAGCTAACTACAAGATGATTAGGTCAGGGTTGAATGGACTAAAACCGCACGGTGTCTCTTGTGTCAGCCATGTGGCACGGGGAATCTGGTGTGCCCTAGAAAGCATATCCCAGAGGCCCCTACGCGTTGTTGGGAATCTAATCCCCCTCCCCTTAAGAGAAGCGCGTGTGGAAACACGACGCGCCGCCACCCTGGGCCTGCTTCTGCTAGGATGACGGCTGGCCCCGACCGTCACCCCCAGGCTCGCGCTCATGGAGGACGGAGATCGTTTTGCGATATCCGCTGCCTGGTGCGCTTTCTACGGCACAGGAGAGTGCTAGACCTCCCCCGTACCTTTTCTGCCGCCTCTTTTGCGCGCACTCTCGCTGTCGATCATGGTCAGCACCAGGGTCTGCGTGAGGCTTCCCGCTCTGAGGGCTGCTTCAAGGACACGGCTCTGCTCCATCCACTCTGGGCACTCTGCCAGTGTATGAAGCGGCGTGTCCACGTAAAGACCCGGCAATTATGGCACTCGGGCGTCGGCTCCTGGCGTATACGATGCAGGAACTCATCGAAACAGCCATGTCCGGTAAGCACCTGCGTCAGCCGGTAGGAGAGGCTTCCGTGGCGCCTCTCCAGCCATTCCTCCATGACGGGTCTTACCGCCACAATCGTGGCGTGCCCTGAGCTTGGTTGCCCAAGTCGTTCTTTCCATTCCTCCATGAGCACCTTGCGTAATTGAGATCGCTGGTACAGTGCCGCAAGGGCCCTCGCTTCCATGTCCCATGGAGGCGTCCCGGCTAGGAGACTCACCGCCTCAAAGTAGACCGTGCGGTATCCCCTTATGATCCTGACGGCTAGCAACCGCAGGGGGGATTACAGGATTGCGACGTTGCTAGCCGTCAGGTTCACCGCTGGACCCCTATAAAAGGTCATGGACCGCACGATTCCAGCGTAGAGCCTCCTGCAGGAGGCGTCGGGCCCCTTCAGATTGGGCAGCAACTGCGACAGCGCAACCGCCACCCCCTTAAGCTTAGAGGCCAGACTTCGGAAATGATACCCAAAATCCCACCGCCCATCGAGTACAAACCCTAGATACATCGATAAGACTGGATCCCTCTGGTGGCCGATTCGGACTCCGGAGCCCATAGAAAAAAAGAGCCTCAGACTTGTGGAGGGCCACCTCGAGACCCAGCCACCGAATACGTCCAACATACTTTATTGTACCAAAATATTTTGTATGCTAGGTATGATTATAATATTCAGCAACCAATATATATTATGTAATAACTAAAAACAAAATTATATACTTAAATTACAATATTTACATCCTAGAAAAAGGGGAGTATGTACAAAGTAAAAAGTTTAGGTGTCCAAGAATTCCCCCCCATCGATGTCGACTTATCTTTGTCTTTACGCAAAAAACAAGCCAGCTTTCTGTCACGCGAAGCGTCGACCACTCGCTTTGCGATTTGTTTATGAAGCGACCGTGCACTCGGGTCCCACGAACCTACTGTTTCGATAACAAATGGCTCAAAAATATAATTGCTGATCTCCGCAAATTCCGCAGCAACACAAGCACAGCCCGTAGTACTTGGAAGATGAGAAGGCGCGAGGGACACAAGTTGCATCCCACTCCAAAACCCTACCGAACTTCCAAAGCACCATAGACATACCGTCTGGTCTCTTGCCATTGTCGCGCACGAAACCAGCAGGTTCAAGTACGGCTGGAACACCGGTGGTGACAAGAGCCCGGTGGATAATATCATTTAGTTCTGAACAAGATGAGACGGCTTATCACGTCGGAGTAGCGGTGTTTTCTATACAAGACGAAAACCCGTTCTGGCGTATTGGAATACTGCGTTCATCTCTGGGATGGTTCTACTCAGTACTTACTGGATGCTCTTGACAGGTTGCAGCGACGTGCGGTTCGCATTTTTGGGAGTCATGAGGTCACCAACGCCCTTGAGCCCATGCAGTTGCATATAGATATTGCCTCTGACAGTATTTTACCGCCTCTACCATGGCTAGTGTTCCGATGAGCACTTCCAAATAGTTCCACCCTATCCTTTCTTATACAGGACAACACGTACAAGGCTGAGGTATCACCCTCATACGTTGCAAACAATTCCATCCAGATCCAAGCGGTTCGGCAACTCTTTTCTTTACCGCACCAAGATTTGGAATTCTTTACCAGCACACGTGATTCCTTCTTCCTACGGTCCCGGGTCCTTTAAGCGGGGCGTAAAAAAGCATCTGATGAGGCTGAGAGCCACCATTGTTACATTATCTTTGTCTGTAATGGTGACCCTCTTTCCTGAGGCTTTACTCAGCTTACCGTCAGGCGAGGTAAAGTTATATTGACGTGACCATTATAAAAAAAAAGAATAATATAAAATTGATAAAAATTTTATTTCTATTGCAGGTTTAGACATTGATGTTGAACAAACTACTTTAGAAGTAATTACTGATAGTAGCGCAGGGGTAGAGCAGGATGTTGAAATAGTACCATGTGTGGAAGAAAATTTGAAAATTCAAACAGTTACTAAAAAAGCACCTAAGGATAAGCGGTTAGAAGTACATCTGAGATTTAAAACATTTCTTGACTCTTTAGCTGATGATAATTTTGAAGTTAATGATGTTAATTTAGATAATACCTTCGATGATGTTATTCCTTCCTGTCCCAAAAAATTGGCCCTTACTGTCAAGAGTCGGGATAAAGAAGAAACAAGTGATTGTTTCGATGATGTTGATTTTTCTAGACCTAAAAAATTGGCTCTTACTCTTAAAAATATGGTTAAAAAAGAACTGAAATCGAGTTATACCTTCGACGATGCTTCAAATGATACCTTCGATGATAATATTATTTCTAGTTCTAAAAATATTGCTCAAACTGTTAAGAATATTTTTAAAAGAGAAGTTAAATTGTGTGATACTTTCGACGACATTAATAATCCTTCCAGTTCTAAAAATATTACCCTCACTGTTAAGAATATAGGTAAAAAAGAAATTAAATCTAGTAATACCTTCAATGATGGTTTAAGTGATATCTTCGATGATGATATTCCTTCCAGATCTAAAAATATTGCTTTTATTGCTAAGAATATAGACAAAAAAGAAATTAAATCAAATGATACCTGTAATGATACTAATCCTTCCATATCAAAAAAAAATACTCTCGGTTCTAAGAATATAGATAAAAAAACAATTAAATCAAACGATACCTTCAATGATGATTTAAGTGATACCTTCATTGATGATTTAAGCGATACTTTCGATGATGTTATTCCTTCCAGTTCTAAAAAAACTGCTTATACTATTGAGAATATGGATACACAAGAAATTAAATTAAGTGATACCTTCGATGATATTATTCCTTCCAGTTCTAAAAGATTCACTTTTACTGCTATGAATAAAAAAGAAATCAAATCAAATGTAAGAAAAAGGTATGAAACAGAAATTAAATCAAGTGATTGTTTCGATGATATTGGTCCTTCCTCCAAAAATATTGCTCTTAATGCAAGGAAAATGGGTAAAGTAAAAGAAATTAAAGCGACGCAAAATAATATATTCATTTTAGGATCAAAACCGAATTTATTACTTGAAATGAAAAGTACTGACAAAAGGCAGCTTAAGGTAGCACTTAAAAATGTAGGACCTTTTTTAAAGGCAAGCAAAGTGTATTGCAAACACTGTTGTATATTATTCCCAAATGTTAATGTAATGAAATGTCATATGAATAAAATACATTGTCTTAGTGATGGTTCCAAGAAAATAAATGATATAAAGGGACTAAGATGCCCTGAAATTAAATTTCAGTGCGAGGTTTGCTATGTAGAATTGAGCTCGAAAGGTAATTTGGGTAAACATTTAGAAACTGTTCACGGCATTCGTAAATTTAACCGACGTGTTACAAAGATTTATAAAACAAAAACATCAACGAACATGACAATTAAAAAAAAAAAATCTAAGAAGTCATTTCGCCAAGAGACGAAAACTGAGTTAACAGAGAGTCACAATTGTTTTCACTGTCATAAACATTTCGAATCTCAAACTGATCTTATTGAGCATCTTTATGATGTTTTAAATCCTAACCAAAAAGAATCTATTAATACTGAGAAACAAAAACAAACGGATATTCCAGATACTGTGATGAATACAGATGAGGATAACATAAAAAATATAGAGTGTGCAAGTTGTACGCTAAAAATGTTAACACAAAGTGAATTAGATGAGCATGACAGAGAAATTCATTTGAATAGCAAATCCACATCAAACGATAAAAGCGACCAACTTGAAACAAATGATCTACAAGAAACCTACAGTGAATTTCAAAGACTGAATGACCTGAAATTAATTGAAGAGACTCAAAAATCTTCAAGACAAGGCAAGCTTAGAGAGAAAAATAAAAGATTGACTTCAAGAAACAGAGAATCAATTAATAAAAAATGTTATGAAATAAAACTAGACCATCACAATTCATTGGATAATCAGAGTGATGACAGTTCTCATCGCTTAATTGCAAGTGACAATGAAACACAAGGTAAAATTGTCAATTCTGCAGATCTGTACGTTAACAATATACAAAAGAAAGAAGCATACCAATGTTTCATATGTTCCCAATATATGAAATATTGGAAATGGTATTCTAATCACATGGTTAGTCATAATATCAAAAATGTGTGTGTAATGGATACAGTTGAATTTGATCCCCAATGCAAATTTTGTGATGTATATAATCCTCATGACATACGGTCCTTCAACCGGCATATTTCCATTGCTCATCAGGAAAAGGTGTATAAAAAGATAAATATTGATGAAAAAGGGTTTAACTCTATCCTGTTCAAATGTTTCAAATGTGAAGTATTCTTTTTAACCGCAAACGCTGCTAAGAAACATAGTGAACACGAGGCGATATTCGTTAATTGGAAGTGCTCAGATTGTCAAAGATTATTTAAAATTAATGACAAAGCATTACATTTAAAACAACACTTAATATCAAAAAATATTACTGCCTACGCTTTACGTGATTCTGCACTGAACAGAGTTTTATACAAATGTTTGAAATGTGCTGTACATTTTAATGAAAAAGAATACTTTATTCATTACACAATGTGTGACTTGGAAATACCTAACTCAGCATACTGTAATACATGTGATATTTTAATTAACAGAAACGAAATGGCTTTCCATGAGCGTAATCATAAAGATAAAAATCTACAATTATTTGATTTTACTCTTATCGAATCAGATATCATTACTAACGTTAAAGAACAGAATAGAAAAGATATGCATCCACAGAATCCGTATATTAGATCAAAATTTGCACTCACTTTTTGCTCTATCTGTCATTGCTTTTTAAGCGATCTGGGAAGCAAGCGTATAGCTCATATTGATGGACGATGTGGAGTTTTAAATCCCAGGATATGCAGCAAATGTGGACTTATATTTACACCTAGAGGTTATCTTTCACATAAGATGCTGCATGACAAAGTGAAGAATCTGAATCTGCAAGCTTTCTATTTTTACGACATCAAATCTAAAAAGCAAATACGACCTCCTATGCCAAAATATCCTAATTGTAATATATGTGAAGTACACTTTTTAAATAAAAAAGCTATCATAGAACATGTATGTGGTGAACAGAGATTTACTACCTGTAACATTTGTGAGATTAAGCTTACAGAAACTGCTTTCAAGTTACATGTAACATTTCATAAATATAAATTGTCATCTACTGCATTGAAAAGAAAAGAAAGCACAAGCCCTGATGCTGAAAACGCCATAACTAGTACTACTAATAGTAATATTAGCAATTCTAACAAAATGTTATGGAAAAATAAAATAAAGTATAAACTGTTATATTCTACGCTGAAAACGAAAGAAAGTTCGTGTTCTTCAGTGGACGAGGCCATAACTAGCACTACAAGCAGTAATTGCAATGCAATGAAAAATTTATCACCACAAAGTCTAAATTCAAATATGCGCGAAGACGCTAACCTGAATAAAACACTATATTTGTATACATGTATTCCTTGTCAGTTTACTGTTAATATGTACGATAAAGTAGTACAGCATTGTCAGGACCACTATGATTATAAAGAAAATCTATTAAGCCAGAAGAACGAACATTCTAATGACAAATTCAATGAAAAGTTTGTAACAAAACTTAAATATGATCCATTTTACTTTCGTTTTGAAAATGAAATTTGGATTAAGCATATATTTGAAAAATTAACCCAAGAACAAGTCAAATACATTCTTGAAAATTCCAAATACAAATTAGAATGCAGACTGAAAATGGAAGAAATTCAACCGGGGTCATTATCACTGATCAATCGTTCAACACTTTATAAATGTGATATTTGTCGGTCTTATATTGAACCAAATGAATTGTATGCACATGCAAGCACTACGTGTACCATGACAAAGAAACATCCATGTTCTATTTGTGGTTTATGTTTCTCGTCTTCAAATTATAAAGATAATCACGAAAAATCACACGAAAGCACTGGGATAAATGTGGCATCTTATAGAATAATCCTATTTAATAAGGCAGTACACCAACTATTCAATCAAATAATGCTGGATTCGCGTAATAAATTTATTTTATACCAGTGCAGAAACTGTGAAGTCGTCATTGATAAGTTACAGAGAGAAATCCATCATTGCAATAATGCTAACTCTTGTAGAATTTTAAGATGTTCTACTTGTGGACTACTGTTTTATGATCAAGATTTGAATTCACATAATATAAAACATGAAATAATTAAACAATTCCAACCTGAACAAATGATTGTAATTATATTTGGCAAAGTAGGGTTCAAAAGAGACAACAAATTGAAACCATCTTTCATTGGCAAGATTTATGATTTTACTTTTTACAAATGTACGAATTGCGGATTGTGTTTGAACTCAAAAGACAATATCTACAAGCACGATTGTGTGTCCAAATCTTATGAATCTCAGTGCCCAAAGTGCTATCTGTGTTTCTCAACTGAAGATTTAGAAGAACACTTCAAAATGCATGAACATAATTTAGAATTGGTTTTCGATGATTTTAATTCAAATATCATCAGTTTCTCTAAAGATATTATAGAAGTCACACCGGATTCTTCAAACCAAAATGAAAATGTAAACGACAAAGATAGTAATGTAAACATTAAATTAGATGCAAATTTAACACAGAAAATTTACAAGTGTAGATGTGGTCTGCATTTTTTAGAAGAACTTAACGCAAACAAACATAACTTCAATTGCAATCCTAGAATGAAAATTTCAAAGCAAAGTTGTTTTAAATGTGACTTATTATTTACGCCTGGGGAATTATTCAATCATTTATTGAAACATCACAGCAATAAAAAGCTACAGTATAAGTATGATATAATTAATGTGTCAGAAGGCAAAGCTGAAAACGAATAACGCAATGTGTAAAAATAACGACAAGTTGTCATATAATTGTTACATTATATAAGTACAAATAGTATCAATGTGTATCAATAGTAGTAATCAAGACTTCACCGTATAGTATTAAAACAAGCGTCATAAGGAACATTCAGGGAACTAAAATGTCTGTTAATATTGAAGTATGATTTATCACTATAATTTATTGGAACGAGGCATGTTAGGTAGGTATAACGTCTTCGTTTCTGCTCTCTTATTGAATCAATCTATTCCTAGGTATATTATTAACTTTTGGGTCTTCAACTTAACCTCTATCAGTATTGGCGCTCGAGCCCTTTCAGTACTTTCCGATTGCATTCAAATTTGTCGTTATTTTGACCGAACACAAAATTATAAATTTACAAACAAAAAACTTCATTAACATTGCTCTGACATTTTTACCGAGCACAATAGTTATTATTGCAACAAGTGAGTAAAGTTATTTTTTGCTGCGAGTGTCGACTTTAAATCATGAAACAGCGAAGTAGTCTATGAATACATATCTAATAATATATATATATATATATATGTATATATATATACATATATATATATATACATATAAATATACTAGTATTTTGCGCATTTATTTCAAATAAAAAAATCGATCTGCCATCTTGGATTTTTCAACTTTTTTTTTCAAAAATTAAAATGTTGCCATGTCATCAAAGGTGGCGGAGAAACGACCACCATGTTGGCCGCCATCTTGAATCTTTTGACATTTCGGATTTTACCCATAGTCACCTCAGCTCTCTCTACATTTTTCCCATACATCATCCATATCCCCCATTACTTCTTCTAGGAGAACAATTGTGTCAGTGAGTGAGTGAGTGGTAATCGAGCTATATATAACGAAATAATCGGTGTACATACATTGAAAATAAACGGGCCGTTTTGAGAACCACCTCTTTTTTGGAAGTCGGTTAAAAGCATATCATAGTCTTGCACATTTGTCTCTTCAATATTCGCCTTATACTTTGTATGGAAAAATAAATTTCGCCATTTAGAATTTTTTTTCTATTCATCGAGTAGACCTCTAGGTCCTGATCATCTTTTGCCAAAAAACCTCTCTTCTATCTTCTATTATACTTTGTGAGATAGACGCTGTCGAAATATGTATGGGCGCCATCTTGAATCTGCCATTTTGGTTATATTTTTAGCTCACTGGCAATTGGATGAGATTCCGAGTGGTTTTTATTTGAGCACCCCCAACCTATCTTCAATACCGTAAGCGTGCTCTTCACCCGTCTCCGAAATCCTCAATCATCAGCTCTCTCCATATTTTTCTTCCGAATGAATTTTTATCCTCTATACGAAACCATCAGTGAAAAAAAAACTTTTCCATACAAAATTGTTCAGGAGAGGTGATCAATGAGTCAGTGAATCAGGACGAGCAGCTATATATATATTAATTAATAAATCTAAGAATACTCTACCGACTGAGCTGCCCCATCATAATTAGTACAATATAGGTATTTGAAGTACTTTGTGATTTTGTATTGACTTTTGTAGATTTTTCTTCACTGTTCGGTAGAGTACTTCGACACTAACAATGCGTTTTAATTTCCAGAAGATTCGATCAGTAGTTTCCGAGATATCGACGATCGTCGTAACAATAGCAGTAGGAATAACAATAAGCAGTTTATGTAATATAATAAGCTATAATTATATACGTACACAATATTATAAGTAGTAGTACGTAATTTGAGAACAAACTGAAGTAGTTATATTATTTAACTAGCTGATGCTCGTGGCACCGCCCGCGCGATGGTCGGTTATCGTTTTTATTTTCATACCTCCAGTTCTACTTAACCAATTGCAATCAAACATACGGCAGATTTTTAGTCTGATCTATCTAATAAAAAAATCGCTTCAAAATCCGCTCAGTAGTTTTTGCGTCCATAGCGAACAAAGAGAAATAATAATATATTTTTGTTTTCAGTATTGCTCATTTAGGATAACCAAAGTGTTTTTTTTTTAATATCTTCAAGGTACTACACAGCTACTTTACAATTATATAATAGTATAGACAAAATAATATTTTTTTTAGATTTCGATGTCGGATGAAACGAGTCGCGTTGAAGTTTATTAAATCAGTTGTTTTTGGTCCTAATTTCATTTTATAAACCAAATGATTTAGGAATTATCTTGCAATAATTTTTCGTGTTAAAATTATGTTATCTCAATACTGTCGCTATATCAAAAGTGCACTGTCGTACTTGGTTCTCTTTTGCACTCACTGATTCCTGTTAAACTCGTGCTTGCATTGAGGGAGGCTGATTATTCTCGTTTTCGTTTCGCCGTAGGTATCTACCTTTTTTTTAATATAAGGATCATTGAAGTACCTACATATATAAATCTATAAGTAAACAGTGGTCCCAAATATAAACAGTGGTCCGAAAAGCGAGCTCCATGCTCATAGAAACTTAATTTAAGGAAATAAATATAATAGGTGCCTCCTGGTATAGTCGGGGTGCGAGGGATATGCTCTATAGGCAACCTTACACCCCGGCGTCTGCAGACCCGAGACGGCGTGCGGTTTTAATCGGTTCAAACCCGACATAACCGCCCCCGCTGGCACGCGGGGGGGTATCCGAAGGGATTTCCGCACGATAAAAAAAAAAAAAAGGTACCTCTGGTATACCTCGCTTCGGCCCCACTAGGGCTTAAGTCATTGATAGGGTATAAACTAACGAAAATAAAAGTATATCGATCGGTAACTAAATTTAACCATGTGCAATATTTGGAAAATAAATATCGATTATTTGCAATTTAATAAATATGCTACGTGCTGTGCGGCACCCAACGGTGCATGAACTGTATGTCACCTTGATCGCCGTGTATGGAACAATTAGCTCGTGTGAGCACCAGTTTATAAATAAAATATATTTTTTTTGTTGTCATTGTTATAATTATATTGTTATAGAGTTGATTCTTACACAGCCTCTAAAATTTAAAGTAGATTATGTTCATGTTTTATAATAACTATGCATATAGGAACATATTGTACATACACTATACATTCTAAAATGTTTAATTGATATAAATATTAACTTTATAAATACTTATATTTAAACCTATATAGTAGGTATATTATCTTCGAACCTAAACTCTTAGCAGACTAACAATAAAATAAATGTATCAACTTTTTCCTATGTGTTTTATTTGTAGTCATTAATAATAATGCGGACCGCACGTCACTAGCATCTTGTGCAGAGCCATACCAGAGGTGAGAACAGTATTCCACGGTAGAACGAATTTGTGTCTTGTTTAGAAGACACCGCTGCTCCAGCGTGAAAAATCGTCTCACCTTGTTCAGGACTCCCGAGTTTACGCGAGGCCGTTTTGATGATGCTCTTGATTTAGTTTTTGTTGTTCAGTTTGCAGCACATCCAGATCGAGTATATTTAGATGGTCCTGCAGTGGCAATGGTGTGTCCCGAAGAGTAGTGAGTGGAAGGAAAGGAGATATCTTTGCTGTAAATACACATGCCTGCGTCTTCTTGGCATTGAACTCGACGAGGTTCGCAGAGTCCATTGAGAAATGTGATTCAGAACCCGGTCAAGCTCAGTGACAAGGAGCTGCTTTTTTTCCTCAATGTCATCCTACTTGGCCGCAGGGTGTCCGTGATATCACCCGTGTAAGGTTATTGCCACATAATCTCCTACATCACATCTGCATAGCAATGAATGCTGCCGGCAGACAGTATGTTGTTAATATGTAGAAGAAAGAGAGTGAGCGACAAAACGGACCCTTGCGGTACGCCAGCATTTACCTGCAAGAACTCCGAAGCTCGTCATCACAAATCATTCGAATACGGCGCTCCCGCAGAAAGCTATCGACCCAGCTGCACAATCGAGGAGGCAGACCAAAGGCAGGCAGCTTGGAAAGAAGCGACATGTGCCAGACTCTATCCAAAGCTATGGCGATTTTAAGAGACTACCAATGACACGCCATGCTTGTCCATAGCCTCACCCTAAAGATTGGTAACGTTTGCCAGAAGATCACCGTTAACCGTTTCTGCCTGAAGCCATATTTCCGATCATTAATTAAGGAGTGATCCTCTAGGTAACGCATGAGCTGTGCGTTAATGATATGATAAAAAACCTTGCATAGCACTGAGGTGACGGCTATGGGTCAATAGCTGCCCGGGTCTTAGCGAACATCTCGTTGCCTGATATGAATATCAGGCATTACGTGGTCACAGCTAGCCAGTGTCGGTGACTGCATACCGCAATCATCGATTCGGGTTGGCTGCAAAGATACTAACTAGCAAATCTACTGTCTCCTACGGCTCATGAGCCAGGGATCCATCAGGGCTACGCAGCGGGGGCAGCGAAAGGTGGCAGAAGTTTGATTGTACGGCTCTGGTCGCCAGTAGCCAAGGCTGCCCGCCGGATGCGCCACAAGCTCTTGAACGAACCGTGCTATGCGCTGGGCATCCGCTCTGATGTAAGCGCTCTTACAGACCTTTGTACATATGTTGGACACTCCCCCAATGGTACTCCAACTGCTTTAGATGAACAGCCTCTGTGCACTCGCACCTTAACCAGGGACGCACCCCACGATCAGCAGTGACATCAGTGTATGGGATATAATATTCCAAACCCAAACTGATCTCACCGGCGATAGCAGTAGCACTATCCGACGGGGCCCTTTCTGTAAAGCAGTGTTCTGCCCACGGGATGGACGAGAAGTAATTACGAAGTTCATGCCAGTCTGCTGACAAGTAGTGTCAAAGCCATCGCTTCCCCTGCACGGATCGCGAGGGAGCTACAATGGGCACTTGGAACAGACCAGACAATGGTCGGAGTTACCTAAAGCTAAAAACTCATCAGCAGAAGGTCTAGCAGAGAGGACGCTTCGCCTGATATTTCTGGTAGCCTGGTACTCGGGCGGACCAATTGGGTCAGCTTATGCGTGAAAGCGAATGCGTGGGCGGTTTTTCCCGCATGGTCTGTTTTGGTGGAGCCCAGCCAGGTCTCTCATGGTGGGCGTTAAAATGCCCTAAAAATACAATATCAGCGTTCGGAAACCGCTCCTGCGCAACATCTGCCGCCTGGCTCAGGTATTCAAAGAGTCGAGTTGTCTCGGCATCTCCTGTATGGGAACGGTAGAGACACACATAAATTTGACTTGAAGAGCCATGATCTACGCGTACACAACGCAAACACCAATGAACGGTTTTGGTTGTGGTTTTTTTATTAGAAAGGTCTTGGTCAGACTTAATCTGCCGTGTTTTATTTGCAATTAGTTAAGTAGAACCGGAGATATGAAGAAAAAATGATAACGATAAAAGGTAGCGCGGGCGGAGCCGCGGGCATCACCTAGTTAATAATAATATTGTGAAGAATAAAAAGACCGGGCTTCAGGAGTCGTTATTGAGACACCCAAAGACACTGCAATATATTTTGCCTTTGTTCAAAGTCCTGATCAATAAATGAATAAAAACTTGATAAAACTGCCTTAAATAATTAAATAAAGTGGCCGGTGGGAGCAGGCGAATGCGAGCGGGCGTGCAGCGTAGGTACCTACTTGAACGTGTACTGTGTCAGTAGTATCTTCAGAATGGTCGAAAATATCTTCAGTATTATGAAAAATCAATTGGAATATTTTTGAGTAACATTTTAGGTAATTTCGATGAAATCGATCTACCTATTGGTTTCTTGACTACTGTCGAATTTTAAAAAAAAAATCTTCATAGGAGGTCTAGTTATGACCCCCTGAGTCCGAAATGACCACTGGTCAAAAAGTTTATACATATATATATATATGTATGTATGGTTCCACTTCCCAAAATTTGCGGCACTCTCACGGTCGCATTTTTGCCCCGATCGCTTTCAAACTGCGTTCAAAAATTGCTTGGGTGTAAACTTAGTTTAAGTTCGTGAACGAGTGGAATCCGGCCTAATGGGACGGTAGGACCTCACTTTTTGTGAAATCAGTTTTTCCTCAAAATTTCACGTTCCATGAAAGATATTCTAACCGTTCTAATTTTATCCCATAGTATACATGAATACCAACAACTTTTAGTTATAAACCTTTATGATAAAAACTTTAACTAAAAGTGGAGGGGGGAAAAACCAAAATTTTTCGGGAAAAAAATCATAACTTCTAACCGGTGAACATTCTTGCCGTCGGAAACATTTTAATCGTTAGGCCATTTTTAAGTCTAAAATAAATGTCTGAAAAGTTTTTCGCTAAAAGTTACCGTTTTCGAGAAAAAAAAATTAAACATCTAAAAATATAATATTAATTGCTTCACGAAATCTACCTGTGCGTTCCCCCTGCGGGAACGGATTTTTTTTTATTTGCATCCTTTTTTGTTGAATATCTTAGTAAGTTAATGATAATAGACTAAGAATACGGGCATTTAAATGAGGAAGAACAATTTAGTTATTTTATCAGGAAATTATGTTTAGTATGAGATCTATAAAAAAAAAAACTCTTTCTAAGAAACTTTGTGACCATGCAACTAATAAATTATATTACTATGCTAATGTATGGATGTAAATCGCTCAGGTTTTGGGGATAGATGTCGTTAAGTGGGCCCGGTGTTCATTAAAGTCGGTGGACTCAACGGATTCATATAATATCATTGAGCTGAGAGTGAGACGAAGTCGAGCGAAAAGCTCTCTATACCCCACGGTGTATTTCGGTTGTGACGCTACTCCTCCTAAACTAATCGACCAATTTTGACCAAACTTGGCATGTAAATACAAATTGATACCCGGAAGGTTTTAATAAAATTGAAAATCGAACATACTATGGAGGAATAATCACCCTTCAAAAATGTCAAAATCTGATTTCTCCAAAATTTTATCATTTTGGAGAAATCAGGTTTTTTTGAGACCACGATTTTGGCGTAAAAAAGTGCAATTTAACTATTGTATTAAGACAGAAAAAGAAAATTGAAAATCGTTCTAGCAACGGAGGAATAATCACCGAAAAAACAATTCACTGGTATGCAATTGAAAAAAAATTGCGCGTGAATTGTAGGTAATCATGTAGTGCACTCTCAGCTCAACATTGCAACAGCAGAATGCATTACGCCCCTAGTTTTTAAGAAATATAAAGAAATTCATGAAGAGAGTGTCCCGTCAAAAGTAAATAAGGTGGGGTTTTTAATTTTTGTTAATATTTTGAAGTGAAACCTTCTCTAGGCGCATAGAGTAATTTTTGGGTCAACAAAAATCATGGAACTCGCGTCATCGTCACCGAACGCTTTCCATATTCAGAGTAACAATTGGAAAATTGGAAAATTCGGAAAATATACGGATAACTAACATATAGGAACGTTATATTGGTCGCCAGATTCTAGCCAATACTGCTTAATGTCTTAGTTTTTTTCGGAAAAAATATACATTGCAAAATAAGGCTAACTAAACTGAAACTATGACTTTTCATTATTTTTAATTCGTAATATAGGTCAAAATACAATCAAATTAAGTCAAAATGATGACTTAAAATTCCTCAGTAATTTAAAAACAAGTTGAATTCCTGAGACGAGCTCAGCCGAATACAAGGGATTTTCTTTTATTTTATCTTTATTTTTTTTCTTTTTTCTTTATCTTGCAATGGTTCACCCCACCACGAATCTATTACCGAAAACAGCAACTCGATAGCTCATCTCCTTCATACCCAAAACCGTGACAGAAAATTGGCAACGACGACGTCGACGACGACAACTCGATAGCAATAGGGCTTTTCTAAAGAAAATCCCTAAAAAATCAGTTGTCTGTAAAGTCGGTTTACTGACGATAGTTGAACGTGACAACGTCATAAGAAAATACTGATGGAATGGTTGCATTTTTCAAAAGAAAATTTTAATTTTATTTGTTTAACCACTAAGATCGGTTATAAGAATTCACTGCACTTCATACTTGAGATGAGCTAACAAAACATGTAAATGTATTATTGTATAGCAGCTGTCCACGCGGACGCATCGCTCGCTCAAGTAGGAGAGAGACAGATGTCGAACGCTGATTGTGCCTCTTTGTCGCTCGTTCCGCGCTCTCGCTTGCACTTCAAGCCTTAAATGGAACGCCTCATTTTTTCGTGCGTGCAGCCGGCTCCATCGAATTATTAGACGTAGTCACGTCAAAAATAATTTTACTATGCATTATACACGTGCAAACGCAACGTAGACTCAGATAAATGCAATATTCTTTTGCACTTCATACATATGCACTACGCGCTAAATCACTGTGACGTTACTGTATGACACGATTTTGTATGTAGCATTTTTGGGCGGGTCGAGAAATGGAGGTTTCAAAATCAAATATATTTAAAACTATTTGCCATTAGAATATTTACCTTCATTTTTTTTTTTATACCACTCAGGTGGCAGACAAGCTCACGGCCCACCTGATGGGAAGCGGTCACCGTGGCCTATGGACGTGTGCAACACCAGGGGCGTCACACTCGCTCTGCCGACCCTAAATTGCAAAGCAGGAATAGCCTTTAGTCTTTCTGGAAGACCAAAGCCTACTCCCACCCCTCCCTTCTTTTTTAGTTTTTGTGCTGTCAGAAGGAAGACTCTTCCCTCTGACAGCACAAAAACTCTCAGTGAGCTCTGGCTACCCTACTCACCGCTGGGAACACAACACGAGGTTATTATGGCCGCGGTATTCTGTAGGGCGGAGGTACTTCCCCAGTCGGACTGCTCAGTTGGACGGGAATACCGTCATGTCCTACCTCTCTCAAATCTCATTATATTATTATAAAATGTTAATATTTCGGCTATATTTTTTTTGTTAACATCACCTTTTTGGAAAACTGATAGCTAAGCTATGACTCTGGATGCTTACAACAATATGATATGAACACTGTGAACGGTAATATAAATTTGAATTTGTGACTGTGCATATCATTTTTAGTATTTTGTAAGCCAAGATCAATCCGACGCAGACTAAATCAAAGTGCCCCAACAGGCTTTTACAGGAAAAGATAATTTTTTAATTATTTTATTAATATTTTACCTAGATAACCTACTCGAAAACTCTTTTGAATATAAAACCTTTATATTGAATATAAAACGCGTTTGTTTGTTTGCACATCAATAATTTCGCAAACTCAATTTTTTCAAACGTTTATTATTGACAGGATCGCCATATAAATATATTGACTGTCTCCACGCGCCCATTCTTGTGCATGTCCTTAAGCAATCTAGTAGCCTAGTAGGCGTTTTTCGGGTTTTAAATAAAGGTTCTGTATGAGTGCGCCCCGTGTATCTATGTCCCCCCACTCCTACAGCTGTATCATCACTATTTGTTTTATAACATTGACCTTATCTTTGTTTTTTAGGTGTAAAATAAAGTTGAAGGTACTTTTTTTTTTAACGTGCGGAAATCCCTTCGGATACCCCCCACCGACCAGCGGGGGGTGGTATGTCGGGCATGAACCGTCTAAAACCGCACGGTGTCCTCCCCAAGTGTCCATTGCCGGGCACCCTGGGTAAGCCCTCGAAAGGATAACCCCAGGGTTACCGGCGGACCATGGCCGCCAGCGCGGCCTCGCCTTGTGGGGTCGGGTTTTCTCCCACGTCGGTGAGTTGGCAGGCGTGTGTAGGACACACACGACACGCCTCCGCCACGGCCTGCTTCTGTAATGACGGCGAGTCGGCCAACTGCCGTCCTCAGGCCCCGAGCGGCAGTTGAAGGTAATTAAACTTTTTTGTTTTTATTACAATTATTTTCCTTGCTCAATAAAGTATCGACATTTCAAGCAGCACTTAATAGTAGTGCTATAGTTAGCTTTTTGTCCTCCGCTTACTAATATGCTTAAATTTGGCGGGTGATCCTCCCTGATCTGAGGCCAACGATAAAAAAATGAGGCAGACGCGATAAGATAAGTCTGCGCGCGACTGGTGGCGCAGGTACTTAATGTTGCCAGGCTGCATTTCTTTTCGTTAAAAAATCAGGCTCATCCCAAGGAGACATTACTTCTAGTTAATTTTAGAGTGGTGGTGGACTCTTAATAATTTAATAAATATTGAAAAGAACCGTGAAACAAAGAACTTACTAAGTACATTACGCGTGGAAAAGATCGTTTTAAGAATTCTCGCCCAGGGCGGTATTTTTTCAACGCCATTTTTAAAAGTATGTTGAGCGTGAATGCTGCCTGCATCCTAGGCACCCTGCCGAGGGGAGCCAGTTTTTTAAATATATAATTCAGATTAGTTTAATTTACTTGATTTGGTTTTAAATTTAATTGTATTTTTATTAGCAAAATAAATGTTGAGAGTGGTTATTTATTATTAAAATTAATACCTACTAGGTACTTTTTTTTTTTGTGCGGAAATCCAGCGGAACACCAGCTACTCCAGAGGAGCAATCAATGATGCGTCATCGCCCACGTTGCCCAGGGTGCACCAAACTTGGAGGTGATCCAACCAGTCGCACCCCACCTACTAGGTACTGTAGTGCTCCGGCCTCATTCGATCACTACAGTTCATTGACCTGGCCATCATGTGTCAGAGTTTAAAAATAAACATCGCTCTTTTGAATTTAGCTTAGGGAAGAAAAAACAATTGCTTGGCGGTGCATTCGGTGATTCGGCTGACACGTCGACACTGGTAAAATCGCAAGCCAATAAGCAAGCGGAGCCATAAACCAAGAACTGAACTGAACTGATTCGGCTGACAGCGGGTGACTTGGGGCGCCGCCCTGGTCCGCCGGCCGAAGAGAAGATATAAGTGTATTGAATTTAGGCTCAGTCTCTGAGCGGAGTCCGCGATTCCCCTACAGTTCGTTTAAATATAAATATATTCGCGTAAAAACCTCCCTAAACTCGATATAGGAAGTTTTGTTGTTTAAAATAAATGATATATTAAAGTCTAACCCTTGTGTTTATCTTTTTATCAACACGAGGTATTGTGGCGTCCAACCCCCGGACGCTACAGTACCTACATATAATAAATAAATAAATAAAAAAGCCTGTATTTTCATATCCTTAATTTACATTTTGAATGTGGGTTTTATTTGTTAGTGTTTAGTTAGGTATTTGCTTATTGTCTAATTGTTAGTTTGAGTTAGTTTATTGTTTTTTTTTTTTTTTCCTCTTTACTATTGGGTATGGGTCCCTCCTCGGGTGAAGGCCTCCTCCAGTCCTTTCCACTTATCTCTGTCCTTGCCGATAGTTTGCCAGTTCTTCCCTATAAATTTGGTGATATCGTCAGCCCATCGTTTTTTCGGTCTCCCTACCTTTCTTTTGCCGACTGGCCCTTTCCACCTTGTTGTATTAATTGTCCACCTGGTGTCTGTGTATCTCGATATGTGGCCTGCCCACTGCCATTTCAATTTTAGAGCTTGTGTGAGGGCATCTGTTATCTTTGTTTTCTGTCTGATTACTGTGCTCCTGACTTTTTGTATTTTTCTTATGTTTAGGATACTTCTCTCCATAGCTCTTTGTGTTGCTGTGATTCTTTGTTTTGCTTTAGTCGTGTCGTGTATATCCAAGTTTGACAGCCATACAGTAGACAAGGCAGTATACAGGTGTCTAATACCGTTTTCTTAAGGTTTATTGAGTAATCGCCTTTCAGAATTTCTTTGAATGACCAAAATTTCTTCCATGCTATGTTTGTTCTTCTTTCAATTTCATCTTCATTGTGCGTTTTCAAAAATGATATTTGTTTGCCTAGATAGATGTAATTGTGGACATATTCAATAGATTTTTCCTTCACATTGATGGGTCGTTCTATGCTATTGGTCATGATTTTGGTTTTTGTAGCGTTCATCTCTAATCCTACTTGGGAGCATATCTTGTAATTCATTTGCTGTTTCAGACAGTATAACTATGTCGTCCGCGAATCTGAGATGGCTTAGGCAGCTGTTGTTTATTTTTTTATGCCTCTAGTTTTCCAATCTGTGTTTTGAAATACATCTTCTAAAACCGTAATAAACAATTTAGGTGACAGGGGGTCCCCCTGTCTGACTCCTCTTTCGATATTAATTGCATCACCTCTGGATTCTAGCATGACTTTACTTACGCTGTTGTTGTATATGTATTTTATAATATTTATATATTTAGAATTTATGTTTAGTTTTGTTAGTGATTTCCATATAGAGTTGTGCCTTATGCTGTCAAATGCTTTGCTGTAGTCGATAAAACCTAGATAGAGTGGCTTATTATGCTCTTCGTATTTTTCTATAACTTTTTCCAGTGCTTGTATATGGTCTATTGTACTAAACCCCGAGCGAAAGCCAGCTTGTTCTATTGGTTGTGCATTTTCAATTTCTTGTGTTATGCGTTTAAGAATTATGGTTGAGAAGATTTTGTATATGTTTGCCAGTAAACTAATTGGTCTATAATTGTTGATGTCGAGAGGGTTTCCTTTTTTATATAATAGTATGATGTCTGACGTGCACCATTGGATTGGTACGATTTCAGCTTCTAGTATGAGGTTGAATAAATCTGTGAGAGGTTTAAGTAAAACTGCTGCACCTATTTTCAAAGCTTCATTGGTTATTCCATCGGGACCAGGACTTTTATCTGATTTTAGCTGTTTCAGCTGGGTGTATATATCTTTTTCTTCTATCGGTCTAATTGTTTCCGTGTTATGACAATTGTGTGATTCGTTGGCTTCCTCGATGGTTTTATTTTTGTTTTTGTATAGTTCTTGGTAGAAAGTGGTTGCCTGCTGTATGATTTCTTGTCTTGTTTTAGTTTCTTTATATTGACCTTCTAATTTTTGTATCCAAGTTTTTCTTAAGTTTAATTCTTTAAATGCTTTCTTTGTACCTACATACGAATCGGAAATTAAAACTTCATGATAATTTACTAAGTCTTTTATTGAATAACGTGTAGTACTCTTAAATTTAGTATAAGAGTGGTCCTTCAATAGGTCCATGCCTTCCATTTCACTATCTTCGTCCTCGTCTATGCTGGAATCATCGTCAGAGGAGGAGGAGGATGTTTCACCAGTTACACCAATAATAAATTTATCCATTTCTGTATATAAAAGCCTGTCTGAATCGTAATATGTATCTTCTATTTTTTCTACACGTAGACATACATTCAACCAATTTTCTGTCATCACTGTACTGAAAGCCGCTTCAGTATTTGAGGCCATTTCATTTTCACCAGGCAATTGAGACATTCAACAATTGTTCTACTTCTTACTGTGGCTCTCCTTTATGCCTTTTGATGATGTCGTACAATTGCAGTTTTGTCC
Source organism: Cybosia mesomella (assembly GCA_946251805.1). Taxonomy (NCBI): domain Eukaryota; kingdom Metazoa; phylum Arthropoda; class Insecta; order Lepidoptera; family Erebidae; genus Cybosia; species Cybosia mesomella. The sequence goes on along the minus strand of OX276390.1, from coordinate 20,556,140 downwards.
AGCAATCATCGACTTTAAAACCGTTTTTCGTAAGCACCTCTTTTAGTTCTGCTTTTTTATTAGCCATTGTAGGGGCCTTATTTGTTTGCGTACGGTGGTATAACGCATTATCTATCACTACTATGCAAGTCGTTGGTATATTTGGAAAAATTCTTTCTTTCATCCAACGCAAAAAGTTTACAGAGTTCATATCACCATGATAATCGCTTAGATTATTAATATGTCATATATGTCATATGACATATTAATAATCTAAGATTAATCGCTTGATTTGGATTTGGACTTAAAAAGAAGCAACCCTTTTTCAACAAACCCGGATTTGCCTTCGGCATGGGCTATATTCCACCGTGCACCGACGCTATTGGAAGCTAAAACACCCGGCTCTTTCTCCGACTGCCAGCATTTTAGGAAGTGGTAGGAAGCGTGTATATATGTTTCGTCAAGATAGATGACTGGCCGCTTTTCTTCCCGACGATTCTTGCGCAGCCTTAAAATATATTTCGCTCTCCTAGCTACAATATCACTTTTTGTATTTGAAGCCCATATTCTTTAAAATAGAGCTCAACGATTTTCTACCATATTTAAAATCTATGTTATATTTCAGTTGCAACCAAAGGTATTATATGCCTGGCGCATTTGTCAAAGTCATCTAATTCTGATTCCTTTTTAATGCGGTTCCTTTTCTTACTCGGTGTCACAATTTAAGAAGATGTGGCTACTGCCTCATTACCATATCTTCTTAGTTATTTGGGTGATGGTGCTTTCGGAAATGAGTTACGGCCTGAATTTAGACAGTACAATATTTCGACATGTAGCGAACTTCGAAAACACATATATCGACAAGACATTTTTTTTAGTCATTGCTTCGACAGACAACTATTAGACAATACACACCACAAAGTACTTTTTAATTGATACACACCTTCGAATTACCACTACTTCGACAGACGATTATTCGACAGACAATACTTAGACAAGACACATCTTCGAATGACCACTAGTTTGACAGATTTTTTTAACATTCTCCCAAAATAATAATGCTCTGAAATGTATTAAAAAATGCGCCCTACCTAATTAAATATGTACCTACCCAATTAATTGAAACATCAATTCCGGCGCTTCGCCGGCCCTACCGCTGCCTCGGCACGCTCGCTCGGCTCGCGCTCTGTTGGGGTCACAGTTCTACAGTGTTTTAATTCTGTGAGTGAGCTGTAGAGTGGGCACTATTTTACACAGATAAGAGGAATGCAAGAAGAGAAATAGTTGTGCTATTTAATTAGTGATTTTGTTTGTTGTTGTTGTAATGTACGTACTTAAATTCGAAAATTAAATGTTAGAGATGATAAAAAAAAACTATTTTACTACTTTTAACTCCCCACCGTTTCTTCCACGTAAGTCATACCCCACGGAATAATGTGCCTGCAGAAAAATATACAAATAAAACAACACAAAAGCTTTCCCAAAACCCAAAACCAAACCATAAATAAATTCCACAATGAAAATAGATATAATTTTACAATAGAATCCAATGAAAACTATAAAATATTAACACAGAAAATATGACATGACAATACATGACATCTAATGTCTGTCATATATAAAAAGCAACAAAATAAAATAATGTAAAAGGACAAAAATGATCACAAGATCCCAGAAAAGGACAGCACGCCTACCATCTCCGGACTCGTCACTAAGCTCCGCCCCACAGCCAACCTCAAGTGGAATCCCTGGGGCGTCGAGCAGCAGCTCTAGTGACGAGTATTTCTCCCCACCGACGTCACCAACACCTGCGCGCCGGCGAGGGAGAGGCCGGCCCCCGGCCTGCTTGGGGTCCCGAGGCCCACCGGCCTCGAATAGGGCCCCCGCTGCCGGTGGTGTAGTGCGTCGCATGCGATGGACTCATATTATGAAGAGAATTGCATGCGCGCCTACTATGGGGCTACAGAGGGAGAAACCATTCGAACGGCGTATCGTGACAGGATGCTTGCTCTGTTTCAGGTCCTCGATCCAACCATCACAGTGTCCGCCCAACGATTGTCGGATCAAGTGCGAGCTATCCAGCGGTGTAACCTGTTGGATCAATCTGTGCTTGATCGGCTCCGCCTGGAGGCACAACCTACTCGCGCGACTCCTGCCTTGATACGGGACTCACCCACCGCGTCGTCAGCTCCGCTGTCAGGAGTGACACCAGCGACATCGGTGGAGCCCGTGGGCGATGATGGAGATTGTGTGAGTACGACTGTTAGCACCCAGGTAAGTGAGCAATTGGGGAGGGCTTTGGAGGACGCTATTCGCCAGTATAGGTCCGCGCCTGAATCTAGGCCGCGTCTACCACGTCTGCCCACTCATAGGCGAAATCTGGCACTGATGGGAGCCCTGAATGATTTACTATTCCTGTACATGCGGGCTAGTAAAGATTTGTCTGATACCCACTCGATCATGTACTGTGGAGCAATCGCGGTGTGCCGCGTCGCTCGTGTCAAGTTTCCAGATACTGACCGGGCGCCGCGGCTCGCCGAGGTTGTACCCGCTTGGCAGGTACGGATCGAGCGGCGTATCAGCACATTCAGGACTCTCATTGCGAAGCTGGTCTGCTTCAGTCGGGGGAATAACCGCCCCCGTGTCATGCGTTTCGTGACTCAAGCATTCGCCGGGACCGGTATTCGGCGCCCGGATTTTGAGGCTAACGTCACGGAGCGCATTGACTACCTGAAGCAGAAAGTCTATGCATGGGCAGCCCGTATTCGCCGGTACAGAGAGCGCGTGGATCGGTACTGGCAGAATCGCCTTTTCCAGAGTGACCAAAGGAAGGTGTACCGGAAGTGGGATGGAACCACCCAATGTGTGGTCGATGAGGGGCTGCCAGGAGCCAGTGCCATGATTAATTTCTGGCGTGGTATCTGGTCAGCGCCCGTCGAACACACAGAGGGCGATTGGATGTGCGTTGTTGAGCGTGAATGTGGGAGCATCGAACCCATGGCGTCCATAACTATAGACCCCGAAGACGTGAGTTGTGCGATCCGTACGGCCCCGAACTGGAAAAGTCCTGGACCGGACGGGTTGCACAACTTCTGGATAAAGTGGATCCGGTGCTCCCATGGCCGCTTAGCGACGCAGTTCCAACAAGCCCTCGAAGTTGGCTCCCTTCCGCGGTTTATGACCACCGGGATCACCTTCTTGCTCCATAAGACTGGTAGTACCGTTGAACCTAAAAACTATAGACCCATCACGTGCTTGCCCACTATGTACAAGCTCCTTACATCCATTCTGACCATCAAAATTAACACACACATTGTTGTGAACAACATTTTGGCCCCCGCTCAGAATGGGTGTAGGGTTGGGTCCCACGGTACTAAGGAGCTCCTCCTCATAGACATGACTATTAGCCAGCAAGTCCGGCGGAGCCGGGGGGCTCTGTCCGCGGCCTGGATTGACTACAAGAAGGCCTATGATTCGGTGCCTCACTCATGGCTGAGGAGGATCTTAGAGTTGTATAAAATCGATGCAACTCTGAGATCCTTCCTCAGTGCATGTATGGGGCAGTGGACCACAGTCCTTCGTCTACCGGGCGGCGGGGAGATCTCCTCTGACCCCCAGGACTTCATAAGGATTGAGCGGGGCATCTTCCAGGGCGACTGTCTGAGCCCGCTTTGGTTTTGCCTAGCACTGAATCCTCTCAGCACTTTGTTGAGAGATTCAGGTCTAGGCTACCGGCTTCAGAGAGAGGGTGAGGTTATTAGTCATCTGCTGTACATGGATGACCTCAAACTTTTCACACCGAAACTTCCTGACCTGGTGGAGCTGCTGAAAATCACGCAGGTTTTCAGCAACGCCATTGGGATGGAATTCGGTGTAGATAAGTGTGCGGTCTTACATGTGCAGCGGGGGAAAGTTGTGAATTCTACGAATTTGCAACTTTCTGAGACTATGACTCTCAGATCTCTCTCTGAAACCGAAACCTATAAGTATCTCGGTATGGCAGAGTCTTTGGGTATCTCAGTAGTGGATATCAAGAAATCGGTGAAGGAACGCTTCTTCTGCCGCTTCACAAAAGTACTCAACAGTCTTTTGTCGGGCGGCAACAAGGTGCGAGCCTTCAACGGTTGGGTGATGCCTCTACTGACCTACTCCTTTGGCATACTAAGATGGACTCAGACTGAGCTGGACGCCCTGGATAGAAAGGTCCGTCAACTGCTCACCACTCATCGCATGCTACACCCGCGCTCGTCTGTTATGAGACTGTACATCCCACGGCGGTGGGGGGGCCGAGGCTATTTAAATGCCAAGAACCTCCACAACCGTGAGGTGTGCAGACTTAGGGATTATTTCCAGAGCAACGAATGCGGGATGCATCGTGATGTGGTGGCAGTAGACAAGGGTCTCACTCCGCTCTCCTTGGCGAACGAGAACTGGCGCAGACCGACGGTATTGAGCGTCACGGACCGCAAGACCGTATGGGAGGGCAAGGAGCTGCACGGGAGGTTCTATCGAGCCTTAACAGGGCCCGATGTGGACCTTCTGGCCTCGGTGAACTGGCTACGCTTCGGGGACCTCTTTGGGGAAACTGAAGGGTTTGCCTGTGCAATTGCTGACGAGGTCATGATGACGAACAACTATCGGAAATATATCCTGAAGGACGGTACGGTCGACATCTGTCGGGCATGCCGTCGTCCCGGAGAGTCACTCAGGCATATTATTTCGGGTTGTTCTCATGTGGCCAACGGCGAGTACTTGCACAGGCATAACCTAGTGGCCAGGATCATCCACCAGCAACTTGCTCTTCGATATGGCCATGTTGAGTCTGAGGTGCCGTACTATCGGTACACACCGGTGTCGGTTCTTGAAAATAGTCATGCATTGCTCTACTGGGACCGCTCTATTATCACGGACAGGACTATTGCTTGCAATAAGCCTGATATCGTGCTAGTCGACCGGCCCCAGCGCCGGGCAATGATCGTTGACATCACCATCCCGCATGACGAAAACCTCGTGAAGGCTGAGAAGGACAAAATCAGCAAGTACCTTGACTTGGCTCACGAGGTTACCGCCATGTGGGATGTCGATTCAACAATCATTGTCCCGATAGTCATTTCGGCGAACGGGCTGATAGCGAAGAGCCTCGACCAACACCTCAAGAGACTCTCGCTAGATGGTTGGGTCAAGGGTCAGATGCAGAAGGCGGTCATCCTCGACACGGCACGCATTGTCCGGAGGTTTCTCTCTCTGTGACCCCGACCGCCGGTAGCTTGGGCCCTGCCACGTTGCCGGTGGAGCACTATTTTTTATATTTTTAAATAGATGTTTTCTTTTTTTTAATATGTATTTAAAAATATAATTTATAAGTAATTTAAAATAAATAAAGAGATAATAATAATAATAGAGCTTTATTTAATTCCATACATGTTGGATTTAAGTACGTATACATATGAACATTAATAATTATTTAATTTAGCATGCAAAAAATTATATTTTCAAAGTTAAGTTATTTAATTCTAATCTTATTATAATTTTAAATTATAATTTATTTTAATTCTATATTATTATTTATTTCAATTATTTATTATGTATGGACCCCATTCGGGTAAAAGCCTCCCCCAAGGAATGCCACGCTTCTCTATCTTTAGCTATATTCATCCAACTTTCGCCTGCTGGAATAGCCATAAGCTATATAAGATTCTATAGCGCATTGCCGTTTTCAGAACTGTTGGGAATTGAGGTGATGAGTTTTATCCGGGAAAGTGTTAGTTGGGAAAAGTCTAATCCCTTTTTAATCAACTTCTTTTCTTATTTTTGTCATTAAAATTGTCGTATAGTTAAGGTTATTGGGATCCACATACGCCAAGAATTGAGATTAAATAAAAGGACAGAAATACGGTAAAGTTTATTTGACTCTGAATAGATTCTAGATTAATCGACATCCAATGCAAAGACTACATCGCCATCCCTACGTAATTGTAAACAATTTCATTTGTCATTTGAGGATTCTGGCGGGAACTTTAATAAGGCGCGAATTACCAAATCTTTAAAATTTAATATTTTGTGATTTATTGTTATTTTTTATATTTAAAAGTAGTTAAAAAGTGTTGCTGTGACACAGCGGGACCCAGAAATGGATGGCAACGAGGGGGGCGGCGATCCGCCCGCCCCTCTTAAGCGTCCTCGCACAGGGGATGAAAGCGGTGCTGAAAAAATGATTGACTGCGGAGTTAGTGACGGCGGTGAGCGTGACTCCTATTTACCGTATCTAAAACCAAACTATAAAAGACTTTATCCTGACAATACTAATAACACAGACTTTAAGGTGTACGTGGAGTCCACCGTTAAAGACAGACTGGGGAATAAGAGCCCCATCTTCTTAAATCATATTTTTACTACAGGCATCAAAGGTGTGACGGCGATCCACAGAGTGAACGCCAATAAAATTGCAATAACATTCAAGCAATATAATACAGCGAATAATTTCATTAATAACACAGGTTTCCTCTCAAAACATGAAATGAGAGCATTTATTCCAGCAGCACAAATTGAAAAAACTGGTATCATTCGTTATGTGCCAGCAAATATATCTAACAAAGAATTATACACCAGACTCTCTTCAATATATGAAATAATAGCAATAAGAAGATTTACCAAAAGAATTGGTCAAGAGCGTATACCATTACAAACAGTCAGCATTACCTTTTTATCCAATACTCTCCCTGAAAATGTACAATATGATCTATTCTCTTATAGAGTATTCGAATATGTACCACCTTTGCAACAATGCTTTAGATGTTTTAAATTTAATCACTCTGCTAAGATATGTAATGGCAAACAAAGATGTTCTATTTGCGGAGGTGAACACTTGTATAAGGAATGTGATAAACCAACTGAGATTTGTTGCATAAACTGCAGTGGACCTCATCTAGCTATATCTAAATTATGTCCAATTAAGATGAAGAAGATATTAGAAAAGAAAAGCAACATTTCTTATGCCAGTGCCACCGCAAGCAAACAAACAAATAATACATCGGATTTCCCTCCACTACCGCCTGCAAAAACACATTTAAATAAACCTGTACATATATCTGTAAATAAGCCTGTACATACTCTCACTAAGCCTGTATATAATGTAAATAAATCTATTCCAAATGTAAATAAACCTGTACAAAATATAAATACACAAAAAGATGTCCTTCTTATGGAAGACATTAAAACCCAGATCATCACCAATAATGATGTACTTATGGCCCTAGTACAGACTTTGGTGGAGTTGGGTAATAAGGGTGATAACACACCTATAACTATTAATTCCATTAAAGATGTGTTACTTAAAAATCTTAAATAATGGATCCAGGTTATACACAACATAAACTACGGATTGCTCAATATAACATACAAAGTGCAAATAGTAAAAAACCCTTGTTGACACAATTTCTAAAATCACAAAATATAGATATTTGCTTATTGAATGAAACATGGTTCACAGATAATAGGTTTAAAATACCTGGATACAATATTTACAATAGAAATTCAATTAATACACACAATGGAGTAGCAATATTGATTAAACCTTACTTAAAATATAATATTATAAACACCACTTTCTATGAGGATATTCAGACTATTGCTTTATCTTTATCTACTATGCATGGTAGTTTAAGTATTCTTTGTGTGTATTGCCCACCCAGTGGGCGCATAGAAGTTAACAGACTTCAGAATATAATCAGGACTCTCCCAAAGCCCATATTTGTAAGTGGGGATTTCAATGCACATCACATTGCATTTGGCTGTTTAACTACTAAAGGTCGAGGCCAGGCCCTATTTGATTTAATTGACGAATTAGACTTGTGCATTCTGAATGATGGCAGATTTACAACTATTAATTATCCCACCCGTAACCCTTCAGCTATTGACGTCAGTTTCATTAGTGCTAACCTTGCAACATTATGTGAATGGTCAGTATACGACAATACTATGGGAAGTGACCATTACCCAACAATTACAGAAATTTCAATGCATATAGATAAATATTATGTTAGCTCTCCAGTTGACAGATTCCTATACAAAAAAGCTGATTGGAAAACATATGAAACTCTATCTAAAACAATATTTAACGACATCATTCTCAAATTGCATGATCCCATCTCAACCTATAATGAATTCTGTGCTCGATTGGATACACTTAAGGAATTGACAATACCAAAGCTTACTAAAACAAACAATTTTATAAGTAGACCTCCAGCTCCTTGGTGGAATGATATATGTGAAAGGAGTGTCATAGCATCATACAATGCATTAAAATCATATAGAAGAGATCCAACTATGGCTAATTACATAAATTATAAAAGAAAAGACGCAATTAAAAAAAGAACAATTTCTGAGCAAAAAAAATTAGGATGGGACAATATATGCTCCACTTTTAACAGAACCACCCCCATAAGTAAGATTTGGAATCTTTTAAAAATATTCAAAGGTATAAGACCTGGCAATAAATCATATAGGGATGAGTTCATTTCTCCATTACTTAATAAACTATCTGATAATAGCAATCTAACAGATATTGGTAATTTACATAACTGTTTCGAAACCAACAATGATAATCAAAATTCTAAATTTCTACTTGATTACTTTTCATGGTCTGAATTTACAATGAGCTTACAATCCCGACGCAATACAAGTCCTGGTCTAGATGATTATCCTTACATCATTATTAAAAAGCTAGATAAATCGGCACAAAAGATATTTCTTGATATTCTGAATTTACTTTGGCATAATAAAACCATTCCACAGTCATGGAAAACACAATGTGTCATCCCAATACTCAAACCAGATAAATTGCCAGAACTAGCCAGTTCTTATAGACCAATATCACTATCTTCATGCCTAGGTAAATTATTTGAAAACATGATTAAAATTCGTTTGGATTGGTATATGGAATCTAACAGCATCATTCCACATGTACAATATGGATTTCGTCGAGGACGAAGTTGTGCAGACAGCTTCACTTCCTTAGTCTCAGACCTGAAACATGCAAAGGATAGAAAATTACATACTGTTTGTGTATTTTTAGATGTTCAAGGTGCTTTTGATAGACTAGATCCAGCTTTACTTGTACAAGTTATGTCTAGGTTAGGTGTGCCTGGTCAACTATGTAAATGGATATATAACTTTTTGAATAACAGAACACTATATGTAAGACATAATAATACATTGCATGGTCCAAAATGTGCATCCAAAGGTACTATGCAGGGTGCTACATTATCTCCTCTGCTATATAATATATATACAAGTGAAATCTGTAAATTTGTAAATAGTAATGTAGAAATTTTACAGTTTGCTGATGACATTGTTTTGTACAGTAGTAATTATAATGTAGAAATTGCAATTGACAATATTAACAAAGCATTGTCCCAACTATTTCACTATTACAATGATGTGCTTCACTTAAAAATTAATCCCTCTAAAAGCAATGTTATGATATTTGGAAATGAGAACACAAATTCAAAAGTAATTTATAATAGGGAAATTATAAATTCAGTAAATTCAACGAAATTTTTAGGTATAATAATAGATAAAAAATTAACTTTTGAAGAACATATTAAATACATATCAAAGAATGCACTAAAAGGTTTAAATATAATTAAATGCCTTGCAGGTGTGTCCTGGGGAGCAGACCCGAAAATATTGTCAATTTTGTACAAAAGTATAGTTAGGAGTCATTTTGACTATAGTTCACTTGTGTATATAAATAGTACTCATGTACATAAACTAGATATCTTGCAGAACAGGGCTCTGAGAACCATTTCTGGTGCAATGTACTCTACTCCAATAAGGGCCATGGAAGTGGAGACTAAAATCATGCCGCTAATTTTGAGACGTATTCTACTTGCAGAGAGATTTTGTCTTAAATTAATTGCCGCGAATAACACCAAAGTAATAAACAAAATTATACCTTCTGGAAGTAGAAATCCTGGGCCTCTAACAACAGGAGAGGTCCTCTTGAATGGCAAATCCCCAACATTGTCCAAAATATTGCTAGAATCCGAAAATAGTTTTGTTGGTATTAGAAAACAGTGCCCATGGCCATGTTACTCATTCTCTTATCAGTGTATTTCACACCCCATTAAAGTTTTGCAAAATCCCATTAATAATAATACAGATATGTTACAGCTATTAGCAGATAATAAGAATTATTATGTTATTTACACTGATGGTAGTAAAGGGAATGATTATGTACATGCTGCAATATATGATCCACATGCAAAATTCTCTCAAAGCTTTGTTCTGCACAGTTCATGTACTATATTCACTGCAGAAGCATATGCAGTGTATCAGGCATTATTGTATATTCGCGCAATTAGCAATTGTAAATACTTTTTGATAGTTTCTGATTCACTAAGTTTGATAATAGCCTTAACCAACCTTAAAGTTTTGTTTAAGTCAAATTATATTCTATATTTTATCAAGGAAATAATTCATCAATATTACCTTAAGCAAATTGAAATTGCTTTCCTGTGGGTACCTTCTCACAGGGGTATCTCTGGCAATGAAATAGTGGATAAAATCGCATATGAAGGTAATTCTGCTGTTGATGTCAGAAATGCAATGGACATTCCTATGACTGACTTCCTGCAATGTATTGATGAAAATATATGTAATCAATGGTTAAAAATGTGGAAAAAAGACCAAGACTCCAAAGGAAAATGGTACGGAAGTATTCAAGAAAGATTACCTGTCAAACCCTGGTACAATAAATTGGAGGAAGCCAGCCGAGACTTTATCACTACGATAAATAGACTGCGCTTTGGCCATAATACTGCACCGTCATACCTTGCTAAACTTGGCATTATTACAAGCAATACATGCCCACATTGTGAATCCCAAGAAGGAACCATGGATCATCTCATATTTGAATGTCAACATTTTTTACTTGACAGATTAATATTGGCTAGTCCGGCCGCTGAGTTATTACCGATTTGACAGATTATTCTTAAATTAATCGATATAACCTTGCACGAGCGACACATTTGCCGAATGATTTAGAATACCTCTCTAATATAAAACTTTATGTCAAAATGTCAGAATCAAGTAATTTTCCAATAAACTCTGTTTCAAAACTTAAAATAGTTTGTAAATAATATGAAAACATTTATTTTTTGTTCTTTGGCGCGCTTGTTCAAAGTTACATCGTGCGTCTAGTTTTCATAGTGATGTGCTTGATAGTATTCGGTCCGAATTCATTGGAATAGATATGATATTTATTTTATTTGGATATTTTTATTTTACTTATTCCTTCGAGCAACTAGACTAAATATAATGCTACCATTTTTTTGCGTCTCTTAATTGCACTGTGTTGCCAGTATCTTATGATTTTTAAGATTTATGTGTGATCCAAAGACAGAAATACTGTTTTCTATGATTTAAAAATAAATACAATTAAAATGATTATGTATAATTTTTAACATTTATAATATATAAAACAACATTTAATAAATATAATTTTCTCCCTCAATTAAGCAATGTTATAGGTGTATTTTTTTAAGTAATTGGCGATATTATTCTGGCAACATCCTTACCACCGCTATTTTAATCTGTTTAGTCCTCTTCCGTACTCTCATGCGCACAGACTACGTTCTCTTGTGTAACCGTTGTTTTTTAACTCGGCTTTCTCCTGTTTATCGTTGCGCTTTATTGGACTAATTTTGTTTGTGTTTGGTAATTTTGTTGAAAATGCCGAAACGAGGAAAAACATTGAATAGTCAATGTCGTGAGCTTGTACTAAAGCTACAGGATTACTTTGAGCGTGAGTCACAAAATGGCGGCCCTTTGATTCCTGTCACTCAAGTGAAAGATCGGGTTTCACAAGCTCTTGGAATTGGTGCGAAAACACTATATAATATAAATAAAGAAAAATTTGGTGCTTCTGGAAGTGAAGATAATATTTTACGCACTCCTAAGAAAAAACGAAGACAAAAGCCCGTGACAGGTGTTGATGTTTTTGATGCAGATGCAATAAGAAACCACATATATGGTTATTATACTAGGAACGAGTTTCCAACTAGACGTTTGCTTTTGGTCTCTTTAAAAGAAGCTGGCTTGTTTAAAGGCGGTAAAACGGCGTTGTCAAAACTATTGCACGAAATTGGGTTTGAATATAAAAAAACGAATAAAAGGAAAATATTAATGGAAAGATTTGATTTAATAATTAAAAGGAGTGACTTTTTAAGAGAAGCCAGAAAAATCGAGTCTTGGGACAACGTCGTTTATGCTGACGGAACATGGTTAAATGCGAACCACACTGTGTCACGCTCTTGGACTGACGAAACAAAAGCATCAACCTCAAAGGTTCCAATTGGAAAAGGATCGCGACTGATAATTTGTCACGCCGGTTCTGCTGGAAGTGGTTTCTTTGAAAATGGACTGCTGGCTTTCGCGTCAAAAAGTACTTCCGATTACCACGAGGAGATGGATACAGACACTTTTACGAATTGGTTCGAAAATCAATTATTACCCAGCCTGCCAGAGCCTTCTATCATAATAATGGACAACGCTTCATATCACTCGAAACAAGTGAATAAAGCGCCTACTCAGGCCTACAAGAAAGCTGATCTCCTAGCATGGCTACACCAAAATGGAATTGAAACTACTGCCGAATTGCTAAAGTCTGACTTAGTAAAGTTGGTACGCGAAAATAAATCATCAAGAGTCCGTTATGAAGTAGATGAGATAGCTCTGGCACATGGACATCGGGTACTTCGAATTCCTCCTTATCACTGCCAGTACAATGCCATTGAGCTAATATGGGCACAAATCAAAGGTATTGTTTTTTATCGCATAAGTTATGACTATGAATAATTTGTACTATTATAACATTCAATATTCAGCATATAAGTAAAAAGATACATAACTAAGAAATAAATATCTCATGTCCCTTACATTTCATTTATTTAATGTAATAAATTAACGTTATTTAATGTTTACATTACAGGTTACGCAGCTCGTAATAATACGACTCCGCCATTCAGTACTAATAAAATGATGGGTCTATTAAAAGATGCTTGCAGCAAAATAACGAAAGAAGATTGGGTCAAGGTCGTCGAAAAGACTCGAAAACTAATAACAGAAGATTATGAACGCGATATAAGAGTGGACACCATTATAGACAATGAAATTGTCATACAACTGACTGATAGCGATGACAGCTCTGGCGAATCTGGTTCAGAGTCTGAATAATTGTTTTAATAAATGATAGGTAGTCATTTATTAAAACATCTTGTACCTACTCTATTCATTAAAATGTGTAACAGTGTTTACAAATTTGTTTTATTTTGATATGTCCTCGACCAATTATCTACGCCCATCAAGGATACTCCACATAATAAAGAACCTGTGTCTTTAACTATTATTTGTTTTGATTTTATTTAATTACACACTATACTGAAGTCGCAGTCTCATCAGGGAGATTGCAACACGCATGATCGACGCTTCTCGTGACCAGAAGGCTGGCTTCTTTTTAGCACAGAGAATAAGTATTGCCATACAACGTGGCAATGCTGCCAGTCTTCTGGGCACGTTACCACAGAAGGGCATGCGATGCGGAGGAATTCCACGATGCATTTTAGGTTTAAGTTTTTTTTTTCACACTATACTAGAATATTTAAAAACAAACTGTTCCCAAATGATATTAGGGTTACTGGTTCAGTCACTTCACTAGTATTGTCAATTCGTCATGTGTCAAATCGGTAATAACTCAGCGGCCATACTTTTTTTATAGTGAACTCAGTGAAGTGAACATTAAGTGCGATTCTTCATCCCGCCCGCCGCCACTTGAGTTAATATTAAAAGACAAAAACACTTACAAACCATTATATAAATATATTAAAAACACGATCACAACAATATAAAATAAATGAAGATACAAAGTGCAGTGTTTTGGAAAATAAGATGTGACTTAAAGGTCCAGTGACCAGGTCATAAAAATCCAAAAAAAAAAAAAACATTTGTCATTTGAGTTTCGAGTGATTTTGACATTTGATTTGATTCAACTCTCTTTTTTTTTTAGCTCTTGATTTGATTCAATGATTGCAGAGAACATTTTATTTCTTGTAATTCCTTGCATATTATTTGAATAAGTGCTTTAAAATATCGTCGTTTATAATAATGGGACGCTTTGACTGTACGAACTATTTTTAGTCATTTAACGACAATATGATTTGAGGGATTAAAGAAAGCTGGAAATAGTAGTAATATGATAATAGTTTCTAGTGACAGTATCTTTTTATTTGTTGCCTGCCAAGTGATTTAAAATGTATTTTCACGAACGTTTTTGCCAATGGTTAGGACATTTAAAACTATCTCGTGTTATATTATTAGTATCAGTTATATTATTTGTGGTGCCTCTATTTACACATTACTATTTATCCAAGGTAAATACTTTTTTTAAAAATTGTTTGGGGTTATGTGTATAAATATATAGCTCATAATATGTATATCAAATAATTAAATTAAATTAAAACTTTAGATGATAAACCCAGGAGCCTAGTGTATACAATTTGAGTTATGTTCACTATAAAGACAATGCTTAGCATTAATTTTCAATAATTGTAGCCTATTTAGACTTGAGTGGAGATTTCATGAACGTAAATCACCTGAGCGTTCACAAAAACATTACTTAGGTTCAGTTTCAGAATACAATCTACTTAGAACTAGTCTCAAATCGAGATTCATAACTGAGTATTGTTCTACAATAGGGGCCATAAAGTGTTAATAAGTTTATTCAATGGACTGCTAGTCACCCAGTCCATCGAATAAACTTATTATTATGTTTTTTTTTTTTTTTTTTTTTTTATAACTTCACGCCTATATCCCCGAAGGGGTAAGCAGAGGTACTAGCACCCACATTTCGCCAGTTTATGTTTAGGTCCCAATGTAATAGGTGGCGAGCCTATTGCCATTAACCGGGCACTTATAAACCTGCGATAAATACACACATAACTTCGTAAAGCATCGAAAAGTCATTGGTGTGTGCCATGGTAAAACTTGGGATCGAACCCGAGACCTCGTCTCAGCAGTCCATTACCCATACCACTAGGCTACCGCGGCTAATTAATTATTTAATTAATTTAGTTAATTATTATTATGATTTGATATTATATATATAATATCCAATGGTTATCATATTTCAGGCATTTCCTATGATTTTAAACAATGTAATAAATAAATGTAATTTTAAAGAAAGTAGCCGCGGTAGCCTAGTGGTATGGGTAATGGACTTCTGAGACGAGGTCTCAGGTTCGATCCCAGGTTTTACCATGGCACACACCAATGACTTTTCGATGCTTTTCGAAGTTATGTGTGTATTTATCGCAGGCTTATAAGTGCCCGGTTAATGGCAATTGGCTCGCCACCTATTACATTGGGACCTAAACATAAACTGGCGAAATGTGGGTGCTAGCACCTCTGCCTACCCCTTCGGGGATATAGGTGTGAGTTTATGTTATGTTATGTTAAAGATATTATTTAGCTAAATTTAACAGGGACAATGGACGAAATGGCCTACATTCAAAGGGTATACCACCAGAGAAATAATAGTAATTGCTAAATTGTTGGAAAGTCAACATCCAGGTTGTTGATTTTTTCCGATGTAGATTTTGACAGCCTCTGTGGCTTAGTGGTAGTGCATCTGCCTGAAAGAAAGAAAGAAAGAAAGAAAATACATTTATTAAACACACAACTAAGTAGGTATAATAACAGCAATACAATAAATAAAATATAATTTAAAAAAACACAACAAAACAAACCTCCCAATATGTATAAATAAATAAATATTCTACGACATTGTACACAGCGCTTTCTAGACCCAAAGTATGCATAGTTTAACTAGCTTGTGTTATGGGTTCCATACATATTATACATAGAAATACAAATATTTGCATATTTGTATCAGTGTGGGGTGTGCGTTTAAATGGTCACAGTTCAGCTAATGCTACAGATAGGTATAATTACCATCTGCAGCGCTGTTTTTCAACTGCAGCCGTTTGCACTAGGTAGCTGTCTGTATATACACGAATTCCATAAATTGTAAATGTTATGCCTTATCCATCATGAGTTTACATAAATTACATGTAGACAATATGTGTGAACGATAATACTGACTGTTACAACAAGGGGCGCGGGTTCGATTCCCGATCTGTGCAAATATTAGTATGCATGAATATGTCTATTTGCATTGGTTCTGGGTGTTCTACTATGTATAATATGTATGTATTTACGAAAAAAATGTATATAAGTATGTTTATCTGCATTCTACAACCCATAGCACAAGCTAGTTAAACTATGCTTACTTTGGGTCTAGCAAGTGCTGTGTAGAATGTTGTAAAATGTTTATTTATTTATAGAAAAAATAATCAATGATTTCTTTTCAATTACAGTATGATGAATCAGGTGCATTAGCGAGCAATCCCATGCGACATACTCTGGAGGCCCTCGGTGACATTTCAACCATGAATGCTGCTGATCTAAAGCTAAGAATTGAAGAAATGCTTAGAATTAAGGTTTGCTTAAATTCTGGTAAACAAATGATCGGGTTCTAATTGTTAACCCGCTGGTACTAGACTCTACTTTTAAGTCATAAACAGTTGTGTGAGGGTTGAAAAGATTTTGAATATACTGTTTCTAATAATTTAATGAAATTTCCGGATTATTCGTAAATAGAAAGAGGATAGAAAAAAAAAAATATGACAACTGTTTATTATTTAGTCTCTCTAAATAAAAAACATTTGTTAATAAGTTTAAGTATTTATTTGTATACACGTGCATACAATTTTCTTTTTGTAAATTTTGTAATTTATGGTTTTCGGTCATTTTACTTACTTTAATCTTGATCTTAAAAAATCGCAGTCGCACTGCACATCCACTGAGCCATGAATACTATCTAATAGATATACTAATACGTCTACAATTGGTTTAAAATAGAGGTTTATATGTATATACGTTTCGAAATATGTTATATACGTTACGTTATGTTATATAACAACCCAGTAGTGATGTGTTTTATAGACTACACAAAAGCCTTCGATTGTGTATAGTGGAGCAAATTATGGGAGGTGCTTAGAGAAATGGGCACGCCTCCACACTTGATCGATCTTATCCGAAATCTTTACACCAAAACCGCTCTTTTATCAAAATAGACTCGGAATACTCAAAGGTATTTAACACCAAAAAAGGCGTAAGACAAGGATGCATACTCTCACCCCCTCCTTTTCAATATCTATGGAGAATATATAATCCGAAAGACTCTTGAGGGCTGGGACAAAGGTTTTGCTGTCGGTGGGAAACGTATTTCTAATCTACGGTATGCCGATGACACAGTGCTCCTAGCTACATCTATGATCGACATGGATGAACTTCTGAATAGACTGGAGGTAGAGAGTAACAAATTAGGATTGTCGATCAATAGGCAAAAAACAAAGCTGATGGTGGTAGATCGGACTGGCAAACTACAAGATGTTCATAATATCCAGAACGTCTCGAAGGCGGAAAGCTTTATCTATTTGGGATCCAACATTAATAGCGAAGGTAGCTGTGTCCTTGAAATTAAACGCAGGATAGCTATGGCCAAAGATGCAATTATACGTCTCCATAACATCTGGAAAAATAGAGGCATAAGCTATAAAACTAAAGCCCGATTAGTCAGAGCCTTGATATTTCCTATTTTTCTTTTTGGAGACATGGACAATCAAAGCAAGAGAGAGAGAGAGAATAGATCCATTCGAAATGTGGTGCTGGAGGCGAATGTTAAGAATTCCATGGACGGCCAAGCGCACAAACGTGTCCATTCTTTCCCAACTCAATATAAAAACCCGACTGTCCACTATATGCCTACAACGCGTACTCACGTATTTCGGCCACATAATGCGCAGGGGGGATGACAATCTGGAAAAACTTGTCATTGTTGGCAATACTGACGGCAAAAGAGCACGGGGTCGATCGCCAACACGATGGTCAGACCAAGTGTAAGAAGCCATTCCCTCGAGCAAATTCTATCAAGCGGTGAGAACTACCATGGATAGAAACAAATGGAGACAAATTGTGCCATCGAAGAGCTCCAGTGACCACGATCCTCAGTATTGAGGGACCGATTGAAGAAGATGTTATATACGAACTTGAATTTACATACCTGGCACATCGGATCGTATCGGAAGACTGTTAGGAGCTTACAACATCAAGCCTATCTTATAGCCCACGACGCAGTTACGTAATCTTCACTGTTCGGCCAAGGACCCTCGTGACCCACTATCTTCAGCTGGAGTTAACCGAATCCCCTCCTCATGTGGCTCTTTATACGTGGGCACTTCTCAAAGAAGCATCAACACCCGCCTTTCGGAACATGAACGAAATTGCCGCCTCAGCCACTTCGACAAGTCAGCGGTTTCAGAACACACTCAGCAGGAAAGTAATCATACCATCAAATTTCAGCTCAAGAAGGTTCTAGCCACCACATCACACTTCTACCCACGGCTGCTTCAAGAAGACATCGAAATATTCAAGTATCCCAACAATTGCAACAGAAAAAACGAAGGTTTTTATCTCCAAAGAGATTGGTACCCAGCACTGAGAGCCGCTCGTCATCAGTTCACACATGACGAAGCCAACACCATCCCCGGTATCGGGAGGCCACGCGCCCCTGCTTAGCATCGACCAATCAGGATTGAGCGCGTCGGTTCCGCAGCTCTCGACCTATCAGGATTGATCACGTCTTTTCCCCCCTCCAACCGCGCCCATAAATACGTCAGTGACTCGGGCCGCTACATTAGTCGCAGAGAATTCGCTGCCGAGGAGAGTTTTAAGCACTCGTCGGCGGCCGGACCTATACCACTGAAGATGTCGACCGCAGTGATCGACGAAACGTTTGGAACACAAGTTTCATACGGACCACGGCCAAACGGCCTGAAGCAGTATATTCTACATGCAACGCCGGCCGTGAAAGCCTAAAGATTTATATTACATACCTTTCTTCATCAATAGGCAGGTGGAAAAAAAAAAGAATTGATTCGCATCCATACACTACAAGTGGAGTAGAAATAATAACATATATAACTAACCCAACAAAATTCGAATGAATGCATGCCTTTAGTGCGCGCGGACAGCTGTTGACAACCCGAATACAGTATAGGAGTGGTCTTGGAGGTTCCGCGGCGAGTATGTGCGTATAGCGCGTAAGTACATAGAGTGCGTGAGGCCTGCTAATACATAGAACAACGCTGCGTTAGGCGGTTCGCCCATCACACGATTTGTTCCTTTCGTAGCCCGCCGCACAGTGGGACGACCAGGTATTGTACAAGATAATATTGAAATGTACTAAGGACATTCCAAAGCGATGTCCAACAGATATTTGTTAATCTACCTCGAAAAAAATTATATTATACGCTAACAAATTCTTACTAAGATATTACTGCACTTTTCATCGTATTATTTGTATGATGTCTTGATGTTCTAATAATGATGTCGGACGCAGCAGGTACAAATATTATGTCGTAAGTTTTCGTCACAAATGGTAGAATTCTTCACGTACACGCGTTTGAATGTCAAAAAGAACTAAAACTGGCTAGAGAGTAATTTTATCATTCCGAAGCACGTTAAAAAGTATTTGGAGAATCAAAGAACCAATACTGTCTCTAACTTGGCTCGTGAAGACCAAGGAAACATTTATGACTGATTTGACCAAAATGCGACGAGTTGCTGATTTGATAACAACTAGAAACGTGGAATAGCTTGAATATGCCGCAGCGGCGCAGAAACGATCAGGTCAAATGGACACTATAGCTCTTCAATGCGCGATGATGAGGTTTTAAGTCATTACTACGATTTGTTGATAACGCCAGATCTTTATTTGGCAACAATACGAAAACTATAATCGATCGATGTGGCCTATGGCCGTCTCATGAATATAGACGAAACAATTTAACCATTTCTCTCATCAAACTTTTCGACAGATCAAGCAATTTAAATGAATCAAGTAATTTGAATAGTTATGCGATTTATGTGTTTTTATATTTAAATAAATTACTTAAAGAAATTGTATTTGTTGTTTACACAACGTGCCCATAATCTTGCACCTGTTATATTGTCAATCAAACATAAACCACGCACCTCCATTCTGTTCTTGAATTATTTCATAAACGCAACATTTGATTGCCTTCGTCCGACATGCACCTGGAAAGTTTGATATCTGTTTTCTGATTATAATTTGTAGAACAGTACATATTTATCAACATACTTAAAAATCATCCTACTAATCAATCAACCTATCATTATAAGTTTAGGTTTTATCATTTTTGAACACTGCTCGTCCCACTGTGTGCCGCCCGCCGAAATCTTGTTGCGCTATACAAATAACCTATTTGAAATTTTAGGCTTCAGTATCAACTGAACTGCGTGAATTGGAAGCAAAACGCGGACGACTGCAACGTGAAGCTGCTGCTGCCAGTGCTAAAGCTGACAGTGCGAAAGCCGAGCACGCGCGTGCGGCAGCCGAACTTCAGCGCTTGCGTGTGTCGGCCGACCAAGCGCGGCTAGACCAACTTGAGGCGATCCGTCGAGACTCACCAGAACTTGCCCCTCCAATGCAAATCTTACCTTCACGACCACCTCCCATCCTACCTCCTGTAAGTCCAAATTCGGAAGTACAATGCCGTATGTTCTCGTGCTTCGATCATTCTCGTTGCTCCTTGACATCAGGTTTTCCTGTCTTCCTTTATGATCCTGACGTCTTTGCACCATTAGCAGATGCTGAAGTTGACGGTTTTCTTAAGACTACCCTACGTCAAACATTGGGGTACAACACGCATATAACGAGTAATCCAAATGAGGCTTGTGTGTACCTCGTCATTGTGGGTGAAGCTTTTCCTTTTGAAAAAAAATCCTTGTAAGTTCGTATTGTTTAGTTTATTTTGCCACTCAGCGAATAACTCTAATTTGAAATTGTTATATTTCAGGGCAATAGCGGATACATATAAATTGTTGTTGAATGAGACGGCTATTAGGAATTTACCTTACTGGGGTGGAGATGGTCGAAATCATATTTTACTAAATATGGCGAGACGTGATTTATCGGTGGGCTCCGGCGACGCTTTTAGAGGAGCGTCGACAGGACGAGCTATGATCGCACAGTCTACATTTACACATGAACAGTTTCGACCAGGATTCGATATAATAACACCGCCCGCGCTCGGTCCCCCTGGAGGAGATGTGTGGGCGGACTGCGCACCAATGGCACCTGCACGGCGGAAATATTTGCTGAGGTAAATGTAATTTACGATATGTTACTGACTGTTTTATGTTATCCAGTCTATACTAAAAGTAGTCCCAAACTGTAAGATGATCGATTTCTAGGTACGAATTCATGAGCTACATTTAGTTTTCAGGGCTCTCAAGCACCACCGAAAGCAGTAGACAATGATTACGATCAGTCTCTGATAGAGGCGTTGCAGAAAATGGTCAACTTGGCGCCGGCTACCGACTCTTTTCTATTGCAGTTCGAATGCGATCCGCCTGTCGAGAAAAGAGCCATACTTCTTATTGGTGACTGGGCGCTATGCGGAACCGATCGGTCACGTCGCGCCGTATTGAGGGACTCGACTTTTGCCCTCGTGCTAGCACCGGCGGACCGTACCTATGTCTCTACTGCGTTAGTTCAGGCCAGAATGTACGAAGCCCTCAGATCCGGTGCGATCCCTGTGGTACTTGGTGGTGACCGTATCCGACTACCCTTTGACGAGGTAATATTTTTGATATATAAACCTAGTGGTATGGGCAATGGACTGCTGAGACGAGGTCTCGGGTTCGATCCCAGGTTTTACCATGGCACACACCAATGACTTTTCGATGCTTTTCGAAGTTATGTGTGTATTTATCGCAGGTTTATAAGTGCCCGGTTAATGGCAATAGGCTCGCCACCTATTACATTGGGATCTAAACATAAACTGGCGAAATGTGGGTGTTAGCACTTCTGCCTACCCCTTCGGGGATATAGGCGTGAGTTTATGTTATGTTATGTTTACTGCTGTATAAAAGATAACAAAATAACTACTGTTATAAAAGAGGGTTGTTTATCAGGTCGGGCCAAGTATTTTTCTTTTTTTTTTAATTAGCAGTTACTGTGGTTTATGAATATGGCGCATTGCGGGCTGCAGGGTAAAGAGTGACGAAAAAAGAAAGAAAGTTAGGAAAAGCCTCAGACTGCGTTGCTAACAATATTACTATTGTTAGCAAGGCTTAGTAGTAATAGGTTTGCACCTTAAGTAGATGATTTAAGCAGCATACGTGTAGCAAACCCTCATACTCATGTGTTATGTAATACAGTTTAATAACGTCAATATTCAGTGAGAATGTTTTTACTTGCCCGTTCAAAGCCTGGCTCTATGCGCACTTTTTGTGTGTGAGGTCAAGAGTTAATTTTGGACTCATCATAATCATTTTAGCGCTGCGTTGTTCTTGATTGCAACCGAAGATTTCATGTTGAGCTCGGGATTCGCTTACTCCTTCTTTGTTTATATGGCTTTTATAGAAGCGATTGTTGTTCTACCCTCCAATTTCGTGAGAAGTCTGCGTCAGAACCTCGTCCGTCAATTAGCAGGTGTGCTGTTCTAGCTTGGTACCAAAGGTCCTGTTAGGGTTGGGGCCCTATCATGGGTCATCATTTAGTAAATATTACTATAATAATTATATACATTTAAAATATGAAGTATGCAATAGCTTCCAGGCCCCCTATAGAGTAAGAAGGCCTATCAAAAATTGCGCCCGACGGCACTTGACGGCAGCCGGGCGCAGGTCAAGTTTAACTTGTGGGTGCTAGCATAAGTGCTCTCACTTTACGATCACTGCGCACTATGCCCCCCAAGACAAGGAAGTTAATTAGAGTTGCCTGTGCGCAACATATATATAAACTATGTGGCGACAAATTATAGTACGAGCTAAATCGATCGTAGCGCCATCTAGTTATAGTTTGGAAACCATTTCTCTGCCAGCCTATCTATTTGTAAATTATATCGTATCCCACAGATTGTTGTTTCTTTTTATTGAAAGATAACGTATAAAAGTTACGTGTTTACAAATGCTGCTTCAGCCCAGCACCTGCATAGTGTTGGGTTAAAGAAGCTTTCGGGTGGACAAATTATGAAAACGGTCCACGTATCCTTCTTTGGCCCAACACATACACCGTGTTGGGCTGACGAAGCTTTTGCGGAGACAAATTGTGAATTCAAACGCCGTATCGTTCCTTAGCTCATTATGTTGAGGCAAAGAAGGGAATTACCGTTCTGTTAACACACAAACTGGTTTCCGAAAGTTTCTTTAAGTGGACCCCAGTGGGATAACAGGAAGGTGGGCGAACGAAGTGACCTCATGGACCCCGTGCGCCTCAACATGGTTACATATAGGTCAGAAGGGCGACGCGGTAAACGACTTATAAAGGCAGGGCGAGAGAGTGCGGGGCGGTACGTGTAACGTTGGTCCAAAGAAGCATTTGCAACGTGATAACACTATTTGTCTCCGCCAAAGCTTCTTCTAAAGTACTAAAGAAGGATACGGAGCTCCAATTCACAATTTGTCTCCGCAAAAGCTTCGTCGGCCCAACACGGTGTATGTGTTGGGCCAAAGAAGAATATGTTAAGTAATAAGTGTGACTGTGTT
Organism: Cybosia mesomella; assembly: GCA_946251805.1. Taxonomy (NCBI): domain Eukaryota; kingdom Metazoa; phylum Arthropoda; class Insecta; order Lepidoptera; family Erebidae; genus Cybosia; species Cybosia mesomella. The sequence goes on along the minus strand of OX276390.1, from coordinate 20,532,467 downwards.
CGACTCACAGGTTGCGAAATTCTATTCGCAGTAGCATTATGGAGTCAGGAAAAAGAACACGGTCGTCGACAATAGTCTTGCGCACACAATTACGTGGGCCTGGAAACAGTTGGCGAAATTTAGGTTTTAATATACCGATGCCTATCCCCTGACTAAACTCATATAGCAGTTATTCTATTTTTCTTTATCTTTCTAGGTGTTAGATTGGAGACGAGCAGTGTTACTGTTACCTCGCGCACGAGTTCCTGAATTACACTTCCTACTTCGCGCATTGGGCGACGCAGACTTACTCACATTACGACGACAAGGCCGTGTGCTATGGGAGCGCTACTTGAGCTCAGTACAAGCAACTGTAGACTCCCTACTAGCTACTCTTAGAACAAGACTGCACATACCTCCACGCCCAGCCACGCCTTCATCTGCCGTACCCGCCTTCAACGAATCATTTACTCCACCACACTTAGAACCACCAGCCGTAGACACTGAGCCAGAAGAAACTTTAGGTCCCTTAGAAGCACCTTACGCAAGCCCATCATATAGACGGAATTACTCCGTGACGTTACTACACGGCTATGAACTCTGGAACGAGTGGGGGGAACCGTTTGCCCTATTTCCGCAGTTACCATGGGATCCTGTCGTGACATCAGAAGCTAGGTTTATGGGTTCTGCGGCAGGATTCAGACCAGTAGGAGCGGGAGCTGGTGGGTCAGGGCGTGAATTCAGCGAAGCGCTTGGAGGAGACCGTCCCCGTGAACAATTTACGATTGTGATTCTAACGTATGAGAGGGAATCTGTGTTGGCGGCCGCACTTGCGAGGTTACGAGGATTGCCTTATTTAAATAAGGTGAATATCTGTACATATATTTACGTAAATTATTTCACATTTGGTTCACGATATCTTTATTTGAGATTTGTTTTGGCTAGAAATTATGAATAGCCCAGAAAACGCATTTATTTAGCATTGTAAAACATTGTTGTTTATTTATAAATACAACAAGTATAGTTTAGTTTAGTTTTCACGGAAGATAATGGTAAGTTAGTATCATTCTTAAGAAGATTTTCGCCTTACAAAGAACGGACCCATAAGAAGGCCACTGACTTACTAACTTAAGTTTACTAACGACTGATTTATAATATTGGTCTTGTAGTCCAGTTCCATGCAAGGCCGTTTGGAAGAGCTTAATAAAACTTAGTTTACTAAATAGTCCTTACAAATAAAATAAAAAAAGTAATTTATATGTTACACTATAAAACAAAGTGTTAATAGTTTGTTTCTTTCATTTATCTAGTAAATAAAATAAATAAATATTCTACGACATTCTACATAGCGCTTTTTAGACCCATAGTAAGCATAGGTTAATTAGCTTGTGTTATGGGTTCCAGAATGCGGATAAACACTTATATGCTTTTTTCATTGTAAATAGATACATATTATATATAGAAACACCCAGACCAATGCGAATAGACATAGTCATGCATACAAATATTTGCACTGTGTTGCAATCGAACCCGCGCTCTCTATCGTAGCAGTCGAATGCACTATCGCTACGCCACAGAGGCCGTGAATAAGAACTGTTTATTCGTTTGAGTAGCCATCCGTGGTCCACCCACCGTATGTAACCATATCCATGTATTTTTTTACAGGAATGTTGGTACTTGTTTCAAAATACGACAAAGAAAATATACACACTTATAATTCATCCTTGCTAACCCTTTCTACCAATATAGAAGTTTGAGCTATTAGTAGTATGTTTACGTTGGTATATTTGTATTGTATGAGGATCGTACCCCCAATCCTTCGATCGCTGCCTACACTGTTTTACGAATGGGCCGTCAAGATAAGTCATTTCAAGAATTATTTTAATTGATTGCAGGTAATAGTTGTGTGGAACGGCCCATCGTCCCCAAGCGCGATGTCGTCGTGGCCCGAGAGCGGAGCGCCCATAGCCGTGGTGAGGGCGCCGCGCAACTCGCTAAACAACCGCTTCCTGCCGTACCACCTCATAGACACCGAGGCGGTGCTCTGTGTGGACGATGACGCGCATCTAAGACACGATGAGATTGTTTTTGCATTTAGGTAGGGTAAAATGCAGCTTATCGGATAAGTTTTTACCAGCTATAATAATGGACCCCCATATTACCATTACATTAATGGATACCCATAGGCCCCCCACCAAGGTTTTCTGGGTCCAAGCCCATCACACCTGCAACCCCGTGTACCTGCCGATTGACTAGCGAGGCTCCGGCCTAGGTGTGCCTTTCGGGTTTGGGGATCAGACGTCATTCACTCCCGTGAAAGCCAAGATAAACCAGTCAGAAGGAGTAGGAGGTAGGGCAGGAGGGATAGTTTTGAGTGCAGCCGGGGTTGTAGTTCGGATAGTGATGAAAAACGTTACGTATTCAGGTTCGATCCGCCAATCTGATGTCAAGGTGGCGGCTTATAATACTTTTGTGATAACAACGATTTAAAAAGGTACATTGAATTATACTATCGTATATTTAGGTACAATTCTTACAAAACGACCATATTATGTAATATTACTCCCACCATTCTGGTGCACACTCTATTTTGTTGCCATCTATTTTTTTGAATCCATGTTCTATTGTTCATGATGCATACATTATATCTACAGGGTGTGGCGAGAGCATCGTGACCGCATCGTCGGGTTCCCTGGTCGGTATCACGCGTGGGATATCAACTTCAACAATGGTTTTCTCTATAACTCTAACTACAGGTATTTTACATCTTAAATATTATATTAATGACTGCTTTCATGTTCTTTTTTTCAAGTGAATGATATTGTCGTAGCCGACTGTTGTATTTTCGGCTCAGTTTGAAACAGAGCCAAAACAGCTGGTGATACAAACTTGTAATTTAGGATGTAAAGGCTTTTACGTTATAAGCATTCACTAAGGATTGCATTTGAAAATGTCACCTTTAACATAACATAACATAAACTCACGCCTATATCCCCGAAGGGGTAGGCAGAGGTGCTAGCACCCACATTTCGCCAGTTTATGTTTAGGTCCCAATGTAATAAGTGGCGAGCCTATTGCCATTAACCGGGCACTTATAAACCTGCGATAAATACACACATAACTTCGAAAAGCATCGAAAAGTCATTGGTGTGTGCCATGGTAAAACCTGGGATCGAACCCGAGACCTCGTCTCAGCAGTCCATTACCCATACCACTAGGCTACCACGGTTGTTTAACAAATACCTTTAACAAATTCTGAAAATTTAAATATTTTCCCTTGCGGCACGAGAGCGGGCCGTTAGTAAAGCCACAGCCACAGGTGAACTTTCCAAGTATCATCGGAAACTAGAGGTATAGCGTAGTAGGTAAATTGCTCTTGACCTTGTAAGTGCTGCAACAGGGCATATTATACTAGCTTCTACACTCGGATTCGCGCGCGTGGAATTCTCTTCCTGTTCCCGCTTCTTACGGGAACCTATTCCAGGGATAAAAGTAGCCTATATTTTATTCCACACTATAATCTATCCCTGTACCAAATTTCAGTCAGACCGTTCAGCCGTTTTTGCGTAAAAGAGTTACACACATCCATACACACAGACTTTCGTGTTTATTATATTAGTAGGATTACACTGACATTACATTGGCTTAACTCTGAGGGGTAATTACGAAACATATCCTAAGATGTCTCGGAACCGATTTCATTGTATTATTTTGCAAATTAAAAATCACTTGGAAAATTCACCCTGTACTGTAAACATTACTACATCTACTAATTAAATAAAAATTGTCTTTTGGTTTCGTAGTTGCGAGTTATCCATGGTTTTGACGGGAGCCGCGTTCGTTCACCGCTACTATCTTTGGGCGTACTGGCGCACGCTGCCCGCCGCCATACGCGACTACGTGGACGAGTACATGAACTGCGAGGATATCGCGATGAACTTCTTAGTGTCGCACATCACGAGGAAGCCACCAGTCAAGGTATATTCTTGCGGAACAAAGAAATATAACATTCTATTCTTTCCACAAAAATCTTACTCGGAGCAAGGCGATCGTCTATAAATAAAAAATAGCCAAATAAGTTAATAATTGACGTATAATAAGTTTTATAATTCTCAGAAGACAAAGTTAGTATAATTCATGTTTTGTTTATTATTGTATGAATGGTTTAAGAGTCATCAATAAATGGTGATCAATAAATTATAATTTTTGTATAGATTTTTAAGGTACCTATATGGCGCCAACTTTTTCTTGTAACATTTTACAACTAAATTTGTGTAGGAGAATTTCCAGTATCCAGGACGTGTTCAGGTAGAAAGAGTCTGGTTGCGGGTTCACGTCCCGCCCTGAATGTTTACTTGTACAGTACAGTCAACGACAAAAGTGGCTTAACAAATTCAATTTTCTTGATCACTTTCAATCTTTCACGATCAAGAAAATGGAATTTGTTAAGCCACTTTTGTCGTTGACTGTACATGTTATCAAAACTACATAACCAAATACCTACATTCTAGTAAGCGCATTCCACTACTGTGATACTTTTGAACCATATTGTGCATTAATATCATTTAATATTGTATTATTTAATTAGTTCAATGAAATTTTGGAGAAATTATTATATTAACTTTGGAAAAAGTAAACATTCAGGGCGGGACGTGAACCCGCAACCAGACTCTTTCTACCTGAACAGGTCCTGGATACTGGAAATTCTCCTACACAAATTTAGTTGTAAAATCTAATGGGAATTGAGCAATAAATATGAAGAAAATGAAATCAAATCAAACGACGTCAAAAACACAAAAAAATGATTTTATATTTCAGTTTCTTTCAGTCTGGTTGTTTTACGTAAATATACAATATACGTATTGTCATTGTCACTCAAATGTCAAAATCAAATACGCGTTACTCTGATAACTCGAAAGAAACTCACTTGTAAAAGTTGTTTAGGGACAATTTGTCTGATATAATTTGTTTGGTAGGTACCCGAAACCTTGAACGTACAAACCCCAAAATCTAATCAGTTCTTCCCATTAACCAAACAAGATGATTGGCGAAAGAATTTTTTAAATCGGATAAGTGGTTCTTGAGTTATTGCGTAAACAGACATCCAGACATCCAGACCAACAGACAGACAGACACAAAAATTTCTTTTGATTAATTAGACTTAGAATCATATGAAACGTCGAGAAAAGTGATAAAAAGTGGGTGTAAGATTTTGATTTTTTTTTGCATGATTTTAAGACTTCGGTGTCCACCTGGTTGGTGGCCCGAAGTAATGTTACAAGAAAAAGTTGGCGCCATATAGGTACTTCTTAAACCTTTAATGAAATTATATTCAAAACATAAAATATATTAACTTTGTCCTCTAGGGATAATGAAACTGCTCGGTATATTTATTCCAATGTAAAAAAGTTTTGTAAATATTTTAGTGTAATCAACTTTTGTCGTTGACTGATCTACCTGTAAACATTGATTGTGCAGGTGACATCGCGGTGGACATTTCGGTGTCCCGGGTGCCCGGTGACACTATCTGCAGACGAGACACACTTCCACGAGAGACATAAATGTATACAGTTCTTCTCACAGGTAATTAGACTATACATTACATCAGTGTATGTTTTAGAGTAAACAGCAGATACAGGAGCGGCAGGTACAAGAAATAAGTGATGGTTGGTGTCATAGTTCAAATAGTATAATGTTCGAAAGTTTACGCGGCCGTATTTGCGTGCCTTTTTTTTTTCGTGCGGAAATCCCTTCGGATACCCCCCCGCCGGCCAACGGAGGCGGTTACGTCGGGCTTGAACCGACTAAAACCGCACGCCGTCTCGGGTCTTAATACCTCGGAGTGTAAGGTTGCCCATAGAGCATATCCCTCGCACCCCGACTGACCCTGGGCCATCTCCGGTTTCGAGATGGTCCCCTCGGGTTTGGGAACCACGGTGACCCCGTCTTGCCGCGGTTTGGGGGAGGGGCGCTAGTCGCCCCGCCGTCCCGGCCTGCTTCTGCTGGGGTGACAGGCGGCCTCACCTGCCACCCCCAGGTCTGCGCTCATGGAGGACGGGCCGTATAGTGCCTAACACCTTTAGGGCCCAAGTCAAGCTCATCTGCTGGTCGTTAAACCCGCCAACCTGCTAAGCAACGGACGAGGCTCTGGCGCAGGCTTTCTTTTCAGGGTTGAGAGGTCAGACGGCAGTCGCTCCCGGAAAAGCCGACATGCCAATCAAAAGCAACAAGCGGGCCTTGGGCTCAAAACTGCAAACTTTGGACCCAACTGGGCAATCGCTATTAGGAGGATGTTGAATGTATCCGGACGGTCGCAGCTAGTTTTGTTTATTGTAGCTTCTTGTTTCAGGTAATGGGATACACTCCTCTTTTATCGACGCAGTTCCGAGCCGATTCAGTCCTCTTCAAGACGAGGATACCGCACGACAAACAGAAATGTTTTAAGTTTATTTAACATGGTACCATGTATCTGACTTAAATGTTTTACGTATTATACAATGACATGATTGGCGAACTTTATACGGAAATAATGTAATAATAATTGAAGATTTCGCTTTCCATTACTGACATTTTGACAAGGTTACATGGCCTGTAGCCGAAGACTGATCCATGTCAATTTCGGACAGCAAAAGTAGTAATACCACCCATACTTAACTTATCCATCTGAAATATAATTGCAGAAATAATCTAAGAAGAATAACACCAGATTATAAAGTTGAAACACAAAACAAATTATATTAATCTCTACTTAATATTATAAAGCTGAAATGTTGGTTTGTTTGAACGCGTTAATCAAAGGAACAACTGGGTTCTCAACTTGGTTCACCAACTGGTTCGCATTGAAAAAATATTTTTGTATTGGATAGCTTATTTATCAAGGCAGGTTATGAAATATATATCATCACACTACTACCCTGGAGAGCGGAGCAGTAATCATATATGTCAACAAATCGGGCAAATATCCATACATTATTGTAACATTGTACAAACTAATAAAATTAAATATGTACCACGCGGGATCTAAGTATGTCCCGGGTGAAGCCACGGGGAACAGCTAGTCCTTTATACAGTTCATCAAGTGTATAGATGTTTGTATAATATTTACATATGTATAAAAACATTTATGCATTAGTAAATTTACATTCGATGATACATCACAAGTATAGTTAAAATCGAATGACTTTCACAATCTGATATTAATTCTCAGTTAATAATCGACTTGTTGATGGGCCTACACTCGCAGTCTCTTTCACTCATACCTTATTCCAAATAGAACACTATATGCGACTCTACAAAAAGTCTACTATAGCTCAATCTTTACATTTTTACGAATGAGAGGATGTATATTTGTTGTCGCATGTTATACTGTTTATTGCTGTTATTATGACGATAGGGAATATGGTAGAAATTTGATGACACAAATTTGTCACAAAATTAGGCCGGGTAGGTACCACCGTGCACGATTGCGAAAAACCCTCCATAGTAATCCAATTTCGGTTGGATTGCGTTCAGGGGTCAGCAAGTGCATAGCCGGGCAGGGGGATTGTGGTCGCAGCACTAGTGGGACCGGTGGGTGTCACGCGGTGCTGCGACGACAATCCTCTTCTGATGAGACCGGCCACCATTGTTATCATGGTACGTGTATGTAATAGTGACCCTCTTTCCTGAGACTTTACCTTCAGCTTACCATCAGGCGAGGTGAAGTCAAATTGACGTGTCCTAAATATATAAAAAAAAAAAAAACAGAATTGAAAGATAGTTAAATCGAGTCAATCTCTATTGCTTTTTTTTTGAGAGAAGTTGTAAGGAATTGAATAATATAATAATGTACGATGCCCGAACGTTTAAGCAAGTTCATAGATAATTGTATAGGCATATATGTATAGAGACTATTTAAAGGACTATTTTAGGAAAATAAATATGTTTATTGCATGTTTCTTTTGTCACCAAACTTTATGGGTGAGAGACATTTTCAAGTATTTAAAACGTAGGTGTCCAAGAATTTGCTGCTTTGATTCATTTTATGGTATACAATTTTATTATATAATAAGTACCTAAATATATGTTTATCTGTTGATACAATTATAATCTTTAGATTATCGTTTCACAGAGTTGTAGTAGAATTTTTTCAGATTATGAGAGGAGGTGCTTTGAAACATTTTCTCATGAAATTTTTCTTGAATTGTTACCCTCAGAAGTGGCGAAGATTTCTCGCTTTAGAATTCCCTGTTTTGATTTTATTAATCAAATGTTTTTTTTATCTAGTCTATAGAAAGTCAATCCTTCGATTAAGTATAAAATTTACTTCTGCCGTAGTTTTGTAGGCAAAACTCCAATACCTTGGATCGCGTTCTTATAAAAACATTAATGTTATTCTATCGTAAAATATTTCATATTATGTTTTTTTAGTCATTTTTATGCATTAGGTCTATTAAGTAATTACTTAGCATAATTAAATTAAGTGTATGTACACATACTGTGCATACAAAAGTGCACATAGATAATGTATTTATGTAAGTACCTACCATGTAGATTGTGTATAGGTTCTGAGTTGAGTATTTGCAAAAGTTTAGGTAGCTGACTTGTATATGATCATGTTAATTTTATAATACCGATGTATTTTAAAGGGGCTGTTAATGTTTCTGTCTCTCGAACAAGTAAACTTTACGTTACGTAGCAAAGTTGAGTTTCATATAGTACATTTTTTAATCCGTCGCGAGCCGTGAGCACATGCGTATAAAAGTCATTTTATTATAAAAAGGCAAGATGTTTAAGCTATATTCAGTTGCGGATACAAGGTTTCTTTACGTTTGGACTGATTTTATAGACAGATTTAAAAATACTCTACTTTAATAATACTCTATTTTGCAGGCACTTGCGTTATAAAATTATGTTTATTGTAATTTTGTGCTCACTTTTACTACCAACTGCTGTACCAAAGTTTTAATTTTTTAAAGTGTTTTAGTCGATTTGATCAATTTCTATCAATTTATCGAAAAAAGGTTGTAACATGAACCTATGTTGTAATTTTAAAGACTGACTGCTCTTACATTTTTTATTTTTTTTAGGAATTATTTCTATGTGTTGTTTATGTGCGCCTGATTTCGTGTTCTCAATACTATGTACATATAAGGTATATATTAATTTTTTTATTCATTTTATTTTTAACAAATATTTCACATTTCAATAAAATATTTGTATCCAAGAGTGTATATTATTCAGTGCCGATTTTGCCTTGACATAATCAATCTACTTCCTCGATTAGAGGATCGAAGATTGATTACCGAAGCAAGTCGATCTAAACCGGACTCCCACTCTTCTTTCCGAGACCTGCTACCTCAAACGCCGGCCAAGCCGGGTACTGTACCATACGTAGTGCATCGACTAAATTTCTAAAAAATTTCTGTGTTGTGCGATGTAACGGCGGTTGATAACGATTTTAACCAACCGGTTGACAACCGTTAGACGGTTATTTTCAACGGCCAGAAATGGATAAAAACTTTTATTATTTAATTGGATAGTATTTTCTCGTAGCCAATGGTAAGAATAGATAAATGTGTTTTTCGTGCGGAAATCCCTTAGTATACCCCCTCGCCGCCCAGCGGGGGCTGTTATGTCGGGCTTGAACCGACTAAAACCGCATGCCGTCTCAGGTCTTAGGATGCCGCCGGGGCTTAAGGTTGCCCATAGAGCATATTCCTCGCACCCTGACAAATATTATGTACCTACAAGATAATTTTTATTCAATACTAGCTGATGCCCGCGGCTCCGCCCGCGCAGAGGTCTGTTATATTGGTCGTAGCTCCGGTTCTACTAACCAATTGCAATCAAACATATGGCAGGTTTTAAGTCTGACCAAGACTTTTCTAATAGAAAAAAAATCTATCAAAATCTGTTCAGTAGTTTTTGTACCTTTTTTTTTTTTTTTTTTTTTTTCATCGTGCGGAAATCCCTTCGGATACCCCCCGCCGGTCAGCGGGGGCGGTTATGTCGGGCTTGCACCGACTAAAACCGCACGCCGTCTCGGGTCTTCAGACGCCGGGGTGTAAGGTTACCCATAGAGCATATCCCTCGCACCCCGGCTGACCCTGGGCCATCTCACCACTAACAGCATCGCTCATCCTGTCTCCTCTGAAAGCAGAGGAGTACGGAGAGCGATGTGTTCCCGCCACGTTGGGTATTGGCCGACGATCAATGCCAACCCTATGAAGGGGTGAAGGGGAAGCCATTGACCGCCGCCCAGGGTGTACCGGCCGCTCCGATTCCGTTCCCCCCGGACTGCAGCGGGATCGGAATCGGAGCGACACTCGAGGAGGTTACCCAACACACACCCCAGTAGTTTTTGTACCTATCGCGTAGACAAGAATTCCAAAATAAGTATTTTTGTGTTCAAGATCGTTCATTTAACACACAATTGTTTGTTACAAGTTTTTATTTAACTTACTCTGTATGTATGTATGTTAGTGCGAGTTAAATGTTGCAACTGAATTTTGAAGCAGTTATCCTCAACCGATTGAGATTAAATTTTGCAGACATGTTTAGTTTGGAAGATAATGCATTAATATGGTACCATAGAGCTGGTCAGATGATGGAGTATGAAGGTGGCCATAAGAACTCCTTAACTGAACAAGATAAACCCGTCATCATCATACGTCATCATACCTCATCATCATACATCATCATCATACCTCATCATCTTCATCAAACAAATTTCTTAGATTTTTGTATTTACTTCTGTATGGGGTGTACCCTTTTTATCCCTTAATGTATCCTACTTTATTTGTGATGGGAATGGTAGGATATAATGAGCTTGGGGTCAGGAGAAATTTGACACTCATAACTTATATTTTTGAAGTATTTATTTTTTTATAGAGGGAAAATTACTGCTAGGTTTATGTGTGCCGGACCGGTACGTATGGCGACGTCGTAAACCACCCCTTCTGATGAAGCCGGTGGGACGAACCAATCTCTTACAGGAGGCGCCTCTGACGCGTGTGATTCGCACTTTGAACCTCACATCGGCGGAAATTGATGTATTCCATTGTGCTAAAAGTGAATTCACAAGGGTAGCATTATATATAATCTGTTATAGAAATTAATATTTTATCAACGTTTAGGTATGTACTTTCTGTAACATGTGTAGTAGATGTAAAATAGTTAAATAAGATGTCTACACTATCGCATTAGGTAAATCCTGTAATGATAGTTGTAATGTGAAATAAATAAATAAATAATAATAAATAATCTCCATCATCATCATCAGACATAATCGTACATCGTCATCAAATATCATCATACATTCATCATCATACCTCATCATCTCCATCATCATCATCAGGCATAATCGTACATCGTCATCAAATATCATCATACATTCATCATCATACATCATCATCATCATGCATTCATCAGCATACATCATACTTCTTACTTCACAAGTAGGTCCCTTTTTTTTTCGTGCGTACCTAAAGCACTATTAGTATATTCTACGACATTCTAGACAGCGCTTTCTAGACCCAAAGTAAGCATAGTTTAACTAGCTTTTGTTATGTGTTCCAGAATGCGGATAAACATACTTATATACTTTTTTTTATAAATACATACATATTATACATAGAAAAACCCAGACCAATGCATATAGACATATTTATGCATACAAATCTTTGCACTGAGCGGGAATAGAACCCGCGCCCCCTTACGTAGCAGTCCAATGCACGACCGCTACGCCACAGAGACCGTCAACCAACTTTATTATACATAACTTTATTATAAATTACCTACTTGCATAGCAACGATTATATTTGCCACCTACCTTTGGGCTGAAAAACATCGATACAAGCGTACATTTATTTCTAACTTGAAGCAGGTTTTTGAAATTTCGTGTTTCTAACTTTAAAAATGACAGACTTCCGTAAAACAGTACAATACTTATTTTACCACCTTAATCGGGACGAGTTATTATTATGTATACATAAAGGAATTCAACTATTGTGTAAACCAAATACCTAAACAAAATAAAACAAACAAATTTCAACTAAAAACTAAGAAAACATGGTCACTTTTTACCTCACAGATGGATAAACAACCGATTTACAACCACTTTTTATAGGTTGTCAACGATTGTTTTAGATAAATGTCCGGTGACAACCGTTGTTCTACATCTATTTTTGTGCGGTTTTCAGATGTGGTATATTTTCTTTTTAATATGCGGCACAAACTTTAAATAGCCATCTACTTTCATAATTTTACTGCATTTACGCCACGTAGCAAACTAAAATTGTTTTCATTGAAAATTATTTAAACTTATAAACGTATCAAAATGTGAGTGACAACCCTAATATAGGAAACAAGAAATATAAAATGCTAACTGTGCCCGCGACTTCGTCCGCGTGGATTAAGATTTTTCAAACTCAAACTCAAACTCATTTATTGCGAAAATGGGTAATTTATAGGTGACATTCAGTAAATAAAGTGGTCCCTCCATAATCCACCTGAAGGCATGCAATTTAACAGGTATTTTTAAATTTATATTGATTATGCACTAGTTATCTTCTATCTATATATATAAAAATGAATTGCTGTTCGTTAGTCTCGCTAAAACTCGAGAACGGCTGGACCGATTTGGCTAATTTTGGTCTTGAATTATTTGTGGAGGTCCAGAGAAGGTTTAAAAGGTGAATAAATATGGAAGTTGTTATCGATTGAGGCAGTACGAAGTCTGCCGGGTCAGCTAGTGATTATATAAAATTAACAAATTAAATACAATAATTAGTCCATTAAAGAGAATATTGTCAGATTTTTTTACTTTCCTTGGTACAAGTCAATAATGTATAATGCCAATAAAATTTAAATTTAAAATATGTCAATTAATAAAGTAACACAATATGTTATTTCTGGTTATTTTGCATGTCATTTATAAATTCGGTTACACTGTAATAGGCTTTTTCCACGCGAAATTTTCTTACTTTTTGTTTAAATACATTTATGTTTATGCTGTCTAATAATTTCTTTGGTAAGTGATTATAAACCCTTGGCGCCATACAGAGTACACTGTTTGTCATAAATGCACTTTTGTGTCGAGGACAGCTAACTTTTAAATAGTGGCGCTTGCTTTTATAATGTTCATACATCGCTAAGTTAGACACGGTACTGTTAAGAGAGCTTTCTGAAGCATGGTCTACAGTTGTCTGTTTGATTGACCTTGCAAATTGCCCTTATGCACTTTTTTGTGCTATTTGTTCTTTTTCTGTACAGTTTCCCCAAAATATGATTCCGTATCTTAACATACTTTCAACGTTGCCATAATATGCTGTCAGCAGGTTAAGTTTTTTTGTGAGCATATACAATGCATATGACAGTACTCAGTTTTGAGCAAAAGATTTCTGCATGTGTTTTCCAATTTAGGTTGCTATCTATGTTAAGTCCCAAAAACTTTGTGGTGTCTACTTCATTAACAGTTTCGTCATTATAGTTAATATTAGTGAGTGTCTTATGAGGAATTCTGTTTTTAAATGGCATTAAATGTGTTTTGCTTAGTTTAATATTCAGATTATTTAATAGACATTTTGACTATATTTAAAATATTGTACGAATTGTTGTCATCCTAATAAAATGTACTGTAAAAAACATATTATATTAATTTTCAATATAAAATAAGTATCTTTTTTGTTAAAAAATCAAGATTAAAATCTCACTTTTTTGAGATTTGATCACGTGCTTATAAACGCTCTGTGACGTCACACATATGTAAACAGAGTTTTTCAATACAGGCTGTCTGTATTTCCTAGTGTTAATCGACTGGTTCAATTATTAATTACTAATAAGGTTTCACTTTTATCTTATATATCTCAAAATAAACCATTATTTTGCAACTAATTTCAATAATTATATAAACGTGCTTTAAGTCGCTTACTGTTTACTTTGGTGTGACGTCACATGTCACGGGATCCGTTATGGCGCGTACTTTTTTAAATCAAACTTTAATATCGATTTTTATCGTAAATAAAACAGTTCTCAAAAAAATATTGATGCAATCTGCATTTTTATGTTGTAATACATAATACAGAACTATTTTTTAGCAGTAGTCAAATACCCTATTTCAGCCATTGTATTACATTATTAAGAGTTTTTGAAATCTCAGATTCAAGCAGTGAATTATTCTTGCCTGTAAATACAATTGTCCTATCATCAGCGAACAAAATTGTCGGGTGGTTTGTTATTTTTGGTAGTTCGTTAATATAAATATTAAACAAAAGTGGTCCTAATACACTTCCCTGCGGAATACCAAGGTTAGTCTCTCTATATTCCGATATGAAGTGTTTCTGTTCTGTATTTGGGACTTATGTCCCATGTCGTGTTATTTGAGTACATTGTTGTCTCCAGTAAGATAAGATGCAATAAGATCTAGAGCCTTGCCCCTTATTCCGTAAGCATTTAATTTTTTTAACAGTAGCTCATGATCTACACAGTCGAACGCTTTTGTGAGATCCATGTAAAGTGCACAGACTGGAACCCTTTTATCTATACTATCTATGACCACGTTCAAAAAGTTATAGATGGCCATATTTATACTTTTGCCTTGTCTAAAACCGACTTGTTCTTCTGCGAATAGATTATGGTTTTCTAAAAATTGGTATACTCAGTGGCGTAGCGTGCCTTGTCGGGGCCCCGTATAAAAATTTTTTTGGAGGCCCTTATATGGAGGTAAAGATTTTTCACAAAAGAAAAAAAATATTGTGAGAAGAAATATTTATTTATCACATAATTTACCCATTTTACAAATAAAAATCGAATTTTAAATATTCACTCTCCTTGCCTTTTTTTCGGCAAACTGATTTATTAAATCATTTATGGCTGATGATGATTTTAGTTTTTCTAAAGTTTCTGCCTCTATGGACAATAGTGAGATGTCTGACAGCCGTTCTTGTCCCATCGAAGTTCTTAAGTAATTTTAATTAGTTTTAATTTTGAAAAACTTCTTTCTGCCGTTGCGGTTGTAACTGGAAGGGTCAAGAATAAAAAGCATGCTGTGATTACCTTGGGAAAACTGGATGCAAGACTATTGAATTCAACTAGCAATAATTCAATGAGTTCTTTAATGGAATAATTTTTTTTTATTTCAGAATTTAAGCATGTTTTTAGAGCCTTTAATTGGTCACAAAGATTAAGTGAGATGTCTTTACTGTATTTAGCAGACAGTTTTCCGGAAGCGTTTAATATCTCTTCGCTTGAAGAAGATAGGAGTTTCTCCGGTTGTAATATTTCCAATATACTACTCAGGTTGCAAAGGCTCTGAAATCTTTCTTTAGTTTGAGAAATTAATATATCTAAGCAGCAATAGTATACATTGACTTTGAAATAGGATTCCGGGTCGGAAATTCTCTCATCTTGTGATAACTCATCAAAAAAACGCTTCGTTATCTTTCGCCTACTGTTTTTAAAAACAGTTGTTACCCCCCACTCTTTTGCTAAATCTTTGGATTCATTTAGCAAACTATTAAATGAATTCTGATTTCTTAATTGGCACAGTCTATTTAAAAGATTACTTAATAAAATACTAGATTTCTGTAAGTCATTATTTTCATGCTGTAGAGCTTTAGAAACAGGATTAATAATTTCAAATAGTGAAGAAAAAAATGTAACGAGCACTAAGAAATCAAAACTCTCTAAAATATTAATTATACTTTTACATTCTTCACGTTCATCTTTTTTATTTGAAATTAAATTTAGTTGGTACAAAGTTTGCATGATTAGTAAAAAAAATTTCTTTACTGCTAATAAAGCGTCGTTCCTAGAAGACCATCTGGTAGGACATACCTTTTTAAGGGTAATCAAATATTTTTCAGATGAATCGTCACTTAGCATAGCCCAGCGTTTTATACTATTGCCAAAAAAAGTATATATTTTTTCTAAATTATCGAAAAAAGTCGATACTTCACGAACATGTCTCGCAGCATCGTTCAAAACCAAGTTTAAAGCGTGCGCAGCACAATGAACATAATCGGCATTTGGAGCATGCTCTTTTATTAGGGTTTGTAATCCTCCATACACACCCGACGTAACATTTGCTCCATCGTATCCCTGTCCTCTACATTTAGTCAAATCAATTCCATATTCTTTAGTCAAATTTAAAATGACAGTTTTCAGACCTGCAGCACTGCTATAAATCCTAAAAAGGACTCACAGATTTTTATTTCTTTAGGCACATTATCATCATTTTCTGTAACCGAGATATATCGAAAAACTACAGATAGTTGGTCAATTTTTGACAAGTCTTGTGTTGTATCCAGAATTATTGTCAGAAATGGAGCTTTTTTAATTTCTGAGATAATATTGTTCCTAACGGTGGTACCAAGCAAACTAATAATTTCGTTTTGAATCGTAGGGCTTAAATAATTTATTTCACCTTTCGGTTTTAGAAGAAGTTCTTTTAAAGTTGCATCATAGTTAGATAGCAGACGTGAAATTGCCATAAAATTGCCAGAATCAGAATCATGCCCCCTCAAAGGTAGATTACAAGATACTAAAGTAATTATAACATTAATTATACGATGCAGTACATCTCTCCAGAATGTAATTTTACTCTCGATTTCACTTTTCAATAGAGTATCGATGGTATTTCCTTGCAACCAATTATTATAAGACAGTGAGGCACTAATATGCTGCTGTGACTTTTCATGGTCAAGAATAGTTTGTGTGAAATTGCTTCTAACCGAAACACCGTTAACCCAAGCAAAGGAGTACGATTTGTTTTGACGATCTGCTAATAACCAACAGAAGTGACAGTACGGTTTGTTTAAAATAGAAAACGTTAGAATAACATAACCATGGTCTTATAATTTTTATGCCTGCCTGATTGAAATATGAATCATAATAAGCCGAAAAAGGTCGGTTATTTTCTGAAACTTTTGGAAATGGTCCTTGTGGTTTAAATGGACCCAATTTAAAAATTATTTTTCGTTCGCATTCAGTTAAATTGTCACCAAAATTTCCTCTATCTGATGAAATTATATTACAATCTGCAGATATATCAGAATCGTTGACTTGGGGTTCCTCGATTTCTGGATGGACATCCGATAAAGTATGTGCTTAGCTTTCTTCTATTTCCGGATGGATATGTGACGAAGAACATGCTTCAGAAGAATCTAAAAATAAACGAGTAATTGTTAAAAAATAAATACGAATGCTTTGATACTAAACTAAAAAGAGTTATATATAAATAAATAACGTTACTAAGGGTCACAGTTAGAGAGTGTTCAGTTCAGACGCACACAGACTCTACGCGGATTGTGCTCGTACCTATTAGTAGATACAAAATCACCTGCAGCCCGTCCGTGCATTACTATACACCTGCATGCTATTTAAACGCAGCGCGTAGTGTAGTGGCCATACAAAACGAGAACTCGAAAGCGAGTCTGCACATCTGAAGTTCTCAACACGCAACTAACGATGCGATACGGACTGAGACTGATAGACAAACAGACAAACAACAAAACAAATCGATCCTATAGATAAGTTAGAATTTTGTTTTTTTTTTAATCAAGGCTCGGAACCCTAAGAACAGTATAATTGTGAAAATCGAGGGGGGAGACAACTTTTTGTGACGGACAGATGGACAGACCGAAATTAAAAGATTTCCTTGTTTATCACTACGAGCCCCTAATAAATGGGTTGGGTAGTACTTACCTTTCCAATCTAAATCACTCACAGTTTCTTGTCTCTGAAAAAATGAAGAAATTTTGGGCACTTTTTTTATAACCTCGTCCCTTTTCTGTTTAATTTTTCTTTTCTCAGCGCCGCTGGGATAATCTCTTTTCCTTTCACTCATTTCTTTTACAAATCGCTACTAATACTGCTAAACCAGAAGAACAATATTGGTTGTACTGAATTACAATGTAATGCACATTTATATAAAGCACGTAAATAAACAGTGCACTGCACTCCGTGGTTTAACATCCAATGCAAAGTACAACAACGTACACGTACATCGCGATATCGATGAAGGATTCCCGGGGATTCCCCGCTGAGTTGAAGATGAAGTAAGTAAAACGGGGAAGTCCCGCAGCCCGCCATAACGATGTAGAGTGTTGCCAACTTTTGAACGCACGCTTAAGGCGGGAAAAAAGGAATTGCTTTATTGAATTTTGTCATTGTAAAATAAAATAAATTAGAAAGTTTTTATTCTTTTTCCTTACACACTTTGTGTGCCCCCGTGGCCCGGGGGCCCCGTATAATTGATACGGCAAATACGGCGGTAGCTACGCCCCTGGGTATACTCTGCTGTGTATGACCTTTTCAAAGATTTTCCATATCGTAGGTATTAAGGCAATTGGTCGATAACAGGCCATGGAACATGGATCCCCTTTTTTAAATAATGGTTTGATTACTGTCAGTATTAATTTGTCTGGATATATGCCACAGCAAATACATAAGTTAATAACGTGACTTAAAACGTTACGTTTTTAGGGTTTTAGTTTTTTTGCGCGGAACCCTAATTATTTTTCCTAAAATTAAAGTTGCCTATGTTACTCCTTGTTATATTACCTTTCTGCCAGTGAAAGTCCAGTCATTATCGGTCCAGCCATTTCAGAGATTAGCCGGAACAAACAGACAGACAGACAAAATATGTAAAAATTCACGAAATTAGGTCTCTGAATTTGGTGAGATGACTTGGTATCGACAAAATATGTATTTGAAACCAAAAAAATATATCGGGTAAATTAAAAAAATGAAAAAATGAAAAAAAAAATAACACCACCAGCGACCAGCGTCACGTGACGCGACGGACCCGTGACGCACGTGGTAGGCGTGCAGTCCTCGCAGTATTCTCCAAGCGGATGTGTGGGAAATACCTTTTTATTTTATTTTTATTTTTTTCGTGCGGAAATCCCCTCGGATACCCCCCCGCCGGCCAGCGGGGGCGGTTATGTCGGGCTTGAACCGACTAAAACCGCACGCCGTCTCGGGTCTGCAGACGCCGGGGTGTAAGGTTGCCCATAGAGCATATCCCTCGCACCCCGACTGACCCTGGGCCATCTCCGGTTTCGAGATGGCCCCCTCGGGTTTGGGAACCACGGTGTCCCCGTCTTGCCCCGGTTTTGGGGAGTGGCGTTAGTCGCCCCACCGTCCCGGCCTGCTTCTGCTGGGGTGACAGGCGGCCTCACCTGCCACCCCCAGGCCTGCGCTCATGGAGGACGGAGGTCGTTACGACCTCCGGCGCCTGAGTCGCCTGCGACGCGCGGCGAGCATGTTACGGGCTCGGCGGGCCGGGAGATCTCTGAACCTCTCCCGGGCGCGCTCCGCCATCTCCTTCGCGAGCATCACATGCTCGCAGAAGGAGGTGGCGGCGGCCCACGCGCTCGCGCTCCGCACCATTGCCGCAATCATGCTGCCGAGCGAGAGGACTCCCACCCCGATGGCTGCCACGAGTTCACGCCTCGGCACCTCCCACGCCGGGCAGTCCGCCAGCGTGTGCAGCCCTGAGTCCTCGCTCGCGTCACAGTGATGACACTCAGGCGTTGGCTCCTTCCTGATCCGATGCAGGTGGTCCCCGAAGCACCCCTTCCCGGAGATCACCTGCGTCAGTCGGTACGAGAGGCTTCCGTGTCGCCTCTCTAGCCAATCCTCCAGCCTTACCGCTGCTATTGCGGCGTGGTCGCCCAAGTCGTTCCTTCCACAGTGTGTAAATACCTAAATCGCGACCAGCGTCACGTGTGCTCGTCGCGTCACGTGACGCTGGTCGCTGGTGGTGTTTTTTTTTTAATTTTTTGATTTTTAATTTTTATATTTTTTTAATTTTTTTCTTTTATTTTACCTGATATTTCTTTTTGTTTGTTTCAAATACCTATATATTTTGTCGATACCAAGTCATCTCACCAAATTCAGAGACCTAATTTTGTGACATCTTATATATTATATTCATATACATGTAGTAAAAAAAAGCGGCCAAGTGCGAGTCGGACTCGCCCATATAGGGTTCCGTAGCAGCAAGTAACACGATAATGTTCTTTTTTTAAATTTTTATATTTGAGTTGATTGAATGAAAGGTAAATTGCGGTTTACGATTTATGACGTATTCAAAAAAAACTGCTTACTAGATCTCGCTCAAACCAATTATCGTTGACAGTTTACATGGTAATGTACATCATTTATTTTTTTTAGCTTTATCATTCTCTTATTTTAGAAGTTACAGGGGGGGGGGGACACATTTTACCACTTTGGAACTTTCTCTCGCGCAAACTATTCAGATTAGAAAAAAATGATATTAGTAAACTCAATATCATTTTTGAAGACCTATCCATAGATACCACACACGTATAGGTTAGGAAAATATTTTTTTTGAGTTTCAATTCTAAGTATGGGGACCCCCAAAATTAATTGTTTTTTTTCTATTTTTGTATGAAAATCCTAATGCGGTTCACAGAATACATCCACTTACCAAGTTTCAACAGCATAGTTCTTAGAGTTTCGGAAAAAAGTTGCTGTGACATACGGACGGACAGACAGACAGACATGACGAATCTATAAGGGTTCCGTTTTTTGCCATTTGGCAACGGAACCCTAAAAACGGTTATTTCAATATTACAAACAGACACTCCAATTTTATTTATATATGTATAGAGTAGTTATAGATGTATAGATAATATACAATTAACGGCGCGTTGGTTGGCAAGCCGCGAAGCAGAGAGTGTCCGGCTAAGATCGGCTAGCGTCGGTTTTGTTCAGCGTTCTCTCTGTCGCAAATCACACTGACAGTTTGATTGTAAAGTTGTAGACAGAAAATAAATATACACACGACTCTAAAATAAAAAACTGACTAAAGTCTAGATTTCCCAGTGTTCGGCATGTAAATCCTCATGTAATGTAAAAATCTACATCCTATGATGAAACGGTAGAATACTTGGTACAAATTATATAACAGCTAAAATAGAATATATAATATTATATAGAACTAGCCACATACATTTATTATTATGATTATTACAAAACAATATTTAAAAAGCGGCAATAGTCCAGTGGCGTACGTATATAACGGACTGCTGAGACGCGGTCTCGAATTTTCGAGTTCGATCCCCAGTCGCCCCGGGCACACACCTCAGACTTTTCGTAGTTATGTGTGCATTAATAAATGTTAATTATCGCTCGCTTAATAATGTGCCCGGTGTATGGCAATAGGCTCGCCCCCTATTACATTGGGACCTTAACATAACTGGCGAATCATGGGTGTGTAATACACCTCTGCCTGCCCCTTCAAGGATACAGACGTGGAGTTATGTTATGTTATGTTAATATTTATACTTATATTTACAGACCGATATTCTTAGCAATCCATGGATTCTCCGTGCGGGTGCCGGGTCAATCGCGTTGCTGAGTTGGGAACTCGGGACAGTGTCTGGGACTTGCGACTCAAGTGTTGGTTTAGAAGGGGCCCCTTTTGTTGATGTACATCAACAATCACCTTCACTACCCAAGTTCCCCTCCCTGCCTAACCAAATTTGATACGAACCTACTAGTGCCGCTTTAGACATTCGTCCGAGTAATGAGCTTATTGTAGCTCTCGATAGGCCTAGATCTTTAAGTAGGTTATAGAGAGATTTTGCTGGTATACTTCTCGCTCCCGCTTCCACTGCTTACAAATTAACCACGTAACCGTTTTTGATTAATTCGTTTGTGAGATCATAGTATTTATTTTTCTTTATTGTGGTCCTTCGATATATTTGTTTCCCACGGTACGTAAGTTCCACAAGAACCACATGTTTTAACCTCTTAGAATAAAGGAATATGTCAGGTCTAGATGACGAAACCCCAACATCCTCCGGAATTTTATAGTGCTTTATATACGTGTCGATTAGGAGAGTCCAATCTGGGGCAGTATCTAAGATTGAAAAAGGTTTATTCCTGGATGTTATGGATGAACCTTCAGACACAAAGTTGATATGACGTCTGTTAGTAGTCAATCCTTTTTGGGCTCTAGCTACTGCCAGACTCATTGCTTCACGCATGATGATAAGCACCTTATCGTGGCGGCATGAGTATTGGCCTCTATCGAGGAGTAAGGTAATTATTAATTATAGTAAGGTGTTACATCCTACTAATATGTGTCTAGCCGTCCCTATTGCCTCAACACAAGTATAACATTGTTTTTCTGTGGCCTTCCCCCACCTTACCAGATTACTCTGGTCTGGGAGGGTCATCTGAAAGGCGTTAAGATAGAATTTTAACAGGGCCGGCGACCAGTCATAGATCAAGGTGCGCCACTTTAAGGCCATCGGTATGCAGAACTCTCCCATTGTCAACCATTCATTTTGGATTTCCAAATTCATCGCGTGCACTCGATATTTATCATTTTCGTCTTGTTTCAGTAAGGACTTAAGTATATCCTGGTCCCTTTCTGGCTCACGTACTCCCAACCCCACTCTGTGCGACTATCATAAATCGTTTATGGAATAGGAGTCTAGATTCAAGCTCGGACGCGTTATTATCTTTCGGGAGTGCCCTGACTGTGTCATCTTGGGATTTACCTAAGATGTGGGCTTTGGTAACTCTAAGGTGTTTATAGAGCTCCGATGGTTTCTTAAGTTTCATCCCGAAATTATTTTGATCCCTAAATAGAGCAGAGGAATCAGCAGAGTGCGCTAGTCCAAGCCACGATTTTAGTGATTTTATGACAGTTACATCTATTTTCGCCAGTAAGGTTTTACCGAATTCATACACCAGAAAAGGCCAAGTCAGACGTGATGTTAAGTAGTTGTCATATATCCAAGCTTTTTTGATATTGTTCAGTGGTAGCTGATCTATCTTATTTAGTTCATTTATAAACGTATCGACAACTTCATCTAAGGATGGTGTGCGTCCTTTATAGTCTATCTTTCTCCCAAGAAATTTAAATGGCACCGATTCAGCGACTATGGAAACTGGTTTACCCCCAATGAAGATTCCCGGGTCGTAGGAGGTAAATTTGGTGTCCCGTCTACCCAGGCACAGACAGTGACACTTACTGGGCTTCGTCCTCAGTCCATTTATCCACGAACAGAACTCATCGACTTCCTTTAATAGTTCCTGACATTGTTTTGGATTACGCGTCAGTATTGCGAGATCGTCAGCAAAAGCTAAGATGGACTCTGAGTATTTGTTATTTACTTTAAACCGATAACCCCATTTCTTTTCGTGACGTATTAACTTGGTAATTAAGATATTTATTACTATGTTAAATGCTATTGGCGAAAAGCAGCATCCCTGAAACAGTCCCACATTATACCGTAATGGTTCTGTGTGTACTTTTTGGAAGCTGATAGCTAGCTGTGAGTAATACGACTCGATTATCTCTATGACCACGGGTGGTCATAGAGATAATCGGTCTTGGTTGGGTGCGCCAAAGTTCACCTAAATTTTCAACTCCGAAAATTGGAACTCCGAAAATGTTCTTGCTAACATTTTTCATCCTAACAATCACAATTCCTAACTACTCTGTCTCTAATGTTTTAATTCCGAATCATTCAACTTCATAATGTCGGTAGCAATAAACATCTATTATACTATTATTTCTTCTCCTATATTTTGTCAACATAACCATCTTTTACACTATTATTGAAAGTCATACCTTTTTTGTTTAGATTTATTTTTATTAATAATAATCAGTATTATATACATTAATTTTGCGTAACTTTTCCAGTTTCAGTTATTTTCACATAACATGTATAACATATAAGTATAACAGTACCATGGTACAAGTAGCACTTTACCCACCTTATACCACGGTACTATTTATAGTCGTTGGTTTAGGTTAGGTTAGAACTGTGACCACTGCCAATTACTCGGTAAATATTTCTTTCCGAGTATTAATGACAAGCCGCGGTAGCCTAGTGGTATGGGTAATGGACTGCTGAGACGAGGTCTCGGGTTCGATCCCAGGTTTTACCATGGCACACACCAATGACTTTTCGATGCTTTTCGAAGTTATGTGTGTATTTATCGCAGGTTTATAAGTGCCCGGTTAATGGCAATAGGCTCGCCACCTATTACATTGGGACCTAAACATAAACAGGCGAAATGTGGGTGCTAGCACCTCTGCCTACCCCTTCGGGGATATAGGCGTGAGTTTATGTTATGTTATGTTATGTTATCATGACAATATTATGGTAATTATTTTTAGGGATAAAAACGTTAGGATAAAAAACAGTAGGAGCTTTAATATTGTATGTTAACGATTTTATTGATAACAATTTTCGGAAACATGAGTGTTATGAACATCGACGGTAGCACTACAAATAGTATGAATACGAGGGTCAAACTGAAAGTTCTTAGAACTGGCCACTTATAAACAATATAATAAAAAAATAATTCTAAAATTTGAAAATAGAACTCTTTGCCAATATTACTGAGTATATATTTCATTCATTTATCATTTGTTTTACGATTTGGCGGCAAATTGAAAATTGTCTGTGTCACGTTAACATGAATTTAACACGAGAAAATTTTCGTGCAATGATTTTTTATGACTTTCGATGTCATTTAAGTCAACAAGAAAGTTATGATAGACTACGATTGGCCTTTCACGATGAAGCCCCATCTCGTGCGACTGTTTACAACTGGTTTAATGAGTTTAAACGTGGTCGCACTAATCTCACTGATGATTTACGTGAGGGACGGCCTTCTACGGCGACGACTGAAAATAACATCTGTGTTGTGCGGCGTATGATAGAGACTGACAAAAGAGTGACCTATCAGCAGATTCGGACAAGCTTAGGCATCGGTATGAGTCAAGTGCACAAAATCCTCCACGAACATTTAGCGGTCAGGAAGCTTTGCGCCCGGTGGATACCTCATAATTTGACTGAGGCTCAAAAACTCCATCGTGTGGATTGGTGCCGTAAAATGATTGAAAGATTTAACGGAGGTGACTCTAATGCTGTGTTCGACATACTAACAGGTGACGAAAGCTGGATTTACTGTTATGATCCTGAAACCAAAAGACAATCTGCTCAGTGGGTGTTTCCTTTCGAGGAGTTGCCAACTAAAGTGAAGAGAGATCGAAGTGCGGGAAAAAAAATGGTGGCCTCGTTCTTTGGAAGGATAGGTCATTTCGTAACAATTGTGTTAGAGGATCAAAAAACAGTTTCTGCAGAATGGTACACTACCAATTGTTTGCCACTTGTCTTGGAAAAAGTTCGAGAGAAACGACCTCGCAGTAGGATCCTCCTTCACCACGACAACGCCTCGTCGCACACCGCCAAGCGAACGATCGACTATTTGGCGACATCAAACGTTGAATTACTGGGTCACCCGCCGTATAGCCCCGACCTCGCGCCTTGTGATTTTTATTTATTTCCAAAAATTAAAGAAAAACTTAAAGGAAAGCGGTTTATGAATGCTGAAGAAGCGGTGGCTGCGTATCGCGATGCCATTGAAGAGACCCCTAAGGACGAGTGGGCAAAGTGCTTTTCCCAGTGGTTCCATCGCATGCAGCGGTGTATTGACGTGAATGGACAATATTTTGAAAAGATATAATAAAACTAATAACTGGCTAATGTAATCAGTTTTTGATTTTCTAAGAACTTTCAGTTTGACCCTCGTAAAAACTTTAGGATGAAAAATTTTAGGAGGAGTGATCATTCGGATTACAAATCGTTAGGAAGAACAATTTCGGATAAAGAACTTTAGGTGAGTCAATATGGACCCGTGGAAAGTTATACCATTGAAACGCGTATACCATAAGGCAATTCTCAGAATTTTTACGAAAAATTCTATGATAAAACGGAAGATTACTCGGTAGGTACAAATTATATATAGGTAAAATAGAACACACAATGTATGTATATACAACTACCCACATTCATTTATTATTATGATTATTACAAAAACAATATAAGTATTTTTTTTTTCCCCTCCCACACACACACGTGCATTTTTTCACCGTATATATTGTATTGTAGTCTAAAACTTGCAAACACATTATAGCACAATTATTATTATTGTTATGTATAGTAAACCCTATGGTTTACTATACATAACAATAATAATAATTGTGCTAGGTGCAGCAGTCCCTTTCCCTATGGAAAGGGACTGCTGCACCTTACCAGGTTAATAACTAACCTATCAATTGAAACAGAATTTCACCCACTAACCGGAACCTTGTAACCGGAAATAAATCCAAAGTTCCCACTTATCCTTTTAAAAATATACAGGCTATGGAATTATATAGTGTAAACGCAAAGTTTAGATAGCTTTTTTAAGAATTTCGTAGAATATTTATTTATTAATTAATAAATAATAACTATTTCAAGTACGGTAGCAACATCCGACACTTGTTGCCACAACCGCAACGATACCAATAGCGTGATATTGTTCACTACTCGAATTACTTAGCCTTAAGTACCCAGTTCTTGTAATTACAAGAATGATGATCGACCGCATCCACAACCCTTAGATATTGGTGTAGTGTTACAGACAGGCTGCATCTCATCTCTGTATTAGGTACACTGATCACTCGTATCATTGGATTCTCTTTCATTAATGGAATAGCTAAAACCAGAGATACCTTTAGGGCCCTGGGCTACCCTATTTCGTAGTAGAAAGTAGCTACTTCGTTAAAATGCAATTCATTCAATGGAAAAAGGCGTAACTGTATATTTATCATCATGATCTTAGCGTTGTTCCAGTTGGCATCCGAGTCTTTCACCTCGGAACTCGGAATCCGCTTACTCCTTCGTTTGATTTGGCTTATACCGTATTTTATGGGAGTGACTACCGCCTGACCGCTCAATCACGAGAGGAAAGCCTGCGCCAGACCCACGTTCGTCATTCAGCAGGTGCACTGGCTTGTTCCAGATCACCTGGCTTGGCCTCAAACGTCTTGGTGGGGCTCCATACACCGTACAAACATGCATTGATTACTTACTAATAAATAATAATAATTTATTCATAATAACTTATATTTAGACAAGGTCAGGGCCTCGTCCATCAATTAGCAGATGAGGTTGGCTGGGGCTCGGAGGTATTAATGGGCCCCATACATTCCCTAAAAATTAAGCATCGTATCTACTGTTAAATACATTTACGGTTTTTTTTTATCCTAAAATGACTGCCAATCATGCTACGAAAGAATTACAACGGCTTGAAAATTGACCATAATATATCTAGTTATTATATTTGAAGGTTCCGGTCTACATAGAATCCAATAATTTAATATGTGTCACTACATTACAAAAATAGAACTACAGCGTCACTATCGCGTCACTTTGTACCAATTTTTCAATTAGGTACAGTTAGGAATGAGAGTATTTGAAATAGTCTGGACTTCCTCCTTTATAGGTGTAGGTAGCCGTCATGTGTCCATCTTACTTTGAACATTGAGAATGATATACTACATAGGTATCTAGACCATACCTATATAATATATCTTTTGCTAAACGGCGTAGCGGTAAAGCGTTCGACTGCTAAGTCAGAGGTCTGGGTACTTCTATCTATAAATAATTATGTAGCTACCTATGTATGACAGAAAAAATGCGTCTAAGTATGTTTTTCATCTCTCCTGTTCGGAAATTTTAATTTTCATGGGTAGATAGCCGGGCAGAAAGTAGCTTATTTCATCCTTAGGGTGGAAAGTAATTTTTCGTACCATTTGCTCAAAAAAAGTGACATTCTATGCCACAAAAAGCGCACATAACAATAGTCATTTTTAATCTGTTAAAAACAGGGAAAGAAAATTGTACTGAATTTCATTCATCCTCTAGGGGGAGAATGGGATTTAAATTTGAAATACTTACCGAAATTTATACTGAACTACATCTGTGTTTACACCATTGAGTTTGTATATAAAACCATATTAAGCAGTCAAATTAACAAAAATATAAAACTTAATCCATCAGAGCCACAACCATCAACTTCCGGCATCTTATCTTCGTCCGCAACTCACGATGCACCACCACCACTATCTCCGACGTATACTATCTACAATTAAACGCAAGTTCCTCAGACGCAAGAACAGAGAAATACTCAAATCAACTCATCAACAATAAATGTACCAAACAAAAATGTAACTCTCTCTATCAATAATTGGACCAATGTTTCGAGTGTTAACTTTTACTTTTAATTGTCATTATTTTTAATAAATGCTTATCTCATATTATTATTGTGTTAATTTTTTCGCAAATGGTACGAAAAGTAGAGTGTTTTCCTCGGCGATAAAGCTGTCTTAGTCTTGGGTGAACTTAAATCCCTCGCTACACTCAGGACTCGTCTTAAATCCCTCGTTTCGCTCGTGATTTAAGTTTTTAACACCCTCGCTACGCTCGGGAGTAAACCTCGAGTCCTTCGTTACGCTCGCGATTTAAATCGTCACCCGCGACAGAAGACACTGCTTTATCCCCTTGGTTAATAATCTACTATTATTTTAATTTTAAGTTTTGCCATGGTGTCCATGATAATTTCATTACGTCATAATGCCTTGATATCACGACTTTAGGGTTCCGTTGCCAAATGGCAAAAAACGGAACCCTTATAGATTCGTCATGACTGTCTGTCTGTCCGTCCGTATGTCACAGCCACTTTTCTCCGAAACTATAAGAACCATGCTGTTGAAACTTGGTAAGTAGATGTATTCTGTGAACCGCATTATTTTTGTACTTGGCCGCCTAAATGCACATCTCGTGACCAACTCCATTACAATGTAACCAATGGATTAGATTTTCAAAACTTTTCTAATGTTGGCAATATGAACGTGAATTATAACTTTTTTCAGTATTAAAAAAAAACACAAATTAAGTTTGTTAAAGAATCAGTGGGAAAACGAGATTCAATATAAATAAATACCTTGTGTTGATTGTGTTTAAAAATGGTTTCGGAAAGTGATTCCAGTGACATGGGTACTAATTTAACAGGCAAAAGCTGTTGTTAATAATCTATTTTCAAATTGTTTTAATTTTACTTAAAATTTTAACTGATAATCAATATACCTGTTTCATTAAAGTGTGTGTAGTATTTTAATTTCCTCACATAATTGAAATGAAAAGTAGTGTTTACCTCGGGTGAATGTCACCATTTCACCCTCGAACTATTGGCGCTCTCACTTAAGTCGGCAAACAGGTGGGCTGGGGCCCCAGCCAACCACACCTGCTAGCCAGTACGCACCTGCTGATTGACGGAAGGTGAAGGCCTTCCTCTCGGAGTAGGGAGGTTAGACGGCAACTGCTCCCATAAAAGCCAAAACAAACTAATGTTAGTACAAACCCCGATGAAGCAGATAGAACCGAAATTTGACAAAGTTCGTTAGACCGTTCACCCTTTAGTTGTTACCATACAAACTAACCAACTTTATTAATAAGTATCTGGTTCGATAGATACTTAAATTCTAGGGCACACCGCAATAGAGGCGATAAGGCCCATCATGGAGGATTGGCTAGAGAGGCAACACGGAAGCCTCTCGTACCGACTGACGCAGGTGATCTCCGGTAATGGAAGCTTCGGGGACCACCTGTATCGGCTCAGGAAGGAGCCAACGCCTGAATGCCATCACTGCGACGCGAGCGAGGACTCGGGGCTGCACACGCTGGCGGACTGCCCGGCGTAGCAGGCGCCGAGGTGTGACCTCGTCGCAGCCATCGGGGTGGGAGTTCTTTCGCTCGGCAGCATGATTGCGGCAATGGTGCGGAGCGCCAGAGCGTGGGCCGTCGCCACCTCCTTCTGCGAGCATGTAATGCTCGCGTAGGAGATGGCGGAGCACGCCCGAGAGAGATTAAGAACTCTCCCGGCACGCCGAGCCTGCATCATGCTCGCCGCGCGTCGCAGGCGACTCAGGCGCCGGACGTCGCTTAACGACCTCTGTCCTCCATGAGCGCAGGCCTGGGGGTGGCAGGTGAGGACGCTTGTAACCCCAGCAGAAGCAGGCCGGGACGGCGGGGCGACTAGCGCCCCTCCTCCAAACCGGGGCAAGACGGGGACACCGTGGTTCCCAAACCCGAGGGGGCCATCGCGAAACCGCAGATGGCCCAGATTCAGTCGGGGTGCGAGGGATATGCTCTATGGGCAACCTTACACCCCGGCGTCTGAAGACCCAAAACGGCGTGCATTTTAGTCGGTTCAAGCCCGACATAACCACCCCCGCTGTCCGGAAGGGGAGGGGGGGGGGGGAATTTTATCCGAAGGGATTTCCGCACGAAAAAAAAGGTACTTAAATTATTTCATTAGTTAATTTTGCACTGCGTTCAGGAACAATACGTGAACGACTGGTTTGCTCCTATAAATGGCTCTTTTTGCGCTGGCACCTGTCCAGATGTTGGCAGTTGGCAGTTTAGCTTTGGCTTTTAATTTTTTTTAACAATACTACCCTACATCATCCAAAGATTCCGTATTTCACTTTAAACAGTTTAAACTCGAAAGTGCCAACAACTGGTTAGGCGCGAATTATAAGATACTTTATATAATTATGGCCCAGGTCAGCATTAGAAAGTAAATTAATAATTTCCTGTTTGATCCCGTTTGAACTATAGGATTAGGTACCTAAGCCAAGAGCTAACGTTTTCTTACTATGGTCCTTTATTTCCTATCTCCCTGCGGTTTGGGAATCTGAATAAAACACTGAAGTAAAATAATATTTTATTTATTTATATTTATAATCATGCAGGAGACAAAACTTTACATTCATAATTATTTAATTTGACATTCGCTCAAATCAGTTGCATCAAATTTTCAATCAGTAGGTATGTTACTTTTGAACACGTTGGTTTGAAACTCGTTACATACTTAGATATTATTTATTTAATTAACATTACCTTAAATGTAAATTAAATTAATCACTTGCATAGTACAATCCTAGACATTGTCCTATTATAGGACAAGGTAAAATGTATGTTGCCATGGTGTAGGTGTGTAGTTCCTTTATTATCAATAATATTTTTTTCATTCTTTTAGTTCATAAAATTATAAGCTACTCAAAAAATGAGTTGAATAGAGTGAGATTAATACAAAAATAATAATAATGTTTTATAAAATTTCCTTATTCTAATTAATGCATATTTATAATTAGGTAGAATTTCAAATATAAAATTTAATATAGTATAAAATTTTTGATTTCAATAAACTTTTAAAAGCATTTAACGTCATCAATATACTTAATTAATTTGATTACAATATGGGGCGGATATCAAAAGTTAAGGTACCTACTTCTAGGCTCATAATTGCATAAATATTAATTGTAATTATATTTACAAAGGTACTTTATTGTATTCCTTTCATGCATAATAGTCGTGAAATGCCTGCGGACAATAGTATTACTTAATCTGTGCTGTACCGTTTGACAGGTCTATAGATAATTTAGCGAGTAATCGCTATGGCCACTAAAATAACTGGTTCTTTAGATGGCTTATCATTATAACGTCTGTACCACTCTACTCTATCGTTTACTCAGCAGAGTAATGAGAATGGTTTGACGATCGATTAAACGTTACTACTAATACCTACTTTTGTAAAGTTTAAATTTGAAACGATTTTTTCTAAAATTTATATTAAAACATATAACATTGCATTGGCATCCCTCAGGCGTAAAGGGAAAATTTACGTATTATTAGAATGTTCCTGCATAACCAGTAGGCCTACAATGAAATGGACATCCGAAATTGCGGTCCGTATTTATCGTGCAATTGGGTCCGAAGACGAAACAAACCTTACCGAAAGAATAAGAAAAGAAACCGAAAAATTGATGTGGGTGGGCCCGAAGTTTCGGATGTATTTTGATGGCAGACCCCAGATTTGTAATTATACTTCGTTGTGCGATAGTTTATTATTTTTTATTGTAGAATGTCCTTGCTACGCCTTCAGATCGTAAGGTACAATGGTATTCCGTGAGGGTACAGTTAGTTAAAGCTGTCGTATATATCGAATCATAGTGTGTGGTGTGGTGGGAGCGCCCCTGTTCCTTGCAGGGGGCGGCGCGACGTACCCGCAATGGGTGCCGCCGCTAGATGGCGCTTTCAAGCCAAGTCGTCGGCCTTCCCGTCCAATCTCTTCAGCTAAAGGAAAAATAACTTGTGATTAGTGTAATCTGCAATAATAAATAATCAAATTTTGAACTGAAGTTACACAAATTACAGAATGCAGTCAGGAGCAAAGGTTACTGAGAAAGTTCAATGATTCGTTATTTTTCAATTAAAGAGCTAGCTGGTGTGTAACAGCTGTCTGTAGGGACCTTACCAATGTCTAATTCTCAAGAGGGATACGATTCTATCGTGGGTAAGTTTATGCAGACACACAGTGTTGTTTACCAATGACTGCCATTCAGTCAGATACTCACACTCTGTTCCACTGTCCAAGCAGTAGTAGTCATGCGTCCAGTACGCTTGTAATAGAAGATTTAAATTATAAATATTACACAATATCAATATCTTGTTCACTGTATCGTTTCATCTGTTTCATTTTGTTGTAACGTACATATTTATGCATTTATTATTTTTAAGTCTAGTAGGGTTTTTTTACCTCTTTCTCATCTCCGGCGACGGCGCGGTACCTGGGTGGTGTAATGGATTCGACGGGAGGAGCGGAGAAACCGTGCACGTACAGGAGGGCGGCGGCAATACCACCAGCGATAGGACCAGCCCAGTACACCTGGTATTGGGTACAATGTTGGTTATTTACATTGAATAGTATGAGGAAATTTATTTACATGTTTCTATTTGGCTGTGACAAAGGGTTCACATAAGGTAAGAGGTCTAGAAGTGCCAACGCTTATGCAACTTGTTATACGTATTGGGGGGTCTGGCTGTACAATTAGCAACAAAATTTGCTATAACCATTTGAGAAACGAAATCAAACAAACAATTGAGCTATACTGAAAAATAACTAATACTTGTTAGGTTCTGTCAAAAAAAGTATAGGTATACAATGTAGGTGTATCATGGATATCGTACATCAATATTCATATTTAATTCCATTTCTTTAAAGTCCAAATGAAATCTTATGTCAAATAGAATAAAGTTTCGCAATTAAAATAAACACATAGTTTAGTGATATGTAGGTACTCATAGTACACAAATGAGTGACTAAAGGCAAATATCTAGGGCATTTCCTTACCGACGACCTTAGAGACAATTTGGATAAAGAAGCGATCGTAGAGCGCTAGCGGTCTGAGGTAATATGCTGGCCCGTAGATTCTCTCGTTGTACTTTACAAGTAAAGTTAACTTTGTTTAAAGCATATTGCCATGGCCTATACGCGGGAAGTCTGTCGGCAGCTACACCAAAAGTTCGTTAGACGAGCTGCGCGTCCAATATAATAATGTCTTTAGAGTGCTGTTGGGACCACCACGTTTCTGCAGCGCCTAAGAAATGTTCGTTCAAAACAGAACTGACGGCTTCCACACCGTCATTCGCAAAAAAACTGCATCACTATTACGCAGGGTACGGGATAGTGACAACAGCATCAGCATTACGGGCTGTTCCGGGTTATCCGATAATAAATAAAATTATTATTATAACAGAATCGGAACTACATTGTTTTTTTACTTTCTGATAAATGTTGATGATTGTTTTATGGTTCGTTTCTCAGATGATAAGGTACAGCAAATAGCTACGGTACAGGTATCTAGGGAAGATACTTAGTGTTGTGTACCCTAGAAAAGTATAACGAGTCTGGACAATTGGACTACAACAATGCAAATACCTCTAAATAAATACGCGTGCGCGTGGGTGAGACACTGGGCTAGAACATATTTTGGTGGGTGGAATTTGAAGTGATAAGTAGTGGAGTAAAATAGCACGTAGGTGTACAGATTATACAATATATTATGTAGATGGTCCTCCTTCGTCCGGAAGCTTCGCGGGTGGACAAGGATAAAATGTTTTTTTTTCTGTTAGGAAGGTCTTGGTCGGACTTAAAATCTGCCGTATGTTTGAAGTAGAGTAGTTTGCAATTGGTCAAGTAGAACCAGAGATATGACCAAAAAAGCGATAACTGACCTCCGCGGGTATCAGCTAGTCGACAATATAAACATCTAACTTACCCAGTGGTCAGACCATTCGTTAGCTACAAGCGCTGAGCCGAAGGAGCGGGCTGGGTTCATCGCAGAGCCGGTGTAGTCCACGGCGAGTAAGTGACCCAGTGTCACAGTGAGACCGATTGCCAGAGGAGCGGTGGATTTGTGGTCCGGTTTGTTGCCATCGCACACCTATAGAGTATAAGAGAAAGTAAATAAAATAATATGTCACGATATAAACATTTTATGCTGTTCATTTTAAATTACCTACTGGTTTTACCTTACCACTTCTGAAAAGCAGTGTGATCGAAAATTTGTCATGTATATGTCTACTGTACAGATCTATACTATCTGATGATGATTTTAAAATTATAAATAATATATAAATGTAAAAAATATTATTGGTTTGTGGAATCATCCGTATAAACTATTATACATGTTTTGTAGTTACACATAACCCGTAAGCATTCCCTATCTATTCTAAGCCTTATTTATAAATTAATGTTTACGGCCGAAACTTATATTTAATTATAATTATTTTTCTAAAGTAAATCTAGTACCCGCTAGATGGCGGAAGTACATGTTTACATTTTTTTAACCTTATACCAAGTATTATTGTAATACTATTAATACTATTCATGGATCCGTGAAAGAGAATGTTAGAGAAACTTCTTAAGATCTTGCACTAATCCTTACAGCTTATCTTAAATATAGTGCGTAGTATAAAGACATGTTTTAATTACAGCCACTACTGAGTGGGTACATACCATTACTTTAAATTCATCATCATCTCAGCGTTGTGTTCTGATTGCATCCGAGGCCTACGCGTTGGAGCCCGCGGTCCGCTTAATTTTCATTTCATTTATTTGACGTTTTTGGCATTCCCGGGGGCGACTACCATCCGACCCCCCAACCCCCAAAGGAAAGCCATCATGAGGTGCACCGGCTTGCAGGTGAGGTTGACTTGGGCCCCTAAGGTGTTGGTAGGGCCCTGTACACCCTTTAAGTAAGTAGGTAGCTACTTACTTAGAATTGTCTTAAATAAGTAGGTACTTTTATTAGCCCCAGGGTCAGTCGGGGTGCGAGGGATATGCTCTATGGGCAACCTTACACCCTTAAGTCTTAAGTCTTAAGACCCGAAACGGCGTGCGGTTTTAGTCGGTTCAAGCCCGACATAACCGCCCCCGCTGGCCGGCGTAGGGGTAACCGAAGGGATACCCGTACGAAAAAAAAGGACCTTTTATTAGAGTTATATAAACATAGTTAGCAATATTGTGATACTAAGTATTGTAAGTAGGTGATTCTATTCATTATTTTGTAAAAGATGTCTGTTAGGATATAGTTAGAAAAAAACCCAGAGGTTTAAACTTATTCTTAAGGTTTAAGCTCATAATGACAACTTCCCGTCAGTTTTGCATATTCCCCAATCTTTGTAATTTGCATTTGCAATTGCATTACTCTGAATACACAAGCCATTGTGTAAAATGATAAAAGATTCGTACTTAAATACCGCAGAATTACTTGTTATATGTTATGGCTATGGCACACTTACTGCTGATAAAGATGTAGCATACGGTAGGTAGGCACGTGGGAGGACCATATATAATATTGAATAAATGGATATTTTTATAGCGGTCACCTCATGAATGTCTTGGTGACGTAATCCTATGATGTCTTCGCTGAGAATATGGACATTATAGCGTCGGTGACAGAGAAGTTGTCCTGACTTCCTGACAGACCGGTTATCTTACTACATTTGAAACCGCTTACAAAGGGGAAAAGGATCTCTATACGGAAAGTATTTTTACCCGACTGCGCCAGAAGGAGAGTTATGTCTTTCGAGAGCTTGTATGTATGAATGTGCAATTGTTGGTCACGCTCTGCGGCAGCGGCTCGTAGGATTTTAGCTTGAGAGGTGTCGTTAGACTCGTATTTACTGTAAGAGTGACAGTGCGTTATAAAAAATAAAAAAAAACGAAATGTTGAATTTTGGCGCTTAAATGTATGTTGTTCAAAAATATTTGCACTCAAACTTATCGAGTAGTGTATCAAAATGAAGAGCTTTAAAAGGTGATTTCAAAAATAGTATCATAACTAAAAATATACAATAAAATTATTAATAAAAAATCAAAAACACGACTGTCCTAAAAAGAAAACTTTATTTTTTATTTTTTTCGTGCGTAAATCCCTTCGGATACCGCCCCCGCTGGAGAGCGGGGGTCTCCAGCGGGGGCGGTTATGTCGGGCTTGAACCGACTAAAACCGCACGCCGTCTCGGGTCTTAAGACGCCGGGGTGTAAGGTTACCCATAGAGCATATCCCTCGCACCCCGACTGACCCTGCGCCATCTCCGGTTTCGAGATGGCCCCCTTACTTGCTCTCCACTGTGCCATCTGCTAATCAGAGGGACACGTGGAAAGCTTCCGAACAGCCCTCAACAGGGCCGTCCTCGCCTCGGTCGGAGTTGGCCGTAGGCGGCAGCGTCTCTCCCGCCCTAGGAGAGAGGCGCCGCCGTCTCCGTTGCCCAGGGTGCACCGCGTGGAGGTCCCCAACCAAGCACCCCCCTAAAAAGACAACCTAGTTAATTTTCTTTCGGTTTATGATTTGTTAATGGGTCCCGCCAGCTATCAAACTTCGTGATTTTTTTTTGATTTTTTAATTATTTAAATTAAATGTGTAGTTTGGTTTCTCTTCGTATAGAAATACCTACTTTAAATGGAGAAAGAAGCCAATATGGTAGTGTTTGTCTGTGTCCATTAGGTACATGATTTTAGGAATAGCATTTCTCTTGTACTACCTATGTACTGCCAACTAATATAAAAATGTGAAAGTGTGTGTGAATGTTTGTTATCACGTTACCCCGTAACTACTACATGTTTACATAGCTATGCAATTAATATACATCATTGCATGCGTTTTATAAAATGTTTAGGACATTGCATCATACTATGCTCGATACATTAGAAACTCTGCCTCTTAAACTAGGAAACAGGAAACCTTTTAAACTAGGAGACATCCAGGCATTTATATTAGAAACGATGACAGGTGTTGGCTGATCTTGGTATAGTACTGACCATTAATTAAGTCAAGGAAGTAATATGTATGTGTGTGAGTGCGTGAGTGAGGGTGTATTCGTGGGTGTGAGGGTGTGTTGATGGGTATGAGGGTGTGTTGGTGGGGAAATTTATGTGATGTAAGTCAGTAAGGACTCTGTGCTGGAGTACCTAGTCTTGATTTAGTAACTATTCTGTCACTTTGAGCTTTACTGTGTGTTTATTTAGCTGAATTATCTTGAGCTCTTTGTGTATTTTTTTGTAGTTGTGCGAACTTAACACATAGTAGTGGTGTTCTGCAAAATAAGTCCTGTGGTGAAAGGTGGTATTCTTCTTTTATTATTATTTTGTGGAAAGCTACTTCTATGTTTCTTCAGCGTACATTGCAGCACAAAGTCCTTTGTAATTTGCGTAAAGCTTATGCGTTGGGTACTCGCATGGCTTCCTCATCATAACCTTGAGTATCGATCTAAGTATGTGCTTTCTCGACTCTGAAGAGAGAAGTCTTGGAAGCACCACCCTATGCTACAATACAATATCCTATTATTGATTGACACAGGGCATAATATACTATCCCTAGGGTATCAAGATGATGGTTTTAGTCGGTTCAAGCCCGACATAACCGCCCCCGCTGGCCGGCGGGGGGGTATCCGAAGGGATTTCCGCACGAAAAAAAAAAACAAAAACGGTATCAAAATGAGCCGACTCGCGTAGTGCCTTGAACGAACGTGCGTATGAGACGTATGGTTCTCTGCGTTACTGTGTGGATTTGTTCGTCCCATTTTAGACCATCATCCAATCGTGCTCCACCTCCACTCTAGTTAGCATATGAGCATGGTATCGATGGATTAGAGCACGAGTAGGCCGTTAGAGTGAAACTGTTTGATGGTTTTATGTCTTAATCCGAAAGGAATATATACAGTTTTCGATAGATTTAGGGTCAGCAGGTTACAATTCAGCTATGTCATGATAACCCTTAAAGCTGATTCTGCCTTTCCTTTGATATTCTCCCAAGTAGGTCCGCTGATAAGAATAGCAGTGTCGTCAGCATAGGCCTAGATCTCGCTGTTTGAGAGTGGTAACTTACAGAGATCATTTAAATAAATTTTGGAATAAATTAGGACCTAGGATGCTGTCCTGCGGTATCCCAGGTCATGTGTTGCTCAAGACTGAGGTGCTTCTCAATTTTAACGCGTTGGGTACGGTTGTTCAGGTAATCCGTGAATAAGTTGGGAACAGAAATCGTGTCAAACGCATTTGAGAGATCCAAGAAAATGCCCAAGCATTAATCTACTTTCTCCAACCTCTTAGCCACATAACCCGTCAAACCCAAAACTGCATCCTCAGCGGAGACACCGGAGCTAAATCCATATTGATTACTGGCTATGATGTTATATTTGTCTAGGAAAACTCTCAACTGCTTATTTAAGACTTTTTCTAGAATCTTGAACAATGAGGGTAGTATAGAGATTGACCTATATTATTAACACGGTTTCTGTCCCCGCTTTTATGGATTGTTGACTCCACTTTGCAGACAAAGGTGGTATCACACTCTCGCTCGACACTGTTTTAGTATTAAGGATAGTATCCCATCCCAACCAACAGCACAATTATTACGCAGCTGTGGGATCTGGGATTCAATCTCAGCCTCATCTATTGGAAGGAAGACCAGCGAATTGACTGGTGAGGGATAGATTTTGTCCGTAACTCCGGGGTCTCTGTATGGTTTTGTGATGTTATATTAGACGCCAACGATTCCCCTATGTTGGTTCATTTATAGAAGACTGAAGGTTGTCGCATATTTTTAGCAAGTCACTGTCACTGTTATGTTTTTTGCATGTGAGTTAAATATCCTTGATAACATTCCATAGGGCTTTAGAGTTATTCTTTGCTTTTTCTAACTCATTAGTTTCGTATAGCGTTTTTAGTTTTTTTAGCAAAGCATTACAAATATTGCAATATCGAGTATATGAAATTTTGAGAATTAGGTTTTCTGGTGTCTTTCTCGTCTCGCTATGCATCCTGTCACGGACTGCGATACACTTTAGCAGGCCGGGAGTTATTCGGGGTTTTAGTGTTCTTTGCTTTTTAGGGATTTTTGTTGTAACTTGATGTTTCGAGATGATGGATGAGATTTTTGCAGTAAGTTTGTTCATTGCCTCATTAGCATCTGCAATTGTGGAAATATAAGAAAAGTCTGTTTCTTCTAGTTCTCTGCTGGCAGCATCGTAATTTAATCGGGTAGTAAAGTGATCGGCTTTTTGAGACGGGTTACTATTTGTGATACTTAGTATTAGTGGATTGTGATCGGTTACGCGAGATTCCAGGAGTACAGAGGTAGCAGGTTTTAAGAAAATATGATCTAGGCAGTTTTCAATTCTCGTAGGTAGTAAATGAGTGGGTAACAGAGCGTGGGTTGAATTTAATATTAGGTAATCGAGCCTATGTTGGTTGTTATTACCTTTTTTGATATCAATATTCAGGTCTCCTATGAGCCTTAAATGATGACTACAGATAATGAAATTCCGAATGAGAAAGCTTAATGTTTGGAATAACACATAGGTTAACTTTTTTTTTTCATCGTCCCCCAAAGGGATAAACAGGGAGATAATGTTTTTTTCCTTGGTGCCAATTACTTAAATTCGGTACACACAAACTATATTATCCCAGGAATACGATTCCTGTAGATCGAGTAATAATACATCAGTCTATGTCTCTTCTCCAATTATATGAATGAAATAAAAGCGTGTCCTAAACGATTGCGGTATTTATTGATTATGTTAATATACCTATATTCGGTTGATGTTACTTACTATTTCGCGAATAATATACTGTGATTCAGCACGCGATCTTTCATTACGATGCTTTACGCTAAGTTTTTTTTACGATTCGGTTAAAAATGTCCATTTATTTTCGTTTTAATTATGTACAAGGTTACCTTTTGCTCTATGTACAAGGTGGTTGTAGATTGTTCGCTAAGATTGTGAAAGAACCGATTACCGAAATTAGAAGTTACTGATTCCAATATTTTGATTAGGTCGTATTACTTACATAAATATAATACATATGGTCATTTTAACTCATTAAGCTCGTTTTAAGATATTAGTTAATATACGTATTTTTCTTAGCGTTCCCAAAATTAATAATGTAGTGCAACTTGGTAGTGGTGAAGTAGGTAAGTGACTAAAGTTGATGAAGATTAAGAAATTTAAATGTGATTTTTATATTGAAATAAGTAGGTATATCTTGGGTATATCAAAAAATATTTCTGTATAAGTGAATATACCTTTACAAATATGTAATCCTAGAGGACCAGGTACCAGGACGGATACCCAGAGGACCACGATATTTCATATTTTCTTTATTACAGGATTTACAGGTACTTACGGTGATCCTGTTAATTAGAAAGCTAAGCTGTTGCCAATGACTGTACAAGTACATACTGTTCATTACTTTGATTTAAAGTTAAGAGTGATTACAATGAGTTATTTAAGCCAGTTTTGACGTTGACTGTACAAGACAAAAGACATCGTTGGCCGTATGTCTCTTTGTCAACTGAGCAAGAGGATGGCAAAAAATATTGATTTTCTTAGAACCTTGTAGCGTATCTACAGGTTATACCCTACTTACCTCTGAGTGTAGGTTGTTGTGATTTTTTTTTCTAAAAATATCTTTAAACTGGGCACCTACTTACCCGTGGAACACCAAGTAGAACCACGGGAAATTTCTTGTGCTCGTGGTTCACTTAGGTGTTCAAAGGGTACTTTCTAGTACCTACCCGTGGTTAACTCTAAGCAATCCGGTATATTATAACTACAACAGCTCTTCTTTGCACATTTTCACATAAATAACATCGAATCTTCAATTACACAGAGACCGTTTGCAGGTATAAATGTTATAATATCTCTCTTTATCCGAGCTCCAATCCCGGAGGCAAACACAGCTTGCACTTTGGAGCTTGGGTTACGCTCTTCTACAACTCCATTGTTTGGTTTATTTTGACTTCTATGGGAGCAATTGCCGTCTGACCCCCCAACCCCGAAAGGAATGGTTTAGCCTGAGCCTCGTTCATCAATCAGCAGGTGAGGTTTACCTGGACCCCGAAGATCTTGCGTGGGCTTCATACATTCCACTTAATTATATAATGTACCTACCAACATAACTACTGACTTCAGCATGATTTAAAAATAAAAGTTTACAAGCATGACGTCATTTGGTAAAAAATGTTAGGATATAAAAGAAATAAAATGCGCTGACTGTAATTTATTTTTTAAGTTCTGTACCTACCTACCATTTATATGCACGGATACAAAAGGCGGATATTCGACAAAAAATGTTAAGAGGGAGGGTGAGGGGGGGATTCATACGTATGTGTGCTACATTAACAGAAGAAGAAGAAACATTTATTGATAACTTTAAACTCTTGTATTACCAGAGTTACCAGTCGTATATTACGGACTCTACCTCCTTGCCCAAGCTCTGGACAGTCTTCTTATCACCAGTACAACTCTAAGCAAGTGTTGTTGATTAACTGAATGTTTTCTATAGTCTGGTTTTCAAATTCAAATGAAAACTCCGTGAAGCACTAGGTACCTACAAAATAGTAATAAATCCTTTACTAGCCCTTTTAAGCAAGTACTTGTAGCTGTATGTTACGCAAGTAGTTGTTTGTTGTAGTGCCTTTTTTCGCAACATGTAAATGATATTCCTAGTGTTAACTTTCAGGTACCACCTCGCTTTGAGCGCGACGATGCGGCTATATTATGCCTATTTGACACGTTGGCGTGAGTAAAAACTTATTTCTTAAAAAAGGTAACGACTGCATAATCCATGAAAATATTATATGATTTCCTACTATTTCCTACTAATATTATAAATAATGTGAAAGTTTGTGAAGAAGTTTGGATGTTTGTTACTCAATCACGCTCTAACGGCTGAACGGATTTCGCTGAATTATGGTACAGGGATAGACTGGAATAACACATAGGATTTTTATCCCGGGAATAGGTTCCCATGAAGGGAAACAGAATTCTACAAGGGCGGAGCCGCGTGCATCAGCTAGCTTTATACATAAGACATGGCTACATTGACAAAACATATTCTATTTTTAGTACTTAGGTATTTTTACTCGGCTAGTTATCAATGAAGTAAAACGATTCTGAAACGATTACAAACATCACGACGGTCA
The DNA here is from genome assembly GCA_946251805.1 of Cybosia mesomella. Classification (NCBI taxonomy): domain Eukaryota; kingdom Metazoa; phylum Arthropoda; class Insecta; order Lepidoptera; family Erebidae; genus Cybosia; species Cybosia mesomella. Next base: position 20,490,286 of record OX276390.1, on the reverse strand, counting down.
TTAAAAATACGACGTTAGTAGTATCTACGCCACGTCACAATGAATAATCTTGTAATCGCCTTTCTAGTTATGACTGTGGAATAATTTATTATGTAAATCACAAAATCGGAACGGCCTATAGATAGGTATCTATGAGTAACTTATAGACTCAGAATATTTAATAGGGCAATAAAGTAATATATTTGTCTGTACGATAATACTCGTAAGTGACTGGCTGATAACATCATACTTTACCAAATAATATGTAAAAACTAATTTGTAACCTAGACAAGACATTAGCCCAATCTAATTAGTCTAGAAAATAGTAGTAAGTTTATAATAATTCTAATAGAACTGGTTAATTGTTTATCTATACTAATAACAAGGTTGTAAATTTTCATTAAACGCTCAAATCTCGGGAACTGCTATTGGGACTTGCAAAATTATTTTTAAATTTAATAGTCCAGTTCTTAAGGTAAGGATATAGGCTATCAACATCACGCTACGTCAAAAGTATTGTTTTTATTGTATTTCCACGTAATCAGTAAGTTCTACCGCAAAAATATATGTAACTTCTACTTTTTTTTTTGTGAATCACCATTCTTGAGATATCACGGTTTCAAAGTTACTTAGAAGTCGTACTGTACCTAACTTACTTAGCGCATTTTTATGTGGTATCTCCGGTAATTACTCCCGGTAATTTTGTTAGAAAATAATCTATTAATTAGAAAAAAGTAGATAGCTTATATTTATAATATCGTTTAAATTAGGCTGAAATAAACAATAATTTGTTTCAGCTAGTTTTCTTTGTCTGTACCTATCTATGAAAACGTTTAAGTATTTCGGTACAAAAACCGCAATAAGGCTGTGTCACGAAACACGCCAATTTAGCTCCAATGAGATTTGTTCTAGAAAAATCATTAGATCATTGCACCGTGTAATGTTTTGCTATTACTGTAGGTACATCTACTCTCAATGGTCTGTTAAGCTTGGTTCTATAATGATAGCTTATTTGATTACTAATTACTCAGTGTCCTGACTGGAAATTACAGTAGGCAGGGCGTTACGGGAACTTCCGTTGAAGTTTGAGTTGGGGCAGCAGGTCCATGTGCTTTCTACTTACTATCATTTGCAAAGTGTCGTATTTGTGTTGCCGAGTGTAGATGCAAGGGCTCCATGGTAGGATCAGCAAAACATGGGTGCACTTCTGATATTGCGACTCTTCAAAGGTATATATATATAAAAAGCTGTATTGGTTTATAAAGCATCTGGTAAATAGGTGATACAGCTACGCCTTCTGGTTTGACAGAGGACGTACTATCCTCTGACTTATTCGTACGGTCGCTAACACTGATGGGGGCCTAATATCTCCCTTCCTTTCCTTTTCCTATTATCATCCTACTTTCTCTTCTGTTTTTCCTCATAATTCCCCTGCACGTGAGTGATGCAAGTGTTAATAGCTCGCGATAATCACTTATCATCAGATAGGCAATGTGGTTTTATGCTATCTTGGTAGTGTAAAAAGAGGGCTGTGTGTTTTTTGTCACAATAATACCAGGTATCCAAAATGAATAACTTACCCCACAAACGACGAAGATCAGTACGAAACCAAGGAAGAACTCAATACCGAAGCCCTGTAGTTGCGTGACATCAGTGCCCAACCCAGTGACTCCAAGCTTGCCAGCCGCACGTTCAGGTGTCAGAGCCTTCAGCAATCCGGAACCTGCTGCAGCGCCCGCACACTGGACTATTATGTAGAGGATTGCTCTCACTGGTTTCACTCGTCCGACCGATGCAAGACCAAGAGTCACAGCGGGGTTGATGTGACCACCAGATATGTGACCTATCGCCTGATAAAGAGGAATAGGGTTATTAGTAATAGTAGATATATTTTAATATTATCGTTTGAAATAAGTGTAGGCTTGTGAAAGGAAAGAGCAAGTAAATAGGCTTGGCTTTACATGCAGCGGTGATGATGTTTACGGTTTAGCATAGGGTAAACCATCCTGTTATTGGCACCCATCCAATTATTGGCACTTGAAACATTAGGAATCTACAGATTAATCTAATGTAAGGTTGTCATGGCTTAAACATTATAAGGTATTTATTTTTATTTTTTCAACAACAAATCGACGAGTGCCAATGATAGGACGGTTTACCAATATGATAATATCACGCAGCGTCAAAATATAATGCAAATACATTATTAGGTACCTTTTTTTTTTTATTGTGCGGAAATCCCTTCGTATACCCCCCCGCCGGCCAGCGGGGGTGGTTATGTCGGGCTTGAACCGACTAAAACCGCACGCCGTCTCGGGTCTACAGACGCCGGGGTGTAAGGTTACCCATAGAGCATATCCCTCGCACTCCGACTGACCCTGGGCCATTCGCAGTGTCTTCTCTGATAACAGCAGAGGGGTACCTGGAGCGACCACTCCCCCCTCCCCGCGGGCCTTGCAGGCCCGCCATACCCCGACCCTCGTGCAATGGGGTTAGCTGGCCCTGAAAAGGGCCGGTTGGTCAGACTCTTGGCCGTTGATGTTGACGCCAGCTACTCCAGAGGAGCAATCAATGATGCGTCATCGCCCACGTTGCCCAGGGTGCACCAAACTTGGAGGTGATCCAACCAGTCGCACCCCACATTATTAGGTACCTACTTACTTCTTCATCTAATATAGTAATGAGTAGATAGGTACCTTTTTTTTTTTTTTTTATCGTGCGGAAACGAATAGGGTTACAGAACAAAAAGTGGTGTGACTTACAGAAACAGCGGCAAAGACAGCGAGACCGAAGGCTAATGCGATAAGGACTATGTCCGGAGCAGCGGTTGTTCCCTGACTGATGTTGATGCACGCACCGCAACCGAAGATATTCAATAAAACGTTACCTATACAAATATAAAATATATCAGGAATTAATTAAATACGAAATGATGTTGACAACATCAAACAATACTGAGAAATGTAACGTCTAAAAATGAAGTAGGAATAAAGTAGGATAAACCCGACCCCACCAGGCGACGCCGCGGTGGCGGCCAAAGTCCGCCGGCAACCCTGGGGTTATGCTTTCGAGGGCTTACCCGGGGTGCCTGACAACGCTCACTTGGGCAGGACACAGTGCGGTTTTAGTCGATACACGACAAAACCACCCCCGCTGTCCGGCGGCGGGGGGGGGGGGGGTAACCGAAAGTAAAAAAAAAGGCTTTTATATATTAATGTTATTTACTGAGCAGAGTATTACGATTTTTACAAAAATAATTTAACAATGCTGTAACTTCAAAAAGGCTTTTATTTCTATCTACTTAGAAAATATAAACACATATTATTATTTATTCATAATTATTCGTATTTAAATACGCTATTTAATCAATTCAATAAAATAACACAAGTAGGTAACTATGGTATTTTTCTTAGTATTGCTCTAGTCACAACTGATGTCACCGATTAGGGCTCTTAGAAAACTCCATTTACGGAGCACTCATTTATATTCCAAGTTGGGGCTTTTATAGAAAACTGTCAAACAACTATTCTTGTATGTACGTAGGACATGATTTTTTCAATAATTACCAATGAATTCTGCTAGGAGTGCTCGGCTAATGCCCACCGCGCCAGCCGTCAGCTCGTCGAGACCAAGCTTTGTGCCGAGTTCTCCCATAGTACTGAAAATATATTGAAATATACTATATGGTTCTACATTAGCCTAAACAACATTCAATTTACCCCATGCCATTGTTATGTGATATTACTAATTGATATGAAATTGAAAAAAAAAAGACAAACCAGTGACGTCAGATAGATTTATTTTGCACATTTATCTGTGCGATCAAACGATTCGCTGCTTTACAGGATTCTCACCATTCTACTTAGAATAACTATATTATTTAATGTACATATTAACAGACGATGGAAATCCATTGTTATTCATAGTATAACATTGGTTGGTCATTTTAATATTCTCGTGTTATATAAGTTCATCGGAATGGGATATCACGATGTCAATATTTCGTCATTGCTTCTATGCTAAGCAGTGTTATGCCTAATTCATTGTCATGATTTACTATTATCAATTTATGGTAATCCAAATACCTTAGTTGTTGATATTTTACAATCTTTTATTTTTATCTTTTTATTCATAGTTCGTAATTGTACTGAATATATTTTTCAAGTTTTCGTCCAAACGCTTACGATACGCATCGTAAGTTCTATAGATCTGATAAAATTTTACTGTTGGTCGATTTACATTTTTAACTAATGGCGTGAGATTTCATGTTAGTGATAATTTGGAAACAAGTGGTTCAAATTGTAGCCTAATGTTGAATTGCAGATAGTAAGTAGTATGATAGATAAAAACAAAACTACCTATATGTGTGTGGTGATTTGTGGTGTTCATGAAAATAGTTTTTTGGTTTTTAAATCGTTTTTAACTATTTTAGTGGCCACACCCGAGGACTAAGTACCTAGAAAAGTACTCTTTGCTGGATAACTTGTTCATCGATATTGATCGCTGATGGCCCACTACTTTTATAGAGGGCAATCACTCACATGGTGACCGGACGTAAATTATACTAATTAACTATAGGGTGCATGGGTCCAGTCATCGTTCTGTGACTGGTTTGAATGGAACAATTAACAGGAAATTGGGAAAGCGGCCTTCCGGACACCAGATAAAGCGTCAATTACTTTTGACAGAGAATTTTATTTAGGTACTTAATTACTGTGTTCGGTTTATTATTTTGTCGTTTCGATATTGTTTCCGGACAATGTTAGATACAGTCGACCTGCGGTTTACCGGAGATATAAATGGTCTACCATAACGTAGGTTGGGGTAGATACGATTGTCCAGTTCTTCTTTAAATAAGTGTCGAAATAGACATAACTGTAAACTAATGAATAAAATAATAAACTGTGAATTTAATTGTGTACCAAATATATATGGCACACACAACACAAATAAAATATGTGCAGCTAGATCGCTATAAGCAGTTGCTAACAGAGGGCCCGTTCTCTCCCTATCTCTCAGAGTTTAGTCACAAAAAAAAACGAGTGTAAGTTATCATCTAAATGCTTTTATATTAAGGCTTTAGTGTATGTATGTTTCGACTTCATTCATGTATGGATAATAGGTTTTTTTGCCGCAGTCTGGTAATCGACAATAATGATAGTGTTATAGTGCTCTTCCTGGTACTTTTAAGTTTATTTCTTCTAGTGTTTAGTAAAAACTTTGACGATATTTATTTTATGAATTAGAATTTATGTTTGCATAGTATGTCACCATAATTTTTTGTAAAATTTGTAGATTTTCGTCCGCTCTAATTATTCATTAACTTCAGATAATGAAGTAAACCTTGACATAATCTAGACCTTCAAATTCCGTATAAGTTTATTATACGTTGGAATGAATCCTTAACCCCTTCGGGTGTGCAATTGCAAGGTCTATGCCGTTTACCATGACCGCACCACTCGATAATTATTTGCCATAAAAGCGTCAAGCGTGACTTTTAAAGGTTCCTAGAGTGGCTGGTTTGGTCACGTTATATAGACACTAATTGGCAATATTTAAATGCAATATGGACGCTTTTTGTACAGCAGCTGTTGTTACAACTTTATATTTTAAATGAAATTATTTATATATTTGTTTATTATTTTGGGGACTGTAGTTAATATGTACTTGAAAGTTTGAAGAAAACTGAATTCGAACCTGATCTGAAACTCCCAAAACAAGCATTTAGCTTAAAAGGGCTAATGAAAGTGTGTAATGGCGAGTCGCGGCTATCACCCAGGTGATATTATAGTGATGGTAGGCAAGGCAACCTGCTACCACACATCATACTATTCGGTGGACGTTGCGCGAACATGTCTAGCACGCGCATCTTATGAGAGGTGGGATTTTGCTCTTCATCTAAAAGAAGGACCAGAATATTACCAGAATATGCAGGGGACATTCTGCCGATGTTTTGTGAGTGCTCCGCTACACGAACATACTGATCTACCTCCAAATAGGTCTGATATCGAGGCCATTGTGTGGTTTAAATTAAACATAACCTCTTCGTCATGGCATCCGTGACGTGATACCCTTTTTTCCACACGAAGAACCAAATGCATAGATATAATATTATCATCATCATCCGAGCGCCAATTCCAGTTGCATCCTAAGCTTGTACTTAGAAACCCGGGATCCTCTCTCCTTCTGCTTCTTTTATTGGTTTATCTTTACTGGAGCGGCTGTCGTCTGACCTCCAAGCCCAAGAGAAAAGTTTGCGCCTTGTCCGTACAATTTGTAGCGAATAGGATATTGAACGTGGATACTTTCGATTCTAATGGAATCATAGTACTCACGTGATTGTGTTAGCAATACGACAATTTACATCTTTTAATTACTAAGTCATGGGCTGAATGCGTATGTTCACTATACAGTATGTACTTACGGCAGTTGTAAGACTGTTTGCAATGGATTTAGATTTAATAGCTGCTGGTGAACATGTTAATACATTGTGATAACAAGTGAGGAGTTAAGGTATATTGGTGTAGTCTCAGGTGTGGCATATGATAACACCAATAATAACACTTTTCTTAAGCATATTTATTTGATAACGCGTTGTAAAAATAGCGAAATATTTTCTTGCAACTAACTTAAGTGCTTATATGCGCTTGTCAAAGTTGTTTTATAATCATTAATATTGAGGTGCCTGTTTATTATTGCGGTTTCATTAAGTATAAAAAATATTTTGGTACTTAGTTGATAATAATAGTAACACCGACACAAGATAATTAAGTAAGTGTATTCTTATAATTCTAGGAATACAAAGACATAAGTGTTAAAGTTTGTCCGTTGTTATTGTTTGCTTTGTTTGTCGCGTAGTTCATTTTACTTCAGTGGCTCATCATCATCGCCAATCCCGGTTACATCCAAAGCATGCACTGTGTGAACCGAGGTCCGCTTTCATAGTCTTCCATTATTGGTTTATTTTGACTTCTACAAAAGCGACTGCCATTTGCGGTGGAATTGTTAGCTACCTTAGTTATATAAAAATCTTACAAGATACACTTACACTATGTTATATACACTAACTTGCTGCTAAGTATTCAAAATGAATACTAAGGTAAGTACTGCCGATATTAAAAGTGCTCATCAATCGTTTTCTTTTTCATACACGTACAATTGACGGGTTGCTCTGAACAAAATTGTTCAGAGTACCCGTTAATTGCATGTTATGTTATAAATCATATAAAAATATAAGTCCTTGAAGAGATCGAACCGACAACGGCAAAGCGAACACTCGAACCGTGACGCGCCCCCATAGTTATATCTAGTTGCTTTGTTTAGACTAAAATATGTTAACCATATTTGAATAACAAAGTGGGTAATGTCGTGGAATGTGGAATACATGCATAACTATTCTAATCAACTGAGATTGTATTTCCGCTACGCTGGATTCACCGGGAATTGCGTGCAGGTGTTGTAATTACTTGCCACCGAGTCACGCATTGACTGCTAGGGTAATTATACGCCATTGTGATATTCCTCTTGAACTATGACCAATGGATCCCAAAATGGGACGATCTCTAAGTGTCTAAATATTTCAGTGAAATATACTGTAGAATATGTATAATTATGTAAATAAATAGAGTGTTATCAACATCGAGCAAATATTGACGTATATTAGGAAGGGGTCGTATAGCACTGGGGCTTTTATAATTTAATAGTAATTATTTAAATTAATCCCACCAAGACCTTCGGGTCCAAATTAACCTCACCTATTAAGTAGTTGGTATACCTGCTGATTTACGAACGAGACTCTGACACAGGCTTTCGTCTCGCGGTTACTCCCATTATATATTTTGAATATTGTTCACTATGTAGACCTCTACTGGGTGTAAGAGGTTGGCCTTAAAGTTAGATGTCACACTGGACAGGATGTATGTATAGTAGCTTAAGTAGTTAGACCGAATCTGCTAACGTCCACTTCGCATGTCTTTACAAAGATGCGGATATAACGTTTATTGGTTGTCTAGAACATTTTTTGCCTGTTCTAATGAGATTCATTAAGTTTCGGCACATTCTCGTTGCACTGTAACGTTTTTTAATGCGATAAGTCCTTTTCGTGACGCTTAACTGTATAAAAATGGCAATGGTTTGTTCAAACATAGGGCGAATATACGAGCTATATGTTAAGTGCAACAATTATGATATATGATTCGATGCTATGCACAGAATATAGAGGTTCTATGTATATATTAATACAAAAATATATGTATATATTAATAAAAAAAAATCTAAGTATGTTTAGCCGCATTCTGGAACCCATATGACAAGCTATGCTTAGTCGGGTTCTAGAAGACATTGTGTAATTATGTCTTAAAATATTTATTTTTATTATGGACACGTGGAACCTATGGCAAGGAAATTGGCCTGACTAGAATAGTTACATAGGTCAACACGAATTTTGTCTCTGATAAGAGAATATGAAATTTAGATGAATTTATCGATGAATTAGACAAAAATGGTCTGACTAAAGTTTACTTTTGTATCCAGGAGAACGGTCCCTCGTTATGAAAGCATTTTTAAGGAATATGGGTATATTTTCTATATTTTAAAGCACAATGTAAAATCATAAAATAAATTTCAGAACCAAGACAATTTTTTTATGCCGAGTTTTGATTATCAATTAACTACAAAGTATAAAAAGCAAGTAAAAATAAGTCGGATTGTTTGAGATTTGTGTTGGACAAACTAGTGTCCGATCAATCCTAAATACTTAGCCATTTATGAAATTAAATAGAATATATTAATGAAAATAAATGTATTATTGGAATTATTTTTTAATATCATAAAAAATGTTTTGTTTTTTTTAAATTTGATAGTAAGTGATAGCAGCCCTAATTTCAAGTATATGAATAATTGTAACAAAGGTCAGTCTTGACAAATAGGATCACACTCTATTTATACGATTTTTAAAATAAACAGACATGAGAACCAGTAATTTGTGTGTGTAGGCTGATAAAGCCAATGCAAACGAAATTGTAGGCCTTTGCCTATAAAATATTAATGTTCAAAGATATTAAGGCTCACTATCCTTTGAGTGAAAGCAGTGGCAAATTGTTTTATTGACGTCAGAATATTGATATAATACTCACTACAAAATGAAGAATCATATTTTTTGTTGATTCTAGATTTATGATTATGGATGATTTTGGAGTTGAAACGGGTGCCCTCGAATGTTTTACAACCATAAACGGTCATTAGCGTTTCAGAGACATTCTAAAACAATGTTTATGATGATGTATATCCATAGACATCAGATAGGTATATCTAAGTATTTAAGTTTCAAGGTTAGACTAACTGTATGCAGGTTTTATCAATTTCCTTAGTATTATAATTAATGGTACTAATTTTTGTTTGTCACGAAACGCTATATCGACAGACATATTTTATGTTTATGGGGATATCGATTTCAAGAGTCTACCTTTTTTTTTTTTTTTTTTTTTTCGTGCGGAAATCCCTTCGGATACCCCCCCGCCGGCCAGCGGGGGCGGTTATATCGGGCTTGCACCGACTAAAACCGCACGCCGTCTCGGGTCTTCAGACGCCGGGGTGTAAGGTTACCCATAGAGCATATCCCTCGCACCCCGGCTGACCCTGGGCCATCTCACCACTAACAGCATCGCTCATCCTGTCTCCTCTGAAAACTATATGTACCTGCAAAAATTTATCTATACTATTATCTATGGACGGCCTCTGTGGCGTAGTGGTAGTGCATTCGACTGCAATGCTACGACAGGGGGCGCGGGTTCGATTCCCGCTCAGTGCAAATATTTGTAGGTATGCATGAATATGTCTATTTGCATTGGTCTGGGTGTTTCTATGTATAATATGTATGTATTTACAAAAAAAAAGTATATACGTATGATTATCCGCATTCTGGAACCCATAACACAAGGTAGGTAAACTATGCTTACTATGGGTCTAGAAAGCGCTGTGTAGAATGTCGTAGAATATTTATTTATTTATTTATTTTATACAATTGTAAATTAGTTGTGTCTGTATATTGGAGATATATAAAAAACAACTTGAGTTATGTTAAATGAACGATCCTGAACCCAAAAAATATTTTTTTGGAATTCTTGTCTGTATTTTCGCGATGGACGCAAAAACTTCTGTACGGATTTTGATGTAATTTTTTTCTATTAAAATAGTCTAAGGTCTAAGTCAGACTTAAAATCTGCTGTATGTTCGAGTGCAATTAGTTAAGTAGAACCGGAGATTGTCCAAAAAGCGATAACCGGCCTCCGCGCGGGTGGAACCAGCTACTACTATTATAAAATTGTAAATTAATTATGTCTGTAACATTGAAGTTATAAAAAAAAAAGAAGTAAACTGTGTAGAACGATTCGTAACACAATTTCTTTTTAAAGTTTTCTCTGTTTTGTTTGTTTGTTCGCGGTGGACACAAACTACTGAACGGATTTTGATGTGATTTTTTCTATTACAAAGGTCTTGGTCGAAATTAATCTGCCGTAGGTTTGATTGACGGAATCGCGAGCATCAGCTAGTCTAGGTAATATACTGAAGATTTTTAAATACGTGTACATTATCAGAATGTCAATCGTTTCCCAAACAGCCTTATCTACCTATTATCTAGTTTAACTTATTATTACGATCTTAATCCCTAAATTACTTATCTCTTTTTTTTAGATCATTGATAGGCCTATGTTCGATCACTATCTCTTCTGCTGGTATCTAAGTGATTATGTGGTCGACTATATGGAACACGGTTGCCTAAAAGCAACTTATGCACTTGTGACTCAAATATTCCCAGGTTATAGCTCTTCTGAAACACAGACTCGAACAGAAGTTCCACTCCATACGCCTCCACTCAGTACGCACATGTAATTTTTAATACACTTATTTATCATTGGTTAGCCCCTACTCTAAGTTTAGCTATTTCATTTCACAATTAAAATTATTTTTATGACATTATATACGATAAGTGGCGACATATCGTATGCGTAGCATCTAATAACAAAACAACAATATAGACAAATCTAGGAGAATATGAGAGACAATAGGTAGGCACATCCAGTTTTATTTGAAGAGAGATAATTATCAAAAAGAGGAAAATAACCGATAAAGTAGTAAGTGGAAAAGGCTACTGGAAGTTGAATGAGGTCATGGCAAGCGAGCAGAATGCGATTACGCATAACCTATATGTATTTAATATGATAAATAATATCTATGTTAGTGCGTTTGTTTTGTACCGTTTTTTCTTGATATTATTCCAAGTTAAAGATTAGATATATATCATTATTACTTGCTCTAATTTACCTGTGAGCAGTTCTTTGAAAAAATCAGCCGAGAGTAGACTGATATGAGGGTTTCTATGACGCTTTAAGCACTTGTACCTATTGTAAGTACTCCCTTGTTTATTTTAACGTGATTATATTCATAGTAACTGAAATATGAAATAAATGAATAACTAGCAAAATCCTACAAATAATTACTATAAACGCCCTTTGAAGACTTCTGTGGCGTAGCGGTAGTGCATTCAACTGCTGCAGTGCAAATATGTGTATGCATGAATATGTCTATTTGCATTGGCCTGGGTGTTTCCATATGTATGTATGTATTTACAAAAAAAGTATATAAGTATGTTTATCCGCATTCTGGAATACATAAAACAAGCAGCTAGTTAAACTATGCTTACTTTGGGTCTAGAAAGCGCTGTGTAGAATGTCGTGGAATATTATTTATTATTTGTGTATTTATTATATGTTACTCTTTCACGCAAAAATGGCAGAACGGATCTGGCTGAAATTTGGTACATGGATAGATTATATCTGTATGTCTGGAATAATGCATAGGCTTCACTTTAATTGGAATAGGTTCCCATGGGAAGCGGAAACGGTATCAGAATTCCTCGCGGGAAGAGCCGCTGGCAACAGCTAGTATTACAAAAAACCTTATTTCCGTAATAATAAATTAGATACCGGGATAGTATGTAACGATAACGTTTATACTTCCAAATAGTAAAGGTATGACATTATTTAAGTAATTGTATTCCTAAAGCGTTTTAATATTAAGGTATTGCCACTTACTTCAGTTCCAAAATTTGAAGATTTTCAACCACTGTTCATCGTCTGACGTCGAAAAACGTACTAACAATTTGACCAACGAAAACGTCGGGCCCAGGAACCCACAATAGGTATGTTCACATCCCAGATTAGATCAACGAGGTTTATCCATGAATGTATCTTAAACACCCACACTATCCGCTTGTGCGGTAGTATGCTCAATATCATTGGACGTGTAATCCATCTGCTGGTCCACGTGCCTTATAGTCCTAATGAATTGTAGAACAACAAAGATGTCACCAACATCTCACGGGTGAATATCAAAAGATCACAGATTAAAGAATGAATGGTGGACATGGATAGTTTTAAATTCTTTAATTTACACACGAGGAAGTAACACAGATGATACATAAATGATGTACAAAGGTGAGCTTTACTCAATATGAGTTCTTACCCAGCAAACCCGTAGGGTCCCGTTTTACCGTTTGGGTAAGAAACCCTAGAAAACGAAATCCTTATAAGATCTTTTGCCTACACGTCTGTAACTGTCTGTTAATATTTTTTCTTTAAAATAGATAGAGGTTTATTTGAACTAGAAATTTATATCAAAAACACAATCACGTTTCTATGAATATTTCTATTTTTTTTAATATTCTCACGTAAGGGAATAAAGGTGTAATTTTGTCGTCGGGGAAACAAGGTATCGCATAGGTAACATGAACACGAAAACGTAAAGTACTGCCTACATTATTACTTGAAAATTATACAATACATTATTAATTACAGTTACCATATAAATAGCTCCATAATCATCTGTGATCTTTTCAATGTTCACTTAGTTATGCTTTAGGCATTTAGATAAAATATGTACTTTAAAAAAACTCAAACTCCGATAAGCAAAGCGTATGTAGAGTCCGTTATAGGCTCATTATGCTCATCATGTAGGTACAACATCAATACCATTCAAAACAATGAAGCACAGTGTAAATATGTTGAAATTGAACACATTGAAATTTCCTTTAAGTATGATCTCGAAACATTACGGCTATAGGTCCATTATAAGTTTTTTTGTTACTTTCTATAGCTACAATTAATTTGTGCATATAAAAATTATCCTGGCGGTTGTCCGTGATTAAGTTTACGTTTTTCCCCCATTAAATAAATATTAAAATAATAGGTATAAAATCTATTACTTAATGTTAGTTTTTGAGGTGTACCTCAGCATAGTACCCTGTGTAATCCTTTTTGTAATTTGCTTACCTAAGTTATAGTACCCACCCATTACGTAAGTTACGTATAAACACTACACCCAGACAGCACCCATGAAATCGACTAATTAAACAGTGACAGACACCTAATTATAATTTCACTCAGCTCCTTATTATTACACAGTTAAATAATGAAGCAACCATATTACTAGATATTTACTTATTCACTCCGTGTCTAGAATTTGATTAACTTTTAAACATTTCATTGATATTCTTGCTAGATACGAATACCTAAGAATGAGCATACCTTACAAGTTACGCACAATGTTTTGAGCTTTAGCATAATTATAATACGTAGCCTCCACAAATGACACACACATTTGTTTGTCTATTGCTCCTGTACTTTTCTAGACAAAATGATTTCAGTCAGCACGTTTTTCCATTTAGACGCATTCAAATGCACCACTCGAAATTTTTGACATGATTTGGTAACCAAACACGATACATAAATAGGTATTAGAAAAAAGGAAATGTCATTTTAAAATAAGTCAGTACATAATTTCGTTTGGTTAACCAAACTCAATGTAGGTCGTGGAGGAACGGACGAAAACTGATTTGATTAGTATACTTACTGTCAAAAAAGTACCGCATGCAATAACGCACCATCTCGCAAGGCTATCATTGTGAACTAATTTTGGTCAAAAGCTCTACCAATCATATCGAACAGCCACCATATTTCTCTGATATAGCTCCGGCTGACTCTTTTCTTTTTCGAAACCCAAATTACTACTTTAAGGCACCCGTTTTCAGTCAATATATGTCATTTAAAAAATCGCGACGAGTATTGAAGGCGCTTCCAAAAAATACGTTTATAAAATGGTTTTGATGATTGAGTAGTTCGTTGGCGTATGAGAATTATTTCGACTAGGGAGTCTTTCGAAGGTGATACAAAAATTTGGATGAATAATACATATTTTAAGTTTTATTGACTTCCCGATACTTTCTTGACAGAGTAGTACTTACCTACTAGTATGACGTATGCAAAGGAAACCTTGGTAAGTAGATGTATTCTGTGAACCGCATTCAGATTTTTAGAGTAAAATGTCAAGTAAAAATATGGGACTATTTGCAAAAGTCCAGAATTTATAACATACCTACACATAGCTAGTTTAAGTCAAAGACTGGAATCCATTTCTAAAAAAATCTAATCTCAAAGTCACCTCAAGTGCATTTTATTAAGAACTCTAAACACTGATATCAGATAATGGATTTTGTCAGTTGTTTTACTCAGTCATTGTTATTAAGGATAGGTCGGATAAAACTGATTAGAAATGGATTTGTACAGGAATAATATTAACTTTTCAATATCATAATGTATTTGTAATGAACGCCTTGAGTTACAAGGCATTCATTATAAATACATTAAATGAGTTAAAGTGAAACTCATCTCCAAGCCGGTACACACCTGTTGATTGAAGGATGTGGTTCTTGCGCTTCGGAGTTCAGGGGTCAGATGGCAGTCGTTCACGTAAAAGTCAATATGAAGTAAACTATGGAAAGGAGGAGTAGGAGATTAGGACCTCGGGTTCGAAAGTGCAAGCTTTGGATGCAATCGAGATTAGCGCTCGGATGACGGTGATTAACAAATGTGTTAAATATTACATTCTGTAGTGGTTTTGCCACTACCCAGAAAAAATGGTCTGCCATTTTTTTTTCTTCAATGTCCTTTTTTAAAGTACCCTATATTCTGAATGACTTGATTTACAGCTTACATTAATCGTACAAATACCATCTAAGTGGATACCGCAACAGGTTTTGAACAACCATTGGAAGCTGAAACAGTTATGCAGCGGAAAGGCGTTAAATAACTTCTCTTTCCTCAAACTGGGGTTAAAGACCAAGTGTACTTGGATTCTTACATTACAAAAGATTTTTATATGAAACCAACGTAAACAATTTACATTTAAACGAAATTACATTAAACATTATAATTAAATTTTTTAAATTTTTAAATTTAATTATATTATTTATACAACTATAAGGCAGCACAAATATGCTGATCACTAAACTGGAAAATTTGACGTGTTATAAGTAATGAAGGCAATATAATAAAGAATATAAAAAACCGACCAACTGCGAGACTCGCGCACTAAGGGTTCCCTACCATTATCTATAACAACGGCAAAAAATGACGGTTAAATATTTGTTTTATGTTAATTAATTATTTATTTTTAAAGTCAATATAATCCTACTAATATTATAAACGCGACAATTTGTGAGTATGTATGTTTGTCAAAAACGGCAGAACGGATCTGGATGAAATTTGGCATAGGGGTTGATTATAGTCTGGAATAACACATAGGCTACTTTTTATCTCGGGAATAGGTTCACATGGAAAGCGGATACGGCAACAGAATTCCACGCGGGCGGAGCCTCGGGCAACAGCTAGTATTAAATATTCTGTCAATATTTCAAGCGTCGCCCTGTTGACGTTATCAATATCGAGCAAAAAAGAGGAAAAAAAATCCGCACAGGTAGATTTCGTGAAGCAATTAATATTATTTTATATAGAGAACTACGGACTTACACACACAAGTAAACACAGTAACATTTTTAACATGTTTAATTTTTTTTTCTCGAAAACGGTAACTTTTAGCGAAAAACTTTTCAGACCTTTATTTTAGACTTAAAAATGGCCTATCGATTAAAAATGTTTCCAACACCAAGAATGTTCACCGGTTAGAAGTTATGATTTTTTTCCCGAAAAAATTTGGTTTTTCCTCCCTCCACTTTTAGTTAAAGTTTTAATGTTATAGGTTTATAATTAAAAGTTGTTGGTATTCATGTATACTATGGGATAAAATTAGAACGGTTCGAATATCTTTCATGGAACGTGAAATTTTGAGGAAAAACTGATTTCACAAAAAGCGAGGCCCTACCGTCCCCTTAGGCCGGATTCCACCCGTTCACGAACTTAAACTAAGTTTACACCCAAGCTATTTATGACCGCAGTTTGAAAGCGATCGGGGCAAAAATGCGACCGTGAGAGTGCCGCAAATTTTGGGAAGTGGAACCATACATACATATATACATACATATATACATACATATATATATATATATATATAAACTTTTTGACCAGTGGTCATTTCGGTCTCAGGGGGTCATAACTAGAAGATTTTTTTTTTAAATTCGACAGTAGTCAAGAAACCAATAGGTAGATCGATTTCGGGGTGTGTGTTGGGTAACCTCCTCGAGTGTCGCTCCGATTCCGATCCCGCTGCAGTCCGGGGGGAACGGAATCGGAGCGGCCGGTACACCCTGGGCGGCGGTCAATGGCTTCCCCTTCACCCCTTCATAGGGTTGGCATTGATCGTCGGCCAATACCCAACGTGGCGGGAACACATCGCTCTCCGTACTCCTCTGCTTTCAGAGGAGACAGGATGAGCGATGCTGTTAGTGGTGAGATGGCCCAGGGTCAGCCGGGGTGCGAGGGATATGCTCTATGGGTAACCTTACACCCCGGCGTCTGAAGACCCGAGACGGCGTGCGGTTTTAGTCGGTGCAAGCCCGACATAACCGCCCCCGCTGGCCAGCGGGGGGGTATCCGAAGGGATTTCCGCACGAAAAAAAAAAGGTAGATCGATTTCATCGAAAGCTACCTAAAAATCACGGTTTTGGATGCCTTAAACATTTATTTTATTCTGTTTTTTAGTATTTGTTCTTATAGCGGCAACGGAAATACATCAGCTGTGAAAATTTCAACCGTCCAACTATCACGGTTCATGTGGTACAGCCTGGTGAAAGACGGACAGACGGACGGACAGATGAACGGACAGTGGAGTCTTAGTAATAGGGTCCCGTTTTACCCTTTGGGTACGGAACCATAAAATATATAAAACAGGCAAAAAAAAATATTCGGCAATATAACAATGGACAAGAAATAATACTGATGAATGAAACCTTTTAACCACCAACGACATCAATAGTTAATTTGTATCTTGAGGCGTTAAAAACACTTGTTGGTACGTAAAAAAATTTTTTTTTGGCAATTGTCTTTCAAAGTTTTTTAATTTGTTGGTTGATGAGGATGTGGTGTCATCAAGTATAGGCCCGTGGCCGATGCAAAATTGCACGTATTTACGATAGGCGTAAAAGCGCAAACGATAAATATTTACAAAAACATATATATCTATTTACTTTTAATGTTACTCATTGCAGCTTACTGCCAAAACCATTAATTTTAAAACATTGAAAGCATTCCTTTGTACGAATGTAATAAGAAAATATTTAACAATGATTTATGATCATAACATGAAACTGTAACGGGCTTTAGAACATTCTAACAATTTTTTACAAATATTAGTAGTTCAAAGTTAGCAAGTTTTTCCAGCATGAATGAGCCGACTCTTCTATCCGATTAGGATACTCTCACTTGAAATTGATGTTATAGAGTATTGCTGTATCATGTATCATGCGGTTTATAATAGCGCCAGAGACTCTTTTCCAGCTTCTCTTGGAGAGATGTTAGGCGTGAGTTACACCATTGGTGTTGCAAGCGTCACGGTAACCAATTACAGTACCCGGTCATGGAAAAAGAAAACGCTTTTGTAGGACGTTCTCTCTGTCGTACTTCTCCCTCTTCTTCCCGACGTGCGAAGTCAAAAACCGGGTACTGTACCTGTAGGCGACTGTACAGTACGACATACGCATAGAAGAGTTTCAGGCCTACGGTTGTTTCGTAAGTAGCGTACAAGCTTATGACATGTCTGACGGTAAGCGGTTACCGTATGATGCAAATGGCCACACATCAACTGCAGCTATTCTGTCGCTGACAGGAGGGTACAAGATTCATCAATGGTTGTATCTAATGTTATTGTCATGTTCTGATCCCGTTATTTTTCCAAGGTTTTTTTCTATTGTTGCCAAATTTGATATTCTCTACCTAATATATATCTAAAAAAATCCCCGTCTAGACTAGGGAATGAAGTCGCATTATAGGTTTTACGACTTGTACCGGGCACATAGTATCTGGAAAAATTGTATCGGCACATTGAAATCACAACTTGTGCTGAAACCAAGTACTGAAAGAATTTTGCGATACAAATGTACCCGAGTTAACAAAATATGCAGTTTGACTTTAAATTCAAGTAACTAATTCCTTAATTCAAACTACGTGGTTTACTGCTTTTGCTTATACTGATGTCTTACTCCTTGTTTAATGATGATATTTTATAAACGTCACTACACTTACACTGCAGATAAACACAATTTTATAGCAGTTTTCGCAGTTATTGTACCTTTGATATTGAGATGATCTTCAAAGTATCTCACTAAATCTACGTAGATTCAAATACATCATAATAACATAGCATACTGCATCATATGAAAACGTTATCTCAGCGGAATTTGTTTGAAGAAAAAGTTATTTTTAAGCCTCTTGACGTCGTCGCATCGCCACACCTTCACCTTTTATTTATTACTTTGCACTTTTGTTATAAATTTGTCAGTAATAAAAACATTACAGCGGTATTAGCAGTTTAATTAGGGTTTCATGGTCAAATTGTTGTGTACACTATAATATTTAAGAGGTGGATTTTAATTAGGTCGAATTTTTTGTAAACATTCCTAACTTTTGCCTTGGTTAATTATGAAACCAATTAAGCATGTTGAATGGCACAAGCCATTCCATTTAGCAATGACAATCTCGTCCCAAAGGATGAACTGATGACAAACCTTCGTGTTGCCTTAATAGTCGCTGGCGAAGATACAGTGGCCTTTACCCGTATGCAATAATTACAAGAACCACTTAATTATTCGAAACATGATTTATGGTAATGAAAAAACCCGCATTAAGAACAAAAAAAGACGATTATGACACACACCGGATATAAAAAAAACATTACAACAAAGGAGATAATAGTATTTTTCAATGATTAGTGAGTAAAGGTAGCTAATAAGTACGTCAGCGATAATAATTGCAATCGGATTAAAAAATGTTTTGTCGCGTCGTCGGTCGAGATGTAAACGTTTTTACCATGAATCATGTTAATTGTGAATATTTAAATTACTTATAGGTAAAGGACGTCAGTCATTCTAAGGTAGACACCACATCATGACAAAGACATCCGTAAATTGCAGATTTATACTATTAGATCACGTCAGTTTATTTCATAGAATGGCAGCTTGGAATCTTTGTTAAGGCATCATGCAACCACACTATATCAAGTTATTATCCTGTTAGTGATCGTTTTCGGAGAAGTAAGATTTCCTGTGGTGCTATGATATAATTTAAATAAGTACCACAGACTCACCAGTGGGCGCAAAATTTAGGTGTAGGTGTCGAAGGAACTATGTGTCGTCAGTTATTTTCATTTCAAAATTGGCCCATTTCAAGTAGTTGACAAGGATTTATGTTAAGGAATTGTGAAAGTGCTTTCATGAGTCTCAATCATAAAATTTACAGATCACTGACTTCTCAAGCCATAATAAGCAATTGTGTGTATATTCTCACATTGCTACTCATAGTTCATATCATATTATTTTGTCAGTGATAACAATCCAATTGATTATTACTTAGTGTAGTAGGTATTTGATTGGTATGTATACCTGCTTATAATACTTATTTTTGTGCAGTATAATATGTAAGTACATTTTTACTGAATCAACCAATATGAAATAGACCAGATATCCAGAAAGCGTGTGGTCGACGCACCAGTTTACATCAATATAATATAGACTTCATAGCCTTCATAGCTGACCCATGGCAGATAGTTGCAATAGACTAACTAAAATTGATGTAGGACGACACACAATATCGAAGTGTATTGTTTTTTGAAGTTAGGAACCTTCTGTGTGTGAGAGCTACGAAGGCCTTATCTCCTCACTCTACTCTCTATCTTTCAATGGATAAAACGTTCAAACGGTAGCCGCTTAAAACATAGCGGTTTATGTTCAGCTTCAATTTTCTTTTTAAATCACTTTGTTATATAAAAAAGGTACCGTGCGCCACAAGAATGTAACCACTGAAGCAGAGAATATGACACAAGCAAGACCCAAAAGTTTCGAAACAAGTGATTTAATTTAAGAACGTTACGTATTGTTTACAAACGATATTATATATATCATCATTATCAGTATTTTGTTTTACTTACATCAAGGATCGCTTAAAAACGTGTATTGTTAAATTGTTTTGGCATGTATTGTTTGTTTACAAAAGAATAAAACGCGGTTACATGATAAGTATGGCTAAATTAATTTAGCGATATCCAAATGGATGTTGAGTTGAGTTCTATTTATGTAAAAAAAACATTACATATTTCAATCCACTTAGAAGATTGTTTCTATCAAATGAACGGATGTCATTATTATTAATTGGGACTATATATCTGTAATATAATTCTTCGAATTATATTATGTATTAAAAGTGACCGAAAAAAAGTCGTTTGCTCAATCGAATGCCGATTCCGGTTTAACTGATTCAGTTTTAATTCCATAGAATTAAGATTGCCGCTGTGAAGTTGGTTACAGAAAGCTGGGATTTTTGTAGTCCTATAAAATTTTTAATGCTTGAGTATTTTGGTGACTAATAAATATAGTTGAGTAAAATAATATTACCTGGAAATACACAAATAATTGAATAGTTTAAAATAACAGCAATATAGTAAGTAATTGGTTTAAGACTTTCACTGGTTTGACTGGTATTCAATTTCACCAAATTTTACCTGGCCTTAGTCATGAGGAAAATTTTATCTTTACTAAGTGGAAGATAATGTCAAGATTCTATAGAAAAAAAATATCTATCGAGACATAAGAATTAATTTCTATAGCCTGGGCACAATGACTTGAGCACCCAAGGTGGGGGGAATCCACCATTGCGGCGGTGAGACCGATCATGAAGGAGTGGTTGGAGAGGGACCATGGGGACCTCTCCTACCGGATGTGCCAGATGGTTACCGGACACGGGTGTTTCGGTAAGTATCTGTGGCGCATCCACCGGGAGACAACGCCGCAGTGCCAGCACTGCGAGGATCCTGGCGAAGACACGGCGCTCCACACGTTGGTGGAGTGCCCTGCGTGGGCGAGTCAACGCCGGGATCTCGTTGCGGTCCTGGGCGTGGACGTTCTCTCGTTGGAGACCATGGTGAGGGCCGTGGTCTCCGACGGGAGCAAGTGGCACGCCGCCGCCTCTTTCTGCGAGCAGGTAATGCGCGCGAAAGAGACGGCGGAGAGGGAGCGGGAAAGAACCCTGCCCCCCGAGTTTCGCAGTCTGCGGCGAGGACGCCGCAGACTCATCTACGCCCAGGACTACCGACCTCCATGATCGGGGCCTGAGGACGGCAGTTGGCCGACTCGCCGTCCTTACAGAAGCAGGCCGTGGCGGAGGCGTGTCGTGTGTGCCCTACACACGCCTGCCAACTCACCGAAGCGGGATAAAACCCGACCCCACCAGGCGAGGCCGCGAAGGCGGCCAAAGTCCGCCGGCAACCCTGGGGTTATCCTTTCGAGGGCTTACCCGGGCTGCCCGGCAACGGACACTTGGGGAGGACACCGTGCGGTTTTAGTCGAGACACGACATAACCACCCCCGGGGGGGTATCCGAAGGGATTTCCGCACGTAAAAAAAAAAAAAAAAAAGCCTGGGCACAATTAAACTGAGATACTGAGGAAATTATTATTGACACAAAATGATACTGAAAAATAATATTATGTTTAATTTTGCAATAGTTTTCTCTCGGTATTCAATTTCTAATATCGTTTCATTTTATGTTCAGTTTTTGTTAGGTAAAATATTTTGCATTTTCTATTTTGTACAAGGTGAATGACACAATTGAATTTAGACATTTGAATAAGTCTAAGTTTGTGACTGGAATTTAAATTTCTTTGTTAATTTCGAATTATACATTATCTTATTCATACTTTTATTTCTTCAGTTATTCAAAGCTATCGAGGACAATCCATTAAATATTCATCAGGGTAGAACGTGAAGACACAACAAGGTAGTTATCGAGTTTGTGCATATCAATGGAGTTAGCGTTACAAGTGGTAATGACGTAATCGTCGGCTTCCCTCGGGTGAGCGAGGTGCGCCCGTTGGCGTGCAGCTATTCTAATACTTTTGTACTTCGTAGAAGGTTGTATATTTTCCTGTCTCACTAATTTCATTTATACCTAGTACAGGAAGGTGTGTCTGCTGGCGAGGTAGATTTATGTTAGCAAAGAAAAAAAATACGATGAGCGTTGGAATACTTTTATTTATGATATTTTTAGTACATCAGAATGTAGTAGTGAACAACAAAATTTCGTTCAGTTCCGGGTCGTATTTGAGAATCTGACACTGGTTGGTACGAGTCGCCCAGTAGACCGGGCGCTACATGTTTTTACTATAATAAATCCGAGGACCGGCAACTATGGCCGGATTCCTATTCCAGAGACCTCGAAAAATTACACAACACATCTTGCCGCCAGGTATCATGGTCCCTATCGCAGGCGACTCAGGCACCGGAGGTCGCTTAACGACCTCCGTCCTCCATGAGCGCAGGCCTGGGGGTGGCAGGTGACAGAAGCAGGCCGGGACGGTGGGGCGACTAGCGCCCCTCCCCTAAACCGGGGCAAGACGGGGACACCACACAAACCCGAGGAGGCCATCTCGAAACAGGAGATGGCCCAGGGTCAGTCGGGGTGCGAGGGATATGCTCTATGAGCAACCTTACATCCCGGCGTCTTAAGACCCGAGACGGCGTGCGGTTTTAGTAGGTTCAAGCCCGACATAAGCACCCCCGCTGGCCGGCGGGGGTATCCGAAGGAATTTCCGCACGAAAAAAAAAAGGTATCATGGTCCCTTTCCGCCTATTTTTTTTTTCAACTTTTTCAATACTTGCTATTGGTCTACGACTTAGACAATATACCAAGTTGCAGCTAATCTCTTCTCAAATAAAATTTTGAAGACTATTAAATAAATTACTTTTTTAAAATGCCCAAAAAAAGTTTCTAAATAAATTACGATGGTTTTTCAAATGGATTCATATTTGTGAAGAGATTGTCTACAACTGCGTATCAATGTCATTGTCGTAGACCTATCGCAAATGTTGAAAAAGTTGAAAAAAGAAATGGGCGAAAATGGACCATCACACCTGCCAGCAAGATGTGTTTTGTAATTATTTGGGATCTCAGGAATAGGAATCCGGTCATAATTGCCGGTCCTCGAATATTGCATAGTCAAAAACCTGTAGCGCCCGGTGTACTATACGTCCCTAACGGCTCTATTACTCGTAATTCTCCGAAAACCTTTTATTATAAGCCCGCAATTTTACGCAAACATGTCACCAACAATGCTATTGATTGATACATTTATATTTCGAGAAATAAACTCGATTGTTTATTTGATAACCCGCTGAAGAATACTAATATAGCTAGATTACAGCTACCTTAAAAAAACGCCGTTAAGGGTCAAATAAATTCGAATCCAAGTCGTAACATCGTAGTACGTAGTCGTAGCTACACTGTACGAGTATCGTTTGGCTTAAGTACCACAATTGTACTGAACTCTTAAGTAAATATGAAGAAATGATACGTAATATATTATAGGCATATATGACAGGTAATTTGATTCTCCACGCACCGCCAGCAGCCTTGTCTCTTGAGAGATACTTACAGATGTAGGCGCAGGCTGCCTGCTCGCGCTGTACAATTACAGTATGAAGTCATTATTTTCTAATCACAGATGTGCATTTTATTTCAAATGGAATTCCTAGATTATTTCAATGATTGATTACTATGAATTTTTCACAGAAGTTTAGTTTTGTATGTTTAACTTTAAACTTTATTTAATTTTAACAGAATGAGCTTACTTTTCATCCGTGCTTTAGGTTCGGGGAAATTATGCTTTAGGAATATCTATTCATATATACGTAGTCGTAATCTTTTAACCCACTTCCATCCATGCCATCTACTAATCTGGCTGAAATTTGACAAAGGGATATATTATAGTCTAGAATAATCGATTATATTCTCTATCTATTTTCAGACGATACTTTTTATCCCAGGAATAGGTTCCCGTGGGTAGCGGGCACTGTATCAGAATGTATAGTTTTCATTTATGTGAAATGTTGATAGTAATCAAGATGGAGGCAAAAAGAGAGTAGCGCTCATCGCTGTGCTAGTTAAAAGGTAAAGTTACATTCTTCTCAGAACGAAAGGACTGGGTCAAGTGTCGACTGGAGAAGTACATTCCTAATATTGTGAGTTTAAATAGCAGCTTACTGTATTTCGTATTGTTTGTCAGTGTCGTAGACTTTATACTCTTTACTTTCCCCTCTGTAAAAGGCTATACTAACAATGACAAAGTCAGAAGTAAAAAAGATTTTACACTGCGATCGGCTAGAAATTTTATAGCCATAACAAACATAGTCTGCAGTTTATATAACCTTCTCTGTTTCGTTTACACAATGTGCAGAATGTGGTCATATAATTAGCCATAATACCAGGTTTTCATGACCATCTGAAGCTTTATAATGTCATGATCATAACCAAGGCTGCGGTTATTTTCAACCGGAACTGCGGTCGATGTTCGGGACCATAAGGAAATAAAAATATTGCTTCTGTATTGGAAATCCCTAGGTAAAGGCCAAGGGTGTATGAGGCCTGACTAACATCTTCCGGGACCAAGTGCAGCCTCATTTGCAGCCGTTACAAAGGTTGATTGACAGACGAGATTCTGGCGTAGGCTTTTAAAACAGGGAAGACAAAAAAGGAAGAATATATGAGCGGGCCCCAGGCTCCAAGTGCAAGCTTTGAATGCAACCGGGATTAGCTCCCGTATGATAATAATGCATAGGATAATAATTGGCCTAGACCAGGCGATACAAAGGGTTCGGTTTTGACTGAAACACGCGACTAACAGAAGGTAAATAATATGTACACCCACTTGCACCGCAAATTATGACGACACATTTTGCAAGGAGACAATGGGAATAAATAACGGAAGATGAGCTTTGTCCCAGTTTGCGCAAGACACATTCAGAAGCCGACAAGCGGCGTAATAACTTCAATGCGAGGCAAGCCGTCTGCGGTTCCACAGGAGGACGCAGTCTGTCAGGGTTCCCAGAGCTTTCTTGAGTGGGGTATCAGTGGGCTAGTATTTTAAATATCATGTTTATCGATTAGATTCCGTCAAGGTCACTTGATCGTTAGTCCCTGAGAAAAACCTAATACCCTAAGCATCATAAAAACTTGAATAATGTGTTGATGATGATGCGTTGAAAGACCGTAGTATCATTCGAATTAATAAGAATAGTTTTAATGGAATAAGTTTGAATTAGGAATTTAATTAAATCATATGTTGACCTAATAATAAGAACAAGTATGAACTATGATTAGAATATTGTCGAACAATTCTAGTGTTACATTGAAAACGAAAATTTTAATGCACCAATAAATGCGCAATTGTGACGTATATATTTATTAGATACCTGCAAATATTTATAGTACCTACTATCTATAGATATGCTTTCTTCACAGAACTGTCACATAGAATATTACTTTTATCGGTTATTGCTTATAACATGACCTTCTATCGTATCAGGATAATAGATCTAGATCAAGATATCCCTGTAAGAAACAATAAATTACGTATTATCAACAATGTTAATTTTCGCATTATCTATACATAGTAATAGCGCCGTTTCTTTTTTTTTCCGTGCGGGAATCCCTTTGGATACCCCCCTGCCGGCTAGCGGGGGCGGTAATGTCGGGCTTGAACCGACTAAAACCGCACGCCGTCTCGGGTTTTAAAACCCTGGGCCATCTCCGGTTTCGAGATGGCCCCCTCGGGTTTGGGAACCACGGTGTCCCCGTCTTGCCCCGGTTTGGGGGAGAGGCGCTAGTCGCCCCACCGTCCCGGCCTGCTTCTGCTGGCGTGACAGGCGGCCTCACCTGCCACCCCCAGGCCTGCGCTCATGGAGGACGGAGGTGGTTAAGCGACCACCGGCGCCTGAGTCGCCAGTAATAGTGCCTACCTACCTACGATCCAAATGCAAACGTCAACCTACTAGGTATGTATCCATCCATGTAGCATACCTAAAACCAAAAGAATATGCCACTTAACCTAAGATAAAGATACATTTACTAAAATCAGTTAACAGAATATGTCCCATAACAATAACGAAAAATACATATATTTAAAATAATAAATGGAAAGCATTGAATTTTCCAAAAATAAAATGCTTAACCCCGCCGGCCAGCGGGGGCGGTTATGTTGAACCGAATAAAACCGCACGCCATCTAGTTGCCTATAGTTACTGATACATTTTCCGTTCATCTTTATCCAACGTTTACTATAACGTATTTCTCAGCCAATGCAACAACTCAACCAAATATTATTACGGGAATCATGGAACAAAGAATGTTGTCAAACAACTTCCCAGAAAAAATTATCTGCTAATGCTGTAGCACATAATAATAATAAGCACTTCAAGTTAAGGCATTTTAAAAAATAATACTTTGTTTATAGAGTGTATCATTTCATCTGTGCTTTGGAGCTATTATATCATTAACCAATTAAACTAAATAAAAAATGCTTTGAATGACACCTGCGCACAAGTACCTATACATAGGTATCAATCTAGAGAGGGACTGGTGTATGTAGATATCACGAACTACTAGACAAGTTTATAGAAAGGTCTTCGGGTAACCTATACTATATCCTACTGATTAAAGAACAGTAAGAACTATGTAGGTATGTCGAAGTTTGTAGATACTTTTTTATAAGTCTATGTTTAAAAATCATACTTAATACAGGTACTAATGATGTAAGCAATATTTGCCAACATTGGAACTGAACAAATTTTAATAGATTTGTACCAAGGAGTGCATGAAAGCTAATTATGATGAATACTGGTAGTCATTGAAATAAATTAAAGCTTTCTAATGGTAAAAGATAAATAAGTCCAATTAATCTTTCTATAAACATAAAAAAGCCAAAAACATAAAGTCAAATATTTCTCACTAGTATCAAGTTATCAAGAATTTTTGAGTATAAAACTCCACGTCTAGTTGTTACAAAATCTATGTTGGATACGCCGCGAGGCAGACTCAATTATCTATAGTAGCTAGGTGCCCAAACACATACATATGTATTTTTGATTCTCTCCGATAATAATGACTGTGGCTTCGCCCAACCGTAATTGCATCTCGGGAACTGGGGAGGTAAACGATGGGGTTACGCTCCGTAAGGCCTCATGACTTGATAGTTTTTTTTTAAAAGTTGAAAGAACTCTTTGGACTAGCGCTTCTCTTTCTAGCAACGCTGGTCTGATAAGGACGGAGCGCTAAGTTCAATATCCATTAACTTTTTTTGTTATTCAACCACGCTCTGATTGTTACCGCAGCTTCGTACAAGATGAAATATTTTGGTTTTTATAAGGACCATCAAAACCTTTCTCTGTTGCTATAATGGAATTTTATTGTAAGTACATCTCTGGTAACGTCGCCATCAACATCAACTCCAAAAATTACTCACCTCTGTTTTATAATTGGTGTATTAACAAATAGTTCATAACATCTACAAGTAGGAATTTAGTAAGCAGAATTATAGATATCTAATACACAAACAGTATGCCTGTTAAAATTAACGATCCATTGTTTATTGGGCCTTTAGAAATTTCGTAAAGAAAAATATCTAGATTTGTCTGTCTCGGAGATCGAATTTGGAGTCCATACGATACGGTAATCGTAACGTATCATATGGACTCAGCAGCCACAGTTTTGGTTTAAATACGATTGGTAAACATTAAATTTTTAGGTAGATTAAGGGCACGCCGCAATAGCGGCGGTAAGGCCCATCATGGAGGATTGGCTGGAGAGGCGACACGGAAGCCTCTCCTACCGACTGACGCAGGTGATCTCAGGGAAGGGGTGCTTCGGGGACCACCTGCATCGGATCAGGAAGGAGCCAACGCCTGCGTGTCATCACTGCGACGCGAGCGAGGACTCAGGGCTGCACACGCTGGCGGACTGCCCGGCGTGGGAGGCGCCGAGGCGTGACCTCGTGGCAGCCATCGGGGTGGGAGTCCTCTCGCTCGGCAGCATGATTGCGGCAATGGTGCGGAGCGCGAGCGCGTGGGCCGCCGCCGCCTCCTTCTGCGAGCATGTAATGCTCGCGAAGGAGGTGGCGGAGCGCGCCCGGGAGAGACTTAGAACTCTCCCGGTCCGCCGAGCCCGCAACTTGCTCGCCGCGCGTCGCAGGCAACTCAGGCGCCGGAGGTCGCTTAACGACCTCCGTCCTCCATGAGCGCAGGCCTGGGGGTGGCAGGTGAGGCCGCCTGTCACCCCAGCAGAAGCAGGCTGGGACGGTGGGGCGACTAGCGCCCCTCCCCCAAACCGGGGCAAGACGGGGACACCGTGGTTCCCAAACCCGAGGGGACCATCTCGAAACCGGAGATGGCCCAGGGTCAGTCGGGGTGCGAGGGATATGCTCTATGGGCAACCTTACACTCCGAGGTATTAAGACCCGAGACGGCGTGCGGTTTTAGTCGGTTCAAGCCCGACGTAGGGGGGTATCCGAGGGGATTTCCGCACGAAAAAAAAAAAAAAAAAAAAAAAAAAAGGTAGATTTCGATGAAATCGATCTACCTATTGGTTTCTTGACTACTGTCGAATTTAAAAAAAAAATCTTCATAGAAGGTCTAGTTATGACCCCCTGAGTCCGAAATGACCACTGGTCAGAAAGTTTATATATATATGTATGTATGGTTCCACTTCCCAAAATTTGCGGCACTCTCACGGTCGCATTTTTGCCCCGATCGCTTTCAAACTGCGGTCAAAAATTGCTTGGGTATAAACTTAGTTTAAGTTCGTGAACAGGTGGAATCCGGCCTAAGGGGACGGTAGGGCCTCACTTTTTGTGAAATCAGTTTTTCCTCAAAATTTCACTTTCCATGAAAGATATTCGAACCGTTCTAATTTTATCCCATAGTATACATGAATATCAACAGCTTTTAATTATAAACCTATAAGATTAAAACTTTAACTAAAAGTGGAGGGGGGAAAAACCAACATTTTTCGGGAAAAAAATCATAACTTCGAACCGGTGAACATTCTTGCTGTTGGAAACACTTTTAATCGATAGGCCATTTTTAGGTCTAAAATAAATGTCTGATAAGTTTTTCGCTAAAAGTTACCGTTTTCAAGAAAAAAAAATTAAACATGTTAAAAATATTGTTTAAAGTCCGTAGTTATATAAAATAATATTAATTGCTTCACGAAATCTACCTGTGCGTTCCCCCTGCGGGAACGGATTTTTTTTTCTTTGCACGATTCTCTGAATTTGTATTCTAATAACGTGCTACAACCATTATCTTAAAAGTAAAATGGCATTCAAACTTAAATCTAGGTAGTCATTTATGAGTCAAAGTACACAGTGTATTGGACATAATAAATATGTGTGAAGCAAGTTATCATAAGACGCGGGCGTGTAAATAATTACCTTCAGTATCTGTAACACTTTATCAATTAATGTTTGACCAGCTTATCTCTATTAACAGGTATAAAAGTTTATTTTTACTAATATACTGACATTTCAATACCTTCGTTACTTTAAAAAAGCAATCAAATGCGGAGCTGTGGGTGAAGTTTAAATACTTTATATAACCCTTTAATAATAACCAGAAATCCCACAACATGAGATCATCTGTATTACAATCTTTTAATGAATAGAAGAATACATTCTCACTCGGTTGTCTACCCCCATATGACCATTGATACCTAAAAAAACACTATTTTTGCTGTATATCAGTCTTCAGGCTACCACCTACTACAAACATAAAGACTAACCTGTATTTTTTTCATTATAGTGGAATCTTTTAAGGTATAATTTAAGATACCTCACGTAGTTCGGAAGTTTACTCACAGATGTTATAACACATGGACGTCTATACGATCTCTAGATAAAGAACCTGTCGGTGTGATTCATGTGTTATTATATTAATAATTATATGTCTTAGTTTTTTGTTATAAACTTGTCAGTAAACTGGTTACGTTTCCAATGTCAAGGTTTAAACATGAAACGTACGGCGTAACTGAACCGCGACGGCGCGGCGCGATGCTGGTCGAGGAAGGTTCGACAAAATAAAAGGGATTTAATTATCTTGGTCATGCTTCCAACTTTGCTTTTTTATACTTTAAGGCAATAAGGTAAGTAAGTTATGTAGCATACGGGTTTGATAGCAAGTGGTTACCGTGGTCTATAAGCCCGCGTAAGGTGCTTCGGGACCCAAGCCAACATCACCTGCTAGCCAGTTACATCTGCTGACGGACGATGCTCTGGCGGTAATGAGTTCGAGGGTCAGATTGCAGTAAAAGCCAAGATCAACCAAAAATGAAAGAGCAGGAGAGTAAAGTAAAGTGCCAGGTTAGGATGCGACCGGGATGATGATAACCGTGGCCTATGAACGTCAGTAACACCGAAGATTTCACTCGCTTCAGAGGGTAGCAGGGAGGGATAAGAGGAGAGTGGGGTATAACTTAACATATTAAGTGTAGAGTGGTACCTGAATCGAATCTAAGTCGTGCTTTAGAGGAATAGCTCTAACGCCTGGAATGGAAACTTTTACTTTTAGAACTTTTAGAACCATTTTATTATAGGAAAGGCCAGGTTACGAGTACCCGCAACCAGCGAGCATACTGTAAGAAAAGAATGATTAAAGTAGAAGAAGCGAAAGGTCTAAGGATCGTAACAAGTGGAATGTTGAAATTTTTTATCTCTTACTACCCAATGGGAAATGTAAAGTGACTTTATGTGTGTATGCTTACTAGATTCATTGACATTGGCTTTATTAAATTTTCTATGCCTACATAATGGACAAACCTAAGTTAACATAAGAATCATCAGCAATACGTCTTATTAATATCTCATTGTTACACACAGCACACACGATCCACGAGTTTTATTTATGTTGTGAGATTTGTGTAGATTTTTCGTTTTATGAGTCAAAATTGTTCTGGAAACTTCTTCGTGCCGCATTTTACTTATAGATGCCAAAATAGAAGTAAATATTGTTCACAACATTTTATTTATACCACTTCAATAGGATACTAAGAAACTAGTAACTGCTTGTTGTTCACATAGTAAGCGGGTGGCCTTGATATATTTTATGTTTAATCGAAAACAGAGATGTATAGATACTTACTTTAAAAAAATGCCGGTTTTCTTAGATCATTCTTACTTCTGATACCTGCCGGCTGTACCCATAAACCGGATGGATTAGCTCAGACATTTCCTGCCCTTTAAGTATGTATTTTACGTCAGAATTACTTCGCTCGTAAACACAAGCTGGAGCCATTTCTACTAGTTTCATCGTTACTTGTAAGGGGGGAACGAATTAAGAATTTAACAACATAGGTTTCGACCTCGAAAGTCTCCACTCAGCCAGATGGTCAGATTTATTTATCCTGTGGTGCGGTAATTACTCATTTGGTATGAGAGTGTTTGCGATGCAACAACAAATACAAAGGTACCTATAACGTCAATCTCTGCACAACTTCTGTATATGAGTAATTGCAATAAAATACCTTCATATTCAGGTTCTTCAGTTGTCCGAGATAAACCTGCTAGGTAGAGTTTTAATTTTGTGAATTTGAACTAAGGAAATTTATTTAACTCGAGCCCTCTTTCCAAGTGAGCTACCGACCTTCATATCTTAACACTTTCCCTCTCTATAATAGAATTATCATTATCATGTTCGCGTTAGTCCCGGCCGCATCCGAGGCTCTCAACTCGGAGCCCGGGGTCCTCTCTATAATGCAGTAAGTTCCCTAAATATGAACTGCCATAAGGTTTTCTTTGAACAAAACTTGGAACATTAAATTTGAATCGGTATATTTCATTTTATTCAGTAAAGAAATAATATGAAGTATATTTGAGTCTCACAATCTCTAGTTTAATTTTAGACCACTAGGTTTTTAACATTGCTGATATTAAGGTAGTCGACATTATATTTCATGAATATTATGAAGTACGATACCATATCATGTTTATCTTGGTTTCAAGTACCTAGAGGCGGATTTGGGTATTGAATAATCAGATATTTGTGACCTTGCCTGTAGGTAACATTATTTTTGAACTATGGTTAAATACAACATCAAAATACCTACTAGGCGACGTAACGGTATAAAAAAATGACTAGGGAATGCACGAATAGCTCATTGATTTTATAATCGAAGTACCCATACAAGTAATCATAAGTTATACTTAGCTCTACATATTTAAGAAATATTAGTATTAAATTACGATAAAAAAGTGTGTGTGTATGTGTGCGTATAAAATTTGCATTTCATTAATTATGGGTCAATGGATTTATAACTAATCAAATCTTTTGTAACATAACACTTCTCTATGTACCAGGTTACCAGGGCAATTCAAATAAATTGAACTACGTAGAGCGAAAGAATTTTGTTTATTCGTGAGAATAAATCAGTTTCGTGCATACTGAGAGAATATTTAATTGTAAGAATTAGTATATTAGTGTATAGTTGGTTTTAGCACATTCCGATTAAATGAATTTGTCATAAAAAATAAAAGTTCTACAGAATTAATTTCACTAAGCGACTTGACTTACTGTGGTGTAATGATGCCATGGTGGCTAATTGCTCAAATGGAGTTTTTTGAGTTATGTATGACGGTGTAATTATTTATGAATATAGTAATTTATTCGATTTCGTGTCTAGAACCTTAATGGATAACTATTTTATAGATATAATCTCAATGTTAATTAAAAACAAACTGTTTTGTAATCCATTATAACATGAATATTTGCGTACCACATTCGAGAATTATTGATCTATGTGATTTATTTTATTATTTATTTAATGATTTACAAATGTTATTTCTTTGGATTACTTATAACACAATCAGTGGTGTTCATATTTATTTTACTTTGGGGGAAAATATCCCCGGGGTACGAGGGAAATGCCTAATTTTCCGAAAGGAATTTCCACACGAAAAAAAAGGGTAAAATTAAATTAATTAACAATATAAAATAAGATACGATACGATTAGAGAGAGATCCGATTCTCAGCACTCCATGGATTCACCGTGCGGTCGCCGGGTCCATAGCGTGGTACAGAGAGGAACACCATGACGGCGACTGGGACTTGCGACCCAGATGTAGGATTAGGGTGGCCACCTTGTGATGCATTAGCGCTCATCGCCACCGTCAGTAGTGTTCCCCCCCTACCTATCCAAATTTGGTAAGATCCTAACAATGCCGCTTTTGATATACGTTTTAGTAAAGAGATTACTGAAGCTCTTGGTAATCCGAGGTCTATAAGTAAGTTGTACAGGGTTTTAGCTGGAATTCCCCTTGCTCCTACTTCTACGGCGTAGAGTTTAACCACGTAGCCGTTTTTGGTTAACTCGTTAGTCAAATCAAAGTATTTGTTTGTCTTTATAGTGTGGTCTTTAGGTATATTAGTTTCCCACGGTACTGTGAGTTCTACAAGCACTGCACGTCTATGCGATCGTGAAAAAAGGAATATGTCGGGTCTGGATGATGAGGCACAGACATCCTCCGGTATCCTATAGTGCTTCTCATAAGTGTCTACGAGTATTGTCCAGTCAACGGCAGCTATCAAAATTGAATATGGCTTTTGAGGTGATTTCTTTGAGCAGAATTCCTTTACAAACTCAATGTCATTTCTTTGGTTTGTGGTTAATCCTTTTTTCGCTCTAGCTACCGCCAAACTTACAGCCTCACGTATGATTTCTAATACCTTATCATGACGGCCCGAGTAATGACCCCGGTTTAATAGCGTTTTACAACCCACTAGTAGGTGCCTAGCCGTACCAGTTGCTTCACCACAGGAGTTACATGTTTTATCTGTGGCTTTTCTCCATCTGACCAGATTGCTTTGGTCAGGGAGGGTCATCATACATCAAGAAGAAAACACGTATTATTCGTAAAAGTTACAAACTGATGTCATTTCTTTATTTACTCCGACTAAGGGTTCTAGGCAATAGTGTCTATTGATTTGATTTTTATTTAACGTTTCCGTAAGGTACGGAAATGTTAAATAAAAAATCAAACGACTCTACAACTTAACAAATACACTAAAAGTTAACTAATGTTAGTGTGTTCTTAATGCTAAATTAACCAATCTCATTATCGCGTGAGAACTTTAAATCAGGAAATTAACCAACATAGTCTTTTAATCCATTTATTTAATTTAGGTGCTAACACTAATTAGTGAGAATTTATTTATTATTGAACATTATTATCACAAAGGCTGGGCCATATCCGTTTCTCAAGGAAATAATTGCCTGCCTGTCATTTGGCAGTAGCGTGCCGTCATCCATTAGGTATATAGCTAAAGAAAAATTATAATACTGTCAGGAATACGTTTTCGCTAATGAAAATAACCTAAGTGATTTGTATCTTCCTTGTATTTGTATATATTTTTAGTTTATTTGCACGTGTTTTTTCACTTTTAAATGTGGGTGTCAGTGGCGGATAATGTCTTCTATGACAAGCTGCATAAATCAAAAATTGTGTCGCTGTCCGGGGATCAATGGTCAAACAATAGATAATGAGTTAATGAATTTTGGCTACAGTCTGTAATCTACGCGTGAAAAGGGTGATACAGAGTACTCTTTGCATTGTATCACCTTTTTCGACTGAAAGAGAATGCCTACAGACTGATTGACTGAATAAAAAATTAAAAGCTATGATAAGTCACATCATGCAACTAGGATTAATGTTCAAATGACGATGATGAATGACTTTCGCGCCACTTTGTTTAGAGACATATATTTTTTAATTGTTCACGAAAAAACGGTTTTTAATTAATTGTACAGCTTATTATCTGCGTATTATTTACGTTGGTATTATCAATGACAGGACGTAAAAAATTATTATAAAATAAGTGAGCCCCTACTAACTCACTATAAATTTAATATATCAGGGCGGTTATTACGGCTTCAATATATTATGCCGCACCGTCTGAGTTTGACCGTTTGTTATTTGCAGTGAAAAGAAATGCCCACATGAAATACAGTTTTTTTGCAAGTTCAAGGTAAAGTTGCTATGAATAGGCTTTAACACCCTGTAATGTACAATGTAGATATGGTTATGTATGTTTAAGCCGGATATCCGGTCCGCATTTCCCTCTAATACTTTACCCGTACCGCGGCCACCCTCTTTTGCTAGCAATCCGCATTGATTTGCATAACTAATTTGAAGTATTTTCTTTTAAACGACCGCGACTTCACCAACCAACTTATGGTAAACTAGAAAATGTATCATTATTACAAAACCTGATGCTTAACCTAAATCATACAGCATACCATTTTATGACTTTTTTGCCAAATTAGATATATAGACATTTTGGTTAATGATGAACTGTATATGTATACCTACGGCTTTTATTTGGCACGTCACGCTCGGGAAGAAGAGTGAGAATCCGGTTAAGATAGAATAGCTTCGGTTTTGTAGAGCATTTTCTCTGAAAATTCAATTGAACAAGATTCTATATCTTTTACACATAAATTTTCAATTTATATATATTATTATTGCGATCAATATCTGTAATTTTTTGGGTTCCGTAGCCAAATGGCAAAAAACGGAACCCTTATGGATTCGTCATGTCTGTCTGTCTGTCCGTCCGTATGTCACAGCCACTTTTTTCTGAAACTATAAGAACTATGCTGTTGAAACTTGGTAAGTATGTGTCCACCCCCCCCCTCCGCTATAACTTCTAAAGTTCTAGAATGATAAAACTAAAAAAAATATATGATGTACATTATTATGTAAATTTCCACCGAAAATTGGTTTGAACGAGATCTAGTAAGTATCGTAAACCGCAATTTACCTTTCAGCTTAAAAACAGCAAAAAAAAACCCAAATGTACAAAAAGAAAGAAAAACATTATTGTTACTTGCTGCTACGGAACCCTTCGTGGGCGAGTCCGACTCGCACTAGGCCGTTTTTTTTTTCATCATTTCAACACGTAGTTTGTTGAACTGATGGAAAAAAGTAGAAAGATATATTACATGCAATGATCATATGTATGTAAGTCTTTATTGTGAAATTATGATGAACGAGGCGGCAAAGCGATTGATACTAGCTTGGCGTAGTTAAATATCGTAATCTTTACAAGCTGCCAGATAAACAGCACGAGCCAATATTTGCATGGATAGCAGCTGTCGCTAGTGTAGAACATACGTGTGGCAAATAGCCATCATGGTGGGCACTGTCCACATACACATTGTTTAGTTTGTAGATAGATAGGTTCATAGAGTCACGCCCGTAATCCTAGAAGGATTAGGCAGAGGTTGGTGAATAAACACTTACATTTCACCAACCTCCGTATTCGGTCCTACATTATAGAGGGGTGAGCCTGTTCACTGGCGTTTTTCTTAACTCACGCTGACATATGGGCTGTATATTGTAGCATGTAGAATAACCCTAACCCTTATTCGCCTTGTATGACACCCTAGGTGACGCGATGGGTTGGCCTTTGTATTTTACTGCACCGGAAATCACGCGGGACTTATCTAATCTGTGGTAAGTTCAGCTATGGAATGATTAAATTGCCTACCTAAAAAGGTGGGAAATCGAAATGAGCTGACTGGTTTAAAATACATTAGTAGTTAGTTAATTATAATATTTAGTTTAGTCATTTTTGGGTTCCGTACCCAAAAGGTAAAACGGGACTCTATTACTAAGACTCCGCTGTCCGTCCGTCCGTCTGTCACCAGGCTGTAGGTATCTCATGAATCCAGATCATGAATCCGTGATAGCTAGACAATTTGAATTTTCACAGATTATGTATTTTTGTTGCCGCTATGGCAACAGAATTAGTATCTGTTGCCATAGTGGCAACACCGCAAACCGAGTAAAATAAATATTTAAAGAGGGGCCCCATACAAGAAACGTGTTTTTTTTGTCGTTTAATGCTTGACAGTAATAACGGCAGCAGTAGAGTATTCACAGAATATTTAGTTGAATATTCATTTCAAAAATAAATAATTAAATTAATATAAATTAAATTAAGTGGAGCTTCCATTGTATAGATAACTAGCTGATGCCGTGCCGTGACGGCGGCTCCGCCCGCGCGGATGATGGTTATCGTGTTTTGGTCATAACTCTGGGACCTACGCCAGATTTTTAAGTCTGACCAACACCTGTCTAATAGAAAAAAAACGGTTCCCGCAGGGGGAACGCACAGGTAGATTTGGTGAAGCAATTAATATTATTTTATATAGAGAACTACGGACTTTAAACAGTTTAATTTTTTTTTCTCGAAAACGGTAACTTTTAGCGAAAAACTTTTCAAACATTTATTTTAGACTTAAAAATGGCCTATCGATTAAAAATGTTTCCGACGGCAAGAATGTTCACCGGTTAGAAGTAATGATTTTTTTCCCGAAAAATTTTGTTTTTCCCCCCTCATCCCAGGCCATTTTTAAGCCTAAAATAAATGTCTGAAAAGTTTTTCGCTAAAAGTTAGCATTTTCGAGAAAAAAAAATTTAACTGTTTAAAGTCCGTAGTTCTCTATATAAAATAATATTAATTGCTTCACGAAATCTACCTGTGCGTTCCCCCTGCGGGAACGGATTTTTAAATATCTCAAAACTACAGACACGACTAATTTACAATTTTATAATAGTATAGATGGTACGGACCCCTTCGTGCGAGAGTCCGACTCGCACTTGGTCGGTTTTTATAATACATATTACCTTAGTCATGATGACATAGCATTTATTATGTTTGTAAAGACGGAAGCGTCGCCATAGAGCGGAGGCTTTGACTTTGACACAGCTACAATAGCCGTAATGATACAATTGGTTCGATTATGAAATTTTGTTGTTCGGAAACTTCACCTTACGGAGGCATAGCTTTATTTATCAAGTAGGTAATAAATATTTTTTTATTTAAATGCTACTAGTAACGTAAATTCTTGTATTAGGAATTGCCTGTATTGCGTTGTTCACGTACCGAAATTCTAATATGGATCGAAACCACATTCTCTGAATTGCAAGCCTTCGATTTATCTATTATGTTACTGCCGCATTTTATTTAAGTAAGTATAATGTAGATACCACTTATAGATCTATATGTACGTACTTACCTACTACCTACCTACCCCTAGTATGAGGTTATTAGTTACGGAAACAAAGTTTTCCAGTGCTACGCGCATCTAGCATTACTGTAATTGGTATCAATGTGTGGGCCCCACCAAGTAAACCAACCTCACATGCAAGCCGCCTGCCACCTGCTGATTAACGGTTGAGGTTCTGGTGCAGGTTTTCCTCTTGTGGTTAGGAGGTCAGACGACAGTCACTCCCATAAAAGCCGCATAAGCCTATATAATCTAAAAAAGGAGGAGTAAGCGGACCCCGGGTTCCGAGGTGAAAGCCTTGGATGCACCTGGGAACCACGCTACTATGATGATGATGATGACAGGCATATATTTGAGCTACTCACTCTAAAATATTTTTTTTAGGCGAGCTCACGAAATTTTTGCTTACCAGTAGTCAGATACGATACCTACTAAGGTATTTGACCCAGCCTGGCCCAGATGAGCTTCGAACTGGTTTACAAGCCAAGATAAATAAATAAATAAATATTCTACGACATTCTACAAGCGCTTTCTAGACCCAAAGTAAGCATAGTTTAACTAGCTTGTGTTATGGGTTACAGTATACTTTTTTTTTTGAAGAGGAAAACAGACATTTATTCATGACAAGCCTGCGACCTACAAGCATTTTTTTGGAATTGTTTCAATTTTAATATCATTATACCTGGACAGTCATGTGTGTACCTGCATAGTTTATACAACGACCTTTTTAAAAGCAATTATTTGTAAATAGGAGTGTATTCATAGGTATTAGTCGTTAGGTATTATAATTAATGAGATGAGGCAACGGAGGCATGATGATCTACAATGGCTTATTCGTCACGGCGCCGTATGAGCCGCTGACGACTTCATTCAGCATTCGCATCTTCGTCATAGCTGTCACATCACGAGTATTTGTTCCAAGTAGAAGCAGTAGAAACTACATATATTAAGCGTGCCAGGGTCGTCGTCACTCACCAGAACCAGTCATAAGGACATCGTTCAAAACAGATGTTTAACCTGGTTTAACGGTTTGTTTATTCATGCGACATTAAAATGTCAAGCTTGAGCTTTGCTATTAAGGCTATTAGTTGTTTAAAATAGGATTTTTTTGTTTGTTTGTATATTAAAATGTAGTGGGACATAGGAATGTAACTGTAATAGGGAATTGGGAGGGTGTTTGACTGAGTAGTCAGTTAAGAAGAACATATTGAAAAACTTCTAATAGGAACATGATCTGTGGTCTTACTCCCGATTGAATAGGTGATAGACCCGCAGTAGGCATTCAGGTCAATGGGGGTCAATATAATGGGCACATTTAAGCAGTTGAAGTTTTTAAATATAAATAAATAAATATTGTAGGACAAAGTACACAACGCCATCTAGACCCAAACTAAAAAGAGCTTGTCATATGGGTTCTAGAATGCGGATAAACATACTTGAATACTTTTTTTTTGTAAATAAATACATATTAAGTATACATATAAACACCCAGACCAATGCAAGCATACATATTTGCACTGAGCGGGAATCGAACCCGCGACCTCTGGCGTAGCAGTCGAACGCACTACCACTACGCCACAGAGGTCGTCAACTTTAAGGCACTCGTCATCTTCCGAGCGTAATTCCGGTTGAATCCAATGCCTTGGAGCCCGAGTTAAGTTCTCCTGCTCCTTTCTATTATTTGGTAAATTTTTGCTTTTACGGGAGTGACTGCCGTCTGACCCCCAAACCGAGGAGAAAGCCTGAGTCAGACCGACAATCAGCAGGTGAGGTTGTCTTCGGCCGCGAAAATCTTGGCGAGGCCCCATACACTCAGACCTTTGAGGCACTAACCCCAAAATATAAATTCTCTTTGAAATAGTAGACACTTCAAAACATTGGATCAAGATACAATAATACTTGGTTATAAAGAACGAAAATGAACGTTAGAAACGATTAAGATTGTCTCTAATGAATAGGGATGGTGACAAAAAACATATTGTCGAAAAATGTACGCTTTATAATAATATAATAAACTGCTAAAGTGATCATTATCGAAAATGATACCAAAAACTGTTACTTATTAAAAAACATGACGGTACCAAAATCGGCAAAATCCTACAGATATTGCATTCACTTTATCTGTCTTTTGTATTCAAAACAGTAACTTTAGCAATGCAGCATGCAAATTTTTCCGACTGAAAGACACGTTTAAGGCATACTATGGTAATAAATAACAAAAAAAATAACCGGCCTATATCACGAGATGCCACCCATAATAATATTTGAATAATTTGTAATCGAAATATTTAACTTTTTAGGATCTATATCTATCTAATCTTAGGAGGTTATTCGAACACCGTTGGTATGTTCTGCCTCAGAGCCCGAAACGACCTAGGCTCCGCGGTAGATCTCGATGTTCAACCTTTATGTGTTGGACTCAATTTAAAATTACAAGAAAAAATTACCGTAATAACTGTTGCAATAGTTTATTCGTATCTTAATGTCAACTGAGAATTTCATTCATATTTCAATTTTAATCTTCCGATCATTGATATGATTGACTCTAAACGGCGACAATCAATCTAAATTTCAAACACTGATATGAATATACCTAACCTGTATGTTATAAAAATTATACCTAAATTACGTAGGTAGGTAATTTAATATGAAGAATGAATGAATCGATTTTTTGCAGTGTAATTGTTAACGATATTTTTTATTGCTTTATTACCTCCTGCTGAAATGTAGGTATCTATGTTATATGATGTGGTAAAATTTGGTTTTCTTTGTTACTATTGAGTCATGCTTCAGAATTACGTACGTGAGTGTTATTCAGATTTTATCACCAAGTAATGTCTATATTTTAGACTCCAATAATAAAGGCAGTAAGCCGTTTCTGCAATAAGGAATGCAAAAACAGGGTCTATGATTCCATAACCGGGGCGGAATCCATATTGACACTCCGAGAGTGTACACTTCTGTCGAATCCGGGAGTTAATTAGCCTCTCGAAGAGCTATGTTGTTGGACATTACCTTATACCGTGGTAATTGCCTCCATTGACTTAAGAAAAAAATATCGTAGAAAAAAAAAACTCTTGTCCGCAGAGCAGTCTGCCCTTCTCCAGGCGTTACCGCTGGCACTAGTCCTTGATTTGGATGGAGATCCGGTGGCTTCACCTCTTTATGCTGCTTTTCAGGAGCTTGTGGAAATAAGTTTGTCATCTCTATTTATACGCGACTTCCTCTTAAAACAGATTGCCTCCAGGATCTTTAACATAGCGGCACTTGAAAATATCCTTTACTTTGACAATGGAACACTTATATATCTATAAGCATTCCAGGTTACCAGGGGCAAAAGCTGATAAGCCCCTCAGACGATTCCAACTTGTCGTACAGCGGTTGCAAGTGATCTTGTCTGGCTCTGACTACTGCTCTCTTAGTGGCGCGCTTAGCATTCTCTGCAGTCGCGTCACGTGGCAGTCGCGTCTCAGTCGCGTTCAAAAGATTAGTACGCTTGCTACTTTTTAAAGAGGACTTTCTACACCTAAGTCTCCTTCTGACCTGTGTCCATGCACCATCAAGTCTTCCTATCACACTTGCGTCGATCCTTAGACATACCGAGCTCTGCCCCCGCCGATCCAAGAATAACTGCCTGAAGCTTGTCCCAATAATCCTTTTGATTCGCTTTCAGCAACTTGTCGCCGATAGCTGAGGTAAACCTCTGGGATGTGTTGATGCACCAATTTGTCTACCGTATCAAATGTCACTTCTTGTCCACGAAACACCTTCTCACCTAAACTATGTTCCAAAAAAGGTTGGTATATTGTACGAATAGACGACCAGTCAGTGGCTTCCTGCTTGCAGACCATGTCTAATCGTTTAGCGAGTTTTGGACACAGTGCCTACGTAGTGCGACCATGATAACTGAGCGTATTTGCACTATATATTTTACTGTCAATTACCTCACGATTTTCATGTCTCAATGTCAACGAAGGCTGTATTTGCGTCATTGTACATTTGTGACTAAAAATTAAAATAGCTCACAAGTACATGACCAACCTGTTGGTAATCGGTTACCTCGGCACACGAACGCTTTCATCATCAGAGGCTCAGAGCATAGGAGAAGAGAAGGTATAAGGAAAAGAAAAGGAAGTTATGACTACAGCATTTTTATAAATCTTAGTTGACATTTCCAGCGGTTTTTGTTGGTAAAACATGAATTTACTATCTACGAAAGCCTGTTTTTCATAGGTCGGCATAATAATTATCTACTTCGTTTCTATAAGTATAGTATTAAGTATCTCCACCTGCCTGCAGGGTAAAGAGAATGAGAGAAAGGACCTTCTACTTTGCTTTGTCTCATTCTCTTTGTAGGTACCCATAACCTCCTCTGACAGACTGTAAAAAGGCAGAGTAAGGCAGAGTTGGTACTTCCTTGTGAGTCCGTCCTGGGTTTCATAAAGTATGGCTCTACCAACAAGAATTTATCAGTATGTAAGTAATATTAGGAGCTGTGTTTCGTCATTGTAGAAATTCAGAACGTGGAAGGCATATTTACGCACGACAAATACATGCTATCCCTTTGGGACCGTAGTGAAGTATAGGAAGGCAATTCTTACACAGTATGAACCACTTGAGATTTCAAACTCAGACCTGCATTGTAATTAGTGTTGTTAGATAAGAACCTTCGCGAAACCTATCAAAGCTGTGATGTCATAGTAGCAATTTTCTTTCTCTTCTTCTTCAAAGTAAGTAATATCTCATCTATACTCTATACATATAAATAAAATTGGAGTGTCTGTTTGTAATATTGAAATAACCGTCTTTTACTACATGTATATGAATATATATACGGTACATACACCAAAATAACATTTTTTTCAATTTTTGTCTGTCTGTCTGTCTATCTGTCTGTTTGTTCCGGCTAATCTCTGAAATGGCTG
The DNA here is from genome assembly GCA_946251805.1 of Cybosia mesomella. Taxonomy (NCBI): domain Eukaryota; kingdom Metazoa; phylum Arthropoda; class Insecta; order Lepidoptera; family Erebidae; genus Cybosia; species Cybosia mesomella. The sequence goes on along the minus strand of OX276390.1, from coordinate 20,446,994 downwards.
GACCGAATTTGACGGGACTTTCACTGGCAGATAGGTAATATAACAAGGAATAACATAGGCTCCTTTAATTTTAGAAAAAATAATTAGGATTCCTCGCAAAAAAAAAACTAAAACCATAAAAATCTTAATCCACGCGGACGAAGTCGCGGGCACAGCTAGTCAAAAATAAAACTGTGAAATGAGAGCCAAGTTCAATATTAAGAATATGCGTAGTTGTCGACTTCGCTGATAAAAGAATGGAGATAGAGTATATAGATTTTTTTTTCTGGGTACACCAATATTTTCTACTTTATAGGTAATATAATTATATTCTTAATTTTTAACAAATAATTATTACCGAATGCAATTATTTTACTTGGAATGTAATTCAAGCTCAAGATTTCACTTGGCTAATTAGAAGACATTGGTATTTAGACATACGATATTTGCAACTGTTCATTAATAAATTTTCCAGGGCTTTCCTCTCGGGGTTGGGAGTGGGAGATCAGACGGCAATCACTCCCATAATAACCAAAATAAGCAAAACATAAAATGGAAAGCGGACTCCGGGCTTTAAGTTGAAAGCCTCGGGTGCAAACGGGATCATCGCTAAGATGATGAAGAATATTTAAAAAAAAAACCAGAGACTTGTAATAATTATATACTAGGCACTTCATAATATTCAGCGGACAATAAAAGTTACAACACAGGACTGAAAAAATTGTGTATGCGGAAAAATTTAAATAACTGGGCTAGGGCATAATAAAAATTGGGAAACGCTGGTCTGTACCAAAAGACTCAAACATGCAGAAGCGTCAGATTTGCTTCTAATCGCTACCAATGGCGCGGAGGTTGATTATTGTTTTATGGTCATATCTCCGGTTCTACTTAACCAATTGCAATCAAACATACGGCAGATTTTAAGTCGACCAAGATCTTTCAAATAAAAAAACCTCATCAAAATCCGTTCAGTAGCTTTGGCGTCCATCATTTTTTTTGTTCAGAATGTTCATTTAGCATACCCAAGTTTTTTTTTTAAATATCTCCAATACATAGCTTACAACGTGTGTAGAATTGACAAAAACCAAAGCAGACAATTCTTTTTGTACAAGCGCTCTGAAATATCTACACAGAAGTCTTTGTGGTCCAAGTTCCCAGAACTCACTTATTTTTAAAGGATAAGATGTATGGAATAAAGTAGTGTAGGTATGTACCTTGAGTCTATGCATATTTGCTAGTTAGTCCCGGCGGCGGCGGCGCTTTGTCAGTAAGCACGTGCTAAAGGCAGGTTAGGTTTGGTGCTAAAAGTAGGTTAGTATTTTTGTTAAGAAATTAGATATTTCCTTAAGTTTACCGTACATTGTTACTTCCCAGAATTCGTTACAGTAAAGGGTATATTTAATAAATACAGGGTGTATTTTTTCCCTAAAGTTAACAGGTTTGATTCCTGGTTAGGAATATTGATTTTCTAAAATCCTGATGGTGCAGCTTTAGTTCTCATCAAAATCAGCTGCAATTATACATGGCAAACTTAAGGAAATATCTAATTTTGAACAAAATACTCGTTTGGGAGTTTTCAGGGCTCTGGTTAAAATTACCGCGGATGGAACGATGCGATGTTGGAAATATTCATAATGAATTTTTAACCATATTTTGTAACACATACGTAAAAATCAGCACTGCAAATTAAAGTGAGCTGTACAGTTTTTTTACCTACCTTTAGATCCTGATTACTGATAAATGGCTGCGGGGACAAGCTAGCAAATATGCATATACTCAAGGTACATTTACACAACTTTATCCCATACATTTTAGCCTTGTAAAAATAAGCGAGTTCTGGCGTGAGTGCGATCTTACTCTATTGGGTAGTATGTATAACCTTAGTAGTTACTCTTTGCGGCTAATGATAAGGCCTCGTAACACCTAAATAGTAGGTTTTCTATTTCTACGATATATCATTGATATGTCAGTAGGTTTTTTTTCTGTATAATGGTGTGATTTTACTTAGTTATCGTGTGTTTTGTAAACAAACCAAATATCCAACATTAGCACCGTAATGTTTATTTTCGTATCTTATCTAATCCTATTTATCAATCAATTGTGAAAACCATAAAGTGTTTGTGAAACCACTTTGATCTGGTTGACCCTAATGACTAATTCGGAAAATAAATAAACTTCTACTATAGGTACACAATATTGAACCATAGGTACCACCGATTTTAGGTATAGGTACAAATATCAAAGTCTACCTAGGTAGGTATATGAATACTTTTTAATGATTTGTTTTTATTTACCCCCGACGCAAAAACGACGGGGTTTTATAAATTTGGGTTTACTAATGTTTGGCAAAAAACGTTCCCCAAAGTGTCACATGCCAAAGTATGTTTCCTAAATTTTCATTTGGCAAAACATCTTTTAGCAATTTTACAGTTAGCAATAATATTTTTAGCAATTTAGTGTTTAACAAATAATTAAATGGCAAAGTTTCATTTTACCAAGTATTAGGTAGTCAAATAAGGTTTGGCATATCATACTTTTCCCGGGCATGGCTGGCGACATACATGGCAAAAAAATACACTGCTGCATGGGTGTTTGTTTCACCTTGGACAAATAATTTACGGGTAAGAACTTCTATAATAATTTTATTGCTATTAAACAAATCAATTCTGGGGCCACAGTTCTAACCTAACCTAACCCACTTTTCTGGCAGTTCCGATCTAGCCTACGTAACTTATATGAAATTAATGAATTTTACTTTATTTATAATTAATTATTAATGAGACATGCTTATTGAATGAACTTATTTTTGGAATATATTTTTTTACAAAATAAAGCATTTGCTTAATGCATATTTGACTTATTAAAAATTGAGCAAGTTTAAAGGTGCCAAATGAATATTTGACGAAGTGATTAAAATGCGAAATATAAATTTGCTAAAGATTCTTTTGGGAAATGAAACTATGTGATAAGCTTTATGGGAAGTGAAATTTGACGAAACATATTTTGCCAAACGGCAGGATCCCATAAAATTGACTTGTCTGTATCTGTCTGTGGCATCGTAGCTCCCAAACGGATGAACCGATTTTGATATTGTTTATTTTGTTTGAAAGTAGAATTAGTCGGAAGTGTTCTTAGCTATGTCGGTTTTTTGAAATTCTTAATTTATTTTTTCTTTTCAAACAGATCTAGAATTAAAATGCCATTAAATTTGATTTTCCTTATCTGGTGTTTAGAGCATTTTAGTTTATGTAGGCCTGCATTTTGGTATTTATTTAATCTTTGCTTAAATTGTTGTGCACCACGTTTAATTTCAATAAATAGTTTCAAAGTTCCGTAAATTTCATTTCATTATTAGGTATGTTTATCAGGTATTAAAAAATAAATATATATTGTAACATAAACATGTCTAAATTTTAATTAGAATTGTAAACATTGTGATCATAACCGTATTAGTAAAACAATAGTCGAAAGTAAAATATAATAATACACTCACCTAGTTTAGGAGAACGAAGTCCAGAAAAAAATCGCAGCCGAACTAAAAAACAAACTCACGGAAGTGTTCACGTCGCTAGTCAAGAAACTTTTCTATTTTATTTCGGAATTCGTTGTATAGATATGTGTTAAATTTTATGATTGTAACTTCAATTATATTGAGTCTGCCGCAACCGACCTGCGTGCGTTTTTGATGTCGTTTGAATAAAATGTTTTGAACACGGCGCCTGGAAGAAAAGGCGGCAAAATTATACACTACTAGTGACATCTGTTGGATGAGTTTGAAGATTCTGTAAAACAGCGCCATCTGTTAGCGAGTGGAACAAACAGAAATAACTTCCCTTTGTCCTTTTAACAGGCTGTGGTATGGCTAAAACATAATTTATTTAACCGACTTTAAAAAAGGAGGTTCACAGTTTGACCTATATGTTTGTCCTTTATTATCACGCGTTTAATCGAACCTGTATTGATGCAGTTTTCAGAAAAGTATTCGGTATACAACAAATAGGTCGTCATCGTCCGCATGAATGCGTAACTAAGCGATACATAAGTTTATTTCAACCTTCTATGATCGTCTAGTTTTTAGTGTTCAATAAGTCACGTATGTTCACTACAAAAGGAAAAATAAATATTTTTTTAATAAAGAATAGAACCGACTTCAAAAACCAAGAACGAACTAAAAGTGGAAAATAACTGAATTACAGATTCGATTCACAATACATAAATGCGTATAAAACTTTTCTGTTGAAGTCTGTGCCAAATAAATATCGATCGAGAGATCGAGATGTCACTCTTGTGGCACCACGTTAACATTTTATTAGACGGCGCAGGGAGACTTATGATGTGGCTAGGACTACGCAAATGGACCTACCCTACATTTCTACCTAACACCTCGTTGGTTTGGCACCGACTTCAACAGAAAAGTCTTATAGGCATTTATAATATTAATTGTAGATAAAAAAACTATTTCTGTAATGTGATAGGTACCTCCTCCTTTGTCGATACTGTGGTGTCTGAACCTCATTTCACACCACGATGCGGTTACCTGGCCATCATGTGTCAGAGTTTAAAAATAATTACTTATTTGAAAAATAGAGCGTAGGGAAGAAAAAACAATTGCTGCGTGGAGCTGCATTCGGCTGTGCGGCTGACAGCGGGCGACTAGATGCGCCGCCCGGGTCCGCCGGCCGAAGAGAAGATATAAGTGTAATAAATTTAGGCTCAGTCCTTGAGCGGAGTTCGCGATTCCCTAGTTCGCAATAATATAAAAATAAACGCGTAAAAACCTCCCTAAACTCGATATAGGAAGCTTTGTTAAAATAATAAATGCTCATATAAATTTCTTCCTCTGTGTTTATCTTATTATCAACACGAGGTATTGTGGCGTCCAACCCCCGGACGCTACAACTGGTGGAGGAGCGCCGGTTTCCATACAGCTGGTGGTTGCTACAGCTACAATTGGTGGACGAACGCCGGTTCCCATACAACTGGTAGAGGTGCTGGTTTCCACAGGAGTTAGTGGTTGCTACAGCTGGTGAAGCGCTAGTTTCCACAGGAGGTGGAAACGCCAACGTTCTGCAGTTGGCAGTGGATTGATCGACCCCGTACCTTGAGAAGGAAGACGTCGTGCAATATTGGATCGACGCCTTAAACAGATAACAAATTTGAATTTATTATATATATTGTATTACTACTATTAAGATGGCCGAATCAAAGAAATTTGGTGGCACTGACGGTGTCTCATTCCAAAGTTTTTTGAGAGACTTCAATGTCGTATTCGCCATAAATAAATTTATGTTGGCTGACAAAGCCACAATATTAGCTGCCTACCTCGAGGGCGCAGCGTTACACTTTTACAAGTCGATTTTTAACGAAGAGTTAACTTTCGAACAAGTGTGCTCACTGTTAGAAGAAGAGTTTCCTTCCCATGGCGATGATTTAGAGTTGTTCTATTCAGCGTATCAAGCCAAAGAGGAGAACTTGGTTACCTATTGGTACAGATTGTGTAACTTGGCTACTAAAGCGAAGGTTACCGATGATAAAAAGATAATAAGTAGATTTCTGAAGTCAATGTCGCCAAGATTTCGAAATATTTTAGCGGCAAGGGTGTACAGCGATAAAAAAGAACTCCGCGACGCGCTGTTGCAATTATCGGAAGTACAACCCGACGTGCAGGGGGATAGAATACAGAATTTACCTACGAACCCTCCACAAGGATATAACCGTCAAGTCGGATTCCATAACCGCTACGGGAATAGAGGAGACACGACATCTTACGATGCACGTCAAGCTCCGTCATCGTCGAGTCCACGGGATGAAGGGGACAATTTCCGCACTCCGAGATACAACTTAAGACCTCGGAACATTGCTAACACTAATATTTTCCCCAGTAACCCGAATTCTTCGGGATCTAACAGAAGAGATACTCCAACTTCGAGCCGACAGTTTTTCCGGCCTCGAGAGAGAAATATAATGAGCATGGAGCATATCGAGTCTGCGAGTGCAGATCAACGTCACAACGGAAGCAATTTTTCTGGTCAGTTGTCGCCATTTATTAAAGTTACAATTAATAATTCTGACGTCGAAGCATTACTGGATACTGGAGCTACGGTAAATGCTATGAGCAAAGCTTTAGCTAGAAGCTTGAACCTACAAATAAGACCGTCAACGTCGTTGACGCACATCAGAAGCATAACTGGTTCTTCGGCAACTATCTGCGGTGAAGTCAACGTGAACATGATTTTAGCGAACATTTTAGTTAGAGTGAATTTCATTGTATTAAATAACATTGAATTAGATTTAGTCTTAGGTCAATCGTTCATGTTTGCTAATGCTGTATCAATTGATTTCAGAAAGAACTGTTTATGGATTAAGGGCTTCAAAGTAAATTGGACACGCAGATATGATGATAAAACCGTGAGTAAGGCTTCAAGGTGCACATCGTTAAATATTATAAACACAAATAATATGTTATTTAATTATAAAGCAATAAATGAAAACCATTGATTATTACCCTAAGCGTAGTTTTAATAATGAAATATTTAAGTCTGAAGAATCCAAGCAATTAATCGATGGGGGCATCCCAGCGAACAAAAGGAGTCGTTTGGTGCAAGCAGTACAAGACTGCGAGAATGGAGCCACGTTCGACAACGGTAGCACGGGCGGATGCGGATTGGCAGATGATATTCCTGTACATACAGCTCCGTGCAGGTCAGCTACGGAACGATCAGACTTGGTGAAGGATCCAATACAAGATGTGGATTTCGACGTCGTACATCGTTCCGGCAAGAGCAATATTGTTGCTGATTACCCAAGTCGTTATCCTTTAAAGATAGAGGATGACGATATAAACACACCAGTATCGGATGGTATAGAGATGTATAACATCAGCACCGATACGGTGGTAGTAAAACAGTGCGCAGATCTTTTCTGTAGATCACTAAGGAATGGCTTAACAAATAATGATGCAACAAACTACAAAGGATTTTTATTAAAGAAAAATGTTGTGCTGCCGAGAGAACTACTGAAGACAACTCTCGAGGAACTGCATGATCATCCATGGTCGGGAGGTCACTTCGGAATCGCGAAGACGTTGTCAAGGTTCCGCAATGGGTTTTTCGTGCCCAAAGCTGTAAACATGGTGTCATTTGCATATAATGCCACGAAGCATACAGGTATGTCTCCACACATGTTGTTGTTCGCACGAGAGCCGATTCTGCAATCAAACTTCGAAGTAAATCAAGAGTCTACGAACGAGTCATATGCGTCCAGACATGCACGTGCAACGAGCAAAGGTGAATATAAGAAACGCACAAAGGAGGCAGAAAGCTTACTACGACAAGAAGGTGAAATTCGTGGTATACCGACCAGGTCAGCTGGTTCTGATATACAGTCCAAGACGTATTTCGGGAAGGAGTAAGAAACTTTGTAAGCCGTACAAAGGGCCGTTTATTATTATCAGGAGAATTTCAAACACCAACTATGTCGTGGGGAAAATGAATAACTCATCATGGCAAGATATTATACATACCAATTTTCTAAAACCATTTGTCAATAGAAGATGCGTTATTTAAGTAAAATATGTGTAAATGTCATTATATTTATTTGACGTTGAATGTCGTGTGGACATGATTATTTTTTTTGTGTTTATTTATGTGTGATACTAATAAAGAGGCTAGATAAATAAAGGTTGAATATTTTATTAATTGTTATGTGCAATGATAGTTCAAAGGTAATTATCGATGGTTTCATATAACTTTATTGACGTTTTAAAGTTCAATTTCAAACAGATCTATGTGCAAGTTGGATCCTATGATTGTTTTCTTTTACAGATGCCTATCTGCGTGACCATAACTCTTATTTAAGATAAGTTGTATAATAGGAGATAATGTATTGTGTGTAACATTTTATTCATAATATGCGTTCTCTGTTTATTTCATATTGCTGCGCTGCTGAAGATAAATAGATTTGTTTTGTTATATTCGGGATGTTATAGCGTAGGAGTTAGGCAATTATTTTTTTTGTCTGATATTAAGAGTTGTGATCTGAGCTTTGTAAGAGAGTCAAATCGTTTTGGACTTGTGCGCCGACGATGGTTGAAAGTTAGTTTTCAATCAGACTCTTCTTTATAGAGTGAGTTCTTTCTCTTTGATGTTGATTTAAAAAATAATTTAGTAATGTGTAGGCGACATAAATAATTTTATGTCATCTTTCGATTTTAGTTAGGTAGGTCTTAAAAGTACTGTGCTACTAAGTCCCTTCAGGGCAAACATTAAAATGTGTCGTCAAATGACACCAAACTTTTCTTTGATGAGGCTGATTGTGGCCGTTCAGGAGCGGCCACATTCGCAGCGGGATGCGGAGATGGACGTCCATTAATGGACACACCAATCCGCATCCTGCAGGCGAACATAAACCACTGCACCGGTGCTCAGGATCTTCTGTACCAGAGCATCGTAGAGTGGTCTATCAATGTGGTCGTGGTAGCTGAGCCGTACTGGGTCCACCCCGGAAGCCCGGTGGACCTGGACGGCGTAGCGACCGTCTTCGGGGGGTCCACCGCGGACACCTCGCGCCTTGCACTCATTGCAAGGTGCAGAGGCTGTGTCGCGGCGGACTATGAGGGCTTGGCTGTCGTGGCCGTCTACTTCTCGCCAAGCCTTGACCAGTACGAGCTTGAGCTTAGGCTCGCTGAACTGGACATTGTTCTCGCTGCGTGCCGTCCTCGTCCTGTCTTGGTCCTGGGAGACTTCAACTCCTGGTCTCAGGCCTGGGGCTCCCGGGAAACCAATGACAAGGGGCGAGTACTGGAGGACTGGGCCAACACCCGTGGTCTAGAGGTCCTCAACCGGGGGAGTGTCGCCACCTGGGAGCGGCGGGGGCTCAGTTCGGTCGTGGATGTCGCATTCGCGACCCCTGCTCTCGCCCGCCGCGTCCAGGGTTGGCGCGTGGTGGAGGAGGAGGAGACGGATTCCGACCACAAGTATATTCGGTTCAACGTCTCCCCTCCAACTAACCTGCCGCCGACAATCGCGAATCCCCCGGATCCACGTTGGGCGCTCAGACGCCTGGATCGGGAGGCTCTCCTGGAGGCATCCATAGTGCAGGCCTGGATTCCGTCACTGGCCAGGCCTGCCGATGTCGACGCAGAGGCGGAATGGTTCAGGAGAGCCATGTCGCATATCTGCGATGCGGCGATGCCTAGGGTTAAGCCCGGCCCGGCAAAGAAACAGGTGTACTGGTGGTCAGCGGAGATCGCACAGCTGCGAGCAGCGTGCGTGACCGCTCGCCGCCAGTACACGAGGTTTCGCCGGAGGCGTCGCCGCCCAGACGATGCGGCAGCCCGAGAGGCGGAGCTGTATGAGGCGTACAAGGGGGCCAAGAGGACCCTCCAGGAAGCCATTAAGCAGGCCAAACGGCGGGCGCGCGAAGAGCTGCTGGAGTCTCTGGAGCAGAACCCATGGGGGCGTCCCTACCTTGCGGTCAGGGGCAAAATCCGCCCAAGGGCGCCCCTACTGACCCAGAGCCTCCAGCCGGAGCGGCTGGAGGGGATACTGGGCTCCTTGTTCCCAGCGAGAGCGGAGGAGCATGTCCCTCCGCGTATGGCTCCGCCTCAGGCGCCTGACGCTGATAATAGCGAGAGCGATGTGCCCGAAGTCAGGGAGAGTGAACTGGGGGTAGCAGTGCTCCGGCTTAAAGCCCGGAAATGCACTGCCCCCGGACCCGACGGCATTCCAGGCCGAGCATGGGTCCTGGCCCTGGAGGAACTAGGGCCTCGACTGGTGGCGCTCTTTAGCGCATGCCTCGAAAGGGGCCAGTTTCCAAAGGCTTGCTTCCAAAGACGGGGAAACTGGTCCTTATCCGGAAGGCGGGGCGGCCGGCGGACCAGCCATCCGGTTACCGGCCGATCGTGTTGCTCGACGAGGTGTGCAAGCTCTTTGAGCGGATTATTGCAGAGCGCTTCGTCGAGCATCTCACGAACGTGGGGCCAGATCTGGCGGACAACCAGTTCGGTTTCCGCCGGGGGCGCTCCACCGTGGAAGCGATCATGCGCGTTAGGCGCCTGGCGGAGGAAGTAGTCTCTCGGGGTGGGGTGGTGGTGGCGGTGTCTCTCGACATCGCCAACGCCTTCAACACCCTACCCTGGAGCTGCGTTAGGGAGGCGCTCGCGTATCACGGAGTGCCTCCTTACCTCCGCCGCATTGTCGAGGCATACCTATCCGAGAGGGCTATAGTTTACCCGAGCTGGCTAGGGCCAGGGCGGCGAGAAGTGTCGTGCGGTGTTCCGCAGGGTCGGTCCTAGGGCCACTCCTGTGGAACATCGGATACGACTGGGTGCTGCGCGGTTCGTTGCTCGAGGGTGTCAGCATAACATGTTATGCTGACGACACCCTCGTTATGGCGCGGGGAGCAACGCACCGAAGCGCGGCACTAAAGGCCACGGCAGGGGTTGCTCAAGTCGTGGGTCGAATACGGCGGCTGGGACTCGAGGTGGCTCTCCACAAATCCGAGGCTATGTGTTTTCACGGGCCTCGGAGGGGGCCACCTGCGAGAACCAGCATAACCGTAGGGGGCGTAAGCATCGGCATCGAGCCCACGATGAAGTACCTTGGGCTCGTACTCGATAGCCGATGGGACTTCGGACCTCATCTCCGAAGTCTGGTCCCGAAACTGAGGGGGGCTGCGGCCGCGCTATCGCGGCTGATGCCTAATGTTAAGGGACCCAACGCCCCCACTAGGAGACTGTACCTGGGGATCGTGCGAAGCATGGCCCTGTACGGGGCCCCAGTATGGGCAGAGACTCTGGCGGCCCGCAACGTGGCTGTACTAAACAGCCCGTTAAAAGCGATGGCCGTCAGAGTCATCAGGGGGTATCGCACGATCTCCGTCGAGGCGGCATGTCTCCTAGCCGGGACCCCTCCATGGGACCTGGAAGCGAGAGCCCTTGCGCTGCTGTACCAGTGGCGCAAGGAGGCGCTGGAGCAGGGCCATAGGCCAGAGCCCCGAGAAATCAGGGCTCAGCGGTCCCTACTCCGCCAGGAACTCATGGAGACATGGAGGGTGCGACTTGAGCACCCCAGGTGGGGGGAATCCACCATTGCGGCGGTGAGACCGATCATGAAGGAGTGGTTGGAGAGGGACCATGGGGACCTCTCCTACCGGATGTGCCAGATGGTTACCGGACACGGGTGTTTCGGTAAGTATCTGTGGCGCATCCACCGGGAGACGACGCCGCAGTGCCAGCACTGCGAGGATCCTGGCGAAGACACGGCGCTCCACACGTTGGTGGAGTGCCCTGCGTGGGCGAGTCACCGCCGGGATCTCGTTGCGGTCCTGGGCGTGGACGTTCTCTCGTTGGAGACCATGGTGAGGGCCGTGGTCTCCGACGGGAGCAAGTGGCACGCCGCCGCCTCTTTCTGCGAGCAGGTAATGCGCGCGAAAGAGACGGCGGAGAGGGAGCGGGAGAGAATCCTGCCCCCCGAGTTTCGCAGTCTGCGGCGAGGACGCCGCAGACTCATCTACGCCCAGGACTACCGACCTCCATGATCGGGGCCTGAGGACGGCAGTTGGCCGACTCGCCGTCCTTACAGAAGCAGGCCGTGGCGGAGGCGTGTCGTGTGTGCCCTACACACGCCTGCCAACTCACCGAAGCGGGATAAAACCCGACCCCACCAGGCGAGGCCGCGGTGGCGGCCAAAGTCCGCCGGCAACCCTGGGGTTATCCTTTCGAGGGCTTACCCGGGGTGCCCGGCAACGGACACTTGGGGAGGACACCGTGCGGTTTTAGTCGAGACACGACATAACCACCCCCGCAGGCCGGCGGGGGGGGTATCCGAAGGGATTTCCGCACGTTAAAAAAAAAAAAAAAAAAAAAAGGCTGATTGTGGCCAGGCTTCTTTTAACCTGGGTTTTTTGCCTGGCCAAGAAGAAGCAATTTTTCTTTGTTCGTGTTTTTCAGTATTTATTACAGTTAATTGCTATAGTTTGAGATTCTACTATCGTTTACTAATTATTACAAAGATTGCTTCGTTATTCCCATTGTAAGGGACAATTCGCATAATTTTTTTTTTGTGTCCCAGATTTAGAATGCCTAGGGATCAGGCTGTCACATGAATGACCATTAAGGGCGTAGCTGATGTGGTGTCTGAACCTCATTTCACACCACGATGCGGTTACCTGGCCATCATGTGTCAGAGTTTAAAAATAATTACTTATTTGAAAAATAGAGCGTAGGGAAGAAAAAACAATTGCTGCGTGGAGCTGCATTCGGCTGTGCGGCTGACAGCGGGCGACTAGATTCGCCGCCCGGGTCCGCCGGCCGAAGAGAAGATATAAGTGTAATAAATTTAGGCTCAGTCCTTGAGCGGAGTTCGCGATTCCCTAGTTCGCAATAATATAAAAATATACGCGTAAAAACCTCCCTAAACTCGATATAGGAAGCTTTGTTAAAATAATAAATGCTCATATAAATTTCTTCCTCTGTGTTTATCTTATTATCAACACGAGGTATTGTGGCGTCCAACCCCCGGACGCTACAATACCGACTACTGTAATTATTTTTGAGGACACAGCTCCCTTGTCATTCGCTTTGTTTTATTTTATACGGTTTTTAGTACCCACAACTCTCAAATCAAAATTACTCGAAGCTATCGACTTTAGAGGATCAGAGAAAACATTATGAAACATTCTAAATTATTATCTATATTATGGGTATAATACATAGCTTGCAAATAAAAAACCCATCGCTATTCCTCTCTCGTATACGCTCATAGCCAGTCTATATAGTCATGATCTGACTACGTTTACTGTCAGTCCAATGTACGACAGAGAGAACGCTCTACAAAACCGATTGAGTCCATCTTAACTGGACTCTCTCTTGTCCTCGACGTGCCAACCTAAGCGCCGGGACCTGTAGGTATGTTTATAGTTAAGCTATGCTTACTTTGGGTCTAGATAGCATTTAGTAGAATGTTCTAGAATACTTTTTTTTTTCGTGCGGAAATCCCCTCGGATACCCCCCCCCCCCCCCCGCTGTTCAGCGGGGGCGGTTATGTCGGGCTTGACCGACTAAAACCGCACGCCGTCTCGGGTCTTCATACGCTGGGGCGTAAGGTTGCCCATAAAGCATATCCCTCGCACCCCGACTGACCCTGGGCCATCTCCGGTTTCGAGATGACCCCCTCGGGTTTGAGAACCACGGTGTCCCCGTCTTGCCCCGGTTTGGGGGAGGGGCGCTAGTCGCCCCGCCCTTCCGGCCTGCTTCTGCTGGAGTGACAGGCAGCCTCACCTGCCAACCCTAGGCCTGCGCTCATCTAGGACGGAGGTCGATTTTTTTAACTTGCCATTAGTGTTAGTGTGGTTCGAATCTTAGAAGCCTAATTCGTTATCACACTTACTTACTCAAATTTCGTATAGGTACTTGTATATCTTCGGTGATAATGCGATTATATTGTAAAACGGAGCTGGTGTGATAATGGAATAGGAAGGAGGCCATAGAAACTCCTAACTTAAACAAGATAAACCCACCGAGTTTGGGCTCATTTGTTTTGTCTTAGCAAATATTCTGATGCTACACGATATCAGAGTCTGAAGATGGTAAGGAGGTGGTCATAGGAACTTAAACAAGATAGACCCGTCATGTGTGGGCTCATTTGATTTATCTTGGTAAGCACTCTGGTTCTACATGACATACAGGGTCTGAAGATGGAGACGGTAGGTGGTCAAAGGAACTCCTCAACTAAACAAGATAGACCCGTCGTGTGTGGGCTCATTTGATTTATCTTGGTAAGCACTCTGGTTCTACATGACATACAGGGTCTGAAGATGGAGACGGTAGGTGGTCAAAGGAACTCCTGAACTAAACAAGATAGACCCGTCGTGTTTGGGCTCATTTGATTTGTCTTGGTTTTGTTCCGTTCTAAAGTGATTTGAAAACAAATGAAAAGCAATACTTCATTATAGCTTCATCTATTTTATTCACTTAACAGCTAAATGGATTATATTGAACTCCTAATTCAATCATGTTTGTCATATTTCATAAGATTACAACTGACAAAATTGACTTCAAAAAAGAAACAATTACATAATGTAAATTAATGTACATACCAGTTGAACTGGTCTACTACATTATTATGTACGTGTTATTACCAAATACCGTACAAATTATAATATTTTTGTTTGAGGATGTCCTTAATTGATAGCTCATAAGCTTAATGCTTTTATTTATACAACAGGCGTCCACAATAACCATAATGATCATAAGATAATAGAAATCAGTAAGTATTATTAAATATGTGCATAGGCATAGCTTCTAAGCCGGTGGTCCGCATTGCGGGATGCGAGTGCACTAATTTTCTTCGTCGATATCACACCGTGTAGGTGTCGCCTTATCAGTTTTACTAGGAGATTCTTTTCTTGCAGATTCTGTAATAAATAAAGGTATTTGTAAAAAATAGAACTTTCTATACAATGATAAAACTCGGGTTAGCATGCGAAACATTTTGTAACAGACCACTTTATTCAGATGATGAAAATTAATAATAGGTCTTTACCTATGAAATTGCCGAAATTTTCTTACAAATTCAGAAGTTCGTTATTCCTTTAATTTAATAGCTATTTCCATTATTTATATTTTGTTTGAAAGTGGATTTCAAAATTTTAAAATTCTGTATTAAATTTTGTTTTTATTGGCCGCTTGATAAATTAATTCGATCTTCAAAAACAGTACTCCCTAAATGCTATCTATTTTGATGATAAATTTCGTATTACTTAACAGCTGTCACTTTTCAAAAATGTAATAAAAGTTGGTGTTTGTTAGCTTAATGTTGTCTCATTCATACACAAAAAAAAATCATAAAATTTGGATTTGTAAAAAAATGCTAAAATGTTAGTACTGAAAATTGGGTTTTCTCCAATTTCTTCAAGAAAAACGGCAAATTCATATGTAACAACCTAATATTTCATAGGACTAGTTTTTAGGGGAGACTAATTCTTGAAATTTTTTAAACCAATGATGCTTTTAGTTTTCATGAAAATCGAGGTCTAGACTCCTTTGAGCAATTTAGCTATTCATCATACTTTTGGATTTGGCCATCCACGCCCAGTTGAAAAATTCACCCTGTATAGTCGAAATATCACTGTGTACTTAGTGATTATAGTCCTGGAGCATTTCCAAGATTGATGAGAGCTAAAGAGAGGATCATTTTATTCATAAATGATGTTAATTGTGTCAATACTGTAACGGGTTCAGAAACAAATCTTATAGCTCTATAAATTTCGATTAATCTTAGTTACAACAAAATACTAACCGTCTCCGACTAGATTTTTAAGAGCCGACGGATCTGAAGTGGGTAGCTTTATACCTTGTTTGAGTACCATTGTGCCATCCTGGAAAAGAAATATAATGCAGGTTACGGTTGCTGACATAAAAAAACTTTCGTATCTTGGACTCATGATTGGTAATATAAAGATCCATTGATTTTTTTCAAGCACACAAAGACACCAGTTTGAAATATTTGCTGTGCCATTTTTTTTTCTTTTCTGGTATTCTTCAATAAGATTTTGGGAAAAAAAGTGCTGCATTTATACAATATTTATCTTACTATCACCAGTTAGTGAAGAAAACTAGCTAGACTGTTAACACTGATTTTATTCGTTGTGATTTGATCTTTTGATAACAAAAAAAGAAATAAAAATAGTCACAAATTTTCTGGCGACGTGTTACAAAAACCAAAAAGACAAAAAATACTAACTTCAATTAAAGAGTCTGTGTCGATATTTATTATTATTTATTTATTTATTTTTTATTTATTTATGTACATACACAATCAGACATAAGAATACAAAAAATGGAAAAAGTAGTACAGAGAGATTTATTATTTGTAGTGCTGTGTTTGTTTATTTCATAATGGTTGACATATCAACTAAAATTAAATTGGCTTTTGTTATACTGACCTTCATTTCTACAAGCCCCTTTTTCGCCATGGCTTCCACTTCTGCTTTGGTCATAACAATTTTCTGGACTTTCACCACTTTTTTGCCAATCTGCATCTCGCAGACCTCTCCACCAGTTATCGCTAATAAGGATAAATGTTTTATTAACAAAAGGTGTAAGGTGTAAATGATTGAAAATAGTATATACTTACGACACCTTTTCAAGAAGTTAACAATTTTAACAATTTGGTTTATTTTGGCTTGTACGGGGGCAACTTTTTTTAATACACAACACACCGTAATGTGTGGCAAGAGTCCTTATAAAATATTAGACTTTTGTACTAAAAAGATAAATCAAACACTAGTTTCACCAAAAAAAAAACCTCAAAGCATTCGAATCCAGTTAATTAATCACTGATTAATAATATAGATCGGGCCATTTTCCCTCCCCTCGATATTTTGAATAAATAAAATATAAGAGGGTTATTTTACTTACGTCTTGCATGAGCTGGTAAAGGCAGTGGTTTTATGCCAGGTGGTAGGGCTTTCATAGGTACCTGCAAAAAAAGCATAAGTTTATATATAACGAATCACTAGCTGGCTAAGGTTGTGGAAAAGCCTTCAGGAAACCTACATATTTAAGGGTTATCCATAAAGGTTTGAAGTTGGCCACTCCACACCAAGCCAGTGATATAGTTCACACTATGCGGTCCGAACATAGGGAGTGAGACAGTTTCAATATTTGTTTCAGTATTTGTGGGAAAGGAATGGACACATATTTCTGTGAATCTCGTAACTTATATGCATTTTATTGGTATTTAAACTATAATCACAATCATTAGTGTTAGAGTTAACGGGATACTTATCATTTGTTGTTTTGAGTGTCCGATACTTATGCAATAGTGTTGCAAGCGCCATGATCCTTCGTGATCATGGCGTTAGCAACAGTGCCGAAATATCCTCCATGTATATCCGTAAATATCTCGTTGACTCTTATACTAATTAAATGTATTCGCTTTAAATGTATATATTACAACTAAACTAACTTTCTTCAAAGTCTGTCCAGTGGGTGACATCAGTACTCCAGAGGCGAGTTTCACTTCAGAGGGTGATTTACTTTCCTTATCCTGTAACAATGCCGTAACGCGATTTAAATGTAAACGTTTAATTTATATTTATTTGTAAGTTAATAAGTGTAACTTCAAGAAACCTAAGGGGCGGAACAAACATTTAGGACTTAAGGCAAAGAAGCGCCGCGGTGGCGTCGCGAACGCGGACGAGGCGCGGATAAGACCGCGTCGCCAAAAGTAACCGTAAAGTAAAAGTGACCCCTCAGCGCACCTTACGCTGAGGGGTCACTTTTAACACGTGGCACTCGCGTGACCGCACAGAAAAGCTAAATGTGAGAAACGTCTTCGCACCCTATTAGCGCCACGTCACTTTGATATACTTTAGCCGCGAGCACGTCCGCGACGCGTCCGTTGCGCGTCTTCGCCCCACGTCTTATCTGTTTATCCCGTCCCGCCCCTAAATAATGTCACCACAAAGTTTCCTCAGTTCCCATGCTTAGCAATACAAGGTGATTTTTCTAACTACCTATGGAAGGCCCAATTCAAAACTAACTATCAAAATAGCGCAAATTCTCAAAGGAGTCTGAGACCCGATTTCGATCATAACTAAAACTTAATAATTGAATTTAAAAAACAATATTCCTCTTGTTTTTAACCTCAATAAATACCAACCAAATTTGGTCCCTGTTGACAATCTGAGTCCCCATGACTCCGTATAACTGAGGTCCGTATAATTGAGTGTAAGGACGGGCGCCCACACTTCGTGCAAATCATATGCATTTTTGCAAGGCGCACCATATTGTTTGCACGAAACAGGCGCCCGAAGGCGTGCACACGCTTGAGGCAGCGGACGGCCCTGGCAGAGGCAGTGTACAGACACTGTGACTGTTATTTATGTTACTCACCAAACTGCTACCACTTGCGGCTTGATTTGGCTCATTGGTCTTGCCGCTTGGGGGCGTGTTTTCTTTGGGCTTATTGTCATTATCACTTTCTTTTTCAGTCTCCTCAGATATCACTTCTTCATCTTTCTTGACTTTGGCTGGCCTAGAAAAAATTACCGTCGTTTTTATTTGTGGCAGATCCACTTACAGTTCCCGTACTTTATAGAGTAGTTAAAACCGTTTGTAAAATATAGCTTCGGATTCAGCTGTTTTAAAAAGATACCAAGACATGCACGATTAACATCAGGCGAGCCGTGGTCATGTTTGCCACCATATTGGTTTAAACATTATATTTCCATCTCCAACTCGCTAACGCTTCTCAGTCGTATGAAACATAGTATGCAATTAAATCTGCGGTAACAATTGTTTGAAAGAGCTGAATATCCAAAAGCAAGCAAGCAAAAAACAGGGAAAGAATTAGAAGGTTAATTTAAACAGAAAAAAAATGAAACTAACGTAGAGGTGGCTAGTCCTGCATCTTTGCGCGGTCGACCGCGCTTTCGCGGTGCCGGGGTAACAATAGCGGCAACGGGCGTCGGAGCTGGCTTGGGCGACGGCTTTATACTGGCTCTACGAGGCTTCGGTTTCTGAAATATGAGATATTTATTATACTTATTCAATATATTTAAAAATATGAATCTGTAATATTATTATGGTTGTATGTTTGCAAGTACACATACATATTACTGGAATCACTTATAGGATCCATAATATTTGTCTGTGGTGCTTATCTGTTTTATAGGTAGTTTTCCTATTTGTCACTATTGTCTGCCGTTTACAGTGGACTTAAAATTGGAAAGAGGATTTATTATATTTCAAATTCCTCCAATTACTTCTGATTAATTTCGATTTCATTTTCAAAGTTACCTCTTCAGTAGACAGCGCGGATATAGGCGCACCCACCGCTCTAGTAAATATTTAGCGAATGCTAGAATAGACCAAACTATAATCATCTTTAAATTAATGTAGGTATTATCACCTACATTGATTGCACCTTACCTCTATACTTTTATCAACCTCTTGGTATTCTTCATCAATGTCATCTGAATCATCTTCATCGTCCGAGTCTTGAGCTCTGCATTAAAAGTAAAATACAATTACTATAACTTTTAAACTAGAAAAGATAAATGTTGAAAAAAAACTATATAAAAAGTAATTCATACAAGTCAAACTTTGGATTATTTGCTATCTCCTTTAGAATTCAAAGGAAATAGATGTATAGTTAAGATAAGTAGAAATATATAGCGACAAGATGGTACTTGGCGTTGAACTCAACAGATCCCCGTCCGACCGGGTACTTGGGATCTGCACGTCACGCGACTGGTGACATCGATTGCGACGTTAAGCCACGCATTGCCGGTGCATGGGCCAAGTGGCATGAGATGACTGGTGTCATCTGTGAACCCAAAACACCGTTTAGGTTGAAGGGTCAGGTCTATAAAGCCAGCCATTCCATTAGGCCCGTCCTTTTACACGGCTGTGAAGCATGGCCGTTGCTAGAGGTACACAAGCAGAAGCTGCGTGTCAAGAAGATGAATAAGCTGCAATGGATGTGCGGAACTCCCGCATCCGCGGCAGCCTCCATGTCCGTGACACATCGCTGATAAAATGCAGGAGTGTCGCCTTCGCTGGTGCGGCCACGTTTTGCGGCAGCTGCCTGACTACGTGGGTAGCAAATGTCTCACCATGGCACTTACGCCGGGCCTCGGTAGGAGGGGGAGACCCGAGAAGTGCTGGCTTGCCGTCGTAAGGGATGGCATGCAGGCCAATGGTCTCGCTACCATGGATGTCCAAGATCATGCGAACTGGAGAAGGAAAAGCAGGAAAGAGGACCCCGGGCTCCGAGGTAAAGGCTTCGGATGCAATCGGGACACAACGCTGAGATGATGATGATGATGGAGATATATGGCGACACCCCGCGATTATATACTTATAAACGTTTTTCATGTAGATATGACAACTTTTTAGGTTGTAGTTAGTAGTTGTTGTAGTCCATTTTTATTTCCGATGTCTTATGTTGATGTCACATTGGTAATGTGCTATTAATAGGTCGCTTGTACCTGTCACGGATCATTTTCGCGTAGTCCTTGATTTTGGAAGGTCTCGTTGAACGTCGTATGCCTTCTTCTCCAGCACTTTTCTCAGGGGTGCCATTTTTGATGACATTCTGAAATTTCATTAACTGTTCATATGGCAATAATGGACTGCTTATGTGACATCAATGACATGTATGTGTGTTTTAGGAATTTAAGTACATTGAAAAGTTTATGCATAGTTATAATTGTTTAGAAGAGAAGGGAGGTAAGGCCTATAGCACTGTCACGAGGCGTGCGAATTGCAGTATATAAAAACATCGGAATTATATGAAGTATGGGTCCACATTTGAGCCAACCCATGATTGCGCATTAAATAATTTACGAAAATATGGCTTTTTCTTGGCTCATTTTTCTTCAGAAAATGAGACAGGCCTTTCAATAATTACCTTAGGGGTTTCTTTTTCTTTAACATCTTCTCTATCTTTAGCATTACCATTATTTCCCTTGATCTCTTTTACTTCTTTGGGTTCCTTGTTTTCTTTGGTAACTATACGCCTCTCAGATTGTTTCTTTTCTATAGCTGGGGACTTAGTAGATATTTGAGTCTTCTTTTCCTCTACTGCAGGAGCTCTGCAATTGCAAAAAGCCAGAGTTTTATAAGAGAATGAATAAGAGTCGCTATATGATAACTATAGAGGGTAGACAACAAGGATTATTAAAAAACAAACACCCTAATATTTAACGCCGTTTAACCCAAATATTTAACTCCGTTAGTATTATATCTCACCTTAACTTAGGTGTGGATGTGTGTATCTGTGGCCGCCTGCTTCGAACCATTTCTATCGATTTTATCGGAGTTTTTACCACCTCACTACGGGTATTAGTCTGAAAGTAATATTAAATAAGTTTTTTTAAGGTTATACACATACCAAGGGTTAGGAAAACGCTTAAATAAATAAAATTCTGAGCGATATTTTTTTCGATCGGTTTGAATTTAATTAGTTCTATCTTCGTTTTCGTGAGCATTTAAAGTACATTGCAAAAATATTAACCACATTCATTTTCAAATTTATAGTGTTACAGTGTTTGTGTAACAGATATATATAAATGTTGGTATAAAACTTTCAGTTTCTCATATTTTTAAGAATATTTAATTATATTTTTACCTTTTGTCCAAAATCACATAAAACATTAAAAATTATTATACGAAAGTCAGCTTCAATTATTAAATATTCTATATCAATAACTTACTCTTTTTAACTCTTGTAGCTCTTTTTCTAATAAGCGTAAAGACTTATCACTAGCGCCAGTATTGTTACTTTCTACTTTTGTATTTTTTTTCGCGGGCATGTGTTCCACGATCGGTTGTACTTTACGTTTATTCTCTTCCGCTCTCCGCAAAATTGGGGCAGTCTGTAATAAATGTTAATTTTAGGCGCCAGACAGTAATAGCACCCTAGCAGACTACGCAATTTTGTAAGGGTGCGTAAATTGTTCTATTTTTTCGAACAAAGATGGGGTTGAGAGGGTTGGAAGTCAGTCAGTGCAATCTACTATGATTGCACTGACAAGAGATATGCTGGTGTTCGTCAAATATCTCTTCATTATGTGACGCCCTTGCGCTACTCGCGCCTGATTAATTGAATGAAGCCATTAATTTTGACAGAATTTGCTTTATAACAGATACAAAAAAACTTTAAAATTATGCAGAAAGAGTACCTGGTTACTACTTTTCTCAACACTTTTTCCAGGCAGAGCTGTAGTTTTAGTAATAATAGCACCGCCTGGGGTGGCGGCCAGAGCTTTTTCGGTAATCATTTTCGCTGGCTCTGCCCTAGTTATTGCAAGCGTATCCACAGTTGCTAATTCCGTGAAGGTCATTTCTGAATCGCTATCTGTGAATTGACAAAACAAAACATGTTTATATTACATCAGTGACAATATATTCGACCTTTGGAAGGCAAACGGAAAGCAGCATAACCATCTAATATAAAAAGAATCAAAGATATTTCTTGCAAGTACGATAGCACTAGCAGCGTACGCATGTCAAGACTGAAAAGCGTTGCGAATTTGGTGGCCTCTTTGCTAACCATAAGTTTTTTCTGAAGTTTCATAGATGACGTTTTGTAGGATTAAAGAAAAAAGATTTTTTGCCTTGACTTGTCAACAATTATTATTAGATTAGGAAAGGTGTCTTATGATCTCTAAGCACTAGATTATAATATAATATTAACGAAATATAAACTGGTTGATTATAATTCATCATCCTGCATTCTAGACTCACTTTATGGAGTTTTTTACTGTTTTCCTCTACCAATTCAATCTACCACTGGTCATCTCCGTACTCAATTCTCTCATAAACATATCCATACAGTTGACCCATCTGTTATTTGACATACCTCTTCTACTTTTTCTGCACTACCACTTCTTCTGCAGTACCTACTTAACCACAATAATATGTAAGAATTATTACCTTCAGAAATTGTGTGTTCAGCCTTTGAATCATCACCTTGCGAGTTTGAAAGCTGTGCAATAAAAAAAAATCACATCATATCTCATTACATAATTTGACAATGTAATTATTTACAAGCAAGTATTTACCATAAAACCAGCTGCCTTCTTTATTTCAACTACCATGTGGCCGTCCTCTTCTTTTACTGAAAATTAGAAAAACTATATTCTAAAATTTTTAATTTATTTAGGACCGACTGGTGAAGTTATTTCTGTAGCGAATTAGATAATACCTTTTGTTAATATGTCTGTTTCTTATTGGTTTAAGCTGAAATACTAATATATTTTCAAACCAAATTGTGTATTTCGGTTGAAAATTAACACAACAATATAAGTTCTATCTACTTTTCAAACCTGTTACTATTTACATGCATACAATATAAATTAGAGTAGTATTTCGATGTTTTGCATGATATCTGATATTACAGTGTTTATGTGTACAAGTCGGAAAAGTGTGAAGAAGTTCGTAAATATACAAAACACCTTACTATTAATTGCAGCGTCGTCTTCATCGTCTTCTACTTCCATTTCTACTGATGATTCATCCTGACCCTAAAAAAAATAGACATTGTTAGATTTATTTGATCAAGGTGGCTATGGATTAGGTTTTAGTTTTTTTGTATTCATTGCAAGAAGTATGCATGGTGTATAATAACGCCATATATATATACATATAGTAATCTGTAAATACTGACAAGACATACTTACCTCACTACGCAATTCATCTTCGTGTGCATTATTAATGTGATTGTCAAGCTTTTCCTTCTCAGTGAAGACCAGCTCGCACAGGTCACACATGAACTCCGTGCCTGTAGGTGGACAACACAAATTACGTGATGTCAAAGGTCATGTCACGTCATGTTGAATACTGTATTCCACATGTAATGAATCTCGGTTGAGTTAAAGGATATCTATCCTTTAACCGTTTCAAATACTAACGAAATGTAGATACATTTCGTTTTAAACGGAACATCTAACATTTTTACAATTGTCAAAAATATGTAGACTTTGTTACAATATGGTAGATCATTTTGTAACTAAGTCTACATATTTTAGGGTGGACCAGGACGGGGCTTGAACCCATGGCAATCTTTATATAGGAGGAATCTCTACCAACAGAACTGACCCGTCATGAATACTTGTTACTCGTGCTGAAATTCTCGTTATCGATGCCTTTGAACGTCTCAAAACGACGATATGTTTTAAATTGAAGGCAATGGTATATTTAAATTTGGTAGGAGGGTTTAACAAACAAAATACTTGAAATGTAAAACTTACGGTATTGTTCCTAAATAGAAAGAAAAAAATGCACCATGCAACAATCATGGCAACTTGTTAACAACGATAGGCTCCGAAAACCCACACTCAAATTAGCAATAGATCATGCAGGCAATAATTTCTTCTTACATACCATTTACATGGGACTTGATATGCGCAGTAACAGCATCGACGTCCTCGAATTTTTCTTGACAAAGCGGACAAATGAGGTTCTGAGTCGCGTGTATAGCGGAGTGGTATATGAGCTCGTCCTGCGTTGCGAAGGTGTCCTCGCACTGTTCGCAGCGATAGTGGTCCGTGGACTCACCGAAGGGACCCCGGGCGGTGCGTATGGCTTCACGGTGTTTTATGCGAAGGTGTCTGTAAGATAAAAAAATCCATTACTGTTAGGATCGTTACTAATATCATAAATAGGTAAGTGTCTAAGCCTCGCTCAATCACGGTCCTTTGGGTAATCGATCGGTATATGGATAGTGTAGGAGCCAAGTGATCATGGAGCATATAACCAATTTATTGTCATTGGATCCAACTGATGTTTTGGGATACGAGCAAAACGCGTTTTTGTTTATTACGTCTATATTACAAATATAATATATA
This sequence comes from Cybosia mesomella, assembly GCA_946251805.1. Lineage (NCBI taxonomy): Eukaryota > Metazoa > Arthropoda > Insecta > Lepidoptera > Erebidae > Cybosia > Cybosia mesomella. Next base: position 20,422,655 of record OX276390.1, on the reverse strand, counting down.
ATATAATTTCAAAATCATCTTAATATAGATCTTTGCTTTTTTGATCAGATGGGAGCTCCTAGGGTCGAAAAGACTGGATGAGGAAGACCTACTTAATTTGAAGGTGGAACAGATGATTAGATACATCAAGGACACAAGAAGGTTTGACGTGTTGCCGTGAAAGAGCTGGCTCGACCACAATCTCTACAAGGGAAGAACCAGATAAATGGACAAAGTGGCCTGCAAGCATTGCTGGTAGATCGCTGTTTTTTAAGGTGTGCAAAAATACGCTTAACTCAATTTTGACCAAAATGTCATTAGGATGACTTGACTTTTGCACTATCCATATTTTTATTTTTTTTTATTTTTTTATTTGTATATTTATTTATTTATGTATTTTTTTAATTTTTTTATATATTTATAAGGCTTACAGGCTAATAACAATTTTATGTTGATGCAAACTGTGATCAGTATGATAACAATATTGGTAATTACAAGCCTATACAAGCATATGGCACTGTAGGTTATATTCATCGTATTTGCAGATATTCTGTTACCAAGGAGCAATTTGCTTCTTTTATTAGAATAGATGTTTGTAGATTTTTTATGGTATTCTTACAACATAAATATATATTTCTTCTTCACAATATACCTCGTGTAATGATGAGATTTGATAAAGCTCTTCGAACAGTATTTGCATGGGTAAGACCTATCCCCTGCATGACTTCGAACATGTTTCATCAACTTCGACGATGATGAATATCCTGTAATTAAAAAATATACATCATGACTCTTCTATATCTATAACGATTTTCAATGTCTCTTTCATTCAATTATTGTTTTCTCAACCAATAAGGGCTACCATAGATTAGAGAAGTGCAGATCTTGTAGGTATTTGACAGCTTTGTTTATGAAACAGTTTTGTACGAAGTGTGCGCACTTTCATGTTTCTGTAGAGCAACATTAATATTATTTGGTAGACAGTAACAGTAATTTTCACCATTATCATTGCAAAAACAATATCCGAATGAAATGAAACCAGTCTTAACAAGTATATAAATTACGCATGTTCATAGCTCATAGTAAAGTGTAATTAAGAGATTAAAAAAATAATAATGATGGTGGATTTTAGCGTGGACTCACGCGCTGGACAGTACAAACAAGCGCATGTCGCCGCTTTATCGTGAATTTGGGACTTGTGCCGTACTAGCGTTGATTTTTCTTGGAATCTGTGAACACATGAATTTACAAATCAATGCATTAATTTGTATTTAATCTTAATTGAATAAATACGTATGGGCAGTACTTATTGAATCAAATCATTTATGTGAACAAGATACAATTACATGTGCCTAGAAATAGAAAAAAAAAGGTACCACTGTCAAATTCATTCATCATAATAATTATTAAAAAAATCACAAATATCGATAAAAAAAAATTTAAGTCATCATATCTATAACATTTGAAACGTATTTTTTTTTAATGTAGGGCCCGTCAATATTACTTCAACTCGCCTGATGGTAAAGGGGAAGGCTCAAGAATGAGGGTCACCATAGCAGATACAAATAATGCTACAATGATGGCCCTTAGTTTGACAGCCTCATCAGCCATATCATACTAATTCAATCTAACCATCTTATCAAAATAATAGTGGAAACGGTATATCAAACCTTTTGTTACATATAATGCAAGTAAAACGCTTTTCTTTAGTAACAACATGTTTTTCACGATGCGCATTTAGTTCTTCTTGAGATAAAAATGTAGATGGGCACGAAGGGCATGCTAGTTGTGGTAAATCTGCATGTACTATCTGCAAAGAAAACAGATGTTGATGACATTCTGTATATACTTTCAATTACACAATAGTTCTTGCCGTTCACGAATTTATGTCAAATACTGTCTAATTAATTTGTATATACATAATTGTAAAATGTTCACAGTTAAAACATTAAAGAAACACTTTATTTTCTAGAGTCTACAGAACAGCCACGTGTTTTCGTGAATTGCATTAACAAGTTGGTTTACCTTCTCATGTCTCTTAAGCAAAATAAACCGCTTAAACTTTTTGCCACAAACGCCGCATTGAAATATTAATTTGTCGGAGGAATGCCGCAACTGATGCGTTCCCAAATCATATTGATTAAAGAATTTACTGAAAATAATACAAAATAATCAGTTAAATAGAACTCTTTTTCAGATCATGGCAACAATTCTAATAAATACTGGGGCGTAAGGTTGCCCATAAAGCATATCCCTCGCACCCCGACTGACCCTGGGCCATCTCCGGTTTCGAGATGACCCCCTCGGGTTTGAGAACCACGGTGTCCCCGTCTTGCCCCGGTTTGGGGGAGGGGCGCTAGTCGCCCCGCCCTTCCGGCCTGCTTCTGCTGGAGTGACAGGCAGCCTCACCTGCCAACCCTAGGCCTGCGCTCATCTAGGACGGAGGTCGATTTTTTTAACTTGCCATTAGTGTTAGTGTGGTTCGAATCTTAGAAGCCTAATTCGTTATCACACTTACTTACTCAAATTTCGTATAGGTACTTGTATATCTTCGGTGATAATGCGATTATATTGTAAAACGGAGCTGGTGTGATAATGGAATAGGAAGGAGGCCATAGAAACTCCTAACTTAAACAAGATAAACCCACCGAGTTTGGGCTCATTTGTTTTGTCTTAGCAAATATTCTGATGCTACACGATATCAGAGTCTGAAGATGGTAAGGAGGTGGTCATAGGAACTTAAACAAGATAGACCCGTCATGTGTGGGCTCATTTGATTTATCTTGGTAAGCACTCTGGTTCTACATGACATACAGGGTCTGAAGATGGAGACGGTAGGTGGTCAAAGGAACTCCTCAACTAAACAAGATAGACCCGTCGTGTGTGGGCTCATTTGATTTATCTTGGTAAGCACTCTGGTTCTACATGACATACAGGGTCTGAAGATGGAGACGGTAGGTGGTCAAAGGAACTCCTGAACTAAACAAGATAGACCCGTCGTGTTTGGGCTCATTTGATTTGTCTTGGTTTTGTTCCGTTCTAAAGTGATTTGAAAACAAATGAAAAGCAATACTTCATTATAGCTTCATCTATTTTATTCACTTAACAGCTAAATGGATTATATTGAACTCCTAATTCAATCATGTTTGTCATATTTCATAAGATTACAACTGACAAAATTGACTTCAAAAAAGAAACAATTACATAATGTAAATTAATGTACATACCAGTTGAACTGGTCTACTACATTATTATGTACGTGTTATTACCAAATACCGTACAAATTATAATATTTTTGTTTGAGGATGTCCATAATTGATAGCTCATAAGCTTAATGCTTTTATTTATACAACAGGCGTCCACAATAACCATAATGATCATAAGATAATAGAAATCAGTAAGTATTATTAAATATGTGCATAGGCATAGCTTCTAAGCCGGTGGTCCGCATTGCGGGATGCGAGTGCACTAATTTTCTTCGTCGATATCACACCGTGTAGGTGTCGCCTTATCAGTTTTACTAGGAGATTCTTTTCTTGCAGATTCTGTAATAAATAAAGGTATTTGTAAAAAATAGAACTTTCTATACAATGATAAAACTCGGGTTAGCATGCGAAACATTTTGTAACAGACCACTTTATTCAGATGATGAAAATTAATAATAGGTCTTTACCTATGAAATTGCCGAAATTTTCTTACAAATTCAGAAGTTCGTTATTCCTTTAATTTAATAGCTATTTCCATTATTTATATTTTGTTTGAAAGTGGATTTCAAAATTTTAAAATTCTGTATTAAATTTTGTTTTTATTGGCCGCTTGATAAATTAATTCGATCTTCAAAAACAGTACTCCCTAAATGCTATCTATTTTGATGATAAATTTCGTATTACTTAACAGCTGTCACTTTTCAAAAATGTAATAAAAGTTGGTGTTTGTTAGCTTAATGTTGTCTCATTCATACACAAAAAAAAATCATAAAATTTGGATTTGTAAAAAAATGCTAAAATGTTAGTACTGAAAATTGGGTTTTCTCCAATTTCTTCAAGAAAAACGGCAAATTCATATGTAACAACCTAATATTTCATAGGACTAGTTTTTAGGGGAGACTAATTCTTGAAATTTTTTAAACCAATGATGCTTTTAGTTTTCATGAAAATCGAGGTCTAGACTCCTTTGAGCAATTTAGCTATTCATCATACTTTTGGATTTGGCCATCCACGCCCAGTTGAAAAATTCACCCTGTATAGTCGAAATATCACTGTGTACTTAGTGATTATAGTCCTGGAGCATTTCCAAGATTGATGAGAGCTAAAGAGAGGATCATTTTATTCATAAATGATGTTAATTGTGTCAATACTGTAACGGGTTCAGAAACAAATCTTATAGCTCTATAAATTTCGATTAATCTTAGTTACAACAAAATACTAACCGTCTCCGACTAGATTTTTAAGAGCCGACGGATCTGAAGTGGGTAGCTTTATACCTTGTTTGAGTACCATTGTGCCATCCTGGAAAAGAAATATAATGCAGGTTACGGTTGCTGACATAAAAAAACTTTCGTATCTTGGACTCATGATTGGTAATATAAAGATCCATTGATTTTTTTCAAGCACACAAAGACACCAGTTTGAAATATTTGCTGTGCCATTTTTTTTTCTTTTCTGGTATTCTTCAATAAGATTTTGGGAAAAAAAGTGCTGCATTTATACAATATTTATCTTACTATCACCAGTTAGTGAAGAAAACTAGCTAGACTGTTAACACTGATTTTATTCGTTGTGATTTGATCTTTTGATAACAAAAAAAGAAATAAAAATAGTCACAAATTTTCTGGCGACGTGTTACAAAAACCAAAAAGACAAAAAATACTAACTTCAATTAAAGAGTCTGTGTCGATATTTATTATTATTTATTTATTTATTTTTTATTTATTTATGTACATACACAATCAGACATAAGAATACAAAAAATGGAAAAAGTAGTACAGAGAGATTTATTATTTGTAGTGCTGTGTTTGTTTATTTCATAATGGTTGACATATCAACTAAAATTAAATTGGCTTTTGTTATACTGACCTTCATTTCTACAAGCCCCTTTTTCGCCATGGCTTCCACTTCTGCTTTGGTCATAACAATTTTCTGGACTTTCACCACTTTTTTGCCAATCTGCATCTCGCAGACCTCTCCACCAGTTATCGCTAATAAGGATAAATGTTTTATTAACAAAAGGTGTAAGGTGTAAATGATTGAAAATAGTATATACTTACGACACCTTTTCAAGAAGTTAACAATTTTAACAATTTGGTTTATTTTGGCTTGTACGGGGGCAACTTTTTTTAATACACAACACACCGTAATGTGTGGCAAGAGTCCTTATAAAATATTAGACTTTTGTACTAAAAAGATAAATCAAACACTAGTTTCACCAAAAAAAAAACCTCAAAGCAGTCGAATCCAGTTAATTAATCACTGATTAATAATATAGATCGGGCCATTTTCCCTCCCCTCGATATTTTGAATAAATAAAATATAAGAGGGTTATTTTACTTACGTCTTGCATGAGCTGGTAAAGGCAGTGGTTTTATGCCAGGTGGTAGGGCTTTCATAGGTACCTGCAAAAAAAGCATAAGTTTATATATAACGAATCACTAGCTGGCTAAGGTTGTGGAAAAGCCTTCAGGAAACCTACATATTTAAGGGTTATCCATAAAGGTTTGAAGTTGGCCACTCCACACCAAGCCAGTGATATAGTTCACACTATGCGGTCCGAACATAGGGAGTGAGACAGTTTCAATATTTGTTTCAGTATTTGTGGGAAAGGAATGGACACATATTTCTGTGAATCTCGTAACTTATATGCATTTTATTGGTATTTAAACTATAATCACAATCATTAGTGTTAGAGTTAACGGGATACTTATCATTTGTTGTTTTGAGTGTCCGATACTTATGCAATAGTGTTGCAAGCGCCATGATCCTTCGTGATCATGGCGTTAGCAACAGTGCCGAAATATCCTCCATGTATATCCGTAAATATCTCGTTGACTCTTATACTAATTAAATGTATTCGCTTTAAATGTATATATTACAACTAAACTAACTTTCTTCAAAGTCTGTCCAGTGGGTGACATCAGTACTCCAGAGGCGAGTTTCACTTCAGAGGGTGATTTACTTTCCTTATCCTGTAACAATGCCGTAACGCGATTTAAATGTAAACGTTTAATTTATATTTATTTGTAAGTTAATAAGTGTAACTTCAAGAAACCTAAGGGGCGGAACAAACATTTAGGACTTAAGGCAAAGAAGCGCCGCGGTGGCGTCGCGAACGCGGACGAGGCGCGGATAAGACCGCGTCGCCAAAAGTAACCGTAAAGTAAAAGTGACCCCTCAGCGCACCTTACGCTGAGGGGTCACTTTTAACACGTGGCACTCGCGTGACCGCACAGAAAAGCTAAATGTGAGAAACGTCTTCGCACCCTATTAGCGCCACGTCACTTTGATATACTTTAGCCGCGAGCACGTCCGCGACGCGTCCGTTGCGCGTCTTCGCCCCACGTCTTATCTGTTTATCCCGTCCCGCCCCTAAATAATGTCACCACAAAGTTTCCTCAGTTCCCATGCTTAGCAATACAAGGTGATTTTTCTAACTACCTATGGAAGGCCCAATTCAAAACTAACTATCAAAATAGCGCAAATTCTCAAAGGAGTCTGAGACCCGATTTCGATCATAACTAAAACTTAATAATTGAATTTAAAAAACAATATTCCTCTTGTTTTTAACCTCAATAAATACCAACCAAATTTGGTCCCTGTTGACAATCTGAGTCCCCATGACTCCGTATAACTGAGGTCCGTATAATTGAGTGTAAGGACGGGCGCCCACACTTCGTGCAAATCATATGCATTTTTGCAAGGCGCACCATATTGTTTGCACGAAACAGGCGCCCGAAGGCGTGCACACGCTTGAGGCAGCGGACGGCCCTGGCAGAGGCAGTGTACAGACACTGTGACTGTTATTTATGTTACTCACCAAACTGCTACCACTTGCGGCTTGATTTGGCTCATTGGTCTTGCCGCTTGGGGGCGTGTTTTCTTTGGGCTTATTGTCATTATCACTTTCTTTTTCAGTCTCCTCAGATATCACTTCTTCATCTTTCTTGACTTTGGCTGGCCTAGAAAAAATTACCGTCGTTTTTATTTGTGGCAGATCCACTTACAGTTCCCGTACTTTATAGAGTAGTTAAAACCGTTTGTAAAATATAGCTTCGGATTCAGCTGTTTTAAAAAGATACCAAGACATGCACGATTAACATCAGGCGAGCCGTGGTCATGTTTGCCACCATATTGGTTTAAACATTATATTTCCTTCTCCAACTCGCTAACGCTTCTCAGTCGTATGAAACATAGTATGCAATTAAATCTGCGGTAACAATTGTTTGAAAGAGCTGAATATCCAAAAGCAAGCAAGCAAAAAACAGGGAAAGAATTAGAAGGTTAATTTAAACAGAAAAAAAATGAAACTAACGTAGAGGTGGCTAGTCCTGCATCTTTGCGCGGTCGACCGCGCTTTCGCGGTGCCGGGGTAACAATAGCGGCAACGGGCGTCGGAGCTGGCTTGGGCGACGGCTTTATACTGGCTCTACGAGGCTTCGGTTTCTGAAATATGAGATATTTATTATACTTATTCAATATATTTAAAAATATGAATCTGTAATATTATTATGGTTGTATGTTTGCAAGTACACATACATATTACTGGAATCACTTATAGGATCCATAATATTTGTCTGTGGTGCTTATCTGTTTTATAGGTAGTTTTCCTATTTGTCACTATTGTCTGCCGTTTACAGTGGACTTAAAATTGGAAAGAGGATTTATTATATTTCAAATTCCTCCAATTACTTCTGATTAATTTCGATTTCATTTTCAAAGTTACCTCTTCAGTAGACAGCGCGGATATAGGCGCACCCACCGCTCTAGTAAATATTTAGCGAATGCTAGAATAGACCAAACTATAATCATCTTTAAATTAATGTAGGTATTATCACCTACATTGATTGCACCTTACCTCTATACTTTTATCAACCTCTTGGTATTCTTCATCAATGTCATCTGAATCATCTTCATCGTCCGAGTCTTGAGCTCTGCATTAAAAGTAAAATACAATTACTATAACTTTTAAACTAGAAAAGATAAATGTTGAAAAAAAACTATATAAAAAGTAATTCATACAAGTCAAACTTTGGATTATTTGCTATCTCCTTTAGAATTCAAAGGAAATAGATGTATAGTTAAGATAAGTAGAAATATATAGCGACAAGATGGTACTTGGCGTTGAACTCAACAGATCCCCGTCCGACCGGGTACTTGGGATCTGCACGTCACGCGACTGGTGACATCGATTGCGACGTTAAGCCACGCATTGCCGGTGCATGGGCCAAGTGGCATGAGATGACTGGTGTCATCTGTGAACCCAAAACACCGTTTAGGTTGAAGGGTCAGGTCTATAAAGCCAGCCATTCCATTAGGCCCGTCCTTTTACACGGCTGTGAAGCATGGCCGTTGCTAGAGGTACACAAGCAGAAGCTGCGTGTCAAGAAGATGAATAAGCTGCAATGGATGTGCGGAACTCCCGCATCCGCGGCAGCCTCCATGTCCGTGACACATCGCTGATAAAATGCAGGAGTGTCGCCTTCGCTGGTGCGGCCACGTTTTGCGGCAGCTGCCTGACTACGTGGGTAGCAAATGTCTCACCATGGCACTTACGCCGGGCCTCGGTAGGAGGGGGAGACCCGAGAAGTGCTGGCTTGCCGTCGTAAGGGATGGCATGCAGGCCAATGGTCTCGCTACCATGGATGTCCAAGATCATGCGAACTGGAGAAGGAAAAGCAGGAAAGAGGACCCCGGGCTCCGAGGTAAAGGCTTCGGATGCAATCGGGACACAACGCTGAGATGATGATGATGATGGAGATATATGGCGACACCCCGCGATTATATACTTATAAACGTTTTTCATGTAGATATGACAACTTTTTAGGTTGTAGTTAGTAGTTGTTGTAGTCCATTTTTATTTCCGATGTCTTATGTTGATGTCACATTGGTAATGTGCTATTAATAGGTCGCTTGTACCTGTCACGGATCATTTTCGCGTAGTCCTTGATTTTGGAAGGTCTCGTTGAACGTCGTATGCCTTCTTCTCCAGCACTTTTCTCAGGGGTGCCATTTTTGATGACATTCTGAAATTTCATTAACTGTTCATATGGCAATAATGGACTGCTTATGTGACATCAATGACATGTATGTGTGTTTTAGGAATTTAAGTACATTGAAAAGTTTATGCATAGTTATAATTGTTTAGAAGAGAAGGGAGGTAAGGCCTATAGCACTGTCACGAGGCGTGCGAATTGCAGTATATAAAAACATCGGAATTATATGAAGTATGGGTCCACATTTGAGCCAACCCATGATTGCGCATTAAATAATTTACGAAAATATGGCTTTTTCTTGGCTCATTTTTCTTCAGAAAATGAGACAGGCCTTTCAATAATTACCTTAGGGGTTTCTTTTTCTTTAACATCTTCTCTATCTTTAGCATTACCATTATTTCCCTTGATCTCTTTTACTTCTTTGGGTTCCTTGTTTTCTTTGGTAACTATACGCCTCTCAGATTGTTTCTTTTCTATAGCTGGGGACTTAGTAGATATTTGAGTCTTCTTTTCCTCTACTGCAGGAGCTCTGCAATTGCAAAAAGCCAGAGTTTTATAAGAGAATGAATAAGAGTCGCTATATGATAACTATAGAGGGTAGACAACAAGGATTATTAAAAAACAAACACCCTAATATTTAACGCCGTTTAACCCAAATATTTAACTCCGTTAGTATTATATCTCACCTTAACTTAGGTGTGGATGTGTGTATCTGTGGCCGCCTGCTTCGAACCATTTCTATCGATTTTATCGGAGTTTTTACCACCTCACTACGGGTATTAGTCTGAAAGTAATATTAAATAAGTTTTTTTAAGGTTATACACATACCAAGGGTTAGGAAAACGCTTAAATAAATAAAATTCTGAGCGATATTTTTTTCGATCGGTTTGAATTTAATTAGTTCTATCTTCGTTTTCGTGAGCATTTAAAGTACATTGCAAAAATATTAACCACATTCATTTTCAAATTTATAGTGTTACAGTGTTTGTGTAACAGATATATATAAATGTTGGTATAAAACTTTCAGTTTCTCATATTTTTAAGAATATTTAATTATATTTTTACCTTTTGTCCAAAATCACATAAAACATTAAAAATTATTATACGAAAGTCAGCTTCAATTATTAAATATTCTATATCAATAACTTACTCTTTTTAACTCTTGTAGCTCTTTTTCTAATAAGCGTAAAGACTTATCACTAGCGCCAGTATTGTTACTTTCTACTTTTGTATTTTTTTTCGCGGGCATGTGTTCCACGATCGGTTGTACTTTACGTTTATTCTCTTCCGCTCTCCGCAAAATTGGGGCAGTCTGTAATAAATGTTAATTTTAGGCGCCAGACAGTAATAGCACCCTAGCAGACTACGCAATTTTGTAAGGGTGCGTAAATTGTTCTATTTTTTCGAACAAAGATGGGGTTGAGAGGGTTGGAAGTCAGTCAGTGCAATCTACTATGATTGCACTGACAAGAGATATGCTGGTGTTCGTCAAATATCTCTTCATTATGTGACGCCCTTGCGCTACTCGCGCCTGATTAATTGAATGAAGCCATTAATTTTGACAGAATTTGCTTTATAACAGATACAAAAAAACTTTAAAATTATGCAGAAAGAGTACCTGGTTACTACTTTTCTCAACACTTTTTCCAGGCAGAGCTGTAGTTTTAGTAATAATAGCACCGCCTGGGGTGGCGGCCAGAGCTTTTTCGGTAATCATTTTCGCTGGCTCTGCCCTAGTTATTGCAAGCGTATCCACAGTTGCTAATTCCGTGAAGGTCATTTCTGAATCGCTATCTGTGAATTGACAAAACAAAACATGTTTATATTACATCAGTGACAATATATTCGACCTTTGGAAGGCAAACGGAAAGCAGCATAACCATCTAATATAAAAAGAATCAAAGATATTTCTTGCAAGTACGATAGCACTAGCAGCGTACGCATGTCAAGACTGAAAAGCGTTGCGAATTTGGTGGCCTCTTTGCTAACCATAAGTTTTTTCTGAAGTTTCATAGATGACGTTTTGTAGGATTAAAGAAAAAAGATTTTTTGCCTTGACTTGTCAACAATTATTATTAGATTAGGAAAGGTGTCTTATGATCTCTAAGCACTAGATTATAATATAATATTAACGAAATATAAACTGGTTGATTATAATTCATCATCCTGCATTCTAGACTCACTTTATGGAGTTTTTTACTGTTTTCCTCTACCAATTCAATCTACCACTGGTCATCTCCGTACTCAATTCTCTCATAAACATATCCATACAGTTGACCCATCTGTTATTTGACATACCTCTTCTACTTTTTCTGCACTACCACTTCTTCTGCAGTACCTACTTAACCACAATAATATGTAAGAATTATTACCTTCAGAAATTGTGTGTTCAGCCTTTGAATCATCACCTTGCGAGTTTGAAAGCTGTGCAATAAAAAAAAATCACATCATATCTCATTACATAATTTGACAATGTAATTATTTACAAGCAAGTATTTACCATAAAACCAGCTGCCTTCTTTATTTCAACTACCATGTGGCCGTCCTCTTCTTTTACTGAAAATTAGAAAAACTATATTCTAAAATTTTTAATTTATTTAGGACCGACTGGTGAAGTTATTTCTGTAGCGAATTAGATAATACCTTTTGTTAATATGTCTGTTTCTTATTGGTTTAAGCTGAAATACTAATATATTTTCAAACCAAATTGTGTATTTCGGTTGAAAATTAACACAACAATATAAGTTCTATCTACTTTTCAAACCTGTTACTATTTACATGCATACAATATAAATTAGAGTAGTATTTCGATGTTTTGCATGATATCTGATATTACAGTGTTTATGTGTACAAGTCGGAAAAGTGTGAAGAAGTTCGTAAATATACAAAACACCTTACTATTAATTGCAGCGTCGTCTTCATCGTCTTCTACTTCCATTTCTACTGATGATTCATCCTGACCCTAAAAAAAATAGACATTGTTAGATTTATTTGATCAAGGTGGCTATGGATTAGGTTTTAGTTTTTTTGTATTCATTGCAAGAAGTATGCATGGTGTATAATAACGCCATATATATATACATATAGTAATCTGTAAATACTGACAAGACATACTTACCTCACTACGCAATTCATCTTCGTGTGCATTATTAATGTGATTGTCAAGCTTTTCCTTCTCAGTGAAGACCAGCTCGCACAGGTCACACATGAACTCCGTGCCTGTAGGTGGACAACACAAATTACGTGATGTCAAAGGTCATGTCACGTCATGTTGAATACTGTATTCCACATGTAATGAATCTCGGTTGAGTTAAAGGATATCTATCCTTTAACCGTTTCAAATACTAACGAAATGTAGATACATTTCGTTTTAAACGGAACATCTAACATTTTTACAATTGTCAAAAATATGTAGACTTTGTTACAATATGGTAGATCATTTTGTAACTAAGTCTACATATTTTAGGGTGGACCAGGACGGGGCTTGAACCCATGGCAATCTTTATATAGGAGGAATCTCTACCAACAGAACTGACCCGTCATGAATACTTGTTACTCGTGCTGAAATTCTCGTTATCGATGCCTTTGAACGTCTCAAAACGACGATATGTTTTAAATTGAAGGCAATGGTATATTTAAATTTGGTAGGAGGGTTTAACAAACAAAATACTTGAAATGTAAAACTTACGGTATTGTTCCTAAATAGAAAGAAAAAAATGCACCATGCAACAATCATGGCAACTTGTTAACAACGATAGGCTCCGAAAACCCACACTCAAATTAGCAATAGATCATGCAGGCAATAATTTCTTCTTACATACCATTTACATGGGACTTGATATGCGCAGTAACAGCATCGACGTCCTCGAATTTTTCTTGACAAAGCGGACAAATGAGGTTCTGAGTCGCGTGTATAGCGGAGTGGTATATGAGCTCGTCCTGCGTTGCGAAGGTGTCCTCGCACTGTTCGCAGCGATAGTGGTCCGTGGACTCACCGAAGGGACCCCGGGCGGTGCGTATGGCTTCACGGTGTTTTATGCGAAGGTGTCTGTAAGATAAAAAAATCCATTACTGTTAGGATCGTTACTAATATCATAAATAGGTAAGTGTCTAAGCCTCGCTCAATCACGGTCCTTTGGGTAATCGATCGGTATATGGATAGTGTAGGAGCCAAGTGATCATGGAGCATATAACCAATTTATTGTCATTGGATCCAACTGATGTTTTGGGATACGAGCAAAACGCGTTTTTGTTTATTACGTCTATATTACAAATATAATATATAATATAATTTCAAAATCATCTTAATATAGATCTTTGCTTTTTTGATCAGATGGGAGCTCCTAGGGTCGAAAAGACTGGATGAGGAAGACCTACTTAATTTGAAGGTGGAACAGATGATTAGATACATCAAGGACACAAGAAGGTTTGACGTGTTGCCGTGAAAGAGCTGGCTCGACCACAATCTCTACAAGGGAAGAACCAGATAAATGGACAAAGTGGCCTGCAAGCATTGCTGGTAGATCGCTGTTTTTTAAGGTGTGCAAAAATACGCTTAACTCAATTTTGACCAAAATGTCATTAGGATGACTTGACTTTTGCACTATCCATATTTTTATTTTTTTTTATTTTTTTATTTGTATATTTATTTATTTATGTATTTTTTTAATTTTTTTATATATTTATAAGGCTTACAGGCTAATAACAATTTTATGTTGATGCAAACTGTGATCAGTATGATAACAATATTGGTAATTACAAGCCTATACAAGCATATGGCACTGTAGGTTATATTCATCGTATTTGCAGATATTCTGTTACCAAGGAGCAATTTGCTTCTTTTATTAGAATAGATGTTTGTAGATTTTTTATGGTATTCTTACAACATAAATATATATTTCTTCTTCACAATATACCTCGTGTAATGATGAGATTTGATAAAGCTCTTCGAACAGTATTTGCATGGGTAAGACCTATCCCCTGCATGACTTCGAACATGTTTCATCAACTTCGACGATGATGAATATCCTGTAATTAAAAAATATACATCATGACTCTTCTATATCTATAACGATTTTCAATGTCTCTTTCATTCAATTATTGTTTTCTCAACCAATAAGGGCTACCATAGATTAGAGACGTGCAGATCTTGTAGGTATTTGACAGCTTTGTTTATGAAACAGTTTTGTACGAAGTGTGCGCACTTTCATGTTTCTGTAGAGCAACATTAATATTATTTGGTAGACAGTAACAGTAATTTTCACCATTATCATTGCAAAAACAATATCCGAATGAAATGAAACCAGTCTTAACAAGTATATAAATTACGCATGTTCATAGCTCATAGTAAAGTGTAATTAAGAGATTAAAAAAATAATAATGATGGTGGATTTTAGCGTGGACTCACGCGCTGGACAGTACAAACAAGCGCATGTCGCCGCTTTATCGTGAATTTGGGACTTGTGCCGTACTAGCGTTGATTTTTCTTGGAATCTGTGAACACATGAATTTACAAATCAATGCATTAATTTGTATTTAATCTTAATTGAATAAATACGTATGGGCAGTACTTATTGAATCAAATCATTTATGTGAACAAGATACAATTACATGTGCCTAGAAATAGAAAAAAAAAGGTACCACTGTCAAATTCATTCATCATAATAATTATTAAAAAAATCACAAATATCGATAAAAAAAAATTTAAGTCATCATATCTATAACATTTGAAACGTATTTTTTTTTAATGTAGGGCCCGTCAATATTACTTCAACTCGCCTGATGGTAAAGGGGAAGGCTCAAGAATGAGGGTCACCATAGCAGATACAAATAATGCTACAATGATGGCCCTTAGTTTGACAGCCTCATCAGCCATATCATACTAATTCAATCTAACCATCTTATCAAAATAATAGTGGAAACGGTATATCAAACCTTTTGTTACATATAATGCAAGTAAAACGCTTTTCTTTAGTAACAACATGTTTTTCACGATGCGCATTTAGTTCTTCTTGAGATAAAAATGTAGATGGGCACGAAGGGCATGCTAGTTGTGGTAAATCTGCATGTACTATCTGCAAAGAAAACAGATGTTGATGACATTCTGTATATACTTTCAATTACACAATAGTTCTTGCCGTTCACGAATGTATGTCAAATACTGTCTAATTAATTTGTATATACATAATTGTAAAATGTTCACAGTTAAAACATTAAAGAAACACTTTATTTTCTAGAGTCTACAGAACAGCCACGTGTTTTCGTGAATTGCATTAACAAGTTGGTTTACCTTCTCATGTCTCTTAAGCAAAATAAACCGCTTAAACTTTTTGCCACAAACGCCGCATTGAAATATTAATTTGTCGGAGGAATGCCGCAACTGATGCGTTCCCAAATCATATTGATTAAAGAATTTACTGAAAATAATACAAAATAATCAGTTAAATAGAACTCTTTTTCAGATCATGGCAACAATTCTAATAAATACTCTAATAAATTTTATAACAGTAATAAAATTGTTGGAAAAAATCTTTGCCACTTGTTGCCGTTACAAGCTTTTTTAAACTAAACTAGCAATTGTATTTTTTTCATTATTACAATCATTGATAAAATACTGCCTCAATCAGTATTATCGAACATCATTACCCATAGGAAACATGCTTTATTTTCATTCATAATGAATAATAAGAAAGTATAAAATAAATTACTTACGCATTGCATTGATTGCACTGGACATTCCTTTGTCTATGCTTGTTCAGTTTGTGCAAATTTAGCAATTGTTGTAATGGGTAGGTGCAGTCACACTTGTCGCAAGGCCAACGTCCGTCTTGCAAGTCTGTGAGAATAACACTTGTGGCACTTGGTTCTTGGTTTTGCTGTTTCCACAGCTGTTCATGAAGCATTCCCCCTGATATATAGTCACTCTCAGCTGCTGTATCTGTACCACAAGGGACTCCATCTACTCATCACCACCAATTAGGAATTCAGAGTATCTGAACTTAGTTGAATTTTAAGCTTTTAAAATTACTTTTTTAACAAATTAGTAAATTTACAATACATTTTTGATAATATTCAGATCAAAATAGATGTTTCGATGAAATAAAACATATCAATAGCATTCATCAAAGTATGGAACATTTTTATGCTAGGTAATAGACATGCATCTGTAAATACAATAATTTTAATTAATTACGTTTAAGTCTATGCTACTCAATCATCCCCGATAGCTACTACACAATACAACCAAATACAATAAAGAGCAACTGTTGGGAAATACACATTAGCAATAGGTAAATATATTATTTCACTTTTCATTTTTATTAAATAAATAAATAATTTAAGCAGTGAAATCTGAATTTCAAAAATCCTCTTACGAGGTACAGTGTGAATCTTAATTTACTATTGTCTGAAACCTATTGGTGAGATACAAATGTGTTCCGAGTTGCTTTAGATTTGCAGTTACAATAAATAAACCAATGAATAAAAATCTTTAGAATTAGGAATGTATTTAAATTCATCAATGAAAAGAATAAATTACCTGAAAATACTTCTGAAAAAATCTCTATTAAGCACATGTCAGTAAAATCATTGAAATAAACCATTGCAAATATAAGTTATATTTGAATTGGTTCAAATTAGTTCAAACTCCGTCTGTGGAATAAAATAAAACAAAACTTGTTTATTTAAATGAACAGTGAAATATGGGTACAAAATAGCAAAAAATCATGCACAAAATAAAAAGTGTAAAAATATATAAGCTATGAACACACGCAAATTCAAAACAAAAATAACCTTACATTCTAAGACACAGAATCTTTCTAATCACAATAATAAACTATTGGAATAATGGTTTTATTAAGTACCTTTGTCTTGTCTAAGTTTCGCCTTGCCTTGTTTGGTGCTAGTTACCACTTTGACACGAGCATTTTTAGGCCCCTCGTCTGACCCATCGCCGATCTGTTACAATTTCATAGATTAGGAAGGGAACAAATAATACAGAAAGTCTGAAATTTAACATATTTCATTAATTAATAAAACTTAAAAATCTTCATTAGGTTGAGCATTAAAGGACGGGGAGAATAAATTTTCAGCATTATTATTACAAAACTAGCTTTTGACCACGGCTTCGGCCGCGTGGGATTCTGTTCCCGTTCCTGCTTCCCAAGGGAACCTATTCCATAGATAAAAAAGTAGCCTGTTTGTTATTTCAGAATATAAACTAACCCTTTACCAAAGTTCGGCTAGATCCGTTCATCCATTAAAGTATGTAGTATTTAAATAGATATTAAAACCTTCCTCAAGAACCACTCTATCCATTGGTAAAAACAGCAGGAAAAACTGTAAAGTAGTTTGTGAGTTTATCATGAAACAGACAGACGGACAGATGCAGCGGAGGACTTTGTTTTATAATATGTAGTGATAGTGATTTGATTACTGCGGTCCTAAAACATCTTTTCTTATTTTATAAATAAAAATATATATGTTTATGTATAGAATTTGTATAATAAAAATAATGGCATTAGAGGCAGATGCTATCCTAGATTTACTTGTGGTCAGGAACATAGTGAACAAGAAGTAATGTAGAACTATGAAAAGAAAATAACCTTATCCCTCAACTATATTTTTATAAGCTTCAATTACTCTCTCTTAGGCAAAAATTTTAATCCATTAAAATATAAACAACTAGTCTCATACATAGTGATCTTTCAATGTTATACTATCTTCTAAAAGTAACTCACCTTGACATTGTAAACATTCTCATCATCTTCTTCCTCACTATCAGAGCCGTGGGCAGTTACTTGAACAGTAGCACCTCCCTCTACAACAGTCTTCATAACAGCCAGCTCTGGAGCAGATTTTGTTGCAACACGAAATAACTGCAATACGTTTGTTAAATTATTCATAATAATGAGTAAGAAATGGCTTATTTCATTAAGGTGTTCATCACCAAATATAAAATCAAGAGTCAGTACTTGAGGCCTTGTTAGACGGAAAACTAGTGTCAACAACCTCACATATTATGACCAATCACATCACACCAAAAAGTGATGTGATTTGTAAGAATGTTTATTAGAGGACAAGACAGTAAATTGTTGTTATTTAGTAGCCAGTCACATTGCAAAGATTAAAAATATGGAAGTCAAACAGTCCGACCAATAAGAATGACTGTTTCATGACATGTATTTATTCATTTGCTATGATTATTATTTAGGTACTTTATAAAGCAAACTTCTGACGACAATATTTTAAGATACTGCTGGCCTGTATTTTTATTCCATATTTTAAATTTAAATTGTATTGTCAAAACCAATGGATAGCTAGAGTAGAAATAAAAACAATGAAGCTGCTACCTCTTATTCTTATTATTCATACATAAAGTTTTTGAGCTGAGTGAGACGAAGTCGAGCGAAAGCACCTCATACCTGACTTCAGGATTTTCTTTGTCATAGGTCTCCTCCTAAACTACTAATCCAATCAGAACCAAATTTGGCATGATTAAAGAGGTCAATCAGAGGAAGGTTTATGGATATATTTTGAAAAAATTAATGCTACCACAGAGGAATGATCACCGTTAAAAAAATTCCAGATGGAATTACATAATAACCGCTCGAGACACTGTGACCAAACTTTACACGCTCAGAAAGCATGTCCAGAGTTGTGACTTTCAAAAAGAATTTTCAAAATCGGACTTGCCACGGAGGAATCAACTGTTCAACATTTTTTGAAAATCTGATTCACAATGTCTCACTCAACTCAACATTGCAAGCAGCGATTCGCCTTGCAGACCTAGTTATGGTAATTATTATTGATGTTGTTGACTTACTTTTTGAAGAGAAGATGGCCAAGTTGCAGAATTCAAATCAGACCCATTTTGAATGTATTGTAGTACATTTTCATCTGCTTGCCTGCACATCTGCTTGAATTCGTAACTGACATCCATGAAAAATTTGCAACGATTGCAGATATACGATGGCATTCTATCCGAAGGGAATACCTGTAAATAAAATAAATACAATGCATTTTCATAAATACCATTCTAAATTCTATGTATCTTTACAAAAGGCCAGTAGGTGGCGCTTCCAAGAAAATTATTCCCAAGAGATTTTAGAAGGTTTAGGGTCTCATGTTATATATGTCCAAAATCATATTAGATCAAACTGTTATTTATTAGCACTTAACAACATTCATAACTATATTAGATATTTGTACACAACAGTAAACAAACATTGTTCAGTGTATATTCGGCGCCATTACGCTCAACGTATACAAACTCTATTAAAATTTGTATTATGTACGTACTCAATATCTAAACCAGGAACATGATAAAAATATAGAAAATAATAAAATATAAAATTACCTCAATCGAGACGCAAGATAATATTTTTAGTGAAAGAGGAACCGAATTTTTTGGCGCTCGACTTCTGTCATATAAACTAGTAAGCGTTTCATCTTGAGATAAACAAAAACGACAAAGCTTTAACGCAGATAAAGTATCTTTTCTTGTCTCCATCATGCCACAAATTGAAAACAACTCTCAACACAAATTAAATTTCACTCCATAACCTCTTCATTTATTTAAACACTGTCTACAAACTACAAATGAACCAAACTTGACACTAGCGCCACTAACTGAGCTGTATGACGCGCATAATGGAATGGACGCCGTAATGCAGCGTCTCTAGTGGTAATTGAATGAAACCAATAGACTGACGCTATTCCCCAAAAGATGGCAGAATATTTTTTGAATTAAAAAGAGTCCACAATTTTTTAAGGGGTAAACTTTTTAATATATTAGCTACCTACCCATTTCAGTTTAATTTTTGAAAATCCATTCACCGTGACTGAAGTCCGCGGTTTTGGTGTTATTATATCTCTGTGGACTCCACTATACACTATAGGTAAGGAGTCGGTCTTACGATCGAGAGGTCGAAATCTTGGCCATTACAGTACCGATGTGAACCCACTCCTTTTTTTTTTCTTTTTTTACGTGCGGAAATCCCTTTGGATACCCCTCCGCCAGTCAGCGGGTGTGGTTATGTCGTGTCGCGACTAAAACCGCACGGTGTCCTCCCCAAGTGTCCGTTGCCGGGCACCCCGGGTAAGCCCTCGAAAGGATAACCCCAGGGATGCCGGCGGACTTTGGCCGCCACCGCGGCCTCGCCTGGTGGGGTCGGGTTTTATCCCGCTTCGGTGAGTTGGCAGGCGTGTGTAGGGCACACACGACACGCCTCCGCCACGGCCTGCTTCTGTAAGGACGGCGAGTCGGCCAACTGCCGTCCTCAGGCCTCGATTATGGAGGTCGGTAGTCCCGGGCGTAGATGGCGGGCGAGGACGCCGCAGACTGTGAAACTCGGGGGGCAGGGTTCTCTTCCGCTCCCTCTCCGCCGTCTCATTCGCGCGCATTACCTGTTCGCAGAAAGAGGCGGCGACGTGCCACTTGCTCCCGTCGGAGACCACGGCCCTCACCATGGTCTCCAACGAGAGAACGTCCACGCCCAGGACCGCAACGAGATCCCGGCGTTGACTCGCCCACCACACGGTGTCCTCCCCAAGTGTCCATTGCCGGACACCCCGGGTAAGCCCTCGAAAGGATAACCCTAGGGTTACCAGCGGCCTATGCGGCCTCGCCTAGTTGGGTCGGGTTTTATCCCGCGTCGGTGAGTTGGCAGGCGTGTGTAGGACAAACACGACACGCCTCCGTCTTGGCCTGCTTCTGTATAAGGACGGCGAGTTGGTCAAGTCGGTCCCGCTCCCTCTCCGCCGTCTCTTGCGCGCGCGTTACGTGCTCGCAGAAAGAGGCAGCGGCTTGCCACTTACTCCCGTCGGAGACCACGGCCCTCACCATGGTCTCCAGCGAGAGAACGTCCACGCCCAAAACCGCAACGAGATACCGGCTTTGACTCCACCACGCAGGGCACTCCACCAACGTGTGGAGCGCCGTGTCTTCGCCAGGATCCTCACTCATTCCTACCGAAGCACCCGTGTCCGGTCCAAATCTGCTGATCAAAATAGATAAACTACCGGGTGTTAAGGAAGCGCTTGGGAAAACGCAGGCAGGCGATAGTACTGAAGATAAAAAAGAATTTTGAGTAATTTTTTTTTTGATCAGGATTTTTAGAATTTTTTATTAGCATTATGCACGCTCCATCGTGTTAGTAATTAGTACAGGTAGATGAAACCGGTTGTTGACCCCGCGCCCTGCGTGAGGCCAACGACCGGCGACGTCACACCGGCACCGATATTCATTGCGGTATTAATTTTTTTTATGCAGTGATGCATTTTTAATGTAATTATAGTTTCATTTAGCTGTACTGACACAATGGAGCTTGATTAATGTAAATAATAAAAAAAAAAAAATTTAACCGATCGAAAAAAAGTCACTCAATTTTTGTTATCTTCAGTACTTGCCTGTCTTCGTTTTCTGGGGCGTTTCCCTAGCACCCGGTATATTAAGATTCAATGCTTGCTTATCTGCTGCCACATTTATTCTTGGAACTCGCTTCATCGTCATTGTGAACCGATTCATAATGAACAATATAGATGGCTCTGTAAATATTGTTTGTGTTTTCACTTCTGTCAGCACTCCCAGAGTGCCACGGTGTTTTTTTTTGTATCTTTTAAGCTTCAACCCTCCTCCTGCCTCCGTCCTGTATCTACTTCACCAGCTTTAAGCCTACTGTATCCTGGATCCTGTCTACTGGCTGAGCTTGTTGAATTTAGCGCTAAAGGCTAAGTTTATCTCTTCTAAACGTTTGGCAACGATCATTATGGCCACGTCATCAGCATATGCTACTAGTTTGACTTCCATTGGCAGTAATATGTTCAGTAGCCCGTCATACCTAATATTACACAGCAGAGGACCCAGAACTGGACCTTGTGGTATGCCTCCAGGGATTTTGCGTTGCTTAGTACCGGTTTCTGTGGAGTATTTCAAAACTCTGTCACTGAAATAACTTTCAAACACTCTTTTCAGACATCCTGTTGCGTTCATTTCAATGGGCCGTCACAATATAAGTTTCCATTAGGTATACTTCTTCCCTTCCATCTGGGCCCTGCAACAAGTTTAATCGCATTGAGTGTAGAACGTATGCATGTATGGATGTCTCTATGAAATGAACGTATGTTGTTATCTGTATGCACTTTTGGTTTGCACAGATGACACACGACTACACACGATACACTTTCAGGGTATGGTCGAGAGTGTTTAGAGTTACGAGGAAGAAACAAACCTTTCAAAATCCAAGCGTCGGTAGCTTAGTGGTTAAGGTGTCGGGGTGTGTAACTAAAAGGTTGATATAATAACAAAAAATCTAACGTTCACTTGACCTTATTTCAGTTAATATACTTTTGTTTACTATAGCGATCAATTGATCAAGCGATCAATTGTTGATATAATTTCATTTTATCTAATTTCTTATGATATAATGAACATTTCCTTTAATGCACATTTGACATAATATTAATTCAGAATATTATTAATTTACTATAATACTCATAATCTCTAAGTTACATTTAATATAATTTAGAAAATCTGATTTTAAAATTAAAATGAAAATAATACATAATATTGTAAGGTCCAAATCAATTATGGTTAATATCCCCACTCAGAGCAATCCGACTTGGATGGGTTAGGTTAGTTGTTTTTTTTTATAAACCACCCAGAAGTAGGAGCCCCGCGAAGCGGGCTCCGTCGAGCTATAGGTCAAAAGAACATTAGGTTAAATGAATTTTATATAAAAAGAATATTATACGTATTGAAAATTATATAAAATGAACGTTATACTAAATGTTATTATATTATAGGAATATTAGATGATATAAAACATTAGGTCATATGAATTTAGGTTACTTGACATTATAGCATATAAAAATTATATCATATGAACGTTATTTCAAGTGAAATTAGGGCATTTGTTATTATACCAAACATTACACACCCAAGATGTCGACCCTACGATCGAGAGGTCCCGGGTTCGAATCCTGGCCATTACACTACCGACGTGATCCCATTCCTAACACAAGCAACTTAGCTTAGCTGAAGGGGTTAGGGGGAATATTAGTAATTTCGGTTACTAATATTCTTTAAAAAAAAAACAAAATCACAACAGCTGGTTGCAGCCAGGACGCCTGGTTGTATCTCTTTCGAATTCTAAGACTATGTATACGATCCAACATAGACATTAAACCATTTAGCCAATCTTAAACCTATTAATCATACCTTGATTTCTATTAATCGATCCTTAATTTTTTTTATCGTCTTCATCCGGACAGCAGTTCCGGTTGCATCCAGCGTTCCGGTTGAGGAAAGGCAGTTTTTAGGGTTGCGTACCCAAACCCCTATTACTAAGGTTCCTCTTTCCGTCTGTCACCAGGCTGTATATCATGAACCGGGATAGCTAGACAGTTGTTTTTAAAACTGACGAAAATATTTTAAATCTATAGGTAGGTACTGTTTTGACCGGGGTGTGTGTTGGGTAACCTCCTCGAGTGTCGCTCCGATTCCGATCCCGCTGCAGTCCGGGGGGAACGGAATCGGAGCGGCCGGTACACCCTGGGCGGCGGTCAATGGCTTCCCCTTCACCCCTTCATAGGGTTGGCATTGATCGTCGGCCAATACCCAACGTGGCGGGAACACATCGCTCTCCGTACTCCTCTGCTTTCAGAGGAGACAGGATGAGCGATGCTGTTAGTGGTGAGATGGCCCAGGATCAGCCGGGGTGCGAGGGATATGCTCTATGGGTAACCTTACACCCCGGCGTCTGAAGACCCGAGACGGCGTGCGGTTTTGGTCGGTGCAAGCCCGACATAACCGCCCCCGCTGGCAGGCGGGGGGTATCCGAAGGGATTTCCGCACGATAAAAAAAAAAAAAAAAGGTACTGTTTTGACCATTTCTTTGGAGCACAATACACAAACAGACGTTGCTTTTTACCCGACTGCGCCAGAATGAGGGTTATGTTTTTCGAGAGTACCTATGTATGTATGTATGTATAATGTTGGCACGCTCTGCAGCCTGAACGGCTCTATGGATCTTAGCTTGGAAGGTGTCGTTAGATTCGTATTTACTGTGAGAGTGACACTGGGTATATCAAAATAATAAAAAAACGAAATGGTGGATTTTTGGCAATGTATGTTACTCAAAAAATATTTTCACTCAAACTTATCGAGTAGGGTACCAAAATGAAGAACTTTAAAAGGGAATTTCAAAAATATATATAAAAAAAATATATATAATATATATATCATGACTAAAAAGTGCAACCAGATGCAAATCATAAACCGAAAGAAAATTAATGGGTCCCGCCTGCTATCAAACTTGTTTCGGTCTTTTTAGGGCAGTCGGGTTATTTGATTTTTTAATTAATCATTTTTTTAAATATGGCTCTAAAGATAGTGCTTTTTAATTTTATGCATGAATATCATAACAGCTATAAAAATTACGAAACAATAATCAGAATTGAATGATAACATTTGATACTATACATATTTATGAACGTTTATCTCGTAATTATAAATATGATTGTTATGTTATCAGACCAATGTACAATATTACAAGAGCTGTACACAAGTGACAATATCTCAAAGCTATACTTAATTGTGGTGTAAATTCTGTGCTACAGTATAATTAATAATTTTAAGTTCTACGCGACCATTCAAAAATGGAAGTGAATTCAGAAAGTAATACCGATAATACTCCGAATTCTGCAAATAACACTATTGCACTTCGGAATAATGCAGGGTTTTCGTAAGCTTTTTACTGTGCCTAATAACCTTTAAATGAAACGTGACGACGCGACTATAGCCCGTTTGATAATTCTATTTGTCCTCAGTTGGCGACCAAGTTGTATTGTCAATATCGTAAATGATATTATAAGAAGGAGTAATCCTGTACTAGAGTCAATACCAACAGTAAAAAATAAAAACAACACTGTTGTTCCATCTGAACCACCAGTCGCTCCAGCGAATTGTGAAAAGGTAAATAAATTAAAACATTTTGATTTATTTTAGTTGCTAGTGAATAGTATTAAGGAATGTAAATTTAAAAAAGACTGAAAGTTTTTGAAGTAGCAGAAATGCAAGAAGCCTACCACTTTCGCACTGTCTGTGAGACATCCCCTTCTTATCAATAATTCCTTTGCCTATGGCTAAGGCACACTGTCCTATTATTTGACTGTCTAGGGGTATAACACACGAGAAAGATTTATTTAAATGTTAATTCATTCCTCTAATGAAATGAATAAGTGCAAGTAATTTTTTATTTTATTTATTCATAGTAAATAAAATGGTACATGACCAATTACATTAAATAACTTAAGATAAGATTAATATTATACATATTAATATCATTAGATTAGGTAATTTTTTGAGTCTTTGGAAGATATTATTGTCTTTAAACTGCCGTTCCGTGCCGTATATCTATACTATACTTTTATTGGGCAAGCAGTAGGAACTTTTTCTTTTTTTCTTCTTATACCCCCCCGCCGGCCAGCGGGGGTGGTTATGTCGGGCTTGAACTGACTAAAACCGCACGCCGTCTCGGGTCTACAGACGCCGGGGTGTAAGGTTACCCATGGGGCATTTCCCTCGCACCCCGACTGAGCCAGCAGTACCTTTTTTTTTTTCGTGTGGAAATCCCTTCAGATACCCCCCCGCCGACCAGTGGGGGCGGTTATGTCGGGCTTGAACTGACTAAAACCGCACGCCGTCTCGGGTCTACAGACGCCGGGGTGTAAGGTTACCCATAGGGCATTTCCCTCGCACCCCGACCTAACTGTTAGTATTTTCAAAGAAATTCCACAGTTTACAGTAGTCGCTGTAGTTGTAACTTACGCATACTTATGTATGGGTCAACATTTCTTCTCTGTCTCTCATATTCATTGCATATCGTATGCATAGTAATAATTTGTTTAAAAAAAAAATTTCGTTTCTGTAATTTACTTCATGATCCGATTGTTTTGGATTAATTTTTGGCTACGGCTATTTAACAGACTGTAATTTTTTCGGAGGAGATGGGCGCTTTTACCCTGTATACAGGCTAGTCCTAGTTCAGCTACAGATGCTATCTTGCTTAGGCTATATCTATTACCAATGTTTATCTTAAGTTATACTGAATAAATTTTTATACTGAATTAGAAATCATAAAACATTCTACATTCTACGAAAGATTAGGGCAAAACTTGTCACAACATAATAATGAGCAACTGTAAGTGTATTATCGTTGAGATAAACTAAAAGATGTGGGTTAACCTTTACCTTTAGTGCAGTAGGTACTTACCTCCTCACTTAACGACCTCCGTCCTCCATGATCGCGGACCTGGAGGTGACGGTCTGGGCTAGCCGTCACCCTAGCAGAAGCAGGCTCAGGGTGGTGGCGCGTCGTATTTCCGCGCGCATCCCTTTAGGGAAGGGGAATTAGATCCCCAACAGCGCGACGGGGTCGCCAGCGCTGCCGACCGGTGCCGGTCGAGGTCTCTAGGATTTCCTTTCTAGGGTACACCAGATTCCACGTACCACATGGCTGATTGCAAGAGACACCATGCGGTTTCGTTTATCTTTTTTATCGTCGATTCAAGTTTGATATTCTCACCTCACCGTTAGCTCCGGTGGGGTGAAGCACGAGGGGGTTTCCCCACAAGTAAAAATAACAACCTTTTTACCAATAGCGTCCGACCAGCCAGCAGCGTCCGGCAGTATCTCCACCGTTCGGTGCGCCCTCTACGGTACGGCAGAGGGCTAAATCTCTCCCTACCGTACCTTTTCTGCCGCCGGCGGCGTTCCACACACTTTCGCTGCCGAATATGGCCAACACCAGGGTCTGTAGCGAGAGGCTTCCCGCTCCGACGGCTGCTTTAAGGACACGGCACCGCTCCATTTACTCTGGGCACTCTGCCATTGTGTGAAACGGCGTGACCACGGATCAGCCCCGGCAATGGTGGCACTCGGGCGTCGACTCCCGGCCTATACGATACAGGAACTTACCGAAACAGCTATGTAAAGTCCGGTGATTACCTGCGTCAGCCGGTACAAGAGGCAACCGTGGTGCCACTTTAGCCAGTCTTACCGCCACAATCGTGACGTGCCCTAGGTTTGTAGGCACTACAGATTGGTTGGTATTTGACGTTGTAATTGATCGGATCCTAGCATATTGGTGCGTGTGTTACTAGTTTAAGATACATTGAAGTTCATTGAAAATAAAAATTGATAAAAATAGTAACTTAAGTATATACTTACGTGCTTATCTTGTAACGAAAATATATCAGCATGCTACATGGCTGCATGGCGATTGATAGATTGCTTTTATCAAATGCTTTTAATGTGTAATATATTTAGTGTTTATTTCATGCAGCTAAAAAGAAAAGACTCGACAAGATCATCAAAGACTAAATCGAAAAGGAATACTCTCGTAAATATCGTATTAGTGGAAGCTAAGGGTCTCCCTGATGTACCAGACGATGGACTGGTCCATGGTATTTATTGCAAATTTCGGTAAGTGATATTATTATTGAGGACATAATTATAATTTATTATTTTCATCATCACCTTCGCGTTGTTCTTGTTGCATCCCGAGCCTCATAGATTATTATATATATACTAGAAACCGAGCCTGAAATAGCCGCTTACTGTTTCTCGTCTTTTTGGTTTGACTTATACTACAGATTACATAATATTATTCTAATACTTATACCTACTACTGCATGCCGCCTGCGGGCTGTTTCAACGACAACTTTATAACCGGGTATTCACGGTCATCTCTTTGTAAACCGGGCTTAGCGCTACATTGCTGTCCATTAGCCTATAACACCTAAACATTTGTGAAAAAATCTACGTAGATATTCAAAATTGTACTTATTTTTGATGACCGAAAAAAAAAGTTTGTTACTACATATACTAATTTTGCAGATTGGATTCTCATACATTTAAATCGAAATCAGCGCCAACCTTACGACATACGCAATGGAAGGAACGTTTCAAATTAAATAGCAGTGATGACCAATTACTCCATATATCATTATGGGATAAAGGAAAGCAGAAGAATTTCATGGGCAGGTATGTTGAACTTCTATAAGGTAGTTATTATTCGACAACTTCGATAAGTAGTTTATGTTCCGTCCGTCCATCTGTTGGTGTTAGTCTAACTAGTCTATGTCTGTAGGCCTGCCCACAATGAAAGGTACCTCTGAAGTTGCAGTCTCTAGTTTCAGGTAATCAGTACCGTGAAACGCATTTATCATATATTCGTTCGGCCTAAACCCTACCGAAAGAAATCCGAAGTAACTTTATGGTACATTAGTACCTTTTTTTTTTCGTGCGGAAATCCCTTCGGATACCCCCCCGCCGGCCAGCGGGGGCGGTTATGTCGGGCTTGAACGGACTAAAACCGCAAGCCGTCTCGGGTCTTCAGACACCGGGGTGTAAGGTTGCCCATAGAGCATATCCCTCGCACCCCGACTGACCCTGGGCCATCTCCAGTTTCGAGATAGCCCCCTCGGGTTTGGGAACCACGGTGTCCCCGTCTTGCCCCGGTTTGGGGGAGGGGCGCTAGTCGCCCCACCGTCCTGGCCTGCTTCTGCTGGGGTGACAGGCGGCCTTACCTGCCACCCCCAGGCCTGCGCTCATTGAGGACGGAGTTCGTTAAGCGACCTCCAGCGCCTGAGTCGCTTGCGACGCGCGGCGAGCATGTTGCGGGCTCGGCGGGCCGGGAGAGTTCTAAATCTCTCCCACGCGCGCTCCGCCATCTCCTTCGCGAACATTATATGCTCGCAGACTCTAAATTCTACGTCTTTCGTCCGTTTAAAGGTTAGAAGTTTAGAGTGTACGGTTCACTGTAGCCTATCTGTTTGGGCTCTGATTGGTTTACACTGATTTAAGTAAAGTTAAGGCGAGGATATTCGACGGCTTTAGGTATTTTTGGCATAGCAAAGTTGCCACTTTACGCCACAGCGAGGCGCTGACACGGTCCGCGTCCAGTGTTTCTCGTCAATATACAGAAAAACGACGAAGGTTTATTTAAGATGGTGTTGTAGTATCAACACAAATAATGACGCAATTGTTATTTACACAGATCTTCTAGTTGCACCTTACATAAATGGAATAAAGCTTATAATAATTTTAATATTGTAATATAGCTATCAAACAATCGCCGCCGTAAAAGCTTATAGGAACCAAACTATGAAAAAGAGCAACAGAGGAGTGGACCCTAGGCGCCAAGCTGCAAGATCTTGATGGGGTCCCGTATACCCATAGGGCCCCCTAAACCTGGAGAGGCGACACGGAAGCCTCTCGTACCGACTGACGCAGGTGATCTCCGGGAAGGGGTGCTTCGGGGACCACCTGCATCGGATCAGGAAGGAGCCAACGCCTGAGTGTCATGACTGCGACGCGAGCGAGGACTCAGGGCTGCACACGCTGACGGACTGCCCGGCGTGGGAGGCGCCGAGGCGTGACCTCGTGGCAGCCATTGGGGTGGGAGTCCTCTCGCTCGGCAGCATGATTGCGGCAATGGTGCGGAGCGCGCCCGGGAGAGATTTAGAACTCTCCTGGACCGCCGAGCCCGCAACTTGCTCGCCGAGCGTCGCAGGCGACTCAGGCGCCGGAGGTCGCTTAACGACCTCCGTCCTCCATGAGCGCAGGCCTGGGGGTGGCGGGTGAGGCCACCTGTCACCCCAGCAGAAGCAGGCCGGGACGGTGGGGTGACTAGCGCCCCTCCCCCAAACAGGGGGCAAGACGGGGACACCGTGGTTCCCAAACCCGAGGGGGCCATCTCGAAACCGGAGATGGCCCAGGGTCAGTCGGGGTGCGAGGGATATGCTCTATGGGCAACCTTAGACCCCGGCGTCTGTAGACCCGAGACGGCGTGCGGTTTTAGTCGGTTCAAGCCCGACATAACCACCCCCGCTGGCACGCGGGGGGGTATCCGAAGGGATTTCCGCACGAAAAAAAAAAAAAAAAAAAAGGGCCCCCTAAACCCATGAGCGCACTAATGGGCCCCCACATATGAATGGGGCCCGTACACCCATGGGGCCCCAACATATATGTAACCCGTGGGGTGCCATTCATGCACCTATGAGGCCCCATCACATACATTATGAGGCCAATATGGCACACACCCCACCCCATAACTATGACAGATATACGTAACCCATGGGACCCATATATCCATGGGTTCCATATAGCCGTGGGCACTATTAAGATCCATAGAGCATCTGGGCCCAAGCAAGATGTGAAATGGCAGTCACCCCCGTAAAAGTCACAATAAACCAGGTTATGGAAAGAAGAAGTAGAACAGCGTACCCTGGGCTCCAAACTGTAAGCTTTGGATGCAACCGGGATTGAGCTCGGATTCATGAGGTTAGGCCCCAAAGCAAAAGTTTCATCAGCAATGAAAACATTGTATAGATATTCAGAGGCAGGTAGTAGTAGTATTTGGTAGTGTAGAAAGTTCATATCTGTGTAGTGTAGGTACTGTGCACAATATTTAGTACCACCATTCGATATAATGTCTATTAGTACCAATGTTACAAACTCTTGTATTGAATCAGCTAATGTCATAAGATATTTAATGCTATTATAATGCCGATACATGACTTAGTTTTAATATTTGTGCAATGAGTAACTACTTACTTATTTACACAGCTTATACTTTACAGGAAACAGCAAATTCAGAATTCTATCGAGGAAAGTAAAAGTCATCGTATATCGAATAACCGAAAGTACTAGTTTGAATAGCCTAGTATAACATATATGATTTTCAGAATATAGAAACTTCTCATTTTCGAAAAATCTTAATCTAAAAACACCCTTCCTCAGGGACCCTCGCCTTGGTGTCTCCAATGTACTTACTTACATAATTGTCTTACAACGGGATACCCTCTATGCGTCAACGCCTGTTTAATCTACATGCCGCGATTTGAACAAATTGTTGATCACTTTGTTCGTTCGTTGACCCAATATACCTACTTACTTGGACGTGCTTCATCTAGGTAATAATATTTTGCAAAAATCGGGCAGTTGTTTTGAAATATTCCTTAGTGAATTCCATAGTAGATTATAAAGTAGATTCCATAGTAGATACCATAGTAAATTCAATAGAGAATTCAACAGTAGTTTGCGGAATATTCCCAATAGAAGATTCCAAAGTAGATTCTACACTAGATATAATAGCAGATTCCACAGTATACACATATATTACCGGTAGATTCCGAAGTAGGTAGATTAATTAGCGTATTCAGCAATAAATCTCACAGTAGATTCTATAGAGCATTCAATAGTAGATTTACGGGAGGTTTAACAGTGAATTCAACAGTTCATTCGACGTAGATTCAACATGAGTAAAGTAAACGGTATACACAACAGTAGATTTGTTTTATTTCTTGAGACAGAAAAATCGCGATTAATTAGATAGATAGATAACAGAGCTCTATTGTACCTCATCATTATCTTAGCGTCGTCGTTAGCTATTTGATAACAAATAATATGTTCAATACCCGGTTAAGGGCTGACCTTCATTATTTTTATCGTATAGATAAAACGGCTAAGAACAAAGTCCATGTTTTGTGTCCTATACACAATAAATCAAATAATAAATAGAAATCCGGTAAACAATATTTGATATACTTATATATACGGATACAATGGATTTGAGTGATTTAAATCGAATACGGAAAAGCTTTTAACCTGGCGATTCCAAATCGCAACACAAGTAGTTTTCTCGCGTATAGGGTTTCCGTAGCAATTAAGCGCGGGAATACTGACTGCATAATAGGCACCGTGCCAAGGGGACCCAGTATTTTAAATATTTTCGGGTATATTTTGTTAAGTTCGGTTTTTAATTTAGCCTACCTTTTTTGTTAATGGGCACGGCAATATGACTTCACCTCGCCTGATGGTAAACTAAAGGTAAAGTCTCAGGAATGAGGGTCCCCATAACAGACATTAATAATGCTGCAATGGTGGCCTTCAGCTTGACGGCCTCATCAGATGAGAAAATGACTCGCGATAAAACGTTGACGTGACTATTCTCGTACATAGCTAAATTCTCTCCATTTCGTGTCCGAGTCTTTTAATAGTAATAAATTAATATATTATATTCGATAGCACTCACATGACTCACTATTGGATACGCCTCTCCCAATGTGCGTCTTCCGCATCCAATCTATGCCACCTATATACCTATATATTATATACGCCTGAGTGGTAGAGTCAAGCAACAGTCATTTTGGCCGTTGCATGAATGGGCCGACTCGACCGGGGAAGCACCACCCTCTCACAGAATATCGACGCCAAGTAACTGTATTTGAACTGTAGCGTTCCATTTGGTGAGTGAGAGTGCTGGAGCCCAAACTCCTTTCCCATCCCCTCCCAAACTCCTTTTCCATCCCCTCCCAAACTCCTTTCCCATCCCCTCCCAAACTCCTTTCCCATCCCCTATCCTTTACAGGGTCGGCAGCGCGAGTGTGACGCCACTGGTGTTGCACACGTCCATAGGCCGCGGTAACCGCTTCCCATCAGGTGGGCCGTGTGCTTGTCTGCCACCTTAGTGGTATAAAAAAAAACCTATCTTTTACTGGTCAGTCAGTCAGCATTGACAATTACCTAATATTGTTATTTTAAAGTTGTGTTCTAGACCTGTCAACCTATGAGAAAGAGCGCACTCACGATATTTGGCAGCAGTTAGATGAAGGATATGGCTCCCTACACCTGGCTGTAACGATATGTACTCTAAGGAACGTCGAATTTGCTCCAAGTCCAGAACCTAAAGTTGAAGATTTACGATCTAAATTTGCAAGTATTCACATTTTTAATATTGAAATTTACTGTAAATTAATTACTTAGGTTCGGTAGGTACCGGACTATAAGCTAATATACCTACTTATCTAAAAGAGTGCTAAAAGTAAGTTGAGTAAAACTAAATGAAACTTTTAAACATTTTTATAGGCTTTTTACAACGTGAGCATGGATCCAAAAGTCGTGGGTCAGTTGCATGTTAAAGTTTGTGGGGCTAAAGGATTAAGCGGCAAGCCTATAGCATACTGCACCCTAGAGCTGGATAACGAGAGTATACAAACTCCTCAGATGCCATCCAGCACAGACCCCGTCTGGGACAAAAGTTATATATTGTGAGTAGTTATAGTATTAGTTTGGTCATACCAATAGAAAAACTACTTATCCTTAAGTGTATCATTATTACGTTTTGTCTTTTGGTCATCATAAAACTGATGGTAATACATTTGTATTACGAGTCATTCAATTTAGATAACACTTTTATGTTTTTGGTTTTATTTATACTGCTGGTCTTAAGCAAAACATTTTAATGCACTAGCCATATCAGACTTTTAATGCCTTTTAAAAATTTCATTTTCAGCAATATATATGATGTCACATCAACGCTCGAAGTGAAAGTGTACGATAGTTCAATGAATTCCTTACTTAATAGCTTCCTAGGCAGAGTGTCGATCCCGTTACTCAGAATAATGGATGGTGAGGCGCGCTGGTATGCACTTAAAGACAACAGTAAACGGAGGAGTGCTAAAGGAAATTGTCCCAGAATCAGATTGGAAATGTCCTTGTTTTGGAATCCAGTGAGTGTGTTAGGTTTAATTAACTACAGTTCACTAATACTTATCATAAAAAGATTTTATTATTAAAATTATATTAAAATCTACCTGCTTAAAAGCACTATAAACGTTGACCTTACCCAAAAGGGCCTTAGATCAACTTTCATAACTATAAATACTAAGAACAATGTTGTAAATCAAATTTTGTAACTCTTTGTATTAAACAAATAAGCCATCATTCCAATATTTGTCAACAGAAAATCCTCACTAATGCGTCTTTGAATCGAATGTTGTAAATCAAATTTTGTAACTCTTTGTATTAAACAAATAAGCCATCATTCCAATATTTGTCAACAGAAAATCCTCACTAATGCGTCTTTGAGGTACCTACTAAAAAAAACAAGCTGATAAAAACAAGAACGCAATAAGGATCTATTGTGACCTTAATCTGTAGTAAAAATAGGTCTTGAGAAATAATTCGTCGTTATATTATTTATTTATTCTGATAAAACAATGTGTTATCTTTCAGGTGACCGCTTCATTAAAACTATTCCGACCTAAGCAGGTCAAGTACATAGCGAAGCAGCCCAAGTTTGACATCCCCCTTGTTTATAAGAATGTGAAATTCATTAGAGACACGTTTGACTTCCTCTACAGGATCAATGAAAGTTTTAAGTAAGTTTAAGAGCTTATTATTTTTCATACTACTTATCTAACTATGTGGCAAACAACTGGTACCCGTATACAGCCACTCACTATGCCAGAGTATGATAAAATATAACTATTTCAAATGTTTTTACTTGCAGTGGTTTTGGATTTAAGAAGTCGTAGGAAAAGTTATGAAGTAGTTTTATGAAACTCGCACAACTCTTACGATTGTTTCAAGTATTTCTTGTAATATATTGGGTGTTAGGGAAAAGCTCCCGAAAACGAAGACAGGCGATAGTACTGAAGATAAAAACAATTTCGCGATTTCTTATTTCGATCGTTTTTTTTTTAATTTATTACCATTATTCACTCTCCATTGTATTAGTACAGTTAAATGAAACGATAATTTCATGTAAAACGCATCATTTTACCTAAAAAAATGAATGGCGCAATAAACATAGGTATGACATCACCAGTCGTTGCTCAAAATGTTTTTTTAAAATTCAGAGCTATCGCCTCCCTTCGTTTTCTGGAGCGTTTTACTAACACCCGGTATACAAAACAAACGTAAAAATATTACGGAGGTTACTTTTTACTTACCGGTCTAAGGAGAAAGCAAGAGCACTCCATGTTCTTTACGTTTTTTTTGTTGTAAGTACTCCTTCTTCATTGTAATTAGTATTATGTCCAGCTACGCATGTTCCAATATTGAGGTTTTAATCATTACATTTGTAGTTAGCGAGGAACAAATCTGGGTCATAACGTTAGCAAGGCCTTAAAGTCATTAAATATAATATATATAATTGAGAGATTCCTTAACCATTAATTACCTATAGGTTTTTTTTTTTTTTTAGCTTAGTAAAGTGCAGATAACAACGGATTTATAACACAGTCCCTAAACGGCTTATGAAGATAGTTTACTTACGATAATCCACGTTAATGATATTATTTTGTAACACCCTCAGCTCATTGTTTTAACTACTGATGGGTAATTGATGATGAAATATGTACATCCCATTCATACATACATCATAGTTATTGTATCAAAATTAACAAATTAACTTTATGGGTCAAAACTGCCGATGGTATGAAATAGTCAATGGCGACCAAAGTCTTCCGGTAACCCTGGGGTTATCCTTTCGAGGGCTTATCCGGGGTACCCGGCAATGGACACTTGGGGAGGACACCGTGTGGCTTTAGTCAGTTTGATTTTGACACACCCATTTCATTGTTGGCACCCATGGGGTGAAGGCTGTGGGGTTATCACACGTAAAAAAAAAGAACCTACTTAGTTGCGTATAAATATAGACAAAATATGATGAAGTGGGGACCTTAAATAGATATCGATTGACGTGTCAATGAACTCCTTTATCAGTTATCACCCATTATCAAGCACGATGTCAAGATCAGTCAGTCCTTTGGGTCAGCTTGCCTTAGCTTGATGGCGCTGCACAGTGTTTTACGAAGGCCATTTTTTGGACATTGCATTTCTATTGAAAAACCTTAAAGATATGATCATCATAATAAAAGATTTCGCATCCCCAGTTCACCAGAACGTCTGGTTATCGGGACTATTTTTTTATATTGTTAATTTTCCCTGAGATGATTCAAAATCTAACACATAAATGATTATATCTATGAGATTATTTGATAAATTGGCTTTCATAAATCAT
Organism: Cybosia mesomella; assembly: GCA_946251805.1. Taxonomy (NCBI): domain Eukaryota; kingdom Metazoa; phylum Arthropoda; class Insecta; order Lepidoptera; family Erebidae; genus Cybosia; species Cybosia mesomella. The sequence goes on along the minus strand of OX276390.1, from coordinate 20,386,598 downwards.
AGTGCGCAGGGTTTATTTTTTGTTTGTATTGGTGACACCATGAATAATATTTTTATTCATTTGCAGGCGGTTATTTGAGTGGGAAGATCGAGAGGTCGCAACCATAGCCCTTACAATATGGCTTGCGTTTTGGTATTTCTTCGAGCCATGGATGGGACCATTATTGCTTTTAGCACTATTTCCTGTCCTTTATATCTATGATCAAGATCAAGGTAAGTGTCTAAATATTTTGGTTCTACCTATATTCTTAATAGTATAAAGAAAGATGCCGAATTTTGTGAGTTTGTTTATATGTTTGCAGTAATCTGCGGAACCACTGCTTTTTTTGGAAAATCTTTTGCCATTTGAAAGGTACATTATTCCCAGTGGACATAGGCTATATATATTATGTGTAAACTACGATGGTTTGAGTTTAGTAAGAAAAACTCATATTAACCGAAGGGAAGAGAGGGCGGGCTGTTGGTAAAAATAAAAGTGTTGACTGGCTACAACAGTGTCAAACACATTATAAATAATCATAGGTACTAAAGCAACAGAAAGTATATACGGATATACCTATTATATACTTAGTTTAAAGGCATATTACTTATCTTTATAATGCAACTAGCTGACCCGGCAGACTTCGTACTGCCTCAATCGATGACAAACCTTTTAAACCTTCTCTGGACCTCCACAAATAATTCAAGACCAAAATTAGCCAAATCGGTCCAGCCGTTCTCGAGTTTTAGCGAGACTAACGAACAGCAATTCATTTTTATATTTAAGATATGCAGACAGAAACCGAATCAAAAACATAACAAGCCGCCTACTAATTTACTGACTAAAATTGAAACTAATTTAATTAAAAAACAGGCCTGGGGGTGGTAGGTGAGGCCGCCTGTCACCCCAGCAGAAGCAGGCCCGGGCGGCGGGGTGACTAGCCCCCCCCCCCTTTTCCAGGGCAAGATGGAGACACCGTGGTTCCCAAACCCAAGGAGGCCATATCGAAACCAGAGATGGACCTGGGTCAGTCGGGGTGCGAGGGAAATGCCTTATGGGCCACCTTACACCCGGCGTCTGAAGACCCGAGACGGCGTGTGGTTTTAGTCGGTTCAAGCCCGACATAAACACCCTTGCTGGTCGGCGGGGGGTATCCGAGGGGATGCCGAACGAAAAAAAGGTACTACCTACTTAAAATTTCATCATCTTTGACATTCCATCGTCTTTACATGTACCTATCTACCTAGTTTTGCCATAATACTGTAACAAAGAAAAATATATTCTAAGTGCTATAGAAAGTACTTTCGAAACTATCCACTTCGGTCTCATCTTCCACAGATGACAACAATTCAATTTGACACTGAACTTCATCAAACTCAAATAATAAGTTCTCAATTCGCTCTAAACGAAATCTTTAAGTTTTAAGTCGGTAATTTCTTCTTGTGAACACGCATTAAAGATTGAAACGTAATCTTTAAACCGCGTCAAACGACCCTTAATAGTGCCCCGTAATTTAATTAACTCTTTTAATTTCTTTGCCTCCGATTCAGTACTAGAAGTTTCAACCATTTTTAAGACTAATTACGAGATGTAATAAATAAAATGAGCACGGTAAAATGTGCACCAAACCAGTCACAATAGAAGTAGCAGCGCGCCGTGCAGACACGGCGAGACACAGGTGTCGCGCCTCGGTCCGGTAATATGAGCAAATCGATACACTGCGGCACGGTGCAGCGCCCCGGTGGAAAGCAGTCCACAATGACCGTGCAGTGCAAGTTGCAACGGCCCCTTGCCGATGACGTTAATCCGCCTGGAATGTTTGGCGAGAACAATTACTATAATGTTATTTACTAAATCTATTTTGCGTTTTAGCTTACTTCTAATCGAAAAGGAAAAACAAGCGAGCAACTTATAAGGGAATAAATATAGTTTGCTTCTAAGAATAAAGTGCACTAATTTTAACAATTAATCGAAATAAAATGCAGTTATTTGCAATAAAATTGAGAAGCCTACAATATCAACCGATAGAATGTTTACGTATTTATTAAGCGTTTAGCGTTTATTATGCGTTTAGCTAATAAGTAAAGAGATAAACAGTTCACACTTTCGTTCACCGTAGCAAGCAGTGTTTTGATTTTAAGTAAACACTTATTTCAATTAAGGCTAACAGCAAGAAATGCGCAATCCAATAACTAAAACCACGTAAACGTATAAGCACCGTAGTGTTCGTGCAAAATTTTTATGTTTTAATTCTATAACGCACTAATTAATGTGCACAAAATACTAGTTTCACGCACTCGCAATTGAATTCGCCTATAACACAAAATTAAAGAGGGAATGTTTTAAGAAACAAGATAAAGGACAGAGCCACTCCCCTGAATAATGTTATCCAGCCGTAATGCGCCACACTTATTTCGCAGCTCCAGCCAACTTAATGTAGGTAGATGCGTCGTACAGCGATATTCAAAGTATGTCCGTTGAACAATGAATTCTTCTTCGTTGGGCGTGCTTCTTCGTTCTTTAGGTGTCCTGTCACGGTCGCCACTTTTGTTGGTGAAGTAAAATGCAGATTCTTGATTACTACTTTTTAATCTTCGCAATAAATACAAGATTACTTGATTTTATAATTTTTATAAGACGGGCGCGCGCACGCTACTATCGGTGGTTGCTTCGGCTCTGGCGCGGGGCCGTCCCCTGCGACCTTGCTTTCCCTTCCGTCGCCTAGGGTGGTCAGACCGGTCGTCGACAATTTTGTATGTGGTCTATTTGTATGGTCCACTTTAAATAGTTGTCCATTCTTAAGCCAAGGTGGTTTTCGGAGATTTTTTGTTCCAAGGGGATGTTGTCAATTGTCAGTGAGTTATGTGATAGTATAATTTTGTTTTTTGCTTTGAAAAGGACATAGCTTGATTTAGAGGTATTTATTGTTAGTAAGTTTTGTTTGAACCATTCTGATACTAGATTTAGATCTTCTTGTGCTTGGCAGATAATATCGTCTGCGTACAATGTAATGTGACCATGTAGAGTAAGTCCTACGATGTCGTTTACGTAGATTAAAAATAAGAGTGGGCCTAAAATGGACCCTTGTGGGACGCCATGCGTGACAGGCAGAGCACTACTTTGAAAATCATTCATCTTGACCACTTCCAGTCTATTTGATAGGTATGATTGAAACATCATAAGAGCGCTGCCTTTGATGCCGATGTTTGCTAGTTTTTGTAACAGTAATTTGTGACTTACGGTATCAAAAGCTTTTTTAAGTCGATAAAAATACCCAAAGCTAATTGCCTTTTATCTATACTGTTCTTTATTTTCGTTGTTAAGTCTATTGTCGCTATAGTAGTATTACATTTAGGTCGAAAACCGTACTGTCGATCCGTTATAAATCCAAACGAATTTAAATAAGTTGATAGGCGGTCATGTATAACTTTTCTAAGACTAATAACATTTATTACTTTTAGTGTGTTAGTTTAATACATAAATATAAAAGAATTCAAAGTATAAAAAGCTTATTCGAAGTGGTCTCCATGGCTGCAATACAGTTCTTTAAACGTTGAGGCCAGTTATCAATAGGAGCAAGCACTCTTTCCATGGGAAAATTCTTCGCTGCCAATCGTATGGATTGTTTTAGGGACTCCAAATTATCATGGCGTTTAGAGCCGTACTGTCTAAAACTGACCATAGATCAAAATCCAGCGGATTAAGATCGGGACTAGACGACGCGCGACGGCCAGTCTTCAGCTCTGATGAAGTCCGAAACGTTCCTTTCCTACCAAGACTGCGTAAACCGAGCTTTAAGACCCTAGTCTTGCTGGAAGGACTATTCTAGGTTATTGAACATGGTATATTGATACACTTGTGCCGATGTTTTGATACCTTTTTCACAAAAATATGGCTCAGTCACTCCTTCATAGCTAATACCCCACCAAACCATCACTGAAGTCGGATAATGCCCACGTTGCACTCTTTCGACTAATTGGAAAGCTTCCTTGAGCCTAGAGCCTTCCTGTGAGCATAAATACGGTCATTTTGTTTGTTAAAATGTTGCTTAATTGTGAAAAAATCTTATCCGTAAACAAATTTTTTATGTGACCTCCCTTTGTGTACCGTTTCAGTAGTTGTTTCGACTTTGCCACCCTATTCTTTTTTAAGTTATCAGTTAAGAAATGACCAGTACATCTCTTACGTACGGCTGCAAGTCCTAAGTCATCTTTTAAAATACGCGACATGGTTCTAGGTACTATCTTCATCTCCCGAGATAAAATCTTTTGCTTTCGGACAGGATTTCTTCGAATTCTTTCCCTTACTGCTTTGACCACCATTTTCGTACGAACACTACGTGGACGGCCAGATATTTCTCTATCACAAACAAAGGAGGTTTCATTGTAGTGTTGGGTAGTACGCGTCCGATGTACTATTAGGTAACGTAACTTAGCACTGTACTAAAAGCAACGTTACTCAACCACAGTTCTTAATCGGACATTTAGTACTATTCGGACAGTCGGACGTCTATTGGTTAGTTTGTTATTTGGTAGTCCGATAGCGATACGAGAGGCGCGTGGCGAGTACGGGCGAGTAAATACGATAGAATGCGACAGCGATAGCCCCTTTAGTGAAGTGCCATATGTGAAGAATAACCACAGACTATAGAAAATCGTTTTTGTAATAAGATAATATTCTACAAAAAATATCTATTTAATTACCTTAATTTCTTTTTTTTTAAATTTTAGATTAGGATTAAAATAAAAATTGTAAGGATGTAAGTATTAGGTATATCTACACGCAATTATTCTATTGATACACTAAGGATGAGTGTAAAATAGATACATAGTACCTACCAGATTTATAATTCGATACGAGAAATCACAAATAAAATTAATGAACTGAGTCTCTAAATTATTTCATTATCATTGTTTATAAATATTCTAAGGGAGTAACCTATTTATATTTTTTTACAAATTTATAATGTAATATAAAAAAATAGTTGTATTTTAATTCTCAAACCTTTCCCTTTAAGTATCGGTTAAAGTTTTATGAAAATCATAATCGATAATCAGTGATATTATACCTATTTCTTGTTGATTATTAGCAGAATATATCATTTAAGTTGATTATACATGACACCCATTCTTTTTCGACCCACCTCGACCTGTCATGCTCATGAAAATCAAATTGGTATGCTTATGATTAGGTGTACTAAAGTACTAATACACTGTACACTGTACGAAAAGTACTAGTATGGTGCGTACCGACAGATGTCCGATTAGGCACAAGACTTTTCATTGTACCTATTAATAACCCGGTACACAAACATTTTACTAATACCAAGCGTATTCGCATTCGGTTCTCTTTCACCCTACTCCATTTTAATATCGCAAAATATTGTACAATGTATTGGCGCCAAAATGAGAAAACACAATGAACAATCATTTTAAAATGACACATTCCAAATTCAAATGTAATATTTTGTTTATTTTTAATTGTAACAGTATATTTATGGCCAGACTAAGTATACTTGTCTATTATATTTAATTTTAAAAGATAATTATGTACATTTTATTGAAGGTTGGGAGTTTTCAAGATCGTATACAACAGAGGATGTCATAGAAATGGATAATACAGAAGATGTTCAGAATGGTGATTCGATTGCGAACAAAGTTAAAGGTTTGCCAGAAATGACCCTGACTATAACAAATGGTATCGAATATTTGGTGTCAGTAGCTGAAAGAATATATAAGTATGTACCTTTCTGGCCTAAATTTAAGTATCTCCGCATCTAAGCTGTACTTTTACTCCGTAGTTGGCCTATGAATGCTTGCCATCATCACCTGCAAAGGAGAAAGGAAAGGGAAAAGCGGAGAAGCACAATGGATATAAGGAAGGGTTCCTACCTATGCCTATTTTGATGAGATATCGAATCACATTACAATTCATTTGATTCTGGTTACTACCCGGTGCTTCTAATTGAGGGGCTGATGCATCTCAGGAACTGAAACACGTGTTTCATTATATACAACAATAAAATCGTCATAGCATATTAGTACTACGTAGGTTTTATCGTCAAGCGTTTGCGGTTTCTGTTTAGACTGAAATACAAAATACTTATGTAACTAATTGGTAAAGCCGTGCATTTTTTTACATAGAGAAACCGACACACCCACCTCACCGTTAGCTCCAGTGAGGTGGGTGTGTCGGGTCTAAACAACTAAAACCGCATGGTGTATTTGGCGTCAGCCAAGTGGTACAGGGAATCTGGTGTGCTCTAAAGAGGAACACCCAGAGACCCCACCGGCTCCGGTAGCAGACGATGGCGACCCCAAAGTGTTTTTGATTTAGTAATGCTAACTTAATTGTTTTTATTTTATTTTGATATACATAGTAACACTCGCAGTAAATACGAATCTAATGACACCTCTCAAGCTAAGTTATCTAAGGCTGCAGAACGTGCCAAACATTTATACATACATACTCTCGAAAAGCTAACCCTCCTTCTGGCGCAGTCGGGTAAAAAAGGCGGCGGCATTGCATACACTCTCGCTGCAATCCATGGCCAGCACTATGGTCTGCAGCGTGAGGATAGGTATGCGCTGCCTCCCTCAAAAATAATACGCATCCTCTGGTATTTAATACTTATTTAACTACCTTGTATACAAATATCTATCTACACAGCAATACGCTTACACCTCAAAAATATAATATATATTGTTTGTTTCAGTTTGGCCACGTTTAAAGTACCGTTTTTAAGTTATTTAACAATAGTATTACTCATTGTTGGCTCTGGGGGCCTTTACTGTATACCTTTCAAATATCTGATGATGTCTTTTGGTAAGTCAATGAATCTGATCATGAGCATGTCTTTCCACTCAATTCAACTAGTAGTACCTCATCATCATCACAACCATAGGTATGGGCCATCCATTGATGAAACAAGGTCCCACTTTAGGTACTTCTACCTAAGCTACCAAACGACTACAATATGGGGTTCTTTAAGAAGGGCATTGGAGGTTTTTACAGGGTTGGCAGCGCTAGTGTGACGGCCCTGGGGTTGCATAAGTCCATAGGCATCGGTAATCGCTTCTCATCAGGTGGGCCGCGTGCTTATCTGCCACCTAAGTGGTATGGTATAAAACCTAGTACTGTAGCCTAGTAGTAGCCACACAGGACCTGTTGTCTATTCTACAGCTCTGTGACCTGTTGTCTAGCTGTTGTCAGTTCACGATCGGACACTTACAATATTATTCAAATTTTGACTAAAAGATTTTGGATTTATAACCCTTTTTGACTAGATATTTAGTTTACAGTTTAAATAAAAAACCGTAAGTTTAAGATCATCTCATATAATCAGCAGGATTAATGGTGGATGCTTGTTTGGTTTAAGGATTATATAAATTCTTGAGGAAGCGGCTTAATCCTGATCGAGTGCTGAACAATGACTTATTAGATTTTATCTCACGGATACCCGATAACAAAACATTAGTAAGTTCAGTAATACCATATACTAACTGTTGTTTCATTTCCACTATAGTTCAGACCGTGGTGAAACTCTTTTAATTACTTATCTGTCTCCTCTCCCCTCGTTCTCATGTTCTTATTGAGCGTCATAATGATGTGCGATGTGACGTGTATGGTCGGACGGCTCAGATGCTTACGGCTGCACTATGAAGAATAATTATAACCTTTTCAGACTTTGGGTTAATAGACATTTCCAAATTGGAATCCAGTGTCTAAAGTTGTGGAGCAAAGTTAGATATTTCGCTCCACAACTTTAGATCCTAAAATATTGATACACGAATAGCTTTCCCTAATATTACACTTCTTTATCAAACATAATTTTTACTCAACTATTTTATTCCTAAGTTGAACATTTTTTTACTTATTTTACAGAAAGATTGGAAGGAGCTCAGTGTTCCGGAACCTTTTCATCTAAATCGTTCTAGCAGTTTAAGGAGATCAACTACACCTCGTACTTCTTAGATCCTTGATATTTTATAAGAAACTACCATCTTATGTGAATGCAGTTCAATATTATATGGTTTATAAATATTTTACAATAACAGGTGTTAAGAGATATTGCTGAACAAAAAAGTGGTTACAAAGAATTAGACCTACTGTATTAGCGAAGATGATGCGGCACCTTTTATTTTTAAATTCGTGCGGAAATCCCTTCGGATACCCCCCCCCGCCGGCCAGCGGGGGTGGTTATGTCGGGCTTGAACCGACTAAAACCGCACGCCGTCTCGGGTCTACAGAGGCCGGGGTGTAAGTTTGCCCATAGAGCATATCCCTCGCACCCCGACTGACCCTGGGCTATCTCCGGTTACGAGATGGCCCCCTCGGGTTTGGGAACCACGGTGTCCCCGTCTTGCCCCGGTTTGTGGGGAGGGGCGCTAGTCGCCCTACTGTCCCGGCCTGCCTCTGCTGGGGTGACAGGCGGCCTCACCTGCCACCCCCAAATGATGCGGTACCTATTAAAGTATTATATACATAATGCCAGTACAACGTGAAAGAATACTAGAGGGAGAATTTTGGTCATTTCTTGTGAGGTCATAGCGATTAGTTATATTTCGTAGTGGAAATGCCTAAAACCACACGGCGTGTCTCCAGCTTCAAATCTATTATCAAGAGATAAGATATACTCGCATATGGGTACCCAAAATATGGGTAATTCCTGCTCTGCAGAAAAATGATTCAGAAGCTGAAACCGCTTGACCAAAGTAAGAGAAGGCGTAGCCACTGCAATGCCTCAATCGCATCTAGCCATAGCACTCCCAAGATGATATCTTTGGCAATACGATAAAATAAAGAAAAGAAATGATGTCTCAATAAATGTGTAAAATTAGAGTAGTTTCGGCCAGCAACTGTATTTGATAGTGAAGATAATAAGGGTGAAATAAAACAAATACATAAGTACGCACTTATTAAAAATTATAAATTTAATTGTTCTTAAACTTATCATCACATTTTGCCTCCTTAAAATTAAGTATTATTTAAAAATATTTGCATAATATTATGCGATTGTTTGTACAGTATATGATTATTTATTACATTATTGTGTAATAAAATGGCTATGACATAATCGTGTAGTTTGATATTGTCTGTCAATGAATAGATAGGAAAATGATAAAACGAGGTACAAGTAATGGCGAATCCATTTCACAAATATTTCTGAATGGAAATATTATGAAAATATGAGGTACACGTAAAACTAATGGCAATTCCACTTCAGAAATATTTCCGAATGGAAATATTTGAAATGCATGTCGATTAGAATATACTTATCACTAGCGTGTATCAAATATTTAAATATAAATTAATTTGAGCAACTCAATGACTAACTTACGATATATTTTTAAAATATATTTGTTGCACGATATGCGCGTCATTCATAAATGCATTGATAATTACTATATAATTATAATCATAATATGTATTTTAAAAGTTTGACCTTTAATCACGCTTACCGCCTTGTAAGAATAGCTACTCAGCCGTAGCATACTAAGAGGTTACCTATGCGTACCAACCAGGGTAGGTGCTAGGTATAAGGAAAAGTTTGATTTGGAAGACGATACGGCTTTGTTTCAAACAACTGCACCAGGGGGATGTTAAGGAAATTAGTCCCCTATATAGAGGATCTCCCGATTTTTGTTACATAAGTTAATAAATTATCGTAAGATTAAAAACCTAGAAGGGCTTTTGTCCCGCACTAGATTGCAATAAGCTAATTGAACATGTTGTACAGTTGTCACATTTAATTCATCCATGAAATAGGACTTCCTATTAGCTCACCATTAAATACTCGAATGAATTTTCAAAAAGGAGTACCTATTAAGTGCGTTACGTAGTAATAATTTTAACTGTGAATGCTTCGACTAGTTTGACTAATGTTTATCAACCCGATGTGATACAACTGGTTACAACTACTGTTCCGGAAACTGTCTATGATTATATGGCTCCAGCAGCTTGTATGTCGAGGACGATTAAAAGGAAAAAAGGTGCAAGCGACATCGAATGTCGGCAACGACAAAGAGAAATGATCTCAAACGGCTTCATAAAGAAATAATTGAAAAGTGATTTTTTTGTTAACTGTTATTGTCGCTCACACGCAGACCTAACCTGATTCCATTAAAATTTGAACTACCACCACTCTTATACTTCCTTCGTGTATCTATACTTTTATATTGTAGGAATTGTATAACACCATTTTTTTCATGCATGAACAGTAGAAAGTGGGAAAGAAGGAGTGTCAACTATGTAAGTACTTATTATGAAAACGATTCTGCAAATATAGAGAAATTAAGATGGTGATACAACGAAACATTTGTAAATAATAGTTTATTAGTATATGAAAATAGAACTGCCAATCATTGTTAGACACAGTCATAATGGATTAATTTCCTGTTAGTACTCTTTTGATTATTGGTACTTTTGCAAAACAGTGGTATTAAGTGTTGTCTACGAATGACTCTAACTCTAATGGAATTAGGGCGATATTATTTTATCAAATCCTTATTTTGTACATTATGGTGGTCACTTGTTTAAAACCCACATGGATCAGAATTCTACACTCAAACAGCTGCAAATGCGAATGACTGAAATAACGGAAATAACGCAAAAGATCTATCATTACTACACTATTTCTTATTTTAATACATCACACGATGTTGCCAATGCAAATCACAGACTTTTAAGACTAACCATAGTAGATTCGTAGTCGTAAACACTAAGAACAATAAAATAGACTACCTAATGACATAATTTAGTCTGCCTAAGTATAGAATTCTATTTTGGGTTATCGCCTTTTTGAACTTGATCTGGTAAAGGGCTGTTCAGGAACTTTAAGTTTACGCCATTTCTTCTGAAAATTAAATTAAAAATATTTTATCAATGTTTGTCATGTCTACAATGGAGGATATATTATAGCAAGAGCTAGACTGTATAAATAGTAAACACCTAAATAATACAATTTTAGTCAATCTTTTGCGACTTACAATTAATGAAAATAATAAAGAATAAGAAAAATAGGAACTATTATATTCTGCTAAGGTTCAATCTAATATGTTCGGCTAATAAACAATACCAGCTACCACGTGCTCGCCGAATGCCCCATTTTCTTACTAATAAGATTGGTGAATATGGGGTCGGATACACAACATGAGATGTTGTACAACGCGAATCTAAACACTCATAGATCTGTTGTTGTGTACGTAAGTATACCAAACACTATGCGTTAGGAATTATATATGTAAGAATGATAGATAATGATTTACAAATCCTTTCTATTATATATTTATACAATACATTTATTTTAAGTACAAGCGGTTGATGTTTATTTTAAATGCACTTTAATACATTTGATAGGGACAAATCTTTGAGGGCCAAATAGAATCATTTGAAAAGTACACTACCACACTTACCAACATTTTGTCGTCTGGTACACGGGAAATGAAGTCCAAAATATCATTATTAGGAACTCGATTTGGATTTAAAAATTTCCGTGTGAACTTATAAATACCTGAAACATCGATAACTTTAATTAGTGCAATATAGAACAAAATTTGTCCATGGAGGGTCAATGAATCGATAGGAAAATGATAAAACGAGGTACAAGTAATGGCGAATCCATTTCACAAATATTTCTGAATGGAAATATTATGAAAATATGAGGTACACGTAAAACTAATGGCAATTCCACTTCAGAAATATTTCCGAATGGAAATATTTGAAATGCATGTCGATTAGAATATACTTATCACTAGCGTGTATCAAATATTTAATATAAATTAATTTGAGCAACTCAATGACTAACTTATTTTTTAAATATATTTGTTGCACGATATGCGCGTCAGTCATAAATGCATTGATAATTACTATATAATTATAATCATAATATGTATTTTTGTCAACCCTAGGGTCAACTAAGCTACGAGATGTGACGAAAGTTGGAGTAGTATCTCCAACGGCCACATTGCCTTGTGTGTTGCAGTATGCAATTTTCGTTATCTTGGTTATTATTAATATGTAGAAATATATAATATGTTCGGCTAGTAAACAATACCAGCTACCACGTGCTCGCCGAATGCCCCATTTTCTTACTAATAAGATTGGTGAATATGGGGTCGGATACACTGGATATAGAAGACCTGGAGGATCTGAAGGTGGAACAGATCGTAAGGTTTTGCAAGTAAATATTTCACATCCTTCCCAAAAAGGAGGACCAGGGGAAATGGGTGAAATGGCCCACTCACTAAGGGATCACCAATCCAATTAGTGGCGTCCCCGTTGTAAATAATAATACTAATGGTAAACAATAAAGGTACTTCAAATATTCTTACAATGATACACAACTTCAACTAAAACTAATTGGAATTCAAACCAAACTAGAACTAAACCAAAATAGAAATTGTGATTGTGTGAGAAGATATTCATAGATCACTCACTATTCATACTACTCGTAAAATTGGATCAAAGTCAGTAATGAAAGCATTGCACTAACCTAATGCCATAAATATGTAATTAATGGGTATCAGGTAGAGTCCTACTGAGGCAGCCACCAGAACAGTCATCACCAGAAAACTTAAATATGGCACGGCGAACTTAAATAAGCTGAAACAAAAAAATATTCGTATTAATATGTGTGTATGTACAGTACCCAGCTTTTTATCTGACACGTCGCGTCGGGAAGAACCGTGAAAGTCCGGCTAAGATTGGCTTGTATCGGGTTTGCAGAGCGTTCTCTCTGTCGTAGGTACTACGATCTGCTTTATAAAGACGACCTCTGTCATAGTATAATGTGATAATGTCATAGTTATACTATATACGAATATAATATTATACTTTGCCTCTGTGGCGTAACGGTAGCTTGTTCGACTACTAAGTTTGAAATCGTGGGTTCAATTGCTGCTCATCTTCTATACAAATAAATAAAATTGTGTCTGTTTGTAATATTAAAATAACAGATGTTTAATGATTGCACGAACACACAAGAATGTATGAACATGAATGTATACACGATAGTTATAACAAAAATTCAATTTTTAAATTTCTTATCTGCCTGTCTGTTTGTCTTTCTGTTCGACTGTCTGTCTGTCTTTCTGTCTTTTTGAAAGAGGTAATCTCTGGAACGGCTACGTCGATTTAGGCAATAGCAAAAAAAATTAACACCCACAAAATTGTGAATAAAATCTGATTTACTCTGGAATGGCTGAGCCGATTTTGACGGGACTTTTACTGGCAGATAGGTAATATTATAATACGTAGGCTACATACATAGGCTAAAAAATTGGGTTCCTCGCAAAAACTAAAACACTAAAAATCTAAATTCACGCGGACGAAGTCGAGGGTACAGCTAGTTGTAAATATGTGTATTTGTATTGGTACTGGATGTTTCTATCTATAATATGTATTTATTTACATAAAAGTATCAAACTATATTTATCCGCATTTTAGAACCCAAATGACAAGCTCAGCTTACTTTGGGTTTAGGTGACGCTGTGTAATATGTCCTTGAATAATTATTTATATTTAAATTTTTAAGACTCACTTTTTTATCTTTTGTAGCAGTGATACGATGTAGTCAATGCCGTCTTTTATGGTAAAGGTGAGATCTTGAACTTCATTTAATCGCTCCTTTATTGACTTGTCGTCCTAAAACCATTAACAATCATGTGTGACTGATGGAGATAAATAAATAACTGATGTACATATTGTTGATGATTGGATTGATTGATTGATGATGTATCAATCTTAGGTAAGATAACATATGAATAAAATCCAGGTGTCCAACTATCTTATGGGGGTGCTTGGTTGGGGACCTCCACGCGGTGCTCCCTGGGCAACGGAGACGGCAGCGCCTCTCTCCTAGGGTGGGAGAGACGCTGCCGCCTACGGCCAACTCCGACCGAGTAGAGGACGGCCCTGTTGAGGGCTGTTCGGAAGCTTTCCACGTGTCCCTCTGATTAGCAGATGGCACAGTGGAGAGCAAGTAAGGGGGCCATCTCGAAACCGGAGATGGCCCAGGGTCAGTCGGGGTGCGAGGGATATACTGTATGGGTAACCTTACACCCCGGCGTCTTAAGACCCGAGACGACGTGCGGTTTTAGTCGGTGCGAGCCCGACATAACCACCCCCGCTGGCCGGCGGGGGGGTATCCGAAGGGATTTCCGCACGAAAAAAAAAAGAAAGGTGTCCAACTATCTTAATTCTGTGACACTAGTCTCTCAATAGAAACGTGATTATCGGTTGTGATGGTATTTGAGGGTGCACAGAGCCCTACCAGCCTTGGGAGCTCAAGCCAGCCTCATCTACAAGTCGGTACACCTGCTTAACAACGGACGAGGCTCTGGCTTGGGCTTCTCTAAGCCCAAGCCAGAGCCTCGTCCGTTGTTAAGCAGGTGTACCTGAGAGAGCTCAGGGTTGGTAAATTCAAACGGCAGTTGCTCCCAGAAGGACCAACAAAGGTACCAATCCAACATTGTAAGCGGACCCCGAGACCCAAGGTGCAAATTTGCACGTAACTGGGCAACCGCTATGATGATGAAGTCTTATTAGATTGTTGGTCTAGTTTATGTTTTGAATGTGTATGAATCTCTACAACTGGCTAAAATATAAGTTATAATAAAATTTATCATACCTTCGTCAGTTCCACATCTTCTTCTGAAGAATCGTCATCAAATTGTAACACAGGTAATAAACTAGAGTTACCTGGAAGTACAAAAGATCGCTATAAGAAGTAGAATTTTGAAGTGTTTAATTTATCAGATTTGTCAGTTTTTAACCGACTTCAGAAAAGGAGGAGGTTCTCAATTCGTTTGGTTATATTTTTTATGTATGTCAACGTGTTAACGGATTTGCAATGTCAAATTTGCAGTGATTTCATCGCTTGGACCTACCAAGCGATGAAATCACTGACAAGACGCCTAACGGGCACACCCATATGGGTTAACATCATAGACGTCTCCATTGATGAACGCAGTGTTTCGGATTTGGCACCGGTTTCAACAGAAAAGTCATACGCATGTTTATCTTTTGAATTCAATCTGTACTTTGCAGTTATTTTTCACTTCTCTGTACGTTTTGATTTATGAAGTCGATTTAATTTTTTTATAAAAAAATTACTTATTGAAATAAATAATAATCATATATGATTAACCAAAATAACACGTATTTTGTGTACGTGTTAATATCTCTAAACCAAATGTAAGTTTATTTTTATGACACTGAAGCAAGAGAAATTACTTACTGCGGTTGAACCAGAAGAAGATGAAAGGCAAGACAATGACTAGCGGCGTCATCCACATGCGGAAGAAGAACCAGAATATCAGCCACGCGCCCAGCGCTATTGCTGACTTCTCCCGGTTGTCCCACTCAAATACATACCTGGAAACATAATAGGTAGGTACTTTAATATGTTTTGATAATTTTGCAATTTTAAAGTTCAATTTATACCAGAACTTGACTCACGACAGTCAGATCATTGACATATTTAGGACCTGGGGCATTATTCTATTTGACATTGAGTTGTAATCATAGTCGTAATGTGAGATCGGATTTCAATTAGAAGAAAGAACTGGTGTAAAACTAAACCAACGTAAAAGCGTCGGCTAATACGATACGGTTCGGTTAGCGCCAAACGTGTCAAATAGAATAAATAGAAATAGAACAAGCCCTGTTCCTGAAATTCGAATGTACCTACATGTTTGGCAAACTATAAGTCTGTTAAATTTGTCAAAATTAAAAATGCAGCTAAATAAGAAATCTATCCGAATTCTCGTTTAAAAACCCTTGAAATTTTAGTTTCTAAAACTACAAAATCAGCATCGCTAAATAATTAGGTCATAGCAGTAACTGTAACAAGCATGATATTTTCAGTTGGGTTGAGAGATTTTTCAGATGTATCAGTCAAAAACTACAGTACCAACCTGTATCAATCTAATAATCTTGTAAAAATAAAGAAATTTTAAGAAACTACTTAATATTTTACAACGACATTGAGCTATGCTTCGATTCCCATTATAACTAATTCTTAATTCTTTTAATTCTCCTGCCTTAAATTTGTAGTACCATAATGTAAGCCGAGCTAAAATATTGTACAATTTCTTTTTGTGTTCTTTACTTTATTAGTATTTAGATAACTCTGATCAATGCTTTTGTATATTATGTAGACTATGCGTCGTTGTTATTCATAAGGCACTTTTTAGGAAATCATGAAACCTAAATACACATCATCATCCACCGAGCCTTCTCCCAACTCAGTTGGGGTCGGCTTTTTCAGTCTAACTACGAAGAGGCTAAACTTTGATATTTTCCGTGAAGCGACTACCATCTGTCCTCCACAACCCATTGGCGATATCGACATTCTGTAGCTAGCCCATTTCTTGGACTTTTGTGGCTCCAACTACCCATAACGACTGCATAGATGTTTGTATGGTGCAAGCGACCGACGGCTTACTCTCCGAGGCACGGAGGGGTCTCAATGTGTCAGAAGAATAGTCACCCATCCAAAGACTGCCTTGGCTAGTGTTGCTTAACTTCGCAATGGGGGTAACCTACTCGGTTACCACTTAGCTTCTAGCCCCTCAGCAACAGCATTGAGCTATGCTTCAATTTCCATTATACCTTATTCTTTTAATTTCTCCTGCCTTAAATCGTAGTACCTTCCATAATGTAAGCTAAGCTAAAATATTGTACCGTTTCTTTTCGTGTTTCGTACTTTATGGGTATTTAGATAACTCTGATCAATGCTTTTGTTTTATTATGTAAATACGTCGCTGTTATCTACGCGCTAAAGCGCTTCGAAGGAAATCATTAAATCTAAGTCCACGTGTACTTATGTAAATAAGCATTCATTAGTATTTATGAACCTACCCATTATATGTATATTGATATAACTGATAAATCATTTATTTCAAATAAACTTAAAACAATGTACAATAAACGTGAGTTGCAGTCATGTTATTGTAGTAATGTGTGATGTTTATTTTGCACATTAGTAATGTACCTTAGGTTTTCATTTAAACGATTGCTATGTGTAGTCTGTAGGTGCGAGTTAGAATCGTATAGTACAAGAATCAATGCATAACCAATGGGAAAGGCAATGCCGCCTGTGTATACCTTAATTTTAGGAAAGCGTTTCAAATTTCTATTTTTTTTTCTTATTTATTCAATCTTTAGTCGGTCCTACTCCTACGACGTCGATGCCAAATATTTTTTCTTTTGCGGTTGACTCAGAGATTGCTGGTGGTTAATAATATTATGTACATCTTTAATTTTTACTAAAATAGTTTTGTTCTCAGGCTTTATATTTGCATTTTTACTCGTACAACAGAACAGTAGTTAGCTAATACAAATATTTTTTAAACTAATTTACCTTTATTGGTATTAAAAGATTTTGTATTAGTTAAGTATACTTATCCAGTAATCGGGAACGCTTTCTAGTAACCGTATCTTCATTGTGCGTTCTACTAATAAGATAACACGGAGAATTAAAATAATTCAAAGCAAACCGGAGAGTCCTTAGCTGAGCATTAGCTAGAAGCAACAAGACTTCCTACAAAGAAAAGAAGGTGTCAAATCTTTTGCTTATAGTGTACCACGCAGAGGTTCTCTAGCTCTGTACCCTGAGTGTAATCCCACTTGTAACTATTATTCCCATGATTCCTCTCCTGTTAATGTAACTAGAGATTTCAATAACCTTTTACTATCATAACTTTACAGATAAACTATTATAAAATTGTAAATTAGTTGCCTGTACATTGAAGAAAGTTAAAAACAAAACTTAGGTTATGGTAAATGAACGATTCTGAACACATATATATATTTTTTTGGAATTCTTGTCTGTATGTTCGCGATGGACGCAAAAAATACTAAACGGATTATGATGCGGTTTTTTATTAGAAAGGTCTTGATCAGACTTAAGATCACTGCCGTATGTTTAATTGCCATTGGTTAAGTAGCACCGGAGATATGACCAAAAAACGATAACCGACTTCCGCGCGGGCGGATCCGCGGGCATTAGCTATTACTTTATATTTAACTTGGTGCCTATTGATATATTTGAACTAGGTACGGTAGTCATTGAACGATGACAAGCAATGGGGCCAAGCTATTTACATAATGGTGAGTCAACAGTTTGCTTAACTTAATGCGTACTGTCGCGGTAATTTTATTAGATAATTGACACACATAGGCCAAGGGTTAAACAGAATTTAGAAAAATCAATCTTGACTAAATAATTATATTTATACTCGATTGAGTTCAGAAGCCACACAAGCTAAGCGCCCATAATAAGGCGTTAGATCGCTTTTTCGTACATTGAATTCAGTCGCAAGATTTCATTTCAATTTTAAACTTAAATCCTAGCTAAAGCTATGATATTTTTCGTTGAAAAATAAGAGATTGTTTTATTTATTTAGATTTCTATTATTTCTATTTCACAATTAAATATATTTAAGATGTTATGGACTTTAACATGTAATAGAAATAATGATTAAATAAATAAACGCTTTTTTGAGAAAAGAGGATTTAAAGTGTGTGCTGTTTTTGATGTAAATTTAATAGCAGGCCGCGACGGTGGGGCGACTAGCGCCCCTCCCCCAAACCGGGGCAAGACGGGGACACCGTGGTTCCCAAACCCGAGGGGGCTACCTGGAACCGGAGATGGCCCAGGGTCAGTCGGGGTGCGAGGGATATGCTCTATGGGCAACCTTACACCCCGAGACGGCGTGCGGTTTTAGTCGGTTCAAGCCCGACATATACGCCCCCGCTGGCAAAGGGATTTCCGCACGAAAAAAAAAAAGTTATTGAAAGCCCAAACCAATTGTATTTTTGCCGTCTTGACGTGTATTCTTTTTAACATTTTAAGTATTATTTTTATTTGAACTCTATGTTTAAACTGTAGAGGTCTGCACAAACCTCTAAAATAGGTATATATATTATACTAGTATTTTGCGCGGTGCGCGAGCTGCAAGCAGCTCGCGAGTGTTAAATAAAAAAATCGATCCGCCATCTTGGATTTTAAACTTTTTTTTTCAAAAATTCAAAATCAGAATCGATTTACTCAAAAATGACACCCATGTTGCCATGTCATCAAAGATAGCGGAGAAACGACTACCATGTTGGCCGCCATCTTGAATTTTTTGACATTTCGGATTTTTCCCATAGTCACCTCAGCTCTCTCTACATTTTTCCCATACATCATCCATATCCCCCATTACTCCTTCTAGGAGGACAATTGTGTCAGTGAATGAGTGAGTGGTAATCGAGCTATATATAATATATATTTTGTATGGAAAAATAAATTTCGCCATTTTGAATGTTTTTTCTATTCATCTAGTAGACCTCTAAGTCCTGATCATCTTTTGCCAAAAAACCTCTCTTCTATCTTCTATTATACTTTGTGAGATAGACGCTGTCGAAATTTGTATGGGCGCCATCTTGAATCTGCCATTTTGGTTATATTTTTAGATCACTGGCAATTGGATGAGATTCCGAGTGATTTTTACTTGAGCACCCCCTACCTCTCTTCAATACCTTGGCCGTGCTCTTCACCCGTCTCCAAAATCCTCAATCATCAGCTCCCTCCATATTTTTCCTCCGAATGAATTTTCGTCCTTTATACGAAAGCATCAGGGAAAAAAATTACAGCAGAGATGAACCGAAACACAATTCATCCATCTTCAATACTTTCTGAGAGAGACACTCATGACATTTGTGTTGACGCCATCTTGAATCCGCCATTTTAGATTTATTTTCATCTCCCTGCCAATTGGATGCGGTTCCGAGTATTTTTTGTTTGAGCAGCCCTCACCTATCTTTAATACCCTGGCCATGCTCCTCACCCATCTTCCAAATCAATCAAAATCTCCATATTTCTGACTGAGAGTTCTTCCATAAAAACATTCTGAAAAGGAACCATATCAAAGTCTTGCATAGTTCCCAATTTGCAGTCTCTTCAATATTCTCCATATATTTTGTATGGAAAAATAAATTCCGCCATCTTGAATTTTGTTTCTGTTCATTGAGTAGACCTTCAGGTCCTGATCATCTTTTGCTAAGAAACCACTCTTC
Organism: Cybosia mesomella; assembly: GCA_946251805.1. Lineage (NCBI taxonomy): Eukaryota > Metazoa > Arthropoda > Insecta > Lepidoptera > Erebidae > Cybosia > Cybosia mesomella. The sequence continues at coordinate 20,366,555 of OX276390.1, read as the reverse complement.
TATCTTTTATACTCTCCGAGATAGACACCGACGAAATTTGTATGACGGCCATCTTTTTTTCTCCATTTTGAATTTTTTTTCAGCTCACTGCCAATTGGATGAGGTTCCAAGTATTTTTGTTTGAGCAGCCCTCACCTATGTTTAATACCCTGGCCGTGCTCCTCACCCATCTTCCAAACCCTCGATCATCATCTATCTACATGTTTCTGACTCTTAGTTCTTCCACAAAAACATTTTAAAAAGAAACCATAAATCAAAGTCTTGCATAGTTCAAAACTTGTAGTCTATTCAATATTCGCCATACATTTTCTATAGAAAAATAAATTCCACCATCTTGAATTTTTTTTCTATTCATCGAGTAGACCTTTGGATCCTGATCGTCTTTTGCGAAGAAACTACTCTTCCATCTTTTATACTCTCCGAGGTGGACACCGACGAAATTTGTAATTTGTTTGGCGGCCATTTTTTTTTCGCCATTTTGATTTTTTTTTCAGGTCACTGGCAATTGAATGACGTTTCGAGTGACATTTGCTCAAGCACCCCCAACCTATCTTCAATACCGTAAGCGTGCTCTTCACCCGTCTCAGAAATCCTCAATCATCAGCTCTCTCCATATTTTTCTTCCGAATGAATTTTTATCCTCTATACGAAACCATCAGTGAAAAAAAATTTTTTCATACAAAATTGTTCAGGAGAGGTGATCAATGAGTCAGTGAATCAGCACAAGCAGCTATATATATATTAATGAAATTAATAGGTACCAGTAGCCGTAGGTAATTCATGTAGCACACATTACTAGCCTAGGTAGATACTTACTTCACATGCTCATGCCCGTAATTGACGATGGAGAATACTTCTTTGATAAATTTCAAGTTGCCATAGATGAGAGGGATATTAAATGTTCTTGGTGTTTTTTCTGTGTATTTCGTTTCTTTCGGACTCATTAAACGGAGCGAAGCTTTAATCTGAAATGAAAATTAAAAATTTTGGTAACAACTCCTTCCTATTTGCATGAAATTGGTTTTAGTAAAAAGCGAAAATCGATGTCATGTGATAGATGTTAACAATATAAATACCTATACATACCTATGGGTAAGGTACATATTGTTAACATTTATTGTTGCATAATTCGTTTTAAGATCGATATTACGATGATTAACAAAGCAAAGTTGCGTGGTAAAGCGTCCGTGAGTTATTGTTGTTTATTTCTTCCATTTTGTAAATAGCAACAATTATACAAAAATTGTTAATAACATTAGTAACCTAAAACGAAACTACAACAGCCTACTAAATAACTATGACAGGACTATGAGACGACTATGAGACGACTATGAGACGACTATGAGACGACTATGAGACGACTATGAGACGACTGTGAGACAACTATGAGATGACTATGACAGGACTATGACAGGACTATGACATAGTCCCACAGGACTATGACAAGACTATGACAGGACTATGACAGGACTATGACAGGACTATGGAAGGACTATGGAAGGACTATGACAGGACTATGACAGGACTATGGCAGGGCTATGACAGGATTATGACAGGACTATGACAGGACTATGACAGGACTATGACGGGACTATGACAGGATTATGACAGGACTATGATAGGACTATGACAGGACTATGACAGGACTATGACAGGACTATGACAGGGCTATGACAGGACTATGGCAGGACTATGGCAGGACTATGACAGAACTATGACAGGATTATTACAGGACTATGACAGAACCATGACAGGATTATGTCAGGACTACGACAAGACTACGACAGGACTACGATGGGACTACGACAGGACTACGACAGGACTACGACAGGACTACGACAGGACTACGACAGGACTACGACAAGACTGCGACAGGACTGCGACAGGACTGCGACAGGACTGCGACAGGACTGCGACAGGACTACGACAGGACTATGACAGGACGATTAGGTAGTAGTAGGTTCAACGGTCCCAGCTCCAGCAGAAACTCATGGAGATATGGAAGGTTCGACTTAAGCAACCAAGGTGAGGAGAAGCAACCATCGCGGCGGTGAGGCCGGTCATGCAGGAGTGGTTGGAGAGGCACCACGGTGACCTCCCCTACCGGATGTCCCAGATAATTACCGGACATGGGTGCTTCGGTAAGTATCTGTGGCGCATCTACTGGGGGACAACGCCGCAGTGCCAGCACTGCGAAGATACCGGCGAAGAAACGGCAATCCACACATTGGTGGAGTGCCCAGCGTGGGCGAGTCAACGCCGGGATCCCGTTGCGGTCCTGGATGTTCTCTCGCTGGAGACCATGGTGAGAGCCGTGGTTTCCGACAGCAACAAGTGGCACGCCACCAACTCTTTCTGCGAGAAGGTAATGAGCGCGAAAGAGGCGGTGGAGAGGGAGTGGAAAATAACCCTGCCTCTTGAGTTCCGCTACTTCCTACTCTAGCTTTTGGTTTGGCTTACCTTGACTTTTGCCAATGCCGTCTGACCCCACAACCCCGAGAGGAAAGCGTGCGCCAGAGCCGTCAGCAGGTGTACCGGCTCGCAGTTGAGTATGGCTTCGGCCCCCAAGATCTTGATGGGCCCTAACTCCCACAAAATCATAGTATAAGTTCAAAATAAATAAGGTAGGTAATAGTTAACAATTTACCGGATTCCATGCCATGGACATCTGCAGTTGAATTTTCGGTGAACTTCCCATCGACATTGGATTTTTCGATTTGTTTTCTAATTCAAACCACGTCTTCTCATCGTTCACGATTATCAGTAGAGGTATCGATATCTTGCCGATTGTTTCGTCTTTCATTGAATTAATTACAGATTCATCTTTTACCGTAATCGTTAACATTGATGTGACGTCTTTGACAGCACTGTGAACAATTTGTCACTATTCAAACACGCATAAATTATACAATCATCGCGTTGCAGGATAATAGATTTCATTATATTAACGGCATTTAACGAGATTACGGTATAGACTATCGATATATACAGTACCTTTGATATGCATGACGTTTCGACCAGATTACACTGACCCTGGTCAGGCTTACAAAATAGAGACATTGTTTCTGTGTACTTACCACATGGACACAATGGCGAAGGGCGTACCCACTGTGATCACAGTCAGTAGGGACCTTTTTGTTTTTTTTTTCGTGCTGAAATCTCCTCGGATACCCCACCGCCGGCCAGCGGGGGTGGTTATACGCCGTCTCGGGTCTTCAGACGCCAGGGTGTAAGGTTGCCCATAAGGCATTTCCCTCGCACCCCGACAGAGTCAGTAGGTACCTAAAATCTGGTCGAAACGTCAGGCAGTTCAAAGTTATACGTCTATAGTCTATTCTATAGCCTACTGCAGGAATTCTTTGAAATGACGAAATAATTAAATTAAAAAATCACCACAAAAATCAAATTGAATAATTTTGCATAAAGTACGACAATAATACAGTCGGGTAATATTTAAAAGGTGATAATTTAAACATAAACGTGTAGTTGGATATTATTCAAATTTAATGTTGTTATCTAAATAAGCTCCTACAGATCCGACAGATCAGACCAGTGTTCAAAAAAAGATTCACGCGTTTCTTGTGAAACGTCTTGTGTAAGAATATAAATAATTATTCTAGGACATTATACAGCATCATCTAGACCCAAACAAAGCAGAGTTCGCTATATGAGTTTTACATAACATAACATAACTTCACGCCTATATCCTTGAAGGGCTAGGCAGACGTGTATTAGATACCCACAGTTCGCCAGTTATGTTTAAGTCCCAATTGCAAGCCAGCCTATTGCTATCCAACGGGCACATTATTAAGCGCGCTATATTTAACATTTTTAATACACACATAATGTTAAGTTAACAAAGACGTTGGCTTGGTGGAATCCCATACACCCACGTAAACGCTTTATATTCACGAAAATTATCGGATAAGCTTCCAACCCACATAAATATCTATTTTACTTGACTGCGCCAAAAGGAGGATTATAATTGCTTGGCACGCTCTACGGCCTGAACGGCTCGCTGGATTTTACCTTGAGAGGTTCCGTTAGAATCGTATTTACTGTGAGAGTAACACTGGGTATATCAAAATTTAAAAAAAATTGCTGATTTTTGGCGGCAAATTCAAATGTTTGGGCCGCTCTGCAGTCCGAACGGCTCGATAGATTTATATATGTGTTTGTGTTCATAACTATAAAGTACACAATAAAATTATTTATTAAAAATCAAATAAACCGACTGCCCCAAGAAGACCGAAATAAGTAGTAAGTAATATAGCAAGCAGGACCAGGAAGAAAACTAATCGGTACCGCCTTCTATCAAACTTGTTTCGGTCTTCTGAGAGTAGTCGGTTTTTGTGATTTTTAAATTAATGTTTTTTAGTTTTAGTGTTTACGATAGCCGATAACGGTTATACGAATCCAAATGTATGGAGAATATATTAAACTCACCTTCACTGGTTTAAAAAATATTGTTTACTTACATGGTATAACTTCTGTGCCATATTGGATCAGATGTACTGGGTACAGCATGCGTCTGCACCCTCCAGTTGTCAAGTTCCAACACGCAATAAGCATTTGCCTTACCGCTAAGGCCAAGCGCGGTGAGTCCTTCTGCTCCGTAGACAGTTACTGACAATTCACCGACTTTACCCCAATCGTTGTCGAGACGGTACCAAGACTGCAACAAAAACCACTAGGTAAGCTTTTACATTTTCGACAAATTTGCGTTGCATTTTCATCAATTTTACCGATGAAATCATAAACATCATTAATCATAAACGTTTAAAATACCTAATCTATACTATAATCAAATTGTAAATTAGTTGGATATTTTTGAAAAAATTGCTCGAGTTATGTTAAATAAACGATTCAGAAAATTTAAATATTGTTTTTGTAATTCTTGTCCGTTGGACACAAAACTACCGAACGGATTTCGGGTTTCTATTATACACGTATTGTTCAGATTTAAAATCTGCTTAAAATTTGATTGCAATTGATAAGTAGAACCAGCGATATGACCAAAAAACGATAACCGACCTCCGCGCAGGTGGAGCCGCGCCCATCAGCTAGTATCTAAGTATAATCATGGACAGTTCTGCCAAGTTTATGTATATTAGTATATTATGCCATTGCTTATAGGAACTGCCGTCGCCTGTCGGACTTCTTAGTAACGAGTTGCGGAACTAACCTAGTGCCTTCACAGCTTGTACTTTGCAGCCTGGGGTCTATTTCTTAGTAACGAGTTGCAGAACTAACCTAGTGCCTTCACAGCTTGTACTTTGGAGCCTGGGGTCTATTTCTTAGTAACGAGTCGTGGAACTAACCCAGTGCATTCACAGCTTGTACTTTGGAGGCTGGGGTCTATTTCTTAGTAACGAGTCATGGAACTAACCCAGTGCATTCACAGCTTGTACTTTGGAGCCTGGGGTCTATTTCTCAGTAACGAGTTGTGGAACTAACCCAGTGCATTCACAGCTTGTACTTTGGAGCCTGGGGTCTATTTCTTAGTAACGAGTCGCGGAACTAACCCAGTGCATTCACAGCTTGTACTTTGGAGCCTGGGGTCTATTTCTTAGTAAAGAGCCGAGGAACTAACCCAGTGCATTCACAGCTTGTACTTTGGAGCCTGGGGTCTATTCCTTAGTAACGAGTCGCGGAACTAACCCAGTGCATTCACAGCTTGTACTTTTTTTTTTTTTAATATATTTAGGACACGTCAATTTGACTTCACCTCGCCTGATGGTAAGCTGAAGGTAAAGTCTCAGGAAAGAGGGTAACCATTAGATACACATACCATGTTAACAATGGTGGCACTCAGCTTGACGGCCTCATCAAAAGAGGATTGTCGTCGCAGCACCGCGTGACATCCACCGGTCCCACTAGTGCTGCAACCATCAGTCCCCCTGCCCGGCTATGCACTTGCTGACCCCTGAACGACGACGCGACACGGTTAAGCCCACCAATATTATGATTGTCGCTTCGAGGTAAGCATGGATATATAAACTCACAAGAAACTTACAAACGTATCCACTAGCAGAAACGTAATATGAAACAATTTATATTGTTTAGCTTCGGTTTGCTATAAGGATCTTAGGGTACACAGCCTGGCCCAGGGTCAGTCGGGGTCGGCATCTTAAGACACGAGACGGTGTGCGGTTTTAGTCGGTGAAAGCCCGAAATAACCGCCCCCGCTGGCAGGCGAGGGGGTATGCGAAGGGATTTCCGCACGAAAAAAAAAGTGTGCACAGCCTCAGCCGAGTGGTTTCAAATTTAAAAGCCAAATCCCGTTAAGCCTACAGACTTTAGAATAGAAGAATTTGTCAAGTGTCAATACGGGTATAGAAGAATTTGTCAAGTGTCAACACGGGTATAGAAGAATTTGTCAAGTGTTAACACGGGTATAGAAGAATTTGTCAAGTGTCAACACGGGTATAGAAGAATTTGTCAAGTGCCAACACGGGTATAGAAGAATTTGTCAAGTGTCAACACGGGTATAGAAGAATTTGTCAAGTGTTAACACGGGTACTTATAGAAGAATTTGTCAAGTGTCAACATCATCTTAGCGTTGTTTCCGGTTGCATCCCAGGCTTTCACCTCGAAGCCTAGGGTCCGCTTACTCTTTCTCCTTCTTTTGCTTTGGGTTATACGGCAACAACTGCCGTCTGACCTCCCAACCCCGAGAAGAAAACCTACGCTAAAGCTGCATCCGTCAATCAGCAGGTGTGTACCGGCTTGCAGGTAAGGTTGGCTTGGGCCGTGAAGATGTGTTGGGCCCCAAAAATATCCTAAATGAAGAATTTATGATTCGAGAAAAAATTTAATCGTCGGCACCATTTTTTTTTTTAAGTGCGGAAATCCCTTCGGATAATATAAATAAATCTAACCGAAATTGGATTACTATGGAGGGTTTTTCGCAATCGCAATTGTACTTTGGAGCCTGGGGTCTATTTCTTAGTAAAGAGTCGAGGAACTAACCCAGTGCATTCACAGCTTGTACTTTGGAGCCTGGGGTCTATTTCCCTACAATTTCGCTCCTTCCTTTGCATATTAAATTTAATTTATCTTGTGCATGTATATACGTGAATCTGATATTGGAACCAGTTTGCCCATGTGCAAAATTTGTATGAAAACCCAAGATTTCATGCTATGTATATAAAAATACGTCTCTTCGTTATGTTGACTCAACTTAATTCTTAATTCTTTATTGTACACATATATAATAGTACAGTAACAGTAAGAAGTAGGGTGTTCTAGGCAGAATTTAGTGACTTAATGTTACTTTTGATGTAAAGTCCCTTGGTACTATCGTTTAAACGCTTTGCTCTAAATAAATCATAAAGCATACATAAACTCTTTTTCGAAAAATATGTGTGGGATTCCAGTACCTGTGCTGTGACTATTCGTGGTTTTCTTATTTTTTTATCGCTCGCTTAGTAATGTGCCCGGTAGATGGCAATAGTTTCCCAAGCGCAGGGCACGCCGCAATAGCGGTGGTAAGACCCATCATGGAGGATTGGCTAGAGAGGCGACACGGAAGCCTCTCGTAACGACTGACGCAGGTGATCTCCGGGAAGGGGTGCTTCGGGAACCACCTGCATCGGATCAGGAAGGAGCCAACGCCTGAGTGTCATCACTGCGATGCGAGCGAGGACTCAGGGCTGCACACGCTGGCGGACTGCCCGGCGTGGGAGGCGCCGAGGCGTGACCTCGTGGCAGCCATCGGGGTGGGAGTCCTCTCGCTCGGCAGCATGATTGCGGCAAAGGTGCGGAGCGTTAGCGCGTGGGCCGCCGCCACCTCCTTCTGCGAGCATGTAATGCTCGCGAAGGAGATGGTGGAGCGCACCCGGGAGAGATTTAGAACTCTCCCGGGCCGCCGAGCCCGCAACTTGCTCGCCGCGCGTCGCAGGCGACGTAGGCGCCGGAGGTCGCTTAACGACCTCCGTCCTCCATGATCGCAGGCCTGTGGGTGACAGGTGAGGCCGCCTGTCACCCCAGCAGAAGCAGGCCGGGACGGTGGGGCGACTAGCGCCCCTCCCCCAAACCGGGGCAAGACGGGGACACCGTGGTTCCCAAACCCGAGGGGGCCATCTCGAAACCGGAGATGGCCCAGGGTCAGTCGGGGTGCGAGGGATATGCTCTATGGGCAACCTTACACCCCGGCGTCTGTAGACCCGAGACGGCGTGCGGTTTTAGTCGGTTCAAGCCCGACATAACCGCCCCCGCTGGCCGGCGGGGGGGTAACCGAAGGGATTTCTGCACGGAAAAAAAAAAAGATGGCAATAGTTTCGCCCCCCATTACATTGGGATCTAAACATAACTGGCGAATCGTGGGTGTGTAATACACCTCTGCCTACCCCTTCGGGGATACAGGCGTGAAGTTATCTTATCTTATGCTGCAATGTGTTGTTGAGATCGTTCTTCACTGCATCGTCTATGCTTTTCTCTGGCATTCTTCCCTTAGTTATATTTTATCATCATCATCATCAACCTCTATTAGTCCACTGCTGGACATAGGTCTCCCCTAATGAGTGCCATAGCGCCCTGTCTTCAGCTTGCCCCATCCAACACCTGCCCGCAGTCTTTCGCAGATCGTTATCCTACCTGGCCGGAGGGCGTCCTACACTACGTTTGCCGAGTCGCGGTCTCCACTCAAGAACACGTTTATCCCAGCGGTTGTCGGTTCTTCGCGAGATATGGCCGGCCCACTGTATAAACTCGTAGAAATACACAATAGTCACCATACTGGAGGAACCTTATTCGAATGAAATGCAGCAGTTCTATCGGTGTAGCCGTGGCCAATTTTAGCCACAAACCAATTGCGTAAATGTACGCATATCTGGCTGGCATATATGGTACATCTTTTACACTAATACCTACACTACAAACACCTATTCCAAAATATTATAGTAAAGGCAAAATCCGTAAATACATTACAAAAATGTTAACCATTTCACAACGACTATAAGTCTCGACGTCTCGAATGAAAAAAATGATTTTCGTGCTGACTGACATCAGAGCTATTATTTAACACATATACTGTATAATCATTTCAGATACTGCATCATGATATTAACCAATACTTAAAAAGTTTTTTATGGTTAAGTATTGTTATTGTATTTTTTTGCACTGCAAATTACGCAGAATCTGCGTCGATAGGTTACCATTATTTTTATTCTTATAACGTCATCAAATCATAAATAACATGACCCAAAAGGTTCGGTAAGTGAGTACATTGATCTTATAAAAAATAAACAACCAGTTAGTACAATAGCCGGTTTTTGCTTTGTCGCGTCATCGTTGTAAAGAAGAGTCAGAATCCAGCTAAGAACGGCTTACTTCAATTTTGTAGAGCTCTCATCTATCTGCCTATCTCACATCGCACTGAGAGTTGATACCTTCATAGAGTACTTAGGTGAAACTGTTTGTGTTTATAAAATATTAAAACCCCGTCGGACTCGTGGTTACCCTGCTTTGTTACCCTAGGGTGACCACGAGTAATTTCAGTTACTCGTGGTCACCCTGCGTGGGGTGACTAACAGTACATTATAAAAACACAGGACTCGTGGTCACACTGCTAGTGTTGGGAAATCATGATTATAATGTTGAACAAGAAAAATATTATTTATTTAACTATACTCACTTTTATTCCCGAAGCACTAAATCAGTGGTTGGGTACCTACTGTGCTAGTGCTGTTTATCCCTAATGAATTAACAAAACAACGCATGTTGCGTTGAAATGAAATGAAAATTAAACCTTATCTAATATTTGGAACGTTTGGACGTTTGGAATGCACTATTTAGATATGTTTATCAAATGATTGGCTATTAAAAATTCATTTACTAATAGGTTATATATTCCGTGCAACTAGCGATTTTTCTAAATTATTCTGACTTAAGATTTTGGACTCCGCAATTGTATAATTTCGGTTGTGTAAATAAAGAAAAGAGCTTTCACGCGTTGATGTCTATATTACTCGCTCGCTTTTTTTATTTTTAATAAACCCTACAATAATTATAATGTACCTACAAGTTTACTAGAAGTGTTGCATTGCCTTTTTAATTTTCTATGTTAGTACAACTATATTAGCATTACGGGTATGATCACTTGTAACAGTTTCAAGTCAAACGGAAGAATGGTGTAAGAAATTAGAACAAATATTGGGACAGAGAAAGATGGGTATATTTACAGAGTGGTTAACACTATTTCAGTATTACTGAGTGTTCCTATTCAACTTTTTGACAGTTTAAAATCTGTGGTGTAGACTAAATACAGCTACATGCAGTGACTATTATATTAAGCATGTGGTCTATCAATGCCATTAGTATGACTTGCATGCTCATCAATCATCATATGTCGGAATATTCCTATAAAATATTCCGACAACAACAAAAAAACCCGGCCCATCACAATGTCGGTTTCCAGCAACTGATCAATAGACGAGTGCAAGGAGTGAGTAATACGTAAAAGCCAGAAAGAGTTAATCTGTATGAACAATTATGTTATGTCTCGGAGGTTAACAGGTTTAAAAAAGCGGCCAAGTGCGAGTCGGACTCGCCCATTAAGGATTTCGTAGCAGCAAGTAAAATAATAATGTTTTTTTTTAATTTTTATATTTGAGTTGATTATGACGTATTAAAAAAAAACTACTTACTAGATCTCGTTCAAACCAATTTTCGTTGGTTGTTTACATGGTAATGTATACATCATACATTTTTTAGGTTTTATCATTCTCTTATTTTAGAAGTTACATGGGGACACACACACATTTTACCACTTTGGAAGTGTCTCTCGCGCAAACTATTCAGTTTAGAAAAAAATGATGTTAGAAACCTCAATATCATTTTTGAAGACCTATCCATAGATACTACATACGTATGGACTTGATGAAAAAAAATTTTTTAGATTCAGTTCTAAGTATGGGAAACCCCCAAAATTTATTGTCTTTTATCTATTTTGGGGGGAAAATCTTAATACGGTTCACAGAATACATCTACTTACCAAGTTTCAACAGCATAGAAAGAAAGAAGAAAGAAAGAAAGAAAGAAAAAAGTTTTGCACAAATCATCGCGCAGACCCAAATAGGGCCCCATCCCATAGATCTTATAGTTTCTGAAAAAAGTGGCTGTGACATACGGGCGGACAGACTGACAGACATGACGAATCTATAAGGGTTCCTTTTTTGGCCATTCGGCAACGGAACCCTAAAAACCGCAAATAACGCAATGCAGATTAACTTTTTGAAGCATGTGTGTTTTTAGCCATTCTTTCTTGATTTTCTTATAATATTACATACCCACGAGGCAACGACCCCCCCTGATGGAAAACGCTTACTTATTAGTATCTTAAACACAAGGATTTAACTCAAGAGGAGTTACTCGCCCACTGCCGAGCTATAGCTACTCCCTAATTTTTTATTTATATATATTATAAATATATATATTTTTTAATAATAACATATCTTAGACAAGACATGTAGGTTGTCTTGTTGTTTTTAACTGTATCTATTTTAAAATAACTAACAGCTTTAATACTTTGTTTTTCTTGATATTCATGTTTTATTTATTCATACACTCAGTGTTGTGTGAAGCTGTTGTTTGTTTTGAAGAACTTAAGCGTGTCTCCGTGACTTATAAAATTATTCGTGAACTCACGAAAGATAAGCCGGAATGGTATATTAACACAACAGTCACAACACATACTTTGCCTACACAATGTAATTCCCCCGGGCCACATTATGTATGACCAAGACCTAGTGGCTCCTGTAGTCCTAGACCAAATTCCACTATCAATACCAACGAACACTACTTCGAGCACTTCTTCAGTTAGCCAATCTATTTGTACCTACTGATGAAGTTCAGGCACATACAGAATAGACATCACTGCTCTATTAATAATGGTCTAAACTTGTGAAAACGATACGATTACTCACAACAGTGGAAACTTGAAGTTGGGTTTAGCTTGTAGCAAGCTGCTCGTAGCTTGTATGTTATTTCAGAAGTTTCAGGAGTCATTATTCTCAAACATATTGTAGATTAGAGATGCTTATTAGAATACCCACCTACTAACGTCAAAAGAAGATCATTTTCAGATTTAAAAAATTGTTTTAGGGCTATAGAATTTATATTTCTTAGTGGTATTTAGTACTTCTTTTATTATATGTATAGTATTTAGTATTTTTTATTTTAATTAATCATTTTCGTCGAGATTTTTTATTTTGAAATCTGTGCAATTATCATCTACTTGTGACGCTGACTGTGCGTGCCTTTGTAACCCCGGGCATAGATTCTTGATAGAATTTAGTAGATCAATTTAGTAAAATAGTTCTATAAATTTGAGTAACGGTTGCATTCTCCTAGTCATTTTATGTCTATATAAAGATATGTATCTTGGAAATTACTCATCAACTACTTACTACTAATTCAATTTCATCATTGACTTTGATATTGTAGTGACGTCATTCATACTGTATTATACCCTACAGCCTAGGAAGTCCTTAAGTAAAGATTATTTTAACATCTATACTATTATTATATTGAAAATTAGATGTGCCTACATTGGAGATGTTAAAAAAATACTTGGGTTATGTCAAATGAACGATTCTGAATACATTTTTTTTTTACATTCTTGTCTGTTTGTTCCCGATGAACGCAAAAACTACTGAATGGTTTTAATGAGATTTTTTTCTATTAGAAAGGTATTGGTCATACTTGAAATTTGCCGTATGTTTGATGACAATTGGTTAAGTATAACCGGACATATGACCAAAAACGATAAGAGACCTCCGCGCGGGGGAGCCGCTGGTATCAGCTAGTGATTTAAAATAGTAGATTGTTCAACAAGGGACTAAAACAAGCCATAATGACACGAGATGTTTTAGCCACCCGAGCGAAGCGAGGGTGGCTAATAGTTCGAGTGTCATTATGGTTGTTTAGTCCCACGTTAAACACTCTGCTTTTCACTTTGAATGCGAGGAAAAAAAACGACGTTCTATACAAAATTATAATATTTATAATAACAAAGTTTCTTAAAATTAGGTATTAATCGTTAATCTAACCTAAGAAAAGTTAAAAGTGCAATTTGTACATTTATTTACATTTAAATGTATGGTTTTCCCCGGTATGACGATGATGACATATTTGGTCCGTAATTTATTAAGTTGCACAATTAATAGGTGTAGGTAATTGGTGATTACAACGCAAGCATATTACGAATAATCTATTCAAAATTCAAATTGCAAAGAAATTTGTCCCGCGGTTTTTTTTTTGTTAAGTGACGTACGCTTTAACCCATTTGAAGCCAAATGAAAACTGCTAAAGATATTTTCTAAATTCTTTTATTAATGGACAATCAATAGGTAAACTTATGAATGAAACTTGAAAATACTGAAATATGAAAAATTTTCAGGAAGTTACAGGGGTGTTCCCAAACTGGTACAATGGCTTCTTATGAGTGAAAATTTGCAAAGCACAACTATTCAATACAAAGTGACTTTTTGCATTTTTTACAGCCTCAGCGACCTCTAACGTGACATATAAAACACCTCACTCGTTTTGGGAGCTTCTCGGGTGCATGTTCAACGCCATCTAATCGCAATCCGTCTATGTTGGATAATGATGGACGAGCTACATTTCGTTGCGGTGCTTGGCTGAGATAATATCTGGCGACACTTCTTCGAAATAGCAGTTGATCCATTGGTTCTTCTCTGGCAATTACTTGTAATCTCCATGCGTTTGCCATGTCCATCATATAAGTGAACAGTACCCACCACTACTTCTTACCGTGAATACCAATCCTGTACAAAGATATAGATTGATCTAATTCATCCACCCGCCCATATTTTTATTATAATTTTGGAATGCGTGCGGAATATGTACATCAACCTTTCCTTTTCTTTCTGAAAACCATCTTTTCACAAATTCCTAAAGGTTCATGGGAGTCATAATTGGTTGCTATTGTGCAACGTACTGCTTTTGACACAACATCAACTCCAACTTCCTCATCTAAGGACCAGTACAAATGTTCACGTGGCAGTTTGTGATATCCTGTGAGGATAAGTATTCCGAAAAAAATTCTCAGCTCTGCAGTAGTAATAAAAAAGTTATGCCGATTATTTTGGCTAGCATACAAATTGGTAAAGTCAACAATCATAGTGTACTTCATCATCAAACAGATTTTCAAATATTTGAACTGGCGTCAAATCTATCGACTCATGTTTTACAAGAGATTCAGTCTCTAATAAGCTATCAGTTTCTACAACGTTTGTAGAATATATCGATACCCATTTTCGCCATATTGGTACATCTGATGAACGTTGGCGAACAGCGAAGCCAGTAGACAGCACTGATCGAGTGATACTGATTCGCGTTCTTTTAGTAGCTAAAGGTTCATCATCGCTACTATCTTCGGATGATGAGACTGTACCAACTTCGCGAAGAAATACCTCAAAACTGCCAGAGACGTCATTAGGTAAAGAACGAGGCGACATATCATCTCCACTCTCTTCTTCATCCGTAACAACGCTTGGATCAGGTGGAATTATGCCCAAATCGTATTCTACATCGTCATCACTATTTTCAGTCAAGGCATTTATAGCTTCTTCTAAGCCCTTGAAGCTATTGGTCCCACTAAATACTGCTTGCGACTCATTTTGATTCTGTAATAAGGAAAATATGTTTAGTACACTTATAGCCATTGTGCCAATATTGGTACACCTATGTTTAGGTACCTATATTTTCTCATATAAGTAAACTTATTGCATCAAAATACTTCCATGTTCTAGGAGAATTAGTTATCTTAGGATTACGTGAGTAATAATAAAATATGTTTTTAATAATTTTGTCAAATAGAAAAAAGAGTACACTTACCTCCTCTGTCCTAACAATAAGAAACTTTAACACTTATGAAAAGTAATATTTATAAAAAAATATTCATTCAGTGGTCGTTATCCGAAACCAACGCAATCTTAACTACACAACGAAGTAATAAGTGGATGGCTATGAATTATAATATGGGGGTACATTTGAAAAAACTAACTGTTCCCAAATTGGTATAGTGGTCAGCAATGGGTATGCTTGTATATTTAGCCAACAGATTCAAACTTGAAAAATAATTTAAAACTAATTGGAAATGCATAATAAAATGAATTAATCCTTAATACTTACATAATAATTAATTAAATTAATATCATTAATCGTGTTTCACCCAATTAAATGGGTTTATTAGATTTTTTAAAATGTCATTTTGAGGTTATTTCTATACACAATCACTAAAAAGGTAATAATCCTCCCATTCACAAACACCGAGATTGGTTGTTTAGGAGTTTTCAAAGTAAATTAAAAAAAAATTACTTTAGTCCCTAGAGATTAAAGGAACTTTAGTCCCGATATGCAGAGACTAAAGTAACATTTTAAGAGCATGAGAAGTGAAAAAAAACTTAGTGTTTCAGATGAATGCACGTTAATTTATAACACATTATGTTATAAGTAAAATGTGACCCTACTTGTTTACCCCTTCAATAAAGCTAAATGCTATTAGGTATAAGCTTTTATTTAGTTTCACCTGTCCCGATGTTTGTCATCAAATCTTGCAAATAAAATTTACTCCACGTCCCGGTTACCGACTGAGCTGGAATTTTGCATACATGTGTAAATCGCGTTTGTTTAGGTTTTCGTTAGATACAAAACAAATTAAAAATAAGTAATTGTAGAAGCTTTGCACATAATATACTAGCTTTTTATGCGTCGGTAAGTCTTGTACGTCAACCAATTTAAATCGACTAATGACTACGATTATGCAGGCATTAAAAAGTATAAAAACATCACTTGAATTGCGTTGTACGATCTTATTGTAAACATTTCATAGCATACCGACTTGGTTCAGAACTATTGTCTTTCAAGCCTTTCAAATTCTGAACTTCTATATTTTCCGTGTAGCGCCATCTGACCTTCACAAACCGCTGGAGATATCGAAGCTCTGTAGTTAAACAATATTATCGGACTTGTTCCAATGTGTGGCATTCGTTAGGGATAGCTAACGAATGCCACAGACGATTATATGGCAACCGGGACCGACGGCTTAACTTGCTCTTGCTCTACTAGTGTCCTAACACTGACCTGGCTAGTATTCCTTCACCTTGCAATGTGCTGTAACCACTTAACCTTTACCACTTAACTACGAGCCCCTCCATCGCCTATATAACTAACCTATCCTGATTCTGTTGTGAATGTTTTCAGAACTGTTTAGCCAATGAAGTTAGGATGTGGTTAATGAAACTCTTCAACGGTTGACTAACAAAATACTTAAATTCGGGTCTATTACTTAACTAGTCTCACACATCATGTTCGGAAACAAGCATATTTTTTTAATTTTTAAAACTATAGGGTTTTATACTGTAAAACCAAGTTCGCGGTAAAGGTTTAAAACACTTTATGCTCTGGTGAACATTTTAATTGCCTACAGATATACAGGTATACTGCCTACAGGTATACTTTTTAGTTCTTTTTATATAATATAAGCCGAACTTGAAATTAAGGCAATTAAGTCAAGAAAAGTAAATGAAGTAACCAGACACGGCTTAATTATTTCATTCGGTAACATGGTTAGTTACCAGTTATTCATAATTATTCAGTGTACATAGCAAGTTAACACTAAATAAATCTGATAATACGGTAATTTAGGAAATGCACAAAGGCAGGTTTAACTCAATCTTGTTGAGTTTTTGCCTGCAATCAATAATAAGTAACAGAAATGAAGAAAGGAACACTCAGCGTAGTAGTATACCTTCCTACTAATCTGGCAAAACTACCTTATTATCATCCTTTCCTTGAACTCATTCGGGCCAAGGCCCTTAGGGCCAAACCAACATCATTTGCAACACGTTGCAACTACTGATTTACAGACGAGGCTCTGACGTGGGCTTTCTTTTCCCGGGTTGGGAGGTCATGCGGGAGTCAATCTCATTAAAACCGTATAAGCCAAAACAAAAGGAGCAGAAGGAGTAAGCAGACCACGGACTCTGAGGTGAGAGTCCGGATGCAACCGGGAAAAACGCTTTTTTTGAAAAGGAAACGGATAAGTCATAATATATCTAAAGAACATAATTATTATGCAAATAACAGTTAACATCATAACATCATGTAAGGCTGTCTACACACCAAAGCCGCCGGCAAAACGGCGGCTACAGAAAGTTATGCCGCAAACAAACTTAACTTATTCGTCAACTGAGTTGGCACCTTCCGATTCTACTTATATTCCAAAATGAAGCCTTAGGCCTTTCTCGGCGGGTTAAACTTTGGTATGTAAATAGCCTTAAGAAGAAATATTGGCTTAGGTCTTGATTATATCTATATATTAAAGGTGAAAGTTGATAGTGAAGATATAAAAAGAAATACATACAATAAGGAACTTGTTTACGAGGTTGTTTTAAATTGTAATAACGCATAGATCGTGAACTAGTATTACACAACTTTACCAATTATTTATGATTTCAGAAAACTTAATTTTCTTATTTACCGTATTTTCTAAGGTAAGTTTGCTATAGCTGATAATTTTCAGCTAAGCCTAACTCGAACTGACCACATATCGCAAAATTCGTGAAGAAATAATAAACAACAATATATAAGTAAGTATAGGAAGGATCAAAGGTACAATAACATCGCTACTACTGTCAAGTGAAATTGAATTTGCAAAGATCATTGATGTGCTTTTCTGTTGGCTTGACATTGACGTTGAATGTAGCCAGCCGGGGTGGTTATGCCGGACTCGAACCGACTAAAACGGTACGCCATCTCGGTACTCTAATGCTGGGGTATAAAGTGGCTCAATAAGACAATTCCCGTGCACCCCGGCTGACCCTGGTCCATCTACGTCTTTGAGATAGCCCACTCGGATGTGGGATCCATGGTGTCCCCATCTTTTACCGGAAATCACCCGGTTATCACACCGCCTTCACCTACTTCTGCTGGGGTGACAGGTGGCCTCACTTGCCACCCCCAGGCCCGCGCTCATGGAGGACAGAGGTCGTTCAGTGAGGTAATAGTACCCACCCCAAAAGAGAAAAGGGGACAAAAAGAAATCTGGTGTTAAATTGATAAAACATTACAATGTTTTGGATGAGATCAATTTGACAAGAACAACTTGTTACAATAGAAATCTAAAATATACATCTTTAGGCTTTCACGGTCGGCGTTGCATGTAGAATATACTGCTTTCGCCGAGTTCTCCGAGGAGAGTTCTACTTACTACCACTGTAGATGATGGCCAAACAGCCCGGAAGCAGTATATTCTACAAGAAATCTTAATGTAATTTATTGTGTAATTAATGTAAGTAGATATTATGCATTCGAAGAGATTAAGCTCTATATAGGTACAATCTACGGCCATATGTCATGCACAAGGTTTTTTTCGCACAAAGGCAGCAAAAAGGTTAACATCCAAAGGTAAAAATTGGGCTACACGTGAATGTTTTTTTATTATACCATTTAAGTGGGTAGCGGTTACCGTAGCCTATGGACGTGTGCAATACCATGGCAATACCAGAGTCACACGCTGTGAGACTGTTAAAATCTTCTCGTTGAAGTACCCTATATTGTAATCGCTTGGGAAAACTACAGCAGGAAGAACCAAGCATTGGCGTGAACACAGAATCGAAAAATTTTGGAAACTATAAAAGCTGCATAACAAGAGGAATTTATGAGATGTAGAAAAGTAATTAAGAGAGTATAAACAGTTAGTTTTTACCTGCTAAAAATAATTTACCAATTTGTGGTTTGCCGAGGTGATACTGGTGTGGTATGTTTACCTCGAATTATTTACCCTGCGCTTATTGAAAATAAAACAGATAATGTGTTCGACGATGAGTGACGTAGGTTGTTAATGTATTTCTTGTTGCTGTAAAAAATAATAACGCGAGAGGCAAAAAAGCTGCAGTTTTTACTAGTCTTTATTATTATGTTTTAACGAAGAAATTATAATACACCTACCTACCTTCTATATTAAGAACGATGAAGTAATAAGTAAATAAGAAGTATATTATGGCCAGATATAGACTACAAAGTACTTTGTAAGATGTTTACGTACCTACTCATTTAATTATAGCTCCTGATAGCAAAAAGATTTAATTACAGCTATTGTTTTTTTTATTATGGCACATCAATAACTTAAATAGCAAAATTACTTCAAAAACAAAAAAAAAGGTTTAAAGTTTGTGATTTTCCACGCGTAACCTAGAAAAAACCAACAAAACAAAAATTTCATGGAAATCCTCAATTAAAAACTAATCAGTTGTGCTTAACACAATTACCACAAGACCTTTTGAACTGTACGTAGTGAACCGGTGTCAGCTTCGACGTCGAAATGGCTCCATACAAGGCTGAGGACCGGACACAATAAATCGTTTCGTGGAAATGCAGCCTTAATTCGATCCCCAGTAACATAGTTTAATGGGCTCTTAAGAATTATTATCTTACAACGAATAGTCAATCAACCGACACGGATTTGTAAATGAGTTTAAAAATGTAAAATGTCTTACTTCCGCATTGGTTCAGGGTTAAAATACTAAAGAGTCAATAGGCTTACTTGTTATTTTGTTATACTTAGTAAATCCTAGCTGTTGCCCGCGACTTCGTCCGTGTTAAATTCGGAATAGGTCAAGGTATGTTTACTTCTGCAGTTTTGAACACAACATGTACCTATATGTTGGTTAGATGGTTGATTACCTATTTCATCGCTATAGTTTCAATCATTCTTGTTTCATCTTGTTTCATCGCTATATTTTCAATTCATCATTATTGTATTATACTAAATTCTACCTAGTTTTCTAATATAATAGCGTGAGGATATTTATTATAAACGGTTGAGTTTCTAATCAACTATCTTTTACACGTAGATGACTCTGTAGTTTTAAGATTTCATATTTTACTGCTCACCTTTTAGCCGTACCAGCTACGGCTAAAAGGTGAATGATATATAGTCCGAACGTAGACCATGTCCGAGTTCTATCAAACTGCAGAATTTCGTGATCATCTGCTTTATAATAATAAAGGAATGATCAATAATAAAATTGGTCGATTTTACCCTGCTGCTCCTATCACGCTATTATTTATAACCATACTCTAGAAGAATGTCAATGCAAAATTTCAGCTGAATTTGTCCAGCGGTTTTCAAGTGATGCTCGGACATCGACAATATTAAGCAGAAAAACAGACAAAAAATATAAATACTCATTTTTGGCATCGGTATCGTTCCTACACATAACAAAAATGTTTTAGAAAAAATATTCAATGTACAGTTTTCACCTCGTTACGATTTTATTATATGTATTGATACTATTACGTGAGATCAAAACTTGTATGAAATGTGGGTTTTATTACACCGCTGTCACCTTCGGGGATATACACTTGAGTAATTAAATGTATTGCGTACGTAGATATTTCAGAAAGTTTGCGAGGAATATATTATTACAGTTCATTAATATATTTTTACTGTTTACAGCGAGAAAATAATCCATCAGAACATATACTGACTGCAAATAAGTAAAAATAATATGAAAATCTCCACCTTACTCAATAGAATTTGAATGGAAACAAATTATTTGTGACCTACTGTTCAGTTAAGAGATAACCTTACACTAAACTTGTCGTTTTGCGTTTGGCACCTTGCCGAGGAAACGATAAAGCGATTATATCGGTGTCAAGTCGGAGTCTTACTAGTTGGCCAGATTGTAACATCCACTCCGAAAGATTCAAGAGATGGTGCACCCTTACACTATTTCTCCACTGTGCCCCTTGCAGTGTAGAAAAACACAAGAGAAGCCGATTGACCCTAACTAGTGGGGTTACTCTTTTTCACCTAGGTAAGACATAATGCGGAATCTTTCTAAAAAAGGATAGCGGGTGCATTACAAAATCTCCTCTACTCTGAGAAGAGTAAAATACAAAGTGTGCTCTAGGTGGTTCTAGGACTTTTTTCTGTGAAGTTAAAAGCACCGATTTGCAGAAATTATATTTGCGCGACTCGCCGTCCTTACAGAAGCAGGCCGTGGCGGAGGCGTGTCGTGTGTGTCCTACACACGCCTATCAACCCACCGACGCGGGATAAAACCCGACCCTACCAGGCGAGGCCGCGGTGGCGGCCAAGGTCTGCCGGTAACCCTGGGGTTATCGTTTCGAGGGCTTACCCGGGGTGCCCGGCAATGGACACTTGGGGAGGACACCGTGTGGTTTTAGTCGGTCCGATTCCGACACGCCCACCCCATCGTTGCCACCGATGGGATGAAGCCCGTAGGGGTTTCCACACGCTAAAAAAAAAAGTGGGTACGGAATTCCCTAGGGTTATCTTTTCGCCCTGAGATTATCTTTTCGTCCTGGGGTTATCTTTTCACACGGGGGTTATCTTTTCGAGGGCTTACCCGGGGTGCACGGCAATGGACACTTGGGGAGGACACCGTGTGGTTTTAGTCTGTCCGATTCCGACACACCCATCTCATCGTTGGCGCTGATAGCTCGTGGGGGTATCCACGGGTAAAAAAAAGTGGGTTCGGAATTAATAAGTCCGATTACAAATGAAAACTTTACTTACATATTTATCCTCTGCAGGTAGGTTGTGGACTATCCCATTCGTTGTTGGCACGTTGTCTACCTGCATGTTTCTCGTAGTGCCGTTCAATGTGATCAACATATGCACCGAGCCCTGACCGCACTCCAACTCCTGCCACAGTTCATGGGTTTTCTCCTTTTCCAGTTGCGAGAGGTCGATGACACACCTATGAAATTTAATTTCTTTATTAGTATTACTGATGTTAAATAAATGACGACATTGAGTAAATAATATCAATTACTCAAAAAAAGAACTTGGGGCGAGAGCTGAGTTTTAATAAAAAAATATGGTTATTAGGACAACCAAAAAATCAAAGTGGGTAAGTATTTGAGATCGAATAGCGATGTTCGTTGACAAACACCCACATTGTTTCTAAAGTTTCAAAACTGATAATACCATTTATTTAAATTAGACAATATTATCCAAATTTGCCTTTTATGGGGCCCCACCAAGATACCCAAGAACCTCACCTGTAAGTCGGTATATCTGCTGATTGATAGAGGAGGCTCTGGCGCAGAATTTCGAGGTTGAGGGGAGGGGGGTGTCAGGTAGCAGTTGCTACCATAAAAACCATAATAAACCAACATGTGGAAGAGGATTGAGACAGCGGACCTCGGCTCCAAAGTGCAAACTTTTTAGCCCATAATAAAAAAGGTGTTAAATTAATAGAAACTGTCTTACTTGTAAAACCACACACAAAAAACACACAACAAAAAAGGAACAAAGAATTTATTGTGCAGCAAGAAATGCCTTGCAAAAAATATAATGTAGGAATTACCAAAACTAATGATGTACCAAACAATATGGTTACCTCTATCTCTTGTGGCCTTAATAAAACAATTTATCTCATCAACTTAATCATCAACATAACTAACATAATATAATTCTCTGGTCCCTGAAATACAGTTCACACTAGTTTGGGGACCAGAGAATTCATATTTACTGTCGACCGTATTTTTGTGTCAATAAAGAAAGAAAGAAATTATTATATTGATAAAAAATTACAAACACTACACACCTTGTAGGCTGTATTTTTCTGAGTGGATTTTAACCCGGAACAATGTTGCTACGAAATCTTACGTCGTTTTTGTTGTCAAGTTGTTGTTATCTGTTATTGAACGCTGAATAACTGCAAAACCTTATTAAACTTGATGACCTTGAGTGTGTAGTTTTAAGAGGGGCAAGTAAATACAAAGGGCAACGACAGTTTAAGGACTGAATAGCATTAAGTACAGAGACATTTAACAAAAGAGCAAACACTGACATTGTATTTTGAACTACCATTCTATTGAAGTTAATTTAAGCTATAAACGTAAGTAAGAGTAAAAGCGTGTCTTTACTTAACTGACTGACAATAAATTTAGTGTTTAATTTGTTTTAACTCTGATTAAATTTAAATATTTTAAATACATACACATTTAATAGTAATATTTGCATAGTTAGCATAGTATGATGTTGTAGTCAGTTAAAGGTTTAGATAGGTAGTTAGTGTTCCGCGTCTGTAGACCCGAGACGGCGTGCGGTTTTAGTCGGTTCAAGCCCGACATAACCGCCCCCGTTGACTGGCGGGGGGGTATCCGAAGGGATTACCGCACGAAGTATGCTATCATGAATACATATTCAGCGCCTTTAATCTTTGTATCAACTCACTCATAATAATTGTAAAGTCAGCGTCAAAAGTAGATGATAATTTAGAGATTTTAGAATTTGGTTTTTGAACAAAGGTTTTTAGGTTTGAAATTTGGTTTATTATCATCTAATTTTGACGCTTACTGTATCACCGTTGCAGCGGTCCATGTTGATTTTAGTCATAACTATTTTTGCTCTGTGTTTTTAGGAGTTATCAAGAATAGCTACGAGTTATTTTTAAACACCAACTTAGCATTTATCACATAAATATGTTAGTTACCTTCCCAATTAGGGATTACGTAAATCAGAGGTAATTTATTTTGTTCTAGTTGATTTGCAACTAGGTAGTATAATTTATGGTGTTAAGTAGGTACAGATTGTATTCTGGAAATAAACTTGAGTGGAAATTTTATAAACGCTCAGGTAATTTACGTTCCTAAAATCTTTAAAGTTAAAACTACTTTCAAATCGAGATTCATGACTGAGTATCGTTCTAGAGTATAAGCCTAAAGGAATGTCTGAAAAATAAATGAAAATAAAAAAGTTAATGAAGCATATATCACCTGCCCATAAAAGTCTTCTGTTTTCCCTTGTGCCAAACAGTCACTTCCAAGTTGTTGTCATCGTACAGGTACAGGTTAAACCGTTCACACCATGACGACTTGGACTTTGACAGCTGCTTCGACTTGTGGCCTTCGGCGCCCAATCTGTTAATGACAACATAAACAGTCATAAATTAAGTTTTGATATCTAACAGATACCAGTCAATGTTAAATTTAAGATATTTTTATTTTGTGTTATTTGTTTTATTAAAGAATACTAGTAACCAAATTAGGTAAGTACGATAAAACATTGCTTGTGTTTTATTTAGTAGGTTTACGTTGCGCGTCGGTATTGTAATTGCCGGGGTCCGAACCTGCGACCTCTTGATCACTAGTTCAACGCCTGAGCCATTAGATGTTATAGGTATAATTGGTACAGTTTTTTTTCATCTTCTTTTTTTGCGGAAATCCCGTCGGATACCCCCGCCGGCCAGCGGTGGCGGTTATGGCGGGCTTGAACCGACTACAACCGCACGCCGTCTGAAAAAAATAAAGCACTACTGCGAGGAGAAGGACTGCACGCCTACCACGTGCGTCACGGGCTCGTCGCGTTACGTGACGCTGGTCGCTGGTGGTGTTTTTTTTTATTTTTATATATTTTTTGTTTATATTTTTTTTTACCTGGTTTTTTTTTTTCAAATACATATTTTCTCGATACCAAGTCATCTAAAGATTTAGATCAGAAAAAGAGAACATCTAGAACGGGACTTGAACCCGCGACCAGTCCCTTGAGTCATCAAAAAACAATGTTTAAAAATGACTGTAAAGTTTTCATTGTTTCCGTAGTTCGCAAGAATTACGATAGATGGCTCCAACGTCGCCTTAAGACGTAATAATGTATCGGAGAATTTCGAATATCTGGGACGTGTCTAGGTGGCTCAGTTGGTCAGAGCATTCCCCCTGTAAGGGACTGGTCGCGGGTTCAAGTCCCGTCCTAGATGTTCTCTTTTTCCGATCTAAATCTTTAGAAAAAACTAAGCATACAAAATGCTTAAAAATTTAATTGAACCAAGTCATCTCACCAAATTCAGAGACCTAATTTTGTGACACCTTATATAATAGTTTAGACATTGAAAACTTATTAACAGCTTTAGAGTAGGCTTCGTTAATCTAATCTTGGCAGTCGATAGTCAACATAAAATCTTACTTTTTTCTTCCTTCATAATGCTCACCGTAAACAGAATGATTTCAATCGTAGCGCATGCAACAGTCGGCTCAATTCGGCATTTTTATGTTGACTATCGAATAGTAAGGTTGAACTTCGACTAAAGTCACCAGTTTGGTGACACTCAGGAACGGATGCTTTCAGTATTCACAAATTTAGTTTACCTACTCTACTTACTTTACTAATGTTTGTTACTCTTATACGCAGTAACAGCTGAACACAACTGGTTAAAATTTGGTACAGGAATAGATTACCGTCTGGAATTACACAGAGGCTCATTTTTATCCCCGAAATAGGTTCCCATAGGAAGCGGGAACGGGAACAATATTCCACGCGGGCGAAGCCGCGGATAACATCTAGTATTTACTATAAGTTTACTACTTATTATATTATGCTTATTAGATATTATGCTTCCTTTATTTTTATGACTCACGGAAAAACGGATTCTATTCGAAATGTAAATAGGCAATCAAATGTGTTTTTAACATATTTCATGAATAATTACAGATGTGATTAGATTAGATGTGATGTTTAGTAAAATTTATACTATATAACATTAACATACACTATGGCGATTGGAAAAAAAATGGCATGAGGTATATTGCCTGGCGCTCAACAACCTCCGTCCTACATGAGCGCAGGCCTGGGAGTGGCAGGTGAGGGCGCCTGTCACCGGCCACTGTGACGGAGGGATATCCGCACGAAAAAAAAAGGCTTTCAACGGAACAATAAACTCTGATCCAACGACTTCTATGTATACTAGACAAGCAGTTCAGAACAAAAAGTGTGTCACACTTCGGGGGTGAGGCGTGAACGGGGGAGGGGTACGGGACGCCTCACCATAGATTAATAATTTTTGCGCCCATACACTACTTTACAGATGTCAGGTGACGATCTCATATAAAACCGTTAAAAAAAAGTTGTGCCAAAGTTGTGTACATGAGCGTCCGAAAATCTATACCAATTTTTTTATTCCGAACAGCCAGCGAGAATAGTATACATAGAAGTCATTGCTCTGACCAAATAATGGGTGTATGGGCCTCCACCAAAAACTTAGGGGTCTAAGCCAATAAGGGTCTGGTATAGGCTGTCCTCTTGACGTTGGGAACTTAGACAACGATCATTCACGTAAAACCCAAGATAAGCCACATCAGGGGGAGAAAACATAGGATACTAGGCTCCAAAGTGCGGGCGTGCCAACGCCGGGATCGAGTGAGTCAATGCCGGGATCTCGTTGCGGTCCTTGCGTGGACGTTCTCTCGCTGGAGACCATGGTGACCTTCCAACCTCGAGGGGAAAGCCTGTGCCAGAGCCTCGACCGACAATCAGCAGGTGCTAACTTTCAGCTGAAATTGGCTTAGGCGCCGAAAATCTTGGTGAGCTCTATACACTAACTCGAAATAATGGTATTCCCAACTGTTACCAATTAACAAATACTTCTGGGATATAAATCCGCTTATCTTTTGGATGTTAATCCATGACAACATTTATGGTAAATCGTCAAAAACACATGGTACTTATAATCTCCCAATTCAAATAAAAAATGTACGCAAATAACTTCAGCAATACACAAGACATAAAGTAATATATAGCGAAGAAACTAATTAGAAGTAACGAACGAGTGATTTTTATGACTTCACTTACTCAAAAGTAGTAATAATAGTTATTTTTTGAACAGGTGAGCAAAGGTATTTTTTGCTCCGAGTGCCGGCGTTAAATCACGAATTAGCGAAGTATTCTAGAATTGAATCACGAGAGTGAGTGATTCTAACATAGACTATTGAGCACAGTGAGTGATAAGTTTATAGGCACAAGTCATCTAATAAAATTGCCCACGTATGACACAACTTTTCCCCTTGACCAGTGAGAAAAGTGTTTTAGGTTACAGGAGAGGAAAACAAGAAGATATCTATATACTACCTAACGGGTTGACCATTTTAATAATCTTTGATTTTTTAAATATATATCCGCCTATACTGTTTCTTCATGAGGTTTTTTGTGCTCTTTACGGTTGCCCCCCTTTCCCACCCCCGGACAGCGGGTGGCTCGGGTCTTTAATGCCGGGCTGCAAGGAGACATTGCTAAATAAATTCAGCTGATAAGGTTACAAAGATAACTTGATTTTAGGGTAGAACGAAGATGCCGGGTCAGCTAGTACATAATAGTAGGTACTGAAACAATGCGGCGCGGGGAGCTCGCTGCACCGCGCGCACGTGTTCGCCGCGTACCCCTCACTTTTCCTCACGCTCGTAGTAAAATGCGATTTTGCTGCAAGTTTTTGAGCAGCAAAGGGAACCTTTTTGTGCTGGAGAGGTGAAATTGTTATTTGTTCAACAAGTGAGCAAAGTTATTTTTTGCTGCGAGTGCCGGCTTTAAATCACGAATTAGCGAAGTAGTCTAAAATTGAATCACGAGCGTAATGAGTGATTCTAACATAGATTACTGAGCACAGTGAGTGATTTAAAGACATGAAACAAGAAAGATTTGCTCTCGTGTTGCACATACAACTTTTCACCTCGAGTAGTGAGAAAAGTGTTTCAGATTATAGGTGAGAAACACAACATGTATAATAGTGCTCACACGTACTACGCGAATGACACATTAAGTATGTAAGGCAAGTATGAAAGATGTAAATGGGCATACAAACCGTGGTCGACCTCGCAGAACATACATTGTTCAAATAATGGGGTATTGAAAAAAGGGCAGGTAAAAAGCACTGAAAACCGGCGGGCTTGCATGAAAGGTTTAATGACAGTAGAGAAAGCTGGTGAAATATGTAAGGACAGAAGCAGATAGCGGGCTGATATCTCTGCCTACCCCAGAAGGAAAAAAATCACTGGTGGTAGAAATTTGATGACACAAATTTGTCACAAAATTCGGCCAGGTGGGTATCACCGTGCACGATTGCGAAAAACCCTCCATAGTAATCCAATTTCGGTTTGATTGCGTTCAGGGGTCAGCAAGTGCATAGCCGGGCAGGGGGATTGTGGTCGCAGCACTAGTGGGACCGGTGGGTGTCACGCGGTGCTGCGACGACAATCCTCTTTTGATAAGGCCGTCAAGCTGAGTGCCACCATTGTTAACATGGTACATGTATGTAATGGTGACCCTCTTTCCTGAGACTTTACCTTCAGCTTACCATCAAGCGAGGTGAAGTCAAATTGACGTGTCCCAAATACAAAAAAAAGCGTTAATATATGAATGTATGTAAATTTCATTCAGGTCTTTGAATGTGGGTCCCTGAATGGTTTAGGCTCACATTAGGACCTCGTGCAGTCTAATTATAGGAATTAAGTACTTTATTATCTTTAAAATTTTAATTAAGTGTATTTAAGTGGCTTCCTTGATTTTCCATATTCACAATTAGACCTAGCTGGTGGTGCCGCGATCGCGTAATCGGATTTTTTAGAATATTTTCCACGAATCTGAGTCGGGCAGCTAGTAAGTATATACATATATCCGTGACGTTTTTAGTAGATAGGTACAGTGGGGTGTGTGTTGGGTAACCTCCTCGAGTGTCGCTCCGATTCCGATCCCGCTGCAGTCCGGGGGGAACGGAATCGGAGCGGCCGGTACACCCTGGGCGGCGGTCAATGGCTTCCCCTTCACCCCTTCATAGGGTTGGCATTGATCGTCGGCCAATACCCAACGAGGCGGGAACACATCGCTCTCCGTACTCCTCTGCTTTCAGAGGAGACAGGATGAGCGATGCTGTTAGTGGTGAGATGGCCCAGGGTCAGCCGGGGTGCGAGGGATATGCTCTATGGGTAACCTTACACCCCGGCGTCTGAAGACCCGCGACGGCGTGCGGTTTTAGTCAGTGCAAGCCCGACATAACCGCCCCCGCTGGCCGGCGGGGGGGTATCCGAAGGGATTTCCGCAGGTACAGTGTAGTATAAATAAATAGTTACCTACTTAGAAAGTTACTTACTTGAATTTGCAATACATTCCATTGGCGCTGCCAGTCGGAGTATCTTTGGCATCAATCAAAACGACGTTCACGCTAGACTTCCATGACTTCTTGAGAAGGTCGAATTTTCTGTTTTTCCAAACATACTATGAACAAAATAATGAATGAATAAATATTTGAACTTCTGGTAACAAGCTTTTGGAGTGTTTCGGGCTCTACCAGGACCTTTGGGGCCAACCTCAGTTGCAAGCCGGTACACAGTTCGGGCTGTTAACAGACGAAGCTCCGCGTAGGCTTTGCTCTTGCTTTTGCAGACGGAGTCGCACCAATAAAAGCCGTATTAGCAAAATATAAATTAATGTGAAATGCAATGCAATGTGAAAGCATCGGATGCAACCGGGAACAATACTAAGATGATGCTGATGCTAATTTAACTTTTGCTCCTCACTCGCGTACGCTGTATTACTAAAAATACTTATATACCAATCTTTAAGATTCATCATTATTTTAAAAACAAAAACAATTATCAAACTCGATCTAGAATTTCATGTGATGTATAATTAGAGGTACAATACAGCTAGATAAAAGTATCTAATATGCAAATTAATTATTTATTCGCTTGTGAGTATTAGAGCTTAATAATTTGCATTCCTTGTATACGTTGACGTCAACATGAGTCATTGTAAGTAGTTGTAAAATAGCAAGAGTATTAGGCAAATAAGAAAAAGTACCGTTATGTCAAGGTATCTAACAGTACCTTTTTTTTGTTTTTTTCGTGTGGAAATCCCTTCGGATACCCCGCCGCCGGCCAGCGGGGGCGGTTATGTCGGGCTTGAACTGACTAAAACCGCACGCCGTCTCGGGTCTACAGACGCCGGGGTGTAAGGTTGCCCATAGAGCATATGCCTCGCACCCCGACTGACCCTGGGCCATCTCCGGTTTCGAGATGGCCCCCTCGGGTTTGGGAACCACGGTGTCCCCGCCTTGCCCCGGTTTGGGGGAGGGGCGCTAGTCGCCCCACCGTCTAGGCCTGCTTCTGCTGGGGTGACAGGCGGCCTCACCTGCCACCCCCAGGCCTGCGCTCATGGAGGACGGAGGTCGTTAAGCGACCTCCAGCGCCCCTCCCCCAAACCGGGGCAAGACGGGGACACCGTGGTTCCCAAACCCGATGGGGCCCATCTCGAAACCGGAGATGGCCCAGGGTCGGTCGGGGTGCGAGGGATATGCTCTATGGGCAACCTTACATCCCGGCGTCTGTAGACCCGAGACGGCGTGCGGTTTTAGTCGGTTCAAGCCCGACATAACCGCCCCCGCTGGCCAGCGGGGGGGGGGGGGTATCCGAAGGGATTTTCGCACGGAAATAAAAGGTACGTATATTTGGTCATTGTTTTCAAAGTTTCGCAGCTTGTATGTATAATTAAATATGAAACAGATCTTAAACTTGATAATATAACTGTATTCTACCTTTTGTTTTTCTAACGTTTTTGTTGAGGTTGTATTGAGCTAAAGTAAAGTCTACACGACTATCCAAAACAGGATTGACTTTTTCAGGGTTTGTGTATGAATGTGAGTTTCTTTGTCATCTGTATTTAATCCAGGCAGTCAGACTTTTTAAATTATAAAGTTACTTATTATTTTGTGGCATTCCAAAAGATTCTCACTTCATCAAGGCAAAAACACTTCGAACACTCACTGAAACCAAACGTCATCGGGGTCTACAACCGGGTGTCCACATGTAATTGAGGTAGATTTGCGAAACAACTAAATGCTGATAGTAGTACCTACTAAGAAACGTCGGGCTAACTGAAGGTATCGTAGTATATTTGTATATTATCGTCATTAAGTCCTGATATATTCCAAACATATGAACAAAGGAAAAAGATTTATTTACGTAAACTGCAACGCAAGAACAAAGATTATAGGACTCCAATAATTTTGTTATAAATATACTTATATTTTACTAGATGTCTCCCGCGACTACGCCCGCGTGGGATTCTGTTCCCGTTCTCGCTTCCCATGGGAACCTATTCCAGGTATAAAAAGTAATCTATGTGTTATTTCAGTACCCTCCCAATATCCAATTTTCCAAATTTCAGCCGTGCCGTGCCGTCGCGGGGACGGCATTGGTATTTCACGGGTGCAACCGCGGGCAACAGCTAGTATATTATGAATGATGCAGTTACTTTTTCAAAAAATACCATTTAGAAAAACAGTGGCACTCCGGGAGTGCCGACAGAAGTGAAAACTTGAACAATTACGAGTGTATTTCTTAAAACGACAGTAAATGTGCTTACTCTATCAGGGATACATATAATACAAGCGTCAGAATATATTATCTGATAACAAATATCGTGACGGAAGATGCATTAGTTTCAAAATGCTAGGTTAACACGCTACTGTTGCCACCTATTTCGGAGTTAATAAAGTAAAGTTGCTCGCTACTACGTGGTACAATATTGATGGACTAGATGGTGCTGTTATCAAATATTTACAGAGGTGTCGGAGCGTTTGGTGACGATCACGCGAGTTCCATGATTTTGGTTCACCCAAAAAGTGCCCAACGCGCCACAAGAAGTTTTCATTTAAAAAAAAACGCGCCTCATGAGATTTCGACTTCAAAACTTCCATCCATCCAAACTAAGGAAGGAAGTGTGCGGTGACGATAACGCAAGTTCCATGATTTTAGTTCACCCAAAAAGTGCTTAACGGGCCTCAAGAAGTTTTCACTTCAAAATATCATCGGATTTGACTTTGACCGTGATGATCAACCAGTTTCGGATGTCAGAAACGATACGAGTAACAGTCAAGGTCAGTGACCTTACGAAACGTTTGAACATACAATAAATTTAAACATGGCAACCTACAATGTTTAAAGCTTATAACATACATACCTACATAAATATGAAAGAAGGAGAAGAAAATCTCCTAAAGTGCACATTAAGGTACCTATTTAGATAGTTTATTGGGTAAGTGCCTATATTTTAATTACCAAAGATAGAATACAATAGATTAAACATAGTTATTAAGTTATAGGTATATCATAAATAATACAATTATAAATATCTGAAACTTTTTGATTAGGTTAGGAACAAACGCATCGGGATAAAAAGGCTAGGAGAGGGTCAGATAAGGAATAAACTGTAATAATATTTTGCGTATTTTTTAGGATTGGGGTGAGGTTAGTAATAAACCAAACAGATGACTAATAATCGAGTATACAAGACAAGTAAGCGGGGAGGCCATTCGAGGTCAAAAAAAGGGCAGGTCAGAAGCACCCGGAACCTACGGACTTGTATGAAAGGTTTAATAACAGTAGAGGAAGCTTGTAAGGTATCCAAGGCTATTTACCGATTGTTGTCTCTATCTACCTCGGAGTAAGAAGGGTATGTCGTTACTAAAAACACAGAATACAATTGATTATGAATACTACGTAGTTATTCATCTGTCTCATATGAAAAGTAAGAGAAAAAAGGCAAGCTATGAATATCTTTATTATTTTTATCACTACCTATGTATCTGAAAATGCGAAACAAAGTGTTTAAAATAACTACCCAATGTTAGAAATACTGTACAAACATTGAGTAAAATAACTGGTTAGCTGACGTCGGGGATACTAGGGTCTTGTCTGAATTGACACTTTTTAATGTTATTTTTTTTTTACTGACGATTCGGATACCATCAAAATAATACAGCTATTTCGTACATTTAGCATAGTACAAAATAGCTTTAACATTTCGATGGTGTCCGAATTGTCAGTATAAAAATATTTATAAAACACAACAGAAATATTTATAAAAGGTTTTCCCCATTATTATTAGTTCTGTGGTAGCACTGATAGTATCGTGATTATCTTAATTTTATGATGTGGGAATTAATACGAGAGGATTTTACCTATCCCCATACCTATGTGAATGATACAATAATTGTGTGATTCACTTTAGGTATACTATGTATCCCTTTTTAACTTCTCACTACAAAATATGTTTCCTAAATAAATACACTTTATGCAAAAAAGTACCGTCTGACTATATAGTTTGCCATCTAGTGGCATCTGTTTTGTGATGATAATTGATTAGTCTGGACGCAAGAGGTGTTATTGATTCTCACTAAGGTCGAGCTTGGTTAGTGTTTGTCAAGATATTTTAATACATGCCTACCTGGTGGACTTTTTTGCCGTGTTCTCTGAGTAATGTTAGCCCACTGCCAATGCGGTCCATGAATTCCGTAGAGACCGCAAGCGCGGTGGGCGCTAGCGGGTCCATCACCAAACCGTCCGGTATTGTGAATGACCTGCAGCAGAAAGCTAAAACTGAACTATATTTTCTATAAATAAGGAAGTTTATCCTAAGCACAATGGAAAAACAAATAACTGAATTGGAAGTGCACTATTGATTCATAACACATCATAATAAATTATGAATCCACTTTTGAAATAATCAAAAGACAAAAACACTATTTTACTTTTATTATCGACTTTTTTGCATTTTTATAATTAATTAATGAATTATATAATTAACCCTTTGCTATTGTGCTGGACGCACCGTGCGTGCATTACCCGCGACGCATGGCGACGTACTCTGGTGCTATACAAAATTCTTGTTCGAGTTAACCTCGGAAGGAACGGACTCCTCGATTGTCTCAGTTTGAACAAACAGGAGCTTCCGAATTTTTACCCAATACATTGCGTTAAACAGTGGTACATTATTATTAAGGTGAAATAAGAGGAGCGCAATGGATCCTCACTGAGTGGAAATGATGCTTTTTGTTTAAAATTTTTGC
This sequence comes from Cybosia mesomella, assembly GCA_946251805.1. Lineage (NCBI taxonomy): Eukaryota > Metazoa > Arthropoda > Insecta > Lepidoptera > Erebidae > Cybosia > Cybosia mesomella. The sequence continues at coordinate 20,332,878 of OX276390.1, read as the reverse complement.
TTTTTTAAATTGCTTAGTTATATGTTAATTTCATAATTTGTTTACGTATAAACTGTCTTCAAAATGCATTTTCTAGAGGTCAAAGCCGACTAATGTGTCCTTATAGATTATGTCACCGTGTGAAAATGTATTTAATCGACTCTGCATGTAAAAGGCATTGAAGCTAACGACACTTATCAATCAATATGATTATGATCATTACAGGTACAATACGATAGTTCTAAAAATATTACAATAAGTACCTACTTAAACATAATATTTTGCTCTTAGAGCGTAAAATCAGTGTTAGAGTATTTAAATGATTAATCTACAAAATAGTGCCTAACAGTACAATATAATATTATCTACCTGTGTAGCTTATCTTTTCAAATTTATATGTTACTATAATAATTATAATTTAAGTATTTGGAGTTCAAGTATTGTAAATATAGTTTGTGGACGGTGATAAATTGTAGAACAACATGATGGACTCACAATATGCATTTCGTTTAAATAATTCTAATTTAATTGCAGTTTTAATATGTAGTAGATATGTCGCTTAACGAACTCCGTCCTCCATTAGCGCAGGCGTGGGGGTGGCAGGTGAGGCCACCTGTCACCCCAGCAGAAGCAGGCCGGGACGGCGCGCGGCGGGGCGACTAGCGTCCCTCCCCCGAATCGGGGCAAGACGGGGACACCGGGGTTCCCAAACTCGAGGAGGGCCATCTCGAAACCGGAGATGGCCCAGGGTCAGTCGGTTGGAGATATGCTCTATGGGCAACCTTACACCCCGGCGTCTTAAGACCCGAGACGGCGTGCGGTTTTAGTCGATTCAAGCCCGACATAACCGCCCCCGCTGGCCGGCGAGAGGGTATCCGAAGGGATGTCCGCACGAAAAAAAAGGTACCTATATCTGGACAAATTATAATTTTGTTTCTAAATATTACAATATCATCCTCTGAGCCTTTTCTCAACTCAATTGGGGTCGGCTTTTCAGTCTAAATACATCATCATCATCATCAAGCTCTATTAGTCCACTGCTGGATATAGGTCTCCCCTAGTGAGCGCCATAGCGTCCTGTCTTCAGCTTGCCGCATCCAGCATCTGCCCGCAGTCTTTCGCAGATCGTCATCCCACCTGGCCGGAGGGCGTCCTACACTACGTTTGCCGAGTCGCGGTCTCCACTCAAGAACACGTTTACCCCAGCGGTTGTCAGTTCATCGCGAGATATGGCCGGCCCACTGCCACTTCAGCGTGCTAATTCTTTGAGCTATGTTGATAACCTTGGTTCTCTGTCGGATGTATTCGTTACAAATCTTATCCTATCCTATCCTATCCTAAATACGAAACAATTGAATTTCGATATTTTCCGTGACAAGCGACTGTCATCTGAACTCCACAACACGCTGGCGATATCGAATTTCTGTAGTGAGACAAGGATTGTTCGTCTTTTTAGAGCTCCAACTACACGTGACAAATGCCATTGATACTCGTATGGCCAGGCCCCTCTTCCCCACTGGGCACTCTGGGCACGTGCCCAGGGCCCCGCGATCGAAAGGGGCCCCTTGGTTCCAGCTAGATCACCAAATGATAACTGATATCAATTACCGAAAAACATATTGGTTTTGAAAAAATCAAATGATATTGACTGACTACAATACTTAGTTGCTTATTAGTTTTTACTTGCGTGAAGTTACTCTACTCTCGTTCTAAAATCAGGCTAGCCAATATTAGTAGGTAGGTAGATTAATTTATTATCTACTAATATGACTGTATAAGAATACAATTTCACTTCAAAAGTTAAGCACTTTCCATCGGACTACCATACAACCGCTCATCCCTAGTTTAGACCCCTAGGTGTGAAATTAAAAAAAAACGCCGGTACACGCGTACTTTTTAAGCAGAAGCAACTATATGAAATTTCGTGCTTCTTACTTCGAATATGGCGAACTTTCCATACAATCGTCTTATTTTACCTCCTCAGTACCAAAACTTTCAAAAAACGCTGGTACACGTATTCATTTAAATTCTAGCCAGAAGCAACTACCTGAAATTTCGAGCTTCTATCTTCAAAAATACCAATACCAAACCCATATTTCACTCAGGGGTAAAATTTGAAAAAATGCTCATTACGTATTTATTTATTTATTTTTTACCAGAAGCAGGTGTATGAAATTTCGTGCTTCTGACTTTGAAAATGACAGACCTCAATACAAACGATCATCCCTTATTTTGCCAAATAAGGAGCGATAATTTAATAATTATCGCTCCTTAAATTGATAATTGCCAAAAATCCTTCCCTAGTATCCACTACATTATAAAAAGCATCTACTGGCAAAATTTCAAGTTTTAGCTGCAGCGGTATAGGCTCTGCTAAAAGATATACATTTAGTCTGAGGCTCTGCGTTGATGAATCAGTCAGTCAGTCGGGACAAGTAATATTATAGATTGCCTGTTCTTTTACAGTCAGTAAATAAATACAAATAATTGTAGAACCTTGTTTACTTACTTTCTTTGTCTATTCCAACAAAATAGTACTCTTTCAAGGCCATTGGGGCCCTATTATCCTAATGTGCACAGGGCCACAAACAGTTTAAAGACGGCCCTGCGTATGGCTACTAGTACCGATGGCTTAACGTGCTTTCCGAGGTACACCTAAAACTGACCTTGTAATAGTTGCAATGTGCTAACCTACCCGGTTACCATTGCAGGGGCCGACGGGCACTTGTGCCGCCGCCGGTGAGAGAGGACTAGCCATCCTCTCGCGTTCCGTAATCGGCAGGTGATCAGCAACGACCTGACTGGTGGCTCCAGAAGGGTACGCTGTGAACTTGCCGACCGGAGGGCTTGCCTTTATTGGCCGGCCCACGACAAGGAAAAGTCTATAACACCCGACAGCGAAGTCGTCAAAACCTATGGATACCAGCCGACCTCCATAGTATATAGGCTTATCCAGGTGCAGGGGGCTCCGCCTGGACGGACCATCTTTCCCCCATACTCGTGGGATATATTATGAGCAATGTAAACTATATAAAATCAAAAACGGACGGAAATACCAACAACGAACATGGCGCTAACAACGGTACTCGGAATGATGCAGTGGAGATGGTTGGGGGTGAAGAGGTGAGGCGGCGGCCTCACTCGCGGTCGGTTGGGGCCGTCTTCACCAGACCCGCTACTCCGCTACCGGTAGGCGGGGACACGGACGCGGACATTGCGTCTGCGGCGTCGACGGCGGGTACTGACAATGAGTCAGTATTCAGCCGTATGGAGACCGAGGAGGGTCTCCGACGTAAGCGGCCTCGCCCGGGTGGACCGTCTCTTGACCGGAGCAGAAGCTCCGGGCAACGGACGGTCTCCTCGAGCGAGGACGATCGGCCGGCCAAAATACTGGAGGACCGGGCTTACCGTCCCCCACTGGCACGGCCTGCGTCTTTCGCAGCTGCTGCCGGTGGTAAGCCCGGCCTCGCCACCCCAGTGGCCTCAACGCCACAAGGGAAGGGGAAAAAGCGCGGCACCCCCACCCCCGCCATACCCGCCACTCCCGCTGCACCCGAGCGTTCCTCCAGAGGGGAGGAATGGGTGGTAGCGGGAGCCGCCAAAAAGGCGAAAAAAGCCGCCAAAAAGGCGGCTAAGAAGGCGGCAAAAGCCGCTGCGGCGAAGACGCCGAAGTGGCTCCGCGCCCCACGCTCCACTGCCGTCGTCCTGACGGTGACGACGGAGGGTGTGGAGAAGGGCGTGGGGTACGCCCAGGTCCTGAGGCAGGTTAAAGCCTCAGTGGACCTCAAGGCCCTCGAGATAGAGGGGGGGGCTCCGGTGCAAAACAACTCGCACCGGAGCTCGCCGCCCCGAGAAATCAGGGCTCAGCGGTCCCAGCTCCACCGGGAACTCATGGAGACATGGAGGGTGCGACTTGAGCACCCAAGGTGGGGGGAATCCACCATTGTGGCGGTGAGACCGATCATGAAGGAGTGGTTGGAGAGGGACCATGGGGACCTCTCCTACCGGATGTGCCAGATGGTTACCGGACACGGGTGTTTCGGTAAGTATCTGTGGCGCATCCACCGGGAGACAACGCCGCAGTGCCAGCACTGCGAGGATCCTGGCGAAGACACGGCACTTCACACGTTGGTGGAGTGCCCTGCATGGGCGAGTCAACGCCGGGATCTCGTTGCGGTCCTGGGCGTGGACGTTCTCTCGTTGGAGACCATGGTGAGGGCCGTGGTCTCCGACGGGAGCAAGTGGCACGCCGCCGCCTCTTTCTGCGAGCAGGTAATGCGCGCGAAAGAGACGGCGGAGAGGGAGCGGGAAAGAACCCTGCCCCCGAGTTTCGCAGTCTGCGGCGAGGACGCCGCAGACTCATCTACGCCCGGGACTACCGACCTCCATGATCGGGGCCTGAGGACGGCAGTTGGCCGACTCGCCGTCCTTACAGAAGCAGGCCGTGGCGGAGGCGTGTCGTGTGTGCCCTACACACGCCTGCCAACTCACCGAAGCGGGATAAAACCCGACCCCACCAGGCGAGGCCGCGGTGGCGGCCAAAGTCCGCCGACAACCCTGGGGTTATCCTTTCGAGGGCTTACCCGGGGTGCCCGGCAACGGACACTTGGGGAGGACACCGTGCGGTTTTAGTCGAAACACGACATAACCACCTCCGCTGGCCGGCGGGGGGGTATCCGAAGGGATTTCCGCACGTTAAAAAAAAAAAAAAATAACCCGGTTACCATTTAGCCACGAGTTTAATAAATATACTTAGCTAATTCCATTGGCGTAGGCCAATGCCAAATTTTTATACCAATTAGGCATATACGCATGAACGGAAATTTTTTAATCTAGCACAGAGTAGTTTTCAACAACCTGGGTACCGACATGACTTTTGTGCGACATTATATAATTTATACATATATATAGTTTATATATATATTTTTTTAAAGTAACACTAGTTCATTCATAATTCATGAACACTCAGACGTATTGTTACGCCTCAAAGCACCCAAGTCACAACACGAATTTATATGAAGTGATGCTCATCTTTGGAGCATTTAATTACATGGTCACTAAATTGAACTTTTTGTGAACTTTAAATAGATATAATTTAATAGTAGTGAAAATGGACTAACATTGGCCAGTTAACTACGTTACTATTCGATTCCCTTTCAGTAAACAGTTGTAGGTCTGTACTAGATACCTAAACTGGGTGTATTTTTGAAACGGGGCAGTAAGGACAAGTACATTAACCGTTGTAGTTACAGCAAAACGTTCTTAGGAGACCTTCCCTAACTTTTGAGATATTTTGAACTGCATTCACTGATTTAGCAAAAATCCAGAAAGCAAAAAACAAATGCAAAAATTTATACCATTAAGGTGGCAGACAAGCACGCGGCCCACCTGATGGGAAGCGGTTACCTCGGCCTATGGACGTGTGCAATACCAGTGGCATCACACTCGCGCTGCCGACCCTGTAAAGGAAAGGGGATGGGAAAGGAGTTTGGGAGGGGATGGGAAAGGAGTTTGGGAGGGGAAGGGAAAGGAGTTCAAAACTTTTTTGTGCCCATCGATTTTACTTCAAAAGACTATGGGACCATTTTAGCTTTGAGTACAAGGAAAGGCAGAAATCACCAACAACTTTTCCCATACATTTCGTACGGAAATACGATAAATCAACTCGAAACTCGGTCAGGTAAAATTTTGAACTTTGTAAGTAAAAAAAATTATTTTTTTTTTTTTTTTTTTTTTTTTTTTTATTTATTCATTTCTCTCTCAATACAGCTTTTAGCATTGTATATAAGTAATAAATACACATTGAGAGAGCTGGAGTCCGTAGTAGGTATGATACCTGTATGACAGATCTCCAGGCCCCCCTTGTGCTATGACATTGACAACTAGTAACTTAAGCAGTAAAGAGTTACAACAATAGATTCAACGAATGTATGGTTATAAACAATATAAATAGAAACGAGATATAACAAAAACCTCTGTGTGTGTGTGTGTGTGTGTGTGTGTGTATGTGTGGGTGCGTGTGTGTGTGTGTGTGCGTGTGTGTGTGTGTGTGTGGTGTGTGTGTGTGTTTAATAAATATGTATTTATGTATATGTGCACGTGTGCGTGAGTGTGTACGAGTGAGGGTGAGTGGGAGGGTGCGAGGTAGTGATGGGTATTTCAGCTAAAATATTATAATCATTCTATCGTCTTTATAATCAATTCAGTTTCATCATAATTCAGTTCGGACAGCCAGAGAGTTAACGCTTTTTTACATTCCGCTTTACACATCGTATAAATGTTTAGGGATTTATTGACCCTGTTATAGACAAAGCCACTCAGGAAGTAAAAACTCCGCTGCGCAGAGCTAGATTTAACAGCAGTTGATTGACACACTGTGCGTTTGCGACGAACTGAGTCTAACTTATCTGGATTGTAAGGGACCTGGGCATGGGTAGTCAAGATAAGATTTAAAATGAACAACTTACGAACGGAAAGGACGTTACAGGTGAGGTATAAGTTGCCGGTAGGATAACGCCAGGGTAGCCCCCATCCAACCTTTAAGAGTGCTCTTTGAGCAATTTCAAGTCTCTTCATATGGGTTTTCATAGCACCACCCCAAGTCACTATGCAGTACTGGATGAGAGACTGGGCAAGAGCAAGATAAACGAGTCCAAGGACTGTCCTATCTGCAACTCGACGAAGGTTCCTAAATACGAATATCAACTTGCGTAACCTGGTGGTAAGTGCGTCAATGTGAGGTTGGAAAGAAAGGATGTCATCAATCTGGACACCCAGATATTTGACACAGCTGGAGTTACTAAGCTGGGCGCAACCACACGCGGTAGCCCGTGGAAACCCACAGGCATGAGCGATCAGAGTGTCGCCAGCACGGGGCTTACTACGACTTGATAGAGAAAAGTTTAGATACGTCGTTTTCTCTACGTTTAAAGTAAGTAGATTTAGGGTCAGCCAATCCTTCACCAAGTCAAACCCCCCCTGAGCACACTCAAATGCTGACTTCCATGTCATGCCCCGGAATATTAGGGCAGTATCATCGGCGTACGTAAAGATGGCTCCATTAGCAAGCTGAAGCTGACAAAGATCATTGATATAAATCAAAAACAAGGTTGGTCCAATGATGCTGCCCTGGGGCACCCCGTACGAGATAGGCAGCTGGTCACTGGTCCACCCACCAATCCTTACACATTGCCGTCTACCAGAGAGATAGCTCTTGAACAGGGAAAGTTGAACACCCCTGATACCAATCCGTTCAAGCTTATCAATCAGCCTAGAAACAGATACAGTATCGAAAGCCTTTGCTATATCCAAAAATATACCAATGACCTTCTGCCCATTATCTATATGTTTGATCACATGGTTTGTCAAGTCTAGAACAGCTTTATTTGTGGAGATGCCGGAACGGAAGCCGTATTGGGATCTGGACAGAAGTTGATTTTGTTCCAGGAACCGGACAAGTCTATTGTTAATCAATCTCTCAAGAAGTTTGGAAAGAGTTGGTAAAATCGAAATAGGTCGATAGTTACTGGGACTATCTCTGTCCCCCGCCTTGTAGACCGGTAGAACCATCGCGAGCTTGAAGGCATCTGGAAAGGTTCCAGAGGAGAAACACAAGTTGCACAAAAATGTAATAGGCGGGACTAATATATATTTGAATCTCTTGAGGAACGCACCCGAGATACCATCAAAACCAACCGCGCAGTTACTTCTCAGGTTATTTATTAAAAGTTCCAGCTCGAACTCGTCCGTCTGCAGTAATACGAACGTTTTGTGGGATATAGCCCCCTGACCAGCCACTGGGCTCCCACCGGCAGAAGCGAGTATCTTCTCAGCCATTAAACTGCCGATGTTAGCAAAGTAGGAGTTTACACGGTTAACTGAGCTTAAAGGTTCGTTGAGCGATAGCAGAGCATCAGCATGAGAGATTTGCTTTTTTTCATAAGTAATATCTTTGATAACTTCCCAAAGCTTTTTACTGTTGTGTTTGTTGTTATTTAATTGCTCCTTATCAAAGTTGCGTTTTGCATTATTCACTAGCATAGTACAGAAGTTCCTATACCTTTTAAATGTAATCATAAGCGTCTGATTATCTGGCGCCTTCTTCAATTTCCGATGCAAGTTGTCTCTGTTTCGCAAACATCTAAGCAGACCTGGAGTCATCCAGGGCTTTCTGAGTCTTTTGCGGTTTGGGATTACTTTTAAAGAGGAGTTTGCGTTTATTGTTTTATCTATTAAATCAATGAAGTAGTTAGTTGCTTCGTTGATATTAGATAAAAGATATAAGGGGCTAAAGTCTATCTGGAAAAGATCCAATTCAACTTGTTCATAGTTAATAATCCTAGTAGTTTTAGGCGAATTGACATTTAATCGAACGGTAGAATGTAGAAACATCATGATTGTGTCATGATCCGTCAAAGAGGTGTGTGCGATATAGCAGAAAGCAGAGTCTTTAGTTTTCAGTATTAAGTGATCAAGACAGGACCTATTCTGCCGTGTTGGAGTCGTGAAGGCAGGCAACATACCGTAAAAGGCCAGCATAGTGAGGTATTTCAGTACGTCAGCGTCATTGCCATTGGAGATGTCAATATTGATATCCCCCGTCAAAATTATATTTTTATACGAAGATAGGGAGTTTAGAACCTCGTTCAAGGAGTTTAGAAATGGTGTAACATTATGATAGCCAGGCGGGCGGTAAATAGCCACCAGCATTTATATCATATCAATTAGTTTATGAAATAAATTGCTCCATTTTCACGAATACATAAGTTTATCCTTTTTTGCACTGAACGAAAGGCGGCTAATAATGGTGTACGTCGTCTTATACACCTCGTTTTTTACGATTCCCCAAAAAAAAATCGAGTGGCGTTAGATCGGGGCTACAAGGTGGCCATTGTGTTGGACCATGTGTACCTATTCACTGTGTACCGAATAGGCGCCTCAAATTGGAACGTGAAAGGTGGCTGTTATGTGGTGGAGCACCATCTTGTTGAAAATGAACTTTTCGCAATTCCGACAGGGGCTATTCGTCCAACTCGTTTTCAAGATGGTGTAAAATGACGTCATTACACATGGCAATTCCACCATTATGACTCGATTGCACATTATACCACACCATGCCGTAACTCTTAGTGGATTTTCTTTGGACCAATAGTGGTGATTTTTCCGATTATTCCGAACCTGACCCGGTCGCGGGTTAGATTAAAAACTTGAAAAAAAAAATGTTATATTTTTTCCGAACGTAACCCTCTTCCTAACCTGACCCGACGTCTCGTTCCTATCATAACCCGAATTGCGCAGATACATTTAATGACTTGCCTAGCTATTTAATCAAACAGCTTAGAAAATGACTTATTACTGCATGGCTATAAATCCATCCAAGTCGGATACTAAATATTAAATACTGACAATAGAGATTTGACACATATGTACTTTTTATTTTGAGATAGATTTGAGAGAATGACCAACCTGCGCAATTCGGGTTATGATAGGAACGAGACGTCGGGTCAGGTTAGGAAGAGGGTTACGTTCGGAACAAATATTACATTTTTATTCACGGGTCAGGTTTTCGGGTCAGATTCAGAATAATCAGTTCGGTTGTACAAACCGTTATTGGAAAAATTTGTTTCGTTAGACCACAGTATGTAATTCAAAAATTCATGATCTCGGCTTATTTTTCCTCTTAGCCATCTGCAAAAGTAAACCTTCGATCATCATCACCCGGATGTAACACTTGAACTATGCGTCCATATCGATAGCACTTATAGCCGTATTTTTTCCATATCTTTGTCACAAGGAAGTGGGAAACACCTACTTTGAGGAGGAGGTGAGAGCGACATGCCTGGACGATACCTCTGGATATGCTTCGACATAAGTCAGAACCGAAATCCCCATGTCTATGTCCATAAGAGGCTGCCGCTTACTTTTGAAAGAACCCTGCAATTCCAGGTTTTTCAGAAGAAACCTTTCTTGTTGGCATTGGAACATGCCGCAACGGACACTTATTGCGGTACCACACTAATGCAGCTCCCGCGTTTCGATTATTAACAAAATAGGCTTCTTATAAGTCAATTTTTTCACGATTAGAAGACATTTTAGCCAAAATTCTTAATTAATAACTTATACGAATTTCGAATTTTCTCAGCTGATACTTAGAATGACAAAGATATTCGAATCAAATTCGAAATTTGTGGGTAAAAATTATTTTTATTTACTTTATAGTCAATCCTACCCACTTCCTGCCCATAACAAAAAGTTTTACCATTGTAGAATTTAAGCTGAAGGTAAAGTCTCAGGAAAGAGGGTCACCATTACGTACACTACCATGTTAACAATGGTGGCACTCAGCTTGACGGCCTCATCGGAAGAGGATTGTCGTCGCAGCACCGCGTGACACCCACCGGTCCCACTAGTGCTGCGACCACAATCCCCCTGCCCGGCTATGCACTTGCTGACCCCTGAACGCAGAATTTGATTCTCTTGCTGAAATGTATGGGAAACGTTTTTGGCGATTTCTGTCTTTCCTAGTACTCAAAGCTAAAATGGTCCCATAAGAGTCTTTTGATCCCCACATGAAATAGAATCGATTGGCACAAAAAAAAAATTGGATTGAATTTTTTTTTGCTAACTATGATTTTTGCAAAATCAGTGAATGTGTGAATAGTTAGGGAAGGTCTCATAAGAACGTTTTGCTGTAACTACAACGGTTAAGGCACTTGCCCTTACTGCCCCGTTTCAAAAATACAGCCTGTATATGTATACTTAATCTTTTTAAACTTCGAATAAATGAAGTTTTAAATAAGTTTTATTTTGAGCCAAGTTCAACTTTCCGATAGACAAGTTACAGTAAGTACATAAAAACCTTCGTCATGAGAAAACACTCATGTGCAACTTTCTAGGTGATTGGTCAATCGGTATTAGATTGTAGTCCATCAATTTTGTATATTATAGTTTTATAGTATATTGTATATTATAGTTATAGTTTTATAGTTTTATATTATCTTTATATCTTTATAAAATCTGATATATTTGATATAGTTGTTGGATTGTTTTCTTTAAAATTCGTGTATAATTAACTAAAAATCAAGGTTAGTAGGTGCACCAATGCTTGACATTATGAAAAAGACGTAACTATTTTTATTTTCTTTAATATAAATATAAATACCTAATTGGTTTAGAATCATAATTAATTGTAACATTCGTCAGAGAATAATAATATCCAACATAAGCTCTAATATTACATAATATTGCATTTACAACCCGGCTTTTTAAGACCCGAGACGGCGTGTTATTTAAGTCGGTTCAAGCCGGCGGGGGGGGGGGGGGTTTCCGAAGGGATTTCCGCACGAAAAAAAAATAGGTACTTATAAAGTCATTGTCATAAAAAATAATAACAACACATTCTGAAAAACCCCTGCCGTTTCTTAAATATTTAGTCGTTATTTTTTTAAAGGAATTGAAGGTAAGCGTTTGTAGTTACAGTTACAGTAGGTATGTAAACGCCCGCAGTACTAGAGGTGTAACTGCCGCTGAGGCCCTAATAATATATACCTACCCGGGGACTCACCAGGAATTTAAGTTTACCATTGTGGTAAGTCCTGTAGGGTGGGAATACTTTAAGTGTCTGGTTACCTAATTCAAACTTAACCGGAAATCTGATTCCGTTCCCGCTTCCTTTGGGAACCTATACAGTTAGAGTGTGATTGAGTAACAAAGATCCAAACATCCACACCTACAAACATCTTCATAAACTTTCACATTTATAATATTAGTAGGAAGAAGGATAGGATTATTATATTAGAGAAGCTTTTCAAAATTGTTTGATATCAAATCCTAATAATCGATCAATATTTCACAAAGTCACACTAACTATTGCTGTTTCGTCAGATGAGGCATAAGAAGGTAACGTACCCAAAGAAATTGACATAATCCGTGGAATCGCAATCAGTTGCACCTTAACTCCACACTGAACTAACACCTCTTAACTAATCCACAAAAATGGCCTTACCGGTTCTAGGCGATCAAAATATATAAAGGAAAAAATAAACACAAGTAAGTTCTCCAACAGAATAATTGGAAGTGATACACACACGGAAATCAAACTCGATAAAACTCGACTTACACGATTTGTGTCGACTCAAAGAATCGGTTCAAAGTCGTCTGCAACCATTTATTTGACATCAGGAAGACGTGCGGAGCTAACGAATCCAACGATCACTTGCGAGACTAAAAGGAAGACTAAGCATTCTTTTCAAGCACGTAACTAGTTTTAATGCCGCCCTTGGTATTGGTTTTTGTGTGTACTCATTGGCCATTGCGCCAATTATAGTGGTTAGATCAGAGAACATTGACTGCGAGATACGTGATCGCTGAAACCGCATAAGTATACGTACTTAACTTAAATTTTGACGGATATATAGTCTATTGTCTATGTTACTATTATTTAGAGACCACGTTTTAATTGCCTATAATTTCTTAGGATTTACCTAAGACTAACCGCTTTACATTTTATTTTTCTAAGCTATTACTCGTAGTATGTTACCTTAATCATAAACATTAATTCGTAGTTCCTTAGTCAAGTCAAAGTATGTATAAACGTCGATATTTTATGAATGAAGAAGTAATGTTATAGGAAGACTGCGTCCGTAGATTTTGAGGTTTTTTCTGTCTGAGGTTTAATAGATCAAGGTATATTACACCGATGAATGTAAACGCGTTTAATTCTATTTAAACTGCTTTAGCACATAATATTTTTATTTAATGAATTTCATTTAGTACAACGTAAAAACTTATATAATAAAAACAATTCGTTTTAATTTTATTTACCACTGAAATCCTGTTTTTATTCTGATTAGTAAAACAGTGATAAAAGTTTAATTCTACATATAATTTATGTCAAATGTATGTGTGTATTTTCACGTTGACAGAAATCTTTGTAGGTATTTCCTGTTTTATCATGGTAATATTGTTTCATTACCATAATTGCATAAATGTGATTAATATCAAATATGTCGTTTTTAGGGTTCCGTTGCTTAATGCCAAAAAACGGAACCCTTATAGATTCGTCATGTCTGTCTGTCTGTCCGTCCGTATGTCACAGCCACTTTTTTCCGAAACTATAAGAACTATGCTATTGAAACTTGGTAAGTAGATGTATTCTGTGAACCGCATTACGATTTTCAGACAAAAATAGAAAAAAAACATTAAATTTTGGGGGTTTACTTAGAACTGAAACTCAATTATTTTTTCAATAAACGCATACTTGTGTGGTATGGATAGGTCTTCAAAAATGATATTGAGGTTTCTATATCATTTTTTTCTAAACTGAATAGTTTGCAAGAGAGACACTTCCAAAGTGGTAAAATGTGTCCCCCCCCCCCATAACTTCTAGAATAAGATAAAGACAAAAAAAAAAATGTACATTACCATGTAAACTTCCACCGAAAATTGGTGTGAACGAGATCTAGTAAGTAGTTTTTTTTAATACTACATAAATCGTAAACAACTATTTACCTTTCATGCAGTCAACTCAAATATAAAAATCAAAAAAAAAAAATATTATGTTACTTGCTGCTACGGAACCCTTCATGGGCGAGTCCGACTCGCACTTGGCCGCTTTTTAATACTTTGGATTGACGGTCAGGGTTACAAAGCCACTATATTTTCTACCGTCACCTTTATCATAGAAACGATTTCGACAAAAATATGATTCTATATATTGGACGGCGCGTTAGTAACTATTTATTAATCTGTGCAGTAACTATTTATTAATCTGTGATTCTACGCAGGTCGATACCGCGCGTTTGACCTCTCATGTTGCAATAACTAAATAACTAAAGAGTTAAAAAATTATAACTCCTAATGATTAGAAAAGCTGGTTGCTGTCCTGATATAATAAATATAATTTTACTTGTGATATCGGTTAAATCCTAGGGTTTCCTTCTTATACTCTACTGAGACAGAAGCAGATGTCGGGCTGTCGTCTCTATTCATGTTCTTAGTCATAGTTTTATGCAATAGCTGTACTGATTTGAAAAGCTTGTAAGCTTCGCAATACCGACCTCTGACCAATGTCGAGCTCTATGGCGTAGCAGTAGTGCATTTGACAGCTGAGGTCACGGGTTCGATTTCCGCTCAGTGCAATTAGTTGTATGCATGAATATGTTTATTAGTATTATTCTGGTTGTTTTTATGTATAATATGTATGTATGATTTTAGATTGACATGGTCATTTACATTAAAATTAGAATTATAAACGGGATATTTACCATGTTTAGTATCTTTTTCGAGAATCCGATACAGTACATCCGTGATCATGGTACTTGTAACAGTGCCAAAATATCGGATTCTCAAAAAAGATACTAAACATGGTAAATATCCCGTTTATAATTCTAATTTTAATATGTATGTATTTACAAAAGAAAATGTATCTAAATTTGTTTATCCGTATTCTAGAACCCATAACACAAGCTAGTTAAGCTATGCTTACATTGAATCTAGATAGCACTGTGTAGAATGTCCTAGAATATCTATTTATTTAGTCCGCCAATTGTGCCATTAATGCAAATTATATAGTTATTCGAACACCCTGCAGATACGTAATCATAGTTAATCCCGCTACCAAATTTCAGCCAAATCCGTTCTGACGTTTTTGTGTGAAAGGGTAATAAACATCCATACATACTCACAAACTTTCGCGTTTATAATATAAGTGGGATTAGTAATGTGCCCGGTAGATAGCAATAGGCTCGCGCCCTATTACATTGGGACCTAAACATAACTGAGGAATCGTGGGTCTTCCTTCGGGGATACAGACGTGAAGTCATGTTATGTTATATCTTAAGTGACCATTAATTATTATTATAGAACATGATATTCCGCAGCGGTTCAGTGAGTTGCTTACATTAGAAACTAATGTTTACATTAAACTGCAAGTAGGAGCTCGATTCAAATCTATCCTAAATACATAAAAACAAAGACAACTTGAAATGAAACTGGGTCTCTATTTGTGTTTGGTGAACAGAAGCTAAATCGGTACTATCTTACATGTAATCCTACATGTAAGTAATAAAAAAAAAAAGTACATTCAATTATTTATAAAATAGGCCTTTTACTGTAAGATGTTGAGGTTTCCACACGAAAAAAAAAAAAAAAAAAAGGTATCAAACATCTATATTCTATTTCAATGGAGCCCTTATCTACTTTTTAGTTTTCTTTAGACTTTCACAAAAAAAATATAGAACTCAACAGATCTTAGATAGAAGTTTTAGCTGTCTATGATTGGTAGATGAGAGACGACTGAGTTTTAAATGTCCGTCCTGCCGAAACTGACGTTATAAGTATATTATAGGTATTTAAATCTTAAGGCTTTCACGGCCGGCGTTGCATGTTGAATATACTGCTTCCGGGCTGTTGGGCCGTAGTCCATAGGAAAATTGTGTTCCAAACGTTTCGTCGACGTTTCGTTTCACTGCGGTCGACATTTTCAGTTGGTCCGGGCACCGACGTGTGCGGAGAACTCTCCTCGGTGGCGACTTCTCTGCGACGTATGTAGAGGCCCGAGTCACTGGCGTATTTATAGGCGCAGTTAGAGGGGGGAAACGACGTGATTGATGCTGATTGGTTGAGAGTTGCGGAACCGACGCCCTCGATGTTGATTGGTCGAGGCTAAGCCAGGGGGCATGGCCTCCCGATACCGGGGATGATGTTGGCTTCGTCATGTTTGAAGCGTGATGACGAGCGGTTCTCAGTGCTGAGTACCAATCTTTTTGAAGATGAAAACCTTCGTTTTTCTATTAAAATTGTTGGGTTTGCTTGAAACGTTTGGAATACAAGTTTCCTATGGACCACGGTCAAACAGCCCGGAAGCAGTATATTCAACATTATAGGTAGGTATGTTTTCGTAAAAAAAACTCAGTCGATCGAAACTCAGTATAAGGTAGATACCTATATAGGTAAATATTTTTGTGTATTTGTCACATTGATCGCCAAAACTATGGGTAGGTATTGCCCAGATGACTCATAATTACCTATTATATTCTTGCTTAATAACTGAAGTTTGTCTTCCGAATAAAGTGTCAGAACACCAATTCATACATTCATGTAAATGCTGACTGCTTAGGGGTGGTTTTGATTTCATTAAAACTGGTAGGAAGGTAGGGATTTCCGCACGAAAAAAAAAAAAAAACTATATTAAAATGTCATCAACACAGGTTCTTGAGGTTTCTTGAAAAAGAAACGTTGCAAAATACGATACCTATTATCCTTATACGTTCAAAATGCAATAAGCTACTTAGAAAAGAGTTTAGTAATAAAATGTCATGACCACACTGCTTTATTTACCTACAAGACCGTCAGACAATCCATATAGCAGATAAATGATGATCTTACTTAAACGTTCAGAACTATTGCAACCTTTTTGACATTGTTATAAACATGTTAATTTAAACACTCATATGAACTACAACAGGATGTAGGGTAAGAACGTCTAAGTGTCCACCACTTAAGGAAATTAATAATTCTTATCCCAAAAGATAACGATTATTTCTTTACCTACTACATAACATCAAATAAAAAAATAAAATAAACCCCGACACAAATTTATTTATAGCTAAGAACCAATTCGATATTATCGGCTTTCGAACAATAAAATGCGCATCAAAATCGGTTCATCCGTTCTGGAGCTACGATGCCACAGACAGACACACACACACAGACATGTCAAACTTATAAGAGTTGTAACACCCCCGTCGTTTTTGCCTCGGTAGTTAAAAATTTACAAATGAAAAGTATCTTAATCTTCTAACAATTTAGAATTGATTAAGATCTGTCGCTCCTCCTTAATTCAATGATTTTTTTCTATTTAGAGATAAAAATATATATCTGTGTGTCATTTTCAACAACCCAATGTTTAAATATTTTTATATAATTATCTGCCAATAGACTACTATGGGCAGATAATTATCTAAAAAATTCAATAGGTTCTGTGAGGTTATAAAATCCCAAGATGGCATAATTTTCGTAGGTTGCCAGTCATAATGCCTTTCATTCAATTTTAGTTCTTGAAATTTATTGGCTTTTAAAATAGGTAAATCCAACTTTGAACCAAGGTTCTAAGATATGAGTCATGGTTTTTCTATACCTACTCATATTTCGAAGCTGTTAATTATGGCTATTTAATGGTTTTTTATGGGTTAAGTGCATGAAATCACCTGTATGAGGTTGCAACCTTAGTCTCGTCTCTGCCAATGTGTCAGAAGTGCCGATATTGAATAGTAGTGCTGATAATAGTCTATCTAATAATAATATATTATCTAAGGAGTTTGTTTGTTTGTTTGGTTGGTTGAACGCGCTAATCGCTGGAACAAATTTTTGGAATTGATTTTTTTTGTGTGTTAGGTATATACCATTTTTCGAGGCAGGTTATAGGCTATATTGTATCACGCCATTATCCAGGAGAGCGGAGCAGTAACTTTCCATACATTATTGTAAAACTAAACCAAACCTAAACCAACGTGCATGTAACGTTGGTTTTGGTTAAATACGTGCCACGGGGAATCGAATAATGTCACGGGCGAAGCCGCGGGGGATAGCTAGTTAATTATAAATCTATATATATATATATATAAAACAAAGTCATGTTAGTTATAACCGGGATAAATTCAAGAACGGGTGAACCGATTTCTCTATTTCTATACTGTGCCGCCGCCTATACTCCGCCTATACCAACGTTTCCCAAAGTGGGCTTCGTCGGTGGGCGATTTGTAATTTCATCTAGCTAGGAGGACTCTTAGACACCGACAGAGCTCTCGACTCTCGGCTACAATTTGTGAACATCTATATTAATAAAGTAGACACAAACAAACAAATAAAAAGGCAATAGACACACTTTCGCATTTTAATAGTTATTAGTATTCCTAGATAGGTAATTTTCGTAGATAATAGACCGCGGGCAATCATGTTTTAACAAGTTTTTGTTAAATAACCCGATTTGTGCATTCCTGTATCAATCGGCTGATTCATAGAATACTTGTTCTTACTTGTTGAGTACAATTGAGCGTCGAATGAGCGTCGATGACCGCGGGCAATCATGTTTTAACAAGTTTTTGTTAAATAATCCGATTTGTGCATTCCTGTATCAATCGGCTGATTCATAGAATACTTGTTCTTACTTGTTGAGTACAATTGTGCGTCGAATGAGATAAACGAGTTAATGCATGTTTGTCTTATTCCTGTCGGTGCGTGCTGCTTATGCAATCCTATATAAACAACGGAATATTTATTTCCTTTTCATTTGCGGTTTCGCGCGTAATAGATAAGCAGTACTTAAGTTCAACACTTACTTACGTATTTCTTAGAACAAAACAATGTCGGAAGTAAAAAAGAAGAGACGGCAATACTCTGTGGAATATATTAAATTCGGATTCATTGAAAATCCCACAAACCCATCGTCGCCTCAGTGCCTTCTATGTCTAAAAACATTTTCGAATGAAGCAATGAAGCCTTCAAGACTGCAAGATCATTTGAATAAAATGCATCCAGATAAGAAAGATAAGAACGTAGCATATTTTCAAGACCTAGAGATGGAGCATAATACTCAGCCAAGTGTAGCAAAACTATTTTCGGCAGCTGCTAAGCAAGATGACGACGGACTTCGAGCTTCGTACAATATCTCTTTGTTAATTGCTCAAAAAGGCAAACCACACAACATCGGAGAAGAGTTAATTTTGCCAGCAATAAAGGAAGTAATAACTACTGTGCTTCATAAACCGGCCGCAGATATTATCCGAAAAATTCCTTTGAGTAATAATTCTGTGCAAAGACGAATTGATGAAATGGCTGAAAACATTGAAGGATAATTGTGCAATCATCTGAAGACTAGTCAATTCTCAACTCAGCTCGATGAGTCCACTTTACCTACTAATGAAGCATTGTTGCTGTCTTACATGAGGTTTATTAAAAATGAGAAAATATATGAAGAACTATTGTTTGCTAGAAATTTAGAGACCGATACAAAAGGCGAAACCATATTCAATACGTTGGAAAAGTTTTGTGATGAGAAAGAGATTCCCTTGAAAAATATTATATCAGTTGCTACGGATGGTGCTCCGGCTATGACAGTGTGCCATAAAGGCTTCATAGCGTACTTAAAAAATAAAATTCCAGATGTACTTGCTGTATATTGCGTAATAACGCAGTCGTTCACTTAAGTTTCTAGCAACGAAATGTTGTCTATGAATACATAGACAACATTTCGTTGCTAGAAACTTAAGTGAACGACTATTTCAATCACTGCAATATGTCATCAAAGCAGTCAATAAAATCCGTACCAGCTCTTTAAATGATAGATTATTTCATCAGCTTTGTGTTACTAATGACGAAGATTCCAACCGTTTGTTGCTTCATACTGAGGTTCGCTGGCTATCAAGAGGCAATTTGTCTGACTCGATTTTACAACCTGTTTGGCTCTGTGATAGAGTTCTTGGAAACTAAAGATACAGAATTGCGCAACAAGCTCATTACATCAAAAAATGAAATAGCTTACATGACAGACCTGTATAAATTGTTCAACGACATGAATCTCCAACTGCAAGGCGATGAACTAAATTTAATTAAAACAAAACATGTCGTTGCTGCTTTCGCAGCCAAACTGCTTCTACACAAAAAGAATATGGGCAGACGTGAGTTTCACAATTTTCCGAATTTATCAGTATCCTGCAGTAACGACGACTTATTTGCCTACTGCCAACATTTGGAAAACCTCCACATTGACTTCACCGAACGATACCAGGACATTTTGAACTTGGAAATACCAGGCTGGGTGTTAGATCCGTTTTCAAATGTCAAGACAGCAATCTCACCTCAGCTGGAAGAAGAACTTATAGAATTGACAACAAACGAGGAAATAAAAATCAAGTTCAAAAATGGCTATCAAGAATTTTGGCTACAAAAACCGATCCCGCAATTGTACCCTGGATTGTGGTCAATCGTTCAACGATTCTTGATAGCATTCCCATCGTCATATTTTGTGTGAACGTGGATTTAGTGGCAACGCTGCTTACTAAAAAGAGAAATCGTTTGCATGTTACCGAACGTGGCGACTTGCGGCTGTTCTTGAGTAAATTGGAACCTGATATCAACAAACTTATTAAACTGCATCAGATTCATCCTTCACATTAGTTTTTATATAAGAAGCGATTATGTTTATTTTATTTTGAATAAAAGATACTCTGTCTGAATACTTACAAGTTGCGTTTCAATAATCATTCTCATTGGCAGGTGTAGCCCGTTAGAGTTAACTTGAGACCTGAGCGTCGTTATGTACTACCTACTGTGCTCAGGTCTCAAGTTAACTCTTGCGGATTATAGTAAAAGTCTATTTTAGAATGAATGTTTAATCTCCGCTAATATAGCTCACAACAATTAATTAGTTTAATTTGAAGTTATAGTGGTTTTTAAGTAGGTGAAAAAATGGGGGCGCTAAAAATTAATTTAGTCTCAAAGTGGGCAGTAGACAAAATAAGTTTGGGAACCTCTGGCCTATACTGTGCGTTTTTGTAGTTTGTCTTCCCGGAAACCGCCACGGTAACCTCCAGCCGCTGCCAGCGAGGTGGTTATGTCAAGCTCGAAATGACCAAAACCTCTCACCACCTTGGGTCTTTAATGCCGCCCTGGTCTTTAATGCAAAGAGACATTCACGAAATAAATTCAGCTGACAAGGTAACCAACACACCTTGATTCTAAAGCGAAATGAAGTTTGCCGGGTCAGCTAGTGATTTATAAAAAAATAATTTGAAATGAATACTTAAGTAAGGTAATAGGCCAATATAATAGGCCACATTTGACATTTCATCAAAATTCGACAACGTAACCTTGTAATTGAGGAACAAAATATATCAAAGTTAGAACTGCAAAATTGCTTAACTATTTAAAATGCAACTTGTTTAAAATGCATACGAGTATTTATTGCAATAATGACAAAATAAGGCAATTTTACGATTTACTTTGACTAATAAACCATTTTAAACAAATTGAACAATTCTTG
Source organism: Cybosia mesomella (assembly GCA_946251805.1). Classification (NCBI taxonomy): domain Eukaryota; kingdom Metazoa; phylum Arthropoda; class Insecta; order Lepidoptera; family Erebidae; genus Cybosia; species Cybosia mesomella. The sequence goes on along the minus strand of OX276390.1, from coordinate 20,311,859 downwards.
TTCTAAAAAACTGAACATCATTACAAGGTTACGTCGATGAATCCTTTTTCTTTTTAAACACTAGGGATGTTACCCAATACATTAAATGAATGAATCAATGAAAGTATTTATTCATTTATAAAATTACAACTAATAATTTTACCTCCATGTGGAATATACTGCTTCCAGGCTGTTTGGCCGTGATCCATCGGAAACTTGTATTTCAGACGTTTCGTCGATCACTGAGTGTTCACTTCAGTGTTACAGATCCATACGTCGCCGCCGGAACCTGCCTCGGCGGCGACTTTTCTGCGAAGTCTCGTAGAGAAGTCGCCGCCGTCTGTCATATCGTCATGTCTGGAATACAAGATTTCGATGGATCACGGCCAAACAGCCCGGAAGCAGTATATTCTACATGCAACGCCGGCCGAGAAGCCTTAAGATTTATAATTTTACCTCCGCCAAACTGCATTGCAGTTTTGTTGTATATTATAAGTTAACAAAAGATTAAGTCGTTAATTTAAATTGAATGCAATGATTACTCGCGAAGGAATGTTTAGCCATAAATAATAACCGCATTTTGATTATAATAAAACGTATCATTATTTTAATAAACTAAAAAATACAAAAATAATTAAATTGAAACAAAAATATAATTTATCTTAAAAAAAACTCATGGGATTTTTCTGGCAACACTAAAACCTGTCCATGGCGCCATGTCGCCGCCATAACATGACGCAGTCTTTTGTCGTTGTTCGAAGTGTCTGTACGTTTTTGTGTGTTCTCTGTTATTTTCTTCCGACCCGGCTTCTTTTATTGGACTGATCTTGCTCTGACGTTTACCTGGTTATAATTTGGACTCCGACTGCTTAACGATTTGTACTGTTGTTATTATTTTACCATGTCGAAACGAGGGAAAACTCTAAAGACTCAAGATCGTGAACAAGTGATGGAATTGTACGTGTATTTCGAACGAGAATGAGTTAACGGTGGGCCTCTTTTACCTATAACACAAGTGAGAGACCGCGTTGCCGAAGCATTAGGAATAGGGAAGAAGAATGTATCCCAAATTCTGAAAGAAAAATACGGACCATCAGGCGCAGACTTAGAAGAGAATACTTTACGAACTCCAAAAAAAAGAAAGAGAGACTAGAAAGTTGTTGGAGTAAATGAAGCAGGTTTATTTTCTGGCGGTAAAACGTCTCTGTCAAACGGTTGGAAATCAATCGGCTTAAGATACAAAAAATCTGACATGCGGAAAATCTTACTGGAACGCTACGATATCATTTTGAAAAGAGTAACATTTATACTTCAGATAAATAAAATTACTGATTGGGACAATGTAGCGTTTATTGACGAAACGTGGTTGAAATCGAACCATACAGTTTCACGGTCATGGACCGATGATACAGCGGCCTCCACCTCAATAGTACCATCAATACCATCGGGAATTTACTGGTGGTAGAAATTTGATGACACAAATTTGTCACAAAATTCGGCCGGTTGCGAAAAACCCTCCGTAGTAATCCAATTTCGGTTTGATTGCGTTCAGGGGTCAGCAAGTGCATAGCCGGGCAGGGGGAGTATGGGGGGACTAGTGGGACCGGTGGGTGTCACGCGGTGCTGCGACGACAATCCTCTTCTGATGAGGCCGTCAAGCTGAGTGCCGTTAACATGGTACGTGTATGTAATGGTGACCCTGTTTCCTAAGACTTTACCTTCAGCTTACCATCAGGCGAGGTGAAGTCAAATTGACGTGTCCTAAATAAAAAAAAAAAGGCGCTCGTCTTATTATTATGTCACGCGGGCTCAGCTTCTCAAGGATTTATTCCAGACTGCCTCCTGGCATTTGCGTCAAAAACAGCGACAGATTACCATGAAGAGATGAATGTTGAGGTTTTCAAAGAGTGGTTTTAAAAACTGCTGCTCACTTTAGAAAACCTATGAAATTTTTTTATGGACTATGCCCCATATCACTCTGTGCAATTTGACAAACCACCAACCCAATCAAACAAAAAACAAGAAATTGTGGCGTGGCTGGAAAGGAATGGAGTGGAAGCAAGTCCAACTTTACTGAAAGTGGAATAATTGCACTTGGTAGATACAACTAAGCCGTCCAAGCTACGCTATGTAATTGACGAGCTAGCCTTAGAGTCATTACAACATTACAACAAGAGTCATTAGATTGCCTCCCTACCACTGCCAATATAATGCTATCTGCCAATATAATGCTATTGAGCTTATTTGGGCACAAATAAAGGGTCATGCAGCGCGCAACAATACTGAGCCACCCTTCTGCACTGGAAAGATACTGGCTCTGCTAGAAACTGTAGAGGACTGGAGAAAAGTCGTCGAGAAAACGAAAAAAAATATACTGAACGATTTTAAACGTGATGTAAGAATAGACAACTTTATTGAAAATGATTTAATGATATCTTTGAGTGCAAACTGCAGTGATGACAGTGATAGTTATGACACTGATAGTTCATCAAAATATTTTTTTTTGACCAATGACACGGACATACCGTGTTTTATTTTGTTTCCTAAATTTATATTACAATAGAAAATAATAATAAGACAGGAATTTGACTTGATTTTTAAATTGTGGGACATAATCTATAAAATACTTTTTTACAATAAATTCATTCAATTTAGTTCCCTATCGATTTATCCAATTTAATTAGATTTTTAAGCATCATCATAGTGACCTCACTATGAAGCTTATGTCAAATGTGGACTATTAATTTGGCCTTACTTTAAGTAACTAATCATTTGAAATAGATTACAAATATATAAATACATTTGTATGCACTACCGACAGCAACATCTGAATGCAAATACAAACATATAATATTCAAATAATGGTAACCAGAAGTATAGGCGAGAGTCCCTAAGGAAGGGTGTTTTTAGATGAGGATTTAAAAAAAAATGAGAGGTCCCTGTATTCTGAAAATCATATATGTTATTCTAGGCTATTCAAACTATTATTTTCGGTTATTCGATACATGATGACTTTTACTTTCCTCGATAGAATTTGCTCGCAAAGATTGGTCTAACCCAAAATGGATTCCAGTTTTATTGGAGTTGTGTTCAGGTTAGAAAAATAAAAAACCGGCCGGCCAAGTGCGAGTCGGACTCGCCCATGAAGAGTTCCGTAGCAGCAAGTAAAATTTTTATATTTGAGTTGATTGAATGAAGGGAAAGGGAAAAAAGTTTTATCATTCTCTTATTTTAGAAGTTACAGGGGGGGGGGGGGGCACATTTTACCAGTTTGGAAGTGTCTCTCGCGCAAAATATTCAGCTTAGAAAAAAAATATATTAGAAACCTCAATATCATTTTTGAAGACCTATCCATAGATTGTCTCTACCCCAATAGATATTAAAGGGTTTGATGAAAAAAAATATTTGAGTTTCAGTTCTAAGTATGGGGACCGCCAAAATTTATTGCTTTTTTTTTGTGTGAAAATCTTAATGAAGTTCACAGAATACATCTACATACCAAGTTTCAACAGCATAGTTCTTATAGTTTCGGAAAAAAGTGGCTGTGACATACGGACGGACAGACAGACAGACATGACGAATCTATAAGGGTTCCGTTTTTTGCCATTTGGCAACGGAACCCTAAAAATGATAGCAAAGTGAAGGTCATATAGATAGCAGAATAAAAAACGGTTATCAAAATTTGCATAAATTCAGAATTATACCATGAAAATTCATAATACCTACTGTTTCTACCTATACGACGCGTTCGGAGAGTCATTCGGTCAAGAACGGAACGCGTTAGAGGCAGGACGTGTCAGTTTGCGGCAGATATACAGCGAAATCGTATGATTTTTAAATGTAGAGAGATAGAAATAAACTTTATTGTACACCAATCAGAATATACATATATGGAAACTCAATTATTACATGTACAAATGGCGGCCTTATCGCTAAAAGCAATAATATCTTACAAGTTACAGGCAATCTTTGGATGCACATGAATCCTGAATGAGCTAAATCGTACATTGGATAGTTAATGAATGCGGCCCCACACGGGCGTATGGGCCCCATGGGTTACATATATGTATGGGGCCCCATGGGTGCACGGGCTCCATACGTGTGTGGGGGCTTATTAGTATTTGGCCCCCCAAGGGTTTAGGGGCCTTTATAGGCTTATAATTTTTTTTTTTTTTGTAATCTAACACACATACATAGAAACACCCAGACCAATGCAAAAAGACATTCATGCATACAAATATTTGCATTGAGCGGGAATCGAACCCGTGCCCCTGTTATAGGAGTCAAATTCACTATCGTTACACCACAGAGGCCGCCAATGGGGCCGCAGCAAGATCTTGCAAGTTGCAGCTTGGCGCCCAGGGTCTACTCTCCTATTGCTCTTTTTCAAAGTTTGTTTCATATAAGCTTTTACGGGAGCGACTTTCTGATAGCTATATTATAACTAATATAAGCTTTATTCCCTTTATCTAAAGTGCAACTAGAAGATATTCTATGTAAATAACAGTTGCGTCATCATTTGTGTTGATAATACAACACCACCTTAAGTTAACCTACGTTGGTTTTCTGTATATGGAAACACACGCGAAACACTGGACGGGGACTGCCAGTGCCTCGCTGTGGCGTACATTACGCCAAGTATATTTCGGTCGTCTTATGGGCTATTGCCATCAACCGGACACTTTCATGCAGCAGTAAATAAATAGTCTACTGACTAAACATATAGTCTACTGCCGTATAGTCTGCTGCTACAGCGGCTTGTGTGTGAAAAGAGATTGAATATCTTTTAACAGTGATGGTCTGTGGTACCGTGATATGCCTTACGGGGTCGTTCTCGTAAAAGTCAACATAAGCTCAATCAAGATAAAGAGTCGGAGAGCGGACTTCAGACTCCAAAGTACTACTTTTGATTTAACCGGGATTGGCGCTGTGATGATAAAGATACTGAAAAAGACTGAATGTCATTCAACAAAAAATGAAAATAGCGATACTTAGGGCGATTTCTATGGTCCAGTACAAGGAAATCATAGGACAACATAGCATAGCGTAGTTTCCTTTCTCGCACCCTCTACTTTTTAGAGCAACACGTACAGGGCTAAGGTGTCACCAGTAGGTATTCAGTGTAAAATTTTCTGACTCGGACATAAACAAAATATACACTTTCAGTACCACCTTTCTTTAGGAAATGAGTTACTTGATAGGTATATTTTCACCCAATTGAGTTAAGATTATTGTGGAGTTTACATGTGGACATTTAAAGTCTGTCAACACATGTTAGGGCCGTGCCCGGGACGTATCAGGGCCGTGGCCGCGGCGGCGTCGGCCCTGGCACTAATGCTCCGTCGTCGCCGGCCCGGGCACGGACGTGTGTGAACGAGTTCATATAAAATGTATACAACTACGAGTATATTCTTTGAGCCCATAGCGGGGCACGGGAGGATGTGTGTGGATAGACCTTTATTGGATATGCTTAATTATTTTGTAATTGTTACAGGTCAGGTGAGTTGATAAATGCTATTGTGATTAAAAAGGAGTGCTGAAATTGTAATTGTTAGTTAACAAAAAACTCCTGGGAATTACTATAACTACGAGAAGGTTTTTCCGCTGTAATTGTGTTATGGTTAGGTATATACGTTATAATTCATAATATTAATATACATGGGTGTAGATTGGACGAAACTCAATATCCGCTCAGAAAATCAGCCATTAGTAGATGTTTAGCTTTATGACTGAACTGTGTGGATGAGTAGCATATTTTATTTATTTTATTTTATAATTTTCGAAAACTTACAGCTAGATACAAAAATAGTCAAGGAAAAGTTACATAGACAAGGCCAATTACAAGTTTTCACTTATACATGAATAATTAATTTGAAAGTAATTTACATCGGTAAACAACTAAATAAAAAAAAAAAGTAAACATAAAAAAAAAAACAAAAATCAACGCCCACTGAAGAAGGCGTCGCACATGGCCTTTTTCAGTGTACTAACGCTAGTGTTGAAAACATCGATTTCGACATCCCGGCACGCTGCGTTATATGTACGGCATGCTCTTACTAAGTACGAGTTTTGCCTGTACGTTGTAGTTACCGCGGGTACATGTAGAAGATTGTATCTACGCAGAAATGCACACGGTATTCGCAATCCTACTTTGCTCACCAGTTCTGGAGCGTCAACCGATCCGTTCATAATTTTGAACAAGAATGCCAAATCAGCGATCCTTCTTCTTTCATAGAGGGGCAGCATGTGAAATTTCTTGCATCGCGCCAGGTAGGTTGGTAGATATGTTTTAGAGCGATACTGAACGTATCTTAAAAATTTTCTTTGAATGCCCTCCAAGCGACTGACATAAGTTGTGTAGTTCGGATTCCAAACTTCAGAGTCATATTCGAGATGGCTACGCACGAAAGAGCAGTATAATATTTTGATGGTCTTTATATTTTTGAACTCTGCAGCGGTTCTGAAAATGAACCCGAGTGCTTGAGATGCCTTCTTCGTGACATTGTTGATATGAGCATCAAACAGGAGCTTCGAATCAAACGTTACCCCAAGGTCCCTAATCGTATTCACTCTAGATATTGACGCATCCAAAAGTTTGTAGGTGTGAGTGATTGAGTGATGTTTGCGAGTCTACGTGCATACAAAGCATTTAGAGATGTTCAAATCAAGCTTATTGACACTGCAATAATTTTGAAATCTATCTAGGTCTTCTTGGAGGAGCAATGAGTCAGCAATAGTGTCAATTTTCTTCATAATTTTCATGTCGTCCGCATACAATAGAATTTTTGTATGGTGAAAACAAGAGGTAATATCATTTATAAAGATATTGAACAAGAGCGGACCGAGCAGTGAACCCTGGGGAACCCCTGAGGGAATGGGCATTGCCCTAGAAGAATAACCGTTCAGTACAACTATCTGACACCTGTTCTCCACATAAGATGCAAACCACCTATAGAGATTCCCTCTTATACCACTTGATAGCAGCCGTTGCAAAAGCCTGGAGTGATCAATCCGGTCGAAACACTTACTGTAGTCTGTGTATACCACATCCACCTGGGACATATGGGACATACAATCCGACAGAAAGTCACTATGTGCCACTAGATTAGATGCCGTAGATCGACCCATCAAGAAGCCATGCTGAAGCTCGGTAAAGCTGCGTCTCAGTGCCGAGTACACTTGCTTATAAACGATTCTTTCTAGGATCTTTGCAAAGACACACAGTTTGGATATCGGTCTATAGTTTTCGACGCACGTTTTTGAGCCTTTTTTGTGGATAGGTGTGATGTATGCTGATTTCCAAATCGTGGGTACGACCCCAGTGTCCAAAGACCGCCGGAACACTATCGATAGAGGCAAAGCGAGACTATCAGCACAACTAGCTATAAAGACCGGCGACATACTATCCGGACCTGCCGATTTGTTCACATTAATGTGTTTTAATAAGTTGTGAACTTCGTCAGGGTGTATTTCGACAGAGGAAATGTCCGGAGCAATATTTACACCAGTCCCGGTATAGTTCGGTGCATTATATGATAATGATGATGCTAATGATGAATTAGGCGTTCCCTCGAGGAAGTTGGAACAAAAATACTTGCCAAACATGTCACGTGTCATGCGTTGTTCAAATTGCATTACTGACGGATAAGAATTAGATAATTTTTTTGATTTGACATACCTCCAGAAAGCCCTTGGATTCTTATGTATGTCTGCCTCTATTCTATGTATATAATCATCAAACATTACCTTTTCTAGTGTTTTTATTCTTTGCCTTAGTGTTATAAACGATTGATAATCGCTAACATTCCCATACTTTTCCCGAAAAACGTATTTTTGGAATTTCTTAACGCAAGACCTCTCCAAAGTTGTGGAATTGATCATAGATTACCAAAATAATTATAAATTTTCATACATTTGTAGAAATAATAATCCAAAAATTTATTGAAATTAAACTATTTTTAACGGATTCTATCGCGATTTAGTTCGGCGTTTCGGTTGCTTTTCAGCAGCCATGGTCACGGGGAGACTTAAGATGGTTGTTGTCTTGTAGTTTGAAGTGTAAGTTATCTCAAAGTACCCGAACTATGTAGAATTGTTGGTGTTACTATTTACGCAGAATGAACTCACAGGGTCATGAAGTCTTGTTGTATTTTGATTATTCTTGGAATTAATTAAGTGAATGACTGGGTCGTCCCAAGCTGGGGGTACGTTCCAACCATCTTCTCTATCAAAATTAGGATTTTTTTTTTCATATCAGTAGCTTCGCGGAGCATTCTAGGTAGGAATCGATTGGTGTCCTCTCGCTCGGCAGCATGATTGCGGGAATGGTACGGAGCGCGAGCGCGTGGGCCGCCACCACCTCCTTCTGCGGGCATGTAATGCTCGCGAAGGAGATGGCGGAGCGCGCCCGGGAGAGATTTAGAACTCTATAATATACTCTAGAACCGGAGATGACTCAGGGTCAGCCGGAGTTCAAGGCATATGCTCTATGGGCAACCTTCGTCTGAAGACCCGAGACGGCGTGCGGTTTTAGTCGGTTCAAGCCCGACATAACCGCCCCCGCTGGCACGCGGGGGGGTATCCGAAGGGATTTCCGCACGATAAAAAAAAAAAAAAAAAAAGGTAGATTTCGATGAAGGTTTCTTGACTACTGTCGAATTTAAAAAAAAAATCTTCATAGGAGGTCTAGTTATGACCCCCTGAGTCCGAAATGACCACGTATGTATGGTTCCACTTCCCAAAATTTGCGGCACTCTCACGGTCGCATTTTTGCCCCGATCGCTTTCAAACTGCGGTCAAAAATTGCTTGGGTGTAAACTTAGTTTAAGTTCGTGAACGGGTGGATACCGGCCTAATGGGACGGTAGGGTCTCACTTTTTGTGAAATCAGTTTTTCCTCAAAATTTCACGTTCCATGAAAGATATTCGAACCGTTCTAATTTTATCCCATAGTATACATGAATACCAACAACTTTTAGTTATAAACCTATAAGACTAAAACTTTAACTAAAAGTGGAGGGGGGGGGGAACAAACATTTTTCGGGAAAAAAATCATAACTTCTAACCGGTGAACATTCTTGCAGTCGGAAACATTTTTAATCGATAGGCCATTTTTAAGTCTAAAATAAATGTCTGAAAAGTTTTTCGCTAAAAGTTACCGTTTTCGAGAAAAAAAAATTAGCTCGTTTAGTAGCGCAGTCTGCTGATTCCTCTGCTCTATTTAGGGATCAAAATAATTTTGGGATGAAACTTAAGAAACCATCGGAGCTTTATAAACACCTTAGAGTTACCAAAACCCACATCTTAGGTAAATCCCAAAATGAGACAGTTAGGGCACTCCCGAAAGATAATAACGCGTCTGAGCTTGAATCTAGACTCCTATTCCATAAACAATTTATGATAGGGGCCCAGTCCAGCAGAGTGGGGTTGGGAGTACGAGAGCCAGAAAGGGACCAGGATATACTTAAGTCTTTTCTAAAACAAGACGAAAATGATATATATCGAGTGCACGCGATGAATTTGGAAATCCAAAATGAATGGTTGACAATGGGAGAGTTCTGCATACCGATGGCCTTAAAGTGGCGCACATTGATCTATGACTGGTCGCCGGCCCTGTTAAAATTCTATCTTAACGCCTTTCAGATGAACCTCCCAGACCAGAGTAATCTGGTAAGGTGGGGGAAAGCCACAGAATAACAATGTTATACTTGTGTTGAGGCCATAGGGACGGCTAGACACATATTAGTAGGATGTAGGGTGCTTCTCGATAGAGGCCAATACTCACGCCGCCACGATAAGGTGCTTATCATCATACGTGAAGCAATGAGTCTGGCAGTAGCTAGAGCCCAAAAAGGATTGACTACTAACAGACGTCATATCAACTTTGTGTCTGAAGGTTCATCCATAACATCCAGGAACAAACCTTATTCAATCTTAGATACTGCCCCAGATTGGACTCTCCTAATCGACACGTATGAAAAGCACAATAAAATTCCGGAGGATGTTGAGGTTGGGGGACCAAACATTACTTAAGATTTGCACGTGTTCACATACAACAGACTTTTTTGAGCGTTGGTGTTTTATATCAGCTATGTTTTCTTTGACGCGCGTGCCAATGCTTCGCTTGGTTTGACCATGGCTGCTGAAAAGCAACCGAAACGTCGGGATCAATGTAAAATATAAAATAACATCAAATAAATCGCGATAGAATCCGGTAAAAATGGTTTTATTTCAATGTGTGACATGCGCATAAACTTCCGACAATATCATGTAAAAATTTATTTTAGTTTATGATGTACATAAATAATACATACAGTCATCATCATCAACCTATTCTAGTGCACTGCTGGACATAGGTCTCCCCTAATGAGCGCCATAGGGCCCTGTCTTCAGCTTGCCGCATCCAGCATCTGCCCGCAGTCTTTCGCTGATCGTCATCCCACCTGGCCGGAGGGCGTCCTACACTACGTTTGCCGAGTCGCGGTCTCCACTCAAGAACACGTTTACCCCAGCGGTTGGCGGTTCTTCGCGAGATATGGCCGGCCCACTGCCACTTCAGCTTGCTAATTCTTTGAGCTATATCGATAACCTTGGTTCTCTGTCGGATGTATTCGTTACGAATCCTATCCTTCAGAGAAACTCCGAGCATAGCTCTTTCCATAGCTCGCTGAGCGACTTTGAACTGGTGGACCAGCCCTACCGTGAGTGTCCAAGTCTCAGCTCCGTAGGTCATTACGGGTTGGACGCACTGATTGAAAACTTTCATTTTCAAACACTGCGGTATGGAAGACGAGAAGACCCGACGTAGTTTCCCAAACGCTGCCCAGCCTAGCTGGATCCTCCTCTTGGCCTCCTTCTCAAAATTGTTTTTACCTAACTGCACAATCTGCCCGAGGTAAGTGTACTCAAAAACAATTTCAAGAAGGTGGCCATCCACGACGACCGGTTCCAGATCAATGTGGCCATTGATCATGGCTTTGGTTTTATCCAAATTCATGCCAAGACCATTGCGTTGCGAGGCTGAAGCTAGGCCGTCCAGCATCTGGGTTAGCTCCTCTAGCGACTCCGCCATTAGGACTATGTCATCTGCGAATCGCAGGTGTGAGATGTAGTCGCCGTTTATATTTATGCCCTTACCTTTGCAGTCCAGCGTCTTAAACATATCTTCCAATGCGCTCGTGAACAGTTTCAGGGATATGACATCCCCCTGTCTCACTCCTCTGCACAATTGGATGGGTTTAGATTGCTGACCCTGTACTTGCGTGCACTCATAGTGGCGGCTTCGTAAAGGCATCTCAGCACCTCGACATAGTCTACTTGGCATCGCTGTAAGGATTCCAGAACAGCCCAAGTTTCGACGTAGTCAAAGGCCTTTTCATAGTCCACAAAAGCGAGACATATGGGCTGATTATACTCTTCGGACTTCTGTATAATCTACCTCACTGTGTGAATGTGGTCTATGGTGCCATATTCTCCGCGGAACCCTGCCTGTTCCGGTGGCTGGAACTCGTCGAGTCTCCTGGCGAGACGATTCGTGACCACTCGTGAAAACAGCTTATAGACGTGGCTCAGGAGTGTGATGGGTCTGTAGTTTTTAAGGAGGGTCTTATCACCCTTATTAAAAAAAGAGAACAACCAAACTCCACTCGGCGCTCCACACCTTAGGAGTTCTCCCACTGTGAAGGACGGCATTGAAAAGTTTCTGTAGCTCTTGTATGACAGGAGCTCCTCCTGCCTTCAGAAGCTCTGAAGTAATTCCGTCCTCACCGGGAGCTTTTCCATTTTTAAGCTGCCTCGGAGCTAACACGATCTCGTCTTGACTGATATCAGGCAGTTCGTCGGTATAGTGGCGTCTCAGGGTGGCTCTGGAATCATGGTCGTCTCGTCGAGGACGGGGAGCATGTGCAGTGTACAGACGGCCATAGAAATCCTCTATCTCGGCGGAGATCTCCGGCTTCGACAATACGGTCCTTCCGTCATGCGTTTTGAGCTTCGTCAGATGGCTCCTGCCAAGCTGCTGAGTGAATACTTTGGACCCTCGGTTTCGCTCTATCGCCTCTTCAATGAGGCGTGTGTTGGAGCTCCGAAGGTTGCGCCGTACCATCTTCGCAATTTTCTTGTTTAGGTCTGACCTGTCTGACGAAGTCGCTTGGGTGGTTTCCCGTCTTCTTGCCACTCGCCGCTCGTCAGCGTCATCAGTGGGTTCCAAGGCAACAAATCTTTCCCCGAGAAGTTGCTGGAACTTCTCGGTGCCCGCCATGATTTGGGTTGGGTTAGGTCGGAGCGTGGACATCATCAGACGGTTTCTTTCAAGCTTTAGGTTGAAATTCAGAGAGCCTCGGAGCAGTCGGTGATCAGATCCGGTATTAAACCTGTTGATCAATGAGACATCTCTGAATATGTGCTTGCTATCCGTCATGATGAAGTCGATCTCATTTTTGTCACAGCGTCGGGGCTTTGCCATGTCCACTTCCTTTGAGGCTGTTTCTTAAAGAAGGAATTCATTAAGAATAGTTCCTCTTACTCAAGGAAGTTGACAAGCATTTGCACCCTGTGATTCCTAACTCCATAACCAAGCGGGCCTATTCGGGATTCGTACCCAGACTGGGTACTCACTTTGCCGTTAAAGTCCCCCATAACAACGTTGAAGTGAGCCTTAGTGGTGTTGTGCAAGGCTTTGGATATATCTTCATACATATCCTCCACTTCATCATTCAAGAGTTGGGGTGGTGCTATTCTCTTCCCGTGGGTGTCGTAAGAGGCGACTAAGGGACAGATCCGGGGGCGGGCAGCAGCGTCCCCGCAGAACAACCCCTGCACCAAAATGCGATCCCCAACCCGCCTGCCCAGCGTGGGGATTATGGACATTACCCCCCCATGAAGAAAACAGCCAAGAGACGGCCTCTAGTTTCCGGCCTTTTGACCTCGGCACACTAGGATGATGAAGTGGAGGATATGTATGAAGATATATCCAAAGCCTTGCACAACACCACTAAGGCTCACTTCAACGTTGTTATGGGGGACTTTAACGGCAAAGTGAGTACCCAGTCTGGGTACGAATCCCGAATAGGCCCGCTTGGTTATGGAGTTAGGAATCACAGGGTGCAAATGCTTGTCAACTTCCTTGAGTAAGAGGAACTATTCTTAATGAATTCCTTCTTTAAGAAACAGCCTCAAAGGAAGTGGACATGGCAAAGCCCCGACGCTGTGATAAAAATGAGATCGACTTCATCATGACGGATAGCAAGCACATATTCAGAGATGTCTCATTGATCAACAGGTTTAATACCGGATCTGATCACCGACTGCTCCGAGGCTCTCTGAATTTCAACCTAAAGCTTGAAAGAAACCGTCTGATGATGTCCACGCTCCGACCTAACCCAACCCAAATCATGGCGGGCACCGAGAAGTTCCAGCAACTTCTCGGGGAAAGATTTGTTGCCTTGGAACCCACTGATGACGCTAACGAGCGGCGAGTGGCAAGAAGACGGGAAACCACCCAAGCGACTTCGTCAGACAGGTCAGACCTAAACAAGAAAATTGCGAAGATGGTACGGCGCAACCTTCGGAGCTCCAACACACGCCTCATTGAAGAGGCGATAGAGCGAAACCGAGGGTCCAAAGTATTCACTCAGCAGCTTGGCAGGAGCCATCTGACGAAGCTCAAAACGCATGACGGAAGGACCGTATTGTCGAAGCCGGAGATCTCCGCCGAGATAGAGGATTTCTATGGCCGTCTGTACACTGCATATGCTCCCCGTCCTCGACGAGACGACCATGATTCCAGAGCCACCCTGAGACGCCACTATACCGACGAACTGCCTGATATCAGTCAAGACGAGATCGTGTTAGCTCCGAGGCAGCTTAAAAATGGAAAAGCTCCCGGTGAGGACGGAATTACTTCAGAGCTTCTGAAGGCAGGAGGAGCTTCTGTCATACAAGAGCTACAGAAACTTTTCAATGCCGTCCTTCACAGTGGGAGAACTCCTAAGGTGTGGTGCGCCGAGTGGAGTTTGGTTGTTCTCTTTTTTTAATAAGGGTGATAAGACCCTCCTTAAAAACTACAGACCCATCACACTCCTGAGCCACGTCTATAAGCTGTTTTCACGAGTGGTCACGAATCGTCTCGCCAGGAGACTCGACGAGTTCCAGCCACCGGAACAGGCAGGGTTCCACGGAGAATATGGCACCATAGACCACATTCACACAGTGAGGTAGATTATACAGAAGTCCGAAGAGTATAATCAGCCCATATGTCTCGCTTTTGTGGACTATGAAAAGGCCTTTGACTACGTCGAAACTTGGGCTGTTCTGGAATCCTTACAGCGATGCCAAGTAGACTATGTCGAGGTGCTGAGATGCCTTTACGAAGCCGCCACTATGAGTGCACGCAAGTACAGGGTCAGCAATCTAAACCCATCCAATTGTGCAGAGGAGTGAGACAGGGGGATGTCATATCCCTGAAACTGTTCACGAGCGCATTGGAAGATATGTTTAAGACGCTGGACTGCAAAGGTAAGGGCATAAATATAAACGGCGACTACATCTCACACCTGCGATTCGCAGATGACATAGTCCTAATGGCGGAGTCGCTAGAGGAGCTAACCCAGATGCTGGACGGCCTAGCTTCAGCCTCGCAACGCAATGGTCTTGGCATGAATTTGGATAAAACCAAAGCCATGATCAATGGCTACTCCCTATTTTAAGTAATTTCTAATATGGCAGATTATATGTAATGGATTTAAACCCCATTTATAAAGGTTTATCCTTTTTTTAGAAATGGCTACATGATCAAATTTTAACCTCCAAAATAGAGCTTCTCCATTAATAGAACAAATTATTTTTTTTCATGATCATACTTTAGTTATTCTTCTTATAATCACAATTCTAGTCGGTTATTTAATAATTAGATTATTCTTCAATAAATTTACTAATCGATTTTTATTGGAAGGTCAAATAATTGAATTAATTTGAACAATTTTACCAGCAATTACTTTAATTTTCATCGCATTATCAACTGGGTACTCACTTTGCCGTTAAAGTCCCCCATAACAACGTTGAAGTGAGCCTTAGTGGTGTTGTGCAAGGCTTTGGATATATCTTCATACATATCCTCCACTTCATCATCCTAGTGTGCCGAGGTCAAAAGGCCGGGAACTAGAGGCCGTCTCTTGGCTGTTTTCTTCATGGGGGGGTAATGTCCATAATCCCCACGCTGGGCAGGCGGGTTGGGGATCGCATTTTGGTGCAGGGGTTGTTCTGCGGGGACGCTGCTGCCCGCCCCCGGATCTGTCCCTTAGTCGCCTCTTACGACACCCACGGGAAGAGTTGGGGTGGTGCTATTCTCTTCTAGGCCGGCACCACACAGCCTACATACAGTCAACTATCCCCAAATTCTACAAACGTACTCAAAGTAAAATGTTTACTAGCTAGCTAACTTCAGGGTGTCGGGTTTCTAGCTAACTTCATGGTGTCGGTTTTTCGTGACCGTATGCATCGCATCGTAAAATTTACCCTCATATTTTTCTCCAGCGCACCTAAAGAAGTATAACTTCAATAATATCGCGTTTGCACATCAATATCATAAATATTATTAATAAAGGTATATTCACCGAATCGCGATAAATATTAACTGTCTACCTTAACTGTTTACCTGCCTATATAATATAATGCAGAAGTTAATGATGATTAGTAGTTTATAAGTTAACCCACCTGTCTATGGGATTAAAACGATCAAAAGATAACGATAAGATAAGTTGACACTTAATCCTACTAATATTATAGACATGGAAGTTCGTGTAGATGTTTAGATGTTTGTTACTCAGTTACGCTCAAACGGCTAAATGGATTATCTGGCTGGAATTTGTTACAGGGATAGATTATAGCCTGGAAAACATATGGGCTACTTTTTAAACTATATTATACTTTTTATCCCTAGATTAGATTCCCATGAGTTACGGAAACAGGATCAAAATTTCACGGGGGTGGAGCCGCGGGCAACAACTAGTTATCAATAATTTTTCGTTTTCAGATTTTTTTATAGTAGTTTAGTAGGTTTAAAGTATAGTAGATGCCTCATAATTTACCTTGATGACAAATTTCAAGTTTCTAGGTAATCTGGAAGTGGTTTAGGTTTTTGATCGTCATAATATCGGTTTTTAAACGCTAATATATCAATAACTACTTGAGCAACATTTATGAAATGTTGGATTCTAGACAAGCTAAGGGACAAGCTAAGCCACCTAAGTAAGTTAAGCTAAGCTAAGCCACCTAAGTAAGTTAAGTTAAGCTAAGGTATTCAATATTCAATTAGGAAAACCCGTCAATATGTCCAGTCTAGATATCATAAAAAAAGTGTGAAACTTGGTTAAATCCTCGAAATACGCATGTATGGCCGTCAACTGGTTTTTAAGTTTGGACAACATACATAGCTTACCTACGTCATAGCCATAAGTTTTATACGATCCGTTCAAAGAAGGTCAACTCATTTATTTTGAAAAAAACTCCAAGGATTCGTATGAATACTGACAACCATAATGATAATAAGTGTTTAGTAAATTAAAAATCCCATCAAAAACATAAATGTGAAATGAGAGCCAAGTGCAATATTAACAATATGCGTCGTGGTCGACTTCGCCAACAAAAGAATCGGGATCTACATAATATAGATCCCGATTCTTTGTTGTCCATAGGTGCCAAGTTCTGTGTAAGAAAGTCAAAAATATTAGTTGTTTTTATAGAAAAAAAAAAAATGGTTTTTAGGTAGTCTAGTCAGGGGTGTGTGTTGGGTAACCTCCTCGAGTGTCGCTCCGATTCCGATCCCGCTGCAGTCCGGGGGGAACGGAATCGGAACGGCCGGTACACCCTGGGCGGCGGTCCATGGCTTCCCCTTCACCCCTTCATAGGGTTGGCATTGATCGTCGGCCAATACCCAACGTGGCGGGAACACATCGCTCTCCGTACTCCTCTGCTTTCAGAGGAGACAGGATGAGCGATGCTGTTAGTGGTGAGATGGCCCAGGGTCAGCCGGAGTGCGAGGGATATGCTCTATGCTGCGAGCATGTAATGCTCGCGAAGGAGGTGGCGGAGCGCGCCCGGGAGAGACTTAGATCTCTCCCGGTCCGCCGAGCCCGCAACTTGCTCGCCGCGCGTCGCAGGCGACTCACGCGCCGGAGGTCGCTTAACGACCTCCGTCCTCCATGAGCGCAGGCCTGGGGGTGGCGGGTGAGGCCACCTGTCACCCCAGCAGAAGCAGGCCGTAACGGTGGGGCGACTAGCGCCCCTCCCCCAAACCGGGGCAAGACGGGGACACCGTGGTTCCCAAACCCGAGGGGGCCATCTCGAAACCGGAGATGGCCCAGGGTCAGTCGGGGTGCGAGGGATATGCTCTATGGGCAACCTTACACCCCGGCGTCTGTAGACCCGGGACGGCGTGCGGTTTTAGTCGGTTCAAGCCCGACATAACCGCCCCCGCTGGCACGCGGGGGGGTATCCGAAGGGATTTCCGCACGATAAAAAAAAAAAAAAAAGGGATATGCTCTATGGGTAACCTTACACCCCGGCGTCTGAAGACCCGAGACGGCGTGCGGTTTTAGTCGGTGCAAGCCCGACATAACCGCCCCCGCTGGCCGGCGGGGGGGTATCCGAAGGGATTTCCGCACGATAAAAAAATAAAAAATAAATCATGAACTTGAATTACACGCCAAGTAAAATAATTACATTTTATAAAGAATTGTCTGTTAAGATTTAGGAGTTTATATTACCTATTAAGTAGAGTTCGATCCCCAGTCGCCCCGTGGACACACCTCTGACTTTTCGTAGTTATGTGTGTAGTAAAAATGTTAATTATCGCACGCTTAGTAATGTGCCCGGTAGATGGCAATAGGCTCGCCCCCTATTACATTGTAACCTAAACATAACTGGCGAATCGTGGGTGTTTAATACTCTCTGCCTACCCCTTCGGGTACAGGCGTGAAGTTATGTTATGTTATTAAGTTGAAAATATTATGGTAGCACCAAGCAACAACAAATCGTTACCTATATAAACTTATTTTAGAATGTTGTACGTTCTTGATACCAAAATTTAAGGATTTTTTTTACAAAGGACTTGGCACCCATATAGATCTAAATTCTTTTGTTGGCGAAGTCGACTACGACGCATAGTCGTAACTCAAGAAAGCTAACGTTCGTCAAATGACTCGCATCCAACAAACATCGTCGTGTCCCTTCCTAACGATTCTGTGCACAAACCTGCGACTTCCCACCATATTAATAACTGCTAAACTGCGTAAACAACTCGTAGTGATTATACCTAGTAGGTACGTTATTCAATTTCCGAGATACCTTGTGTGTATTCGAATTTTTGTCGAATGGTTAGCTTTTGAGTAACTTTTTTCTTACAATGTGGATTCATTTTTTTTAATATTCTATTAAATTCTCTATCTATCTATTAGAAAAAATTGTATTGGTATGTATTTATTAATAGAAATTTCTGTTGGGAATATGCGAACAAATAATTCACATATTCTTCATCAGAAACTTCTTTAGCAGCTATTTAAATTTGCTTTTCTTGTCTCTCGTGTGATGTTTACAGGCAACCTGTTTAGTTCATACGGTATTCTTATTCGGTATTATTATTTTACTTTAAGGTTCTTTCGCCATAATACTTTTTTCATAAATTTTTAATGGTGGTAGAAATTTGATGACACAAATTTGTCACAAAATTCGGCCGGGTGGGTACCACCGTGCACGATTGCGAAAACCCTCCATAGTAATCCGATTTCGGTTTGATTGCGTTCAGGGGTCAGCAAGTGCATAGCCGGGCAGGGGGATTGTGGTCGTAGCACTAGTGGGACCGGTGGGTGTCACGCGGTGCTGCGACGACAATCCTCTTCTGATGAGGCCGTCAAGCTGAGTGCCACCATTATTAACATGGTACGTGTATGTAATGGTGACCCTCTTTCCTGAGACTTTACCTTCAGCTTACCATCAGGCGAGGTGAAGTCAAATTGACGTGTCCTAAATATATTTAAAAAAAAAATATATATATTAATTATTTACTCTAAGAACAACATATTTATCGGTAGCTATAATATTTAATTAGAATAAATGGCCTTAGGGGTTAATTATTTTAACAAAATTGAAGGTTATCCGTATAATAAAAAGTATTTTATGTAAGTAGGTAACTATAATATTGTCCAATCCTATAGGGATTCATGCTTCATACCGCTTGTCTGCATGCACGCCACCGCAGCGCCCGAATGAAGGAGTGAAATGGCAACCTCGGCATTCACGCCTCTTACTTTACACTTCATATAACCACAGATAAGATAATACTATACTATATAACCAAATATTCAAGTCTTTTGTACCTATTTGTACCTATCACTACTGTTTCTATATTATAACATAACATAAACTCACGCCTATATCCCCGAAAGGGTAGGCAGAGGTGCTAGCACCCACATTTCGCCAGTTTATGTTTAGGTCCCAATGTAATAGGTGGCGAGCCTATTGCCATTAACCGGGCACTTATAAGCCTGCGATAAATACACACATAACTTCGAAAAGCATCGAAAAGTCATTGGTGTGTGCCATGGTAAAACCTGGGATCGAACCCGAGACCTCGTCTCAGCAGTCCATTACCCATACCACTAGGCTACCGTGAACATAAAATAGTACACCGATGGGATAAAGGTTATTTAATTTACCAAAAAAAAAAAAAAAGGTACGGGGCAGTCATTTCGTAGGCAGCCGAAGAGTTGTAAGTACGGCGGGTGTATTTAAAAGGCAATGTTCTGTCAAAATAAATATAATGTGACTTCTCAACAAAAGTATTTAACTTTTGACGGCTCAGTGTTTCATCAAATAGTCACATCCTTTTTATCCTCAGCTTTTTTTTCGCGTGGATATTCCGAAGGAAACCCCCCCCCCCGCCGCCGGCTAGCGGGGTGCTTATGACGAATTCGAACCGACAAAACCGTACGGCCCCATTCAGACACCAGGGTGTAAGGTGGCTCCATAAGGCATTTGCCTCATACCCCGGCTGACCCAGAGCCATCTCCGGTTCCGAAATGGCCCCGTCGGGAAATAGTTATGTCCTAATGCGCAACCTATTCGATTTCACCCCTAAACAACGCAACTTTAACATTTTGAAGCTTTACACGATATTGTCGGAAGTTTACGCGAATGTCACACATTGAAATAAAAGTATTTTTAAAGGCTTAAATATTCGACATAAATGCAAATAAGTGTTTATTATTTTGCAAGCGAACTAGATGCGGTAAAATATATCTGTTTTTATTGTGCGAGTGAATTTTCGTATTATTATAAAGTAACCGAGACATTTAAAGAATTTCAGTGCTTTAATGGGTTATAAATAAACCTACATAATGATGACTGGTAATATTTTTTTGGCCGCGTATTTCCAAGTTCAGTTTTACAAATACTGTAACAGTTACGTTCCGAAGCCGCTGTCTAAAACAAAATAAATGGTTGGACAGAGATAAACTTACGGGCTGGTCTACAGGTTATATTTGTCTTTAATATACATACATATATATATATATATATATATATATATAATACATTCTCAGGTTTCAACGTCAGCTTCAGTCTATGAAGTATTACTGCCTAGCTTTAGCCTAAGGGAATAAGGATTCTAGCATTTTCAAAGTCGTACCAAATGCTAGTTACAAAGGACAATGCACATGTCAGTATGGAAATCGGTTGCACACTTTTTTTTGCTATGCCACATAAGTATAAACTGCATTAAAAAGCTTGCATTAAGTATTATCTGAAATATAAACGCATATTGTAACAGAACTTGGGGTTATTGAGAAATTAAATGATTACAACGAGAAAAACAACAACAACAAGAAAATATTGTGACACTGACTGTTGAACTGTCGTTTGAGTTTTCGTTTGGAATGTTTTAAGACAGGGATATCTTGTATAAATTAAGATAAAACTACCACTGAAGCACACATTATTTTACAACTTTAACTGATTATCACTAATAAATTACGAATCCATACACGAAATATTAAGATTTCATAACTGCAATATATTTGAATGTCACATTGCGAATTATTATCACGTATTATTATTTAACCATTTTATTTTAAAAAGATTGGTATATTTGCTTTCTACCACCAATGGTTTATTTTATATAATGGTAACAATTAAATTAAAATGGAAACGATTATTCATTCAAGTTTTATGTCTTTATAATTTAAATTCAAACCCCAAGTTCTATAGAAGCGATTTAGTGTTTAAAAGTCATGCTATAATCAATATTATTTTTTAACATTTGAAATATTGACGCGAACGTCTAAAAGCGCAACCAAGAATGGGTATTCTCCTTTGATATCAACAATCTGATGCCAAATTCAAAATGGTTTAAAAATAATTTCACCTGATAGCCATCAGAAGTAACATATTTTGATATACATAACCATAAAACTGTGTTGTTATATATATACCTATTTTACTTACGACTTGCATTCTATCCTCACAGGGTCAGTCTTCGTGACTAATAATTGGTTAGTTGAACTGATATCGTTAGAAGTAAGAGGATCTGTAGTAATATCAACCGGTTGATTTATGGACTCAATGGGTGATGAAACTGTTTCGTCTAATATTTTATTAATAATCATTCCATTGCCTATCAATACAGGTTTTGAGGCCTCTAAAGTTTCAGCTTGAGAACAAATTGCTAAGGGCAACGTGTTTTCTTCACATTCCAACCGTCTTTTCGTTTTAAGAGAGAATTTCTTAAAAGACATTGTGATTATTCAAGAAACTGCATTTATAACAGAACACATTTCACACAATTTTAAGAACTTTTAGATTTGATATGTTATCATTAGAGTACACGAGAGTAGTGACATCACTTTTAAATTGCGCGCGACTATTATGAAAACAACAATACAATTTAAATATCGACGCTATGTAATATGTTATACACACATACATTCGGTAAATGTTATCGAATATAGAACTGAACACTATAACGGAAGAGGATGAACTTATCAGGTTATACTGTACCCAGTTCAACAAGTTAATTAAAGATTTTGCCACACTATCTAACCAATATCATTAGTAACCTAAAATCATTATAATGTAATCAAATAAATATTGTGTTTGAAACTTACATACCTTGCAGGCACGGCAACAATGAGTAAGACAATATCGTTTCGAGAAACCACAAATGACTGATTCAGAGTAACGGTTCTTCGATCATTCCAAGAAATTCCTCCATAAAGTCCATTGCATGTTTAGAAGAACACTACGAAACATATTACACGTTTGACAATGTCTGTGTCCGCGTGCTAGAGTCGGCATACTCATTAAACAAAAATACGTCTTTTCTCACTCATCGTATAGGTACAACTGTCTGTCATTGAATTAAAACATAGCGTGGGTATACGAATAAATTTCCATGTTAAAGTAATAAATACGATAAATCATATATTTACACCTACATGAGTCAAACAAGTTGCGGTTGAAACGTCATTGATCTGAGTGATCTAGTCGGGTCATCCGTTTTGGGTCCGAACATGTACTAGGCAAACCAAATTTTGAGGTAAGTACCTACTTACTATGTTTGTTCAAAGAGATGGCATGGATAATGCAAGCACAAATGTTTACGGTATTTTTTTGAAACGAACTAATTTTATGCGAAATTGGACTTACATTAAATGAATGTGCAGAGTTCAAAAATAGTCAAACGTACGCGTTGTTGTCATTAATTAACGAGTCTGATTGAAGGTCAAGTTTTTATTTACAGATTGAGGAAAATCTTGTGTAATATATGTTTAATGATTCGAAGAAATAATATACGGTTACTCAGCAGGACATATTTGCCTTTGCGAAACCGGGAATGCCCGCTATTTTAATCACAAATTTTGCTTCAAATATTCCGCGCCTTATCTAGGGGTACAGCGGTAGAGGTAGGTACCGGTGCAGGGCATAATAAGTTTGAACAAAAAAGCGATAATAACTACCTTTGAGTTCGTCAAACGGTAGGTGCTCTAAAATACTTAGCTTTGTGGCAAAGTGAATAGGTGTAATTTTAGGTTAATCTGGCAAAAGTAAAAGTTTTGGAGTATTCTTACCTACTATTCATATTTGTAAGAAAATCTGTCATGTTATATAGACCGCACGAAAAAAAAAAAAGGTATTAACCGAAAAATCATAATTTGTTTTGGTAAAAATGGTAATTTGGGAGAATTTTAATGTCGTTATTTATTAGTATACTCGTTACTCGTTGCCGATTAGGGGGCCCGATGACTCCTGCAGGAGACTCTACGCGGGGATCGTGCGGTCCATGGCCCTGTATGGGTGCCCAATATGGGCGGAGGCCCTGAAGACCAGAAGTCTGCGGATGCTGCGCGCTCCGCAGCGAGTGATGGCCATCAGGGTCATCCGCGGGTCCTTCGAGGCGGCGAGTCTCCTTGCTGGAACTCCGCCATGGGACCTGGAGGCGAGAGCCCATTCGCAACTGTACCAGTGGCGAAAGGAGGCGCGGGAGCAGGGACGGAACCCCGAGCCTCGTGAAATCGAGGCCGTGTGGCCCAGCTCCGCCAGGTCATCGTGGTGGAGTGGAAGGAACGACTTATTTATTTATTTATTATTTATTTATTTATTTCTTACATTACATCCATCATTACAGGTAATCCCAATTCGACAGTGTAGTAACATGATATCATTCATCTCTTTCACATCATCTCATATTATTAATTATATTTCAATAGTACGAGCAATAATATTGATTTACTCATTATAATAGCAATTTCCAATAATAATTATAAAATGATAATACAAAAAAATATATATATATATTTAAAACATAATTCAACTACCATAACAAATGTAATGTAGGGTAACCTTGACGAACTCACTCAGTGAACACGAGAACACATCTACTTTTTCTGCCACTATATTGAGGGTGGTAATAGCTCGCGTGAGGGGAGCATTGTCCAACAATTTAGTTCTACCCTGCGGTACCCTCAATAAGTTCGGCCGTCTACGACGATGTACATACCTATCTGGCACGCATAAAACTATACATTGTAATATACGCGGATTACTCATGTATCCACGGAACACTTTGAGAATGTATGTCACCGTCGCCATGTCCCTCCTAACTTCCAGCTTATTGTATCCGACCATACCCAATACACATAAGGTTGGATACATCAAAGGGTAGAAGGGGTACACCCCATACAGTCTTAAGTATCTAATACATTTAGATTGCGGTCTTCGGATTCGGAATTTCATTTTAATGCTCCAAAATGTTCAATTTTGAAGTTTAGCCAGGGCACCAATCCATTACAGTTACGACATGGAGGATGTGGTCATGAACAGGGTGCAATCAGTGCGGGATTTGGGCGTTCGTATGGATAGTCAGCTAACGTTCCGTGAGCACATAACTGACATCTGCAAAAAGGCATATACACGGCTTGGATTCGTACTTCGTAGGGCGGGGAAATTTAAGAATGTGAATGCTGTCATAGCTCTTTATAACGCTCTTATAAGGAGCCAGTTAGAAGGTAATGATATGATATGGGCACCGGCTCAGGCCAAGTACAGTCTTATGTTAGAGCGCATACAAAATAAATTTACTAGATTCTAAATGACCCGAGACGGCGTGCGGTTTTAGTCGGTTCAAGCCCGGCATAACCGCCCCCGCTGGTCGGTGGGTCCATCCGAAGGGATTTCCGCACGAAAAAAAAAAGAAAAAAGAAAAAGTAGATACTTATAAAGGTTATTCAGAGTAGCGGCGACAGCTTTGAAATTGTCATCTTCGAGCTAGCTATCTGCTTAGATAGACCTTCAAAATGATGCATTACAGAAATTTACAATATTTGAATACTGTTTAGAGTCATCCTGGGGGGTATCCGAAGGGATTTCCGAACGTAAAAAAAAAAAAAAAAAAAAAGGGTCTTACGTTAGCGAGATTGATTTCATTACCACGGCTACCACCTTATATCATTGACTTCTATGTATGTTATTAGACAAGCTGTTTAGAACAAAAATAGAGTTACGGTTCCTGGATTGAAGGGGAAAAGAATTCTGAATTTGGAACGGGACGTAGAAACAATATAAATGAGTTAATGAATTTTGACACCTATCTGTATGGGTATACCGCGTCTTTTTTTAACGTCATCAGCAACAAAAAGTTAGTGTAATATATATAGTCATTGCCTTATATCCTCAAAACATGAAAGATGAACTAAAATAAATAAAACAATTCTAAAAAGTGAAACAACGTCCATAGGCAGGGTACGTAGATGCTAGTATCTAGTGGTCCTAACTAAATGATTGGATTAGAAATGGAGACGGTAATTAAAAATGCATTTGGCTATCACAGATACGCACAATTATAGACGTTTATTGTTAAATTTTTCGAAGATGGTGCACTGTTTTAAGTGTCAACATGACCTTATTGACCTTGTTCCAAAGGTTTTTATGAATTAATCAGATATTTATGAACATGTCTTATGAAACCGAGATAGTTCGAAATTCCAGTTTATATCAGGGTTTTTGATCCAAAAATATCTGATATAAATGGAAGTAAAAACCACTGTATTATAATTTTTTTATTTTTAAAACAACAAATTGGTTTTGTAAGCAATCAAATAACTAAAAACTCTACAAAAGGATAATTGATTTCTGGATCCGACAGGAGTGTACACTGTCGGAGTGTCAATATGGGTTTCGGCCCGGTCACAGAACAATGGATCCGATTTTTGCTTTAAGGATTTTTGCGGAGAAATACAGAATGAAGAATACACCTCTGTATTGCTTGTTTCTAGACAAGATACAGAAGGCCTTCGAATGTGTTTCTCACGCGGTGATGGCACTGCGGTCCAAAGGGATTCCAGAATCTCCTATTGACTTCATCCGAGACATGTAGGCGTGTTCGAATCGCTGTTGGCGACACGGAACCCTTTTTCATTGCCGTCGGGGTACACCAAGGATCCGTCATTAGTCCACTTTTGTTCACCGTGGTATTAGATGTTTTGTCGGACAGCATCAGAAACTCATGATATGCGATGATGATGATGACATCGCACAGGTCGACAGGGGCAGATTGGTACGACAACGTGTGAAGACGTGGAAGGAGGCGGTTGAGAACGGTGGTCATAAGTTAAATGTGGCGAAGACACACATGCGGACGCATAGGCGATGACTTGGTCGAGCGCATGAACCAGGTTAAGTACATGGATTCAGTACTTCACGCGACTGGTGACATCGATTGCAGCGTCAAGGCACGCATTGCCGCCGCGTGGGCCAAGTGGCGTGAGGTGACTGGTGACATCTGTCACCCCAAAATATAGGTTAGTCTATAAAACTCTCATTAGGCCTGTTATCGTAATTTATTCTGTCATTTTACACGGCTGCGAAGCATGGCTATTACTAGAGCGACACTCGCAGGTGCTGGGTGTCGCGGAGATGAATATGCTGCAGTGGAAGTGTGAAGTCACAAGTGAAGTTCACGTGAGGCACAATCGCATCCACGGCAGCTTTTATGTCCGTGATATCGCGTATAAAATGCAGAAGAGCCACCTTCCCAGGTGTGGCCACGTTCTACGGTGACCACCTGGCTACATGGGTAGTGGCATGGCCAGAACGCCTTCACCGGGCCCCGTAGGAAGGGTAAAGGATATTTTATACACCAATAAGCTGACACATATGAGATCTTGAATATCGTTAACAAAATCCTTTTTTTTTTTTTTTTAGTATTTAGGACACGTCAATTTGACTTCACCTCGCCTGATGGTAAGCTGAAGGTAAAGTCTCAGGAAAGAGGGTCACCATTACATACACGTACCATGTTAATAATGGTGGCACTCAGCTTGACGGCCTCATCAGAAGAGGATTGTCGTCGCAGCACCGCGTGACACCCACCGGTCTCACTAGTGCTGCGACCACAATCCCCCTGCCTGGCTATGCACTTGCTGACCCCTGAACGCAATCAAACCGAAGTTGGATTACTATGGAGGGTTTTTCGCAATCGTGCACGGTGGTACCCACCCGGCCGAATTTTGTGACAAATTTGTGTCATCAAATTTCTACCACCAGTAAAACGTCATAAGCGAATGAGGGTTTTGCCTTTAAATGTTGAGTCAATTGGTATTAAAAAGTCTATTTCACATAAAATGACATATATGAGGTCTTAAAGTCGCAACTACGATACCTTATTTTACTATTATTTTTATCGATAGAAAACAATTCAGTATTTGCCATTTTATTTTCCCTCTGTTTATCAACTGATTTAATTTTCGTTTCGCAGTGCTGAGCCACGGCGATGATATGCCGAGCTTTTGTGTTATCAATAAAAACATTTTTGACCACTAGTTCACGTAGGTACATAAATAAAGCAATAACAAATTGCGCGTCTACGTAAGAAAGTGCAACTGTATGGAAAGACACGAGTTGGAATGACTTTAAATCACTCTCATCGCATCTCATTTTTACATTGTGGTACGACCATAGAGCAAATATGCTATATCTATGGTATGGTTATAAAAAGTAGGTATATATTCAAACCGCAGAGATCGAAGAATTTACACCATCGAAGATTATTAGCTCAGAATGCTCCCTTTGTGGAATTTATTTTTTGCCATTATGGGGTAAGTATGTCGTTATCCGTTTCCGTTGAAGCGTTCCGTTGTCTGTCTTCGAAACTTGTCATCAGATTTTTAAGAAATTTAAATTATCATCTCAGAACAAAAGGCATCTGTCTAACAATACAAGAATTTTGCAAATACGTCCTTATAGAGAACTTCCTCCTTTTTCGAAGTCGGTTAGTAAATAAGAAAGACGTTATTAAAGACTAGCTGTTGCTTCATCTGCCTTAAATTCGGAATGAATCAAGGTATGGCTACTTCTTCAGTTTCCAACCAAACATGTAGTAGATTATTGCATTGTCAGAGCGCGCCGTAGTAGCGAAGACCCATCATGGAGGACTGGTTAGAGAGGCGACACGGGAAACTCCTGTGTTGAATCAAAAAGGAGCCAACGTCGGAGTGCACACCCCCGCGAGCACTCATGGACGCCAGGCACTTCGCCAGCGTCGTCTTGCTCACGGCGATAGTGCGGAGTGCGAGCCGCTGCCTCCATAATGCGAGCAAGAAGTGCTCGAGAAGGAAACGGCGGAGCGGATCCGGGAGAGACCTGAGTCTCCGCAGTGCCCGCGAGGCGCGAAGGCGACTCAGATGTCGGAGGTCACTCAATGACCTCCGTCCTACATGAACGCAGACCTGGGGGTGAAAAGTGGAGCCGCTTGTTTTGCCACGCGCCCCCCCTTTTTCCGGAGACACCGTGGTTCCCAAGCTCGAGGGGACCAACTTCAAACCGGGGATGGCTATGGGTCAGCCGGGCTGCGAGAGATATGCCTCATCACCTTACACCCGACCCGAGATGGCGTGCGGTTTTAGTTGGTTTGAGTCCGACGTAACTCTAGGGTATCTGAGGAGATATCCACACGGAAGAAAAAGGTTATGTCATTGTTATATTTTCAATTATTAATTATGAAGAAGAAAACCTTTTTCGGGCACTGACTCATCAACGCATAGCTGGATTACCAAATACGAAATTAGGATAGGCTTCTTGTTAGGCGTAAGCAAGCGCGAAGAAAGTATTTTATGAAATTCAACATTTAATAGATGAAAACCCTTGACCTAAACATAATAAAACACGTGTATCAGCAATTATTAAAGTTCATTTGTTGTTTATCAGAAGCTAGTTTCGTATAAAAAAGGAATATAAGTATACTATACTATACATATTTGAAGTGTGTGTCTTTGTCCACGGTCATATTAATCTATTTCATCTCCATAACGATATTGTGACCAGACCCAGTAGTAGGAGAATTCACAAGCTACATATACATATACAAGCCTAAGGAAAATCTTCATATATTTTCTAACAATGTTTACTGTATGGCAATTCGTATTTATAATAAACTACCCGCCCAGCTCAAGACTCTAACGTTTAAGATATTTAAATGTAAATTCTTTTTTTTTTTTTTTTCTTGCGGAAATCCTTACGGATACCCCCCGCCGCCCAGCGGGGGCGGTTATGTCGGGCTTGCACCGACTAAAACCGCACGCCGTCTCGGGTCTTAAGACCTTAAGTGTTACCCATAGAGCATATCCCTCGCACCCCGACTGACCCTAGGCCATCTCCGGTTTCGAGATGGCCCCCTTACTTGCTCTCCACTGTGCCATCTGCTAATCAGAGGGACACGTGGAAAGCTTCCGAACAGCCCTCAACAGGGCCGTCCCCGCCTCGGTCGGAGTTGGCCGTAAGCGGCAGCGTCTCTGCCACCCTAGGACTCTGCCGTCTCCGTTGCCCAGGGTGCACCGCGTGGAGGTCCCAAACCAAGCACTCCTTAATTGTAAACTCTACCGATTCCTGCTACAAAAATGTTATTACTCTACGAAGGACTTCCTAAATGAACGCTTTGATTTAAAAATTGACTTATTCTGTGAACCTTGACATGTATAACTTATTATTTGACAATTTTCAATTATATAACTTTATTTATTATGACCACTATCTTATGTGAATTTTGAATGATTTATTATTTGCATGTTGACTTAATTTAAATTCATTTTTTCCCTAAAGACATTTTAATATTTGTACGCTGGAGACAGCAGAGTATTATGGCCATGATTTATATTTTGTAAGAACTTTTATACAATATTCTGACAAATAAATGAATTTATTATTATTATATATTATATATTACTTTTAAGCAGACGACCGAGCTCTGAAACGCTAACATAGAGAAATAAACGTGATGTAGCCTGGGTAATGGTAGCGCCAATGCCTCTCCTTTGGGGGTGACATTGTTACTTCCAGCTGATGTTCTCGGTTGTTACTCGGGGAGACAGAAACATCTATAAAAAACCTAATAACCTGATAGTGGTGGGGTGGGTAGCTCGACACTTTATTAACGGGCCAGAGGAGGTGGAGATGGTGCTTCACTGGTGTTTCTCATTGTTGTTTTTTGGAAGTAAAAAAAATTGAGAGTAAAATTAATGCTGAATCATGTATTACTTGTAACGCTATAAAAGCAATCTGTATTTTGGTTGGATTGGAACGTACCGCCCCGCAGATGCACTGAGCCACAGATACCGTCGCTCGAAATCGAGGTTTAAGTATTTATGTAACATCTAAATAAATTCTGCTGATTCTCTAATATAACAGCGTGATGATATTCATTTAACAAAGGGTTATGATTCTCATATCAACTTTTTTTTACACGTGGATAACTCTGTAGAGTTTGAGATTTTATAATATTTTACTGCTCGTCAACTTTTAGCTGTAGCGTGATGATTTATAGTCCAGATATTGCCCATGTCCGTGTTCTGTCAAACTGCACTAAATCTAGTAATACTAAAGTTTTCTATCAATAATAGATTAGGTAGATATTGCTCTACTGCTCCTAGCACACTTATAATAGCCTGATGATAAATAGCGCAGTTTCTGACCATACCCAAGAAGAATGTTTTACAAAACTTCAGCTTCAGCCGGTAACCCGGAGAGGAAAGCCTGCGCCAGAGCGTACGTTGATCGGCAGGCGTGCAAGCTAGCAGTCGAGGTTAGCTTGGGGCCGAAGTTAATAAGACCCTCGAGCACAGTCACTGTCGCAGTCATGTTTCAGATCAAAAATTATAGTATTTGTCCTTCTTATTTTCTGATTGTAAACACATCAGATATTTAAAACAGGTATACGCCTTGAAGTTGTCTGCACTGCACAATGTGAGAGGAATATTTAAGAGATAATTACGTTTCCTTTCAGGATATAAATACCTTATTACTTATGAATAATTAAATATTTAAGGATATTCTACACAACGCTATCTAAACCCATAAGTAAGCATAGCTTAGCTGGCTTTGTCTTATGGGTTCTACAATGCGGATATACAACACTTAGATACATATCTAATCTAATCAGATTAATCAGACCAATGCAAATAGACATATTCGTGCGTATAAATATTTAAGCGTGTGGAGGAACAGGGTGTGATGTTCCTCCAACACAAAGCGAGGCTCCTCCGACCAGGCAAGGTGATCACGCCTGGCGGGCCGCGGCCCGATGTGACGGTTGTCGTTGGGATGTTGTATATATGTTATACCAGCGCGCGAACTTCACTTTCGCAATTCAAGGATTGGTAGTGACGTAGTAGTATCGAATTAGATCAACTTGTTGTCGCTAGATGGCGCTGAGTATATATGGTATCGCCACATCACTCCCCTCCAAGACCGGAGGTTGATTGCAATGAGTCAGTTGTCTTAAGCTCTCTTGTGGACTGTGCCAGTGCCAGTCTTGTGTAGTTCCATTTCATAAGGAACTGGACCAAGCTGGTTCCATTGGTGGTCCGCTGGTCCCGAAGATGCGGGACTGAGTGCGGTGATGCGGTGCTGCGGTGAAGTGTCCAGTGAGTCGGAGTTCGAAGCGTCGAGGTGAGTCCTTGGTGAGCCCTCGGTGAGGCGAGGCGAAACCTCAGTGAGATGAGGTGAGCCCTCGGCAATGAGACGGGGCGAATCCTCTTGAGTCGAGGTAAGTCCCCCGTGTATGGGGCGAATGCTGCGTAGATGGGAGAGATGTGCTCTTCTTATTTAGACCGTATGTGCAATGACTGCTACGTAGACGGGAGAGATGTGCTCTTCTTACAAGAACCATATGTGCAGTGTGCTGTGCCTTAGAGGCTGATATGGCCGTAGGGTAACCAGGCTGCAGCGGTCGCTACATGCTGTGTGTCCCAGTTGAGGCTGAAGCTGCTGGATGGTGAAGACTTAATTACCGCTCGTGCGGAAGAAGTGAATAGAATGGTGGTGATAGGAATGCTGCTGATATGTTCAGCGAAGGTTCAGATCACGTCGGGGTCACCACTGTGGAGGAACGGGGTGTGATGTTCCTCCAACACAAAGGGACGATCCTCAGACCAGAAAAAGGTGATCACGTCTGGCGGGCTGTGGCCCAACGGTTATCGTTGGGATGTTGTATATATGTTATACCAGCGTCAGAACTTCACTTTCGCGATTCAGGATTGGTAGTGACGTAGTAGTATCGAAGTAGTTTATCTTGTTGTCGCTAGATGGCGCTGGGTATATGTGGTATCGCCACAAGCGGGAATCGAACCCGCGACCTCCGACGTAGCAGTCAAACGTTCTACTGCCACGCCACGGAGGTCGTCGCATTATGCATATATCATGCAGTTTTTTGCATTTCCTATTTGGTTTGTAGTAATAAATAAATATCCTAGGACATTTTATACAACAAAATCAAGGCCGAAACTAAGCATAACTTGTAATATGGGTTCCAGAAAACGGTTTACCTATGAAATTGCCGAAATTTTCTTACAAATTCATGAGTTCGTTATTCCTGTATTTTCCATTATTTATATTTTGTTTGAAAGTTGATTTCAAGATTTTACAACTCTGTATTCAATTTTGTTTATATTGGCTGCTTGATAAATTAATTCGATCTTCAAAAACAGTACTTCCAAAATGCTATTCATTTTGATGATAGATTTAGTATTACTTAACAGCTGTCACTTTTCAAAAATGTAATAAATGCTGTTTGTTAGTTTAATGTTGTCTCATTCATACACAAAAAAAAACATAAATCTTGGTCAAAATTTGTCATTCCTAAAAAAATGCAAAAATGTTAGTACTGAAAATTGGGTTTCCTCCAATTTCTTCATGAAAAACGGCAATTTCATATGTAACGACCTAATTTTTTTTTTGTGAATACTGTACCTACATAGAAACATCCAGACCAATACACATAGAGATTCGTGCATATAAATAATTCCAATGAGCAGGAATGGAACCCGCACCCCCTGATGTACGAGAGGTCTTCAGGTAATGCAGGTTCTTCAAGTATTGAAGGTTTTTTTTTTTTTTTTTTTTTTTTTTTAAATTGGAAGTCCGACCAGATTTTACTCTTGGCCAGACTCCCCCGGTTTACCCCAGCCTTAGGATGGCCGGGTCCTTTTTACTGTTGCTATATTTATTTACCGGTTTTATTATGATTAAATGGAGCGAGAATCAACTTTTTATATATTTATTACTAAAATTTAGAGCCTAATCGGCTTTACAGAATTGCTATTAATTTGGAAAAAAGCTAAGTTATTTGTTCTAGTTAAAAGAGAAGTGCTAATATTATACAATTTAATTTTTTACAGTCTATTTACTAATAAAGGTTTTAATTATTTTACGTTAATTCGAATGTGGGGGATATCTCAAAATTCTATTTGATCTGGGGAATACTCAATCGTTTTGTGTGTTACTGTTTGTGTGTTTTGTTTGCCAACGGTTTATTTTGCGGCTTATTACGTATAATAAGCTACAGAATGCCCTGCATGTTAAATTGTTTTAACATGTGTGTTAATTTCGGTATGAATGATTGTATATTACTGAAGTGTACTTGTTTGTATTGTGTTGTGTGTATGTATCATGTGTTTTGGTGTCTTGCAGTTTGCCTGGTAAGCGATGTTTTTGTTATTATATTTTGATTGTTGAAGGGAGCACAGTTGGAGTATTGAAGGTTATAGTTACACCAGTCCCCACGGCCCTTCTTCATTCGAGTGCCAATCCCAGTCGCATCCAAAGCTCGCACTTTGGAGCCCAGGGGTCGCTTTCCTGCTCTTCCTTTTATTGGTTTGTTTTGACTTTTATGGGATCAACTGACGTTTAACCTTCCAACCCCGAGAGGAAAGCCTGCACCAGAGGTTCCTTCGTCAGTCAGCAACGGCTTGCTGGTGAGGTAGACTTGGGCTTCGAAGATCTCAGTGGGGCCCCATATATGCCCTAGACTAGTATGGGACACTAAACCTTCGATAAACCGATGTTTTACTGAAACTGGTTTCAGCCATGACCTGTGTTTTAGACAAGGAGAAAAGAAACAAAGATAGAAGCTTAGGAAAGGCCTCCAGCAATCTCATTATCCCTACGAATACAGCATATTGCTGCTTAACAACGTGAGATATTAAGTGACAGCTGGTACTTCCTAGTGCAGCTTGTTCGTACTGGATAAAGTATGGTTCTGTTAGGTGCCTATGTAATTAATTATTTTACATGTGAATTATTTCTATTTCAATATAAATTAGAATTATTTTTATTAATCCAACGAGCACGTACATTAAGGCTTACATTTTTTTAATATACCGTGATGACGAATTTATATGTAACGGAAAAAGGAACGCCCCCAACTAAATGAACAAACGACCTGAAAACGGTACCTACCTGAGATAGACTGAATGCGCAAGGCGGAGGACCTGGTACTATGCGCACATTGGGAGAGGCTTATATTAAGGGTGGAGCACGGATGTATGCAGATTTTTTTTTTCAATTTTTTGAGTTGTAATAGTGAGGAATTGGTGCGTTATAATTAAACTTAAAATAAATTTAATTTTTCAATTAATTTGATGAATATCTTCTGCCTCCGAACTGACCTCAAAAATGAAAATTTTGATGAAAAAGTGTAATACATTTATGGCCAAAATGAAACTAATTTGATGGTAAATGAGTGATAAATGGCACACAATCATTTGATTCAGATGTTTATTAATCATCTTTAATCAAAATAATTTACAAAATACTTCTATTTTCTTACAAGGAAATTATTAAAAACAACAATTAATTTGTTCAAAAATCTCTTTTTGTCAATAATTTAGGTATCACGTACCATGATTCCAATTTGGCTTTACTGCACCTAATCGTGACTTTTTGTGCATTGAAAAAGGCAGTTTCAATCGTCACTTTTACAGCCCATTCAACAACTTGAGTGTTGCATGGAAGCCTTAAAAACAAAACTTCACCCTCACCATGTCTTGGTCAAACAAGTTTTTCATAATCGACAGTTTAATTAAATATTTCCTGCTAATTTCTTAAATCAATATATACATATATTGGAGCACTATATGAATCAATTTAGGTTCAAACAATCAAGGTGTTGAAGGTCGGGGTATCCTGCACACCGTGAGTTTACACCGGGCTGCCAGTTCTCGAATGTACTTCCCGTTATCACTGATCATTGCAAGGAGAATGCTCTCGGGGTGTGTAAAATAACTATGGAGAACCTCTTTTGATCATCTGGCAAGTACCTGGAAGCCTTAATTATGTTAAAAATGTATCGTGTACTATATACAAACCATTTTTGGTGTAGAACCAAGATGGTACGTAAACTTTTTCAACAAATGTAGCCATATTTATAAAGTTTGCTGATGATGTCTCTTTTGGTATAAACGTATTATTTGGTTGGCACGTGTGGGCCAATAGGCATGTGACATTTTAGTGATTTGTTAGCCAGATATTCTGAGAAATCACCTGAAAGTACTGCTGAGACTATCTTGTTTAACTAACTACTGTCGATACGTGAAATTGTTCTTCAATGCGGTTAAATTTTATAAAGGAAAATTTTCACAAGTCTTTAGTGCTTTACTAACTAACTTAACTTTGCTAATCGCTTATGTTGCAGTGTAAGACTTAGGCCCTGAAGCAAAAATTAGATAATGGTTACTATATAACTCGAAGTAGTAATCAAGTTGAAGAAACAAGAATCTCAAAGTAAGTTCGTTCACGTGGAATAAACATTACTCACTGAACTGGTTTTGACTTGGTTTGACTGCAAATTTTTACACGCATTCTTATACTTTACACCCCCATACTTAAAAGTGTTCACATTGATACCATCACAACCGATTGCCATAAGATGATGTTGGAGCATTCTTTCATGTATATATCATGAAACCATGTCATCGCAGTTTCTATTCTTTTCGCT
The DNA here is from genome assembly GCA_946251805.1 of Cybosia mesomella. Lineage (NCBI taxonomy): Eukaryota > Metazoa > Arthropoda > Insecta > Lepidoptera > Erebidae > Cybosia > Cybosia mesomella. The sequence continues at coordinate 20,276,072 of OX276390.1, read as the reverse complement.
GAGCCAACATGCGTCTGACCATTAACATGCCTGTGAATCGCAGCCTTTGCCGTGACATAAGCAGGAATTGCGTGTCACGGAGACGAAAATGCTGCGGTGGATGTGCAGAGTTACCTATAAAAGTCGTGTGAAGAAGTCCCGCATCCGAAACAGCCTTCATGTCCTTAACATCGCAGAGTGTCGTCTTTGCTGGTGCGGTCAAGTTTTGCGACTACGTGGGTAACAAATATCTAGCCATGCCACGTCCGCCGGGGCCTGGTAGGAGGGGGAGACCCAAGAAGTGCTAGTTTAACTTCGTAAGGGATGACATACTTTCCAATGGTATCACTACCATGGATGTCTAAGATCATGCGAAGTGGAGAAGGAAAAGCAGGAAAGCGGACCCCGAGCTCCAATGTAAAGGCCTCGGATGCAATCGAGATACAACGCTAAGATAATGATGATGATAACTGGATAATAATCTGAACTACAAACTTTAAGAAGGTGATCGTGCCGACGAAGGACTGATTTCTATAATACAGGTGACAAAGTATTTTATTTGGGCGGTTTTCTTACTCCTGTTTACTTTTTAGCGTCTTTTGCAACCCCCTTATTTTGAATTAAAAATATAAGATGATGCGTTTTTAGGTAGATTTCGATGGGGGTGTGTGTTGGGTAACCTCCTCGAGTGTCGCTCCGATTCCGATCCCGCTGCAGTCCGGGGGGAACGGAATCGGAGCGGCCGGTACACCCTGGGCGGCGGTCAATGGCTTCCCCTTCACCCCTTCATAGGGTTGGCATTGATTTTTGGGATAGGGTTGGGTATTAGTTTCTTGACTACTGTCGAATTTAAAAAAAAATTCTTCATAGGAGGTCTAGTTATGACCCCCTGAGTCCGAAATGACCACTGGTTAAAAAGTTTATACATATATATGTATGTATATATGTATGTATGGTTCCACTTCCCAAAATTTGCGGCACTCTCACGGTCGCAATTTTGCCCCGATCGCTTTCAAACTGCGGTCAAAAATTGGTTGGGTGTAAACTTAGTTTAAGTTCGTGAACGGGTGGAATCCGGCCTAAGGGGACGGTAGGGCCTCACTTTTTGTGAAATCAGATTTTCCTCAAAATTTCACGTTCCATGAAAGATATTCGAACCGTTCTAATTTTATCCCTTAGTATACATGAATACCAACAACTTTTAATTATAAACCTATAAGATTAAAACTAACTAAAAGTGGAGGGGGGAAAAACCAAAAATTTTCGGGAAAAAAATCATAACTTCTAACCGGTGAATATTCTTGTAGTCGGAAACATTTTTAATCGATAGGCCATTTTTAAGTCTAAAATAAATGTCTGAAAAGTTTTTCGCTAAAAGTTACCGTTTTCGAGAAAAATATTAAACATGTTAAAAATGTTACTGTGTTTACTTGTGTGTGTAAGTCCGTAGTTCTCTATATAAAATAATATTAATTGCTTCACGAAATCTACCTGTGCGTTCCCCCTGCGGAAACGGATTTTTAGGTAGATTTCGATGAAATCGATCTACCTATTGGTTTCTTGACTACTCGTACTGTCGAATTCTAAAAAAAAATCTTCATAGGAGGTCTAGTTATGACCCCCTGAGTCCGAAATGACCACTGGTCAAAAAGTTTATATATATATAATATGTATGTATGGTTCCACTTCCCAAAATTTGCGGCACTCTCACGGTCGCATTTTTGCCCTGATCGCTTTCAAACGGCGGTCAAAAATTGCTTGGGTATAAACTTAGTTTAAGTTCGTGAACGGGTGGAATTCGGCCTAAGGGGACGGTAGGGCCTCACTTTTTGTGAAATCAGTTTTTCCTCAAAATTTCACGTTCCATGAAAGATATTCGAACCGTTCTAATTTTATCCCATAGTATACATGAGTAACAACAACTTTTAATTATAAACCTATAAGATTAAAACTTTAACTAAAAGTGGAGGGGGGAAAACCAAAATTTTTCGGGAAAAAAATCATAACTTCTAACCGGTGAACATTCTTGTCGTCGGAAACATTTTTAATCGATAGGCCATTTTTAAGTCTAAAATAAATATCTGAAAAGTTTTTCGCTAAAAGTTACCGTTTCCGAGAAAAAAAATTAAACATGTTAAAAAATAATATTAATTGCTTCACGCAATCTACCTGTGCGTTCCCCCTGCGGGAACGGATTTTTTTACTTTGTATGAATAAAAGTGTAGATGCAATAATTTCTAATAGTCAATTGGTCTGTTTATTCAGATTTCATACGCTTACAAGTCGTCAAAGTAGTAGCTCAAACACCAACTTTTTTTTTAAATTGCACGAGGAGATACCTCGTTCAAGTTCGTACTGTAAATCAAGTCAAATAATATTTTGCATGGATTAATTTGAGCCGAAATGGCTCGAATAAAGTAATAAAGATAAGTAGTTTTAATTTGGCACTTGTTGCACACTAACCTTACCAACCTTGTTTAAACCTGAAAACGAAAATAGATGTGATTACTGTATATCTATCTGTCATTGTGACAGCAAAACCGATTTATGTATAATGTTACCTGAATATTTATAAATTTAGTATTGCTTTCAAATCGCGTGGTTCAGTCCAGAGTCCACGTCGCCACTTATTCATAAAATATTGCTTACGGCATTTTGCTCTGCCGTTAGTTCTATACACCGTCGGTAAAATCATCTGCAGCTAGTCAATATTGCGCTGATTTAGAATATTCTAATTTCGAACACTGGTTTTATATTTAGGTATACTTACTAACTTAATATGTAGGTATATCAGTGCAAATATTTGTATGCATATGTCTATTTGCATTGGTCTGGGTGTTTCTATGTATAATATGTATGTATTTACAAAAAAAAAAGTATATAAGTATGTTTATCCGCATTCTGGAACCCATAACACAAGCTAGTTAAACTATGCTTACTTTGGGTCTAGAGAGCGCTGTGTAGAATGTCGTAGAATATTTATTTATTTATTATTTATTATTATTGGAGACCCCACTAGGACTTTCGGCGCCAAGCCAACCTCACCTACAAGCCGGTACACCGGGTAATTACCGGGCGAAGCTCTGACGCAGATTTCCCTATCGGGGTTAGGAGGTTAGACAGCAGTCACTCCCAAAGCAAAATTAAAAGAAGGAAAAGTAATAAGCGCACCCCACTTTCTGAGGTGTAAGCCTAGGATGCAGCCGGGAATAACACTGAGATCTGATGATAACTTAGTATCAACTTATACGTCAATCATGTGATTGCTTTTAACTTTATAAGAAGAGATTGAACACTGAAAACATTATTTCTAAACATGAAACTATAGCACGGCATAATTTCCTGCTTAGGGTTAGAAAGTTCAGTGCCCCTTGAATGAGTTTACACATTGTGTCAATCGCAATACGGTAACACCTATTGTGTGTTCAGCTGATATTTATGCGACGTACAAAGAGCCACCATTGCCTAACATTGGTGTAGTTATGTGGACGAAGGGCTGTTTGAACCCCTTTGTATTTTAATTTTGTTAACAATATTCAAGAAAACGTCTGTAGAAAGCAAGTGCTTTCTATAGACGTTTACTCAAATTTACTGTTATCGAAGTTCTGGAAACGTAGGTAATCAAATACCTATCGAGGTTATATTTAACTATATGATTGGTTAATTTTGTTTGGTTCTGTTCTACTATCTAATTGGAACGGGGCTACGACCGTACTCCTGGCACGTGACCCCGTTCAAGATACAAGTTGGGCAGTAGAAGTTCGGTGTGAAAAAATTTTCACTCACCAGTGGGTCCAGCAGAAATTTAAGTTATCGCCTCTACCACTAACCTAAGTCCTAAGTCTCGGCCCTTACCATACACAAAACCATTTTAAAAACTACGACTTACAACGTTTACCATTTTATTATTCGGTAGGTACTCTATCCGGGCCTGGGGGTGGCGGGTGAGGCCACCTGTCACCCCAGCAGAAGCAGGCCGGGACGGTGGGGCGACTAGCGCCCCTCCCCCAAACCGGGGCAAGACGGGGACACCGTGGTTCCCAAAACCGAGGGGGCCATCTCGAAACCGGAGATGGCCCAGGGTCAGTCGGGGTGCGAGGGATATGCTCTATGGGCAACCTTACACCCCGGCGTATGTAGACCCGAGACGGCGTGCGGTTTTAGTCGGTTCAAGCCCGACATAACCGCCCCCGCTGGCACGCGGGGGGTATCCGAAGGGATTTCCGCACGATAAAAAAAAAAAAAGGTACTCTATCCGCGTCGGGGTGCGAGGGATATGCTCTATGGGCAACCTTACACCCCGGCGTCTGTAGACCCGAGACGGCGTGCGGTTTTAGTCGGTTCAAACCCGACATAACCACCCCCGCTGGCCGGCGGGGGGTATCCGAAGGGATTTCCGCACGAAAAAAATAAAAAATTAAAAGGTACTTTATCCGCAGTCAAAGTCGTCACTTGTCTGCTAAATAAGTAGTAACACTAGCATCAAAATCAATTTTACCTGTCAAAGACCTTGTTTTCGCCCATTGTAATGGACTCTACGTGATTGTTTACTGTATTTAAATTAGGCAGCGTGTGACTGATATAAAAAAATTGCTCATGATCTGCATTTGATCGTGGTACCTATAACTGGGGCTATTCTGCTAGGAAAATTTATTTGATATGTTGTTACCGAAATGCGACTCAAGCTGACTGCGATGAAGGCGAGATACGACGACGTGTTGCCTAACAGACTACCTAGTAGCCAAAGAGTAGGTACACTTTCAAAGCATATGGAAGCAGAGACTTCGCTATTTTTAAGATCAGTCAGATACTGACATTCAGGTAATGGAGAATCTATATCATTTAAAAAGACTGTCAACGTATACTGAACAAAAAGCTTCTGGCTTACCTCGAAATGAACGACCTAATCAGTGACCGGCAACATGGCTTTGGCCAGAAACGTTCCACTGGGGACCTTCACGTGAATGCCACCCGCTGGCTAAAGTGTCTAGATCATCGACTTCTTGAGGAGTCGGTCCACCTGAGTGGTCGTTGACGGCTGCACAATGATCAATTAGTGATCAAAGTTGGGGTCGCTCAGGGATCGGTACTCTCGCCTTAATTATTATTGCTGCACATAAACGACCTGCTCAAGCCTGGTACTTTTGGGTACGCAGATGGCAGCACAGTGATCGAGAGTTACAAGTTCAACCCCCGAGCCAGTGTGGGGCAGATCCACTCTCTCCAAAACGCTATGGTTGAGCGTCTGCGTTTGAATTTGTCCTTGATGGTGGTCTCCGATTGTGGAGAGCGAGGGAGCTAGCTTGGTCAAATTCAATGCTACTAAAACCCAGGCGATTTTTTTCTCTACCAAGCAAAGTAAATTTCAGCCAAACTCTACTTTCCGAAATGCACCTGTGCCAATAACTGACTGCCTCGAGCTTCTTGGTGTAACTCTGACATCCACCCTCAACTTTAGGCTTTAGCCTACCTTCCTTTTATTTGGTTTTATCCATTTCTTCTCTTTTTTATCGATATTAGCAACAGGCAGGCACGTGAGACAGATCGGATGTTTTGAGTGATCAATGTGATCATTTATAACCTTTTAGGTACTTAGGTCAAACCACACTTCATAAAATATTCTTCTGCTTTCTCGACCCAAAGTATAGTTTAACTAGCTTGTGTTATGGGTTCCAGAATGCCGATGAACATACTTATATACTTTTTTTTGTAAATATTATACATAGTAACACCCAGACCAATGTTAATAGACATATTCCTACATACAAATATTTGCACGGAGCGGGAATTGAACCTGCGCTTACTGTCATAGCAGTCGAAGGCACTACCGCTACGCCACAGAGGCCTTTGCTGCCATTATTTTGATAAAATTTATTAAATAATTTTTATTGCAGAATTGCCCCTGACCATGGCACTGTTACGCTGTTGTCCCCTCTGAGATAAGCATCACGCGTTGAATATGAACATTATGTACGTTCCACTTTTTCTAATGAATCATGTTGAATACTAAAACATAGATACATTTTATAGTTATTAATTTACGTGTATTATGCGAAAATTTGTCCATAATTAGCACTTGGTACTTGTTTTATGTGTTGGTGTTGCACCTCGATAGTTTATCTATTACAAATTTTATAGTAGTACATACCTCCGAGTGAATATTTCTTACATAACATAACTTCACGCCTGTATCCCCGAAGGGGTAGGCAGAGGTGTATTACACACCCACGATTCGCCAGTTATGTTAGCGTCCCAATGTAATAGGGGGCGAGCCTATTGCCATCTACCGGGCACATTATTAAGCGAGCGAATATTTCTTTTCGATATATTATCACATGTTGTTCAAAGTATACAAAGCAATTTTATTAGTGCAATTACTATTTTTTTAACGAATTTTTAACCGAAATTTTTCCCCCAGCCACTCCAGCGTAGCTAAATTGCTTGTCTTAGGAGTGGGTTCACGTCGCTCGCTCGGTGGTGTAATGGCCACTAAGTATTCATAGTGTCCCATCAATCAAAGCATGGATAGGCAAACCTACGCCTATATTATTAGGTCCTTACATATGAAATTGGCGTTTTGTAAGGGAGGAACATAAAGTCGTATTTTTTTATAAATTTTAAAATTTATTTATTCAAAGTGTGTACCATTGCTATCTATGTACTTTTGCCATCTCATAGGCAGTTCATTGATCCCTTTACTAAAAAAAACATACGGACGGGAATCAATCAATCTTTGAAGGCGCTTTGGTCTGCCCCATCGGAGTTGAATTTTTTCCCTTGCAAGAAGTTATCCAAATTTCGAAAAAAAAAATGGTAATCTGTTGGAGCAAGGCAAGACATTGTCCTGAAGCAGCAGTGGCCTAGAGCGATTGACCAGCCTTGGTAGCAGCTAGCAGCTAGCTTTTCCATCATGGTTTACAGTTGCTGACAATAGACATTCGCCATAATCGTCTGGCCAGATTTAAGAAAGCTGAAGTGAACGACACCAGCACTAGTCCACCAAACGCTCACAAGTAACTTTTTTGAGTCAATTGTCGCTTGGAGCAAGATTTGGCTGGTTCACCAGTGTTCAGCCGTTACGATGAGCGTTTCCGATTATCGTACAGGATCCACTTTTCGTCACAGGTAATGATTCGATTTAAAATCCAGTCATTATTGTGCCGGTTGAGTAACGAAACGCAGCAGTCGACGCGCGTTTGTCGGTTTGCTGCACTCAATTCATGAGGTACCCACCTTTCAAATTTTTTCACCTTCCCAATTTGCTGCAAGTGGATTAAAACAGTTTTATCACTAACACCGCAGCCTGCAGTTAACTCGGACGTGTTTTGTGATGGACCCGCTTCCACAATAGCCTTTAATTCGTCATTAACAATTTTGGTCTCCGGCCGTCCAAGGGGCTTGTTCTGCAGGTCGAAATTTCCAGAACGAAAACGTTGAAACCAAAAACGCACTGTGTTTTCTTTTGCGACACCGCCGCCATACACATCATTAATCCTTCGAGCCGTATAAGCAACACTGGTGCCACAACGGAACTCGTACTCGTAAATAACGCGATATTTCAAGTTTTCCATTTTGTAAACCGAGTGACGCAAAGAGAAAACCAAAAGGGGAAAAACAAATGAATTAGGGTTTTCAAAACACAAAAGCATGAGTAAATAGCTGAATAAATTTGAAATTGGAATTCCTAACCAAAGAGGCGATATTTGAGATCAAAGTGGCCAGTACGACAAAACGCCAATTTCATATGTAAGGACCTAATATTATACTTTACTTTTCTAGCTGTTGATACTTTCCAAAGTATCAACAGCTATATAGATTATTTCTCTTTCACGTCATTCTCTCTTGGTTGGCTATCTTTTTTCGCTGCTTTGGAGCAGGCAAAGAGAAACGCGAACATCAACATCCTACTAATATTATAAATGTGAAAGTTTAGATGTATGGATGTTTTTTACTCTTATGTAAAAAAGACGGAACGGGTCTGGATGAAATTTGGCACAGGGATAGATTATAGTTTGGAATAATACAAAGGCTACTTTTTATCTCTGGAATAGGTTCCCATAGGTAGCGGGAACGGGTATCAGAAGTTCACGGGTTAAACTAGTTAGGTATATTTTCCACAACGATTGCTCTGATGAGGATGATGGTAGTTCGGTGGTGGTTTCCAGCCTATGAAGTACTTACTATAATAATATTCAATCGTTAATATACGGAATAGTGTAATGAAAAGTTCATCAAATAAGTGGGAAGACAAAAATAAATAGTAAGGTTACCTACCTATCTGAGTTGCTTTTGCTCAATCGGGCCAGTCGAGGCGAATGAAGTTCGAAATTGGGCAAAAGCACGCCTCTTCTATATGTACTATTATAGAATTGTAAATTAGTTGTGCCTGGACATTGGAGATAATTAAATAAATTCTTACTTTTAGGTTAAATGAACGATCCTGATCACAAAATATTATAATAATAACCATCTTCCTGATCATAACCAGACCGATGCGAGTTCTCTCGTCTGAGCGAGAGTCGACATCGAATTTCCATATTACAGAATAGCACTGCTGATGTTCATCCAGTTTACGAACCGCTTGCAACATTTTAACGTCACTGTCTCCTACTTGTGCCTCTGTTACTTCACTTCCGAGCTCACCCAAGTAGCTATAGTTATGTAACTTATTTATTGTTACCTACAGCACGTTGCCAAGTATTGTATCAACTATTTAGTCCGACAGGTATATCCATTTTGATTACGTAATTTAATAGATTATATGGAATAGAGTCAAAGTCACGCTTGAAAAGGAATTTTTTCGTACAAAATAAAATTTATTGTCACATATAAGTATAACTTTTGCTATAAATAGGCTTGTCATTGTGATGACCTTTAAATAAGTCCTTGACTTAATGATATAACCGATACCGGATAAATAGGAAATACCTACCACGGCTACGTGTATAGGAAGGGTGTTTGGTCTCGGTACCGTATGGACTATCAATTCTCTTTGATGTAGGTTCCTCTATACGCATAAGGCCGTCTTAGCCATACAGCTTGCGCCCTCCCCCCCCCTCATTTTTTTGGAACGTACGGAGAACCATTTTTTTGCGGAAGCCTCGGCCTTCCTCTCACCGGTGGGTACACACGGTGTTTCATTATAATAGGTCTTTACCTATGAAATTGCCGAAATTTTCTTACAAATTCATGAGTTCGTTATTCCTGTAATTTAATAGCTATTTCCATTATTTATATTTTGTTTCAAATACATATTTTGTCGATACCAAGTCATCTCACCAAATTCAGAGACCTAATTTTGTGACAGCAGTGTGAAATATGTCCAGCCTAAAACTCGGCGACATTTTAACTCCCGCATTTGCCTGTGTGGCCAGAGAATCTGGGCCCAGCTAGCGGAGGGCGCCAACAAAAATAAAACTCAATGTTTATATTCTATTTGTTATACTTATTTATCTATCCTCTACCTACCGATATAAGTTTTTTGTTGCCTATATACTTTTGGAAGACCCCACCAGGCGAGGCCGCGGTGGCCGCCAAAGTCCGCCGGTAACCCTGGGGTTATCCTTTCGAGGGCTTACCCGGGGTGCCCGGCAATGGACACTTGGTAAGGACACCGTGTGGTTTTAGTCGGTCCGATTCCGACACGCCAACCCCATCGTCGGCACCGTTGGGGTGAAACCGGTGGGGGTTTCCACACGCTAAAAAAAAGGCCAGTAAAGTAAATGTTAAGTAGTTTCAAACATGAAATTATAGGCCTGCGCCTCCTTAGGCCTTGCGCCCGGGTGCCCCCTATCTATAGGATTAGGTATCAACGGTATACGTAGGGCTTGCCGCACGAGAAAAAAAGCTTCATTTACATTTTCCTTGGTTTTGTTTTGAAGGTCACGGCAGACGGCAGTCGCCCACGTAATAACCAAAATAAGCCAAACAAAATCAAAAATGGGAAGTGGCCTCAGCCATGGATGCCCAAGATCGTGAGGGCCTCGGATGCAATCGGGACACAACGCTAAGATGAATAATGATGAAAAAACCGGCCAAGTGCGAGTCGGGCTCTCGCCCATGAAGGGTTCCGTAGCAGCAAGTAAAATTTTATATTTGAGTTGATTGAATGGCCGGCGGGGGGGGGGGAGGGTATCCGAAGGGATTTCCGCACGAAAAAAAAAAGGTACCTAAATTGCGGTTTACGATATAAGACGTTTTAAAATAAAACCACTTACTAGATCTCGTTCAAACCAATTTTCGGTGGAAGTTTACAAAGTAATTTACATAATCTATAAATTATTAATTTTGTTTTAACCTTCTCTTATTTTAGAAGTTACAGGGGACAAACACACACACATATTTTACCACTTTGGAAGTATACGGACGAACAGACAGACAGACATGACGAATCTATAAGGGTTCCGTTTTTTGCCATTTGGCAACGGAAGCCTAAAAATGGAGAGTGGACCCCGGGCTCTCAACAGAAAGCTTCAGATGCGACCGGGATCATAGATAAGAGGATGATGATATCTAAGCACTAAACATTGAAAAGTTGATAACGGCTTTTTATGCTAGGTAGTTACTAAGCTGTTACACCCCGGCGTCTGTGGACCCGAGACGGCGTGCGGTTTTAGTCGGTTCAAGCCCGACATAACCGCCCCCGCTGGCACGCGGGGGGGTATCCGAAGGGATTTCCGCACGATAAAAAAAAAAAAAAAAAAAGTTACTAAGCTAAGGTAACAAACCATGCGCATGATGTACCTGATGTTAAGCTTGGGTCTGTGGTTCTTAGGTTCGCCGTCTCTGCATTTTTACAGAGCGGTTTATGTATGATTCAATTGTGTTATTGTGACGCCACTGGGCTATCGCCGCTAACGTAACGGACTGCTTAGACGAGGTCTCGAGTTCGATCCCCAGTCGCCCCGGGCACACACCTCACACCTCTGACTTTTCGTAGTTATGTGTGCATTAATAAATGTTAATTATCGCTCGCTTAATAATGTGCCCGGTAGATGGCAATAGGCTCGCCCCCTATTACATTGGGACCTTAACATAACTGGCGAATCGTGGGTGTGTAATACACCTCTGCCTAACCTTTCGGGGATACAGGCGTGAAGTTTTATGTTATGTTATGTTTAATATTACAAATATCTACATACAGGGTGAGGAAAAAGTATGGAAACCCAGGAAAATTCGGAAAACCACACGTGGTTAGTCGTGAAACAAAGGTCATACCCTAGATAATACTTTCAACGAGGAATCTAACGGTGACCTCTGATTTGACCTTGAACCCTTTTTTCAAGGTTATTTCAAGGTCAACGTTATTTTTTTAAATGGTACCCCTCTATTTTTTATACGGGAAACGAAAAGAGCATAAAATACGTCCGGATACGTGTTTAGGTATGAGGTTAACGTAACCCCTGAAGGTCAAATAAAGGTCAAAGTATGAGGTTCAAAGGTTCAGGGGATACGTTAACCTCATACCTAAACACGTATTCGGACGTAAAATTTTACGCTCTTTTCGATTCCCGTATAAAAAATAGGGCTTTCCCATTTAAAAAAATTACGTTGACCTTGAAATAACCTTGAAAAAAGGGTTCAAGGGCAAATCAGAGGTCACCGTAGGATTCCTCGTGACCTTTGTTTCACAACTAAAAATGGGCGGTTTTCCGAATTTTCCTGCGTTTCCATACCTTTTCCTCACCTGTATGTATACCTTTTTTTTTTTTATCGTGCGGAAATCCCTTCGGATACCCCCCTGCGTGCCAGCGGGGGCGGTTATGTCGGGCTTGAACCGACTAAAACCGCACGCCGTCTCGGGTCTACAGACGCCGGAGTGTAAGGTTGCCCATAGAGCATATCCCTCGCACCCCGACTGACCCTGGGCCATCTCCGGTTTCGAGATGGCCCCCTCAGGTTTGGGAACCACGGTGTCCCCGTCTTGCCCCGGTTTGGGGGAGGGGCGCTAGTCGCCCCACCGTCCCGGCCTGCTTCTGCTGGGGTGACAGGTGGCCTCACCCGCCACCCCCAGGCCTGCGCTCATGGAGGACGGAGGTCGTTAAGCGACCTCCGGCGCCTGAGTCGCCTGCGACGCGCGGCGAGCAAGTTGCGGGCTCGGCGGACCGGGAGAGTTCTAAGTCTCTCCCGGGCGCGCTCCGCCACCTCCTTCGCGAGCATTACATGCTCGCAGAAGGAGGCGGCGGCGGCCCACGCGCTCGCGCTCCGCACCATTGCCGCAATCATGCTGCCGAGCGAGAGGACTCCCACCCCGATGGCTGCCACGAGGTCACGCCTCGGCGCCTCCCACGCCGGGCAGTCCGCAAGCGTGTGCAGCCCTGAGTCCTCGCTCGCGTCGCAGTGATGACACTCAGGCGTTGGCTCCTTCCTGATCCGATGCAGGTGGTCCCCGAAGCACCCCTTCCCGGAGATCACCTGCGTCAGTCGGTACGAGAGGCTTCCGTGTCGCCTCTCCAGCCAATCCTCCATGATGGGCCTTACCGCCGCTATTGCGGCGTGCCCACCTGTATGTATACCTAGCTAATAATATTGATATAATTAGACGTAGGTACCGACGTACAAACATCTATTACTAATTACCTACACTATATTATTAGTGACCTAGGGTCACGATTTAACATCACGTTGTAGTTTAATAATCCTTAATTGAGTTTGACCTATACACTCGCTCGTTTCTTACACATGTCTATAAATACACAAATGATTTAAACTTTCATTAGACAATGGTGACAATTTAACATATTACAATGTATAATCATGGAACTAAATGACGTCATCACAGTCACAGCGTTAGTCCCGGTTGCATACTGAAGCTTATATGTAATTTGGAGTTCTTCGACTCTTTATCTTGATTTGGCTTATCTTGGCTTTTGTGGAAGCGGCTGCCGTCTGACCCCCCACACCCGAGAGTAATAAAGCCGGTGGCGGCGCCAGAACCTCGTCCGTTAATCAGCAGGTGTACAGCTAGCAAAAAAATAAAAAAAAGCATACATAAACGAACATTTATTAAAAAAAAACCTATCCAATTTCATACATTTTCACTTAAGTGCAATTTATATCTACAATAACTAAATACATTAACTATTAATCATAAGATATACAAAAATCTTTATTTTTATTTCAATATTAAACTATAGTCAATAAATGCATTTTTAATACAAATTACAGATAACTACGTCAAATTTTCCTTACAGGTACTGGCTAGTGACAAAATTACTAAAGAGTTTTTTAATAATTTTGTCTCCAATTCTAAATGGGTATAATACAGTTTCTTAGAAATAGGCTCTTTTTGTCGGGACTATTTGCCATCTTCTACCTATTTACTTTTATCTTTTATTTACTGCTTTAATTGACAAATAAAATGATCTCAATAACTGGTTTTAGTGTTATTAACAAGTAGATTTTTAAAACAAATCTGTGGGACCGATAACTAATTAAAATAACTAGCTAGTAAACTTGTCCATCCAGCAGTAGTTTATATTTTGAATTTTCATTCAATAATACATAATAAGTTAGACAAAGTAACTAAGAAAATTTATCCATTGGCAATTTAAAATGTAACTTATCTACATGGACAAAACATGTGGAATAATTCATTATGAGTTGGTTTACATATTGACCCAATGGGTATACATCATGGCCCAACATGTGCAGTGTATATTATGAGATTGTATATTTAGGTATAGGTGGTCCATTTGTGGCAATACAATACTGTCCTACATAATTTAATTTTGTGAGTAATTATTACCAGATATTACTGATATGACTGATACTGAAATACTACTTCTAATCAAACAGAAAGATTTATTACCACAGCAATTAAAAATAACACACAATAATTAAGCCACATGTTATATAAATTGAAGGTGTATCCTTTTATAACAAAAAATAGCTAAAAACTGGTATAAAATTCAGTCTACTATTATTAATTACATCTATGCTCCTTGATTTAATTAAATGAACAACTTACGGTTCCTTATTCTAGCTTATAACATGCAATCATTTATCAATATTAAATAGTATAATAATTGATTGTACTATTCTTTGAAAATCTAAATTATGTTATAATATTGTATAAAATTCATTAATAATTTAGAATGTTTCAAGTTCAATAGGGATTTGGAATAAATAAGGCTTCTATAAAGTATACTTAACTACTAGTTACATTGTTATTATCCTAATGTTTTATAGTTGCAATGTGAACAGTGTAATTGATGAAATTACTTTGATTTTGTGTTTGTGCTTCGAACAGATTGTAAAGTACATGTGCTGTAAAGTATGAGAAAGTCATGCAAGCTATAGAATAAAAAAAATTGCTCAAATGTCATTGGCTGAGAACGATATATAAATAGTGCCATGGCGCAATTGGCATATGTTCAAATCCTCATGTTGATGTGGTCAGCACAAAGAGATGACATCACATATTAAAACTCAAATAACTCATCAGATACAAGTCTAAGCAGACTTTTCTGAATTCACAAATTCTATTTTTAAATTAATAATAAGAAATAAAAATGTATAATATTTGCCAGTAGGTGGTTTGCAATGGTAATATAATGGCTTTGACATCTTAGCCACTAAACTACTGCTGTTTCAATATGTGTAATGTACAGGTATCATATTTATCAGAAGCTAAGATAGCAGAGATATAACATATCATATTTGTGTGTCAAGTTGACTCATACTCAATCAATGTCAATAGTAATAATAACAATTTGAATATTAAAATATAAAGAAATGCTCTGTTACAATGTTATCTCATAGGTAGTAGGTACTATGTTAGTAATACAGGTCAATCAAACAACAAGTCAAAGTAATACTTACGCACCTAACTATGTAAACTTTTGTTTCTCTTCCATAAATCAACAGATAACAAACACATAATACATATAGGAATGTAAGAAGATATGGGACAGAATAGCCTTATAATAGGAAACAAGATATGTTATATGCAGTGTATATGGGTCTTTACAACTAATTGGTACACCAAATCGTAATTTTTCACTGAAATTCAGTCTTGTTTTTTTAGTAATCAATTCATCAGTGAACACCAAAATTTTGTCTAATGGACAGTCAATTGTTTAACATTGTCACATTTTTGTTGTGGCTTCCAGGGAGCGCAGGAGTGGAGCGCGGGCCATATACTAGAAACGGTCTTTAGATGCATGCATGTCCGGGTTAGTCAAGTACTGTAGCTCCTGTAACTCTTGAAACTTTTCATGATCCCTAATATGGGCATAGTTGGCAGATAAACACATCAAATGGTGCACCAAACTCAATATCACAAGTATGCAGGCTACCATTGCTAGGATAAACATGAACTCGGCTTTTTCAACATAATCCTTGCAAAACAATTTGACTTTATGAGCTTCACAAATTCTCATATCTTCTTGTCTCACCGTTGATGGAAACATAAAATCAAACTGAGTGAAGTCAATACATGTTGAGTGGTCGATGTTTTTCGGTTTCGAGCAAAGTTTCCAGAATATCGTAAATAAGAAAGTCGTTATAACTAAGAAGCCCAATAATATGATCCATACAAACGTCAATATGTAAGTAATGATCATAAACACAGCGCAGGATATCCGTCCTCCGACACGAGCTCTCCAAGCTCGATATACTTTCTGCCTTGTGGCGCCTGTTGTTAGACATCCCAAACATAACAACATAAATCCGAGGGCTGCCATACATGCACTGCCTACAATGAAAATCATTTGCAGTGCTTCAATCCACATTAAACGGAAATGAAAGACTTGATCGAACATAAGTATGGAAAGAGCGGAGCCCCGGTACATAGTCCCGCAGAAAACACCAACGCCCAAACAACACATTATTGTCGCAATAAGAGTGGCATAGGGCACTCTCGTGAGACAGGCTTGACACGCGTCACCCATCGTTATCAAAGTATTAGGATTGTTCACAAATTAGAAATAAACCACTTGATAATACTTTTAATTCACAATTAATGTTTACCACTGTCACAAAGAAATATGTATTATTTATCTATCACCTACATAATTCACCTATCACTGAGATGCATTAAAGTATGACAAACAACTCTGACGTTCATAATGCAGATTGAATTACAATTAGGTATTCTGTTGGATTACAAATATATATTTTATAAAATCGAATTAAATTCATTGGCATTGGATTTGAAGTTTTCACAAGGGTAAAGAAGATAAAAGAATTTAATTTACTTAATTATGTTTCGATACTTATAGTACCGAGTTAAATAATGTGTTTCTGAACGCACCCTACGAACTGGCCACGTCAAAATGACAAATACCTGCTAGTGATGTGTTGTTTATGGATATGAATAGATACTAAAACAGTAAACAAAATCGTTAATTTAATTATAAGCTTCATTATAATTTAAATTGATTTGTTGATTTGTTTTTCGTGGACTTTATTCATCTTCACAGGACAAAATAATTATTATAGAGTTACTACCTTAGAGTATACATTTAAAACTATGTTAATGTATACTCTAAGGTTACTACTTACTTATTACTATTATTTTGTTGCCATAAAAATACATTCTGATGGAACGTGGGGGTCTTTGAAATCAGCACAAGAGCACGTCACACTGTTTGAAGGAATTCTACGAAGTCGCCAAAGTCACCTTAAATACTTAATTTCAAATTATTTATATATTTGATTGGTTTCAAAGTAATATTAATGTTTTAAATAGCTACTCGTACAATATAACTAATTACGTGAATAAGACTAAAAATGTAAGATTAAATACAATTATACTAGAAAAAGGGATTAGATATCCTAATGGATCCTAAAAATATTTAGATATTAAAAAATATTAAAGACAAACATGATTTTACAATATTTTTAAACTGTTGATTACTTTTGAATCGCTCCATGTTATTATAATCTCACATTCTGATAACTGCTTTGAAGTTAGTTAGTATTACTAAAAAAAATACAATTTACAAATATTGCCCATCCTTAAGCTTAAAGAAATTTCAACTGTTCTGTAAAGTAACTTAATTTCTGTTATCTAAATTTTATATTAATTATTAATATCCACATATTTTGCTTAAAAATACTCTAATCATTCCAAAATGGAAACACTTTATCATCAGACCAATCAACTTATTCAAGAAACATCAGAACTATTTCAAAAGTTGGAGAGGGACCCAAATAGTTTCAGTGATATAGAAAATGCCATTCAATCTAATATTAATGCAATTAGTGCGTAAGTTTCGGCTCATATATATTTCAGGATTAGGATTATCAGGATGTTTGAGTAAAACATGCCTTTTGGTGCTGCATTTTTATAATATATGCTATATTGGAAATACCTTGTGTTAAAGATAACATAGTCTTGTAATTGAATTTGAAGTTATACTTTTATTCGAAGTGTTCCTTATCAGTAGCTCATCCATTTCAGGAACTGCGAGAAGTTGGATATTTATGTGTACAAAACACCCATTAACCAACGTCCAATGGCAAAAATGAGAGTTGATCAATTGAAGTATGATAATCGGCATATTCAGGTGTGTATGGTAAATTGAACCACTAAACTAACATATTACAGCTGGATTTCACTGATGAATATAAATATATTTGATGCAAATTAAGTACATTTTACTCAATGTCATTAAATAATAAATGAAAACCTAATTTAGATGAATGAATTTCACAGTTAAAATCCAGCCTTAGTAGTTGAAAAGTAATATATCTATTTTATTTAACTAAATGGAAGTGAATAAGAAATGAAGAATATAATATTTTTGATTTCTTGTGACGAATTTGTTAAAAAAAACATTATAAACTTGTTTATTATAAAGCAGTATAGCTATAATGAATTTAGAATATTTTCTATGAAACTTAACATTTTTTTTTAAATTATTACTGTCTACTATATTTTCATATAGTTTTTATAAATCCTCAGGCCTCACTTACAAATACTCAAAATCGGAGGCAGAGACGGGAGCAGGAGTACTCTGACAGAGAGCAACTTTTAAGTCGAAGGATTGGTCATGATCATACTGCTATCAATGTGGACTACCTTGGCCAAGAGCAAGTTTCATTGCAGAATTCACACAGGAATGTTGATGAGATGATACACACTGGTAGGTATTAGCATTAACTGAAAAATTGTTTTGTAATGGTTTATCTAGCTGAAAATTATAGTACAGTCAACTAAAAAAAATGTAGACAACTATGACAAAGCACTGATCATGTTGGCGGAGTTAGAGGCGAAATTTTTTATAACTTGTTACTGCTAAGTAACGCCATCTAGTAAGTTCAATGTGAACTGCTAACAGAATAGCTAGTTGATGTTTTTACATACATATCAATTATAACTATATTTGTTAATTCATTAGAATGATCGTTGTACTAATTTCTGATTGCGATAGATGGCGTTGTATCATGTTTTCATTACAATTTAAATGTTAAATGAATGTGGCAGAACTACGTCAGTACTATAATCTACTAGCTGTTGCCCGCGGCTCCGCCCGCGTAGAGTTCTGATCCCGTTCCCGCAACCTATCGGAACTTATTCCCGGGATAAAAAGTAGCCTATATGTTATTCCGGAGTATAATCTATCACTGTGCTAAATTTCAGCCAGATCCGTTAAGCCGTTTTTCTGTGAAAGAGCAACAAAGATTCAGCCGTTTTTGCGTGAAAGATACATCCATACTAAAAAGTGAAAAGGAATGAATATCGAAATTCCGACGAATTGAGAACCTTGCTCATTTTTGGAAGTCGGTTACAAATAACAATACGAATTTAGCTAATATAGACTATCCATTCAAGCGTGGGTAGTCGCGGGTCATTGCTTGCATTGTACAGATATTTTTGATATATTCACATAGTTCTCCTTGCGACCAGCGAGCAGGGTCGTCTTTAAACTTTGTGGCCCTTAGGATAATAGGGCCCCTATGGCCTTGAAAGAGCACTATTTTGTTGGAATAGACAAAGAAAGTAAGTAAACAAGGTTCTACAATTATTTTTATTTATTTACTGACTGTAAATGAACAGGCAATCTATACATATAAGTATTACTTGTCCCGACTGACTGACTGACTGATTCATCAACGCAGAGCCTCAGACTAAATGAATATTTTTTAGTCTGAGCGCAGAGCCTATACCGCTGCAGCTAAAACTTGAAATTTCGGCAGTAGATGCTTTTTATGATGTAGTGGATACTAAGGAAGGATATTTGTAAATTTCGCTCGTGATTTGGCAAAATAAGGGATGAGTCCGTCATTTTTGAAGTCAGAAGCACGAAATTTCATACACCTGCTTCTGGTAAGAAATAAATAAATACGTAATCAACATTTTTTCAAATTATTATTTTACCCCTGAGTGAAATATGGGTTTGGTATTAGTATTTTTGAAGATAGAAGCTCGAAATTTCAGATAGTTGCTTCTGGTTAGAATTAAATGAACACGTGTACCAGCGTTTTTGGAAGTTTTGGTACTAAGGAGGTAAAATAAGACGATTGTATGAAAAGTCCGCCATATTCGAAGTAAGAAGCACGAAATTTCATATAGTTGCTTCTGCTTAAAAAGTATACGCGTACCGGATTTTTTAAAATTTCACTCCTAGAGGGCTAAATAAGGGATGAGCGGTTGTATGGTAGTCCGTTATATGGAAAGTGCTTAACTTTTGAAGTGAAATTGTATTCTTATACAGTCATATTAGTAGATATTTAAATGAATCTAAACATACCTACCTACTACTATTGGCTAGCCTGATTTTCGAGCGAGAGTAGAGTAACTTCACGCAAGTAAAAACTAATAAGCAACTAAGTATTGTAGTCATTCAATATCATTTGATTTTTTCAAAACCAATATGTTTTTCGGTAATTGATATCGGTTATCATTTGGTGATCTAGCTGGAACCAAGAGGCCCCTTTCGATCGCGGGGCTCTGGGCACGTGCCCAGTGGGGAAGAGGGGCCTGCCGCAGCGAGGGTCGTAGCTTTGTGCTGTTTGACATGTGAAGTAGGTCTTGGCTGCTCTTACCGTATACCTGCCCTCGGTATTAGCTTAATAGATTCCAAGGCACAAACCCTCTTAGATCTAAAACCGACCGATATTTATGTGGAATATACCTATGTAGGTATAAGTACAGTTTTCTGTCCCTTGCAAAAACAACATAGAACGGTCATAGTAAAGTATGGTGGAAATGTCAGGTAGTGTAAAAGTAGGCAGGCAGGCTGGTGACCAGATCCTAAAATCGACTATATCATGAAATATCGACTACATCATGAAATATTGACTGTTGATATAGTTGCATTCATGACATTGGCAATGGTGACGTCAATTTTTTTATTTCGTCATTTTTTTTTTTAGACCAGTAGTATCTATACTCGTACTTGCATAGAAGTCATTGATTATTAAGCGTACCGAGCCGAAGGCGAGCGAAGCGTCTTTGGTTTCAAAGTTGCATTTCAAACAAATCCCCAAGACCGTTTGACCGATCTCGACCAAATTTGCCACGGTGATCAAGTAGACAATACTGAGTGTCGTAAGGGGTCGAATGTCCAGATCGGTCTTACCATCGAGGAATAATCACCGAAAAACCAAATCAATGGAAAAAGTCGACCGGTCACGTTGACCTATTGTTGGATAGGCAAATCTCGCTATGCTCAAGTTTGGGTTGATTGCGAAGCTGGTAACCGTCCTAGTTACTATGCTTCCGTATTCTCAAACATAGTTACTGTTAAGGACCGTGGTTCGTAACAGACTATGACCTGATAAGGTTCCGAATAGACTGCCACTACTTCGCGGTCGCCTTCAGTGGACTGTATTTGTTGGATGTGAGTCGAAGAATGAAACACTTGGATGGGTGGACTTCATTGACGTCAGTGAGGCATCGGATGTACTTGGCCCAGCACTACTCTTGATCTACTACTTCCTGTTGAGCTTCCTTGTTCCTTGAGAGACTCTTGTTGTCTACTTGTTGCCCAATACCCATTGATTTCCTACCAAATAGTCCCTGCTTTTATAGTCTTTTGTAGTGCTGGCCCGCGATCCAATTTACCTCACCTCCGCATTTCCATTTATTTATAAAACTTATGTTTTACATATTAATTACATAGCATATATGTACATAGGTAGAGATAAGACTTGCACGACGATAGGTACTTACATCTGTACCGTGCGACGTCGGGTTACTGAATGACGGGCGGATTGACCCCTCAGGCTTATATATGGGCCTTGCCTCCCGCGAGCTACTATATAATAAAATGGCACCAGCCGGGGGAGCGCATATTCGCTTCTTACGGCGTGGGAGGCAGTCGCGGGGTGTAATTAAACTTACATACTAATATACAAAGTCGTATTTCCTATTTATACGAAGTTATGTTAGATTCTGAGCAATGCATTTACGTAATTATATTTACAATTATGCTTTTCGGGGAATGTACTTTCTTTATTAAATTTGGCTCTAACATACTTAATTACTCAGAAAACTAACTCCTAACAGTAGTAAGCTATTTATCTTAGCTTAATATCAAAGTTATTACATAATTACGTTTTAATTTACGTAAACCTAACTTTTTCATAATTTATTCATTATATTCACGCTTACTTAATCTACGTGTCACTGGCACATGTGTCTATGGTCTATTTGTGTCGTGCACATTCTCCCGCCGTCGCTGACCCTGGTTCGTCTGCGAGCTCCGTTGGTAGCACGACGATCTTCTTCGTAGGCCTCCTCAGCACGTGCCCGCTGCTGGTGGTGACGTCCACGACTCGTACCTCGCCGTCGGCTCCTGGGAACACCCGGCTGACGCGTCCTCGCGGCCAGGTGTTGCGCGGCAGATTGGAATCGCAGATGATGACGACGTCCCCGACCTTCGGGGCGACGCCGGTGCTGGTGGGCTCCCGCCGGTGTTGCAATAGGGGAAGGTACTCCTTCACCCACCTCCTCCAGAAGATGTCAGCCAGGGCTTGAGCTCGCTTCCATTGTTGGCGAGCAGTCACGTCGTCTGCAGAGAAGTGCCCTGGTGGTGGCACATGGCAGTTGGGCCCGATGAGGATGTGGTTCGGCGTGAGGGCCTCGGGATCGTTAGGATCAACCGAAACATGTGTGAGGGGTCGTGAGCTGGGATGCTTTTCCATCATGGTGACACGAAGCACTTTCACTGCTTTCACCATACGTTCCCATGCCCCCCCCATGAAGGGTGCGGAAGGGGGTATATACTTCCACACGATGTGTTGACTCGTAGTTTCTTCTTTGAGCGCGTCGAGTACGACCTCTGCTAGCTCCTTTTCCGCTGCCTTGAAGCACGTAGCGTTGTCACTCTTTTTCTTCGTGGTGTCTTCTATCTCGGCGGGGCGGTGTGCAACGAAAGATTTATACACACGCGGCTCCGACCTTATCCATGCGAGTGTGGTTCGCGAGTCGCTCCAATAGGTCTTCTCTGTTAACTCGTAGTCGTGTTCTTGGGTGGTTTGAGCCAGGCGCGCTGCCAGTAGTGCAGCTTGATGCTCGAGGCTCGTCATGGAGATGGGCTTCAGCGGGGTCGCTCTGCTCTTCGTGGCTGCTAGGTTGTAGCGGCCGTTGAGCTGCGTGAACCACCTGCACCATCGCTCCCGTAGCCCTGCTGGGAGTGGGTCGTCCCATTCCATCTTATAGCGCCATGTGTTCTGAAAAATACGTTTACTGGGAATTAATATCGGTGAGATAAAGCCGACCGGATCGAATGAGGCTTCTCGCTTCGTTGGAGGTCGCGTGTTTGTTTCCACTTCGCGCTGGATCTTCAAGTTGCTTGCGTTAAAGCCAAGATGATCTTCGTTGACGTGCCATGTTAGACCCAATGTTTTTTCTGTCTCTTGGCCGTCGAGTTCCACTGTAGCACTGCTGTCTTGTGGCAGTGATAATTCTTCAATCTTGGTGTCGCCGTCGTGTATCAGTTGAGGCGGCTTGTGCGGCTCGGCGGGGTTGACGACCGGAAAGTGAGGTAGGTACCACGTCCTTTCCTTCTGCGGTGGAATAGGGGCTGGTTCTGCATCGCCTGACTTGAGTAGGTTTTCCAAATCTTCATCCCTATCGAGTCTTCGTTCGAGCGTAAGCAGGCTCTTCTCAGCTTCCTTGTATCTTTCTTCTTTCCACGGCAGTCCGGTCTCATATCTTCCATCTGGTAACCGCCGGCCTTTTACTTCCAGAATCTGCAATTCACGCAGTTCGGGATCTTCTCGGGGGCGTCGGGGTTCGATGCCCAGTGATTCCAACTTGAAGTAATTCTTCACTTCATCTTCAATGGAGTCCTTATCGCGCTGTTGTAACTTACCGCAGAATGACACTGTTGCAGTCATTGAACTGTTGCATCCGTGTTCGGGATCTTCTCGGGGGCGTCGGGGTTCGATGCCCAGTGACTCCAACTTGAGGTCCTTCTTCACGGTGTCCTCAATGGAGTCCTTTACGCACTGTTGCAGCGTACCGCAGAATGACACTGTTGCAGTCATTGAACTGCTGCATCCGTGAAGCACCCATCCCAGCTGAGTGAGCGACGCCACAGGCTGGTTACGGCTTCCGGTGCGCAGCTGACGGGTTACGATGAGATGCCAGTTGTCTTGTCCCAATAACACTTTAGGTGAAGCCTTTTTATACGTTATCTTATCGCGTATGTCTTCCAGATGTTTGCAGCCGTTGAGGTGCTCTTCATGCACGGTGTTGGGTGAGAGGCGGAGTCGGTCCATGGTGTGGGCGGTTAAGTCGTACTCTTTATCGGCGTACTTCCCTTTGATGAGTAGACTGACTGTCTTGCTCTCGTGCTTCATGTCGCTGTTGACACCTTGGATCCAGATCTCCTTGGTTGGTCCGTCTGCCCCGATGACGTCGGCTATGGTCTCATCTATCAGCGTGATCGTGCTTCCTTCGTCCAATAAGGCGTAGGTATTGACGCTACCGCTTGGTCCTCTTAGTGTTACTGGTGCCATCTTGAGGTAGGCCTTGCGCTGACTGCGGGGAACTGCTGCTGTGGCAACTTCTGCCGTTGAGGTCGTGATGTCTTCCTTCTGTTCTTCACGGTCCCTTGGCGGCATATCGCGATGCAGTAGTCGGTGGTGCATTATCTGGCACCCGTTCTTCCCACAGGCTGGTGCTCTGCATGTGGCGCGTCGGTGGTTACTTCGAAGACAGCGAAAACAGACTCTGTTCTTCTTGGCTGTTTCCCATCTCGCGGTGTTGTCTAGGGCGATGAACTGCTTGCAGTCAGGTAGCTTATGATCCTTGCTACACTGTGGACATCTCTCTTCTGATGTCTTCTTGTTGATGGTGAGCGTCTGTTCAACTCTTCTGCTTCTTTGAGGACGATAACCGGTTCTTCTGTTGTCTTCTGTGTGGTTCACCTCTGGGAGCGCGTAGGAGCTGCACTTGTCTGCCTCTTCTGACAGGAACACAGATATTTTCTTCAGTTCTGGTATGTCTTCTTTCTTCTTTGCAGCGAAGTCGTACCACTTGTTTCGGAGTATAGGTGTGAGTTTCTCGATGATACTTCTGCACATCTCTGGACTGTGTAGGTAGTGCGGCTTCCTCAAGGCTTCTATGGTTCCCACGATGTTTGCTATCTTCCCAGCGAAGATACAGATGTCCTTGGCGTTATCGGTCACTTTGTTGAGAGTCTTGAGCTTCTCCATCTCGACGTGGATGAGTGCTTCTGGTCTACCAAATCTTCTCTCGAGGGCCCTTATGATCACCTCGGGGTCAGGTTGACTCAGCATTAGACACTCGACTGCTTCTTGTGCGAGTCCACGTAAACTTTTCCTTATTCTTGCGATATTTTCGTTCTTCGTGAAGTATATACCCGATTCTTCATACGTAGTCTTGAAGGCGAGCCATTCTGTGCTGCTGCCGCTGAAGATCGGTAGTTCTCGTATATACTTGGGCGGCTCCCTGTTGCATCTCATAGCCTGGGATAGGGCCGCGGTGAGCGTAGCTACATCGATCACGGAGTTCTTCACTGGGGCACTTCCTTCTGATTTTTCCTGGGTTTGACACTTCTCCACTAGTTGACCCCTATCTTGGCAGGTCTGAGTGTTTTCCTCGATGTCTTGCCCCTTTTCCTTCAGGTTTGGTGCCGCAGCGTCATCCTTCTGTAGCCACGTGTTAATACGTACCGATGCCAGATCTTCCTCAGACCCGTCGTCGCTGCTCTCGTCCTGCAGTAGCCGCTGTAGACGGATCTGTTCTATCTCTGCTTCGGCTTGTATTTGCTTGAGCTTCAGTTCTGCCAAGCGTTGTTTGACCTCCAGTTCCTTCTTCTTTCTTGAACTGGTGGAGCGGCGTGACCTCGTGTCCAAAGGCCGCATGGTGCGCTGTGAGCTAGGCTCTCCATATACAACAGCGCGGGAGTGGGGCGATCCTTTTTCTGTCGTCCCCGACTCTTCAGTAGTCACAGTTGTGCTGGACGTGGTCTGCTCGGTGCTGACTGTGGCTTCCGACGCACCACTGTCCGCATAACTTCTGGCCTCTTCCGTGGCCGCAGGGTGTAGTACTGATCTTGGTACTGGTGCTGATGCAGATGCCGGTTCCTCTTCCTGACGGCGCTTCCCTCCATCCCTGGTGAGAACCATTCTTCTTTCTTCAAGTTTATACTTACCTGGAATTCCGACGGATCGTGGACTTTATTCCTACCCTTCGACCCGGTTCCAATGGGCCATAGACGTTCGTGACAGACTATGACCTGATAAGGTTCCAAATAGACTGTCACTTCTCCCTTAGTTGAAGAACGATGAAACGTCTACGGCTGGCAGTTAACTTGAAGTTGACCTGGATCTTCGGAGGACCGTGGACTTTATTCGGCTCCGAAGGACCAATGTTAAGGACCGTGGTTCGTAACAGACTATGACCTGATAAGGTTCCGAATAGACTGCCACTACTTCGCGGTCGCCTTCAGTGGACTGTATTTGTTGGATGTGAGTCGAAGAATGAAACACTTGGATGGGTGGACTTCATTGACGTCAGTGAGGCATCGGATGTACTTGGCCCAGCACTACTCTTGATCTACTACTTCCTGTTGAGCTTCCTTGTTCCTTGAGAGACTCTTGTTGTCTACTTGTTGCCCAATACCCATTGATTTCCTACCAAATAGTCCCTGCTTTTATAGTCTTTTGTAGTGCTGGCCCGCGATCCAATTTACCTCACCTCCGCATTTCCATTTATTTATAAAACTTATGTTTTACATATTAATTACATAGCATATATGTACATAGGTAGAGATAAGACTTGCACGACGATAGGTACTTACATCTGTACCGTGCGACGTCGGGTTACTGAATGACGGGCGGATTGACCCCTCAGGCTTATATATGGGCCTTGCCTCCCGCGAGCTACTATATAATAAAATGGCACCAGCCGGGGGAGCGCATATTCGCTTCTTACGGCGTGGGAGGCAGTCGCGGGGTGTAATTAAACTTACATACTAATATACAAAGTCGTATTTCCTATTTATACGAAGTTATGTTAGATTCTGAGCAATGCATTTACGTAATTATATTTACAATTATGCTTTTCGGGGAATGTACTTTCTTTATTAAATTTGGCTCTAACATACTTAATTACTCAGAAAACTAACTCCTAACAGTAGTAAGCTATTTATCTTAGCTTAATATCAAAGTTATTACATAATTACGTTTTAATTTACGTAAACCTAACTTTTTCATAATTTATTCATTATATTCACGCTTACTTAATCTACGTGTCACTGGCACATGTGTCTATGGTCTATTTGTGTCGTGCACAGTTACACATAAATGAATACCGTTTTAAGTAGGTGTTAGTGAATGTACTAGTTTAAAAACATAGCCTCAACAAGATCATTTCAAGTTTTCTTACACCCAACTAATTAAAGTAGGTAACACCCGCTGCTTACTAGTTAATCTGTGACCTAAGTACCTTACCGCGACTGGATGTAGGTAATAGGCAAACACCCTTGACCGCTACTGTGTAGGCTGGTAGGTATATGACATAATACCTTCGTCGTGGATACGCTTAGAATCTAATGATTTAGGTCAAATTAATATTTCTCAGAACTCCAACAGAAGAACTCCAAGATAGGTATACTTATCTATAGGGACATATTTAGGTAATCGCATAAACGTATAAAAATCTTTACTTTGATGTGATACTATTATATATTTGTCTAACTTTTGTAATTGTTATCCAATGTACTCTATCTAAATGTAATTTATGAATACAATGTATCAGGAAGAGTTGTACCTAACCAAAGGACTCATAAACTACCTCACGTATTGCCAGACTTAAATAAATACGATGTTGAAACGTACAAAGGAACAAAAAGTGTTGGAACTAAGTAACTGTTTTTTTTTTTATCGTGCGCAAATCCCTTCGGATACCCCCCCGCCGGCCAGCGGGGGCGGTTATGTCGGGCTTGAACCGACTAAAACCGCACGCCGTCTCGGGTCTACAGACGCCGGGGTGTAAGGTTGCCCATAGAGCATATCCCTCGCACCCCGACTGACCCTGGGCCATCTCCGGTTTCGAGATGGCCCCCTCGGGTTTGGGAACCACGGTGTCCCCGTCTTGCCCCGGTTTGGGGGAGGGGCGCTAGTCGCCCAGGAGGGGCGCTAGTCGCCCAGGAGGGGCGCTAGTCGCCCAGGAGGGGCGCTAGTCGCCCATGGAACTAAGTAACTGGCATTTTATTTGTCAACCCTTTTATGTATCTCCTAAGCTACAATATATTTTTCTGTTACCTGGAGCTACGCCCGCCTAAATACATAGTCGTTAAGTTTTCTGAAATTTTTAATTTTTCTGTGCATTTTCTGTTTTTTTCTTAATGTAAGAATCTTCTGCAAAGTATTAAAAAAAAGGATTAATGAAGTCGGAACAGTCCTTGTCAAGTTATGGTGTGAACAAAGGAAACAGGGATTTATTTATCTTCTTCTTCTTCTTTTAGTTAATGGCTTCTGCAGAATCACCGCAATTTCGCCAATGTCAAGTAAAATATAGTAAATGTTTATAAAATTATATTAATCTAAGCATTTCAAATTAACGGCAACGTCGTACGGTTTTCTCAAAGAGTATCAAAATATAATAAATGTTTAAAAAATTATTAATGGCGAAGACGCCAATGTCAAGTCCATCTATACAGTCGAGAGTCAAAAGTCAAAGTCTTTAGATTTATTTATTAGCTAACATTTTTTTCAATATGTCAATCGCGCCAATTACATACGACTGACAGTATGTCAAACGCCATAAGGTTACATTATAAAAGTTACTATGGTAGTTAGTAGTATGTAGGTAGTATGGTAGGTAGTGTTTAAATTTTCTAATTTTCCGCCCAACTTTCTTAACTTTTTTTCATAAGAACCTCCTTTTTTTTTCGTGCGGTAATCCCTCCGGATACCCCTCCTCCGGCCAGAGGGAGTGGTTATATCAAATTCGAATCGACTAAAACCGCACGCCGTCTCGGGTCTTCTGACGCCGGGGTGTAAGGTGGCCCATCAGGTATTTCCCTCGCACTCCGGCTGACTCAGGGCCATCTCCGGTTTTGAGATGCCTACTTACACAATAATTATGGCAAAGTGCAATATTATGGAAGATATTGTGCTGTTAATGGTTGCTTGAATTCTTCAATAACGCACCCAGAGATAAGTGGATACGATGAAAAAAGTAATAAAGGAGTATATACGAGGGTCAAACTGAAAGTTCTTAGAACTGGCCACTTATAAACAATATAATAAAAAAATAATTCTAAAATTTGAAAATAGAACTCTTTGCCAATATTACTGAGTATATATTTCATTCATTTATCATTTGTTTAACGATTTGGCGGCAAATTGAAAATTGTCTGTGTCACGTTAACATGAATTTAACACGAGAAAATTTTCGTGCAATGATTTTTTATGACTTTCGATGTCATTTAAGTCAACAAGAAAGTTATGATAGACTACGATTGGCCTTTCACGATGAAGCCCCATCTCGTGCGACTGTTTACAACTGGTTTAATGAGTTTAAACGTGGTCGCACTAATCTCACTGATGATTTACGTAAGGGACGGCCTTCTACGGCGACGACTGAAAATAACATCTGTGTTGTGCGGCGTATGATAGAGACTGACAAAAGAGTGACCTATCAGCAGATTCGGACAAGCTTAGGCATCGGTATGAGTCAAGTGCACAAAATCCTCCACGAACATTTAGCGGTCAGGAAGCTTTGCGCCCGGTGGATACCTCATAATTTGACTGAGGCTCAAAAACTCCATCGTGTGGATTGGTGCCGTAAAATGATTGAAAGATTTAACGGAGGTGACTCTAATGCTGTGTTCGACATACTAACAGGTGACGAAAGCTGGATTTACTGTTATGATCCTGAAACCAAAAGACAATCTGCTCAGTGGGTGTTTCCTTTCGAGGAGTTGCCAACTAAAGTGAAGAGAGATCGAAGTGCGGGAAAAAAAATGGTGGCCTCGTTCTTTGGAAGGATAGGTCATTTCGTAACAATTGTGTTCGAGGATCAAAAAACAGTTTCTGCAGAATGGTACACTACCAATTGTTTGCCACTTGTCTTGGAAAAAGTTCGAGAGAAACGACCTCGCAGTAGGATCCTCCTTCACCACGACAACGCCTCGTCGCACACCGCCAAGCGAACGATCGACTATTTGGCGACATCAAACGTTGAATTACTGGGTCACCCGCCGTATAGCCCCGACCTCGCGCCTTGTGATTTTTATTTATTTCCAGAAATTAAAGAAAAACTTAAAGGAAAGCGGTTTATGAATGCTGAAGAAGCGGTGGCTGCGTATCGCGATGCCATTGAAGAGACCCCTAAGGACGAGTGGGCAAAGTGCTTTTCCCAGTGGTTCCATCGCATGCAGCGGTGTATTGACGTGAATGGAGAATATTTTGAAAAGATATAATAAAACTAATAACTGGCTAATGTAATCAGTTTTTGATTTTCTAAGAACTTTCAGTTTGACCCTCGTACTCACGTTAAAGCTAGTAGGTTAGGCTAGCCGCAGTGGAAGAGTACTGGGCCCATAACCTATGATAAATTGAGGAATTAAATGAAATAACTATTACTGAATAAATTAAACTTATATTTTGCTGAAGCAGACACCGATACATGTTATCCATATCCAATAACCTAAACAAGAGTGTTGTAATCAGCAATAGACATAAACAATTTTAACCATAGATAATTAATATCTTAACAGTTTCTTAGACTAGGCTATCTACTTATAATGTACTTACCTTACGTATATTACTTACATAATATCATTGAATATTGAGTTACACGAAATATCATCATGAAATGATTATGAGAGTAAAAAAATATTGGAAGCATTGTAAGGTTTACGGTAAGATTTTATCCTTGTAGGATTAGTGGCGATAGCCCAGTGGCGTATCTAACGGACTGCTGAGACGAGGTCTCGAGTTCAATCCCCAGTCGCCCCGGGCACACACCTCTCACTTTTCGTAGTTATGTGTGCATTAAAAATGTTGATTACCGCTCGCTTAGTAATGTAACCTTAACATAACTGGCAAATCGTGGGTGTGTAATACACCTCTGCCTACGCCTTCGGGGGCAAAGGCGTGAAGTTATGTATGTTATGTAAGATTTACGACGGGTGAAGTCGCGGGCACAGCTAGTAAAAATATAATAGTTACAATCACTAAACAACAAAGCAACTCAAGTAGGTAGATGAAATTAAAATACTGTAGGCAGGCAGCCCGGTACTTAATTCAAGAAAAGGCCCGAGAGACACAATACTGTTGTTCTTAGTATACTGTGGTGTCACTAACCCGACTTTGTTTTATGTAGGTATATAGATGTTACGGGGACACCGTGGTTCCCAAACCCGAGGGGGCCATCTCGAAACCGGAGATGGCCCAGGGTCAGTCGGGGTGCGGGGTGTGTGTTGGGTAACCTCCTCGAGTGTCGCCCCGATTCCGATCCCGCTGCAGTCCGGGGGGAACGGAATCGGAGCGGCCGGTACACCCTGGGTGGCGGTCAATGGCTTCCCCTTGACCCCTTCATAGGGTTGGCATTGATCGTCGGCCAATACCCAACGTGGCGGGAACACATCGCTCTCCGTACTCCTCTGCTTTCAGAGGAGACAGGATGAGCGATGCTGTTAGTGGTGAGATGGCCCAGGGTCAGCCGGGGTGCGAGGGATATGCTCTATGGGTAACCTTACACCCCGGCGTCTGAAGACCCGAGACGGCGTGCGGTTTTAGTCGGTGCAAGCCCGACATAACTGCCCCCGCTAGCCGGCGAGGGGGTATCCGAAGGGATTTCCGCACGATAAAAAAAAAAAAAAAAAAAAAGGGTCAGTCGGGGTGCGAGGGATATGCTCTATGGGCAACCTTACACCCGAGTCTTAAGA
This sequence comes from Cybosia mesomella, assembly GCA_946251805.1. Lineage (NCBI taxonomy): Eukaryota > Metazoa > Arthropoda > Insecta > Lepidoptera > Erebidae > Cybosia > Cybosia mesomella. The sequence continues at coordinate 20,244,765 of OX276390.1, read as the reverse complement.
TCCGAGACGGCGTGCGGTTTTAGTCGGTTCAAGCCCGACATAACCACCCCCGCTCCGGCGGGGTAGTATCCGAAGGGATTTCCGCACGAAAAAAAAAGGTATATAGATGTTAGAATAGTGTGTACGGGGCCCCGCCAAGATCTCAGGCCGAAGCCAACTTCCGCTTGCAAGCATTTATACCTGCTGATTGACGGACGAGGCACTGGCTCAGGCGGGCTAAAAGCAGCCTATGCGCGCAATTTTATAATTTGGGCTCAAGAGTCTCTCTCCGAGAAAAGTTTAAGGAAATAAACATTCTAACTGTAAACAGTATATTTTCGAAAATCTTTTGATGTTCGAAAAAATATTTCCAGTTTTTTAAAACTGTGGTATACATAACATGAATGCCAGACATAAAACCATCTTGTGGTTTGTGATAGTCGATTCCACAAGATCAGTAATTCCTTCCGGAATATCTATATAGGCTTCTACAATAAGCTCCCTAGTGAAATAAAGGATATACCTCTTCATAAATTTAAAAGTCAAATTAAAACTAAACTTTTCTAAAAAAGCCTTTTATAAATTTCAAGAATCAATCAATCAAAGTTCGAATATTAACTGGTTGCTCTCTCTCTATGCTACTCAAATAAAATATTGTAATTAGATTAAGTAAACATAGTTGCGAATATACCAAAAAAAAACAGCCCGCTGTTTCTTGCCGGAGTCTTCTCAGGACAGGGCCGCGTTTCGAACCGGTGATATATTTACTAAACATTTGTCTTTTTTAAACGTTTTGTAAGTACCGTTGTAATCGTCTATATAGAATAAATGATTTTGACTTTGATTTGATTTTTGATTTTTTGGGGGCGTCAGACGACAGTCGCTCCCTTATAAGCCAGATTATCGAAAGGAGGAATACGAGAACGGATCCCGATATCGAAAAAGCTAACTTTAAATGCAACCGGTATTGGGTATTAGGTAGTACGATGAATTGCTATTATTAATTGAAATGATCTAACAGCAATAAGTTTAGTGCTTTTGAATTATGTTTCCATTAAGATACAGGATGCACGCAATTATTAATCAGTGAACAATCTTGCAACCTTGCATTCATTCTGTAACTATACATGTTTTGGTTATGTGTCCAACGCGCTTAATAGTACCTAATCAAAGTAATTGTGCTGTCAGTCACAACAATGAACGACAATTAAATGGTTAACTAATTAATTTACCGCAATTTCCTTCTACATCCATTTGTGAGCTGATCCAACTACCTTAAATACGTAATAGGTTATATGACCAACAACACTTCTTAAAATAGTGTTCAGTTTTATAATAACATATTTAAACTTCATTTTAGTGTCACAAAGATACGTAGGGGCACAGATTACATGTAGGGGTTAATTATCCAATTCGAGGTTTTTACTAGTACTAAGGCTTTGAAGAGTTACACTATCCATATACTGGCTTCACCGTCAGATGAGCTCTATGGTGACAAAGCAATGCATTATCATTCGGATGTCATAATATCGTTTCAAAAGGTTTCAAATCGATACCACAAATTAGAAGCTGACTAAATTCAACTCCCAAGATTTGTTTACGTACCTACGTAGTACTAATTACAGTTACAGTTAATAATTACTGTTGAAGATATTAAAAACGTGTTAAATCCAGGAAACAATGCAGACTAGATTTCACACACACGGGATGCTTCATGCACCGGGTCATATAAACATTTCTGTATGAACTCAGCCCTCAAACACTTATAAAATTAGCGAAGTTTATACCAAACTCTTTGAGAATGTTCATTTTCGGCTGAATCGGTTCAGTGATTTTCACGTGATGCTAAAATATCCATCCAACTTGTGTGTGTTAACAACATATAAATCTGAAATGGCATTTTCGGCATTGGTCGCTCTTCTAGAACATCATAGAAATAATTGTTTTGAAAAGAAAATATACAAAGCAGATAGGTGCATAGTTCAGTTTTTTCCTCCCTCGTTACGATTTATAAGATGTAGGTATAGATTCTAATACTGGTTTACATCGATCGACCATCTTTTGTTACAATGTAAGTACTACCGATCTACACACAATGTTTTTAAAGCTACTACTGTTCGATGTGCCTTGGAAGGTGTGGTCATACACAATAAAAAATGCAAAGTATTAAGTTGTTTCAAGTGTTCGCTACGCGGCGTTGCGAGCGCCGCACGTATATGTTGCTCTTCAGGAAAAACATAATTACAAAAATGTGTTTGTTTATAATAATTATCACTATGACTGTCGGTTATTTTTTTCAAGATTAAGTGAAAAGACGGATAAGGTAAGCGTGCTCTTAATATGGGGTTCAGGCTTTATTCTAAAACGAAAAAAAAAACACTTACCACATCCTTAATTAATTGGAACACAGCTTGCACGAGATAGCACGTCACTCTCAGTTATAAGGTCTTTAATCACTAATCAATAGTCTCATAAATATAAACATCAAATAGCCAGCAACATAGCTGACATGACCGCACGGTATCAAGGTAAACTTAAAATACAAAGTAGTTTTAGATTATGTAGCCTAGATCATGATTACACTGTCCGTTTGGCACGACACTCATATACTGGGCTAAAATATAATTATTAATAAAAGAAGTAATTTTTTCACACGCTTAGGTGAAAAAAATAATTGTTCCAGCACTGTTATTTATATTGTGTTGATACGATGTGTGATTAATTTCGCCTTGGCTTCAGTAGTGAACGTGATACGCAAAGGCTATATTACTAAGTATATTAGATGATTAAAACTGGTTACATATTTATAATCGGCAGCATCTCGGTCCACTAGCCAGTGCCCTTGTGACTTTGTACTAATGAGCCGAATTTCATGGTTGTTTTTGTTATAATTATATTTGGTTAGGTTTTGGGTGACTATATCAGTGATATGGTTAATAAAAGATGTTTTAGTACTTGTGACATTTTGGTTTCAGGGTTTAAAATAATCTTGACTCAAAGGTACTCTATACGCGCGGAGTAGGCAGAAGTAAATGATGGATTTTTACATGAATTAGGTAGATAAATAGAATAAAATTGAGAACTTGTAGGCAGTCGGGAAACGAGTTTCACGAGGTTGTGCAAATGGTTTGTAGTATTAAGTATTGAATAACAATTATAAAAATAAATGTGAGGTAGGCTACACTGAATCTATTTTTTTAATAGTTAACCTTGTTTTGTGAATATTTACCTTGTGGTCTTGGGGTGGTTTTTACTATTATATAATTCATTGGTGATAACGTTAGAATCGATCACAATTACTTTTATTGATGAAATCAGCACTTAATGGTAGAGATGTTTTACCTTTAGAACAGGAAAGAAAAGAAAAATTTATGAAAGTTATTGATGATCCCGAAGTCGTTTTTTTTTGTTAATTAAACCGTAGTCGAGGTACGGAGGCCCAGGGACGAAGGCTTAGGACTCCTAGCGAGCGTCATCATATAGTGTAGGTAATTATTCAAAATAAAATATGTCTTGTTTAACGATTTGTTAAACGCTAAACTAACAATATGTCCACCAGACAATTGTTAGAATTTATAAAAATAATATAGGTACAAAGTTACGACAGAATAAAAACAAAAAAGATTTGTATTGACATTCCCATCTCGTATAATATTATACTTATGCTTATAAAATTGAAATGTCGTCAACAAAGTAAAGGAATGAATAAACACGAAATAATTATCTCTCTAACGTAAGTATAATGCATGAACTTGCATCATCATCAACATCATCATCATCACAGCATTTGCACTTTGGAGCCCAAGGTTCGTTCTCCTACTTTTTATCTTGATTTAGCTTATCTTGGCTTTTGCGGGAGTGACTGCTGTCTGACCTCCAATGGTACCTTCAATGGTAACCAGGGTCTGATGATGGAGCTGGAAGGTGGTCATAGAAACTCTGTAATGAAACGACGCAATCACATGAGTGTCGACTCGTTTGATTTAAAATTTTTAGTTCTTTTTATTATCAAGAACAATTTGTTTATATCCACTTGTTTTGGCTTTTTATGGGCACGACTGCCGTCTGACCTCCCAACTCCGAGTGGAAAGCCTGCACCTGCCTCGTCCGTGAATTAACAGGTGTGTACCGGCTTGCACCCGAGGTTCGAGCCCAAGCGAACCTCCCTGCTGGTTGGTACACACCTGTCAACCGACGGATTAGGCCCGGCTCTGGGAGGTCAGAAAGCCAGAGGCGTAATAGCCAAAATAAACCAAACTAAAAGTTCCATACAATTATACATTTTAATACATCACCAATATACAAAATAATAAAGGTGATAGGCATAGCAAAATTATTGCATGATACGTGGCGCTGCAATCGGATTGTAGGATTTTATTATGAATTTTTTCCATGCGAAGCCGGGGCGGCTCAGCTAGTTGGTAAGAAATAAAACATGGCAAGAGCTTGTTACTTGTCGTCACACGTCACACCGTTCACACTTTGATTGGTACAAGGTTATAAGTACAAGTGTCTACATTACTCATTTGTTACATCGAGAATATCCTGTCATTAGAAATGATGCACTTGTCACGATCCTTCCTAATCAAATGTAAACGAGGTTAGTTTCGGCGAATACCTATTACTAATTAGAGACGATAGACCTGCCCCCTTATTTCCATTGAGTAACCGTAAAGTGCACGCGCTTGTTCGTATTCCATTATGAGTTGCTCCCGGATGCATCTGAGACTTTCACCTCGGACCCCAGGTAGACTTATTTCTTTTTCTTCCTTTTTGTTTTAAGCTTTATTTAGCTTCACCAGTCCCGATGTCTGTCATCAAATCTTGCAAATTAAATTTGATCCACTTCTCGGTTACCGATTGTGCTGAAATTTTGTACACATGTGTAAATCGCGTGACAATGCAATATTATGATGACATGGTGCTGATCTGATGATGAAGCTGGAAGGTGGCCATAGGCACTTTACAATGAAACGACAACCTCATCGCGTTTGGGCTCGTTTGAATAGTCTTGACGAGTAGTTTGCCTTTCAATGGTAACCAGGGTCTGATGATTGAGCTGGAAGGTGGTCATAGGAACTCTGTAATGAATCGACGCAATCCCATCGAGTTTCGGCTCGTTTGATTTTAAATGTTTAGTTTTTTTTTTGTTAACAATAACATTTATTTTTAAATTCCACTTGTTTTGCCACGACTGCCGTCTGACTTCCTAACCCCGGGAAGGAAACCTGCACCGGAATCTCTTCCGTCAATCAGCCTTGCAGGTGAGGTTGGCTTGGCCCCCTAGGTCTTGGTTTAGTTTTACGCTAGTTCTTTCTTCTATGTTAACCACTATATTGTAATCCACCGATGACTGCGATTGAAACTCATTTCCAATCAGATTAATGTCCCGGCTAGTCAAAGGACTTGATCTGATTATTTCTGTGATCTAAATCTGATTAAACAATGTTAGCCGGTTTTTGAATTGAGAAATTGAAGTTGATTGTCATCAACACCAACCTACGAACAGTTTACTTTACGTTAATTACGAATACTTCGAACGCGCAATACGCACTGTGCGTAAGTAGGTAGGCGTTGATGATACTCAGCTTAAATTTCTCACATAATTAGTGTTTTTTATTAAATTTAATAAATACACTACAATAAAATGTATGTATTTGTTTCAGGTTCAAATATTCTAGAGACGTTGAAGTACAACCGAGAAACATTAAAAGGTGCTCACAGAAGGATAATAGACTTGGCAAACACATTAGGGTTGTCAAACGCGACTATTTCACTAATAGAAAGAAGAGTGTCTCAGGACAAATACGTTCTGTTCGGAGGGATGTTTGTTACTTTAGCTGTGATCGTACTTGTCATAATGTATTTGACGTAGTCTCTACGTAATCGGCCGAGACCGTCTCCAAAACTGATAGTTTACGAGTTCCGACTGAGTTTTACTTCCTTTTACTTTGATGACCATGTATATATTCTAGAGAGACCTGGGCAGTATTATTGAATCATACTGCCCTGGTTTAATTAACACTAACAATTTTTTTTATTACCGTTATTATAGATGTGTGTGTTCCCATAAATTGACCGTATTTGGAGAATTTGAATGCGTCAGCCTTTAGTAAACGTTCTTTTCTATATTAATTACTTCACTTCTCTTCTGTATTCTAAATTCAACTTGTAGTTTGTAAAAGACACCATTTGAAAGTTATAATCGATTAAAGGTGGTTCCTCAATCGAAACGTTTATCACAAGAAAATATCAATTTATGTATTAGACCAGTGCTACAGTCTATCATTTAGTAGATTCTTTTTCTAACGACCGCTTTACCAAACTGTTTAAAAAAATGCATTTCCAAATGATAATCAAATTTCTGCGCAGAAATATTGGCATCGAGGTGACCATACAGCAGGATTTTTCTGGATAAAAAGTAATTACTGCTGTTTGCATATTTTTTTATTATTATCACTATATCACTTAGCTAACTTTATTTATGGTGCTTTATATTCCGAATTAAAAGTACTACACACAGTGGGCTATCTAGATCGGCCAGATGCGCGCTGATCGGCCTGAATCGTGCTTAAGTTTACGTTTTTTCACATGACCATAAACTTTTTAACCAACGAAAAAAGGTTCGGAGGTCGACTCATATATTTTTTTTTAGGACACGTCAATTTGACTTCACCTCGCCTGATGGTAAGCTGAAGGTAAAGTCTCAGGAAAGAGGGTCACCATTACGTACACGTATCATGTTAACAATGGTGGCACTCAGCTTGACGGCCTCATTAGAAGAGGATTGTCGTCGCAGCACCGCTTGACACCCACCGTTCCCACTAGTGTTGCGACCACATTCCCCTGCCCGGCTATGCACTTTCTGACCCCTAAAAACGCAATCAAACCGAAATTGGATTACTATGGAGGGTTTTTCGCAATCGTGCACTGTGGTACCTACCCGGCCGAATTTTAGGACAAATTTGTGTCATCAAATTTCTACCACCAGTAATAAAAAAAATATATATTATACGCCGCATTCACTGGCTGGGACTCCCAAATGGGACTTAGAGGTGGAAGTGCTCGTCGAAGTGTACCGGGCGGATGGCAGCAGTCTGCCTCCGCCCTAAGAGATTCGTGAGTGGCGTGAAGCCCCGAGGTTATAGACAGGTGGTCGTGGACCTGATCTCATAGGAGGAAGGCGTGGTAGCTAACCACAGTAATGTAATAATGATAAAAATTAATGCACTAAGTACTTTTTTTTTGAGAAAATAAAAATTAATGCGAACAACAGTAACTAGTTATTATATCTCCAACGCTTCCTGATCAGAAGGTCTAAGTAGCTGAATGTCCAACATCGCGAAACTTCTAAGGAGCATTAAGTCTAACTAGCAAAAGGTCCATGTAGCAAAATGTCCAACTATCAGATGGTCTATATAGCAGAACGTCTAATTAGCGAATAGTCAGTTATTAAATGTGTACACTCATGCTAAAAAGTAAAAGTCATTTGTAAGATACATTAAATTTATTAGCACATAATAAATCATTTGATTAGTACATATTGATTCCACAAAGCGAAATCCACATTCATACTGCCGGTCAGGATCGAACTCGCTCCTTATCATTCAAAGGTTTTGACTCGGCTACTACCGAAGTAGAGCTTAGTAGCCTCTTAAATATTATTAACATATTAGACACAAATTCGTCTGCATTTATTGACCTAATATCCTTCTGATATGGCCAAGGTTTGTCAAAAATTCAAAAGGCTAACTTTTTGGCTCTCAAGTTTTTGCAGCTCTCGTTTGTATTTCATATTAAACATTATGTCTATGTTTCTTCTCTTATTCCCTTCAAAGAGCCTATTTTTGTATTTGCAGTCCTGCCAAAGCGCTTCTTTCTTAAGACCCTTGAGGAATAGCAGCAGGGTTGGCTTTGATTTAATATTATTTAATATTATATTATATATATATTTATATATATATATATATATATATTTTTTACGTGGGGAATGCTGTTACGCAGGGCACCGCCGGCCACGGGGTGGTAGCCGGAGATCGTGTGTGGGACTCTCCCATCCGCTAACCGGATGGGCATACCCACTAAACCCCACGGTGTGCCATACTCTGCGCCTTGTCGGGGGGGCCTGAAACTATGCAGGAATACTTCTATGGCGACCCCCCCTAGCGCATGCCCATTAACGCGGGCACCACACCTTCCATACTCTCAATTGGTTGACGTCCAGGCACACATGGACGTCATCCCCTTCGCGGGTGGCTAGATCAGCGGGTGGAGGGCTTACCCCGTCCCTCACACCCGCAGCCACGCTCAGGGCGGCATGAGGCGCAAGTACTCGCGCCTCCGCCGCCCGGCTCGCCGGCGTCGGTTTGGATCAGAAAGGGGATCTCCCTCCCTGATCCGCTCCGCGCCTTCCTTCTGCGAGATGACGTCCTCGCAGAAAGATGCGACCGCGGTGAAGTTCCTTTCGCTGGCGGCCATGGATCGGACGATGGCCGTCAGCGAGAGGTCACTCCCTATGACTGCAGTGAGGGCCCGGCGCTGCGACTCCCAGGCTGGGCAGGCCGTGCGTTTAGCCGCCTGTGCCAACCTTCGAGTGTATTATTTGTGCGAAAATTATATTCGGTTGGGCAGGTTATTATGTCTGCCAGATACTGTAGCCATTGCGTTTGAAAGTAATCTGAGAAATCCACCATTTCTTCGATTTTCGAGGCCTTTTGAACAATGCTAGCCCAACATGCGGTAATGTATGGAGAAGGTAGTAGAGGTAAATTGGAACATACTTTAACTATATTTCTGCACTCTCTGTTTTCAGGGAGACCCAATGCTGACGCTTTTTTTTCAAAACGGCTTTATTTAGTTGATAATAGCAGCCCGTTATTTGTGTGTTCCGAAAAACTTCTTTAATTCCATTGATAAGCGCCATTTCATAATCGCATTTAATGGCCATCATATCTATTTCAAAATATTATTATTATAAAATATTATTTCATTATATTATAGCGATGATGCAATGTGAGTGTTGAATTTTGTGCCTAAGTGTCCAGTCGTTTTGAGAAACTAACGATTTGCTAAATAGCCATTCTGCTATATAGACCAGCTGATAGTTGGACTCTTTGCTACATGGACTTTGTGCTAGTTAGACTTAATGCTCCTTAGACGTTTCGCGATGTTGGTCATTCAGCTACTTAGACCTTCTGATCAGGAGGGTCTCCAACACAATCCTGCTGTGTGGTCACTTCGATCCTAATATTCTTCGCATTATCCATCATCCTATTATTTTTTCATTTAAAAAAAAACTGTATTTTTTAAACAGTTAAGTAAGGTAGTCGTTAGTAAAAAAAAGCGGCCAAGTGCGAGTCATAGTCAGCAAGGAGCAAGTTTTTTTTTTTTTTTTTATAAAGAGTTTATTTATTTGGCAACGGAACCCTAAAAACTACAAGTTGAAGTTACAATTATTTGAGAACTTTTACTAAAGGCATTGAAAAGCTCAAGATTCCATTACGGTCTCCACCCAAGGCGAAGTTGTGGTGAGCGGTTGAGGAACCCTTTTGCATGCCATTTCTTATTTATGTTATTTTTTTTCTTGTTTATACAGTGAACGGGTAAAGTTGATATTTAATTAATTAGTTTAACAAATATTTTATTAATAGTGTCATTCGTAGCAATTGTTAATTTTATCTAGGTTATGAGATAGTTGACCTTTAACCGATTACAACTTTTGGGTGGCTACTTTTACAATTTATTGGTTGCATCTAAAATTGTTTGAGAACTTTTACTCAAGGTTGACGCATTTAAAGGCTCAAATAATTATTAAATTTGGTCACTCAATAGGAACGCACACATAAAGGTGACATTTTTTAAAATTAGTACGTGTTTATTTCTGGAATGTCAAAGGTTTGGGTTTTAAGCTGGATTTCACCAGTGAAAATACTTTTAAACTGTGTTTTCTCATTTTATTATATGATAGTGATTGGGAAATGCTTTAACGCAGCATAGGTACATTGAATTGTATGCGTTTATATGTAATGTCATCAGTGAAATACAGGCTGTATTTGAAGATTGAAAATTTCAGAGAATAAAATTATTGACGAAATTGTGTTTTAGAAATTCAAACGAAACATTTTCACATTGTTCTATTGTTATTTCTCATTATATTATTTATTGTTGTTCTTTTAGGTAGGGTAAATGTGTTCCTGGAGCTGCGTTAGGGAGGCGCTCGCGTGTCACGGAGTGCCTCCTTACCTCCGCCGCATTGTCGAGGCATACCTATCCGAGAGGGCCATAGTTTACCCGAGCTGGCTAGGGCCAGGGCTCGAGGGTGTCAGCATAATTTGTTATGCTGACGACACCCTCGTTATGGCGCGGGGAGCAACGTACCGAAGCGTGGCACTAAAGGCCACGTCAGGGGTTGCTCAAGTCGTGGGTCGAATACGGCGGCTGGGACTCGAGGTGGCTCTCCACAAATCCGAGGCTATGTGTTTTCACGGGCCTCGGAGGGGGCGACCTGCGAGAACCAGCATAACCGTAGGGGGCGTAAGCATCGTCATAGAGACCACGATGAAGTACCTTGGGCTCGTACTCGATAGCCGATGGGACTTCGGACCTCATCTCCGAAGTCTAGTCCCGAAACTGAGGGGGGCTGCGGCCGCGCTATCGCGGCTGATGCCCAACGTTACGGGACCCAACGCCCCCACTAGGAGACTGTACCTGGGGATCGTGCAAGGCATGGCCCTATACGGGGCACCGTATCGGCGGAGACTCTGGCGGCCCGCAACGTGGCTGTTCTAAACAGCCCGTTAAAGGTGATTGCCGTCAGAATCATCAGGGGGTATCGCACGATCTCCGTCGAGGCGGCATGTCTCCTAGCCGGGACCCCTCCATGGGACCTGGAAGCGAGAGCCCTTGCGTCATTGTGCCAATGGCGCAAGGAGGCGCTGGAGCGGGGCCATAGGCCGGAGCCCCGAGAAATCAGGGCTCGGCGGTCCCAGCTCCGCCGGTAACTCATGGATACATGGAGGGTGCGACTTGAGCAACCAAGGTGGGGGGAATCCACCATTTCGGCGGTGAGGCCGATCATGAAGGAGTGGTTGGAGAGGCACCACGGTGACCTCTCCTACCGGATGTGCCAGATATTTACCGGACACGGGTGCTTCGGTAAGTATCTATGGCACATCCACCGACAACGCCGCGGTGCCAGCACTGCGAGGATCCTGGCGAAGACACGGCGCTCCACACGTTGGTGGAGTGCCCTGCGTGGGCGAGTCAACGCCGGGATCTTGTTGCGGTCCTGGGCGTGGACGTTCTCTCGTTGGAGAACATGGTGAGGGCCGTGGTCTCCGACAGGAGCAAGTGGCACGCCGCTGCCTCTTTCTGCGAGCAGGTAATGCGCGCCAAAGAGACGGCGGAGAGGGAGCGGGTGAGAACCCTGCCCCCCGAGTTCCGCAGTCTGCGGCGTCCTCGTCTACGCCCGGGACTACCGACCTCCATGATCGGGGTCTGAGGATGGCAGTTGGCCGACTCGCCGTCCTTACAGAAGCAGGCCGTGGCGGAGGCGTGTCGTGTGTGTCCTACACATGCCTGCCAACTCACCGACGCGGGATAAAACCCGACCCCACCAGGCGAGGCCGCGCTGGAGGCCAAGGTCCTCCGGTAACCCTGGGGTTATCCTTTCGAGGGCTTACCCGGGGTGCCCGGCAATGGACACTTGGGGAGGACACCGTGCGGTTTTGTCGGTTCATGCCCGACATAACCACAAGAGGAAATGTGTTCTTAAAATATCGACTACACCTTCATTAGTAAAGTACACGAAGCATTGAACAGATTTCTTATGATGACGCTTCTCAAGTGCTTGTCCGAAGTCCAAAATACACCATAAAGATGCTTGTACATACTTATCCGCAGTTCAAAATACACTACGTGAATTACGGTAATTTGACTTTGGAACTCAGACTGGCCATGAAAAATCGGCAGGGAAAATCGTGGGCCATGGGTGTAAAGTGTTTATTTGTGATCTAAAAAAATGATATTCAATATAATGATAATCGAATCTAAATCAGCAAAATTAGCCTACCATTCGGTCTCCCCATCTTATTCCGGAAAGGGGGGGGGGGGATCGTTTGTAATCTCGCTGCCCCGTCCTGCTTCTGCTGGGGTGACAGGCGGCCTCACTTGCCCCCTCAGGCCTGCGCTCATGGAGGACGGAAGCGAATTCCGGCGTCTGAGTCGCCTGCGATGCGCGGCTAGCATGTTGCGGGCTCGGCGGGCCGAGAGTTCTAAATCTCTCCCGGGCTCGCTGCGCCGCCTCCTTCTGGAGCATTACTTGCTCGCAGAAGGAAGCGGCTGTGGACCATTTTAGCACCTAATAATTGACATTTAAAAAAATATATTATTGATGGACTTAACAACATCTTGTCAACAGCCGAATATTTCTGTTAGCTCACTCGATTCGTATTTTCCGATGCATTTTCAGTGTTTGTCAATTTCCACCGTGGTACCGTTGGGTACCACCGTGCACGATTGCGGAAAAACTCTCCATAGTAATCCGATTTCGGTTGGATTACGTTCAGGGGTCAGCAAGTGCATAGCCGGGCAGGGGGATTGTGGTCGCAGCACTAGACCGGTGGGTGTCACGCGGTGCTGCGACGACAATCCTCTTCTGATGAGGCCGTCAAGATGAGTGCCACCATTGTTAACATGGTACGTGTATGTATTGGTGACCCTCTTTCCTTAGACTATACCTTCAGCTTACCATCAGGCGAGGTGAAGTCAAATTGACGTGTCCTAAATATAAAAAAAAAAAAATTCGTTCGCTTTGTTTTTGACGGATTTGTATAAGGATCGCACATACTTGTGTTACTGTGAAAACACTAGACACCGAAGATCACTCACATTGACTTGATCGCTGCATATTGTTGCTATAAGTCAATCCTTCCCGTATCTTCATACCTTGCTTATACTAAAACAGTTTCATCAATAAATTTCATTGCGTAAAACATGAGAACTGAGTCTTGTTTAACGGATTTTCAGTGATGAGATCCAGCTTTAATCACAGTAAGTTGAATATAATAAGTATTGTGAATACATATTTACATTTTGTGTAGGTACTTTTGTGCTACGCAGGTGATCTCCGGGAAGGGGTGCTTCGGGGACCACCTGCATCGGATCAGGAAGGAGCCAACGCCTGAGTGTCATCACTGTGACGCGAGTGAGGACTCAGGGCTGCACACGCTGGCGGACTGCCCGGCGTGGGAGGTGCCGAGGCGTGACCTCGTGGCAGCCATCGGGGTGGGAGTCCTCTCGCTCGGCAGCATGATTGCGGCAATGGTGCGGAGCGCGAGCGCGTGGGCCGCCGCCACCTCCTTCTGCGAGCATGTGATGCTCGCGAAGGAGATGGCGGAGCGCGCCCGGGAGAGGTTCAGAACCCTCCCGGCCCGCCGAGCCCGCAACATGCTCGCCTCGCGTCGCAGGCGACTCAGGCGCCGGAGGTCGCTTAACGACCTCCATCCTCCATGAGCGCAGGCCTGGGGCGGTGGGGCGACTAGCGCCCCTCCCCCAAACCGGGGCAAGACGGGGACACCTTGGTTCCCAAACCCGAGGGGGCCATCTCGAAACCGGAGATGGCCCAGGGTCAGTCGGGATGCGAGGGATATGCTCTATGGGCAACCTTACACCCCGGCGTCTGCAGACCCGAGACGGCGTGCGGTTTTAGTCGGTTCAAGCCCGACATAACCGCCCCCGCTGACCGGCGGGGGGGTATCCGAGGGGATTTCCGCACGAAAAAAAAGAAAAAAAAAGGTACTTTTGTGCTGTGCCAATGTTGTTCTTAAACGAATCCAGTACTATTGCTTTAACTTTAAGGCATTTAAGCTGGATTTCACCAGTATTTCACCAATCCATTCAACTTAACTGAGTGCTCACCGGAAAACGCAGTTTTATTCGCCTTATTCGCAGTTCCTTTCGCTGATGAAATCCAGTCTTAGAGACCAAAAATAATATAATGAGCATCGATTTCTGGTTATTACTTCGCAATAAACACATTCAAATATTCATATTATGTGGATTTGAAATCGGATCTTTGAATGATAAAAATTGATTTTGGACTGGAATGGATTTTTTGTGACGCATGTAGGGTTAAATGAAAATACAAAAATGAAATTATTTACAGATAAATATAAATATAATATGCTTCAACACACTACACAGATACATGATAAAAAGAAACCTGGATTAATTATTTAAATATTAAGACCATAAAATTGAAAAATCCTATAAATGAGCAAAATGGTCGTAAAGAACACGATGAAATTATAAACATTCCGTTAACTAATCATAAAATCGAAAGGTCGCCAAGCTATTTCCAGCCCATGGCATTGAGACTGGTAATATTGAACGTAAACTTATCTATATAAAAAAATATATATAAAAATTCACAAATGTTTGCCCGTGCATCACTTGCAAACGGAATTCTTTGTGAATGTTCACTAAATCCTAAGCACATTTTAAGAATTGGGCCCCTAACATCACACGTAGACCGATATTCTTAGCCATCCATGGATTCTCCGTGCGGGTGCCGGGTCCATCGCGTTGCTGAGTTGTGAACTCGGGACAGTGCCTGGGACTTGCGACCCAAGTGTAGGTTTAGAAGGGGCCCCTTTTGTTGATGTACATCAACACTCACCTTCACTACCCAAGTTCCCCTCCCTGCCTAACCAAATTTGATACGAACCTCCTAGTGCCGCTTTAGACATTCGTCCTAGTAATGAGCTTATTGTAGCTCTCGATAGGCCTAGATCTTTAAGTAGGTTATAGAGAGATTTTGCTGGTTACCTCTCGCTGGTTACCTCTCGCTCCCACTTCCACTGCATACAAATTAACCACGTAACCGTTTTTGATTAATTCGTTTGTGAGATCATAGTATTTATTTTTCTTTATTGTGTGGTCCTTCGGTATTTTTCCTGTCCCACGGTACAGTAAGTTCCACAAACTACATGTTTTAACCTCTTAGAATAAAGGAATCTGTCAGGTCTAGATGACGAAATCCCAACATCCTCCGGAATTTTATAGTGCTTTACATACGTGTCGATTAGGAGAGTCCAATCGGGGGCAGTATCTAAGATTGAATAAGGTTTGTTCCTGGATGTTATGGATGAACCTTCAGACACAAAGTTGATATGACGTCTGTTAGTAGTCAATCCTTTTTGGGCTCTAGCTACTGCCAAACTCATTGCTTCACGTATGATGATAAGCACCTTATCGTGGCGGCGTGAGTATTGGCCTCTATCGAGAAGCACCTTACATCCTACTAATATTTGTCTAGCCGTCCCTATTGCCTCACCACAAGTATATCATTGTTTTTCTGTGGCCTTCCCCTATCTTACCAGATTACTCTGGTCTGGGAGGGTCATCTGAAGGGCGTTAAGATAGAATTTTAACAGGGCCGGCGACCAGTCATAGATCAAGGTGCGCCACTTTAAGGCCATCGGTATGCAGAACTCTCCCATTGTCAACCATTCATTTTGGATTTCCAAATTCATCGCGTGCACTCGATATATATCATTTTCGTCTTGTTTTAGAAAGTACTTAAGTATATCCTGGTCCCTTTCTGGCTCTCGTACTCCCAACCCCACTCTGTTCGACTGGGCCCCTATCATAAATCGTTTATGGAATAGGAGTCAAGATTCAAGCTCGGACGCGTTATTATCTTTCGGGAGTGCCCTGACTGTGTCATCTTGGGATTTACCTAAGATGTGGGCTTTGGTATATAGAGCGGTTTATAGAGCTCCGATGGTTTCTTAAGTTTCATCCTAAAATTATTTTGATCCCTAAATAGAGCAGAGGAATCAGCAGAGTGCGCTAGTCCAAGCCACGATTTTAGTGATTTTATGACAGTTGCATCTATTTTCGCCAGTAAGGTTTTACCGAATTCATACACGAGAAAAGGCCAAGTCAGACGTGATGTTAAGTAGTTGTCATATATCCAAGCTTTTTTGATATTGTTCAGTGGTAGCTGTGGGCCTACCGCCCAAGTGTCGTCGATATCACAGCCGTCGAAATGTTGCGTTGGTCAAGGTCGACAGAAATTTTGTACCGCCCCATTGATAATCGATGCTAAAGCCATAGTAGCCCAGTGTTAGGTACAATTGGAGGGTAGAACCCAGTCGCCCCCATAAAAGCCATAGTAGCCCAGTGTTAGGTGCAATAGGAGGGCAGAACCCAGTCGCCCCCATAAAAGCCATATTAGCCCAGTGTTAGGTGCACTAGGAGGGCAGAACCCAGTCGCCCCCATAAAAGCCATAGTAGCCCAATGTTAGGTGCAATAGGAGGGCAGAACCCAGTCGCCCCCATAAAAGCCATAGTAGCCCAGTGTTAGGTGCAATAGTAGAGCAGAACCCAGTCGCCCCCATAAAAGCCATAGTAGCCCAGTGTTAGGTGCAATAGGAGGGCAGAACCCAGTCGCCCCCATAAAAGCCATAGTAGCCCAGTGTTAGGTGCAATAGGAGGGCAGAACCCAGTCGCTCCCATAAAAGCCATAGTAGCCCAGTGTTAGGTGGAATCGGCATCGTAATCAACCGTCGGAAAAGAAAATAATATTCAAAACGACAGCTCATGAGGTGCCGTAATGAAATGACACTTCAAAGCGACGCGGTCGATTTGAATTTTTTTAGGCGGCAGCTATTTAACTGTCAAACACAGCGTTTCATTCATTCTTACGCCGCGCCGGCATCGATTATCAATGGGGCGGTACAAAATGGCCGTGGACCTTGACCAACGCATAATTTCGACGGCTGTGATATCGACGACACTTGGGCGGTAGGCCCACTGATCTATCTTATTTAGGTCATTTATAAACGTATCGACAACTTCATCTAAGGATGGTGTGCGTCCTTTATAGTCTATCTTTCTCCCAAGAAATTTAAATAGCACCGATTCAGCAACTATGGAAACTGGTTTACCCCCAATGAAGAGTCCCGGGTCGTAGGAGGTAAATTTGGTGTCCCGTCTACCCAGACACAGACAGTGACACTTACTGGGCTTCGTCCTCTGTCCATTTGTCCACGAACAGAACTCATCGACTTCCTTTAATAGTTCCTGACATTGTTTTGGATTACGCGTCAGTATTGCGAGATCGTCAGCAAAAGCTAAGATGGACTCTGAGTATTTGTTATTTACTTTAAACCGATAACCCCATTTCTTTTCGTGACGTATTAACTTGGTAATTAAGATTTTAGATCGGAAAAAGAGAACATCTAGGACGGGACTTGAACCCGCGACCAGTCCCTTACAGGGGGAATGCTCTGACCAACTGAGCCACCTAGACACGTCCCAGATATTCGAAATTCTCCGATACATCAATACGTCTTAAGGCGACGTTGGAGCCATCTACCGTAATTCTTGCGAACTACGGAAACAATGAATAACTTTACAGTCATTTTTAAACATTGTTTTTTGATGACTCCGCCTAATTAATTCAATTAATTTTTTAAGCATTTTGTATGCTTACTTTTTTTGTAAAGATTTTAGATCGGAAAAAGAGAACATCTAGGACGGGACTTGAACCCGCGACCAGTCCCTTACAGGGGGAATGCTCTGACCAACTGAGCCACCTAGACACGTCCCAGATATTCGAAATTCTCCGATACATCAATACGTCTTAAGGCGACGTTGGAGCCATCTACCGTAATTCTTGCGAACTACGGAAACAATGATTAACTTTACAGTCATTTTTAAACATTGTTTTTTGATGACTCCGCCTAATTAATTCAATTAATCTTTTAAGCATTTTGTATGCTTACTTTTTTTGTAAAGATTTTAGATCGGAAAAAGAGAACATCTAGGACGGGACTTGAACCCGCGACCAGTCCCTTACAGGGGGAATGCTCTGACCAACTGAGCCACCTAGACACGTCCCAGATATTCGAAATTCTCCGATACATCAATACGTCTTAAGGCGACGTTGGAGCCATCTACCGTAATTCTTGCGAACTACGGAAACAATGAATAACTTTACAGTCATTTTTAAACATTGTTTTTTGATGACTCCGCCTAATTAATTCAATTAATTTTTTAAGCATTTTGTATGCTTACTTTTTTTTGTAAAGATTTTAGATCGGAAAAAGAGAACATCTAGGACGGGACTTGAACCCGCGACCAGTCCCTTACAGGGGGAATGCTCTGACCAACTGAGCCACCTAGACACGTCCCAGATATTCGAAATTCTCCGATACATCAATACGTCTTAAGGCGACGTTGGAGCCATCTACCGTAATTCTTGCGAACTACGGAAACAATGAATAACTTTACAGTCATTTTTAAACATTGTTTTTTGATGACTCCGCCTAATTAATTCAATTAATTTTTTAAGCATTTTGTATGCTTACTTTTTTTTTGTAAAGATTTTAGATCGGAAAAAGAGAACATCTAGGACGGGACTTGAACCCGCGACCAGTCCCTTACAGGGGGAATGCTCTGACCAACTGAGCCACCTAGACACGTCCCAGATATTCGAAATTCTCCGATACATCAATACGTCTTAAGGCGACGTTGGAGCCATCTACCGTAATTCTTGCGAACTACGGAAACAATGAATAACTTTACAGTCATTTTTAAACATTGTTTTTTGATTCTTGGAGAATTTCGAATATCTGGGACGTGTCTAGGTGGCTCAGTTGGTCAGAGCATTCCCCCTGTAAGGGACTGGTCGCGGGTTCAAGTCCCGTCCTAGATGTTCTCTTTTTCCGATCTAAAATCTTTACAAAAAAAGTAAGCATACAAAATGCTTAAAAAATTAATTGAATTAATTAGGCGGAGTCATCAAAAAACAATGTTTAAAAATGACTGTAAAGTTATTCATTGTTTCCGTAGTTCGTAAGAATTACGGTAGATGGCTCCAACGTCGCCTTAAGACGTATTGATGTATCGGAGAATTTCGAATATCTGGGACGTGTCTAGGTGGCTCAGTTGGTCAGAGCATTCCCCCTGTAAGGGACTGGTCGCGGGTTCAAGTCCCGTCCTAGATGTTCTCTTTTTCCGATCTAAAATCTTTACAAAAAAAGTAAGCATACAAAATGCTTAAAAAATTAATTGAATTAATTAGGCGGAGTCATCAAAAAACAATGTTTAAAAATGACTGTAAAGTTATTCATTGTTTCCGTAGTTCGCAAGAATTACGGTAGATGGCTCCAACGTCGCCTTAAGACGTATTGATGTATCGGAGAATTTCGAATATCTGGGACGTGTCTAGGTGGCTCAGTTGGTCAGAGCATTCCCCCTGTAAGGGACTGGTCGCGGGTTCAAGTCCCGTCCTAGATGTTCTCTTTTTCCGATCTAAAATCTTTACAAAAAAAGTAAGCATACAAAATGCTTAAAAAATTAATTGAATTAATTAGGCGGAGTCATCAAAAAACAATGTTTAAAAATGACTGTAAAGTTATTCATTGTTTCCGTAGTTCGCAAGAATTACGGTAGATGGCTCCAACGTCGCCTTAAGACGTATTGATGTATCGGAGAATTTCGAATATCTGGGACGTGTCTAGGTGGCTCAGTTGGTCAGAGCATTCCCCCTGTAAGGGACTGGTCGCGGGTTCAAGTCCCGTCCTAGATGTTCTCTTTTTCCGATCTAAAATCTTTACAAAAAAAGTAAGCATACAAAATGCTTAAAAAATTAATTGAATTGGTAATTAAGATATTAATTACTATGTTAAATGCTATTGGTGACAAGCAGCATCCCTGAAACAGTCCCACATTATACCGTAATGGTTCTGTGTGTACTTCTTGGAAGCTTATAGCAAATTTTAGCTGCGAGTAATACGACTCGATTATCTCTATGACCACGGGTGGAAAGTTATACCATTGCAACGTGTACTACCATAAGGTAATGTGGAATTGAGCCAAATGCATTTTCTAGGTCTATCCAACATACCGTTATCTGTCTTTCGTATTTTCTATCTTTAGGATGGGTCACTTCATGTTTTTTTGGAATGAGAACGAAAACTGCTTCACCAAATGCGACTGGTTTATTCTTTTCTGATTTTACTGAATATATTTGTGAGATGTTTACGAACTGTTGGACATTTTTTATACACTATATATGGAACCCCATCAGGGTCCGGAGCCGATTTAGATGATTTCTTTTTTATTTGTATCTCTATTTCCTCTATGGTAGGTGCATTCCCTTGGAATTGTACTAGAGGGTCGTGGGGTCTTTGGGTTTCCGGTTGATTGTATGGTGTTCTGCATTTAAGTATTTCGTAAGTGTTTTTGTGATGTTGTTGTTCTTTGGTCAAAAGAAGTTTACCATTTTGGCTTTTAAAGATGTTTTTTGAGTACTGAAAAGGGTTTTTATCAAAATTTACTTCATGCCTTGCCCGCCCTATCGTAACTATCGCAATTGTTTGCTATTTGTTGCGATATACCTTGTATTTGTTTAAGAATGGGTCTTAATGCCCTAGACAGTTGGTGACTAAGGTGATAATCGCCCAAGGCTTTGGCATCTCGAAGTTTTTTCTTTAGTTCCCTTTTCGTTCTCCGCAATTTAGTTTTAAGAGTTTTCTTTAATTTTAGGAGCATGGTAATTTGGAGGTGGATAATGCTCACTAAAATACGTATAAATTGTATCTTGGAAAGTGTTTACTTGGCTATTTAGATATTGTTTCTTGCCTGGATGTTCTAGCAGAATGGCCAAAGTTTCGTCGTGCACTTTCCAGGTTGAGTTTTGAAGGCTTGGAATGCTAAGACGTGTCCGGATATTAATGGACTCCTGGTTACTTTGACACGATGGTTCACCATGGGATGTATGGTTCAATATCCTTCTGTTATGTTCGTAAATACAGTATATACACTCATATGGAGCGGCACCTCATTGGTTTGCAACACCTAAAAACTTGAAATTCTTTACCAACACACGTGTTTCGTTCTTCCCACAATCCCGTATCCTTTAAGCGAGGCGTGAAAAAGTATCAGATCTTATGAGGCCGTCAAAATGAGAGCCAAAGCTAAAGCAAAGCCAGGATGGGTCAGTTAGTTTTTATAAAATTACAATTTTATGTTCCTCCGTTTTAAATGTGACTTTACCTACGTCATTTTACCGCCTACATAAGTGAGGTTATAACTTCATTAACTGTTCTTGTATGAATTTAGAATCAGCCTTTAAACTTGAGTAAAATGTACTGAACGTACATTTTCTTACATGGTTAAAATTGACTACTTGTACTTAGTACATTAATTTTAATGACTTCTGTCATATGCTCTTTGAATCAAGTTTACTCTAAGTGGATGAAATGTTGAAACAATTACGGCAGTTGTACATTTATCAACCAATTATGTATTTGTATATCGATGATTCAGCCAACAGCAAGATTATTATGATTATAACAATGGTTTAGAGGGTAGAAATAAAATTAGTTAAACCATTTTCCGGACCCAAGATGAAATCGCAGACAACTTGAAGCTAAAAAATCACTTGAATTTTCGTTGGGTTTTGAAAAATGGTGGTCATACTAGACATTGGCGTTTCGCCGTTAATAATTTTATAATAAAATAAATAAGTACTTGATATTGGCGAAATTGCGGTCATTCTGCTATAGGCCATATATATAAACAAGATCGTCGTAAAATGAGGTCGTTGCTCCCATTATCCGGATAAAATATTTTGAGTATCTTCGCCATTCTTTAAGGACATGAGAAAGTCATAACTGTAAAGCTTGGGCCTCTAGATAAAGTAACATTGTCGCTCTTTTCGAATCGTTTCGAAGCGAATCCGTTTATATTCGTTGTGAATGGAGCAAGTGACATTTCGAAGATTATAATAATTAATAATATAATAATCTTGGGCTAATATAATATAATAAGTTATTTGAGTTATAAAGACTCAATTACATTTTATTAAATTATTGCAATTTACTGGAGATCTAATAAACCGATTGTAATCAACTGGCCTGTAGAAAAAGTGACATTCTACTATTGGAATCACTTCGAAGCGAACCTTCTAAAGTTCGAAATGTCCCATACATTTCGGACTTTTGAAGGTTCGCTTCGACAGTGACATTATTTGTTTTTTTTTTAATAGTTGATTTCATAATAAATTACATATTATATGATTCATTTAACAACATCACAAAAACCATAATTATTGTTTATACGGGACTTAATCGCGTTAATAAATACATAATGGTCCTACTCGCGACCATGGGCGCAACATCGCGTCCGAAACGTCGAGGTAAATATATACCATTATATATTTATTAACGCGATTAAGTCCCGTATAAACAATAATTATGTGTGAAAATCGTGTAAGTTTAAATCAATATATCACAAAAACCTTTATAGATTTATCTGGATATTGGATCACTGTCGTTACACATTCAACACAACACAAATTACTTTAAACATACATATAAAAAATATAAAATCAGGTGATCGTTCCATTCGTTACCAAGTAGGAATTTCGTCCGTAATACGTACGAAACACGAGCGAGGCTTGACTGGTAGAACATAAGCAAGATTACGATAGATAACTGATAACAAACAAAAGGCATCCGGTCATAAAATATTAGTGTTTGTGTGCGATGATTCATATACAGGCTGTTAATAATAAGTAATGTTTTTATGTAATGAGTTGTAATAAATATTCTTTGAGCTTATGTTTAATGTTAGTTTGGTTTAGAGTATCTTTTAGAGTTTTTGGTAGTTCATTAATTAATTTAGGGATGATTATTGAAGTGTGTAATTTACCATACATGTTAGTGTAGTCAGGAATAAGTAATTTAGGGTCTTTGTCACTTGGGGTGTGTGTTGGGTAACCTCCTCGAGTGTCGCTCCGATTCCGATCCCGCTGCAGTCCGGGGGGAACGGAATCGGAGCGGCCGGTACACCCTGGGCGGCGGTCAATGGCTTACCCTTCACCCCTTCATAGGGTTGGCATTGATCGTCGGCCAATACCCAACGTGGCGGGAATACATCGCTCTCCGTACTCCTCTGCTTTCAGAGGAGACAGGATGAGCGATGCTGTTAGTGGTGAGATGGCCCAGGGTCAGCCGGGGTGCGAGGGATATGCTCTATGGGTAACCTTACACCCCGGCGTCTGAAGACCTGAGACGGCGTGCGGTTTTAGTCGGTGCAAGCCCGACATAACCGCCCCCGCTGGCCGGCGGGGGGGTATCCGAAGGGATTTCCGCACGATAAAAAAAAAAAAAAGGGTCTTTGTCACTTCGTAAGATGAATTTGTGTCCTTTTTGGGACTGAATCTTTAATTCAGAATTAAAATAATTTTCAGCGAGGAGAATGAGCTTAACTTTATCATGGATAGGTAATATACGGCAAAATTTAAACACTAGATTGTAGTTTTCTTGGAACTCGGTCTTGATTTTTTTAGGAATTATTGTTTTTAAAATTCTAAGCTGGAGGTTATGAATTCTGTAAAGATGTGACTTACAGGTCCGACCGTAACTACTTAATCCGTATGAGATTATTGACTCCGCTAAGGCATTATACAAAGACAAAAGTATCGGGAAGGGTATTTGGTATTTGATTATTGAAAAATTTGCAAGAATTGCTCTGAGTTTATCACAAACTTTATTGATGTGATTCACCCACTTCAGCCGACTATCAATTACCAAGCCAAGATACGTGTGTTTTTCTACTTGTTCGATTGAGTCACAACTACATTGAGCAGAAGGCTCCAGTTTACTGTGAAGACAGTCGTGAGTGTGGACAATCAGTTTTAAGTTTTCTGTAGATCTATTTTGACTCGAGGAAACGTACAAAAGTTTAGTCTTAGCAGCATTTAATGCTAGACCAGCATCGTGGGACCATTTTTGTAGTTCGTCGTGGTTTGTTTATCTGGAGTAACTTCTGTGCTTGATGTATATTCTTATGGGCGGACAGTAGGCACGTGTCATCAGCAAATTGGTAGATTTTATACGATTTTATAATATTTGCTACGCTATTGACATAAGTGAGGTAGTGCAATGGCCCAAGGACCGATCCTTGTGCTGTCCCGTGCGTAACGCATATCTTATCACTCATTACATCAGCAACCTTGACAAAGTACCTCCTATCTTTTACATAGTCAACACACCAATCCAGAAGTGGACCTCGCACACCACAGTCGTCCAGCCGTTCTACAAGAAGATCATGCCTGAGTGTGTCAAAAGCCTTACTGTAGTCTATGAACACTAACAGGACATGCTCTCTGTTATCAAGATCCTTGTTGACATCATCTGTGTATGCTGATAAAAGCTGCGTGGTACTTTTATTCTGTTGAAGCCAAACTGCGTTTTATTGAGTATCGAGTGAGCCCTATAGAAATCGTGTATTTGTTTGCAGATATATTTTTCGACAATTTTATCAAGTACAGGAAGAATCGTAATTGGCCTGTAGTTATCATAGCTGGATTTACTGCCTTTCTTAAACACTGGTCTAACGATACCCGTTTTAAGGTCTACGGGGTACTTCCCTGCCATAACACTTAAGTTAATCAGCTTAGCAATAATACCTGACATCTTTCATGAACTGATTTAATGTCGCTAGCTCTTATGCCATCAATACCCGGGCCTTTATTGACGTTGATACTTTTAATTAAGTTTTTCACAATCCGCGGTGTCGCGTTTCTAAACAACATTGACTTGTCTAGTGGGGATCGATATCGGGATTCTGGTAATATGGGTTTGTTACATGTTGGTATTATTTTAGAGACGAATATGGGTTTGTTACATGTTGGTATTATTTTAGAGACACTAGAACTGAAGTTATTTGCAAAATTATTAGTAATTCATTGAATAGATACTGTGCTACTTTGTAAGGCTCCTATTATCACGTTATCAAGAGATGATTTTATTTTACCCGTTATTCTATTAAGTATTTGCCATACAGCGTATGGATTCCGTTTGTTGATGTTAATCTCGTTTTTTAGGTGTTGGTTTTTTTGCGTTCCTCACAGTTTTATTTGCTTTGTTTCTAGCCGCATTATACTTTTGTTTAAAAATCAAATCGTTTGGATCTTTCAACCACTTTTTGAACTAGTAATCCCTATTATTGCAGGCTTTAATAGTATGCTTATTAACCCAGCTGCTATCTATTTTTGAAGAAATTCTATTTTTAATTTTGACCGTTATTTTCGAGTTTTCCATACATCGGTTAATTTTACTTTTTATATAGTCATATAATGTATTAGGACATGTCATATCGCTACAAACTTCCCAGTCAATTAATTTTAATGATTTAATGAACTTTATTGTTGTCGATTATTTTTTTAAATTTTGGAACATCCTGTTGTGTATACTGACCGGCGCATGCAAATGCGATCGCACGATGATCGGCCAGTACTACTGTTTGAAGGGCCGCGGTGTACACGTCTTGTGTACGGGATCTCGCTAGTATGTGGTCGATAGTCGATTTAGTCACTGTGTCCATGTTGTGTATACTGACCGGCGCATGCAAATGCGATCGCACGATGATCGGCCAGTACTACTGTTTGAAGGGCCGCGGTGTACACGTCTTGTGTACGGGATCTCGCTAGTATGTGGTCGATAGTCGATTTAGTCACTGTGTCCAGTCTAGATTCGATCCTGGTGTACTCCGAAATCCCGCTCACAAGGCCGTAACTGGAAAAAATATTCATGTATTTATGTTTTATAGGCTTTTCCTTCGATATATCGATATTGATATCTCCTAATACAAATAAATCAAAGTTAGTGTCAATTCGGTTCAAAGTTTTTTGTAATTCTATAAGAAACAAACATTCATTTGTGCTTGGTGGCCGGTACATGGATAAAATATAACAAGAATAGTTATGTGAAGTGGTTATTTTTGTTAAAACACCTTCACAATGCAATGTCTTTGTATTGGAATGCGATATTGTGTTTTTTGTGCGTGTAAATAATGATTCCACCACCTTTCTTAGCACGTCTCAAGTTAGTATGTTGATAATAACCTTCGATATTGCAAAGTGAACGTATCTTTTCGGATATATTAACTTCAGTGACAATAATAATATCGATACATGAGTGAGATGTTAATATATAATGTTCGAGAGCTGTGAAGTTTTTAATTAGGTATCTAATGTTAATGTGAATAGTTAGTAGGTTCGTTTTATTAGGTATTTTATGAAGAAAATCGTTAATCGTAGTTGAGTTTTTTATTTCAGTTATATTATGATTTAGCACAGCCATTTAAAAAAAAAAAAATTATACTTAATTAAAATAGTAGTAAGACGAAATACCTATTTGGCAGTTTTTAATAATTTTGCTATGTCAACTTCGTTACGTATGATGTAGAAATCTCCCGTCTCTTCTCTTTTGGCACGGATTTTCCCTCTTTTGAACCACACGAACTCATATTTGCGTGTTAATGCTTGCTTCGATTCCCACAAGAGTTTCTTATTGGAGTATGATAGTGTTTCTCTAATGAATATAGATCGAATTTTAGTTACTTCGTCTTGTCCTTTTATCAAATCATCCACGATCAGTTGGGTTCCCTTCGCGGTTGCGATCCATTGATGAGCATCGGTTTCATTTTTGAGCTTCACCTCCAAAGTGCTAGGT
Source organism: Cybosia mesomella (assembly GCA_946251805.1). Taxonomy (NCBI): domain Eukaryota; kingdom Metazoa; phylum Arthropoda; class Insecta; order Lepidoptera; family Erebidae; genus Cybosia; species Cybosia mesomella. Next base: position 20,218,249 of record OX276390.1, on the reverse strand, counting down.
TTGTCTTTCTTTCCAACGAGTAGTCTGCATGATTCGACATCCTCAGCGCTCATCTTGAGCTTAGATGCTATTTTCACCACTATTTGTGTAGCATTCTCGTCCTTTAGGACTGGTATGTTACACACATCAATAGTACTAGCCAGCAGTTTTTGCTCACTTTCATTAAGGCGTTGTTCAAGGACACCGACGCGAGTTTCAAGACTGTTGTTACGATTTTGGAGCTCAACATTTTTCTTCTTAAGTTCTTGTATGGTGGTTTTGAACATTTCAATGGATTCAGTGACCTCGTCCATCTTCTCGCTTTGGTATTCAAGCGTTTTATGTACCTCTATCAGCTCTTTATGTATTATCTTCTGCATCTCCTTCGAAATATCTTTAGACAGCTTCTGCACATCAATCAGTGACTTAGGGACGGCTCGAATCTCACCTTCATCTTCCTCTTCATCATCATCATCCTGAGGTATGAAGATGGAACTACGCTTCGACGAATTTTCCAGACATTCCTTGCAGGTCCACTCCAGGCTATCAGGCTATCGGCTGCTTTTAGGGCAGCTCTCTGCTTAGTTGACAGTCCAGAACATTCAGGCTTCAGGTGCACAATGGTATTGCAACGACTGCACTCTACACCAGGCGATGTTTTTGTTACATTTTTATTGCATTTATCGCACTTTTTCATAATTTAGGTAGATAAATACGTGTGTATCAAACGAGCAACGACGTTACGCGTGACATGTCGACACATAGTTTATCGTTTACATAGGTAAAAAAGAAATACGACCTAAGTCTTTTTGAAGTCAGAACTGACTCATACGTATACTTGAGAATAATAATAACAAAAAACATGATACCGTTAATATAAAAGCATGCGCTTCGTACATATAATCTTATCTGTTTTGCGTTGTATGAATTTGTAGCTGTATTTTGAATAAACCAATAATATTATTCAATATTCCTTACCATCACTTAGCATTTGTATTCATATGTAAGTACGTACGTACCTATTTGCAAGTAAATTTGTCTGGACGAAATACAATAACTATTAAATAAATATTTACAATGGTTATCGCTACCTAGATTTTATTAAGAATCCCATATATTATCACTGAACTTTAAGAATCAAATATTGAAAAAATAATAGGTTTAATAGGATAATAGGATTAATGGACTTGACCAATCGACGACACGGGGTTTTACCCTCTTATATCTTTTCTGGCAAATTTCTTTTGTCAAATTTGTACTCGACCACAAAACTTCCAACTTACCGACTGCTTACTTATTGAAAATCTTAAAATGACTACCGACCTCTTCATCAGTTAACGGATAGTGAAGTATGAGGCACGCGTATTATTTATTACAGGTGGTCCACTTTAGACCAAATTCGCCATCTTTTAACAAACTCGTCCCGAGACGTCTTCTCCTGTCGTTAATTTTTTCAAGGCTTTGTTCCCCACAATCATCTCTCCTGTACGATGTCGGTTATGGTAATGGGTTAGCCACGCAGGGTGACAAAAAGACCATATAAGAATCTCGCCAACATGCGGGTAACAGCGAGACGAAACGTGGCTGATCCCACCTCGATCAGAAAATGGACAGACACAGCAATGTCTGGAAAAGGCATTGCCACTTGCGTCATGAACTTGTATATAGAACCTATATCATAGTGAACTTGTATATCCGCGTTAAAGATCCATGGACATGATAAGACCAAATTTATTGACTTTTTTGCGCAGCTTATGGCAGCTTATGGCAGAGGATACGTAAAGAAAACACCGTAGTCGTGAGGCCATCTTGACAGATAGAGTAACCACAGATAATATTTTATTGTCTATTTTTAATTAACACTTTTAAAAATTTGTATTAAAATATGTATAAAATTGTAATAAATGTTAAAATGAAATAAAATTTTACTGAATTTTTTGTTTTGAAGTGAGTCTTTAAATTACTCCAGATTTATCCAGGGATGATAGATAGCAGATCTGGCGGGTGGTAGAAGGTTTTAATAGCGTGAGAACAAGGATTACATTAATCAAATCTTTAGGAGATCTCATTGTTTTCTCATACAAGGGAACCGGAAGTAGGTAGACGTTAGAAGTATGCCAGTATTATCTACCGATCTGTAATGAAATGTGGATTCAGTGGATTATTCATCTGGGGTGGCGTAATATTCTTTTGAGTCATTCATCCCTCCTATTTCCTTCATATTTATCTGGCTAGTAGAAAATAAATATAACAACAAAAGTTATTCATCACTTTATTTTTTGGCAGTACAGTTAAAATATTCCTGCAGCATTATGATTAACATGATATTATAATAATAAGTCTCACATTGGAAGATGTGGCAGAACAGTAGGAGCGCGTTTTAACGGCATGAACACATGGAGGTTAGCTCATAAATAGCGTATTTTAATGCAAGCAGTTACAGAATGTTCCTCAAATGAGCCGTACCTTGGTTTTTTGTAATTTTTCTCGGGATATCTCTTAGGAACTATATTACTACTGTGCACAGTGCTACTTTCATATTTCAGTTAGTATAAAGTGAGCTGCCGAAAACCCTGATCCGAACAGCAATTAAAAATGATAGTTGTAGTTTAAAAGTTAATTGGTTAGAGGATATTTCTTCAGTGAATTGATTACCACAGGCATAATTAAAGAAGTTTCTTTTGACGAGGAAGAGACTATTGCTACCTAACAAATAATTTATTCACGTCAATAATCGTATAAAACATTATCTACCTACTAATTGATATTCTTCGATAATTCTTCAACAAGGACTGGGTTCAGTATCTCGTTTATGTGGATCGCAGCAAGGTTTTCGTGGCTCCACATGGGGGCAAGCGAAAGCTACATCTTCCTCCTTCTTTGGAGCACAAGGTCCAGTTGCTTCTGGTGGGGGATTAATACATTCTTCTACAGAAGGTGGTGGCAATCGAGGATAGTCAGCCACACGCACCGCTGCTGGAGAAATCTCTGGAACATCTCGACGTAGCTTCTTCACGCGATCGAAGGCGTCTGGAGCCATACGCATGTATTCTGGTACCTGTAAGATATCAAAAGGAAAATTGTTATCTTATTTTTATGCGGGGAACTTTCTATAGGCAGTGACCGTTAGAATACCTCCCTAACGGTCATTACCTGTACAAGTTTGCATTCTAAATCAGAATAATATTAAAATAGCACTGACAGACTTATAGATGTAGACGGTGAGTATGTTTCCTGACACAAGGTCAGTTGTTTTCTGATGCGCAAAATGATGATGGTAGTAGATATGTTGTTTGAACACGAAACATTACAAAAATGGAATAATTACAACGTAATTACATAACTACCTACTATCATTACAGTTAGGTACCTTTCAATTAGAGAGTACGTACATATCATAGTATAATAAGAGAACATTAGGTTATCTAAAGCCCCTCGGCGAGTTAATTACCTAATCTGCGTTGGCGCTTAGGGTTGTCATGTTTATTTTTCGTTAAATATATATACGAAAATATAAATACGTAAAGTTAAACGCTAAATACATATACGTATGTGTACGCGTGTAAGGGATACAGATGCTATCTTGCTTGTTAACTTGATAATTTTAGCCTATATCTATTACCTAATCTCTATATAAATCTATATAATCTAATATAAATCTTAAGGCTTTCATGGCCGGCGTTGCATGTAGAATATACTGCTTCCGGGCTGTTTGGCCGTGGTCCATCGGAAACTTGTATTCCAGACGTTTCGTCGAACACTGCGGTCGACATCTTCAGTGGTACAGGTCCGGACGCCGCCGACTTCGCTGCGACTGATGTAGAGGCCCGAATCACTGGCGTATTGATAGGCGCAGTTGGAGTGGGGAAACGACGTGATCGATCCTAATTGGTTGAGAGCTGCGGAACCGATGCGCTCGATCGTGATTGGTCGAGGCTAAGCAAGGGGGTGTGGCCTCCCGATACCGGGGATGGTGTTGGCTTCGTCATGTTTGAATTGTGATGACGCGCGGCTCTCAGTGCTGTGTACCAATCTTTTTGGAGATGAAATCCTTCGTTTTTTCTATGCCGTGGGAAGAAATTTGAAGTGGTGGCTAAAACCTTCGTGTTCTGAAATTTGATGGTATGATTACCATCCTCCTGGGTGTGTTCTGCAACCGCTGACTTGTCGAAGTGGCTGAGGCGGCAATTTTGTTCATGTTCCGAAAGGCGGGTCTCGATGCTTCTTTGAGTAGTGCCCGCGTATACCGCGCCACATGAGCAGGGGATTCGGTAAACTCCAGCTGAAGATAGTGGGTCACAAGGGGCCTTGACCGAACGGTGAAGATTACGTAACTACTATCTACTGGTGGTAGAAATTTGATGACACAAATTTGTCACAAAATTCGGCCGGGTAGGTACCACCATGCACGATTGCGAAAAACCCTCCATAGTAATCCAATTTCGGTTTGATTGCGTTCAGGGGTCAGCAAGTGCATAGCCGGGCAGGGGGATTGTGGTCGCAGCACTAGTGGGACTGGTTGGTGTCACGCGGTGCTGCGACGACAATCCTCTTCTCATGAGGCCGTCAAGCTGAGTGCCACCATTGTTAACATGGTACGTGTATGTAATGGTGATCCTTTTTCCTGAGACTTTACCTTCAGCTTACCATCAGGCGAGGTGAAGTCAAATTGACGTGACCTAAATAAAAAAATAAAAAAAACTGCGTTGTGGGCTAGAAGCTTAAAACATCAAGCCTATTTTCAAGGCTTGATGTTTTAAGCTTCTAGCAGTCTCCCGATACGATCCGTTGTACCATGAATGTATGGCAAAAAGGCCTTCCCTAGAGAGGCAGGTTTCTCCTCATCCTGGTTCGTTAGAGAAGATTTCCTCGGATGAAGAGCTCTCCGTATCTCCTGGGCAGAGAATCCATTGGCTTGGAAGGCCGAGTCCAGGTGGCGTAGCTCGTTTTGAAGGTGTTGAGGTTCACAGATGCTCTTAGCTCGGTGGACCAGGGTCTTGATGACTGACATTTTCTCTCTGGGATGGTAGTTGGAGTCCTTGTGTAAGTAACGGTCTGTGTGTGTAGGCTTTCGATAGACCCGGTGACCAAGGCTGCCATCTTCTTTTTTGGATACCAGAGCATCGAAGAATGGCAGGTCTCTGTTCTTCTCTACTTCCATGGTGAACTGGATGTTCGGATGGATACTGTTCACGTGATTCAGGAACTTAATTAGCTCCGTGTCTCCATGACTCCAAACCACAACGGTATCGTCTACGTAGCGGAACCAGACCTTAGGCTTCTTAGGCGCTCGTTCAAGAGTGGCTTCTTCGAAGAATTCCATGTAAAAGTTCGCAACTACAGGACTGATGGGGTTTCCCATGGCTAAACCCTCCACTTGTTCATAGAACTTCACGAAAGTTTCAGTCAGGGAAGCTACGTCTCGTAGCTATCTGACCGCTGTTCTCTAAGGACATCGCAGAATTGTTCGAGTTCGTGTTGACGACTTCCTACTTCCAGTGGAACAACAAGTTCTATGAACTCAAATAGCCTAGTATAACATATTATATATTATTATTTTCAGAATAAATAAACTTTTAATTTTAGAAAAATCAATCTAAAAACAACCTTCCTCAGGGAACCTTCCGCCTTACCATTTTCTAAAACAGTTTAGACTACATTGTGTAAATTATCTGCTTAAATGCATTATGAATACAGTAGGAAAAGGTTACGCGTGTTTTTTTTTTTTTTTTTTCTCGTATAGGTTGGTAGGTATATAGGTGCGCAGTTCACCGAGTAGTAAACTCTCGATCGCATTACCTACAAATCATTTCGCTGCCGTCGGCTATTTTTTTTTTCTATTTAGGAGACTGCAATAAGTACACTCGAAAATTTAGAGCTTTTCGAAGCCAAAACAGAAATGAAAGCCAAAACAAAACTCTTGAAAAACCTAAATGAAACAAATTTGATAACTAAGGTTTGTCAATATTTTGGTTTTATGTCCAGTAGTTGAATAAAGGCATTAGAACTCTTAGAAGGAATCTACCCATCATTAGAATGAGTATCAGAAATTCTATTAGGTTTGTTATATTATCTGCTAGACAGATGCAATTTATAAGCCATGAGATCAGCTATTTTCAAGGCAAGCAGCAAGTTTTTATAAGTATTTAGATGACAATATATTGAGTATATTAGATATGGTTCATTACGTAGGTACTCCCATTTTTGTGCGGAAATGCCCTCAGATACTCCTCCGTCGGCCAGCGGGGGAGGTTATGTCGGGCTTGAACCGACTAAAACCGCACGCGGTCTCTAGTCTTCAGACGCCGGGGTGTAAGGTATAAGGCATTTCCCTAGCACCCCGACTGACCCTGGGCCATCTCCGGTTTCGAGATGGCCCCCCGGGCTTGCTCTGCCACCTCCTCGAGCATTACTTGCTCGCAACGTAGGTCCTACCTATGTAGAGTCAGCGTCAGATTAATCTTGGCTTGCAAAGTACCCAAAAGGATGATTGACCTACAAATTCAAATTTATATTAGCAACCTCAGTGTTCATATTGTTGTAAGCTTCTAGACTGGTCAAAACAGCTTAGCTATTTAGACCACTCAGTTTTCCATACTTAGGTTAGCTATCAGAGTGTTGCCCGTAACTGTAACTAAGCTGCTTTGATCACTCTGGATGTTTACAAGAATATGAACACTGTGGTTGCTAATATGAATTTGAATTTGAAGGTGTGCACACCATTTTGAATACGTATTTTGCAAGCCAAGATCAATCTGACGCTTACTGTACCTAAACAATGACGATAAAATAAAACGGTCTGCCCATGAGCTATCTTGCTCCCTATTAAGATAATAGATATAATCATAATTAGAATAATATTATGTAATCTGTGATCATACTAATATCCTAATAGGTATTATAAACGCGAAATTTTGTGAAGTTGTATGGATGTAAGTATGGATGTTTGTTACTCTTTCACGCAAAAACAGCTGAACGGTTCTGGCTGAAATTTGGTACAGGGTTATATTATGGTCCGGATTAAAACATAGGCTAGTTAAACATAACCTCTAAATAAGCCACGCGCTGTCATAATAATAAAACACCTGAATGTTAATTTACTTGCAAATGAGGCAAGGTCAGATTCAGTGTGAATATGGATTATATTAAGGATTAGGTACTTGAAAAAAACATATTGTTTAATTAAAATCGACGACAACCAGCCTTAACCGCACTGTATTTCTCATCACATCTGCCTGTGTAGGTAGGGAACCTGGTACGCACTAGAGAGAATTTCCCTGAAAACCCACCGCCTTATAATTTATGATGGAAATGAGGTTTTAATATATTATGGATGAAATTCATAGCCTGGCAATAAAAAAATATTGCTATTCCTCTCTCGTATACGCTGATAGCCAGTCATGATCTGTGTATGTAGCGGCATAGTTCATGAGCTGTGCGTTTACAACTAGTCTAACTACAGAAATTCGATAGCGTCAATGGGTTGTGAAGGGCAGAGGGTGTCGCTTCACGGCAAATATAGCTCGGCGGCTTCATAGTTAGATCGAAAAGCTGACCCCAACTGAATAGGGAAACAGGATCGGAAGATGATAATGAACATGTCTATTTATTCAATTAAATTTTTAAGCATTTTGTATGCTTACTTTTTTCTAAAGATTTAGATCGGAAAAAGAGAACATCTAGGACGGGACTTGAACCCGCGGCCAGTCCCTTACAGGGGGAATGCTCTGACCAACTGAGCCACCTAGACACGTCCCAGATATTCGAAATTCTCCGATACATTATTACGTCTTAAGGCGACGTTGGAGCCATCTACCGTAATTCTTGCGAATTACGGAAACAATGAACAACTTTACAGTCATTTTTATTATGTCTATCTATATTGGTATCTAACTGTAATCCTAGATACTTATAGATATTATAGATGTGAAAGTTTGTGAAGATGTTTGGATGCTTGTTACCCAATCATGTGCAAACGGTCCGTGATACCGTTTGAAATTTAGTACAAAGAATAGATTTCAGTCTGAAATAACACATAAGCTATTTTTTTATCCCTGGAATAGGCAAAAGGATCAGATTATCATTGCGATCAAACTAGTGGAGAGTGTCACCGGCAGTGTTTACTAATTATACATGAATTTCTTTCATACACATCACGCAATCTAGATCTTCTGTACGTTTCTTGAGCAAAAAAGAGGCAATAGTTGGTCATTTTCTGACCACCGCCGGCGCCGTGGGACAAGTGCCTAACAGAAGCAATTTAGCTTAGCTAGAGGTGTTAACGGGAACGCTATTCTAGCGCAGCTGCCATTACAAAATTCTGGATAACTACTATATGATAATCTGATATACAGTAAGTGATTTACCTCTTTGCAGTCCACATTGAAGGTGCCAAGATACCCAGGTAGCTTGTTTTCAGCCTTTTCCTCGCCAATGGTTGCCACCTGTTGGGGTCCTGGGATAACCTCGAAAGGGCACTCATTGCGCAGACGGCGCTCTGCACGTGCCTTGTCTTCCTAGTATTAAGAGGAGTAGGTACGTTAACAACTGATGATCACAATATTAAATTCTTTCATATTTTCTTCAACGTTTGTCTCTATCTGTATATCGCATTTTTTATTTTGAGCAATGCTCTACAAATTTTAAAATTCTAACCTAAAATACATACCTACTTAATCTGTTATTTTTTACGAAAAGGTAAAATAAAATATAGAGAAACTACTCGTTTTTATTAGGTACCTACATATTTTGATAGATTATTTGATACAGGTGTGTCTTAAGCAATACTTTTTAGATTTTTATTTATCTTTAAAATACTAAAATATCCCAAGACAGGTTTGTGATGTGAACTCAAAAATCAGTATTTTCCGCCGGGATTGGTCAGTATAGTAGTATATTATATGGTATAGTAGGTACCTATAGTAGTTGGTAGTAAAAGTTACTTCATATATAATAATATAGGTGTCAGTCTATATAGTCCTAAAAGTGATGGATGCACTGTCTCGTGACGCCACGTCTTAGTACTCGGTAATAAGCAGTAAGAGTAGGTACCTACTACTAGTTATTAGCATGGTGCAATGCTTTTCAGCAGCACACTTTCTGTACCAAGTGAAACACTGAGTTATTCACCCCGGCGTTGCAAATTTTCAAGATGTACTCTTCCAACCATGAGTGTTTTATTAAATTCCTCTCTATTGAAGTGAATTTTATTGTTGTTTACAATCTTGGCAGCTCTGACATTTGTGAATCATGTATTATCGGGTGGAGATTTATTTGTTTACCTTATGAGCATGGTCTAATGTCTAATGCTCTGAATTATCAGTTTAGACTTTAGGGGTGAAGATGCCTGTCACCCCAGCAGAAGCAGGCCGGGACGGTGGGGCGACTAGCGCCCTCCCCCAAACCGGGGCAAGACGGGGACACCGTGGTCCAAACCCGAGGGGGCCATCTCGAAACCGGAGATGGCCCAGGGTCAGTCGGGGTGCGAGGGATATGCTCTATGGGCAACCTTACACCCCGGCGTCTGAAGACCCGAGACGGCGTGCGGTTTTAGTCGGTTCAAGACCGACATAACCACCCCCGCTGGCCGGCGGGGGGGTATCCGAAGGGATTTCCGCACGAAAAAAAAAAAAGTACACCTTCACCAAGAATTTGAACCTAACAAGCATACATAGGTCACAGTAATCACGTGGGCCATGTGTTTGTATGCATGAATATGTCTATTTGCATTGGTCTGGGTGTTTCTATGTATAATATGTATGTATTTACAAAAAGAAAAGTATATAAGTATGTTTATCCGCTTTCTGGAACCCATAACACAAGCTAGTTAAACTATGCTTACTTTGGGTCTAGAAAGCGGTGTGTATTTTTTTTCGTGCGGAAAATCTTAAAAGTGCTTTGGGCAATACACAATCCTTAATATAATATATTTCTATATTTCAGAACCTATATATAAATCCATCCGGCAATCCATCCTTACGTTAGAATGGCTGGTCAAGAAAATATTCGTATTTCTCTAAATGTATCAGTGCAGAAATTGAGTTTTCATAGCCGCCAACAAACAACTTGTTGTAATATTTTGGTTGAATAAGCTGTTGGAATTTCAAAAATGAATAGAAAATGTTCAAAATGAATTCAGTGCTTCTTACCTCATCCTTAAACTGACCACAAAAGTCTTCATCTTCGTTATAGTGCGGCTGCTGTCCAGGAGGATATGATATTCTTTGGGGCTTGGTTGATTCCCGATGATCATCAGGCGCGGGGCCGCTGAAGCACACCACTTTTTGATGATCGTCCCGAGCAGCACCAGATTTTAATATACCTTTCAGCGGAATGACGTTGTCACAGGTTGGCTTGCTATGTAACGGAAATAGAAACGAAGTTTCAGCAATTACCAGTAAATATGTAGGTAAATAGGTACAGTACTCGAATTTTTATTTGGTGACTACCGTCGTCGTTGGCTTGCTTAGGTTTTGTAAAATGTATTTTCTATCACACAGCGCATGTCTACAGCTTGATATATTGTTAGAACAGTTAAAATCGAAGTTTTTTTTTATTGTTACAAATGGTCTCATCTAACACTTTATAAAGGTATCAAATGTTGAGTACAACACTAGATTTTTATTTTTAATCTATGCTGGGGAGTGGTTTTTGTGTCTATGTTAGATTGTAGTCTATGATTGAAAAAATGTGTAAGACAACCTACATTCGCTATCGTTTGTGATTTAATATAAAATAAGTCCTTAATAAATTCAGTGATTTCTCCAATAGCTGCTTTTACTGGAATAACCACGATTCTACGATCCCCAACTACAGTCCACAGAAAATTGAAATACCGTACGGGACCAGATGGTCCCGTACGGCTCCCTCAGAGCTACAAGACAAGGCCCCAACATCAAATCGCAGTCCGATGTACAACAGAGAGAACGCTCTTAATGAAAACGGAACGGAACTTAGTCAAACTCTCACCTCTTTTCTGACGGATGTACCAAATCAAAAGCCAGCCAGCACTATTATCTTCTTGGGGAGTGTCAAACTTAAGGCTCAAATTATCTCTACTAAGTAACGTGCTAATTATCACCGACGAAAGACGTGCGAATTCTCTGAAAATTACTTCTGTTCCTCGTTTTCGACCTCAGATCTAATTTGCACATTATGTAATATAGAGATAAAGTTCAAAATTATGCAAGTACCTACACAATCACGTTCTGAAAAAGCCAAAATTGAGCCCGATTCGGTTGTCCATTGTTGATTTAGCTAACCGAATTGATAAATATTTTGTCTGTTCGTGTTCTGGTCATTAAGAAAAGTAAAAATTTGGTCAGAAATTCCTGTACCTAAGTAGTGCTAGGTAGGCTTTTATAGTGCTTACGGTGCTATGACGTCAGGAGATTCTTCATAATCTGTTTTTGTTATAAGTTGTACGAAAATTATAATTATAATTTTGTAGATAATCCCACTACTTACAAGATATAATTTTTCAAGCTCGTCTTGTTTTTGTTCTTGTTTAAAAATTTCGTTGCTAAGTAGGTATTATTTACGAGGGACACAGTAGGATAATTTAATATTTCACATAAATTAGAAGTAAGTGTACCTGGCTCGAGTGGCCCGCAATGTGTCTTCGTATGATATGGTGTCTGTGGTCATAGGCGGCGTAGGAGGCCGCGGTGGGGTGGTACTGCCCTCAACAACACTGAGGGCGGTGAGACATCTCTGCATTGGACTTGGTTCGGCGACAGCTGCTGAACCTATCTTCGCCAATTGCGCACGAACCTCTGCAGCCTGTTCTTCCATAACAGCCGACTGCATGCAATAAGTCAATGCTTGAATATAAAAACTTTTTAACAAAAAATTAAACCACCGAAAAAACTGAAAAGCAAAAAAGTAATAAACCTTTTTTATTTAACCTTAATAACTAACTTCAATAATAAATAATCCTCTAATTACTACTACAATCAGTGAGTCATCAATCAAGCTTCCCCTGTTTTCCTACCCTTAGTGTTGGGTTTTTATTATCAAATTTATATGGGACCAACTTCGGAGTATACTCTTTCCAATAAAAAAAGAAAGATCAAAATAAAAACCACTAAAGCAGGCACTTAAAAAAAAATGAATATGCGTAATATCATTCAAAAGACAAAAATATGCTTAAGACTTTTGAAACGGTAGGTACCTACCTATTAGGAAGTGTCCGTTATGCTAGCGTACACAAGAGCTATATCGAGTTGGTTACTATGCCATTAAACTCTGTGTAAATACTGCCTAATTAGTGTAAAAATAAAAAAAACTCTTCCTCTTTAGTCTAGGAAATAAACACCAATTTCACTGTGTACGCTGGCGTCACGATCAAGCTAGCGTACACATGGCCGTACTCGAAAACTGCTAATTGTAAAGCAACAGCGTTTACACACAAAAATAGTGCTCTAATACTTCTCCCACTATGCAAAATTTCATAACGATTGCTCTTGTAGGAACAGAGATATTGAACAAGACTTTTCAATGACATTCGGAGCTGGCGTTATGGCAGCGTACACATAATAGTTCTCATAGAAAGGGAACTTTTCTTTTAATAAATGGTATATGTATAAATAGTGCGTGAAATTCTGCCTCTATTAGTGTAAATGCTTTATGCGAATTTGCAGTGGAATAATAAAAAAATCTATGTTAAGTTCTAGGAACAAATGTATTGACGTACAGTCGCGAACAAAATGAATTATTAGTGAAATTATAAACTGAGATATTGAGTTATTTTCTAATATAAGTTAAAACGGTAATAATAATGGTTATACTGTGATAAAAAATAATTGTTTTTGGCAAAATAAATGTTATTTTTCTGATAAAGCTATTTATTTGAATTTTTCCAATTATTTCAATTTCACTCAGAACTATATCTACAAATTAATGAAGTGAATATCCTCGTAGTTCAGTATTTCATCACGTTTCAGTATTAGTTCTGTATTTTAAAAAACTTGGACTTTTTAATTATTCCACTGTGAATTCGTATAAAGTATTTACACTAATAGAGGCAGAATTTCACGCACTATTTATACATATAGCATTTATTAAAAGAAAAGTTCCCTTTCTATGAGAACTATTATGTGTACGCTGCCATAACGCCAGCTCCGAATGTCATTGAAAAGTCTTGTTCAATATCTCTGTTCCTACAAGAGCAATCGTTATGAAATTTTGCATAGTGGGAGAAGTATTAGAGCACTATTTTTGTGTGTAAACGCTGTTGCTTTACAATTAGCAGTTTTCGAGTACGGCCATGTGTACGCTACCTTGATCGTGACGCCAGCGTACACAGTGAAATTGGTGTTTATTTCCTAGACTAAAGAGGAAGAGTTTTTTTTATTTTTACACTAATTAGGCAGTATTTACACAGAGTTTAATGGCATAGTAACCAACTCGATATAGCTCTTGTGTACGCTAGCATAACGGACACTATTAGGAAGCGTGTCTTCCCGCGCAAGCGATGATGTAAGCGTAGATCGAGTCTCCACGTTTCTACCACAGTATAAGCAGTAGGTTATCTTCATAGAAATGGGCCGCTGCCGGTTTAGATGTGTGAGCGCGCGCCGGGCGCTGTGTAGGCACGCGCTGCCACGCACACATTAGCATAATATAAGGTAATATACGTTGGTCGCAGTATGGGCTGTACCGTGAGTGAGATCGCGCGCGTTCTCGTAGCGTAGGTAGATACTGCATGGCTGCTCGCATTCGCCTTCTCCCACTGGATTTAATTTAATTAGCGCAGTTTATTTTTATTTTGCGGTTTATAACATATAGACGATTATGAAATATTTATTTTATTATCTATATATTATATGAATAAAATAATGACGTATGCACATAAAAGGCCTTTTAAACATTCAGTATTTACATTAGGAAATTGCATAAAATTAGTAAAACGTTATACTTACTTTAGGGTCATAATTTCAAAAATATATTTATATTTTTACAGGGTTTCAAATTCATACCTTTGTTCTATTTTTTTTATTTCATTTCTATATTTTATTAGTCAAGCCCTTTCAATATCCATATTGAGGGAGTTGTGAAAAAAATTGAAATCCGCCGTTTTGTGGCGGCAGCCATTTTGGATTTGAAATCTGTTATAGTATACATTATTCTACTGTTCAAGCACTTGATACCCATATTGAGGAAGTTGTGAAAAAAATGAAGGTAATTCGTCAATGGTGGCCATCTTGGATTTGAAATTTGTTTTAGTGTATAGTATTCTACTAGCGAAGCCCTTTCATTTGATACCCACATTGAGGGAGTTGTGAAAAAATAAATGATACGCCATCCGACTAATTCACCCTTTAAATAAAAAAACACAAAATTGAAATAGATTCATCTGTTCAGGAGCTACGATGCCATAGACAGACGCACACACAGACAGACACGTCAAACTTCTAACACCCCGTCGTTTTGGCGTCTGGGCTAGAAAAATCTAGTGCTACTCATAATACGTATTTGCGTATATATATTTAACGAAAAACAAACGTGACGACCGTAAATGCCAACGTAGGTTAGGTAATTAACTCGCCGCGTGGCTTTAGATAACCTACGGTTTTCTTATTTATTATACTATGTTTCTAGCAACACGACCCAAACGGAAATCAGACGTCTCGAATGACATTGAATTTTACGTTGTGTTTCGGGCTTGGCACCGACAACAGAAAAGTCTTACGCGTATTTTTGTCTTTTGGATTAAATCTGAAATTCAATTGTTTTTCATTTTCAATGCCTGTTTTAGAAGTTTTTGAAGTCGGTTTTATTTTTTTATCAATTTAATGCCAAGAGATAGACCTGTACCTAAAAATACAAAGTATTGATAGACAATCGTATCATCTATCATTACCTCTAAGTCAGCTTTCAAGTTGCCTTCACGCATGTGATAGTTGCGAACATTGTCGATGACCTCCTGTGGGAACTTTTCGGGATTGGCAGTCATGTACCGGTAGACGAAGAGGTCGCAGCCAATGATCTTGAAACGTTGCTTGAACACCGTTACTATTCCTCCTAGATAAACAAATTAAAATTAAAATAGCGGTACTATTTCCGTTTTTCTTTTAAACGAGATTCGTATAGTCAACAATGGCTTCTATGTATACTACTAAACTAGACCACTATTTGACCAACAACAATACGCCACTTTTTTATTGTCATACAGATGTCCTTACAAAAAGTTGCGCTATATCTATACTGATGGGTGTCATAATATATTAATAAATATTGGTTCGTTATCGAAATCTGCAGACCGAAAAACGTTTTGTGATTTGTGCACCTTCGGTTATATAAGGTGTCACAAAATTAGGTCTCTGAATTTGGTGAGATGACTTGGTATTGACAAAATATGTATTTGAAACAAAAAAAAAATATCGGGTAAATAAAATAAAAAAAATTAAATCTAAAAATGAAAAAAAAAAACACCACCAGCGACCAGCGTCACGTGACGCGACGAGCCCGTGACGCACGTGGTAGGCGTGCAGTCCTTCTCGCAGTATTCTCCAAGCGGATGTCTGGGAAATACCTAAATCGCGACCAGCGTCACGTGACGCTGGTCGCTGGTGGTGTTTTCTTTTTCATTTTTAGATTTTTTATTTTTATATTTTTGTTTTTTTTCCACACGCGGTCCACTCTCCTACAGCGCCTCCTCCGCTCTATCTTTGATGATCGGGTATATTATTGATGTAACCTTGAAAAATTACGTTTTCGAGGGTTGGGGTTTGAGGAATTACCAAATAAAACCGAATTTACCTGCATAGTCTCTTGGCAAAAATATTTGTACCAAAGCGCCGTGTACTGCAAATATGTTGCTGTAAACGGCGCTTTGGTTAGAACATCGGGAAGCTGAGTGTCCGGCTAGGATCGGCTTGTTTTGGTTTTGTAGAGCATTCTTTCTGTCGCAAGTCAGACTGACAGTTTGATTATAAAATTGTAGACAGAAAATAAATATAGACACGATATTAAAGTAAAAACTAACATATACTATTCGACTAGAATAGATAGCAGTACCTAGTTCAGTATGTAACTGCCGTTTTTGATGAGTCGTCGTTAATTATTCTCATAATCATAGAGCTAGATTTGCCAGTGTTCGGCATGTAAGAATCAAAGTTTTGACATATCCTTTTAAAAATATACAGTTATGAAATTATTTAGTGTAAACGCATGCGTTATTTAGTGCAAACTGCGTATAAAATTAACATTGAATAATATATATAACAGAACACCTGAATGTAGGTACATTTACTTGTGGGTGTGTGTTGGGTAACCTCCTCGAGTGTCGCTCCGATTCCGATCCCGCTGCAGTCCGGGGGGAACGGAATCGGAGCGGCCGGTACACCCTGGGCGGCGGTCAATGGCTTCCCCTTCACCCCTTCATAGGGTTGGCATTGATCGTCGGCCAATACCCAACGTGGCGGGAACACATCGCTCTCCGTACTCCTCTGCTTTCAGAGGAGACAGGATGAGCGATGCTGTTAGTGGTGAGATGGCCCAGGGTCAGCCGGGGTGCGAGGGATATGCTCTATGGGTAACCTTACACCCCGGCGTCTGAAGACCCGAGACGGCGTGCGGTTTTAGTCGGTGCAAGCCCGACATAACCGCCCCCGCTGGCCGGCGGGGGGGTATCCGAAGGGATTTCCGCACGATAAAAAAAAAAAAAAAAAAAAGGTACATTTACTTGAAAATGAGGTAAGGTTAGGTTAGTCTGCTTTTCTGCTTCTGCCATCTGCTTCTGGTTAAAAATACATGTACATATATATCAGCGTATTTCAAAATAGATAGTAGTATAGTTTTTTGAACATTGTTAAAAATTGCACGGTTTCTAGGGTTCCATACCTCAAGAGGTACAGAAGAAACCCTTATCTGTCCTTCTATCCGTGTGTCACCACCGATTTTCTCAGGAATGGGTGGGACCTAGCAAGTTCAAATTTATACCAGATACTGAGGTCTATATCTGGTACATGATATGTATATATACATATATATATCTGATTTTTATATTTATTAGGTGTATAAAATCAAGTTCCTGAGTCAACACGATAAAATGATATGGGTAAATTTAGATTTTTGCGAAAACGTCTAAGTTCCAAAATTTACTTAATTTTCAACGTTTTTATTTTTAGGGAATTTCCCTTACTTTTACTTTAAGACCTTGCTTATAACTAAAATTGACAATTCTAGGTCAACAGGAAGTACCCTATAGGTTTTAGGTCGAAAACCTACATGGTAGTCCCCGTTGAACTAGAATCAGGAAATTTGGCAAAAAGCAAGGTCTTAAAGCACAAATTAAGGAAAAAATCAAAAAAGACATGCATACATACATACATACATTCACGCCTTTCTCCCTCCGCGGTAGGCAGAGAGAACAGCCCGCCATCTGCTTCTGTACTTACATACTTCACGAGCTTCCTTCACTGTCATTAAACCTTTCATGCAAGCCCGCTGGTTTCGAAAGCTTTTGACCTGCCTTTTTTTAATATCTCACTAAATTGATCAATGTATGTCCTGCGAGGTCGACCCCGGCTTGCCTGCCCACTTACATCTGCCTTATATACTTGGTGTGTCATTCGCTCAGTACTCATTCGTTCCAAGTGCCCAAACCACCTTAACATACCAAAAATACCTTAGCATATCAAAAAATTAAAAAGTTGTAAATTAAAGGGTGTCCCCAAACATACATAGTTGACGCCAATTAAGATAGGCCTCTGAGTTGTATGGGCGCTCACAGAATTTAGAGGTCTAGGTTAATAGGCACTGGCACCAGCCTCAAATAAGGTAAATAAATAAAATGGTGCTATTGTGTAAAAGAAAATAAAAGGAAATATTTATTGTAAACGTTCTGTACACGAGTTCTCAACACGAGTATAATACTCGTGTGTGCAGAACATTTTAGAGTAAAGACTAAAGCGATCGTGACACTATGCACTTTCTAGTTTTACATTATGTAAAGTAATTTAGACAATTGCAAGGGAATCAAAACTATAGGCTTATTTCCCGTTGAGCTAGAATCATGATATTTTGCAAAAAGTAAACTAAAAGTAAAAAAGTAGTAAAGTAAAAAATCCGAAAACCGTAAATATTTAGTTACCCACATCACAAAAAATATCTGTATGCCTATCTGTCAAGACAAGAAGCTTTACTGCAACGTTGAGTGCGCACTCTTTGAGTGCGCCCATCAATCCAGTTTTGTACGGAACACTCAGTGCGCGAGTCCGACTCTCACTTGACCGGTTTTTTATAGTCTATGAATTTAAATATGAAAATTTGTAATAATAATTAAATACCGTGTGAATCGTCATCTAAATAAAATGAAATCTTAACGCTAATAAATGTACACTGCGTTTTTTTCCACCAATATTTTTATAAAGTACAGTAGGTACAAATAAAATAATAAAATAATATGAACAACTATACATAGTCTTACCATATAATTACGTTATGGTACTTAACTGACGCAGGCCTTCCTCTCGGGGTAAGGGGATAAGTAGCTCCCTTAAAAGTGCCAGTGCCAAACTGCAATGATGATAGCGGGAATATAGCTTACCAATAAAGAATCGATCCGGAGTGTAATAAGTAGGGAAATTTGGATCTGATTCCGGCGTCTGCAATAACATAGATTTGAGGAATTTTCCACCAATGATGCCGGAGTTCCTGCGCGGAATTTCACCGATCTTGATGGTGCCGTCAGCGAGGCTGTACGATAGCACGAACTGCCTTCCTTTATCCTCAGGATGGATCCAGTCTATCTCGCACAAGTAACGTAGGTTCTGTAAAAACACATATTTAATTTTAGTATTACGTAGGCAGTTGTTGTAGTAAATGTTATAAGTATTTGTATTTGCCATTTTCTGATGATGATAGCCATTGAGTGCAATAGGTATTTCATATTCTGACTTTTCCAATAAACATCAATATAGCGATTTCCCAGTTGCGTCCAAAGTTTGTAATTTGGAGCCCGGGGTCCGCTTATTGCTTTTGATTTGGTCTGTTGGCAACCCCAGGAGCCAAGCCTGCGCCAGATCCTCGTACGTTATTTGGCAGGTGCACCGACTAAGTAGGCATTTGGCGTAAGTAGGAATTTGCTTGGGTACAGACGATCAAATAATACACTAATACACCCTTGGACCAGCTTGGACAAGGCACTTGTGCCTATGATTTTTTTCCTATTCTCCGTTTTCCTTTCCTCTCATCTTAAGAGGTAACTTGCGTATGTTACCTCAGGCTGGTATTCTGATAAAACATAGGGCAATAGAAGATTTATCTTTATGCGACTAAGTAGTGTGAGAAAGCTTTACAGTAGAATTGCCAAGTTTTTAGGCACAGGAGCGTTGGTGATAAAACTACGACCAAACAAAAATATTGCTGTTCCAAAGGTGGGAGTGAATTGGTTATTATTAGGCAAGCAGCAAAAGCAATTGCAGTCTATCGTAAGTCATTTTAACTTCTCGTGTTCTGCGGCTATTATCTATTAACTTTTTAGGAATCCGTACCTCAAAACGCAAAATTGGAATCCAAATAGGATCACTTCGTTATTCGTCTCTGTCTGTCTGTCTGTCAAGATCTTTTTCTCAGGAACGCGTAGAGGCATCAAGTTGAGATTTATATCAAATCACTGCAACGATTTGAAGCTGAAAAAACTCAAATATCTATCAAAACCTATAGGACATTTCCCGTTGACCTAAAATCATGAAATTTGGCAAGAACCGAAGTTTTACTCATCAGCCCATGGGCCGAATGCCCCAAACAAGACCTAGTTGTTTGGGGCATTCGGCCCATGGGCTGATGCGGCCAGCCCAGTTTGTGAACTAGGCCTTCCATCAGTGTATACAGCAACGTTAGGTTCATCCCTCAATCCAGTTTTGTATGGAACCCTAAGGGCACGAGTACGATTTGCACTTGATCGGTATTTTTTTCTGGATCGTTTATGTAAATTGCAAATGCCAAAATACCTTACCATTTTCACAGTTGACCGTACTATTAATTACACTATTTAAGCTGCTGCTATATACCAGTTACTCACCAAATGCCTACACATCAGTGTTCGAACTTCGATCGTATCATGTAAGATTTATATTATTCGTGAATTTTCAGATGTTAAAAAAGGTACATAAATACTTTTTTTTTATGGATGATAGGCTCACGTTTGACCTCTATCTCACCTGATCGTAAGTGACGATGTGGTCTACGATGGATCACGTTTGCCTAGAAGGAACCTATTCACTCGAGACATGAAGATACCGAGGTTATAGCTTTCTGGAAACACAGACTCATTCCACTCCTTAGCTGTACGCATAATAAATGTGTCGCCGAAGCGTATCGTGTGTATCAGTGGAATATCCACCATGTAGCGGTGGCGCGTCGCTGTGCGTCTGGTCGTTCGTTGGTGGAAAGGGCTTGGACATATCAAGTTGTGCAATTCCAGCGCACACTCTCCGAAATGCATCCGGTAAAAAACCGATAGGCCTGCAACTTTGCGTTGAAGTTCAACTTTTTAGCAGCCACTTGAGCTTTAGCCTCAATGTAAGACCCAAAACTGAGGGTGGACGTCAGGGTAACGCCAAGAAGCTCGAGGCGGTCGGTTATCGGCACGGATGCATTTCGGAATGTGGGGTTTGGCTGAAATTGATTTCGCTTTTTTTTTATATTTAGGACACGTCAATTTGACTTCACCTCGCCTGATGGTAAGCTGAAGGTAAAGTCTCAGGACCGCGTGGCACCCACCGGTCCCACTAGTGCTGCGACCACAATCCCCCTGCCCGGCTATGCCCTTGCTGACCCCTGAACGCAATCAAACCGACATGGGATTACTATGGAGGGTTTTTTGCAATCGTGCACGGTGGTACCTACCCGGCCGAATTAAATGACAAATTTGTGTCATCAAATTTCTACCACCAGCTTGGCAGAGAAGAGACACGCCTGGGTCTTGGTTGCGTTGAACTTGACCAAGTTAGCATCACCCCAATCGGAGACCGCCTTCAAGGACAAATTCAAACCCTCAACCATAGCCTCTCGGAGAGATCGGATCTGTCCCACGCTGGCTCGGGGGTTGGACTCGTAACTCACGACTACTGTGCTGTCGTCTGCGTACCCAAAAGTACCGGGCTTGAGCAGGTCGTTAATGTGCAGCAAGAATAATGTAGCCGAGAGTACCGACCCCTGAGGGACCCCAGAGTTGATCGGTCAGATGTGTAGCCGTCAACGACCACCCGGATAGACCGATTCCTCAGGAAGTCAGTGATCCAGACACATAAGAATAACACTTCTTAATAACACTCATCATATTGCATGTCATTAGGTCATCTGACTGGTGTGTCCCTTCCCACCTCTAGTTTAGATATCAATTCGAGGTCTCGACTCTAGGTCTTGTTTGGGGCCATCGGCCCATGGGCTGATACGGGCAGCCCAGTTTGTGAACTAGGCCTTCCATCAGGTCGCTTAACGACCTCCATCCTCCATGAGCGCAGGCCTGGGGGTGGCAGGTGAGGCCGGCGGCCGGCTGTCACCCCAGCAGAAGCAGGCCGGGACGGTGGGGCGACTAGCGCCCCTCCCCCAAACCGGGGCAGACGGGGGACACCGTGGTTCCCAAACCCGAGGCCGAATTTCGAAACCGGAGATGGCCCAGGGTCAGCCGGGGTGCGAGGGATATGTCCTATGGGTATCCGTACACCCCGGCGTCTGTAGACCCGAGACGGCGTGCGGTTTTAGTCGATTCAAGTCTGTCTCTCTTAAAAGATAACCCAGTTCAAGAGTTCATTCCTTATTTTTTGTGTGGAGTCCTGCAACTTTAATGGGGTTGAGAAGAATCTGCGGACTCAAATATCAAAGAATAATTTATGGCCATCCAATAGATATAAATGCACTAACTTTTTGAATGAGCATACAAAACATTTGTTTGACGTAAATTTTGAAGTCACTGTTATTTATGACACTGTAATCTTCACCAGATAAGTATAAATCGACTATGTATTATTATTTATGGCCAGACATTGTAAACAGGATCAACATAGTGCTTAGCTTTGTGTATTGATGTAAAACAAGCTGAACTCAGTATGTGTTTTACCCTGGGCATTCTGTGAAACTTTGTATTTACACAATGAAATATGTTTGGTAGTTACTACATTTTTAATCTGAGAGCGATACTGTTCTCGTCATACTAAGAAATGTATTGTGATACTACACTCGAATATATTTAGGCCGATTTAATTGTAAAGAAAACATAGTAGTTTAACATGAATAAAACATATCCCCAGCCTTATCTCGCATTCGGTAGAAGAAGAGATGGAGAAACATTTTAGTCCTGTCAAACTAATTTAGTTTAAATTGGACCATTGTTTTTGCTTCTTTCCTAGTTATTCTTCAGAATCGCATATGTATACAATAACAATTTATAAAAGTAGTACACGGCCTAACTAATCGAAAGCAGTTAAAGTGGGATAAAAACGCTTGTAACACCAAACGTGCCTGCCACTCGCGTGTTGCCACCTGCAGAGTAAAAGGGAAATGAGGAGAATGGAAAAGGCCTCCGACCTTATCATAACCGTAATTAACGTCGATATTAAGTGAGAAAATGGTAAGTACTGGTTGAGCCGATATTGTGTTGTGAAAACCATGGCTCCACCAAATCCAAAAAAGTTTGGCACTAAGTTAAGTACTTCTCTTCATCCTGCACGCGTAGCGTCCTCACTTACTCTACAGTGGATAGAATATTTTATATTAGTTACTCACTCCCTGAAGATAAACCTAACATACGGATTTTTATAATGAATTTTAATTTTTTTTCAATATAGGTACCGATTGGGGTGCTTGGTTGGGGACCTCCACACGGTGCACCCTGGGCAACGGAGACAGCAGCTTTCCACGTGTCCCTCTGATTAGCAGATGGCACAGTGGAGAGCAAGTAAGGGGGGGCCATCTCGAAACCGAAGATGGCCCAGGGTCAGTCGGGGTGCGAGGGATATGCTTTATGGGTAACCTTACACCCCGGCGTATTAAGACCCGAGACGGCGTGCGGTTTTAGTCGGTTCTAGCCCGACAACCGCCCCCGCTGCCCGGCGGGGGGGTATCCGAAGGGATTTCCGCAAAAAAAAAAAAAAAAAAACGGTACCTACCGATTGTATTCGAATGTAATTTACAGCTTTTATTTCGTTCTCTCATCTCTTGAACTAGACTAGTTAACCAATTTATTAATCTTTACAGAGTTAAAGACTCCTATAGTCACCTTTATATATACGTTAATTAATTTAACCTCATCAAGGTGGTAGAAATTTGATGACACAAATTTGTCACAAAATTCGGCCGGGTATGTACCACCGTGCACGATTGCGAAAAACCCTCCATAGTAATCCAATTTCGGTTTGATTGCGTTCAGTGGTCAGCAAGTGCATAGCCGGGCAGGGGGATTGTGGTCGCAGCACTAGTGGCACCTGTGGGTGTCACGCGGTGCTGCGTCGACAATCCTCTTCTGGTGAGGCCTTCAAGCTGAGTGCCACCATTGTTAACATGATACGTGTATGTAACGGTGACCCTCTTTCCTGAGACTTTACCTTCAGCTTACCATCAGGTGAGGTGAAGTCAAATTGACGTGTCCGAAATATAAAAAAATTTAAAAAAACAATTGTACAAAACTTATTTCACATCAGTCATTATTAACTTATTTAAACTTAATTTCAACTTAAACGTTACAACACCTGTAAAAATGATAACTATGAAAATATTTACCTTATTCGCGTTGAGGTTATATTTGATGACGTCTTTATGTGGAGGTTTCGGCAGGAGCCCGTAACAGGACTGCAGAGTATCCTCTGGAGATCCAATACCAATGTGTGGTGGAATACTCTGTCAATAAAATAAAACATGAAAATAGATTAATCTGTCTAGGTGGCGTAACTGTAGTGTTTGGATCTGATTTTACTACTACGGACACTACTTTCTTATGAACTGGCGTGCAATGGTAACACATTTATAAGCCACTTGGACAAATTAAAGTCTATACAAATTAGGTTTATGAAACTTTTAGTAGATAAAAATACTAAAGAACGCTGCAAAAACAGTAACTACGACAATTTGTTCCTAGAATGTAAAATGCTGCCGGTCCATGAGCGGGTAGTGTTGTCTATTGCATCAGAACAGTACGCAAAAAATGAGTTTAAGACCAACATAACATACGTTAGGCCACAACGTAACAGAATACTCAAACGCTTTGAGGTGCCTACCTGAAATAACTATTATGGTCGAAGGTGTAGAAAATTCATAGTGTCTACCATATACAATAAATAGTTTGCCACCTGATCTAGTCATCAGCTGTTTGACGAAAATGACATTTAAAAATAAATTAGGCGGATTCCTCTTGGACATGTTTCAAGAGTAAATCTCATCAAATTGAATAAAATAATTGTACGTGCCTACATAACCTAAACATATCTATTTCCCTCATGTGTTTAATTTTTATACTTATGTACATTTTTTTTTTTTTTCCGTGCTAAGATTTCGAAATATCTTAGCGGCAAGTGTGTATAATGATAAAAAAGAGCTTCGTGACGCTCTGTTACAATTAGCAGATGTACAACCCGATATACAGGGAGGACCCCTCAAGGATAAAACTGTCAACTCAGATTTGGAAACCGTTACGGAAATAGAGGAGACGCGACATCATACGATGCACGACAAGCTCCGTCACCGTCAAGTCCACGAGGCGAAGGGGACAATTTTCATACTCCGAGATATAACCTAAGACCTCGGAATGTTACTAATACCAATGTTTTGTGAGTTTGTGGTCGATAGTGAGCCCTAGGATTTTGATGTGGTCGGACAGTCCAATGTCTATCCCGCCCATGCTGAGGCGTGGGACATCGTACTTAAGCCTCCGCGTGATTACCATGGCACAGGTTTTGTGCGGTGAGAATTTCAGATTCATTCCGATGCCCCACTCCCGCACATGCTCGAGAGAGGCATTGGCCTGTCTCTGAATCTCTAGAGCACTATTCCCATCGAACACCAACACCACATCTTCCGTAAAAGCCTGAACGTGAACCGCCCTACTCTCTAGCTCATGAAGCAGTGGGTCCAGTAGCAGGTTCCACAGCAAGGGTCCGCCAATTGAACCCTGGACGCATCCTTTCTCTGTGGGGTGTCTGCACTCCTCGCCCGCATACCTTACCCTTACCTCCCTGTCGCTAAGGTAACTATTGATTACTCGTCTCAAGTTTGCCGGACACTTCTCCTCCGCCAGCCGTACTTTTAAAGCGGGCCACCAGGCGCTATCGAAGGCGCCCTCTATGTCCAGGGACACCATAAGGACTATTCTCTTCTCATTGAGACGAGCCCTTATGTGCCCCATGAGGTCATAGAGGGCGTCCTCGGTGCTCCTTTGGGGCATGAAGCCGTACTGGCGAGGACTAATCCTCGGCAAAAGGTAAAACTTGAGACGAGCAACCAGCATTCTCTCGTACACCTTCCCCAAAACGGGCAGTAGACCAATAGGTCTGTACGATTTGGGGACGGTGTACGAGTCCTTTCCTGGCTTTCTCAGTGCAACCACCACGGCTAGCTTCCATATCTTAGGAAAGTAGCCGTGGTGGAGGCACCGATTCAGCAGCTTCAGGAAGAGTAAGGGGTCGGCCCTTATGGCGTGGGTGCAGATGTCGGCCGTAAAGCCATCCGCCCCTGGAGCTTTTTTCGGATTAAACCTTTGAAGGGCATCGAAGAGTTCGCTCATCGTAAAGGGTGGGTCATCCTCACAATGACCCCTTTCGTTGTCCACCTCTTTGGATTTTTCACGCAACCTTCGATGCCCCTCACCGTCCTCCTCTTCCCGGTCGGTCGGGTAAGAGGTTCGGGCAAGCAACTCAACCGAACCCTTGGCGTCCAGGTATGATCCATCGACGGCAAGCGGAGTGTCCTCCTCCCTTGCTGTGGCCCGGCCAATAACCCTGTAAATTCCCTCCCAGATGCCGTCCCTGTCCTGCTTTCCGCAGAAGTTCTTCCAACTTTCGACCAGTGCCTTTCTTACTTCAGATTCATACATCTCCTTTTGTTCCAGATACAACGCTACCAGCATCTCCCTTCGGTCCGGCGCTGCATTCCTGATGCGACGCCTTTTGGTGTTGACGGACTTTCTCAGCTCATCGAGTGTTTTCGACCACCACGGCATAGAGATCAACCCGAGTTTTTTGAATTCATCGGGATCTAACAGACAGGATACTCAAACTTCAAGCCGGCAGTTTTTCCGGAGAGGACTCGGGAGGAGAATGTAATGAGCGTGGAGCATTCCGAGTCTGTGAATGCAGATCAGCTTCACGACGAAAACAAATTTTCGGGTCAGTTTACACCGTTTATTAAAATTACAATTAATAATTCTGATATCGAAGCATTACTTGATACTGGAGCAACAGTAAATGCTTTTAGCGGAGCTATAGCTAGAAGCTTGAATCTACAAATAAAACCGTCAACGTCGTTAACGCATATCAAAAGCGTAACTGGGTCTACTGCAACTATCTGCGGTGACGTCGACGTGAACATAATTGTTGCGAATATTGTAGTGAATTTCATTGTGATAAATGACATTAAGTTAGACTTAGTCTTAGGTCAATCGTTCATGTTTGCTAATATTGTATCAATTGATTTCAGAAAAAAACTGTTTATGGATAAAAGGCTTCAAAGTAAATTGGACGCGCAGATACGACAATAAACCCGTGAGTAAGGTTTCAAATTGCACAACATTAAATATTATAAACACAAATTATATGTTGTTTAATTATAAAGTAATAAATGAAACCAATGATGATTACCCTAACAAAGTGATAGTAAATAAGACTCCTTTTGGACTCCTTCGAGCACTATAGTTAATTCCCTGGCCATCATGCGTCAGCGATATAAAAATAAAACTGTATAATTAAATTCAAATTAAGAGCTTAGGAAAATAAACAAAAGCTCGTGGGACAGATCAAGTCGAAGGAGCACCAGAGGGACCGCCCTTGTTCCTGCAGTGGAAAATATCCTGAAGTTTAAGTGGATCTTAGGCTCAATCACTGGGCAGAATCCGCGTTCCGCTGTAGTTCGTAAATCTAAATAATATCGCGTAAAGTCCCCTAAAATACGTCGAATAGTATTATATGTGTGAATAAAGACAAGTGCATATTAAATATTTGTGTTGTAATTTAACTATCATTAGTTGACGACGAAAAGCTGTGAAGTCAGACCCCAGACGTCACAGTACCTTTTTTTTTTTTTTTTTTTTATCGTGCGGAAATGAGCTCAGAATATCTGGGTATCTCACCTTGGGAAACTCTTTCTTAGTCTCGTGATGTATTTCGACCCGCGGAGGCTGTTCAATGTTCAGCATGGACCTGGTTAACAATAGGTACATTATTATTCCATACAAACTACCTACTTTCTTTATTGTCATATCGCTGGTTTGTTTCAGAACATACCAGGTTTTAAGTACAGTTGCTTACTTTTGGCTACAAGAATTGTTTTCAAATACAATTAACCGACTTGTGACCAAACACGCAAATTTGCGCCCAAAAAATCCTCAGTGAGACCATTGACGCAAATTTGCGTCATTTGTAGTAATTTGTAAAAATGAAAGTGGCAATGAATCGGTTAAAGTACTCACAAAACAAACACTCACTTAAAGAGGATCGAACCAGTTCAAGCAGTGGCATTAAGCAAGGTACAGTCAGTTTTTAATGTATTTGTAGGTATGTAAGCACGGTGCGCAACTTCCGACATATCTCGGTACCGACTTCATGTAATAAATCAGTGCATAGTAAGCTAGCGATTGTTTCATTTGTCTGTCTTGTTTGCATATTTACCTCAGTTTGAATATCGTATATTCGACATCTCGCCTGATTATATCTATAAGTGCATACATCCGAAGCAACTGCCGCCTGACTCCTCAATTGCGAGAGGTAAGACTGCGCTAGAGCCTCGTCCGTGAAACAAAAGGTGTCTACCGGCTTGCAGGAAGAGTTGGCTTGGTTGGCCCCATACACCATCAAGATATATGATCAGCCTATCTATGCCATAAACCAATCTACATAATATATATAGGTATAATGCTAAATCGACATAGCGGTAGTACCTACATTTGGTTAACGTTCGTATATAAATCATATTTTGACGTTATCTGCAAGTTACAAGTTCAGGGTGATATGTTTATCCGAATCTTGGGCCCCAAGGCGGAAGAGCTTTGGGCAGTGATAAAATATTTGCTTAGTTCAATATTTTTACAGGTATTGTTACAGGTTCTATAGTTATGTGACAGCATTTGTGAACAAACAGTGATAATGGCCGGGTGCTTGGAAAAGGATGGTGATACTATCGCGTCTCCTTACATTTTTTTTTCTTGCGAAAATCCCTTTGGATACCCCCCCTCCCCCCGCCGGCCTTCGGGGGCGGTTATGTCGGGCTAGAACCGACTAAAACCGCACGCCGGGTCTACAGGTTGCCCATAGAGCATATCCCTCGCACACGTACCTAAGTACCTATATGTGTGCCAAAATATAGCCAGAACTATGTTCCAAGACTATTCAGATAATCAAAATAGGGTAGTCAAGGTTCGGCACGGGTCAACTAATATTGTATTACCTAGAATTGAGACTAAAAATAATTATTTTAAGGACGTAAGTTACGTTTTTGCTTTAAGATTTTGTAGTCGCTTTAAAATATTCTACCACGGTAGTAGCGACAGCGGTAGCGATTCGCCGGAATTTCACTATTTTATCCCGAGGAACTCATTCAAATACATTACAAAAAATCAGTTAAAAATAACATTTAAAAATTTCCAGAACCAGATTGCAGCTTCACTTACCGGATTCAATTATTGTAAACCTAACCCATGGGAACTCAAATACACACATACAATTCTATCAAAATCCTTTCAGCCATTTAGGAGGAATTCAGTAACATAAACACGTACAGTCGTATAGTTTAATATAGAATACTGTAAGCCCGTGACTCTGCTCGCATGAAAGTCTGATCCCGTTCTCTCGATCCACAACAACATATTCCCGGGATGAAAATTAATCTATGTGCCAAATCACATCCGGATTCGGTTCTGACGTCCAACCTAACTAGCGCATTTATAATAGCAGTAAGATTAAAAATTATTCTGTACCTACTTACACCAAGTTTCTCAGAATTATTTAGTTTTACAGTTTTACTGCTGTTCCAATTCGAACAAATTTTCTTAGCGAATAAGTTTCATTGTGTCCTTCCTGCAAAAGCTATTACCGTCACGAGCACGAAGTCTGCAGCTTACGACGCCACCCCTCCGCAGGAAGTTTTTGATTGACCAAGGAGCCAACTTCTCAGATTTTATGAGTACGTTGGGAACGTGGATGGTCAATGATATTCTTAATAGCTTGAGCATTTATTTAATGGTTATTTATATGTACTAGCTGATCCACAAATGTTGTTCTGCCAAATGAATTATATCGAAGAAATCCAACGTAAGTATAACAATGCAGAATGAAATGTCCAAAGGCATTTACACTTCATGTTATCTTGACATTAATGAAGGATGGTTAAATTATATTGTTTATACAAAAATAATAAAATCGTGAAAATCCTTTACAACCTATTCTCATACCTAAAAAACCACATGGCAGACGATGGTCCTAAAGAACCTCAAGAATGCTCAGCTGACTACAGACAAAGCCGAAAACTGTGCTAAATAGAATACGAGAACTAAAAGACCGACGCCTAATGATGGGACAAGTTCTAGTTGGAAGAAGAAGTACATCTCGGCGAAGTGGTATACTTGTAAGCTTTCCGTACACGATGACTAAAAGGTAGGGCAGTTTTCCTCCTAATAGTATACAATATAGCCGAAAAAAGGTACCCGTCTGACGGCAATAGGCAATCCTATTACATGAGACCAAATACGTAGGTAGTAAGTAGGTATAGGTATGTGTACCTTTTTTTTTTTTTTTTTATCGTGCGGAAATCCCTTCGGATACCCCCCGCGTGCCAGCGGGGGCGGTTATGTCGGGCTTGAACCGCCTAAAACCGCACGCCGTCTCGGGTCTACAGACGCCGGGGTGTAAGGTTGCCCATAGAGCATATCCCTCGCACCCCGACTGACCCTGGGCCATCTCCGGTTTCGAGATGGCCCCCTCGGGTTTGGGAACCACGGTGTCCCCGTCTTGCCCCGGTTTGGGGGAGGGGCGCTAGTCGCCCCACCGTCCCGGCCTGCTTCTGCTGGGGTGACAGGTGGCCTCACCCGCCACCCCCAGGCCTGCGCTCATGGAGGACGGAGGTCGTTAAGCGACCTCCGGCGCCTGAGTTGCCTGCGACGCGCGGCGAGCAAGTTGCGGGCTCGGCGGACCGGGAGAGTTCTAAGTCTCTCCCGGGCGCGCTCCGCCACCTCCTTCGCGAGCATTACATGCTCGCAGAAGGAGGCGGCGGCGGCCCACGCGCCCGCGCTCCGCACCATTGCCGCAATCATGCTGCCGAGCGAGAGGACTCCCACCCCGATGGCTGCCACGAGGTCACGCCTCGGCGCCTCCCACGCCGGGCAGTCCGCCAGCGTGTGCAGCCCTGAGTCCTCGCTCGCGTCGCAGTGATGACACTCAGGCGTTGGCTCCTTCCTGATCCGATGCAGGTGGTCCCCGAAGCACCCCTTCCCGGAGATCACCTGCGTCAGTCGGTAGGAGAGGCTTCCGTGTCGCCTCTCCAGCCAATCCTCCATGATGGGCCTTACCGCCGCTATTGCGGCGTGCCCTTAGGTATGTGTACCTATGGTAAACGATGAAAATAATTAATTTCGTAATTCCTAATTTCGTATCTCACCGCGCATGCGGTGATTTACTTAATGGTGCTTGTAAACTATGGACAAAACTTGATGTATTACCGATATATATTCAATAACATGTGGGTGTGATCATATTCATATTGCTGTTCAGAGGAAAATAATATGTAGGCGTCTGTAGACCCGAGACGGCCTGCGGTTTTAGTCGGTTCAAGCCCGACATAACCGCCCCCGCTGGCTGGCGGGGGGGTATCCGAAGGGATTTCCGCACGAAAAAAAATAAAAAAGGTACATCAGAGCATTTTAATTTAAACATTACTCGTGTTAGCTATTTAGTCGGCAATCTATTCGGAAATTATTAATAGAGTAATTTATTAATTATAATGAATCGAGATTTGTGAAAGAGTCGCAGAATGGGCGATCTCTGTGGAGTAGCGGTAGAGCCAACGCTCGCGACTGCTAAGTCGAGGATTGCGAGTTTGATGCCCACTCAGTGCATGCATGAATATGTATATTTTTATTGTACCTATAGTTAAATATTCAGCGCTTAAGAAAATGAAAGACTGAATATAATTTATGGATCAAAACGTTTGAGAAACAGTATTACCTATTTGTCTTAACGACAATAAACAGTGAAAAGTAAAATGCGTATAAACTTCACTTTTAATGATCTAAAATATAAAATACTTAGTTCAACCAGGACAATAAGGAAAATAATGTCTTAAATCAGGGCAGAATTAGAAATAGGGTGTTAACCTTTCGAGCGCTACTTGAATCAGTAGCTGGCACATTGTAAACACCTGAGCACCTGCGTAAACTTTCATTTGGCCTTACCTTACGTAACCTGGAGCCTTACTTTAAGGAAGCATCTACGTTGTACATTCAAAAATAATTATTTATATAGATTAATTCGGAAAACGTGAACTAACTCAATAGGAAAAGTTAACATACTAATTGCTTCAAAATTGTATTGAAATTATCATCGATATTAATTATAAAATGGTAAGAATTTTATTAATCTGAGCTCCTCTCCGTATTTGCTCTGTAAGTATAACTATTTATTTTTAACTGACTTCAAAAAAAGGAGACGATTCTCAATTCGGATGCTAATATTTTATAGTTACTCAGTGGGCTATGGAGCGAGCTATACTTATAGCTTCTTTGAAGGATTAAAAATTGTCCTAAAACCGTCTTAGCTAAGCATAGGTAATTTTCTCTCTCTTTTTCTTATTATTACTGGTATTCTATATTTTATACTGCTACTGTATTTAATTTAAGATGAAACCTATATTATTATAAAATTGTAAATTATTAACCGCGGTAGCCTAGTGGTATGGGTAATGGACTGCTGAGACGATGTCTCAGGTTCGATCCCAGGTAGCATGGCACACACCAATGACTTTTCGATGCTTTTCGAAGTTATGTGTGTATTTATCGCAGGTTTATAAGTGCCCGGTTAATGGCAATAGGCTCGCCACCTATTACATTGGGACCTAAACATAAACTGGCGAAATGTGGGTGCTAGCGCCTCTGCCTACCCCTTCGGGGATATAGGCGTGAGTTTATGTTTATGTTTTATGTTTATGTAAATTAGTTGTGTCTGTACACTGGAGATATTTAAAAAATGAACTTGGTTATGATAAAAGAGCGATTCTGAATACTAAAATATGATTTTTGAAAATACTTGTGTTTGTTTTGTTCGCGATGGACGCAAAAATTACTGAAAGGATTTTGATGCGATTTTTATTAGAAAGGCCTTGGTCATCTATATGAAAAATCTTGGACGGACTTAAAATCTACCGTATGTTTGATTGCAATTGGTTAAGTAGAATCAGAGATATGATCAAAAAACAAAAACCGACCTCCGCGCGGGCGGAGCATCATCATAAAATTCAAGTAACTTATTTTCAATATGTGAACACACATATTTTCAGTCAGATCAACCGGCACTGTGAGTTCGTCCTTTATTTCAATACTATACGGAGTATATTTACAGTATTAGCTACCTACTGTGTAATGTTTTGTAAATGGAGTGTGCGACTCCAGGTGCGTCGTAAATTCATGTTGGAAAATATAATTATTATTTGTTACTAAGTAATGAATAATAAAATAGAAATATAGAAATGCGAGAATATCTTTTAAGCGATAGGTTAAACTAAGCTTTTATATAGAATGTATCCGAAAGGCTTAGCGGCGGTAGTATTGAACTTAAGTTCAGAAGGTTGCAGATTCGACCCCACGCACCGTGGTGAACTCACTTCTTACACAATGAACAACAGTTGACTACGCGACCAACGTTCATCATCCGAGAGTGAATCCTGGTTGCATTCAAAGCTAATAACACATTTGACTTAGCTTAGCTTTTTAGGGAGCCGCCATCTGACAATCAGCAGGTGTTCAGTTACCTAATGATCAAATCATTTTCAGTTGTTAAATAAGGTCATTTATTGTCACTACGGTGCAGGATTCTTATACTCTTCTCTTCTTACAATTATAGGCTCTTGCCTATAATTGGTATTCGGTAGCTTTTCTGACATGAAGAAATGTGAAGTGAAATACTAAAAGGCTGCAAGGATTTACGATGCGTTCTCATTCTAAACTATCTAACACAATTCATCAGGTGAATTCGAATTGAAGTTCCCACTCTCACCACGTCTCTAACGGAGTTTGAAATAATGTTAACTACAATAATGCTACAACAAAGGTAAAATAATGCGATTAATGATAATGACTTTTGTTCGTCGGCAGTATGCTGTACAGAAGCTGAAGTAAATCTATGGGGCCCGATTAGACAGTCAATACTTATTATCACGATCCAATATCGTAATCCGGTGGCAATATAGGCATGGATCACGTTTGTACATAAATAATATCAATATACATTGACAGGACTCGTATATCGCGATAATTTATTGATTGTCTAATACTCTAATAGCTCCCCCCTATGTTTGTGTCTAGATGGTTCTATAGTTTCACACGATATATATATATTGTTACGTGCGCGGGGTACAAATTAAATGCCGTTTACACAACAAAGAGGTTTATTCGCTCACCACAAACTAGACAACTAAATAACTAGCACACACAGTACTCTTCAACAGTTCCAGTCGCTCAGCAGTTCACAGTAGTCCACAGTAGTTCCTTAAGTCGCAGGTATAACTCTCTTGATTCACTTCGGTAAGATGTGTTCGCTTTCACTTTCGAAAATTAACTGCCTCGTGTCGATAGCCGGGCGTCCTTTTATAGCTCTTAATAAGCGGGGTAGAATATTCCGGAAGGTACTAGGGCGTTCGAGAATAGTAGGTATTTACTGGGGCGTTCGAGAAAATAAGTACCTACACAGTCGTGCCGACGATAGAGGTGAATGCCCTTTTTATCGCGATTTGTAGGTAAAGTTGGTATAGGTAGACAAAAGGGCGTGTGATTTTGTATTGACTTTTCTGGATTTTTCTAAACGGATCGATAGAGTACTTCGACATTAATAATGCGTTTTAATTTCTAGAAGATTCGATCAGTAGTTTCCGAGATATCGACGATCGTTGTAACATTACCCCCCTCTTAATCATGCTCGTCCCGAGCATCATTTGTTCCATGATATCGCGTCAACCTATCCACATGGACTACCTTTGGTTTTCCCCTAAGACCCTTCTTAATGCGGTAGGTGATGTCATTGATTCTTGTGACAACCGTATAGGGTCCTTCCCAGCGAGCTTGAAGTTTTGGAGATTTCCCTTTTCTGCGTAGCGGGTTGTGAAACCATACCGGTGTTCCTTCTTCAAAACCGTTGGTGTTTGCATTTCTATCGTACCGGGTTTTCATCCTTATACCTGTCTTCAAATTGTTTTCCCGTACCATTCTGTGCACCTCGTCCAGCCGGTTTTGAAGTTCACTCACGTAGTCCGTTACGGGCTTAGGACTTTCGGGTGGCGTGCCGGTTATTGCATCCACTGGTAGCCTTATCTCTCGACCAAAATTTACTTTAGCTGGAGTGTGTCCCGTACTGTCATGCACCGCAGATCGATAGGACATCAGGAACAGTGGGATGTACTGGTCCCAATCTTTTTGGTGTTCGTCGACAACTTTAGCCAAGTGATTTTCCAACGTCTGGTTAAACCTCTCGACCATTCCGTCTGACTGTGGGTGCGCTGGAGTCGTACGGGTCTTGTTTATACCGAGGAGTTTGCACATTTCTTGAAACAGAGCAGACTCGAAGTTCCGTCCTTGGTCGGAGTGGATCTCCATAGGTGCGCCATATCGACTGACCACTTCCTGAACTAGTTTCTTGGCTACAGTGACTGCTTCCTGGTTGGGTGTCGCAAATACTTCCGGCCACTTAGTGAAGTAGTCTTGCACTACTATGATGTATTTGTTACCCTCATCAGTCGTTGGAAAAGGTCCAGCAATATCAATGGCGATACGTTCCCACGGTGCCCCAACGTTGTACAGCTTCAATTTTCCTTTGCTTCTTGTCTGCGGTCCTTTAACCGAAGCACATGCAGTGCATTTACGGCACCAATCCTCGACATCTTCCCGACAACGAAGCCAGTAAAACCGCTGTCGCACTTTAACCAGGGTTTTCTTGACTCCGAGATGCCCGCCAGAAACACCATCGTGGATGTGCCGTAAGAGTGGGGCCACCTTGCTTCTTGGTACCACTACTTGCATGGTTACTTCCTTACCATCGTTAGACTCCCATTTCCTATACAGGACATTGTCTACCAGTGCTAAGCTGTCCCACTGGGCCCAATAGCTTTTGGTCGTCGAACTGTAAGCAGATACGTCACTCCATTGGGGTTTGCTGCCAAGCTGTTTCCAGTGCAGTATAGGTTTCAGATCATCATCATCCTCTTGCGCCTTCTTCATACTGCTTCCAGTCCATTCGTCGTCAAGTCCATTCACCCTTATGACTTTAATCTCTTCTCGGGCTTCGTTTCTTTGACAATGCTTGCAATCTTCGACACACGGCCTTCGTGACAAAGCATCAGCATTGCCGTGCCCTTTTCCACTTCGGTGTTCTATCACAAAGGGAAATTCCTGTAGTTGCTCGATCCATCTTGCTACTTGGCCTTCTGGGTTCTTGAATTGCAGCAACCACTGTAGCGCAGCATGATCTGTCCTTAGTGTAAACTCTCGTCCTATAAGATACTTGTTAAAATGCTGTAAAGACTTCACCACAGCGAGAAGTTCACGACGAGTAACACAGTAATTCCTTTCCGGTTTAGATAGCGATTTACTGAAGTATGCTATTACAACATGGCGATCTCCCTGCACTTGTGACAACACTCCACCTATTCCGCTGTTACTGGCGTCCGTGTCCACAATGAATCTACCTTCCCTAGTAGGATAACCCAATATAGGGGCTTCGCACAATCGTTGTTTAAGCGTACTAAAAGCTTGCTCGCAATCCAGGTCCCAAACGAAGTCTCGTTTATCTTCCGTCAGTCGGTGTAGTGGTTTTGCAATATCCGAGAAATGCTTAATGAAGCGTCTGTAATACGCGCATAGTCCCAGAAACGCACGAACCTCCGTTTTGTTCTTTGGAACAGGCCATTCTTGAACAGCTTTAATCTTCTCGGGGTCGGTTTTAACTCCTTCCGTTGAGATCACATGTCCAAGATAGCTGACCTCCTTTTTAAATAGAGCGCACTTCTTTGGACTCAGTTTAAGGTTAGCCTCACGAATCCGAGTAAAAACTTTTTCCAGGTTCTTCAGGTTTTCTTTGAAGCTGCGTCCCATAACTATAACATCGTCCAGGTAAACCAGACAGACGTCTCCAAGTAGACCCACCATTACTCTTTCCATGAGGCGTTCAAACGTGACTGGTGCATTACATAAACCAAATGGCATGACATTAAAATGCCATAAACCGTTTCCAATTCCTGTACTAAAGGCTGTCTTCTCTTTATCGTCTGGACTGATCTCCACCTGCCAATAGCCACTTTTTAAATCGATGGTTGAAAACCATTTCATACCACTAAGCATGTCCAGGGTATCGTCGATCCTAGGCAAAGGATAACTGTC
The DNA here is from genome assembly GCA_946251805.1 of Cybosia mesomella. Taxonomy (NCBI): domain Eukaryota; kingdom Metazoa; phylum Arthropoda; class Insecta; order Lepidoptera; family Erebidae; genus Cybosia; species Cybosia mesomella. The sequence continues at coordinate 20,181,489 of OX276390.1, read as the reverse complement.
TTTCTTCGTGACATTATTCAACATTCGGTAATCCACACAAAACCTTGTACTGCCATCCTTCTTTTTCACTAGTACCACAGGTGATGACCATGGACTCGTTGAAGGTTCAATCACCTTGTTATCGGCCATGTCTTTAATCATAACTGCTACCTCCTCTTCTCTTGCCCATGGTAAACGTCGAGGTCTTTGTTTTATAGGCCTGGAGTCACCTATGTCAATCCGGTGTTTCACGAGCCCAGTCCTTCCACAGTCATTTCCGGTTGCAAAGATGTCTCTAAATCGTAGCAAGAGGTCTCTGGCTTGATGCAATTCTGATGCCGATAAGTTTTCCTTTGAATTCTCGAGAAGTTGCTGGATGCGATCTTCGGAGATTTGTGTACCGCCTTGTTTAGTCGTAGTGCTGTTCAGCCGTCTCAGGTACTTTACTTCTTCACATTTTCCAACCACACTATTCTTCTTCAGGAGAACTATTTCGTCACTGAGGTTGAGGATTCTCACCCTAGCGATTCCGTTCGGCATCAGTAAGGTTCTCGCTGTTATTAAGTTTTCATGACTGCCGGTATCTTCCACAATAAGACATCTTCTTTGTTCAGTCTTCGCAGGAAACCTCACTCTGACTAATGTTTCCGATTTATGAGCTAACGTCGTATCCGTTAAACAGTAAAGAGTACACGGGTGCGATCCTTGTAAACAAACTTCCTGATCAGGAAATCTCAGCACTCCTCTAGGTATATCCAAGACACATCGGTGATTCGTCAAGAAATCCAGTCCCAAAATGCAATCATCAGTAATATTAGCAATTAATACTGACTGGTGGTATATTTGGTCGCCAATTCTTACCTCCACATCTGTTTCACCGAGGACGGTCACTGGCTGGCCAGTAGCTGTCTGAAGCTGGCACCTCGGAGATCGTTTTTCCCACCTTATGGTGCGTTTCAGCAATTCCGGCCTTACAACTGTACGTGAAGCTCCAGTATCCACTGTTAAACTGCAAGGTTGATTGTCTAAGATGGCCTCGATGATCAGACTATTTCCATTGACAACTTGAGTTATTGTGATGGTTGGGGCCTCATGTCGACCAGCCAGCGCCCGCCCCGCGGCCCTGGCGACATTTAGTTTAACGGAACATCTTGATCGACCTGGGTCCCGGAGTCCGTGACCCTCCTCCGTTTCCTCGAAGGACACTCTGACTGGATATGGCCCCTTCCTCTACAGGAATAACACGTTGGGACATACCGTGGCTTCCTCTCCTCCTCAACTACCTCCTTGATCTCCCTGACCTTACTTATCCCGGCATTCTGCCGTACGGTTTCCACCTCAAGGGCATAAGCCAGTGCTTCTTTTAAGGTCTGGTGGTGACGCAACTGTACACTAGTTTTCACTTCTGCGTCCCGTATACCGTTTAGGAAGGCCTCCAGTAGGGTGGTCTCGATCATCACGGGTGTCGATGAGTAGGCCCGACGAACGAGCCTTTCAACCTCTACAGCCCATTCCTGGAGGCTTTCACCAGCTTTTTGTTTTCTCTCGCGTAGCTGCGCTCGGTAGACATTTTCCAGGTGCTTGTCACCGTAGCGTGTGTCTAACGCTTCCATCATAGACTCCAGTGTCCTTCCTTCAGGTGGCAGGTTTTCCAGTATTACTAAGGCATCTCCTCGTAATGCAAGTGTCAAGGCCATAAAAGACTCCTCGTTGCTCCAGGCTTTAGTTTTTACCAATATCTCAAATTGGTACTTGAAGGCTGTCCACGAGGAGGTTCCATCGAAGTGTGGTAGGTCGAACTTCGCTGATGATGGTGAGGTCGCGGCAACAGGTCCGCAGGTATTTAGCCTGACAATCTCTTTTTCAAGCTTTTGCAAGCGGTCGTCAACAGGTCCGATCCCTTTTTCGAGCTCTTGTAAGCGGTCATCCATGCTCCCAGTCTTCAAGGCCACTTCCTTACTAAGCGTTTGCAAGCCGTCTTCGAGGTTCTTCACTTTATCTCCCAGTGCATGGATGCCTGCATCGATTTTACCCATGACAGCTTCCTGGTTGGCCTGCATCGTCTGTCGACTAGCCTCTTGGTTGGCCTGTATTTCTTGCAAGGAGGCTTGCATCGTCTGTCGACTAGCCTCTTGGTTGGCCTGCATCATCTGCTGTATAGAAGCCAATAGCGTCATCATGTTGATATCGGACGACGTTCCATCTGGTGCTGCCGTAGTTACCGCTGAGATAGCAGGATCGGCCTGACGCCCTTCCTCTTCAAGGCTCCGTTGACGTGCAGCATCCATTTCCACTTGACGTCTGGTCCGTGGAGTACGCCCTTCGTCTTCACGTGGTAATAACGGCATCGCACTTCTGACACCAGTTGTTACGTGCGCGGGGTACAAATTAAATGCCGTTTACACAACAAAGAGGTTTATTCGCTCACCACAAACTAGACAACTAAATAACTAGCACACACAGTACTCTTCAACAGTTCCAGTCGCTCAGCAGTTCACAGTAGTCCACAGTAGTTCCTTAAGTCGCAGGTATAACTCTCTTGATTCACTTCGGTAAGATGTGTTCGCTTTCACTTTCGAAAATTAACTGCCTCGTGTCGATAGCCGGGCGTCCTTTTATAGCTCTTAATAAGCGGGGTAGAATATTCCGGAAGGTACTAGGGCGTTCGAGAATAGTAGGTATTTACTGGGGCGTTCGAGAAAATAAGTACCTACACAGTCGTGCCGACGATAGAGGTGAATGCCCTTTTTATCGCGATTTGTAGGTAAAGTTGGTATAGGTAGACAAAAGGGCGTGTGATTTTGTATTGACTTTTCTGGATTTTTCTAAACGGATCGATAGAGTACTTCGACATTAATAATGCGTTTTAATTTCTAGAAGATTCGATCAGTAGTTTCCGAGATATCGACGATCGTTGTAACAATATGTTTCCGGCCGTTTGATTTCGTGTCGCAAATAGTGTGAGAGTCCTGTTAAGATCGGCTTGCTTCTGTTTTGTAAAGTAAGTCGCCAAGTATTATTAACCGCAACAAAAGTTTATTATCGAAACAGCAATAGGTTTTATAGTCTAATTCATATGTATGAAATGTCCGTACTCCATTTTTACGATAAATAACTTGACCAGTATAAATTTTAGGTAATTTTAGATAGGTGTCCAAATTGTTCATTTTACTTCCATCCATTATTAATATTCATATTTAGTTTGTACCTATATAATTAGTATTCGTTTTTACCTATATAATTAGTAGGTACTTACTGGTGGTAGAATTTTTTTCGGGTTTTCTTCATAGGTAGAGTGAATCAAGAGGAAGGTTTATACATAATTCATGCATAATATTACGCGGGCGAAGCTGCTGGCGTCCACTAGTTAATTATAAACAATTACTTAAACATACATATGCATATCGCAATTTTAAAATATTTAATATACATATGTATGTTTAAGTATTATTTAATTTTAAACAACTTTGCAAGCATGACAGTCTACATTGCGTACAAAACATTTCATTCAAACAAATCATGGGATTTCGCCTTTGAAGAACTTACTCGATACTCGTTCCGTTTCACTTGGGGCCTAGGCCTCATGCTTTAAAATATACCAACAATTATTCAGGATTTCACCGGGTGTATGGCTCCCTACCAATTTCGGCGCGCAAGCTGTAATGGACTGCCGAGACGAGGTCTCGAGTTCGATCTCCAGTTGCACACACCTCTGACTTTGCGTAGTTATGTGTGTATTAAAAATGTTGATTATCGCTCGCTTAGTAATGGCAATAGGCTTATTACATTGGGACCTAAACAACTGGCGAATCGTGGGTGTGTAATATACCTCAGCCTACCCCTTCGGGGATACAGGCGTGAAGTTATGTTATGTAAGTCAACCTCACCTGTAAGCCGGTACACTTGTTGTCAATAACAGTCGCTTCCGTAAAAGTCAAAATAAACCAATAATGGAGCAGTAGAAGAGAGGACCGGAACTCCAAAGTGAAAGCTTTGAATGCCACCGGGTTTGGCGTTCGAATGATGATGATGATGATGATTCATCGTTCATCATCCGTAGTTAATTAAAACGTTTCTGAGTTACACCATATACCAACCTGCTCTTAGACTGCCGCGCTGGTAGCTATATAAATATAGTTTCCTCCAAGCTAAAAATAGACAGGTTAGCTACATGTAAATTTACACAGTTTTCCCTACATTTCGAATTGTCAGTAGATACCGTGATAAAATATAATTCTTTCCACCTGTTCTATTAGGTACTTTTTGCAGTATCAAAGTGTTTTCGACGAAAACCTCTATCGTGTATCGGTAAAATGTAATTTTGTTCTGGCGTGCTGCCGGGTAAAGCCTGGGAGCCGTGGTATTGACCAATCGTGTTTTATTTGTAGCGTTCTTTCGGCGAACCGCGCTATCTGTAAATAATGATATTTGGCGGCCATTTTTTTCATTCTACCCTTCTACAGCGAAACGTGCCTTTCCGGGTTCTATCTATATTACGTACCGGATTGAAATAGTTACCGCGATTAAGTACCTAGTTACTTGATAAAAAACAAAGTAATTTAAGATTGTTACCTTATCCTAATAATATAGGTACAATGATAAACAACAGTTATGCTTTGTATACGACTGGGGTAGTCGCTAGGATCAGGAAGTAGGATTTTTCTTTGCCACAAATTATTAAGTACTTACGTGGCAGTAAGTTTTCGTCACCTAGTCAGCTTGTCCTGCATGTACTTATATAGTGCATACCTGAAATATTTTCTAGTAAAGGGATCGCAATCGCAGATGAGCATCCTACGTCCAAGGGCGTAAATAGTCTGGCCGACGATCAGATCCTTTGGCGCATAATACTCTGCACTAATTTCCTCTTCAGTGGTCTCCAACACACAAGATGGGAAAGATACTGAAAATAAAATAGGTGTAGTTATAGCTGGGTTCTAACTTAACTTAATAACTTCTATTGTATTTACGAACTGAACGGATGCATGGGTCCTACTAAGATCTTCGGTGCCCAAGTCAACCTCCCCTGCAACCTGGTACAACTCCTGATTGATGGACGAGGTACTGGTGCAGGCTTACCTCTCGGGGTTGGTAGGTTAGAAGACAGTTGGCTCCATGAAAGTCAATACAAATGAATAAAAGGAGGCGCAAAAGAGCGGCCTCTGGGCTCCAAGCTGCGAGCTTTAGATGCGACTTGGAGAAGAAGAAGAATCAAGAAGGGTAGAAGAGCGTACTTCGGGCTCCTAAGTACAAGCAAAGGATGCAACCGGGATTAACATTGAGCTGATAATGATGGTCGTAAACATATTAGAAGGCTATATATTTAATCCAAAAAATTGTGGACGTATTCTTGAGCAAATATAAAACTAACATGTACACGGAACAATGAGTTTAGTATAGAAAAGTAGCTTATATCTTCGAAATAGATTTGAATTTTTACTTTATTTCAATAATAAATATTCAATTCGAGCTGCTGGCTGTCGTGTACAAGATCAACATCCAAAAAATTTCTTTATAGCACAATTCATGATATCTTCATAGTAAAAGCCAGTGTTTTTTTATAATGGTCACGTCAATATGACTTTAGCTCACCTGATGGTAAGCTAAAGGTAAAGTCTCAGAAATCCCCCATTCCAGAGTTTACCACTTTTGCCGTTTTGTTTGACCATTAGACACCGTTAATGTTACAGTGGTGGCTTTCAGCTTGACGGCCCTATCGCTCATGAAAGAGGATTTGGTATTGAGAAGGGTTTGCTGACCATGTCATCTTGCGACTTCGATGAAATTGAGAACCTACTTCTTGATGTCGGGCTATATACTGACATCGTATTTTACAGATTTGAATCGTATTCATCTATAGAAAATGACTATTTTGTATGAAGGTGCATGTGTATGTATGTAACAATTTTCAAATCTGCATTTTAAAATCGTTTAATATAAAGCACTTGATTCTGATTCAAAGGATGCTTCTTATAAATGTTAAAATAACAGCAAAGATATTTATTCAAGCGAATGCATATGAACAAATGCTTATTCAAGTGAACGCGTTGTAACTCAGGTTTATTGTGACTGGTCAACTCCCAACTACGGAAAATATCCACTTTAACGACTAAAGTAAGATAGCATCCGAAAGAAAAAGATTCAAGATGCGTATAAGGGCGCTGAAAATAATCCAGCTAAATTAGGGTTTTAACTTCAATATATTAAAAATTACATTACATTACTTTTATGGCGAACCTTTTGATACTTTATCATATACCTATCCAGTTAAGTAAATGAATAGAGTTATGTGTAATACCTATATTTTTGCAGATATAAAAATTGAAAATAGGTCGCTAGTAACTTTACTTTTGTAATATTGCTGAAGTGGAAAGGCATATTCAAGGAAAGGCATTTGTCTGCCGGTACGACACCATCTCTCACGTTTTACATTTTTATTACCTACCGCCCAATAATCACTCAGGGTTGAAGTAAACACACAAAGTATTACGTTAACAAACTCTGAATTTTTTCAGAATAAAGGAATGATTCTAGATAATTTCCTCATGAATGATTTTTCTATTAGAAAGGCAAGACCTTTCAGACTTAAAAGCTACTCTGTATTTGATTGCCTTTGATAAAGTAGAACCGGAGATATGACTTCAGCTAGTACTATTATTAAATTGTAAATTAGTTGTATCTGTAGGTACATTAGAAACAATAAAAAAATATGTGAGTTATGTTAAATGAGCGATTCTGAACTTTTTTTCTTATCATCGTCATCCTGTTTTTAACGAATATTTTACGAGCCTTGTTTGTCTGTTATGTACACATGATTTTAATATTGAAATAAAAATACTGAATCCCAGCACGGCTCTAGTCTCTAAAGATGTAATAATTTGTGACAAAAAATAATTACATTTTGTTATTAGGTGGCCTAAACATTGCGAGTTTCTAAACCTGTATTTTTCGCAAACCTACCTAAACATTACCGCCCGTTAACGGCGTTACGAGACGTAAAACCCAAACCCGAAAAAAAGTAACTACAGCGAGGGACGACAGATTTATTGCAAGCAATATGCTAAGAATTCGACTTCTAAGGTCGGAACTAAGTTCCAGACAATACGATCCGTGACAGTTAAAAGGCTTTTCACAAATTTGAGCGTTATTTGTGTTCAATAGGTATGAATTTTTTGAAATAAATTACTAAAATGAAGACAATAAAAATGTTTTGTAGAAGATGTTTTTGCTCAGCTTTGATGTCAATAAAACAAGGAAATATTATTGTTTTATTCAAAATATTCTTTATTGCATACTTATTACATCAACATATTACGTACATACCAAAAGATTGTTAATAGTAGTAGGTATAAAGGCGAGATTAACTGAGACGGTGGAAAGTTATAATAGTATTGAGATATCTCAGAGAAAGATATACTTGATTTAACAGTTTGTTGGAAGAGATCTCGTGATGGAAGGTCACTAATGGTGTGGGGCAGTATTTACATAGAACATACGACGACGTACGGAAGCTGTACATCGCAGAAAACTAATCCGTGAGGGATCGTGGCAGGTCGTAATAGAGAATTTAAAACAGTTTATGATGTCTTCTGACTTTTATATTGGAGATGTCTTAAGGATTGGCAACACGCTGCAGCAATAATATCGGAGTATCTAAGGAAAGTTTTTGATTGGTTAATAACTATATTTATTTGGTATAAGCTGATAAGACAAAATACATAAAGACTTCATTTACAAGCCACAATATATTTTACGATTCAATTAAACATATCAATTAATTCTTATAAAATATGAGAATTGCCGCATAATTGGTTTAATTTTAATTTCCTTACCTGAAACGTGATTCGCTAAATGGTTAGATCTAACCACGAAACTTTAATCAGTAATATTATGTCCGACTAACTGCTCATTACGGGCGGTTGAGGTAGCTGTTTCCGACAGTTTTAACTACTGACTCGCGTCTAACTGCATTACCACCGAATATATAATATAACTTCCAAACAGAAACGTCACTCTATAAGTGCAAGTGAATAGCAAGTTCCATTACTACGCAATAAAGTGCAAGTAAGTTCGCACAGTAATGCAAACAGATCAAAATCAGCACGTGTTAAATAATTTACATCAGAGATTCTTAGCTTCTTTTAGTTATCTTGTCCGTGACGTATACCCTCGTGCTAAGGTTGTGCAATTAAAAACTGACCTGAGCTCCTGAGAATTAACTGCAGCTAGATGGTGTAAATTCTAATAATATTATGCAAATACGAAAAAGACATAAATACGGGTATATGGGGGCCCCTCCATCTGGCCAGGTCAACCTCAACAGCAGCAAGCTAGTACATGCTGCTTGATGGACGAGGCTATGGCGCACGCGAACAGTTTTGTAGGTACCCCTATAGCATACCCTAGAACGCGAAATTTCAAAAGCTTCAAAGTGTTATTCTCTGAAACCGCACTACATTGGAGGAGTAAATTCAACCGTTTAATGCCCTGCATCTAAAGGTTATAAATGAAGACATTGTGCGACAGAAGCGTGAAGCTTCTGTACGTCAACCTGACAGAAATCAAATACCGACTTACTATTCATCTGCTTGAAGCGTCAGCTTATTTAGTTTTTTAATGAATTTGAATACCGTTGGGTAAATGGTACTGTTGTTTTACTATGAATGTTTCGGTACGGTACGGTAGGTAACTACGGGGCAGATAGTTAGACAGATAGATAGAGCAGGTACTTTAAGAAGCTCGTTAAAACAAGCGCTGTCTGGGTAATGGTCGAGTGTGGACGATCTCTAAATTCAATTTAAAAGGAATACTTAACGTAGTAAGAAAATACTTTGAAAATGTATTCTTATAGTGTAATATTTGGTAGGTATTCGTCATAAGAATTTAAAAGGAATATGAAAGTAAACCAAAGCATTCGTGGGCTTACTTTCATATTCTATTTCTATTCTATACTCTTCTATTCTTTTCACTGATCTGAGCTATTGTTTTCATTAATAAATTTCTTATAAATTAATAACCAACAAATTAAAAAGGTTTCACTGCCCGGCAACATTTCTTCGCAATAATTCATAATCTCCTTAAGGAAGGTTAAGTTGGATGAGTCGCGGTAACTTCTCAAACTTTCATGGCTTAATCTCCTTAAAAGCTTAAAATAAAGTGAATAGGTATCTCTGTCTACAAGCACAAATTAATAATAATTCAATCAAGGATGTTTACTTTTAGGCGATTACAAATACCGTTATCAAGAAGATGTATGTGGATCTTCAGGTCGTAAGCGAATCTCACCTGCAAGCCTAATGTTGCAGCTACTCAGCTGCAACATCTGCTGATTGACGCGTGAGGCTCTGGAGCAGGCTTCCCTTTTGGGATTGGGGGGTCGCTCCAGTAATTGCCAACAAGCCAAACATAAAGGTTAGAAAGAGTAGGAAAGCGGACCCCGAGCTCCGAAACGGAAGCTTTGGAGGCAGTCGAAAGAAGAAGAAAAACACAATTTCTTGGATAATCGCCTCAAACTCGAAATGTGCGGTGTGTTTATTTAGGACATTATCTGCTATGGTAAATAGCATAATAAAAGCAAATTATTTTTGTGGTTAAATTTTAGTCGTATACAATATAAAAGATTTCATTGTAGTCACTTTTGTGTAGATTTTCTGAGTGATTTAACACTGGAAATGGTTATTTATTTGAAATTGTAAATGGAACGCTTTCGAGCTAAATGCATGTAGGGATTAACTGCTAGCTCTCGGGTAGGTAGAACCGGCATAATGGAAATGCTGGAAAATGGAAACATTGAAATGCTATTTGTGGAATGAAAAACTCGGGAACGTATGTTGCTGTTAAAAGGACAACTTTTCTTCATGATGTATTATAGGGAATATTATTATGTTGGAGCTTACTTTGACTAAAAATTGTGAGTAATTAGCTAGCCATACCTTTTTTCATTTTTTTTTTCGTGCGGAAATCCCTTCGGATACCCCCCGCGTGCCAGCGGGGGTGGTTATGTCGGGCTTGAACGGACTTAAACCGCACGCCGTCTCGGGTCTACAGACGCCGGGGTGTAAGGTTGCCCATAGAGCATATCCCTCGCACCCCGACTGACCCTGGACCATCTCTGGTTTCGAGATGACCCCCTCGGGTTTGGGAACCACGGTGTCCCGTCTTGCCCCGGTTTGGGGGAGGGGCGCTAGTCGCCCCACCGTCCCGGCCTGCTTCTGCTGGGGTGACCGGTGGCCTCAAGTTACACTGGCCTCGTTAAGCGACCTCCGGCGCCTGAGTCGGAGAGTTCTAAATCTCTCCCGGGCGCGCTCCGCCATCTCCTTCGCGAGCATTACATGCTCGCAGAAGGAGGTGGCGGCGGCCCACGCGCTCGCGCTCCGCACCATTGCCGCAATCATGCTGCCAAGCGAGAGGACTCCCACCCCGATGGCTGCCACGAGGTCACGCCTCGGCGCCTCCCACGCCGGGCAGTCCGCCAGCGTGTGCAGCCCTGAGTCCTCGCTCGCGTCGCAGTGGTGACACTCAGGCGTTGGCTCCTTCCTGATCCGATGCAGGTGGTCCCCGAAGCACCCCTTCCCGGAGATCACCTGCGTCAGTCGGTACGAGAGGCTTCCGTGTCGCCTCTCTAGCCAATCCTCCATGATGGGCCTTACCGCCGCTATTGCGGCGTGCCCTGCGCTTTGTCGCCCAAGTCGTTCCTTCCAATCCACCACGATGGCCAGGCGGAGCTGGGACTGCACGGCCTCGATTTCTCGAGGCTCGGGGTTCCATCCCTGATCCCGCGCCTCCTTTCGCCACTGGTACAGTTGCGAAAGGGCTCTCGCTTCCAGGTCCCATGGCGGAGTTCCGGCAAGGAGACTCGCCGCCTCGAAGGAGATCGTGCGGTACCCTCAGATGACCCTAATGGCCATAACACGCTGCGGAGCGCGCAGCATCCGCACAGTTCTGGTCCTCAGGGCCTCCGCCCATATTGGGCACCCATACAGGGCCATAGACCGCACGATCCCCGCGTAGAGTCTCCTGCAGGAGTCATCGGGCCCCCTCATGTTGGGCAACAGCCGAGCCAGAGCGAGAGCTGTGCCGATCAATTTGGGGGCCAGACTTCGGATGTGCTCTCCGAAGTCCCATCGGCCGTCGAGCACGAGCCCCAAATATTTCATTTGGGGCTTGATGCCGATGCGATTTCCTCCCACGATGAGACTGGATCCCTCGGGTGGCTTGCTCCGAGGCCCATGAAAGAACAGGGCCTCGGTTTTATGCAGAGCCACCTCGAGACCCAGCCGCCGGATCCGCTCAACGACTTGGGCAACCGCGGTCGTGGCCTTTAGGGTCGCTTCGCGGTACGTCGCCCCGCACGCCGTCACGAGCGTATCGTCCGCGTAGCACGTGACGGCGGCACCGCCTACGAGCTCACCGCGAAGCACCCAGTCGTATCCGATGTTCCACAGGAGCGGCCCCAGGACCGATCCCTGTGGAACACCGCACGACATTTCACGCCGACCGAGACCGGTCACGGTTGGGTAGATGACGGCTCTCTCCGTCAAATACGCCCCGACTATGCGGCGGAGGTAGAGAGGCACTTCGTGATACACGAGCGCCTCCCTAATGCAGCCCCAGGGCAAGGTGTTGAACGCGTTGGCGATGTCCAGGGACACCGCCAGCATCACCTCACCCCGGGCTACTGCATCCTCCGCCAGAGCCCTCACGTGCCTGATGGCATCCACGGTGGAGCGCCTCTGTCGGAAGCCATATTGGCCATCCGCCAGGTCCGGCCCCACTCTTGAGAGGTGCTCGACGAGGCGCTTCGCAATTACTCTTTCAAAGAGCTTGCACACCTCGTCGAGCAACACTATGGGCCGGTAGGCGGACGGCGAATCCGCCGGGCGCCCCTCCTTTCGGATGAGGACCAGTTTCCCCGTCTTCCACAATTTCGGAAACAGGCCCCGCTCCAAACATGCGCTGAGAAGCCCTCTCAGTCGGGGCTCGAGAGCGTCGTCGACTAGAGCTAGGACACACGCTCGGCCTGGAATGCCGTCGGGTCCCGGGGCGGTGTGTTTGGCTCTCAGCTTTCTCACCGCCAGCTCTAGTTCTACCCAAGTGACCTCGGGAACGTCCTCGTCTTCCACGTCGGGCGCCATGAGCAACCGAGGCGGAGTCATCTGCGGTGGAACATGTTCCACCGCCCGCGCTGGGAACAGGGAGCCAACAACTCCTCCGAGCAGAGCCGGCTGGAGACACCGGGTTAACGGCGGGGCCTTGGGGCGCAGCTTGCCTCTCACCATCCGGTAGGGCCGCCCCCAAGGGTCCCGCTCCAGCGTCTCCAGCAGCTCGCGGAAGGCGACCTGTTTGGCCCGCCTTATCTCCGTTCGGAGGGCTCGTCTGGCCTCCCTGTATCCCTCGTACAACTCCGCCTCTCGGGCCTCCGCATCTGCGGGGCGGCGACGCCTCCTACGGAATCGGGCCCACCGGCGGTGCGTGATCACGCAGGCCCGTCTGAGCTGCGCGATCTCCGACGACCACCAGTAGACCTGACCCCTCGGATTATAGGGCGGAGCCCTAGGCATCGCCGCGTCACAGACACGGGTCATGGCCTCCCGGAACCACTCCGCCTCATCGTCTATGCTGACAAGCCTGTCCGGCGCAGGGGCCCAGGCCTGTACGATGGCGGCTTCCAGGAGGAACTCCCGATCAATTTGCTTAAGCGCCCAACGTGGCTCGGGTGGAGCCGGTGCAGCCGGCGCGTCGCTCGCAGGGGGACACACGTCAAACCGAATGTATCGGTGATCCGAACTTGTGTCCTCCCCCAAAACGACGCGCCAGCCCTGGACACGTCGCGCCAACGAGGGGCTCGCGAACGATAGGTCCACGATGGAGCTACCCCTCGAGGTCACGAACGTGTCCACGGCTCCCCGATTTAGGAGGACTAGGCCGAGTCGTGCGGCCCAGTCCACCAGTGCCCTGCCTCTATGCCCCGTCGCGCCCCTTTCGTGTCGGGAACCCCAGGCATACGACCAGGCGTTGAAGTCCCCGAGCACAAGGACCGGACGGGGCTGGCTAGCTAGCCATACCTAATACTTTCAAAATTCGAGAGTAGATGAAGGTTTTATACTTATCGGAACCTCCATGGATACCACCCCACTGAGGAAAATACTCACTGGAATGAGTTTTTATTTTTGCGCTTTTGTGCAATTCAATTTGTTGAATTAGAGGGTGCATATTGTCTGCATATAGTACATGCAACTTTTGCTTTTAACCCATGTATTTAACTACGATTCATTTACAATTACTCATCGTGTTAGAGCATTAGTTTTGAATTTTATAGTCAACACAGGTCCTAATTTTTTTTTCCTTTTTATGTTGTTCGTTGTATAAGTGAGCGACCATAGTTACTAGACACCCACAAATTCACCAACGATTTTGTCGATTGTAAATAAATGATAATACATTTTGGTCGTTTCCGAAATAATTTAATGTGGCTTTCGCGTGAAAATATTTTATTTTAATTGTTAGAAATAAAAAACTCTCATTTCACAAACCATATTCTATTGTATTCTATGTTTACTAAAATGATCTTTACCTCAACCAAATTTTTGTCTATATCAACGTATATTTATAAAAACCGTGCCAAAGGTTAGGTATTCAGATTGTGTCATTATGTATACCTACGGAGAAGGAATTCAATATACTTGTATAGGCAGGTGGCCATACCAGGGCACATATTATTATAGCATTCACTTTTTGTCGGTATTTTCTTAATGACTTTAACAAACGCCATTGAAAGAACATTAAAAGGTTTTTGTACTTGGATACTGCGATGTTTCGCTTGGGTTACGACTTGATCAGTTGCTTACGAAATGTTATTTTTTATATTTTGTATTCTAATGTAATTTAAATATTGAAGTGACGTTGTACAAAGATGTAGAAATGGGCCATATAATAAATATGTCATATGTGCTCGAGTGTAGGCCGTTTTCATAAAACTATCAAAAGATTCTTTCGAAATATCGTACTTATCCAAAGATCGGACATCGAACTGACAGTTTGAAACCTTTAAACTGGCTGATAGTTTGATATAAAGATTTCAAACTTTCAGTTCGATTACAATAGAGAGAACGCTCCATAAAACCGAAGCAAGCTGAACTCTCACTCTTTTTCTACACGTGCCAACCCACATGCCCAGTACTGTACCTTGTTTTATAAGTTTTAAGTACCTTTTTTTTTTTTTATCGTGCGGAAATCCCTTCGGATACCCCCCCGCCGGCTAGCGGGGGCGGTTATGTCGGGCTTGCACCGACTAAAACCGCACGCCGTCTCGGGTCTTCAGACGCCGGGGTGTAAGGTTACCCATAGAGCATATCCCTCGCACCCCGGCTGACCCTGGGCCATCTCACCACTAACAGCATCGCTCATCCTGTCTCCTCTGAAAGCAGAGGAGTACGGAGAACGATGTGTTCCCGCCACGTTGGGTATTAGTTTTAAGTACCTACTAGGCTTATTGTTGTATTATTGAATTTATTTTTGCAGTAATACTTTTTACTGAACCAACTGTCGGTCTTTAGCCCAGTAAGAGCACTACAAATGTACCATTAACAGTTAAGTACATTTTCGTACCAATTGCTCAAAAAAGTGACATTCTATGCCACAAAAAGCGAACATAACAATAGTAATTTTTAATCTGTTAAAAACAGGGAAAGAAAGTTGCACTGAATTTCATTCATCCTCCTCTAGGGGGAGAATGTGATTTAAATTTAGAATACTTACCGAAATTTATACTGAACTACATCTGTATTTACACCATTGAGTTTGTATCTAAAGCATTATACATACGTTTGACCATTTGCACGCTTCGAATCATTAGCAGCGTTCGCGGGCAAAGGCTGTTTGCAAATGGAATGCTGCCTTTAAAAAAATTACGCACGCGATTCATATTTTAATTATTAACCAACAGTTTAAAAAAAAACATTGATTGATTGGTTTTCGAGCGCGAAATTTAAATTAGAAGTTTTAATTCTTTATTTGTGACCTGCCAGTATTTTATGTGATAAAATATAAAGTTTGATAAAACCATATTATGCAGTCAAATTGACAAAAATATAAAACTAAACCATCAGAGCCACAACCATCAACTTCCGGCATCTTATCTTCGTCCGCACCTCACGATGCACCACCACCACTATCTCCGACGTATACTATCTACAATGAAACGCAAGTTCCTCAGACGCAAGAACAGAGAAATACTCAATCAACTCATCAACAATAAATGTACCAAACAAAAATGTAACTCTCTCTATCAATAATTGGACCAATGTTTCGAATGTTAACTTTTACTTTTAATTGTCTTTTTTTTAATAAATGCTCTCATATTATTATTGTGTTAATTTTTTCGCAAATGGTACGAAAAGTAGAGTATTTTCCTCAGTGATAAAGCTGTCTTAGTCTTAGGTGAACTTAAATCTCTCGCTCCACTCACGACTTAAATCCCTCGCTTCGCTCGTGATTTAAGTTTTTAACACCCTCGCTCCGCTCGGGAGTAAACCTCGAGTCCTTCGTTACGCTCGCGATTTAAATCGTCACCCACGACAGAAGACACTTCTTTATCCCCTTGGTTAATAATCTACTATTTTTGTTACCCGTCACGATACCGGATTATACATACTGGCCATACTGGGGCAATAATTAACTCACCGGGCTTTTCTTTCCACTTCTTAGGCAGTTTAGTCTTCTTCAGAAGCAATGGAAAGGGATCTTTACCGCCTTTCCCGTCGTGGAGTTCCTATGAAAATATATTATTTAAATTAAGTAAATCTAGACGGCAGGTTCTTAATGGATTTGGATGCGATGCACTGGTAGCCAAAGATAGACAAAGTCGTTGGTCATTCTGTCAACCGGTTCAACTTGTTCTTATAAACCTTGTGGATTACAGGTATGTGCTTGAAACAGTTCTGTAAAACATAGTGGGAGTCATTTCACATTGTACTGTGGCTGCAGACGTTACTGACAAAATGACCGTCACATTAAAAATTTACCTTAATAAACGACATACTTCGTTTAAACTTCTTTTTTCTTTTCTTATGTATCTTTAAATAATATAACGTGAACGTTATATTTTCTTTATAAACCAGAGCAACCTTTGGTGAGCATTGCATTACCCACAAAATTATTATTAGAGATATAGTTTTTTTTTTCCAGGATTACCTTCAATTATTTCAGAAGTTCACTAATGTCAAAAATATGTACTAAGAAATAATCAAGTCAAAATCCAACTGTAAAAAGATGAACTTAGTGGAACGTGAAAATGCTATTATCTTTGTAACAGGGTTAGCCTCAAAATGTAAGAAAAGCATATCTACATAGAAAATAATCTTGATACGTAAGTAAAACTAATTTAATTGGACGAATTATTTCAATAATTAGGAATAAAGCCTGTAAGTTTGATACAAAAAGGGTGAAGCAGCGAGAGCAAAAGACTAAGCGGAAGAAGGCCAATGAAAGAAAGTAAATCTGTTTGCATTGCGGATACACATACGTCAAGAAAAATGTATAGAATAGAAAGAAACAGCAACAATAGTCAGTAACTTCACATTCACATCTACCCTGATGATGGCCGAAGCGGTTTGTGTTGTTAAAGGTTTGATAGGATAGCGAAATGAGAGAAACTGTTGATTCAAACTCATTTCTCCCAACCTGACCCAATCAATTACAAGGTTAGTCTCTAACCATAATTAGCGGGCTTAGTGGACTTATTAATTGAACTGTTGTAATGATGTGATGCAATATTTTGATGTGAAATAGAAAAGATTTTTACGGCTATCTTGCGGCCATCTACTTTTTCTTGCGACTCAAGAAAGTTATTCACCAAAAGGTTAGTCTATAACATAGGTTCCCAAACTTATTTTGTCTACTGCCCACTTTGAGACTAAATTAATTTTTAGCGCCCCCATTTTTTCACCTACTTAAAAACCACTATAACTTCAAATTAAATTGTTGTGAGCTATATTAGCGGAGATTAAACATTCATTCTAAAATAGACTTTTACTATAATCCGCAAGAGTTAACTTGAGACCTGAGTACAGTAGGTAATACATAACGACGCTCAGGTCTCAAGTTAACTCTTACGGGCTACACCTGCCAATGACAATGATTATTGAAACGCAACTTTATAGTATTCAGACAGAGTATCTTTTATTCGAATAGACCGCGGGCAATCATGTTTTAACAAGTTTTTGTTAAATTAACCCGATTTGTGCATTCCTGTATCAATCGGCTGATTCATAGAATACTTGTTCTTACTTGTTGAGTACAAATGAGCGTCGAATGAGCGTCGATGACCGCGGGCAATCATGTTTTAACAAGTTTTTGTTAAAAAACCCGATTTGTGCATTCCTGTATCAATCGGCTGATTCATAGAATACTTGTTCTTACTTATTGAGTACAATTGAGCGTCGAATGAGATAAACGAGTTAATGCATGTTTGTCTTATTCCTGTCGGTGCGTGCTGCTTATGCAATCCTATATAAACAACGGAATATTTATTTTATTTTGATTTGCGGTTTCGCGCGTAATAGTTAAGCAGTACTTATGTTCAACACTTACTTACGTATTTTTTAAAACAAAACAATGTCGGAAGTAAAAAAGAAGACACTGTAATACTCTGTGGAATATATTAAATTCGGATTCATTGAAAATCCCACAAACCCATCATCACCTCAGTGCCTTCTATGTCTAAAAACATTTTCGAATGAAGCAATGAATCCTTCAAGACTGCAAGATCATTTAAATAAAATGCATCCAGATAAGAAAGACCAGAATGTAGTATATTTTCAAGACCTAGAGATGAAGCATAATACTCAGCCAAGTGTAGCAAAACTATTTTCGGCAGCTGCTAAGCAAGATGACGACGGCTCTTTACAATAGCTTCGTACAATATCTCTTTGTTAATTGCTCAAAAAGGCAAACCACACAACATCGGAGAAGAGTTCATTTTGCCAGCAATAAAGGAAGTAATAACTACTGTGCTTCATAAACCGGCCGCAGATATTATCCGAAAAATTCCTTTGAGTAATAATTCTGTGCAAAGATGAATTGATGAAATGGCTGAAAACATTGAAGGATCATTGTGCAATCATCTGAAGACTAGTCAATTCTCAATTCAGCTCGATGAGTCCACTTTACCTACTAATGAAGCATTGTTGCTGTCTTACGTGAGGTTTATTAAACATGAGAAAATATGTGAAGAACTATTGTTTGCTAGAAATTTAGAGACCGATACAAAAGGCGAAACCATATTGAATACATTGGAAAAGTTTTGTGATGAGAAAGAGATTACCTTGAAAAATATTATATCAGTTGCTACGGATGGCGCTCCGGCTATGACAGGGTGCCATAAAAGCTTCATAGCGTACTTAAAAAATTAAATTCCAGATGTACTTGCTGTACATTGCGTTATTCATAGACAACATTTGGTTGCTAGAAACTTAAGTGAACGACTATTTCAATCACTGCAATACTTCATCAAAGCAGTCAATAAAATCCGTACCAGCTCTTTAAATGATAGATTATTTCATCAGCTTTGTGTTACTAATGACGAAGATCCTGCAGTAACGACGACTTGTTTATCTTTTATTCAAAATAAAACAAAAATAATCGATTCTTATATAAAAACTAATGGGAAGGATGAATCTGATGAAGTTTAATAAGTTTGTTGGTATCAATTTACTCAAGAACAGCCGCAAGTCGCCACGTTCGGTAACCTGCAAACGATTTCTCTTTTTAGTAAGCAGCGTTGCCACTGCACTAAATCCACGTTCACACAAATATGACGATCGGAATGCAATAAAGAATCGTTGAACGATTGACCACAATCCAGGGTACAATTGCGGGATCGGTTTTTGTAGCCAAAATTCTTGATAGCCATTTTTGAACTTGATTTTTATTTCCTCGTTTGTTGTCATATTGTATATTATGTATAGTATAGTATAGTATATTGTGTATTGTGTTCTATAAGTTCTTCTTCCAGCTGAGGTGAGATTGCTGTGTTGACATTTGAAAACGGATCTAACACCCAGCCTGGTATTTCCAAGTTCAAAATGTCCTGGTATCGTTCGGTAAAGTCAATGTGGATGTTTTCCAAATGTTGGCAGTAGGCAAACAAGTCGTCGTTACTGCAGGATACTGATAAATTCGGAAAATTGTAAAACTCATGTCTGCCCATATTCTTTTTGTGTAGAAGCAGTTTGGCTGCAAAAGCAGCAACGACATTTTTTGTTTTAATTAAATTTAGTTCATCGCCTTGCAGTTGGAGATTCATGTCGTTGAACAATTTATACAGGTCTGTCATGTAAGCTATATCATTTTTTGATGTAATGAGCTTATTGCGCAATTCTAATTCTGTATCTTTAGTTTCCAAGAACTCTATCACAGAGCCAAACAGGTAGTAAAATCAAGTCGCAAAAATTGCCTCTTGATAACCAACGAACCTCAGTATGAAGCAACAAACGGTTGGAATCTTCGTCATTAGTAACACAAAGCTGATGAAATAATCTATCATTTAAAGAGCTGGTACGGATTTTATTGACTGCTTTGATGAAGTATTGCAGTGATTGAAATAGTCGTTCACTTAAGTTTCTAGCAACCAAATGTTGTCTATGAATAACGCAATGTACAGCAAGTACATCTGGAATTTAATTTTTTAAGTACGCTATGAAGCTTTTATGGCACCCTGTCATAGCCGGAGCGCCATCCGTAGCAACTGATATAATATTTTTCAGGGTAATCTCTTTCTCATCACAAAACTTTTCTAATGTATTCAATATGGTTTCGCCTTTTGTATCGGTCTCTAAATTTCTAGCAAACAATAGTTCTTCACATATTTTCTCATGTTTAATAAACCTCAAGTAAGACAGCAACAATGCTTCATTAATAGGTAAAGTGGACTCATCGAGCTGAATTGAGAATTGACTAGTCTTCAGATGATTGCACAATGATCCTTCAATGTTTTCAGCCATTTCATCAATTCGTCTTTGCACAGAATTATTACTCAAAGGAATTTTTCGGATAATATCTGCGGCCGGTTTATGAAGCACAGTAGTTATTACTTCCTTTATTGCTGGCAAAATGAACTCTTCTCCGATGTTGTGTGGTTTGCCTTGTTGAGCAATTAACAAAGAGATATTGTACGAAGCTATTGTAAAGAGCCGTCGTCATCTTGCTTAGCAGCTGCCGAAAATAGTTTTGCTACACTTGGCTGAGTATTATGCTTCATCTCTAGGTCTTGAAAATATACTACATTCTGGTCTTTCTTATCTGGATGCATTTTATTTAAATGATCTTGCAGTCTTGAAGGATTCATTGCTTCATTCGAAAATGTTTTTAGACATAGAAGGCACTGAGGTGACGATGGGTTTGTGGGATTTTCAATGAATCCGAATTTAATATATTCCACAGAGTATTACCGTGTCTTCTTTTTTACTTCCGACATTGTTTTGTTTTAAGAAATACGTAAGTAAGTGTTGAACATAAGTACTGCTTATCTATTACGCGCGAAACCGCAAATCAAAATAAAATAAATATTCCGTTGTTTATATGGGATTGCATAAGCAGCACGCACCGACAGGAATAAGACAAACATGCATTAACTCGTTTATCTCATTCGACGCTCAATTGTACTCAATAAGTAAGAACAAGTATTCTATGAATCAGCCGATTGATACAGGAATGCACAAATCGGGTTATTTAACAAAAACTTGTTAAAACATGATTGCCCGCGGTCATCGACGCTCATTCGACGCTCATTTGTACTCAACAAGTAATAACAAGTATTCTATGAATCAGCCGATTGATACAGGAATGCACAAATCGGGTTAATTTAACAAAAACTTGTTAAAACATGATTGCCCGCGGTCTATTATCTACGAAAATTACCTATCTAGGAATACTAATAACTATTAAAATGCGAAAGTGTGTCTATTGCCTTTTTATTTGTTTGTTGTTTGTGTCTACTTTCATTTCGAAACGGAGCGACCGATTGACATGATTTTTCTTCTATTTATTGAATAAAACAGGACAGATACATGAACTATGCGGAGAGAAATATCGATCCGAGTTTGAGCAATCTCTTAATTAATATTAGTTGAGGTTTACAAGTTGTAGGTGAGAGTCGAGAGCTCTGTCGGTGTCTAAGAGTCCTCCTAGCTAGATGAAATTACAAATCGCCCTCCGCAGCATACACAACGCCCCCATTTTTATTCTGGGTCTCTTACCTTACTCTCTTACTCTTACCTCTTACCCTTTAGGCCTGCAGCGCCCACAAGGGGGCGTTATCCCTCACTTTGGGAAACGTTGGTCTATAAGGTTCTTTTAGTGTTGTACGTACTCTTCTTCAATTCTATACACCCTATAAACTTTTATTTCCGGTATAAGCTTTCTTATTTGACCGACTTAACGAGCAATTCATTTTTTTATTATCCATAAAACTAAACACACCTTTTTTTGGCGCATGGACTTTTTACAACTACTCAACTGATACTAAATAACATGCTTATATTGCAGTAGTTGTACCATACCGATTTCAGAATAAAAGGGTAAATAAAAACCTACTTCTTGAAAAATGTGATTTGAACTTTTAAGATTCTCAGCTAAGTTCCAGTGGCTATTCGTAATGGCATGTATGTAGCTATAAGCTTCATTCTGGCTATGCTGACACAACGATCAATATAATTAAAACTCATAAATATTAATTACCTTGAAAGCAATAGTATCATCCTGAAGAAAGTAGAGCATTTTATAATTCTTGAGTTCTCCAAACGCAGAGTCACGGTCGTCCCAAACAACGCTGAACCTGTAAATCGTAAATTCGTGTGAGACAGATAATAGAGCTGATATGCTTAGTTTTTCCTAGCTATGACGAGTATTGTGCAGAGCCTATTACGCGTGAATAATACAGAAAAGGCATAATCAAAGCAAAATCGCGCCCGCGCCTCATTCGTGCCATGCCTGTTCGTCGACTTGTCTTATGCCTTTTCTGTATTATGTGAACAATGCCTGTGATGCCAACCGGGTACTTTTTATGAGCTTTAGAACTTAAACGCGTTTATTAACGTACTGGAAGCAGTTCAATGAATGCATTGATCAGATTAGTACATTTTATTTAAAATTAATGAAGTTTACCATCTAATAATTCTCAAAGTTTTTCACACTGTAAAAATCTTTATATATAAAAATGAATTGCTGTTTGTTAGTCTCGCTAAAACTCGGGAACGGCTGGACCGATTTGGCTAATTTTGGTCTTGAATTATTTGTGGAGGTCCAGAGAAGGTTTAAAAGGTGAATAAATATGGAAGTTGTTATCAATTGAGGCAGTACGAAGTCTGCCGGGTCAGCTAGTATCTAACATATTTGGAATATATTCCTGGTTTGATACAAAATTCGTTAGATAAAATACGGAGAGCCTTAAATTGATAGAACCTGCATCTTTTAATTTTTCAATCCTTTACCTTTCATGGTATTCAAAGGGTTTGTTTTTGCATAAATCAAATGATGTAAACATTTGCTTAGTAAATAATAAATTAGCTTTCCTTCAATAAGAATATTTACTTTACGCTTTCGTTCGATTGTTTTTCTCCAATCGAAAGTTGCGGGTATAAAGGCCCTCCTCCTCCGAGCCTTTTTCCAACTTAGTTGGAGTCGGTTCCAGTCATAGAATAATTAAAATGTGGAACGAGCTTTTAAAAAATAAGTTGTGCTAAAACGAAAAAAATGATTTTATGTAAGGGTTGTACTGATTTCAAAAGCTTGTATTTTTCTCTGCGTTCTAATTGTGCTACAAGCTTGCCTAAAATTAATATTTTCGTTATAGTACAACTGATTTGAAAAAAAGCTTGTTTTAAATAAAGTGTTTTTATATATTATTTATTTTTAATTTTTAAAGTTTTTGTAATGTCATGTAGCACTAGATTGCTTGCCAAGACAAGCCAAAAGATCTTGTTTAATTCCAGACCAACTAGCGTCTCCATCTTGATACTTTGGACATCATGGGGCATCAGAGTGTTTACCAAGACAAAACAAATGAGCCCAAACTCGATAGGTTTATCTTGTTTAATTTAGTAATATATCTGGGTAACAGCCCGTTAAAAGCGATGGCCGTCAGAGTTATCAGGGGGTATCGCACGATCTCCGTCGAGGCGGCATGTCTCCTAGCCGGGACCCCTCCATGGGACCTGGAAGCGAGAGCCCTTACGCTGCTGTACCAGTGGCGCAAGGAGGCGCTGGAGCGGGGCCATAAGCCGGAGCCCCGAGAAATCAGGGCTCAGCGGTCCCAGCTCCACCGGGAACTCATGGAGACATGGAGGGTGCGACTTGAGCACCCAAGGTGGGGGGAATCCACCATTGCGGCGGTGAGACCGATCATGAAGGAGTGGTTGGAGAGGGACCATGGGGACCTCTCCTACCGGATGTGCCAGATGGTTACCGGACACGGGTGTTTCGGTAAGTATCTGTGGCGCATCCACCGGGAGACAACGCCGCAGTGCCAGCACTGCGAGGATCCTGGCGAAGACACGGCGCTCCACACGTTGGTGCAGTGCCCTGCGTGGGCGAGTCAACGCCGGGATCTCGTTGCGGTTCTGGGCGTTGACATTCTCTCGCTGGAGACCATGGTGGGAGCCATGGTCTCCGACGGGAGCAAGTGGCACGCCACCGCCTCTTTCTGCGACACTTGGGGAGGACACCGTGCGGTTTTAGTCGATACACGACATAACCACCCCCGCTGGCCGGCGGGGGGGTATCCGAAGGGATTTCCACACGTTAAAAAAATAAAATATATATATTTGGGTAACCGAGATTTGCTTGGTTTTTTTAGTGAACGTTTTCTAGAAATAGAACCTAGCTAGATCGATTTATCGCCCCTGAAACCCCTTGTATACTAAATTTCATGAAAATCTTTGAAGCCGTTTTCAAGAATTGGTCGTTTAAAGGTATTAGATGTTATATAGTCACCTTCCTACTCTATCATCAGACCAGCTCCATGGTAACATATTAATGTATTGTCATCCAAACTAACTGTGCATGCAAAATTTCATAACAATCGTTTGTGGATAACTGACTCAAAATTCAGTTGCAAGATACGTACAGAGCAAGTTAAATAAAAGCTTGTATAATATGCTTACCTCAATGGTTTCAGTCTAACTACTAAACGATTGCCAAATAAGGATGTACAGGTAAAGGCTATAATGGGGTACTGTATGCGTGTATGCGGTTTAAAGTCTCATAAAGCGATCGAAGGTGGTTACCCTAAACTCTTTGCTTGTTTTCGAGAAGGTGTAGCTTCATTCACTGATGTTCTACTGAGGCGGGATTGAATTAAGTTATGGACAATGGAGAAATGGGTGGGGCGAGTGAGTACGCTTTGTAGTCTTTGGATTATTTCTGAGCGGTGGAAAATACCCGTATAACTTCTAACCCTGATCAGCAATTAACACGACCGATGACTTCGCACGTTTCAGTCCCAGAAAGTGTTGTTGCGCGATTTTCTCTAAATTTAATAGTAAGTATTCTTAGCGAGTAAACCTATAACTGAGTACAGAAATACCAATATGCATGCGCATTCGTGTTGCGACACTTGCGTCGCTCTTTTGGGAGCAACGTCCACTTCCATCTCATCTAACTTTAAAACACCTGGAGTGTTTTTTGTTTACTCCGGTTGATACGCAGAATGTTTAATTAAATTAGTCCTAATGAGGACTAAGTTATTTCATTAAACACGTTTTGTAATATTGCATCCTAAATTCAAACTTTAAGGATTCATTATTAAATGACAGCTATTAGTGTAGTTTTTTTTTTTCGTGCGGAAATCCCTTCGGATTACCCCCCCCCCCCGCTGGCCAGCGGGGGCGGTTATGTCGGGCTTGAACCGACTAAAACCGCACGCCGTCTCGGGTCTTCAGACGCCGGGGTGTAAGGTTGGCCATAGAGCATATCCCTCGCACCTCGACTGACCCTGGGCCATCTCCGGTTTCGAGCACTATATAATGATAGCTATAAGTGTAGCCATACCACCCATACGTATTTGACTTCAATATAAACTGATTATTTTATTGATTTATTGTGCCAAAAAGGATGATGATCGATTCGTTCTGGGACTTTAATCTTGGGTTATCTCGTGTGCCGAGAGGGATAGATTTATTGATTGTACTGCATTTGTAAATTAATTACTGTTGATAAAGTTTCATTGTTGACTGTACACGAATTTAAACAAAAAATCTTTCGAGTAACTTGTGCTGTTATATAATAATAGCAGCAGCATCAGAATGGCACCAACATTCAATAAATTACGTGAGCGGAACAACGCATAAAAACGAATTTATAAATTTACATAAAGAATATCTGCTGACTTTCGTGTTTATTCAACTTGCAGAACCAAAATTAGACCATGGCTCAAGTGCGTGTTTACTCAATGTAGATTAATTTCTTGTTATGGTCATTTAATACAATTATTGCCTAATTAACGTCACGAGCGAACGCCAGTCATGCTTGTGATTATTGTGATTAATAGTGAACATAATTGCATTAGTGTGCGTGGCAAGAGGTGGCAGGAGACGGGAGGAGTCGTGAGGAAAGTTGTTACTCGTTACTACACCTCACCCCCGCTCCTTACCGCACCGGTCGCCAGACTCGCCAGTCAGTCAGTCAGACTCAGTCAGTCAGTCACGATAGTCACTAGTCCCGAACGCATGTGTAGGTACTTGGCACGTCACTGCTACGAAAAGAACATGTATTATAATCAGAAAATTAAATGGTGTAGACCAACGCAAATTTAACAAAGAATACTTCTGTGATTTATAAAAAGTATGTAATTAAGACACACAAAATAATTTTCTTTTTACCCGACTGTGCCAGAAGGAGGGTTATGTTTCTCAAGAGTATGTTTGTATATATAATTCATGAACTAGACTGTAGTTATCGTATGACTTCTTGTGTTAACTTAGAATTTAGGTACGAGAGTAGCGTTGGGGTGTGTGTTGGGTGACCTCCTCGAGTGTCGCTCCGATTCCGATCCCGCTGCAGTCCGGGGGGAACGGAATCGGAGCGGCCGGTACACCCTGGGCGGCGGTCAATGGCTTCCCCTTCATCCCTTCATAGGGTTGGCATTGATCGTCGGCCAATACCCAACGTGGCGGGAACACATCGCTCTCCGTACTCCTCTGCTCTCAGAGGAGACAGGATGAGCGATGCTGTTAGTGGTGAGATGGCCCAGGGTCAGCCGGGGTGCGAGGGATATGCTCTATGGGTAACCTTACACCCCGGCGTCTGAAGACCCGAGACGGCGTGCGGTTTTAGTCGGTGCAAGCCCGACATAACCGCCCCCGCTGGCCGGCGGGGGGGGTATCCGAAGGGATTTCCGCACGATAAAAAAAAAAAAAAAAAAAAAAGGTACGAGAGTAGCGTTCCCCCCCCCCCTACGGGGCAAGACGGGGACACCTTGATTCCCAAACCCGAGGCGGCCATCTCGAAACCGGAGATGGCCCAGGGTCAGTCGGGGTGCGAGGGAAATGCCTTATGGGCGGGCCCACCTTACACCCGGCATTTGAAGACACCGAGACGGCGTGCGGTTTTAGTCGTTTCAATCCCAACATAACCTCCCTATCCACCACGTTACCAAAAAAGACATCCAGTAAGCACTTCGTTGGTCTTCCTCTCCTACCGGGGCCCTGCGGAGGTGGCATGGCGAACATTTGTTACCCACGTTGGTCGCCACAAAACGTGCATATGTAGATACGTAATACTACACGCCTTGCATACTTCTTGAAAAAGGGCCCTTGTTAGATCCCGTCTCGATTGACACTCACCAACAGCAAACTTTTCACTATAGAGTTCGGGCACTCTACACACTAGCAGCGTATATATTAAGGCCGTATTTATTAATTTCAGCTGTGTGGCTACAAATGTGCAGAAGGGAACGAAGTGGAACGAAGACGTGGGTACATTAAGTGTGAATCACTCACAGAGCGTGGCAACTCGCTTAAATTAACTGTGCTTACTCTGTGAAAATTATGGCGGCTGCATAGGGAATATGAGGAAATAAAGTACTGCCAGCTTTTTAACCTTAACTTTACAATTCGCTTTTCTCCGCAAATCTTGCATAAAACTCATAAGCTGATGAAATTCGGTTGCAGGTGAGGGGTGTGTGTTGGGTAACCTCCTCGAGTGTCGCTCCGATTCCGATCCCGCTGCAGTCCGGGGGGAACGGAATCGGAGCGGCCGGTACATCCTGGGCGGCGGTCAATGGCTTCCCCTTCACCCCTTCATAGGGTTGGCATTGATCGTCGGCCAATACCCAACGTGGCGGGAACACATCGCTCTCCGTACTCCTCTGCTTTCAGAGGAGACAGGATGAGCGATGCTGTTAGTGGTGAGATGGCCCAGGGTCAGCCTGGGGTGTAAGGTTGCCCATAGAGCATATCCCTCGCACCCCGACTGACCCTGGGCCATCTCCGGTTTCGAGATGGCCCCCTCGGGTTAGGGAACCACGGTGTCCCCGTCTTGCCCCGGTTTGGGGGAGGGGCGCTAGTCGCCCCACCGTCCCGGCCTGCTTCTGCTGGGGTGACAGGTGGCCTCACCCGCCACCCCCAGGCCTGCGCTCATGGAGGACGGAGGTCGTTAAGCGACCTCCGGTGCCTGAGTCGCCTGCGACGCGCGGCGAGCAAGTTGCGGGCTCGGCGGTCCGGGAGAGTTCTAAGTCTCTCCCGGGCGCGCTCCGCCATCTCCTTCGCGAGCATTACATGCTCGCAGAAGGAGGTGGCGGCGGCCCACGCGCTCGCGCTCCGCACCATTGCCGCAATCATGCTGCCGAGCGAGAGGACTCCCACCCCGATGGCTGCCACGAGGTCACGCCTCGGCGCCTCCCACGCCGGGCAGTCCGCCAGCATGTGCAGCCCTGAGTCCTCGCTCGCGTCGCAGTGATGACACTCAGGCGTTGGCTCCTTCCTGATCCGATGCAGGTGGTCCCCGAAGCACCCCTTCCCGGAGATCACCTGCGTCAGTCGGTACGAGAGGCTTCCGTGTCGCCTCTCCAGCCAATCCTCCATGATGGGCCTTACCGGCGGCGTGCCCTGCGCTTGGTCGCCCAAGTCGTTCCTTCCACTCCACCACGATGGCCTGCCGGAGCTGGGACTGCACGGCCTCGATTTCTCGAGGCTCGGGGTTCCATCCCTGCTCCCGCGCCTCCTTTCGCCACTGGTACAGTTGCGAAAGGGCTCTCGCTTCCAGGTCCCATGGCGGAGTTCCGGCAAGGAGACTCGCCGCTTCGAAGGAGATCGTGCGGTACCCGCGGATGACCCTGATGGCCATAACTCGCTGCAGAGCGCGCAGCATCCGCACAGTTCTGATCCTCAGGGCCTCCGCCCATATTGGGCACCCATACAGGGCCATGGACCGCACGATCCCCGCGTAGAGTCTCCTGCAGGAGTCATCGGGCCCCCTCATGTTGGGCAACAGCCGAGCCAGAGCAAGAGCTGTGCCCTTCAATTTGGGGGCCAGACTTCGGATGTGCTCTCCGAAGTCCCATCGGCCGTCGAGCACGAGCCCCAAATATTTCATTTGGGGCTTGATGCCGATGCGATTTCCTCCCACGATGAGACTGGATCCTTCGGGTGGCTTGCTCCGAGGCCCATGGAAGAACAGGGCCTCGGTTTTATGCAGAGCCACCTCGAGACCCAGCCGCCGGATCCGCTCAAAGACTTGGGCAACCGCGGTCGTGGCCTTTAGGGTCGCTTCGCGGTACGTCGCCCCGCACGCCGTCACGAGCGTGTCGTCCGCGTAGCACGTGACGGCGGCACCGCCTACGAGCTCACCGCGAAGCACCCAGTCGTATCCAATGTTCCACAGGAGCGGCCCCAGGACCGATCCCTGTGGAACACCGCACGACATTTCACGCCGACCAAGACCGGTTACGGTTGGGTAGATGACGGCTCTCTCCGTCAAATACGCCCCGACTATGCGGCGGAGGTAGAGAGGCACTTCGTGATACACGAGCGCCTCCCTAATGCAACTCCAGGACAAGGTGTTGAACGCGTTGGCGATGTCCAGGGACACCGCTAACATCACCTCACCCCGGGCTACTGCATCCTCCGCCAGAGTCCTCACGCGCATGATGGTATCCACGGTGGAGCGCCTCTGGCGGAAACCATATTGGCCATCCGCCAGGTCCGGGACCACTCTTGAGAGGTGCACGACGAGGCGCTTCGCAATTACTCTTTCAAAGAGCTTGCACACCTCGTCGAGCAACACTATGGGCCGGTAGGCGGACGGCGAGTCCGCCGGGCGCCCCTCCTTGCGAATGAGGACCAGTTTCCCCGTCTTCCACAATTTCGGAATCTGGCCCCGCTCCAAACATGCGCTGAGAAGCCCTCTCAGTCGGGGCTCGAGAGCGTCGTCGACTAGAGCTAGGACCCACGCTCGGTCTGGAATGCCGTCGGGTCCCGGGGCGGTGTGTTTGGCTCTTAGCCTTCTCACCGCCAGCTCTAGTTCTACCCAAGTGACCTCGGGCACGTCGTCGTCTTCCACGTCGGGCGCCATGGGCAACCGAGGCGGAGTCATCTGCGGTGGAACATGTTCCACCGCCTGCGCTGGGAACAGGGAGCCAACAACTCCTCCGGGCAGATCTGGCTGGAGACACCGGGTTAGCGGCGGGGCCTTGGGGCGCAGCTTGCCCCTCACCATCCGGTAGGGCCGCCCCCAAGGGTCCCGCTCCAGCGTCTCCAGCAGCTCGCGGAAGGCGTCCCGTTTGGAACGCCTTATCTCCGCTCGGAGGGCTCGTCTGGCCTCCCTGTATCCCTCGTACAACTCCGCCTCTCGGGCCTCCGCATCTGCGGGGCGGCGACGCCTCCTACGGAATCGGGCCCACCGGCGCTGCGTGATCACGCAGGCCCGTCTGAGCTGCACGATCTCCGACGACCACCAGTAGACCTGACCCCTCGGATTATAGGGCGGAGCCCTAGGCATCGCCGCGTCACAGACACGGGTCATGGCCTCCCGGAACCACTCCGCCTCATCGTCTATGCTTACAGGCCTGTTCGGCGCAGGGGCCCAGGCCTGTACGACGGCGGCTTCCAGGAGGAGCTCCCGATCAAGTCGCTTAAGCGCCCAACGTGGCTCGGGTGGAGCCGGTACAGCCGGCGCGTCGCTCGCAGGGGGGGACACGTCAAACCGAATGTATCGGTGATCCGAACTTGTGTCCTCCCCCAAAACGACGCGCCAGGCCTGAACACGTCGCGCCAACGAGGGGCTCGCGAACGATAGGTCCACGATGGAGCTACCCCTCGAGGTCACGAACGTGTCCACGGCTCCCCGATTTAGGAGGACTAGGCCGAGTCGTGCGGCCCAGTCCACCAGTTCCCTGCCTCTATGCCCCGTCGCGCCCCTTTCGTGTCGGGAACCCCAGGCATACGACCAGGCGTTGAAGTCCCCGAGCACAAGGACCGGACGGGGCTGGCAGGCATTGACAGCGGAAGCAAACGGTCACCCGCCGTTACCTCCGCCGTGCAGTGCACCCCCACATGGCCCACCGACAGGCACCTGAAGCACCGAGCCGGTCGGGCCTGCAGGAGCCGTGCCTGCGCCCTCAGGAAGCCTCCTACTAGGAGGCTCCGCCCGTCAGCGACCTTTTGGGCCGCCGCGATAGGGCAGCCGACAACTGCTGCCCCCTGTCCACCACGGCCGAAGCGTATAGCTCCGGCCTTGACTGTGTCCGGGGAGCAGTCCCCGGCCTCCGCCACGGCGAGCCTGAGCTCTTCTGCCGTGACGGAGTCGTCCAGGCCAGTAATGCGCACTTCTGCGCATTTAATGGGCCTGGACAGCCGGACGTCGGCTGCGTCCAGCGACTCCCTCAGCCGAGCCGCTAGGGCGTCGGCCTTGGGGCCACTGGCGGCGCCAGGGACCTCGAGAAGCCGGGCTCCCGTCCGTGTGCTCTTGCACCGGACACCCGGGATCTCGAGGGCCTTCAGATCGACGTTGGTCTTCACTTTGGCCAACACCCCGGCCTACCCGCTGCCTCCGCCGTCAGGGTGACGACGACGGACGTGGTACGAGGGGCACGGAGCTTCCCCGGCGCTGTCTTCGCGGCGGCCGCAGCCTTCCTGGCCTTCTTGGCGGCCTTCCGCCTCTTTTTATTGGCTCCAGCCACCTCCCAGCCCCCTTTCAGTGGGGTGGAGGTAGTCGGAGCCGCGGCTGGGACTGGGGCCAGGGCTGGGGACGTCTTCCCCTTGCCTTTGCCCTTCCCCTTCCCCTGAGCGGGAGGGGGCTGAGGAGCCGGTTCCGGCAGGGTCGCACCTGCAGCCGGGCGGGTGGGGCCCTTCTGGACTGCAGCCGAGTAGCTGGCCACCAGCGGCGCCAGAGGCGGACGGCGGATGGAGTCCATTAAGGCCTCCATCCGACACATCATGCGCTCCTCCAGCGCCTCCATATAAGGGAGCCAGGACTCCGCCGGTGGTTCGCTGGACCGCGTCGTTCCCAGCGACCGCGCCGGCCGCGTCGGCTGTGCCAGGTGCTGCGCTGGTAGCGCCGGCTGTGCCGGTTGCGCCAACCGGGACGACCTCGTCACACGCACCGGCTGCGCGGGTTGCGCTGGCGGCACTAGCTGCGCAGAGCGCGCTACTACCCTCTGCAGCTCCTCGAGAGCGGCAGAGAGCCGAGCTGTCTCCCGACGGGACTCAGCCAGCTCCGCCGCGAGGGCCTCATTTTCGGAGGCGATGCCGAACACGATGTTCAGCATCTCCTCCTGTTTTGGGTCCGGGGACCCTTGGGACGATGCAGCCACTCTGTGGAGACTCTCCAAGAGTGACTGTGTCCTCCTTCCCAGCTCCGGTGCCGCAGAGGTGGAAGGCCTCGGCGGCGACTTGGCTACGGGTTTCGCAGTGGTCGAGGGGGCTCGGATGGATTGGCCAGCCCTCGTGCCACCTCGCGCCCCTCGGCGGCCTGCAGCCACCTTAGACGCCGGCTTTGCCACCTCATCACTGCTGGAGGAGGCCGTCCCGGTGAGGGTAATTTCCTCATCCGACACGTCCTCCTCCGGCCTAGGTTTTCTAGAGCGCCGCTTCCGCTTCTGGGCAGCCTTCACGGCCAATCCCAGCGGGCTGCTCGCCCTGCTCCTCTCGCTAGCAGTGTCGAACTTCTCCGACACTACCGCGGTTTTTGGCGTGACCTCCACGCATGACTGCTGCGCGACCTCCGCGCAGACTGTTTCGCTTGGTTTTTGGGGGGGGGGTTTGGTTTTTTAATGAGTTATCCATATGAGTCCCACGAGTATGAGTCGATATAAATACACTTCCCGGGTGACGCTCATTCCGGGAAGCGGGGTACATACTGTGGAGGTCCCCAGGTGTCCACAGGTTTTTACGACTTCGCTGTCGGGTCTTATAGACTTTTCCTTGTCGCGGGCCGGCCAATCAAGGCAAGCCCCGCGTCCTCCGAGATCACATCTTCCCGCATGTGGCTAGCATGCAGGTCCTTGACGATCACCCGGAGATTACGCGACGCGGAAGGGCAGCCACCCCTCCCATCACCGACGGCGGCACGAATGCCCGTCAGCCCCTGCGCGAGCAGTGGGCCGACCCGTCCCCTGATCCCCTCGGATCAACACGTCGCTCGCAGTGTCCCCTCTGATAACAGCAGAGGGGTACCTGGAGCGACCACCACAGCGGGCCTTGCAGGCCCGCCATACCCCGACTCCCTCGTGCAATGGGGTCAGCTGGCCCTGAAAAGGGCCGGTCGGTCGGACTCTTGGCCGGTGACGTTGACGCCAGCTACTCCAGAGGAGCAATGAATGATGCGTCATCGCCCACGTTGCCCAGGGTGCACCAAACGCGGAGGTGTTCCAACCAGTCGCACCCCTAAAAGATGGATGCGTACCTAAGTGCCGAAAATGGTTGTCCATTTTAGGCAATATTATTAGGATAAGAAATATTATTATATAAAATAACGGATAAATTTAATCGTTGGATGATTTTTCACAAATTTGATTATCAAATCTTGACAAATTATTTTGAAAATGGGTAATTTTGTAAAAAATACATTATTTCTAATTTATATCTAATAAAATATTTTAATTTGTCAACTCAAGTTGCTCTTGCTTGCTTGCTCTGACAAGAGCTTAAAACATTTCTGATTATTATAGGTTCATGCAAATATTGGTAAAATACCCTAAAGGGCTTTCACATCACAAACAAGCGAGGTCAAGAGTGAAGCAAAACCTATTTCGAAAAACCTAAACTATATAATTCTCAAGCGAATAATTAAAACAATGGATACTTAAACTAAGGCATAATCTTTTTATCAGATTCAAAAGATAATAAATATTCAAAAGTTACAAGCGAGTGGGATAACAATAGTAATCTTGTGAGTAACAACAAAGAACAGATACAACGATTTTGGCATCAGCTATCACTCGCCACCGTGCGGTCTGTGGTAAACGCCACAAAATTGTAGTGAACATTTACCAAAACATGGCATAAACCACATCCTCACTATTTGTTAGCCTATTCACTATCTCGCCCCACAAAGAACAGCTGATCTTAAATAAGCCTGTCTTTTGTATGAATATTTATTCACCGAATTAACTATTTGGTTCACATGTTTCGTTTTCGCCGTGAAATAAACAAATCGTAAGAAACCTGCCAATGGTCAATGGTCAATGGTCTCATAACCAGGTATACTCAAGGTTGGGCGTAGTGGAGTCGAAAAATATTTTTACCGCGGGCTCCGAGGTGAAAACCTCCAATGCAACCAGGATCATCGTTAGGTGAATAGCAGAGGGTAAAAATATTCAAGTTAATCGGTATCTTTTTTTTTCCGTGCGGAAATCCCTCTGGATATCCCCCTGCCGGCCAGCGGGGGCGGTTATGTCAGGCTTGAACCGACTAAAACCGCACGCCGTCTCGGGTCTTCAGACGCCGGGGTGTAATGTTGCTCATAAACCATTTCCATCGCATCCCGACTGGCCCTGGGCCATCTCCGGTTTCTAGATGGCCCCCTTGGGTTTGGGAACCACGGTGTCCCCGTCTTGCCCCGGTTGGGGGGGGGGGGGCTAGTCACCCCGCCGGCCCGGCCTGATTCTACTGGGGTGACCGTCTAGCCTGCCACCCCCAGGCCTGCGCTCATAGAGGACGGAGGTCGTTAAGCGACCTCCAGCCTCTCAGTCGGCTGCGAAGCGCGGCGAGCATGTTGCAGGCTCGGCGGGCCGGGAGAGTTCTAAATCTCAAGTTAATCAGTACCTTTTTTTTTTTCGTGCGGAAATCCCTTCGGATACCCCCCCGCCGGTCAGCGGGGGCGGTTATGTCGGGCTTGCACCGACTAAAACCGCACGCCGTCTCGGGTCTTAAGACGCGGGGGTGTAAGGTTACCCATAGAGCATATCCCTCGCACCCCGACTGACCCTGGGCCATCTCCGGTTTCGAGATGGCCCCCTTACTTGCTCTCCACTGTACCATCTGCTAGTCAGAGGGACACGTGGAAAGCTTCCGAACAGCCCTCAACAGGGCCGTCCTCGCCTCGGTCGGAGTTTGCCGTAGGCGGCAGCGTCTCTCCCACCCTAGGAGAGAGGCGCTGCCGTCTTCGTTGCCCAGGGTGCACCGCGTGGAGGTCCCCAACCAAGCACCCCAGTTAATCAGTACCTTTTTTTTTTTTTTTTTTTTTTTTAGTGCGGAAATCCCTTCGGATACCCCCCCGCCGGCCAGCGGGGGCGGTTATGTCGGGCTTGCACCGACTAAAACCGCACGCCGTCTCGGGTCTTCAGACGCCGGGGTGTAAGGTTACCCATAGAGCATATCCCTCGCACCCCGACTGACCCTGGGCCATCTCACCACTAACAGCATCGCTCATCCTGTCTCCTCTGAAAGCAGAGGAGTACGGAGAGCGATGTGTTCCCGCCACGTTGGGTATTGACCGACGATCAATGCCAACCCTATGAAGGGGAAGCCATTGACCGCCGCCCAGGGTGTACCGGCCGCTCCGATTCCGTTCCCCCCGGACTGCAGCGGGATCGGAATCGGTGCGACACTCGAGGAGGTTACCCAACACACACCCCAGTTAATCAGTACCTTATGTGGAATCAACAAGACTACGCTATAACATTTGACTACGATACAACGACGCTATAATTAGTACACTTTTCATGCCGATCTATTTGGATAATGTTAACAATAATCTATTGATTACTAGGTCAATTAATCAATCCTGACGGTGAAAATAAAATATTTGTCGAGTAGTAATACAGCACTTGTTAGATTGCGTGACGAAATGACCAACAAACCTAAACCTAAAACAAAAACATGGAATAGTTTGTTGCCACAGCTAATGAAATCTTGGCAGTTGTTCGTGAATTTTGTGTTATGTCACAGACTTTTTTATGTTAAATTATAATTAAATTTCGTCCCTAAGGAGGTAAATAAGGATGACCGGCTATATGTATAGAAGTCCGTTATTTATAAAGTAAGAAGCTTCTGGTTAGAATGACATATACACATAACTCAGTATTTCAAAATTTTACCCTAACATTTTTCATGTGAAGCGAGGAACGCCCGCTGGTTATATTATATTTAGCCTTTATGCTTCTCTAAGAAAATATTCATAGTATATGTTTTAGAATCTGGAAACCCGAAGCCTATCCCCAAGTAAAACGACAGCCACCCATTGAATACTTCTTTTATCTTTTGTAACAAAAAAATAATATTTACTTTGTTCATTTGATATCGTCAAGTAAAAGATACTTAGACGAAAGATAAACATCTCAAAGATTGCATTTACGAAGAAAGTTACCAATGGGGATCTATTCTGTCATTAAAGACTAAATAGAAAATGATATTACTAAATATCTTTCAAATTTCTTATAACAAAATTATTCAAATAGGTAGTTAATTTAAATAATGGTGTACCTTTTTTATCTTTTTGCAATGATGAGTAAGTGGGATATAACAAAAGTAATAATAGAAGCGGAAGAAATACCTACATCCCAAAAAACTATTTATACAACAAGAAATGAAAGGCTACTAAAAACATCCAACGTTCACTATTAAAAAGTTATCTGACGGCCAATTTTCGTAATAAAAAGTTTGTTGTGAGAACACCTTTTTAGGGTTCCGTTGCCAAATGGCAAAAATCGGAACCCTTATAGATTCGTCATGTCTGTCTGTCTGTCCGTCCGTATGTCACAGCCACTTTTTTCCGAAACTATAAAAACTATGCTGTTGAAACTAAGTAAGTAGATGTATTATGTGAACCGCATTAAGATTTTCACACAAAAATGGAAAAAAATTGTGGGGCTCCCCATACTTAGAACTGAAACTCAAAATTTTTTTTTTCATCTAACCCATACGTGTGAGGTATCTATGGATAGGTCTTCAAAAATGATATTGAGGTTTCTAATTTAATTTTCTCTAAGCTGAATAGTTTGCGCGAGAGATACTTCCAAAGTGGCAAAATGTGTGTCTATAACTTCTGTAACTTCTAAAATAAGAGAATGATAAAACTAAAAAAATCATGTACATTACCATGTAAACTTCCACCGCAAATTGGTTTGAACAAGATCTAGTAAGTAGTTTTTTTTTAATACGTCATAAATCGTAAAACGCAATTTACCTTTCATTCAATAAAGTCAAATATAAAATTTTTAAAACTGCATTATTATGTTACTTACTGCTACGGAACCCTTCATGGGCGAGTCCGACTCGCACCTGGCCGCTTTTTTGACATTTGGGAGCTCGAGCTGTTCAAAATTCAGTCTCTATCTAGAAAAAGACTGAATTTTGAACATCTTTTTGTTATAAGAATTGGCCCTCTGATCTTAACGACAGGTGCAAACTCGACAAACCCAACATCTTGGTCAGAAAATGAATCGTACCACGGACTATCATGGAGTTTTTCTGGTCCAGAAATAAATCAAGTTTATATTTTTACCGCGTGTATTTCATTAAATGGTTGAGTTATTATTTTTTGACCATGATGTACGGTTTATGGAGTTGGTCTTGTAGATCTAGGGTTATGGCTTTACATTACATCTAATAAGTTTGTGACAAAGAAAGCTTTTTAAGAATTCAGTAGTCTTAGTAACTTTACAAGAAATATTTAAGGATCCTAGTATTCTTTCTTCCTTATACTCATGAAAGCTTTAAATTTTTAAGGCTTTTTTAAACTTTATTACAAAGTATCCATAAGTGTTTTTGTATGGTATATATAGACTCAAATTATCATTTTTCAACATTAGCCTTGATGGCGACGTCTTGATTTATTTGATCTTTTATTGTTTTATTACAGAAAACTGTTATACAACAGAAACTAGACAGAACTAATAGATAATTCTAGTTATTAGGTTTTGTCTACTAAATAGTCTCAAATGCTACAAATTCATACCAAATTATGATAAATATTAATCTATGACGTTCCTAGTTCTGACGTGGCTCCGCCAAACATTTAGATTGAAGTGCCACTTTTATGTTCTTAAGTATATCTTTTGGAGTACAAAATCGAGGATCGGTCCTACAATATTTTTAAACCAACTACTTAATAAGTATATAAATATATCAAGATATGAAAGGGAATTCTCAATCCATATGGAGAATAAACGACGTGACCAAATCGATTTTCGGCTGGCTTGATTTTTTTATTAACAACATAAGTTTTTTTTTTTCAAATTCCTTTTTTTTTTATTTCATTTGCGTTATTTACGTAGTTTACTCTATCGATTGTAATCATTAGCACATGAAAAATTAAGACATAAAAAATCATTGTTACTCTAATAATACTTTTATGATATTTAACATACTAGTGATTAAGTTCGATAGTGTAAGCTCTGAAAATAATATGCAAATGCAATTGGAAAATGTGCAATTCTATTGTTAATCCTTATGTTAACATTAATTTTGACGTCTCTAAGTAGCTCAATCTCCTTACAACACATTGTAGAACTCTTATTATTTTAATACCTTCGTATCGTAAACTACAGAATTGACGCCGATGATAATACAATTAAGTAACGTAACTCGATCTCTTAACTAAAATTTAAGCCAGAAATAGATGACTCAACAAGTTTCTTTGACGGGAATCTTACACAAGTGTCTATAAGGTTTACTATCTGTTAAGTTAATTACCATTTCTAAGATTTCTTTATAATATTTGCTTTACAAAAATGTACTTTATATATTAATATCCTTACATATGAAATTGGCGTTTTGTAAGGGAGGAACATAAAGTCATTTTTTTTTAAATATAGTATATTTATTTAATCAAAGTATGTACTACCGCGGTAGCCTAGTGGTATAACTGCGGTAGCATAGTGGCTAACCGCGGTAGCCTAGTGGTATGGGTAATGGACTGCTGAGACGAGGTCTCGGGTTCGATCCCAGGTTTTACCATGGCACACACCAATAACTTTTCGAAGTTATGTGTGTATTTATTTTTTTTTTTTTTTTTTTTTTATTTAAGTGCCCGGTTAATGGCAATAGGCTCGCCACCTATTACATTGGGACCTAAACATAAACTTTCGAAATGTGGGTGCTAGCACCTCTGCCTACCCCTTCGGGGATATAGGCGTGAGTTTATGTTATGTTATGTTATGTTATGTAGTATGTACTATTGCCATCTATGCACTTTTGCCATCTCAAAGGTAGTTCATTGATTCCTTTACTGAAAAGACCATTACCATGGATACCATGGATTGCCTCATCGGAGTTAAATTTTTTCCCTTGCAAGAAGTTATCCAAATTTGAAAAAAATATGGTAATCTGTTGGAGCAAGGTCCGGGGAGTACAGTGAATGTCTTAGACATTCCAATTGAAGCTCCTGTAATGTGGTAGCCGTCTGTTGTGCAGTGTGTGGTCTAGCGTTGTCCTGAAACAGCAGTGGCCTAGACGATTGACCAGCCTCGGTTGTTTAGCAGCTAGCTTTTCCATCATGGTTCGCATTTGCTGACAATAGACATTCGCCGTAATCATCTGGCCAGATTTAAGAAAGCTGTAGTGAATTACACCGACACTATTCCACCAACCGCTCACAAGTAATTTTTTTTGAGTCAATTTTCGCTTGGGGCAGGATTTAGCTGGTTCGCCAGGGCTCAGCCAGGGTTTGTTCTGCAGGTCGAAATTTCCAGAACGAAAACGTTGGAACCAAAAACGCACTGTGTTTTCTTTTGCGACACCACCGCCATACACATAATTAATCCTTCGAGCCGTTTCTGCAGCACTGGTGCCACGATGGAACTCGTACTCGTAAATAACGCGAAGTTTAAAGTTTTCCATTTTGTAAACTGAGTACCGCAAAGAAAAAACCAAAAGGGAAAATCAAATGAATTACGGTTTTCAACAAAAGCATGAGTAAATAGCTGTATAAATTTGAAATTGGAATTCCTAACCAAAGAGGAGATATTTTTGAGATCAAAGTGGCCAGTACGACAAAACGCCAATTTCATATGTAAGAACTTTTTTTTTTTTTTTCGTGCGGAAATCCCCTCGGATACCCCCCCGCTGGCCGCAGCGGCCATATGTAAGAACCTAATATTTAGATTCAATAGATTAGGTACCTGGCTATTAAAACAGTTTCTAATATTGGGATACAGATTTAATATGTCCATAGGGATTGAGGGGCCGCTTCAGATTTTAAGAGGAAACTTACCCCCATTCATTAGTAGGAAAGCAAATAACTTTGTAGGCCAAATTCTGGAATTTGAATATAGTCAAATATATTCAAAATTAAATTAAATTCAAATTTAGTAAAAAAAGTTTAATTAAACATCTAAATTGAGAAGCCACCCGGAACACGAAAGTAAGTGATGAATATGTTTAAATATTTTGTTTAAATTAGTAGTATTTGTACGTAAAAAATTAGTCCAAAATTATCGATATTTAAGAAGACACAATACTTTTAAAATAGCTTGTCACATTTTTGCATTTTTTTTGAAAAATGTCGTATGTACGGTCACAGGAGCCACATATAATGAATGTATGGTAGTTTTTTTTTCATTTTAATACTGCTAAGTTCAGATTTTGTCTACTGGTGGTAGAAATTTGATGACACAAATTTGTCACAAAATTCGGCCGGGTAGGTACCACCGTGCACGATTGCGAAAAAGCCTCCATAGTAATCAAATTTCGGTTTGATTGCGTTCAGGGGTCAGCAAGTGCATAGCCGGGCAGGGGGATTGTGGTCGCAGCACTAGTGGGACCGGTGGGTGTCACGCGGTGCTGCGACGACAATCCTCTTCTGATGAGGCCGTCAAGCTGAGTGCCACCATTGTTAACATGGTACGTGTATGTAATGGTGACCCTCTTTCCTGAGACTTTACCTTCAGCTTACCATCAGGCGAGGTGAAGTCAAATTGACGTGTCCTAAATATAAAAAAAAAAAAAACTAAATACTCTCAAATTCTACAAATTCATACCAAATTATGATAAATATTGATCTATGATGTTCCTAGTTCTGACGTGGCTCCTCCATCCAAATATTTAGATTGAGGTG
Source organism: Cybosia mesomella (assembly GCA_946251805.1). NCBI lineage: Eukaryota > Metazoa > Arthropoda > Insecta > Lepidoptera > Erebidae > Cybosia > Cybosia mesomella. The sequence continues at coordinate 20,141,022 of OX276390.1, read as the reverse complement.
CCACTTTTATGTTCTTATATATTTTGGAGTACAAAATCGAGGATCGATCTGACAATTTTTTAAAATCAACTACTTAATAAGTATATAAATACATCAAGATATGAAAGGGAATTTTCAATCCATACGGACACGATTTAATGACTACAACCAGGAGATGAGTACGGGGTTTATGGAAACCCACCAAGATCTCCAGGACCCAAGCTAACCCCACCTTCAAGTCGATACACCTGCTGATTACCGTTCGAGGCTCTACAAGCTTTCCTCTCGAGGTTGTGTTGGTAAATAGAGATCAATCACTATTAATCTCTATGAACCAGATAATAAATTTTATACATTTTGCACCTAAATATATTTAGGATAAATTCTTCTCTCTTGGATTCAGCCACAAGACATAAAAGTTGTTAATATGGCATCTACATTTTGCCGCGTGACGCATCCCAGAATTCCAATTTCAGTGTGTAATAAAGAATTAAACGAACCGAGGAAAGAGCCGCTCATACTGGCTAAGTAATAAGGCTGTATGTTGATGGAGCGCCATGCTCCAGTCATTGCATCATCCTCCTTGCGAAGCACTCCACATACAAGACAAGATTAAAAGATTCTCGTGATGCCATCGATTATTTTTCTTTGAACACAATTTGAGACGATTATTTTTTTCACTTTATATATGTTTCATTCTAGATCTTTGTTTAGATATTACAGACCATTCAGAAATAATCTTTAAAAAATTATTCATAATAAAAGTTCCTTATATAAAATAAAAGTATCACTTTTTAGGGTTCCGTACACAAAGGTTAGAAAGGGACCCTCTTACTAAGACTCCGCTGTCCGTCCGTCCATCTGTTACCAGGCTGTATCTGATGAAACATGATAGCTAGACAGTTAAATTTTTCACAGATGAAGTATTTCTGTTACCGCTATAACAACAAATACTAGAAACAAAAAAAAAATTAACGGGGGCTCCCATACAAGAAACGTGATTTTTTACCATTTTTCACTCGATATAACAGCAATAACCAGGCTGTATCTCATGAACCGTGATAGCTAGACAGTTGAGATTATCACAGATGATGTATTTCAGTTGCCGCTATAATTAACATTACTATACTATGCTACCGCTAATACTAAAAAACATAAAAATTAATATTTAAGGGGGCCGCTCAACAACTGTGATTTTTTTTGTTCGTTTTTGCTCGTAATTGATAACGGCAACAGCTAGACGCTTGAAATATTCATAGAATATTTTGTATTCACTGCAAAAATAAATAATTAAATAAAAATAAAACAAATATTTAAAGGGGGCTCCCATACAACAAAAGTGATTATTTTATTGCTCGTTTTTGTTCGATATTGATAACGACAACAGATAGCGAATAGTAAGGAACCCTTCGTGCGCGAGTCCGATTAAACAAATCCTTCAACGAAATCGAAATTGAAAGATCGAACGTTGAAAATCGTCGCAATTTTTCAGCTTAACCAGAAAAAATGTTCCCATCACCAATACGAAAATTATGAAAACCCAACTTAACGAAATTCTTAAACCATACTATAAAATTATAAATTAGTTATGTCTGTTTATTGGAGATATTTAAAAAAAGCCTGGGTTATCTTAAATGAACCAATCTGAAAACAAAATTTTTTTTTTTGGAATCTTTGTCTGTTTGTTCGTTAAGAACGCCAACACTACTGAACGGATTCTGATGCCGTTTTTTTCTATTAGAAAGGTTTGATCAGAATTACAATCTGCCGTATGTTTGATTATAATTGACCAAAAAACTAAGACCGACATCCGCGAGGGCGGAGTCGCAAGCGTCAGCTAGTTGGTAAACGAGGTGGAAACGTTATGTGCGTCCAGACGATTACTTCGTTATTCTTAAAGATATTACAAAACTTTAAACTGATATCGATCCAGAATTCATGACTCTGAACTCTACTTCCTGAGCCGCGACAGAGCGGCGATGTGACAAATCAAAAGTAAAGTACTGTAATTCCTGCATCAAAAGATTGTAAATACAACGGCATTATAAAAACCCAAACCTCAGTTGTTAATGGGGAAGAATGGAGGCTCAATCAGATAATAAAATGATAAGTGGCTGTGACATTCAATTTAAGTATTTTCATTTTAAAGAAGTTCTAGTTTATGGCATACTTCAAATAAAAAATCTCTGGTATAATATGGGTCATTGTTTATGGCTCATAAAAGTCGTGGCGGCTAAGGGTGAATAGGTTGAGTACCGAAGTCAAGATTGAGACTTCGTGTATTAATATCAAGTTATGTAGATGTTACGTGCACGGTATATTGATCAAGGGATAGTGCAAGATCATTCAAGAAATAGTGTCATGATCATTCTTTATCCGAGAGGTACGGTACAATGGGTTATATGTAGTACTATGTAATACCCGCCCGGCTGCAGTGGAGGCTCTGCCGGAGCCGGCTCGTCGCCCCGCTTCCGCTCAGGGCCCCGCTCCCACTCAAGGGAAGGGAAAGGGGAAGGGCAAGGGCAAGAGGAAGACGTCCCCAGCCCAGGCCCCAGCCCCAGCCCCAGTCGCGGCTCCGGTTACCCCCACCAGAACCCCCTTGGAAGGGGGCTGGGAGGTGGCTGGAGCCAGCAAAAAGAGGCGGAAGGCCGCAAAGAAGGCCGCCAAGAAGGACAGGAGGGCCGCAGCCGCCGCGAAAGCAGCGCCGGGGAAGCTCCGTGCCCCTCGCACTACGGCCGTCGTCGTCACCCTGACGGCAGAGGCAGCGGGGAGAGGCATGGGGTATGCCGAGGTGTTGGCCAAGGTGAAGGCCAACGTCGACCTCAAGGCCCTCGAGATCCCGGGCGTCCGGTGCAAGAGCACACGGACAGGAACCCGACTTCTCGAGGTCCCCGGCGCCGCCTGTGGCCCCAAAGCCGACGCCTTAGCGGCTCGGCTTAGGGAGTCGCTGGATGCAGCTGACGTCCGGGTGTCCAGGCCCATTAAATGCGCAGAAGTGCGCATCACGGGCCTGGACGACTCCGTCACGGCAGAAGAGCTCAGGCTCGCCGTTGCGGAGGCCGGGGACTGCTCCCCGGACACAGTTAAGGCTGGAGCGATACGCTTCGGCCGTGGTGGACAGGGGGCAGCAGTTGTCGGCTGCCCTATCGCGGCGGCCCAAAAGGTTGCAGACGGTCGGAGCCTCCTGGTAGGAGGCTTCCTGAGGGCGCAGGCAAGGCTCCTGCAGGCCCGACAGGCCAGGTGCTTCAGGTGCCTGTCGGTGGGCCATGTGGGGGTGCACTGCACGGCGGAAGTAACGGCGGGTGACCGTTGCTTCCGCTGTGGCCAGCCCGGTCATAAGGCCGGCACGTGTAGCGCCCCGTTGCACTGTTTCAGATGTGCAGCGGGGGGTAAGCCGGCTGACCATAGGGTTGGCAGCAAGGCCTGCGCCGGAGGGGAGCCGAAGCCGGGAGGCCGGCCTTCCGCTCCTAGTTCGCAGCGGGATGCGGAGATGGGGGTCCCATAATGGATCCTCAACTCCGCATCCTGCAGGCGAACGTTGGCCACGGTGCCCATGCTCAGGACCTTCTGCGCCAGAGCATGGCACAGTGGGCCATAAATGTCGCCGCTGTCGCCGACCCATACACCCACCGGTTCCTCAGGCCTGCCTGGGAAACCGCGCTGGATGGGTCGGCGGCACTAGTGCACAACCCTGCCGCCGGCAGCCCCCCTCTTGCCGTCGTTGCAAGGGGACCCGGCTGCGTGGCGGCGGCGGTTGGCGATATAGCAGTCGTGGCCGCTTATATCACGCCGAACCGAGACCAAGCTGCATATGAGCAATGGCTCCGTCAGCTGGCCGTCGTCGTCAATGCCTGCCAGCCCTGTCCGGTCCTTGTGCTCGGGGACTTCAACGCCTGGTCGTATGCCTGGGGTTCCCGACACGAAAGGGGCGCGACGGGGCATAGAGGCAGGGCACTGGTGGACTGGGCCGCACCGATACATTCGGTTTGACGTGTCCCCCCCTGCGAGCGACGCGCCGGCTGCACCGGCTCCACCCGAGCCACGTTGGGCGCTTAAGCGACTTGATCGGGAGCTCCTCCTGGAAGCCGCCATCGTACAGGCCTGGGCCCCTGCGCCGGACAGGCCTGTCAACATAGACGATGAGGCGGAGTGGTTCCGGGAGGCCATGACCCGTGTCTGTGACGCGGCGATGCCTAGGGCTCCGCCCTATAATCCGAGGGGTCAGGTCTACTGGTGGTCGTCGGAGATCGCGCAGCTCAGACGGGCCTGCGTGATCACGCACCGCCGGTGGGCCCGATTCCGTAGGAGGCGTCGCCGCTCCGCAGATGCGGAGGCCCGAGAGGCGGAGTTGTACGAGGGATACAGGGAGGCCAGAGGAGCCCTCCGAGCGGAGATAAGGCGGGCCAAACAGGCCGCCTTCCGAGAGCTGCTGGAGACGCTGGAGCGGGACCCTTGTGGGCGGCCCTACCGGATGGTGAGGGGCAAGCTGCGCTTCAAGGCCCCGCCGTTAACCCGGTGTCTCCAGATGGATCTGCTCGGAGGAGTTGTTGGCTCCCTGTTCCCAGCGCGGGCGGTGGAACATGTTCCACCGCAGATGACTCCGCCTCGGTTGCCCATGGCGCCCGACGTGGAAGACGACGACGTGCCCGAGGTCACTTGGGTAGAACTAGAGCTGGCGGTGAGAAGGCTGAGAGCCAAACACACCGCCCCGAGACCCGACGGCATTCCAGGCCGAGCGTGGGTCCTAGCTCTAGTCGACGACGCTCTCGAGCCCCGACTGAGAGGGCTTCTCAGCGCTTCAAACAATTTCGGAAACTGGCCCCGCTCCAAACATTGGAGCGGGGCCAGTTTCTGAAATTGTGGAAGACGGGGAAACTGGTCCTCATCCGAAAGGAGGGGCGCCCGGCGGACTCGCCGTCCGCCTACCGGCCCATAGTGTTGCTCGACGAGGTGTGCAAGCTCTTTGAAAGAGTAATTGCGAAGCGCCTCGTCGAGCACCTCTCAAGAGTGGGGCCGGACCTGGCGGATGGCCAATATGGCTTCCGCCAGAGGCGCTCCACCGTGGATGCCATCAGGCACGTGAGGGCTCTGGTGGAGGATGCAGTAGCCCGGGGTGAGGTGATGTTGGCGGTGTCCCTGGACATCGCTAACGCGTTCAACGCCTTGCCCTGGAGTTGCATTAGGGAGGCGCTCGTGTATCACGAAGTGCCTCTCTACCTCTGCCGCATAGTCGGGGCGTATTTGACGGAGAGAGCCGTCATCTACCCAACCGTGACCGGTCTCGGTCGGCGTGAAATGTCGTGCGGTGTTCCACAGGGATCGGTCCTGGAACCGCTCTTGTGGAACATCGGATACGACTGGGTGCTTGGCGGTGAGCTCGTAGGCGGTGCCGCCGTCACGTGCTACGCGGACGACACGCTCGTGACGGCGTGCGGGGCGACGTACCGCGAAGCGACCCTGAAGGCCACGACCGCGGTTGCCCAAGTCGTTGAGCAGATCCGGTGGCTGGGTCTCGAAGTGGCTCTGCATAAAACCGAGGCCCTGTTCTTTCATGGGCCTCGAAGCAAGCCACCCGAGGGATCCAGTCTCATCGTGGGAGGAAATCGCATCGGCATCAAGCTGGCCGGCGGGGGGGGTATCCGAAGGGATTTCCACACGAAAAAAAAAAGGTACTGTAAGCCACATTAGAAAAAGAAAGCGTAGAGCGGATCCCTGACTCCAAAGTAGGTATAAGCTTTGTATTCAACCGGGATTAATGGTGGTATGATGACGGAGCCCTTAGTCCCTTAATCCAAACACCTTTATGTTTTTATTGTATTCCTATTGTAAGGGTTACAAAGAGTCCTTCTGGTTTTCATGTATTAATAATAGGTCAACGTAACATAGATCTTCTGTCGTTGTCGATTTACTTTGATTTTTTTGAACGTCTATCCATTGATCAATGTCGACGTAGATGAACTTATTGAACTCCGACATCCCTATATTTCAACCTAAAGCGAATTCATCGGTGTAAAACTGTCATTACAGGCAAAATGTGAGAACATAATAGCAAGCGATAAATCAGGTTTGATTGAAAAATATGACCATTCAGTGGATGGAGTGACATATTTAACTGAACAGTTTTAATTTCAATATGGCCACCGAAACTTTGTAAAGCTGTTTAAGAGGCAGAGTAATTATTGAGTTGTTAGCAACATTGTGTGGTGAAAGTATCAAGCTATGACGCAGAACTTTGGTAGTGGACTTCTTGAATATAAAAGAAACGATTTTAAATCGATGTTCCGTTAGACATGACTATGAAGATAATCATCATCATCATTCAAGCGTCAATCCCAGTTGGATCCAATGCTTTTGAGTTCACTTCAGAGTCGTTCTACCTCTCCTGTTCATAATTCAGTTCATCTTAGTATATACAGTATGGATATAAAAATCGTTTTACTTGTACCTAGTATGTAAAAATCTTTGTATGTTTTGATTTCTATGATTACTTGTCCTGACTGATTCATTAAGGCAAAGCCTAAACCACTGTGATTAGAAGTTACAAACTTGACAGTTTGACAGTTGATGTCTTTTAAATTATAAGTATAAATTAGGAAATTCTATCTTAGGAAGTCTTGGAAATTCCATCCTTAAGTTAGATACGATTAAATACGAAATTTCTAGTCGCTAGTATTTTACAGAATTAAAAACATCAGTCTTATGTTAACACAAGCAGGATCAAGTGTCCAATTGTCCCTGCAGTTTCTTTCTACCTGTTTTGTGGTATTACATTCCTACCTACAAATGTATGAATCTTCGACTGCGTCTACCGTTAGACCCCCCAACCCCAAGAGGACACCCTGCACCAGAGCCTTATCCGTCAATCAGCAGGTTCTTTAAAAAAAAAAAAAAAAAAAAACCCTGAAGATCTTGGTCAGGTCACCTAATATGTATGTCCCACTACCTGTTATCCACAGCTCCGACCGCGTGGAATTCTGTTCCCATTCCAGCTTCTCATGGGAACCTATTTCCGAGATGAAAGTAGCCTATGTCTTATTCCAGCTTATAATCTATCCCCGTGCCAAATTACTTTTTACTAATTATTACCATTTTACTACTTTACTACTTTATTTTTTAAGTGTACGTATAGCCATATTTCAAAAGTGATATAAAATTATACCTTAAGAATGTTAGAGCTATGACATTGGTGTATATTTCTCATGCCTTTGACTAATGACTACATTTCGCATGTGCATGTTGCAGCGTTAACTACTGCCAAAATGAAATATCGACAAATGTATCTACCATTTTCAAATGATCTAGGAACGAGAAAACAGATAAATATGATTACATTTTCTATTCAAATTTACTACATATTTCTATATTCTTGGCTAAAAATATTGACGTTATTCGCTAGGTACCAAAACTATTTTTAAAACCAATTGACTGACAGGGCGTCTAATCAAATGAAGCTACTCACGGAAAATTAGCTTGATAGTAATCACTGGTAAAATTGGACCAGAGATCCTGAACTATTATGGTTTGCTGATTATGGTGTGGGCGTGTCGAACGTGCACTACGCTGCAATTATTGGTGTCATTTTGATCTTTGCGTCCTTAGTGCAAGTCAGTTTGCTTACGCCGTTATCAAACACATTCTAAGAAATTGAAATTGAAAATGTAGAATGCACGTCCTAAGGTAATGACACGACCTGTGCTGGCAGTATAAGATCACACTGAGGTGCATTTTTGTTACTATACCAATTGGAGGTAAAGATATAAGTAATTTTCTCAGTCCGGTATCCCGGTGGGACTATGCTTGTTTTAAATAGAAGTGATGTTTTGCACAAATTAAGACTATCAAGCCTTTAAAGTATTGAGTTTTGTTATACGTAATGGAAAAGCATTTCGAAGGCCGAATACAAAGATTGGAATACACAACAGACTAGTCCGTAGTATTTTGGAGTATTGTAGCCAATATGGAGACACTATGCTAAGATACAATTGCTAAGACTGGAAAAGGTACAGTTAAGATTCTCATGGTATTTGTGCCACAGTGTAGGACTGAAATTTACCTTGACGTCGTAAAGCAAATTTAACATGTCTACGAGAAATCTGAGAAAACGAGCGCCCCTATTACAGCTCCTTTGACTGCGAATCGGCAAGTTGAAGGTGAAATGCCCTCCAACCAGATGGACTGACGGCCTGAAAAAGATGGCTCGGACAGACTGAATGCGGAAGACGGAGGATCGGGTGCTGTTGCGTACATTAGGAGAGGCATACTACTCTATCAAAAAAGTACCAGGAATTATTCAATTAAACTTAAAATATGTATTACTAGCGGCAAGGGCTTTGCCCGGGAATAAAATCGTAAAAAACTTTATAAAAAAACTAGCGACCCGCCCCGGCTTCGCACGGGTGCAATGGATGTTATTATACATATAAACCTTCCTCTTCAATCACTCTATCTATTAAAAAAAACCGCATCAAAATCCGTTGTGTAGTTTTAAGGATTTATAAGCATACATAGGGATATAGGAACAGAGAAAGCGACTTTGTTTTATACTATGTAGTGAAGATAACATTTTTGAAACAGGTTTGTATATCATGTCAAAATATAGGATAAAATTTTTAAATTTTTAAAATTTTGAAGGGTACACAGAGGAACTAAACATTTTTATATAATACGAGCTAAGGCCCGCGGCACCAGCCGCGCGGAGTATCGTTTTGTCCTCATATCTCCGTTTCTTCTACATCAATTGCCATGAAACATACCTACGTCAGATTTTAAGTCTGACCCAAGACCTTGTAATGGTTAATGTTTAATGAGGTTACGTAATTTTAAGGGGACTTATGCACTGTAAAATTTAATAAAATAATTGATGTAATTAAGACTAACTACTGGCTAGGGCGAGCAGAGATAAATAAAAGGTTGATTACAATATAAGGACATTATAATCGGTAAAGAGAATGTTAAATCAATTTATATTAGGTATTGGACTAAATGAACTTCAGGGAATGGATTCGTAATAAATATTCTGCCGTGGCGTTGTTCGGTCCGTTGTGCAAAGATGGTAGTATGCACTTAGCTAGTGGACACGGGCTAGATGTTGCCGGCGTGCCAGGGTCTCCTATGGTGTGCCTCGCTACCGCTATGATGGTGCGAAGCCCGGTGCGAATCAGTTGGCCACGGGGTCAAAGTGACCTTCCTTGGCGAATGTTCCAAGGAAAGGGACGATTTAAGAGCCGTCAGTTGATAACTGGGCTAGTGTTGTCCAATCTCGCTCGCACAACCATAGATAATTAGTAATAAGTATCGAAACATACTAAATTATCGATTAATTTATGGATATAATTTTAATTTGATTTGTAAAGAATCCACAACGTTACAACCTTTCTAATAGAAAAAACTATCAAAATCAGTTCAGTAGTTTACTCATCCATCGCGAACAAACAGTCGAGAATTCCAAAAAAAAATGTTTGAGAATCGTTGATTTTAAGATAACACAAGTATTTTTTCACCTTCAATTCAATACACCAACGAATAACTCAATCATAATGAAAAAACTAAAAAACACGCTTTTTATAGAAAACCGAACTAAAAACATAGAAAATAAGTTTTAATAAATTTAAATTAAGAATAGTATTAAAAATTTCAATAAATATAAATTAATAATAGCGTAAATAAAAAAAAGGAATATATTTTAAAAAAAGCGTGGGGTGCATGGGTCAATAGATATAAACATTTTATTGATAGACATACATAAGTAGAGTGATTATCATTTTGATACTATGTTAAAAAGCACCCCACGCTTTTAAAAAAAATAAAAGACATTTTTTTTATTTACACTATTATGAATTTATATTTATTGAAATTTTTAACACTACTCTTAATTTAAATTTATTAAAACTTATTTTCTATTTTTTTAGTTCGGTTTTCTATAAAAAGCGTGTTTTTTAGTTTTTGTAAACTATTATTTATTTCCTACTTTTTAGTTTTGTTTATTCATAAATAAATTAACACGCTGCTGTTGCCACCTATTTCAGAGTTTATAATGTCACATTATTCGCTACTACGTTATACAAAGTTGACGGGATAGATGGCGCTGTTATCAAATTGTTGTCAGTAAATATTTCGCGAATTTATTAAATTAAATTATTTTGCAAATTGAAAAATAGAATAATTTTATCAACGTAGTGTATTGTCATCGGTCCTCGATAAATCTACAAAGTTTGAACGAAATCTGGCCGTTTAAAGTGGGTCAAAATCGCACCTAAAGGAGTCGGTTACAAACAAACATGCAAACACACAAACAAACATACAGGTGCAGCTAATAAAAACGTATAATAAAAAGCAAAAAAAAAACGTCTTTTTTAGAATCACCTTCAATACTCGCTGCAAATTTTTTTGCTGACATCTATCGACTAAAAACGGGTACCTACCCTGTAGTAGTAATTTAAGTTTCTGAATCTTAATTTGGGCTTAAAGAATAAGATAAAGGCCGGATCAGCCGTAGCCATATCAAAGAAATTTGGTTGCTGTTGGATAAGATTGGTAGAGCTTTTAGCCAAAAATTCGTTCACAAAGATATCCTGCGCGTTATGCTGGTGAAAAATTCATGCGATTTCTTTTCACAAGTCTGAGTTTGAAATTATTGTGAAAATCGCAAAGCACACTTGAGATGAGCTTACTAAATGGTGCACTTTCAACAAACTAAATGACCAGTGACGCTCAAACACCGCGTAGAAAAAGAGGACAGTTGTGCTCACTTTGCGAAAAAAGATGTTCTAAAATTCTTTCAAGCGGAGTTTCTATATGATCAATTCTCGGCACTTTCTTGACAGTATGTATACATGTATGTATTCAGTGGCGAACTGCAATATGCCTATTGATTGAGTCCTAATAAATAAATGAGTATATGAGGCCTTTTTCATTTTTTGTTTTTCGTATGGAAATCCCTCCAACGACCTCCGTCTCCGTCCTCTCGGAGTCCAAGCTAACCTCACCTGCTGATTGACGTCAGACGACAATCTAAATAAACCTCATATCGACCGGAGGAGCAGAGCAGACTCCTTGCTCCCAAAGTGCAATCTTTGGATGCAAATGAGACTGGCGTTCGGATGAAGAAGAAGAGTCCTAATAAATAAATAAACCTCACGTTACATAATTTATGTATGTATGGGGGAGGGGCGCTAGTCGCCCCACCGTCCCGGCCTGCTTCTGCTGGGGTGACAGACGGCCTCACCCGCCACCCCCATGTACGTGTACCTACCCCCAAACCGGGGCAAGACGGGGACACCGTGGTTCCCAAACCTGAGGGGGCCATCTCGAAACCAGAGATGGCCCAGGGTCAGTCGGGGTGCGAGGGATATGCTCTATGGGCAACCTTAAACCCCGGCGTCTGTAGACCCGAGACGGCGTGCGGTTTTAGTCGGTTCAAGCCCGACATAACCGCCTCCGCTGGCCGGCGGGGGGGTATCCGTAGGGATTTGCGCACGAAAAAAAAAGGTACCATGTGTAAACGAATTACTGCGGTAGAATTTATAAAAAGAACATCTGCAAGAGGCTGTCTAGACTAATCTCAATGTTATTTGTGAATAAGTTTTATTGATTAATCTTTAAATGTACCCACCTAGTGAATGCTAATCTACAAAATTTTTTAGAGAGAATGTGAATTCTGTGAGTTTGCATGTAGGTATTTGAAAAATCGTTTAACAGTTTGAAAGGTTTTTATTTAGGTGTGGTTTGTCAATTTGACTGTACCGACAAAACGACTTTTTAATCAATGATTTCAACTGAGATTTATAAGGAGAGACAGGTCTGCTTACTTAAGATGCCTTTCAAAAGTGTGATAGCAAAATCATGTAGATCTGTAGAAAACTATGTAGATATATAGTTTTGCTAAGTAGTTGTAGATTGTTGTATTTTGGGTTGCAAATTCAGGAATTATAAAATAATAAAATATGCACTTTGAATGAAGGTAATATTCGTATAATAGCATACTGTATATTACATTTAACAATATGTACCTACTCCCTACCTTCAGGCAACAGTTCACGTAACAGGTCACACTGTTTACACAGGTAATCAAATTTAGTCTCGGGAACTGACGTTTAATGAGAAGACAAATCGAGTATCCGAGTTAGGATGTTCCCTGCGGTAAGCTGGGATAACTAGAGCGGCTGGAACAGTTGGCAGTCCAAACAAGTTCTGATTAGATTTATAAGGTCATGAGCTATCTAATTACACAAGTGCAGATTCAGTAATGTATGTGTCTAATTTAAGTAGTTAGTGGTTGATGTTTAGGCAGATTGGGAATTGTAGAAATTCTTAATTTAATTTGCCTATTTTGCTAAATCTGGGTTGGAATAAGTACAACGGATGATATCTAGAAAAGATCGCAGCCTAAAGCTTAATCTACGAACACGCGGGGCGCCGCGCTTTATGTTAGGTGGCGCAGCCCACACTGAATTCAAACTTAAATGGTAAAAAATGGAAAGTATATTTTTTTTCTGTCAGTAGTTCAATCAGCAATCTGCATTACAACATAGTTTTGCTATTACATTTTTGAAAGGCGGTTTTATTTGGTAGACATGACGAATGAGAAAATTTACTTGAAATTAACTTTTTGGGTTTTTAATTTCTTCTAGATCAGCAACAGCGATCACCACGGCCTAGACTTAGGTCGTAGTGTTACCTGGGGAATTCCTTTTACGATTATACCTGTCCCCTCTCCTCCTCCCTCCGTAATAATGTAGTTTTAGTAAGATTGATGCCGACATACCTACCTCATTACTAGCCCTGGTGAGGTGATAGGCACCCGTGAGGTTTTTCACACGTAATAATACCTGTCTGGTGGTGGTGGTGGTGTGTATGAGGTCTGCGCACTAGGTAGTGTGGTACATACAAAAACAGTTTGCATGCATTTTCAAATTAAATGCATGCATAAATATTATGCACCTCAATTTGTTTATACACTCACCGTGCATCAGTCTTGTTTGTCGTCCTCTTTGAAAACTTCCCCTTTAAGAAACTCTCGTTGATTGTACAAATTACTCTATTTAAAATATTACTCAAGAACAGTCAGCTATGACATTTGCTTTACCCTGATAAATTTCAATAACCAGTCATTAAATGAACATTGGTTTTTTTATATACTTGAATATTTTATTTTAAACAGATAAATATGAAAATTCAACGGTAACAGATTTTTGTTCATAGCCTGCCGATGTGTTTAGTCGTTTATTCTGACTCAGGGCATTGCTGGAATAACACCTTAATATACTTAAGAACATGGTTAATTTATTCCATGATTTGTTTGGTATTTGACGAAATGCTTTAGAGCTGAAGTGCTGTGTTAATTCAAATGGGATAACAATTTTAGGAGTAAGTACGTTTTTTTTTTAGATAAATTTAAGACTACTTGGGCTGTAATTAATAAAAATAAATTTAATATTCCTAGGGAATATATACGGCACATTACAGTGAATGACGAAGTTATTAGTGATCCCACGCAAATAGCAAATTCATTTAACGACTATTTTGTTGACCAGGTTACTAAATTAGAACGGACTACATCCAACATATGTTGGAGTAAAAATCTAGCTTTGTTTATGCTTCCCACAATTCCTGAAGATATTAATAAAATTATACTGAATATCAAACCTACAAAAAGAATAATAATGTATACGATGAAATTTAAACTAAAGTTTTGAAAGATGTATCTTTTAGGTAATCATACATATTAAATCGCTTAATTATCCTGTGTATCTTATGGTGTGTTTCCTAATGATCTCAAAATTACTGTGACAAAACGTCTTTTTAAAAAGAACGACAAAACAGACATGGATTGTTACAGACCTATGGCTCTTGTTTCTGTCATACCTAAAATATTCGACAAAGTCATCCACGAGTGTCTTTACAATTATTTTGATATGAATAATTTATTAGCCGACGAGCAAGTCGGATTTCGTAAAAACAAAAATATCAATATAGCAATCTTTAATTTATATTCAGGGCCCAAAAGAAATGCATAAGAGCTATAATATATAAATTGAATACTACTGACAGTTGCAGACCCTGTTTTATTAGACTACAAATGTTAACTTTGCCAGCCATATATATTCTGGAAATAGTGTTATTTGTAAGAAAAAACATGAATTTTTTTGGACATCTCCATAGGAAAAGACATCACATCTTGTCCAGCAAATACAACAGCGTACTTTAACAAAAGCATATTCTGCAACAAATCGGTAAGCAAAATGCTACAACAAATACTCCAATCATAAAGGAGAGACATTATATATAGGAGTGTTCAAAAAATTCGTAGATATTACTGAATTGCTTCATACAAATAATCCTCACATATCAACGTAGGTACTTTTCCGACATACGCATCGACAAGCATAAACATGCTGTGATAGAACGCCTATTAAAATATGCTAGCTGAACGCATGACGTCAGTAGCTGAAAAAGGTTTTCATCTTGTTTTAAAAGACAGACAGAAAGGGTAACATGTTTTACTTTATTACATGGCCGTATGACAGAGAAAGCGTCCTCATTTTCCTAAATATTTCTACTAAATTGGCAAAATTTATTCACATTAAAGGTAAGCAGAGGCATGGTTCAATTCAACAGTAACTGTAGGTGAGTGAATGGATTAATCGATACAAAATTTATGTTGCAAAATGTGATCAGGAATTTATTCAAGACACAGTACTAAGTAGTAATGTGTTGTTCCACTTATAGGGGTCTTTATGTGTTCATATTTTTATGACATTGGTGTCAATCCTCAGACTCCTATCTTGGAAGATTTGCAATCGAGACTGGCTCTCGGATAAAGAGAAAAGAGACTTTCTTTAAATTATGTTATCAACCTTTCGGCTATTTAGAGAACTACAAAGCCATTCATTATCCGTTTTAAGTTTTTAATTTATTCTATTTGCAATGTTCTTTGTCATCCCCATTTATGTTTACATGGCCGACGGCCATATCGCCACCCGCTGTCTCATTAGTGTTCCTTTGACACTGCAGTTACGTCGGTGCATTTACATTTCGTTCGCTTTACTCACGCCTGGTTTCAGAATAGAAGGTGGTACATTATATTACCTACTGGCTGTTGCCCGCGGCTTCGCCCGCTTGGAATTCTGTGTCCGTTCCCGCTTCTTATTGGAACCTATTCCAGGGATAAAGCCTATACCCTAGCCTATGTGTTATTCCGGACTATAATTTTCAGCTGTATACTGTAAAACTGTATAAATTTCAGCCAGATCCGTTCAACCGTTAGAGCAACAAACATCCGAACATCCAAACTTACAAACATCTTCACAGACTTTCACATTTATAATATTATAGTAAGATTATGTGTTCACACTTGGAGTAAAGACTTATTCTATAAAATAATCTCAGTGTTTCTGAGACGAGTACGGAGTGTAAAAACTTAACGGTTGACGCTGATAGGCTCTTTTATATTTAAGAGTGTTCACTGAACGTATCTCGATGATACATATTATCGTTGTTTTCGTATTACAAAACATATTTGACGAAAGTATGTTTCAGCACGACACATGCAGTGGAACGCAGGTATAGCTATTAGGATATATAAGCCCCGCAAGTTGATATTGCGACGGAACCTTGTCAAAATAACAGCTATGTGACGTCATTCGCTGCATAAAAGGACAGATAGCAAAAAAAAATTGGTGATAAAAAGTAAATAAGCTAGGTTTATGGGTTTATATGTATTTTATAATTTTATTAATTACAATGCAAAGTTTAAACTCTTTATACCTCACCATATTTTGACAAATAAACTTTCATTTCATTTAATTTTAACAAATTTAAAGGAACGAGTATTTTTTATTACTACTTTACCAGTCTAACTGCTGATTTATCTTAACTTCGATATTTTCTGTACGCTTAAGGGCGCCAACAACGCGTCACGACTGCCATAGATATTCGTGTGGCAACCGGGACCGACGGCTTAACGTGCTCTCCGAGACACGACCAGACCAATGGAAATACCCATATTCATGCGTACAAATATTTGCACTGAGCGGGAATCGAACTGGCGCCTCCTGCGTACCGGCCGATTTCACTACCGCTATGCAACGGAGGCTACCTAAAGCTGCGTCCAGACTTACATACATTTTACCGTAACCGTGTCAGTCCGATAATGTGGACGTACTTTATTACACGAACAATTTGTCACAAGCTACAGTCAGGAATTTTACTCGGACGCAAAAGGCGAAAATGAAAAAACACTAGTTAAGGTAATTAAGGAATTAGTGAGTATTTTTATCGACTCATATCGACACGTCACAAATGTGGACACAGCATAATGTTAATTTTGTAAATACAAATACATACTTGAACTGACCGGGATTCGAACCCGAGTCCACTGCGTAGCAATCGTGCTTTAATTACTACATCTCTCAGCTTATAAATAAAACCAAGTTGTTATGTTATTATTTATAATAATTCAGTTCAATAGGTACAAGTTTAGACTATTTCTTCAACCCCACTCATATTTTCTTCCAAATCAGAACTACTTTCTGTGTCAGTTTCAGATTCACTGTCGTCTGCCGTATTTATAATGAATAATTCGTCAGTTATTCTGTCTTTGTGCCAATATTCCTCTTCAAGTCTTTTCACGTGGTTTACTTCCTTTCGCCAGTCATCTGGAGTTATTGATGCCAACGCCTCTAACGTCAGAGTTTCTATACGGCTTTCTAACTGCTCCACATTCTTTTCTGACACCCTCATTTTTACCAGGTTCCAGATGTACTCAATGGGGTTGAGGTCGTAATTGTAGGGTGGTAATCTAACGACCTCATGGCCATTGTCAGCTATTATTTTGTCTATTTTATAATTTTTCGGCGGTTTATGCTGTTTAATTAATAAATATAGTTCTGGTTTGATACTATCACTGGGAAATTCAATGTTGTGAGCTTGAAGCCACTCAACCATCTCCTGCTTTCTATTGCTCATGTTTGGTGGCTTATTCTCTTCCTCACTGTGATAAGGGGCGTTGTCCATCACAATTATTGAGTTACGTGGAATGTTCGGTAGTAATTTCTCTGTAAGCCACTTTGTAAAGTTCTCTGCATTCATTTGATCATGATAATCCCCCGTTTTGGTGTCTGCCTTAAACATTAACAGGGCATTGTCAACAAAGCCAGTTTCACTTCCCGCGTGAACTATGATCCAACGGCGGCCGGGGCTGTCGTTTCGTCTCACTCCGACATCGGTTGCTGTTTGCCAACATTTTTTCAGTGTTTTTTTTTTTTAGTGTGCGTGTATCCACGTTTCATCGAGATAAATAACGGGTCTTTTGTTATCACCAAGCGAGTCATTTTCTTTCATACGGCGTAAATATTTAGCCCTCCACGCTTGAATTTGGGGTCTTTCGATTAGAGCCAGTCTTTTTTGGTAGCACCGTTTAAATTGATAGCCTAAATCAGTTTTAATTATTGTTCTCAATATAGTTTCACTACCCGTATAATTAAGGTCTACTTTTGCAGCCGCTAAGATTTTGCGCATTGTAGGTATTTCTTTCCTCACCGTATACATTGAATGAATAATATTTCTTAATGCTGTTAAAGAAAACCCGTCGAAATATACCTTCTTTTGTCGTTTTGCTTTGGTAGGAGTTCTCATTTTGCTGCCACACGGTCCGTGACTTTGGCAGAATTTTGCAAAATATTCAAAATGTCTATTACTAGTTGCTTCGACATTAAAATGTCCTCAGTATTGTCCGAAGCACTTTTTAGGGCACGGTTTATATTTTGAATGACTAACTTAGAGTCCTCTTTCTCTTTTACAAAATAATTATCCACTTTAATGATCATTTCACGAGTACGACTGTTAATTAATTTCTTACTCATTTTAACAGGTAACAGGTAACAAAACTAAACAACAAAACTTAACAACAACAATAAAATAGGATAACAAAAACAACAAAACTTAACAACAACAATAAAATAGGATAACAAAAACAACAAAAGGCTCTAACAAATAGATACTCGATGCGCGTAAGCAGTAAGCACGTAAGCGCGGGCTGACCTTGCGAACGGTACTGACGGTGCGACGTCGACTACGTCACCAAGATGGCCGCCAATCGCAATATCAACTTGCGGGGATCAATCGCAATATCAACTTGCGGGGATAATATAGATATTGTGATCGAATTTCGATCACCGAGAGATCCTTATATAGCTTAACTCCCGATATATTATATTGACAAGTAAAATTTCTAAGCAGACTTACGCTAGAACCTTCCCATCGTATTGGAGGAATCGGAGCAACGGGTCGTCGTGTGACTTTGACTTTCTAGGCGGCTTGACTGACTTCCACCTCTCTTGCTGAGTGTACGCATCGACTGGTAGATCTTCCTCTTTGGACAACTCTAGGCCTTGAGATTCCAGCCACTCCTGTCAGAACATAGATGTCAGCACAGATTACATAATATTATTCCAATGTCAGCGACACCACGGGTTACTAATGAGCAATGAAGACCTGTGGGGCCTGGTGGTAGTAAGTTCGACTGCTGCGTCAGAAGTAGCAGGTCCTATTCGCACTCAGGGTGAATGCCACGACACACCCAACGAATTATATCGAAATTGCATTTGTATTTGTATATTTCCAATGCAGTTACTATATTTTATAAATATTATGTTGGAGGCGTCGCTACGTAGCGCTCTATTAATAACAGAGATAGAAAATCCTTACCCCCGTGTATGAGGAAAAGGATTTAAATAAGTCAATACCTTTTTTTTTATCGTGCGGATATATACCCTCGGATACCCCCCCGCGGGGGCGGTTATGTCGAGCTTGAACCGACTAAAACCGCACGCCGTCTCGGGTCGTCAGACGCCGGGTTGTAAGGTTGCCCATAGAGCATATCCCTCCTACCCCGACTGACCCTGGGCCATCTCCGGTTTTGAGATGGCCCCCCTGGGGTTGGGGACCCCGGTGTCCCCATCTTGCCCCGGTTTGGGGGGAGGGGCGGTAGTCGCCCCACCGTCCCGGCATGCTTCTGCTGGGGTGACAGGTGGCCTCACCTACCACCCCCCAATAAGTCAATACCTTATATATTTTACCCCACGGACCTCTCCGGGAACTAAGTTAACCTCGCCTGCTGGTCGGTACACCAGGCGATTCACGGACGAGGCTCTGGCGCAAGCTCTCCGCTCGGGGTTGGGAGGTCAGACGGCATTGGCTCCCATAAAAGCTGCATTAGCCAAATCTAATGGAGGAGGAAATTCCGATGCAACTGAGAACGACGTTAAAATGATGATGTTGGTAAAAAGATTATTTAACGTTTACATTTACAATATATTATGATTATACTTATGCATAAAAATGTGACTAGAAAGTAAGGAACTAATCATGATTGAAAGAAATAAAAAAATAAATAGCTGTTGCCCGCGGCTTCACCCCGTGGAATTCTGATCCCGTTCCCCCTACCCATGGGACCCTATTTCACCACCACAACCTATATAAGATACACATTGCCACCATACATAGGTTTGTTATATCTCAAAGGGTTTAGGCAGCGTTTACGCTGAAAGCTCCCTGACGGCTTATTTTTTCAATATTCTACAAATATCATTATATTTTGGCCCATGAAAAACTTGACAAATTATACAACTTTCCTCGAGAAACACTATATCCATTGGCGAAAACAGCATGAAAATAGGTGCAGTATAGTTTTAGAGTTTATCACGAACAGACAGACAGACAGAAGCGGTGGACGACTTTGTTTTATAAGATTATTAGAACAATATTATAATATGTAGTGATTATTAAATTATTTCTATTGAATCATGATTTACACTTGATTTGGTTTACGACTAAGCAGCGATTCGCAGTTGTGTAATTACTTATGACGTAATGTAATCTATTTAAATACCTACCACAATAGATATTTTAATTTTATCTAGTAGGTAAGGGTAAGGTAGTAGCTCATTTTCTAAATAAAAGAACCGATAAGATTATTTGTAATCATTAATCCACTCAATAGTAAATGATTCGACAATAATAAGGCATGACGTAACATCTTATTATTTCATTACAAGTTAACACAGGAATTAGCTTTGTAAACTTTTACTAAATAGTTTGATTTGACCATCGAATAGTTAATTTTTTTTTACATACATAGTTAGTGCATAATAAGACACATAATTTCAACACCACTCTCACAAGCCTCCGTGGCGCAATTGGTTAGCGCGTTCGGCTGTTAACCGAAAGGTTGGTGGTTCAAGCCCACCCGGGGGCGGAATGTCTTTTTTGAAACTTTTTAATTCCTTTTGAAACGATTATTTATTTTCCAAGTTTTCAGAACCAATTTTTATAAATAAACCAGGCCATTTAATATTATTTCAGAAATTTATTCAATAGGTAGCGTAAATTAAATGGTTGCTATTTTATTCCACCAGGCGTATTGCGGTAAAAATGTCTCGTCTCACAATAATATTATGAAAATATCTACTACTAGTTAATCACAATCACATTTTGTCCGTATATTCTTTAATTATTAAGCGACTTAAAAAAGGAGGAGGCTCTGTTTGTTTATCTGTTTATTTCTTTTTTTATGTATTTCCATCGTTTATGAACTGATTTTAAACAGGGGATTATATTTTCTGTCAGCAAAGTTTGTTTGTCATTTAATTAATACATCTTTCGCCACGAAATATTTTTCTTAACAAATAAATTAAATTTTATTCTTAAATTAATGAAAATGGTCACCAGGAACGATTATTTACCAAATAAAATGTCTCCAGAATGCAACAAATACGTTTTTGATGGATCGGTTCAACCAAACGCGCGATACCTAATTACGGACAAGAATACTTCCTTTTTTTAAGTTAGTTAAGTATACTAAAACCTTCTCCACAATAAAATAACCTTTTCTGAAAACCACATTAAAATCGGTTTAACCAAACGCGAGATAATTGCGGACATACCTACTCTTTTCTATAGTCGGTTAAGTATACCAAAACCTTCTCCATAATGTATCACATACGTTTTTGATGAAAATCGCATTAAAATCGGTTCAACCGATCTCGAGATACTTAATCACTAACAAACATACCTCCTTTTTTAAGTCGGTTAAGTATACTAAAACCTTCTCCAAAGTGTAACAAATACTTTTCTGAAACCCGCATGAAAATCGGTTGAACCGAACGTGAGAAAATATACGTACATACAAACATACAGGTCAAACAGAGAACCTCCTTTTGAAGCCGGTTAAAAAGCAACTGATATTATTTTAAAAAGTCTTATTGAGGTCTATTGCTTGAGCTTTTTCACGCTTCCAGATCATTTAACGTGGTTCTGACCTGACCTGTTTAACGCTTACCTACCTTTTGTCATTACAATTTATTGCTATGAAGCCCTTCGCTCCTGAAATGATGTCTGCCATTATTATCTACGTACCTATAACAAATTAACACTAAAATTAGTATTAATTAATATACGGCGTTAACTGGTTTCTTTGGAATAATTAGGCTAGAGAAATTACCCATTTTTGCCTGAATGAAATAGAATGTTACCTACAAACTTGTCAAGTGCGTAATGGCGGCACAAATCAAATTAGGGGAAAGCGCTTTGAGATATGAGCATAATAAAAGTGGGTGATAAGAAACTTGGGCAGCCCATATAGGTTATTCTTTTGATAAGTTTCGATGCTGAAAACAATTTAAAGTAATTTTATTTAATGTCGGTACCCAACGAGTTTTTTTTACAGGGGGCTAACCATGACCGCTGAATAGCAATTCAATTGCAGACCTAAACTGAATAGTTTCGTACTCATACCATGAAGTCATCTAAGTCGTTCAGTTTCACGTTCCAAATGTCAAAAAACGAACCAATCGCGGAAGCGTTTCAGTTTAAGGCGAGGGTATTCGACGACATTAGGTATTTTTGGCATAGTTATATGCCACTTTACGCCACAGTGAGGCGCTTGCGGTCCGCGTCCAGTGTTTTGCGTCACTAAACAGAAAAACAACGAAGGTTAACTTAAGGCGGTGTTGTAGTATCAACACTGTTATTTACATAGAAGATCTTCTAGTTGCCTTTTAGATAAAGGGAATAAAGCTTATAATAATTATAATATTGTAATATAGCTATAGCTATCAGAAAGTCGCTCCCGTGAAAGCTTATATGAACCAAACTACGAGAAAGAGCAATAGAAGAGTGGACCCCGAACGCCATGCTGCAAGATCTTTATGGGGCCTCATATACCCATATGGGCCCTTTAAGACCATGGGGGGGCATACACTAATGGGCCCTCACACACCTATGGGGCCCGTACACCCATGGGGACCCATACATATATGAATCACATGGGGCCCATACGCCCGTGGGGGCCGATACACCCATGGGTTCCATATACCCATGGGCACCATTAAGATCCGTAGAGCATCTGGGCCCAAGCAAGATGTGAGACAGCAGTCGCTCCCGTAAATGTCATAATGAACCAGGCTATGGAAAGGAGAGGTAGAAGAGCGTACCCTGGGCTCCCAGCAGAACCATGGGCATGGTCTCCCTGTGACCATGGCTACTGAAAAGCAACCGAAACGTCGGGATCAATGTAAAATATAAAGTAACATCAAATAAATCGCGATAGAATCCGTTAAAAATAGTTTTATTACATTGGGATCTAAACATAACTGGCGAATCGTGGGTGTAATACTCCTCTACCTACCCCTTAGGGGATACAGGCGTGAAGTTATGTTATGTTATGTTATGTGACATTCGCGTAAACTTCCGACAATATCATAATTTTTATTCACAAAACAAAACTGAAATGCTGTTTGGGTTAGACCAATCTTTGAGAGCGAATTCTATCGAGGAAAGTAAAAATCATCGTGTATCGGATAACCGAAAATACTAGTTTGAATAGCCTTTTTTTTTTTTTTTTTTTTTTTTACGTGCGGAAATCCCTTCGGATACCCCCCCGCTGGCCAGCGGGGGTGGTTATGTCGTGTCTCGACTAAAACCGCACGGTGTCCTCCCCAAGTGTCCGTTGCCGGGCACCCCGGGTAAGCCCTCGAAAGGATAACCCCAGGGTTGCCGGCGGACTTTGGCCGCCAACGCGGCCTCGCCTGGTGGGGTCGGGTTTTATCCCGCTTCGGTGAGTTGGCAGGCGTGTGTAGGGCACACACGACACGCCTCCGCCACGGCCTGCTTCTGTAAGGACGGCGAGTCGGCCAACTGCCGTCCTCAGGCCCCGATCATGGAGGTCGGTAGTCCCGGGCGTAGATGAGTCTGCGGCGTCCTCGCCGCAGACTGCGAAACTCGGGGGGCAGGGTTCTTTCCCGCTCCCTCTCCGCCGTCTCTTTCGCGAGCATTACCTGCTCGCAGAAAGAGGCGGCGGCGTGCCACTTGCTCCCGTCGGAGACCACGGCCCTCACCATGGTCTCCAACGAGAGAACGTCCACGCCCAGGACCGCAACGAGATCCCGGCGTTGACTCGCCCACGCAGGGCACTCCACCAACGTGTGGAGCGCCGTGTCTTCGCCAGGATCCTCGCAGTGCTGGCACTGCGGCGTTGTCTCCCGGTGGATGTGCCACAGATACTTACCGAAACACCCGTGTCCGGTAACCATCTGGCACATCCGGTAGGAGAGGTCCCCATGGTCCCTCTCCAACCACTCCTTCATGATCGGTCTCACCGCCGCAATGGTGGATTCCCCCCACCTTGGGTGCTCAAGTCGCACCCTCCATGTCTCCATGAGTTCCTGGCGGAGCAGGGACCGCTGAGCCCTGATTTCACGGGGCTCCGGCCTATGGCCCCGCTCCAGCGCCTCCTTGCGCCACTGGTACAGCAGCGCAAGGGCTCTCGCTTCCAGGTCCCATAGAGGGGTCCCAGCTAGGAGACATGCCGCCTCGACGGAGATCGTGCGATACCCCCTGATGACTCTGACGGCCATCGCCTTTAACGGGCTGTTAAGAACAGCCACGTTGCGGGCCGCCAGAGTCTCCGCCCATACGGGGGCCCCGTATAGGGCCATGCTTCGCACGATCCCCAGGTACAGTCTCCTAGTGGGGGCGTTGGGTCCCTTAACGTTGGGCATCAGCCGCGATAGCGCGGCCGCAGCCCCCCTCAGTTTCGGGACCAGACTTCGGAGATGAGGTCCGAAGTCCCATCGGCTATCGAGTACGAGCCCAAGGTACTTCATCGTGGGCTCGATGCCGATGCTTACGCCCCCTACGGTTATGCTGGTTCCCGCAGGTGGCCCCCTCCGAGGCCCGTGAAAACACATAGCCTCGGATTTATGGAGAGCCACCTCAAGTCCCAGCCGCCGTATTCGACCCACGGCTTGAGCAACCCCTGCCGTGGCCTTCAGTGCCGCGCTTCGGTACGTTGCTCCCCGCGCCATAACGAGGGTGTCGTCAGCATAGCACACTATGCTGACACCCTCGAGCAACGTACCGCGCAGCACCCAGTCGTATCCGATGTTCCACAGGAGTGGCCCTAGGACCGACCCCTGCGGAACACCGCACGACACTTCTCGCCACCCTGGCCCTAGCCAGCTCGGGTAAACTATGGCCCTCTCGGATAGGTATGCCTCGACAATGCGGCGGAGGTAAGGAGGCACTCCGTGATACGCGAGCGCCTCCCTAACGCAGCTCCAGGGTAGGGTGTTGAAGGCGTTGGCGATGTCGAGAGACACCGCCACCACCACCCCACCCCGCGAGACTACTTCCTCCGCCAGGCGCCTAACGCGCATGATCGCTTCCACGGTGGAGCGCCCCCGGCGGAAACCGAACTGGTTGTCCGCCAGATCTGGCCCCACGTTCGTGAGATGCTCGACGAGGCGCTCTGCAATAATCCGCTCAAAGAGCTTGCACACCTCGTCGAGCAACACGATCGGCCGGTAACCGGATGGCTGGTCCGCCGGCCGCCCCGCCTTCCGGATAAGGACCAGTTTCCCCGTCTTCCAAGCCTTTGGAAACTGGCCCCTTTCGAGGCATGCGCTAAAGAGCGCCACCAGTCGAAGCCCTAGTTCCTCCAGGGCCAGGACCCATGCTCGGCCTGGAATGCCGTCGGGTCCGGGGGCAGTGCATTTCCGGGCTTTAAGCCGGAGCACTGCTACCCCCAGTTCACTCTCCCTGACTTCGGGCACATCGCTCTCGCTATTATCAGCGTCAGGCGCCTGAGGCGGAGCCATACGCGGAGGGACATGCTCCTCCGCTCTCGCAGGGAACAAGGAGCCCAGTATCCCCTCCAGCCGCTCCGGCTGGAGGCTCTGGGTCAGTAGGGGCGCCCTTGGGCGGATTTTGCCCCTGACCGCAAGGTAAGGACGCCCCCATGGGTTCTGCTCCAGAGACTCCAGCAGCTCTTCGCGGGCCCGCCGTTTGGCCTGCTTTATGGCTTCCTGGAGGGTTCTCTTGGCCCCCTTGTACACCTCATACAGCTCCGCCTCTCGGGCTGCCGCATCGTCTGGGCGGCGACGCCTCCGGCGAAACCTGGTGTACTGGCGGCGAGCGGTCACGCACGCTGCTCGCAGCTGTGCGAGCTCCGCTGACCACCAGTACACCTGTTTCTTTGCCGGGCCGGGCTTAACCCTAGGCATCGCCGCATCACAGATATGCGACATGGCTCTCCTGAACCATTCCGCCTCTGCGTCGACATCGGCAGGCCTGGCCAGTGACGGAATCCAGGCCTACACTATTGATGCCTCCAGGAGAGCCTCCCGATCCAGGCGTCTGAGCGCCCAACGTGGATCCGGGGGATTCGCGATTGTCGGCGGCAGGTTAGTTGGAGGGGAGACGTTGAACCGAATATACTTATGGTCGGAATCCGTCTCCTCCTCCTCCACCATGCGCCAACCCTGGACACGGCGGGCGAGAGCAGGGGTCGCGAATGCGACATCCACGACCGAACTGAGCCCCCGCCGCTCCCAGGTGGCGACACTCCCCCGGTTGAGGACCTCTAGACCACGGGTGTTGGCCCAGTCCTCCAGTACTCGCCCCAGTTTGAATAGCCTAGAATAACTTATATGATTTTAAGAATACAGTGACTTCTCTTTTTTGAAAAATCTTAATCTTAAAGCACCCGTCCTCAGGGACCCTCGCCTTAAGCATGTCATAGTACGGATTATAGCAATTCAGTTTACAAACTTGTATTGATTTTATTAGTCATCAATCATCATGGTTAGGGCCCAGTACTCATTTAAGGTTAAATTAACAAAATTCATATAGGTACAATGTGTAGGCCCAGCCCCAGCCGTGGTTCCGGCTACCTCCACCCCATTGGAAGGGGACTGGGAGGTGGCTGGAGCCAGTAAGAAGAGGCGGAAGGCCACCAAGAAGGCCAGGAGGGCCCCGGCCGCCACGAAGGTAAGGCCGGGGAAACTCCGTGCCCCTCGCACTACTGCCGTTGTAGTCACCCGGACGGCGGAGGCAGCGGGGAGAGGCATGGGGTATGCCGAGGTGTTGGCCAAGGTGAAGGCCAACGTAGACCTCAAGGCCCTCGAGATCCCGGGCGTCCGGTTCAAGAGCACACGAACGGGAACCCGGCTTCTCGAGGTCCCCGGCGCCGCCAGTGGCCCCAAGGCTGACGCCCTAGCGGCTAGGCTGAGGGAGTCGCTGGATGCAGCCGACGTCCGGGTGTCCAGGCCCATTAAATGTGCAGAAGTGCGCATCACGGGCCTGGACGACTCCATCACGGCTGAGGAGCTAAGGCTCGCCGTGGCGGAGGCCGGGGACTGCTCCCCGGACACAGTAAAGGCCGGAGCTATACGCTTCGGCCGCGGTGGACAGGGGGCAGCAGTTGTCGGCTGCCCTATCGCGGCGGCCCAAAAGGTCGCTGACCGGCGGAGCCTCCTGGTAGGAGGCTTCCTGAGGGCGCAGGCATGGCTCCTGCAGGCCCGACCGGCTAGGTGCTTTAGGTGCCTGTCGGTGGGCCATGTGGGGGTGCACTGCACGGCGGAGGTGACGGCGGGTGACCGTTGCTTCCGCTGCGGCCAGCCCGGTCACAAAGCCGGCACATGTGGCGCCCCGCTGCACTGTTTTAGGTGTGCAGCGGGAGGCAAGCCGGCTGACCACAGGGTTGGCAGCAAGGCCTGCGCCGGAGGGGGGCCGAAGCCGGGAGGCCGGCCTTCCGCCTCCAGTTCACAGCGGGATGCGGAGATGGGGGTTCCATAATGGATCCTCAACTCCGCATCCTGCAGGTGAACGTTGGCCACGGTGCCCATGCTCAGGTCCTTCTGCTCCAGAGCATGGCACAGTGGGCCATAAATGTCGCCGCTGTCGCCGACCCATACACCTACCGGTTCCTCGGGCCACCTGGGAAACCGCGCTGGATGGGACGGCGGCACTGGTGCACAATCCCGCCGCCGGCAGCCCCCCCCTTGCCGTCGTTGCAAGGGGACCTGGCTGCGTGGCGGCGGTGGTTGGGGAAATAGCGGTCGTGGCTGCTTACTTCACGCCGAGCCGAGACATAGCTGCTTACTCGTATGAGCAATGGCTCCGTCAGCTGGCAGTCGTCGTCAATGCCTGCCACCCCCGCCCGGTCCTTGTGCTCGGGGACTTCAACGCCTGGTCGTTGGCGTGGGGTTCCCGTTACGATAGGGGCCCGGCGAGGGATAGAGGCAGGGCACTAGAGGACTGGGCCGAAGGACTCGGCCTAGACCTCCTAAATCGGGGAGCCGTGGACACGTTCATGACCTCGAGGGCCAGATCAATCGTGGACATCTCGTTCGCGAGCCCCTCGTTGACGCGACATGTTCAGGGCTGGCGTGTCGTTTTAGGGGAGGAGACAACTTCGGATCACCGATATATTCGGTTTGACGTCCACCCGAGCCACGTTGGGCACTTAAGCGACTAGATCGGGAGCTCCTCCTGGAAGCCGCCATCGTACAGGCCTGGGCCTTTGCGCCGGACAGGCCTGTCAACGTAGACGATGAGGCGGAGTGGTTTCGGGAGGCCAAGACCCGTGTCTGCGACGTGGCGATGCCTAGGGCTCCCTATAATCCGAGGGGTCAGGTCTACTGGTGGTAGTCGGAGATCGCGAGGCTCAGACGGGCCTGCGTGATCACGCACCGCCGGTGGGCCCGATTCCGTAGGAGGCGTCGCCGCCCCGCAGATGCGGAGGCCCGAGAGGTGGAGTTGTACGAGGAATACAGGGAGGCCAGAGGTGCCCTCCGAGCAGAGATAAGGCGGGCCAAAAAGGCGGCCCGCTGCGAACTGCTGGAGACGCTGGAGCGGGACCCTTGGGGGCGGCCCTATAGTGGCCCTATATGGTAAGGGGGAAAACTGCGCCCAAGGCCCCGCCGTTGACCCAGTGTCTCCAGCCGGATCTGCTCGGAGGAGTTGTTAGCTCCCTGTTCCCAGCGCGGGCGGTGGAACATGTTCCACCGCAGATGACTCCGCCTCGGTTGCCACTGGTGCCTGACGTGGATGACGACGACGTGCCCGAGGTCACTTGGGTAGAACTAGAGCTGGCGGTGAGTAGGCTGAGAGCCAAACGCACCGCCCGGGACCCGACGGCATTCCAGGTCGAGCGTGGGTCCTAGCTCTAGTCGACGACGCTCTCGAGCCCCCACTGAGAGGGCTTCTCAGCGCATGTTTGGAGCGGGGCCTGTTTCCGAAATTGTGGAAGACGGGGAAACTGGTCCTCATCCGAAAGGAGGGGCGCCCGGCGGACTCACCGTCCGTCTACCAGCCCATAGTTTTGCTCGACGAGGTGTGCAAGCTCTTTGAAAGAGTAATTGCGAAGCGCCTCGTCGAGCACCTCTCAAGAGTGGGACCGGACCTGGCGGATGGCCAATATGGCTTCCGCCAGAGGCGCTCCACCGTGGATGCCATCATGCGCGTGAGGGGTCTGGCGGAGGATGCAGTAGCCCGGGGTGAGGTGATGTTGGCGGTGTCTCTGGACATCGCCAACGCGTTCAACAACTTGCCCTGGAGTTGCATTAGGGAGGCGCTCGTGTATCACGAAGTGCCTCTCTACCTCCGCAGCATCGTCGGGGCGTATTTGACGGAGAGAGCCGTCTTCTACCCAACCGTGACCGGTCTCGGCCGGCGTGAGATGTCGTGCGGTGTTCCGCAGGGATCGGTCCTGGGGCCGCTCCTGTGGAACTTCGGATACGACTGGGTGCTTCGCGTTGAGTTCGCAGACGGTGCCGCCGTCACGTGCTACGCGAACGACACGCTCGTGACGGCGTGCGGAGCGACGTACCGCGAAGCGACCCTGAAGGCCACGACCGCGGTTGCCCAAGTCGTGGAGCGAATCCGGCGGCTGGGTCTCGAGGTGGCTCTGCATAAAACCGAGGCCCTGTTCTTTCATGGGCCTCGGAGCAAGCCACATGAGGGATCCAGTCTCATCGTGGGAGGTAATCGCATTGGCATCAAGCCCCAAATGCAATATTTGGGACTCGTGCTCGACAGCCGATGGGACTTCGGAGAGCACATCCGAAGTCTGGCCCCCAAACTGAAGGGCACAGCTCTCGCTCTAGCGCGGCTGCTGCCCAACATGAAGGGGCCCGATGACTCCTGCAGGAGACTCTACGCGGGGATCGTGTAGTTCCATGGCCCTGTATGGGTGCCCAATATAGGCGGAGGCCCTGAAGGCCGGAAGTATGCGGATGCTGCGCGCTCTGCAGCGAGTGATGGCCATCAGGGTCATCCGCGGGTACCGCACGATTTCCTTCGAAGCGGCGAGTCTCCTTGCCGGAACTCCGCGAGAGCCCTTTCGCAACTGTACCAGTGGCGAAAGGAGGCGCCGGAGCAGGGACTGAACCCCGAGCATCGAGAAATCGAGGCCGTGCAGTCCCAGCTCCGCCAGGCCATCGTGGTGGAGTGGAAGGAACGACTTGGGCGACCAAGCGCAGGGCACGCCGCAATAGCGGCGGTAAGGCCCATCATGGAGGATTGGCTAGAGAGGCGACACGGAAGCCTTTCGTACCGACACGCAGGTGATCTCCGGGAAGGGGTTCTTCGGGGACCACCTGCATCGGATCAGGAAGGAGCCAACGCCTGAGTGTCATCACTATGACGCGAGCGAGGACTCAGGGCTGCAGACGCTGGCGGGCTGCCCGGCGTGGGAGGTGCCGAGGCGTGACCTCGTGGCAGCCATCGGGGTGAGAGTTCTCTAGCTCGGCAGCATGATTGCGCCAATGGTGCGGAGCGCGAGCGCGTGGGCCGCCGCCACCTCCTTCTGCGAGCATGTGATGCTCGCGAAGGAGATGGCGGAGCGCGCCCGGGAGAGGTTAAGAACTCTCCCGGTCCGCCGAGCCCGCAACATGCTCGCCGCGCGTCGCAGGCGACTCAGGCGCCGGAAGTCGCTTAACGACCTCCGTCCTCCATGAGCGCAGGCCTGGGGGTGGCGGGTGAGGCCACCTGTCACCCCAGCAGAAGCAGGCCGGGACGGTGGGGCGACTAGCGCCCCTCCCCCAAACCGGGGCAAGACGGGGACACCGTGGTTCCCAAACCCGAGGGGGCCATCTCGAAACCGGAGATGGCCCAGGGTCAGTCGGGGTGCGAGGGATATGCTCTATGGGCAACCTTACACCCCGGCGTCTGTAGACCCGAGACGGCGTGCGGTTTTAGTCGGTTCAAGCCCGACATAACCGCCCCCGCTGGCACGCGGGGGGGTATCCGAAGGGATTTCCGCACGATAAAAAAAAAAAAAAAGGTAGATCGATTTCATCGAAATCTACCTAAAAGGGCAAATTCTTCCACAATTTTGTTATTATCATATCGACAGCTATCAGATCGAGATCGATTTCCGCACAGTGCCAATTTTTTTTTGTATGCAGGCCTGGGGGTGGCGGGTGAGGCCACCTGTCACTCCAGCAGAAGCAGGCCGGGACGGTGGGGCGACTACCGCCCCTCCCCCAAACCGGGGCAAGACGGGGACACCGTGGTTCCCAAACCCGAGGGGGCCATCTCGAAACCGGAGATGGCCCAGGGTCAGTCGGGGTGCGAGGGATATGCTCTATGGGCAACCTTACACCCCGGCGTCTGTAGACCCGAGACGGCGTGCGGTTTTAGTCGGTTCAAGCCCGACATAACCGCCCCCGCAGGCACGCGGGGGGGTATCCGAAGGGATTTCCGCACGATAAAAAAAAAAAAAAAAGGTAGATCGATTTCATCGAAATCTACCTAAAAGGGCAAATTCTTCCACAATTTTGTTATTATCATATCGACAGCTATCAGATCGAGATCGATTTCCGCACAGTGCCAATTTTTTTTTGTATGCAGGATAATATATCTACTTATAATATTAATCTTAGATTAGTAATATGATATTAATATCTTTTTTTTTTTTTCGTGCGGAAATCCCTTTGGATACCCCCCCGCCGGCCAGCGGGGGCGGTTATGTCGGGCTTGAACCGACTAAAACCGCTCCCTCGCACCCCCACTGACCCTGGGCCATCTCCGGTTTCGAGATGGTTTGGGACGGTGTCCACGGTGTCCTCGTCTTGCCCCGGTTTGAAGGAGGGGCGCTAGTCGCCCCACCGTCCCGGCCTGCTTCTGCTGGGGTGACAGGCGGCCTCACCTGCCACCCCCAGGCCTGGGCTCATGGAGGACGGAGGTCGTTGAGCGACCTCCGGCGCCTGAGTCGCCTGCGCTCTTCCCGGAGATCACCTGCGTCAGTCGGTACGAGAGGCTTCCGTGTCGCCTCTCTAGCCAATCCTCCATGATGGGCCTTACCGCCGCTATTGCGGCGTGCCATGATATTAATATCTACCGGGTGAGTAAAAAGTATGGAAACGCCGGAAAATTCGGAAAACCGCACGAGATTAGTCGTGAAACAAGGGTTATACCGTAGGTAACTTTCAACGAGGAATCCAACTGTGACCTCTGATTTGACCTTGAACCTTAATTTCAAGGGTATTTTAAGGTCAATCTATTTTTTTTTAATGAAAACCCCTATTTTGTATACCGGACTCTAAAAGAGCGGGAAATTTTAAGAGTGGGAATAGTTCAATTACGAAGATAGCGTGATCCCTAATCCTCATTTTAGCGCTACCCAGGAACAACGACGTGGACGTAGAAGGAATCCTTCCCTTCGGAGTGCTTTTTTATAGTGAGTTTCCCTTGCCTCTCACTTCGGGGTGCTTTTTGAAAGTGAGTTCCCCTTGCCTCTCACTTCGGGGTGCCTTTTGAAAGTGAGTTCCCCTTGCCTCTCACTTGGGGTGCTTTTTTTTTTTTTATAGTGAGTACTCCTTTAAAATTTGACCTCTTTTTGACGTTCAGGGGGTCAAAATTTTCCGCTCTTTTCGATTTCGGTATAAAAAATAGGACGTTGGATTCCTCGTTGAAAGTTACCTAGGGTAAGAGCTTTGTTTCATGACTGACCTCGTGCGGTTTTCCGGGGTTTCCATACTTTTTCCTCACCCGGTATATTTGCATTATCTTTCTATGTATATATTCACTAAAGAAAACTGCATTTTAGAACTCAAATTACAAGTTAGGCTATGCTTACTTAGGGTCTAAATAGTACAGAGTATATAGTGTAGTAAATTGTAGAATATTAGTATCACTCAGACACAGTTTACTTCCACTAAGGTAAGCAACTAATTTTAAACCTAGGTACTTTGGGACAACACGGGGGGTATCCGAAGGGATTTCCGCACTTTAAAAAAAAAAAAAAGGTACTTTGGGACAGGGGTGTGTGTTGGGTAACCTCCTCGAGTGTCGCTCCGATTCCGATCCCGCTGCAGTCCGGGGGGAACGGAATCGGAGCGGCCGGTACACCCTGGGCGGCGGTCAATGGCTTCCCGTTCACCCCTTCATAGGGTTGGCATTGATCGTCGGCCAATACCCAACGTGGCGGGAACACATCGCTCTCCGTACTCCTCTGCTTTCAGAGGAGACAGGATGAGCGATGCTGTTAGTGGTGAGATGGCCCAGGGTCAGCCGGGGTGCGAGGGATATGCTTTATGGGTAACCTTACACCCCGGCGTCTGAAGACCCGAGACGGCGTGCGGTTTTAGTCGGTGCAAGCCCGACATAACCACCCCCGCTGGCCGGCGGGGGGGTATCCGAAGGGATTTCCGCACGATTAAAAAAAAAAAAAAAAAAGGTACTTTGGGACAGCTCACAATAATATCTAGGTTATTCTTTCAAAGAAAGTTTCGATGCTGAAGCAATTAAAGTTATTATTTAATATCACATTTATCATTAAATTAACAAAATTGATTTAGGCACATTTTACTACAATATTACAAATTTCAACTCATAGTGGCATTTACAATTTTTAGCAATGCTTTTTCAGTTGGGATTTTTATTTGTTCAACGATTTTAAACTTTAGTGATTTTCACACATATATATGGTGTCACAAAATTAGGTCTCTGAATTTGGTGAGATGACTTGGTATCGACAAAATATGTATTTGAAACAAAAGAAAATATATCGGGTAAAATAAAAATAAAAATATTAAAAAAAATATTAAAAAATGAAAAAATAAACACCACCAGCGACCAGTGTCACGTGACGCGACGAGCACACGTGACGCTGGTCGTGATTTAGTATCGCGGATTGGTATCGCGGATAGTATCCTCGCAGTATTCTCCAAGCGGATGTGTGGGAAATACCTAAATCGCGACCAGCGTCACGTGTGCTCGTTGCTGGTGGTGTTTTTTTTTCATTTCTTTATTTTTTATTTATATATTTTTTTTATTTTGATTTTTTATTTCACCCGATATTATTTATTTTTGTTTCAAATACATATTTTGTCGATACCAAGTCATCTCACCAAATTCAGAGACCTAATTTTGTGACATCTTATATATTTTTAATTCTCCCGTGGATCGCATGTCACTGAACATTTGAGATAATGTTGTTACAATTTCTCTAGACATACTTACCTACTGCAAATCGCATGTTTAGCTAATATTCTCTCCAGCTAGTAATACTGGCTCCAGGCTCTTGTGGCGAGACGGTAGTTACTGTGTAAATGGGGCCTGAGTTCATTGTCTACGTTCAAACAGAGCATAACCATCCACGTTGCTAGAATGCTAGACGACCGGTACACACGAGATGATGCCACATAATATAATACAGGGTGTCTATAAAATAACTCCGGGGTTTTGAGACAAAATATTTTAATTAAATAAAAAACATACATACATGTTTTATACATGACTGAAAAGCTTACATTTTCAAGTTTTTTTTAACACTTAGTAAAGTTCTATATGAGCCCCGTTAGTGGCACGGCAGACGTCTAAACGGGATTCTACCTCTTCCCATGTCCTGGCGAGCATGTCTGGGGGGACGGTTGCCACACAATTGACTATTTGTTCCCTGAGATGGGCTTCGAAGGCATGAAGCTCGGATTCTGTCCACTTTCTCTTGAGACACACTCGGCCTACCCGGCGACTTTTGCTTCAAAACACTTCCTGTTTCCTTAAATGCACTGAACCATTGACGAATGGTTTTGTCAGAAAGCGGGTTAACACCATAGTTACGTCGAAAGTTTCTTTGTATGGTAACTACTGACTTCGTTTCTATGAGCCAAATAACACATTGAGCCTTTTGTTGCGGAGTCGCCATCATTTCAAATTTCGCGACGTCATTTCAAGGTCAACGCCCTGCAGCGCCGCCAACAGTTGATACAAACATTCCCAATTGGTATGAGTAAAACTTTTTGAGCTACTCTTTTCAGAGAAATCGACTAAATTTTGCTATATTTTATAGTTAATGAGATATGAATTTTTAAAACCCCGGAGTTCTTTTATAGGCACCCGGTATATAAGTCCAAGGCTAGCCTAGAATTAACACGAATTTTGAATGCGCATATCATTTCATTCTTTTGTTTTTTTTACAAGCTTTTATTTAACTTGCTCTGTAGGTATGTATGTAAGTACGGTTCAAATATTGTAACTGAATTTTGAAGCAGTTATTCTCAACCGATTGAGGTGTTTTTTTCTTTTTTTTTTTACGTGCGGAAATCCCTTCGGATACCCCCCCCCTGGCCAGCGGGGGTGGTTATGTCGTGTCTCGACTAAAACCGCACGGTGTCCTCCCCAAGTGTCCGTTGCCGGGCACCCCGGGTAAGCCCTCGAAAGTATAACCCCAGGGTTGCCGGCGGACTTTGGCCGCCACCGCGGCCTCGCCTGGTGGGGTCGGGTTTTATCCCGCTTCGGTGAGTTAGCAGGCGTGTGTAGGGCACACACGACACGCCTCCGCCACGGCCTGCTTCTGTAAGGACGGCGAGTCGGCCAACTGCCGTCCTCAGGCCCCGATCATGGAGGTCGGTAGTCCCGGGCGTAGATGAGTCTGCGGCGTCCTCGCCGCAGACTGCGAAACTCGGGGGGCAGGGTTCTCTCCCGCTCCCTCTCCGCCATCTCTTTCGCGCGCATTACCTGCTCGCAGAAAGAGGCGGCGGTGTGCCACTTGCTCCCGTCGGAGACCACGGCCCTCACCATGGTTTCCAACGAGAGAACGTCCACGCCCAGGACCGCAACGAGACCGATTGAGGTGTAATTTTGCGTACACTTTTAATTTGCAAGACAATGCATTAATATGGTAGCATGGTGCTGGTCTGATGATGTAGTAGGAAGGTGACCATAGGAACTCTTAAATTAACCAAGATAATGTTAGCGAGTTTGGGCTGTTTTGGCTTGACAAACTCTCTGATGTGATATAAGTATTTAGAGTCTGATAATGAAGCAGGAAGGTGGTCATAGGAACTCCTAAGCTAAACATGATAAACCTATCGAGTGTGTGCTCATTTGTTTTGTCTTGACAAACTCTTTGATGCGACATAGTGCCCAGGGTTTGGTGATGGAATACGAAGGTAGCCATAGGAACTCCTAAGCTAAACAAGATAACCCCATCAAGTTTGGGCTCATTTGTTTTGTCTTGACAAACTCTTTGATGCGACATAGTACTCAGGGTTTGGTGATGGAGTACGAAGGTAGCCATAGGAACTCCTAAGCTAAACAAGATAAACCCATCAAGTTTGGGCTCATTTGTATTGTCTTGAAAAACTCTTTGATGCGACATAGTACTCAGGTTTTGGTGATGGAGTACGAAGATAGCCATAGGAACTCCTAAGCTAAACAAGATAAACCCATCAAGTTTGGGCCCATTTGTTTTGTCTTGACAAACTCTTTGATGCGACATAGTGCCCAGGGTTTGGTGATGGAATACGAAGGTAGCCATAGGAACTCCTAAGCTAAACAAGATAAACCCATCAAGTTTGGGCTCATTTGTTTTGTCTTGACAAACTCTTTGATGCGACATAGTACTCAGGGTTTGGTGATGGAGTACGAAGGTAGCCATAGGAACTCCTAAGCTAAACAAG
This sequence comes from Cybosia mesomella, assembly GCA_946251805.1. Lineage (NCBI taxonomy): Eukaryota > Metazoa > Arthropoda > Insecta > Lepidoptera > Erebidae > Cybosia > Cybosia mesomella. The sequence continues at coordinate 20,104,798 of OX276390.1, read as the reverse complement.
ATAAACCCATCAAGTTTGGGCTCATTTGTATTGTCTTGACAAACTCTTTGATGCGACATAGTACTCAGGGTTTGGTGATGGAATACGAAGGTAGCCATAGGAACTCCTAAGCTAAACAAGATAAACCCATCAAGTTTGGGCTCATTTGTTTTGTCTTGACAAACTCTTTGATGCGACATAGTACTCAGGGTTTGGTGATGCAGTACGAAGGTAGCCATAGGAACTCCTAAGCTAAACAAGATAAACCCATCAAGTTTGGGCTCATTTGTTTTGTCTTGACAAACTCTATGATGAGACATGATATTCAGGGTCTGATGATAATTTAGGAAGGTGGTAATAGGAATAGCTAATTTGAGTTAATTTGTTTGTAAACACTCCGGTGCTTCATGATGTCCAAGGTCTAAAGATGGAGACTTTAGGTGGTCTGGAACTAAAGAAGGTACTTGTTGTGTTGAGCTTCTTTGGTTGGTCTTGGCTAGCACTCTGGTGCTACATGACATTGGTGAAACTAAGAAGTTGGAAATAAAATAATGAATAAATCTATATTTTTTATTATTAACTATACAAGCTTTTGAAATCAACACAAACCTTTTTTTTTAACGTGTAGAAATCCCCACGGGCTCCACCCTATCGGCGCCAACGATGGGATGGGTGTGTCGGAATCGGACCGACTAAAACCACACGGTGTTCTCCCCAAGTATCCATTATCGGGTACCCCGGGTTAGCCTTAAGGATAACCCCAGGGTTACCGGCGGACTTTGGCTGCCATCGCGGCCTCTCCTATGGGGTCGGGTTTTATCCCGCGACGGTAAGTTGGCAGGCGTGTGTAGGACACTCACGACTCGCCTCCATCTTGGCCTGCTTCTGTAAGGACAGCGAGTCGACCAACTGCCGTCCTCAGGCCCCGATCATGGAGGTTGGTAGTCCCGGGCGTAGACGAGTTTGCGGCGTCCTCGCCGCAGACTGCGGAATTCTGGGGGCAGGGTTCTTTACGGCTTCCTCTCCGCCTCTTTCGCTCGCATTATCTGCTCGCAGAAAGAGGCGTCGGCGTGCCACTTGCTCCCGTCGGAGACCACGGCTCTCACCATGGTCTCCAGCGAGAGAACGTGATGCTTACGGAAGCACCCGTTTCCAGTAATTATCTGGGACACCCGGTAGGAGAGGTCACCATGGTGCCACTCCAACCACTCCTAAATGACCGGACTCACTGCCGCGATGGTGGATTCTCCCCACCTTGGTTGCTCAAGTCGTACCCTCCATGTCTCCATGAGTTCCTGGCGGAGCTAAGACCGCTAAGCCCTGATTTCTCGCGGCTCCGGCCTATCAGCACAACCATTGCATAAAATTACTGTTATCATTTTAGTACAACAGATTTTTTAAATAAAAACTTGATTTTAAAAAGTTTTTTGTTTATTATTTTTTATATTTATATATTACTAGCTGTGGATCGCGGCTTCACCCGCGTGGAATTCTGTTCCCGTTCCTGCTTCCCATGGGAACCAGGGATAAAAAGCCTATGTGTTATTCCAGTCTATAATCTATCCCTGTACCAAATTTCAGCCAGATCGGTTCAGCCATTAGAGCGTGATTGAGTATCAAACATCCAAACACCTTCACAAACTTTCACATTTATATTATAATATTAGTAGGATATGTAGTGATATAGCTTATGTGCCAAAGTAAACTAACTGTGCCCTACTCTATAGTTTGACCTGCCCTAAGATGTATGTGGACGATATTTTTTCAGATATCCAGGACAAAGCTAGGTAGCTCAGTTGGTCAGAGTATTCCCCCTCGAAAGGAACTGGCCACAAGTCCAAATCCCGTCGTGGATGTTGACTTTTTCACATTTAAATTCATACAAAACAAATTATATGTGTGAAGCACGTATGATGTAATCAGTACCACACTAGTATATAATAAAAGCCCTATCATTCTGACTGAAGCCTATCGCGCGATAATCGACTGTAATCTACCATCTAGCTATGTAGGTCACCGTCATATCATCTATGGATTTCGGGGTGAAAACACTGCATTTGTGAAAAAATATATTTAAACATAGTCATCATGGCGTCTATTTCATTATCCGACCCGGCTGTGCAGTCCTATATGCTCTACTCGGGCGTATTAGCTGTCAAAATATTGGGAGTATCAATACTGACTTCTAGGCAGAGATACCGCAAGAGTGTATTTGCGAACGAGGAGGACGCTAAACGTAAGAACGGCATAGTGAAGTATGATGACCTGGACGTCGAAAGAGTAAGGCGTGCGCATCTCAACGACTTGGAGAATATTCCCGCGTTCTGGGCGCTAGGTGCTCTATACCTGACCACAGGGCCAGCTGCTGGATGTGCCATAAATTTGTTCAGAGTGTATGCGGCAGGAAGAGTGTTGCATACTTTTGTTTATGCAATCAAACCCGTGCCGTCCGTTCGCGGCATCGCCTATGGAATTCCCTTCATCATCACTGTCTACATGGGGGTTAAAGTGATCCAACATTATTGTGGTTCTTGGTAATCAAGTAGGTATAGTTAAGTTATATGTCATTTTGATTTTTTATTGTTTATTCCTGTCTGAATTTATTGTGAGTAGTATAAAAATGTAATAAAGTATTGGAAAATAATTGTGTATTCATATTCTGTAAATAAATAAGTTACTAAATACTGAATCGAGTTATAGTTGATTTCCCCCCTAATCAGTAGATATCTAAGCGCACGGTAGTGCGCAGGCCAAGTTCCAGCAACAGGCCGCGCGCATTCCGTGCACTATTTACACGAACCGTTTCGACCCACTTTTGACCCCCCTGTAGCTCAGTGCCTATTGCAAGTACAGAGATAAAATTGTACCTACATAATCATATAAGTACTAGTACTAAAGCAGTATGCCAAATTTCATAAATATAGCTTCAGTAGATCCTGAAGTGACCCTGTGAATATAACTAATTTTGGCACTGACTGACTCACTGACCGGTAATCAAAACCTTTAGGCCACTTCCAATTGTCCTAGCGTTATGAAATTTGGCACACAGATCGTGTGTTATATGTCGATTAACAAAAAATTAACAAATTTAAGAAATTGGTCAAGCGTGAGTTGGCTTAATCGAATATCGAATTTTTAATAAAAATATTTATGAACCAGTGATACAATGAGAATATGATGAGGAGGGGGGGGCAGGAGGAGAGGGGGGGGTATAAAATATGACACAAAAAGAACAAAAAAAAGGTACGACGTCTTGAAAAAAAGTAATTGAAATACCACCAAAAACATACCTGTTAAAAAGGGGGCCAAGTTCCTATCGGTTAATTGTTCGCCTAGAAAAGGGTTGAAATCCAATCCAAGTTTAGATGCACTTTAAAATCGATCATAATCATCTACATCAACAGCCTGATCCCCTGGTAAACATTTGCCATTCCCAAGGCTCTCCACTACACCCAGTCCTCCGCCTTCCGCATCCAGCCACTACCCGCCACAGTTTTCACGTCAACGGTCCATCTGGCCGAAATTCACTTTACCATACACCCAATTAATTATAATTAATTAATAATTATTGGTTAATTTAATTATATAAATATTAAATTTAATTATACAATACATCAAGTGTTACGTACAGCACGAAAACCTGCCAAGTTCAAATTTAGAAGTATTATAATTTTAGATATTTTTAACCAAGTACCTACATATTTTCACAACTAAAACAATATTTTAAGTTGGGTGTATGATAAAGTGAATTTCGGCCAGATGGACCGCTGACGTGAATACGGTGGCGGGTAGTGGCTGGAGCGTGATGAAATCTGAAGAAACGCGTACCGCGGAAAGTCGCCTTTACATGCAAAGTTTTTAAATCTTAATATTAATAACACTAACAAAACTTCTTTATATAACTGTTTAGTGAATTTGAATTCAGAAACTATTCACTGATGAAGTCATGTTTTGTTTGCAAAAATAAAAAAATATTCTAAATGTTCTTTGGATAGATTTTAGTTTAAAAAAAACTGGTGAAGAAGTTATATATTTATAAACTTTGTAAGAAATATTAGCTGACAAGATCAGTTTACAGACTTAGTTATTAACTTAGATACCATTTTTATGACAATGGACATTGTTCATTGTGAGTTTTGAGATGCTATCATGATGCTATTAATTTTTTTGTACACTTCGTGCTTCTTATTATAATTGTCAGACTAATAACAAGCACAGTATAATTTTATTGTCATGTAACTTGAACTTGATAGGTTACTACGTTACAATAACTGTGCTCTATCGACTGACTAGAGACAGGTGTGGCGACCGGCGGCGGCGTGACGTTGTTTTTAACAAACATTTCATACCATTCACCGCATTCGTGCGGCTGCTCTCTTACCAAACGTACGAAAGCCATTTTTAAGTCACATGAAACAAGTAAACATACATAATGGTCGCGTTATCACTAAGTAATCCTGCAGTACAATCGTATATTGTTTATGCAGCAATATTGGCAGTGAAATTGTTAGCTCTATCGGCTATTACGGGGTTCACGCGAGTTATGCGCGGTGTGTACGTGAATCCAGAAGACGCGAAGTCATTGAAAGGCAAGGTGAAGTTCAACGACCCGGTTATAGAAAGGATACGACGGGCACATCGCAATGACTTGGAGAATATTCCTGCTTTCTGGATACTAGGGGCACTGTACTTGACTACGGGGCCTACGGCTGCGTGGGCTACTCTGCTTTTCCGTGCGTTTGCTGTCAGCCGTATCATTCACACCATCGTGTACGCATTCATACCCTTTCCTCAGCCCACAAGAGCTCTTGCTTTTGGAGTAGCAATGCTGGTAAACGTCTACATGGCTGTTCAAATTGTTTTATACTACATAACTGCCGTTTAAATTATAATTGCAGTGATTTAAAAGACTGGTGCTATTTTTTATTTTTGTAATGAATATTTGTGTTAAAAGTGGTGGTGAATACAATGCGCTGTTTTATGATTATCCTTGTTAATTAATATATAAGCTAAATGAAAAAAAATAAGGCTTGCAACTGATAAAAGGTGATAATAGGTGTTAGTAAAATATTATTGTACAAAATTGTTCAAATAAAAAATAAATGTATTGAGTAGATTATTAGAAAAACATTTTTTATCTTGTGTTGCGTTGGTGTGAGGTAGCAGGCTCGGGGAATAAATTGTAGGCATTGGTATGGACGTTTTTATGTTTCGTTTAATATAAATGTACCTTTTTTTTTGTGCGGAAATCCCTTCGGATACCCCCCCGCCGGCCAGCGGGGGTGGTTATGTCGGGCTTGAACCGACTAAAACCGCACGCCGTCTCGGGTCTACAGACGCCGGTCGGCCGGGGTGTAAGGTTACCCATAGAGCATATCCCTCGCACTCCGACTGACCCTGGGCCATTCGCAGTACCCCCTCTGATAAGTGCAGAGGGGTACCTGGAGCGACCACCCCGCCGCGGGCCTTGTAGGCCCACCATACCCCGACCCCCTCGTGCAATGGGGTCAGTTGGCCCTGAAAAGGGCCGGTTGGTCAGACTCTTGGCCGTTGACGTTGACGCCAGCTACTCCAGAGGAGCAATCAATGATGCGTCATCGCCCACATTGCCCAGGGTGCACCAAACTTGGAGGTGATCCAACCAGTCGCACCCCAATATAAATGTACCTTTTTTTTTTTTTATCGTGCGGAAATCCCTTCGGATACCCCCCCGCGTGCCAGCGGGGGCAGTTATGTCGGGCTTGAATATAAATGTACCTACTGAAATTTATACAAGAAATGAATATACCTGAGAATGCTTTTCCGTATTAGCCTAGAACTCATATTACATGATATGCTTAGTAAAGGCCTAGATGGCGCTATGTAATAATTGTCATACAATATTTATTTAATTGATTAACTTATTAATAAATGGGAATAAGTAAATATTTATATTTTGTACCTGTTTGTACTTTTAATTTTTTTAATTATATTTACTGGTACACGGTAGGTATCCCTTCATCTTTATTAACGGGTACAAAGTACGAGCTGACCTATGAGAACTAAATGTGTAAGCTCAAAATAATTGTAAATATTTTAATTGGTTATAAATTTACCACTAAAATACACATCCATTGGATGTTTTTTTTAACAAATCTTATTCAGGGACACACAAAGTAAATAAATAACAATTATAGTGAGGTGATCCTGATTTTCTGATTTCCAATTATAAAGTTGAAATACAAGTTGAAGTTCAAATACTTACCTTACAAGTATTTGAACTTCATAACATTTTAAGTACATAAAAATACAAATAAGATGCATCTACACTCAGCACTAGTGTATCCAGTGAGCGGTTTGCTAGAACTCGACGTAGGTGATTCTCGTTATACAAAACAAGTTATGATGTAACCTGCATACAACAAACGCCCTGTCATTCTGACTAAACGCTATCGCGCGATAATACAATCGACAGTTACCTACTAGCCTATTGACTACACTAGCGAATTTGTTCAGCGACTCAGCGTCACTACACCGGTGGATTTCGAGTCGACAGCACCGCGCTTGTGAATAAAATCGTTACATAAAATGGCATCTATTTCGTTATCCGATCCGGCTGTACAGTCGTACATAGTTTACTCGGGCGTGTTAGCTGTCAAAATGTTGGGAGTGTCACTACTGACTGCTAGGCAGAGATACCGCAAGAATGTATTTGCAAACGAAGAGGACGCTAAAGCTAAGAACGGAAAAGTAAAGTATGATGACCCGGACGTCGAAAGAGTGAGGCGTGCGCATCTCAATGATTTAGAGAATATTCCAGCGTTTTGGGTGCTTGGTGCTCTATATCTGACTACAGGACCTGCGGCTGGATGGGCAACGAATTTGTTCAGAGTGTACGCGGCAGGCAGAGTGTTGCATACTTTTGTTTACGCTGTCAAACCCTTGCCGCAGCCGGCTCGCGGCATCGCCTTCGGAGTTCCCTTCTTCATCACTATCTACATGGGAGTTAAAGTGATCCAATACTATTGTGGTGCTTTGTAATTATAGTCACTGTGTAACTACTTTAACATTTTTTTACTGTTTATAAAATATTGAATTCTGAAAAATTATTGTGAGTACCTGTTATGGTAGTCAGTGTATGTAATTATTGTAAGTGATTTTAAAAAGGAATGAATGGTTATGAAATAATAAAATTTAGGATTAGAGTTATACCTACCTACGACATTTTAATAAATTATAATAAAGTTTAAAAAAGGAAGAGGTTCTCAAATTAGCTGTTTTCTTTTTGTGTAATAAAATCAATTGAAAATATCAACCTTACCCATTTGTTACATTTAGAAACACATTTTACCCTAAAAATAGAAATGAAAGAAAGTAATAGAGTGGAAATTTAGCTAATTATGATGATTTTAAACTTCTAAGATAGCAAACAATCAGCACAAACAAAACTTAAGTCTTGGCATCAATTGGCGATGGTTTGTTCAATAGGTAGGTCCTACTTCAGGTTGGGTCAATAAAATTGACACTCATTATGAAATTTCAGAGCTCCGTAGATTAGAAAAGACTGCTACCTACTTAATATTTGACTATTTTGATGGCCAGTGGGTGCTACATTATCATTTACATCTATTACATATTTTTAAATCTGTCGCTGTGTGCTGACCAAAAATTATCACTACATAGTATAAAACAAAGTCGCTTTCTCAGTCCCTATGTCCCTATATCCCCATGTATGCTTAAATCTTTAAAACTACGCAACGGATTTTGATGCGGTTTTTAGGGTTCCGTTGCCAAATGACAAAAAAACGGAACCCTTATAGATTCGTCATGTCTGTCTGTCTGTCCGTCCGTATGTCACAGCCCCTTTTTTCCGAAACTATAAGAAATATGCTGTTGAAACTTGATAAGTAGATGTATTCTGTGAACCGCATTAAGATTTTCATACAAAAATAGAAAAAATACATATAATTTTGGGTGTCCCCATACTTAGAACTGAAACTCAAAAAATTTTTTTTCATCAAACCCATACATATTTGGTATCTATGGATAGGTCTTCAAAAATGATGTTGAGGTTTCTAATATATATTTTTTTCTAAACTGAATAGTTTGCGCGAGAGACACTTCCAAAGTGGTAAAATGTGTGTCCCCCCCCCCCCCCTGTAACTTCTAAAATAAGAGAATGATAAAACTATAAAAAATATATGATGTATATTACCATGTAAACTTCCAACGATAATTGTTTTGAACGAGATCTAGTAAGTAGTTTTTTTTAATACGTAATTTTTTTTTTCCTATTTTTTGATATTTTCATCGTAAACTGCAATTTACCTTTCATTCAATCAACTCAAATTTATAAATTAAAAAAAAACATTATCATGTTACTTGCTGCTACGGAACCCTTAATGGGCGAGCCGACTCGCACTTGGCCGCTTTTTTTTAATAGATAAAGTGATTGAAGAGGAAGGTTTATATGTATAATAACATCCATTGCACCCGTGCGAAGCCGGGGCGGGTCGCTAGTTACATTATAAACGCAAACGTTTCTCTGATGAAGGCAACACCAGTTCGCTAGTTGTTTATTATTAAGACTATTCTCCATTTTACAAAACTTGGCCAGAGTTAGGGTTACGGTTGACATGTTTAGGGTTATTGTTTTTGTTAATAAGACTTCATTATCATACTAGCTGATGCACGCAGCTCCGCCCGCGTAGAGGTCTGTTATCTTTTGGTCATATCTCCAGTTCTTCTTAACCAATTGGAATCAAACATACGGCAGATTTTAAGTCTGACCAAGACCTTTCTAATAGAGGAAAACGCCTCAAAATCCGTTTCGTAGTTTTTGCGTCCATCGCGAACAAACAGACCAATAGAAAAGAATTCCAAAAATGAAATCTGTGAATCATTAATTCAATAAAACCCATGTTTTTTTTAAATATCTCCAACAGATACAACTAATTTACAGTTTTATAATAGTAGGTTAGGTACCTTTTTTTTTTTTTTTTTTTTTATCGTACCTGTAGATAAGATTTGAACTACTTACTACTAAGTACTACGATTTGTTGAAATCTTCAAATTTCTACATTCGTTTCAGGCGACCTGGGGAGTCATCCCCCAGAACTCACAAGAGTTACGCAATTTCTTCCTCTAAAACTTCGTGTGCCTATTACCGTCAAACGGATACTTTTTTTGACTCCGATCTGCTACTGACAATTTGTTGTAAGAAAACACAACAACCTTTTGACCAACCCGGGATTCGAATCCAGGACTTACGCTCAGCATTATCTTTATAGAAGATAAGATTCATATTTTGTCGGCGTTGTTCTATTGCATGTCCCTAGGTACAGGGTGTGTGTTAGGTAACCTCCTCGAGTGTCGCTCCGATTCCGATCCCGCTGCAGTCCGGGGGGAACGGAATCGGAGCGGCCGGTACACCCTGGGCGGCGGTCAATGGCTTCCCCTTCACCCCTTCATAGGGTTGGCATTGATCGTCGGCCAATACCCAACGTGGCGGGAACACATCGCTCTCCGTACTCCTCTGCTTTCAGAGGAGACAGGATGAGCGATGCTGTTAGTGGTGAGATGGCCCAGGGTCAGCCGGGGTGCGAGGGATATGCTCTATGGGTAACCTTACACCCCGGCGTCTGTAGACCCGAGACGGCGTGCGGTTTTAGTCGGTGCAAGCCCGACATAACCGCCCCCGCTGGCCGGCAGGGGGGTATCCGAAGGGATTTCCGCACGCTAAAAAAAAAAAAAAAAGGTACATATTGTACTTTCTGAGGAATAACAAAATGTTATAATAAGTAATGTGTTGAAATAATGATAAAAATTATTTTCAATCTGTAGCATTAAAATGATAAGCTTTTATTCACATCTATTAATACCACTTTAATGAATTATCTTCATACAAAGGACAATTTTCGGTTGACTGATGCTAAGTAGTCTTCGTTTACTTGCATGAAAATAAAAAAGTTAACAAGATAAGTGAAGTCATTGGTAAGAAGAAAGAGTTTCGCAAACTTCTTAATCTATCTGTGTATATAGAGATGTTAAGTAGGTATTACATACCTCTGGTTTGCCTGACGTTTCGACCAGGTTGCACTGGCCGTGGTCACAGGCTGACTGGCTCAGCGTTGCACGCCCTCCGTCGTCGAATCCGTGAAGTAGAAGATTCCTCTTCCACCCGCACATTTTCGATATTGTTGAGATTTTTGTTTCGCCATGTACCGTCACATACTACACTAACAGTGTCCCTATTCTGTAAGCAAACCGATGTGTTCCTATTCTGGTGTTTATCCGACTGCGCAGAAAAGCGAGGTGGTATGTTTTTTAACACTGGATTCCACGCTGTAGATAATTTAAAACCATCTTCCCGATTGAATGTTTTATGTTTTTTAATCTCAATCGCTTCACGTACAACTCTTGAGTAAAAGTGACGTTCGGTGGAGAGGACTTGCGTGCGGTGAAATTCAATCCAGTGGTTGATGCCTGCATCGAGTGCATGTTCTGCAATCGCCGATTTGCTCGTCTGTCGGTTCTTCACAGCAGCGATATGTTCTTTGACCCTTTCAGCAATAGTCCGCTTCGTTTGGCCTATGTAGGAACTTCCGCAGCTGCAGTCTATTTTATAAACACCTGGAGTTTGTAGTGGCAATATATCCTTCGGTGTGCCAACGATGTTGTGTACCTTTATGCCTGGTGTGTATACTGTCGGAATAGAGTATTTCTTTAACACGGGCCCGATCTTATCCGTAACTCCCTTGACATAAGGCATATAGGCTGGTTGTCTGTTTACTTCTGGATACTTGCGTCTTCTTTTCGGTTGCTTTCGTCCTCCATTCACTTGATATCCGTTACTTTTTAGTACCTCCTGAACATGTTCTAGCTCCCGGTCTAAATGTTCAGGGTCACAGAGATCGTAAGCTCTGTTCTTGAGTGAAGTCATAACAGATTGCAAGTGCCGTGGATGGTGATGAGACGTGGCGTGTAGGTATCTATCCGTATGAGTAGGCTTACGGTACACACAGTGTGACAATGACCCATCTGATCTCACGGTTACTTTAACATCTAAGAAGGACAACGACCTATCCGTCTCCATTTCATATGTAAACCTTATTTTGGGGTGAATAGAGTTAAGATGTCGTAAATATTGATCTACTTCTTGTTTATTTCCTTTAACGATACTGAAGATGTCATCCACGAATCGCTTCCACAGCCTAACGGTATTCGGGCCGATACTTAGAGCCCTCTCTTCAAAATGTTCCATCCAGATGTTGGCAAGTACTGGGGCTACAGGACTTCCCATTGCGACGCCATCAATCTGGAGGTAATGTTGACCTTGGAAAAGGAAATAATTGCCATCTAAACAGTGTTCAAGTAGATCCATATAGTTGAACGGCAGCTCGTTGTCTCTCAGCAGGTCTTTTACGATGTTTAAGCACTCTTTTATTGGAACATTGGTGAAAAGCGACTCCACATCAAAACTCACCATGACGTCATCCGGTTCCAACGTGAGATCCTTTATAACCTGTATAAAGTGCCGTGAGTCTTTCACAAAAGACGGTGTTTTGCCTACAAGTGGTTGCAATACTGAAGCAACGTGCTTTGCAAGATCGTAAGTAGGAGAAGCAATTTGACTTACAATGGGCCGCAGCGGCACGTCAGGCTTGTGTATCTTCGGCAGACCATATAATTTCGGTGGCTGGTGTGACTTAGGTGTGTACAGTCTCTTGTACTCGTCTTCTGAAAATAGGTCCTCATTATCCCGGATTAGAGATCGTATTTTACGCGTAACTCTGGCGGTGGGGTTGTATGTTACGGGTTTATAAACCTTAGTTTCACTCAACAGTTCGAGTATTTTACGTTGGTAATCAGTTGTATTCATCACTACGGTGGCGTTTCCCTTGTCGGCCTTAAGCACTACAATATCCCGGTTATCCCTAATGTTTTTTAATGCTTGACGCTCTTCCATAGTGATGTTACTAGCCGGAAGCTTTGACCGACGTAATATTACCGCGACGTCCTGTCTAAGGATATCGGCATCGCCGGGCGGTACTTTGTTACGTGCAATCGATTCCTCAACGCTACTGATTACATTCTCAAACGGTATTCGCTTAGGCGTCGGAGCGAAGTTCATACCCTTAGCCAAGATGTTTATTGTTGTATCATCTAAACTCACGTTCGATAAGTTTACAACGGTGTCCTTCGATCGGTGGGGTACCACGGGTGACGCTTTATTTTCTGCATACCGTCGATTATATTCCTTCGAGAACTTTCGATCAAAGTTTTCACTACATAACTCGAAGGTACGACTCGCTTGTAAAAACGTAACCCGGTCACACAAATCATAGTCCGATTGAGATAGATTAACACTACACTTCAATTGTAACGCATATAACTCTCTCTGTATACACTCCAAATCACTGTGTTTATTTCGAATTAATTGTCTCAGGAGGCGTGCACTCGCGTTTGTTAGAATTTTACGTGAAAATGCGATATCACTACGTGGTTTTATTCGAACATGGAACGCGAAAGTTTAAAAGTTAGTATGTTAAGTAGGTTTGTACAGTTCAAAAACGCGAAAAGTTTTGCATCGATTGAGCTCAAATTTTGTCACGATATAAGTACAGCCAGTAGGCACTATTATCTATTGTGGTTAAACCGGTTCAAAGATTGTTTTATCAATATTCGTTTTTTTAGGGACTGCAATCGGGTCATACAATTTTTTTAACGTATTTTAACAGGCTGCCAGTATTTTAATTAATTTTGAGTCGTTAGGACCATTCTTTTTAAAATATTAAAACACCACGTGTGTTAAAATAATAAAAACATGGCTGTCATGAAAATGGTTTTTTTTTTCGTAACCCACATTATTTTGTGGTAAATCATTCAGGTGTAGAAAATTGTACATGGGTGTCAACGTGACAACGCGAGCGCGTGGGCCGCCGCCATCGCTTTCTGCGAGCATGTAAATGCTCGCGAAGGAGATGGCGGAGCGCGCCCGGGAGAAATTTAGAACTCTCCCGGCCCGCCGAGCCCGCAAATTGCTCGCCGCGCGTCGCAGGCGACTCAGGCGCCGGAGGTCGCTCAACGACCTCCGTCCTCCATGAGCGCAGGCCTGGGGGTGGCAAGTAAGGCCGCCAGTCACCCCAGCAGAAGCAGGCCGGGACGGTGGGGCGACTAGCGCCCCTCCCCCAAACCGGGGCAAGACGGGGACACCGTGGTTCCCAAACCCGAGGGGGCCATCTCGAAACCGGAGATGGCCCAGGGTCAGTCGGGGTGCGAGGGATATGCAGTTTTAGTCGGTTCAAGCCCGACATAAGCGCCCCCACTAGTCGGCGGGGGGATCCGAGGGGATTTCCGCACGATAATAAAAACAAAAAAAAAGGTACCCTTGCATTAATTCTAAAGAAGCTGAAAATTTGTATGAATGTTAGGGATATCATTACAATGAAATCCCCATCGATACCATGAGGGCCAATTTTTTTATACAAGGTCAAAGGTCACAAATATCCATTTTTTGCATTTTTATATAACTATAAAGAATAAGTTTTATCGTTGACATTTTTAAGATAAAATTAAAGATCATACTACTAAGATCATGTATAAAAAATGTTCTTACTTTATTTTCCTACGCGTCACTATTAGTGAGAATACAATAATTTGTTTTTGTATTATCGAACCTTTATCTTTACGTGTGTTATAAGACCTTGTTTCTTGCCAAATTTTATGATTCCAGCTCAACAGTAAGTATTGGATACTTACGATTCTCTAACTAGTGTTAACAATATAACATAAACGGTCGTAAGTTTCGATGGCGTTGACTTAGAACTTTGATTTTTTCACAGCTTTAAGAAATTGCAGACCTAACTGTTTGATAAAAATTGCAACTTGATACTTCCACGTATTCCTGAGAAAAGTGTCTTCACAGACAAACAGACATAAGGGTGAGCGAACAGACAGACGTGACCCTCTATGGATAACCTATTTTCCTTTTGCGATACAGAACGCTAAAACCACTATACCACATGAAACTGCGTTAAAAAATGCGTCAAATCTGTAGTTTGGTAGTGCACGCAGTGCGCATTTTACACCTATATTTGAAAGAGGGTAAGTGTACCATTAAGTAATTTAAATGACCATATCAATCTAAAATCATGAATGTTTAAGTACATTTCTTTCAAAAGTTGCTCACAAAATCCCATTACAAACTTCTGTTGAGATGTGAGGTCTATATAAACCAGCAGAAGTTTTTGAATAGGTATTTGTTAAATAAGTTATGTCAATTATTTACCCCATTTGGGTATATGGAGCCCGACCAAGAACATTTGGGGTCTAAGCTAATCTCACCTGCAAGCCGGTACACTTGCTGATTGACAGACGAGGATCTGACGCCTTCCTTTCGGGGTAGGGGTGTTAGACAGCAGTCGGTTCCATAAAATATCTGCAGTAGGATGCCGGTGGTATTGGTCATGATATCATGCTAAAGCATTATGATCAACACAGTGTGACGAAGCCATGTTATGGCCTTGAGTCTACCTATCCGAGAGGGCCATAGTTTACCCGAGCTGGCTAGGGCCAGGGCAAGTGTCGTGCGGTGTTCCACAGGGGTCGGTCCTAGGGCCACTCCTATGGAACATCGGAAACGACTGGGTGCTGCGCGGTACGTTGCTCGAGGGTGTCAGCATTATTTGTTATGCTGACGACACCCTCGTTAAGACGCGGGGAGCAACGTACTGTAGTGTTCGGACTCCTTCGAACACTATAGTTAGTTGCCTGGCCATCATGCGTCAGCGATATTAAAATAAAATATATAAATCAATTTGAATTTGGAGCATAGAGAAAAAACAAAGGTTGGCGAACAGATCCAGTCAGTTGGTGGTCAGGGATCCGTCCTTGATCCGAATGAAGAAAGTATCAAGCAGTGAAAAGTGTATTAGGCTCAATCACTGAGCAGATTTCGCGATCCTCTTGTTCGTATCAGTAAATTTAAAGAACTTCGCGTAAATCCCATAAAAACACGTTTAGTAGAAATATAATTACGAATAAATATATTAATCATATTAAATCCTTGTCTTATAATTTACACATCACAAGTTATCGACAAGAAGCTGTGAAGTCTAACCCCAGACTCCGCAGTACCGAAGCGCGGGCACTAAAGGCCACGGCAGGGGTTGCTCAAGTCGTGGGTCGAATACGGCGGCTGGGACTCGAGGTGGCTCTCTACAAATCTGAGGCTTTGTGTTTTCAAGGGCCTCGGAGGGGGCCTCCTGCGGGAACTAGCATAACCGTAGGGGGCGTACTCATAGGCATCGAGCCCACGATGAAGTACCTTGGGCTCGTACTCGATAAGCCGATTGGACTTCGGGTCTCATCTCCGAAGTATGGTCCCAAAACTGAGGGGGGCTACGGCCCTGTACGGGGCCACCGTATGGGCGGAGACTGGCGGCCCGCAACGTGACTGTTTTAAACAGCCCGTTAAAAGCGATGGCCGTCAGAATCATCAGGGTGTATCTCACGATCTCCGTCGAGGTGGCATGTCTCCTAGCCGGGACCCCTCCATGGGACCTGGAAGCGAGAGCCCTTACGTCATTGTACCAATGGCGCAAAGAGGCGCTGGAGCGGGGCCATAGGCCGGAGCGCCGAGAGATCAGGGCTCAGCGGTCCCAGCTCCGCCGGGAACTCATGGAGACATGGAGGGTGAGACTTGAGCACCCAAGGTAATACACCATTGCGGCGGTGAGGCCGATCATGAAGGAGTGGTTGGAGAGGAACCATGGGGACCTCTCCTACCGGATGTGCCAGATGGTACCGGACACGGGTGTTTTGGTAAGTATCTGTGGCGCATCCACCGGGAGACAACGCCGCAGTGCGAGGATCCTGGCGAAGACACGGCGCTCCACACGTTGGTGGAGTGCCCCGCTTGGACCGCAACGAGATCCCGGCGTTGACTTGAACGCCGGGATCTCGTTGCGGTCCTGGGCGTGGACGTTCTCTCCTTGGAGACCATGGTGAGGGCCGTGGTCTCCGACGGGAGCAAGTGGCACGCCGCCGCCTCTTTCTGCGAGCAGGTAATGCGCGCGAAAGAGACGGAGGAGAGGGAGCGGGAGAGAAACCTGCCCCTCGAGTTTTGCAGTCTGCGGCGTCCTCGCCGCAGACTCATCTACGCCCGGGACTACCGACCTCCATGATCGGGGCCTGAGGACGGCAGTTGGCCGACTCGCCGTCCTTACAGAAGCAGGCCGTGGCGGGGGCGTATCGTGTGTGCCCTACACACGCCTGCCAACTCACCGACGCGACGCGGGACAAAACCCGACCCCACCAGGCGAGGATTACAGGCGGCCAAAGTCCGCCGGTAACCCTGGGGTTATCCTTTCGAGGGCTTACCCGGGGTGCCCGGCAACGGACACTTGGGGAGGACACCGTGCGGTTTTAATGGGTTCATGCCCGACATAACCACCCCCGCTGGCCGGCGGGGGGAGGGGGGGTATCCGAAGGGATTTCCGCATGTAAAAAAAAATGGTCTTGAGTCTAGACCTCCACTTTAATGTACCCTCTTGCAGGTTGCTGGCTGTTAGGTGACATCAAATCGTCTCACTCCTAAATGGTATACCATTAAAACTATATTTTATCTTCTATTTATCCATACATATAATAATTTATTCATATCTTCTATACATATATTAAAATCGTAACGAGGTGAAAACTGTATATTGAATATTTTGGTGTGTATTGATGTGTGTTCTAGGAGCGATACGGATGCTGAAAATGTAAACATGTAACATAACATAACATAAACTCACGCCTATATCCCCGAAGGGGTAGGCAGAGGTGCTAGCACCCACATTTTGCCAGTTTATGTTTAGGTCCCAAACGAGCCTATTGTCATTAACCGGGCACTTATAAACCTGCGATAAATACACATATAACTTCGAAAAGCATCGAAAAGTCATTGGTGTGTGCCATGGTAAAACCTGGGATCGAACCCGAGACCTCGTCTCAGCAGTCCATTACCCATACCACTAGGCTACCGCGGCTTCAGAATGTTATAAAATAATGGTATATTAGCTGGGTACATTGAAGATATAAAAAAAAATAGCTTTATGTTATACAACCGATTCTGAACACAAAATTTTTATTAGAATTCTTGTCTATTTGTCTGTTTTTTGTGTCCATCGCAAAAAATTTTGATGCGGTTTTTCTATTACAAAGGTCTTGGTCAGACTTAAAATCTGATGTAGGTATTTTTGATTGCAAGTAGTTAAGTATAATTGGAGATATATGACCATAAAACGATAACCGATTTCCACGCAGGCGAATACGCGGGCATTAGCTAGATATCTAAATAAAATGCAAATGCACGAAAAAAATGTCTCTTCCAGATGTAACAAAAATAAATATTCGATAACATCACATTATCCCCCTTTAATAGCTTAATGACGCGTCGGTAAATCCAGGGATCGGATAGCACCGCAACTAATTAAGAGTAAAGAATATAAAGGAATGTATCAGTTTACAAGGCCGTGTGACCTCAAACCAGGTCGCTTTGTCCACCACAGTAAACACATATCTTCAAGCCCTCACGACCTCTCGGCTTTATTTGCAAAGCTATTCGACAGTTTTACGACCACCATTCGTTTCGCATTATTGCTCTGTTATTGCACAAATACTGCAATTTTAAATACTAAAATTTATTGTGTAGATAATTATATCTAGTAAAAATGTTTTATGCGGGGAACGTTTTTTCCCCGATGCCAATTTTATGCATATCATGCAAAAAGTTTTCTAAGAAACTGGATTCAAGTAGTTCTATGCTTCATTACTGTAAAATCTAGTTTACTTGGTAATATGGTTTGTGGTCTTGTACACTCGCTAAGAGATATTACACTCGTAAGATAATGCAGGTACTCACTACAGTGGGGTGTGTGTTGGGTAACCTCCTCGAGTGTCGCTCCGATTCCGATCCCGCTGCAGTCCGGGGGGAACGGAATCGGAGCGGCCGGTACACCCTGGGCGGCGGTCAATGGCTTCCCCTTCACCCATTCATAGGGTTGGCATTGATCGTCGGCCAATACCCAACGTGGCGGGAACACATCGCTCTCCGTACTCCTCTGCTTTCAGAGGAGACAGGATGAGCGATGCTGTTAGTGGTGAGATGGCCCAGGGTCAGCCGGGGTGCGAGGGATATGCTCTATGGGTAACCTTACACCCCTGAAGACCCGAGACCCGAGACGGCGTGCGGTTTTAGTCGGTGCAAGCCCGACATAACCGCCCCCGCTGGCCGGCGGGGGGGTATCCGAAGGGATTTCCGCACGATAAAAAAAAAAAGGTACTCACTACAGTACCTAATTTCTGGTCCCAACATTATTCTACTACTATTTTAAATGTAAAAATTGTGAAGATGCATAGAATTTTGGATGTTTCTTACTCAATTACGCGTAAACCATTGAACAGATTTCAATGAAACTTGATACATAGATAGACCATTTTCTGGATTAACATATAGAATATTTTTCATTCTGGAATCATGTTTCCGTGGGGAACGGGAAAACTACACCATAGGGGCGGAGCCGCGGCGACACGGAAGCCTCTCGTACCGACTGACGCAGGTGATCTCCGGGAAGGGGTGCTTCGGGGACCACCTGCATCGGATCAGGAAGGAGCCAACGCCTGAGTGTCATCACTGCGACGCGAGCGAGGACTCAGGGCTGCACACGCTGGCAGACTGCCCGGCGTGGGAGGCGCCAAGGCGTGACCTCGTGGCAGCCATCGGGGTGGGAGTCCTTTCGCTGGGCAGCATGATTGCGGCAATGGTGCGGAGCGCGAGCGCGTGGGCCGCCGCCACCTCCTTCTGCGAGCATGTAATGCTTGCGAAGGAGATGGCGGAGCGCGCCCGGGCGAGATTTAGAACTCTCCCGGCCCGCCGAGCCCGCAACTTGCTCGCCGCGCGTCGCAGGCGACTCAGGCGCCGGAGGTCACTTAACGACCTCCGTCCTCCATGAGCGCAGGCCTGGGGGTGGCGGGTGAGGCCACCTGTTACCGCAGCAGAAGCAGGCCGGGACGGTGGGGCGACTAGCGCCCCTCCCCCAAACCGGGGCAAGACGGGGACACCGTGGTTCCCAAACCCGAGGGGGCCATCTCGAAACCGGAGATGGCCCAGGGTCAGTCGGGGTGCGAGGGATATGCTCTATGGGCAACCTTACACCCCGGCGTCTGTAGACCCGAGACGGCGTGCGGTTTTAGTCGGTTCAAGCCCGACATAACCGCCCCCGCTGGCCGCCGGGGGGGTATCCGAAGGGATTTCCGCACGAAAAAAAAAAGGGGCGGAGCCACGGGCCCCATCTGATTATAAATAATTTAAAATATGAGTCGTCCTTATTCACGGTTTTACTTGTTATATCTTGTCTCGAGCTTCAGAAATCTTAATGCGACGAAAAATATATAACATCGAGCAGATAGCCGTGTTTATATGCTCGATAGACTTTTATCGGGGTGAATGTCTTGAAGAGGGTTTTTAAATCACGAATCTACTTTAGAAAACGCCTAAGCAAAGACACTATCTTCATAATTCACACTGGTAGATATTTTCAGTAATGCTTTCTTGACACCTCAATGATACAATAAAAAAGAAAATACATGCGTACTTACACCATAAATATCATAACAATACATTAGATTCATAGTTAATACTTTTGAATTATACATAGCGTTCTTGCGGAAACAGGGTAGTAGGTATTATTAGGTCGGTATGACCAATAAATTTTAAGGGGGAAAGAAGATATTACCGTATCGCAAGACGTTTCTATTTCGAACTTTTTAGCGTTCCGAATGAAAGTTAATAAGATGATCAATTGTGGAATTCATCAGTTGTTCTCAGAGACCCACAAAAGAATCTAAAACTTGTAGTCATCTATATTCTATATACCTACCAATTATTAGGTACCTAATCTATGTTTGTACTAACAGTACTACAGTTGAAATTAGTTTTATTTTTTGGCCAAAAACAGATTTATTAAAAAAAATAGATAACCGATGCAACAACTCAGTTTTTATACTGATCGAAATAACGTGTGAGAGAACAGTTGACGATGCAGGGTTATCATTCAAAAAAATTAAGATACGACGAAGTTAACAACGTGTAGGTACCTACTCAACATTCGCAAATAAAACATCACCTTTGTTATTTTATTTTATGAATACCAACCAACAGAAGTACAAATTGAACTTGTTGATGTAATTATTATTTATTCGTGTCGCGTGGCGAGTTCCTCGTCTGTGTACAGTAGCTTGACCTTGTAAACTAGAAATGAAATAACCTAACCTAAAAATAGTTCACTGTGTTCTATAGCATCTGTTTCTACCAGAGTACGTTCGAGTTTCATCATTTGGTGTTTTAAGAGGTAAGTTCACTATATTCCTAATCTTATGCCATATGAAAAACATATTTTTATGCTATTGAGGTTATAATACACTGGATTAACTTATAATGTTATCTGCGCCGCTAGTCGCTATGTACGATCGGTGTGAAAGAGAAGCCCTATATTTGTTAAACTAAAGGTGTAAGTGGGATGGAGCGATAGGTTTTTGACCGCAATTGTGTATCCAACACTATATCATATCCAAGCATTTGATTACCCATTATGTAATACTTTAAGCGACTATCTAATCAATTTCCCAATTTATCATATATTATGAAAATAAATACTTTATTTAATGAATTAGTGTTATTTAACAGCACATCAGTTCTGTGTAATCTATCTTTTTAAGTTATCAATTTAATAGCAACCAATACCCTGCATTTTGTACTCTTGGTGGGGTATTTGCGGTCGATTTTGAGGTAGGTGGACAGCAGACTAAGTACTGTGTAAGTACATACTATTCACGTAAAAAGCCGTTTTTGATTAGGCGAGATCATGATAAATTAACTAGATTACTGCAGTAGTAGAATAATAGTAGGCATGTCTTTGACGTATTCATGATAATAACGTTGGGATATATCCCCCAAAAATTGGCAACTTTATAGGTTCTTTTTATCAATTCATGTCGGCGAGGACATAGTATGAAAAGGAGCAATTTTCTGCTTAATTTCATCGTAACTTTAAAAAAAGTCCAACACTTACACATTTAAATCACCATTATATACATGTTTGATAATTCAACTACTAACAGTCTGTCCGTATCCTCTGAGTCCTTTATCTATGCCTTTTGATACATTGAATGTCCTTTAAATATCTAGATTCACGGCAGTGTGTTCAACCAAGTTCAAAGAAAAAGGAACTGGCGACGACGCAGCATCCGGTTTTATATTTGCACGGACCATTTCGAGTTACTTCTGACCCCTTCACAACTTGAAAACTTACTCTTGCTTACGCTACATATATGAAATTTGGCACATTTATCAATGCTTGTCTAAAATCCAAAATTTCATAAATGTTGTTCAAATAGTTGTTGATATATTAACGTTCAAAAAACGGCATTTTGATGACTGACACTCACTGCCTTAAAGATAAAAAACTGTACTGTACTGTACGATAAACACGTTCAGATAAAGGTAGACTATGAGGTATATACAAGGTAAAAAATCTGAAAACTGAAAATTAAACTGAAAGTGACTGTTGCCGGTGGCTACGCCCGCACGGAATTTTGATCCCATTCCCGTAACTCATGGGAATATATTCTAGGGATAAAAAGTAGCCTATGTGTTATTTTAGACTATAATCTATCCCTTTATCAAATTTAAGCGAGACACGTGCAGCAGTTTGAGCGTTATTACGTAACAAACATCCAAAAAATTTCACAAGTTGTCACATTTATATCATTACTAGCTGTAGCCCGCGGATCCCCCGGCTAAGAATTCTGACCTCATTCCTACTTCCCATGGGAACCTATTCCAGAAATAAAAGTAGCCTTTGTGTTATTCAAGATTATAATCTATCCCTGTATTTAGTTTCAGCCAGACCTGTTCAGCTGTTTTTACGTGAAAAAGTAACAAACATGCATACATCCATACTCACAAAATTTTACGTTTATAATATTAGCAGGAAATAGGATTAGTATCAACAAAGTAACAACAAATTTAAGTATGAAAGTTAGTGTTGCCCATTGCAAGACCAAGACGAGACTTGAGCCAGTCTTGGTCTTGGTCTTGCACCGATACCCCTGGTCTTGGTCTTGGTCTTGGTCTTGCACGCTCAGTCTCGGTCTTGGTCTTGGTCTTGCAGCAAGAGTCTTGCGAGTCTTGCAAGTCTCGCACTTATCAATTGCTTAGTGTGATTTAGTAAGATATGAAACATCGTAATGAAGTATGGAAACTTGAGATTACATTGACATAGATTCCTATGTCAATGACTTGACATCATTTTTTAAATATTGTCAAGATAAATAGTGATAGTAATCGTAATCACCATATATGGAAGGAAACATAATAAAGACAAAGTATGCAAAATACTATTTATTGAAATTATCAATTTTAAGCTCAAGAAACAATAAACATGGTAAATATCAGGTAGATTTTTAATAATATTAATAATAAGAGAATTATTATAATAATTCTTTTGACCAAGAATTAATGCAAAGTAACCACCTGGCTGACTCATCACTTAACCTATTTCTGTGTTTTCTTATTACTAGTGATGCTTTAGAAAATAATCTTTCAGCGGGTACTGAAGTTGCAGGTATTGAAAGAAAATCACGAGCCATCTTGGATAAAATCGGATATTCCGTTTCATGCGTCCTCCACCACTCTAAAATGTCTTCCGAGCTGGTGGCTCTCGGCTTACTTAAATACTCCTCCAACTCGTCAGTTTTCATTAAGCCACAGCCAGATCCTGAAGACGTAGAGGGACCTGTGTATAGCTTCTCGAAATCTATTATGTCTTCATCTTCAATATCTTCATCATGATCGTGAAGAATATTTTCAATATTTTCATTGTTCTGTGGAGACTTAGACATAAGGTTTATTGTACTTTTATATTGCGTATAAATTTCATTGAATTTGCGCAGGCTTTCTGTTTTTATTTGCTGTCCCCACGTAGTCATTTCGAAAGTCTCAGCTTTGTGCCTAGGGTCTAAAATTAAACTTGTACAGTAAATCCAGTTGCTCTTCTTATAATGCTTAAGCATTTTATCTCGGGCTGCTTGAAAACCCAGAACGAGCTTTTCGTCCACTTCGGTTCGATTTGGTTTCTCGTCTAATTGTTTTGCCATGGATTCAATTTTATCCAGTAAAAGATTGAATGACACAACGACTAGCGGTATTGTAACATATTTTTCTCCACCAAGTTTAGTTGATAAAACTTTAAAGTTTATTAGAAACTTATATATTTTGTCGAGTATTCGCCATTCAATTTCCGTGATTTGAAAATCGTTTAATTCGCTGACAGAAGTACACAATATGTTAATACCCATTCGGACTTTTATACCAAATCCAATCATATCATGTGTAGAATTCCATCTTGTTGGACAGTCAAGTATGGGATTAAGATCAGCTGGCACACCAGATGCTTCACAAGCAGAGTGGAACTTTCTTTTTAAGATCTCACTTCTTTTTATTTTACAACAAATACTGCGTAATTTTGTAATCGCTGTACGTGAGTCAGCAATATTTGGAATATGTTCTTCATCTTCTTCACTTTCCTCTTCATACTGCT
This sequence comes from Cybosia mesomella, assembly GCA_946251805.1. Classification (NCBI taxonomy): domain Eukaryota; kingdom Metazoa; phylum Arthropoda; class Insecta; order Lepidoptera; family Erebidae; genus Cybosia; species Cybosia mesomella. Next base: position 20,081,195 of record OX276390.1, on the reverse strand, counting down.
GTTCTCTTTCTGCATTTTCAGTGTCACTATGTAATGCTAAAGTTTTTAATAAATCTTGTACACCAAGGTTCAAAATGTGAGCAAAGCACCGGAAATGTTGATTGTCTGAGTCAAAATGTGGCATTTGTTTGCCAAGTTCAAACATAAATTGCGTATTTGCACTAGCGTTGTCGACCGTAATACCCTGTATTTTATCAACCAAATCATATTCAACTAAACATTCGTGGAAAATAGTTGCAATATCTTCCCCAGTATGTCGACCGTGTGAAGGCATAAAATCAAGGACTATAGATCGATATTTCCACTCGTTGTCTATATAGTGCACAGTGACGCCATAGTAACTCCTACCAGCAATAGAGGTCCATCCATCTATGGTAAATGACATTTTGCACGAGTAATGTTGTAGTCGGTTCTTAACATGAGATTGTAGTTCTTCAAATCGCTCTTTAATCTTCCGTCTGAGAGTTGACCTTTTAGGAAATACCATCATCGGGTTCGGGCAAATGGATCGAAAATATTCTTGTGTATCTTCATCATCAAAAAATGAGAAAGGAAGATATTTTTTCACAATCCAATCAACTGTAGCTGCCACAAAGTTTTCACTGCGGTTTCTAGAAAGTGCTGGCTGAAATAAAATAATAAAACATATTATGATAATTATATGATACAATACAACATCAATACTATGAATATTTTGTTTGTTCGTCGTTTAATTATTATTAATTAACAGCTTTTCACTAAATGTATTATGATAGTATACAGAGTGATCAACCCAAATGGGTCAGTGGGGAGAAGTTAGAAACTATGAGATATAGCGAGATTTGTTATTAGCAACCATGGCTTCGATTTTGGATATAATAATAATGACAGTCAAACTTTTCTTCTAACTTTCATACATAACCGGGAATCGAACCCGGTCGAAGTCTCTGTAAACAAATTCAGTTAATAATAATGACATTCAAACTTTTCTACTAACTTTCATACATAACCGGGAATCGAACCCGGTCGAAGTCTCTGTAAACAAATTCAGTTAATAATAATGACATTCAAACTTTTCTACTAACTTTCATACATAACCGGGAATCGAACCCGGTCGAAGTCTCTGTAAACAAATTCAGTTAATAATAATGACATTCAAACTTTTCTACTAACTTTCATACATAGGTAACCGGGAATCGAACCCGGTCGAAGTCTCTGTAAACAAATTCAGTTATTTTCGTTATTATTGTGAGAAGCGTCGATAGCTTAGTGGTTAAGGAGTCCCTTACTATTGAGAGGTCCCGGGCTCGAATTCTAGCCATTACACTACCGAATGTGAACCCACTCCTAGCACAAGCAATTTAGCTTAGTTGCAGGGGTTACCGGGAATATTAGTAATTAATCGGTCATAATTATGATTCATTTATCTGCATAGACCACTTTTTTATCTACATCGATATTTATGCATTACAAATTGTTTTGTTGGCGCACCAACGCAATTTGTAATGCATGGCGAGATATACGGCTCTGGGTCAGCCGGGGAGAGAAATGTGCACGACAATCTCCCACGCACAACCAATGACATGGGGCGGAAAAAAATGTTAAATAGGTATCTACCTACTTGTTACCAGAATTGCCATACTTTTATATGTTTTGTTGTTGGTAATTAGGTAGGTACCTAACTATAATTACGTATATTAACACTTAGGTAGGTATTTTTTCTTACCTGTCTATTTTCTCCATCTCTCATTAAAAACTTTGATATGGGCCCCTTTGTTGGCTTTTGCTTGATTAGTTGACTTGCAGGAAGTAATAGTCGCGATTCCTTCTCGTGAAAAGACAGTAGATGCTTCCTTAATCCTGAAGTATTTCTGTTCTTCATTTTGATTTCAACTTTCTTATGGTGGCATAACTTACATGTAGCAGTTTCAGTGGCATGAATTATATCGAAAAACTCATCAAATTTACTTTTTAGTCTTTTAGACCTAGTCCAACTCTCACTACTCTGACTAGAACTATTTGAATCTATGTCACTCATTTTAAAACCCGGTTGACTCTAAGCGCAGCTTAATCAAAACCAAAATGCATTTTTATCATGATGAACGCCCTTATATACAGCACATGCCGAAAGGCCAAAAGATACCTACATAACCTACGTTCGGCATCTATTGACAAAAATAATATCCTTCCAAAGACTATAAAAACAGAAACGTAATCTTAACGTAGTATCAAATTCCTCAAATCCAATCTCTGCAATCCGAGCAAAACAATAAAGTGACGGAGGTAACTAAGTGAATTCTATCAAAAGAGGAACGAAATTATTATTAATTGACTTCAACCCACCTTTTTTTAAGTTTTTTTAAGACTATTGCACTAAGCACTAACCCTATTAGGTAGGTTAGGTACTATCCCTGTGATCAAGTAGGTATAATACTATAACATCTATCTATCTTTATGGTGTGGCTACAATATTCATTGCAAGGACTATTGCAGGATTTGCAGGTTGCATGACAACTTGCAGGTTATCGTGTCCGTTCGTTATGAGTTATGACACTTTTGAGCACCCAGAAACTTAATTTAATTAGTCTTTGAAATGTCGGATACCTTTGACTTCAGAGCGGCAAAATCAAAAAAGAAATTCACTTGTCGCAAACTCTTTTAATATACCGCCACGTCTTTGTCGGTAAATATCAAAAATATCGTAGATTTATTGTATTATATGTATTAGCTGTACAGGGGTGAATTCAGGCAGAAATAGAATCTGGATATTCACTTTTTCCGATTTAAATCCATTAAATTCATGGAAATAGAATAATTGGATCACATAAAGTATAACTTTGATTCTCACACAAAACTCTATTTATTTTTAAAGCATTTATGTATCGATTTTATTTTAGTGATAAATAATTTCTGAGAAGTAAACTCATCATCACATTCATTGGTCACCTCTACAATTGGGCTGTTTAATTTTACGTAACGTAAGTATTTGCCGTGCTGGTTTGGTTCCCGGTGTAGTAGAATAGGACCACCCCATCTCTTTTCATGGGTGTCGTAGAAGGCGACTATGGGATAGGGGCTGTTCTACATCCGACAATAAACACACAGCCCAAGACAAAGTGCCCAATCGACAAAATGTTGTTGTTAAATACTCCTCTGCCTACCCCTTTGGAAATTACGGGCGTGAGCATATGTATGTAGGAATGTGTATTACGTATACAGTAATATACTTATATTACTGGTGGTAGAGCCCCGCTGGAACCGTTAGGTGTCAGCATGAATGGGCCGGCTCGACCGGGTAGTTACCACCCTGGCACAGAATATCGACGTAAAATAACAGATCTACTGTTGTGTTTCGTTCGGTGAGTGTCAGTTCCGGAGGCCCAAACTCCCATCCCTCCTCTTCCTCTCTCCCCTTCCGCCTCCTTTATCCTGCCTTTCTCTTTCCACCGTCTCCTTCAGGCGGTAACGCATTAGTAGCAGCCTTGGTGTTGCAAACGTCTATAGGCTACGGTGACCACTTTCCATCAGGTGGGCCGTAGGCATGTTTACCGCCGTAGAAACATAAAAAAAAAAAAAACAGACGTAAACTGATTTTGATGAAACTTTACAGTAATATTAGGTACCTACCTACCTACCCACCTACATAGGCTAGATTTTTTGCAATAACCAACGTACACGTTCAGTGCAGTAAATAGTAACAATATTCAATTTGATAATGAATTAGTAGGTACCTACCTAGTAACCTACCTTGTATTTCAACACTATTTACACAAATAGCAATTAATGAAAAAATAAATATCCGTCCCCTTTCGCCGGTGTCCTTTGACGGCAGCCATAATGTCGTTTTATCTCTATATTAAAATCTTTATTTTAAAGCGGTATCTCTTTGACAAATGTTACACGTGGAGAGTAGGCATAAAGCTTTAGCGTGGCAAGTACATACATTTCCATGTGCCAAATAGGCAAAAATCGGCGGTATAATGGTATACGTACCTACAGTCAGTGATAGTTGATGAATCTTGAGACCTTTAATAGGGGCTGTCAATGAAATAATAGGTACCTACAACAAATGCATAGATCGATAAGTGCAAATAAGTGCAAGTCCTCTTTGTATCTACATGAAGCTTAAATAAATATAAAGGACTTCGAGTCTTGTGTCACATAAGTAAGTAGGTAGGTACCTACTTTACATTGAAACTGCATATTCTCATAATAAGCGTCACGTCGTCGGCGGCGGCGTCGCCAGAACAGAACCGAGTGTCTTTAAAAAACGTTCGTTCCTCTGCCGAATGATAGTGGCTAGTGGCCTACCTACTTCTAAAAATATTTAAACACAAACCATTCATATTACACAGTAATTTAAAACAATTGAGGGACACGCGCCTATTACAGATTATGAATTAAAAAATCGTGTGTGTGTGTGTATCTACTTATTCTCGGGATAAAAAGTAGGTAACCTATGTGTTATTCTAGGATCGAGGCTCTAATGTAACTCTGTACCAAATCCAGAGCCGTTAGCCGTTAGAGCGTGATTGAGTAACAAACAAACATACAAACATCTTCACAAACTTTCACATTGACACTGCGCAAGTCGCCGCTCGCGCTGATTGTCGGTAACTAGTAACTACCGACAATGAGCGCGATTAAGTACCTAGTGTACCTACCTGCCTACGATGAAAAGAACTTCAGTCGTTGGCTAGCGCGGCTTGTGCCACGTCTATATTGGCACGCACGTCAGATATCGGGTCGTACGGCTGCCAGTGGTATGATACATAGGTATAACAACATGTGGCAATTTGTCTCTAAGGGAAAATGGAATAGGTACTAATTACCGCCTGTGCTCTTCATTAACTAGGGCTTTAGGTTCAAGGTCAGTGAAGTTTCCTTTCTATTTACCTACGCTAAACATAGGTAGCTATAAAAACATACTACAAAAAAGCAACAGGTAAGTATGGTGGTAAGTACCTTATCTCATCATCATTCTCTGAGCCTTTTCCCAACTCAGTTAGGGTCGGCTTTCTAGTCTAAGTTGCGGCTAACTACGATATTTTCCGTGAAGCGACTGACGTCGGACCTCCACAACCAATTAATTGGCGATATCGAAGTTCTGTAGTTAGACTAGTCGGACTTTTGAGGGCTCCAACTACCCGTAACGACTGTCACAGATGTTCGTATGGCAACCGGGACCGACGGCTTAACGTGCTGTCCGAGGCACGACCAGACCAATGCAAATACCCATTTTCATGCACACAAATATTTGCACTGAGCGGGGATCAAACCCGCGCTTCCTGCGTACCGGTCGCGTTCACTACCACTACGCCACGGAATAGGTAAGGTACCTACCACAGCCTCCGTCTATCATTCTATCAGTAGGTATAGACGTAGTAGGTACCTAGGTACTATTATTTATTCTGTGGTATAGAAACTAAATACCTAGTACCTACATACTCAGGTATTAAAAATGCTCAAATCTCAGTTTGACTTCACTGCAAGACTGCAAGAGTCTTGCAGACGTAGTCTTGTCTTGCGCAAGTCTTGCAAGGGTCAGTCTTGGTCTTGGTCTTGCAAAAAATAGGTGGTCTTGGTCTTGGTCTTGGTCTTGCAAAACTGCAAGACCAAGACCAAGACTGCAAGACTCTTGTTCTTGCAGTCCGATTTTGGGCAACACTAATGAAAGTCGGTGAATACAGGGTTATTTTTTAATCGTTTTAATCCCGTGAACAGAGTTAAAACCTTACAAGGACTACATGTTATAAATATCGATCCTAGTCAAATCAAAGCCTTATGAAAGTTTTATAGTAGCAGACAACCGCCTGCGCGCATTATTCCCGAGACTTGGCCAAATTGAAAAGAAACATTTCAGAAAACAAAACCGAAAACAGACAAAACAGCAGATTTTCTGAAACAAAACGTTTCAGAAAAAAAATCTGCAGATAATGAATGGGCAATTCACTCTAATATTTCGAAGGTAAAACCACATGCAGAAAATAGCACAAGAAAGAAAACTTTACAATGTAAACGTAGGAACATACAGCAATTTTACAAATAACTAGGTTTTAATGATGAATATTAATAATTTCTTTACAAAAAGTAATGATGACTGTACTGATACTGTTAGGTTGATTTAATACCTATGTTAAAAACTGATTTAATTTAGGATTTCCTACACAGAACTTGGCACCCATATAGATCTCAATTCTTCTGGGGGAAGTCGACAACGACGTATATTCTCAATATTGAACTTGGCTCCGATTTCATATATAAGTTTTGGATGGGATTTTACTTACGTCAGTCGTCGCGTGGAGTCTCTGAGAGTTTTGCAATGAAACATATTATGTATGTATCTAACAGTAAAACCACACGAGCTGAGTCTTACCGATGTGAACGTAAAGACCTATAATCTTTTTTAGGAAGCTACCCAAAGTTAGGAATGAATATCCATGCGTTTTGGCGCTTTTGTACATATTATTGATATCGAATATAGCCTACTTAAGACCAACAAGTCTCCATTGCTATATTCAGCTCTGCCTTTATTCCCAACTTTGTTTTATATCTAACTTATGTTATGTTATGTAAAAGTGAATCAGGGGGATTCACTTTTAAACGAATTCATCGCAGTTTTCAAGTCTGCTTAACTTTCCTTGGAACTTCTTGACTTTTATACTCGATGTTTACATGGGTCACTATTAATTTATTTTCATAAATTACCTCAATTGCCTCCGATGTAAAGTTGGCTGCTGTAGATATGAGATAAAGAGATGATATAAGTGATACGGAATACTCTATGTGACTACGAGTATCTCATCCCATGCATGTCTCACCTACTTGTCTGCTCTTTACACCCAATCATAATATATGTGCAAAGGAGGCCCCAAAAGGCGAATAGATTTTGTAAAAGAATAATATGAGTATTGTGGACATGTTTTTTTTTTTTTTTTATATTTAGGGCACGTCAATTTGGCTTCACCTCGCCTGATGGTAAGCTGTAGGTAAAGTCCAAGAAAGAGGGTCACCATTACATACGCATACCATGTTAACAATGGTGGCACTCAGCTTGACGGCCTCATCAGAAGAGGATTGTCGTCGCAGCACCGCGTGACACCCACCGGTCCCACTAGTGCACTTTCACAATCGTGCACGGTGGTACCAACCCGGCCGAATTTTGTGACAAATTTGTGTCATCAAATTTCTACCACCAGTTAGAATATGAATCACCTAGGTAGGTACTGCAATTCCTTTTTACGTTTAATTTCTTTTTTCCTTACATTACATTCATCATTTTCTGCAGGTGTTGTGCAGAGAGGGTTCACAAAAATACTTACAACTAACATTCAAAAAGCAGCGATTTCTTAATTGCGTGCAAAGTTTGCACTATGAGCCTAGGGTCTATTGTTATTGATTGGTATGTCGACTTTTTCAGGAGCGACTGCCATCTGACCCCCTGAACCCGAGAGGAAAGCCTGCGACAGAGCCTGATCTGTTATTTCGCAGGTGCACTGACTCGCAGGTGAGGTTAGCTTGGGGCCCAAAGATATTGGGGATATAGGGCCAAATACTTACTAATAATATTAAACAGTATTAATAGTACATGGGACACTCAGAAAGTTTTGCGAAAATAAAAAAAAGTGTTCTATAGGTAAATATTTTTTTATTAAATCTTTTCAAAGTACTCTCCACCAGCCTCAATACAAAGTTTCATGCGTTTGAACCAGTTTTCAAAACACTTTTTCCAATCCGCCGCAGTTACCTCGTTTACAGCCTGCTCAAACGTTGACAGCGCATCTTCCGGCGACGAAAATTGTATCCCTTTGAGCTGATTTTTTATTTTCGGGAATAAAAAGAAGTCGCCTAGGAGTTTAACCGGAGTGCTATCCAGGAAGTCCCTCATGTTAAGCGCGGTGTGTGCGGGCGCATTGTCATGGTGGAGTAGTATCCCGCGGAGCCCTGTGTTTGGTCGCTTGTAGCTCACTACAGAGAAACCTTCTGCCAAGCATTTGGTAGTGTACCATTCAGCGTTGATGTTTCTTTGATTTCGTAAAGGGATTGATAACAAGTAGCCAGACAAATTGAAAAAACTCGCGATCAAAATCTTCCCTCCGCTTCTAGATCGCTTCACTTTGGTAGGTGTTGATTCGTTTTTTTTTTTTTTGAAACACCCAAACCGTCGACTGGCGTTTTGTTTCTGGATCATACTGATAATTTCACGACTCATCACCTGTAATGATGTCATAAACACGCCGAGACGCGCCTGCTTCAAACTTGTTTATCATACCACGACACCATTCCACCCGGGCCTGCTTCTGAGCATCGGTGAGATTGTGCGGCACCCAGCGTGAAACTATCCTTCTCACACGAAGATGCACGTGTAGAATCTCGTGAAGGCTTCCCGATCCAATCTGAAGAATGTGCTGAATCTCTTGATATGTGACTCGTCTATTATCTTGGATTAAATTTTTCACTGCTAGCACGTTTTCTTCCGTAACAGCCGTCAAAGGGCGACCACTTCTTTCTTCATCCTCCAAAGTCAGTCGACCGCGCTTGAATTCGTTATACCAACGATACACGGTCGCCTTGGAAGGGCCTTCATCCATGAATGCCATTTGAAGTCTATCGTACGATTCGTCTGGTTTCAGGCGACACTTGAAATCGTAGAAAATCATAGCGCGAAAATGTTCCCGACGCAGATCCATTTTTCAATGAGACACAATAATTGAAATTATCTTGCAAAAAATGCAGAGAGAAATTTTGGAATTGGAACGTACTTATTTTTTCTCATAAATAATCATATTTTAGAAATAGATTATAACTGACCAATCTCTCATATATAAAAACTTTTTTTCGCAATACTTTCTGAGTGGCCTGGTATTTTAGTGGACCTTCATAGTGTGAACCCATTCTATAGTTGGGCACCGGTTTTCGCTCACCTCCAGCACGCCATTGTATCAAACAGAATACCTACATAAATTGCGTTCGAGCGCACTGACTGCGCTAAAATCATAGCAACGTTACGTTTACTCGTATAATTACATATTTAAACTGGGCAGGCGTTGTATTAGTTCTATTAATTTTCAAACCGAATTTTATTTATTTACTTAGTGGTGTATTAAATAAAATATTTAATGAATATTTACAGAGGAATTTTTGATTCATTGATCAGTGCGACTAGCTTATTGGATACGATGATGCTGTGCAATATGAAATTATTTTTAAGAAAACTATTACAAGACATAAAAATATCTTCTGAATGAAATTTAAAAAATCCATACCTTCGTAAACAGATCACAGGACACGGTATGGAACACCTTCCCGTAGATACAGATGTCTTTGCCAATATCTAAATCTTTCCAGTGCCAGTAGTCACCGATGTCGTTCTTTGGGATCTTGCCCCTTTTCACCAGTCTCCCTTGCCATATTCCCGAATTCTGTAAAAAGATATTATTGAATATTAATAATTACTTATTCATAACATGTTTACAATCTTACAAATCAATTCGCTAAGTCAAGAGCGAAGATACTTGCAGAGTTACGAGCGCGTGGCAACGCATTGATTGACTTCTGGTGTAGCGAGCCGGTCTGACCAATGTTCTGAATTGTTAGAGTGATTAACTCCAAAAGGAACATCCCTCTATGCGAGAAAAATTGCATGAACTATTTTTAGATTCTACACTTAATTAAATTAATTACAAAAGTTATCTTTGTGACTACGACAGACACGTCTAAAAAATCTATACACACATACATACCTATGTATGTATGTATAGATTTTATTTATATGTACCTACATATAAATAAAATTGGAGTGTCTGTTTGTAATATTGAAATAATCGTTTATTACTACATTTTACTACATGTATATGAATATATATACGGTACATACACCAAAATAACATTTTTTAACATTTTTGTCTGTCTGTCCGTCTGTCTGTCTGTCTGTTTGTTCCGGCTAATCTCTGAAATGGCTGGACCTATTTTGACGGGACTTTCACTGGCAGAAGAGTAACATAGGCTACTTTAATTTTAGGAAAAATAATTAGGGTTCCGCGCAAAAAACTAAAACCCTAAATAATCCACGCGGGCGAAGTCGCGGGCACAGCTATCAAGAATATAAACCTACGTGCCGTTTATATTAAAAGAGGAACGAATTAATTTCAAACCATTTAATAACTATAGCAATCAGATTTATTTTTACCTGTGTCAGATTTTTAAAACCGGCTAGATACCAGATTGACAAAATGGACCTTTATATGCGCTAGTCGCTTGAACGAGTAAAAACTTTGTATTTTATTCGTCGCTACAATATGATAAATTTATCTGCCATCCAAGCAAATATTAGTTAAATTAAAAGTTGGCAAAGGTACTCCCGAAGTATGCCAGTTGACTAACTACTTACCACAACTTTTCGGTCGAAGACATATCGCAAGATGGTGGTTCAAAGAAGCGTCCGGAAAGTCAGAAAGAGCATTGCTACCACAATCACAACTAATATAAGTCAACGCCTTATTAAAGGAGCATGGAAAAGTAAAATAGGAAGGCAAATGGCCAAAAATGAAGGGGAAAGTCAGTCACTGCTAAAAATTTATATGGATAGCATAGTGACTGAAAGGACCACAACCTATTAATTTTAATTCTATCAAGGTAGCAATCAGACGTCCTATCAATCATCATCCACTCCAGTGTGCACTAGCCAATCCTGATTACATCCAAACTTTGCACTTTGGAACCGAGGGACCCCTCCTACTCCTTGTCAGAATTTGGTTTATCGTGGCTTTTACCGAAGTGACTGCCTTCTGGCGTGTCGCCCGTCAATTAGTAAGGGTACTCTGGCTTCAAGCTAACCTCACCTGTAGTGAGGTTAGCTTGAAGCAAAAGCTCTGAACATCAGACCAGCTAACATTGGCGACTCCGTCGTGTTGTTGGGGATCAAATACTACCTTCCTGAAGATAGACACACACGGAAACACGAGCGCCGCCATTCTGGATGTACTTCATCACATGCACCCCTAGGACATAATTTCAAATAAGAAACAGAGTGGTTGCTTATTTGAAACCCTATTCGTTTAGCCCGTAGGTATATTATAGGCTAATTTAACTTCCTAATATTACCTTTCAGTATCTTAACTGGAATGCAAAACAGACATATTTATGGTTTTGAGACTATATAGTAGCAAACATGTTTATTGAGATGAAATCTTTTTTCTGCAGGAAAAGCCGGCTGGCTGGCCATTCACCATGCCCGGTGCGAACAATGCATCATGCAACCGACTCGCATGGTATTCATACCGAGACAAATGCGTGCTCATTTGCTAGCTCCGTTTCAGATTCTCTCACAATTGCTACACAATTCCATAGCGTATTTACGTAAATGCCGTGAAATAAAATCTATAGAAATAAATAAAATAAATAAATATTCTACGACATTCTACACAGCGCTTTCTAGACCCAAAGTAAGCATAGTTTAACTAGCTTGTGTTATGGGTTCCAGAATGCGGATAAACATACTTATATACTTTTTTTTTGTTGTAAATACATACATATTATACATAGAAACACCCAGACCAATGCAAATAGACATATTCATGCATACAAATATTTGCACTGAGCGGGAATCGAACCCGCGCCCCCTGTCGTAGCAGTCCAATGCACTACCGCTACGCCACACAGGCCGTCATCTGAAATAGCACTTCAGCTGTTCATTTTGTTGAAGTTGTTTCCAATAATTATTATTGTTTATGAAACTATAACGTGGGGGCTCGTGGCTATAGTCTATAGTCCCTATTAGGTGTATATCAAGGTCCTGAGTCAACAGGATAAAAAATGTGGGCAAATTTAGTTTTTTGCGAAAACTTGTAAGTACCAAAATTTACATTAATATTCAACTTTTTTTTCCTTGTAGAAATTTTAACTTTACTTTTTTAATATAAAAAAGGAAAAGGTCAAAATGGAAGTCAATGTGGGAGGCCTATGTTCAGCAGTGGACTTCCTACGGCTGATATGATGGTGATGATGATGATGATTTTAATATAATAATAATTTATTTTAATTTTAATATTAAATTAATTATTTTGAAATTCTAGGTCAACCGGAAGTAGTCTATAAGTTTTGGGTAATAAAAACCCAATAAAAAAAGGTGGAAATTAAAGGGTGTCCCCATAGGGGCCAACCGTACTATTATATGTATATATAATAGTACGGTATAAATATAGTACAATAGTATTATTGTACTATATTTCGGGCCAGCGTATTACATACTGTTAAACAAATATATAGTACGCAAATATACTATATTTTTAAAAACGAAATCTAGCAAATCTTTTGTTAAAAAATTTACGAACGGATCTTTACATTAACTTTAGACCATGCTTTTGACTGATTCTATTGTCATAGTATTACTATACTTATAACTCATTTAGATCATAGACCCTGGGTTTGTTGCGATGTGATAGTGTGTATCTGAATGCTAATTGTATCTGTCTTAATGCGTCTACGTCAAATTAACATCTTCAAATTAAATTCGATCTGCTTTATTTTGTTTTAGGATTTTAATAGGTAATTACTTTCTATTAGATTAGTAGTGAGTTTACTTACAAAACTACGCGTGAAAAATGGCAGGATATTTTCCAAAAAACTGAAAATAACTTGCAAAATTTATTTAAAGTACCTAATTTCATTTCTGCTTTCTATTCCCACCACGTCAGCAAGAAGGATATTTCTGATCATGAATTCTAAATGGCAATGGCAATAACAGAAGTACCAAGTGTTTCATTAATAAGAAATTAGCTTTTGATTTACATTAATATAAGGCATTTTTTGTGACACTTTTATTTTAGACAAACATTGTTAAAAAATGCAAGAGGTGCAAAAAAAAATCCGTTCCCGCAGGGGGAACGCACAGGTAGATTTCGTGAAGCAATTAATATGACCTATGCTTCTTCTATGACCCACGCCGAGCGCATTTTAGGTAGATTTCGATGAACGCGTTCAACACCTTGCCCTGGAGTTGCATTAGGGAGGCGCTCGTGTATCACGAAGTGCCTCTCTACCTCCGCCGCATAGTCGGGGCGTATTTGACGGAGAGAGCCGTCATCTACCCAACCGTGACCGGTCTCGGTCGGCGTGAAATGTCGTGCGGTGTTCCACAGGGATCGGTCCTGGGGCCGCTCCTGTGGAACATCGGATACGACTGGGTGCTTCGCGGTGAGCTCGTAGGCGGTGCCGCCGTCACGTGCTACGCGGACGACACGCTCGTGACGGCGTGCGGGGCGACGTACCGCGAAGCGACCCGAAAGGCCACGACCGCGGTTGCCCAAGTCGTTAGGCGGATCCGGCGGCTGGGTCTCGAGGTGGCCCTGCATAAAACCGAGGCCCTGTTCTTCCATGGGCCTCGGAGCAAGCCACCCGAGGGATCCAGTCTCATCGTGGGAGGAAATCGCATCGGCATCAAGCCCCAAATGAAATATTTGGGGCTCGTGCTCGACGGCCGATGGGACTTCGGAGAGCACATCCGAAGTCTGGCCCCCAAATTGAAGGGCACAGCTCTTGCTCTGGCTCGGCTGTTGCCCAACATGAGGGGGCCCGATGACTCCTGCAGGAGACTTTACGCGGGGATCGTGCGGTCCATGGCCCTGTATGGGTGCCCAATATGGGCGGAGGCCCTGAGGACCAGAACTGTGCGGATGCTGCGCGCTCCGCAGCGAGTTCTGGCCATCAGGGTCATCCGAGGGTACCGCACGATCTCCTTCGAGGCGGCGAGTCTCCTTGCCGGAAATCCGCCATGGGACCTGGAAGCGAGAGCCCTTTCGCAACTGTACCAGTGGCGAAAGGAGGCGCGGGAGCAGGGATGGAACCCCGAGCCTCGAGAAATCGAGGCCGTGCAGTCCCAGCTCCGCCAGGCCATCGTGGTGGAGTGGAAGGAACGACTTGGGCAACCAAGCGCAGGGCACGCCGCAATAGCGGCGGTAAGGCCCATCATGGAGGATTGGCTGGAGAGGCAACACGGAAGCCTCTCCTACCGACTGACGCAGGTGATCTCAGGGAAGGGGTGCTTCGGGGACCACCTGCATCGGATCAGGAAGGAGCCAACGCCTGAGTGTCATCACTGCGACGCGAGCGAGGACTCAGGGCTGCACACGCTGGCGGACTGCCCGGCGTGGGAGGCGCCGAGGCGTGACCTCGTGGCAGCCATCGGGGTGGGAGTCCTCTCGCTCGGCAGCATGATTGCGGCAATGGTGCGGAGCGCGAGCGCGTGGGCCGCCGCCGCCTCCTTCTGCGAGCATGTAATGCTCGCGAAGGAGGTGGCGGAGCGCGCCCGGGAGAGACTTAGAACTCTCCCGGTCCGCCGAGCCCGCAACTAGCTCGCCGCGCGTCGCAGGCAACTCAGGCGCCGGAGGTCGCTTAACGACCTCCGTCCTCCATGAGCGCAGGCCTGGGGGTGGCGGGTGAGGCCACCTGTCACCCCAGCAGAAGCAGGCCGGGACGGTGGGGCGACTAGCTCCCCTCCCCCAAACCGGGGCAAGACGGGGACACCGTGGTTCCCAAACCCGAGGGGGCCATCTCGAAACCGGAGATGGCCCAGGGTCAGTCGGGGTGCGAGGGATATGCTCTATGGGCAACCTTACACCCCGGCGTCTGTAGACCCGAGACGGCGTGCGGTTTTAGTCGGTTCAAGCCCGACATAACCGCCCCCGCTGGCACGCGGGGGGGTATCCGAAGGGATTTCCGCACGATAAAAAAAAAAAAAAAAAAGGTAGATTTCGATGAAATCGATCTACCTATTGGTTTCTTGACTACTGTCGAATTTAAAAAAAAATTCTTCATAGGAGGTCTAGTTATGACCCCCTGAGTCCGAAATGACCACGTATGTATGGTTCCACTTCCCAAAATTTGCGGCACTCTCACGGTCGCATTTTTGCCCCGATCGCTTTCAAACTGCGGTCAAAAATTGCGTTAGTTAGTTTAAGTTCGTGAACGGGTGGATACCGGCCTAATGGGACGGTAGGGTCTCACTTTTTGTGAAATCAGTTTTTCCTCAAAATTTCACGTTCCATGAAAGATATTCGAACCGTTCTAATTTTATCCCATAGTATACATGAATACCAACAACTTTTAGTTATAAACCTATAAGACTAAAACTTTAACTAAAAGTGGAGGGGGGGGGGGGGGGAACCAACATTTTTCGGGAAAAAAATCATAACTTCTAACCGGTGAACATTCTTGTAGTCGGAAACATTTTTAATCGATAGGCCATTTTTAAGTCTAAAATAAATGTCTGAAAAGTTTTTCGCTAAAAGTTACCGTTTTCGAGAAAAAAAAATTAGCTCGTTTAGTAGCGCAGTCTGCTGATTCCTCTGCTCTATTTAGGGATCAAAATAATTTTGGGATGAAACTTAAGAAACCATCGGAGCTTTATAAACACCTTAGAGTTACCAAAACCCACATCTTAGGTAAATCCCAAAATGAGACAGTTAGGGCACTCCCGAAAGATAATAACGCGTCTGAGCTTGAATCTAGACTCCTATTCCATAAACAATTTATGATAGGGGCCCAGTCCAGCAGAGTGGGGTTGGGAGTACGAGAGCCAGAAAGGGACCAGGATATACTTAAGTCTTTTCTAAAACAAGACGAAAATGATATATATCGAGTGCACGCGATGAATTTGGAAATCCAAAATGAATGGTTGACAATGGGAGAGTTCTGCATACCGATGGCCTTAAAGTGGCGCACATTGATCTATGACTGGTCGCCGGCCCTGTTAAAATTCTATCTTAACGCCTTTCAGATGAACCTCCCAGACCAGAGTAATCTGGTAAGGTGGGGGAAAGCCACAGAATAACAATGTTATACTTGTGTTGAGGCCATAGGGACGGCTAGACACATATTAGTAGGATGTAGGGTGCTTCTCGATAGAGGCCAATACTCACGCCGCCACGATAAGGTGCTTATCATCATACGTGAAGCAATGAGTCTGGCAGTAGCTAGAGCCCAAAAAGGATTGACTACTAACAGACGTCATATCAACTTTGTGTCTGAAGGTTCATCCATAACATCCAGGAACAAACCTTATTCAATCTTAGATACTGCCCCAGATTGGACTCTCCTAATCGACACGTATGAAAAGCACAATAAAATTCCGGAGGATGTTGGGGTTTCGTCATCTAGACCTGACATATTCCTTTATTCTAAGAGGTAAAAACATATGGTTCTTGTGGAACTTACTGTACCGTGGGAAACAAATATACCAAAGGACCACACAATAAAGAAAAATAAATACTATGATCTCACAAACGAATTATGGTTAATTTGTATGCAGTGGAAGTGGGAGCGAGAGGTATACCAGCAAAATCTCTCTATAACCTACTTAAAGATCTAGGTCTATCGAGAGCTACAATAAGCTCATTACTAGGACGAATGTCTAAAGCGGCACTAGGAGGTTCGTATCAAATTTGGTTAGGCAGGGAGGGGAACTTGGGTAGTGAAGGTGAGTGTTGATGTACATCAACAAAAGGGGCCACTTTTAAACCTACACTTGGGTCGCAAGTCCCAGGCACTGTCCCGAGTTCCCAACTCAGCAACGCGATGGACCCGGCACCCGCACGGAGAATCCATGGATTGCTAAGAATATCGGTCTGTCGGCGAAGAATTGTTGGCAGCCCTACCCCATACATACATAGTTGACGCTAATTGAGATAGTCCGCTGAGTTGTATGGGCGCTCATACATATTAGTGGACTAGCTTAGTTGGCACCAACCTCAAATAAGGTAAATAAACAAAATTGTGCTATTGTGTGAAAGAAAATGAAGGAAAATATTAATTGCAATATTAATGTAGTTACCCACATAACAAAAAAATATCTGTAAGTCTATCTGGCTAGACTAGAAGGTCTTTTTTTGAGTTTTGTATGAAAACCTCAGTGCGCGAGTCTAACTCGCACTTGACCGGTTTTTTGGAGAAGGTTAGGCTATTAAAGTACTTCGCACGGATAGTTACCGAATAACCGAAATAAAATTTGTATTCATAGACCACTTGAAGGGTGATTCGCTAGTCTGCTGTATAGCTCTCACGCTAGGTACCCTTTAGACAAGACTAACCCATTGTTACAAAAGGAACTATGAATAATATACGGCCTCTGTGGCGTAGCGGTAGTACATTCGACTGCTACGAAAGGGGGTGCGGGTTCGATTCCCGCTCAGTGCAAGTATTTGTATGCATGAATATGTCTACTTGTATGTATTCACAAAAAAGTATATAAGTATGTTTATCCGCATTCTGGAACCCATAACACAAGCCAGTTAAACTATGCTTACTTTGGGTCTAGAAAGCGCTGTGTAGAATGTCGTAGAATATATTTATTTATTTAAATAATCTGATGAGATACTATTCTTAGTCATTGCGACTCCTTTAGAAATGTCCATGTTTTATAGAACAAATAGCTTTTGAAAGCGTTATCCTATATTTGTTAGAACTTAATTCACTTTATACAGCCGGTTAAAGTGTAACAATACATTATGAATTGCAATATTCTGCAGTCCTTTTACTTAAGCATATAGACATGAGTCTGATAGGATGTTTATTGTATTCATACCAAATCTAATCCGCTTTGAAAGGTTTCCTTTTATGTTCTCATGCACTATTATAATAGAAAATATTCTGTTAAATAATAAAGGTAACGGAGATCCTCAAACAACAGTAACTAGGGCCTAGTCAATCAATATTTAAATGCATATGTAATTAGATTTCATTTTTAAAAGCCATTCGAATTTGGAGCATCAAAATGAAAGAAGAAAAATGTATGAACACCACTGATTTCCACTCAATGACTGTGAATGAAAAAGGTCACCAAAATAGCCGTCGATTAGAAATTTCGTAATTTAACGTTGGAGCTCAATAAAGATATTAATTTGGCCACACCACTGACCATCTGAATACATTTTGCATGCCAGCTCCCAAAATGTTAAGCATTGTTAAATGAGTGACAGAATAGTAAAAAAAATAAAAATAATTCGTGTTTTGTAATTTTACTCCCACGAGGGAAAACTAAAGACCCGACATAACCGCCCCCACTGGCACGCGGGGTGTATCCGAAGGGATGTCCGCATGATAAAAAAAAAAAAAAAAAAGGGAACACTAAAGAAAGATACAAGTGTGGATTAAATTAAAACAGCTAATATGCTGTTGAAATTTTAATTATATTTTTAATTTAACTAGCTATATTTAGTAAGTTGTAAATGTATACAAACAATGTGAGTGCAAAGATAAAATTGATAGCTATTGAAGAAAAACATCGTTTGATAAATTTGTCCCTACGTAGAAAGCTCTCCTTAGGAAAAATTTCAAACTAGGCCCAAATAGTATATTTTTGGAATACGCAATTTAATGCACCCGCTCACGTAACTTGAGCAAATAAAACGTTCGAACTAGAAGAAGGTTCATTTACGAGGTTTCTAATATTAAGGTGCCGAAATATTTTAGTGCGGTTGGTGTCGACAGTGCGCTGGGCATGCTTAATATAATACTGTTTTACAAAACACATGGCGCCTCCAATAGCCGCGTAGAATAACAAATATGAAAAAGAGTCGATACATACGTATAAGTATTGTTACGGCAAAAATAAACGAAGGACACAGATACTATGTAATAACAGATGCCGCAAGATTTTCAAAATAAATTGTTATAAGAATGCTACTATGGATAGAATATGGTGGCATGTTCTTCCCCTTCCTCTTCATGATCAACTTCATCTTCTGTGATATTATATTTCATAGCACTTCCATAATGAATTCACAGGTTTAGAAGACGAAATATAGCTTTTATCAGACTTGACCAATAATGAACTGAATTTACTACCTACTGTCTTGGGGATTGAATGGACACCACCGGTGGATCATAGGGCTTGAAAAATACCCCCGACACCACCGGTGTTGTCATTCGGTGGAACCACGGGTCCGTAGCGAAATTTTATTGTGTGGCTACGAAAGTTGACATTAATATAACTGTTTTTGAAAACAAGCTAATTTATATAAAGAAGGAGTTTATCTTCATAAATCGTGTAATTCATATCAACTATCGATTTATCACCCCCGAAACCGTTGTATCCTAAGTTTCATGAAAATCGTTGGAGCTGTTTCCGAGAGTCAGATTATATATATATTATATACTAGCCGTTGCCCGCGGATTCGCCCGCGTAGAGTCCTGATCCCACGGGAATATTGGGATAAGCCTATATATATGATACTCAGGTATAATGTAGCATTCTAATGCCGGATTTGTTAACATTTAATATTTATTACTCCGCTCCCTTGGGTAGTAGCGTGATGATATATATCCTATGACACTCATAAAAATGTGGTTCCCATTGGTAAAAGAATTTTCAAAATCGGTTTAGTAGATCCAGAGATTAACTCCCAAAACTCACAACATCAAAAACTTTATAATTAGTATAGATATATATACAATACATATATATATATATATATATATATATATATATATATATATATATATATATATATATATATATATATATATATTGACAGTTGCCCGCGACTTCATCCGCGTTAAATTCCTAATAGATCAAGGTATGTTTACTTCTCCAGTTACGAACCCAGCATGTATTTTAGGTTACCTATTTTATCGTTATATTTATAATCATTTATCTTGAAGAAATAGTAATATATGAAGAAATAGTAATAGTCAAAAGGTTTATATGTTACATCGAAATTAATTCTACCCAGTTCCCTAATATAATAGCGTGATGATATTTATTATCAAAGGTTGAGTCTCTAATCAATAATCTTTTACACGTAGGTAACTCTGTAGTTTCGAGATTTCATATTTTACTACCGAGTTATAGTGAGAATTTCGTGATGATCTGATTTGTAATAATAAAGGAATCATCAATAATAGATTTAGTCGATTTTACCATCCTGTTCCTATCACACTTATAATAGCGTGATGATATTTAGTGCAGTTTATGACTATACTCTAGAAGAATGTTCATGCAAAATTTCAGCTGAATCTTTTCAACGGTTGTCAAGTGATGCTGGGACATCGATAATAAAAGCAGACAAACAGATAAACATTTAATTATATGTATAGATACAAGAATTGCTCGTTTAAAGGATTAGGTGTAATGACGTGATACGCAATTATCTAAAAAATATTATCTGTTTTTTGTCTTTCAAGGCTACTTTTATCGATCGTAGTGATTAATCGTATAATCGTTTTATATATGCCCGCGAACACAGTTGACAAAGCTATCAGCTAACAACGATAATATCGGTCACCAACATATGTCGCTATTGGTACTGGAAGGTAATTTATCGTAAAAAAAAACCGCCTAATCTATTTGCAATATATCTGCGACAAAGACAGTTGATTAAATTATTGGTAGGTAGCGTTCTTGCAAATGTATCTGAATAAGCAGATGGCGGCTTTGAATCTCATCTACATATTTGAATCCGCTCTTGAATATCGTTTAAAGGTTGATACTGTAGAAAATGTGATTTTCTAGGTAGGTAAAAATAAACGTTTGAAGATCCACATCGGTGCGATTAAATTCTATTAGTTAACAGTGTCTAACAATAAGATGGTTGATAAATATGAAGTTTTATTATTTATTATACAAATATTTGTATCGTAATGCTAATGACTATATCATCGGATTAATACATAATTGAGGGATTACGGCTTCTAACCCTACTTGGTGCACTGCACGCAGATTGGGGCATCCCATTCCAAAATGTGTCCTTTTTAAAAAAAGACGAGGTAGGAAGCGAGTAACACTTAGGAAAAGTCATACCATCTACCATTAAATTTGATATATGTGCTAAAGTTATAGGTACGATGCAACCTTAACGAGCTCCGTCCTCCATGAGCGCAGGCCTGGGGGTGGCAGGTGAGGCCGCCTGTCACCCTAGCAGAAGCAGGCCGGGACGGTGGGGCACCGTGGTTCCCAAACCCGAGGGGGCCATCTCGAAACCGGAGATGGCCCAGGGTCAGTCGGGGTGCGAGGGATATGCTCTATGGGCAACCTTACACCCCGGCCTGTAGACCCGAGACGGCGTGCGGTTTTAGTCGGTTATAGCCCGACATAACCACCCCCGCTGGCCGGCGGGGGGTATCCGAAGGGATTTCCGCACGAAAAAAAAAGAAAATAGAGAAAAAAAAAGGTACGATGCAAGCATACAAAAAAAAATATTTTTAGAGAAACTCATCTTACAGGTTTCCTAGCAAAAAATGACCGCAAGAACTATTTTATCTTAAAAATCTTAAAACATCATGTAGAGGAAAAATTGCTTTCAGTTCATAACTTATGAAAATATGATATGAACACATACTAATGTATGTGTTCATATCATATTTTAGCGGAGTAATATCATGTGGTTAAGTTTACGCCTAGTTCTGAAAGGGGTTGAGGTCAAATGAGAAATGGCAACCCAAGATACAAAGGAGTCGTATCTCTTTTAGACGTAAAATATAATTTATCTAAAAGCAAGTGAATGAAACTCTAAGACATTGCTCGCAAGAACATATTCCTCGCTATATAAATCTTAAGGCTTTCACGGCCGGCGTTGCATGTAGAATGTACTGCTCCCGGGCTGTTTGGCTCGTTGACGTCGTTCCTCAGCGGCGTCCCGACCTGTACCACTGAAGATGTCGACCGCAGTGATGGATGAAACGTCTAGAATACAAGTTTCCGATCGACCACGGCCAAACAGCCCGGAAGCAGTACATTATACATATTCCTCGCTAATTTAAAATTTAATTTCAAAATGTCTGTTTTAATGGAAAGGCAAGAAGAAATGTCATTGAATTTAAGCTATTATACCCAAAAAATCTATACTATCTAATTTTTTTCGTGCGTAAATTCCCCCGGTTACACCCCCCGGCCAGCGGGGGTAGTTATGGCGGATTCCAACCGACTAAAACCGCACGCCGTATCTGGTCTTCAGTTGTGTGAGGTGGCCCCTAAAGGCATTTCCCTCCGCACCTCGGCTGACCCAGAACCATCTGGGTAAAGGTGTGTAATTATTCACATCTTGCCGAGTGCGGCAAGCGATCCAGTGAATAAGTTATTAAGTTTGTACAAACAAACATATCATCATCTTAGCGTTGTTCCCGGTTGCATGTGAGGCGTTCGCCTTGGAGCCCGAGATTCAATACGTGTCATTATTTAACCAACTTCTTTAATAAAGTAAACTGATATTTACTCTACATTTTTTTTCTCTTTATTCATTCATCCCACGGTTAAGTTAAAGGCACCAATTACATAGTGATGTCCTAATGTGAGAGATTTTGTTCTTTAGGCCGTGCACTCAACGGCAGTGGGTTGGTGATGGCGGTGCTGGGTGACAGTAAAGGCGAGGCGATGGGCCTCTACAATTTAACTGCGTATTGTTTGACAGCTTGCGGTGCGGCTCAGGGCACCGTGTTTGCCATTAACGCTAATAATTTAACTTGGCATAAAAGGGAAATCTGCACAAAATTGAATTATCGTGTCTGTGTCGTACGAGAGCACCGAATTATAGGACAATCGATATTAGATTATACTGCTACAGCATTCATTTACGCCATTCTAATGGCACCGTGGGATGGTCGTAATTCGACCTTTTTTTGAGGTTGTCAGAAAGTTAAAACTTCTTTGCATTTCTTTTATATTTTTGTTATATACGTTAGCTGTGAACATATGTCATAATACGTTTGACATTGGCGATATAAATTAACATGGGTGTGTGTGTTCCAAATGCATGGTAGTGCGTGTAATGTTTTTCTTAGCATTCTGCACTTCTACTCCATATAAGGGAGTCCTCGGCAATGAGACGGGGTGAAACCTCTTGAGTCGAAGTAAGTCCTCCGTGTATGGGGTGAATGCTGCGTAGACGGGAGAGATGTGCTCTCTTTATGTGGACCGTATATGCCATGGGCAACTGCTACGTAGACGGGAGAGATGTGCTCTTCTTACGTGGACCGAATGTGCAGTGTGCTATGCCTTAGAGGCTGATATGGCCGTAGGGTAACCAGGCTGCAGCGGTCGCTGCATGCTGTGGTATCTCAGTTGAGGCCGAAGCTGCTGGATGGCAAAGACTTAATTACCGCTCATGGGGAAGAAGTGAATAGGATGTTGGCGATAGGAACGCTGCTGATATGTTCAGCGAAGGTCAAATGATCATATCACGTCGGGATCGCCACTGTGGAGGAAAGGTGTGTGATGTGCTCTTCTTACAAGGACCGTAGTTGCAGTGGGCACTAACTGCTATGTAGACGGGATAAATTTGCTCTTCTTACAAGGACCGTAGGTGCGGTAGGCACTGTCATCGGGGTCACCAATGTGGAATGTGATGTTCCACCAACACAAAGGAGGATCCTCCGACCAAGCAAGGTGATCACGCCTGGCGGGCCGCGGCCCAACGGTTATCGTTGGGATGTTGTATATATGTTATACTAGCACGCGAACTTCACTTTCGCGATTCAGGATTGGTAGTGATGTAGTAGTATCTAAGTAGTTCAACTTGTTGACGCTAGGTGGCACTGGGTATATTATGTGGTATCGCCACATGCCCATTAATATTCTTTCGGTTTATTATTTGCAAATAGGTTTCGTTCTTTTCAGCAGCAGTCGGGTTATTGATCCTTTAATCATTTATTTTATTTTATGCTTTTTATTTATGACACATACCTATATACATTTTTGTAATTTCCATCTAATTTCCTTCATTTTGATAGCCTCCTCGATAACTTTGAGTGAAAATATTTTATTGACAACATATATTTTAGCGCCAAAAATCTAGCGTATAGTTTTTGTTCACATTTTTTGTACCCTATGACACTCGGGAGATAAATACCTTTCATTTGAGACCTCATTTATTGAAATCCAGCTGTTAGGCCTACATACGCGCGTAATCCATTCCATCTAATCCATCCATCCCTCGCTGGCGCATTCAGGTAAAAATGTTATAAAAGGTATTTATTGTCTTCTCTTAACAAAGTTTTTCATCCAACATAGACTGTGATATGAATACTGTGACTGTGACTGAAAGTTTAAAAAAGGGCAAATTGGTATTCTATAGATTTAGTTCGGAAAAGTGAACATCCAGGACGGGACTTGAACCCGCGACCAGTCCCTGTTCAAGTCCCGTCCTGGATGTTCACTTTTTTCGTACTATATCTATAAGAAAAGTTATTACTAATTGTAAGGATTTAGATCGGAAAAAGAGAATATCTAGAATGGAACTTAAAACCGCGACCAAGTAAGCATACAAAATGCTTAAAAATTTAATTGAATTAATTATAGTATGGCCGCTGAGTTATTACCGATTTGACACATGACGAATTGACAATACTAGTGAAGTGACTGAACCAGTAACCCTAATATCATTTGGGAACAGTTTGTTTTTAAATATTCTAGTATAGTGTGTAATTAAATAAAATCAAAACAAATAATAGTTAAAGACACAGGTTCTTTATTAGGTGGAGTATCTTTGATGGGCGTAGATAATTGGTCGAGGACATATCAAAATAAAACAAATTTGTAAACACTGTTACACATTTTAATGAATAGAGTAGGTACAAGATGTTTTAATAAATGACTACCTATCATTTATTAAAACAATTATTCAGACTCTGAACCAGATTCGCCAGAGCTGTCATCGCTATCAGTCAGTTGTATGACAATTTCATTGTCTATAATGGTGTCCACTCTTATATCGCGTTCATAATCTTCTGTTATTAGTTTTCGAGTCTTTTCGACGACCTTGACCCAATCTTCTTTCGTTATTTTGCTGCAAGCATCTTTTAATAGACCCATCATTTTATTAGTACTGAATGGCGGAGTCGTATTATTACGAGCTGCGTAACCTGTAATGTAAACATTAAATAACGTTAATTTATTACATTAAATAAATGAAATGTTACACAATTACCTACATGTAAGGGACATGAGATATTTATTTCTTAGTTATGTATCTTTTTACTTATATGCTGAATATTGGATGTTATAATAGTACAAATTATTCATATTCATAACTTATGCGATAAAAAACAATACCTTTGATTTGTGCCCATCTTAGCTCAATGGCATTGTACTGGCAGTGATAAGGAGGAATTCGAAGTACCCGATGTCCATGTGCCAGAGCTATCTCATCTACTTCATAACGGACTCTTGATGATTTATTTTCGCGTACCAACTTTACTAAGTCAGACTTTAGCAATTCGGCAGTAGTTTCAATTCCATTTTGGTGTAGCCATGCTAGGAGATCAGCTTTATTGTAGGCCTGAGTAGGCGCTTTATTCACTTGTTTCGAGTGATATGAAGCGTTGTCCATTATTATGATAGAAGGCTCTGGCAGGCTGGGTAATAATTGATTTTCGAACCAATTCGTAAAAGTGTCTGTATCCATCTCCTCGTGGTAATCGGAAGTACTTTTTGACGCGAAAGCCAGCAGTCCATTTTCAAAGAAACCACTTCCAGCAGAACCGGCGTGACAAATTATCAGTCGCGATCCTTTTCCAATTGGAACCTTTGAGGTTGATGCTTTTGTTTCGTCAGTCCAAGAGCGTGACACAGTGTGGTTCGCATTTAACCATGTTTCGTCAACAAAAACGACGTTGTCCCAAGACTCGATTTTTCTGGCTTCTCTTAAAAAGTCACTTCTTTTAATTATTAAATCAAATCTTTCCATTAATATTTTCCTTTTATTCGTTTTTTTTATATTCAAATCCAATTTCGTGCAATAGTTTTGACAACGCCGATTTACCGCCTTTAAACAAGCCAGCTTCTTTTAAAGAGACCAAAAGCAAACGTCTAGTTGGAAACTCGTTCCTTTAAACAAGCCAGCTTCTTTTAAAGAGACCAAAAGCAAACGTCTAGTTGGAAACTCGTTCCTAGTATAATAACCATATATGTGGTTTCTTATTGCATCTGCATCAAAAACATCAACACCTGTCACGGGCTTTTGTCTTCGTTTTTTCTTAGGAGTGCGTAAAATATTATCTTCACTTCCAGAAGCACCAAATTTTTCTTTATTTATATTATATAGTGTTTTTGCACCAATTCCAAGAGCTTGTGAAACCCGATCTTTCACTTGAGTGACAGGAATCAAAGGGCCGCCATTTTGTGACTCACGCTCAAAGTAATCCTGTAGCTTTAGTAAAAGCTCACGACATTCACTATTCAATGTTTTTCCTCGTTTCGGCATTTTCAACAAAATTACCAAACACAAACAAAATTAGTCCAATAAAGCGCAACGATAAACAGGAGAAAGCCGAGTTAAAAAACAACGGTTACACAAGAGAACGTAGTCTGTGCGCACGAGAGTACGGAAGACGACTAAACAGATTAAAATAGCGGTGCTAAGGATGTTGCCAGAATAGTATCGCCAATTACTTAAAAAAATACACCTATAACATTGCTTAATTGAGGGAGAAAATTATATTTATTAAATGTTGTTTTATATATTATAAATGTTAAAAATTATACATAATCATTTTAATTGTATTTATTTTTAAATCATAGAAAACAGTATTTCTGTCTTTGGATCACACATAAATCTTAAAAATCATAAGATACTGGCAACACAGTGCAATTAAGAGACGCAAAAAAATGGTAGCATTATATTTAGTCTAGTTGCTCGAAGGAATAAGTAAAATAAAAATATCCAAATAAAATAAATATCATATCTATTCCAATGAATTCGGACCGAATACTATCAAGTACATCACTATGAAAACTAGACGCACGATGTAACTTTGAACAAGCGCGCCAAAGAACAAAAAATAAATGTTTTCATATTATTTACAAACTATTTTAAGTTTTGAAACAGAGTTTATTGGAAAATTAGTTGATTCTGACATTTTGACATAAAGTTTTATATTAAAGAGGTATTCTAAATCATTCGGCAAATGTGTCGCTCGTGCAAGGTTATATCGATTAATTTAAGAATAATCTGTCAAATCGGTAATAACTCAGCGGCCGTACTTTAGGCGGAGTCATCTAAAAACAATGTTTAAAAATGACTGTAAAGTTATTTCATTGTTTCCGTAGTTCGTAAGAATAACGGTAGATGGCTCCAGTAATATATCGGAGAATTTCGAATGTCTGGGACGTGTCTAGATAGCTCAGCTGGTCAGAGCATTCCCCCTGTAAGGGACTGGTCGCGGGTTCAAATCCCGTTCTAGATCTTCTCTTTTTCCGATCTAAATCTTTAGAAAAAGTAAGCATACAAAAGGTTCAAAAATTTAATTTAATTATTACTAATTGCTTCACAATTTCATGATAATGAATAAATCGGTATGCTGTTAGACTAGATCAATTACAATGATCTTGTAATGCGCACTTTTTGCCACCGTATCGATTTTGTATTGTAGAATCGTACTCGTATAATTTGAAACATGTAGCAAGTATCTAGAACCCGTATTACAAGCTGTGCTTAGTATGTATCCTAGAATATGATTACCTATTTTCTCCTCGAGAGCCATATGCGCACTTTATATCAGTAGTTATACAGATTTTGTGTTATAGCACCATATACCAATATTTATTTTAGGATGGTGAATAAGAGGATAAATCGAATTTGGAGCCGCTTAAGCGTGGAAATAACTATTTTCATATAGAAAACCCCAGTTACATTTTTGCTGTTAAGTAGGGTCGCCAGTTCTCCTTGGCTTGGAGAGTAGGATAAGTAAGAAACGCATAAATAATACCCCCGATTTCGGGAGTATTTTTAGGCATCGGTAGCCAATTATCGTCCATGTGCTTGTTTATCATATTCGGTAATTGAAGATTATTTTCCCAAGTATATTAGAAAATATTCCTGATTACGTCCTTTTCTTTCTTCATCCATAGAGAGACATGTCTTTATGATAAATTTCCTTGAATTACTATGAAAGGCCACGAGAAACCCATGTCTCATATTATTTTCGATATTTATGCTGGCTATTTAACTGGTCACTGGCTGGTAATTTAACTTGAGTGAGCTAGTTGTAGTTATGTTAGGAAGTAGTCATTTAGAAGAGCGGTCATTCTGGCATAGTACGTTGAAATATTGATAATATTCTCATTTTGAACCTAATACGAATAGTGCAGGTGGTAGAGTCAAGCAACAGTCATTTTGGCCGTTGCATGAATGGGCCGACTCGACCGGGGAAGCACCACCCTCTCACAGAATATCGACGCCAAGTAACAGTATTTGAACTGTGTGTGTTTGGTGAGTGAGAGTGCCGGAGCCCAAACTCCTTTCCCATCCCCTCCCGAACTCCTTTCCCATCCCCTCCCAAACTCCTTTCCCATCCCCTTTCCTTTACAGGGTCGGCAGCGCGAGTGTGACGCCACTGGTATTGCACACGTCCATAGGCCGCGGTAACCGCTTCGCATCAGGTGGGCCGTGTGCTTGTCTGCCACCTTAGTGGTATAAAAAAAAGAAAAAAGTAAACGTTTCAAATTACCTTGACTCTTGGTTCCATCACAGTTATACTATCATCCTCTAAGAAGTACACTATGTTCACAATCCGCACTCGGTAGGTCTCGTTCGGGTTCTCGTAAACCGGTTGCTTGAAGAAGGCCGTAAACGTGAGACATCGTTTGTCGTAATGCACGAAGTGGGGCACCACTGCTGGTAAAGCGGGCTGCTTTACACGCCCGTAGGTAAGGGATGGGTCGAAACTAGAAGAAATATTAAAAAGTTTATACCACTTCGGTAATGAATATACAAATCTACTATCGTTAAATATTGCAAGTACTATTAATATTATATACCTAAGTAATATTGCAAGGAAAACCAATTTTAAAGGAAAGCAATGAAGACTGTTCTATCATCATTATTTTATCTGTCTGTTGCGCAATAGTCGATACACTAAGTAGTATTTAGAAGCTATGGAATCCATGGAATATAAAAAATAAATAATAAAACAAGTTTTTTAAACAAGGTTTTATTTAAAAAATCTATATAAAAACCTATTAAACCAAAAAGAATAATTATGCAAGGGTTGTGCTGATTTCAGAAGCTTGTAGTGCAATAAGAGCACAGAGAAAATACTTGCACTACAAGCTTTAATAAATGATTTAAAAAAGAAATTGTTATTTATTTTATAATATTCCATGGATTCCATAGCTTATAAATACAAGCAGTATTGTACCTGCTATTACTACGACATACTCCACGTATGCTGTTAGAACTATCATTATCTACCCCATCAAAAAAAGTGAAATAAGAGCCAAGTTTAATATCTCTACAAATAATTAAAATTGAAGTGTATGTTTGCAACATTAAAATAACAGATTTTCAATGATTGCATATGAAATATGACACCTGCAGTAAAAATACAATTTTTGAATTTTTTGTCTGTCTGTCTGTCTTTCTGTCTGTTTGACTAAGGTAATCTCTGGAACGGTTGGTAACATAGATTACTTTAATTTTGGAAAAGAATTAGGGTTTCGCGCAAACAAATTCCAACCCACAAAATTGTGAATAAAATCTGATTTAATGGTTCGTTTTACCTAATAAATGTTTCGTTTGGACGTAAAAAAAAATACACACACACACATACATATTTAAAAAAAAAATTAGGGTTCCGCGAAAAAAAATAAAATCCAAAAAATCTATACAAATAAATAAAATATAAGTAAGTGTAGAATATACTAGGGTCTAAGGTCTACCAGCCCTTAAAGCGAGTTCATTCCGAAAGATGACTGGTTCACGAAGTTACTTCTAATTCCAAATGGACGTTTGCCAAATAATTAAGAGCCGTTTGGCTGGCTGTTTGTTGGCACTCGACAAAGGACTTTTCTCCTTTGAAGATTTTTTTAGGTAAGGCTACTGGAACGATGCCCTGTGACCAACGCTTAGACCAAACGAGCAAGCCCCATCGCAATCACCATTAAGGCGATTTAATTTCATTGGCTCTAAGTATATTAAAAGTAAATGCGAAATTTTAATAGCCACCGATATATGAATGCAAACAATATCGATACCTACATTTATAACGAAGTCTATTCTAAGTGTCTGTTATCAATTTTAAAACTTAATGGCTGTCTTCAAAATTGTATATCGATTCCTTTCAACAATTCACGTTACAGGAGCTGTATTTAGAACTTACATAAGTATTTCATCATCATCATTACAGCGCCAATCCCAGTTGTATCCAACGCTTGTATATTGGGGCATGGGGTCCGAACTCCTACTCAGCGAATATGGGTTTATTCTGGTTATTATGAGAGTCACTACCGTCTCAACCATACAACCTCGAGAGCAAAGCCTGTGGCTGAACCTCGTTCGTTGAACAGCAGGCGTACCAGCTAGCAGGTTGCTTAGGCCTCGCCAATATTAGCAGGGCCCATGCAGCCCAGGACACATAACACTGCTATAGTGAGGTGAGTCAAAAGTACTTACTTGACCGAATCTTCAGGCATGGCGAAGGCATTGCTGTCCACGTCTGTACCGGTTCCTCCTGGACCTCTTACATTCGTATCCGGAAACCTGTGACCCTGGTAGTAACGAAGCGTGCTTTTCATATGGAACTGCGTCTTCGTTGGATCCGCAAACGTCAAGCCCGGGAGTTTTGGAAGTCCCCAAGCCATTTTTAACCTTAAGAAACATAACATATTATATAAATTGGTACATTTTTTACAGTAATTAACATATTTTTCTCAATATGCATTGAGAAATATATTCATATGTAGCGTTAGCCTCGTGGCATAAGTTTGAGCTTGTTTCCGTGAGATCAAAAGGGTCTGAGTTCGATGCCCGTGTATAACATTATTGGAATTTATTCTGCCAAAATTTTCAGTAGCATTACGGAGTCCGAACCTATTACCGAGTACCAGGCATGTTTCTAAACTCCCTACTGATTTTTTCAACAGAATAACTTAAAAAACAAATTGTCCAACCTAGATATCAACCACTCATAGAACCCATGCTCAGCATACCGCTGCGCCACCAAGTATCGTACCGAATTAAAGTAAAAACATGGTAAACATAGCCGGCGCTGGACAACCTGTCAACATAGACGATGAGGCGGAGTGCTTCCGGGAGGCCATAACTAGTGTTTGCGACGCGGTGATGCCAAGGTCTCCGCCTTATAATCCGAGGGGTCTGGTCTACTGGTGGTCGACAGAGATCGCGAGGCGGAGACAGGGCTGCGTGATCACGCACCGCCAGTGGGATCGATTTCGTAGAAGGCGTCTCCGCCCCGCAGATGTTGTGGCCTGACAGGTGGAGTAGTACGAACGATACAGGGAGGCCAGAAGAACCCTCCGAATCGAGATAAGGCGGGCCAGAAAGGCGGCCCGCCGCGAACTGCTGTTGACGCTGGAGCGGGATCCGTTAAGGCGGTCCTACCTAATGGTCAGCTCAAGCTGTGCCCTCGGGCCATGTCGTTCATCCAGTGTCTCCAACCAGAGCTACTTGTAGGAGTATTTAGCTCCTTGTTCCCAGCACGGGTGGTGGAATTAGTTCCACTGCATTTAACTCCACCTCGGTCGACTACGGCACCCGGCGTAGATGACGACGACGAGGCCGAGGTAACTTGGGTAGAATTAGAGCTGGCGGTGTGAAGGCTCAGAGCCAAAAACACCACCCCAGGACCCAACGGCATTCCAGGCCGAGCGTAGATCCTAGCTCTATTTGACGCATTCTCGAGTCCTGACTGAGAGGGCTTCTCAGCACATGCTTGAAGCGAGGACAGCTTCCCAAATTTTGGAAAACAGGGAAACTGGTCCTCATCCAAAAATGCTGTCCGCCTACCGGCCCATAGTGTTCCTCGACGAGATGGGCCAAACTCTTTGAAAGAGTAATAGCGAAGTGCCTCATTGAGCAACTCTCTAGAGTGTGGCCGGAAAGTTGCCCGGTTCGAGGTGATGTTGGCGGTATCCCTGGATATCGCCAACGCGTTAAAACTTTGCCCTGGAGTTGCATTAGAGAGGCACTCGTGTATCACGAAGTACTGCTCTACCTTCGCCGTATAGTCAGGGTGTATTTGTCGGAGAGAGCTGTCATCTCCCCAACCGTGACCGACCTCGGTCAGCGTGAGATGTAGTACGGTGTTCCACACGAATCGGTCCTGGGGCCGCACCCGTGAAACATCGGATAATACTGGGTGCTCACAAATTGGTACCGCCGTCACGGATTACACGGATAACACGCTCGTGACGGCGTGCGGTGTAACATATGGCGAAGTGACCCTGAGGCTACTAATGCGGTTGCTCACATCATGGAGCGGATCTGGCGGGCCGGTCTCGAGGTGGCTCTGGCGCGTGCTCGACGACCGATGGGACTTCGGGGAACATCTCCACAGTCTGGCCTCCCAGCTGCTGCCCTACATGAGGGGGCCCGAAGACTCCTACTGGAGGCTCTACGGAGCAATACGGCCCTCTATAGCTGCCCAATCTATGCGGCCGCCCTGAAGGCCTGAAGGCCTCGCTGTACGCTTCATAGCGAGTCAACAGGGTCATCAGGGTACCCTCTGATGACCCTGTCCTGACCCACAATCTCCTTCGAGGTGGCGAGTCTCCTTGCTGGAACTCCACCATGGGCCTGGAGCCGAGAGCCTTTTCGCAACTATATTATTGGCGTAAGGAGGCGCAGGAGCAGGGATGGGACCCTGAGCCTTGAGAAATCCAGGCCGTGTAGTCCCAGCTCCACCAGGCTATCGTGGTGGAGTGGAAAGAATGACTTGGGTGACCAAGCGCAGGGCACACCGTGGTAGCGGTGGTAAAACGCATCATAGAGGACTGGCTAGAGAGGCGACACGGGACTATCTCGTACCGGCTGACGCAGATGATCTCTGGGAACGGGTGCTTCGGGGAGCACCTGTGTTGGATCAGGAAGATCGGCGAGTAAAGCTCGAGAAGAAGGCGGCGAAGCGAGTCCATGAGAGATTCAGGTCTCGCATATTCGCAGAGCCCGCAAGGCGCGGAGGCGGCTCAGACCTTGGACGTCCTTCACGACCTCCGTCTTCCACGAATGCAGGCCTGGGGGTGACTGGTGGAGCCGCCTGTCACCCTAGCAGAAGGCAGGGGTGGCTGCGCGTTGTGTTCCTCCGCTTTTTCCGGGGGCAAGACGAAGACATCGTGGTTCCCAAACCTAAGGGGGCCGTTTTGAAACCGTAGATGGCCCTGGGTCAGCCGGAGTGGGAGAGAAATGCTTTATAGGCCCAAACATCTGAAGACCCCAGATGGCGCGCGCTTTTAGTCGGTTCGAGTCCGACATAACCACGCCCGCTGGCCGGCATGGGGTATCCGGGGTGACTTCCACACAAAAAAAAAATAGGGGTCAACATAGCAATTGTTTCTAGTTCGTATTTACCCATTCCGAAATACCTACCTTTATTTAATTTTCATATTCTTATCTTCATATAATTCTTTGAAATGTTCATATTCTTAGATATTTCAGCGTAAGTTGAAATTTAAACAATAAATGCGGAATACAAAACAACTCGTCTCCGACTCAGCTAAAAGTTTAGTAAGTGTTCAGCTTTTATTTGCTAAACATTGTAGCAGCTTTCCGCGTCGCAACGCAAGTAAGTGTACTACGAAGCTGAGTTGCTAGACCACTAAACGTTAGACTTTTAGCCTAGAATGGCAAGATTTCTAACTCGAATTTGGAGCCACTCCACTGAGCAAGTAATTTGGTCTCTATACCCGATGCCGGTGGGCCATTATGTCTTATATTTTCAATGTATTTATATTTTATACTGCGCGGAGGTTGGTTATCATTTTTCGGTCATATCCGGTCATATATTTGGGCCGATACTACTAAACCAATTGAAATGGCAGATTTTAAGTCTGACCAAGACCTTTCTAATAGAAAAGGCTAAATCATAATTCGTTCAGTAGTTTTTGCGTTCAAAAAAAGTTTTTGTATTCAGAATCGATAATTTAACATTATACAAGTATTTTTATATTTATTTTACATCAGTATGTTTCTTAAATAAATATCTCTAATGCACAGATACAACTAATTTACAATTTTATAATAGTATAGATTACAAGCATTTGATTCTTATTACGTAAAAAAAAAGGTACACAAAAGTGTCCTCAGCCTATAGACAAAAACCGCAAACAGATGACGCTCTTTTTGCTAGGTCCTTGGTAAAAATAGAATAAAACTAAAGAACGTGCCCTTGTCAGGCATTCGAGAAAGGCTTTGCATGCTTCTCTTTCGACAAGGAAAAAGCTAAAAGAAAAAAAAAAAAAAAATCAAGATTTGACAGCGTTTCCTATAACATAACATAACTTCACGCCTGTATCCCCGAAGGTGGTAGGCAGATGTGTATTACACCCACGTTTCGCCAGTTATGTTTAGGTCCCAATGTAATAGGGGGCGAGCCTATTGCCATCTGCCAGGCACATTAAACGTTTCCTATAAAGTCAATCATTCTCAATTCTACTTCTTTCTTTTTTTTTTCTCAATTGAATTGTTTATATATTAGCTCTGGTATAGATAATGATGATTAAAAACTCCTTTGTACTGGTAAGTACAGCTGAACAGAAGAGTTCCTAGAGGTCGTTCGGAAGAAGAAAAGGCCGAGCGCATGAGTGATACTTCTGTTCACGATCAACCGGGCCGTTTGCGACCTTTTATCATAAAGAAACTTAATACATATTCATCACTAATTTAGAAGGATGGCATAGTCTTCTAACGCATTAAGCCGTAACACGCTCTCTGCGATGTTATTAGACCCCTGAATAATAAATACATACCCTTGCTTTAGGAACTGATTTGTTACAGGAATATAAATCAATGACTATACACATACACTGTAGTCTTTGTTTCTAGACCCTATAGAATTTAATTGTGTTTGGACAGTTAGGGTTTTCAAGTATTTCTATGTAACTAATGGAACAGAGCACGTCAAATGTTCTTGTTTATCTACAAAACAAAATGTATTACATACACCAGCATATTTTAGACGAAGTTTGAAAATTGCCAGTGAATGAAAACGTGAGAACTAAGCAGATGTCATAGTATGAGCATATAGTGTGAGAAGAGATGAGAGTAATTTTGTTTGAAAGGTTCAAAGAATGAATGTAGAAGGTTTTAGGAGTAGAGATAGATTGAAGGTAAAATGGATGGAATGTTTGAAGTAGGACATGGCAAGGAAAAGAGTTACTGAGGAGTTGACGCCTGACAGAAAAGCGTGGAACATTTGGAATCTATGGTGGTCATTTACAGAAAGTGGTAATTTCAAGAAAGTGGTCATTTTAGAAAAGTAGTCATTGTCAATCTGAACGAATAACTTCTTGCATCAATCTCAAATAATGGGCAGATAACCAGGTAGAAGGCGCTAAAACCAACGCCAACGTGAAGCGGCCACGCTTCACTTTTTAGCTAACTTTTTTTCTTAGTAGTTTGGTGTTTTTCTCCTACTTAGTAAAAGGTTGCAATCTGTCTACCTGATTTTATACCCTTACCGTGGTCTATGGTCCTTGAACTTGCAGAAGGGAGAGAAAAAAAAAGTAGGTTTGGCTTTACGCACTAGGAGACAATAGCTCTACCATCTACTCAAAAAAGATCAACACCTTGATATTAGGTAAATAATAGCTCTTTATACTCGTGGCTAAGTGGCGACCGAGTAGATTAACACCATGGCAAAGTGAAGCAATAGTAAGTAGCCAAGGCAGTCTTATAATGGATGACCATTGAGACCCCACCTTGCTCGGCGAGCACGTTAAGCCGTCGGTCCCGGTTCCCATACGAACATCTCTGGCAGTCGCTACAGGCAGTTGGAGCTCTAAAAAGTCGGACAACTGGTCTAACTACACAACTTCGATGCCGCCAATGGGTTGTGAGGGTCTAAAACACGTCCGTCAATCGGTGTTGTAAGGGTCAGATGGCAGTCGCTTCTCGAAAAATGTCGAAGTTCGGCCGCTTCGTAGTTAGGTAGAAAAAGCCGACCCGAAGTAGGTTGGGAAAAGGCTCGAAAAATGGAGATAACACCTTATAATCCTGGCGCGATAAGGACAATACCTACTTAAGTAAAATGTGAACAGCATTCTTGACAATGAGTGAGCGGCCATTCCTCGCATTCTCGTCATGTTTCATAGGAAGCGTTACACCCCGAGGAAATGAAGTAATCTGACATTTACACAAATAAGCACCACATAACTGTTGGACATGATACTGTTGAGCTCATCATATTACACCTTCGGACACTCAATATCGGACACTCTTAAAAACACATGGTAAATATCCCGTTAACTCTAATACTTATGTTAGTGACCATGATAGTTTAAATACCTATATTACACCTGATTCATTAATTGACGGTAAAACGTATCACGTTAGACCTCTATTTACTTATAAAAGTTTTTGCTCATAAGAATAAAAGTGAGATTAAAATTAATGTACTACTTCATGCTACAATAATCCCGCTTAAATCAGTGGCTGTCATCTCAGAATCCGGGTTATTATCTATATTATATTTTTTTTTTATTATATATTTATTATTTATTATATATATATATATATCCGGAAATTTTTATTTTATGCTAAGCTTGTTTTGTGGCTAATAAGGAAGCATATTAAAATTCGATTTTTTTAAATAAAGCTGCTCCTCCCTTTGGGTACGGGTAGGAAAAATACAAAAAATCAAGCAAAGAAATATAATTAATTTAAAGTATATTAATTTCATAGCTGACACTTAAGTATATATTATATATTATACCTGCTGGTATCACAATACACACAGTCATTAAAATAATTCACAATTTTCTTATAAAGCAAACAGGTGACGTATCGTGTAGGCACGTATAGTACTAAATTAAAATCACAATATTATTCTCGGAATCTGTACCAAGTAAATTTATGAAGGTGGATAGGTATTAGATTAACTTATGTACCGAAATAGGTATTAGATTAACTTACCGAAATAGAATAAAAAGGCAGTACACAAATAACGATGTTTTGTAAAAACTTAAGAAAAATGGAACGTCTTGATATAATAAGTAAATATAACAATACCGTTGTTGGGTAGACAGCTGTTTATATTATAAACAGGTTCGTTGCTATGAGATGATAGTATAATTACTCCTTGCTGTTGATAGAAACCGGGAGGTTTGTTATTAATCGATACAAGCCGCCCTTTTTACAAGGTTTTATTTAACTTGCTCTGTATGTATGCCCGTATTATGTATGTTAGCGCGGGTCAAATCTTGCAATTGAATTTTGAAGCAGTTATCCTCAACCTATTGAGATGAAATTTAGCATACGCGTTTAGTTTGGATGACAATGCATTAATATGGTACCACGGAGCTGGTCTCATGATGGAGTAGGAAGGTGGCCATAGGAACTTCTAAGCTAAACAAGATAAACCTATCAAGTTTCGGTTCATTTGTTTTGTCTAGACAAACTCTGTGCTATGATATGATATTCAGGACCTGATGATGGAGTAGGAAGGTGGCCATAGGAACTCCTAACCTAAACAAAATATACCTATCGAGTCTGGGCTTATTGGTTTTGTCTTGACAAACTCAATGCTGTTACATTCTATGCAGGGTCTGATGATTGAGTAGAAAGGTGGCCATAGGAACTCCTAAGCTAAAAAAAAGAAACCTACCGAGTCTGGGCTTATTTGTTTTGTCTTGACAAACTCAATGATGTTACCTGGTATTCAGGGTCTGATGATGGAGTAGAAAGGTGGTCATAGGAAATCGTAAACTGAACAAGATAAACCTATCGAGTTTGGACTCATTTGTATTGTTTTGAGAAACTCTCTGATGTTACAGGGTATTCAGGGTCCGATGATGGAGTAGGAAGGTGCCCATATAAACTTTCAAGCTAGAGAAGATAAAACTAGTGAGTTCAGGCTCATTTGTTTTATCTTGGTAAACACTATGGTGCTACATAATATCCAAGGTCTGAAAGTGGAGTC
Source organism: Cybosia mesomella (assembly GCA_946251805.1). NCBI lineage: Eukaryota > Metazoa > Arthropoda > Insecta > Lepidoptera > Erebidae > Cybosia > Cybosia mesomella. The sequence continues at coordinate 20,043,359 of OX276390.1, read as the reverse complement.
TGCAGGTGGTCTGGAACTAAACTAGATAAACTTGTTGTGTTAAGGTCCTTTGGCTGACTGCTCTGGGCTAATAGTCTGATGGTAATAGGACATTACTAAAACTAAAAAGTTGAAAATAAAATAATCACAATAATTAGAACAGAGAAAAATCTTGCGCGAAACAAGAATTTGAAATCAGCGCAACCCTTGCATAAAATTATTATTTTCGTTTTAGTACAAACGATTTTTTTAAAAAAGCTTGTTTTAAAAAGTTTTTTTTATAAATAAATTCGTATCACCATTTGTGAAAGATATTTATTTATTTGCAGTCCTTAAAATATATAGCTTTGATCTCTGGAACCGACGACTACGAACCAGATGAAGTAACTTTGAATAAGCGTCATGGTTACAATTTTATTTTGTGTCACCTATATTTTCACGAACTATTTTTACCACAATTGAAGTGCAATACATAATTAATATAATAAAATCGAAAAACACACCTAAAATGTATCTCGTAAGTTCTGAAATACTTAGTACTCATTTTATAGAAATAGGTAACTTTACGCACGTAGAAGGTCATACTGGACTGAGAGTAACAGAGATGTGACAATCGATAACCGTAAATCGATACCAGATCCTTTTTAAATTATTTATAGAAGAAGTAAAACCAATACAGTACCTTTTTTACGTGCGGGAATCCCTTCGGAATACAACTTAAAACTATATAAAACGATGACCTTGGTTACTCCTTTCGAATACTAAAAACAGGCAATTACCAGTTTTGTTTGATTTAAATAAAATCCGTTTTGATTGAATTCAATAAGAATTTCAGAGATTGTTTTTCAATTATAATCTAAAATCACTATTTAAGGCGAGGGTACCTGAACGGGTATTTTTAGATTAAGATTTTTTGAAAATGAGAATTCCCTGGATTTTGAAAATCATATATGTTATACTAGGCTATTCAAACTAGTACTTTCGGTTATTTGATACACGATGACTTCTACTTCCTCGATAAAATTTTCTCTCAAAGATTGGTCTAACCCAAAACGCATTCCAGTTTTATTTGAGTTGTGTTCAGATTAGAAAAATAAAAATGATACCAAAATGAAGGTCAATGATAGGAGAATGAAAAACGGTTATCAAAATTTACATAAATTCTGAATTTTACCATGAACATTCAAAATACCTACGCTTTCTACCTACATGACGCGTTCGGCGAGCCAATCAATCCCAAGCGGAACGTGTTAGATGCAGGACGTGTGTCAGTTTGCGGCAGATGCACAGTGAAATTGTACGTACGATCGTGAAGATACTTAGTGTACATGCCACATCGTAGAGAATGTGCCAGATATACAAAAAGTTGAGACTCGAAATTTTGTGAATACAATGCTAGTATAAGTACACTGTTTTCTGTAAAGTATAAGTTGTGTAAATAAGTAAATAGTTACTCATTACACAAATATTAAAACTAAGTCATGTATCGGCATTATAGTAGCATTTAATTTTTTATACATAACTTCACATACATTGGTACTAATAGATGTATATCGAATCGTGGTACTAAATATTGTTAACAGTACTGTGGTGTGCGACCTCGTTCGACACACCACGGTTCGTTTACCTGGCCATCATGTGTCAGAGTTTAAAAATAAATACTTTGTGATTCAAATTTATCTGAGGGAAGAAAAAACAATTGCTTGGAGCTGCATTCGGCGGTGCGGCTGATAGCGGGCGACTTCACGCGCCGCCCGGGTCAGCCGGCCGAAGAGAAGATATAAGTGTATTAAATTTAGGCTCAGTCCTTGAGCGGAGTTCGCGATTCCCTAGTTCGTATAAATATAAATATATACGCGTAAAAACCTCCCTAAACCCGATATAGGAAGCTTTGTTGAAATAATAAATGATCATATAAATATCTTCCCTTGTGTTTATCTTATTATCAACACGAGGTATTGTGGCGTCCAACCCCCGGACGCTACAGTACCTACCAGCGACATAATTTAAACTGACATGAACCTTCAACACTACCAAATACTACTACTACCTGCCTCTGAATATCTATACTCGTATAATGTTTTCATTGCTGCTGAAGCTTTTGCTTTGGGGCCTAACCATGAATCCGAGCTCCAATCCCGGTTGCATCCAAAGCTTACAGCTTGGAGCCCAGGGTACGCTCTTCTACTTCTCCTTTCCATAACCTGGTTCATTGTGACTTTTACGGAAGCTACTGCCGTTTCACATCTAGCTTGGGCCCCAATGCTCTACGGATCTTAATGGTGCCCACGGGTATATGGAACCCATGGGTGTATGGGACCCCATAGGTGTATGGGACCCATGGGTATATGGGACCCCATAGGTGTATGGGACCCATGGGTTACGTATATGTGCCATATGTGGTGGGGTGTGTGCCATATGGGTTACGTATAGGTGTATGGGGTGCCATGGGTATATGTCACCCCATGGGTGTATGGGCCCACATGAGTGATGTATGTGTATGGGGCCTCATAGGTGAATGGCGCCCCACGGCTTACATATATGTATGGGGCCCCATGGGTTACATATACGTATTGGGCCTCATGGGTGTACGGGTTTCATACATGTTTGGGGTCCCATTAGTTTAGTGGGCCCTATGGGTATATGGGGCCCTATCAAGATCTTGCAGCTTGGCGCCTGGCGTCCACTCTTCAATTGCTTTTTTTCATAGTTTGGTTCATATAAGCTTTTACGGGAGCTATTGTCTGATAGCTATATTACAATATTATAATTATAATAGGCTTTATTCCATTTATGTAAGGTACAACTAGAAGATCTGTGTAAATAACAATTGCGTCATTATTTGTGTTGATACTACAACACCACCTAAAGTTTACCTTCGTCGTTTTTCTGTATATTGACGAGAAACACTGGAAGCGGACCGCCAGCACGCTGTGGCGTAAAGTGGCAACTTTACTATGCCAAAAATACCTAAAGTCGTCGAATACCCTCGCCTAAAATAAAGTGTTTTAACTACGACAAAACAAAATACGTCGTAAGCGTCACAGCACTAGTGTTAACTGTGACAGAGATCAAGATATATGTTAAGGACTATAGGCGTCTTTGTACCACCGCCGCTACAAGGGCGGTTTAAATGCCTTAGGCATTTTCTTGTAGTCAACTGGGTTCTCACAGAAATAAACAAGGTTTTTCATTTTGGAAAGCTACATTTTTATCTATCTTTACTTTTATTACTCAGGCTAAATTATTGGACCAATTTTGACGAATCTTTGTGTATTCTTGATCAAGTATCGCGTCAAGTATCGCGGGTTTAATTCCCCAGTTTTTAATTTATATGCATGAATACGTCTATTTCACCTTTACAGGGTATTATAAATACCAGGAATGTATAAAATTACATAAAGCGCTATCTAGACCCAAACAAAGCGTATTGACATATTCATGCATACATATATTTGCACAGAGCGGGAATCGACCACGTGATCAACGAAGATCAGCAGTCGAACGCTCAACCGCCACGAGACCTAAAGTACAATCTATATAGGTCTGTTATACATAAGCTTATAATAAAATTATAATTAAAAATTGAAGAGAGAGGTACATGATGAAAATGGGAATAATTTAATTATCCATTTACTCAAATTATGCTTGTGTTTCATATATGAAGCATCGCTTAATTTTTTTTATAGTTTGCCTCGAATGAGATTTAAGACCTCCATTGTACTGCTTCTGGAGACTTTAAATGCATTTCATTATTCATGAACCTGTATAGTAAAGACTTGAAATTCTTTGAAAATAGGCGGCGATAGCCCAGTGGCGGACGTACAGGACTGCTGAGACGAAGTCTCGAGTTCGATCCCCAGTCGCCCCGGGCAGACACCTCTGACTGTTCGTAGTTATGTGTGCATTAATAAATGTTAATTATCGCTCGCTTAATAATGTGCCCGGTAGATGGCAATAGGCTCGCCCCCTATTACATTGGGAACATAACTGGCGAATCGTGGGTGTGTAACGTAGGCGTACCTCTGCCTACCCCTTCGGGGATATAGGCGTGAAGTTATGTATGTATGTGTATGTGAAATTCTTTACCAACACACTTGATTCCTTCTTCATATAATCACGTGTCCTGAAGTGTACCTATATTATGGTAGGTACATATACAAAGGGGTGTGACTGGTTGGATCACCTCCAAGTTTGGTGCACCCTGGGCAACGCGGGCGATGACGCATCATTGATTGCTCCTCTGAAGTAGCTGGCGTCAACGTCAACGGCCAAGAGTCTGACCAACCGGCCCTTTTCAGGGCCAGCTGACCCCAAAGATTTTCAATAAAAGCTTTATTTTAAAAAGATTTTTTTTTCTCACCTATTAGTTTAAGTTACTTCATGTAGCACCAGAGTGCTTGCCAAGACCAGCCAAAGGAGGTCAATACAACAAGTGTATCTTATTCAGTTCTAGACCACCTACCGTCTCCATCTTTAGACTTTGAATATCATGTAGCACCAGAGGGTTTACCAAGACAAAACAAATGAGCCTAAACTCGCTAGGTTTGTCTAGTTTAGTTAAGGAGATTCTATGGCCATTTTCCTAATCGATCATCAGACCCTGAATACCATGTCAAACCAGAGAGATTGTCGAGGTTAGGCACTCAATAGGTTTATATTGTTTAGCTTAGTAGGTTAGTAGTTTAGTTTAGTAGGAAGATGGCCATAGGAACGCCTAACGTTCCTATGGCCATCTTCCTACTTCATTATTAGAACAGCTTCATGTTACCATATTAATGCATTATCATCCAAACTAAACGTATATGCAAAATTTTATCTTGATTCTAGAATACACACACACGAATACATACATACATACATACAGAGAAGTAGTAAATAAAAGTTTTTCAAAAGAAAAACATGTAAGACATTTTTATTTTCTGTCCGTTTGACTTGACAAATCTCTGAAACAACTGGGCCAATTTTGGCTAGACTTTCACTAGCAGATAGCTGTTATATAAGACATAACTTAGGCTTCATTTATTTTAAAAAATGGTTTTAAGATTCAGAACAAAGAAAATTAAACTCAGAACTACGCCTACGAAATCGCGGGCAAAGCTTGTCATCAATATATTTGATCTCATGTTCGTTATAACTCAGTTCATGCGAAAATACTTCATAACGAACGCATCGCGCAAAAGTGAATTAAGACATTGTCGACATCAGTATGTTTGATCAGTGATCACGCGATGATCGTATCGCTGATTTATACAACGATAGCGTAAATTTGTACCATACACAACCATTACTACCACACATAAGTATATGAACTCATCATTGCGAAGTACGACATATATTTATTTAAGCCCTGTTAATTGAAGTTTCTGTAGCTTGTAGCAGCTACTTCGATTGCCAGGGAATAACACCAGACCGTTTTATAGTTGTGAGGTTCACTGATGAAAGAGGAAATTATTCACCAATAATTTCCTCTTTTATCAGCGGACAGCGCTATCTAATGCAAAAGTAGCTTAATCACTTAATTAAGTGATTAAGCTACTTTTGCATTAGATAGCGCTTTCAGTAATTTGTATTCCAATATGTACAAATTGCGTTGTTATCGTAGACGTAGGCATGTATAATCATATTAAACATGAAAGATTAGCTAAGTACCGAGTACAAATAATAGCTTTAATTTGATACCAAAACAAAGAGAAGCCTATAGAATCATATCACCTCTATTAACAAAAGGTCATTTTGTATAAGACATTTTATGCGACCGCAGGTGCAATGTGAGAGGCATAGATGGGAGTCATGTGGTCTGACATTGATTAATGCTGGCCGGCTGTGAGCTTCGATAGACAGCCTTCGTCAAAAGTATCGAAGGACATAAACCCACGTTCTTCAGTAATTGGATAGTCTTGCATGAATAATAAAAAATCATTTATTCTAAACAAAAGAATATTGTTAAGTTATTTTTAATATCGCGTATACTCGTTACTTTGGTAACTATTCTTTTATTTGTGGGACCAAAACTACCCACTCCCTGAACTATTGACTCTTGTACGGTAGTATCAACAACTACAAACCACGAAAATATCGAGTATAACAAGGCAAGGCCAAGCTTACCGTATGATACGGTATGGACATATTTTAGGTTAATGCGCAAATTTAACTTAATTTTTAGGATTGGTTCCGTACCTCAAAAGGTCAAAGAAGGAACCCTTATAAGATAACTCTCTTGTCCGTCTGTCCGTGTGTCACCATCGATTTTCTCAAGAACGGGTGAACCTAGCATGATGAAATTTATACTAGATACTGAAGTCTATAATCCCTATTCGGTGTATAAAAATCAAGGTCCTGAGGCAACAAATTTACCTTAATTTTCAACTATTTTTATTTTTAGGAATTTTCCCTTTATTTGTGCTATAATAACTTGCTTTTAAGCAACCAAGGTCAACCGGAAGTACCCTATAGGTTTTGGGTCGAACTTGGTAATTCCAAGTTTTTCCCGAAATCTAAATTTACCCATATCTTTTTATAGTGTTGACTGGTTCATAAACCAATAAAAATTATACCAATTTTATTATGGCGGTTTATTGGGTAGGTAAGGAACGCTCGCGCGAGCACGTCGACCCCCGCCTGCCGCATAAAATGCTCGCAGAAGGAAATGGCGGAGCGCGCCCGGGAGAGATTTAGAACTATCCCGGCCCGCCGAGCCCGCAACATGCTCGCCGCGCGTCGCAGGCGACTGAGGCGCCGGAGGTCACTTAACGGCCTCCGTCCTCCATGAGCACAGGCCTGGGGGTGGCAGGTGAGGCCGTCTGTCACCCTAGCAGAAGCAGACAGGGACGGCGGGGCGACCTAAACCCCCCAAGACCGGGGCAAGACGGGGACACCGTGGTTCCCAAACCCGAGGGGGCCATCTCGAAACCGGAGATTGCCCAGGGTCAGTCAAGGTGCGAGGGATACGCTCTATAGGCAACCTTACACCCCGTCGTCTTAAGACCCGAGACGCCGTGCAGTTTTAGTCGGTTCAAGCCGGACATAGCCGCTGCCGCTGACCAGCTGGGGGAGGGGGGGTATCCGAGGGGATATCCGCACAAAAAAAAGTAGGTACTAAACCCTCAACGCACGAGTTACTCGCACTTGACCGGTATTTTTCTTCTATAGCACTGAAAGCGTTAGTGTCAAATCTGGAGAAGACCGATGCTTCATCTATTTGGTATTTAGTTTAATTTAGAACTTAAATAAATAGCATTAAAAATGTGAATTCATAGTTCTCATCAAGACAACAGACTGAGTTTTGTAACAGCAGAATTGATTCTATTTATTACATATTTACAGTCCTTTTGTAGCTATTTACACTTGTAAAAGCTTGCACTTGTAAAGTTAACGTGAAGAAGGGATATCCGCACGTAAAAAAAAGTACCTTCAAACTTGTACATAGAAAGCAAAATCAAGTAGTTTATAGTTCCTTGAAGTCGAAGTAGTTTTCTATTGATTTTTCGTTTCAATACGAAAAACGTATTTTTAGACGTAAATATCTAACGAACTCAATTCTATTTTTAGGAGTTCAAGATGGCGTATATATCGAAGTTCGTAGAAAGAGGTTCACGGTTGGCTGCGTTTTATCAGAGGGCGTATAATTCAAAAGCTTCCCTCTGCGTTTTTTCTGAAGAAGTTTGGCGAGCTAAGGCTGAACGCAAACCGATTGTTGCTCTCGAGTCAACTATTATCACACACGGAATGCCTTATCCGAAAAACTTAGAAACGGCGATACAAGTTGAGAATATCATTAGAGAACGGGTAAGTTCCACAATTCTGCAACAATTCCAACTTCACACAGATACAAGTCTTCAAAGTAGCTGATTTTGTTGTATTAAAGGCAAGTGATACACTTTGTAAGAACATGCGAAGTATTCTGAAGTTGCTCCTAGCTTATCTAGGTGGTGACCTACGTCATAAACATTTCAGTTTTAGAGTTCTGTATCTCAATTTCAAAGGTATTTTATTTATTAAGACAACGTACACGCATAACAGAAATATGATTTCCTCACAAATTCAAATAGTGACTTTTTCAAGGATATCGGTAGAGCGTTTGATTGTTAAATAAGAAGTCACGGGTCCGATTCCCGCTCATTGCAATATGTAAATTTGCATTGATCTGGGAACGTGCTCTGGGTGTATTTATATACAAAAAATACTAAGTATGTGTATTCATATTATAGAACCCATTATTACAAGCTATCCATAGTTTATGTCTAGATGGCGATATGTAATATATTCTAAAATATTTATGTTTACTTATTTAAGCACCGTAAGTACTAGTAATTGGTAGCTGTAACCAATACTGTAGCAGGATTGTCAAAAAAAAACGCTTATTGGATCCACTGATCCAGCAAGCATTTCTTTTTTAACCGATTGGAAACCCCCACGGGCTTCACCCCATCGGTGCCAACGATGAGGTGGGCGTGTCGGAATCGGACCGACTAAAACCACAGAGTGTCCTCCCCAATTATCCATTGCCGGGCACTCCGGGTAAGCCCTCGAAAGGATAACCCCAGGGAGCAAGCGTACCCTACTAACAAGGCATTAAATACTGTCATTTCCTCGTCCAGGGTGCAGTTCCTGCAACAATAGCCATTCTCAAGGGCCAACTGACAATCGGTCTCACAGAAGATCAAATACATTATTTGGCTAAGGCGAAGGGAGTGGTGAAGGCATCTAGGAGAGACCTGGCGCCAATTGCTGCGACGAAGCTAAATGGCGCGACTACTGTTGCAGGAACCATCATAGCAGCTGAGTTGGCTGACATACCTGTGTTTGTTACTGGTGGAATAGGTAATGTACCTTGTAAATGGTAATAAGTTGCATGGATGAAACTGACATTTAGATATATGGTCGGTGTATAATAAATTTGGTACCCATCCAGATCGATAGTAATCGAACAATAATTTTTCGACAGTATATTTGTAATAATGAGCGGGGTATAACACCAATAGTTACGCGAACTTCTGTTTTATCAGTATTATTTAAAACAAAATAAGAGGAAGACAGAAATTAGTATCAAGTATAATATTAGGTCCTTACATATGAAATTGGCGTTTTGTAAGGGAGGAACTTAAAGTCGAATTTTTAAAAATATTAATACATTTATTTAATCAAAGTATGTACCATTGTTATCTATGCACTTTGCCATCTCATAGGTAGTTCATTGATCCCTTTACTAAAAAACCATTCGGACGAGAATCAATATGATCTTTTGCTGGTTCGTCAGGGTTCAGCCATTGCGAGGAGCGTTTCCCATTATCGTACAGGATTCACTTTTCATCAAAGATTCGATTTAAATTGAGTAATGTAACGCAGTAGTAATGTAACGTTTGTCGGTTTGCTGCAGTCAATTCATGAGGTACCCACCTTTCAAGTATTTCCACCTTCCCCATTTGCTTCAAGTGGATTAAAACAGTTTCATCAGTAACACCGTAGCCCGCATCTAATTCGGACGTGTTTTACGATGGATCCGCTTCCACAATAGACTTCAATTCTTCATTTACAACTTTGGTCTCCGGCCGTCCACGAGGCTTGTTCTGCAGGTCGACATTTCCAGAACGAAAACGTTGAGAACCAAAAACGCTGTGTTTTTTTTGCGACACAGGTGCCACACATCATTAATCCTTCGAGACATTTCTGCAGCACTGGTGCCACGATAGAACTCGTAGGTACTCGTAAATAACGCGATATTTCAAGTTTTCCATTTTGTAAACTGAGTGACGCTAAAAAAAACGAATTAAAAAGAATAAATGAGGAAACAACAAATGATTTACGGTTTTCAAAAGAGACCGATATTCTTAGCAATCCATGGATTCTCCGTGCGGGTACCGGGTCCATCGCGTTGCTGAGTTGGGAAGTCGGGACAGTGCCTGGGACTTGCGACCCAAGTGTAGGTTTAGAAGGGGCCCCTTTTGTTGATGTACATCAACACTCACCTTCACTACCCAAGTTCCCCTCCCTGCCTAACCAAATTTGATACGAACCTACTAGTGCCGCTTTAGACATTCGTCCTAGTAATGAGCTTATTGTAGCTGTCGATAGGCCTAGATCTTTAAGTAGGTTATAGAGAGATTTTGCTGGTATACCTCTCGCTCCCACTTCCACTGCATACAAATTAACCACGTAACCGTTTTTGATTAATTCGTTTGTGAGATCATAGTATTTATTTTTCTTTATTGTGTGGTCCTTCAGTATATTTGTTTCCCACGGTACAGTAAGTTCCACAAGAACCACATGTTTTAACCTCTTAGAATAAAGGAATATGTCAGGTCTAGATGACGACAACATTCTCCGGAATTTTATTGTGCTTTTCATACGTGTCGATTAGGAGAGTCCAATCTGGGGCAGTATCTAAGATTGAATAAGGTTTGTTCCTGGATGTTATGGATGAACCTTCAGACACAAAGTTGATATGACGTCTGTTAGTAGTCAATCCTTTTTGGGCTCTAGCTACTGCCAGACTCATTGCTTCACGTATGATGATAAGCACCTTATCGTGGCGGCGTGAGTATTGGCCTCTATCGAGAAGCACCCTACATCCTACTAATATGTGTCTAGCCGTCCCTATGGCCTCGCCACAAGTATAACATTGTTATTCTGTGGCCTTCCCCCACCTTACCAGATTACTCTGGTCTGGGAGGGTCATCTGAAAGGCGTTAAGATAGAATTTTAACAGGGCCGGCGACCAGTCATAGATCAAAGTGCGCCACTTTAAGGAAATCGCCTTGCCCATGCAGAACTCTCCCATTGTCAACCATTCATTTTGGATTTCCAAATTCATCGCGTGCACTCGATATTTATCATTTTCGTCTTGTTTTAGAAAGGTCTTAAGTATATCCTGATCCCTTTCTGGCTCTCGTGCTACAAACCCCACTCTGTTCGACTAGGCTCCTAACATAAATCGTTTATGGAATAGGAGTCTAGATTCAAGCTCGGACGCGTTATTATCTTTCGGGAGTGCCCTGACTGAGTCATCTTGGGATTTACCTAAGATGTGGGCTTTGGCCCAAAAAGCATGAATAAATAGCTGTATAAATTTGAAATTGGAATTCGTAATCAAAGAGGAGATATTTGAGATCAACGTGGCCAGTACGACAAAACGCCAATTTCATAAGTAAGGACCTAAAATATTAACAACCCATTTAAATCTAATATAAAGAGAACCGGCAGGTAAGAAAAACATTCATAAGAACATACTAACAAGTAGATTTCGTACAAGTTTCCACCATCATTTTCTTGCTTAAACTCTATTGTATGAACCACACGGTCATTTCCCTCGAATATTCTTTGCTAAGATGATGGATGACTAAAGAGTTACTTCAGTAAAATAAGAACGTAGATGATAACGTAGGCTACCCTTTCTTTATTACTTTCCTTATATAAAAATACATAAAACATACAAAGCGCAGTTTTGGCCCGGATACAGCTCCTTGTATGCGAAAAGCTTTCAGTTGCGTAATAGCAGCTCCCATTATACATTACAACTTGCGAGACGTACATAAAACTCAACCGCCATTATGATCTTTACGTCTTTCATATAGGAAGGATAATTAACAAGAAGTTATGGCTCCGAGCATAAAAAATCCGTTCCCGCAGGGGGAAGGCACAGGTAGATTTCGTGAAGCAATTAATATTATTTTTTAACATGTTTAATTTTTTTTTCTCGAAAACGGTAACTTTTAGCGAAAAACTTTTCAGACATTTATTTTAGACTTAAAAATGGCCTATCGATTAAAAATGTTTCCGACTGCAAGAATGTTCACCGGTTAGAAGTTATGATTTTTCTCCCGAAAAATTTTGGTTTTTCCCCCCTCCACTTTTAGTTAAAGTTTTAATTTTATAGGTTTATAATTAAAAGTTGTTGGTATTCATGTATACAATGGGATAAAATTAGAACGGTTCGAATATATTTTATAGAACGTGAAATTTTGAGGAAAAACTGATTTCACAAGAAGTGAGGCCCTACCGTCCCCTTAGGCCGGATTCCGACCGTTCACGAACTTAAACTAAGTTTACACCCAAGCAATTTTTGACCGCAGTTTGAAAGCGATCGGGGCAAAAATGCGACCGTGAGAGTGCCGCAAATTTTGGGAAGTGGAACCATACATACATATATATATATATATATATATATATATATATATATATATATATATATATATATTTATATTTATAAACTTTTTGACCAGTGGTCATTTCGGACTCAGGGGGTCATAACTAGACCTCCTATGAAGAAATTTTTTTTAAATTCGACAGTAGTCAAGAAACCAATAGGTAGATCGATTTCATCGAAATCTACCTAAAAGAGTAAAGCGCGTCTTCTGATGTATGATTCGGGCCTTGCTTCAGCTTGTTGATAAAATGCTGTAATTCTGAACAAGATACTAATCGTCACTTCAGAATATTCAAACAATAGTCGGCGCTACTGATTGAATGTATATGGATATTGATGGGGTATCAAGATGTTCGGGTCCCAAGCCAACTTCACATGCAAGCCGGTACACCTGCTGATTAACAGCCGTGGCTGTGGCGTGGTTTTTTCTCTCGAAGAAGAGAGATTAGGTGGCAGTCACACCCATGGTTCAGTAACAGCCTGTGCATGTGTTTAAGCCTAAGTAACCAAAGACTACCGCGTTATCTGCAAAATTCGCATGTTATATAAATCATGGTTATTGTTCCGATTTCCCATAACTCTGTGGCCGTGTCGACATACATACATATGAATATATGTAACTAGAAATTATTTGACCACAAGAAATACATTATTTTGTATATGATTTGGATGTTCTCTTACTTATTATCTTTGTTACTTTTTTAGGGCTCCGTACCTTTTTTTTTTTTTCGTGTGGAAATCCCTTCGGATACCCCCCCGCCGGCCAGCGGGGGCGGTTATGTCGGGCTTGAACCGACTAAAACCGCACGCCGTCTCGGGTCTATAGACGCCGGGGTGTAAGGTTACCCATAGATATAGGCTGAGTTTGGTGTTTACGTTTACGTTTGATTTATGTTGAAAAATTGTCTCTTTGTTTTGGTTTATCGTGTATATGTATATAACTAATTATTTATATTAGTGTAATGTGATTCGTGTTGAGTAGTGCGGAGTTTTGTTGACAGTGTTTGGGAGTCTTATGTTATTATTTTTAATTTGTTTTTAATTATCTTTTCATGTAGCCAAAATTGGCCGCCTCTGAAAACCAGCGCTGTCCGCTTTTTAGCACTAATACGCGGACAGCATATAAGCTGAGAGGCGGCCATTATTCTGTGTGGATGTGTTTTTTATATGTACTGATTTGATGTAATTTTATTATGTAGGCAGGTACAGAATAAAAAAACTTTTCTTTCTTTCTTCTTTCTATAGAGCATATCCCTCGCACTCCGACTGACCCTGGGCCATTCGCAGTGTCCCCTCTGATAACAGAAGAGGGGTACCTGGAGCGGCCCCCACCCCAGCGGGCCTTGCAGACCCGCCATGCCCCGACCCCCTCGTGCAATGGGGTCAGCTGGCCCTGAAAAGGGCCGGTTGGTCAGATTCTTGGCCGTTGACATTGACGCCAGCTATTCCAGAGGAGCAATCAATGATGCGTCATCGCCCACGTTGCCCAGGGTCACCAAACTTGGAGGTGATCCAACTAGTCGCACCCCAGGGTTCCGCACCTCAAACAAAAAACAAAGGAACCTTATAGGATCACTTCGTTGGCCAGACCGTTTTCTCAGGAACGCGGGGTAGGTATTATCTAAAGGCCGCATGAGTAGTAATAATGAGTGACCCTTAATGAGAACAATAGTCCACCTAACGCTTTCCTATACAGAATGGCGTGCAGACACACCATCATCATTCTGAGCGACTGTACGTTGGGGAGACAGAAATTAGTTACAGCCTTTCCGGCCACATTCCACTTAATAAATTCGCACACTTGATGAAGAACCCCTCTGCTCAGAATGTGGCATAGTAGAAGATGCGTTGCATATTATGATGGAGTTTGTCCGAAACGAAGACGTAAGGCAGGATATGTCTTTTTGTACTAATAATCTGGGACAACTTGGCAATTGTAACGAAGTGTTGGCTGCTCCCCTTTCGGAGGCAGCAAAGGCACTGTATAGGGTAGTTCTGGTTGGTATGAGAAGGAGATCGTTGTTAGATGTTCTATAGTTATAAGGAATGAAATGTTGTCGACCTTACGGAGTGGCGTAGTCTCGAGGGACTAAAACTCCTTAAATAAAGAAAAAAAAAAAAACATTCTGAGCGACACATATCCAAACACTCAGGAATAAACTGATTCTGGTGATGGCCATTTATAAAAGAAAGCTATGATCTTAGGTTTTCCATTATTATAGTGACTAATGCAAAAAAAACCTTGTTATAGGTAGGTATCTAGGTACTTAATAAAGTAGGTAACTAAAATAATGTAAACTGTACAATTACAATTCCGTAGATATTTGTGTATGTTTATTGTAATGTGAGTCGTATAAAGAACATAACGAATCAATAAACGAAAACGAAACGAATAAATATGTTCTTTATGCGAAAAGAACATAATACTGCAGCCATATCAACGTTTAATGAAACTGTTGCTGTTGTTTGAAACTACTGCCATTTAAATGAAACGACAATCGTAGTTAAACCTCCTGAAATTATCACCAACGCAAAATTTGTTTTAATTGTTTTTTATTTCAATATTTTCGCAATTACCAGTGCTTAAATAACTGTTAAAAGATTATCATCACGGCATACTAAGCAGCAATAAGTCGCAGTGTAGCAATCATCATAAAAATACCGCTGGCACTTCAATTAACCGCGTTTGTGAATGCACAAATGAATTTCAACGATGGCATGGCTGGATTCAGCTCTAAGCAAGCGCATTCATTACCGCCCGGCCCATCGCTTAACGTCAGCCGTGCCGAACTCGCAATCTAATTAACAACGAATTCCGTGAAACAGACCGTGATTTATCGCCTCTAAGAGCACACATAATGACGTAGATTATTTATTTATCAGTATTTGGTATACATCAAAGAAATCTAAGTTTTCCTACTATATTAAAAACGTGAAAGCTTGTAAATATGTGTAAATATTTGTTACTCTTTCACGGACTGAAATTTTGTACAGGGATAGATTATAGTCTGGAATAACACAAAAGTTCCTTTAATTTATCTCTGGAATAGAATCCCATGGCAATCGGGAATGGGATCAGAATTAAACGCGTTTGGAACAAAAGCTAGTTTAATATAACTACTTTTTTTTTTACGTGCGGAAATCCCTTCGGATACCCCCCGCCGCCCAGCGAGGGTGGTTATGTCGTGTATCGACTAAAACCGCACGGTGTCCTCCCCAAGTGTCCGTTGCCGGGCACCCCGGGTAAGCCCTCGAAAGGATAACCCCAGGGTTACCGGTGGACTTTGGCCGCCACCGCGGCCTCGCCTGGTGGGGTCGGGTTTTATCCCGCTTCGGTGAGTTGGCAGGCGTGTGTAGGGCATACACGACACGCCTCCGCCACGGCCTTCTGTAAGGACGGCGAGTCGGCCAACTGTCGTCCTCAGGCCCCGATCATGGAGATTGGTAGTCCAGGGCGTAGATGAGTCTGCGGCGTGCTCGCCGCAGACTGCGAAACTCGATTAATATACCTACTTATCAGAAAACATCGATAACGTCGTTCAACCTAATGAAATATGGTGGAATTTCGACTGCTAAGTAGGCCACTACATTGTAACATTTGTTTGTTTACTGATTTTTTGGCTACTTGACTATTTGAAAACCTTAATGTATAGTAATGATAAATCGTCACTTCATCCCTTCTTTATATTTACGCAACGTTGATATCATGAGATCCGAAATAATTAACTATGTATAACAATTATAAAAACTACTGTGGATACTGCATTTCGTTTAAAAAGATGTTGAATTGAAAAGTTTTCAACGAGTATCGTGATGCTACAATGACCCACGACTTCAGACTGATGTTAATAATAATTCTGCCATTTTGTGACTCCATCGCTGTGTGATAATGCCCTTAGTTAAGCGTGTAATGCTGGGATTGTAGATTTTGTCTAATAGCAGTATTATTGCATATGGAACGATTTGAATGAGCGTCAGTTTAAGCTTTGGCGGTAACAATGAAATGGTTATTGGAGGAAAGGATAGATATAAATGGATTACGCTATATTGGCACTTCAGAACGACATGGGTGGCTTGGGTAAAAGGAAAACGGCAAATTCTAAAAGTTTGTGGGTCGTTATCGTGTCGACCAGGATTTATCGTAAAGACACTGCTAAACTAGGAGTCTTACGATCTGACTTTCTTTTTTCGGAAGGGTCTGTCCGAAGAGCAGCGTACATAAGTTAACATTTGAAAGGGTGGTTTTATTCGGTATTTAACTGGTTTAAGTTATAAGAAGTTTAGCAAGTTTACTTCATAGATTGCTAAGAATTTTTTAAGTAGTTATAATATTTGAAAACTGATTATTTTGTACTAAATCCGTCCGCGTGGAATTCAGTTTCCATTCCCGCAACCTTTTGGGATAAAAGTAGCCTATGTTATTCCAGACTATTATCTATCCCTGTACCTAATTTCAGATCCGTGCAGTCGTTGGAGCATGGTTGAAAACCAAACATACAAATATCTTCACAAACTTTCACTTTTATAATATAAATAGGAGGTGGATAGGATTCACTGGATTAAAAATAAGTGTATATAGCGTATGCAATGGATGTGTGGGGTGGGGTCCGTTGAGATCTTTGAGACCCAAACCAATCTCACTCGCGAGCCAGTACGCGAGTACGCGAGTCTCGGCGTTGGGGAGCCAGATAGCAGTCGCTTCCTTGAAAGCCAAAATAAACTAAATAATGAAGTTTAAGCGAAGATGGACCCTAGGTCCCAAAGTGAAAGCTTTGGATGCCACCAGGATTAGTGTTCGGATGAAGATTTAATTAAAAATAAGGCTGTAAAGTCGAAACACAAGCCGCATTGCTGTTGCGCGTGTTGAATGACAAAATGTTTGCAGTCTGTTTGTTTCTAACACGCTTGTAAACACCACGTGTCCAATCCGGAACCAGTTTAAAAATTAATGTTGGACGTTGATGTAGATTAACTAATATCTTAAAAAACAGAAACTATTTATAATGCTTAGTATTTTCTAGAAAATTACTCTCCATCAGGATTCATTGCCTCACTAAATGGATGTATTCAGTATCTTCTATTTTGATTAGTGTAAATTGTGTAAAGTGTCTTCTTGACAATAAAACAGCAACACGTTTATTGCGATCCACGGAAGAGATACATCCACCTACATTAAAAAATTACGAGAAAATGGTTGCTCTACGCGCAACGCGGCAACGTAACGCAACGGCAGCGCGTTGTGTTGCGGCGTGGTTCCGCAACGCGGTTATGTGTTTCGGCCCGTATATTCTGGGGCAGTGTCCTGTTAAATTACGTACAACATAAACCAGTTAGATGCCTAATAAACCCATCTGCATGTTAACTTATATACGCTGCTTTACGACCCTTCCGAAAAAAGAATGTCAGATTGTAAGGCTCCTAGTTTAGCAATGTCTTTAAAATAAATCGTGGTCGACACAATTAACAACCCACAAGCTTTCAAAATTTGTCGTTTTCCTCTCACCCAAGCCACTCATGTCGCTCTGAATGACATGATAGACGCAGAATACAATAATCCTATTGAAATTGTTATCAACCTTGATTTTACTTGGAGAGTTTCAAATTTGCAAAGTCTATCTGTATTACTCTAACCAAGAATTGATAGGAAAACGTCAAAAGAACATTAAGCCTATTTTGCATTTATCAATAGCAATATACTATTGGTTCAAAAGTGCATTCAAACGTTAAATTTATACTCCAAAGTGGCAAACAACCGCGCCGTCTGATTGAACACAGTGATTTAAACGATCACGAGATACGTTCAGTCGTATTCTCATAATGAGACTCAAACGACGAAAGCTGTGAGGAGAGTATCAATTTATGAAAAGAAATAAATTTTTACCTAATCTGCGCATAAATCTTTCTTAAGTCTGGCGGTCATCACTGATTTATTTCCAATTGAAAGGATTAGAAAAAATATTAGCCTATCGTAATTTCTTTCGTTATACAGATCGTCTACTTTCATATAACAAACATATATAACTTATTTCTAAAGATTTAGATCGGAAAAAGAGAACATCTAGGACGGGACTTGAATAACTTATTTTACTGGTGGTAGAAATTTGATGACACAAATTTCTCACAAAATTCGGCCGGGTAGGTACCACCGTGCACGATTGCGAAAAACCCTCCATAGTAATCCAATTTTGGTTTGATTGCGTTCAGGGGTCAGCAAGTGCATAGCCGGGCAGGGGGATTGTGGTCGCAGCACTAGTGGGACCGGTGGGACGACAATCTTCTTCTGATGAGGCCGTCAAGCTGAGTGCCACCATTGTTAACATGGTACGTGTATGTAATGGTGACCCTCTTTCCTGAGACTTTACCTTCAGCTTACCATCAGGCGAGGTGAAGTCAAATTGACGTCTCCTAAATAAATTAAAAAAAAATAGTGTATGTATTCCACTGTAGGTATTTATTTTATTAACGATATAACTTTGTGGTTAAGACATTATTTGTGTTGATACATAGCATAGATGTAACCTCATATTTATATGGATCTTTTGTTCTAGCTCCTCCGTCGTAGATTATGTCACGGTCTTATCGTAGAATTAATTTAGGGGGCTAATGTTGCTCGCGTCCGTAGGCGAGGCCCTTTGGGCCTCATTACTCTAGTTACCCTACACGTGGCCCCTGGGTAGTGCTAAATGAGCAGCACTTTGTCTGGTGGTAGGCTTCGGCCGTGGCTAGTCACCACCCTCAAGGCTAAGTCTTGCCGCCAAGCGTCCTTGGACGTGTTCCGGCATGGAGCCTTGGGAAGCCATGTGGAAGGCGGGTCTGTACAGTAGCGCTGAATCAGTATGCCATTTCGGTGTCAGAGTGTCGCTGCACTTGGCGGCTAGTCTTGGAGGGCAGCGGGATCCGAAGCACGGTGCACCGCTGGCCGACCGTAGATAGTAGGGGGCCCAACTAGTAGGTTAGCCACCTATGAAAGGCTGCCCCACACATCTTACGAAAAATCCCGGAATGCTCCATCGTGCCAATTGGCGATTGGACGGGAGGACCCGATGGCCATCTCCGGGGGGGTTCGGGCGTCCCCGCGGTCTCCAGGCTAGTCTTACCTTCAGTGCAGCGATTCTGTGTTCACCACTGGATCCTGGTCAGCGCCTCGTACAACTTCCGCCTTCCTGTCTATTCACTCCCCACAAACAACATGAAAGTCATAAAAAGAAATCGAGTTTTACAGCGGCGGCACTTCCTCCCACTTAAAGTGCACCTCGGGAACATCAGAGGATTGCACTCCAATCTCGATGCGGTCCACCACCACCTTGAGACCGATAAGCCGCTGCTGCTCTTTCTTACGGAGACGAAAATCGGACGTCCGGCTGATGTGTCCTATCTGCAGTACCCGGGGTATGCCCTGGAGCACAACTTCAAGGCACAAGCCGGCGTCTGTGTCTATATCAGCGATGGCATCTGCTGTAAGCGTCTCCGTAACCTTGAAGACTCCTCTTTCTCCACACTCTGGGTGCTGGTCGACACCGGTGTAGACAAAATTGTCTACGCCTGTGTGTACCGTTCACACAGCGGCAATCAGGAGACAACCAGGTTATGTGAACATCTGTGTGAGGCCGCCGATGAGGCCCAACTGAGGTACCCGTCAGCACAACTGGTCCTTCTCGGGGACTTTAACGCCCACCATAAGGAGTGGCTGTTCCCGTACGAGAAGACAGACCATGCTGGGAGAGAAACACTCAGACTTGCTTTGACGCTTAACCTTTCCCAGCTGGTAGATCAGGCGACGCGTGTACCTGACCGTGAGGGCGATACGCCGAATTGTTTGGACCTTCTGCTGACAACAGAACCAGACCGATATAATGTGTCCGTATCCCCACCACTGGGTACGTCTGACCATAGTTTGGTGAAGTCTGTACTGTCTTGTTCACCTCCCGATCTCAGCCCTAAAGGCACAAGACGGGTTTGGCGGTACAAGTCAGCAGATTGGGATGAGATGCGCCACTTTTTCGCATCTTATCCTTGGCGGCAAACGTGCTTTTCTTCGAGCGATCCGTCGAGCTGCGCGACAGAAATCTCAAGGGTGGTGTGTCAGGCGATGGAGTACTTTATTCCTTTTTCTGACTTACCATCCAAGAGTAAAGCTCGCCCATGGTTTGGTGCTGAATGCTCAGTCGCAGAGGCGCTTAAGTATTCAGCTTACCGAGCTTGGGCTGAAGCTCGGAATCGTAAAGCTCCGGACACGCGGGATAAGAAGAAAGCCTTCAACAAAGCCGCCAAGTCCTTCAAAAAGACGCTGCGCATGGCTCGTCTTGATCATATACGCCGAATTGGATCAAAACTAGCCTCTTACCCTTCTGGGAGTAAGGCGTTTTGGTCCCTGGCAAAATCGGTCGAGGCGAACTTTTGTCGCTCGTCTCTGCCTCCACTGCACAAACCCGACGGAACGCTGGCTCACACGGCAACTGATAAGGCAAACCTGCTTGCCTGTATGTTTGCCGAAAATTCGCGTCTGGATACAGCGAACAATGTACCACCCCAGTTACCTCCTTGCGGTACTACAATGCCCGCTATTCGTATCCGCCAAAAGGAGGTACTCAAAACGCTTCGTAATCTAGACGTGAACAAAGCCAGTGGACCTGACGGTATACCTGCTATAGTGCTAAAGAACTGCGCTCCTGAGTTGTCTCCTGTTCTGACACGCCTGTTCCGCCTCTCTCTTAGAACAGGTTTAGTCCCTGAGTCATGGAAGCTTGCTAACGTGCAGCCTGTGCCCAAGAAAGGTAGTCGTGCTGATCCCGCCAATTACCGCCCCATAGCAATCACCTCCATAATCTGTAAGACTATGGAACGTGTAATCAACACCCGCATCCTGGCATACCTAGAAGACAATGACCTCCTCAGTGATCGACAATACGGGTTCCGCCGAGGACGATCCACTGGGGATCTCCTAGTGTATGCCACGCATGTATGGGGGGAAGCCATCGAGAAACACGGCGAAGCTCTCGCTGTGTCTCTCGACATCTCGAAGGCTTTCGATAGGGTCTGGCACGCTAGCCTTATTAGCAAGCTTCCATCCTACGGGCTACCTATGAGTTTGTGTAACTGGGTAGCTGATTTCCTGAGGGAGCGGTCTATTCGAGTGGTCGTTGATGGCTGCTCCTCGGACCTATTGGCTATTGATGCCGGGGTACCTCAGGGGTCTGTTCTTTCCGCAACTCTATTTCTGCTGCATATTAATGATCTGCTGAAACCCGGTATCATTGGGTATGCGGACGACAGCACAGTTGTGGAAAGATACCTATCCAGTTCACGAGCTACAGGCGCTGAGACGCTATCTCTGAGAGAGGCCATGATAGAGCGCATGAACCTGACACTTCAGTCAGTGTCTGACTGGGGTAACTCCAACCTCGTTAGGTTCAATGCCTCTAAAACTCAGGCGTGTCTTTTTTCCGCGAAAAGGAGTCCTTTCGCCCTGACTCCGACTCTCCGAAATGAATCTATACCAATATCCGATCATCTTGAGCTCCTCGGCGTTCACCTAACATCTGCTCTTAATTTCGGTCGACATATAGAATCCAAGGCTAAAGTTGCTGCAATGAAGCTGGGCATCCTCTCTAAGGTGAGACGGTACTTCACACCTGGACAGCTTCTTATTTTATATCAAGCACAGGTCCGATCTTGTATGGAGTACTGTTCACACCTATGGGATGGATCAGCCCGCTATCAGCTGGATACTTTGGACACCATCGATCGACGCGCCAGGAGACTCATTGGCGACGACGAGCTAGTTAGCAACAAGCTCCAAAGCCTTGAACATCGCCGCAAAGTTGCCTGCATATCGGTGTTCTATCGGATTCATTTCGGAGAATGTGCTCAAGAACTGCATGACCTCATTCCCCCAGCTCCATTTCACCATCGGACAACTAGGCGCGGGCAACGTTTTCATCCCTTCGTTGTTGATATTCCACCAATCCGCACCAAGCGCAACGCTTCCTCATTTATTATGCGGACAGCGAGGGAGTGGAACTCTTTGCCTGCGTCTGTGTTCCCCGATTCTTATAATTTGGGGACCTTCAAGGCGAGAGTGAATAGGCATTATTTGAGTTTGCGTGTACCATCCTCGACTGCATCGTCACTTACCATCAGGTGAGATGCAGTTAAACGCACTCAAATTTTTAGTAAAAAAAAAAAAAAAAAAAAAAAAAAAAAAAGAATTGATTATTTCATGAAGTGAACAACCATTGGTCTAGTACTGAAATCTGCTACGACATGCTGCATCACGAAAATAAATTAATAGTTACGTCAACAGTCTCTAACGTAGTCAGCATCAAAACGAGATGATGATTGCACTGATTTGAAAGTTAACATTTGAATATTCAAAATTTAAAAATATTTTAAAAATGCCTAACCTAATTAGGCTAAACTCATGTATATACAAATTTGCAATACCAAAAAAATCTTCATCATCTTCATCATATAGTTTGGAGCACAGGGTTCGCTCTTCTACTTCAGCTTTCCATAAGCTGGTTCATTTTGACTTTTATGAGAGTGACTGTCGTCTGATTCCTTGCTTGGGTCCAAGATACTCTACAGATCTTGATGGGACCTATAGGTATATGGAACCCATGGGTGTATCGGGCCAATGGGTGACAAATATGTATTGGGCCCCTCAGGTGAAAGAGGCCCCATAGATCTTGATGAAGCCCTATGGGACCCATGAGCGTATGGAGAATCATAGGTGTATGGGCTTCATGGATGTATGGGCCCATGGGTCTATGTCACCCTATGGGTGTATGGGCCCCATGAGTGATTTATGTATGTGGGGCCCCATAGGTGTATGAGCCCCACGGGCGTATGGGCCCCATGGGTGACATATATGTATAGGGTATCCTAGGTTTGTGGAGGCCCATTAGTATAATGAGGCCCCATGGGCTTAGGGGATCCCCATCGAGATCTTGCAGTTGAAGTCTGGGGTCCACTATTCTACTTCTCTTTTTCATAGTTTCGTATATATTATTTTTTTTACAGGAGCGATTTTCTAATAGCTTTAAAACGATATTAGAACTATTACGAGCTTTATTCCCTTTATCTAAAGTGCTACTAGACGTTCTTCTGGGTAAATAACAGTTGTGTTATTATTTGTGTTGATACTACAACACCACCTTAATTTAACCTTCGTTGTTTTTCTGTATGTTGACGCGAGAAACTGAACGCGGACCGCCAGCGCGTCGCTGTGGCGTAAAGTGGCAACTTTGCTATGCCAAAAATACCTTTTTTTTTATCGTGCGGAAATCCCTTCGGATACCCTCCCGCCGGCCAGCGGGGGCGGTTATGTTGGACTTGAACCGACTAAAACCGCACGCCGTCTCGGGTCTACAGACGCCGGGGTGTAAGGTTACCCGTAGAGCATATCCCTCGCACTCCGACTGACCCTGGGCCATTCACAGTGTCCCCTCTGATAACAGCAGAGGGGTACCTGGAGCGACCCCCCCCCCCTCCGCGGGCCTTGCAGGCCCGCCATACCCCGACCCCCTCGTGCAATGAGGTCTCCTGGCCCTGAAAAGGGCCGGTTAATCAGACTCTTGGCCGTTGACGTTGACGCCAGCTACTCCAGAGGAGCAATCAATGATGCGTCATCGCCCACGTTGCCCAGGGTGCACCAAACTTGGAGGTGATCCAACCAGTCGCACCCCAATGCCAAAAATACCTAAAGTCAGCGAATACCTAAAGAGTTTAGTTTTTATCCTTATTTTGATGGACCTCGCTTCAGCGAAACACTGTTTAAGTACTGGTTGATGTTCACTTTTATGAGAAGCAACAAATTTAGAGGGCACCAAATCACGAAATATATTGACACAAAATATTGCAAATTGTTTCATGTTCTGGAAGTAATTGCGATTAAGTTATTTTTTCAAATATGGATATCTTAAAATGGTATTTAAACGTGTTATAGAAGGTATATCTTTTAAAGGTAAATAAAACCGTAAATTACTGATCAGTCGACAATAAAACGTCAGTCTTTCACTCGCGAACTAAAATTATTTTTAAGAGTTAAATTTGACTTTAATAGTGTGTCAGTAAATTGTCGGATGAAATACATATTGAAATAAATGTGTCACTTGAAATTTTCCACACGGCACTCTCAAAGGTAATTATTCTCGCAAATAATCGCATATAAAGGTATTTAAATTTACTTTTACATTACAGTTACCAAGTATAGTGAAACTCAGATGTAAAAACTTTCAAAACAATGTATATAATTTCGGTAGATGGAAAGAATGCGTAATACCAGCTCTAAATTTTACCCTAAAATTTTGGGAGACTAAATTTTGATTTAAAAAAATACCAATATATAAATACTAAATTAATTAAATTAGAATTACAAATGTCAAATTAGTAAATGTCAGGAAATAAACATGTCAAAATTATTAAATATCAAAATTGAACTACATGTCAAAATTATTAAATGTCCAAATTGAATTACATTAATAAATATGTAGATGTATCTATCGTAGTAACGGTGAACGATTTAAATCTATCTGTTGATTTAATATAATGTTTCGGTCAATATTGATCAATCTATCTATTTCACTCATTTTTCATTCATGGCATGGCAGGGCATTCATTTTTCTATCCTTATCACAGCATTGTAGGACTTTGAAGTTAGTTTTCTGGCCAAATGAATGCTTTTCGGAAAGTAGGTGTTCCGCAAAATTGGACTCAGTTTTATTAAGTCTCCACCGTCCAGTTAGGCCGACGTATTTTTTTGGAACAATTGGAAAATGTCAGCTCGTATTTACCACTTTTTTGTACGATTGGAGTTATGTCATTATTGTTACATATACATAGGTTTTTCATGGTATAAAACGCGACTTTACATTCTGATAAATTCCTGGCACATTTATATGAGATATTGCCAAGGTATGGTATCCAAGCCCATCGATTTTTATGTGTATCCGGGGTTATCGGTATACCTCCTTTATATGCCAGGTTGAGATGGAAAACCGTTATTTGTCACTATTATTTTGATAAATGTCACTTCCTCTTCAAAATCCGACTGCGACATTGAGTCGAAAGTAATCGATGCACCATGGAGTGAAAGGCCACGTGTTTGTGACTCAATGGGTGTCTTGAGTTGGCATGTATAATATTGTCAACGAATGTGGGCTTTCTATAAATTTTAAATGTATGTCTATGGTAAATTAATTGAATGCTAATGTCGAGAAAATTAATTATGTCATGTCCTATCTCAATTGTGAATTGTATATTAGAATAAATTGCATTAATAAATGTCAAGAAATTATTCAAATTATCTGTATTTCCGGTCCATAAACAAATAATGTGATCTACGTATCTATACCAATAAGTAATAAATGGTTTGTACATACTGTTATTCATAATTTGTTTTTCAATACAATTCTAAAAACGTCTGCACAAAGTGATGAGAAGGGACTACTCATAACAAGGCCATTTACCTGTTTATAAAATTTATAACCGAACTCAAAATAATTTTGGTCTAGGCACACAGATATGGTATGTTCCAAGTCTATTGAAATTTGTGGGTCTACTATAGATTCTATAAAAACGTATTTAACTGCAACCTTACATTCATTTAGAGTAATACTTGGGAACAGATTTTTTACGTCAAAGGAAATTATCATTGCTTTGTCTGGTACATGAATGTTTGCGAGCTTTTTTACAAGGTCGAGACTATTTCTTATAGTATTAGTTGGCACAAAAGCTCGTATGGTGTGTAAACAGTTTGTTAACCTCTGTTGCTAACTTGTATGCTTTTGCTCCCGTGTATGACACTACTGGATGGATATGAAATTCCGGTTTATGTAGTTTATAGTAGGCATGTAGTTTTGGAGGTTGAGGATTCATCATCTTAAGTTTGTAGGCATCCTTTCGTAAACTGCGGTTTGTAGATTGTAAGGTTCTTTCACAGCTTCGTTGAACTTCTTGGTTGGGTCTTTCTTCAGGTCAACAAATGCCGGGTCATTTAGAAAGGTCTCAACTTTGCCTCTATTGTCGACTGTTATAAGACATAAAATTTTATTGTCGGCAGTTTAGCTGAAAAGCAACCACAATGTCGCGATCAGTATAAATGATTTAATAAAAAATCGCGATGGAATTCGTTATTTCAAAAGAAAACTTTTACTTAACTTTGCAACATAAATTTTAAATCCAGAAATACACAAGACAAATATTGTATAACTGCTGTTCTTAAATAAAACTGTGGCGAAACAAAACTTTCAAATAACTAAAAACTGCCAAGCGAAGTTCTACGTATCTATCGTCTTGTTTATACAGGGCTATAGTACAAATGTGTATTCAACTAGCTGTACTCGCGACTTTGTCCGCCTGGACTTAAATTTCGGTTTCTTTTTTCAAGGAACCCTATAGCTACTTTTCTGAAATAAAAGCCTAAGTTACGCCTTATAACATCAGCTATCTGCAATCAAAAGCAGGGACGCTACTACGGCGAGTAGCCGGAATAAACAGACAGACAATATTTTTTTATTGTGTTTTATTTTTCGCAAGTATTAAGTATGGTACCACACACTTTATTAAAAAGCGGTTATTTCAACATTACAAACAGACACTTTAATTTTATTTATTTGTATAGATATTTGCTCTGTTTCTAACAGGAGGGGTGCATCGCCAAGGTGAGAATACATTGGACATATCGGCGGATTTGAACGAATTGGGCCGGAGCAAGACACTTGTCGTTTGCAGTGGCGTCAAGTCTATATTAGACATTGAAAAAACTCTTGAATATCTGGTACATACACATAATTTCTATGACTTTTTATTTTTATTTATACTGTTAAATAAACTCAAAACTCTGAATAAGTAAATAAATAATATAAATATCGTACGATATTCTACACAGCGTTATCTAAACCCAAAGTAAGCATAGCTTAACTAGCTTGTGCTATGGATTCTAGAATGCAGATGTTTATCTGCATTCTAGCTAGCATGCTATTCATCTATGTATCTACAAAAGAAAATATATCTAAGTATGTTTATACTTAGATATATTTTCTTTTGTAGATACATGCATAGAAATACCCAGCAAACCTCTGTGGCGTAGCGGCGGAGCATTCGACTGCTAAGTCAGAGGTCGCGGGTTCTTTTGCATTGATCTGGGTATTTCGATGAATAATATGTATTTATTTACAACAAAAAAGGAATTTAAGTATGTTTATCCGCATTCTAGAACCAATATGACCAGCTCTGCTTTGTTTGGGTCTAGTTGGCGCGGTGTAATATGTCCTAGAATATTTATTTATTATTATTATAGAAATTCATGCATACAAATATTTGCACTGAGTGGGAATCGAACCCACGACCTCCTAGTTAGCTAATAGCTAAGTAACTATGCTTTCTTAAACTATGATTGTTTATTGAGTCTAGTATACAACAAACCCTGTTACGCGTTGTTATCGTACGGTAAACGAGATACACGTGTGCTTGATTTTCAGTTAATTCTTCATTTTTATTTCTCTATTTTATTGCACTACGAATATGTTTTAATGGTAGCTGTACAATCATCAATATAATATTTGAAGGTGAGGGATATTAATTTCAAATATTTCGAAAGTATCAGATCAAAACCTCTCACACTGCAGGTAAATTAATAAAACTGTCAATAAAATTGTTTCAGGAAACCCAAGGTGTATGCGTTTGTGCCTTTGGAGATTCTGACGACTTTCCAGCATTTTATACTCCTAAGTCAGGCTTTCGGGCACCTCACCGCGTTGCGAATGCCCAGAGTGCGGCAAAAGTGCTGCACGCCTCGTACACCCTGCGACTTGCTTCTGGCATTGTAGTAGCTGTACCTATACCGCTAGAGTATACAATGGATGGTAAGATGTTTATAACCGACCTTTAAAAAGAAGGAGATTGTAAGGAGATTATTCGCGATACATCACTACCACTGCAGGACAACCCAAATATGCTTAGTATAGATGTTCAATACAAACCGAACTATAAAAAACGGCCTGTATGGGAGCCCCCCCTTAAACATTTGTTTTATTTAATGGCATTATTTATTTAAAAGTTGATTATATAACTTAATATTCTATGAATATATCCAGTGTCTACCTGTTGCCGTTATCAATATCGAACAAAAACGAGCAAAAAAATCACGCTTATAGTATGGGAGCACCCTTAAATATTTACTTTATTCTGTTTTTTAATATTTATATTTATATCATCTTTGAAAATTTCAACTGTCTAACTATCACGGTTAATGAGATACAGCCTGGTGACAGACGGATAGATAGACAGACGGACGGACAGCGAAGTCTTTGAAATAGAGTCCTAAAAACTACATCGAGAAAGGATGGCTCCAAATTATGGGTTATGCTCTATATTCTACATAGATGTGCGGTACTACCATACTAAAAAAACGAAATACTGGTTACTTTATATATACAAAGCTTAGTTACAACTTATTGTAACGGTGGCCTGAATAATGATTAAACTTAAGAAGGAAGTTTAATTTAATTACTTTGCGACTAGGCCTTTTTTCCGTGCGGAAATCCCTCCGGATACCCTCCCGCCGCCAGCGGGGGTAGTTATGTCAGATTCGAACCGATTAAAACTGCACGCCGTCTCGGGTCTTCAGAGGCCTGGGTGTAAGGCATTTCCCTCGTAGCCCGGTTGACCCAGGGCCATCTCCGGTTTCGAGATGGCCCCCTCAGGTTTGGGAACCACGGGGTCCCTGTCTTTCCCCCTAGAAAGAGGGGGGCGCACACTTTGTGACTAGGCCTAACATGAAACGGACATCTGGCCTAAAACAGCACGTGACACTTCGTTCGGCCTAAACCCTTTTTTTTTTCTTTTTTTTCTACGTGGGGAAATCCCTTCGGATAGACCCCCCGCCGGCCAGCGGGGGGGGAGGGGGGTGGCCGCAGCGGCCTCGCCTGGTGGGGGCGGGTTTTGTCCCGCTTCGGTGAGTTGGCAGGCGTGTGTAGGACACACACGACACGCCTCCGCCACGGCCTGCTTCTGTAAGGACGGCGAGTCGGCCAACTGCCGTCCTCAGGCCCCGATCATGGAGGTCGGTAGTCCCGGGCGTAGATGATTGCGAAACTCGGGGGGCAGAGTTCTCTCCCGCTCCCTCTCCGCCGTCTCTTTCGCGTTACCTGCTCGCAGAAAGAGGCGGCGGCATGCCACTTGCTGCCGTCGGAGAACACTGCCCTCACTATGGTCTCCAACGAGAGAACGTCCACGCCCAGGACCGCAACGAGATCCCGGTGTTGACTCGCCCACGCAGGGCACTCCGCCAACGTGTGGAGCGCCGTGTCTTCGCCAGGATCCTCGCAGTGCTGGCACTGTGGCGTTGTCTCCCGGTGGATGCGCCATAGATACTTACCGAAACACCCGTGTCCGGTAAATATCGGGCACATCCGGTAGGAGAGGTCCCCATGGTCCCTCTCCAACAACTCCTTCATAACCGGTCTCACCGCCGCAATGATGGATTCCCCCCACCTTGGATGCTCAAGTCGCACCCCCCATGACTCCATGAGTTCCTGGCGGAGCAGGGACCGCTGAGCCCTGATTTCTCGGGGCTCCGGCCTGTGGCCTCGCTCCAACGCCTCCTTGCGCCACTGGTATAGCAGCGCATGGGCTCTCGCTTCCAGGTCCCATGGAGGGGTCCCGGCTAGGAGACATGCCGCCTCGACGGAGATCGTGCGATACCCCCTGATGACTCTGACGGCCATCGCCTTTAACGGGGTGTTTAGAACAGCCACGTTGCTAGCCGCCAGAGTCTCCCCCCATAAGAGGGCCCCGTATAGGGCCATGCTTCGCACGATCCCCAGGTACAGTCTCCTAGTGGGGGCGTTGGGTTCCTTAACGTTGGGCGTCAGTCGCGATAGCGCGGCCGCAGCCCCCCTCAGTTTCGGGACCAGACTTCGGAGTTGAGGTCCGAAGTCCCATCGGCTATCGAGTACGAGCCCAAGGTACTTCATCTTGGGCTCGATGCCGATGCTTACGCCCCCTAGAGTTATGCTGGTTCCCGCAGGTGGCCCCCTCCGAGGCCCGTGAAAACACATAGCCTCGGATTTGTGGAGAGCCACCTCGAGTCCCAGCCGCCGTATTCGACCTACGACTTGAGCAACCCCTGCCGTGGCCTTTAGTGCCGCACTTCGGTACGTTGCTCCCCGCGCCATAACGAGGGTGTCGGCAGCATAGTAAACTATGCTGACACCCTCGAGTAACGCATCGCGTCGGCCTAAACCCTACCGAAAGAAATCCCAAGTAATTTCATGATACCTGAAAACCTGTTACCTCTTTCGTTCATGTTTCGTGCGGACCCAACGTTTTGGATGTACGTTTCATTGTAATTAAACATATTTTTTATTCATACAGATAAAGTCATAGAAGAGAGTATTCGCTGCGCTTTAAAAGAAGCTGAAGAAAAAGGAATCCAAGGCAAAGAAATAACTCCATTCATACTGTCTGCGGTCGCCAACGCCACCGGAGGGGCTTCTCTCAATGCCAGTATCCTTTTAAACTCACGGTAGCTTCAACTACATCTTTAGATGTAGGCAAAAAACACACTGATCCTATTACGGTCGTATGGGACTCCACCAAAATCTTCAGGTCCCAAGTCAACCTCAATACCAATCAAAAACAATACGAGGACCTGGGTCTCCAAAGTACAAACTTTGGACACGACTGGGAAATTGCTATGATGCTGATGATTCTTGCGCATGTGTGCCTTTCTTCAAACATGTTGAAAGAATATTATATCATTAAAAAAATATTTACTTAGGTATATAATAAGGATTACAAAAAATTAAAAAATAAACTTATGAAGTTCAAAAATTCAAAGGTGCTGAATTTAAAAACCTTCTCTAGCAAATTGTAAGAAATCCATTCCAAGTTTTACACTTTCCGAAATAATTACGAGATCGTTAAAATACTTAATAAGACTTTAGCTGCTATAAATTAAAGTGTAGAAACGCCAACGGTCTATAAATGATACTAGTGAGGCTAATTGCCACAATTTCTTTCTTTAACGACTCTCAGACATCGCCCTCATAAAGAACAATGCGAGAGTCGGCGCCGATATTGCCGTCGAATTTGAGAAAATTAAGAATGTTAAGAATTCTTTCAATATTGAAGGCGTAAAGGGCGTTGAGAAATCGTTGAATCCTGTGCGATACTTTCATAGTTCTTGCAGTACGTCGGAAAGTAATTCTGATGATGTGCCATTGTTCGACGTGAACAAGAACTGTGATGGTGACTTACTGGTTATTGGTGGCGCGAACGTCGACAGAACTTACAGGCTGAAGGAAGAAAATATTCAGGTGAGTTTGAAATTGCTTATTGATAGCATGAAGATTTTATGTGAACGGTGAAAGATAATTATGAATTTTTTTTTTGTTTTTTCTAAGAAGGATATGTCAACCCCACTATACCTGTTAACATTGTAAAAAAACTTTGACGATTCACTGGTCTAGTCACACGAAACCCGGAGCTAAGCGACATTCTTTTTTAGCGTCCTTAGATTTTGGTATCATAATATATATTCCAACACAATAAAAGCCATACCGAATATTATTAATAGTATTAATCTTTTAGATAAGTGTGGGTACTAAATCTTCTAAAAATTATGTTACGAAAATGTTGCCAAGTACGTACCTAATATTATATTTTTTAATAATTATAATAGACATTGGAACGTCGTCACATCCATCAATTTTATTGACACCGGCCTTGATTTGGAATGTACATTAGAAAGAATAGAAATATCTATATTTTTTACAGGTTTTATGGCACACGACATAGCGTAATCAAGGAAGCTTAAGCTAGATACTTTTTTAATAACAATAGTCAACCATAGTGAAGGTCGATAGAAATATCTGAAACACCAAGGTTTTATTCATAAACGATTTAGAATTATTATGGATATATAATTAAATTTGTATGCTGAAAAAGGAACAGATTTAATTACTTAATTTCTTGCTAAATCAGCATACAGAAATGAAGGTTACATACTGATATATATTGCCATACAAACATACTAGTATGTTAAATGCATTTCTTAAATTCTAGGACATTCTACATAACGCTAGCTAGACTCAAAGTAAGCAAAGCTTAACTAGCTTGTGTTATGTGTTTTAGAATGCGGATATATATACTTAGATATACATTTTCTTTAAATATTTAGATCGGAAGAAGAGAACATCTAGAACAGGACTTGAACCCTGGTAACAGACTGGTCGCGGGTTCAAGTCCCGTTCTAGGTGTTCTCTTTTTGCGATCTAAATCTTTAGAAAAAGTAAGCACACAAAATGCTTAAAAATTTAATTGAATACATTTTCTTTTATAAGTAAGTACATATATTACACATATAACCAAATTTGTAGGTGATTAAATCTAAGAATTACCATCATATTAAACAGAACGCACAGTGTGGAAGTATTTCGACAAGTCTTGTGTTCAAAATCCTATATGGTAGATTAAAAGGAATCGAGACTAAAACGTTAGAGAACTCATGATCAGAAAAATCTTTTTGAAATGAAAATTGATAATTATGACGGTTCAAAGTATCCATACTAGTATACCGGGTGGGAACCTTAAGTGTGTCCAGACGATTATTTCATAATTTGTAAAGATAATAAAAACTTTAAACTGATATGAAATCTGCATCGCTCAATCTATAAAATGATATAACAAAAATAACAAGTAAAAAAATTCTTAGTTTCACGATTTGTCCTTTTGCGGCACTCATACATAAACTATGGCACGGCTTATTCGTTATTTGATAAGGAGAAACGTAAAAAGAATTAAAATGTAAAATTCAAATTAAACGTTAAAATATATATATATATATGTTAAAAAAATTGTACTTTTGCGGCTCCCATACATTTACTAGGCAAAAGTGCAAATTGCGAACAATTGGCGATATTTTTTTATAAACTTTTTTATTTTTATTATGTCATTTCATAGCAGTTAAAAGTTTTAGAATAATATCTTTAAAATTGGCATACTAATCATCTGGATCGCTTAAGGTTATTTACCCTGTATAACTACTTGCTCATACAGGGTGAAAACGTTCAGTTATTTAGCCACTCTCGTAAACAGGAAACTCTGCGTAAACAGGAAAATAGATCAAGGCTGAATTTTTATAAAAATAACATTATATTGAAATCATTTCCATAATACATAGATACATAATAATATACATAATACTCATATCTGTCCCTTTCGTCTTCATCTTAACGTTGATCCCGGTTGCATCCCAGGCTTACAAATCAGAGCCCGGTTCCACGTTCCGCTTTTAATCATGTTTGAGTGGCTTATTGACTATCACGGGAGTGACTGCCGTCTGAACCCCCAACCTCGAGAGGAAACCCTGCATCAGAGCCATATACTTCAAACAGCAAGTGTATTGGCTTGGAGGTAAGGTGGGTTGGGCCATGAAGATATTAGGTCGTTACATATGAAATTGCCGTTTTTCTTGAAGAAATTCGAGGAAACCCAATTTTCAGTACTAACATTTCTGCATTTTTTTTAGGAATGACAAATTCAAATTTTATGTTTTTTTTTGTGTATGAATGAGACAACATTAAGCTAACAAACAGCAACTTTTATTAAATTTTTGAAAAGTGACAGCTGTTAAGTAATACGAAATTTATCATCAAAATGGATAGCATTTAGGAAGTACTGTTTTAGAAGATCGAATTAATTTATCAACCCCGCCAGGCGAGGCAGCGGTGGCGGCCAAAGTCCGCCGGCAACCCTGGGGTTATCCTTTCGAGGGTTTACCCGGGGTGCCCGGCAACGGACACTTGGGGAGGACACCTTGCGGTTTTAGTCGATACACGACATAACCACCCACCGGCGGTTTAAAAATAAAATAAAATAAAATAAAAATAAAATTTAAAAATAAAAAAATAAGGGGCCAATAAAAACAAAATTTAATACAGAGTTGTAAAATCTTGAAATCAACTTTCAAACAAAATATAAATAATGGAAATAGCTATTAAATTACAGGAATAACAAACTCATGAATTTGTAAGAAAATTTCGGCAATTTCATAGGTAAAGACCTATTCTTATTGGAGCCCCTTACACTCCAAATAGATCTTTTTATATATTCTTAGAAATTAGGTATAGTATGGTAATAAAGTAATATAAACAATAAAAAAACCACAACATTTTAACAAACTCTTTATTTAATGCATTTATTATGATAATTAGCTCTCAGTCGCCTAGTGCGTACCTTCGGAAAGTTGTAACAACTCTACTATAGTACTGAAACACACAAGTAGGAAAATATTCAAATCCTTTGAGTATTCAACACGGGAGTTGCCTTGGGGGCACGTTCCCCTCTCGCTATGAAACTTTTAGTCTAGCCAGTATACGAGTATTAAGCGACCAGTCACGTGTCGGTACACGAAATTTCTATTAATACTTTGGGTGCACACCTTTAGCACACAACAATGTTGTTGTGTTCTATACGTGTGTACCTCATTGTCTGGCACCGAAAATAACAAAATAATTCCTTCACCTGGGACAGTGAAGGCATCTCCTTGGGTTAAATACTCAAAGATTCAAATCATTGGACAGTTCAGAATTCAAAAGATTACGTACAGTGCACAGAATAATGAAAACACATCATATCACTCACTCCGTAATATAGAACTGTTCTTATATAATCTTGCCCTGTTAGTAGGTCTACCATGAAACGTACATCCGAAGTATGCTATGAAACGCTTTAATACCGCAATCGGGCCCGAAGACTACACATGAAAATTCATTCGGCCTAAACCTTTTGTTCGTATTTCGTGTGAGCTCGGAGTTATTGATGTATATTTTATGGTAGCTCTTTTTTCTATGTTCGTCATATAATGGTGTTGACATTGAAATTTAAGTACAAAGTAACGGTAATAAAATCAGAGCAGTGTTAAGACAATCAAGGACAACAATCGAGATATTGTTTCTGAGAATGGTCAAGCTCGAACGTCGCGGTTCAAAGGAGAGCGTAGTGTAATAGTTATACGTTCTAACTGTATATCGGAAGGTGTAGGTAGCACATCAGAGACGAGTTTATGTTCCGTTTATTTATATCAATAATTTTATAATAAACATAACATCAGTTATACAATTTATAAGCCAAGGCACATGTTGTTTTACCGATTTTTTTTTGGAAGAAATGCAGGATTTAGATTGGATCCTAGCTACAAATTATTCAACTTTCCGAATATAGGTACAAATATTTTATAAGATTGGTACATTCATGTGACAACAATATTAAAAAACTATTTTTCTGCATAAAGTCACAAAATATTATACCTACTCTAAGCGAACATAACTTCGTACTCGTCATTACAATATATCTATAAAGTTAGTTCGTAAAAGTACAAATATGTATGAATGTAGGTAGGTAGTCGAATATTGGGGGACTCAACTTGCGATACACAGATCTACGCGGGTCTACGAATAGTGCACGGCTCGTAGCGCGCTCGTAGCCAGCACATTGTACGTCGGACTGTAACCGAGACACTTCTACACGCCAGTCATAGGTTTTACCTATATTTGACACAGCCATTAATACATATTACCTAATTTCTTACACCATGAGATTATTGTAATATTCTGTATAGAAGGAATTAAACAGTCAATATATTTGGCGATGTTCTCTTTAGATATTGTGATCCTGTCAATATGATATTATTGACGTGCTAACGCAATTCGTACTTATATTGACTGTCTAATACAGGCCTATGCGCAGTCTAAATTCTTAGCGCGATCTCTTTAATATAATTTCGCTAAAACGTCTGTACTCAGTTGAGTTGATAAATTGTAGTACGAAACATTTTAAATTCCTCTGCCATGAAACAAAATGTTATAATAGTGTAGTCGTTCGCTTTATACTGTTTACAAGCATATAATTGTAGGCACTACGTCGTTTAAGCTCATATCAGTACTATTTTTGTCAATCTGTCCATGCAAAATTACTCGCATACTACACATGTACAAATTATTTTTATTATTTACATTTACCGACAACATTAGGTATGATAGGTAATGAGAACTAGATAATTAGACAAGGAGCGACTCTCTCTTGGCCGATTCATGTAAGGAAAGCTGTCGAAATTTTATATTTTTGTGAATGGCAGGTGGAAAACCGAAGCAGTGTGATACGGCTTTGAAAGATGTCTCTAGTCTATGCAATACTGCTCGGGGTCATGGTGCATTCTCAAAGCGGGATAGAAATACTTATAATAAATTAATAATTCTATCAAAAAGATGAAACATCAAAAGTAATAATTCAAATAAGATTAGGGATTACATAGAAATTTATATTCAATTCTATCAAAAGTATGAATACGGATCCCATTAATGCTAAGTGATTTTCGCCATAACTATATGCAACTATAAAAAAAAATAAGATTCTATATTTTAAATTACGATTTAAGTCTAATTTTCCATAATATGTATGCCCAAAATTTAGAATGAGCATGTAGGCAAAAATCACTGGACATAATGCGGCGCCGAAGTGAACTTGCTGCAATATTATTATTTTAACAACACATACAATTCGATTTAAATTTAAGACAATGAATAAATGACATGAAAATTTGTAAAATACATATTATAATAATAATTTTCGTAAATCTATTGGTATACAATCAAAAAGTGTTATGTCTTACTGCTAAACAATCATCATAATTAATCTTAATATTGGTTGATTCCCGTTATTTAGTGCTATAAATATTAAAATCGTAATTGAGTATACAGATACAATATACGTACGCAGGATGGATTTACAGCGCTCTCCTAGTAGTCATTTATAACACTACTTGTTGCTCGGAGACGGCATTTCCTCACATGCGCGCTCGCAGCGCGTACTTCTACTGTCTTCATTTCTCTCTTGTCGGACCGTAAAATAAAACATATTTGTGTCCTATGCACCTACGAAACCAATATTAAACTGCCAAATTTAGGAACTAAACACAAGCTTTGCTCGAGGAATCGATTTCACTTTGTCTAAATTACACATTTATATCGTTCGATGCACTTTCATAATATTCATAACGCATAGTTTACAACGTTTTTATAGACAACACTCTAATACCAAGACCATTGCATCGCTGGTATATTTTTATAGGGTTACCGGTACAGACAAAATCTACAATTTAGTCCTACCGACGTTATCGATATTCGCAATTGACAGCGGTGACGATTTCTGCGCATATCAGCGTCAATGGACGCACCGATGTGCTCGGCGACTGTACTCTAACTCGTAGCTTACAACTCGAATTCGGAGCGGGTATGTCGACGGTGCTCGAGTCGAACGCGAGCGGCCGACGGTCGACGCATACACACGGGCGGGCCGCGACCCAGCTGCGGCTCCAGCTCGCAGCCGGCAGCTGGAAAAGAGCGCCATCGCCGCCCGAACAGCCGCTCCAGGTAACATCTTAGTCAGATTCGAGTTGCTGCACTATCTGCCGCTAAAGGTCTATAGTCTCCTCGAGCGAGCTCGCGCATTTCACAATTGTTGTTCCCGTTAATTGTTTTCGGTCCGAGGGGCTCATCGTGTATACTCCGCCGTGAGCACGGCTCCGAGGCTCGTCCGAGCAATGCTTCCCGTTCTCCCGCGCGCTCAGGACTACCACCGTGAGCCCGGACTCCACCGTTTGCGTTCACCGCGTTTACTATTACCGTCTGCGATAGTGGTCCACCGTGAAGCGGACTGCCATCAAGCAGCTCGCCCGCACCAAGCTCACTACGTAAAATTCTAATTTTTTGAATCATCTCCTTTATTTCGTATCGGAGGATTCCGAGGAAGCACAATTTTAAAAATGCTATGACGCAATATCCTAACACGAACAACGCGTCTGCAGTTCGTCGAAGCCAAACGAGTAGTCTTTCGGCACAGGCTGCTGTGTGAGGCGAACAATGCACAGGGGTTAACGGTGCGGGAGATGTCGCTGATGTCACTGCTAGCAGTGCTGGTGTCACGGATGATGTGTGAGCTGGAATACGGCAGCAGCTGGCGGGAAGCGTTGTTCGGTTGAACGTGCCAAAATCAGCGGGCCCTGTCACTCCACAGCACCGCTGCTCTCTCTGAAGACGATCCCAAGCTTGGGAGAAGTCTACGTCTGTGTCGTAGTCTTTGGCTAGTCGTAATCGTAATTGAGGTCGTAGCTCACGGCATACGCGCTCAAAACGGAACGCCCAGTAAACTCCTATTGCGGCGTCTCCAACAAGTAAAGCCAGTAGCGCCAACCAGTAGGCGTTCAGCATACGCTCTGAGAGTCTTAAAGCAGCGAGGCAGCCAAGTAGCTGCAATAGGCCTGCCTGTGCTGGTAATGCCGCGTATCCGTAGAGAAATCCAGGCTGTGCTACACCAAGGCCAGGCACAAGCGCGCGGCGGTAGTCAGAAAGCGCGCGGCCCGCTGCCGCACAGAATGCGAGCGCCCCTAGCAACAGCGCGCCGTTGCACGCGTAGATCCAAATGCGGTAATAGCGCATTGCGCGATGCGCGGCGGGGTGCGCGGGGCGCGCGGGCGGCGGCAGCGTCATGGTGGCGGGCGCCGCGTCATGGCGCCGCCCGCGCCCGCGCCGCCGCCACGCGCCGCGCCCCACGCCTCTGGAATATACAAACAAGTCATACATTTAGCCTCTATAAAACAAAAACTGGATCAGCAGGCCTAGATAAGTAGCAAAGGCTCCGTATCCTTCTACGAGTATTTCTACAAAAACTAACGCCTTAACAATTTGGTAGCCAAGTGTACAAGAACTTGTCGAACGCTTTTCGAACTTAGTCTATGGTCTCGTTGGTAAACGTCAGTATAACAGTATGGCAGTGTGCAAAAATGTTAAAACTTTTGTGAGCTAGACATGATTTCTTTACTGTCTTCTTTTAATATTCAAAACACGCTTGGCGGATACTGCGGCGTGGCGACAAGAATTCAGACCTAGACAAGTGGCACAATCGTTAGTAGAACAATCAATGTATCGGATTGATATTATATTAACGACTGTTCGACATTTTATTAGCGTTATCCACAAGCTATTCTCGTTCGTGAAGTGTTGTACGCTAGCAGTCGTATTCGTTTGTCAAAAGTGTCACTTGGCTACGATTTCTATAAAGAAAAATGTACCTACTACCGTTACGTTTCGTATTATCGAATAGACTATAACAACATTTAGCTACCAATTTTAAATTCTTTTAATTGAATCAAATAACAAGTCGTAATTATCCTCCAGGTACAGAAAGTTGAATTAATAAAATGTTGAATTTGCAAAAAGTTGAATTTGCAGAATGTTGAATCCTAAAAAGTTGAATTTGCATAAAGTTGAATTCCTAAAATGTTGAATTTGCAAAAAGTTGAATTTGCAGAATGTTGAATCCTAAAAAGTTGAATTTGCATAAAGTTGAATTCCTAAAATTTTGAATTTGCAAAAAGTTGAAATTGCAGTATGTCAATCCCATACATTGATTGTTTCCTTCTATTCTATTCTGCTAACGATTGTGCCACTTGTCTAGGCCTGCAGGACACACAGCAAGATCAGTTACTATGGCGCACATTGGAAGAGGCCTATGTCCAGCTGTGAACTGCAATAGGCTAATTTGATAACAAATAGTCATTCTAAAAAAAATTTGCCCATATACTCAAATCATATTTTCGTTTTGAAATTAAATTTCCAGATCTTTCTGACTTTAAAGCAAGTTTCGCAGAGCACTCTGTGTAAAAACCTTTCTAATGAAATTATATAACACTCAATCATTAAACTGTAGACAAATTGGATGTTTATTAAATGGGATAATAATAATGAACATCTGCGCTCCAGACTGTCTATGACTTAAATGTTCACATTCTCCGTAATTTAATGTATCCAATAATATAAGTGTATCGAGGAGATACAAAAACAATCTATGCACAAAAAAAAACTGATACCTTTCATAACAACTCGACATTACTACATACCTACCTCAAATAAATAGATATCGTGTAAATAAATCACATATAACACGTCACATAGGTTTTACTCGAATAGTTCCAGGGGAAATTAAATATTGAGAGAATTCAGATGTTTTGAAAAAGTAACAGGTATACGATTCATACTCTCCAGGTTTTGTTTCGATACAAAATAATGTTATTTTACTTACTCAAAGCTTTATCTACCTCATGGGAGCATGGTAAATGTTTAAAATGCAGCTCACGGGGATTATGATATTCCTTCTGTACTCGTTCAGCGATCCGCTACTATGATTTAGAATATTTCATTCTAGGAATACGCGCATTCTTTTATTATTATCACAGTTATCACGTGCAGTTTAAAGTAAATGAAATGTTTACTAACATTAAAAGTAGAAACGTGGTTTCAAGCGGGAAATTGTTTGTCCGGGTGCAATAAACGAGAGTAAATAGAGAACTGTCTGTTATTATTCACAGGATGTTGAGCAAAGGTGCTAAAGTTGTTTAATCTGGAAGAGAGCCGTACAAATGCAGCGGAGATGCAGAGAAAGTTGAAGCTTATCGCAGGAATATATTAGGGATAATGTATGGTAAATAGTTTTGTATATTACGTTACGCATGACGTCCGCAACGTGCTTAGCTATTCGTTCGGCGTTTTTCAAATGTAAGTATGAGTGAGAGATCATGTCAAAGTTGGGCCGGTGGACCTCGAAACTATTCTTACTTATAGTCGTATTATTCACTTAGATACAGGTATTTTCACAGCCAGGAAGATCTGAATTCTCCTTATATAAGCATACTGTCTCTCATATATGATTTTAGATTGACATGGTCATTTACATTAAAATTAGAATGATAAACGGGATATTTACCATGTTTAGTGTCTTTTTCGAGAATCCGATATTTCGGCACTGTTACAAGTACCATGATCACGGATGTACTAAAGTTCTGCAAGCTAGTTGTTACTCGGCAAACCGTATCGGTCTACCCTCTTCCTCAATCGTTTCTGACGCGCGTCACCACTACCACTGTCCGCGTTCTCACTACGCACTCGATCACGTTCACGACACACAACACTCACAGTATCGGCTGGCACGGTTTTTGGAATTGTAGTTTGTTTGGGCCTTGTGAACATACGGATCACTGGATGCCAGACACTCGACAGTTGAAACCCATCCTCCCGGTTGAAGTTCTTGTACTTTTTAATTTCAATTGCTTCTTTCACCATTCTGGGTATGTAGTGACGTTCTGTCGAGAGAATCTGAGGGTTATGTAACTCAATCCAGTGATTCGTCTCCTCCTCCAAAAGATGTTGAGCGATAGCCGATTTCTGTGGCTCGTTGTTTTTGACCGCCCTGATGTGCTCCTTGATGCGGCTTGAGACAGTACGTTTGGTCTGGCCTATATAGGAGCTCCCACAGCTGCAGTCAACTTTATAAACACCTGGATGTTCTAAGGGAAAACTGTCTTTGGGTGTGCGTAGGTATTGAGAACGTTTCTTAAAAGGAGTGACGATAGTTTTTACCGAGAACTTCTTTAAAATATTAGCGACCTTATCTGTCACTCCTTTCACGTATGTTAAGTACGCGGGTTGTCGTTCAACCTTATAGTCCAGGCGCTTAGGTGCTGGTGTGTATCTAGGTGGCATGATCCGCTTCTTGTAACCATTTCTCTGTAGAACGCCCCTTAGGTGTACAATTTCAGTATTTAAATGTTCCTCGTCGCATAGACTATATGCATGGTCGGTAAGTGACGTCACTACAGAGTTCAGTTGACGGGGATGGTGATGCGAGCTGGCGGCAGGTATCGGTCAGTGTGAGTGGGCTTCCTGTACACTGTGTGACCCAGGGAACCATCTTCTCGAACTACCACCTTTACGTCAAGAAATGCTAGACTTCTTTCCCTTTCCATTTCATGGGTAAACTGGATCTTCCTATGAATGCTATTGAGATGTGCCAAGTATCCCTTCACAACACTTTCGTCACCCTCCAGTATACAAAAAACGTCATCGGCATACCTCTTCCAAACTTTGATAACATGAGGTGCAGTGGCAATGGCTCTGTTTTCAAAGTGTTCCATCCAGAGGTTGGCTACTACTGGAGCCACTGGGCTGCCCATTGCCACGCCGTCTATTTGAAGGTAGTACTCGCCTTGGTATACGAAGTAATTCGTGGCTATGCAGTGCTGCACAAGTTCGGCATATTCCACTGGAATGTTGTTGTCCCTAATAACATCATGGTACTTGTAACAGTGCCGAAATATCGGATTCTCGAAAAAGATACTAAACATGGTAAATATCCCGTTTATCATTCTAATTTTAATACTGTCTCTCCTCTGGTTAAGTAAGAAGCAATGTTTGTGAATACGGAGATTAGTATATTGCAATAATGAGTAATCCTTACAATCCGCCGCCCGTGCCGTTCGCTAGGACTCTGGCTAGTCACAGGAGAGGGCGCGCGGCCCTCAGCAGTACGCCTACCACGCCGGTGCGGGGTCTGTAACAAAACAACACAAAATATAAATAATATACAAACGAGCGGCAGTTACTTAGTGGTTAAGGAATCGCCCTTACGATCGAATAGTCCCAGGATCAAATCCTGGCCATTACACTACCAACGTGAATGCAATCCTTATACAAGTGAATTAGCTTGACTGGAGGGGTTAGGGGCATACTAGCAATTTCGGTTACTAATATTCTTAAAAATATATGTTGCCATGTTATATTAGGGTTAAGTCTATGACTAACCACCAAGAAAATATGGGTTGTAAAACAGATTTATCTGTATGTAAATGAAGTTACTTCCAAGTTGTTATAAATGGAATTTTGTTCAAAATTACGAAATAAGAATACATTTATGTGTAGGCATTACATATTATTATTATAGTAGGTGTCGTCCGCGTAGCACGTGACGGCGGCACCGCCTACGAGCTCACCGCGAAGCACCCAGTCGTATCCGATGTTCCACAGGAGCGGCCCCAGGACCGATCCCTGTGGAACATCGCGCGACATTTCACGCCAACCGAGACCGGTCACGGTTGGGTGGATGACGGCTCTCTCCGTCAAATACGCCCCGACTATGCGGCGGAGGTAGAGAGGCATTACGTGATACACGAGCGCCTCCCTAATGCAACTCCAGGGCAAGGTGTTGAACGCGTTGGCGATGTCCAGGGACACCGCCAACATAACCTCACCCCGGGCTACTGCATCCTCCGCCAGAGCCCTCACGCGCATGATGGCATCCACGGTGGAGCGCCTCTGGCGGAAGCCATATTGGCCATCCGCCAGGTCCGGCCCCACTCTTGAGAGGTGCTCGACGAGGCGCTTCGCAATTACTCTTTCAAAGAGCTTGCACACCTCGTCGAGCAACACTATGGGCCGGTAAGCGGACGGCGAGTCCGCCGGGCGCCCCTCCTTTCGGATGAGGACCAGTTTCCCCGTCTTTCACAATTTCGGAAACTGGCCCCGCTCCAAACATGCGCTGAGAAGCCCTCTCAGTCGGGGCTCGAGAGCGTCGTCGACTAGAGCTATGACCTACGCTCGGCCTGGAATGCCGTCGGGTCCCGGGGCGGTGTGTTTGGCTCTTAGCCTTCTCACCGCCAGCTCTAGTTCTACCCAAGTGACCTCGGGCACGTCGTCGTCATTCACGTCGTGCGCCATGGGTGACCGAGGTGGAGTCATCTACGGTGGAACATT
Source organism: Cybosia mesomella (assembly GCA_946251805.1). Taxonomy (NCBI): domain Eukaryota; kingdom Metazoa; phylum Arthropoda; class Insecta; order Lepidoptera; family Erebidae; genus Cybosia; species Cybosia mesomella. The sequence goes on along the minus strand of OX276390.1, from coordinate 19,999,589 downwards.
TTCCACCGCCCGCGCTGGGAACAGGGAGCCAACAACTCCTCCGAGCAGATCCGGCTGGAGACACCGGGTTAACGGCGGGGCCTTGGGGTCCAGCTTGCCCCTCACCATCCGGTAGGGCCGCCCCCAAGGGTCCCGCTCCAGCGTCTCCAGCAGCTCGCGGAAGGTGGTCTGTTTGGCCCGCCTTATCTCCGCTCGGAGGGCTCCTCTGGCCTCCCTGTATCCCTCGTACAACTCCGCCTCTCGGGCCTCCGCATCTGCGGGGCGGCGACGCCTCCTACGGAATCGGGCCCACCGGCGGTGCGTGATCACGCAGGCCCATCTGAGCTCCGACGACCACCAGTAGACCTGACCCCTCGGATTATAGGGCCGAGCCCTAGGTATCGCCGCGTCACAGACACGGGTCATGGCCTCCCGGAACCACTCCGCCTCATCGTCTATGCTGACAGGCCTGTCCGGCGCAGGGGCCCAGGCCTGTACGATGGCGGCTTCCAGGAGGAGCTCCCGATCAAGTCGCTTAAGCGCCCAACGTGGCTCGGGTGGAGCCGGTGTAGCCGGCGCGTCGCTTGCAGGGGGGGACACGTCAAACCGAATGTATCGGTGGTCCGAACTTGTGTCCTCCCCCAAAACGACGCGCCAGCCCTGAACACGTCAGACAACAAACAACCCTATGATAAAAGTTATTGCTAATACATAGTTATATCGTATAATTCAGAACAAGGCTTATTGTTGGCGCAGCATCGACCCAACTTGTCCCGCTTGCCAGGAACATGTTGCAACACTTGCAACTTGTTATATTATACCACACTAGGTGTGCCCTGCGGTTTTACCCACCGTACTCGATTCTATACCACCGCGTAGCATCCTACGCCCGTTTGCGTCCGTCTCATCTTTTTGTCTTATTGCTCGGCTCCTACGTGTCGTAGCTTGATGATATATAGCCGAAAACCTCCCTATAACCTATTCTAGTCCTAGTTGCTAGTCCTAAAATTCTTCTTGGATCGTAATTATAAAGTACTCGCATGGCAATACTAAAAAGAAAGAAAAAAGTGCCATATTCTAGTAAAATGCATACACAAAATATACAGTAAGAATTTAATTACTTTGGTTTTCAAAAGCTTATTGCGCTAATGCTCAAGATACTACGTACTTCGGCTAGTAATTACTTAGGACAGGACCCAATCACTCTCAAATGACATTCATTAGCAATTATATAACATTTCGCGCAACAAACTTTTTGGAAACAAAAGTAATTAGACTTCTAAAATCCAGTTTAGTTCATGGCGTATTTTATTCATCTATTTTTTTAGAGGTTTTATTACTTGTTTTATTTTATGGGTACCTACTGTAAATCACAGAATACATATTATGCCTTATATGATATAGTATGAAAGTAGAAGAAATTAAAGGCGTATGCCAGGATCGTAGCTAGTAGTACGTGTGGTAGCATATGATGTCTGTCTACCCATTGGGATAGTAGCGTGACTGTATACATGTATGTACAAATAAATTTATAGAAGCGTCAATCCCGATTGCATCCCATGCTTGCACTTCGAAACTTGCCCGGCGTCTGGTTTCCTACAACTCCATCATTTAGTTTATTATGACTTTCACAGGAGCGACTGCCTTCTAACATTCTGCTCAATTCTTATTCTCAACTACACGAAACCACGAAACAACTACACGACTAAATACTTCGTATTTTGTTTAATTAACCGATTATTTTGCATTAGGGCTTCTCTCAAAATGGCTACTGCCCAGACGGTCTCCTTGTTAAATTACAATCAAAGTCAGTCAAAATAAAAAATAGTCAACAACAGTGTAATGACACTGCGATAATGCCTAGTTAGTAATCTTGTTGAAGAAAGACCAGGATTCTGTTATCCTCATTCACCCGTTGGACAGAAAGATCTTATTGCTATTCTTCAAAGAATATTTAAGGAAATAGAGGGTTATTACATTCGATTTGGTGATCATTAATGACTTAACATAAATAAGTATTTATGTTAAATCATTAATGATGGATACGGACGGCCTCTGTGGCGTAGTGGTAGTACATTCGACTTGTACAACAGGGGGCGCGGGTTCGATTCCCGCTCAATGCAAATATTTGTATGTATGAATATATCTATTTGCATTGGTATGGGTGTTTCTATGTATAATATGTATGTATTTACAAAAAAAGTATACAAGTATGTTTATCCGCATGGGGGAGACCTATGTCCAGCAGTGGACTAGAATAGGTTGATGATGATGATCCGCATTCTGGAACCCACAACACCAGCTAGTTAAACCATGCTTACTTTGGGTCTAGAAAGCATTGTGTAGAATGTCGTAAAAATATTTATTATTATTATATATACATAAGTATATATCCTAATTTACTCATTTATACCAGTAGTCGTACCAGTAATCGATTCAATTTTAAACATTTTTTATAATAAGTATAGAACACGTCAATTTGACTTCACCTCCCCTGATGGTAAGCTGAAGGTAACGTCTCAGGTAAGAGGGTCACCATTACATACACGTACCATGTTAACAATGGTGGCACTCAGCTTGACGTCCTCATCAGAAGAGGATTGTCGTCGCAGCACCGCGTAAAACCCACCGGTCCCACTAGTGCTGCGACCATAATCCTATACAACATCACAATCCTTAAACTTATTACACTTTAATTAAAATTCAAAAAAGAATCGATTCCATTTGACACTTACTATACTTTAATGTCTATAGTGCAGCGTATATCTGAATCTATCAGTCATTTGTCTTTACGTATGTATATAAAGATGACTAAACAAATAAAATAAAAAAATATACGATGAATCTATATTTCATGTCTGTTGTGATATTAATTTCAAACTATTCTCGGCGTAGTCAAATGGCTTTGCATAGTCGATTAAGGGTAACCTTTAGCGCTTAGCTAAGGCGCTATGTGTTGACCTCTGCGGCCTTCATGGAATGTCTGCCGAAAGCCAGGCACTTGGTGGGTCAGGCGCCAAACCAAAATATCACGCCGACATTATACGCATAATAGCTCGAAGACCACTTGACATTTCGCGTCGTCCGTGACAGATGATGCAACACTTACTAACCTAAGCCGTAGAGTTATATCTACTAAGAAGCCATTGTAAACAAAATTCGTGCTCCATTTTAGCAGGGTGCGTTCCCTCTTTGTTACGAAGACAGATTGTCGTATAGTTTAGCGTGTAGTGGCTAGTATGTTTAAATAGAGTACGAGTAGTCAGTAATATCAGTTATAATTGAAACTTTCGTTTACTATTTATTTGTATTTATTTATTCGGAGGAACAACAGAGTTATGAACCATCCCTGACCATAGCCTGCGGTAGAGCCTTAGGCTTCGACCCAGCACATTCTTATCGCTGAAAGGTGACGTGATGCATTGGCGACGGTCTGTCGCGACCGCGATAAGCTTAAGAAGTAACTATGTACTTAATTTTAGCTTTAGTCTTAGATTGACCCATGTAATGTTAAGTTGTAAGGACATAATTATACTAGGTCTGCAAGGCGAATCGCTGCTTGCAATGTTGAGCTGAGTGAGACATCGTGAATCAGATTTTGAAAATTTTGAACAGTGATCATTCCTCCGTGGCAAGTATGATTTTGAAAATTCTTTTTGAAAGTCACAACCCTGGACATGCTTTCTGAGCGTATAAAGTTTGGTCACAGTGTCTCGAGTGGTTATTATGTAATTCCATCTGGAATTTTTTAACGGTGATCATTCCTCTGTGGTAGCATTAATTTTTTCAAAATATATCCATAAACCTTCCTCTGATTGACCTCTTTAATCAAGCCAAATTTGGTTCTGATTGGATTAGTAGTTTAGGAGGAGACCTGTGACAAAGAAAATCCTGAAGTCTGGTATGAGAAGCTTTCGCTCGACTTCGTCTCACTCAGCTCATAAATCTAATTTGTCTCCAAAAATGATTTTCATTTAAAAATCGTTCCCGAAATAAAAGTACAGCCATATCAAATATAAAACAATTATAATTTAGTGACATAAATAAAAGGTCACGATAAAATGAGACTACAGATAATCGCGGCTTCTAGGTATGCAATGAATGGTCATCGCTTATCACAACAAATAAAAAACGACAACACAGTTATGTATTAATGGATATAATTAGATAATTAACTAGTTACGATAGTGGTTAAATGTTAACAAAAGCCTGACAAAAAAGTTGTAACGCAGGGTCCGCAGGGACAACATCCACCGGGAGACAACGCCACGGTGCCAGCACTGCGAGGATCCTGGCGAAGACACGGCGCTCCACACGTTGGTGGAGTGCCCTGCGTGGGCGAGTCAACGCCGGGATCTCGTTGCGGTCCTGGACATGGAGGTTCTCTCGTTGGAGACCATGGTGAGGGCCGTGGTCTCCGACGGGAGCAAGTGTTTCAGCAGTTCGCAGCAGCGAGTTTCGCAGTCTGCGGCGAGGACGCCGCAGACTCATCTACGCCCGGGACTACCGACCTCCATGATCGGGGCCTGAGGACGGCAGTTGGCCGACTTGCCGTCCTTACAGAAGCAGGCCGTGGCGGAGGCGTGTCGTGTGTGCCCTACATACGCCTGCCAACTCACCGAAGCGGGATAAAACCCGACCCCACCAGGCGAGGCCGCGGTGGCGGCCAAAGTCCGCCGGCAACCCTGGGGTTATCCTTTCGAGGGCTTACCCGGGGTGCCCGGCAACGGACACATGGGAAGGACACCGTGCGGTTTCAGTCGAGACACGACATAACCACCCCCGCTGGCCAGCGGGGGGATATCCGAAGGGATTTCCGCACGTAAAAAAAAATAAAATAAAAGGGTGCGTTAAAAATAGTTAAAAATAATGTTCGCGGAATCAAAAAAATTATCGTCTAAAATGAAGTTGCAAACATGTAGTATTTGAGTATTATAAGAGTACTTCTAAGGTGTAGTTTCTCATACATTACTTTTTATTGCAGTTAAATTACTTTTATATGTAAAATCTAAGCCAACCTAACAATAAATTCTTAACACAGTATCATACAGTGAGTTTGGTTATGCAGTATTCTTATTGACAGTTTGGATTCGGACATCATTGTGATATCCATTTTTCATGCGTCCTGAGCAAAATACGCTCTTTATTATTATCTCTGTATTATTATGTATAATGTGTAGTCCGAAACATTCTGTGAGTGTATTTTGTAGTGTAGAATGTTATATATACATATTTAAAACACAGTAAACCAGAAATGAAAATAAAACAACACAATGCATTTTAATATCTCACTTTCTCAGTAGCAAAATCAATATTGCCGTACTTCAACATCAAACGAATATAAAACAAGAATCGTAAATCTATACCGTTGAGTTTTGCAATAATAAAATTCTACAATTTCATCCCATTACTTTGTTAGGCACTTCGTTGGTTCAAGTGAAAGCGCTGTTTTATAACACGATCAATTTATCGAAGTACATGATGTAGGGAAGAAGATAAATGCTGGTCACGTTTGAAGTAATATGTTCAGCTTGTCTGCTGAGCATCTTTAGGTGCTACGGCAATTCTATCAAGGTGTCCGTTTTCCTTTTCTACAAACTCGATGTTATTATCCCGTCACCGAACTGAAACGCCGGATACTAGCTGAAAATTGAACCACCGCAAACTACAAAAAAAATTAATGGAAAAGTGTAAAAGCGAAAAGTGTGAATGCAAGTTCTAAAATTAACAATAAGGTTTTGATTTGATTATCCAACTAATATTTGTATTAAAACAGCTTGTTACTTAACCATTCTTTTTCGATTTTACAAAGATAATGAAAAAGAAATTAGTTATATGCACAAGCAAATCTCTTTTCATAATTACATGGATGTATACCCTGGATACCATGGATTTTGACAATAAATTGGGTTTATGTGTTTCTGAGTATGAGCTGAATGAATTTCGCAATAGTATTTCAGGCCTGAATCCATGATATTTGGGTTATGTGCTGCCAATTTTATTTATTGGCGAGCGAATGTCGAGCTTCAGGCGGTACATGTTTTTGGCTCACAGTATGTTTTGGTTCAGAAACTGTTTTCGGTATTTCAGAATTCCCTGCCTAACATTGAGCTTGATAGTAGACAGCCGTTCATCATGAAATATATTCAATGCAAATGTTTCATTTCTATTTTTATAATACTTGTTATTTATCTATGTACCTATTAGTAACTGTTTTTTTTTTATTATTATTTCTGAAGCTTTTATCCGTTAAGAGCTCTTTTCGGCAATATGAAATTAATTGAAATGAAATTTAGTAAATAGAACAAACTACCAATATCTACGTTTCTGGTTAGTCAGTTTAGTATTAAATAATGTAATTTCCAAATTATTTTAGGCTAGCAGCATTAAAAACCTACTAATATATTGTTAAGTTCGTGATATTATTAATTCGGAGGGCCGAGATTCAAAGTTAAATCAGTAAGTCATATTTTATAGGAAGATTGTTATAGGTAGGCACCTATCCTTTTATAAAATATAATGATACGTTTGCTTCTACGAGCATCACACAAAAGCTTCTAGGTCGATTTTAATGAACCTTTTTGTATTCAAAACCTTATTAAGTCTAGACTGAAAAGTCGGTGTATACTTTGTCTTGCTAGTATAATATCATAATTAGTGTCCGACCGAAGTTTCGGTTTCAGCCATTTTTGGCCTAAAAATCATGTTTCGGCCAAAAGTTCGGTTTCGGATAAAAACAGCCGAACTTTTCGGCCCCACCAAAACTCGTAAAGAAAATCGTAAGTAATTTCCGGTAACGATCGGCTAAAGTCAGCGTCGGGTACACTCAACACATCCGGCACGGTCGTCCGTCTTACTCCCCTGAATCACTTTATTCGGTGAAGTGACGCTTGTGTTTGTTCACCGAATAATGGTAAGTAATTAAGGCTTTTTTTGTTTTTGTTATAACGTTTTTGAAGTCGCAAAAGGAGGTTCGATGTTTGACCTGTATGTTTGTCTATGATTATCTCGCGTTAGGTTGAACCAATTTTGAGGCAATTTTCAGAAAAGTGTTTTTTAAAATTCTGGAGTAGGTTTTAGAATACTTAACCAACTTGAAAAAAGGACGAATGTTTGTCTGTAATTACGTATTGTGCGTTTATTTTAACCGATTTTAATGCGGGTTCATCATATTCATTGTATTCTGGAGAAGGTTTCTGTATACTTATCTGACTTACAAAAAGGAGTATATCCGCGATTTTTTAACAATCCGTCGTAGAAGACCAATTTCTTCTAGTTTTTAATGTTCAATAAATCAGCACGTTCACTAAAAAGGGAGAAATAAATAAATTTTTGTAAAAAAATAAAACTGATTTCAAAAACTAAAAAGGGACTAAAAGTGAAAAATATCCGAATTACTTATTTAATTCACTAGACAAAAATGCTCATAAGAGGCTTCTTGTTTTTTGAAGTCCGTTTTATTTTATTTTTTATAAAAAAATATATATGCCATCTACAATTAACAGGTCGCTGTCTTTTTTCGTGCTGAAGTCGTTTGAGTGGAATTGAATCCATGGGGAATCAATTCAATTCGATAAAAGTGCAACGTAGAACCCTGTAATATTAGGCCAGGGAGATGTTTATTTATTCATATATCTGGAAAAAAAAGACCCTCTGCCATTTATCCAACTTTTTAATCACGTTTATAAAAAGTTCGGTTTCGGCCAATACTATCAGAACCAAACCTTCTGTTTCGGTTTCGCCAAAAAACATATTTCGATCGGACACTAACCATAACATAAAATTTTAATCGTCACCCAAACCCAACCCAAGTTTTTTTTTTTATCTCCTATGTACAGAGACATCTAATTTTCAATTTTAGAATAGCTTAGATGTATGGCTAGAGCTGCGGGCTCTTTGTGGGCTTTTATTGCTGTTACCCTTGGTTTCTCTTTCATTTGTTAAACTATATTCGTACATCTTTAGGTGTAAGATAGTAGCCCATATGATTTGTATTTTATTTTGTAAATACCTAAACGATGTGTCGTATATTTCCACTTTTACGTGGAAACACAACGCAAGAACTGCAAATGTCTAAGAGAATACAAAGTACTTGAAGATATAAATTTGTGGTAAACTGAGAGATCTCGTATACTTTCTTGAATACAATGTTCGTATGTAAGTAAAATACTTACATAAAGTTACGCTTGACAAACAAAATATAGTCTAACTATTGGCACAGTATAAATAGTATATACAGTAGTGGGACTCAGCCCTATCCTTGAAGTAAATACCTACAGCCACGCGGTACGTAAACACGCGATAGGGCTGCCTGACTACAGTATTTTAATATCATCTACCTACTTAAGTTTCTTTCTAATTTAGTGATTGTAAATATTATATTCTTTTTATAAAAAAGGGTAAATTCGTTGTGAACGAAACAGTACGTAGTGTTCAATAAACATCATGTTTTTTTTTATTCCACTTAGTTGGCAGGCAAGCACTCGGCCAAGCTGATGGGATTTATTTGTACTTTTAGTTGATCATATAGTTTAGGTTATTTAGTAGATTTAGTTTAGATCTAGTTGTAGATTTAATCAAAAGCTCCCTTATAAATTTGAGACTGAAAAGTATTTGCGCCTCGACTGAGACGTACGAAAACCTTTTATAGTATATAAAATCCTCATTCGCATAAAAAGTTATATATCTAGGTTATAATTAGGTGGATCGTGTACTTGTTTGCTACCTTAATCGTATATAAAAACTATCATCAACACAATCATCGATAAAACAGCAGTTTTAATAGAATAAGTCTTAAGTTACCTTTTGAGCTTGTGAATGTGAACTTTGAAGTTAAAACCTCGGTCTTCGGGCTGTTTCATGGTACGGTTTAGCCTGAACGAAGTGTCACGTCCCGTCTTCGCGCCCGATTTCTCAGTACCAATAGCCCGAAATTTCGAAATTTATATTTATTTTAGGCCCACTTCTGTCGTCGAAGGTTACCAAACTCCAATCCTTACATACATCAAGACCTAACTACTCAACTAAAATGCAAGAAACAGCTGAATAATAATACCTTTTCTCATCCCAGCTTGTTAACTTCCCCATTAGGTAGGTAGCTTTTTTTTTTTTCGTGCGGAAATCCCTTCGGACACCCCCCCGCCGGCCAGCGGGGGCGGTTATGTCGGGCTTGAACCGACTAAAACCGCACGCCGTCTCGGGTCTACAGACGCCGGGGTGTAAGGTTGCCCATAGAGCATATCCCTCGCACTGTAGGTACCTACAGCACGTACGCGAACGACACACTCGTGACGGCGTGCGGAGCGACGTACCGCGAAGCGACCTTGAAGGCCACGACCGCGGTTGCCCAAGTCGTGGAGCGGATCCGGCGGCTGGGTCTCGAGGTGGCTCTGCATAAAACCGAGGCCCTGTTCTTTCATGGGCCTCGAAGGGCCCATTGGCCCAAGCCACCTGAGGGATGCAGTCTCATCGTGGGAGGTAATCGCATCGGCATCAAGCCCCAAATGAAATATTTGGGGCTCGTGCTCGACGGCCGATGGGACTTCGGAGAGCACATCCGAAGTCTGGCCCCCAAACTGAAGGACACAGCTCTCGCTCTGGCGCGGCTGCTGCCCAACATGAAGGGGCCCGATGACTCCTGCAGGAGACTCTACGCGGGGATCGTGCGGTCCATGGCAATGTATGGGTGCCCAATATGGGCGGAGGCCCTGAAGGCCGGAAGTGTGCGGATGCTGCGCGCTCCACAGCGAGTGATGGCCATCAGGGTCATCCGCGGGTACCGCACGATCTCCTTCGAGGCGGCGAGTCTCCTTGCCAGAACTCCGCCATGGGACCTGGAGGCGAGAGCCCTCTCGCAACTGTACCAGTGGCGAAAGGAGGCGCGGGAGCTGGGACTGCACCCAGCTCCGCCAGGCCCTCGTGGTGGAGTGGAAGGAACGACTTGGGCGACCAAGCGCAGGGCACGCCGCAATAGCGGCGGTAAGGCCCATCATGGAGGATTGGCTAGAGAGGCGACACGGAAGCCTCTCGTACCGACTGACGCAGGTGATCTCCGGGAAGGGGTGCTTCGGGGACCACCTGCATCGGATCAGGAAGGAGCCAACGCCTGACGGTCATCACTGTGACGCGAGCGAGGACTCAGTGCTGCACACGCTGGCGAACTGCCCGGCGTGGGAGGCGCCGAGGCGTGACCTCGTGGCAGCCATCGGGGTGGGAGTCCTCTCGCTCGGCAGCATGATTGCGGCAATGGTGCGGAGCGCGAGCGCGTGGGCCGCCGCCACCTCCTTCTGCGAGCATGTGATGCTCGCGAAGGAGATGGCGGAGCACGCCCGGGAGAGGTTCAGAACTCTCCCGGCCCGCCGAGCCCGCAACATGCTCGCCGCGCGTCGCAGGCGACTCAGGCGCCGGAGGTCGCTCAACGACCTCCGTCCTCCATGAGCGCAGGCCTGGGGGTGGCAGGTGAGGCCGCATGTCACCCCAGCAGAAGCAGGCCAGGACGGTGGGGCGACTAGCGCCCCTCCCCCAAACCGGGGCAAGACGGGGACACCGTGGTTCCCAAACCCGAGGGGGCCATCTCGAAACCGGAGATGGCCCAGGGTCAGTCGGGGTGCGAGGGATAATGCTCTATGGGCAACCTTACACCCCGGCGTCTGCAGAACCGAGACGGTGTGCGGTTTTAGTCGGTTCAAGCCCGACATAACCGTCCCCGCTCGCCGGCGCGGCGGGGGGGGGGGGGTATCCGAAGGGATTTCCGCACGAAAAAAAAAAAGGTACCTTACAGCACGGAGCAACTCTTAATTACAACTTTTTTGGTCACCCATCCGATGTCAAACCGCTGCAAACGTTACCATCTCATCGCGTGTGACAAAATCTACAGTGATCAAAACCTCTATCTACTACAAAACTGACTTATGACGAAAATGTACTAAAAACCATATCCTCTAGTTTATATATTAATCCAGGTTTTTAAATCGGTTCCTCTTGCTCGGCAGCATGATTGCAGCAATGGTGCGGAGCGCGAGCTCGGTAGTCTCCTTCTGCGAGCAAACAATGCTCGAGAAGCAGACGGCGGAGCGAGCCCGGGAGAGATTTAGAACTCTTCCGGCCCCCGAGCCCGCAACATGCTCGCCGTACGTCGCAGGTGATTCAGACGTCGGTGGTAGGTGAGGCCGCCTTTAACCCCAGCAGAAGCACGACGAAGCAGAGGGCGGGGCAACTAGCCCCACTTCCCCCCCCCCTTTACTGGGGCAAGATGAGGACATCGTGGTTCCCAAACCCGATGGGGCCATCTCGAAACGGGAGATAGCCCAGGGTCAGTCGGGGTGCGAGAGAATTGCCATGGGGCCACCTTATACCCCGTCGTCTGAAGACCTGAGACGGCGTGCGGTTTTAGTCAGTTCAAGCCCGATATAACCTCCCCCGCTGACCAGCAGGGGGGAATCCGAAGGGATTTCCGCACGAAATAAAAAAAAGATATTCAACTCGGTAGAAAATGCGAAATACCTACCTATCAAAAAAAAGCGACCAAGTGCGAGTGGGACTCGCCCATTAAGGGTTCCGTAGCAGCATCAGCAACATAATAATGTTTTTTTTTAATTTTTATATTTGAGTTCATTGAATGAAAGGTAAATTGCGGTTTACGATTTATGACCTCGTTCAAACCAATTTTCGTTGGAAGTCTACATAGTAATGTACATCATATATTTTTTTTAGTTTTATCGTTCTGTTATTTTAGAAGTTACAGGGCCCCTGTAATTTCTAAAATAAGAGAACAGAAGTTACAGTTCTATGTATGGGGAACCCTTTTTTTTTTTTTTTTTTTTTTTTTTTTTATCGTGCGGAAATCCCTTCGGATACCCCCCCGCCGGCCAGCGGGGGCGGTTATGTCGGGCTTGCAGCGACTAAAACCGCACGCCGTCTCGGGTCTTCAGACGCCGGGGTGTAAGGTTACCCATAGAGCATATCCCTCGCACCCCGACTGACCCTGGGCCATCTCACCACTAACAGCATCGCTCATCCTGTCTCCTCTGAAAGCAGAGGAGTACGGAGAGCGATGTGTTCCCGCCACGTTGGGTATTGGCCGACGATCAATGCCAACCCTATGAAGGGGTGAAGGGGAAGCCATTGACCGCCGCCCAGGGTGTACCGGCCGCTCCGATTCCGCTCCCCCCGGACTGCAGCGGGATCGGAATCGGAGCGACACTCGAGGAGGTTACCCAACACACACCCCTTACCCAACACACACCCCTTACCCAACACACACCCCTGTATGGGGAACCCTCAATTTTTTTTTTTTTTTCTATTTTTGTGTGAAAATCTTAATGCGGTTCACAATACATCTACTTACCAAGTTTCAACAGCATAGTTCTTATAGTTTTGAAAAAAAGTTGTTGTGACATACGGACGGACAGACAGACAGACATGACGATTCTATAAGGATTCCGTTTTTTGCCATTTGGCAACGGAACCCTAAAAAGAATCAAATACGTACTAGTAGATAATAAGAAATCATTTAGTTGTCTTACCTTTCGAAGTATCCAGGTAATCTAAAAATAAAAATGATATCTCTGGGTGCGTTATTGAAGAATTCAAGCAACCATTAACAGCACCATATTGTCTATAATTCCGCTTTGCCATAATTATTATGTAAGTACATGTACTTATTCCAATCAAACTTGACTTGAATCAAATTGACTAATCGCATGCTTACTGTTTACAAAACCGTCATACTTTCCGTTCGTCACTGCAGCGCAGTCGCGACTGGCTGTGTACCAAACTCGAGGCGCGTAGGTATGACCCGCGTTCCGACCGTTTGTTTGAAGATACAATGCTGTAGATATCATTACCGTGCTATTGGTTTCTCACACTAGGTGCCCTAGTTGTCACGCATTACCGGTTTAATAGGCTTTATCCGTTTTAATAGAAGAGGAAGGCATCCTATAGAAATCTGCATACGTTCAAGACATGATGAGATACTTCATAATGTTCTCGAAGGCAGTTTACAAATCTGCATAAAGTACAATATCATTCTAGACAATCGTATATCTGTTTTCCAATGCAGAGCTACGCGGGTAGCAGAAACGCGTGTCTGTGGGCGAGATTTATACGAAAGACTATAACCTGAATCTTAGCACAAACATGAGCTAAGACACAGGTCTTAGAGTAAAACTAGTAGTTTAGCATCCAAGATTCAATTCGGTAATATAGCTTCACTTAGAATATATTTGCTTTGTCTAATAGTCGCTCGTTTAGGAAGTCCACCAGATCATACATACAGCCTTTGTAACATCAGTATATTATAAGTATTGAGCGTCTTTCATGTGCATCTAATCGTAAAAGGAGTTATGCTTCCGTAGTATAATTACCTTTCATGTATAAAGTGTATTACAACCTCATTTTCCGAGCTTATTTAATAGTCCCAATGAAGAAAAGAATGAGCCTATTGCTTTCAGCTTAGTTGCACTGTCCGCCTACGTCAACAGCGCAACTTGGTCGAAACTTCACGAACTTCTATAGTATAAGCTACTTATCTGCCCCATGTTCACGGTTATGACTCAGGTAGGGAGTTCCACTTCTAAGCTGTACGCATATAACGTATGGAATCCACGGGCTTCACCCCATCGGTGCCAACGATGGGATGGGCGTTTCGGACTCGGACCGACTAAGCCATCGAAAGGATAACCCCAGGGTTACCGGCAGACTTTGACCGCCACCGCGGCCTTGCCTGGTGGGGTCGGGTTTTATCCCGCGACGGAGAGTTGGCAGGCGTGTGTAGGATACACACGACACGCGCCTCCATCTTGGCCTGCTTCTGTAAGGACGGCGAGTCGGCCAAATGACGCGTCCTCGGCGCAGACTGCAGAACTCGGGGGGCAGCGTTCTCTCCTGCTCCTTCTCCACCGTCTCTTTACCGCATTACCTGCTCGCAGTAAGAGGCGGCGGCGTGCCACTTGCTCCCGTTGGAGAGCACGGCTCTCACCATAGTGTCCAGCGAGAGATAGTCCACGCCCAGGACCGCAACGAGATCCCGGCGTTGACTCCTCCACGCTGGGCACTGGTGCTGGCACTGCGGCGTTGTCTCCTGATGGATGCGCCACAGATACTTACCGAAGCACCCTGTGCGGTAAATATCTAGCACATCCGGTAGGAGAGGTCACCGTGGTGCCTGATGGTCTTCCTGACGTCTCCATGAATTCCTGGTGGAGCTGGGACCGCTGAGCCCTGGTTTCTCGGGGCTCCGGCCTATGGCCCCGCTCCAGCGCCTCCTTGTCCCATTGGTACAATGACGCAATGACCCTCGCTTCCGGGTCCCATGGAGGGGTCCCGGCTAGGAGACATGCCACCTTGACGGAGATCGTGCGATACCCCCTGATGACTCTGACGGTGGGCCGCCAGAGTCTCCGCCCATGCGGGGCCCCCGTACAAGGCCATGCTTCACACGATCCCCAGGTTCAGTCTTCTAGTAGGGGCGTTTGGACATAATGAATGAGTAGCCAAAACATTTCGTGGCCTGTCGCTGTCTGTCTGGTCGTTCGTGGGTGGAAAGAATTTGGATGTACGAGTTTTGATGTTGATGATGATCTTTGATAGCAAACACTTTTTATTTCAAAATGTAACTTAATTTATACCCTTTGTGAAGTTCAGCATTTTACGACTTGCATTACATAGTGTAAATCATAATTACCAATCTCACACGATATTAAATTGCTCGTATGCCAATATTGAACTAGAATTCCACTGAAAATCTAATTGCAAATAATCTAATTCTAAATCTAATTGCAGTAAGCCGTCCAACTTGCAATCTTCTCAAGCTGAGTCTGTGTTCGCTCCTGCAGTTGCAATGATTATGAAACCGTACGACAGTGCGGTGTAATCGGTTGGCTGTGAGCTTTGAACTAAAATGGAAATCTTCCTAATGCACGTGACATGTTTGAGCTCAATAACAGACGACTCTTAATAAATGAAATCTTAATCTTAATAATGAAAAGCTTACCTGCACAGAGTGTACGAGTTAACAGTTACTCCAGTTGAAGAGTATCGTTGTAGTTATTATGTGAAGACCCAACAGGAAGATAGCACTCAGATGAAGTAGAAGTTATAAGTATAATATTTGTCGTGAAATAGTTAATGCCGCATGATGCTGGTCCGCCCTTAGCTGCAGCGCCAGTGACTGCATAAGAGACTGTTTATATTTCATAAGGAAGTATATAGTATAAGAAATGGCATATATGAACAGTAAAGATTAAATAAATCAAATCGTATTTTTTTAAGAAAACGCGTAACCTCAATTGTGAAACCAACTAAAAAAAATTTAATTAATACCAAAAATGAACACTATCAATTACCTAACCTATACACGTGGTTTGTAAAGAATACAAGTAAAAAAAGCGGCCAAGTGCGAGTCGGACTCGCCCATGAAGGGTTCCGTAGCAGTAAGTAACATAATAATGCTTTTTTTTTATTTTACATTTGAGTTGATTGAAAGGTAAATTGCGTTTTACGATTCATGACGTATTAAAACAAACTACTTACTAGATCTTGTTCAAACCAATTTTCGTTGGAAGTTTACATCGTAATGTACATAATTATATTATTTTCATATATTATCATATATTTTTTTTAGTTTTATCATTCTCTTATTTTAGAAGTTACTTTGGACACACATTTTACCACTTTGGAAATATCTCTCGCGCAAACTAATCAGTTTAGAGAAAATTATATTAGAAACCTCAATATCATTTTTGAAGACCTATCCATAGATACCTCACGTATGGGTTAGATGAAAAAAAAATGTTGAGTTTCAGTTCTAAGTACCAAAATTTATTGTTTTTTTTATTTTTATGTGAAAATCTAATTGCGGTTCACAGAATACATCTACTTACCAAGTTTCAACAGCATAGTTCTTATAGTTTCGGAAAAAAGTGACTGTGACATACGGACGGACAGACAGACAGACATGACGAATCTATAAGGGTTCCGTTTTTTGCCAATTAGCAACGGAATCCTAAAAAGGAATATTGTGGAGCGTGTTGAATAATTCAGTGATCCCACAGCAGGGGTTGTAGTTTAGGATTCTAAATCTTCTGTGATAGCTGAGCTTTGCTTGGCATGACCCGTGTCACGCCGCGCGTCTGCGATACAGTCAGTGAACGATTTCATCCGGTCTTATCAATGCCCATTAACAAAAGAGAAATGGACATCTAAACCTCAAACGTAGCTTAACAATATTACAGCTTAACAAATAACAATATTTTATTAATTACAGGATAAATAGATTATAGTTATATAATAAAGAAAGCAATTTGTAAGCTTAGGCAGGGTGCCTATGACGTGCGCTTTACCCACTTTAAATGTGACGAGTATATACTTGTTAGATTCATATGAAGTGTTACCAAATTCAAAATTGTAGGTTAAGGTTTTTTTATTTTATTAATGGTTCTAGTAGATCATATTTTATTGACGGCTGTTTGTCATTTCTAGCTACAGAATAACTACATATCATCAAAATCAATCCTGTCCTGCTCAAATCAACAAATAACATAAGTTTCTAATAACGTTTTATGGTAACTTCACTTGTATATGAGTTGTGTATGTGTAATATTGTGTCACTGTCTTTTTGAACATTTTTGAAATTATAGTGAAATGGTAGGATGTATGGAAAGCCCAGTCATAGTACCCAGTCAAGTAGCTCCAAATATAAAATGGCAATTCAGAAGATAACATTTTATCTGCTAACTATTCCAATACCCAAATATTGGCTCTAGTATTACATTACTACCACCAGTAAACACTTTACTAATCTCAAACAATCACAGAGTTTAATTTCTTCCGTTTGCTACAGCACATATTCAAAGAATCAATAGTGTCAATTAAATGCAATATGTATATAAACGCTAAAGCCAGTTTTTGGCATTTTGTTGCCCCACGGTTTTCAAACGTACAAAGTAACAATTTATCCAAGTGCGGTCAGAGTGCTACTGAAATACGGTAGTGATGGATTTTATAAACAAGTTAGTAAGTGTATTTTACTCTAGTCTAAGTCTAGTCTAGTCGTCCGCGTCGTGACAAACCGAATTACAATAAGATTTGTTTACTTTTAGTGTTCTTTTTACTTTGTTCACGTCCTTGACATGACATGTTTTTAGGGTTCCGTTGCCAAATGGCAAAAAACGGAACCCTTATAGATTCGTCATATCTGTCTGTCTGTTCGTCCGTATGTCACAGCCACGTTGAAACTTGGTAAGTAGATGTATGACGTGAACCGCATTTAGATTTTCACACAAAAATAGAAAAAAAAAATCCGTTCCCGCAGGGGGAACGCACAGGTAGATTTCGTGAAGCAATTAATATTATTTTATATAGAGAACTACGGACTTTAAACAGTTTAATTTTTTTTTCTCGAAAACGGTAACTTTTAGCGAAAAACTTTTCAGACATTTATTTTAGACTTAAAAATGGCCTATCGATTAAAAATGTTTCCGAGGGCAAGAATGTTCACCGGTTAGAAGTTATGATTTTTTTCCCGAAAAATTTTGGTTTTTCCCCCCTCCACTTTTAGTTAAAGTTTTAATCTTATAGGTTAATAATTAAAAGTTGTTGGTATTCATGTATACTATGGGATAAAATTAGAACGGTTCGAATATCTTTCATGGAACGTGAAATTTTGAGGAAAAACTGATTTCACAAAAAGTGAGGCCCTACCGTCCCCTTAGGCCGGATTCCACCCGTTCACGAACTTAAACTAAGTAACCCAAGCAATTTTTGACCGCAGTTTGAAAGCGATCGGGGCAAAAATGCGACCGTGAGAGTGCCGCAAATTTTATAAACTTTTTGACCAGTGGTCATTTCGGACTCAGTGGGTTATAACTAGACCTCCTATGAAGAATTTTTTTTCAAATTCGACAGTAGTCAAGAAACCAATAGGTAGATCGATTTCATCGAAATCTACCTAAAATTTGGGGTTTCCCCATACTTAGAACTGAAACTCAAAAATTCTTTTTTCATCACACCCTTACGTGTATCTATGTATAGGTCTTCAAAAATGATATTGAGTTTTCTAATATCATTTTTTTCCCACACACTTCCGAAGTGGTAAAAAGTGTCATGTAACTCTAAAATGTCCATCTAAAATAAGAGAATGATAAAACTAAAAAATATAAATGATGTACATTACCATGTAAACTTCCACGAACATTGGTTTGAACGAGATCTAGTAAGTAGTTTATTTTTAAAACATCATAAATCGTAAACCGCTATTTACCTTTCATGACTGAATGAAAGGTAAATAGCGGTTTACGATTTATGACGTTAACGTTATGAACTCTAATATAAAAAATTTACTTGCTGCTACGGAACCCATCACGGGCGAGTCCGACTCGCACTTGGCCGGTTTTTTAGTATTCGTGACATGGGTCTCAGTTTAGTTAACGACGTGCATAAGCAGATGTACAAGGCCTAGTCATAGGGCGGCGGCGTGCCACTTGCTCCCATCGGAGACCACGGCCCTCACCGGGAGTAAGTGGCACGCCGAACCGCCCCCGCTGGCCGGCGGAGGGGTATCCGAAGGGATTTCCGCACGTAAAAAGGCCTAGTCATAGTCCAGTCAAAATAGACCTTTGACTAAGGAATAATTCGCATAGAGCTGAAAATTGGCAGATACGTAAAATACATCATTATAAATAAAATGTCAAAAATCCCCTTCGATCCTACTTCTGCAAAAAAAAAAATTCAAGGTCAAACGTACAAAATAAAGATTTTTCCATTTTTCTCGAAAGCTGTAAGTTTTATCGTGAATCATACAATTCTCTACAAAAATGATCCAATCACTTTTTCTCTTACGACTCACCATTCGTGAAATATCGCGGTTTTAATAATTAGAAAACTCATATTTTACATACGAGTAATATGCACTAAAACGCAGCCTGTACACGTCATCGGACGTTCAATATAAATGATAATAAGAAATTAGTGGGGTTATCATTTCGAGGGCTTACCCGGGGTGCCCGGCAATGGACACTTGGGCAGCACACCGCACGAAATCATGCACGAAATAACCGCCCGGCCCGGCTTCCCGGCGGGGGGTTAACCGAAGGGATTTACGCACGTAAAAAAAATGCCCATTGGACCTAGAACTCTAACGTAAAGTAACTCCTCAAAATCAAACAGAAAATGTGAAATTATCGAGTGTATGATCGAACTTGACGTCAAATGTCCTTTGTTTGGAATTTTGGAATACATATTTTGAAAAGTCGTATATATTGGTGCCGATTCTGCTGTTACAAACTGACCTAGGCTATGTCTAAACTGCTACATTCTTAAAAAAGTCAATATTTAATCCGACGGTACATAGAACTAAATTTCAATTCAGATAAAATTAACAGAATTAACGCCATTTTGTGAATTCGATAGGAAATCAAAGATTTGTTTTAAGGTGCTCCCTCGCCGTGAGCATTGTAATATAAACGCCTGTGATGTAACGTTACAGATTCGAACATTCGATACATCAGTAAGTGGACCCGGTGCCACCCTATTGAACTTATGATGCTTTGTAACATTTGTTTTTTTTTTTAAAGAATATTAGTAACCGAAATTACTAATATTCCCCCTAACCGCCAGCTAAGCTAAATTGCTTGTGTTAGGAGTGGGTTCACGTCGGTAGTGTAATGGCCGGGATTCGAACCCGGGACCTCTCGATCGTAAGGTCGACTCCTTAACCACTAAGCTACTGTGGTACCCAGGGGGTTGAGTACCACGCGTGTATGAAGTGATGAAATTACAACGATCAAATAGGATAATATATTATTTATTTATATACCACTTGCACTTCCTACTTATATTATTAGGGACTTTACGCGGTTCTTTTAACTTTTATTAGCGAACTGGGACGTATATCGCGGACTCGGCCCAAGGATAGGGCTTAAAGCGGGGTTCTTCCCAGGATACTTTTCTCAGCTTCAATCGGAACGGCTCCACTAGGCCCGTTCAGATCCCGAATGTCCAGGCAGCGATTGTTTTATATCGTTCCTCATTCAAATTTTAAATTGATACAATAGTTTTATTTAAACTCTGACACATAATGGCCAGGTAACCGCATCGTGGTGTGAAATGAGGTTCAGACACCACATCAGCTACGCCCTTAATGGTCATTTATGTGACAGTCTGATTCCCTAGGCATTCTAAATCTGGGACACAAAAAAAAAATTATGCGAATTGTCCCTTACAATGGGAATAACGAAGCAATCTTTGTAATAATTAGTAAACGATAGTAGAATTTCAAATTATAGCAATTAAACTGTAATAAATACTGAAAAACACGAACAAAGAAAAATTGCTTCATTCTTGGCCAGGCAAAAACCCAGGTTAAAAGAAACCTGACCACAATCAGCCTCATCAAAGAAAAGTTATTGGTATCACTTGCCGATACATTTTAAGGTTTGCCCTGAAAGGACTTAGTAACACAGTACTTTTAAGACCTACCTAACTAAAAAGAAAGATGACATAAACTTATTTATGTCGCCTACACATTACTAAATTATTTTTAAATCCACATCAAAGTGAAAGAACTCTCTATAAAGAAGAGTCTGATTGAAAACTAACTTTCAACCATCGTCGGCGCTCAAGTCCAAAACGATTTGACTCTCTTACATAGTTCAGATCACACCTCTTGATATCAGACAAAAAAATAATTGCCTAACTCCTACGCTATAACATCCCGAATCTAACAAAACAAATCTATTTATCAGAAAAATTGCTTCCGTTGTGACGTTGATCTGCACTCGCAGACTCGATATGCTCCATGCTCATTACGTTTCTCTCTCGAGGCCGGAAAAACTGTCGGCTCGAAGTTGGAGTATCTCTTCTGTTAGATCCCGAAGAATTCGGGTTACTGGGGAAAACATTAGTGTTAGCAATGTTCCGAGGTCTTAGGTTGTATCTCGGAGTGCGGAAATTGTCCCCTTCATCCCGTGGACTCGACGATGACGGAGCTTGACGTGCATCGTAAGATGTCGTGTCTCCTCTATTCCCGTAGCGGTTATGGAATCCGACTTGACGGTTATATCCTTGTGGAGGGTTCGTAGGTAAATTCTGTATTCTATCCCCCTGCACGTCGGGTTGTACTTCCGATAATTGCAACAGCGCGTCGCGGAGTTCTTTTTTATCGCTGTACACCCTTGCCGCTAAAATATTTCGAAATCTTGGCGACATTGACTTCAGAAATCTACTTATTATCTTTTTATCATCGGTAATCTTCGCTTTAGTAGCCAAGTTACACAATCTGTACCAATAGGTAACCAAGTTCTCCTCTTTGGCTTGATACGCTGAATAGAACAACTCTAAATCATCGCCATGGGAAGGAAACTCTTCTTCTAACAGTGAGCACACTTGTTCGAAAGTTAACTCTTCGTTAAAAATCGACTTGTAAAAGTGTAACGCTGCGCCCTCGAGGTAGGCAGCTAATATTGTGGCTTTGTCAGCCAACATAAATTTATTTATGGCGAATACGACATTGAAGTCTCTCAAAAAACTTTGGAATGAGACACCGTCAGTGCCACCAAATTTCTTTGATTCGGCCATCTTAATGGTAGTAATACAATATATATAATAAATTCAAATTTGTTATCTGTTTAAGGCGTCGATCCAATATTGCACGACGTCTTCCTTCTCAAGGTACGGGGTCGATCAATCCACTGCCAACTGCAGAACGTTGGCGTTTCCACCTCCTGTGGAAACCGGCGTTCCTCCACCAAATTTTATGGAAACCGGCGCCTCCTCCAAAAGCTGTGGTACCCAGGGGGTTGAGTACCAAGCGTGTATGAAGTGATGAAATTACAACGATCAAATAGGATAATATATTATTTATTTATATACCACTTGCACTTCCTACTTATATTATTAGGGACTTTACGCGGTTCTTTTAACTTTTATTAGCGAACTGGGACGTATATCGCGGACTCGGCCCAAGGATAGGGCTTAAAGCGGGTGTTAGGCCGGGTCCTCCTCGTGGTACACCCTGGGCAACGAGAGCGGCAACATCTCTCTCCGTAGAGGGTAGGTGTTGCTGCTTCCGGCTAATTCCGGTCGAGGCGGGAACGACCCAATCTGGGCCGTTTTCAGTGGTGCTTCTCCACGTGTCCCTCTGACTAGCAGAAGGCACAGTGGAGAATCGGAGAGGAGGGCGAACGGGTTCACCACCGCTGAACATGTTCATAGGTGGTGAACAATGGTCTGAGAGAGACCACCGTCCGGCCAAGCCGTAACCCTGAATTGACAGGGCCGGTGGCTCTTCGGAGTTGCGAGGAAGGAAACCTCTATAAAAAATCACCTCAATCCCACGTTCTGGCGCCCGGCAATGGGATGAATGGCTGGGGGGAACTCAGTCCCGAGGGCGTCATGTCGAAGGACAGTAAACTTAAAAATGGCAATGGGTAAGGAAAAAAATAATAATTCTACCCAGGAGGGTCCCAGGCGCATTGCGTCTGGGGAATCCCTTCCGGAGCCAGTCGGCTCCGGCAGTCCCACGTACTCTGGGGGGGACAACCACTGCCAAACGAGCACGGCGCCGAGCTCAAAATTCGGCCCCAACACAAGCGCGGAGGTCGCGCATATGCGCAGCGCAATGTCGGAATCCGACATCGCATTGAGCACGAGCGGGGCGAGTAGCCCTCTGAATGTCTCAGCTGTGGAACTCTTCCAGCTGGGACAAAAGCGGAAGCGGCACTCCACACGGAGCGCCGATAATTCAATGGTGGAGTCGGCCTCTAGTGACGAGGCATCCCCGGCGGCCAAAGTGGGTACTGGCCGCCGGGGCAGAGGACGACCGCCCACAAAAGGTCGGGACAAAGCTGCGAAGGCGGCGAAGGTTGGGGACAAAGAGCTGGCAGCTAAGAGCGCGGAAAGCGAAAGGCTTATCGCCGACCTTCTCAAGAAGGTTTCGGCGGATAGGCTAACGAAGACACCATCCGTACCAAAAAAGGCTGCGATGGCAACGCCGGTGAGGACTTCCACCTCGGCAGTACCGGAGCCAGGAAGGACGACTCGACAGTCGCTGGAAAATCTCCGGCGACTGGCTCAATCATCCCCGAGCCCCGAACAAGAGGCGATAATAGGCATCGCCGTCAATATCGCCGAAGAGAATGAGCTTCTCGTGGATGAGCTGGCTAAATCTCGTCAAGAGATGGCCCGCCTCACCGCAGCATTCGAGGAGCTCAAGAGAGGGGCGGC
The DNA here is from genome assembly GCA_946251805.1 of Cybosia mesomella. Lineage (NCBI taxonomy): Eukaryota > Metazoa > Arthropoda > Insecta > Lepidoptera > Erebidae > Cybosia > Cybosia mesomella. The sequence continues at coordinate 19,976,390 of OX276390.1, read as the reverse complement.
GAGCTCTGTCAGCGCAGGCGACGTTATTGCGTCATCGGCGGGTCAATTGGCACAGCCCGCACATTACGCCCAGTCACCGCCGACGGTAAGGCCGGCGCAGCTGGTGCAGCCAGCGCGATCGTCGCAACCGACGATGCCGACGCAGCCGGAATCATCGGTGCCTCCGGTGGAGCCCGATGTAGTTCGGCTCCTGGTGGCGCTGGAGGAGCGGTTGATGAGTCGCATCTCCGCATTGGAGAGCGTGTATCGCCGTCCACCTCTGGCGTCGTCAGGGGCCGGCTACGCGGCTGTAGCTAGGGCGGGCCCAACTGCCCGTCTAGCTACAAGGGAGGCCTTCCCAGGCCAGCCAACACCGACCTACCTTCAGGTCACCCACGGTAAAGGGAAAGGAAAGGGGAAGACGTCCCCAGCCCTAGCCCCAACCGTAGCCCTAGCTCCGGCCGCCTCCACACGGCGCCAGTTGGAAGGGGGGTGGGAGGTAGTAGGAGATAGGAAGAAAAGGCGGAAGGCCGCCAAAAAGGCAGCTAAGAAAGCCAAAAGGGCCGCAGCCGCCGCGATGGGAGCGCCGAGGAAGCTCCGTGCCCCTCGATCTGCCGCAGTCGTCGTCACCTTGACTGCGGAGGCAGTGGAGAGAGGCATGCGGTATGCCGAGGTCATGGCGAAGGTCAAGGCCAACGTCGACCTCAAGGCCCTCGAGATTCCGGGTGTTCGATGTAAAAACACACGGACAGGAGCCCGGCTCCTCGAGGTCCCCGGCGCCACCAGTGGCCCCAAGGCTGACGCCCTAGCGGCTAAGCTGAGGGAGTCGCTGGATGCAGCTGACATCCGAGTGTCCCGGCCCTTTAAATGCGCCGAGGTGCGCATCACGGGCCTGGACGACTCCGTCACGGCGGAGGAGCTGAGGCTCGCCGTGGCGGAGGCCGGGGACTGCCCCCTGGATACTGTGAAGGTCGGAGCAATACGCTTCGGCCCTGGTGGACAGGGGGCAGCAGTTGTCGGCTGCCCTATCACGGCGGCCCAAAAGGTTGCCGATGAGCGGCGCCTCCTGGTCGGAGGCTTCCTGAGAGTGCAGGTGCGGCTCCTGCAGACCCGACCGGCTAGGTGCTTTCGGTGCCTGTCGGTGGGTCACGTGGGAGTGCAGTGCACGGCGGAGTTAACGGTGGGTGACCGCTGTTTCCGCTGTGGCCAGCCCGGTCATAAGGCGGGTGTGTGCGACGCTCCAGTGCATTGTTTCAGGTGTGCAGCGGAGGGCAAGCCTGCCGACCACCGGGTTGGCAGTAAAGCCTGCGCCGGATCGGGGCCGAAGCCAGGAGGCCGGCCTTCCGCCCCCAGTTCACGGCGGGATGCGGAGATGGAGGTCCAATAATGGATCCCCAACTCCGCATCCTCCAGGTGAACGTAGGCCACGGTGCCGATGCTCAGGCCCTTCTGCTCCAGAGCATGGCACAGTGGTCCATCAACATCGCCGCTGTCGCCGATCCATACACTCACCAGTTTCTCGGGCCTGCCTGGGAGACTGACCTGGATGGATCGGCGGCACTGGTGCAAAACGCCGCCACCGGTACCCCTCCCCTTGTCGTGGTAGCAAGGGGACCCGGCTGCGTGGCGGCGGTAGTCGGGGAGATAGCGGTCGTGGCCGCTTATTTCACGCCGAACCGAGACCAAGCTGCATACGAGCGATGGCTCGATCAGCTGGCCGTCGTTGTCAATGCCTGTCACCCTCACCCGGTTCTTGTGCTCGGGGACTTCAACGCGTGGTCACAGACCTGGGGTTCCCGGCTCACGAACGGGAGAGGTAGGGCATTGGAGAACTGGGCCGACAGACTCGGCCTAGTTGTCCTAAATCGGGGAGCCGTAGCCACGTTCGTGACTTCGAGGTGCAGCTCCATCGTGGACATTTCGTTCGCGTGCCCCTCGCTGTCACGTCGTGTTCAGGGCTGGCGCGTCGTTGTGGAGGAGGAGACAAGGTCGGATCACCGATACATTCGGTTTGACGTCTCCACTTCCGCAAGCGGTGCGCCAGCAACACCGGCTCCCCCTGAGCCACGTTGGGCGCTTAAGCGACTAGATCGGGAGCTCCTCCTGGAAGCCGCCATAGTACAGGCCTGGGCCCCTGCGCCGGACAGGCCTGTCGACATTGATGATGAGGCAGAGTGGTTCCGGGAGGCTATGACCCGCATCTGCGATGCGGCGATGCCTAGGGTCCAACCCTATACTCCAAGACGTCAGGTCTACTGGTGGTCGCCGGAGATCGCGAGGCTGAGGCAGGCCTGCGTGATCACGCGCCGCCAGTGGGCCAGATTTCGCAGGAGGCGTCGCCGCCCCGTAGATGCGGAGGCCCGAGAGGCGGAGTTGTTAGAGGCATACAGGGAAGCCAGTAGGACCCTCCGAGCGGCAATAAGGCGGGCCAAAATTGAGGCCCGCCGCGAACTTCTAGAGACGTTGGAGCGGGATCCGTGGGGGCGGCCCTACCTTATGGTTAGGGGCAAGCTGCGCCCTAGGGCCCCGCCGTTGACCCGGTGTATCCAACCAGAGCTGCTCGAGAGGGTGGTTGGCTCCCTGTTCCCAGAGCCGGCGGTGGAACATGTTCCACCGCAGATGGCTCCGTCTCGGTCGCCCTTGGCGCCCGACATGGATGACGACGACGTGCCCGAAGTCACTTGGGTAGAGCTAGAGCTGGCGGTGAGAAGGCTCAGAGCCAAACACACCGCCCCGGGACCCGACGGCATTCCAGGCCGAGCATGGGTCCTTGCTCTAGTTGACGATGCTCTCGAGCCCCGACTGAGAGGGCTTCTCAGCGCATGTATGGAGCGGGGCCAGTTTCCGAAATTGTGGAAGACGGGGAAACTGGTCCTCATCCGAAAGGAGGGGCGCCCGGCAGACTCGCCGTCCGCCTACCGGCCCATAGTGTTGCTCGACGAGGTTTGCAAACTCTTTGAAAGAGTAGTTGCGAAGCGCCTCGTCGAGCACCTCTCAAGAGTGGGGCCGGACCTGGCGGATGACCAATATGGCTTCCGCCAGAGGCGCTCCACCGTGGATGCCATTATGCGCGTGAGGGCTCTGGCGAAGGATGCAGGCGCCCGGGGTGAGGTGATGTTGGCGGTGTCTCTGGACATCGCCAACGCGTTCAACACCTTGCCCTGGAGTTGCATTAGGGAGGCGCTCGTGTATCACGAAGTGCCTCCCTACCTTCGCCGCATAGTAGGGGCGTATTTGTCGGAGAGAGCCGTCATCTACCCAAGTATGACCGGTCTAGGTCGGCGTGAGATGTCGTGCGGTGTTCCGCAGGGGTCGGTGTTAGGGCCGCTCCTGTGGAACATCGGCTACGACTGGGTGCTTCGTCACATGCTACGCGGATGACCGCATCGTGGTGTGAAATGAGGTTCAGACTAACCACTAAGCTACCGACGCTTCTACCATTGTATTGTATTGTACATAACATTGTATTTCGGGCTTGACACCGACTTCAACAGAACAGTCTTACGTGTTTTTTATCTTTACAATTAAATCTCTAATTCAGTTATTTTACACTTTTCAGTACCTTTTCGGTTATTAAAGTCGGTTATTTTTTATTGAAATAGTTTATATTATATGCTGACTGTTTTTTATAGTCCTCCACCTTCTCCTCCTTCAGATTTTGCTTATGCGGCTTTTCTGTTAGTATTATACCATTTCTTTTTTTTTGTGCGGAAGTCCCCTCGGATACCCGGATACCCCACGGCCGGCCAGCGGGGGCGATTAGTCCGACTCGAACTGAAATCTAAACCCCAAAAGAAAAGACTGCACCAGAACCTGGTCTGTTAATTAGTAGATGTACTGGCTTCCAGGTGAGAAAATTCCATACGAGTAACAATAGAACAGTAGTCAGATATTTGTCAAAGATAAAATGGACTAACCAATTTTTACAATATTAATAATTGAACAATCATCGATATGTGCGAATTCGTATCTAAAACGTCAAAAAAGCCACGCAATCTAAATGTAAGCGTTCACACGTATTGCTTTATGAATTGACACCGTCAAGAGATTATATAGATAGAGCAGAAAAGCACTTTTACCCATACGCTTGCATAGAGAAAAGTGATTTTCATTGAAAGATTTAAATAAAAACTACCTACTCAAGCCCTTCTATAGGGATATATTAAATAAGGTATATTATAGTCTGGAATAACACATCAAATTTTTATCCCTGGAATAGGTTCCCATGTATTGCGGGAACGGGAACAGAATTACACGCAGGCGGGGCCGCGGACAACAGCTAGTCAAACATTAAAGAGTAAAGAATTGCAACCAATGAAAACGAATTGAATGGAACGTAATAGCCATTCGTTGAGTTGCAATAGCATGGTCTGTTGTAACTATTTAATTTATTGTTATTGAAATGTTTTTAAAATATTGGTCAGAGCCTTTCAAAATCAGTAGCAAATAACATGATTGGAACGAACTAAAATACATTACATAGCTACAATTTGCTTTCTATGCTAATATTTTAAAGATGAAGGCTGAATTTTGTGAGTTTGTTCATATTTACACTATTGGAAAAATTCTTTCGCCATTTGAAAGGTAAATTATCCCCGATGGTCATAGGCTATATATTATTATGTGTGAAGCGAAGCGAGGACGGGTTGCTAATCTGACATAAAACCAATCGACTGAAATATGCCAGAAACTTCTTTATTAAGTATAAATATTTAATGTGTGCTAAGGTTTACAAACTGCATTTGCCAAACTTGGTGAACGTGTCATCATCATCATCAGCGTTTAATCGCGGTTGCATCCAACCAAAGTTTTCACTTTGATCCAACTCTTTGGCCTTCACTTTGCATATCTTTGACATCTCTGGTAGTGATACTATTGACACGCATGTGTGACGTCATAATCTATGAATCTCGACTTGAATCTAGTTTTAAGTACTGATTGTATTCTAGACCTAGAGTTGAGTAAAGCTTTTATGATCGCTCAGGTTTTTTACTCATCAAATCTCCACTCAAGTCTAGTTGTAGAATACGGGGCTCAGATAATACTCTGTCTTTTAATCGCTTCTGATCTATCGGTACAAGCCTCTATGGTGAAATAATATTGCACGAGTGCGACCACTCACTTCCATGTTTTTTGTTATTTTTCATTGTTGCTTTGTTTTAGCAACTTCAACTTTTCTCTCAATACGGTTTTTTCTGTGTCTGTATAAGTACATGCACAATGGTGAGTTTCCTGCAGGTCAGTTGGGTCACCAAAGGCAGAGAGACATGGTTAGCATAATTAGGTGTTCAGGTCACACCAAGGTCTTCGTCGCCCAGCTGCGAGCCTGTATTACTACTGACTAACATACTAGGCTATGGCGCGGTCTTGCCTGTCAGTGGGCGAGAACAGTCGCTCCCGTAATATTCAAAATAATACAAATCATGAAAGGAGCAACACGAGAACGGAACCCGTGTTCCAAGGTGCAGGTTTTGGATGCAATCGGGATTGGGGTTTGGGTGCAGAAGTAGATTTTTGACTAAGATATCGTTAAAAGACGTTAATGATGAAGCTGTATGCGGAAATACTAATTTTCTGTTACTATGAGTACAATAGCAAATATAGCTCTTGAGATCCTAAGCCAGTTTCGTGCATCAAAGTTCCATTGAATGGAACTTGTTGCCAATTTGCTTAACAAGAGAAACCGGACCATACATTATTTCCTCGAGCGGAATTTCCAATACACTGCTTATAGCCAACATAACCCAACATAACCTAACTTGGTTCATAACATAACCTATAAGAAACCTTGATTAGGTTGTTGAAACCTTGGAGGTTTATGTACCTCCTTCTTTAATTTCCTTAGATAATACTACGCAACCGATTCTTTGGGTGTATAGAATCCATCAAGATTTCGGTTCCAAGCCGATCTCACCTACAAGCCTGTAACCTGCTCATTGACGGAAAAAGCTCTGGGGCAGGAATTTTTCCCAAAATTAGAGGTTAGTTATTTTGAATTTTACGGGATTAATTGCCGCCTGACCACCCAACTCCGAGAAAAAAGGCGCCGCCAGAGCTTTGTACGTTATTCAGCAGGTGTCACGGCTTGTAGGTAAAGTTCGCTCAGGCTACGAAGATCTTAATGAGGGCACATAAACAGTCGATTCCACCATGTCTTCTCGTCTTTGCATCTTCACTTCTCTACTATACAGCTATGTTTTACAGGGTGAAGTCAGGTAGAACCCCATTTGGGCGGCACTTGATTCTCCTCATATCTTATCTCTTTCAATATAAATACAATTTGATTGCCCATACCAGGATATTCCTTCCCTTCATTATCATAAAATAATTATGCCAGTAATGTGATACAAATAATAAAATGAAGGTACACAAATGTAAACTACATTGCAAACGCCCTTAACGGGTACTATATATCAAGTGTGCTTCGATTGTAAAATAACTGGAGTAAATACTTGTAGAACCAGATGTCGTTGGCGACGTGCCACTACTCGTAAAGACAGCCTACAGCCTAAGACTTGCGACCTCCTACAAGTGAACAGGGCCAGACCAGTCGTTTAATGACTTACACGAAAAAGAAAATATACGCTTCAGTATTTACTAGTCGTTGACTTTGGGCTTTTAACATTTCGCATTTCTTAGAATCCTAATCCTCTGGGGTGCTCTTTAAAAACCGAATCTGTCTCTTTACTTTGTATTCCCTTTATTTCTATGGAATGACTTCTGCTTTGTGAAAAGTCAAATTGGATAAAGAATAGTTATAAATATATAGCTAAAATACACTTTCATAGCAAATTGAAACTAAATTACGAAATAAGTATGGTTTATTTTATACTGCCAAATATTTTATTGCTTTTTGTTTCAGAATTGATTAATCGGCTCATGGTAATCAAATGATTGTGGTTCCTAGTATCAATTGACTTGATTTCTGCAGCAGCACAGTTAGCAGTTACTTAAATAAATTATCTATTGTGTCTTAAGAAATATCACGGTAAGCGTGCAACGCTTCGGGTGATTGCGACAGAATATAAATAAATGTTGATTAATAAAGTGGAAGGGAGTATATTCATTAGCGGCAAGGCATTTGCAATCAATCTTTTGGTGTAAAAATTGAGAGCTGTACTGGTATTTCTTATCTGAAGTTCTCATATCAAGATAAACCGACTAAAACCACTTTTATGGTTTTAGTCAGTTCGATTCCCGGTAGGAGGGAAACATCCAAGAAGCGCTGGGTGGACGTCACAGAAAGTGACATGCGTGCCAATGATCTCACTACCATGAATGCCCAAGACCATGCGATGTGGAGGAGTAAAAACCGAAAGGCGGAGTCCGGACTCCGAAGTGAAAGCCTCGGATGCGACCGGGACTAACGCGAAGATGATGATGACTCGTATAACTTATAGCGAACACGACGACGACGATAACGAGATAACATAACTAAAATGTACCAAAACATATTTTGCACCTTCTTCTGACGGACGAACTAAAAAGATTCATTATAGGGTATATACCTGCTATAGTTGCAAGTAGACGGAATAATATCAAAATATAGAAAAAAGAACGTGTTGACAGACTTGACAATACATCCAAAGTATGATCCATGGCCAAAAGCGTACAAAATATTTTTGCAACCAACTTGAGTAGAGTGAAACATATTTTCAGTTATTGAATTATAATTGTCTCTGCCTACCCCAATGCGAAAGACGCGTGACTATATGTATGTGTGTATAAACTGAGCCTGGGGCGCGGACTGAGAGAGAGGAGCGTAACATTCTTGCTATTTATTAAAAGCATTTCTGTACATCCACCGTGGTACGTGGCTCATACCCGCTGGCGAATTTATATACACAAATTATTTCAACAAAATGTTTCGCTGTCTAAAAATATTTAGCGTCGGTTTACCCTTAACATACCCTGTCTGATATACATATACCTAATTTCGGTTAGTGTTAGTGAAATAGTTTACCAGACATGAATTAAGGGAAAATGCATGTAACATGAGATAATTCCTCAATGCCATAATTTTTTCCAAGTTAAATACAATACCTATGTATTTCTTCAAAAAGCGTATAATAAAATGTTTTTAATTTGTTGTGTTGCTAATATTAATACAATGTAGTTACTATTTTTATCAAGTGAGCCTTACTATTTTGGTGGTATTAAAAACCAGGCTAACTACGAAATTTTTTATCGTACAAATGATGAAGTAAAATAATTAAAATACATATCTTATGCATTAAATGGCTATCAAGTGGCTACTATCAACTATTTTTTCAATCAAGAAAAAAATAAAATTACGTCGTTGACTGTACAATATATGTTTCGTCCTTAAAGGGCTCTTGCGACACTACTCACCGCAACAACACAATGCTAAGTTATTTCGGCTCCGATTTCTATAAGACCAAAAGTAGCTACTTTGCCACTCGAGATGTCTCATAGCTGAAATTTAACTTGAGATTATGCAACTGCTGGAAATGCGAACATCATCATTTGAAACATTCATCTCGGAATCCGAGGCTCTCTTTGCATGGTCTTCAGCATTCTACGTCCACGTCCGTGAGACCACAGACATGCATGTCATCTTTTACGACATCAAGCCAGCATTTATTGGCTATTCCTCGGCTTGAAACCCGGCGGAAGTGGCATGGATATTTGTCACCTACGTAGTCAGGTGGTTACCTACCATATAATGTGGAAAAAGGAAGGTGAATCTCCTGCAGTTAATATATGTTGACATAGACATGAAACTACACAATCTGCAGCCCACTTACCGAAGAAAATGCATTTCCATGACACACAGCTCCTACTTATACCGTTCTAGCTCCGGCCACGCTTCACAGCCGTGTAAGGACAAGCATAATAATGGTTTTATAGACCTCAACCTAACCGGCACAAAGAAAACAAACTTAGACCTGTCCCTTTAACATAACGGCATAGAAAAAACAAACGTTTCTTAAAATATCAGTTCACTAAATACCGTCATAATTCACAATTTGTCAAATAAACAAATTAGATTAGCCTGTCTAAAATTGATTAAATTAGTGTCACCATTCATCGGATAACGGCCGGAACGTTATGATGGATGGTACGGTGTACCCCTCATTAAACTCGTAAATACTCGGGCGTATATAAGTAGATTGCTATAGAATGCAGCGCCAGGTTCCGCTTTAGGTAAATGGCGTGCGATGGGTGGGTAGTATGCTATGGGCATCCTGTAGGTGTGTGGGCTGAGGTAGAGGGACTTATCGTCAAACACTTTATTCAATTTGTATGTCAATGATATAATTTCAGTTCTAAGTGGCACTGTATCGACCTTCAAATAGATAGAATTAATAATGTTATTACATTTAAACATGTCATATTTACTAAGGCACATGCTAAGTTTCATGACATTACTAATATCAAAAAATAGATACAAACAAAATAGGCACTTGATCTGAAATTAATAATTCATCATTATAGGTATTATGTTTTTTTAATATTCAAAAATAGCTGATGCCCGCGGCTTCGCCCGCGCGGAGGTCGGTTATCGTTTTTTGCCCATATATCCGGTTCTGCTAAACCGATTGCAATTAAACATATGGCAGATTTTAAGTCTGATCAAGACCTTTCTAATAGAAAAACGTATCAAAACCCATCCAGTAGTTTTTGCGTCCATCGCGAACATACAGTTGGTCAAGAATTCCAAAAAAATGTTTTTGTGTTCAGAATCGGTCATTTAACATAACCTAAGTATTTTTTTAAGTATCTCCAATGTACCGACACAGTCAATTTACAATTTTATAATGGAAAAGACACTTATATTTCAAGACACATCACCTTCCAGCCCTTTTCCTTTATTTATTTGAGGTCGGCCCTGGCCGTATTATCATCTTTCACATAGTCCATCCATCTTCTCTTAGCTCTGCCTCTCCCCTAGTAACTGTCCACTTTTATAGTGAATGACTTCTTCATGACATTACTTTTATCCAAGAAGCTTACATTTATTTTACAAATCTTCTTGCTTTCACCCATTAGGAAAAGTAATTTGTCGATATGTCAAGACTAATGACAGAAATTTATAATCAATACTTAATTATTTTTTATGAAAATATAACATAACATAACTTCACGCCTGTATCCCCGAAGGGGTAGGCAGAGGTGTATTACACACCCACGATTCGCCAGTAATGTTAAGGTCCCAATGTAATAGGGGGCGAGCCTATTGCCATCTACCGGGCACATTATTAAGCGAGCGATAATTAACATTTATTAATGCACACATAACTACGAAAAGTCAGCGGTGTGTGGCCGGGGCGACTGGGGATCGAACTCGAGACCTCGTCTTAGCAGTCCGTTATGTACGCCACTGGGCTATAGAACCGACTTCAGTCGGTTAAGTAAACTAAAACCTTCTCTAGAATATAACAAATACTTTTTTTAAAACCGCATCTATATCGGTTCAACCAAACACGAGAAAATCGCGGACAATCAGACATACAAATTACAAAAACAGAAATATTCAAACAGTGGACCTCCTTTTGAAGTCGATTAATAAGAAAATACGTGATGTTTACATTTAAGATATTTTGAGCTCAATAGCAAACAAGATTTCATTTCCATTTTGAACGTCATCAATCATTTAACAAACATAGCATACAACATTGAACTATTATTATAGTAATAATAGCTCAATGGGAAACAATGAGTTTCAAAAGTCATTTACGGTTACGGGTTTCAGCCCTATCCAGTATACCGATGACATGAAGTCACAGACAATAAAATACAATAGTTGAATGATTGTCGAGATTACTAGATAGTAATATGCGTTCCACATTACGCAGTATTTAGATAAATACATATTCTAAAGCATTCTACACAACGCTATTTAAACGACATGTAAGCAAAGCATAACAAGCTTGTGTTATGGGTGCTAGAATGCGGATAAACTTACTTAGATACATTTTCTTTTATAAATACATACATATTATACATGGAAACACCTAGACCAATGCAAATAGACATTTATATTCAAAAAATTTAACAAATATTTGCACTGTGCGACCTCTGACTTAGTAGTCGAACTTCCGCTACGCCACAGAGGTCATAGATTGAAATTGTCACCACCATCATCCGAGCATCGATCCTGATGGCATCCAAAGTTTATACGTTGGAGCCCGGGGTCCGTTCTTCTACTCCTCCATAAATTGGTTTATTTAACTTTTACGTCAGCTACTACTATTTGACCCCCAATCTGACAGGTAACCTTGCGCTAGAACTTCGTCCACCAACTAGAAGGTGTACCGGCTTGTAGTTGAGCTTGACTGAGGATCTTGTTGGGGACCCCATAAACCCATAGATTGTAATGTGAAGTTATACAAAAATTAAAACCATTACCTAACAGTGATATATTTACACTGTTACCTTTTATAAAGTCGAGTTAAACTTGCCGATCTACATACATTCAATCTAAGAGCAACAAATAAAAAGTTTATTCAACAGATTAAAATAAGCGCTTGCTTCCAGAGTATATTCAGCGACGTCGTGTAACAGCTATTTATTAATAAGCCAAATGCCTGTTCAGCGTCGGTACTCAACTTAAGGGCTATTTTGCAGTTGTTCTACATTAAATACAGATGAAAATGGGACATTTCGTATTTTTTATTTAAGTTTATACCTAGAGTTATTGTAAGGCATAAATGGTTTATATTAATGTCTTCGTCTTAATTGGAGTATACTATTAATTAGATGCATACACCTTGTACACCATGTAAATCATACAGTAATAAATAAGTGAATGGGTGTTCTGGTTATAAAAGGTGCACCGACTCGTTACAATAACATATAACGAGAAAAATTACGTAACGTTTAATTTACACGTTTACTACATATGTAAGAAACTTCAGTAAAACGCAAGTCAATTATTCACTGTACTTTATTTCACTTCGAAAATCCAACAACAACTGACTTACAGCTAAAAACAGTTGACATTTCACTTTTTTCCCTTTCCTACCTATCCCTTCTATCTCTCCCACCACAAAGCAAAACTAATCACAAAGCAGCACCAATCATACAGCAACCGGAAATCATGATAAATATTGAATATTATTACAAAGTATTAATAGTCTAAATAAATAGCTTATTAAACATTTAAATAAATTATCTTTAAATATTTTATAGACATTACCTTGTTAAAGGACCTACTTGGATTATCGCGTCCTTAAATTACATCATATCATAAGCGGACGTCTTAAATAAGTAAACATTTAATACGTACAGCAATTAGTCAAATCAAATCTTTATTAGTCTACGGTTCCAAACCAGTAAATCAACAAATAATTAAATAGTAATATCCATCTAGCTGAATAATCTTACATTCGGCCATCCACCATATTTACACGTCCCGTGTAACCAGAAATAGTGATAAACTATTATACCTATAAATAAAATCCATAAAAAAAAATTAAGTGTATTATATGAAATATATACCGAATTCAAGTACGATCAACATTATAACTACCACTACACCACATCAAAATAATTGCAGGCCAAGCCTCACTTCACTTTAAATGCTTAACTCATACATATTAAATTCCAATCGTATTTTGAAAAACTTTTGCAGGCCAAGCCTCTTCATCTTGGAACCGCTTTAATATGGTGTAGGTCTCATCTACCCTACGCCCATATTTTACATTAAATTCAGAAACTATTGCGGGTCAAGCCTCTTCATCTTGGAACCGCTTTAATATGGTGTAGGTCTCATCTACCCTACGCCCATATTAAACATATTCTTTTACGGGCCAAGCCTCCATCTATCTTGGAACCGTTTCAGTATGGTGTAGGTCTCATCTACCCTACGCCCATATGATACATTAAATTCAAAAACTATTGCGGGCCAAGCCTCTTCTATCTTGGAACCGCTTTCTATAATAAATTTAATCTTAATTATCTACAATACACAACACATAATATTATACATAATACATAAGCACAATACATAATTTTAGTCTTTTACTACACTTTGCATCATCAAAATTTCAATAATATTTTGTCTCAACAGAAATTGTCTATTTATTCTTCATTTGATATTTCAGAATGGAAATTATTATCGTCGTCACTACTAGTGGAGGATGTGGAATTTGACCTTTCAAAATTAAGCCATGGCTTTAATTTGTCTACTGCAACAACCGACGAGTAATGACGATTGTTTTTCTTTGTAATTGGAGTATCCTCGATTTGATACCTGTCGTTATCTAGTACCTGCACTACCCTGTAAGGCCCTTGAAATCGTGGTATCAATTTTTTGCTTTGACCTGTGGATGGGACCTCGCGTTCGACGCTGACGAGATCGCCAACTGAGTATTTTTTTGGTTCACGAGTATTCTTATCATAATAAGCTTTTTGTTTCTCCTGGTAGTTTGAAACATACTCGTTAATTTCGTCGCGAATCGAGTCGACAGACAATTTATCATCATTATTACTAACTTGTAAATATAACTTAATTCTGCCTTCCGTTACGCCAATTAAATTAGTGCCAAATAACGCTTGTGCTGGTGTCTTCCCGATGCCCTTATTAAGAGTGGTATTAAGGCCCAGTTGGACGTCCGGCACATATGCGTCCCATTTCTTTTCATCTCCTGAGGCACATTTGGCTGTCAGTGCTTCCAATAACGTACGGTTGTAGCGCTCCACTTGCCCGTTGGCGCGAGGAGTCGCTACAGCATTTAATACATGCCGAACACCCAGCTGGTCCATGAAATCTTTAAATTTCTTACTGGTGAAGCCAGATCCTCTGTCCGAAATCAATCTTTTAGTTATTCCAAAGATACTAAAGTATTCTCGTAGTTTTTGTATCACTACGGAGCTTTTTGTATTACGCACGGGATATAAAATGATAAATTTTGTGTACGCTTCAATTATGACCAGCAAATGAGTATTTCCCTTTGCACTCTTCACGAATGGGCCTACATGGTCGATATGAAGCGTATCGAAAGGGGTATCGCCCTTGGGAATCGGGTGTAAAGGGGGTTTCTTGTTTGACGACGATTTGGAATATGAACATTCGAGACACGACTCAACATACTTTTTAGTGAATCGTCGCATTTTAGGAAACCAGTAAGTTTCCTTAATTTTTGCCAAAGTTTTCTCAAATGCGAAATGTCCAATATCATCATGACATTGTTTCATGATCTGGAATCTCACTCCCTTAGGAACTACCCACTTTTCACCCAGTTCTGTCTTCCTATACAGCATACCTTTCTTGACAACAAAATTTGATTTAATATCAATAACATCCTCGGACTGAGGGTCATTTAAGATCAAAATTTTGCGCTGTATTTCTGTGTCCGCCTTTTGAACAGTCTGTAGCCAATTTGTCTCGGTGATATTCAAAACCGTACTAGCCAAATTCGCGTCGTCGGCAGGTGGTGGGTTCCTGCTTAAGGCATCAACGTAAGACATCATCTTACCGGGCCTATATTCAATCGTAAAATTGAATTCTTGCATTGCAATCCACCACCTGGCGACCCGCGGTATCAGATCGCGTTTCATCATTGTGGCTCTTAAGGAATTGCAGTCGGTGAAGACTTTAAATTCAATGCCAATTAAATAAACTCGAAACCGTTGCAAGCTGGCGATCAATGCTAACGTTTCTAATTCGTAAGCCGTCATGTGCTGCTCCTCAGCGGTAGTTTGGCGGCTGTAGTATGCCACGGGCTTCAGTACACCTTTGGTATCTTTTTGCATGAGTATACCAGCCACGCCGAGTTTACATGCGTCTGTGTGAAGTTGAGTTTCAGCTTTCGGGTTATACAAAGCTAGAGTAGGCTTTTGTATAAGCTCTTGTTTAAGGGTTTCGAAAGCTTGAAGCTGTTTTGATCCCCACTCCCACTCAGAGTCTTTCTTAAGAAGCCGTGTTAATGGTTTGGCAATCAGAGAGAAACCCTTTACAAATCTTCGGAAGAAACTGCACAAACCTATAAACTGACGCACACCGTGTTGGTTAGTGGGGATTGGAAAATTTTTAACAGCCTCTATTTTCCTTGCTCCAGGTCGAATGCCTTCCGAGCTCAACTCGAAACCCAGATAATCAACCCTTTTGCTGAAGAAGCAACATTTAGTTAACTTCAGGGTGAGATTAGCACTTTGAAGCGTTTGTAGAACATGCTCTAATTTCTGAAGCCCGTCGTTTATGGACACAGAGGGGATGATTATGTCGTCCATGTAAGCCGTGGCGACTTTGCTGGGTCGACATTCATTTGATAGATTATCAGTGTTACTCAGCACCATATTAATAGTTCGCATGAATGTCGAAGGAGCGTTAACTAAGCCGAAAGGCATTCGAGTAAACTCAAACTGACCGTGTGGAGTAACAAGGGAAGTTTTGTAACAATCGCTCTCCTTAATTGGTATTTGGTAGTACCCTGATGCCAGATCGAGAGTACTGTAGAAAGTGTAGCCAGCAAGATCATCCAATTGATCGTCAATACGCGGTAAAGGGAAGTTTTCTTTTACAGTTTTTCTGTTTAACGCCCTGTAATCCACACATAACCGCACATCCCCAGTCTTCTTTTTCACGAGTACTATTGGGCTCGCATAGTTAGATGTAGAGGGCCGTACAATGCCGCTATCAAGAAGTTCCCGAACCATATCGCGTACTTTTTCCCTTTCAGAAAATGGTAACCTATACGGTCGGTAGACGACAGGTTCGTCATCCTTCAACCGTATTTCCATTTCTACCAGATCCGTTTTTCCTAGTTCTTGTAGGTTGAAAGCAAAACAAGTTCTATACCGATTAAGTAAAGCAACTAGAGAAGCGAGTGTGCGCTTATCCAATGTACCATCTGTAATGATGTCTGATTCATTTATTGGTCTAGGAATGTCTGTTGTTTTAATGTGCAAAATATTTTGGACGCCGGAATTCTCAATTCCGTTTAATTTGTCCAATTTTGCTTGACTACACCTAATCAACAGAGTTCCGGCTTGGATAGTAAAAGGTTGAGACGATAATCCCTTTACCAACACCACTCCTTTCCCATGAACAAGTGTAAACAATCCCTGTACTACATAATATTCTTTACCCCATTCGAATCGACAACTATTTTCTATGTAAATGTCTCCCGTATACACAGTGTCTGTATGTACATGAACAGCAGTTAAACCATTTACAGTGACGTCAATTGAACATAGAAGTTCGATTTTTGACTCGCTGTTAACAGAGTTAAACATCAGAGTGCTACTATCCTTTTCTACCAATATATGTGACTGCTCTGTAAAAGTTTGACCAATTATCATCGGTATATGCATTACGTGATCTGGTACTATAAAGACTGGCACACGTGCACTTGCCTGCTCTACCTTCAGGTCAATTAATACTTCACCTACTGGTTTAACTACCGCATCACCAAATCCCTTCAATAAAGGCAAGTCACCAACGTCATCCCAAACAAGTTTTAGATCTTTAGCTGCCGAAATACTGATCATTGTTGAAGTACTACCAAAATCAATAAAACTATCTATAGAATTTCCATTAACCAGCACTTGTTTGAAATACTTTGATGACCCGTCCTTTCCTGCACTAATAGTCATTACAGACTTTGTAGTTTTGTTATTACTGTCTGCAGTGTGACCTGTACTACGACATGTCTCTTTCGTGTGTCCTAGACGCTTACATGATTCGCATTTTATAACAGGTTTTGGACATTGAGACGCGTAGTGTCCTTCTTGCTGACAGTTAAAGCATCTAACAGTACCTCGTTCTTTATTCAAATGACTATCCCTTACTACATAATCAGTCTTTCCAATATTAAGCCTTGCTCTTTTACGATCATTCGTGTCCTGATTATTTCTTACTGTTTTTAAGTAAGGTAGCAATTGATCTGGAGACTCGAAGCGTGCAGCTTCGGCCCCCAATCGGACACTTCGATCGTCAATGCCGAAGACTATACAGTCGACCGCTCGCTTGCCTTCAATACCGCAACGATTCAACAAAATAGTCTTTTCATAGAAGTATGCTTCTAAAGAATCTGTGAATCGTGCCCGTTTTGCAAGCATGGTCGTTAAAAGTTGGCCGTAATTTTCGTCTGCAGGAAAAGCATGTTTCAACTTGACCTGCCACTCTTGCCAAGAGTGAAGCAAGGTGGTCAGACCCCCGTACCACTTTTGAGCTAACCCTTTTAATTTTGGTAATGCGAAATGTATGGTCTGTTGATCATTCCAATTATAAATAAGTGCGCACTCATTGACCTTGTGCAGCCACATATCTATCGATTGTTCTTTACAGGATGGGTCGAATTCAGGAAGCGTATTATGTACAGATAACTTGTTATCGGTCGTGTCCCTACTGACAGATCGGAGAGCATTCACTAATTGAGACAGAATATTATCATTATGAGCTGGATTAGTAACATTTTGTTGCTTACAGTCATCCTGTCTACTTGTGGATCGCTGCTCCTGTAGCTCGCCAACCGCGTTGCTCGACGAAGGTTGGTGACAGGGGCCGCACCTGCACAGCAAGCGCCGTCGCTGCGACTGCGACCGTCGGTCCCGATCGCGCTCCACACTGCGCGATCGCCGCTGGCTGCTATCCCGTTCCAGGCTGCGAGATCGCCGGCGTAACCGGCGCCTGCTATGGTCGCGCTCCAGACTACGCGACCGTCGCTGCGAGCACCGAGAACCGCGTGTCGGGCTGCGTGAGCGCCTTACAGAGCGCCGAGGCCGACTGCTATCGCGCACCGGGCTGCGCGAGCGTCGTCTCGAAGGCCTGGAACTGCGCGACCGTTGCCGCGTGCGACGCTTGACGTTCACTTGAAGAATTTGAGAACGCCGGCCGCTGTCACGCGTGGTGGTGCGCGATCGTCGCCCGCTTTCACGCAATGGACTGCGAGATGACCGCGGCAGCGGCGGTGTACGCACCTCGCGAGTACCACAGCTATGGTTGTCCATGACCCTGGAATGCAGCATATTTTTCTCCGAACAGTAATTAAGTTTAAAGCGCTTATTCATTAGTATTTGGTGTAGGTAGGTATATACAGAAAAAGAAACATCTTTATGAAAATAAGTAGGTAGGCATTCGGGAATAACAGTTAAAATTTATGTGTATACAATTATTATAGGATACTTGATAACTACTGTTATTTTATCACACGTAAGCATAAGACATTGTATGTGCTATTTCTCTCCCAAACGTTCAATAAATAAGTAAAAGAGTGGAGAAAAAAAAATGCAATACGAAAACAAAGAGGGAGAAAAAGACATTATCTAAAGAAACTGAATTTTCGAAACGGCGGCTCATATCTACGTATTTTTTATGAGAATGTCACAAAACATTTTGCTAAACATTAGTTTAACCTTCAAACCTCATAATATTTTAAAATAGGCCCATAACAGACCTCTTGAAAGCCGAAAATACAAGCAACGACGGTTTAATATGAAATTATGGTCTACCCTATTATGTTCTTTTCGTTAGAAATCCGTTTGGTTCGATGTATTTTCGGATAACTGTTATAACTTTTTCTGACACGACTTTAAATATCTTCAACATAATAATAAAATTAAACGCTCACCTTTTAAAATATGTCCGATGTGGCTGAGACTTACGTGAACGTAGGTAATATCCCGCTTCTGAAGTGTAAGAAACTTCAGTAAAACGCAAGTCAATTATTCACTGTACTTTATTTCACTTCGAAAATCCAACAACAACTGACTTACAGCTAAAAACAGTTGACATTTCACTTTTTTCCCTTTCCTACCTATCCCTTCTATCTCTCCCACCACAAAGCAAAACTAATCACAAAGCAGCACCAATCATACAGCAACCGGAAATCATGATAAATATTGAATATTATTACAAAGTATTAATAGTCTAAATAAATAGCTTATTAAACATTTAAATAAATTATCTTTAAATATTTTATAGACATTACCTTGTTAAAGGACCTACTTGGATTATCGCGTCCTTAAATTACATCATATCATAAGCGGACGTCTTAAATAAGTAAACATTTAATACGTACAGCAATTAGTCAAATCAAATCTTTATTAGTCTACGGTTCCAAACCAGTAAATCAACAAATAATTAAATAGTAATATCCATCTAGCTGAATAATCTTACACATACAACATCTAACTAACCAGTCTGGCTCTAACGAAAGAGTTAACAAGTACTGTTCAAATCGTTAACGCTACTCGAGCCTGGCTTTATTGTACTATAGCTTACCCGAGCTGGCTAGGGCCAGGGCGGCGAAAAGTATCGTGGGGTATTCCACAGGGGTCGGTCATAGGGCCGCTCCTGTGGAACATCGGCTACGATACGGCTCGATGAAGTACCTGGGGCTCGTAGTCGATAGCCTTTGGGACTTTGGACCACATCACCGAAGTCTGCACCTGATCGCCAGCATTAATTGACCCAATGCTCCCACTAGCAGTCTGTACCGGGGAATCACTCATGGAGACATGAAAGGTGCGATTTTTGCAACCAAGCTGGGGAGAGCTCACCATCACGGTGGTGAGGCGGTGAGGCATTGGTTACCGGACATGGGTGGTTCGGTAAGTATTTGTGGCGCATCCACCGGGAGACGAGTTTTTGCGAGCAGGTAATGCGCGTGAAAGAGGCAGTGTAAAGGGAGTGGGAAAGAACCCTGACTACCGACTACCGACTACCAATGGTAGCCTGGAACTACCGATCTCCACGATAGGGGCCTGAGTACAGCAGCTGGCCGACTCGCTGTCCTTATAGAAGGAGGCCAAAATGGAGGCGTATCTTATGTGACCTACACACGCCTGCCAACTCACTGTCGCGGGATTAAACGCGACCCCATAGGCGAGGCAGTGATGGCAGCCAAAATTGTTGGCACCGATGGGGTTTCCACAAAAAAAGCCTGGCTTTGTTGGCCTGACTTTTTCCTATTTGATGAATAGCAATAAAATTAAATAGATAAAAAAATACTGATCACAATTGTGTCACTGCAGTTAACATGTGTGTCGTAATATTCTAGTACTTAATCGAGGACAGTACCTAAACTATTACAACATTATGTACTAAATATATAAACCTAAACTAAGCATAGTTTATAAAACAGGTTGTAGAATGCGGGTTGAAATATTTATATAATTTTTTTTTCATCAATAAACATAGCTTACATAATCTTTCGAGCCTCATCCCAATCCATTTAGAGTCGGCTTTTTAGTCTAACTAGGAACGCGGCTGCACTTCGATATATTCCGGGAAGAATGAAATTTTGAAACAATTATTACGCTAAGTTTTCCTAGAAATTTAAATCGGAAAATCGTCGCATATAGACGTATATAATAGTAGAATTTCGAATATCCAGGAGGTGTCCAGGTATTATATTATCCCCCATATAAATAACCGCATACTTATTCAACATTTTTATCTTAATAGGGCTACTAAATCAGGAAGTTCGGCACGTACCCTGAGGCTATCCATAAAATACGACTCACGAAATTTCGCCCTCTTGAAATTTTTTCACAAATAGTGAGCCATTTTCTGTCAATAAACGACTTTTTGTTAATAAAACTAATACTCATTACTTCAATAATTGTCATGGTAAGTGAACAGGTAATAGTAAGTTAATGGAAGCCTTGGAGTAATAATGAAACGTCCAACTCGTCACCCTCTTTTTTAAACGTTTAGAAACCCCCACGAGGTTTACCGCATCGGTGCCAGCGGTGGGGTGGGCGTGTTGGAATCGGACCGACTAAAACCACACGGTGTCCTCCCCAAGTATATCATTGCCTGCTTCTGTAAAGACGACGAGTAGGCCAACTGCCGTTTTCAGGCCCCGATCATGGAGGTCGGTAGTCCCGGGCATAGACACGGGCGGCGCGGACGCCGCAGACTGCGGAACTCAGGGAGCAGGATTCTCTCCCGCTCCCTCTCCGCCGCCTCTTTCGCGCGCATTACATAGGCGGCGGCGTGTCACTTATTCCCGTCGGAGACCATGGCTCTCACCATGGTCTCCAGCGAGAAAACTTCCCGGCGTTGACTCGCCCACACTGGGCACTTCACCAACATCGCCGTGTCTTCGTCAGGATTCTTGCAGTGCAGGCACTGCTGCGTTGTCTCCCGGTGGATGCGCCAGAGATACTTACCGAAGCACCCGTGTCCGATAACTATCTGGCACATCCGGAAGGAGAGGTCACCGTGGTGCCTCTCCAACCACTCTTTCATGATCGGCCTCACCGCCACTATGGTGGATTCCCCCCTCCTTGGAGGCTCAAGCCGCACCCTCCATGTCTCCATGGGTTCCTGGCGAAGCTGGGCCCACTGAGCGCCAGCGCCTTCTTGCGCCTATGGTACAACAACGCAAGGGCTCTCGCTTCCAGGTGCCATGGAGGAGTCTCGGCTAGGATACATGCCACCTCGACGGAGGTCGTGCGATACCCCCTGATAAATCTGACGGCCATCGCTTCTAACGGGCTGTTTAGAACAGCCACGTTGCGGGCTGTCTGAGTTTCCGCCCAAACGGGGGCCCCGTACAGGGCCATGCTTCGCACAATCCCCAGGTACGGTCTCCTGGTGGGGGCGTTGGGTCCCTTAACGTTGGTCATTAGCCGCGATAACGCGATAGTCACCCTTTTTTTTTTTTTTATTGTGCGGAAATCCCTTCGGATACCCCCCCGCAGGCCACCCTAGTCACCCTAACATAACTTATAACATGAAAAATTAGGGGCTTGATGCCGATGCGATTACCTCCCACGATGAGACTGGATCCCTCAGGTGGCTTGCTCCGAGGCCCATGATAGAACAGGGCCTCGGTTTTATGCAGAGCCACCTCGAGACCCAGCCGCCGGATCCGCTTCACGACTTGGGCAACTGCGGTCGTGGCCTTCAGAGTCACTTCGCGGTACGTCGCCCCGCACGCCGCCGCCGTGACGAGCGTGTCGTCCGCGTAGCACATGACGGCGGCACCATCTGCGAGCTCACCGCGAAGCACCCAGTCGTATCCGATGTTCCACAGGAGCGGCCCCAGGACCGATCCCTGCGGAACACCGCACAACATCTCACGCCGGCCGAGACCGGTCACGGTTGGGTAGAAGACGGCTCTCTCCGTCAAATACGCCCCGACTATGCGGCGGAGGTAGAGAGGCACTTCGTGATACACGAGCGCCTTCCTAATGCAACTCCAGGGCAAGGTGTTGAACGCGTTGGCGATGTCCAGGGACACCGCCAACATCATCTCACCCCGGGCTACTGCATCCTCCGCCAGAGCCCTCACGCGCATGATCCACGGTGGAGCGCCTCTGGCGGAAGCCATATTGGCCATCCGCCAAGTCCGGCCCCACTCTTGAGAGGTGCTCGACGAGGCGCTTCGCAATTACTCTTGCAAAGAGCTTGCACACCTCGTCGAGCAACACTATGGGCCGGTAGGCGGACGGCGAGTCCGCCGGGCGCCCCTCCTTTCGGATGAGGACCAGTTTCCCCGTCTTCCACAATTTCGGAAACTGGCCCCGCTCCAAGCATGCGCTGAGAAGCCCTCTCAGTCGGGGCTCGAGAGCGTCGTCGACTAGAGCTAGGACCCACGCTCGGCCTGGAATGCCGTTGGGTTCCGGGACGGTGCGTTTGGCTCTCAGCCTTCTAACCGCCTCTAGTCTCTAGTTCTACCCAAGTGACCTCGGGCACGTCGTCGTCATCCACATCGGGCACCATGGGCGACCGAGGCGGAGTCATCGGCGGTGGAACATGTTCCACCGCCCGCGCTGGGAACAGGGAGCTAACAACTCCTCCGAGCAGCTCCGGCTGGAGACACTGGGTCAACGGCGGGGCCTTGGGGCGCAGTTTTCCCCTTACCATTAGGTAGGGCCGCCCCCAAGGGTCCCGCTCCAGCGTCTCCAGCAGTTCACAGCGGGCCAACTTTTTGGCCCGCCTTATCTCTGCTCGGAGGGCACCTCTGGCCTCCCTGTATCCCTCGTACAAGTCCGCCTCTCGGGCCTCCGCATCTGCGGGGCGGCGACGCCTCCTACGGAATCGGGTTCACCGGCGGTGCGTGATCACGCAAGCCCGTCCGGTACGTAACGTACCTTTTTTTTTTTTTATCGTGCGGAAATCCCTTCGGATACCCCCCCGCGTGTCAGCGGGGGCGGTTATGTCGGGCTTGAACCGACCAAAACCGCACGCCGTCTCGGGTCTGCAGACGCCGGGGTGTAAGGTTGCCCATAGAGCATATCCCTCGCACCCCGACTGACCCTGGGCCATCTCCGGTTTCGACGTAACGTACGTATACTTTACACACCTTATTACTCGTTTACTACACACAATATCTGTTCGGAAACGAATCTTATCGTGACAGTTGTATCGTAGTCGTTGAATTTCGAGCGTTTACATGAGTTTTTTATTTATTTATCCATACTTTCAACTATTTTTACGGGCATACACCCAATGTAATGTGTATAAAACAAACCATACCTACTCTAATAATTAATTTAGTCTCAGTAAGTATATCAAATTAGTCAATCACGCTTAGATACAACAACTGGAGAAAATCCCTAATGTAATTATATCATAATAACCGCAACGCCTGAATTCCATTTGCATACGCGGATAGAAATTTGGCACCACAAGCCACAATTGAAATTTAAATTCATATAAACTCAATTTCAGTAGACAATGATATTTTGATCGTGTGACATTAACTGTTTTATTAAATAAACGGGGATATTTATGTTAACTTATTATTCATTTTACTATAGCTGTATAAGATACTTTGTAGTTTTATTACTTGCTATTTAACACCCGCGACACCGCTCCCGTGAAATACTGGATTAAAAAGTTATCACATCCACCACGGTCGAAGCAAAGTCGGTTAACGAGATGACGAAAAAATCTCGAAGCCTGGAAATAATGGTGGGCTTCATTCTTTAGACTGCACTCATAGCTTACCAGCGGGCGAAATACAACATCTTGAAAGAAAATAAAAAATATTTAACTTGCTCAAGTTAAATTAGGGGCTTATAATGTTGTTCGTTTCATCATCATCATCATCCGGACCTTTTCCCAACTCAGTTTGGGTCGGCTTTTCAGTGTAACTTCGAAGCGACTGAACTTTAATATTTTTCTTGAAGCGACTACCATCTGATCTCCACAACCCATTGGCGATATCAAAGTTCTATAGTTAGACAAGTTATCGAACTTTTTAGGGCTTCAAATACCCGTAACGACTTTACGACAGATATTTGTAGGGCAACCGGGGCCGACGACTTAACGTGTTATATTATATTCGTTTCTGCTTCGCCGAAGCATAACCATTCTAAATTAATTACAATGTTTTTCAATTTCTACAGACCAGTATCAAAACGGCCACAGATTTATATTTTATTAATATGCAGTTTTGAACAATCCGATTCGAATTCACAAATAGGTTTGGCCGCGTTCCAGGTCCCGTGGAACCAGAGTGGTACTTTATTTTAACTAAATAGAGGAACAGCAACCGGAATTTGGCCACTAGACATTGGTATCTCTATTGGGAACAACCAACACTGAGATATAACGTTGTGCAAACGAATAGAACTGCAATAAACTCGCACAACACAGTGTGGAAATAATATCTAACGTATTCATTTAATTGAAGTTTAACTATTATTTAAAACATTGCAAAAAATACAGTTTAAATACCTACTTACAAAATTAATATTATTTGAAATCTTGGGCTTATTATAAACTAGCTGTTGCCCGCGGCTACGCCCGCGTTTAATTCTAATCTAGTTCCCGCAACCCATGGGAAATTATCCTAGGAATAATAAAGTAGCCTATGTGTTATTGCAGACTATAATCTATAATCCCTGTGCCAAATTTCAGCCAGATCCGTACAAATAGGCAATTAAGATACTACAACTAATAAAAAAATTGTAATTTATTTACGTACTAGCTTTTGCCCACGGCTCCGCCCGCGTAGATGTCGGTTATCGCGACAAAACACTAGCCTATGTCCTTTCCCAAGGTCTAATCTACCCCTGTACCAAATTTCAGGAAAATCGGTTCAGTAGTTTAGGCGTGAAAGCGTAACAGACAGACAGACAGACAGACATAGTTGCTTTCACATTTATAATATTAGTAAGGATTATATCAAGTCAAGTTAAATAAAATACAAATAGAATAATAAATAAAGTAATTTAACTTCGCACAACACTATCATAGTGACATTAGATTTTAAAACTCATTCTTTACCGTTGGAAGTTACACATGTTAAGTAGTTTACTAGTACAATCGAATTAGCTGTACATGCCAAGAAAAAGGCTTCATTGACACCTAGTTTAATCATTCCGGTGTAGGGTATTTTCAACTCTAGGTAACTTATTGAAATTAAATATTTTATTAGCACACTTTGACATTCTAAGTAAATTTTACCAAACCTTAAAGCCAATGTCATTTGGAGCGCAAAAAAGTTGGGCATAGCTGAGTTTCTAGGGTATTTAGTAATTAGTAGTGAGAGTAAATTGATATACTTAATTGAATTACATAGCTTGTTTAGATATTTTTTTTATATTGTTTGTTTTCCCAAATCGATATATGGATATATAACAACAAAAGTGACTGAAACTGGTACGTACTAAAGGTGAATTAAGACAAATGGTTTGTTTCTACTAAAAAAACTACGGGTTGCACACCGGGAGTGCCGGCAGAAGTGAAAACTTGAATATTAACGTTGTGCATTTTTGATATTTTGGAATGGTTAGGGAATAATTTTGCACGAATTGCTTTAATTATTAGTTTAAAAGTACTATCATTTGTGTGTTAACATACAATATTCATTTATTTCGCTATCGTACACAAACATAACAATTTATATTACATTAAAAATTTAACACTTCAGAACTATAAAAATTATTTTACATTAAAAAGTTTATCTCTCAAAAAAGGAAACTTCCATCCATAATTTCAATTTTTGATTGATTTGATTGACGAAGTCAACGACCACTCATTAGACGAATGCGCCACCAAGGTTGTTAGGTACAATGTGAAATTAGCGCTTCTATATTTGTTATCTTACGATCAGGTTACGTGTTTACTGACGCGAGTTTAACCTTTTCTAGCCATTACAAAAAAGTGCACAACGCCGCTAAAGAAGTTTTCACTTCAATAAAAACCGGCCAATTGCGAGTCGGGCTCGCCCATGAAGGGTTCCGTAGCAGCAAGTAAAATGTTTATATTTGAGATGATTGAATGAAAGGTAAATTGCGGTTTACGATTTATGACGTTTTAAAAAAAACTACTTACTACATCTCGTTCAAACCAATTTTCGGTGGAAGTTTACATGATAATGTACATCATATTTTTTTTTTAGTTTCATCATTCTCTTATTTTGGAAGTCACACTTTTTACCACTTCGGTAGTGTCTCTCGCGCAAACTATTCAGTTCAGAAAAAAATGAAATTAGAAACCTCTATGTCCTTTTTGAAGACCTATTCATAGATACCCCACACGTACCTGGAGGCGAGGGCCCTTTCACAACTATACCAGTGGCGAAGGAGGCGCGGGAGCAGGCACGGAACCCTGAGCCTCGAGAAATCGAAGCCGTGCAGTCCCAACTCCGCCAGGCTATCGTGGTGGAATGGAAGGAACGACTTGGGTAACCAAGCGCAGGGCACGCCGCAATAGCGGCGGTAAGGCCCATCATGGCTAGAGAGGCGACACGGAAGCCTCTCGTACCGACTGACGCAAGAGCTGAGAAGCGTCGGTAGCTTAGTGGTTAAGGAGTCGACCCTACGATCGAGAGGTCCCGGGTTCGAATCCTGGCCATTACACTACCGACGTGAACCCACTCCTAACACAAGCAATTTAGCTTAGCTGGAGGGGTTAGGGGGAATATTAGTAATTTCGGTTACTAATATTCTTTTTAATAAAAAAAAAAAAAAAAAAAAAAAAAAAAAAAAAAAAAAAGATCTCCGGGAAGGGGAGTGCTATCACAGCGACGCGAGCGAGGACACGCTGGCGGACTGCCCGGCGTGGGAGGTGCCGAGGCGTGACCTAGTGGCAGCCATCGGAGTGGGAGTCCTCTCGCTCGGCAGCATGATTGCGGCAATGGTGCGGGGCGCGAGCGCGTGGACCGCCGCCACCTCCTTCTGCAAGCATGTAATGCTCGCGAAGGAGATGGCGGGGCGCGGCCGGGAGAGATTTAGAACTCTTCCGGCCCGCCGAGCCCGCAATGTGCTCGCCGCGCGTCGCAGGTGACTCAAGCGCCGAAGGTCGCTTAACGACCTCCGTCCTCCGTGAGCACAGGCCTGGGGGTGGCAGGTGAGGCCGCCTGTCACCCCAGCAGAAGCAAGCCGGGACGGCGGGGCGACTAGCGCCCCTCCCCCAAATCGGGGCAAGACGGGGACACCGTGGTTCCCAAACCCGAGGGGGCCATCTCGAAACCGGTGATGGCCCAAGGTCAGTCGGGGTGCGAGGGATATGCTCTATGGGCAACCTTACACCCCAGCGTGTTAAGACCCGAGACGGCGTGCGGTTTTAGTCGGTTCAAGCCCGACATAACCGCCCCCGCTGGCCGGCGGGGGGGTATCCGAAGGGATTTCCGCATGAAAAAAAAGAAGATGGGACACGTATGGGTTTGATGAAAAAATGTTTTTTGAGTTTCAGTTCTAAGTATGGGGAACCCCAAAATTTATTGTTTTTTTTTCTTTTCTTGTGTGAAAATCTTAATGCGGTTCACAGAATACATCTACTTACCAAGTTACAACAGCATAGTTCCTATAGTTTCGGAAAAAAGTGGCTGTGACATACGGACGGACAGACAGACAGACATGAGGAATCTATAAGGGTTCTGTTTTTTGCCATTTGGCAACGGAACCATAATAACGTGTAAAAAATTTTGAAAATAGGCGTCACCTTAAAATGTAACTTAGTGGTCAGGTAGTTGGAAAGTGTAAAACAGCCCCTAGTAGACGAAGAAATATAAAGTGAGGAATCATTAAACATGCTCCTATACTTTACTAGGAGTCTGTAGACCCGAGACGGCGTGCGGTTTTAGTCAGTTCGACCCCGACATAACCGCCCCCGCTCACCGGCGGGGGGTATCCGGAGGAATTTCCGAACGAAAAAAAAAAAAAAAGGTACCACTTTGTAGACTAAAATGAGGCAACCGCAAAATTTAATGTAAAGAGGTTAAGTTTTTGGGGTGCAAAGAGTACAAATCTCGAAGAAACTCTTATTATTAAGATAATATAATAAGAAAATTGGAGTTCGTAATACATTATTATAGAAGTCCCCAGAGACATAAAAACATGAAAACCTAGGATTTCAGTCAGTCCGTGAATTTAAAAAATTCAAAGTGGAATGTGTATTTAATAGATAATATACGGTACATTAAAAACTTTCCGATAAAAAAAATGATATCTCTTTTTTTTGCTGAAACTTTGCTTGATTATTCCCCAGGAGTACTAGTCAAGGGCTTCGCTATATATCGTCACACTGTTAGAGGTGTGGTATGAGCAGAGTAAATTTTATTGACCTTTTAAAATTATTAGAAGGTATATCTTCACGAAATGTAATAGTTCAATAGAACTCATGCATGGTTCCATGTCCAGGCTATAAATCATCATGCTATAACTTGTGATGAGCAATAAAACATAAAACCCAATTCGGTCAAGAGTAAAAAGGTCTTTTTCCTTTTAAAATAAATATGAAAGTATAAATAATACAAAATCGAGACTGCAGAAGGAAAAATACCTTGACCTTTTCCTAACTTAACTCTCAGGGTTAGGGGGTCATATAAAAGCTGCCCCCGTAAAAGCCAAGATAAGCCAAATCAAATGAAAGAGTAGATGAGTGGACCCAGGATTCTAAAGTGCAAGCATTGGATCCAAAGAGTAAATAAATGATGAATCAAAGTTAAGGAAATTGTTATTTTTTTTATTTTTTTTGCGTGTGGAAACCCAGGTGCACCTAGGCAGGATACAGGACCCTGGGACCCTGAGACCCCGGCGGGTCTTGGCCACTAATATAGGCTACCCCGACGAGTTGTTTAGAATTAAATACCCTACAGCACGTATCCCTCCTATAGAGGCGAGCGCAGCAATACGACGCGCCATCACTCTGGACCTGATACTGCTAAGAGGGCATTCCTTATTCTCCCATTTCCAGTTCTCTCCTTCACGTTTCACTACCTGTTCAAGGTCCCTATGATCCTTAAGATATCGAGATCCCTTTGAAAGAGGCCCCTTCTCGTATATTGTACATCTAATTTTAATTTAACGTACCTATACATATCTATCTATCTACCTTTAAACGAGCAATTCTTGTAATATGGTACTGTGAATGTCTGATATTAGTGAATGTGTGATCGGTGTATGTTCACCAATTTCGATGGTGTAACTCAAAAACTATTCTTAATTTTTTATACGTAAATCGAACATACACTGGTGAATACACAGTGTATATACAGTGAATCTTAGAAATGCCTTATGGGCCACCTTACATCCCGGGCCTTACACCTGAAGACCCGAGACGGTGTGCGGTTTTAGTCGGTGCCCGACATAACTGGCTGGCTGGCGGAAGGGTATCCGAGGGGATATCCGCACGAAACAAAATAGTATACAGGAGGTTTCGGGGGCGATAAAAGGATTAAAGGCGTATTTCCAACCTTGCCTATAAATATGCCAGTGACTCAAAGCTCTACATCAGTCGCAGAGAAGTCGCTGCCGAGAAGAGTTCTGCGCACTCATCGTCGCCCGGACCTGTCCCACTGAAGATGTCGACCGCATCGATCGGCGAAACGTTTGGAACACAAGTTTCATATGGACCACGGCAAAACAGCCCGGAAGCAGTATATTCTACAAAAAATCGAAAGCACAATAGAAGTCCGAGGTCAAATCCCCAGGGACACCACTATGCATCCGCAAAAAAAACAAAAAAAAAAGTATATATGCATTGACATATTTACATATGCTAATATGGAGATATTAGTGAATTCGCTGTGGTTATTAAACATTGTATCTAAAATCACTGATCATGTACATTCGTGATCGCTATAATTAGTATGGTACGGTAGGCTAATTCATAAATGAAATCTTATATACTGCCGGCTAAACCCAGATTTATTAATACCTGCAATTATAATGAACGCTTGAGAGCTAGCAGTGGCATGGAATACGTGACCTCTTTATTATATCCAACACCTAATCCGCTGATTTACTGCTGTTTCATTACAAACATATAAATATAATAAGCTTCACTACCGAAAACGGACTTTGTCGGTAAAAATCTTACCACCCTACTCCTGCCCCAGAGACTCGGGTATCTTTTCCCCCTCGCAAACAAACAGCTCTGGATAATTGGTACTAAAAAATTCGCTTTCTAAATATACACTCAACCAGAATCCGGCATTTCACGGCCAGTTTAGCCCGTATATTTAAATCAGCTACTGTATACCATGCTCTTAGAACGATTGCTATTAATACTTAAACAGGAGAGTGTTAGAAAAATCATTATTCTACCGTAATAAAATATGTAGTCACGTTAACA
Source organism: Cybosia mesomella (assembly GCA_946251805.1). Classification (NCBI taxonomy): domain Eukaryota; kingdom Metazoa; phylum Arthropoda; class Insecta; order Lepidoptera; family Erebidae; genus Cybosia; species Cybosia mesomella. Next base: position 19,945,957 of record OX276390.1, on the reverse strand, counting down.
CGGTACACAGTAGTGCAATCTATCACTCCCCGCGTAGCTACTGACTTTCTTAAGTGTAACCTGGCAACTTACATGATTAATATGATTTTGGTGTATCGCATGTTGTGCTTCAGTAGATGCATAATTACAAAATAATCACTAATCCTAAATCAAAATATGGACACATAATAATATCTAGATTCCTAAACGCTAACTAGATTTGCAAATCAAAGATCGATAGGCTAACAAATATTTGTTAGTTTTTTATGGGAAATTAAAAAGTAGCAGGCAGAGGAGTATTAAAACACGGTTACATCTAAATTTCAGCACCTAGGTATACTTTACCATCCACGTAATAAAGTCGTCACGTCAAGTCAATTCTTGTCGATAGGGCACTTTTTTAGGTAGATTTCGATGAAATCGATCTACCTATTGGTTTCTTGACTACTGTCGAATTCTAAAAAAATTTCTTCATAGGAGGTCTAGTTATGACCCCCTGAGTCCGAAATGACCACTGGTCAAAAAGTTTATATTTATATATATATATGTATGTATGGTTCCACTTCCCAAAATTTGCGGCACTCTCACGGTCGCATTTTTGTCCCGATCGCTTTCAAACTGCAGTCAAAAATTGCTTGGCTGTAAACTTAGTTTAAGTTCGTGAACGGGTGGAATCCGGCCTAAGGGGACGGTAGGGCCTCACTTTTTGTGAAATCAGTTGTTCCTCAAAATTTTACGTTCCATGAAAGATATTTCAACCGTTCTAATTTTATCCCATAGTATACATGAATACCAACAACTTTTAACTATAAACCTATAAGATTAAAACTTTAACTGAAAGTGGAGGGGGGAAAAACCAAATTTTTTCGGGAAAAAAATCATAACTTCTAACCGGTAAACATTCTTGCCCTCGGAAACATTTTTAATCGATAGGCCATTTTTAAGTCTAAAATAAATGTCTGAAAAGTTTTTCGTTAAAAGTTACCATTTTCGAGAAAAAATAATTAAAATGTTAAAAAATAACATTAATTGCTTCACGAAATCTACATGTGCTTTCCCCCTGCGGGAACGGATTTTTTTTATTCCGAGCTGTTACTGAAAAATTCCTGACAGAAAAAAAAACAAAACAAAACATCAAACGAAAACATCGAACAATATAAATCACTCACCATAAGAAATAGAATGATGGATTGTAACAAAGAATCTGTTGTTAGATTCGACTTAATCAAGAATGTGATGTAGAATATATTAAGTGTCAAGAAAGCTCATAACATATTACGACGATAAAATTCCCATTGGAATTGGTTGTTTGCCTTCAATTCATATAATATACCTAAGTGTAGCTGACAAAAAATAACAAATGGTGCAAATAATACTGTGAATATCCGCGTTATTGTCATAGGTTGGCATTTACTCAGAACTTTCACCTTTCTCTTGTTCCGGGGCGTCCAGAAATAGCTATATTATCTTATGAGCGTCTTCATTGCACCATTTAAAACAGCCCCGCCGCTTTTAGATTCTTCTGACCTGCCCTTATTCAAATCACAATTTCGTTGATATTACAATTTGACATTATTATCATTAGTTTGTACTTGATTTACAGATGGAACTCAATAGATTCACTAGTATTATTTTGTCAAAGAGTATTTATTGCCCCTAGAATTAGACTGTCGCGGATTCAAGATTCGTACTGGATCTTGATTTTTTCCAATTTCCGATTTGAACTATATATGCTAGATGGCTACTATGGGGAGGAGGTCACCAGATTAATGAGAGATTATTACTTAATTAATGAGAGATTATACTATGTTTGCACTGGTGGTAGAAATTTGATGACACAAATTTGTCACAAAATTCGGCGGGGTAGGTACCACCGTGCACGATTGCGAAAAACCCTCCATAGTAATCCAATTTCGGTTTGATTGCGTTCAGTGGCCAGCAAGCGGATAGCCGGGCAGGGGGATTGTGGTCGCAGCACTAGTGGGACCGGTGGGTGTCACGCGGTGCTGCGACGACAATCCTCTTCTGATGAGGCCGTCAAGCTGAGTGCCACCATTGTTAACATGATATGTGTATGTAATGGTGACCCTCTTTCCTGAGACTTTACCTTCAGCTTCCCATCAGTCGAGGTGAAGTCAAATTGACGTGTCCTAAATATAAAAAAAAAAAATGTGGCACCACAGCTTTCTCAGCTTGGTCGAAAGTTTGTAGGCAATCCCAAAACATGATGGAACCTTTCCATCTGTTTTTAAAGGATATGAATAATGTTTCCGAGGAATCTGTTGAGAATAGAGCGAAGTGCAGGAGTTAGTGCAAAGTAAGCAAGGCCGACTCCATCACCATGTGGGTATATGTGCAGGCATGAAGAGATTGATAGAGAACAATACTTTTCTGAATTATGAAAACCAGTAATGAAGTTACCAGACTTAGGACTGTTAACAACAATGGGACATTTTAAAAATTCCCCTAGGCATAAATCATTAATTTCCAAAAACAGTTGGTTTTATTCGTCTGTTTATATCCCATATTCCTTTATTTTTCAGACGATAAATGCATTTTCGTCACGTTCAGGCGTGTCCTTGAGCGACCGAAATAGCCGAAGCTATTAATTATAGGCCAATAGTGACCACGGCCACTACCAACTTTTACTATGAATTTATTGTCTGTACGATAAGTGCTAACGATGTTTTCAAGGGCTATTATAATTATCCCGTGACATTAAACCCAGTTGTTTTGCTAATAGTTAATTTTATGTGACTTATTATGTCATAAGTCTCTGATATTATGGAGATTACGTTTCATGTTTATTATTATTAATCTTCTTCATTTGAGAGCCAGTCCCGGTTGCATCCAGAGCTTTCACTATGGAGTCCGAGGTCCGCTGTCCTACGGCTCCTTTGATTTGGTTTGCCATCTGATCCCTAACCCTGAGAGGAAAGCTTGCACCAGACTCATAGATGCATCTTTAGGTGTACCTAGGTTGGTTTGCACAACGAAGATCTTAGTGGGGGATCCCCATAAACCCGAGATTGTAATTATTATCTTAGCTAAATATAAAAACGTAGGACAGTGATATAAGGTTTCTGTATACAGCTAATACCTTTTTTTTTTTTCTTGCGGAAATCCCTTCGAATACCCCCCCGCCGGCCAGCGGGAGCGGTTATGTCGGGCTTGAACCGACTAAAACCGCACGCCGTCTCGGGTCTACAGACGCCGGGGTGTAAGGTTGCCCATAGAGCATATCCCTCGCACCCCGACTGACCCTGGGCCATCTCCGTTTTCAAGATGGCCCCCTCGGGTTTGGGAACCACGGTGTCCCCGTCTTGCCTCGGTTTGGGGGAGGGGCGCTAGTCGCCCCACCGTCCCATTATCTATTTAGTGCTAAAACTTATGTAGATTTATTAGGGATAGGCGTACACACATCCAAGGAAATAGCACACATCTTCACATGTTAAGGTGTTATACTTATTTCCTTGGCCATGTGATGGTTATACAAGCGTGAATATAATATGTAATGAGGGTATGTTAATAGATAAAATCTGGTTTCCCTTAAATTTGATATCGTATCCTGATGCAATCAGTATTCATGACACTATTGCTACGGCTTACAGTCATTGGTTATTTACCTACGAGTACTACCATAAAAATTAACATCAAAGACCCTTTGACGTTAGTAGGACAGAATAGCGGAAATAGTTTTATATCTCTTTTGTATGCTACAAAATTGAGGATGTCTTAATTATATTTGGGTTATACCTCGAGAGAAGCAGTGTGTTTTGTATTCATTACGAATACGGCTTTTTTTTTTGTACGTGCGGAAATCCCTTCGGATACCCCCCCGCCGACCAGCGGGTCTGATTATGTCGTGTATCGACTAAAACCGCACTGTCTCTTCCCCAAGTGTCCGTTGCCGGGCACCCCGGGTAAGCCCTCGAAAGGATAACCCAGGGTTGCCGGCGGACTTTGGCCGCAAGGACGGCAGTCGGCCGACTCACCGTCCTCACAGAAACAGGCCAAGACGGAGGCGTATCGTGTGTGTCTCGATGCGGGATCAAATCTGAACCCAAAGGCGAGACCGCGATGGCTGAAGTCCGCTGGGAAACCTGGACAATGGACGCTTGAGAAGAACGCCGTATGGTTTTAGTCGGTTTGGTTCCGACATACCCACCTCCTCGCTGGCACCGGTGGTGTGACTGACGGTTTCCACAGGAAAAAAAACCTAGCGTTATCCCAGTTGCCTTCAAAGCTTCCACTTTGCGGCCCGGGGTCTGCTCCTTAACTCCTCCTAACTATTTTTAATAGACGTATTGGTTATTACCGGAGCGGATTATTGGATGTTTGTTACTCAATAAAGCCAAAACGGGTAAACGGATCGAAATGAAATTTCGTATATATTGGCTATGGTCACCTTTATGCTATTCAAGACTATATTATAGAACCGCACATAGGCTTCCGAAGGTTTCCATTTAAACGGAGCCACGTGCAGCAGCTAGTAGTCAACTACGTAATGTGGCCTAAATGTTCCTTCCTTACTTAGAGTAAACCAACAACGAAAACAAAAACCTTTCTAAAATTTCACAAAGTAACGTACCTTTTTTTTTTTTTATCGTGCGGAAATCCCTTCGGATACCCCCCCGCCGGCCAGCGGGGGCGGTTATGTCGGGCTTGCACCGACTAAAACCGCACGCCGTCTCGGGTCTTCAGACGCCGGGGTGTAAGGTTACCCATAGAGCATATCCCTCGCACCCCGGCTGACCCTGGGCCATCTCACCACTAACAGCATCGCTCATCCTGTCTCCTCTGAAAGCAGAGGAGTACGGAGAGCGATGTGTTCCCGCCACGTTGGCTATTGGCCGACGATCAATGCCAACCCTATGAAGGGGTGAAGGGGAAGCCATTGACCGCCGCCCAGGGTGTACCGGCCGCTCCGATTCCGTTCCCCCCGGACTGCAGCGGGATCGGAATCGGAGCGACACTCGAGGAGGTTACCCAACACACACCCCACAAAGTAACGTACCTTAATATTAATAAATTCTACTGTTTCAAGTGACTTGTATACCAAAGTAATATTAATTAAAGCTAGTATCTAATTACACAGAACCCTTTGCTTTTAAAGTTATAATAGACCGACTGCGTCTTTGGAGATTGTGGTCGCCTTAATGTAACGTTTGATAGTTTTCACAGAGTAAGTAATAGTTTTTATAGAAGGTTATCAATGAAGTTGCAATAAAGTTAAAGGGTGACTTATGCACTGTGAAAATTAATTAAGTGATGGATGTAATTGAGACTACTACCGGCTAGGGCGAGCAGAGTTAAATAAAAGGTTGATTACAATGTATAGTATGAGATTATAATCGTGAATAGAATGTTACATAAATTTATATCTGGTATTTGAGTAAATGAACCTCAGGGGATGGATTCATAATAAATATTCTGCCGTGGCGTTGTTCGGTCCGTTGTGCAAGATGTTAGTATGCACTTAGCTAGTGGACACGTGGCTGGTGGTGTTGCCGGCGTGCCAGGGTCTCCGCTGGTGTGCCTCGCTACCGCTATGATGGTGCGAAGCCCGGTGCGAAGACCCTGGAATTAGAAAAGGTGCGGGTCAGTTTGTCACTAGGTAATTACGTCCAAGTGACCCGCTAAAATAGCAGGTGAAGAGAATCTCCCAGCGGAAATGCAGCGTAGCTAGAAGCTATAATAAAAAAGAATGTAGATAGGCAGCACAAGCTGGTGCCGCGACCTCTGACTGTAGGGGTCATCGGCCTCGTGGCACTAATTAGGTTGGCTGAAATAGCACACAGAATAATAAAATATATTAAGCCATGCATTTTAGCAGGCAATAAGCTGGAAGGTCTTCACCTGTAGAAAGAAGTAGAAAATGTTGATCTCAAAACTTACCCGGAACCGACAGCAGTTGGCCACGGGGTCAAAGCGACCTTCCTTGGCGAAGGTTCCAAGGAAAGGGACGATATAAGAGCCGTCAGTTGATGACTGGGCTAGTGCTGTCCAATCTCGCTCGCACAACCATAAATAAATAGTAATATATTATAGAAACATACTAAAATATCGATTAATTTACGGATATAGTTTTAATTTCATTTATAAAGAATCCACAACGTTACATTAATAAGAGTGATTAGATTACTGTTATTTATATAAGAAGCATTAACATGTAACGACTGCTATTTATAATGATGTTATATAATGTGCTATAAATTGAGTAGTATTTTCGGTTTCAAATTTACAATTAAATATTTTCCTTTCACTGCCAACGCAATAACAATAATCCTTTTACACCCTTGGTTGAGAAACGCTAAACGACATAATAGCTATGTCGTTTAGCGTAGATAATAGCAAATAATTGTTAAATCTAGCATGTTGGTCAGGCCAACCCATGAAATTTTCCGCTACCAAAAATCGTTCAATATGCCTTAAGAATTTATTACGTCAAAATCTTAAATCATTTAACTAAAAAACTCGATAAGAGCATATTACTTGCAATACTAAATAGTTTTCATATGTTTCACATTTCATACTGACTGAAATATAAACATTACAACAATACAAACATGCATAAATGTTTTGAAATAAAGTAAATGGTTATTAAAAAAAAATGTCACCAACCAGATGTGACCTATTTTTTTTATCGCCTGAGGAACATCCAACTAAACAGAAGTAATATCTTTTGTTATGCCATAATATGTTATATTACGATTTAAACAATTTTACCTTTGTTGTTGTTTTGACTTTTAAGCTTTCACTGTAGTTGAAAGAAAAGCAGATTACAAACCTAGCTCAGGACTTCTTACTGCATTCGTGTTTTTAGAGCTCCTTGCTAATGGTCGGCCTCTAAGCTAACACTTTATGAGGTAAGACGCAACTTTTCGCTCGGTGCAACAATTTACTACTAACTATTACATAACATAACATAAACTCACGGCTATATCCCCGAAGGGGTAGGCAGAGGCGCTAGCACCCACGTTTCGCCAGTTTATGTTTTAGGTCCCAATGTAATAGGTGGCGAGCCTATTGCCATTAACCGGGCACTTATAAACCTGCGATAATACACACATAACTTCGAAAAGCATCGAAAAGTCATTGGTGTGTGCCATGGTAATACCTGGGATCGAACCCGAGACCTCGTCTCAGCAGTCCTTTACCCATACCACTAGGCTACCGCGGTTACTCCTAACTATTAATCACGGTATAATCTTTTACTAAGCGCTTTGTAATAAGTATAAAGAGATAAATAATGCTTAAAGTATGGTAAGCAAAGAATTCTATGTGAAGCAATTTCACTTATCGAGAAAAGTAACACAAATCTAGAGATTCCATAAACCAAAACTAGTAAAGTAAGTATATATTGATCTTAAGTCACCAACACACTGTTACAGAAAATGCGCTTAACGAGGTTCATAAACTATGCTGGGTACGGGCCACCCCTCTCGCTATGAGAGACCATTACACACCTCACTGGCCTAGTGCGGATTGCCAGGCTCCACAAATCCTTGAGACCATTATTGTTTTATTACATTTTTTATTCCGGTAACTCTATCGTGTTGCAATTTCCGGCTACTAACTGTACTGGACGGAAATTTGTAGTGTCAATTCCTTTTTTAACCTGAAAATAATTTTAAATTGTGATCGCGCCAGAATTTATGGTGGGCGGTAGTAAGCCCTAAGTATGAAAAGTGGACTGTATTTTTTCTAGAACGATCTGGTGCGTGCAACAAATTGTAATAGGATTGGATAGACGGGTTAGTACTCACAGGCTGATGAATGCTGGATCTCTCGCCTGCAGGCAGACTGGCACACGTTACGTTGCTATCACAATTCTTCACACTAGATCGTAAGTTTATTAGTAATGCACAATCATATATCGTTTATGGGGTCCAACACGCAATTTTCACTAAACCACGGTGGATATAGTATGTTATGAGTTTACAGATGCACAAAGCAAGGTAAGGTTTCGACGTCAGTAATCGGCAACGAAGATCATGCGGCCATATTAGCGTGAGCGCAGATGTATATATTTCGTGCAACTGACAGCCAGTACTATTGAGTAAGGGAGGTAGGAATATGGAATTTGCACCAAAAATTTAAATTATTATAAACTGGCGAAACCATCCACCCCCCCCCCCCTTAAAGGGTCACCTTTAAGAAAACTCTCATAAGATGTAAAGAAGTATCGTATAAATATAATATTGAATTATATTCACGACTCCGTGAAACACGCACAATGTGTATGAGTCAAATGATTCATAAAGATACATAAAATATTCTTATGTGTAATTAATACTATATAATCTAAACTTACAAGATAACTTAATGTTAGAATACGCAAGCAATTTTTTTAAAAATTATTGTGTTGGAAGAGGGCATAAACGAACGACTGGACGGAGGTAAGTTCTTCCAGAAATTTTCACAGTCGCTACACGAATGACACCGTCCTTCGAGGCGTGTACCTTCTCTACAACTGCTAAAGGCCAAGCCAAAGGCGGTATGTTGTCCTGAATTACTACCACGACAGTTCCCGGAGTAATATGAACGGAGGGAGTATTCCATTTTTGCCTAACTTGTAAACCGTGTAAATATTCAATCCTCCAGCGATTCCAGAAAGACTGAACTATTTTGTCCATTAGCGTGTACCTGTCTAGCAAGCTGATGTTATCATCGTTTACCTCAGGGGCAGGTAAGGAATATAAAGGAGCAGTGTGTAAAAAATGGCTCGGTGTCAAAGCTGACGGCTCCGCTGGATCAGAGCTGAGTACTGTCAGCGGACGCGAATTAAGCAAGCATTCTACCTGAGTTAGAACAGTAGAAAGTTCTTCATAGCTAAGAAGCTGTTGCCCAATCACTTTAAATAAAATGGTTTTAGCTACCTTGATCATACTCTCCCAAGACCCTCCAAAATGCGGAGAATTAGGACAAATGAACTTCCAAGCTATTCTATTTTCTGCGCACTCCTGTTCTAATTTTGAATAATACTCTTCCTTAAGAAATTTATAGAGATCACGCAAGTAAGAGGCAGCGCCTTGGAAATTCGTAGCATTATCGCTGTGCATAACCTGTACTGGTCCTCGTCGAGAGAGGAACCTTTTGAACGTGGCTAGAAAGCACGAAGTGCTAAGAGCGCTAGCAACCTCGATGTGTGTTGCTCTCGTTGTAAGACATGTAAATAAAACAATATATGCCCTTTCACTACGTACGCCCCGACGGCGCACGGGCGTGTAAGCGATAGGACCCGCGTAATCACAGCCTGTATACGTAAATGCCTTAATTGCGGGTCGCGTGCGAATGTCTGGCAAATCTGCCATAAGTGGAAACGTTGGACGCGGTTTATTTCGGAAGCAGACATTGCACATGTGTATTCTTTGGCTGACTATACGGCGAGCCGACAAAATCCAGTACCTTTGTCGAAGCAGCGCTAACAATAATTCCGGTCCAGCATGTAAATTTTTGATGTGATAATAATCAATGATCATATTGATCACGTGGCCATTGCGAGGCAATATAACCGGGTGTATTTTTGTAAAATCGAGTCCAGAGTTGGCTAGGCGACCTCCTACACGAATCAAACCCTCATCATCTATGAAGGCCTTTAGACGATTGAATGTTTGAGAGCAACATTTATTTTTAAGTATGGCAGAATATTCGTCTGAGAAATGTAATAGTTGCAGTGCGTGGAGCACTTTATTCTCAACGAAATCTAACTCATAAGCAGTCACTGCAGCAGTGCTGCTACGGGTAAGTATTTTAGCAAATTTATAAATGTAAACAACTATGCGAAGAAACTTGCTCCATGAAGAATGGCGGAGAGCAAGTTCGTGCAAAATATGCTCCTTCATTGTGGTGCACACAGTGTGTGTCACAACCTTCTGATCAGGCATGTCGTCAATAGACTCTCCCTCTAAGCTCATGGAGCCCATGGAGGTCCATGATGCCATAATGGGTGTGAGATTAGTTTCTTAGGAGTAATACCCCTAGATAAAATATCTGCCGGATTTTCAGTTCCAGGACAGTGAAAGAAATTTTCAGGTGGAATTCGTTCTGCTATTTGGGCAACACGATTTGCAACAAACGTTTGCCACCGGTGTGGTGAACTATTTATCCAATACAGGGCGACCTTGGAATCAAGGAACGCATAAGTTGCCTTAATTGAGATACGCTCTGTATAATTGTCCTGCACCATGCGTAGCAATTTCGAAAGAAGAACGCCACCGAGCAGTTCAAGACGCGCAATTGAGAGCGGCTTTGTGGGTGAAACCTTGCTTTTCGCACAGACAAGGCGTACCGTATTTCCTCCAGTGGGAGAACTAACGTGTATATATACTACAGCACCATAGGCGACCAAACTGGCATCTGAAAAGCCCAGGAGCATGAGTTCACAGTCGTTTGATGCGCCCACATGGCGTGGTATGCGGAGTTTATTTAGAGCCGGTAATTCGTAGCAGAACTGTTGCCACATTTTAATGATGTGTGGTGGGGCCGTATCATCCCAGTCTAACTTCAGCTGCCAGAGCATTTTTAGCAATATTTTGGCGTAAACGACTGTGGGAGCAACAAAGCCCATTATGTCCCACAGACGAGCCACGGTAGATAAAATGAAGCGCTTAGTGCACCGCATGTTATCTTGAGTAGCGATTTTGAAATAAAATGCGTCCTCATCAGTAGACCAATACAAGCCAAGTATTTTATGTTGTACGGTTTTGTCGAATTCCACTTCAGTGGTAAGTTTATGTGAAGCAGGAAGATTATCTAGAACAGTGTGAGAATTACTATTCCACTTAACTAGGTCCCACTGTGCACCTTTGAATAAGTCGATCATTTGTTGTGAAGAGACTATAGCCTCATGCTCAGTAGCAACTGAATAGGCGACGTCATCCATAAATAACGATGATAGTACAATACTACTCGCTAGCGGATATTTGGCCCCATCATCGTCAACGAGCTGCCTTACAGTGCGCAATGCATGGTAAGGACTCGATGTTAAGCCGAAGCATACACGATTAAACTGATACAGTGTGAGGGGGTCTTGCAAATTAAAACGATAAAAGATACACTGAAAACGACGATCAGCTTCACGAATTATGATTTGCAGGAATTTCTGACGACAATCTGCCGTGATTGCCACTGCATGAAGACGAAAATTCAAAAGAATTTTTAATAGATCGCCTTGTAAGTTTGGACCTGAATGTAGAATGTCGTTGAGTGACCGTCCAGAGCTGGATTGGCTACTAGCGTCCAGGACTATGCGAAGCTTAGTCGATGATTTATCCTCCCGCACTACACCGTGATGAGGAATCACGTAGATAGGAACAGAGTCCCGAGTATCATATTGAGGTGCCGGAGATATATAACCTTTCGCAAAATAATCCTTTATGACGTCATCATATGCTGATTTTAATTTTGACGAAGCCATGAGTTTCCTTTCTAGGCACATAAAACGTTTGCGGGCTATTTCTGTAGAATCCCCTAAGGAGTAAATATCTTCCTTAAATGGTAGGCCAACAATGTATCTACCACTAATAGGATCGCGCGTTGTGGTCGAGGTATAAAAATCTTCACATTCAGCGTCCGCTGGATGTTGGTGGGAGACAGCGGGAATTTCTTCAAGTTCCCAGAAACGCCTGACTAAAGAGTCAATAACATTTTTCTCTTGTACATGGCAACATGTCAAAGCTACGTGGGCATTCACAGTAGGCATCGTGGGTGCAGTACCCATAAATACGAGACCTAAAACCGTGCGCAATGCAGCGGGCACCGACGAGTCACGTGACTTGTGGACATCGTTGGGGAGGAGCAAGTGTGGAAATAGGGAAGCTCCTATTAGAATATCTATTTTATTAGGCACACCGAAGCTTTCATCGGCAAACGGGACACCCTTTAAATGCGAAAAAACTGACGTGTCGACGACAACTGTGGGTATTAAGTCCGTCACTTCATCGACAATAAGCGGCGATATTTCAAAGCTAATATTATCATCGAAACGAGAATAAAATTTTAAATGAATCGCGCTACTTCGGATAGCTTTCTCGGTTGCACCGAACCCCTTTACAATAGTACGTTCGATGTTTTTAACTTGTAAACCTAATCTATTACAACACTCTTTAGTGATAAAATGACTCTGAGCGGCTGTGTCTAATAACGCACGAATTATGTGTCGATTACCACTATTATCATAAACGGCAACCTGCGCAGTTGATAATAAAACAGTGGTTTGTTTATGTTGCGCTGTTGTATTAGGTAACGGTAGGCTATTGTTGCTTATACTAGTAGCACACAATGCAACATCCGAACGCTCATTCGCTATTCTCGGCGCCGCAGTACAAGAGCTTACCGCGCTGGGAAAAACATCATTTACGTGGGGCGCTTGCGTCGGCAACACGCTCTCACTGGACTCAGGAGCGGTCGATGGAGTCATGCGACTCGGCGTATGACCCGGGCGCTCAAAGTGCAAAGTCGAATGATGCCTCTGAGCACAGACCCTGCATCGGGAGGTGCTAGGACAGCTAGTTACCTTGTGGTTAAGAGCTAGGCAGTTCACGCACGCATTATTATCTTTTACACATTTAAAACGCTCGTAGGGTCTAAGTTTATTAAAGTTAGCACATTTAAATAGATGCGTATGTAATATATTTGTACATAAACACTTAAGGGCAGACTTCTCAACTGTGCTTACATAAGCTTGGTATTTTGGCGCAATGCTGGAATTACTGGCCGTATGTGGCTGTTTAGTATTTGTTTTATTTTTATGTAAAATAGATGTACTAACACTGGTAGATGTACGCTCGAATACCTTCGCACGCGTTGTGATGAAATGAACAAACTCATCAAATGAAGGCATTTTTTGGCTGTGTTCTATTTCGAACGCCCGAACAGTTTCTGAGTCTATCTTTTTTAGAGCAATATGAAGTATAATAAGATCGGTTAAATTATCTAATTTTAGGTCCACTAATGCACTAACCGCATTGGCAAAGTGATCACTAAAGGATTGAAAGTTGGCAGTAGACGCGACTTCAAAAGGTTTAAAGTTAAACATTTCATTTAAATAAGCGGAAACTAACATTCGCTTATCATCATATTTATTTATAAGCGTTTCTAAAATCAGCTCATAATTATCAGCGCACGGAGAAATGCTTGCTATTGCTAATTTAGCCTTGCCCGTCAATTTAGGTAAAAGGTAAAATAATTTCTCGGCGCTTGTGAGCGAAAGATTATCATGAACTACAGATTTATAAGTCGTATAGAACATATGCCATGATTTAATGTCACCATTAAATTCTAAAAGTTGTATAGGAGGGAGTTTAGGCTTGGCCTTAAGCAGCGCAGTAGATATGCACTGCACCTCCGATGATCCTATAGAAGACGGGTATCGCGACTGAAGTCGTTTAATTCTACTACACAAGGTCTCGAATGCATACAGACACTTATAGTCAGGTTGTATGTTTGGATTTAATTTTAATAAATTACTATTATATTCATCTAATATTTGCTTAAATTCTTCACGCAATAAATCAATCTGTGAAGATTCATCGAGAAAACGTTCCCTCTTTACGTGGTTAGTGTCTATATCACATTCAGAAGATAAATCAAAAATGTTCTGAACAATCCCAAATATTGCTTCGCGTTTAGCAAGTAAAATACATAAGGTAGGATCTTGAGATTCATCATAATTATTTGAACTTTCGCTAGGCACACGGCCTTTTTTCGGCGGTTCGTGATTATACAAACCTAAGTAATTGCTATTGAGCAGAAATGAAAATAAAATATGATTATGTATATACGTATTAATTACGGATTTGAACGGGTGAACACGCGCTAAGCGTCGCGCTACTCCGCTGAACTATCGGGTAAAGTCGAGTGACGCTCGACCGAATGCGCGCTTAGTTACGTAGGCCGTTATATTTAAAGCCGTTGAGGGTAGCGAAAGATCACAATAAAAAATATTTTAATTTGGTTATTTCTACTTAAATACAATAATATTTATGTATGATATATATTAATATGCATAGATAAATAGTTTATCTAGCCGGGAAAATAACTAGTTCAATGCTATGTCTTATAAAATATTTGTATTTGAACGAGAAAAGTATGACGCAATGTCATGCAGGTAATAAGGTATATATTTATAATTTATACATATATATGGTTATATTTATGTATTGTATATATTAATATGTATAGATAAGTAGATTATCTAGCCAAGAAAGCCAGTAGCTCAATGCTACGAGCGATAAATACTAAAATATTAGACAAGAAAAATAGGTGACGCAATGGCACGCAATTTTTATGCCTATGATTATAATTATATTCGCAATTAATATAATTCACTTATTAGAGCCTATGAGAGTATTCTAATAAGGGCGGTTAAAGGTGACCCCCGGGGAATGGTCGCAATGACCGTCCGGTGGTAGAACCAATGATCGAAGTCAAGCCGAATATCCACAATGGATATCAGACTTAGGCTAAGGACCACAAATTATGTACGAAGTAGGAACACTAAGATTCGAACGTTCGGCCGAGGGACCACTAAGATGATCGCGCCAGAATTTATGGTGGGCGGTAGTAAGCCCTAAGTATGAAAAGTGGACTGTATTTTTTCTAGAACGATCTGGTGCGTGCAACAAATTGTAATAGGATTGGATAGACGGGTTAGTACTCACAGGCTGATGAATGCTGGATCTCTCGCCTGCAGGCAGACTGGCACACGTTACGTTGCTATCACAATTCTTCACACTAGATCGTAAGTTTATTAGTAATGCACAATCATCTATCGTTTATGGGGTCCAACACGCAATTTTCACTAAACCACGGTGGATATAGTATGTTATGAGTTTACGGATGCACAAAGCACATGGACGTAGCCTTCGGTAAGGTTTCGACGTCAGTAATCGGCAACGAAGATCATGCGGCCATATTAACGTGCGCGCAGATGTATTATCTTTCGTGCAACTGACAGCCAGTACTATTGAGTAAGGGAGGTAGGAATATGGAATTTGCACCAAAAATTTAAATTATTATAAACTGGCGAAACCAAATTGTAAGATTGTGTTCTGCTTGATGGAGCATAGTTATTTTTGATAGAGCTGGGCCATTGTTTCCTGATGTCCACTGTTATTAAATTATCACAGTTACCTTTACGTTCAGGCAGTATTATTGGGTTTTTCTGTTAGAAAATTCTCAGCAGTAGTAAGGATTCGGTATAAAAGGGACCGATTGAGGTTTAATAGGGTCGCCCCCAATTATATAAGTCAAAACAAAGTTGAGGAAATGCAGAATATGCGAATGTTAATAAGAGCTCTACCTGCGCCTTGGGAGATTATATATGTGACTGTACATAATAAGAAAATGAAACCTTGTAGAACAGAAAATCTAAAAACGATGGGTTGCAATCCGGGAGTGCCGGCTGAAGTGAAAACTTGAATATTAACGTTGTGCATTTTTGATATTTTGGAATGGTTAGGGAATAATTTTTCACGAATTGCTTTAATTATCAGTATAAAAGTGTTATCATTTATGTGGTAACATAAAATATTCATTTATTGCGCTATCGTACGCAAACATGACAATTTATATTACATTAAAAATTGAACACTTCAGAACTATTACAATTATTTTACATTAAAAAGTTTATCTCTCAGAAAAATCAACTTCCATCCATAATTTCAACGACTTTTTCACCATCATTATTACCAGAACCATCATCGCTAATATATTTATAAGTACTCACTCATTTTCTTTCGCTATTTCTTCGTCACTTTTTTCATATATTGATGCACTTTGTTTAGTTTCCATTTTATATCAATAGATTTATGGCACAAAATAGAATAAATATTACAAAAAGTTATATGATGACAAAAAGTTTTTCTTGAGCTTCGGTCGGAATCGATCTCAGTCTTGACGAAGTCAACGTATAATCAAGTAAGAAAACAACAGTAGAAGTAAAAAAGATATTGTAAAAATATCTTCGGAGCCCAAGTCAACCTCACCTGATAGCCAGTACACCTGCTAATTAACGGACGAGGCTCGGGCGCAAGCTTTCCTCTCGGGTATAGAGGTCAGACGGCAGTCACTTCCATAAAAGTCAAGAAAAGCCAAATCTAAAGGAAAAGAAAGAATAAGCAGACTCCGAGCTCCTGCAACCGGTAACAAAGTTGACATGATAATGATGAACAGAAGAAGAAAAAATCACTTTTCAAATGATATGTTAATTTCGCGAAGCAAAGCAACGTTGTATCATTTAAGTTGTAAAATCAAAAAGAAATTAAAGTAGATAAAAAAAACACGCCTCGCATACTTAAAAATTAAATAAAACATCTGTTAGTGTTAAAAGGGAACGAGGCACCCACTGAAGAAATTCTTAAAACTTTGCAATTAGTGTGCTAATGCGTCAAAAGGAAAAGAGACATTCCATTTTCATTGCAGTTGGAAACACTTCTTGGAAACAATTTCCGGTAGGAACGAACTAAGATGAGAATTTGGTTACCTATAAAATAGCGTTGCAAACACAATCCATTTCATCATACGATAACTTCGATATCGTCGGTAGCTTAATGGTTAAGTAGTCTACATTACTATCAAGAGGTCCCGGGTCTGAATCCTAGCCATTACAGTACCGACGTGAACCCACTTAAATTAGGGGGAATATTAGTAATTTAGATTACTAACATTCTTTCATAAAAAAAAACCTACGCTTGCAATTAAATTATAGGCACTTTTTATGCATTTTTTATTATTTTCAGATTGGGAATACCAGCAATCCAAGTGACCAATAACTTAGTTTTTTTTTTTTCTTTTTTTTATTCAAGAGTAAAATTATATCATAGTTAATAGTACCAATAATACACCTCTACCTAACGCTTTGGGCTACAGGCATGAAGTTATGTTATGTTATGTTTATTGTAACAATCACAGTGAATATTTGAAATAAAATAAAATATCATTAAATATAATGTATGCTTATTATTTTTATTGATAAGCTCGCTGCCTATAGTCAAAATCAAATAAAATAGTTTTATAATCACAGTATTATGGCACCCATTGTCACATACTTATGTACGTGATAATTTTTTAAATATAATATTTTTTACTACTACCACATTTAAAGCACACATTTTCAGGATTTTTTTTATATTAATTAACTTCGAAATTACGTAGGTGACTTATGTAAAGTATTGCTTAAGTTAACACACTCGAGCAATAAGGACGAAGACATATTTATTCATCAAAATCAGTTTAACCGTTCAGTACTTACAAGGGAACATGCATACATACATACGGGTAAAATACATAACCCTCTTTTTAGCAGTCGGGTAACAAAATATACCATGTATTGAAAAATATTTACCTCTATGGCTTTTTCTCTTCCAAATTACTTTTCGATTTACGTGGGACACTCAGAAAGTTTTACGAAAATAAAAAAAGTGTTCTATAGGTAAATATTTTTTTATTAAATCTTTTCAAAGTACTCTCCACCAGCCTCTATACAAAGTTTCATGCGTTTGAACCAGTTTTCAAAACACTTTTTCCAATCCGCCGCAGATACCTCGTTTACAGCCTGCTCAAACGTTGACAGCGCATCTTCCGGCGACGAAAATTGTATCCCTTTGAGCTGATTTTTTATTTTCGGGAATAAAAAGATGTCGCACGGTGCAAGGTCAGGGCTGTAAGGAGGGTGACCTAGGAGTTTAACCGGAGTGCTGTCCAGGAAGTCCCTCGTTTTAAGCGCGGTGTGTGCGGGCGCGTTGTCATGGTGGAGTAGTATCCCGTGGAGCCCTGTGTTTGGTCGCTTGTAGCTCACTACAGAGAAAACTTCTGCCAAGCATTTGGTAGTGTACCATTTAGCGTTGATGCTTCTTTGATTTCGTAAAGGGATTGATAACAAGTAGCCAGACGAATTGAAAAAACACGCGATCAAAATCTTCCCTCCGCTTCTAGATCGCTTCACTTTGGTAGGTGCTGATTAGTTTTGAAACACCCAAACCGTCGACTGGCGTTTTGTTTCTGGATCATACTGATAAATCCACGACTCATCACCTGTAATGATGTCATAAACACGCCGAGACGCGCCTGCTTCAAACTTGTTTATCATATCACGACACCATTCCACCCGGGCCTGCTTCTGAGCATCGGTGAGATTGTGCGGCACCCAGCGTGAAACTATCCTTCTCACACGAAGATGCACGTGTAGAATCTCGTGAAGGCTTCCCGATCCAATCTGAAGAATGTGCTGAATCTCTTGATATGCGACTCGTCTATTATCTTGGATTAAATTTTTCACTGCTAGCACGTTTTCTTCCGTAACAGCCGTCAAAGGGCGACCACTTCTTTCTTCATCCTCCAAAGTCAGCCGACCGCGCTTGAATTCGTTATACCAACGATACACGGTCACCTTGGAAGGGCCTTCATCCATGAATGCCATTTGAAGTCTATCGTACGATTCGTCTGGTTTCAGGCGACACTTGAAATCGTAGAAAATCATAGCGCGAAAATGTTCCCGACGCAGATCCATTTTTCAATGAGACACAATAATTGAAATTATCTTGCAAAAAATGCAGAGAGAAATTTTTAAATTAGAACGTACTTATTTTTACTCATAAATAATCATATTTTAGAAATAGATTATAACTGACCAGTCTCTCATACTTATATAAAAACTTTTTTTCGCAATACTTTCTGAGTGGCCTGGTATATGGTAATAAATACTATGTTTATGAAATGTAAGAGGAATGCGTGTCTTAAGACCTATGTTGACTTAGTAAAATAATCCTCAGGGTCATCACAGACGCTGTCGGAAATTGATTAGTGATTTATTCAGTAGTTCCAGGATCCATTAGGTGATTTATACGGCATTCCTACTGACATTATCCCAGTCTTGTACATGCCTGTGCGCATTTAAACGACCAATAAACACGGTAAGGATGGACATAAACGACCAATGTATTCAAATCGAGATTATTTTATGTGATTACGGTAAAGTTTATTGGTGGGGCAATGTTTATACATTACCTAAGGCCTTGGCACTGTTCTTGTTATACGACCAAGGGATCAAAATGGCTTTTTTTTAAATGGCACATTACAATAAGATTTTTTCACTTAACGCTATTTTTACACAATTAATATGTTGATAAAAAGCACTCGAAATCGGCGAGTTTGCATGAAAGGTTCAATGACAGTAGCTTGTGAAGTGTGTTATAACAGAATCAGATAGCGGGCTGGTTTCTCTCCCTACCCCGTAGGAAAAAATGCGTAAGTATATGTACGTATGTCTTAAAAGAAAAGATAACAGGATGATTCGATGGCATGTGTGGCGATACCACATATACCCAGCGCCATCTAGTGACAACAAGTTGAACTACTTCGATACTACTACTACGCGATTCAGGATTTGTAGTGACTACAAATCCTGAATCGCGAAAGTGAAGTTCGCGCGCTGGTATAACATCATATACAACATCCCAACGGCAACCGTTGGGCCGCGGCTCGCCAGGAGTGATCACCTTACCTGGTCGGAGGATCTCCCCTTTGTGTTGGAGGAACATCACACCCCTTTCCTCCACACATGTATTACTTGAGGTAGCGTTTCAATGTATAAAATAGTTATATTTATATAATTATTTGTCTAGACTGTCTGGTTCATCAATACAGACCTTAAACTCTAGAGCTCCTCGTACAAACTTTGCCTTTTATATTTTAAGCATTCACTCCGGAGTAAAATACGTAAATGTCCCGTAGTAAGCGGGTCGGGCCACTAGTCCTTTACAAAAAGATCAAATCGAGCCAACCTAAATAATTACTCTACAAAGTATGTATCAAAATTAAATTTGTTTCTAACTCTTAGTGATGGATTTTCTTAATAGAGTCTGGCCATCGGTTGTCTGCACTGGACTGTTTTTTAAAATCTATACATGGCAATATTTTTGAACTGTCATGAGTGTCATGTCAGTGTCAAACGGATTGTCCCGTTTTTGTGTTTATAGTGTTTTTCAATCAATATTCTTTTGAAATTATTGAAAAATGCCGAAAGCTATCAAAGGCGTAGTTAGAAAGTTGATATTTACCATGATCGGCAAGTATCAAGACATAAAACTTGATAATGAACGAATCCAGAACGAAAAAATACATCGCTTAGACGAAATCCTTACAGCTGCTGGTAAGTATTCTTGATAGTTGGCTTGATATTTATGTCCGAGTATCATGTGTGAATACTATTTACTATTTATTTTTCTTGTATGTGTTTTAGAAGGTGACCTGGCGATGATGTAACGGCTGATGATTGGAAGAAATGCACAGATCACGTTATTCACGTCGAAAATGAATACAAATTAAGAGATGGAATCACAGAAACAGCACTGGAACGATTTATAATAAATGTACGTGATGATGATGACGATAGTGACAGTTCATTTTCAGGTGTTGAATTTATAGAATCAGACTTTGATTATGAATCATAATAAAATTATAAATATTAATGACTTGTAATTTTTTTTCTTGTATCCTGGACATGATCATTATTTGCATGATGAGCAAGCATGTATGTTAACTTTATGTGTAAGTTGAAAATTTATTTTTTAATAAAAGCATACTAGCAACAGAAATTCCTAGTATAAAACTGCTTGTGTGGGTTCATACCAGTAGTGCAATGACTGGGGATCGAAACTGTAACCTCAACATTGTACGTCCAATGCCATAACCATTAGGCTACAGTCACCGTTAATTCATAAATACCGGAGTGCAAGTTTGGGCCGCAAACGGGACTAAACGTTATAATGATGATATCTAAGCTAATTTTAAAGTTTGTGCAGCTTATCCGACTCAGTTTGTTATATAATATGTACAGGTATGATAACACGTAATAAATAAAAATGTATAAAATAACTTTAATTGAATATAAAAAATAATAGTATCAAACGCATTTCTTCAGTCTATAGTCGGTGTTGTCACCCCTTGTTTTTTTGAATTTACCGCTCTTTTCTTGTGCAAAGAACCGATGGCCAGACTCTACCTATAAATGAGTCCGCCCTATAAGTCTAACCTTATAGTAAAGAATTATTCGACCATAATACCATGCAAAAATCTTTGCAAACATAAGAACTAGATTTTATATCACATCAAAACCTAAATAAATCCTACAACCCGATTGCAGTTCCAATTTCTGGGTCCAATTTTACCTCTAATCCACCTAGAAACCTATGCAGACACAAAATTTCATCAAAATCGGCTCTACTAATTAGAAAGAGTTAAGGGACATACACACGTACATAAGATTTTATATTATGAAATAGTGCAAGTTCGCGAGCATAACCCTGATTTAAACGGTAAATCAGGGTCAGGGTCACACAAAGCAGGTTAGCTTATTTGCCATTATATAAAAGCTATATTCTTATTTTAATCATGTATCGGAAAACACTTTCAGGAACGTAAACACCATTTTCATTATCTATTGCGCCATTATCCCACGTATATGACTTTATGCCCACACTTGTGTACTTAACCCTGTAATTTCGTGGACTCGTGGTTACGAGCCGGTGACCCGTACAGTTCACAAACACGACCTGTTTACTCTGTTGTTTACAGACGCACCGTTTGTCACTGTAACTTAAAAATTGAAACAAACCGACCGGATTTACTCTCCAGTCCGTTCATTTGTTGCCTAATACGAAATTGTCTTCATAGGAAAATGGTTTAGGAAACTCCTTTGTTTTTCATATCTTTATTTTATGTTTAGCTCCGTTAGACCAGGGTCGATAATTTTTGAAACCAAAAGAAATTATAGTAGGATGAAACCCATTAGAATAGGAGGGGAATATGATAAAAATGAAAGGAAAAATAAATTACGGTCGATCCGAGTTCGGGAAGTGGGAGGGGGTGAGTTTTTAAGGGTAAAAAATGGTTTATCTCGGTTTCCGGCAAAACTACAAGTCCTATGGAAAAAAGTTTATCGGCAAAGTTGTAGGTAATAAAAAGATCTACAACTTTTGTATTAACAATTTTTCACATAACCTCAAAATTTAGGTGAAAAATTCAAATAGACAAGTTTTTGGTTTTTTATTTTTATCTTTTTCAAAACCATTATTTTTTTCTACGAAATTTGGTGAAAACTTACCTTCTTATGTCCCAAATACACTGTAAATTATTTGATTTAAAATATTTATTTTTTCGCCTTATTTTAACTTAATATCAAAAAAGCACTCTAATTTTAAATCGAAAATTCTCGCGTCAAAATATCAGCTATTTCCAAAAAGTCGGGGGGCTTTTTGTTCGCTGAAATCCCTACTTTCTGATGGTGTAAAAAAAATATACATTACTACAGTAAATGTTCTCAGAAAACACAAAAAATGTAAAAAAACTCAAATTCGAATATTTTTTTTAATCACTATGTACAATTTCCTCAAAAAATGTGATTGCTGCAATTTTTTTTAGTTAAAAAGTTTATTTATTAAATTCGAATTACATTCATGTCATAGAAAATCTCATAAAATATAAATATACATGTAAATCGTACTATTGAATTTAGATACTTAATTCTGATTACGTTTTTTTTTTTTCAACACCGTTAATCTTGTTATTTATAAAGACCTTATCTGAAATTCTAATCAGTTATTCATTAGTTTTTGTCTCTTTGAAGGCGTTTCTTCATCGTTGGATTCGACAAACCTTTCCAACTCTAGTTGATCGTCGAAATCTGCAAGACCATCATCTTCGTCTCCAATGTTATTTACAGTCTGCATTAGTTCTTCATCCACAATTTCATCTGAGTCATTTACTTCCTCGTAGATTTTTTCTTCCATATTGGAGCAATTTTCAGAACCATGACACCCACTTCTCTATGAAATACCTTACAATGGGCCACTTTTCTATGAAATATCTTACAATGGGCTAAAATTTACCGTAGGTAACTCTATAAATTATCTTAAAACAGCAATAAATAACATAAAAAACACATATTTAAAGAACTTTTTACAAATATTGTAGATGTCTTATTAAATATTAACTTTATTAACTTATTTGTTTGTTAATTATAGTAGTATATTTCAATTTGCATTTTTTTCGTTTATCAATGTAACATCTAACGTTTTTTGAGTAATTAAAGTGTAAATTTTAATAAATAGCTCAAAATTGTACATAATGATTTAAAAAAAATCGAATTTCACTTTTTTAAATTTTTTGCATTTTCTGAGAACATTTACTAAAATAATGTTTTTTTTTTTACACCATCAGGAAGTAGAGATTTCAACGAACAAAAAGCCCCCCGACTTTTTGAAAAAAGCTGATATTTTGACGTGAGAATTTTCGATTGAAAATTAGGATGCTTTTTTGATATTAAGTTAAAATAAGGCAAAAAATAATAATTTTAAATCAAATAAATTACAGTGTATTTGGGACATAATAAGGTAAGTTTTCACCAAATTTCGTAGAAGAAAAAAATGATTTGAAAAAGCAAAAACTTGGTTATTTGAATTTTTCACCTAAATTTTCGGCCCTGGTCTACGTGTTTCACGCGGAATTAGAATATGAGGTCTACCGCATTTCTTCTCACTATTGTCATACTAGGAAACTATGGGATAAATTGCTCTTTATAGTGGTAATTATTGCGCCATTGCCAGATTATCTAGTTAAAAAGAGCCAGTGAGAAAAGAATACAGTAATTAGTAATAAATACTCGCGGGCCCTTTTTTAATCACCAATAATTTCAATGATTTTTTACAAATATTTCGGCAAGACAAGACATATATAAAGCAAATGGTAATGTGCAGGGTAATCGGTTCCCAATAGTATCAGTAGTCCGATGATCGAACTACTGATACACGTTATCGAAATCCAACTTTCCGGACTAGTGGTTCCGGTGCTTCTGAGTTAGGTTAGGTAAGAACTGTGACCCCAACAGAGCCGGACACCACTAGTCCGGAAAGTTGGATTTCGATAACGTGACTTGTTAATACTACTGCATCCATTTCTTATTACGGAATGCCGAATCGGACTAAAAGACTCAGTAGTCCGATGATTTATAATCATCTGCATCATCGGACTACTGAGCCGAAAAAGTCTCAGTAGTTCGATCATCGGACTATTTAATCGGACTACTGATACTAAGCCGATTTCCGACCTCGAATGGATGTTGAATGAACTACAGATCAAAACGAACTGAAATTTCTTGGATTAATATGAAAGGCTAAAAAACAGTAAAGGTAACTCGTCAGGTGTACGAGGACTAATGCAAACGGTGGACTGTCATCCTTGCCAATGCGAATGTTTTTTTTTAAGTATATTATTCCAATTTTACAATATCTCCT
The DNA here is from genome assembly GCA_946251805.1 of Cybosia mesomella. Lineage (NCBI taxonomy): Eukaryota > Metazoa > Arthropoda > Insecta > Lepidoptera > Erebidae > Cybosia > Cybosia mesomella. Next base: position 19,921,682 of record OX276390.1, on the reverse strand, counting down.
TCTGCTTTTTAAGGTTCCGCACCCAAAGGGTAAAACGGGACCCTATTACTAAGGCTCCGCTGTCTGTCCGTCCGTCCGTCAGTCACCAGGCTGTATCTCATGAACCGTGTAACCATGAAAAGCAATAATCTTATTCCGAACAGAACGCAGCCATTATGTAAAAACATTTGGAAACATTCCATTACAAGAAAATATAAATATATAACATGGTACTTTGTGAATACTTTGTAATTTCTTTACTTTGTAATTGTGAATTCGACACATTTGACAGTACTTTTCATTAAAAAAAACAATGACAGAATGTCATCGATGTCGATTTCTGTCATTGTTTGTTTATTTCGTATGTATATTTTTAAATGAATGAATATAATTGACTACTTATCAATAATTCTCAGTTTTCAGAGTCATAGTTCTACCTTGATGCAAAAATAAAATAAAAAAAATATCTAATTTCTAGGACATCTGGAAGTGGGTTAGGTTTTAGGGTGTCGGTTTTTCGATGGTATTTCGTGACGGTGTGCGCGCAAATCATACCTTCAAAAATCAAAAATACATACATACATACATAAACTCACGCCTATATCCTCGAAGGGGTAGGCAGAGGTGCTATCACCCACACTACGCCAGTTTATGTTTAGGTCCCAATGTAATAGGTGGCGAGCCTATTGCCATTAACCGGGCACTTATAAGCCTGCGATAAATACACACATAACTTCGAAATGCATCGAAAAGTCATTGGTGTGTGCCATGGTAAAACCTGGGATCGAACCCGAGACGTCGTCTCAGCAGTCTATTACCCATACCACTAAGCTACCGCGGCTAAATCAAAAATAACATAACATAACATAACTTCACACCTGTATCCCCGAAGGGGTAGGCAGAGGTGTACCACACACCCACGATTCGCCAGTTATGTTTTAGGTCCCAATGTAATAGGGGGCGAGCCTATTGCCATCTACCGGGCACATTACTAAGCGAGCGATAATCAACATTAAAAAAAAAAAAAAATTTAAATAAAATAAATATTTAACACTATTTATCCCATACAAGGCACGTGATTTTTTGGCTCGTTTTGCTCGTTACTCATAACGGTAACAGAAAGATAATGATACGGAACAGTTCGTGCACGAGTCCGACTCGTACTTGGTCGATTTTATTCACCCTGAAGTGTATGGCAATTTTTCAACCGCAATATATAATGTATATGGACACGTAAAACAAACTCAAAGTTCTTTCATAAATTTCCGTAACTAATACGTGTTTATAATATCTATTTTAAAACACATAAACCTTTGCCTATCCTGTTAATTGAAAACATAAACATCTGTAATAACTTGGTACCATAAACGAGGTCGTTATGTGTTACATCATTATAGTTGGCCGATACCTTTAGCCTTGTCTATTATTTTATGACTATTTTGTACCAAGCGATAATTTTAACGGTAGACGTCAAAAGTGGCTTTATATAGAAATAATGATCGCTTACCAAATGACATCACCGCGACTGCTACACGGACAAAGAGAAAATAAAAGCTAATAATATGTCCAGTGTATTCAGTCCCGGAACTCAATGATACCGCGTTATCTTTCATTGCTGTCATAAAAAATTACGTTGGAAGTTGTTCACTGTTTACGTTGATTGCAATGAATTTGTGAAATTTAAAACAAAACGGGAAGTTTTTGAGCACACCCAACGGAAAATGGTGAATGCGGAATAAACGTTATTGTTGTGTGAAATAAAAACAGAAGTTTTGATGGTATTTCCGAATTTCGACAGAATAATTTAGAAACAGTCGAATGAATTCCGCTGGGATGGCGGGCAGTTAAAAATAACAGTAAGGGGTTGAACATGTCGGTATGGGCGGACTAGATCTATCGTAACATGGAAAGATTGATTTTTCCTATACCAGTTGTATAGGAAAAATCAATCAGAGAGACGTGCCGATCGTGTCTATCTGGGCACACGTTGATCCGACGATTGCTTTGTGCCACAGGAAATTAGTTTGAAACTTGGGAGTGAATTGCGCAAGTCTAACCAGATCGGGTACCTATACAACACTCCTTTGAACTGTGTATTGGCCTGATACACGTAGGACGTACACGAGTCTAATAAATATTCACTGCTGCAAACTTACTAGATAATTTTACCGGTTTTTCGATGGAGATTTAAATAAATGGGGTTGTTATTTTATTCATGACATGACTATAAATTTCCTGTCATCATCATCATCCGAGTGTCAATCCTAGTTCCATCCAAAGCTTGTACCTTGAAGCCTGGTTTAGAAAAAAAAAACGACGGGTTGCACTCCGGGAGTGCGCGCAGAAGTGAAACTTGAATATTAACGTTGTGCATTTTTGATATTTTGGAATGGTTAGGGAATAATTTTGCACGAATTGCTTTAATTATCAGTATCAAAGTACTATCATTTATGTGGTAAAAAGTGTTTCTTGGGCCTCGGTCGGAATCGATCTCAGTATTGATGAAGGCAACGACCACTCATTAAACGAACGCGCCACCAAGGTTGTTAAGTAGGACACGTGACCTGCACGTGTTCTGGCGCGAGAATTACAAAAAAAAGTGCACAACGCCGCTAAAGAAGTTTTGAAAGAAATGAGAAGGACACGCAGTCTCGGCTACACCATCTTCTGAGTTTTTATGTTCCACTGCTCTTTACCCATCCCGGGAGACTATATTTATTTTACGAGAGATGCGAAAATATTTCGTCGCTTTTAACCCAAAATCACTTAGGTAAACAGACATTTTATTCAGAGTTAGTGAAGTCAACTATCCCAGAAGGTTCAAAATTACCCTCAATCCAGATTTTAATTTACAATTTTGCTATTCTTATTACTATAGCGAAAATGAGAATTATCGGATCCCGTTTCAATTGTTAATAATTAAGTTGTTTTAATTTCTTCAAATATTTTTTATGTAAACTTTATTTACACATAGGTACATAATAAGAAGTATATGCAATAAAATATCTGCAGAGTGTAATATTGAATGATATATATTTTTACAAATTTAAGAGACAAGAAAGCAACCAAGGTTTCATGAATTTTTTAGTACTGCGACTACGTAATGTTGCCACAATATAACTTTTCACATTGTCATAATCGGTCAACCAAAACGAGAAAAAAAAAGCAAAAACGCCACGTTTGAGGATTATATGCTTGATCTAGTATTATACCGCAACTTCATACAATTTTATATAAATGTAGATTCAACTATCTGAAAAATAGGTCACGCACGTCATATCAGAGCGATGCATTTGAGCATTTTTTTCTTTTTTTTTTACTTGCGGAAATCCCTTCGGTTACCCCCCCGCCGGCCAGCAGGGGTGGTTATGTCGTGTATCGACTAAAACCTCTGTGTCCTCCCCAAGTGTCCGTTGCCGGGCACCCCAGGTAAGCCCTCGAAGGGATAACCCCAGGGTTGCCGGTGGACTTCGGCCGCCACCGCGGCCTCGCCTGGTGGGGTCGAGTTTTATCCCGCTTCGGTGAGTTGGCAGACGTGTGTAGAGGGCACACACGACACGCCTCTGCCACGGCCTGCTTCTGTAAGGACGGCGAGTCGGCCAACTGCCGTCCTCAGGCTCCGATCATTGATTACATATGAGCTCTTAATACTAACAATTCATGCTTATATACCTGTTCGCACATGTATACCATTATGAAATTGTATTGTTGTAGTGGTGTCTGTACAGTCAAGATATTAAAAAAAGCTGAATACAAAAAAAAATGATTTAATTCAAAAACGAATTCAATAAAAATTCAAATTCAATTGAAAAAAATTCAAAAACGATTGAAAAATTAACGATTCTGAACATAAATAGTAGATTGTTACACGAGGGTTGAAAGTCAACCATTTCACCCGAGACATTTCTGGCGCTCGAACGAAGTGTGAGAGCCAATAGTTCGAGGGTGAAATGGGTGACATTCACCCGAGTTAAACACTCTACTTTTCATTTCGACTATGTGAGGAAATTAAAATACTACAAACACATTTAATGAAACAGGTATATTGATAATATACCCGAGCGAGGACTCAGGGCTGCACACGCTGGCGGACTGCCCGGCGTGGGAGGCGCCGAGGTGTGACCTCGTGGCAGCCATCGGGGTGGGAGTCCTCTCGCTCGGCAGCATGATTGCGGCAATGGTACGGAGCGCGAGCGCGTGGGTTGCCACCACCTCCTTCTGCGAGCATGTAATGCTCGCGAAGGAGATGGCGGAGCGCGCCCGGGAGAGATTTAGAACTCTCCCGGCCCGCCGAGCCCGCAACATGCTCGCCGTGCGTCGCAGGCGACTCAGGCGCCGGAGGTCGCTTAACGACCTCCGTCCTCCATGAGCGCAGGCCTGAGGGTGGCAGGTTAGGCCGCCTGTCGCCCCAGCAGAAGCAGGCCGGGACGACTGGGCGACTAGCGCCCCTCCCCCAAACCGGGGCAAGACGGGGACACCGTGGTTCCCAAACCCGAGGGGGCTATCTCGAAACCGGAGATGACCCAGGGTCAGTCGGGGTGCGAGGGATATGCTCTATGGGTAACCTTACACCCCGGCGTCTGAAGATCCGATACGGTGTGCGGTTTTAGTCGGTTCAAGCCCGACATATCCGCCCCCTAGACCGGCGGGGAGGTATCCGAAGGAGGAGGGGTGTGTGTCGGGGGGGTGTGTGTTGGGTAACCTCCTCGAGTGTCGCTCCGATTCCGATCCCGCTGCAGTCCGGGGGGAACGGAATCGGAGCGGCCGGTACACCCTGGGCGGCGGTCAATGGCTTCCCCTTCACCCCTTCATAGGGTTGGCATTGATCGTCGGCCAATACCCAACGTGGCGGGAACACATCGCTCTCCGTACACCTCTGCTTTCAGAGGAGACAGGATGAGCGATGCTGTTAGTGGTGAGATGGCCCAGGGTCAGCCGGGGTGCGAGGGATATGCTCTATGGGTAACCTTACACCCCGGCGTCTGAAGACCCGAGACGGCGTGCGGTTTTAGTCGGTGCAAGCCCGACATAACCGCCCCCGCTGGCCAGCGGGGGGGTATCTGAAGGGATTTCCGCACGATAAAAAAAAAAAAAAAAAAAAAATATATCCGAAGGAATTTCCGCAACAAAAAGAAAAGTATATTGATAATCAGTTAAAATTTAAAGTAAAATTGGAAAAATTGGAAATATATTATTAACAACAGCTTTTGCCTGTTTTTTAATCTCATCGGGAGTTAAATTAATTAGTCGCTGGAATCACTTTCCGAAACCATTTTTAACCACAATTAACACAAGGTATTTATTTATATTGAATCTCTGTTGAAAGTCTGTTTGTCTGTTTGTCTGTGCTATGGTCGCAAAAACTACTGAATGGATTTTGATGCGCATTTTTCTATAAGAAATATCTTGGACGAACCTAAAATCTGCCGAATCTTTGATTGCAATTGGTTAATAACCAGAGATATGACCAAAAAACGATAAACGACCTCCGCGCGCGCGGAGCCGTGGGCATCAGTTAGTTTATTATATACAGAATTTTTTCGTAAGTTACGTATGTGAAACTAATTTTCAAAATAATAACTTCCTAAGTCAAACCTGTTTTTTTAGTTTGCTAAGTCTGACCTGTTGTCTTACTTTCCTGCAAAACAGCACTGCCGTGCAAATTTTGAATTAACGCATCGCAAGTCTCATTTCGCAATCGAATGTCTACTTCACCACTACTATAATATCATATATTTCGCTACCAGATACGAAGTAAGTACACGTCGCGCGTTGATTTATATAAACTATTTTCATTAAAAAAATTGAACCAACTTGCACGCAAGTCACTCATCATAGTTCAAATAGAATTGAGTGATATTTAGTTGTATGCAGCGACAGTTTGCTTACTGGTAGTGCCAAGCACAGCCTTTCACCGTCACCTACTTTCAAAACATATTGTCTAATTCAGACTGAACTTCCCAACGACTCATAGCAATAAATATTTACACATATTGAAACTGAAAAGTCCAGTTTTGCTAGTGCTCATAAAACCTTTGTATAAACAGAGCGAGCTCGCAAATAGTGCAGACAACTTACGCGACGGAATGTTTTTGATATAATAAAAGACGAAACTAAGCTTTTCATACATGTATTGTATACTGACTGCCAGATGGTGGGCGGTTCCCTAAGACCATTTAGATCAGTCTTCTGCAGGGGAAACGCCGGCGTGGTTTTAATCCGATTATCGCGCTAAACATTTCAAACTTTGTGCATGAGCATAAAGTATTTATCAACGGATCCCAGGACATAAATGAAATTTTCCAGTTTCACCACAAACGAAATTCGGTCGGTAAACGACGTAAATATTTCTCAATATTTAGGTCATCGAGATTAATGTGTTTAGGCTAGCGCCAAATTACTTTACCGGTCTACCGCTCATCAAATTGCTCGTTTACATTCAGGTATATTCACTCACAAATATTATGAATCATATGGATTTTAAAATTACTGCTTTCTATGGAAGCGGTTTTTTATGCATTTATAACCATTTGCTTTATGGATCCGAGACAAGCTGTGGATGCAACCGGGATTGATGCTGGGATGATGATGGTAGAATGTGATGGTGATGGAAAATAATTATTAAAGGACAAAATCTGGCTCACTTTGTCGTAAAGATCAAATGTACACAAGAATATGGGCTTTACGGATACGAAACATTTTAATCAAAGAGTAAGATTAACGGGGCGAGTGATGTCAACACCGGGCGGGATATATCTTTAGGGAAAAATATTTTTTTATCACATACATTTCCTTACCTGCTCTTCATTTGTAGCTATAACCAAAGATAAAGTGAAAAGTTAGTGAGAAGGTGGATCGCGCCCCAGCCAGATGAGGGGACGACCTGAAAAAGGTAGCTGGAATCGACTAGCCACATAACGTAACCGGGTGCTATGGTGCACATTAGGAGAAGCCTATGCGTAGCAATAGACTGCCATTGGCTCAATGATTGATACTGAGTTTGTTTAAACAACTGGATTTGAAACTACAGTCTGACTTCCCGTCATTCAGTCGTGTTTCTCCCTCAATTGCCCTCAATTCGCTTTTTGTGGGCCGACTGTCTTGCATGGGCAATACACGTCCATTGGTTATTGTGCACGCTATCATTTATATATTAAATTGCTTTATTATTTTTATAAATATGACAAGGACAAGTCAATCAATCAATTATCCACTTGTCATAATACACATCATTTTTCTTTCAAAATATTAAGTAAGTAGCAGACCGTCTCAGTTTCGTTCAGAAAATCGTCTGACCTTAATGACAATTTGGTGAAAAAAATATTGTTAAAGTAATAAATAGAACCCGATTGCAGCGCTTCAAAACAGCCCCCCTCAATTTTGGCACCAGATTTCGGAGATGTGGTCCGAAGTCCCATCGGCTATCGAGAAAGAGCCCCAGGTCCATCCAGAGGCCTAATCAAATATGAAATTTGTTAAGCTATAACATTGAATTTCATGGTTCTTCCTTCAAACATTCGTATGCATTTATTTGTAACCAGAAGCAGATATAAAATTTTATGCTTCTTAGTTAGAAATAGAAGGATTTGCATGCAAGTAATCATCCCTTATTTAACACCCTTAGAGGAGAAATTTTAAATTCTTTCTCAGTGGTAGTGGATGCTTGCAACATAAAACTGACAAAATTTGAAGTATGTACCCCAGCGCTTCAGGCTCTGCGTTATTAGTCACGATAAGTACCTACTACAAGTACTAAGATATGTATGTATAGATTAGTGCTTTAGTTCATTATGATGGCGAAGTCAATAAATGAACATTTACACATTACCATTAATCTACAGGAACGAATAATGAAACACATTACAGGCAAACACCAAAAATAAACGGACTCGAAGTAAACTGCCAAAAAAATCGTAAACATCCTAAATATAACTGGCGAATCGTGGGTGCAGGCGTGAAGTTTTGTTATTTTATGTTATGTATATAAGCAAATTAGAGAAAGCAAAGTCCAATACACACCTAAGCCAAGAGACCTGTGAGTTGCAGACGATTAATAGCACTAATAAATCCAAGCTGATATCCCTCGACCCGCAGTGCCCGAATCTCTTCCTCCGCGCATTTCTAACGTTTAAACCCGAATAAGGCCAACTAAAGAAGGTGAAGTGATAAAAGTTGAAGGAAGGCTAATGGCAGGAGGCACGAAAGCTATAATCTACATCAAATCTGGCAATAAATATTTACCTACATTTTTAGAAATTCGTATGCGACACATCTCATGAAAACCTCATAAAAGTGACAGTACTATTATTTTCCCTGGTTAACTAATAAAATATCCCATAAGCGTCTGGTTAGTAGTAAAGTTTTTTTACCTCGTTCTTTCTTCTTACCTTACCTCCGATCGCTGCGCTTGAAAAGCATAGAAGACCGAAATTCCAGAGTTTAGATAACCAAGACTGTAGGGTGTCTAAAACACCTATGTTTCTGGCGATGCTTAAAACAATGTAAGTTTAATGACTGGATTGAAAAGGAATAGTACTTTACTTTCCTACTACTAAGTTAGCAAGCGAGAATAAACCTACCTGATGGTAAGCGGTTATCGTAGCCTATAAATATTAGCAACACTAAAATTATCACTCATGCGTTATAACTAGGTCAAAAGAGAGGGAAATAACAGAACGAGAATAAGAAAAAGGAAAAAGAGAAAAATAGCCAGCTTTCTCACCTATCGTATGAATACAAAATACTACTACTTACGGTCGATAGAGCACTTCTGTCTCTTTAATACTTCTTAGACTAAACCGGCCTTATGTTCAATTGAAAAGCAAGGCTGTGTCCAATAGCTGTGTCACCTAAAATTTGCATTTATAGCCTTTGATATAGTCTAAATATTTGTTTAGAAAATTGGTATTTTCTAAGCATATTCTGCCTAGCCAAAAGATCCGTATGTCTTGCCTACCTCCAGATGGAAAATTCAAAACTAATAAAATTAAAAAAATTGAAAAATCCGAAACTGTTGAATTCAAAAAGGTTGAAAAATATGACCTATAGTCCATTGAAATGTTACATGAGCTTTACATTTTTTAGAGCACGCAATTTTATTTTTGGGACATGTGTCCCATAGAAGCTTAACCCCAAGTTTGTGGGGTTACCCCCCTTGTCCTCCGGCCGCCATCTTGGACAAAAGGGGTGCACACACCTTTTTCGCGATATCTCGGAAATTATGCGTACTACAAATAAGTTCATATAACTTTTTGCCCTAAATTTAAAATGAAAGAAGTTATGAGCAAATAAGTAAGAAAATTTCTATAAAAAATTATAAAAATTATGAAGAAACTTTCTGAATTAGCTGGTGGTACCGCGCTATTCCTGAGTGAGAAAGTCGATCCATCTTTGCTCACTCTTGTTGGCGAACGTTTTTTCGTAGTGGTAGTAATAAAGACGACTCACTAGACGGCATGCGATACAAATGATTTGCCAAGACAGTAACTAAAAATTCATTTAGTTTATCATCGCTGCCTCCAACACAAGATGCAGCTCGTTTTCACAGTCTCCTAGTATATCACCAGATCCAGTCTTGGCTCGGAAGATATCAAAATCCTGAAGATTGGGGCTGGAAAAAGCATGCAAACATTTGCATGCCAATACAAGCTCCCAAGCCTCCAGCGCCCCCCGATCTCATGAAATTAATGTTCTGCAGATGCAAAGGAAATTGCGGAAGCATGTGTGGCTGCAGAAAAGCAGGCCTCAAATGCTCTACAGTATGCCTCCATTGTTCTGACGAAACATGCAGCAACATCATGGGAATATCAAAGTTAATGGAAGAAAATGAATTCAAAGATGAACTTCCAACTATGACTCCAATTTTAACGCCTGTCATTCCCCAAACCTTCACAATCGACGTTGAATTACATTCTGAGCCACAGTCTGGACCATTGAAGAAAAGTAGAATAGAATAGCTAGGTAATAACTGATTGAAAAAATGATTATGTCGAGGATTACCTAATTGGCAAGATGTCTGTGGAGTAGGCTTACTAGGCCACGTAAAATAAAACGCGCCTACAGACTCTACCTCACAGGTGGCGGGGAAAAGAGTTAGCAATGAATAAGTAAAGTTGCAGGTAGGGATTTAACAAAAAAAAAATTAAGTATGTTTTTACAATAAATAAAAAAGATCATAAAACTAAGTCAAACATTTCGTTTTGACCGGATTCTCATGAGCATTGACGAACCCTATCAACTTTGGAGCGCTGTAACAGCGTTGTAAATGAATGAAATTAAAAAAAATATAGAGAAATATTTTCCTCAAAAGACCAAATACAAAATTAGTCTGAAGTATTTTTTTTATAATGTATAAGAAAAAAGTTATAGAGCAATAAAGAAGTTTTATAGAAATTTTCTCACCTTTTTTTCTTATAACTTCTTTTATTTTAAATTTAGGGCAAAAAGTTTTATAAACATATTGGTAGGCAAAGCGATTTGCTACAAATGATGTCTTTGGGGTTTAGCTTTATTGACCACCCACACATGTCTCAAAAATAAAATTGCGTCCTCTAAAAAATGCAATATTAGGTCCTTAAATTGTAACATTTCAATGGACTACTATTCACGAGTGAAAACAGACTAACTGACAGATGAAAGCCACTTTTGTAATGTAGATGCATCGCTCGCTTGGTCAGTAAAAATATAAATTCACAGAATAAAAAGATAAGTACTGAACTTAATATACTAGACTCAATGTTAACAGCCGAAAGCTAGCATAGTCCTATTTATCTGCTAAGCTTACATTGAATATATCTGTGTCCATATACAGAGTGGCAATTACCATGGACCACGCCCAATAGCCTTTTAAGCTGGCCAAAATCCAGCAGCTTATTGGACTGAATGGGTTCCGATAATCCCATCATGCATTCATGTTTTAATGTAGGTGGCTATTCTGTAGCTACCTTTTCCCTATTTATTTACCTTGTTTCTTATTGGAAATAAAGTCGATTACATTCCTTGTCAGAAAATCAATGTTATGTAATATAGATTAGATATAAATCTGATAACGAAATATTTTATCGATGTAATCTCCTTGAATCTCTAAGTATAGCTCGCCTTATTGCCCACTGCACCACTTTTTAATTGCACACAAACTAAAAAGCTTCACTATTAGTGTCCAAGTTCATCATAAATTATCTCACAGGCAGGATACACCAGTTGAAGAACTTAGTAATAAGCATTACAATAAGGGTATTGCTCAACCTATTTGATTTTCTTAAAATTATTTTTACTGGGATAAATATCCTTCCCAACGTAAATATATATTATTCTTCAACAACTTCGAATGTCGACCTTTCGATGTCATTCTATTTCAGTTTAACATATCCATTAAACATAATACTTGTTCTATCCAAGTTCACACCAAGGCTGATGAATTAATAAACTCTATTTAGGCTATGCAGCATCTTGTCCAGAGATTTCAGCAGTTATTTTAATATGTATCTTGCCTTCGTCGCTTTTGGTAGTTTTTCGTACAAAACTCTCTGCTGTAATGTTTTCAATCACTATTTTTAGGTAATTATCTAGTGCGATGGAGGTAACAGTTACAATAACCATATTATAAGCAATCAAGTAAAACTTAAAGCAGTGTTTATGATAATGTAAGTGCTACCATTATTTTATTTGGCAATGAAAATAATTTTAATGAAAAAGGCATATATAAAAATCATTAATAACTTTTAGCTTACTTAGGTGGCATGACGCTGTAGTCTTACACCTTGCAAAATTCCTGGAATGAAAGAAAACTCAATTACGAGTTATTCTGTTGACATTAATGACAACTTTCGAACCTATGTGAAAACTTGTATGGAATGACATGATACTTTAATTTTATACATATCTTCGATTTAAGCAAGTGAGATGTTGCAACTTATAATGTGTTAGGCTTGACTTGAGGGGCATTAATCTGTCATAAAACGAGTTCTAATCACAGTCGTAACGTGAGTAGTCGGTTTATAGTACAATTGGTTAACATAGCAGAAAGAACTGGCATAAAACTAAACTAAATTAAACGTGTTGGCTAACACTGGCTGACACAAGCGCGCGTGGTTCGTGTTACGGTTAGTTAACACAAAATAAAGGTGCAGATATGAATAATCAATCATATTATTTGACCGATCAACCTTATCTGTGTTAATGGTAATAGTAATTGCTAATTGAAGTTATGCATGTTCTTAAACGGTACCTAATGCAAATATGCCTTTCATTTGATTTATATCTTAGTAATGAGAAATGTTAAAACTTTTGAATAGTCCGTGACTTCTGGTAGAATTAACTAGTTAATAAGTTAATACTTATTTGTGATAAATAATATTATGATCTTTTAGATAACATCCGCTGTAGCAACGCATACCAATTGGTAACTACTTAGGTATCACTATTAATTTAACCATATCCGCCTCACAAGGTGTAGATAAATTTCATCTCTATCGTATATTGCCTCTGTGTCGTCGTGAAAGCTGAGTGAGCTGTGTTGGAATTGTGGACTAACTACGAAGTGGCCAAACTTCGATATTTTTCTAGAAGCGAATGACTGATCTGACTTGCACAATCCACTAACTGGTGATATCGCAGTTCTGTAGTTAGACCAGTTAAAGTAACTACATAACTTTTCGGACATTTACTCGTCGGACTTTTTGGGCCTCCAACTACCAGTAACGACTGCTATTAATCTTCGTGTGGCAACCAATACTGACATATTGTGCTCGTCGAAGCACGGATAGGTTTCAATGTGTTAAGAACGCTCATCCTACCCTGACCTGACCTGTGTAGTCTTAACTTAACTTTGCAATGTGATACCTACTCGGTTACCCCTTAGCCACGAACCCCTGTGTTTGTGTTCTCCTCTGTGTGGTAGTACTTCAATACAAATACTTACGATGTAAGCAATGGTTGCAACGAAGTACCTAGCTTGACTGCAAATCAATATTCCAATAGCAATAGGTACCTAATATCAGCGCCAATTTGATCTAACATTGCAATGTACATCTAAAATTAGTTATTATACGAATATTAATTACTTAATAATAAATAATAATTAATAATAATGAATACATTGTAAATATTATATTTAATAAATATTCTACGACATTCTACACAGCGCTTTCTAAACCCAAAGTAAGCATAGTTTAACTAGCTGTTATGTTATGGGCTCCAGAATGTGGATAAACATACTTATATACTTCAATTAAATTTTTAAGCATTTCGTACGCTTACTTTTTCTAAAGATTTACGCGGGTTCAAGGCCCGTTCTAGATGTTCTCTATACTTATATACTATTTTTTTTGTAAATACATACATATTATACATAGAAACACCCAGGCCAATGCAAATAGAGGGGTGTGTGTTGGGTAACCTCCTCGAGTGTCGCTCCGATTCCGATCCCGCTGCAGTCCGGGGGGAACGGAATCGGAGCGGCCGGTACATCCTGGGCGGCGGTCAATGGCTTCCCCTTCACCCCTTCATAGGGTTGGCATTGATCGTCGGCCAATACCCAACGTGGCGGGAACACATCGCTCTCCGTACTCCTCTGCTTTCAGAGGAGACAGGATGCGCGATGCTGTTAGTGGTGAGATGGCCCAGGGTCAGCCGGGGTGCGAGGGATATGCTCTATGGGTAACCTTACACCCCGGCGTCTGAAGACCCGAGACGGCGTGCGGTTTTAGTCGGTGCAAGCCCGACATAACCGCCCCCGCTGGCCGGCGGGGGGGTATCCGAAGGGATTTCCGCACGATAAAAAAAAGAAAAAAAAAAGGCCAATGCAAATAGATATATTCATTCTTACAAATATTTGCACTAAGCGGGAATCGTACCCGCGCCCCCGTCGTAGCAGTCGAATGCACTACCGCTACGCCACAGAGGTCGCCAAGTATCTAGCCTGACTGCAAATCAATATTCTAATAGCAATAGGTACCTAATATCAGCGCCAATTTGATCCAACATTGCAATGTACATCTAAAATTGGTTATTATACGAATATAGGTTTATACAACTCTATAGTGGTATAAATTCTATCATATAATTTGATATTTGTATTGGGACTAAACCCAACGAATCTCTCTCTTGGGTCTACATGCCCCGCGATCATGTGTGATCCTCGAGAGCGCCAAACATGACCATCAGTAAGTCGCAGAGACAACCATTATTTTACATAACATAGGTGGAACTCACTGCCTATTACCTAGTAGAATACCTTCAATATCTCCATGAGTACAAATGAGTCACGAGTCTCTCCGCAGTCAATCTTAGTCACTCCGCAGTCTATTGTGTCGTAAACAATACATAGCTTGACAAAATAACCAAAGTAAAAAATTACTTAAACTTAAAATAACATGAGCCAGTCACGCTGAGGGTGACATAGTCGGTGACATAATTAATTTGTATACTATACAATTTGGTATCATCAGCGTTAGTGTACGTAGACTCAATGAATGCTACGAGTATTATGACGCACGCGATGCAAGTTTATGTAACATTCTCTGAATTATGCACAACTCATTCCTAACTGTCATATGCACGACTAGACCTGGATACAGCCAGCGTCAAAAGTAGATGATGATTGAACAGATTTCAAATAAATTATCTAGTGGGACGGAAATCACACAGTGATGACAATCACTGTGTGATTTCCGTCCCACTAGATGCAATGTGATACCTACTCGGTTACCCCTTAGCCACGAACCCCTGTGTTTGTGTTCTCCTCTGTGTGGTAGTACTTCAATACAAATACTTACGATGTAAGCAATGGTTGCAACGAAGTACCTAGCTTGACTGCAAATCAATATTCCAATAGCAATAGGTACCTAATATCAGCGCCAATTTGATCTAACATTGCAATGTACATCTAAAATTAGTTATTATACGAATATTAATTACTTAATAATAAATAATAATTAATAATAATGAATACATTGTAAATATTATATTTAATAAATATTCTACGACATTCTACACAGCGCTTTCTAAACCCAAAGTAAGCATAGTTTAACTAGCTGTTATGTTATGGGCTCCAGAATGTGGATAAACATACTTATATACTTCAATTAAATTTTTAAGCATTTCGTACGCTTACTTTTTCTAAAGATTTACGCGGGTTCAAGGCCCGTTCTAGATGTTCTCTATACTTATATACTATTTTTTTTGTAAATACATACATATTATACATAGAAACACCCAGGCCAATGCAAATAGAGGGGTGTGTGTTGGGTAACCTCCTCGAGTGTCGCTCCGATTCCGATCCCGCTGCAGTCCGGGGGGAACGGAATCGGAGCGGCCGGTACATCCTGGGCGGCGGTCAATGGCTTCCCCTTCACCCCTTCATAGGGTTGGCATTGATCGTCGGCCAATACCCAACGTGGCGGGAACACATCGCTCTCCGTACTCCTCTGCTTTCAGAGGAGACAGGATGCGCGATGCTGTTAGTGGTGAGATGGCCCAGGGTCAGCCGGGGTGCGAGGGATATGCTCTATGGGTAACCTTACACCCCGGCGTCTGAAGACCCGAGACGGCGTGCGGTTTTAGTCGGTGCAAGCCCGACATAACCGCCCCCGCTGGCCGGCGGGGGGGTATCCGAAGGGATTTCCGCACGATAAAAAAAAGAAAAAAAAAAGGCCAATGCAAATAGATATATTCATTCTTACAAATATTTGCACTAAGCGGGAATCGTACCCGCGCCCCCGTCGTAGCAGTCGAATGCACTACCGCTACGCCACAGAGGTCGCCAAGTATCTAGCCTGACTGCAAATCAATATTCTAATAGCAATAGGTACCTAATATCAGCGCCAATTTGATCCAACATTGCAATGTACATCTAAAATTGGTTATTATACGAATATAGGTTTATACAACTCTATAGTGGTATAAATTCTATCATATAATTTGATATTTGTATTGGGACTAAACCCAACGAATCTCTCTCTTGGGTCTACATGCCCCGCGATCATGTGTGATCCTCGAGAGCGCCAAACATGACCATCAGTAAGTCGCAGAGACAACCATTATTTTACATAACATAGGTGGAACTCACTGCCTATTACCTAGTAGAATACCTTCAATATCTCCATGAGTACAAATGAGTCACGAGTCTCTCCGCAGTCAATCTTAGTCACTCCGCAGTCTATTGTGTCGTAAACAATACATAGCTTGACAAAATAACCAAAGTAAAAAATTACTTAAACTTAAAATAACATGAGCCAGTCACGCTGAGGGTGACATAGTCGGTGACATAATTAATTTGTATACTATACAATTTGGTATCATCAGCGTTAGTGTACGTAGACTCAATGAATGCTACGAGTATTATGACGCACGCGATGCAAGTTTATGTAACATTCTCTGAATTATGCACAACTCATTCCTAACTGTCATATGCACGACTAGACCTGGATACAGCCAGCGTCAAAAGTAGATGATGATTGAACAGATTTCAAATAAATTATCTAGTGGGACGGAAATCACACAGTGATTGTCAAACTTCGGGCCAAACTTAGATATTTTTGTTCCAGTGTTTTTATTCTAAATTACAGACCTTAGGCTTTATGCATATTATTCGACGCGTTTATATTTCAGTTTCTTTCAGAGTCAGGTTGTTTTATGTAAATATACAATATACGTATTGTCATTGTCACTCAAATGTCAAAGTCAAATACGCGTTACTCTGATAACTCGAAAGAAACTCACTTGTAAAAGTTTTTTAGGAACTTTTTGTATGGTAGGTACCCGAAACCTTGAACGTACAAACCCCAAGATCTAATCAGTTCTTCCCATTAAGCAAACAAGATGATTGGCGAAAGATTTTTTTAAATCAATTAAGTGGTTCTTGAGTTATTGCGTAAACAGACATCCAGACATCCAGACATCCAGACCAACAGACAGACCGACACAAAATTTTTTTTTGCTTAATTAGACTTAGAATCATGTGATACGTCGAGAAAAGTGATAAAAAGTGGGTGTAAGATTTTGATTTTTTTTTGCGTGATTTTAAGATCGGTGTCCACCTGGTTGGTGGCCCGAAGTAAAAAATGAATAAAAATTATTAATTTTACTTTAACCAAAGTTTTAAGATATTTTAACAGAGCCTACTAAGTAGTTAAACAGTTATATTCATTGAGAAATATAAAGTATCTGAAAATGATCATTTCTACTTTTGACGCTGAGTGTATGTTACACGAAAACAGTCAAGTGGTCATGATACATGCATCTATTTTCGCACATCATTTGTGGTTCTTTTCTTACATTTAATCAAACATTGAATCAACGTTAAACTTTCGCAATAAAGCTATTATAATATTTAAAAATATTTAGACGACAAACAAGCTTAGAAATGAATTGTTTACTCAAACAAGTAAACATGTTTGTAATGAGAGCAAAAAAAAGCCGGCTGAGTTTCAGCGGCCCTGTCCTGAGAAGACCTAGCTTCTCAGGACGGTTCCGCGTTGTAAGCTGTTAGTCCATTTGCTGAACATTTAACGGCCTGTACAGAATGAATGTTTTTTGACTTTGTCTTTATTTTTAAACTACCAAAATGAAAAATATTATAACAATTGATATGAATATTATGAAGATTGATTTGACTGTAGCGGTTTTTTATTTAATTCTGCTGTACACTCTAGTTCAGGATCTTGAAAACATGAAAACATTTACTATATAGAATAAGTTCCAAGTTCGAATTTCACAATCCCATTTCCCAGAGGATTTATAAAACTTTGTTAGTTCTGAATACTTCGATGTGCTTTATCAATGTTATATCCTTGATTACTCAATAGAGACCGAGGTACTCTTAAATAGTGGGTGGTGCGACTGGTTGGATCACCTCCAAGTTTGGTGCACCCTGGGCAACGTGGGCAATGACGTATCATTGATTGCTCCTCTGGAGTAGCTGGCGTCAACGTCAATGGCCAAGAGTCTGACCAACCGGCCCTTTTCAGGGCCAGCTGACCCCATTGAACGAGGGGGTCGGGGTATGGCGAGCCTGCAAGGCCCGCGGGGGGTTGGTCACTCCAGGTACCCCTCTGCTCTTATCAGAGGTGACACTGCGAATGGCCCAGGGTCAGTCGGAGTGCGAAGGATATGCTCTATGGGTAACCTTACACCCCGGCGTCTGTAGACCCGAGACGGTGTGCGGTTTTAGTCGGTTCAAGCCCGACATAACTGCCCCCGCTGGCAGGCGGGGGGGTATCCGAAGGGATTTCCGCACACAAAAAAAAAAGGTACTCGTAAATAGGCACTTATATAGATACAGAGGTGTGTAGGTATATTATATATATACATATATAATTACTTGTCCCGACTAACTGACTGTCAGACTGACTGATTATAGTATTGACTAATTCAACAACGCAAAGCCTAAACCGCTGGTGATAAACTTGAAATTTCGGCAGTAGATGCTGACTAAGAAACGCTTTTCGAAATTCCGTCATTTTCAAAGTTAGTAGCACGTAAATAGTAGTAACACATAAATTTCAAACACATGCTTTTGGTTAGAAATAGATGAACAAAGTGTAGTGCGTTTTTTTCAAAATTTTACCCCTAAGAAGGTGAAATAGGGGTTGAAAGATAGAAGCTAGAAAATTCATATACCTACTTCTGGTTAGAAATGAATGTACAGGTATATCAACGTATTTCAACACAATGAACGGTTGTATTTAAAGTCCGTCATTTTTGAAGTAAGAAGCAGGAAATTTCATATAGCTGCTTCTGGTTAGAAATAATCGTATATGAGTATCAGCGTTTTACAAGATTTCAAGATGGCAAATAAGGAATGAGCGTTGAAATTGAAAGTGCTTAACTTTTGAAGTAAAAAGTATGAAAATCAATATAAAGCTTATTTTTGTTTAAATTTACCTACAATTTGACCCCGTAGGTGAACAGGTACCATCAGGTTATAGGATTTTTTACGAACTTACTCTCGTGCTAAGCCGGGTCCTGGGCTGCTAGTTCATTATAAGTATAATAACATAAACTGTTATTTTTAATGTAACTAAGTAAGGAATGAGCAGAGTCTGAAAATAACTATTTTGAACCGTTATTCGATCTATTTGTTGATGCAAAATAACAAACTGCTAGGTAATAATAATTCTGCATCGAAATTAACGTCTTATTCACTATTTGAAATATAATTACGCTATGGCAATCAATATTTATCCGATATCTCGCAGTTCACTGAATATTTCGCACCAATCGTGGTCACTAGTAAAATCATATCCTGTACAGATTATTACTTATCGCAGGCGCGCCTGGTACATTATAAAACGTGTACGTGTAATCTATCGGATTTTATGCACTGCCGTCAAAAGTTTAATCAATCAATCAATTAGCCTTCTTGCAGTCCAAAGATGCAACGCTTCTCATGTAGATTTATTTATTTTTATTTTTTATTACGCGAAAGTTTATTGTTCATTGGCATACCTATTAAAATTTCAGATCCAGTAAGTCGTGCTGTAAACGGCTTATACGTTTGTTTTTTACACAATTATCCTTGCGAAGCCAAAACGTGTCAGCTAGTGGTTAATAAAATAACAAAAGTTATTTTTAAAGCAAACTTTCAAACCTTTAATGTGAAAGACGGTATTAATCAGTACATATTCAGAATAGGTGCATGAATGTAAGCAGTAATTAACTGAAAACAACATGGCGTCTAGCTGGTGGCATTTAAATTAGCAGAGTTAATACTATAAAGAGCATACGGAAAATTGAGAGGGTACATTACGCGAGCGCCTCATTTTCTTAAAGGTTACGTACCTATGCATAAATTCCTGGCACTCATACAGATTGTTTACTTTGGAATTCATAAATGCAACTTTTTCACTTATTAAGACAAGACCAACTAGAAAAGTAAAATGTATTGTGTAATACGGGGAAGTTTTCTGCCTCGGTATCTATCCCAGAAGTAAATTGAATAGCTTGAAGACATTATATAAATTCAACGTCATCCTATAAATTCATGTTTCTGTTCTTACAGAATATTTTTGTAATATTTTTTCTTGGAAAATACAGCTCAATTTTGTAAAAGCACCCATTATGCGTTTACGAACAAGGAATTTTTGTCAAGTAGAGCATAACTAATCTGGAGCTGCCATCTGAGCTACCTATGTTCAATTTATTCCGTGTTCAAGAATAATCCAACGAAATATACAAATAAAAAATTAACTACGGTCAGTTAAAGTGCCAAAGTTTGCTGAAATTTCTAGAGCTAATTGCTGGATCGGGTTTAAAGATTATTCGTTGGAGCTACAGATTTTCTATGAATAATGCAACTTGTTCTTTGAAATAAGTGGTAATAAAACTTTAAGACCTAAAAGTAAGACTCAGCTCATTATAGTTTTAATTTATTTAAGACGTGCAATAGAGATTTGTAATTTTTTTAAATTATGTTTTAAATTAGCTATATATTTTTGCGGGGTTATGTCCCTAGATGGTTATCTAGGGCATACTTATGGTGAACCCAATGGAATGTCAATGATCCTTCACTATATTATAACTTTATATTTACTTAATTATAAATGATGTATGTACGGAGCTGAATGGCACTCGCTCAGTGGCAATTGGCCAAGCAAGTTAAACTTCTACGCAATCCGTGGGGTTCATCTATATCTATAATATTATAAAGAGATAATGTTTGTGAGGTTGTAACCTCTGAATATACTTAACCAATTCTGAGAACTCTTTCACCAGTAAAAAGCCACATTATTTGTCAGTGGCATAGGTTATATATAATCACGCTACTACCCAAGGGAGCGGAGCAATAATCATAAATGTTAACAAATCCGACAGATTCCCATATAATGTATAAAACTAACAAGGGTGGGTTAAAGGGGTGCAAAGTGGGTTACAAATAAAAATGGGGCAAATCCGGGGAGGGCCAGTTATAATATCGTAAAGAGGAAAGATTTGTTTGTTTTTAATCGGTAAACTCCGAATTTTCTAAACCGATTTTTTTTAAAGTCTTCCATTTGAGTGGTACATTATCTCTGAGTTTAATAGGCTACTTTTTATACCAATATTCCCAAGGGATTAGAACTCTACGCATTCGAATTCGCGGATAACAGCTAGTATTTATATATGTAATCATTGCAGTATAATATCTTCTCATATATAAAACTCTTAGTCCTGAACCTCTAAGTCAATCAGTCGATTGACTTAGAGGTTGTCTCAAAGCCTAAACCGCTGGTCCTAGAGACTTGAAATTTATATAGAGTGTTTGTTTATGGGCGTAGAGGTGTACTAAGAAACGATTTTTCGAAATTCAGACCCTAAGGGCCAAAAAAGGGGCAAAACACACTTTCTTATAACTCAAGAACGGCTGAACAGAATTTCATGATCTTTGGTTTTTGAATTTGTCTCGATCGCCGAATAGCAGCTATCACAATTAAAATGTGGTAAATTCACGAAATAACGTAATATTAAAGAAAATACAATGTATTATGGCGCTAATATCGCTAACAAAATTGTTGGCATGACAACGGAAATTAAAAGTGATGGTGTCAATGACAATGGTCATATCAGTTGTCATTATATAAATAATAGCCTTCCGCCCGCGTGCATCTCGGTTAACGGGACCTTTGCTCATATCTTCGGTTCTACTCAACCGATTGCGATCAAACAAACGTAAAATTTTAGGTCTGAGTAAGCCCTTTCTAACAAAAAAAACCGCCTCAAAATCCATACAGTAGTTTTTGCGTCCATCGCGGACAAACAGACAAACAGACAGGAAATTCAAAAAAAATATTTTCGTGTTCAGTATCGTTAACATAACATAACCCAAGTATTTTTTTTAAATATCTCCAATGTACAGACACGACCACTTTACAATTATCTATCAGTATATATATAAATTGATTGCGTTTTTAGATTGTTTTCCATCGTGTTATTTTATAATGCAGTAGAAGTAGGCTCAAGTGGGAGAAGCTGGTGGGTGAACGGCTCGCGGTTCAGGTAGGATTTAGTCCCGAGAAGTCCTGGCTTAACATCGTGGAGGGCGACATACGTGCCAATGGTCTCACTACCATCTATTGTTAGAGAAGAGATGGATTTTCAGGAGTAGTAGATATATTATATTAAAGGGTTGCTATTACTACTGTACCTACACAAATTAATAAAAACGATTCCGCTTTATTATTTATTATTAATATATAGATATATATAGATATATTAATATCATAAAAAATCATATCCTGACTAAAGATTGTGCCGAATGTGCAGGTATTGTATTGGTATGTACTTTGTAAGTGCCATACTTCGCTCATAGCACAACAAAAGGAAGTCAATAGGTTATCAGGATATAGTGTCCAATGAATTTTATTCGGTAGGTATTCAAGTGGGTTCGGTATTCAGATAAAACAATACCGTAATTTGATGTGTTGGTTCCCGGTGGAGTACCTAGAATAGGGCCATCCCACCTCATCTTGTGGGTGTGTTGAAGGGGACTAAGGTGTTCTCTACAGTAAATAATTATACAGCCATGACTAAGTGCCCGTTTGACGGCAACAGGCTCGCTCCCTATTACGTGGGACCGAATGTGGGTGTTAATACGCCTCTGCCTAACCTTATCTGACACCTAAGCAGATTGACAACATGTACTTGACATCACAAGATCTGGGTACCAAACCAATCATGCGCTAACATGGTAAAATTAGCTTTCCGCCTGCGTGGTTGTCGGCTTCCGTCACCAAAAGTATTTATGAGCTTTTATTTAAAAAATAATCTATTATCATTTCTATAAACTGGTCCTACGAGGCAAAGTGATTCGAAAGAATGATGTAATTCGGGGTTCCTCTTAGATTTATAATTGTCATTTTAGTGTCTAGAATCTTTCTTCAGTGCCTTAGATGCAACGGAATTTAGCAATGCCTGCATGAATTCTTTGTTTCTTTTTTTTTGAAAGGCAAAGAGAATTTTATTATTACTAGCTGATGCCCGCGGCCTGCCCATAGTGATTTTTTTAAATTACAAACTTTTTGAATTGAAGAACTTTTCTTTACTTAGTTTGATTGTGTCAAAATTGACGATTAGAACGTGCGCTAATTTCACATGGTTTCATCTGTTGTCACCAAGTTGTCACAGTTGTGCGTGCATTGGAGTAATTTCGTCATTATAAAGCTTAGCAATAGATATTAATTGTATTGTATAATAATATTGTATTTTATTGTAATTATTCGTAGTATTGTAGTGTAGCAGTATTGTATTGTATAGTATTGTAAGCGTAGTTTAGTAATTGTAGTATTGTATAGTATTGTAAGTAGGTAGTGTAAGCGTAGTGCTGTAGAGTTTTAGGCCCGAATATGGCTCAGGAACGACTCAATATTAATGGCGAAATGGTGAGTCATACCGTTATACCTATTGTAGGTGATGGGGCTTGCCTATTTCGAACATTGGCTTATTTGATGTTTGGAACTCAAGACCGGGCAAAGACTGTTCGCGAAAAAATTGTCAGGTATGTAGTGGCTAATTGGATTTTTTTGGGATATTGTCTTATAATGCAAAATCTAATGGAGACAATTTTACCACAGCGGCAGAGTATTCTATCGATATGTTACAACAATCGACATGGGGTACGGCATGTGAGTTAGAAGCCGCGGGGCAGGTCTACAACTACATATTTGAGGTGTACCAAAATGGACCAAAACCACTTTATAGTTTAATAATGGATTTGCATCCAAAACATAGTCATTTTATGGATCACATACGAAAATACAATGGCGCATTTCAAATGACGTCATTTGGTGGCAAACAACCTGTACAAACAGGATTTTCAACAACTTTTAGAGTTCAAGGTCAGGTCTATCATTTAATTGGGAACTTAATGCCTATGCCCCAATCAGAACCCAAATTCTTGCAAATATACTTTGTCGGCGAAGATAACAGGGAAGTTAACTTAAGATGCTCTAATTATACCGATATAGAACCAAATTTAGTTAAACATCTTCAAAAGATGTTACATGAAGTCAACCCATATATTTAAGATTTCAAAACAGCGTTAGATAAAGCACCTGCTTCTTGCAATAATTTTCAAGTTGTAATTCACGCTGATAAACGAATATCTGGGGGACAAAGGGGTCGTTTTAACACTCCAACAGCTAATGAGGTGGCATTAGTTATGGCAGGTGAACAATTCAAATTTCAAGATATCATTTTAGAAAGTCGTGGACAAACATTGAAAAGAATCTATGAAATTCATAGGTCTTATGATGCCCTTCAATACCCATTGATTTTTTTGCCGTGGCGAAGATGGTTACTCAATACATTTGCCACAACATGATCCAAATACAAAAAGACCACTGACAAAAACCATCTCGGCAGCAAGTTTTTATGCTTATCGAATTATGATTAGAGAAGCAGAGGATAACCATCTTTTATATTTTCGGTCTCTATTAAGTCAATTTTTAGTAGACGAATATGCCAAAATAGAAACAGAAACGCTCAATTTTATACGTAATAATCAGTCAAAGTTACGTGTTGACGAGTACATCCATTTAAGAGACGCTGTGGGCAGGGAAGACACAAATAATTTCGGGCAATTAGTGGTATTAAAGACGCCATGACATACGTCCGTCACTACGGGCGTCCTGACCTTTTCATCACTTTTACATGCAACCCTCGCTGGAAAATAACAAAAAATTTGTTCCCCGGCCAAAAACCGCATGATCGCCATGATATAATAGCTAGGGTTTTCCATCTGAAAGTAAAAAAAAATATGAACATTTTGATTAAGGGAAAAATATTCGGTGAAGTACGATGCTACATGTACTCGGTGGAGTGGCAAAAACGAGGACTGCCGCACATTCACATACTTTTATGGCTCATGCGTACTATTACTTCTGATCTAATTGACAAAGTAATTTCAGCGGAAATTCCAGATCCTGACAGTAAGCTATACAAAATAGTGAAATCAAACATGATCCATGGACCGTGTGGCAACATTAATAACAAAGCACCTTGCATGAAAGAAAACAGATGTTCTAAAAACTTCCCTAAGTCTCTAATAAATGAAACACAAACCGGTGATGATGGCTACCCGTAGTACAAAAGGCGTTCTCCTGATGATAGTGGCTTTGTAGTTAATAAACAAGGTATATATTTGGATAAGCGGTGGGTAGTTCCGTATAACCCTGTATTATTAAGAACTTTTAATGCACATATAAATGTGGAATATTGTAATTCCGTGAAATCAATCAAATACATTTGTAAGTATGTTAATAAAGG
This sequence comes from Cybosia mesomella, assembly GCA_946251805.1. Classification (NCBI taxonomy): domain Eukaryota; kingdom Metazoa; phylum Arthropoda; class Insecta; order Lepidoptera; family Erebidae; genus Cybosia; species Cybosia mesomella. The sequence continues at coordinate 19,896,464 of OX276390.1, read as the reverse complement.
ATCCGACCAGGCTACGTTTGCCCTAGAAAATAAAAAAAGATGAAGTTAGTATTTACGAAAATGGAAGGTACATAAGTAGTTCAGAAGCTGTGTGGCGAATTGTTGGGTTTCCTATTCATGAACGTTTCCCCTTCTGTTATACATCTGGCCGTTCATTTGGAAAGTGGGCAAAGAGTCTACTTTAATAGTGATAATGTAGCTGTTAGGGTTGCATATCCACCTATAAGTACGCTCCTTGGCTTTTTCAATTTGTGTCATACAGATGAATTTGTTTAAACTTTACTATACACAAATGTACCAGCATATTACGTGTGGCAAAACAACAAAAAAATCGAAAGAAGAAAAAAGGGAGGCAATGTCGAGGGCTGGCCTGGCATCAAGAAAGAACATGTTTTAGGCCGAGCTTATACGGTGCATCCGAACAATGCAGAATGCTTTTACCTCCGCATGCTGCTACATGAAGTTCGAGGTCCAACTTCATTCGAGGCGTTAAAATCAGTTGACGGATTAGTATATTCAAAATTTCAGGCGGCTTACAAGGCACTGGGCTTGCTTGAAGATGACAAACTCTGGCATGGGACGTTGGAAGAGGCTGCACTAAGCAAATCACCTTCTCAGTTGCGAGATTTATTTATAGTTCTGCTGCTGTTTTGTCAATTATCAGATCCAATGAAATTATGGGAAAAATTTAAAGATCATTTAAGTGAAGATTTTAAATACCAACTGGAAAGGCTGCAAGATTGTAATATTGGGCATTTAACTGATGAAGCATATAACAAGGGCTTATTTGCTATTGAAGAGACTATTTTAGCATTAGGTGGGCGTGCCTTGAAAGAATATGGGTTACCAGAACCAAGTAACCCGCAGAATATAGGAAACAAAGAATATTTGAGAGAGACTAATTACGATGTTTTAACTTTGGATAGATATGTGAACGATAACATAGCAACAATGACTTTAGAACAAAGGGCAGCTTATGAAACAATACTATCGAGTACAGATGCAAATGTGGGAAGTATTTTCTTCTTAGATGCTCCAGGCGGTACGGGCAAAACTTGCCTAATCAATTTGATTTTGGCTAAAGTAAGGAGCACTAAAGGCATCGCTTTGGCTGTAGCATCGTCAGGTATTGCAGTGACACTACTGGAAGGAGGTCGAACAGTGCATGCAACTTTTAAACTACCACTTAATTTAACACTTTGCGAGACTCCGGTGTGCAATATTTCAAAGCAGAGTAATTTAGCAGAAGTACTCAGAAACACAAAAATTATTGTTTGGGATGAAAGTAAGAGGTATCGAAGCTTTAGACAGGACTTTGAGAGACATACGGGGAAACAATAGCTTGATGGGTGGCATAACTTTTTTGTTGGCAGGGGTTTCAGACAAACTTTACCAGTGGTACAGAGAGGAACTAGAGCCGATGAGATTAAAACTTGCCTTAAGAAATCTGCATTGTAGGCTTCCGTGAAAATTCTCAAATTAACTAAAACTATGAGAGTTCACCTAAATGGTGATGTAAATGCTGGTAAATTTGCAGATATTCTTCTTCAATTTTTTTTTTTTTTTTTTTATTTAATTATTTACACAATAATACATAAACAATATAAATTAGCACACCAAAAACCACGAAGGGTTTGTGCGGAGTACCATGCATTCTGTTGATACAAAATTAAATTATTTATCGTATAAAGCAACTTAGACTCCCAACAGCACTTAAACCAATAGGTAGTTCAAGTGAAGTGGTAGGGGTGTGTGTTGGGTAACCTCCTCGAGTGTCGCTCCGATTCCGATCCGGCTGCAGTCCGGGGGGAACGGAATCGGAGCGGCCGGTACACCCTGGGCGGCGGTCAATGGCTTCCCCTTCACCCCTTCATAGGGTTGGCATTGATCGTCGGCCAATACCCAACGTGGCGGGAACACATCGCTCTCCGTACTCCTCTGCTTTCAGAGGAGACAGGATGAGCGATGCTGTTAGTGGTGAGATGGCCCAGGGTCAGCCGGGGTGCGAGGGATATGCTCTATGGGTAACCTTACACCCCGGCGTCTGAAGACCCGAGACGGCGTGCGGTTTTAGTCGGTGCAAGCCCGACATAACCTCCCCCGCTGGCCGGCGGGGGGGTATCCGAAGGGATTTCCGCACGATAAAAAAAAAAAAAAAAAAAAAAAAGGTAGTTCAAGTGACGCCGCAAACCTAAGTCACTTCATTTTACATTTACATTTTATATTTACTTAATTTATTTAACATGCGCGGAATAAGGTACATGGTCGTCCTCTCACCGTAGACATTCACTGCCTTGACTGTGATTAGTTTTTTATTTATTTTCTGACGCGTTTGTATATTGTGCGATATTTCTTTTTGGCAGCTTTTATTAAAGAACTGTTCTTTAAGGAGACTATAGTTGGACATAGTGTGTGTGGGGAGAACCTTACAAAATTTGTAAAGTTCGTATTCATTATTTCTATACCTTTCTTTAATGTTAAAGGGCACGATTTTCTTTAATATTCTCATTTGAATTCCAAAGATTCGGTCAAGGTAGGACTTAAACGTTCTCCCATAGCTCGTTATGCCATACCCGATTACTGAGTCCACTAGTGCATTATATAGCATGAGTTTCACCTTAAAGGGTATTCTATCTTTAATTATGTAGGTATAAATTGGCAAGAAAGGCTCTTAGTTTTCCACATACGTAATTAATGTGTGGTAGCCAATTAAATGTCTTGTCAATTATTAGACCTAAATACATATGTTCCTCAACGAACTCAATTTTTGGGCAGTTACACCAAGCATTGTTAGTTTTATGCAAACAGGTGTGATCATGAGCCACTAGACTTTCTCGAATATCAGGCGGAGTTCTTCTGTAAGGAGAAAATATATGAAGAAGTTTCGTCCTGGCAGCGTGACCATTATCGTGACACCATTTGTTTAACTTGTCAAAGTCTTGTTGCATTTTTAAAAGCGCTGTTGAGACATCATGATCTGCGATGATTAACCAGGTATCGTCAGCATATTGGTATGAATTGCAATTGCTGATGACATTATTCATATCATTGACATATGCAATAAAATGGAGAGGACCGAGTACAGATCCTTGAGCTGTACCAACATTGACCTTAACGGTTTTACATAAGGTATCATTTACATTGACACAGTATGACCTATCCTGGAGATAGTTTTCACACCATTTAAGCAAAGGTCCACGGATGCCAGACTTGTCAAGCTTTTTTACTAGCTTCGTGTGATTCAGTGTGTCGAATGCGCGTGAAAAATCAATGAAAAGCGCTAAAACATGTTTTTGCGAATTTAAGGACGTATTTATTTCATCTGTAAATTTAGTCAACAAGGTGGTAGTGCTCTTATTAGGTTGAAAGCCAAATTGATTACTACAGATAATACTGTTGTCTTTGTAGAAGGTATGTATTTGTTCAGTGAAGAATTTCTCCACAATCTTATTAATAGTTGACAGTAATGTAATAGGGCGGTAATTTGACATGTCATGTTTGCCTTTTTTATATACTGGGCGAACACAGCCACAATTCAGCTTCTGCGGATGCTTTCCCGTTGCGAGACTGGTATTAATGAGATTAGCAATAGGTATAGAAATTTTTTGGCTGATATTTTTAATATCCAGAAATTTGATCTTGTCTTTCCCAGGTGCTTTAAAGGTAGCGAGTTTATTTATAATTTGGTTTATCTTGTATGGCGTTGCTTTTTTAACTAACATGCTGACTTTAGCGTTTTGAAAGTAGTAATTTTCGTCGAGAAGAGGTATGTTGCACTTAGGTAGTAATATGTTAACTGAGCTTTGAAATTCGTTAGAAAACTTATTGGCTATTTCATAGGAGGAAAGATTATGATCGCTAAATGCCTTTGAGATTATTTTATCGATTGTGGGACCCTTCCACAAATGGAGTTAATTAATTGCCAAAGTTTTTTATGATTAGTATAGTTTTGTCTAATGATATTTTTATAGTAATTGTTTCTATAGTATTCAATTGTTTTATGAACTTTGTTGCGCAATTTGTTATATTGCAGTCTCTTAGGCAACTATTAGTGGGGTCCGATCTCTATAGTGCAAACAGTTTGTCTCTCATTTCACATAAGTTAGTAATATTCTGATTATTCCAGGGTTGCTTAAAACGCGTGAGCTTGTGAGTGTTATTAGTATGGAGAGATTTGTTGCTAGCACTATGAAAACTATCTTCGATAAATTTATATACTAGGTTAGGACAGTTCATACTATCGGTGAGATACCAATTTATACTATTAAGTTCTTTTTGTAAGATAAATAGGTAATGGTGTTTATCCTACTGATTGTGGCATGATTACTATAACAGATGCGTTGTGTATAGTTGTGGCAACTGTTCAAGAGCTTATCAACTATATCTATCCAAATATTAAACAAATACGGGAGAAGTCTATGGACTGGTTTTGTGAAAGAGCTATTTTAACTCCTAAAAATGATCAGTACACATTAATGATGTATTACTGAATTCGGTAGATGGTGAGGAACGCCTTCCCAGCCCTTCACATTGAGGACCATAAGAGCTCACCGCATGAGGCCAGTTTTGGCTAGCCGCCAGCGGTGGTCTCCACACCTTCCCTGCCCTTCAGAGTGTCACCACGTTAAAACGGATTCATACAAATGCCGCCGAAATAATATTTTGTCATACCTTAGGTTTCTCTCAATGGATTACAATTAAACATAATATCGCAAATTTGAATATAACTGAAATATTTGTAATGAAATAAGCTCTTAAATATCGTTTAGCCGTTTATGCATCCATTGCGAATAAACAGTCATGAAGTAAAAAAAGAATTAAATTCGGAAACATTCATTTTACGTTATCAAGAAAAATGTCTTTAACAAACCCAGTAAGTTTGAATATAAGACCAATTTTGTTTTTTTTTTCCAATTTATGTTCAACCATCTTCCCAAAATAGACAATAATGTTTCCAATGCTAAATTGGAGTGCGCCATCTTGAATCTTGAACCAATTGCGGGAAAGCTGTGCCCCTTTAACCTACCAAAATACGAGGCCAGTTTTAGCTAGCCACCAGTGGTGGTCTCCACACCTTACCTGCCCATCACAGTGCCACCGCATCAGGCCAGTTTTGGTAAGCTGCCAGCGGCAGCGGTGGTCTCGACACCTTCCTTGTCCGTCACAGTGCCACCGCACAAGGCGAGTTTTGGCTAGCCGCCAGCAGTGGTCGCCATACCTTTCCAGCCCATCATAGTGTTATCACGAGTGGTCAGCGCATCAGGCCAGTTTTGGCTTGCCACCAGCGGTGAAGGAGAGAGAGGACAAGATACTCAAGAGCGCCTCCGAGATTGCCATCATCAGGATAGAAGAAGAAAAAGATGGTGTGGACTTCGATCTGATTTTATCACTTCGCAGTTTGACCATTACAGACAACAAATTAAAAATAGCCATTTCGGCAAAGTTGTGTAAAAATCATTTAGGTATATTAAAATTAGAAATAAATACATTCGTTCTTCAAATTTATTTATTTATGTAGATGTACATCCATATTACGAACTAGCTGTGCCTCAGTTTTATTCGTTTGTGTCGCTATTATTAACTAACTGTGCCCGCGACTTCGTCCAAGTGGACTTAGTCCAAGTTCAAGCCCATAGTAGCCATAGTCCAAGTTATGCCTTAATTCATTTCAGCTCTTCTTTATCCTAGCGTTAATTCCCAGTCGCATCCGAAGCTTTTCACCTCGGAGCCTGGAGTCCGCTTTACCAGTCTTATCTGCGGATTTGGCAAGACCTCGATATTTTCCGTGAAGCGACTGCCATCTGACCCCCACAACCCAATGGTAACATTAGGCAATATCGAAGCATTGCAGTTAGGCAGTTTATTGTTGGACTTTTTAGGGCTCCAAGCAAATACCCTCCACTTCGGCAAATACCATTTACAAACAGACAGAAAGACATACAATTTTTTTTAAATAACAATTTGGTTATTATAATTGTATTGTGTACCTATAGGTACTTTCATATTATGCATTTATTAAAAAGTGTTATTTTAATGTTACAAACAGACACTTCAATCTCATTTTATTTGTATAGAAAATGCACATTCGTTCACATTTAGTATAAGGAATTATATAATGTAAAGACGTCTTGAAAAAAAATGCCGCAGTGGAGTTTGTTGCGCCGTTTCTTCTCCACTAGCGCCTAGGAAGCGGTGATAAACTTAGCTTAAGTAAAATAGACGTCCATGTTTATTATTATAATGAGAATAAAATATTACATTGAACATTGAACATTATTATTATTGAAACAAAATAACCCGATCCTACTTCCTAAACAACTAATTTCATAAATATGGGAAGCTTTAAAAAAATCTTATTGTACATAGAGATATTATATTGTTCATACAGAGATAAATATTATAGTAGGAAATAACACATAGGCCAGCTTATGTGCTTATTATAAATGACCATGAGTTGCGGGAAACGGGATCAGAAATTCACGCGGGCAGAGCCGCGGGCAATAGCTAGTATATACATATAATCATTGCAGTAAATAAATACTCGAGCCTCTGCAGTATCCCTCCCGTACTGCAATACCTCTGTAGTACGGGGAACGTATTTCTAATAAATTCTGGGGATATTTTTAAATTTAATTTTAGGCATACTGGGACAAACTACATAGCTCTATCTAGAGCCAAATCAAGCATAACTTGAAATGGCGAAATAAAAAAGTATAGTTTGCAAAATGTGAATATATTATAGAGTGTAAAAGAAATAATATTCAGGTTCTACAGATTAGCCCACAAGTTTAATGTGTCGAGATTAAGTGACGGTTAGGACGACGGCTATAATTGCCCATCACGAGATAAGCTTGCGGTCACACATTGAATTAAATCTATCCAACCCACGTCAAGATAATCCCTTTATCAATAATTATTATCACGCCTTGAAGTTATGACAACTCAGTAAATGTTTACATACCTTCAAGGCTGGATGCTTGTTGATGGAAATCCGATGTTTATATTATATGCAAATTAATTTTCAATATCTATTCTGGTTGACGTTTTTATCCCACTATAACGACTACTATGCCTACTAAAAGATACTATGGACTGCACACAGGCAAAGAGGGTGTATGAAGCTCCACCAAGATCTGAGGACCCCAACCAGGTGACCTGCTAAGCGCTTCATGATAACAGAGGATGCTTTGGCGCAGGCCTTCCTTTATAAGCCTTTTCTGGGAGATCAGACGGCAGTAAAAACCAATCAAATGAAGAGAAAGAGTAAAATAACGGACCCTGAACTTCTAAGGCAACCGACACATTCTAGTGCTCTTATATAATCACAATACAAATTTCATTAAATCAATTAAATGTTGCAAGAGGAGTTGACTCAGCTTATGTTGATAAGAGACCATGAGAATATTTATTTCAAAAAGATCTCCCGTTGCATTTGATAACGGTTCACAAAAGAAAAATATAGAAATTACTTGCGTAGCGTTGTGTTTTTAAAGTGAGTGCCTTGTTGCTATATATAATGCTCGGATTTATAGACAAAAGCAAAACATAATTGTCTCCTTCTCTAGTATCTAGTAAAAAATATTTATCCCTTTGAAAATTCTTATGCTTACGGCACACATCCCGTCAATTTGTTCCGTACTCGCCTCACGAAAATTTGTCCCGCACAAAATAATCCTTCTTGCTTAATTTTTTATTTCGTTTCCTAATGTATTTGTTATCAGTTTGTGTGTTTAATATTATATATACTTTACAACAGATTTTTTCATGATATATATATATTTTTTTCAAGTGAAAACTTCTTTAGCGTCGTTGTGCACTATTTTTGTAATGGGTAAAAAAGGTTAAACTCGCGTCAGTAAACACGTGACCTGATCGTAAGACAACAAATATAGAAGCGCTAATTTCACACTGTAATTAATAACCTTGGTGGTGCGTTCGTTTAATGAGTGGTCGTTGCCTTCATCAAGACTGAGATCGATTCCGACCGAGGCCCAAGAAACACTTTTTGTCATCATATAACTTTTTGTAATATTTATTCCATTTTGTGCCATAAATCTATTGCTATAAAATGGAAATTAAACAAAGTGCATCTATTAATGAAAAAATTGACGAAGAAATAGCGAAAGAAAATGAGTGAGTACTTTATACTTATATTAGCGATGATGGTTCTGGTAATAATGATGGTGAAAAAGTCGTTGAAATTATGGATGGAAGTTGATTTCTCTGAGAGATAAACTTTTTAATGTAAAATAATTGTAATAGTTCTGAAGTGTTAAATTTTTAATGTAATATAAATTGTCATGTTTGTGTACGATAGCGCAATAAATGAATATTGTATGTTACCACATAAATGATAGTACTTTTATACTGCTAATTAAAGCAATTCGTGCAAAATTATTCCCTAACCATTCCAAAATATCAAAAATGCTAATATTAATATTCAAGTTTTCACTTCTGCCGGCACTCCCGGAGTTTTTTTTTAAATCATCCTTTTCTACCTGAGAAATATGATGTACATTCAGACGTAAACCAGCTGATCAGTGAATATGTTTGTGGTTTAATCTAAATGCTTTTTATTATAATTTGAAAGTGTTTCATTTGTGTTCATGATATCATTTTATGCTACACTTACTTTAAAAGTACCCTAGTACTTTTCAAAAATAAGGTACAATGTATGTTATTACTTCCGTAGAAATATGCGGCTGACAAAAATGTATAAAAATACATTGTTAACTTGCTAAGCGGGAAACAAAACTTCCATAGAAATATGCGGAAGAGAAAAGTGTATGAAAATCCATTGTTAACATGTATTTTCCTAAACACTTTTATCTTCTGCTTAACATTAAGCAGAAGATAAAAGTATATGAAAACGCGTGTCGGACCTCAAACTATACCCTCATTAGTAATCGGTCCATTTCTCCCCTCGATGAACAATTTTTTAAGTGCTTTGACTTCATATTGTTCAACTTTAGAGTCAAAAAGAAGAAGTGAAAAGAACTTAAAACTCGGGAGAAATTCGTGAAAAAGAAACAGTATTCCGATTGCATCTCCACCAGGTCTAATCTAAATAATAAAAGCTGATCAGTGAATATGTTTGTGGTTTAATCTAAATGCTTTTTATTATAATTTGAAAGTGTTTCATTTGTGTTCATGATATCATTTTATGCTACACTTACTTTAAAAGTACCCTAGTACTTTTCAAAAATAAGGTACAATGTACGTTATTACTTCCGTAGAAATAGGCGGGAGACAAAAATGTATAAAAATACATTGTTAACTTGCTAAGCGGGAAACAAAACTTCCATAGAAATATGCGGAAGAGAAAAGTGTATGAAAATCCATTGTTAACATGTATTTTTCTAAACACTTTTATCTTCTGTTGAATGTTAAGCAGTATGAAAACGCGTGTCGGACCTCAAACTATACCCTCATTAGTAATCGGTCCATTTCTCCCCTCGATGAACAATTTTTAAGTGCTTTGACTTCGTATTGTTCAACTTTAGAGTCAAAAAGAAGAAGTGAAAAGAACTTAAAACTCGGGAGAAATTCGTGAAAAAGAAACAGTATTCCGATTGCATCTCCACCAGGTCTAATTGTGGACTTAAACTATTCAGGGATCCACTCAAACACAAATACGCGATTCATCTCGTTTCTTCAACTTTAATATTTAATTTCATGATTCTTCCGTAAAAAATCCCGAACTTCCCATATAACTTTTAAACTCTTAATTATTTATTAAGATTGAAACTTCCAAACAACCTTTCTTAGTGGATGCTTACAATGTAAAAGGCATCAACTACCAAAATTTCAACTTAGTAGCTTCAGTGGTTTAGGCTCTGCATTGACAAATCAGTCAGTCAGGATATGTAATTATAGTATAATGGAAATATACATACTCGTAGGTACACACAAGATAAGAAATTTCACAAGAAAAGCGACGCGAAAGCGCTATAAATCATTACGTCACTCAGGTCTGTCTGAGTAAAAGGAGTGATAATATACTTTAAAAGGAGTCAGAGGCGGATAGATTACTTTGGGTCGGTCTCTCAAGAGTCTATCCCATTGTACATATCTTGAAAATAACGTAAAATACCACTAAACAGATTCTGACAGGGTTCAGGAAATATCGGCATAGATATCGCACTTTTCTTGCATAGAATGTTTAGGGCCAAATTTTGTTATTGCTTATAAATCTCGAACAGTTGCGCGTAAAAACGTACTTTTGTTTTTTTTAGGGCATACTAATTTATAGACTACGAACCCCTCACAATATTATCTGTTGTTACAATCTAGAGGTTATAAACAATACGGTTATTTCTTTTTACAAAGCAAGGCGTAGCATGTGGACAGATAATTTAAACTTTTGTATTTGTTTTCTCACGGAAACGTCTTTCCTTGATGGTAAACCGCATACGATCCTGAGGGATATGACATTTTTTAAGATTGCCAACAAACTTAAGTGATTGCTTTGTCCCATTTTCTTCGATATTCATGTTAAGGCCTGCCTTGCCCTAGTGTGCACGGGGCCCTGCCAATAACTTCGGGGCCCAAGCCAACCTCACCTGCAAGCCGGTACACCTGCTGACTAACGAATACTATACTTTTATCTTGTCCGCTTAGTATGTCGTTGTCACTAGTCTTCGATGTCATTATAAGCAGTTTCCACTATATATATATATATATATATATATATATATATATATATATATATATATATATATATATATTGATTACAACGGATATACCGCGAAAGTACTGTTTTTCGTGCGGAAACATCATATCCCTTTGGATAAGCCGGCCCTTTGGATACTTGTTTTGTATGTAATTCTATCATTCATACAATTGCAATGAAACTTTGCTAAGTACCTAGGTGTAGGAAAAAAAAAAATAATAATCATTGCAATGCATGCCGGGCGTTAGATTAAGATTTCAGTCGATTCGATGTTCATACCTACACAGCTTTGCTCGTCGTTCGAGCAAGTAGGTAACTCTAGTCAATTAAGTCTCAAGCATAACGTGTTTGAGTGTAAAGTGTCACAATACTACTAACTACACAACAACTAACTGTGGCATGGCGGCAGTGCATTCGACTGCTACGTCGGGGGGCGCGAATTCGATTCCCGTTTAGTTCAAATATTTATATGCATGAATTTGTATATTTGCATTGATCTAGGTGTTGCCATATATAAATATACATGTACAAATTAACAAAAAAAGTCTGTAAGTATGTTTACCAGCAATCTGGAGCCCATATTATAAGCTGTACTTAAATGGGGTCTAAATTGTGTTGTGTCAAATGTCAAATAAAAAAACTACATACATCTATGAAATTATAAGTACGTATATTTATTTGGAAACCCTAATAATTTATATATTACTAGGTAAACATGAAATATTATTATGTGAATATATAAAATGGGTTTGAAACTACAATTAAGAGCTATTTTGGTTGTTTTAACAAATTAATTGACAACGTTCATGCGCCGTTTTTCACTATATTGTTGAGTACAACAATTAACATAAATAAACTGAGTGAGTAATTAAATTTATACTCTCCATTCCACTCCAGTTGTATGCTCCCAACACTAATTATAATTCTCATTTATGTACTGTAGCCGTTACCCAAGGCTTCAGCCTCGTGGAATACTGATCCCGTTCTTGCAATCCATAGGAACCTATTCCAGGGATAAAAAGCCTATGTGTCATTTCAGACTATAATCTATCCCTGTACCAAATTTCAGCCAGATCCGTTCGCCCGTTAGAGCGTGATTTAGTAACAAACATCGAAAGGTATAAACATCTTCACAAACTTACATATTTATAATATTACTAGGAGGTAGGATAGTAAAATAGGATAACATTTACATATACTCACACCTTTCTCCCTGCGGAGTAGGCAGAGACAACATCCCGCTATTGATATGTTTTGTCATCTCGTTAGACATTTTACGAGCTTCCTCTACAGTCACTAAACCTTTCATACAAGCCTTATTACTGACGGCTGACTTTCAATACGTCCAGTTGTTAAACGTTGAGTGATTCTAGTTCAATTAACTAGTTTCTCTATCTATATTACAATGGTACTCGTTTCGTGCTCATTTAACGACAATATGGTTGTTACGTCGAAACGTGTATATTGCTACGTCTCTGCATACCTTTTTTTTTCTTTCTGAAATCCCTTCGGGCTTGAACCGACTAAAACCGCACGCCATCTCAGGTCTACAAACGCCCTCGCACCCCGACTGACCCTGGGCCATCTCCGGTTACGAGATGCCCCCCTCGGGTTTATTCCTGGATATACCAGCATGAGTACATGAGAGTGCTTGTGGCAGAAAACTAACTTTTTCAAACAATGATGTAGTAGTGATAGCCGATTGGTCTAAATATTAACCTATCACATTGGCCGTTAATTTCCATTGGATATCACCAATTTTCCAAGGTGCGTATTAGAAATAATCACGAGTGTTGCAAGTGCCTGTATGTTACGGTAACCACTTACCATAAAGTAAGTAGTCAATAAGTAATTAAATAAATAATAAATTGTTTTAAAATTATTAGTGAGCCAATAATAATGAACAAAATATTATAAAAATTACAGAGAATATTGGTATTATTTAATTGGTAAAGATTAAGATCTAGAACAGGTGTTTAAAATCTTGATATATTAGGCGAATAATAATCGGTCAAGTGCGAGTCGGACTCACGTACGAACGGTTCCGTACCATTATCTATTCAATGGGAGCACCATTAATTTATTTCTAAATATTCTGTGAATATTTCAAGCATCTACCTGTTACCGTTATAAATATCGAGTAAAAACGGCAAAAAAAAACACGTTTGTTGTATAGGAGAACCCCGTGAATACTTATTTTATTTCAATTAAATTATTTATTAATTCAAAAATCGGAAAAAGAGTATATCGGAAAATCTCGAATTTCTGGGACGTGTCTAGCTCAGTTATTCAGATCATTCCCCCTATAAAGGACTGGTCGCGGTCAAGTCCAGTTTGATACGAATTTCTAAAATTGTTAGCAATAATAGATAGCGTCGACTACTTATTAAATGACATTTCATCGTATCGAATTAGCTACGGAATTAAACACTGTTGCCCGCATCAGATTATAAATTTATTCATGCTATCATTAAATTATAACTCATGCTGTGATGGAACGCCTTTGTTAATAACTACACATGTCGGGGTTTTGCGGTGCTTAAACAATGATATTTCCAAGCTTAATTAGTGTTTACAAACTTGGCACAAGCCAGAACAGTTAGCATGACTCGTGTTTTCGAGGAAACTCATGTGCATGTAATGGTTATCCATTATCTTAATACGATACCTTTTGTTTTTTGTATGCATAGTTTAAGTAAAACTAATTAAATCTGGTGCAAATAAAACATTGTTTTCATTTATATTGGATATAGAATAATCAGTTTACCATTCTTTTCAGGTACTATAATCTTTACGGGAATGTATGCATATTGCATAGGTATGTAACAGCTTAAACTAATGTTATTATCGATTCTGATTCTCTAATAGTATTGGTGTTATAGGTATCCTGTATATTATATGTTGGAATTTCAATTTCGAGGTTATTGGACCATATATAATATACCCACAAAATAATGGTATATGATATGCTTGCTCAATTGCAATGATTGAAAATTCTCCACCGATCTTTAAAGAATTTATGTCGATAAATTTCCGCACGGTAGTGCGTTTAAGATTTTCGTTTTCTAAATGAGAAGGTCTTACGATATCTAGGTAAAAGGCTCTCTGAGGAAAACGAAAATTGTTGTTTTGAAGTGCCATTTTGTTTATTTTTGCTTTGCTTTCATTTTCAAGCAGATCTGCAAATCTTGCACTGAAATCAATATTTGATCTTCATATTTTACCGTTGTTGTTGGGTTGTTTTAACTAACTGTCGATAGAAACTTAGACATTGTATTGTCGGAAGATTACGCGAATGTCACACATTGAAATAAAACTATTTTTAACGGCTTCTATCGCGATTTATTTGATGTTATTTTATAATTTACATTGAACCCGACGTTTCGGTTACTTTTCAGCAGCCATGGTCACGGGGAGACTTAGACATTGTGTTTAGTTTCGTCTTTGAATAAACTCATTGTGGAACACTGGAGATGCCAAATGTTAGAGCGCACTGATGCACTTTTTCTTTACTTACATTAGAGGAATTTATTCTTGTTACAATGTTTTGTTTTTTACAGTTATTCCTGCTGGCTCTCTTTATAGTGATAAGGCCAGCTCTCTTTAAGAATTGACCTATACCTCGTTGTATGCTCTTAGAGGGACTATTAAAGTGATAATAATACCTCAAATATCTTTCTATTTTTTTAAATATACTCATGTAGTTTTTTTTACTATTTTAGTAGTTTTTGACGGGTATACCTAGCGCATACCCGTGTAAATATTGGCCTAATTATAACTTTGCCGCAGGCTGGTAAAAAAAGTAACTTTAACATACGAATTGAAATTCCTGCACCGCAGGGAATTTTACAAACACACAACGCACATACAAACTAGCGCACGAAACAAATATGTTTGTTGGTCATACAAAGTTGGGGAACCGCAATTTTAAAGTCAAAGTTAAATTAAAATGAAAGTTTATTAATGTACACCATACACGTGTGGACGATGGCATAAATCGATCTACACTTATACAATAATAATACAATAACAGACTTTATTGAATATGACGCCCAAATTATAACTTTCAAACACAACTAATTTACATGATATTGTCGGAAATTACGCGAATGTTACACATTGAAATAAAACTATTTTTAACGGATTCTATCGCGGTTCTTTTGATGTTATTTTATATTTTCAATGTAAAATATAATGGATCAATGTGAAATATAAAATAACAGCAAATAAATCGCGATAGAATGCGTTAAAAATAGTTTTATTTCAACAACTAATTTACAGTTATATAATAGTACACATATATGTATTTCATCGTTACATTTTCAATCATTTATCATAAAGAAATAGATGTTTACATATAACATCGAAATCAATTCTACCCGGATCCCTAATATAATAGCGTGATAATATTTATTATCAACCGTTGAGTCTCTAATCGACTATCTTTTATACGTAGGTAACTCAGTAGCCCCGTGGGGGCCATGTCGAAACCGAAGATGGCCCAGGGTCATCCGGGGTGCGAAGGATATGCTCTATGGGCAACCTTACACCCCGGCGTCTTAAGACACGAGACGTGCGGTTTTAGACGGTTCAAGCCCGCTCTCGCTTGCCGACGGGGGATCCGAAGGGATTTCGACACGAAAAAAAAAGGAAAAAAAGGTATCTCAGTAGTTTTGAAATTTCATTTTATACTGGTCATCACCTTTCAGCTATAGCGTGATGATTTATAGTCCGAATGTTGACCATGTCCGACTTCTATCTAACTGCAGAATTTCATGATAATCTGCTTTGTAATAATAAACGAATGATGATTTTACCCTGCTGCTCCTATCCCACTTCTAATAGCGTGATGATATATAGCGCCGTTTATGACCATACTCTAGAAGAATGTTTATGCAAAATTTCAGCTAAATCTGTTGAGCGGTTTTCAAGTGATTCTCGGACATCGATAATAAATAGCAGACAAACAGATAAAAATTCTAAAAATCACATTTTTGGCATCGGTATCGCTCCTAGAACACAAAAATATTTTTTTTGAAAAAATATTCTATGTACACTTTTCACCTCGTTGCGATTTTATAATATTTATATAACATAACATAACGTAACGTAACGTAACAACATAACATAACATAACGTAACGTAACGTAACGTAACGTAACGTAACGTAACGTAACGTAACGTAACGTAACGTAACGTAACGTAACGTAACGTAACATAACATAACATAACATAACATAACATAACATAACATCACGCCTGTATCCCCGAAGGGGTAAGCAGAGGTGTATTATACACCCACGATTCGCCAGTTATGTTAAGGTCCCAATGTAATAGGGGGTGAGCCTATTGCCATCTATCTATCATCCATCATTATTAAGCGAGCGATAATTATCATTTATTAATGCACACATAACTACGAAAAGTCAGAGGTGTGTGCCCGGGGCGACTGGGGATCGAACTCGAGACCTCGTCTCAGCAGTCCGTTACGTACACCACTGGGCTATCGCCGCGTATAATTATATATTTATACGCGATATCATATTTATAATATATTAGGATTTTAATCCATTTTTACGTTCGGTAAAAGGAGTTCTCCGTTATTTTTTAATTTTAGAATTCCATACCCGAAGGGTCTTAAGGGTATTCTTTTGTTTAGGCTATATCACCCAACCTTTGCTTTTAACCTGATAAATTAAAAATGCCACATGAAGTTAAAAAGTATCTAATGGTTGTACCTTCACCTAATTTGATGAGGGGCGAATAGGAGTTTCTTAAAATCCAGTAATTTTCGTACAATACATGTATATAGTCCAGAGAATTTACTAAGTTTTATATAGGTAGGTCCGCCCGCCGTAAATGGAAACTTGACTGGTAGGTACCTACATTCGACAGATAATATTATATCTAACTATTTTTATATAGTAGTTTAGTAGTAACTATATAAAAAAGACTTAATGTGTTATATTTTGACTACAAAATTGATTTTAAAGTGCAAAATTATACTGCCTTACTGCAATAAAAGGCAAATTTCCTTGTCCTATTAACGAGTTAATAAAATTTAAAACCGCGAAGACTTTGACTTTGAAGACTTTGTGACTCGAGCAACATTCACAACCACATAATTTAATGCAATTTAGCTTTCGGCTTTCGAACAATAATAAATATCGAGAAATTAAGCAATTAGATAGATAGATAGATAGATATAAACTTTATTGTACACCAATCAGAATAAGCTTAGGTATCACGTAAACTTAAATAACATATGTACAAATGGCGGCCCTATCGCTAAAAGCAATATCTTACAGGCAACCTTTGGATGGACATGAATCCTAAATGAGCTAAATCGTACATTGGGTAGTTATTGGTGTAACAGGAAAGAAAAGAGAACTAACGTAGTCATATAATATAATAGATTGGATTACAAACACGTATTGCAATGTAGTAGGTACATACACCTACAAATAAGCATACAATGTTACATAAATACGACACCTATATATAATCGTACATAATATAAATCATTAATATATACATACTAAATTTACATACATACATACTAAACCTACATATAATACTTTAATACCTCGCACGAAAGTTAAGACAGCACATAACGCGAACAAGGAATGGGGGAGACTATTGGCCCAGGTTAGTGTTCTTTCGTCATCCTTTTGAAGATGGCCAATGATTGTGCCCGTCTAATCGATAATGGCAGTGCATTCCATAACCGTACCGCCTGTACAGTAAACGATTTATCATAAAAAATCGTAGAATGCCTAAGTACTGCCAATACCAATGATTCTGACGACCTCAAGGATCTTAAATGTGTGTCATTGAGGAACACGAAACGTTCTTTTAAATAAGTGGGAGTATTGGGATTGAAGAGAATACAATAAAGCAACGAAAGAATATGAGCATTCCGTCGAAGTCGAATTGGGAGCCACTTGAACAATTTGCGAAACTCTGATACGTGATCATATTGCATTGCGTAGACCAAATATAAATCTAATGCAAAAGTTTTGTAGGCGCTCAAGCTTATGGAGTTGCTCCTTGCAATTACTTCCCTGCATTTAGTTTTTTTAATTTTTACGCGAAAAATATATTTATAACTACAATTTTATTGTTTGATTTTAGTCTATTCTATAGTTATATTAGATAAATGTAGGAATAAAGCATAGTCAAGCATAGCAACTGATAGGTACATAGCGAAACCTCGAAACCGGACATGGCCCAGGGTCAGTCGGGGTGCGAGGGATATGCTCTATGGGCAACCTTACACCCCGGCGTCTGTAGACCCGAGACGGCGTGCGGTTTTAGTCGGTTCAAGCCCGACATAACCGCCCCCGCTGGCCGGCGGGGGGGGGGGTACCCGAAGAGATTTCCGCACGAAAAAAAAAATGTACATAGCGCTAGCCTATACTGGGTGACCTTGTACTCATCATCAACTTTTGAAACTTTGTCGTAATACTTACTTTTGATGCAGTCTGTAGTTCCCAAACTATATCATGATATATATTATGTGGTTGTGGTCTAAATTGTGACAAAGCCAAAGAAAACTTGTATCGTGTACATCCTGTAAAATATGTAAAGATGCTGAATTTCAAAAAGTCATCATCCTCATCTTCGCGTTAATTCCGGTCGCATCTGAGGCTCTCGCCTCAGAGTCCGGAGTCCATTTTCCGGGTCTCACATCTCCACTTCGCACGTTTTTGGGCATCCATGGAAGTGAGACCATTGGCACGCATGTCATGTTTTACGATGCCAAGCCAGTACTTCTTGGGTCTACCCCTCTTACCGGGGCCCAGCGCGGCAGTGAAGACGGCATGGCCAAACATTTTTTATCCAAATAACCTGGCAGTTGATTGAGGCCGCAACAGCGAAGGCGACTCTCCTGTATTTTATCCGGCCAAGTAGACTGCTGAGAATGTACTGGAGTGACGTAGGTAAATAATCATAGACAACTGTTCGAACAACAACCATAAATCGGTTCATTGAGAGTCGAGGGGATTCAGAGTTCGTCACGCGATCCTCACGCGTGACTCCACACATCAACCGCACTGACATGACGTGACACTTAGTTCCTTCTTGTGTCGCTCTAGCAACGACCACGCTTCGCAGCCGTGTAAAGGGACAGGCCTAATGATGGTTTAATAGACCTGCCCCTTCAACCTAACTGGCATTTTGGGGTCACAAAATGATACCAGTTATCTCACGCCATTTGGCCCACAGGGTGCATTTTGCATACGTGCTTTGATGTCGCAATAAAATTGATGTCACCAGTCGCGTGAAGTACACATCAACCAAGTCATTGCCTACACGGATGGATGTGGGATCTATCAAGTTGAATGTACTTGGTCTTCGACACATTAAGCTTCAAACTGCCTTTCTCAAGCGCCTCCTTCTACGTCTTCACACATTGCACCAATATGCCTCAGTCCACCACCGACATCTGTCACCAATGTAGGTTGCTATTATAAATTTAAATAGTTAATATTTAATTAGAACGTTTAATACCACGCTGAACAGAAACACGTTAACGACTTTCCTGTGACACTTCTCCACGTTGGTTCAAGAACGATGACATCTATTCAGCTTCATCTGACCTTCTAATCCTGAGAGGAAAGTCTCCGCCAGAGCCTCATCCGTCAATCAACAGGTGTACCAGGTTGCAGATGAGGTTGCCTGCGACCCTGAAGATCTGGGGCCGTGCAAAATTCCTAGGATTATAACTTCACTACTTCATATTATAAAACTAAGGAAATCCGCCAACGACGTGGCGGTTTATCTGAACTGTACTAATTACCGAATGGATTATCATCCTGTTTTTACAAAATGACGAAATAGGCTTTGATTTACTATGTCTCCCGTGCCAACTAAGAATAGGATCACCGAATTTAGGTGAAATACCGAATCGCAAATGTCCGTGCCAAGAAAGAAATGGTAATACAAATTCTCATATAGTATATAATCATAATCATAATCTGCATTCATTTCATTTGCGAACTCAGGTACAATTAGGTATAACATAGCTTTCAAAAAGTTTGGTCATTCCGTATTCCACCCACAAGGCACGCCAATTTTCAATTTAATAAAATTAGAAATTAAAAGTCAACCAAGTAGCACAACTAATTAAATAATGAGAAGAAATTCAAATTTAAGGAATCTCAATGTAGAAAAATATGTTAGAATGAAATTAAATAATGAATAATTGCAGAATAATAGTAGTCGCATTAATTACAAATTGACTTTTATTCGTCTATAGCTTAGTATGCCTTTGTTACAAGTAAGTGAACGACATTTTTAGGGTTCCGTTGCCAAATGGCAAAAAACGGAACCCTTATAGATTCGTCATGTCTGTCTGTCTGTCCGTCCGTACGTCACAGCCACTTTACTCCGAAACTATAAGATCTATGCTGTTGAAACTTGATAAATAGATGTATTCTGTGAACCGCATTAAGATTTTCACACAAAAATAAAAAAAACCAACAAGGGTCCCCATACTTAGAACTCAAACTCAAAAATATCTATGGATAGGTCTTTAAAAATGATATTGAGGTTTTTAATATATTTTTTTTCTAAACTGAATAGTTTGCGCGAGAGACTGCCAAAGCGGTAAAATGTGTGCCCCCCCCCCCTCCCTGTAACTTCTAAAATAAGAGAATGATAAAACTTAAAAAAAAATATGATGTAGTACATTACCATCTAATCTTCCACCGAAATTTGGTTTTGACGAGATCTAGTAAGTAGTTTTTTGTTTCCAATTTCTAAAATACATTTTGGTCATTTATTGTACAAACGAGGAGCCATACAGAAGACACTCTTATCATATAGCGCTGTTCTATGTTGAGGCATATATATTTTATATGTAGTGTTTCTGTTATATGTAGTGACCGCTTCACTACTCATGATACCTTTCACAAAATTTACAACTTCATACATTACAGACAAGATAGATTTAGTATTTTTATATAATAAAGTTTGGTTTGCAAGTTTCTGTCTGTTGTACTTTACACACGGCTCGGAAACATCTTTTCTGTGCTTTAAACACCCATTCTTTGTCAATTGAATTGCCCCAGAATATAATCCCATATCGCAATATTGAGGTCACGTGGGCATGATATGCTGTTATAACGCATCTGGATTAACTACTTTTGACATCATATAGAACGCATACGAGAAAAAAATTAATTTAGGACATATCTTATCAATGTGCGTTTTCTAATTGAAATTCGAGTCAATATGTAGCCCTAAAAATTTAGTATTATATATGTCAATATTAGTTTTATTTAAATGCTTTATATTAAATGTCACTTATATTATGTAAATTATTTCCGAATGTCATAATGTTAATTTTTTTATTTTTTTATTTAAGGTCGCTTTTCAACATCTGAGGTCATTAACGACCGAACGAGGTATAAATCTATAATAATATATGTATTACAGTAGCTTATACTAGCCTACAAACACCAATTATTTTCAGAAAGCTTAATGTTTGCATATATCCTTTCTGATTCAAACATTCTTGCAAACTGTTTGGAACACCACATAACGTTTTCTCATTACAATAAGCTGTGCATTCCTCTAATAGATATATAACCGTTAAATCTAGTCCACACTTGCATTTATTTCTATCATTTTTAGTAATTAGATGGATATGTGTCATATTTGTGTGTCCGATACGTAACCGGGTGATGGCCACTTGATCCTTTCTACTAGTAAAATGGTTGGGGGATTAATCAAAAATAGACTTTCTTATACTATGTAGCTTTGATGTATTTCCTGCTTTCCAATACTGATCCCAAGTAGTTTTAATTCTATGCTTGAAATATTTTTGTAGTTCATCTGGGGTTGATTTATTTGCATGTCAATTTTCAGGTTCATTTATTGCTTGCCTCGCTTCTTTATCTGCTTTCTCGTTACCAACCCTTTGATGACTTGGAATCCAAATAATCTCAAATTTATAGTTACTTTTAAGTAAGTTTATCATTTTTTGTTTAATTTCTATAATTAGGGTATTTGTATTTTTCATATTTTTTAGCGCTGTTAAACATGATTTTGAGTCAGTGTATATTATATATTTATCTGTATTTCTATTACTACTTATAAGTTCCAAGGCTTTAAGGATAGCTATAGCTATAGCTTCGCAACTAAAAATTGTATTATAATCTCCAAGCCTATAACGGTAACAATTATTGCTAAATACTATTGAACACCCTGATTTCCCTTCCTTAACTGACCCGTCTGTATACAAAATCTTACAATCGGAGTACTTACTATTAATTTCTAAGAATAAAGTTTTGTCATAATGTTTGTTTTGTCAAGATTAATTAAAAGATTATTTGATGTCAACCAATTGATTATTATTTTGTCCATAGTTCAGTTTATATTAAATTCCACACTATTTATGATTTTTGTCGCGAATAAATTACAGTACTATCGTCCGCATAAAGGATCATTGGGTAATGTATTGACCGCGGGAAATCATTTATATATAGTATAAACAACAAAGGACTAAGAACGCTTCCTTGAAGTACACCGTCTGTTATTGTTCTCATTTCTGATGAGTATTTTACCTCCATTTTATATTTAGGGCATATTCTGCTTATTTGAGTAATCCGTTTTCTACCCTTAAGGTATTTTTTTAAATATTTAGTTCGTCAAATTGACTGCACCCCGCCTAATGGTATGCTGAGGTGAAGTCCAAAAAGTAGTGGCCACCATTTCCGAAGATTGTCCCTAGAATGGTGGCCCCTACCTAGACGGCCTCAACAGATGTTTTTTCACGAGCCCTGAATTGTAGGTATAGAAGGAAACACGTGTGTGAGTAAAGCGTTCCAGTGCTTTATGGTCCGACAAAAAAAAGGATTCACCGAAACGCTTGGTTATTAGATTTTTCCTCTTATTCCATAAGTATATAGCTTATCTATTATAGGGTGATCTTTGACGGCCTCTGTGGCGTAGCGGTAGTGCATTCGACTGCTACGTGAGGGGGCGCGGGTTCGATTCCCGCTCAGTGCAAATATTTGTATGCATGAATATGTCTATTTGCATTGGTCTGGGTGTTCCTATGTATAATATGTATGTATTTACAAAAAAAATATATACAAGTATGTTTATCCGCATTCTGGAACCCATAACACAAGCTAGTTAAACTATGCTTACTTTGGGTCTAGAAAGCGCTGTGTAGAATGTCGTAGAATATTTATTTATTTATTTATCTACGTAATCGAATGCTCTCGTTAAATAAATGTAGGTACTTACTATCTAGATTCCCTATGACGAGTAAGAGAAAATTTGTAAGTTTGTTTGTGACAGTATGAAGTTTGCGCCCAGTTCAATCCTATTCTTATTTGATGCATATAGTATTTATTATGATTATACAGTTAAAAGACAAACATGTAAAATGCGCATGATGGAAGTCAAAATATACCTATGTATTGCGATCCTGTCAATATTTACTAATAATATTGGTGATATCGATGTGCAAACGCGATATTAGTAATGTGCACGGATTACGATATTGGATCGCAATATATAATATTGTCTGTTTACACGGTATGCGTTCACTCAACTGTAAACTCTGTGTTCTTGGTTATAAGGTCGAGCGCAAACAAATCCTCTGAAACGTTAAGAAGCCATTACGATTATTTTGTTAAAAAATAATTATGCGATCATATATAATAATATGTTTTGTTTAATTTCTTATTTTCTTATTTGGTTTTCTAAACATGTTTAATTAAGTTCCTATTTATGCTGAAATAATTCTGTAACAATACCTCACTAATAACGCACAATTCCTTCAAATAATTTGTTTGATTTCATAATTAATGATTAAAACCACCTTAATAACTAGTTTTAATCAACAACAGATTGTTATGTATTTTAGTTATAGCCACGTTTTTTGTTGTTTAAGTATAAATATATATATTTACATATGTAGTTTGTATAAACCCTCAGAAATCTTTAACTTTAGGCCATTAGCAGTATTTTCATCAAGTTACTATTATTACTGCAAAAGATACCAAACATACGTTTATATTAATACCTGCCTGTGTCAGAATTACCCTGATTCTGATTATTCGGGGATATAGGCGTGAGTTTATGTTATGTTATGTCAAAAAGAAAAAAATAGTTACAAATTAGTAAGGTTCCACCTTAACTTCCCTAGACTAATAAGATGCCTTCTTCATCCTATCCCGGCTACAATTGCACTTTGGGGCCCGGAGTCCGCTCTCCTAAAATCTTAGTCATCTTAGCTTACCTAGCCTATAATATGGGTTTAGAATACCAATAAACATAAATACATACTTACATACGATTTGACGAATGTTTTCAAGAACTTTCTGTGAGAAGTTAGTGACGTAGCTGGCGGCTTTTTTCTGCGATGCCAAAAACATAACCAACTATAAAACCGACGCCGATTGTCCTTCGATCTGAACATACATGTATAACTATTTCTGACCTTATTAAATATTTTCCCGTGGAAGTCTCTAGAGGAATAAATCATGTCTGTAGGGTGCGTGGGCCGCTCCCTCACCCTGCACCACGCTACACCCCCACTTCTCTCACCCGCACCACCCACGCCGCGCTAGGATCGGGAAGCTATTGCCTGGAAGGTCACACAAACGGACCAGAATCTATTTTTAACCTAAAAGTCCTGTTTATTGAATGGTACCCGTATTTTTACTTACGTAATTCTTGCTTTTATTATTTTTTATAAATAACTTTGTGGTACAATTTGGGCCGTAATTGTACTAGTCAATTTGAATGCAACTGTTATAGATTCTATTCACTGATGGTACTGATATCCGTTAACAAATATTCACTCGAGTCATCGTCCTCCGAGCTTTTTCCAAACTCGTGAGATCGGCTTCTGTCTTTTTAGGAAATGGCCAAACTTCGTTATTTTCCGTGAAGCGACTGCCATCTGACCTCCACAACCCACTGGCGATATCGAAGTTCTGTAGTTAGACCAGGTTCACGGACTTTTTAGGGCTTCAACTAACAATAAATAAGACCACAGATATTCATATGACAACCGGACCTACTGTTTAACGTGCTCTCTGAGGCACGGAGGGATCGCAATGTGTTTAGAATAGTCACTCATCCTAAAACTGCCCTGGCTAGTATTGCCTAACCTTGCAATGTACTAACCTACTTGGTCAATACTTAGTCACGAGCTCTTCACACGAGTATATCTACAAAACAATAGGTAGAGGTTTTTATTATTTGAAAAATTATTTTCTCACTTGCTTTGTGGAAACCCCGCCGGGCTCCACCCCAACGGTGCCAACGATGAGATCGTTATGTCAGACTTTTCTATCCTTGCGAATCGGGCTGTAAATGTAGATACATTAATCTTGATGTTCATAAGTGTTACTGTACCACCTAAATTAACAAAGATATTTTATATTGATTTTGTATTAACACCCACATTACCTCAATTATGTTTTAGTCCCACGTAACAGGGTGCAAACCTATTCCCGTCCACCGTGGCCATCCTATTTCACTTCAGCAAGAACAACGCGGCAACTAACTCGTAAATTTAATTAGACGTTATACAGCAGTGAGCAGAAAACCACAAACAATATTACTTGCTTAATGTTGTGTTACTAGTTAGACGACTCAGTCTGCCTATTATTTTCTTCGGGAATAGCCGTACGAATTAAGGGATGTGATTGTCACTTCTAGAATAATTTAAAAACTAATAGTGTTGTCCCTTTCAACCTTTCCCTTTCATTATGCTCCTAAATGTCAATGTGGTTGTTTCAATGTTTACAATGGTTTCCAAAAAGAAGATATACTTATATTCTTTTTTTTGTAAATACATTCGAAAAATGTTTCTCTGAAGTGCTATTGTGTTTGTTAATTTCAATATATTCTAAAAATTCTATTGATTATAATTTGTACATCGATGAATAGATAGCTCCCGTGCACATTTCTCTATTTGCAGAATAGTCCTGAAACTATTCAATAAATAGCGAACAAGCTCTGACGTTTTCGAACGATGAAACTATTTTTAATTTATACATACAGTTAAACTTTGTCGCACATAGTTTAAATGGCGACATAGATAGAGCTAAAAGTTTGCACCACAAAGTGCATTGTGTTTTAGCCCAAATATCTATACCTAAATACACACACGTATTTATAGATATTTGGGCTCGCACATTAGACATAAGGTTTGAATAAGTATAAGTTTAAGTAATAAGTTAATATGTTCTGTAGTGCGTACTACACGTACTGCACTGTGGTTCCGTTCTGTTAGATCAATCTAACAGCACGGAAACAAATATTCAGATTAGCTTAACAAAATCTTGTGACATCACAAGCGTCGGAAATTGAATGTTATCTTGCAAACGTCGCAGAATTATAGCATAATTTACGCGCTTAGATATATTTTTAAGGTTCCGTTGCCAAATGGCAAAAAATGGAACCCTTATAGAATCGTCAAGTCTGTCTGTCTGTCCGTCCGTATGTCACAGCCACTTTTTCCCGAAACTATAAGAACTATGCTGTAGAAACTTGGTAAGTAGATGTATTCTGTGAATCGTAAACCGCAATTTACCTTTGATTCAGTCAACTCAAATATAAAAAAAATATTTGCTACTACGGAACCCTCCATGGGCGAGTCCGACTCGCAATTGGCCGGTTTCTTGTTAACATACCGAGCTACTTTTAAGGCTAAGATTCGTTCATAATTGAGTGACCTATTAACCAAATCAAATATTTATAAAAGTATTCATAGCAAACGTAGTTACCGATAATTTCTGTTCATTCGGCTTGAAGTACCTGATGAAACCCGTACAAAAAACAATGGGAACTAATTTTTTGAGCTGTTATTTAAATATCCGAGATGTTATTGTGATCAGTTGGAAAACATATTGAGCAGTTATTTAATTTAATAGCGTTTGATTCATTATTGCGACAGTAAAACATGGACAGTAATAAAAAATCCATTAGTCGGTTATTTTATCATACAATGTCAATTCTAAAATAATTGAGCAGTCCAATAACTGAACGAGCGGTAAAATGATGGAATGAGCGATTCGATAAAGTCGCGGGAGCGAGCGAAGCGAGCTCGTGGACACCGCGCGCCCCGACACGGATAGATATAGGTTAGAAGGGTTATTGCCGCCGCCTCTTTCTGCGAGCAGGTAATGTGCGCGAAAGAGACGGCGGAGAGGGAGCGGGAGAGAACCCTGCCCCCCGAGTTTCGCAGTCTGCGGCGAGGACGCCGTAGACTCATCTACGCCCGGGACTACCGACCTCCATGATCGGGGCCGGGGCAGGACGGCAGTTGGCCGACTCGCTGTCCTTACAGAAGCAGGCCGTGGCGGAGGCGTGTCGTGTGTGCCCTACACACGCCTGCCAACTCACCGAAGCGGGATAAAACCCGACCCTACAAGGCGAGGACGCGGTGGCGGCCAAAGTCCGCCGGCAACCCTGGGGTTATCCTTTCGAGGGCTTGCCTGGGGTGCCCGGCAACGGACACTTGGGGAGGACACTGTGCGGTTTTAGTCGAGACACGACATAACCACCCCCACTGGCCAGCGGGGGGGGGGGGTATCCGAAGGGATTTCCACACGTAAAAAAAAAAAAAAAAAAAAGAAGGGTTATTGCGCAGGTCTCTTCTTCTTGTTCGTGATTCGTGTTAGGTCACTTGTGATAATGCACGTAGAAATAGGAGGAGCCCCGCCAAGCGGGGCTCCGTCGTATCGACAAATTCCGATTTATTACAGCCCACACGTAACCGCTCGTTCAATAATTTAATAATTTTTACCGCCCATTTAATTATTTTCCTGCTCAATTATATATTTACTGATCCATTTCATTATTTTTTATTACTCATTTTTCTTTACTTTACTGCTTAGTTTTAGCTGCTGAACTAGTTATTAAACGTTCCATTTATAATTTTTAACTTACCAAAACTGCTCTTTGCAACTGCCTCTTAAAATCAGTGCCAAAAACAATAGCATGGCAGGTAGTGTGCAGTGCCTTTAATCACTCGCAACAAAAATATTATATAAATTTAACCGGTATTAATATGTACTTTAACCTTTTTGTTATATCTGCGTGCGGTTTTAGTCGGTTCAAGCCCGACATAATCGCCCCCGCTGGCCGGCGGGGATCCGAAGGGATTTCCGCACGAGAAAAAAAAAGGTATTACTGCTTATAGAAATAATGTTTAAAATTTATTTATATGCTCATTTAAGATAAAATTTCAATAAAAGCAACAAACTTGATGTAATAAAAAGTTGCACTAGTACAGGTAAAAGCGTATTGTACAGGTAAGCGTCGGGAAGAAGATAGAGACTCCGACTAACATCGACTTCGGTTTTGTAAAGCGTTCTCTTTGTACATCGGACTGACAGTAAACGTAGACAGATGATAAACTATGCACTGGCTATTAGCGTATACGAGAGGGGAATAGCAATAGTGTTTTTTTATTGCACCTATTCAGAATTTTTCTTTCTCTGATCCTCTAATAGTCCAATGAAATGTTACAATTTAGTTTATTTGTAGGCAAAGCGATTTGCTACAAATTATGTCTTTGCGAATTTTTTGTAGGACGCATAGTTTCCGAAATATCGCGAAAAAGGTGTTAGCACCCCTTTAGCCAAGATGGCGGCCGGGGGACAAGGGCGGCAGCCCCACAAACTTGGGGTTAAACTTCTAATGACCCCCCACACATGTCCAAAAAATAAAATTGAATCCTCCAAAAAATGCAAAGCTCATGTAACATTTCAATGGACTATAAAGTCGATAGCTTTGTGTAATTTTGATTTGAGAGATTTGATTGTGGATAATAAAAACCGTATCAAAATAAAATAAAGCAAATGACAAGTATGCTGTGTTGTATATAATTTCCAAAAATAATTATAGTAGTCAGTACAGTACCTTTATTTTTTTTTATTTTTTTTTTTCGTGCGGAAATCCCCTCGGATACCCCCCCGCCGGCCAGCGGGGGCGGTTATGTCGGGCTTGAACCGACTAAAACCGCACGCCGTCTCGGGTCTGCAGATGCCGGGGTGTAAGTTTGCCCATAGAGCATATCCCTCGCACCCCGACTGACCCTGGGCCATATCCAGTTTCGAGATGGCCCCCTCGGGTTTGGGAACCACGGTGTCCCCGTCTTGCCCCGGTTTGGGGGAGGGGCGCTAGTCGCCCCACCGTCCCGAACAGTACAGTACCTTTTTTTTCCTTTTTTATCCCATTATAGAACTCGAAAATTTTCAAATTGTCAATAACTACTATTTACATTGAATCTTACCCTGTCTCATTTTACAAGTAAATTTACATTCCGGTGTTTTATTATGTACAGGGCGTCCCACGGCGATGCATCATGGAGGGAAAGTATCTTAAATAATGTAGAGAGACAATTTTACTGAAAGAAGACTTCAATTTATATTAAAACGGTTTTAAAAAAAAACAACCTGTACTTTTACAGCATCAATCGATAGGGTCAATCACAAAGATCAAATTACTCTAACAAACATGGTAAATTAAATAAAAGTAAATCCATGAAATATAGACTTAGAAAAATTTGTTCATTTGTTCCCAAATTTAGTTATTAAAGAATGTAACATTTCAATGGACTAAAATGACGTTAAAGATTGTTAATATGGTTTTAGTATTAGTGAATTTAAAGTTTTAATTTCATGGATTTTCTTTTATTTAATTGTGTGAGAAAGATGTTCTTGAGAGAGGTTTGATTCTTATGATTAACTTCATCAATTGATGCCATAAAAGTACAGGATGTTATTTTTTCGAGTCTTAGCTGGGTCGATTACCGAGTGTGGAAATCTATGAATGCAGTTTAATTTTTTTGGAATAAAAAT
This sequence comes from Cybosia mesomella, assembly GCA_946251805.1. Taxonomy (NCBI): domain Eukaryota; kingdom Metazoa; phylum Arthropoda; class Insecta; order Lepidoptera; family Erebidae; genus Cybosia; species Cybosia mesomella. The sequence goes on along the minus strand of OX276390.1, from coordinate 19,866,950 downwards.
GTAGTCCTCTTTCAGTAAAATTATCTATCTATATCATTTAAGATACTTTCCCTCCATGTGGCATCGCCGTGGGACGCCCTTTACATTATTTACTGTAAAATTTATACGCTCTGCGTTTGCACCATATAAGTTTATAGCCGTACATTTTTAAAAGGATGTGTGGGAACTTTGGTTTTCACACGGCGGAACACTGGAATATGTAGCTCTATGATTATGAGAATATTTTAAGACCACCCATCAAAAACGGCCATCACCTACTGAACTAGTGCTATCTATTCTAGTCGAATAGTATGTGTGCATTTTATTTTATTTGAGTGTCATGTCCATATTTATTCTCTGTCTACAACTAACTGTCAGACTGATATGCGACAGAGAGCACGCTCTACAAAATCGAAGCACGCTGAACTTAACCGGACACTCCTCTGCTTCCTGACGTGCCAACCGAAGCACCGTTTACTGTACAAGGTTTTCACATAAAATCACGGTATCGACAGATTTCATAGTATTTTTAAATCCATATACCTAGTGCTGACAATAGGATTATCCAATTACGGATCTGTGTGTCTGTCCATCCGTATGTCACAGCCACTTTTTTCCGAAACTATAAGAACTATAGTGGTATCTATGGATAGGTCTTTAAAAATGATATTGAGGTTTCTAATATAATTTTTTTCTAAACTTAATAGTTTACGCGAGAGTCATTTCCAAAGTGGTAAAATGTGTCCCCCCCCCCCCCTGTAACTTCTAAAATAAGAGAATGATAAAACTAAAAAAAATATATAATGTACATTACCATGTGAACTTCCAACGAAAATTGGTTTGAACGAGATCTAGTACGTAGTTTTTTTTAATACGTCATAAATCGTAAACCACAATTTACCTTTCATACAGTCAACTCAAATAAAAAAAATAAAAATAAAACATTATTATGATACTTGCTACTACGGAACCCTTAAAGGGCGAGACCGACTAGCACTTGGCCGCTTTTTTTCTGGCTTCTTTCATGTAAATTTCTGGCATTATGGCTACCCCAATAATTTTGGTACATTCGGCTCGAAGGACCAGATTAAACCCATACAATAGGAAAAGAAAAGTCAGGTCTATAATAATATGTACGTTAAGTGAGAAGGTGAGCCCTTCCCTAATCACCCTATTCGTAAGGAAAAAGTATATTACGTTTTATTGACTTACAATCTAATTTAATACCATATCATTAGATTTCTATCATAAAATACAAGGGAAACAGTTATTTCGATTACGTTCTGTTTACTTAAAAAGCAAGAAATTGAAACGGTTAAAGTTATTTCCGTCGTATTGAAATAATTTCCTTTAGTTAAAAGGTGGTTGATATTGGATTTAGCACAGCATTTTTTCTTAGAAAATATTAGCAATTGAAAAATGCAGATAATGATTGAACGGTATAAATTTTACTTGTAAAGATGACGATACAATTGTTCGTTTGCAAATTTCACTGTATTACAATCAAATTTATTGAAATTAAGGCTCTTAAAATTGCCTTACTGACATATCATCAATAAATAATTGACGCATAAATATTTTTATAATCCTCAATCTCCTACAATAATATATTTCATGTGTTTATTACACATAAGATAATTGGCTTCATTACCAATGGTTTTGAACTGTAGTTCTGTACACTGAACTCACCATCGGTAATAGTTTAACGCATTCGAAGTTACCGACCACCTTAGCTCAAAACTCTAAACAGTGCATCTTTTCATGTTCCGGAAAAAATATCTTCACAAAAACAAACGCATGGTAAATGTTTAGTAACTTCTCAAATAAAACGCAACATTTCCAATAAACGTGCATATTGTTAGCCAAGGAGTTATCGCGCTGTCACAATTACAAAACAACAATATAAAATTCCAACGCGATGAACGTTCAGACACAGTGGATCTGTTTGTCGTTTCCACAAATGTATCTTAGAAACACGTTGAACATTTCAAATATTTACATAATTTTATAAGCTTGCGGCTATATATTTCTGAAAGGGTACACAGAGATGTATTAGACCCCACTTTTCACCATTTACTCTTTCAGGTCATTTACATGAAAAAACCTATAAGCGCGCCTGTACACTTATAGGTAGGTAGGCGAGTACAGGTAGATGACACTGCCGTCGACCTAGACGGATCCTGTATGCTTAGCATATATCAGTCATTACAGCATTATGTATGGGCGGTATTATCACATTATATTCTGCAGCCAAATTGACCGATTTTCAGAAATATGTAAATCATCAGTAAGCGTGACCGGTTCCGAAATCACATACTCGTAACTTAATATGATTCCGAGAAACTGGTGAAGTTTAATGCTTAAAACAAGCATACTTTTTGAAACACGCAATTATACCTACCTATTTCATTATTGAAAAGCGTAGTAACCTATCACGAGTGACATAGCATGGATTTGCGTATGTATGAGAAAGAGTATGGACATAAATAAAATCTAAAATGAACATCAAAGAGTATCTTAGCTACAAATTGTTTGCGAAGTACCAATATCTTTTAAAAACATATCTTTGTAAAAGACTATACTATATTCCAATAAATTAGGGTCGGTCCCAAATATTGGTTGACGCTTTCATCGGGCCTTGCGGTGTGGCATATTTTATTATCATACATTAAACATCTCGCAATACTCATATCAACGGGTATAGAAACACCACGTAAAGGTGTCATGCATTTTATTTTGTATAACTGCCTTGCCTTTTTCTTCGACGTTGTTTTGTGCTATAAAACTTTATGTGTCACCAGTTATGGGTACAGGCTTGATGAAGATGTTTGATGAAAAGTATCGTTTACTTTTAGCCTGGATTGTAAAACGTCTGTTTAAGCAGTGAACAGAAGTAAAATTCTATCATGAATCATATTTTTTATAGTAAATGTTATTATTATAAAATTACTATTATAATTCAAAATTGATAGGTATACGTTATGAAGGCTATAATCGTTGCCAAATAACTTGACAATCGAGCCCTTTGAGACAAAGGGCTCGCGTGATTGATTGCGAGTCAAGGTCAAATGGTCAAGATTTTTGGCGTTAACTATATGGGGTTCCATCAAGATCCTCGGGGCTGAGCCAACCTCACCTGCAAGCTGATGCACTTGCTGAATGACGAACGAGGCTTTGTTGCAGGCTTCCTCCCGGGGTTGGGACGTGTTTTTTTTTCTTTAGAATGATTGAGCAAACATTGTCTCTATATAAATATATGGCTAATTTAGCTAACATTCCTTTTCCAAAACCAGATATTGCTTGTTACCATAGCGCACTTTTACTTTCACTACGCGGCTGTAGTCAGGGACTAAAGTAGGTATGTAATATGATTGCAGTGGTCGTGACGAAAAATTTACCCGGTCCTTAATATCTGTTTAAGCACCTGAAACTTCATGCTAAATATACCTTGATATCCTATAAAATAATTATCTGTTGGTTGAGCGGCTTTGTTTGCTTAATAAGCAAACAACATTTTGTACATGTAATGTATAATTATGTTTACTAGTTACTAACATAACAATCAGTGAAATAACATACAATTTGTGGTTGGAACATTTCAATTTTAGAATTTTAAAAACCTCTAATAACGTGGTAAAAGAAACATAATTTACATAATATAATTATAATAACAAGTGTCTAATATTAAGCACTAATATCGAATAGTGAAATAAAATAATGAATCAACGTACCTTTTTTTTTGTGCGGAAATCCCTTCGGATACCCCCCCACCGGCCAGCGGGGGTGGTTATGTCGGGCTTGAACCGACTAAAACCGCACGCCGTCTCGGGTCTACAGACGGCGGGGTGTAAGGTTACCCATAGAGCATATCCCTCATATCCCTCGCACTCCGACTGACCCTGGGCCATTCGCAGGGTCCCCTCTGATAACAGCAGAGGGTTACCTGGAGCGGCACCTACCCGCGCGGGCCTTGCAGGCCCGCCATACCCCGACCCCCTGGTGCAATGGGGTCAGCTGGCCCTGAAAAGGGCCGGTTGGTCAGACTTTTGGCCGTTGACGTTGACGCCAGCTACTCCAGAGGAGCAATCAATGATGCGTCATCGCCCACGTTGCCCAGGGTGCACCAAACTCGGAGGTGATCCAACCAGTCGCACCCCTGAATGAACGTACCTTTCACATTTATAATATTAGTAAAATAGGATATGTATCCTATTCTACGAATAATGTGACAGTTTGTGTAGACGTCTGGATCAATTTGTTACTCAATTACGCTCAAACGGCTGAACGGATCTGGCTAAAATTTAGTACAGGAATAGATTATAGTTTGAAATAACAACAAGTTTATCGCTAGAATAAGTTCCCATGGTTTGTGAAAACGGGATCGGAATTCCACGCATGTGAGCCGCAAGTATCAGCTAGTAATAAATAAATATTTTGGGACAAATTAAGCATATATATGCCTTTGTATATTTTTACCCACATTCTTTCTCGGTTTGGTAATAATTCGATAATTTAGATGTTGGGTCACAAATATTATTAATTGTTTCGTAGAGTTGTAAGCATTCTTTAGATGCGGTGACTCCTCACCTTTACCATTCACTAGATTAACATCAAAAAATCATTTCAACCGTCTCAAACCAGATCTTACTAATCTATATCTATAAATATAACCTACTTACCAATGATAAAGCTGAAAAGTTCGTTTGTTTGAACGCGCAGATCTCTGAAACTATATTTGCAATTTAAAATATTTTTAAATTTGAAAGAGCAGTTCTTGAGGAAAATTTTAAGCTATTTACATGATTTTGCAACCTTTAACAGCCGGGGAATAAGAAAAATGTCAGAATGTAGCGGGCGGGCGGGCGATGCGATGTGATGTGGTAGCCTGCTCGAATAGAACCAAGTACGACGAGTAAAACCGCGCAGCACAGCTAGTTTATTAATTAAATCTGAAACTTCTTACTATTTGAGTTCGTAATCATACAATATTGTTTTCTCCACACAACGATGTTCTATTTCTGTTGTCTTGCTCGTCACATCGAATTAGATGTTGCTAGCATCTATGTATGATAAAGATGGTAAAGCCATAATCAATGTAGTTAATAGGTGAGCTGTATACTTGATGCCCTATCACGAAATATGCAATAAGCTTCGAAAGCTAAAGGTGAGTGCACCAATTACGAACAGTATTAGATTGTGTTATGTCATAAACCAATTATATCGACACGGGTCAACTCCGAATCGAGAATTGAAATAAACTTTGTTTTTATTATACCTGACTACGGCGGCGCGCGTCCTTAGTCAGGTTATGTGTTTGCCTGTCTATAAGTAGCTATACGAAATTTCGTACTACTAACTTCGAAAATAATATCTATATTCAAAGGTGTCGAAGTTCCCATATAAACTTTCAACCCCTATTTCACCCATTTAGTGTGATAACGTTTTGAAAACCGCTAAAACACATGTCGATTCATTTCTAACCAGAAGTAGGTATATGGAATTTCGTTCTTCTAACTTTGAAAATGATGGACTTTCACATAAACGTTCTTGCTTTATTTTGCCACCTTAGAGGTAAAATTTTCAAAAGTCGAAGTGGACGCCTACAACATTAAAATACATATTCATGCATTCAAATATTTGCACTGAGCGGGAATCGAATCCGCGCCCCCTTTCGAATGTTATAAAATAATATAAAACCAAATACTAAGATGCAAATATAATTTGATGAGAATAACATTTTAATCTGACAACTGTATTACATATAATGAAATGCAACAACATAATGTATTGAGTATTAGGTTTAATTCAAGTAAATATAATACAATGAGTTATTATTGTGGACCGCGGACTCCCAGGTGAGAGCCTCGAATGTAACCGGGACTAACGCGAAGATGATGATGATGAATATGATGCTAAATGATATCTTCAATCAAAATTTGTTACGATCAACCTCATTTATTCAAAATATTAAACAGTCGATTCACTGTCTCTCACTCGCTATCTGTCCTACAAAATAATAAATTTATTCTGTATCACAAATTATTTATGAATTTAATAACTGACTTGGATAGGTTCCAAAGAGGTCACTCGTTTGAAAAATGCGTCGAATGAAGTTTTCGGTTCTTCATTTAAAGTATAAAAACACGCAGAGAAGTCTTCATTTAACATTATATAATAAGCTAAGTTAACAAAAATCCCACCCGTTAATAAAAACATTAAACATGATTTATATAACCTAACCTAACCTAACTTATTCACATTTTGTGATCCATCGTGATATACCAACCTTGTTCCTGCGGCCCACAGAAACTTATTCCCGGTATAAAAAGTTTAAGTGCTATTCCAGATAGTAATCTAGCTTTGTGCCAAATTTCAACCGAATTCGTCCAGCCGTTTTTGAAAATTGAATGAAGGTTACCTTAAATCGCCTAAATTTTTGTTAAGGAATTATGAAGGACCCAACAGAAAATCAATTCTAGGAAACGACAACAAGAAATATACTATAAGTACATGCCAGTTGTGACCTTGTATCTACAGGCTGGGGACAGCTCACAGATCGTTTAAATGAATGTACCGCAGTGTCCATTTCTTTTAATGTAGTCTTCTTGTAACATTTCTTTTAATGTAGTCTTCTTGTAAGAATTTAATTCACTGTTTAGAAAACCATTTCACATAACATAACATAACTTCACACCTGTATTGCCGAAGGGGTAGGCAGGGGTGTATTATACACCACGATTCGCCAGTTATGTTTAGGTCCCAATGTAATAGGGGGCGATCGTATTGCCATCTACCGGGCACATTATTAAGCGAGCGATAATCTACATTTTTAATACACACATAACTAAGAAAAGTCAGAGGTGTGTGCCCGGGGCGACTGGGGATCGAACTCGAGACCTCGTCTCGGCAGTCCGTTACATACACCACTGGGCTATCGCCGCTTCCCATTTCACACCAACGATAAAATAATTGATAAATGAAACAATATATTGCTGTATGTCTGTCTTTGTATTTACTTACTGCCTGTCTGTTAAGAGATATTTATTTATATATTTATTGGAACATTCAACAGTTATGCGTTATACAATGATATTAGAAGTATACAGTAAATGTGTCTGGTAGGTAAACGCATAACCCACACCAATGTTCGCAATATGCAAGTGAGTAAAATGCATGCGAGTTTTATGTTTATAAGAATCAAGTATATAAATATAGACAGTAGATTATTTCGAGGCTTTTAAAATTTCAATTGCTGCAGCTTTAAATTTGCAGTGTGAGTTTGCGAATATGTCAACATCGGCTAGGTGTGTGTTGTACGTCTCTAAAAGATGCCGAATAGGTGCCCGCGTGCCCGCGTTCGTCTTCCAGTGTAGAACAGCCGCGGTACGCGAACCTCTCACTGCAGTACAGTTCTGGGCACCGCGTAACATAATTGGTTAGTGATGCTACTACAGTCAAACTTGTTATGGCATATACCATGCAACATCATGGACATAAGAAGCTTGCGTCTAGACTCCAAGCTCATCAAGTTGTACTCCTTTAGTAAATGTTGATAACGATATTTATGTTTATATATATACATATGTTTTCGGCAATATTTGCACATGTGGAGTAATATCTTTATACTTGTGATGAAATATCTATACCCAAATTCAGCATATTTTGAGTTATTTACCGTATCGCTTGGTTATGGATTGATAAAAAATAATTCAAGCACACTTATGGGCATTCAATACAGAATGAAGATAGCTTACGTTTTGCGTAAGTTTATATCTAAATCCAATTATTCGTTTTCGTTTTTAGGTTTCAGATTCATTGCTATATCTAGCCTTCATTGTAAGAGACACTGTTATGCCTAGTGGTTTACTTGATGACTTATATGTATTAAGTACTTAATTTATATAATGGTGTGGCGGTCTCTTTAGCAATAATTTCTACATGTTGGCATCGCAGTGCCTCTTAACACAATCAAAAACGTTAATTTTGTATTGACCACGTAAACAGCACTTACAAAACGCCAAGTAAAAAAATTAGACTAACTTATACAGTATACTAAACTGACCGCGCGGCGCCGTCCTTAGTTCCTGAGAGGACTCCGGCTAGAAACTCATCGGACTTTTCTTATGGTCTATTTGTAAACAAGCTAACATGTTTTTATTTGATTGATTTTACCGTTTGTATCATTTCCAAGCTTGTTTGTTAACTGAAGATTCTTAAATTTTTATAAAGCCTTTTTGTTTACATTTTCATTAAACTTTTATTTTTTTTAGGGTAGATTTATATTTTCATTACACAGCTTGTTGTAGAAGCGTGTACTAAAAAAACTGCAAAGTAGCAAATAAGCACACAGTTCACCTGATAGCAAGCTTTTGTCGGTTACCGTGGCCTATGAATGCTTGTCTCACCAGAGCTGTTACCGGCACATTGGTACCGACAGAGGGGGAGCGGTACGAAAAATATTATAATGGGAAAATGGGTACTATCTTTGTTCCTGATGACATAGTGCAAGCTTTTGTCTGTTACTGTGGCCTATGAATGTTTGCCCCACTAGAGCTGTTAGCCACAAATTGCTACCGACAGAGGGACAGTATGAAAAATACGATGCTGGAAAAAACATTGAGCTGGTATTACTATGGGAATAAAGGAAAAGAAGTTTAGCCTCCGGCACTACGACACACCGTGTGAAATGCAGCACACTTCTTCTTAAAGTTGAAGTTAAGTAGTGAAAGGGATTTCACCGATCGAGGCATCTCATTTGATATGAAAAAAGTATAGCTAAAGTGGAAATAGATAAAAAGTATATTGACATACAACCTTGACTGACGGAACAAAATTAGTCTTTTGACAAGTACTTTGTAGTTAGTTTGGTACATGACATAAAAGTACTAATAGGTATACTCCAATCAGAAGCCGATTCTCACAGCGCCAGTGGAAACTCGAACGGCGGCGTACGCGCCATCCCGCCGGCGCCATCTTCAGTTCGAGTCACTAGAGTGTCTGTGTGGTTTGTGCCGGCCGATCATTAACGATCAATTATTAGGGCCCATCTGTTGAGGTTATCTCACTGGTAGTTCGTATTAGTAATGCTATGTAGGTACAGTAATATCGGGGTGCGAATGGTTGGACCACCTCCAAGTTTGGTGCACCCTGGGCAACGTGGGCGATGACGCATCATTGATTGCTCCTCTGGAGTAGCTGGCGTCAACGTCAACGGCCAAGAGTCTGACCAACCGGCCCTTTTCAGAGCCAGCTGACCCCATTGCACGAGGGGGTCGGAGCAAGGCCCGCGGGAGTGGTCGCTCCAGGTACCCCTCTGCTGTTATCAGAGGGGACACTGCGAATGGCCTAGGATCAGTCGGAGTGCGAGGGATATGCTCTATGGGTAACCTTACACCCCGGCGTTTGTAGATTCGAGACGGCGTGCGGTTTTAATCGGCTCAGGCCCGACATAACCGGCCCCGCTGACCGGCGGGGGGGTATCCGAAGGGATTTTCGCACAAAAAAAAAAGGTACAGTAATATCAGAATTATTAGAGAATATCCCTCTATTAGTAGGTACTGTAGTGTTCGGACTCCTTCGAATACTATAGTTAGTTGCCTGGCCATCATGCGTCAGCGTTATTAAAATAAAAATGTATAAATGAATTTGAATTAAGAGCATAGGAAAAAACAAAAGGTTGGCATACAGATCGAGTCGGGGGATGACCAGAGGCACCGTCCTTGATCCTGAGAAGAGAATATCAAGAAGTAAAAAGTGCATTAGGCTTAATCACTGAGCAGAGTTCGCGACCCTCTCTAGTTCGTTCAGTTTTTTTTTTTATATATTTATGACACGTCAATTTGACTTCACCTCGCCTGATGGTAAGCTGAAGGTAAAGTCTCAGGAAAGAGGGTCACCATTACATACACGTACCATGTAAACAATGGTGGCACTCAGCTTTACGGCCTCATCAGAAGATGATTGTCGTCGCAGCAGCGCGTGACACCCACCGGTCCCACTAGTGCTGCGACCACAATCCCCCTGCCCGGCTATGCACTTGCTGACCCCTGAACGCAATCAAACCGAAATTGGATTACTATGGAGGGTTTTTCGCAATCGTGCACGGTGGTACCTACCCGGCTGAATTTTGTGACAAATTTGTGTCATCAAATTTCTACCACCAGTAAATATAATAATATAAAGAATATCGCGTAAATCCCCTAAAAATACGTTTAGTAGAGTTATAATAAATATATTCATCATATAAAAATCCTTGTTTTATAATTTAAATATCACTAGTTTTCGACAAGAAGCTGTGAAGTCAAACCCCACACTTCACAGTACCTACGACGTCGTCGATCCGGCTTATTATGCATACTCAGTGCATGAATATCTAAATAATGAATTTGGTGCACCCTAGACTTTTATTTGTGATAAAACGACTTGTTAATACTCGTGAATACGAAACTCGTGATGAGTTATGCAGTTGTGGTTGTACGTCATCGAATTCTTGAAAAGTGATAGAGATAGACACACATTATATACGTTAAAAGACAATAGCATAAAACCATAAAAAGTGCCCGTTGTGAATCGAGCGTGGAGGACCCGCTTGATTTCGAGCAGTTTTTTTTTTAGGGGGGAAGGTATACGCTTTTATAATAAATTACCTGAATCGGTCCTTGGTATGCCTGACAATAAATTTAAAACCTTTGTTAAGACCACCTTATGTAAAAAAGCATACTATAGGACAGATGATTACCTTAAAGACAAAAATGTCTGGCTTGAGCATGGTGCAGGCCCCTCTTAATGCTACAACTACAGCATAATATTGTAGGCAACCTTTTTTTTTTTTACCATATTTTAACTTTTTTAAATTATTTCAACGTTTAACTTAGGTTAAATTTTTATTTTAACTTTTGTTTTTTTTTATATACCTTTATTTATCTTGACACGAGACAAAAATGTACATTCGTCCATATTTAGTCAAGAAATCACTATTTATAATATGACGTCTCGAAAATGCCGCAGTGGAGTTTGTTGCGCCGTTTCTTCTCCACTAGGGCCTAGGAAGCGGTGGTAAACTTAGTTTTAAGCAGATTTTGACGTCAAAAAGATGTAATTACGTTGCACTATTTTGAAAAATAAAGACTTTGACTTTGACTTTGACTAAGGTAGCAACTTAACACACCTGATGGTACGTGGTTACTGTATAGTATTACACTTTCAATAATAATATTTTTTTACGATACACCTTACAGCACTATCTTAGGACCATAACAAGCATACTAGATGTTATTTTTTACCGATTTAAATAGGTTAACTAGCTTTTTACGTTGGCTCTAGAATGCGGATAAAGATTTTATATAGCTTCCCTTCTCGTAGCTTCCTGTAAATACGAACGCAAAGAGAAGGAGAAGAATAGGAAACTCATAAAACAATCAATATAACCTATGTGGTCAATTACCACGTTATCAGTAAGATTTATAAATATGTTACTCTTAATATCTTATTTAGCCCGTACAGCTGATTTAAACATAGACATTCTTTTTCAGGCTGATTAACTAGCGCCAAGTTTCTCGTTCGATTCCATCGCCACATTTTCTGTTTAGGTCTAATGAAAATAAACTCTCTCACATTAACTTCACAGACTACAAAACCCAATACTTCCGGATATTTATAATTAGTCACTTTATTTTAGGAAGAGGTAGGGCTTATTGAATTTACATCCGGGTGGGCAGTACTCCCATCGATCTACAGGTATCCACAGGTAAGGGCACGCCGCAATAGCGGCGGTAAGGCCCATCATGGAGGATTGGCTAGTGAGGCGACACGGAAGCCTCTCGTACCGACTGACGCAGGTGGTCTCAGGAAAGGGGTACTTCGGGGACCACCTGCATCGGATCAGGAAGGAGCCAACGCTTGAGTGTCATCACTGCGACGCTAGCGAGGACTCAGGGCTGCACACGCTGGCGGGATGTCCGGCGTGGGAGGCGCCGAGGAGTGACCTCGTGGCAGCCATCGGGGTGGGAGTCCTCTCGCTCGGCAGCATGATTGCGGCAATGGTGCGGAGCGCGAGCGCGTGGGCCGCCGCCACCTCCTTCTGCAAGCATGTAATGCTCGCGAACGAGATGGCGGAGCGCGCCCGGGAGAGATTTAGAACATTCCCAGCCCGCCGAGCCCGCAACTTGCTCGCCGCGCCTCGCAGGCGACGCAAGCGCCGGAGGTCGCTCAACGACCTCCGTCCTCCATGAGTGCAGGCCTGGGGGGGCGGGTAAGGCCGCCTGTCACCCCAGCAGAAGCAGGCCGGGACGGTGGGGCGGCTAGCGCCCCTCCCCCAAACCGGGGCAAGACGGGGACACCGTGGTTCCCAAACCCGAGGGGGCCATCTCGAAACCGGAGATGGCCCAAGGTCAGTCGGGGTGCGAAGGATATGCTCTATGGGCAACCTTATACCCCGGCGTCTGTAGACCCGAGACGGCGTGCGGTTTTAGTCGGTTCAAGCCCGACATAACCGCCCCCGCTGCCCGGCGGGGGGGTATCCGAAGGGATTTCCGCACGAAAAATAAAAAAAAAGGTATCCACAGGTAAATAATACTTATAACTTGGTCACGTACATTAAATTTATTGTACTTTTTAGGGTTCCGTTGCCAAATGGCAGAAAACAGAACCCTTATAGAGTCGTCATGTCTGTCTGTCTGTCCGTCCGTATGTCACAGCCACTGTTATCCGAAACTATAAGAACTATGCTGTTGAAACTTGCTAAGTAGATGTATTAAGATTTTATTTTAGATGCATTAAGATTTTCACAAAAAATAGAAAAAAAAAACAATAAATTTGGGGGTTCCCCTTACTTAGAACTGAAAATCAAAGAATTTTCAACAAACCCATACGTCTGGAATATTTATGGATAGGTCTTCAAAAATGTCATTGAGGTTTCTAATATTTTTTTTTTCTAAACTGAATAGTTTGCGCGAGAGACACTTCCAAACTGGTAAGATGTGTCCCCCCCCCCCTGTGACTTCTAAAATAAGAGACTGATAAAACTAAGAAAGATAATATATCTTTCTTAGTTCCACCGATAATTGGTTTGAACGAGATCTAGTAAGTAGTTTTTTTTAATACGTCATAAATCGTAAACCGCAATTTAAATTTCATTCAATCAACTCAAATATAAAAATTTTACTTGCTGCTACGGAACACTTCATGGGCGAGTCCGACTTGCACTTGGCCGGTTATATTTTTTTATTCCGGAAGTTGACTCCTACGTCATCTGAAAACGTATGTATTCGTAGATGAGGATGTTTTACTATCCAGGGGCCCGATTCATTAAATCTCGTTTTTAAAATGTGTAATTTCAAATCTTACGAAGGTTTTTCGTTTGTTCCATAAAAGTGTGTGTGGGTGTGCACATACCCATGAAGGTTTTTAACGTAATAAAATGTAAAAAAAAACAACGCTTACCGGGACTTAACTAGAACATAAAACTGACGATATCAAAAATGTTCATAACACAATTTTACTTGCTGTGGTAAAGTTGGGGACGAAATCACGAACTGTGATGCGGTTCGTTACCGATAAAATTACACCGGAAAATAAAATTTGTATATATTTCGTCCACATTGGCAGCAACAAAATCGGGTTTAAGTTTTGTTATATTATTTTGGTTGGAGACCAAAAAAAACCCACAGGTAAACGTTTCCATTTCGTGAACATTAACGTCCGATTGATCCATAAAAACATAACTGTCTAGTACTTAGCGTATTACCTATGAATATCTAAAACTTAAGGTGTCCTAGGAGGATTAGAATAAGAACTTCTGGGCTTAAGCCAACCTCGCCTGCAAGCTGGTATACCTGCTGATTGACAGACCAGGCTCTGGCGCAGGCTTTTCAGAAAGGAGGAGAAGAAGAGCCGACCTCGGTCTCGAAAGCGCAAACTTTGCATAAAACCGGGGGTGAAGCTCGGATGAAGTAAATGAGTACAATATTTGGCTATTATGATGTCAGAACAACATTTTCTTGGTGTTGGAGCCATGCTTTAATAGCACAGATAGGCTGGCTCGGTTAAGAAATTACTACCCTGTCAGTGAAGTTTAAGTTTAACATGCTGTATGTTGCAATTTGTACACTTTGTGAGTGTACCGGAGGCCTCACTTTCCTGCACACTCTCTTCCTCTCTGCCTGAGTAATACTTCAAGTAAAAAGACCGGCCAAGTGCGAGTCAGATTCGCCCATGAAGGGTTCCATAGCAGCAAGAAAAAAAATTATATTTGAGTTGATTTAATGAAATGTAAATTACGGTCTACGATTTATGACGTATTAAAAAAACTACTTACTAGATCCCGTTCTAACCATTTTCGGTGGAAGTTTACATGGTAATGTACATCATATATTTTTTGTAGTTTTATCATTCTCTTATTTTAGAAGTTACAGGGGAGGGGACACACATTTTACCACTTTGGAAGTGCCTATCGCTCAAACTATTGAGTTTAGATTTTTTTTTTATTAGAAACCTCAATATCATTTGTAAAGAACTATCCATAGATACCCAGTACGTATGGGTTTGATGAAAAAGATTTTTTTAAGTTACAGTTCTAAGCATGGGGAAACCCCCAAAATTGATTGTTTTTTTTTCTATTTTTGTGTGAAAATCTTAATGCGGTTCACAGAATACATGTACTTAACAAGTTTCAACAGCATAGTTCTTATAGTTTCGGAAAAAAGTGACTGTGACATACGGATGGACAGACAGACATTACGAATCTATAAGGGTTCCGTTTTCTGCCATTTGGCTACGGAACCCTAAAAAGCGCTCATAGGCACACACAGTCATCACTTAGGTACTATCAGACGTGCAAAGTGCTAAGGCATTTGATACCATAGTCGCAAAAAAAAATATTACTGCGATGCCAACAAATAGCACTTGTTACTTACCTTATACCTTGCGACTCAAAATAATTAGGGTTTTACATTATTTACAATTACCCAAGACGGCGTGCAGTTTTAGTCGGTTCGAATCTGACATAATCACCCTACATTTTCGCACAAAAAAAAAGGATAGTGAGACTGTCAAGTCAAATAAGTGTCTTTTTTAATGTCAAATCGTCTGAATCATAAGTTCTTATGGTCAAATATTTTTTTTTAGGAAAGTGCCCAACTACGCAGTTGTCTAATAAAAATACTAACACACACATATCTAGCGAGGTCGGACTTTTAATCTAACCAAAAATATGTCGCTAACCACAACTTTCTTTTCGGTTACTCCAGTATTAAAACTGTATTCTTTCACCACAGGAACTTCAAGGAACACCAAGGACTTCTTAACGCAGTAAATATCCTATGTGCTTGTCCAGATCTAATAATATTAAAAAAAAAAATTAGAAATAACAGTGCAGACTGCGACTGAAATAAATTGAGCTGAGCGAGCAGGACACTTACTTGAAAATAGGACATCTTACTACGGTCGCGCGCTTAGCTAAGGCCGCGCGCTCTTGAAACTGTTTTTCGGTGATTATTCCTCAATTGTTCATCGGACATGAACCATCTCACTTTAAAACACTCCTCAGTGTCCACACTATCACCGTGGTAAATTAGGTCAAGATCGCGGGATTGGTTACGGAGGAGTTCAGCCACCAACAAGCGGCTATGCCGGGTATAAGAGCTTAGCTCGCAATAAACATATAAATTTCAACCAAATTGGTTTAGCTGATTGTGCTTGATTAAGAAAGTAACAATCAAACAAAGTTTATGATTCATTATAATATACTAGCTGTTGCCCGCGGCTTCACCCGCGTGGCATTCTGATCCCGTTTCCGCTACCCATCGGGCCCTATTCCACCACCACAACTTATATAAGATACACAATTTCACGATACATCATTTTGTTAGATCTCAAAGGGTTTAGGCAGCATTTTCGTAGAAAGCACCCAGACTACTTATTTTTGTCCGACACCGACAAATATCATTATATTTTAGTCAATATATACCAAAACTTGACAAATTACATACTTAAACCTTCCTCAAGAACCACTCTATCCAGTGGCGAAAACGGCATGAAAATCGGTTCAGTAGTTTTTGAGTTCGCACAGGCAGACAGAGGTAGCTGAGGACTTTTTTTTATTCAATTTTAAGATATTATACATGTCGCAGCAACATCAAATAACTTTAATTAATATTATTATAAGTTTGTTATAATTTGGATTAAAAATTAATATTTAACTCCATACGTTTCATAACAAATGATTCTAGATTTTGTTAATTATTATTCCAATATTTTAATAGTGTATTGATCTAAATAAATCATTGCAAACGACTATGCATGTAAATATCATAAATATTTGATGTTGCTGCGACATATATGCTTATCGTGAATCAAATTTTCTCTGAGATGTAGGCCACACTTTTTCAAAAGTTTCGACTTTGTTTTATTTAATTTTAAGAGATTATATATATCGCAGCAACATCAAATAACTTCAATTACTATTATTATAAGTTTGTTATAATTAGGATTATAAATTAATATATAACTACATACGTTTCATAACAAATGATACTAGATTTTGATAATTATTATTCCAATATTTTGATAATGTATTGATCTAATTAAATCATTGCAAAAGAATAGGCATGTAAATATCATAAATATTTGATGTTGCTGCAACATATATGTTTATTGTGAATCCATTTTTCTCTGAGATGTAGGCCACACTTTTTCAGAATTAAATTACGGAAGTGGAGCAATAATAAGTAAAATGATTATTTCAGACATTAATCTATCACAATTTGGAATTCAGGCTCGCATGTTATTTGTTTCATAAATTATAAATACCATCATAACCGGGCTATTTGAAAAGGTTACGAATATGCAGACAACCACAAATAAATAGAAAATGACTCTAATTGAATTGACCCTGAGTGTCTATCTATGTATCTGTTAAATTTTTAATCGCTAGTTAGCGGCGCTAGGGTAATGGCTACGGTACGGCGTTAAGCGTTTGACCCTGAGATTACCAGTACGAACTCTTCTAAGTACACCACGTGATGCCACACAAAACACAAATAATATAATAAAACAAATTTTGTATAATAAAATCATATGAAAGTCTACCTCATTGGAGCAGCGGTGACTGTTGTGCAAGAGGTTCCGGGTTCGATTCTCGGAACTGGGAACACTTCATTGAATAGTTTTATTACGCTGTTAGTTTATGAAGCTCAACTATTCAATTCCAACTTGAAAAGGTGAGCCTATTAACGTTAAAGGAGCACTTTTGGCAGACGCCAGACTGCTAGTTCTTGGGTAATCAATAAAGTAGACAGACAGACATTTTACTATTTATACTTTCTTTGCGATACAAATATGTATGGTACCCGAGTGTTTTAAAACAGTTAATGAACATAAATATCTTCGAATAATAACACCTAGAACGATAGTTCTCTACAAAGCACACCGTCAAAAGTGAGGCAACTAAAACAGTCAAAATGGCCCCGTTTTCAGATTTTTATTCTCCATTATTACTTAATCATACCGAATAAGTACAAAACAGTTTCAATTTTCCTACATTTATTAGATTAGTTACTATATTATTGGATTTTAGTTACGATTATAGGTAACGTATGAAGGATTTAAATCTGAATAGTATTAGTTGCCTCACTTTGCATACGAGGACACGGCTTCTAGGTGTTATTATTCTAAGATAAACATAATATCCTTTTCCTGTCTTTTATGTTTATATCCCAAAATACTCTCTAAAAGTTAGAAATCCAATTTTGAGAGAATGTAATATATAAGCTCGAACCAATATGATCAGTAAGCAAGAAATTCGTCAGATCCTGTACCAAAGTACGAAGTTTGTAAAGTAAGCGACGGATATACGATGTAATAATGAGTTCGCCAACTCGTATAAGTGGCTTTACAAATATATCCATACAAGCTGTTGCCAGTAGCTCCGTTCGCCGATATAATAGTACATTATGATATAAGTACGGTAAGTTGAAAATTACAGCCGAGGCGATATTGCTACAAAAAAGCAGAGGCTGTAATTATGTACGACGTTTTATAACATATTCACGAGGAAATAAATAGGACGCGGACTTTCTTAAACGAATAAATCTTTAATCACTTGTTAAAGCAGTTAAAAAAATTAGAAACAATTTGTGAAATTGATTATTATGTTGCCAGTTGGCATTTTTAATGTTGTCAAGTTATCATTAGAAGTTACAATTTCATCAGTCTCTCTCTCACTCACTTGAGTGATAGTAGGAGAAACGAGACCACATAGTTCTGCCGTCGCACGTCGGTGGCGGCGGCGGAGGTGGCTGCGTCGTTAGTGGAATGTACGCGTGTTTGCTCGTAGATGGTCGAGAGTCAACACTTGGCTCCAATTTTATATTCCTTGTAATGCAGGAGCTAATTCCTTCTTTATTTCTCATCGAGTCATCTATGTTTTAGTGTCAATAAGTCCGCACCTGAGTCGGCGAGCAATGTAGCCGAGGACCTTTTGAAACTGCGCCCTGTGTATTTTTTTTTTTATATTTAGGACACGTTAATTTGACTTCACCTCGCCTGATGGTAAGCTGAAGGTAAAGTCTCAGGAAAGAGGGTCACCATTACATACACGTACCATGTTAACAATGGTGGCACTCAGCTTGACGGCCTCATCAGAAGAGGATTGTCGTCGCAGCACCGCGTGACACCAACAGGTCCTACTAGTGCTGCGACCACAATCCCCTTGCCCGGCTATGCACTTGCTGACCCCTGAACGCAATCAAACCGAAATTAGATTACTATGGAGGGTTTTTCGCAATCGTGCACGGTGGTACCCACTCGGCCGTATTTTGTGACAAGTGTCATCAAATTTCTACCACCAGTAAAAACTTACATGTGAATCATCCAAATTTAAGAAAGTGGAAATTTGTTTCGGTATTGCTCTAAATTTATTTAGAGCAATGGGTTAGCCAGTGCATTTTCTTATTGGTATTTTTTTTTTATATTTTAGATATCGCTTTTGTTGAACGAAGCGCTTCGTATTTCTTCACTATGTCGTAAAAATGCCCCTGTATTGTGAACGATCTTGGAATGTTATTTTTTATCGAAAATTAATACAACCTGAAAAGAGATAAAAACAGCGTACAAAACACCTATATTGTAAAGAAATACGATGGTGAAAAGAACTTAATAACAATAATCTAGTTTCAACTGACCTTTGTAGCCAAATATCCGCAACTCAGAACTTCTTTTAGGAACTTCTTGAAATTGTCAGCCGAAAATACTTTGGACTTTTTACTCACATCGCCATCTGAGCGTCTTTTTAGAAATACCAGAAAGTTGGAGTATGACTTGATATCAATACCATGTTTTGTTTTCACAGTGCTTTTTAGCATTGAATAGTGATAGTAGTAGTAGAAAAGTAGCTGTGGTGCTACTTTTCTACTACTACTACCACTATTATATATGAGCTTGACTTATATTTTTGAGAAAGTTACATGAAATTGGCTAAAAACACACTCTCTGAAAATGAATTTGCATCTTTGCTTGTTTTCCATACGACGAAATTTTGATACGCTTGTAAGTATCTATCCTTTATCGTTATAGCCTATTTTACTGCACCTTTAACTTATGGCGGTGTCAAATTAATAAATTGATCACTACTTGATGAAATTTTCAAATAAAAACAATAAAGCGTAAAGAAAAAGCGCGTTCGTTTTAGACGGCGCATCTTGATAAACCGTGAGTTTTACCTTATTACAAAAAACTCGTGAGTTTTACATCACAATAATGCACAATTACGTAATGAGATACAATACGATATTAAAATTGGTGAAATAAGAGACCCTTTACGAGCAAATGTGTTATAAATATGTATTACACACCATTTTATCACCCTTTAAAAAGTTTTCCGGTTAATTTTTTTATCCACAATACAAAATTTGCCATATATTTAGTTCCCTCAAGCAATAAAACTACTTAATCCAAATATAAATAGTATTACCTGGAAGATTTATCGCCTCCAAAACTCGCTGCATACTTAATTTCATGAAAATTGTTGGAGCCGATCCCGAGATTCAGAGTATATATACTGGGCGGAAACGTTAGATTGATTTTCCAGATGATTATTTCGTAATATTTAAAGATATTGCAAAACTTTAAACTGATATGAAATCTAGATCGCTTATGTATATCTATAAAACCTATATCTATTCTATTATATAATAAAAATGAACCCCTTTTTCTCCTGGTCACGTTATAACTTGAGAACGGCTTTAACGATTTCATTCGTCTTTCTTTTAAATGTTCCCTAATACTTCGTAGTACGTTCTTACATTAATAAAAATTAAGTAAATTACGCAGAAACATAGAAAAATTAACAAAAAAATTACGTAGAAACAGAAAAGTTAAAAAAAGAATTATGAGTAAAATATTAACTTTTATAATGTAACCTTATGGCGTTTGACATACCTGTCAGTCGTTTGTAATTGCCGCCATTGAAATAATAGGTCTTTACCTATGAAATTGCCGAAATTTTCTTACAAATTCATAACTTCGTTATTCCTGTAATTTAATAGCTATTTCAATTATTTATATTTTGTTTGAAAGTTGATTTCAAGATTTTACAACTCTGTATTAAATTTTGTTTTTATTGGTCGCTTGATAAATTAATTCGATCTTCAAAATCAGTACTTCCTAAATGCTATCCATTTTGATGATAAATTTGGTATTACTTAACAGTTGTCACTTTTCAAAAATGTAATAAAAGTTCCTGTTTGTTAGCTTAATGTTGTCTCATTCAAAGAAAAACATAATATTTGGATTTGTCATTCCTAAAAAAATGCAAAAATGTTAGTACTGAAAATTGGGTTTCCTCCAATTTCTTCAAGAAAAACGGCAATGGCAACCTAATATTAAAAATCAACGTTTATCTGTATCATAAATATGTCATAAATATCTGTATCATATCATAGCTGTATGTCGCCTATTGCCGCGTCGGAATACCAACAAAACTATTTAAATACGCGCCCGAAAAAATTACTAAAAATTTTATACTTATATCATAAACGATTACAATAAATAGGTATATAAATAAACACTATGTTTTGACTTTTTTTTAATAATAAGTTATACCAAATTTAATATTCGGGTGTTCCTAGGGCCCTACCAAGATCTTCGAGCCCACGCCAACCTCACCTGAACCACACTAAGATGATGATGATGACTAAATTCGATATTCCTAGTAAAGTGGGGACAACGAGTCGTCTCACACCGGAGCCCACCCTCGATTTCGAGGGCTTAGAGGTCCACTGAGGCTTTCACGTGCCTCAGGACCTGGGCGTACTCCACGCCCTTCTCTACACCCTCCGTTGTCACCGTCAGGAGGACGGTAGTGTAGCGAGGGCTGCGGTGAAAAAAAAGGGCAGGACAATGTCTGTCGGGTCAGCTAGTGATATAATAAAAAACAAGGAAAAAATTTTTTTTCACAATTTTCACTTTTGCGATTCCCCATACATATACTATGGGTCGACTTATTCACTTATCTGATAAGTAGAAAGGTAAAAAATAATTAAAATGATGAATTCAAATTAAAACTAAAAAGTAAAAAGAAAGTGGCCACGTGCGAGTCGGACTCGCCCATTAAGGATTCCGTAGCAGCAAGATGTTTCTTTTTTTAATTTTAATATTTGAGTTGATTGAATGAAAGGTAAATTGCAGTTTACCATTTATGACGTATTAAAAAAAAACTACTCACTAGATCTTGTTGAAACCAATTATCGTTGGAAGTTTACATGGTAATGTACATCATATATTTTTTTTTAGTTTTCTCATTCTCTTATTTTAGAAGTTACACACATTTTACCACTTTGGAAGTGTCTCTCGCGCAAACTATTCAGTTTAGAAAAAAATGATTTTAGAAAGCTCAATAGCATTTTTGAAGACCTATCCATAGATACTACACACGTATGGGTTTGATGAAAAAAATTTTTTTGAGTTTCAGTTCTAAGTATGGGGACCCCCAAAATTTATTGCTTTTTTTTCTATTTTTGTATGAAAATCTTAATGCGGTTTACAGAATACATCTACTTACCGAGTTTCAACAGCATAGACCTTATAGTTTAGGAAAAAAAGTGGCTGTAACATACGGACGGCCAGACAGACAGACATGACAAATCTATAAGGGTTCCGTTTTTCGCCATTTGGCAACAGAACCCTAAAAAGGATGTATTAAAAAATTTGTACTTTTACGGCTTCCATACATTTACTATAATAGCACGGTTTATTCACTAGTTCGATACTTACATTAAGTCACCTAAACTTTTTTGATATTTATTTATACCGCTGTTGCCCGCGGCTTCGCCCGCGTGGAGTTCTGATCCCTTTCGTGCTTCCCATGGGATCCTATTGCAAGGATAAGGATAAGCCTATATGTTATTCCAGACTATAATCTATCTCTGTATCAGATCAGTTAGTACACACAGTACAGTTAGTAAGTACCAGATCCGTTCAGCCGTTAGAGCGTCATTGAGTAACAAACATCCAAACCTCCAAACTTACAAACATCTTCACATACTTTCACATTTATAATATAAGAAGGATAGGAAGTAGTACTAGTAGGATTCACAATTGTGTGAATGAAGTGTGAATTTTTTTTTCACTTTATGTTGATTTTTTTAACGTTTCTACTTATCAAACTCGTGAATGAATGCCATAGTAAATGTATGCTAACTGTAAAAGTACAAATTGTGAACACAGGTCGATATTAATAAAAAAGACAATACTGAAAAGTCTCCATGAAAAACAATTAGATGTACTTTTAACATGTAAGATCAAAATATTGTATCATGTTACCTAGAAAAAACTTCAGTATCATTACCTTAGATGTGTTACACATTATTTTTTAACTGGTATTGTAAATTATATCATATAGGTACAATAAAAACCATGTTAAAAAAGGTGAAAGCTTTTTGTGCTCTTTACGTAATGGAATAATCAAAATCAAGTTAAAAATTAAAAGAGAGGCCGTTTGGTTGCACGTCCCGTCGTAAATATTTCATGAAAGGAATAATTGTTTTACGCCATTTTGTTTGTCCGTTTCGACCCTACCGTAGCATTCGCATTCATTTAGGCTTACTGAATTGCGTTTTCAATAATAAACAACACATTTACGAAACACATTTATAGATGATCTTTTTATTTTATTTGTAATAGATACTCAACTAAATGTCGATTCTTATTTAAATGAAAGCGAACATATATTTATATCTCACTTTGAATGCTAGCAGCGCTCTTCATAATGACACCAAAAACTTGTCTGGAAACACTAAAACTAGTGGGGCGGAAATCACACAGTGATTGTCAAACTTCGGGCCAAACTTAGATATTTTTGTTGCAGTATTTTTATTCAAAATTACAGACCTTAGGCTTTATGCATATTATTCGACGCGTCTTTATACATTGAGCAATAAATATGAAGAAAATGAAATCAAATCAAACGTCTTCGACGTCAAACACACAAAAAAAAAAGT
Organism: Cybosia mesomella; assembly: GCA_946251805.1. Lineage (NCBI taxonomy): Eukaryota > Metazoa > Arthropoda > Insecta > Lepidoptera > Erebidae > Cybosia > Cybosia mesomella. The sequence goes on along the minus strand of OX276390.1, from coordinate 19,843,479 downwards.
TTTTTTAGGGACAATTTGTATGGTAAGTACCCGAAACCTTGAACGTACAAACCCCAAAATCTAATCAGTTCTTCCCATTAAACAAACAAGATGATTGGCGAAAGAATTTTTTAAATCGGATAAGTGGTTCTTGAGTTATTGCGTAAACAGACATCCAGACATCCAGACCAACAGACAGACCGACACAAAATTTTTTTTTGCTTAATTAGACTTAGAATCATGTGAAACGTCGAGAAAAGTGATAAAAAGTGGGTGTAAGATTTTGATATTTTTTTGCGTGATTTTAAGACTTCGGTGTCCACCTGGTTGGTGGCCCGAAGTAATAAAAAAATAATTCGCATCGATGACGCCACAGATAAAACTAATGGTGCACGAAAAATACACACCATATTTCAACACGTTTTACCTTACTTCTAATATAATCAACAGTTCTCCAGCGTGTATTTGCTTTACTGTAAGTATAAAAAACCAGCCAAGTGCGAGTCGGACTCGCCCATGAAGGGTTCCGTAGCAGCAAGTAAAATGTTTATATTTGAGTTGATTGAATGAAAGGTAAATTGAGGTTTACGATTCATGACCTATTAAATAAACTACTTACTAGATCTCGTTCCAACCAATTTTCGGTGGAAGTTTACATGGTAATGTAAATCATATTTTTTTTAGTTTTATCATTCTCTTATTTTAGAAGTTATAGGGTGGGGGGGGCTTTTTTACCGCTTTGGAAGTGTCTCTCGCGCAAACTATTCAGTTTACAAAAAAGTTTCTAAAGATTTTAGATCGGAAAAAGAGAACATCTAGAACGGGATTTGAACCCGCGACCAGTCCCTTACAGGGGGAATGCTCTGACCAGCTGAGCTATCTAGACTCCTCCCAGATATTCGAAATTCTTCGATATATTATATACGTCTTAAGACGACGCTTCTACGCGACGCGACCTCGTTCTAGATGTTCTCTTTTTCCGATCTAAAATCTTTAGAAAAAGTAAGCACACAAAATGCTTAAAAATATAATAGAAAAAGTTTCAACCTCAATATAATTTTTGAAGACCTATTCATAAATCCACACTGGCTTAGATGAAAAAAAAATTTTTGAGTTTTAGTTCTAAGTATCCCCAAAATATATTGTTTTTTCTATTTTTGATTGAAAATCCTAATGCGGTTTACAGAATACATCTACTTACCAAGTTTCAACAGCATAGTTCTTATAGTTTCGGAAAAAAAGTGGCTGTGACATACGGACGGATAGACAGACATGACGAATCTATAAGGGTTCCGTTTTGCCATTTGGCAACGGAACCCTAAAAATGAGGTTGTAAAATACTAAATATTAATCTATCTAATACCTTTAAACGAGCATAGATATATAATCTAAATCTCGGAAACGGCTCCAACGAATTTCATGAAATTGTGTAAGCAGGAGGTTTCGGGGCGATAAATCGATCTAGCTAGGGTTTTCCTCGACGTTTTCTAAAAATGATTAGACAACGTTGAAAAAAGAACTGAGCAAAACTCGGTCACTCAGATATGTTATTAAAGAACGCAGTCAGGAGCAGAAGCTAGTTCCAAATGTGAGACATCAATTCCAAATAGTAGGCATACGGGAAAGCCACGTAAAGAAATAACAATAAAAGCAAAAGCCTCGTAAGATGATAGTGAATAAATAACGATACGTTTCCAACTTCTGTCTCGGAGACGTAAACTTTTGAGTGCCTCTTTCGAAGAACTTGGAGCACTACCTACAAGGGGACGAGTTAGTGCTTTCAAGGTTTCTTTCGATTAAGAATTATTGATAAAATGACATCATGTAGAATAAAAAATAAATAGATTTTCCATTCAGTGGAACGCGTGAAACAGTATTGAATAATATCCACCTAGTTCCGGATGTTTTTCTTCAATATTGTATTGAATTATTGCCTCTTAATTAAGAAATAACACCGACAAATAAATATTCTATTCTATGACATTCTACACAGCGCTTTCTAGACCCAAATTAAGTATAGTTTAACTAGCTTGAGTTATGGGTTCCGGAATGCGGATAAACATACATTTTTTTTGTAAATACATACATATTATACATAGAAACAACCAGACACATGCAAATAGACATATTCATGGATACAAATATTTGTTGTACTGAGCAGGAATCAAACCTGCGCCCCCTGTCGTAGCAGTCGAATTTGTGGCGTAGCGGTAGTGCACCACCACGCCACAGAGGCCGTCAAGCATCATATAAAAAATCTGTAGATGTCAAAATAGGATATTCAGTGATTTTTACGTTTAAGTAGCACTCGCAAATAGAAAAAAAAATTATGTTATAAAATACTGACCTAAATTGTCACCGGACCTTCAAGCCTTCAGATGTACCTATATTTCATATTGCTGGAGCAATCATCAACATTATATTATCAATTTATGTTTTAAAAGCTCTCCTCTGCAAACCAACAGTATTTAGTAACTGTATATTATGTTTATGTGTCATCAAAGTCTCGTTACACACGTCATGAAAATATGAGAGAGCGTCAACTTCGTCCCTGTCCAACCTAACGTTCATTAGCGTTTATACAAATATACACTTTGTAAGTACCCACCCTTAATATAGAACAAGTGACAGCTGGTAAAAGCCACTGCATACTTTTATCAGGAGCGTGCAGCGAAACTCTTCATATCTGATGTTTGTTTCTATGTGATCGCATGCCGTTTTTCGTTTTTCATATCGAATAATTTTAATGTTTTAACCGACTTCAAAGAGATACCACTTCTTAGTATATCGCTTTTGACGAACTATTTTTACTGAAACATAAATCATTTACATAAATCACATTTATGTAAATAATAATGTTGAGCTCCACTAATAGGAAATACAGAGAGCTTGTTGAAAATATTCTGAAAATCGTTCTCAACCGGGGCAGTTGTACCTTTAAGCGGAATATGGAAGGTTAAGAATAAAATATTCAACTTTCGTTTCTCAAGTCTGAGGTAGCCTTTACGGCCTCTGTAATGGGCGTGAAAAATAATATTTGAATGCCAAAAGTTTGTTCAACTTTATATATTTTAGCTGAAATTGGTACTTTTCCAAATTATTAAAACTACGAAATTATTAGTTATAATTTATGGGCATATTGGGCATATTTCTTCATTTTATTAAATAACGAAACTTTTCAGAGTAAATGAGCTACAGTAATTGCTACTTGGAGTGGTAATGGCTGTGATATAAAGTGCTATAAGATTTTTCAAAGCATCGAGTGTATGTCTGATACCATACTAATACGAACTGTGAACCTTTCAACGCAATATTTAAAGTCATTCATGAATTTTACGGTATCATTTTTATCATTTTCGCATACAACGTACGAAGAGCATAATCAATTAAAACATTGCAATTTACTCTCACGTTTTGATTTTCATGTAGGTAATTTTTTTTTCGAAAAAAATCTTACGGTATGATTTTCCTAATACTAGTAGAATAGTTCTATTTTCATAACGATGTGTCACTTAGATATCAATTTAATTATTTTGTTTATTTATTGTAATAGTTCGAATCGATTTAAACCTTAGCATCAGAATAATTTAGTATTTAATATTTTAGTATTTTACTAACCTTAAGAAAGTATCCCTGAGCCACGAAGCCGTTACACATATCCAATTAACGGACACAAAGTTCACTCAGAGGGTACATAAGGCCGTTTGCTAACTCATTTCATAAATGTGAATCCGTAATTAAGTTTTCATATTGTCAAAGCAACTACACCGAAAACATTTATCACTTTTAAATTTGGCGTTCATCAACGCCGTCTGAATGTCAGCTATCGCGTGTATGTCAGTTTACTCTAGCAAGTCATTGAACCGTCCGGGTGAATCATTTAAAAAAAAGTCATTAGTAGTACTGTATTGCATCGTATTGGCAATTACTGACGGCCTCTCTGGCGTAGCGCTAGTGCATTCGACTGCTATGACATGGGGCGCGGTTTCGTTCCCGCTCAGTGCAAATAATTGTATGTTTATCCGCATTCTAGAACCCATAACACAAGCGAGTTAAACTATGCTTACTTTGGTTCTAGAAAGCGCTATGTAGAGTGTCGTAGAATATTTATCTATTTATTTATTTACTTCTATGTACTAGACAAGCTGTTTCGAATAAAAAGTATGTCACGGGCCGCGGGATATGGCGAGAATGGGGGAGGGGTACGGGACGCAGAGACTAGATAATGTGATAATGTAAGCCTTTTTAGTTTTTAGTGACATTGTGTGAGCCTAACATGAAACGCACATCAGTAATTGCGGACCGAAATTTTGGGTGATCGGTACCGTGCAACGCACTTATCCCACAATCTTGCCCGAAGACGGCACGTGACGGTTCATTCGGCGTAAACAATCGACCCGAAATTCGCATTATTCGGAATTTAGACAGTCCGTCAAAAAATAATTGTATTTGGAGCACGATACTATTCGACTTATTTCAAAAGGTCGAAAGGTTTTCATAATCCAAAACATAGGAATGTATTTTTTTATAGGTTGGTTGGTGTCATTTTTTAATACAAATATATTGTAAACCTCCTTGATATATTTGATTCACTCCTCCTCCTTCTTTTTTACGAGTGGAAACCCCACGGGCTTCAACCAGTGGGTATGTCGGAATCGAACCACACGGTGTCCTTCCCAAGCATCCATTGGGCACCCCGGGTACACCCTCGAAAGGATAACTCCAGGGTTCCCGGCGGCCTCTTGCCTTTGGGGTCGGATTTGATCCCGCGTTGGAGAGTTGGCAGGCGTCACAGACGACACACACGACATGCCTTCATCTTCAGGCCCTGATCATGGAGGTCGGTAGTCCTGGGCGTAGATAAGTCTACGACTTCCTCGCCGCAGACTGCGGAACTCGGGGGGCAAGGTTCTCTCCCACTCCCTCTCCGCCCCCTCTTTAGCGCACATTACTTGCTTGCAGAAAGAGGCTTGCTCTCATTGGAGACCACGGCTCTCACCATGGTCTTCAGCGAGACGCCTTGGACCGCAACGAGATCCCGGCGTTGACTCGCCCACGCTGGGCACTCCACCAATGTGTGGTGAGCCGTGTCTTCACTCCGTGATACACGAGCGCATCCCTATTCATGGTAGGCCTACTGTATGACAGGTACAAAAAATTGCACGTGATTGTGGCAATGTAAAAAACAATTTATTTGTTCTGTAGAGCCTGGATGTTTGGATGCTTATTACTCAATCACGCTGAACGGATCTAGCTGAAGCTTGATACAGGGATAGATAGAACAGAAAATTTCTCCGGAATAACACGTAGGCGTTTTATTATCCCTGGAATAAGCTTCCATGGATTGCGTGCATGGAATCAGACTTCCACGCAGGCAGAGCCCACATGTACTTTATAATAAGTACATCACATCCGTGCAGTCAATACTGGTGCCATTCCCTATCAATCAAATTCATATAAAATCTATGAAAACTCTCTGTCAAGTGGACGAAAACGAAGCCTCGAGTATAAACGGCGCCTCGTGTATACCTTTGTTCCTGGGTGAAGTGGAATGAATTTTTATGGTACAGAACTCATACTGAGTTAAGCTTGCCTTTGTACAAACATGTTCTTTATTCACTTATAGTAGGTATATCTGTACTTTTACATACATCACATCATAACAGCACGAATTACGTAGAAGCACTCTCCCAAACTCGACTGAAGAGGCGTCGGCCAACTGCAACCCTCAGAACCCACAACTCTGTAAGTTTAACAACATAACCCTCATCCTTCAAATTATGAATGGTCTCTCAGCGTTAGGCTAGAGTTAATTAAACTAGGCTCTAGATCAGAAATATAGTGCTGTCCATAAGCCAGCTTTCATCCAGTCTAATTATTTTGAGTCTAATATTTCGTAAGGTACAGTAACATGACTTCAACCCTGTATAACTATAAACTACTATTTAAAATGCTGTGGTATGATAAAAAGTTGTTAAACATCACAGATTACACTACTTTCTCCTAAAAGCGTCTTACTTATCGTTTAATAGTTAGTTTGTTATCAAAATCATTGTAATTAATAGTAAGTAATAAAGAGTGCCCGTAAGTTTCTTATTGGCAAATATTTTACTCACAGCAGGTTTTAACAATTGCTTTATAAATCTGACTGTAAACCAAAAGTCTCCATGTTCAAAAGCGTTACTTCCTACGTGAATAAATATATTTGTTTTGATATCAGTCTAATCATAGGCCTTTGGCCGTAAAAAGCTAGGTCAAATTGATTAAGTATTGGGAACCGAAAACAATATCGTGAAGCCATAATCACCATGTCTGAATGCAATTAGGTACATTAATTTTACGGAACTAATATGTATACATAAAGGTACTTACAAAATAGTTTCTAGAAAAACCAGCAAACACGTCATACAACCAATCTCAAGCTGCAGCATCTGAATTATAGCATGAGTCCAAATTAACTGCAGCCAGTTAGTTGAATAACCTGGCTATCTTGCTAGCGTTTGTTCGAGAGACCAAGAGCACGATACAACTTCGCAACTTTCCACAACGACCTTTTGAGGGCCACTTGCCGAGCAGCAAATTAAATTTTGCACTGTGTACGTGAACACACTTTCTTAGTAAGATTTTATTTACGAGCTACGTACTGTCTCCGTGAAAAGACTAAAATAGATAATGTTTAGTTCTAGAGCAAAATGGTGGAACACATGTAAACCTAATTTGATTTTTATGTTTGTTAAATCATACAATAACATTCGGATTGTAAAATCTATTCTCAACATCCACAACAAACGCGTACCAAGTTTATAAATAAATTAAATAAGAAAGCCTAAGTCTTGAATTTTGATCAAAACTCAAATCTCATTATAGAGTAAGATCCCACTGCCGCCAGAACTCACTTATTTTTACAAGGATAAAATGTATGGGATAAAGTAGTGTAGGCATGTCCTTGAGCGTGTGCATATTTACTAGCTTGTCCCGTCGGCCTTTTGTCAGTTATCAGGAGCTAGGTAGGCAAAAATAGTACGCAGTTTACTTACTACTACTTGCCGATTTTTACATATGTGTTAGAAAATATGGTTAAAAATTGATTATTAACATTTCCTTAATCGTTTTTTTGGAAGCTCCCAAAAAAGTATTTTGTTGAATATTAGATATTTCCTGTAGTTTCCTTTAGTTCGGAACACAAGTTTCCTATGGACCACGGCCAAACAGCCCGGAAGCAGTTTATTCTACATGCAACGCCGGCCGTGAAAGCCTAAAGATTTATATAAAATACAGGGTGTGTTTTTTTTTAAATCAACGTGTTTAATTCCTGGCGAGCCCGATTTTGATAAAAACTAAAGCAGCATCATTTGGATTTTGGAAAATTAATATTCCTAGCCAGGAATCAAAAATTAATTAATTAAAAATACACCCTGAATAATACACGATTCGATACTGCCGCTAATTAGGAACGAATTCTGGGAAGTAATAACGTAAGGCAAACTTAAGGAAATATCTCTTTTTCAACAAAAATACCTACCTACCCTTAGCACCTAACCTAACCTACCTTTAGCACCTGATTACTGATAAATGGCCGCCGGGACAAGCTAGTAAATATATACACTCAAGTACAAGGTACTTTATCTCATGCATTTTATCCTTGTAAAGTAAGTATCCTTGTAAGTGAGTTCTGGCGACAGTAATATCCAGGACCATTAGTCAAAATAACAAACATAAGAAGTAATGCCCACCAAACCAATGCCAGATTATAATTTTTCTATTAAGTAATATCCACCGATTGAAGTCACTATCGAAGTGTCATAAATGTATTGTTGAGTCAGCTGACCACTGACAAACGTGTCGATCTGTACTAACGTACTGTGAACATGCTCTTACATAACGCAGTAAAAGGAGGTGAGTAGGGAAATCTTTGATAAGGAAGATAAAATATCGTGGTAGCCTAGTGGTATGGGTAATGGACTGCTGAGGCGAGGTCTCGGGTTCGATCCCAGGTTTTACCATGGCACACACCAATGACTTTTCGATGCTTTTCGAAGTTATGTGTGTATTTATCGTAGGCTTATAAGTGCCCGGTTAATGGCAATAGGCTCGCCACCTATTACATTGGGACCTAAACATAAACTGACGAAATGTGGGTGCTAGCACCTCTGCCTACCTCTTCGGGGATATAGGCGTGAGTTTATGTTATGTTATGTTTATGTTTTATTTTAAGTACATGTTATAGCCATACTTATCCTTCACAAATTTAACGTGGTACCGAATATGACTGGCGAACTGTGGGTATAATGATCGGCTTCGTCCTACTCATTTGGGAATATAGGCGTGAGCCTTTCTGAACCTTTTTACAACTCAGTAACTCATTTGGGGTCGGCTTTTCAGTCTAACTACGAGACGGCTGAACTTCGATATTTCCGTGAAGCAACTGCCACAACCCATTGGCGATGTCGAAGTTCTGTATAAGACCAATCGTTGGACTTTTTAGGGCTCAACTGTTCGTATGGTAACCAGGACCGATGGTTTAACATGCTCTCCAAGGCACGGAGGCGTCTCAATGTGCTAAGAATGGTCACCCATCCTATCACTGACATGGCTAATGTTCCTTAACCTTTCAATCTGCTAACCTACTCGGTTACTACTTAAAAGTCCATTATGTTTTTTTACCACCTTAAGAGTACAAAAGACTTTATATTTACCACTTAATATCTATGGATATACGTTTTAATAGACGATAGACCCTTTTAATTCCTATGCTTTCGAAACAATGGCAACCCTAATCCGTAGCGCATAGACCCAAGTCATAAATAACCTTTAACCCTTGATTAAACTATAAATACTTCTAATAGCCGAAGCATATAAGCTGAATGCAAAAGCTGCCCTTTCATTACTATAACTAGTTCCCAACTAGCTCTCAAAGACAAGACAATATAAAGTGTACAACATTCTCAAGACCTTAATAAATGGATTGCGAACTCGATTTTGCATATTATAGTGTTATTCATAACTTGAATAGTAATTTTAACTTAGTTGTAGGGGTTCACAAGTATATAAATAAAAATAATTCACAGCAATCTTTTGCGAAATCATTTTCTATTACGATAGTGTAATTTTTTATGAATATTTAACCTATTAAAGTTGGGTGTATGGGGCTCCACCGAGATTCACTGATCCCAATCCAACCTCACATCAAGTCAGTACACCTGCTGATTGATGGACGACGCTCTGTTGCAGGCTCTTGGGGGTCAGAAAACAGTCGCTTTCGTAAAACTAAATTGAAAAAGGTAGTAGGAGAGCGGACGTAAACTGAATTGAAAAGAGTAGACCCCGAGCTTCAAAGTGCAAACTAAGGAGGCATCCGAGACTAGCATTTGGATGCAGAAAAAGAAAAGTAATGTAATTTCAGCAAGACATAAATTGTTGAATATAAATCTTAAGGTTATCACGGCCGGCGTTGCATGTAGAATATACTGCTTCCGGGCTGTTTGGCCGTGGTCCATCGGAAACTTGTATTCCAGAAGGCGACTTCTCTGCCGCTGATCAGTCGCAGAGAAGTCGCCGCCGAGGAAGGTTCTCCGTACTCGACGGCGTCCGGACCTGTACCACTGAAGATGTCGATAAATAAATAAAAAATAAAAAAGTGATCGATGAAACGTCTGCAATACAAGTTTCCGATGGACCACGGCCAAACAGCCCGGAAGCAGTATATTCTACATAAATTATTGAAGTATATTAGTGGTAACTGAGTAGGTTAATACATTGCAAAGTTAAGCAATATTAGCCAGGTAGGTCTTAGGATGGGTGACCATTCTAAACACATTGGTACCCATCCGTGCTTCAAAGAGTACGTTAAGTCGTCGGTCCCGGTTGCCATACGAACATCTATGGCCGTCGTTACGGGTGGTTACACTTACTACAGAATTTCGATATCACCAATGAGTTGTGAAGGCCAGATGGTGTGATGATGTCGCTCCACCGAAAATATCAAATTCGGCCACTTCGCAGTTAGACTGAAAAAGCCAACCCTGAGTTGGGAAAAGTCTCGGCCGATGATGAATTTCACAAGCAGTCAATACAAAAGCTATAAATTTACATTTCCACCTCATCAACCTACCTGAAGCTCTAATGCCCTAGTAAAGGTGTATCGCAAGATATATCCGTATCAGCTAGTTACGTGTCCGATAAACAAGTGCGTCATACTCAGGAACGTAGCGATATTGATGTTGACATACTCGCTTTACAATTAATTATCACAACAAACGTGATATCGCTTCTAATTAATTTTCCGCCTGTTAACTTACGATAAGGATCATTCGTGTTTTAATAAAAAGGTAGTTAGCATAAACCGTGTGCTATTATGTTCTAATTCTGACATATTATATATTACTTAATATGTATTAGAAAGGTTGGTAAACAGTATAAATAAGCAAACGAATAATCGTAGGATTAGATCGTTCCGTACAGAACATTGTAATTAGATTAAGTAAACATGTTTGTTAATAGGCCACAGAAAAAAGCCGCTGGGTTTCTTTGCGAAGACTTCTTAGGAAGTGCGGCATTGTAGATAAAGGTGGTTAGTTTGGTAAACTGTAGTTTTTTTTCGACGTTTTATAAGTACCGTAGAAATGATCTATACTGAATAAATGATTTTTGACTTTGATATGTATTTGTTGTCATTACGAGTAATATAACGCACTTCACCCGCGTGGAATTCTGCTTCCCTTCCTGCTCCCATGGGAACCTATTCCAGGGTTAAAAACCTGTATGTTATTCCAAACTATAATCGACCCCTGTACCAAATTTAAGTGAGTTCCGTTCAGTCGTTAGAGCGTGATTGAGTAACAAACATAGAAACATCTTCACAAACTTTCACATTTATATTAGTAGGATGATAAAATTAGGTAGTATTTTAGACGATTTACTTCTTACATCTAATATTATAAATGCGATAGTTTGAACGTATCGTTTGGCTGGGGAATACTTTCCTATAATCGTCGGGACGGGATCAATATTCTACACGGGCGAATTGTTCACATGAATAATAATTTCATGCACATTTTTGCTATATTGTTTCTTAAACCTAGCTGTCTTCGTCTGTGTTTATTCCTGACCTTTCTCAAAGAAAAATGAAGAAAAAAGAATATTTGCTAACATTGTTTTGACAAGAATTATTATTCTTAGACGGAGGGAAAACACCCAATGCCGCCGGGCGAAAACGCGCTCCAATACTCCGAATCATTAAAATTGCATCGCGCATTTGACATCGATCGACGATCGATGGAGGATGGAAACAAAACTAATTTTAATGGATTCTATATATGGCGACTTATTTAGTGTTGCATTGTATTTCTACTGGATCAAGATCTTGGGGACCCAAGACAACCTTACCGAAAAGTCATTACACCTGCCTGCTGATTGATGGACGAGGCTCTAGTGCAGGCTTCTCTCTAAGGGTTGCGGGATCAATTTCAATCCAGAAGAACACGTGCTGGACTGCGATGCCATCCGCCCACGGTGGAAACCATACAGTCCCGAACTCAGCCGTTCGGTGCTTCCTTTCTTTGTCGCACGATAAAGAGCTGGAATGCTCTGCCCGCGCACGTGTTTCCTTCTTCTTACAATCCCGGGTTCTTCAAGCGGGGTGTGAAAAAGCATCTTTTGAGGCCGTCAAGGTAGGGGCTACCATTTTAGGATCGTCAGCATCTGGGATGGTGGCCCATATATTCTGGCATCTTCATCATAGCTTCTCACCATCCAGCGGGGTGCAGTCAATTGACGGAACGAATATATACAAAAAGAAAAAAGTAGCAGTCGCTCCCGTAAAAGTCAAGATAAATCGATAATGGAGGAGTAGGAGAGTAATCCACGGGCTCCTTGGATACAACCGAGACGCTGTTATGATATTGATTCTATTCTGTTTATACACGGAATATGAAAGCACGATGAAGTGCCCTTTTACCTCGTTAGCATAGAAAAGCCCTTGTCAAAAACCAAAGTAACTTTCAATAATCAATAATCAAACTCTCAGCGATTTCCCAGTCACGTCCAAAGTTTGCACTTTGAAGCCCGAGGTCCGCTAATTGTTTTTGATTGGCATGTCGACTTTTCCGAGAGCAACTGCCGTTTGATCTCCGAACCCCAAGAGAAAAGTCTGCGCCAAGGCCTCATCCATTGTTTAGGTGATACACCGAATAGCAGGTGAAGTTGTCTCGGGCCTCAAAGGTGGTGGTAGGACCCTATACACGCGCTAAATAATATCACTTACTGCAAAGTGAAAATTGCGAAGTATTTCTATAGAATATTCCAATCATAATAGGTACATTACTTATAAATGTAGCAATGGATAAATTCAGATTGTGTTTGTCATATAATATATGCAAATTTTGATAAATGTACAATAAAGTTTATTCCTATTCTATTTTATTCAATTCCAATACACTCTACGGTGAAACAAATACGTATTTGTAAAACTCAGTACTTGGTAACAGGGAGTGTAAATCTAATAAAACATTATTTCAGTCGACGTAGTAACTACGTCCCCCTCCCGGTTCAACACTTTTGCAATTTGTAAGTTATCATGAAGCTTGTTAAATGCTTTAAAATTATATAATTGTAACGTAACGTTGAGACGACAGAAATGTCGCGTTTTGCCATTCGGGCAGTATTGGCGTTTTCCGACTCAGTGCTCCCGTGTCAATCTCAACACTCATGCAACGTTGGCTCTAATATGCAGAATATATTCATCACCATCCGAGCACTAATCCCAGTTCCATCCAAAACTAGCTTAACAGCACTTGTATTCCATATATACGATGACCACAAGAAGAGAAACATTGTTAACTCAAATAGAAAGTGCCTATGTAAAAAAGGAAGGTAAAAAAGAGCAAGAAATTTCGTTGTAAAAGTCGGATATAGCTGAAATGATGATGGGTTGTCCGTAATGAGCTACACTATTCATTACATAATATATCCCCATCATGACTGTCACATTGTGATTCTAATCCTACTAGGTAATATTATAAACGCGAAAGTTTGTGAGTATGTATGTATGTATGTATCTTTGTAGCTCTTTCACGCATAAACGGCTGAACGGATCTGGTTGAAATATGGCACAGGGATAGATTATAGTACGGAATAACACCAAGGCTACTTTCTATCCCAGGAATAGGTTCCCATGCGTGGCGGGAACCGGATCAGAATTATACACAGGCGGAGTCGCGGTCAACACCTAGTAAAGAAATTTATTGTTAAATTGACTGAATAGAACACTAACACGTAAAAAAATCCATGCTGGCCATTAGCAAACCTCATATAAAAAGACTGTAAAACGTTATTCTCCACTTACATACGACATTTTTGAATAATACTTAATTTGTATTGTGTGCTCACTCGATGAGAATGGCCCATCCAATTTTAATTTATAACGATTAAAATCAATTGTTTGAAAAGTAAATTTGTAAACTACGCAATCGACCCATAGAGTAAGCACAAACACGCAAATAAGAAAGAGATTGAATCACCGAATACAATTCGGTTAATTCCTTTGTTCAAATTCAATGGATGTCTAAAAGATGTCTGGAACATTTGTAATTGTGTAAACGAATTGACACTTGAGTAATTTCCAACGACTTTTAAAACTGTTAGACCCACAACGCTCTGTGCGTTGTGATACTTTTATTTGAAACCACACCGCAACCGCACCACATATAAAAGTAGACATGTGGTTAGCCGGATTCGGCTGACCCCATCGCGGCAAACCGCATACTTTAGTGTATAATACGTTTAAAAATTAAAACAATATAAGCACCCAAATTCAAAAACTTCTCCTTTTTTGAAGTCCTTTAAGCTTGGACAAACAAAAGTTTAAATTATTCCTTCCTGAGGATTTCCTTTCTAGTGCATACCTTGGGTCCCCCGTACTAGGCTACCATGACGGAACACGGATTTAGTTGAGTCAATTTCGGCATATTCTCCTCACAGTTAGTCCCGTTGAGGTGTTACCCGAAAATTTTCCAACGAAAAAAAAGTTTAACTAGGTATCCTAAAATAATGAAAAATCGTGGTATACCCCGTATTGTGATAAGGCGGAAAATGTTTATGAATACAGAACGAGTTCATCAACCTGAAGTAACTAACGTATTTTGTGTAGATTATTCTTGCATAAAATCGTACTGCTACACGCCACCGGAAACCTGATAAAGGAGGCAGTGACGTTGAACATGAATTAGTGAAGCGCGTGTTACGGTGCTGCATCACCCGACGTGCAGTTGTCGTGTCAGGTGGCGCCACCACGCAAGCCAACAGCAAAGCTACCATTTGACACGCGATTTAAGACATTTCATTTTACATAAAACACTCGTAAATAAAACATAAAAACTTTTTATCTAACACCTAGTTCGTTTTTCTGTTCGTTCGTGTTTTAAATGGGAATGTATTCTTTATGTTGTACTACTAAGACACATGAGTATTATTGATAGGATGGTAATTGAGTACCTTAGCTTATAGTTGCTTGTAGCAGAAGGGAACTGCAGACCTTCCTTAGAAGTTATTTTGGCTCTTTTTACAATAAAATAAAGTACCTGATTTTGAACTTGAAGTATTATAAGTATTATAGAAAATTTGTTCAATTCTACATGATTTGCAGAAAATGTAAAAAATATTAACCAAAAAAATTAAAAGCTCGCTCGATTCGTACAGAATTTGGCCACCTTGCAACTCAATACTGTCATGCGTGAATATCTAATCATATCTATTTAAATACAGGGTAGGCAGAGACGTGTAGACAAATGAATATTTTAGGTATCATACACCCATATTTCATACTAATGCTATCCAACGACGACAGCTCTGAAATTCATGCTTATACTGAGAAACGCGAGAATGAAACCTTCTTAGGTTTCATTCTCGCGTTTCTGCACAGTAGCACCAGCGATATATTATATAAAACAACATACAACATAATATATAAGTTCTTGTAGTTCTTTGTCACTTTGATCGATGTTTTAATAATATTGTATTTTTTGTTAATTAAGTTATAAGTAAACATGAGACCGTAATCTTAGCAATCCATGGATTCTCCGTGCGGGTGCCGGGTCCATCGCGTTGCTGAGTTGGGAACTCGGGACAGTGCCTGGGACTTGCGACCCAAGTGTAGGTTTAGAAGGGGCCCCTTTTGTTGATGTACATCAACACTCACCTTCACTACCCAAGTTCCCCTCCCTGCCTAACCAAATTTGATACGAACCTACTAGTGCCGCTTTAGACATTCGTCCTAGTAATGAGCTTATTGTAGCTCTCGATAGGCCTAGATCTTTAAGTAGGTTATAGAGAGATTTTGCTGGTATACCTCTCGCTCCCACTTCCACTGCATACAAATTAACCACGTAACCGTTTTTGATTAATTCGTTTGTGAGATCATAGTATTTATTTTTCTTTATTGTGTGGTCCTTCGGTATATTTGTTTCCCACGGTACAGTAAGTTCCACAAGAACCACATGTTTTAATCTCTTAGAATATAGGAATATGTCAGGTCTAGATGACGAAACCCCAACATCCTCCGGAATTTTGTAGTGCTTTTCATACGTGTCGATTAGGAGAGTCCAATCTGGGGCAGTATCTAAGATTGAATAAGGTTTGTTCCTGGGTGTTATGGATGAACCTTCAGACACAAAGTTGATATGACGTCTGTTAGTAGTCAATCCTTTTTGGGCTCTAGCTACTGCCAGACTCATTGCTTCACGTATGATGATAAGCACCTTATCGTGTACCTAAATGAGAGGATTTAGATCTAACTATATGCGAGCCCATATAGGTTTGTTTATGTTTATGACATTAAATGTTTTTTTTTATTTTTATATTTGAGTTGATTGAATGAAATGTAAATTGTAGTTTACGATTTATGACGTATAAAAAAACTACTTTGGAAACTCGTTGAAACCACGTCGGTGGAAGTTTACATGGTAATATACATCATATATTTTTAGTGTTATCGTTCTCTTATTTTAGAAGTTACAGGGGGGGGAGCACACATTTTACCACTTTGGAAGTGTCTCGCGCAAACTATGCAGTTTAGAAAAACATGACATTAGAAACCTCAATATCAGTTTTGAAGACCTATCCATAGATAACCCCACACCCCGGTTTGATGTAATTTATTGTTTTTTTTTTCTATTTTTGTGTGAAAATCTTAAGGCGGTTCACAGAATACATCTACTTACCAAGTTTCAACAGCATAGTTCTTATAGTTTCGAAAAAAGTGGCTGTGACATACGGAGGGATAGACAGATAGACAGGACGAATCAATAAGGGTTCCGTTTTTTGTCATTTGGCTACGGAACCCTAATAAAAACAGCTCTTCGACATGATACCATTATCATGATAATCATACAATGATGTATTTTCAGTTTTCATCAAAATCAGGCTCGAGACTCCTTTGAGCATTTCTCGATATTCCTCATAGTTTCGGATTTGGCCATCCACGCCCAATCGAAAAATTCACCCTGTACTTATATGCTCAGAGATCATTGGGATTGTATAAATAATTTAGCCCGAATACCATGATAGAAAGAGGCATCTATCAAGCCTAGTAGTTATTCGTGTAAAGAGAAAATCAATAATAATATCTACGTCTATAGTCCACGGTCACGCCCGTCGGGCGTCGTCGCGTCGGGCAAAACCTTCAGAGAAATCTGGTAATGTCCTGTGCATTTGCCAGTCGCATTCTATTTTCGTATGAATCGCAAACGCATCGGCTGGTTGGCCACACGGTTGATGGCTCGCCGCATGTTTAGAGATACGGTATCAAAACAAAGGTATCGATAATTGCAAACAACTATTATATTTACAAAAAATAATAAACATCCCAGTAGGGTAGGCAGAGACCACATGTTTCCGCTGCTAAGATCCTTGCATATACCTTATGCTTCTTATACTTCCATAATTGTTTCCATACATGCTCGCGATTGCGAGTACTCTTGACCTGTCCTTTCTTTAAAATGTCGTCGATCTGATTAACGTATGAATGCCTCGGTCGACCCTTAACTTGTTGCCTATTCACTCTCGCTTCAAATATCTGTTTCATCAATCTTCTTACATCCACTCTCTACACGTCCGAAGCATCTAAGTATCCCTTTCTCTATTTTGGTCACTATGTATTCAACCATACCAAATCGTTCCCTTATCACGCTGTTCCTCACTTAGTTCATCGACGTTACCCCAGCTATATTCCTCGGAATCTCTAATTTTCACAGCGATCAATTTAATATTATTGTTCTCCTGCTAAGCCCAGCATTAACAATCTAGAATAAAAATGGGGACAAGCATTCCTATATATACAGCCAGTCGCGCTTTTGGAATTCACTTTGGCTGCTCATAAAGTAATGCAATGTCCTGTGTACTTGATTTCCTGCCAAAACTATTCGCTCAATATTACTGTCATACATTTCATCTGTCGTAAACTTAGAACTCTAATACACAAACCCTTTCACTTCTTTCATACTTTCTCTTTCATCCAAACAAGACCTATGCAATTTACTATACTTTTTTCTCTTCCGAAAACGATCACTTCCGTCTTGGTTATATTATTTTTTTAGGGCACCATTCGTAATATTGACCATCCAGTCTGCGGGGCTTGCGATCGGTACTTGTATCATGCCGCCACTTACTTATTTAGTAAGTGGCGGCATGGTATAGACAATATTCACCTCAATTAACTTTGTCATAGGCCTATTCTAAATCTACGAAAGCGCAATAGGCTTTTTCATTTTGATACAAGAATTGAAAAAAAAAACCTGATATAGGTATATTTTTATGTATGTGATTATTTAATTTCAAAACCAATAGTTGATATATGTGATTGTTCGATATATTATTATATGGCAATTCACTAGTAGGTAGTAGCCACCAATGAAGTACGACACTTAGTAGGCGGGCGCTTGCGTAACAGTAGTGCGTATCAACTGGGGCAGATTGACGCAGAAAAATTTGAAATCCAATAATGTTTGAAACATAGGACCGTATTCTTACATTTTTTCTTTTTTTTAATGTTTATTTATTTCGGAGTTTTGATCCAGTAGGGATATGTCGACCCCATCGTGTTTTTTTCATGTGGAAGTCCCCTCGGATGTCCCCCTGCCGGCAAGCGGGGTGGTTATGTCGCGGACCGACTAAAACCGCTCAGGTCTTCAGATGTAAGGTGGCCCATAAGACAAGCTATCTAAAACGAAAATTATGTCACGGTTCCTGGGTGAGACGGAAATTAATTTTGAATTTGGAACGGGACGCAGAGACCAGATACATGTGTTAATGAATTTTGGCACCTAATCTCTACAGGCATAGCACGCTTTTTTGTAATGTCATCTGTATGACCGTTACAAAAAGTTGCGCATTATTCGTGGTCTTTGAGCATGACATTTTTTTTTGTTTCGTACAACCAGTCTAGGAGTATATATAGAGGTCATTGGCTGTACCAGTACTTTCATGCTGTATCTCAACTGATATATTTTACAACTAACTGCGCGCCCGGTCGACTTTCATACATTTTTCATTCATATAAACCGTGAAATTCATCTGAGTTCCACCGCGAAATAAGTAGTAGACACCCGCATGTTAATGAGAAACTTTGTTGCTATGTAATCACGCGATTATAAGGTCTTAAACTACGCAAGCGCGATTCCTAGTCACGTAGCATCGTAGCAAGCTAGTAGCGTGCAGTGTAGACGATTCCTACTATATTTAGCGGTACGAAAACGATTTTGCATTGTAATGGTTTCGCATGTTTATCAATTGATAAATGTTTTTCTTTTTTTAACGCCGCTGCTTTCTGTCTAGAGCGTCTACTAAGTACTGGGCAAAACCATCCCGGAGATGAGAAGATGACAGTCTCACCTTGTTCAGAACTCCGAGTTTTCGTAAAGCTGTTTTGATGACGCTTTTACTTCGGGCCACCAACCAGGTGGACACCGAAGTCTTAAAATCACGCAAAAAAAATCAAAATCTTATACCCACTTTTTATCACTTTTCTCGACGTTTCACATGATTCTAAGTCTAATTAAGAAAAAAAATTTTTGTGTCGGTCTGTCTGTTGTTCTGGATGTCTGGATGTCTGTTTACGCAATAACTCATGAACCACTTATCCGATTTAAAAAATTCTTTCGCCAATCATCTTGTTTGGTTAATGGGAAGAACTGATTAGATTTTGGGGTTTGTACGTTCAAGGTTTCGGGTACCATTTTTTTTTTTTTTTTCGTGCGGAAATCCCCTCGGATACCCCCCCGCCGGCCAGCGGGGGCGGTTATGTCGGGCTTGAACCGACTAAAACCGCACGCCGTCCCCGATCTAAAGACGCCGGGGTGTAAGGTTGGCCATAGAGCATATCCCTCGCACCCCGACTGACCCTGGGCCATCTCCGGTTTCGAGATGGCCCCTCGGAGGTTTCGGGTACCTTTTTTTTTTTTTTTTTTTTTTTTTTTTCATACAAATTGTCCCTAAAAAATCATTTTTTTGTGTTTTTGACGTTGAAGACGTTTAATTTGATTTCATTTTCTTCATATTTATTGCTCAATATATAAAGACGCGTCGAATAATATGCATAAAGCCTAAGGTCTGTAATTTTGAATAAAAATACTGCAACAAAAATATCTAAGTTTGGCCCGAAGTTTGACATCCGTTTGTGTGATTTCCGCCCCACTAGATTTATTGTTGAGTTTGCAGCGAACATCCATTCCGAGCATATTAATGTTCTCTTGTAGTGGCAGTGGTGTGTTCTGAAGAGTTGGAAGAGGAAGGAAGCTACCTTGGCTGTAAACGCGCATGCCTGCGTTTTCTTGGCTCATCCAAGTGGGAAATGCGAGCCTGGACCTGGTCGAGCTCCATCTGTTTTTCCTTAATACCGGTCCGCTTTGCCGCAGGTAGTATCTCCCATGCAGAGTGCTATCATCTGCACAGTAATATATACTGCCGACGGACAGCATGTCATTGATATGGAAAGAGGCAAACGTACAACCGGTCCCCAAAAAAGGAGATCGGTCCGATCCGGGCAACTATCGACCCATAGCTGTCACCTCAGTTCTCAGCAAGGTGTTTGAACACATTATTAACGCACAGCTCATGCGTTACCTAGAAGATCACTCCATAATTAACGACCGGCAATATGGTTTTAGGCCAAAACGGTCAACGGGTGATCTTCTGGCGTACGTCACACATCTCTGGGGTGAGGCTATGGACAAGCATGGCGAGTCACTGGCTATCAGCCTTGACATCGCCAAAGCTTTCGATAGGGTCTGGCACAGTTCGCTTCTTGCCAAGCTCCCGACCTACGGTCTGCCATCTCGACTGTGCAGCTGGGTTGCCAGTTTTCTGCATGAGCGCAGCATCCGAGTCCTTTGTGACGGCCGGGCTTCTGAGTTCATGCAGGTTAATGCTGGTGTGCCTCAGGGGTCCGTCTTATCGCCCACTCTCTTTCTTCTGCATATCAATGATATGCTGTCCGTGGGCAGCATACATTGCTATGCAGGTGACAGTACTTTGCATGGGCGTTATCTCGGACATTCAGCGGCCAAGCAGACTGACATCGAGGAGAGAAGACGGCAACTTGTCATTGAGCTCGATCAGGACCTAGACCACATTTCCCAATGGGGATCTGAGAACCTGGTCGAGTTCAATGCCAAGAAAACACAGGCATGCGCGTTTACAGCAAAGGTATCTCCTTTCCTTCCCCTCCCAACTCTTCGGAACACACCACTACCACTGCAGGACAGTATCAACATGCTCGGTATGGATGTTCGCTGCAAACTTAATAATAAAAATTACATTGAGAGCGTTATTAAAACAGCTTCTCGTAAACTCGGAGTGCTGAACAGGGTGAGGCGGTTTTTCACGCCGGGGCAGCGGTGTCTTTTATATAAGACTCAAATCCGTCCCTGCGTGGAATACTGTTCTCACCTGTGGGATGGCTCCGCTCAGTACTTACTAGACGCTCTCGATAGATTGCAGCGACGGGCAGTCCGGATCATTGATAGTACGGACTAAATATAAAAAAAAAAAAAAAAAAAAAAGAAGAAAGAGATTGGGCGATAGGACGAACCCCTGGGGTACGTCAGCATTATCCTCCATGAACTCTGAAGCCCGGCTGTCACAAAAGACTTGGATGATTCGCTTATGCAGATAGCTGGCAATCCAGTTGCACAATCGAATAGGCAGACTATAGGCCGGAAGCTTACCGACCTCCATGATCGGGGCCTGAGGACTGCAGTTGACCGACTCACCGTCCTTACAGAAGCAGGCCGTGGCGGAGGCGTGTCGTGTGTGCCCTACACACGCCTGCCAACTCACCGAAGCGGGTAAAACCCGACCCCACCAGGCGAGGCCGCGGTGGCAGCCAAAGTCCGCCGGCAACCCTGGGGTTATCCTTTCGAGGGCTTACCCGGGGTGCCCGGCAACGGACACTTGGGGAGGACACCGTGTGATTTTAGTCGAGACACGACATAACCAACCAACCGCTGGCCCGCGGGGGGGTATCCGAAGGGATTTCCGCACGTAAAAAAAAGAAAAAAAAAAGGCTGGAAGCTTGGAAAGAAGTGAACTGTGCCAGACTCTAGCTTTGGCGATATCAAGGCTGATAGTCAATGCCTCGCCATGCCTGTGCATAGCCTAACCCCAGAGATGTGTGACGTACGCCAGAAGGTCACCTGTTGAACGTTTCGGTTTTAAATCATATTGTCCATCATTAGTTAGCGAGTGATCTTCTAAGTAACGCATGAGCTGTGTGTTTATAATATGCTCAAACGCCTTACAGAGAAGTGAGGTGATAGCTATGGGTCGATAGCTGCCTGGACCCAAACGATCTGCCTTTTTGGGGACCGGTTGTCTATTATCCTCCTTCCAAGCCCGCGAAACTGTTCCTGAGGAATACAACAGGAGGTACAGTAGCGTGAACACTAGAGTCACAACTTGATCTGTTAGTGTTAGAAACAACAATTACAATTATTATGACGGCCTCTGTGGCGTAGCGGTAGTGCATTCGACTGTGACGACAAGGGGCGCGGGTTCGATTCCCGCTCAGTGCAAATATTTGTATGCATGAATATGTCTATTTGCATTGGTCTGGGTGTTTCTAGGTATAATATGTATGTATTTACAAAAAAAAAGTATATAAGTATATTTATCCGCATTCTGGAACCTATAACACAAGCTAGTTAAACTATGGTTACTTTGGGTCTTGAAAGCACTGTGTAGAATGTCGTAGAATATTTATTGTTGCAAATACTTTATTTTTATACCAATAAGGTAATACGTGAGCATAGCTAAAGTAAATTGCTTCGTAGTGGATCCACGTCGATAGAATAAGAAGGGTATGAACCTGAAACCTCTTAATGGCCAGTCCTTTAGCTATTTGTCCATCTCCGCTTAAACCATGAATGTTATCTATATCGGTAGTCATAAGAATATAATTCTCAAATATCCTCCCCCTATCACACAAGAAGTAAGGCGCGGCCTAACGTAGGTATGTTAGGGCGTTGGGATGGACTCATCGATAAAAGCAATCTCACCGATAGAGGTGTACCATGTCTTATTGTTATCGTCATCTAGGACACGACCTGAGTTTCGGGTAAACGACGACAACTTTAATAACTGCACACAATTATGAAATTCAAAGGATTCTTGTGTTAAGCAAGGTATTGTACTCAGAGTGATTATAACGAGTTTGTTTATAGAGTTTATGACAGATTGTAATTTTCTTTGACATCTATTGTGAATATTTTTATATGGAATCCTATGTTATATTTTGAATGTGTATTATATTATGAATGTATGAGGATGGACGAATGTCATGACGTCACGTCACGACAATATTTGTAATACCTCATCATCTTGGCATTGTTCTCTATAGGGGCCGATTCAGTAACGCCATGTTTCCAAAACGCTTGATTACAATTAGATTCATAAGAAAAACATAAAAACATTTTAGTATTCAGTATTATCAGTCAAAAGAAAACCTATCTACGTTTTCGTGAGGTTATTAAACCTTCAGAATCCCTCATAGTATTGTGTTTCAATTAGCTGTTTAAAACTTAATTTTATAGGTTTGCGTAGTATTTGAAATCACACGTTTTTAAAACGTAATTTCACTGAATCCCCGTTGTTTTAGTACGGTGAAAGCTCCACATAAACATGCGGCTTCCTCACACCATGCAGTATGTAGAAGGTACCTTTTTTCCTACCAAAACAAATAAAAGCGGCCAAGTGCGAGTCGGACTCGCCCGTCAAGGGTTCCGTAGCAGCAAGTAACATAATAATGTTTTTTTTTAGTTTTTGTATTTGAGTTGATTGAATGAAAGGTAAATTGCGGTTGCGGGCTCGGGGGTATCCGAAGGGATTTCCGCAAGAAAAAAAAAAAAAACAAAAAGGTAAATTGCAGTTTACGAATAATGACGTATTAAAAAAAAACTACTTACTAGATCTCGTTCAAACCAAATATCGCTGGAAGTTTACATGGTAATGTACATCATATATATTTTTTAGTTTTATCATTCTCTTAGTGTCTCTTGCGAGAACTATTCAGTTTAGAAAAAAATGATATTAGAAGCCTCAATATCATTTTTTAAGACCTATCCATAGATACTACACACGTATGGGTTTGATGAAAAAAAAAATTTAGAGTTTGAGTTCTAAGTATGAACCCCCAAAATTTATTGTTTTATTTTCTATTTTTGTGTGAAAATCTTAATGCTGTTCACAGAATACATCTACTTACCAAGTTTCAACAGCATAGTTTTTATAGTTTCGGAAAAAAGTGGCTGTGACATACGGACGGACAGACAGACAGACATAGCCATTTGGCAACGGAACCCTAAAAAGGATTTCTGCACGAAATAACAAAAGAAGGTACATATTATGAAGGAAACATAATCCCGTATTTTCGTTGATGGCAAATAAGTAGTTGGAGTAATTCCATACCAACAATATGGTAGATACAGATACAACAATCGTAAAGGATAACAATGTCATCTTATGAATTCAATAAAACATTTTGTCATTACATTGCTAGTTTAATAAAGCGTTCAAACTACGCGAACTTCCGGATGGAGGGAGGCTTACTGGCTTTGTGAAAGAGGTAATCTCTGAAACGGCTGTGTCAATTTCGACAGGCCTTTCACTGGCAGATAGATAATATTACAAGGCGTAACATAGATTACTTTAGTTTTAGAAAAATAATTAGGATTCCGCGCAAAACAACTAAAACCCTAAAATCTAAATCCACGCATAGTCGCTGTCGAAGTCGAAGTCGCTGACACAGCTAGTACATATTATGACATGCAAAAATATATATTTGCATGGTATAATATGTACTAGCAAACACAAACACCCAGAAAAATGCAAATATATATATATTCATACATGACTCCATGCATACAAATATATGCACTAAGCTAGAATCGAACCCTCGACCTCCGACGTAGTGTCGAACGCGCTGTACGCCACAAAATACCTTACTGTAAGGACACAAAACACCGTATAAAGCGACAGTCTTTAATTTAAACTCCAGAAATATTCTTTAACCACCTTGAACTTATCACCTAACTCCACGGTCACTCACTCGTGTATTACCACACAATACATCATATTATTGTTATACATTACATCATATGTATTCAAATGCTATTACTGTCTACGTTATAAGCACTTAGCGCAGACGTACGTCTGGAAACAATGATACCAACTTTAAGGTCGGCTATAGCTACCACTATAGCAGATAGAATTGGACATTATCCTTAATGGTCGCAAGGGATCTGCGACTCAGTAATGACTTACCAGATCGATCGACTACAATCGCCCTTCAACAGGGTATGAAAGTCAAGAAATAGGGCTTTTTACCACCATTGCTTGCTGAGTCTGAAGCAATTCCATTCTAGATGGTGTTCAAAGTTTTAGCCATGATCTACAATGACTACTATGTATACTAGACAAGCAGTTTAGAACAAAAAGTGTGTCACACTTCCGGGTTAGGCGGGAATTTACACCATAGTTTCATAATTTTGGCGCCCTTACACTACTTTACATATGTCAGGTAATGATATCATATAAAATCGTATAAAATAAATTTATTATACTCTGTGACTATGAGGGCAACAAAACGTGGCGCCAAAGTTGTGTACAGTAGCGTCTAAAATCTATACCAATTTTTTGTTCCGAACAGCCAGTCTAGTATACATATGAGCAAAAAAAATAAACGATGTCCTATAGTGATGGTTCCAGACAGATAGTTGAACCGTAGTGCGTAATAGTGTTTCAGCCTTCTGAAAATCTCTATCAATTTTTCAGTTCAAAAGTGTGTTTTCGGGGCTTCACCAATATCTTCGGGGCCCAAGCCAACCTCACCTGCAAGCTAGTACAGACGCTGATTGACGGACGAGACTCTGGCCGGGGTTAGGAGGTGAGTTGGCAGACGTCACTTGAAAGCCATATAAACCAAACCATAAGGAGGAGAAGGTCTAAGTGCCCCTCGGGCTACGAGGTGAAAGGAAAAAGGAACAACTCTGATAGGAAAAAAACTATTCCCCAACTATTAACAAAATTAATTTAAACATAGGTTGGCAATCCAGTTACTAACGTTGCATCTGAGTGTATTCACGTGCCAATCTACATTTACACAGTATAGTTTGTAGAAGATCTATCTTGTGCCGTAACTGTGTTTGAAACTGTAATCATGTTGATTGGCTAGGTTTATAGGTACCCTTTTCAATGTAGATAAAGTTCAAACATAGACTTGTGTAGACTGACATTGGTCCTAAATACTTTTATGCTTTTCTGTATATACCTACCATACAAGCAGCGCCTTGCACAATTATTTTAAACGATGAGTGCGCTAAAAATCTTCTCATTCAGAACTTTAAATTAGGTGACAACTAACAAAAATTCACACGGTTCTGTGCACTAAAGAGAACATAACATTATCGGTCGTCAAATCATTTAAGTGCAATACAAAACATTTATATTACTTTCTCTAATGTTTTCCCTTTTTGTAAGTAAAATATCGAATGATATTAAGAGTCCAACCAGCTGATGTAGTAGTGACGCGTCACCACGCGGTTCTAATTCTGCGACTCTCTTGAGGGACGACACTGTAAGTTTTTAGAACCGACCGCTTTTAAACGATATTACAAAAAAAAAGTTCGAATTTTGAAAAATGGAACTTTTAGCTAATATTATTGTGTATATATTCATTTGTCATTTGTTTTACGATTTGGTGGCAAATTGAAAATTGTTTGTGTCACGACATCGACAGCATGAATTTAACGTGAGAAAATTTTCGTACTTTGATTTTTATGACTTTCGATGTCATTGAATTCAACAAGAAAGTTATGATAGACTTCTATTAGCCTTTCACGATGAAGCCCCATCTGGTGCCATGTGTACAACTGGTTTAATGAGTTTAAACGAGGTTGCCCTAATCTCACTGATGATCTGCGTGAGAGACGGCCTTCTACGGCGACGATTGAAGATAACATTGGTGTTGTACAGCGTATTATAGAGACAAAAGAGTGTCCTATCAGCAGATTTGGACAAGTAAAGGCATCGGTATGAGTCAAGCACAAAAACTACTGCATGAATATTTAGCGGTCAGGAAGCTTTGTGACCGATGGATACGTCATAATTTGACAGAGGCCAAAAAGCTCCGTCGTGTTGATTTGTGCCATGAAATGCTTCAAAGATTTTATGGAGGTGACTCAAAAGCTGTGTTCGATATACTTACGGGTGACGAAAGCCAGATTTACTTTTAGATTCTGAAACTAAAAGACAGTCTGCTGAGTGGTTGCTTCCTTCCGAGGAGTTGCCAAGTAAAGAAAGTTCGAAGCGTGGGAAAAGGCGGTAGCCTCGTTGTTCGGAAGGACAGGTCATTACGAAACAAATGTTTAAGAGGATTGAAAAATAATTACCGCAGAGTGGACTAACAATTGTTTACCAGTTTTCTTAGAAAAATTTCGTTGAAGAGACCCCTAAGGACAAGTTTGCTGATAGCTTTCCTCGGTGGTTCCATCGGATGCAGTGATGTATTGATATGAATGGACACTATTTTGAAAAGATATAAGAAAACTAATAACTTTTTGATTTTCTAAGAACGTTCACTCTAGCTTTCGTGTGTGCTAAATTTAATGTACTCTATTGTTTCAAGCATATTTTTTAAACAAAATATTAGACGTTTAAAAAGGAAGTCGCGACGACGCGCTTATTTCTTCTTAAAAGTATCGCAGTATAGGTATAGCTTTTTAAATATATATATATAAATTTTATCAATAGTTGGATAAATGTCTACCAAATATTACTCAATCAATACACAACATGGCATTGAGCGTGTGATAAAAACATCACTGACGTAATATTTTTTGCTATCAAACTGTGTCGGAAATATGCGTGAACAAGTACTGGATACATAGGAAATACAGATATCTATAAAAGAGAAAACCAGTTTCAGACCTGACAAATCTCTCAATTCAGATTTAATCCATCAATTAGTTGAGTGTATATTAGGTATATGGTTATACGTAAGGCACACATTAGGTATAAATTAGGTATTCATTAGGTTCATGTACACTGTACATTAGGTGTATAAAAATCCTTTATTATACCTGACCACTTTTTTTTTTTTAACGTGCGGAAATCCCTTCGGATACCCCCCCGCTGGCCAGCGGGGGTGGTTATGTCGTGTCTCGACTAAAACCGCACGGTGTCCTCCCCAAGTGTCCGTTGCCGGGCACTCCGGGCAAGCCCTCGAAAGGATAACCCCAGGGTTGCCGGCGGACTTTGGCCGCCACCGCGGCCTCACCTGGTGGGGTCGGGTTTTATCCCGCTTCGGTGAGTTGGCAGGCGTGTGTAGGGCACACGACACGCCTCCGCCACGGCCTGCTTTTGTAAGGACGGCGAGTCGGCCAGCTGCCGTCCTCAGGCCCCGATCATGGAGGTCGGTAGTCCCGGGCGTAGATGAGTCTGCGGCGGCCTCGCCGCAGACTGCGAAACTCGGGCGGCAGGGTTCTCTCCCGCTCCCTCTCCGCCGTCTCTTTCGTGCGCATTATCTGCTCGCAGAAAGGGGCGGCGGCGGCGGCGTGCCACTTGCTCCCGTCGGAGACCACGGCCCATGGTCTCCAACGAGAGAACGTCCACGCCCAGGACCGCAACGAGATCCCAGCGTTGATACCTGACCACTTCAAGTTAATCTTAGCCTCATAGACAAAACTAAGTCTTTCAAAAAAGGTATGTTTAAAAAAATTACGTTAAATTTAACCTACAGACTACAACAAACGATTTAATTGCTAATAGTTGTGATAATGTGGCTTTGGAAGTCTTTCTAAGTGCTCTAATTTTTGCCTGGTTTTCAGTACTGTATTAACATCAAATCCAGTTTGTACGGGAATCGGATACCAGCTTACAAATAGCGCCTGTCAAATGTAATCGTATAAACCACTAACTGACCCTTCGTACATACATGCGCGATGGAATATGGTTAAATCACGATAAGGGTATCAACAAATTGAGAAACGGCAGTATTTTTTCCGTAATGGCCAGGGTTCTTATCTATTTAACGGTTAGCTGCTGTTAAGGATTTGTTAAAATATGGCTTATTATTCTGAAAATGGAAGGTGTGAGCGGCCTCATCTGATGGGAAAGATGGTGTACTTTTATAGTATAACGCTTGTTTGTATTTTGATTGAATAACACTTTTGTAGGACTGTGGGTTGAAAATATTTTATTTAAAGAATAGTAGTCACCAAAATTACTAACATTTTCCCTAACCTCACTAACTCAGCTAAATTGCTTGTGTTGGGAGTGGGTTCACGTCTGTATAGTGTGTAGTGGCCAGTATTCGAATCCGGGACCCCTCAATCGTAAGACCGACTCCTTAACCCCTTAACCACTAAGCAACCGACGCTGTTTTAAGATGCATTTAGGGTACAAGTTAGCTACAAGGAAACACAACTAGTTCAATGAATTGACTGGTCGGGATTACTTAGTCGGTAGAATATTTGTAATAAAAAGAAACTACCGGTTCAAGTCACTCTCCGTGATACTGGTCCTGTTAGTTGTCCTTTAAATACAACAGATGAGCTCTACAAGTCATGTAAAGTGCTAACAGTGCGCCAATTGTTTATTCTAAACGTCACATTATACCAACATACCAAACTTCCTTTACAAACAATAACCTTAGATAAAAGAAGAAAAGGCATAGTTTGTGAAAAACCACAAACTAAACATGGGTTTGTAAATAGATTTTATATGGTTTTGAGTCCTTTTCTGTATAACAAATTTAACAAATTACTAAACATACATAGTTTAAGTTATTGGAGCTGTAAGGCTTCAATTACAGAATACCTGGAAAATCTAGATTATGCGGACACGGAAAAACTGCTGGAAATACTAAAGTAGGTAGCGATAAGCTGTAAATATAGATTCTTTTGTTTATGATGTCTAATTATTGCAATAAGAAATATATCATTGAACGGGCATAGCCTGAAACACAGGTTTACAAAAATCTAGATCAGGTAGGTCCCAAATTGTTAATGTAATTAGGTAATATATTTTTTTAAATTCTATTTGTTTACCATATACAGTGTTTTTTTGGCACACTAACTCTTAATTTAGATATTATTATACTTTAATTTGATATATTTCACCTTATTTGTAAAACTAGTAATAACACAATGTACAGTCCTTTTTGATAAATAAATAAATTATTATTATTATTATATATTATTATTATTATTATATATTATTATTATTATATATTATTATTATTATTATAGTAAATGCTCCAAATATGTACGAACTACTGGTACTTATACCGGTACTATGGTTTACGGAACTTTTTACGTCATTTACGCATCAATGAAAATGATGAGTGTTTATGGACCACCCACTGAGTGGTCCATAAACACTTCCGATTACATTTGGATCCCCTTGCTGGTTCATGGATACTCGGTTTTACTGAATTAAAATATTGACATAAATCATGTGAAGAGTACCTTTCTTTTCGTGCGGAAATCCCCCCTGATACCCCCTACACTAGTAAAACGGCACGCCGTCTCGGGTATTCAGACGCCGGGGTATAAGGTGGGCCCATAAGACATTTCCCTCGCACCCCGACTGACCCAGGGCCATCTCCGGTTTCGAAATGGCCCTCTCGGGTTTGGGAACCACGGTGTCCCCATCTTGCCCAGGAAAGAGGGTGGGCGCTAGTCGCCCTACCGCCCGGGCTGCTTCTGCTGGGGTTACAGGCGGCCTCACCTGCCACCCCCCAAGTCGTTGAGCGACCTCCAGCGTCTGAGGCCGAGCATGTTGCGGGCTGGGAGAGTTCTAAATCTCTCCCGGGCTCGTTCCGCCACCTCTCTCTCGAGCATTATATGCTCGCAGACGGAGGCGGCGGTGGCCAACGCGCCCAGAAACGCGCCGATTTGATTCTACTTATTAGTTATCGCTGAAGACAATGTATTGTTTCATAATTACCAATAAATAATAATCAAACACCATTTATAATAATCCTACAGAGGATCTTGTGCTCGCGTAGGTAAATACAAAGTAATATCATGTATTGTGATTACACTTCAATATAATCTAATACTAGCTTCTGCTAGCTGCTCAGCTTAGGGCTTCACCCCGTTGCAATAATATCACCTTACCCGTGGACTTACCCAAATTTTTCTTACATACAAACCTTGTTCTGATAATAACGAACACAAAAAAAGAATTATCCAATTCGGTGTAGTCGTTCGGCAGTTTTGAGCGTACATACATTTCGGCGATTCATTTTAATTTATATGAGATTAGCCTATTAGACTCTAATACTAATAACACTAATTGATCTCTTATCTCTGATATTATAATCTAGGCGTAAGCTAAGACGTAATACCCGGATAATCCCCTCGCTGATGAAAAAAACCATAGGACGGTTTAATTAATCGATCGCACTACTAATCAGATATGTCGAGAATCCTATCCTACTAATATTATAAATGTGAAAGTTTGTGAGGATAGATATGTGTTTGGGTGTGATAGATGTATGTGTGTGTATGTATATGTGTGTATTTGTGTGTGGATATTTGTTGTGTGTAAGAAAACTAAATGGTATTGAGTATTGGTATTGAGTTTGATGGAAATTTGGCAAAGAAGTAGGTTAATTTTTGCTTTATATATGTATCTGCTTGATATCTTTTTCTCTCTTCTCTTCTTACGGATTTAAAAGAAACTGAAGATAGGAAAAGAAGAATAGAAAAAGTAAAATGTTGAATTGGTGTTGAAAATACATATCAGTAAGCATATAGGACAGCACTGAGGCTAAGCGTATTCTGAAATAAATGTATGTTCGAGAGTGTGATTACTTTAATAATCCTACTTTGAGGTGTGGGCACCTTTTGTTTGGAAGTCAAGTCGTTTTGTAGTTACTTTATTATAATTATTCATAGCTTGACTTGGCCCCGAAGGTCTTGGTTTGGCCCCATACACCTAATATTATGATTTAGCATAATATGCTTATAAAGCGTTATCCTAACAGTTCGTAGTTATGCTAATATTCATTGAAATTTGATAAAAATGTATACAGAATTAATATTATGCGTAAAGATAACTAGGCAAAGTAAAAATATGCCCTGTAAAATTTTGAAATTCAATTTTTTTTAGATACATGTAAGAAACCATATTAAATCTGATAAAAAAGTCATGTATGCCATTCAATTCAGCAGTTATCTGCGTTCATAATAGTCATAACTATAACTATGATGGAAAATAAATTGGAATGATTATAATCGTCAAAGAAACAACATTACAGCATAAGGACTGTCTGTTCCAAACTATTGATCTAGAGAGCCAGCCTACGACACGGATCAGCTGACGTCTGTAAAACTAGTACTACGAAACGCGTAGCTAAGTATAGTTACGTAATCCATTGCGCTATGTAACAAAAAGGCCCGTTTAAACAGTTAATGGTAACGTAATGGTGCTATAGTTTCTGTAGGTTTTTTTTTCATCGACGTTTCATTAATGAAGGATGATTTGCATAGAAGCGGCGGTGAGGTATATGAAGGTGTGTTGAGGTCACGACGAGGTACCTTTCAGTTGGGTGCGTTGGTACTGGCGCAAGATAATGAGCTCCATTGTGACCGGCTGCTCGTTCGGTGAGGACAGCTTTCTGAAAATAGGAGAGATAGAAAATTTACAAATCAGTCATGCAAGGACTCAAAAATAGAACAGTAGAAAGGATTTAAAAATAAACTGGAGAATTTTGTGGAGTTTATATATTCTTTTTAAACCCTCACACGGTGCAAACAATTCCATCAAGAACCAAGCTGTTTGGCACCCCTTTTCTTTGCCGCAACATCAAGATTTGAAATTCTTTACTAGCCCACGTATTTTCTTCTTTCCGAACGAGTTCGAATGGATTAACACTGATCCCGACGTTTCAGTTTCGACTTTTTCAGCAGCCATCACGGAGAGACCGTTAAAAACACTTTAATTTCAATGTGTAACATTTGCAAATACTTCGGATAGAGAATGTTGGAAGTATATGCGAATGTTACACATTGAACTGTTGTTAATTTTATTTTTTATATAAAGTTTCGTATATAAATTATTTATATATGGAATTAGTTGTACATAGTACATGTTATAAATGGTTTCATGCGAGTAGTAACGACCGATGTATTACCACGACTGCATTCTAGCCCTTGCGTTATCTAGAATTAAGATCGGAACCAAATTTGGATCAGAGTCACCGTAGTAACAAAATACATGCATCATATTACATAGAGACTTTATCGGAGGGATAAAATCCGTATGTCTCTGGATAACGTTAAGTTAGGTGAGGTTGTCTTGTGCTCAAGCGTTGGCAGATACGTCGGCAAATGGATAAATTACTTCAAGTTCAGAGTACCGCACACTCCAGATTTGAAGTATCGGAAAACCCCACATAGTCCCTAAAAGTTAGCAATATGCAAAAGATCCAACGTTAAGACAACACAATAGATACTAAGTTATAGCTTTTTAGCCCCAGAAATATCTGACGTATTTGACTTATAAATGTATGTTTATCCGCATTCTAGAACCAATATTACAAGCTATGCTTAGTTTGGGTCTATATAGCGCTGTGTAGTTTGTTACAGAATATTTATTAGGTAAACTTAAATATTTTTAGTATTAAAATTAGTTAATAAGTTTCAGAATTTCATTATTTTTTGCAATAAGTAACTTACACGTACTTACACTTACGTAGTAACTTTACAATTCTCATGTCTTAATTACACGGGTTATGACTTAAGACAATGCATGTCTAAAAAGTCATCAAGTTAGATTTTTTTACCAACAATTTTTTTAGACAACAATGAAAATGAACGAAAATATTTAAGCCCAATTGTAATATCATTGCCACAGACAGTGATGGTGGTATCAAAGTTGTTCAGGGACTCGGTAAGTTAATGAATAATTTGAAAGACAGAGCCTCCTGTCTCATGGGAGTTTACACGAACAGTACGACCTACAGCATTTATTTTGTACACACACAAAACCACAGATGTACGATAGATATCGAGACCGTGTCAATACAGTCAGTGACACAACTGTCAGCATGGGGCTGAAAAAATGCTAAAAAATAGCTAGAGACGGTTATTCGCATTTCTAAAGAAAACTTGAGGTCGCACAAAAAATGTTTCATACGAAATCACAAACAAATCCAATAAGCTCTAGTAGACGACAATCAGTTCAGTAGTTCTTCGGTAAATCACAAAAAAAAAAACACATTTAAGGTGTGAAATTTTGCAAGCCTGAATAAGAGATCTATAGATTTCAAAGTTAAGTTTAAACTATTGCTGATATAAATAAAACATACATTAACACACCTAAATATTCCCAAACGAATAGGCAGAGATATCGTAACGTATTAACTATTTTTATGGGCTGTATGTTTCACTGACGGCCGGTCCCTTGGTCACCTTGTACGACACCCGCGAGAAGAGATGGATATGCCCTTTCATTCACACTTCACCGACTAACACGACATAAATGAAAAAGGCTATTAATTTTCTTCAGTAACAATATTATATACATGCAATCCTCTAGGGTAGAAACTACAGTCGTTCACGCAGTTCCGTTATTGCAAATCTCTATACTAAATCTTATATACAATACTAGCTTTAGCTCGCGGCTTCACCCACGTAGAATTCTGATCCCATTCTCGCAACTCATGGGAACCTATGCCAGGGATAAAAAGTAGCCTATGTGTTATTCGCCGACTAGCGCCCCCCTCCTCTTTCCGGGGGAAGATGGGGACGCGGTGGGTTCCAAACCCGAGGGGGCTCTCGAAACCGGAGACGGCCCTGGGTCAGTCGGGGTGCGAGGGAAATGCCTTATGGGCCACTTTACACCCCGGTGTCTGAACCCGCCGAGACGGAGTGCGGTTTAAACTGACTAAAACCGCTTGAACTGATTCAAGCCCACCCATAACCACCCCCGCTGGCCGGCGGGAAGATATACGAGGAGATTTCCGAACGAAAAAAAGTAGGCCTTACAACTCTGTAACGAAGGTGAAAAATATTATTTGATAGCTACAAGTTTGCTCAAATTTAAACATTTTCGCCGAAATTGGTTCTTTTCCAAATTATTAAAACTTTCAAGTTGCAATTTATTACTCGACTGCGGCGAAACCAAGCAGGAGGGTTGTTGTTGTTTGAATGTTTTAGGCTAGATAAATAAGAGTACTGTGGCTTACAACTTTGTCCAGGCTGGATCTCGGTGGTTAGTTTATTGATTTATCAATAATTTTTTTGTACAATACTGAAGAGCCCTATTTAAAACAAAACGTTAAATGTAAAGTGTTAAATGTGCAAATAATATTGTTAATAGGTAACAACTTTCGACTTTTTATGAAAAGTAGTTAAGACCTTTGTGGTATAGCGATAGAGCGTACGAGTGCTATGTTCACAGGATCGATTTCCGCTTAGTGCAAACCTTAATCTGAAAAGTCCCCACGGGCTCAATAATGTAAATAATATTCTATTCCATAAATGTGTACAGTGGAACTGTGCACGACACAAATATACTATAGACACATGTGCCAGTGACACGTAGATTAGTAAGCGTGAATATAATGAATAAATTATGAAAATGTTAGGTTTACGTAAATTAAAAACGTAATTATGTAATTACTTTGATATTAAGCTAAGATAAATAGCTTACTACT
Organism: Cybosia mesomella; assembly: GCA_946251805.1. Taxonomy (NCBI): domain Eukaryota; kingdom Metazoa; phylum Arthropoda; class Insecta; order Lepidoptera; family Erebidae; genus Cybosia; species Cybosia mesomella. Next base: position 19,808,288 of record OX276390.1, on the reverse strand, counting down.
GTTAGGAGTTAGTTTTCGCGTAGCGTAAATGCATTACTCAGAATCTAACATAACTTCGTATAAATAGGAAATACGACTTTGTATACTAGTATGTAAGTTTAATTACACCCCGCGACTGCCTCCCACGCCGTAAGAAGCGAATATGCGCTCCCCCGGCTGGTGCCACTTTATTATATAGTAGCTCGCGGGAGGCAGGGCCCATATATAAGTCTGAGGGGTCAATCCGCCCGTCATTCAGTAGCCCGACGTCGCACGGTACAGATGTAAGTACCTATCGTCGTGCAACTCTTATTGCTACCAATGTACATATATGCTATGTGATTAATATGTATAACATGAGTTCTGTAAATAAATGGAAATGCGGAGGTGAGGTAATTTGGATCGCGGGCCAGCACTACAAAAGACTATAAAAGCAGGGACCATTTGTTAGGAAAATATTGGACATTGGGCAACAAGTAGACAAAAAGAGTCTCTCAAGGAACAAGGAAGCTCAACAGGAAGTAGTAGATCAAGAGTAGTGCTGGGCCAAGTACATCCAATGCCTCACTGACGTCAATCAAGTCCACCCATCCAAGTGTTTCATTCTTCGACTCAACATCCGTCAAATACAGTCCACTGAAGGCGACCGCGACTTAGTGGCAGTCTATTTGGAACCTTTTCAGGTCATAGTCTGTCATGAACCACGGTCCTTAACATTGATCCTTCGGAGCCGAATAAAGTACACGGTCCTTCGAAGATCCAGGTCAACTTCAAGTCAAGCTGCCAGCCGTAGACGTTTCATCGTTCTTCAACTAAGGGAGAAGTGACAGTCTATTCGGAACCGTATTAGGTCATAGTCTGTCACGAACGTCTATGGTCCATTGGAATCGGGTCAAGGGATAGGAATAAAGTCCAGGATCCGTCGGAAATCCAGGTAAGTATAAACTTGAAGAAAGAAGAATGGTTCTCACCAGGGATGGAGGGAAGCGTCGTCAGGAAGAGGAACCGGCATCAACATCAGTACCAGTAGCAAGACCAGTACTACACCCTGCGGCCACGGAAGAGGCCAGAAGTTATGCGGACAGTGGTGCGTCGGAAGCCACAGCCAGCACCGAGCAGACCACGTCCAGCACAACTGTGACTACTGAAGAGTCAGGGACGACGGAAGAAGTATGGTCCCACACCCGCACTGTTGTATATGGAGAGCCTAGCTCACAGCGCACCATGCGGCCTTTGGACACGAGGTCACGCCGCTCCACCAGTTCAAGAAAGAAGAAGGAACTGGAGGTCAAACAACGCTTGGCAGAACTGAAGCTCAAGCAAATACAAGCCGAAGCAGAGATAGAGCAGATCCGTCTACAGCGGCTACTGCAGGACGAGAGCAGCGACGACGGGTCTGAGGAAGATCTGGCATCGGTACGTATTAACACGTGGCTACAGAAGGATGACGCTGCGGCACCCAACCTGAAGGAAAAGGGGCAAGACATCGAGGAAAACACTCAGACCTGCCTAGATAGGGGTCAACTAGTGGAGAAGTGTCAAACCCAGGGAAAATCAGAAGGAAGTGCCCCAGTGAAGAACTCCGTGATCGATGTAGCTACGCTCACCGCGGCCCTATCCCAGGCTATGAGAAGCAACAGGGAGCCGCCCAAGTATATACGGGAACTACCGATCTTCAGCGGCAGCAGTACAGAATGGCTCGCCTTCAAGACTACGTATGAAGAATCGGGTATATACTTCACGAAGAACGAAAATATTGCAAGAATAAGGAAAAGTTTACGTGGACTCGCACGAGAAGCAGTCGAGTGTCTCATGCTGAGTCAACCTGACCCCGAGGTGATCATAAGGGCCCTCGAGAGAGAAGATTTGGTAGACCAGAAGCACTCATCCACGTCGAGAACGTGAAGACGCTCAAGACTCTCAACAAAGTGACCGATAACGCCAAGGACATCTGTATCTTCGCTGGGAAGATAGCAAACATCGTGGGGACCATAGAAGCCTTGAGGAAGCCGCACTACCTACACAGTCCAGAGATGTGCAGAAGTATCATCGAGAAACTCACACCTATACTCCGAAACAAGTGGTACGACTTCGCTGCAAAGAAGAAAGAAAACATACCAGAACTGAAGAAGATATCTGTGTGTCTGTCAGAAGAGGCAGACAAGTGCAGCTCCTACGCGCTCCCAGAGGTGAACCACACAGAAGACAACAGAAGAGCCGGTTATCGTCCTCAAAGAAGCAGAAGAGTTGAACAGACGCTCACCATCAACAAGAAGACATCAGAAGAGAGATGTCCACAGTGTAGCAGGGATCATAAGCTACCTGACTGCAAGCAGTTCATCGCCCTAGACAACACCGTGAGATGGGAAACAGCCAAGAAGAATAGAGTCTGTTTTCGCTGTCTTCGAGGTAACCACCGACGCATCACATGCAGAGCACCGGCCTGTGGGAAGAACGGGTGCCAGATAGTGCATCACCGACTACTACATCGCGATATGCCGCCAAGAGACCGTGAAGAACAGAAGGAAGACATCACAACCTCAACGGCAGAAGTAGCCACAGCAGCAGTTCCCCGCAGTCAGCGCAAGGCCTACCTCAAGATGGCACCAGTGACACTAAGAGGACCAAGCGGTAGCGTCAATACCTACGCCTTATTGGACGAGGGAAGCACGATCACGCTAATAGATGAGACCATAGCCGACGTCATCGGGGCAGACGGACCAACCAAGGAGATCTGCATCCAAGGTGTAAACAGTGAAATGAAGCACGAAAGCAAGACAGTGAGTTTATTCATCAAAGGGAAGTACGCCGATGAAGAGTACGACTTAACCGCCCGCACCATGAACCGACTCCGCTTCTCACCCGATACAGTGTATGAAGAGCATCTCAACGGCTGCGAACATCTAGAGGATATACGTGACAAGATAACGTACGAGAAGGCTTCACCCAAAGTGTTACTAGGACAAGACAACTGGCATCTCATCGTAACCCGTCAGCTGCGCACCGGAAGCCGTAACCAGCCTGTGGCGTCGCTCACTCAGCTGGGATGGGTGCTTCACGGATGCAGCAGTTCAGTGACTGCAACAGTGTCATTCTGCGGTAAGTTACAACAGCGCGAAAAGGACTCCATTGAAGATGCAGTGAAGAATTACTTCAAGTTGGAATCACTGGGCATCGAACCCCGACGCCCGAGAGAAGATCCCGAACTACGAGCCATGCAGATTCTCGAAGAAAAGAGCCGGCGGCTACCAGATGGAAGATATGAGACCGGACTGCTGTGGAAAGAAGAAAATGCGGACATACCGAATAATTACAAGGAAGCTGAGAAGCGTCTGCTTACGCTCGAACGAAGACTCGATAGGGATGAAGATTTGAAACAGAAATATGAAGAAAGAATGGAAAACCTATTCAAGTCAGGCTATGCAGAACCAGCTCCTATGCCACCGCAGAAGGGAAGGACGTGGTACCTACCTCACTTTCCGGTCATCAACCCCGCCAAGCCGCACAAGCCACCTCGACTGGTACACGACGCAGCCGCCAAGAGCACCGGAGTGTGTTTGAACGATATGCTCCACTCCGGTCCTGATCTGCTGCAGTCCCTGCCAGGTGTGATCATGAGATTCCGCCAATACCGCTGTAAGTGCCGACATCAAAGAAATGTTCATGCAAGTGAAGATAAGGACAGAAGATCGAGATGCGCTGCGCTTTCTGTGGAGAGGACGACGCCGTGAAGGTCAACCCGAAGAGTATCGTATGACGTCAGTAATCTTCGGAGCCACCTCGTCGCCGTGTACAGCGCTGTACATCAAGAACAGGAACGCAAGAGACTTCGTCGACACTTACCCGGATGCCGTAAAAGCCATACAAGAAAATCACTACATGGATGACTACTTGCAAAGCTTCCCTACGGTCACAGCGGCACGAGAGACCACGCGAACAGTCGACATGATACACAAAAAAGCAGGCTTCGTGTTGAACGGTTGGACTTCGAACGAAAAAACAATCATAGAAGATTTATCACTGCCCCAAGACAGCAGTGCTACAGTGGAACTCGGCGGCCAAGAGACAGAAAAAACATTGGGTCTAACATGGCACGTCAACGAAGATCATCTTGGCTTTAACGCGAGCAACTTGAAGATCCCGCGTGAAGTGGAAACAAACACGCGACTTCCAACGAAGCGAGAGGCCTTGAGTGTGATAATGGCCTTATTCGATCCGCTCGGCCTTATTACACCAATAATAACTCCCGGTAAACGTATTTTTCAGGACACATGGCGCTATAAGGCGCAATGGGACGACCCACTCCCAGCAGAGCTACGGGAACGATGGAACAAATGGTTCGCCCAGCTCAACAACATACACCTGCTGAGAATACCCCGCTGCTACGATCACCTGACGACATCAGTCGCCTCACGCCAACTGCACACTTTCGTCGACGCAAGTGAAGAAGCCTACGCTGCAGCTGTGTACTGGCGTACGCAACACACCGACGGGTCAGTAACCGTGTCATTAGCAGCCGCAAAGAGCAGAGTGACCCCGCTGAAGCCCATCTCCATGCCGAGACTCGAGCTTCAAGCTGCACTACTGGGAGCGCGCCTGGCTCAAACCACCCTGGAAGAACACGACTACGAGTCAACAGAGAAGACCTATTGGAGCGACTCGCGAACCGCACTCACATGGATAAGGTCGGAGCCGCGTGCATATAAGTCATTCGTTGCACACCGCCTCGCCGAGATAGAAGACACCACGAAGAAAAATGAATGGCGTTGGGTGCCTACTCGACTCAACGTGGCAGACGACGCAACTCGGGCAACCCCCGACAACTTCCGGGCCGAACACAGATGGTATAACGGCCCCGATTTCCTGCGCCTGCCAGCAATCGAGTGGCCCACAGAAGAAAAGGTCATTCGTCACGACACGGGCGAAGAAAGACAAGCGTGTCACACATCGCAAGATGTCGAGCAGCCCAGCACAAGTCAACTACTGCGTAGAGAAGTACTCAAAATGGATGCGACTCATACGAACGACTGCACGAGTACTCCAGTTCATCGATTTGTGCCGGCCGAATAAGTGTAAAACGTCAGCTGCTCGAAAGCGAACTCGTAAGATAGAGAAAGCTAATCCCGATTGGCGTACGAAGAAAGCCATACCAGTGCATAATAAGAATAACACAGTGATACGCGATAAACAGTGCTACATAAACATACCAGGTGAGTACTTGAACCGCGCCGAACACCTGTGTGTAAACGCCAGTCAACGAGATAGTTTCGCGAGTGAGATAGTACGTATGACAAAAGGTCAATCAACTCCTCGCGACAACCGACTGAACAATGTAAGCGTGTACCTAGACTCACACGGCACTATGCGCGTGAGAGGACGCATATCAGCTGCGAAGGAGCTGGGAGAAGACACATCGGACCCTGTGGTGCTCGACGGCAAACACCCGTACACACGCCTCTACATCAAACATGTACATGAGAAGCTACGGCATGGTGGCACCGAGATCACGGTCAATGAACTCCGGCAGCGGTTATGGATTACCAAGATACGTCCCGCAGTGAAAAATGAGATAAAGAAGTGTGTATTGTGTCGCATAAGAAAGGCGAAACCAGCGTCACCGGTCACAGGCAACTTACCAGCCGCCCGGTTAGCTCACAACACACGTCCCTTCACGTTCACCGGTCTAGACTACTTCGGACCCATAGAAGTTACAGTCGCACGCCATCGAGAGAAGAGATATGGAGCCTTATTTACGTGTATGACCTCTCGAGCTATACATGTAGAGGTCGTTCACTCCTTAAGCGCCGACTCAGCCGTTTCCGCCCTAAGAAGATTCATCGCCAGACGTGGGTGTCCCAAAGAAATATGGAGTGACAACGCTACGTGCTTCAAGGCAGCGGAAAAGGAGCTAGCAGAGGCCGCACTCGACGCACTCGAAAAGGAAACTACAAGTCAACACATCGTGTGGAAGTACATACCCCCTTCCGCACCCTTCATGGGGGGGGGCATGGGAGCGAATGGTGAAAGCAGTGAAAGAAGTGCTTCGTGTCACCATGATGGAAAAGCATCCCAGCGACGAGATCCTGTTAACCTTATTAGCAGAGGTCGAGAATATCGTCAACTCACGACCCCTCACACATGTTTCGGTTGATCCTAACGATCCCGAGGCCCTCACGCCGAACCACATCCTCATCGGGCCCAACTGCCATGTGCCACCACCAGGGCACTTCTCTGCAGACGACGTGACTGCTCGCCAACAATGGAAGCGAGCTCAAGCCCTGGCTGACATCTTCTGGAGGAGGTGGGTGAAGGAATACCTTCCCCTATTGCAACACCGGCGGGAGCCCACCAGCACCGGCGTCGCCCCGAAGGTCGGGGACGTCGTCATCATCTGCGATTCCAATCTGCCGCGCAACACCTGGCCGCGAGGACGCGTCAGCCGGGTGTTCCCAGGAGCCGACGGCGAGGTACGAGTCGTGGATGTCACCATCAGCAGCGGACACGTGCTGAGGAGGCCTACGAAGAAGATCGTCGTGCTACCAACGGAGCTCGCAGACGAACCAGGGTCAGCGACGGCGGGAGAATGTGCACGACACAAATAGACTATAGACACATGTGCCAGTGACACGTAGATTAGTAAGCGTGAATATAATGAATAAATTATGAAAATGTTAGGTTTACGTAAATTAAAAACGTAATTATGTAATTACTTTGATATTAAGCTAAGATAAATAGCTTACTACTGTTAGGAGTTAGTTTTCTGAGTAATTAAGTATGTTAGAGCCAAATTTAATAAAGAAAGTACATTCCCCGAAAAGCATAATTACAAATATAATTACGTAAATGCATTACTCAGAATCTAACATAACTTCGTATAAATAGGAAATACGACTTTGTATACTAGTATGTAAGTTTAATTACACCCCGCGACTGCCTCCCACGCCGTAAGAAGCGAATATGCGCTCCCCCGGCTGGTGCCATTTTATTATATAGTAGCTCGCGGGAGGCAGGGCCTATATATAAGTCTGAGGGGTCAATCCGTCCGTCATTCAGTAGCCCGACGTCGCACGGTACAGATGTAAGTACCTATCGTCGTGCAACTCTTATTGCTACCAATGTACATATATGCTATGTGATTAATATGTATAACATGAGTTCTGTAAATAAATGGAAATGCGGAGGTGAGGTAATTTGGATCGCGGGCCAGCACTACAAAAGACTATAAAAGCAGGGACCATTTGTTAGGAAAATATTGGACATTGGGCAACAAGTAGACAACAAGAGTCTCTCAAGGAACAAGGAAGCTCAACAGGAAGTAGTAGATCAAGAGTAGTGCTGGGCCAAGTACATCCAATGCCTCACTGACGTCTTTCAAGTCCACCCATCCAAGTGTTTCATTCTTCGACTCAACATCCGTCAAATACAGTCCACTGAAGGCGACCGCGAAGTAGTGGCAGTCTATTTGGAACCTTTTCAGGTCATAGTCTGTCATGAACCACGGTCCTTAACAGGAACGTTTAAGTGCTTGGGACATCATTATAGTGAAATTAAGATCCACTTGTATATCATCTTGGAAAAGCAGCAGTGAAACCATTGGTAAAACATACAAGTTGGTTGAATAAGCTTTGACAAATCCTTTCAGCAGGAAATTTGTATGTATTATAATATATAATTTGAGTACATGTGTACGAACACAGTCAAACTAAATTCAGGGTGTATTCAGTTTCACAGCCTTCATTAAACTATTTGTATACAAGTCGCAAGTTTGGGTTTGTAATTAGAGAGCCGGGATATTCCGGCCAGACCCGCACGCAACATGCTCGCATAAAAAAATATACCCTTAATATACGTAAGGTTTACGACTAGCCATTATCGTAACTTTTGCTGGAGAACTATGACACCAGTAAAACTAACTTGACACTTTCTTTCAATTTTACGTCGCTCTGAATTTACAACCGGTAACAAAAGGGTCATACAATTAAAATTAAGAAAAGGCAAACTATGGACTTTTATATTCCCGTGAAACATGTTATAAGGCGAGCACAGCCGCCTCGTCAAACACATTCCAAGCTACCGACCATCTTACCTTTAAAACTTCACATAAAATATATACAAAAATTGAAATATATTAAATTTATCCCCAGAAAATTATAAAATTAATTATACATCAATTATTATACATCAATTGAAATGATTAATTTGAATGATTAATAATTCATTGATTTATTTGTGAAGATCGCTTGTAAATTTGATAATGATCAGCAATTTCTGAGTGCGACTGTATATTAGAAAATTCTTGAAGGTAGTAGTTTCATCCTTCTTTATATATTCACGTCAGAAGGGTAAGTAATCCACATTACATTTATGTATTTTTGGTGCCACGATTTAGGGTGCGAGCCCAGTGCTGTCACTCAGACACCTATTACTCCAAGCCGAAAAATTCGACATGAAAAACCCAATACCTACCACTTGTCTACCGAGCCAGGAATCGAACAGTTTTATACATAGCAGTTGTAGCAATCTCTTCCACTCCACTTAGGCAATAAGAAATTTCTGTTTTAGAAGTTATATTTCATTCTTTGTTAGAAACTAATTAAACCAAGTTTTGGCGTTCTATACCAGGGTCTGCATCACAAAAATTTCCAAAATATGGATTCCTACCTATTGCCAACATTTTTATAATCTCTAGAGGACAAAGTTAATATATTTCATGTTTTGGATAAAATGAAAATGGGCTGGGCATATTCAACGAGCTAGCTATAGCTGGTCTCATGGGGTAACTAATTGGTGCCTAATTGATAAACCCACTGTATAAAAAATGGAAACCAGGTTTCCATTTTTTATACCGTGGGTTTATCAATTAACCCTAAGAGATGGAGCGATGACGTAGCACAAGTAACAGGACCACTCTGGACAGAACTCATAAGATAGAGTTTGCTAGAGCGGCTTGGAGAAGGCTTTCACCGCAAATGGTTACATATAAGAGTACTAACACACAATAATTATTCAAAACTAACACTACTAACAAATAATTTATGCGCTCTATATAATTACTAAATTCTTATGTAAGGGAATAAGAAATAAACCTTTATTATAAAAAAGCTTGCAAGCAAACTTTATGTTATATTTTGTAAAAAAAAAAATTAAGGTGATTAATAAATCAGAATTTGCCAAGCGACTTTTATCGTCTGTGCATTGAACCACGATGAGTCAATTCAGATTAGAGGGAAAAAGCTGGAGCAATACTATTTTCAGTTTAAGTATGTAATAAGGTTGATATTTAATTACAACTAAAAATAGCTCAAGCATTTTTCCGCCCGATCTGAATTCTCCCTGAATCTACACTATCTGTCATCAACCATTTCAACTAAGTTGTGTTTTTTAACTAAATACATAATTACCATAAGCTCTATCATGACGAATAATAATAACAGTAAAAAGTCCAAGGGGTGTCCATGCAACAAACCTTGAAAACGAACCATTTTATTTATGATGTTTTGTTCTAACTTTTTAACTATTTTTTTGTAGTACTAACTACATAAAGGGTGAGTCAGACTTGCACTTAGTCGGTTTTATAATAGCCCTGAAAAGGTTGAAATAGAAATTCGACATGAAAAACCCAATACCTACCACTTGTCTACCGAGCCAGGAATCGAACAGTTTTATACATAGCAGTTGTAGCAATCTCTTCCACTCCACTTAGGCAATAAGAAATTTCTGTTTTAGAAGTTATATTTCATTCTTTGTTAGAAACTAATTAAACCAAGTTTTGGCGTTCTATACCAGGGTCTGCATCACAAAAATTTCCAAAATATGGATTCCTACCTATTGCCAACATTTTTATAATCTCTAGAGGACAAAGTTAATATATTTCATGTTTTGGATAAAATGAAAATGGGCTGGGCATATTCAACGAGCTAGCTATAGCTGGTCTCATGGGGTAACTAATTGGTGCCTAATTGATAAACCCACTGTATAAAAAATGGAAACCAGGTTTCCATTTTTTATACCGTGGGTTTATCAATTAACCCTAAGAGATGGAGCGATGACGTAGCACAAGTAACAGGACCACTCTGGACAGAACTCATAAGATAGAGTTTGCTAGAGCGGCTTGGAGAAGGCTTTCACCGCAAATGGTTACATATAAGAGTACTAACACACAATAATTATTCAAAACTAACACTACTAACAAATAATTTATGCGCTCTATATAATTACTAAATTCTTATGTAAGGGAATAAGAAATAAACCTTTATTATAAAAAAGCTTGCAAGCAAACTTTATGTTATATTTTGTAAAAAAAAAAATTAAGGTGATTAATAAATCAGAATTTGCCAAGCGACTTTTATCGTCTGTGCATTGAACCACGATGAGTCAATTCAGATTAGAGGGAAAAAGCTGGAGCAATACTATTTTCAGTTTAAGTATGTAATAAGGTTGATATTTAATTACAACTAAAAATAGCTCAAGCATTTTTCCGCCCGATCTGAATTCTCCCTGAATCTACACTATCTGTCATCAACCATTTCAACTAAGTTGTGTTTTTTAACTAAATACATAATTACCATAAGCTCTATCATGACGAATAATAATAACAGTAAAAAGTCCAAGGGGTGTCCATGCAACAAACCTTGAAAACGAACCATTTTATTTATGATGTTTTGTTCTAACTTTTTAACTATTTTTTTGTAGTACTAACTACATAAAGGGTGAGTCAGACTTGCACTTAGTCGGTTTTATAATAGCCCTGAAAAGGTTGAAATAGAAATTAAACCTTTGTATGAAGACCAGTTTGTATTTAAATGATGCGGAGAGTCATATATACTGTCCGTATAATTTAAAATACATAAATAAACTTACGCCTTTTTCCCTCCGGGCTAGGCAAAGACAACAGCCCGCCATTTGTTTCTGTCCTTACACACTTATCAAGCTTCCTCTACGGTCGTTAAACCTTTCACGCATGCTCACCGTTTTCGAATGCTTTTGACCAGCGCTTTTTCAATACATCGTTAATTGATTTCATACTATTTAAATCGGTTTCAAATATATTTTGTGGGTATAAAGGGATGATCGGGGCCTAAGTTGGCCTTAGCTGCAAGCCGGTATACCTGCTGATTGATGCAGGAGGCTCTACCGCAGGCTTTCCTCCCAGGGTTGGGTAGTCAGATGATAGTAAAAGACAAATAAATTAGGCCAGAACGGACCCCGGGCTTCATAGTGCAAGTTTTGAATGGAACAGGAATTGTCGGTCGGATTTGAGCGTATGTAGGAAAAGGTCTAACAGCGAGCAAAACCGATGGCTATGACTAGTGGTGGATAAATACGTTATTATTATTCACTTATATATTTACTCAGAAACGTTATCGCAGTTTATCGTGTCGTTCTACAAAACGCTATTACAATTATACTCAATATTATTCTACACGTAACATAAGAACTTTATAATTGTTTGTGATGTAATTATTATGTTGTTCTAATTAATAATAATAATAGTTTAGAGGTATTACACAACGCTATCTAGACATTAACTAAGCGTAATTAGGTAAACATTGAAATATCCAGATGGAAATCTTTAAATCCGCAATAGTAAGAAACTAACCATTAAAAACGCGCAACTTTTTGTAGCTGTCATACAGATGACACTACATAATTATTTTTATGAAAAAATAGAACCGACTTAAGTCGGTCTGTACACTAAAACCTCCACAATGTAACAAATACTTTTCTGAAAACCACATCAAACTCGGTTCATCCAAACGTGAGACAATCGCGGACAAATATACATACAGGTCAAACAGTGAACCTCCTTTTAAAATCGGTTAAAAAAGGCGCTCTATGCCTCCAATGGCAACTGTACTACCACTCAACAGACGATTGTAATATTAAATAACCACCAGTGTTGTGTTGAAAAGGGTTGCCAGACATTCCAAAAGTAATACTACAAATAAGTATTACGTGTGTTCATTCTTACTCCTTATACTAGGAAGGCTAGTTTTGTTTGAGCATTGTATATTAATATGCTATTGTATATATAAGTATAGAATACCCATTAATCTAAACTTTCGCATTTATAATACTATTAAAATTATCTTCTTCTATTATATACTTCTACTAATATATACTTCTACTATTATTGTAAATCAAAAAACGAAAACCGGCGTGGGCAAAACCGCGTCAATTAGCCAGTAACATATACAATATTATTAATACATTTCAAGACCTTTCTAATAGAAAAAACCCGCAATTAAATCTGTTCAGTAGTTTTTGCGTCGATCGCGAATAAACAGACAAACAAGAATAAAATTCCAAATAATCTTTTTTTGTGTTCAGAATCCTTCATTCAACATAATCCAAGTATTTTTTTTTAAATCTCCAATATATAGACACAACTAATTTACAATTATAAAATAGTATAAATAGAGTATATATCACTGTATTATCTGAATAATATCCATCACAGTCGAACGAACTCTTCCTTTCCACTACATTCACAAAATCCATAGACCATGGAAGATTCCTATAAGCGTCATTTAATTTCAAAATGGAATGCTCTAAAGGCGTCATTAGCGTATCATTCAATTGAATCTGTGGCGTCAAAGACACTTTTTTTCCCCTTCCGATACCCCCCTGTCGGCCTGCGGGGGAGGTTATGTCAGACTTGAAACGACTAAAACCGCACGCCGTCTTGGGACTTTACACGCCGGGGTGTAAGGTGGCCATAAGGCATTTCCCTCGCATCCTGGTTGACCCAGGGCCATCTCCGGTTTCGAAATGGGCCCCTCGGGTTTGGGAACCACGTTGTCCTCGTCTTGACCACGGAATAAAGGGGGGAGAGCCTGCTTCTGCCATTGGGACAAGTGGTGCCCTATCACCTCCAGGCCTGCGCTCATGGATTATGGAGTTCTTTGAGCGACCTCCGACGTCTGAGTCGCCTCCGCGCCTCGGGATCGAGAGAGACCTGAGTCTCTCCCGGACTCACTTAGAGTCTCCTGTAAAAGTCATCGGGCCCCCTAACATTGGGCAGCAGCCGCGCCAGAGCGCCCCTTCAATTTTGGGACCAGACTTCGGAGATTTTCTCCGAAGTCCCATCAGCCGTCGAGCACGAGCCCCAAATTTTTCATTTGTTGCTTGATGCCGATGGTAGTGCCTAGCGGCGGCGTCAATGACACCTAACGTTCATTCTCGCTGCATCGCGTCATGATTAACGCATGAAAAAGAAAAAAGATTCTACACGTGACAGATCCGGACATGTAGAAATATGTCGGCTGGGTGGTTGGATTGGAACTATATCGTTCCAGTAGAGGACTGTATCATTCCTGGAACTATTAAGGTCCGGAACTATCCACCTTTTAGTACATACATTACGACGATTCATTGTTATTTATGTGATAGATATATCTTACTAGCTGTTGCTCGCGGCTTCGCCCACGTAAAATTCTGCTCTCGTTCCCGTTACCCATGGAAACCTATGTGTTATTCTAAACTATAATCTATCCCTGTATCAAATTCTAACCAGGATCCGTTCGGCCGATAGAGCGTGATTGAGTAACAAATATCCAAACATACAAACATTTTCACTAACTTTCATATTTATAATATTAGTAGGATAGTAAGAAACTAAGACTAACATCGCAACGCGGTTTCGCCCCTGTTTAGTTTTAATCGTTAAATATTTATATTTTGATATTTTTACCGCGTATTGAAATGTCGGTGTTTGTATATTATTCTTTCTTTACGTACCCACATTATTGTACAGGAACTATGACGCCTGAACATCACAGTTGAGCGCAAGTTGGTTTGGGTTAAGGTTATCTCGTTGGTAGATCACGTGCTCGCGCGTTTTTTGTTGGCCTCGCCACGCGCTTCGAAGGAGCAATATTGTTGTGATTTATTGGTTGTTTGTTGAACGTTGATTTATTAGTGAAAGTTAATTATCGGGCTAGTTATCTCTTTGTTAAATAAAATGAATACGCCCATCGCGTTCGTTGGATTTGGAACCTTGCTGCGGTGGAAAACACATTCTACGGGAAGTAAACCTCAAATTTTATTTTACTACATTATTAGTTTATTGTATATTCAATCACACGTACATTCATGTCACATATAGTTAGCTACACTAAATATACACACTTTCCAATCTTTGCTACTTTCCCGGCTGAATCCCGGTCCATTGAAGGTTAGTGACCCATTTCTTAATATATTTTGTGTATTGTAGACGCCTGTTGATTATAAATAACGGATTAGTTTAATTTTTGTTTGTCATTTGAAACTTAACACGCGGTTCAAGTTCGCCATTTTGATTGTTAATTTATCGCTACTATTTTGCCTTTTGGTGCAATTGAATTTGACTATTTTCACCTTTAACACTTGGAATTGTTATTAAAATTAAAATATTTCCTGTTCGATTGCGATAGGGTGTCAATTGCGGCTTAACTTGATTATTGAAACAAGTACGTGCTAAAAATCTGTGTAAATTTGATTTGTTGTTTTTTCATGTGTTTGATCGGACCCACCGTGAGGTCTGAATAGAGATTTATCTGTATTTACTTGCTATAAAATTGAAAGTAATTTATAATTTGATTTGTTTGTATCCGAGCGTTTAAAATAGCTAATTTTATAGTTTAATATTTCTCAGGATTTCCGGGTAATTTTTGGTGGTCGATTCTGACCGAACTAACCGTTTCACTGTAACGGGAATTCAACTTCTCGGGAATTTTTGATATTACTTTTGTTTGATTTGTTCTAAATTCGGGGCGGTTCCTCTAATGCCTTTTGACCGTTTTGAGGGTTTGTCGGTTAACCGGTTTTTATAAAATTGCGGTTTTTTTGTTGTTTTATACGTTTTATATTCGTACCGACTTCCTGTGTTTGATTAATGATTTTGTACCGTTGGTTGACTGCACATTTGTGTAAATTCGGATCATTAGACGCTTTATTTTAGTTAGATATTAAGTTTTAGTTTTATTTGCGTTTCCACTGTCGCGCTTTCGATCACGCTTCGGAACGAAGTAGTGATTGCGTGAAAGTGAGTGGTGGGGCTACGGCTTGAATACTACCTGCTCGTGGTCTTATTCCTCACCCTTGTCTCCGGGTTAAAGGAGACTGGTAGCAGAGCTGTTAATTATCTTTTTTTTATTACTGTGTTTGCTCGGTTCACGCACTGAACAGCCCTTGTAAGCACTGAATGAAGTTCGCGTCTGTCTCTTTCGCCACTAACTGCTTTTAAACCACACTATGGATTTTGTAAAATTTTCACTGTCATTTAGATATTTTTTACCGAAAGGTATTTATTTTCATTTAATGAAACTTTTGAAGAACGGAAAATAAAATTACTCCTGTGCAAAGTGAGAGCTGTTTGCGACCTATATGGTATTCAATAAATTTAGTAAAATAAAATACGCCAGGGGAATCAACTAAATACGTATATTATCAAGTTACACCCATAACTGTACACACTGTATTGTACTCACATAGTAATACAAATTAAAACTAATTGTGTATCAGATATCAGCCATTAGCCATGACGTTCATTAAAAGTTAAAGTAGATCAGGCATCTTATATATTATTATGCAGTGTATATTATATATTACGAGAGAGTGCCGAGAGTAGCAGATTCCATTACATGCCGCCTGTGTCCATAATTGGACTGCAATTGGCCAATTGAGTGATGGAATACCTAAATCCTTGGTACTTTTGATGAAAGATTAACATTGTTTACTATTTCTACAACCCCCTAGTGACTGACTAGGCGAACAGACAGCATTACTTGCATCAATAGATCAATTTAATTGGTCATCGGTCTAAACTGCAGCTCTTAATATGTGTATGGGTCACTACAAAAATCTTCGGGGCCCAAGCTAGCCTCACTTGCAAACCGGTACACCTGCTGGACAACAGATGAGGCTCTGGTTCAGATACCAGTCCCCAAATGCATAATAAACACAGATTGTGGAAGCGAGAAGCGGGAAAGCGTGTCACTTTCCGAGCTCTAAAATGAAACCTTTGAATGTAGGATTTGCGCTGGGATGAAGAAGAGACAGATCTAAACCACCAGTCGCCACGGCATCATAAATCCTTTTGGTCACTGAGAGGAGCCAGAGGCCACCTTTGAAACAAAAATGAAACCTAGCTTAATCTATTTATCAACTCCGAAACGTAAAAAGTCCGAATAACCTGGTCTGATTATAGAACTTCGACATCCCTAGTGGCTCTTTGAGGTCAGCTGGCAGTCGCTTCAAGGAAAATATCAAAGTTCGGCCGTTTCATAGTTAAACTAAAAAGCCGACCTCAACTGATTCAGAAAATGGCTCGGAGGATGTGAATCTACTCGTATACCAAAGTTCATACAAATCTGTTTAGCCAGTTTTGTGTGAAAGAGGAACAAACATCCATCTATCCCTTCATCCATTCATCCTCGCAAATATAGTAGAATTCATAGCGGCCAGAGTGATGTGCACCGAAAATTTTTCGTGTATAATCGTATCGCTTAATTAACTTTTATGATAACGCCGAGTTCCAAATTATTGTTATCCAGTTCGCTGGATAAACTATCAGCTTTTTAGATGAAATGAATTATATTCATGAATGAATACTTTCCGTTAATCATTTCATTCTTGAGTTTTTACTCCATTAAACCTTAATATTTTACTATACACTTCGGAATGGCTCTCATGGGTGTAAAAATATCAATTAATGTAATTTCACTACCAATTGCCCATAATTATAGATGTCCCGATTTGTGGTATGGTATATTATTATGTTTGTGATTATTATGTAATCATAATGTTATGACGTCATGAGTTCGATCCCAAGCCGAGAGAATTGTTATTTTCTGTTTCTTCTAAGAAATCCTCAGTAGCAACAAGGAGCTGGAAACACACCTAGTAGACGGCTATCGGCTCGCTTCCTATCACATGAATTTTGACAGGATGACTTTTAACTGAACGATTAAGCTAAGCTATGGTAGAAACAGAAAAACTCCCAAACATACGTCAATTCTGAAAACATTATACTCTTTTTTTTGCAATCTTGTAATATAAGTGAAGTACCAGAAGTTTATTACACAAAAAGTGAAATAACAGAGGTTCAATTTTTTGATATGAGTTTTACTCAGAAGAGTACATTTATAAAAAAAGAAATGAGGAAATATTAACGAACTGCCTTGACCGGAAGTGAGGTTTGGCCTTTTCCGCTACTCGGTCCACGCGACATGGCAGAGTTTGTAACGCTCCCCCCTTTACAGTCTTCCTCAAAGTATTTCCCTCACTGAAGAGACGATGGACCTGAATGCAGCAACTGATTACAGTGCTGAAGGCACTGAGAGTATCCGTTACTGTTATATCTTCCAAGTTTAGGAAGATACTATTAAAAGTTTGGCTTTATTGTGATCGTCTAATAACCCTTTATACGTTGTGTTTAAGCATTGTAGTAACTCATAGTCCTTTATTTGGTACATTGAGACAAGACAAGAGTACATGGTATTGAGAACACTGATTTCAATCTAATTCCTATAACTATTATTCTATCTAGTAATAAAGTTAAATAATGTTCCTATACAACTACATTGAATCCCTGAACCTAATATGATTTAAGATTTTGATTTTAGAAGCTACCTAGTCTCTATAGTGATAATTAGTGATATTTATAAAAATCTGAATACTAAGTTCATTCATAAGTGATCCTAGATATAGACATTTTAAGTTTTGTGTACCTTTAAATGCAAGCTAGTTCAATTTCACAGTATGATATATAAGCATTTAGTTTAGGTAGAAGTAAAGATATAACACACACAATATGGAGTTGTCTTACCATAACTGGACCCTGCAAAGGAAATGTATATAGTTTTCTTATATACAATTTGAGTTATTTAGCCAAAGATATAGTAAATATTGGTGGTCAAGTAAATAAAATGTGCGATTAAATACATATGTGGTTAATAATTAGTTACCTTGAGATAACCTACATAGTAGATTATCTCAGAGTAGCCGGAAAAATGAAATGAAGCATCTGTTGATATGTGTAGACTGCTAGGATGGGGTAATTTTATAGGTAATAAGGAATCCTATGACCGGTTCCATTGCTGGAACCGGGGAGGCCGCATCCGCCAAAACCCCAGGCCCCCAACGAGCAACCAATCCTCTCCAAGCTGAAGGCATACTACTTTTAAGTTATGCACCACCTTGGTGCTTTACAAAATAAAAATAGTACCGAATTGGGAATGAGTGCCCATAGGTTAGATGAAAATATATCCAGTCTAACGAATGTATAGCTCGAATCATTGCTGTAGTGTATTCATACACAGGCAGTAATTGGGTAACCCCTTGGGCAGTTCATCTAGAACACGGCCAATGAGTTACTAGCGCTGTTATGGGTACCAGCTGTAAACAGACATGGTAATATATATGGTAAGGTTTCGCGAGCTTGTGGCAACTGTCCACGTTTCAGGGTCAAGTGATACCGCGACCAAACGCTTTCAAGACACAATGCGAGCTTGTGGCAACTGTCCACGTTTCAGGGTCAAGCGATACCGCGACCAAACGCTTTCAAGACACAATGCGAGCTTGTGGCAACTGTCCACGTTTCAGGGTCAAGCGATACTGCGACCAAACGCTTTCAAGACACAATGCGAGCTTGTGGCAACTGTCCACGTTTCAGGGTCAAGCGATACCGCGACCAAACGCTTTCAAGACACAATGCGAGCTTGTGGCAACTGTCCACGTTTCAGGGTCAAGCGATACTGCGACCAAACGCTTTCAAGACACAATGCGAGCTTGTGGCAACTGTCCACGTTTCAGGGTCAAGCGATACCGCGACCAAACGCTTTCAAGACACAAGTATTTTCCCCACACCGATAAAGACATAATAATAAGTAGATAGGTAAGTATGATAGCATGTATTGCGAGGGCTTAGCCCAGCATGACATATCACTTACAATGAGACGAGCTCACATCCGTCAAACAGGATACATAGATCGAATTGGACATCGATCCTGTAAATAATTTGTTTTAAATGTCTGAATTAAATCAGGCACTCACAAGGACTGGATAAAGACAAAGGAATTGTCAAGAGTTAAATGAAGCTGCTTTGTAAGACATAACAATCATTTACTCAAGTAATTACCGTACCTTTGAGCTTCTCATCTTTACAATGAAAGTGAGGTCTGTATTTGATAGGAATAATAGTCCAGCAGATGGCTGTATGTATACACAATACAACACAAAGTGGACTGTCTGATCTTGTCCTATCACCAGTTGAGAAACCGTATGATACTACAAGATAAGCTCAGTAGGGTTGAGCTAGCCAAGGGGCATCAGTCGTCACTAAACATCCCCTCGGACCGAACCAATATCAGCAATGAACTGAGTCAGGGTATGATTATGTTACCTTACTTGATTAAGCAAGGTTTCACAACACACATCGACAATCCATTACTAGCTATTGTTGCGTACAGTACTGTTGTCTCGGCAGACTAGGCAAGTAAAGGGACGCTACATTCCATCCACTAGAATAAACATTTAGTTTGTCTAGCACATAGAATGCGATATCCAACGCTGAACGGGCTCTGCCCAATTGGGGTTCCCTATAATAAAACAACGGTCGAATACAGCCATCCTCTGGACTCATCCCAGACAGACTGTTGAATTTCAGTAGAACCATCGTAAAAAATAAGATAGCTCAATTTCTCAAACCTTTACCTCATTCCAAGCAAACTTAAGAACTTGGGAGGCTCTTAAGCGTGCCTAGAACTACATATTTTGTGAACACAAGGGTATTGTGTAGTGTGCAGGATGAGTGTAATGATGAGTGTATAAAATAATATTTTATAAATTAGTTTAACAAGTCATATGACCCCATTAATCACACTTTGAATATTAAATGCCATTACAGATACAGGCTAAGAATCTACAATAGACATCCCAGGCTTATAGGAACTAGCCATCTAGATTTAGATAAGGTAGCATTAAAAGAAAATGTTAGTAGCAAATTGCCTACATACCTATAGGTTAACGGCAATAAAAGTTTTGTAATCTATTCAGGTGACCTAGATTTTAATGATTATGGAAAGAACGCACAGGACATACAATAAATTTGTAAATCATAGTACAAATAATGTCTGTCAACATTCCATAGGAACATGTGATCAGACGCAAAAGAAGAAAGCCACAACATAGATACAGTTCAAGTTAATAAGTTGTTCACTTCTCACCAACCCGCTGCTGGAGCGTCTCTTATACTCACAATTTCTGCTACCACCTTCACACCAAACCACACCCCACCTATATCGGGAGACACGCCCTAATCTAGCTACGAAATTACCCTTAACCCACCTACATTCAACCCAGTGGCAAGCAAATGGAATAATCTCTACAAGGTTTGCCCTAAAATTTAGGATTCTAAACTAGATTTATAGCTTAGTACATACTGCATGAACCCAGTCACCTCATCCCAGATAGAGAGCCTCGAGTACTCTAAACCCAGCATGAATCGACAGAGAACGCTATCATAGCATAGCCACAGTCTGATCCCTGACTTGACTTGGCCAAAGTCAACCCAGTTCACATACCATGACCACACCAGATATATAAATCTTAGGTTTTAAAGGAAAATTTATATTCTATTTTATTTTTCTACCTCCAACCCACAAAAGTAAATTCTCATGAATACAATTTATGAAACCTAAATACAGTCAACATTTTAAGAATAAGAAGAACAGAAACTAAGATAACTCACCACCAGATTTAAACACAGGCTACAAGGCTTTCTAAAATTCGGATAGAAATTACGATGAACTTTTCCCTAAATTAACTTTCTCGGTTATAGATTCGCGGCGTTTCCTATCACTTTCCTATTATATCCTAAGCTGAGCAGAGACTGATCGAAGGCTGCTCGGGCAGAGCTTCTGTTTGTTTATAGTTCGCGACGAATTCTTGAAGACTCCTCTCGATATTCCCCGGTACGCTCCTTTTATTACCTCTTACTACCCCCCGTTCCTATAATCACGCCACTACTCGTCATCTCTTCTGAGTTGCCATAAAACAATATGTTTCAAAGCACTACTAACTATCGACTATTTGAAATTAATAACGGAAGCTATCAGCCTAAACAATTAAATTCACTTCAACTATTCCTACTCTTTAAATTGTCTTGTAACCAAATTAACATGAGATTATACCAAAATTATATTAAAAGTTAATAAAAGAAATCATTAAGTCTTGAATTGTCCTTATAATTTTTATTTTTGCTTTTCGGCCAACAATGTATGAGCAGTGAGAAGGGTATTTTAATGTTAATCTGCAACGTCTGAAGCCGTTCTGAACAGCAAGCCCCCATCCTCAGACCGCCAATGCAATCGTGATGGGTTGTACTAGTTATTATAGGTAAAATATCACTTCGGTGAACTACGTTATATTTTAAGGGGCGATTGTGACGGTCCAACCATCGAGATTATTACACTCATCCTGCACACTACACAATACCCTTGTGTACACAAAATATGTAGTTCTAGGCACGCTTAAGAGCCTCCCAAGTTCTTAAGTTTGCTTGGAATGAGGTAAAGGTTTGAGAAATCTTATTTTTTACGATGGTTCTACTGAAATTCAACAGTCTGTCTGGGATGAGTCCAGAGGATGGCTGTATTCGACCGTTGTTTTATTATAGGGAACCCCAATTGGGCAGAGCCCGTTCAGCGTTGGATATCGCATTCTATGTGCTAGACAAACTAAATGTTTATTCTAGTGGATGGAATGTAGCGTCCCTTTACTTGCCTAGTCTGCCGAGACAACAGTACTGTACGCAACAATAGCTAGTAATGGATTGTCGATGTGTGTTGTGAAACCTTGCTTAATCAAGTAAGGTAACATAATCATACCCTGACTCAGTTCATTGCTGATATTGGTTCGGTCCGAGGGGATGTTTAGTGACGACTGATGCCCCTTGGCTAGCTCAACCCTACTGAGCTTATCTTGTAGTATCATACGGTTTCTCAACTGGTGATAGGACAAGATCAGACAGTCCACTTTGTGTTGTATTGTGTATACATACAGCCATCTGCTGGACTATTATTCCTATCAAATACAGACCTCACTTTCATTGTAAAGATGAGAAGCTCAAAGGTACGGTAATTACTTGAGTAAATGATTGTTATGTCTTACAAAGCAGCTTCATTTAACTCTTGACAATTCCTTTGTCTTTATCCAGTCCTTGTGAGTGCCTGATTTAATTCAGACATATAAAACAAATTATTTACAGGATCGATGTCCAATTCGATCTATGTATCCTGTTTGACGGATGTGAGCTCGTCTCATTGTAAGTGATATGTCATGCTGGGCTAAGCCCTCGCAATACATGCTATCATACTTACCTATCTACTTATTATTATGTCTTTATCGGTGTGGGGAAAATACTTGTGTCTTGAAAGCGTTTGGTCGCGGTATCGCTTGACCCTGAAACGTGGACAGTTGCCACAAGCTCGCATTGTGTCTTGAAAGCGTTTGGTCGCAGTATCGCTTGACCCTGAAACGTGGACAGTTGCCACAAGCTCGCATTGTGTCTTGAAAGCGTTTGGTCGCAGTATCGCTTGACCCTGAAACGTGGACAGTTGCCACAAGCTCGCATTGTGTCTTGAAAGCGTTTGGTCGCGGTATCGCTTGACCCTGAAACGTGGACAGTTGCCACAAGCTCGCATTGTGTCTTGAAAGCGTTTGGTCGCGGTATCACTTGACCCTGAAACGTGGACAGTTGCCACAAGCTCGCGAAACCTTACCATATATATTACCATGTCTGTTTACAGCTGGTACCCATAACAGCGCTAGTAACTCATTGGCCGTGTTCTAGATGAACTGCCCAAGGGGTTACCCAATTACTGCCTGTGTATGAATACACTACAGCAATGATTCGAGCTATACATTCGTTAGACTGGATATATTTTCATCTAACCTATGGGCACTCATTCCCAATTCGGTACTATTTTTATTTTGTAAAGCACCAAGGTGGTGCATAACTTAAAAGTAGTATGCCTTCAGCTTGGAGAGGATTGGTTGCTCGTTGGGGGCCTGGGGTTTTGGCGGATGCGGCCTCCCCGGTTCCAGCAATGGAACCGGTCATAGGATTCCTTATTACCTATAAAATTACCCCATCCTAGCAGTCTACACATATCAACAGATGCTTCATTTCATTTTTCCGGCTACTCTGAGATAATCTACTATGTAGGTTATCTCAAGGTAACTAATTATTAACCACATATGTATTTAATCACACATTTTATTTACTTGACCACCAATATTTACTATATCTTTGGCTAAATAACTCAAATTGTATATAAGAAAACTATATACATTTCCTTTGCAGGGTCCAGTTATGGTAAGACAACTCCATATTGTGTGTGTTATATCTTTACTTCTACCTAAACTAAATGCTTATATATCATACTGTGAAATTGAACTAGCTTGCATTTAAAGGTACACAAAACTTAAAATGTCTATATCTAGGATCACTTATGAATGAACTTAGTATTCAGAATTTTATAAATATCACTAATTATCACTATAGAGACTAGGTAGCTTCTAAAATCAAAATCTTAAATCATATTAGGTTCAGGGATTCAATGTAGTTGTATAGGAACATTATTTAACTTTATTACTAGATAGAATAATAGTTATAGGAATTAGATTGAAATCAGTGTTCTCAATACCATGTACTCTTGTCTTGTCTCAATGTACCAAATAAAGGACTATGAGTTACTACAATGCTTAAACACAACGTATAAAGGGTTATTAGACGATCACAATAAAGCCAAACTTTTAATAGTATCTTCCTAAACTTGGAAGATATAACAGTAACGGATACTCTCAAGGCCTTCAGCACTGTAATCAGTTGCTGCATTCAGGTCCATCGTCTCTTCAGTGAGGGAAATACTTTGAGGAAGACTGTAAAGGGGGGAGCGTTACAAGTTTCCGGTGCTGAAAATCAACTTGCCCTAAATGTGCTTGTCGCCGAGAATTACAATTTGTTATTCAGGAAATCATAAGTGTACGTCCACCGGTACAAGTTATTATAATCCACTGACGATATCCGGCTTTAGTAAGCACTGGAATACATTGTTTAGTGATGTCTTGATCTATCTTAGCGTTTGAATCCAATAAAAGTTGTCGTTTGAACTGACATTAGTACTGGATATACAGAAATATTTACAAATATTTGGGACCGGCCGTTACGGACCCATTACGGTACGCCCCTGACCAGAACGCATCCTCAGTGAAAAACTTGTTTTTCCGCTACGCCCCCGGGCGTGACGCCTCCGTTGTTTATTTTTCTACAATGCTACTGACAACTAACTGTACTTAGCACAATTGATTATGGGTCGGGCCATATAAGGTATTCCTATTACGAGGACATATACTATACTAGCAACCCACCCTCGCTTCGCCCTCAAGCCATATAATATGAAGCCTATGTTGATCGAGGATTACCCCAGACATATAAATACAAGACACATAAAACTCACAAAACAAAGCAGAGATACTCCTATCTAGGTATTCCTATTTTAATTACAGATTAAAAATAACGCAATGATTACTAACTTTTTTGATCAAGATCAAAATCAAAACATTTCCATTAATTACATTTCACGAGTTAATATAGTTAGAAATGAAAATGATTGTTGAAATGAAATGGAAATTGAAACTGTTTGTTAAAAGTCTGGCAATTGCGTAGCTTACAGTTCAATGGCGCGGCCAGTTACGTTATTGACCAATCTGTAAACGCAAAAAAATGTATTTGCCGATTTACTGATTTGATCCTTTAAATACGCATCAAATAGCCATGATATTTATCATAGACATTACACCTGAGGCAATAATTTCAATTTATTTTAACACCGCCAAGACCAGTATGAATAGACCAGAAGTAGTGCGTACCTGGAGAAATGGTTTATTTGCATCGTGATGTAATAATCAACCTCCGGTGGATCATAGCCTCTGTATCTGTTGACCGCGGTTTTGCAGAAACTGAAATCCGCCTTCTTTTACAGGATGGAAATTCTTCTCTTACGGAATAAAACTACGTTACATGTAGACTTCTAAACTTCCATATCTGCCAGTGAAAAGACTGACCATCCAAGACTGCTAAGCTATTTCGTAGTTTTTGAAGTCGGTCAAAAAGATAGGCCGGTTGAATTCCGGAGATGGTTTTAGTATACTTAGCCGACTTAAAAAAAGGAGGTATGTTTGTCCGTGATTAGGTATCATGAATTCGGGTGAACTGATTTTGATGCGGTTTTCATCAAACACGTATTTGTTATATTCTGGAGACAGTTTTGGTATACTCAAACACCTTAAAAAAGGAGGTATATCCGCGATTATCTCGCATTCGGTTGAACCAATTTTGATGCCGTTTTAGGTAGATTTCGATGAAATCGATCTACCTATTGGTTTCTTGACTACTGTCGAATTATAAAAAAATTCTTCATGTGAGGTCTAGTTATGACCCCCTGAGTCCGAAATGACCACTGGTCAAAAAGTTTATATATATATATGTATGTATGGTTCCACTTCCCAAAATTTGCGGCACTCTCACGGTCGCATTTTTGCCCCGATCACTTTCAAACTGCGGTCAAAAATTGCTTGGGTGTAAACTTAGTTTAAGTTGGTGAACGGGTGGAATCCGGCCTAAGAGGACGGTAGGGCCTCACTTTTTGTGAAATCAGTTTTTCCTCAAAATTTCACGTTCCATGAAAGATATTTGAACCGTTCTAATTTTATCCCATAGTATACATGAATACCAACAACTTTTAATTATAAACCTATAAGATTAAAACTTTAACTAAAAGTGGAGGGGGGGGGAAACCAAAAATTTTCGGGAAAAAAATCAAGTTCTAACCGGTGAACATTCTTTCTGTGGGAAACATTTTTAATCGATAGGCCATTTTTAAGTCTAAAATAAATGTCTGAAAAGTTTTTCGCTAAAAGTTACCGTTTTCGAGAAAAAATTATATTAATTGCTTCACGAAATTTACCTGTGCGTTCCCCCTGCGGAAACGGATTTTTTAGAAAAGTATTTGTTACATTCTGGAGAAGGTTTTGATATATAACAAATGGATTTCCCGTGACGTCGTTCGCATGAATCCGTTATTAAGCGATTTATTAGTTCAACTCGACTGATTTTTTATTATTGATGCGATTTCTTAATAATCTGTCATCGTATGGTTAGAAGACCTTAGTCTCTCATAACTGTTTTACTGATTTAGTTCAAAATCAGAAAAGATATATATAGAAATAGAACTAACTTTTAAAGCCAAGAAGGGACTAAAAAGTGAAAAGTAATAGAATTACTGATTTAGTTCAAAAGACAAAAATGCGTATAAAACTTTTCTGTTGAAGTCGGTGCCATATCCGAATAACGTTATACCTCAAGCCACAAGAATAATCAATATCCTCCGTGACGTCTAATAATGACGTTAACCCATATGTGTCACCACGGTTCCACGTTTCATTAGATGGCGCGGACAGACTTACGATGTGGCAGGACTACGCGAGTGGACCTACCCTACATTTCTACCTTATACCTCTTTGTTTTGGCACCGACTTCAACAGAAAAGTCTTATGCGCATTGTTGTCTTTTGAACTAAATCAGTAATTCTATTATTTTTCACTTTTTAGTCCCTTCTTGGCTTCAAAAGTTACTTCTATTTGTTTATAAAAAAATTGTATGTATCTTCTTTTAAGCTCAAGTAAG
Source organism: Cybosia mesomella (assembly GCA_946251805.1). Classification (NCBI taxonomy): domain Eukaryota; kingdom Metazoa; phylum Arthropoda; class Insecta; order Lepidoptera; family Erebidae; genus Cybosia; species Cybosia mesomella. The sequence continues at coordinate 19,781,578 of OX276390.1, read as the reverse complement.
CTCGTGAAGTATTTAAGGACAGAAGCAGATGGTGGTTTTTCCCTCTGTCTACCCTGGAGCGAAAATGGCGTATGTATACATGATTCGCGAGACAGGATCAAAATCTGACCAGGTTGGAGCCGTGGACATACATATATTATGTTCTTTTAAAATTCAAGTACCCATAATTTTAATACCATAACATAAGGAGTTTATGTCATTCCTATTGTATTATTATTCGAGCCGTGTTCAAAAGAAACATTGAAAGATATCTTTGTAACTTCTTTTTGAAGATTGTAATGAGCTTTTGGGGAGACAGGCTTACATACTGTAGGGACAATCAATGTAAGAACACTGTGTATTTTTGACTTTTATATAATGTAGTGTTTACATTGTCGTTACATTGGCATTGGTGTTTTGAATTTATGTATCACTAGCTGACACGACAGACGTTGTTCTGCTTTAACTATGAATATTGAATTTGGCCATCATCATCATCTTAGTGTGGTTCCCGGTTCCATCCGAGGCTTACACTTTAGATCCCGGGGTCCGCTTACTCCTTCTTGGTTTGGCTAACACAGCTTATATGGGAGCGACTGCCTTTGACCTCCCAACCCCGCGAGCGATGCCTACGCCAGAACCTCGTCCCTTAATTAGCAGGTGTACCCTTGCAGGTGAGGTTAGCTTGGGCTCCGAAGATCTTGGTAGGGCCTCAGAAACACCCGAATATTGAGTATGGTGGGAAAATATTTAAAAAAAAATTTAGTGTTTATGAACCTATATACGTATTCATTCTAATAACGGTCAAAATTCGACCTTTTTTGAAGTTATCAGAAAGCTATACTTCATTGCATTTCTTTTTTATTGTTATTATATACGTCAGCTGTGAACATTATACAAATCATAATACGTTTGACATTTACGGTATAAACTTACGTAAGTAACATGGGTGTGTGTGTTCCAAATGCATGGTAGTGTGTGTAATGTTTATTTATTGATTTAATATATATGGTATATGCATAATTTAAAAAAAAATTAGCATTCTGCACTTCTCCTTCATATGAGCTATAACTATGCCAAATCTCTCACTCCCCCGCGCAATTTTATTAATAAATAGAGGCTTTATGAAATACAAAATTAATAGTCTTTCTTTCTTCGGGTGCGTATTTATAGTAGATTGATACACAAGGGTTGAAAGTCAGTCATTTCACCCAAGATATTTCTGGCGCTCGAACGAAGTGAGAGCGCCAATAGTTCTAGGGTGAAATGGTGACATTCACCCGAGGTAAACACTCTACTGTTCATTTCGACTATGTGAGGAAATTAAAATACTCATTTAATGAAAGAGGTATAAAATTGTTATCTATTAAAATTTAAACTAAAATTAGAACAATTTGAAAATAGATTATTAACAAGAGCTTTTGCCTGTTCTTAAATCTCATCGGGAGTTAAATTAAAATCCATGTCACTGGAATCACTTTCCGAAACCATTTTTAACCACAACTAACACAAGGTATTTATTTATATTGAATCTCGTTTTCCCGCTAATTCATTAGCAAATTTAAATTGTTATTTTTAATACTGAAAAAAAGTTATAATTCACGTACATACTGTCAACATTAGAAAAGTTTTAAAAATCGAATCTATTGGTTGCATTGTAATCGAATTAGTCACGACATGTGCATTTAGGCGGCCGTGTAAAAAAAGCGTCATGATATCAAGGCATTATGACGTAATTAAATTATCATGGACTCCATGGCAAAACATAAAATTAAAAAAAAAATACTTTCCACCCTACCCCCGCTGGCACGCGGGGGGGTATCCGAAGGGATTTCCGCACGGAAAAAAAAAAAAAAAAAAAAAAAAAAGGTATGAAATAAGCTACTTTCCACCCATGAAAATTAAAGTTTCCGAACAGGAGAGATGAAAAATAGTTTTGTTGGTATTCGGACACAGCGGGGCCGTCTCGTAAGCCGCCGCCTGTCGCTGGTCACCCCAGTCGGGCCTCTGTGAACACAGTCTCACCTGGCTGGGGTTAACCGCCGGCGACGTGACGAGGAGCACGGCTCCCCACGCGAAGACCAGAGGGCAGTACCCCGCCCCCAGGACCTGCCGTTATTTAGCGGCAGGGAGCCCGACCCCTCCGCAAAGGTGGCTATCGCCCAAGAGCGGACTCCTCGCGACCCTTAGGGGTTGCCGAAATGCCTGACGTTGTCGGACACAGAAACAGGCAACATACAACTGGCCATGTGAAAAACATGGATTTTCAATTTGTCAATGGTGCCAATTACTAATGACTGACAGTATGTCAAACGCCATAAGGTTACATTATAAAAGTTAATATTATGGTCGTTAAGTTTTCTTCAATTTTCTAAGTTTCTGCGCAATGTTCTTAATTTTTTTAATGTAAGAACCTTCTAAGAAGTATTAGAAAACATTTTTAAATGAATGAAATCCGTAAATATGTTTTTAAGTTATAGCGAGACCAGGAGAAATAGGGCCCATTTTAGGATTCAGTAAAAAAGGGTAAAACGGGACGCTAAACAAAACTAAATAAATATCTTCTCCTAATTAATTATTATCTTATCATAGGTAGGCAGTATTTAATATGTTGGTTCATAATAGTACATTTTTAGGCTTGATGACAATTGAAATTTTCACAGATGATGTATTTCTGTTGCCGCTATAACAACAAATACTACAAACAGAATAAAATAAATATTTAAGAGGGGCTCCAATCATTTACACCAAACGTGTTTTTTTTTGCCGTGCTTTGCTCGATATTAATAACGGTAACAGATAAACGCTTGAAATATACACAGAGCAATTAGTTATAGCAGATACTTGAAACATAAACAGAATATTTAGAAATAAATTAAGGGTGTTACCATTGTATAGATAATGGTACGCTTCCTGCGCTAGTGCGTCTCGTACTTGGCTGATTATTATATATATAGTAACACACACGAATGTTTGTAAAGCTTATTTTAGGTTAAATAACCACAATAAAGACAATTAATAAAAGAAATAACATTCTTAAGAGGGGTTGATACCATTGGTTAAATTTGTGGTCAGACTAGTCTAACCAATTGGAATTTTCTTTCCCATGGATCTTTATCCACTTTGTAACTTGATTAAACATAAATTCAAAATCTTGAATTTACTTCATCATCATCAGGAGGCGCTGGAGCAGGGCCATAGGCCGGAGCCCCGAGAAATCAGGGCTCAGCAGTCCCAGTTCCGCCAGGAACTCATGGAGTTGGACTCGGGGGAGTATTTGTTATCCACATGACCTGGCGGTTGCCGCAAAACGTGGCCTTGACTTTTATTATCCTTCAATAAGCCTTGGTATCGTAGTTGGGTTAGATGTTAATTATTTAGAATATACAAAATAATATTTCGTCTTCTTTGGATTTTAGATGAACGATTTCCTTGAGGCTAGTAGATAACTGAAGCAGTTCACGCTACTTATACGATGAAAAGGTGGCATATGTGGTGCCATTCTAGGCTGATCCATCTCAAATCAAATTTCATGTAGAATTGTTCAGTAATTTTATATGAAAGACTAAACTTTCATCCATACATATATCTACAGATCCTCTTAAACTTTCGCATTTTTAAATATTCGTAGGATATCTCCAATTTCATAAGAAGCAAAGGTCTCTCGAAATGAAGTGAGCGAGAAAAGGAGTCAAACTGTAAGCCTAATCTCAGGTTTAGAGTGAAAATCCCGCACACAGAACAGAATCTAGGTAGAGCTTTCTTGAGACCCAACGCGCTAGCTATCTAAAGTATTTGCAGGGCTACGACACTTAACCTTAGTTTGTATATGAATGCGACACTCCTATCTAAATTCCGTTAAAAATGTTTACTAATGTTATCTTGTACTCTAGAATTAAGCTTTTTAACAATTTATCATGGACCTCTTTGAATTCCCCCAAAATCTCTATCAGAAGATAAAATCCATATTCTTTACAAAGATCACTAAATAGTTATTTGTACAACAAGTAAGCAAAGTTACTTTTTGCTGAGATTGCCGTCTTTAAATCGCAAACTAGCGAAGTAGTCTTAAATTTAAGCGTAGCTAGTGATTCTAACATAGACTACTGAGCACAGTGAGTGATTTGCACAGACAACTTTACAGCTCGACCAATGAGAAAAGTGTTTCAGGTAATAGGCGAGGAACACAACACGATATGTATCATAGCGCTCACACACCGCGGCGGGTATTTTTTTTAGTACTAACTACATAAAGGGTGAGTCAGACTTGCACTTAGTCGGTTTTATAATAGCCCTGAAAAGGTTGAAATAGAAATTAAACCTTTGTATGAAGACCAGTTTGTATTTAAATGATGCGGAGAGTCATATATACTCTCCGTATAATTTAAAATACATAAATAAACTCACGCCTTTTTACCTCCGGGGTAGGCAAAGACAACAGCCCGCCATTTGTTTCTGTCCTTACACACTTATCAAGCTTCCTCTACGGTCGTTAAACCTTTCACGCATGCTCACCGTTTTCGAATGCTTTGGACCAGCGCTTTTTTCAATACATCGTTAATTGATTTCATACTATTTAAATCGGTTTCAAATATATTTTGTGCGTATAAAGGGATGATCGGGGCCTAAGTCGGCCTTAGCTGCAAGCCGGTATACCTGCTGATTGATGCAGGAGGCTCTACCGCAGGCTTTCTTCCCAGGGTTGGGTAGTCAGATGATAGTAAAAGACAAAATAAATTAGGCCAGAACGGACCCCGGGCTTCATAGTGCAAGTTTTGAATGGAACAGGAATTGTCGGTCGGATTTGAGCGTATGTAGGAAAAGGTCTAACAGCGAGCAAAACCGATGGCTATGATTAGTGGTGGATATATACGTTATTATTATTCACTTATATATTTACTCAGAAACGTTATCGCAGTTTATCGTGTCGTTCTACAAAACGCTATTACAATTATACTCAATATTATTCTACACGTAACATAAGAACTTTATAATTGTTTGTGATGTAATTATTATGTTGTTCTAATTAATAATAATAATAATATTTTAGAGGTATTACACAGCGCTATCTAGACATTAACTAAGCGTAATTAGGTAAACATTGAAGTATCCAGATGGAAATCTTTAAATCCGCAATAGCAAGAAACTAACCATTAAAAAAGCGCAACTTTTTGTAGCTGTCATACAGATGACACTACATAATTATTTTTATGAAAAAATAGAACCGACTTAAGTCGGTCTGTACACTAAAACCTCCACAATGTAACAAATACTTTTCTGAAAACCACATCAAACTCGGTTCATCCAAACGTGAGACAATCGCGGACAAATATACATACAGGTCAAACAGTGAACCTCCTTTTGAAGTCGTTTAAAAAAGGCGCTCTATGCCTCCAATGGCAACTGTACTACCACTCAACAGACGATTGTAATATTAAATAACCACCAGAGTTGTGTTGAAAAGGGTTGCCAGACATTCCAAAAGTAATACTACAAATAAGTATTACGTGTGTTCATTCTTACTCCTGATACTAGGACGGCTAGTTTTGTTTGAGCATTGTATATTGATATTCTATTGTATATATAAGTATAGAACACCCATTAATCTAAACTTTCGCATTTATAATACTATTAAAGTTATCTTCTTCTATTATATACTTCTACTATTATTATTATCCAAAAAGGAAAACCGACCACCGCGTGGGCAAAACCGCGTCAATAAGCCAGTAACATATACAATATTATTAATACATTTAATAGAACCAAGACCTTTCTAATAGAAAAAACCCGCAATTAAATTAGTTTTTACGTCGATCGCGAATAAACAGACAAACAAGAATAAAATTCCAAATAATATTTTTTTGTGTTCAGAATCGTTCATTCAACATAATCGAAGTATTTTTTTAATATCTCCAATATATAGACACAACTAATTTACAATTTTATTAATATATATTAGCTGAGTGACACGAAGTCGAGCGAAAGCTCCTCATACTAGACTTCAGGATTTTCTTTGTCACAGGTCTCCTCCTAAACTACTAATCCAATCAGAACCAAATTTAGCATGATTAAAGAGGTCAATCAGAGGAAGGTTTATGGATATATTTTGAAAAAATTAATGCTACCACAGAGGAATGATCACCGTTAAAAAATTCCAGATGGAATTACATAATAACCGCTCGAGACACTGTGACCAAACTTTACACGCTCAGAAAGCATGTCCAGGGTTGTGACTTTCAAAAAGAATTTTCAAAATCAGACTTGCCACGGAGGAATGATCACTGTTCAAAATTTTCAAAATCTGATTCACAATGTCTCACTCAGCTCAACATTGCAAGCAGCGATTCGCCTTGCAGGCCTAGTAATAGTATAAATAGAGTATATATCACTGTATTTTCTGAATAATATCCATCACAGTCGAACGAACTCTTCCTTTCCACTACGCCATTCACAAAATCCATAGACCATGGAAGATTCCTTTAAGCGTCATTTAATTTGAAAATGGAATGCTCTAAAGGCGTCATTAGCGTATCATTCAATTGACGCTTTATAGTATCTGTGGCATCAAAGACACTTTTTTCCCCTTCTGAAACCCCCCTGTCCCAAACCCCGAAATAACCGTTTCACTGTAACGGGAATTCAACTTCCCGGGAATATTTGATATTACTTTTGTTTGATTTGTTCTAAGTTCGGGGCGGTTCCTCTAATGCCTTTTGACCGTTTTGAGGGATTGTCGGTTAACCGGTTTTTATAAAATTGCTGTTTTTTTTTTTGTTTGAAATATTTTATATTCGTACTGACTTCCTGTGTTTGATTAATGATTTTGTACCGTTGGTTGCCTGCACATTTGTGTGAATTCGGATCATTAGACGCTTTATTTTAGTTCGATATTAAGTTTAGTTTTATTTGCGTTTCCACTGTCGCGCTTAAGATCACGCTTCGGAACGAAGTAGTGATTGCGTGAAACCGAGTGGTGGGGCTACGGCTTGAATACTACCTGCTCGTGGTCTCACTCCTCACCCTTGTCTCCGGGTTAAAGGAGACTGGTAGCAGAGCTGTTAATTGTCTTTTTTTTATTACTGTCTTTGCTCGGTTCACGCACTGAACAGCCCTTGTAAGCACTGAATGAAGTTCGCGTCTGTCTCTTTCGCCACTAACTGCTTTTAAACCACACTATGGATTTTGTAAGATTTTCACTGTCATTTAGATATATTTTACCGAAAGGTATTTATTTCCATTGAATTAAACTTTTGGAGAACGGAAAATCAAATTACACTTGTGCAAAGTGAGAGCTGTTTGCGACCTATATGGTATTCAATAAATTTAGTAAAGTAAAATACGCCAGAGGAATCAACTAAATACGTATATTATCAAGTTACACCCACAACTGTACATACTGTATTGTACTCGGATAGTTATACAAATTAAAACTAATTGTGTATCAGATATCAGCCATTAGCCATGACGTTCATTAAAAGTTAAAGTAGATCAGGCATCTTTTATATTATTATGCAGTATATATTATATTAAGAGAGAGTGCGGAGAGTAGCAGATAGCAGATTCCATTACATGCCGCCTGTGTCCATAATTGGACTGCAATTGGCCAATTGAGTGATTGAATACCTAAATCCTTGGTACTTTTGATGAAATATTAACATTACTTACTATTTAAAAGTCAGCTGTCTACAAACCCCCAGTGACTGACTAGGCGAACAGACAGCATTACTTGCATCAATAGATCAATTTAACTGGTCATCGGTCTAAACTGCAGCTCTTAATATGTGTATGGGTCACTACAAAAATCTTCAGGGCCCAAGCTAGCCTCACTTGCAAACCGGTACACCTGCTGAACAACAGATGAGGCTCTGGTTCGGATAGTAGTCCCCAAAGGCATAATAAACACAACGTGGAAGCGAGAAGCGGGAAAGCGTGTCACTTTCCGAGCTCTAAAATGAAAGCTTTGGATGTAGGATTGGCGCTGGGATGAAGAAGAGACAGATCTAAACCACCGGTCGCCACGGCATCATCACCCTTTTGGTCACTGAGAGGAACCAGAGGCCACCGTACAATTTGTCCTCGTCCTTTGAGGTCATTGCTGGGTGACCAGTAGCTCGGTCTTTTAGAGATTTTCTAAAAATAAAACCTAGCTTAATCTATTCATCAACTCCGAAACGTAAAAAGTCCGGATAACCTGATCTGATTAAAGAACTTCGACATCGCCAGTGGCTCTTTGAGGTCAGATGGTAGTCGCTTCAAGGAAAATATCAAAGTTCGACCGTTTCATAGTTAAACTAAAAAGACGACCTCAACTGATTCATAAAATGGCTCGGAGGATGTGAATTTACTCGTATCTTTATACCAAAGTTCATACAAATCTGTTTAGCCAGTTTTCTGTGAAAGAGAACAAACATCCATCTATCCCTTCATCCCTTCATCCTCGCAAATATAGTAGAATTCATAGCGGCCAGAGTGATGTGCACCGAAAATTTTTCGTTTATAACCGTATCGCTTAATGAACTTTTATGATAACGCTGAGTTCCAAATTATTGTTATCCAGTTCGCTGGATAAACTATCAGCTTTATAGATGAAATGAAATTATATTCATGAATGAATATTTTACCGTTAATCATTCCATTCTTGAGTTTTTACTCCATTAAACGTTAATATTTTACTATACACTTCGGAATGGCTCTCATGGGTGCAAAAAATTCAATTAATGTAATTTCACTACCAATTGCCCGTAATTATAGATGTCCCGTTTTGTGGTATGGTATATTATTATGTTTGTGATTATTATGTAATCATAATGTTATGACGTCATGAGTTCGATCCCAACCCGAGAGAATTGTTATTTTCTGTTTCTTCTAAGAAATCCTCAGTAGCAACAAGGAGCTGGAAACACACCTAGTAGACGGCTATCGGCTCGCTTCCTATCACATGAATTTTGACAGGATGACTTTTAACTGAACGATTAAGCTAAGCTATTGTAGAAACAGAAAAACTCCCAAACATACGTCAATTCTGAAAACATTATACTCTTTTTTTTGCAATCTTGTAATATAAGTGAAGTACCAGAAGTTTATTACACAAAAAGTGAAATAACAGAGGTTCAATTTTTTGATATGAGTTTTACTCAGAAGAGTACATTTATAAAAAAAGAAATGAGGAAATATTAACGAACTGCCTTGACCGGAAGTGAGGTTTGGCCTTTTCCGCTACTCGGTCCACGCGACATGGCAGAGTTTCCGGTGCTGAAAATCAACTTGCCCTAAATGTGCTTGTCGCCGAGAATTACAATTTGTTATTCAGGAAATCATAAGTATACGTCCACCGGTACAAGTTATTATAATCCACTGGTGATATCCGGCTTTAGTAAGCACTGGAATACATTGTTTAGTGATGTCTTGATCTATCTTAGCGTTTGAATCCAATAAAAGTTGTCGTTTGAACTGACATTAGTACTGGATATACAGAAATATTTAGAAATATTTGGGACCGGCCGTTACGGACCCATTACGGTACGCCCCTGACCAGAACGCATCCTCAGTGAAAAACTTGTTTTTCCGCTACGCCCCCGGGCGTGACGCCTCCATTGTTTATTTTTCTACAATGCTACTGACAACTAACTGTACTTAGCACAATTGATTATGGGTCGGGCCATATAAGGTATTCCTATTACGAGGACATATACTATACTAGCAACCCACCCTCGCTTCGCCCTCAAGCCATATAATATGAAGCCTATGTTGATCGAGGATTACCCCAGACATATAAATACAAGACACATAAAACTCACAAAATAAAGCAGACATACTCCTATCTAGGTATTCCTATTTTGATTACAGATTAAAAATAACGCAATGATTACTAACTTTTTCTGATGAGCAAAGAACGTTTCAATTTGGTATTCGGTAAAAATATATGAGAAGATATAATACATGCTTAAAGACAACACACGTAAGCTCGTTTGCCATTTTAGTACTAAAATCAAAACATTTCCATTAATTACATTTCACGAGTTAATATAGTTGGAAATGAAAATGATTGTTGAAATGAAATGGAAATTGAAACTGTTTGTTAAAAGTCTGGCAATTGCGTAGCTTACAGTTCAATGGCGCGGCCAATTACGTTATTGACCAATCTGTAAACGCAAAAAAATGTATTTGCCGATTTACTGATTTGATCCTTTAAATACGCATCAAATAGCCATGATATTTATCATGGACATTACACCTGAGGCAATAATATCAAGTTATTTTAACACCGCCAAGACCAGTATGAATAGACCAGAACTAGTGCGCACCTGGAGAAATGGTTTATTTGCATCGTGATGTAATAATCAACCTCCGGTGAATCATAGCCTCTGTATCTGTTGACCGCGGTTTTGCAGAAACTGAAATCCGCCTTCTTTTACAGGATGGAAATTCTTCTCTTACGGATTAAAACTACGTTACATGTAGACCTCTAAACTTCCATATCTGCCAGTGAAAAGACTGACCATCCAAGACTGCTAAGCTATTTCGTAGTTTTTGAAGTCGGTCAAAAAGATAGACCAGTTTAATTCCGGAGATGGTTTTAGTATACTTAGCCGACTTAAAAAAGGAGGTATGTTTGTATGTGATTAGTCGGTTCAAGCCCGACATAACCGCCCCCGCTGGCTGGCGGGGGGGTATCCGAAAGATTTCCGCAAAAAAAAAAAGGTATCATGAATTCGGGTGAACTGATTGGTTTTCATCAAACACGTATTTGTTATATTCTGGAGACAGTTTTGGTATACTTAACCACCTTAGAAAAGGAGGTATATCCGCGATTATCTCGCATTCGGTTGAACCAATTTGGTTAGGTTGAAAAAGGCGTCTGTATACATGGATTCGCGAGACGGGATCAAGGTTGGAGCCGTGGACATACATATATTATGTTCTTTTAAAATTCAAGTACACATCATTTTAATACTATAACAACATTAATTAAAATAAGGAGTTTATGTCATTCCTATTGTATTATATTCGAGCCGTGTTCAAAAGAAACATCGAAAGATATCTTTGTAACTTCTTTTTGAAGATTGTAATGAGCTTTTGGGGAGACAGGCTTACCTACTGTAGGGACAATCAATGTAAGAACACTGTGTATTTTTTACTTTTATATAATATATGTATATATATTATATATATATTATATATAATATATGTATAATATATATATTTTTTACTTTACGTAATATAATAATATATGTTTACATTGTCGTTACATTGGCATTGGTGTTTTGAATTTATGTATCACTAGCTGACCCGACAGACGTTGTTCTGCCTTAACTATGAATATTGAATTTGGCCATCATCATCATCTTAGTGTGGTTCCAGGTTGCATCCGAGACTTACACTTTAGATCCCGGGGTCCGCTTACTCCTTCTTGGTTTGGCTAACACAGCTTATATGGGAGCGACTGCCTTTGACCTTCCAACCCCGCGAGCGAAGCCTACGCCAGAACCTCGTCCCTTAATTAGCAGGTGTACCCTTACAGGTGAGGTTAGCTTGGGCTCCGAAGGTCTTGGTAGAGCCGAAAAACCCGAATATTGAGTTTGGTAGGAAAATATTTAAAAAAGAATGTAGTGTTTATCTACCTATATACGTATTCATTCTAATAACGGTCAAAATTCGACCTTTTTTGAAGTTATCAGAAAGCTATACTTCATTGCATTTCTTTTTTATTGTTATTATATACGTCAGCTGTGAACATTATACAAATAATAATACGTTTGACATTGACGGTATAAACTTACGTAAGTAACATGGGTGTGTGTGTTCCAAATGCATGGTAGTGTGTGTAATGTTTATTTATTGATTTAATATATATGGTATATGCATAATTTAAAAAAAAAATAGCATTCTGCATTTCTCCTTTATATGAGCTATAACTATGCCAAATCTCTCACTCCTCCACGCAATTTTATTAATAAATAGAGACTTTATGAAATACAAAATTAATAGTATTTCTTTCTTCGGGTGCGTATTTACAGTAGATTGAAACACAAGGGTTGAAAGTCAGCCATTTCACCCAAGATATTTCTGGCGCTCGAACGAAGTGAGAGCGCCAATAGTTCGAGGGTGAAATGGTGACATTCACCCGGGGTAAACACTCTACTTTTCATTTCGACTATGTGAGGAAATTAAAATACTCATTTAACGAAAGAGGGATAAAATTGTTATCAGTTAAAATTTAAATTAAAATTAGAACAATTTGAAAATAGATTGTTAACAACAGCTTTTGCCTGTTCTTAAATCTCATCGGGAGTTAAATTAAAATCCATGTCACTGAAATCACTTTCCGAAACCATTTTTAACCACAATTAACACAAGGTATTTATTTATATTGAATCTTGTTTTCCCGCTAATTCTTTAGCAAATTTAAATTGTTATTTTTTAATACTGAAAAAAAAGTGATAATTCACGTACATACTGCCAACATTAGAAAAGTTTTAAAAATCGAATCTATTGTTTACATTGTAATCGAATTGGTCACGAAATGTGCATTTAGGCGGCCGTGTAAAAAAAAGCGTCATGATATCAAGGCATTATGACGTAATTAAATTATCATGGACTCCATGACAAAACCTAAAATTAAAAAAAAATTACTTTCCACCCTAGGGATGAAATAACCTACTTTCCACCCGGTTATCTACCCATGAAAATTAAACTTTCCGAACAGGAGAGATGAAAAATAGTTTTGTTGGTATTCGGACACAGCGGGGCCGTCTCGTAAGCCGCCGCCTGTCGCTGGTCACCCCAGTCGGGCCTCTGTGAACACAGTCTCACCTGGCTGGGGTTGACCGCCGGCGACGTGAAGAGGAGCACGGCTCCCCACGCGAAGACCAGAGGGCAGTACCCCGCCTACAGGACCTGCCGTTATTTAGCGGCAGGGAGCCCGACCCCTACGCAAAGGTGGCTATCGCCCAAGAGCGGACTCCTCGCGACCCTTAGGGGTTGCCGAGATGCCTGACGTTGTCGGACAAAGAAACAGGCGACATACAACTGGCCATGTGAAAAACATGGATTTTCAATTTGTCAATGGTGCCAATTACTAATGACTGACAGTATGTCAAACGGCATAAGGTTACATTATAAAAGTTAATATTATGGTCGTTAAGTTTTCTTCAAAATTCTAAGTTTCTGCGCAATGTTCTTAATTTTTTTTTAACACCCTTGCTCGTAAAGCTGATGTAATTCCACCGGTTTTAAACAAACGCGTGTGTTACCAAAGCAAATAGTTCAGTTATAGTCCATACAAATTCCATAACAGTATTATTTGCCATTTCAAAATCGCCGCCGCACGACTCCAGCTAGTGAGCTGCGCGCTGTTGCTATTCAAATTTCGAACTAATCGCCGCGCGGCGCCAGTCAAACTACAACTACGTATCATTTTAATAATTGTAATTTCACTAACTGTTTCAATAATTAAAAATGAACAAAATATAAAATGGGTTTTTTTCTGTTTCCTCGCAAATGTGTTAAATTTTTTTAATGTAAGAACCTTCTAAGAAGAAAACATTTTACTTCGGGCCACCAACCAGGTGGACACCGAAGTCTTAAAATCACGCAAAAAAAAAAAAATCTTACACCCACTTTTTATCACTTTTCTCGACGTTTCACATGATTCTAAGTCCAATTAAGCAAAAAAAATTTTTGTATCGGTCTGTCTGTTGGTCTGGATGTCTGGATGTCTGGATGTCTGGATGTCTGGATGTCTGGATGTCTGGATGTCTGTTTACGCAATAACTCAAGAACCACTTATCCGAATTAAAAAATTCTTTCGCCAATCATCTTGTTTGGTTAATGGGAAGAACTGATTAGATTTTGGGGTTTGTACGTTCAAGGTTTCGGGTACCTACCATACAAATTGTCCCTAAAAAACTTTTACAAGTGAGTTCCTTTCGAGTTATCAGAGTAACGCGTATTTGACTTTGACATTTGAGTGACAATGAAAATACGTATATTGTATATTTACATAAAACAACCAGACTCTGAAAGAAACTGAAATATAAAATCGTTTTTTTGTGTTTTTGACGTCGAAGACGTTTGATTTCATTTCATGATTTTCATATTTATTGCTCAATATATAAAGACGCGTCGAATAATATGCATAAAGGTCTGTAATTTTGAATAAAAATACTGCAACAAAAATATCTAAGTTTGGCCCGAAGTTTGACAATCAGTGTGTGATTTCCGCCCCACTAAAATTAAATGAATGGAATCCGTAAATCTGTTTTTAAGTTATAGCGAGACCAGGAGAAATAGGGCCCATTTTAGGATTCGGTAAAAAAGAGTAAAACGGGACGCTAAACAAAATAAATAAATATCTTCTCCTAATTAATTATTGTCTTATCATAGGTAGGCAGTATTTAATATGTTGGTTTATAATAGTACATTTTTAGGCTTGATGACAATTGAAATTTTCACAGATGATATATATTTCTGTTGCCGCTATAACAACAAATACTACAAACAGAATATAATAAATATTTAAGAGGGGCTCCAATCATTTACAACAAACGTGTTTTTTTTTGCCGTGCTTTGCTCGATATTAATAACGGTAACAGTTAAACGCTTGAAATATTCACAGAGCAATTAGTTATAGCAGATACTTGAAACATAAACAGAATATTTAGAAATAAATTAAGGGTGTTACCATTGTATAGATAATGGTACGCTTCCTGCGCTAGTGCGTCTCGTACTTGGCTGATTATTATATATATAGTAACACACACGAATGTTTGTAAAGCTTATTTTAGATTAACTAACCACAATAAAGACAATTAATAAAAGAAATAACATTTTAAGAGGGGTTGATACACTTGGTATTTGTGGTCAGACTAGTCTAACCAATTGGAATTTTCTTTCCCATGGATCTTTATCCACTTTGTAACTTGATTAAACATAAATTTAAAATCTTGAATTTACTTCATCATCATCAGGAGGCGCTGGAGCAGGGCCATAGGCCGGAGCCCCGAGAAATCAGGGCTCAGCAGTCCCAGTTCCGCCAGGAACTCATGGAGTTGGACTCGGGGGAGTATTTGTTATCCACATGACCTGGCGGTTGCCGCAAAACGTGGCCTTGACTTTTATTATCCTTCAATAAGCCTTGTTATCGTAGTTGGGTTAGATGTTAATTATTTAGAATATACAAAATAATATTTCGTCTTCTTTGGATTTTGGATGAACGATTTCCTTGAGGCTAGTAGATAACTGAAGCAGTTCACGCTACTTATACGATGAAAAGGTGGCATATGTGGTGCCATTCTAGGCTGATCCATCTCAAATCAAATTTCATGTAGAATTGTTCAGTAATTTTATATGAAAGACTAAACTTTCATCCATACATATATCTACAGATCCTCTTAAACTTTCGCATTTTTAAATATTCGTAGGATATCTCCAATTTCATAAGAAGCAAATGTCTCTCGAAATGAAGTGAGCGAGAAAAGGAGTCAAACTGTAAGCCTAATCTCAGGTTTAGAGTGAAAATCCCGCACACAGAACAGAATCTAGGTAGAGCTTTCTTGAGACCCAACGCGCTAGCTATCTAAAGTATTTGCAGGGCTACGACACTTAACCTTAGTTTGTATATGAATGCGACACTACTATCTAAATTCCGTTAAAAATGTTTACTAATGTTATCTTGTACTCTAAAATTAAGCTTTTTAACAATTTATCATGGACCTCTTTGAATTCCCCCAAAATCTCTATCAGAAGATAAAATCCATATTCTTTACAAAGATCACTAAATAGTTATTTGTACAACAAGTAAGCAAAGTTAGTTTTTGCTGAGATTGCCGTCTTTAAATCGCAAACTAGCGAAGTAGTCTTAAATTTAAGCGTAGCTAGTGATTCTAACATAGACTACTGAGCACAGTGAGTGATTTGCACAGACAACTTTTCAGCTCGACCAATGAGAAAAGTGTTTCAGGTAATAGGCGAGGAACACAACACGATATGTATCATAGCGCTCAAACACCGCGGCGTGGCAGGCGCTGCGCCTTGCGCTGCACCCGTCGCCAGCTGCCCCGTGCCACCTCACTTTTCCTCACGCTAAAAACTTACTGTACCTTTGCTGCGTAAAAACTCGTAGCAAAGTCTTTTTCTATATGAGTTTAGTCTAAATATTCTATTTTTTGTGTAAAAAAGAATTTAAATAAATAGTGATCTATTTTGCTACGAATCCAGAGGCTTTCCTAAGTACCTACATAGAAAACTACGTTACGGAGGTTCCGAACTCTGTCGAAAATATCAAGCATTACGTAAAAAGCTGAGCAATAAAAAAGTAGCATGTGAGTGACGGCCCCGCGGCAAAAATCTCGTGCAAAATGAAACGATGTAGCCGCCTAGGTACTTGTATTGCAGACAACTTTATATTCATTTCTGCATTTTCTAATCCGGACGCCTGCAACCGCTGACAGCGCTCTTTCACTCTGACGTTTGAAATTAACTATTTTGCCCTAAGCTTTATTGTATTTTATTGCATCGCTAAGCTATATCATAAAACTGCCGTCATTCAATATTTTTACGAGTCGAAGTTAGTTTTATCGTAGCGTAAATATGCCCTATAAAAGCGATGAATGTGGGACTTATCTTTTCTCCTACACGTGCTTTGACCTTGGGTATCTTACTCTTGTACTTTAGGCATATTAACACCTAGATTTTATTACCGAAATCTTCCAGGATAGATCAGGTTAATGATAACGGGTTTAACTTTTCTATACCAACATCGATTCTGAATTGTCAATTGCGATTGTAAATCTTTTAAACCTTCACGTTTTACGATATACAATAATGTTGAACCTGGTAATGTGCCACTACATGTCAGGCTATTCAAAGATATGAATGTAGCTATGACGTAATCGCGTAAATTCCCGTTAACATAATTATATGTCAATTGTATTTTGATAAACATCATCTGCGTATGTTTACCTGTGTTCAAATGAAACCCATATTACAAAAAGTTTTGGTTGCTTTAGGTCTACAAAGTGCAAATTATCCCAGCCTTATTATTGTTTATATCTAATATATAAAATTCTCGTGTCGCGGTGTTTGTGGTTAACCTCCTCCGAAACGGCTTGACCGATTCTCATGAAATTTTGTGTGCGTATTGGGTAGGTCTGAGAATCGGACAACATCTATTTTTCATCCCCTTAAATGTTAAGGGTAGTACACCCCAAAAAATTGTTTTGTTATTTTTTAGATATTTTTTTTATTTTTTAGGATACAACATTAGAAAATACATACAACCCTGAATTTTCAACCCTCTACGATCACTGTTATACGTCTTATTTTAATTTTTCTGTGCATCTCTCATGTTAATTTTACTCTCATCGTTAACTTCCAATGCAATAATTATTCATTCACAAGTTATTAATAACTGATAAAGACAGTTTTAACTATTAGTTAATTAAGTGATCTCATGTAAATAAACACGTGTTGTGATCTCCCGCCAACAACGGTCATTACCGTAGTTACCGTACCTGTATATATTGTACTTAACGTTTTTTGGAAATAGTTTTCAATTAAAACGAAAACGTGTACGTGTTTAATAAATATACCTGTTTCATTATTGTGAAAGGTAAGTCAAATAATAAGCAAACGAATACAATATTAAGTCACTGATTTTTACCAATACACTGATAGAAGGATTTATTAACTTTAATAAATATTTTTTTACATTCAATCAATATTTATTTGGGAATAAAGTACATATATTAATAGTTAATGTAACATTAAATAAATCGTATTCAATAGATAAATATTTCCTAGAATTAATATACATGGCAAAACATCGTTTGCCGGGTCAGCTAGTTATATATATATATCATCATCATCATATCAGCCGTAGGAAGTCCACTGCTGAACATAGGTCCCCCATCGACTTCCATTTCGACCGATCTGTATATATATATCTAATATATAAAATTATCGTGTCGCGGTGTTGTAGTTAAACTCCTCCGAAACGGCTTGACCGATTCTCATGAAATTTTGTGTGCATATTGGGTAGGTCTGAGAATCAGACAACATCTATTTTTCATCCCCCTAAATGTTAAGGGTAAACCCTAAATTTTTTTTTTATTTTTTGTTTATTTTTTTTTCTGATACAGCATTAGAAAATACATACAACCCTGAATTTACAACCCTCTACAATCAACCCCGATTTTATTATTTTTAATAATTTCCTTCGATTATGATTTTTTTCTCAATTCAATTTGATCTTCCGCCTTCGCCGGCCGATAACCGATCAACTATAAATCGATCAGTTATCCCCGCTAGATGTCTACCGTTGTCACCTCTCATCCAGCAAACATCACGGAGTAGGGATGAGTACGAAGCCGGTCTCCTGTCTTACTCACTATACAGTTTTCGGTCATTTTCTTTTGGTTTTATTTGTGTATCGATCGTAGCAGTGACTGTTATACGTATTTTTTTTTCTGTGCATCTCTCATGTTAATTCTACGCTCATCGTAAATTTATTATTAATTTCCAGTGCAATAATTATTTATTCACAATTTATTAATAACTGATAAAGACAGTTTTAACTATTAGTTAATTAAGTGATCTCATGTAAATAAACACGTGTTGTGATCTCCCGCCGACAACGGCCATTACCGTACCTGTATTTATTGTACTTAACGTTTTTTGGAAATAGTTTTGAATCACGTTTTTTAAGTAAAAATATGAATATACAGTCTAATATAATAATAAATATGAGTATATAGTCTAATGTAATGTAATGTACTTTTTAATGTTTAGATAGCTATCGAGAATTGTAATTTAAGATATATTTGTTACTTTGATAAAGATTAATTTATTAACCTAAATAAAGCATACTTTCATTGTCTACAACGCTATTGATTATAAGTAAATCCCCGCACACTCATAGTAGATAGTTATTTTTATTGAACTAAAAAAATGTTTCCAAAACCAAAAAAAAACTAAAAACTAGTTTGGGTTGATTACCCAAACTTAAGCGTAGCGAGATTTGCCTATCCAACAATAGGTCAACGTGACCGGTCGACTTTTTCCATTGTTTTGGTTTTTGGGTGATTATTCCTCGATGGTAAGACCGATCTGGACATTCGACCCCTTACGACTCTCAGTAATGTCTACTTGATCACCGTGGCAAATTTGTTCGAGATCGGTCAAACGGTCTCGGAGGAGTATCATTTGTTTGAAATGCAACTTTGAAACCAAAGACGCTTCGCTCGCCTGCGGCTCGCTACGCTTAATAAATCATATACATGGCAAAACAACGTCTGCCGGATCAGCTAATTTTTTTTTTCTTTTTTTATATTTAGGACACGTCAATTTGACTTCACCTCGCCTGATGGTAAGCTGAAGGTAAAGTCTCAGGAAAGAGGGTCACTATTACATACACGTACCATGATAACAATGGTGGCCGGTCTCATCAGAAGAGGATTGTCGTCGTAGCACCGCGTGACACCCACCGGTCCCACTAGTGCTGCGACCACAATCCCCCTGCCCGGCTATGCACTTGCTGACCCCTGAACGCAATCAAACCGAAATTGGATTACTATGGAGGGTTTTTCGCAATCGTCCACGGTGGTACCTACCCGGCCGAATTTTGTGACAAATTTGTGTCATCAAATTTTGTGACAAATTTGTGTTATGATACATTTTACTGACCGCATTGTAGTAGTAATTAGTTCCCCGTTGCGAGATTATGGGCAATACAATGTAATGTAACATTACATTTATATGACTGGCCTTAGGAAGCGACTTTGTCGATTATCACTAACAACTCCCTGCGGATAGCCAAGGTGGATAAAGTTGGCTACAACTCCCTAACGGAAATTGCCACAAAATTGCCTGCACAAACTATGTATTGCAACATTCAACTGATCGTTGAAGTATACTACCAACATTAAAGGCTTACAAAACTATGCAAATTG
The DNA here is from genome assembly GCA_946251805.1 of Cybosia mesomella. Lineage (NCBI taxonomy): Eukaryota > Metazoa > Arthropoda > Insecta > Lepidoptera > Erebidae > Cybosia > Cybosia mesomella. Next base: position 19,761,650 of record OX276390.1, on the reverse strand, counting down.
ATAGAGAATTTTGTAAAAACAGTGAGCCTTTTTCTGGTAATCGAGTTTAAGGATTCTTAACTATTTTATAAGTGTGAGTTTATACAACTTCGTAGTTTCCTTTTTACTAATGTACTTTAATAATTGTTGGTCACGATATTTGTACATTAAGAATATATCAGGATCTATTTGTTTTTAATCACTTTCGTGTATGTCAAGTAAAAATAAAACATGTCAATTCTGATATAATTGTTGGTCTACACAATACAAGCAGGTTTTTATTCATTACAGCTATGTAAAAGTAAAAGGTTGATATGATGAAAAGTTATTAGAAACACACTCGACATAAATTGACATGTGGTGGTGTGGTGATCTTCGTAACATAACAGGCTCGTTAATGTTTTCTCTCAAACTTTGACTTTTATTTAATCGATATTTTAACGCAAATACAAATTCATCTTCGCTCGGTTTAGGTTAATTAAGTCATTATCATCTTAGCTTTGAGTCCCAGTCGCAACCGATGCTTTCACCTCGAAGTCCAGGGTCTGCTTGCCGGCGTTTCCTTGTCCACTTCACACGTTCTTGTGCATTCCTGGCAGTGAGACCATTCATATTGGCACCTTTTTTTTTTTTTTTTTTTTTATCGTGCGGAAATCCCTTCGGATACCCCCCCGCCGGACAGCGGGGGCGGTTATGTCGGGCCTGCACCGACTAAAACCGCACGCCGTCTCGGGTCTTCAGACGCCGGGGTGTAAGGTTACCCATAGAGCATATCCCTCGCACCCCGGCTGACCCTGGGCTATCTCACCACTAACAGCATCGCTCATCCTGTCTCCTCTGAAAGCAGAGGAGTACGGAGAGCGATGTGTTCCCGCCACGTTGGGTAGAGAAGCCATTGACCGCCGCCCAGAGTGTACCGGCCGCTCCGATTCCGTTCCCCCTGGACTGCAGCGGGATCGGAATCGGAGCGACACTCGAGGAGGTTACCCAACACACACCCCTCATATTGGCACCTATGTCATATTGTACGACGTTTATTAAGTCACGTTACTTTGTAAACTCTCTAAATAATGAATAATTCAGCGTGTAAATGGTAATTTCAGTTAACCGCCATTTTTTTATCGTCTTAGAAATAGGAAAAAATATGCCGAGAGTGTGGACGAGCGCAAGACAGAGCGAGCTCTTGTCCTAAGAAAAAGTTCATGGAAAATAGATAATAATGTACAGACCACTTTATTCCTTAGAGGCAGTATTAGAATAAAAAGGAAAAGATCAACTGTCTCATTATGAAACCTAAATTTACATTTTCATTTCAGGTCGTATTGTGCGGAGGCGTCCACTTTCTAGGTTATAATGAGAATTCAGTTACGTCGTACCTACCTAGCTGAATTCTCATTATAAACTAGAAAGTAGCGGTAACATTTTGAACTAAAACGATATGTTTTCAAATGAAATAATTCATAATATAATGAAAATAAGCTAGGTAGCTTAGTGGTTAAGGAGTCGACCTTACGATCGAGAGGTCCCGGGTTCGAATCCTGGCCATTACACTACCAACGTGAACCCACTCTTAACACAAGCAATTTAGCTTAGCTGGAGGGGTTAAGGGGAATATTAGTAATTTCGGTTACTAATATTCTTTAAAAAAAAAAAAAAAAAAAAAATTAGGTGGTATGATTTGTACATAGGCAAGATGTGATGTGATCGTATCCATAAAAATAATAAAAATAGCTTATTGTTTGTTGCATTGTGATGCTAACCAATGTTGAACAGAAACAAACGGAATCCTATTTTTCATTCAATACAAAACATAAGATGAAGAAGGACACTCATTATTCACGGTGCAAAACTAATTTCCAAAGTGTCACTGCAAAGTCTGACACCAGATCGAAAAAATGAAATAAAAGTAGCAATACCGTTATTTGTCATATGACTGAGACTACGTATAAGTTTTTTACTTGTGGTGGCTCTCCGGGGGAACTTTTTTTACGTCAATAAAATCTTCTCGTCAAGAAAAGGACTTTCGAAAGTGGCAAAGGTTCTATTTAGCTTTGTTGCCGATACTTATACAAATATGATTAATGATTGCTACCATGTAAGCCAAGTGGCGTAAGGTGGTTAGAATCATTTATGATCCAGAAATGCCAGCTAGGTTGAACGGCAGGTTTATGAAACCATCATTAGGCTTTTACAAAGCTACGAAGCGTAGCGTTGCAAGAGCGACACCAGTGGGAGCTGCTTGCCACCTAACACGAAGTGTATATATTTCAAACCTACCGTATCGGAATAAACTGTTTTCGTAACTCCACTCTCCACTCTACACTCTCCGCTCTCCGCTCTCCGCTCTCCGCTCTCCGCTCTCCGCTCTCCGCTCTCCGCTCTCCGCTCTCCGCTCTCCGCTCTCCGCTCTCCGCTCTCCGCTCTCCGCTCTCCGCTCTCCGCTCTCCGCTCTCCGCTCTCCGCTCTGCACTCTGCACTCTGCACTCTGCACTCTGCACTCTGCACTCTGCACTCTGCACTCTGCACTCTGCACTCTGCACTCTGCACTCTGCACTCTGCACTCTGCACTCTGCACTCTGCACTCTGCACTCTGCACTCTCCACTCTGCACTCTGCACCCTGCACTCTGCACTCTGCACTCTGCACTCTGCACTCTGCACTCTGCACTCTGCACTCTGCACTCTGCACTCTGCACTCTGCACTCTGCACTCTGCACTCTGCACTCTGCACTCTGCACTCTCCACTCTGCACTCTGCACTCTCCACTCTCCACTCTCCACTCTGCACTCTGCACTCTGCACTCTCCACTCTCCACTCTCCACTCTCCACTCCGCTCTCCGCTCTCCACTCCACTCCACTGTCCACTCTACTCTCCACTCCACTCTCCACTCTACTATCCACTCCACTCTCCACTCTCCACTCTCCACTCTCCACTCTCCACTCTCCACTCTCCACTCTCCACTCTCCACTCTCCACTCTCCACTCTCCACTCTCCACTCTCCACTCTCCACTCTCCACTCTCCACTCTCCACTCTCCACTCTCCACTCTCCACTCTCCACTCTCCACTCTCCACTCTCCACTCTCCACTCTCCACTCTCCACTCTCCACTCTCCACTCTCCACTCTCCACTCTCCACTCTCCACTCTCCACTCTCCACTCTCCACTCTCCACTCTCCACTCTCCACTCTCCACTCTCCACTCTCCACTCTCCACTCTCCACTCTCCACTCTCCACTCTCCACTCTCCACTCTCCACTCTCCACTCTCCACTCTCCACTCTCCACTCTCCACTCTCCACTCTCCACTCTCCACTCTCCACTCTCCACTCTCCACTCTCCACTCTCCACTCTCCACTCTCCACTCTCCACTCTCCACTCTCCACTCTCCACTCTCCACTCGCCGCTCGCCGCACTCCGCTCTCCGCTCTCCGCTCTCCGCTCTTCGCTCTCCGCTCTGCGCTCTACGCTCTACGCTCTCCGCTTTTCGCTCTCCACTACACACACCACTCCACCCTCCACTCTACCCTCCACTCCACCCTCCACTCCACCACCACTTCACTTCTCTCCACTCCAATCTTTATTCACCATTCCAGTTGCAGATCATTAATAAACTAATTATCGAAGTTCTATCGACTTTCCCTTGTTCACCTTTGACCGTTTGTTATTGTTATCGCAGTCGGGGGACTTTTTTTTTTTTTTTTACGAGCGGAAATCCCTTCGGATACCCCCCCGCTGGCCAGCGGGGGTGGTTATGTCGTGTCTCGACTAATGGCGCAAGGAGGCGCTGGAGCGGGGCCATAGGCCGGAGCCCCGAGAAATCAGGGCAGTCGGGGGACTTATAGGAACCTGTTCCACAGAAATATCCCTGGGCTGCAATACTATTTTGGCCATCGTAATTTTTTTGACACAATACCGCATTAATTGCAAAGTTAACTATTTCATCAAACAGTTCCTTGTTCCTTTTCAACTAATTTTTTCATCATGCGTATTTTATTTTACTAATCATTTGCTTTTTATACGCTTTTTATTAGCTTCACCTGTATGTTTGTTTGTATTTTTGTTTGTAACAGACTCCTTTGGGTGCGATTTTGACCCACTTTAAACCGCCAGATTTCGTTCAAACTTTGTAGATTTATCGAGGACCGATGACAATACACTAATTTGATGAAAATATTCCATTTTTCAATATGCAAAATAAGATTTCATCTATAGTCGGATAAGGCAGAAATTTTAAATTCCAACCATTATCTTTAGCCGATTTATCTAATATTTACAAATTTTCGAACACCAAAGAGAATTTTTAAATCAACAAAGCATATAACAGTTTAAAAAATTCAAAAAAAAACGTTTTTATAAATAAACAAAACTAAAAAGTAGGAAATAATAGTTTAAAAAACTAAAAAACACGCTTTTTATAGAAAACCGAACTAAAAAGATAGAAAAGAAGTTTTAATAAATTTAAATTAAGAATAGTGTTAAAAATTTCAATAAAAATAAATTAATAATAGTGTAAATAAAAAAAATAGTAGTTTATGCAACTGTCATATAAGAAGGGGTATTAAAACACGAGAGCGATAATAGGAAAAATTTAAATTAAACAAAGTAGGTAGGTTACAAGGAAGTAATTTAGCGTGCGCCATTTTTTTCACAGTTCAAAGCGCATGTGTGCGCATTTTTTTTCATATTCAGCCTAAAACCTTAGACTAGTTTAATGAATAAAAAAGATAGCGGTGCTATAATGAGTTTTATGATACAGTTGGCGGTACTATAATAAGTTTTATTTTTAATTTTATGTATATGCGTTTATAGAGTGCGTATGTATAGAATCGTCTTTGAATTCGTAATTCGAATTTTTCGATTTGAATGTAGATAAAATATTTATATTTTTTTAAAAGCGTTATGAAAGCTTATTTTCTATCTTTTAGTTTGGTTTTCTATAAAAAGCGTGTTAATGCATTAATACTTATACTACATACGTAATGTTTTATTAAAAATATATTTGACAGTCAGAGCCACATCAACAAAAAATCACGTAGCTTAAAGAAATTACCCTATAGGTCTGGTTAGGAAGAAAATTATTTATTAATCTACATAAAATAGTTAGTAGTACTAATCTACATTATAATGAGTAGAAAGTCACAAATAAAGTTTTCAGAAAAATATGGAGAGAAGTGAGTGAACAAGAGAATAATTAATAAGCCTAACAGTTTATCAACATAAAAACTAATAGAACTTAGAAACGGAGGAATTACACTATATGGATAAAAAGACAATTATCTGCTCATCTACATAATTAGTTAATTCTATAAATGTTTACGTAGTGACCATTACGACTTGCGAACACAAAATAACATTTATTGACTGCCATATTCAGATGTCTTATCTATCTAATAGTCCATTGAAATGTTACAATTTAAGGACCTGATATTGCATTTGTTAGAGGACGCTATTTTATTTTTGGGATGTTTGGGGGGTCAATAGGAGCTTAACCCCAAGTTTGTGGGGTTGCCGCCCTTGTCCCCAGGCCGCCATCTTGGAAAAAGGGGTGCAAACACCTTTTTCGCGATATCTCGGAAACTATACGTCCTACAAAAAATTCGTAAAGACATAATTTGTAGCAAATCGCTTTTAGATTTGATAGAGATATTTAGATATTTCATCCGTAAGGGGTTAAAATACGAAATTTGCCCGTGTAAAGCTGTGACTATCTTTTTATGTATATAGCTAACCGAACAAAAGCTGTAGCTGATAGAGAACAGAAATCACTGTAGTAAAGATGAACGGATTGTGTGCAAAAAGATATGAAATAAAAAGTAGGGAATTCCTTAATGCCGTTTGACCAGTATGTTGGGCAAACGAAATACCTAAAGCCAAACACCTTCTTCTCTCATACCCCCACAACACGTACGTTGATATTTATGAATCTGTATAGCATAATAATTTCCAACGAATTAATTCTGCGTAATAAATTCTGAATCTGATAAGGGAGGTGCATAAAGTTAATAGTAGTTTTTAAATGAACTTCAATTGCACTATGCTCACGACTAGTGACTGCTATTATTTAAAACACATAAATATTAAATTGACCAGCAAATCATGCAGGTGCTTTGTGTCCAGTTTAGTTAGAAGTAGCTTCATACCATGAAATTATTTCTATCCATTTGAATTGAGCGATTGTAACTAAGCCATTCATTGGAACACCGAACAATGAAAATTTACATTACCAACATATTATATATTTATTTTACTTGAGATTGTATGAAAACAATAGAGTAAATATGGGAGTATTTTATTATGAATAAAGAAATTAATTGTATAGTTTTCGAGACCGCACCCACTGTTCCCATAATATTCGTCCCCTGCATATTTTATGAAAGGAAGTCTTACTTTTTAGAGATAATAAGTAAGTACTTAAGCCTAATAATTATTATTAATAATGAATATCGCATTTCTTATCAGACTCAAAGTGGATCGGAGCACTGAAACACCCGAATTGATGTTTAATCATTTCAATTATTCTTCTACAAGTAAACGCTAGAAATCAACTGTGCAGGCTTTCCTCTCGGTGTGGGAGGTCAGATAGGAGTCGCTCTCATAAACGCCGTATAAGCCAAATCAAGAGAGAGAGTAGGAGAAAGGCTCCAAGATGAAACCTTTGGATGCAACCTTGACTAGCGCTGTGATGATGATCACCTTGAGAACTGTGACAGACTCGGTAATGAGCGCATAACACTTCTGGTGTTGCAAACGACTATAATTAAGCTTCGGTAACCCCTTTATATCAGACGCAAATGTAAGCTTGTTTCACCTACTGAGTAGTATTAAGCAGTATTTAATACTTACTATATTTTGTAGCACAAATGTCGTGATAAACTCATTGGAAAACTTGTCGGTAAAGAAATTTATCGAAAAACTGGTACTTGGGAAGCTTCATGTTGGTAAACTTATAGAATAAACTATGCGCTTGAACCAGTTTATTAAATATTTATAAATGTTAAACACTAATGGGCACTAGAATGCAGCGTGTGTTTGTTTTTTATAACATCTAAAAGCTAAAAAGAAACTCATACCGAGATATGTACGGGAAAACTGACATTTAAAGTACATAACGTCACTATATATTAACCTAATCAAACGTCAAAATCAATGCTTTTATTTTTACAGAAAGATTTACAAGGCAATAGGTAATAGCATCTTGCAATATAAACTCACGGCCAGTTCTTTTTGATCGCCAGTAATTACAATGACTGTTAACAAATTTTAGAGACAAGCAGGGTGCTACAACTCTTGCACAAATTATAAAGGAGAGATTTATAAATGAGTATTGGAAGTAATGGTTCTATTATTTATGTATGTCTCCATTGCTTCCAGGAGCATCCACTATATGGAGAAATATAAATTACGAACGCTACATAACCATATTAATCAGAAAATTGGGCATTATTCACCACGACATAAATATAGTCACGGACTTTATAGTACACAGTAAAATTTGAAGCAGTATGTTTTTTAGAATAAAGAATTATCTTTATTGGACAAACAAACAACATCACAATAAAATGCTAAAGATAGTTGAGTGGTAACATAATTGTGACATCCACTGCGTTTACCACAAGTATGATTAATACATAATTATCTTAAAGGATAAGAGTAATACATCTGTTTGAAGATGGTAGTTTTAAATTAGGTTAGATTAGATTAGGTTAAAGATTAGTAGATTAGATATTGAGAGACCTCAGCACCTCATGTCATGGAGCCTCATAATCACCAATATTCTATAGATACTATGCAAATAATAGCAGCCACTAGTTCACTATTAACAGTAACTAGTTGCATATATATCAAATTCGCTGAAATTATTGTTGTGAGAGTTAAGTACACGATGAAGAGGTGCACGCACGCCTGTATTAGTACGCAGCGAAAAATAGTGGTGTTTTACGATAGCTTCGCGTGTGTGACCTGAGTGGCACTCCATCGTTGATTTGATTGACAATGTCAATACAGTCGTATCTGTTCTGGCAAATCTCATGTAAAAAGATTGCTAATTTTTTTTTTCTCCTTGACTTCAAATCTAAAAGATTATATGTTTGCAATAACCTGTGATAAGATTTTTTGGCTTTTGTACTCTTTCAAGGGCATTACAATATTTCTCGTACAGTGGGTCCCAAATACAAACACCGTATTCCAATTGTGAGCGGATTAAGCTCTTATAAAGAAGCAGATATGTACTTGGACAAGTAAAGTCAACTGGCTCGTGTTTTCGTGTTAAGCTTTCAAATAGATGTACAAAAATTATTGGATGTTCACTTTTCCTAACTAAATCTATTGTACACAAGACGTAAATAAAGTATCCAAAGAAGGAAGCGTCATCTCATTTGCAAAGTAAACAAGGGAGCAGTGAATAAGCGTAACATTTAATCAGCATAAAAAGTAGAAGAGCTCGAAGACTCTTTTTGTAAGGGCACATGGAACGTTAGTTAAAAAGTGTAAACGTCATCAGTGAGTGGAAAAGGCTACAGCGTAAGTGAGGCATTCAGCTGGCACGTTTCACAACGACAATTAACAACACTGTTTCACAGCATTTTGCAGTATGAGAATGTTACAGAGTTAGAATCATGACTTCTTGTATATTTTATACAAAATTTAACACACTTTCTTCTACATTCCTAATTTTAGGTAAATATAAACTTTCTTTAATACAGCTGCGTCAGTATTTGGGTTCATGAGTACCTAAACCCGGGGGAGGGGTATAGTTATCAAATATGTAGATAAGTGTCGTTTGCAAACTTACGTTACTAATTGATTGTTTTCTATATGTGCGATGAGGTACATAAGCCTAAAAGTTGTTTAAGAAAAGTGGGCCCTGGTGCATCCGGAATTGCGATCTACACCGGGACCTAAACATGGACGACGTAGATCGTGTTATACGAAAATATGCAGAAGCTTACGAAAATAGACTTCATCACCATGTGAATGTTGAGGCAATCCAGCTTCTTGACATCACTAATATAGTAAGAAGACTGAAACGGACGAAACCATTTGAGTTAGTGTAGTGTTTTAGAGACAAATAAATAAATGTAGTGATAGGTGCTGCATATAAAGAACACATGAAGAAAGTGTCTTCGCCTTAATAAAAACTAAGTAAGTGTTAATGGACGCATTCTTAGAATTATGTTTACGTAATAATTTAGGTGAAATTTATTTACTTATTAGTCAACAAGGCTAGATTGTAATATGTATAAATAAAGTATTGTTTACAGTACTTTATTAGGGGGAAAAAAAGCAAAAAAAAAGAAAAGTGGACTCTAAACAAGTGAAATTTAGCTTACCAGCAACATTAGAGCCAAAGTTATTTGATTTAGTGGACGTTGCCACTCTATTGATAATACGATTGATATTGAGTATAAGAGAGATGGTATCAAACTTTTAGAGCGCAACCAACAAGGTCAGTAGAGTCTTGGTGAGTACGTTATATATACAGGGTGTACCGAAACTCAACGATAACCTGGTACCGGGCGTGAGGCCAAGGTTTTTTTTTTTTTTTTTTTATATTTATGGAGATCCAACAGCTTATTCAACTAGAGTAGTACATTAGTTTACATATTATTAAGCCAATTATAGGTCCTCGCGTATAGAAATACAATATCTGGTTACATTTTCAATATATCTATTACTCTGCTATATTAGTAACAACTTACTATCAACACTGATGAATGAGAAGGTATACCCGTTTATGCCGTATATATATATATATATATATATATATATATATTATTTTTAATTATTTCTTCTTATTAACGATTATTCAACTAAAGCAAAGCTCAAGACGATATGCTGGAATATCAGTGACGTGCTGTTCATCTATTCATTAATTGTAGAGACAACTCATTGTTTGATATTAACAAACGAAGTGATCTTACCTTCACCCCTGACATCGCGTATTCTCTGCGGAACAAATTCAAAGTGATTACGTCGCACAAATGAAGTCCCAGTTCTGTCAGCGCTAATATCCTTAGAATTGTGCAGTTCGACTACTGCCCTTGACTTCTCGGAAAATATCGTAGTTGAACTGTTTCGTAGTTAGACTGAAAGTTGATCCCAACTGACTTGGGAAAATGCTCGGAGAATACACATAGACGCAGAAGGGAAAGGACGATATTTGTCCAATATTGTCACGCTTTTATTTTTTCATCTACATTTCTCTTAGCCATCCTGTTATTATCTACCGAGCATGTTTCCAGAATATGATATTTTATAAATTTTCTAGCTAATTATCATACATTTTACAGTTTTATTTTAACCATATGAAATTTTTATAGCCCATTTTGCTGCGTCAAATGAGGTTTTCGTCAAAAGGAGCACTGACGACAAAATAATAGTGACGGTATGAGCTGTTATTGTTGTTTTAAAGCGCATAACGCTGTACCAATTTTTCATTAACAGACCAACATGTGATTGATTATAACAACAGTTAGCCACAAACTGCGCTTAATACTATTTTCCATATGCCACAACAACTGCTCGTGAAATTTTATTACCCAATATTTATAAACATACTTTTAGTTTATCATAATATTAGTATCATACATAAGCGTTGGTGTGCCGTTAGTGTAACTACTAAACGGCTTTGAATACATTGGTTTTAATCAAGGTCATGATTCCATAGCTCTTGTAGTCAAGTAAAATCAATATATTCTATATTTATATTTCCTATTTCTATTTGTGAACCGAAAAGGTTCTTATATTCATTGATAAATTCATAAGATAAATATTGGTACATATTTAATAGTCTTCTTCTAGAATTTCTGTGGCCTCTATTAAACTGCTCGTAGCCCCATTCAGGTCTTCCCTTGTGCACATATCTGGTACACAATGAGTAGACAAGTTGGTAGGACATTGATTGAATTGGATTTCAAGACTCATAAAGAGGTTTCCATATTGTCTATTCACAAAGGATTTGTCAACGGATACGGTTGATTGATTTCCAAATTAGACCCTGAGGATTGTAACCTGGAGGGTAACGTTTCTTAGAAAATATAAAATCGGGTAAGTAGTGAGAATAGTCTACCTATCCACAACGTTTCCTTGAGTGAAGCTAGTTGAAATTGTAAGGCCAGGAAACTTTAGCAAACTTACAAGCTGAGTAAAGGTATATTAAATACTCATATTTTGCCAACTGTTTTAATCCACACGTAATAGACTGCAAGCATATTGCTACAATTGAATGTGTTTGAATTGAATTGGATGTATTTCTTATCTGACAAATTCTGAAATCTGACCTCTAGGGTAAGAAAACGAGTGTCAGATTAGAATTATCAAGATGGTATGGTAATGATGCTTTTCATAATTGTCAAAAATAATAGTAACTACTATCATCGGCGAATAATCAATTAGTCTTTACTGTTGGTATATCATTAATATAAATTGGGACTATATTAATGGCCCCTAAACACTGCTTATGTCAGTCCTCTGTTATTACTCTGTCAAATATAAATCAATTCTTTTGTGAACGCTGCGGCTAATACCATATTCATATAATTTGTGTAAAAGTAAATGATAGACAGAATAATTATGGGATGAGTACAATGGGCGGTGTTTCAACGCTAAAAGTAATGTCTTCTATGTGTAGACTACATTATACGTGGTAATATATCATCAATGACTTCTTGTGTACTTTTAGTTAAGCTGTTTAATCCAAAAAATGTATCGTGGCTCGGGACGAGATGGTAATTGGCGAACAGTACGGGACGCAAAGACTATAAATGAGTCAATGAATTTTGACACCATAGGCATATAGCCAAGGTATAGAGCACCTTTTTGTAGTGTAATCTGTAGCTACAAAAAGTTGTTGGCAAACAGCAACTGAGTAACGAATTTTATGTTCCATACAGCCAGTCGTACTGGAAATAGAAGAATACCCTCCGTCTACTTAATAGAATAGAAGGCATCAGATTATATCCATAAAATGACAATACTTCGCTTATCGACTTGGTGTTTTCTTCGAAATTCCATCTCGTGTTATGCATGTAGCTAATTAGTTTCAAAATTAAATCTAATGTTGAATATAGTACGAAGCATAATGCCGTTAGTCAAACAGAAAGTAGGTCACTGGAATAATATCATGTGGGTCGTTTTAAATTAAAGGAAAATGCTGAGGCGCACAACCAGTCGCTCACTTAGTACTTCAATAAACTACCCTTTCGCCATCTCTTTTTCCTTGCTTAGGTTTTCTCGAAGAAAAATGATGAAACCGCCATTTGTACAATATCATAAATCCTACTATACTCCTAATATTAAAAAACACCGGCCAAGTAAGAGTAAGTAAGTCGGACTCGCCCATGAAGGGTTCCGTAGCAGCAAGTTATCTTCTTCATTCTTGTATGTAGTTCGTTGTAACTTTGATCGATGTTTTATTAATAATGTATTTTTTTTATTAAGTTATTGATAAGTAAACATTATAATTAGGTACCTAAATGATGGAATTTAGATCTAACTATATGCGAGCCCATATAAACAAGCTTATTATATATTCCAGTTTGTTGCGGTTTACGATTTATGACGTATTAAAAAAAACTACTTACCAATTTTCGGTGGAAGTTTATATGTTAATGTACATAATTTATTTGTTTTAGTTTTATCATTCTCTTATTTTAGAAATTACAGGGATATAATGTGTGTGTCCCCATTTTACCACTTTGGAAGTGTCTCTCGCGCAAACTATTCAGTTTAGAAAAAAAAAATATAAGAAACCTCAATATCATTTTTGAAGACCTATCCATAGATACCACAAACGTATGGTTTTGATGAAAAAAAATCAGTTTCAGTTCTAACTATGGGGAACCCTCAAAATTTATTGTTTCTTTTTTCTAATTTTGTGTAAAAATCTTAATGCGGTTCACATAATACATTTACTTACCAAAATGGTTCTTATAGTTTCGGAAATAGTGACTGTAACATACGGACGGACAGACAGACATGACGAATCTATAAGGGTTCCGTTTTTTGCCATTTGACTACGGAACCCTAACTAGCTGATGCCAGCGGCTCCACCCGCGCGGAGGTCGGTTATCCAGTTCAGTTCTACGTAACCAATTGCAATCACACATATTTAATTTTGGCAGATTTTAAGTCTAACCAAGACCTTTCTAATAGTAAAAACCGCATTAAAATTCGTTCAATAGGTTCGGCGTCAACAAGCAGATACAGACAAGAATTCCAAACAAAATATGTTTGTGTTCAGTATCGTTCATTTAACCTAACCCAATTATTTTTAAATATCTGCGATTTACAGACACAACTTTTTTTTTTTTTTTTTTTTTTTTAACTCCCTTGATCCTGCAACCTACCCTTGACTGGGCATTTAGCTGGAGGTTAAACATTTCTTGAAGTTTGGCATGCATGGTATACACCCAGTGGTGCACCCATATGATTTAGGGTGGTTTTCCGAGACCGTGTACTACGATTGAAGGAGGTCCTGTGGAGCTCTCCTTTTTATGCGTCTGAAGGAGCTAGTTGGCTTTAATAGTTCTCCTGCAAGCTTGTTGGGATGATTACCAATACGACGTGAGTATGACTTCAGCTTTTTTGTAATCTCCTCTTTCACTGTAGGCATCTTTAAGTCTCGGTGCAGTTGAGAGTTAGTGATGAACCATGGAGCGTTCGTTATCATGCGGAGCATTTTGGACTGGAAACGTTGAATAATATCCAGGTTTGAGTTTGCTGCGGTGCCATAGAGCTCCGCTCCATAAGACCAAATAGGCTTGAGGATGGATTTGTACAGGAGGAGTTTGTTGTTTAACGAGAGGTTAGATTTCCGCGCTAAGAGCCAGTAGAGCTTGCAAAGTTGAGCGCTTAGGGCTTTTCTTTTGGTGAATATGTGCTTCTTCCATGTAAGGCGTCTGTCTAGGTAGATTCCCAAGTATCGCACGTCATCCGATTTGGGGATTGCGATTCCGTTAAGGTTAACGCAAGGACATGTGTCGTGTCTAAGAGAGAATGTTACTTGAACCGACTTAGTTTCGTTGGCCTTAATTCTCCAGTCTTTCAGCCAGACTGAAACTGCATTTAGGTTTTCCTGCAGCATTTCTGATGCGGTAACTGGGTTTTCATGACTAGCAATGAGAGCAGTATCATCAGCAAATGTCCCCACCAGAACATCCTCTGTAGTTGGCAAGTCAAAGGTGTAAATAAGATATAAAACGGGGCCCAGCACGCTGCCCTGAGGAACACCTGCCTTTATTTTACAAAGGCTCGTCCTATCGTCTCCGTGCTTCACATAGAAGTGTCGATGTGCGAGATATGATTTGATTATGAGGTAATAATTAATTGACAGGGCTTGCCGAATCTTGTAGAGAAGGCCTTCGTGCCACACACGATCAAATGCTTGAGATATGTCCAGGAATGCAGCTGAGCAATATTTTTTGTGTTCGTAAGCGTCATTTATCTTCTCTACCAGACGGTGTACCTGTTCAATGGTGCCATGAGCCTCACGGAAGCCAAACTGGTGATTCGGAATCATTTCAGATTTCGCGAGTTCTGGAGTCAAGTGTTTCAGAATAAGCATTTCCATGATCTTAGAGGCAACTGGGAGCAAACTTATGGGGCGGTAAGACGAGACGCTTTCTGGATTTTTACCAGGTTTGGGAGTTAAAATTATTTCAGCCACTTTCCATTGGGCAGGCACGAATTCTCGTCGCAGGATGGCGTTGTAGATCGCAGTTAGGAGAGCGACCGCTGCATAGGGCAGTTCTTTCATGACTTTTGTTGTTATGAGGTCATAGCCGGGAGCTTTATTTAGACTAAGTTTCTTGATTATGGAACAGACTTCAGTGATAGAAAACTTTTTGATTGGAGGCGCAAGCTGGTGAGGATTCGAAAGGGCTTCCATGACTTGATCCACCTTCGTCGAGTCAGAAGCAGAATTTGGAGTAAATACATTAGATAGATGTTCGGCAAACAATAAACATTTTTCATTATCACTTCTCGCCCAAGTACCATCATTCCTGCGTAGTGGAGATTGGAATGGCGTTGGTCTTTTGAGGGATTTAGTCACTTTCCACAGAGAGTAATCCGTTGCAGGAGTTGCATCTAAGGCAGATAACCGGTTCTCTAAGTCCTTGTTGCGAATGATTACGAGAATGCCTTTGACGTGTTTGACAAGCTGGTTGAATCGCTTCTTGTCCCCAGGGTGTTGGGTCAGTTGCCACTGCTTTCTGGCTAGTCTCTTTTCTTGGATCAAGTCAGTTACGATTTGAGGATACATTGGGATCATTTCTGTGGATCTATGATGAGGGGTTGCATCCCAGGCAGCCGATTGGACACAGTTATTAAAGATCTCAATAGCTGATGTGATGTCATCATTCGATTTAAGTGGCACATGTTTGTCCAAGGTGTTTTCCATAGTTTCTCTAAAACATTCCCAATCAGTTTCCCTTGAGTGAATTTTACAGGGTTTCGATACTGCAACATATTTGTTGTGTAGTTCAGCAACAATGGGTGAGTGATCGGATGATAGATCGTAAGAGGCGTGGCAGAGTATAGCTGAAGTTGGAAGTCCTTTGGTGACGAAAAAATCTACCAGATCTGGTTTTCTCTTTGGGTCGGTTGGCCAGTAGGTTGGTTTGCCTGTGGACTTGACACTGAGATTTAGATGCTGGACGGATTTCATAAGTTCTCGACCCTTGGTAGAAGTGATTCTTGAGCCCCAGTCGGTATGTTTAGCGTTATAGTCGCCTCCAGCAATAAATCTGTTGCCAAGTTTATTAAAGAACGACGTATAATGTTCACATTTCAAATTGTGCCTGGGGGGCATGAGCTGAGATTAGTATAGGGCCATTTGAACTTTCAATAGAAATAATAGTGGCCTGGATTTGATCAGTACAGTGTGGGTTGAGGACGTGATGTTTTATGTTATTTCTAATCAATATGGCTGATCCTCCATGAGCGTCACCGTTAGGATGATTTGCGTAGTACAGCTTGTAGTTCGGTACTTCAAAGTGGCTTTTTGATGTGAAATGCGTTTCAGAGATTAGCATTAAATCAACTTTATGCGCATGCAGGAATATTATGACTTCATTCATGTGATTTAACAGTCCATTTGCATTCCACAGGGCGAGAATAATAGGTCTAAGATGTGTTAGTCGCGGGAGGGCAAGGTGAGCCGCTTGCCTCCCGCATGAGTAAAATCCTGATTACTTCCGAGTCGGGCTGACGATGTACGCATTTCAGTCATTAGACTTAGTAATAGATTTGTCATGGAACTCATTTGTTGCATCATCTGCTTAAACATGTCCATTAGTTCCTTAAATTCGTTAGTACTCACAGGAGACTTTTCTTTTTGTTTCACTTGACTGTCGTCCAGTTTCAGTTCTTGTTGAGAAGGAGTTTGTATTTGTTCCTCTACTTTCTGGGATGGTGGAGAGGTATGAACTGATTTGTTCTGTTTTCGGCCGATGCGGACGACGTTGGCGTAGGATTGATTTTCCCCTTGTTCAGGAAGTTGATTTGCAGTTATAGTAACAATCTGGTTTGGTTTGGCGATTTTATTGCGAAGCGGGGGGAATTTCCGCTTCTGGAGTTCTTTATATACAATGCACCCTTTGTAGTTTGCGGGATGATTTCCGTCGCATAGAGCGCATCTGACGTTGTCGGATCTTTCCTTCCGCGAGCAGGCTGAGGACGCGTGAGGACCAGCGCATTTGATGCATCTTGGATTTCTGCGACAGTAGGATTTAGTATGGCCATATGCTAAGCAGTTAGCGCATTGAGGGATTGTGCGTTTTGGTCTTGGTGGTACTAACTTCACACGACAATGTAGAAGATTTTTAATGTGATACACTTCTTTATTGTTTGAGCTTGATTGAAGTTCAATCACAAACATGTGCAATGGGATTTTGGTTGAAGCTTGTTTGATGTTCCAAATATTGTTGGCGACATGTCCAAGCTTGGCCAGTTCGTCTCTAATTTCATCAGTGTCAGTTGATGGATGAATATTCTTAAGGATGACTTTAAAGCCTCTCTCTTGTTTGGGTTTATATGTAAAATATTCTGTCCCTTTAGCATCCAGTTCCTTGACAATTGTTCTGTAGGCGTCACTCGTTTTCGGTTGAATTTTAACCTGATCCTTGGGTAGAACTTTTAGCTCGAAGAGATCATGCACAGTTTCATCGAGCAATTTAATTAGGGGACTAATTTTTTGGTGTTTTTTCTGGCGGTTGTGGTTGAGATTCTTCAATATCCTCGTCGTTCGAAAGAGCAGAGAAAGAGTTGGATGTGGGTACTGGCTGGCTCAGCCAATATGTACCGAGTTTTAGTTGTTTTTGGCTTTTGTCAGCCTCAGGACTGTCTCTTTGTCTCTTGCGGATTTGAACATCTGTCCACTTTGTGGATTCAGTGGACGAATTACCTGAAGTATTTGCTGGAGCTTCCGGGCTATCCTCAATTGTAATGGTTTGACTGCAGTCAGTAAGAGACTGAGATCTCGGTCTATTGAAAAGGCTTGGATGAAAGATTTGCTGAGTAAGCGTTTTGTTGGATTTTGTTAGATTTTTAGAATGGTCCATTGTGATTCCCACGAGTAGGGCAGATATTAATGTCACACCGTCAGGTAACTCCCATTCCGGCGGTGAGGGCTATATACTTTCAACGTTCGCCAGTTGCGTTGAAGATGGCGCTAGCGACTGTACTTCCCAACAGCCATGCATCCTATTGACGCGTCTCCCATCGTAGGATTTGGGGTGATTTATTAGAGAGGATTTCTTCCTCGTAGCACGGGCGATTAAGCCAAGGCCACCGTTCTCACGAAACATGACCATGAGGTTACGGGTTGAGAAGGTTATTTCCTACCTTCACTGCACAGACTGGTTAGGCCTGGATTGGTCTGGTTAATTAACTGCCGCCAGAGATTCGGCGTCCGGCCACACTTGTAGGGTGAGTCAAGGAAGAGGTTATAAATCCCGCAGACGTGAGTCATCTAGAGTTTGATGTTGATTATAACTAGATGTCAGTAGATATTTGACGTTGGTTGGTCAGCCTGATAGAGTAATTTTTTCTTCGGGGTTGTTTTCCCCTAGCCAGAAAATTCGGTTAAATGACATCTACAGGTCCCAAACCGCCAGAGGACCGAGGCAAACCCGTCACCACGGAGACACAACTAATTTTCAATTTTATAACACGAGTAGTACTAGCTGACCCGGCAGACTTCGTACTGCCTCAATCGATGACAAACCTTTTAAACCTTCTCTGGACCTCCACAAATAATTCAAGACCAAAATTAGCCAAATCGGTCCAGCCGTTCTCGAGTTTTAGCGAGACTAACGAACAGCAATTCATTTTTATATATAAGAGAAGAAGAAGAAGAAGAAGATATATGTGATTTTTTTTGCAACTCAGTCACGCTCAGTCAAACGGCTAAACGGATCTGGAAATTTGGTACAGGACTAGATTAGAATCTGGAATAAAATACAGGCTAAAATTAGAATTATAAACGGGATATTTACCATGTTACAGTGCCGAAATATCGGATTCTCGAAAAAGATACTAAACATGGTAAATATCCCGTTTATAATTCTAATTTTAATGTAAATGACCATGTCAATCTAAAATCATATATAAAATACAGGCTACTTTTTATCTTTGAAATAAGTTCCCATGAGTTGCAGGCACGGAATCAGAACTATACGCGGGCCGAGCCGCGGGTAACAGCTAGTTGTAAAACATTTGTAAACTTAGTAAACAACAAAAAGTTTATGTGTTAAAGAGTCTTCATTGTTTTAGAAACATTGATATTGAATACCACCCAATGAAACGCTACAGAATAGAGCTACGGAGAAGTTTAATTTGTTTTTTTTTGTGGAAATGAAAGGGAAAATATTAAGTGCATTATACTTACATTATATTGATTGCATAATATGATTATATACTCACGGCTGTATAGACTACAGATAGTTATACTATCCCTATCTTAATATCTCCCGTCTATCACCCTCCACCGATCAAGTTCCAGATTTTATACTATCGCTGAAAATTTCCAAACAAAAAAAACATTTAGCATGACCAGGTAATCAAAACTAGAACGTTACGAACGCACGAAAACGCTTATAACACTGTTTATTTTGCAAGTTTTTAATAAATTTTTCAATTAAACAATTATAAGCGATATGATACGAGCTATACAACAAACTCTGTTGCGTAGTGGTGGAGCGTTCGACTACTTATTCAGTGGTCGAGTGTTCGATGACCACTCAGTACGAATATGTATACTTGCATTGATCTGGATGTTTCTATGTATATACTTTTTTTTTTTTTTGTACGGAAATCCCTTCGGATACCCCCCCGCCGGCCAGCGGGGGCGGTTATGTCGGGCTTGAACCGACTAAAACCGCACGCCGTCTCGGGTCTTCAGACGCCGGGGTGTAAGGTTACCCATAGAGCATATCCCTCACACCCCGACTGACCCTGGGCCATCTCCGGTTTCGAGATGGCCCCCTCGGGTTTGGAAACGGTGTCTCCGTCTTGCCCCGGTTTGGGGGAGGGGCGCTAGTCGCCCCACCGTCCCGGCATGCTTCTACTGGGGTGACAGGCGGCCTCCATGAGGGCAGGCCCAGAGGAGGACGGAGGTCGTATATCATCATCATTCATCATCATCAACCTCTATTAGGCCACTGCTATTATACCTATATATATGTATTTATTTACAAAAAAAAAGTATTTGAGTATTTTTATCCGCATTCTAGTTACACAAGTACCCGAAGTGAGTATAAGGGACCTAGACTGGATATCCCCTTGGATTGAGTGATCCTAAATTAATAATAGGCACAGTCTCATGAAATATAAAAAAGGTTATAAGTAAATTAGGCGCGGAGGTGACTCAGGCGTCGGCGGTCGCTGAACGAACTCCGTCCTTCACGAGCGCAGGCCTGGGGGTTATAGGTGGAGCCACCTGTCACCCCAGCAGAAGAAGGCCATGAGAAGCTCTACTTAGTTTGGGCTTAGATGGCGCTGAGTAATATGTCTTAGAATATTATTTTTTTTATTAAAAGAGTATTAGTAACCGAAATTACTAATTATTATTATGTATCAGATTCAGTAAATCTTAGTAATGACCAAATAACGTTCGTAACTATGCGTAATACAATAAATTCGGGCGAGGAGCTAATAAAAAAGTTTGTGGTTTAGTGGTTTCTCCGCAAGAACTAAAGGCTCGGTTACTTTGATTTCCCATGGGTGTTTTGTGTTTTCGTAGACCTCACGTGGAAGGTATTCATAATACAAATACATGAAAGATCCCAATAAAAATCAATGGACACTGATTGAAATTGATAAATGATTTCTGAAATTACTATTGACAAACGAATTACGGTCAAATTGGAAATGATAGCGAAATCTTTTATTCTGATTAACCAAGACCGGTTTTTAAGGTAAGTATATATTCATTACAATATTTAAAATCTAGTGGAACGGAAATCACACAGTGATTGTCAAACTTCGGGCCTAACTTAGATATTTTTGTTGCAGTATTTTTATTCAAAATTACAGACCTTAGGCTTTATGCATATTATTCAACGCGTTTATATTTCAGTTTCTTTCAGAGTCTGGTTGTTTTATGTAAATATACAATATACGTATTGTCATTGTCTCTGATCTCTGAACTCGAAAGAAACTCACTTGTAAAAGATTTTTAGGGACAATTTGTATGGTAGGTACCCGAAACCTTGAACGTACAAACCCCAAAATCTAATCAGTTCTTCCCATTAACCAAACAAGATGATTGGCGAAAGAATTTCTTCAATCGGATAAGTGGTTCTTGAGTTATTGCGTAAACAGACATCCAGACATCCAGACATCCAGACATCCAGACATCCAGACATCCAGACATCCAGACATCCAGACATCTAGACATCCAGACATCCAGACATCCAGACATCCAGACATCCAGACATCCAGACATCCAGACATCCAGACATCCAGACATCCAGACATCCAGACATCCAGACATCCAGACATCCAGACATCCAGACATCCAGACATCCAGACATCCAGACATCCAGACATCCAGACATCCAGACATCCAGACATCCAGACATCCAGACATCCAGACATCCAGACATCCAGACATCCAGACATCCAGACATCCAGACATCCAGACATCCAGACATCCAGACATCCAGACATCCAGACATCCAGACATCCAGACATCCAGACATCCAGACATCCAGACATCCAGACATCCAGACATCCAGACATCCAGACATCCAGACATCCAGACATCCAGACATCCAGACATCCAGACATTCAGACATCCAGACATCCAGACATCCAGACATCCACACCAACAGACAGACCGACACAAAATTTTTTTTTGCTTAATTAGACTTAGAATCATGTGAAACGTCGAGAAAAGTGATAAAAAGTGGGTGTAAGATTTTGTTTTTTTTTGCGTGATTTTAAGACTTTGGTGTCCACCTGGTTGGTGGCCCGAAGTAAAATGATATTTAATGAGTTAGTACACTTTTTTCGGGCCTCAGTAGTATTTTTTTAACTCAATAGTAATTTTGTGCGATAATATCATTCTTGAAATTACTCGAATTTCATTTTTAATATCATTGTTTCTTATCTGTGACACGTCCATCATACTTTAAGACAACGTTTCCCAAAGTGGGCGATAACGCCCCCTTGTGGGCGCTGCAGGCCTAAAGGGGGGCGGTAAGAGACCCAGAAAAAAAATGGGGGCGTTGTGTAGGTTTCGGGGGGCGATTTGTAATTTCATCTAGCTAGGAGGACTCTTAGACACCGACAGAGCTCTCGACTCTCGGCTACAACTTGTGAACATCAACTAATATAAATTAAGAGATATATATAAGAGGTATCTGTCCTGTTTTATTCAATAAATAGAAGAAAAATCATGTCAATCGGTCGCTCCGTTTCGAAATAAAAGTAGACACAAACAAACAAATAAAAAGGCAATAGACACACTTTCGCATTTTAATAGTTATTAGTATTCCTAGATAGGTAATTTTCGTAGATAATAGACCGCGGGCAATCATGTTTTAACAAGTTTTTGTCAAATAACCCGATTTGTGCATTCCTGTATCAATCGGCTGATTCATAGAATACTTATTCTTACTTGTTGAGCACAATTGAGCGTCGAATGAGCGTCAATGACCGCGGGCAATCATGTTGTAACAAGTTTTTGTTAAAAAACCCGATTTGTGCATTCCTGTATTAATCGGCTGATTCATAGAATACTTGTTCTTACTTGTTGAGTACAATTGAGCGTCGAATGAGATAAACGAGTTAATACATGTTTATATTATTCCTGTCGGTGCGTGCTGCTTATGCAATCCTATATAAACAACGGAATGTTTATTTTATTTTCATTTGCGGTTTCGCGCGTAATAGATAAGCAGTACTTAAGTTCAACACTTACTTACGTATTTCTTAAAACAAAACAATGTCGGAAGTAAAAAAGAAGAGACGGCAATACTCTGTGGAATATATATTAAATTCGGATTCATTGAAAATCCCACAAACTCATCGTCGCCTCAGTGCCTTCTATGTCTAAAAACATTTTCGAATGAAGCAATGAAGCCATCAAGACTGCAAGATCAGTTGAATAAAATGCATCCAGATAAGAAAGACAAGAATGTAGCATTTTTCAAGACCTAGAGATGAAGCATAATACTCAGCCAAGTGTAGCAAAACTATTTTCGGCAGCTGCTAAGCAAGATGACGACGGACTTCGAGCTTCGTACAATATCTCTTTGTTAATTGCTCAAAAAGGCAAACCACACAACATCGGAGAAGAGTTAATTTTGCCAGCAATAAAGGAAGTAATAACTACTGTGCTTCATAAACCGGCCTCAGATATTATCCGAAAAATTCCTTTGAGTAATAATTCTGTGCAAAGACGAATTGATGAAATGGCTGAAAACATTGAATGATCATTGTGCAATCATCTGATGACTAGTCAATTCTCAATTCAGCTCGATGAGTCCACTTTACCTACTAATTAAGCATTGTTGCTGCCTTACGTGAGGTTTATTAAACATGAGAAAATATATGAAGAACTAGTGTTTGCTAGAAATTTAAAGACCGATACAAAAGGCGAAACCATATTCAATACATTGGAAAAGTTTTGTAATGAGAAAGATTCCCTTGAAAAATATTATATCAGTTGCTACGGATGGCGCTAAAGGCTTCATAGCGTACTTAAAAAATAAAATTCCAGATGTATTTGCTTTACATTGCGTTATTCATAGACAACATTTGGTTGCTAGAAACTTAAGTGAACGACTATTTCAATCACTGCAATATGTCATCAAAGCAGTCAATAAAATCCGTACCAGCTCTTTAAATGATAGATTATTTGATCAGCTTTGTGTTACTAATGACGAAGATTCCAACCGTTTGTTGCTTCATACTAAAGTTCGTTGGCTATCAAGAGGCAATTGTCTGACTCGATTTTACAACCTGCTTGACTCTGTGATAGAGTTCTTGGAAACTAAAGATACAGAATTGCGCAACAAGCTCATTACATCAAAAAATGATATGGCTTACATGACAGACCTGTATAAATTGTTCAACGACATGAATCTCCAACTGCAAGGCGATGAACTAAATTTAATTAAAACAAAAAATGTCGTTGCAGCTTTCGCAGCCAAACTGCTTCTACACAAAAAGAATATGGGCAGACGTGAGTTTCACAATTTTCCGAATTTATCAGTATCCTGCAGTAACGACGACTTGTTTGCCTACTGCCAACATTTGGAAAGCCTCCACATTGACTTAACCGAACGACACCAGGACATTTTGAACTTGGAAATACCAGGCTGGGTGTTAGATCCGTTTTCAAATGTGACCACAGCTGGAAGAACTTATAGAATTGACAACAAACGAGGAAATAAAAATCAAGTTAAAAAATGGCTATCAAATTTTTGGCTACAAAAACCGATCCCGCAATTGTACCCTAGATTGTGGTCAATCGTTCAACGATTCTTGATAGCATTCCCATCGTCATATTTGTGTGAACGTGGATTTAGTGCTGTGGCAACGCTGCTTACTAAAAAGAGAAATCGTTTGCATGTTACCGAACGTGGCGACTTGCGGCTGTTCTTGAGTAAATTGGAACCTGATATCAACAAACTTATTAAACAGCATCAGATTTATCCTTCACATTAGTTTTTATTTAAGAATCTATTATGTTTGTTTTATTTTGAATAAAAGATACTCTGTCTGAATACTATAAAGTTCTCATTGGCAGGTGTAGCCCGTAAGAGTTAACTTGAGACCTGAGCGTCGTTATGTACTATTTGAATTTAATTTGAAGTTATAGTGGTTTTTAAGTAGGTGAAAATATGGGGGCGCTAAAAATTAATTTAGTCACAAAGTGGGTAGTGGTAGACAAAATAAGTTTGGGAACCTCTGCTTTAACAGGTCGCAGATCTAATCCATACCCCAGCATGTCTTATCATAACACGTACCTCTGTTTTTTTTTTTCAAGAAAATGTAGTAAAGATTAATATTTTAAAAGAAAATTAATAGACGGCATGATACCATTTTATGAAACTTTTAATTTAAGTTACAGGTATATTAATATGTTAGGGTTATATCATGGACGTAAATTTTGAAATAATTTCAGAGACTTAGATTTATTCAGATATGCTTAAGTTAGTAGAACTTATTTAACTTTTTTTATCTATTATTAATTTTAAACTAGCTTTTGCCCGCGGCTTTCGCGCTAGAATTCTGTTCCGCTCTCGGTTCCGGGGAGAATCTATTCCAGGGTAAAAGTAGCCTATGTGTTTTTCAAGATAACATATCCCTGTACCAAATTTAAGCTAGATCCGTTCAGCCGATTTTGTGTGAAAGAGTAACAAACTTCCTTACATTCCATACTCACAAACTTTCGCGTTTATAATATTAGTAGAATGTTACAATATACACTATAAATGCATCTAATTTTCGTGCGGATATCCCCCCGGTTAACCCGCCGCTGCCAGTAAGGGTTGTTATGTCGGATTCGAACCGGCTAAATCTGCACGCCATCTCGGGTCTTCAGACGCCGGGGTGAAAGACGGCCCATAAGCTATTTCCCGGCACCCCGGATGATCCAGAGCCATCTGCGATTTAGAGATGGCCCCCTCGTGTTTGGGAACTACGGTGTCTCCATCTTGCCCCTGGGGTGACAGGTGGCTCCACCTATAACCCCCAGGCCTGCGCTGTAGAGGACGGAGTCCGTTCAGCGACCTCCGACGCCTGAGTCACCTCCGCGCCTAGTCGCCTCCGCGCCTAATGTACTTATAACCTTATTGTATTTCATGAGTCTGTGCCTATTATTATTTTAGGAGCACTCAATCTAAGGGGATATCCAGCCTAGGTCCCTTATACTCACTTCGGGTATTTGTGTAACTTTCCACACAAGGAAATAAAAAATATAGCATAATGTAGTTTTTTTTTTATACCACTAAGGTGGCAGACAAGCACACGTCCCACCTGATGGGAAGCGGTTACCGCGTCCTATGGCCGTGTGCAACACCAGTGGCATCACACTCGCGCTGCCGACCCTGTAAAGGAAAGGAGTTTGGGAGGGGATGGGAAAGGAGTTTGGGCTCCGGCACTCTCACTCACCAAACGGAACACAACAGTTCAAATACTGTTACTTGGCGTCGATATTCTGTGAGAGGGTGGTGCTTCCCCGGTCGAGTCGGCCCATTCATGCAACGGCCAAAATGACTGTTGCTTGACTCTACCACTCTAAGTAGTCATATTTTTTGTGCTGTCTACCACTGTCAGAATATTGCTGTAATCAGAAAATTTATACATAACAGGAATACAAAGCCGATTATGTTATCGCTGTTATCGTTATATATAAGTCACAAAGCATTATCAGCCGAGACGCGCGTTGCTATGCGACTCCAAACTAAGTAAGACTTGGCCAACTTCTAACAAGATTGGATCGAAACTATTCCCTATGTGCATCGCTCTCAGAGACAGTAGGAGTTACATATATGATTAATTCAATTTGTGTATATTCTCTCAAAGGAAACAAAGTTTATAGACAGATTGATCGCTGCAGGCACAATGTGGCTAAACCCCGAGTATTAGAGACATATACAGGGTGGAAACGTTAAGTGTGTCCAGCCGACTATTTCGTCATCTTTAAAAATATTGCTAAACTTTAAACTGATATGTTATCTGCATCGCATAATCTATAAAATAACGAGACGAGAATGAAGTTAATAATATATATATAGACATGTGTTTACTTGCTGTACTTTATACTTTTGTACAACTGCAAAAGTACAACACGTCTTGTACTTTTGCAGTTCCCGTTTTCCCTCTTCATGTTGCAAAGCCTGAATGGTATCTGGTGTTGCAAATGTTTATAAGCCACGGTTACTGCAAGCTTAGTAGTATAGAAAGAAAAGAGCCTAAAGAGGCAAAGATATTCTCTTTTAAAGACCATGGATCTGACTGACTGCGTCGTTGAAGACATTCACAGTGAGTCGCTTATTCCACTGTGTATTTGGCACACTCTCTTAGTAACATTGGAAAACATAAAAGCAGACTAGTAAAAAAACTTCACAGTCAGCAATTTACTTGAATTTAAATTGTAATGAAAAAAAGAACAAACGAATAATGAATTATTCAAACAACAGATTTTACGTTTCTAGTTAGTGAGTGCGGCGTCACAGGGCGAAATATCGATTGGTACTCATTAAATTCGCATTTGTCGACTCGATTGCTATGAAGACGACCGTTGTCACTATTTTTGTAGCATCATTGAAACACAAAGGGAGGAAACTGTCATTGATTTGCTTACACAGTTGACAGGACCATTTAAATAGACAGAAAACTTCATGCCGGAGCCGCGGTGTTTTTTGTATAGGACACAGATTCGCTCCTGCGTGGAATATTGTTCTCATCTCTGAGACTTGTTAGAGTACAGACAACAGTACTTGTTAGACGCTCTATATAGATTGCAGCGGTGTGCAGTCCATTTCATCAGGAGTCCTGAGGGCACTAACGCCTTAGAACCTCTACAGTTGCATAGAGACAGAGACGTTGCCTCTATGGCTGTATTTTACCGCCTCAACCAAGGCGAGTGTTCTGATGAGCTCTTTTAGCTGATCTCTAGCCACATTAGCTAAACCACCGTCTCTCTTCGTATCCAAAACAACACGTGCAGGACTGCGGTGTCACTCACGGTAGAAGCAATACCGTCTCGAACCAAAGGGTTTGGTACTCCCTTTCTTTGTTACACGATAATGAACTGAAATGCTCCACCCGCACATGTGTTTCCTTCTTCTTACAATCCCGAGTTATTTGCGCGGGGCATGAAAATGCATCTGTCTAGGCCGTCAAGATAGGGACCATTATTTGAAGATCGATAGTATCTGGAATGATGGCCCTTATCTTCTGGACTTCACCCTAGCTTCTAACCATCCAGCAGAGTAAAGTCAATTGACGGGACAAATAAAAAATTGAAAAAAAAGTTCGATTATTGCCAGAGCTGTATTACATAATTATAATCTGGTTAATGTCTTCACCGTCCATTTAATTAAGTATTTACCAGTGGCGAAATTGCCACTTTCCTCTTCAGATTTATTACTTAATTATCTTTTGTCACTCGTGTACGTGTGACGTGTAAAAGTGGTGTACGGTTATAATATCTGCAGTTTCTCCTTTAGCAACAGAATAAAATATACTCCATTTTAAGTCTAACAGTTGACATCATGACAAATTTATGAATATGTTTAGTTTTCTAATTTGACTTCAAAACTGCTTAGTAATTGGGTTTTTAGAGAAAAAAATAAAACCAATAATTCGAGTTGGGGCGTTATTCATATTTTTGAACTAGTTGATATTTTCAAATGGTGTCAGTTTCTTATACAAAAATTATTATAAAAATTAGTGTTGTACTTTCTGTGTGATGCTAGATCGAACCACTGTACCTACATCAACTCTTTTACTAATAATAGCAGAAATAAAAAGAATTTACACATATAAATGTGATGAATAGGATAATAAAAGTTCACTGACTCTCGATGGCATAAATCAGTCACGAATTCATGAACAATTCTGTGGCAGCATTGCTAAACCGCGTTATTCACTTATTAATAAGTTCGCCGCTATATTACGGCCCCTTACTTTCTATAATACAATGTAAATATATCTACTTACAAGCGAAGGGTCAGGTCAACTCTCAGAGCCCAATTTCTCTTTGTGAATCTCCCGTTTATTGCGCTTTGTATGTCCACCCGTCTAAAACCTTTAAAAGCCTAGTTAAGAAAAAGTTTCGCCCTCGACCCAACTTTAACGTTTTAATAAGAGCCATGAAATCTTTTACAGACTGTTTTAAAGTTCATCTGAATTTTTCAAGAAAATTTATACACCGAGTGAACTCATCTGGCATCTACTCAGTTTATTGGAAAAAAGTTCTTGATCTGCATTAACTTATTAAACGATATCTTGTTAATAATCTGGTAGGTATTGGTACTATATAGCTGTACTAAACGATTACAATTAATATACGATTTAAATTTAGCATATAGCAAATAGTGTAGATACAGTTTTTTGACACACTCAAAAATAGGACAAAACTAACACAAATTTCTCGACATCATATTTTTTGATAATGGTATATATAAATAATAAAGAGATAGCAGTATATCTCTTTATTATTTATATATACCATTATGCCGTGGTATCTATCAAATACCACGGCAGAATGGCAGAGAGGATATCAGAATGTGTCGTGAGAAGCGTGTAGTATCATCAAACGGGTAATGGCATGCCGCATTTCGTTCTAGCGTGCCATATCATCATTTGCATCTCTAAGGAGTCTCTAAAGGTTTGAAGTAAAATGCCAGAGACATAAGATACTGCAAAGTTCACTTAGCTAGAATTGACTAAATTATACATACATTTTTGTAGAGTACAGATTATTCAGAAGTATTCGAAAGTTCTAAGATATTTTGACGCATATAATTTTCTTGAAATTTTTTTGTTGGGACAAAAAATGTTCTCGTAGATACTTGTTTTTAACCTCCAAAATAAAAAGAGGGTTGTGTGTGGCATCATACTCCCTAAAGAAATGTACCGATTTTAATATGGTTTTTGAGTTGAAAGTTAGTGTTCAAGTGTTTGAAAACTATCAGCGCAGGTCGAGAATTATTCAGATTTCAAATTTTGTATCATTAATATACAATGACTACGCCCGCAATATGACATCAAAACTTATTTGGTATTGGATTACTTATTTTCTTTCATGAAATAAATGCTTGAAATTATTTAATTCGTAAACGAATCTTTAAATACTGATTGATTCTACTAATTTATAAGGTTTTACTGCACCTAAAGGCACATTCAAACGTGTTTATTTAGAACCCGAAACATCGACTATGTAGCTAAACTAACTTGACAAACTTCACGTCACGTTAAAATAAAGAAATAATATCTATTTTTCTGTCTCAGTTATCGCTCACAGACATACAACTTGAAGCGGGTAGCGACGACTATAAGTACCGAATAATTTTGGCGGCCGTGACTTGAGTGGGGAACTGGGGTGTCGAGAATCCGTGGCAAAGGCACGCGTCATCGAGGCGTCCCTAACCCACTTTGATGTATGACATCAGGTCAATGCCGGTGATCAGTGCGCGGCTGCAAGACAAGTGCCTCGTGTTCGTCCACCGCCCGCGCTCCCCAACCAACTCAATCACGATAATGTAATATCGATTAGAACGTCTGCAGCCGGTCCTCACTTCGTTAACCACAACGCCGTGCATCCACACTTATTTCACGTTATGATATTTAGTCATTTAGTTTTACTACTGTCGTTGATGCTACAGATAAAATGATTTTAACTGTAGGTACCTACTATGCTGGGGTGCGACTGGTTGGATCACCTCCAAGTTTGGTGCACCCTGGGCAACGTGGGCGATGACGCATCATTGATTGCCCCTCTGGAGTAGCTGGCGTCAACGGCCAAGAGTCTGACCAACCGGCCCTTTTCAGGGCCAGCTTTGCACGAGGGGGTCGGGGTATGTCGGGCCTGCAAGGCCCGCGCGGGTGGGGGCCGCTCCAGGTACCCCTCTGCTGTTATCAGAGGGGACACTGCGAATGGCACAGGGTCAGACGGAGTGCGAGGGATATGCTCTATGAGTAACCTTACACCCCGGCGTCTGTAGACCCGAGACGGCGTGTGGTTTTAGTCGTTTCAAGCCCGACATAACCGCCCCCGCTGGCTGACGGGGGGTATCCGAAGGGACGTTCGCACAAAAAAAAAAAAAAGGTACCTACTATGCTATGAAATCTCATTTGATTATGAAATATACTTATCTATATCAGTCAAGTCACTTTTAATAAGCATTTCAATCCTTGTTGACGATTTTTACTAATATAATTGCTACTAACTACTCCTGGTTTAAAGAACATGTTTCCGTCGAATCTTGGAATCAACTATATAAAAATATGAAAGAAAGTGGATTGACAAATTCTAATTTACTAAACACCTAAGCTCTTAAACCTCTCATAAAATAATAAACAAAACATGAAATATATATTAACTTTTTCCTCTGGGGATTATAAAACTACATAAATATTTATCCACTTTGTCAAACCACTTTTGTCGTTAACTGTATGAGCTACTCACTTTTATAATTGCAAAAGTTGATGCCTACGGAGACGCTGCATTCATTTTCTTTTTCATTTTTCATAGCAAAGATGCCTTTAAACATTATTCTAGACTCTCTCAAATATTTTCACCAAAGCGTGAAATAAAGCACCAACTGTTAAACGAGTAACTTCTGTTAAATTACGAGTTTCTAGATTATACTATCGATTATGATACGTGTTAAACTTATGATAGTTTCTTGCATTTCTTGTCTTAGTTGTATTTTAAAAAGTCAAAATACCCCCCCCCGCCGGCCAGCGGGGGCGGTTATGTCGGGCTTGACCCGACTATAACTGCACGCCGTCTCGGGTCTTCAGACGCCGAGGTGTAAGATTACCCATAGAGCATATCCCTCGCACCCCGACTGACCCTAGGCCATCTACGGTTTCAAAATGGCCCCCTCGGGTTTGGAAACCACGGTGTCCCCGTCTTGCCCCGGTTTGGGGGAGGGGCGCTAGTCTCCCCACCGTCCCGGCCTGCTTCTGCTGGGGTGACAGGCGGCCTCACCTTTTTTTTTGGCCAGGTTTTTTTTTTTTTTTTACGTGTGGAAATCCCTTCGGATACCCCCAGCGGGGGTGGTTATGTCGTGTCTCGACTAAAACCGCACGGTGTCCTCCCCAAATGTCCGTTGCCGGGCACCCCGGGTAAGCCCTCGAAAGGATAACCCCAGGGTTGCCGGCGGACTTTGGCCGCCACAGCGGCCTCGCCTGGTGGGGTCGGGTTTTATCCCGCTTCGGTGAGTTGGCAGGCGTGTGTAGGGCACACACGACACGCCTCCGCCACGTCCTGCTTCTGTAAGGACGGCGAGTCGGCCAACTGCCGTCCTCAGGTCCCGATCATGGAGGTTGTTAGTCCCGGGCGTAGATGAGTCTGCGGCGTCCTCGCCGCAGACTGCGAAACTCGGGGGACAGGGTTCTCTCCCGCTCCCTCTCCGCCGTCTCTTTCGCGCGCATTACCTGCTCGCAGAAAGAGGCGGCGGCGTGCCACTTGCTCCCGTCGGAGACCACGGCCCTCACCGTGGTCTCCAACGAGAGAACGTCCACGCCCAGGACTATACCTAATATATTTTCGTAACATATAAAGATTTTAACCAACAAGGTTATAAGATATGTAGACATGAAGGAAATAAACTCAAATATTTATAGACTTGAAAACTTGACGACATCCGTAGCATATGAATAAATAAGTATATATAAATCTTAAGGCTTAAACCCGGCAGCAGTATATTCTACAAGTACTATACTTATATGTTTTGTGCGAACGAGCTACGTTCGACTGCTACGTTTGAGGTCGCGGGATCGATTCCCGCTCAATGCTAATATTTGTATGTGTGATTATGTTTGTTTGTATTCGTCTGGATGTTTCTATGTATAATATGTAGGTATGTATTTACAAAAAAGAAATGTGTCTAAGTACATTTATCCGCCTTCTGACACCCATAACACAAGCTAGTTAAGCTATGCTTACTTTGGATTGTGTAGAATGTCGTATAATATATTTATATTTATTTTATTTAACTTGACTCGTTCACGCAATCTGTTTGAAGGTACCAAATATTTATTGCGACGCCAAGCGATACCAGAAGCGATGTCAAATTTTCATCTGTGAGCTTAATAACAAGAAAAAGATTTTGCTAAGGATAAGCAACAATGAATAAATATTCTAGGACATTATTCATGGTACTATTTAGACTGAAATTATGTATAGTACCTTTTTTTTTTTTTTTCGTGCGGAAATCCCCTCGGATACCCCCCCGCCGGCCAGCGGGGGCGGTTATGTCGGGCTTGAACCGACTAAAACCGCACGCCGTCTCGGGTCTGCAGACGCCGGAGTGTAAGGTTGCCCATAGAGCATATCCCTCGCACCCCGACTGACCCTGGGCCATCTCCGGTTTCGAGATGGCCCCCTTACTTGCTCTCCACTGTGCCATCTGCTAGTCAGAGGGACACGTGGAAAGCTTCCGAACAGCCCTCAACAGGGCCGTCCTCGCCTCGGTCGGAGTTGGCCGTAGGCGGCAGCGTCTCACCCACCCTAGGAGAGAGGCGCTGCCGTCTCCGTTGCCCAGGGTGCACCGCGTGGAGGTCCCCAACCAAGCACCCATTACTTACCTAGCATTAAAATCTCAAACAATATGCATTATGCATACATCTAACCTGTTTATAAAAATTAGCTATTATTACTAGATGTTATGATTAACCACTCGTCATAGCTTTCCAACGCTAACAATTTAAAACATATAACTCGATTCATCTACTCTCTAAAAGTTGAAATGCGCAAGGGATCAAAATGCTTATCGTCCTTATCCTTGTCAAATCAGTGAAATAGGGAACCGTGATGCGTAATTTGATAATGGCAACGAGAGTTACCACGAACACCTGACCATTGTTTTACTTTGACAGTATATGTGGTCGTAGACTGTCAAGTGGTCAAAGTTTTTAGCATTAAAATCTCAAATATGTATAATAATACCTAACCTGATGGTAAGCTCAGCCACTTACCATATTATTCGAACCATAAATTTCCGTTATACATTGCCTCGTAAGTAGATTTGTCTAACAGGTAGGTGCGGAAAGGTAAATGTGTAAAAGATAGCACAGGACTCCAAGATCCTCATCGTTCTTATTATCGGCAAATCAGCCAAATAAGTGATCTGGTGCATAATTTAAAGCCTAACCGTAACAAATGTAATAGTAGACTGAAGTGGTTAAATTGTATTAAACTATCATAATGAATAATTTTAGTACAATAAATACATAAACATAACACGCATCGTACATCTTAGATCAGCATACGTTCATGATCGCGTCTATTAAAGTTTAGAATTATGTATATTGATCAAATTTATTATTTAAAATGAAATGATTAACTCAGGTGACGTGCACTTGGTACACCAGGAGCAACTCATGAGCGTCTCTTAGGATGTAATTAAGGTGGCAGCACACTGGAGCAAATCTAGAGACATGTTATGCTATCGACAAGACAGTAGTTAAATTACGCGGATCTATGACGCTCGTACTCGTGGTGGTTCGTCCTGGCTTCGCAAAATTCCATACATAAATCCTGAAATCCACTTGCAGTGCCAAAGTTGGGCCAAATTTCATACAGTGTGCAAATTTCTTTAAAATCGATTCATCAACTTCCGTTTGCGCGGACCAAAAACATGACACGAAATTAAATAGATTTACAGCCTTTTCGCAATGCAATATTATATGCATTGCGAAAAGGCTGTAAAGGAAATAAAGAGAAGTAAAAACTAACGCCACAGTTTCAGATTTCCAATCGCTAAATTGTATTGTTTATCTTTATCACCGAGATAAAAGAAAGGTTGTGCGAGTAATATTGCGGTATGAAAATAAAGATCAAATACAGTGACATGTGGTAATTATAATTTCATTGTATATGAAGAAGCGGATGCTTAGACTAATTCGATATAATTATATGCATTGCGAAAAGGCTGTAAAGGAAATAAAGAGAAGTAAAAACTAACGCCACAGTTTCAGATTTCCAATCGCTAAATTGTATTGTTTATCTTTATCACCGAGATAAAAGAAAGGTTGTGCGAGTAATATTGCGGTATGAAAATAAAGATCAAATACAGTAACATGTGGTAATTATAATTTCATTGTATATGAAGAAGCGGATGCTTAGACTAATTCGATATAATTATATGCATTGCGAAAAGGCTGTAAAGGAAATAAAGAGAAGTAAAAACTAACGCCACAGTTTCAGATTTCCAATCGCTAAATTGTATTGTTTATCTTTATCACCGAGATAAAAGAAAGGTTGTGCGAGTAATATTGCGGTATGAAAATAAAGATCAAATACAGTAACATGTGGTAATTATAATTTCATTGTATATGAAGAAGCGGATGCTTAGACTAATTCGATATAATTATATGCATTGCGAAAAGGCTGTAAAGGAAATAAAGAGAAGTAAAAACTAACGCCACAGTTTCAGATTTCCAATCGCTAAATTGTATTGTTTATCTTTATCACCGAGATAAAAGAAAGGTTGTGCGAGTAATACTGCGGTATGAAAATAAAGATCAAATACAGTAACATGTGGTAATTATAATTTCATTGTATATGAAGAAGCGGATGCTTAGACTAATTCGATATAATTATATGCATTGCGAAAAGGCTGTAAAGGAAATAAAGAGAAGTAAAAACTAACGCCACAGTTTCAGATTTCCGATCGCTAAATTGTATTGTTTATCTTTATCACCGAGATAAAAGAAAGGTTGTGCGAGTAATATTGCGGTATGAAAATAAAGATCAAATAATTATAATTTCACTGTATATGAAGAAGCGGATGCTTAGACTAATTCGATATAATCGCAGTTAGTCAGGGAAGGGTCAAAACAATAACGCGGTATAGTTATTCTATACCCCATAAAGCCTAATGTAATGTATATAGCTGGATCAAAACAATAAGGAATTGGTCGATTTAAAATAATTACACGATTTAAGTATCTGTAGAGTGTAATTTAATACTTTTTATAAGCTTTTATTGAAATGTATGCATGATTCCATTCTAAAGCAGTTATCCTCAACAAATTGAGATGAAATTTTCCATACGCATAGCTTTGGAGTACAATACATTAGAATGGAGCTGGTCTGATGATGAACTAGGTGGTGGCCATAGGAAAACCTAAACTAAACAAGATAAACATATCGAGTTCGGGCTCATTTGTGCTACATGATATTACTAAGACTAAAAAGTTGAAAATAAAGCTAATAAATGCAGTTGAACTTAAACGATAATAATAATCAATTTATGCAAGGGCTGTCTTGATTTCAAAAGTTTGTAGCGCTAATAGATAACAGTGAAAGAGGAATTTAAACGAACAAACTTCATACCATTACGAAGCTTGTATTATAAAATTGCTAATTATTTATTTTCGTTTAATACAACTGCATAACTAAGCCAACTTAAATTTCCCTACCACGTTTTAAATTTATTAAGACTCGACCACACTACCGTTTTTATATTTGACTTAAATAAATATGCGGCATTTTGGGTCATAAATATGGAAATTGCTGATATCACGACATACATGATCCACAAAATTAAGTATAACATGTTGTGTGAATATGACTTCAATATTTTTTTCAAATGCCTATCTATTGGGATTCATTTTTAGAAAACATTAACAGCGCGAACTCAGGCAAAACTGTTCGGTTGGTGACAATAAGCTCACCTCCTATTACATGGAACCGAAAAACATTGCCAAAATGCCGTCAGTACCCACCTTAATATCTGAACCCTAAAATAAAGTAATTACGGTGATAACACCGTAATTATTTTATTTATACATGAGTATAAACAACTAAGAGCTATTGAACCGTTATAAAGGTTCACATTATCGAAACCCACATCGTGTTCCAACACCATGCAATTTCCTACTTCAAACGTTCAAAGCAATTTCATGAAAGCAATCTATTAAATTTCGTTCCGGCTAGGAAGTTGCAGGTTATTTATGTTACAAAATCCGAATGACCCAATACCTACTGTGGATGTAGAAATCCCTGTTGACTTAGCAAATTGGCCATTAAGTCTACGGTACTTTTGCATTGTTAAACACTACCCACGGATAAATCGATTTACGAAAAGAAGAAAGAACGGAAGTATACATAGTTCTCCACGTATAGTTATGAACGGTCTGTGTAAATGCTTTCGAAAAGCTTCCAAATTCATGTCATGGTGTTTCGATAAGTAGTTTTTTTTTACAGAAACCTATAATGCCCATTTGCCTGTATACTAATTCTAGTTTTTGGTATTCTGGCCTACAAGACTATGTACAAATGAGATACAGAACTGTCCCCCAACTGTAATAAAAATTTGATTATGTCTTCTCCTTTTTGACACAACGGTGCATTAGTAAAGAACATCTTCATAAGCTACCTTGTTCCCAAGTAATACTAAAAACTCGTATTTTTTTCCTTTTAAAGATTGCCCGTCTGCCTGCTTTTTAGGGTTCCGTACTCAAAGGATAAAAGAGGACCCTTTAACTAAGACTCCCCTATCCGTCCGTCTGTCCGTCTGTCACCAGGCTATATCTCATGAACCATTATAGTTAGACAGATGAAATTTTCCCAGATGATGTATTTCTGTTGTCGCTATAACAACAAATAGATGTAATAAACAACAGAAGAATATGTATTTTACATATTCAAGAGGGCTCCCATACGTGATTTTTTCTTGTTTTTGTTCGATATTGATAACGGCAACACGTAGATACTTGAAATATTCACAGAATATTTAGTTATATATTCACTTAAACAATAAATCAAAATAATTTAAATGTACATAACAATATACAACAAGGGGGGCTTCCATACAACAAAGGAATCCTTCGCGCGCGAGTCAGAATCGCACTTGACCGGTTTTGATACAATGTGAGAGAAATTGGTCTTATCAAATGTCACCGAACCCATTCTATAGTACAGTTATAGTATAGTTCTTATAGTCACCATCATCTGTCAAAGTTCAAGCATAGGCTTTAAGATCAATCATCATCAATAGTTTTTAATTGAAGCTGTCTTTAGCTGAGATCGATTATTGTAAATGTATATTGTTCAAGATAAAGATTTTGATGAACCCCTAAGTAGCAAAAAATTAATGCTTAGGTTTAAAAACTACGGCGGATTAAGCGTTAAGTAGTGGTTAGTAAAAATACGAATATTTTTTGTTACTAATTCACAAAAAGAAATAAATATTGATACCGAGACTTTATCAAATTATTCCTTACTCCACTTTGTACGTTAGGAATTCAATCAAGATTCAACATTTTTTTAACATGACTAGTCGAATCTCATTCCTGAATAAATTCGGAGCAACTAATTAACTTAAACAGCCTCCTCCTAATTAAGTCAATCAAGATTTTTATTCAAATACGTTAAAAAGGTTGTGTAAGCTATTTGCCCGTAGGGATGAAAACATTTCCTTTTCAACGCAGTTAAATTGGGACAAAGTAGTTTTTACAGCAAACAATAGTCCGGATTGAGACGTGAAGTCGTAGTGAGTGCAGAATCAGCACTACCCGACGTGGCACTTTGCCAGGCCACATCCGCGCTATTCCGCTGCTTCGCCAATCATGCCGCACTTTACTGGGGTTGTTAACGACCCCACCATGTTTACTTCCACATACGAGTAAATATAAAAAATCAATGAGTTGGGTTAAATTGCCCTGCGTAAAATAGAACGAATGTAAACAAAAATCCCTTGTATTTAAAGATCATTAAATTAGGTAATTAACAGATACTCGTAGCAGCTCTGAGCTAGAGTATACTTTGTTTCTTAATTGTAATTATCATTATCACAGTGTTAGTACTGATCGCATCCAAAGTTTAAACTTTGGAGACCGGGATAGGTTCTCCTTCTTTGTCTTGTGCGGATTACCTTGACTTTTACGGGAACGACTTCCATCTGACTTCCCAACCCCGAGAGGAAAGCGTGCTGTCTTTATTAGCACTTCATTACGAATTCCATAGAAAACAAATTCATTATTAATATTTGTATCATCATCACCATGAATTCTAAATTTGCTATGGATTAGAATGATCGGTTGCCTCATGATCACAACTCCCTCAGCTCTGTATAAAATACATAAAAAATTATAACAGTCACTATCAAAAATCGAGGCGCCGACCTTGATTCCTCCATGACGTCATTCAATCTGACCTCATCTGACAATGTTGTGCGTTTCGCTCGCCGTACTTCAATTGTTATACCAACAACGCCCGCAGGCGAAAATTGTAATAGAATTTATTATGCGTGTTATCCCCGGCGTAATCTATGAGCACAGAGATTTGGTTATTGCTAAATTCCTAGCTATAATCAAGAGATGAGAGATATCGTTAGGTCCATTGCAGTGGTACACACGGCCACAGACATAAGTACACACCTTTACATACACCTTCTTATTTAAAGGTGTATAGGTACTTATTTCCCTGACTATGTACCAGTGGGGACTACCACGTGACAAAAAGGTCAAGTTAACATAAAAGATTTTTAAAAACAATTAAATAGCTACCTACTATTGTGTACGAACGTAGAATAAAGCAAGCCAATCGAACATAATAGATCACCATCGATGACGTAAACAAAATCTCGTTAGTACTCAAGGGTTAATTACTGTTCATTAATCACATGTTTGAAACACAAAACACCATTTAAAAAATTGTATAAAAATATATGGCATGACACAGCTTGATAATTATTTATTTTCACTGAATCTCTTTTATATTTCATGAATAACGAAGGTTGACGAACTATTCAATAAACCCTGGCAAAATCAATATTTTGTATCCTGAGTACATGAGATTGAAACATATGACGACCTCTGTGGCGTAGCAGTAGAGCGTTTGGCTGCTAAGTGTGTGGTAGCGAGTTCGATTCCCACTCAGTGCAAACATTTGCATGCATGACTTTATATATTTGCATTGGTCTGGGTGGTAAGTATGTATTTACAAAAATGCATTCGAATATTTTTCTTTTTATGATTGATAGGCTCACGTTTGACCTCCATCTCACCTGGTCGTAAGTGTCGCTGTGCGTCTGGTCGTTCGTTGGTGGAAAGGGCTTGGAGGTATCAAGTTGTGCAATTCCAGCGCACACTCTCCAAAATGCATCCGATTAAAGACCGATAGGCCTGCAACTTTGCATCGATGTCAAGGCTCTTAGATATTTTCTTAGATATTTATCCGCTTTCCAGAACCCATAAGACAAGCTAGTAACTTATGCTTACTTTGGGTGTAGATAGCACTGTGTAGCATGCCCTAGAATAAATAGTTGTTGTTCTGCACAAAATTAAAGGGTAGAAAACAATAATATATCAAACAAATCATTTCACATCACATTAAAAAAATTTCAAAAGGTTTTAGAACGATTTCAAAATGAATAAATTTGTTATATCTGCATAACTGAAAGGGAACTATGGATTCGCATTGAAATGTGCATTTGATAAGTTAGCATTCAAAATGAATATCAGTACCAGTAAAAAAGGATGGCTGT
This sequence comes from Cybosia mesomella, assembly GCA_946251805.1. Taxonomy (NCBI): domain Eukaryota; kingdom Metazoa; phylum Arthropoda; class Insecta; order Lepidoptera; family Erebidae; genus Cybosia; species Cybosia mesomella. The sequence goes on along the minus strand of OX276390.1, from coordinate 19,721,985 downwards.
TGGCCAAAACTACGGCCTGGTTTAATATGGTGTGAACTTTTTACTAGGCCAAATGAACTCTAAAAATGATGCCGATGGCATGAAAATTCAACTCTATTTTTTTAAATTAAAACTCAAAGTATTTCTAGTTAAAAATAACAGTTGTGATACAATTTAATCTTTCAATTTACTGCAGAACGTTTATATCAGTAGTAGTAGTAATGTTAGTAGTTACTAAAAGAATTTGGGTATCAAATTGCAAATCCTACTTCCTACTATCCTACTAATAATATAAAATAAGTAAAAGTTTGTCAACATTTTTGGATGTTTGTTACTCAATCACGCTCAACGGATCTGGCTGAAATTTAGTACTGGGATAGATTGTAGCCCGGAATAAAACATAGGCGTTTTATCGTACGTTTTATCCTTGGAAAAGGTTCCCACGTGTTGCGGGAACGGTGAGATAGTATTATTTATATCGATACGAATTGATAAACGACACTAAGAATTTAACTCACATCTGTTAAGCAATACTTTAAAATACCATCGATACAACTTAAAAAAACTGGCCAAGTGCGAGTCGGACTCGCCCATGAAGGGTTCCGTAGCAGCAAGTAAAATTTTTGTATTTGAGTTGTTTAAATGAAAGGTAAATTGCAGATTACGATTTAAGACATATTAAAAAAAACTACTTACTAGATCTGGTTCAAACAAATTATTGGTGGAAGTTTACATGGTAATTTACATCATATATTTTTTTTAGTTTTATCACTCTCTTATTTTAGAAGCTACAGGGGGGGGGACATACATTTTACCACTTTGAAAGTGTCTCTCGCGCAAACTATTCAGTTTAGAAAAAAATGATATTAGAAACCTCAATATCATTTTTGAAGACCTATCCATTGATAGGTAACACTCGTAAAGGTTTGACGAAAAAAATTTTTTGAGTTTCAGTTCTAAGTATGGGGACCCCAAAAGTTATTGTTTTTTTTTCTATTTTTGTGAAAACCTTAATGCGGTTCACAGAATAAATTTACTTATCAAGTTACAACAGCATAGTTCTTATAGTTTCGGAGAAAAGTGGCTGTGACATACGGACAGACAGGCAGACAGACAGACATGACGAATCTATAAGGGTTCCGTTTTTTGCCATTTGGCGACGGAACCCTAAAAGTATTGACATATGTTAATTATTACAAAATGAACTCTAAGGACATCTGCATTATCTCATTGGTCAATGTGATATAAAATAATTTATGAAGGGTTTTAAGTACTAAATAAGATGTAATATGATTTATTTGTCAAGGTGTGATACGAGACTGTTGGTTAATAATCATTTTTGATTATTGTAAACGGTCGCGTTTAACAAATTACGCTGGATTGAAATCGCTAAGCTTTGGCTATGAAGAAGGATTGTGTGTGATACGTATTTTGGGTGCATGGTGCAAGATTAAGAATGGTGTGTATAGAGTTAAAATACGTTCAATTTGAACTAGATAAGATGTTTGAACTAGATAAGGTGTTTGTTAGAATAATATTGGCATGCTATTTTGAGTACAAAAAAATGCTCGGAGTTATCAAGCGATACCAAGGGGCGTGTGACGTCACTAGAACGCATCTTACGGGGATTTTGCGGGGGTGCGTGGTATCAGCTATGTACCAAGTATAAAAACTAATTTCGGACGGGGAGGAGGGAAGTTGCTATTCGTCACTGGTTAGAGGGTGTCCCTTTAACCAGTGACTGTTCTGAATCAGTTCTATTGATGCGATTGGTAATTTTCATTGGCTGTGTCATGCTAATATGATTGGTGATTCTTTTAATGAGTTCTGCGTGAAATCAGTGTCAGTGGTAGCGAGTCTTTGAATTTGATATTCAAACATTCCTATCTGAATACAACCTAAACCTCCTAAAATCATGGCAAGCAAGAACTTGTAGGTATCATATGCCTTAATTTCCGGGATTGAGTCTGATTTCGGAAGCGATTCGGCCACCTATTTCCTATAATCTAGGATCCGTCAGCTTTAGGGGTTAACGCAAGCTATTCCATTCCTTATCTTCATTTAGTTCGCAGAGTTATCCCCTGTCACAGTTCGCACATATACACATAAAATCATGCACACCTACTTGTCCGCGGTGGCACTCGTAGACCAAAGGATACTAGGGCCCTTTTAGTCTAGAACTATTCAGGTCAATCCGTCGAGGCAGATTAACAGGATTTGTAACTTATATCATACTAAATAAGTTTATTTACGTGAAAACTAGCTGAAGTAAAGTGTTTACGTAAATTATATCGCGTTTTGTTAACAAAATAATTATCATAAATAACTTAATCAATCTAACGGCAAAACCATTGTATTTTAAATCAAGTAAACACGAACTTAAAGATAATTAAAAATTGTTATACCGAAGATAAATCTAAACCAATGTCTAAATAAACCGTAGTGGTTCGTTATTAAAATTAAAACCTATTATTAAATAAGATAATTGAAAGTGTCTCGTAATTTTCTACTATTATATAGTATCTTGTTTTGAATAACAAGTGTTGTTTGAATTTAAATAAAAATACGTTCGGGTGTGATTTAAAAGAATACGAGTAAAATCATTCGCCATAATATTTTACCTGAGCACTGTGATCAAATAATTAAGTGCATTATAATACCACTGAATACGTCATTCGAGAATTAGAGTAAACATAAAGGATTAAACTGTTATCAGTTATAGAACATTGATTTAAGTAAGCAGAAGTTGACGAGTAATAAATTAGAGTAAATTATCGAAGTGGCTGATTGTTTAAAAAACTTTTGCAATATTTATTATTCCATGACATTCTACACAGCGCTTTCTAGACCCAAAGAAAGCATAGTTTAACTAGATTCTGTTATGGCTTCTAGAATGCGAATAAACAAACTTATATACCTTTTTTTTGTAAATACATACATATTATACATAGAAACACCCAGATCAATGCAAATAGACATATTCATGCATACAAATATGTGCACTGAGCGGGAATCGAACCCGCGCCCCCTGTCATAGCAGTCGAATGCACTACCGCTACGCCACAGAGGCTGTCAACACTATCTAGTAACACATGAAAATAGTGTTAGCAATACAAAAAGATTGTCGTTTGTGATCTCAATACATCTACGACTAGAAAAGTACAAAAGAACACATGCAGGTTTCTTTCAGCGATACCTGAAATATCAATATTTACGCACGATGCATTTTAGTCAAATCCAGTAAATAATAAATATATATTTTACAATTAGCGCACTTATTAGGTAATTTAAATACAATTTTAGCTTCTGGAACCATTTGGGTTTTCGGTTTGAGCAGGTTATCAGTGTGTAGTAACTCTGGGGTCTGCCTGAAATCCATACATTATATTTACAAGCTAAAACAAATGAATTCATAATAAATCAATATTAACACAAATTTTGAACAAAACTTCATGGGGTTGAAGGTATATCAAAGATTTGTGAAGCGTTTGCGAAGGGATGGTTAAACTTATAATGGTATCAGTTAGTGAATACTAATATAAAAAAGAAGAATACTAATATACGTTTAGCGTTAGTGGCGGTACTGATAATCAAAATTCAATTATTCTTGAAACAGAGAGATGGAGTAAAATATGTTAATTTAATATTAACAAAATATATATCTCACGACACACAAAAGAATATTAAATATAAAAAATACAGGCCATTATTATAAACTGGATCCAGAAAACAGTCAGTTCCCTGGTAGATATTATCTACTACCTTAAATGATAACTTGACATTTAAATCAACATCCCGTATATAGGGAAGCTAGATTTTATGCAAATAGAGTTCATTTTATTTCAAAATTCAAAAGTTAAAACATTAGATAAGATTTAATATAAACCTTAGGTTACATTATTATCTTAGTGAGGAAAATAATCTCGGCGTAAATAATTAAAAATCGGTTAAACGATCAAAGCCAAGCTCGTGACGATAAGATAGCCCATAGGGCTATTTCCCCGTTACAACGGAAACAGAATTCTACGCGGGCGAAGATCCCCATCTAATGACGTCGATCATGACTTTTTTTAAATCAGAAAATGAATCAATAGTAGCTAACAATAAATGGTACGAATCACTAACATTTTCTAAGATTCTCTTCCTTTAACCAATTACAAAACCAGCGCACATAAATAGCGTACCATGTTGATTTATTTCCCTGACTATAATATAAGAGATTACACAATATATATACAGTCACGGTGAGAGCAAACATTCCTATTGCTTTTCTAAGACACCCAAAGCAACTTGATAATCCACGATTCCATAATAGAGCATTCCATAGAGAGATGGTCGAAATTCGTGATGAACCTGTGGGAATGTACATACTCCATTGCAAAAATCACAGCTACGTGAATAAATAAATTTTAGGCTGCCTTAGCCGCCCAACATGTTACGGTACCCCATACTGAAGCAGGCCGTGGCGGAGGCGTGTCGTGTGTGCGCCCTACACACACCTGCCAACTCACCGAAGCGGGATAAAACCTGACCCCACCAGGCGAGGCCGCGGTGGCGGCTAAAGTCCGCCGGCAACCCTGGGGTTATCCTTTCGAGGGCTTACCCGGGGTGCCCGGCAACGGATACTTGGGGAGGACACCGTGCGGTTTTAGTCGAGACACGACATAACCACCCCCGCTAACCGGCGGGGGGGTATCCGAAGGGATTTCTGCACGTAAAAAAAAAAAACCCCATACTGTTATCTCATTCTTATACAGCGTAAATAACTCACTATTAGCCAACGCTATATAATAGTATATTGTATATTTTCCACCACCTACAAAATAGAATTTCTGCTTTGCAAGAAAGTTGGTATTTGCAATCTACATAATATATTTAGATAGGTTATCCACTAGGATAATGGTTCTATCTATGATGATAAGGATTTTTTTTCAAATATTTAAGTCTTTATGTTGAATTTCTAATCTTAATATATGGTTTCCAGTAATAGAATGATGGCGTGATGAATTAAATTATCATTAAAGATACCAGTACCTAAAGTAAATACAAAGACATATAGTTTCTTTGTGTATCAAGGAACAAGGTTTTGTTTCGTCAAATTTTAACATTTGTGTAAAATAGCGGCTGCTATTCTACACAAATGTATGTTATAACGAACTATATCATCGTAATATTGATAGCTAAATTATAATCATACGCATCGCTACACTGGCAAATTAACCAACAACGAAACTGGCAAATGTTAGTTCTTGTATGATCCGTCGCACCGTAGCTCGTAGCTATGTCTACGTAACGTAGATGACTTGTAGCTGCTACAACACCAATTTAATGTTGTATTTTAATTCCATCCGTCATACATACATTACATTTTACAACTTCATATTTTAAGTGCTGTCAACTTAAAAATAAATAACATGCGATGAGTAACAGATCAATTAAAGAATTATGATAAAGAAATATATATTATAATATTATTATTATTGCAACTTCAAAGAGCCGCACACATATTCGAATTTAACGACTCCCACTTAATAGGATACGTGACAAACACCGTCTTCATTTCCACAATAAGTGCCAATGAATTCGTACAGTTCTACTTAGTCACTCATTTTAATGTGCTCATTTTATAGTCCAATAAATATTGAGGTGCAAATACAAATATATGAATGCATTTGATAAAAACCAACCAATCAAAACCGTTCTCATTAGCATCGCTGTAGAATGAAATTAAAATAATAAATAAGGTAATTCAAAATTTATAGGGTACAGAATCCTCCCACAGAGGTGTACGGGGTCTGCCCAAGATCTTCGAGGCTCAAGCCCACTTCATTTGCAAACCGGTTCACTGGATAAGGGCTCTCAGTCTAACTACACAACGAACGAACTTCGGTGTTTTCTGTGAAGCGACTGCCATCAGACCGCCACAACCCACTGGCAATATCGAAGTTCTATGGGTAGACAAGACTAGGGCACGCCGCAGTAGCGGCGGTAAGGCCCATCATGGAGGATTGGCCAGAGAGGCGACACAGAAGCCTCTCGTACCAACTGACGCAGGTGATCTCCGGTAAGGGGAGCTTCGCAGACCACCTGCATAGGATCAGGAAGGAGCCAACGCCTGCGTGCCATCACTGCAACGCGAGCGAGGGTTCAGGGCTGCACACGCTGGTGGACTGCCAGGCGTGGGAGGCACCGAGGCGTGACCTCGTGGCAGCCATCGGGGTGGGAGTCCTCTCGCTCGGCAGCATGATTGCAGCAATAGTGCGGAGCCGCCTCCTTCTGCGAGCATGTAATGCTCGGGAAGGAGATGGCGGAGCGCGCCCGGGAGAGATTTAGGACTCTCCCGGCCCGCTGAACCATCAACATGCTCGCCGCGCGTCGCAGGCTACTCAAGCGCCGGAGGTCGCTTAACGATCTCTGTCCTCCATGAGCGCAGGCCTGGGGGTGGCAGGTGAGGCTGCCTTTCACCCCAGCAGAAGCAGGCCGGGACGGCGGGGCGACCAGCGCCCCTCCTCCAAACCGGGGCAAGACCGGGACATCGTGGTTCCCAAACCCGAGGGGGCCATGTCGAAGCCGTAGATGGCACAGGGTCAGTCGGGGTGCGAGGGATATGCTTTATGGGCAACCTTACACCCCGGCGTCTGAAGACACGAGACGTCGTGCGGTTTTAGTCGGTTCAAGTCCGACATAACCGACCCCACTGGCCGGCGAGGGAGTATCCGAGGGGATTTCCGCACGAAAAATAAAAAAGGTAGACCAGGCGGTCGAACTTTTTAGTGTTCCAACTACCCGTAATGAATGCCACAGATGTTCATATGGCAACCGTGACCGACGGCTTAGCGTGCTCTCCTAGGCACGGAGGGGTCTTAATGTGTTAAAAATAGTCACCCATTCTAATACTGACCTAGCATTAACCTTGTGCTAACCTACTCGGTTATGACTTAACCACAAGCCCCTCGTGGACAATGCTCTGGCGTTAATTTTCCTCCCGGTGTTAGGGGTCGGCTAGCAGTCACCCGCGTAGTAGCCAGTTAAAGTCAAACCAAATAATGGCAAAAACAAAAAGAGATAATGATGATAAGCCACAGAACCTAATCAAGTCCCCAGGCGGAGCAAAAACCATGTTTGACTTGAAAACGGCCATTCGCTTGTTAAGTACTACGAGTGCCGAAGTATTTTCTATACTACTACACTGACTGTACGGAACAAAAAAATGTATATTGCGAATATGCATCCATCCATCTACCCATCAAACACTCGAAACTTTTTTTTGTTATACAGTTTGTTGTCAAAATTCATTAATTCGTTTACCTAGTCTCTGCGTCCCGTATCCTTCCCCCATTCCCTATTCACCCCCGGAACCGTGATACAATTTTTGTTCTAAACAGCTTGTTTCTATGTAAACATAGTAGTTATCAGTATTTTTACGTGTTACAAAACACCGTCTGTGTTTGAATGACTAATAACTATAAGACTAATAATACCCTAACAATGGTTGTGTCTACAAGTTATAACAGCTTGTCTGGTCCTACATGTTTGTGTAGTGTAGTTACATGCTCGGTTTTTTTCTGAATTAATGTTGTATAATTTTATAAAAGGTTGACATCGATTCAGATATAAGTAATAATAATATCATATGAGCTCAGGTACTGGGGCCTGTTTGTTTTAAATATGTACTTGTTTAAAATTAATGGAGAAAATATTTATTTATCTCACTAAATAATAATAGCTATATAAAATTGAGACGTTAGGGTAAATGTCAGTAATATTGTGAAAAATTCACAAAGCACTACTTAAACCCAATGCGAGCTAGTAAAAGTATATGTTGCCTCGTATGAGTCGTAAATATGTTCGGAGTTAAAGCCCAGGACACAAAGAATTAAATAAAACTAGCAATTCTAGTACCGAATACTTTGATGAATGCAGGTGCCACGTTAGCGTCGAAAAGTAAATAACATCTGCAGTGGTGAAGAATGACGTTCGCACTCCCATATTGTTTGCTCATTGCAGATCTGAACCTATTGCGGTCTTGACCCAATTGAAGTAATATACGGATATCCAAAAAATGGTCTACACAACAATCTAGTCTTACTCATCATCATATCAGCCGTAGGAAGTCCACTGCTGAACATAGGCCTCCCTATGTAAACAATCTCTAGGTAAACAACGCAGGGACTCGGTGGATGCAGGCCGCTACAGACCGGTCAAAATCTCTTACTCAATATAAAAAAAATTATAAGAGGAATATTTTACTTCATTTATGTATAAATATTTTGACGTTTCAATTTACTTTTCATCTTAAACAAAATGGCTTAGTACCGAATTTTAAATTGGTCATGTATCTGTAAAATTATATTAAAATATTTTAGATCACACGGATACTTTTTTATTGAACATTATCTTAAGACTATTTTTCAAAAATGAAAATTAATAATTATTCTACACAGCGCTATCTAAATCCAAAGTAAGAACAGCGTGTCTAGCTTGTTATATAGACTATATAATCCGGATACTTAGATACATTTTTACAAAATATATACATTTATCATACATAGAAACACCCAGACTAATGCAAGAACAACAAAATATGCACTATTCTATATAATACGTGTAACACAACCGATGATCGACCAGAAAACAGAGAATAATATTGCAGCTAGTAATATGAAAATAGACTAAAGCGATTTTCCGAATATTTTAAAGAAAAATCTACGACGCAAATTCAACTGCGTCTTTTTTATTTTTTTTATCAACTTAGAAGCTTGTAGCACACTGCTTTTGATGCTTTTGCTGCCACAGTTAACCTCATTAGTGTCAGATACAAGGAGATCACCTTGTAGATATCATGGTTAATTACTTGAAAATGATATAAAGATTTAATTTTGTAATTTCTTGTATCCCCATTAATACTATGAAGACAAAAATAACTCTGTCTATGAGTGTGTTTACAAGGAATACCGCAAATGCGGTACAGGTATTTACAGTCAGTGTACAGCTGATTTAGCACTTAGGGAAGAAGAGTGAGAGTCCTCCTGAAATCGACTTGTTTTGGCTTTTAGAGCGTTCTCTCTCGACAACTTCCTAGAAATGCCTCGCCTTAGACTTACATGCCATAATGGTAACAGATAGCAACATTGGTCTTTATTTATTTTACATGGAATCAGTAATCGCATTTACAAATTTGTAGTACCCCTTCACGCTGAACAACGGATTTTAATGAAATATGGATTAATGCATAGGCTACATTTTATTCCGAAAGCTACATTAAAGTCGCGAGGCTTAGCTAGTTCATAATAAAAAGTGGTATGAAGCCAAACCAGTAAACCACAAAGTGTAGGCCTAGTAGGAAGCGCTGCAGTTATTTATAACACATAAATCATTAATATTCCAATAGCGAGCCGAGTTGCAAGCAACTGCTAAATAAATTTAAAAGATTTTCCTGTCTCGAGCTCCTTTTGTAGTAAACTCCTTTGTACGTAATAGATAACATATACTTTGAAAGGTTAACATTTCTTATCATGTTAGCTTCCTGTTCTGTTCATGGTATAAGGCTGTGGAACACGCTTCCTACTGATATAAGAGACTGCAACCCAATGCGCAGTTTTCGTTAGTATTATGTGTCCTGTCGTCTACTTATAATTTTCGCCTTCCCCGAATCCTTTATATGATTTTTTACTATTTTATATTTTTTTTATTTATATTTTACCTATACATATACTTTTTTTTTTTTCGTGCGGAAATCCCTTCGGTTGCCCCCCGCCGGCCAGCGGGGGCGGTTATGTCGGGTTTAAATCGACTAAAACCGCAAGCCGTCTCGGGTCTTCAGCGGCGTCTGAGGTGTAAGGTTGCCCATAAAGCATATCCCTCCCACCCCGACTGACCCTGGGCCATCTCCGGTTTCAAGATGGCCCCACCTATACATATACCTATATATATAGGTAATGTTACCTATATATATATGTACCTTTTCATAGTGTATTGGAAATCCCTCTAGTTTTCCTATACACTTTTCATAGTTTCCTACTTTTAACGCTGTCCTCTTGCGGTTCTGATGGAAGAGATTTCTTGAAGTAATAAGAGGCAGAAGCTGCACTATTTTCTCCACCAATTATTTTTTATATGATTTTGCGTACCTTTTTTTTTTTTTTTTTTTTTTCGTGCGGAAATCCCTTCGGATACCCCCCCGCGTGCCAGCGGGGGCGGTTATGTCGGGCTTGAACCGACTAAAACCGCACGCCGTCTCGGGTCTACAGACGCCGGGGTGTAAGGTTGCCCATAGAGCATATCCCTCGCACCCCGACTGACCCTGGGCCATCTCCGGTTTCGAGATGGCCCCCTCGGGTTTGGGAACCACGGTGTCCCCGTCTTGCCCCGGTTTGGGGGAGGGGCGCTAGTCGCCCCACCGTCCCGGCCTGCTTCTGCTGGGGTGACAGGTGGCCTCACCCGCCACCCCCAGGCCTGCGCTCATGGAGGACGGAGGTCGTTAAGCGACCTCCGGCGCCTGAGTTGCCTGCGACGCGCGGCGAGCAAGTTGCGGGCTCGGCGGACCGGGAGAGTTCTAAGTCTCTCCCGGGCGCGCTCCGCCACCTCCTTCGCGAGCATTACATGCTCGCAGAAGGAGGCGGCGGCGGCCCACGCGCTCGCGCTCCGCACCATTGCCGCAATCATGCTGCCGAGCGAGAGGACTCCCACCCCGATGGCTGCCACGAGGTCACGCCTCGGCGCCTCCCACGCCGGGCAGTCCGCCAGCGTGTGCAGCCCTGAGTCCTCGCTCGCGTCGCAGTGATGACACTCAGGCGTTGGCTCCTTCCTGATCCGATGCAGGTGGTCCCCGAAGCACCCCTTCCCTGAGATCACCTGCGTCAGTCGGTAGGAGAGGCTTCCGTGTCGCCTCTCCAGCCAATCCTCCATGATGGGCCTTACCGCCGCTATTGCGGCGTGCCCTGCGCTTGGTTGCCCAAGTCGTTCCTTCCACTCCACCACGATGGCCTGGCGGAGCTGGGACTGCACGGCCTCGATTTCTCGAGGCTCGGGGTTCCATCCCTGCTCCCGCGCCTCCTTTCGCCACTGGTACAGTTGCGAAAGGGCTCTCGCTTCCAGGTCCCATGGCGGAGTTCCGGCAAGGAGACTCGCCGCCTCGAAGGAGATCGTGCGGTACCCTCGGATGACCCTGATGGCCAGAACTCGCTGCGGAGCGCGCAGCATCCGCACAGTTCCGGTCCTCAGGGCCTCCGCCCATATTGGGCACCCATACAGGGCCATGGACCGCACAATCCCCGCGTAGAGTCTCCTGCAGGAGTCATCGGGCCCCCTCATGTTGGGCAACAGCCGAGCCAGAGCAAGAGCTGTGCCCTTCAATTTGGGGGCCAGACTTCGGATGTGCTCTCCGAAGTCCCATCGGCCGTCGAGCACGAGCCCCAAATATTTCATTTGGGGCTTGATGCCGATGCGATTTCCTCCCACGATGAGACTGGATCCCTCGGGTGGCTTGCTCCGAGGCCCATGGAAGAACCGGGCCTCGGTTTTGTGCAGGGCCACCTCGAGACCCAGCCGCCGGATCCGCCTAACGACTTGGGCAACCGCGGTCGTGGCCTTTCGGGTCGCTTCGCGGTACGTCGCCCCGCACGCCGTCACGAGCGTGTCGTCCGCGTAGCACGTGACGGCGGCACCGCCTACGAGCTCACCGCGAAGCACCCAGTCGTAACCGATGTTCCACAGGAGCGGCCCCAGGACCGATCCCTGTGGAACACCGCACGACATTTCACGCCGACCGAGACCGGTCACGGTTGGGTAGATGACGGCTCTCTCCGTCAAATACGCCCCGACTATGCGGCGGAGGTAGAGAGGCACTTCGTGATACACGAGCGCCTCCCTAATGCAACTCCAGGGCAAGGTGTTGAACGCGTTGGCGATGTCCAGGGACACCGCCAACATCACCTCACCCCGGGCTACTGCATCCTCCGCCAGAGCCCTCACGCGCATGATGGCATCCACGGTGGAGCGCCTCTGGCGGAAGCCATATTGGCCATCCGCCAGGTCCGGCCCCACTCTTGAGAGGTGCTCGACGAGGCGCTTCGCAATTACTCTTTCAAAGAGCTTGCACACCTCGTCGAGCAACACTATGGGCCGGTAGGCGGACGGCGAGTCCGCCGGGCGCCCCTCCTTTCGGATGAGAACCAGTTTCCCCGTCTTCCACAATTTCGGAAACTGGCCCCGCTCCAAACATGCGCTGAGAAGCCCTCTCAGTCGGGGCTCGAGAGCGTCGTCGACTAGAGCTAGGACCCACGCTCGGCCTGGAATGCCGTCGGGTCCCGGGGCGGTGTGTTTGGCTCTTAGCCTTCTCACCGCCAGCTCTAGTTCTACCCAAGTGACCTCGGGCACGTCGTCGTCTTCCACGTCGGGCGCCATGCGCAACCGAGGCGGAGTCATCCGCGGTGGAACATGTTCCACCGCCCGCGCTGGGAACAGGGAGCCAACAACTCCTCCGAGCAGATCCGGCTGGAGACACCGGGTTAACGGCGGGGCCTTGGGGCGCAGCTTGCCCCTCACCATCCGGTAGGGCCGCCCCCAAGGGTCCCGCTCCAGCGTCTCCAGCAGCTCGCGGAAGGCGTCCCGTTTGGAACGCCTTATCTCCGCTCGGAGGGCTCGTCTGGCCTCCCTGTATCCCTCGTACAACTCCGCCTCTCGGGCCTCCGCATCTGCGGGGCGGCGACGCCTCCTACGGAATCGGGCCCACCGGCGGTGCGTGATCACGCAGCCCCGTCTGAGCTGCGCGATCTCCGACGACCACCAGTAGACCTGACCCCTCGGATTATAGGGCGGAGCCCTAGGCATCGCCGCGTCACAGACACGGGTCATGGCCTCCCGGAACCACTCCGCCTCATCGTCTATGCTGACAGGCCTGTCCGGCGCAGGGGCCCAGGCCTGTACGATGGCGGCTTCCAGGAGGAGCTCCCGATCAAGTCGCTTAAGCGCCCAACGTGGCTCGGGTGGAGCCGGTGCAGCCGGCGCGTCGCTCGCAGGGGGGGACACGTCAAACCGAATGTATCGGTGATCCGAACTTGTGTCCTCCCCCAAAACGACGCGCCAGCCCTGAACACGTCGCGCCAACGAGGGGCTCGCGAACGATAGGTCCACGATGGAGCTACCCCTCGAGGTCACGAACGTGTCCACGGCTCCCCGATTTAGGAGGACTAGGCCGAGTTGTGCGGCCCAGTCCACCAGTGCCCTGCCTCTATGCCCCGTCGCGCCCCTTTCGTGTCGGGAACCCCAGGCATACGACCAGGCGTTGAAGTCCCCGAGCACAAGGACCGGACGGGGCTGGCAGGCATTGACGACGACGGCCAGCTGACGGAGCCACTGCTCATATGCAGCTTGGTCTCGGTTCGGCGTGATATAAGCGGCCACGACCGCTATATCCCCAACCGCCGCCGCCACGCAGCCGGGTCCCCTTGCAACGACGGCAAGAGGGGGGCTGCCGGCGGCAGGGTTGTGCACCAGTGCCGCCGACCCATCCAGCGCGGTTTCCCAGGTAGGCCCGAGGAACCGGTGGGTGTATGGGTCGGCGACAGCGGCGACATTTATGGCCCACTGTGCCATGCTCTGGCGCAGAAGATCCTGAGCATGGGCACCGTGGCCAACGTTCACCTGCAGGATGCGGAGTTGAGGATCCATTATGGAACCCCCATCTCCGCATCCCGCTGTGAACTGGAGGCGGAAGGCCGGCCTCCCGGCTTCGGCTCCCCTCCGGCGCAGGCCTTGCTGCCAACCCTGTGGTCGGCCGGCTTGCCTCCCGCTGCACACCTAAAGCAGTGCAGCGGGGCATCGCAAGTGCCGGCCTTGTGACCGGGTTGGCCACAGCGGAAGCAACGGTCACCCGCCGTCACTTCCGCCGTGCAGTGCACCCCCACATGGCCCACCGACAGGCACCTGAAGCACCTGGCCGGTCGGGCCTGCAGGAGCCGTGCCTGCGCCCTCAGGAAGCCTCCCACCAGGAGGCTCCGCCCGTCTGCGACCTTTTGGGCCGCCGCGATAGGGCAGCCGACAACTGCTGCCCCCTGTCCACCGCGGCCGAAGCGTATAGCTCCGGCCTTTACTGTGTCCGGGGAGCAGTCCCCGGCCTCCGCCACGGCGAGCCTGAGCTCTTCTGCCGTGACGGAGTCGTCCAGGCCCGTTATGCGCACTTCTGCGCATTTAATGGGCCTGGACACCCGGACGTCGGCTGCGTCCAGCGACTCCCTCAGCCGAGCCGCTAGGGCGTCGGCCTTGGGGCCACTGGCGGCGCCAGGGACCTCAAGAAGCCGGGCTCCCGTCCGTGTGCTCTTGCACCGGACACCCGGGATCTCGAGGGCCTTGAGGTCTACGTTGGCCTTAACTTTGGCCAACACCTCGGCATACCCCATGCCCCTACCCGCTGCCTCCGCCGTCAGGGTGACGACGACGGCCGTGGTACGAGGGGCACGGAGCTTCCCCGGCGCTGTCTTCGCGGCGGCCGCGGCCTTCCTGGCCTTCTTGGCGGCCTTCTTGGCGGCCTTCCGCCTCTTCTTGTTGGCTCCAGCCACCTCCCAGCCCCCTTCCAATGGGGTGGAGGTGGCCGGAACCACGGCTGGGGCTGGGGCTGGGGCCAGGGCTGGGGCTGGGGCCAGGGCTGGGGACGTCTTCCCCTTGCCCTTCCCCTTGCCTTTGCCCTTCCCCTTACCCTGAGCGGGAGGGGGCTGAGGAGCCGGGACCGGCAGAGTCGCACCCGCACCCGCGGCCGAGCGGGTAGGGCCCCTTTGGGCTACAGCCGCGTAGCCGGCCGCTGGTGGCGCCAGAGGCGGACGGCGGATGGAGTCCATTAGGGCCTCCATCCGACACATCATCCTCTCCTCCAGCGCCTCCATATAGGGGAGCCAAGACTCCGCCGGCGGTGCCCGCGGCTGCGCCGGCCGCACCGACGGTGCCGGCTGCTGGACCGGTTGCACCGGCCGCGCCGACAGCGCTGGCTGCGCTGACCGACTCGCGGACGAGCGAGTCACGCGTGTCTGCTCCGCCGGCTGCGCCCTTTGCGCCGTTTGGGCCGAGCTCGCCATCCCCTTCTTGAGCTCCTCGACGGCTGCAGCTAGTCGAGCCGTCTCTCGACGGGACTCGGCCAGCTGCGCCGCCAGGCCCTCATTCTCGGAGGCGATGTCGAGCACAATGCTCAACATCGCCTCCTGCTCAGGGTTTGGGGACCCCTGGAATGACGCGGTCACCTTCTGGAGTCTCTCCAAAAGAGACCGCGTCCTCCCGCTCGGTTCCGTCACCGCCGAGGTGGAAGGCCTCGGTGGCGATTTTTCCGCGGCCCTCCCAGTGGCCGAGGGGGCCCGGCTTGGTTGCCCACCCCTCAGCCCTCCTCGCGCCCGGCGGACTGCAGCCACCTTAGGCGCCCACATGGTCGTCTCGTCGCTGGAGGAGGCCGTCCCGGTGAGGGTGTAATCCTCATCCGACACGCCCTCCCCTGGTCGCTGCTTCCTTGGGCGCCGTTTGCGCTTCTGCGCCTTGACGCCCAGTCCTAACGGGCTGCTCGCCCTACTCCTTTCACTCGCGGTGTCGAATCTCTCCGACACCGCCGAGGTGTTTGGCGTCACCTCTACGCCCGCCTGCTGCGCGACCTCCGCGCAGACTCCGTCATTTTGTCTGTCCTTTTTCGTGCCTAAGTCGTTTTGTTTTTGATCGGTCCGGTTTTTTCTATTTATGTTAGGGTTTATATCCATATCATATCCCACGAGTATGGGGGAAAGGTGGTCCATCCAGGCGGAGCCCCCTGCACCTGGATAAGCCTATATACTATGGAGGTCGGCTGGTATCCATAGGTTTTTACGACTTCGCTGTCGGGTGTTATAGACTTTTCCTTGTCGTGGGCCGGCCAATAAAGGCAAGCCCTCCGGTCAGCAAGTTCACGGCGTACCCTTCTGGAGCCACCAGTCAGGTCGTTGCTGATCCCCTGCCGATTACGGAACGCGAGAGGATGGCTAGTCCTCTCTCACCGGCGGCGGCACAAGTGCCCGTCGGCCCCTGCGTTAGCAGTGGGCCAACCCGCCCCTGGATCCCCCAGGACCCTATGGTGGCCTCAGCCACAAACACCATCGCTCATCCTGTCTCCTCTGAAAGCAGAGGAGTACGGAGAGCGATGTGTTCCCGCCACGTTGGATATTAGCCGACGATCAATGCCAACCCCATGAAGGGGAAGCCATTGACCGCCGCCCAGGGTGTACCGGCCGCTCCGATTCCGTTCCCCCCGGAATGCAGCGGGATCGGAATCGGAACGACACGCGAGGAGGTTACCCAACATACACCCCTGATTTTGCGTACCTACTAAAACCGCAATAAACTTAAATAAGTTTAACTAAACCTAATTTATATTATTTTTTGACAATGAAAAATTGTATTGTCATTTATTTTTATAACTGGCGGATTCAATAGTAGAAATACGTGACACACTACTACCCGTGTTTATGGCTTCACAATGTTGATTAATCTTATTAAACATGTGTAATAAGGAAAAGCACTAGTAGACTACTTCTGCTTTGAAATGGTTTAGGATTCTCAAGTGGTAACGCGACACGTGACACGACAGATTTTGCAAGCGGTCGTAGGAATCACTTGCCATCAGGTGAATAGTCTTTATTTACTACTTTAGTAGTTCGTTCGTTTGATAGTGTGTCGTACCCACTTCTCACGAGAAGAGTTTGGACCAGGGCCAAATGTGTCTCTCGACGGCCGATGGGACTTCGGAGAGCACATCCGAAGTCTGGCCCCCAAATTGAAGGGCACAGCTCTTGCTCTGGCTCGGCTGTTGCCCAACATGAGGGGGCCCGATGACTCCTGCAGGAGACTCTACGCGGGGATCGTGCGGTCCATGGCCCTGTATGGGTGCCCAATATGGGCGGAGGCCCTGAGGACCAGAACTGTGCGGATGCTGCGCGCTCCGCAGCGAGTTATGGCCATCAGGGTCATCCGCGGGTACCGCACGATCTCCTTCGAGGCGGCGAGTCTCCTTGCCGGAACTCCGCCATGGGACCTGGAAGCGAGAGCCCCTTCCCAACTGTACCAGTGGCGAAAGGAGGCGCGGGAGCAGGGATGGAACCCCGAGCCTCGAGAAATCGAGGCCGTGCAGTCCCAGCTCCGCCAGGCCATCGTGGTGGAGTGGAAGGAACGACTTGGGCGACCAAGCGCAGGGCACGCCGCAATAGCGGCGGTAAGGTCCATCATGGAGGATTGGCTGGAGAGTCGACACGGAAGCCTCTCGTACCGACTGACGCAGGTGATCTCCGGGAAGGGGTGCTTCGGGGACCACCTGCATCGGATCAGGAAGGAGCCAACGCCTGAGTGTCATCACTGCGACGCGAGCGAGGATTCAGGGCTGCACACGCTGGCGGACTGCCCGGCGTGGGAGGCGCCGAGGCGTGACCTCGTGGCAGCCATCGGGGTGGGAGTCCTCTCGCTCGCTGCGAGCATGTAATGCTCGCGAAGGAGGTGGCGGAGCGCGCCCGGGAGAGACTTAGAACTCTCCCGGACCGCAGAGCCCGCAACTTGCTCGCCGCGCGTCGCAGGCGACTCAGGCGCCGGAGGTCGCTTAACGACCTCCGTCCTCCATGAGCGCAGGCCTGGGGGTGGCGGGTGAGGCCACCTGTCACCCCAGCAGAAGCAGGCCGGGACGGTGGGGCGACTAGCGCCCCTCCCCCAAACCGGGGCAAGACGGGGACACCGTGGTTCCCAAACCCGAGGGGGCCATCTCGAAACCGGAGATGGCCCAGGGTCAGTCGGGGTGCGAGGGATATGCTCCGGTTGCCCACCTTACACCCCGGCGTCTGCAGACCCGAGACAGCGTGCGGTTTTAGTCGGTTCAAGCCCGACATAACCGCCCCCGCTGGCACGCGGGGGGGTATCCGAAGGGATTTCCGCACGATAAAAAAAAAAAAAACGGGCCATATGTGTCTGGGAAATATCTCACTCAGTCGGCATACAACCATTAAAAAGTTTTTACAGGGTCGGCAGCGCGAGTGGTTCGCCCCTGGTGTTACCGTAACCGCTTCCCAATCCCAGGCACTACTGATTCGAATTGAAAAATTATTGGTGTATTGCCAAATATCGTGCCTATCATAAATGTCATCAAATTGAGCAAATTTCCAAACATCATTGTGAATCAAAACGGTATGGTAATATGTATATCAAAAAAATCCGTTCCCGCAGGGGGAACGCACAGGTAGATTTCGTGAAGCAATTAATATTATTTTATATAGAGAACTACGGACTTACACACACAAGTAAACAGTAACATTTTTAACATGTTTAATTTTATTTTTTCTCGAAAACGGTAACTTTTAGCGAAAAACTTTTCAGACATTTATTTTAGATTTAAAAATGGCCTATCGATTAAAAATGTTTCCGACGGCAAGAATGTTCACCGGTTAGAAGTTATGATTATTTTCCCGAAAAATTTTGGTTTTCCCCCCTCCACTTTTAGTTAAAGTTTTAATCTTATAGGTTTATAATTAAAAGTTGTTGGTATTCATGTATACTATGGGATAAAATTAGAACGGTTCGAATATCTTTCATGGAACGTGAAATTTTGAGGAAAAACTGATTTCACAAAAAATGAGGCCCAACCGTCCCCTTAGGCCGGATTCCACCCGTTCTCGAACTTAAACTAAGTTTACACCCAAGCAATTTTTGACCGCAGTTTGAAAGCGATCGGGGCTAAAATGCGACCGTGAGAGTGCCGCAAATTTTGGGAAGTGGAACCATACATACATATATGTATATATATAAACTTTTTGACCAGTGGTCATTTCGGACTCAGGGGGTCATAACTAGACCTCCTATGAAGAATTTTTTTTTAAATTCGACAGTAGTCAAGAAACCAATAGGTAGATCGATTTCATCGAAATCTACCTAAAAATGTATGGGTAAAATGGGTGCCTCGGGGAAACGAACGCGGGGCACAAAAATATAAAATTTCAAACTTATTTCTTAGTGCGAATACTGATGCAAAAGTTCTTAATGTATGAAATGCGTATGTATACCGAGTAAAATTTACCACTGTTTGCTAGAATACCTTGAAGTTGTAAACTCATACATGCAACTAAATGTGCACAAAGTTTCCACAACATCGTGGTACATTAAAGCTCCTAAAATCGTTGACAATGTTATACAAATACCGCCTGACAATTCTAATTTCCATTTTGGAACATTAAATATAATATATAATAATAATATATATTTAGTATTGTATTATTCGTATAACTCTTGCTTAAGAGAGAAGAGAAATTTAAAACAAATCATACGTTTATGAAGATAACAAGAAGATTCATCAAAATCGTTGCGGTAGTTTTCATGTAATACGATTTGATCGTGAACAAAAAGACGAAACGAACTGTCAGACCTCTGTATTATGCACTTAACAGGAATGTTTAGAAAAGTGTATGTGTTATATATACGTTACGTAAAATATATAAAACACGTGCCAAAGTTAATATTTATGTGTGGTAGTTATCTACTACACCGCATCGTAAAGTGACTTGTTACTTGTTAGCAAAATAGCAAAGAATGTTGTTTTATGGATGAGTTGGAAACAATATCATTAACACCCGTCATATAAACACACCAGATACGAATGATGAATTGCTATTTGTACCAAACAAAACAAAAGCTCAAAAATATGAGAAATAGTCTTCCAAAAAGTGTACTATTGCGAGAACGTTTAGGAGTTCTAGTGACCTTTCACCATCAAAAATAGTAATTGTAAGCCGCTTTTTTTGTATTCTTTAAGGCCATTTTCTGTTGCACCAAGATCTTCGAGGCCCAACTCGACCGCACCTGCAAACCGGTACACCTACTAATTGACATACGACTTTCTGGCGCAGGCTTTACTCTCAGGGCTGGGATGTCAGATGGTAGTCCCTACCGCAAAAGCCAAAATAAGCTTAATCTAGCTAAAGAGTAGGCGAGCGAACCCTGGGCTCTAAAGCAGAAGTTTTGGATGTAACCGGGACCAACACTGTCTTGATGATGATTCTTTTGGGCAGACTTTTTTGCGCGGAAATCCCCCCGGGTACCCCCCGCCGACCAGCGGTGGTTATGTCGGTTTGGAACCGACTAAAACCGCATGCCGTCTCGGGTCTTCAGACGCTGGGATGTAAGGTAGCATAAGAAATTTCCCTCGCATTGGAAGGTACGACTGCCCTGGGGTGTGTGTTGGGTAACCTCCTCGAGTGTCGCTCCGATTCCGATCCCGCTGCAGTCCGGGGGGAACGGAATCGGAGCGGCCGGTACACCCTGGGCGGCGGTCAATGGCTTCCCCTTCACCCGTTCATAGGGTTGGCATTGATCGTCGGCCAATACCCAACGTGGCGGGAACACATCGCTCTCCGTACTCCTCTGCTTTCAGAGGAGACAGGATGAGCGATGCTGTTAGTGGTGAGATGGCCCAGGGTCAGCCGGGGTGCGAGGGATATGCTCTATGGGTAACCTTACACCCCGGCGTCTGAAGACCCGGGACGGCGTGCGGTTTTAGTCGGTGCAAGCCCGACATAACCGCCCCCGCTGGCCGGCGGGGGGGTATCCGAAGGGATTTCCGCACGATAAAAAAAAAAAAAAAAAAAAAAGGTACGACTGCCCTAATTTGACCTTAGCAACTTATTGAAATATCATACATAGTGCTCATCAATTAATTTTCAATAAATCTAGTGCAAGTTCGTCCTGCTTTTTAGTCAAAAAGCCGCAGCTTAGGCGCTAACGACATGATAAAATGTGTGTACTAAAAAGAAATGTAGCATATAATAAAAACACACTTTAACCTTTGCAAGATTTAACACGTTTGGCGAGAACATTATAACAGGTCGGTTATGTAATTTGTTAATGAAATAAGACCTCTTGCGTAAAACTTGTAATTTATGAAACTGAACAACCGACCAAGGGCATTGTAAATAAATCATTCTCGTTATTTAACCATAACCTGTATAGCTATATTTGATAGCTTGCTCTGGCTATTTGATAGATTGCAGCTGCAATGTTATATAGAAAATGATTTAACATTAAAACTAACTAACTAGGACCAAAGATAATAAAATTATTAACGAAAATAGATAAAAACTGGGAACTAATTTTTAATCGTCTTCGGATTTCCATTTCCATATTGTTTAATTTACCATGTTTGTTAGAGCGATTTGATCCTTATGATTGACCCTATCGATTGATGCCATAAAAGTACAGGGTGTTATTTTTTCGGATTTTAGTCGGTTCTATTACCGAGTGTGGCAAACGAGTTTTCGAAACTCTTTTACTGCAGTTTAAATGGTTTATAAAATCAAAATGAAGTCTCCTGTCAGTAAAATTGCCTGAGTATATATACTAAATATTAAATAATGTATTATTGTAGATACTTTCCCTCCATGTGGCATCACCGTGGGACGTCCAAGCCTCACAAATCCGAAGTACTTACGTATTAGTGTCTGGAATGACGCCTTCATCTTTGGTTTTCACTCATAGCATATCATATATAAATCATAAAGTCAATTTAAAAAAATAAAAAAATAGCGGCGGTAGCCTAGTGGCGTACGTAATGGACTGCTGAGACGAGGTCTCGAGTTCGATCCCCAGTTGCCCCCGGGCACCCACCTCTGACTTTTCGTAGTTATGTGTGCATTAATAAATGTTAATTATCGCTCGCTTAATAATGTACCCGGTAGCAGGGATTGAAAACCGGTACCAATTTTGGTTCTGGTTCTACATTTAGGTTCTTATAAAGGTTCCTCTTTTCGGTACGGTTCCGGTTCCGGTATCGGTACCGGTTTGGGTTCCGATGTACCGGTTCTAAATACCGGTTCCTAGAACCTTTAAATCGGATGATGTTATACCGGTTCCTTGTCATCCGCATAAAAGTTCCTTACGGAAGAGGGGATGTGTGTTCGGAGCAGGGAATGTATAACCGAAATTTATTGATGTTCGTGCTTCGGCCGAGCCAGACAAAGCAAGTTGTTTTGTCATTTTGCCGGCATTCATGTTTCCGCGTCTACCTTGTTTGTTAACATAATCACAAGTGTGTTGGAACTGTACAACTACATAGATTGTCGCCAAGATGGATAATAAAAGTAAGTAAGGTAAAGGCACCCAATACCAACCCCTTAAAATTGGCACCAAACTTCGACCTATTCATAAAATCGTTATTTTAGGCTGTTGTATGTAAGACAAATGTTTTCTTTAGAGAAAATAAAGATGTATTTGTAAATGCACACATTCATTACTTGCTTGTGTGCGTAAACCAGCGACTTCAAATTTTAATTTAATTTTTATTTTTAAAATTAATAGTTTCTCGTCGGGCTCTGAAGATTCCGCACATTATTTTGATATAGCTTTAATTTGCCTAAAATTCAGTATTAAAAAGTGGCGGTGATAAGAGCCATATTCACAATTTTATTCCTAATGCAACCCATGGAACTGTTGGGTTTTTACAAAGTATGTTAATTTCCATTTTTTTTGTTATAAGGCGTCTATTAATAAATAGTGGGCTACACCAATTTAATATCTTAGTATGTAAAGCTTTATTAGAGCTATTAGCGTCATATGTTTAGTTGTACCGATAGCTGTGAAAATCAATTTTATTCTTGTGCAAATGTTTTGATTTCCCTAGGATGTATAGTTGTCAATTGATGTACTTTACGGTTAAAATATGTTTAATATTAAATATTCATGGTTACTGCAGTCATATAACCATATAAATGTACATAAAAGTAATAAAATCACGTAGTAAATATAAATTTTAATGGGTCGGTAATAGGTTTTACGATTTTTCGTAGAAAAATCCTAAAACCGACCCACATGTAATATTGCAGTTATTAACGTACCTAGATAGGGACAATATAAGAGCTCGTGACACCAATCCTAGTTCAATCAGATTATCGGATGAAATGTGTATCATTAGACGCGTATTTAATTGGAGAACACGAAATGGCTATGCTGCCAGGCTAAAAACCTGGTGGGGATACCAAAAATCAATTTGAAAAATCGATGTCTTATATGAGAAGATTACCATGCTCTACCATGCAAAGATCTTCAAATTGTGTGTATGAACTGCCACTGCTGCCATTTCTAAATACTGGCGAAAGTGATGGCAGCAGTAACATAATGTTACATCAATGTGTCTATCTATCGTTGAGAACGATAATGCGTTAATGCTACCATCACTTTCGCCAGTGTTTAGAAATACACTGAATTTTAATTATCTTGCACATCCTGGTTTTTTCTGGTAATCTCATCATATAAAACATCGAATTTTTTAGCTTGTTAAAATTGATTTTCCGTATCACCACCAGGTTTTTAGCCTGGCAGCATAGCCATTTCGTGTTCTCCCACTAAAGACGCGACTAATAATATATATATATATATATCATCTAGTAATGTGATCGAACTAGGATTGATATCATGGGCTCTGATACTATGATTCTATATATATATATATATATATATATGATAGGGTTTTACACATGCATGGGGTCGGTGATAGGGGCTGAGCCCATTTCATAAATAACTTTTTTTTCTTTCTTTTATTCTTGCTAGTTATTTCTATAATCGAGTAAAAAGATCATTCATTTCAGCACCTGAAAAATAATAAAAAAATATTCTAGTTATTGAACATGTGCTTATTTTGTGTATGTCAAGATGAGCATGGCTTAAACTGGCGCTAATAAGTGCCTTTACCTTACGCGTATATGCGTTTACGTAAAGTTTTACTTCATTCGTGTGGTCTAAAGTTAACTCTTTTTATTTTTGTAATAAATACAGTTCAAAATGACTTGTGCAGCTAAACAGTGTTTTAATAATACAATGTGTGTGGTTGCGTTCATTCGGCGACATTCGGCAGCCAACGCGATTTCGCTCGCACGACAGCGCCGGCTCCATCTCTGTCCTTGTCTATTAGTATTTACTATTAAACTAGCTGTGCCTGCGACTTCGTTCGCGTGGACTTAGATCTGGGTTTTATTTATTTCGCGCGGAGCCCTAATTATTTAAAAAAAATTAAAGTAGCCAAGTTACTCCTTATTAGATCAGCTACCTGCCAATAAAAGTCCCGTCAAAATCGGTCCAGTCATTTCAGAGATTAGCCGGAACAGACAGACAGACAGACAGCAATTGTAAAAAATGTTATATTGGTGTATGTACCGTATATATATATTCATATAGATATGTAGTAAAAAAACTTTACTTTCAATATTACAAACAGACACTCCAATTTTATTTATGTGTATAGATTACGTGATTTTAAAACAATAATTTTATCAATACTTATACGAGCAACTGGCGCGCGCGTTGGTAACAGAAGATCCACCAAACACCAATACAAATGTGATTTCCTACAAACTCTCCTCTCCTCACACTCCGCCGCGCGCTGCATCGCGCCTGTCACCCGATCGCACCTCAAAAAACAAGTTTAGACTCGCTTTGCCAAAGAACCGGTAAAATAAAGGTTCTTAAAGGTTCCAATTTAGGTTCTGGTTCCTGTTCCGGTATAGGTACCGGAACCCCGAAATACCGGTATTTTACCGGTATTTTGGAACCGTTTTCAATCCCTGCCCGGTAGATGGCAATAGGCTCGCCCCCTATTACATTGGGACCTTAACATACCTGGCGAATCATGGGTGTACACACCTCTGCCTACCCCTTCGGGGATACAGGCGTGAAGTTATGAAGTTATGTAAAAAAAATAAAAAGTATCGAAGCGGTCTTCGGAGACAGGTTGCAGAATCTATAAATTGTTTTACAAAACCCTACACTTATTTACAATTGCTAGAGCTAATGTTAATTGAAGTTTAGCTAAAGTCCACCCTGACGACGCCATTACTCTTTGTATATGTACTCATACAATTAAGGAAGCATTTTAACTTTCAACGTTTCATTAATTTTGATGTTACTGCAAGGACCGTGAAAGCATCTTCATATTACTTGCGGGATACATTGGTTCCGCTAGCATCTTTGCCATCAATCACTTTTTTTTCGGTTAACATAAAAAGTTTTATAAGTATTAAGCATAAGTATTAAGACGCAGCCGAACTTCAATTTCACAATCCGTGTCGTAAAGTTTAAATATGCATATAATTTGTAGTTTTGGGTTTTCGTGTACTTATCTACGGACGAGGTTCTGGTGCAGACGTTCTTCTCAAGGTTGAAGTGTAATAGTTTAATTTGCGTAGAATACGCCAGTACAGAGCAAGCATAAGCGGAATCGCGTCTTTCGCTGTACAGCGCTGCTTAAAGAGATACAGTTTAGATATCTATAAATGGAGGCCGTGCCTATGCAGAAAAATAGACTAAAGTGGCAATTGAACTAAGCTGCATTCCCAATGTTTTTTTTTAGGTCACGTCAATTTGACTTCCCGTCGCCTGATGGTAAGCTGAAGGTAAAATCTCAGGAAAGAGGGTCACCATTACATACACGTACCATGTTAACAATGGTGGCACTCAGCTTGACGGCCTCATCAGAAGAGGATTGTCGTCGCAGCACCGCGTGACACCCACCGGTCCCACTAGTGCTGCGACTACAATCCCCCTGCCCGGCTATGCACTTGCTGACCCCTGAACGCAATCAAACCGAAATTGGATTACTATGGAGGGTATTTCGCAATGTGGTACGGCAATGGCACGGTGGTACCCACCCGGCCAAATTTTGTGACAAATTTGTGTCATCAAATTTCTACCACCAGTGAAATACGAAATCATACAGTAGTAGTGTATCAAAAACCAGAAATATTTATTCGTACACTACGTTCGGAACTCAATCGTTGTACTTTAACGAAATAAGAAAAACAAAAGGTACCTAGTTCATAGATATTATATCTATGAACTAGGTACCTTTTTTTTTCTTTTTTTTTCGTGCGGAAATCCCTTCGGAACCCCCCCGTCGGCCAGCGGGGGCGGTTATGTCGGGCTTGAACCGACTAAAATTCTATAACAAATTGTACAATCCGTAGAACAAAAGTGTACTATTATGGTATATAAAAAAATCTGGCATAATTAACAGCCAACTACAGCCATGTTCATAAAAATAACTAGCTGTTGCCCGCGGCTCCAACCGCCTGGAATTCTGATCCTGAGATTTAAAAAAAATACAAACCTGATTATGATACTACTGACCTGATTCTGATAATAAATAATGATACCTAAAACGCGGGATCAGAAAAACATAAATGGCCATATTTGGGTTAAATATACCCGTATCTATCCCTTCAGGAATATATCGTTATAACTACATCCGCAAGACCGAGTAATTAATACTTGAGGTTCTCCACGGCCAAGGGTCACTACGCTTAAAAGGGTCCTTTACGACATTGTTTTTGATGTTTAGTAAATTCCCAAACAAAGGTTTCAAATTCGATTCAACGTCGTATAAACTGTACGAACAAGACTTGAACATATATTCACATGTATATAGATGGCTCACAGTAAAAAGATCTTAACCGATATCTTCGAGAAAGAAAATTGCCAAGCTGAAAATAACAATGATATCACTTCTCAGTTTCTATGTATAATATGTAGGTATGTAGGAAGGTATGTATATTCGAACTACTACTACTACTACTATTACTAGAACACAAAACATAAGCCATGCTTACTTTGGGTTAAGGTAACGTTGTGTAGAATTTCCTGGAATCTAAAACCTTTAAACGAGCAATTCTTGTATATATATATATTACACAATGTAATCTATTGCCCCTGTATATAAAATTTCAGGAAAATTGTTGGAGCCGTTTCCGAGATTTCAGATTATTATATAGACATTAATCTTTTTACGGGAAACGACAAATGGTCTTAAATCGTTGATTTCTTCTTAACAATTCGACCAAGTCATTTGAGAAATAATTGGTCTTACTTATTCTTCCAACTCCTTCTTCTTGCAAGGTGATTGGACGAATGGTGTCAGAGTTTGTTAATCTCACCAAGTCAATCAACCTACATTAATCTTATGTATAGGTCCGAAGGGATTTCCGCACGAAAAAAAAAAAAAGGTATAGATGACGATGGCTTTCACGTAACTTATTTCATGTCCTGACTACCGCATGAAAGATAGAAAGAAAGAAAAAGGAAAGAAGAGTTTATTCAGACAGCTTTAAGATACTTAATACGTAAAGAAAGGAATCACCTAAATTACAGCAATAGTGGGTATCTCGAAAGCGTGCTGAACAAGACTCATTTTCATCTAATAGCTCACTGAATTTATAAGCTGCTTTAGTTCCTCGTTCTCTCCTTTAAAAATACTTTTAATATTCTTTGAAAAGATTTAACGACTCAAATTTCAAGCTCAGAATCAATATGATATCAATATGAATTAGATATTGTTCAAATTTGAGTTCCAAAATGACCAAAATTTTGACCCATAGGTAGAATAGGTATCAAATATCTTGAAAATTGCGCACTCTGTATTTTTAAGTCTCTTTGGCGCGTCAATCAACCAATCATAGATTATTTATTATTTAAACGTCTAACTCGTTCAAAGGCTCACGCCATGGGATGATCAGTCCTTTTATTGGTTTTTTGATTGGCCAGTTAGTTTGTTCAAGATTTTTGGAACTTACTAAGTATACTAACAGTAAACTACTAGGTTTAAAAATAGTTTGTAATATGGTACAGAACAGAGGCAAAACCTCTAAAACTCTTTTGGCGGAACTACATTTCGCTATGTGTTATTTGTTATTCGCCTTATTCGGCCAGATACGACCAAGTTTCGAGGCCTCATTTGTCAATATTTGCTTAATTCGCACACATAACGCATAAAGCGTGAATAGCAAATCGGTGTATACGTCTACTTGTTTTTTTGATACACATCAAAGGATATAAATACGCTGCTAGTACCAGGGCAACAGCAGTAACACACAAATATGGCATGTTTCGCAACAAAAATGACATATGGTGATCACATGTCAAATATTTGGGCGAATACAGCGTAGCCGCATACCAAATAACACATTGCAAAGTGTGGTTCCAGCATAACCAATTGTACAAAATGCAGCACATAACTGGTGATAGTGTTTCAGTCGAGCCAGTAGATTCAGAAAAGGATAGCTCTATCACATAGAACTTTTGTGTTTCTTCCCAATTCATGCGAAAACTTCATGTAAATATATAAGCTGTGCTCCGCAGTTTCACACGGGTTGTGGGAGTGCGCAATTTTCAAGATATTTGATACCTATTGTACTTATGGGTCCAAATTTTGGTCATTTTGGAACTCAAATTTAACCAATATCTAATTCATATTGATATCGTATCGATTCAGAGTTTTATAAGACATTGTTCTGGCGTGATTGGGTAACAAACATCCAGCCGTCCATTCATTCAAACTTTTGCAGTAGTAAGAGAGTAAGAAGTGGAATTTGTCCCTTGCACTGTTAGTATAACAACGTCAGTAGCAGCGTCCATAAATTGTTTGCTACTTTTGTAATATAAAACAGTGGAATACAGTTTAAAATTTGAGTCGTTAAAGCTTTTCAAAGAATATTAAAAGTATTTTTAAAGGAGAGAACGAGGAACTAAAGCAGCTTAAAAATTTAGTGAGCTTATTAGAAGAAAATGAGTCTTGTTCGGCACGCTTTCGAGATACCCACTATTGCTGTAATTTAGGTGATTCCTTTCTTTACGTATTAAGTATCTTAAAGCTGTCTGAATTAACTCGTCTTTCTTTCTTTCATGCGGTAGTCAGGACATGATAGGTTGTAGCCATAATTAAAGAACATTTTATTGATCAATGAAATTTTCAAGCAAATTAGAATACTAACTTTTCAGTAAAAAGATCGGAAAAACCATTGTTCTAGGTTGCATTCATGGCTTTTACCTCTGAGCCCGGGGTCCGCTCACTCCTCCTCCTCCTTTGGGTTTGGTTTAGATAGCTTTTATGGGGACCGACTGTCGTCTGACCTCCCCACCCCGAGAGGCAATTTGCGCCAGAACCTCGTCTGTCTATCAGCAGAAGTACCGGGTTACAGGTGAGTTGGCTTGAACTAAAAAATCTTGTTGAGGCTCTATAGACCTAGATTGTTAATTCAGATCTAACTAACCAATCGGTAACCGATATTAGTTCAGCTCATATAATCACATATTCAGCGCTTGTAAATTCTACAGAATACTGTAGGGAAATGGGTGAAAACATCAACAGACCGTAGATAAAAATGTTTTCTTAATGCGGTCAAAAATATACATTTCAACGAGCTGCCGAAAGTTCTCAGCAGCTGTTACAAGTCTTGGTAAATAAAGTATGCCTCTTCATCTGCGTCTAATAAATATACAATGTGGCCATTACAGATTTTCATACGAAGCTTTCGTGTTACTGCATTTCAGAAAATAAAATTATTTTAGACGTTCACAGTAACATTGGACATTGTAAAATGCGATCATTTCAATATTTCCAGAACATCGAAATCCCTCTTCAATGATCCCCGTTCCGGAGAGAGAGTCTCAAGAGTGAGTTTAGGATATACAACCAATGCAAAATCTTCCACTGAAGTCTTTTGTATTCTATTAAAGTCAATACTTTAAAAAACATACATAATAAGTGCTTACCACTTACTCCAGCTAGTCAATGAAGTCAAACAACGTATAATATACGGTAGTGATAGATATCGTAGAGACATTTCTTTAATTTGACGTAATTATTGTTGTCTTGAATGACCCATAATCATTATAAATCGTAACGGTGTTATTTTTTCTTTGCCTTAACACATAAATTACTTATTGGTACATTTGTCACGGATTCCGAATCAATTAAGTTATACCATAAATACTTTTACTGTGATAGATACACGCAATGTTTAACCGAATGGTGAGCTGATCCCAATTTTAACCTAATACGATTTAGTTATTAGTCTCATTAACGCCCTAAAAGATTAGTTAGATATAATTTATCGTGATTTTCTTTTCAATTTAATACTAACGTAAAAGAGTAAGTTTGAAAATAAATAATGTTATTTTACCTCGCAGCATGACGTAGACGTGCCGACGACGCCCAATTTATACGATAAACACTATTTTTCTGTCACGTATCATGTTATTTATTGTCACACTATCAATTTAAAATCGTTTTCGACGAGCCAATTATTGTTACAGAGAGCGTAGCTTACACGTGACGATTATTCGTCGTCGGTTTGTATGTGAATAACACGCGCGGTCCGCTTGCATAAATACACGTGCAGCCGCGATGGATATGTGTACGTGGTGTATATTGTCATGTGCACAGTGCTGTGAGCGGTGTGGCGTGTGCCGGCGCGGCGTCGGGCGTGCGCGCTCTGCCTCTCCGCGAACTCAACTGTAGGGCTTCTGTACCGCTAGGGCGGCGCGCCCACGCTCGATACCGCCGCCTTCCCAGCGCCCTCCCACATACCTAAATCGTTTATAAAAATACAACTGTTTATTACAAAATCAGCAATTTTATTTAATGTATTTCAAGCCACGTCTCGCGAGTCGCAAACCTTTTAGTAAGATTTCGCTTGGCCCCGACGATCTTGGAGTCAGAATATAAAAATTAATTTAGTGTCTTATCACTATTTTGCAAGTGGCTGTCAAACTAAATTAACGTTTTAATAAGATTATATTAAGGATTTATTTACGTTTCATTTGCGCCATAAGCCATAACGCTAGGTTAGGTAATTTAAGTTATAAGTATATATGTATAATAAATAATAATGATAATAATTTTTATTTAAGTAATCATTGTACCATAAAATTTCCATAGCTTCTTAATCTATGATGCGTTATTAAATTTGAATTAGTGCATCTGCATTTATATTCACCTATATAGTATATAATCATTTACTTATGTGTAGTTAGGAGTGCGCTGAACTAGGTAGTCCTGTGCTTCGGGCGTCAAGCGCAGTTTAATGATAAATCTAAAGTAATCAAATTTATATGACATGTATAACAGTTTACTAAGAATAATACAATGCAAAGTGAATCAAGTTAAAAATTTAAATGCAGGAAACTATAGGTCTACAATTTTAAACTTGTTTCTGTATTTCAGTTATATTTATTTCTGGGTTTATTTCTAACGTAAGCGAGTAATCTTCAGTGATGAGCGGGCTCGGATTGTAGTTGGTCTTTTGCGCTTTGAGAATGTAACATATTTAGATTTATTTACAATAGTTTTCATTAGGTACAAGGTGGTAGAGTCAAGCAACGGGCATTTTGGCCGTTGCATGAATGGGCCGACTCGACCGGGGAAGCACCACCCTCTCACAGAATATCGACGCCAAGTAACAGTATTTGAACTGTTGCGTTCCGTTTGGTGAGTGAGAGTGCCGGAGCCCAAACTCCTTTACCATCCCCTCACAAACTCCTTTCAAATCTCCTTTCCTTTACAGGGTCGACAGCGCGAGTGTGACGCCACTGGTGTTGCACACGTCCATAGGCCGCGGTAACCGCTTCCCATCAGGTGGGCCGTGTGCTTGTCTGCCACCTTAGTGATATAAAAAAAAAGGTATATCTGCACGGGCCGAGGCTGTCAGGCTTTCGCTTTGAAGCCCAGAGTCTGCTTATAACTTCTCCTTTTGGTTTCACTTCATACTTTGGCGGTCGCTCCCGTAAAAACCGTATTTACGGGAGTGACCGAGCCTTATTAATTAGCAATTAGCAGGTGTCACGGCTGGCAGGTGAGGTTAGTTTGAGCTCCGAAGATCTTGATATGGCCAAAACACACTATTTGCTATTGCGATTGCTTGACATACATTTAAACAATAATTGCATTTTGTGACTAAGATGCGAATTCACAAAGAAGCGATTTATTAAATTCATCTCTTAACGGGTAGTGGTGAAGTTTGTGTGACTAACAAAAAATCTTCACTATCTTGTATATATTATATAAATAGCAATTGCCCGTGGCTCTACCCCCGAGAAATACTGATCCCAATGCCGCAACCTACAGGAACCTACTCTCAAATCAAAGTCAAATTTCACCCAGATCCATTCAGCCGTTTGAACGTGGTTGAGTAACAAAAATCCAACCTAACTTTTGCATTTATAATACTAGTAAGATTAAGAATGGAGTGAAGTAATTGTTTTTATTTTTAGTAATAATTTATTACTATTTTTAAACAAACAAGTACTTATTTTTCATTTATAAATCAATGTACAACAAGCTAAATAACATTAAGGTCTTAACTGGTGCTATTAATCAAAGCTGCCAGTCTGACGTCACGGAACTCATCAATTGTCGTGTTTTCATCCATGAGTAATAACGCGTCTACATATGTAAGCGAGCATCCGTAATTACAACTCACTTATATGCCATGCCATATTGACAGATACTTACTAAACTAATATTCATTTTGATAATACTTTTTATCATTGTTCACCAAATTCTAAAATAAAATTGCATAAAAACTTGGAATAGAATAGAATAGAAATTTAATATAATGGGTGTATGGGCCGAGATAAAAAAAACTCGGATTTAACCGGGTCCCAACGCAGAAATGATGTTGACGAAATAGTCATAGGTATTTTTATTAACTGTAATATTAAGCGCTTCTACTCTAAGACATTTCCCACAGCGCTTCTACACATCTTGTAATGTAACATCTTTCAAAAACAATTGAACCATAAAAACCACAAAACAAAATCTTTTATAGCTAAAAATCCGCATCAAAATCTGTTTATATGTTCAGGAGCTGAGTCCCGAGAAATCAGGACTCAGCGGTCCCAGCTCCGCCAGAAACTTATGGAGACATGGAGGGTGTGACTTGAGCAACTAAGGTGGGGGGAATCCACCATCGCGGCTGTGAGGCCGGTCATGGAGGAGTGGTTGGAGAGGCACCACGGTGACCTCTCCTACCGTATGTGCCAGAAGTATACCGGACACGGGTCCTTCGGTAAGTATCTGTGGCCCATCCACTGAGAGACAACGCCGCAGTGCCAGCACTGCGAGGATCCTGGCGAAGACACGGTGCTCTACACGTTGGTGGAGTGCCCATCGTGGGCGAGTCAACGCCGGGATCTCGTTGCGGTTCTGGGCGTTAACATTCTCTCGCTGGAGACCATGGTGGGAGCCATGGTCTCCGACGGGAGCATATGACACGCCACCGCCTCTTTCTGCGAGCAGGTAATGCGCGCGAAAGAGGCGGCGGAGAGGGAGCGGGAGAGAACCCTGCCCCCAGAGTTCCGCAGTCTGAAGCGAGGACGCCGTAGAATCGTCTATGCCCGGGACTACCGACCTCCATGATCGGGGCGTGATGACAGCTGCAGTTGGCCGACTCGCCGTCCTTACAGAAGCAGGCCAAGACGGAGGCGTGTCGTGTGTGTCCTACACACGCCTGCCAACTCACCGTCGCGGGATAAAACCTGACCCCACCAGGCGAGGCCGCGGTGGTGGCCAAAGCCCGCCGGTAACCCTGAGGTTATTCTTTCGAGGGCTAACAAGTAGTGCCCGGCAATGTACACTTAGGGAGGATACCATTTGGTTTTAGTCGGTCCGATTCCAACACCACGTCCACACGTAAAAAAAATGTTCTAGAGCTACAATGCCTCAGACAGACATATACACATAAACGTCAAACTTACAACACGCCGTCGTTTTTGCGTCGCGGGTTGAAAACGGGTTCACGTGAAAGAATGTCAAGCTAAGAAAATATATATACGAGACACGAAAGCTGAAAATGCCGCAGTTGCATTATATTTAAATACATTATAAGGTAAAAAAAAAACGGCCAAGTGCGAGTCGAACTCGCCCATTAAGGGTTCCGTAGCAGCAAGTAACATAATAATGTTCTTTTTAAATTTTTTATATTTGAGTTGATTGAATGAAAGGTAAATTGCAGTTTACGATTTATGGCGTATTAAAAACAAGTTGAATTCCTGAGACGAGCTCAGCCGAATACAAGGGATTTTCGATTTTGCGAGGTTTTTTTTCCGTTTTTTTGCGATTTTTTCTTTATCTTGCAATAGTTCACCCCAGCACGAATCTATTACCGAAAACAGCAACTCGATAGCTCATCTCCTTCATACCCAAAACCGTGACAGAAAATTGGCAACGACGACGTCGACGACGTCGACGACAACTCGATAGCAATAGGGCTTTTCTAAAGAAAATCCCTAAAAAAAACTACTTACTAGATCTCGTTCAAACCAATTATCGTTGGAAGTTTACATTGTAATGTACATCATATATTTTTTTTAGTTTTATCAATCTCTTATTTTAGAAGTTACAGGGGGGGACACATTTTACCACTTTGGAAGTGTCTCTCGCGCAAACTATTCAGTTTAGACAAAAATGATATTAGAAACCTCAATATCATTTTTGAAGACCTATCCATAGATACCTGATGACACTACTCTCCTAACAACGTCTAAAGAGAATATGGAACACCTTTTGCGCCACCTTGAATCCACCAGCCTGAATTTTGGACTTGCTATCAACCGGGAGAAGACCAAAATGATGATAGTGAACCGAGCTGAAAATAACGAACCAGATGTCAAAAGCATTGCTAACTGTGAAGTTGTGCAGAACTACATCTACTTGGGTTCTAACATCACCAACAGCGGAGGCTGCGAGGAGGAAATCAGAAGACGTTGCGCTATTACACGATCAGCTGCTGAAAGGCTCTCCAGGATTTGGAAGGACCGCCGGATAACCAAAACCACCAAGGTTCGTCTGATGCGGAGTCTGGTCTTTCCAATTCTTCTGTACGGAGCTGAGACATGGACTCTGAGACAAAAAGAGCGGAGAAAAATAGATGCACTGGAAATGTGGTGCTGGAGACGTCTCCTCAGGATTCCGTGGACCGCGCATAGGACTAATGTCTCCATCCTCAAAGAACTTCACATAAAGGAGAGATTATCGTCGACTGTGCAAATACGAATACTCAAGTTCTTTGGGCACCTGACACGGAATGAAGACTCGATGGAGCGTCTCGTGGTACAGGGCAGAATGGAGGGCAAAAGGTCCCGTGGTCGCTCTCCAACTAGATGGTCGGACCTCATCACCTCCCTAACACAATCCACCATGACCGACTGCTCCCACAACGCAACCAACAGAGAGCGATGGCGGCGCATTGCACGAGCAGCCGTTCATCAGGACCCCCCATCATAACCACGACCACTCTGTCAAGAGTGCACGACTAAGAAGAGAAGAGATCCATAGATACCACACAAGTATGGGTTTGATGAAAAAAAAAATTTTAAGTTTCAGTTCTAAGTATGGGGACCCCCAAAATTTATTGTTTTTTTTATATTTTTGTATGAAAATCTTAATGCGGTTCGCAGAATACATCTACTTAGGAAGTTTCAACAGCATAGATCTTATAGTTTAGGAAAAAAGTGGCTGTGACATACGGACGGACAGACAGACAGACATGACGAAGGGTTCCGTTTTTTGCCATTTGGCAACGGAACCCTAAAATGCACTATTAGATCCGCATAAATCTCTGTTGACGTGGGCGCAAAAACAAATGGATCACCAGCTAATGCAGTGGCGTACTGCGGACAGTGGCGAGCCGGCGGGACTTGATACCATCAATGCGGTCAACGGCATGCGCTCGGTGACCACCAGCCCACTGACCGGACGACCGCCGCCGGCCGTCGCACTTTATGCCTACCCCACTTTAGTGACGTACTCAAGTGTAACCAAGGCATGTACCTTTGCAACTTCCCAAAATCGTAATTATTTGATCGACAAGCTATTGAAGACCAAAACGGAATCCTTTCTACCCTAGTGTATCCAAGAATTTAGGATTTTACCAAATAAAGATAGAAATCAGTAAAATTAGTTCTTTAGTCCTGGTGAGTACCAGTTTTTTTCGTGCAATCCCTTCGGATATCCCCCGCCGGCCAGCGGGGGTGATTATGTCGCGCTTGAACCGACTAAAACCGCACACCGTCTCGGGTCTACAGACGCCGGGGTGTAAGGTTACCCATAGGGCATATCCCTCACACCCCGACTGACCATGGGCCATCTCCGGTTTCGAGATGGCCTCCTCGGGTTTGGGAACCACGGTGTCCCCGTCTTGCCCCAGTTTGGGGGAGGGGCGCTAGCCACCCCACCGTCCCGGCCTGCTTCGTCTGGGGTGACAGGCGGCCTCACCTGCCACCCCCAGGCCTGCGCTCATGAAGGACGGAGGTCGTTAAGCGACCTCCGGTGCCTGAGTCGCCTGCGACGCGTGGCGAGCATGTTGCGGGCTCGGCAGTCCTGGTGAGTACCTTTTTTTTTTTCGTGTGGTAATCCCTTCGGATACCCCCCCGCCGGCTAGCGGGGGTGGTTATATCGGGCTTGAACCGACTAAAACCGCACGCCGTCCCCGATCTAAAGACGCCGGGGTGTAAGGTTGGCCATAGAGCATATCCCTCGCACCCCGACTGACCCTGGGCCATCTCCGGTTTCGAGATGGCCCCCTCGGGTTTGGGAATCACGGTATCCCCGTCTTGCTCCGGTTTGAGGAAGAGGCGCTAGTCTAGTAGAAGCTGGGGTGACAGGTGGCCTCACCTGC
Organism: Cybosia mesomella; assembly: GCA_946251805.1. NCBI lineage: Eukaryota > Metazoa > Arthropoda > Insecta > Lepidoptera > Erebidae > Cybosia > Cybosia mesomella. The sequence goes on along the minus strand of OX276390.1, from coordinate 19,685,539 downwards.
CACCCCCAGGCCTGTGCTCATGGAGGACGGAGGTCGTTAAGCGACCTCCGGCGCCTGAGTCGCCTGAAACGCGCTGCGAGCATGTTGCGGGCTCGGCGGGCCGGGAGAGTTCTAAATCTCTCCCGGAGTCCTGGTGAGTACCTTTTTTTTTTCTCGTGGAAATCCCTTCGGATACACCCCCGCCGGCCAGCGGGGGTGGTTATGTCGGGCTTGAACCGACTAAAACCGCTGAGTATCTATCCCTCCTCTCCTATCCCCAACTTTTTTGTTAGTTTGTCATGTGACGTTATATTTTTATAGATTTCACCTCAATCAAAGACTTGTAAATTACGAAAATCAAATACCAATAAAGAACCAGAATGACAGGATCATTCCAAATGAATATAAGTTATCATAACGCATATCCTTTAATCCGTTAATAATAAATAAATATAAATTATAAAAAGAAATATTTAACAATCAAATTATCTATTTATAAATACTATAAGCTCAACGTTTAATGATTAGTTAAAGTACTTTAAAAATAGAAAGTATTCACTCCCTTAAATTTGTCTGATTTCCAAAATAAATCCGTCGAAATATACGATCGGTTGGTCTGAACAGATGTATTATATTTAGAACTTCGCACTGTTATCTCACCTGCCTTTCCATTCTAGGAATATGTTATTATTCTTGTTCAATACACATAATCAATGAAGACTTTAATAGCTTATCTGGCGTTGGAACAAACACAGCCCACGCGTCGTATCACGACTTCTCTTCAAAATAAAAGCATGGTATAGCCAGCAATGAAATTATTATTTGTGTAAATATACACCGTCTACTGACATTTATTCATACACACAGTAATATCATTATCATCATTTATGCAGCACTCGAAAATATCAAAATAAGTTATGGACAATTTGACAGCTTTTGAGCACAAAATGCCTTCTAGAGTAAGAATTTTTATCTAATGATAATCGAAGGTTGACTCGGTGTACCGTTAACGAATTAAATAGTACAAGATCACCGGTTTCACGCACCAGAGTTAACTATCAGAATTCCCTATTGAGAGAAGATGTGCCACTTTACTGACAACAAGGAACAATACTGAGTAATTTATATCTATTGGTACTCATTGGTCCGGATGTTTGTGTAATTTCTGGACTATTTGACTGATATATTATAATATATTTGGTATGTTGATATGGTATTGTGATGAGTGTCCATTGTAAGGGTTGATAATCCACGAATGCGTAATGGGATGATTTCCTCAATTATAATTTTACAATGAATGTTCGCCTTGTTATAATGCCTAATGTAACATTTGAACGCAATTACCAGCGTAAAAAGATGTCAAATTATATTTATTATTATTTTTTTTAGTTTTCTCATCGTAACGAGATAGCAATATACACATTTAATACCTACTATAGGCTTTAATTATTTATTTATCTGTTTAGATTATTCAAGTTGCAATAATTTCATAAAATTATAACAACTTGAGCAAAGTAGCCGTTGAAGTGATATCGCTGACACTCGCGTTATTATCTGCCACGCTACGCATCTCTTCATAAGTAGCCCAAGGGTGCCGGAATATGAACAGGACCTTATCTTTTTTTTAGTCATTTTCATCTTAAAACTGCCTGTCATCATTTTTATAAGGTATCTTATGCAACAATTTGAATTATGTTTGATATAATAATGAATTACCAGACCGGATTTACTTATATATCAATACTAGCTGGTGCTGATCCCATTCCCACAGGACAGGAGTCCATTCCCATGATAAAAGTCGCTTTATGCTATTTATATATACTTAACTATAATAATCTATCTCTGTATCAAATTGCTTGAACATAACATAACATGACAATAAAATAGGTGATAACAAATATTCACCGTAGGTACTCATCCATCCTCACAACCTTCCACCTTTATAACATTAGTAGGATAGAATGACTGGAATAGACAAGATTATAGTGTTCATCATAATCTTATAATGCAGTTTCTGTACGTATCCGAAGCTTTCGCCTCAGAGCCCGAGGCTCGTTTGCTCCTTTTCCTCGTTTAGGCTAGGCTTATACTGCTTTCATAGCAGCACCTGCCATCTGACCTCCCCCAAGAGTGAATCCTGCACCGTAGCCTCGTCCGTCAATCAGCAGGCGCACTGGCTTGCAGGTGAAATAGACTTGGCGCTCGAGGTCTTGGTGGGGTCCTATACACATTAGATCGAAACGTGCATCATACGCAATTGGCGAATTTTGAACAATGGATGTTAAAATACGGATTGTAGTAACACAAGCCCCACAGTTTTGATCGCCGTTGACTTAGGACTCGGTTTTGATCCTATTAGGTTATGCGTCATGTTAAGAACTTAATCTCTCGGCTGGACTTAAAATACCCGCTTCAAAGATGATATGACTAAAGGATATTAGTAACCGAAATTACTAGTATTCTCCCTAACCCCTCCAGCTAAGCTAGATTGCTTGTATTAGGAATGGGTTCGCGTCAGTTGTGTGATGGCCAGGATTCGAAGCCAGCACCACAATCGTAAGGTCGCCTCCTTAACCACTAAGCTACCGACGCGCGACATACTGATAATAAATCCTCCTATTTGAGGCAGATCCGTTCAGTCGTTAGAGCGTGATTGGTTAACAAACATCCAAACATCTTCACAAGCTTTCACATTTATAATATTATTAGTAGGAAGTAGGATAGGAAAGTAGAAAGTACGATAGTAGTATATGTAGTGGATACTTGGGTGTGCCCTCTCCCACCAAGATCTTCGGGGTTCAAGCTAATCTTACCTGCAAGCAGATACACCTGCTGAAAGATGAACGAAGCCCTGCCACAGAATTACCTCTCGGGTTGGGAAGTCAGACGGCAGACGTTCCCGTATAAGCCAAGATAAACCAAATACGGGGTAGGAGAGCAGATTTTGGACTCCAAAGTACAAACTTTGGATGCAAACGGGATTGACGCTCTGAATGATAATTAAAAAAATAACAGTAGGTACCTTTTTTTTTTTATTTTTTTTTTTATCGTGCGGAAATCCCTTCGGATACCCCCCCGCCGGCCAGCGGGGGTGGTTATGTATCATTGAGGGGTGCGACTGGTTGGATCACCTCCAAGTTTGATGCACCCTGGGCAACGTGAGCGATGACGCATCATTGATTGCTCCCCTGTAGTAGCTGGCGTCAACGTCAACGGCCAAGAGTCTGACCAACCGGCCCTTTTCAGGGCCAGCTGACCCCATTGCACGAGGGGGTCGGGGTATGGCGGGCATGCAAGGCCCGCGAGGGTGGGGGCCGCTCCAGGTACCCCTCTGCTGTTATCAGAGGGGACACTGCGTATGGCCCAGGGTCAGTCGGAGTGCGAGGGATATGCTCTATGGGTAACCTTACACCCCGGCGTCTGTAGACCCGAGACGGCGTGCGGTTTTAGTCGGTTCAAGCCCGACATAACCACCCCCTCTGGCCGGCGGGGGGGTACCCGAAGGGATTTCCGTACAAAAAAAAAGGTACCTATCATTGAAACAATTGGACAATTCTAAATTATTTATTCAAAACAACTTGAAACTATGGCTATTTAAAATGTCTTTTCCTGCCAAAACTAAGTATATTTCAAAGTGTAATGAAAATGTATCGTTAAATATTGAAAATGGAATTCGATAATCATAAATTCATTTTTTCAGAAATTAACTCTGTAAAATTATAGATACAGTGTTAAAGCAACATTGTTTTAATCAATTTGGTGTCATAATCCATTAGTTCTACCATCCATTATTTTGGCTACAATGATGACAACAACAATAATATCATACCTACATTCATTAAGATATACCAGATACTTTAGTAATATAGACATCAATGCCTACATTATATAGTATAACTAATATTTGAAACATTAAATCAATGCTAACAATTTCTTCATATAAAAAAAATACATTGAGACCCGACTTGAGAAATCGAGGCCGTGCAGCCTCAGCTCCGCCAGGTGTCCGTAGTGGAGTAGAAGGAACTACTTGGGTGACCAAGCGTCTTAGTAGCGGCGGTAAGACCCATCATGGAGGACTGGCTAGAGAGGGAGGCCGCAGCACGGGTCCGGAAGAGACTCAGGTCTCTCTCGATCGGCGAGGCGCGTAGGCGACTCAGGCGTCGGAGATCGCTAAACGACCTCCATCCTCCATGAGCGCAGGCCTGGGGGTGACAGGTGGAGCCACCTTGTGAAACTAGCAGAAGCAGGCCGGCGCACTCCGCCACCTTCCGCCCCCTCCCCCTTTTCCCGGGGACAAGACGGGGTCACCGTGGTTCCCATACCCCAAAGCGGCCATCTCGAAACCGGAGACGGTCCTGGGTCCGCCGGGGTGCGAGGGAAATGCCTTATGGACCCACCTTACACCCCGGCGTCTAAAGACCCGAATCGGCGTGCGGTTTTAGTCGGTTTGAATCCGACATAACCGTCCCCGATGGCCAGCGGGCGATTTACGCACGAAAAAAGAAAAACATGTGGCTGTCCCACTGTTGAATTTTTCCAATTTCAATTTACATTATCAATTTAGACGATGGAAAAGATCTGTATGAACTATGAACTGTAATACACAGTATATCCATAACTTTGTGTATAATGTTATGCTGACGTCTGTGTTCTACCATTCTCTTTAACTTTGTACAAAACGACACCATATAAACCCTCACGGATACCATCTTCTCGAGAACACAACGAGGCAGCGCGAGTGTGACGCCCGTGGTGTTGCGCACGTCCATAGGCGGTAACCGGTAACCGCTTCCCATCAGGTGGGCCGTCAGTTTGTCTGTCACCTGAGTGGTATAAAAAAAAACTCCCTGGAATTATACTAACTAGCAACGACAGAATCTTCTATCTGTCTACCTAAGACATGAGATCACTAATGCCCCTGGTCGCAGCCATATCTAATCCCCCCAATAAGTATATGGTATATTTACAGATCGAAAGAATCCCTTTCCGTCTACCTTGTTAAAAAGCACCAAAGTACCCGTCTCGGTAATAGATTTCTCTCCTCAAAGAACTGGGTTCACCCGTAACTGAAAATGAAAACTGAATTTTGCTATCGAACACCGTACAACACTAGGCTGCCCGTACAGGTCACGTAATTCGCCTTGCGGTCCTGTCATGAACAGGCCTATAATTAAAATGCACATGCAATAAACGACTTCCTCCAGCTTACGATGCCATGTACCTACTAAGCGTATTTTGCGGGCACATAAATTGTGTTAGCTAAGTCATAAGTAAGAAAGTGTTTTTGTTTCAATTTATTTTAACTGTAGGTATTATTTGTGATGGTGCTGAAAATACGTTTAGAAATACATATTTGAAACCTGAGTATAATTGACTACCTACTGTAAATAGGGTAAAAGGAAACAACAAAAAGTTAGAAGCAATTAGTATGTTAATTTTTCATAGTCACTGACTATGAAAAATTAGCATACTAATACATTTAAGAAGTCAACAAATACACGTAGTTTACAATATTTTTTGTTACGGAAAGGCTCTATGAGTTCTACGACACTAGGAACTCAATCAACTTTTCACTTAATAATAATCTTTCTGAGGTGCGACTGTCGGATGCGGAAGACCGGATAAGGTGAAGCGGGGTATCTTGCAGGGTGACTGTCCGAGTCCACTGTGGTTTATTGTTTGTCCTTGAATCCTCTAAGCACATTGCTAGATAAGTCAGGGACGGGCTTTCAGCTTTGGTGAGGGGGCCCGAAGGTGTCTCACCTGTTCTACATGGACGACCTCAAGTTGTTTGCTCCAAACACTGCAGGTCTGATGCGGCTGCCAGATATCACTTGTGATTTCAGCGGCAGCATCGGCATGGAGCTTGGAGTGGACAAGTGTGCGGTTCTTCATGTGGAGCGAGAGAAAATTGTCTCATCGGATCGTATACCAGTATCCGGTGGGGTGCGCCTTCGTTCACTCTCCGAGGGTGAAACATAACGGTACCTGGGCATGTCGCAGAATGTGGGTGTCGACGCGGCGGACATCAAACAGGCCGCATGCGATGAGTTTTGGGTACGTCTGGTAAAAGTGTGTAACAGCCTTTTATCGGGCGTGAACAATGTGTAACGAAACGAACTGGACGCCCTGGATGGAAGAGTCCGCGCAATTATGACCCTCCATAGAATGCTCAACCCGAAGTCTTCGGTTATGAGATTGTACATCCACAGGACAACTACAGGAGGTACATACTGAGGGATGGAACGGTGGTTGTTTGTCGTTTGTGCCACCGTCCCGGTGAATCTCTCAGACACGTGACCTCCGGTTGTACAGTGCTTGCTAACACTGAGTATCTGCACAGACATAACCAAGCAGCCAGGATACTGCACCAAGAGCCCTTGCCCTTAAATACGGCCTCATCGAACGGCTGCCCTACTGCAAGTACTTACCCGAGGCCGTACTTGAAAACGACCGCGCCTAGCTCTATTGGGACCGGTCCATCATCACGGATAGGACTATTCTTGCGAATAGGCCTGATATCGTGCTGAGGGACCAGGCACAGTCACGGGTATTTCTTGTGGACATCACTATCCCCTATGAGATAAAAAGACCAAATATCTGGACCTAGCGCACGAGGTTACCGACATGTGGAGGGTGGGGTCCACAGAAATAGTCCCAGTTGTGATCTCAGCGAATGGTTTGATCCCAAGGAGCCTCTCAGTCCATCTTGAGAGGCTCGGGATCGGTGGGAAGTCGGTGGCGGCCCAGATGCAGAAAGCGGTCTTGCTAGACAATATAATATATGATAATAATAAATCGTTTATTGACCAAAAGTACTTAAATCTAGTTACATATACGCTGACCACCAAACTAGATCTTTGCAGATCTGTGCTGTGGCAGTCAGGCTCACAAAACCTTCGTGGTTGTTTTAACAATAACCAATATTTAACTTATTTATATCTAACAGTAAGTAATTAATTTTGTATGTTTGTGTGTGTGTGTGTGTATGTGTGAGTGTATGTGTATGTGTGTGTGGGTGTGTGTGTGCGTGCGTGCGTGTGTGTGTGTGTGTGTCTGTGTGGCGAGTGTGCTCGTGTGTTTGTGTGTGTGTGTGTGCTTCAATTAATAAGTGTCACCTACTTACATTACAATATGGGTTTGATATAATTTTCTGTTGTTGAGCAACAATGCCCGAATAGTCCGGCGGCTCCTCTGCCAATCGCCCTAACGCCCCGGCCGACTGTTGCCCACCTCGCCGGGGTTATCTTGCCGCCTCTCCCAAAATAGGGGGGAGGCGTGAAGTACTTTAATGGAAATAATGAATAATATATTTGTTTTTTTTTATATAGTGTATTTAAAAATATAACTTAAATGTATTTTAAACTTAATAAAATAATAATAATAAATGCGATGCCTAGGTAGATACATAATTTTTCTATGTAATATTTCTAGGTTTCTAGGTTTCCCAAGTCAAAATATTCAAATATCGAGTAACCGAGGCTTTAAACTACTGCATGTAACGTAGGTATACTATGAAATTCAGAATTTCAGTGATTCGTGATGACAGATTAGGTAGGCACCTATTGCGGATATGGCACAAAATAGTTGGCTTTATACTACACACAAGTTCGCTCAAATGTTCAAACATGTGTTCAAATTATGTGTTTTTGTTCACGCCAACATAAGTCTCTGGTCAAAGTTGGTTCAAAGTATACAGAAAAGGCTCTATTCGAATCGAACTAAAGATAAAGTAATCATAATTATCCTTAAAATTCTTATTACAGTTAGACGGTAGCACACATGCTTGCAACATTGAGCAATGTGGCGGTGGAGTTGGCCGTAACATGGCGGAGGCGTTATGGCGTATTCGGGGTGGACGTACGCGCCTCCTCACGGCACTCGGTGACGATGCAGATGGACACTACCTTAATAGCATTGCACCTGGACTCCTGTTAGATGGTAAGCATTAATTTCTATAATACAAGTACATCTCAATCTACCCCTAATGCCAGGAATCGGCGGAGGTGGCATGTCTAGATAATGGTTACCTAGTTACCCACGTAGCCTGACGCCGCACAACATTTTTTGTGCCTGATTCACAATACCATTTTTTTTCGTGCGCAAATCCCTTCTGATACCCCCTCGCCGGCCAGCGGGGATGTATGTTATTATCTTAATAATGAAGAGGTACATAAGATCACACTCTGATATGTAGATAAGGTGTAGAATAATAAATTAAGCTTTTATTTCAGGGTGTGTCATTAAAGGCGGTCGAACATCATCATATGCAGCCATATTAGATTCGCGTGGCGAGTGTCTTCTTGGCCTTGGAGATATGGCACTACACAATCACATCACTCCAGAACTCGTACGTACTTTATGCCATATAAGCCCCGGGGTACCGCACGACGGCGAATCGCAGTTTATTGTTTGGGTTACCAGTTAAAAAGGTTCATGCAAAAATATTATAGATGTGCTAACTTTCAAAGCGATCGATCAAACGGTATTCAAGCAGCTAAAAGTGACGAAGGCTCTATATAACAAGATTCCTACCGGCTTCCCTTCAATGGTTTATTTGCACTTCATCATCATCCGAGCGCCAATCTCGGTTGCATCCAAAGCTTGCACTACTCCTCCTTTCCATGATTTCCATGGCGCCAGGGCCTCGTCAAATCTTATCCATACACCCTAAATCATATCACCTACCTACGTAGGTAATTAGGATAACTTTATTATACCCAAGATATTTGCCCTGAATTTTCAGATGATAGATAGGGTAGACCGAGGGCAATAGTAACATTTTTTGCTTTTGAGTCTGTAACTCAGAAACTGTACATTTTAATGTAATATTAAACATACCACCGGAAACCTTCATCTTTTGGCTTGAATAATTTGTTACACAAGCCGGCCTAAATGATGAAGAACGTATTGAAAATTATACTTGAACACAAGGATGTCGAGTGTAACTATTGCCCCCGGACACGGGTTAATTGTACCAATAATTATTAAGACAATAAAAAATAAACTAAAGATGTTATGCTTACAAAATTAACATTTATTGACAGTCTCATTATTAAAAAATCAGCCTTATTCTTATTAGGAACCATAATCCGTTTTTTTTTTGTATTACAATAGAAACAAAAACTTAAATAACTAAAATCACAAACTTCTTGTGCTTTGGTAAACAGGCAATCAAATCTCTATGAAAACTCAACGTAATTAGCATAATCTTTGAATGGAAAGCAAGAATTAACTTAATAACATTTCAAATAGTGATAATTTTCAATTATTAAAATTTGTATGGCGTTACTATTCCCCCCTGGTACAATTGTACCCGCCATCATTATTTTTAATAATATTTTTTTTAAATATTCTTAATTAAAAAGTAAATAAATTACCTAGTCGACATTTACTCTGAATCTGGATCACAAATTTTGACAAACGTAATTTAATTCTTGTGGTGAACAAGCTTCGTGAGCGCACATTTTGCATTCTGTGCATTGAACGCCAAGTTTCTGCTGGCTGGTGGCGAACGACTCCATGCAGACAAGACAGAAACAATCTTCTTCGTTTTCAGAGTCTTCCGTCTTCTTTGGTTTTTTGTTTTTTTTTACGGGTTGGGGTTAGTTGTACCATGGGGTTGATTGTAACGTTTGAATTGACCCCGCTGCGGGTGTTACAGTTGTCCTTTTCGGCCACATTTTATAAAACACAACACACCTCATAGAAAAAAAAAAAGCTACAGAAAAAGTGAATTCAACAAGCTTGATAGATGTAGAAATGGTTGAGAGACTTACATTAGCAATAAAATGCATGATATTTCATTGATTAGTCACTAAAAAGATCGATAAAACTTACTTTGATAGGCCGAAATCACAAAATCCTCAGTCAAGACGATCGTTTGGGAGCGTACGCGCCGGCGACTGGTGGGCCGTTGGGGACCAAGGTCACGCGTATCCTTGCTCTCACACATGCGTGCGTTGCTTAGCAACCGAGTTATTCGCTTTGTTACTATTGACCCGTGTTACTATTGCCCTCGGTCTACCCTACTTAGTTGCTTTCTACAAACGAAGGTACTTCGTACGTTCTTCAATGAAATAAAAGCATCTTGGTTTTCTTTTTTAGGTTAACAAGCATATGAAAGCTCTGGAAGACTCACCGCTAATAGTCCTTGATGGAAACGCTCCCCAAGATACTATTGATCATGTATTAGCTGTGTGCGAACGACTCAAAAAGCCAGGTAAGGTTGAAGAAATAAGTAAAGCATGAATAGGTATATGTTAATGGTTATAATAAACGTATACCTAGTACGAGTATAATGCCCGTATTCACAAGTAATAAGAACCTACCATAGATAAGTATACAGTATCTGGCTTTTGATTTGGCATGTCGCGGACAAGAGTGAGAGACCGGTTAGGATCCGCTTAGAGCTTGATACCTATATTTATAGAGTAGTTGAAGCCGAAACTATAATATTTAAAAACCACAAATGGTTTTAACTATATAAAGGTATCAATTTGTTTTTTTTTTCACATTTAACGATTTATTTCACGTTTTTACATTTTAAGAGCCATTGCTTCCGGAACTACCTTCTGACTAACTGCTATCACTATTATTACATCATGGCTGTAAAACGTCCAAAGAGCAAAATGATGGACCGAAATCTGTTTCTCTTACATATCACAACGGGTCTGATATGTAGTTTCGTAGTTACGTATGCTTGAGACGCACGCTGCTTCGAAAAAAAATTCAAGTGGTACGCCCTTCGAAAAGCCGTTGTATCGAAAATCGCTAAATCGAATGACGGACTCGCGCACACGCTGTCTCGACATTCCTTATATGTGTGGTACGCTCGATCGATAGTCACGTTATCGAAATCCAACTTCCCATCCAGTGAATCCGACGCTTCGCCGGCCGCTGCCGCGGCGCGCTCGCTCGGCTCGCGCTCTGTTGGGGTCACAGTTCTAACCTAACCTAACCCAGAAGCGCCGGAACCACTAGTAACTCTAATAGGTACTCTAATCGCAACAATGGATATGATATCTGTTGTTGCATATTTAGCTACATGTTCATTTCATCATTAAGTATAATGGAAAAAAACAGGTCTATACAAATAAGATGATTAAAATAAAGTTTTTTCATTAAAATATAATTTATTTAATAAAATATCAGTACATTAGTGCTCATCCTTGGAATGTTGCATATAACGAGATTATGGCTAGGACGGATTGGTTATACATATTGATAGCACTTTTTAATTTTGCTAACAAGACTTTGAACAAGGCACTTAATTAAGTAAGATAAAGGTGCCATAATTTTTAAATTCAAAACTTATTTTGCGTCACAAAACAATAACTAAAGCAATATACAAATAAAATTATACTTAAAGTACACATAGACGTCAATTCAATTCGTCTTAAATAAAAATAAACTACAAAAATCTTACAAACTAACGTGTCTAAATGCAATTACTTAGGTATACCTAAAAACCCATAATTATTCATTGTATTCTTACCACATGTAAATAGTAAAATGCGAAAAAAATACTAGAGAATGTCAAAAATCCCACAATACAAATTCATGCTAAAGTTTACTTACTCATATATAAATTATTTTATATATTTTGATTACGTACGGACTTAGGTACAAAATAATTGCTTCTAATAACCATTCAGAAGGCACTGCATTTTTTTTTAATCTTATCATTTAGATAAATTTAAAATTCGAATTAAAATAATGTATGGTTACCACAAAATACTTTTGTAGTGCTACGAATAAGTACAGAACGGAGGGATAAATTAATAAAAGTATCAACATTTACATACATTTACTTCGACACAATTATTTCATTGTGATAATCAGGCACCCTCGCTCATTATAGGTACGTGCATAATAATATACGTGAAGTACCAAACTGTGTTGGGTGATAATCGCGTGAAAAATATGGCCTTAGACTTTGCAGCTATTCACAAATTTGTTGATTAATGAACAGTAAATTAAAACATTAGGCCTACCAGGAAACATCCGCAGTTGCAGGTCGAAGTATTGGGCAATCGGTCCTATGGAACACATATTTTGTCCCGCAATCGGAGTCCAAGACGGAATGTAACACTACGTTCGGCCTAAACCTTACCAGAAGAAATCCGAAGTGATTTCTGGGTACCAACATGGCTAAATGCTACATATTTCGTATGTTTTGTGCCCGAAGTTTAGGATGTTTCATGGTAGCCTCCCAGTTAGTTTCTTAGTTTAGTGTTAGTACAGATAACTGTTAACAGCTATTTGTGTGACATTGAAATGATATAGGTAATATGTTATTAGATGCGAAAAAGTATTAAAGTAATCTCGAAATACTTAAATTATTTTTAAACAATTATTTTATGTAGTGTATGTCTTGTATACTGTATAGCCTGGAACTACTCAAATTAAAATCGCTTTTAACGAACCTAGGGAGACACATTTTATCTAAAGCACAGATTTTTTCTTAAACTAAGATCGTGTATTAAATTGTGTTTGAATTAACATAAGAAACAGTAGGCGTACCATGTAACGTACCTCCGAAATTGCGGACTGAAAATTCGGGTAATCGGTACCATGAAACGCCACTTATCCGGCAATCGGGCCCCGAAGACGGCACATGACAGTTCATTCGGCCTAAATCCTACCATGAAATGACCTGAATACGCAAAATTCAGAATTTTGACTACCGGCAAAAAGAGAATTTAAATGAAAACACGTTTATCATAATCCAATACATAGTATGTAATAGCAATACGTAGTTTTCTAATATGTTGGTTTATAATAGTTCATTCTTTAATAAAAATATATTGTGAATGAAAACCTCCTTGATGGTTAATTCAGATCCAGACATACTTTATGGACCCGACCGAAAGAACGAAATCCGAAGTAACTTCATAGTACCGAAATGAGACTTCTAGTGTTCGTGTTTCGTGCGGGCCCGCAATTGCGGATTTACATTCATCCTAGGCCCACAGATTGAAGACTTAGAAGCTGGGGTCAATCATCTTATATTAAAAAGAGAGAATACAGAACTGGCGCTTAAAAACAGTCAGTCAAAACTGGAATAATTCGATTATGTGAACGCAAATAAGAGTACAGAGGGCATGCACCAATCAATGAGTGCCAAAGAGAATAAAGAATTATTTCTGTTACACTACGCAGTCGTTATCGCGTTAGTATTAACATATTTACCTTTTTTAATATAAAATAATTGGCTGGGGCGTGCCTTGTGAAGTCAATATGTTACTTTTATCTAAATTACATATAGCCCAGCTGACGCTGTTGTTGCAGTTGATCTCGTAACTGGTGCAGTGCACGTTCCGGTTGACTGTGTTGTATCTGAGCAACCAAGTTCCGAGCTCCTGCACGCAGTTCATACAGTTTACGTGACTCTAGGTACAGAAGAATTGCTGCGGCACCTGTTACAAAAAATATTTTAGGGTGAAAATAAAGTTGACCCCAATAAACTTCAAAAACCAGCCAAGTGCTAGTCGGACTCGCGCACGAAGGGTTCCGCACCGTTATCTATAAAAATGCAAAAAATAAAAATCACGTTTGTTGTATGGGAGCCTCCCTTCAAAAAATGTTTTATTTCAATTTAATTATTTATTTTTTAAGTGAATATCTAACTAACTATTCTGTAAATATTTCCAGCGTCTACGTCTTACCGTTATCTATATCAAGCAAAAAAAACACGTTTATTGTTAGGGAGACCCCCTTAAATATTTATTTCTTCTGTTTTTTAGTATTTTTTGTTATAACGGCAACATAAATACATCATCTGTGAAAATTTCAACTGTCTAACTATCATGGTTCATGAGGTACACGGACGGACCGACAGACAGACAGACAGACGGACAGTCTCGGTAATAGGGTACCGTTTTACCCTTTGGGTACGGAACCCTAAAAATCAGAGATGGATGAATAATGACTAAGCACGGGTGGCGTAAGGGGTATATTGGGCCCCACCAAGATCTTCTGGGCCCAAGACAACCTCAGCTGCAAGTCGCTACACATGCCGCTTGGCGGACGAGACTCTTCTCTCGAGGTTGAGGCGGATACAGATATTGCCAGGCATGTGCTCATTGCGATGTGTGGACGTTCTAAGTCGTGGCTAGACTAAGTATTAGAGTTAACGGGATATTTACCATGTGTTTCTAAAAGTGTCCGATATTTCGGCACTGTTGCAAGCGCCTTGATCACGGAGGAACTGAAGATAGCGGTTAACGGTGAACGAGTTTAAGAGTAAATATATCGATCTACCCTCTTTCGTACTCGTCTCAGGGTAGGGTATGGTCAAAAAAAAAGAGGGTAAATCGATATATTTACTCTTAAACTCGTTCACCGTTAACCGCTATCTTCAGTTCCTCCGTGATCATGGCGCTTGCAACAGTGCCGAAATATCGGACACTCTTAGAAACACATGGTAAATATCCCGTTAACTCTAATACTTATGTTAGTGACCATGATAGTTTAAATACCTATATCGTGGCTAGACTGTACTACAGGCATTCGTGTAGCACATACCTCGCCACAATTGAAGGTGCATACGTGCAACAACGTGCGAAGTTTGGCTTACTACGGTAAGCCAAACTTAACTTCGCACGTTGTTAGGTCGACACGGGCATACGTCTGGCGATCTGAGCTTTCGCTGGTCTTATTTTAGTTTTAACGAGGTGTGCTTGGCAAGGCCTTGTGGTGGCATGGTGCATTGATAAGTCAAACGGCAGTCGCTCTCGTAAAAGCCAAGATAATAGATCCATAAGGAAAGGAGGATTAGAGTGGACCCGGGCCAAAGCTTTGGATGCAACCAGGACTGGCGCTTGGATGGTGATGATAATGATGTTGGCGTAACCTTGCCAACTGTCACTACCTGGAGTGTCGGAGGCATATAAGCGTACGGCCTATAGTATAATAAGTAGACATCGCAGTCTATGAATACTAGGAAAAGCAAGCATGTCAATTGTGCAATGCAGAACCATTTTATACACTTTTTGAAGAAGTCATACTAGTCTCTTTCAAATCCCAAGGCAGCCATAACACAATTAGAGTGCCTGCGGGAAGATAGTCTTTCATAGTGTGTAGTATGTAACCACTCTAGTTTTAAAGCGTTAGGATGAACCTTCTGCAATAGTCTTACGTCACGATAGGATTTTTTTCTTATTTTTTAAATGGAATTAAGTTACACATATGAACAAGCACTTACCAAATAAAAAGAATGCCACTACCGAAAAAGCGTAGGACCATGACAAGACATTAAACGACGGATAAAGAAGCCAATCGCGGCGGTAGCAGTTGCCGCCAAATATTGCAACTGCCAAGAATAAACATACACCTGGAAAGATATAGTTACTTTAAATTATCTATACATATAATAAAATCGTCACGAGATGAAAACTGTTCATTGAATATTTTTTCAAAAAAATAATTGGAACGATACCGATGCCGAAAATTTGATTTTTAGAATTTTTGTTAGTTTTGGCTACTTTTTATCATCGATCTCCATGCATCACTTGAAAACCGCTTAACAGATTCAATGGAAATTTTGCATGAACATTCTTCTAGGGTATGGTCATAAACTGTATTTCATCATGCTATTATGAGTGTGATAGGAGCAGCAGGGTAAAATCGACCAAATCTATTATTGATCATTCCTTTACTATTACAAAGAAGATCATCACGAAATTCTGCAGTTCGATAAAACTTGGCAATAGTCATTCGGACTATAAAGCATGAAATGAAATACCAGCAAAATATGAAATATCGAAAATACAGAGTTACCTATGTGTAAAAGATAGTTAATTAGAGACTCAACCTTTGATAATAAATATTGTCATTAGAGAACTAGGTAGAACTTATTTCGATGCTACATGTAAACATCTATTTCTTCATGATAAATGAATGAAAATATAATGATAACCTAATACATGTTGGGTTTGAAACTGCAGAAGTAAACATACCTTGATCTATTCCGAATTTAACACGGACAAGGGTTTATTAAGATAACATAGACACAATATAATAATAGATTTCGGGTAATGGCAATCAAATTACAATATTGTACACACAAAAAAGACACTAAACAAAATATCCCTTATTGATAACTGCATACCTCCATAATTTACAAATCAATTTCATAATGTGTGTTTGCACCTACTATTAATGTTTAGCTTGTAAGACTAACACAGTCTTAAGTAAACTCAAAGGGTCACCACATGTCCACAAGCTTTAGATGTATGGCAGTAGACTGAATAAGAGCCACTTCTTCAATTAAAACACTCATAAAAAATTAAATACTGAAAAACACTTACTGGATGCAGCCACCATGATGAAAGCCGAGGTCACAAAAATCCACTCATAACGTAGCACACTGCGCAAAGGCCAGCGCACAATGACACATGCAAGCAATACTTGAGATGTAAAAGATAGTATCAAAGCCACTGTAACAAAGAACTGAACCGCCATCAACCAGCCAGGTAGGAGCCATTCTCTAATCACATAGAATTCCTGGAAAATAATTATTAAAATTAAATTATATTAAAATTACACAAAAGGAACTTTAATAAAATCTATTTCAACTTATAGTAAGAGTGCTCTTCATTGCATAACTATAAGTCTTTGGTCACAAAGGTGTACTGTGCTTCCATAACTTTTATGCTCAAGTGATTTTGTCTAACCATCTGGCTGCTACTAGTAGGGAAAGTTTCAAGCTACAACTACTTAATTAGGATTAGACCCCAATCTAAGCATTACGAATTCTTAGATGAGTTGCGCTTTGTGAATAATTCCCTCGCTCAATTATAATTTTCCTAATATTTTCATATATCATAGAAAAAGTTATAAATGTCATATTAAATCACATAAAATAGAAAATATTAATATTTATATAAAATATAAATTACACAAAATTGAATGACATTTTGTGTAAGTATAATGTGAATGATATACTTCAAAATTAGAACTTGAAAAATCTCATTTTTAACATATAATTTATTTTTAATCAACATAGTTACTATGTACCTGCTGGCGAATTTCTAAAATTCTGCTTCTACAAGTGTCAATTACTCTGTTTAGTAAACTTTGTTTTCTAACTGTACATGTTGCATATATGGATAAAAACAAACAGTGTACTATGGATAAGATATGTACCAAAAAACTGAAAGTATATTTTCTAAAGTTTCATGATTTAAACTATTTGAAGAAATATCTCACCTCACTAAAGATGTAGTGACATCCATCGAACAATTTGTCAAATTGGTATGAGGGGAAACGAAAACGTTCGAAACAATACTCCCATAAACCCATGTGTTTGAAACTTGAAAACATTTCGGGATAGGACTCTATCCAGTATGGGCCGGCAAACGACAAAAGTAGAAATAAACCAGCCACGTAAGTGATGCTTGCACCAATGAGCGTGGCATCTGAAATTTAATACAATAATAATATAGATTAGTCCTATAAAGTCGATATCAAATCTAATGTTTTGAAAAAGAAAACCATTAAATACAGGGCGTGACCAAGTTTACATTACTTACTTGAAGCTTTGGGATAATCATTATGAGCAGTCATATTTATTTTTATTCAAAATCTTTAAAAATTCTAAAGAAAAACCATATAATGCTACTTTAAAACGATAAATTGGAAGAAAACAAGGAGAATGATCAGTTCAATTCAATTAACAAATTTGACATTCATGACGTTTATTTCATTTAATTAAATAGACCGACCGCTACGTTCCGTTCTATAGTATATTTTTGTAGTATTTGTAGGGCACTGAAAACACAGACTTATGATTATATGATAACAGACCGAACATTCCCGATTTCTTTTGACGCTTAATTTACCACATTAGCTACTTAGGTAAAGAATGAAAAGTCCTTAGAAAGCTACAAATTCGTGTCTTCTTTCATAGGGCTGCCAATTTTTTCATAAGTATAATAATTCTGACAGTAGCGATTTTCGACGTTTCAGATGAATTAAATAACAAATATCGACGATAGTTTTTATATACCTAGTAATAAGGATTCAAGTTAAAATGAAGAATGCCAAATTTAGGGAGCGGAGGAAATGAGAGCGGACTTGTGTAGTGAGCATACAGTTGTGCACAACAAAGCACCAACATAGTCATTAGGAACTTTAGGAAGATGTTAACTGGATTGAGGGACAAACTTAACGTTACTATTGGAAAACTGCTGCCCTGATACATCGACAAAGGTGGCGGTCAGTTTACCAACTGCAAATAAATTTCGACCATCGGTGCATCCTGCCTGTTATGACTTACCTACCGTGTCGAAACGTGAACACTGAAAGTGGGGCTAGCTCATAAACAGGTGCGTAGCGGCTTAAGAGTACGCTGTGCCACAGGCTGTGCTTGTAGCATCCAACATAGAACTAAAGTTACCGACATAGCTCGTAGAATAAATACACTGTTATGACTGTTGGGGCAAGCGAGTCGTAAGAGTAGATGCCGTGAATCAGCCATAGGACGGTGGACGCCTCCAGCCCGATGCATTGAACTAAAATTCTAATAGGATTCTTTTGTGTTGTAAATAGACATCTTCGACGTTGCTGATTTCTGACGTCGTTATAACTGTCGTATTACCATACCTACCTACTATTATTATACGATATACGAAATATATAAAATCCGTTCCCGCAGGGGTGAACGCACAGGCAGATTTCGTGAAGCAATTAATATTATTTTATTAACATGTTTATTTTTTTTTTGTCGAAAACGGTAACTTTTAGCGAAAAACTTTTCACACATTTATTTTAGACTTAAAAATGGCCTATCGATTAAAAATGTTTCCGCCGGCAAGAATGTTCACCGGTTAGAAGTTAGGTTTCCCCCCCCCCCCTCCACTTTGAGTTAAAGTTTTAATCTTATTGGTTTAAAATTAAAAGTTGTTCGTATTCATGTATACTATGGGATAAAATTAGAACGGTTCGAATATCTTTCATGGAACGTGAAATTTTGAGGAAAAACTGATTTCACAAAAAGTGAGGCCCTACCGTCCCCTTAGGCCGGATTCCACCCGTTCACGAACTTAAACTAAGTTTACACCCAAGCAATTTTTGACCGCAGTTTGAAAGCGATCGGGGCAAAAATGCGACTGTGAGAGTGCCGCAAATTTTGGGAAGTGGAACCATACATACATATATATATATATATATAAACTTTTTGACCAGTGGTCGTTTCGGACTCAGGGGGTCATAACTAGAATCCTATGAAGATTTTTTTTTTAAATTCGACAGTAGTCAAGAAACCAATAGGTAGATCGATTTCATCGAAATCTACCTAATATAACATAACATAACTTCACGCCTGTATCCCCGAAGGGGTAGGCAGAGGTGTATTACACACCCATATAATATATACGAAAGAAACTGTGTCTGCCTGTTTCCTTTTCACGCCTATAACACTGCACTAATTTGCTAAACTTGGACATACTTAGAGATATTTTCCCTGATCTCACAGTCAAACTGTTTGTACGGTTTTGTGGGACAATGTGTTAGTTCGTAAGATATACATGTACTTGCTATAAATAAATAATAAAATAAAAATAAATGTAGATAGCATTATAAGAACATTGGACAAATAAGTATCCAATGTTCTCAAGTCAATATTACGATAAAGGGTTGCGAAAAATTGCAACGACTAAGGGTTTCCAGGTGGATTCATGAGCAGCAGCTAGTTAATATTTTTTTTTTGTAAAATCTGACTAAGTGAGGAATTATGCCTGCTGGAAAATAATTGTTAATGACCGTTGTTCATGACAGCCTACCCCTAGTACGGTTCCGAATAGACTGCCACTACTTGGTCTGACTTCAGTGGACTGTATGTTGAGATGTTGGTCGAAGAATGAAACACTTTGGATGAGTGGCTTGAATGACGTCAGCGAGGCATTGGATGGTCTTGGCCCAGCACTACCCTTGATGTACTATTTCCTGTTGAGCTTCCTTGTTCTTGACCGCGTACTGAGAGAGAGAGTGAGAGTAATTTCCTAACAAATCGTCCCTGCTTTTATAGTCTTTGATAGTGCTGGCCTGCGATCCAAACTACCTCACCCCCGCATTTCCATTTATTCATGTAACTTACATTTTACATATTAATCATAAACTATATATGTATACCTGTAGCAATAAGAGTTGCACAACAATAGGTATTTACGCCTGTACCGCGCGAGGTCGGGCCGCTGAATGACGGGCGGAATGACCCCTTAGACGCCTACCCCTCAGACTTATATATGGCCCCTGCCTCCCGCGAGCTACTATATAATAAAATGGTACGAGCCGGGGGAGCGCATATTCGCTTCTCACGTCGTGGGAGGCAGTCGCGGGGCGTAATTAAGCTTACATACTAGTGTACAATGTCGTCTTTCCTATTTTTACGAAGTTATGTTAGAATCGGAGTAATGCATAGTCGTAATTATATTTGCTACTTATGATTTTCAGGGAGTAGACTTTCTTTATTAAATTTGGCTCTAACATACTTAATTACTCAGAAAAGTAACTCATAACAGTAGTAAGCTATTTATCTTAGCTTATTATTAGAATAATTACATAATTACGTTTTAATTTACGTAAACCTAATATTTTCATAATTCATTCATTACATTCACGCTTACTTATTTACATGTCACTGGCACATGTGTCCATGGTCTATTTGTGTCGTGCACAATAATATTCATTTCGTTTCTAATAAATAGAACTTATAAAATAATCTGACAAATTTATGAAAAAAATGAAACAATCCTGTTCAATATAAGCCAAATACATTTCTAGCTTATTATTGTTTATATGTACTGTTTTAAGATACTGTTTAGTTTTAATCTTTGTTTTATTTTGTTTTGATGTTGGTACCGCGTATTGATAGGACCAACACCAATCATATTTTACTTTACATACCCGCGCATTATTGTACGTGAGCTTGACGCCGTTGCTTGGCGAGTTGAGCGCGGAGTACATAGAGGAGTGCAGCGAGTCGTCGCCTCGAAAGGTCCCTTTGGTAGCACGTCGCACATTGTATTATTTTGCCTCAGTAGCGGTCATCCTCTTTTTATAGCCAATTTCGATGGATATAATCGATATACAGCCTAATAAGACACGCCAGATGAAAAATATTGCTTGATTTTTAAATTATGTAGCTTTTCTTGAAAGGCCATTGAACTTTGACTAAAAGATTTTTACAGATTTCGAACTAAATTATTATAATTGATCTTAGTTAAAATGACCAATGAATGGCGGTATATTTACATAATTGAGTGTAAAAATCACAAGTCTGTAAATGCCCTGGAGTACAGAAAAAAAAATATTTTACAAATTTCAGAAAAATTAAAATAGGAAATTTTCTAGATGACGGTCGCATTTTTTTTCACTTGCAAAATATACCCTAGCATTGTAGCTTCCTATATACAAATTTTTGATTATTTTCGATGCAGGACAGCTGAGGTATGACGTTTCTAAGTTTTCTATAATTTTCTATGGAAATAGGGTTATCACAAATAAATATAATTATTCGAAATTTATAATATGTAGATTGACGATACGGATGAGATAGTTAGATTAAACATTTTGGCTTTATTTAGTGATAAACTGCACTCTCAGATCAACATTGCGCTATATTTTTATAAATCTTGGGTCAGATGATCATGGTTGGCGGAAGATTTGCACAATATTACGGTATGGTACTTTAATTCAGTTTATCACAAAAAAGATAATCTAGTTCTCTTTGTTTCTTGCTGGTATCTTCTCGGTAGAACCATCTTACCCAACCAGCAAAAAAAAAACATTTTCGCATGGTTTATTTACTATCTACACTAATATTATAAAGAGGAAAGATTTATACTTTTGGATTTTTGGATTTTTGTATGTAACGAATAAATTAGAAAACTACTGAACCGATTTGAAAAATTCTTTCACCGTTGGTTACCTACACTATCCCCGGGTGATATAGGATATATTATATTTTCAAGAAAAATAGGGATCCTTACTAAAACTCCAATAATGTAACCCAAGGCGTAAAAAATTGACCTAACAAATTTCTTACATCGCGTGCGCTGCGAAAGCTATTGATGATAGAACAAAATAATGTCCTACGACTTTGCAGAACACATCATTATGTACTAAAAGTGTCGCGACACCACATGTCTAGCTATTATAGTTATGTTACAATAAGTATTTTTTTATTTTAAAAATTTAATTGAAATGGCGGCGTTAAAAAATGCTCTTTAAATGTCCTAATTTAAACAAATAAAATAAGGATTTAAAATAAATCCAGCGATGAATAACTCAATATATGTTGAGTTCGAAACAGCAGAAGTAAACAAACCTTGATTTATTCCGAATTTAACGCGGACGAAGTCGCGGGCAGCAGCCAGTATTTAATATTTTTATAATGTTTATGGGGACAATTGTAAAATTGTGATTTTTATATGTGATCTCTATGGGCCTAAGCGGAATAAACGAAATTGGTTTTTTTGGTTCAAACTTCAGAGGTGGTCTATTCCATGTTATCAACCTCCGGTTCAGAACTTTTGAAGTAACGACCAAAATATTTACACCATTGAAAGCGTTACTTCTGGTTTTTAATAAACGTTTTTTTTACTTTTGAATATAAATGTAGAAACTTTCTCTTTATTCATTTTAAAATACATCTCAATTACAATTTTAAATACATTTATAAAAAAAAATGATTAAGAATTAATATTATTATTATTTTACTGAAATTTTGTATATTTACTAGTTTAGTATATTAGTAAGTAGATAAGTAATGCAAACTAAATAATAAAAAATGTAATGACGAAAACTGAACTATACCATACACTTGAGAGACAACCCTAACTAAAAGCTTAAAGACTGAATATTACAGCTGTCTTGTGTTCGTAGCGTCTAATTATTTTTGTGGTAGTAGTAATAACTGCCATTAACAATTAGGCACTACAAAATAATGCGACCGGCAAGGGATGCGTCTATAAAAAAATAAATGAAATAATAATAAAATAAAATATTCTCGCTAAAATAGACAAGATTAGGTCACATATTTTTTATAAATCGGTGCCTAAATTATAACAGAATCATGCAAAAAAAAATCCGTGAATAAGAACGAATAACAAAGGAGATGAATGTTTTTTATGGTTTCTATGGACTTTTCTCGATTTCTGCAATTTCTCTAAAACTATGAGAGATAACATTTTTGGAGTTTTACTATAAATTTAGTTTGGTAGTTATCTATCGTAAAACATAAAAAAATGAGGATGACCGCTACTGAGGAAAAATAATACACTGTGCGTCGTAAACTCGTGCGAGCGCAATTGTGGTGGATAACTTTTTTCACGCGCGTCGGAGGACCAATTGTGATTTGGTTTGTTGAAAGTTGAGTAATTGTGAACATTGATTGCCGAGATAATATCTATTTTTTGAATAAAGTGAATACGCCCACCGCGTTCGTTGGACTTTGAAAATTGTGTCGGTGGAGCTCACCTGACTAAGGAAAGTAAACATCACATTTTATTATAATGCATAATTAGTTTATTGTATATACAATCACACGTACATTCATGTCACATTAATAAAAGCGTAAAGTGTGCCTATTTATCGTATCTAACTATATTTAGTTAGATACGATAAATAGGCACACTTTCCAATCTTTTCTACTTTCCGGCTGAATCCCGGTCAATTGAAGGTCAGTGACCCATTTATTAATATATTTTATGTATTGTTGATGACAATTAACGGATTGATTTGATAAGTTTGCAATTTGTAACTTGACACGCGGCCGCCATTTTGATGTTAATTTATCGGTATTATTCTGCATTTTGGAGCAATTAAATTGAACTATTTTCACTTAAAACTGTTATTTTCATTAAAATATTTCCTAGTCCAATTCGATCAGGTGTCAATTGCGGCTTAATTTGACTATTAAAACAAGTACGTGCTAAAAATCTGTTTAACTTTGAATTGTTGTTTATTCATTTTGATTGGACCCGCAGAGAGGTCGGAATAAATATTTATTTGTGTTTAAACTATCATGGTCACTAACATAAGTATTAGAGTTAACGGGATATTTACCATGTGTTTCTAAGAATGTCCGATATTTCGGCACTGTTGCAAGCGCCATGATCATGGAGCATTCTTAGAAACACATGGTAAATATCCCGTTAACTCTAATACTTATTTGTGTTTACTTGCTATAAAATTGAAAGTACCGTATGATTTGATTTGTTTGTACCAGTGAGGTTTTAGTCGTTCCATTAACCGGTTATTCTAAAATTGCGGTATTTTGCAGTTTGACCGTTGTATATTCGTGCCGACTTCCTGTGTCTGATGCTTCGTGCGGTTTTAGTCGGTTCGATTAACCGGTTTGTATAAAATTACGGTATTTGGTTATTGTTTGATTAATGATATTGTACCGTTTGTTGACTGCACCTTTGTGTAGATCCGGATCATTAGACCCTTTATTTTAGTTGTATATTAAGTTTTATGTTTTATTTACGTTTCGGAACTTCGGAACGAAGTAGTGATTGCGTGAAAGTGAGTGGTGGGGCTACGGCTTGAATACTACTTGCTCGTGGTCTTACTCCTCACCCTTGTCTCCGGGTAAAGGAGACTGGTAGCAGAGCTGTTGATTGTTTTTTTTTTTATTATTACTGCGCTCGCTACGTTCGCGTACAGATACGAAATTCATATTTTATTTAGTCTACATTATTTGTTCCTTTATTGGTGGGATGGTTTTACGTATAACTTGCAAAGCTTATGAAAACATCAGAATTTTAATAATAAAAAAATCGACTAAGAGCGTCCGCGTCGCTCGAATCGCTATCGCGACGTGCCTTACCTTGTCCCACAGATAACGTTCAAAGACGTTTGTCCACTAAGCGATCTCGTTTTTTCACCGAAATGCCTTCGGTTCTGTCTCCCCGCGCCTTATCGGAGACATGTGCGTGTAGTAGTGTTCCCGCAGAACGACTTTGTTTGAAGATTTCATTCTATATTTATTTTTAATGTGGCCTTAGCTGACAACCTCTACTAATAACTGCGTAACTGCATACATTCATCATTCTATACTTATTATATAGACCTAAGGGAAATAACCTCTACGAACACACAGAATAAAGCACGTTTAAAACCCATTCGTCACTAGTCGCCATGGTAAAGAGTAAGAAATGTAACAATTTTGACTTATTCATTGTTAGACATAATATTGTAGAATATACTGCTTCCGAGCTGTTTGGCCGTGGTCCATATGAATCTTGTGTTCCAAACGTTTCGTCGATCACTGCGGTCGACATCTTCAGTGGGACTGGTCCAGGCGGCGACGAGTGCGTAGAACTCTCCTCGGCGGCAACTTCTCTGCAACTGATATAGTCTCGAGCTATTTAATGTGTTTTCTCGCCCAGAATACGACGCAGATTAGAGACACGACAGTATAACGTATTGATTATATTCTCTTTGCACGAGTCTTAAGCATAGATTATTATATATATACTAGAAAGTCTTAAGACAGACTGTCGCCGTGCAGATCTTGTAGGCATTTGACAGCTCTGTCTATGATGAAACGTTTTATTCGTTGTTTAATTTACTAATGTCTCACAAATACCTAGAAACCTCTATAAACGATTAAATCCACTCTCCACCTTGATGTTGGCAGAATCATCAGTACCTTCCTAAACAACCGATGCAAGGTGCCACCTTAATAAAAAAGAAGTATGCGCATTTTCGTAATTAATGTAAAGCAATAGTCTGTCTTAAGAATATCGTGTCTGTAATCTGCGCTCAGCATAGCACGCATTATAAGCCCAATGTAACTGTTCAACTTCCCTGTCGATTATTATTTGCACAACTTAACCATTAGGTATACACCGAGGACCATATAAGTATAGTAAGGATGGTTGCTAAATGAAATATCATATGATACTAAAATAAAATGTATTCTTAAAATGTGGTAAAAAATTCATACATATATATTTTAATAGATTCATAGATATGTTTTAATACTATGGTTGCACTTACACACTAATATACAAGTTAAATTGGACGGAATAAAATAAGGTACATCGTTGTCTTTAATAAAATAACCACAATATTAAAACTGGCAGTTGTGCAATTAGTGCAATTACAATAGTTTAAAGATTAAACTGAAAGTTAAACATTGATCTATAAGCATATAATACTTTTGCCTAGTACATAAGTAAAGACAATTTTACTAAGGCCATCTGCTGCCTCATGCATGTCACGATTGCACGCAGGCACCCGCCTGCACATATTGCAAATCGTATGTATTTTTGCACGACATTTGTGCAAATTATTTGCACAAAATTAGCTCCATATTATTTGCACGAAACGGGGGCCCACATGCGTGCACACGCCCAAGGCAGCGGACGGTCAAATCTATGACGAATAAAAAAAATCCTCGTATGGTGGCATTGGTGGTGTTACGCAAAGTTGTGATAATCAACGTTTCTTTCATTTTGTGCAAGTTCATTTAATTTTAATGTTCTGTGTTAAAAAGCAAAAAAAAACTCATTGATTACACACATTAAATAACCTACATAGAAAGTTACTACATAGAACGTAATCAACATTGAAAGCAGTGCTTAGATAAGGTGACTTAAATTTTGTTGAGTTACCAGAAAAATGTTACCAGAACTAAAAGCGAAACAGAGAGAGGATCATAAGTTGCATAGTTTCTATTACCTGCGTATGTTATACAATTAAAATATAATCTGTGCGATAGTATTAAAAAGCAAAACACATTTGGCAAAATAAAATAAGTAATGGAGGTGAGTCCATCTATTCTAATAACTATTATATTACAAAACCTGGCACTTATTGCAATTACAACAACAATTTCAGTCAACTGGTATACTGATTATATTACCATTATTTTAGACACAATATAACTATCTGGTCAGTTTTAGAATAAACATGACTTAACTTCTTCAGTAATTATGAACATCACTCAAAAAAAGTTATTAGTCCAACACTTTAATGCATATCTGCATTTGGCCTCGCATTATTTGGTAAACCCCTATTACATTCGAGTAAATCCTAAACAGAATAAATTAGATATAGAACATTAGCTCAGAACTATAATAAAATTTCTGGATGGAAATATAAAAAATGACGATATAAGTTGATTACAGTTAGTCAAACCCTGGCTCATTAACAGGTGATACTTCGTCCAGAGATATTATCTATATCTCTAAACTTATAATTACTTAGCCTATTTCTCGTATCCAATTGTTATGCTTTCGATTCGTATTCCAATTCAAAACGCGCTTGAGATTCTTTAAACCTAGTGAGTTTCTTCTGTTGGATGTTGGCTTCCGTCAAGAATAAGGCGGCAGTGACGAGACAAGCTATTGCACCCACTACACCTAGACCGAAAGACCAACCTGTAAAGTAAAATGGACTAATTACCCACACAGCCACAGTTTATTACTGTCCTTAATGCCTCACAGGCAGGGACCCAAACTGTAACCATAATAAAGTGTATTAACACTGTTTTTTGAAACTGTTTTAGAAGAAAACCATTTATAATTGTAACAGATACGAAAGTGTACCAGATGCAAACTTTTTTGCCTTTTATGTGTTAATAAGTGTAACAGAAATAACGCCCTAAAGTACTTGCACGAAATGGCAACAAACACGGCGCGACACGAGTTGTACGAGGGTCAAACTGAAAGTTCTTAGAAAATCAAAAACTGATTACATTAGCCAGTTATTAGTTTTATTATATCTTTTCAAAATATTGTCCATTCACGTCAATACACCGCTGCATGCGATGGAACCACTGGGAAAAGCACTTTGCCCACTCGTCCTTAGGGGTCTCTTCAATGGCATCGCGATACGCAGCCACCGCTTCTTCAGCATTCATAAACCGCTTTCCTTTAAGTTTTTCTTTAATTTTTGGAAATAAATAAAAATCACAAGGCGCGAGGTCGGGGCTATACGGCGGATGACCCAGTAATTCAACGTTTGATGTCGCCAAATAGTCGATCGTTCGCTTGGCGGTGTGCGACGAGGCGTTGTCGTGGTGAAGGAGGATCCTACTGCGAGGTCGTTTCTCTCGAACTTTTTCCAAGACAAGTGGCAAACAATTGGTAGTGTACCATTCTGCAGAAACTGTTTTTTGATCCTCTAACACAATTGTTACGAAATGACCTATCCTTCCAAAGAACGAGGCCACCATTTTTTTTCCCGCACTTCGATCTCTCTTCACTTTAGTTGGCAACTCCTCGAAAGGAAACACCCACTGAGCAGATTGTCTTTTGGTTTCAGGATCATAACAGTAAATCCAGCTTTCGTCACCTGTTAGTATGTCGAACACAGCATTAGAGTCACCTCCGTTAAATCTTTCAATCATTTTACGACACCAATCCACACGATGGAGTTTTTGAGCCTCAGTCAAATTATGAGGTATCCACCGGGCGCAAAGCTTCCTGACCGCTAAATGTTCGTGGAGGATTTTGTGCACTTGACTCATACCGATGCCTAAGCTTGTCCGAATCTGCTGATAGGTCACTCTTTTGTCAGTCTCTATCATACGCCGCACAACACAGATGTTATTTTCAGTCGTCGCCGTAGAAGGCCGTCCCTCACGTAAATCATCAGTGAGATTAGTGCGACCACGTTTAAACTCATTAAACCAGTTGTAAACAGTCGCACGAGATGGGGCTTCATCGTGAAAGGCCAATCGTAGTCTATCATAACTTTCTTGTTGACTTAAATGACATCGAAAGTCATAAAAAATCATTGCACGAAAATTTTCTTGTGTTAAATTCATGTTAACGTGACACAGACAATTTTCAATTTGCCGCCAAATCGTAAAACAAATGGTAAATGAATGAAATATATACTCAGTAATATTGGCAAAGAGTTCTATTTTCAAAATTTAGAATTATTTTTTTATTATATTGTTTATAAGTGGCCAGTTCTAAGAACTTTCAGTTTGACCCTCGTAGTTACTTTGTTAGGTTAACATATGTTCAAACTATGGCCGGTCTAAGCATGTCAGACGCGTAGCTTTTTTTTAGCGTGTGGAAACCCCCACGGGCTTCACCCCATCGGTGCCGACGATGGAGTGGGCGTGTCGGAATCGGACCGACTAAAACCACACGGTATCCTCCCCAAGTGTCCATTGCCGGGCACCCCGGGTAAGCCCTCGAAAGGATAACCCCCAGGGTTACCGGCGGACTTTGGCCGCCACCGCGGCCTCGCCCGGTGTCACCACCAGCGTAGCTATAATATAATTCTATTGTATATTCATATTGTATTCTTCTGGAATACTGATCGGGTTGCACGCCTCGGGTAATAAGTTATATTATATTAATTTACCAACAATCTATGACCTTCTTAGTTCTTACATACATTCTGACAGCTAAATTCTCATCCCACATTGAAGACAACTCTATAATGTCTATCTCTCAGAATGGATGTAGAAGTGGGGCACGAGGTACGAAGGAGCTCCTTATTTATGACACGGTCATTAGCAGACAGGTCCACCGCAACCGAAGGAATCTGACGACAGTATGGATCGACTACAAGAAAGCCTACGACTCCGTGCCACATACATGGCTGTTGAGGGTGGTGGAGTTATATAAAATAATAAAACTCTATGCACCTTCTTGGAGGCATGTATGGGTGCGTACCGATCTCAGCGTCATGTGCGACATCATGAACAGAGGCATAAAAGAAACACTTGTATGGTGCAGGAGCAAAGGTCTTAACCTCAACCCTGATAAAACCAAGATAGAAAAATAGGAAGAACTGCGCCAGTGCGACTGGATAACCAAGCCTTGGAAACTGTCAAGGAAGTAAAATATCTAGGGGTAACACTGGATATCAAGCTCACCTTCAGGACTCACATCAGCAACACATGCCTAAAAGCCAAAATGGCTATGATGCAGTGCAAAAGCGCAATAGGAAGAACGTGGGGGGTGAAACCAGCGATAGTGCTATGGATCTACAAAGCAATTATCCTGCCAAGAATCCTACATGGTGCCCTTGCCCTTGCGCGATAAGGAAAACTCCCAAAGCCGCGCTCGAAATCATATTGAGGCTTAATCCCTTGGACTTAGAAATAAAAAGAAAAGCAACCGAACAATGGTTCAAACTCAGGAGCACTGGCCAATGGACCGGAACCATGATGGACAAAGGCCATGCCAGTATCAGCAAGAATTACGAAGAGAGGCTGTCGATGATCCTCTCTAACAATGACTTGATCAAAAAGGAGAGAATCTTCGACAAGAAGTACAGAGTACACATAGGACCAAGAGACGACTGGAGGACAGATGCCGGTGGCACGGTCTGCTACACAGAGGGCTCAAGAAAGGAAACAACAAAGCTATCAGGATCTGGAATACACATTAAGTGCGAAGACGGATCAGAGATAAATAGATCAATATCCTTAGGCAGATACGCAAGTGTCTTTCAAGCTGAAGTATACGCCATAAAGGAATGTGCTGAGCTGGTCGAACACCTGAACAACATCAACATGGTGACCATCTACAGCGACAGCCAGGCGGCGTTGAAGGCACTAAGCAAAGCGGAAACGACCTCAGCAATCGTAAAGGAATGTAAAGAGTCACTAGAGAAACTGGCCAGAAAAGTCGACTCAAGTCGCCTGGGTGCCCGGACATGAGGGCAACATGGGCAACGAGACAGCTGACAAACTTGCCAGAGACGGCGCCGATAAAACCTTGGTGGGGCCGGAGCCCTGGCTCCCAATATCGCACAAAATCACCAAGGGAGTAATTAGCTGCAGTATTACAGCAGACACTAACCGACGATGGAGATTATCGACAGGCATGAGACAGTCGAAGATCTTTATCAAGGGCATTGACAAGAAAAAGACAAGCCAACTGACCAAACTCTCAAGAGGGAACATGAGGCTCGACATTGAAGTAATAACAGGACACTGCAGACTGAACAGACACCTGACAGTGATCGGAGTGAAGACTGACCCCAATTGTCCAGAGTGCATGGAGACAGAAGAAACCAGTTTCCACCTGCTGGCCGAATGTCCCATGTACTCACTAATTAGATGGGAACTTCTGGGATCGGACACACTGGACACGGAGGAGTTGAAGGATCTGGGGGTGGAACAGATCGTAAGATTCTGCAAGGACACAAAAAGGTTTGTAGGGGCGCCGTGAATGCTGGAATAACCACGCTCTCCCCAACGTGAGGGCAGGGGAAATGGATGAAGTGGCCCACAAGCTTCTTGGGTGGATCGTCCGTCCGGCTTCCGGTGTCCCCAATTGTAATAATAATAATAAGATCGAGAGGGGTATATTCTAGGGTGATAGCCTGAGTCCGTTATGGTTTTGCCTAGTACTGAATCCTCTCAGCACAATAGTGAAGAATTCAGGGCTAGGCTATCAGTTGCGGAGAGGATGTCAAGTTATATCCCTTGTTCTTTACATGAATGTCTTGAAATTATTTGACGGTAAATAATTAAGGTATAACTACTTAAGGTAGTTATTATAACCTGTAGTCATTCTATCCGAATAGAGTTTGGTGTAGACAAATTTGCAGTTATGAGATTCCACACAACTGAAATCTCTCTCAGCAACTGAAACCTATAAATATCTTGGTATGGTCACAAGCGTTAGGTATTACTGAGGCTACCATGAAACTGATGTTGCCAGATCGTGTCTTTGGCCGCCTGAAGAGTCTTTTATATGGCGGTAACAAGGTACGCGTCTGTAACGGCTGGGATATGCCAGACTTAGTACACTCCTTTGGCATACTAAGATTGACTCAGACCGAATTAGATGCCTTGGATAGGCAAGTCCGTACGTTGCTAACTGTATATCGAATGCACCAACCACGTTCATCAGTAATGAGGTTGTATATCCCAGGTGCGAAGGTCACGGTTTTTAAACGCCAAGACTCTCCACAACCTTGAGATATACAACCTTAGGGAATATTTCCTACATGTTGACGTGGGTGTGCATCGAGATGTAGCAGCAATAGACAACGGACTGAGTCCTCTCGCTCTGGCTAAAGAGAACTGGCACAAACCGGTAATACTAAGCATCGCTGATCGAAAGGAAATTGAAGAGCAAAGAGCTGCATGGACGTTTTTAAATATAAAGGCATCAGTGTTCTAGCTACGCTTCGGTGATCTTTGACACGTTCATTATTGTTTTGATTTGTATTTTAATTTCGCTTTCTCACAATCACTAAAATTTTGTAATCCTAAATATACTCAGAAGTCGTGGTGGAGGCACTGTTAGCTGAAATACAGGTAAAAAGCCTAGTTCAGCAGGAGATACTAATACCAGACACAAATTTAAAACTTAATTCTAACATTGTCAATCATAAATTGTGTTATTATGTCGAATTTTTTTTGGTTAAATAAATTATTATTATTTATTATTATTAATCTCTTCGGAGAAACGTTTTGTCTGGGCAATTACAGATGAAGTTATCATGACGAATAATTTTATCTAATATATCGAGCGTGTCACCGTTCTAAGAGAATCCCTAAGGCATTTTATCTCTAGTTGTGCCTTGTTATGTTATCTCTTGCTTACCAGAATCGTTCATCAGCAACTTGCTCTGAAGTACGATCTGTAGACTCCGATTACGGTACTAACTGATTGCATTCGAGGCTTATACCCGAAGCCTGCTGTCCATTCTATGCTTGGTTTATTTTGGCTATGACTGTCGCCTATATAGAAGCTCGCTATAGCTATGTCGCTATAGTGGCCCCTTTCTGTTTAACCGCTGCATATGAGGTGGCAAACAGACGTTGAGCACTTTAGTATAAGATAACAATAGTATATTTTACCTAAATAATTATTAGGGTGGTCTGGCATCCAACCGTCTGCATTTCCTAAGCTTGCAAACACTATCACTGCTATTACTCCACAAATACCTGTAAATAAACAAACTATACATAAGTATAATAAGTAAAAGAAGCCCACAACAAACTATTTGTGTACAAACTGATAATGTTGCAGATTCTGTTGTAACACAAATTTAACTAAACGAGTTTGATAGGAAAAAATGTATTCCGTCTTTGTCATATTTTCGGTAGAAAAAGAATTGGGTATTTTAGTCCTAACGAACTAGCTTACCCACTTAAGTTTTCATAATAGAATTAGCACCGATATTTGTCTTGAGAAACAAATACAAGTGAAAAAAACATTTTTTTTAAATTCAGCGCCTAAAATTTGTATGTTTATTTAATTAGGTAGATTTCGATGAAATCGATCTACCTATTGGTTTCTTGACTACTGTCGAATTTAAAAAAAAAATCTTCATAGGCGGTCTAGTTATGACCCCCTGAGTCCGAAATGACCACTGGTCAAAAAGTTTATATATATATATATATGTATGTATATATGTATGTATGGTTCCACTTCCCAAAATTTGCGGCACTCTCACGGTCGCATTTTTGCCCCGATCGCTTTCAAACTGCGGTCAAAAATTGCTTGGGTGTAAACTTAGTTTAAGTTCTTGAACGGGTGGAATCCGGCCTAAGGGGACGGTAGGGCCTCACTTTTTGTGAAATCAGTTTTTCCTCAAAATTTCACGTTCCATGAAAGATATTCGAACCGTTCTAATTTTATCCCATAGTATACATGAATACCAAAAACTTTTAATTAGAAACCTATAAGATTAAAACTTTAACTAAAAGTGGAGGGGGGAAAAACCTAAATTTTTCGGGAAAAATATCATAACTTCTAACCGGTGAACATTCTTGCTGTCGGAAACATTTTTAATCGATAGGCCATTTTTAAGTCTAGAATAAATGTCTAAAAAGTATTTCGCTAAAAGTTACCGTTTTCGAAAAAAAAAAATTAAACATGTTAAAACTGCGCTCGGCGTGGGTCATAGAAGAAGCATAGGTCATAGAGGGGCAAAAAAATATTTCTAACCGTGCTTCACGAAATCTACCTGTGCGTTCCCCCTGCGGGAACGGATTTTTAGGGATTTTCTTTAGAAAAGCCCTATTGCTAAGGAGTTGTCGTCGACGTCGTCGTCGTCGTTGCCAATTTTCTGTCACGGTTTTGGGTATAGGAGATGAGCTATCGAGTTGCTGTTTTCGGTAATAGATTCGTGCTGGGGTGAACCATTGCAAGATAAAAAAAATCGCAAAAAAAAAAAACGCAAAATCGAAAATCCCTTGTATTCGGCTGAGCTCGTCTCAGGAATTCAACTTGTTTTATTTTGGTTTTAGTCGGTTCAAGCCCGACATAACCGCCCCCGCTGGCCGGCGGGGGGTATCCGGAGGGATTTCCGCACGAGAAAAAAAAAAAAGGTAGCTAGCTGTTTTTTTTGTGTAGCTATTTCTTAATTTATTTTAAGTATACCTGTTTATTTTATGTAGCTGTTCGCTTACCTGCCGTTAACATTGTAAATCCAATACTTTTGATTAACATCACAAATCTATCCTGGTCCGGACTACAACACGTGAAAAACATCAGAACTAATATTGTTGATATCAGTACTCCAAGCAGACACAACGTAAAGAAGAATTGTGTAGCTATCATGAAACCTGAAACGAGAGTAGAGTTAGTAAGTTAATATCAGATAATAGTAATAATACATGTAATAGCCACGCCTGCTGTCCCAGAAAACGGGAGATCAGAGGTGAAAAAACACCCACAATTCACCAATCTCTTGTATTCAGTGTATCTTGTATACCCCCTAATAGGGTGAGGAGAAAACTGTTTGCCGTAATTTTGTCGTCGTATTTTGTATCGATGAACGACAATCGTATTTAGCTGTTCCCATTGAATCAAAACGATTTTTTATTGGTTCACGGCATCGCCTGGTCGATTGTACATCAGCCGTGACCTCGTGACGATTTATGATCGTTTTATGACTGTCGTGCTAGCCATTCTCAGTATCTTGACAATCAGCCGGCGCGCAGTAAAAAAAGTTCTGGACGACACGCCAGTTAACCATATGGGCGTGATTTGGTAGTCTATAAAAACTGCGATCCACTATCGTGATACGGTGTAGACACAAATCGCGTTTGTTTGTACATCCATATGACAGGATGGCGCGAATCGCAATATGTATTCAGAAGATCGCGATATCGACTGTCTAATCGCGCTCTATCCGTGAATACCTTCATTTTAATGTACACGCAAAAACAATTTTAACTGCACGACCATCTCACCCAC
This sequence comes from Cybosia mesomella, assembly GCA_946251805.1. Classification (NCBI taxonomy): domain Eukaryota; kingdom Metazoa; phylum Arthropoda; class Insecta; order Lepidoptera; family Erebidae; genus Cybosia; species Cybosia mesomella. The sequence continues at coordinate 19,650,407 of OX276390.1, read as the reverse complement.
AGAGAATTTAAGAAGTAGCACCATGGTTATTGGGTGCTTTGGAATGGAAAATTCCCATAAACACGATGTGCGCCCCAATTAAGGAGGAGTGACGAGTGGCGAGTACGAGAGGAATGGATCCACTCCATTCCTCTCGTACTCGCCACCTAGCGTGCCTAGCGTGTTTATTGGGTTTTCATATTTGACCATATATGAAAATCTATAACCGCACTTGGCTGGGCTGGGTGTTAAATATTTTAGATATTTAAAAACGTATACCATAAAATAAAACGAAACATATTTAATAAAAAGGCCACTTGTTCTATGTATATCTACCAACGAGTTAAAATACAAAAAGTTGGTACAATGTTCAAAATTTTTATCACGCTAGATAAACTCAAGTTCATTGTGACTCAGAGTCACAGTTTAATTATAACCATGAGAAAATTCTATGTACCTAATTTAAAAACTTGACTGTTCACCTCCTAATAATTATACATACCTACAAGGCAGAAAAACTGCTATTAAACTGAAGTAACTGACCTGGTAGGAGATATCCACGAATTTTATCATAACCTGTCGTGAATGGATCGTAGACCCAACGGCAACCAACAAAGAACCGCCTCTGATACTGGTCCAGAGGGTCTGGAAGTGACCTGAAGCAATGACTCCATAGCCCCAATCTGAAAAAGACGTAACATTAAAAACAATATTGTGATGAAAGTGTCTTATCACAAGAATGGGAATAATCTTTAAAATGTGTGATTCGGTTTCTACTTACACAAGAATAATATTATTAGAAGAATATTATAATAAAAACGTAACGAGGAAAGAACTATACCTGTAATATGATATACAAAAAACGTTCTAGAAGCTATACAGATCTCGAAATTGTAGTTTTTACATTTTTTTTCTATCGGGGTCAGTTTTGCATGAACATTCTCCAAAAGTCTGGGCATAAGCTAGTCATAATCCTATTATACGTGTGGTGCAAGCAATGGAGCAATTTCGATCTTAACTATTTGATTGGTCATAGTTTCGTTATAACGTAATCCCTAACGACGTTTTACAGTTCGATAGAGCTCGTACATGGTCAACATGCAGATTATAAATCATCACGTTGTAGCTTAAAGGTGATAAGTAGTAAAACATGAAATCGCTAACCTATACAGGTGTACCTATTTATAATAGATAGTTGATTAAAGACTAATATATCTGTTTATTTCTGTATATTAAAATTACCTATCTAATTTGGCGCCTCGTATTCTGGAGTCGCTGACTAACCAGCTAGGCGTACCGAATGCCAATGCCACCGTAACAAGGGCAATGACAAACACGCCAATGCCACAATTGCCGGCCAAACTTCTATTCTTCATTGTCTCTGTAACAAAAAGTTCAATAAATTTATATGATGGTCATATTGTCACAAATTATGTTTTTACAATCTTGTCCCTTCACATGCATCAAGGATTACACAACAAAAAAAATATTATATATGAGCGTATAGATCTAATCTTAAACCAGACCATCAATCATAGAATTAGGCTACGCAATAATTGATATGGGTTGTCAACTGAGATGAGGTCACCGTTTAAGAGACTTCGACATGATTGAAATTAAAAAAAAAGGTAGGTTCTCATTCACACGATTTAAAAAGACAAAGAAGTTGGTTCTCCGTCTCCGACACTGTACAAGAATGATTAGAAAAAGCCAATGACCAACATACTATAAGCATATTTGAATATACTTAGTGGCTAAGGCATCGGACTTGTGATCGATAGATCGCTGGTTCGAACGATGACGACGACGTTAACTGGAAGAAATAACGACCATAATTAATTAGTATTAATTTTGGTTACATACTAGTATACATTTTCAAACAATAAATCATAATTATACGTACAGTCGCCCTCAGAAGTTGCTGAACACTAACAAATTTACAAACGATCTTCACATTGCAGTAAATCAATAAATAAATAATAATTAATAACAATTATTGTAAAAATATTTTTGTAAACTTCGGAGGGCAAAGGACCATGGGCAAAAATGTATGCGCTACGTCCTCACCCACCAACACACATGAAACTGATTATTATTTAAACATCGCAACTGTATTAACGAACGTATATTTTCATCATAAAAATTTCGATAGCCCAGTGGTGTACGTAACGGACTACCGAGACGAGGTCTCGAGTTCGATCCCCAGTCACCCCGGGCACACACCTCTGACTTTTCGTAGTAATGCATGTATTAAAAATGTTGATTATCGCTCGCTTAGTAATGTGCCAGGTAGATGGCAATAGGCTCGCCCCCTATTACATTAGGACCTAAACATAACTGGCGAATCGTGGGTGTATAATACACCTCTGCCTACCCGTTCGGGGATACAGCCGTGAAGTTATGTTTATGTAATTATTGTCACTTGCTTGACAATAATTATTATATCAATTATCGTACTAATTACCTGAATTACCGCAATAGAACAGTAGAACTACATACAGTCAGTGGTTCATCGCCTTTGATGATTTGCCACTGTTTGACATTTGAATGTCGCCACTATCTGTCTAGATACTCTAGATACTAGATACACGGTTGTCTCTGGGTTTCTTTTTTCACATTTATTATATGTTTAATTCCTTAATTTATTCAATATTTACGTCACAACTAATTAGGCTATCCTCTTTGTGGATCCGACATATTGCTGTCCTACTCACTCAAGGCATATAATTTCATACAAAATGTAAAAATAGCCTTACGCGCCTAATATAAACAAGTTATAGGATCAACTTTTCATGCGAGCTAGAGATCTATATATCTAGGTATACTATTACGTATAAAATTGTAAATTAGTATGTCTGTACATTGGAGATATTTAAAAAAAAACTTGATTTATGTTAAATGAACGATTCTGAACACCGTCTTTTTTTTGGTTTGATATTTAGCGATGGACGCAAAAACTACTGAACGCATTTTTTTTCTACTATAAAGGTCTTGGTCAGACTGAAGAAGAAGAATCTGCCGGATGTTTGATTGCAATTAGTGAAGTAGAACCGGAGATATGACCAAAAAACGATAACCCACCTCGGTGCGGGTAGGACTCACGGGCAGTAATAATATATTAGGTCCTTACATATGAAATTGGCGTTTTGTCGTACTGGCCACTTTGATCTCAAGTATCTCCTCTTTGGTTAGGAATTCCAATTACAAATTTATACAGCTATTTACTCTTGCTTTTGTGTTTTGAAACCCGTTATTAATTTTTTCCCCGTTTTGGTTTTTTCTTTGCGACATTCAGTTTACAAAATGGAAAACTTGAGATATCGCGTTATTTACGAGTACGAGTTCCAGCGTGGCACCAATGCTGGAGAAACGGCTCGGAAGATTTATGATGTGTATGGCGGCGGTGTCGTAAAAGAAAACACAGTGCGTTTTTGGTTCCAACGTTTTCGTTCTGGAAATTTCGACCTGCAGAACAAGCCCCGTGGACGGCCGGAGACCAAAGTGGTTAATGAAGAATTGAAGGCTATTGTGGAAGCGGATCCATCGCAGAATACGTCCGAATTAGCTGCGGTGTTGGTGATAAAACTGTTTTAATGCAGTTGAAGCAGATTGGGAAGGTGAAAAATCTTGAAATGAATGAAGCAAACCGTAAACGCGCGTCGAATGCTGCGTTACATTACTCAACCGGCACAATAACAAAGGGATTTTAAATCGGATCATTACCTGTAATGAAAAGTGGATCCTGTACGATAACCGGAAACGCTCATCGCAATGGCTGAACCCTGGCGAACCCGCCAAATCCTGCCCCAAGCGAAAATTGACTCAAAAAAAAATTTAGGAGCGTTTGATGGACTAATGCCGATGTCGTTCACTACAGCTTTCTTAAATCTGGCCTGACGATTACGGCGAATGTCTATTGTCAGCAACTGCAAACCATGATGGAAAAGCTAGCTGCTAAACAACCGAGGCTGGTCAATCGCTCTAGGCAACTGCTGCTTCAGGACAACGCTAAACCACACACTGCACAACAGACGGCTACCAAATTACAGGAGCTTCAATTGGAATGTGTAAGACGTCCACCGTACTCCCCGGACCTTGCTCCAACAGATAACCTTTTTTTTTCGAAATTTGGATAACTTCTTGCAAGAGAAAAAATTCAACTCCGATGGGGCAGTCCAAAGCGCCTTCAAAGATTTTATTGATTCCCGTCCGAATGGTTTGTTTAGTAAAGGGATCAATGAAGTATCTGAGATGGCAAAAGTGCATAGATATCAATAGTACATACTTTGATTAAATAAATACATATATTACATTTTAAAAAATCGACTTTATGTTCCTCCCTTACAAAACGCCAATTTCATATGTAAGGACCTTCTTTTTTTTTTTTTTTTTTTTTTTCGTGCGGAAATCCCCTCGGATACCCCCCGCCGGCCAGCGGGGGCGGTTATGTCGGGCTTGAACCGACTAAAACCGCACGCCGTCTCGGGTCTGCAGACGCCGGAGTGTAAGGTTGCCCATAGAGCATATCCCTCGCACCCCGGCTGACCCTGGGCCATCTCCGGTTTCGAGATGGCCCCCTCGGGTTTGGGAACCACGGTGTCCCCGTCTTGCCCCGGTTTGGGGGAGGGGCGCTAGTCGCCCCACCGTCCCGGCCTGCTTCTGCTGGGGTGACAGGCGGCCTCACCTGCCACCCCCAGGCCTGCGCTCATGGAGGACGGAGGTCGTTAAGCGACCTCCGGCGCCTGAGTCGCCTGCGACGCGAGGCGAGCATGTTGCGGGCTCGGCGGGCCGGGAGGGTTCTGAACCTCTCCCGGGCGCGCTCCGCCATCTCCTTCGCGAGCATCACATGCTCGCAGAAGGAGGTGGCGGCGGCCCACGCGCTCGCGCTCCGCACCATTGCCGCAATCATGCTGCCGAGCGAGAGGACTCCCACCCCGATGGCTGCCACGAGGTCACGCCTCGGCACCTCCCACGCCGGGCAGTCCGCCAGCGTGTGCAGCCCTGAGTCCTCGCTCGCGTCACAGTGATGACACTCAGGCGTTGGCTCCTTCCTGATCCGATGCAGGTGGTCCCCGAAGCACCCCTTCCCGGAGATCACCTGCGTCAGTCGGTACGAGAGGCTTCCGTGTCGCCTCTCTAGCCAATCCTCCATGATGGGCCTTACCGCCGCTATTGCGGCGTGCCCTGCGCTTGGTCGCCCAAGTCGTTCCTTCCACTCCACCACGATGGCCTGGCGGAGCTGGGACTGCATGGCCTCGATTTCTCGATGCTCGGGGTTCAGTCCCTGCTCCCGCGCCTCCTTTCGCCACTGGTACAGTTACGAAAGGGCTCTCGCCTCCAGGTCCCATGGCGGAGTTCCGGCAAGGAGACTCGCCGCCTCGAAGGAGATCGTGCGGTACCCGCGGATGACCCTGATGGCCATCACTCGCTGCGGAGCGCGCAGCATCCGCACACTTCCGGCCTTCAGGGCCTCCGCCCATATTGGGCACCCATACAAGGCCATGGACCGCACGATCCCCGCGTAGAGTCTCCTGCAGGAGTCATCGGGCCCCTTCATGTTGGGCAGCAGCCGCGCCAGAGCGAGAGCTGTGCCCTTCAGTTTGGGGGCCAGACTTCGGATGTGCTCTCCGAAGTCCCATCGGCCGTCGAGCACGAGCCCCAAATATTTCATTTGGGGCTTGATGCCGATGCGATTACCTCCCACGATGAGACTGGATCCCTCAGGTGGCTTGCTCCGAGGCCCATGAAAGAACAGGGCCTCGGTTTTATGCAGAGCCACCTCGAGACCCAGCCGCCGGATCCGCTCCACGACTTGGGCAACCGCGGTCGTGGCCTTCAGGATCGCTTCGCGGTATGTCACTCCGCACGCCGTCACGAGCGTGTCGTCCGCGTAACACGTGACGGCGGCACCGTCTGCGAGCTCACCGCGAAGCACCCAGTCGTATCCGATGTTCCACAGGAGCGGCCCCAGGACCGATCCCTGCGGAACACCGCACGACATCTAACGCCGGCCGAGACCGGTCACGGTTGGGTAGAAGACGGCTCTCTCCGTCAAATACGCCCGACTATGCGGCGGAGGTAGAGAGGCACTTCGTGATACACGAGCGCCTCCCTAATGCAACTCCAGGGCAAGGTGTTGAACGCGTTAGCGATGTCCAGAGACACCGCCAACATCACCTCACCCCGGGCTACTGCATCCTCCGCCAGAGCCCTCACGCGCATGATGGCATCCACGGTGGAGCGCCTCTGGCGGAAGCCATATTGGCCATCCCCCAGGTCCGGCCCCACTCTTGAGAGGTGCTCGACGAGGCGCTTCGCAATTACTCTTTCAAAGAGCTTGCACACCTCGTCGAGCAACACTATGGGCCGGTAGGCGGACGGTGAGTCCGCCGGGCGCCCCTCCTTTCGGATGAGGACCAGTTTCCCCGTCTTCCACAATTTCGGAAACTGGCCCCGCTCCAAACATGCGCTGAGAAGCCCTCTCAGTCGGGGCTCGAGAGCGTCGTCGACTAGAGCTAGGACCCACGCTCGGCCTGGAATGCCGTCGGGTCCCGGGGCGGTGCGTTTGGCTCTCAGCCTTCTCACCGCCAGCTCTAGTTCTACCCAAGTGACCTCGGGCACGTCGTCGTCAACCCTGTCGGGCACCGGCCTCGACGGTGACTCTCGCACACCCCTACCAGGGGCTGAGGGCGCTCGGGTGGATGGTCCAGCCCTCGTTCCCCCTCGCGCCCCTCGGCGGCCTGCAGCGACCTTGGACGCCGGCTTCGACGTCTCGTCACTGCTGGAGGAGGAGGAGGAGGTCGTCCCGGTGAGGGTATAATCCTCATCCGAGACGTCCTCCCCCGCCCGAGCCTTTGCTCGCCTCCTGCGTTTTCGGGTCCTCTGTACCCCAAGACCCAACGGGCTACTCGCCCGGCTTCGCTCGTTGGCGGTGTCGAAACTTTCCGACACCGCCGAGGTATTTAGCGTCACCTCCACGCTTGCTTGCTGCGCGAGCTCCGCGCAGACTTCGTCATTTCCATTGTTCGTTGCCTGTTTGTCGTTAGATTTTCCGTCCGGTTTTTTATATTTGTTTAGGTTTATTAGGTCCATATCATATCCCACGAGTATGGGGGAAAGGTGGTCCATCCAGGCGGAGCCCCCTGCACCTGGATAAGCCTATATACTATGGAGTTCGGCTGGTATCCATAGGTTTTTACGACTTTGCTGTCGGGTGTTATAGACTTTTCCTTGTCGTGGGCCGGCCAATAAAGGCAAGCCCTCCGGTCAGCAAGTTCACAGCGTACCCTTCTGGAGCCACCAGTCAGGTCGTTGCTGATCACCTGCCGATTACGGAACGCGAGAGGATGGCTAGTCCTCTCTCACCGGCGGCGGCACAAGTGCCCGTCGGCCCCTGCGTTGGCAGTGGGCCAACCCGCCCCTGGATCCCGCCCCTGGATCCCGCAGGACCCTATGGTGGCCTCAGCCACAAACACCATCGCTCATCCTGTCTCCTCTGAAAGCAGAGGAGTACGGAGAGCGATGTGTTCCCGCCACGTTGGGTATTCGCCGACGATCAATGCCAACCCCATGAAGGGGAAGCCATTGACCGCCGCCCAGGGTGTACCGGCCGCTCCGGCATATGTAAGGACCTAATTTAAAAAATATTTTTACGCCTTCCTATAAATTAGGAACATGTTATCATTATGTACGGTAGATGACCGTTCATATCTAAGAAGTTCAGGAAACTAAAGTGCATACTATTTTCTTTCTAAAATTCACTTTTTATACCTGACTGAAGATAGAAATATCGTTATATCGCACTATGTACGCTAAGAGGCCAAAGTCGGCGTTATTCTAAATACAAGTTGTACAACGTGTACCACGTTGTGTAACAGCCACGTGTCAATTCCGTCTAGTTTAAGAGAAAAAACTTATCAAAGTTAGCTTGTTTTTAGCAGATAGAAAAGAAATAACATAAAAAGATTTTTCTCTGACAGTATTATGTCATTGGTAAAATTGTAACTTAGATTAAAGGGAATATTCTCGGTCGTCCCCACTGGGTACGAGTGGGAAAAAAAAGTTTTGTTCGTCCCCAGCGGTGAAGATTGGAACTTTTTATTTCCCACTCGTTCCGCTATAGACCGAGAGTCAAAATGCAAAAATCGCAACATTATAGTAAAATAGTTACCTGTAGATAGTTTTCTTCTTTTATGTATTAGTTATCAGTTAATGATTACGACGGAGCCCCGCTTCGCAGGGCTCCTATTTCTAAGTGCATTATCACAAGTGAGCTAACACGAACCTATATCTATCCGTACTAATTAGGTACCTGTCTTTTAAAATTATTTTCAATCAAAAACATTGTTCAGTCTTTCTCAGAAAGTCGTAATTAAAGCATTTTAACAATCCGTGAAATCTCTTATTGAAATCCCCATGTATTTTGACTCTCGGTCTATAGCGGAACGAGTGGAAAATAAAAAGTTCCAATCGTCACCACTGGGGACGAACGGAGCTTTTTTTTCACACTCGTACCCAGTGTGGACGACCGGGAATAAAGTGATTAACGTATATTACGTTCTTTGTTGCAAGCCCAATAAGGCAATATTTAGCCAGTTTGTTTTTTATTTTTTCCCGCAAGTCTAGTCGTATTAGCAGATATTACATATTCCAAATTAAAGATTTACATGAGTACTATGCTATTAAAAATAATCAGCCTCTAATTCCGCGAGTCTTCAGGAAAAGTATTAAAATACTGTTTTACAAATTTAAGTTGAAGGGTTATCAACTTTTAACATGAAAAAGATAAAGAACAAATTGAAGTTACTGTAAGAATATTAATTAATAATAACTAATGGCCCCTGGGGGTCGAAATTAGCTTTTAATTCGGTTTAAGTTTTTATTTACTTCGTATCAATTTTTGTATGTTTGTATCTTTTAAAACCCTACCAACCCTTCAATTCTTATTTATTATTGTATGCAAAGCTTTAGAGCTATGGTGGTCGGTAACTTGGAATGTGGTAAGCTAATACCGATGGCGACTGTAACATTATAAAACTTCTATGATAAGTGACAGTCAATTGTCATCCGCCGACTTCTTTTAAGTAAACCAGTAATAACGGTAAGGCAACCTTAATAGATCTAAATTGAACGTGTGTTTTGAAATAGAGGCCTATTTAGTTCACGATAAGTGTAGTATTCTTATCTACCAGTTGCTAAATGCGATACAAGGCATTAGTGCTTTTAGCCTCTTGGGCGACTGTTACATTTACACGGGAACACTATGTGTTCATGGTTCATTAGGATAACCTTCACTTAATATATAATATTTTAGAATATAAAAAAAAAATAAAAAAATATATAAGTTAAAACAAAACAAGGAAAAGGAGTAAGATGAATTACATCAATATATGGCGTATATTTTTGTTCCTATGCATAGTAATTCTTCGCTGTGATAAATCATTCAGATTTCGTTTATTTTCGAAAAGGCCCGTTGTTTTTTAATTGTTGTGTACCTTTTTTTTTTTTTTTTTTTTTATCGTGCGGAAATCCCTTCGGATACCCCCCCGCCGGCCAGCGGGGGCGGTTATGTCGGGCTTGCACCGACTAAAACCGCACGCCGTCTCGGGTCTTCAGACGCCGGGGTGTAAGGTTACCCATAGAGCATATCCCTCGCACCCCGGCTGACCCTGGGCCATCTCACCACTAACAGCATCGCTCATCCTGTCTCCTCTGAAAGCAGAGGAGTACGGAGAGCGATGTGTTCCCGCCACGTTGGGTATTGGCCGACGATCAATGCCAACCCTATGAAGGGGTGAAGAGGAAGCCATTGACCGCCGCCCAGGGTGTACCGGCCGCTCCGATTCCGTTCCCCCCGGACTGCAGCGGGATCGGAATCGGAGCGACACTCGAGGAGGTTACCCAACACACACCCCAATTGTTGTGTACCTTTTTTTTTTTTTTTTTTAGTTTTATCGTGCGGAAATCCCTTCGGATACCCCCGGGAGCGGTTATGTCGGGCTTGCACCGACTAAAACCGCACGCCGTCTCGGGTCTTCAGACGCCGGGGTGTAAGGTTACCCATAGAGCATATCCCTCGCACCCCGGCTGACCCTGGGCCATCTCACCACTAACAGCATCGCTCATCCTGTCTCCTCTGAAAGCAGAGGAGTACGGAGAGCGATGTGTTCCCGCCACGTTGGGTATTGGCCGACGATCAATGCCAACCCTATGAAGGGGTGAAGGGGAAGCCATTGACCGCCGCCCAGGGTGTACCGGCCGCTCCGATTCCGTTCCCCCCGGACTGCAGCCAACACTCGAGAAGGTTACCCAACACACACCCCAATTGTTGTGTACCTCATCATCATCTTTGCGGTATCCCGGTCGCATCGTTTTCACCTCGGAGTCCGGGGTCCGGTTAATTGTTCTGTATACCTAGGGATGCATTTACCCTAGGGCCAAAGGGGCCTCGTGGCGGCCCTCAGAGTGGGAGTCCTTTCGCTCGGCGTCTTACTCACAGCATTGGTGCGGAACGCGAGCACGTGGGCTGCCGCTGCCTCCTGTAATGCTCGAGGAGGCGGCGGAACGGGTCCGGGAAAGACCTCGCGAGGCGTGCCGGTGACTCAGGCGTCGGAGGTCGATGAACGACCTCCATCCGCCATGATCGCAGGCCTGGAGGCCTAAGCAGAGTAGCAGTGTTGAAAGCATTGACGATGTCCAGAGGCACCGCCAACATCGTTTCGCCCTCAACTTCTTTCCTCGCCAGTCACGTGCATGGTCGCAACCATGGTGGAGCACCCCGGCGGAAGCCATATCGGCTATCCAGATCCGTCCCCACCATAGAGAGCTATTCGACGAGGCGCGGGGCTATAGCTCTTTCAAAGAGTTTGCACACCTATTCGTGTCAGACTATGGGCCGGCTTTCCGGATGAGGACCGGTTTCCTCGTCTTCCACAATTTGGAAAACTGGTCCGCTAAGCCGTAGCCACCAACCCTATATTTTGTATTTTTTAAATGATTATTTCACACCACATAGTCACCTATTAATTAGTACAAGATCCGGTATCAGAAATCTAGACACGCGGCAGCGTGTCAAGTCAAGTTCAAGCAAAGGAACTGGCTAGCCAGCGCCGAGTTTTACATTACACGAACCACTTGGTTTCGTGCGATATAACGGTATCGTATATATTGTATGTATATCATAGGTACAAAACAAAAAGGACCCGGTAGGTACTTTGGCAGGCTTCAATGGAAATATGGGGCTTAAATCCAAAAGTCTTTCATAGAGGAGCGTGTGGAATGGGTTAACTTTGTAACTTTTTAAAGTATAAATATAGGGTATTAAGATAATTTTTTTAAGAGGTCTGGTAACCGATGACACTATTATTCCCGTTAACCCCCCAGCTAAGCAAAATTTCTTGTGGTAGGAGTGGGTTCAATGTCGGTAGCGTAACGATCAGGATTCGAACCCGGGCTCCTATCGTCACCACACAATGGTGCAGACAGTATGGGCGGAAAATATCATTTTTAGATGAAAAGACCTCGCATATCACTATAATACTTTTATAAATGGCAAACTGATTGTACTAGTTTATAAAGAGAAAGATATAATAGACGTAAATTATATTTTTATTTATGTTTATTATTATTAGCTAAAATGTGTACTGTATATTTTTGTAATATTTATCGTTGGTCATGTGAAAAATATGATATAATATACATTATTATCCTACTAATATTATAAATGTGAAAGTTTGTGGAGATGTTTGTTACCCTATCACGCCATAACGGCTGAACGGTTCTTGCTGAAATTGATACGGGGATAGATTATAGTCTGGAATAACACATAGGCTACCTTTTAATCCCTGGAATAGGTTCCCATGGGAAGCGGGAACAGGAATAGAATTCCACGCAGGCGAAGTCGCTGGCAACAGCTAGTATATAATATTTTCCACATGGAATTCGCTGCAAATATTATTAAAAATATCTTTATCTATATGAATAAAGATAAGTTTCATTAAATAAACAATAACGAGACAAATGGTCTAGCGATGGTAAGGTCGTCTTCAGACATTATTTCAAATAGTCTTCTGGTTGTGTGGTCTGTTGACTGTTGGATAAATGACTGGAATGTAACAGACAGTAATACTACTGTCATGATTCACCATAATATCAGCTTGCACCGAAGATGTTCGGACCGTAAAAATATTTTTCAGGCACTTTTCATTTTTACCGCGGAAGTATTTTTATTTCTCGCTGCACTTTGCCACTTATTCGTAAATACTGGCAGGAAATTACGACTCAACTTTTCACGACTTTGCTCCAAAACACTGTCTGTAACCTGTATAAAAGTGGAATAATAAATTATAACCCATGTGCTTCGGCGCAGTCGGGTAACGAGCTTGACACGCGAATAAATACCTCAAGGCAATATGAGTCTTTGCTACATTCATTCATTAAATGAATTGTAATAATTAGTAAAATTCAATGCCAGCAATTTGTAACTATTTTAAGGTGTATGTCACTTTACACCGAGAACAAGGTCAAGCACCTGAGATGAATAGCAAAGCAAACATTGCTTGCTACCTCCGTGTAAGAGTTTCGTAATACAGTCAACTCAATGCAGGCTCTGTGAGTAATAACCAGCATAACATTCACCCAGAAATACAATGCCGAAAAGTTCACACGCTTTGTTACGGTGGGAATTTGTAAAACCAACAGAGTATTTTTTCGGAAAAATACGTCGGTATGTTTAGCTGCCTTCAACTCCTTAAAAGGAATAATATTAACTGAAATTATTAATGTTAACCGTGACCCATCAAGCTAAGTTAAATTGCTTGTGTTAAAAGTGAGTTCGCCTTGGTAGACGCCCTCATGTTCGTGACTCCTAAAAAACTAAGCTACCGACGCTTCAGCTACCCCTCCATAATAAATATACCAAGTAAACTAGACTTGGCTCCCTACAGTTTTTGTGATTCAATTTACCAGGACTATATATTTTATATACACATATATATATTATAACACAAAGCCTTCCATTTGTCTCTGTTTGCAATAAACTCAAAGACTACTGCACCGGTTTTCATGCTAATTTCCCCAATGGATAGTGGTTCTCGAGGAAAGTTTTTGGTATATAATTTGTCAGGTTTTTGTATTTATTGGCTAAAATATAAAAATATTTATTAGAGAGAGCTTTCAACGAAAACGCTGCATCAACCCCTTGAGATATAACAGAATGATGTATGGTGGAATTGTGTATCCTGCATTGGATGTGGTTGCGGAATACGATCCCATAGGAAGTGGGAACGGGATCTAAATTCCATGCGGGCAAAACTGCAGGCAACAGCTAATAAATTATAAAAATAAAGCCTATTTGGGATAGTTTACATAGTTTTCAGCAGCTATAAAATATCACCATTTTTCTGTAGCCATTTTTGTTGCAAGCTACTGAAGTAAACAGGCTCACAGTCATACTTGCACATTGTAATAAAAGTGTAACGGAAAAGAGGTAAATGGGCAAGGGAATGAAGCTAGGAAGGAGTCCAACACTCTCACAAACCATATGGAATACATTATAGTCCTTTAATGACCAGAATAAATTTTTATTGATCAGCAATAAGGAATTCAATTGTATATAGTGGCTAATTACTACTCTTACTATTAATTTGTTTTAATGTAGTTTCTACTTCTTCAGAATGCTACTTAATTTAATTTTTTCAAGTCACGTAAATTTGACACATAACAGAGGAGACAGTCTACGGAACACAAGCTTGGAAAAATTGACTTCATCGGCTTGGCAATAAATTTTGAGTCTTGATACTCTAATAACCACATTAGGGCCCTCTTGAACCCTTCTTACTTCTGGTATTTATTATATTACAGGACTAAGTAAATAATGCGAAATCATGGTCAGCTATAGCTTAGTTTTGAAAAATTACATGGAGCCATCTCTTGGGCAGGCCTACAATAGTACAGTAGTTCCCAATAGTTCTGACTTGCCACCTGGCCTGAAAATGCTTGTTTAATAAATATTTAGAAAATCTTTAAAGAATCAAAATGATGGACAGACATTGCATGACTTAATTGATGTTATTGTGTGACTTCATTCTACAACTGAACTCAGAAATTTCCCTAAATCTATGCACAATCATCTTAAATTAATGGATTAAGTAAATAAGTAAAAGATGGGGTTATTTTAGAATAACAATAATTTGTTTATTTACCTTAATATAAAAGAAGATGTGAAATAGATTCGTAACTTTGTGGAACTTTGACATTATTAGGTTTAAAATATTTAATTAATTGAAATCAATATATGTATTCTATCATTCAAAGTTTGTTAAATTATTTGAAATTGAGTTATAATACGAGTGAAGTGTTATACTTACGTCGGGCTTAGTAGTATAGCTAAGAGATATATCTCAAATTTAACCTGTATGTCACTTCTCCTGAATGCACACAGAAAAAATAATATATGTTTATTACTTGCCGCGACTTCACTAATATTTTTAACGAGCAGTACTATCGAAAAAGGTGAACAGGCGATTCAAAGATACGATTAAAAAACAAAGTTTTTACAACGCCCAACAAAACGAGCACTACGGCAGCGCAGCGAACTAGTTACGGTGTGACCAGCATAGATGATAATATATATAGGATGATGGTGACCTACGCGGGTTCGATTCCAACTCAGTGCAAATATTTGTATACATGAATATGTCTATTTGCATTGTTCTGAGTGTTTCTATGTATAATATGTATGTATTTACAAAAAAAAGTATATAAGTATGTTTATCCGGTACCCATAACACAAGCTAGTTAAACTATGCTTACTTATGCTTTTTGTACTTTGGGGCTAGAAAGCGCTGTGTAGAATGTCGTAGAGTATTTATTTATTATTTATCGATATTACTGAAGGTATATCTCAATGAAGATTACGTTATTTTCTTCACCAAAAAACCTTAAAACCTGCTAACATGTTTCAGTTTTTTAATTAAGCATTTGACTTTGCAACAATAGCTACACGGATTGGACATTCATGGACTGTACAACAATAGTTCAATAAAAAAATATTCCAGTAAAAAATAAATAATAATAAATTAACAAAAATAAGACACATGACGTGAGTACATGACTACTTTTATTTTATTAAATGAACTAGCTGAGCGCCTGTCGGGCTTAGTAGTATAGCTAAGAGATATATATCCAATTTAACCTGTTTGTCACTTCTCCTGAATGCACACAAATTAGAAACCCCGCAGATCTATAAATTTCTTTGGCTGTGTATAGACACCTGACAAAATTAGTTTACAAGGATCATCTTTTAGAATCAGCAGTTGGATGTCAGCAAGGTGACCCATTGGGACCAGTCATTTTTAGGCTAGCGATACACCCTATCATTCAACAGATAAATTCAAAATATTCAACATATGGTATCTAGACGACGGGACCCTAGGGGGTAGCGTACAAGCAGTTCTACAAGACATAGAACTTATCAAAAATAAATTTAAATCCATTATCTTAGAACTCTGACAAATTTGAAATTTTTATTAGTGACAAAACCAACAGACTCTTGACTATAGGAAAATTTAATTAATTGGCTCCCAACATTAAAATAGCAGAAAAAGCTACACTACGCCTCTTTGGGTCCCCGCTCTTGGAAGACGGATAATCATTCATTTACAGATGAAAAATTCAAAATTTTAAAAAAATAACAGGTCAATTACAAAAAATAAGTGTTCATTTGGCTTTCACCATACTTCGGTTTTGTCTTTAGTCCCTAAATTTACTCATGCACTTCGATCATCCCAGTTTTGGCAACATCTGACACTTTTGGTCCTTTGGCCGCATCATTGTCACTGTGGTGAAGCTGTCGACAGCCTTGGGCACCATGGCCTTTCATGCAGCAGAAGCGCCGGCCGTATATCGCGACACTCTAGCATTAACGACATAATCCGCCGTGCTCTTGTCACCGCTAGCGTGCCAGCCGTTCGCGAACCTAATGGGCTGGTACGTGACGATGGCAAGAGACCGGATCATCATCATCATCAACCTATTCTAGTCCACTGCTGGACATAGGTCTCCCCTAATGAGAGCCATAGCGCCCTGAGACCGGATGGTATGTCGTTGTTGCCTTGGAAGACTTGGTAGGCCTTTCTTATGGGATGCAACGTCCGTCGACACCCTGGCGCCTTCAAACTTCCAGCACACAGGGCACAGTGGGTTGTGCCGGCGCTGCTGCTGCATCTGCAGAAAGCCTCACACGGCGTAAATACTCCAAGTAGGGGAGTATATTATGTTTTTGAGCCGTTTGGGGTTGAGACGTTGGGGTCAAGGGGTCCTAGTGCCGGTTTTGTCTACAAACATTTGGCAAAGTGGATGATCGATGCTACACGTGGCCAGAAGGCTGGACTTTATCTTGCACAAAGAATTAGCATAGCCATTCAACTAGGCAATGCTGCCTGTCTTCTAGGAACATTACCAGCCGTTGATGATGCGGAGGAATTCTCCGACGTATGTATGTTAATATTTTTCTATCTTTTAAGTTTAGTTTTCTTTACATTTATTTATAATTAGATGTACATAAACTGTTTAAGATAAGGCATGTGAAAGTATTTATATAGATTGTATTGTAAACTATTGTTGTTTTAATATTTAAGTTAGACTATAAGGACTTGTATCCATGGCCGTTACAAAAAAAAATGACAGTTTTGATTTGACAGAATGTTTATTTGTATCTTTCGTCAGTTTCGTTTCGTGTTGGTACCTATTTCATGTAAAATATTCTCTTCAACATGTACCCGTTTAAAATATTTATTCTTGCTATTAAGTAGTATTTCTATTACCGTGTGAATCAAAATTAAGTGACGTTTGGTGCGCAATTATTATTGAAGAGCGTTAATGTTAGAATTAAAAACCGAAATTTAACTTTAAAAAATGGGCAAATGTCGAATATGTTTAAAGTACAGTAAAAAAATACATTCAATATATGATGCCACAAACGGAATCACATACCTTTCTATGATAAATTCGTTAACCACTATAAATATACACAAAGAAAATAATTTTCCTGATCAAATATGTGTATTGTGTTGTAAAAAGCTCATAGAGGCTTATGATTTTAAAGTAGACATAGAAAGGTCTGAAATTGTTTTAAATGCAACTGCTAAGTTAAAGAGAATCAATTTCAACAATATAAATGATATCAAAATTCATACAGATATTGATTGCAAACCTAACTTTCCAACATTATGTGACTTTCTTGAAGAGTATTTACATAATAATGGTACTGATATAACTTTTAAGGACACTATAATCAAAAAAATTAAAGGAGATATGAATAGTGACCACCTAACAGTGAAGGAGTTTTTAGATTCTGTAAAAATGATTAATGATTCTGATGACCATGACTATGAAATGCATGGAGAGTATGATCCTATTTATGAATATGGTACATCACTAAATAGCAATAATAAGCGCAAAAGTAGAAAACATAAGGTAAAAAGAAACAAACTCACTACAGGTAATATTAATATACCCATAAAGCCTGTGTATTTAAAAGATGTAAAGATAACACACTCTGTTGAAAAGAAAAATATGAATCAACCTAAAAAATATAGGTACCCTGAAAAAAAATGTGTATGTCCTTACTGTGGAAAGCTGTTGAGGGAAAAGTACTTAAGTATTCATATATTATACCACAATGGTGACAGACCATATAAATGTGATAAGTGTTTAAAAACATTTGTCACTGAGAAGTTTTTAAACAATCATAAGAGGAAGCATATCATTACTACAAGATTTAAATGCAATGAATGCCTTGCAAGCTTCACTGCCAAAGATTTGTTAAAGTCGCATATGGTAGTACATCGTGAGGCAAAAAATCATATTTGTGATATTTGCAATAAAGCTTTTAAAAGGAAATATACACTTACGAGGCATCTATTGGTACATAACTTTGGAAAAAAGTCTATACAGTGCGAGCTGTGCCCTATGACTTTTCATTCTAAAGACTTCCTTAACCACCATATGCGAGTCCATACTAAAGAACGACCTTATAAGTGTGAGATTTGTTCCCAACCATATAGCTACAAACATGATTTCAACCGTCACTGTTTAAAAAAGCATGGAGTATTTCTTAAAAGAAGATCAGTTTATGTTATGAATGAGGAAGTGCTGCAGAAGGAGAGGGCTCTTATGAGGGATTTGACTCTTAGATCACATGGTGTTATAAAGCATGATGAAATACCCAGTGTATTTGAAGGTCCTCTGGGAGCCCGGGCATTTGAAGAGGCTATGAAAGCAGTAGAAGCAAGACAGATACCTGCAACTTATGTGGATGCTTATAGAATATAAGTTAAGCCTATACAAAAGATAGTGAAAAAAACTATTTGGTTATTATTCATATAATGTGTGTGGGTGGGCACACATATAGACTATGACAAGAAATAAGGCCAGAGTCGTTGGAACTGAACCAGTATGCCAAGCAAAACCTAGGTATCATAGTTTCCCATTTATTAATTAAATTAAACAGTGTCAGGCAAATCCAATGGTCGTCATACCAATAAACTAGGTGTATTGTCAATATTGTTTTATTTAAAAGCTAACTGTCGTGATCCTCATTGGGTCTTGTATATTGACGAACTATGTGCCGTGGCGGTGGTAAATGCAATTTCTACGTGATGTGACGCAGGTTCGATTCCCGTTCAGAGCAAATATTTGTCATCATCATTTCAGCATTTTATCCCGATTGCCTTAGAGGCATAGATAAGAATATGTACTAGTCTCAGAGGCTGTCACCTCGGAGCCCAGGGTCCGCTTTCCTGCTTTTCCTTCTGCACAAGACTTTGTCCGGGAATAAATTGGAAAAGCAAAATCATATAACCAGATTGCACTACCACTACACTACTACACAAAAATAAGCTTTAATATTGAATTGTATGCTTCTTACTTGAAAACTGAAAAACTTTCGTAATAACGGACCTCCATGCAACCGCTCTGCCCTTATTGGCCCCCTTAGGGGTGACATTTTGAAAAACGCCGATACACGTGTACGTTTATTTCTGACCAGAAGTAGGTGTATGAGGTTTCATGCTTCTGGCTTTGAAAATGACGGACTTTCATAGAAACATCCCTTATTTTGCCACGTTAGAAGTGAAATTTTCAAAAATCTTTAGTGGATGCCAACAACATCAAAAACATCTACTACCCGTGCGCGATAAGTTGATGTTGAGACCTGAGCGCTGTGAAGTCACCGGCGCGTGTATGTACAGAGCACAAAAACATATTCGTAACAAGCTTCCGCTCGAGACTTTATCTACCCTATTTCATTGTTGTTGCTTTTGTTCAATTCAATTCTTGTTATGGCTTTCTACTGTAAAAGCTGCTTTGAAATTTCTTTTTTATGTTATGGTTAAAAGTGATTCTCATATAATGTAGGTATATTAATTATTGAAATATTGACTAAAAATGGTACTTATTATAATAATTAAAACACTGTTAGGTATACAAACATTATAATATATTTCTTATTAGTACAAAATCTGTTAATCAGAGTCGCTCATGAGTGGTGCTATACCTTCAACTTCATCATCACTAGAGTCCTCGCTTGATGAGGTATCGGACTGCAAATTTATTATAAGTTCAGTCTCATTACTTTCCTGTAAGAGATCATCGTCCCAATATTTTTGCCGGAGCCTGTCCACATGATTAATCTCTTTTCGCCAATCGCTTTCGGTGATGCTGTTAATTGCGTCCTTAGTCAACTGTTCGATTTCTCTTTCCGATTGGTTTATGTTCTTGTCTGCTACCCGTTGTTTAATTAAATTCCATATATACTCAATAGGATTTAGATCACACATATAAGGAGGTAACCGAAGAACTTCGTGACCATGTCTTTAAAAATTTCATCGATTACATATTTTTTTGGTGGCTTGTTTCTGTAAAGTAAATGGTATAGTTATGTTGTGGTCTATTAACCATTGCCTAATGGTGTCTTTATTAGCAACACTTGTGGGTGGTTTATTCAACTGTGTTGAGTGGTAAGGTGCGTTATTTAGCACGACTATGCTATTTGGCGGCAAATTAGGGATAAACATTTCAGTCACCCACTTTTTAAAATTATTGAAATGAAATGAAATGAAATATTTTATTTGCCAGAATGCAGGTAAACAGATAGATCTTATCGTTACAATGACCCATGTACATCCTACCAATTATGGTGTGCAAATATTTAAATGATTTGAGTTACATTGCTATAGTCTTTCAGCATGCATGTACCTACCCAATAATTATCTATTTATTTAATGTATTAATGTCAGATTCATATTGTCAGATTTTTATTGACGTCGGACTTGTGTCAGTTTTATATAGTTATGTCAGTTTTATAATAATGTCAGAATAATTATGAATTGTATTTATAAATTCTAAATATGATGTCAAATCGCTGATAATATCAATCGTATCATTAAAGGTATATTAATTATTGTGTATAAAGGTATATTAAAAGTCACCTACTATCCCACGGTATGACATAAACTCATCTAAATCGTAAAAACATTCTTTTATCAACCATTGCGTCAACTTTCTTTTAAACAAAATTAAAGGTAAATTCTTAAAGGTATTCGGTAGTTTGTTATATACCTTTATAGCGTTCATGTACGAGTTTCTTTTATGCAATTCTAGCCTGAATTGTGGTACATGTAACCTATATTTGTTTCTAGGAACTACATTTCGCTTAATAGCCTCAGTTTGCTTACAGAAGTATGCTGGATGTTGTTGTACAAATAAACATAACTACTTAATGTACATGGATGGTAGTGGTAGAATATTATATTTTTTGAATAGAGGCCTACAACTATCCATACTCCAGGCCCCACAGATTGCCCGTATACACTTCTTTTGTACTCTGAATGCCCTTATAACGTCTACCGAATTGCCCCATAACAGAAGACCATATGAGAGTACTGACGAAACATACCCGTGATATGCAATAAGAGCGGCTTCTGTCGAAACTGTTATTCGTAATCTTTTTATTGCATAAACGAATTTGTTAAGCCTGTCACAAACATAATCAATATGAGCCTTCCAATTACAATTCTCATCTAACCTTATACCTAGAAACATAGCACTTGGAACTTGTTCTATGACAGTGTCATTATATTTTATATTCAAATCTATTACCTTGCTTTTATGCGTCTGAAATTGTATCATTTTTGTCTTCTGTATGTTAATTTGCAAATTATTAGAAGACAACCATTGTACTATTTTGCTTATTGCTTCGTTTATTTCTAGTTCGTAAGTTTCTTTCCTTTCACATTTGACAACAAGAGTTGTATCATCAGCGAATAATATCGTGCTATGTCGGGTGACATTTGGGAGATCATTGATGTACATTAGGAAGAGAAAAGGCCCCAGTACACTACCCTGTGGCACCCTGAAATTATTTTGCCGGTAGTCACTTCTAAAAATTGCATTTTCATCCCCCTGCATTCTAGCAATCTCTACACATTGTTGCCTACCGCTCAAGTAATCTCCCAACCAGTCATTCGCTTTACCTCTGATGCCATACTTTTCCAACTTATGTAAGAGCAATTTGTGATCTACAAAATCGAAAGCTTTACTCATATCTAGGAAAATTGCTGCTACTGGTAAACCGTCGTCAGTAGCCTGTGTAACCATTTTCACTAGGTTAAAACATGCGAGTGAGGTGGTACTATTATGTCGGAAACCAAATTGTTCCTCTATCAGTATAGCATGTGATGTCGTAAACTGTTGTAGACGCTTCAGCATTACCTTCTCAAAAATTTTTGACATAATTGGTATGAGTGTTACTGGGCGATAATTATTCATGTCAGATGTGCAACCTTTTTTGAAAAGTGGTTTTACGATTGACGTTTTCAGTAAGTTTGGAAAAGTGCCCTCTTCAAATGACATGTTTATCAGATAACACAGGGGTTGACTAATGTGTGCTGCACATAGTTTAATTACTTTTGTTGTTAACTCATCTATCCCTGTTGCGTTTGTATTATTGAGACTATTAATTGTTCTAAAAATTTCCCTACTGTCACTTGGCTTAAGAAATATTGTCTTGTCGTTATTAATTTTGATAGTACTGTTTATCTCGTCAACTTTAAATTGAAAATTATTACTATTAGTCAGTTGAATATAAAAATCATTAAATAAATCACTCAGTTCCAAAGGGTCATCATATGTCAAGTTATCTTTAATTATTTTGTCAATTTGTGTTTTCATATTTTGGTCACCAATGTTTTCATTAATTACCGCCCATGTGGCTTTGCATTTATTTGTCTTATTTTCAATATATTTCTTATTTTGTAACTGCTTAGATTTATGTATGCATTTTTTTAATATTTGGCTGTAGGATGTATCATTTTTATTTAACGTTTTTCTATTTGTTTTACTATGGACTTGTTTAAGGTATAAATGTCTTTTCCTTACACAAGATTTTTTTATACCCTTTGTTAACCAGTTACAGTTACCCTTTTTTGTGCACTTCTTTATTTTCTTTATCGGGAAACACAAATCAAAGAACAATTTAAATAGACTATGAAATTCATCAAAAGCTTCCTGCAAGTTACTTTTTTCATACACAGTTGAAAAGGTGAGAGCAGATATGCAGTCCAAAAATCTATCTATATTTTCCTTATTAAAGTCTCTGACCCTTTCGTACCAACTGCATATTTCGTAGTATTTGTTAGCCTTAATAGAAAGAGATTGGCCTGTATCATGGTCGGACAAAACGAGATGATGCACCTCGGCGTTAACATGCTTGATGTTGCTAGCGAATTGATCTAGGCATGACATCTTTCTTGTTGGTGTTTTAATGTGTAATTCAATATTAAAGTTCTGTAATATGATTTTTAGCTCTTTACAATGCTGGTCCGGTTTTAAAATATTTAAATTCCAATCACCGCAAAGAATAATTTTCTTTTTGGAATATCTAGTAAGCCATGATAGTAATTGTTCTAACTTATCAAGAAATAACTTTGCATTGCTATCAGGAGTTCTATATAAACAAATAATAATTATTTTATCTATTTCTATACCGCAACCTTCAAAATGGAAATCACAAGTCAAGTTATTTATATAAGTCAAACATTTATATTTTATATTGTAATTTACCATAATGCATACCCCTCCTCTAGTTTTCCTACGGGAATACAATGAGACTAGTTGGTAACCAGGTATTTTTAAAAGTGTTTCTGTATTTTGTTTAATGAATGTTTCTGTCAGACATATTACATTTATTTTTAACCCTGTTTGTGAGAGCTGGTGTATTGCACATAATAACTCTTCACTTTTATTTATGGCCCCTGCAATATTTTGATGAAATATTCTAAAATTAAAGTCTGAGTTGGGGACGAAAACATTCCTTCGCCTGTGGGGTTGTATGTGTCTCAAGTTGTATATTTAAGCTCTTTGTTATTGTTTTGAAATAATATGGTATGGTACCCTTTCTGTGACCAGTTGGTTTGTTCAATGAGCTAGTATTAAAGCTAGGTTGTGGACAATGTTCTCCCAATGACACTTTATTACAAGTACTATTTTTTTTTTAGGAGTGACAATGCTTTCTGTTTTACCCTTATTCAATAGTAACATATTCCTATAACATAAAAATGTTGTGTCATAATATTTTGAGTCAATCATAAAGTTAATTATTTTACATACATTTAATAAATAGTTATATTTATTATATTGGTAATTGTGTTCTATATTAACAAAGGAGCAATTCTGAAAATTCGAACATATCATCTTCAGACTGCTATTTAGCATTTTTTCATTGAGAAACCTATTCTGCATAACATTGAATATTAATATGTTAGTTTTTGGTAACTTTTTCAGCGTCGTTATTAATTCTATTATGGTCTTGTTAGGGTTAGTATCATTTTCTCCAATGCACAAAATCAAATAATTATCTTCAGAGTCTACTAGGGTGCAGCCAGATTTTAAGATTTGCTCTGTAGTCGCATATGGTTTTGTAGTGGATGAGATGTGATACTTCCTAAACTTTGTGGTGTTCCTGGACCGTATAAGTTGGGCCGCTAGTCCCGTAAATTGTTGTCCTCCTAGTATAGTCAACTCTGGATGTTTCTTCAGCCTATCACTTTCAATTTTTTTAGGTTTAATATTGTCATTATTTTGCAATTTTAGCACAGCGACATCTTTTGCACTCTTACGCATGCTATTTGTAGTGCCACCTATCATTTTTTGCTCGTACGATTTCGTGTCGTTGTCGTCTAAACTCCAATCAAGAACCTTTTTGCACATACTAAGATCCTGTGATTTGAAGTTCCTCTTTTTAACGGAAGATCTTTTTTTGTGCTACTAGTGGGTACACTGTATAATTTTTTTTATTTTAATATGGTGTTTTGTTGTTCAGCTGTTTGTATTTTCAACAAGTTGTTTTCTACATTTAAATTATCTATTTCATTATTGGCAGTCGTTAATAGAATTCTCAAGTGTTCGATTTCAGTGTTCAGTTTCTCAAATTCTTCATAACTTACGCTGGTTGACAATAGTGGTAAACTTCTTGACAAACATTCAGAATTTGTGGACTCAAATGAGGAGTGAACCGAGCTTATTGTGGTTTTATTTCTTCGAATAGTTACATTTTCAGACTCCATAACTAATTTTTACACTTGTTGAGAATGTTTCAAAGCAAATTATTTAATTTAAGCACTGTGAAGGATCAGGCTGTGAGTTTTGTGTATTTGTGTCAATTTTACGAATAAACCATTCACCAAGTGGGGATCTATATTGTGCTTGAGGTAAGTTGATAGACCTAAGTATTCTAGATATTTTTTCATAGGTGCTATATGAATTTAAATAAAATTCGTTATAGTGACAGGTTACTCATTAAATTTGTATCAACTTGTAGACTAATAATTATTTATATTTTGATGCCTTTGTCACTTATTTTGATGGACTTAATCTTGTCTTATTGTATTATATTAAGTAAAATAAATTTATTCTTCTGCTTAATAACTGTTATTTCAAATCTGTACTCACTGTTATTGCTGCCCTTTTTTCTTAGAACTTTGTGAAATTATAAATAAGAATTCTCACTGGACAACAATTTTATAAACACTTTATGCTAACAGGAACGGTCTGCTTAAGTTTGAATTATTATAATTGTTGATTTATATTTTTAATTTTAAATTAATTACACAGACGATCGTACATGACAGCTAGCGCCATCTATCACCACCATATGTGTACCCATTTCATGGTGGTTGTCTCCAGTCTTGCTTTTGCATTTATATATTAATGCCGCCCCATTCACAAATCCATTGTCTCCTCCTGCGTGAACTATCACCCATCTTTGACGGGAATTATGATCTTTCTTCACGGAGGCATCAGTACTGTTTCGCCAGCACTTGCTCACTGTGTAGTGAGAGTGGATCCACGTCTCATCGACATAAAAAACAGGTTTTTTGGCGGCACCTAAGTCGTCGTTCTTTTAGCCGTCGAGGGTACCTTGCTCTCCAAGCTCGAATATCTGGCTTCTGAACCAGGAAATGTCTAGCGTCCTTACATTTTTTAAATTTGTAGCCCAATTTGTCTACCAGGAGCTTTCTTAGGTGAGTTTTTTGTCCTTGGAAATTAAGGTCTCGTTTAGCCACAGCTAATATTTTATTTAATGTGGGGATTTCTTTACGAGCCGTGTAAAAACTGTCAACAATATTTCGCAAGGCGCACATGTCAAAATCGTCCAATTGGATTCGGTTACGCCTCGGTTTCCGTTTTTAGCCTGGAGTGGACAATTTAATTTCACCAGCCGCCGTAGATGGGCCGGGTGTTGGTGAAGAGCTTTCTAAGCGCTTGGCTTCGCCTTTGATACGCATCAGCGTGGCTTTAGAAACTCCCGTTGCCATGCAGGTTCTTTTTACGACCTGGTCAACGGGTAAACAAAACTGTTTATTATGCTTTTCGTTTTCAAAAAACTTCAGCACGTTAAGCACTAGGTTCCTTTCTCCAGGGGTGTGTGTTGGGTAACCTCCTCGAGTGTCGCTCCGATTCCGATCCCGCTGCAGTCTGGGGGGAACGGAATCGGAGCGGCCGGTACACCCTGGGCGGCGGTCAATGGCTTCCCCTTTACCCCTTCATAGGGTTGGCATTGATCGTCGGCCAATACCCAACGTGGCGGGAACACATCGCTCTCCGTACTCCTCTGCTTTCAGAGGAGACAGGATGAGCGATGCTGTTAGTGGTGAGATGGACCCAGGGTCAGCCGGGGTGCGAGGGATATGCTCTATGGGTAACCTTACACCCCGGCGTCTGAAGACCCGAGACGGCGTGCGGTTTTGGTCGGTGAGAGCCCGACATAACCGCCCCCGCTGGCCGGCGGGGGGGTATCCGAAGGGATTTCCACACGATAAAAAAAATAAAAATAAATAAAGGTTCCTTTCTCCACTATGCAGAGTTTTACCCTTCATTTTAACAATCTTCTTTCTCTTATATATAAAAATGAATTGCTGTTCGTTAGTCTCGCTAAAAGTCGAGAACGGCTGGACCGATTTGGCTAAGTTTGGTCTTGAATTATTTGTGGAGGTCCAGAGAAGGTTTAAAAGGTGCTATCGATTGAGGCAGTACGAAGTCTGCCGGGTCAGCTAGTAATGGATAAAAAACAAAACTCAACAGAAACTATAACAAAAACAACCAGAACTTAACAGAAACTATAACTAAACAACAAAACTTAACAGAAACTATAACAATAACAACAAAACTTAACAGAATCAAATAACAATAAACGAAATTCAGAGCGCGTCGTCGTTACGTGACATTAGCCAGTTTGAGACTAAACTACTGTTGAAACAAGTTGAATTCCTGAGACGAGCTCAGCCGAATACAAGGGATTTTCTTTTATTTTATCTTTATTTTTGTTCTTTTTTTTTCTTTTTCTTTTATCTTGCAATGGTTCACCCCAGCACGAATCTATTACCGAAAACAGCAACTCGATAGCTCATCTCCTTCATACCCAAAACCGTGACAGAAAATTGGCAATTGACGACGACAACTCGATAGCAATAGGGCTTTTCTAAAGAAAATCCCTAAAAATGGCGTTGCGGACGGTACGTCACGGGCGACCGAGGGGCAGTGGGCGGAGAACTTCTAGCGCACGGGTAGTAGGTACTATCGAAATTTCAAGATTGTTGATCCAGCGGTCTAGGCTCTGCGTTGATGAATCAGTTAGTCGGGACAAGTAATTATACTTAGTCTGCCCATAAATACTGTTACAATTAAAAATAAACAAAATATTATATTTGAATTTGGAATCTGTCATTTTTGTATCATTGTTCATTGCAAGTTCATTGTGTTTTCTCATTTTGGCGCCAATACATTATACAATATTTTGCGATATTAAAATGGAGTGGGGTGGAGGTGGCTGTGATTGCATTACACAAAGTATTAAGTATTACTGATAATTTAAAAAAGAATAGGGTGGTAAAATCGAAAGAATTACTGAAGCGGTACGCAAAGGGAGGTCACAGAAAAATTTTGTTTCCGGATGAGAACATTTTTACAATTGAGCAACATTTTAACAAACACAATGACCGTATTTATGCTACCAGCTCTAAGGAAGGTTCTCAATTAGTCGACAGAGTGCAACGTGGGCATTATCCAAATTCAGTGAAGGTTTGGTGGGGTATTAGCTATAAAGGAGTGACTGAGCCATACTTTTGTGAAAAAGGTATCAAAACATCGGCACAAGTGTATCAACATTCCATTCTTGAGAAGGTAGTGAAGCCCCTTAACATCAACATGTTCAATAACCAAGAATAGTCCTTCCAGCAAGACTCGGCTTGACCCGGTCGCGGGTTAGGTTAGAAACTTGAAAAATAATGTTAACCTGACCCGACGACGTCTCGTTCCTATCATACTTATATTATATATTATAAATAATCAAAGCTGTCATAATAACCCGAATTGCGCAGATACGTTTAACCTAAGGCGCATTCAGACGGGATACGTCTTTGACCATAGATTATTATATATATACTAGAAATCTTTGACGATTCGTTAATAAAAACACGATACGCCTTGACGGATAGATGTTCACATGTGTTTCGCGATTGAGTTGAGTTCAGAGTAACTACCAAACACAATGGACGTGAATACTTTAATCTTGTATTGGTATTATCGTCGATCTAAAAACAGAAAAACAAGAAGAATACACTCGGTGCCTCCAATTTTAAGGCAAGGACAAAGTTTTGGAGCTTTTCATACTTTGATGAGCTCGTTACGAGAAGATGATTCAAAATTTTACACTTATTTTAGAATGTCTAAAGATACCTTTGACAACCTTCTCCAAAAGTTGGATACGGATTTGAGAAAACAGGATATATATATACATATATGAGAAAGGCCATTAGCCCTGAAGAGAAGTTGGCGATAACTATAAGGCAAGAAAAACTAATTACATTATTTATTATTCTTATTTATTGATTATATTTATGATAATTAGAACATGTTTTTAGAAATTTGATAGATCCAGATAATCACTTAATTGACTTAGAGATTGTACGGTGGACGCTGCCGGTGATGCACTTGGAATCATCTCTTGAGTTAGACTCACGCTGTAAAAGCGATGTTCCAGGTTGTAAAGGGGTGTTCGCTTCTGCAGATGCTTCTGTATTTTACTATCGACGAACTTTCAGGAAGATGCCGAGTATAATTATTATTAGACGTTCCTCCCGGTGATTGTTCTTGAGGCCTAATATAGTAACCACCACTATTATAGTTGTGATGATGTAAATTGTAATTTTAAGCCAATTCGAATAGTTTCATCCGGTTTTAATACTCTGTATTAGGTTAATGACCCCAGATTGGAATTCCAATATTTGATCATCATCAAAAAGCCGAAGGGATGGCAGAACATCCTTAAAAAAATTAAAGTTCCAATTGTGTTTAATTGATGATCAACAAGTTTCATCATTTTATGTTCCAATTCGCTACCACTATCCACCGGTCCCGTACGTAGTTTCGAATGACGTTGCAGCGATAGGTCATTGTGGCGAAAAACTTTTAGCGTGGTACGCTGGAGCGAAAAGTCATTGAAGCGAATTCCACCAGGGCAAATGACACCGCAGCGACAAACAAACATTGTACTATACAGTGCAATAGGGTTAGGTTAGGTTAGGTTAGAATTGTGACCACACAAGTGCCAGAAACGAATCGAAAACGAAAAAGGTCATGAACATAACCGTAAATCAGTCGTACTGTATAGTACAATGTTTGTTTGTCGCTGCGGTGTCATTCGCCCTGGTGGAATACGCTTCAATGACTTTTCGCTCCAGCGTACCACGCTAAAAGTTTTTCGCCACAATGACCTATCGCTGCAACGTCATTCGAAACTACGTACGGGACCCCTATCCACTCTTTTCTTTTTTGATGATGATTCTAAGCGTGTTTCTTTCTGATTTTCTTGTTGATCGTCATTTTCTCTTTGGGCTTCGTCTCTTGTATTTGGATTATTGTCATGTGTTTCACCTGGCTCAATATTTGGCTTCAAAAAGCTCAACTCTTGATTATATTTGTAGGGTCTAGATTTTGCACAAGACCCAGTTCTTTTTGTTTCATTGTTTTAATCTAATGATTTCTTCCAAGTGTCTCTCAATTGTGTTTCAAGATTCTTAATACCTTTTTGATATTACACAAATTGCATCCGCCAGCTGACTTGGAGGCTTAGTCAGCTGACGGATGCAATTGTATAATTGAAGAACCGCATGAAGAAGTCGTATTTTCATTCAGACTAAGCGATCCCACTAGGCAGCCAGTCAAACATATGAATTCGTTTGGATGCCTAGTGGGAACGCTTAGTCTGAATGAAAATACGACTTCTTCATCCGACTAATAAGCAACTGGTACGGCTAGGCACCTACTAGTGGGTTGTAAAACGCTATTAGACCGGGGTCATTACTCGCGCCGTCATGATAAGGTATTAGAAATCATACGTGAGTCTGTAAGTTTGGCGGTAGCTAGAGCGAAAAAAGGATTAACCACAAACCAAAGAAATGACATTGCGTTTGTAAAGGAACGCTGCTCAAAGAAATCACCTCAAAAGCCATATTCAATTTTGATAGCTGCCGTTGACTGGACAATACTCGTAGACACGTATGAGAAGCACTATAGGATACCGCAGGATATCTGTGCCTCATCATCCAGACCCGACATATTCCTTTTTTCACGATCGCATAAGCGTGCAGTGCTTGTAGAACTCACAGTACCGTGGGAAACTAATATACCTAAAGACCACGCTATAAAGACAAACAAATACTTTGATTTGACTAACGAGTTAACCAAAAACGGCTACGTGGTTAAACTCTATGCCGTAGAAGTAGGAGCAAGGGGAAGCTAAATCCCTGTACAACTTACTTAAAGACCTCGGATTGCCAAGAGCTTCAGTAAGCTCTTTATTAAAACGTATATCAAAAGCGGCATTGTTAGGATCTTACCAAATTTGGATAGGTAGGGGGGGGGGGGAACACTACTGACGGTGGAGGTGAGCGCTGATGCATCACAAGGTGGCCACCCTAAACCTACATCTGTTCCTCTCTGTACCACGCTATGGACCCGGCGACCGCACGGTGAATCCATGGAGTGCTGAGAATCGGATCTCGTGATTGTGAACTATTTTTTTCAGGCATTTGGCGTCAGGACTTTCCTATGAAGATCTTCATTTTAGTTATCGAATGAGCAAATCAACCATTTCCACCATCATAGTAGAAGTGACGCAAAGTATATGAATAATAAATAATAAATAAATAAGAATTTATGCCACCTCCTAATAAGGAAGAAGAGTGGGAAAAGATAGCAAGCGGATTTAATGTAAAGGCCAATTTCCCTCACTGCCTTGAAGGAGTTGACAGGAAGCATATTCGGCTTCGAAAGCCATCAAATAGTGGTTCAGTATATATGAACTACAAAGGTTTCTTTTCAATTGTGTTATTAGCAGTCGTAGATTCAGATTATCGATTCGTTTACGTCAGTGTAGGTTCCTATGGAAAGGAATGCGACTCATCAACATTTAAAGAGTCAAGTTTTTGGAAAATGTTGACAGAATGCCGTTCGAATATACCTGAACCTATACCTACCAGTTCAAGTTGGTTCCTTACGTAATTATTGGCGATGAGGGATTTGGTTTACATACACATTTATTAAGGCCTTTTGGTGGAACGCATCTTGACAGAGGTAAACGAATATTTAATTATCGTTTAACCAGAGCGAGAAGTTACGTTGAATGTGCGTTTGGCATTCTAGCAAATAAGTGGAGAATTTTACATAGACCCATAGATCTTAAACGAGAAACAGCTATTTCAGTAGTGAAAGCTTGTACTGTTCTTCAGTTGCGCTGCAACACGTCTTAACAAAGTAAACGAATGTATTACTGTATGACTGTGCGGGCGCGCGGGCGGGGCAGGCAGGAAATAAACATAAATTGGTCGCTATACCATATACGTCATTTGAAAATAGTTGCGGATATATATTCTACTTCTATCTTATACTATGAACTCTTTGTCCTGAACTCCTGACTGACTGATATAGAGACAACGCACAGCCTAAACCACTGATCCTAGAGATTTGAAATTTGGAGGGTACCTGTTTGTTTTGATGCGTGGAGGTGTACTAAGAAAGGATTTCTTGATATTCATCCACTAAAGGGGTAAAAACATATTTTTTATAACTCAAGAACGGCTGAACAGATTTTTATCATCTTAGATTTTTTTGGATTTTTCTCGGCCTCGAATAGCATATTGTTAGCGCAATTAAAAAATAATATATGATCAATTCACGTAATAAAGTACTTATATGTAATATAAAGGTAGTTCGATTTTTCAGACATTTTTCACACCATCTATATTGTTGTCATGAATATAGGAACTAAAAGTAAAAAGTGACTTTCGCTAAATTTACTGTTATATATTTGATGAGTTAGATAGCAACCGTTGTTTATGCACGGCTTCTGTCACTTAAAATTATATAAAGTGTCACAAAATTAGGTCTCTGAATTTGGTGAGATGACTTGGTATCGACAAAATATGTATATAAAACAAAAAAAAAACAGGTAAAATAAAAAAAAAATACATAAAAATTAAAAAGAAAACACCACCAGTGTGCATTGTGAATATTAAATAAGCCCACTCTTGTAAAAGTGGACTCGTCTGTCCACAATTTTTTTCTGGTAGGATCTTCCACTAACCCAACTAATCAAATGCTGTGGTAAGGAGCTCTTGCACCCGCAGAAAGTGGTAGGCGTGCAGTCCTTCTCCTCGCAGTATTCTCCAAGCGGATATGTGGGAAATACCTACATCGCGACCAGCGTCACGTGTGCTCGTCGCACCACGTGACGCTGGTCGCTGGTGGTGTTTTTTTTTAATTTTTATGTATTTTTTTTTTATTTTACCTGTTTTTTTTTGTTTTATATACATATTTTGTCGATACCAAGTCATCTCACCAAATTCAGAGACCTAATTTTGTGACACCTTATATAATTTTAAGTGACAGAAGCCGTGCATAAACAACGGTTGCTATCTAACTCATCAAATATATAACAGTAAATTTAGCGAAAGTCACTTTTTTTTTTCACACCGCACCGGTAGAGCGACAAAGAAAATAGGTGTTAGCGATAGGCCTGTAATTGGACGGGTCTGTTCTATCGCATTTCTTAGGCACAGGATGCACGAATGCGTCTTCCACGAAGCTGGGACTTGTCTCGTGGAGTAAGAGAGCGCGAAAAGCTGTGTAAGTACAGGGCACAACTCTGGAGCACACTGCTTAAGCACCATCGCCGATGTGCCGTCCGGCCCACTCGACTTGCGAACATCTAGGAACTTCAGTACCCGCCGGACCACCCGTTGTGTGATTTTGATTTCTGATTAAACCATGGGCGCTTACTTGCTCCTGTTGCGTTCCAGCGGTTGGGAATGTAGCACTCCATGCCCGCTAGAATCGCCTCAGTCATACTGGTGTGATCTTCTGAAGTGAAGCAGAGCCACCTCCACAGGTACGAAGCGCAGAATTCCCGCAATCCATCTCAGTCTGCCGACTTATAGTGCCAAACATGCCGCAATTCGGATGGCCACCTCGGCCATCCGAATTGCGGCATGTGCGTTGTGGCCGTGCGAGAGGCACTTGCGCCCGGACGAGGCAATGGTCCGACTTGCCAAGTGATGCTTCCACAGTTATGGAGTATTCATCCGGGCGCGTAGTCAGCAGAAGGTCCATTCAGTGGCGTAACTATACCATCTGAGGCCCGTGGCAATTTTTTTGTATGGGGCCCTCCGGCGTCCCAGTAAAAATAGAATTTACTTTTTAATAAACCACTGTTGTAAGTAGTTACCCAAAACTATTAATAATATTATCTGCATTTTAGTTGATATATAGTAAGTTTTATTTTCAAGAGCATAGGTTCATACAAATATTTATTATGAAATAACAATTTACTTTCAATAAAAACTACCAAAAATCAAGGATACAAATGACTCGGATATCTGTGCAAATGACTAACTGTTATTCCAACCAAACAAAGAATACGCAATAGAGCCCTCCGTAAATAAAAAATATAAATCCGGGATTCCCCTACACTGAGGGTTGCCATATAAAAGTGCTTTTTTTAGTCGGTCAACCGTTGAGCTCAGAGTGAGCGCACGCCTCGATGCGTCGCGAAACACTTAACCATTTTTACGTAAATTATACATACAAAAAATAATGCAAAAATGTCTTGCGTGTGTAAGTTAGTAGTTAACGAGTTACTAGCGTTTGTGCAGAACAAGTGTGATTTAATGGATGAGAGCATCGTGCAAATATGCAGCTCGTGGTTCAGCGATGAAGAGATCGATAGGGCTAAAACAAGATTGTGTGAGGACACCGGATCGAAAAAAGTTTTACGGAAGGGCGAAAAAAAGATGAGTAATAATATCTCGGACATTATAAAAATAATTAAAGAGACAAGCTTGGACTGCGTACCTAACTATGTGGCAAAGGAAATAAGTCGGTTACCGCCCGTAACCTTTGACCACCTAGATGTTTCTAGCTTACTGAAAACGATGTCTACGATGAATGCGGAAATTCTTACTATCAAAAGTGCGTGGGAAACAGAGATTAAACGGTTAAATTTAGAAATTACTCAGATGAAGGTAGGCTATACAAATCCGATAATTAATCCGATGATTAACCGTCCATTGCAAACATCTTCTAACGGTTTTGGAACACCGAATTCCGTACCTGTGCCTGTGATGGATAGAACCGTACCTACAGCAGCGGAATCGGGCCAAGACG
The DNA here is from genome assembly GCA_946251805.1 of Cybosia mesomella. Lineage (NCBI taxonomy): Eukaryota > Metazoa > Arthropoda > Insecta > Lepidoptera > Erebidae > Cybosia > Cybosia mesomella. The sequence continues at coordinate 19,616,150 of OX276390.1, read as the reverse complement.
TCCAAGAACCAATATTGAATAAACCGCAGTCCTACAGTGACAGTGCAGTGTGCGGTTGACGATGGATTTACGATTGTCACCAACAGAAGAAAGCGTCGGCGAGTTGAACGCAATCAAGAAGCCACCTCATATAAAATCAGAGAGAAGGCAGCCAATACAACCACGATAGTGCGTTCACAGAAACCTATGAATAAGCGAGGTACGAAAATCAGCGCAGCTAAGATAAAAGCCGCCACTCACACTGTACCTATCTATATCTCGAGATTTAGCCTAGACTGCACGGAAAACGACATAAAAGAATTTCTCAAAGACAATGGTCACGAAGTTTACTGTATTGAACAACTGAAATCCCAGAATGTGACAACTTTCAGGTCTTTTAAAGTAGATGTAGATAAAAAAGATCTCGATATAATATTAAAAGAAGACTACTGGCCCGAAAATATAGTTTTCAGGACCTACAGAAATGCACGCCAAAATAAGACGGGAGTAACAGATTAATAAATTTATCATGGCTACCTACAATAATAATATTGTTACGTGCGCGGGGTACAAATTAAATGCCGTTTACACAACGAAGAAGTTTATTAGCTCACCACAAACTAGACAACTAAATAACTAACCCACACAGTACTCTTCAACAGTTCAAATCGCTCAGCAGTTCACAGTAGTCCACAATCGTTGCTTAAGTCGCAGGTATAACTCTCTTGGTTCACTTCGGTAAGATGTGTTCACTTTCGCTTTCGAAAATTAACTGCCTCGTGTCGATAGCCGGGCGTCCTTTTATAGCTCTTAATAAGCGGGGTAGAATATTCCGGAAGGTACTAGGGCGTTCGAGAATAGTAGGTATTTACTGGGGCGTTCGAGAAAATAAGTACCTACACAGTCGTGCCGACGATAGAGGTGAATGCCCTTTTTTATCGCGATTTGTAGGTAAAGTTGGTATAGGTAGACAAAAGGGCGTGTGATTTTGTATTCACTTTTCTGGATTTTTCTAAACGGATCGATAGAGTACTTCGACATTAACAATGCGTTTTAATTTCTAGAAGATTCGATCAGTAGTTTCCGAGATATCGACGATCGTTGTAACATTACCCCCCTCTTAATCATGCTCGTCCCGAGCATCATTTGTTCCATGATATCGCGTCAACCTATCCACATGGACTACCTTTGGTTTTCCCCTAAGACCCTTCTTAATGCGGTAGGTGATGTCATTGATTCTTGTGACAACCGTATAGGGTCCTTCCCAGCGAGCTTGAAGTTTTGGAGATTTCCCTTTTCTGCGTAGCGGGTTGTGAAACCATACCAGTGTTCCTTCTTCAAAACCGTTGGTGTTTGCATTTCTATCGTACCGGGTTTTCATCCTTATACCTGTCTTCAAATTGTTTTCCCGTACCATTCTGTGCACCTCGTCCAGCCGGTTTTGAAGTTCACTCACGTAGTCCGTTACGGGCTTAGGACTTTCGGGTGGCGTGCCGGTTATTGCATCCACTGGTAGCCTTATCTCTCGACCAAAATTTACTTTAGCTGGAGTGTGTCCCGTACTGTCATGCACCGCAGATCGATAGGACATCAGGAACAGTGGGATGTACTGGTCCCAATCTTTTTGGTGTTCGTCGACAACTTTAGCCAAGTGATTTTCCAACGTCTGGTTAAACCTCTCGACCATTCCGTCTGACTGTGGGTGCGCTGGAGTCGTACGGGTCTTGTTTATACCGAGGAGTTTGCACATTTCTTGAAACAGAGCAGACTCGAAGTTCCGTCCTTGGTCGGAGTGGATCTCCATAGGTGCGCCATATCGACTGACCACTTCCTGAACTAGTTTCTTGGCTACAGTGACTGCTTCCTGGTTGGGTGTCGCAAATACTTCCGGCCACTTAGTGAAGTAGTCTTGCACTACTATGATGTATTTGTTACCCTCATCAGTCGTTGGAAAAGGTCCAGCAACATCAATGGCGATACGTTCCCACGGTGCCCCAACGTTGTACAGCTTCAATTTTCCTTTGCTTCTTGTCTGCGGTCCTTTAACCGAAGCACATGCAGTGCATTTACGGCACCAATCCTCGACATCTTCCCGACAACGAAGCCAGTAAAACCGCTGTCGCACTTTAACCAGGGTTTTCTTGACTCCGAGATGCCCGCCAGAAACACCATCGTGGATGTGCCGTAAGAGTGGGGCCACCTTGCTTCTTGGTACCACTACTTGCATGGTTACTTCCTTACCATCGTTAGACTCCCATTTCCTATACAGGACATCGTCTACCAGTGCTAAGCTGTCCCACTGGGCCCAATAGCTTTTGGTCGTCGAACTGTAAGCAGATACGTCACTCCATTGGGGTTTGCTGCCAAGCTGTTTCCAGTGCAGTATAGGTTTCAGATCATCATCATCCTCTTGCGCCTTCTTCATACTGCTTCCAGTCCATTCGTCGTCAAGTCCATTCACCCTTATGACCTTAATCTCTTCTCGGGCTTCGTTTCTTTGACAATGCTTGCAATCTTCGACACACGGCCTTCGTGACAAAGCATCAGCATTGCCAACTTGAGTTATAGTGATGGTTGGGGCCTCATATCGACCAGCCAGCGCACGCCCTGCGGCCCTGGCGACATTTAGTTTTAACGGAACATCTTGATCCACTTGGGTCCAGGAGTTCGTGACCCTTCTCAGTTTCCTAGAAGGACACTCTAACTGGATATGGCCCCTTCCTCTACAGAAATGACACGTTGGGACATACCACGGTTTCCTCTCCTCTGCAACTACTTCCTTGACCTCCCTGACTCCATGTTCCACTTGGGCCCATGCGTCCGTGACCCTCCTCCGTTTCCTCGAAGGGCACTCTAACTGGATATGGCCCCTTCTTCTACAGGAATAACACGTTGGGACATACCGCGGCTTCCTCGCCTCTGCAACTACCTCCTTGACTTCCCTGACCTTACTTATCCCTGCGTTCTGCCGTACGGTTTCCACCTCAAGGGCATAAGCCAGTGCTTCTTTTAAGGTCTGGTGGTGACACAACTGCACACTAGTTCTCACTTCTGCGTCCCGTATACCGTTTAGGAAGGCCTCCAGTAGAGTGGGCTCGATCATCACGGGTGTCGATGAGTAGGCTCGACGGACGAGCCTTTCAACCGCTACAGCCCATTCCTGGAGGCTTTCACCAGCTTTCTGTTTCCTCTCCCATACCTGCGCTCGGTAGACCTTCTCCAGGTGCCTGTCACCATAGCGTGTGTCTAATGCTTCCATCAGAGACTCCAGTGTCCTACTTTCAGGCGGCAGGGTTTCCAGTATTACTACGGCATCTCCTCGTAATCCAAGTGTCAAGGCCATAAAGGACTCCTCGTTGCTCCAGGCTTTAGTTTTTGCCAATATCTCAAATTGGTACTTGAAGGCTGCCCACGAGGAAGTTCCATCGAAGTGTGGTAGGTCGAACTTCGCTACTAATGGTGAGGTCACGGCAACAGGTCCGCAGGTTTTAAGCCTGACAATCTCTTTCTCAAGCTCTTGCAAGCGGTCTTCCATGGCCCTAGTCTTCAAAGCCACTTCCTTACTCAGCCTTTGCAAGTCGTCTTCGAGGTTCTTCACTTTATCTCCCAGTGCATGGATGCCTGCATCGATTTTACCCATGACAGCTTCCTGGTTGGCCTGTATCATCTCTTGCATGGAGGCCTGCATCGTCTGTTGACTAGCCTCTATGGAGGCTTGCATCATCTGCTGTATAGAAGCCAATAGTGTCATCATGTTGATATCGGACGAGGTTCCATCTGGTGCTGCCGTAGTTACCGCTGAGATAGCAGGATCGGCCTGACGCCCTTCCTCTTCAAGGCTCCGTTGACGTGCAGCATCCATTTCCACTTGACGTCTGGTCCGTGGAGTACGCCCTTCGTCTTCACGTGGTAATAACGGCATCCCACTTCTGACACCAGTTGTTACGTGCGCGGGGTACAAATTAAATGCCGTTTACACAACGAAGAAGTTTATTAGCTCACCACAAACTAGACAACTAAATAACTAACCCACACAGTACTCTTCAACAGTTCAAATCAGCAGTTCACAGTAGTCCACAATCGTTGCTTAAGTCGCAGGTATAACTCTCTTGGTTCACTTCGGTAAGATGTGTTCACTTTCGCTTTCGAAAATTAACTGCCTCGTGTCGATAGCCGGGCGTCCTTTTATAGCTCTTAATAAGCGGGGTAGAATATTCCGGAAGGTACTAGGGCGTTCGAGAATAGTAGGTATTTACTGGGGCGTTCGAGAAAATAAGTACCTACACAGTCGTGCCGACGATAGAGGTGAAAGCCCTTTTTTATCGCGATTTGTAGGTAAAGTTGGTATAGGTAGACAAAAGGGCGTGTGATTTTGTATTGACTTTTCTGGATTTTTCTAAACGGATCGATAGAGTACTTCGACATTAACAATGCGTTTTAATTTCTAGAAGATTCGATCAGTAGTTTCCGAGATATCGACGATCGTTGTAACAATATTAAGATGGTGACATATAACTGCAAGGGTGTGAAACGTTCCTCGGTACACGTGAAAGACCTATGTGAGAAATACGATATCCTATGTTTACAAGAATTGTGGTTGTTTCCCCACGATATTCATTATATAGGACAACTACACGATGACTTCGAATATTATGCGGTGTCGGCAATGGATCCCTCAGTTGGCACGCACAAGGGACGCCCGTACGGAGGACTTGCGATTATGTGGAGAAAAAACTTGTTTACGTGTGTTACGCCAGTTAGCTGCGAGTCAACGCGAGTCATAGCGGTGCGTGTACAACTATTAGATCGCAGTATAATTATAATGTCTATTTACATGCCGACGAACGACGTTAAGAATCAGCCTTTGTTTATGGAGTGTCTTGGCGTAATAAACTCTATTCGTGAAGATTGTGACAGTGAATGTGTTTTCGCATTGGGAGACTATAACACAGATAGAAATAGTTTATTTGAACGAGACCTGAATCAGTTTTGTAGTGATAGTGATTGGACCTGTGCGGATGTTCGAGTTTTGGGTGAGAGATCACATACATTATACCTTCGTTAGTGATATCTATGGTACGCCCAGCTGGCTGGACCACTGCTTGGTAACATTTTCGGCCTGGGATATGATAAGAAATATTTATGTAGTATATGACCCCTCTGCATCGGACCACTTTCCAATGGTAATAGAGTGTAATCTAAATTTAATAAAACCAACAATTGAAATATCTGAAACACTTTGCAACAAAGTCATTTGGGGCAATAGGGACACAAATCAATGTTTACTGTATACTAACTTGTGTAATAAATACTTACATGAAATATGTGATGCGCACTTAAATAACCTGCCTTGTGTAGGTCAGTCATGTAATGATTCCAATCATCATGCACTCATTGAAAAATATTATTGTGAAATTACGAGCTCTTTGACACGAGCCGCGACTGAATCATTTAAGGCAAAACGAAAATGTAATAAATCTATAGTTATAGGATGGAATAACCATCTTAAACATGTACACAACGTCGCGAGGGAGTGTTTTAAGACTTGGAATATATGTGGCAGACCTACAGAAGGCAGAGTATACCAAAATATGTGTGAAAGCAGAAAAACATTTAAAAACAAAATGAAGTGGTGTCAGAGAAACAGTGAAAGAATTAAGTTGGACCTGATTACTAAACAGAGAGCTTCCAAAGATTTTTGTAAATTTTGGAAATCTACTAACAATTTGTCCTTTAAGCCGCGCCTACCTGTAACTGTAAATGGGTTACAAAAACACAATTTAATCGCGGCATCATTTGCACGCCATTTTAGTCAAACACTGAATGTAAACAATGCATCTAGTACCGTTAGTAGCAGCAGCGACAGCCGCGCGGCACGTTGTGTCCGGGCGACTTCGCCACCAAGTTTTACAATATCGGCGGACGATATTTTTTATTGTTTACGTAAAATGAAAAAGGGAAAATCGCCGGGACACGACGGGCTTAGTATTGAACATATACAGTTGGGTGGTCCCGTGTTATGTAATAAGATGGCCATTCTATATAATGCTTGTTTGAGTCGTGGTTTTCTGCCGAAAGATATTATGAAAACAATTGTTGTACCTCTGGTAAAAAATAAAACTGGTGATGTTTCAAGTTTATGTAATTACAGGCCGATATCATTAGCAACTGTGTTATCAAAGGTTTTTGAGACAATGTTACATTCACAATTACTTGAATATATCAATCTTCATGAAGCACAGTTTGGCTTTCGTCCCAGATTATCGACGGATATGGCTATATTTTCTCTTAAAAACACTGTAAAGTATTACACACAGAAAAAAACGGATGTGTATGCATGCTTCCTTGATTTGAGTCGAGCATTTGATACCATTAATTATGAAGTACTGTGGGCAAAAATGGAGGAGGCGGGAATCCCTGAGGATATAACCCGGGTCATTAGGTACTGGTACGGGGGTCAAACCAACACGGTCAGGTGGGGGTCTGCGCTGTCTGAGGAGTATACTCTCGGGTGTGGCGTTAGGCAGGGCGGACTTACATCTCCGACGCTTTTCAATCTTTATATCAACAGTCTGATTGAGGAGCTGAGCGGGACTGGGATTGGCTGTCACTTAAACAACGTTTGTGTAAATAATCTCAGCTACGCCGACGATATGGTGCTGCTGAGCCCCTCAGTCAGTGCTTTAAATAAATTGATAGCTATTTGTGAAAACTATGCCAGAGGTCACAGTTTAACTTATAATGTGAAAAACTCAGAGGTTGTTATTTTTAAGCATGGCAAGGGACCCGATAACCTACCGTCTATAAAGTTAAATGGCTGTGAGTTAAACTAAATTAAAACTAAATTGTCTCGAAATTCAAATATTTAGGCCACATGATAACAGACACATTGAAGGATGACGAGGACATGGAAAGGCAACGGAGATCCATAGCCGCAAAAAGCAATATGCTTGGTCGCCGATTCTCAAAGTGCTCAAATGAAGTTAAAATTACCCTGTTCAAGGCTTACTGCCAGCCCATGTACACATGTCAGCTGTGGCGGCACTATACACAGCGAGCGTATAATGCGCTGAGAGTACAATACAATAACGCCTTTCGCTGCATGCTACGGCTGCCGTGGAGGTGCAGTGCGTCTGGCATGTTTGCCATGAACAGGGTAGATGACTTCTATGCTGTTATGCGAAAACGTCACGCCTCTTTCATGTATAGTATCAGGGAATCAACAAATGACGTAATAAAGGCCGTATATGGGGCTTGTTGGACTCACATATGCGGCCTAGGACATGGTTATCCCAATATAAAATAAGTAAATAAATAAATACATAGGTACATGTTTATTGTAGGAAAATTGATTTACTTTAATTTAATTTGATATAATTTAATTGGACATGCAATCACATTTTGGACATTTTAGATTATTTTACATTTAGTTTTACAATTTCATTTAATTTTATTTTTAATTTCATTCTCATCTTAATTTAATTGTTTTTAATTTGATTTGAAGTTTAATCTTATTGTTATTATTTATTTATTTATTTGCCATGTGTTTTATTTTACTTTGTTTTATTTTATTTTTTCAATATGATTTTAATAATTATCAAATGTCTATGGGTTAATAATTGCCTGAAATAAATATATTCATTCATTCATTCATATAATAAATTACATAAGGAGCTTAAAGATCTGTCAAACATAAACTTCTTGAAAAAAAGTTTGGAATTCCTGATCCATAAGTGCTATTATTCACTGCGCGAATATTTAGAGGACAAATGTTGCGAGGTCCAATAAGATTATTTAAAATTTATTCGTAGACATTATTTTATTGTTGAAATTATTAATGAGACTGTTAAAAACAAACTTGACATTGTTAATTACAAATTTTGATATTTTGACATTGGTAGCAATTCTGTTGCTGACATCACTAAACTAATTTTTCTCTAAAATTTTCTTATTTTAGAGAAATTTAGAGGGAATGCTATTCTGTTGTTACGTCGAACTAAATTTGGTGTTCAATATGACAGCACCAAATTTGAATCTGACATCACCAAAATTTAAATATGAAAGTGTTACCGTTATTAAAAAAATAAGAATGAATGATAAAGAGTGAATTATTAAATTCTTTAAAAACTATATTCTTAGGTTACAATTATACAATTAGGTAACAATTTAATATTTATTTTAGGGAATTACATTGAGCAGCTCGCCACCTGTATCTCTATTGCTGCCCTCTGTACAATCTCCTCAGGAGGTACAGCAGCCACAACTGCCTCAATTTGGTGTCTCGGCAGAAGCTCGGAATCATAAATCATAAGCATCGGATTGTGCCGAGACGCCGCATATTGCCTAGGCCTTCACGACCTCCTGCCTATGAAAACTTAGTGAATGCGCTGCATGAAAGCAATAGCACCTTACAAGAAACTATTCGTAACATAGTGTTGTGATTGTGATTGTTGATTGTGATTTTTGGTGATTATATGTATAAAAAATAACTTTATTTAAAACGAATTATATGTTTTTAATTAAAATTTCTTTCAATTAATTCTGCCCGCATTTGTCTGTGAAAAAGATTAGGACTTTAACAGACATAGATACCGCTAGAATAGTTTATTTCAGTTATTTCCATAGTATTATGAGCTACGGCATTCTCTTTTGGGGTAATGCCGCAGATTTAAATACAATCTTTGTATTGCAAAAGCGGGCTGTTTGGGCAATTTATAAGTTGGGCCCAAGAGTCTCTGTAGTGTCTCAATATATTTTTGAAAATCTTTTGTATGTTAGAAGAAACATTTCCAATTTTTTAAGGCTTTGTGATATAGGTACATAACGTAAATACTAGACATAAAAACAATCTTGTGGTTTGTAATAGTCGACTCCACAAGATTAGTAATTCCTTTCAGGGTAACTGTATACGCTTCTACAATAAGCTTCCTAGTGAAATGAAGAATCTACCTCTTCATAAATTTAAAAGACAAAGTTAAAGTAAACTCTGCCAAAAAGGCTATTATAAAATGCAAGACTATTTAGATGACAAACAAGCTTGGATATGAACTGTTTGCTCTCTCTCTATGCTACTCAAATGAAATATTGTAATTTGGTTAAGTAGTATATGTTTGTAAATAGACCAAAAAAACAGCCCGCTGAGTTTTTTGCCGGAGTCTTCTCAGGACAGGGCCGCGTTTCGAACCGGCCAAACATTAGATTTTTTTTTGACGTTTTGTAAGTGCCGTATTAATGGTCTATACAGAATAAATGATTTTTGACTTTGACTTTGACTGGCCAAAGCCAAAATCGTTATTCATCATTGCGGCGATAGCCCAGTGGCGTACGTAACGGACTGCTGAGACGAGGTCTCGAGTTCGATCCCCAGTCGCCCCGGGCACACACCTCTGACTTTTCGTAGTTATGTGTGCATTAATAAATGTTAATTATCACTCGCTTAATAATGTGCCCGGTAGATGGCAATAGGCTCGCCCCCTATTACATTGGGACCTTAACATAACTGGCGAATCGTGGGTGTGTAATACACCTCTGCCTACCCCTTCGGGGATACAGGCGTGAAGTTATGTTATGTTATTCATCATGAGACATAGAGAGTGCGACTTGAGCACCCAAGGTGGGGGGAATCCACCATTGCGGCGGTTGACCGATCATGAAGGAGTGGTTGGAGAGGGACCATGGGGACCTCTCCTACCGGATGTGCCAGATGGTTACCGGACACGGGTGTTTCGGTAAGTATCTGTGGCGCATCCACCGGGAGACAACGCCGCAGTGCCAGCACTGCGAGGATCCTGGCGAAGACACGGCGCTCCACACGTTGGTGGAGTGCCCTGCGTGGGCGAGTCAACGCCGGGATCTCGTTGCGGTCCTGGGCGTGGACGTTTGTAGACGCCACTTTATATAATTAGCTGGTTTTGCGATGGTAACATAAATAAAACTGGCGAGATTATAGATCTCATAGTAATTTATTGATTCGACTACACAGTACAGTACAAACGTACAGAGAGAGTGTTTAAAGTAAAACTACCAACACAACTACTTAAATCCATGTTCGGATACTTGTATCGAACAGACGTTCTCTCGTTGGAGACCATGGTGAGGGCCGTGGTCTCCGACGGGAGCAAGTGGCACGCCGCCGCCTCTTTCTGCGAACAGGTAATGCGCGCGAAAGAGACGGCGGAGAGGGAGCGGGAGAGAACCCTGCCCCCCGAGTTTCGCAGCCTGCGGCGAGGACGCCGCAGACTCATCTAAGCCCGGGACTACCGACCTCCATGATCGGGGCCTGAGGACGGCAGTTGGCCGACTCGCCGTCCTTACAGAAGCAGGCCGTGGCGGAGGCGTGTCGTGTGTGCCCTACACACGCCTGCCAACTCACCGAAGCGGGATAAAACCCAACCCCACCAGGCGAGGCCGCGGTGGCGGCCAAAGTCCGCCGGCAACCCTGGGGTTATCCTTTCGAGGGCTTACCCGGGGTGCCCGGCAACGGACACTTGGGGAGGACACCGTGCGGTTTTAGTCGAGACACGACATAACCACCCCCGCTGGCCAGCGGGGGGGTATCCGAAGGGATTTCCGCACGTAAAAAAAAAAACAGAAATGTTATTCATCATAAAAATGTTATTTGAATTGAAATTTTAACGAAATTACAATTATCACTATAACTGGTCGGCAGTATTTTAGATGGCGTCTAATTTTAATGTGACGTTTCTAATTTTAGACGTTTAGGACGTACAACAGAATACCAAATAAGCAAATTTGGACTAAGTTGAGTAACTAAGCTAATTTTGGTTGTGTCAAACTAATAATAGTTTAGTCATACGTTTTCTGAATACAAAACGTCGTTTGACATCACTAAACTAAATTTTAGTGATTTTTAGTTTAGTTTAGAGAGTTTTTGAACAACAGAATTGCTACCACTATGACGTTATTCAATACGTAATATTGTTAATTTGACATTGGTTTGATCATATTGTTAAGACAACAGTTATAATAAGTCTCTTTAAATTTCATTGTTGCATGGTAACATATAATTTTCAAATTTGCACACCTGTCAGAGGTAAGGCGGAGCACTCATATATATAATTATATTAACCAACTCTATGTACCGGTCTTATGCGAATAAAATGATTTTATTGATTTGATTACTTTACAGCAGTTTTTGATCAATTTTAGTGCATTCAATAGGAAATTACGTGATTTAAGAGAAACAATTTTTACCCCCTATCACACCGTTCAAATAGGCACGTTTGGGCTCGTTATACCCTTCCGGCTAAATGAAGTTTGTCAGCAAATTTCCTATGGAATGAACTAAAATTCATGAAAATCCGCGATAACAATAAGATACAATTTTGCTTTTTTATAATAATAAATTTTATTTAACATATTTTCGGCTTACTAACTTAACGTTTACCAAGTTGATTTTATTCGGATAATTCTTAATTATTGATTTAAAGTAAAACTTTTTATTAGCTGCAGTAAAATGACGTTTCAAAATGTCATTCCGTAAAATAATGTTGACCGCCTAATTTCAATAGGGATGTGATTAGATTCACAGAAAATCTAATCGTTCCATAACTAACTCATAATGATCATACTTAATTCTATTTCTAATTCATATAAATAAAAGGCTGTATAAAATCTCAAGTTGGTACTGGTTTTTAGTTACGGTGCTACAATGACGCTTGTCCGCCATTTTATATCATTTGTCATTCGCTCATTCGGCTTCTAACTTGTGTTTTGAGTGCACGAATAACTTTTCTTTGCCCACTGGGAGTTGTTTTAGTTATCATTATTGTTACATTTTTGTTACGTTGTGTTTGTTTTTCGTTACCTACTTTTGTTATTTTTGTTAATAGTGTGAGCTTTTTTTGTTTGTTACATCGAAGACATGGATGCTCAGTTAAGAACATCACAAGATGGAGATACATTTTTATCTCCTAAGAAAAAAGGCCACGTGTAGCTCTAAGTGCAACCGAGAAACTTTGGGTCAGGAACATTTACAAATATGTGTTTGAAGTGAAATCTACAGAATCAAACATTGAAGTTTCAAAAACAAGTGAATGCGTCAACAAGGTGGCCGAAGTCTTGGGAATATCCGTCCGCACTGTTTATTCCGTTTTAAAGGAGCACAAGGCGAACGACTGTGAATCACCAAAACCTCCCGAAAAACCTGGCCCAAAACTTACATTTAAAGAAAAACTTAATGATTTCACATTCACCGCTATTAGACGAATTGTACATCAGTTCTTTCATAGAAATGAAGTACCCAACATCGCAAAGGTTAGTTTACTTGTCATTTCATAACTAATCTTTTTAGTATGCGTTAGGTATAATATGTTTTCTTCCACCCCATGTGGAATTTTAACCGTGTGCGTGCTGCTGCAAGTTGTAAATGATGACTCAGAATTGTCCGACTTCTCGAAAGGGACATTGAGAAAAATCATGAAGCATCTTAATTTCAAATTCGCTACTCGATCACGCAAGAGCGTACTTATTGATAGACAAGATATCATATCATGGCGCCCGCGCTACCTACGTTTAATTAAACAATATCGTAGGGAGGGAAGATAGATATATTATCAAGACAAGATCTGGGACAACGCTGGTAAGTGTCAACTCTTAGTTTCCTATGTTTGTTCCCCTTTTATTTAGCTGTCGAAACTTATGATTCTTTTTTGTTCTTTTCAGGTCATACTACAAAAATAAACCTGGAGTGATGGCAGTATAAAATCTTCTCGGCAGGCATTTTTAGACGGCCTAACTACGGGATTAAAAAATCCCACAGGAAAGGGCAAACGACTTATTATCAGTCACATAGGCGGAGAAGAAGGCTTCCTGGACGACGGACTTCTTATGTTTGAAGCAAAGAAAGGTACAGAAAATTACCATGATGAAATGAACGCAGAGTGTTTTGAGTTGTGGTTCACCGGAATTCTACCCAAACTCAAGCCGAATGCAATAGTCGTAATGGACAACGCGCGCCCCCCCATCGAGTTGGTTTGGGCTCAGGTAAAGGGGCACGTTGCAAACAATAATAAAACGTATCAAATGCAAGAAGTGGAAACTTTATTCCAAGAAGGAATCAACAAAGTGACACTGGCTAAGTGGAGTGACTGTGTATCTCAGAATATAAAAGAGGAAGACAAAATGTGCCACTTCGATCATATTATAGATGAAGTGACAGACAGATTTTTCATTAGTGTGACCGAAAGCGAAAGCGATACTGATTCCGTAAATGATTCATTATATAAAATTGTTATGACATTTTTGTTTCATTTTGGATGTACGTCCCTTTACTTTCACTGAAAAAGATCAATCCTTTACTGTAGTAATAATAATAGAATAAAAAAAAACATTACAACGTAATATTAAATCTCTAAAACAAAACCAAACTGATCATTCATTTATTGAATGGTTCACTTACTCACTTAGCTACATCCCTATTTATTTTTCTTCAAAAAGCGGTAACCCACAAAACGTCATTTTACTGCAGCTAATAAAAAGTTCCACTTTACATATAATTTTTTCAAATCCGCAATGACAGGGCTTTCTGTGTCACCGGCTTCTAGCCTCTTTGGTTAACAAATTGAGGGTGAAGAGGAGGTTCAGGTAGTATCTTAATAAAATTCTTGAATTTATACGGAAGCGTGTAATGCACCCAGTGGTTAGTAATAAACAATTAACAGTTGACAGACAGCACCTAGCATAAATGATTCATGCCCATATCAGTTTACATATTGCGGATTAAAAATAATAGGCGCTAAGTAACACAAACGTTTATCATAATATAAGGTTAGTAATTTGATACTAAAACTAAACATGCCCCCGGGCGTTGAAAGCTAGTGGCTTTCAACATCTTCCAGTAGCGGACATATCCTGTTGAAGGCTCTACGAACTACACCAGTTGAAGTTCGTACATCGGCTACGCGAGAAATCGCATCAGTGCCTGGGTACAGCTGGATGATACGTCCCAATCTCCATTTGAGCGGTGGAAGATTTTCGTCTTTTAATAAGACCAGAGCATTTAATTTGAGTGCTTCATGGTTGACTTTCCACTTGAGTCGTTCCTGTAGCAATGTGACATACTCCTTACTCCATCTGTTCCAGAAACTTAGTCGAAGTTGTTCGAGCCGATGGAAACGTGATAAACACGGTTTCGAGTAGTCCACAGTGTGTGAAGTAGGAGTTGAAGTGAGGGGACGCCCGATTAAAAAATGTGCAGGCGTTAATGGCAGCAGATCGTCAGGGTCTGGTGAAAGTGGTGTGAGTGGTCTGGAGTTTAGGATCCCTTCAATTTGTACGAGCACTGTAGACAGTTCTTCATATGTTAAGTGAGAGGTACCCAACACTCTGTACAAGTGATGCTTAACGGACTTCACACCCGCTTCCCAGAGTCCACCGAAATGAGGTGCATAGGCAGGGGTAAAGTTAAATTTAATGCCGTCGTTAGCGGCAGATCCAGCTAAAGAACCACAACTCGACTGTAAAAACTTAGCTAAATCATTGCAAGCTCCTTTATATGCAGTCCCGTTGTCACTAAAAATGTTCTTTGGTTTGCCTCTTCGGGAAACAAAACGATATAACGCGCAAAGAAAATTATTGCTTGTAAGGTCTCCCACTAATTCTATATGGATCGCCTTTGTAGCAAAACATACAAAAAGGACAATATAAACCTTAACAAGCTTGCTACCGCGGCCTTGACGACTGAGTGCAGTTATAGGACCAGCATAATCGGTCCCAACATTCTCAAAAGGGAAGCTTGGTGTTATGCGATCACGCGGCAGATTACCCATCAATGGAGCGCTTATTTTCCCTTTCATGCGACAGCATCTCACGCATTTTCGGAAACATGATCTAGCCAAATTACGGCCACCTATAGGCCAATAGGTTTCTCTTATAGAAGCCAGTAAAAGTTGAGGTCCGGCATGCATTAAACGTTTGTGCTCATGTTCAAATAACAATTTGGTTAAAATATGAGAGGACTGTATCACGATAGGATGTTTTTGTTGATATGATAAATTTGAGTTCTCTAAACGACCACCAACACGTAGTAATTTATTGTCATCTAGAAACAAGTTCAGTTTATTTAATGGATTTTTTATAGGTAATTTTTTGTTATTCGTAATTAATTTATATTCTAAAAATGATTCTGATTGTGCTAATTTAATTAAAAGGTTTGAAGAATTGTTTAATTCTTCCACAGACAGAGGACCAGACAGTTTTATTTTTCCTTTAATGTTACTTAAAAAACGCAAGACATAGGCGGTTGAACGAAGGAGTCTATTATAATTAGAAAATCTACTAAAATCAATAGTAGCTGGGTTTGATTGCTCCATCACATGTAAAGTTTTTTCACTGCGGAGTTCGGGTAAATTAGAATCAACCTTAATGAACTTGGATGGCCATTCTGAAACCGGTTTACGTAAAAATGATGGACCTGACCACCATAGATCATTGTCCATGATGCCACTCGGAGTACGAGTAATACCTCGAGACAAAAGGTCAGCAGGGTTTTCATGTGTAGGAACATGCCGCCAGGTGAACTCACCAGTCACGTCAAGGATATCCGTGACCCTGTTTCTAACAAACGGTTGAAGCTTACTGGGCATCATGTGGAGCCAACCCAGAACTATTGATGAATCCGTCCAAAATGTAGCATTATGTATTGCAGTTCGCAACGAATCTTTGAACCTTTCATAGATTCGAGCTGCTGTCAAAGCCCCACAAAGCTCAAGTCGGGGAATTGTTAGCGTTTTTAGGGGTGCTGCTCTACTTTTGGCCATCATTAATCGAACGGACAGAATACGTTCTTCGACATTAAATGATGCAATGTATAAACAGGCACCGTAAGCATCTTGTGACGCATCCGAAAAAACGTGAACATCGATATGATCGGCAGGAGAAACTACAGCTGCACGAGGGATCCTAACATTACACAAAAAAGGTAACACTTTTATGAGGTCTTCCCACTTTTGACAAAGTTCCGATGGTAACGGTTCGTCCCATGATAATTTTAATAACCACAATTTTTGCAGCATTATCTTCATGGGGACGATACATGGAGCCAAGAGGCCTAAAGGGTCAAACACCTGGCCTATGGTGGACAAAATACTCCGTTTAGTGCATTTTTGTGCTGGTTCAACATGAATCGGAAAACAGAGTTCATCAGAACTAGTTATCCAACTGATCCCTAATGTTTTTGTTGAACCGATGTTAAGGTCAACCGTATCTCGCGCTGATTCATGGGTCAGAAGCTGAGGCTCGTTCGACTTCCACTTGCGCAGCGGCAGGCAGGCGGAGGCAAGAGCAGCCGTCACCTCTTGCTGAATGAACTTCGCCCCATCCAAAGTACTCGCCCCTGTTAGCAGGTCATCCACATAAAAATCATGCATGATGACGTCAGAAATCTTTGAGTTGTTACATTCCAAGCCGACTTGCTTAAGGCACCGAATCGCAAGAAACGGTGCGCTGACTGTACCATAGGTGACAGTATTTAATTCGTAGGCCTTAAGTTCCTGCGAAGGATCGCTGCGCCACACAATGTGCTGCAGATGTCGGTCGTCCGGGTGAACGAGAACTTGGCGATACATCTTCTCGATGTCAGCCGCTAGCACATACTTGTGTTGACAAAACCGGATGAGAATGGAGAGTAGGTCATCCTGAATCGTCGGGCCCACCATCTCTATGTTGTTCAACGATAAGCCTGAAATAGTAAGACTGCTGGCGTTAAATACTGCTCTTAACTTAGTGGTTGAGCTGTCTCGCAGAACACCGTGGTGAGGAATAAAATATAATATTTTGTTACAAGTGAATGAACTTTCACTCATATGGCCCAGGTCCTTGTATTCATTCATGAACTCTGTGTACATGTTTTTTAATTTTATTTGTCTACTAAGCCGTCGTTCCAGTGAAATAAAACAGTGCTTGGCACGTCCCAATGATTCACCGAGTACAGATGGATCTTGAGTCAGTGGTATCTTGACACAGAAACGTCCATCCTTAAGACGAGTTGTATTCTGGACAAAGTGGTTTTCACATTCCTGCTCCATTTTGGAATAACAGGTGGGTTTACATGAAACTTCCTCCAGTTTCCAAAATTGTGTAAGCTGACTTTGTACGTCGTCAGTGCGGAGATCAGTGGAATGTGATTCAATAACATTTATAAAATTACACCTGAGTGTTTGAGCTGACTGTACTTTACTGGGACCCGAGACTATCCAACCTAGACGGGTTTCAATAAGTATTGGATTGCCCTTCCCTAAATTAATTCGCTGACTTCCTAATAAGTCCCAAAAAATATTAGCTCCGATAATTAAGTCTACATCAGACGGAGTGTGAAAGTTGGGATCAGCGAGTACAATGTCAGTGGGAATGGCCAAGTTTGAAATGTCAACTCGTTGACATGGTACCTTATCGGTTATCGTAGGCAAAACAAAACAATTTGTTTTTGTTGTGTAAGTACTATCAAGTGATGTCAGGTTCACGCGGCACATTTTTGTATGACTGAGTTTGAATTATTAATGCCGGTCATCGCCTTATTTATTGAAATGAAAGGTAAATCAAGTTTATGATACATGGCTTCGGTAATAATGCACGATGTACTACCACTATCTAACAGCGCGCGAACGATGTGTTCACGATTGCATTTATCGTATAATTTAAGAAGGGCCGTAGACAGTAGTACCTGGCGAGTTTGACCTTGACCGAGAGAAAGACAAAGCGATATATTGCTCGGTGAGCGTTCGAATAGCGTGGATTGCTGTGCGTTATTATTCTTTTGCGATAAAGACATATTTTTATTATCACTAATAGAAGATGTATCGGATGATTTATGGTTTACGACGTGAACTAAAGTGTGGTGCTTACGATGACACACTTTACAGCTAGTTTTCTTACATCTATTTGCGAAGTGACCTGTATTTAAACAGTTATAACATAATTTCAAACTTGGTAGCAATGACAAACGTTGCTCGTTACTCAAACATAAAAACTCTGGACACGTGGACAGGTGATGAGTTTTATTACATTTTGGACAAACCTTTGAAGCTGACTCTTGAACTTGGTTATTCTGGACACACGAAACCATGGACTTCACCTTAGAATTAGATGATTTACCACAATGCTGGGGATTATTACGTGAAAGTTCAATGAACTCCAGGAAGTCGGCACGATTACGTAGAAAAGTGATAAATAAACTCAGTGTTATTTTTGTGTTTATATCAATTCGATTCCTGTGCTCTTCCCATTCACGGTACGTCTTGGGATCTAACTTTCGTGATATTATGTGTATAAGCAGTGTGTCCCAGTGTTCCGTGGGTTCGCCTAAGGATTCTAACGAACGGAGGTTTTTATTTAATTGATCTATAACTCGTTTAATGCCTGCCGAACACTCTTTGTTGCCCATGTCAATGTTAAGTAATGCGGTAACATGATTTTGAGTCAATAAGCGTTTATTATCAAATCTATCACATAACAACTTCCAGGCTACAACGTAGTTAGCTTCGGACATTATAATGGAACATATGCACTCAGCCGCCGACTCTTCCAGTGCTGATTTCAAATAGTGAAACTTGGTTATGTCATCAAGTTCCTCACTTGAGGAGACCATACTATTGAAAGTGTCATGAAAACATAACCAGTTCTCATACGATCCATCGAATTTTGGCAATGGAATTGTCGGTAGTTTGAAAGGTTTAGATTTGTTTCGAGAAGATACACTACAAAAGTCCTCGGTAGGTTTCACTATACTATTTATAATATCTAGGGCCTTACCCTTAGCTTTGTGAAATGCCGAAACGAACGCCTCCCTAGCTAGCAGCTGAGCAGTCTGGTCATCTACCAAACATTCTATTTGTAGCTGGACTTCATCGAAATTATCAAATAATTTTGGCAATGTACTCAGTCGAGATTGTAGCTCATTTACCTGGGCCTGTGTGCACGACTTTAAAGGTAATGTTTCCAAATAATTAATAAATGCTGTTAGTTGCCCTTTGTAACTTCCTCTTTTTCTATTTAATTCCGTTTCCGTCATTCTGGGAAGCGGTATGTGATCTGGAATTTATACAGAAAAAGTGTTTATAATATATAATTAATGAATAATTAGTTGAAATTGCTACACAACTGTATATAATTTAGGTAGGTACTTCTTATTTAATAATTGCCTACTGTTGTAAATAATGATTTAGTTATATAATTATAAGTATTGTAATGGTTAAGTTTATATTAATAAATGATTTTACTTTTTACCAACGAAACTTTATTTTTATTTCTAAGACCAAACAAGTACAGAATTACAGTGATGTTTAGTTTAAAATAGCTAACTAATTAGGTATGTATACTTAAACACAGTAATATTTAAACAAACCAAATATTAAATTGTAAATGTAAGGCGATTATAAGGGCAAAAAGCAAATCTTAAAAATTCTTAAATACTTAAATGCAGGTAGGTAAGTCTAACTATAAAATGGTACCATATAGGTAGCTAATTGCGCAAATCCAGTATAAACTATAACTTAACAAGATAGATACTACCTTATAGAGTGTTGGGGTTGAATTAGTGTCCTTAATTAAGTGTCACTTTCAGCACTAAATACGAATATCCTCGATTGACCTTTGGACCGTCGCCGTCGCACACGTACTACGGCACGTAGCAATTTTTAATTTTTAGATATTTCGTCTTCACAACACGGTTTTCTCCTGAATAACTTCACGAATAGCTGGAAACTTGCTTAATCCGTCTTCGAAGGACCATGAAGAGGAGGTTTAGGTAGTATCTTAATAAAAATTCTTGAATTTATACGGAAGCGTGTAATGCACCCAGTGGTTAGTAATATACAATTAACAGTTGACAGACAGCACCTAGCATAAATGATTCATGCCCATATCAGTTTACATATTGCGGATTAAAAATAATAGGCGCTAAGTAACACAAACGTTTATCTTAATAAAAGGTTAGTAATTTGATACTAAAACTAAACAGAGGGAATTCCCCGATCGTCACTAGCTCGTCCGTGTCACCAATGTACCTACCGCGACAAATAATGAAGTTTAAATTTGCATATTTATGCAAATTTAAACTAAAATGATGAAAATTTTAACACATTCAAAACAAAAAGATATCGATTTTCAGAACGCATCCATTGGTTGCTTTATGGTCTTTAGTTGTGGCACTTTGATTGGTTTTAAGTACTTAAAAAATATATAATTTTTAAGTACTTAGGTACAAAAATTTGTTCAAAATCTTAGGTTATTTCTGAGCTCGTAGCCTCTTGGGCCGGGGGCCCGTGGCATTTTGCCAGCCCTGCCACCCTATAGTTACGCCACTGAGTCCAGTAGAGAGCTTCTATGGGTATACATACGTACACTACATTATCCCATACATTTTATTTGTGAGAAAATAAGTTATGTCTGACGATCCTGAGATCTTGGGCCATATATGAGGAAGCGAAAAGTTGTCAAAGAGTCTCGGGCCCGAGTTTGATGAAAACTAAAGCTGCATATCACTGGATTTTTGAAAAATCCATATACCTAGCCAGGAATCAAACCCGTTGCTATTAAAAAAAATCACACCTATCGTATGGTATAATAATTACGATTCGATAGTGCCGCTATTAAGGAACGAATTCTGGGAAGCAATAACACACGGTAAACTTAGAGAAAGATCTTATTTTCTACAATCTACAAAATACTTTTTGGAAGCTTCCAGGGATTCTAGTAAAGTTACCGCCGATGGAACGATGTCGCAACTGTTCGCATTGAATTTTCAACATTATTTTGTAACACATAGGTAGGTACGTAAAAATAAGCAGGCACTACAAATTTAAGTGAGCTGCTTACTATTTTTCCATACCTACCTTTTTTAGGTAGCTCCTGATTACTGACAAATGGCCGCCGCTGAGATCAGCTATAAGCTACAAGTTACCTATATCAAATATCACCTGTATCAGAGTGGTTAACGATGAACAGGGCGTTGATTTTTTATTAGAAAATTATTTGATGACTACAAAATTATGTAAAACAACTATATGTGTGTAGGTAACAAAATAAAATATTAGGTATAATAAACTATATATAAAAATTGAAAATATAAGTTAATTAACTATATCAATATCACAGATATCACTGGAACTTGATTCTTTACTTTCGAAGCAGCCATTCATTAGAATAAAAAGAAAAAAACAACAATCTAAAACACCGTCATGTTTGCATATTCGTTCTCTATGTTATTTATATGATTACTTAATACAATGCTACCTACCAGGTCTCTACGAAATATCCAGTAAATAATTCAATCAATAATTCCTCCAAAATATTCTTTTTTTGTCCAAATTAGAGTCGATACTGTTTTTGGACTAACTGTCCTTTATCACCCCAGACCAACTCAATTGTGTTACCGTGTTAAAGGTGGATACCCACAGCGATCTTTACCTCGTATTCTGCTCTCTATCTTGCTATCTAGTTCAGAATGATAAAATATCTTAACGGTTATACATTTAAGCGCCAGTGCTTACTTAACATAACTTATTAAGCATAAATTTTGTTCCAGTTTTTTTCGAACCCACGGACAGAAGAAAAGCGATAAAATCGCTTCGCAGCAAGTTTATGATAAAATATGCTTCACCAAATTCATCGGAGCTACGGGAAATGGCAATTTTTTTAAATCCACCAGATGTTCGGAATACAGTAAGCAGAAGCAGCTGCGATTTAACCCAAATCATACAATTATCAATGCCAATATTGGAGTTTATACATTTTCTAATCATTACTTTAGGATCTGATGGAGCGATTACTATTAAGAAGCGGAAAACTGACATAAATAGTGATGTACCAACTAAAGATAAATTGATAGTAAAGATATATCCGACAGATTCTCTTGAGATTATTGAAAATGTTTCGGGTGCAGGAGACAGTTTTTCAAGTGGTGTAATACATGGCATTATATCTGGCCTTAAAGAATCACAATGCATGGCGCTGGGTTTCAAAGCAGCTAAAATGACTATAATGTCGAAAAACACTGTTTCGTCACATTTGAGTAACATAAATTCCACACATTTTGATGAGGCAAATTATAAATTTGTTAAATAAATAAAATATTTGAGTTTTGTATGTATCAATATATTTAAAGGCAACATACTTATCAGGAATTTTAACTTTAAGTCACCTTTTCATAATAAAAATGAATAAAAGAAATACAGATATAAATTCATTACCAAAGTTACACACAAGACAATGCTAACAAGATTAGTCTAAACAGAAATTGATTTACACATTACAGTATAAACTGCGTGTAAAACTCAATTTAATACCATAGACCAATATATAAACTAACCAATAGACCGAATGCCAAATTAGGTGAGATTTTTTTTTTGCAATAGTATATATTATAATGATAATCATGAGAATATGAAATGTTCAATATTATAATATAAAAACAAAAGCCTACAAATAAAATCGTATTGCGGTCTTGTACAATAAAGTTGTCATTAGACTAAGTACATAATATTGTTCTGTATAGTGATTACAGAGATATTATACATCAAAAGGCCTTAAGGCTGGTTCTTAAGTATTGACAGTCAGTCTAACTACTGTTAGTTTTTAAGTAAAAATCATAAAAAATTCTATGCAAATATTTGTGTCTGGTAGTATTGCTTACATCTACTTGTCTTAAAGTTAAAAGACCTGCGCATGGACGGATTCACTTTCAATATTTTAAAACTGCCCTCAAATATCTGTACTGTACTGTACTAAAGAAAAAATATTGTTCTGTATAGTGATTACAGAGATATTATACATCAAAAGGCCTTAAGGCTGGTTCTTAAGTAGTGACAGTCAGTCTAACTACTGTTAGTTTCTAAGTAAAAATCATAAAAAATTCTATGCAAATATTTGTCTGGTAGTATTGCTTACATCTACTTGTCTTAAAGTCAAAAGGCCTGCGCATGGACGGATTCACTTTCAATATTTTAAAACTGCCCTCAAATATCTGTACTGTACTGTACTAAGTACAAAATATTGTTCTGTATAGTGATTACAGAGATATTATACATCAAAAGGCCTTAAGGCTGGTTCTTAAGTAGTGGCAGTCAGTCTAACTACTGTTAGTTTCTAAGTAAAAATCATAAAAAATTATATGCAAATATTTGTGTCTGGTAGTATTGCTTACATCTACTTGTCTTAAAGTTAAAACACCTGCGCATGGACGGATTCACTTTCAATATTTTAAAACTGCCCTCAAATATCTGTACTGTACTGTACTAAGTACAAAATATTGTTCTGTATAGTGATTACAGAGATATTATACATCAAAAGGCCTTAAGGCTGGTTCTTAAGTAGTGCCAGTCAGTCTAACTACTGTTAGTTTCTAAGTAAAAATCATAAAAAATTCTATGCAAATATTTGTGTCTGGTAGTATTGCATACATCTACTTGTCTTAAAGTTAAAAGACCTGCGCATGGACGGATTCACTTTCAATATTTTAACACTGCCGTTAGATGTCTGTATGTCCTCCTGAAAACCCAACTTTTCTTTCATGCATAGTATATGAGGATGGCTCTCTGCTCTGCATTTCATGAAGTTTTTTATACTTCTGTACTCTAGCCTCCACTAAAAAGAGAATACCAGCCGGGAATAACAGAACCACACCTATAACTCCAAATGCATAAGCCCAACCTAAGTCATTATGTTCCCAATATGGCATCCAGTCTCTCCCATCACCTCTTGCTCCAAATGTAACCACAGATATGATACCAGAAAATCCTGAAAATTAATAAAATCTGTAGTCACAACAATAATAGCACAGAATATTATTTAGAATCCCACCTGAGATCATTACTGGTGGTAGAAATTTGATGACACAAATTTGTCACAAAATTCGGCTGGGTGGGTACCACCGTGCACGATTGCGAAAATCCCTCTATAGTAATCCAATTTCGGTTTGATTGCGTTCAGGGGTCAGCAAGTGCATAGCCGGGCAGGGGGATTGTGGTCGCAGCACTAGTGGGACCGGTGGGTATCACGTGGTGCTGTGACGACAATCCTCTTTTGATGAAGCCGTCAAGCTGAGTGCCACCATTGTTAACATGGTAAATGTATGTAATGGTGACCCTCTTTCCTGAGACTTTACCTTCAGCTTACCATCAGGCGAGGTGAAGTCAAATTGACGTGTCCTAAATACATAAAAAAAAAATATATCAACCAATTGAATAAAGCCATTTGAGAAATATATAACTAGGTAACTGGAATTGCGAAGGACAATGAGATACAATTTACTGTTATACTAGTTGTTACCTTCAGCTTTGCCTGCAAGGAATATTAATCCAATTCTGGTGACCCACAGGAACATATATATACCTGGGGTAAAAGTAGCCTATGTGCTATTCCAGACTATAATCTATCTCCATGCAAAATTTGATCCTGATTTTTCAGCCTTTTTGGTGTGATTAATGAATAAACATCAATCCCAGTTTCACATTTATAAAAGTTGTATAATTCAAGAATACAAACCTCCTATGACAAGAACAGTCCCAAGAGTTACCAGTAGAGTCAGATAGTTGTCATCATCTCTATCTTTCTTCATATATAGGTAAGATAGAAACATTGATAACAGTACACAACACATAGCAATTGTGAAGAAGAACTGTGTTGCTATAAAGAAACCAGGTAATAATAGATCATGGATGATATAATATTCTTCTTCAAATATCCACCAGCAACCAGTAAATACAGTATCATACCAATGATGGACATCCTCAAAACCGTCAAAACATACTTCCCACAAACCTGTAAATAAGCATACCAAAACTTTTAAATCTCCAACATCTTTACCGAAGATATGATTTATATTTCATTTAACTTTGTTAAATAATTGATTTACTCTAGCAAGGAAGCAATGCGTTACAAAATTTTGCTGTAAAAATATTGAGATATGAAAATATGTTGATACTTAGTAGATTCTTTTGAAAAACAAAATTAACTAAACAGCCTTACCTAACTTTTTAAATTTGGGATTTTTTAACTTGCCGTCATTTACTAGCCAGTGGGGCGTAACAAACGCAATTATTATAAATAATGACCCAAATATGAAGAATCCGAGTGCAAATAGTCCCGTCTTTGATTTAGTCATTTTGAAATACGTTATACTTTTCTAAAATAAACATATACTTTAAACACAAATTATGAGAAAAATTACAAAACAAAACACGCCCAGACAGAAACGGCCTTTTTTATTTGCATGTATGTAACGCACATGGATACAGATCTTTAAAGCCCACTGGAAACAAGTCAAGCTCAAGTCGGCTGTAGTGCTTAGTGCTGGCTCACCACAGAATATCAGCATGTAATGTCTGTCTGTGTATTGGTGTATGCCATCAACCTACCCCACCGGGTATGTTTCAGCCTGCAAAAATGAAAATTTCGATATAAAAAAAATATATATTGATAGATCTTAATTAGCCCTTTCGAACTACGTTAATTAATTTATGAGCCCGTCTTTCGTTTTCCCAGGAAAAATCAAAATATCATTTTCCTTTTTTCACCTTTTCAAATACCCGTATCTCTTTAAAATATGGTTATTTCTTATTCTACCAAGTGTAGAAAAATTGCCCTTGAGCTAATATAAATTGCCCGCGTGTCAATTATTATAAATATTTAATAATAATCCTATAAAAAATAAAAAAAACCATACGCGGTAGAAACATGGCAACACTGCTCTAGTCTAAGGGCATGTCCACATCACCACGGCACGACGTCGTGCGTCGCCGTGGAACGATGCGGTGTCGCGGCGCGGCACGTTGCCGTGACGTGGAAATTTACGTTGCCGTACCGTAAAAATGTACGTCACGACGCCGCAAAGTTACACAGTACCGTGCCTTGTAATACTTCGCTAAATACCAGATAAATAGCAGTCTCGTTGTAGATATGGACCGCACAAACGTATTCTGCTACTGTAGTTATTAAAAAGACCGAGAGAAGTTGGAGAAAAAATGTAAAAGACAGTACTGGCTGCACCTATATCTTTCAATTATGAATAGTGATGGAAATCATTTCAATAGTAAATATGAGGCGTTGAAAACCTGTGACCACAAATTATACAATTCTTTCATCTATATCTGCATCAAGTTTTGAAGAAGTTTCTTCTTACGACGCTGTCCGATGCACCGTTTCACGGCGACGTTGCCGTTGCCGAAGCTTCGGCTTACTGGCCGGCCACGCCAGCCAGCCTCAGCCGCGGTGGTGAGTTTGAAACATATCTGCGACGATAAGCTCGCATGGAACCGCCGGAGCCGTGACAGAAGCCATGCCTGCTGCATACTTGCTTGTTTTATCATATTAGACCACTCAGAAGTCCATCACACCTCGGAGTGTTTCCTCCCTTACCTCCCACTCCTTCGCTCCAATAATGAGGTACATATATGATAAAAAAACCTAAAAATCTTTCAGCGGATGCAAGGGGGGGACTGGTACGTTCCCCTTTTTTTTATTCGGCGCCCCTTTTCGACTTTTAAATCGATGTCAATACAAGAAAATGCGAAAGTTAGGTTAGAATATAAAAAAAATCGTATCTCCAAAAGGGGGGTAAAATCTCCGCAACTTTTCCTTCACAGGGGGGTTATACACCCCTCCTCCCCCCTCACCACCCACTCCCAGCCCTTAAATCGAGGGCGGGCAATCCGAAGTCCTACCGTCATTCGTCGATTGTAAACTAAAAAATAATAAGCTTACATTAACAACTTGTTAAAATTTACTATTTCTTGAAATATTGGAATTATTAGGTCAGTTAAGGAGACTTCACCTTAGATTATAAAAAAAAGTGGAAAATAGGATTTAATTTTATATAAGTGGGTATAACAAATTCAATAAAAGACAATTATTAAACTTATAATTCAAAATAAATACTGAGATTTAATTAACTTAATTGAGGTTATATTCGACGTAAAAATAAAACAATTTTTTAATTTTCATTGTCAACTCACGTTTAACTCAACATTATCCCCACAACGATAATGATAATAAAAATCTAGTAATAATAAAACCACTTACATTGAAATATTACTTTAATCATCAGCTTCATTTTTTATTATGACTTACGACGAAAAATTACTTTATATAACTTTATAACTTTTCTACTGGTGGTAGAAATTTGATGACACAAATTTGTCACAAAATTCGACCGGGTGGGTGCCACCGTGCACATTTGCGAAAAACCCTCCATAGTAATTCAATTTCGGTTTGATTGCGTTCAGGGGTCAGCAAGTGCATAGCCGGGCAGGGGGATTGTTGTCGCAGCACTAGTGGGACCAGTGGGTGTCACGCGATGCTGCGACGACAAACCTCTTCTGATGAGGCCGTCAAGCTGAGTGCCACCATTGTTAACATGGTATGTGTATGTAAGGGTGACCCTCTTTCCTGAGACTTTACCTTCAGCTTACCATCAGGCGAGGTGAAGTCAAATTGACGTGTCCTAAATATAAAAATAAAATAAAAAGTATTTTGATATTTTGTTGTAAATGATGCCCTTAGACTAAAGCAGTGTTGCCTTTTTTCTACCGCGCACGCGCAATGCGCAAATAATTGTCTTCGAAATCCCATTACGGTTTTTTTATTTTTTATAGGATTATTATTGAATATTTATAATAATTGACACGCGGGCAATTTAAATGAGCTCAAGGGCAATTTTTCTACGCTTGGTAGAATAAAAAATAACAATATTTTAAAGAGATGCGGGTATTTGAAAAGGTGAAAAAAGGTAAATGATATTTTGATTTTTCCTGGGAAAACGAAAGACGGGCTCATAAATTAATCAACGTAGTTCGAAAGGGCTAATTAAGATCTATCAATATATATTTTTTTATATCGAAATTTTCATTTTTGCAGGCCAAAACATGCCCGGTACCTTTTTTTTTTCGTGCGGAAGTCCCTTCGGATACCCCCCCGCCGGCCAGCGAGGGCGGTTATGTCGGGCTTCAACCGACCAAAACCGCACGCCGTCGCTGGTCTTCAGACGCCGGGGTGTAAGGTTACCCATAGAGCATATCCCTCGCACCCCGACTGACCCCGGGCCATCTCCGGTTTTGAGATGGCTCCCTTACTTGCTCTCCACTGTGCCATCTGCTAATCAGAGGGACGACACGTGGAAAGCTTCCGAACAGCCCTTAACAGGGCCGTCCTGGCCTCGGTCGGAGTTGGCCGTAGGCAGCAGCGTCTCTCCCGCCCTAGGAGAGAGGCGCTGCTGTCTCCGTTGCCCAGGGTGCACCGCGTGGAGGTCCCCAACCAAGCACCCCACATGCCCGGTACCTACCCCACCCCAGCCTGCAAAATAATAATATTTGTAAAAAAAAAATACTAATCGATAGATTTTCAATAGCTCAATTCAACTACGGTGCCCTTTAAAATTGCTCACCTTAAATTATTTAACTAAAAATCAATAAAGTCGTTGAAAAAAAATTCATTTATCCGTACTTTCAAACTCCTATATCTTTTGATGTATACAATATTTTAAATTGCTCAAAGTGTTAAAAAACTGCTCAAGTTGCATTTATAATTGCTCAAGTACAATTTGTAACAGCTCCACTTTCCTTAATTACTAAATAAATATAAATAGTTTGAACAAATTTAACGTATATAGATAATAACGTATTTTCGGTTATTTTTATGGCCCGGGAGTTTATACCGGAGTTTTAACCGTACCTAAACCAATAACTAAACCGATTCGTTGTGGTCACAGTTCTAACCTAACCTAAACCAATGACTATAAATAGTACCGTGGTATATGGAGCTGTTACAAACTGTACTTAAGCAATTATAAATGCAACTTGACCAGTTTTTTACCACTTTGAGCAATTTAAAATATTGTATACATCAAAAGATATAGGAGTTTGAAAGTACGGATAAATGAATTTTTTTTTTTTCAACGACTTTATTGATTTTTAATTAAATAATTTAAGGTGAGCAATTTTAAAGGGCAACGTAGTTGAATTGAGCTATTGAAAATCTATCGATTAGTATTTGTTTTTTTATTACAAATATTATTAGTTTGAAGGCTGGGGTGGGGTACGTGCCATCGTAGCCAAAAACATAATTAAAAAGCGATTTCCCCCCTCCAATTTAACAGCTGTCTTAAATTGGAGGGGGGTAATTTTTCCTTTAGTTCGAGGGGGAAATCACTTTGAAATGATTTTTTTAGCTAATAGCCATATGTCTTAAGTTGGCGGGGGGAAATTGCTTTTTAATTATGTTTTTGGCTATATCAACTTTTCTTCATTGTTCGATGAAAAAAATTTTAGTTTGATTTTCATTTTTTTTTTAATTAATTAAAACTCGACTCTAAAGTTGGCAGGGGAAATCAACTTTCTAATGATTTTTATCGATCGTCAACGATCAATTTAACTAAAAATCATTAGATTACATAAGAAAAAAAAGAAAATCGAACAATGAAGTAGAACAGTTGACTGTTCTACTATAGATTATTATTTCATTGTTCGATTTTCTTTCTTTAGGTAAAAATAATTAAAACTTGCCAGTTGGCGGGGGAAAATTATTTTTCTAATGATTTTTTTGGCTTAATCCACTATTCGTCAATTGTTCTTCATTGTTCGATCAAAAAATAACTCGGATGTTAATCTAACTAACTAATCTGTAGCAGCCGGCGCGGCGCGGCGAGAAATGACAAAACTGGAAAAGCATAAAAAATAGATCTGAAATTCTGAAATGTCAGAACTGTCAGAAGTTGATAAATATTATTAAATTCCGACCTATTAAGTTATTTATAAAAAAAACCTATTTAGTATTTCCTTAACTTGTCTGTGGCCAAATGCGATGCATAGAAGCCAAAAAAAAAAAAAAAAAAAAATTATTAAATATCATTCAGTAGTTTTTTTAATGAAAATGAAAATAGTTTGTTATTTACTGTTGTCTTAAAATACAATTCAGTCGTATCATGATTTTTTCTAAACGATACAGTACTTTAAGGCTGGTATATAGAAAATTTCATTATTTGCAAAATAAAACGACAAATCTTGCTGAAAAGGAAACAAACTCTTTGTATTTATGTAAATATCTCAATATAAGTGAAAATAAAGCTCAATATTTGACCATAAAACAGCCAGTTATAACTAAACTAAACGAAGAGAAAATTAGAAGTTTAATTGAAACTCTAAATAAAATCGGATTCACAAACGATGATATAATCAAAGATCCTGCACTCTTCGGTATCCCGCCCACAACAATAAAATCTCGGTATAAGGTTTTGAGGGAATGTGGAATAGAGCATGTTGTCCCTGCATTTATCACAACATTTTTAACAATATTGAAACAAAAATCAATAGGAGAACTGAAAAGGTCAGGTAAAATACCTGCACACATTAATATTGAAAATAGATTAGCAGGTTATATGACACAGTGGCCAACATCGCTCACAACATTGATATATGAAGATCTAAACAAATCAACATTATTTATGCTTAGATTAAAAATTATTCAGAGGTACTTGGAACTTGTATTAGATCTCACTAAGGAAGAATTTTATAGAGGCATTGAAACTTATCCTACAATCAAGCATCGCCCATTAGAATACATAAATGAATCATTAAAAATATTACAATCGCAAATTACAATACCTAATCATAAAATTAAATCAAATCTTTATTTAATACACGCTGATCCAGAAAATCTAAAGAATATGTTGCAGAATATCCGGAGCATTGGTGGGATTGATATCAAAGAAGTAATTCGAATGCATCCAAAGCTAGCTGTTAAGAATTGTCAGACACTCCTAGAGATTAGAAAAATTTTAGAGGAGTATAACATAAGTAAGGAGGCTCAAAGAAGATGTTTTGATATATTCACTCTTGGCCCAGACACAGTAAGAGAAAGACTAGAGAATGCAAAAAGCACACCAGAATTTAGCTTATTTTTTAACCATCCAAGATTTCTTAAAATGATACACTATAAAAAAACAGCAATGAAGAGGTTAGGTAAATTATATGAAAATAATAAAAAGTGCCTGAGTCTCAATATCCTATCAGGCAGTTCAGCTCATTATGAAGTATTTGAAAAAGCTCCTGGTGATCGCTTAGGCAAAGGAAAAGACCTTCTTTTTTGCATCTCTCAATCTTTGGGAAGAAAATTTAGCATTCCTAAAATAGGGAAACTCATTAGAAGACACCCTTTTTGGATTAATATACCAGTTGTTCAAGTAAAATATGTATATGAACAATTATCTTTACAATTTACTGATGATGAGCTTTATGAAAACTGTCTTATTTTGCTATATCCCTGGAAGAAAGTACGAGAGACATTAAATATCTTAAATCAGAGAGAGATTTGTGAAGAGTTGCCAATGATATATGAGAATTTGAATTACGATACTTTAAATAATTCTCAGAAATTAAGTTTAACTCTATATGTTTTGGAAAAAAAACATTATTTTTCTGGTAATGGTGTATGGGCAGAGGAAAGAAAATGGGTGCATGAAAAAGTACAATTAAAAAATTCTAATGTATAACTGTATAATACATAATAAATCTATATTATATTCAGGTTATCTTATTAAATGTTTTGAAAACATTTTTAGCCTATAACGTCTTAACTGGCTTGCAGATGAGGTTACCTTGAGACACAATGATCTTGGAGGAGGTTGATGATCTTGTTTCATCAATGGCATTTCAGGGTTGTGAGGAAGAGTCTCTATAAAACCACCACAGGTGGAGTAGACAGATTAGGTCATCGCCATCCAGTCAAGTCATAAACCTGACCGGCAATAGAAAAGGAACGGGGGCTTGTAAGAGTGACGAGGAAGAAAACCTTAATGGGCTGGGCAGCCCATCAAAGGTTTTCTGCCTTCGGGCACACCCATTTCTTGCGCGCGCTTCTCAAACGTAGGAGGCTTAGGTACTCTCTTTCAAAAAAGTAGGGACGGCAGTAATTATGGTCAGGACTGACGGGCACTCCCCTCCGCGCGCAAACCGTCTCTTCCACCAATAGTTTCGATATCAAAGGCCTCGTGTGAATTTAGTCCGTTCAACTTCTATGCTATGGCGTAAAATGGGACAGGCCTATGTCCAGCAGTGGACTGCAATAGGCTAATTGATTGATTGATTGAACTTCTATATAGCCGCTTCATTGTACAAAATTTCTAATTTTGTTGAAAGCTAAGTAAATTTTTATTTAATTTTGTGAGATAACAGTAGTGGGTGCCTGCCTACATAGTCATAAGGAAATTCTCAGTAGGTACAACCAGGTATCAAGATGCATGTAGTTTGAAAAAAATGCATAATTGGCCGCAATAAGCTCGCTCCCTGTTACGTTGCAAACAGTTTGCACCGCGGCTCCTATTTTAAATACTTACTCAAGACTCAAGAGATTACAGAGCATTTTATGACGAACAGCTTGAAACGGTTTCCAGACGTAAATTTTGTGAACTGGCAACTTTTTAATTTCATAAACGTCAGTCAACTTGTAGTAAAATTTTTAATCCGTAGTCATAGTCTGTGGTAAATGGTGGTAGTGAAAAATGGCGACTTTACTCCCTCGGTCTCTTGGTCTTACTCTTACCCAAACACAAATCCTAAAAAATGGAACTAAGGTAAACAATATATACCACTATACTATTATAATATCCTACTAATTTCACAGTAAAAAACTTACCTGTTTTCTAAGAAACTTATAAATATTGGTTCGTGAATGTGTGTGATCGTGTTATCTTATGTTATTGCACCAATAATTTAGTTAAATTTTATTTTATCAACATATAATCTCATATATAAAGTGCGTTGTACCTTGACAGTAAATTAGAAATTTATTTATAAATTTGACCTTGTCAGTTTCAGCTATTGTGACCTTACGTCATCGCATTCTGTAGGTACACCGTGTCTACATAGTAGCTTCAAACAAATTTAAGAGATCACGTATTTTCTAATTAATTTATCAACTATTAAGAAAAACACCCCACACACTATTTAACTATTTTGTAATTCATTAATAATTTATTAAATGAATTAAATTAAGAATTATATTATCATTTTTAATACTCAATAAAGAGCGAAAACAAAATATAATAATAATAATAAGCGTATTTATTACTCTGTATAGCCTTAATACATTTATTTATACTATAAAAATAACTTGTATTCTGTAACCAATCTTATTCACAATATTTTGCAAGATCTTCATAAATTCTTATAATTAATAAAATAATAAAAAGTCACCTTTTTGCTTATAGATTTTTTATTTTGATAAAAGATAACATATATTTAACAATATAAATAAATAATAATAAAAATCATTTATTTTCTCACCACACATTTGAATCATACAATAAAAGTTGAGATAATCTATGTAGTTGTGCTATGTGGGAGACTGCCAAGACTGGTGCCCAAACTAGGTAGAAACCTGTGTTAAAGTTATAGCTTATTATTATTAGCTAAAAATATGAGTTAAAGCTATAGCTTGGTTTCCATTACAGATCATAGCAATATTTGATGGGACCAGTTTGACTTGAAATTACTATAACTGTTCTTCTCTTTATGAATAGCTAATTTATAATTGTGGCGTTTTTGTTGTGGCAATTTTGCCAATGCCAAGTATTTTATGACCTAGGATCTCCAAAAACCTAAATGGTTACTATTTCAGTATAATGTGTAATATATAAAGTAATAAACATAATTAAATTCACATAGATATTCAAAATAATGTAATAAATAAATATTTAATCAAAAAATAAAAATTATGTGAAAGCTGTTATCAGGTTATTCTAATGTTTCTTACTGATTCATGATAAATCATTTGAACATGAACTTGATTTTGTAGATTGTGGTAGGTAAATAAGATTACATTATCGAATATATATGTCTGTTTAGCTTAAAGTATAGTTGGGTTTTATTTTGCTTCTAAAATTAGTATGTTTTAATAGTACTACTTAACTAAATAAAATGTTGTCAGCACATTGTAGTTTCTCTTTTCATTTAAAAAACCTATCCACATCTGTTTTACCTTATGCTTTGATTGTATCACTAGCTGGCCCTCCCAGGCTTCGCCTGTGGCTAACTTCCCACCCCTGTTGCACTCCTTTATCAACCCATATATGCCTGTAATTTATTAGTGTTCCATAATGCATGGGCCTCTGTCAAATTTGTTGACATTCACGATTACTGCTCTGCTCCCTAGGGTTACTACCCAAGGGAGCGTGCATGATGATATGATGTAGCTAGCTATTGGTTGACAAATTTTCAAAATCAGGTTAGTTGATTTAGAAAAAGCCCCCTACAACTTAACAATTCACAAACTACCTCTTTATAACAAACACCAAACTAGAAATTTTATTAAACTACTGTTTTCTTTCCCTGGTTTATTGTATAATTAAATTTGAGTCACCATGATAGTATTGTAAAAGTAAGTTCATCATTAGAGATTATGGAGGGAGGGGCAGGATTAGGGAGCGGCGACGAGGTGGTTCTGGAGACAGCTGTAAAGATTGTAGTGATATATTAATAAATAGATGTCCTTTATTTGTTTATAGAGCAAGTAAAGGGGATTAATAACTATTAAACATGATTTTATGTACTAATTCCCAATCAGTAATATCAATAGCTAATTTGATAAAAAAACTTTGCTGCTGTATTGTGTTTAAGCCGCTGCGGCAGCAGCAAATAGATATTGTTTAAGGCAAAAAATATCATACTTCGTTATTGACTTAGTGAAAGTGGATGTAAATATTTTAATAGGTATATTTCACAAATGTGGCATGTCTCAAGTTAACTACTATTTTAAAAATTCATTCCTCATCTAGCTGTGTATCCTATTATATTGAGGATAGTGGCACATTTTTTATGCTTCGGTACACATTTTGTTTGTTATTAGTTACCAAAAATTCATTCTGTCATCTACCCAAGTATGACCGGTCTCGGTAGGCGTGAGATGTCGTGCGGTGTTCCGCAGGGTTCGGTGTTAGGGCCACTCCTGTGGAACATGGCTACGACTGGGTGCTTCGCGGTGACTTCATAGGTGGTGCCGCCGTCACATACTACGCGGACGACATGCTCGTGACGGCGTGCAGCAGGACGTATCGCGAAGAAACCCTAAAGGCTACGGCCGCGGTTGCCCAAGCCGTGGTGCGGATCCGGTGGCTGGGTCTCGAGTTGGCTCTGCACAGGCCGAGGCTTTGTTCTTTCATGGGCATCGGAGCGTGCCATCTGATGGATCCAGCCTTATAGTAGCAGGCATTCGCATCGGCATCGAGCCGGTGGGACTTCAGTAAACATCTCCGAAGTTTGGTCCCTACGCTGAAGGGCACGGTTAACGATCGGGCGCGGCTGCTGCCCAACATGAGGGGACCCGATGACTCCTGCAGGAGACTCTAAGGCGGGATTGTGCGGTCCATGGCCCTATACGAGTGCCCAGTATGGGCGGAGGCCCTGAAGGCCAAAAACGCCCGGTTGCTACGGGAACCGAAGCGGGTGATGGCCAACAGGGTCACAACGGGTATCGAACGATCTCCTTCGAAGCGACGAATTTCCCTGCCGGAAATCCACCATAGGATCTGGAGGCGAGAGACCTTGCAGCCCTTTACAAGTGGCGCAAGGAGGTGCGTGAGCGGGGACGGAATCCTGTGCTGAACGCATCTGGCTGAAATTTGGTACACGGCGAGATTATAGTCTGGAATAGGTTCCAATAGGAAGCGGGAACGGGAACAGAATTTTACGCGGGCGAAGCCGCGAGGCAAGTAATTATTTAATAAAATAAAGTGTCATTATATTTTTTTAGCTGTTGGTGGGAGCAGCCTCTAGCTGTCTGCCGAGCAAGCAGCAAACACGCAACCTAAATGTCCACGAATATGTAAGCTACACGTTACTACGTGACAGTGGCATTCCTGTACCGAAATTCAATGTAGCTAAGACCAAAGAAGAGGTAGTGAAGTTTGCTACAGAACTCAACTCTAAAGACATAGTACTCAAAGCCCAGGTAATATTTTTATTCACGTCCTTCTTTCTTTATTTTTACTGGATCACCTGTACAGGTGATATAGTGGATTTAAGCACATACATTGCCAATACAACATTTCTGCCTGCTCCATTTTCGAAAATTTTATGTACTAATTCCCAATCAGTAATATCAATAGCTAATTTGATAAAAAAACTTTGCTGCTGCATTGTGTTTAAGCCGCTGCGGCAGCAGCAAATAGATATTGTTTCAGGCAAAAAATATCATACTTCGTTATTGACTTAGTGAAAGTGGATGTAAATATTTTAATAGGTAGGTATATTTCACAAATGTGGCATGTCTCAAGTTAACTACTATTTTAAAAATTCATTGCCAATACAACATTTCTGCCTGCTCCATTTTCGAAAATTTTGTAGAATATATCCTTCAACCCGATAAGGCGCTTTTCTAAGTCACAAGTTACTTGAACACATTAGGGCGGTTAGCCTTAGTGGCTTAGGCGTTGGTTGTAAATGTGGTGATGCAACACAGTGTAATAGAACTGAGTATGGTGGCACAGCTAGTACTGAATATTGCAAATTACTAGTCCAAAATACGCTACACTATGTGATTGTTTAGGTTCTTATAATTATTTTAACCTTAAGCCTTGTACGACCCAAGCGGTTTGATGTACCTACGCGTCGTCGGTTACGCGTAGGACAGGAACGATAGTCCGTATCTACAGTACGCGTATGCAATTTGACGAATACTGGCTGGCCGACTCTTGACTATGCGTTCACAATCCAGCAATGCCTTGTGCCCTGAACGCGTGTTCAAAATACCTAGATTACGCGTACCTACATTGGAACGCTTAGTCTGTACAAGGTTTCAGAAATTTATTTGCACTTGAAATTTAAAACAAATAATAATTGTGTTTAGGTACTAGCAGGTGGCAGAGGAAGAGGGGCCTTCAAAAGTGGTCTAAAAGGCGGCGTCAGGATGGTGGACACGTATGTTAATTGACACTTTATGAACTTACTAGTGGGCTTTATGAATAGTACTTGCTATGAAAGGCTAAAGGAGTTGGCAGTCTATACACCTTCATAATAGATAATAAATAAAAAGTCAGTCTGCCCAATCTTAAATAAAAAGTAAAAGGTGTATAAATTCTGCTTCAGTCGAGCGCCAATTCGGGTTGTATCCAGAGCTTAGAGTGGTAAAGTCAAGCAACAGTCATTTTGGCCGTTGCATGAATGGGCCGACTCGACCGGGGAAGCACCACCCTCTCACAGAATATCGACGCCAAGTAACAGTATTTGAACTGTTGCGTTCCGTTTGGTGAGTGAGAGTGCCGGAGCCCAAACTCCTTTCCCATCCCCTCCCAAACTCCTTTCCCATCCTTTCCTTTACAGGGTCGGCAGCGCGAGTGTGACGCCACTGGTGTTGCACACGTCCATAGGCCGCGGTAACCGCTTCCCATCAGGTGGGCCGTGTGCTTGTCTGCCACGTTAGTGGTATAAAAAAAAAAAAAGAGCTTGTACCAATTTTGGAGCACAGAGCCTGCTCTTCCACTCCACCCTTCCATAATTCGGCTTATTTAGGTTTTTACGGGAACGACTGCTAACTGAATCTTCCAACCCCGAGAGGAAAGTCTGCGCCAATGCCTCGTCCAACGATCAGCAGGTGGAGCGACTGACTTGCGTTTGGGACCCGAACAGCTTTGTGGGGCTCAAGTCACTCCAATAATATAAAATGATAAATTATTAATTTTCCGAAATGGCAAACAAACTTCAAGCGCTGAATACAATAGTCTATGGATCCATGAAACACATAAACATGCATTCCTCACAATTGCATTGCCAATCTTACTAAACTGTGCAAGGAGCTTTTCACCAGTTGAAGTCAAACACACTTCTATGGAGTTTCATTGTATTTTTTTTTTGTTGTATAGACCTCAAATCGCCGGCGACCTGGCCAGTAAGATGCTGGGACAGTTGCTAGTCACGAAGCAGACGGGCGCTGGCGGACGCATATGTAACATGGTGATGGTTACCGAGCGCAAGTTCCCACGCAGGGAGTTCTACATCGCTATCATGATGGAGCGTAGTTTCAATGTAAGTAACTAACTTTGACAAAACATTTACATTTCACATTAGATTTATAATTTTAGTAGGATATTTATGAAAGTTTAACTCTATAAAAACAGAAGTAATTGAGATCTTTATTATTTATTTTATTTTACACATAAACCCTCTCAAATTTAGGGGCCAGTGATAATCGCATCATCACAAGGTGGTGTAAATATTGAAGATGTAGCCGCAGAAAACCCCGAAGCTATCACATATGAACCAATAGACGTAGCCAAAGGAATTACGGAGGACCAGGTGAAAAAAGTTCTACAAAAGGTACCTGTTTATATATTTTTAAGCGTATTATATAGGTAAAATGTCAACTTAGGTTTTAGTGCTTAATCCCACATCAAGTGTAACTGTCGCATCACGCGAAAGGCTGAGGATTTAATCTCCATAGAGTGAATAGACTGTCATATTGCGCTTATAAAATGCCCGTGACGTCCATGAAAACTTGCTTGTACTTATTCATCACTAAATGATAGAGAATAATTAATTGTAGTTTAGTAAGTATAATAGTGCCGTCCTACTTTATCGTGACGACTGATAGCCGTACGGTTTAAAGCGTCGGCGTCGTCGATTGTACGTACATTTAAATGGAGGAGTTCACATTTGAGACAGCACGATTAGCTGTCGTCTACGAGTTTTTTACGGTGATGACAGATTGTCAAGACAATGAGAACAGCTAGCACGACAGTCGTAAGCCGATAAAATATCGTCACGACTGATGTTCAAACGACAGGTCAATTACCGTGAACCGATAAAATGCCACGATTCTATGGGTATAGCTGAATACGATAGCAGTTTAACAATAAAACAAATTCTTTGACGACAAACAATCGATATTACGGGGACAGCTAGAGACGGAACTCGTGCTCGGAACAAGGCCTCTGATGCTATCGGGACACAACGCTGCTGTTATGATGATGAGTTAGAGACGATAGTCGTCTAACGATAAAACTATCGGTTACGACATAGTGGGAACGCGCCCTAAGACTATGTTACACATTAGCCTCATTACTTTGACTGTTTTACTCTCTA
The DNA here is from genome assembly GCA_946251805.1 of Cybosia mesomella. NCBI lineage: Eukaryota > Metazoa > Arthropoda > Insecta > Lepidoptera > Erebidae > Cybosia > Cybosia mesomella. Next base: position 19,577,094 of record OX276390.1, on the reverse strand, counting down.
TTGAGTAGTTATGAAAATTTCTTACAAGGAACATAGTTTCGATAAGCTTTAAGAGGTCCGGGTTATCTCGAACTTCTCTCAAATAGTATAATTTATTATGAAAATGTCAATTAATAAAGACAGGCCTTGCATATATAGAATAGTTAAAGAGCATCTTTTATCGGTTCGAATCCCGTCTCATGAATGATTTCCTCGGATTTACCATTAAGTATTTCAGAATCATTCATATGAATTTATAATACGGACCACTGCCAATGCTAGCCAAGTTTGGATTGACAGGCATCCATCTTATGATACAAACTGTGGTTTCTACAAGAGTTTTCTCTTCTCTAGCACTATTTTTGCTTGATGATTCCCAGGTCATATTTTACTCACGATGAACGTATTGCCCAAACGTTTCTTGCGTATGAGTATAATATCCATCTTGTAGCGATGGCGTGCCACTGTACATTTGGTCATTCAATGATGGAAAGGGCTTGGAGGAATTAAATTATGCAATTCCAGCGCCATTCAGCGATTATGATGTCATTGATAGATAGATTCTGAACAGTTAAAAGTGCGTATATCACCATATGATACTCCAAGATTATACTCTTTCAGATTGGACTTGATACACCAGAAGCTAACACAATGGTAAAACAAATGTACGATCTATTCGTGAAGAAAGATGCACTTTTAATTGAGATCAATCCTTATGCCGAAGATGCTCTCACTGGCAAATGTAAGTTATTCATGATCGTATTGTTCATTCTATATACTTACACAACGGGTAGCATTGTTAACGATTTATTATTGCTCTCCATTCACATCCATCGTATCATCAACGTGATTGATTTCAATTGTATTGTTGTTTTAAGTCATAGATTGTTATGCATTGCTTTCTAAAGATGCGTATAAAAGCTGTTTCATTGAGACTTTTCGTAAAGACAATAAGTTTAAAATAAGATTTTTCGTTCCCTAAAAGAACTTGTTATTGGAATGCGAAGTACCTATTCTTTGTGCTTATCAAGGTTAAGGTCTATCTGTGTGCCAAATGCATCAAGGCAAATTTACGTCATTGGGTAACAAACAAAATTATAAACTTCCATATTATAACATCTTCTAGCCGGCAAACTGAGTGAACAAACGTTACAAAGTTCGCGCATGTGCACTGTACGGACCAACCACAAAACCAATAAAAGGGCTAATCAAACAATAACCCGAGCTCATTTAGCCCGTGATTAGTTTAATATAATGTATGATTGGTTGAGCGCCTCCGCCATCGCACCCCGCGCTTACCACCAAAGAGACCTAAACGCGTTCTGCGCAGCTCGAGTACATTGTCTAGAAGTTTGCCAGTCATTATAATAATTAGGATATGACTAGCTCGCTAATCTTCTGGCTGAGTCGTTTAACTTGTCAGACCCTCCGCGGTGCCAAAAGTAATAGATTAATATGTACAATTACGAGGAAATCCCCGCAGTGAAGTAATTGTTTCGACCTGGAAAAATAAATAATCTCCAACCAAACTAGAGTTAATTTAAAAAAATAAACAAATCTAGGGCTGTATAAAATATTGAAAGACATAAAAACTCGTGTGAGGACAAAAGCACATGACGGACGTCTCTGTCATAGATATTCATAATTGTTTTCATACATGCTCGGCGGTTGAGGCTACTCTTCGCTTGACCTTTTCTTAAAACTGATTGTCATACGTACGTCTAGGTTGACCTTAACACCAGGCCACCCTCACGACATAAATAATTTTCGCTAATCTTTTGTCCATCCTATCTACGCGCTCGAATATCTCTATCTTCATCACTACATCTTCCATACTACAATGTTCCCTCATCACGCTGTTCCTCACTTCTGCCACACCCAACATTTGGTAGTATGGTCACAGAATAAATAATAGTACAAGTACAGAAGACCCTCTGTTTTGATGTTCACGAATGCCGCCTTTTTACGTGCCTATTAATTATTATTAGCAACGGACCGCACGCCAGCCGCGCCGTCATTGAGTTCTATTGCCCGGCGCGAAGGTCGACATTACTCCGCACCTTGCCGAAGATAGGGTTGTCATTTTTTTAAACTTCGTCGGTGGCAAACGAGCGTACGGTCCGCCTGATCGTAAGCGGATACGGTAGCTTTGCACTATTATCTATTCCGTGGCGCAAGCATCGACTATGTCAGAATAAGGTACCCGTCTAGCACAACTATGCTTATTGCTTGGCAACTCTCGTTGCAGGACATAACGACACCCGTCACTTTTTCACAGTAGTGCAGATAGATAGGTACATTTTTTTTTTATATGTGCGGAAATCCCTTCGGATACCCCCCCAGCGGGGGCGGTTATGTCGGGCTTGAACCGACTAAAACCGCACGCCGTCTCGGGTCTACAGACGCCGGGGTGTAAGGTTACCCATAGAGCATATCCCTCGCACCCCGACTGACCCTGTGCCATTCGCAGTTTATAGTCTAGGAGCTAGCTACCAAATTCATTAAAAAAGAAAAAACAATATATTTACTTACTAATTACTTTTTATTGATTTACGTAAGTAAATACTAAAGGTAACGCGGGCGTGACCTGTATTTATTGCTTACTTAACTACAAATGCCTTACTTTTATATACAATTTTTTTTTACCATCTTTAAATTGCCGGTTGTTAAATTTAATTGTTGCATATATGCGAAACCTACAAAACAATTTTAATAAATATTCCACTGGGAAACATGCACATGGCGATTGTGGAGGTATATTTCTAAAAAGTTCTATAAGTTTGCTGCCTGAATTACTTTGAACACAATTTTAAAAAATTTCTATGAAAGTGGTTTCTAAATTTTGTACATACTCTATAAAATCTTTTGGTGGCATTTTTAAGCTGCCATAAAAACTAGATTGGTTGTTGAATGCTTTGTATCTAGTAAATAGATTAGTCTCGTCTAAGCCTACAACTGATCTTGAAATTTCATCTATTAAAAACGTGCAATCCGAATTTTAGTCATTGTTTCTGCAACCCGCAGCAATGCAATATTTCGTTGCCCTTATTTTATACATCGTATACAATATGCGGTTGCGACGTTGGTATGCGGGAGACACGCGCGCGAGTGTCGCGGCCCACGGCGGGGCAACCACTGAATAAGCAGCCCCGGGGTTGCCGCCGGCATGTACTTATAATTTCTCGCAGATCGGCGGAGTGACCCCCCCCTGGTATGGTAGCAAATGTTGGGTGTGATGTTGTACACGATGACACGTGTATGATCCTTGTATGATAAGCTTACTTAATTGTCATAATGTGTTGAATTGTAATTGTAACTCGTTATAAATGAAATGACGCGTACAAAGAGGTTTGGTTTGAAACTGCACGTTATCACTAGATGCTTGATTTGTTGATGTCGTGACTAAGCTGATGTATGGTATCGACATTTTTAGTATTTATATCTCTAAGTAGTATAAAGTAGATAGGTGAGAAAAATTGCCGCCTGTATTCAGTATTAGATTAGATATGGTCTTGAAAATATTGTAAATTTTGCACTTGTTACTAAACTAAAATAGAAATGTTTTTAATGGGACACATCTATACTATTATAAAATTATAAATTAGTTGTCTTTATAAAAAAGTAAAATTCTTGGATTATTTTAAAATGTAAAATGAACGATTCTAAACACAAAAATATTTTTTTGGAATTCTTGTCTGTTGTTTGTTTATATATGTTTGTTCGCGATGGACGCAAAAGCTACTGAACGGATTTTGATGCGTTTTTTCTATAAGAAAGGTCTTGTTCAGACTTAAAATCTGCCGCATGTTTGATTGCAATTGGTTAAGTACAACCGGAGATATAACCAAAAAACGATAACCGATCTCCGTGTGGGCGGAGCCACAGCCATCAGCTGTTACTTATAGCAACACATTTTCTTGACCTCTTGTCTATCTTCAGTAACCCAACGGGACAGGATTTCCACTTTTAGATAGCTGATAAAATAAGGCGTACTACTAATTTTCTTTTAGAAAAGAATCAGGGTTCCACGCAAAAAACATAATACAAAATCAAAGAGCAGACATAAACAATATCGTGAAAATATCGCTCTTTGATGATCTTTGCAAAATTACAATACAGCTTTGAAAAAATAATTGGCCCGATAAGAATTGGTAATCTCCCTACCTATGTACATAATTATCAATACGACTACTTTATACAATGATTACTCAATTCATTACTTTTTATTTTTCAGTTTTCTGTTTGGATGCCAAGTTTAGATTTGATGACAATGCAGAATTCAGACAAAAAGAGCTGTTTGGCTACAGGGATGTTACACAAGAAGATCCCAAAGAGGTTGAAGCTGCTAAGAATGAGTTGAACTACATTGCCCTTGATGGTATGTTCAATTGTTGCCGAAGTCAAAAACAGCCTTATTTTTTTTTCTTTCATTTAATCTATTATAGTGCCAATTGGCCATTACACTACCGACGTGTTGGATACACGTCGGCTCCTTACACAAGCAAATTAGCTTAGCCGGTGGGGTTAGGTGTAAAATTAGTAATTTATTTAACTAATTTTTATTAAAAATAATATATATACATATACATGTAGCGTTTGATAGTATAAGTGGTTGTGACAATTTTCTCTCTTGTAGTACAAACCTTGGTGTTTAAATCAATAATTGCACAGGTACTATCGGATGTATGGTGAACGGCGCGGGGCTGGCGATGGCGACAATGGACATCATCAAATTGTATGGCGGAGACCCGGCGAACTTCCTTGACGTCGGTGGCGGTGCTACCGTGTCGGCCGTAACGGTAATGTATTACTCAGTTACTTATAGGTATACATTATCAGGAGTGCGATTGGTTGGATCACCTCCCACGTTTGGTGCACCCTGGGCAACGTGGGCGTGGCGGGTCGCTCCAGGTACCCCTCTGCTGTTATCAGAGGGGACACTGCGAATTGCCCAGGGTCAGTCGGAGTGCGACGGATATGCTCTATGGGTAACCTTACACCCCGACGTCTGGTCTGTAGACTCGAGACGGCGTGCGGATTTACGTGCGGAACATAACCGCTGCCCGGCGGGTGGGTATCCGAAGGGATTACCGCACAAAAAAAAAGGTATACATTATCAGTTTTGTTTTTATGAAGTTGTTCAATAATTTTCTCCAATTTCTGTCTATGAGTAGTTAAATAAAAATAATCTGCATCGGAGATTTAAAAAAAAAATTGGGTTATGTTAAGTGAACGATTCTAAACACAATTTTTTTGAATCCTTGACTGTTTGTCTGTTTATCTGTTTGTTCGCAATGGACGCAAAAGATACTGAACGGATTTTGATGCGGTTATTTTTATTAGAAAGGTCTTGGTCAAATTTAAAATCTGCCGTATGTTTGATTGCAATTGGGTAAGTAGAACCGGAGATATGACTAAAAATCGATAACCGACCTCAGTGCGGGCGAGGCCGCGAGTATCAGCTAATTTAAAATGTGTGTGCATAATTAACCATCGTCAGCTGATTCATGCGAATGAGCGCATGAAACAGGCGCGTCTTGCAAATAAAATGAAGCGAATTTAGTGTAAATAGTTGGCACAAAAGTCGTGCAAAAATACATACGATTTGCACGACATGCGATATGTATGAGGCAGCGGACGACCTTATATAGAGAACGCATGTGTAACAGTAGGTACTTTTACGAGTTACAAGTAAGTCTTATGAAAAATTTTAACACCATATGAGGTCTCTAAACATTGTTTGTTTTATTTTTGAAGTTAAACTTTAGAATCGTTGTGATTTCAAACTCGATGAAACGAAAAAATAAGTCCATAGTTTTTTTTTAATCAGGGACTTTTCAGAAGTTTCACTTCTACCGTGTGTGACTTGCACACACACACACACACACACTATAAAAGGGGAAATGTGGAAGCGTAAAAACGGGAAATGTGAAAAAGGGTAAAAAGGGGAAATGTGGAAGCGTAAAAATGGGAAATATAGAAAGGGTAAAAAGGGGAAAAGTGGCAAGGGTAAAAAAGGAAAATGTGATAAGGGTAAAAAGGAGAAATGAGGCAGGGTTAAAAAAACAGGAAATGTGAAAAAGGGGGAAGGTGGAAAGAGTAAAAAGGGGAAAAGCGGCAACGTTAATTTTTTTTTGTTGAAGTCGCGATGCGGTGTTTTTAAAAGAAACATTGTACCTATCACATGTTTCGCGATAATTATGTATTATTATTATTGTTGTATTTTATAGTCATTGTCTTCATAAGTCTCTTATTAATTTTTATCTTAAAACTGTTTTAATTAGTTACTTTTATGTTTCAGGAAGCCTTCAAAATTATTTTATCTGACCCCAAAGTGACTGCGGTGTTGGTAAACATTTTCGGAGGCATCATGAGGTGCGACGTTATTGCGGAGGGTATTATTACTGCAGCTAAGACTTTAAACATCCAAGTACCAGTTATTGTTCGCCTTCAGGTAAGGCGACACTTTTATTTTATTTTCGTATTTCTTTAATTGTTGAATATTTCACATTCCTATGAATTTAGATCAGCAAAACTCAACATCCAAGACGGGACTTGAACCCGCGACCTATACGACACGTCCTCGATTTTTTATGATGATTTAAAATTCTTTTATACATATACTCAAGACGTATGTATAGGAAAATTTCGAATATCCAGGACGTGTCTAGGTAACTCAGTTGGTCAGTGCATTCCCCCTGTGAGGGACTGGTCGCGGGTTCAAGTCCCGTCCTGGATGTTGACTTTTTCTGATCCAAATTTATAGGGAACGTTAACATACTAATTGCTTCAAAAATGTCATTAAATTTCATATTTTGACAGGGTACTAAAGTAAACGAGGCGAGAAAACTGATAGCGGAGTCGGGATTGCGCATCGTGCCGCGCGATGACCTCGACGAGGCGGCGCGTCTCATTGTTCAGCTGTCAGAAATTGTCAACCTTGCCAGGAAAGCCGGGGTCGAGGTGAAATTCGACATCCCTTCTTATTTGATCAATCCCGATCCCTAAATGCAGTATTTTCACACAATTTTCATTACTGTCCAATCTAATTGGTCATAACTAGTTGTTAATCTAATTCTCTTCTCCATTCATTTAAGTATTCAAGTATTTTCCTTCGAATTTATTGTAACTCATAACTGGTTAGTGGTACATTATTCAATACTGCACTTCACACATTCAATTAGATATGTTAATATAACATGTAATAGTGACAAGTATTTATAAAATAACTATTGTTAGGTATCCTGTATCATATGTCATAGATATACTTTCGTGTATACGGGAATATGCTAAATTGAATTACTTTGTGATATTGTACAGTTTAAATATAAAGAATGTAACTTTTTAAATATTAGTTGCATATTCCGTTAGTATTGAACGAAACTTCGAATCGAAGTACTACACGCATGTAGCACTGGTTGTATAAAAGCCAATTAGATATATTTTTATCATTCATTGCTTTATTTATTGTACACATTTAGTTGTAAGTGACCATATTAGATAATTGTAGTAGTTTGAATTAATAAAAACATTTTATCGATGTTCCGTGAAGTCAGTCGCTTCAAGTTGTTACAAAATTTGTAATTTGCTATTATAGTAGAACTCAAGTTAATATTCATTTGTATCAATACGTGTATGTTGATGTATTATCTTCGAAGTGCGCCTCGCCGTGGCAGTACATTGAGGCGTGTATTAGCCCAATAATTTATATTATAGACCTACATTATGTATGTTTATTTATTTGTAAATAGCTCCTGTAATCATAATAACTTGTAAGAAATAGTTGCTGTTATTTTTTATGTAATATTAAAGTACAATATTATTTCTGTGAGTTAAATTGAAATATTTATATAGTTTATTTTTATCCTCTTAGTAAACATCATTAGTACGAATAAAATTATTTTAGATCTGTATTTTAGTTTGAATTCATATTAAGCCAATGTAAACAGTAAGTAGTCCATTAATTATATTATTATAAGTGTTGCATTTTGGAGTTCATTATTTTCTAAATTTATACAACATACATAACTACAATCATGAGACAGAGAAAAGGTACGGTGCGGGTAGACAGAGGGTAGTTCTTAAATGTAGAGACAAAATCACTAAATGGCATCACTAGAACGTGAACATTGCTATGTGTTAAGTACCTACATACTCCTTTAAGCGTATGATAGCATTCAAACTAGAGTTCCTCCAGCGAAAGCATATCCGTCAAATTCCGTCATCAACATCATGCTCTTAAGCGGACCCCGTTTATATATATTCGCAGAGTCCCGTCTTACTTTCAAAGTTTCTTGACGAAGAAATTTTAGCCGCGGTAGCCTAGTGGTATGGGTAATGGACTGCTGAGACGAGGTCTCGGGTTCGATTCCAGGTTTTACCATAGCACACACCAATGACTTTTCGATGCTTTTCGAAGTTAGCCGCGGTAGCCTAGTGGTATGGGTAATGGACTGCTGAGACGAGGTCTCGGGTTCGATCCCAGGTTTTACCATGGCACACACCAATGACTTTTCGATGCTTTTCGAAGTTATGTGTGTATTTATCGCGGGCTTATAAGTGCCCGGTTAATGGCAATAGGCTCGCCACCTATTACATTGGGACCTAAACATAAACTGGCGAAATGTGGGTGCTAGCACCTCTGCCTACCCCTTCGGGGATATAGGCGTGAGTTTATGTTATGTTTTGGAATGAGCACGCACTTTATTAAGTTTTCTTCAAATGTCATCTTACGAATCCATGCAACCGAACCGAAACTATCATACAAAATGGTGGGCCAACATTGAGCCAAGCGTACACCGTATGGTATCCATCAACTTTCACCTTCAGTACTGCTCAGTAGGTATGCTCGCCCGATCAATACGTAATCAAGTACGCGTTTGGCGCGTTGATGGTCGCGCGAAGAAATCTAAACAATCGCATCGCTTGATCATGCAGCCTTCAATAGGACGCACGATCATTTTCATCGACCGCGATCCGTGCGAGCGATGATAATAGGACGGCGTCATAAGGGCCAATACCTATCCAATGCCTGGAAAACGTAAATATAATAAAAGATAGAATCGTCTTGTTGGGCAGAAGTAAGGTCCGGGCGGAAATGGCGAATTCCATATATCGGTGCACAGTTTAAAAAGCTACCAGAATTAAACTAAGTAATCGTAATAGGTACTCGTTATTTTTTCGCTGAGGTATGCACACTTCGGCCTGTTCAATGTCAATGGCAATGAATTTGGCGATAGTTACCGCAAGCGGTGCCAAGCCGTCAAGTTCACTACAGTACTCGGCTTTCGATTTGGCACTTCGCGTCGGGAAGAGGCCTGGGGCCTAACCACGACGCTCTTATAGCAATTTAAAAGCAATACTGTTTAGCTGAGGAAGAGAGATGAAGCTATACATCGTGTAGCTCCCCAGCTGACCTCAATTGCTAAGATCGGTTTGTTCCGGTTTTGTGAAACGTCTATTGTACAGTACACAGTTTAGTACCATTATACTTATAGGGTTGTTCAAACAGTGAAATTTTATTTTTGGCATTCAAATAAATCTTCGGGGATATAGGCGTGAGTTTATGTTATGTTATGTTATGTTAAATCTGTACATACTATTATAAAATTGTAAATAAATAGTGTCTGTCGACCTCTGTGGCGTAGCGGTAGTGCATTCGACTGCTAAGCCAAAGGTCGCGGATTCGATTCCCGCTCAGTGCAAATATGTATATTTGCATTGGGCTGGATGTTTCTATGTATAATATGTATTTATTTACAAAAAAAAGTATTTAAGTATGTTTATCCGCATTCTAGAACCCATATGACAAGCTCTGCTTAGTTTGTGTCTAGATGGCGTTGTGGACTTTGTCGTACAATATTATTATTTATAATTGGAGATATTTAGAAAAAAAAAACTAATTAAACTTAGGTTATGTTAAATTAACGATTCTGAACACAAAAATATTTTTTTTGGATTTCTTGTCTGTTTGCTTGTTCGCGATGGACGCAAAGACTACTGAACCGATTTTGATGCGGTTTTTTTTCTATTAGAAAGGTCTTAGTCAGTATTAAAATCTGTCGTATGTTTGATTGCAATTGGTTAAGTAGAACCGGAGATGTGACCAAAAAACGAAAACCGAGCTCCGCGCGGGCGGAACCGCGGGTATCAGCTAGTAAGAAAATAAAGCTAAAAATGCGACAAAGATTTATTATATACTAGCGACCCGCCCCGGCTTCGCACGGGTGCAATGGATGTTATTATACATATAATTAAACCTTCCTCTTCAATCACTCTATCTATTAAAAAAACCGCATCAAAATCCGTTGCGTAGTTTTAAAGATTTAAGCATACATGGGGATATAGGGACAGAGAAAGCGACTTTGTTTTATACTATGTAGTGATTACATATTACAAATATTATATATTACAAATTATTACGATTTATCTAAAAAATGTGGAAGAATAAAATTTACTATTTTTCCTATTACATGAAGCTATCGACTTTAGACGATCAGAAAAATATTACGAAATATATTTAAGTACGCTTCCGTTTCCAAGTACCTACTCGTATATACCCACATACGTCACACAGGCTAAAGTTGAAGTATCAAGATTAAAACTGGAAAAGAAGTAAAAAAAAACTATGCAACGAGTAACGATTAATTTTATTGTTCATGCTGGTAATTATGCGATTTTGATGTACAAATCCGCAGATACAGCCGCGTGATAGCCGGTGATGATTATCACAGTTAAAATTATGAAAAATGGCTTGGAAAAGAACCCAATTAATACCAAACATAGCCAATAATTCAGTGTTCGCGATTTGTAAAGCACGCTATAACGAAAAATATGTCGAAATATCCCCGAACGAAAAATTATTGACTGCTTCATGATATTACAGTTAATCCAACTCTAACAAAGGCACACAGATCTATAAGAGGGCTTACATCAGAGCGGATGCCCAGCACATAGCACGGCTTGGTCAGGAGCTCGTGGCGCACCCCGCGGGCAGCCGCGGCTACTGGCGACTGGCTAAAGCCGTGCAATCAAACTTCTGCCAGCCTTCGCTGTCCCCGTTGCGTAATAAAATAATAGAACAATAAATATACTCGGTATGGATGTTCGCTGCAAACCGAACAACAAAAACTACATCGAGAGCATCATCAAAAGGGCCTCGCGTAAACTTAGCGTCCCGAACAAGGTGAGACGGTTTTACCCACCGGAGCGGTGGTTTCTACTGTACAAAACACAAATTAGTTCTGGCGTGGAATACTGCTCTCATCTCTGGGATGGCTCCGCTCAGTAGGTACTTACTAGTTGCTCTCGACAGGTTGCGGCGACGTGCGGTCCGTATTATTGGAAGTCCTGAGGTCAGCAACACCCTCGAGCCCTTGCAGTTGCGTAGAGATATTGCCTCTTTGGCAGTATTTTACCGCCTCTACCATAGCGCGAGTGTCCCGACGAGCTCTTGCAATTAGTCCCACCCTCTCCTTTCCTATACAGAACAACACTTGCAAGGCTGAGGTATCACCCTCACACGGTGCAAACAATTCCAACAAGAACCAAGCGGTTCGGCGCCTCTTTTCTTTGCCGCACCATAAAGATTTGGATTTCTTAACCAGCACACGTGTTTCCTTCTGCCTACAGTCCCGGGTCCTTCAAGCGGGGCGTGAAAAATGTGATGAGGCCGTCAAGTTGAGGGCCACCATTGTAGCTTCATCGGTGTCTGTAATGGTGACCCCCTTTCCTGAGACTTAACCTTTAGCTTACCATCAGGCGAAATAAAAGTCATATTGACGTGTCCTAATTAGAATAAAAACACATGAAATTATATGTCCCTATGAGGTAAGTTGCAGAGATTTTTCTGTAAAAAAAGTACCTACATATTAACTGAACATGACCATATGACATTGCGATTACCATTCCGCTTTGTGTAAATGGTATATACGCATCAAAAAATATGGACCCGTGAAAAGATTTTTTTAAAACATAACATAACCTATGTTGTCATTAAAAAAAAAAAACAATTATAACTCTTTGTAACTTGCGCTTTTTTCCGAGTTAAATATGCTACTCAACAAAAGAACACGAGAACACTTATAATTTGATAAAAAAATAAAAATAGAAATTTTCTCTTTTTAAATAAATCGTAAAAGTTCAAAATCTTGAATCCTTATCGCGTTTTAGCTTCATTTTCTTGTTTAGATGAGTATCCATAATACATTGAGTCGGTTTTCTAGGTACACTTTAAAGTATTAGTTGTACACTGTGCGATACAAAACCGAGGCTAGCCGATTTTAGCCGGACTATCACAAGTATGACCGTGGGCGTTCCCAAAGATTTTCGAGGGAAGCGGTTTTATGACACGCTAAGGGCTACCTGTCACTTCGACCAGCCACATAGACCAATAATTGGTCTATGATACTACGAAGATATATCTGCGCTTTCCAGTTGAACGCCACACAAGAACATTTCTTACTCATCAGTTATTTGTTCTGAATCTTTACGTAGGAAAACGCTTTATATCTTTACGTTACCCTGTTTAGAAATAGTTTTATTTTGAATTATAGTATCCATCCAATCCATTAAAATAGAATTAGTTCATAGTTTTAGTAAAATAGTTTTGGTAAACTACAAAGTCAAAAATAGTTGTTTAGAATTAGCAACAAAATCTAGTGCAATGTTTAAACCTATGATATTATATTTTGCCACAAAAACATGAAAATTTCTACATGTGATTGTGGTCGGATTATGTTATAATTATGTTATACCATATATATTATAACAAATTATGTTAATCTGCTTGTGTCTGTACTAATATAATGTACTGTACTATAATTAGGGTGTACCACTACTAATTACAGTAAAACTTGAAGATTACGCAAAAAAAAACTACTGAAAATATAATTTATTCGATTAAGCAGTAAAATATGAGTTCAAAAACCATTTATATTTTATTAATTACTTTCCTAGTAGGTAGGTACTCAGTAGGGACCGAGAGACAGTATCTACGCATAGAGTTGCACCAATTTAGGACTTGCTGCATTCGGTGTTACACACGTTATTGCTAAACGACTTTGCCGATCTGGATATGTATTGCTCATAATGGACTCGAGAAATTTATATTTCTCGAGTCCATTATGGACTCGAGAAATATTCCATTCCATTGAAGAAATGTTCCATTAAAGGAACTAATCAGTTTCCAAATCCTCCAATTATAATAGGTATTACTATAAAAAAAATTATAATAAAAGCATGGGCACCTGCCTAGACAACTAAAATAATAAAGGTCCTCGGAATAGAACACATTTTATATTGAGTTGAAATGGAAGTCAGCGTTATTTTGTAAGATTTGTAAGATTTGAATGCTCTAGCTGAATCCCTTTCCTTTATAATAATCTTCACAGCCATGAAAATGGCGACATAGCAAAGGAAGCCGCCAAGAAAAATATATTGTTTGTAAAGCTGCGTGAGATAGAAAATGAGGGAGAGTGTGTTCAATGTGGGCTGAGCAGCGCCACGAGGCACGACCTCCGACATTGTGACAGTTATGGTACCGAGCTACAGAGCGAAGACATATTGTCAAGGTATTATCCCGGTCCACAAAAAAACTCACTGTGCGCTGAAGAACATCGACCGTTTGCCGGCATCAATGAGCGCGGGCTTGAGGGCGAAGGGTAGAGATAGAGCAGTCTGTCGCTCTAGCAGTAGCACGCACGTTGCAAGTTACAACATCTTAAAATAATAATCGCGGTGAAGTTGCAGGGAAAGGCCTAATCCGCCACTCCACTGACAAATTCGATTTATTAGCGTTTGCTATTGCCGCGTAGTACTTTTGCTCCGTGGTCCCTATATTTATATAAACGCTTTAAATTTTTAAGTACTACGTAGGTACTTACAGATTTATTTAGACCCATGTGAAGAAGTGAATTGTAACTGTTACCCCAACATACGACTCGATGACTCAGTGTCACATTATCTAAACGCGAATAGTCGTAGCAATAAATAATGAATACGCTGATTTATAAATCTTGTAGGTTCAAATACACATGAAAAAAGGCGGTAAAGGAGGCGGTGATGGTAAAAGCGGAGGATGTCAATGTGAATCAAAGAAAAAATGTGGAGACCCCTGTAGCTAGTTTTGAATGCTGTAAAAGCTATATCGACTCGCAATGTTCTATGTATTTTTCAACGAACCCTTCCCTTCTCCACGTCGCCAGTTGCCACAAACTATTTTACATACATGCCGTTTCGAAACTTAACTATAAAATATTGAAAGTTTAATTGAGAAAGCTGGTAAAAAATCCATGATTGACCATTTGTTACTGTAAATTTGGAAAGCTTTTATTAATAATATTGAGATATTGTATTTTGCAACTTTAGCTGTCCTAACAGATTCATCCAGTTTTTGGGCACTAGTAAATCATGATTAATAAAAGTGAACAGAAAATCAGTTTGCCTTTTATTTTAATTTGTGAGTAAAATTTTATCTCTATACAATCACACAGTATGTTGATTTTCCAACTGCGGATGTTTGTTATGTTGGTTGAACAGCCTGAATTTTATTACATTACGTTAAGTTCTTGAACTTTTTAGTAGTACCTACCTTTTTTTTTATCGTGCGGAAATCCCTTCGGATACCCCCCCGCCGGCCAGCGGGGGCGGTTATGTCGGGCTTGCACCGACTAAAACCGCACGCCGTCTCGGGTCTTCAGACGTCGGGGTGTAAGGTTACCCATAGAGCATATCCCTCGCACCCCGGCTGACCATGGGCCATCTCACCACTAACAGCATCGCTCATCCTGTCTCCTCTGAAAGCAGAGGAGTACGGAGAGCGATGTGTTCCCGCCACGTTGGGTATTGGCCGACGATCAATGCCAACCCTATGAAGGGGTGAAGGGGAAGCCATTGACCGCCGCCCAGGGTGTACCGGCCGCTCCGATTCCGTTCCCCCCGGACTGCAGCGGGATCGGAATCGGAGCGACACTCGAGGAGGTTACCCAACACACACCCCTAGTAGTACCTACCTATAAATGTATCCCAGTTGAGTTTCAGCACAGAGCTAGATTATACTAAGACAATAAGGAAGTGCTTTGCGGCGGTTTCTCCTCAAAACTTCCCTCCTGCAGCTCGCCATGCAGGTTTTGAGTAAAACACGTAAAATGAGCTAAAGTATGAGATCCAATAGTCGTTGTAAACATTCAGCATTGTCGCCTAGTTAGCCTTTCATGCATAGAGTTAGCGATTTTAAAACTGGTAAGACAGTCAGTTACTCTATCGCAACGGTAAATTATGCGTAATCGACTCCTTTCAACTACAATGACGCGACGCACCGGGTGTACGTCATTTATCTTATTTACTTAAGAACTTACAGTCATAAAAAAACACCAATAATGTGCAAATATTGAATTTTAGTTGTAATTGTATATGTAAAATTAACGCGTTGAATTGCGAATAGGTTCCAATACATACGGCTGAGAACAACTGTCTCGACATTCCTGCTCAACCTTGTGAGAACATTGGCGATCGAAGAAGTAGCTGCGGCAAACTAATGGAAATCCACTGCGGTGAACTAGAATCCATCCGCAGAATGTCGACAAAATCTTGCTCCGGCGGTAGTAAAACGAGCGGTGACCGTCCTGTGCCACACAAAGTCTACAAGGATCCATGCCCTGGCAGTAAGCCCTGCGTCAGCGCTCCTGAATCATGCGGTAATAACTGTTCCGGCGGCGGTAATAAAGAGGGCATCTGTAGTTGTAAGAGTAATGATCGTAAACACGGTAACGTTCCTGTGCCATACAGGAACCCATGCCCTGGCAGTGAGCCTTGCGTAAGTGCTCCTAAATCATGCGGTAGTACCTGTTCCGACGGCGGTAGGAAAGAGGATATCTGTA
Organism: Cybosia mesomella; assembly: GCA_946251805.1. NCBI lineage: Eukaryota > Metazoa > Arthropoda > Insecta > Lepidoptera > Erebidae > Cybosia > Cybosia mesomella. The sequence continues at coordinate 19,561,237 of OX276390.1, read as the reverse complement.
GTTGTATGAGTAGAGGTAGTACTAGCGATGGTTCTGTGCCGTACGTCCACACTCCTAGATCATGCTGTAAGACCTCTTTCCACGGCAGTAAGAAAGGTTCTCTCTGTAGTTGTAAGTGTAGATCTAGACGATGGGGCAGGTGCGGTTGCCCCACTCCCTGCAGCTCTGGGAGTGGCAGTGGCAAAGACAAAAATTGGGGTGGCTGCGGTAGGCCGACACCGTCCAGTTCAAACTTTGTCATCTGTTCAGCTCAGATTATGTGCTATACCAACTTTGTAAGCGAAGGTAGCGATGGAAACTCCAATGATGTCATAAAAGGCGAAGGCGCTAGTGGTAGTACTACTCACGCATACTGGAGCTTTAGGGAACCTATGAAAGGTATTACGATACGCACCACCCCTGATATAGTCCCGGCTCAAAGTGAAGGAATACCATACAGAAAAGCTACTAACCCAAAATCTAGACCTGAAAGAGGCTTCTAGTGTTTCGGAAAGTTGTCGCCATTTTGCACGTATTTGTATTTTAGTAGTAATATTTCTAGTCCATTGAATGTATTTAGAGAGCTGGAAAAAATATTGAGATGTTCTTGTTCAACTTTACGTATTAAATAGACTCAAGTCTAGTTAAAACAATTAATGAAAACACATGAAATAAAAATATTGTCATCTCTCTAGATTCATCTAGCCCAAATTTTTCAAATGCTACCAAATTGAAAACCACTGTGTTCTGAATTTTTTTTTAATAATAAAACTGTACATGTTTAATATATTTAGTTTTTATTTGTTACTTATATAGATTTAAGTAAATATAATATATTAATATAAATGGACATAGGTTCGAAATATGAATATAGCCTTTCGGCCCTTTCGGGGCCAACTCTGTCTGCAGTATATTTAGCAAATGAGCGCACAGCCTATTAATCCGGGGCCAACTCTGTCTGCAGTATATTTAACAACTGAGCGCACAGCCTATTAACTATCTGTTTCACTTGATCATTTTCAATATTTATTTCGCTACATAGCCCATTTTCAATATTTATTTCGCTAGCCTATTTTCAATATTTATTTCGCTAGCCTACTTTCAATTTTGATTCCGCTGACCATTTTAATTTTTTATATCGCTGTTCACCTACAATTGCCCACGGGATCAGCTCACCAATAACCCCACGGGTTACGCTTGCCTTTAAAATAATTATCCTATCCCTATTGCGAGTCCATTATTTATTTTTAAACCGCGACGCAAAAATGACGATGTTATAAGATTGACATGTCATGTGACATGTGACATCGTAGCTCCCGAACGGTTGAAACGTCTTTAGGCGCGTTGAGCACTTTACTTTAACATGGAACGCGTCATCGTCACCGAACGCCTTCCATATTCAAAAATATGAAGTGAAAACTTCTTTATTTATAACGCCATCTTTGATGTGGCTGATGAACTCGTTTGGAACATCATTATTTCATTCTAACCTTGATGCAGTTTCGAACTGATTCAAAATGAACAACTTATATGGCTCTTTAAATATTTCCTGAGGATTCAAAAATACACATTAATTAATTGTTCTAGTTTTCACTTCTTCTAAACTTAACTACTTGAAAAAACAGTGGCCATCCCGCAGTGCCACTGAAATGAATCCGCTCGGTCGCCGCTCGGAAATATTCGCCTGTTCCACATATCCCTACTGACCTATCCCTACTGGTAGGGAAGAAAGGAATTTTTTTCCACATTTAGCTACTGGGGGGAATACTTTTCCACTTATCTCTACTGATAAAATAATTCAGGAAATTGGTATCATCATGTTCGAAATGTCTAAGTGCTTCTATAATAAGTGTTTTGTTTATTACTCATACAATTGTTATATTTCAAAAGTATATAAACTCCATTACGAGAGGCGTAGAACCTTATTTTATTTCTCATTTTCTATTTAAATGTTTAAGAAAATGTCAAAATATAAAAGAAATCAATATGTATTTATCCAAAACAATATATTTTCGAAAACATGTATGTCAGGAAAAATATTTCTAAATTTCCGAGAATTAGAGATCGGCATAACGTAAATACCAGACAAGAACAATCTTGTAGTCTGTGATAGTGGCTCCAAAAAATTAGTCATTCATTCCGGGGAAATTGTATAGGTTTTTTCAACAAGCTCCATAATGAATTTAGAAACTGTAATTAAAAGTAAGCTTTGCTTAAAAGCTTACTACAAAATCCAAGACTACTAGATGATAACCAAGCTTTGAAATGAGCTGTTCACTCAATTATGCTACTCAAGCAAACCATTGTACATAGACCTAAGTAAATGTTTATAAATCGACCAAAAAAAAGATAGCCCGCTGAGTTTGGAGTCCGTGGAGTCCATTTACCATTGTCTTCCATTTGACGTTTTGAAAGTTCCGATTAATGGTCTATGCAGAATAAATTATTTTTGACTTTGGCAATATTGAGGATGATTTTTTTTAAGTAAAACATTTATAAAACATTCCAATAATAAAACATTTTTTTATCTACCTGTACTTTATCTTAGTAGAAATATGTGGAAGTAAAATATACATATATCCCCCCTAGTAACTAAAAGTGGAAAAAAAATCCTTTCTTCCCTACCAGTAGGGATAGATCAGTACGGATATGTGGAACAGGCGGAAATATTCACTAGATGTGCCCTCGGCGCCTTTAGTTGCTCCGTGGAATCCGCGCGTATCGCAGAGTAACAAGTACAGACATATTGCTTCTTCGATTTCCATGATTGATTTGACGCGGCTGTCACCCTACCTCAATCCGCAAACTCCCAGCGCCGTGTCTGAACTAGCAGTATAACTTATAATTTTGAAATTTGACTCATAGTGACTCCAGATGTTCGAATAGATGGATGTTCCTACTATTTTACGACATTGGGAAGGGTACATATCAAGCGATGTTCCGCAATGTCACATTTATCTTTAGAAGAATCGCTACATATTACGAATGTCATTTTGGGTTTCGGACAATCTTTGCCCAAACAAAGGTATTTTAAATAATTGCTAAAAAAAAAATACAAACGGAAATATTCAAAGTTGGAGTAATTGTGATAGATCAAGTGAGCCCTTGGGCTGAAATACAGGCTGTGGGCTGAGTTGCCTCTGTAGTGACATGGGCCGAGAAAACTGAATAAAATTTAATGTGGGCATTTCAGCCCATTACCTAAAAAGGCTGCTGGCCGAGTTGCGACTAATAGAGTTACTAATTATTATGCACTAGGTTGGATAGATGATGCTGGTTCCAATTATGTTTGACATGTAAGTCACATGATTCACACTAACATTACAATAATTAGCTCACACGCACTCATTTTGGACTATTCATGTTCTTAACAAAAATAAAATATTGTCATTCTAACTTAAACGACATCCAAAAAATCAATAAATGTCTCTATATTGCTAGTAATTTTTCACTGTCAACTGTCATAATTACCGTTACTTCTGTAACACCTTTTTCAACCCACAATGAATTCACCTAGATGGATTAAGTCTAATTCACCCAAGAGAAAATAAAGTGCACTAGTTATTAACCCTCTTGAATTTATTCCACGTAACAATTTATATCGTTCACTGTCAACTGTCATAATTACCGTTACTTCTGTAACAGCTTTTTCAACCCACATTAAATTCACCTAGATGGATTAAGTCGTAATTCACCCAAGAGAAAATAAAGTGCACTAATTATTAACCCTCTTGAATTTGTTCCACCTAACAATTTATTTGTTTAGTATAGGTGACAAAAAATGAACACCATTAATGTATAGGACAGAACGAGAGAACAATGCCTCAGAGATGGGGCATTGTTCCGATTGGATCCCACGAATAATTTTAAAGATACAGTTACTAGGTATAACTTTGTGTTTACTACGCGCTGTTTATATTGCTTTAATATCATTTAATATTACTGACGCAAAATTTCCCATTCTCAAAAGGTCCTATTCGCACAATGTCATTCGGAAGTATCAGTTATAAAAAATGGTATCAGCTGTTCCATACAAAATGGAGCCTTTTGCGAAAGGGACCTATTGAAATTGGGACATTTTGCGAATAGGACGTTTCGCGAAAAGGACTTTATTTTTCATGGTGACATTTTGCGAATGGGACATTTATAACATATCCGCAAGTTGAATAGATATATATTTACTTTTTCAATTCTTTGTGAAGATGCAGAACATCCTACTTCCTACTAATATTATAAATATGAAACTTTGGTATAGATGTATGTATGGGTGTTTGTTTTGTCTTTCACGTGGAAACGGCTGATCGGATCTGGCTGAAATTGGGTACAGTTATAGATTTTAGTCTGGAATAAAACATAGGCTACTTTTATCCCTGGAATAGATTCCCATGGGAAGCGGGAACGGGAACAGAATTAGTCGCGGGCGACGCCGCGGGCAAAAGTTTGTTTGCCATAATTATGGACGGATTAATGGACTAACAGTTGATAAATTCGAACCTATCGATACAGATTCGACACATTATGCGACAGTCGATGCACCACCATGGGATAGCAAGGAAAGTACTAATGAAAGGGCCGTCGACGCACCACATTCGATAATTACCGACAAATGTGGTTTCTTTTTGAAAAATAATTTTTAAAGCACAGTTCATTGATATTTTATAAATATTTGTTTCTAGATGTGTTAAGGCGACATCAAAAATCCAAATCCCCTTGGACGATAGAGAATTCAGGTCCTCCTATGGTTATATTTATACCGCTCCTTCTATAACAAAACCACAGTATCATTTTAGCTTGTTTAGATATGATATACGAACGATAGACAAATAAAACGGACACTTGTGTCAGTGGCTACGTAGTGTGGCTAATTTAGTAACGGAAATGGTTACGAAATTAATAACACAGATCAAGTCTCTTGAGATCAATTAGTCCTATCACTGCTCCTCGGATCTTTCGGAGTGAAAATCTGATAACCACAACGATTATTTCCTATTTAGGCCATATAAAATGCATAGTGCTAGAATTAGATTTTTGGCGGAGTTGAAAGAAATGACAGTTGGTATATATGTAATGTTTTATCATGGACAAGGTTTTGTATACTTCTATCCCAAATAAACCGCAGGTAAGACGGTGGTAGTACTATATTGAAATTAGGATATGAGTATATTGTGTACTAATGGCTTTTGGGCTTACATGCCAAACATTTAATAGTACTAGGTATCTGCAGTCATCCTAGATATCTATCCAACTGTGTATTGGATGTTGAACTAATCATAATAAAAAAATATGCCTAAGTTGTTCAAATTAACAATTGCACTGAACATGAGTAATGTGACATGAATTAAGAAAAGTAAGCAATTTCCTTAAATATGTAATATATACACTATACGACTTCTTTGCTAGGAGTTGAAATACCTAAAGCTTCTTCGTAGCCCATCTTTGTTTCATGTTTACCTGAAAATGAGAAAGAGAGAGATTAGACGTAGCAGAATACATATATTTTTCTAACCATCAGTCATACCTGCTATAATAAGGTGCATTGCTAGTATAGTAAGTTCCAAAAATCTTGAACAAAGTCGCGCATGTGCACTAACTGGCCAATCAAAAACACTAATAAAAAGGACTGATTAACCAAAGACGCAAATCCTTTGAAAGATTTTGACGTAATAACATAATCTATGATGGGTTGACAGGTGCGCCTCCACCAACGCGCCCCGCGTTTCCCAAAGAGACCTAAAAATACGGACTGCACACCTCTATTCAGATTCGGGTTTCACCCTCTATCCTTGTATCATGATGGCGGCTCATTTAGTTTCTGTGATAGCTACGATTTTAAAAAGGTACATAGAATTATACTATCGGTACATGCAGGTACAATGAAGGTACATTCCTTTCATTAAATTTGAATGGTTATTTGTAACATTACACCTGCCATTTAATGCACACAAAAATTACATTTAAGAAATCATAAATAAAATTTTAACTACCTTTTTTGGAAGATTTAGTTTTCTTCGATTCTTTGTCTTTAGACTCCTTTTTTGATTTCTTATGTTTTTCAGTCTTAGCACCCTTTGCATTGGGTTCGGTGAGTAAAGTTACGCTAACTTCGCCGATGGCCTCTTTAACAGTCTTCTTGCCATTTGTCTTACTTAAGTCCTCGATCAGCAAGCCCTCCTCTACCTGAGGTTCAACTAGTTCTGGTAACATAAAATCTGCGGAGTTCTGTTTGATTTTCTTCTCTTTCTTTTTCTTAACTAATTTGTCGACTGACTTTCTTTCGCTTGACTTGGTCTTCTTTGAAGATTTGGACTTTTTCTCTAATAGACCGCCATCGGGAGTTGGATACTGGTGTATTCTGGATGTAAGTAACTCTTCTTCGCGTAGAGGTCTACAATCATAAAAAAAATGAAAATTGAAGACAAAGGGGATAAACACGATATACTATAAAGATTGTCAGGTGCCTTCGAATTACGACAATCTCTATAGTGTCTACTTTATAACCAGTTATCCCACAAAGATGTATGGATGCCTGGCTCTGCCGTCTATGTTTATTTTATTCTATCACTCCAAAGTTTACTGTTAAGCTCGAAAGAACATGAATTATGACGTGGTGATGTGACGGTCAGATGGTGTGGTTATGTGTCGGTCAGATGGTGTGGTGATGTGACCGTCAGATGGGGTGGTGATGTGTTAGTGTACTATATGGCGGCGTGGTAATGTGGCGGTGTGTTAAAGTGGTGGTGTGGTGTCGTGGCGGTGTGGCTATGTGGTGTCGTGGCGGTGTGGTAATGCGGCGGTGTGGCTACGTGGTGTCGTGGCGGTGTATCGGCACGCACAGGTCGAGGTCGAGGTCGAGCGCGCGGTGCGGGTCGTCACGCTGCGGCGCTGGCTCGTCGTCGCTGAGCGCGGCGCCGTCGGGTAGCTCGCCGCCGGACTCCACCGCCGGTCGCGACTCCTCTGCAATTACACCACTACCTGTTACACTTGTATGTGAAAATGTCATCACGAGTGAATTAATGAGACCTTAGTGGCGCCTCCATGGAGCACGACTTCAAGGCAACTGAACACTCATTAACATGGCATCATGCCTCGAGCGGAGTACGGGGTCCACTTACTCCTGCTTCTCCTTTTGGTTTAGGTTATACAGCTATTTGTGGGAGCGACTGTCATCTGACCTTCCAACATAGAAAGGGAAGCCCCGAAGGGACTTATCCATTAATCAGCACGTGTACCAGCTCGCAGGTGGGGTTGGCTTAACCCCAAGCCTTTGGTACCAAGACAGCTCACTCATAAAATCTCACACATGCCTACTTTTTAATCTGTAATAAATCAAGAGCGTGTAGTAGGTTTACCTTCGCTTTCGGAATCACTTGACAGTTTTTGTTTTTTACTTTTCCGTTTCTTAGTTGTACGTTTTTCTTTCTTCTTTTTATTCGAGCTCTCTCTAGATGCTAGGTACATATCAGATCTTTTAGCTGAAAATAATAACATATTGTTAGAATTATCTTCACTAACTTTATAACAAAATAGCTCCTGCCAGCAACTTTGTGCTGGAATCTAGTAATAACAGAGTTTATTAGAACGAATATCCCAAACGGCATTGTTAATTGTGCAAATAGAGGCAAGAGAGCACAGCAGACAGTATAGGTAAGTGCTCACGCGACGCCCGCCCTTCTTCCTAAACGTAGGTCTGGGTACTAAGTCCCACTCACAGTTCCATGGTAGGGCTTACGCTACACTTCTCTGCGCGAATCTACCGCATCGGAACGTGAATATATGTTAAATATATATAATAGCTAATATAGCATATAAATGACGATGCGACCCGACAGTGAAACCGTTATTAGTCAATTATATGCAATGATTTGTATTGGCGTTCCGACACTTAAGAATCGAGACGGATTTTCCGTCTAGTGTAGCGTAGACCAAAATCTAGGCCTGGGACACGAAGTCCCAGTCATACTTGCAACCGCAAGTGTGCTGGAAAGCTAAGGAAGACTTTTTTTTAAGTTTTAAGATATCGCCTTACAGTAGTTGCTTTCATTATACCAAGGTTTTATAGTCGTTTTGGAATGAAATATTTTGGGCACAGTTTCGATACCAGAACCACCTGGAAGTTTAAATTAGAAACACAAAAAATATTTTTGTAAAAAATTAAAAATTCATGTTGTTTGCACAAAACAAAGAACTCGAGGTAACTCCTTCAAACTTCACGTAAAACGCTTCCTACGGTTTACACGACGATTTTCATTCACTATTTACCGCCCAGCTAAGCGGTGCGACAAGTTAAGACAACTCGACGCTGGTGCTTCCACCTACCTAGCAACGGCTCTTCCGCCCTTTCCTGCCCGCGGCGCACGCGCTGCCTACCGCACTTTCTCCCAGTACGTCACTGCGGGATAACTTGCAATTTCGTTCATCACGAGATCCAAAAATGAGTCGTCAGTACGAATTTACCAACATTGAGTATTTGGCAATGGTGCAGCTGTATGCCATTGCTAATTACAATCTGGAAGAAGCTAGGCGATTGAACTCTCGGCCGGAGCACTTGTATGGGTTACGGCTACGAGGAATCGATAATCCCCAAGTTACGTCCGCCCCGACCATCTTGGCTGCGACCCAGCGCTTACTCGACCACCGACAGTTTCGAACGCCGTCACATGCACAAGGCCGAAGACGTCTAGATGACTCTCCAGATATTGAAGATATCATCGAGTTCTTCGAGAGGGATCCTCGGCGAAGTACTAGAATGGCAGCACGAATATTCAATGTAAGCCAATAAAACTTTACACTCTCATGGATTGCACCCTTACCATTTTCGTCGGGCTCACGCAATTTATGAGAATGATGGATCAGCACTATGATCATACTATGCGTCAGTGGATGTTACAAAATAACAACACTAATATACTTTACACAGACGCGTCATTGTTTACGCGAGTGGGTCTTTACAACGTGCATAATAAACATATTACTGGGCTCTGATTAACGGGAGGACCACCATCAGATTCGGTTCAGTGTGAATGTTTGGGCCGGTATCATTAACGACAAATTATTAGGGCCCGTCTTTATTGAAGGTCATCTCACTGGTAGTTCGTATCTAGCGATGCTACGTACAGTAATATCTGAATTAATAGAAGAGCGCTAATAATGTTTCAACTCGATCGAGTGATGAAGATTACAGAAAAGTTAAATTTTTTACTATAACCAGTTCAGCAATTTGGAAACTTTAAAATGGTACCTACCTAATAGATTATTCCGAGTAACCCTCTTTCGAATCCAAAACGGCTATAAAATCTCGGAGAATGACAGTAGAATACTTGCCGTGAATTTGCAGAGGCACTTCGAGCGCAATTTCTGCGATAGGAATGTCATCTTGCTGATAGGAGCGAGGCGAGTCGTCTTTCAGATAGTGTGGATTGTTCGCTTGCTCCTGCCTGCGGGCTTCTCGTAACTGAAATATATTTTTGACGTGAAACTCGATTCCCATACAAATATTGGCTAGCTAGACAATGATACAGAACTGAAAATTAGGTTCCAATCAGGACGCTTAAAATGTTTATATAGCCCCATTTCCACAACTTTTAGTAAAGATCAAATCCGGCCTAGTTTGTGACAGCTATGAGTTTTTTTTTTTTTTTTTTTTTTATTATAATATGGCGTTTCCTAAGTTTCCGCCAACAACTCAGTAGTTAGCACGATTTTAACTAATATGTATTTAAAGGTAAGGGTTAAAGTTTCGACTTGGCAAATGCAACTACGGATCAGAACTTTGTGAATTTACAAGGGAAGAACATAGTAGAAGACCGAGGCCGAAAGTCATGTTGCACGTTGGAGTACCTGAGTCAAAGCAAAACACCTAGGTTAGTGGTTATAGCAGACAAACACAGTTCTACAAGTTAATATTATTAGTGTCAATGTAGTCACAAATCAGATATATAAGAGGGGAATTAGTAAAAGTCAGAAGGGAGTTAAAGTTTATGGGACGAGGGATACAGTTAGTGGGGAGGATATCATACAAAGAACCATTCCTTCTTGGGCACTCGAAGAAAATATGATCTGGAGTGTATTCATCCAAGCCACATTCACAGAGAGAGCTGTCCCTGACCCTAATTTTGGCAAGAAATACGTTGGTGCAGACATGACCTAGACGCAGACGACAAACAACCGATGTCGCTCTTTTAGTGGCTTCATGGAATTTGAAAAACCATGGTTTAGTTGGAATGTCCACTTGGATGAAGGCATAGTGCTTTCCTTTCACCTTGCAGGATTCCCCCCAGAGGGAAGTCCACATTCTATTTAAACAGGGTTTGGCGAGTAAAAGAAGATCGTGAGCATAGACTCTGTATTGGTCAAGGGTACCATTGGATATGGCTTCCTTTGCTAGGGAATCAACAAATGAGTTTCCAGCTATGCCAGCATGACCTGGGATCCATATCAACGAAACCAACAGCCCCTTAGTCTGACACCTAAACAGAGATTGCTTTATTAAAAGGATTAAGGGGAGCTTTATTTTACTGGTGAATTGGTTAGCCAGAACAGCCATTAAGCAGCTCCTAGAATCGGTAAATATTACTGCCTTGCTTATGTTATGAGATTCAATATATAGTAATGCCTCAAGTATAGCTATCGCTTCACCAGTAAATATGGAGTTGATATTTGGTGATTTATATGAGAGTATAATATTGTATTTAGGGATCCAAACAGCGGACCCAACGCAAGTAGTGTCAGATGATTTAGATGAGTCCGTGTAAATAGCTAACCAGTCCTGCCAATGTTGGCTGATTAAATAGTTTAGCTCCTTATTAGCGTCCACAGAGTCTTTACTGATACCAGAATATAAGACGATATTAGGGTTGTGGATAATGGCATCAAATGGGGTTTTAAATAAGGGGTTAGTTTTGCACCGAAAACAAGGGAAAGGGAGACGAACATAATTAACGAAGCTATTAAATAAACAGGGGTGGTTTTTATGTGTCCAATATCCACCTGAAGAAATGTATTCTGATAGTATATGCAATTTGGGAATCAGTGGGTGAAAGGATAGTTGAGAGGATTTGTATAAATACCTATCGGAGAGGTACTGCCTTCTTAGAAATAGGGGGGGGGGTCTACACATTCCAATTGTAACGCATTTATCGGTGAGGATCTCATAGCACCCACAATGAGACGCTAGCTTTTAGCCTGGATCTTATCCAGCAAGTTTAGGGCTGCCTTATTGCATGGCTCCAAGAGGAAGCAGCCATAGTCTAGGTGGCTACGGATAAGCGCATTGTACATCAACTTCTGACAATAAGGGTGGGCTCCCCACCAGACTCCAGAGACAGCTCTTAAAATGTTAATATTTTTTTCACATTTATGAATAATATAATTAATGTGCTCTACCCCAGATAGCTTTGAATCCAAAACCAGACCTAAAAACTTAACTGTGTTTTTTACAGGGAAATTTTGATCGTGAAGAGAGATTGAACAATCAGGAATGGATCTGCGGCGGCTGAAGATCACCACAGAGCTTTTGGGAACCGAAAGTGACAGTCCGTGGTCGGTAAGCCAGTTAGAGAGGTAGAAAATGGCCGAGTTCAATCTTGACTCAGCATCTGTCATATGATCGACTGTCACATAAAGAGCTAGATCATCTGCATATTGTAGAATGTTGCAGAAAGATGAGACTGAGACATCTAGATCAGCTGTATAGATATACTGTAGAGGAGGGGGCTCAAGACAGAGCCCTGTGGGAGGCCTCTCCAAATAATTCTGGGAGAATGGATTGAATTTTGAACTCTAAGACTAATAGTTCTCCCAGAAAGGGAATTGGAAATAAAATTTACTATCTTCTCTGGGAGACTCAGATTGAGCAGTTTTTGCCTGAGCACAGGAAGAAGTACATTGTCATATGCAGCTGCTATATCCAAGAATACACCCACGCAATACTGATTTTGTGATAAAGCTATCCTAACATCTGTAGTGAAAATACTAAGATTATCCATTGTCCCCAGGCCCTTGCGGAAACCGAACTGAGTTTTTGAGAGCAAACCCTGGCTTTCCACCAGCCACTCTAAGCGATTTTTAATCAAGTGCTCTAATATTTTGGACATGGTACACGAGAGCGCAATGGGGCGGTAGCTGGAAGGATCATCGCTCGATTTACCTGGTTTCAGAATAGGGATTATGATTTGAGACTTCCACCCTTCTGGGGGGAAACCAGAGCAAAAGATGCAGTTAAGTAAATTTAGAAAAATTTTTTTAGAAGCTTTGCTGCTCTTGAAAATAAATGAATAAGGAATGCCGTCTGGACCGGGAGAAGAATCCTTAAGGGAACCCAAGACAGTTGAAAGTTCGTCGTAGGTAAAACAAGAATCTAAAGGATGTGAAATCTGAGAGCTGGATGGGAAGAAGCCTGAAGACTCATCAGCAGTGGGAGCTGTTGGGGGAGCTAATTTTTGCTCGAATTTTTGTAACCACCGAGAGGGGTCATTCGACGTGATGTTGTTGTTGGTTGTGGAATACTTAAATCTTCTAATATCCCTCCATACAGACGATGTGGGGGTACGAGGGGCTAATGACTCACAAAACTTGCGCCAGCCATCTTTCTTCTTTTGGGAGAGAAGTCTAACTGTTTGTGCAGCTACTTTTTGGTAGTTCAGGTAATTAGCGGTTGACATATTATGTTTATATGCTCTTTCAGCATCTCTTCTTTCTCGGCAGGCGGCTGAGCAGGTCTGATCCCACCAAGGAGGAGAGGGGATGTTGTTCCTAGGGGCCCTTTTAACAGGGATTGCCTTCTCAGCGGAGTTCAAAAGAGCTTGTTTAAAAAGGGTGTAAACTGTCTCAATGTTATGTGAGTTGGGGATCGGCAGGAGAGAAATCTCATGGTCAAGGGAACTGGAGTACAATTCCCAATCAGCTTTTGACAAGTTATATTTAAGTAGGGGGTTGAATGGTGGTGACTCCCTGTAGCAGGCTGGTGAGGAGACAGTTATGGGGTCGTGGTCGCTCTGATGAGAGTCGCTTGAAATCTGTCAAGTCAGGCATGAGGCTATGGAGGCAGAGCATACCGTCAAATCCACAGCACTGGGGCCTCTTTGTGTCAGGGATGATCTACGAGTGGCAGAGCCATCATTTACGAGGGTCAAACTGAAAGTTCTTAGAACTGGCCACTTATAAACAATATAATAAAAAAATAATTCTAAAATTTGAAAATAGAACTCTTTGCCAATATTACTGAGTATATATTTCATTCATTTATCATTTGTTTTACGATTTGGCGGCAAATTGAAAATTGTCTGTGTCACGTTAACATGAATTTAACACGAGAAAATTTTCGTGCAATGATTTTTTATGACTTTCGATGTCATTTAAGTCAACAAGAAAGTTATGATAGACTACGATTGGCCTTTCACGATGAAGCCCCATCTCGTGCGACTGTTTACAACTGGTTTAATGAGTTTAAACGTGGTCGCACTAATCTCACTGATGATTTACGTGAGGGACGGCCTTCTACGGCGACGACTGAAAATAACATCTGTGTTGTGCGGCGTATGATAGAGACTGACAAAAGAGTGACCTATCAGCAGATTCGGACAAGCTTAGGCATCGGTATGAGTCAAGTGCACAAAATCCTCCACGAACATTTAGCGGTCAGGAAGCTTTGCGCCCGGTGGATACCTCATAATTTGACTGAGGCTCAAAAACTCCATCGTGTGGATTGGTGCCGTAAAATGATTGAAAGATTTAACGGAGGTGACTCTAATGCTGTGTTCGACATACTAACAGGTGACGAAAGCTGGATTTACTGTTATGATCCTGAAACCAAAAGACAATCTGCTCAGTGGGTGTTTCCTTTCGAGGAGTTGCCAACTAAAGTGAAGAGAGATCGAAGTGCGGGAAAAAAAATGGTGGCCTCGTTCTTTGGAAGGATAGGTCATTTCGTAACAATTGTGTTAGAGGATCAAAAAACAGTTTCTGCAGAATGGTACACTACCAATTGTTTGCCACTTGTCTTGGAAAAAGTTCGAGAGAAACGACCTCGCAGTAGGATCCTCCTTCACCACGACAACGCCTCGTCGCACACCGCCAAGCGAACGATCGACTATTTGGCGACATCAAACGTTGAATTACTGGGTCACCCGCCGTATAGCCCCGACCTCGCGCCTTGTGATTTTTATTTATTTCCAAAAATTAAAGAAAAACTTAAAGGAAAGCGGTTTATGAATGCTGAAGAAGCGGTGGCTGCGTATCGCGATGCCATTGAAGAGACCCCTAAGGACGAGTGGGCAAAGTGCTTTTCCCAGTGGTTCCATCGCATGCAGCGGTGTATTGACGTGAATGGACAATATTTTGAACAGATATAATAAAACTAATAACTGGCTAATGTAATCAGTTTTTGATTTTCTAAGAACTTTCAGTTTGACCCTCGTAGTATGCACAGATTCAAAGAATCCAAGATATTCATGAATGGGGACGCCAAATCATCGCAACACTGTGATCCCCACGAAGTATGATGGATGTTAAAGTCTCCCAGTAGGATAAGAGGGGAAGCAATTGAAGATAAAATGGTATTTAACTCGGCTAGTATAGAGGTATTTGGATATGGGATATAGACAGAGATGAAAACAGTATTTGCTACTTCAATAGCAACAATGTTCCAAGCATCGCTATGAGCAGGTAGAGACAAGGAGTTGAAAATAATTGATCTGGAAACTAAAATGGCAGCGCCAGCATACCTGTCACCCCTGTCATCACGGAGGCAGACAAACCCAGGCACCCTGAAATGGGAGCCAGGTTTAAGTCAAGTCTCCTGAATGGCAAGAATGAGAGGTTTAGCTTATTGATTAAATGAATTAAGTAGCTTTTTTATTTCTAAGGCTCCTACAATTCCATTGGAGGAGAGGTGGGAATGTTATTAACAAAAGTCAACAGCTGAGTAAGTTTTGATTTGTACTTTTCAGGAAGCTCAGTATCATCGAAACGGGTTAACATACTAATAAGGGTGGAGAGTAATAGATCAAGAAGGTTGTCATTAGAGGGAGCGTTGGATTGTGCATGAGAGAGAGCAGCACCATTAGGGAGAGAAGACGGGGGAGATTGGGTGATCTGGTAATGGGCCTGTCTGTCATAGCCAGGACTGGAGGCAGGGTTGTGATGCCTTGGAGGCATGAAGACTGTTTTTCTATAGGATACTTGGGGTTCTTGAGATCCCCTGACAGAAGACGTGGAAGACTGCTGAGTATCAGAGTGGGGGCGCAATGGTGCAGAGGTTCTAGCTGTGTCTGCAAAAGACTTTCGCACTTGAGGGAATCTGGCTGATGCCTCCATGTACGAAATGCTCTCCTGAGACATGGTGATTTTAATAGACTTCTGTCTGGAGTGCTCTGGACAGGAAGGGTCTTTCGCTGAGTGGGGGCCTAAGCAGAACATACAGGTGGGAGATTTTGAGGTACATGAGATACCCTCATGAGCCTGGGAACAAATAAAACAGCGGGGGGCAGACCTGCATTGCGCAGTTGTATGGCCATACCGGCAGCATTTCCAGCATTGAATGAGGGGAAGCACGTAGCTTTCCACTGGCAGAGAATTGTAGAAGCAATATATGTGTGTGGGTAATCTTTGTCCTGAGAATGTGATTACCATTGTTTGAGTGGGAACATATATGGCGGTGTTATTCTCACTTACAACTCTCCTGTTAAGCCTTCTTGCTTTCAAAATTGAACCACATCCTGATGGGACCTCAATAGATTGAACCACTTCTTCTAGGGTCCACTCCACTGGGATCTGCCTTACTATACCCATTCGCGACGTTGCAAAAGAGGGAATTGAGCATACATATTTGGCCCGTGCCAAAGATGGATGAGATAGGAAGTTGTTTGCGTCGTTAGCACTTTTAAATTCTACCGATATCCTGTTGCGACCCACTCGCTTGACACCGCCTTCAACTATATTGTTATTAATTTTGTTGCTAAATAAAAAGTGGCCAAACTTGATGGATCGGAAAACAGTTCCAGCAGAGGTATCCCCGACATCTCTGGTCACATGTACCACATATGGACCAGAATCTGTCTCGGAGTACCGAGATATCTTGTCCTGGTGATCAGGGTGAATGTATGTGGTTTGCAGCGACGGTGTAGCTTGAGAGGGGCTTGTAATAGTTTTTTTGGGGGGGACAGCGTCCTCCTGTGAGGTGTGGAAACTACGCTTCTTACCTGAGGCGGCTGTAGGAATATTATCTATTGCCATCAAATCATCCAAGCGAGAGCTATGGGGACGAGGTGTCCCGGGCCGATCACCGGGGACGCCTCCCCCACCGGGGTCTGGAGGATGATTATCCATATGGTTATCTACGTGCTAAACTATGTAACTTACCCTAGATATGAACACAAAGCACTTATAGACAACACACAAGCAGTTAAATACTCCAACAACACTGTATTTTCAAAAAGAAATGAATTTTGGGAGGGACGAACACTTGTAACAAGCACGGGTTCAATCCAAACCCTATT
Source organism: Cybosia mesomella (assembly GCA_946251805.1). Classification (NCBI taxonomy): domain Eukaryota; kingdom Metazoa; phylum Arthropoda; class Insecta; order Lepidoptera; family Erebidae; genus Cybosia; species Cybosia mesomella. Next base: position 19,544,765 of record OX276390.1, on the reverse strand, counting down.
TTCTCCACGTGTTCTCTTAAATAAATCCAGCTATGAGTTAAGTTTTACGTTATTTTGTGTCACGATGCATGTTTGAAAGACTTGACGATTGCTTACGAGGCTGACATTTACATGGACTAGTCAGATGAAATAAACTACTTTTGACATGTACTGGATTCACCAATCCCGCTCACTCATCATCATCACAGCGTTAGTTCGGGATGCTTGTACTTTAGAGCCCACGGTCCGCTCTCCTACTCTTTCTCTTGATTTAACTTATATGGCTAGCGAGGGCGCAGATCGTCTGTCCCCTCTACCCCGAGAGGAAAGCCTGCGCCAGAGTTTCGCCCGTTAATCAGTAAGTGTACCGGTTTGCAGGTGAGATTGGCTTGGCATCGAAGATCTTCATGGAGCCCTCATATACCCTCTATAGCTCACTATAGAGGATGTATGAGGGCTCCGTCACGATCTTCAATATCAAAACACCTCAGTTTAATGTGTTGTGCTATTATATTATTGACTAGCTATGCCCCGCGGCTTCACCCGTGGTCACCCATTTGTCCCATAGATGTTCGTAATTTATGTATTATGTATGGAAATTTACCCGATTTGTTGATGTTTATGTTTACTGCTCCACTCTCCTAGGTAGTAGCGTGATGATATATAACCTATAACCTTCCCCGATAAATGGACACAAAAAGCTTTTTATAATTCAAACCAGTATTTCCTGAGATTAGCGCGTTCAACATAACAACAAACTCTTCAGCTTTATAATATTAGTATAGATTAGATATTGAGGCCCCACCACGACGGCAGTCGCTCCCATAAAAGCCGCATTGGCCAAATCAAAAGGAGCAGAAGGAGTTAGCAGTCCTTACGTTCCGAAGTGAGAGCTTCGGATGCAACCGGGATCAACGCTAATGATGATGGTGTTTTGCTATTCAGTGGTAGATATAGGTACTTACCATGGTTGGAGATGGCCCAGGGTCAGTCGGGGTGCGAGGGATATGCTCTATGGGCAACCTTACACCCCGGCGTCTGTAGACCCGAGACGGCGTGCGGTTTTAGTCGGTTCAAGCCCGACATAACCGCCCCCGCTGGCACGCGGGGGGGTATCCGAAGGGATTTCCGCACGATAAAAAAAAAAAAAAAAGGTACTTACCATGGCAAGTTCGTCGGGCGTGAACTGCGCGGTGGGGCGCGGGTCATGCGGCGGCGGCGCGAACACGGCGGCCTCCCCCTCGCCCTCCGAGCTTGAGCTGTCCGACGACCAGCGCGAGTGTGACAGCCATTGCGACAGGTTCAAACTGACAACATGGACTTATACTTATCCTGCTAATATTATAATACATAAATAAAAAAAATTAAAATACCCCCCTTTCACATATATTTGCAGATATTGGGTATTTTCCCCACTTTTCCCCCAGAGTTTTTTCAGGGCTCAACCGATTTTCATTGAACATATTATTTTCTAATATGCACGTAATGCGCTTTCATTTGAGACCCCACTCGATTATTTTTGCAGAAATTCGGTTATTCTTCCTCACTTTCACCCCCCACAACTTTTAAACGACTCAACCGATTTTCATCAAACGTGTCTAAAACACTCGCCCGTAACTCACCTTTCATACAAAAAAAACTGAATTGAAATCGGTTCATCCGTTCGCGAGCTACGGAGCCACAGACAGACAGACAGAAAGAAACATCAAACTTGAGTGTAATTCATAGTTGCGAAATTCAATATCGCGATGTACGTTACAGCGAAAGTTTACTATTGCGACGGACGTTGTTGCGAAAGTTCATTATCGCGATGTACGTTACAGCGAAAGTTTACTACTGCGACAGACGTTGTCGCGAAAGTTCTATACTAAAAAGAAAAAGACCAGTGGTTCCGGCGTTTCGCCGGCCGCTGCCGCGGCACGCTCGCTCTTGTTGGGGTCACAGTTCTAACCTAACCCACTTTAGTAGCAACCAAAATTCGCGACGTCTGTCGCAGTAGTAAACTTTCGCTGTAACGTACATCGCGATAATGAACATTCGCAACAACGTCCGTCGAAATAGTAAACTTTCGCTGTAACGTACATCGCGATATTGAACTTCGCAACTATGAATTACACTAATCAAACTTGTAAAACCCCTCTTTTTGCGTCGGGGGTTAATAAACAAGCTGACCCGGCAAACTTCGTTCCGCCTTACAATAAAGTTATTTTGGTTACCTTATCAGATAAATTTATTTTGTGAATTTCTCAATTTTTTTATTACCCTTATTGCTAGTATAGGCACAGTCCCGAGGGGACCATCTCATAGCCGTAGATGGCCCAGGGTAAGCCGGGGTGCGAGGGAATTGAATTATTAGGCCAGTCTACCCACTGGCATTAGAGACCCGAGAAGGCGTGCGGTTTTGATCGGTGCGAGTCCAATATAACCAGATAACCAACCCCGCTAGCCGGAGGTGGTTTCCGCAAAAAATCACAAAATGGCGAAGTATATATAGTCGGCGACAAATAAAAATCAACAAAAAATCATGAAAATCGGTTCATCCGTTCTCGAGTTATAAAAGGCATCGCTTACCCGACTTTGTTTAATATTTACATATAGATGTGAAAGTTCGTCGAATCAGGTTGATATTTGGCACAGATATAGATTGTAGTCTGAAATAGCACATAGGCTCCTTTTTATCTTGGGATTAAATTCCTGTGACAATTTACTGACACTTACATTTTATTTATTTGTATAGGTTATATTATTACTGAATTGTGCAAAGGGTAGATACACCTTAATACCATTGTGGCTTTGAAGTAGTCTATAGCGTGTAAAATACATACTCGGTGGGCATCGGGACTTTTTTCTGTGCTTTAGGCGCAACAGGTTTCAGTTCTCCTTCAAATAAGTCGGCGAGTTCCTCGATTAGACCACCACTGAAGCTTTGTGTTGTTGGCCGTGAACCTTCACCGTCTAGAGGATTCATACTCGCATCATTCTCAATACCATTGCTGTAAATAACGAATTTCATAATTACACAACAGTACATTCACGCAGGGTGGGTTAAAAGAATTATATTGTCAAGTGTTACCTTTCTTCGTGCTGCACAAGTAGGCCCGTATCAGACAAAGGGGTTTGTTCGGCGGGTAGCTCAGAGTCATCAGGGTTGATCTTCCGCAGTACAAGGCTCAGCAGCGCCACGGCGTTGTGAGCACGTTCCTGTACCTCCATGTCTTCACTTAGTAGTAAAGGACGTAAGCCCAGTAACGGCGCATGTATTACCTGTTAACAATTTATATTCAATTTTACTACATACCATGGGGTATTGGGGTACAAAGCTTCTGTGACGTAGCGGTAGTGCATTCGACTGCTACGACTGGGGGCGCGAGTTCGATTCCCGCTCAGTGCAAATATTTGTACGAATAAATACGTCTATTTGCATTGGTCTGGGTGTTTCTATGTATAATTATAATATGTATGTATTTACAAAAAAAAAAGTATATAAGTTTGTTTATCTGCATTCTGATACTTATAACACAAGCTAGTTAAACCCTTTGTTCCCACTATACCAGATTCTCTTAATACCAGAAGTACAGTCGCCATCAGATATTGTAGCAGACAAGGTGACCAAATACGTCTGAACAATTTAAAATGTCAATAAGTTCCATTCACTACAAGTTACCATTAATATCTGGACATTCATTACCTCGTTAATATCTGAGCAGATGCTTGTCAATAATTTCCACTAGTTTTATTTTTCAAGCAGTTTTTTCTTATAATAAACAGAATAAACGTAAGAAACATTAAATATGACATTAGGTATTATTACTACTATTACTACTATAAACGCGCCTCCAGACTCTTCCCCGTGGGTGGTGGGGAAAAGAGTCAATAATTAATTATTAATAATATTGCAAAATTAATAATTTAATAACAAAATAAAAAAAACAAAAGTTACTGGATCAAAGTTGTAGAGAATTTAATTTGCAACAAAAAATGTTAATATTTTTTTTTTATCAGAGATCCGATTCTCAGCACTCCATGGATTCACCGTGCGGTCGCCGGGTCCATAGCGTGGTACAGAGAGGAACACCATGACGGCAACTGGGACTTGCGACCCAGATGTAGGTTTAGGGTGGCCACCTTGTGATGCATCAGCGCTCACCTCCACCGTCAGTAGTGTTCCCCCCCCTACCTATCCAAATTTGGTAAGATCCTAACAATGCCGCTTTTGATATACGTTTTAATAAAGAGCTTACTGAAGCTCTTGGCAATCCGAGGTCTTTAAGTAAGTTGTACAGGGATTTAGCTGGAATTCCCCTTGCTCCTACTTCTACGGCATAGAGTTTAACCACGTAGCCGTTTTTGGTTAACTCGTTAGTCAAATCAAAGTATTTGTTTGTCTTTATAGCGTGGTCTTTAGGTATATTAGTTTCCCACGGTACTGTGAGTTCTACAAGCACTGCACGCTTATGCGATCGTGAAAAAAGGAATATGTCGGGTCTGGATGATGAGGCACAGACATTATCCTATAGTGCTTCTCATACGTGTCTACGAGTATTGTCCAGTCAACGGCAGCTATCAAAATTGAATAAGGCTTTTGAAGTGATTTCTTTGAGCAGCCTTCCTTTACAAACGCAATGTCATTTCTTTGGTTTGTGGTTAATCCTTTTTTCGCTCTAGCTACCGCCAAACTTACAGCCTCACGTATGATTTCTAATACCTTATCATGACGGCGCGAGTAATGACCCCGGTCTAATAGCGTTTTACAACCCACTAGTAGGTGCCTAGCCGTACCAGTTGCTTCACCACATGAGTTACATGTTTTATCTGTGGCTTTTCCCCATCTGACCAGATTGCTTTGGGCGGGGAGGGTCAACTGGAATGCATTCAGGTAAAATTTAAGTAAGGCCGGTGACCAGTCGTATATTATGGTACGCCATTTTAAGGCTATGGGAATACAAAATTCACCTAGAGTCAACCATTCGTTTTGCATTTCTAGGTTCATTGCGTGCACCTTATAGGTGTTGTTTTCGTCTGTTTAAGAGATATATCGTAAAAACCATTTCAACCCCTATTTTCAAGATGGCGGCCGTGGAACAAGGGTGGCGACCCCACAAACTTGGTTTTAGCTTTCCACTGACCCCCCCCCTACACATCAAAAGAATAAAATTGCGTCCTCTAAAAAACGCAAGTTTAGGCCTAAAAATGTAACATTTCAATGGAATATAATGTTATTTATATTTATGATCATAACAGTACATTTTGTGGTATTAAGAGAATCTGTTATAATAGGAATCTGGTATTTTGATCATTTGGTATTTTGGGAATCTGGTATAGTGGGAACAAAGGAGTTAAACTATGCTTACTTTGGTTCTAGATAGCGCTGTGTAAAATGTCGTAGAATATTTATTTATTTAAATTGACCGTCTGTTAGTTTTCGGCTGAATAATAACGTCAATATTTTGTTTTGTTTTCTTAAACTATACGTCACAAATTCTTTGATCCTTTAGTTATCGGTGTAGTGTAATTGTTGTTGGGTGTAAAGTTTGAGTGTTCAATACGGGAGAAGCCTTGCGCGCCATTCCCCTGTCGCCAAAGTACATGACCTTTTTGGTCTTGTTTATTGTGTATAATAAATAACTTCGTAATATTGTTTACCTCGTCCTGCACTCAAAGCAGGAGGATATTTTTCACGCCGCGGGCAGTGAAGGCGTCTCCTTAGGTTAAATACTCAAAGGGTGTAAGATGATGCTGTAACGCGAAAGTGTTTCCCTCGGTTTAGGCCGTCAGCTGCATCGAGCGTAACACGTGAGTGTGTTATGTCGTGAACAATAATAATAAAAATATCGCGAATAAATCGTGTGAGGGGCGATCCTCTAATCCAGTTTTGGTCTATGTATTTGCAAGAAACGGAGCCGCGGGAGCACGCACGCGGGTTACGCCCGACTAAGTGGACTTTGTTATTATCAACAATGGCGGTAACCTCTATGGCGCCTTGGCGGTCCCCAGCGGCCTCGCTCCGGAGCAGCAGTTGCGCGGCCAGCTTGAGCGCGGCGTGCACGCACACGGCGCGCGCGCGTATGTGCGCGCCGCTGATGCCCGCGCACGTCAGCAGCGAAGAGATCGCCTCGCGCATCACCGACTCCTCCCTGCAACGTTTACCACTTGCTACGATACTAGCATACGCATTATCAAATATTCAATTCAACAATATAGTCATCCGGGATATCCGTTGTCATAGGTAAACAACAAAAGCGGCAATGCGACGCGGCGCGGAAATATCAAATAGTAATTGTATGTACTTGTTGCCTACGTCGCGTTGTCGCGTTAATAAGTGTGCTAAGAAACGCGACAAAGTGCGGACTTGCTTTTTGCGTGACCAGACGTGGCGCAGTGTGTAGTGACAACTTGAAGACTGCATTTGTCAAGGAATTTCAAACAAGTAAAATATTAATGAGACCACTTTAAACAAAAAAAAATATTTCCAAATAGGTTCAGTCGTCTTCGAGTAATGGTATAACATATATAAAAAATTAAAAAAGTTCCCGACGAACTGAGAACCTTCCTCCTTTTTGGAAGTTTCCGATGAATTGAGAACCTTCCTCCTTTTTGAAAGTTTCAGTTGAATTGAGAACCTTCCTCCTTTTTGAAAGTTTCAGTTGAATTGAGAACCTTCCTCCTTTTTGAAAGTTTCAGTTGAATTGAGAACCTTCCTCCTTTTTGAAAGTTTCAGTTGAATTGAGAACCTTCCTCCTTTTTGAAAGTTTCAGTTGAATTGAGAACCTTCCTCCTTTTTGAAAGTTTCAGTTGAATTGGGAACCTTCCTCCTTTTTGAAAGTTTCAATTGAATTGAGAACCTTCCTCCTTTTTGAAAGTTTCCGACAAATAGAGGACCTTCCTCCTTTTTGGAAGTCGGTTAACAAAAGGGTGTTACGTACCGGCAGTACTCGGCGAGCACGTAGGCGGCGGCGTACAGCACCTCGCGCGAGGCGGGCCCGGGCGGCGCCTGCGCCATGCGCGCCACCAGCGCGCCGCACTCGCGCGCCGCGAACGCGCGCACCTCCGCCACGCGCGCGCCCACCTCCGTCAGCTGCGCCGCCACCACGCGACCTGCCACCGCCACTTTACGTACAGTACTCGGCACGTCGGCAAGAACAATGAGTTCGGCTAACATCGGTTTTCTAGCCGGTGCTCTCTGTCGTACATCGGACAGTTTAATACCTTATAGTACGGCCGCTGAGTTATTACCGATTTGACAGATTATTCTTAAATTAATCGATATAACCTTGCACGAGCGACACATTTGCCGAATGATTTAGAATACCTCTTTAATATAAAACTTTATGTCAAAATGTCAGCATCAAGTAATTTTCCAATAAACTCTGTTTCAAAACTTAAAACAGTTTGTAAATAATATGAAAACATTTATTTTTTGTTCTTTGGCGCGCTTGTTCAAAGTTACATCGTGCGTCTAGTTTTCATAGTGATGTGCTTGATAGTATTCGGTCCGAATTCATTGGAATAGATATGATATTTATTTTATTTGGATATTTTTATTTTACTTATTCCTTCGAGCAACTAGACTAAATATAATGCTACCATTTTTTTGCGTCTCTTAATTGCACTGTGTTGCCAGTATCTTATGATTTTTAAGATTTATGTGTGATCCAAAGACAGAAATACTGTTTTCTATGATTTAAAAATAAATACAATTAAAATGATTATGTATAATTTTTAACATTTATAATATATAAAACAACATTTAATAAATATAATTTTCTCCCTCAATTAAGCAATGTTATAGGTGTATTTTTTTAAGTAATTGGCGATACTATTCTGGCAACATCCTTACCACCGCTATTTTAATCTGTTTAGTCGTCTTCCGTACTCTCGTGCGCACAGACTACGTTCTCTTGTGTAACCGTTGTTTTTTAACTCGGCTTTCTCCTGTTTATCGTTGCGCTTTATTGGACTAATTTTGTTTGTGTTTGGTAATTTTGTTGAAAATGCCGAAACGAGGAAAAACATTGAATAGTCAATGTCGTGAGCTTGTACTAAAGCTACAGGATTACTTTGAGCGTGAGTCACAAAATGGCGGCCCTTTGATTCCTGTCACTCAAGTGAAAGATCGGGTTTCACAAGCTCTTGGAATTGGTGCAAAAACACTATATAATATAAATAAAGAAAAATTTGGTGCTTCTGGAAGTGAAGATAATATTTTACGCACTCCTAAGAAAAAACGAAGACAAAAGCCCGTGACAGGTGTTGATGTTTTTGATGCAGATGCAATAAGAAACCACATATATGGTTATTATACTAGGAACGAGTTTCTCTTTGGTCTCTTTAAAAGAAGCTGGCTTGTTTAAAGGCGGTAAAACGGCGTTGTCAAAACTATTGCACGAAATTGGGTTTGAATATAAAAAAACGAATAAAAGGAAAATATTAATGGAAAGATTTGATTTAATAATTAAAAGGAGTGACTTTTTAAGAGAAGCCAGAAAAATCAAGTCTTGGGACAACGTCGTTTTTGTTGACGAAACATGGTTATGCGAATCACACTGTGTCACGCTCTTGGACTGACGAAACAAAAGCATCAACCTCAAAGGTTCCAATTGGAAAAGGATCGCGACTGATAATTTGTCACGCCGGTTCTGCTGGAAGTGGTTTCTTTGAAAATGGACTGCTGGCTTTCGCGTCAAAAAGTACTTCCGATTACCACGAGGAGATGGATACAGACACTTTTACGAATTGGTTCGAAAATCAATTATTACCCAGCCTGCCAGAGCCTTCTATCATAATAATGGACAACGCTTCATATCACTCGAAACAAGTGAATAAAGCGCCTACTCAGGCCTACAAGAAAGCTGATCTCCTAGCATGGCTACACCAAAATGGAATTGAAACTACTGCCGAATTGCTAAAGTCTGACTTAGTCAAGTTGGTACGCGAAAATAAATCATCAAGAGTCCGTTATGAAGTAGATGAGATAGCTCTGGCACATGGACATCGGGTACTTCGAATTCCTCCTTATCACTGCCAGTACAATGCCATTGAGCTAATATGGGCACAAATCAAAGGTATTGTTTTTTATCGCATAAGTTATGAATATGAATAATTTGTACTATTATAACATCCAATATTCAGCATATAAGTAAAAAGATACATAACTAAGAAATACATATCTCAAGTCCCTTACATGTAGGTAATTGTGTAACATTTCATTTATTTAATGTAATAAATTAACGTTATTTAATGTTTACATTACAGGTTACGCAGCTCGTAATAATACGACTCCGCCATTCAGTACTAATAAAATGATGGGTCTATTAAAAGATGCTTGCAGCAAAATAACGAAAGAAGATTGGGTCAAGGTCGTCGAAAAGACTCGAAAACTAATAACAGAAGATTATGAACGCGATATAAGAGTGGACACCATTATAGACAATGAAATTGTCATACAACTGACTGATAGCGATGACAGCTCTGGCGAATCTGGTTCAGAGTCTGAATAATTGTTTTAATAAATGATAGGTAGTCATTTATTAAAACATCTTGTACCTACTCTATTCATTAAAATGTGTAACAGTGTTTACAAATTTGTTTTATTTTGATATGTCCTCGACCAATTATCTACGCCCATCAAGGATACTCCACCTAATAAAGAACCTGTGTCTTTAACTATTATTTGTTTTGATTTTATTTAATTACACACTATACTAGAATATTTAAAAACAAACTGTTCCCAAATGATATTAGGGTTACTGGTTCAGTCACTTCACTATTATTGTCAATTCGTCATGTGTCAAATCGGTAATAACTCAGCGGCCATACTATAAGAAAGAAATCGTCAGGCTGGTGTGCGATAGAGACAATGCTCTACAAAACGGAAGCAAGCCGATCGTAGCCGGTGTCTCACTCTTCCCCCGACGTGCCAACCCAAGCGCCGGGTACTGTACATATGATGACCAGCAAACATCTGGACAATGTACTCTAACTAGAGTACATTGTCCAGAATGCGTTTTTATATTTTTTTATATTTAGGACTCGTCAATTTGACTTCACCTCGCCTGATGGTAAGCTGAAGGTAAAGTCTTAGGAAAGAGGGTCACCATTACATACACGTACCATGTTAACAATGGTGGCACTCAGCTTGATGGCCTCATCAGAAGAGGATTGTCGTCGCAGCACCGCGTGACACCCACCGGTCCCACTAGTGCTGCGACCACAATCCCCCTGCCCGATACTTTGGCGATACTGCGTGCGCTTGGGCCGATGCGTGCCATTAACCAATCATAGATTACATGAAACCATTCACAGGCTCAAAGAACTCGCGTCTTTCGTTGATCAGTCATTTTATTGCTATTCATTGTATTAGACTGACCGTGTTTAGCGCTTGTCTCCATTTCGGTGAGTTCGGCTAGCACGGTGACGTACCACTCGAAGTCAACGACATGCTGGTAGTTGTTCTGTGAGCAGATCTCGATGATACGCGTCAGTAATTCATCGCGGTACAATGTGCCCTCAGCACGTTCCATATGGACCATCAGCTTCTTCACTATCTCCATTAGATTTTTCTTAGATACCTGAAACCAGAAGATTGTTAATATGAATACTTCTTAAATTTTGCTTCTTTAATGGTAATCAGGGTTAGGGTGTAAATAAGGCCTCGCCAAGATCTTCAGTGCCCAAACGGGGCTCTCATACAAGCATTCCTCCTGGGGCTGCGAGGTCAAACGGCAGTCACTCCCATAAAAGCAAAAACAAACTAATAAAGGATCAGCAGGAGAGCGGCTCTGGGCTTCAAAGTGCGAGCATTGGATGCTACAGGGATTGGTATTCGATGATTATAAAACCAGATCTCCCGTTTTCATTATCATCCATTTTTTGTGCAGTTCGGATAGCTAAATGATCAAAAGATTCGTTGTGTTGAGTAAGGACGGGGAGAAAGGAATGTCGCGGCACGGACAAAAACTTCACGAACATACATTTCCTGTGTATGTTACTCCTTATATTCTCAATAGGTCTAGCACACAAAACAACTCACCATTCCGTACAACAGGCCAAGAGCTCTCAGCCTAATCGATTCATCCTTGTCGTCAAGACAAGCGAGTACTAGATCCTTATGAGCTTGCACCGATTTCGGATGTGACTTCAATATTCGAGACATTGCAAGCAGGCCCAAATATTTCACTGTAAAAAATAACATGTGGCTGTTCAGTAACATGTAGTTCTCTATACAAAAAACCAGGACGCCTAGAGATCTCGGGTCGGACAGCATAACAACTGATCACCGAAACAGAGCAATATATATTATAGCGTGCTTCACCAATTAAAAGGTGAGTGTGGTTTCCTCTAAATAGACTGGTAATCATAAATGGTGGCGAAAACCTGCTGGAGGTTTACACGAGCCCACCGGACTGGACGCAGACACTACGCGACAGATCTAATTCAATGAAATTTTGAAGCAATTAATATGCTAACTTTTTCTATAGATTTAGTTTGGAAAAAAATGTAGATCCAGGACAGGACTTGAACCCACGACCAGTCCCTTACTGGGGACTCTGACCAATTAAGCTGGACACATCCTAGATATTTGAAACTCTACGATGTTCACTTTTCCGACCTAAATCTAACGATCAAATGTCTGCGACACTGTGAAGTATTGGTCGACTTCCTACATTGCAGCCGAAATCAGTTGACGTCGTCGACGTAGTGATAGCTTGTCGTCAAGTACGTATTTCAAAGTGTTCCCTCCACGTATTGCGATAATACATATATTGTTGTTTTTATAAAACAACACAGATTTGTCGAATGTATGTTTCATCGTAATTCGTGCAGTGGAATGCCGGTGAGAGTCGAAGTCGTTATAGCGAGAAGGTGAAAATGTATGGGCGTATAGACTCGATATTAAGCTAGAATTTCGGCCACCGGATGATTTAGTATAAGTATACACTCACAGTTTTGGTCGCTATCCTCGATGAGTATCCGCAGTTTCTGCACGCAGAGCTGCACGGAGGCGGCGTGGCCGGGCATGCCGCTGCTGATGCTGATCAGCACGGCGATCACCGTGTTAATACACTCGTACAGTAGCGACATCGCCGACGTACTGCATTGTAATGTTTCAAGTTAATTTCTAGGACGCCAAATTGTTTACATATTAATATAAGATTTTCGAGATATCATTGAAATGAGAAGTTATTCTTAAGTGTTTATTGCACTATAAAATCTTTACAATTATTGATCAAAGTTTGAGCTAATCAGTTATGCAATAGTTACATAGATGTTATGAGTGCATTTTCGACCTATCAGGCTAGCGTGTCGCGAATGGTGCTCTATATCATATCGCATATGATATAGATATCTTGTTATATTACATTCGAAAGCATTTACTAGTGTGTCAAAGCTCTAATGTGTTTACCAGACACAAAGTGCTACTATGTAGTATAAGCTAATTTAACCAAAACATTAAACAAGCAATGCAAAAAGCTTCTTTCATGTTGAACAGGATAACTGGGCTAGGTGTCAAGTCCTAATGTTTTATTATTCTTACGAACTAATTATTAGCAAATAAACACATGTTTCATTTCCTTTCACCCCATAGAGACCACGTTAACAGTTCAGTGAGGATGACAGTATTTAGACTAGGTTGGATGTACTACATTGTAAGCATCACTGTTAACAATTTAGAAAGGTCAGTGGTATCCCAACGTTATTCGACAATAACTGACTCACCTATGTATTAAGTTAGTTAATGGTTCTATCAGTTTCTTGCCAAGTCGAGGCTCTAATGGGGTTAAGGCACCAAACTGCAACAAACATAATGAAACTACATAAGACTAGCTTATGTGATAGCACCGATAGCTAAATGATGATTCATGAAATCTTCTCAATGTAGGACTCCTTTTCTTCACCAGCCTCTATCAGAGTACCCTTGAAGTGAGTACCATTTTTCAGCAGCAAAAATAATACAAAAACGTGACTTGGATGTGCCAATTGAAGTGTTGTTTACGTGGAATTAGTTTGATTATACTGGAAGATCAGACACATACAATAATAAAATATGATTATTTATTCTGAATATAAAATTAAAAATACCCGATAATTATTCAGGAAGATTATTGATTGATGATTTGACTTACAGTATCCTATTACAATCTTATGCTAAATATTGTTGATTTACTGATTTTACATACAAAATAAATAAGGAAGTGATTTTTTTTTAATAGTCTTTTATCGACACACGAGTCAAGTACAGTCAGTACAAGTCAGACGAGGCCATACTTATGTAGTTGCGTCGTACTATTACAGAGTGTCATCTGACAAATATAATGTAGCTAAATATACGAACAGCAAGCAGAGGGCAAATGCAAGTTGGATTCGATTACAGACAGATACAAAAGGTCAATAAGTGAATTTCAGTGTAAATTTGACAATATAAAATGTGAACTTTTCAATCAGGTGTGGATGGCCAAATCCGAAACTATGAGGAATAGCGAAAGATGCTCAAAGATGCCCGATTTTGATGAAACTAAAACATTTGATTGGTTTTTTGAAAAATCTATAATCCTAACCCAATATAGAACCCATTGAATTAAAAAAAATACATCCTGTATTATTACACCATTCGATAGAGGGAACGAATTCTGGGAAGATCAAGCTTCTAGCATATAGCAAACTTAAGGAAAAATCTCATTTTTTTCAAAATACAATTTTTCTCAGATTTCAGTTGGAATATATTTCTCCGGGGGGCATGTCGTCATCATCATCATCTTAACATTAATTCTCGTCGCATACAAAGCTTTCACCTCGGAGCCCGGGGCCCGCTTACTCTTTCTCCTGTTTTCGATTTGGTTTATCTTGGCTTTTATGGGAGTGACTGGCGTCTGACTTCATTTTGAACTATTTTAATCAGTTAATGTGTAATAGATAGCTTACGTAAGGAAAATGCCACTTCTAAGTAGTCATTCTCTAAAGACACATTTCCATTCTGATTGGGTATCTTGTTATTCATTAAATAATCTGAGCCTGACAAAAGTTGTACGGTCTAAGCATTCCAGTATGTGTAAATTGTATAAAATTTGAATGGTGAGGTGTGGTGAATGAATCTAGCAGTTTCTGTACTCTGTATCGTAAAGTTTCACTAATTGTACCTGCAAATTAGATCTATGAGGCTTTTGGTTATTTTTCTTCCAATGTCTGGTTCATACTGTGTCATTAAACCAAACTGTGGAACATTCATATAATACATTATGAGATGTCGAGATAACATTTGGCGAATTAGCGAATCTATTTGTAATATGAACAGAATAAATTAAAATATTGTAAGTTCATACAACTTTACATATAGTTTAAATATAGAATGAAATCTTAGTGATATACGGAGTGATAATTTTATTAAGTCTTATATATATAATATACGGTAGATTTTGCATTCGTGCAGTTAATTGAAACCACATGATTTAGTGATATGAATTTGTCCTGAAGATGCAGCACCGTCACGCTACAGCAACTCGCGAGCAACAAATGCTTGTCTCTTTTTTGAACTATTAAAAAAAACAAATGCTTGCCCATTATTTATTGTTGTGCCGAGTCATATGTACCTACATTGACAACCTTTTAAATTCAAGTCAATGGAGTAGTTATACAGGTTAATAAAATTATTATTCACTCGAAATAGGGTCACACAGTTTTACGGTACACAATACCATTGGGAACATACATAATATTTATAGCATAAAATATATAAAAAATACCCCGGTGAACTGAGTACAGTCAGCGTCAGATTGATTTTGGCTTGCAAAGTACTCAAAAATAAATACACACCCACAAATTCAAATTTATATATTCATATTTCTGTTATTTTTAGTTTAATAATAAGTAATATAGTTTATTAGTTGCATGGTCACAAAGTTTCTTAGAAAGAGTTTTTAATTTTATAGAATATAGAATTAAAATTTTATAGATGATGCAGATCTCATACTCTAAATAATTTCTCATTAAAAGAAGTAAATTGTTCTACCTGATTTAAATGCCCTATTCATACTCTGTGGTCATTGAGTTACTGCTTACATTACGATTGAAGGTACTGTCATGTAGGTATTTTATAAAAACATAACATAACATAACATCATGCTCATGCATCATAATAATATGCATGCATCATAATATCGTGTTACTCAAAACTATACTTTAATCACATGTATTAGGTACAATTGGTTTATCATAATACGAAAGATATTTTTGAACACTGAATGCTTAAATACTTTTGAGCGACGTATTCGCATATATGAATTTGAACACTCTGATAGCTAACATAATTATGGAAAACTGCTGGGTAAGCTTTTTTGACCACTCTGGTTGCTTACAACAATATGAACACTGTGGTTGCTAATATAAATTAGAATTTGCACACCCGCATATCATTTTGAGTACTTTGCAAGCCAAGATCAATCTGACGCTGACTGTATCTACTCCTTTCCATTATAAATAATATTAATAAACATAACTTCACGCCTGTATCCCCGAAGTTAGCCAGTTATGTTTAAGTCCCAATGTAATAGGGGGCGAGCCTATTGCCATCTACCGGGCACATTACTATATTATATACATTTTATGGAAAACCCAAGAAGAAGGGTAATGATCGATCAGTATCATCTACATCAGCAACAGATAAGTGGGAGAAGCACGAATCCCAAAGTCCTTATGTATATATTTAACTGGAACTATTAGAGTCCCGTGAAACTCTGTTTTAAGATAAAACCACTTTTATTAGCATAGATTCCAATCTGACAATAAAAATTTACATCTTCTCGTCTTCAAATAGTTTTCAGTAAAAAAGCTGAAGTAAATATCACAGCCAAAAACTCATGATGCATACAAATGTGCTCAATATCACCTAGCTAAATGCGAATTAATGCTGATAACCGTGATTTCACCCATAAGCGTCTTATGATACACTAACGCCCGGTTTCTGTTCTGAAAGGCTAATCAACTCCAAAATAATTTAATCAGATGTCAAATTCTAAATACCGTATGCTCATTGGTTGAAGTTGATTGATGACCAATAGGCAATTAGCGTTGAGTATTTTGCGAGTTAGGCATGAATTATACAGAAGTGGTAAGAGGCATAAGGCGTAAGGTATAATCAAAGAAAGAAAAGACGCAATTTTGCTCTGTGATCGCTCGCCTTTGCAGTAGATTTCACGCGTTAAGGTGACACGAGTTTGTCAAACGAAAAAGAATCCGGGGATTAGTGTATTAACATTAGTAGAAATGTTAACAAAAGAAAAAGTGAACTGCTAAAGAGCGTTATTACATACCAATTTGATGATCTTTATTAACATCCAATTGTTAGTGGATGTGGTCATTAATTTGAAGAAAACTGGGGCTAAAGAGAGGTAGTTTTTAGGGTTTTTTCTTGCTAATTCACACACTACGTTAACAGCCGCTGATTGGACGCCTGAAAAAAAAAACATTTACAACTTTTCAATTTCACATTTCATCATTATTATTCCCAAGCATTAGCGATGAGTTACTTAACTTCTACCTACCTACCAATAATATTTTTATCACTCAACTCATTTTGATTAGATCAGTTTTACTGAGTCCCCATATAGACCTACGATACTGCCGTGGTATGGCCGAGGCAAAAATCTTAAACAAACATCAAAATGTTCGCGCGTGTGCTCTAACTGGCCAACCAAAAAACCATTAAAAGGACTGGTCAACCAATACCAATGACACGAGCCCCTTGAGTCCGTGATTAGTTTTATATTGTTACAACGATCGTCGATATCTCGGAAACTACTGATCGAATCTTCTAGAAATTAAAACGCATTGTTAATGTCGAAGTACTCTATCGATCCGTGTATTAAAATCCAGAAAAGTCAATACAAAATCACAAGCCCTTTGTCTACCTTTTTTTTTTTTTTTTTTTTATCGTGCGGATATCCCTTCGGATACCCCCCCGCCGGCCAGAGGGGGCGGTTATGTCGGGCTTGCACCGACTAAAACCGCACGCCGTCTCGGGTCTTCAGACGCCGGGGTGTAAGGTTACCCATAGAGCATATCCCTCGCACCCCGGCTGACCCTGGGCCATCTCACCACTAACAGCATCGCTCATCCTGTCTCCTCTGAAAGCAGAGGAGTACGGAGAGCGATGTGTTCCCGCCACGTTGGGTATTGGCCGACGATCAATGCCAACCCTATGAAGGGGTGAAGGGGAAGCCATTGGCCGCTCCGATTCCGTTCCCCCCGGACTGCAGCGGGATCGGAATCGGAGCGACACTCGAGGAGGTTACCCAACACACCCCGCCCTTTGTCTACCTATAACTACTTTACCTACAAATCGCGATAACAAGGGCATTCACCTCTATCGTCGGCACGACTGTGTAAATACCTACTATTCTCGAACGCTCTAGTGCCTTATCTCTAGATGATTCCAGAACATTCTACCCTCTTTATTAAGAGCTATAAAAGGGCGCCCGGCGATCGACACGAGGCAGTTTATTTTCGAAAGTGAAAGCGAACACATCTTACCGAAGTGAACCAAGAGAGTTATACCTGCGACTTAAGCAACTGCTGTGGACTACTGTGAACTGCTGAGCGACTGGAACTGTTGAAGAGTACTGTGTGTGCTAGTTATTTAGTTGTCTAGTTTGTGGTGAGCGAATAAACTTCTTCGTTGTATAAACCCCGTTAATTTGTACCCCGCGCACGTAACAATATATATAATATAAAATAAATTTGTTTTTATTGGCGCGCGTCCACCTACGCACCCCACACTTAACGCCACAGAGACCTAACTCGTACTGCGCTAGAGTACATTGTCAAGATTTTTACCCATACTTATAACAGTAACCTAGCAGTAAGTTAATAAAGGCGTTTTGAAAAGAAAGGGAGCTCAAAATGTTTTGTGTGCATGAAAAAATAATATAGGTACTTGTGCCTTCATGGGCTTACTGCTATCTCGATTAGGTGCCATGGTAGCATAATTATCTATATTATGGTTGCTTATGGTGGCTGAGACAGAATGCTTAACATGTTTACTTTATCATGAAAAGTGTGGGTGTATACAAACGGTATAATTTGATATGTAATTGGCAAAGTTGCTATTGCAAAAATTACCCTTCTAATGATGCTATCGAGTTATAAAATGTCTATCATTACAACAGCTTTAATGTATAGCTTTAAAGCGATTATAATCCACTTAGTCACCTCAATCCCAAGTATACAGGCATACTGACTTTGGAGTTAAATAATAACATTGTTTTTCAGCAGTAAGGAAGTAGTACATATACTTAATAATCCTTGTCTAATACACACCACTAAACAGATATTGGGGCTACATACAATTAACATTGTAACAAGCAAGCACATTTATGACTATCTAATGGGGTAGGCAGAGGTGTATACACAAATGGAAGCTATGTTTTCTGTCCTATAATAAAGGATAAGCCTACGCGATTCAAATCAGCAAGAATAAATTAATGGTTACCTGGATCTGGGTCTTCTAATTTTTCTTTCAATTTCGGAAAGGCTGGTCTTAGAGCCTCTGGATACCTTAGAAATACCTTATACATCATCAAGACAGCTTTCATTCGTAAATAAGGTTTAGTTGAGCTCATCTATAAAGCACATACAGTTGTAAATCAAGTCAAAAACCATTTATTCTGTATAGACGATAATACGGCACTTACAAAACGTCATAAAAAAAATTAATCTAATGTTTGGCAATGAAATTATATATGGAGACATTAGTGTTGTTTTAAAAAGGGATAAATATCAAGTTCGTAATATATTACTTCACTAATTTACTCCTTCATTTAGAAATCTTGTACTCTTCTAATTTCTTGTTTTAGATTGAAATAAAACAATTCTAAAACAGATCAAAATTCCAGTAAACAATAAATAACCTTCCATAAACGTTGAACATGTTCTATTGAGCAGTTAAGTTATAGTTATAATGACATTATTATAAGTGATACTGATAACACTATCATAACCATATACATTTTGGAGGTGGTAGAGTCAAGCAACAGTCATTTTGGCCGTTGCATGAATTGGCCGACTCGACAGGGGAAGCACCACCCTCTCACAGAATATCGACGCCAAGTAACAGTATTTGAACTGTTGCGTTCCGTTTGGTGAGTGATAGTGCCGGAGCCCAAACTCCCTTCCCATCCCCTCCCCAAACTCCTTTCCCATCCCCTCCCAAACTCCTTTCCCATCCCCTTTCCTTTACAGGGTCGGCAGCGCCGATCCCTATTTCATAAACATTAAGTGATATTTAATTCATTGAGCTATGTCGATAACCTTGGTTCTCTGTCGGATGTATTCGTTACGAATCCTTTCCTTCAAAGAAACTCCAAGCATAGGGATGCGAAAGACTGCGGGCAGATGCTGGATGCGGCAAACTGAAGACAGGGCTCTATGGCGCTCATTAGGGGAGACCTCTGTTAGTCCTGCAGTGGACTAATAGAGGTTGATGATGATGATGAAGTGATATTTTATCCTAGTTCTGTGTTAAGCACTAAGTTTGTTTATTTCCTTTATTAAATTTTAAAACAAATATAAATTATATTTTTAAATACATTCTATATAAGAAAACAAATGTATTTAAACATAGAATAACCTCACGCCTGTATCCCCGAAGGGGTAGGCAGAGGTGTATTGCACACCCAAGTTTCGCCAGTTATGTTAAGGTCCCAATGTAATGGCAATAGGCTCGCCCTACCAAGCACATTATTAAGCGGGCGATAATTAATATTTAAAATATAAAAAAATAGTGACCCACCGGCATCGGGTACAGGGACCTAGCGACCGGTGGTTACGGCTCCAGAGAGAGGAATCTACTCACAATTCGTGCCGTGCCTTCTGCATCAAGCCCTTGACCCTATTGTACTACCAATCTTTTGTAAGTCAGTCAGGGATTTCAATATACCTTGTCTCTTAAAGCATATTAGGACCAATTATAATAAAGGAGGATGTCTGTTTATGGCATGTAATGATTATTATACTAACCAAAGTCATGATGTCATTGGCAAGGTCCCTGGCCAAGTCATGGGATATGAAGCAACTTAGCCCACTAAGAGCCAAGCCAGCTTCATATTGATTCTGTGCATTGAGATCTTTTCTAATCATATTAGTTGTGAGCATTAATAATTCAGAGTCTGCATGGAATGACTGACTAGCTGCTAGGTATCCAATGCGCTTGTAAGTGAACTTATTTGAGCTCATCACTTCTATTATATTGAATATAGCCCATGATATATCATATCCCAACATTTGGAGCTGAAATAAATAAGAAGTAACTGTAGAAAAATATTTGATACAAAATGGGGAATTTTAAATCAAATCCTTCCTTAACTCTTAATGAATTACATATATTTATTTTTCAAATAGTTTTAATCTTTTCTTAAAAAAAATGATTAAGATTTTAACCATGCTTTTATGTTAATTATCTCATTCTGGAAGTCATAATAAATATTAAAAATCTTGCCTAGAATTAATAATATTAAATACTCTAAGCAGAAAATCCAGAATGTTTATCTTTATTCTTTATAAATATATTACTTAATTATGTACAAGATTCAATAAATAACATGGCTAGACAATTTTTTGTGTGCTCAGATTCGTTATGAACATTTAAAATAGTAATCAACAGAGAGGAACATGCTAACATGAACAGAGCAGCCTCTACATAAGATAATCAGTTGTATACCTATATTGTATGTATAGCAACTGATATAATAATTGATAGACTAAACAGTTTAATACCAAGGTCTACTTACATATGTCAGTTTTGCTACAGCATTGGATTTGACTGCTATATTATCTTGACGGAGTTCCACTTTTATTTCTTCCATACATTGTGCTATATATTTAGACTAAAAAGTAAAATCGACCATTTAAACTATATTAATGACACGTTGGTTCATATGGTTATGAATAAATTGATTAAAATATTTAATTATTGAACAAATTAAGAACATAATATGCCTTCAAGTCATGAAGAACCTATTGGCTAATAAGTTGGAATACATTTTAGGAAAAGTAGGAGGAAAGTAGCAATAGTTGCAAAGCTTGTCAGCAAAAACATGGCGACACGAACTTGCGACTATGCTATATGAATATTTTATTGTTAAACAATATTGTAATTACCTATAAATTATAAGAATTTGAAATCAATCAATTCTGTTCATTAGCACACCACTGTGGTGGGGAATGTAAAAAGAAAGTCATAAATTCTTTCCAATAATCAGAAGGACAATAAGCGTAAAAAACCAAATATGAGTACAGCCGTACAGGTTCAATTGAAATTAAAGGCAGCCGAAGATATAAAAGGGTACCTACCTCATTATCTTTGTTATTCCTGATTCCCCGCACTAAATCCGTCAAATTTTTATCGAACATTCGTTCGAAGTTCCCTTTGACTTTTTTTAAAGCCATGTTGTTCCCTCTAGTTTTATGACCATTAATTAGGATCCAGTTAACAATTAAAATAGGTAAAATTAAGGAAACATGTCAACAGTATTAGAAAATTGAAAAACTTAGTAACTACGTCTATACGTCAAGAAATTGACAACCGTCATAGATACTAATCTTTGCGTCATAGCATACCATAGATCACAAAGTAAAGTAATACGTTGCATAGATACAAAAGGTGTAGGTTCTCATTTCTGTTTACGATTCTCACAGAGTAAAGGGGCTTGCTTGCACACGATACTATTTTTTCACTTTTTTTTTTATACCCAATTTGAAGCTTCCGGAAGGTTCTGGAGCAGGGTATGATGTGCCCAATCTCCGCGACAAGGCGCGTGACAGATTCTGTCACGCGCTGGTATTTGGCCACACTCATAGCCTCTCGAGAGGTGTGGATCGGACCCCTCCGTCCGGGCCACGTCGCGGAACGGAGGTATTGTGTGATTGTTGTTCTCGTATGAGATATTGAACCGTCAGCATTTGCTTGTATTGCAGCAATGTCAAGAGGACATTGCAAGTTCACTCAAAATGTGTCTAATAGAGACATCTGAGAGATCCTAAAACCATTGCTCAGCTTATTCCTTCTTGGAAAAACAGATATCCTTTTGCCTACAGGTAAAGCTGGAGAGATGCGACAGGAACAGCTGTAAACGCGTGCTCACCCGTATTCCCCATTTGGTGAGCCAGATTTAAGTTACTACATTGAACCCTAGTTGCTTCGCGACATGGTATAGATGCCACGTTGCTTCGCGACATGGTATAGATGCCTAGTTGTTCGCGACACAGGCCATAAAAATTGTGTTTTTTTTCAACGACTTTATTGATTTTTAAATAAATCATTTAAGGTGAGCAAGTTTAAAGGGCAACGTAGTTGAATGGAGCTATTGAAAATCTATAGATTAGTATTATTTTTTTTACAAATAGTATTATTTGGCTGAGGTGGGGTAGCTCCAATTTGAGCCCAATCTGACTAGATTGACAATTGATTTTGGCTAAAACTGTTCGTCAGATGTTCTTCACTGTTCGATCAATTTTTTGTTATTCGATTTCCTTTTTTATTAATAAATTAATTAAAACTTGCATCTCAAGTTGGCGATAGAAAATCTTTTTTTTTTTGGCAAGCAGAAATGCAGAAAAAATCATCACCAGCTTGACAGCCGTGCAAAATGCATATCTATAGAAGTAAAAAAAAATCAAATCATGTCAATCACAGAACCACAGCACAGAGTACTTTTTAAATACCTACCTAAACGTAGTGCTTATATTCTCTTTGTACCTACCTACTAATACTAATATAGAAAACAGGCCGGTGACACTCGCCTATATCCCGAACGTTTTGTGTTCGACCAATCAGGTGAGAGAGCTTCGACCCTTCAACACGCCACTCATTAGTACTCATTATACTATTACGCAGATTACCAAATAAAAACTGTGTCACTTTTTCTGAAAGTTGGTAACCTAGGCTCATTAGTTTCATGATTTTAGTAATAGTTTGAAAAGTTACTACTCTACTCTATCTACCTACCGGAGTTTTCATTCAATTTGGGTGCTTTTGTTCTTTAGTGAAATTTTCTCGAATTGACGATTTTAGCATCAATTGGGCCTAAATATTCACTGTTTACGTTGACTTGAGCAACTGCTCCTCCGTAGCATTGGATACTGCTAGTTGCTGCTAAGTGTTTAGTGTAATTGAGATTATATAAGTACCGTGTTTGTGGTTATGACTGAGACCTTTGTCTACTCTATTTAAGTTACTGTGATCAGCTCTGAGAGGTTTGTATAGCTAACCTACGATTACGAATATTATCATATCATTAGCTATTGTGTACAGCGCATATAATTGAGTAAAAAATAATAAACTTAAGATACACCCCATGTCAACTTCAACTGTTGATAGTGGCTATTGGGGGAGCTGGAAACCCCATGTCTCCAACGTAGAGGACCAGCTGTTGCCATCACTATTATTATATAAACTTTTTTAATTTAGTGAACCCTGTATATTCATGAGTGATGTAGGCCTAAAAAGTTACTCATTTAAGATAGTTATAATATTATTTAGAAAAATGTCTTAAATATCAGTAGTATAGTTTTTTTTTACAAATGTCTATAAAACAGATATAGACTCATATTTCAATATGAAAATGGCAATTATGTCGCACATAAAAAAATAACGACTAACCTTTTAGCACAATATTATTGAAAATTGCACGTAAACTGAAGAAATCATAAAATAAGATGGATCAGAAGAACTAACAAACCCACTATTATTATTCTTACGCATTATTCTTCATTCAAGTAATAGCCTACAGCCTTGCCTATAAAAAAACGTGTATACCTACAAAAATGGTACATACAATATGGCCGCCAGAAGGGATGTAACCATAAAGTACGGATGATCAAAGTATCGATAAATTAAATACCATATATGGTACTAAAAATAAAAGTTAACGCTAGGTAATGAAATACTTATTAAATCACCATTGTAGGTCATGATGAAAAAAAATTTCAACATTGGCTAAAAACCAAAATAAATCCAAAAACACTACACAGTGTTTGTACACTGAACGAATATTAGGCACCTTGTTGAGACTTAATTATGGGACTAGTTCTGTACCCCTTATGGTGGATACGGTCAGTGGTGAGGATCCAGGATTTTGGGAAGAGGGTAGGAGCTGATATATTTGTAATTTATATTCATATAGCACGCTCAATGGTTCAGACAGATCCCAAAACCACGTTTTGAGGAAAAATTACAAGGTTTATATTAAAACGTACTCTTGAAAATATATGCTACACATAACACCATGAATAATAAAATACTTATTAAAAATCAAATTATTTATTTCAATAGTATATTCTGACAAAACTGTTTTGTTCTTCACCACATACCTACAAAGAGTAAATTTCTCATTATTGTATCCACTGTTACAAGATGGTGGCAAAAGGGACGACATCAAAACCTACCTCTACAGGTCTACTTTGGGACAAAAATAATATAAATTTTTTAAAAAGCAATACCTATGTAGTATGCTATAGGATAAAAGAAAACAGAATGAACAGACAAGCAACGGCTTGCAATATTGGTGAAATAAGTAATATTATTCTGTACCTTGTACATGTTTCAATTGTTTATATTCAGTTTGGTACATTGTTAATCATTGTATTTCTTAGCTTTTTATCCGACTGCGCCAGAAGGAGGGTTATGTTTTTCGAGAGAAGGTGTGTATGTTTGTATAATTGTTTAGTACGCACTGCAGCTTGAACGGCTCGATGGATTTTAGCTTGTGAGGTGTCGTTAGATTCGTATTTACTGTGAGAGTGACACTGCGTATATCAAAATAATAAGAAAAAACATAATAGCGGATTTTTGGAACCAAATTGTGACAGAGAAAAAAATAAAGTCAACAAACTATGTCATGTGGTCATTGTATGGGGGTAATAAAAAAGAATGTTTTTTTTTTTGTTTTTACTTTAAATGACCGATAAGGATATACAACGATGAATGTGGTAGCACAACTTTTATCGATATGTTATGGTGCTGTCATATCACATCATTATCCGAAAATTTTAGTTATTTACATCAAATAAATACAGCTAATCCGAACATATTATCTCTGTTATACTGTAAATAATGTGATTAATTCCTTAGTTTAGTCCTTAATACGGTAGTAAATTTCTGAGTTTTGACATTGAAATTAGCTACTTGCTTATGCAAAGTTAATTGAGGCTGATTTTTGTTTTTTTTGGCACCACAATGTATAATACTACACAGTCGCATAATGGCAATAACGTCTTTAATATGTCGCACTCACAAAATGTTTAATTTCCACTCGGAACACAGCATAAAGTTTTTAAGTTTGCAGTTACTTTGGGATTTGACAGATAAGGTACCATAATGTTTTCAAACAAAGCGTACATACAAAATGGCGGGCTGACACGGGGCAGTAGGTAGAATTGATTTCGTTTAAATGTTTCCAATCATAGAAGTAACAAATATCTCGTTGCCTTATTTGTCATACGAATTTTTTATGTGGTTAAAAAGAGACAACGCTATTTTTGTTGATACTTTATCGATATGTCTGATATACCTATAACCAGTTGTATGTATAGTAGACAAGGGCCGGTCCATGTATTTGTTTTGTCATAGATAGCCTATCAAAAAATATGTTATCCTGAAACTATTCTTATACTTATTTTAATGTATGTTTATTGCTGACGCAATGATAAAAGGCAGGATTTTTGTTATGACTATGTTGCGGTCTCAATGGTATTTGATGAGATAACCTGTATCGATTGTTGTATTATATAATTATATTCTAATGTTTCCAATGTGCAATCTTTCCAGAAATCTAATTAAATATTCAAGATCACAAGGTTATCTCTACACATATTTAACTACCCAGTTTAACTAATAGTGTCATAGTGTACAGTGGACCACCCTTAAGCACATAGCATAAGTGTATGTTCAACATTAAAAAGAAGATACACTTAACGTGACACGCTTGAATCAAAATATTACTTTGTTACAGGGCTAACCAACACGTTTTAGTTTTGCTTTTTGGAAGATTTTATTTGTGTTGGGGGGTGTATTTTAAATATTTTTATTGTTATTTTATACCTTTTAAACGTAGATATACTAGTACTCACTCATTGAGACCATTCCAATGAGCTCAATTTTTTCCCGTAGACTACTTGAAGCTGCAGCTACAGGCCAAGGTTAATATACATCATAGACATACTACCAATTTAACGGTACAACAAATTTCAAATTAATCGGTCCTGTTCAAGTAAGATCTCATCATTAACTAGCAAAGAGCTGATGATCATCAAATGGCTGAACAAATCTTCATAATTTATAGCTAAGAATTATCTCGATCACGTCAGCTTTCATATTAAAAAACTGCATTCAAATGGGTCCATCCGTTATGGAGCTATGATGCCACGGCTCCAAAATGAGATGCGTACACAAACAGGTCAAGATTATAATAGCCGTCGTTTTTCGACGAGGGTTAAAAAAAAATTTTTTTTAGGAATCAGAAACAATATTACTAATTTCTTAAACCTTTTTTTAGAAAATGACATATGCCTTTGGTTGACTCAGTCGGGATTTCACCAGTGAAAATTCGTTCAACTGAAACAGGTTCTCACGTCAATTTACTGAAATTAGTTGAGTAAAACGTGATACGCATTGTAGTTTTAATTAAACGCAATTATTTTCACTTGTGACATTCGAACTTAGGCTATTGCTAGTTATGTTTAAGCTAACTTAACATGCTCTTAAAATAAAGTACCTATAATAGTTATTTTCAGGTAATATGCTACATAAGCGCACTGATACTTCTGAAGTTCCTATAAAAGCCCTTGTAAATATAACTACTGTAATTGGCTACAGTTTTCGAAAATATTTTTTTTAAATATACGTAAGTTTATTTTATAATTTTATAATTACAATGGACTTTCCTCAGAAAAACGTTATTTAATAGAAAAAGTAAATATTCTTTCCTCCAGTAATTTGAAACTCGCGCGAAAATTGGCGATCTATTCTGGCTGTGACGGCATATTTCAATAAACAATGAACCTTTATAAAACACGATATTTAATTCTGTGAGCGATCGTTACACAATGCTCAAGCAGCCCGCGTTTCAGTTTCTCCTAGATCTCCTAATCCACCGATAACAAAACTCTAATTTATTTTAATGCAAAACACATATTGTATAATTATTGTTAACCTTTACGCTACTGTATCTAACAGATTAAGTAAATTATTATTACATTATCACAACAATTGTCAAATAGCCAATTTATATGAAAATTACAACAACATACATATTCGTTATTTATATACGTTTCTTCTCTCAGTAATTATTTAATGAATATTCGAAGAGACAGTAAGTTTCTATTCTAATTATGAATCAAAATGTAAGTAAGGTAAGGTTGTATAAATTTAAATCTTAAAAAGTCAACTTCCAGGACGGGGCTTGGAACACATAACCAGTCCCATTCTAGGGGGACTCCCAGAAACATACCAGGATCTGTTTTGGAAAGCCTTAACATAGAAGGGAAGTCCCCGTGACTTCAAGTCCCGTCAAGGATGTTGATTTTTTCCAATTTAAATTCATAGGAAAAGTTCGCATACTTATTTTATATAATTAATATATTGTGTCATTTTTATTATAAGTTTTTATACCTACTTAAATATGTACGTTGAAACTTTTTGATTAAATGAAGTTTACCCTTACCCAGATAATGTATAAAATAAATAAATATTCTAGGACAAATAACACAACGCCATCTAGATCCAAACTAAGCAGAGCTTGTCATATGGGTTCTAGAATGCGGATAAACATACTTAAATACTTTTTTTTTTGTAAATAAATTCATATTATACATAGAAACACCCAGACCAACGCAAATAGACATATTTGCACTGAGTGGGAATCGAACCCGCGACCTGTGACTTAGCAGTCAGACGCACTTCCGCTACGCCACAGAGGTCGTATTGTGTACCTAATGTATCATATCATTTGTGTACTTAAGTTCAAACCTATTAATCATAATTTATAAGAAATTTCATGTATTTTACGCCAAATAAAGAAATCAAGATTAGTTCGGAAATTTTAATTCACTCCCAAATACTTAAAAGGTTCTCGCATTACCAATCGAATAGATTTAAATCAATAAATAGTCATATTAATCGATTTGGAAATAACCGCATTAGTCGATTATTATAAAACAATTTATTTCTCTAATGCAAGGTCCTGATGTTGGCAGCATTGTCGCCGTTCGGCCGTCATTTTTCTGAATTTTGTAAGGGCCTCTTCAAACCATAGACAAAAGAAATGAAGAATGTTCTATGTCTATGGACAGTCGGTGAGCTCAACTATTTGTTAGAGGTGCCAACTCTTCCCTCTTATATACTCAACTCTGATAGAAAATATCGGGATCTTGACGGATGTCAAAATTTAAATTGAATTACATACATACATATATAAATTTATAATTTTGGTGTTCCATCCAAATTATATTACAACAATAATAATATAAGTTACAAAAGTACAATGATTATATTTTTAAGCGAGTTACAAAAAGAACATCTTGGTGTGTTACATCAACATTCAACTCAAGGTATTTTGTTATCCAATTCAAATCATAAGTGCAAAATGTCATTCGAACTTAAATATGATTAAATATGACTTCCACAGCAGTTCCAGTCTTCTACTTTTTGGTCATAGCGTGACCCTTCAGGTTATAAGAGTTACAAATATTACAATACCTTTACAGTACTTAAATTGGAGGCGTTTCGATAGTCTTATACATAGCTGTTTCTATCTTTTCAGTGTTAATAGACTTCTGTAAATTGGCTTTGGATTACTTAATTAATGGGGCTAATCATACAAAATACAATATTGCTGCAGGTAAGGTTGTTGTGTTATTTAATTATTTACTAGCTTTTGCCTGCGGCTTCACCCGCGTGGAATTCTGTTCCAGTGCCTCCTTCCCATGGGAACCTATTCTAGTGATGAAGGTAGCCTTTGTGATATTCCAGATTATAATCTGTCACTGTACCAAATTTCAGCCAGATTGTTCAGCTGTTGTGTGAAAGAGTAACAAACATTCATACAAACCTTCACATTTATAATCATAGAGTTGTATGTTATATACAAAGAGAAGCTATTTAGAATAAAACTTATTCAACATTTTAGTAAGTTTTAAACTACAGTGTGCTGTAAGAAATTAGTTGTTACACTCAAAGAGCAAGGAAGCTTTTATTACAATATTCAACATAATCGTCTTTCTAGTTTGTGTAGGTACCTAATTTTACTGTATGTCTCTTCTATTTTGACAACTTATGGTTATCTTTTCAGATAAGCTCAATTTATCCATGATAGCTGTTCAAAATTTGGTTCATGCTTTGGTTTACCTAATAGTAGAGGCATGTAGATTAAATGTAAGTACTCCTCCGTTTTTGGTAATTGTATAATAAAATTATAAATATTGAAACCAGCATTTTCACATGCTAATCTAGTTGTTCAATAAAAGTAATATTTAGTTATCAGAAGGAGATTTCAAGTCATCACTAGCCATAGCAGGCTTCTCTAACGAACAACAGGAGGTATTAGTTAAATTACATAATACCAAGAAAGCAGAACTGTCAGATGCATTGTATCTATTGCAACAGAAAGACCCAACATACCAGGACTTAGCTTGGCGATTTGAAATTCAAGTAAGTTACATTACTAACATTGAAAAATTGCTTATAGGTGAATATAGGTACATTGACAGTATTGTCAGAGTTAACATATGAAATGAAGATGTTGCATTGTCCCACCCATTGATTGAGGGATGACATCTTGGGGTTGGGAGGACAGACAGCAGTTGCTCCTATAAAAGTAATTAAAAAGAGAAGGAGGAGTCAGTGGACCCAGGCACTGAGGTTGATCCCAGGCTTCCAGTTCCAGTGTTGTTCCCAGTTGCAACCAACCGGAACAACACTCAGATGATGATGATTTTGAATTAAAGAAAAAGATAATTGTGATACTTTAGTGAGTACTGACAGTTTAATTTTTTTCATAACAGATAGCTTCAAGACACCACAGTATAGAGGTGAAACCAGTAATAGCAATGGATTTTACGATCATGGAGCCAAAAAATTATGGACAGCATGCTGCTCCTAAGGACAAAATTGGTACCTGTAAAACGAGAGATGCCAAAAGCATTTCTCTAATTCACATAAATGCAAATATTCAAGAAGCTAAAGCAGCTAGCCACTGTCAGAATATTATTAAACATGTTCTACTACAATGTGACTTACCTAATTTACTACATTTAACAAATAAACTAGAGCAAGCATTGAAAGAATCTAAGAGTCAACATGTTCGCAAAGTACAACGATCTCTATCATAATTATAATTTTAAGTTCTTATAATATAGGTATTGTATTTATATTGCATAATTTAATATTAAAAACTTAATAAATTTCATCTTTTTTTTTCCTTGTCGCTAGCGATCCTAAAGCTTTTGATTGACAAAACATGAAATAAGTATATTAAACTTGTCTTCTCAATTGAACATTACAAAAAAGTAAATATTGTTCATTAAGGGCAGAAGAGACTGATTACTAACGAGGGTGGGTTTGAGGCTCGACGCCCAGCGGAGGGTCTCAATACACACGAGTTGGGAATCGTATTTTTATTCCGAGTGATACATAGTGCTTTATACTACACCTATACAAAGAAAATTAAAAATAAAAACACGTTAACAATGAATTTTCATCCGATTTTGTCTTCCGCATATTTCCACGGAAGTAATAATGTACATACTGCCTTATTTTTGAAAAAGTACTGGGTACTTTTTGAATTGGTGTAGTATAAATATAGATTTATACTACACCAACTCAAAAAGTACCCAGTACTTTACACACTTAGGTATCTGCGGGGGACAAATCTGCATGGAGGTGGCGACGACGGTTCTCGCCAGACGTCACGCCGAAACCTTTCTCGAAGGGGCCGAAAAGAGGGCACCAGACTACGAGGCTATGAATATGAGATGATGAACGAAACAAATATAGATGCACACGAAACGAAAGGGGAGAGAACCGTTCACCAAAATATGATCGGGTGTTGGTGTTGGTATTATTCTCTCCGAGCGACTGACAATGTATGAGAGAGTATCATTGTGTTAGCTCCCTCTTCTCTGGATCCGGCTGAAGGTGGGGCTGACACCTTATATTTCTTGTAGGTGTGTATGCCCCTGGTATGAGCCATTATAAAGCAAACGGGGATGAATGTTGGGGGCAACTAAGCGAGATTTTGTTAGTTCGTAAGCCGAATGAACGAATTGTCATGCTTGGGGATTTTAATGCTAGAGTTGGAGTAAAATGAGACGGATACGAGAATGTGCTGGGTGCATTTGGGGATAAAATAGAGAATTACAATGGGGTGTGTCTGTTTGAGATATGTGTAGAGATGGGAATGGCTGTGATGAATACATGGTTACAGCATAAGCTGATCCATATGTATACGTTTCGAAATGTTTCGGATGGAAATGTATTGAAAAAGAGCATGATAGACTTTGTGATAGTGAATGAAAGAATGATGATGAAAGTGGTTTAAACTAGAGCTTACCGGGCCTATCGTAAACACGGACCACTATAGTAGTTGGTCGGGTAAGTGATCTGTTTAGATGCTGGCGGCATAGGGCTAAAGTATCTATCACTGAGCTAAATCGCATAAGAGTTGAACGATTGAAAGATCCTGATGTGAAAGAAATGTACAAAAGGAAACTGAATGACAGACGAGAATAAAATTGGAGTGCCATGACTGCCATGAGTGGTAAGGATGTAGAGGCAGTATGGACAGTTTTTGAAAGTAATGTAGTAGAGAGGGCCATTGATAGGTACATCATTGGCACTCTTTTTACAAGAAGTAAGAGTAGAAAATGCACGACCGTGGGATGATGAAACGAGAAGAATGGTGAAGGAAAGAAGAAAGCTTGGCAAGATGTACCTATTAGCGATGGAAGCTATTGATAGAGTAAGTGGAGGTATGAAGAAAGATAATATAAAAGAAAAGAAGAAAAAATATCGAACGGTGAAAGAGAAAGTGAAAGAATGCGTAGAAAGAAAAAGAAGAAAATGGAGAGGCTTGACAGAGAGTTCAGTTCAGTGCAAGTTTCCGGGAAAATATAAAAAAGTTCTGGAAACTAGTTAAAGAAGCGCGAGGGAACACAACAACAGGTTCGATGAATGTAATAAAGGATTCATCATCAACCTACTCTAGTCCACTGCTGGACATAGGTCTCCCCCAATGAGCGCCATAGCGCCCCGTCTTCAGCTAATGAATGAGGAAAGATTTGTGTTAGATCGTTGGAAGAGATATTTTGAAAGTCTGTATGAGCGTAGTGTGGATGAAATAGAGTATGACGAAAGAGTGATAGGTTCGCTGGCATCCACTGATGAATGAAATTATGAAAACATTAAAACATAATATGAAGTTGGGAAAATCTGCTGGGTATGATAGAGCGACGATTGAAATGTTGTAGTGTTGTTAGCAGGAATGTTGTTCCACCTAATTAACCTTTGTTGGAGACAAGGCCGGGTCCCAGAAGACTGGACGAAGGCAATGATTGTCCTAATTATAAAGGTACAGGCTGGCAGCAGGACTGTCATAATCATCGCGGCATCCGCCTTCTAAGTGTGGTTGGGAAATATGTATGCCAAAATTTTGATTGATAGGGTAGTACGTATGAATGATGATAAGATTTGGGATGTGCAAACGGGATTTCGAAAGGGAATGGGATGTACGGATCTAGTCTTTTCCATGCGCTGCGTTGGGGAGAAATACCTAGCCGCCAAAAACCAGAAAGTGTTTTGCGCATTCGTAGACTTGGAAAAGGCGTATGACAAGGTGAACAGGAATGAGTTGTGGAAGGTACTAACCATGTATGGGGTGGACGGCAACTTAATACGGGTTCTGAAGTCATTGTACAAGGGCTCCAAAGCCTGTGTTAGGATTAATGGCGCCTACACAGACTGGTTTGACATCTCTAAAGGTGTCAGGCAAGAATGTGTAGCTTCGTCTTGGCTGTTCAATCTTTTCATGGATAGCTGTATGAGTGATACGAAAGGGTGTGAATATGGTGCCATGGGACCTGGAGGCGAGAGCCCTTTCGCAACTGTACCAGTGGCGAAAGCAGGCGCGGGAGCAGGGATGGAACCCGGAGCCTCGAGAAATCGAGGCCGTGCAGTCCCAGCTCCGCCAGGCCATCGTGGTGGAGTGGAAGGAACGACTTGGGCGACCAAGCGCAGGGCACGCCGCAATAGCGGCGGTAAGGCCCATCATGAAGGATTGGCTAGAGAGGTGACACGGAAGCCTCTCGTACCGACTGACGCAGGTGGTCTCCGGAAAGGGGTGCTTCGGGGACCACCTGCATCGGATCAGGAAGGAGCCAACGCCTGAGTGTCATCACTGCGACGCGAGCGAGGACTCAGGGCTGCAAACGCTGGCGGACTGCCCAGCGTGGGAGGCGCCGAGGCGTGACCTCGTGGCAGCCATCGGGGTGGGAGTCCTCTCGCTCGGCAGCATGATTGCGGCAATGGTGCGGAGCGCGAGCGCGTGGGCCGCCGCCACCTCCTTCTGCGAGCATGTAATGCTCGCGAAGGAGATGGCGGAGCGCGCCCGGGAGAGATTTAGAACTCTCCCGGCCCGCCGAGCCCGCACATTGCTCGCCGCGCGTCGCAGGCGACTCAGGCGCCGGAGGTCGCTTAACGACCTCCGTCCTCCATGAGCGCAGGCCTGGGGGTGACAGGTGAGGACGCCTGTCACCCCAGCAGAAGCAGGCCGGGACGGTGGGGCGACTAGCGCCCCTCCCCCAAACCGGGGCAAGACGGGGACACCGTGGTTCCCAAACCCGAGGGGGCCATCTCGAAACCGGAGATGGCCCAGGGTCAGTCGGGGTGCGAGGAATATGCTCTATGGGCAACCTTACACCCCGGCGTCTGTAGACCCGAGACGGCGTGCGGTTTTAGTCGGTTCAAGCCCGACATAACCGCCCCCGCTGGCACGCGGGGGGGTATCCGAAGGGATTTCCGCTCGATAAAAAAAAAAGAAAAAAAGGGTGTGAATATGGAATAAAGATGGGAGACCTCTATGTTAAGTGTCTCCTATACGCCGATGACCAAGTTGCAGAAAATGGTGAACAGCATGAATGCGGCCATTAAAGCGAGAGGTATGAAAATGAAAATGCAAGAAATACGAAAGATATGGTGTTTGAGAGGCAGCAAGAAATGACTGAATGTAATATTATGATTGAAGGTGATTGTTTAGAACAAGTATCAGAGTTTGTATACTTGGGTAGTTTGTTCACAAAAGATACGATTGAGATATTGAAAGGAGAGTGACTGTAGGAAATCGCGTGAATGGTGCGCTACACTACTTCATGAGTGGTCAGTCAGTGCCAAAGAAGGCACGACTGGCGGTTCATAAGGCGTGCTAGTCCCCACATTAATATATGGAAGTGAAAGTTGGGTATGGCAGAAAAATCTTGAAAGTAGAGTGAATGTAGTAAAGATGCGGACATTGCGTAGTATGTGTGGAGTAAGGTTGACTGATAGGAAGAGGAATACAGATATATGAGAATGGTGTGGCCTGAAAGAGAATGTTGTTACAAGAATTGAAAAGGGTATGCTAAGGTGGTTTGGGCACTTGGAACGAATGAGTACTAAGCGAATGACACACCAAGTATATAAGGCAGATGTAAGTGGGCAGGAAAGCGGGGGTCGACCACTCAAGACATACACTGATCAAATTAATGACTAATGAGGTATTGAAAAAGGTCAGGTCAAAAGCACTCAAAACCGGCGGGCTTGCAAGAAAGGTTTAATGACAGTGAAGGAAGCTCGTGAAGTATGTAACGACAGAAGCAGATGGCGGGCTGATGTCTCTGCCTACCCCATAGGGAAAAAGGCGTGAGTATATGTGTGATGTATGTATGTATGGTAATTCACTTTTTATACAATTTTTGTTGCTTTTAACAGTATGTATGTAGCCTATTGACTATATACCTACTCTGTTATTTCTACCTCCTGGGACCTCACAACGCCCTAAAAAAAATGGATGGAATGGAGCTATGCGCCGTGTATAGCTCCATCTCTCTCCGTCAGCTGAGCGGTGGCGTGGTAGGAACCCCCGAATGATTATGTCCTATCATCACTTTTGGGTCATTCTCGTCGGCCTTTTCTTTTTTACGAGCTTTTAACTTGGTCGAGCTCACGGATCAAGTGAAGTACTTGGAATCTGTACTTCACACGACTGGTGATATCGATTGCAACATTAAGGCACGCATTGTCGCTGCATCTGCTAAGTGGCGTAAGATGACTGGTGTCATATGTGGCCCAAAAAGAAGGGGCAGGTCTATGAAACCATAATTAGGCCTGTCCTGTCATTCGCTGTAGAGCGAATTTTGTATTATTATTTTTCAAATCATTTACATTCTTTATGTTATTACAATTAAACCACAATGTGTTTTATGCGAGCGGGAAGCAGAAAATAATCAGGAACTGCGTGTTACGGAGATGAATATGCTGCGATGGATGTATCGGAGTCACGCGTAAAGATCGCGTGAGGAATTCCTGCATCCACGGTAGCCTTCATGTCCGTGACATCGCAGGTAAAGTGCAGCAGTGTCGCCTTCGCTAGTGCGGCCACGTTTTGTGGCTGCTGCCTAACTACGTGGGTAAAAAATGTCTGGCCATGGCACTTCCACTAGGCCGATAGGAGAGAGAGACCAAAGAAGTACTGGTAAACATTCGTGACAATAGTCTCACTACCATGGGTGCCTACGAACGTGCGAAGTGGAGAAGGAAAAGCAGTAAGCGGACCCCGAGCTCCGAGGTTTAGGCCTCGGATGCAATCGGGACACAACGCTGAGATGATAATGATAATCTGATGAAGACTTTTCTTCAATGTTAATGAGATTTCTGTCTGATCTTTAGAACGAATTTGCAACAAGATTCCAAGATTTTGCAGAGATTGTGAAGCTGTCCCAATCCATAAATCGCCTTATGCAGTGGATGCATCGGCAGAATGGAATGATATACCTGCCAAGTTGTTCAGTCTTTCAAAGCCTTTACTTCAAACGGAAATAATTAACTTACAAGAAGATGTTTCCCTGCAAATGTATATAACTGCATCTATTGAAGAATTTTGGGGTAAACATGATGCAGAAAGATAGAAATATAGCAAGAAATTTGCAATGAGCAGATTTGCAAATTTGCAATTCTGATCACTACTTTTCGCTGGACATAATTATGTAGGTATGCGAATCATCTTTCTCAAAAATTAACTTTTTTAATAACAAAGAGAATCAAGATTTACGAACGCCGACCTTAAAGACACACTTCGCATTAGCTGTTCCCCTAGTGAACCCAATTTAAAAAAACTGGCTCAGAACCGTTAATGGAACTTCTCTCATTAATTTTACATAACTAATTATTAAGGTTCCATCAATAACTTAATTGATTGATTATGAACCTAAAAAATGTTTTTTTTTGGTATTCTTGTCTGTTTGTTCGCAATAGACTCAAAACTACTGAACGGATTTTGATGCGGTTAAAAAAGGTCTTAGTCAGACTTAAAATCTGCCGTATGTTTGATTGCTATTGGTTAAGTAGGACCTGTCGAGATATGACCAAAAAAACGATAACCGACATCAGCGCGGGCGGAGCCGCGAGAAGCAGCTAGTGTTATAATATTACTAATGAATAGATCAAATATTACTGAATATGTTTCTGAAACTATCATTAATTCCCACCGGATTTAGATAAAATTTAAAACTCTGACTAAATACCTACTGACTGAAACACTCGCCTGGCAGCACAGCGAGCGTCAATTAATTTTCATTGAGCTCGATATCTTTAATACAAAAGACCTTGATAGCTTGCTATTTAGTGTTAGAACACTTAAATATACTCTTCTATTTTAATTATATATCTGTTTGGCTAGATTAAGGAGGTATCTCTATAGCATATATATATAATACCTTCTCTGCTACCCCGATCCGATTGTTTGCAATGTTTACAGGCAAATTTAAGAAAAATGTAAAGCAAATATTACATAGTTTAAATATTTAGATTTATAAGTTAATTTATTATGTATAAACTTCACGCGGAGTAGGAACAACGGATGATAGTTTTAAAATGTTCTGTGTTAAAATATTATGTGGAAAATGTTGTTGGTCTCACGAAGTTATTTCTTTATCTTAAGTTATGAATAGTAATCATTTGTGTGAATGTTTATAATTCCAAATAAATAAATAGATCCGAGTTCCAATCCCGGTCACATCCAGTTTTGTACTTCAGAACTCGGCTATCGTTTTTTGGTCATATCTCCGGTTCTCAGATAGACCATTATATCATGGATCTATAGTTCTACTTAACCAATTGCAATCAAACATACGGCAGATATTTTAAGTCTGACTAAGACCCTTTTTAACCGCATCAAAATCCGTTCAGTAGTTTTGAGTCTATTGCGAACAAACATACAAGAATTCCCAAAAAAACATTTTTAAGATTATAATTTTTATTTATTTATTTATTTATACACAACATACACTATCATTACAGATTACTTCAATTCAATAGTGCAGAATTAAAAATTATAAAATACTTACAAAATAAAATAAAACACAAACAAATTACAACATTAATCAAATTAGTTAAAAAATCAAAACAGTTCTTACACAGTACAATCAATAAATAATAATTAAATAATACACACTCACATATTCATAGAAATCAATTACAATATAATAAATAAAATTAAAATAAAAAAATCACTTAGTCTATATCCCACGTCATTACATAATATATGGCTCTTGTGAACTCATTCAGCGATCAATTAATCAATCAATTAAGTTATTGATGGAACCATAATAATTAGTTATGTAAAATTAATGAGAGAACTTTCATTAACGGTTCTGTGCCAGATTTTTTAAAATTTGGTTCACTAGGGGAACAGCTAATGCGAAGTATGACTCTCGTCGTACACGTAACTACTTATAATTTTATTTAAAAATCTGTACACATATGTAACAAAACATAATAATAATCACAATAAAATTACGATACCGTTACCTCGCGTGAAGGCGCGTGCGTGTACATGCGTCGTCTTATAGATACGGCCAAATTCTTTTGTATTGGGTTTGGTTTAACTCCAAGTCGGTCCCATATAAATTTTGTTAGTATTAGTCTTTAACTCCGGAGATGCAACAGGATACTCCTCAAAATCTAAACACATATAAATAAAATTGGAGTGTCTGTTTTGTAATATTGAAATAACCGTTTTTTACTACATGATATTCCAAAATAACATTTTTTACCATTTTTGTCTGTTTGTCTGTCTATCTGTCTGTTTGTTCCGGCTAATCTCTGAAATGGCTGGACCGATTTTGACGGGACTTTCACTGGCAGATAGGTAATATAACAAGGAGTAATATACGCTACTTTAATTTTAGAAAAAATACTTAGGGTTCCGCGCAAAAAAAAAACCCATTAAAATCTTAATCCACGCAGACGAAGTCGCGGGCACAGTTAGTCAAATATAAAACATGACGCCAAACGTCAAATATCTTTTGTTTAGAATACCTATTTTGAAAGGCTGTTTAAATTGGTTTCGATTTTACTGTAATAAAACTCTCTAATTACAGACTACCTTGTTAAAAAAGTCTAAATTTAATACGACAGCACATGGAACAAAATTTCGAAATTCTAATGAAATAGTTAAAGAGTTTAGTTCAGTGAGATGAGCAACAGAATTAACGCCATTGTGTGAAAAAGGTTTGTTTTAAGATGCTAGTGTAACTAGTGAGGGAGTGGTGAGTGCGGAGAGTGGAGTGGAGAGTGGATGGTGGATACTGGATATTGGAAAGTGAGTGGTGGAGTGAAGAGTGGAGTGGAGTGGAGTGTAGAGTGGAAAGGAGAGTAAAAAGTGGCGTAGAAAGTGGAAAGTGGAGTGGAGTGGAGTTACTAAAACGGCCCACCCCGACATAGATAGATTAGGTTAGAAGTGTATACTCGTAGTATACCCTTCGTATTAGGTTACTTGTAAGAAAGCACGAAGAAATAGGAGCCCTGCTATGCGATGCGGGGAACCGTCTAAATCATTCACTAAGCTAGAAAGTTAACGTCATCTGTTAGCTGGTATTCCTGCTGATTGACAGACGAGGCTCGTGCACGTTTACCTCTCGGAATCTCGAATAATCTCTAATTTCCAATAGATATCTGAGTAGGTATAGTTTTCTTTAAATTGATAATAATATCTCGGTTTAATAGTCAACTGAACTTACATAATGAACTTCATTTTAGGTTTTGACTTCTTGGTCTTTTGTAATAAAAGATCTGTTTTATTATTAAAAGACTTTTTTACTACTTAAAAGTTTAATTTAAAAAATGGACAGATACGTCAAACAATGTTGAACACATAAAAGTTTGATATTGTCGGAAAGTCGGAACACTTTGGAAAATTAAAAATAAATGATAATTCTTATTATTTTTTCCATAATATATTTAAATATTGTGTTTATTTGCAAGAATAAACACACAAAACTGCCAATCTCGCGAGATCTCGTAATTGCTGAGATCTCGCGGTATTGTTATTTATAAAGTCGCGAGATCTTGCCTAAGCCCCAATGTCGCGAGATTGCATTCTCTAGTTGGGAGTTCAGACGGCAATCACTTCCATAAAAGCCGTATAAGCCAAATTCAAAGGAGGAGATCGAAGGAGTAAGCGATACCCGGATTCCGAGGTGAGCCAAAACACACCGTTATAAAGCATTACAAATTCAATAGGGTCGTTTCACTGCGTGATCGGTTGTATTTTATTGGAGACGTGGAGACCACGTACGCTTACAGATTTTAACGCTTCCACGGGAAGACTTATGATGTGGCAGAAGTGAACCTACCCTATTTACCTAACACCTATTTGGCCTGGCACCGACTTCAACAGAAAAGTCTTAGGTGTTTTTTATCTTAGAATTAAATATATAATTCAGTTATTTTACACTTTTCGGTGTTTTTTGGTTATTGAAGTCGGTTTATTTTTTTTTAATTAAAATAGTTTATTAGGGTTCCGTATCCCAAGAGTAGAATGGGACCCTATTATCGAGACTCCGCTGTCCGTCCGTCTGTCCGTCTGTCAACAGGCTGTATCTTATGAACCGTGATAGTGAGACAGTTGAAATTTTCACAGATGATGTACCTACCTATTTCTGTTGCCCCTATAACGACAAATACTAAAAACAGAATAAAATAAATATTCAAGGGGGCTCCATACAACAAACGTGTTTTTTTTCATGATATTGATAACGGCAACACGTAGATGCTCGAAATATTCACAGAATATTTAGTTAAGTACCTATTAACATTAATATGTTATGTTATGTTAAATAAATAAAATAAAACAAATATTTACGGGGGGCTCCAATACAATAAACGTGTTTTTTTTGCCATTTTTATAGATAGCTAGCTGTTGCCCGCGGCTTCGCCCGCGTGGAATGCTGATTCCGTTCACGCTACCCACGGGACCCTACTCCACCACCACAACACAGTTTCAGCATACTGATTTTTTCCCGAAACCTCCAACAAATATCATTAATCGTTAAATTTTAGCCAATGTATATAAAAACTTGACAAATAATATAATAAAAACCTTCCTCAAGAACCACCCATGAAAATTCATCATTTCAAATCGGTACAGTAGTTATTGAATTTATCGCGAACAGACAGCGAACGCGGCGGAGGACTTTGTTTTATAATATTTAGTGATGGTACGGAACCCTTCGTGCGCGAGTCTGACTGTAACAAATACTTTTCTGAAAACCACATCAAAATCGGTTCAACTAAACGTGAGAAAATAGCAGACAAACGTACAGGTCAAAAATCGAATATCGAATCATAGGGCCCGCGTCATTGGTTGATCAGTCCTTTTAATATTTTTCGATTGGTCAGTTTATGACTTTTATTCAAGATTTTTGTCTCGAGGTATAAGTGCAGATTTCCTAATAGTAGGTAGGTAGTATAAACAGGCCTTATTGGGATAAACGGCCCTATTTTCACAACAATCCCAACGCATTTAAACGTTGTGCTTATATTCTTCAGCAGTCTTACAAAAGAGAATAAAGAGCTTTAAACGCTTTTTTAATAAGTCGTTAAATATAAAAGTATAAGTTGTACATACGTTAATTGAACGCATGTAACTATTAGTACTTTTACTTTCTTAGTACTTTTTCCATTTTTAACAAATACCTAATGTAACTACCTAAATTTATGTAGTTACCTACTTATTTTTTTTTAAATTACTTAAAAGTTAATACTTAAAAGTTCCTTGATTACTATATACCTACCTAAAATATAATTTTTAAATGCTTTCTTCTTGATAGCGAAATAAATACCTAAACTACATTAATTGCATTAACTTACACCAAAACCAAAACTTACAACAAAACTAAAATGAAAAATAACATACCAAATAACTACGTTCCTTGCATTTAAATAAACTAAAACCTACAACGAAACTACAATGAAAGAAAAGAAAAGTTGCCAAGTGCGAGTCGGACTCGCCCATGAAGGGTTCCGTAGCAGCAAGTAACATGATAATGCTTTTTTTAAATTTTATATTTGAGTTGATTGAATGAAAGTTAAATTTCGTTTTACGATTTATGACGCATAAAAAAAAACTACTTACTAGATCTCGTTCTAACCAATTTTCGGTGGAAGATTACATGGTAATGTATATCATATATTTTTTTTAGTTTGATCATTCTCTTGTTTTAGAAATTACAGGGGAGGGGGGGGGGGGGACACATTTTACGACTTTGGAAGTGTCTCTCGCTCAAACTATTCAGTTTAGAGAAAAATGATTTAAGAAGCCTCAATATAATTTTTGAAGACCTATCCATAGATATGGATGACACACACACACACACACACGTATGGGTTTGATAAAAAAAAAAATTTGAATTTCAGTTCTAAGTATGGGGAGCCCCCTAAATTTATTGTCTTTTTCTATTTTTGTGTCAAAATCTTAATGCGGTTCACAGAATACATCTACTTACCAAGTTTCAACAACATAGTTCTTATAGTTTCGGAAAAAAAGTGGCTATGACATACGGACGGATAGACAGACAGACATGACGAATCTATAAGGGTTCCGTTTTTTGTGATTTGGCAACGGAACCCTAAAAAGAAACACAACGAAACCTTATGCGACTTAAAAATAATATACTGTAAACACTAATATAAATTTTATGTAATCAAACTAAATTCGTTTTATCCGCATAATCATGATGATCATATCTTCGAATTTTCGACTTTATGTTCTGAGCAATACAGTTTATTTATGACCACATTTCATGACAGCGCAGCGTCGTCAACGCAACGCGGCAGTGTAACATACCTACGATGACGCGCTTGTTTACATGCAGCGCACATCAATGCTGCAAACTTATCGTTTCTTTCAAACGTTTATAGCTTATACTTACGAGTACCAACGTTCTTATAAGCTTATTGAAATAAACAGAGGTTATAAAGTGCTTATCGTTTAAACGCGCTCTCTATGTCGTTGCGCGCTATAACCACCTACTCTTCGAGGAACCTTCAGAATACGTCATTGATTCAGTCGGGTTGTCAACAAGCCACGTAACATATGCATTCGAATTTTGTTGGGTTAGTAATCTATGCTATTATGTAAACACCTTTTTTCTCGACCTGCCTACCTATTTATGAAGA
Organism: Cybosia mesomella; assembly: GCA_946251805.1. NCBI lineage: Eukaryota > Metazoa > Arthropoda > Insecta > Lepidoptera > Erebidae > Cybosia > Cybosia mesomella. The sequence goes on along the minus strand of OX276390.1, from coordinate 19,502,038 downwards.
AAGCTTTGATTATATAAATAATCAGAGGAAGAAAGTTATGTAATATTGTAAATTCACCTCCGTCAACAATGAAGAATGTTAACTAAATTTTGAATATTAACTCTCCATATTCTCTGTCAAAAATAAAAAATACAAGTGAAAGAATTACTTCAATACGTCAATTAGTTTCCGATTTATAGAAATAAACGTGCGACGCGACTCGTACTCGATGCATGTGACGGTATGACGTCATCTCACAACGCTCAATCCGCTCGCGCTCTCAGCACAGTGAAATTAAGAATCTACCTCTTCATAAATTTAAAAGCCAAATTAAAAGTAAACTCTGCCAAAAAGGCTATTATAAAATTCAAAACTATTTAGACGACAAACAAGCTTGGATATGAACTGTTTGCTCTTTCTCTATGCTACTCAAATGAAATATTGTACTTAGGTTAAGTAAATATGTTTGTAAATAGACCAAAAAAAAAACAGCCCGCTGAGTTTCTTGCCGGAGTCTTCTCAGGACAGGGCAGCGTTTCGAACCGGTGGTCCATTTACCAAACATTAGATAAAATATTTTTATGACGTTTTGTAAGTTCCGTATTGATGGTCTATACAGAATAAATGGTTTTTGACTTTGACTTTGTCGTCTTACGTTTCATTATTAATTATAAATACTTTCAAAAATTACGAAAATTATATTATATTTTAATAAATATAAAGATTACTAGGACGGTTGCCAGCTTGGCAATCAACCCAAACTTAAGCGTAGCGAGATTTGCCTATCCAACAATAGGTCAACGTGACCGGTCGACTTTTTCCATTGATTTGGTTTTTCGGTGATTATTCCTCGATGGTAAGACCGATCTGGACATTCGACCCCTTACGACACTCAGTAATATCTACTTGATCACCGTGGCAAATTTGGTCGAGATCGGTCAAACGGTCTCGGAGGAGTATCATTTGTTTGAAATGCAACGTTGAAACCAAAGACGCTTCGCTCGCCTTCGGCTCGCTACGCTTAATAAAATTATGTTAAATTACAGTTAGATTTAAAACGTCTTGGTCTTTTTCATTGCATTCTAAACTGCAACGATAAGGTGTGATACGTACGCAGTGTTCTGGCGTGATTCTACATTGGACTGTACAGACATCACTTACTCACTTACGTAACCAATAGCATCATCACCATAGCTGTCGCTTGCTGATCTGGAAGTACAAATAAAAATAAATAAAACGGCCTTACGTATTTTATTAATAAGACAAATCAAAATTAAAACGGTTTAGTACATCTGTTCAACCCACTACATTTGCAATAAATCAATGTATCTATTGTAGAATTAATCCGCATCATCACCGACTGGTAATGATCCCAGAAGACTAGCAGCATTGCCACGTTGTATGGCAATGTTAATTCTTTGTGCAAGATGAAGTCCAGCCTTCTGGTCACGTGTAGCGTCGATCAGCCGCTTTGCCAAATTTTTGTAGACAAAACGGGCGCTTGGACCCCATGATCCCAGCGTCTCAACCCCAAACGGCACAAAAATATAATCACCTACTAGGTTGGAGTATTTACGCCGTTTAAGGCTTTCCGCAGATGCAGCAGCAGCGCCGGCTCAGCCCGCTGTGCTTGGAAGGTGTGAAGGCGCAAGGGTGTCGACGCACGTTGCGTCTCATACCAAAGGCCTACCCAGCTGCCAAGGCAATAACGGCTTAACAGCATACCATCCGGTCTCTTGCCATCGTCGCGTACCAGCCCATTAGGTTCACGAACGGCTGGCACGCCAGCGGTGAACTCTTTTCACGGCGGATTATGTCGTTGATACTAGCGTGTCGTATACGGCCTGCGCTTATATTAATATAATACATAATCAATCATTTTAAGTAATTGTTGTATATATTTCAATAACCACATGTATGTATTTAGTTAAATTTACTAAGAAGAGGTATATATACACACATATGTACATACATACAACTTTAATACATATTTGTTGTCTATAACGTAAAACTTAAAAGGTTTGGTCCTTCTACCTATTTGAGGTGCAATATGACATTCGTTTTTTGTTTCAATAAAACAATTTAGAACAGATACATTATTTTCTAAATAGCAAGAAAAGTTAACTTACCTTTGCATTTCTTCTCCTATATTCCTCGCATTTCGGCGGCAACGAAATCACTATTTTGTTGATAAATAATGGGCAACCATTAGTGCATCTATTTTAGGCAGATTATCCAATTGCCCTTTTTCAAATCCTTCATCCATTTCATTAATCGAATATAAACACTATTAACGTAATCTGCTGATGAAAACAAAACAAAATACTGCGCAAGCTCCTTTGGTGACTTGCTCCTAAGCGGAGCGTTGTAAATTGACGTCACATGCGGTCACGTGACTCTTAGCGTGTCTCGATATTTATCGTAAGTTTAAATGTCTGTAAAATCAAAACTATTAGGTATTTTTGGCTACAACAAAAACTAGTGTATTTGTATACATAGAAGCTTTACTGTAACAAACTTTCAACTGATTTGGCATACCTATTAACATTCTTCATTGTTACCTACCTACAAACTTCGCCTACCTACGTATTCTTTTATAGCTTGATACTGTATTGAAATACTTATTACTTAGGTTTGGCTATTTATGAATAAAAGCAATCTGTCCTATTAATTATATTAAAACTAACTGGCGGTCTGGGTCCAGGCTTCACACGAGAATACATTCGTAAGAAAGATATCCTAGGTAGGTACCTATAACCCGGTAGGCTAATTAACAAAGATTCGAGTGACTGTTTTAAGCACCAGTGCCGTATATAAGGTGTTAAGTACAAAATTAGGTCTCTGAATTTGGTGAGATGACTTGGTATCGACAAAATATGTATTTGAAACAAATCCTTCCTCTCCCAACTCTTCAGAACACACCGCTACCACTGCAAGACCACCTTAACATGCTCGGAATGGACGTTCGCTGCAAACTGAACAATAAAAACTACATCGAGAGCGTCATCAAAACAGCTTCACGAAAACTCGGAGTTCTGAACAGGGTGAGACGGTTTTTCACGCCTGAGCAGCGGTGTCTTTTGTACAAGACACAAATTTGCCCCTGCGTGGAATACTGCTCTCATCTCTGGGACGGCTCCGCAAAGTACTTATTAGACGCTCTCGACAGATTGCAGCGGCGTGCCATCCGTATCATTGGGAGTCCAGCGATTACCAACAGCCTGGAACCTCTGCAGCTGCGTAGAGACATTGCCTCTCTGGCTGTATTTTACCGCCTCTACCACGGCGAGTGTTCTGACGAGCTCTTTCAACTGATCCCACCTTCTCCATTTCGATCCAGAACAACACGTGCTGGACTGCGATGCCATCCGCACACGGTGGAAACCATTCAGTCCCGAACTCAGCGGTTCGGTGCTTCCTTTCTTTGTCGCACGATAAAGAGCTGGAATGCTCTGCCCGCGCACGTGTTTCCTTCTTCTTACAATCCCGGGTTCTTCAAGCGGGGCGTGAAAAAGCATCTTTTGAGGCCGTCAAGGTAGGGGCTACCATTTTGGGATCGTCAGCATCTGGGATGGTGGCCCATATCTTCTGGACTTCACCCTAGCTTCTCACCATCCAGCGGGGTGCAGTCAATTGACGGAACAAATATAAAAAAAAAAAATATAAAAAAAAAATCGGGTAAAAAAAAAAAAAACTCTATAAGTATATAAAAGAAAGTCGTGTTAGTTACACTATTTATAACTCAAGAACGACTGAACCGATTTAGCTGAAAATTGGTGGGGAGGTAGCTTAGAACCAGGAGAAGGACATACTTTTCATAAAGATTTAAAAAAAAAAAAACGTGAACTTTGTCCGGGAAGCAGCAATTGAACAATTTCTATCCATTTTGGATTACAGGTACGAATCCATCTGGAACGAATGCACAATGGCGCTGATCTTATTTTTCTTTTTTTTTTTTTTTTTCTATAAAAAGAATATTAGCAACCGAAATTACTAATATTCCCCCTAACCCCTCCAGCTAAGCTAAATTGCTTGTGTTAGGAGTGGGTTCACGTCGGTAGTGTAATGGCCAGGATTCGAACCCGAGACCTCTCGATCGTAAGGTTGACTCCTTAACCACTAAGCTACCGACGCTTCCTGTGCAATAACTTGAGATGTTTTGGAGGCGCAATGATTTTACTGTCTGGAGGTTTCCGCCAAACACTACCAGTAACTCCAACATCAACTGCTGCAGACGAAATAAATGCTTGATTCAAATCATCGAATCTATGGCGCTATGTAAAGAAACTTCAGCTGACAACAAACATGAGAGTTGCATTACTGACTATCGGTAATGGTCGAGTACCTTTTTTTTTTTTCGTGCGGAAATCCCTTCGGATACCTACCCCCCCGCCGGCCAGCGGGGGCGGTTATGTCGGGCTTGCGCCGACTAAAACCGTACGCCGTCTCGGGTCTTAAGACGCCGGGGTGTAAGGTTACCCATAGAGCATATCCCTCGCACCCGACTGACCCTGGGCATCTCCGGTTTCGAGATGGCCCCCTTATTTGCTCTCCACTGTGCCATCTGCTAATCAGAGGGACACGTAGAAAGCTTCCGAACAGCCCTCAACAGGGCCGTCCTTGCCTCGGTCGGAGTTGGCCGTAGGCGGCAGCGTCTCTCCCACCCTAGGAGAGAGGCGCTGCCGTCTCCGTTGCCCAGGGTGCACCGCGTGGAGGTCCCCAACCAAGCACCCCAATGATCGAGTACCTGTCGACCAATCGAGCGGATTGATTTCATTTCCTCAGAATTTCTGTAACTTTGTCTCATCAAAAGACGAACTCATCAACAAAGTATTCCCAAACATCATTACTAACCACAAAAATAATGACTGGTGGAGTGAGCGAGCAATTTTGGCGGCTAAGAATAAAGATTTAAATGACTTAAACTTCATAATTAAGAATGAGATAATTAGTATACTGCATTCTTTCAAATCAATTGACTGTGGAACAAATGAAAATGAGGCCACCAACTATCCAATTGAATTTTTAAACTCCTTGGATGTACCGGGCTTACCACCCCACAATTTACGATTAAAGGTTGGTTCCGTAGTAATCATGCTTCGAAACATAAACCAACCAAAACAGTGCAACGGAACGCGTTTGGTGGTAAGGAAATTGATGAACAATGTGATTTACGCGACGATACCTACTCAAAGGAAAATTCGAAGGTGAATAAGTTCTCATCCAAGAATCCCGATGATCCCAACCGACATGCCGTTTGAGCTTAAACGACTTCAATTTCCGATCCGTCTTGCATTCGCCATGACCATCAACAAATCACAAGGCCAATCCTTAAACGTTTGTTGCCTGAATCTAGAAAATCCATTTTATTCCCATGGTCAATTATATGTGGTATGTTCACGGGTCGGAAGACCATCTGTGTTATTTGTTCTTGCACCTGATAATAAAACGAAAAATGTCGTGTATCTCAAGGTGCTTCACTAAAGAGTGGAACCCATGCACTAAAATACATGGCCAATAAAAAGTCATTAAAATACTTCCTTTTTTAATTTACATTAATTATCCAAATAAAAAAATGACCTTGATAAAGTCAAAAGTCTGCTCATTTATTGCCTCTAAGGCGGAACAAAGTTCGCTGGGTCAGCTAGTAAAATATATAAAAAAAAAAAAAAAAACACTACCAACGACCAGCGTCACGTGACGCTACACACAGTAGTAGTGTAGAACACATAGCAATTATTCTTTTGAAAAAATATTCAATGTACAGTTTTCACCTTGTTACGATTTTATTATATATTTAACCTAAACCTACATCTGGGTCGCAAGTCCCAGTCGCCGTCATGGTGTTCCTCTCTGTACCACGCTATGGACCCGGCGACCGCACGGTGAATCCATGGAGTGCTGAGAATCGGATCTCTATAGTATATTATTTTACTGAGAAAGCAGCCCTAGCATCGCATCGCAACGTTAAAGTACATAACTCTAACGCCAAGCGGCTGCAACGTAATAGTCACCATAAGATCGATAGTTAAGATACATATTTCCACGCAGCGGTCGAAAACGTGGACAAGTAAGCATGTAAATCGTACGTTGATTTTCCAGGCAGTGATTCATCTGTACCAACTATTTGGTAATCCGTGGTATAAGCGTAGAAGTAGGTGAGTAGGTAGGTATATGGCACAGTAACAGAGTACTGCTGGTCCACTCCACAATATGGCTTAACACGTAGGTATTGTAATTATCACTATCACCATTCATCACAGTGTCAAATACAGTGTGTGCTATCCCTATCTAATGCTTTAATGTATGCCAAATACAGATTGCAAATACCGAGTCGAGCGAGAGTTCCATAATATCATGAATGTAAGAAAGCCAGAGCTTCGCTTCGAGTTCGAGTCTATTCTTAGTATTACTCTATGTCCAATACAATCCAATGCAATCTCCGATCCCCGCTAACAGGATAGCGGGTTTCTAGTATATATATAATAATCTATGGCGGGTCCTATCCTGTCGAGACGAGCCGTCACCCATTTCAGTAATGTAAATGAATGTCAGGTCAGACGTCAGTTCAGTATGCCGGCGACGCCCGAGCTGTATGCTTGTGGTTTATTATGCGTGCGTATTTTCGAATATCAATTTACATATTGTGATACTTACTACGTGTGATTCTTATGTACGTGTATGTTCCATTATAGGGAGTGATTTCATAGATTTACGTACATCTTTTTTAATAATCAACATCATTATAACGTCGTAGTCGTAGCTTGAAAGTGTTCAGTAAATCAGTCCAACTGTGTGAATACTGTGTTTGTACGTTATGCAATCCGTTTAAATTATTAAACGTATTGATATTTATAAGGTACCGATGCTGCCAATGATGTAAAAACATCATACATAGGATTACTCGAAGTTTTCACAAAGTGATAAAAAGGTACATAATTCAAAAATATAAACAATCGGAGAGTCAATTATGGAATCAAGAGTTGTGTTAAAGGAGAAAAATCCTCATGACAAAGCCAATATCATCTCGAAAATATTTCTAACGTAAGTACCTACCTACTGCCACCGCATATTCAATTATTCATTTCGTGATAACTGATTACTATGTCACTTACTGATTCTGTATTAAAATCCAATTATTTTGTCCTTTAGTTTTTAATATAGACACTGGTTACTGGTTTTACAAACCGGAAATTGTCAAAAATCATTAATACCTATATTCGAGATCATTATGTATTGTAAACGTACCGAAAAACCTACCTACTACTTAAACTAGAAAATAAGTTGTTGTATTGAAACATTGGTGTTTTATTTATTTGGATTATTGACTCATACTCATTATTACACAGTTCTACGCCAACTGATGTTGTGCTTTTGTTTTTTATATAAATTAACCGGTCTGTGTTGCTACTTATCTAGCCATAAGCCACAGACCGAGCAACCGAGTTCATAACCTTATACTTAGTTATTGCTTTCCATATTTTTACCCGACTCCCCCAGCGAGGGTAATGTTTTTCGCGCGAATGTATCTAGTTTTCTTTGTTTCCCTGTATAGGCCTAACGGCTGGCCGGATTTCGATGCATGCGGTCTTACATGAATGGTGTCTTCCATCTCCTTCCTGAGTGTCATAGGGTACATAAAATTGGAAGAAAAACTATAGTGCAGATTTTTGGCATTTTTTAACATCAAATAAATCGCGATAGAATCCGTTAAAAATAGTTTTCTTTCAATGTGTGACATTCGCGTACCTTTTTTTTTTTTTTTTTTTTTTCGTGCGGAAATCCCTTCGGATACCCCCCCGCCGGCCAGCGGGGGCGGTTATGTCGGGCTTGCACCGACTAAAACCGCACGCCGTCTCGGGTCTTAAGACGCCGGGGTGTAAGGTTACTCATAGAGTATATCCCTCGCACCCCGACTGACCCCGGGCCATCTCCGGTTTTGAGATGGCCCCCTTACTTGCTCTCCACTGTGCCATCTGCTAATCAGAGACATTCGCGTACCTAATCTTTCGACAATATCAGCTAAAATATATTTTGTAAAAATATATTTTCACTCAAACCTATTGATTCAGTATCAAAATGAAGGAGATTAGAAGGACATAACAAAAATATTAATATTTCAAAACCAAAAAGTATAAAATAAAATAACTTATTAAAAAAACAAAAATACCCGACTGCCATTGAAAATACCGAAACAAGTTTGATAGCAGGCGGGACTCGTTAATTTTCTTTCGGCTTATCATTTGCTGCTATCAAACTTGTTTGGTATTTTCTGTGGCAATTGAGTTTTTTAATGTTTTAATCATTTATTAAGCAATGTATAAGTAAAGATCGTGCTTAAAACAATGGTTGGAATCCATGCAGAGACTTTAGGTAAGGTAAGGTTTTCATGTAGGAGAATACACTGTGTGCAAATATCGAGGTGTTAATGTCAAGGTCAAAGGATTGATAGAATCACTAAGTGACTAATCGAGCTGATACAACTGCCTTTGAACCCTTCAAATAAGACATAGCTAATACTTACCGCTAATAGGTAGGTACTTTTATAAACTTATAATTCTAAAATACAGTACAGTCAGCAACACACATGGTGAACACTAAAGCTGCCTACTGGCCGGTGTTACGTTATGTAATGTAACATTTTTTTTTATAATAGGTCTTACAAATTCATGAGTTCGTTATCCTGTAATTTAATAGCTATTTTCATTATTTATATTTTGTTTCAAAGTTGATTTCAAGATTTTACAACTCTGTAGTCTGTATTAAAGTTTGTTTTTATTGGCCGATTGATAAATTAATTCGATCTTCAAAAACAGTACTTCCTAAATGCTATCCATTTTGATGATAAATTTCGTATTACTTAACAGCTGTCACTTTCCAAAAATGTAATAAAAGTTGCTGTTTGTTAGCTTAATGTTGTCTCATTCATACGCAAAAAAAATCGTAAAATTTGGGTTTGTCATTCCTAAAAAAATTGCAAAAATGTTAGTATTGAAAATTTGGTTTCCTCCAATTTCTTCAAGAAAAACGGCAATTTCTTAAGTAACGACCTAATATAAAGAATATTAGTAACCGAAATTACTAATATTACCCCTAACCCCTCCAGCTAAGTTAAATTGCTTGTGTTAGGAGTGGGTTCACGTCGGTAGTGTAATGGCCAGAATTCGAACCCGGGAAATCTCGATCGTAGGATCGACTCGACCGGGTCTACCGACGCTTGAAGCGAGTATAACTCGTGCGGGGCTCGTCGATCGCTTGTTTCCCCGTACTAACAGACAGGAAAGCAGACAGCACGAATGCTTGATTTGTAACATGTTAAATTACGCCGTGTAACACCACCGGCCAGTACGCACTTCAACATTAGCAAATTTGGCAAACGATCTTTAAATACGTACCGATCTTTACATTAAAATAGACCGGTTGGCCACTACATTATGGCATTTATTTGTGTACCTCCTTTTATATACTTATGCAGACACAGATTTTCGAGTAAGAACCTATAGGATGCCGATAGTGAGAGAGTCGTTTTTGGCGGAAAGACCCATCATTTACCCAAGTACCTACTCGTATGACATGACAGGTATTGATCGGCGTGAGATGTCGCGCAGTGTTCCACAGGCTCAGAGGTCGGTTTATTGCCGCTCCTGTGGAACATTGGCTACGACTGGGTGCTTCGCAGTGACCTCATAGTCGGTGTCGCAGTCACGTGCTACACGGACGACACGCTCATGACGGCGTGCGGCAGGACGTACCGCGAAGGCCAAGGTTGCAGTTACCCAAGTCGTATTCTTTCATGGGCCTCGGAGCGAGTCACCTCATGAATCCAGCCTATTTGTAGGAGGCATTTGCATAGACGTTGAGTCCCAATTAAATTATTAGGAGGCGCGCGAGCTGGGTTGCCCGGCCGGCCGAGCCCGCAACACGCGCACTGCGCAGCGCAGTCACACCGGAGGTAGCTCAACGACCTCCGTCCTCCATGAGCGAAGGCCTGGGGTGGCAGGTGAGGCCGCTTGTTACCCCAGCAGAAGCAGGCCGGGGTGGATGGCGGGGCGATGGCCCCCTTCCTTTCCGGGGTAAGACGAGGACACCGTAGTTCCCACAACGAAGGGGTCATCTCAAATCCGTAGATGGCCCAGGGTCAGCGGGGGTGCGAGAAAAATGTCTTATTGGGCCACCTTACACCTCGGCTGTAGAGACCCGAGACGGCGTGCGATTTTAGTCGGTTCGAGTCCGAAATAATCTCCCCCGCTGGACGGCGAGGTACTTTTTTTTTTCGTGCTGAAATCCCTTCGGATACCCCCCGCCGGGCAGCGGGGGCGGTTCGGGCTTGAACCGACTAAAACCGCGCGCCGTATTGGGTCTTAAACGCAGGGGTGTAAGGTGTGGGGATTTCGGTACGGAGAAAAAAATGGTACCTATATACATAGGATGAAAACCGATGGTCGCAACCTTATCTCTGATTCAATTCTCCTCATCTGTAAGTACCGCTCAAAAGGGGTGACATAGACCTGACAGCTATTTTTTGATACAGTAACACACCTTCTAAACGCAAATCACAGTGGATCAATATGTGGGTGTATGGCACTTTTGTGGCTGACTGTAGTTAGGGACAATGACAATTCAAAAAGACAAGGCACACTAATACCGGGTCCACACGTTTCTTGTCAATTAAACATCTACAAATTCAAACGTATACAGTACAAGTCAAAGTGCCCGTCACGGTCTCCTGTCTCTGTCTCGGTCTCTGGTAGCGGTTGCGGGCGTGAACCGCGCCGCCTTAAGTTGTCATTGCGAAGTGCCGCCTCGCCCTTGTCACACGTATCACACTTCTATACCTATTCCAGCTTAGTGGTTAAGGAGTCGACCTTACGATCGAGAGTCCCCGGGTTCGAATCCTAGTCACCGACGTGAACTCACTCCTAACACAAGCAATTAAGCTTAATTGGAGGGGTTAGGGGAATACTAGTAATTCCAGTTACTAATATTCTTTTTTTTTTTTTTTTAAACGACTGTGTTTCTGTAAACCCTTCTAACCTAAAGATACACGTGTCAAGGCGCGCGGTGCCACGAGCTCGCATCGATCGCTCCCGCGGCAATTTCTTAATAGTACCTACCTATATATTATAATTAAAAAAACCCTTCTCTACTCTTCGCGTGATTACATTGAAGTGCTTGCCGAGTACAAAAATAATAATATTATTTCTGTGTTATCGAGTTTATCTGTTTAACGTAATATCCAAATTTTAGTCTGAATAGCGGTAAGAATTCATACCCATAGCGCTATTATTACGTTTGTAAACCCGCATTACAGAATTAAAAGCAGGGTAGCATTTAATCCATCAAACTGCGTTTTCAAGCGCCGAAGCGCTGTTCAGAAGTACTGGAGTGCTGGGTTATTGGAAGGATTTCCATAAACGCTGCGCCATTGCGCCCCGCGTTCACAGCCAAAGAGACCTAAAAAGCCCCACTGCGCATCTACGTACGTAGATGCGCAGTGGGGCTTTAAGTAAGTACGTTGTCAAGATTTTTGCCACTAACCATATTCATTTTTTCAATTATTGTTGCACTTTAAAGCCTGGTAGTGTATAAGCAGGAAGAGGAACCTTCTGTGATAAATACTTAGTACCTTTTTTTTTTTATTATTCGTGCGGATATCCCTTCGGATACCCCCGCTGGCCAGCGGGGGCGGTTATGTCGGGCTTGAACCGCCTAAAACCGCACGCTGTCTCGGGTCTACAGACGCCGGGGTGTAAGGTTGCCCATAGAGCATATCCCTCGCACCCCGACTGACCCTGGGCCATCTCCGGTTTCGAGATGACCCCCCGGAAAATACTTAGTACCTACCTACTTTTTTTATTTTTTATTTTTTTTAATCTTTATTTATTTCGGGGTTTTGATCCAGTAAGGATATGTCAACCCCATCGTACCTTATATCTAAGTTAAATACAAAAAAGTCTTACGATTAATATAGTCTACTACATCAATGGTTATAGATGTATCATTGCTGAGCTATTGTGATCAGGTGGCATAATTTTTGGGCTGCTTGTGAAGTTGGCGAACTCATAATAGTTTGTATTAAACCCACATCCAGAGAATTTAATTTTAGTTCCTTAAGAAGAGCCTTACACTCAGTTTTATTCCGGTCACACTCCATCAGCAAATGTTGCACATCCTTAATTTTATCGCACACTGAACAGTTAGGCGAGTCAGCTTTGTTCATCAGATATGCAAATTTTGCTGATGGAAAGTGACCAGATCTAATTCTTAGAGCTAATTTTATATAATGACGGCTCAATCGATCGTCACCTGAGGAGGCACAGTCTGAATGGTCTTATACCAAACACCTTTGTCTATAGATCTATGATTAAAATGTACTACCCACTCATCATAACAGGTTTTTTTAAATTTTGGCACTAACTCCCAATGGTCAGGCAAATAATTTGCAGCGGTTCCGTTTACAGCTGCTAACTTGGCTATCCGGTCTACCTGTTCGTTTCCCTTGAGGCCAATATGCGCTGAAACCCATTGCAATCTTATATCTTTACCATTTTTATTTAATAAAATAATAGTTTTTAAGATTTCATAGGCTATCGATGCACCTCTGGATCCAGAAGCGCATCGTGCCATATACTGCAGCGCACTCTTGCTGTCCGAAAAGATAACAATCTTGTTTAAATTTTGATCTTTTACATAAGATAAGGCTTGATATATTGCAATGAGCTCCAGCGACATTATGCATGCCTCACGGTTAACTTTAAATCCAGCCCCATAGTGTACACTTTGATCATAGAAACCAGCTCCTAAACCACATTTGTTTTTAGAACCATCCGTAAATATTTTGTGCCACTCGCTGTAGGTATTGTTTAACTCTGATACTACAGTATTTAATAATAAATTAGGTTCGTAAGAATTTTGGGGAGTGCATACATTCAAGGTGAAATACAAAATAGCTTTTAGTTGCTATACCTGTTACCCAAACGTCTAAAGAAGACGTAAAGAATCAAGAAGATGGAATGAATTAATATTACATTGACTCACATCACTGAAAGTTTTAATAAGCAGCGGTTTTTTTTATTCGCCCAGTATCTATTATTAGAAAGGTCAGTTAACTTTGACATTAGGTCAATAGTCTGATTCCTATGCCAAGATGCCAACTTCAAGCTATATTTATGGGCCAAGTATTGTCTTCTCAAAAATAATGGCATTAAGTTTAATTCACTTTCCATAACATGGATCGGCGAACTTATTTCCTACAATTCTTAAGGCTTGGTTTTGCAATCTGTCAAGTTTTAATAAATGTGTTTTCGCGCAACAGGCATAGATGAATGATCCATAATCCATTCGACCTCTCATTAGACTTATATACAGCCTACGCATATGTTTTGTGTGCACTCCCCAAGCACTACCAGTTAGAACTTTTAAAATATTTAAATATTTTGAACATTTTTCAATAGTTACATTAATGTGCTGACCCCATCGTAAGCTTCTGTCCAACCACATACCTAAGTATTTAGCACATTCTGTTCGAACCAAATTTTGCCCACTTATTTTCAACATAGGGACTAATCTTCTACGGCCCCTGCTATACACACAGTAATTAGATTTAGTAGGGGATAGTTCTAAACCAAGTTCACTTAAGAATGACACTATGATATTTAAGTCATTTTGAATGTATGTTTCACATTTCTTAATATCTCTGTCCTTAATATAGAAAACGTAATCGTCCGCATATTGTGACCATATTACGTTTAAAGGCACTGTGTTAATCCCGTGTCTTATTAAATTAAAAAGTAAAGGGGATAGAGGATCTCCCTGTGCTAAGCCTTTATTAGTCCATCTTGTAATTGTACAGTTATTACTATTACCCAATTTAATATTGAGTTGTCTTTCACTTAGAAAAGACCAAATGTAAGTACATATTTTCGAACCTATATTAAGTTTATCTAGAATATTAGTCGCCGCCTCTATTGACACATTGTTATATGCATCCTGTATATCCAAGAAGCATACCAGAGTAGGGCAATTTTCTGTGAAACCAATTTGTATTGTAGCGTCCGGGGCTTGGACGCCACAATACCTCGTGTAGATAATAAGACAAACACTGAGGAAGAAGTTTAAATGGGCATTTATTATATCATCAAAGCTTCCTAAATCGGGTTTAGGGAGGTTTTTACGCGTATATTATTATTTTACTGCGAACTAGGGAATCGCGAACTCCGCTCAAGGACTGAGCCTAAATTTATTATACTATATATTCTCTTCGGCCGGCGGACCCGGGCGGCGCGTCTAGTCGCCAGCTGTCAGCCGCCCAGCCGAAAACAGCTCCACGCCGCAATTGTTTTTTCTTCCCTAAGCTAATTTGAAATACAAAGTATTTATTTTTAAACTCTGACACATGACGGCCAGGAAACGAACCGTAGTGTTTGGGACGAGGTCCGAACACTACAGCAGCTACGCCCAAGGCCTCATGTGACAGTCTGACTCCCTAGACATTCTAAATCTGGGACACAAAAAAAAGAAATTATGCGAATTGTCCCTTACAATGGGAATAACGAAGCAATCTTTGTAATAATTAGTAAACGATAGTAGAATTTCAAATTATAGCAATTAAACTGTAATAAATACTGAAAAACACGAACAAAGAAAAATTGCTTCATTCTTGGCCAGGCAAAAAACCCAGGTTAAAAGAAACCTGACCACAATCAGCCTCATCAAAGAAAAGTTATTGGTATCACTTGCCGATACATTTTAAGGTTTGCCCTGAAAGGACTTAGTAACACAGTACTTTTAAGACCTACCTAACTAAAAAGAAAGATGACATAAAATTATTTATGTCGCCTACACATTATTAAATTATTTTTTAAAACAACACTAAAGAGAAAGAACTTACTCTATAAAGAAAAGTCTGATCGAAAACTAACTTTCAATCATCGTCGGCGCTTATGTCCAGAACGATTTGACTCTCTTACAAAGTTTAGATCAAACTCTCAATATTGTACAAAAAATAATTGCCTAACTCCTACGCTAGAACATCACGAACATAAAAAACAAAACAAATCTATTTATCTTCAGCAGCGCAGCAATATGAAATAAACAGAGAACACATATTAATAATAAAATATTACTAGTTACTAGTTACGCTAGTACGTAATGCGGTTTTAGTCGGTTCAAGATAACACGTTATTCACTACGTGAATTATAATTCTACTAAGACTTATAGTCCTTATTGGCCCTATTGACCCGCAGACAACTATCAATGCTCTTGAAACATTCTGGAACAAGCCACCATCATAGCCATCTTCTCGTTGAGCACATAATATCACATAAAAGCAAAATAAACAACGATACTGATAAATGCGTCGCTCCAATTGTCGCACGACGTCTTTCTTCAAACGGTACGGGATCGATCCATTCACTGCCAACTGCAAAATGTTGGCGTTTCCGACTTCTGCGGAAACTAGCGCTTCACCAGCTGTAGCAACCACTAGCTCCTTGGACCGCAGCGCCTCCACCAGTTGTAGGGAAACCGGCGTTCCTCCACACCAATTGTAGCTGTAGCAACCACCAGCTGTATGGAAAACGGCGTTCCTCCACCAGTTGTAGCTGTAGCAACCACCAGCTGTATGGAAACCGACGACTCCACCAGTTGTAGCGTCCGGGGCTTGGACGCCACAATACCTCGTGTAGATAATAAGACAAACACTGAGGAAGAAGTTTAAATGGGCATTTATTATATCATCAAAGCTTCCTAAATCGGGTTTAGGGAGGTTTTTACGCGTATATTATTATTTTACTGCGAACTAGGGAATCGCGAACTCCGCTCAAGGACTGAGCCTAAATTTATTATACTATATCTTCTCTTCGGCCGGCGGACCCGGGCGGCGCGTCTAGTCGCCAGCTGTCAGCCGCCCAGCCGAAAACAGCTCCACGCCGCAATTGTTTTTTCTTCCCTAAGCTAATTTGAAATACAAAGTATTTATTTTTAAACTCTGACACATGACGGCCAGGAAACGAACCGTAGTGTTTGGGACGAGGTCCGAACACTACAGTATATACGTAACCAAACAAGTATGTGCCTTCCTAAAACCGACCGTGTTCGGTGAAAAAATTTTTTTTCTTTCCGCATACCACTCCATTCGCTTGTATAACATTAAATGGAATGTTTTGCATAAACAAGAAATTAGGGATATAGGCCAAGTTTAAGCTCCGGGGAATTATTATAAAATTTTGGTATAGGCATTACTTGAACTCTTCTCCATTGATGAGGGATTATACTGGTATTTAAAACGTTATTGTATATTTTAAGTAAAACTAATTTAGCTTCATTGGGAAGATTATAAATCATGGAGTATCAAATTCCATCCTCGCCTGGTGCCGAGTCCTTTTTCTTAAGACAATTTTGAAGTTCCTGAAAACTAAAATTCCGTTCCAAGTCGGCGTTTCGTGACACAAATTTAGGCATTATATTTTGTACGTAATCGGGAGTAAGATAATCTAATAAT
Source organism: Cybosia mesomella (assembly GCA_946251805.1). Classification (NCBI taxonomy): domain Eukaryota; kingdom Metazoa; phylum Arthropoda; class Insecta; order Lepidoptera; family Erebidae; genus Cybosia; species Cybosia mesomella. The sequence continues at coordinate 19,485,557 of OX276390.1, read as the reverse complement.
TGTTTTTGTTTATCCGCGGGTGGATGGATTTTTGCCACTCTGAAACCCTTAATCCATCTCATACGGCGCCACATCTCCGAAGCCGAAGTTTCTTGATCGATAGAATCGCAAAACGTTTGCCAATTTGAAGACTTTGCTTTATTTATTAATTTCTGAGCTTCTCGCGTTTTTTGGTTAAGTATGTTTAAATTATCTGGGGTTGGGTTGCGACGAAACCTGGTCAGCGCCAATCTGCGTTGAGCTACTATATTTGATAACTCAGGGTTCCAGTAGGGTTTTGGCTTAAATTTAGCCGTGGGTTTATTACAGTATTTTATAAAGGGAATGGATTTGTCAGCTGCGGCATTAATTTTATTCAGAAAACTACTATACATCTCTTGTGAGTCGTTAATATCAACACAATTAAAATTATTTACTAATGACTTCCGGTATTCAATCCAATTAGCTTTTTTATAATTTCTTTTTTTTGTTGTATTGAAACTATTTGTAATACTGGTAGATATTTTAATTACCAAATGGTCACTGCCAAGGTTTTCATTAAATACTTGCCAATCGAAGTATAGAGCAAGATCGGCCGAGACAAAGGTAATGTCTGGTGAAGTCTGTTGAAGATTACCACTAACCAACTTGATTCGCGTGGCTAACCCATTGTTAAGATATATATAGGAATTATCTAAGGCGGCATCTAATATGTACGTGCCCCTTGTATCGGTTTTGACCGACCAATTCGTGTGGTGGGCATTAAAATCTCCAGCTAAAATAGACATTCAGCGGCCAAGCAGACTGACATCGAGGAGAGAAGACGGCAACTTGTCATTGAGCTCGATCAGGACCTAGACCACATTTCCCAATGGGGATCTGAGAACCCGGTCGAGTTCAATGCCAAGAAAACACAGGCATGCGCGTTTACAGCAAAGGTATCTCCTTTCCTTCCCCTCCCAACTCTTCGGAACACACCACTACCACTGCAGGACAGTATCAACATGCTCGGTATGGATGTTCGCTGCAAACTTAATAATAAAAATTACATTGAGAGCGTTATTAAAACAGCTTCTCGTAAACTCGGAGTGCTGAACAGGGTGAGGCGGTTTTTCACGCCGGGGCAGCGGTGTCTTTTATATAAGACTCAAATTCGTCCCTGCGTGGAATACTGTTCTCACCTGCGGGATGGCTCCGCTCAGTACTTACTAGACGCTCTCGATAGATTGCAGCGACCTCAGGACAGGCATTAAAGTCCTGAGGTCACCAGTTCTCTAGAATCTCTGCAGCTGCGTAGAGATATAGCATCCTTGGCAGTATTCTATCGCATATACCATGGTGAATGTTCCGATGAGTTATTCCAATTGATTCCTCCTTCTCCCTTCTTGTCCCGAACAACACGTGCAGGACTTAGGTGTCATCCTCATACAGTGCAATCGATACCATTGCGAACCAAGCGGTTTGGTGACTCCTTTTTTTTGTCGGACCATAAAGCACTGGAACGCTTTACCCACTCACGTGTTCCCTTCTACCTACAATCCTGGGCTCTTTAAGCGGGGCGTGAAAAAACATCTGTTGAGGCCGTCTAGGTAGGGGCCACCCTTCTAGGGGCAATCTCTAGAAATGGTGGCCACTACTTTTTGGACTTTACCTAAATATAAAAAAAAAATAAAAAACAATTTACTAAAAATTCACGAAGCTCATCAAAAATTATTTTAAAAAATGATACAATCTTATCTTGCATTTTATCATTCGACATAAAAATACATTTCAATTTAAAAAACAATTTCTTAAATTCGAATTTATACCTTAATTGCTCATTACTGATACTCTTTCCTGTGTTTTCCCTTTGAGGTTTATTAACGCTTTCTTCTTCTGTAAACTCCGACAAAACTTGAATGACTTCACTTTTTGTTTCGCGATTTATCTTGTACCACTGGTTCGTTAGATGTCTCTTTTTCAAATTCCATTGAATCTGCCTGCAGTGAGGTAGGTTCTGGACGTACCACCGTGCCATTCACTATACCACTATAAGTTGCATTATTTCCTACTAACTTCGTGCTTGATGGCAGATCTATTGTATTTCTAGATCCCTGCTTTATTGCTCTTTGTTGCTCAGAAACAACTTGAAGTGCTTTTCTATATGGTATTTGTTTTTCGCTCATAATGACCCTTATCTGTCTTTCTTTTAAATAAAAATGACATTTTTTATCTAAAACCAGATGTGCTCCCTTGCAATTCAAACATCTAAAATTCTTTTCATCACAATTTTCGTGGTTACTACCGCATTTAGGGCATAATTTCTTTGTAGTGGGACAAAACCTAAAAATATGCCCGAATTGCCAACAACCTGAGCATTGGGTCACGGGAAAAGTATAGGGTTCAACTCTAAAATGACAGTCATATGCATATACATGAAGTGGTAATGTGTTGCTTTTGAAACAAAGGTCTAGGTTCTTATCACATAGATCAATGTCAACACCTTTTACAATGCCATATGAAAATAACATTTCGCTTATTTTTTGACAGCGGAAACCCATATCTGTGAGTTTTTGGCATTCTAACAATTTATTAGCATCTTCTTGACCTTGAAATTGTATCAATACCTTATTAAAACTTTTATATTCAATTCTAGTGATACCAGAAATGTTCTCAGGTTTGAGCAGCTTTGCCAAGGCCATTTTTTTTCGGCAGACTTTCCATAGATATGACACATACTTCGTACATTGTATTCTCTTCTGCTTGTTTATCATTTTTATTTTCACCTACCCTCTCTTCATTCATAATCTCTGACGATTTACTTCGAATAAACCGCTTTGGTCTCCTTCTCTCCACAGTAATAAAGTCATCTTCTGCGTTGTAATCATCTTCTCTTTCCTTCCTTTTCTCTGCACTTCCTTGCCCAGATTCAATATTTTTTTCGGCTAACGTCTTGTTAATTGTTACTGTTTAAGTTCTTGTCGGCACATATTTAGAAATTCCGAGTCACTGGAGTCTTCTCCTTCATTACTATTTTCTTCCATAATAAACAACAAACGCAATCACCAATAAAATACACTAATGAACAGGTACTTCGAAGTTACTCTGTACTATGTACCTACCTACTTAAATTCTGAAATTCAATATTAGTTTTTGCTATCGCCGTGAGTCTTATTATTCGCCGTTATTTTATTAGTAATTCAAGGAAGTTAATTTAACATAATACTTAATTGATTTGTTATTTTATTTTTTAATTTTATTTATTTAGGAAACAAACAGTCATACTGTTATAGGTATACCTGAATAACATGAGATTCCTATTGACAACAAGGTATAACTAAAACTTGCATGTTGCACAAACTAAACACAAAGAAAAAGAAAATAAAAACGACTAAGTATTTGACATTATACTTCCTTTGCTTCGTTCTCGAGATTGGAATAACACTTGTAGTACCGCGTACCGGCTCGCCATTCATCCACTATAGTTTAAATTATTTACATTATGAAGTTTGGTATTAAAAACAGTTAATAACAAACCTAAAAAGATATTAATTTGATCTATTGGATCTTTTCCGCGGCACTCGTTTAGCCGCCAGAGGCGCTGTCGTCATTCGCGTTTCTAGTGCCGCGCCGTTCACCACGCGCTCCCTAAATTTTCTTTTCAGTTGTTATATTACGTGCATATTCCAGTGTTTTGTTATTAGGATGCCTAAGCGAAAACACTCGGAAGATGAAGATAGTGAAAAATTGTGGAGAAAACTACGACGTATTGAGAAAAAGTTAAAAAAGCGGAAAAAACATTCTCGTCACAATTCAAGTGACTCATCAGTATCGGATGATATTGCAATCCCGTCAATAAATGAAGGTTGGTTAAACTGCTGCTCATAACAAGACGACAATAATATTGTCTTGCATTGTGCTTAACTCTTTTCATATGTAATTATGATATGTGGTTATTGCCTTGCATTTTTAATGCTGTGTACATCCAAAATGGATGTTGCCAAAAACTTATCACTACAGTGTATAGTTCGAGTGACTATTACCGAGTAGTTCTATTTATTCACCCGCTAAAGCTAGTGTATAGTTTGTTTGACTATGCCGGATTTTATTGAATTACTATTCAACTAATAACATTACTGTGTATGGTTCATGTGACTATTACCGAGTAATATTATAACAACCCACATAAAGACATATATATTTTTATGAATATTGCATCAGCCAAGTGTATAGGTATCTAAATTAGATATCACCTTTTATTTCAATTTTTTTTTTTTTTTTCTCTTCCTACCTGCGTTTGTTTTTTGTACATTCCAGACGTAGAAGGCCTACTATTACCGATGTATGAGTTTCACGGTGATGCCGAGGACCATACACCCGCAGTTTCCGAGGAGTTGCCGCCACCAGTGCCAGACGAGACGGGAATTCAGCTTTCAGCTGCCGATCCTGCGCCGCCGGCACCGGCGCCCGCGCCTCCCACACCGTCTACGACTCCCTCCGAACCCGCTACTGGTGAGAAAATATTAACACCTGACGAGGTACCCCTTGATGAGGAAATTTTAATTTTTTTGGGGGAGGCCCCTAGTAAAGAAAAAAAATATGGGCCGAAACTCCAAAATGAAATAGCGAGCAGATGGGAACATGTCGCGACGTCTGGGGTAACAAAGGACGCAAGAAAAGACTTCTTAGAAAAATACTTGACTCCAGAAAACTGTAAGCTGGTGGACCCCCCGGCCTTAAACCTAGAAGTGAAAGCTGCGCTTACCGACACCCTTCAGAAAAAAGATACCGCTATCCAACATAAGCAAAAGCAAATCGCAGCAGCGGTATCGTGTATCGGTTTAGCTGTTCAACGAACACTTTCATCAAGTCATAAGGATCCTGAGATACTTAAGCTACTAATTGATGCTGGTCGCATTATTGGTGACGTGCAACACACTGAATCAGTACTAAGACGGAGTTACATCTGTTCCTATATAAAGAAAGAGGTTAAAGAACATCTCAATGACACTCAAATCGATAAGTATCTCTTTGGCGAAAAACTTGCCGACACACTGAAGGCTGCCAAGTCAATAAACAAGTCGGGATCTGAAATTAGGGTTAGAACTTCAGCGACTAGACCATTGCAGAAAAATAAACCCACCACTCGACCTTTAAACTCGAGAGCCCCCGCCACGACGAGCAGGCTGTCGTCAGCGGGGAGACGCGCCGAGGAATTTGCGCCTGCGTTCGCGCCTCAGGTTCCGGCGCCGCACCCACTACCGCCACGGCGTCGAGCGCCACCGCCGCTGCCACCGCCGCCGCCACCTGCGCCGCGCTCACAGCAGCGCCCGAGGGCGCCCCGCCGGTAGTTACGGTATGCCAATCAGGTCGCCTTAAATTATATTTTAATCAATGGTGTAGCATTACTGACGACCCAATTATTCTCTCGTGGATACAGGGTTACCAGATACCATTTACTCGACCTGTACATCAAACACAGGTTCCGTTTGAACCTGTTTTCTCAAAATCCGAGTTCAGATTACTTAATGTTGCAATTAATGAGCTATGCTCGTCTGGAGCTGTCTCAGAGTGTCAACCCTGCGAGGGCCAGTATATTTCCTCTTATTTTCTTGTGAAAAAAAGTAATGGAAAGAATAGATTCATTCTAAATTTAAAATCACTCAATAAATTCATAGATACTCAACATTTTAAATTAGAAGATTTGAGGACTACTATAAAGCTCATTAGTAAAAACTGTTATATGACATCTATTGATATGAAAGATGCTTATTTTTTTGTACCTATACATAACGAGTCCAAAAAATTTTTACGTTTTAATTTTCAATCAAAAACATACCAATTTAATGTCTTACCATTTGGGTTAAATACGGCACCTTTTGTGTTCACCAAGCTAATGAAACCGGTTATGTCACACCTAAGATCATTAGGTTTTCAGTCTACAATATACTTGGACGATATTTGTTGTATAAGCGATACATACCAAGAATGTTTAGAAAATACTATCCATACAAGGAATGTCTTAGAATCTTTAGGTTTTGCAATAAATGTAGAAAAAAGTTCACTTGGGCCAAGTCACATATGTCAATATCTCGGTTTCATAATAGATAGTAAAAATTTCCATGTGCGTCTCCCTGAACAAAAAAGACTTTTAATAAAAAAGGAAATATTAATTTTTTTGAAAATAGAACGAACTACTATTCGAAACTTTGCTCGTCTTGTAGGACTACTTACTTCCGCATGCCCTGCCGTCCAATACGGATGGGCCTATACAAAAAATTTAGAAAGGTGTAAATACCTAGCCTTGTTAAAAAATGAAGATTATGACAGCTACTTTAACTTACCTTTAGATGAAGTTCGAAGTGATCTGCAGTGGTGGCTAGAAGCATGCTCCAATTCCTATAATCCTATAAGAACGGATAATTACGTCATGGAAATTTTTACAGATTCGAGCAAAACTGGGTGGGGGGTAGCATGTGGCGCCGATACCGCTAGTGGTCAATGGAGCGATTCAGAGAGCAGTCTCCATATTAACTGTTTAGAGCTTATGGCAGTTTTATTTGGACTACAAATTTTTGCAAAAAATTTACGAAATGCTCAAGTGTTACTAAGAGTAGATAACACGACAGCTATTGCATACGTAAACCGTATGGGCGGTATTAGGTTTCCCCACCTTAACCAAATAGCAAAACGTATATGGCAGTTTTGTGAAGAACGTAACCTCTTTGTATTTGCTTCGTATATAGCATCCAAAGATAATTTTGTCGCTGACGCAGAATCCCGTAGGTGTCACCAGGACACGGAGTGGACACTAAGTGATGATGCTTTTGCACAAATCCAACAAAGATATGTTTCACCTGATATTGATTTATTTGCCTCAAGACTAAATAATAAATGCAAAATTTACGCATCCTGGAATAGAGATCCAGGGGCATATGTTATAAATGCATTCACAATATCTTGGGAAAATATTAGTTTCTATGCATTTCCCCCCTTTTCTATAATTTTAAAGGTATTAAGAAAAATAATAACAGATAAAGCTGAAGGCATCGTCGTTGTTCCTCAGTGGCCTACTCAGCCTTGGTACCCACTGTTTCAGCGACTTTTGATATCAGATGTTATAACATTCCATCCGGAAAGTAATGCCTTGATATTTCCTCTCCACAGCAACCAGCCACACCCCAAAATTGTCCTGATGGCAGGACGGTTGTCAGGTCGGCGTTCTTGAAAAGGAATGTACCTCCTCAGTCCATAGATGTCGTCTGTGCGTCCCTATCAGATAACACAATGCGTCAATATGAATGCGCCTTTCGGAAATGGTTTGTTTTTTGTAATCATCATAATATAGATCCATATAACTCGTCCATAGAATCGGTAATAGAATTCCTAACGGAAATTTATAATCGAGGTGCTCAATATGGCACATTAAACAGCTATCGTTCAGCATTGACTTTGATCCTGGGCTCTAGGGTCAGCTCTAACGATATTGTGTCTAGATTGTTTAAAGGTTTTTATCGACTTCGTCCCCCAATGCCTAAGTATAACACTACTTGGGATACATCTATCGTTCTGGACTATTTGGCAAATTTTTACCCCAACTCAGAAATTGATCTAAAAGTTTTAACCAAAAAACTTGTCACACTACTGGCTTTAATCACTGCACAAAGAGTGCAAACATTACATCTTATCCTTATAAATAATATAACTGTAAGAAATAACAATGTTTCGATAAAAATCCCAGATACTCTAAAAACATCTAGATTGGGTTCAACACAACCAGACTTGGTTATTCCTTTTTATACAATAAAACCAGAGATCTGCCCAGCCGAAACATTAATTAACTATTTAGATAGAACGAAATCCTTAAGAGGTAACTCTAAAAATTTATTTATTAGTTTTAAAAAACCATACAAAAAAATTTCTAGTCAAACGCTAAGTAGATGGATTAAAGATACGTTGTTTGAAAGTGGTATTGATACCTCGGTTTTTTCGGCTCATTCGACAAGACATGCGTCCACTTCAAACGCTAAAAAACTAGGTGTTCATATTGACCTTATTAAAAATACAGCTGGTTGGAGTGGAAATTCTAAAGTCTTTGCAAAGTTTTATAACAGATATATTAATAATCACAATGATTCTCATGAATACGCTGTAACGATACTCGATAATAATTATCTACATCAAAAATAAAGATAATTTAGTATGTCATTAATTTGTAATTAATTATACTCATTAAAATCAATTATACAGAAGAAGTGTCTAATTTAGATTTTGTTTCTTTTTACTTCTCTGTTCTACTTTGGCCCACCTACAATAGTTCGTCGTAGCTTTCAAAATCTACAAGTGTTATTCCAATCTCGAGAACGAAGCAAAGGAAGTATAATTAATGATTAAACGAACTTACCTAAGTGACGTTCTATCATAATTATACGAGATGCTTCGTTCGAAGAGATTGGTTCCCACCCACTCCCAGGTATCCCAGGACGAACTATTGTAAACTCCCTTTCAACTAAATGACGACAGCGCCTCTGGCGGCTAAACGAGTGCCGCGGAAAAGATCCAATAGATCAAATTAATATCTTTTTAGGTTTGTTATTAACTGTTTTTAATACCAAACTTCATAATGTAAATAATTTAAACTATAGTGGATGAATGGCGAGCCGGTACGCGGTACTACAAGTGTTATTCCAATCTCTTCGAACGAAGCATCTCGTATAATTATGATAGAACGTCACTTAGGTAAGTTCGTTTAATCATTAATAATTAAAACATTGCTCTTAATTCTGTCTTATAAACATTCAGAGTAGGTACTGCTAAACATGTCCAAGTGATTGCATTCACTATTATTAGTTGATGTAAACGAGTTAGGCCTGGGTATCCTAAATGATATTCTTTCTAAAATGTGAGGAGAATCAACGACGTTATTTAGAATTATAAATAGATAATAAACTTAATCAAAAAAATGTTTCGTTCGTTGATCTTTAAGCGTGCGTGGTTAATAAGTAGCGTTTCAAAGAATCATCGTAGTAGATATTCTCATTATGCCAACGAAAATTCAGACAGTGGCAAGCATTATAGGGATTCCAAATGATACAAGCAAAATCTAAAATTAATCGAATGTAAGTCAAAAATATAATAGTTTCATTGTACGCATTTGTTTGAAAGATTTGGAAATTCTTAAAATAAAACCAAGCTGTCGAAAAGATTTGTTAACTATATGGTCAATATGTAGGTTGTAGGATAAACCAGAATCCATTCCTATTGAGATTTTTGTTATCAATCATGTAGTCAAATATTATAGGGTTATGTTTACGGGTATAAGTTAACAGAGCATTTGTCTGTTCATATTCATATTTACATTTCACAATACTAAGATATATGATTTAAATAAGATTGTAATAGTAAGCAATCTCCAACATCGGATACAATTTTGTTTTTTTTTTTCGCGTTCATAAAGTAAAAATTTTGAAAAAGGAAGTGATTTATCTAGGTATGTTGTTTTTTGAAAAAAAAATGGCCGCAAATGGGATTCCTGAGGGAATTTCTAGGAGTCTTGAAATGTAACCATTAATAGAAACTGTCTGCAAGCGATTCGTAATGTATGTATTTATCCAGCGAAGCAAGGGAATTTGCGGCAGTTTACGCGACTAAAAAATGAAACGATTTTACCGGATGATTAGCGGCGATAGCCCAGTGGCGTACGTAACGGACTGCTGAGACGAGGTTTCGAGTTCGATCCCCAGTCGCCCCGGGCACACACCTCTGAGTTTTCGTAGTTATGTGTGCATTAATAAATGTTAATTATCGCTCGCTTAATAATGTGCCCGGTAGATGGCAATAGGCTCGCCCCCTATGACATTGGGACCTTAACATAACTGGCGGATCGTGGATGTGTAACACACCTCTGCCTACCCCTTCGGGGATACAGGAGTGCAGTTATGTTATGTCTATCGCGATTTATTAATTTAAGTATTTGCTGCACGCAGGCTATCATGTGTCGTACGTAATCGTACCTAGTACGCACGTGTCAACACTGTATCAACACTAACACTAATTGAGAGTGAGTCCCCATTGTCGCGAAAAAATCTTGTCACAAAGTGACCGGCCGGCTTCGAACAGGTTAATATATAATTCCCGAATGCCAACTTTTTTCAAAGGAGAAAAGTAATCCGCCTTACACTACCAGGTGTTAATTGAATCAAAGTTGGTACTTTTATCCGAAAGATTGTAATAATAGCAAATATTTATTGAAAAGTTGGTGCCTATCCAGGAATCAAGTTATGTGAAGTATAGTAAAAGTGAAGGTTTGTTATACTAGCAGCTAGAACAGGGTGTATAGCTCCATCTTTCTCCCTCGCCTGAGTTCCCACTCTGGAGGATCAGTAGGAACTGAATCGGTTTTAGCGGGCCGTGGTAAGGCCCCAGTGCTTTTGATTAAATTTTGCGTTCTCATTCGATGTATATCCGTGTGGTTATCCGATATAACCGCGTAGTTTTAGTCGATCCGATTCCGACACACCATCTTATTGCTGGCACCGATGCGGTGGAGTCCGTTCCATAGGTAAAAAAAAATGGGGGCTCCCATACAAAGAACGTAATTTTTTTTTTTGCCGTTTTTTGCTCGATACTAATAACGGCAACAGATAAGAGGCTTGAAATATTCACAGAATATTTAGTTGTATATTCACTTCAAAAATAAATAATAAATTAAAATAAAATAAATTAAAGGGGGCTCCTATTGTACAGATAATGGTACGGAAACCTGCGTGCGCGAGTTCGACTCGGTTTTCATACACATTCTGATCATTTACTAATGTATGTACTCATTTTCAGTTTTTAGCTAGAGAAACAGTCCATGATATTTCTCGATTAAGTGATTTTCTGTAAAAAAAAAAAGAAGCAACCAATATAATTAACCCTAGGGACCCAGAATGATGGTCTCCTTTTATGCTGTTTTCAAACACTGGCGTACAATGATGATTGGATTGGAACGAATACCTACAATTATTATTGTAGGTATTCGTTTAATACGATCTACAGTATCGACAGGGGGTGGGGGTCACTCCGCCGATCTGCGAGAAATTATAAGTACATGCCGGCGGCAGCCCCGGGGCTGCTTATTCAGTGGTTGCCCCGCCGTGGCCCGCGCCACTCGCGCGCGTGTCTCCCGCATACCAACGTCGCAAGCACGTATTGTATACGATGTATAAAATAAGGGCAACGAAATATTGCATTGCTTCGGGTTGCAGAAACAATGACCAAAATTCGGATTGCACGTTTTTCTATGTTCCGACGCGTAAAAAGGATACCGAAAGGTGAGGTAGTAAGCATGTTATAAGCATGTTATACTTGAATTAAATAGGTATCTGTCAACGGCATATCTACATATGTATACATATACATCAAACGAAAATCCCGAGATTGTGATTAAATCAGTACTTATTGGACTCATTTATACCTGGCGTGCGACCGCGAACCGTAACGGAGATCGTAAAGTCTATCTCCGTCTCTGTCACTCGAATAGTAAGTGCTATCTAATATTTATAATTCGCGTATTCTGTGTGTGTATATTATTGGATCACGGATAGGTACAAGATGTCTAGGTGGTACATTTAAATATCTTATTGTCGTCGAGGCGCGCCACTTGACACCACCGACGACGTTTAATAAATGACAACCCTATCTTCGGCAAGGTGCGGAGTAATGTCGACCTTCGCGCGGGGCAATAGAACTCAAAACGGCGCGGCTGGCGTGCGGTCCGTTGCTAATAATAATTAATAAGCACGTAAAAAGGCGGCATTCGTGAACATCAAAACAGAGGGTCTTCTGTACTTGTAATATTATTTATTCTGTGGTATCGATCGAGGATTGTCGTTGACTTGTTGGCTTACAGCTCGCTCGGTTGCTTACAGGTACAATGTATGGGCGCGTGGAGACGTATTATTTAATATTTATCGCCATCCTTGATAATATTGATGTGCAACCGCGACCCGTACTTTTATTGACGTTAAAATCTGATATTTTTGTGATACATTAATATTCTCGGGTCGATATTACGTTTCGAATTATTTTTACCCTTTTTTTGCGCTTTTTGTAAATATCCGTTTTTGGACAAGGGTCGTGCCCTCTTTTATTCGTACCATAACTTATAGTTAGACGTATCTGCCTTTTCCGGGGACAACTGTCGTTCGACTCACACCGAAGAGATCAAGATTATATTATCGGTCATGTATTTTCAGTATTAGCTAGAAGAAAATGGGAAGTGATATTGTTTGCCATTAATTTAGGCTCCATTATTCGCAGAATATTATTGTGAGACAGTAATGCAATACTTATACGTAGGTACTCTCGAAAATAAATTGCTAAGTGGTGTTCAGTAAATTAAAGCAATAATATAATTCTAGCAACTTTTTAAGTTCTAAATATCTTTAGTTTAAATAACCTAAGTCTTCCATCTGACCTAAATCTTTTAAAACATTATAAAGGCTAAAAAATTAGCTCATCAATAAACTTTTTTGCCTTTATCCGTAGCCATGATCAATAAATTTATATAAACTTGATAAAACTGCGATAAATAATTAAATAAGAGGCTGGTGAGAGCAGCCGAATGCGAGCGGGCGTGCAGCGTACCTGAAAGTCTTGAACGATCGCGATCTAACTCTTGGTACGGCCCCTGTCGTACCAAGAGTGATATCGCGGTCCCACACTGCGGCCGCCGCCGCCGCCGCCGTGAAGTACACTTTAAACATAATCACTTCCCGGTGTCGGTGTCTGTTCGCTGACATCTTTTAAAGTATGCAACAGATTTTGATGCGGTTCTCATCAATAGATAGTGATTCAAGAGGAAGAATTATATTAATAATTTGATACTGTTTTATGTTATTTTTTTGTGTTTGTGTTTAAGTATCGGTAGCTTAGTGATTAAGAAGTCGGCCTTACTACTTACTGACGTGAACCCACACCTAACACAAGCAATTAAGCTTTGCTGGACCTCGCCAGCAAAGCTTAATTGCTTGTGTTAGGTGTGGGCCCCTCGCAGGGGGAACACTAGTAATTTCCGTTATTTGTTTTCAAAAAAAATTGTTATAGTTATAGTTATATTGTTGAAATATGACGATAATTGTTTAAGTTACAGTTACAAAACCATGTATAGTGGGATTGTTCCTCTTTTATAGGTCTACAAAAAAGTCCCCTATGCCATGTATCTATCCTTGTTGTTATTTGGCTTGCTATATCCATATTAACATCTAAAAAAATTGTCACAATAAAAAAAATAAAAATATTAAAGAAATAACCACTACATTACATAGTACGCTTAATAAGAAAAACAGTCATGGTCGTGCCAGGAAATGCAACACAGATTGGCGCAGCCCGTTGTGTAAAGCAGGTAGTTAAAAAATGCGATTGCCACCAAGAGACAGACAGACATATATGTTCATATAGAAGCGGAGAACATTATGCCACAAACCGTAGTCATAGAATATATAATAGTAATGACGTATCGTAGTATATTTTCATTTCTCTGTGCACTAACCCTACGGTGACACTTGAATCCATTTTAGCTTTGCTTTTGTTCTGTTTGTTCACAGTACGATATTTTTAGACGACATGTTGATTTTGTACAGTGATTCTAGTGAACTCGTAAAAATAGAACTGCGTCCGTCCGAGTTCACTCTGATCGGACGTCGACATAATTTTATGAATGAGGTACGCCAAAATCTGGGGGTGGCGGGTGAGGCCACCTGTCACCCCAGCAGAAGCAGGCCGGGACGGTGGGGCGACTAGCGCCCCTCCCCCAAACCGGGGCAAGACGGGGACACCGTGGTTCCCAAACCCGAGGGGGCCATCTCGAAACCGGAGATGGCCCAGGGTCAGTCGGGGTGCGAGGGATATGCTCTATGGGGCAACCTTACACCCCGGCGTCTGTAGACCCGAGACGGCGTGCGGTTTTAGTCGGTTCAAGCCCGACATAACCGCCCCCGCTGGCACGCGGGGGGGTATCCGAAGGGATTTCCGCACGATAAAAAAAAAAAAGGTACGCCAAAATTGGGGTGTGTGTTGGGTAACCTCCTCGAGTGTCGCTCCGATTCCGATCCCGCTGCAGTCCGGGGGGAACGGAATCGGAGCGGCCGGTACACCCTGGGCGGCGGTCAATGGCTTCCCCTTCACCCCTTCATAGGGTTGGCATTGATCGTCGGCCAATACCCAACGTGGCGGGAACACATCGCTCTCCGTACTCCTCTGCTTTCAGAGGAGACAGGATGAGCGATGCTGTTAGTGGTGAGATGGCCCAGGGTCAGCCGGGGTGCGAGGGATATGCTCTATGGGTAACCTTACACCCCGGCGTCTGAAGACCCGAGACGGCGTGCGGTTTTAGTCGGTGCAAGCCCGACATAACCGCCCCCGCTGGCCGGCGGGGGGGTATCCGAAGGGATTTCCGCACGATAAAAAAAAAAAAAAAAAAGGTACGCCAAAATCAAATTCGTGCTCTCAAGCTTGTTTATAAGTGTCCTGTATCGAATATATTAACGGTAAGTTTGTGATACGAAAATAAATTAAAATTATTCGTGTATATACACAACTTGAGTGGGTAGTTGGTTAAAAGTGCACTTTTCATCTCTTGATATTTAATTGTTTTAAAAAATAGTATTATCTGTTTTTACACTAATTAAATGATTGGATTAGTCAGTTAACTGAACAAACCTGCCAGTCTAGCGTTTTCTCCATAAACTAAACACTAAATAGCAACACAGAAACAGGATGGAGAGCTCCTTACTCGATGTGCAAAAATATTTTGAAGAGCGAATGGCCAGATTTGAGGCAGACCTGCAGAAGAAGTCTTCAACAAGTACTGGGAGCCTGGCTGATGAGTTTAGTGCATTTAAAATATTCGTGTTACAGTCACTTAAGTCCTTCTCACAACACCTTGATACAGTTGCACGGGAGGTAGATAATCTGGAGACACGTAGCCGCCGAAAAATTCTACTATTACATGGCATTGCAGAGACGACAGGTGAGGAAGCGGTTGAGGCTGTTACTAAGGTCGTACAAAAACACCTCAAAATCGACTCTTTTACATCTAAAGATGTCAAACGGTGCCAACGGATGGGGCGGCAAACATCTAGTCAGCAGCCCAGACCGATCCTTGTTAAACTCCAGAGTGTAGCAGTGAGGGACAGTATTTGGTTTTCGAAGACGAAGCTGAAAGGTACGGGTATTACTTTTTCTGAGTTTTTGACTAAGTCACGGCACAGAGCTTTCATGGCTGCTCGGGATAAGTTCGGAGTTCACAAATGCTGGACGAGGGAAGGATCCGTGTATGTCCTTAGTTCGGATGGAAACCGGCACCGCATCGTATCCATTGGTGATATCGCAAACATACAGTGTCCAGATGTCGAAGACACTGCTACAGTCAAAACCATTTCCACAAGATCCAAGCGTACAGCACAAAAGAAATAAACTTTCTATGTCATTCGTACTTGGCCGGGTAACTTGTGTTGATGTCTGTGTTACTTTTGAACTATTCATACTATTTTATCAACATTTATTCGATAAAGAAAACTACAAATTGCAAGTAACAGTTTTTTGACAATGAAATGACATGACATTACATACAAAAATATGACAAACTGCGTTCCATGTCACTTCACAATATAATGAATATTAGCATGTCTTTTTGTTAGAAAACTAGTCTTTTAAGTCATAATTTTTTATGGTAATATACAATACAATAGTGTAATATGTCATATTGATACATGTCATTGTTAAATGAATGGTGTTGATATGCTTTATGTTACTAACGTTACAAATTGTTGCCCGGTATAGGTATTTGTGTGTACCACTGTGATATTTGTTTATGTTGTAAATTTTTAACCATGTTTAATATTGTAACACGCAACTGGCGGGTGGATACTATATATTGGAATTTAGAGTACTTATACTGATATACACATTATAATATATATACATATATATATATTACTATAATTTATTGCATGCAGATTTGTTATTTTACTTCATTAATATTGTTGTACTTAACTACTCTTATAGGTATAATATTTTGTAGGTATTTTACATACATTCTCAGAGAACTTAAATATAATATATAACATACTATGAATGATTCAGATAGCGATAATGATAGCTTTGTTTCTGCCAGCAGTCTAAACGACAGCTTCGTTAGTTTGCCGTCCGTTTCGCTAGAAGACACTCTCCGGTTCCAGTTTTCGGATGTACCGCGAAATTTTAATGTGATCCACGTAAATGCCCAGAGTATTCCTGCTCATTTCCCGGATATGCTGGCTAACTTTCACTCTAACCTTATCCACGCTATTCTTGTCTCTGAAACTTTCCTCAAACCTTGCCTACCGACTACTTTTTACTCTCTTCCAGGTTTCCAGCTGGTTAGGAATGACCGTGAGTTTGCTGGGTGTGGTGGTGTGGCTATATACCTGCGCTCACATATTCCATACAATATTATTAGCATGTCGCCACAAACACCACCAAACTCGAGTGAACACTTGTTTATTGAGCTGGAACTTAACCACACGAAAATTCTGCTTGGTGTGTTCTATGCACCATCTCTGCGAGTGAACTATTTTTCCTCCTTAGAACAAATGCTGGAAACTCTTTTACCTTCTTACAGTCATGCCATTTTGATGGGAGACTTCAATACTTGCCTACTTAAAAATGACTCTCGTTCTTCCTCCTTGCGTCATATCACTGAATCCTGTAATCTATCTATCCTACCTCTCAATGCTACTCATCATTTTCCAGATTGTGTCCCTTCTCTTCTTGACCTCATTATAGTTTCTTCTTCTAACCATGTCGCTAAGCATGGTCAATGCTCAGCTGATAACTTTTCCTACCATGACCTAATCTATCTTTCTTATAAAATTCGGCCTCCAAAGGCAAAACCGAAAATTATTATGCAACGCAATTTTAGTGGCATAGACGTTGACAGGCTTCGCGAGGATGCTTCTGGAATAGACTGGGAACCACTTTTTACATCAAACTCTATCGATACTAAGGTGCAAATTCTTACGTCTAACATAACACAGCTGTATGATGCGCATGCTCCTATTCGTGCAATCAAAGTAAGACATTTGCCATCGCCTTGGCTTACAGACGACATCAAAAAGTTAATGACGAAAAAAGCTGCAGCCAAGTCAAGGTACAAATTTCGATCGACCCAGGAGAATCTGGACAAGTATGTGGCCATTAGGAACCGTTGCAACAAGGTGTGTAGGAACGCACAACGCCAACACATTCACACGTCTATCGAAAACGGAGATCCAGCAAAAGTTTGGAAATTTCTTAATTCATTGGGAGTTGGAAAATCACGCCAAGACTCAATTCCTAAAAACTTAGATGTCAATTCACTTAATGTACACTTCTGTTCTTCGACCCATTTAGACGGGACAACTAAATCAAATACACTGCAATATCTTTCAACTGTTCCAACTCCCAAGTACCCTTCATTTGTCTTCGAACAATTGACCGCTTGTGATGTTAAGAAGAGCATAATGGCAATCTCATCCAATGCTGTCGGTAACGATTGTATTAGCCGAAATATGATCATTCCTATAATGGACGAAATTCTTTCTATTTTATGTAACATTTTTAATCACTCCGTATCTAGTGAAGTATTCCCATCTACTTGGAAAGAGGCACAGATAATTCCTTTACCCAAAAAATCTAAACCATGCTCTTTATCTGATTACCGTCCCATATCGATCCTCCCATTCCTATCTAAAGTCTTAGAGCGCCTTATTCACTCCCAACTTAGCACTTTTCTCAATAAAAATTCATTGTTGAATTCATTTCAATCCGGATTTCGTCCTGGGCATAGTACTGCGACAGCGTTGGTGAACATCACAGATGATATAAGGCTAGCAATGGATGGCGGAAATCTTACACTTTTATCCTTACTGGACTTTAGCAGTGCCTTTAACAGTGTAGATTTCCACATTTTGCTTGGCATACTAAGCTCTATTAACATATCTCCAACGGCTATTGATTGGTTTCGTAGTTACCTGTTTGGTCGTCGGCAACGTATACGCATCGAAGAATCATATTCTTCATGGTGCAGTACTGAAGCCGGTGTACCACAGGGTGGCGTTTTATCTCCTTTACTCTTCGCAATTTTCATAAATTCCATCTCTGACAAGCTAGTTTCATCCTACCACCTTTACGCGGACGATCTCCAAATTTATACACAAGCCCCCTTGAATAGGTTAACAGAGGCTTTCTGTACCATTAACACCGACTTGGAGAGGATCTGCGAATGGAGTAAGAACTACGGACTCATGATAAATCCCACCAAAACGCAAGTCATTGTTATTGGCAGCCCCAGCATGGTCTCGAGGATGAACTTGTCGCAACTGCCCCAAGTTAAGTTTGACGGAACCGTGCTGCCCATACAGGACTCTGTTAAAAACTTGGGTATTTATTTCGACAAGACCTTCTCCTGGAGCATCCAAATCAAAGAGACAAGTCGTAAACTCTTTGCGTCAGCGGGTTCTCTACGGAAGCTAAAGAACTTCCTTCCAACTGCCACTAAAATTGCGCTCGCACAATCACTTCTTCTTCCAGTTCTAGATTACGCCGATGTCAGCTATCCTGATCTCACTGAGGAGCAACTTGATAAGCTTGAGCGTCTTCAAAATTTCTGCATAAGATTCATATTTAGTTTACGCAAATATGATCACGTATCTGAATTTCGTAACAGACTCAAGTGGCTTCCAATTCGACTTCGCAGGAATTCTCACATTCTAGCATTATTATACAATGCTATGTTCAATCCTAAGATCCCCACTTATCTAAGGGAGCGCTTTAGATACCTCAAGGATACACATAATAGAGTTTTGAGGTCGTCCGAGAATTTGGAACTAGAGATGCCAGTGCACTCCACCAACTATGCTGGGAAATCATTCACCGTTAGTGCGATTCGCCTGTGGAATGCACTGCCCTTAAATATTAGGCAGGCAAAATCTCTTTCTATATTTAAAAGTATGTTGAAAAATCACTACTTAGGTATTATCCAACCATCATAACCACCATAGGTACCAAATTTTCAACTCTGGGATATGGGTTGTACTTGTATAAATTTATCTATATGATTTTAGTTTATTTACTATTTTAGTGTGAGGTATTGTAATTTATATGTATGTTTGTTTTTTTTTTTTTTTTTTTTTTTTTTTTTCTTTTCTTATTACTCTTTATTGATATTTGACTACTTTCATCCTGACAACTACACCACCGTCTAACGTCTTGAATTATTTTATTTTTATCCATCCTAAGGTTGCCTGGAAGAGATCGCATTTAGCGATAAGGCCGCCCATTGTACATTTAACTGTATTACTATTATCCATGCTATATTGTCTTTAAACTTAACGTTGGTGTACAATAAAGAGTTATCTATCTATCTATCTATCTACCCATACTATTTTTTGCCGATGGCGATACGAATACTTTTTCGCAAGTCGTACGAGTAACGTCCATCTGAGTCATTCAACACCATTCGATTCGAGCGGGTTCGCATTGCAAAAAATTTCATTAATAGCAACGCAACCAAGAAATATCTAGTAGACTATTAGGTGAATGATGATAGAAATAAAACTCATGCGCCAGTCGCATTCATGGTCACGATCAGCCCTCCTACAACTTCTACCGTCTCGCATAATACAGGGTGATAATATTTAATATGAAAGTTCTTCGTGGCTTGCGTGTAAGTACATACGAATACAAACAGTATGATTGCGCCTCTTTCTCACGGGTAGAGAACATCTCTTGTCAGTTGCTACGATCCTGGCATACTTCTTTTGCTTTTTCCTTTGCTCGTTTGAATTTTATTTCATTGCGTTTCTTACGTACAGTGCCTAGTTAAAATCATCCTTCAGAGGGGTATCGGGAACCACCAAGGGAAGTGTAAGTGAGGCCGGCCCAAACAGAAGCGAAGAGGCTAGGAAAGACCTGGAGCGAATTGAAGCGCGAAGCTCAAGACTAGTCAAAACAGACAGGTGTTGACAGATGGTAAGATACTGTGGACGCCCAATGCAGCAGCATCTAGGCGTCAAATGACCCTAATTCAAGTCAGGTCTTAGAGTGTGGTCGAAAAAAGGTTTTATTAATAAGAAAATCGTAAAGATTCTGGGCAGTGGGAAGATCACCTATGCCATGTGCATCTCTCACTTTTCGGCGTCTAGCAAGGAGACGCGTATTCATGAGTAATCATGAGTTTCTACATACATACAGTCCATAGCTTCATAAAATGTTACATTGGTTGTTAATATAAGCGTGTAAAAAGAGTGTAGATTAATATTGTTAAATGTCAAATATAGTTAAAAATTACATCATCTAAATTTATATCTTGCATGTTACCTCACCATCAACCTTTGTACAATACGCGCCACACACAACTTTGCACCTATGAAGTTAGCTAAATATTCAAGGTTGCGCAGGTACCGTCGGTTTCCGCACATAAAAAAAAAAATGTCGCGAACAAAAGTATGTACTAAATATAAAAATATAAGTATCTTATACGATACTGTTTTCGTGAAATATTGATTAACGATTAGGTACTATACAATATACCTCCTCAGTTCCGTAGTCATTCTAATGTAATTGAATTATGTTTAATATTTAATCTATTAAGGTAGCATACAAATAAATAATTTACCTGGAGTAATTTCCAGTACCTACATATATGTTTTGAATAGAACTATATACCTAGATAGTGCTGCAATACATCGGGTATTATTCAGCTCTACCTTCCCAGAAGATAGATAAAATCTATCTTAGAGGTGTACATAAAACAATTTTCCTTTTATCTATATAGATTACAATAACTTTAATGTGGCAAACAAACAAAACAATAACAAACAAAACGAATAACAAACATAACAAATAACAAACAAAACAACAATATTAACGAAAACTTTTAACAATAATTATGTTCACGACAATACGTAAGAGTGAAAGCGGCGAAATTACCGAACGCGTCAGAGCGGGATGCACGACTAAACATGCAGGTGCAACGCGTCGGTCGGCCACGTGCTGCCCCGCCCACTTCATCTGCGCAGTATCCGGTGAGTCGTCACTGCGTCCCCTAAGGGGCGCGTGGGAGCAGTGGCTGGGGTTTGTTCCCATCTCTGCGGCTTCTTTCGCAGTGCCTAGAGAGGCACCGGTCCTGGGGGCGGGGTTTGTCCCCTTTGGCTTGTGACGCCGGTAGGTCGCTAGACTTCACGCCGCCCGGCGGTCAACCCGAACCGGGTGAGATCACTGGTTACCCAGTGAAGGCCCAGCTCCGAGTGACCAGCGACGGGGCGGCGGCTTTCCTGCGACCTCCGGCGTCCGTTGTTTTCTCTTCCTCCTCACGGGCGGGCGTCCGGCAGGCGCTCCGCCAGGCTCTCCAGCGTGACGTCGATACATTTAAGTATCGACGCCGCGAGGTCGTCATTGTTGAAATCGGCCAGCGTCAGCTCAGCAATAAGAGCCTGCGCTGCCACCAGTATAGCGGAGGGGCTGGTCACTGGGGCGTCCGCTGCCGTGGCCGTCTGAGTGCGCTTCGCCTTCCTCGGCGTGGGGTCGGTCTGGCACGCCTGGCTCGCCGTTTCCACCAGCTGCAAGGCGGGCTGCGGTGGGGCGGGTGGCGCGTCTTGCGACGTGGGTGCTGCCGGTGCGGCGGCCTCCTCCTCCGTCGCAGGCGTCTTCCGGGACCTTTTGCCCCGTCTTCTTCGTCGTCTTCCAGCTGAAGAGGCTGCGGGGTTTGCCCCTCGGGTAGAGGGCGCGTTCGCCTCCGCCATGAGCGAGGCGCCTTGCCTCTCCCCGAGAGGCTGTGAGTTCACCGGTTCACCGGTGCCCGCCTTCCTGTTCCGGGCCTCGCGTCGGAAGACGGGGCACCGGAAGTGGTTGGCAGGGTGCTCGCCCTTGCAGTTGGCGCAAGTGGCGGGTTGCACCCGCGGCCGAGGGCAGTCCCGCGCAGCGTGTTCACCGCCACACCGCACGCAGGCCTGCGCGCGGTGGCAGTGATGGCTGCTGTGGCGGAACTGCTGGCAGCGGTGGCATTGCGCGGGCTTGCGCTTCCCGCGCCAGGCTTCGAAGCGCACCTCGGGCATGCCGAGGAGCTCCTTCACCTCATAAATGTCTGCGACCCCGAATAGCACGAATGTACTCGGGGTCGAAACCCAGCTCGCGAAGTTCGTCTGCGATTTCTTCCGGCGTGGCGTTCACTGGCAGCCCTCGAATGGCCACCTTTACCCCTCTGTCCGAGGGGGGAGAGTAGGAGTGCCAGGCGATCCCCTCCTGGCTCTCCAGAGCAATAAAGTACGCCTGCAATAGGCGGTACTCGTCGGCGTAAGTTGGGAGGAAACGCTGCCCCTTCCCGTAGGTGCGCACGTTTGGTGGTCTTCCCAGCTGGGCTTTCAGTTCCCGCAGGTGCTGGGTGAAGTGAGGCAACTCCTCCACTATGATACCTCTTGGGGTACCTCTTTCTGCCCTGGCTGGCTGCGGGTGCTGCGGTCGCGGCTCCAGCGACGGCGGGGGCGGCGTCGGCTTGGGACGCGGGGCTGCTTGCGGCGGCGGTGTCTGAGTAGCGCGTCTTAGGACGCTTAGTCCCCTTCTCAGCGGAGTCGGGACAGCGCGGGCGGCGCGCAGGTCCGGGGGCCGATGGGTCGGTGTCCATGGGCATCATCGGCGTCGGCTTCGTGCGACGCCTGACGATGAGGCGCAGGTTCGGTGAGTCCGAGGCTGTGGGCGTCCTGGGCGAGTCGCGGAAGGACGCGACGCGAAAGAGTCCTCGCTGGGCGCGTGAGCCCACGCGCGCGGGGCTGGCGACTCGTTGGCGTCCTGGCGCGAGGATGCCGCGGTGAGGTGCTTCGCCACCGGCGTCCGTATCGCCTTCGACGTCGACGCCGTCTCGGACGGCGGAGTCGCGGCGGGCGGGGCGCGCGGCAGTGGGGTGGAGCTCGGGCTCGCACGCGACGCGGGCGCCTTAGCTGGCGCAGCGCGAGACGCGCTCAACCCGCCCGGCGGCGCGGGGGGGGGGGATGATGTCGATGCGCCTGCGGTCGGCGCACTGGCGAGCGCGCGCGGCAGCGTCGACGTCTCTTTGGGACTGGTTACCGGTCCCTTGGAGGCGTTTGAGCCCTTAGAAGAGCTTTTTGGTGGGGGTCAGGGGACCCAGAGGGGACTCCGAGCCGGAGGAGGCAGCTTGCTGGCAGTGGCGGTCTTCTTCATATTGAAGGCAGGAGCGCGACCGCGACCCGACAACGAAAACGTTGGGCGGGGCGTGAGCGCGCGCGACACGTCCGGTGACTACGGCTGCGTCAAAAACAGACGCGACCGCATGCACCTGCAGTCACTAGTCAGCCGGCGAGTGCGGGTCCGAGCGGCGAGTCCGAGGTAGATGTCTTGCGGCGGTCTTCCTCGGCGGCTCCGTGCGACGATCCTCTGCGCAGTAGTTACCCCTGTGACACCTATAAATGCATAATTGCTGCGCC
Source organism: Cybosia mesomella (assembly GCA_946251805.1). NCBI lineage: Eukaryota > Metazoa > Arthropoda > Insecta > Lepidoptera > Erebidae > Cybosia > Cybosia mesomella. Next base: position 19,462,098 of record OX276390.1, on the reverse strand, counting down.
TTCCGCGCGAAGTTCATAGACACAAAGTTATGTGGCGCGTATTAAACTTTGACTGTTTGTATACTAAAGACCTATATTGTAAGATTATAAGTAACTAGCGATCCGCCCCGGCTTCGCACGGGTGCAATGGATGTTATTATACATATAACCCTTCCTCTTCAATCACTCTATCTATTAAAAAAAACCGCATCAAAATCCGTTGCGTAGTTTTAAAGATTTAAGCATACATAGGGACAGAGAAAACGACTTTGTGTCATACTATGTAAAGTTTGGCCGTTTATAGAATGCGTTCCTGACACGTCGCGATTGAACTGACGACATAACTTTGTAATGGCGTTGCAGTTACGATAAAAATATTTTTGCTGGTTGTTTACCGTTTTAACAATTGATGAGCATTAAAACAACATTATTATATCAATAATCAATGAATGTTATAATTTTGTGCCAAACTGAGTGTCAAATAACTTGGTAAACAATATTTTTCTAAATCTATACTGCGCTATTACAAGGTTATGTCAGCGCTTTATATTTGTAGTGCTGTGCTAACAATAACAGGCAAAAATAGTATCGTAATCTGTTCTTATACAGTTATACTTTATAAAATAATACGTTTTGTTTTTCTTTTTAAGAATTTGAAAATAATGGACTATAAGATAACTTTTATTAAATATAAAAATTCGACTATAGATTTCGATTGTGTTTTGTATTGCGTTCTTTTTACTTTTGGTGCATAATAATGCCCAAACGTGGACAAACATTGAAAAGTGGAGCCCGTGAGTTAATCATCAAGCTGCAAGATTACTTTGAGCGGGAGCGGCAAAATGGCGAACCCCTGGTACCTGTCGAACAAGTACAAGAACGCGTCTCTCAGGCGCTTGGAGTTAGCAAACGAACGATAACAAATATTAATAAAGAAAAGTTCGGCTCTACTGGCACGGAAGATAATATTTTACGTACTCCGATGAAAAAACGTAGAACTAAACCCGTGACAGATATTGACACCTTTGACGCCGATGCAATCAGAAATCATATATATGGTTACTATTCCAGAAATGAATATCTCAACAGGAAGAACCTTTTGGCAGCGTTAAGAGAAGCTGGACTGTTTAGCGGGGGTAAAACTGCTTTAACCAAAATCTTAAAAGATATTGATTTTCGTATAAAAAAACAGACAAAAGATTTTTTTTATTAAAACGATACGACATAATTTTAAAACGGATAAGTTTTCTGAGAGAAGCAAAAAAAATTGATAACTGGGATAATGTCGTGTTCATTGATGAGACATGGCTAAACGCTAATCACACGGTTTCCCGTTCTTGGACGGATGATACACAAGCGTCGACGTCGAAAGTACCAATGGGTAAGGGGGCCCGTCTGATAATATGCCACGCAGGTTCTGCAAAATACGGCTTTGTGGAGAACGCGTTACTGGCATTTCAATCAAAACCACAAATGACTACCACGAGGAAATGAATGCCACTACATTTAAAGAGTGGTTCCAGAACGTGCTTTTGCCCAGCCTACCAGAGCCTTCTGTAATATTCATGGATAATGCCTCCTATCACACGGTTCAAATACAGAAACCACCTACCCAAGCTAATAAAAAAGAAGAAATGGTGGCTTGGTTACAAGCAAAAGGCATTGACGCAAATATGCAGATGCTAAAAGCAGAACTAATTAAATTAGTTAAAGAAAATAAAGCGGCAAATGTGCGATACGAAATCGATGAACTGGCTCTGGAGTACGGTCATCGCGTTCTAAGAATTCCACCGTATCATTGCCAATATAACGCGATTGAGCTAATCTGGGCTCAAATAAAAGGTTACGCCGCCCGCCGCAATACTTCCCCGCCATTCAGCACGAAAAAGATGATGACCCTATTAAAAGAAGCCTGCGGGGAAGTCACAAGAGATGACTGGGCAAAGGTTGTTGAGAAGACTAAAAACCTGATTGTGGAACATTTTGACCAAGATATCAGGATTGATTCTGTTATTGATAATAATATAATTATACATGTAGGCGAAGATGATGATGAAGACACCTCAAGCGAATCGGAGTCTGATTAATATTCTGTACGCACATTCAATTCAATGTACTTTATTGCATAGAAATACAGATTGTAACTTTGTAACAAAGAATAAATAAAACAATTTTATTATATTAATATTATGTACCTTTTTTTGGTTTCCACTTAAATAACTAAAATATAAATTTTAAATGATTCCGCCAGTTTAAAACGAAAATAATCTTAAAAATAACGCGGCGATTCAATTTGGAGGAACGGTAACGAACTCAGTGTTATGTTGTGCCCATCACTAGTCGTGACTAACTGATAGGTGTCAGGAACGCATTCTCTGAACGGCCGAACTATAGTGATGTACATTATGGACATCGCATCGGCAAAAAAGGTCCTGCTTTTTGAGTATTACAAGTTTTACACTTGCAATTTCTGTATCGATTTTTCGTGTTGATTATCACAAATCTGTTCTCATCTATTTTTAACCGACTTCAAGAAGGAGGGGAGGTTCTACGTTCGTCTGTATCTATTTTTTTAATGAAAGATATTTCCATCGTTTAGGAACCGATTTTAAAATTGTTTGGTTTAACTCCAAGTTGGTCCCATATACATTTTATTAGAAATGGACCTACAACTCCGGAGATGCAGCAGGAAACTCCTCAAAATCGAACAGAAAACATGAAATTATCGACGTCTATGAAGTTGGCATCTCAAATGTTAGCATCTCACAAATAAAATCAATATAAAGTGGCATCCAGCATAATTGTACAGTTCTTGATAAGTTTTATCAATAGTTACGTCGATTAAACCATTAATATCGTGTTTTTAAAAAATAGATGCTAACTTCGCAAACACATCATAGCATCTCATCACATTACGAACGCCTGAATGCACAAAGGTCTAAATTTGTTGAGTTCTATGTTCTCAACAAGTTTCAACAATCGTTCTGGCGATTAAACTGATAAAATTGGGTTTTGACAGAATGAGATGCTAACTTCATCTCATCACATTTCGAAATCCTAACCACACAAGAGTCTAAATCTGGTGAGGTTTATGTTCTTAATAGTTTATAACAATAGTTCTGACGGATAAACTAATCAAATGTGTTTGAAAAAACTAGATTTAATTCTTTTACTGTGAAATGCAAAATAGTTCTGGCCTCTGGAACTTTCTTGTATTTTTATTCCTAAAAAATCCAATAAAAAGTGAGATGCTAGATGATGCCCTTGAACCTTCATCCTTAAAAGGTAGGCGCGTCTATTAGCCTTCCATACAGAGAGTACATTTTTTACTATCACTCTTTGTAATCTTTATCTCTTCGGTACAATATACTAACTTGCATACATCCACATAATTTAGGTGAGCCAAGCACAAGACAGCATCTTCTCAAATTCCGAATGTCTGACTAGGAAAATGGTTCTAGATGATGACCAGCATCTCTTGTAAGAAATGCAATAGAATTCTGGCTTCTGGAACTTTCACATATTTCTCCATCGAATATATTTCTTCGAAAATTCATTAAAAAGTGAGATGCTAGTCTTCTGTTAAGAGTTCTGATTCGGGAAAAGATTCGAGATGATGACCAGCGTCTCTCGCAATGCAATGCAAAAGAGTTCTGGCCTCTGGAACTTTCTCGTATTTTTCCATCGATTTATTTTCCTAAAAACTCCAATAAAAAGTGAGATGCTAGCCTTCTGTGGAGAGTTCTGGCTTGGAAAACAGTTCTAGATGATGAAGAGCATCTTTTACTGTAAAATGCAAGAGTTCTGACCTCTGGAACTTTCTTATCATTTTCCATCGATTTTTCTTCCTAAAAAATCCAATAAAAAGTGATGCTAGCCTTCTGTGAAGAGTTCTGACCTAGAAAACATTTCTAGATGATGACGAGCATCTTTTACTGTGAAATGCAAAATAGTTCTGGCCTCTGGAACTTTCTTGTATTTTTCCATCGATTTTTCTTCCTAAAAAATCCAATAAAAAGTGAGATGCTAGATGATGCCCTTGAACCTTCATCCTTAAAAGGTAGGCGCGTCTATTAGCCTTCTATACAGGGAGTATATTTGTTACTATCACTCTTTGTAATCTTTATCTCTTCGGTACAATATACTAACTTGCATACATCCACATAATTTAGGTGAGCCATTTTACGGTGCCAAATATCTAAACTTTCAGTGCTAACAGCAGTAGTGGCAAATGCATCACCTCCAGCAATATTCAACTTGTACATATTATTAATAAGTTTGGCCGTTGCTACTAGTTTCCTTTCTTTATTGTAAATGGAAGAATGGAAGTTAATCTGACAACCATTTTTCACTAATTGGCTGACCGATAATAAATTGGTACTCAGTGCAGGTATAAACAATATATCTCTCACCTGTACTGGGTTTACTTTACCCTCATGACTGCAGAGATTGAGATACATGTTTCCCATCTTCTGTACGATTATTATCCACCTTTATACTTTGTATCGGACGTGTTTTGAGCTCATATAACCAATCGTATCTTCTAGTCGTATGCATAAAAGCACCAGAATCTACATAATTCATGATCATCCATAGAGGTGCTAGCTAAAAAAAAGGACAGCATAATTTTTGTTTATATTGGAATTATTTTTATTACTGAAACAATTCTTACTGAGATGCCTTAATTTGTTACATTTGTAGCAACGAGGACCTCTGGGTTTATTATGTGGAGTGTTGGGATTTTTGTTTAGATGAATACTTATGCTTTGTGTACAATGCGGTAGTGTCAGATTCCTTGTTAACTTCTTGTAACAACTTTGTTTTGATAAAATCGGCACTAATTGTTACTTTCTATCTCCATAATCATCGGTTTGTACTGGTTGGGTAAACCTGCTAACATCAGGGTTCCAACTGTTCCAAGCCACTCTTCATCAACTCTTAATCGAATATTTCTCAGCTTATGAGCAGAAGTAACTAATTTGTTTACATACTCCTCAATGTTAGCATAACTATCGAGATTAGTGTTGATCAAGTCTCGCAATAAAGCTACTTTCTTTGTTAAGTCGGAGTCTTCAAAAGCTGACTGGAGCTTCGCCCACACTTCCCGTGCCTTCGCCCACACTTCCCGTGCAGTCGTTGTGTAGCGAGCTACCGGAGTAATGAAAAAAAAAAAAAATTATATAACGATACGATTTATATTAGGGAGTCATCTAGTGACCGGTGATGTGAAATTCATAATTCGTTTGAACGGAAAGAGTACAGAATTAAACATGTAAAGGGCAACCGGAGTAATGAAAAAAAAAAAAAATATATAACGATACGATTTATATTAGAGAGTCATATAGTGACCGGTGATGTGAAATTCATAATTCGTTTGAACGGAAAGAGGACAGAATTAGACATGTAAAGGGCAACCGGAGTAATGAAAAAAATAAATAAATTATATAACGGTACGATTTATATTAGAGAGTCATCTAGTGGCCGAAGATGCGAAAGTCTTAATTCGATTGAACGGAAAAAGGATTGAATTAGTTGAGCAGTTTTGACATAGGTGGCAGTAAACTATATGAAAAAAATTATCAGTCGAGAAAAAAAAAAAAAAAAAGTAATTACAAGAAACTAATAAAAAATAGTGTATAAAATGGTAAATTATAGTTGTAAATATACGTAAATGTATATGAAAATGTATATATATATATATATATATATATATATATATATATATATATATATATATATATATATATATATATTAATCGTTGTGGGAAAAATAATATTTATAAATGAATCGATTATAGTAAAAAATTGATTATCTGTATAATGCCGCATGGCAATTATTTGGTTTAAGACAACTGTTTAAGTACTGTTTATTTAGAGAAAATTCAATACGAAGATTAATCAATAATATCTAAGTAAAAGCAAGCACTTATATATATATATATATATATATATATATATATATATATATATATATATATTAATCGTTGTGGGAAAAATAATATTTATAAATGAATCGATTATAGTAAAAAATTGATTATCTGTATAATGCCGCATGGCAATTATTTGGTTTAAGACAACTGTTTAAGTACTGTTTATTTAGAGAAAATTCAATACGAAGATTAATCAATAATATCTAAGTAAAAGCAAGCACTTAAATAATATCAATGATGAGATAGTATTATTTGAAACGCGAAAATGCCGGAAGGTAGATTTTGTACTTTGAAAAGAAGGGAGACTGCAACGCCTCCGGGTGGGTGATTTAGGAACTAATTAGGCTTTGGCGGACAAAAGTTTTAATAAGATATACGAGGAATTACTTGGGAATGTCATGCGTAATTGTTGAAATTCTTTGTTGAAAGTTTTAGTGAAGAGGTTTCAATGCTTAAAAGTATACATGGGCATTGCAAAAGGTAGAAAATTGTGTTATTTGGGGGGGTTTGAATTGTGCGGTTGGCATTACGGGGAGGTTTTTGATTGGATAGAGACACGGGTGGAGCGCGGATGGCGGGGGGATAAATACGAAAGGCGCCAATAACTCTTGCACTTTTTTGGGGGATCTCGTCAGGGGTGGCGGAGACGTCGTATATTTCTGGTGAAACTGTTTTTTAGAGCATTTAGTGGGACTTAGTCGTGATATATGTGTTGGGGTTCGCGCGTTTTCTTGTTTTAAGGGGATGTTTGATTTGGGAAGTAACAATTCGCGGAAATAGTGGTTAATGTATAGTTATTTGAATTGGAGGGATCGCCATTTTGTGAAATTGAATTTGGTTCGTGTTTGGTTGTTTAGAATGGGATTGTTGGGAGTAGTATATTTGAATAATAATTAGTAAAAGGTAAATTACATTTCGGGACGCGATCGACATAGGTTAGGACCTTTACGTGAATGAAGACACCTTACATTGGGCTGGAATTAATACACGCATACACTTGTGAATTGATATCAGCCTTGTACCGTTGAGCCTGGCGGTGCACACGTAAAGCAAATGCTGTCGTTTTATCATTTTTAGTATGTTAGAAGTAGGAATTAGGGCTGCGGCGTACTTAGCTAGTATTCCCGTAGGAAACCCAAGGCGATGTGCTTTGGTTATGGAGGGGTACCTAACGGTGATAACGACTCCATATTCCTCTATATTTCGCTAGTAGCCGATAACTTTTGAAGCGAGCGGCAATCTGATTTTCCCTGGAAACAGGATCGGATAAGCTTCCTGGATGTGGGTGACTGTTCGTTCTGTGATAGGTAGGCACCGTCGAAGTGGAGCCGTCCAATTCGGGCCAGGATCAGAACTTACGGAGCTCACAGTTCAGTCTTATGTATTTATTTATATACGAGTATACACTAACTATAATCTCGTTAGGGTTTCAGTTCACATCCCTTAGCCTCGGCTCGTGGACTGAGACAAGCACACCGTGGTAGGGATTACACAAAGTCAAGTTTCACGAACTTGCCCCCAAAGTTAGCTAGAAGGAAAACACAACTCACCACACGATTAAGCAAAATACAATGGGTTTGAAAGGTAAATACAGGAATTAGATTCTGTAGGTAGATAGGTAGGTACACTCATTTGTTTAGTGAAAATCTTAGGCATCACAACGAACGTAGGAAACCTAGTCTATTTCAAAGTCTGCTTAGTAAAATTTATTAATATCATGTTCTATATTGATTGATCGTGCGGTTTTAGTCGGTTCAAAAAGGAGCCATAGGGACTGTTCGATGGTATGTAGGTAAACTACTATTATTAATATCATATTCTATATCGATTTATCGTGCGGTTTTAGTCGGTTCAAAAAGGAGCCATAGGGACTGTTCGATGGTATGTAGGTAAACTACTATTATTAATATCATATTCTATATCGATTTATCGTGCGGTTTTAGTCGGTTCAAAAAGGAGCCATAGGGATTGTTCGATGGTATGTAGGTAAACTACTATTATTATTATCATATTCTATATTGATTGGTTGTGCGGTTTTAGTCGGTTCAAAAGAGCCATATGAACTATTCGATGGTATATAGGTGGGCTACTGCTGCTGTAGTTCACGTAAGAGTGGTGATACAGTGTGTAAAAATGGTGGAAGTGAGACCTACAGTGAAATTTTAGTGATTCTTTTAAGAAGTGTTGATTGTGTACAAAGCCGGGTTATAAATAATCAAAAGTAACCACACCCAAGACTAAATATTAATTACACAAAAACTTGGGTAATAACGCCTACGATATCTGCTAATAACTGATTGACCAAGAGTGATTTTTATATTTGAATTCAGTGATTATCTCTCTTTGCATGTGTTCGAATCAGGGTTCAAAGAGCCATCTCACGGTAGTTGGGAACCTTATCCAAGTGGATACTGCTCGAATCTAGAACCCCGGGAGTTTAATTCCAGTATACTAAAACCCTATATCATGGGTCAGTTATACCAATTCGTTTATGTGATCTGAGAGTGTATTATACTTTACAATAAACCTTTGAAACCACATTATTCTGAAGTGAATTGGTTACTAGCACCTTTTATAAGAATACCCAATATATGTTAATGTCCGAGCTGTGTACAGATTCAATTTATCGTTTAACATTCTAAAAACAAGTGAAGTATCACACCAAAATCCATGTTATTCGTGAATAGTATTTAAAGCGGCTTGAGCGAGGGGCGCTGTAGTTTGCTATAATAGCTAGCAGTAGGAAAAGAATACTCCTTTGTTAGTTTCATAATAAAACAGTTTGTGTTAATATCCAAGCTGAGTACTGACTCAATTTATCGTCTTACATTTTAAAAACAAGTGAAGTATCACACCAAAATACATGTTATTCGTGAACAATATTTAAAGCAGCTTAAGCGTGGTGCTGTAAGTTACTACGGAAGCTATTATAATCAAAACATTATGGCAGTAAGATTTGTATGTTCTTCTGTCAGGTTCATGTTTACTCTAAATAGAGTATGGGGAATTATATTTACCGGATGTCTCGGTATAATAGGGGGAAGATGTATGAAAATCTTCTAATGCCTATTTAGACATAGGAAGGACCATGATATACCTATATACAATACAAGTGGAAGGGTCCTACTGTGGCTGGCGTGATATGGGGCCACCACCTCGGGGGGAAAATCCAATATAACTAGGTACTATTGTTTAGGGGTCACCACCTCGGGGGGGAAAATACCTAACTAGGTACTTTTGTGAAGGAAAGTAATAGTGAGCAAACACTTTGGGGAGGAAACCTCAGAATAAGCAGGTACCTTTGTGTGGGAAAGTGAGCGTCAATAAAGTAGTAGTCCAAATGAAGTTATTAAAAACATCTAGATATAACCTATATATTCTTGTCGTTCAAAGTACTAGTTTAAGGGAGTAGGCATTATAGGAAGAAGAATTAGTAAGTTCTAATCAATAAAGAAGTAGTCTAAATGAAGTTATTAAAAATGTCTAGATATAATCTACATGTTCTTGTCGTTCAAAGTACTAGTTTAAAGTAGTAAGCATTATAGGAAGAAGAATTAGTAAGTTCTAATTCAATTGATATTACTATAATAAAATTGTTATGAAATAAGTAGTGAATGATTAAAGCGGTGAACTGCAGGTACCTACGTGGTTGCAAATAGTTATAGGTATCTAAATAAACGAGGTAAATGACCGGAATGCTTCAGTTCCTAATAGATATTTTCTAGCATAGGTTATTTCCATCCGCTCCCATAAAAGTCACTAAAAGATATTACGGAGATTATGGAGGAAGGAGTTTGTTGGCTACATGTTAGGTTGAGGCGAATGAATTAGTATAGGTTGTTTTCATCCGCTCCCATAAAAGCCACAAAAGGGTATTACGGAGAATATGGAGGAAGGACTTTGTTTGTTGCATGTTAGGTTGGGCCGAATGAATTAGTATAGATTGTTTCCATCCGCTCCCGTCAAAGCTACTAAGAACATTAGGTTAATCCGGAAGGAATTTGTGTAGGTATAATGGAATTTGGAGGATTGTTAGTAAATACGGAAGGAATAGGTTCTAATTTTGGGATACTTGAATGAGACTTTTGTTGATGATTAAAGGAAATACTTATGTTCGTTCACGTAATATAAGTTTTACAACTACAAACGACTAGAGGGTTTAGGAAAGCTTATTTGGTTATTTCATAGTCTAATATAGTGTCATTATAAGTTTGTGTAGATTGGATAGAAACGAAATAGGTACGTAATGGTTAGGTTGGAAGGTATGTTGTAAGGAAAGTTTACTGATGAATTTAAATGATGACCTTTCGAACAAAATAGATTTAAAGTTTAATGTGAAAGAATAAATTAACTGGGATTTGCGATTACATATAGTTGGAATTAGGTTATCGTAGGTTTAAGATAGGAGTCAGCATTCTTCACCTTTATAGAACTAGGGATACTAGGTATCATGATAAGGGTTCCTTTTAAGCACTAGATTGATCACAGGCCAAGTTTATTAGAAATAAGTACAATTATTCAGTGAGTTTAAGTAGGTTAGTGAGTTATTTGGATGAATAATACATGACAACAAGTAGGTGGAATAGGAATTAGGATTGCTGTAAGAGAGGAGTAAATGAGTGGTAGGTATAGGTAGTTATCTAGGGCAGGAAATGTGAAAAGGATTGAGTGAATGAGTTGGTTTCGGAGTAGTAGTAGGAGTAGGAGGAGTAGGAGTAGTAGGATAGGGTGCAAAAAAAATGGAGGGGCATACATATGAAAAGGGGGGGGGGGGTACAGTTGCTTGTTCAATGTGATGGTAATTGACTTGCTCCACCAGCAGAATCAACTTGCTTTTAGCTTTAATTTTCTTCTGGCCGTCAACATCTTTCGAATCGGGGTCTACATATGACCATAAATCCTCGAGCTGTTCGAACAAGAAAGAGTGATATTATTTAATCGAAACTTTTACGTGTATTGGTCTGGATACGGCCCATAACCTAATGGAATAAATAAAAGATTTACAATTTTGTGAATTCAATAGCAAATTAAAGATTTATTTTAGGGTTACACTCGAATGCTTTCAAGTATAATGTAACGTTACAGATTCGAACATCTGTTACATCAGTGAGGGAGGGAAGAATGGAGTGGAGAGTTGCGTGGAGAGCAAATGACAAAGCAGGAACAAATAGGATAGAAAGAATATTCAGTTAGCTAGAAACTCAACCACATCTGCAAGCTGGTACTCATCTGGTGCTCCTACTGATTAATGGACGAGGCTCTGTTCCAGGTGTTCCTCTCGGGTTTGGAAGGCAGTTACTCCCATGAAAGCCGTATAAGCCAAATTAAAGGATGGGAAGGAGTAAACGATCCCCTGACTCTGAGGTGACAGCATGGGATGTAATCGGAAACAAACTTAAGAAGTTGATGGAAACTTACTTAATGTAGAAATAAACTTTTTAATAAAAAAAATAACCCGACTTCAATTACCAAAAAGGCACTGAAAATTGTAAAATAACTGAATTATAGATATCATTCTAAAGATAAAAAAACACGTAAGACTTTTCTGTTGAAGTCGGTCTAAGCCAGAAATACAACGTTTAAGGCCCTGTCTGGACGCAAGCTACCATAATTATGCTTATTTTTTGTTTCTAAGATTATTTCTCTCTCTCTCTAAGATTACTGATGCTAGACAGTTGTTTTTTTTTATATATACAGCTAATTATCTACTGTTCACGCACATCCAAATACATTTTGGATAAATAGAGCAGTTTCTTGTTAAAAAAATTGCAAAGAAACACTCTTTGAAATATGTCATCGCTAAAAATATTGAGATAATTGAAACGAAAAATGTATTTAAAAGAGTGTTTCTTTGCAATTTTTTTAACAAGAAACTGCTCTATTTATCCAAAATGTATTTGGATGTGCGTGAACAGTAGATAATTAGCTGTATATATAAAAAAAAACAACTGTCTAGCATCAGTAATCTTAGAGAGAGAGAAATAATCTTAGAAACAAAAAATAAGCATAATTATGGTAGCTTGCGTCCAGACAGGGCCTTAATAAGGTCGTCTACCCGTATGAACGGCACACACGTGATCGGTTGTATTTTGCTGGAAACATGGATGTACGGGTAAACTTATGATGTGACGGAAGTGGACCCTATTTACCTAACTAATTCCTATTTGGCTTGGCACCGACTCCAACAGAAAAGTCTGATGTGTTTTGTTATCTTTAGACTTAAATGTGTATTTCAGTTATTCAGTTATTTATCAATTGCATTGCAATGGCATTTTCTGACTGAATGATAGTGATAGGGAGTATTATTCTGTAAGTAGTGATGCAAGCTTCGATAGGAGTCGATCACTTGCTGAATTTCTTGTACCTTAATTTTCTGACGTTCCCAGAAATTTTAATGCAGTCTACATAAACGCACAAAGCTTTCCAGCTCATTTCCCAGATATACTGGCAACTTCTGACTGTACACATATACACGCTATTTGTATCTCGTTGTCATGGTTACACCCATTCCTACCTACTGCCCCATATTCTATACCTGGCTTTAATCTTATTATCAGAAACGATCGCGCGGTTGGTCAAGGCGGGGGTGTTGCCATATATCTACGGACGCAAATCCCATTTACTGTCATTAGTATGTCTCCACAGCCACCTGTCTATGGGGAACATCTCTTTCTAGAAATTGAACTCCTCCACGCTAAAACTCTGCTAGGTGTCTTTTACTGTCCATCATCTAATATAAACTACTTCTCCTCCTTCGAACTGTTTCCTCCCTAGTTTGGGAGAAACGGCAAGATAGCCCCAGCGAGGTGGGCAACAGTCGACCGGGGCGTTATTATTATTATTTTACATTTTTCAGTGCCTTTTTGGTTATTGAAGTTAAATTACTTTTACTTAAATAGTTTATTTGTCTATTTTATTTATTTGTCGGGTTTCGTTTTCCTGAAGGATTCCAAATAGTAATTTAATTATATCGGTTGAGTAGAATCGTGATGACCAAAATGCGATGAATGCCAAGAACTTCGAAGAAATGTCGATATGACTTCACAGATCACCGAACGAAGAAAGATCTAAATCGTAACCCACACGTTATAGAAACTACAGTAAGTCTCATAGAAAAACTGAAAAAAAAAAATCATAATGTGTCGAACCACGATATGGAGGAGCGAGGTCTCCTGTTACAGGCAAACTATTTGCTTAAGGCGAGGGTTTTCGACGACTTTAGGTATTTTTGGCATAGTGGGGTGCTTGGTTGGGGCGGGGTGCTTGGTTGGGGACCTCCACGCGGTGCACCCTGGGCAACGGAGACGGTAGCGCCTCTCTCCTAGGGCGGGAGAGACGCTGCCGTCTACGGCCAACTCCGACCGAGGCGAGGACGGCCCTGTTGAGGGCTGTTCGGAAGCTTTCCACGTGTCCCTCTGATTAGCAGATGGCACAGTGGAGAGCAAGTAAGGGGGTCATCTCGAAACCGGAGATGGCCCAGGGTCAGTCGGGGTGCGAGGGATATGCTCTATGGGTAACCTTACACCCCGGCGTCTTAAGACCCGAGACGGCGTGCGGTTTTAGTCGGTTCAAGCCCGACATAACCGCCCCCGCTGGAGACGCCCCGCTCTCCAGCGGGGGCGGTATCCGAAGGGATTTCCGCACGAAAAAAAAAAAAAAAAAAAGGTATTTTTGGCATAGTAAAGTTACCACTTGGCACCACAGCGAGGCGCTGGCGGTCCGCGTCCAGTGTTTCTCGTCAATATACAAAAAAAAGGTTAACTTGAGGGGGTGTTGTAGTAGGTATCAACACAAATAATGACGCAATTGTTATTTACACTGATATTCTAGTTGCACCTTACATAAATGGAATAAAGCTTATACTAATTATAATATTGTAATATCAGACAATCGCTCCCGTAAAAGCTTATATGAACCAAATTATGAAAAAGAGCAACAGAAGAGTGGACCGTAGGCGCAAAGCTATACGATCTTGATGGAGCCCCATATACCCATAGGGCCCCTTACACCCATGGGGTGACATAGACCCATGGCACCCCATACAACTATACGTAACCCATATGGCACACACTCCATCCCATATGGCACAAATATGTAACCCATGGGACCCATATACCCATGGGGTCCCATACACTTATGGAGTCCCATAAAGCCATGGGTTCAATATACCCGTGGGCACCATTAAGATCCGCAGAGCATCTGGGTCCATGCAAGATGTTACCGGGCAGTCGCTCCCGTAAAAGTCACAATGAACCAGGTTATGGAAAGGAGAGGTAGAAGAGCGTACCCTGGGCTCCAAACTGTAAGCTTTGGATGCAACCGGGATTGGAGCTCGGATTCATGAGGTTAGGCCCAAAGCAAAAGCTTCATCAGCAATGAAAACAATATATAAGGTGTCATAAAATTAGGTCTCTGAATTTGGTGAGACGACTTGTTATCGACAAAATATGTATTTGAAACAAAACAAAAAAAAATCGGCTAAAATAAAAAAAAAAAAGAAAAAAAAAAAACCAAAAATGAAAAAAAAACACGACCAGCGTCACGTGACGGGACGAGCCCGTGACGCACGTGGTAGGCGTGCAGTCCTCCTCGCAGTATTCTCCAAGCGGATGTGTGGGAAATACCTAAATCGCGACCAGCCTCACGTGTGTACGTCGCGTCATGTGACGCTGATCGCTGGTGGTGTTTTTTTTTTCATTTTTATTTTTATATATTTTTTTTATTTTACCCGATGTTTTTTTTTGTTTCAAATACATATTTTGTCGATACCAAGTCATCTCACCAAATTCAGAGACATAATTTTGTGACACCTTTTTTTTTTTTTTTTTTTTTACGTGCGGAAATCCCTTCGGATACCCCCCGCTGGCCAGCGGGGGTGGTTATGTCGTGTCTCGACTAAAACCGCACGGTGTCCTCCCCAAGTGTCCGTTGCCGGGCACCCCGGCTATATAGATATTCAGGTGCAGTCTTTGGTATCGTTGAAGGTGCATGTCACTTTAAATTATGTCGCTGGTAGGTACTGTTCACAATATGTAGTACCACCATTCGATATACGTCTATTAGTGCCAATGTCAATCATTACAAATTCTTGTATTGAATCGCGACTAATGTCATAAGACATTTAATGCTATTAAAATGCCGACACATGACTTAGTTTTAATATTTATCTACGCCCATGCTTTAAATCCTCTATAAAAGATTCTGAAACAGTTAGCTTATTGCCAACATTAATACATCCAATGTCCTAATAACCATAATAACATCCGAACGGGTGTTATAATGTTGTATGAAATTTCATAATAACACTCCTTTCGCTTTTTCAATGTCTTCCGCGCAAAGGGTTACTCATCAGACAGCCAAATTCTTACCACTCGATGCGTGGAATCTGCATATGACTTTCAAAAAAAGAACTGTCATTCACGCGCGTTGCATTGCACTACCACAGCGGCGGCACGCCGTAAAAAAAATTAAAGCTTATTCGTTCAAATTCGAATTCCCGCTATTTTTCTTCGCTTAATAGCGAATTGCAAATTGTTGCAAATTGTTTTGTTTACTTACGAAAATGAGCGATTTAAGTTTTTATAACACACCTCCAGACATTTTGAATGAAGCAAAGGACATTTCTAACAAATTACTACCGGAAAAATCTAGAAAACAGTATGAAAAGGCGTACCAAGATTTCATGAATTGGAAAATATCAAAGGGCAGTACATCATTCTCTGAAGATGTATTATTAGTTTATCATGGGTGTAGATAAAGTCTTGTATGCAACTGTATAATTAGGTATTAAAACACTCATGTGATACTATTATCACACTCAGCTTCGCTTCGTGTATAAATATAAACCCACATTCATGTTTTAATACCCCTCATTATACCACAGTTGCATAAATAACTATTGTGCAATGTGTTACTCATAACTACTTATTTATTTACACAACTTATACTTTACAGAAAACAGTGTACTTATACTACCAATGTATTCGCAAAAGTTCGAGTCTCAACTTTTTACTATTGCATTTGTACATCTTGCACATTCTCTACGATGTGGCATTTACGCTAAGTACCTACATTTAAAAATCTTATGAATTCACTGTGCATCTGTCGCAAACTGACACACGTCGACTGATTGACTCGCCGAACGCGTCATACTCGTATAGGTAAAAATAAATAAAAAAACTTTTTAAAAACCACGTTAAAAAACGAGGAGCGGGCGCTTTGAAATTTTTAAATTATTGAATATCTAAGGAAAACGATACATTATAGGATTAAAGCGCCCGCCCCACGTGTTTTAGTGTTGAAAACGTGGTTTTTAAAAGTATTTTTTTTATTTTTTATTAACTATTGACTATTTCTGATGATTAAATATGAAAATGTAAGGTGGCATAGCCTACATAAAAAATTTCAGAGCTTTAGGGTATTCAGAAGTGGTCGAAAATTAAGTGTCAATTTTTGGCTTCAGAGGGAAAGAAACAGAAACACAGACACGAAGTGAAATTAAGAAAAACGTGGTAAAAAGCGTTGGTATTTAGAATTTTCGTGGTATAATAAAAAAAATATGTAAATTTTGATAACCGTTTTTCATTCTCCTATCAATGAGCTTCATTTTGGTATCTTTTTTTTTTATCTGAATAAAACTCAAATAAAAGTGGAATGCGTTTTTGGTAAGACCAATCTTTGAGAGCAAATTCTATCGAGGAAAGTAAAAGTCATCGTGTTTCAAATAACCGAAAGTACTAGTTTGAATAGCCTAGTATAACATATATGATTTTCAAAATACAGGGACTTCTCATTTTCAAAAAATCTTAATCTAAAAACACCCTTTCTCAAGGACCCTCGCCTTAAAAGGAGGCTTCATTCCCTAACAATGTAAAACAATTTTTTTGTGTGGAATAAACTATTATTATTATTATAACTGTTACCCGCGGCTCCGTCCGCGTGGAATTCTGATTCTGCTCCCGCTTCCCATAGCAACTTATTCCAGGAATAAAAAGCGGCAAAGTGCGAGTCGGACTCGCCCATTAAGGGTTCCGTAGCAGCAAGTAACATAATAATGTTTTTTTTAAATTTTATATTTGAGTTGATGAATTGAAATGAAATTGAAAGGTGAATTGCGGTTTACGGTTTATGACTTATTAAAAAAACTACTTACTAGATCTCTTTCAAACCAATTTTCGTTGGAAGTTTATATGGTAATATATCTTTTTTTTTTTAGTTTTATCATTCTCTTATTTTAGAAGCTACAGGGGGGGGGGGGACACGCATTTTACTACTTTGGAAGTGTCTCTCGCGCAAACTATTCAGTTTAGAAATAAAACCGGCCAAGTGCGAGTCGGACTCGCCAGTGAAGGGTTCCGTAGCAGCAAGTAAAATTTTTATATTTGAGTTGATTGAATGAAAGGTAAATTGCGGTTTACGATTTATGACGTATAAAAAAACTACTTACTAGATCTCGTTCAAACCAATTTTCGGTGGCAGTTTACATGGTAATGTACATCATATATTTTTTTAAGTTTTATCATTCTCTTATATTAGAAGTTACAGGGGTGGGGGGGACACATTTTACCACTTTGGAAGTGTCTCTGGGGCAAAGTATTCAGTTTAGAAAAAAATTATATTAGAAACCTCAATATCATTTTTGAAGAACTATCCATAGGTGGATGTATGGGTTTGATGAAAAAAAAAATTTGGGTTTCAGTTCTAAGTATGAGGACCCCCAAAATTTATTGTTTTTTTTTTTGTATTTTTGTGTGAAAATCTTAATGCGGTTCACAGAATACATCTCTACTTACCAAGTTTCAACACCATAGTTCTTATAGTTTCGGAAAAAAGTGGCTGTGACATACGGACGGACAGACGGACAGACATGACGAATCTATAAGGGTTCCGTTTTTTGCCATTTGGCAACGGAACCCTAAAAAGTAATAAATTTTTTATTCTAGACTATAAATTCAGCAATTTTTAGGGTAAAAGAGTAACTAACATCCATACATCCTAACAAACTTTCGCGTTTATAATATTAGTAGGATTCGTTCTGATATCACCCACAACATCACGCCGCGCAGAGTGGTGTAGCGAATTTTAATAGATAAGTTCGAAACAACGTAATAAGCAGCTATTAGGTAGGTATTTGAAATGCCGGCTTTCTTTATTATACTTGCTTGAACTACCAATTAAAGTCCGAGGCACTCCACATATCCACCAGGGTACTTCAATAAGGGGTGTGTGTTGGGTAACCTCCTCGAGTGTCGCTCCGATTCCGATCCCGCTGCAGTCCGGGGGGAACGGAATCGGAGCGGCCGGTACACCCTGGGCGGCGGTCAATGGCTTCCCCTTCACCCCTTCATAGGGTTGGCATTGATCGCCGGCCAATACCCAACGTGGCGGGAACACATCGCTCTCCGTACTCCTCTGCTTTCAGAGGAGACAGAGGATGAGCGATGCTGTTAGTGGTGAGATGGCCCAGGGTCAGCCGGGGTGCGAGGGATATGCTCTATGGGTAACCTTACATCCCGGCGTCTGAAGACCCGAGACGGCGTGCGGTTTTAGTCGGTGCAAGCCCGACATAACCGCCCCCGCTTGCAGGCGGGGGGGTATCCGAAGGGATTTCCGCACGATAAAAAAAAAAAAAGGGTACTTCAATAAAAAGATGCCCGCGGCTCCGCCCTCGTAGATGTCGTTTATCGCGCGTAGACGTCCATACGAACTTTAGCTTATTTATTATCAAGTACCTTTTTTTTTTTTCGTGCGGAAATCCCTTCGGATACCCCCCCGCCGGCCAGCGGTAAAAAAATTCATGACATTATCTTCGAAAATTACGAACTTTCATACAAACTTTCATCCCCTACTTCAACCTCTTCAAGCCTTTTTTTTCGCGATAAAAGCTATATCCTTTCCTTTATCTCTGTACTAAATTTCATCAAAATCGGATCAGTGATTTAGGCGTGAAAGCGTAACAGACAGACAGACCGAGTTACTTTCGCGTTTATAATATCAGCATAATTATGTTCTCGACTATTAATTTTTTTTTAATTTTATTTTTTGTTTGGTGTTACGATATCGTACACACGTGAAAGTACGTTTCAACGCCTCAATATGAAGTTTTCAATCCGATAAGACTTGAAAATATGTGTACATCAGAAAATATTTGTGGCCTCCCAGTTAAAATCTAAATATTCCCAGAGAGCTAAGGGCAATCGCTGCGATCAACGAACCTACTGATAAAGATCCAATATTTGTTAGTAGGTATGTACAATTACAGGCTTAAATTATGTTAGTGTTTATAAAAAATACTATAATTCGCTAAATTCACATTAAATAATAATAACAATAAAATTAAAGTGAATGAATAAATTATTAACATAATAAATTGAATTGTAGTAACAAATCATATTAATAAAATTATAAATTATTCAATTATGTCAGATTTCAAATTAGCTATTAATTATTAAATTGTTTATACTAATATTAAAAAGGAAGGATTGCATCGTTGAAGTGGCAATGGGCGGGACTCATAGCTCGGAGAACCGATGACCGCTGGGGCGGAAAGGTTCTCGAATGGCGACCGCGTACCGGACGACGTTCCGTGGGCAGGCCCCCTACAAGGTGGACCAACGATCTAGCCAAGGTCGCGGGAAGCCGCTGGATGCAGGCAGCGCAGGACCGATCGTTGTGGAGATCCTTGGGGGAGGCCTATGCCCAGCAGTGGTCGTCGTTTGGCTGACATGATGATGATGATGATGATGAATATTAAAAATTAATTAATTAAAAGTAATACAGAAATTAAATTTTATATAACAAATTTATTCATTTAATAATAAAAAATAACTCAATAAATAATAATAACAACAATAGCAGACCTGACCCCAGCCCCACGAACCGCCGCCGCCAAATCCCCCACGAAACAAAACAAAACAACAGGTAATGTCCCGCGAGAAAACCATAACACAAATTACTAATCCTATGTATCAGATCAATAACTACATCACAACCCCCACGAGACATCAATTGCTACCCTATTCCACTCCATGAGAGACCCGGCAGCAGCGGCCCATATAACTGCAATCCAATCTGTTTGCTATCATGTTCAGGATACTGTTAAAGCTACCCCGTACTCTGTTCACTTTTACGCATTGTTGCGTAAAAGCAATCAATCTATATGTGCGTCCGCAAACATCCCAGACGCGCTACAGAAACGGGGCAGCCCCACCAGCATCCTGAACGCATTGTTGAACTGAACACGAAGGGCTCTGTACCACTTCTGAGTATATTTAGCCCACAGACTGCATGTGTAAAACGTTGTGCAGTATGCTCTAAAAAGTATATTTAGCCCACAGACTGCATGTGTAAAACGTTGTGCAGTATGCTCTAAAAAGCCGACTGACGGCGACTACAGGACTAAGTAATGTACCAACACCAGCCAAAGGACCTCAACACATCAAGTCTATCTTGTTTAGTTCCAGACCACCTACTGTCTCCATCTTCTGACCTTGGATATCATGTAGCACCAGAGTGTTTACCAAGACAAAACAAATAAGTCCAAACTCTATAGCAGGTGGGCAACCTTTGACGTGTTGAGGGCCATAGATAAAGGCGTACGATTTTAAAAACACTCATGCGTTTGAAGCATTAGAGAAGGGACTGCGCGGGTTGTGGGGTTAAGTAGCTCGGTTCTCGGAAATTTAGTCGCCATGGATCACTTCATCGGAGCGCAACGTGCATTCTACGTTAAACATTATTACAAAAATAGCGATTCGTGCGTTATTGTTCGGCGTTTATTTCGTCGTGAGTTTGGATTACATGACCTAAATCAGTGTCCGAAGGAAAGTGTGATTCGATCGTGGGTCAGAAAGTTCGAAGCTACTGGTTCGACTCTCAAACAGAAGCCTGCGGGACGCCCAAGGTCAACAAGAACGGAAGACACAATTGAACAAGTTAGCGCATCAGTTTAACGTAATCCTGCTCTATCTTAACTTAACTTGTGGTATCCAGAACATCTCGGCTGCCCAAATTCAAAACCTAGTAACCCCTGATTTTTCCAAGAAACGTTATTTTGAATTTTTGGACTTACTAGACCCATACCTACAACCCCACGTTCTTAGAACACCCATTTTCATATCAATTACCGAAAATATTTTTTAGCATTTCGGAGCAATTTGTAAAATGGATCAAAAAGTCTACAATATTCAGATTTATAACATAGTAACTCGGTTTACAAATTTAAACCACCTAGTAACCCGACTCACATCCTAGGTTATTAATTTGTGAAATATTCTTGCTGGGCTATCAATTTGGCAACACCGCAAAAAACCGTTAGGATTGCGTCAGTAAGTCCTGTGACGCCGGCGCAAGGTTATGGTCGCTCTCTGATTTATTTTATAAAAATGAGTTTTCATCAGTTTTACCGTCCAAAAAGGATGATAAGTGCCCTAAAGTATAGTAAATTAATAATATTATATTGTATATATTAATTTTTATTATATATTAATATATATATTAATATATATTAATATTATTAATATGTAAGTAAATTAAGTATCCTAAAGGAGATCAATGTGTTGAATGCGGGGTGTTCGAAGAAAAGATGAAAAATGAGGATGAAGAAGTTTTAGAGAGCACTCGTAATGATTATAAACAGCATAAAGAAAAGGCTGAAAAAGCAATAAAGAACTACAAAGAAGATGGAGCTAAAGGAAACAATACTGTCGAACGTTATTACTCGATGGATCTTCAGAAAGTTACTTTGATACCAGATATACCGAAAACAAAAGATTCGTTCTTTTTGAGCCGTCTCGTAGCTTTTAATTTGACATTCGCTCCACTATGCAAAGACGCACAGATTAATAGCAAATGTATTGTGTGGCATGAAGCTTTGATGGGTCGAGATGCCAATAATATAATTGATGCTTTGATGGCTTTTCTTCAATCGGAAAGAGACCTGAAAGCAATCACTCTGTGGTGTGACAATTGTACTGGACAAAACAAAAATTGGTTTTTGTTTACTGCTCTAGTAACAATCGTTAATGCCGGATGCTTTAATATCGAGACTATAACTTTAAAGTTCCTCACAAAGGGTCACACTCACATGAGTGCTGACGGCGTACATGGCAATATTGAAAGAGAACTGAGGCGCCGAGATGCCATGTATGATTACGATGACTACAAATCCATTATTGCGAATTGTAGATCGCATATTGATGTAATCGAGGTGCAAACATCATACGAATGGGTGAAGAAGAAACGCATACCTAAAAAAACAACAGCTGACGATCCTCTTCACACATTTTTGCTGAACTCGGTAGTTGAGGCCAAGTTTGTAAAAGGATCTCGAAACGTTTTCTACAAGAAAGATTTTGAAGAGTCCTATAAAGAGTTAAATTTCTTGACTCAGAGATATGACTGCAAGATCCTTCCCCCTGCTACTAATAATCAACCTCGAGGTGTGAAATCAGCTAAAAAAGAAGGCATTATTTCAAAATTGGTCCCTCTGATGCCTCCAAATAGAAGAAAATTTTGGTTGGATCTCCCCGTAAGCGACAATTCCGTCGATTTGATTACTAATGGACAAATAGTGACTTTCGAAAATGTATAGAGACTTAAAAGAAATGTAGTGCTATGCTGACTTTTATCGTTTAATTTGTAAAGGTTGAATAAAATATAATGGTAAAAAGCGTAAACTGTTGTTTTACTCCTAAACACTTTGACTGTCATGAATAGGAAGTTTGCGGAAGAATTATTTCATATTTCTATATGAAATAATTCACACTTGGTTTTATGAAAATGCTTATTCAACTATAATCCCTCAAAAAAAGCAACTTGATAACCTAGTAGTTGAAGTTACTAGGTTTTGAATTTGGCATGAAAGCTAAGATTCAGTTGCTGAGACAAAAAAAAACACAGTGAGGGTTATTTGAAAGGTACAATGGGGATTTTCAGACTTTTAACTATACCAGTTTAGAATAGACTATATCCCGCATCTTTTAAAACAACAACCATGTTGATATCATTATTAATTTTGTTACGGCAAGCATTCAAAGTGAGTAACCTATTTTTTCGCTCTCCTAGACATTTTTGTAAATTCGATTTACTAGGTTTTGATTTTAAACAGCCGATCTTTGCGTCGCATTTTGTTGAAAGATCTGAAATTGCACCCGTATAAAATTCAAATTGTGCAGGAATTACAGCCAAATGATCCAATTTTACGACGAGCTTTGTTGAACCAATGTTGGAACGCTTTCGGAGTTTCAACAATATTCTGTTCTCCGACGAAGCCCATTTTCACATAAATGGGCATGTGAATAAACAGAATTAATATAAATATTATTGATTGAATATTTGATAATAATATGAAATAATACTGGGCTGTAGAGAACCCACGTGCAAAACATCAAAAGCCTCTGCATTTGCCGAAAGTAACCGTTTGGGCGGCCATGTCAGCGCACGGAATTATCGGACCCTACTTCTTCGAAAATCGTCAAGGCCAATCTGTCACTGTAAATTCTGACCGATACATAGCCATGTTCAGGGATTTTTTCTTTCTACAACTGCAACAAGATGGCGCGACATGCCATACAGCTAATGCCTTGAAATAATACGACAATGTTATTATAGTACAATTTATTAAAAAACAAACTTAAATTTAAAAAAATAGTACATTATAATTAAATCGTTAAATTTGCAATTGTTACAAACTACGAAAGTTAAATACAACGAAATCAATGAGACACTCGAGCTTGAATTTGGGAAACTAGTCCATCGATATTTGGATTAATTCCACTGATATACATAAAGAATTTTCCAAATTATCGTCAGTCAGTCTTGTTGATTTATTAACTTTCATCAATGAAAAGAACTGTTCGCATTTATAAGTACTGCCAAACGCACAAATCAATCTTCTTGCGAATTTTCTAAGCTGCGGAAAATTGTCTTCTTCTAGGTTTTTTTTGTAGAAATCGCACCACTCTACGTCTTCAAATTTGGATTTTAGGAGTGAGTATTACATTTTGTAGGAGTAGCAAATAAACTGAAACAGTCTTCCATGTTTTTGAAGTCGCTAAATCTGTTCGAAAATTGGTCCAACAGTAACTTGAGTTCTTCAGCATATTGAGCATAAGCAATATTTGCATACGCAGAGAGTGTGTTGAAATGGTAACTGTTACCAGACAGCATCTGTGACTCCTACGAGCGTAGTTTGATCTGAAACGCTTTCAAATGGCTGTACAAATCATTTACTAACTGTCCTTGTTTTTGAAGTTCAAATCATTCAAATAGCCTGTAAGATCGACCAGAAATGCTAAGTCACATATCCATTTTGGGTCACTTAATTCAGATATTGGTTTATCTTTTATTTTCATAAAGTCTGCTATCACATTTCTAAGCTCGTAAAACAGTTTTAACATTTTTCCTTTGCTCAGCCATCTGACTTCACAATAATATGTTATGTCGTTATATTTAGCTGATATTTCTTCCAAAAACGCCTTGAATAGACGATGGTTAAGTCCTCGGCATCGAATAAAGTTGATGGTTTTTACTACCACATTCATAACATTCTGGAGTCGAATGGACTTAGAACACAAGTTCTGTTGGTGGATAATGCAATGAAGGACTATCAAATCATCTTTTTGCACATTTAATTCTGTTGCTTTTTCATTCAAAATTCCGATGAAACCTTTACGTAAGCCGACCATAGAAGGTTCAAAACCAGCCATATGGTCATTCAATGTTGTTTTTATATCATTAGCCATCATTTCTATACGTCGAACAACAGTTCGTCTTGACAAACTATTTTTTTCAAATTCATTTCTCTTTTCAGGACACAAAATACTGCAAACTTCTAACACTCCTTGATAAATGCTCCTTCAGCAAATGGTTTTAATGCCTTTGCAAGTTTTGAGCTAACTATAAAACTAGCTTTCACAACATTATCAAGTTGTGTTCTTTGTTTATGAAACATTTGTTGCTGTTTTTCCAAATTTGCGGTAAGCTTCTGGATTTTGTCTGTTCTTAATTCCGATTCCAATCCTGTCAGTGAGTGCAGCGTAGCATGCTTAGTTGAGTAATGCCCCTTTATATTTAATTCTTTCATTACTGAAATGGATTCATTACACAGCAAACAAACAGGCTTACCATTGTGCAAGGTAAAAAGAATTCTTCAGTCCATTTTTCTTAAAACTGGCGACCCTCTGTATCTACTTTTCGTTTCTTTCCACCAGATATCATTTTTGTTTACTTTTCGTTCAAAAAACTTAATAAAAAACTATAGTTAGTAACCACTCAAGATGCACACAAAGTCACAAAACAAGTTGATGGCTCGAGCAGTTCGCTAGGTATCGCTTATCCAAGTTATCACCTCGGTAGCTCAAATAGAACTGAACTAACGTTCGGGCCATCCACCCGCTTATATAGGCAAAATGAAGGAATAATCTGGAATAAACTAGTTTGAATAATTGAGAAGCAATCTTTTTATGTGTCGCCCGTGAGGCGGCAAACCTCAAAGAATTTGATCGAGCAAGCCGAGTGGCGGCGATTATCAAAGAGATAGGCGGCAAACATCAAAGGATTTGATGTTTGCCGCGCCTCACTGTCACTCCCGTGAGTATAAGTACCTTTTTTTTTTTTTTCGTGCGGAAATCCCTTCGGATACCCCCCCCCCCCGCGTTTATGTCGGGCTTGAACCGACTAAAACCGCACGCCGTCTCGAGTCTACAGACGCCGCGCCGGGGTGTAAGGTTGCCCATAGAGCATATCCCTCGCACCCCGACTGACCCTGGGCCATCTCCGGTTTCGAGATGGCCCCCAAATGTAATATTTTTTTAATTGGGTTTTTTCAAAATGTCTCGCGGGCGGGATCACATCTTACAGCGGGCCGGATCCGGCCCGCGGGCCGGATGTTGCCCATATATGCTCTATAGGTTTATATTGTTTAGCTTAGGAGTTCCTATGGCCACCTTCCTACTTCATCATCAGATTCTGAATATCATGTCACATCAGAGCTTTTTTCAAGACAAAAGAAATGATGATGGTTGTTATGTAGGACTCGAATCGACCAAAACCGCATCTATATGTGCGTCCGCGAACATCCCAGACGCGCTACAGAAACGGGGCAGCCCCACCAGCATCCTGAACGCATTGTTGAACTGAACACGAAGGGCTCTGTACCACTTCTGAGTATATTTAACCCACAGGCTGCATGTGTAAAACGTTGTGCAGTATGCTCTAAAAAGCCGACTGACGGTGACTACGGAACTAAGTAATGTACATGTAATAAGTGACACTGCCACACATTGTCACTATATTGTTCGTTGTCGAAATATTTGGGTCATTAGGTAATAATAACTTATGCAAAGTTTGTGGTGATTTAAAAGTATTTATTGTGTTCTAATTGCAGTACAAGCTTTTAAAATCAGCACATCCCTTGCAAAATTACTATTTTCTTTTTAGTACAACTTTTTTTTTTTGATAAAAGCTTGTTTTTACAAAAAAAAAACAAGTTGAATTCCTGAGACGAGCTCAGCCGAATACAAGGGATTTTCGATTTTGGTTTTTTTTTTTTGCGATTTTTTCTTTATCTTGCAATGGTTCACCCCAGCACGAATCTATTACCGAAAACAGCAACTCGATAGCCCATCTCCTTCATACCCAAAACCGTTACAGAAAATTGGCAACGACGACGTCGACGACAACTCGATAGCAATCTAATAGCAATCTAAAGAAAATCCCTAAAAAAAATATTTAATCTATTTTCAACTTTTTAGGGATTTTCTTTAGAATTTGCTATCGAGTTGCTGTTTTCGGTCATAGATTCGTGCTGGGGTGAACCATTGCAAGATAAAGAAAAAATCGGGAAAAAATCGCAAAAAAAAAAAACGCAAAATCGAAAATCCCTTGTATTCTGCTGAGCTCGTCTCAGGAATTCAACTTGTTTGTTATAATAATGTCATGTAGGAGTTTTGGCGCCCACACGTTTAGGTGTTTCATTTTCTATTTGTGTAATTTCTAGTTTTTATGTGTAAAAATGGTGGGTTTTTAGACATAACGTCTTCGACAACATGCACAAGTGTAGGAAAGTGGCATATTTACCGTGAATTGTGATTTTCCGTGTTGTTTCCAACACTCCAAAGAAGCCTTTAGCAAAAGCCTCCACTACTTTAGTAGCGCAGGACTAACTTGACTATGACTATGAAGGACTTTACTAGACCTTGTCTAAATGACGAAAACACTGCATTATATTGAATTCATATGCAAATTATTTGATTTATCAAATTACTTGACACTGGCATTCATTACATATTTCCCAAGTTTCTATGGATTAGGGTGACAGCTTTGCTACAAAGCCCTATTAAAAAAATAGTCATGTAGCACCAGAATGTTAACCAACACCAGCAAAGGACCTCAACACATCAAGAATATCTTGTTTAGTTCCAGCTACTGTCTCCATCTTCTGACCTTGGATATCATGTAGCACCAGAGGGTTTACAAAGACAAAACAAATAAGCCCAAACTCTTAGGTTTATATTGTTTAGCTTAGGAGTTCCTATGGTCACCTTCCTACTCGTCACCAGACCTTAATACCTTGTATGTAACACCAGAATTTTTTTCAAGACAAAACAAATAAACCCAATCTCGATAGGTTTATCTTGTATACTATAGGAGTTCCTATGGCCACCTGCCTACTTCATCATCAGATTCTGAATATCATGTCACATCAGAGCTTTTTCAAGACAAAACAAATAATGATGATGGTTATGTCGGACTCGAATCGACCAAAACCGCTCGCCGTCTCGGGTCTCTAATGCCGGGGTGTAAGGTGGCAATTTCCTCACACACCGGGTGACCCCGTGCAATCTACGGCTTTTAATGGCCTCCTCGGAACACTGTGCCTATACTAGAAATTATGATATTTAAAAAAATATGAAACATTCACGAAATAAATTCAGCTGATAATGTAAGCAACATAACTTGATTCTAAGGAGGAACGAAGTTTGCCGGGTCAGCCTGTCGGCTTAATTAAAAAATCGAAACAAATTATTTTGCACAATATTACTAACATGAGACTTCCTCGTTGGTCCCGTGTCACAACACAACGTTGTGCTTATGTTTACGCGCGATAGTGAGATCGTGGGTCCGATGTCCAAGTCAAGCAAAAGAGTTATTATTATTTTCATTTTAAGCAGCTGCATGGAGTCTGAAAACATTGCCTATAAAACAAGTAGTAAACTAGAGGGCTTTAGTAGGCTAGGTTTACGAGTAATCGTCGACCAACTTAAAAAATCTATTTGGAGAAGTAAAAATTTCATAGAAATTTCAATAAAAAATACCTTAAAATTACATTATATTATAGATAACGTTGATAGTTGCGTTATTTATGAACTATTTAAAGATATAAAACAGGTGGAATTAATAAAAAAATATTTAAAGAATCAAGGTTGCTTCGTTTCATTGCAGAGTTCCTATGACCACCTTCCAGCTCCATTAATCAGACCTTGGTTACCATTGAAAGACAAACTTCTCGTCAAGACGATTCAAACGAGAACAAACTCGATGAGGTTGTGTTGTTTTATTGCGAAGTTCCTATGGCCACATTCCATCTCCATCATCAGCAATATTGTACTCTTATGCAATTTACACATGTATGCAAAATTTCAGCTCAATCGTTAACCGGCAAGTGGATCAAATTTAATTTGCAAGATTCGATGATAAACATCGGACAGGTGAAGCTAAATAAAATCATAACATCTTTAATATTAATCATCCTTAAATTTTATGAAATAACAAAAGTCAAAAACCATTTATTCTGTATAGACCATTAATACGCCACTTACAAAACGTCATAACAAAATTTAATCAAATATTTGGCAAATGGACCACCGGTTCGAAACGCGGCCCTGTCCTGAGAAGACTCCGGCAAGAAACTCAGCGGGCTGCTTTTTTTTTGGTCTATTTACAAACATATTTACTTAACCTAAGTACAATATTGCATTTGAGTAGCATAGAGAGAGAGCAAACAGTTCATATCCAAGCTTGTTTGTCGTCTAAATAGTCTTATTAGTAGCCTTTTTGGCAGAGTTTACTTTTAATTTGGCTTTTAAATTTATGAAGAGGTAGATTCTTCATTTCACTAGGAAGCTTGTTGTAGAAGCGTATACAGTTACCCTGAAAGGAATTACTAATCTTGTGGAGTCGACTATTACAAACCACAAAAGTTACAACATAGAATACTGAGCGCAGCGAGGGATTTAATTAAAGTTCATAGCCTGAAGGAAAAATAATTTGCTCTCGAGTCATATACTCTACTTTCATCCCCTTTCTATGAGAAAATAAATAAGAGAGGGTGTTGTATGTAATTAATTCATATATTTAATTTAAAAAAGACATGTGATTATACGTAAAAACAATTACATATTTAT
This sequence comes from Cybosia mesomella, assembly GCA_946251805.1. NCBI lineage: Eukaryota > Metazoa > Arthropoda > Insecta > Lepidoptera > Erebidae > Cybosia > Cybosia mesomella. Next base: position 19,432,784 of record OX276390.1, on the reverse strand, counting down.
ATTTAATACACTAGCGCAATTTTGAAAAGTAATTGTCACTGTTTTATTTGGGATCGATATTGTTGTCGATTCATTTAGTATCTGATTGCTGAAAAAAAGGTACAGAATCCTTTGATGTAGAAGGACGTGGTGACAATGACATGGGCGAATTGTCTTTAGGTCTTAATTTAATATTTTCTACAATGCGTGTGCTAGTATTTTACGTTACCTTCTACTACAGAGCTGGATTTCTACACTTCGTGGCGCTTTAAAACCCTAAGGTCCGCTCCAGAGTCTGCCAAAAGTGTAGTGGACGATCGGCGAAAACAATGTCCTGTGTATAGCTTGCAATCGGGCAACTTCAAGTATATGGCGATTTTTAGGGGCATTAAAGTTTTTTTTTTCCATAACATGTTTGAAGCACTTTCCATTTAGATACCTTTTTTTTTACGTGCGGAAATCCCTTTGGATACCCCCCCTGCCGGCCAGCGGGGGCGGTTATGTCGGGCTTGAACCGACTCAAACCGCACGCCGTCTCGAGTCTTAAGACGGGTGTAAGGTCATAGAGCATATCCCTCGCACCCCGACTGACCCTGGGCCATCTCCAGTTTCGAGATTCCCCTCGGGTTTGGGAACCACGGTGTCCCTGTCTTGCCCCGGTTTGGGGGAGGGGCGCTAGTCGCCCCGCCATCTCGGCCTGCTTCTGCTGGGGTGACAGGCGGCCTCACCTGCCACCCCCAGGCTTGCGCTCATGGAGGACGGAGGTCGTTAAGCGACGGCGGGCCAGGAGCTCGGAGGGCTATTAGATGTTATAGGAGAGGGACGCAAGCTCTGATATTTTACCACGCTTTTCTTAGTTTCACTTCGTGTCTGTGTATCTGTGTTTCTTTCCCTCTGAAGCCAAAAATTGACACTTTTCGACCACTTCTGATCACCCTAAAGCTCTGAAATTTTTTATGTAGGCTAATGCCACCTTACATTTTCATATTTAATCATCAGAAAAAAATAAAAACATAACTTTTTAAAAACCACGTTTTCCTTCCGACCAACACTAAAAAACGTGGGGCGGGCGCTTTAATCCTCTAATGTATCGTTTTCCTTAGATATTCAATAATTTAAAAATTTCAAAGCGCCCGCCCCACGTTTTTTGGTGTTGGTCGGAAGGAAACGTGGTTTTTAAAAAGTTTTTTTCCACTATTCGTTTGTACTGGTCACTAACGACGAATGAATGATCAATTTTGTGTCTGTTAAATTAAAGTAATTTAACTGAATGTTTTTGGCATCATTGATTTTTATTTTTATAAGCTCGTTACTACGACAAGCTCATGTATGCCAAATATTAAAGCCACCTGTAACAAAACAGAATGGAAATCAGACAAGTAGGTACAATACGTACACGTTTTAAAACACTGTTTATAGATTACAATGGAAAAACTAAAAGATACATACTTTTGTTGCGAGTAATTCCTTATCAGGCGCGTCATTTAAAAGTCTCAATTTCATCTCAAGGGTGGAAAGTAATTTTGTAAAAATTTTAAGTTTTGTCATGGAGTCCATGATAAATAAGTTACGTCGTAATGTCTTGATACCTTGACGCTTTTTTTGGGGTTCCGTTGCCAAATGGCTAAAAACTTAACCCTTATAGGTTCGTCATGTCTGTCTGTCTGTCCGTCCGTATGTCACAGCCCCTTTTTTTCCGAAACTATAAGAACTATGCTGTTGAAACTTGGTAAGTAGATGTATTCTGTAAACCGCATGAAGATTTTCACTCAAAAATAGAAAAAAAGCAATAATTTTTAAATACTTAGAACTGAAACTCAAATTTTTTTCATCAAACCCATTCGTGTGGTATGTTTATCGACAGGTCTTCAAAAATGATATTGAGTTTTCTAATATAAAGGGATGAAATAATAATTAATGTTGTGTGCTGAATCTGTATGGTAGACGTACGAGTATCTATGACACAGATTTAGTGTAATCTGATATTCATTATCATTACAATGTTAAAATATTAGTTTTACGATAAACGAGACTAGACGCTGTTTATGAGGTGACTTAAATAAGTCATCTCACAAACAATAGCTCGATGTTAACGAAAGGTCATTCATCCTAGGCATTCTTGTCTTGACACCTCTTTTGATGACGCCATTCACGGTCACGTTTGATTAACAGTCAGCAACTTAAAAAAGCTAAACACTCACTAGGCATTGAAAATACCGTCAGTTGTTATTTTTTTTAATCATTATCAATCTTTTTAACATGCTTTTATTAGCTTCGTATGTGTGTTTGAATTTGAAGGAATCTCTGAGCATTTAAAAACATTGATTGGATTGATTTGAAATTTTGCACACTCATCAAGAACCGATGACAATACAGTAATTAATTGGTTTAAATAAAAAAAAGAACCGACTATAAAAACCAAGAAGGGACTAGAGCGTGAAAAATAACGGAATTACAAATTTAATACAAAAGACCAAAACACTCATAAGACTTTTCTGTTGAAGTCGGTGCCAAACTAAAAAGGTATTAGTATAGTTTCACTCGTGTAGTCCTGCCACATCATAAGTTTCCCCGCGCAATTTAATGAAATTTGTGACACAATACATGTGGGTGGACGTCTCTATGAATTTGGCACCGACTTCAACAGGAAAGTTTTACGAGCGTTTTAAAAAAAATTAAGTATGTAATTCAGTTATTTTTCACTTTTTAGTCCCTTCTTGGTTTTTGAAGTTGGTTCCAGCTTTATATATATTTTTAATATATTTCTCCCTTTAGTGAAGTCACTGATTGATTGAACACTGAAAATTATAAGACCAAACGACATCAAATTGTTAAACGAAAAAGGACATACCTCCTTTTTATGGTCCGTTAAATATGTCAAAACCTTCTCCGGAATATAACAAATAGGTACGTTTTGATGAGAACCACATTAAAATAAGTTCAACCAAACGCGTGATGCCTACCTAATTACGGACCTCTTTTTTTAAAATTTGGCTAAGGATACTAAGCTCTTTTGCAGATTATAAAAAATACTTTTCAGAAAACCACATCAAAATCAGTTCTACCAAACGCGAGATAATCGCGGACAAACATACATACCAACATACAGATGAACCTCCTTTTGAAGTCGGTTAATAAGATAGATAGATACTCTTTATTGTACATCAACCAAAGGATACAAATGTCTAAGATACTTAAAAAAAAACTTAAATAAGTGAATTTTTAACAAAAAACAACTGCATTCAAAACCAAGGATGCACTGAATGGTGAAAAAATAATTTCAGATTTAATTCAAAAGATAAAAATGGACGTAACACTTCAGTCGAAGTCAGTGCCAAGGTGCAAAGGTCCCCTATACATACATACATACATTCAAGTACAGACAACGACAAAAGTGACTAAACAAATTCTAACTTATTAATCACTTTAGCTCTTAAAATTTTTATAATGTAATAAACAAAACATGAAATATAGTAACTTTGTCCTCTGGGAATTTAAAACTACATATGTATATGTATATTCATTATTAGGTTATGTAATAAAACGTTTGTAAATATTTAAGTGTGAATCCACTTTTGTCGTTGACTGTACAACACAGGTTACAGACGCGAGACTGTATCTAGTGAATAAAGGTGGATATGGAGGTGTATATGGCCCCAACAAGATCGGGACACTGGCGGGCTGATTTACGGACGAAGCTCGCGTGGAGTACTGATTCCATAGTAATCCAATTTCGGTTTGATTGCGTTCAGGGGTCAGCAAGTGCATAGCCGGGCAGGGGGATTGTGGTCGCAGCACTAGTGGGACCAGTGGATGTCACGCGGTGCTGCAACGACAATCCTCTTCTGATGAGGCCGTCAAGCTGAGTGCCTCCATTGTTAACATGGTACGTGTATGTAATGGTGACCCTCTTTCCTGAGACTTTACCTTTAGCTTACCATCAAGCGAAGTGAAGTCAAATTGACGTGTCCTAAATATAAAAAAAAAAAAAACCGGTTCCGCACCACAGGCATATAAGTACCTTTTATACCTTTTTTTTTTTTTTTATCGTGCGGAAATCCCTTCGGATACCCCCCCGCGTGCCAGCGGGGGCGGTTATGTCGGGCTTGAACCGACTAAAACCGCACGCCGTCTCGGGTGTACAGACGCCGGGGTGCAAGGTTACCCATAGAGCATATCCCTCGCACTCCGACTGACCCTGGGCCATTCGCAGTGTCCCCTCTGATAACAGCAGAGGATTACCTGGAGCGACCACCCCCGCGGGCCTTGAAGGCCCGCCATACCCCGACCCCCTAGTGCAATGGGGTCAACTGGCCCTGAAGAGGGCCGGTTGGTCAGACTCTTGGCCGTTGACGTTGACGCCAGCCACTCCAGAGGAGCAATCAATGATGCGTCATCGCCCACGTTGCCCAGGGTGCACCAAACTTGGAGGTGATCCAACTAGTCACACACCAAGAGATAGGTACCTTTTTTTTTAATCGTGCGGAAATCCCTTCGGATACCCCCCCCGCCGGCCAGCGGGGGCGGTTATGTCGGGCTTTAACCGACTAAAACCGCACGCCGTCTCAATATAATTTCTCGCTCGAGAAAGAGTCACGTGTCACAGTTGGTTTAGACCGGCTGATAAGCGTTTTATAGTCTAGGAGCTAGCAACCAAATTCTTAAAAAAAAAAACAATATATTTACTTACTGATTACTTTTTATTGGTTTACGTAAGTAAATACTAAAGGTAACGTGGGCGTGACCTGTATTTATTGCTTACTTAACTGCAAATGCCTTACTTTTATATACTTTTTTTTTACCATCTTTAAATTGCCGGTTGTTAAATTTAATTGTTGCATATATGCGAAACCTACAAAACAATTTTAATACATATTCCACTGGGAAACATGCACATGGTGATTGTGGAGGTATATTTCTGAAAAGTTCTATAAGTTTGCTGCCTGGATTACTTTGAACACAATTTTCAAAATTTTCTATGAAAGTGGTTTCTAAATTTTGTACATACTCTATAAAATCTTTTGGTGGCATTTTTAAGCTGCCATAAATACTAGATTGGTTGTTGAATGCTTTGTATCTAGTAAATCGATTAGTCTCGTCTAAGCCTGCAACTGATCTTGAAATTTCATCTATTAAATCATTTGAAATTTCATCTATTAAAAACGTATAATCCGAATTTTGATCATTGTTTCTGAAACCCGCAGCAATGCAATATTTCATTGCCCTTATATTATACATCGTATACAATATGCGCTTGCGACGTTGGTATGCGGGAGACACGCGCGCGAGTGTCGCGGCCCACGGCGGGGCAACCACTGAATAAGCAACCCCGGGGATGCCGCCGGCATGTACTTATAATTTCTCGCAGATCGGCGGAGTGACACCCCCCTGCCAGAAGCAGGTGTATGAAATTTCATGCTTCTGACTTTGAAAATGACAGACTTCCATACAAACGTTCATTGTTGCCACTTTAGGAGTGTAATACTTTTGGAAATTTTACAACATAAAAAACACCTATACTGCCGAAATTTCAAATTTGTAACTCCAGTTGTTTAGGCTCTGCGTTGATGTATCAGTCAGTATAGGTATATGTATAGGTGACATAAGAGGCTACTGAAACAATATTAAGCTGACATCAATCTATTAAAGCTTAGTTTGCAAGTTGATTTGTCACATCTTTTTATTAGGTACCACCATCATTCCGCCGCCACCTCCTTCTGCGAGCATGTAATGCTCGCGAAGGAGGTGGCGGAGCGCGCCCGGGAGAGACTTAGAACTCTCCCGGTCCGCCGAGCCCGCAACTTGCTCGCCGCGCGTCGCAGGCGACTCAGGCGCCGGAGGTCGCTTAACGACCTCCGTCCTCCATGAGCGCAGGCCTGGGGGTGGCGGGTGAGGCCACCTGTCACCCCAGCAGAAGCAGGCCGGGACGGTGGGGCGACTAGCGTCCCTCCCCAAACCGGGACAAGACGGGGACACCGTGGTTCCCAAACCCGAGGGGGCCATCTCGAAACCGGAGATAGCCCAGGGTCAGTCGGGGTGCGAGGGATATGCTCTATGGGCAACGTTACACCCCGGCGTCTGTAGACCCGAGACGACGTGCGGTTTAAGTCGGTTCAAGCCCGACAAAACCGCCCCCGCTGGCACGCGGGGACCCATTCCGAAGGGATTTCCGCACGATAAAAAAAAAAAAAAAGGTACCACCATCATTCTAGCACCGTGTATTTATTTTGTTGCTATTTTTTGCCGGCTATATTCCTTTTTGATCCATTGTAATTGTTTCGAATTGGATGATTTACATTGTGAGCGTATCACTTTTTAGATTTTTACATAGCAACTAACTAACGTTTTAAATAACCAGCCGTAATGAAATAATATTAAGAACACCATGTATACTCCTCAAGATACAAGCTGTGCAAATTAAATGATGTTAAATGACGATCCGGAGACTACTCCTCAAGATACCAGCTGTGCAAATTAAATGATGTTAAATGACGATCCGGAGACTAGCCAGTCTAGTTAAGTACATATTATGTAGATTACGCAAGTAACATAAAGAAAAATGGTCTGTCATGTTTTGCGATCAAGTAGTCTTCGAGTGGCCATGGTTGAGCGTTTAGACTTGTCGTTTAAGACGGTCTCCGATTGAGGTGAAGTCAACTTGTTTAACTTCAACGCAACTAAGACCCAGGCATGTCTCTCGGCTCAGCTACATACCAGATTGAAGCGCTTTAGTCAATTGAGAAACGGACTAAGAAGCTCATCAATAGGGATGCGCTAGTTGAGACTAGGCTTCAGAGCTTGGAACATCGACTTAGAGTTTTTATCAGATCCCGGGGAGTGTGCACTGGAGTTGGACAACCTAATTCCACAATAAAAATTCCTACAAGCCCCTTACAAAAACGAACAACCAGACGTACGGAAACGCGCCACTGATACATGATGGAATAAAACAATAACCAAAATAAATATTCAGGTCCGTAACTTAATTTCCAGAGACATTTGTTAGATTATTGGAATATCGACTGAAGATTGTGCGAATAGAGTTTATTGCGAAACAACTTTTTGTCGTTATACGCTGCTTCGACTGAACGATTCTTCGAATCTTTATCAATCGATGGACTGATGTTTCGCACTTATTGCCTCGCTCGGCTTATATTCCAAAAAAAGTAAAGTGGGTTACGTTTGGTTAGAACTGTGACCCCAACAGAGCGCGAGCCGAGTGAGCGAAGCGAGCCGAGTGAGCGAAGCGAGCGTCCGCGGCAGCGGCCGGCGAAGCACCGGAACCGCTAGTCCGGAAAGTTTACGGCAAGAAGTGCTATCTATGAAGAGAGATCTCTGTGTACAGTGCTTCCTATGTACCGAGATGTCTATAAACAATGTTTTGAATTTAACATTCGAAACTTCAGTCCATCGATTGATAAATATTTGAAGAATCGTTCAGTCGAAGCAGCGTTTGGCGACAAAAAGTGGTTTCGCAATAAACTCTATTCGCACAATCTGTCAGTCGATATTCCAATAATCTAACACATGTCTCTCGAAATTAAGTTACGGACCCTATTTTTTTTATCTACATACATATTTCGATAATATTAACGAATTAATCAGAACGGTTACTTGGTTAATTTGTATGCAGTGGAAGTGGGAGCGAGAGGTATACCAGCAAAATCTCTCTATAACCTACTTAAAGATCTAGGCCTATCGAGAGCTACAATAAGCTCATTACTAGGACGAATGTCTAAAGCGGCACTAGTAGGTTCTTATCAAATTTGGTTAGGCAGGGAGTGGAACTTGGGTAGTGAAGGTGACAAAAGGGGGGGACAAAATTCTAAATCTACACTTGGGTCGCAAGTCCCAGGCACTGTCCCGAGTTCCCAACTCAGCAACGCGATGGACCCGGCACCCGCACGGAGAATCCATGGATTGCTAAGAATATCGGTCTAAGTAATATAATATTGATAAAAATGTCAAATGAAAGATTACTTGCTTGCCTACCTAATTCTTTATTTTACACTACACAGTAAGTAAATACATTGAGAATTATCCATAAATACATTTTCATGTACAAACGCGGAGGCGTGGCCTCGTGGCGGCCCTGGGAATGGGAGTTTTATCGCTCGGCGTCTTGCTCACAGCGATGGTGTGGCGTGAGCGTGTGGGCTGCCGCTGCCTCCTTCTTCGAGGAAGTGATGTTCGAGAAGGTGAAGCGGGTCCGAGAGACTCCACTAGGGCCTAGGAAGCGGTGGTAAACTTAGTTTTAAGCAGATTCTGACGTCAAAAAGATGTAATTACGTTGCACTATTTTGAAAAATAAAGACTTTGACTTTGACTTTGAGTCAGATCTCTTCCGATCCGCAGAGACGCCAAGACGTGGAGGCGACTCAGTCATCGGAGGTGGCTCAACCACCTCCGTCTTCCAAGAGCACGGGACTGAGGGGTTACAGATGGAGCCGCCTGTGACCCTAGCAGAAGCAGGCCGGGGCGGCGGCGAGTTGCGCGCTCCCCCTTTTCCCAAACCCGAGAGAGCCTTCTCGAAGATGATCTCGGAGATGGCCCTGGGTCTGTCGGGTTCATACCCGTATGAACGCACAATATACCCCCACGCACAGAGTAATGGGCACTCAGTATATATACGGCCTTTCAAAATATGTATTCCAAAACACAAAACATAAGAAATTTGACATTTGACGTTTAAACGCAATTAGGATAAATTAAAATATGAGGCGTTCACGAAATAAATTCATCTGATATGGTAAGCAACATAACTTGATTCTAACTTGTAGCTCAGTGTTTAAGCAGTCGACCCTACGATCGAGAGGTCCCGGGTTCGAATCCTGGCTATTACACTACCGACGTGAACCCACTCCTAACACAAGCGATTTAGCTTAGCTGGAGGGGTTAGGGGGAATATTAGTAATTTCGGTTACTAATATTCTTCTTCAAAAAAAAAACGAGGAACGAAGTTTGCCAGGTCTAAGGCAGGCAGGCAGCTAGTGTCTAAATTAAAACTAATAGCCGGTCGTCAATGCTCAAAATAGCATGTGTGCTTTGTTTCAATAGGCCATTGTTTACTTGTCTTTCTGTCAGTTTGAATGAGGTAATCTCTGGAACGGCTGGCCCAATTTTGTAATATCGCTGCATCTCAAAAATATTTTAAAAAAAACCTTTCAAAACCAAATATTTCATTTAGGTCAGAAATAAATTCAATCAATGTTCCTACAATTAAATTCTACGGAAATACAACCAGTGGGCCTACCGCGCAAGTGTCGTCGATATCACAGCCGTCGAAATGTTGCGTTGGTCAAGGTCGACGGCCATTTTGTACCGCCCCATTGATAATCGACGCCGGCGCGGCGTAAGAATGAATGAAACGCTGTTTTTGACAGTTAAATAGCTGCCGCCTAAAAAAATTCAAATCGACGACGTCGCTTTGAAGTGTCATTTCATTACGGAACCTCATGAGCTGTCGTTTTGAATATTATTTTCTTTTCCGACGGTTGATTACAATGCCGAATGCACCTAACACTGGGCTACTATGGCTTTTATGGGGGCGACTGCCAACGATGGAATTTCGTCCTCCAACTCCTTCGTTTATTCCTTCCTTCTGAAACATACGAAAACAACAAACAACACAGCATAAACGTTTAAGTAGGTAAGGTAAAGATTAAAGAGTCTTTTAATTAGTCGCAGGTACAATAGGAGGGCAGAACCCAGTCGCCCCCATAAAAGCCATAGTAGCCCAGTGTTAGGTGCAATAGGAGGGCAGAACCCAGTCGCCCCCATAAAAGCTATAGTAGCCCAGTGTTAGGTGCAATAGGAGAGCAGAACCCAGTCGCCCCCATAAAAGCCATAGTAGCCCAGTGTTAGGTGCAATAGGAGGGCAGAACCCACTCGTCGGCAGTCGCCCCCATAAAAGCCATAGTAGCCCAGTGTTAGGTACAATAGGAGGGCAGAACCCAGTCGCCCCCATAAAAGCCATAGTAGCCCAGTGTTAGGTGCAATAGGAGGGCAGAACCCAGTCGCCCCAATAAAAGCCATAGTAGCCCAGTGTTAGGTACAATAGGAGGGCAGAACCCACTCGTCGGCAGTCGCCCCCATAAAAGCCATAGTAGTCCAGTGTTAGGTACAATAGGAGGGCAGAACCCAGTCGCCCCCATAAAAGCCATAGTAGCCCAGTGTTAGGTGCAATAGGAGGGCAGAACCCACTCGTCGGCAGTCGCCTCCATAAAAGCCATAGTAGCCCAGTGTTAGGTGCAATAGAACGGCAGAAGCCACTCGTCGGCAGTCGCACCCATAAAAGCCATAGTAGCCCAGTGTTAGGTGCAATCGGCATCATAATCAACCGTCGGAAAAGAAAATAATATTCAAAACGACAGCTCATGAGGTGCCGTAATGAAATGACACTTCAAAGCGACGCCGTCGATTTGAATTTTTTTAGGCGGCAGCTATTTAACTGTCAAAAACAGCGTTTCATTCATTCTTACGCCGCACCGGCATCGATTATCAATGGGGCGGTACAAAATGGCCGTCGACCTTGACCAACGCAACATTTCGACGGCTGTGATATCGACGACACTTGCGCGGTAGGCCCACAGATTCGCAGATTCGTAAGAATTTCGCAATAAAATATTACTCAGTGTATTGGGGCAGAAATAAAATCGGCGCCCATTAGCTATAATTATGTACTGGCCGGCGGGGGGGTATCCGAAGGGATTTCCGCATTTCCGATAAAAAAAAAGGAGTGCAGGCAGGTACGGGACCTTTTCTTACCCCGACGTGTTAGTCAGAGGCTATTATACCCTATATCCTTATCCTACTTTAATTTTTGTATGATACGCGTGAGTAAGTAAAGAATAGACATGAATATACAGGGAGTCCCACGGCGATGCCAGATGGAGGCAGTGTCTTAAATAATGTAGACAGAAAATTTTACTGAATAAAGACTTCATTTTGATTTAAAAACAATTTAACTGCATTCATAGATTTTCGAAAACTTGATTGCCACACTCGGTAATCGATCCGGCTGAAACCCGAAAAAATTACATCTTGTACTTTTATGGCATCAATCGATAGGGTCAATCATAAACATCAAATCTCTTTAACGAACAAGGTTAATCATATAAAAGGAAACCCATGAATTTTTAGTTTAGCAGGTTCGATTACCGAATGTGCTAGCGAGTTTTGAAAAGCTTTGTATGCTGTTTAAATTGTTTTTAAAATTAAAATGAAGTCTTCTTTCAGTAAAATTGTCTATCTACATTATTTAAGATACTTTCCCTCAATTTGGCATCACCGTGGGACGCCCTGTATAGTCTTGTTCTACCTGAACTTTTTGCGCATCCCCTCGATTTGTGATTCCAAAGCTAACGGAATCGATTGCATATTATGGTGAATATTTATACTTTCTTAAAAATCTTGCTTTTATGCTGGCTTTTTCTTAACATTATTATTACCACATATTATATTTATTATTTACTAGCTGTTGCCCGCAGCTTCGCCCGCTTGGAATTCTGATCCCGTTCCCGCAACCCATGGAATAAATATTATGCTATTGCCGGTATAAAAAGTATCCTATATGTTATTCCGGACTATAATCTATCCCTGTACCAAATCTCAGCCAGATCCGTTCCGACGTTTTTGCGTGAAACAGTAACAACCATCACGACACCACCAGCGTCACGTGACACGACGAGCACACGTGACGCTGGTCGCGATTTAGGTATTTCCCACACATCCGCTTGGAGAATACTGCGAGGAGAAGGACTGCACGCCTACCACTTTCTGCGGGTGCAAGAGCTCCTTACCACAGATTTTGATCCGCGGTTAAGATTTTGTAGGTGGTTAGTGGAAGATCCTACCAGATAAATTCTCTTTTTTATTGGACAGACGAGTCCACTTTTACAAGAGTGGGCTTGTTTAATATTCCCAATGCACACTGGTGGTGTTTTTATTTTATTTTATTTTGATATTTTTTTTGTTGTTTTTTTTTTATTTTACCCTAAATATTTTTTTGTTTCGAATACATATTTGGTCGATACCAAGTCATCTCATCAAATTCAGAGACCTAATTTGGTGACACCTTATATATATGATAGCAGCAACAGAGGAAAATCGGTCTAAACTATTATTAATGACAACTTTATTACAAGGTAGATCTTTACGAAATGTTGTATTTTAGCAGAATTTAGACATGGTCAAAATCCGAACCATAACTCATCACGCTGTACCTTTCTTTTTTTTTTTTTTTTTTTTTTTTATCGTGCGGAAATCCCTTCGGATACCCCCCCGCCGGCCAGCGGGGGCGGTTATGTCGGGCTTGCACCGACTAAAACCGCACGCCGTCTCGGGTCTTCAGACGCCGGGGTGTAAGGTTACCCATGGAGCATATCCCTCGCACCCCGGCTGACCCTGGGCCATCTCACCACTAACAGCATCGCTCATCCTGTCTCCTCTGAAAGCAGAGGAGTACGGAGAGCGATGTGTTCCCGCCACGTTGGGTATTGGCCGACGATCAATGCCAACCCTATGAAGGGGTGAAGGGGAAGCCATTGACCGCCGCCCAGGGTGTACCGGCCGCTCCGATTCCGTTCCCCCCGGACTGCAGCGGGATCGGAATCGGAGCGACACTCGAGGAGGTTACCCAACACACACCCCCATCACGCTGTACCTGAAAGGTAGTAAAATCCTAAATCCCGAAACTACAAAGAGTTACCTAAGCATAAAAGATAGTTGATTAGAGACGCATAAATATTTCATTAGTAATATCATCACGCTATCGGGCAGAATTGATTCCGAGGTTACATATAAACCTCTATTTCGACCAAATTGTCAATGTAAAACTCATCGGGCCCGTTGAATAAAATACGAGTTAGGATCGAGACTGCATAGGTAAACATACCTTTATTCCAACCTTAACGCGGACGAAGTCGCGGACAACGGCCATTACTTAATTTAGTGCGACGTTAAAAATACCATCTGGTGTGCAGGTTTGGATGCAAGATTTTGTGCAGGATGGGAGATGCGAATAGGGCTTTCTAGACAGTCGTTGACTTGTGGGTCAAGGGTAGCACCATGCAAAATAACATTATCAAACCAATTCAAATTCGCATAATATCCCCTATAAAATAGTACCTATCTGTCATATTTGTAGAAAAGTCAGATATCGGCAAGGAAGCGAACGTAATCCATCACATCAGTCAGTTCTTCTCTGTATTCTTATCTCCAAGATGCGGTATCTATGTCTGACTGATCAATCACTGCCGAGTATATAGATACGGTTCAATCTGATATAATCTACCTACCTCGTCCGTAATTGTACAACGCTATCGATTTATTACTAGCTCTGCTCGCGACTTCGTCCACGTGGCTTTAGATTTTTAGGTTTTAATTCTTTTCTGCGGAACCATAATTCTTTTAAGTAAAGTAGCCTATGTTGGGCCTCATAATATTTGCTTTGTGCCAGTGAAAGTCCCGTCAAATTAGCACAGCTGTTCCAGAGATTACCTTATTTAAACAGACAGAAAGACAGACAGACACAATTCTTAAAAATTGCTTTTTTGTTATATGTTTTGTACATACACTCATATGCATTTATTTATAACCTGTTATTTTAATATTACAAACAGCCACTTTAATTTTATTTAGTTGTAGAAGATCAAGCTAAGCGTACCTTGTAAATCATGTAATATGGGTTTCAAAACTAAAATCTAAGATTAAAAGATTACGATTTGCAGGGTTAGATTATTATCTAACCCTGCAAATCTTAAACAAAAATTCCTTTGAGTAATAATTCTGTGCAAAGACGAATTGATGAAATGGCTGAAAACATTGAAGGATCATTGTGCAATCATCTGAAGACTAGTCAATTCTCAATTCAGCTCGATGAGTCCACTTTACCTACTAACGAAGCATTGTTGCTGTCTTACGTGAGGTTTATTAAACATGTTAAAATATGTGAAGAACTATTGTTTGCTAGAAATTTAGAGACCGATACAAAAGGCGAAACTATATTCAATACATTGGAAAAGTTTTGTGATGAGAAAGAGATTCCCTTGAAAAATATTATATCAGTTGCTACGGATGGCGCTCCGGCTATGACAGGGTGCCATAAAGGCTTCATAGCGTACTTAAAAAATAAAATTCCAGATGTACTTGCTGTACATTGCGTTATTCATAGACAACATTTGGTTGCTAGAAACTTAAGTGAACGACTATTTCAATCACTGCAATATGTCATCAAAGCAGTCAATAAAATCCGTACCAGCTCCTTAAATGATAGATTATTTCATCAGCTTTGTGTTACTAATGACGAAGATTCCAACCGTTTCTTGCTTCATACTGAGGTTCGTTGGCTATCAAGAGGCAATTGGGGGATCAAACCCGACCCCATAGGCGAGGTCGCGATGGCGGCTAAAGTCTGCGGTAACCCTGGGGTTATCCTTTCGAGGGCTTACTCGGGGTGCCCAGCAATGGACACTTGGGGAGGACACCGTGTGGTTTTAGTCGGTCCAATTCCGACACGCCCATACCATCGTTGGCACCGATGGGGACCGTAAAAAAAAAGGTCAACTGGCCTCGTGACCTGCATAGGGCACTAGCGGGGTTACTCCGGGTCAGAAGGGGTTGTACCTAGCCTAACCAGTTGTGATTAGGTGTTAAAACGGCGGTGGCATTATTGTCTTGCGTGTCGAATGACCAATCTAAATCAATATGATTGACGACAAAATTAACCAAGTTGTTTAGCGACTAAATACTAACTAACTACTACTATAAACTACTACTAAATCTTGTCTTTACTTGATCTTACGATGAAAAAGAAAGAATTATACCTCACTAGCTTTTGCCCGCGGCTCCGCCCGCGTAGATGTCGGTTATCGCGACAAAACATAGCCTATGTCCTTTCCCAAGGTCTAATCTACCCCTGTACCAAATTTCAGCAAAATCGGTTCAGTGGTTTAGGCGTGAAAGCGTAACAGACAGACAGACAGAGTTACTTTCACATTGATAATATTAGTAAGGAAGTAAGGATTATAATACGCTGCTTTTTTATGTACACGATAATAATTATTTCTATTGTACAACGCGTGCTTTTGTTTTACCATGTGCAAAAACTTGGATGAAAGGCAGAAACGCATGTTTTCCTCCTGCTTCGATGAAGCAGATATTTTTTTAAAACGCACACGATGTGTAAAAGGTTACAGTTTTATTTATTTTTAACACGATTTCATTAACTTCACTTGTAACGAACTAGAAAACAGTATATTTATTGAAGTGAAAACTTCTTTAGACAGCTGACACTTTTTAGGTGAGCAAAATATCATGGAACCTTAACAATTTTTACTTCGGGCCACCAACCAAACGGGTGAAGGTTGGGGCTCAGAATGTCAACTTCCCAAAATGTCCCCTGGTACCAAAATGTCAACTTCCCATAATGTCCCTTTCCCAAAATTTTGTGGGTTAGGTTAGGTTAGAACTGTGACTCCAACAGAGCGCGAGCCGAGCGAGCGCAGCGAAGCGCCGGAAAAATAATTTGGGAAAGGGACATTATGGGAAGTTGACATTTTGGTATCAGGGGACATTTTGGGAAGTTGACATTCTGAGCCACAACGCAGGTGAACACAGGTCTTAAAATCACGCAAAAAAAAACAAAATCTTACACCCACTTTTTATCACTTTTCTCGAAGTTTCACATGATTCTAAGTCTAATTAAGCAAAAAAAATTTTGTGTCGGTCTGTCTGTTGGTCTGGATGTCTGGATGTCTGTTTACGCAATAACTCAAGAACCACTTATCCGATTTAAAAAATTCTTTCGCCAATCATCTTGTTTGGTTCATGGGAAGAACTGATTAGATTTTGGGGTTTGTACGTTCAAGGTTTCGGGTACCTACCATACAAATTGTCCCTAAAAAACTTTTACAAGTGAGTTTCTTTCGAGTTATCAGAGTAACGCGTATTTGACTTTGACATTTGAGTGACAATGACAATACGTATATTGTATATTTATATAAAACAACCAGACTCTGAAAGAAACTGAAATATAAAATAATTTTTTTGTGTTTTTGACGTCGAAGACGTTTGATTTGATTTCATTTTCTTCATATTTATTGCTCAATATATAAAGACGCGTCGAATAATATGCATAAAGCCTAAGGTCTGTAATTTTGAATAAAAATACTGCAACAAAAATATCTAAATTTGGCCCGAAGTTTGACAATCACTGTGTGATTTCTGCCCCACTAGATTTTTTTGTTCTGACCGTGATGAACTTTCGAACTGATTCATAATGAACAACATAGATGGCTCTGTAAATATTTCATGAGGATTAATAAAATACACAATCAATTGTTAAGTTTCACTTAAGTTTAGCCCACCTAAGTTTAACAAAGGCATTCGAGGAGCGTCCTTGCACCGATAAGTTTTGGGTTGGGCGGGTAAGCAAAAGTGCACTTAGAAGTATGTACTTATGTAGTCCTAGGTACATGTGTAAGATGCCTGTATACCTGTATGCCTCGATTGGTTTAATCTGTCCATCGATCGATGCAGTCGAACGTCAACATTAACTTCGTATCAACGCATCTTTTGACACCATTTCACATAAATACTTAGTCATGTCAACTATGCCGATTGAGCAGGTCTATAGGCACATTCGAATAAATCTCCTGATTTCAGTTAATAATAATTATTATAATTCGTTTCAGATGGAGCTTCAGTCTGTTTCGCAGAGGATACAAGCAATCTATTACTGTAGAAGACTTATGGAGAGCACGTGACAGCGACCAGTCTGGTCGACTTGGAGACCGCCTAGAGGAAGCCTGGCAAGATGAACTTGATACTGCTAAACGGAAAGGCATCAAACCCTCGTTTTCTAAAGCAATCATAAGATCGTTTTGGTACGAGTACATGCTGTGTGGCCTAATTGTAGGACTGCTGTTCATAGTCCTTTGGTAAGTAAAATAAACATATTTATAAATAGGCAAATGACTGCGGGATCCACGATTGCGATTGTTATAAATTTACAGGTAGTAATTACTATGGGATACCAAAAATAAGATGCAGTTTCATACAGTTGTCAAGCGTGTTTCACAATAATTAGGCGAAAACACGCTATGTTACACATAGCTAGCTACATAATTTGATCCATTTTCATCGTCATTGTGTTTAAAATCGTATTTTATTTATATATAGCCCGGCAATTTGCGATAGCCATTCTTTTACGAAAGGTATATTTCGCGTCAGATAAACTACAAAAAGTTATTATATTTTAGGTATTTACACCCAATATTTGCTCAAGATTTCGACTCTACATTAACACACGTAGTTCTTGTACCCTTTCACTAATTTCCTGTAAACGATAAACTACCTTATTCTTACAGGATAAAGTCTATTATATTTGTTCATAAGTAAACTTTAACGTTTTCTTTCATATTAATAGGAATCAATAACCTCCAGAAACCATCAACTATGTCAAAATCCATCCATGCCTAACTATGTCAAAATTGTGAAATGTTTATTGTTCATAGATGAATAATATATTATTCAGTCAGTTTTAGTAGTTTTAGTAGCTTTAGTTTTATGAAAGGTATATCGCGTCAGATAAACTACAAAAAGTTATTATATTTTAGGTATTTACACCCAATATTTGCTCAAGATTTCAACTCTACATTAACACTCGTGGTTCTTGTACCCTTTCACTATTTATCTGTAAACGATAAACTACCTTATTCTTACAGAGTAAAGTCTATTATATTTGTTCATAAGTAAACTTTAACGTTTTCTTTCATATTAATAGGAATCAATAACCCCCACAAACCATCAACTATCTAATATCCATGCCTAACTATGTCAAAATTGTAAAATGTTTATTGTTCATAGATGAATAATATATTATTCAGTCAGTTTTAGTCATCACCTCATCACATCTCTTGAGTTCGCAGAATTATATAATCTCAGATGTGCATCGTCATTATATAAAAAAAATAATTGGCACAAGCACAATGAATGAATTGATAGGCATATTTTATATTACGCCAACCAACAGTATGCGGTGTAGTAAAAAATAAACACTGAATTAAGGTCAATTCTAATGATACTGGGATTATGCTGAGTCATGCTAACTGTAACTTAATTTAGCTAAAAGGTTCACAGTTCATATAACACAGTACTAGGACGAACATAATTACATTTTTCATTAATAAATACTTCGTTTTTATTTTCAGGCCTCTCATACCGTATACATTGGCTTTAGTTATTAATTATTTCTCAGAAGATAAAACTCCTGAAACATACAGAAATGCACATATTTACACTTTTTTAATGAATTTCTTGAGTATATTAACGGCGTTGATGCTGAACCATTTAGGATTAAGTCAAGGACGTGTTGGAATGCGAGTCAGAATAGCATGTTGTTCATTATTATATAGAAAAGTAAGTTCACTTAAGTATAATTTCAAAATTATGCATGTGTATAAATTACTATGCAACCGCAGATTATTCGCGGTAGCTGCCTCATACCTATTTCATAGTTTGCACGAGTTCACGGTCGCCGGGTTTAGTTAGAAGCAGAAAAAGAGGTGGATTATGGTATGGCATGAAATAATAAGCAAATAACACGATATGCATGAAATTTTGAACCATTTACTATGCAATTTTTATTGTTAATTCTTAATTTCCAATATGGAAAACTACCGTACCATAGGTACTCGTAGGGGTGCGACTGGTTGGATCAGCTCCAAGTTTGGTGCACCCTGGGCAACGTGGGCGATGACGCATCATTGATTGCTCCTCTGGAGTAGCTGGCGTCAACGTCAACGGCCAAGAGTCTGACCAACCGGCCCTTTTCAGGGCCAGCTGACCCCATTGCACGAGGGGGTCGGGGTATGGCGGTTAATACCCCTCTGCTGTTATCAGAGGGGACACTGCGAATGGCCCAGGGTCAGTCGGAGTGCGAGGGATATGCTCTATGGGTAACCTTGCACCCCGGCGTCTGTACACCCGAGACGGCGTGCGGTTTTAGTCGGTTCGGGCCCGACATAACCGCCCCCGCTGGCCGGCGGGGGGGTATCCGAAGGGATTTCCGCACAATAAAAAAAAAAAGGTACTGTACCGTACGTGTAGACTACAATTTCAACTATCAGGATTGGTCCGGGTAGGTAAAAAGAGGAGTTTTTTCAATGGACAAATAATATGGGTGTTGAAACGAAACAGCCCGTACAGACCCTGGTACTATATTATGTATTCTGTGCCTATACTACTGACGTGCGTTGCACGTAGACTTCTTCAACTACCAGTGAGATTTACAATATATGTCAATGGTCTTATTTTGTTAATCGTCTTGGGGATGCTGAAGAGTGTGCGAAGTGGACAAGTAAAAGTAGACAAGCGGACCCCGGGCTCCGATATGAAAGCCTCGTATGCAACCGGGAAACACGCTAAAACGATGATCTTCATCACCGGTGCTGTGAACACGTTGCCACTCTTAAGGAACTTAGATTCTATTCACCTGAAGTTCATTGCACTAAGCGAGCATTTAAAATTGGTTTATTTTTTTAGATACTGAAATTAGATCGAACAGGTTTAAACAAAACAGAACCGGGGCAAGTAATCAATCTGATGTCAAATGATGTTAATCGCTTTGATTTAGTGACACTGTTCCTGAATTACTTATGGGTGATGCCCATCGTGGTGCCAGTAGTTTCCTACTTGGTCTGGCAGCACGTAGGATGGGCCGTTCTTGCTGCTTTAGCCGTCATATTCTTACAAACGGTAGTAGTTCAAGGTAAATCTATACTATTATACAATTATAAGTTAGTTGTGTCTGTACATTGAAGATATTTAAGTTTTATTGTGATCGTGAACAATAAATAAACACCTTAAACAAAACACTTAAATGGCGGTGTGACGGAACTGAAACATTGTACTAGTACGGCTATTATTTTACTAAACACATATCCCCAGTGCGCGCCACTAAGATGTAGCCAGAGCCAGATGTGACCACTTGCAACCGCTGTATGACAAGTTGGAATCGTCTGAAGGGCAAAATCTCATCTATAATATAATATCCAAGTGCTAAAGACCCTAAGGGCAATCTGTTATACGAAGAAGTCGCGTTGAAGTAGAGATGGCGCTCTTATTTCCACGAGCTGCTGAACAAGCAGTATAAAGAAGTGCATCCACCGGATCTCCTTCCAAATCAAGGGCTAGTGCCACCGGTAGCGCCCGGAGAATCCCGTCAATAATGCTCTTCGCCGCATTAAGAATCGGAAAGCTGTCGGAGCCGATGGAGTCCCCATCGGACACCGTGGTGTAGGCATCCTTACAAATCTCTTCAGCTGCATACTCCTCACCGGGAAGATAGTAAGCCAATGGAGGCTAAGTATCATTACTTCAATCTTCAAAGATAAGGGGTCGGTGCAGGAGTGTGGCAACAACCACAGTACAAAGGTAATGTTCCACACCATGAAGCTTTTGGAGAAGTTGATTGACTCCAGAATTCAACAGTGATATGCACTCCCGGAGTGTCAATATGGGCTTCGCCTCGGTCATGGGACCATGGACCCTTTTTTGCACTAAGAATCGTCGCAATACGCCTCTTTATTGCCTATTTTTGGATATGTAAAATACCTTCGAATGTGTTCCTCGCGCGATAATCTGGTGGGCATTGCGGTTCAAAGGGGTTGTAGAATCTTATATTGACATTATTCGAGGCATGTGCAACGATTCCGATTCTATTGTTCGGACCGCAGGCACTCGAGAACGGCGGTCTGAAGCTAAAGTGGCGAGGACTGAGAACTTGGCATTGGAGTCATCAGATCCCACACCCGTCCAACGCACGGACCAAGTTAAGTACTTGGGATCTGTACTTCACGCGACTGGTGACATTGCACGCACTGTTGCTGTATGGCCCCAGTCGCTTGAGAAGACTGGTGTTATCTGTGACCCCAAAATGCTGGTTAGATTACAGGGGCAGGTCTATAGGCCTGTCCTTTAACATGGCTGTGAAGCGTGGCAGTCATTAGAGCTATATAAGCAGGAGCTACGTGTCACGGAGATGAATATGCCGCGATGGATGTGCGGAGTCACACGTAAAAAGTAGCCTGACTACGTAGGTAACGAATGCCTGGCCATTGTACATCGGCCGGGCCTCGGTAGGAGGGGAGACCCAAGAACTGCGGGCTTGACGTCGTAAGGGATGACACGTGTGCCGTGCAATGTGGAGAAGAAAAAGCAGGAAAGCCGACCGCGAGCTGCGAGGTGTAGGCCTCGGATGCAATCGGGACACAACGCTGAGATGATGATGACATAACCCCAGTAAATAAACTACTAAACCTATTGTGAATAAATTAACCTGTTTCTAGCATATTTGAGCAACCTACAAGGAGTGTTACGAGGCAAGATAGCAAAACGTACAGACGAGAGGGTAAAGGTCATGAGTGAATTGGTCAATGGCGTCCAAGTGATAAAAATGTACACCTGGGAAAAACCATTTGAGAAATTGGTAGACAGATTGCGCAAGTAAGTATGTTTAAATATAGTTTGTATACTATATTACCAATTAAACGCATTTTAGTATTCACAGTAAAAAGTTAATTTTATCACATATTCGCTTTTCTGTATTTTTTTTATCCATGCAGTCCTTAACTTCGCATAGAACTGGCATGGAACGCGGCGGGTGACATAGTTACGTCAACTTCCGTCAATTCTATAATTTTCTACAAAGCCTTTCATCAAGTTTCAAACAATTTTAAAGGAGCATCGTTTGTTGTCTAGTAGTGGGCTTAAATGGGTCCACTTAAATGTTTCTACTTATAGATATCTTTTTAGGAATTTTCTTTAGAAAAGCCCTATTGCTATCGAGTTGTCGTCGACGTCGTCGTTGCCAATTTTCTGTCACGGTTTTGGGTATGAAGGAGATGAGCTATCGAGTTGCTGTTTTCGGTAATAGATTCGTGCTGGGGTGAACCATTGCAAGATAAAGAAAAAAAAAGAGAAAATCCCTTGTATTCGGCTGAGCTCGTCTCAGGAATTCAACTTGTTTACTAATAGATAGCGGTTCCATCAGCAATTTTTAACCGACTTCCGAAAAGGAGAAATGTTCTCAATTCGTCAGAATCTTTTTTTTAATGTATTTTCTCCGATTACTCGAAATTGCCTGAATCGATTTAGAAAATTCTTTATGTTTTTCAAAGGGTGGTTTAGTTCCCAGGTGGTCTCATTTAAATTTCATGAAGATCGGATAATAAGTTCCGGAGACAGACAACGCAACGATTCAATAAATGCCAGCAAATCAACGGTGATTGCTGCTATCGCATATCTATCTCATATCGCATATCATATAAATGGTCTATCACACGACAGATCGGTAGTCCCGGGCGTCGCGTCGCCCATACTGGGCACTCCACCAATGTGTGGAGCACCGTGGCTTCGCCGGGATCCTCGCAGTGCTGGCCCTGCGGCGTTGTCTCCTGACAGATGCACCACAAATACTCACACAAGCACCCGTGTCTGGTAAACATCTGGGACATCCGGTACCGCCTCCCATCTCACCGCCGTGATGGTGGCATCTTCCTACCTTGGTTGCTCAAGTTGCACCTTCCACGTCTCCATGAGTTCCTGGCGGAGCTGTAACCCAACGGTTACAGCTCCGCCAGGACCCAACGGCCCAACGGCCCCAATCTCTCGGAGTCCTGGCTTATGGCGCCACTCCAGCGCCTCTTTGCGCCATTGCTACAACGACGCAAGGGAGACATGCCGTCTAGGCAGAGATCGTGCGATATCCCCTTATAACTCTGACGGACATCATTTTCAACGGGCTGTGTAGAACAGCCACGTTGAGAGCCGCTAGACGCTCCGCCCATACGGTGGCCCCGTACAGGGCCATGGTTCGCGCAATCCCTAGGTACAGTCTCCTAGTGGGAGCGTTGGGTCCCTTAATGTTGGGCATCAACCGCGTGAGCGCGGCCGCAGCCCCCTTCAGTTTAGGGACCAGACTTCGGAGATGTGGTCCGTAGTCCCAACGGCTATAGAGTACGAGCCTCAGATACTTCATTGAGGGTTTGATGCCGATGCCAAAACCCCCTACGGTTATGTTGCTTGCACCGACTTCAACAGAAAAGTCTTAGACAGTCTTCAACAGAAATTTGATGACACAAATTTGTCACAAAATTCGGCCGGGTAGGTACCACCGTGCACGATTGCGAAAAGCCCTCCATAGTGATCCAATTTCGGTTAGATTGCGTTCAGGGGTCAGCAAGTGCATAGCCGGGCAGGGGGACTGTGGTTGCAGTACTAGTGGGACCGGTGGGTGTCACGCGGTGCTGCGACGACAATCCTCTTTTGATGAGGCCGTCAAGCTGAGTGCCACCATTGTTAACATGGTACGTGTATGTAATGGTGACCCTCTTTCCTGAGACTTTACCTTCAGCTTACCATCAGGCGAGGTGAAGTCAAATTGACGTGTCCTAAATATTAAAAAAAAAAAAAAAGTGTTTTTAGGGTTCCGTTGTCTAATGGCAAAAAGTCTGTCTGTCTGTCCGTCCGTATGTCACAGCCACTTTTTTCCGAATCTATAAGAACTATGCTGTTGAAACTTGGTAAGTAAATGTATTCTGTGAACCGCATTAAAATGTTCACACAAAAATAAAAAATATAAAACCAAAAATTGAACTTCCACTGAAAATTGGTTTGATTGAACGAGATTTAGTAAGTAGTTTTTTTTGAATACGTCATAAATCGTAAACCGCAATTTACCTTTCGTTCAATCAACTCAAATATAAAAATTTTACTTGCTGCTACGAAACCCTTCATGGGCGAGTCTGACTCGCACTTGGCTCCTTTTATTTATCTTTATAATTAAGTTGTCAGTGCCGTTATAGTAATTAAAGTAGGTTGTTTTTTTTTTACGAAATCTCGGGTTCGATCCCAGGCATTACCATGGCACATACCAATGACTTTTCGATGCTTTTCGAAGTTATGTGTGTATTTATCGCAGGTTTATAAGTGCCCGGTTAATGGCAATAGGCTCGCCACCTATAACATTGGGACCTAAAACATAAACTGGCGAAACGTGGGTGCTAGCACCTCTGCCTACCCCTTCGGGGATATAGGCGTGAGTGTATGTTATGAGTTTATGATTTTTTTTAATTAAAATAGTTTATTTATCACTTAATCACACTTTCATACTTTTTTTTTTCGTGCGGGGGAAATCCCCTCGGATGCGGTTATGTCGGGCTCGAACCGACTAAAACCACACGCCGTCTCGGTTCTACAGACGCCGGAGTGTAAGGTTGCCCATAGAGCATATCCCTCGCACCCCGACTGACCCTGGGCCATCTCTGGTTTCGAGATGGCCCCCTCAGGTTTGGGAACCACGGTGTCCCCGTCTTGCTCCGGTTTGGGGGAGGGCCGCTAGTTGCCTCACCGTCCCGGCCTGCTTCTGCTGGGGTGACAGGCGGCTCCACCTGTCACCTCCAGGCCTGCGCTCCCTCATGGAGGACGGAAGTCGTTGAGCGACCTCCGACGTCTGAGTCGCCTCCGCGCCTCGCGGGCTCTGCGGATCGGGAGAAACCTAAGTCTCTCAAGCACCCGCTCGGCCGCCTCCTTCTCGAGCATTACTTGCTCGCAGAAGGAGGCAGCGGCAGCCGACGCACTCGCGCTCCGCACCACTCACTTTCATACTAAGTAGAACTTAGTATGTATTAGTTTTACAAGAAGAAATTTTCAATAATATTACCATTTCTGAAAGTAAATTATGAATTAATTTTTGTATTTTAAGGTTGGAGGTGAGTTTCGTAATGCGCACGTCCATGATTAAGGGATTTTCAACGGCATTAAGTGTATTTACGGAGAGGTTCATCTTATTTGCTGCCATAGTTGCATTCGTCGTTATGGGAGGAGAGATCAGAGCTGAGATCACCTTTTCACTGGTCCAGTACTTCAATCTACTGCAACTCGCGTGTAACATATTTTTCCCACTAGCTTTGGCATTTTTGGCTGAGACTAAAGTTTCTGTAAGACGACTTGAGGTGAGTCAATAATAATTTACTAAATATTTTTCATGCATTCTTCGTTAACTGAGTGTTCGGTATGACACCGAAACGACCAACATTTTCGAAAGCTCGGCTCATATAAATCGTTGGTTTGCAAATACCATGAACTGGAAACATTATTATGCGATTTTCAACACAAGACTTTAAAGAGGCAAAACAATATTCAGCTCTCGATGTTGAATCTAATCAAAATATATCTTTCTTCATTTAGGTTATGAACGTAAAGGTTATTAAATTTGTTATTTACAATACCTTACTTTATGAAAATAATGCAATATACAGTATTGATTGTGTTTAATCATTGTAATTTAAATAAAAAATAAATTGTTTTTAGGAGTTCTTGTTGTTGGACGAACTAAAACCAGAAAGGACAGAGCTAGCGAAGTCGATAGATCCTAAAGCCATCTTAAGCAATGGTACCGAGAAGGAGAAGACAAATACTACTACTGGCTTGGTGCTCTCTGGAGTGTGTGCCAGTTGGCAACCAGAGGCGATCGTAAACACACTAAGGAATATTACTCTTTCGGCCCAACCTGGAGAATTTGTTGGCATTGCAGGACTCGTCGGATCTGGAAAGGTGGGCACTTAACAAAAATATTGTCTACTAGCTGTGCGCCCTGCCTTCGCCCCGCTGCAATAATAGCACCTTGCTGCAATAATACAAACCTTGCCCTGACAATAACAAACCCAAAAAAATAAAAGTTATCCAATTTGATGCAATCGTTCGGCAATTATGCGCGTACATATATTTCAGCGATTCATTTTTATTTATATAGATATAATATTGGGTGCAAGGATTGAGCTAGGTTTTCTATGCTTGTTAAATATTTTTTTTAATTCTGAGCAACATAAGTAGGCTAGTAATAGTAGATACGAATAATTTTAATTGTCTGTATTGCCTTACATTGATTGCGTAGCAGCGACTGCGGCTTCTGTGCATGAGGCATTGAGAATTCATCGAGTTAGATTCGTGGTTTAGGTAGTTTAATTAGGGTTTTCTATTAGGAATCACGCGGCTAAGCAAGGAGGTCTGCATTCATCAATTTACATAGGACCATGAAATATTGCTATCGAAATTTGAGTGTATAATAGCTACACCTATGCCTCTATACACCTCTCCCTTTGAATTTTGTTATAAATTGACGTCTGTATATGGCAATCCACTGTTGTGGATTTACAACAAAATACTTTTCTTGGGAATAAATATGACATAACAGGGCCTTTCCGGTCGTTCCGCTATATTCCACCTCTCTTTAGTCCACTCGCTCACTATGCTTATATATACCTACCCGACTACCATTACGACGCTCCACGCTACGGTATTTGTTACTACTGTAATTTGTTTTCGTCTACGCCGCCGTGACTGTTTTCATTGAGGTAGAGCAAGAATGTGACCTGGATTTCAAGCAATGTTATAAGATCAGCTCCTTCAAGTCTCAGCTGCGCTCTGTTCCGCTCTTCTTCAACTCAATATATACGTAGCTTAAACTCGCGAGTGTTTTTAGGGTCCCGGTTACCATCAGAAGAGTCACAGTACAGGGCCCTACAGACACCTTTGAGCCCCAAGCCAACCTCAACTGTTGAACAACAGACGAGTCTCTGGCACAGGCTTTCCTCTCGGGGTTGGGAGGTCAGACGGCAGTCGTTTCCGGAAATGCCGACATACCAATTAAAAATAATACGCGGATCTCGGGCTTCAAAGTGCAAACTTTGGACACAATTGGGCAATCGCTGTGAGGATGATGATGACTACACCACGTAAAAATATATAAGCACTGACATTATATTTATGAGCATGTACAAGTAGGTACTTACCTACTCGCATGAAATATGTAGGTAATGAATAATTTTATCGATCCATGACCTTGAGTGCGTAAGTGCTATAAAAGGCAAAATATGTAATAGAAAACATAATAAATCGCGAAATAAGTAGGAGGTAGGTAGGTACTTAATCTATATTCTATCTACGATTATACTATTATAAAATTGTAAATCAGCTGTGCATCTCCAATGCCCTGTGCATTGGAGATGCACAGCTGATTTACAATTTTATTTAAAATAAGAAATTGGGCAGAAATAGATGCCCACAAAGGAACATTTTTTTTTAAATAATTTCTGTTTGTCTGTTTATCTGTTTGTTCGCGATGGACGCGAAAACTGATGGACAGATTTTGATGTGGTTTTTTCTATTAGAAAGGTCTTGGTCAGACTTAAACTCTGCCGTATGTTTGATTGCAATGGGTTAAGTAGAACCGGAGATATGACGGAAAAACGATAATTGCCATCAGCTAGTCAATAATATTTTGTTACTTTTCTTTGAGTACTGCACCATAGTAGTAACTTTTACTTAAAAATGTGTAGGTTTTAGTATGTTATGTACAGTACCCGGCGCTTGGGTGGACATGTCAGGAGAAAGAGTGAGAGTCCGGCTAAGATCGGCTTGCTTCGCTCCCGCTTGCAATCAGCCTCACAGTTTCATTTATAAAGGTTTCATCACACTGTCAGTCTGATGTGCGACAGGGAGAACGCTCTACAAAACCGAAGCCAGTCGATCTTAGCCGTACTCTCACTCTTCTTGTCGACGTGTCAACCCAAACGCCGAGTACTTTAGGTACCTATTATCGGCGCGTGGGTAGCCGCCACCTCCTTCTGTGAGCATGAAATGCTCGCGAAGGAGATGGCGGAGCGTGCCCGCGAGAGATTTAGAACTCTCCCGGCCCGCCGAACCCGCAACATGCTCGCCGCGCATCGCACTTTACTCAGGAGCCGGAGGTCGCTTAACGACCTCCGTCCTCCATGAGCGCAGGCCTGGGGGTGACAGGTGAGGCCTCCTGTCACCCCAGCAGAAGCAGGCCGGGACGGCAGGGCGACTTGCGTCCCTCCCCCAAACCGGGACAAGACGGGGACACCGTGGTTCCCAAACCCGAGGGGCCATCTCGAAACCAGAGATGGCCCAGGGTCAGTCGGGGTGCGAGGGAAATGCTCTATGGGCAACCTTACACCCCGGCGTTTAAAGACCCGAGACGGCGTACGGTTTTAGTCGGTTCAAGCCCGACATAACCGCCCCCGCTGGCCGGCGGGGGGGTATCCGAAGGGATTTCCGAACGAAAAAAAAGGTACCTATTATCGAAATTTAAGTTACGTTGTGCAGTCGCCCTCAAAAGGTGCTAAAACCTTAACAAATTTACAAACAATTTACAACATTGAAATAGGTTATTAAATGAGATTAATATTTTTGTGGTCTTCAGATGAAAAGTTTAATATATTTCATATTTAATTTGTTTTTATACGCTTTTTATTAGCTTCACCTGTATGTTTGTTTGTAACCGACTCCTTTAGGCACGATTTTGACCCACTTTAAACGGCCAGATTTCGTTCAAACTTTTTAGATTTATCGAGGACCGATGACAATACACTAATTTGATAAAATTATTCCATTTTTCAATTTGCAAAATAATCTAAACTAATGAAATCGCGAAATATTTACTGACAGCTTTGTAAATATTTGATAACAGCGCCATCTATCCCGTCAACTTTGTATCACGTAGTAGCGAATAATGTCACAATAAAAACTCTGAAATAGGTGGCAACAGTAGCGTGTTAATTTATTTATGAATAAACAAAACTAAAAAGTAGGTTTTAATGCTAAGGTGATCGGTAGCTTATGTAAAAGCTACTTTTAAGGGCGACTACATCGACTGTTATTAGCAGAGATCGGAATAGGTAGAGTATATTTACCTTTTTTTTTTTTTTTTTTTTTTTTATCGTGCGGAAATCCCTTCGGATACCCCCCCGCCGGCCAGCGGGAGCGGTTATGTCGGGCTTGCACCGACTAAAACCGCACGCCGTCTCGGGTCTTCAGACGCCGGGGTGTAAGGTTACCCATAGAGCATATCCCTCGCACCCCGGCTGACCCTGGGCCATCTCACCACTAACAGCATCGCTCATCCTGTCTCCTCTGAAAGCAGAGGAGTACGGAGAGCGATGTGTTCCCGCCACGTTGGGTATTGGCCGACGATCAATGCCAACCCTATGAAGGGGTGAAGGGGAAGCCATTGACCGCCGCCCAGGGTGTACCGGCCGCTCCGATTCCGTTCCCCCCGGACTGCAGCGGGATCGGAATCGGAGCGACACTCGAGGAGGTTACCCAACACACACCCCAGAGTATATTTACCTAAAGTTCGAGGAAGGAAGTAATACCTCCTCTAGAATCCCGGAATCATAAACATGAAGATTAGATCCCGGGATTTAAGAAACTGTAAATTACGGATTGCGCTTTGAATACATTTGAACTAAATTATTATATTGAAGAATCTTACTATGTTTTTAGGGATCCGTACTTGTTATAGAAACTCTTTAGTTTATAAATATATATGCTTCTAAATTTAATGAAAAAATATTTAAAATACTTCTGTCAACTTCACTTCAAACAAAATGATGAATACAGATGGTCATCTTATTCCTTTTATTCATATTTTTTATAACGAATGTTGTAGAAAATAGAAAAATATGAATAAAAGGAATAAGATCAGATCTTTTAGTTAATGGCTTCTGCAGTAGAATCACCGCAATTTCGCCATTGTCAAGTAAAATATAATAAAAGTTATAAAATTATTAATCGCGAAGACGCCAATGTCAAGTTCGAGAGATTAAAGTTTAAAAGGAATAAGATGACCATCTGTGAAGTTGACAGAAGTATTATAAATATTTTTTCATTAAATTTAGAAACATATATATTTACTAGTATTTTGCGCGGTGCGCGAGCTGCAAGCAGCTCGCGACTGTTAAATAAAAAAATCGATCCTCGATCTTGGATTTTTCAACTTTTTTTTCAAAAATTCTAAAATTAGAAGCCTCGATTTACTCAAAAATTACACCCATGCTGCCATGTCATCAAAGATGGCGGAGAAACGATGTTGGCCGCCATCTGGAACTTTTTGACATTTCGGATTTTTCCCATAGTCCCCTCAGCTCTCTCTACATTTTTCCCATACATCATCCATATCCCCCATTACTCCTTCTAGGAGGACAATTGTGTCAGTGAGTGAGTTAGTGGTAATCGAGCTATATATAATATATATTTTGTTTGGAAAAATAAATTTCGCCATTTTGAATTTTTTTTCTATTCATCGAGTAGACCTCTAGGTCCTGATCATCTTTTGCCAAAAAACCTCTCTTCTATCTTCTATTATACTTTGTGAGATAGACGCTGTCGAAATTTGTATGGGCGCCATCTTGAATCTGCCATTTTGCTTATATTTTTATTTGAGCACCCCCTACCTCTCTTTAATACCTTGGCCGTGCTCTTCACCCGTCTCCAAAATCCTCAATCATCAGCTCCCTCCATATTTTTCCTCCGAATGAATTTTCGTCCTTTATACGAAAGCATCAGGGAAAAAAAATTACAGCAGAGGTCAACCGAAACACAATTCATCCATCTTTAATACTTTTTGAGAGATACAACCATGACATTTGTGTTGACGCCATCTTGAATCCGCCAGTTTGGATATATTTTCATCTCCCTGCCAATTGGATGCGGTTCCGAGTATTTTTTGTTTGAGCAGCCCTCACCTATCTTTAATACCCTGGCCGTGCTCCTCACCCAGCTCCCGAACCCTCGATCATCATCTATCTCCATATTTCTGACTGAGAGTTCTTCCATAAAAACATTCTGAAAAGGAACCATATCAAAGTCTTGCATAGTTCCCAACTTGCAGTCTCTTCAATATTCTCCATATATTTTGTATGGAAAAATAAATTCCGCCATCTTGAATTTTGTTTCTGTTCATTGAGTAGACCTTCAGGTCCTGATCATCTTTTGCTAAGAAACCACTCTTCTATCTTTTATACTCTCGGAGATAGACACCGACGAAATTTGTATGGCGGCCATCTTTTTTTCTCCATTTAGAATTTTTTTTCAGCTCACTGCCAATTGGATGAGGTTCCAAGTATTTTTTGTTTGAGCAGCCCTCACCTATGTTTAATACCCTGGCCGTGCTCTTCACCCATCTTCCAAACCCTCGATCATCATCTATCTACATATTTTTGACTAAGAGTTCGTCCCCAAAAACATTTTAAAAAGAAACCATAAATCAAAGTCTTGCATAGTTCAAAACTTATAGTCTATTCAATATTCGCCATACATTTTCTATAGAAAATTCCGCCATCTTGAATTTTTTTTCTATTCATCGAGTAGACCTTTGGATCCTGATCGTCTTTTGCGAAGAAACTACTCTTCCATCTTTTATACTCTCCGAGGTGGACACCGACGAAATTTGTATGGCGGCCATTTTTTTTTCGCCATTTTGAATTTTTTTTCAGGTCACTGGCAATTGAATGACGTTTCGAGTGACATTTGCTCAAGCACCCCCAACCTATCTTCAATACCGTAAGCGTGCTCTTCACCCGTCTCCGAAATCCTCAATCTTCAGCTCTCTCCATATTTTTCTTCCGAATGAATTTTTATCCTCTATACGAAACCATCAGTGAAAAAAAATTTTTTCATACAAAATTGTTCAGGAGAGGTGATCAATTAGTCAGTGAATCAGCACGAGCAGCTATATATATATATTAATAAGCTAAAAAGTTTCTATAACACTACTAAAAGTATTAAATTAAAAAGCGTTGAGTTACAAAGAGTTGATTCAAGCTAGGGTCAAAACTGAGGTTCCTCAAAACTGTTTCAAACATTCGCACTCAACAGAACATTACTCAGGAATGTAGTCCCGCACATTTTTTAGGATACGACGGTTGCAGTCTCTTTCACAAAACTCTTGTTTGAATAAAAGAGAAAATAGATAGCAATTGCTATATGTGCGAAAGAGATAGTAAATTATACCGCATTTATTCGTGTAACAATAGATATTTAGAAACGATAGAGACCGCTGCTCCGCCGCTACCTGAACCATTTTAACCAAATTGTACAACAAAATGTATTTAAGGCATAAGTTAAAATGTATTTAATATGCACGTAAATAATTCCAACTTAGTTTTAATTTGACTATTTAAAACATTTGAATCTGACACAATTGTACGAGATTGGACTTTGAGTATAGTTACAAATTAATGATTTGAAGAATCACATTACAATTTTTAGGGTAATGAACCCTAAAAATTGTAATTGTAATAAAAAGATCTTCAAAATCAGTCTCAATCTAGTCTCGATCTACCAAATGTCAAAAAAGTTATTCTCATAACAATATGTTGTTGAAAATATTGTACATTTTGTTACGAGAACACCTTTTTGACAATTGGCAGATCAGAATTTTTAACATCTTTTTACAACGAGGATTGGCTTTCTGGTCATGTTTTCATAATCCCGGATTTGAATTGTCTACCTATTCCGATCTCTAGTTATTAGACTCGGATCTGGAATAAAACGAGTGCCCGATTTATAGCAATATATTTGTACGCTATTAGGTAGGTACATGGAAACGGGGCAAGACGGGGACACCGTGGTTCCCAAACCCAAGGGGGCCATCTCGAAACCAGAGATGGCCCAGGGTCTGTCGGGGTGCGAGGGATATGCTCTATGGGTAACCTTACACGCGTCTGTAGACCCTAGACGGCGTGCGGTTTTAGTCGGTTCAAGCCCGACATAACCGGCCCCGCTGGCCGGCGCGGCGGGGCGGTATCTGAAGCGGTTTCCGCACGAAAAAACAGCTGGCGAAATTTTCTCACATTTCGCCAGTTCGTTTTGGGGTGTAGGTATATGTATAAAAATAGTAGTAGGTATTTAATATGCAAAGGGTAAACACCTAAACAAATCAAAAGTTATAATTTAGGTAGGTACCTATTTTTTTTTTTTTTACCTCTTCTATTATTTTTTGCCGGTACGTGAGCAGTTTTAATTGAATATTTATTTATACATCACAGTATTAGTAAGTAGTTATAAGTAATACTGTAGACAGTTAGTTACGATGATATCCATAGGTGGAATGATTGTAGGTCTGTTAGTTACAAGAGCAACGGACTCAAAGTAACGTGGCAGTCGTAGGGATGGTTTCTTATTTTTATAAAACTTCTAGGCAACTCGCATCGAAAAAAAGTTGATATGTAAATATTGAATACAAATTTACATAAGTCGTTTTCCTACAGTCTTCGCTTCTTCAAGTGATCCTGGGCGAGCTGACGCCATCACAGGGCACGGTGTCACTCGGCGGTGCGAGAGTCTCCTACGCTAGCCAAGAACCTTGGCTGTTCGTGGCATCTGTGAGACAGAACATACTCTTCGGTCTGCCTTACGACCGAGTGCGCTATAAAAAGGTAAGATAACAGAATAAATTATTTTACGATGTTATCATTTCAAGTACATTTTAATGCACTAGTGTTTGTAAACACTGGGACGAGTAGGTAATCAATATTACGATCTTGAATGTTCATTTAGGTTAAAAGCCTTAAAACTACTCGACTATACCTAGACACTATATACAATATATATTATATATTTCTTTATAAAATGCAATGGTGTTTACGGCCTTCGTAACTCTCATTAAGGGTTATCTGTTACCATTTAGATAAACGTTGGCTCTTTTGCGTCCTTTTAATACTTTTTTAATGTCATTGAGCCCGTGGCATAAGTATGAGCGTATTTGTGTGTGTTCGTAAGACCTCACGGTCATATCACTAACGATCGGTTGGGTTTCATGGGTCAGACAGTATTATTGGGAAATTCTGAGCAGTTACACGGCGTTTAGAAATGTAATCAAGGGAATAGGGCTGTACTCCATTAGACAATAAACATACAACCCCTGAAAAAATGTCCGGTTGATGGTATATAGTCGTTAGTATTTGAATATATGAGTGTATTATGAAAAAAAAAGCTCTTTATTTTTATTAACCAAAGTCAACATTTTCTTTGAAGGTAGTGAGCGCGTGTGCATTGGTTCGTGACTTCGAGCAACTGCCAGCAGGTGACGCCACGTTGGTAGGCGAGCGAGGCATCAGTCTTAGTGGTGGACAGCGTGCACGTATTGGACTTGCAAGGGCATGCTACAGACAGGTACAAATACCTTTAGTTTTAATCTAAATCTAGGAAATATAAATTAGGCAAATACAAAGCTTTATAACCTTGCCTTCGAGTCAATGAAGGTTTTATCTAGTCCATCAATATGTGATTGATTAGATGTTCTAAACTTTATGAGGAATGGTCAAAATTAAAATCATATGGGATTTTATCAATCTCATATACCTACTTATTTATAATATACACCAACATCCGTTTTTATAGGTTTTATCTCTGCTTTGGGGCACTCGATGGGTGTCAAGGTCAAGATATAGAGCGACGTACGAGAATATAAAAATCAATTCTCGATTTCATTTATTTATCTTATTTTTACGTATGAAAAACATATCTAGGAAGTCGATTTTATCACTGAACTGGGTCTGATAATAGCGCCTAATTCATCATATTCACAGAGAATATCAAAAAACACTCCCGATCGTCATCTTGGATGTTCAGGGCCCCATCAACATATTTGGGGAAGCCAACCTCACCTGTTAGTCGGAGGACCTGCTAAACAATGGACGAGGCTCTGGCGCATAATTTCCTGTTGGGGTTGGGAGGTCAGAAGGCAGTCGCACCCGGGAAAGCTGACATACCAATCAAAACCAATGGGGACCCCGGGCTCCAAAGTTAAAACTTTGGGCGTAACTGGGAAACCGCTATGAGGACGGTTCCCTTTTTTTATGCCTCAAAGTCACAGAACTAAAGTTGAGAGCAATTTAATTTACATCTAAATTCTATCACAAATTTTCTGTCTGACGACGCCTGATACAGCGTAAACCCAAAATCCATACGCATCCCTTTTTCAAAATAGCAAACGTGGGACAAGGGTTGCGACCTCAACCAACCCTTTTAACATCCAAAAAAAAATAAGGTTCTCAGACTTTTTCACGTTAAATCTAAAAAAAAAGATTTCAATGGAACACGGACAATTTTTCAAAGGGTGCCCAAACTTTTTTTGACATTCTTATTCTTAATCTAAACAAATAAATAAAATTGAAGTGTCTGTTTGTAATTTAAGATAACAGATTTTTAAAATTATGAATAAATCTGATTTACTCTGGGACGGCTTGGCCAATTTAGACGGGACTTTCGAGATTATTACAAGGCGTAACATAAGCTAATTTAATTTTAGAAAAAAAAATAGCTTTCCGCGTAAAATAACTAAAACCATAAAAATCGAAATCCACGCGGACGAAATGTAGGGGGCACATCTAGTCCTATATAAAAAAGACAAATATTTAAAATCATTCGTAATTATGGACTTAACTACTTTCATTTAAACCGGCCAAGTGCGAGTCGGACTCGCCCATGAAGGGTTCCGTAGCAGCAAGTAATTTTTTTATATTTGAGTTGAATGAAAGGTAAATTGCGGTTCCCGATTTATGACGTACTAAAAAAAACTTCTAACTAGATCTCGTTCAAACCAATTTTCGGTGGAAGTTTACATGGTATGTACATCATATATTTTTTTAAGTTTTATCTTCTCTTATTTTAGAAGTAACAGGACACACACACACACACACATATTTTACCACTTTGGAAGTGTCTCTCGTGCATACTATTCAGTTTAGAAAAAAAAATATTAGAAACCTCAATATCATTTTTAGATACACGTATATGTGTTTGATGAAAAACATTTTTATAGTTTCGGAAAAAAGTGGCTGTCACATACGGACGGACAGACAGACAGACAGACATGACGAATCTATAAGGGTTCCGTTTTTTGCCATTTGGCTACGGAACCCTAAAAAGTACTTACGCTATGGGTACAACATTTTCATACTACGGCAATGAAATTTTTATATAATATCAATAATATGTACGTACTTAAGTATAAATAAAAATTAAGCAATTTGTTTTTTTAAATACAAATCAAGCACAGTTAAACGGACTCACTAATAATACGCATTTTGAAATACTTCCTAGAGATCTAACTATAACTATAACATTTGCTTTATTTGAATTTACGTAGGTTAAACATAGAAATCTTGTGTGGTTTGTAAGCAGGCACCGATAACTGACTATTTGAACGAAGATTAATGCGATAACTTTATTTACATTTTAAACTATATGAATAATTAATAAAATACGCCTTTTCATCGAAGTGACAAATACAATCAGTCTTATTCATAAAAAGTTATGGGAGGTTTATAAGACTGCTATAAGGTGATCGTCGAAAATTTGTATTCATAACAGCATTTTAGCACTAATATGCTCTTTAAACTCTCGATAAACTTCATATAAGTTATCGAAGGCAGGAACCTACTATAGCCGTGCCATAAAGCAATATTAGGAGAAAAGATGGCCGACCTGCGCAACAGCTGATGTGTTTGACTGCTCTGACTAGCATCGTTGCTTTGTTCGCATTAGTTTGGTGAATTATTGAATATATCTCTAATATCTCTGATTTGTTTCCAGACAAGCACAAGCCTTTATTATTATTATTACTTATCTAGGTCAGTTACTTTGTGGAGTTTGTGGTAAATTTATTGCGGCAGAGTGTTTATCAGTGTCTTCCACCATGCAAGCTTTACAAAGCCTGCTAGATGTACTTGAAGCTATTGAAAATATTGGGAATCCGCGACCAAAAGTTTATCGACTATAAATTCATTAGGGAGCCATGAACTTATGTCTTCACTGTCTATTTTGATAGGAGGTGGTGGACCACCACCCGTTTTAATGAGCTCCCTGCGCTCATAAGCCTTTCGCTTTTTAGAGTTCATTTTAATAATACCCCACTGGGCTTTTAATTGAGCAAGGGTGCGTGGGGGCCCCAACACACATATAATTGAAACTGAAATAAAAAAATTGTATTTAATTATATGATTCACTAATAGGTTTACCAACAATTTTAATACCTATTGCGTAAACTAGCCCACGCCGCCACCTTCTTCGCGTTAGTGTTCGTGTCGGTGTTTTTATTTTCCAGCACACCGACCCGCTCTTTCACCAGTTCTTGTAATATGATCTTATGAAGCAAATAACCATAGCGTTAGTAATGCATAATAAACAGGCACATCAAATAACACGGCATAAAGGACTTAATAATTTCAATTTCAGTTAAATTTTGATAGTCTACAACTTTTAGTAACTATGAAAAGTAATGTATACCTTGTCCTCGTCTAACCAATTTTCACTTCTCTGCCTTTTTTTGGCACTCGTCGCATGTTCCTTTCCTTCCATTTTTATTTATGCTTGGAAAAAATTGCAATAGGTACGAAAGAATTTTGAATACATAAACCAGGGGCGGGAATCGGTGTGAAACGAAATAGTGACATATGACAATGACTACAAACCAAGTGGCAACATTTTCATCTATTAATCTCTTATAGCGACACTATAGTTATCGAAGGCTTATAGAGCAGTTATGAATACAATATTTTAAAATACGTATGATAGCGTTATGAGACGTTTTAACTAATGTACGCTATAAACCTTCGATAAGCATTTTTTATGAATAAGACTGAATATTTTTTAGGCAGTAGTGTAATCAACAGATTCATTTTTAACAGTGACTCTGATACCACTATTCCATAAAAGCTTTTGTAAATATTGCATTGAGTGCATTACTTCCGGTTAATTTTTTGGTATAAAAAATAAATAATAAAACTTTTTGAAAACAAATTTTAACAGATTTAAAAAAAAACTGTTATTTTAAAACGAAAATAATAATTTTATGCAAGAGTTGTGCTGGTTTCAAAACCATAAAGCGCGCAAGTTTTTTCTATGTATTCTATTGTTCTAATTGCGCTATAAGCTTTTGAAATAGCACAAGCCTTGCACAACATTATTATTTTCGTTTTAGTACAAGATATGTTTTAATAAAAGCTTTGTTTTTCAAAAGTTTTTTTTGATTAATCATTTTATATTTCAACTTTTTTAGTTTAAGAAATGTCATGCACCAGGGTGCTTGCCAAGACCAGCCAAAGGAGCTCAACAAGACAAGTCTATCTTGATCAGTTCTAGACCATCTACTATCTACTACTATCTTATCTCTTGGGATATCATGTAGCACCAGACGGTTTACCAAGACAAAACAAATTAGTCCAAACTCGCTAGGTTTATCGTGTATAGTCTAGGAGTTCCTATGGCCACGAGAGTAGGAATACTCTATCATTAAACCCTGAATACCATGCAACACCAGAAAGTTTGTAGAGATAAAAAAATAAGCCCAAACTCGATAGGTTTAACTTGTTTAGCTTAGGAGTTACTATGGCCACCTTCGTACTCCATCATCAGACCCTGAATACGATTTCACATTACATAGTTTGTCAAGAAAAACAAATGAGCCCAAACTTGATAGGTTTATTTTGTTTAGCTTAGGAGTTCCTAGATTAAGTACCCGTGCCGAAACTTAGTAAGTTAGCAATATAAAACCATAATCCTAAACATTCTAAAGCAAGTTGACATTTCCCCAGATCCATGAGATCTATCAGTATAGACCTCATGGATCTGGAGACAATTAAGATTAGTCCTGGTTGAAAATACTTGACTGTTCTAATTCAGGCTGACATCTATCTGCTGGACGACCCACTCTCGGCAGTGGACACGCACGTGGGCAAGCACCTTGTATCGGAGTGTGTGCTCGGACTGTTGCAGCACTCAACGCGCATACTCGTCACCCACCAGTTGCATCATCTGAAGAGTGCTGACAAAATTGTCATTCTGCATAATGTAAGTAGCATACATAAAGGTCTGTACCACCGAGTTACATTGCAGTTACAATAATTTAACTAGTTGAACGCTTCCATTCTATGTAGTTACTGCTAGTTAAACTATTAGTATAATACCCTTAATATTGTAGCTTTGGCAGTTTAATAATTGTATTATTTATATATTTACTTATTAAAATAAAAGTAATAGCATAGATTACTTAATAGTTCGGTAATAGTCTTACACTGAAGTCTTATTAATCATATTTCAATTTTGTTTATGAGGGCTTTTAATAGAGGCTCAATGGAACAGTCATCAGTTCAAAAGATATAATTTTACTACATCAATATGAATATTTACTAATATTACATTTTGATTGGCCATGTGTCCAGAGACAGTGTTAAGAGAATATAATGGAACCAGTTGTAGACCATTATGTCCGATGACCATTGACCATTGACACATAACCGCAGAATTCTCATGTTAACGTTCGTTTTATGATTACCGTTTAATGACACAACAATGTATTAATTGTACACCATGCAGCTCTAAAATGAAACGCGACTTTCCTGCTCACTATATAATAATAATAATAATAAATAAATAATAAATATTTTATGACATTCTACACAGCGCTTTCTAGACCCAAAGTAAGCATAGTTTAACTAGCTTGTGTTATGGGTTCCAGAATGCGGATAAACATACTTATATACTTTTTTTTGTAAATACATACATATTATACATAGAATGCATGTTGTGTTTAGATATTAATTTACAAAACCATAAAAATAATTGTTTAATTAAACTCTATAGATGTATACCTACATATTTCACTTACTCAGTTGTGTAAAATAAATAGATCGAAATTTTGATATTAATGCCACGATTAAAAAGGTATTATATATTTATGAATTATTTTATTTGGTAACTTCAACTGCTTCAAATTTAATTTAATTTCTATTAACGGATTCTATCGCGATTTATTTGATGTTATTTTATATTTTACATTGATTTCGACGTTTCGGTTGCTTTTCAGCAGCCATGGGCACGGGGACACGGGACTCAGTACCTAAGTAGATAGGTGCCTATTAGCATAGCGTACTATGTATAAACCTGTGCAATTTTTCTGCTGTTCTAACACACTCAAATCTTTAAACATTAGAAGAAATACTTTGTTTTCAATAGTAAAGCTATAAAGTCACCGGAACTAAATGGAACGTTAAAGTTATTTGTTCCTTTCAGTTCCAGGCGATTTTATAGTTTGACCGCGATGTTATTGCATAGGTACCTTTTTTTCCCGTGCGGAAATCTCTTCGGATACCCCCCGCCGGCCAGCGGGGGCGGTTATGTCGGGCTTGAACCGACTAAAACCGCACGCCGATTCGGGTCTACAGACGGCGGGGTGTAAGGTTGCCCATAGGGCATATCCCTCGCACCCCGACTGACCCTGTGCCCTCCGGTTTCGAGATGGCTCCCTCGGGTTTGGGAACCACGGTGTCCCCGTCTTGCCCCGGTTTGGGGGAGGGGCGCTAGTCACCCCACCGTCCCGGCCTGCTTCTGCTGGGGTGACACGCGGCCTCACCTGCCACCCCCAGGCCTGCGCTCATGGAGGACGGAGGTCGTTAAGCGACCTCCGGCGCCTGTGTCGCCTGAGACGCGCGGCGAGCATGTTGCGGGCTCGGCGGGTTGGGAGAGTTCTAAATCTCTTCCGGGCGCGCAGCAGCGCATTACATGCTCGCAGAAGGAGGTGGCGGCGGCCCACGCGCAATTGCATAGGTACCTACACTTCGGAAGATCAAACGAGAAATGGTATCATGAAATGCAATAGGTATCGCTAGGTTTTCGTCCGCTGCCGTAGCTAGGTACCTTGTTCTATCCCATCGCATCATCCGCGTCTTTTTTCTCTTATTGCTTGCCTTCCCAAGGACTGGACTATCAAATACAAAATTATTTTTGCAAATCGCACATATAAACAGTAAACAAACTCTTCATCATTATTAGAAGTAAGTATAGATGACACATCACTATCTTACTCACTTTTTTTACTTTATTTTAATTGCAAACTCATCGTCTGGAATCATCGTTTTTTGTTCATATTATTGAAATTGAATTGAAAAATATGGAGCTTTTTTTTAGTTTACATACGTACATAGTTTTGTGCCATTTCGCCCATAGATAAGCATAAGATATTTTTACTCCCTACGATATACCTACGGGTTATACGTATAGGTACCTTTTTTTTTTTTCGTGCGGATATCCCTTCGGATACCCCCCCGCCGGCCAGCGGGGGCGGTTATGTCGGGCTTGAACCGACTAAAACCGCACGCCGTCTCGGGTCTGCAGACGCCGGGGTGTAAGGTTGCCCATAGAGCATATCCCTCGCACCCCGACTGACCCTGGGCCATCTCCGGTTTCGAGATGGCTCCCTCGGGTTTGGGAACCACGGTGTCCCCGTCTTGCCCCGGTTTGCGGGAGGGACGCTAGTCGCCCCACCGTCCCGGCCTGCTTCTGCTGGGGTGACAGGCGGCCTCACCTGCCACCCCCAGGCCTGCGCTCATGGAGGACGGAGATCGTTAAGCGACCTCCGGCGCCTGAGTGGCCTGCGACGCGTGGCGAGCAAGTTGCGGGCTCGGCGGGCC
Source organism: Cybosia mesomella (assembly GCA_946251805.1). Taxonomy (NCBI): domain Eukaryota; kingdom Metazoa; phylum Arthropoda; class Insecta; order Lepidoptera; family Erebidae; genus Cybosia; species Cybosia mesomella. The sequence continues at coordinate 19,391,466 of OX276390.1, read as the reverse complement.
GGGAGAGTTCTAAATCTCTCCCGGGCGCGCTCCGCCACCTCCTTCGCGAGCATTACATGCTCGCTGAAGGAGGTGGCGGCGGCCCACGCGCTCGCGCTCTGCTCCATTGCCGCAATCATGCTGCCGAGCGAGAGGACTCCCACCCCGATGGCTGCCACGAGGTCACGCCTTGGCGCCTCCCACGCCGAGCATTCCGCCAGCGTGTACAGCCCTGAGTCCTCGCTCGCGTCGCAGTGATGACACTCAGGCGTTGGCTCCTTCCTGATCCGATGCAGGTGGTCCCCGAAGCACCCTTTCCCGGAGATCACCTGCGTCAGTCGGTACGAGAGGCTTCCGTGTCGCCTCTCTAGCCAATCCTCCATGATGGGCCTTACCACCGCTATCGCGGCGTGCCCACGTATAGGTACCTAAATAAAAAAAGACATTCATGTAAATTACGATTTAAGGTAGATACGAAAAATTAAGTTTATTTTGTATGAAGTATTCATGTCTGATATTAAACCCTTTTCAAATTGAAAACTTATTTATTTTTGCGATTTCGGATGCACGTATTATGTTTATGTAAGATCAGTTATAAATATTACTAGTTACTTCAAATTCAAATTCTTTATTTGCGGAAATGTGATAGTACAAGATGTCACATTATTTTCGTTCAGCACATTTACCATTTCATTTTATGGCATGCAAACATATATTATCTACTAATATTATCTACTCCTTAGTTCTTACACAATGCCAGACAATATCATGAACTGAAAGTACCTAATAAACAGTGACGTAACTATATAGTGGCAGGGCTGACGAATTGCCACGGGCCGCCGAAAGGGCCCCGACAGCGGCCCCGGAGCAATTTTTTTTCAGAAGTTACTTAATCTCTAATAAAGTGAGACACAACTAAAGACCATGCACAATTTTAAACTATCATTAAGATTTTGAATTCAACAAAACAAAAGGATGTCAATCAATTTTAAAACGCATCGCTAGTAATGGGCGGGGAGTTCCTTGATTTCATTAACCAAAAAAGTACTTTTTGCCAACGCTACCGCTGCGTGAGGGTGATCTAGCAACGCTCTCAGTAGGGAAATCCCGGAATCCTAGTTTTTAATAACTGATGCCCGCGACTCTGCTCGCGTAAAAGTCGGTTATGATTTTTTGGTCATATCTCCGGTTCAACTTAACCAATTGGAATCAAACACACGGCAGAATATAAGTGAGACCATTCTACTAAGAAAAGCCGCATCAAAATTCGTACAGTAGTTTTTGCGTCCATCCTTTTGACCCGAACTAACATACAGAGCTAATAAGAAAAAATGGTTGTAAAAATCAGGTTATTGTCGACATGGCCGCTCGGTACCGCACCGCCGCGCCGCACTGTCATGATGACGAGTAAACGCTAATTAGTTTGGTCTTGTCCTTGTACCGCGCGGATAGTAGTTCCGCACGATGTACAGTCATCTGGACTAAGCCTAATAGTGTTGGGTATATTATTATTAAATTATAACTTGACGATTAGATCGAAATCGAATCTATCCAATGAATTTGCCGCGGGCCTCAGATGGTATAGTTACGCTGATAAATAAGTGTAATTAGGTATTTACTGGTCACAGTAAATGCTTTTATCTGCAACTTGTGTAAATGTCAAACACGTTGATTAAACAAAGATAAATTTACATAAATAGATCAAGACGTTTACATAACAAATACCAAACACGTTGTAAATGACGTAATTGAAGGTTAAAAGCAAAATGAAATTGAAATGTTCACAAACCATACTCATCACATATAATATATATATATATATATATATATATAAATATATATAGATAATGATATATTATAAATATGTAGACTAAACTACTCATAAATCATTAAAAGGAACCAAGCAGAAAGTCAGATCACCCAAGCGGCTGAGCCCAGTATTATCAATTTTCCCTCCATGTGACCTAGGCATTACAGGGCGTTATTTTACATAACACGAACGTTGATTTAGTATCTACTTACGTAAGATTTGTCTATTAGTTTGATTCCAAGTACTTACTCAAAAGTAAAACAGAGTAAGTAATATTGTAGGACTTTTTTCTTAACTTGTGCTAATTGGTCATGGATTATGAACATTATGTAGACCGTAAATTCAATATTATACATGTTATATGATTATGAACATCTACCCATTTTTCCAAATTTTTGTTCTTATAATACTATGTAGTAAGATTTAGTTATGAATTACAAAATAAAATACGATATTATTTACAATATTACTACAATCATGATAACCTAAAAGCTGTGGTACGATACTTAGTGCCAATCTTCTTAAATTCACATAACTGTATGTCATATTTGGTTACAGACCTAGTAAATCATTATTATGAACACGAGCCGTTCATTTGAATTAAGTTTCATCCCCACACAATTCTCAAGCTCTAGAGAATCTCTAGAAGAAATTTCATCAAAATCGGTTCAGGGCTTCAGGCGTCAGAGCGTAATAGACAGACAGACAGAGTTAATTTCGCATTTATCCGGGCGAGCGAAGTGAGCTGTATCACTATTTCAGAATGTATGCATTTTTGTAGTCCCCTTTACGGAGAAACTATCACACTATCTTTGGGCTTTGACATAGTAATTTCTATTCATATCTAGAAATGTTTTCTATACTAATATTATAAAGAGGTAAAGTTTGTGTTGTTGTGAGTTTGTAGGAACTGATGATGAAAATTCTTTTACTAATAGAAAGCGTGTCATAGGCTATATATCATCACGCTTCTACCTAAGGGAGCGGAGCATTAATCATAAATTTCAACCAATCAGGCAGATTCTTAAACATTACATGAAAACAAATAAATAAGGGTCATATATGCGTTAAATTAGTGCCACGGGGGTTCGAAATACGCCATGGGCGAAGCCGTCGAGGGCAGCTAGTAATAATCATCTTCATTGAAAAAAATGCCTTTGCCACTTGACCAAATTTGATGCTGACGCACGATGTGAAAGGATCAAAAGGCCGCTTTTTTTTTTTTTACGTCGGGTTTGAACCGACTAAAACCGCACGCCGTCTCGGGTCTACAGACGCCGGGGTGTCGGTCGAGATGGTCCCTCGGCTATATTGTAGGTACCTCAATGACTAATCAATTAATGACTACCCGTTGTGTATACTTATTAATAGTAGATTATTAACCAAGGGGATAAAGCAGTGTCTTCTGTCGCGGGTGACGATTTAAATCGCGAGTGTAACGAAGGACTCGAGGTTTACTCCCGAGCGTAGAGAGGGTGGTAAAAAACTTAAATCACGAGCGAAGCGATGGATTTAAGACGAGTCCTGAGTGTAGCGAGGGATTTAAGTTCACCCAAGACTAGACAGCTTTATCACCGAGGAAAATACTCTACTTTTCGTACCATTTGCGAAAAAATTAACACTATAATAATATAATAAGCATTTATTAAAAATAATGACAATTAAAAGTACGAGGGTCAAACTGAAAGTTCTTAGAACTGGCCACTTATAAACAATATAATAAAAAAATAATTCTAAAATTTGAAAATAGAACTCTTTGCCAATATTACTGAGTATATATTTCATTCATTTATCATTTGTTTTACGATTTGGCGGCAAATTGAAAATTGTCTGTGTCACGTTAACATGAATTTAACACGAGAAAATTTTCGTGCAATGATTTTTTATGACTTTCGATGTCATTTAAGTCAACAAGAAAGTTATGATAGACTACGATTGGCCTTTCACGATGAAGCCCCATCTCGTGCGACTGTTTACAACTGGTTTAATGAGTTTAAACGTGGTCGCACTAATCTCACTGATGATTTACGTGAGGGACGGCCTTCTACGGCGACGACTGAAAATAACATCTGTGTTGTGCGGCGTATGAAAGAGACTGACAAAAGAGTGACCTATCAGCAGATTCGGACAAGCTTAGGCATCGGTATGAGTCAAGTGCACAAAATCCTCCACGAACATTTAGCGGTCAGGAAGCTTTGCGCCCGGTGGATACCTCATAATTTGACTGAGGCTCAAAAACTCCATCGTGTGGATTGGTGCCGTAAAATGATTGAAAGATTTAACGCAGGTGACTCTAATGCTGTGTTCGACATACTAACAGGTGACGAAAGCTGGATTTACTGTTATGATCCTGAAACCAAAAGACAATCTGCTCAGTGGGTGTTTCCTTTCGAGGAGTTGCCAACTAAAGTGAAGAGAGATCGAAGTGCGGGAAAAAAAATGGTGGCCTCGTTCTTTGGAAGGATAGGTCATTTCGTAACAATTGTGTTAGAGGATCAAAAAATAGTTTCTGCAGAATGGTACACTACCAATTGTTTGCCACTTGTCTTGGAAAAAGTTCGAGAGAAACGACCTCGCAGTAGGATCCTCCTTCACCACGACAACGCCTCGTCGCACACCGCCAAGCGAACGATCGACTATTTGGCGACATCAAACGTTGAATTACTGGGTCACCCGCCGTATAGCCCCGACCTCGCGCCTTGTGATTTTTATTTATTTCCAAAAATTAAAGAAAAACTTAAAGGAAAGCGGTTTATGAATGCTGAAGAAGCGGTGGCTGCGTATCGCGATGCCATTGAAGAGACCCCTAAGGACGAGTGGGCAAAGTGCTTTTCCCAGTGGTTCCATCGCATGCAGCGGTGTATTGACGTGAATGGACAATATTTTGAAAAGATATAATAAAACTAATAACTGGCTAATGTAATCAGTTTTTGATTTTCTAAGAACTTTCAGTTTGACCCTCGTAATACATAGTATAACCAGTATAACTGCATAATAAATGCGTATTCCTTTTTCAAAACAATATTTATTATCAAATTTTTTCTATTTTATCACATAAAATACTGGCAGGTCACAAATAATGAATTAAAACTTCTAATTTAAATTTCGCGCTCGAAAACCAATCAATCAATTATTTGTTTTGAAACTGTTGGTTTATTAATTAAAATATGAATCGCGCGCGTAATTTTTTTAAAGGCAGCATTCCATTTGTAAACAGCCTTTGCCCGCGAACGACGCATATGATTCGAAGCGTGCAAATGGTCAAATGTAAATGATTTGACAATAGGGGAAACCTCTGGCAAATTAAATTTAAAGACAAAGGGAAAGCCTACGTTCATGAATATTGTTCATCAAAATATTTCTAGGTTTTTCTGGCAAAGAGTTGGAACTGGAATTATTCTTAAATGAAAGGAATATTCATGTACTTTGTTTAACTGAACACTGGTTAAAGAAACATGAAATATTAGTTAGTATTGATAATTATAAAGTTATTAGTTCGTTTACTAGAGATTTTGCTATAAGAGGTGGGTCACTCATTTTAATTAATCACAAATTAAAATCAAAAGATAGAAAAGACATAGTAGCACTCTCAAGTGAGCGAAATATTGAACTATCATGTGCAGAGCTTGAGCAATTTATTATTATTAGCGTCTATAGACCTCCTTCTGGAGATTACCACCAGTTTGAGTCTATTATGGAAGAAACCTTAAAAAAGGTATGTAAATGCAAAAAGAAGGTAGTTGTATGTGGCGATTTTAACATTAATATTTTAGAAAACTCCCAGAACGCGTTAAGGTTCCTCAATCTTTTTAGTGAACCAAATCGCATCACATCCACATCGGCTACCTGCTTAGATAATATTTTTTCTGACAGTGATGTAAATGAAAAATTTATAATAAATTTCATTAAATCAGATCATATAGGTCAGCTAGCTAGATTTGAGCACCAACATGTTCCATTACCAAAAAATATTGTATGAGACCAATCACGACATATCGATAAGAAAATTTTAAAGAAAACATTAAAGATAAAGTACCTCTGCTGGAGCTCAATAATAATGATGATGATCCGAATGATCTCTACAGAAATTTATTCGGAGTTATCAAATGTGCATTTAATAATATTTTCACTAAAAAGACAATAAACGTGAATCAATTTAAAACTAAATTTAGTGATTGGGCTACACCTGGTATCTATAAAAGTAGAAAGAAATTATATGAATTATACCAGACAAAGGCATCTACTAGTGAGCCACAAGTAATTGAACATATTAAAAAGTACTCTAAACTATTCAAGAAAGTCTGTTCAATAGCCAAATCAAATTATATACGAGCTAAAATAGAAAAATCAGATAATAAAATTAAGGCAACATGGAATGTTATTAACAAAGAAACTTGTAAAACAAGGTCACGTGATCGATCCTTCGAGTTAAAAATAGATGATCAACACATTGATACTGATTCTGCAGTGGCCCATGCATTTTAATCTTTTTTCACAAATATTCCAATTACCACTACAAGTAAATTAGATTCGTCAAAAAACGTAGCCGATTCAATTTTAAGAATTCTCTTGTGTTCATAAATGTAGTGTTAACTTTGATTTTCAGTACATTGACACTGAAACCATTCTTAAACTTTTTAAGGAATTAAACATAAAAAAAATCCGTTCCCGCAGGGGAACGCACAGGTAGATTTCGTGAAGCAATTTACATTATTTTTAACATGTTTAATTTTTTTTTCTCGAAAACGGTAACTTTTAGCGAAAAGCTTTTCAGACATTTATTTTAGACTTAAAAATGGCCTATCGATTAAAAATGTTTCCGACGACAAGAATGTTCACCCGTTAGAAGTTATGATTTTTTACCCGAAAAATTTTGGTTTTTCCCCCCTCCACTTTTAGTTAAAGTTTTAATCTTATAGGTTTATAATTAAAAGTTGTTGGTATTCATGTATACTATGGGATAAAATTAGAACGGTTCGAATCTTTCATGGAACGTGAAATTTTGAGGAAAAACTGATTTCACAAAAAGTGAGGCCCTACTGTCCCCTTAGGCCGGATTCCACCCGTTCACGAACTTAAACTAAGTTTACACCCAAGCAATTTTTGACCGCAGTTTGAAAGCGATCGGGGCAAAAATGCGAGTGAGAGTGCCGCAAATTTTGGGAAGTGGAACCATACATACATATATATATATATATATATATATAAACTTTTTGACCAGTGGTCATTTCGGACTAAGGGGGTCATAACTAAACCTCCTATGAAGAATTTTTTTTAAAATTCGACAGTAGTCAAGAAACCAATAGGGAAATCGATTTCATCGAAATCTACCTAAAAAAATCCGTTCCCGCAGGGGGAACGCACAGGTAAGATTTCGTGAAGTAATTAATATTATTTTATATAGAGAACTACGGACTTTAAACAGTTTAATTTTTTTTTCTGGAAAACGGTAACTTTTAGCGAAAATCTTTTCAGACATTTATTTTAGACTTAAAAATGGCCTATCGATTAGTTTATTATTTATTATTAATTTAGGTTTTTCCCCCCTCCAATTTTAGTTAAAGTTTTAATCTTATAGGTTTATAATTAAAAGTTGTTGGTATTCATGTATACTATGGGATAAAATTAGGACGGTTCGAATATCTTTCATGGAACGTGAAATTTTGAGGAAAAACTGATTTCACAAAAAGTGAGGCTCTACCGTCCCCTTAGGCCGGATTCCACCCGTTCACGAACTTAAACTAAGTTTACACCCAAGCAATTTTTGACCGCAGTTTGAAAGCGATCGGGGCAAAAATGCGAGTGAGAGTGCCGCAAATTTTGGGAAGTGGAACCATACATACATATATATATAAACTTTTTGACCAGTGGTCATTTCGGACTCAGGGGGTCATAACTAGACCTCGTATGAAGAATTTTTTTTTAAATTCGACAGTAGTCAAGAAACCAATAGATAGATCGATTTCATCGAAATCTACCTAAAACTGAGGATCTCTGGGGCATTTCAACCAATATAATAAAATCAATAATGCCCGTTATTGCGCCTTACCTTGAATTCATATTCAATAAATGTATAGACGAATAACAGTTTCCTAATCTTATGAAGTACAGTAAAATCATTCCGTTATTCAAAGCATAAAAGTGATCCATCCAATTTTCGACCCATCTCTATACTACCAACTCTCAGTAAAATTTTTGAAAAAAATATATTTAATCAACTGCTTTCGCATCTCACTGCCAATTTACTTCATAACAAATGTATTTACAAAAAAAAAAGTATATAAGTATGTTTATCCGCAATCTGGAACCCATAACACAAGCTAGTTAAACTATGCTTACTTTGGGTCTAGAAAGCGCTGTGTAGAATGTCGTAGAATATTTATTTATTTATTTATTTATAAAGGCAGAAATACGACGGATGCAGGAGTCGCACTTGTCAAACATATATTTGATGCATGTGAGAAGAGGCAAGATGCCATTGGTGTCTTTTGTGATTTATCAAAAGCTTTCGATTGTGTTGATCATGAGACTTTGTTATTAAAATTAGGTCACTATGGTGTTTCGAGCAGCTCACTTAGCTTACTTAGGTCTTACCTCACTGACAGAATACAAAAAGTTAACATTAATGGCACCAATTCTTCTGGTGCCCCATTAGTCATGGGAGTACCCCAGGGCTCGATATAAGGACCCCTTTTATTCCTGATATATGTAAATGACCTTCCTTACTTCATTGAAAATCTTTGTGAGATAGTATTATTTGCTGATGACACATCATTAATTTTTAAAACTGACAGACAAAAAGTAGTACTTGACGATGTGAATAATACCCTTTCTAAAATATTGCATTGGTTCACAAGTAACAACTTGCTACTCAATGCGAAGAAAACAAAATGTGTAAAATTTACCATGCCCAATGTAAGACAGATAGATACACATATTACAATGAATAATGAATCTGTTGAAGTTGTCAATACCAGTTTTTCTTGGACTAACGTTAGATAATAAACTGCAATGGGGTTCTCATATCACAGCCTTAGCAGGTAGACTTAGCTCAGCTGCCTATGCGGTTAGAAAGATCAGGTCACTGACTGACGAGGAAACGGCACGATTAGTTTATTTTAGTTACTTTCATAGCGTTATGTCATATGGTCTGCTGCTGTGGGGCTCAGCTGCCGATATTGAGTCTATATTCATATTACAGAAACGAGCTATACGAGCAATCTATAGCCTCGGATCCCGTGACTCGCTTAGGGAACTATTTAAAGAAATTAAGATTTTAACTGTTGCTTCCCAATATGTGTACGACAACATCTTATATGTACGGAAGAACCTAGATCTGTTCAAAAAAAAATCGGACGAACATAATTTTAATACCAGAAATAAAAATAAGCTTGCAGCGCCAAAACTCAGACTTCATAAAGTTGGTAATTCGTTTGTAGGCAAATGTATAAAAATATTTAATAAAATTCCTCAGGATTTAGTTGACCTGTCACTTATTAAATTTAAAATAGAAGTGAAAAAAGGTTTAATGAAAAAAGGTAATTATAAAGTAGATGAATATCTCAATGATAAAAATGCATGGTCAACCTAATTAACTCTTAACTCTTGCTCTCGCACATATTTATTATAAATAAAACAAAACTATATATTAAAAAGTAAATAAAAAAGAAAGCATAACGATGATCTACCTGAGTTTCTTGCTGGTCTCTTCTCAGTAGATCCAACTACCGAACCAGCGAAAGAATCATTTTCAAATGATTTATTTAAATCTTTTTGATAATTTTGACACACGCACTCGTAAAACTTTGACATTCATATGTGCTGTTTATGTGCCTAAACTGAATAAACGAAATTGATTCTTTGATTCTTTGATTCTTATATACAAACTCAATGGTGTAAACACAGATGTAGTTCAGTATAAATTTCGGTAAGTATTCTAAATTTAAATCACATTCTCCCCCCAGAGGTGAATGAAATTCAGTACAATTTTCTTTCCCTGTTTTTAACAGATTAAAAATGACTATTGTTATGTTCGCTTTTTGTGGCATAGAATGTCACTTTTTTGAGCAAATGGTACGAAAATTATTTTATTCTTTTATCCTAGGGAGAAATAGAGACTCAAGGTAATTTCGAAAATGTGTCGCGATCACCTCTGTTCGCTGAGTTACTACAGGAAGAGGAGCAACCCGATGAACTTGTTAACCCAAAGCAATTGAGACAGAGAACACTTTCCATTCAGGTGGGTTATTATATAGTCTGTATGATAAGGTACTGAAACACTCTATACACGAGAATAGTTTGTCTTCATAAAGGTGCTTGAACCATCGCCGGCATTCAACGAGAAACGACTAAAGTATAAGTCAACTAACTAATCAACTATCGACTATTTTCTTGCTAAAAACAGACAGTAGATACAGATCGCCATGAGATATATGATGGGTCATTGTTGATTGCAGTCAAGCACGAGTACAAATACGTTGCAAGATGGAGTACCAGATATGATTCAGCAGGAGGAGTCTGCCGAAATAACGGGCACAGGTAAATATTTACTAACTTGTTAGGGATCTATTAGACCTAGAAAATGCATTTGGCTCATTTCCACATTACCTTATGATATACGCGTTGCAATGGTATAACTTTCCACCCGTGGTCATAGAGATAATCGCGTCGTATTACTCACAGCTAAATTTGCTATAAGCTTTCAAAAAGACACAACACAGAACCATTACGGTATAATGTGGGACTGTTTCAGGGATGCTGCTTGTCACCAATAGCATTTAAAATAGTAATTAATAATCTTAATCACCAAGTTAATACGGCACGAAAAGAAATGGGGTTATCGGTTTAAAGTAAATAACAAATACTCCGAGTCCATCTTAGCTTTGCTGACGATCTCGCAATACTCGCGTAATCCAAAACAATGTCAGTAACTATTAAAGAAAATCGATGGGTTCTGTTCGTGGACAAATGGACTGAGGACGAAGCCCAGAAAATGTCACTGTCTGTGTCTGGGTAGCCGGGACACCAAATTTACCTCCTACGACCCGGGACTCTTCATAGGGGTAAAACAACTGTTTTGAATCGGTGCCATTTAAATTTCTTGGGAGACAGATTGACTATAAAGGACGCACACCATCCTTAAATGAAATTGTCGATATGTTTATAAATGACCTACATAAGATAGATCAGCTACCACTGAACAATATCAAAAAAGCTTGGATATATGACAACTACTTAACATCACGTCTGACTTGGCCTTTTCTGGTACCTATATAATTTCGGCAAAACCTTACTAGCGAAAATAGATGCAACTGTCATAAAATCACTAAAATCAAAATAATTTTGGGATGAAATTAAAGAAACCATCGGAGCTCTATAAACACCTTAGAGTCACCAAAGCTTCATAAGTCGATTCTCATTGAACGGGGAGAGAGAGAGTGAGTTACTTGAATAAATTAAACATAGACGGTGTTAAATGAAATAGAAAACATATAATTTAATTTATTTATATTTAGGACACGTCAATATGACTTCACCTCGCCTGATGGAAGGTAAAGTCTCAGGAAAGAGGGTCATATGTTTGTTTAAGCAGATAAAATATTAGAAATAGTGATTAATATGATGCAAATTATGGTTAAGAAGATATAATCGATATAATTACGAATTTATAAAGGTATATATATATATATAAATACTAATCGTTGTGGGAGAATAATATTCGTAATTATATGGATTATAGTAAAATTTGATTATCATTATAAATTGTTTCATGGCAACTATTTGAGATACGGGAGTCGTTTAAATATTTTTTATTTAAATAAAGATTAATACGAAGTTCAATTAATAATATCCATGTAAAGAAAACATTAAAATAATATCGCAAATAACCACTTGCAAGCAGCTGGTCTGAAGTTGGTTGTATGTAAACAATGCATTCTAATAAATTGATAGTATTGTTTTGAACACAAAAATGGCGGAAGGTTGAGTAGGTACCTTTTTTTTTTTTTTTTTCGTGCGGAAATCTCCTCGGATACCCCCCCGCCGGCCAGCGGGGGCGGTTATGTCAGGCTTGAACCGACTAAAACCGCACACCGTCTCGGGTCTGCAGACGCCGGGGTGTAAGGTTGCCCATAGAGCATATCCCTCGCACTCCGACTGACCCTGGGCCATCTCCGGTTTCGAGATGGCCCCCTCGGGTTTGGGAACCACGGTGTCCCCGTCTTGCCCCGGTTTGGGGGAGGGGCGCTAGTCGCCCCACCGTCCCGGCCTGCTTCTGCTGGGGTGACAGGCGGCCTCACCTGCCACCCCCAGGCCTGTGCTCATGGAGGACGGAGGTCGTTAAGCGACCTCCGGCGCCTGAGTCGCCTGCGACGCGAGGCGAGCGTGTTGCGGGCTCGGCGGGCCGGGAGGGTTCTGAACCTCTCCCGGGCGCGCTACGCCATCTCCTTCGCGAGCATCACATGCTCGCAGAAGGAGGTGGCGGCGGCCCACGCGCTCGCGCTCCGCACAATTGCCGCAATCATGCTGCCGAGCGAGAGGACTCCCACCCCGATGGCTGCCACGAGGTCACGCCTCGGCACCTCCCATGCCGGGCAGTCCGCCAGCGTGTGCAGCCCTGAGTCCTCGCTCGCGTCACAGTGATGACACTCAGGCGTTGGCTCCTTCCTGATCCGATGCAGGTGGTCCCCGAAGCACCCCTTCCCGGAGATCACCCGCGTCAGTCGGTACGAGAGGCTTCCGTGTCGCCTCTCTAGCCAATCCTCCATGATGGGCCTTACCGCCGCTATTGCGGTAGGTACCTTTTTTTTTTTTTTTTTTTCGTGCGGAAATCCCCTCGGATACCCCCCCGCCGGCCAGCGGGGGTGGTTATGTCGGGCTTGAACCGACTAAAACCGCACGCCGTCTCGGGTCTGCAGACGCCGGGGTGTAAGGTTGCCCTTAGAGCATATCCCTCGCACCCCGACTGACCCTGGGCCATCTCCGGTTTCGAGATGGCCCCCTCGGGTTTGGGAACCACGGTGTCCCCGTCTTGCCCCGGTTTGGGGGAGAGGTGCTAGTCGCCCCACCGTCCCGGCCTGCTTCTGCTGGGGTGACAGGCGGCCTCACCTGCCACCCCCAGGCCTGCGCTCATGGAGGACGGAGGTCGTTAAGCGACCTCCGGCGCCTGAGTCGCCTGCGACGCGAGGCGAGCCTGTTGCGGGCTCAGCGGGCCGGGAGGGTTCTGAACCTCTCCCGGGCGCGCTCCGCCATCTCCTTGGCGAGCATCACATGCTCGCAGAAGGAGGTGGCGGCGGCCCACGCGCTCGCGCTCCGCACCATTGCCGCAATCATGCTGCCGAGCGAGAGGACTCCCACCCCGATGGCTGCCACGAGGTCACGCCTCGGCACCTCCCACGCCGGGCAGTCCGCCAGCGTGTGCAGCCCTGAGTCCTCGCTCGCGTCACAGTGATGACACTCAGGCGTTGGCTCCTTCCTGATCCGATGCAGGTGGTCCCCGAAGCACGCCTTCCCGGAGATCACCTGCGTCAGTCGGTATGAGAGGCTTCCGTGTCGCCTCTCTAGCCAATCCTCCATGATGGGCCTTACCGCCGGTATTGCGGCGTGCCCTGCGCTTGGTCGCCCAAGTCGTTCGATCCACTCCACCACGATGGCCTGGCGGAGCTGGGACTGCACGGCCTCGATTTCTCGATGCTCGGGGTTCAGTCCCTGCTCCCGCGCCTCCTTTCGCCACTGGTACAGTTGCGAAAGGGCTCTCGCCTCCAGGTCCCATGGCGGAGTTCCGGCAAGGATGACCCTGATGGCCATCACTCGCTGCGGAGCGCGCAGCATCCGCACACTTCCGGCCTTCAGGGCCTCTGCCCATATTGGGCACCCATACAGGGCCATGGACCGCACGATCCCCGCGTAGAGTCTCCTGCAGGAGTCATCGGGCCGCTTCATGTTGGGCAGCAGCCGCGCCAGAGCGAGAGCTGTGCCCTTCAGTTTGGGGGTGCGGTAGGTACCTTGGATGGAATATTGAATATTTAGTTTATATATGAAATTGGGCAGAAATAATGGGGTGAAAAACTATTGGGAATATTTTAAGGGATGAAGGCAAAATCTTAGTAAATTAGATTGTCATATAGGCCAGTAATAGTTATAATTGGATGGTCACTTGATGAAGGCGGGGTTAAAGTTAGGACATGCGGGTAGTAGCAGTAATTAATTATGGATTGGCGCAATAAACAGATTGGTAAAGACTATACATAATTACTTGGGTATATCGTTCGTAATTAATGAAAAACCTTGTTGAAAATATTAAAGAAGTGATTTTAGTACACAGAATTATGTGCGATCATTGTATGAGGGAGAAATTCACGTTGAAAGAGTTTTTTGATCAGTGCGGTTGGCACAATGTAGCTGTCTTCTGATTGGCTGGGGACAGGGGGAGGAACGCGTGAAGCAGGGAGTTATAAGCTAACAGGCAGGATTAATGATTATTCCTTTTTTGGGACGCGTCGGGGGAAGTGGAGACTAGAGAATTTGCTGGTGAGATTGTCTTTTACAAGCATTTAGTGAATTTTGGGATTTAGATATTATATATATTGGGGTTCACGCGTTTCTTATTTGTGGGGTTATTCCTTTTTTAAGTATATTAATAACTCGCGAAAATAGTGTTTAACATAGAATTACTTGAATTAAGGGGTTCGCCGTTTTGTAAGCTTAAATTTAATTTATTTTTGTAGTATAATTAATGTGTTTATTGGGTGAAATAGTTTTGAATAATAATTAGTAAGAAAGAAATTACATTTTCGGGGATTTATTAGTGGGTTAAAGTAGGAAATCGTTGGTAGGGATTCTCTTATGGGATTAGGTACCTTTAGGCTAGGACGCTGAGGCGTTAGGAAAAAGCTAGGATTCCCTTAGGTAAATCCAACAAAAGTCGTTGGTCTTGAGTTGATACCTAGCGGTGGTAACGATCCTCTTGCCCTCTTTAAGCTAGGAGCCGGTATCTGGAGCGGACGGCAGTTTAATTATACCTGTGAAAACGGGATCGAACTAAGCTCCCGGAGTGTCCGCGACTGATGGTACCCATCAGTCAGACTTGGTCGATCCATTGGAGCTGGCAGCTCCGTCTTTATTTATTTATTTATATATACACATAATTATATGTCTTGTTGGGGCTATCACTCACATCCCTGACTTCGGTCGTGATCATGGCGCCAACACCGTGGAACGTACGAGAAAGACAAGTTTCACGAACTTGTTCCCCATCTCAGCTAAATAGGAACACCACACACCACACGTTTAAAGTAAAATACAATGGGTTTTTGATGAATAAATACAGGGATTAGACAGGGATCAGATAGGAAGTTACACACTGATTCGCGGAAATCTTAGGCCTCACAACGTAGGGAACCTAGATTATTTCAAAACCTTCGTAATAATATTATTTATATCATATTTTATATCAAATTATAGGCCATATAAACTGTCCGATGGTATGTAGGTTGGTAACTACTACTGTAGGTCACGGAAGAATGACAATACTGAGTGTAAAATTGTGACAGTGAATCTTTAAAGTGAAATTCTGGTGATTCTTTTAAATAGTGTTGATTGTGTACAAAGCCTGGTTAAAAACAATCAAAAATAATACCATCTAATACTAAAATAATAATTAATCAAGAGTTCTAGGTAATAGTACCTACGTGATCTGCTAATAACCGGTTGATCAAGAGTGATAATATTCATAATTAAATTTAGTGTTATTTCTCATTGCATGTATTCGAATCGGGTTA
The DNA here is from genome assembly GCA_946251805.1 of Cybosia mesomella. Classification (NCBI taxonomy): domain Eukaryota; kingdom Metazoa; phylum Arthropoda; class Insecta; order Lepidoptera; family Erebidae; genus Cybosia; species Cybosia mesomella. The sequence goes on along the minus strand of OX276390.1, from coordinate 19,375,899 downwards.
ACGTATAAGCCGTCTCACGGTAGTTGAGAACCTTTTCCAAGTGGATACTGCTCGAATCTAAAACCATAGGAATGTAATTCCTGTATACAAGCGTCCTTTACCATGGGACACGTATACTACTTCGATTATGTGATCAGTGAGTGTATTATATCCTACAATAGATCCTTTAGAGACCACACCATTCTGAAGTGAATTTTTTACTAGCCCCTGTTATAATATTAAATAATTCGTGTTAACGACTGAGCTTTGTACAGACTCAATTTATCGTTTAACATTTTAAAACAAGTGAGGTATCACAAAAATCGTCATGTTATTTAGCGCAATTTTGAAAATTTATTGTCACTGTTTTATTTGGGATCGATATTGTTGTCGATTCATTTACATTTTGAGTATTTGTTATCTTAGTATCTGACTGATGCTCAAGAAAAGGTACAGAATCCTTTGATGTAGAAGAACGTGGCGACAATGGTATAGGTGAATTATCTTTAGGTCTTAATTTAATATTTTCTACAACGCGGGTGCTAGTTTTTTCTTTATTTTGAATTGAGTCTTCTATGTAACCTTCAGCTACAGAGCTGGACTTCCATCCTCCATGCCGCTTTAAAACAGTGAGATCCGCTCCAGAATCTGCCAAAAGTGTAGCAGACGTTCGGCGAAAACAATGACCAGTGTATGACTTGCAATCGGGCAACTTCAAGTATGCAGCTATTTCTAAGGGCATTAAAGACATTCTATTTTTTCCCATTACTTGTTTAAAACACTTTCCACTTTGATATCTAATAAAAAATCTATTTGATGTTGTTTGAGAAGGACGTAGGCTCTGATATTGTTCAACTATTCGTTTATACTGGCCACGAATAACGAATGACCGATCAATTTTTGTTTTAGTATCAGTTAAATTGACTAAAAGTAATTCATCTGAATGTTTTTTGATATCATCAATTGTTAGTTTTATAAGTTCGTTACTACGACATGCTCCATGTATGCCAAATATTAAAGCCACCTGAAACAAAACAGAAAGGAAATCAGACAAGTAGGTACAATACGTACACGTTTCAAAACACTCTGTTTATAGATTACAATGAAAAAACTAAATGATACATATTTTTGTTGCGAGAAATTCCTTATCAGGCGCATCATTTAAAAAGGTCTCGACGTTTTGATGAGAAAATACTTTTGATTTCTTTGGTTTGTGTCCTTCGGATAATCTCTTCAAGTAAGTTAGTAACTTTGAGTAATTATCAATTTTTATATTTTTGTTGGTATTTACAGTTGACTTAAGCATTGAGTATATACTCAATAGGGTAGAAGGTTGCTTAGTTTTGGCCAATTCTTGAAAATAGGCCAAGAACAAGAACAGAGACGTAATCCGCGCGCTTTAGTTTTTTTTTTTATTAGCACGGGTGCCCGCACCGCGCAGCCTCGTTAAACCAAAAGATACCAACAAAAATATAAAAATTGATAATTACTCAAAGTTACTAACTTACTTGAAGAGATTATCCGAAGGACACAAACCAAAGAAATCAAAAGTATTTTCTCATCAAAACGTCGAGACCTTTTTAAATGATGCGCCTGATAAGGAATTTCTCGCAACAAAAATATGTATCATTTAGTTTTTTCATTGTAATCTATAAACAGAGTGTTTTGAAACGTGTACGTATTGTACCTACTTGTCTGATTTCCTTTCTGTTTTGTTACAGGTGGCTTTAATATTTGGCATACATGGAGCATGTCGTAGTAACGAACTTATAAAACGAACAATTGATGATATCAAAAAACATTCAGATGAATTACTTTTAATCAATTTAACTGATACTAAAACAAAAATTGATCGGTCATTCGTTATTCGTGGCCAGTATAAACGAATAGTTGAACAATATCAGAGCCTACGTCCTTCTCAAACAACATCAAATAGATTTTTTATTAGATATCAAAGTGGAAAGTGTTTTAAACAAGTAATGGGAAAAAATAGAATGTCTTTAATGCCCGTAGAAATAGCTGCATACTTGAAGTTTCCCGATTGCAAGTCACACACTGGTCATTGTTTTCGCCGAACGGCTGCTACACTTTTGGCAGATTCTGGAGCGGATCTCACTGTTTTAAAGCGGCATGGAGGATGGAAGTCCAGCTCTGTAGCTGAAGGTTACATAGAAGACTCAATTCAAAATAAAGAAAAAACTAGCACCCGCGTTGTAGAAAATATTAAATTAAGACCTAAAGATAATTCACCTATACCATTGTCGCCACGTCCTTCTACATCAAAGGATTCTGTACCTTTTCTTGAGCATCAGTCAGATAGTAAGATAACAAATACTCAAAATGTAAATGAATCGACAACAATATCGATCCCAAATAAAACAGTGACAATAAATTTTCAAAATTGCGCTAGCGTATCAAATATAAATATAAATTTGTGATTGTTTTTATACGTATATTCACGTCTTTGTTTAATTAAATTTATTCATTATTCCATAACACAGTCTCTTATTTATTTTCTCATAGAAAGGGGATGAAAAGTAGAGTATATAACTCGAGGAGCAAATTATTTTTCCCTCGGGCGATATACTTTGAACCCCTCGCTGTGCTCAGGTTTCTACGCTAGAACCCCTCGCTAAAGCTCGGGGTTCTATTCTAGAAACCTTCGCTAGACTCGTGGTTCAGTGCGCCCTCGGCGTAAAAATACTATTTTGCTCCCTTGTTATACAATCTTCTATTACCGGATCTCTCGGTGTAGTAGGGAGAAGATATTTTGAGAATCTTCCAATACCTAGTCAGACATAGGAAGGACTGCGATATATACTAGTGGAAGAGTCCTACTGTGTATGGCGTGTAAGGGGCCAGCACCTCGGGGGGAAAAACTCAAATAACTAGGTACTTCAGTATAGGAAACTGAGAGTTTTAATAAAGTTATTAAGACAATCTAGATATAACCAATATATTCTTATTATTCATAGGGACTAGGTCGAAACGAGTAGGCACTATAGAAAAGATAAAATTAGTAATCTACGGCGTCTCAATAATAATCGACATCATTATAAATGCAAACAAAGCGTAGGATTTGAGTGTTTTGATAGGATTAAATAAGTAGGTTTTTTTTTTATACCACTTAGGTGGCAGACAAGCACACGGCCCACCTGATGGGAAGCGGTTACCGCGGCCTATGGACAGTGTAACACCAGTGGCGTCACACTCGCACTGCCGACCCCTTTTTTTTTTTTCGTGCGGAAATCCCTTCGGATACCCCCCCGCCGGTCAGCGGGGGCGGTTATGTCGGGCTTGAACCGACTAAAACCGCACGCCGTCTCGGGTCTGCAGACGCCGGGGTGTAAGGTTGCCCATAGAGCATATCCCTCGCACCCCGACTGACTCTGGGCCATCTCCGGTTTCGAGATGGCCCCCTCGGGTTTGGGAACCATGGTGTCCCCGTCTTGCCCCGGTTTGGGGGAGGGGCGCTAGTCGCCCCACCGTCCCGGCCTGCTTCTGCTGGGGTGACAGGCGGCCTCACCTGCCACCCACAGGCCTGCGCTCATGGAGGACGGAGGTCGTTGAGCGACCTCCGGCGCCTGAGTCGCCTGCGACGCGCGGCGAGCATATTGCGGGCTCGGCGGGCCGGGAGAGTTCTGAACCTCTCCCGGGCGTGCTCCGCCATCGCCTTCGCGAACATCACATGCTCGCAGAAGGAGGTGGTGGCGGCCCACGCGCTCGCGCTCCGCACCATTGCCGCAATCATGCTGCCGAGCGAGAGGACTCCCACCCCTCGCACTGCCGACCCTGTAAAGGAAAGGGGATGGGAAAGGAGTTTGGGAGGGGATGGGAAAGGAGTTTGGGAGGGGATGGGAAAGAAGTTTAGGCTCCGGCACTCTCACTCACCAAACGGAAGGCAACAGTTCAAATACTGTTACTTGGCGTCGATATTCTGTGAGAGGGTGGTGCTTCCCCGGTCGAGTCAGCCCATTCATGCAACGGCCAAAATTACTGTTGCTTGACTACCACTTCAAATAAAAAATACACTTTTAATAAAGTAATAGTTTTAGTAAAGTTATTAAAACAATCTAGATATAACCAATATGTTCTTATTATTCATAGGACTAGTTTAAAATGAGTAGGCACTATAGGAAAGAGAAAACTAGTAATCTACGGCCAGTCTCAATAATAATCGATATCATTATAAATGCAAACAAAATGTAGGATTTGAGTGTTCTGATAGGATTAAATGGTACTAAGTAGGTATTTTAATAAAGTAATAGCAATAGTAAAACGGTCAACATTAATTTATCTGTAACAGCGGTGTCAATATTATTAAAGTAATTTTCTGCTTATTTTTGTTTATTGAAACAGAAAATCTCCGATAGATACTAATGGTAACTATTTTAACTGCTGGTAAGGGATAGATGGATTATAGAAATCAGATGTTAGTTACATTAGGTTAGTACGGAAGGAATTTGTGTAGGTATAATTGGATTTGAAGGATTGCTAGTAAATATGGAAGGAGTAAGGATCTAAATTGGATTATTTGGATGGGGCTTTTATTCATTATTTAAGGAAGTACTTATGTTTGTTCACGTAATACAAGATTGTGAACTACCAGTGACTATAGGGTTTAATAAAACTTATTTGGTTATTTCATGGAATAATATGGTATCATTAGAAGTTTGTGTAGGTTGGATAGAAATGAAATAGGTACGTGGTGGTTAGGTTGAAAGGAGAGTTGTAGGGAAGAGTCATTGATGAATCTAACTTATATTAGTGTTTCAAACAAAATAGGTATAATGTTTTAAAGTGGAAATGTAACTTAATTGGGGTTTACGATTATATATTTGGAATTAGAACTAAGGTTATCGAAAATTTAAAGTAGGAGTCAACATTCTTCACCTTTATAGAACTAGGGATACTAGGTATCACGATAAGGGTTCTTCTTAGCCACTAGATTGATCACCGGCCAAGTTTATTAGAAATAAGTACGATTATTCAGTGAGATTAAGTAGGTTAGTGAGTTATTTGAATGAATGGTACGTGACAACAAGTAGGTGGAATAGGAATTTGGGATAGCTGTAAGAGAAGAGTGGATGAGTAGTAGGTGTAAGTAGTTATCTAGGGTAGGTAGTATAGAGATGGGCTGAGTAAATGAGTTGGTTCCGGAGACCAATATTAGCGTTATATTAGGGGCCCGTGTAGTAGTAGGGGGGTCAGTACACCAGATCTTAGGTAAATCCCAAGATGACACAGTCAGGGCACCGAAAGATAATTACGCGTCCGAGCTTGACTCTAGACCCAAATTCCATAAACGATTTATGATATATGAGATCGTTCCCAGTCGAACAGAGTGGGGTTGGGAGTAAGACAGCCAGAAAGGGACCAGGATATTATACTAAGGTCCTTTCTAAAACAAGACGAAATGATAAATATCGAGTGCACGCGATGAATTTGGAAATTCAAAATGAATGGTTGGCAATGGGACAGTTCTGCATACCGATGGCCTTAAAGTTCCTTGATTTATGCGTGGTCGCCGGCCCTGTTAAAATTATATCTTAACGGCTTTCAGATGACTCTCCCAGACCAGAGTAACCTAGTAAGGTGGGGGAAGGCAATAGGGGCGGCTAGGCACATATTAGGTAGTAGGATGTAGAGTGCTTCTCGATAGAGGCCAATACTCACGCCGCCACTATAAGGCGCTTATCATCATACGTGAAGCAATGAGCCTGGCAGTAGCTAGAGCCCAAAAAGGATTGACTACTAACAGACGTCATATCAACTTTGTGTCTGAAGGTTCATCAATAAAATCCAGGAACAAACCTTATTCAATCTTAGATACTGCCCCAGATTGGACTCTCCTAATCGACACGTATGAAAAGCACTATAAAATTCCGGAGGATGTTGGGGTTTCGTCATCCAGACCTGACATATTTCTTTACTCGAGCCCTTTTTTTTTATTTCTTTTTTAATCCCTTCGGATACCCCCCCGCTGGCCAGCGGGGGTGGTTATGTCGTGTCTCGACTAAAACCGCACGGTGTCCTCCCCAAGTGTCCGTTGCCGGGCACCCCGGGTAAGCCCTCGATAGGATAACCCCATGTGAAACTTACTGTACCGTGGGAAACAAATATACCGAAGAACCACACAATAAAGAAAATAAATACTATGATCTCACAAACGAATTAACCAAAAAACGGCTACGTGGTTAATTTGTATTCAGTGGAAGTGGGAGCGAGAGGCGTACCAGCAAAATCTCTCTATAACCTACTTAAAGATCTAGGCCTATCGAAAGCTGCAATAAGCTCATTACTAGGACGAATTCCCAAAGCGGCACTAGTAGTTTCGCATCAAATTTGGTTAGGCAGGGAGGGGAACTTGGGTAGTGAAGGTGAGTGTTGATGTACATTTTTTTTATATATATTTAGGACACGTCTATTTGACTTCACCTCGCCTGATGGTAAGGTGAAGGTAAAGTCTCAGGAAAGAGGGTCACCATTACATACACGTACCATGTTAACAATGGTGGCACTCAGCTTGACGGCCTCATTAGAAGAGGATTGACGTCGCAGCACCGCGTGACACCCACCGGTCCCACTAGTGCTGCGATCACAATCCCCCTGAACGGCTATGCACTTGCTGACCCCTGAACGCAATCAAACCGACCTTGGATTACTATGGAGGGTTTTTCGCAATCGTGCACAGTGGTACCTTTTTTTTTTTTCGTGCGGAAATCCCCTCGGATACCCCCGGGCGGTTATGTCGGGCTCGAACCGACTAAAACCGCACGCCGTCTCGGGTCTGCAGACGCCAGGGTGTAAGGTTGCCCATAGAGCATATCCCTCGCACCCCGACTGACCCTGGGCCATCTCCGGTTTCGAGATGGCCCCCTCGGGTTTGGGAACCACGGTGTCCCCGTCTTGCCCCGGTTTGGGGGAGGGGCGCTAGTCGCCCCACCGTCCCGGCCTGCTTCTGCTGGGGTGACAGGCGGCCTCACCTGCCACCCCCAGGCCTGCGCTCATGGAGGACGGAGGTCGTTAAGCGACCTCCGGCGCCTGAGTCGCCTGCGACGCGAGGCGAGCGTGTTGCGGGCTCGGCGGGCCGGGAAGGTTCTGAACCTCTCCCGGGCGCGCTCCGCCATCTCCTTCGCGAGCATCACATGCTCGCAGAAGGAGGTGGCGGCGGCCCACGCGCTCGCGCTCCGCACCATTGCCGCAATCATGCTGCCGAGCGAGAGGATTCCCACCCCGATGGCTGCCACGAGGTCACGCCTCGGCACCTCCCACGCTGGGCAGTCCGCCAGCGTGTGCAGCCCTGTGCACAGTGGTACCTACCCGGTCGAATGTTGTGATAAATTTGTGTCATCAAATTTCTACCACCACACACACACACCACACCACAGTACACTTCAAAAAAGGGGCCCCTTCTAAACCTACACTCGGGTCGCAAGTCCCGAGTTCCCAACTCAGCAACGCGATGGACCCGGCACCCGCACGGACAATCCTTGGATTGCTAAGAATATGGGTCTCGTGTTCTAGGTTATATATGTATGATTAATCAATTGACTCAAAGGTGTGATGAATTCAATCTCTGATGTAAGCCAAAATACATGGAAACTAGTGTCCCTAAAGTTAAAGTGACATGAGTGCTGCTCTACTACCCATAATATAAACTTACTATGCCTAACAATATCATGTGCTGCCAGGTCGAGTGCCGGGAGCAGTATACTGTCAGTACTTCAGAGCTGGAGCCAGTTGGTGTCTCATATTGTTTACAACGATTGCCGTTATCTTGGCTCAAGTCGTCACCTCGTTCAGCGACCTTTGGCTCACACATTGGTTAGTATTTGTTTTAAAAACAGTATTTCTTATGATTTAATAGTAAATCATTTTAAGTTACAGTAGTATTTAGTTACAAATGGGTGTACGGGCCCCATCTAGATCTTTTGGGCCCAAGTCAACCTCAATTGCGGACCGGTACACACTTGCTGATTAAAGGAAGAGGCTTTGGTGCAGGCTTTCCAGGCTGACCGCTGACATGATATTGAATAGGCAGTCACAAAAAACAGTCCAGTCGCGACTTCTTTCATTTTGTTCATCTCGAACGACGGTCGTGCCATCGTCTCTTTGTTCTCTTACTGTCTGTATCATCTTAATGTAGATATAGACACAGTTAGTTGCTCAACCTAGTCTTATCTATGTAGACTACGAACGCCTGTACTGTAAAGTTATTAATTAACCGACTTCATTTTCAATTATTTAGTAGTTCATCAAGTAAATTATTTAGAGCATATGTTTTCAGGATGAACAATGTAGAAGCAACTAAACATATAGTAGAGACCAGCAGATTATTAAATAGCGAAAACACCCTAAACAGTAGTATCGGCAACGATACCTTAGATAATATTAGCAACGGAACTACATCTTTTGAAGATATAATATCTACAACTATAACTCCAAACCTGACTATTGTTGGTACAATGTTGAAAACAGCAATGACAATGCAAAATATAACCGAAACAGCGTCTCAAGAACCGTATGACCATCCATATTATATTTACATTTGGGCGATTGGAATTCTGGGCTGCATCTTGCTTACAACTGGCAGGTAAGTGAAATTTTAAACATCACAGCTTAGTATCAGGTTTTAATTCAAATTGTGTAGTAAGTTCATGATATACTTAACTATAAATACGTTTTCAGCGATGTAGATTAACTTATATAGATTTTTTTCCACTGTAACAAATTTTTAGACATAGAACGCGGCAGCCTACCTACTATCCTAATTGGAGTTCGACGTATGTACTCGCAAGTTTCTGACTAGATTAACAAGCTAGCTCACTTAACATATATACAGAGCGTCCTACGACAATGCCCACATGGAGGCAGAGTGTAGGTACCTTAATTATTGAAGATGGGACATTTTACTGAAAGACTTTATTTTAATTTTAAAAACTATTTGAACTGCATTCATACATTTTTAATCATTGACTCTTTGAACCTGGAATCGAACCCGGTTCACAAGAAAAAAAAAATCGGTCTGTAGTTTTATGATACCGATCGGAAGGCATCATCGTACGGGTTATATTTGCTAAATAAATTAGTATCAGAAATAAAGGGAAGACCATGAATTTTAAAAATTTTAATACAAAATTAATCAATTTATCAAATGAGCCCTATGCTGTTGAATACAAAATCGCACTCTTTGGATTATTTCTCTCCCTGTCGATTTTTTTATCTTGTTGTGGATATTTAGAATAATAGGTACGTCTAATTTAATTTGTCATCGCCCCCGCTGGCCGGCGGGGGGTATCCGAAGGGATTTCCGCACGGAAAAAAAAAGAAAAAAAAAAGAAAAAGGTACGTCTAATTTCTCTTTGTAGCTCGTTGACACTTTCATGCTGGTTCTTGTAAACTAAATTTTTTACATAACCCCATAAAAAAAAGTCTAACGGGGTAAGATCTGGGGATCTCGGCAGCCATCTTTATTTGTCCATTTGTCCCGATCCAGGAACGAAAGTGTTCATTGAGATAATCTCTTGTTCTGAGACTGTTATGAGCCGGAGCCCCATCTTGCTGAAAAGTAAGGTTTTGTCGTTCTGCGACCGGAAGATTATTTATCTCATTTCTTAATATCTCAAGTATTTCTAAATACCTTTCCGTATTCAAATGCCCTTCATAAAAATGTACTAAGAGGACCCGGTTATTTACAATCCCACACCAACAGTTGAACGAAAAACGTACTTGATTATTAGTCTCGCGGATACGTAAGGGATTCTCCCTGGACCAAATGCGATTATTGTGTTGGTTGTACATACCATTATTGCTGAAGTTTGTCTCGTCTGACCAGATGATATTATTTAGACAATACTGATCCTCTAGGACAAGCCTCATGGCAGATAATAAGTCGTCTTTCAGCATCAACCGGCATTAATTTTTGTACTAATCGCCCTTCAACATAACTTTTGAATTGTATTTTTTCAGAATAGTAATCTTAGTTAAAGTTAGTTAAAGAAAGTAATCTTCCATAAAATCAAAATTATTTTGATACGCCATAGCGCCATGGTTATGTAAAAAATCACAATACAATGCAATAATCCTATAATGAAAATCACAGAAACAAAAGAATAAAAGTTTGAAAATAGAACACGTTTTTGAATTATTTCTTTACTAGCTTTTGCCCGCGACTTCGTCCGCGTTAAATAAGCAATCCGCCCGGAATTTGTAATCTATAAGTTTATTAGGAGGTACTTTAAGTTAAACACTTTAAAAATTAATATTTAGCTCTTACATTACATTTTACGTAGAATATAAAAAAATGTGTTTGTTTATTTGTTTGTTTGTCCTCTTATGGCGCTTCAACGCCTCAACCAATCGTGATGAATTTTAGCATGCATGTAACCTATGATATGGAAATGGACATAGGCTACTTTTTATCCAGATCCCTGAAACAGTTCCCGTGGGAATCCAAAAATTGTTTGTGAGCGAAGCCGGCGAAAAGCTATTATTATTATGTTATAAAAGAACAGTACCTACATTATCACCAAATTATTATGATTATTATGATATATATGATTTTACCACGGGAACTATTTGAGAAATCGGGATAGAAAGTATCCTATGTCCTTTTCCATGTCATAGGTGACATGCATTCCAAATTTCAAAGTTTTCTCCCCGTGGCTTCGCTGGTAAACAATTTTTAATTTTCCCTCGGGAACTACTTAAGGAATCGGGATAAAAGGTAGCCTATGTTCTTTTCCATGTCACAGGCTACATGCATGCCAAATTTCATCCAAATCCGTTCAGTCGTTTTTGCGTGATTGAGTAACAAACATCCAAACATCCAAACATACAAACATACAAACTTTCACATTTATAATATTAGTTAGATAATCAGCCAGGCGCTTTGTGATGGACAATAGTTATTTATGCCACTGTCAAGCAATGATAGCTATTGTAAAACGAGTGCTAGTTTGTGCCACGAAGTGAAGCTGAGTGGCACAAACTACACAAGTATTACAATAGCTGTTTGCGGCAGTGGCATACAAAACTTTTTCTACGACCATGAAATAAATAAATACAAAAAACCGTCAATGTTAAACTCTTTCAAAACAATTTTATTTATAAGTGCAGATAAAAGTTAACAATGGTGCGAAAATAGCGCGGCGCGCGCAATGTAGTTGTTTTCTTGTTATAATCCCACAAGCGAAAGGCAAAGGCAATTCATCCATACAGCCTAATTACATGCGATGTTTAGTCGTGACGCAAATACGCGCGCTTTTTGGCATAATCATTATTATGTTTATCGGTTTACCCGTGTGTAAATGGTCAATGTAACATGACTTGGCAGGAATGAGTACCATTGAGATATGACTTGTGGTTATGTATTAAGCAAATTACCAAATGGTCGTAGAAAAAATAATTTACGCGTCTTTCGGCCTAGGATACGGCTCGATTTGTTGCATACAATCAGGTACCTACTAATTACGTATCTCTTTATCATTTTATCATGCACTTAAATTATAATAGGGAAATGATGCGTACTTCTCAAGTGGGTAGGTAAATTTATTAGTAATAGGTACTTATGATAATGTCAGTTGTATGTCCTTACGGCAATGTCAGCTTTTCATTTTTCTGAACAAAATTTCACATCAAATGTTAAAATTCATGGTCTTCCCTTTATTTCTGACACTAATTTATTTAGCAAAAAATAACCCTTACGATGATGCCTTCCGATCGGTATCATAAAACTACAGACCGACTTTTTGTTCTGGTGAACCGGGTTCGATTCCCGGTTCAACGAGGCAATTATTAAAAATATATGAATGCAGTTCAAATAGTTTTTAAAATTAAAATAAAGTCTTCTTTCAGTAAAATGTCTCATCTACAATAATTAAGGTACTTTCCCTCCATGGGGCATAGCCGTGTGACGCCCTGTATATACTTTGATTAAAACCTGTACAGTTTATTGCCTAAGACGTTGGACTTGCGGCTGAGATGTCGCAGGTTCATATCTCGGCCACTACAGAAACCAACGTGAACCCACTCTTAACACAAGCAAATTAGCTTAGATGAGGTATTCGGTAGTTATTCGGTATTATACTTTTTCCAGATCAATGTTGTTCCTGTGGGTCTGCATGCGTAGTTCTATAAAATTGCATAATCAGATGTTTAGCAACATCTTAGCTGCGACTATGCGGTTCTTCGATACCAACCCTTCAGGACGCATCCTGAACAGGTTCTCTAAGGATATGGGTGTCGTCGACGAAATCTTACCCAGAATGTACTTGGACAGTATACAGGTAAAAACGAGTTTGACAGAAAAAAAAATTTGGGCCTGTTCCATGTATCCTGAGATATTTCCACCGGTATGGATACTTTGATTTTCTTTTCCAATTGTCTCTACCGGTAGGGATATATGGAATCTTCTGCTCCATGTAACCGTGCTGATCCCCACTGCTAGGGATAGTTAGATTTTTTGTTTCCGTTTATCCCTATAAAAAGTTATCGAATGTATCTTTATGATAACTTAGGCGTTTCTGAATTATTTGTGATACTGAAATATTTGTTACATAATTTTAATGTATGTGCGCTACCACGAAGTAAACCGTTCAACTGCGAGTTGGACTTGCGTACTGATGGTTCTGAGGACAAACTTGTAGTGGCTTTAGGAAAACTGGAGATACCAATATAACTCGCAGCAAACTGAAGCCACATCTGCCGAAGGCCACAAACGAGTTCTAGAGTGGAGACTGCGAATCGGTAAATAGATGGTGGGACGCTCCCCAGCTAGACAAACCGACGACCTTAAAAAGGTAGCTGATTTTGACTGGCGGATGCTGAAGACGAAAGATTGGGTGCTGTAATGTAGGCCCATGGCCAGCTGTAGACTGTAATGGGCTAAAATTGATCGTCTATTCCCAGTTGTGAAAAGACGAATTCGCAAATGTCGAGTAAAGGATCAGATAAATACTATATTATTATTTGTGTTATTCAAATAAAAAATCCAAACATCCCTACCAGTGGGTATCAGTAGGGATATATGGAACAGAAGATTGCATATATCCCTACCGGTAGCGACAATTGACAAAAAAAAATAAATATTTGCACCCAAGCCGGTGAATAAAATAAAGACACCAGGTTATGGTTAGGATAATACCAATAATACCATACTAAGACAATAACTGCTGCATACACGAACAATCACTTATCGTACTCTAATAAAATGTGAAAAACATAATCACACTACCTTTTGCCCGCGGTTTCATCCGCGTAGAATTCTGTTCCCGTTCCCGCTTCCCATGGGAACCTATCCCAGGGGTAAAAAGTAGTCTATAATTTATCCCTTTACGAAATTTCGGCCAGATCCATTCAGCCGTTTTTGCTGTAACAATCAAACCGTTCCTTAATCCATACTCATAAACTCTCGCGTTTAAAATATTAGTAGGAAGTAGGAATTAGGATTTTCAATACTATTTTGTAGTAGATAGTAACAGATTCAATTATCTAGAGGATATTGCTAATGATTGCTAATGAGCGATATATATTTTCAGTAAATGAAATCTTCAGAAATTCAAAAAATCTGAAAAATTAAAAATTTTCAGACAATACCTATTTAAATGTGAAGTATTCACATTTTTTATTATACAATTTTTGAACGATTAGTCCCGGTGTCTACCACCAATTTGGCCACCACTGCTGGACAGAGAGACAAATTATGAAATTATGTTCAGCTGTCCACCAGTGGTAGACAGAGCAACATATTTTGAAAAGTTGTGTTATCATTATGTTCCGCTGTCCACCAGTTCGTCTAATGAGTGGTCGTTGACTTCGTAAAGACTGAGATCGAATCCGACCGAGGCCCAAGAAACACTTTTTGTCATCATATAACTTTTTTGCAATATTCATTCTATTTTGTGCCATAAATCTATTGCCCCCACGTTGGGCGCCAATGTAACGGTGAATGTTTTATAGAAGGTTTTTATATGAAGTTACAGAAATTTAAGGTGACTTATGCACTGTAAAATTTAATTAAATAATTAATGTAATTGAGACTAACTACCGGTTAGGGCGAGCAGAGATAAATAAGAAGTTGATTACAATATATTATGACATTATAATCGGTGTTAGAGAACGTTACATGAATTTATATTAGGTATTTGAGTAAATGAACCTCAGGGAATGGATTCGTAATAAATATTCTGCCGTGGCGTTGTTCGGTCCGTTGTCCAAAGATGGTAGTATGCACTTAGCTAGTGGACACGGGCTAGTGACGTTGCCGGCGTGCCAGGGTCTCCGCTGGTGTGCCTCGCTACCGCCATGATGGTGCAAAGACCGGTGCGAAGACCCTGGAAATAGAAAAAGTGCGGGTCAGTTTGTCACTAGGTAATTACGTCCAGGGGTGTGTGTTGGGTAACCTCCTCGAGTGTCGCTCCGATTCCGATCCCGCTGCAATCCGGGGGGAACAGAATCGGAGCGGCCGGTACACCCTGGGCGGCGGTCAATGGCTTCCCCTTCACCCCTTCATAGGGTTGGCATTGATCGTCGGCCAATACCCAACGTGGCGGGAACACATCGCTCTCCGTACTCCTCTGCTTTCAGAGGAGACAGGATGAGCGATGCTGTTAGTGGTGAGATGGCCCAGGGTCAGTCGAGGTGCGAGGGATATGCTCTATGGGTAACCTTACACCCCGGCGTCTGAAGACCCGAGACGGCGTGCGGTTTTAGTCGGTGCAAGCCCGACATAACCGCCCCCGCTGGCCGGCGGGGGGGTATCCGAAGGGATTTCCGCACGATAAAAAAAAAAAGGTAATTACGTCCAAGTGACCCGCTTAAACAGCAGGTGAAGAGAATCTCCCAGCGGCAATACAGCGTAGCTAGAAGCTATAACAAAAAGAACATAAATAGGCAGCACAAGCTGGTGCTCTGACCGTAGGGGTCATCGGCCTCGTGGCACTAAATAGGTAGGCTGAAATAGCACACAGAATAAAATAAAATATATTAAGCCATGCATTTTAGCAGGCAATAAGCTGCACCGCTGGAAAGTCTTCACCTGTAGAAAGAAGTAGGAAATGTTAATCTGAAAACTTACCCGGAGCCGACAGCAGTTGGCCACGGGGTCAAAGTGACCTTCCTCGGCGAAGGTTGCCAAGGAAAGGGACGATTTAAGAGCCGTCAGTTAATAACTGGGCTAGTTTTGTCCAATCTCGCTCGCACAACCATAGATAATTAGTAATAAGTTATCGAAACATACTAAAAAAAATCGATTAATTGATGGATATAATTTTAAATTGATTTCTAAAGAATCCACAACGTTACGATATAAAATGGAAATTAAACTAAGTGCATCTATTAATGAAAACAGTGACGAAGAAATAGCGAAAGAAAATGAGTGAGTACTTTATAAATATATTGGCGATGATGGTTCTGGTAATAATGATGGTGAAAAAGTCGTTGAAATTATGGATGGAAGTTGATTTTTCTGAGAGATAAACTTTTTAGTGTAATAGTAAACTGTAGTTAATTGTAATAGTTCTGAAGTGTTCAATTTTTTATGTAATATAAATTGTCATGTTTGTGGTCGATAGCGCAATAAATGAATATTGTATGTTACCACATAAATGATGGTACTTTTATACTGATAATTAAAGCAATTCGTGCAAAATTATTCCCTAACCATTCCAAAATATCAAAAATGCACAACGTTAATATTCAAGTTTACACTTCTGCCGGCACTCCCGGAGTGCAACCCGTCGTTTTTTTATCTACTTTCGTTTAAAACTTTATTATTAGATCTACTAGAATCACACAAATATTTTAATATATGGTTTTAGCCATACGTATTGTTCAATTAACTGTTATTTTGGCATTACAAACTGCACACAACACAAACACTAACTTTCATTTATGATATAAAAATAATAAAAAATCTTTCTACAGATATTTATGGTGATGTTGGGTATCTTGGTGATGGTCGCGATTGTAAGCCCTTACATGCTGCTGACAACGGCAGTTTGTGCTGTCTTGATGTACATATGGACTTCTATCTTCCTAAATACAGCGCAAGCCATAAAAAGGTGATTATTAATTTTCCTTTATACGTAAGTATATCAGCTATGAAAGTCCACTGCTGAACATATAGCAATATTCAAAATTGACCACACCAGTCACTATTCAGAATATTTGTAAGACTGGCTGCCCTTTTGTTGATAATAGTCCATCTTTTGTGACGGTTAACTATAAAAATTCTACTGAATAGGCATTGATAAACTGTACAATATCTTCCATAGAGTTGAGGGAGTGACGCGTAGTCCAGTATTTTCCCATGTGTCAGCGACGATGGCAGGGCTGGGCACGATACGGGCGTGTGAGGCGCAGGACATGTTACGCACGCATTTCGATGAAAAGCAGGATGTGCATACTGCCGCCTGGTACGATTAACTTGACTAGTATTAAACTACATTATATGATAGTTCAGGTGGATATAAATATTCATTACCCGATAAATGAATCTTGTTCCAGGTTCCTGACTATGGTCACAAATACGGCTTTTTCAATTTGGCTTAGTCTGATATGCGCTACGTATGTGGCGGTAGTGGCTTACACATTCCTGCTGCTTGATGATGGCAAGTTTAACTAGATGCAATCTATTAGATAGTTACCTCCTATGCACTCAAACTAATAAACAATTCTCTTTTGGTGACAGGCGAGACAAAATCTGGTAATGTCGGTCTAGCGATAAGTCAAGGTCTTATTCTAGTGAATATGGTACAGTACGGCGTGAAACAAACAACGGAAGTGATTTCTCAAATGACGAGTGTAGAGCGCGTGGTACAGTTTACATCGCTGCCGCGAGAGAACACTGAAGGTCCCGTACCGCCTGTTGGCTGGCCGCAGCGAGCACGACTGATTTTCAAAAACCTGTCACTTAGATACGATAAGGATGCTGATCCAGTCCTCAAAAAACTTAATATTGTAATTGAAAGCGGCTGGAAGGTCAGACAATTTTTTTTTCTAAATATAATAAATTCGAGACGGTAAAGTATTTACTGACGTAATCTTACAGGTTGGGGTGGTCGGTCGAACTGGAGCTGGAAAATCTTCGTTGATATCAGCACTCTTCCGTTTAGCGCCTATAGAAGGTAACGTTTTTATAGACGATGTCGATACCGGAAACATTGCTCTCAAGGTATGTATACATATGTTTATATATTAGGTCGTTACATATGAAATTGCCGTTTTTCTTGAAGAAATTGGAGGAAACCCAATTTTCAGTACTAACATTTTTGCATTTTTTTTAGGAATGACAAATCCAAATTTTATGTTTTTTTGTGTTTGAATGAGACAACATTAAGCTAACAAACAGCAACTTATTTAACATTTTTGAAAAGTGACAGCTGTTAAGTAATACGATCATAAACATGGATAGCATTTAGGAAGTACTGTTTTTGAAGATCGAATTAATTTATCAAGCGGCCAATAAAAACAAAATTTAATACAGAGTTGTAAAATCTTGAAATCAACTTTTAAACAAAATATAAATACTTAATGGAAAAGCTATTAAATTACAGGAATAACGAACTCATGAATTTGTAAGAAAATTTCGGCAATTTCATAGGTATTATATTATATGATAACGAAATTAGCAATACTTAATATTTTATTTGTATCTTTTGTAGGAACTGAGGTCTAAAATTTCAATAATTCCGCAAGAACCGGTACTTTTCTCTGCCAGTTTGCGTTACAACATGGATCCGTTTGATAAATATACGGATGCCGATATATGGAATGCTTTAGAACAGGTAAATGGTCAGTCATAGTAATGTAAGATCAATTATCTTTCAAGCTATAAATCATAACCCTTTTTTTAATTTTGAAGGTTGAATTAAAACGTCACGTGACGTCATTGTCTTCTGCGGTGCAGTCAGGCGGCTCCAACTTTAGCGCTGGCCAGCGACAGTTACTTTGTTTAGCCCGCGCTGCACTTGGCCGGAACAAGCTGCTTGTACTCGACGAAGCTACGGCTAACGTGGATCCTAAGTAAATGCAAAAAAAAAAATCTAGCTTGTGCTTGTTGGTAGTGTGTTCTCATAATAATATTTGATTATTCCACAGTACGGACACCCTCATTCAGAAATCCATTCGCCAACATTTCGGCGATTGTACCGTGATAACCGTAGCACATCGATTGCACACAGTTGCTGATGCTGACAGAGTCGTTGTAAGTATTTGTTGATTTCGTAATCACAATAGTATTTTTATGATTATCACATTGGTAGGTACACCACCAAGAGGGCACGCCGCAATAGCGGCGGTAAGGTCCATCATGGAGGATTGGCTAGAGAGGTGACACGGAAGCCTCTCGTACCGACTGACGCAGGTGATCTCCGGTAAGGGAAGCTTCTGGGACCACCTGCATCGGATCAGGAAGGAGCCAACGCCTGAGTGCCATCACTGCGACGCGAGCGAGGACTCGGGGCTGCACGCGCAGGCGGACTGCCCGGCGTGACCTCGTGGCAGGCATCGGGGTGGGAGTCCTCTCGCTCGGCAGCATGATTGCGGCAATGGTGCGGAGTGCGAGCGCGTGGGCCGCCGCCACCTCCTTCTGCGAGCATGTAATGCTCGCGAAGGAGATGGCGGAGCGCGCCCGGGAGAGATTTAGAACTCTGCCGGCCCGCCGAGCCCGCAACATGCTCGCCACGCGTCGCAGGCGACTCAGGCGCCGGAGGTCGCTTAACGACCTCCGTCCTCCATGAGCGCAGGTCTGGGGGTGGCAGGTGAGGTAAACCGTCGGACGTGGCTCTGGCGCGGGCTTTCCTCTTGGGGTAGGGGGTCAGACGGCAGTCACTTCGATCAGGACCAACCAAACCAAATTATTGAAATGAGGCGTGGACACCGGTTTCCAAAGTGCCAGCTTGTATAAACAAATCAGGATATATCGTAATAAGTAGTAAGCCCCACGAGATCTAAACATTTTAATGGCTGCAATCTTCAATATATTTTTTGCTCAAAGGTAATGGAGGCTGGTGAGATAGTTCAGTGCGGTCATCCGCATGAACTACTACAGAATGATGATGGGCACTTCACGCGAATGGTGAAACAACTCGGCCCAGCGGCAGAACAAAGTCTTCGCGACCTCGCCGCCGCCGCGCATCTGCAGCACATCCGATACGTCGACGCTGACGAAGCCAACCAACCTTAGTACTTACTGTAGTACTTATTTTAACTTTGTACTTATATGATTACTTTAAACATTTACTTTATTTTTTGGAACTGTGTATTTAGTGTTTTTATGATAAATGTATCTACTTATTTAGATAGTTAAGAAATTACTTAATTTTTTATGTTGTTTTAGGTATGAAAGCTCCAATAATGTGATATTGTGCCTTCAGTATGCATGTACCATAATAGAATCAAATGTAATATTATATTTAGAAACTACTTTTATTTTTATATTAACTTATGGAATACATAGAACTTTTTCATAATATGTAAAGTTGTTGACAAGATCCTCATTACCTTTAATACAGTGATGTGATACAATGCACATAGCACAGATTTAGAGTTGCATTATGTAGTACGAAAACCGAGTGTGTATATTTTTCGCCGCCACCGATGACGTCACGTGAGCGATTTAGTCACAATGTTCATCGAAGCAGGATTATTAATGTCGACTATCGACTACGAAACTTAGACTAAAGCGGAAGTGTGGAAAGCATAACATTGCACTAATTTTATGAGACGTCGCAACGTACCTACGGATATCTAGCGTACTCTAAATCTGTGGCGCATATCGTTATCCTGGAGCTTAAAGGGTGTAAAGTACAAAACATGGGTTTTCAGGAGAGTCATAAAACAAAAAAAAAAAATTGAATTTTCGTTATTGCTCTCTCATTTTTAGAGTTACATAAAACAATGCAAAAGTTATTAGATTCTGAGGAGATTCCGAAGGTTTTTTCAAAAACAGCCCTGGTCTCTTATGCATCACTTTTTTTTACGTGCGGAAATCCCTTAAAATCTTATGCATCCCTTAAAAATAAGTTCTAAGCTAATATGTAAAGGTGTAAGTCCTACTTTCACTAAATGTTGCAAAAAACCCAAGGCGTATAAATCATATGGATAGACATTCAAAGTAGTAAAGGACAAAATCTAACGATATTTTTTTATAAAATCGATTTACGACGTTAATATTTTTTACTTTATTACTTAGGATATTGAGAGAAATTAAAATAATTACGGTAAGAAAAAAAATGTTTCTTTCACTTTTCAATTTAACTGTAACATCAAATTACAACTAATGTTAATTTTCATTATCTAAGTTGGTTGTTAATTTTGCTAATTTGCTCCACATCTACTTACCTTTCACAGTTTTTGTGCAATCTAATCAAGTCTCCTAGTAATTATGAAGATGATATAATTTTTTTAATATTCTAAT
Organism: Cybosia mesomella; assembly: GCA_946251805.1. Classification (NCBI taxonomy): domain Eukaryota; kingdom Metazoa; phylum Arthropoda; class Insecta; order Lepidoptera; family Erebidae; genus Cybosia; species Cybosia mesomella. The sequence continues at coordinate 19,355,498 of OX276390.1, read as the reverse complement.
CATTGCGTGAGTTGGTTGGTGTAATTTATGACCCATAAATGCGTTATGTTGACGGGGCAGGTCTGTCCTTTAACACGGTTGTGTAGCGCAGCCGTTGCTAGAGTGACGCAAACAGGAGCTGCGCGTCACGGAGCTGAATATATGCAAAGATCGCGTGAGGAACTCCCGCAACCGTGGCATCCCTCATGTCTGTGACATCGCAGATAAAATGCAGGAGAGTCGCCTTAGCTGATACGGTCATGTGTTGTGGCAACTAGGTAGTTGCCGCAACACATGACCCACATACATTTTTTACCCACGTAGCCAGGTGGCTACGGGGTTAAATCAGGAGGGGAAGACCCATAGCCTGCTGGTTTGATGTCGTGATGGATGACATACGTGCCAATGGTCTTATTCCTAGGGATGCCCCTCGTGTACAGTGGAAGAGAAAATGTAGAAAGCGGACCCCGAGCCGGAGCTTAAGGTGAATGCCCTTATTGGGTGCTGAATGAGAATTGAAGGCCTCGGCTTGCAATTGGGATACAAAAAATTATGATGTTACAGTGAGAGGGCTAAAATTACAAAAAGACGTCTACCAGGCAAGTATTAACACTTTAAAATGGGACCTACTTATCCAAAGTGAAGTTGAAGTACCAAATACGACAATTTTCTGAATTTGTCTGCAAGAGTTAGAGTTACCTTTTTGGGCGGTGAAATTAACACGGAGCCCTAATAGTTTGGTATGTCCGTCCGCAGCTTAGCTCACAGAGCTTTTTGTTCTACAAACATGTAATTTGGTATATATTAGGTACATATTAGTCACGCCGAATCTCTTTTCACTGTAGACCGTATAGCACAAATGTATTTTAATTTCAGACTACAATAGGTGTCATAGACCTATATTTCCTTCTTTTTCAACCAATATTGATAAGCAACCTAGCCAATTATAATAGTGGCAACAATATATTACTTATATCATCACATAAATTGTGTTTACGTAACGTGCTTTACGCCCTTACGCCCGAAGGTATCGATATAATATTTTAGGTTAGAGTCAAAGCTCACATGCTACAATTTACATACGCGAACGATGTTTTTGGTGATTTTCGGGCGCCGCCGTCGGATGCCATGTCCAAACGCTGATACCATTGGCATACATACAAGCCACATTCGCGGTTGATGTAGCCACAGAACGCTATACTGTGCACGCATTTGAATGCTATTTTGCAGCTCTCTCCGTCTCTCCACACGCCAATTAATTTTATAAACTGCCACGCAAAATCGGTAGCCGTTGGTAATAGTAGCACGTGTGCTTGCTTTGGCCATTATATTTATTTTATAAAGATGGATAAGAACTTATGTATTACTAGCTGTTACCCGCGACTTCGTCGCATCGAATCCCCTTGAACTCACACAAAAAATTTAATCAAAATCGGTCCAGCCGTCTAGGAGGAGTTCAGTGACATACACACGTACACAAGAAATATATATATAAAGATTGCAATTTTTTAAAGAACATTCAAGGTTGTCTTCGTATATGGACAATAACATAACAAGTACACGGTGACATATAAGACGAGTATGGGTTAACAATGCTTATTTGTAATGTTAATAACATATAGGTATGAGTCACAATTAGTAAAGTTATGTAAAAACGAAAGTGAAAAGTGATAAATAAAACTATAAATCCATTGTCAAAGCTAACATAAGAAAAAATCCTTACTTTTTGCTAATAAATAAAATGTACAAATCGAATACCTTTAAACTAGCAATTCTTGCATAAATATATATACAGGGTGGAAACGTTAAGTGTGTCCAGCCGATTATTTTGTCAGTTTTAAAGATATTGCAAAACTTTAAACTGATATGAAGTCTGCATCGCTTAATCTATAAAATTACATAATCTCATTCACTTATCTGATAAGTAGCAACATAATAAACATAAAAATGAAAAAAAAAACAAATTAAAACTATAAAGTTAAAAGAAAAATTGTTAAAAATTTTGTGCTGTTACGGCGTACATACATTTACTCTGGTGAAAGTACTAATTGCGAACATGTGACACATTTTTTTGCTTTCTTTATTTTTATTGTCATTTTTTATAGATAAAGTGATGCAGATTCCTGGGTCAAAACATTTGCGTGATCTTAAAATTGATGGAATAATCTGGACACGTTAATGTTTTCTTGAATCTTGGAAACGGCTCCAATAATTTTCATGAAATTTAGTATACAGGTGATTTCAGGGTGATAAATCGATCTAGCTAGGTTTAATTTTTAGAAAACGTCGAAAACAAAACCCAAGCAAAGCTCGGTCAACCAGATATTACTAGTAATAAGGGCCCTTCGTTGATGTTGCATTTGTGGCCTTTAAACTTTAAATGGTAATACACCAGACATATGTGCTTCATACTTCTGTGATTGTGATTTGGCCTCAATTTTGATAAGCCTTCTATGATAATATTGTATGTATAGATTAATGATTGCTGTTCAAATTAAAATTTGAGATGAAAATATACTTACTTCGATGTTCACACATTGTTTTAACTGACATTTTAACACTTCGTATTTATTTGTAGTGCAAGTAATAATTTCTATACGCTGTATGAGATGATTTAGAATGAATAAATAAAAATCTTTGTTTGATACTATTACTTTAATTCATATGAGTTGAACTTTTCCATTTTTGACAAGATCAGCTATAGGTTTGTACTGCAAAATGTGCTGTGAACCCTCTGAAAAAATAAAGAAAATGGATGTAGTAATGAAACAATTTATAAAAAGTTGAATATATCATTTACCCAATGGACACTGGCTATTTCCCTACATAATAGAAGATTAGTCTTCTTCCGCATTTAAAACACTTGGTAGTGGTTATTTACCTTTTGGAGACTTCAGACGTCAGGGTTTTTTATAATTAGGTACTAGTAGATATTCGCAGGCGACTCAGGCGCCGGAGGTCGCCTAACGACCTCCGTCCTCCATGTGCGCAGGCCTGGGGGTGGCAGGTAAGATCGCCTGTCACCCCAGCAGTAGCAGGCCGGGACGGTGGAGCGCCCCTCCCCCAAACCGGGGCAAGACGGGGACACCGTGGTTCCCAAACCCGAGGGGGCCATCTCGAAACCGGAGATGGCCCAGGGTCAGTCGGGGTGCGAGGGATAAGCTCTATGGGCAACCGTACACCCCGGCGTCTGTAGACCCGAGACGGCGTGCGGTTTTAGTCCGTTCAAGCCCGACATAACCGCTCACGCTGGCCGGTGGGGGGGTATCCGAAGGCATTTCCGCACGGAAAAAAAAAGGTACTAGTAGATATGCTGGGATTAACATCTGTCTAACTACTCATTGAGACCATTCCAAGGAGCCCAAACAAACAATATGTACTTTAAGTTGCTGACGAGTCGGGTAGCCCGTAAACTACTTGATGTTGCAGGATCAAATCTATGCTACCACATAACAAAAATACCAGTGTCTTACAGGTCAGCTGAACCAGACGAGATATGTACATGTAACTATAATTATTTACTACCTATCACGAAATATTTGCCATTTAATGTATGTGGCCCCAACAAACCTTAGGGTCCAAGCTGGAAGTTGGTACACCTGCTGATGAACGGACAAGGCTCTAGAACAGGATCTCTTAGGGTTCGGAGCAGTAAAGCAGTATAATTCAAACCAAATGGTGGAGGTGTAAATAGTCCCTGGGCTCTGAGGTGAAAGTCAGGGATGCAACCGGCAACAATACTAGGATGATCATGGACTTAATATTACAATTATGATTAGATACCTTCTAAATCTATTTCTTCATCATCTCCAGCCAAGTCCTCTAATACTACACCATTTACTGTTTCCTTTGCTTTTAAAAATACATGACTGTGTAGGTTTGGATGCTCTGCAATTTTATTCATTTCAAACAATTGCATATTTCCAGGCATTTTATTGAGTACCACTGCTTTCATATGATTTTCAAAGTTCATTAAATATTCCTGAGCATACTTGTATTCAGTTGGAGTTAGATAATTAGTACCTGTTTCCATTCTTTGTCTTTCTTCGTTTAATATGGGTATACAACACTTTTCTATCTTACTTAATCTAGTTTTAAGATAATTGCATATAATAAATTTTATTCTACTTAATTCCATTTTGTGAATTGAGGCACGTAAATCAGTTTTAGGTAACTTATTTATATTGCGCTCCATGTGCTGTATTTGTCCCAACATACACTCGACCATATCGTTACGATGTGGGAGTATTTCTGGAGCTAAGCGTTCATTCTGCCAAGCACTTTGCAGAGTTTTTAATACTACTTCTGCTGTTATTTCTTCTTCTTCATCATCACTTAACTCGATGTTATGATCGATTATATCCATCACGTGCTAATATTTATATTAATAACAAAGATAACCAGTAGGTTATAGACAATCGTTAATAAAGTGCATGATCTTATTTGAGGCTAAAATTCAAAATAAATGAAGTCAGCAATATATCCCAATAATTGGAATACAGTTACAATTATTCTGTAAAATATAACACATTGACACGATGAAAAATTTAACACAAACGCAAACGTATTTCGATTGTTAAGACGTTTTTTTTTGCGGTTCCGATGGTTGCGGTTCAGATGAACGCACGACTCTTGACATTTGACAAGCGTTGGTGTGCGTGTGACGTTATTGACAGTTGCCTCAACTAAACTGTGACAGTTAGTTTAGCTGTCTTAAATCTTGTTCAAAAATAATAATTTAAAGGTCAACTTTTCTTAGTCACAACTTTTAAGAATTTGATATGTGCAATCAGGAAATATAGAAGATTATATTTCACAAATACTTTCGTTAGCAGTAAAGAGTATATATAATAAAAACTACATAATAGATTAGCAGCAAAGCAAGCATTACACATCACTGTTTGTGGCATTATATAAATGAGGAGAAATGGGCTACAGGCGTTAGTATTTACATACCTCTGTTTAAACTACAGTTGACCTGCACGCGCCTTCGTTATAAAAAAACATTCACCATATTTGTATTTAGGCGAGTAACATCGCGGGCTAGAACCGTGCGTACCGTCTCAAAAATAGGTTTTTTTATGTTCTATATTGAATATTCTACATGTCTATCTACATGTCTATCATTTGTACATGTCTATCTGAATGTTCAAATGTCCAATGCATATTATATAGCAGTTAAAATATACTATTTCTAATTTTTACTATAGGCTTGCAATTTGACGCTCAAAATTATGGAGAGCACAATTCCACCAGTTTACATGGTTATATTTTCATTATTTTCACAGCAAATTGGTAAATGTGATATATGGTTAGAATGGTTATGAAGTACTCTATTTAAAAATAATTTAAGTGGATCATTATGTGAAAACTGGGGAGGTATAATTTTTTTTATTTCAGGACCTAGTATTCTATGCCTAATAGAAACTTCACATAGACTTTTGACAGTTAGCAATGTCTGCCCATGTCGTAATTTTGATAGCATCACTTAGAACAGCTAATACACTCGTAGAAGTCAGAAAGCCCCTTTGAAATGAAACGAAAAATGCCTGATGGGAGGACAATACAAAATATACCAAAATATATTTTAGTTGTGATTGATGCGATTTTTGGATATTTAGATTACTTTGACCTTTTTTTTCAAATAATGGTAGCAGTTCTGTTGCTGACATCACTAAACTAATTTTTCTCTAAAATTTTCTTATTTTAGAGAAATTTAGAGGGAATGCTATTCTGTTGTTACGTCAATTCAATTCAATTCAATTCTTTATTATGGCTCCTGTGCCTTAAGCAGCAATTCCGCCAATGTCCCGTAGATAGAGCTATTAACGAAGGAGATAAAGTGGCTCGATTTGACCGGTTGGCTTGAGTATGGAGTTTCTTCGACCAGAATCTAAACAAAAGGACAACACAAATACTGTAGATACACATACAATGACAGCTAGAGGTGATTTATGGACACTTAAATATAATTATTTATAATTTTAGTTTATTAATATGTATATATTTCGCAATTATTCTAACTAAAGGAGTAAAAACCAGGGACAGTAGAGATTTGACACATGTGGGACGAGGGATATGGGACGGTAACAATTCATACAGTGAAAAACGCTGGTTAGGGCAACAAAAAAAGATGTGGTCCACATTACCTTCGTCCAACCCGCACTCGCAAAGAGAGTGATCCCTAACCCTAATTTTGTGAAACCCAGGTGAACTGGGGTGCAGGCGGGTCCCAAACGGAGTCGAGAGATAATAGATGTCGTGCGTTTGTCGAACCAACGATACTTTGCAAACTAAGGTTTGATGGAAATTTCAGGTTGGATATCCCCATAATATTTTCCCTTAATATTCTTAGATTTTCTCCATTCCTCATTCCAGGCAAGGGATAGACTATCTCGTAGTACTAAGTCGTGCGTGTATAATTGGTAATGCTCAAGTGTCCTATTCTTATTGCAGCTTTAGCACAGGAGTCAGCTGTCTCGTTGCCAAGAATATTGGAGTGACCAGGAATCCACGCAATGACAATTTCTAGCCCGCGCTGTTGGCACTGAAATAACGCCTCCCTAATTTTATGGATGACTGGGAATTTCGACTTGGAACGGAAGGGATGTGAAACAATGGCTTGTAGGCAGCTTTTGGAGTCAGATAGAATTATGGTCTTATTAAGATTATGGGACAAGATATATATGATTGCTTCAAGGATAGCTACAGACTCTCCAGTGAATATAGAAGCCATAGGGGGACATTTGTAACTTAAAATTACCTTATAGGCTGGGATCCAGACCGCAGCACCTACAGGTTCGTTGCTGTTTAATTTAGAAGAATCAGTGAAAACTCTAAGCCATCCATCGTACTTATTACACATAACTTCATTAAAACGTAGGTTCGCATCTAATGCTCCTTTTTCAACACCTAAGTCTGTCACCACTAAGGGACGAAATGTAATGGCTTCGAAAGGTAAATAGCGAGTTCAGTCGACTCCGAATGACCGGGTTTGGAAGGCGGGTGAATTTGATGAAGCTATTCACTAAACAAGGCAGGTTGCTAGGACAAGAATCTGTATTAGCATTATATAGATTGTATAGCTGATTAATTTTTTCCAGAAGCATGTGTTGGGAATTTTGGATTAATTTGAAGAGGAACTTATCGCTAAGGAACTGCCTTCGCAGAAACAGAGGAGGGTCTACTGCTTCTACTTGTAGACCGTTAGTCGGGGACGATTTCATTGCGCCCAAAATGATACGCAAACTCTTTGACTGAACTCTATCCAACTTTGTAAGAGATGATATGTTACATGGCTCCAACAGAAATGAGCCATAGTCCATGTGGCTACGTACAATGGCATTATACAGGAGTTTTTGAGTATAAGGATGGCAACCCCACCATGTTCCTGATAAAGATCGAAGTATCGTAGTATAGAATATTCCTTTTCTTAGTGAATACTACGGACCTTGCTTTTTGATGGGGATAATGATAAACCGTGCCTCAGCAGCCAGTTGTTTAGATAGCCTAGAGCCCTGTTCAAGTTGTCCGAGGCCTCCTCAATCGAGCTAGCTGATATGTAGAGGGCCAGATCATCAGCATACTGAAGAATTTGGCAGAAAGGAAGGACGACTGATTCCAGATCGTGAGTGTACAAACTGTAGAGGAGGGGACTTAGGACCGACCCTTGTGGGAGACCTTTCCAGATCGTCCTTGGAGGGTGGAGGAAATTCTGGTTCTTCACTGTAATATATCTTTCCATCAAAAGGTTTGCGCAGAATTCGACTAGCCTCTCAGGGATGCTCAGCTGCTGAAGTTTATTCCTGAGTAACGGAAGCAAGACGTTGTCGTACGCCGACTGTATATCTAGGAACACAGCTAAAAGGTAATGCTTTTGAAGGAAAGACACACGTATGTCACAAGTAAGTACACTCAGGCTATCCAGGGTGCTCATATTCCTCCTAAATCCAAACTGTGTCTTAGCTAAAATTTCCTGACTCTCCACATACCATTCCATCCGATGCTTGACAAGATGCTCGGTCACCTTGCATAGGGTAGAAGAGAGCGCTATTGGGCGTCTACTGTTCGGGGATGAAAGATCTGAGCCAGGTTTTGGGATGGGAACAATAATTTGAGTTTTCCAATCTGGGGGTATCATACCACTTTTAAAAATCATGTTGATAATGGCCAAGAAATATATTTTTGTTTTTTCTGATGCTTTGGTAATGAAGGAGTATGGGATTTGGTCAACACCTGGGGCTGAATCCTTCAATGCCAGTTGTAATTCACCCAGTGAGAAATCCTCATTCAGAGTCCCCGGAGATTGGATGGGATGTGGAAATGGATAAGTCCTGGGAATGGAGTCGGCGGTAGGAACCCATGGTGGAGCTAATTTGTCAGTGAAAGCATCCACCCATGAATTCAGGTCATTGCAACTCACATTTTCAATGTTGCAACTCCCTCTGAATTTTTTAATTTGTTTCCATACCATATAAGAGGGTGCTCTAGGAGATAGATTGTCACAAAATGTTAACCACCCATTCTTTTTTTTAGCTGATAAGATTCTTCTCGCTTGAGCTGCCTTTTGTTTGTAAGAAATTAAATTGCTTTCTGTCATTGCCCGATTATAAATTTTTTTTTTTCATATTCGCGTCTGACTTTCACAGCCTCTGTACATTCAGCGTCCCACCAGGGTGTGGAGATGATGGGATTGGTAGGGTTTCTGGTAGGAATATGCTCATTGGCAGATGAAATAATAGAGTCACGAAAATCTTCATAACATTGCACTATATTACTACTGGAGTTAAAATGTGTACCTACTCTGTTTTCCAGGGATGTTGAGTAAGCAGTCCAGTCAGCCCCTGACAACCTGTACCTAAACAAGGGTGAGGTATTAACAGGAGGGGATACTGCCATAGGCATTGCTATTATGATGGGGAAGTGGTCACTGCCATGGGAGAGCGGTAAGATATCCCAGGATAACAAGGATGCAAGGGAGGATGAGCAGACAGTGAGATCAATGGCACTAGGGTTCTGGGAGGGATGGACTCTGCGTGTTGGGCATCCATTGTTGAGGACACAAAGGTTGCCCTCATCAAATGCATCCATCAGAGAGTAGGCAAACAAATCACTAATGCCTGACCCCCATGCTATATGGTGAGCATTAAAGTCTCCCATGATGATCACAGGAGGGGGAACCGAATTGAACATCAGAGATAGATCAGGGATAAGAGATGATGAGGGATGAGGAATATATAGAGAAATGAAGGATATATCACCTATTCTTACTGCTACAATATTAAAACTGGGGGAGTGGGAGGGTAGATTAATTTGGTTAAAGGATTGCCTGCGGTTAACTAAAAGAGCACAGCCGGCATACCCATCAGCCCTATCGTCCCGGACACATGAGTAACCTGGGATACGAAAAGCAATGCCAGGCTTTAACCATGTCTCCGAGACAGCTATAGCCAATGGTTTCAGTTTATTGATCAGATAGATTAATTCCGTTTTTCTGGCTCTTATGCTACTAGTGTTCCACTGAATTACTTTGAGTGAATCCATTGATGCTATTTGGTTGGGAAAGTTGAGAAAGTGAAGGAGCAACGTTGGGCGGTAAGGGGATGTTATTTTGAGATATAATGGCTATCAATGCATTCAACAGAGAAATAAGGGGATCTGGTGAGCTTTGTTGTTCAAGGTTTTGAGGCTCGGAATTAAATATGGGACAACCATTGGGGAGAGAAGGCCTATCATAGGCCTTTCCAAGAGGGGCTCTGGGGCGAGGTTGGATATACTTTGTTTGTCTGTAGGATTGATGGAGTGTGGTGGGATTGGCGGCTGTGTTAAGGACTTGGGATAGTTGTGATTGAGCAACTTGCGAGGTAAAGGGCTGGGATTTAGTGGCATCGGAGTATGATTTGTTTATTTTAGGTGTTGCTTCTGAGGCTTCAAAGTATGACAAACCATCCTGTGCCATGACTGCTTTAATAGCTTTTTGTCGTTCCTGTTCGGGACACAATTTGCTAGTAGAAAAGTGGCATCCTAAGCAATATAGGCATGAGGATTTTGATTCCTCCACTGTACAGGACTGGCCTGTGTGAGATTGTGCACATCTGTAACACCTTGGATTTGACCTACATTGTGTGGCAATGTGGCCAAACCTACAGCAGTTCAGGCACTGGATCGTTGGGAATTGATAGGGTTCTACAGGAAGAGATGTGTGATAAGAGTAGATATGGGAAGGGAGGATTTGGCCTTTGGAGGTGATGACCACAGTTTGTGTAGGAACCCAGGTAGCACAGTTATTATCATTAATGGTCTTCCGATTTAAACGGCGAGCCTTCAGGATTACGCTACAATTGGGGGGGAGGATGATGGAATCAACAAACTCGTCCATGGACAAGTCTACAGGTACTGAGCGAACTACACCCATCCTAGAAACATTGTGAGACGGTATGAAGGCTTCATATTTGTTACTTGCCAAGATAGGGTTGTCTAAAAAACTGTTAGCCTGCTCAGCAGTTTTAAATTGCACAGACATCTTATTCCTCCCTACTCGTTTGATACCATCCTGGCAAATGTTTTGGACATTATTCCTTACTAAAAATTGGCCAAACTTAATAGGTTTTAATATATAACCGGATGGCAAATTTTCGTCCTTTTTGAAGACCTGTACAACAAAAGGGCCTTTATCGTTATCCCCATAGGATGTAATACCTAACACTACCGTTGGGTGCGTATAAATTGTTTGAATAGATGCAGAAGCTGATTCTACATCTGTAATAACTTTTTTAGTGGTCCTCATAACCTGTTCCTCATTACGGCGTTTTTGACTGGATCTTTTGTTGCCCATTTCAACGTCTGTAGGAGGATCCGGAGGATCTGGGGGCTCCGGAGAGTCCCCCATACTTACCACTTAATACACCACAATAACTGCCACAAAACACTTGTTAGTAATTATTATTAATATCCTCCACCAAACATATGATTCTGACTGAAAGAAAAGGTAAAAAACTTAAAGATTTGTCACTATTTCCACGATAATCTCACTGACACGTTAGTAACCTACAAACGAAACGGCGAGAATCTTTGTCTGTTGTTACGTCGAACTAAATTTGGTGTTCAATATGACAGCACCAAATTTGAATCTGACATCACCAAAATTTAAATATGAAAGTGTTACCGTTATTAAAAAAATAAGAATGAATGATAAAGAGTGAATTATTAAATTCTTTAAAAACTATATTCTTAGGTTTTTAGAATGCCGAAAAATGATTATTAATGCAAATTATAGATCAAACAGTAAACAAACCGTTATTTTTCTTAGTCATAGCTAAGTACAAACGGTTTTATTCAGTTCACTAGCCTGGCAACCCGGTGTAAACCTCTTTGTTATCTACGCAACTAAACTATCTCTGGCTGGAATATGTGCAAGTCAATTTGACGTGACATGACACAATTGACATATCGGATCAGTTAAAAATTTGGCAAGGAAATAATTGCTTGATTTGAAATACATGAACAATTTAATATTTATTTTAGGGAATTACATTGAGCAGCTCGCCACCTGTATCTCTATTGCTGCCCTCTGTACAATCTCCTCGGGAGGTACAGCAGCCACAACTGCCTCAATCTGGTGTCTCGGCAGAAGCTGGCCCCATTCGCCATCGGATTGTGCCGAGACGCCGCATATTGCCTAGGCCTTCACGACCTCCTGCCTATGAAAACTTAGTGAATGCCCTGCATGAAAGCAATAGCACCTTACAAGAAACTATTCGTAACATAGTGTTGATGTGATTGTGATTGTTGATTGTGATTTTTGGTGATTATATGTATAAAACATAACTTTATTTAAAACGAATTATATGTTTTTAATTAAAATTTCTTTCAATTAATTCTGCACAGACAAATGTCTGTGAAAAAGATTAGGACTTTAACAGACATAGATACCGCTAGAATAGTTTATTTCAGTTATTTCCATAGTATTATGAGCTACGGCATTCTCCTTTGGGGTAATGCCGCAGATTTAAATACAATATTTGTATTGCAAAAGCGGGCTGTGCGGGCAATTTATAAGTTGGGCCCAAGAATCTCTGTAGTGTCTCAATATATTTTTGAAAATCTTTTGTATGTTAGAAGAAACATTTCCAATTTTTTAAGGCTTTGTAAGGGCCGTATTAATGGTCTATACAGAATAAATGATTTTTGACTTTGACTTTGACTGGCCAAAGCCAAAATCACGAAATCGTTATTCATCATTGCGGCGATAGCCCAGTGGCGTACGTAACGGACTGCTGAGACGAGGACTCGAGTTCGATCCCCAGTCACCCCGGGCACACACCTCTGACTTTTCGTAGTTATGTGTGCATTAATAAATGTTAATTATCACTCGCTTAATAATGTGCCCGGTAGATGGCAATAGGCTAGCCCCCTATTGCATTGGGACCTTAACATAACTGGCGAATCGTGGGTGTATCATACCCCTCTGCCTACCCCTTCGGGGATACAGGCGTGAAGTTCTGTTATGTTATTCATCATGAGACATATTATAGATCAAACAGTAAACAAACCGTTATTTTTCTTAGTCATAGCTAAGTACAAACGGTTTTATTCAGTTCACTAGCCTGGCAACCCGGTGTAAACCTCTTTGTTATCTACGCAACTAAACTATCTCTGGCTGGAATATGTGCAAGTCAATTTGACGTGACATGACACAATTGACATATCGGATCAGTTAAAAATTTGGCAAGGATATAGTTGCTTGACTTGAAATACATGAACAATTTAATATTTATTTTAGGGAATTACATTGAGCAGCTCGCCACCTGTCCCTCTATTGCTGCCCTCTGTACAATCTCCTCAGGAGGTACAGCAGCCACAACTGCCTCAATCTGGTGTCTCGGCAGAAGCTGGCCCCATTCGCCATCGGATTGTGCCGAGACGCCGCATCTTGCCTAGGCCTTCACGACCTCCTGCCTATGAAAACTTAGTGAATGCCCTGCATGAAAGCAATAGCACCTTTCAAGAAACTATTCGACATAGTGTTGATGTGATTGCTGCTGCATTAAGAGACAGCAGTGCTGCTACACTACATGCTGCTGAGATCTTAGTAGCAGTTTTTATTTATTAAACATGTACACTACACATGTTTAATAAATAAAAATAGCTTTAAGTAAAACATAATTTTTGGTGACTATGTATAAAAAATAGCTTTATTTAAAACAAATTATATGTTTTTAATTAAAATTTCTTTCAATTAATTCTGCCCGCATTTGTGTGTGAAAAAGATTAAAACTTTAACAGACATAGATACCGCTAGAATAGTTTATTTCAGTTATTTCCATAGTACTATGAGCTACGGCATTCTCCTTTGGGGTAATGCCGCAGATTTAAATACAATCTTTGTATTGCAAAAGCAGGCTTTGCGGGCAATTTATAAGTTGGGCCCAAGAGTCTCCCTCCGAGAAAAGTTCAAAGAAATAAACATTCTAACTGTAGTGTCTCAATATATTTTTGAAAATCTTTTGTATGTTAGAAGAAACATTTCCAATTTTTTAAGGCTTTGTGATATACATAACGTAAATACTAGACATAAAAACAATCTTGTGGTTTGTAATAGTTGACTCCACAAGATTAGTAATTCCTTTCAGGGTAACTGTATACGCTTCTACAACAAGCTTCCTAATGAAATGAAGAATCTACCTCTTCATAAATTTAAAAGACAAAGTAAAAGTAAACTCTGCCAAAAAGGCTATTATAAAATGCAAGACTATTTAGATGACAAACAAGCTTGGATATGAACTGTTTGCTCTCTCTCTATGCTACTCAAATGAAATATTGTAATTTGGTTAAGTAAACATGTTTGTAAATAGACCAAAAAAAACAGCCCGCTGAGTTTTTTGCCGGAGTCTTCTCAGGACAGGGCCGCGTTTTGAACCGGCCAAACATTAGATTAATTTTTTTTGACGTTTTGTAAGTGCCGTATTAATGGTCTATACAGAATAAATGATTTTTGACTTTGACTTTGGCCAAAACCAAAATCACGAAATCGTTATTCATCATTGCGGCGATAGCCCAGTGGCGTACGTAACGGACTGTTGAGACGAGGTCTCGAGTTCGATCCCCAGTCGCCCCGGGCACACACCTCTGACTTTTCGTAGTTATGTGTGCATTAATAAATGTTAATTATCACTCGCTTAATAATGTGCCCGGTAGATGGCAATAGGCTCGCCCCCTATTACATTGGGACCTTAACATAACTGGCGAATCGTGGGTGTGTAATACACCTCTGCCTACCCCTTCGGGGATACAGGCGTGAAGTTATGTTATGTTATTCATCATAAAAATGTTATTTGCCACAAAATTTTAACGAAATTACAATTATCACTATAACTGGTCGGCAGTATTTTAGATGGCGTCTAATTTTAGTGTGACGTTTCTAATTTTAGACGTTTAGGACGTACAACAGAAAACCAAATAAGCAAATTTGGACTAAGTTGAGTAACTAAGCTAATTTTGGTTGTGTCAAACTAATAATAGTTTAGTCATATGTTTTCAGAATACAAAACGTCGTTTGACATCACTAAACTAAATTTTAGTGATTTTTAGTTTAGTTTAGAGAATTTTTGAACAACAGAATTGCTACCTTATCTATTTACTTTATCTTTAGGTAACGTGGGAGTATTGGGTATTTTTTTTATCGTTTGTACAGAATGTGGTTAATGTTTTGTTATCATTGTGTGAATTACATGTTTCTCATGTAGTTTATGTATTTCTCTATCGCGGTGAAGAAAAAGGGAGGAAATGGTAGTTAAAGTTGTTATTGTACTATAAGCAGAGACGCTTATTTTCCGTTAATTTTTCAAAATAACGTTCACTACCTTGTCTATAATTAGTAGTCGCGCCATTGTTCGGGGGCATTTGCACGGCGGCGCTCGAGTTGTACATACGTTTGGTGATGTACTTTTGAAATATTTTTTTTCTTGTTTGATTTCCCTGATCTATTGCTAAAAGTACATTATATCAGTACTACTAACCACCTTCATATGTAGTGGTTAGGAACGTGATAATTACACTAGATACTAATAATTTTTATTTTTCACACGAAATTTCAGTACTTATATAAAAATTATTACGTTTACGTTGTCATTTACCAGTACTTTAATGTGCTTTGACATAATATTGTCTCCACCAACCTCGGTAATAAAAGTAGTAGTCAGAAGTAAAAACAAAATGAGTGAATTTGTAGTCTCGACGAGTATTATGCGAATTTTTCATTGATCATGGAACAAAATTGGAAGATGTTCAAAAATACTTAGAAGAACACCACCATTTGTCTTCTGAAAAAAGTGAATTAGTTGTGATGCATATTCAAAAATGGCTTAGGTATAACAGCGTTTAACGATCGGTGGACCAAATCTAACCGAACTAAAGAACGTTTCTTTAATAAAAATACATTGTGGTTAGACGGCGAATTTAAGTTACAATTAGAAGAAGCACCGATGGATGTTACACCTAGGTACAACATCTGGAGAACGTCCGCCAAAGTCTTATGAAGATCTATCAGAGAATTCGAAAAAAAGGAAGAATATGGAGTTTGCACAAGAATATGGAATCGAGTATATACATAATGCATAATTCGAAGAAGCTACTGTTGTTTCAATGATGCGGAATTGTGATAGAAATGAAAGTCGCAATGCAGATTTTACGGTGGATGAAGCTTTAAGTAAGTTTGCAGATTTAGATCTTTCGAAATCACAATACGGATTACTTCGAGCTGGTCTGACTAACAAAAATTTGGACATGTTGCCATCATATAATATTCTGACCAGTGGCGTAGCGTGCCTTGTCGGGGCCCCGTATAAAAATTTTTTTGGAGGCCCTTATATGGAGGTAAAGATTTTTCACAAAAGAAAAAAAATATTGTGAGAAGAAATATTTATTTATCACATAATTTACCCATTTTACAAATAAAAATCGAATTTTAAACATTCACTCTCCTTGCCTTTTTTTCGGCAAACTGATTTATTAAATCATTTATGGCTGATGATGATTTTAGTTTTTCTAAATTTTCTGCCTCTATGGACAATAGTGAGATGTCTGACAGCCGTTCTTGTCCCATCGAAGTTCTTAAGTAATTTTTTATTAGTTTTAATTTTGAAAAACTTCTTTCTGCCGTTGCGGTTGTAACTGGAAGGGTCAAGAATAAAAAGCATGCTGTGGTTACCTCGGGAAAACTGGATGCAAGACTATTGAATTTTACTAGCAATAATTCAATGAGTTCTTTAATGGAATACATTTTTTTAATTTCAGAATTTAAGCATGTTTTTAGAGCCTTTAATTGGTCACAAAGATTAAGTGAGATGTCTTTACTGTATTTAGCAGACAGTTTTCCGGAAGCGTTTAATATCTCTTCGCTTGAAGAAGATAGGAGTTTCTCCGGTTGTAATATTTCGAATATACTACTCAGGTTGCAAAGGCTCTGAAATCTTTCTTTAGTTTGAGAAATTAATATATCTAAGCAGCAATAGTATACATTTTACTTTGAAATAGGATTCCGGGTCGGAAATTCTCTCATCTTGTGATAACTCATCAAAAAAACGCTTCGTTATCTTTCGCCTACTGTTTTTAAAAACAGTTGTTACCTCTTTTGCTAAATCTTTGGATTCATTTAGCAAACTATTAAATGAATTCTGATTTCTTAATTGGCACAGTCTATTTAAAAGATTACTTAATAAAATACTAGATTTCTGTAAGTCATTATTTTCATGCTGTAGAGCTTTAGAAACAGGATTAATAATTTCAAATAGTGAAGAAAAAAATGTAACGAGCACTAAGAAATCAAAACTCTCTAAAATATTAATTATACTTTTACATTCTTCACGTTCATCTTTTTTATTTGAAATTAAATTTAGTTGGTACCAAGTTTTCATGATTAGTAAAAAAAATTTCTTTACTGCTAATAAAGCGTCGTTCCTAGAAGACCATCTGGTAGGACATACCTTTTTAAGGGTAATCAAATATTTTTCAGATGAATCGTCACTTAGCATAGCCCAGCGTTTTATACTATTGCCAAAAAAAGTATATATTTTTTCTAAATTATCGAAAAAAGTCGATACTTCACGAACATGTCTCGCAGCATCGTTCAAAACCAAGTTTAAAGCGTGCGCAGCACAATGAACATAATCGGCATTTGGAGCATGCTCTTTTATTAGGGTTTGTAATCCTCCATACACACCCGACATAACATTTGCCCCATCGTATCCCTGTCCTCTACATTTAGTCAAATCAATTCCATATTCTTTAGTCAAATTTAAAATGACAGTTTTCAGACCTGCAGCACTGCAATCGGTTACTGCTATAAATCCTAAAAAGGACTCACAGATTTTTATTTCTTTAGGCACATTATCATCATTTTCTGTAACCGAGATATATCGAAAAACTACAGATAGTTGGTCAATTTTTGACAAGTCTTGTGTTGTATCCAGAATTATTGTCAGAAATGGAGCTTTTTTAATTTCTGAGATAATATTGTTCGTAACGGTGGTACCAAGCAAACTAATAATTTCGTTTTGAATCGTAGGGCTTAAATAATTTATTTCACCTTTCGGTTTTAGAAGAAGTTCTTTTAAAGTTGCATCATAGTTAGATAGCAGACGTGAAATTGCCATAAAATTGCCAGAATCAGAATCATGCCCCCTCAAAGGTAGATTACAAGATACTAAAGTAATTATAACATTAATTATACGATGCAGTACATCTCTCCAGAATGTAATTTTACTATCGATTTCACTTTTCAATAGAGTATCGATGGTATTTCCTTGCAACCAATTATTATAAGAGAGTGAGGCACTAATATGCTGCTGTGACTTTTCATGGTCAAGAATAGTTTGTGTGAAATTGCTTCTAACCGAAACACCGTTCACCCAAGCAGAGGAGTTCGATTTGTTTTGACGATCTGCTAATAACCAACAGAAGTGACAGTACGGTTTGTTTAAAACGTTAGAATAACATAACCATGGTCTTATAATTTTTATGCCTGCCTGATTGAAATATGAATAATAATAAGCCGAAAAAGGTCGGTTATTTTCTGAAACTTTTGGAAATGGTCCTTGTGGTTTAAATGGACCCAATTTAAAAATTATTTTTCGTTCGCATTCAGTTAAATTGTCACCAAAATTTCCTCTATCTGATGAAATTATATTACAATCTGCAGATATATCAGAATCGTTGACTTGGGGTTCCTCGATTTCTGGATGGACATCCGATAAAGTATGTGCTTGGCTTTCTTCTATTTCCGGATGGATATGTGACGAAGAACATGCTTCAGAAGAATCTAAAAATAAACGAGTAATTGTTAAAAAATAAATACGAATGCTTTGATACTAAACTAAAAAGAGTTATATATAAATAAATAACGTTACTAAGGGTCACAGTTAGAGAGTGTTCAGTTCAGACGCACACAGACTCTACGCGGATTGTGCTCGTACCTATTAGTAGATACAAATCACCTGCAGCCCGTCCGTGCATTACTATACACCTGCGTGCTATTTAAACGCAGCGCGTAGTGTAGTGGCCATACAAAACGAGAACCCGAAAGCGAGTCTGCACATCTGAAGTTCTCAACACGCAATTAACGATACGATACGGACTGAGACTGATAGACAAACAGACAAACAACAAAACAAATCGATCCTATAGATAAGTTAGAATTTTGTTTTTTTTTTAATCAAGGCTCGGAACCCTAAAAACAGTATAATTGTGAAAATCGAGGGGGGAGACAACTTTTTGTGACGGACAGATGGACAGACCGAAATTAAAAGATTTCCTTGTTTATCACTACGAGCCCCTAATAAATGGGTTGGGTAGTACTTACCTTTCCAATCTAAATCACTCACAGTATCTTGTCTCTGAAAAAATGAAGAAATTTTGGGCACTTTTTTTATAACCTCGTCCCTTTTCTGTTTAATTTTTCTTTTCTCAGCGCCGCTGGGATAATCTCTTTTCCTTTCACTCATTTCTTTTACAAATCGCTAAAAATACTGCTAAACCAGAAGAACAATATTGTTTGTACTGAATTACAATGTAATGCACATTTATATAAAGCGCGTAAATAAACAGTGCACTGCACTCCGTGGTTTAACATCCAATGCAAAGTACAACAACGTACACGTACATCGCGATATCGATGAAGGATTCCCGGGGATTCCCCGCTGAGTTGAAGGTGAAGTAAGTAAAACGGGGAAGTCCCGCAGCCCGCCATAACGATGTAGAGTGTTGCCAACTTTTGAACGCACGCTTAAGGCGGGAAAAAAAGGAATTGCTTTATAGAATTTTGTCATTGTAAAATAAAATAAATTAGAAAGTTTTTATTCTTTTTCCTTACACACTTTGCACACGGCAAATACGGCGGTAGCTACGCCCCTGATTCTGACGAACGCCAAAAAACTGTGTTATCCTCCACCATCCAGCATTCAAATAACCGATATAAGTGCTAAAGTAAATCTACAAGATTTGCTGGATCACACTTCTGTTCGTATCTTAAAGATTGAAAATGTTTACAACCCAACAAGAAAATCTCTTAAATTGTTTACCGAGTGAGTATGTGATGGTTCATCAGCGCAAAGTGAATATGAACAAATTTTAACAGATAAGAGTCACTTAGTCTCAGATGCAAACTTATTTATAGCGTCTTTGGTACCAATAAAGCTGACTGACACAGAAACAAATGAGGTAATTTGGCAAAATCCGGCTTGTTCTTCTGTTCGTTATTGCCGACGAATCCTGATGGAACTTGCAAAAGAAATGCCTGAGAAAACCCGATCAGTGGTTGGTGATATTCGGGGTCAAATTAATAATTTGCAAACTTCAAAGATACACAAGGAGAAGCAGGTAATTGAAATAAGTCACGACCTATTCCTAACTATGGTTGATGGAAAAGATACACAAGTTCTGACACAAGTTGTGCTGCAAGCTGTGGGTACAGCGTGTGGGGCTAAACCAAGCGAAATGAATAATTTGGAAAAGATTGAATCAAAGCCAGATAATGTAAATGCTTACGAATACGGTTGGTCTACGTTGCACGCGTGGATCAGGTGCATGGATTTAATTTTACATATTTCATATAACCTTTCATTTAAAAACTGGGCTGCGAGAACTTCGTAAGATAAAAAAAGTAAAGAAAACAAGAAAAAGCTTGTACAAAGTTTGTTTCGAAGCCGAATGGGATTGCACGTTGATAGGCCTCGACAAGGAAGTGGAAACAGCAATGACGGCAATACAGCTCGGCGTTTTTTTGAGAACTACTAATGCGCTTCTCGTCAACTCCTGTAATTTCACAGGAGTTGACGAGAAACTTATTAAAAGGTTCTATCTTCTATTGCTGTAAATCCAGAAAAAAATGGTGAAAACACTCGCACAACCGCACAACTGTACGTAACAAAATATATTATGCGGTATAATATGCCTTCTTCAGTACATAAAATCTTAATACATGAGGAAAGTATAATAAGACATTCTGCTGTTCTGCCCATTGGTAATTTATCTGAGGATGCCCAAGAATCTCGTAATAAAGATTACGCAAATTCAGATTGCATCACGCTAGAACATGCTCTAGGTCCGCAACGAATCAAGACGTGTTGCATGGTCTTCTATTTACGTTAGATCCTTATATTTATTATCAAGTATCAGAAAACCATCAGTCACTATTTCCAAGGAATTGTTCGACGAAGCTAAGAACCTCTTAGCTATGTACATTAATTGTAAAATATATTTTTGGAGTGGATTATTATATCATATTTGTCATTTATTACATGTAAGGTTTATATGTAGTATAAAATAACATAAAATGGGTTCAATATCATAAAACTGTATAATTATAATTCAATAAGTTAAACAAACTATGGTTTAAATTAAAAAAAAATTTTTTTTTTTTTGTTTTTTTTTTTTTGAATATTGTAAATTCAACATTGACAATAAATGTGACAATATTTGATTGTATATACTCTGAAGATACTACGTGCCAAATTTCAGCTATTTACTACAATCAACAAAAAATTTGCAGATTTGCAGACAAAATCAAAACCTACGTCTTAGATTATTAATATAAATAATCTAAGACCTACGTGTAAACTGAAATTACATAGGTCAAGACAAATTTTGTCTGTATATGAATATGACATTTTGATAGATTTATCTACAATTTAGACAATAAAATGGCCGGAAAAAGTTTGCTTTTGTAACCAGAGAACGGTTTTTTTTATACCACTAAGGTGGCAGACAAGCACACGGCCCACCTGATGGGAAGCGGTTACCGCGGCCTATGGACGTGTGCAACACCAGTGGCGTTAGACTCGCGCTGCCGACCCTGAAAAGGAAAGGGGATGGGAAAGGAGTTTGGGTTCCGGCACTCTCACTCACCAAACGGAACGCAACAGTTCAAATACTGTTACTTGGCGTCGATATTCTGTGAGAGGGTAGTGCTTCCCCGGTCGAGTCGGCCCATTCATGCAACGGCCAAAATGACTGTTGCTTGACTCTGCCACCTACAAATGTATACGGTATGGGCGGTATACGAGATAACGGTAACGGTATTGGATAACGGTGTTCGTTATAGATAAGATCTGTTCTGATACTTATATCACCTTCGGCTGGCTTAATCTAATGTAAGAATAAATTCTGCTTGCAATAGGTATGCTGTATTTTTAGTAGATTAGAGGAACCGGTGGCCTCATCTTCGTTACCCATTCTCTTCTTTTACCTTCGTCTTTTTACGTTCAAGGTTATAGATTCGCGTAGCAGCAAAATTCGTGTCTATCGTGTCAGCAGACGATGAGCGTGTTGCGATGAACTTTTTTGAAGGCACCGTGTAGGTATACCGTGCTGACTACCTATGTCCTACTTCACACTATGTGACAAGAACCTAAAAACCGATCCTACTACTTACTAAGTTCAAAAAAAACTACTTACTTTTACAATTTTTGGTGGAAGTTTACATCAGTTACAGTTAGTTAGTTTTACATCATATATTTTTTTTAGGGATTTTCTTTAGAAAAGCCCTATTGCTATCGAGTTGTCGTCGACGTCGTCGTCGACGTCTTCGTTGCCAATTTTCTGTCACGGTTTTGGGTATGAAGGAGATGAGCTATCGAGTTGCTATAGATAATAGATTCGTGCTGGGGTGAACCATTGCAAGATAAAGAAAAAATCGCAAAAATCGCAAAAAGAAAAAAACGCAAAATCGAAAATCCCTTGTATTCGGCTGAGCTCGTCTCAGGAATTCAACTTGTTAGTTTTATCATTCTCTTATTTTGGAAGTTACAGTTGGGCACATTTTACCACTCTCTTTTTTCTCTCTACCTTGTCTATCGCGCAAACTATTCAGTTTAGAAAAAAAAAGCGGCCAAGTGCGAGTCGCCCATTAAGGGTTCCGTAGCAGCAAGTAACATAATAATGTTCTTTTTTTTAATTTTTATATTTGAGTTGATTGAATGAAAGGTAAATTGCGGTTTACGATTTAAGACGTTTTAAAAAAATCTGTTCCCGCAGGGGCAACGCACACGTAGATTTCGTGAAGCAATTAATATTATTTTATATAGAGAACTACGGACTTACACACACAAGTAAACACAGTAACATTTAGGTAGATTTCGATGAAATCGATCTACCTATTGGTTTCTTGACTACTGTCGATTTTAAAAAAATTTCTTCATAGGAGGTCTAGTTATGACCCCCTGAGTACGAAATGACCACTGGTCAAAAAGTTATATATATATATATATATATATATATATATACCTATATATATATATATATATATATTTGTATGGATGGTTCCACTTCCCAAAATTGACGGCACTCTCACGGTCGCATTTTTGCCCCGATCGCTTTCAAACTGCGGTCAAAAATTGCTTGGGTGTAAACTTAGTTTAAGTTCGTGAACGGGTGGAATCCGGCCTAAGGGGACGGTAGGGCCTCACTTTTTGTGAATTCAGTTTTTCCTCAAAATTTCACGTTCCATGAAAGATATTCGAACCGATCTAATTTTATCCCATAGTATACATGAATACCAACAACTTTTAATTATAAACCTATAAGATTAAAACTTTAACTAAAAGTGGAGGGGGGAAAAACCAAAATTTTTCGGGGAAAAAATCATAACTTCTAACCGGTGAACATTCTTGACGTCGCAAACATTTTTAATCGATAGGCCATTTTTAAGTCTAAAATAAATGTCTGAAAAGTTTTTCGCTAAAAGTTACCGTTTTCGAGAAAAAAAAATTAAACATAGTTCTTATAGTTTCGGAAAAAAGTGGCTGTGACATACGGACGGACAGACAGACAGACATGACGAATGTATAAAGGTTCCGTTTTTTTCCATTTGGCAACGGAACCCTAATGATATTAGAAACCTCAATATCATTTTTGAAGACCTATCCAAAGATAACCCATACGTATAAGTTTGATAAAATAAAATACAGTTTCAGTTCTAAGTATGGGGAAAACATTTACTGTTTTTTTTTCTATTTTTATGTGAAAATCTTAATGCGGTTCACAGAATACATCTACTTACCAAGTTTCAACGGCATGGTTCTTATAGTTTCGGAAAAAAGTGGCTGTGACATACGGATGGACAGACAGACAGACATGACGAATCTATAAGGGTTCCGTTTTTAGCCACCTGGCTACGGAACCCTAAAAACAAATAGAATGATGATTTTGATATGGCAATGTCAAATGTCTCTGTCGAATCAAAGTGTAATGTGATTAGCGCAGTTTTATTTTTATTTAGCGGTTTATATTTAAGACATGAAAACGACCAGAGACAACAAATATTGTTATATTTTTGGGTGTCTCAACAAATGCTCCTCCGGACTTATCATTCTTCAAAATACCTACGGAACAAAACAGGTACGTACCTAAACATTTGTAATGGAATTATATATACGTGCTAGACTAAAATATGTATTAACCTTTCGAGGGCGGGTAAGCCGCGGGGTGCCCGGCAACGGACACTTGGGGAGGACACCGTGCAGTTTTAGTCGATTCACGACATAACCACCCTCGCTGGCAGGCGGAGGAGTATCCGAAGGGAATTCCGCACGTAAAAAATAAAATAAAAAAGGCCTAGTGTGCAAACGTTTGGAAACGAATTTTTAGCTATTTTTTGTGGTTTGTTACAATAACTTTTTCATTTTCAGTTCCACGACTAAAATTACACAATGAAAGTTGTAGAGAATTTAATTTGCAACACAACTGTTTCTACACATATAATAATAATAGTTTACCTGATATGTATAGCATAAAAATCATACGCACAACTGTGGACTAACCCCCCACGGCAAACAAAATAAAATAAAATTGCGTCTTCTGACTTGCAACCCAAAATGTAACTTTCACGGGTAATTACTCCAGTAACGACAGGTACCGACTCTTAGTCCTGTCAGTGTAGGCAGTCGTTCACCTAACCGGAAGTGTGTTGAGAACCAGCTGATATTGTGGTGAGCTGTGGGGTCACTGACCCGTATTGGATGTACTTGCTAATTTCTATGCCAGCTGGCTGAGTTCCTTGAACCGGCCAGTTCTGCTCTCAGTCCTTCGTACCGTCGCCAGGGATCTGCTCTGAACTATTGGACTGGAATAGGGAACCATAGCCAAGTAAAGGACAGAGCAAGGGTGAACTGTGTTTATTAATCAAAATTGGCCATCTAATATATACAATATTCAGTTACAAGTAGTTACTATTTATACGAGCAAGAATCTACTTTCCACAAATGAGCTTTATATACAATCGTTATCTTACATCTATTATGTACAATTATTTCGCCGTTAGCTCGTGCGGCGTTGCGCGGCCCCGCTGCGTAAACACTGATACTAAAGGCTAGTATAAAAACGGCGGGCTCAACTCCGCCGGTTCACGCCTCCCCCGTCTGGTTCGCCCTCGTTGCAGAGACTAGGCGAGCCAAGCAGCGTGCCCAGCAGTCGCTGGCCCCACGTGCCGCAGCCAACGCCAACCGCTACGTCAGAAATGACATACTGGAGAGGGACCTCCGAGTCGAGAGACTGGACACATCACATTGGCTGCCTAGCAACATCCCTATTCGAGCGTGCCGATGTCTCGTCCTGGGACCACTTCCGGGACATAGCCCCTTGGCTGTTCTATGTGAGTGAGTTCTATGAAGTTTTCAGTTATTCGCAACAAACGATGTTTACCAACGTAGGATTACTTGTTTTAGAATAAATGACCTTAGTCTGATAACGATGGTAAGTACACCAACTAATGCCTCCATTATGGGCGCCCTTATTGGTTCGCAGGTCACATCTTACCCGGCCCCCATGCCCCCGGACGCAGAGCCAGCGGACGAGCTTCCACGCTCGGCCAATCTGCGTGCGCCGCACCGATCGCCTACGGTGCGGCGCTCCTATCAGTTAGCTGAAGATAACTGATAGTGAGCGCTGAAATCCAGCAGAACTTTACGAGTTACCTGTGGCTACCCGCCACACATCAACGCAACACAGCCACTTTACGTGCACCTGCACAAATTAAATCTTTACCTTGTTAGTCTGCCAGCGGAGAACATCGCAGCGGACTAACAGCAACCCACAACGGGGTTGCCTCCGGAAAGCCGCTGGCCGCGTCGCTGGAGACCCTAGCCGGGCCTCTGTGAACCTGGCTGGGGTTGATTGCCGGGCCAGCGTGAAGACGGAGGCGTCCCCGCCCGCGAGGTCCCAAGGATCAATATCCACATATCTTCCTGTATGTGTCACACAAGCGACGCTCTGTTTGCTTGTAGTACTTGCATTTTTCGCAGAATTCGCAGAGTTCTTGGAATTGGATGTGCTCGGTGAAATCGGTTCGTTGAGTACACTCGTTGCAGGTGACGTATGAGACTGCAGGTCGCTGGTTGTATACATACGCTGGCTTCAGTCTGTCTATGGATACGCGTGTTGGAAGATTTTCGTAATCTGGATGCTCTGTGTCCTGTGTCACTACAGTCCTATTATAGTGCGACCGGTACCGCAATACCGCTCCCTAGGAACGCGTGGCGTGGTGGGGGATGGGGTAGAAAAGAGCATGAGTCTATGAGATTCTTACGATAACATTTAAGAGTTTTAAGGCATGAATATTATTAAAATTCCCTATTTAATAATTTTTGGGTTTACACGCCAGTCGTATACATTTATGAAATTTTAAATTGGATAGGGAATTAGTTAAATGAGTAAACTTTTTTTTAATATTTAGGACACGTCAATTTGACTTCACCTCGCCTGATGGTAAGCTGAAGGTAAAGTCTCAGGAAAGAGGGTCACCATTACATACCTGTACCATGTTAACAATGGTGGCACTCAGCTTGACGGCGTCACCAGAAGAGGATTGTCGTCGCACCACCGCGTGACACCCACCGGGCCCACTAGTGCTGCGACCACAATCCCCCTGCCCGGCTATGCATAATAATATAACTCTTTTAATTAATTAACTATCTAAAATTCTTTTGATATTAACTGTTTTTAATACTAAAAGGATTGTAGATTGTTGTAACCTGTTTGTAACTTTTTATCCCGTGAATAGGTTCCCATGAGTTGCGGGAACGGGATCAGAATTCAATGTGGGCGGAGCCGCGGGCTCGATGTTTTCTAAGCGATCCAGCAGAACTTTACGAGTTACCTGTGGCTACCCGCCACACATCAACGCAACACAGCCACTTTACGTGCACCTGCACAAATTAAATCTTTACCTTGTTAGTCTGCCAGCGGAGAACATCGCAGCGGACTAACAGCAACCCACAACGGGGTTGCCTCCGGAAAGCCGCTGGCCGCGTCGCTGGAGACCCTAGCCGGGCCTCTGTGAACCTGGCTGGGGTTGATTGCCGGGCCAGCGTGAAGACGGAGGCGTCCCCGCCCGCGAGGTCCCAAGGATCATTATCCACATATCTTCCTGTATGTGTCACACAAGCGACGCTCTGTTTGCTTGTAGTACTTGCATTTTTCGCAGAATTCGCAGAGTTCTTGGAATTGGATGTGCTCGGTGAAATCGGTTCGTTGAGTACACTCGTTGCAGGTGACGTATGAGACTGCAGGTCGCTGGTTGTATACATACGCTGGCTTCAGTCTGTCTATGGATACGCATGTTGGAAGATTTTCGTAATCTGGATGCTCTGTGTCCTGTGTCACTACAGTCCTATTATAGTGCGACCGGTACCGCAATACCGCTCCCTAGGAACGCGTGGCGTGGTGGGGGATGGGGTAGAAAAGAGCATGAGTCTATGAGATTCTTACGATAACATTTAAGAGTTTTAAGGCATGAATATTATTAAAATTCCCTATTTAATAATTTTTGGGTTTACACGCCAGTCGTATACATTTATGAAATTTTAAATTGGATAGGGAATTAGTTAAATGAGTAAACTTTTTTTTTAATATTTAGGACACGTCAATTTGACTTCACCTCGCCTGATGGTAAGCTGAAGGTAAAGTCTCAGGAAAGAGGGTCACCATTACATACACGTACCATGTTAACAATGGTGGCACTCAGCTTGACGGCGTCACCAGAAGAGGATTGTCGTCGCACCACCGCGTGACACCCACCGGGCCCACTAGTGCTGCGACCACAATCCCCCTGCCCGGCTATGCATAATAATATAACTCTTTTAATTAATTAACTATCTAAAATTCTTTTGATATTAACTGTTTTTAATACTAAAAGGATTGTAGATTGTTGTAACCTGTTTGTAACTTTTTATCCCGTGAATAGGTTCCCATGAGTTGCGGGAACGGGATCAGAATTCAATGTGGGCGGAGCCGCGGGCTCGATGTTTTCTAAGCGATGTTTTTACATATCGAGGTATTTTTTCAAGTATCGATGTTTTTCTTCACGGTGTTTTCATCCTTATCTGATGGCCGATACTCACCCTGCGTCTTGCCGTGTACATACTAAGGCACAGTAAAGAGCTTGCGGACGGTCTTTAATTGAACAGAGCAGTTGGACCACTAAAAATCAACATTACGCGGTCATTCAGGCAATCAGTATGAAGCTGTATGGTAGTGCGCGTTAGACGATATAAAATCGACTAATAGATCTAGTTCTGCAGTTTGGAGCTCGATGTCCGCTCTCCCACTCCTCCCTTTTACAATTTGATTTCTTATGGCTTTTATGAAAGGAACTGCCTTCTAACAGCCCAACCCCGAGCACGAGAGCGAGAACCCAAAACCTGCAAGCCTTGTCCGTCCATTAACAGGTGTACCGGCTTGCAGATAGAGGTTAGTTTGGTCCCCGAGGATTATAATGGCGTCCCTTACACCTCCTGCCACCTTTACCATGATGATGTTATTTTCCGCAAACATTGTTGTATGCATGATGTAATAATTATATGTAAGAAAATTTGCATAGTTTGAAAGAGATCAGTGAAAAACTAAAAATGGGATAAGTGCGTCATACTTTTTGCATCAGTCGTAATCAACATTTTGGATATTATATTTTTTTAATATACGGCGACGAAATAAAACAATTTCAAACATTTAAATGTAATTAAAATTCGTTTTATAAAAATAAATGATTTGTGAGTCAAATTCCATTTAGAATTTACCTATAAGTAGTAATTGTGTAACTTCAGAGGATACACTGGAGCTTAGTAGCTCAATGAAAAGATTTCTTGATGCAATGAATATCAGTTTAATGCAGTTTTAACAATTGTAGACAAAAGACTTGTATAATAATGTAAATCGTAGTTGCACATATAACCATTTTTGTGAGAATAAAAAAAAAAAGGTATATATTTTTTAACAAGACCAAAGTAACATTTTTATCGAAGTACCGACATATAGTATCGCCTGACTGGCGCAAGGCCGCATAGGGTCCGAAACTCCAAATATCACTATGTGATTTAATCCAGGCGCAAACAGTAATTGTTCTGGTTATAGCGACATACTTTAAAAAATCGTGTCAAATCAAAACCTTAGTCATAAAATTAAGATAATATAATATCTAGTAAATAATAACAATTAATACATCTGCTGCATGGAACCTGGAATATTGTTAATTACTGACAATTCTGTTTTTTTTTGCATAACGTAACCTAACTAAAAAGCTTGTTGATATTTCAAAAGTCAAAGTCAAAAGTCAAAAACCATTTATTCTGTATAGACCATTAATACGGCACTTACAAAACGTCAAAAAAAAAAATTAATTTAATGTTTGGCAAATGGACCACTGGTTCGAAACGCGGCCCTGTCCTGAGAAGACTCCGGCAAGAAACTCAGCGGGCTGTTTTTTTTTTTGGTCTATTTCCAAACATATTTACTTAACCTAAGTACAATATTTCGTTTGAGTAGCATAGAGAGAGAGCAAGCAGTTCATATCCAAGCTTGTTTGTCGTCTAAATAGTCTTGAATTTTATAGTAGCCTTTTTGGCAGAGTTTAATTTTAATTTGACTTTTAAATTTATGAAGAGGTAGATTCTTCATTTCTAGGAAGCTTGTTGTAGAAGCGTATACAGTTACCCTGAAAGGAATTACTAATCTTTTGGAGTCGACGATTACAAACCAAAAGATGGTTTTTATGTCTAGTATTTACGTTATGTATATCACAAAGCCTTAAAATATTGGAAATGTTGGTTCTAACATACAAAAGATTTTCAAAAATATATTGGGAAACTACAGTTAGAATGTTCATTTCTTTGAACTTTTCTCGGAGGGAGACTCTTGGGCCCAACTTATAAATTGCCCGCACCGCCCGCTTTTGCAGTACAAAGATTGTATTTAAATCTGCGGCATTACTCCAAAGGAGAATGCCGTAGCTCATAATACTATGGAAATAACTGAAATAAACTATTATAGCGGTATCTATGTCTGTTAAAGTCCTAATCTTTTTCACAGCGTAGGAAGCAGAACTTAACCTACTAGCTATTTTTTCAATATGTGATCCCCACTGTAATTTAGCATCGATACTTAAACCTAAGAACACGGTTGATTCCACAAGGCTCATCAACTGTCCATTAAGTTGTACATTGGTTTCCACCTGTGTAACATTAGGTAAGGTGAATTTAATACATTTGGTTTTTTTTTCATTATGGCAAAGATCATTTATATTAAACCAATGAACCAAACGTGAGATTGCGTTGTTCACTTCGTCATAATTATCTAATTGTCTTTTAATTTTAAATATTAAGGAAGTATCATCAGCAAACAAAACAATACTATTTTTATCCCTTACGTAGTAAGGGAGGTCATTTATATAAATTAACCCTGTGGAACGCCCATCGAAACCAAAGATCCCACCGAACGTGTACCGTTCACATCGACCCTCTGAATTCTATTGTTTAAATAAGAAGTCAAAAGGTCGAGAGCCTTGTTCCTTATTCCGTAATAATCTAATTTCCTGACCAATGTATCATGGTGGACGCAATCGAAGGCTCTGGATAGATCGCAGAAAACACCTAATGCTTCCTGCTTATCTTCCCAGGCCTCGTAAATACATTTCAATAACTCTATACTAGCATCCGACGTTGATCGTCCTTTAGTAAACCCAAACTGTTTATCATGAAATAATGTATATTTATTAAAATGGGTTAGCATCTGGTCTAGAATTAATTTCTCAAATACTTTACTCAAGGTTGGCAACACAGAGATGGGTCTGAAATTCGAGGGATCTGAGGCGCTGCCTGCCTTGAACAAAGGTATGACTTTACTATGTTTCATTAAATTAGGAAATATACCGCTAGTGACGCAGTCATTAAACACAGTCGCTAGATGGGGAGCAATGACATCAATGATGCTTGAAACAGTTTTGACTGATAATCCCCATAGGTCCGCGGTCTTTTTAATATCAATGGATTTAAACGCTTTTGTGATGTCCTTGCTATCAACAACTGAGAATCTGAAAGCGTCCTCACATTTTGTAATTGATTCCATAAGCAATGACTCAGCGGAAGTGGAAGACGACTGAAGAGTTCGGGTAGTGGCTACAGGTATATTTGAAAAAAAGTGTTCAAACTCTGTCGCAACTTCCAGATCCTCTGTGACATGGCGACCGTCTATTTTTAAATGGTAATCTCTTACAACTGCTGGAGATTTACCACATTCGGAATTTATAATGTTCCAGGTAGTCTTAATTTTATTAACATAATTTGATATTTTGTTTTTTATAAAGTTTGATTTAGCAAAGGAACAGGCTCGCTTAAATATTTTAGAATAGTTTTTGACATAATTCTGAAAATCAGGGTTGAAATTGTATGATTTTTCAGAATATAATTCATACAATCTCCTCGTGCTATTGTAAATCCCTGGTGTTGCCCAGTCACTGAAAACAGGACGGCAGCCAATCGATAATGTTTTTGGGGTAAAAATTCTCCCAAACTCAATATTGATCAGTGGGCCTACCGCCCAAGTGTCGTCGATATCACAGCCGTCGAAATGTTGCGTTGGTCAAGGTTGGCCATTTTGTACCGCCTCATAAAAGCCATAGTAGCCAGTGTTAGGTGCAATAGGAGGGCAGAACCCACTCGTCGGCAGTCGCCCCGATAAAAGCCATAGTAGCCCAGTGTTAGGTACAATAGGAGGGCAGAACCCAGTCGCCCCCATAAAAGCCATAGTAGCCCAGTGTTAGGTACAATAGGAGGGCAGAACCCAGTCGCCCCCATAAAAGCCATAGTTGCCCAGTGTTAGGTGCAATAGGAGGCCAGAACCCAGTCGCCCCCATAAAAGCCATAGTAGCCCAGTGTTCAGAACCCAGTCGCCCCCATAAAAGCCATAGTAGCCCAGTGTTAGGTGCAATAGGAGGGCAGAACCCAGTCGCCCCCATAAAAGCCATAGTAGCCCTGTGTTAGGTACAATAGGAGGGCAGAACCCACTCGTCGGCAGTCGCCCCCATAAAAGCCATAGTAGCCCAGTGTTAGGTACAATAGGAGGGCAGAACCCAGTCGCCCCCATAAAAGCCATAGTAGCCCAGTGTTAGGTGGAATAGGAGGGCAGAACCCACTCGTCAGCAGTCGCCCCCATAAAAGCCATAGTAGCCCAGTGTTAGGTGCAATAGGACGGCAGAACCCACTCGTCGGCAGTCGCACCCATAAAAGCCATAGTAGCCCAGTGTTAGGTGCAATCGGCATCGTAATCAACCGTCGGAAAAGAAAATAATATTCAAAACGACAGCTCATGAGGTGCCGTAATGAAATGACACTTCAAAGCGACGCCGTCGATTGGAATTTTTTTAGGCGGCAGCTATTTAACTGTCAAAAACAGCGTTTCATTCATTCTTACGCCGCGCCGCCATCGATTATCAATGGGGCGGTACAAAATGGCCGTCGACCTTATTTCGACGGCTGTGATATCGACGACACTTGGGCGGTAGGCCCACAGATTTTGAAAATTTTGAACAGTGATCATTCCTCTGTGGCAAGTCCGATTTTGAAAATTCTTTTTGAAAGTCACAACTCTGGACATTCTTTCTGAGCGTGTAAAGTTTGGTCACAGTGTCTCGAGCGGTTATTATGTAATACCATCTGGAATTTTTTTAACGGTGATCATTCCTCTGTGGTAACATTAATTTTTTCAAAATATATCCATAAATCTTCCTCTGATTGACCTCTTTAATCATGCCAAATTTGGTTCTGATTGGATTAGTAGTTTAGGAGGAGACCTGTGACAAAGAAAATCCTGAAGTCTGGTATGAGGAGCTTTCGCTCGCCTTCGTCTCACTCAGCTCAAAAATACAAGTGAAAGAATTACTACAATAAGGCAATTAGTTTCCGATTTATAGAAGTAAACGTACGACGCGACTCGTACTCGATGCGTGTGACGGTGAGGCGTCATCTCACAACACTCGCTCAGTCCGCTCGCTCGCTAGATAAATTTAATATGATTAGCAAGGAGCAACATGGTTTTCAGAAAAAAAGTCAACTACTCTAGCAGCATACAAATTAGTCCAAAAAGTGGTAGATTCTATTGATAAGCGAATGCCTGTGTCTGTTGTCTTTTTCGATATGACCAAGGCCTTTGACTTTGTGGACCATAGCTTATTAATAAAAAAATGTGAAACATATGGCATCAGAGGTCCGGCCTTGGACTGGTTAAGGAGCTATCTTGACAATAGGAAACAGTTTGTGAAAATGAAAAGTTTAAACGAAGCACTTGTATGCACATCGTATAGATCCAAACATCGCGTAAATAAGTCTGGTGTACCACAGGGTAGCATTTTAGGACCATTGTTGTTCTTGTTATACATTAATGACCTCCCATCCATTACTGTGCATCAGTGCATCTTGTTTGCTGATGATATTTCAATTATAATTTCTAATAATGATACAAAGGATAATTATGAGGACATACTTAATAAAGAAATAGAATCTATTTTAAAATGGTTGGAAAATAATAATCTCCATGCAAATATATCAAAGACAAAATATATTCAATTTACCAATTACAATAATAATAATACTAATAACTATAAATTGACATGTCATAATGAAATAATAGAATCCGTAAATGATACAATTTTTTTGGGTATAACAATTGATAACCACTGTAACTGGAAAGCACATGTCGCTAGAACATGTAAAAAACTTAATCGATTTGTCTTTGCACTTAAGAAACTTAGACGTGTCTCAGGGCAGAAGACAGCTATTACTGCATATTACGGATATGTCGAATCGGTTCTGAGGTATGGTCTTATTCTCTGGGGAAATTCCACCAATGTAAACGCAGCATTCTTAATACAAAAGAAATCATAAGGGCTATCTGTGGCGTAAGTCCACTTACATCATGCAGACATCTCTTTAGGAAACTTAAAGTGCTGACATTGACGTGTATGTATATCTATCAGATAGGTTGCTTCGTGCGTGATCATGGCTCTCTATTTAAAACATTTAGTGAAGAGATTAACTCTAGAGTAAAAAACAGAGATCCATCAAGGTTGATTCTTCCAATCCGAAATACAGCCCTATGTCACAAAAATTGCTTTGTTATGACTATAAAGATCTACAATCATTTACCTAAGTGTATAAGAGAGTTGCCTACACGACAATTCAAGTCGAAATTATATAAGTGGCTCATTGAAAAATGTTTTTATGATGTGAATGAATTTATTAAACCATGAATGATACATATACTTCGTTGGGGTCCCCGATGTGATAGTGATATGTATTGTAAACATTGTTATAAAAAGTGTCAACTCTTAAATGTATCAGATAAAGCGGATTGTTAATGCTGTCAATTATTGTCAGACAGCAATGTACAAATTTGCATGTCGGGTATATTGCTTCTCAATCCAGCGCAGTATGTGGAACCAAATTATAATATTCTACCATCACATTTCTATGTATGTACCATACTTCAAGCAAATAAATTTCATTTCATTTCATTTCGTTTCATTTCATTTCATTTCGCGCTCTCAGCACTGTCTCATTACAAATTATAAATACTTTCAAAAATTACGAAAATTTTATAATTTTATTATATTAGGCTCGCAGACTGGTAGAGTAGGTCTAGGTAATATTCAGAGACAAACAGATAAAGAAATAACAAAATCTTTTCTTCAAGCAGACGAAAACAACACCTATAAGGTGCACGCAATGAACCTAGAAATGCAAAACGAATGGTTGACTCTAGGTGAATTTTGTATTCCCATAGCCTTAAAATGGCGTACCATAATATACGACTGGTCACCGGCCTTACTTAAATTTTACCTGAATGCATTCCAGTTGACCCTCCCCGACCAAAGCAATCTGGTCAGATGGGGAAAAGCCACAGATAAAACATGTAACTCATGTGGTGAAGCAACTGGTACGGCTAGGCACCTACTAGTGGGTTGTAAAACGCTATTAGACCGGGGTCATTACTCGCGCCGTCATGATAAGGTATTAGAAATCATACGTGAGGCTGTAAGTTTGGCGGTAGCTAGAGCGAAAAAAGGATTAACCACAAACCAAAGAAATGACATTGCGTTTGTAAAGGAAGGCTGCTCAAAGAAATCACTTCAAAAGCCTTATTCAATTTTGATAGCTGCCGTTGACTGGACAATACTCGTAGACACGTATGAGAAGCACTATAGGATACCGGAGGATGTCTGTGCCTCATCATCCAGACCCGACATATTCCTTTTTTCACGATCGCATAAGCGTGCAGTGCTTGTAGAACTCACAGTACTGTGGGAAACTAATATACCTAAAGACCACGCTATAAAGACAAACAAATATTTGATTTGACTAACGAGTTAACCAAAAACGGCTACGTGGTTAAACTCTATGCCGTAGAAGTAGGAGAAAGGGGAATTCCAGCTAAATCCCTGTACAACTTACTTAAAGACCTCGGATTGCCAAGAGCTTCAGTAAGCTCTTTATTAAAACGTATATCAAAAGCGGCATTGTTAGGATCTTACCAAATTTGGATAGGTAGGGGGGGGAACACTACTGACGGTGGAGGTGAGCGCTGATGCATCACAAGGTGGCCACCCTAAACCTACATCTGGGTCGCAAGTCCCGGTCGCCGTCATGGTGTTCCTCTCTGTACCACGCTATGGACCCGGCGACCGCACGGTGAATCCATGGAGTGCTGAGAATCGGATCTCTTTAAAATCTGACAGCCCGGAGAGACGGGATGACTACTGGAAAGACAGTTGACGCTGGAAAGACAGATGACAATTGGAAAGACAATGGACTGCTGGAAAGACAGCCGCGGGCAAGGGCCTAGCAAGCCCTGCCCTAGAATTTATCGCTAAAAGTCCAATAAAGAAAAATACCTCCAGGACAATCCGAGAGGGGGGGCGAAAGAATTGTCCACCGGTGGATAAAACAAACGACAATGGCGAGAATACGGACTTAACATGTGCAACGTGCGGGAAAGTATACAAGAAGAGAGCCTGGTTTCTGAAGCACTTAAAATCACACGATGGTGTTGGAGCAAGTCAGTCGTCTGTAAGTTCTTCAACTATTGCCACGGATAGAGTTGACCCTCATATATCCCAAGGTGAGCCAGAGTGTGACACAAACCAGGAGCCCATAAACATCCGGGCCCGTCTTAGCATTCCCTCTTTAAAGTCGACCACCTGGAAAGCCCACGACCAAAACTTAGCCATCCTGTTAGAGCATCCCGGAACAAAGCAGGATTTAAACAGTCAGGTAGAATCTTTCCAGGTTAGCATTTACTCATACCTATATGAGCATTACCCACCATCATTACCATACGCGCGAAAAAACCGAGAAAACACGTTCAAAATTAAAATGAGAAAGAAAAAGCGGGACCTTATCAAACGACTACGGTTTGCTAAAGCTATGGGCGATAATCAACTTAGTCATCAACTGGCCAGAGCTTTAAGGTCCATACTGAAATTAATTCAAGGAATTTCTGTTCAAATAATAAATGAAAACAATAATTTTAATAGAGCAAAACATGAAGTAGAGTTCGATAAGGACCCGTTTAAGTACTCGAGGAATATTTTTAGCGACAGAAAGCAAGATAGGCTACTGCTAAGTAACGATCAGATCCATAGCTACTATAAAAGTAATTATGAAGTGCCTAAATACGAAAAACAATACAGTAAACCAAACGCGCAAAAACCATTAGGCCCTCATTTCACATTTGACTGTAATCCACCTAGCTTAGACGAAATAGAACACCAAATCAAAAAGAAACCAACAAAAACCGCCCCAGGGCCTGATGGAATACCTTACATTATCTATAAAAAATGCCCATCGGTACGTAAACATCTTCTAAGCATATTCAATAGGATCTGGTCGAGTAAAGAAGTCCCAGCGGCCTTCGGCAAGGCTAATTTTGTGCTCATTCCAAAGAAAGAAATAGTAACTAGTCCAAAAGACGCTAGACCAATAGCATTAACCAATACAATTTCTAAAATTTTCTTCTCATGGCTTCAATTTAAAATGACAAATTTCATGATCAATAATAACTATTTCAGACCAAACCACCAAAAAGGGTTCCTACCGGGAATTTCAGGATGTCTGGAACACAATTCTTTACTGGCGGAAAGTTTAAAAGATGCCAGATCAAATGAAAAGCAAATAACAGTTTGTTGGATAGACCTAGAAAACGCTTTTGGCTCAGTACAACACGAGCTTATGTTGTTTGCATTAAAATGGTATCACTTTCCGTCCATCATTTGGGAAATAATATCCTCTTATTATGGTAAATTAAAGTTTGTGATTAATACCAAAGATGGATACACGCAACCTTTAAATTATAATGTGGGTTTGTTCCAAGGTTGCTGTTTATCACCTATAGTTTTCAATATAGTAATAAATATTTTAATAGACAAAATTTCCACACACGACAAGAAGTGGGGCTATCGGTTTAAGCTAAACGGTAAATATACGGAGTCTATCCTCGCTTTCGCGGACGATTTGGCAATACTGACTCGTAACCCAAAGCAGTGCCAGGACCTACTGCGTAGAGTAGACGATTTCTGTACATGGACAGATGGAATGAGAGCAAAACCTAGCAAATGCTACTGTCTATGTCTGGGTAGGCGGGGTACCAGGTATACTTCATATGACCCAGGGCTTAGTATAGGCGGGGAAAACGTTTCAACTATATCTGAAACCGTGCCTTTTAAATTCCTCGGAAGAAAGATTGACAACAGAGGTTGCACTCCAGCTTTGGACGAATTAATTGATAGTTTCATTATCGATTTAAAAAAGGTAGACCAACAACCAATAAGTAATGTTAAAAAAGCTTGGATCTATGACAATTATTTAACCTCGCGTCTTAACTGGCCGTTTCTTATATATGATATAAAACAGAGCCTCCTCAAAAAACTAGATGCGAGTGTCACGAAGACACTGAAGTCGTGGCTAGGGCTAGCTCAGTCGGCCGACCCGTCGGCACTATATAGATCCGCGAATAATTTTGGAATGACGCTTAAGAAGCCATCAGAACTCTATAAACACCTAAGAGTAACTAAAATGCACGTCTTATCGGAATCTAAAGACGAAATAGTAAAAGTCCTTCCAAAAGATAAAAATGCATCGGAGCTCGAATCACGCCTCCAGTTCCATAAAAGATTCATGATAGGCTCGCAGACTGGTAGAGTAGGTCTAGGTAATATTCAGAGACAAACAGATAAAGAAATAACAAAATCTTTTCTTCAAGCAGACGAAAACAACACCTATAAGGTGCACGCAATGAACCTAGAAATGCAAAACGAATGGTTGACTCTAGGTGAATTTTGTATTCCTATAGCCTTAAAATGGCGTACCATAATATACGACTGGTCACCGGCCTTACTTAAATTTTACCTGAATGCATTCCAGTTGACCCTCCCCGACCAAAGCAATCTGGTCAGATGGGGAAAAGCCACAGATAAAACATGTAACTCATGTGGTGAAGCAACTGGTACGGCTAGGCACCTACTAGTGGGTTGTAAAACGCTATTAGACCGGGGTCATTACTCGCGCCGTCATGATAAGGTATTAGAAATCATACGTGAGGCTGTAAGTTTGGCGGTAGCTAGAGCGAAAAAAGGATTAACCACAAACCAAAGAAATGACATTGCGTTTGTAAAGGAAGGCTGCTCAAAGAAATCACTTCAAAAGCCTTATTCAATTTTGATAGCTGCCGTTGACTGGACAATACTCGTAGACACGTATGAGAAGCACTATAGGATACCGGAGGATGTCTGTGCCTCATCATCCAGACCCGACATATTCCTTTTTTCACGATCGCATAAGCGTGCAGTGCTTGTAGAACTCACAGTACCGTGGGAAACTAATATACCTAAAGACCACGCTATAAAGACAAACAAATACTTTGATTTGACTAACGAGTTAACCAAAAACGGCTAGGTGGTTAAACTCTATGCCGTAGAAGTAGGAGCAAGGGGAATTCCAGCTAAATCCCTGTACAACTTACTTAAAGACCTCGGATTGCCAAGAGCTTCAGTAAGCTCTTTATTAAAACGTATATCAAAAGCGGCATTGTTAGGATCTTACCAAATTTGGATAGGTAGGGGGGGGAACACTACTGACGGTGGAGGTGAGCGCTGATGCATCACAAGGTGGCCACCCTAAACCTACATCTGGGTCGCAAGTCCCGGTCGCCGTCATGGTGTTCCTCTCTGTACCACGCTATGGACCCGGCGACCGCACGGTGAATCCATGGAGTGCTGAGAATCGGATCTCTATAAATGACCTAAATAAGATAGATCAGCTACCACTAAACAATATCAAAAAAGCTTGGATATAATGACAACTACTTAACATCACGTCTGACTTGGCCTTCTCTGGTGTATGAATTCGGTAAAACCTTACTGGCGAAAATAGATGCAACTGTCATAAAATCGCTAAAATCGTGGCTTGAACTAGAGCACTCTGCTGATTCCTCTGCTCTATTTAGGGATCAAAATAATTTTGGAATGAAACTTAAGAAACCATCGGAGCTCTATAAACACCTTAGAGTTACCAAAGCCCACATCTTAGGTAAATCCCAAGATGTCACAGTCAGGGCACTCCCGAAAGATAATAACGCGTCCGAGCTTGAATCTAGACTCCTATTCACAAACGATTTATGATAGGGGACCAGTCGAACAGAGTGGGGTTGGGAGTGCGAGAGCCAGAAAGGGACCAGGATATACTTAAGTCCTTTCTAAAACAAGACGAAAATGATAAATATCGAGTGCACGCGATGAATTTGGAAATCCAAAATGAATGGTTGACAATGGGAGAGTTCTGCATACCGATGGCCTTAAAGTGGCGCACCTTGATCTATGACTGGTCGCCGACCCTGTTAAAATTCTATCTTAACGCCTTTCAGATGACCCTCCCAGACCAGAGTAATCTGGTAAGGTGGGGGAAGGCCACAAAAAAACAATGTTATACTTGTGGTGAGGAAATAGGGACGGCTAGACACATATTAGTAGGATGTAGGGTGCTTCTCGATAGAGGCCATTACTCACGCCGCCACGTTAAGGTGCTTATCATCATACGTGAAGCAATGAGTCTGGCAGTAGCTAGAGCCCAAAAAGGATTGACTACTAACAGACGTCATATCAACTTTGTGTCAGAAGGTTCATCCATAACATCCAGGAACAAAACTTATTCAATCTGAGATACTGCCCCAGATTGGACTCTCCTAATCGACACGTATGAAAAGCACTATAAAATTCCGGAGGATGTTGGAGTTTCGTCATCTAGACCTGACATATTCCCTTATTCTAAGAGGTTAAATCAGTGGTTCTTGTGGAACTTACTGTACCGTGGGAAACAAATATACCGAAGGACCACACAATAAACAAAAATAAATACTAAAATCTCACAAACGAATTAATCAAAAACGGTTACGTGGTTAATTTGTATGCAGTGGAAGTGGGAGCGAGAGGTATACCAGCAAAATCTCTCTATAACCTACTTAAAGATCTAGGCCTATCGTGAGCTACAATAAGCTCATTACTAGGACGAATGTCTAAAGCGGCACTAGTAGGTTCGTATCAAATTTGGTTAGGCAGGGAGGGAAACTTGGGTAGTGAAGGTGAGTGGGTCTGGGCCTACACTTGGGTCGCAAGTCCCAGGCACTGTCCCGAGTTCCCAACTCAGCAACGCGATGGACCCGGCACCTGCACGGAGAATCCATGGATTGCTAAGAATATCGGTCTCAATATAAATATTATAAAATTATTTTAAATCACAGCTACGTTTAAAACTTCTTGGTCCTTTTTATTAGATTCTAAACTGGAACGATAAGGTGTGGTACGTACGCGGTGTTCTGGCGTGATTCTACATTTGACTGTACACACATCACTTACTCTTTTTACTTGTACGTAACCAATAGCATCATCAGTGATGATAATTCATCACCATAGCTATCTCTTGCCGATCTGGAATAAGTTGCAAATAAAAATAAATAAAACGGCCTTACGTATTTTTTTAATAAGACAAATAGAAATTAAAAAGGTTTAGTACCTACATCTGTTCAACCCACTACATTTGCAATAAATCAATGTATGTATTGTAGAATTTCTTTGCATCATCACCGGCTGCTAATAGTCCCAGAAGACTGCCAGCATTGCTTCGTTGAATGGCAATGCTAATTCTTTGTGCAAGATAAAGTCCAGCCTTCTGGCTGATTAACCCGGCGTCTCAACCCCAAACGGCTCAAAAACATAATCACCTACTAGGTTGAAGTATTTACGCCGTTTGAGGCTTGAGCAGCAGCGCCGGCACAGCCCACTGTGCTTGGAAGGTGTGAAGGCGCAAGGGTGTCGACGCACGTTGCGTCCCATACCAAAGACCTACCCATCTTTCAAGGCAATAACGACATACCATCCGGTCTCTTGCCATCGTCGCGTACCAACCTATTAGTTTCACGAACGGCTGGCACGCCAGCGCGCGGTGAGCCGGTGACAAGAGCACGGTGGATTATGCTGTTGATGCTAGCGTGTCGCCATATACGGCCTGCGCTTCTAATAATATAATACATAATCATTGTTGTAATTGCTGTATATATTTCAATAAACACATTACATGCATTTAGTTAAATTTACTAAGAAGAGGTACCTATACACACATATGTACATACGTACCTATAGATATAAAACTTTAATACATATTTGTTGTCTATGACGTAAAACTTAAAAAATTTAGAACTTCTGCCAATCTGAGTTGCAATATGACATTATTAGGTATTTTGTTTCAATAAAACAATCTAGAACAGATATATTATTTTCTAAATAGCAAGAAAACTTAGATTAATAATATGTCAAGAAAAGTTAACTTACGTTTGCATTTTTATTCCTCGCATTTTGGCGGCAACGAAATCACTATTTGTTGATAACTAATTGGCAACCATTAGTGCATCTATTTGAGGCAGATTATCCGGTTGCCCTTTTTCAATCAATTTCATTAATCAAATATAACCACTATTATCGTAAAGAGAGAGAGCGATTGAACAATGGTTCAAACTGAAAAGTACTGGCCTATGGACTGGCAACACATTTGATGAGGGCCATGCCATGATCAGTCAAGACTACGAAGAAAAACTATCAATGATCCTTTCAAACAATGATCTGATAAAGAAAGAAAGGACCTTTGATAAGAAGTACAGAATACACATAGGACCGAGAGACGACTGGCAGATGAACACCAATGGCACCATCTGCTACACAGACGGCTCCAGAAAGGAAATAACCAAGCTCTCTGGCTCCGGAGTACACATCAAGTCCTCAGACGGTACAGAGAAAAACAGGTCAATACCCCTAGGAAAGTTTGCAAGTGTCTTCCAAGCAGAAATCTTCGCTATCATGGAATGCGCAGAAATGGCAGGCCACCTAAACAACATGGGAAAGGTCACCATCTACAGCGATAGCCAGGCAGCGCTGAAGGCACTTGGTAAAGTAGAGACAACATCAGCTGTTGTCAAAGAGTGCAAAAAGTCATTGGAAAAGTTGTCCAGAACAGCTGACGTTACGATTGCCTGGGTACCCGGACACGAGGGCAACACGGGCAACGAAATAGCAGATGAACTGGCCAGGAAAGGAGCTGATGAAAACCAGGTTGGCCCGGAGCCCCGGCTGCCAATCGCCCACAAAATAACCAAGGGAGTCATCAGCCGAAGCATTGAAGCAGAGACCAACCGGAGATGGAAATCATCGACAGGCATGAGACAGTCGAAGATATTCATAAAAGGCCTAGACAAAAAAAGGAGGAGCCAACTAATAAAACTCTCAAGAGTAAGCATGAGGCTCGTCATAGAAGTGTTAACAGGACACAGCCGACTGAACAGGCACCTGACACTGATAGGCGTGAAAACCGACCCCAGATGCCCAGAGTGCATGGACGGTGACGAGACCAGCTTCCACCTGCTCGCCGAATGCCCCATGTACTCACTTATAAGATGGGAGACAATGGGGTTGGATACATTGGACACAGAAGACTTGAAGGATCTGAAGGTGGACCAGATCGTAAGATTTTGCAAGGACACAGGTAGGTTCGACGGAACGCCGTGATTGCCGGGTAACCACATCCTTCCCAGAAGGAAGGACCAGGGGAAATGGGTGAAATGACCCACTGAAGAAGGGTTGATCACCCGCCAGGTCATCGGCGTCCCCGTTGGAAATAATAATAATAACGTAATCCGCGGATGAAAACAAAACAAAATACTGCGCAAGCTACTTTGGCGATTTGCTACTAAACGGAGCGTTGTAAATTGACGTCACATGCGGTCACGTGACTGTTAGCGGGACTCAAAATTTATCGTATGTTTAAATGCCTGTAAAATCAAAACTAATAGGTATTTTTGAGTACAGTAGAAACTAGTGTATTTGTATAGGTATACAAACCACGTTTTATTTATCTTACGCAATTTATATCTGTCAGTATGAGTATAAAAATTTAAATAATCTTTAAGTATGTAAATCTAATTCCATAGAAAAATAATGGGTTAAGTAATTAATTCATTTAAAAAAACTTCGAGTGAGAAGTTAATTCTCTATTAAGCTTGATGTTTTAATTTCCTGTTTTGTACATTGTATTTATAGTGAATAAGAGGTAACAAAGAGAGCGCTTGAAGAAAATCCGTCGTTGGTATTCAAGAAGTAGAAGGTACCGGTAAGAAAAGGAAAGGACTATTGCAAAATAAGATGCCATAAAAAACAAAACTTGTAAAAAAACCAAGTATAATATATAATAATGTTAAAGTTGTGGTGAGATCCATGTAATACCAAGTCGGTTAATTTATTGAGTCCCTACTTAGGGACCTTCTGTCTGTTATTACGTAATTAGCTAACCTAACAGCATCTTATAGTGACCATATCAATATTAAAAATCTTGAATGTTTTAAATAAAATAGATTGACTTGGCAATTATAAAATTGTAAATTAGTTGTCATTGTGACATTAGAGATATTTAAAAAAAAGTTCGGTTATATTAAAGGAACGACACCGTACGTAGTAACTATTTAGTAATCTGAGACCGTACACCATTTTTTTTAGGGATTTTCTTTAGAAAAGTATTGCTATCGAGTTGTCGTCGACGTCGTCGTTGCCAATTTTCTGTCGCGGTTTTGGGTATGAAGGAGATGAGCTATCGAGTTGCTGTTTTCGGTAATTGATTCGTGCTGGGGTGAACCATTGCAAGATAAAAAAGAAAAAAGACAAGAAAAAAAAAAAAAGAAAATCCCTTGTATTCGGCTGAGCTCGTCTCAGGAATTCAACTTGTTTAAATTCTTGTCTGTTTATCTTGCTTGTTCGCGATGGATGCAAAACTACTGACAGGATTTTGAAGAGGGTTTTCAACTCGAATTAATTTATCACAACTTGAATCGATATGAAAACCTCACTCTGGAAAAGTCGGTTAAAAATAAAGTACGTTTGTATTATTTTCTGATGCTTTTTGTTTTTTTTTCCACATAAATATTTAATATTACATGCTTTTCCCACGCTTGTTCAAGGTCGCCATAGACACGAATTTATTGTTCATCCCAGTTGTGACGTAGTTTGTAGTTGGTAAGTATATATATATATTTTAATCAACAAATGTGTCATGTAATTCTTCTCATGTCATGTAGTAGTGCAGTGTGTGCTTTGATGTCGTGTACACCGGCAAGCAAGAGCCATGCCATAGGCGATTAGGTTGTCCAAAGGTAAATCGTTTTTTTAAGACAGACAATTCCGGGGAATGAATGAAGCATCGTCAGCTAAGTGGTAACGGAGTCTGCCTCACAATCGAGACGTCCCGGGTTTGTATCATTATATATATATATATATATATATATATTACCGGAAATGTATGAAGTCTAGGAATTGTATACAAATCCTAGGAAATTTATATAATTCCGAAGCTATTTAGGAAATCTATAAAATATTGCTTCAAAAACTATTTAATACATAAAGAAATGTGCACAAGTCCTAGGAATTGTAT
Organism: Cybosia mesomella; assembly: GCA_946251805.1. Classification (NCBI taxonomy): domain Eukaryota; kingdom Metazoa; phylum Arthropoda; class Insecta; order Lepidoptera; family Erebidae; genus Cybosia; species Cybosia mesomella. Next base: position 19,310,691 of record OX276390.1, on the reverse strand, counting down.
ATAATTCCAATATCGTATTAGGAAATGTATAAAAATAGTGCTTTCTGTAATTAAACACGTTGTTAAAATGATTTTCACAAGTGACCTAACACGAAGGATTGCCTTTCCCTTTAACCCTTCTAACCTATATCTATCCGTGTCGGGGCGCGCGTTGTCCACGAGCTCGCTTCGCTCGCTCCCACGGCTGCATCTTAGTGTTTGTTAACGTTCTTAATGACACTAAAGTACTATAAAATCGCTCTTTCATAAGCGCGATGCGTCATTCGGTAGCCATTTTGAACAACAACCAATTGATATCTCAAATATATACATTTCCGATTGCTATTTAGGCAATGTATAGACGGGAGCAAGTGGCACGCCGCCGCCTCTTTCTGCGAGCAGGTAATGCGCGCGAAAGAGACGGCGGAGAGGGAGCGGGAGAGAACCCTGCCCCCCGAGTTTCGCAGTCTGCGGCGAGGACGCCGCAGACTCGTCTACGCCCGGGACTACCGACCTCCATGATCGGGGCCTGAGGACGGCAGTTGGCCGACTCGCCGTCCTTACAGAAGCAGGCCGTGGCGGAGGCGTGTCGTGTGTGCCCTACACATGCCTGCCAACTCACCGAAGCGGGATAAAACCCCGACCCCACCAGGCGAGGCCGCGGTGGCGGCCAAACCCCACCGGGAACCCTGGGGTTATCCTTTCGAGGGCTTACCCGGGGTGCCCGGCAACGGACACTTAGGGAGGACGCCGTGCGATTTTAGTCGAGACACGACATAACCACCCCCGCTGGCCGGAGGGGGGGGGGGGTATCCGAAGGGATTTCCGCACGTAAAAAAAAAGGCAATGTATAGATTTCCTGGGAAATTGTCTAATATAATTTATTTTATACATTTCCGTGCGATTTTAGGGATTACATACATTGGGGTGTGTGTTGGGTAACCTCCTCGAGTGTCGCTCCGATTCCGATCCCGCTGCAGTCCGGGGGGAATGGAATCGGAGCGGCCGGTACACCCTGGGCGGCGGTCAATGGCTTCCCCTTCACCCCTTCATAGGGTTGGCATTGATCGTCGGCCAATACCCAACGTGGCGGGAACACATCGCTCTCCGTACTCCTCTGCTTTCAGAGGAGACAGGATGAGCGATGCTGTTAGTGGTGAGATGGCCCAGGGTTAGCCGGTGTGCGAGGGATATGCTCTATGGGTAACCTTACACCCCGGCGTCTGAAGACCCGAGACGGCGTGCGGTTTTAGTCGGTGCAAGCCCGACATAACCGCCCCCGCTGGCCGGCGGGGGGGTATCCGAAGGGATTTCCGCACGATAAAAAAAAAAAAAAGAAAAGGGATTACATACATTTCCTAGACATTGTATACAATGACGGATTACATAGATACATTTCCGGTAACTTATACACTATACCGACGTGAACTCAACTCAACTTCTATTAATTTAGCTTTCCTATTAATTTAGCGCAATATAGCTTAACTGGAGGGTTTAACGGTAACACTAGTAATTCCGTTTCTATTACCTACTTTCCCTTTAAATAAAAACAAAACAAAAGAATCTTTAAAACTTAGAACATATATCTGGGGATACGCTAATTGATAAATTATCTAGACTGAAAAGAACTAAAATTTGTTACGCACTAAAAAATATAGAAAAGATAAAAATATTTGCTACAACACTTATGAAGGACCTTTTCATACCGCTACCAAGGAAGTTATACGAGGGTCAAACTGAAAGTTCTTAGAAAATCAAAAACTGATTACATTAGCCAGTTATTAGTTTTATTATATCTTTTCAAAATATTGTCCATTCACGTCAATACACCGCTGCATGCGATGGAACCACTGGGAAAAGCACTTTGCCCACTCGTCCTTAGGGGTCTCTTCAATGGCATCGCGATACGCAGCCACCGCTTCTTCAGCATTCATAAACCGCTTTCCTTTAAGTTTTTCTTTAATTTTTGGAAATAAATAAAAATCACAAGGCGCGAGGTCGGGGCTATACGGCGGGTGACCCAGTAATTCAACGTTTGATGTCGCCAAATAGTCGATCGTTCGCTTGGCGGTGTGCGACGAGGCGTTGTCGTGGTGAAGGAGGATCCTACTGCGAGGTCGTTTCTCTCGAACTTTTTCCAAGACAAGTGGCAAACAATTGGTAGTGTTCCATTCTGCAGAAACTGTTTTTTGATCCTCTAACACAATTGTTACGAAATGACCTATCCTTCCAAAGAACGAGGCCACCATTTTTTTTCCCGCACTTCGATCTCTCTTCACTTTAGTTGGCAACTCCTCGAAAGGAAACACCCACTGAGCAGATTGTCTTTTGGTTTCAGGATCATAACAGTAAATCCAGCTTTCGTCACCTGTTAGTATGTCGAACACAGCATTAGAGTCACCTCCGTTAAATCTTTCAATCATTTTACGGCACCAATCCACACGATGGAGTTTTTGAGCCTCAGTCAAATTATGAGGTATCCACCGGGCGCAAAGCTTCCTGACCGCTAAATGTTCGTGGAGGATTTTGTGCACTTGACTCATACTGATGCCTAAGCTTGTCCGAATCTGCTGATAGGTCACTCTTTTGTCAGTCTCTATCATACGCCGCACAACACAGATGTTATTTTCAGTCGTCGCCGTAGAAGGCCGTCCCTCACGTAAATCATCAGTGAGATTAGTGCGACCACGTTTAAACTCATTAAACCAGTTGTAAACAGTCGCACGAGATGGGGCTTCATCGTGAAAGGCCAATCGTAGTCTATCATAACTTTCTTGTTGACTTAAATGACATCGAAAGTCATAAAAAATCATTGCACGAAAATTTTCTCGTGTTAAATTCATGTTAACGTGACACAGACAATTTTCAATTTGCCGCCAAATCGTAAAACAAATGATAAATGAATGAAATATATACTCAGTAATATTGGCAAAGAGTTCTATTTTCAAATTTTAGAATTATTTTTTTATTATATTGTTTATAAGTGGCCAGTTCTAAGAACTTTCAGTTTGACCCTCGTACTACTATTAGTGTGCACTTAGATAACGCAATAATTATGTAAAAGTAAATAAAATATATGTAGTCGTTGGGTATGGTAGATAGTAAACTTAAAATGTATCTAAAGTATGCCTTTTACAGTGTATTGACATACGCTGATGATGATTATATTATAACTGTAAGTAAGTTACTTATTGACACGGTGCATCTACTGGTAATCATGAAAAAATAAAATTCTAAAGTATAGAATTATTTAGGTCTAGGATAGTAGGCATCACTATTAGAATAATTATTATGTAATCTGTGGCATCACGAAACTGAATACAAATATCATGGTTTAATAATGATTGGGCTTCGCGATCTCTGTAGTCTTACGTAGCAGTCAATCTTTGATTTATATAACCAAAGCAGTGAATATGATTTGACACAGACCACCGCGGCAACGTCCGCGGCCAATGCGTAACCCTTTTTTTTTTTCGTGCGGATATCCCCTCGGATTCCCCCCCGCTGGCCAGCGGGGGCGGTTATGTCGGGCTTGAACCGACTAAAACCGCACGCCGTCTCGGGTCTTCAGACGCCGGGGTGTAAGGTTACCCATAGAGCATATCCCTCGCACCTCGACAGCCAATGCGTAACCCTGACCGACAACGGGCAGAAATAGTGGTTCTTCGGGGTAGCGAGGAAGAATACCTTTTTTTTTTTTTTTTTTTAACGTGCGGAAATCCCTTCGGATACCCCCCCGCCGGCCAGCGGGGGTGGTTATGTCGTGTCTCGACTAAAACCGCACGGTGTCCTCCCCAAGTGTCCGTTGCCGGGCACCCCGGGTAAGCCCTCGAAAGGATAACCCCAGGGTTGCCGGCGGGCTTTGGCCGCCACCGCGGCCTCGCCTGGTGGGGTCGGGTTTTATCCCGCTTCGGTGAGTTGGCAGGCGTGTGTAGGGCACGCACGACACGCCTCCGCCACGGCCTGCTTCTGTAAGGACGGCGAGTCGGCCAACTGCCGTCCTCAGGCCCCGATCATGGAGGTCGGTAGTCCCGGGCGTAGATGAGTCTGCGGCGTCCTCGCCGCAGACTGCGAAACTCGGGGGGCAGGGTTCTCTCCCGCTCCCTCTCCGCCGTCTCTTTCGCGCGCATTATCTGCTCGCAGAAAGAGGCGGCGGCGTGCCACTTGCTCCCGTCGGAGACCACGGCCCTCACCATGGTCTCCAACGAGAGAACGTCCAAGCCCAGGACCGCAACGAGATCCCGGCGTTGACTCGCCCACGCAAGGCACTCCACCAACGTGTGGAGCGCCGTGTCTTCGCCAGGATCCTCGCAGTGCTGGCACTGCGGCGTTGTCTCCCGGTGGATGCGCCACAGATACTTACCGAAACACCCGTGTCCGGTAACCATCTGGCACATCCGGTAGGAGAGGTCCCCATGGTCCCTCTCCAACCACTCCTTCATGATCAGTGTCACCGCCGCAATGGTGGATTCCCCCCACCTTGGGTGCTCAAGTCGCACCCTCCATGTCTCCATGAGTTCCTGGCGGAGCAGGGACCGCTGAGCCCTGATTTCTCGGGGCTCCGGCCTATGGCCCCGCTCCAGCGCCTCCTTGCGCCACTGGTACAGCAGCGCAAGGGCTCTCGCTTCCAGGTCCCATGGAGGGGTCCCGGCTAGGAGACATGCCGCCTCGACGGAGATCGTGCGATACCCCCTGATGACTCTGACGGCCATCACTTTTAACGGGCTGTTTAATACAGCCACGTTGCGGGCCGCCAGAGTCTCCGCCCATACTGGGGCCCCGTACAGGGCCATGCTTCGCACGATCCCCAGGTACAGTCTCCTAGTGGGGGCGTTGGGTCCCTTAACGTTGGGCATCAGCCACGATAGCGCGGCCGCAGCCCCCCTCAGTTTCGGAACCAGACTTCGGAGATGAGGTCCGAAGTCCCATCGGCTATCGAGTACGAGCCCAAGGTACTTCATCGTGGGCTCGATGCCGATGCTTACGCCCCCTACGGTTATGCTGGTTCCCGCAGGTGGCCCCCTCCGAGGCCCGTGGAAACACATAGCCTCGGATTTGCGGAGAGCCACCTCGAGTCCCAGCCGCCGTATTCGACCCACGACTTGAGCAACCCCTGCCGTGGCCTTTAGTGCCGCGCTACGGTGCGTTGCTCCCCGTGCCATAACGAGGGTGTCGTCAGCATAACACGTTATGCTGACACCCTCGAGCAACGAACCGCGCAGCACCCAGTCGTATCCGATGTTCCACAGGAGTGGCCCTAGGACCGACCCCTGTGGAACACCGCACGACACTTCTCGCCGCCCTGGCCCTAGCCAGCTCGGGTAAACTATGGCCCTCTCGGATAGGTATGCCTCGACAATGCGGCGGAGGTAAGGAGGCACTCTGTGATACGCGAGCGCCTCCCTAACGCAGCTCCAGGGTAGGGTGTTGAAGGCTTTGGCGATGTCGAGAGACACCGCCACCACCACCCCACCCCGCGAGATTACTTCCTCCGCCAGGCGCCTAACGCGCATGATCGCTTCCACGGTGGAGCGCCCCCGGCGGAAACCAAACTGGTTGTCCGCCAGATAGGAAGAATACCTTCATAAAATTATCACAACTATTCGACAACTTTGACAGCTACATTTAGGTACTTTTTTGGGGTTCTGTACCCAAAGGTTAAAACGGGACCCTATAACTAAGGCTCCGCTGCCGCTATTCGTCCGTGATAGCTAAACAGTTGAAATTATCACAGATGATGTATTTCTGTTGCCGTTATAACAACATATACCTACTAGAATTCGAGCTCTACTTCGAAATAAAATAACTATTTTAGGGGGGCTCCCATACAAGAAGTGTTTCTTTCTTACCGTTTCTTTTGCACGATATGAATAAGGGCAACAGTTAGACGCTTGAAATAATCACAGAATATTTAATTATATATTCACTTCAAAAAAAAAATTAAATTAAAATAAAATAATTGTACAGAATGGTACGGAACCCTTTGTGCGTGAGTTCGACTTGCACTTGGCCGGTTTTTTTAAATATTCCGTTCCGCAACAGTCTCCGAGCCGGGACACCTCCATGGAACTTGGAAGCGAGGGCCATTGCGGCACTCTACCAGTGGCGCCAAGCGGGAATTGAGATCTACCCCAAGAGAAATAGAGGGGCAGCGATTCCAACTCCGCCTGGTGCTCATGGAGTAGTGGTGCGACTTAAGTAACCAAGCCCAGGTCACATCATGTAAGACCCGTCATGGAGGAATACCTGGAGAGGCGCCACGGATATAGCCTCTCCTAATGGATGACGCAGCATCTCACGCCAACGCCCGAATACCACCACTACCATGCTATTTCGAGGACACACCGTTTCACACACTGATAGAATGCGCAGCGTGGGTGGAATGGTGCTGTGTCCTTATAACAGCAGTTGGAGCAGTAAGCCGCACGCTGAAGACCTTGGTGTTGGCCATGGTTTGCAGCGAGCGTATGTGGAAGGCCGAAGCCTTCTTTTGCTAAGAAGGTGCATGTGCATGGGCGGCTGAGGTACAGAACGGTCTCCGTCTTCCATAAGTGCGGGGCTGGGGTTGATGATTCGGGCTAGCCATCGCCCTAGTAGAAGCAGGCCCAGGGTGGATGGCGGCGCATCGTGTTTCTGCGTGCGCCTCTCTTTGGGAGAGGGTAGAGAGTTAGATCCCCAACAACGCGTCGGGGTCGCCAGGATTTTCTTTCTAGGGCACACCAGGTTCCTCGAACCACATGGCCGGTGTAAGAGACACCGTGCGGTTTTAGTCAGTACAAGTCCGACATATCTACCTTACCGTTAGCTCCGGTGAGGGAAGCCTGTAAGGGGTTTCAGCATATCTATAAAAAAGTTGAATTCCTGAGACGAGCTCAGCCGAATACAAGGGATTTTCGATTTTGCGTATATTTTTTTTTGCGATTTTTTTCGTTTTTTTTTTATCTTGCAATGGTTCACCCCAGCACGAATCTACTACCGAAAACAGCAACTCGATAGCTCATCTCCTTCATACCCAAAACCGTGACAGAAAATTGGCAACGACGACGACGTCGACGACAACTCCAATAGGGCTTTTCTAAAGAAAATCCCTAAAAAAGTGTTCGGTAACTTGAAATGAGTTAAGCTAATGCGGATGGCGACTGTAACGGTTTGGTAGCCTGTTGGCGATATCTAAATTAAGAAATTGAGGTTGAATCTCGCCAACTTACGCACAGTTTCGTACTGCGGGCTGACGAGACTCATCTTCAATTTCCCAATTCAGAAACCGACCAGGTATTTAGCAGTTAATGACAGACAAATTTGTACGCAAGCAAAAAATAATACCTACGAGGCGCCAAGAGGACATCAGTCATTTCACTCTGACTTCTGATATGTGTTATAGTGATTCCAGGCTACAATATGACTGATGTTGCGAGTCGCTATTGTGGTCAGACCCCTCTCCCACAACCTTTGTTAACATGATACACCAATATATAAACATTTATTATTGATCTATGGTTAACATAATTAGCATACATCAAAGGCATGGGCTAAATCATAGATTTAATTTTAGTAAAGACAAGTGTTTAAGGAGTGTAGGAAGGTACATACAGATCATTTCGAGGTAAAATATTGCTTAGAAACTGACGTTTAATTAAATTTTAATTGATATTTTAACCTCCAAAGAAGAATAAGAAGAAGCCTTAAGCTTTTAGAATCATTGTATCTCACTAATGGTGATTCGTAGAGAGAAAATATAAGAAAAGGGCCAAAATCTGATATTTTTGATTTTGATAAAAGGCATTCACTGCCAAAATTGAGATACTTACCTATCAAGTTTGTAGCTCTAGCGGTGCGTTGGTGAATAGGTCAGTCAATCATGTATCGGTTACGTATCGGTACAGACGGCAATCAGCTTTTTTTATTTACTATACAAATTGTCATCGGTACTTGATAAATGTGCAAAATTTCATATTAATCCGATGTTTATAAATCGAGATTAAAGATTCCGTTACATACCTACACACAAAGCTAATAAAAGACTGTTAATATAAAAAACCCAAAAGCTTTTTAAGCGTTGTATTGTCATCGGTCCTTGGTAAGTGTGTACAGTTTCAAAGCAATCCGACGTAATAAAGTGCTCCAAAATCGAGTTTCACATACAAACATAAAGGGTGTCTCAGTAAGAGTGCACTTTTTTATTTTAAAATAAAAACAAGAATTTTATAAGTTATTTACAATACAGATTATGTTGAATTACAATTACAACAAGTACTTATTTCAAAATATTATTTAAATTCATTATTTAAATACTAGCTAACTAAACTAAACTAAATAAAACTAAAAAAAACTAAACTAAACTAAAAAAACTAAACAAAACTAAAACTGGTGGTAGAAATTTGATGACAAAAATTTGTCACAAAATTCGGCCGGGTAGGTACCACCGTGCACGATTGCGAAAAACCCTCCATAGTAATCCAATTTCGGCTTGATTGCGTTCAGGGGTCAGCAAGTGCATAGCCGGGCAGGGGGATTGTGGTCGCAGCACTAATGGGACCGGTCGGTTTCACGCGGTGCTGCGACAACAATCCTCTTCTGATGAGGCCGTCAAGCTGAGTGCCATTGTTAACATGGTACGTGTAAGTAATGGTGACCCTCTTTCCTGAGATTGACGTGTCTTAATATAAAAAAATAAAAAAATAACAGAAACTTAAACCTAAAATGCATCGTGGAATTCCTCCGCATCGCATGGAGGCATGTGGTAACAACTTATTGCAGCAACGATTTCCAGAACACATTATAACACGAAATTCTGATGTCAACTGGCCACCAAGATCGTGCGATTTAATGTGCGATTTTTTTCTTTGGGGTTTTGTAAAATCTCGGGTTTATGCGAATAAACCCGAAATAATTCCTGAGCTCAAATCGGAAATCCAACGCGTCATCGGTGAAATACAGCCACTCCTACTCTCCTCCACCTTACGTAAACAATTCTGCACCATAGCAAATTTTTGTTTAAAAGGCCCATTTAGAGCCATATCCAGAATAGGTACCACAAAACTACACATACCTATTTTTTTTTGTGCGGAAATCCCTGTACAAAAAATCCTAAGTATAAAAAATCTCGGCTCAGCGGGATTTGAGATACCTAATAATATACACACATCACATTATATCTTTTATATAAGTACATAAATAAGCATGTATGCAAAGGCATGATAGGCTATCTTAATGATAGTATATGAAGAAACGTCGCTCCAGATACACGGCCAGAACTCTGATCAAAATTTTTCGTAAGTAGTTCGCAGTTGAGCCTGTACATAATAAGTTAAATGGAAATAGTGATCAAAACAAAGGTACGTAAAACAATTAAAGATCCCGTACAGATTTATAAAAATGAAATCTCAAGAATTGAGAACCTCCTCCTTTTTTGTAATCGATTAAGTGAAAACGCTCAGTCTCAGTTCGTAGAGAGTCGATCGTCCAGAGCGTCAACTTTAAAAATGTTCATTATTATGTAAGGTTTAGTTAAAACAACTAATTAAAATCATTGAGCATTTGATCTTATTAAATCACATCTACTTGATAAGACACTAGAATTTTAAATTAATGACTTAAAAATGTATATACTGAAACATAGCAATTGAGGCGCTTTTATTAATTGGATGATATAATTTTGAACAATTAATAGGTAACGCTACTAAATATTAAAAGTATTAAAAATCACATCAGTGGTAAAATTACGGTAAACCTAAATTATGGTAAACCTAACTCCTATAGGTATCGTGTAGTACGAATAAAATATAACATCAAAACAATTATTTACTACCGTAAAATACACATACAAACTTCTCATGATAGTGATTGTCTCTACAAAAACTTAATTATCTAACAATATAACATCATAACAATGATTCCCGTAGTAATATTTTCTTCAAATTGAATTGCAAATTGTGCTTAACTGATCTTAGAGGCTCTTTAATAAAAAACAGTCTTCCTTTGCTTAGTACTTTAGAAAGGTGAAACCCGCTACCCATTCAAATATGGATTTAGCGATGATACAGAACTGAAAAACTTTGGCCTCGATGGCGTAGTCGGGTAATTAGACAAAGCGAAGTATTCGACGACTAGGTATTTTGGTATACCCTTCACCCCTTCATAGGGTCGGCATTGATCGTCGGCCAATACCCAACGTGGCGGGAACACATCGCTCTCCGTACTCCTCTGCTTTCAGAGGAGACAGGATGAGCGATGCTGTTAGTGGTGAGATGGCCCAGGGTCAGCCGGGGTGCGAGGGATATGCTCTATGGGTAACCTTACACCCCGGCGTCTGAAGACCCGAGACGGCGTGCGGTTTTAGTCGGTGCAAGCCCGACATCACCGCCCCCGCTGGCCGGCGGGGGGGTATCCGAAGGGATTTCCGCACGATAAAAAAAAAAAAAAAAAAAAGGTATTTTGGTATACCCAACGTGGCGGGAACACATCGCTCTCCGTACTCCTCTGCTTTCAGAGGAGACAGGATGAGCGATGCTGTTAGTGGTGAGATGGCCCAGGGTCACCGGGGTGCGAGGGATATGCTCTATGGGTAACCTTACACCCCGGCGTCTGAAGACCCGAGACGGCGTGCGGTTTTAGTCGGTGCAAGCCCGACATAACCACCCCCGCTGGCCGGCGGGGGGGTATCCGAAGGGATTTCCGCACGATAAAAAAAAAAAATAAAAAAAAAAGGTATTTTGGTATAGCACAGTTGCCACTACCTATGCTACACGACGCGCTGGGGTCTGCGTAAAGTTTCTCGCGCCATCATAAAGAAAAACCACGAAGGTTAACTTACGGTGTCGTGGTACTGCAAGATCTCGATGGGGGCTCCATACACTCATGAGGCCGCTCAGGTCAGGCATGAACTCATGATGCGGTTTTAGTCGGTTCAAGCCCGACATAACCACCCCCGCTGGCCGGCGTGGGGTATCCGATGGATTTCCGCACGAAGAAAAAAAAAACAGGAACTCTCCTCACATGCATTAACAACCTATTTTTTGTGCAAAGCCAAAGCCTCGCGTTTGGGGTCAGGTTGATCCCGCGGTGAGTTGGCAGTCGTGTGTAGGAAACACACGACACGCCGTCTTGGCCTGCTTCTGTAAGGACAGCTAGCCGGCCGACTACCGTCCTCAGGCCCCAATCATAGAGTTATGTAGTCCCGAGCGTAGACAGACTGCGGAACTCGGGGGGCAAGGTTCTCTCCCACTCCCTCTCCGCCGCCTATTTCGCGTGCATTACCTGCTCCCAGAAAGAGGCGGCGCCGTGCCACTTGCTCCCTTCGGCGACCACGGCTCTCACCATTTTCTCCAGCGAGAGAACATCCACGCCCAGAACCACAACGAGATCCCGGCGTTGACTCGCTCACGCTGGGCACTCCACCAATGTGTGGTGCGCCGTGTCTCCGCCGGGATCCGTCTTGGCCTGCTTCTGTAAGGACAGCTGGCCGGCCGACTACCGTCCTCAGGCCCCAATCATAGAGTTATGTAGTCCCGAGCGTAGACAGACTGCGGAACTCGGGGGGCAAGGTTCTCTCCCACTCCCTCTCCGCCGCCTATTTCGCGTGCATTACCTGCTCCCAGAAAGAGGCGGCGCCGTGCCACTTGCTCCCTTCGGCGACCACGGCTCTCACCATTTTCTCCAGCGAGAGAACATCCACGCCCAGAACCACAACGAGATCCCGGCGTTGACTCGCTCACGCTGGGCACTCCACCAATGTGTGGTGCGCCGTGTCTCCGCCGGGATCCTCGCAGTGCTGGCACTGCAGCGTTGTCTCTCGATGGATGCGCCACAGATACTTACCAAAGGTGCCGCAGCCGCAGTGCCTTTCCAACCCGGGGGCGGATGGCTTTACCGCCGATATCTGCACCCACGCCATAAGGGCCGACCCCTTATTTTTCTTGGAGCTGCTGAACCGGTGTCTCCACCACGGCTACTTTCCTAAGATATGGAAGGAGGCCGTGGTGGTGGCACTGAGGAAGCCGGGAAAGGACAAGTGGTACAGACCTATCGGTCTGATACCGGTCCTTGGGAAGGTGTACGAGAGGATGCTGGTAGCAAGTCTCAACTTTTACTTACTGTCGAGGATTAGCACTCGCCAGTACGGCTTTATGCCCCAAAAAAAGCACCGAAGACGCCCTCTTTGACCTTATGGGCCACATAAGGGCTAAACTTGTTGAAAAGAAAATAATCCTTGCGGTGTCCTTGGACATAGAGGGCGCCTTCGATAGCGCCTGGTGGCCAGCTATCAAAGTACGACTGGCTGAGGAAAGGTGTCCGGCAAACTTGAGACGGGTTATCAGCAGCTACCTTCGCGACAGGGAGGTAAGGGTAATGTATGCGGGCGAGGAGTGCAGACGCTCTACGGAGAAGGGATGCGTCCAGGGTTCAATTGTCGGACCCTTACTGTGGAACCTGTTGTTGGATCCACTACTCCATCAGTTGAGAAATAAGGCGGTTCACGTACAGGCTTTCGCCGACGATGAGGTGTTGGTGTTCGATGTGGACAGTGCCTTGGAGATTGAGAGACAGGCCAATGCCTCTCTCGAGCATATGCGGGAGTGGGGCATCGGAATGATGCTGAAATTCGCACCGCACAAAACTTGTGCGATGGAAATCACGCGTAGGCTTAAGTACGATGTTCCACGCCTCAGCATGGGCGTGATAGACATTGGACTGTCCAAACACATCAAAATCCTGGGGCTCACCATAGATCGCCAACTCACTTTCAACACACACGTCACTAACGTTTGCAAAAAGGCGATTGACATCTACCACAAGCTAGCGAGGATGGCCCGGATCAGTTGGGGACTTCATCCCGAGGTGATCCGGACCATCTACAACGCAGCTGTGGAGCCGACGGTGCTGTATGCGGCCAGCAGTTGGTGCGCTGCGGTGGAGAAGCTTGGGATTCAGAAGCAGCTGAACGTGGTGCAGCGCGGATTCGCCCAAAAGCTGTGTAAGAGCTACCGCACGATCTCTCTGCACTCGGGACTGATCTTGGCTGGAATGCTCCCTCCGGACCTCAGAGTTCGCGAGGTGGCCTTGTTATACGAGGTTAAGAGAGGAGTATCCCAGTCATGGTTGGGAGACAGAGAAATCGAACGGATGGCTCAAGCTATTGAGGAGCCTCACCCCGCGGAGCATATTAACCTGGAGTTCACAAGTCTGGTAGACGAGGATCAGAACCAACGCACGAGTAATATCGAGGTGTGCATATTCACGGACGGGAGCAAGATTGAGGGTCGTGTCTACCAGGCCGAGCTCCTGGCCATATGCAAAGCGACCAATGAGGTCCTCAGGCGACGAGGTGCGGCCACGTTCGGCATTTTCAGCAACAGCAGAGCCGCACTCATGACGGTAATTAATCGTCGTGCCCTCCACCCTCTAGCAATTGAGGCTAGGGTTAACATCAAGCGGGGCTTGGCTCAGGGTAAGGAAATATCCTTATTCTGGGTCAAGGCCCACGCAGGGCTGGAGGGCAACGAGCGGGCCGACCAGCTCGCCAAGGAGGCGGCTCTGAGGTCGAAGATAGCGCCGCATTGCAGTCTATGCCCCGTTTTATTAGTGAAGCGAGGTCTGCTTCAGATCTAGCTTGGCGAATGGAATGAAAGGTACAGACTGGGCGAAACCGCTTCTGTAACCAATCTTTTCTTCCCATGCGCGTTGGCTGCATACAGCATCGTCCGCAAGATGGCGATCGCCGGCACTACGACCCAGTTTCTAACAAGACATGGTGGGTTCTCCGCATACTTGACCCGTTTCAAGTGTAAGGAGGACCCATCATGCGCCTACGAGCCTGGCGTCGAGGAGACGGTCGCACACCTCATCGCGGACTGCCCCATATTTGCACAGGACAGGTACGACCTTTTTTTTTTTTTTAACGTGCGGAAGGAATAAACAACAGGGTTAAAAATAATCACAGAAAATTTTATTATATTAATGATAAAACATGGAGAGGACTTTATAACTTTTGCTGAGAAAATTGTAAAAACCGTGAATAAAAGAAATAACACATAATATGAATCTCGAGCTGGTATTTTTGAATACCAAGTGGACAGATGAAAAGTTTAGTCGAAATTAATAAGTACGAGTATATTAAGCTTAAGTAAAATAGTAAACAAGATAAGAAGTAATGTTTAAATAAATAAGTAGAAATATTAAGTATACATAACATAAAAGTAGGTAATAAATAAAACCATTAACCCCCCCCCCCCTATCCACAAGTATGAAAGGCACGGAAAGAAATTATGAGAGGAAGCATGCAAAAGAATTCAGAATGAAAGCGTGATATTAGATTCCTTATAATATAGTATATATATAAAATAGTATAAAAAGTAGAAAGAAATGAACACTAAGCGGGTTTTTCGAAGAATTGCAAAAAGCGTAGCGGAAAACTGTATAATAGGCTCTTCCATGACCGGCCTCACCGCCGCAATGGTGGCTTCTCCCTACCTCGGTTGCTCAAGTCGCACCTTCCATGTCTCCATGAGCTACAGGCGGAGCTGGGATCCTGGGCCTTGATTTCTCCGGCTCCCGGCCTGTGACCCTACTCCAGCGCCTCCTTACGCCATTGATACAACGACGCAAGGGTCCTCGCTTCCAGGTCCCATGTCTCCTCGATGGAGATCGTGCGGTAGCCCCTTATGACTCCACGGACGAGCCCCAGATATTTCATGGAGGACTCGATGCCGATGCTAACGCCCCCTAGTATTATGCTGGATCCAGCATGGGGCCCCCTCCGAGGCCCGTGAAAACACATAGCCCCGGATTTGTGAAGGGCCACCTTGAGTCCCAGCCGCCGTATTCGTTCCACGATTTGAACAACACCTGCCGTGGCCTTTAATGCCGCGCTCCGAAGCGTTGCTCCTCGCGCCGTTATGAGGGTGTCGTCAGCGTAACATGTAACGCTGACACCCTCGAGCAACGGACCGCGCAGCACCCTGTCGTAGCCGATGTTACTACCGACGATGCTACCGCACGATACTACTCGCCGCGCTGGCAACAGACAGCTCGGGTAAGCTATGGCCCTATGGAGGTAAAGGGGGCACTCTGTGATACAATAGCACCTCCCTAACGCAGCTCCAGGGCAGGGTGTTGAAGGCGTTGGCGATGTCAAGAGACACCGCCACTACTACCTCACCTTGCGATACTGCTTCCTCCGCCAGGCTCCTAACGCGCATGATCGCATCCACGGTGGAACGCCCCCGGCGGAAACCGAAGTGATTGTCCGCCAGGTCTCGCCCCACGTTCTTGAGATGCTCGACTAGGCGCTCTGCAATAATCCGTTCAAAGAGCTTGCACACCTCGTCGAGCAAAACGATCGGCCGGTACCCGGACGGTTGGTCCGCCAGCCGCTCCGCTTTCCGGATCAGGACCAGTTTCCACGTCTTCCACGCCTTCGGAAACTGGCCCCTTTCGAGGCATGCGCTAAAGAGTCCCAACAGTCGAGGCCCTAGTTCCTCAAGGGCCAGGACCCATGCTCGGCCTGGAATACCCTCGGTTCCGGGAGCAGTGCTTTTCCGAGCTTTAAGCTGGATCACCGCTGCCCCTTGCTCACCCTCTCTGACTTCGGGCACGTCATTCTCACTCAGTGCTCAGGTGCCTGGGGTGGAGAAGAGAGGCCGCTGGTTATTATATTTTTAAGGTAGGCAGGTATAATTGAAAATATACAGGTTGCTAGCTGATGCCCGCGGCTCTACCCGCGTGGAGGTCAGTTATCATATTTTCGTGATATCTCCGGGTCTACTTGGGTAATTGCCATCAAACATACGGTAAATTTTAAGTCTTTCTTTCTAATAGAAAAAAACTGCATAACAATCCTTTCAGTAGTTTTTGCGTGCATCGCGAACAAACAGACAAGAATTCCAAAAAAACAAAAATTCGTTCATTTAACATAATCCTAGTACCTATTTTAATGTAACTGTAATTAGGTAGGTACATTCATGAGTTTTATGACATAATATGCATAATACTTGCTTAGATTTAATTGAACATCGTAGAAAGATAATAAGTATATGCAATAGGTAAGTACTTTTATTTACAGAGTCGTATTCAGAGTAAGGCACATTATCTAATGAACAAACTAAATTAATAAGAAGCGGTTGATAAAAAATCTTCATGAATGTCCCAAATATTACGATGATAAGCTTACGCAATTACACTACATGTTTTAAATAAACAGTGAGTTAATTTATGTAACACTTAAGTATAGTCGTCATTGCCCACTGCTGTGCTTTTGCTGTGCCCCTTCATTATAAAAATAAAATTTATCGAAGCTGTGCCGCGTGAAACCGTTCCATCGAGGCTTGTTATTCAATCACGCCATACGTGGATGTCGATTATAATGATTCTATTTTTAATCGACTTCCAAAAAAGAGGAAGGTTCTCAATAAGTCGGATTAAAAAAAATACTAAGTATGTTCACCGATTACTCTTGTCATTGTCATTTGGTAAAGATCTGGTGATAAGTTTCGGAGACAGACAACGGAACTCTTCAATAAATGCGAGCAATTCAACCGCGATTACTGCTTTCGTATATCTAGGCATTATAAATGTTATAACGTAACAAAACATCACATCCCTCTAAATGGATCTAAAGTTCAGCATATATATTTTCGGTCTCATACTAGTGTGTTTAGAAGGATATTCTTCATTCTAATTCGCTTTAGACACATAAGCTACGTTCACTAAAAAGGGTGAAATAAGTAAAATTTAAATTAAAAAAATAAAACCGAATTCAAAACCAAACAGCAACTGAAAAGCGGCCAAGTGCGAGTCGGACTCGCCCATTAAGGGTTCCGTAGTAGCAAGTAACATACCTTTTTTTTTTTTTTTTTTTTTTATCGTGCGGAAATCCCTTCGGATACCCCCCGCCGGCCAGCGGGGGCGGTTATGTCGGGCTTGCACCGACTAAAACCGCACGCCGTCTCGGGCCCTCAGACGCCGGGGTGTAAGGTTACCCATAGAGCATATCCCTCGCACCCCGGCTGACCCTGGGCCATCTCACCACTAACAGCATCGCTCATCCTGTCTCCTCTGAAAGCAGAGGAGTACGGAGAGCGATGTGTTCCCGCCACGTTGGGTATTGGCCGACGATCAATGCCAACCCTATGAAGGGGTGAAGGGGAAGCCATTGACCGCCGCCCAGGGTGTACCGGCCGCTCCGATTCCGTTCCCCCCGGACTGCAGCGGGATCGGAATCGGAGCGACACTCGAGGAGGTTACCCAACACACACCCCAGCAAGTAACATACCTAATAATGTTTTTATTTAAATTTTTATATTTGAGTTGATTGAATGAAAGGTAAATTGCGGTTTACGATTTATGACGTATTAAAAAAAAACCACTTACTTTATCTCGTTCAAAACCAATTATCGTTAGAAGTTTACATGGTAATGTACATCATATATTTTTTTTAGTTTTATCATTCGCTTATTTTAGAAGTTATAGGGGTGGGGACACACATTTTACCAGTTTGGGAGTGTCTCCCGCGCAAACTTTTCAGTTTAGATTAAAATGATATTAGAAACCTCAATATCATTTTTGAAGAGCTATCCATAGATACACATATGGCTTCGATGAAAAAAAAATTTGAGTTTCAGGACCCCCAAAATTAATTGTTTTTTTTTCTATTTCTGTGTGAAAATCTTAATGCGGTTCACAGAATACATCTACTTACCAATTTTCAACAGCATAGTTCATATAGTTTCGGAAAAAAATTGGCTGTGACATACGGACGGACAGACAGACATGACAAATCTATAAGGGTTCCGTTTTTTGCCATTTGGCAACGGAAACCTAAAAAGGAAAAATAACTGATAGGGTTTTTGATTTTACTGGAAGTAGAAATTTGATGACACAAATTTGTCACAAAATTCGGCCGGGTGGGTACCACAAAAACCCTCCATAGTAATCTAATTTCTGTTTGATTGCGTTCAGGGGTCAACAAGTGCATAGCCGGGCAGGGGGATTGTGGTCGCAGCACTAGTGGGACCGGAGGGTGTCACGCGGTGCTGCGACGACAATCCTCTTTTGATGAGGCCGTCAAGCTGAGTGCCACCATTGTTAACATGGTACGTGTATGTAATGGTGACCCTCTTTCCTGAGACTTTACTTTCAGCTTATCATCAGGCGAGGCAAAGTCAAATTGACATGTCTTAAATATTAAAAAAAAAAGATTCAAAAGACAAACATACGTGTAAGACTCTTCTGTGGTAGTCGGTGCCAAATAAGTATTAGGTAGGTATGTAGGGTAGGTCCACTCCCTAGGCATGATTGAGATGTTGTACCTAAGCGTGGGTGGAGTCTCCACGTTTGCAGCAATACAACCTAAATGGGAAAACACGTGCGGGTAGACGCTTGGCACTGACTTGAACAGAAAAGTCTTACGCGTATTTTTTTCCTTTTAATTAAATTTGTAATTCAGCAGTTTTTCTTTTTTCGCTGGCTGTTTTTGGTACTTTTTGATCTTTGAAATCGGTTTTAATTTTTTATTCAAAATTTTTCGTCATATCTATGGACATATATTGTTGCACACAAACATACGGCAGTTTTTAAGTCTGACCAAGGGGTCCATATTGACTCACCTAAAGTCTTTATCCGAAATTGGTCTTCCTAACGATTTGTAATCCGAATGATCACTCCTCCTAAAATTTTTCATCCTAAAGTTTTTATTCAAACTATTTGTAGTGCTACCGTCGATGTTCATAACACTCATGTTTCCGAAAATTGTTATCAATAAAATCGTTAACATACAATTTATAACTCCTACTGTTCATAACGCTTTTATCCCTAAACATAATTACCATAATATTGTCACTAATACTCGTAAAGAAATATTTACCGAGTAATTGGCACTTCACCGGCCGCTGCCGCGGCACGCTCGCTTCGCTCGCTCGGCTCGTGCGTTGTGGTCACAGTTCTAACCTAACCTAAACCAATGACTATAAATAGTACCGTGGTAGGTACTCTTTATAGGTGGGTAAAGTGCTACTTGTACCATGGTACTATTTATTATTCTTATATGTTACACATGTTATGTGAAAATAACTAAATAACTAAAACTGGAAAAGTTACGCAAAATTAATGTATAAAATACTGATTATTATGAATAAAAAGAAATCTAAACAAAAAAGATATGACTTTGAATAATAGTGTAAAAGATGGTTATGTTGAAAAAATATAGGAAAACTAATAAAAGGGGAGATCCGATTCTCAGCACTCCATGGATTCACCGTGCGGTCGCCGGGTCCATAGCGTGGTACAGAGAGGAACACCATGACGGCGACTGGTACTTGCGACCCAGATGTAGGTTTAGGGTGGCCACCTTGTGATGCATCAGCGCTCACCTCCACCGTCAATAGTGTTCCCGCCCTACCTATCCAAATTTGGTAAGATCCTAACAATGCCGCTTTTGATATACGTTTTAATAAAGAGCTTACTGAAGCTCTTGGCAATCCGAGGTCTTTAAGTAAGTTGTACAGGGATTTAGCTGGAATTCCCCTTGCTCCTACTTCTACAGCATAGAGTTTAACCACGTAGCCGTTTTTGGTTAACTCGTTAGTCAAATCAAAGTATTTGTTTGTCTTTATAGCGTGGTCTTTAGGTATATTAGTTTCCCACGGTACTGTGAGTTCTACAAGCACTGCACGCTTATGCGATCGTGAAAAAAGGAATATGTCGGGTCTGGATGATGAGGCACAGACATCCTCCGGTATCCTATAGTGCTTCTCATACGTGTCTACGAGTATTGTCCAGTCAACGGCAGCTATCAAAATTGAATATGGCTTTTGAGGTGATTTCTTTGAGCAGCCTTCCTTTACAAACGCAATGTCATTTCTTTGGTTTGTGGTTAATCCTTTTTTCGCTCTAGCTACCGCCAAACTTACAGCCTCACGTATGATTTCTAATACCTTATCATGACGGCGCGAGTAATGACCCCGGTCTAATAGCGTTTTACAACCCACTAGTAGGTGCCTAGCCGTACCAGTTGCTTCACCACATGAGTTACATGTTTTATCTGTGGCTTTTCCCCATCTGACCAGATTGCTTAGGTCGGGGAGGGTCAACTGGAATGCATTTAGGTAAAATTTAAGTAAGGCCGGTGACCAGTCGTATATTATGGTACGCCATTTTAAGGCTATGGGAATACAAAATTCACCTAGGGTCAACCATTCGTTTTGCATTTCTAGGTTCATTGCGTGCACCTTATAGGTGTTGTTTTCGTCTGCTTGAAGAAAAGATTTTGTTATTTCTTTATCTGTTTGTCTCTGAATATTACCTAGACCTACTCTACCAGTCTGCGAGCCTATCATGAATCTTTTATGGAACTGGAGGCGTGATTCGAGCTCCGATGCATTTTTATCTTTTGGAAGGACTTTTACTATTTCGTCTTTAGATTCCGATAAGACGTGCATTTTAGTTACTCTTAGGTGTTTATAGAGTTCTGATGGCTTCTTAAGCGTCATTCCAAAATTATTCGCGGATCTATATAGTGCCGACGGGTCGGCCGACTGAGCTAGCCCTAGCCACGACTTCAGTGTCTTCGTGACACTCGCATCTAGTTTTTTGATGAGGCTCTGGTTTATATAAAATATAAGAAACGGCCAGTTAAGACGCGAGGTTAAATAATTGTCATAGATCCAAGCTTTTTTAACATTACTTATTGGTTGTTGGTCTACCTTTTTTAAATCGATAATGAAACTATCAATTAATTCGTCCAAAGCTGGAGTGCAACCTCTGTTGTCAATCTTTCTTCCGAGGAATTTAAAAGGCACGGTTTCGGATATAGTTGAAACGTTTTCCCCGCCTATACTAAGCCCTGGGTCATATGAAGTATACCTGGTACCCCGCCTACCCAGACATAGACAGTAGCATTTGCTAGGTTTTGCTCTCATTCCATCTGTCCATGTACAGAAATCGTCTACTCTACGCAGTAGGTCCTGGCACTGCTTTGGGTTACGAGTCAGTATTGCCAAATCGTCCGCGAATGCGAGGATAGACTCCGTATATTTACCGTTTAGCTTAAACCGATAGCCCCACTTCTTGTCGTGTGTGGAAATGTTGTCTATTAAAATATTTATTACTATATTGAAAACTATAGGTGATAAACAGCTAGATGTTTATTGCTACCGACATTATGAAGTTGAATGATTCGAAATTAAAACATTAGAGACAGAGTAGTTAGGAATTGTGATTGTTAGGATGAAAAATGTTAGGAAGAACATTTTCAGAGTTCCAATTTTCGGAGTTGAAAATTTAGGTGAACTTTGGCGCACCCCTGACCAAGACCTATCTAATAAAAAAACGCATCAAAATTCGTTCAGTACTTTTTGCGTTCATCGCGAAGAAACAGACAAGAATTAAACAATATTTTTTTTTTAATACAGTAGCTCAAAAAGTGGCGTATTGCAGGGTCGTATTGCGTTCGGGATGTGGGCTATTACATACCTTTATTTTTTTTTTTTTTTTTTTTTCGTGCGGAAATCCCTTCGGTCGTGCTTTTTCTTTACCTTTCCCGAACTCGTGCGTTTTCTTTCCCAACTGTCAAAATAATGTCTATTAAAAAGAAAAACACAACCACGAAGTTTTTACTAAAAAAAATCATAGAAGTTTTCATGATTTATGCAAATATTTCTAAAAAATAGCTACTAATTTGTTTCAATATCAGATTTAAAAGTAATTTTAATTAAAATTTAAACATTAATGAAATGTTGGGGTCCCGATGCGGAATTAAAGGAAACAACCTTTACGAATGAGTGTGATTTATTCACTGTACTAATTTAATATAAACGTACAAGTAAGGTAAAACATAATAGTCAGCATTTATACTCGTAAGTCGACGCTAGGTATTATAAAGAACCATACCTAATATGCTGGTCGTTGTTAAGGACTTTACTCACTTACACACTTCACCTCCCGGGGGAAGGGGAAACAAGTTGAATTCCTGAGACGAGCTCAGCTGAATACAAGGTTTTTTTTTTTTTATCTTGCAATGGTTCACCCCAGCACGAATCTATTACCGAAAACGCAACTCGATAGCTCATCTCCTTCATACCCAAAACCGTGACAGAAAATTGGCAACGACGACGTCGACGACAACTCGATAGCAATAGGGCTTTTCTAAAGAAAATCCCTAATTTTTTTTTTTATCTTGCAATGGTTCACCCCAGCACGAATCCATTACCGAAAACAGCAACTCGATAGCTCATCTCCTTCATACCCAAAATCGTGACAGAAAATTGGCGACGATGACGTCGACGACAACTCGATAGCAATAGGGCTTTTCTAAAGAACATCCCTAATTTTTTTTTTATCTTGCAATGGTTCACCCCAGCACGAATCTATTACCGAAAAGAGCAGCTCGATAGCTCATCTCCTTCATACCCAAAACCGTGACAGAAAATTGGCAACGACGACGTCGACGACAACTCGATAGCAATAGGGCTTTTCTAAAGAAAATCCCTAATTTTTTTTTTTATCTTGCAATGGTTCACCCCAGCACGAATCTATTACCGAAAACAGTAACTCGATAGCTCATCTCCTTCATACCCAAAACCGTGACAGAAAATTGGCAACGACGACGTCGACGACGACAACTCGATAGCAATAGGGCTTTTCTAAAGAAAATCCCTAAAAAACAATCATGTCATGACATTGTTCTTTTTCTTTTTGGTGAGTTAATACAAGATAAAGAAAAATAAGTATTAATTTTATAATATGAAAATAAGTATTATTATCATTCGTCGCACTCCTGCATGTCCACTAGATGGTAGTAAATGGAAGTCATTCATGATTATAGTCTTTTCTTTAGTATCCGTAATTCTTTTTACTCCTTTTAATATATATATTCGTGGTCCGGACCATTCTTTTAATGACGTTATCTCTTTACATATAGACTCTACAAAATATAATCTTTATTTTTAATGAGACAAACTTTGTCAATATGCATTATTTTGCAAAAATAATTCAACTTCTGCACAAATTCAGCTCGCGAGAAAAGTGCCTTGAAATCGTAATTAATATATAACGTCAATGTACTTGAAACATACACAAAACATTCAAATTCTCTATCGACCATATTCTTACTTCGTAAACTATTAAGTTCCTTGCTACTGATAAAAGTAATTTCTACTGTGATACACGGTTTTCTCAATATATCTACATCTGATGATCTTAAAAGTATGCATGAGCAGTGTATGCTCGTAATGACTAGAGCTCAAAAGAAAATGGCGAATGAAAGAAGTCTTCGACAGGCCAATCTCCTCCTGTATCCATTGGCGATGGCAGTTCCGGTACAGCTTGATGATACCATACATGCCCAGAATAGCTATGATGGCTAGTATGACGATAGTCACTGTACTCAGCCGCTCCACGTGGCCACCAATGTCCTTTAGAGTAGCGTCGTTCTGGCCGCCTGCTGCATTTTGGCTCAAGATCACCTCTTCCTTCTCGACTGACGAGCGACACATCGTTCAGTTATAGCGCGTAGGTATTATTAATGAGAGCCCCTTGGCAGACCAAGTTTTTGGCAGGGTCGCCATGAAATGTTGGGGTCCCGATGCGGAATTAAAGGAATCAACCTTTACGAATGAGTGTGATTTATTCACTGTACTAATTTAATATAAACGTACAAGTAAGGTAAAACATAATAGTCAGCACTTAGAAGTCGACGCTAGGTATTATAAAGAACCATACCTAATATGCTGGTCGTTGTTAAGGACTTTACTCACTTACACACTTCATTAAATTAATATTAGTATCGGCCGAATTAAATTTATAAAAACAAAAAAGTTGGCTATATGACGTGCACTGCCATAGTCTCTGCTTATATTCCTATACGGTTGGCGCCATTTTTCAAAAATGTTTCTTTGCGAGTTTAGTTGTTTGTTGCACAAAATGAGTAATTTCGACGAGAATTTATTTGAATTAACACCACCGGAACTCAGTATAATTGCACAAAATGCTTCGGAGAACATTTTACCAGAGAAGTTAAAAAGTCGCTACATATCTACATACGACGAATTTATTGAGTGGAGAGAAGAGAAAAAGCAAACAGTTTTTCAGAAAATGTTATGTTGGGATACTTCTCCGAACTCTCAGCAAAATTAAAACCTTCTACGTTCAAACAGTAAATATGCAACCTAAAACTTCACTAGTTAGTATAAAAAACTGTACCTACCAATTTCAATGTAAATGTGAATTATAACTTTTATAAGAAATAAATGATTAGTTAGTTGAGTTTATTGTGATTTTATTATTTTATTAAATTGCTTAATTTTTTCGAAACTGTAATAAAAATAGTTGTTCAATACAACGTGTGGGACTGTTATTTCAACTCGTTCCGACTGTCTACCCTCGCCTTCGGCTCGGGTCAATATCTGTCGGAACTCGTTGTAATAAAAGAAATCCCACACTTGTATTGAAAACTACTATTTTGGGTTCAGAATCGTTAATTTAACACGTTGTTTTATTCACACATTGGCCTTAGGGCGTAGCGTCACAGCACAATTATTATTGTAACACATGATATGACAGAACGGATATAGGCGCGAACGTTATAATGTTAGTTGGTAACGTTGGTACGAGTACATCAGATGCGTAATCTCCATCATCTTCAAATGGGTCATGACGATTAGTCCCGGTGTCCACCACCAATTTGGCCACCACTGGTGGACAGAGAGACTAATTATGAAATTATGTTCCGCTGTCCACCAGTGGTGGACAGTGCAACATATTTTGAAAAGTTGTGTTATTGCGAAACGACTTTTTGTCGCCAAACGCTGCTTCGACTGAACGATTCTTCGAATATTTATCAATCGATGGACTGATGTTTCGAATGTTAAATTCAAAACATTGTTTGTAAACATCTCGGTATATAGGAAGCACTGTACACAGAGATCTCTCTTCATAGATTCTTAACCATTAACTTTCCGGACTAGTGGTTCCGGCTCCGACTCTGTTGGCGTCACAGTTCTAACCTAACCTAATCCACTTTACCAGTGGTGGCCATATTGGGGGTGGACACCGGGACTAATCAGGTAATAAGTACGATTAGTCCCGGTGTTGCTCTGTCCACCACTGGTGGACAGCGGAACATAAGATAAGATATATAGGTATTAAGATATATAGGTATTATAATTATGTATACGTATTGTGTATTGTAGTGAAATTGTGAATTTACTGGGTAGTTTGTTCTAGTATACATATTCAATGTAAGTGTTATTATAGTGACTGCACTATCGTATTAGGTGTCACCTGTAAAGATAGTTGCATGTTGTAATAAAATAAAAAAAATAAAAAAAATCATAATTTGTCTCTCTGTCTCAGGTGTCTCTGAATCAGGTCATGAGTGTCATGACTCGATCCAGAAGTTGAAGTAACGTCAAATATAACCTGAAGCCGCTTTTGTTCTGTATCGTATGAATCGCGAGAAGCCACATATACAGACAAACTAATTTATAATTTTAGATAATAGTATTTATACGTAGGTATATTCTTATTATTACCTATCCCAAGTGACTGACTTGCAAACTGATCATCAATATGAAAGTCCGTCATTTTCAAAGAGAAGCGCAACATTTCGTACAACTAGGTACTATATCTAGTTAAAAATAAATGTATACCTATATCAGCGTTTCTCAAAATTTTACCCTTAAGGGCGTTTTAAAATTTATATATATACAAAGTTCGTCACTTTTGAAGGAAAGCTAATTCATGTTCATGTGTGTGTTGGAGTAGATCCCTGAATGATTTAAGTTCACTATCGGATTCGGCAGGTGTCCTAGTAATTGGTTTATAGGGTTTTTGACGTGATAACGTCTTATAAATCGATGGAGCCGGCTGCAGGCACGAAAAAACATGACGTATGCGGCGTTACCACATGACGTATGCGGCGTTACCGACGTATGCGGCGTTACCACATTACGTATGCGGCGTTACCTCGCGTTCTTATGACGTTGTCACGTTCAACTATCGTCAGTAAACCGACTTTATTTTAAGGAATGTCTATCGTGCCAAACCGAAGCGGGCCGCTGGTATTTCATATACTTACTTATTGGAAACTTAACTGTGCTAGCTTATTAGGTTGGTAGTACAAAAAAAACTGTAAGTAGTTACTTAATGCCTGCATTTTTTTCAGGGTTTTAAGGGAAAATAGTAGACTGGTGCATTACCGACATTCCAAGTGCTGACCGGATAAGTGACAGCTGACATAAACAGAAAAATGGATTGCAAAGTGATTCTTAAAGAGAAAAATCCTCATGACAAAGCAAACATATTCTCCAAGATATTTTTATTGTAAGTACCCACAGTGATAGGTATATAATGTAGGTCAATTAATTTAAATGTTGAGCATAAAATGTCACCAAATGTAACTATCTCAGATCAATGAAAACACCTTTACGAGGTGACTATATTTATGTAATTATCAACCAAAAATAAAATTGATAGATCGTTTTGAAGTAGATACTTTCTTTCCGGCCGGCTTGATAACACTTTCTTCGAGATCGAAGAAAGTGTTATCGAGCCGGCTTTACGATCGAGAGGTCCCGGTTCCGAATCCTGGCCATTACACTGCCGACGACGTGAACCCACTCCTGACTCCAGCAATTTAGCTTAGGTGAAGGTTGGGAATACTAATAATTTCTGTTACTATTATTCTTTTAAAAAAAAAGGGGAGTATTTTACCCACTTCCAAAAAGGAGGTTTCTAAATTCGACCGTATATATATTTTTTAGTTCTCAACTACTTTATAAAAAAAATTAAGTTTATCATTTTTTAGCATAATAATTCAAAGTTAGGTAACCGTTTGCACAAAAGTTGAGAAGAAGTCCATGAGGATGAAATACCGAAACCGTAACACATAGATTGGTCATCATCATCATGTTAGGATTGTGTCCCGATTGCATCCAAGGTCTTCACCTCGGAGCCTGGGTTCCGCTTCCCGAATTTTTGTCCTCCACTTCGCACGGTCTTGCAGATACCATAAGCACGTTGTAACGGGTTACAGAAGTAATAAAAAATAAGTGATGCAAATTTATGAATTTGTATTAGAGAGTCATCTAGTAGTTAGCGAAGAAAACTTTCATAATTCGATTCTTATTGAACGGGGAGAAAAAGTAAATTAGTTGAATAAATTAGACATAGGTGGCGGTAAATGAAATAAGATATGCAGATTTCGGTTAATAAATATATTTAGGAAGAAGTAATTAAAAATAGTGTTTAATATGATGAATTATGGGTGAGAAGATATATATATATATATATATATTAATCGTTGTGGGAGAATAATATTAAGAATTATATCGAATATAGTGAAATTCAATTATCATTATAAATTGTTTATGGCAACTATTTGGCTTAGGTTAGTCATTTAAATGTTATTTATTAACAAAAGATTAATACGAATTTCAGCCAATAATATATATGTAAAGAAAACATTTAAATAATATCACAAATAATCACTTGCAAGCAGCTGTTCTGAAGTTGGATGAATATAGATAATTTACTCTGGTAAGATAAAAGTATTGATTTGAATACAATAATGGCGGAAGATAAATTTAGTACTCTGGAATGGAATATTTAATATTTAGTTTATAAATGAAATTGGACAGGAATATTGGGGTGAAAATACTATTAGGAATAATTTAAGGATTGAAGGCAAAATTTTAGTAAATTAGATTGTCATATAGGCCAGTAATGGTTATAATTGGATGGTCACTTGATTAAGGCGGGATTAAAATAAGGACGAAAGCGCCTTCATGCGACGAGTAGAATAATTAATAATGCATTGGCGCAATAACAAGATTGATAAGAAATATACAAAATGACTTGGGTATATCGTTCGTAATTGATGAAAAACTTTGTTGAAAAGATTAGAGAAGTGATTTTAATACTAAGAGTTATGAGGGGTCGTAGTATGTGTGAGAAATTCACGTTAATATGGGAATTTAGTCAGTGCAGTTGGCAAAATGCAGCTGTCTTCTGATTGGCTGAGGACATAGGCCAGGGGCGCGGATGGCGGGGGGATAAATACGGCCGACGCGGGAAAAATGGGTATTCTTTTTTTGGGACTCGTCAGGGGAAGTGGAGACGCAGGATTTTTACTGGTGAGATTGGATTTTAGAGCATTTAGTGGGACTTAGTTATGATATATATTGGGGTTCGCGCGTTTCTTATTTGTGGAGTTGTTCTTTGATTGGGTATTAATGTAAAATAGTGTTTAACATATAATTACTTGAATTGGGAGGGATCGCCATTTTGTAAGATTGAATTTGGTTCATTTTGGTCGTATGTGTTTATTGGGTGTAATAGATTTGAATAATAATTAGTAAAAGGAAATTACATTTTGGGACGCGATCGGAATAGGATAGGACCTTTACGAAAATGAAGACACCTTACATTAGACAATAGTAATACGCGCATATACATGTGTATTGCTACTGTCTTGTGCTGTTGAGTCTGGCAGTGCATTCTTTTTTTTTTTTTTTTTTTTTTACTAAAAATTTGAGTGCGTTTGACTGCATCTCACCTGATGGTAAGTGATGATGCAGTCGAGGATGGTACACGCAAACTCAAATAATGCCTATTCACTCTCGCCTTGAAGGTCCCCAAATTATAAGAATCGGGGAACACAGACGCAGGCAAAGAGTTCCACTCCCTCGCTGTCCGCATAATAAATGAGGAAGCGTTGCGCTTGGTGCGGATTGGTGGAATATCAACAACGAAGGGATGAAAACGTTGCCCGCGCCTAGTTGTCCGATGGTGAAATGGAGCTGGGGGAATGAGGTCATGCAGTTCTTGAGCACATTCTCCGAAATGAATCCGATAGAACACCGAAATGCAGGCAACTTTGCGGCGATGTTCAAGGCTTTGGAGCTTGTTGCTAACTAGCTCGTCGTCGCCAATGAGTCTCCTGGCGCGTCGATCGATGGTGTCCAAAGTATCCAGCTGATAGCGGGCTGATCCATCCCATAGGTGTGAACAGTACTCCATACAAGATCGGACCTGTGCTTGATATAAAATAAGAAGCTGTCCAGGTGTGAAGTACCGTCTCACCTTAGAGAGGATGCCCAGCTTCATTGCAGCAACTTTAGCCTTGGATTCTATATGTCGACCGAAATTAAGAGCAGATGTTAGGTGAACGCCGAGGAGCTCAAGATGATCGGATATTGGTATGGATTCATTTCGGAGAGTCGGAGTCAGGGCGAAAGGACTCCTTTTCGCGGAAAAAAGACACGCCTGAGTTTTAGAGGCATTGAACCTAACGAGGTTGGAGTTACCCCAGTCAGACACTGACTGAAGTGTCAGGTTCATGCGCTCTATCATGGCCTCTCTCAGAGATAGCGTCTCAGCGCCTGTAGCTCGTGAACTGGATAGGTATCTTTCCACAACTGTGCTGTCGTCCGCATACCCAATGATACCGGGTTTCAGCAGATCATTAATATGCAGCAGAAATAGAGTTGCGGAAAGAACAGACCCCTGAGGTACCCCGGCATCAATAGCCAATAGGTCCGAGGAGCAGCCATCAACGACCACTCGAATAGACCGCTCCCTCAGGAAATCAGCTACCCAGTTACACAAACTCATAGGTAGCCCGTAGGATGGAAGCTTGCTAATAAGGCTAGCGTGCCAGACCCTATCGAAAGCCTTCGAGATGTCGAGAGACACAGCGAGAGCTTCGCCGTGTTTCTCGATGGCTTCGCCCCATACATGCGTGGCATACACTAGAAGATCCCCAGTGGATCGTCCTCGGCGGAACCCGTATTGTCGATCACTGAGGAGGTCATTGTCTTCTAGGTATGCCAGGATGCGGGTGTTAATTACACGTTCCATAGTCTTACAGATTATGGAGGTGATTGCTATGGGGCGGTAATTGGCGGGATCAGCACGACTACCTTTCTTGGGCACAGGCTGCACGTTAGCAAGCTTCCATGACTCAGGGACTAAACCTGTTCTAAGAGAGAGGCGGAACAGGCGTGTCAGAACAGGAGACAACTCAGGAGCGCAGTTCTTTAGCACTATAGCAGGTATACCGTCAGGTCCACTGGCTTTGTTCACGTCTAGATTACGAAGCGTTTTAAGTACCTCCTTTTGGCGGATACGAATAGCGGGCATTGTAGTATCGCAAGGAGGTAACTGGGGTGGTACATTGTTCGCTGTATCCAGACGCGAATTTTCGGCAAACATACAGGCAAGCAGGTTTGCCTTATCAGTTGCCGTGTGAGCCAGCGTTCCGTCGGGTTTGTGCAGTGGAGGCAGAGACGAGCGACAAAAGTTCGCCTCGACCGATTTTGCCAGGGACCAAAACGCCTTACTCCCAGAAGGGTAAGAGGCTAGTTTTGATCCAATTCGGCGTATATGATCAAGACGAGCCATGCGCAGCGTCTTTTTGAAGGACTTGGCGGCTTTGTTGAAGGCTTTCTTCTTATCCCGCGTGTCCGGAGCTTTACGATTCCGAGCTTCAGCCCAAGCCCGGTAAGCTGAATACTTAAGCGCCTCTGCGACTGAGCATTCAGCACCAAACCATGGGCGAGCTTTACTCTTGGATGGTAAGTCAGAAAAAGGAATAAAGTACTCCATCGCCTGACACACCACCCTTGAGATTTCTGTCGCGCAGCTCGACGGATCGCTCGAAGAAAAGCACGTTTGCCGCCAAGGATAAGATGCGAAAAAGTGGCGCATCTCATCCCAATCTGCTGACTTGTACCGCCAAACCCGTCTTGTGCCTTTAGGGCTGAGATCGGGAGGTGAACAAGACAGTACAGACTTCACCAAACTATGGTCAGACGTACCCAGTGGTGGGGATACGGACACATTATATCGGTCTGGTTCTGTTGTCAGCAGAAGGTCCAAACAATTCGGCGTATCGCCCTCACGGTCAGGTACACGCGTCGCCTGATCTACCAGCTGGGAAAGGTTAAGCGTCAAAGCAAGTCTGAGTGTTTCTCTCCCAGCATGGTCTGTCTTCTCGTACGGGAACAGCCCCTCCTTATGTTGGGCGTTAAAGTCCCCGAGAAGGACCAGTTGTGCTGACGGGTACCTCAGTTGGGCCTCATCGGCGGCCTCACACAGATGTTCACATAACCTGGTTGTCTCCTGATTGCCGCTGTGTGAACGGTACACACAGGCGTAGACAATTTTGTCTACACCGGTGTCGACCAGCACCCAGAGTGTGGAGAAAGAGGAGTCTTCAAGGTTACGGAGACGCTTACAGCAGATGCCATCGCTGATATAGACACAGACGCCGGCTTGTGCCTTGAAGTTGTGCTCCAGGGTATACCCCGGGTACTGCAGATAGGACACATCAGCCGGACGTCCGATTTTCGTCTCCGTAAGAAAGAGCAGCAGCGGCTTATCGGTCTCAAGGTGGTGGTGGACCGCATCGAGATTGGAGTGCAATCCTCTGATGTTCCCGAGGTGCACTTTAAGTGGGAGGAAGTGCCGCCGCTGTAAAACTCGATTTCTTTTTATGACTTTCATGTTGTTTGTGGGGAGTGAATAGACAGGAAGGCGGAAGTTGTACGAGGCGCTGACCAGGATCCAGTGGTGAACACAGAATCGCTGCACTGAAGGTAAGACTAGCCTGGAGACCGCGGGGACGCCCGAACCCCCCCGGAGATGGCCATCGGGTCCTCCCGTCCAATCGCCAATTGGCACGATGGAGCATTCCGGGATTTTTCGTAAGATGTGTGGGGCAGCCTTTCATAGGTGGCTAACCTACTAGTTGGGCCCCCTACTATCTACGGTCGGCCAGCGGTGCACCGTGCTTCGGATCCCGCTGCCCTCCAAGACTAGCCGCCAAGTGCAGCGACACTCTGACACCGAAATGGCATACTGACTCAGTGCTACTGTACAGACCCGCCTTCCACATGGCTTCCCAAGGCTCCATGCCGGAACACGTCCAAGGACGCTTGGCGGCAAGACTTAGCCTTGAGGGTGGTGACTAGCCACGGCCGAAGCCTACCACCAGACAAAGTGCTGCTCATTTAGCACTACCCAGGGGCCACGTGTAGGGTAACTAGAGTAATGAGGCCCAAAGGGCCTCGCCTACGGACGCGAGCAACATTATTATTCGTAAATATTATTCGTAAAGCAAATGCTGTCGTTTTATCAATTTTATTATGTTAGAAGGCATGTTAGTAGGGCTGCGGCATGTTAGCTGGTTTTCCCGTAGGAAACCCAAGGCGATGTGCTTTAGTTATGGAGGGATACTTTTTTTTTTGAACGGAAATCCCTTTGGATACCCCTCCGCCGGCTAGCGGGGGTGGTTATGTCAGGCTTGAACTGACTAAAACCGCACGCCGTCTCGGGTCTACAGACGCCGGGGTGTAAGGTTACCCATAGAGCATATCCCTCGCACTCCGACTGACCCTGGGCCATTTGCAGTGTCCCCTCTGATAACAGCAGAGGGGTACCTGGAGCGACCACCCCTCCCGCGGGCCTTGCAGGCCCGCCATACCCCGACCCCCTTGTGCAATGGGGTCAGCTGGCCCTGAAAAGGGCCGGGTGGTCAGACTCTTGGCCGTTGACGTTGACGCCAGCTACTCCAGAGGAGCAATCAATGATGCGTCATCGCCCACGTTGCCCAGGGTGCACCAAACTTGGAGGTGATCCAACCAGTCGCACCCCTATGGAGGGATACCTAACGGTGGCAACGACTCCATATCCCTCTGATAATTCGCTAGTAGCCGATAACTTTTGAAGCGAGCGGCATTCCGATTTTCCCTGGAAACAGGATCGGATAAGCTTCCTGAATGTGGGTGACTGTTCGTTCTGTGATAGGTAGGTACCGTCGAAGTGGAACCGTCCTTTTGGGCCATGATCAGAACTTATGGAGCTCGCAGTTCAGTCTTATATATTTATTTATATATACTCTAACTAATATCTCGTTAGGGTTTCAGTTCACATCCCTGAGCCTCGGCTCGTGGACTGGGACAAGCAGACCGTGGTAGGAATGTGCGACAAAGTCAAGCTTCACGAACTTGCTCCCAATCTCAGCTAGAAAGAAACATAACTCACCACACGTTTAAAGTAAAATACAATGGGATTTTGATGAATAAATACAGGGATTAGTTCTGTAGGTAGATAGGAAGGTACACACACTGATTCGCGGAAATCTTAGGCGTCACAACGTAGGGAATCTAAATTATTTCAAGATCTGCGTAATAATATTATTAATATCATATTTTATATCAATCTATAGGCCATATAAACTATCCGATGGTATGTAGGTAAGCTACTATTGCTGTAGGTCACGTAAAAATGACGATACTGTGTGTAAAATTGTGAAAGTGAATCCTTAAAGTGAAATTCTGGTGATTCTTTTAAAAAAAGTGTTGATTGTGTACAAAGCCTGGTTATAAACAATTAAAAATAACCACTCCTAAGAATAAAATAATAATTAAACAAAAGTCCTAGGTAATAACACCTACGATATCTGCTAATAACCGGTTGACCAAGAGTGATAATATTTATAATTAAATTCAGTGTTATCTCTCATTCCATGTGTTCGAATCGGGTTTCAAAGATCCACACTGTAGTTGAGAACCTTATCCAAGTGGATACTCCTCGAATCTAAAACTCTAGGATTGTAATTCCTGTATACAAACGTCCTTTATCATGGGACAGATAAACCAGTTCGATTATGTGTTCAGAGAGTGTATTATATCCTACAATAAACCTTTTGAAATCACAACATTCTGAAGTGAATTGGTTACTAGCACCAGTTTTAATATTAAACAATTTGTGTTAAGAACCGAGCTGTGTACAGACTCAATTTATCGTTTAACATTTTAAAACAAGTGAAGTATCACAACAATCGTCATGTTATTCGTGAACAATGGTTAAAGCTGCTTAAGCAAAAGGCGCTGTAGGTTGCTACAAAAGCTATCATAACCAAAATATTATGGCAGTAGGAAAAGAATGCTCCTCTGTCAGGTTCATATTTACTCTGAATAGAGTATGGGGAATTTTATTTACCGGATGTCTCGGTGTAGTAGGTTGAAGATATTATGAGAATCTTCCAATACCTACTCAGACATAGGAAGGACTGCGATACATACGATACTAGTGGAAGAGTCCTACTGTGACTGGTGTGTAAGGGGCCAGCACCTCGGGGGGAAACCTCAAAATAACTAGGTACTTTTGTATAGGAAAGGGGCCAGCACATCGGGAGGGGGGCAAAATTCAGATAAGTAGGTACTACAGTATAATAAAGTAATAGTTTTAATTAAGTTATTAAAACCATCTAGATATAACCCATATGTTTTTATTATTCAAAGTACTAGTTTAAAAGAGTAGGCACTATAGGAAAGAGACAACTAGTAAGTTCTAATTCAATCGATATTACTATAATGAATTTGTTATGAAAGAAGTAGCGAATGATTAAAGCGGTGAGCGGCAAATACATACATAATTGCAAATAGTTATGGGTATCTAAATAAACGTTGTAACCGGCCAGGACGTTTCAGTTTTCGAATAAATACTTTCTAGTAAAGGTTGTTTCCATCCGCTCCCGTCAAAGCCACTAAAGACATTACAGAAATTATAAAAGGAGGGACTTGTTTGTTGCAAGTTGGTTTGAGGCGAATGAGTTAGTAAAGGTTGTTTCCATCCGCTCCCGTCAAAGCCACTAAAGACATTACAGAAATTATAAAAGGAGGGACTTGTTTGTTGCATGTTGGTTTGAGGCGAATGAGTTAGTAAAGGTTGTTTCCATCCACTGCCGTCAAAGCCACTAAAGACATTACAGAAATTATAAAAGGAGGGACTTGTTTGTTGCATGTTGGTTTGAGGCGAATGAGTTAGTAAAGGTTGTTTCCATCCACTGCCGTCAAAGCCACTAAAGACATTACAGAAATTATAAAAGGAGGGACTTGTTTGTTGCATGTTGGTTTGAGGCGAATGAGTTAGTAAAGGTTGTTTCCATCCACTGCCGTCAAAGCCACTAAAGACATTACAGAAATTATAAAAGGAGGGACTTGTTTGTTGCATGTTGGTTTGAGGCGAATGAGTTAGTAAAGGTTGTTTCCATCCGCTCCCGTCAAAGCCACTAAAGACATTACAGAAATTATAAAAGGAGGGACTTGTTTGTTGTATGTTGGTTTGAGGTGAATGAGATCCGTAACTAGGATTAAATGGTAATAATTAGGTATTTTGAATAAAATAAAGGCAGTATGAGTTCTTTATTAGATATATAATTATATCTGGTAGCAAACATTAGACAGAGAATTTAGTAATCTACGGCCAGTCTCAATTATCTATCTACAGATAAAGGTAGGAGCTATTCGAAATTAACGGTCAACATTAATTTATCTGTAACAGCGGTGTCAATATTATTAAAGTAATTTTCTGCTTATTTTTGTTTATTGAAACAGAAAATCTCCGATAGATACTAATGGTAACTATTTTAACTGCTGGTAAGGGATAGATGGATTATAGAAATCAGATGTTAGTTACATTAGGTTAGTACGGAAGGAATTTGTGTAGGTATAATTGGATTTGAAGGATTGCTAGTAAATATGGAAGGAGTAAGGATCTAATTTGGATTATTTGAATGGAGCTTTTATTGATTATTTAAGGAAGTACTTATGTTCGTTCACGTAATTCAAGATTATGAACTACCAATGACTATAGGGTTTAGGAAAGCTTATTTGGTTATTTCATAGATTAATATGGTATCATTAGAAGTTTGTGTAGATTGGATAGAAATGAAATAGATACGTAGTGGTTAGGTTGGAAGGAAGGTTGTAAGGAAAAGTTTTGATGAATCTATCTGATAGTGTTTCAAACAAAATAGTGTTAAGGACCGTGGTTCGTAACAGACTATGACCTGATAAGGTTCCAAATAGACTGCCACTACTTCGCGGTCGCCTTCAGTGGACTGTATTTGATGGATGTTGAGTCGAAGAATGAAACACTTGGATGGGTGGACTTCATTGACGTCAGTGAGGCATCGGATGTACTTGGCCCAGCACTACTCTTGATCTACTACTTCCTGTTGAGCTTCCTTGTTCCTTGAGAGACTCTTGTTGTCTACTTGTTGCTCCATTGCCCAATATTTTCCTAACAAATGGTCCCTGCTTTTATAGTCTTTTGTAGTGCTGGCCCGCGATCCAAATTACCTCACCTCCGCATTTCCATTTATTTATAGAACTTATGTTTTAAATATTAATCACATAGCATATATGTACATTGGTAGCAATAAGACTTGCACGACGATAGGTACTTACATCTGTACCGTGCGACGTCGGGCTACTGAATGACGGGCGGATTGACCCCTCAGACTTATATATGGGCCCTGCCTCCCGCGAGCTACTATATAATAAAATGGCACCAGCCGGGGGAGCGCATATTCGCTTCTTACGGCGTGGGAGGCAGTCGCGGGGTGTAATTAAACTTACATACTAGTATACAAAGTCGTATTTCCTATTTATACGAAGTTATGTTAGATTCTGAGTAATGCATTTACGTAATTATATTTGCAATTATGATTTTCGGGGAATGTACTTTCTTTATTAAATTTGGCTCTAACATACTTAATTACTCAGAAAACTAACTCCTAACAGTAGTAAGCTATTTATCTTAGCTTAATATCAAAGTTATTACATAATTACGTTTTAATTTACGTAAATCTAACATTTTCATAATTTATTCGTTATATTCACGCTTACTTAATCTACGTGTCACTGGCACATGTGTCTATAGTCTATTTGTGTCGTGCACAAATAGGTATAATGTTTTAAAGTGGAAATGTAAATTAATTGGGGTTTGCGATTATATATATTTGGAATTAAGGTTATCGAAACTTTAAAATAGGAGGCAGCATTCTTCACCTTTATAGAACTAGGGGTACTAGGTATCATGATAAGGGTTCTTTTTAGCCACTAGATAGATCACAGGCCAAGTTTATTAGAAATAAGTACGATTATTCAGTGATTTTAAGTAGGTTAGTGAGTTATTTGAATGAATGATACATGACAACAAGTAGGTGGAATAGGAATTAGGATAGCTGTAAGAGAGGAGTGAATGAGTAGTAGGTAGATACCTAGGGTAGGTAGTGTGAAGAGGGATTGAGAGAATGAGTTCGTTCCGGGGACCAGTAGTAGGAGCATTTAATTTGAGGGGGCTCGGTAGTAAGGTGGGGGGGCGGTACAACGTTTGTTGATTAACTAATGTATGTTTCATGCCCTAGATATTTATTATAAAATAGGGTTCAGACATTTTGTTCGTGTCGTCCATTATTTTAACTGTGAAGGCTTTTAGTCAGTAAAATCAAACGTGGTTATGGCACCGCCGCGC
The DNA here is from genome assembly GCA_946251805.1 of Cybosia mesomella. Classification (NCBI taxonomy): domain Eukaryota; kingdom Metazoa; phylum Arthropoda; class Insecta; order Lepidoptera; family Erebidae; genus Cybosia; species Cybosia mesomella. The sequence continues at coordinate 19,273,395 of OX276390.1, read as the reverse complement.
CGCACCGCTCGCCACCGCGCGGCCACAATGCCAATTTTTCAAAATCTTTTATCTTTACAGATGGAGCTTTCAATTATTTCGCAGAGGGCACAAGAATGGCTTGACTGTAGAAGATCTGGGCAAAACCAGGGACGGCGACCGCTCTGGTCGCTTGGGCGACCGGCTTGAACAAGCGTGGGCAATAGAACTCAAAAAAGCAAAAGAAAAAAAATACAAACCGTCATTTTCTAGGGCTATCGTTCGAACTTTTTGGCTGGAATACATGATATGTGGATTTTTTATTGGAATTCTCTACGTCGTTTTGTGGTAAATGATTTATTTCTTAAAGTAACCTGGATTTTGAAACTAAGCTCTCACAAGGTCTCTCTCGCCATTCCTTAGACGATGCTACGTAAGTCGAAGAACGGGCAGGTATTGCACGGGATATGGGAACTTCACTTACACAAGATAATCCTGAACATTTTTATTTGGGAATCAACGTAGGTACATACATACAGTCACGCCTCTTTCCCAATGGGGTAGACAGAGACCGCATGTTTCCAGTTGCTACGATCCTGGAGATACATCTTTCGCTTCTTTACTTACTTCATGATTGTTTTCATACTTGCTAGCCGGTTACGGGAATCAAACGAATCATCAATGATGTAGAAGTTGGTGATATGGCCCCATCCGTGTAGTTTAAATATTTTTTACATATGAATTGTCATACGCACTTTTCGTTTACCTTTCAAGAGCATCTTTTTTTTTCAGGCCATTTATACCCTACACGTTAGCTTTATTTATATCATATTTTTCGGAAGAAAGAACAGAGGATGCTTATAAAATGGCTCACATTACCAATTTTTTAATGAACTTACTAAGTGTGTCGACTTCCATGATGGCGACTCATTTTGTTTTGATTCAAAGTAGCATTGGTATGAAAGTAAGAATAGCCTGTTGCTCTTTACTATACAGAAAGGTAAGTGCTCTCACTCGAAAATAAACCAAAAACTTTGCCAATATCTACATTATCAGCATAAAATATTAAATGTGATTTTTATAGATTCTAAAACTTGATCGGAAGGGTTTAAGCAAGACAGAACCAGGTCAAGTTATAAACTTAATGTCTAACGATGTGAATCGGTTCGACTTGGCGGCCCAGTACCTGAACTACATCTGGGTAATGCCTGTCGTGCTACCCGTGGTGTCCTACCTCGTGTGGCAGCATATCGGTTGGGCAACACTCGCTGCTCTCGCTGTCATCTTTTTGCAGACTATACTTGTTCAAGGTAAATAATAATATAATATAGCATTTCATATTAGTGACGTTGATGGACCGTGCGAGGAACAGCGTGATAAGGGAACGTTGTGGTAAGGTTGAAAATGTAGTGACCAAGATAGAGAAAGGGATGCTTAGATGGTTCGGCCATGTAGAGAGGATGGACGAAAGAAGATTAACGAAACAGACATATGAGGCGAGGGTGAATAGGCAACCCCGTAAAGGTCGACCCATCGCTTGGGAAATTCATGCATAAACTCCCATGGTTCTTGTGGAATGAAGGGCGTAAGGCAGGGAGGCGGTGAAACGTGCACGCGGGACGGTCGTCAGGTAACACGTCCCACACGAACGTTTCACAACCCCACCAGGCTTACGACCCTCATGCCGCACGAAGTCCACGCATGAATTTGCCAAGCTATGGGCGTAGTAGGTACGTAGGTATGTTAATCAGGTCAAGGACGTTTTAAAGAAAGGCCAGGTCAAAAGTACCCGCAACCGGCGTGCATGTATGAAATCGATTATGAAGGTAGAAGAAGCGATAGAAGATGTTGTATCTGCCTAACCCAATGGGAAAGAGGCGTGATGTTATGAAAGAAAGAAAGAAAAACGGTTCGATACCCTCTCTGCCAGTAATAGTTTTAAATCAGATGTCATGTTGTTTTAATTGGTTTGACTGCGACTGAACCGCTTCAGAGAGCCATCGCCGATATTTTTCCGGAGGATTTCATAATATATGACAAAACTAACACAACAATTTGAGTTCACAGGCATCACACGAATCACAGTTAGAATCTTGTCACAATATTTGAAGGTGTTAGATTATTGATCTACACAGTATCACCCGGCTTTTGATTTGGCAGGTTCGGGAATGAGAGCGAGCTAGGAACTGAAGCAGCCAGACTCTCAGTTCGTCTTCACTACACTGCTTTCCGACGACGCGACGACGACGTGCCAAATCGTACTTCGTTTTCGTTGTGTATTGTTGTTGACTAAAGTTAGATAAGAAAAAGTGACTCTGCTCAAGTATTTTACCGATATAGGAATGCGAATGAGCTATTACTCAATTAATCCTGACTACTCAACTAAATATAAGTACTTAAGCTTTATGTCCAACATAACGAAATTTATTCATAATTTCAAAAAGTATTATATTTTCAGCGTATCTAAGTAATCTTCAAGGAGTCCTGAGAGGAAAAATAGCAAAACGAACAGATGAAAGGGTTAAGGTGATGGGCGAGTTAATAAATGGTGTACAAGTAATTAAGATGTACGCTTGGGAAAGGCCATTCGAAATATTAGTGGACACTTTGCGCAAGTATGTATGGAAAAGAAAAGAATGCCAATGACTTCTTCACAAAAATAAAAAATAGTAAATTACGATATTAGTGCGTAAAGATGGTTATAACATGCGAGGCGGAATTTCAGCCCGAGCCGTAGGCGAGGGCGTAATTGAGCCGAGCATGTTATAACCAATACGCACGTATATCGTACGACGACATTTGCGAGGAAACAGAAAAAAATAAAATTTTATATTTTGTTCATTTTTAATTGTTGAGCTTTACGAGCAAGGGTGTTAAAAAATATATATTTCAACGCTTCAAATCCAAGGCTCAGTATCAAAAATGTCTACCGTACCTTGGATTATAGGACGCTAATAATCTTTATTTTAAATGCATCTTATATAGCTTAGTTGTCTTAAAATAACATATACTTTTTCATTTTAGGCTGGAGGTCAATTACATAATGCGAACATCCATGATCAAAGGTTTCTCAACGGCGTTGAGCGTGTTTACAGAGAGGTTCATTCTTTTTGCGGCCATAGTCACATTTGTATATTTGGGAGGTGATATCAGGCCTGAAATTACATTCTCGCTTGTTCAGTATTTTAATCTACTACAGCTTTCAGCCAACATCTTGTTTCCATTAGCTCTATCTTCCTTAGCTGAAGCTAAAGTTTCAGTACGACGAATCGAGGTATGAATAATATTCTATTTTTAATTCATTCTTTTTCTAACTATAAAAGTACACTTTATAATTACAATTCTTTGACAAATATTATCATATATAACCATTAAGTGTAATAAGACATACCTACGACATTTAAAAGTTAAATACTTTTTTATAGGAATTCCTTCTACTAGATGAATTTCAAACATCTACAGACAACTTAGAAGTCGCTAAAAAAACAAAGACCAATACTAAAATTGCCATCATTTCTAACGAAATGGAGAAAGTTGTGGAAAAGGAGAAGGTTAAACCAGGACCTTTAGTACTTTACGGAGTTAGTGCTTCTTGGAAGTCTGATTCTGTAGAGGATACTTTAAAGAATATATACCTTACGGCGATGCCGGGAGAGTTCATAGGTATAGCTGGACTCGTTGGATCTGGAAAGGTAATAATAAAAAAAACAACATATTTTAGTAAGGCCACAAAAAGTTGTTCTTCTTCTTCTTCTTTTAGTTGATGGCTTCTGCAGTAGGAGCACCACAATTTCGCCAATGTCAAGTAAATTATGTACAATAAAAGTTTATAAAATTATTAATGGCGAAGACGCCAATGTCAAGTTTTTTTCCCCACAAAAAGTTATCATTGTGTTTTATTTTTATAACAGTCATCACTGCTACAAGCAATCTTAGGTGAGCTGACGCCTTCTCACGGTACGATATCGATCGGTGGTGCAAGAGTCGCTTATGCCTGCCAGGAACCGTGGCTATTCGTAGCTACTGTGCGGCAAAACATTTTATTCGGTTTACCGTACGAAGATATACGTTACAAAAAGGTGAGATGCGAAATAAAAGTGTTATTTAGGCACTATTTGATGCAATTTATTGTATTAAAATTTTATTTTTAAATTTTGATAGGTCGTACGAGCCTGTGCGTTATTGCGTGACTTCGAACAGTTCCCAGCAGGTGACTCAACGTTAGTGGGTGAGCGTGGTGTCAGTCTTAGCGGAGGCCAACGCGCTCGCATTGGTCTCGCCAGAGCGTGCTATAGACAGGTTACTACATACCTTTTTTTTTTTTTTTTTTTTTTCTCATGCAGAAATCCCTTCGGATACCCCCCCGCCGGCCAGCGGCATATGTCGGGCTTGCACCGACTAAAACCGCACGCCGTCTCGCAGACGCCGGGGTGTAAGGTTACCCATAGAGCATATCCCTCGCATCCCGGCTGACCCTGGGCCATCTCACCACTAACAGCATCGCTCATCCTGTCTCCTCTGAAAGCAGAGGAGTACGGAGAGCGATGTGTTCCCGCCACGTTGGGTATTGGCCGACGATCAATGCCAACCCTATGAAGGGGTGAAGGGGAAGCCATTGACCGCCGCCCAGGGTGTACCGGCCGCTCCGATTCCGTTCCCCCCGGACTGCAACGGGATCGGAATCGGAGCGACACTCGAGGAGGTTACCCAACACACACTCCATACACATACCTAGAAATACTTTAAAAGGAAAGATAAAAAACGATTAAACATGTGTTCTATTGTAATTAGGCTGACATATACCTGCTAGACGACCCATTATCAGCAGTGGACACGCATGTAGGCAAACACTTGGTGTCGGAGTGTATACTTGGACTTCTCCGGCATTCAACACGAGTGCTCGTCACTCACCAATTGCATCATCTTAGAGCTGCCGACAAAGTCGTTATATTGCATGAGGTAAGAATTTTGTGCTTTTTAATAAAAATGAATATTTTAACAATCAAGCTTATAATATTTGATCTGCATTAGGGTATTCTTTGTATAGGGTGAAATCGAAATCCAAGGTAGCTTCGACGAAGTGTCGCTTTCGCCATTATTCGCTGACCTGCTTCAGGAGAAAGAAGAAACAGGAGAAGAGCCCCAGAAAGTTAAACTACAGAAAAGTTCGTCTACTCGGGTACGCTCAAGATATGTTTTTATATAAATTAAAAATGTTTTTTTTACTAATTACCTAATTGCCTTAATTTGGTATAATAATTTTGTATATATAATTATGCAACATCAAATATCTTATTTGTAAATTTAAAATCATATTTAAACTACAGTCAAATCTCATGCAATTTTACAACTTTCTTATTTAGTCACACAACAGTACAACTATTGTGCCTGAAAGTGGATTTGTCAACGTCGAGGAAGAAGTTGAAGAGGATGAAATTACAGGCTCAGGTAATTTACAATCGATTTTACTGATCTATATACCTGTTCAATAACCATGATCAGGTCTGCCGTCTTTTATGGATCGTCATGTTTGGCTTTGAAAGCGATGGAAGAAAGACAACTGCATTTAGTGGAGATGTGTATGTCAAGATGGATGTGTGGTGTGACGAGAATGGACTATAGATTGAGTATATAAGGGTAAGTTTGAACGTTGCAACAGTGAACGAAAGTTGAGAAGCGCTGAATGTAATGTTGTTAAAAAGGTTCAAAGTATGAATGTGGAGGGCTTTAGTAGCAGAGGTAGGTTCAAGAAAAGGTAGATGGAATGCATGATAGCAAATATGACAAGGAAGGGAGTGACTGAGAGTAAGAATTACATGTTGTGCCGACCCCAAATAATTGGGACAAGGGCCGGTAGATGATGAATTGTCGAGTAACTGATTGTTAAATAATATTTTTTGTTTTGCTTGTCTTTTTTTCTTAAAAGAATATTAGTAACCGTAATTATTAGTATTCCCCCTAACGCCTCCAGCTAAGCTAAATTGCATGTGTTAGGTGCGGGTTCACGTCAGTAGTGTCATGGCCAGAGTTCGAACACGGGACCTCTCAATCGTAAGGTCGACTCCTTAACCACTAAGCTAAGTACAGGAAACTGTCGTTGAGAGCCCGAAGAAATGGTTATATGTATAGGAATCGCAATGACTAAAACCATACGATTTTTGCGACATCAGACGCCCGGGCATTTAGACAAATAAATAGGCAAGATCATTCCTTTCCAGGTCGTGTTTCAGCAACGGTGTATAAACAATATTTTCGTGCGGGAGCTGGCTGGTGCCTCATGTTGACGACCGTGTCAGCCATTCTTCTAGCTCAAGTCATTACCTCAGTCAGCGATCTTTGGCTTACATATTGGTAAACTTTCCTCAATATCAATTCATTTTGTAAATAAGTAGGTACCTACACTTCGGGAAAATTATTAATTTAAAAACATTGTGTTTTATTAGGATGAATGTCGTTGAACATAAGAACGAAAATTTTATAACTGAAGAGATAAATAGTAAAACAGTAAACAGTATGAATGTCACAGTCATCTCAGAATCGGCGGTTAATTCAAGTACATTTGGACCAGACGATGCAACTGTTTCAGTGTTCCATTTTAATCATTCATTTTACATTTATATATGGGCTATTGCAATCGTCGGCTGTATAGTACTTACAACTTTAAGGTAAGTAATAACGAAAGAATACTTCAATATGAATAAAAGAATGCTTAGGTGCCTTTATTTACAATCGATCAACTTTTTCAGATCAATGTTGTTCTTATGGGTGTGCATGCGTAGTTCGATAAAGTTGCACAACCAGATATTCAAGAATATTCTTGCTGCGACGATGCGCTTCTTCGATACCAATCCCTCAGGACGCATCCTGAACAGATTCTCTAAAGACATGGGCGTCGTTGATGAAACCTTACCCAAGATGTACATAGACAGCATTCAAGTACATAGGCATTATTCATTTTAATACAATAAGGTTAAAAACTGTATCGCAGAAGTCATTGTGTCATTTATTGTTTTGTTTTTCAGGTAATTATGGTGATGCTAGGTATTCTAGTCATGGTAGCCATAGTAAGTCCTTATATGCTGATAACGACCGCGGTGTGTGCCCTATTTATGTATCTCTGGACCATTGTCTTTCTTAGCACAGCTCAAGCAATTAAAAGGTGCGAAATATATTTTTACTATTTTGTTAATTATATGTTTTAAATGTACCTACTTGCTTAAATGAAATCATAATGAGAAAGAATAGTTACTTTTTAAGTGTTCTTATATTGTTTTAACCCTTCACTTTGGACCGATCATCTTTTTTCTGCTAAAACCGAATGAAAAATACGCGAGTAAAACGCTATTCGAGGTCAATTACAATGTAACTCATCATCATCACAGGGTTATACCCAGTTGCATCCTAAGCTTGCACCAGCGCGGGGTCCGCTCTCCTATTCTTTCTCTTGATTTGACTTATCATGACTTCTAGAGGAGCGACTGCTGTCTAACTTCCTAACCCCGACAAAAACCAGCACCAGAGCCTCGTCCGTCAACCAGCAAGACCGGTGTACCGACTTGCAGGTGAGGTGGGTTTGGCCCCTAAGGTTGTGGCGAGCCTCATACACGGTACAACCTTGGTGGGCGATTTATAAATATTAAAAAAATCAATTATAATATTCAACTATGGATACAATTTCAGGGTGGAAGGTGTGACACGCAGCCCGGTATTCTCCCATGTGTCAGCAACGATGGCTGGGCTCGGCACCGTACGTGCGTGCGGAGCCCAGGACATGCTCCGCACCCAGTTTGATGATAAACAAGATGTACATACCGCTGCGTGGTAAGTTGAATGGTTTTCTTGCATTAACTTACACAAATACAGATTCCAAACGTTGACAAAAAAATAAATGAGGGTGCAAATATTCGGGGTGTGTGTTGGGTAACCTCCTCGAGTGTCGCTCCGATTCCGATCCCGCTGCAGTCCGGGGGGAACGGAATCGGAGCGGCCGGTACACCCTGGGCGGCGGTCAATGGCTTCCCCTTCACCCCTTCATAGGGTTGGCATTGATCGTCGGCCAATACCCAACGTGGCGGGAACACATCGCTCTCCGTACTCCTCTGCTTTCAGAGGAGACAGGATGAGCGATGCTGTTAGTGGTGAGATGGCCCAGGGTCAGTCGAGGTGCGAGGGATATGCTCTATGGGTAACCTTACACCCCGGCGTCTGAAGACCCGAGACGGCGTGCGGTTTTAGTCGGTGCAAGCCCGACATAACCGCCCCCGCTGGCCGGCGGGGGGGTATCCGAAGGGATTTCCGCACGATAAAAAAAAAAAAAAAAAGGGTGCAAATATTCAATGCTTCAAGGCTTTCGAGCTATCGAATCTGTAATTGTTTTCACATTCTCTATTCAATTTGGTAATCCAGATTAAGGTATAGCGTTCATTATTATCAACCTATCTCAATATACCGTGAAAGTGTGACGTCACAAGTCTATTAGGGATGCCAATAAACCTTTCCTAACATATAAATCACTAAAAAAAATATCATTATCATTTCAGGTACTTAACACTAACTACGAACACTGCATTTTCAGTATGGCTATGTCTTATCTGTGCGATATACGTCATAATCACATCGTATACTTTTCTGTTGTTAGACAAAGGTAAGTGTCTAAAATATTAACATCATGTCTGGAATCCATAAGGGAGCTTTACTACCATCTAGAACTTTGTGGGAAAAACCTCTAAAGGTTTAGGTATTGATAGAACTCAATACAAAGCTACTAGTGAGTCTGCATTTATTTTCATTAGATGACTAATGGTAACGGATACAAAGTGCCTAAAATGCAGATAAAAATTCATACTTAGATTTTTTTGTTAATACATACGTATATGCATAGGAATATCCCGACCAATGGAACTATACATCGTATTCATGCATTCCTACCAATATTTACACTTAGCGGGAACATTTTGTGTTATTTTTACGTGATAATAGTGGAGTGGAGTGGAATCACCAAAACAGCGCATCCCGACACAGATAGATTAGGTTAGAAGTGTTGACCCTTCCTATTTGGTTAGTTGTGACAAACCACGAACAAATAGGAGCCCTGCCATGCGGGGCACCGTCTACATCATTCGCTAAGCTATAAAGTCAACTTCACCTGCAACTTGTTATTCTTCCTGATGGACGGACGAGACTCTGCTGCAAGTTTTCCTCTCGGGGTATGAAGGTCAGACGATTGCCGTATAAGCCAAATTAAAAGCAGGAGAAGGAGTAAGCAATCCCTGGATTCCGAGGCGACAGCGATGCAACCAGGAACAAAATTAAGATCTTGATCACTAAAAAAGAGAAATAAACTATTTTAATTAAAAAAAAATAAACCGACTTCCATAACCAAAAAGGCACTGAAAAGTGTAATAAGTAAAATAACTGAATTACAGATTTGATTCTATAGATAAAAAACACGAAATACTGTTCTGTTGTAACCGGTGCCATACCCGAAACACAATTCAAACAAACTCACAAGTTCAATAGAGTCGTCTACCCGTATAGAACGCACAATATACCCGCAATGATTGGTTGTATTTTGCTGGAGACCTCACTCACGTTTACACATTTTATGGCTTACACGAGCAGACTCATGCTGTGGCAGAAGTGGGTCCGACCGTATTTACCTTGTAATTTAGTTATTTTACACTTTTCAGTGCCTTTTTGGCTATGGAACTCGATATTTTTTTATTAAAATAGTTTATTTGTAGCAGGAGGTATATTACTCAGGGGCGTAGCTACCGCCGTATTTGCCGTATCAATTATACGGGGCCCCCGGGCCACGGGGGCCCCCAAAGTGTGTAAGGAAAAAGAATAAAAACTTTCTAATTTATTTTATTTTACAATGACAAAATTCTATAAAGCAATTCCTTTTTTTCCCGCCTTAAGCGTGCGTTCAAAAGTTGGCAACACTCTATATCGTTATGGCGGGCTGCGGGACTTCCCCGTTTTACTTACTTCATCTTCAACTCAGCGGGGAATCCCCGGGAATCCTTCATCGATATCGCGATGTACGTGTACGTTGTTGTACTTTGCATTGGATGTTAAACTACGGAGTGCAGTGCACTGTTTATTTACGCGCTTTATATAAATGTGCATTACATTGTAATTCAGTACAAACAATATTGTTCTTCTGGTTTAGCAGTATTAGTAGCGATTTGTAAAAGAAATGAGTGAAAGGAAAAGAGATTATCCCAGCGGCGCTGAGAAAAGAAAAAATAAACAGAAAAGGGACGAGGTTATAAAAAAAGTGCCCAAAATTTCTTCATTTTTTCAGAGACAAGATACTGTGAGTGATTTAGATTGGAAAGGTAAGTACTATCCAACCCATTTATTAGGGGCTCGTAGTGATAAACAAGGAAATCTTTTAATTTCGGTCTGTCCATCTGTCCGTCACAAAAAGTTGTCTCCCCCCTCGATTTTCACAATTATACTGTTTTTAGGGTTCCGAGCCTTGATTAAAAAAAAACAAAATTCTAACTTATCTATAGGATCGATTTGTTTTGTTGTTTGTCTGTTTGTCTATCAGTCTCAGTCCGTATCGTATCGTTAATTGCGTGTTGAGAACTTCAGATGTGCAGACTCGCTTTCGGGTTCTCGTTTTGTATGGCCACTACACTACGCGCTGCGTTTAAATAGCACGCAGGTGTATAGTAATGCACGGACGGGCTGCAGGTGATTTTGTATCTACTAATAGGTACGAGCACAATCCGCGTAGAGTCTGTGTGCGTCTGAACTGAACACTCTCTAACTGTGACCCTTAGTAACGTTATTTATTTATATATAACTCTTTTTAGTTTAGTATCAAAGCATTCGTATTTATTTTTTAACAATTACTCGTTTATTTTTAGATTCTTCTGAAGCATGTTCTTCGTCACATATCCATCCGGAAATAGAAGAAAGCCAAGCACATACATTATCGGATGTCCATCCAGAAATCGAGGAACCCCAAGTCAACGATTCTGATATATCTGCAGATTGTAATATAATTTCATCAGATAGAGGAAATTTTGGTGACAATTTAACTGAATGCGAACGAAAAATAATTTTTAAATTGGGTCCATTTAAACCACAAGGACCATTTCCAAAAGTTTCAGAAAATAACCGACCTTTTTCGGCTTATTATTATTCATATTTCAATCAGGCAGGCATAAAAATTATAAGACCATGGTTATGTTATTCTAACGTTTTAAACAAACCGTACTGTCACTTCTGTTGGTTATTAGCAGATCGTCAAAACAAATCGAACTCCTCTGCTTGGGTTAACGGTGTTTCGGTTAGAAGCAATTTCACACAAACTATTCTTGACCATGAAAAGTCACAGCAGCATATTAGTGCCTCACTCTCTTATAATAATTGGTTGCAAGGAAATACCATCGATACTCTATTGAAAAGTGAAATCGATAGTAAAATTACATTCTGGAGAGATGTACTGCATCGTATAATTAATGTTATAATTACTTTAGTATCTTGTAATCTACCTTTGAGGGGGCATGATTCTGATTCTGGCAATTTTATGGCAATTTCACGTCTGCTATCTAACTATGATGCAACTTTAAAAGAACTTCTTCTAAAACCGAAAGGTGAAATAAATTATTTAAGCCCTACGATTCAAAACGAAATTATTAGTTTGCTTGGTACCACCGTTAGGAACAATATTATCTCAGAAATTAAAAAAGCTCCATTTCTGACAATAATTCTGGATACAACACAAGACTTGTCAAAAATTGACCAACTGTCTGTAGTTTTTCGATATATCTCGGTTACAGAAAATGATGATAATGTGCCTAAAGAAATAAAAATCTGTGAGTCCTTTTTAGGATTTATAGCAGTAACCGATTGCAGTGCTGCAGGTCTGAAAACTGTCATTTTAAATTTGACTAAAGAATATGGAATTGATTTGACTAAATGTAGAGGACAGGGATACGATGGAGCAAATGTTATGTCGGGTGTGTATGGAGGATTACAAACCCTAATAAAAGAGCATGCTCCAAATGCCGATTATGTTCATTGTGCTGCGCACGCTTTAAACTTGGTTTTGAACGATGCTGCGAGACATGTTCGTGAAGTATCGACTTTTTTCGATAATTTAGAAAAAATATATACTTTTTTTGGCAATAATATAAAACGCTGGGCTATGCTAAGTGACGATTCATCTGAAAAATATTTGATTACCCTTAAAAAGGTATGTCCTACCAGATGGTCTTCTAGGAACGACGCTTTATTAGCAGTAAAGAAATTTTTTTTACTAATCATGAAAACTTTGTACCAACTAAATTTAATTTCAAATAAAAAAGATGAACGTGAAGAATGTAAAAGTATAATTAATATTTTAGAGAGTTTTGATTTCTTAGTGCTCGTTACATTTTTTTCTTCACTATTTGAAATTATTAATCCTGTTTCTAAAGCTCTACAGCATGAAAATAATGACTTACAGAAATCTAGTATTTTATTAAGTAATCTTTTAAATAGACTGTGCCAATTAAGAAATCAGAATTCATTTAATAGTTTGCTAAATGAATCCAAAGATTTAGCAAAAGAGGTAACAACTGTTTTTAAAAACAGTAGGCGAAAGATAACGAAGCGTTTTTTTGATGAGTTATCACAAGATGAGAGAATTTCCGACCCGGAATCCTATTTCAAAGTCAATGTATACTATTGCTGCTTAGATATATTAATTTCTCAAACTAAAGAAAGATTTCAGAGCCTTTGCAACCTGAGTAGTATATTCGAAATATTACAACCGGAGAAACTCCTATCTTCTTCAAGCGAAGAGATATTAAACGCTTCCGGAAAACTGTCTGCTAAATACAGTAAAGACATCTCACTTAATCTTTGTGACCAATTAAAGGCTCTAAAAACATGCTTAAATTCTGAAATTAAAAAAATTTATTCCATTAAAGAACTCATTGAATTATTGCTAGTAAAATTCAATCGTCTTGCATCCAGTTTTCCCGAGGTAACCACAGCATGCTTTTTATTCTTGACCCTTCCAGTTACAACCGCAACGGCAGAAAGAAGTTTTTCAAAATTAAAACTAATAAAAAATTATTTAAGAACTTCGATGGGACAAGAACGGCTGTCAGACATCTCACTATTGTCCATAGAGGCAGAAACTTTAGAAAAACTAAAATCATCATCAGCCATAAATGATTTAATAAATCAGTTTGCCGAAAAAAAGGCAAGGAGAGTGAATATTTAAAATTCGATTTTTATTTGTAAAATGGGTAAATTATGTGATAAATAAATATTTCTTCTCACAATTTTTTTTTTTCTTTTGTGAAAAATCTTTACCTCCATATAAGGGCCTCCAAAAAAATTTTTATACGGGGCCCCGACAAGGCACGCTACGCCACTGATATTACTGCATTGTACGTCATGTGGCATAATATAGTAGACATTATAACATTATCACCTGTATACCTGTATTAACAATGAATAAATGATTACTTATGCTTATGATGGTTTTTTCGAACAGGTGACACACAGTCCGGTAATGTCGGTCTAGCTCTAAGCCAAGGTTTGATTCTGGTTAATATGGTACAATATGGTATAAAGCAAGCCACGGAAGTAGTATCTCAAATGACGAGTGTGGAGCGTGTAATCCAGTTCATGAGTTTACCACAAGAGGCCCTTGAGGGTCCTTCACCACCTAAAGACTGGCCGCAAAGTGCGAAACTGGTGTTTAAAGACCTTACATTGAGATACGTTGCGGATGGTGACCCCGTTTTGAAGAAACTAAACATTGAAATTGAAAGTGGTTGGAAAGTAAGTCATTTATTTTGGCCTCTTATCTTATCCATCTTTATCTATTCAGGAATAAGTGGGTAATATATATCTAGCCGTAACTATCAAAGACACATTATCCCTTAGGCAGAAATTGCCTTTTGTAGGGTTCTACAAAAGGCAATATGAATACTTCGCTCATGCTGTTTATTAGTCTTACCTAACGTAAGTACAAATTAAAGAACTTTTAATAATAGTATCTAACACTTACTTACCTTGCGTAATGATCTTTTTCACAGGTGGGTGTTGTCGGCCGTACGGGCGCAGGGAAATCTTCATTAATATCAGCACTATTTCGACTAGCCCCTCTTGAAGGTCGCCTGTTTATTGACGACATTGATACAGGCTCTATTGCTTTGAAAGTATGTCAACATTTCTTTATTTTGGAGTTACCTTCATTGTGACAATTAATTTTATGCGCTTTATTTTTTGTTGCCAGGAGCTCAGGTCAAAGATTTCAATTATCCCACAAGAGCCGGTTCTGTTTTCTGCAAGTCTACGATACAACCTAGATCCATTCGATAAATATTCTGATGCTGAAATATGGGTAGCTTTAGAACAGGTAATGTGCGTTTTCTGGTTGTGGCCATATATTATGGTAGGTTACAGGAGTCTGTTAGACTAGTATCAGGTCTCAGGCATTAATAGATTAGATGCGGTCAATATTAAAAACATAGATTTTTTGTGATTAAATAAGTATCTACCTACCATTTGTCCCACACTTCTGTATAGAATCAATTTCAATACAAAGGATCGTTATTACGAAGCGATGACGTCACTTGAACCAAGAATAAATTATCAGAGTTGTAGGAATATTGATATCTGGTTCAGGTCACTGGATAAATCACCATTCGACACGCCGCCGTATCTCTGAGCGATAGTCTGGGACGATTTCACATCACAAGTCGATCGATCGACCTACCGTTCCGTACAAATTATTTCTCCAAACCGAGCCTACAATGACCGCGTTGGTTGGTGTTAGTTGCCAGACCTCATCGCTCTTCAGGGATAAGACATCAAATTTTTAGAAAACGGTTGCATGTCGTCAATCTCTGTTCTCAAAGGCTCAGTAGATGGTAGGTATATGTAGGGACATACTCCTACATCTATTGAGTCGCTGGAATCGTATAAAATTGCCTCGAGAACATTGAAATTGAGCATGTATCTTATCCCTATATATGATACTGTCCGTACATGGTATTGAAGGACCCTTGGATACAAGAAGCATTGAATATATTACTAAATAGAACAGTTAAAATCATGCCATTAAAATCGTCAATGTAATCCACAGATTACGCTTAGTCTTCTCTACATTCTATCTTTAAGTCTATTAAGTAAAAAAGTTTTTAAACGGTCGTCAGTGTAAAGCTTTTCAGTTCTCTTGTATAAGACCATCACAATTGTCACCAAACCCAACTTGTCAAAAAGTGATCATTCATTAGAAAGAAAGAAAGAAAGAAAGAAAGAAACGTTTATTTGATGTATGTAAGACACATTAAACATTCCACTTAACCTAGTACATGGTTTATTAATTTATTATGTGCCTCGCGTATGCATCAAAGGAGTGTCCAGTTCAGCATATGCCAGGCGGACCTTGGCGCTGGTTTTCAACTGGAACCCATGTATGTATTTGTGTGTTGTTATGTGTGTAAATGTGAGAGTATTGTGTGATAAGTGATGTGTAAAAATCAATATATATATATGAATATAATGTATAAAGCAAAGTTATTGCAATTAAATCATTTTTATTTAGACAATTACAATTATAGTCATACATTCAATTTATAAATCACATTTAGGATGACCCTTGACGGCTAATCTTATCTATTCATTAGTGATTCCTCACTTCTTTTTCATTTAAGGTGGAACTAAAGAAAAGCATAACATCACTCGACGAGATGGTACAGTCCGGTGGATCCAACTTCAGCGCTGGAGAGCGGCAACTACTTTGCTTGGCACGAGCTGCACTTGGCCGCAACAAACTTCTTGTGCTTGACGAGGCTACTGCAAATGTCGATCCAAAGTTAGTATTAATTAATCTTAAGCGTCTACCCGTTAGCGGACTAGGTAACTGGTTCAACTAATATTGCAGTTAATGTCAGTCAGTTATACAGTTTCTATATAAGGTCAAAACACGAGTACACACGAGTTTAGGAGGCGGTAGGATAGAGAGATGAAATGGGATTTGCCGTTAAAATTTAAAATTTGTCTACATTTATTTTACAGTACAGACGCTCTCATCCAGACTTCTATCCGAAAACATTTCGCTGACTGTACCGTGATTACAGTAGCTCATCGACTTCATACCGTAGCAGATGCCAACCGTGTTGTTGTAAGTAACCCCGGCGGTATTCAAAACAACTTCGAATTCCATGCACCCAACTCAGTAAATTCAAATAATCATTTTGTGTTACTTAAGGTGATGGAAGCGGGTGAGGTAATTGAATGTGGCCATCCACATGAACTGCTGCAACAAGATGATGGATACTTCACGCGCATGGTGAAGCAACTTGGAACAGCCGCGGAACAGAACTTACGAAACTTCGCTGAGGCTGCGTATCAACAACATATGCGACTTAGTGATGCCAATGATGGGAATAAAACAATAAACAAACAATTAAATCACTGAACACAAAACAATGAAATGTTATAGTAAACCGCGTTATTTCTTTGCCTAGGCGCACTACTAGCAGCCGTTCCTCCATTCGTTACTTAGAATAAGACAGTATTCTGTGTATAACGCACTGGTGTGCTAGCTATCTCACTCGCGCTAGCACCCAAATCAATTACTATATCTCACTTTAACCGTCTCACGATGACCCCTGAAGTACGCGTTGTTATGCGTTGCTTCCGCATCCGCAGTCTATGCCTAGCTACATGTGAGATAAAGCGCGCGCCGCCTGTCGAACCTACAATATAATATAGTAATTATTACAATTATGTGCAAATGCAGTATACGAACTGTGTTAAAATTATTATATGCGTGATTCCCTATGTTTCTCGTGTTTTCATTACCCGTACCTCATAATATCCAAAATATTTATAGCACCTGTTCCTATACATATTACGCCGCCGAAGTTTTCTTCTCACTATGTCCATCTTGGTTTAGCATTTTCATTGGTCTAAGACTACATCTCTACGAGATTATTTACAAAAAAAAGTCTATATACAGTAAAGTCAGTATAAGTCTATATACATCTACTTACCAAGTTTCAACAGCATACTTCTTATAGTTTCGGAAAAAAGTGGCTGTGACATACGGACGGACAGACAGACAGACATGACGAATCTATAAGGGTTCCGTATTTGCCATTTGGCTACGGAACCCCAAAAAACGGCTTATTTTTTCTGAGACCTCCAATATTATATATTTTTGTCAATGTATAAAAATACTTGACATTTTATTTACTAAAGAAAGAGATTTTCCTAGAGAACCACTCTATTCATTGGTGAAAACAGCATGCAAATCGGGTGCAGTAGTTTTTGAGTTTATCGCGAACAAACAAACAGACAGACAGACGCGGCGCAGGATTGCGTTTTATAATATGGACTTATGTGTCGATTTGCATCTGTTACTATTATACTATTATAGTCGTCATTTAATCACTAGTACATTGAAAATTATAACATTGTTATTGCTTGCTTTTTTAAATCCTTTTGATAAACATGAATTTTTGACGACTATAAGTAGCTTGATCTCCTCTTTGAATGATGCGCAAATGCAAACAACACATTGTATTCGGAATCAAGACAGCAGTTTAGTACCTTTTTTGTTTTGTAGATAAACCAGGAATCAGAATTTTTAGGGCTCCAATACAAGTAACGTGACACACGGCCGACGTGCCGACGGCTTAACTATTATCTAATCTGTGACTTAACGTGCTCTTCGAGGCACAGAGGGCTCTCAATGTCTTAATTTAATTTTGCTGCTTAATTTAACGCGCTCGGTTACCAGTTAGCCACGACCCTTCCTAGCCGCTAGCACGAGGGTATTTAGTAAGTGTGGTAAGAATACCTTTTTTTTTTGTTTTCGTGCGGAAGTCCCTTCGGATACCCCCCCGCCGGCCAGCGGGGGCGGTTATGTCGGGCTTGAACCGACTTAGCCGCACGCCGTCTCGGGTCTTAAGACGCCGGGGTGTAAGGTTGCCTATAGAGCATATCCCTCGCACCCCGACTGACTCTGGGCCATCTCCGGTTTCGAGATGGCCCCCTCGGGTTTGGGAACCACGGTGTCCCCGTCTTGCCCCGGTTTGGAGGAGGGGCGCGAGTCGATCCACCGTCCCGACCTGCTCCTGCAGGGGTGACAGGCGGCCTCACCTGTGACAGGCGGCCTCACCTGAAGTGTTAAGTATACCTACCTGTGCAAGGGATTGGTGTATTAGTTGTGTTATGTGTGATAGTCAGAGTGACCGTGAATTTTGATAGTCAAATTTTTCTCACTGATTTTAAATGTAGAAGCAATGATTTTGATTGACGTTTATTTATTTATTTCATATTGGGACACAAAACAGTTATACATTGTATCATACAGTAAAAGGTGAATGTAACAAACTTGGTGAATGTATAACCCACACTTAAGTCCGCAGAATAATGTAGTAGGTGGAAAAATTTAAATTGTGCCAATCCTCTGCCTTAATGTATTTGTATTTTCCAATTAGAGAAGTGAAATAGCTTGCTTTTTAAATTCATTGTGCGAAAGTGCGAAAATATCCAAATGAACAAAGTGCGTGTTATAGTTATCTAAAAGGCGACGCAGAGGCGCGCGTACCCCTGCATTAGTTTATAAGTCAAACCAAGCTACCTCACCTACAAGCCGGTGCAACAGCTGATTGGCAGACATTGACGTAGGTTTTTCTCTCGGAGTTGGAAGGTCAAACGGCATTCGCTCCCATAAAAGCTATTTAAACCAAATCAAAATGAGAAGAAGTGGGCGGATACCAAGCTCCGAGATGAAACCCTCGGATGCAACTGGGAACACTGCTGAGATTACGATAATGTTGATCCGTCAAATATATTCTAGTTATGTAAAGTCAACGCAACGACAAATGTAGTTTTACAAATTTTAGTTTATAGATCCTCTTAGCTCTTAAACCTTACATAAAATAATAATCTATACATCGCATGATTAGCGTCGTTCGCTGGAGTTTACAAAACTGCTTATAGGTCAGTTGGTATTATTATATTATTAATTATTGGCCCATGTATTCCAATGTAAAAGAGCGGCCAAGTGCGAGTCGGACTCGCCCATGAAGAGTTCCGTAGCAGCAAGTAACATAATCATGTTTTTTTTAATTTTTATATTTGAGTTGATAGAAAACACACAACATTAAATGAAATACAACTAAACTAAACTAGATAAAACAAAAATAAAATTAATAATTAAAAGAAACTTAAACCTAAAATGCATCGTGGAATTCCTCCGCATCACATGCCTTATATTTGAGTTGATTGAATGAAAGGTAAATGGCGGTTTACGGTTTATGACGTATTAAATAAATCCGTTCCCGCAGGGGGAACGCACAGGTAGATTTCGTGAAGCAATTAATATTATTTTATTAACATGTTTAATTATTTTTTCTCGAAAACGGTAACTTTTAGCGAAAAACTTTTCAGACATTTATTTTAGACTTAAAAATGGCCTATCGATTAAAAATGTTTCCGACGCCAAGAATGTTCACCGGTTAGAAGTTATGATTTTTTTCCCGAAAAATTTTGGTTTTTCCCCCCTCCACTTTTAGCTAAAGTTTTAATCTTATAGGTTTTTAATTAAAAGTTATTGGTATTCATGTAAACTATGGGATAAAATTAGAACGGTTCGAATATCTTTCATGGAACTTGAAATTTTGAGGAAAAACTGATTTGACAAAAAGTGAGGCCCTACCGTCCCCTAAGGCCAGATTCCACCCGTTCACGAACTTAAACTAAGTTTACACCCAAGCAATTTTTGACCGCAGTTTGAAAGCGATCGGGGCAAAAATGCGACCGTGAGAGTGCCGCAAATTTTGGGAAGTGGAACTATACATACATATATATATATATATATATATATATAAACTTTTTGACCAGTGGTCATTTCGGACTCAGGGAGTCATAACTAGACCTCCTATGAAGATTTTTTTTTTAAATTCGACAGTAGTCAAGAAACCAATAGGTAGATCGATTTCATCGAAATCTACATAAAATAACGTTCAGACCAATTTTCGGTGGAAGTTTACATGGTACCTACTATAAGGTAAGATTTACAAAAAATATATGATGTATATATATTTTTTGTAGTTTAATCATTCTCTTATTTTAGACGTTAAAAGACCCCCCCCCCCCCCTTTATCTTCTAAGATACAAATTTTATCTAGGGGACAGATTTTATCACTTTGGAAGTGCAAAAGTTGCAAACTATTCAGTTTAGAAAAAAAAAGGTATTAGAAACCTCAATATCATTTTTGAAGACCTATCCATAGATCCCACACGAATGGTTTTATGAAAAAAAAATTGAGTTTCAGTTCTAAGTGGGGAACCCCCAAAATTTAGTGTGTTTTTCTATTTTTGTGTGAAAATCTTAATGCGGTTCACAGAATAAATCTACTTACCAAGTTTCTACAGCATAGTTCTTATAGTTTCGAAAAAAAGTGGCTGTGACATACGGACGGACATGACGAATCTATAAGGGTTCCGTTTTTTGCCATTTGACAACGGAATCCTAAAAAGGTTTATTAATATTTTAGCGTTAATCCACTTTTGTCTTTGACTGTACTTATACAAAAGAAATGGGTCGCATATAAATGCAACGGCAGTTAGTAGCTATAATCCTGTTAGCGCAGGCAGGTACGGAAGGTATTTTCTTAGTGGCCTCATAACGATATTACTTAGTTGACATAAGAAATACAGGGTTGCACTCTTAATATTATCTTTTTTAACAAATCAATAATTAAATTCATTTTATGTAAGTATCTTACTTAAATATCCTCAGTTACCCATTAAATTAAATCTAATTAGATTAATTTTAAGTACTTATTAATATAAGAAATTCGTGAAAAATATATTGCAGTGCAACCTACCGGGTCCAATTGCAAATTTAATGTAAACTATAAGAAGCATTTTAAATGCTTCTTACTTTTAAAGTAAAGAACTTTTCATATCAACTTACTACCCATAATCCACCCCCAAAGGGTTAAAATGGTGATATTTTCAAGACTCCTTCCTTCGTGGATGCTTACAGCATAAAAGCATAGACCTACCAATAATTGTTTATATAATGGTCTATGGTAAAAGGTATCAACTGCCAAAATATCAAGTTTGTAACCACCACGTTTTAGGCTCTACCTAGAATCAGTGAGTCAGGACGAGCAATTATGCTCGTATATATAGATTAGAGGCAGGCATACCTATGTCGAGGGAGCTTCCATGAGGATTATGTCATATACATACGAGTGCATACGTACATCCTCCTCTCGCCTTTCTTGCTCCGGGGTAGACAGATTCAGAAGGGATCTGCTTCTGTCCTCATACACTATACGACTTTCGTCTACTGCCATGCAAGCCCGTCAGTTTCGAGTGTGCCTCTGACCTGCAATTTAAATTATATAGTTCGTTCGTAAGATTACGCTTCAAGTCCCACCTGTAGCATCACGTTAAGTCCATGGACTCTCTGTCTTCCTACCACCAAATTAAAGCTGGAGTACTGGAGCCCAGCAAAAATGCAGATGCAAAAACAGCAGCAATTTTAATTCCAGCAAGATAGAAATTACCGCTATATTTTTAAATTAAAAATGAGTTGACCAGAGTTGATATATCGCATGATGTGAAAAAAACTTGCCTAATAAAAACTAAATTGCACACGGCAGACGGAAAAAAATTAAAAACATACATAAGAAAAACAAATAAAGATCTAGACACGCGCTGGCATGACTCAGCCAACTTCGAGATAAAAGAACTGGCGCCGCAGCAGCGGTCTTTTTTACACGAACCAGTTGAATTCATTTTAATTCTTGTCGGAACAGAAATGCATCTCTGTAAAATACAGTTCAAACGTCGTGGGTGCAGTTGTTCACTTTCTAAGACACACATATCTCATTATGAGTATTGATTTTTCTTGCAACGACGTCATGCTTAATCCTTAAAGTTGCATATAAAAGACGTGGTGCAACAGCGAGCGCTGAGTAGCCTCCCCAGTCTCGGCAACCTTGCCACATCACGAGTTTGGTTATATACATAAGACTGGAGTAGTTCGTTAAACGATTTTCTTCAGTATTATTGTCAAAACCAACTCAGAGTAACCTTCCACTTCAATTTTTAGTAAGATTTGTTTTTATATAATCCTAAATAGCTTATTTCGTGACCTTACCTTAAACTAAACTAACTGTACAAAATTTAAGGCTAAAGTAACTACATCGCAAATGGGTTTGGCTCTGGACCCCGGGCCAGGCCTGGCCGCTCTACAAGCATGGGGCGGTCAAGTTGCAGCATACGGAGCATCTAATCAGACAGTAGTTGACAAAGTTCCACCGGACATGCTTCATATGATCGATCCTCACTGGTAAATGCTATAATATGTATATAATGATCGAATATTTTATTTATTTATTAAGTGTCACAGTGTAAAGATAGTATAACTGGAAAGATTTGGTGTTCATTGAACAGAAACATGTGAACGTTCTTACGATAATTTAATTTGTACCTATTTTGTGTTAGTCGAACTAAATCATACTCTTCTAATGCAGGTACCAATTTCCTCCAATGAACCCACTTTGGCACGGACTCTTGGGATTCACCATCGGTGTTCTTGGTTTCATCTCAATCTCTGGCAACGGCATGGTTATTTATATTTTCATGTCCACCAAGGTTATTATAATCCTGACAATTCATAATTTTTGATTTATTTTTTATCAACCTGTATAAACTGTGTCTATTTTATTTTTTCAGACTCTCAAAACTCCATCCAATTTACTGGTAGTAAATCTCGCTTTCTCTGATTTTCTCATGATGTGCTGTATGTCTCCGCCTATGGTGGTTAATTGCTATAACGAAACGTGGGTTTGGGGTTAGTATCTTCTTACTGTTGTCATAACTGGAATATCTTGTATGATCTGTATTAAGTATATATCTTTGATATTTGTCATTATGCAGGTGCGTTCGCGTGTGAAATCTACGCTTGCTGTGGCTCTTTGTTTGGTTGCACTTCTATATGGACCATGACCATGATTGCCTTCGACCGTTATAATGTCATTGTGAAAGGTATAGCTGCCAAACCAATGTCAAACAACGGAGCGCTCCTGCGTATACTCGGAATCTGGTTATTTTCACTCGCGTGGACTCTTGCACCTTTCTTCGGCTGGAACCGGTAAAATATGATTGGAATTGTTTAGTAACTAAGTATACTTGCCCTTTTTTATTTTTTTCGTGCGGGAACCCCCTCGGGCTTAACCTCACCGAAGCTACGGTGAGGTGGGTGTGTCGGAGTCGAACCGACTAAAACCGCACGGTGTTTTGTCACATCGGCCTGTGTGGCCGGGAAACCTGGTTCTGCCCCGTCCGCCAGTAGTGACGACCCCGAGGTGATGTAAGGGATCTAAATCCCCCTCCCCTATAGAGAAGCGCGCGTGGAAACATAACGCGCCGCCACCCTGGGCCTGCTTCTGCCAAGGTGACGACTAGCCCCAACCTTCAGGCCCGCGCTCATGGAGGACGCAGATCACCGGACGGACATCACGGAGAAACCGAACTGGTTGTCTGCTAAATCCGGCCCTTTTTTCCATGAGGTGCTCGACGAGGCGCTTCCCAATGATTCGCTCAAAGAGCTTGCACCCCTCGTCGAGCAACACAATGGACCGGCAGGCGGACGGTGAGTCCGCAGGACGCCCCTCCTTACGGAAGAGGACCAGTTTCCCCGTCTTTCATAATTTTGGAAACCAGCCCTGCTCGATACATGCTTTAAAGAGCCCTACTATTCGGGGTGCGAGAGCCTCTAGAGCCAGGACCCATGCTCGGCCTGGAATGCCGTCAGGTCCCGGAGCGGTGTTTTTGGGTTTGAGCCGTAACACCGCAACCTCTAGCTCTGCCCAAGTTACTTAAGGCACGAAGTCGTCTTCCACGTTCGGCGCTTGAGACGGAGCCATCAATGGTGGAGTATGCTCCACCAAGTAAAATCAAACTGTGGTCTTTAAGGCTTTGTCCGCGTGGAATTTTGATCCCGTTCCTGCTTCCTATGGGAATCTATTCCAGATTTTTTTTAAACATAAAAAAGTCTATGTGTTATTCCAGACTATAATCTTTCCCAGTACCTAGCCAGATCCCTTCAGCCGTTAGAGCGTAATTAAGTAACAAAAATCAAAACATGTAAACTTTCTCATTTGTAATATAATAGATTATGGAAAGTAATCTTTCTAAAAACTTAAGTGTCTTAAGATACAAGAAACTTTGATGCAAATAAATAAAAACTAATAATAATAAATACCAATACACTACTACAACCAGTCATAACTCTAACGTCACATTTTCATTTAACGCAAAGACAGCAAAACTAAAGATTAATATTTTACTACTTTTAACTTGCACAATATTTTACAGTTATGTGCCGGAAGGAAACATGACTGCATGTGGAACTGACTACCTAGCAAAGGATTGGCTTAGCCGTAGCTACATCCTCATCTACTCCGTCTTTGTGTACTTCATGCCACTTCTGTTGATTATCTACTCTTATTTCTTTATTGTCCAGGTAAATTCTCAATTATTTCTTTGAATATTTATCTATCGTAACTGCCTATCACTTACTTTAAAATACATTTTATATTACACAATATTTTTCCAGGCTGTAGCGGCTCACGAAAAAGGCATGAGGGAACAAGCAAAGAAAATGAATGTCGCATCTCTTAGATCATCTGAAGCGGCCAATACCAGCGCAGAGTGCAAGTTAGCAAAGGTCTAAACTGTTTCTAATATATAGCAAAATATATTTATTTCAATTTAATCCTATACGATTGTCATATTATGTAACTATTGCCTACGACTTACTTTAAAAAAATCTTTCAGGTTGCTCTTATGACTATCTCTCTTTGGTTCATGGCGTGGACTCCATACCTCGTGATTAACTACACCGGTGTCTTTGAGAGTGCACCTATCAGTCCTCTCGCCACCATTTGGGGATCTCTCTTTGCAAAAGCTAATGCCGTTTACAATCCTATTGTATATGGTATTAGGTGAGTTTTCAGACTGAAGTTATTTTAAAAAGCTTTATTACTAAATGGATGTATGCTTGAATATAAACTAACGGTGGGCCCCGGTATCACTCGGTAAAACAATATAATAAAAATCCTATTACCCGATTGCAGCGTTACCTACCGGGTCTGATTGTGAACTGCATCATCCAAGGACCTATTCAAGCATACACATGAAGTTTCATCGATTTTTTCAAATTTATACCTTTTTCTGCAAAAGTAACAAAGTTTCAAAACTTTGACTAAGTACTTATGACATGTAAATAGTTAAAGTTTCCATACAAACTTTCAAACTAATTCATCCTCTTAGATATCCGAACATTTTGAAACAATCTGATATACGTGTAGGTAAAAGTAGGTAAACAGATAGTTACTCTACGGTTCAATCGAAATAAAATTGGCCAATTAGGTAAAATGTAATATATTGTTGTTTCAGCCACCCTAAATACCGCGCAGAATTGTACAAGAAGTTCCCCTCACTGTCATGCCAGGCATCACCTGAGGAGACCGGCTCCGTAGCTTCAGGAGCTACCGCAGTCTCTGAAGAGAAGCCTGCCGCTTAGCAGACTTGCCCCTTAGACGATGCTGACTATCCCATGATACGACCTTGCAATATCGGACACAGGAGTCTGCCAATGCGATGTTAATTATTGTTTTTATACGCAAATATTTACATTTGTACAAAGCTGAAAACTCGGCCACAGAGCGTGTGCTAGGTGCAAAATATTCAGGTATACTTAATAAATTGGCACTTGCGTATTTTGAGTTCACGTTTTGTGTATCGAGTTGAACTTGCACACTTTTCTTATACCTTAAATTTGTTCTAATTAAAGTCGACGGCATACATAAAAATACCCAAAAAAAATGATAATGAATAGTATGTCGCCAGGCTGCCCCTTATTCGTAAGACTGCTCCTCTTAGATATAGGAAATACTGTAGATATTACGATGGAACATTCTCTCTAACTTGGACGAATAAAGTTAAGCAAGCAAAGTAGTTCACAACTACATAAACATTGTTTTTTTCTCGCCTATAACGGAATGCCTGTGTTAGACGGAGTTAATAGATAGTGACGAGCGCTTTGATTATATACAAGTACAGGAGCATAAGTTGAAGTCCCAGACAGTTTGGACGATTCGCAGGTGTCATTCGGTAGTTATTTTATTCTTTTGACAATGAAATACTTCCTTCTACAATGAATTACGTTCTGGTGAACCGCGGATCTTTCTCTACAACGAGGACTTTTTTATTGTATATACATTCTTAAATTTTTTTTGTTTAATCCCTACCTACAACTTTACTTATTCATTGCTAACACTTTTCCCCGCCACCTATGGGGTAGAGTCTGTAGGCGCGTTTTTTTTTAAGTGGTATCCACAGTAAGCCTACCCCACAGACATCGTACCGATGAGGTAATCCTCGACATTTATAATCATATTTTTAATCAGTTATTAGCTAGCTTTTTTATTCTACTTTGGTTCGATGGTCCAGGCTGTGGCTCAGAATGTAATTCAACGTCGAATGTGAAGGTTTGGGGAATGACAAGAGTTAAAATTGGAGTCATAGTTGGAGTTCATCTTCGAATTCATTTTCTTCCATCAACTTTGATATTTCCATGATGTTGCTGCATGTTTCACCAGAAAAATGGAGGCATACTGTAGAGCATTTGAGGTCTGCTTTTCTGCAGCCACACATACTTCCACAATTTCCTTTGCATCTGCAGAACATTAATTTTATGAAATCGGGGGGTGCTTGGAAGCTTGTATTGGCATCCAAATGGTTGCGTCCTTTTTCCAGCCCCTGATTTTGATATCTTCCGAGCCACGACTGGAACTGGTGATATACTCGGAGACTGAAAACGAGCTGCATCTTGTGTTGGAGGCAGCGATGATAAACTAAATGAATTTTTAGTCACTGTCTTGGCAAATCGTTTGTATCGCATGCCGTCTAGTGAGTCGTCTTTATTACCGCCATATAAAGGTACGAAAAAACGGTACGTTTTATAGGACGCATAGTCACCGAGATATCGCGAAAAAGGTGTATGCACCCCTTTTCCCAAGATGGCGGCCGGGGAACAAGGACGGCAACCCCACAAACTTGGAGTTAAGCTTCTATTGACACACATATCCCAAAAATAAAATAGCGTCCTCTAAAAAATGTAAAGCTCATGTAACATTAAAATTAAAGGATTATTTTGAATTATGGCAAGAACATTTTTTTAAATAAATGTCATTTTGCGTGGAGTAGCGTTGCTAGGCAACCCCGTTTTACACAACAATGGCCATATGTTACATATATATTTTGTTTTCCTTGTCAATTATTATTTTATAGCTTTATAGTCATAATAGTGTTAGGTTTAGTTCTATTAAATTTATAAACTTACCTAATCATAAATAATATTAGAATCATGGCGTGTAAAACATCGTTTGAACTTCACCACCATTTTCCAAAAATAGCCGATGAAGCTGGTTTTACTTTTAATAGACATCGGCCAAGAATACATATAGACTGGGATAAAATTAGTAAGTACTATTATATTTTTTCCTCACTCATATCCTAATGATCGTGAACTTTATCTAAGTTTAAAATACCGGTTATATTCTTGCAGGACTGATAAACATAGATAGTTTGATAAAGGAAAGAAATTTTTCTATCATCGAACAACATCTCAATGACGTAAGTTCATGTTACATTACATCTAATTAATTTATCAAGCTAGTCGTAGGTACCTCCTCAAGTTAGACAGAAACTATGAAAGTGGAAGCTAAACTATCTTGGATTATATAAAAAGAGTAAGTATATATGTAACGTGGGTCACACACACACTCAACCATGAAATTTATTCTCTTTAATACCTAATTAATTAGTCATCATCCGAGCGCTACAAAAAAAAATTGTCCCGGTTGCACTTTCGAGCCTGGAATTCTCCTACTCCGCAATTCTGTTTTAATATTGGCTTTTACGTCAGCGACGAAAGCGGAAAAAAAGTCTGCACTAGAGCGTCGTCCATCAATCAACAGCTTTATCGGAGGTTGGCTTGAGCCACGACAATCTTGGTTGTGACCCATATACCCTAGATATTCCTATTGCCATAGACCGATAATAAACATTTAAGTACATTGATTGTTTATATATTGGTCTATGCTATTACCTAGGTACTCCTACGACACTGCTTTGTTAAGAAAGTGTTCACGTCGTAAGTGTAATGGGCGAACCGGAGACGTAACGATCGCCAGTGCGACGCCCTATGTCATTACACCGAGCTACAAGTTTTAAAGTTAAATATGGTGCTCCCAGCTGCAGCTCTTAATCCAAAGGGAGCACCCCGTAGAATCATATTGGTAAGAGCTATAGTTACTCGTACCAATTGATGATATATAAAACTAGGTTGATGTAGTCAGAGAACAGACATACACACATAATTATACAACTTCATCTTTAAAATTGCTGCGCCACGGAAGATGAAAAAAATTTTTTTGTTTTCCAATAGATAAATTAGGCCCTGTTTTTGAAGTTCTAGATACAATGGGTACTACTTATCTGAATGATTCAATATCTATTCTCGGTTCTATATTTTATATTTCAACAGATATTAGACTGCGTGTTCGAGTCTGAATTCGATGTTCGTATTCTAGACGAAGGAGTTCTGAAAATATTTAGATTAGCGCAGCTGGCAGTCGAGTACCAACAATTCTGTCGGCACTATTTAGACCGTAGTGTGTATATATTACGAGAAGAAGTAACTTCGCTAGCGCAGGTACTTATCACTCCAATGTATTTATTTTATTTCAATTCCTTAATGTATGTAAAAATACCCGTTTAGAATGTCTCTACATTTATAGCAACTTGAAGATTGTAAAAAAGACTTACGAGAAAGGGATGATGAATTACGAAGACTTAAAAAAAAATCTCGTCATTCGTTTAGAACTTCTTTACCATATAATAATGAAAATATAGCAACCATGATTTTGAAGACTCTTTCGCACAAAGGAGATATATTTCCAACGCCGTCAAATGATGGAATGCAGTACAACAAATGCAATTATTGCGATAAGATATTTCTTAATCAACTTTATTTGAAAAGTCACATATCTAGACGTCATGGTAATGTTCTAGAATCCCCTCAAAAAGATAAACCAGAAAGTAATTTAAATAACGAATACACTAAAGTGTTAAGTGATGAAGTGACTGAACTAAGGAATAAAATAAAAGAAATGGAAATTATAATTGCGAATACGACTAGTCAAGTAAATAGTCACCTAAGCATAACTGAAGAAAAGAATAAAGGTACTATTATAAATGAAAAGTCAGAAACTCAAAATAGCACCGTAGAATTGAAAAAAAATATGAAAGACGCCGAGGTGTCGACTAACAACGAAGATTTGTTACTAAACAAAATTGAAGAATGGAAGAAAGAAGAACATGCAAATTACAATAAAGAGATGGATAAGTTACGTAGTCAAATAATGGAAACTATTAATACTATAAAAGAGAAAGATAGTCGAAATTCTGTTTTGGTTGAACCTAACGTGATAGCACAGCTACACGAGACTATAAAACAACAAGGCACAGAAATATTAGTTTTGAGACAAGAGTTAAATGATTCTGTGAGTATGTTAATTACACTTCTCTTTAAAGCTATAGACGAGATCCCACTACTTGTGTGACTACATCTAATGTTTCCTACTTAAAATATTCTTTTAGAAGTAACTAGCTGACTAGTCCCGGTCTCGTACAGGAATATTTAGTAAAGCAAAATCTTATAAACAACCCATAAGGCCGCCCGTTGCGTAGAGCTAGCGCGCGTTCAGTTGTGCTGTTTCGTGCAAATGTAATCACCCGCCCTCCAGATGATTTGTCCACACCGGATCGTGCTCAACGCAGGGGGCAGCCTTAGACGTCTAAGCCGTAGACGAAGGCTTTTAGATCACCCGATATCAGTATTCGTATTTTCTCTTGAGCCCACTACACTAATGAAAATAATTTAGGTATTTATGTAAATACCTACATTATACTAATATTAGGTATGTATTATATTACATACCTACATATGAAATTGGCGTTTTGTAAGGGAGGAACATAAAGTCGATTATTTTTAAATATAATATATTTATTTAATCAAAGTATGTACCATTGCTATCTATGCACTGTTGCCATCTCATATGTAGTTGATTAATCCCTTTACAAAAAAACCATTCGGACGGGAATCAATAAAATCTTTGAAGGCTTTGGAATGACCCATCGGGGTTGAATTTCCTTCCCTTGCAAGAAGTTATCCGAATTTCGAAAAATATGGTAATCTGTTATAGCAAGGTCCGGGGTGTACGGTGGATGTCTTAGACATTCCAATTGAAGCTCCTTTTTTTTAACGTGCGGTAATCCCTTCGGATACCTCCCCGCCGGCCAGCGGAGGCGGTTATGTCGTGCATTGAATAAAACCGCACAGTGTCCTGCCCAAGTGTCCATTGCCGGGCACCCCGGGTAAGCCTTCGAAAGGATAACCAGGGCCGGCCTTAGCCATCTAGGCGCCCCGGGCGAGTCATGCCTTTGGCGCCCTTTTATGTATAGGCCGTATAGGTATGTACTTATTTCATTACAATTAAAACTTATTTAGGATTTGTACCATTTTTTTTTATTAAGTAGGTAATTACTTCAGATAAATATTAATTGGGATTTCCCCGCAAATAAAATTGCACGCTCAATGCGCTCTACTTACGGGGACTTACCCGACCACAGAGTACATTTTTATATAGGTAGATAGTTAGATACCCGACTACAAAATGTAAACAGATTTTTAAACAAGACTAAATGGGCGTACTAATGGGACCTACCTATTTTCTGAATTTAGCTACCACGCAAATAATAATAAATAAATAATTCGTAGGTAAGTTATTTCTAACGTACAGGTTCTATTAAAAGGTTTTTTTGATATGCTTGTGAACTTACGAGTATGTAAAAAGCAAAGAAAAAAGTATGTATAATGCGGGCCTAATAAGAGTTGCAATTTCTAGGCCTGGTACCTTTTTTTTTTTTTTTTTTTTTATCGTGCGGATATTCCTTCGGATACCCCCCCGCGTGCCAGCGGGGGCGGTTATGTCGGGCTTCAACCGACTAAAACCGCACGCCGTCTCGGGTCTACAGACGCCGGGGTGTAAGGTTGCCCATAGAGCATATCCCTCGCACCCCGACTGACCCTGGGCCATCTCCGGTTTCGAGATGGCCCCCTCGGGTTTGGGAACCACGGTGTCCCCGTCTTGCCCCGGTTTGGGGGAGGAGCGCTAGTCGCCCCACCGTCCCGGCCTGCTTCTGCTGGGGTGACAGGTGGCCTCACCCGCCACCCCTAGGCAATTGGTACCTTTTTTTTTTTTTTATCGTGCGGAAATCTCTTCGGATACCCCCCCGCGTGCCAGCGGGGGCGGTTATGTCGGGCTTGAACCGACTAAAACCGCACGCCGTCTCGGTTCTACAGACGCCGGGGTGTAAGGTTGCCCATAGAGCATATCCCTCGCACCCCGACTGACCCTGGGCCATCTCCGGTTTCGAGATGGCCCCCTCGGGTTTGGGAACCACGGTGTCCCCGTCTTGCCCCGGTTTGGGGGAGGGGCGCTAGTCGCCCCACCGTCCCGGCCTGCTTCTGCTGGGGTGACAGGTGGCCTCACCCGCCACCCCCAGGCCTGCGCTCATGGAGGACGGAGGTCGTTAAGCGACCTCCGGCGCCTGAGTCGCCTGAGACGCGCGGCGAGCAAGTTGCGGGCTCGGCGGTCCGGGAGAGTTCTAAGTCTCTCGCGGGCGCGCTCCGCCATCTCCTTCGCGAGCATTACATGCTCGCAGAAGGAGGTGGCAGCGGCCCACGCGCTCGCGCTCCGCGCCATTGCCGCAATCATGCTGCCGAGCAAGAGGACTCCCACCCCGATGGCTGCTACGAGGTAGCGCCTCGGCGCCTCCCACGCCGGGCAGTCCGT
This sequence comes from Cybosia mesomella, assembly GCA_946251805.1. Taxonomy (NCBI): domain Eukaryota; kingdom Metazoa; phylum Arthropoda; class Insecta; order Lepidoptera; family Erebidae; genus Cybosia; species Cybosia mesomella. The sequence goes on along the minus strand of OX276390.1, from coordinate 19,241,446 downwards.
CAGCGTGTGCAGCCCTGAGTCCTCGCTCGCGTCACAGTGATGACGGAAGCCTCTCGTACCGACTGACGCAGGTGGTCCCCGAAGCACCCCTTCCCGGAGACCACCTGCGTCAGTCGGTACGAGAGGCTTCCGTGTCGCCTCTCCAGCCAATCCTCCATGATGGGCCTAACCGCCGCTATTGCGGCGTGCCCAGCAAGTTGGTACCTATATTTCGTTCTACACTATTTAGTGAGAGATACCACAAAGGACAAAATGACAGGTCGTATTTGTTAGACATAGAATACTGATACTCACTCCTACGAGATAAGTCTATAAAAGTTAATATACGTTGAGTCTAGTTTTCCTTTAGATCGATAAAAATAGGTATTCAAATTAAGTGGTATAGTTGAGCTGGCGCGAGCGGCGCCCTAAAGTACCTGGCGCCCCGGGCTGTCGCCCCGGTCGCCCCCCCCTAAAGCCGGTACTGACTCTAACGACTTGGATTTGTCACAACGGTTATTTGTTACTACTTGCGATTCGGACTTTGGATTTCGGTTTTAAAACACTGACTGTAAGTATCTTACTACTTTGCTTACCTAGAATCTCCGTTTCTTATTGTCACCTGGTAGTAATTATAAATAAACTTCAATTATTTTTTAGATCAAGAGTAACATGGCTCAATGTTGTGGCTCAAATCAAACAAACAGTGCCCAAAATATATTAATGAGGGTGAGCACATTAATATATCACAATGGGACTTAACATAGCAGGCGTTAGAAGGACATGAGGGCAACATGGGCAACGAGACAGCTGACAAACTAGCCAGAGACGGCGCCGATAAAAACTTGGTGGGGCCGGAGCCCTGGGTCCCAATATTGCATACTATCACCAAGGGAGTAATCAGCTGCAGTATTACAGCAGAAACCAACCGAAGATGGATGAAGAGGGATGCTTGATAGGGAAAAGGACTGTTGGAAGCTGTGCTCATGTGATGACAATTGTCTGGTATCTTGGATGGGCTCAGCATCAAAATGACATTTCTCCACCTGCACAGTTTTTAGACCACATATTAATGAGAGAAGATATTGAGAATGAAGTTAATGAATAAATAATATTTTAACCTTAAACAATTTGTTTTAATTTAATAAACTTACAATCAATCCATATATCATAAATAAGTATTTCTATATGAATCTAACACAAGTCTGGTTTCTTAATCAATCATTTTAAACCACATAACCATCACCCTCCTAGAATTATGCTCTATGATTATTATAGTTTCCTTTCTCTATATCACTGGTTCTAATAGACGTGCGAGGTTCATTTTGGTCTAAGAACACTTGCTGGAATTTGCTGGAGTATGAGCGAAGCTAAGTGTATACGCTTCTACAACAAGCTTCCTAGTGAAATGAAGAATCTACCTCTTCATAAATTTAAAAGCCAAATTAAAAGTAAACTCTGCCAAAAAGGCTACTATAAAATTCAAGACTATTTAGACGATAAACGAGCTTGGATATGAACTGTTTGCTCTCTCTCTATGCTACTCAAATGGAATATTGTACTTAGGTTAAGTAAATATGTTTGTAAATAGACCAAAAAAAAACAGCCCGCTGAGTTTCTTGCCGGAGTCTTCTCAGGACAGGGCCGCGTTTCGAACCGGTGGTCCATTTGCCAAACATTAGATTATTTATTTTTTTATGACGTTTTGTAAGTGCCTTATTAATGGTCTATGCAGAATAAATGGTTTTTGACTTTGACTTTGACTTTGTAGACATTCAACTTGACTCATTATTTCTCAGCCTTTATATTCAACTTTTGACTAGCTTATATTATCAACACAATGTTGTGGAGTAGCATTTGTCTGGCTCATTCAATCTGAAATATATTTAGAGGTCCATCACATGAACCATGCTCATTTAAGTAATGTAAGATATCTATACTTTGTTTGCTGTGCAAGATACCTATACTTATCACTAAATAGGACTAGGTCATCATAAGTACAGGATTAGTCGTTAATTTGCATTTGTTGCCAGCCGTAAATAGTTCATGTTTTATTTTGGTGCTCTGATTTCAGCAGCTTGTAGCTATTTAAGTCTCAAATATTTTTCGATCAACAGTTATTCTTTGACAAGTAGTCAACATATTACAACTTTATTACGCCAAGAAGCTTTATAGGAGGAATACAATGATGGTATTTAAGTCTCATAGTTTCTAAACACTATATAATATGAACGATATGTAGTTCAATCGATAGTCGGTAACGCTTTTCACCTGAATATGGCGTAGCCTATCATTTTCTCTTTATATTTCTGGAAATCTCACAATTCCTCATAGCATACCCAAGGTAAACAAAAACATATTACAAAAAATTGCAACAGAACCGTCAGCCATCTGTCAAACGTGACAATTGTCAAACTTATCTTTTTTTTTGTTGGGCACCGGTAACTAAAGTTTTGTTCGTATTCAGCCTAAAAAATATACCGAAACAAAAATGATATTTTCTCAAAAATGCAGGATTTTAAAATTCCATTTGATAAATCATAATATAAGTCCTTAGGAAATCTATCCAAAAATATTTGATTCATAGCTGCTGGAATTTTTCAAGAATAAAAAACCATTTCTGGACAACTCCAATTCCTAACCAAAGAGGAGATAATATATTTGAGATCAAAGTGGCCAGTATGACAAAACGCCAATTTCCTATGTAATATTAGTATACTGCAATAGACTCGACGAAATAACATGAAAAATTCAACAACAAATTGCGCGTGTTTTCAGAAATAATATAGAATTTGTACCGAAAAACAAACGGCCAATATCTTTTTCGAAATAAGAACTATACGAATTTTTCTACTTAAGTTTTCTTTTATTTGCCACCAAATTAGCTACCACTACTAGCTGACCCATGTTGGCTTCGCACGGGAAAATTTTAAATGAAAAATTCTATAACCCGATTGCAACAGCTCCAATAATTTTGAAGTACTTAAATAGCCTATGATTAATAAAAGATGACAAAGTTTTATCACACTCGTTATTAATGTTGCGGGAGTGCATAAAATATGAACAATAGTGTTATGTAATCCTTGTATGAACAAATAAACATTGATTATATATACTTAGATTACAAATTTTAAGAACACCAGCGGGGTATATAGGTTTAAGTAGTATAACATTTGCAATATAATTTCAGTAATTGTCTAATACTTAAAACCTATATTATAGAGAATAAGAGCCGAAAAAGAAAATTCAGGTAGAAATAAAGAATATGAAGCACAAGTGTCACTTTGGTCTAATCGTGCTGAAGCTCAATCTAAGCAATACGAGCTATTGCTTCAAAAATTGAACGACGTTGCCAAAGACGCTAAAGAATCTCGCACTATTGCTGAAGCTGAGCGAGAAAGGGCGGAACAGTTGAAAGTATTATTACAACAAAGTCTTAACCCGAAAAGTAATGAAAATGTTGAAAGTACTGATGATATATTGGTAAGTTCAGCAGTTGAAAATGTTCAAGACAAAAATGCTCATGTGCAATGCACAAGAGCTCGTGTGTGAGGTGCCATCGTTTGTGTTGACCAGTATTAATTTAATTTACTTAATACTGAATTAATAGTGCTAATATTATGAAATGTTATTTTAGACCCCTAACACAAAGCCCAACAATTCAAATATCAGGAAAAAGCCACCGAAAATGCAACATCTGAAATCAAACAAATTCAGTCAAGAAGCAGATCGTAACAATCTTGAAAAACTACACCGTAAAGCTGAAGAATTACTTAATATCGCTTCTATTACTTCGACTTCCTCAGATACTTCAAGTGTAGATGACTTTAAGCAAAAACAAAATGTTAATACAGATGCTATAACAATGCCACTGGACAAAATTGATAAAGTGACAAGCAATGACAGTGTCAATAAACTTAAAGAAATTGAAAATAAGCCTCATAAGTTACAGAATTCTATATCACACAAGACAAATAAATTGTTTAATCGAGATGTACAAAAAACAAAGAAAGGGAAATTTAAAACTAATCAAGCAATCAAGAGCTTAAAAGTTAAAAACGTACCAAGTGTGCTACCACCTGGAAGGTAAGTAGCTATATACAATCTGATTGATTGATTTGTATTTGTCGCATCATTCACAGGGAAGATTTGATCTTCTTATAGTCGTCAAAAATTCAATAGACAAAAGTCTTAAAAAAGATTTTTAAAAAGCATTAAAAAAACCGTCTTATTTACGGAGCTTACTCTACCGATTGTAATCACTAGCAATATGAAAAATGAAGACATAAGATAGCATTGTTACTTTAATAATAATATTCAGTGTAATAGTGGATAAATTCTATAGAGTAAGCTCTGTAAATAACGTGCAAATGCAGTTCGAAAATGTTCGATTCTATTTTTTAATCCTTTTGTTAACATGAACATTTTTTTTTCTTTCAATTAAATTTTTAAGCATTTTGTATGCTTACTTTTTCTAAAGATTTAGATCGGGGAATTTCGAATATCTGGGACGTGTCTAGATAGCTCACCGGTCAGAGCATTCCCCCTGTAAGGGACTGGTCGCGGGTTCAAGTCCCGTTCTAGGTGTAGACCACCTGTCTTGTACACTTACCCTTGATCTTGGTGGGCATTTTGGGATCACAGAGAACACCAGTTTGTGACCGCCATTTGAGCCATACAATGATTATTCGATGGTTGACATCTTTGTCGATATTATAATATCGTAGATAAGCTCTCTGCTTTGGGCAGCGGTATACCATCTATACACACATCGGCTCTTCCTCCACGGTCGTACTCCATATAGTCTGTTTTAGTGCGACTGATACGTAATCAGTGGCTTTCTATCTGTTATTCCCATTGGTTAAATGTTTCTTGAAGACCCATGGCGGTTTTGCTTAATAGCGCGATGTCATCCGCATAAAGCGGGTACCATGGGGTAGGTTCCTGCATGTCACGATTTATGTAGTCCATACAGAGATTAAAAGATGAGATCTTAATGCTTAGCCTTGTTGGAATCCTACCTTCCCTGAAACGGCCCGCTAAGACCGGCGTGACTTTTAACACGAGTGATGTTGTTGTTGTGCATATCCTGGACTTATCTTTTTTTGTTTTTTTTTTTAAATTTATTTTAGGAAGGCTTACAGACTAATAACAATTTATGTATTACAAGTATGATGACAATATTGCTAATTACAAGCCTACACAAGTATATATATATATATATATATATATATATATATATATACTTGTGTATATATGTACTTATATATATATAAATATTTATTTACTAATTAATTTACTAACAAAAGATACTAACGATACGAGATGATAAGACTACAGATTAAAAAAAAAATGTATGTAAAAAAATAAAAACAAAATAAAATAAAAATCACAAACAGGTATAAAAAAAAACAAAATGCACTGGATCAGTCCACAGTACTACACTGATTGAGTTCTTCGCCGCTGGCTAGCACCCTCCCCAAAGAACTTGTCACCCATGCGTCTTTTTATTATGTTCGAGCTTGGTATGGTATGGTATGGTTTCGCGAGCTGGTATCCGCAACTCCACGACAAGGCGCGGTTTTTGCGTGAGGGTGGGCATTTCACTCGATCCACCCCAACTCATTGAAGAACGCCAGCAGGCTATTCACGCTGCTGGCAATCTCCCGGAGCGTACCTGTATTTCCGAAGTACTTAACCCTGTATGTGGCGGTTGCAGGGCAGTGTAGGAGCACGTGTGCCGCTGTTTCTTCCTCTCTCATGCAGGCTCTGCAGAGAGGGCTGTCGGTGATTCCTAAAATAAAAAGGTGTTTATTGAAGGAGCCGTGCCCCGTGATGGCAGCTGTGGCCGTGCGCAGTTGCCGTTTGGTCAGTTGTCGAAGACGCCTGGTCAGTCTATTTTCAAGCACGGGGAGTGCTTCCCTCGCCTGTCTGCAAACTTCCAGATTTGTCCAATAGCTGTTGTGTTGATCTCTCGTTCGTTTGTTTACTATAGTTCGTAGGTATGCAAAGGGGATCGGTATTATGGGCTCAGGTCCCATTACCACCATGTCAGATACATGGCCCTTAATCCATTGCAACGTTATGTTGGAATGGCCTATTTGGTTCAGTTTACGATGGCACTCCAAAATTAGTCCCGAGTTTATAGTGTGGCTGTTTAAAGCTTGCAGCACGGCCATGCTGTCGGAGAGTATGCGTATTGAGTGGCCTTCCACTCTCCTGGCCAATACCGCTGAAGCTGCCAAGGTAATCCCCATGCATTCAGCTTGAAATACTGTGTTATGGGTCCCCAGCGGTGTTGAAATGGATACATTAAGGTCCTCCGAGAAAACGCCGGCCCCGGTGCCTGTACCAGTTTTTGATCCATCTGTGAAAATGCGTAATTCCGTTGGGCATAAAGCCTCACAGCGGTGGTCCTCATGAAGTTGGATCTTGTATTTTTTGTCGAAAACGTATTGTTTGGGTACACGATCATTCATTGCTCCTATCACGGGTATCTCCTTTATGAGATCTGTGAGCAGTGAGGTGTGTCGTGTGTTTCTCTCGCTCCATAGGTTGAGTGCCCTCAGGCGTATAGCCGCCTGTTGCTTCTTGGCGGATGAACAGATCCAAGGGTGGGAGTCCGAGCATGGCTTCCATTGCCGCGGTGGGGGTAGATTTCATGCATCCAGTGGTTGCCATGCAGGCTAGTCTTTGGGTTCGTTGTAGTTTAGCCGCTATTGTGCTGTTTTCGGTCCTTGGCCACCAGACGATAGCGCCATACGCTATCATGGGGCGGATTACTGTTTCGTAAAGCCACAGGATGATTTTCGGTGATAGCCCCCATTTTTTACCAATCATTCTTCTGCACTGCCAGAAGGTAATGCCGGCCTTTTGTAATTTATTGTCTAGGTGGCTACTCCATTTTAACTTGCTGTCAAGAATAACGCCAAGGTATTTTACCTCTTTTGACAGTTGGAGTTCCGTGTCAAAGAGTTTGGGTAATCGGTATTTGCCTAATACCCTTTTGTTCGTAAACATTACTAACTCGGTTTTGTTCGGATTCACCGATAGTTCGAATTCCCTGCACCATTTTTCTACGATGCGTAAGGCTTGTTGGGTTAGGTTACAGACCGTTCCCGCTACCTTCCCTGAGATAAGGATTGTTAGGTCGTCGGCGTAGCCTATTGTGTAGTCGCGGTTTTTGTTCAGCCTTGTGATTAGGTCATCTATCACTAAATTCCACAGAAGGGGAGAGATAACTCCACCCTGCGGGCAGCCTTTGGCTATCAGAGCTGTCTGATCTTCTTCCCCAAGGCGAACTACTCTTTTGCTGAGCATGTTTGTTATCCAGTCTGTTGTCCGTCTGTCTGTACCGGTTCCGCTCCATGTTTTGACAGGGCGGCCTTAATACTGGTGAAGCTGGTTTTGTCGAAAGCTCCTTCGATGTCAATGAACGTTCCTAGGCAGAAGCCTTTTTGTTCGATCGCTTCCTCTATCCGGCTGACTACCAGATGGAGGGCTGATTCCGTAGACTTACCGGAGCTGTATGAGTGCTGGTTTGCATGTAGGGGTAGCTATTTTAGTGCACCATCTCTCAGCTCCCTCTCGCATAGGCGTTCCATGGTCTTTAGCATGAAGGAGGTCAGACTGATTGGTCGATGTGCTTTGGGATTTGTGTAGTCACCCTTTCCTGGCTTCGGGATGAAAATTACTCCTACTTCCCGCCATCCTTTTGGAACGTATCTGTGTGCCAGACAGGCTTTAAAGATACACTCCAGTCTGCTTGCGACTAGTTTGTCGCCCCACTGTAGCATAGCAGGGATGATTCGGTCGGGGCCAGCTGCCTTATAAGGGTGAAAACTACTGATGGCCCACTGGACTTTTTCCAGTGTGACCACTTTGTTTGCGTACTGCCAGTCTCGGGCAGTAGGTGTTATGGTTTCATCGTGCCAGATGATTGTCGTCGTGAAGACGCATCCAGGGAAGTGGGTTTCGATGAGTACGCGTCTAGACTCTTCTGGCGATGTTGTGAGTGTATTATCCTGTTTTTTAAGGGCAGTCAGTGCCATCGGTTTTGTCTGCGCTAGGACTTTCCTTACCCTGTTTGCTTGTTGGCATGATTCTATGTTCCCACAGAATTTTCGCCATCCCTGTTTGCTTCGGTATCTAATACATTTTTTGTAGCTGGATTTGGCTGAACGATAGGCGTCCCAGTCTTCATCTGCACAAGTATTCATAGCCCTGTTGAAAGCCCTTCTAACCTTCCTTCGCTTGCGCTCTAGCTCTGGGCCCCACCATGGCTGTTTGCCTGGGGTTTTGGGAGGTAGGGTTTCTGGGCATGCTATGTGGTAGCTGTCTATTATAGATTTGGTTAGGTGGTTTACCTGTTCCTCAATCTGTATGATGTTGTCGAGAGTCAGTGGTGAGCGCTGTTGAGCAAGTCTATTTGCCAGATGCTGCTCAAATTTCACCTTGTTGGTTTTCCTCGGGTTGCGTTTTGGCAGAGTTTGTAGTGTCCCCGCCTGTAGATCGAAGCGAATCCACCTGTGGTCTGAGCAGGATGCCTCCTTGCAGACGTGCCAGCCCATGATGGCTTCCGCTGCGTTTTCAGTAGCTAGTGTTAAATCAATAATCGTACGGCTCTTTTTGGTGACGAAGGTCGGTTCAGAGCCGGTGTTTAGTAAGGTAAGGTTAGTAGTGAAAAGATATTCAACAAGGGACTTACCTCTGTCGTTTTGAGTTCTCATGCCCCATAGCGGATGATGAGCATTGGTGTCAGGGTTCTGTTGCAGTGAGGTCTCTGCAACAGAACCCTGTGAGGACCTGTGTTTTTAGGTTTTTCGTGACATATATACACGATCTGGGGAGATCATGTTCGCCTGTCACAATAAGCTTACCTCCTAAGCTGGAGAGCCCCTGGATGTGGCCTCCTCTGATCCAAGGCTCTTGGATCAGAGCAATTGCCGTTTGTTGAACCTCCAGCCATTTACGCAACTGAGCGTGATGTTCGAGCTTGTACAGAACAAATCTAAGTCTAGGGGTATCGATACCTGGGGTGTGTGTTGGGTAACCTCCTCGAGTGTCGCTCCGATTCCGATCCCGCTGCAGTCCGGGGGGAACGGAATCGGAGCGGCCGGTACACCCTGGGCGGCGGTCAATGGCTTCCCCTTCACCCCTTCATAGGGTTGGCATTGATCGTCGGCCAATACCCAACGTGGCGGGAACACATCGCTCTCCGTACTCCGTACAGGATGAGCGATGCTGTTAGTGGTGAGATGGCCCAGGGTCAGCCGGAGTGCGAGGGATATGCTCTATGGGTAACCTTACACCCCGGCGTCTGAAGACCCGAGACGGCGTGCGGTTTTAGTCGGTGCAAGCCCGACATAACCGCCCCCGCTGGCCGGCGGGGGGGTATCCGAAGGGATTTCCGCACGATAAAAAAAAAAAAAAAAAAAAAAAGGGGTATCGATACCTCATTAAATTTTCTTACACTGCGAATAAGAAAACCACCGCGTCTGTAATTAGTTGAAGCTACAGGGACATTCAACACTGGCCGCTGTCTTAAGCCCAGCAGGTTGGTGCGGAGGCCTACATTAGCGAGGAGTTCCGGGCAGTCAACAGAGCCATTTACTATATTAGCCAAGTAACAGACGTCACTTACATTACGCCTATATTCCAGCGGAAGAAAATGGTACCGCTTACATCTAGCAATGTAGTCAGACGAAAATTGTTTAGCTTTAAAATCTAAGTATCGTAGGAATTTCGCCTGCACCCTCTCTATACGCGATATATAAGTATAGTACTGCGGGTTCCACACCTGGGATGCGTACTCAAGGTGGCTGCGAACATAAGAACAAAATAGTATTTTAACGGATTTCAAGGATCGAAAACATGCTGAGGCTCTCATGATAAAACCCATTGATTATAATGCTCTATTCACCACGTAATCGATATGTTTGTCATATATAAGTTTACTATCTTGGATCACTCCTAGGTCACGAATATGATCCACTCTATTAATGATTTGGTTGTTTAACGTGTACCTACTGTCTATAGTCACAAGCCGCCGCGTAAAGCTCATGTAGCAACATTTTGAGATGTTCAGCTGCAGCTTGTTTCGAGAACAGTAGGCAACAAATCTGTCGAGATCTTGTTGCAGTAGAACAGAATCATCCAAGCTATGTATTACTTTTAAAATCTTCATATCATCGGCATATAACAATATGTTTGAGTTATGGAAACAGTTTTTAACATCTGCAATAAATATGTTAAATAATAGGGGACCTAGAAGCGATCCCTGAGGCACACCGGAAGGTATAGTTCTCCATCCAGATGTGTACCCATGCAGCACAACAGCCTGGGTGCGATTGTCAATATACGAACAAAACCACCTATATAAGTCACCGTGAATACCAGCCGCATGCAACTTTTGCAAGAGCACTCTATGATTGATTCGGTCAAAGCATTTGCTATAATCCGTATAAATTACGTCCACCTGGGCATGTTGTTCCATTTCCTTTAAAATGAAATTATTAGCTAGGACCAGATTTGAAGTAGTAGATCGTTTACGAAGGAATCCATGCTGCTCCTCTCCAAAACTATGCTGCACAGCAGTGTAGACAGCGTCATAAACTATCCGTTCTAATATCTTAGCAAATAAACATAATTTCGATATAGGACGGTAATTTTCAACATTCGATTTGCTACCCTTTTTTAGCACAGGTGTGATAAAGGCCGATTTCCACATTTGTGGCACAATACCCTCAGCGATAGATCGCTTAAAAAGTATGAAGATTGGCTCAACCAAGCTGACAGCACAGTTAACAATGAATACAGGTGAAATCATGTCAGGACCACCCGATTTACTTAGATCTAAGGTTTTCAATAATTTAAGAACATTATCTCTCGATACATCAACTGAGCCCACATAATTCACGTTAAGGTAGGTATCTACTACTTCATTACTAAAATCAGAGTCTGGATTTTGGAAGGTGGACCTGAAGTATTCGGAAAATAGATTACTGATTGCTTTACCTGCGTCGGCAGTCACACCCTGATAGTTCATTTTATGAGGTAGTCCAAAATTATTTTTACTCCTCTTCACAAAAGACCAAAACATTTTAGGGTTATTTTTAATAGATGATTCTATACGATCAATGTAGCTATTGAAGCACTCTTTTTCTAAATTAGCTGCTCTACTACGTAAAAGAGAAAATGAATTATAATCTGACCAATTACCGTATATTTTAAATTTATGATGAAATTTATGTTTTTCCTTCAAAATCATTACCAATGCAGAATTATACCAAGGAGGGTGTGATGATTGTCTCACTGACTTTTTAGGAATATATTTATCTCTAAGTTCGTACAGAGTTTCATAAAAAATACTAACAGCGTGGTCCAACGACCTAGTAGGTATCCAACAATACGTTCCAATTAATATCATTGAGCGCAGACTTAATGGAGTCGTAGTTACCCTTATAATAAAGATATTTGCTATAAGCATTTTCTTTTAAACTATGTAACTCAGCGAATTCTGCCCAAATGATAACCGGTAAATGATGGTTATCTATTGGTACTAGCGGATCAGTGCACTTGGTTACAGTCACAGATCCATTAGACATAACTAAATCTAATATCCGACCAGTAGTGTTATTTCGAAAGCTATTGAATTGGGACAAATTACAAGCATTAACTGTGTCGAAAAACTCCGTTATCATTTGAGTGTGTGATGTAAGCGTTATACCTCTATAGTTACCACATTCGGTTAAGTCTCCCTGGTTCTTAAATATCGGGCACAATGTGCTACTGCGCCAGTACTCTGGTATCTTTCCCTCCATCAGAGTATTCTTAAAAAGCTTCGTTAGCCAAGGCAGTGCGGCACTGGTTTTCTTCCAAATATCGGCTGGGGTGACAGAGTCTATGGGCCCCTCAACTGGTGGTATGGGGAGCATTGGCTTACTGGGAAATTCTCCATTGGTAAGCTGTTCATTGTACTCTTTTCACCTTACGATGATGTCTTTGTTGGATGTTAGCAGAGTACCTTGAGTGTCTTGTCTCATATATATTTATTATATTCGTATATAAAGCCTTGTTCGTTAGCGAGCAATTTATATACGGTGTTTTAATTTTCTGCTTCTCCCAGTCCATCGTAGAATTTTTAATTTGCCGCGGCTCGTGACTGCTACTTATGCTTTAACAATGGTTTTAAGGGTTCTATATTCGGTCCGATTTCCATCCAGATAAATTCTTTTCCAGGTTGTAAATGCGTTTCTTTTTGCTTTTATTAATTCCTTTGCATTTTAGTTCCACCGAGAGGAATCCTATGGTATGCACTTTTATAAGTATTAAGGTGTTCTGGTTTCTTTTAAAAACAAGTGCTTATAATCTTCAGATTAGACCGTATAGCGAGATTTAGCATAATTGTCCCTTGTTTTGCCACGGTACATTCCGAAATGCACCCGTGCCGATAACGGACCGCCTCGAGCTTCTTCACGTAACTCTGACATCCACCCTAAACATTGAGGCTAAAAGCTCAAGTGGCTGCTAAAAAGCTGGGCATCCTGTCGAATGTGTAACAGTACTTTACACCGGAACAGTTGCTTAACTTTCACAGTTTCACACGAGTACCACCTAGAAGCGCTGGAGATGATAGAGAAACGGGCCAAGAGGCTAATAAACAACGATGCACTCGTTAGAAAAGACTTCAGAGCCTTGAACATCGACGCAAAGTTGCGGGCCTATCGATTTTTTATCGGATTCATTTCGGAGAGGGTGAAAATTTGGCTATGCATTTTACGCCCGGTTGCCACCTGACGCCTAGGTTGTACTTACACAAACTTTTGGAAACGTCTGGGCACCATCGTTGGCTCGGACGGAACTCCTTCGCTGCCATCCCTTCTGCTTTATCGAACCTGATCGTGCAGCACTGCCACTGGCCTCTGCTTCAATTACCTCAAAGGAGCCCGCTGGCAGTAGTTTGTTTACGAAGTCACCTCCAAAGTATTGGTCCGCGAAAGCTATCAGAGCTACCTGATGAATGTTCAACTATCCGCCACCTGGGGACGCGTTCTCTAGGGGTCAGGCTCCCCCGAGAAATTGTATAATGTATTTCATTCTAAATAATACTTATGTGATTCTATTCAAAGAGTCATGCCTATATCAATACCTTAATACACAAACCAGAAACTCCCCTTCGTTACGAGGTTTGCGTATTATGGTGATGGATATATGAACAGTGAGCTTTCTAATAATAATAAAAAATCTTTATAATTTATATTAATCTGCTTACAGTCCTATGAAACTTGTAAGGGCAAAAATAACTGAAGAAGTAAATACTCGTCTAGTATCTGCAGGAGTAGACCCTCTTAAATCCAGGCTACCTCGAAGCATCTTCCAAAAACAACGCATGCAACTTCAACAGCAACAAGAACTTAAAGCTAAGGTAGGTAAACAAAATACTATGTAGGTACAAGTCCCGGTGCTTAAGTTGGCACTTCAGGAAGAAAAGGGAGAGTCTGGCTAAGATCGAATTACTTCGGTCTTGTAGAGCGTTCTATGTGTCATACATCGGACTGACAGTAAATTTAGACAGATCATGAACTATAGATTGGCTGCTGGAATAGCAATAGTTTTTTTAAATGCCAGGCTATGAATTGTACCCATAATATTCTCTCTAGTGCGTACCTGGTTCCCTTACCTACACAGGCAGATGTGACTAGAAACACAAACACCGCGTGGTTAAGGTAAACAACTAGCTGATGCCCGCGGCTCCACCCGCGTGGATATCGGTTATCGCGACTTTTGGTTATATTTCCGGTTCTACACAACCAATTGCAAACAAACATACGGATGTCTGTGAAGTTGGCATCTCAAATGTTAGCATCTCACAAATAAAATCAATATAAAGTGGCATCCAGCATAGTTCCACAGTTCTTGATAAGTTTTATCAATAGTTCCGTCGATTAAACTATTAATATCGCGTTTTGAAAAAATGAGATGCTAACTTCGCAAACACATCATAGCATCTCATCACATTACGAACGCCTGACTGCACAAAAGTCTAAATTTGTTAAGTTCTATGTTCTCAACAAGTTTCAACAATAGTTCTGGCGATTAAACTGATAAAGTTGAGTTTTGAGAAAATGAGATGCTAACTTCGCAAACACATGGTAGCATCTCATCACATTTCGAAATCCTGACTACACAAGGGTCTAAATCCGGTGAGTTTTATGTCCTCAATAGGTTACAACAATAGTTCTGGCGGATAAACTAATTATATTGCGTTGAAAAAACTAGATGCTACCTTCGCAAGCACAAGACAAAATCTTCTCAAATTCCGAATGTCTGACTAGCAAAATGGTTCTAGATGATGACCAGCGTCTCTCGCAATGCAATGCAAAAGAGTTCCGGCCTCTGGAACTTTCTCGAATTTTTCTATCATTTTTTTTTCCTAAAAAATTCAATAAAAGGTGAGATGCTAGCCTTCTGTGCAGAGTTCTGGCTTGGAAAATAGTTCTAGAAGACGACGAGCATCTCTGACTGTGAGATGCAAAAGAGTTACGGCCTCTGGAACTTTCTCGTATTTTTCTATCAATTTTTTTTCCTAAAAAATTAAATAAAAGGTGAGATGCTAGCCTTTTGTTCAGAGTTCTGGCTTGGAAAACCGATCCAGATGATAAAGAGCATCTTTTACGGTGAAATACAAAAGAGTTCTGGCCTCTGGAACTTTCTCGTATTTTTCTATCAATTTTTTTTTCCTAAAAAATTCAATAAAAGGTGAGATGCTAGCCTTCTGTTCAGAGTTCTGGCTTGGAAAGCCATTCCAGATGATAAAAAGCATCTTTTACTGTAAAATTCGAAAGAGTTCCGGCCTCTGGCACTTTCTTGTATTTTTCTATCAATTTTTTTTCCTAAAAAATTCAATAAAAGGTGAGATGCTAGCCTTCTGTGCAGAGTTCTGGCTTGGAAAATAGTTCTAGAAGATGACGAGCATCTTTTACTGTGAAATTCGAAAGAGTTCCGGCCTCTGGAACTTTCTCGTATTTTTCTATCAATTTTTTTTCCTAAAAAAATCAATAAAAGGTGAGATGCTAGCCTTTTGTTCAGAGTTCTGGCTTCAAAAATAGTTCTAGAAGATGACAAGTATCTTTTACTGTGAAATGCAAAAGAGTTCCGGCCTCTGGAACTTTCTCGTATTTTTCTATCAATTTTTTTTCCTAAAAATTCAATAAAAGGTGAGATGCTAGCCTTCTGTGCAGAGTTCTGGCTTGGAAAATAGTTCTAGAAGACGACGAGCATCTCTGACTGTGAGATGCAAAAGAGTTACGGCCTCTGGAACTTTCTCGTATTTTTCTATCAATTTTTTTTCCTAAACAATTCAATAAAAGGTGAGATGCTAGCCTTCTGTTCAGAGTTCTGGCTTGGAAAACCGTTCCAGATGATAAAAAGCATATTTTACTGTGAAATGCAAAAGAGTTCCGGCCTCTGGAACTTTCTCGTATTTTTCTATCAATTTTTTTTCCTAAAAAATTCAATAAAAGGTGAGATGCTAGCCTTCTGTGCTGAGTTCTGGCTTGGAAAATAGTTCTAGAAGATGAGGAGCATCTTTTACTGTGAAACGCAAAAGAGTTCCGGCCTCTGGAACTTTCTCGTATTTTTCTATCAATTTTTTTTTCCTAAAAAATTCAATAAAAGGTGAGATGCTAGCCTTCTGTTCAGAGTTCTGGCTTGGAAAACCATTCCAGATGTAAAAAAGCATCTTTTACTGTGAAATTCGAAAGAGTTCCGGCCTCTGGCACTTTCTCGTATTTTTCTATCTATTATTTTTCCTAAAAAATTCAATAAAAGGTGAGATGCCAGCCTTCTGTTCAGAGTTCTGACTTGGAAAACCGTTCCAGATGATAAAAAGCATCTTTTACTGTGAAATGCAAAAGAGTTCCGGCCTCTGGAACTTTCTCGTATTTTTCTATCAATTTTTTTTCCCAAAAAAATTCAATAAAAGGTGAGATGATAGCCTTCTGTGCAGAGTTCTGGCTTGGAAAATAGTTCTAGAAGATGACGAGCATCTGTTACAGTGAAATGCAAAAGAGTTCCGGCCTCTGGAACTTTCTCGTATTTTTCTATTAATTTTTTTTCCTAAAAAATTCAATAAAAGGTGAGATGCTAGCCTTTTGTTCAGAGTTCTGGCTTGGAAAACCGTTCCAAATGATAAAGAGCATCTTTTACGGTGAAATGCAAAAGAGTTCTGGCC
Source organism: Cybosia mesomella (assembly GCA_946251805.1). Taxonomy (NCBI): domain Eukaryota; kingdom Metazoa; phylum Arthropoda; class Insecta; order Lepidoptera; family Erebidae; genus Cybosia; species Cybosia mesomella. The sequence continues at coordinate 19,225,233 of OX276390.1, read as the reverse complement.
TCTGGAACTTTCTCGTATTTTTCTATAATTTTTTTTTCCTAAAAAATTCAATAAAAGGTGAGATGCTAGCCTTCTGTGCAGAGTTCTGGCTTGGAAAATAGTTCTAGAAGACGACGAGCATCTCTGACTGTGAGATGCAAAAGAGTTCCGGCCTCTGGAACTTTCTCGTATTTTTCTATCAATTTTTTTTCCTAAAAAATTCAATAAAAGGTGAGATGCTAGCCTTCTGTTCAGAGTTCTGGCTTGAAAAACCGTTCCAGATGATAAAAAGCATCTTTTACTGTGAAATTCGAAAGAGTTCCGGCCTCTGGCACTTTCTCGTATTTTTCTATCAATTTTTTTTCCTAAAAAATTCAATAAAAGGTGAGATGCTAGCCTTCTGTGCAGAGTTCTGGCTTGGAAAATAGTTCTAGAAGATGACGAGCATCTTTTACTGTGAAATGCAAAAGAGTTCCGGCCTCTGGAAATTTCTCGTATTTTTCTATCAATTTTGTTTTCCTAAAAAATTCAATAAAAGGTGAGATGCTAGCCTTCTGTTCAGAGTTCTGTCTTGAAAAATAGTTCTAGAAGATGACGAGCATCTTTAACTGTGAAATGCAAAAGAGTTCCGGCCTCTGGAACTTTCTCGTATTTTTCTATCAATTTTTTTTCCTAAAAAATTCAATAAAAGGTGAGATGCTAGCCTTCTGTGCAGAGTTCTGGCTTGGAAAATAGTTCTAGAAGATGACGAGCATCTTTTACTGTGAAATGCAAAAGAGTTCCGGCCTCTGGAACTTTCTCGTATTTTTCTATCAATTTTTTTTCCTAAAAAATTCAATAAAAGGTGAGATGCTAGCTTTCTGTTCAGAGTTCTGTCTTGGAAAATAGTTCTAGAAGATGACGAGCATCTTTTACTGTGAAATTCGAAAGAGTTCCGGCCTCTGGAACTTTCTCGTATTTTTCTATCAATTTTTTTTCCTAAAAAATTCAATAAAAGGTGAGATGCTAGCCTTTTAATCAGAGTTCTGGCTTCAAAAATAGTTCTAAAAGATGACAAGTATCTTTTACTGTGAAATGCAAAAGAGTTCCGGCCTCTGGAACTTTCTCGTATTTTTCTATCAATTTTTTTTCCTAAAAAATTCAATAAAAGGTGAGATGCTAGCCTTCTGTGCAAAGTTCTGGCTTGGAAAATAGTTCTAGAAGACGACGAGCATCTCTGACTGTGAGATGCAAAAGAGTTACGGCCTCTGGAACTTTCTCGTATTTTTCTATCAATTTTGTTTCCTAAAAAATTCAATAAAAGGTGAGATGCTAGCCTTTTGTTCAGAGTTCTGGCTTGGAAAACCGTTCCAGATGATAAAGAGCATCTTTTACGGTGTAATGCAAAAGAGTTCTGGCCTCTGGAACTTTCTCGTATTTTTCTATTAATTTTTTTTACTAAAAAATTCAATAAAAAGTGAGATGCTAGCCTTCTGTTCAGAGTTCTGGCTTGGAAAATAGTTCTAGAAGATGACGAGCATCTTTTACTGTGAAATGCAAAAGAGTTCCGGCCTCTGGAACTTTCTCGTATTTTTCTATCAATTTTTTTTCCTAAAAAATTCAATAAAAGGTGAGATGCTAGCCTTCTGTTCAGAGTTCTGGCTTGGAAAATAGTTCTAGAAGATGACGAGCATCTGTTACTGTGAAACGCAAAAGAGTTCCGGCTTCTGGAACTTTTTCGTATTTTTCTATCAATTTTTTTTCCTAAAAAATTCAATAAAAGGTGAGATGCTAGCCTTCTGTTCAGAGTTCTGGCTTGGAAAACCGTTCCAGATGATAAAAAGCATCTTTTACTGTGAAATTCGAAAGAGTTCCGGCCTCTGGCACATTCTCGTATTTCTCTATCAATTTTTTTTCCTAAAATATTCAATAAAAGGTGAGATGCTAGCCTTCTGTTCAGAGTTCTATATTGGAAAATAGTTCTAGAAGATGACGAGCATCTGTTACTGTGAAATGCAAAAGAGTTCCGGCCTCTGGAACTTTTTTGTATTTTTCTATCAATTTTTTTTCCTAATAAATTCAATAAAAGGTGAGATGCTAGCCTTCTGTTCAGAGTTCTGGCTTGGAAAACCGTTCCAGATGATAAAAAGCATATTTTACTGTGAAATTAGAAAGAGTTCCGGCCTCTGGCACATTCTCGTATTTCTCTATCAATTTTTTTTCCTAAAAAATTCAATAAAAGGTGAGATGCTAGCCTTTTGTTCAGAGTTCTGGCTTCAAAAATAGTTCTAGAAGATGACGAGTATCTTTTACTGTGAAATGCAAAAGAGTTCCGGCCTCTGGAACTTTCTCGTATTTTTCTATCAATTTTTTTTCCTAAAAAATTCAATAAAAGGTGAGATGCTAGCCTTCTGTTCAGAGTTCTGGCTTGGAAAATAGTTCTAGAAGATGACGAGCATCTTTTACTGTGAAATGCAAAAGAGTTCCGGCCTCTGGAACTTTCTCGTATAGGAAGATTTTTCCCGCCGAATTTCTTCATACGTTTAGCCTCTTTGCGCTGGAAAGTGACTGCATCCTTACGTTGATCAATCAATTGATTGGCCACTTTTTCACGGCATTTCTCTCTCAAATGTCTTTTTTTCGTCCCCTCGTGCAACGCAGGTCGAATGTTTTCAAGATCGCATACGAATATCACATCAACATCCTTTCCTGGTTTTTTCTGCAATCGACCGGTTATTTTCGCTTCGCATTCGACACAATGACCGATGAATTTCGCATATGATGTTGCTGTACCCGATGGAGTTACCAAGTTATTTTTAAAAGAAAAGACGCAATCAATCGATCCGTACTGCTGACATATTCGTTCGGCAATAATATCACCCCAGCCTTCTTGTAATTTCTAGTATAGATAGATAGATAGATAGATATAAACTTTATTGTACACCAATCAGAATATACATATATGGAAACTTAAACAATACATGTACAAATGGCGGCCTTATCGCTAAAAGCAATATCTTACAGGCAACCTTTGGATGGACATGAATTTTAAATGAGCTAAATCGTATATTGGGTAGTTATTGGTGTAATAGGAAAAGATAGAGGAGTAACGTAGTCATATAATGTAACAGACTAGATTACAAACACATATGATTGCAATGTACTAGGTACATATACCTGGGGTGTGTGTTGGGTAACCTCCTCGTGTGTTGCTCCGATTCCGATCCCGCTGCAGTCCGGGGGGAACGGAATCGGAGCGGCCGGTACACCCTGGGCGGCGGTCAATGGCTTCCCCTTCACCCCTTCATAGGGTTGGCATTGATCGTCGGCCAATACCCAACGTGGCGGGAACACATCGCTCTCCGTACTCCTCTGCTTTCAGAGGAGACAGGATGAGCGATGCTGTTAGTGGTGAGATGGCCCAGGGTCAGCCGGGGTGCGAGGGATATGCTCTATGGGTAACCTTACACCCCGGCGTCTGAAGACCCGAGACGGCGTGCGGTTTTAGTCGGTGCAAGCCCGACATAACCGCCCCCGCTGTCCGGCGGGGGGGTATCCGAAGGGATTTCCGCACGATAATAAAAAAAAAAAAAAGGTACATATACCTAAAAATAAGCATACAATGATACATAACCAGACATATATAATCGAACATAATTGTAGGTAATATAAATTATTCATATAGACATACAAAATTTATATATATACTAAACCTACACATAAATTATTTCTATATCTCGTACGAAAGTTAGACAGCACATAACGCAAAAAGAAAAAAAGGAATTGGGGAGACTATAGGCCCAGGTAGTGCTCTTTCACCATCGTTTTGAAGATGGCCAGTGATTGTGCCCGTCTAATCGATAATGGCAGTGCATTCCATAACCGTACCGCCTGTACAGTGAACGATTTATCATAAAAAATCGTAGAATGCCTAGGTACTGCCAATACCAATGATTCTGACGACCTCAAGGATTTTAAATGTGTGTCATTGAGGAACACGAAACGTTCTTTTAAATAACAGGGAGAAGTGGGATTAAAGAGAATACTATAAAGCATGGCAAGAATATGAGCATTCCGTCGAAGTCGAATTGGGGGCCACTTGAGCAATATGCGAAACTCTGATACGTGATCATATTTGCGTAGACCAAATACACACACCGGCAGAATTAGCGGAACACAAAAAAAAAGGAAGAATTAATATATTTTTTTCGTAGCACTGGCCGGTTACATTACTTTTTTATCATTTTTGACATATTTTTTTTTAAAACGTCTAATTTGAAAATGGAACATTATGTCAACAGTCATTTTTTTCATTCGTTTGTTTTAATTTTTCATTCATACATCTCTATCGACTGCTTCGAAGTAGATTTTCCATTTTCGTAAAGTTGGTAAATTCCATTTGAAAAACATTGTATTGCAGTTTTATGAGACTTTTGTGTTTTCTCGCTTATTGATAAGTTACGAACATCTAAGTATGCCCGATTTAACGCTACCAGAAATCATCAGGGCAGATGAAATGAGAAAAATGGTCAATCCTACAGATCGATTGCCACAAGACTTCGTCGATCGTTATCAACGATTCATCGTAGCATCAAACGGTACAGATTGACGAATTCTCTAGTGAGGAGAAGAGGACAAGGCAGGAAAAGGTGTACTTCAAGGAGAGATGACCGTTTTCTACAACTTCAAGTTCGTCGGAACACGAGACTTACGGCGGTGCAGGCCCGAAATGCATTGGCGGAGGTTCGAAGAGTAAGAGTGAGTGAGCGGACAGTTCGCAGAAGATTCGAGGAAATTGGTATAGGCTCATTTATACCCGCCAAAGCACCAAAACTTGAGAGATATCACCGCACAAACCGACTATACTTTGCTCGTGAACATAGTCATTGGGACTTTGACGAGTGGGGACAGGTTCTCTTTACTGATGAATGCAGAATTCTGTTAAATCAGATTGATGGAAGGCAGCGAATATGGAGACGCAAATGAGAGCGTTATTTACAGCCTAATTTTATAAATACAGTGGCATATGGTGGCGGCTCAATTATGGTCTGGGGAGGGATATGTTTAGGAGCTCGCACGGAGTTAGTTGTAGTCGACGGCGGAAATCTGACTGCTGATCGGTATATCAGGGAGATTTTAGAGGAACATGTTGTGCTATTTGCCCCATTTATTGGTAACGACTTCATTTTAATGCAGGATAATGCTCGGGCTCACAGTGCTCGCTCAGTACAGGCATACCTAAACCATGTTGGTGTTACGGTGATGGAGTGGCCAGCACGGTCCTCGGATATGAATCCGATTGAACACGTTTGGTACTTGCTAAAGAAGAGTGTCAAATCAAGAATGCCACCTCCTAACAATCTGGGCGAGCACTCAACAACAACAATCCTAACAATCTGTTTAATAATTATTTGTTTAAAAATAAAGCTAACTATTTTATACTCTCCTTTTATTTGTGTTCCGCTAATTCTGCCGGTGTGTGTATAAATCTAATGCAAAAGTTTTGAAGGCGCTCAAGCTTATCGAGTTGCTCCTCGGTGACGTCGAGATAGCTGACATCGGCATAGTCAAGAAGAGGAAGAAGGAGAGATTCTGCAAGTGCAATTTTAGTGGTCATTGGTAGAAAGTTACGCAGTCTGCGCATAGACCCCGCTGATGCAAACAATTTGCGACTAACTTCACGGATTTGAGGACCCCACGATAGTGTGCTGTCGATGAATATCCCTAAGTTCTTCACACTTTGGCATATTTCCAGTGGAATGCCATTAAAAACGATATCTGGTAACTGTGACCAATTAACTTGAGGCAGCATTCTGGAGCTACCAATAACTATTAGCTGAGTCTTAGAGGGGTTCACTTCCAGCCCATACCGCTTGCTCCAAGTGCATATCCTCGTCAAATCGGTATTAATAGCATTAAAGGCTGTCGACAATTCCTGTAAAGGAGCCTGTGTATATATTTGAAGATCGTCTGCATAAAGGTGGTAGGAACAATGTAATGACTTAGAGATGGAATTTATAAAAATTGTGAAAAGCAAAGGAGATAGCACGCCACCCTGTGGCACACCGACAGATGTATTACGCCAGGTGGAAAAGGAATCTTCAACACGTACACGCTGCCGGCGCCCAAACAGGTAACTATGAAACCAATCAATCACTGTTGGAGATATGTTAATAGAGCGCAGTATGCCAAGCAGGATATGAAAATCTACAGTATTAAACGCATTGCTGAAATCAAGTAAGGAGAGTACCGTAAGATTTCCCTTCTCCATGCCTAGCCTGATGTCGTCAGTAACCTTCATCAATGTGCTGGCCGTGCTGTGTCCAGGACGGAATCCTGACTGGAGTGAATTCAGGAGATTGTTCCTTGTAAGGTATGAAGCTAATTGATTGTAAACTAAGCGTTCTAGGACTTTTGATAGAAAAGGTAAGATGGAAATGGGTCGAAACTCGGAAAGGGACGAAGGATTAGATTTTTTAGGCAAAGGAGTGATTTGTGCCTCTTTCCAAACATCTGGAAACATGCTGCAAGAAAGGGAATGGTTTAGTACATGGCAAATTATGGGTAGTATTTGTTCCAGGATAGGTTGTACCATGTTCCGGCTTACACAGTCACTGCCAACAGTATATTCGTCCGCCAGACATTTTCTTTTTTGGGGTGATTTCTGACCACTTTTCAGCCGACAAAACCAATTTAATTTGTCTGGAGAATACACTATCCGACAAAGAGGCATTCGTGTCATTTTGGGAAGCTGCACTTGAAGCGCTAGTATCACCATTAACTATTTCCCCCGGTTGTATATTATGAGTCTCCATGATCAATGTTCGGAATCCATTGCGATCCTCATTGACGATTGTATACACATGACGCGGTTGAATGATCGAACCTCGCAGTGCCATTCGATTGGCCACGAGGTTGAATACCGGATTCGTAGGAGGAAAAATTTTGCCAGAAGAATCTATAGTCCTGCAGTCTTGCTGCAGCAAAATTTCCTGCAATATATTCTTATCGTACGGCATTTTAAAACCGCACTATTAAGTTGGTCTGGCAAATGGAAAACTATCGGTGTAATTATGTACTGTTGACACAGCTTACTCCCTCTCTAACAATTGACAACACCAGTAGAGCACAACAACAAGTAAAGCTTTGCTCGTTCAACAGCTCGTATATTTTATGTGGTGCGTTTCGCATACTCAGAAGCACGAGCTAGAGAATGTATAATGTGTCGTTCACGAAATGCACCGACTTATCGTTTCATACGAAAAAGTTCCAGAGGCCGGAACTCTTTTGCATTTCACAGTAAAAGATGCTCGTCATCTTCTAGAACTATTTTCCAAGACAGAACTCTGAACAGAAGGCTAGCATCTCACCTTTAATTGAATTTTTTAGGAAAAAAAATTGATAGAAAAATACGAGAAAGTTCCAGAGGCCGGAACTCGTTTGCATTTCACAGTAAATGATACTCGTCATCTTCTAGAACTATTTTTGAAGCCAAAACTCTGAAAAAAAGGCTAGCATCTCACCTTTTATTGAATTTTTTAGGAAAAAAAATTGATAGAAAAATACGAGAAAGTTCCAGAGGACGGAACTCTTTTGCATTTCACCGTAAAAGATGCTCGTCATCTTCTAGAACTATTTTCCAATACAGAACTCTGAACAGAAGGCTAGCATCTCACCTTTTATTGAATTTTTTAGGAAAAAAAATTGATAGAAAAATACGAGAAAGTTCCAGAGGCCGGAACTCTTTTGCATTTCACAGTAAAAGATACTCGTCATCTTCTAGAACTATTTTTGAAGCCAGAACTCTGAAAAAAAGGCTAGCATCTCACCTTTTATTGAATTTTTTAGGAAAAAAAATTGATAGAAAAATACGAGAAAGTTCCAGAGGCCGGAACTCTTTTGCATTTCACAGTAAAAGATGCTTTTTATCATCTGGAACGGTTTTCCAAGCCAGAACTCTGAACAGAAGGCTAGCATCTCACCTTTTATTGAATTTTTTGGAAAAAAAAAATTGATAGAAAAATACGAGAAAGTTCCAGAGGCCGGAACTCTTTTGCATTTCACAGTAAAAGATGCTCCTCATCTTCTAGAACTATTTTCCAAGCCAGAACTCCGCACAGAAGGCTAGCATCTCACCTTTTATTGAATTTTTTAGGAAAAAAAATTGATAGAAAAATACGAGAAAGTTCCAGAGGCCGGAACTCCTTTGCATTTCACAGTAAAAGATGCTTTTTATCATCTGGAACGGTTTTCCAAGCCAGAACTCTGAACAGAAGGCTAGCATCTCACCTTTTATTGAATTTTTTAGGAAAAAAAATTGATAGAAAAATACGAGAAAGTTCCAGAGGCCGGAACTCTTTTGCATTTCACAGTAAAAGATGCTCGTCATCTTCTAGAACTATTTTCCAAGCCAGAACTCTGCAGAGAAGGCTAGCATCTCACCTTTTATTGAATTTTTTAGGAAAAAAAATTGATAGAAAAATACGAGAAAGTTCCAGAGGCCGGAATTCTTTTGCATTTCACAGTAAAAGATGCTCCTCATCTTCTAGAACTATTTTCCAAGCCAGAACTCTGCACAGAAGGCTAGCATCTCACCTTTTATTGAATTTTTTAGGAAAAAAAATTGATAGAAAAATACGAGAAAGTGCCAGAGGCCGGAACTCTTTCGAATTTCTTAGTAAAAGATACTCGTCATCTTCTAGAACTATTTTTGAAGCCAGAACTCTGAACAAAAGGCTAGCATCTCACCTTTTATTGAATTTGTTAGGAAAAAAAATTGATAGAAAAATACGAGAAAGTGCCAGAGGCCGGAACTCTTTCGAATTTCACAGTAAAATATGCTTTTTATCATCTGGAATGGTTTTCCAAGCCAGAACTCTGAACAGAAGGCTAGCATCTCACCTTTTATTGAATTTTTTAGGAAAAAAAATTGATAGAAAAATACGAGAAAGTTCCAGAGGCCGGAACTCTTTTGCATTTCACCGTAAAAGATGCTCGTCATCTTCTAGAACTATTTTCCAATACAGAACTCTGAACAGAAGGCTAGCATCTCACCTTTTATTGAATTTTTTAGGAAAAAAAATTGATAGAAAAATACGAGAAAGTTCCAGAGGCCGGAACTCTTTTGCATTTCACAGTAAAAGATACTCGTCATCTTCTAGAACTATTTTTGAAGCCAGAACTCTGAAAAAAAGGCTAGCATCTCACCTTTTATTGAATTTTTTAGGAAAAAAAATTGATAGAAAAATACGAGAAAGTTCCAGAGGCCGGAACTCTTTTGCATTTCACCGTAAAAGATGCTCGTCATCTTCTAGAACTATTTTCCAATACAGAACTCTGAACAGAAGGCTAGCATCTCACCTTTTATTGAATTTTTTAGGAAAAAAAATTGATAGAAAAATACGAGAAAGTTCCAGAGGCCGGAACTCTTTTGCATTTCACAGTAAAAGATACTCGTCATCTTCTAGAACTATTTTTGAAGCCAGAACTCTGAAAAAAAGGCTAGCATCTCACCTTTTATTGAATTTTTTAGGAAAAAAAATTGATAGAAAAATACGAGAAAGTGCCAGAGGCCGGAACTCTTTCGAATTTCACAGTAAAAGATGCTTTTTATCATCTGGAACGGTTTTCCAAGCCAGAACTCTGAACAGAAGGCTAGCATCTCACCTTTTATTGAATTTTTTAGGAAAAAAAATTGACAGAAAAATACGAGAAAGTTCCAGAGGCCGGAACTCTTTTGCATTTCACAGTAAAAGATGCTCGTCATCTTCTAGAACTATTTTCCAAGCCAGAACTCTGCAGAGAAGGCTAGCATCTCACCTTTTATTGAATTTTTTAGGAAAAAAAATTGATAGAAAAATACGAGAAAGTTCCAGAGGCCGGAATTCTTTTGCATTTCACAGTAAAAGATGCTCCTCATCTTCTAGAACTATTTTCCAAGCCAGAACTCTGAACAGAAGGCTAGCATCTCACCTTTTATTGAATTTTTTAGGAAAAAAAATTGATAGAAAAATACGAGAAAGTTCCAGAGGCCGGAACTCTTTTGCATTTCACAGTAAAAGATGCTCGTCATCTTCTAGAACTATTTTCCAAGCCAGAACTCTGCAGAGAAGGCTAGCATCTCACCTTTTATTGAATTTTTTAGGAAAAAAAATTGATAGAAAAATACGAGAAAGTTCCAGAGGCCGGAATTCTTTTGCATTTCACAGTAAAAGATGCTCCTCATCTTCTAGAACTATTTTCCAAGCCAGAACTCTGCACAGAAGGCTAGCATCTCACCTTTTATTGAATTTTTTAGGAAAAAAAATTGATAGAAAAATACGAGAAAGTGCCAGAGGCCGGAACTCTTTCGAATTTCTTAGTAAAAGATACTCGTCATCTTCTAGAACTATTTTTGAAGCCAGAACTCTGAACAAAAGGCTAGCATCTCACCTTTTATTGAATTTGTTAGGAAAAAAAATTGATAGAAAAATACGAGAAAGTGCCAGAGGCCGGAACTCTTTCGAATTTCACAGTAAAATATGCTTTTTATCATCTGGAATGGTTTTCCAAGCCAGAACTCTGAACAGAAGGCTAGCATCTCACCTTTTATTGAATTTTTTAGGAAAAAAAATTGATAGAAAAATACGAGAAAGTTCCAGAGGCCGGAACTCTTTTGCATTTCACCGTAAAAGATGCTCGTCATCTTCTAGAACTATTTTCCAATACAGAACTCTGAACAGAAGGCTAGCATCTCACCTTTTATTGAATTTTTTAGGAAAAAAAATTGATAGAAAAATACGAGAAAGTTCCAGAGGCCGGAACTCTTTTGCATTTCACAGTAAAAGATACTCGTCATCTTCTAGAACTATTTTTGAAGCCAGAACTCTGAAAAAAAGGCTAGCATCTCACCTTTTATTGAATTTTTTAGGAAAAAAAATTGATAGAAAAATACGAGAAAGTTCCAGAGGCCGGAACTCTTTTGCATTTCACCGTAAAAGATGCTCGTCATCTTCTAGAACTATTTTCCAATACAGAACTCTGAACAGAAGGCTAGCATCTCACCTTTTATTGAATTTTTTAGGAAAAAAAATTGATAGAAAAATACGAGAAAGTTCCAGAGGCCGGAACTCTTTTGCATTTCACAGTAAAAGATACTCGTCATCTTCTAGAACTATTTTTGAAGCCAGAACTCTGAAAAAAAGGCTAGCATCTCACCTTTTATTGAATTTTTTAGGAAAAAAAATTGATAGAAAAATACGAGAAAGTGCCAGAGGCCGGAACTCTTTCGAATTTCACAGTAAAAGATGCTTTTTATCATCTGGAACGGTTTTCCAAGCCAGAACTCTGAACAGAAGGCTAGCATCTCACCTTTTATTGAATTTTTTAGGAAAAAAAATTGACAGAAAAATACGAGAAAGTTCCAGAGGCCGGAACTCTTTTGCATTTCACAGTAAAAGATGCTCGTCATCTTCTAGAACTATTTTCCAAGCCAGAACTCTGCAGAGAAGGCTAGCATCTCACCTTTTATTGAATTTTTTAGGAAAAAAAATTGATAGAAAAATACGAGAAAGTTCCAGAGGCCGGAATTCTTTTGCATTTCACAGTAAAAGATGCTCCTCATCTTCTAGAACTATTTTCCAAGCCAGAACTCTGAACAGAAGGCTAGCATCTCACCTTTTATTGAATTTTTTAGGAAAAAAAATTGATAGAAAAATACGAGAAAGTGCCAGAGGCCGGAACTCTTTCGAATTTCTTAGTAAAAGATACTCGTCATCTTCTAGAACTATTTTTGAAGCCAGAATTCTGAACAAAAGGCTAGCATCTCACCTTTTATTGAATTTGTTAGGAAAAAAAATTGATAGAAAAATACGAGAAAGTGCCAGAGGCCGGAACTCTTTCGAATTTCTTAGTAAAAGATACTCGTCATCTTCTAGAACTATTTTTGAAGCCAGAACTCTGAACAAAAGGCTAGCATCTCACCTTTTATTGAATTTGTTAGGAAAAAAATTGATAGAAAAATACGAGAAAGTGCCAGAGGCCGGAACTCTTTCGAATTTCACAGTAAATTATGCTTTTTATCATCTGGAATGGTTTTCCAAGCCAGAACTCTGAACAGAAGGCTAGCATCTCACCTTTTATTGAATTTTTTAGGAAAAAAAATTGATAGAAAAATACGAGAAAGTTCCAGAGGCCGGAACTCTTTTGCATTTCACCGTAAAAGATGCTCGTCATCTTCTAGAACTATTTTCCAATACAGAACTCTGAACAGAAGGCTAGCATCTCACCTTTTATTGAATTTTTTAGGAAAAAAAATTGATAGAAAAGTACGAGAAAGTTCCAGAGGCCGGAACTCTTTTGCATTTCACAGTAAAAGATACTCGTCATCTTCTAGAACTATTTTTGAAGCCAGAACTCTGAAAAAAAGGCTAGCATCTCACCTTTTATTGAATTTTTTAGGAAAAAAAATTGATAGAAAAATACGAGAAAGTTCCAGAGGCCGGAACTCTTTTGCATGTCACAGTAAAAGATGTTTTTTATCAACTGGAACGGTTTTCCAAGCCAGAACTCTGAACAGAAGGCTAGCATCTCACCTTTTATTGAATTTTTTAGGAAATAAAATTGATAGAAAAATACGAGAAAGTTCCAGAGGCCGGAACTCTTTTGCATTTCACAGTAAAAGATGCTCGTCATCTTCTAGAACTATTTTCCAAGCCAGAACTCTGCAGAGAAGGCTAGCATCTCACCTTTTATTGAATTTTTTAGGAAAAAAAATTGATAGAAAAATACGAGCAAGTGCCAGAGGCCGGAACTCTTTCGAATTTCACAGTAAAATATGCTTTTTATCATCTGGAATGGTTTTCCAAGCCAGAACTCTGAACAGAAGGCTAGCATCTCACCTTTTATTGAATTTTTTAGGAAAAAAAATTGATAGAAAAATACGAGAAAGTTCCAGAGGCCGGAATTCTTTTGCATTTCACCGTAAAAGATGCTCGTCATCTTCTAGAACTATTTTCCAATACAGAACTCTGAACAGAAGGCTAGCATCTCACCTTTTATTGAATTTTTTAGGAAAAAAAATTGATAGAAAAATACGAGAAAGTTCCAGAGGCCGGAATTCTTTTGCATTTCACAGTAAAAGATACTCGTCATCTTCTAGAACTATTTTTGAAGCCAGAACTCTGAAAAAAAGGCTAGCATCTCACCTTTTATTGAATTTTTTAGGAAAAAAAATTGATAGAAAAATACGAGAAAGTTCCAGAGGCCGGAACTCTTTTGCATTTCACAGTAAAAGATGCTTTTTATCATCTGGAACGGTTTTCCAAGCCAGAACTCTGAACAGAAGGCTAGCATCTCACCTTTTATTGAATTTTTTAGGAAAAAAAATTGATAGAAAAATACGAGAAAGTTCCAGAGGCCGGAACTCTTTTGCATTTCACAGTAAAAGATGCTCCTTATCTTCTAGAACTATTTTCCAAGCCAGAACTCCGCACAGAAGGCTAGCATCTCACCTTTTATTGAATTTTTTAGGAAAAAAAATTCATAGAAAAATACGAGAAAGTTCCAGAGGCCGGAACTCTTTTGCATTTCACTGTAACAGATGCTCGTCATCTTCTAGAACTATTTTCCAACCCAGAACTCTGCACAGAAGGCTAGCATCTCACCTTTTATTGAATTTTTTAGGAAAAAAAATTGATAGAAAAATACGAGAAAGTGCCAGAGGCCGGAACTCTTTCGAATTTCTTAGTAAAAGATACTCGTCATCTTCTAGAACTATTTTTGAAGCCAGAACTCTGAACAAAAGGCTAGCATCTCACCTTTTATTGAATTTTTTAGGAAAAAAAATTGATAGAAAAATACGAGAAAGTGCCAGAGGCCGGAACTCTTTCGAATTTCACAGTAAAATATGCTTTTTATCATCTGGAATGGTTTTCCAAGCCAGAACTCTGAACAGAAGGCTAGCATCTCACCTTTTATTGAATTTTTTAGGAAAAAAAATTGATAGAAAAATACGAGAAAGTTCCAGAGGCCGGAACTCTTTTGCATTTCACCGTAAAAGATGCTCGTCATCTTCTAGAACTATTTTCCAATACAGAACTCTGAACAGAAGGCTAGCATCTCACCTTTTATTGAATTTTTTAGGAAAAAAAATTGATAGAAAAGTACGAGAAAGTTCCAGAGGCCGGAACTCTTTTGCATTTACAGTAAAAGATACTCGTCATCTTCTAGTACTATTTTCCAAGCCAGAACTCTGAACAGAAGGCTAGCATCTCACCTTTTATTGAATTTTTTAGGAAAAAAAATTGATAGAAAAATACGAGAAAGTTCCAGAGGCCGGAACTCTTTTGTATTTCACAGTAAAAGATGCTCGTCATCTTCTAGAACTATTTTCCAAGACAGAACTCTGAACAGAAGGCTAGCATCTCACCTTTTATTGAATTTTTTAGGAAAATAAATTGATAGAAAAATACGAGAAAGTTCCAGAGGCCAGAACTCTTTTGCATTTCACCGTAAAAGATGCTCTTTATCACCTGGAACGGTTTTCCAAGCCAGAACTCTGAACAAAAGGCTAGCATCTCACCTTTTATTGAATTTTTTAGGAAAAAAAATTGATAGAAAAATACGAGAAAGTTCCAGAGTCTTCTAGAACTATTTTCCAAGCCAGAACTCTGCAGAGAAGGCTAGCATCTCACCTTTTATTGAATTTTTTAGGAAAAAAAAATGATAGAAAAATTCGAGAGACGCTGGTCATCATCTAGAACCATTTCGCTAGTCAGACATTCGGAATTTGAGAAGATTTTGTCTTGTGCTTGCGAAGGTAGCATCTAGTTTTTTCAAACGCAATATAATTAGTTTATCCGCCAGAACTATTGTTGTAACCTATTGAGAACATAAAACTCACCGGATTTAGACCCTTGTGTAGTCAGGATTTCGAAATGTGATGAGATGCTACCATGTGTTTGCGAAGTTAGCATCTCATTTTCTCAAAACTCAACTTTATCAGTTTAATCGCCAGAACTATTGTTGAAACTTGTTGAGAACATAGAACTCAACAAATTTAGACTTTTGTGCAGTCAGGCGTTCGTAATGTGATGAGATGCTATGATGTGTTTGCGAAGTTAGCATCTCATTTTTTCAAAACGCGATATTAATAGTTTAATCGACGGAACTATTGATAAAACTTATCAAGAACTGTGGAACTATGCTGGATGCCACTTTATATTGATTTTATTTGTGAGATGCTAACATTTGAGATGTAAACTTCACAGACGCAACATACGGCAGTCGTTAAATCTGACCAAGACCTTTCTAATAAAAGAAACCGGCCAAGTGCGAGTCGGACTCGCCCATGAAGGGTTCCGTAGCAGCAAGTAACATAATATAAAAGTTCTTGTAGTTCGTTCAAGCTACGCCCCGCGCGAATTATAATTATTATTTACCCTTTATTCCGCCCTGTGCCACTGGATTTGCCACTGGGGTCACAAAACGGAAAAAATCTTCCGGTTTGTGCCACTGTTTGTAGAAACATACTCCTGTTATACACTTTGAATTTGCAACTTTTGTAACATTCAATACAGGTAATAGCGCAGTGCCGACTTATGAAGATCCTATGCATTGAACTACCAACCCTTTATTGTTAAAAACATGTAATAGGTATGGATAATGAATGATTCTCTAACGATACTTACGTTGAAAAACAATATTTATATAATATTTTTTTTATATAACAATATTTTTATTTATTTATTTATTTTTATATTTACATAAGAACCTCCTTCAACATAAGTGCCCAAATGCATCATATGTAATTAGATTATGCTCTATTTTTAGAACAGTGGCACAAACCTGAAGATTTTTTCCGTTTTGTGACACCAGTGGCAAATCCAGTGGCACACTGCGGAATAAAGGTTATTTACTTAGGCAACTATTATAGATTTATTATTAGAAAATAATGGTTCACGGTTTATGCATTTTTATATTGAGTTGATTGAATAAAAGATAATACGATATATGACGTAGGTATTAAAAAAACTACTTACTAGATCTCGTACAAACCAATTTTCGGTGGAATTTATATGGTCATCATACATTTTTTTTTAGTTTTATCATTTTCTAATTTTAGAAGTTACAGGGGGGGGGGACACCTTTTACCACTTTGGAATTCTCTCTCGTGCAAACCATTCTGTGTAGAAAAAAAATATATTACAAACCTCAATTTATTTTTGAAGACCTATATCAATCCCATTTGTATTTAGGTTATGTAAACACAAATGGGATTGATGAAAAAAAAAATTGATTTTCAGTTCTAAGTATTGTAAGTATTCCAAAATTTATTGTTTTTGTATCTATTTTTGTGTGAAAATCTAAATTTAGTATAATACATCTAATACATCTACTCACCAATTTTCAACAACATAGTTCTTATAGTATCGGATAAAAGTGACTGTGACATACGGACGGACAGACAGACAGACAGACAGACATGACGAATCTATAAGGGTTGCGCTTTTTGCCATTTGGCTACGGAACTCTAAAAACCACATCAAAATTCGTTCAGTAGTAGTTGCGTCCATCGCGAAAACCGACAAGAATTCCAGACAAAAATATTTTTGTGTTCAGAATCTTTTTTTAATATCTCTAATGTACAGACACAACTAATTTTCATTTTTATATTAGTATAGATATGATTTTCCAAGTTACCTAATCATTTAGATATACGCACTGCGTTTACACTTTATAATTTCATACCTGTGTATTTTTAAAAGGATATACAAGAACTTTGCTTTTTACATACCGAACACTGGGAAATCTAGCTCTATGATTATGAGAATAATTTAACACGACCCATCAAATACGGCCGTCACCTACTAAGTGCTATCTATTCTTGTCGAATAGTACCTGTTTCTTTTATGATAGTGTCTGTCTATATGTATTCTCTATCTACATCTTTATAATCAAACAGTCTGATGTGCGCCAGAGAGAACGCTCTACAAAACCGAAGCAAGCCGACCTTAGCCGGACACTCTCCCTGCTCCCCGACGTGCCAACCAAAGCGCCGTTTACTGTACCTACTCACTTTATCTCTTAGAAAATTAATCTCTATATTTAAACACATTATTCACATTTATTTACAGAAAAATCTTATTCATGATAAAGTGAGGCATAAAATATTGACATTTTTGGATGCAAGTACACCGGTTTATAAAAAAGAAATTGCTCCAGTTCCCGATTATGAATCTCCCACAAAAAATCGCAAATCGCTAAAGAATTTGACAGCCGTTATATCCAACGTCAAGACTAAAGCATTGTCCTTAGTGAAATTAAATGAACCACACGTAAAGAACAAGCAAAGGGCACATAATGCTGATGTTGCCAAACGGGCGATGTGTTTATTAGAAACTCCACCTGGATCTGCACCGACCAGCCCAAAAGTCACAAAACGAAGTCCACTGAATACTTTTAATATTCGACAAAATTTACAAAGCAATGATTCAGAGAAAACAAACCAAGTGTTCAAATATACATCAAATAAAGCACAGAAATCACCCAGTATGGGACTGGGTGATTTCTGTGCTCCACAAACATCTTTACCAACGAGTGTTTCTGAAGATGTTTCGGAGGAAAGTGATCATCAGTACTATAATACAACAAGTGTACAACATTCATCTAAGTCTGTAGAAACTCTAATTAAGTCTCCAGCTCGAAGGCCGTCGTCTGCTGGACCAGACTTCAATCAAAAGTTTACAATGGGCGACGATACCTTGTTACGTACACAATCGGCTACAAATCTGGCTGAACATAATAGTAAGAATGATACTCATAAAGCTCAAACATCTAAGCCGGTGCTAAAACCTAAAAATAATGATAACAGTAGTGATGACGTAGAATCACTATCTGATATTCCAGTCAAAAGGAATATATTAGGTGATAATATCGATAATGCAGTAAAACAAACAAAAAGTGTTTTAAAAAACGCATCTTCAACATCCTCTCTGAATAAAAAGAAAGTTCTGTTTGATATGGATGCAATTCAAATGAAATCTGTAAGTGCTTCCCCATCGCAAAGCCTTACAGAAAAAAGCGAGGGAAATGAAAAATATGAGTTGGGCTTGGTCAACCTTGATGGTGAAGAATGGGATATATCCAGGTAATGATTCTCCTTAATACATATATAAGGTGTCACAAAATTAGGTCTCTGAATTTGGTGAGATGACTTGGTATCGACAAAATATGTATTTGAAACAAAAAAAATAATATCGGGTAAAAAAAAAAAAAAAAAAAGAAAAAAAAACCACCACCCCGCGTCGAGCACACGTGACGCTGATCGCGATTTAGGCATTTCCCACACATCCGCTTGGAGAATACTGCGAGGATACTATACGCAATACCAATCCGCGATACTAAATCGCGACCAGCGTCACGTGTGCTCGTCGCGTCACGTGACACTGGTCGCTGGTGGTGTTTTTTTTTAATTTTTTAATTTTATATTTTTAAATTTTTTATTTTTTATTTTTTTTTATTTTACCCGATATTTCTTTTTTTGTTTCAAATACATAGGTATTTCGTTGATACCAAGTCATCTCACCAAATTCAGAGACCTAATTTTGTGACACCTTATATATGTTCTTCTCATGATGGTTATTACCTGATACCTACCTGATACCCAAAGAGATATCTAACCTTAACTAAGTAGGTATACTAGATTCTATGTTTAGACTAATAGGAATAATTTAGTCCTGCGGGAAGAATATGGGTTTAGTATGTTGTATTGCTTTAAAATTGTAGGTGGATTCATAATGACGTTGTTATTTCGTCTTCTGAGGTGAATTAAATATTATTCATATCATAATTTGTAAGTTTCAGTCCACAATATTAGTTATTTTCGCGTCCGAGGAATTTACAAATTTAAATAATGCTATCTATCAGTAAGTGTAAGGCCGTCTGCTGCCATATGCGTGTGCATATGGCAGCGGCAAACAGGCGCCTGAACTGCGTACTCTTTCTTGCAAATCGTATGTATTTTAGTAAGAAATTCGCTCAAAATTATTTGCATGAAACAGACGCTCGCATACTAGGACAGTAAATTTTGGTGTTTTTTTAGGTCAACTTCGCACTAATTAACTACCAATCCAATTTTTTTATGTTTAGTATTACTTACTGTGTAAAATCACTAAATGCTGACAGATTTCTATGGAGGTTCGTGCGTCATCTTGAAAAACAAAAATAGTCAAATCATAAAAAAAATTCAAATCAAATTTGTGGAAAACAATTTTTTTTTTATACCACTACAGACAAGCACACGGCCCACCTGATGGGAAGCGGTTACCGCGGCCTATGGACGTGTGCAACACCAGTGGCGTCACACTCGCGCTGCCGACCCTTTTTTTTTTTCGTGCGGAAGTCCCTTCGGATACCCCCCCGCCGGCCAGCGGGGGCGGTTATGTCGGGCTTGAACCGACTAAAACCGCACGCCGTCTCGTGTCTTCAGACGCCGGGGTGTAAGGTTACCCATAGAGCATATCCCTCGCACCCCGACTGCGCGCTGCCGACCCTGTAAAGGGATGGGAAAGGAGTTTGGGAGGGGATGGGAAAGGAGTTTGGGCTCCGGCACTCTCACTCACCACACGGAACGCAACAGTTCAAATACTGTTACTTGGCGTCGATATTCTGTGAGAGGGCGTGGTGCTTCCCCGGTCGAGTCGGCCCATTCATGCAACGGCCAAAATGACTGTTGCTTGACATACCACTTCAGCTTGACTCTACCACTTCATAAATTGATCTTTAATAAAATCATTAGTGAAATTA
Organism: Cybosia mesomella; assembly: GCA_946251805.1. Lineage (NCBI taxonomy): Eukaryota > Metazoa > Arthropoda > Insecta > Lepidoptera > Erebidae > Cybosia > Cybosia mesomella. The sequence continues at coordinate 19,205,490 of OX276390.1, read as the reverse complement.
ACTTTTTCAAAAACAAGCTTTTAATTTTTTTTAATGTTGTTGCTCAACCGAATATAATAATTTTATACAAGGGTAGTGCTGACCCCTGGGGTTATCCTTTCGAGGGCTTACCCGGGGTGCCCGGCAATGGACACTTGGGCAGGACACCGTGCGGTTTTAGGCGATGCACGACATAACCGCCCCCGCTGGCCGGCGGGGGGTATCCGAAGGGAATTCCGCACGTTAAAAAAAAGGGTACCTAGTGCTGATTTCAAAAGCTTATAGCGCAATTACACGCAGAGAAAAAACTTGGTCAGTAAAAGCTTTTAAAATCAGCACTACTACATAAAATAATTTTCGGTTTAGCACAACCGATTTTTTTAATAAAAGCTTGTTTTTAACAAAGTTTCTTTGTTCATTATTTTATTTTTTAGTTTGAGAGTTTGCCAAGACTAAACTCGATAGATTTATCTTGTTCAGCTTAGGAGTTCCTATGGCCACCTTCCTACTCCATCATCAAACCTAGAATACCATGTAACACCAGAGAGTTTGTTAAGACAAAACAAATAAGCCCAAACTCTATAGGTTTAACTTGCTTACTTTACCCTGAAAACCATACGATATTAGAGAGAGTACCAATACAAAACAAATAAGCCCAAACTCGATAGCTTTATTTCGTTTAGCTTAGGAGTTCCTGTGGCCACCTTCCTACTCCATCATCAGACCCGTAATACCAGGTACAATCAGAGAGATTATCAAGACAAAACAAATTAGCCCATATTCGATAGATTTATCTTGTTTAGTTTAGAAGTTCCTAAGGCCACCTTCCTACTTGAGTACCATGTAACACCAGAGAGATTCTTAAAATAAAACAAATGAGCCCTAACGCGATATATCATGTTCGTCTTGTTTAGCTTAGGAGTTCCTATGGCCACCTACCTACTCAATCATCAGATCCTGAATGCCATGTCACATCTGAGAGATTGTCAAGACAAAGCAAATGAGCCCAAACTTGAGAGGTTTATCTTGTTTAGTTTAGGAGTTCCTATGGCCACCTTCCTACTCCAGCATCAGATCCGGAATACCATGTATCACCTGAGAGATTCTGAAGATAAAACAAATGAGCCCAAACTCAATATATTATGTTCATCTTGCTTAGCTTAGGAGTTTCTATGGCCATCTTCCTACTCAATCATCAGACCCTGAATACCATGTCACATCTGAAAGATTTTCAAGACAAAACAAATGAGCCCAAACTCGATAGGTTTATTTTGGTTAGCTTAGGAGTTCCTATGGCCACCTTCCAACTCCATCATCAGCAGATAGATTATCAAGACAAAACAAACGAGCCTAAACTCGAAAAGTTTATGTAGAATGTACTGCTTCCGGGCTGTTTGGCCGTGGTCCATCGGAAACTTGTATTCCAGACGTTTCGTCGATTACTGCGGTCGACATCTTCAGTGGTACACGTCGGGACGCCGTCGAATGCGGAGAACCTTCCTCGGCGGCGAACTCGGTGCGACTGATGTAAAGGCCCGAGTCACTGGCGTATTTATAGGCGCAATGCGAGGGGGCAAACAACGTGATCGCTCCTGATTCGTTGAGAGCTGCGCAACCGATGCGCTCGATACTGATTGGTCGAGCTTAAGCAAGGAGGATACCGGGGATGGTGGCGGCTTCGTCATGTTGGAATTGTGATGACGCGCGGCTCAGTGCTGGATACCAAACTTTTTGGAGATGAAAACCTTCGTTTTTTCTATTAAAATTATTGGGATGCTTGAATATTTCGATGGCTTCTCGACATAGCCGTGAGAAGAATTGTGAAGTGGTGGCTAGAACCTTCGTGTTCTGAAATTTGATGGTATGATTACCCTCCTCCTGGGTGTGTTCCGCAACCGCTGACTTGTCGTACCCAGGAGTCAGTGCTGGATACCAAACTTTTTGGAGATGAAAACCTTCGTTTTTTCTATTAAAATTATTGGGATGCTTGAATATTTCGATGGCTTCTCGACATAGCCGTGAGAAGAATTGTGAAGTGGTGGCTAGAAAGAACCTTCGTGTTCTGAAATTTGATGGTATGATTACCCTCCTCCTGGGTGTGTTCCGCAACCGCTGACTTGTCGTACCCAGGAGTCACGTTGTTTGCCCCCTCCCATGGCGCCTATAAATACGCCAGTGACTATGGCCTTTACATCAGTCGCACCGAGTTCGCCGCCGAGGAAGGTTCTCCGCATTCGACGGCGTCCCGACGTGTGCCACTGAAGATGTCGACCACAGTGATCGACGAAACGTCTGGAATACAAGTTTCCGATGAACCACGGCCAAACAGCCCGGAAGCAGTACATTCTACATGCAACGCCGGCCGTGAAAGCCTTAAGATTTATATTCGAAATGTTCATTTTGTTTTGTTTAGTTTGTCATCCAAACTAAACTTGTCTGTAAAATTTCACCTCAATCGGTTGATTATGAATTGAAGCAAATTGCTTCAATTCATTTACGCATTTTATTGATTAATTCAATGCATATTATATAATAAATACCCATCGACCGAGATAAAACAATCTTCATTTTTCTAATCAAAGTATACTTTTTACAGCATTGAAAATGAGCCCCTTAAGAACGATACAAAAATTCAAAATGTAACTCGTACGAGCACTAAAATTACCGAGTTGAAGGAAAAAATTGAGTCACAGTTAGCGCGACGAAGCGTGACCCCTACCACCGGACTTGTTGGTCGAGTGGACGTACTTGCTGCGACAATGATGAAAACTGGTAGTACTGGTGGCAGTAATACAAGTCTTGGCAGTTCCATATTAGATGATTCTGACTGTGTACCAATAGGTAATCATAAGACTATTGTCAAACCTAGGAGAGTCACTACAAAAGACGATAGTGATATTGAAATCTCGGAATTCAGTATAGATGGTATAGTCAATAAAAATGGATCATTCTAATTTTGTATTCCACGTTACAGTAATTTTAATTATACAAGATAATTAATTTAAGTATTTTCAGATTTTAAAAACGGTTGTTGATATTATACGACAACCCTTATCATTCTTTCAATAATAAATATACTATGTACGATATAGCTGTGCTTAGTTAGGAAAACTTACTAGCTAAGTAAATATAATTTTAATGAATAAAATTTCATAAAATAAATATGCATGCAATTTCATTGAGTTCAAGAGTCCCTGATTAGTACATCCTGGCCTGTTGCACTCATGCTTGCATTTTTAGGGTTCCGTACCTCCTGGCTGTGTAATAATTAATAAATAAATATTTTTAAAACAAACTTTTATTAAAAAAATCTGTAGTACTAAAACGAAAAGCTTAAAAGCTTAAAGAATTAGCGCACAGAAAAAACTTATGCAATACAAGCTTTTGAAATCAGCGGAACCCTTGTATTAAACTATTATTTTCGTTTTAGCACAACTGTTTCTTTTCGTGTTTTGCCCGTGGTACTACCGGCTGTACTACCAGTAGTACCATGGGCAATATTTTCTGCCCGTAGTACTACCTAGCAGTGTGGTAGTACTATGGGAAGAAAATATTGCCCGTGGTACTACTACCAAGCAGTCTGGTAGTACTACGGGCCATATCGTTCTCCTATAGTACTACCAGACTGCTAGGTAGTACTACGGGAAGAACATTTTACCTGTGGTTCTACTATTATGTTTTCTCAGAATTATTTTCTGTCTTTGGAGAAAAGCCAAACAAGTCGGGAATGATAAGTGTAAAGCAGAAGGCGCATTGTTGCATTGTGTAGTGCGTTACCCCTCCTGCCAAAAGAAAAAACACTAGAGGGTTGGTGTTACGTGCAAGCAGAAACCACACACCTTGATATGAGGAAATTTTTAGATTATATCAAGCGTACGTGGATAAAGGACAAATACCTCAACCTACTGAGCGTTTACGGAATGCGACATCGGACCAACTATGTATTGGAGGGTTACCATTCCAAAATAAATAAGCTCATGAACAAAAACACAGTAACAGTAACGCGGTTACTGAACGCTCTAAGCCAAGGTGTCAGTAGAAGTTGGATTTTGATCCATTCTAATTCATAAAATAAGCAAAAAAGAAGAAACAGTGATATTCAAAATGATGATAACATACGGCATATATTAATGCAATTGATCACAGGTGAGATCTCAACAGGTAATGCACTGTAAAATTGCGTTAAAATGTACCGATTTTATTTAACGTTTAAATGAATTCTTATTTGTGTTATTAACAGAGAGACAGTGACAGACGGAGAACGAAGTGATCTTATTAAAAAATATAGGGTAAACCACCCATTTATTGGCACTTTAAGGGGTTATCCTATCAACATTTTTAATTTTGCCTATATAATGTAACTTAAGTATAAAAGGGGATCTCAAATCTGTTCTTATACTATTAAAGAATGTTTTTCAGTTGATTTATTTAAGTTTAAGCAATTTATTTTAACATTTTTTTAAATTAAATGATGTTGAGCGTAAAGTCCAATCATTGGCATAGGAAATCCCGTTATTGGCAGTAAACATGACCTATTTATTGGCTCACCTGTATTTAACATTATGAGCGTAATCATAATGTGACAGATAACCTATTAGTCTGATTTTAATTTGGTGTTTTATAATTTAAGCGTTTACAGGTTACATAAATAAAAACAATTGAATCTAATGCAAGTCAATAAGGTCGAGAAGTTGCTTGCATGGGGTTTTCAGAATCTCCAAGTGATAAATGTTGCAAATTTCGAGAAACGAAAAATAATTCTGAGAAAACATGATAGTAGAACCACAGGTAAAATGTTCTTCCCGTAGTACTATCTAGCAGTTTGGTAGTACTATAGGAGGAAGATATGGCCTGTAGTACTACCTGACTGCTAGGTAGTAGTACCATGGGCAATATTTTCTTCCCATAATACTACCAGACTGCTAGGTAGTACTACGGGAAGAAAATATTGCCTGTGGTACTACTGGTAGTACAGCCGGTAGTACCACGGGCAAAAGAGGATTTTTTTGTACAAGCTTTTAAAAGTTTTTAATTTCAACTTAATAGGTTTAGCTATGTCATATAGCACCAAAGTGTTCGCCAAGAAAAGCCGAAGGAGCTCAACACAACTACTCTATTTTGTTAAGTTCCAATCTACCTACCGTCTTCAGACCCTGGACTTCATGTAGCACCAGAGTGTTTACCAAGACAAAACAAATGAGCTCAAACTCGATAGGTGTATCTTGTTTAGTTTAGGAATTCCTATTGCCAGCTTCCTACTCCACCATCAGACCCTGAATACCATGTAACACCAGAGAGTTTGTCAAGACAAAACAAATGAACCTAAACTCGATAGATTTATCTTATTTAGCGTAGGAGTTCCTATGGCCACCTTCCTACTCCATCTTCAGACCCTGAATACGATGCGATATCAGAGTGTACCAAGACAGAACAAATGAGCCCAAACTCGAAAGCTTTATCTTGTTTAGCTTAGGAGTTCCAGTGGCCACAATCCTACTCCATCATCAGACCACCTCCATGGTCCCATATTAATACATTGTCATCCAAACTAAATGTGTATGCAAAATTTCATCTCAATCGGGTGAGGATAACTGCTTCAATTCGCTTGCTTGCTTCAAACTGCTTGATTTACTAGATTATTTGACCCGCGCTGGCTTATCGCTTACAAGTCGCAAATCATTCAATCAAATTAGCCCATTGCGGTTCACTGCTGGACATAGGCCTCTTCCAATGTGCACCATAGCATCCGGTCTATTCCGTTTCCCTATTCGCGGTCTTCACTCTAGGACTGGTTTACTCTAAAGGCCATCCGTCCTTCGGCAGACGTGGCCAGTCCATTGCCATTACAGCTTGCTTATTCTGCGAACTTTGTCGGATGACACAGGTAACCCCAATATAGCTCGTTACATAGTTCACTGGGCCACTTTTAATTTGTGAACTAGCCCCACTGTCAATTTCCAGGTTTCGGCACCGTAAGTCATAAAAGTATGACCAGTGGGACGCACTGCTCCGATCAGTGCGACCTTTGTTTTCAAGCATAGCAGTAAGAAGGGTAAGGAGAAAACCAGACGTAATTTGAAAAATGCTGCCCAACCAAATTGGATCCTTCTGGTGACTTCTTTCTCGAATTTGTTTTTACCGAGCGGTATAGCCCGCCCAAAGTACACATGTTCTCATACATCGAGACAATTGATTATAATCTTGGTTTCATCAAGTTTACACCAAGCCCGATGCGTCGACAGGCTCCACTGTGTAGCATCTTGCCCAGCTGCTCCAGCGACTCCACTACTATATCTTTGGTTCGCCAGCGACGATGTCGTTAGCGAGCCAATGCGCCAATCAAACAATCTGCCTTCGCAGTCGAAGGTTTTCTAGTAGTCCACAAGCATATTAATAATCTAAGTCCACAAGATATAGCTACAGATTTTACTCTCGATTCTTTGTACAATCTGCCGAATAGGGTAAGTGCACCAGTGAATGAACACCCACCGGTGAATGAACAAAAGAGAGTTTTTTCATAAAATTAAGAAAAATAAATATTTCTACCAGACATTGTATTTTTTTTAGGATTGACCATATTATCTAACGTGTACTGGTCACGCTAACATTGCTTTGTTATACATAGTTTCAAAATGGCCACTGTTTAAAGTGCACGTGTTGTACTGTGTTACGTTTTTATATGAGCCAGAAGTTAGAACTCAGGTAAGACAGATCATTTTGATATTCATGTTGTACATGTTACATGCGAGTCTGAGAAATTAAATTTTAAAATAAGATATATCGATAGTTATTTTACTGGATAGAAAGCAATTTGTTTGTAATTTCATGAGTTTTAACAATATAAAAGCATGTTCGAGGACTGAATCATGAAAGTGCAATTAATTTAGTGAATGAACGGGGGTTCATTCATTAGGTATAGTGTGTTTTGTTACTTTTAGCTAATTTTGATTCTTAATGTTATGGGAATTAGTTTATTTTGTGTAGGAAGGCTTAATAAAGGATTGTCAATCTTTTGGCCAGTGTTCGAACAACTATGTTCATTTACTAGTTTCTAAAAACCAATGAATGAACTACAGAAATAATCATGTGTTCATAAGAAATAATCATGTGTTCATATACTGGTTATTTGAAACCAATGAATGAACTGTGTTATGTTTTATGTTAATTTCAAGCAATTATCGGATCATTATATTCATTTTAGTACCTAATAGCTAAAAAAATCATTTATTGTCTCAATTTTCATTATAGTTTTCTCTCATCTCTGAAGCTCTGCCACCTAGGCTGTATGGGTTACCAAAGATCCATAAGCCTTCAGTACCGCTCCGGCCCATCGTGAGCGCTATTGGCTCACCCACTCATCCAGTCTCGAAGTATCTCACCGGACTGCTTCAACAACATGTCGGATCGTCCTCATCATACATCAAGGACTCGCGCCACTTCGTGGAGAAACTTGAGAATCTCAAGCTACACCCGGATGATCGTCTGGTCAGCTTCGATGTCGTCTCTCTGTTCAGGAAAGATCCAGTCAGGGAAGCTATGTCACGTATCCGACCGCTGTTCTCTAAGGACATCGCAGAATTGTTCGAGTTCGTGTTGACGACTTCATAGTTCCAGTGGAACAACACGTTCTATGAACAAGTTGAGGGTTTAGCCATGGGAAACCCCATCAGTCCTGTAGTTGCGAACTTCTACATGGAATTCTTCGAAGAAGCCGCTCTTGAACGAGCGCCCAAGAAGCCTAAGGTCTGGTTCCGTAACGTAGACGATACCTTTGTGGTTTGGAGTCATGGAGACACGGAGCTGACTAAGTTCCTGAATCACCTGAACAGCATCCATCCTAACATCCAGTTCACCATGGAAGTAGAGAAGAACGGAGACTTGCCATTTCTCGATGTCCTGGTATCCAAAAAAGGAGGTTGGCAGCCTTGGTCACCGGGTCTATCGAAAGCCTACACACACAGACCGTTACTTACACAAGTACTCCAACCACCAATCCCTGCCCCTCTAGGGAAGGCCTTTTACCATACATTCATGGTACAACGGATCGTATCGGGAGACTGCTAGAAGCTTACAACATTAAGCCTATTTTCAAGCCCACGACGCAGTTACGTAATCTTCACCGTTCAGTCAAGGACCCTCGTGACCCACTATCTTCAGCTGGAGTTTACCGAATCCCCTGCTCGTGTGGCTCGGTATACGTGAGCACTACTCAAAGAAGCGTCAAGACTCGCCTTTCGGAACAGGAATGAAATTGCCGCCTCAGGCACTTCGACAAGTCAGCGGTTGCAGAACACACCCAGGAGGATGGTAATCATACCATCAAATTTCAGAACACGAAGATTCTAGCCACCTCTTTACATTTCTTCCCACGGCTATGTCGAGAAGCCATCGAAATATTCAAGCATCCCAACAATTTTAATAGAAAAAACGAAGGTTTGCATCTCCAAAAAGATTGGTACCCACCACTGAAAGCCGCGCGTCATCACAATTCAAACATGACGAAGCCACCACCGTCCCCGGTATCGGGAGGCCACACCCCCTTACTTAGCCTCGACCAATCAGGATCGAGCGCATCGGTTGCGCAGCTCTCAACCAATCAGGAACGATCACGACGTTTCCCCCCTCCAACTGCGCCTATAAAAACGCCAGTGACTCGGGCCTCTACATCAGTCGCAGCGAGTTTGCCGCCGAGGAAGGTTCTCCGCACTCGACGGTGTCCCGACCTGTACCACTGAAGATGTCGACCGCAGTGATCGGTGAAACGTCTGGTATACAAGTTTCCGATGGACCACGGCCAAACAGCCCGGAAGCAGTATATTCTACATGCAACGCCGGCCGTGAAAGCCTTTTAAGATTTATATTCCTTTATATAATTAGGTGTAAACAATTTGCTTTACAGTATTCTTTATGTTGGTTAATTATCTCTTTCTTTATAACTAATGATGATTCCTGACTGGAGTTTGTTTTGATTCTTTAGATTAGACCTTGGAAAGTTGCTAAGTGATATTTTAGACTGATATATGTTGATTGCTCTGTGATTTATATAACTGTGATTATAATGCGTCTAGGTTCAAATAAAACGTATTTTCTGATTCAACTGCTTTTCCTTTTACGATATTTCCTTATGATACTATAAGCCATTTTACGCCACCACTGGGTTTCTATACATCAATTTCATCCCTCAGCCACTTAGCTATATTCACTGTGATATTAAAAAAAAACATGAATTAGAAAAAACTATTTCTTCGATTACTAAATGAGCTAGATTTGGATAAGAGTCTAATGTTCATTAACTGGAGTTTTATGTGTTCATACACTGGATTTTGGGGTTCATTTACTGGTGATTTTGGGTATTTTTACATAAAATGTGAAATATCTAAATAACTATACATATTAATGACATATTATCCATGTAATTTCAATCTTGAATAAATTTTGAATATCAAACAATAGCAACATTATGGATTAGCCGACCTGATATAGATGCAAATATTTTTTAAAGTTCAAAATTGTCTTAAGGGTTCATTCATTGGAGCACTTACCCTAGTATGGATGTGATTTTTCTCGAAAACGGTTAGTTTTATCGTGAAAATAGTTCAGACAAAGTTGTAGATCATACAATTCTCTACAAAAATGGTCCAGGTACCTTTTCTCTTACGACTCACCATTCGTGAGATATCGCGGTTTTAATAATTAGAAAAATGTCTATTTTGACTGGACTATTATACACGCTGATTTTATAATCGTTTTGGCACAAAATATTTTGGGCACAGTTTCGATAACAGAACCCCCTGGAAGTAATTATTTGAAAACCAAAAATATTTTTTTAATTAAAAGGGTCAACATGGATGTCGTTTGTCGTCGTCGTAATGTCGTCCTTTGGATTTCACGTAATACGCTTACTATGTTTTACTACGATTATTTTCATTCAACATTTCCGCATTCGGTAAACTACCAATCAGAGCCCATTCTCAGCGCCAGCGGCGAGATGTCTCGACTCGAACCGCTACCGGCAGCGACGGCGCGACGCCATCCCTCCCGCCCGGCGCCCTCTCCAGTAGCATGCATAGCTATACCAGGCCTCCTTCACTCCATATACTTGCGCGCTATAATTACCTACCGCCCGGCCGAGCGGCCTCGGGCCGTTTGCGGACAATGCGGACCAAATTCAGTGCGGTTTTCGCTAGCGAAGCGCACGCACGCTGTTTAATTTTAATCGCTCCGTTCGTACGCGTACCTACGATGCCGTCTGGTGCCTTATGTGCTGTAGATGGGTGCAAATCAAGTAAAAGAAGGGATAAACACAATACTGGTGGTAGAAATTTGATGACACAAATTTGTCACAAAATTCGGCCGGGTAGGTACCACCGTGCACGATTGCGAAAAACCCTCCATAGTAATCCAATTTCGGTTTGATTGCGTTCAGGGGTCAGCAAGTGCATAGTCGGGCAGGAGGATTGTGGTCGCAGCACTAGTGGGACCGGTGGGTGTCACGCGGTGCTGCGACGACAATCCTCTTCAGATGAGGCCGTCAAGCTGAGTGCCACCATTGTTAACATGGTACATGTATGAAATGGTGACCCTCTTTCCTGAGACTTTACCTTCAGCTTACCATCAGGCGAGGTGAAGTCAAATTGACGTGTCCTAAATATAAAAAAAAACATTTTTCCATTTACCTGTCAATGAAGAAAGGTAAGTGATAAACTATGACTGTTTTTTGTCGTTGCAAAATTATGTATAATAGGTCTAGTCTAGATGATACATGATTAGCTTGCCTTTCACACACAGATTTACATATTTTTGTTACATAGAAACGTCATACTTACCTTAAACACTATTTTAACAACGTTTAAAACGCTATTATTATTAAAATAAAATTGTGATAATATTTGACGGACAGTCGCGCAAACCTACCTACGAAACTTCCAAGACAAGTCGCGCGGCGCGGCAACCTGTCTCAACTTGTCGCGCTGTTAGCGTAAACAAACAAACTAGGATGATTCGGTTTTATGCGATTTGTAAAAAATATATAAGTAAATGTTTATGTAAATAAAAATTAATTTAAAGATGTTTGACGTTATAAAAAATAATTATATTGCAAAGGGTTCATTTTCCATGATATCGTCAAATAATTCCTGAGCTCGCCCCGTGTTATAGTTATTAATAAATTGATAAATGTTAATAACCATTCAATGTATTTATTAGTATTATTTATTCATAATATTAAATTTTAGGATTGCCTAGTTTGGGATCTATTATAAATTCGTCATGTCGGTGTGTCTATCCGTCTGTCTTTTAAAGATTTTTTATTTATTTTACCTACACACTGACCTCTATAATTATGTTTTATCTAGATGTATTGCACAGTCAGCACCAATTTATAAAAAAAATTTTTTTATAAAGGATACAATTTTAAAGTTATGTTAATTTAATTTTATCAAAGAGGCAGCCCTGCGATTTCTGTGGGATCGCGCGGTGCGAAGCAATCTCAACTGTACGGTTAAGCATTTAGGCACATTTTAGCATGCAGTGGTTGATGACGCGACGGAGTAGTCAATTATAGCAGTAGGTTTTGGATTTTTTCTACTGAGTAAAGTATCTGTTACGTAATAACTATTTAGTAATCTGTGGCTATACGCAGTGCATGAATATCTAAATAGTGAATTTGGTGCACGATGGATACGCCGCGGTAGCCCCATGACTTGGCCTTTGACTTTTATTTGTGGTTTTAATCTTAAAACGACGAGTGATAGAGACAGAGACATTAAATACGCTAAGACAATAGCATAAAACTTTCATAAAACCATAAAACGTGCCCGTTGTGTATCAAACGTGGAGGACCCGCTCGCTTTCGAGTAGTTACTTTATACAAAGAAGTATGTACAAAATGTATGTACCTTTTTTTTTTTTTTTTTTTTTTTTTCGTGCGGAAATCCCTTCGGATACCCCCCCGCGTGCCAGCGGGGGCGGTTATGTCGGGCTTGAACCGACTAAAACCGCACGCCGTCTCGGGTCTACAGACGCCGGGGTGTAAGGTTGCCCATAGAGCATATCCCTCGCACCCCGACTGACCCTGGGCCATCTCCGGTTTCGAGATGGCCCCCTCGGGTTTGGGAACCACGGTGTCCCCGTCTTGCCCCGGTTTGGGGGAGGGGCGCTAGTCGCCCCACCGTCCCGGCCTGCTTCTGCTGGGGTGACAGGTGGCCTCACCCGCTACCCCCAGGCCTGCGCTCATGGAGGACGGAGGTCGTTAAGCGACCTCCGGCGCCTGAGTTGCCTGCGACGCGCGGCGAGCAAGTTGCGGGCTCGGCGGACCGGGAGAGTTCTAAGTCTCTCCCGGGCGCGCTCCGCCACCTCCTTCGCGAGCATTACATGCTCGCAGAAGGAGGCGGCGGCGGCCCACGCGCTCGCGCTTCGCACCATTGCCGCAATCATGCTGCCGAGCGAGAGGACTCCCACCCCGATGGCTGCCACGAGGTCACGCCTCGGCGCCTCCCACGCCGGGCAGTCCGCCAGCGTGTGCAGCCCTGAGTCCTCGCTCGCGTCGCAGTGATGACACTCAGGCGTTGGCTCCTTCCTGATCCGATGCAGGTGGTCCCCGAAGCACCCCTTCCCTGAGATCACCTGCGTCAGTCGGTAGGAGAGGCTTCCGTGTCGCCTCTCCAGCCAATCCTCCATGATGGGCCTTACCGCCGCTATTGCGGCGTGCCCTAAAAATGTATGTACCTATGTAAGTTGATTATTTTGTAAACAGCTCTATTTTTTTTTAATACTTCTGAAATATCCCTTCGGAGCAGAATGTACAAAACTCAAAAATTTCACCACACGCAAAATGTACAGAACGCAGAATGTACACAACTCGCAAAATGTACACGCAGAATGTACATCTTAGGCCTTGTCTGTATTATATGTATGCTCTTGACCAAGGAGGTTGATAAATTGTTTAAGTGGCTCTCCTTTCAAAAGGCACTTGTGATTTAATGCATAATATATAATAAGTATATAAAAATTAATATTTATAACCATCGACAGTGTCAATTGGACCTTCGTTGTAAATTGTAATATAATTTACAAAAAAGTGCATAGAATAATAACCAATATATTATTATTTTCCTATCCCCTTAGCATGGATATACCGATTATAGAAAAAAATCAAAAAGGGAAACCTAGTTTGCTCTGCAATGGGTATCGCTATAACAAACATTCTCGGCAGAATAAAAACAACATTTTATGGAGATGTGTGAAAAGATCGACATGTAATGCATCTATAACGACAAGCAAAACTGTAATGAATATTCTACGATAATCTGAAATAAAAATTTTAAATATTGTACGCGAACGTAGCCGGAGCAATGATTCCGAAGCAGCTCTGCTACCAGCTCCCTCACTCAGGAGGAAGCAAAGGCGAAAAATGCGACTACGAGTAGGTACTTTTCAAACCGTAGCCCTACTAGTCGCTTTCGCCCTCGGAAACCGTGTTACGAGGCATCGATATCGTCGTGAGTCAACGATATTAACTTAAGTCTAAAAATTCGCGTAGTGCAAACGTGCGTAAAACTTAATCATTAAATTATCAACCGTGTCTAGTTAAATCCGATGCCAAACTAGGCCCGCATAATCAGCACAAACAATTATTATTAAGTTCGGTAATGGGATTCGACAAACTTATTGAAAATCCGAATGTCCCTTAGAGATAAATAGGGAAAATTATAAATATCAGTTCAAATAAGTTCCGGGAGCCGACCGGACTCAAATCCTAAACACGAATGCAAAATTTGGACCAATTTTAGGTCGGGGGTCTACCAGACCCCACTTGCAAATAACAATAAATTAAAATAGGCACTCAAATCAAAACAATAATGATGATTCATGAATTCACAGAATAAATTCAATCACAAGAGATTCGAAAACATTCGACTTTTAAGCAAGATTAATGAAGTATTTAATATGAAATACTAACTAATTTTCCAAAGCGGGTTATCAAAAAATGGACGACTCGATACGTCCCAACGAACATACAATTAGTACAACCGAAATCCGCGTGGTATTTAAATCCACAAAAGATCAATCGGTTTCAAACAAAATAACACAATTACATAAGCAAACAATTAAATCAAATATCCAGAAAATGAAATATATAAGTAGGTTGTTAACTAACCTTATTAGGTACTGACGGCCCCGTATTATGGAACAAATGGCCCCCTAATCTAATCCTAGTCTAATGTATGTTGAGAATGTAATGGCGGATAGTTGTAAAGAACAGACGTAATTGTATTTTACTCCAGAGTTATTAATTATATTAATTGAAAATTATATTATATCACTATTTAAATGCATAAACTATAAAGTATAATACCAATACCTGCCAGGATAGTGTTATCTACACACAGTGTTCAAGTCACTTAGTGCTACACAATATACTTACTATGGAAGTGGATTCTATCGAAGTCTCTCTTGCCGAATTGAGTGCAGCCTTTAACACCAGGATGGCTTCTTTTGAAGCCCAGCTGCCGCAAACGTCGGCCACTACATCTACTCTGGCGACTAAATTTGCCACCTTTAAAGTATTTATTAAGGAGACGCTTAATACTCTCCAACGACAAATACAAATACTTATGCGCCAGGTAGATACTATGGAGGGGTGTGTGTTGGGTAACCTCCTCGAGTGTCGCTCCGATTCCGATCCCGCTGCAGTCCGGGGGGAACGGAATCGGAGCGGCCGGTACACCCTGGGCGGCGGTCAATGATTTCCCCTTCACCCCTTCATAGGGTTGGCATTGATCGTCGGCCAATACCCAACGTGGCGGGAACACATCGCTCTCCGTACTCCTCTGCTTTCAGAGGAGACAGGATGAGCGATGCTGTTAGTGGTGAGATGGCCCAGGGTCAGCCGGGGTGCGAGGGATATGCTCTATGGGTAACCTTACACCCCGGCGTCTGAAGACCCGAGACGGCGTGCGGTTTTAGTCGGTGCAAGCCCGACATAACCGCCCCCGCTGGCCGGCGGGGGGGTATCCGAAGGGATTTCCGCACGATAAAAAAAAAAAAAAAAAAAAAAAAGGTAGATACTATGGAGATGCGCGGTCGGAGGAAAATGTTGCATTTTCATGGTGTGGCAGAGCAAAAAGGGGAAGCAACTGTGAATGCGGTGGCTGACGTCATTAAAACTCATCTGAAACTTCCGGAGTTTACTGTCAGCAGTATAAGGCGGTGCCATAGAATGGGCCGTGCTGCAGGGGACACCCCCAGATCGATCGCGGTCAAATTCGAAAATGTTGCAGTAAGGGACCGTATCTGGTTTGCCAAAACCAAATTTAAGAATTCTGGTATTAGAGTATCCGAGTTTTTGACCAGGCAGCGGCACCAGGTGTTTATGGCAGCTAGAGAGAAATTCGGTGTCTCCAATACCTGGACTAAAGAGGGTTTTATCCATATCAATGGCACTGATGGAACGAGGCATCGAATCGTCACACTTGATCTCCATAAAATTGAAGCCGCAGTCAGTGAAAAAACTACCATCACAGCTAAACCAAAAGTTTCACAGGTGAAATCCAAACGCACTGCCACTAAAAAGTAGTCAATATCAGTTAATATAGCATCTTAAACTGTAAGCAGTGGCAAAAAGCAGAAATACAAAGTTTGTTTACTAAGATAAAAAAACAACTTAGAACTGACTACCTACTATCTCAGTTAAAGGTCATTTTACCAGTACCGTCATTTTGCAAATAATATTTATATTTATGCCCATTGTTTTTAAAATGAATACGAGTCTTTTCATCTGCGACTAATCTCTTGGTGCATGTTTTTGATATTATATAACTATATATGTAAAAATATCTTAGGGTGAGTTGTCCAGCTATGAACCAGGTAAATTTCAAAGTCATATAACTTTTTTGTTTTTTAACCTACGTAGTCGTGCTTCTGCACATAGCTAAGAAATTTATCTATGTTTGAATTGGTTTTTAAAGTTTTTTAATATTTTTAATATATTTTTTGTAAATACAAATTTAGTAAAAATTCGGAATTGGTTCATAGTTGAACACTTGGTGTATACATTGAACCAGGCTTTCTTCTACAATGAACAATCTAAAAGTATACAGAAAATATAGCTGTTAATTATAATTATGGGTAATCAAATAAAACAATATAACAAATACACCACATAACAATAAACAATCGACATGGAAATGTCCGAAATGCAAATCCAGCAGCCCACGTCCCACCAACCCATCAAAGTTCGCACCGGCTGCTACAGAACTGGAAGGCATCTTCGCCGAGTTAAAGCGGCTAACCGCTCAAACTGCTGCTATACCTGATTTAATGAATATGATGGCTAATATTCAAACGGAACTGGCGGAGATTAAGTGATGTATATGTAACGACGTATGCATACATAGCCGCGTGCCGGCGGCGGCTGCGCTTAGCGCGCACCAAAACTATGTTCTTTGGCCAGTAATAAACTAGCGTTAAACGTGTGAACTTGTTTCATTGCTCCGCATACATATCATTTGGCGACGAGGTGTGAGTACCTACCCACTATAAAAGAAAAAAAAAATAACAATGAGTGCGTATTTGGGACATTTACCTATTTTTGATCACAAAACTAGTGATTGGAAAATTCAAAAAGGTAAATTGACACAGTTTTTGAAAATCAATGCGGTAGACGATGATAAAAAGAGTGGAATACTACTATGCCATCTCACAGAAGAAACGTACCGTTTACTGCTTAACCTCGCATTTCCGAAGGAGCTGGAACAGCTGAGTTTTGCAGAACTAGTTACATTACTCGATAGCCATTTCAAGGAAAAACAGTGCACATTCGCGGACAAAGCGAATTTTTTTAGTGCCACCAGGAAGTCAGGTGAGACCTTAGGAGAATGGGTGGCGCGATTAAGAGGTCTTGCGACATATTGCGACTTCGGCACCGCCTTGGAAACGAATTTGAGAGATCGTTTCGTCCTAGGCCTGAGCCCAGGCCCAGAACGCGACAAGCTGTTCGAGAAGCATCCGTCAAAGCTTACACTGTTGGAGGCTATTGAACTGGCAGAACAGGTGGCATGTGCTAAAGAGGCGAAGGCTATGGTAGACACCAGTTCGGAGGCTGTTTCGGTTAAGGACGAACCAGTATACCAAGCGAGATTCCAAGGACGAGCTAACCGGGGACGTGGCTCCGGTAGTACAAACACGGCGGCGGCTCGCCGCGATAATGATCGGTGCTCGGTTTGCGGACTAAAAAATCATTGTAGTGACAAATGTCGTTATAAGAACTATAAGTGTCAAAAGTGCGGTGAAAAAGGTCACTTAAAAAAAATTTGCGGTACTTCAAAGGTTAACCATATGGACTGTAAAAATAGTCGGAATGTTCACCTGCCACAGGATGCGGATTGCGATGAGTGCCAAAATTATAACATAAGGTACGTGGCTGAGAAGCCTATTCTAATACAATTAGTTTTAGGAGATCAATTAGTAGAAATGGAACTAGATTCAGGGTCTGGCAGTAGTGTTATTTCACAGAATTTATACACTAAAACGTTTTCGCATTACCAATTACAAAACTGTCATATAAAAATGTGCTTGTACGACGGGCATAAAATTTCGCCGTTAGGGTTTTTTTTTATAACCGCAAAATTTAATAAAATGCAAAAGCCTATTAAAATATTCGTAGTTAAGAATGGAGGCCCCCCCCTTTTAGGCAGAGATTTTATGCACGCCTTTAATTTAATTATTACAACCGACATCAAATCTTTAGAGTGCAGCGATGATGATGTGTTAAATTTGTTGGGAAAATTCCCAGAGTTGTGGCGGGATGAGCTGGGTGCATTTAATAAATTTAAAGTTACCCTACAACTAAAAGACAACGCTGTTCCCAAGTTTCATAAGCCACGTACTGTGCCTTTTGCATTAAGAGATAAGGTCGAACAAGAATTAGATCGCTTAGTAAAGTTAGGTATTCTGGTTTCGATAAACCATGCAGAATATGCCACCCCGATAGTGCCGGTGTTAAAGGAGAACGGTAAGGTGAGAATCGCGGGTGATTTCTCGGTTACCCTAAATAAGGACCTCGTAATCGAAAAATACCCTTTACCTAGGATTGAAGAGGTTTTTGCTAAAATCGGAGGTGGGGAACTATATAGTAAAATTGACCTGAAAAATGCATACAACCAGTTTATTTTAGATGGGCCATCACAGGAACTTACGGTGATAAATACACATAAGGGTCTATATAAATATACACGCTTAGTATATGGCCTAGCAAATGCACCTGCCATATTTCAAAAATCCATGGAGAGACTTTTAACGGGTATAGACGGTATCAGTATCTGGCTCGATGACATATGTATCACGGGTCCCAACAGAAATACACACATCAAAAGACTAACCGAAGTACTTAGTAGACTAAACGATGCTGGGTTACGTCTTCAAAAAGAAAAGTGCGAATTTTTCAAAGAAAAAGTTCTTTATTTAGGGTATGTGATAAGCAAAGCGGGACTGGTACCCAGTCCTGATAAAGTCAAGGCAATACTGAACGCCCCCGAGCCGACCACTGTTACTGAAGTTAAGAGGTTTTTAGGCGTTGTTAATTATTATAGGAATTTTATTCCTAATGCTTCGTCAATACTGAACCCCCTTCACGAGCTATTACGAAGCGATGTACCTTGGAAGTGGGGCGGAAGGCAACGGCAGGCTATGGTGGCAGTTCGCCGCGAATTGGCGTCAGAGAACGTTCTGGCGCATTTTGAGCCAACAGCACAACTCGTGCTGACCGTGGACGCGGGCCCGACCGGGCTCGGCGCGGTGTTATCGCAGCGCGGGCAAGACGACGCGCACGAGCGCCCCCTCGCGTATGCGTCTCGATCGCTCACATCAAGTGAGCGTAACTATAGCCAGATACAGAAGGAAGCAACTGCAATTATATTCGGAGTAAAAAAATTCCATCAGTATCTGTACGGTCGTAGCGAGCCATTCATATTAAAAACCGACCATAGGCCATTGATTTCTATTTTCAGCAATAAGTCTGGTATACCTATAACAACAGCTCTAAGACTCCAGAGATATGCTTTAATATTGTAGGCTTATAATTATGAGGTGCATTACGTATCGGGTCATAATAATATAGTAGCAGATTACTTTTCGCGAGCGCCTTTAAAATGTACAAACAAGTCGGAAGAAATAGATAACAATATAGATAGTTATTATACGCTTAAGTTTTTAGATGAATCATCGCCCGCTACTACAATACGTGACGTAACTCAAGCGACGGAACGCGATACGGTGATTCAAACAGTTATAAGGTACATGCTAAAGGGCTGGCCGCGTAAAATTATTTGTAAAAATGTTTCACCTTATTTCCAGTGCAAGTCTGACTTGCAGTACGAAAATGGCTGTCTCTTGAGGGGACACAGAATAGTTATTCCATCGACTCTCAGAGATAGTATGCTACGCGAATTGCACGATACACATTTAGGTGTAACTAAAACTAAATGTAACGCACGAAGTAGAATGTGGTGGCCCGGCATCGACGCGGACATCGAGCGCTGGATAGGCTCGTGCGCCACCTGCGCCAGCGCGCGCCCCGCCCCCCCGCGGGCCGCGCCTGCGCCATGGCCGGCCGCCGCGGCGGCCTGGGAGCGCGTGCATTTAGATTATATGACCATAGGGCAGAGGGTGTATCTCGTAGTTATAGATGCTTTTAGTAAATGGCTGGAATGCCTACATATGCATAGTGGACTCTCAACAAAGGCTTTAATAGCGAAATTAAAAGAAATATTTTCAACCTTTGGAATACCGAATGTGGTGGTATCCGATAATGACCCTAAAATCAATTCGGCCGAGTTCAAGTCATTCTGTATTGCTAATGGTATTAAATATATGACGTCTCCCATTTACCACCCATGTAGCAATGGCTTAGCCGAAAATTCGGTTAGGACATGTAAAAAAATGTTAAAGTGTATTTTACATGATAACTTACCACTGTACCAAATCAATGAACTACTGTTAGGCTACTTGTTTAATTATCGAAACACTGTGCACTGTACCACAGGGCAAACGCCAGCCGAATTGATGTTCGGTAGAAAGCTGCGATCACGTCTCGATTTAATTATACCTTCCAAGACAGTGACACATGTTGTGACGTCGGCAGTACACGGTGAAAGACAGTTTGCAACCGGTGATGTCGTTTGGACCCGCTGGTACGGCGCACGGAAAGAAACTTGGCAATTAGGTGTAGTAAAGAATAAAATAGGGAACAGGATGTACCACATTTTTATTAGAGAATTGAATATTTTATGTATTAGACATGTCGATCAAATATTTAAATATACTGGTAAGATGCAGCAGTCCGGCACGGGAGTGTCTCAACAAGGTCAACCGCCCGATACTTCCCCCGAGGTGAGCACTGATAATCAAGGAGTCATGAATACCCCTGTGGTCACTGATAATAGTGAGATGCCGGCGGACGACAATGATGAGAGGGAAGTATGGGGCGATTGTGAGACAACGGAGAGTGAGGGTATGGTCGCGGATGCTGTAGCAACGCCGCCTACACCAGCGCCGGCAGCAGAGCAGTCCAGAATTCCGGTGCCTACGGGTAACGAACCCTTAAGGACCGTTGAGCCGAACGTAGGCGTAACAGTAGTGCCATCGTCCACACCCTCACGCTCAAGGCGTCTTAGGACAGCGGTGGACTATAAAAAGTATTTTTAAGTTTACATTATTCTATGTTATAATTTTGTTTTTAACAAGTTGTTATTTATAAAGTATTATTACCTTTTGTACTTATCGAATAAATTATTATTGTCACCAGGTTTGAAAATCTAAGTGTGAAGGAATGATGTATATGTAACGACGTATGCATACATAGCCGCGTGCCGGCGGCGGCTGCGCTTAGCGCGCACCAAAACTATGTTCTTTGGCCAGTAATAAACTAGCGTTAAACGTGTGAACTTGTTTCATTGCTCCGCATACATATCATTAAGTCTATAAAGGAGGAACTTGTAAGTGTTAAAACCTCCGTTGAATTTGCACACCAATCCATTGAAAATATAGAAACTAAAGTCTCTTCTCTCAGCAAGGATGTCGAGTCTCTGAAGAAGACAAAAGAGGAAGTTGCATCGCTGCGTGAGCAGCTTAATAAACTCGATTACCTACACCGCGAGAACGAACAAAGGTTACGTAAAAGTAACATAGAAATCAAAGGTGTCCCTATATCCGATTCCGAAAACCTATTCTCTATCATGACAAAGATAGGCAATCTTATAAAGGTTGACATCCCCAAGGACCAAATCAACTATATCGTGCGAGTCCCAATGAGGAGTGACCCGCGCTATAAGACTATCATCTGCTCGATTCACAACCTATATCTGAAGGAGAACTTTATTGCAGCTGCAAAAAAGCATACCATCAAACTAACTGATCTAGGGTTGCAGGGTGAAAGTCAAGTCTTTGTCAATGACCATCTTACAATGGACAACAAGTTATTGTTGAACAAAACCAAAATATTTGCCAAACAGCGGGGGTTTGCTTACGTCTGGGTCAAAAATTGCAAAATTCTCATGCGAAGGAAGCCGACTTCACCTGCACTCACTATAAAATCAGAAAAAGATCTACAAAAGCTTGCTTCATAGACTTAATTACCACAACATCTGTTTATTTAAATTCTTATAATATTTACTATAATATGCAAAGTTTGAGATACGTATTCGTATTTTTTTCTATTCACCCAACGCATCAAATCCTTTTGTTCTCTTATCGCTTGGAATTTACTATGCCGTTCATCTATGCCTACTCAAAAATGTACCTTATTTTCTCAACACCGCGGTCGCTGTTACCCGATCTCCTTATACTATTACCCATTAGCAAATGCAACCGGTTTTATTTGTTAACTTTAATTTTTTGCAATGTACCTTACGATCTTGTTATTCGAATGCTAATATTTATAATACTTTACGATGATGCCAATTAGTATTTATTACCAAAATTGTCGTGGTCTGCGGACTAAGACATCGTGTTTTTATAGAAATATGTTGTTAAACAACTTTGATATTATTTGTTTGACCGAAACTTGGTTAAATGACAACATTAGTAATGGCGAGCTACTTGACGATCGATACCTAATTTGGAGAAAAGATAGGGACTATGTTAGCTTAGACCAGGTCCTGGGTGGTGGTGTGCTAGTGGCAGTTCGGCGAGAACTAGCTACCGAAATACAAGACGACTGGTGCTCTTCTGCTGAAGATATTTGGGTTACGCTCACACTCCATAGTAAAAAACCTAGCGTCTCATATAAAATGCACATAGGCGTGGTTTACATCTGCACTCAGAACTTGGGAAACTCATTTACAACGCAATTAACAAATTTCTCTAATAGTCTCGTTGATATCGTAATGAGAAATCCCGCCGACAAATTTTTGGTTCTCGGCGATTTCAATATGCCTAATATTACATGGTCTCTTTCAGATGATGGTCACTCTTATTATCCTAACGGCATTAGCGGGTCAGCACAAACATTATTTTTCAACGATGTGGAGTGCTGCAATCTATCACAATATAACTCACATTTAAACTGCAATAACGTCGTATTAGACCTAATTTTTTCAAGCAATGATGTACTTGTATCGGTAAGTGGTGACCCACTGGTACCGGAGGACCCTCAACATAAGGCCCTCTGTATATCAGCGGATTTCGTTCAGCTTCACTCACTGGCTTCGTCAACGTACAAAAAGTTTGTATTCAGCTGCGGTGACTTCAATTCGATCTCAACTGAATTAAATAACATAAAATGGCCTAACGAATTCAGCAGTAGGTCACTAGAAGACGCTGTAAGTTTCTTTTATGATATTATCAACAAGTTATGCTCGAAATATATCCCATCTAAAACAGTTGCCCCACAAACTAAATATCCACTATGGTACAAGACACCACTTATAAAAATACTCAAAGAAAAGTCCAAATTTCACTCTAAATTCAAAAAATATAATAATCTCTCTGACTACGAATCCTTCATTTTACTAAGAGAAAGAGCTAAAACCCTAGAGAGTGATATGTTCGCAGATTACATCTTGAAAATCGAGGATAATATTCTCAAAAATCCGAAAGCATTCTGGTCTTACGTAAAAAGTAAAAAACAATCAAACTGCTATCCAGCAGTTTTAAGATACGGGCAGCACTCTTCGGGTGACGGTGAGGAAATTTGCAACTACTTCTGTGATTATTTTAACTCGAATTTCTTACAAAATACTAGCAGTACCTCTAACAATCTAGTCACGGACTCTGGGGTAGATGCTATAACGGATATAGGCTCCATTGAGATACAAGAGGACGAAGTCTTCAAATTACTCAAGACCCTTAATCTTAATAAAACTGCTGGGCCGGATAACATACCCCCAATCCTCATAGTTAGATGTGCTGCCGACCTCACAATACCACTTTCTTTATTGTACAAACGCTCGTTAAACGAAGGATTGGTGCCTAAGTTGTGGAAGTCGGCGTTCATCACGCCAATCCACAAAAAGGGCCCTAAATACATGGTAGAAAACTACAGGCCCATCTCAAAATTGTGTATATTTGCTAAAGTGTTAGAAAGAATTGTTTATAGACAACTGTACAGCTCACTCAAACACAATTTCAGTGAACATCAGCACGGGTTCCTGAGTGGTCGCTCCACCACTACTAACCTTCTCGTCTGCAGTAACTATATCTCCGAGTGTATGTCTCATAAACATCAAGTCGACGTGATATACACCGATTACAGTAAGGCTTTCGATCGAATTGACCATGAACTGCTTTTGCGCAAACTTTCCGCCATGGGTATCAGAGGTGACCTCTTCAGATGGTTCTCCTCTTATGTTAAGAACAGATGTCAAACAGTTGTTCTCAATGGGTTTAAATCTAGAGCATATTATGTTCCATCTGGGGCTCCTCAGGGCTCGTTATTAGCTCCGCTTTTGTTTATTGTCTTTATCAACGACATCTCAAGTTGTTTTACCAATTCTAAAATTCTCCTTTATGCCGATGACATGAAGATCTTGTGTCCTATTACTACTAAAGTTGATGCTCTTGCACTCCAAACAGATCTGGACAGATTTTCTAACTACTGTAAGTTAAATAAACTACAATTAAATATTTCTAAATGCTATGCATGCACCTTTACCCGTAAACATGTACCTATTCTGCATAATTACAAACTGAATGGATCTAGTGTTGAGAGAGTAAACTCAATCAAAGACTTAGGCCTAATTTTTGACTCTAAGTTCATATTCGACCAACACATAGAAAATATAGTCAAACGAGCCTTTAAGGCATTAGGTTTTATTATGCGATTATCGGCAGACTTCAAAAGTATTAAAACAATCAAAATTCTATATTGCACGTTTGTCCGCAGTCACCTCGAATTTTCCTCACAGGTCTGGAATCCTCATTACAACGTCTACGTAGATCTGATCGAAGGTATTCAGAGGAAATTTGTAAGGTATATTCAATACCGCTCTAAATCGTACCATCAAAATTATACGACACGTTGCAGAAAATTTCACCTGCTACCACTGCACATACGTAGACGCGTGGCTGATCAATCTTTGCTTTTCGGTCTTGTAAACGGTTCAGTTGACTGTCCTGAGCTATTGGGTAAAATTGGACTATGCGTTCATCACTCTTTCTTAAGAAAACCGCGACTTCTTCATGTTCCCATAGTAAATTCCAACTATCGTCAAAATTCTTTTCTCATTAGAGCCTGCAGAGACTTCAATGTGATCTCGCAGTCTCACAACGAAGTAGACTTATTCAACACCAGCATACCAAAACTCAAAAGGATTCTGAGCAATGCCTTCTTTGAAAGATGAATGAGTAGTGTACCTGTTTTTTTCTGTCTATTGTATTTCATTTACACCTTGTATTCTTGTTACAAGATTTGTATTTACACGTAAAAACTTGTAATTGGCCTTCTTGTACCTACTTCTGTTTTAATTTCACTGTAATAGCTGTAAGTTTTTTTCTAAAAGAATAAAATAAAATAAAAATAAAATCAAAATTAAAGTTGTTATTAAAAAATGTAATTATTAACTGGAACATGGTATTATCACATAGGAGATTTATAAAAAGAAATTAACAAGTTTTTATTAAGTTGTCATTCTGACAAGTTTTCAGTCTCATAACTTCAAACTTATTATTTTGGTAAGTACAAATAACAAAAGATAAACATTTTAAAAATAATCTAATAATCAAAAACTATATAACTAAATATAAAATCTTTGAATGATTTTATATTTTAGGAACTAGATAATTCAGTCTTCACATTAAATCAACTCTTGACTTCTTAAATGTTTCAATTTTTAACGTAGGTGAATGTTAGGCGCAACACGAATAGGGAAGATGTAAGTGGAGTTACGAAACTTAGTCCCAGTGACTTTAGGCGGTGGTAAAATAACTTTGATGTCCTTTAGCTCCACTTCTGCCATATCTGGCTCTAATGGCATTTTAAATTTCATGTTTTCTTTATTTATCAATCGCATGAACAAAACTTCAAATTTGTTGCCTCTTGCTACCTCAATAATCTTGGCTATGTAGAAAATTGTTATTTTTACTACAAAAGAAACCAAAACGTATTCACCCACGATTGGCTTTCTTTCAAGCTTTTCAAAGTTACCTCTAATCCACTTCATATTGTCTTCATCATCTGATTCATTTAAATCACTTATTTCTGACTCACTTAATTCTATTATCATGTCTGTTTCTTCGCCAGAACTCGACTCCACAACCTCTTTTTTAGATTTCTTATTTTTAGATTTATTTCTTGCAGGTTCTTTCAATACTGGTTTATTTTTCCCTTTCGTCTTACTGTATTTTAAATCTGTATTTTTATCGGACAACACGGCACGTTTTGTTTGCTCCACTTTTATTTTCCTCTCTTTTTCTTTCTTTCTGTTTTCGATTTCCTTTTTTTCTGGAGTATCTGTTGCTATCATAGTTTTTCCACTCTTTCTAATTTTTCTATTATTAGCTCTCGGTCCGGCTTTTAAAGGCGGCATGAAATGTTTTGGAGATTTAAATTCTTGAGTCACAACAGGGGCAGCTAATGGTGAACTAGGAATAGCTACGATTGAAACCGGAGCAGTTACAACTTCTGAAGGTATAGTTTCGTGTTGAGAAAGGTAAGGTAAGAGTTGTTGAGTATTTTCCTGAAGGGTATCCAGAAGTGATGGACTTTGAGCGTCCCTTAGTATGTCACCGTCGTTGTTATCATTACTATATAAGGATGGAGTTCTAGAATTTAGTCTGTTTGAAGGTTCCTGTACAATAGAAATGTCTAACGATGGTTTAACGTTTGTAATTTTTGATCTATTAGTCTCATTGTCGTCATCAGAATATAAAGAAGGAGTTTTAGAATCAGGTCTATTTGCATTAGAAATTTCCAATGTTGGCGCATCGCATGTGGGTTCTGGTCTATCAGTTACATCGGAAGGCAAAAAATCTATTTCAGTAAAGATAATAGAGTCAAAAGGGAAAATTCCACACTTTCTAAATGCAGAAGCGATATTTGTCGGCGTGATGGATTTGGCATAGGCTGTACCAACGCACTCTGCAACATTATAAATTATCAATGGCTTGCCAGGATTCCGCATCATCCATGAATCGATGGCAGCATTATAATAAACCTTAAAAGGTCCCAGCAAACCTACATCCAATGGTTGCAGTTTAGATGTGGTGTGTGGAGGAAGCGTAAGCACAGTAACACCAGATTTTTTTGCTAAGTCCAGCGCTTCAATGGACAAATGCGACTCGTGGTTATCGAGGATGAGTAAAGATGGATTGTCAAGACTGGACGATGAAAATTTTATGAAGTGCTTCATTACTTCCACAAACAGTTCTGAAGTCATCCAACCAGATTTATGAGCTAACCCGAGTGATCCTGGAGGCGCGCCTGTCATCATAAAATCTTTGAAGTTTTTCCGCGGGAAGACTAAAACGGGCGGTAAAGCTTCTCCTCGGGCACAAACAATGGCACATGTTGTTACCAGGGTACCTTTTTCACCACTGGTGACTTTTGCAATGTTATGTTTCCCTTTTGGAGCGATTACTTTTTGAGAACGCTGCACTGTAGTAGTTCCAGTTGCATCTAAATTATAGAGACGACAACCGTTCCCGAATGAAGGATGGCGCTCCATTGCACGCTTCAAATTGTCAAAAAAGCTGTTACAGTCGTCCTGTTGAATGATGTTGCGCGTGCGAGGCTGCAACTTTCTGGCTTCTTTAGGGATAGTCCTGAATGTCTGGTTCTAAAGGATCGCAGCCATTCTTTTCCCGCAATTTGATCCCGCTTCCAACCTTCTGGCATGGGAATTTGGTTTATCACTGCCATCTGGTATGCAACTTTTCGACACTCTGTAGCAGTAAGCCCATAAAATTTTAAGGCGCATTCTTCAAAATAATCTTTCAGAGCATTTTCCTGATTTTGTGTAAAAATTTTTTTGTTCTCATAATTAGGTGTCAATCTTGTGTCAATCAGATTTTCTGCAGTAATACTTAAGTTTTTAGAAACATAACGACGTAGTGTAGGATATGCAATGTGGCATTCTTTAGCCGCCTTTCGTATACTAACTCCATTTCTATGCAAACGCAGGGCTTTTAACATATTTTCGGACGTGTGATCGCCTTTTTTTCTAATCGTCCTTTTCGGTGGCGCCATTCTAAAAAAGATGAGTATCTATACTATAGGCCGACCGTTTAACTCGCGTATCACGGTATAACGGTAAGAAGGGAGCGGGGGGAGATTCTACCGGGTGGGTGAGCGGGGCGTGCGCGTGAGGACCGCTTAGGCGATACGCGAGTTAAACGGTCGACGGTCGGGCTATATTAGCTACATAAACAGGTACCTACCTAAAATAAAATTCACTCGTTAAAAAATAAAAGCTTCGCACTAGAATTCCCTATATCATGTGGGACACAAAAACAAACAAGCAAACACCTAGACACACATTTAAATTCATCATTTAATATCCGGGGATTGAACCCGGCAACCCTAGCCCAGTATACCAGTATTAAGTATACCATAGTAACCAAATAAATTAACAGTTTGGTTGTCTTACTATGAGCCTTGTTGTGTTGAACTATGAACCATGGTTCATTGCAGGACATACGCCGATGGTTCAACGAAGGACATACCACACTTTTTAAAGAAACCTCAAAATATAACTTATAAAATAAAGTCGTAGGATACTGAACAATAGTGAATTATACCAAGATATTAATGCATATTATGATGTGACAACGAAAGAACTGTTAATATTAATAAGATAATTTTGAAAAAAGATCAAATTCAACAAAAAATACTTACTTTTTGGAGTGGTTTTTATAATTTTCACCGCCACGCGTGCGTCCTTCACAGCAAGTAGATGCGAACTGAGCGGTGGGAGAGGGGTACATAAGCGGCTCTTTTAGTAGTATTAGTGCGGAATGGCAACGTCGCGTTTTTGAAATATGGCGGTGGTTGAATGAATCTGCCTGGCTCACTGTAGGACAAGTGACCCTATATTTAAGATTTATAACAACTTTCTCACTTTTTTGTAGTACAAATACAGTTTGTAGTCTATTCGTAGTATTTCAGTTATTTATGCATACCTACATCATGTTCTCTTGTTTATAATACACGCACTTATACGCTATGTCACATTATAGTTACTAAATGTAGGTAATTGCAGGTATAGTAACCTTCAAAAGTTGCTGAACACTAAAATTTAAAGAGGATTATTTACATTTATAGGTGATGAATGAATGAATTTTTATGTTGTTTTATGTAAATTTTTAAGGTGCTTGGAATATATTCTATTGGACTAAAACTGATGGCGACTGTGCTTACTGTACTTTTGTACTATAAGAAAATTGTATGGACTTACCTTTTCAATGTTATTTTTAAACAATCGCGGTGTAAACTCATATTTTTATAACGTCTTCCGTTCGTATTACCTTTTCAATTTTTTGTTATAATTTTTTTTTACCCTATTGTATCCTTATTTTGTCATTATATTTAAAATTAACGTTTGGTCAAATTACAAATTTTCATTTTTGTAACTTATTTTAAAATGTTAGGTCAACATGAGGGGGCCCGATGACTCCTGCAGGAGACTCTATGCGGGGATCGTGCGGTCCATGGCCCTGTATGGGTGCCCAATATGGGCGGAGGCCCTGAGGACCAGAACTGTGCGGATGCTGCGCGCTCCGCAGCGGGTTCTGGCCATCAGGGTCATCCGAGGGTACCGCACGATCTCCTTCGAGGCGGCGAGTCTCCTTGCCGGAACTCCGCCATGGGACCTGGAAGCGAGAGCCCTTTCGCAACTGTACCAGTGGCGAAAGGAGGCGCGGGAGCAGGGATGGAACCCCGAGCCTCGAGAAATCGAGGCCGTGCAGTCCCAGCTCCGCCAGGCCATCGTGGTGGAGTGGAAGGAACGACTTGGGCAACCAAGCGCAGGGCACGCCGCAATAGCGGCGGTAAGGCCCATCATGGAGGATTGGCTGGAGAGGCGACACGGAAGCCTCTCCTACCGACTGACGCAGGTGATCTCAGGGAAGGGGTGCTTCGGGGACCACCTGCATCGGATCAGGAAGGAGCCAACGAGTGAGTGTCATCACTGCGACGCGAGCGAGGACTCAGGGCTGCACACGCTGGCGGACTGCCCGGCGTGGGAGGCGCCGAGGCGTGACCTCGTGGCAGCCATCGGGGTGGGAGTCCTCTCGCTCGGCAGCATGATTGCGGCAATGGTGCGGAGCGCGAGCGCGTGGGCCGCCGCCGCCTCCTTCTGCGAGCATGTAATGCTCGCGAAGGAGGTGGCGGAGCGCGCCCGGGAGAGACTTAGAACTCTCCCGGTCCGCCGAGCCCGCAACTTGCTCGCCGCGCGTCGCAGGCAACTCAGGCGCCGGAGGTCGCTTAACGACCTCCGTCCTCCATGAGCGCAGGCCTGGGGGTGGCGGGTGAGGCCACCTGTCACCCCAGCAGAAGCAGGCCGGGACGGTGGGGCGACTAGCGCCCCTCCCCCAAACCGGGGCAAGACGGGGACACCGTGGTTCCCAAACCCGAGGGGGCCATTTCGAAACCGGAGATGGCCCAGGGTCAGTCGGGGTGCGAGGGATATGCTCTATGGGCAACCTTACACCCCGGCGTCTGTAGACCCGAGACGGCGTGCGGTTTTAGTCGGTTCAAGCCCGACATAACCGCCCCCGCTGGCACGCGGGGGGGTATCCGAAGGGATTTCCGCACGAAAAAAAAAAAAAAAAAAAGGTATTCTTATTTTGAATACTTGCCCAGGCATATAAATAAGCTAATAGACTGGTCATTTTGTATTTAGGTACTTTTATATTTATCTAGCACAACTGGCAGGTGGATAACGGTTATTGTTAAATAGAGTAAAATATAAATATATTGTATTTATTTAATATACATCACACACACACACACACACACGCGCGCGCAAACACATACACACACACACAAACACAAAGCTATAATATATATCTTCATATTATTCATCTATTATTTGTTATTTCTAGATACATGACAGATACTGATTGTAGCAGTGACACTGATACTTTTTTGACAGCCAACAGTAGTGACAACAGTTTCGTAACTGCGCTTTCATTGTCTGATTTCTTGTCACTCATTTTTCTGATGTACCTAAGAATTTCAATGCTGTCCATATCAATGCCCAAAGTGTTCCGGCACATTTTCTGGATATGCTAGCAAGTTTCGGAAGCAAGGATATTCTTGTCTCTGAGTCATGGTTGAAGCCATGTCTACCTACATCTTCATACTCCCTTCCCGGTTTTCACCTTATCAGGAATGATCGTGAGGGATGCGAAGCTGGTGGTGTTGCTATTTTTATACGCACATATATTCCTTACACTATTATTGATATGTCAGCACAACCACCTCCGCCTAATGAGGGTGAACATTTGTTCCTGGAAATAGAACTCCACCATACCAAAATCCTTCTTGGAGTATACTACTGTCCCTCAATGACTATTAACTTCTTTCAATGTTTTGAAAATCTTTTAGACAATCTTGTTCCTTCTTATGCCCAAACCAAAATCATGGGTGATTTTAACACATGCCTATTAAAGAACGATCAACGCTCTTCTACATTTTCCGCTATTTCACAATCACATAACCTTTGCCTTCTTCCTCTTAATGCAACTCATCACCGTCCTAACTGTAAACAGTCACTTCTAGATCTAATTTTAGTTTCCTCTAGAGAACTTGTAGCTAAACACGGTCAGTGCACTGCAGACGCCTTTTCTTACCACGATCTCCTCTTTCTATCCTATAAGGTTCGTCCTCCTAGGGCTAAACCGAAAATCCTTCTACAACGTAATTTTGGTGGCATGGATGTTGAACATTTACGTGCGGATGCCAATAATATTGACTGGACCCCACTTCTTACTTCAGTTTCAATTGATCATCAAGTGAATTATTTTTCATCCAGTCTTGTCCAACTCTATGATAAGCATGCACCAGTTCGACCAGTGAAAATTAAGCATAATCCGGCTCCGTGGCTTACTCATAGCATTAAGTCACTTATGGCAAAAAAAAATGCCGCTAAATGTAAATACAAAATGCGCCCCACTGCACTGAATTGGGATAAGTACTCCTCTGTACGGAATCACTGCAATAAGGTGTGTAGAGATGCACAACGCCAACATATCCACAACTCAGTACAAAATGAAGATCCGACTAAGGTCTGGAAGTTTCTTAGAACATTGGGTGTTGGCAAAACACAACAAGATTCAATTCCAAAAAGTATAAATATTGACCTGCTCAATCAACACTTCTCAGCTTCTTCCAACTTTGATAGGAATACTAAGGTGAATACAATCAACTCTCTTTCATCTCTGCCAACATTCAACTACTCACCGTTTATTTTTAATCAACTCACCACTTGTGATGTTAAAAAAGCTATTATGAGTATCACGTCCAACGCGGTTGGAAATGATAATGTTAGCCGTAAAATGATTATTCCTATCCTTGACGAGATTATTCCAATCATTTGCTATATTCTTAATTTCTCCTTAACCAGTAACACCTTCCCAAATATATGGAAAGAAGCTCAAATTACTCCTTTACCAAAAAAGCTAAAACCCTCATCCTTTTCTGACTATCGCCCAATTTCTATTTTACCATTCCTCTCTAAAGTCTTAGAGCGCCTTGTTCATGGTCAACTTAGTGCCTTCCTTTGTAAGAACAATCTCCTTAATCCTTTCCAGTCCGGTTTCCGTCCTGGTCATAGTACTACCACAGCTCTGGTCAATATTACGGAAGATATCAGATCAGGCATGGAAAACGCAAATCTTACTGTCCTTGCTTTGTTAGATTTTTCCAATGCATTCAATACGGTGGACTCGGACGTTTTACTCTGTTTATGCCGATTGCTTAACATATCTCCAATGGTGATTGATTGACTTCGTGGTTACCTGTGCGGCCGCCGACAACGTATTCGTATTGAAAACACTTTCTCTTCCTGGTGTGATACATGTGTTGGTGTGCCCCAGGGTGGTGTTCTTTCTCCTTTACTCTTCGCAATATTCATAAATTCAATTTCTAGTAAACTTCTTTCATCCTACCACCTTTATGCAGATGATCTCCAGATATACTCCCAATCGCAATTGGGACAGTTATCAGATGCTATTGAAACAGTCAATAAGGATCTAGTTAGTATAGGTAACTGGAGTAAATCACATGGACTTAAAATCAACACCACTAAGACCCAGGTGTTAGCGACGCTCATAAAACCTTTTTTGTATATAAACTACATTCTATGTTCTAAACTTCTTTTAAAATTATATACACCGTCTTTTGGTTTTTTCCTTCACTTCTCTCTGTATTTTTGCCAATAAATGTGCCTTTTTTACAAACTAGTATTGTGATCATTTTATTTACTCGGCTACATAAGCAACAAGTTGGTCCTTCGAGCCGGATTATTATGTTCCACACGCCTCCGCACAAAATGGTTAATACGCGGAGTATGTTGCGTAAGGAACAACAGGATGGCCGCGCGCAAGAAGAGCCGAGTCATGCAATACGTGACGACACAATACGAGTTCTGCCGGTAGAAGAAGCCTGCAGCGCGACGTTGCCGGGCGGTAACATCAAGTCCAAACCACCGCCGCAACCAAGTGTTGGAGAAAAAACTGTGAGTATTAAATCTTGCAACCTATCGAGATCTTCAGCGCGTGTGAGGAAAGCGCAAATGGTCTTAAAAGCTGAAAAGCTAAAGGCAAAAATACAAATTGATTTGATCGACAAGCAGCTAGCGGCTGACCTAGCTGACCTACAGAGTGAAGTCGACGAAGAATACAGTCCACTAATGAGTCCTGATATCAATGTTGAGAAATGGGTGGAAAGCGGTTACCTTGAACCGCACGGTCTGAAACCTTTACAGACGGACCAACCATTCGACCATGAGCGCCCTATGCCTACAGTGGCAAAGGCAACTGCACCCGGTAACATTGACAGCGCACCGTATGTAGCTCAGATTACACACGACAGCGAAGACACGCTGAAAAGTCTGGCAAACGCGCTGAAAGAAGTTGCTATCGCGGCTGTGAATGGTAAGTCTGATACCAAGCTGCTTAGTCGCTTGAGCACGCCTAGAGACTTACCAGAGTATTCCGGTGACCCGTTGGGGTGGCTACATTTTAAGCACGCCTATTATGAATCTACAACATTGTGTCATTTCACACCTGAGGAAAACTTATGGCGTTTACGAAAATGCCTGCGAGGTCCGGCCAAAGAAGCGGTCACTGCCTTGCTCATCAGTGCATCCTCACCTGATACGATAATGTCAACTCTCCAGTTACGCTTCGGTAACCCTGATTACATACTTTGTAAAATAGTGAGTGACATTAAGAAATTACAACCAATGTGCAGTGAATATCACAAAGATATTGTAGCGTTCGCAGTGAAAATACAGAACTTTGTTGAAGCTGTACGGTCGGTCGAGAGGAGTACCTACAAGGTATGGAGATTACTACCATTATCTTATCGAAGCTCCCGACTGTACTACTTTCCAAATGGTCAGATTATAGCTACCCATTGATGACTACAGAACATAAGTCCCGTCTAGTATTATTGTCTGATTTTCTACAAAATGAAGCCATTAAGATGTCCCATACTGCTAGTACGCTTCATTTTACAAATACGCGAGGTGATTTTGTATTACAGCAAGATAGAAACCATGACGGTAATACAAGAGGGAAACAAGCGTACAAACGCAATATTGTTGCATACTGAAAATGTTCATCAACCTTCCAAGTGTACATTTTGTCGTACTGGTACTCACAACTTAACCAAATGTAAAGAGTTCAAACGTGCGTTACGGAAAGTGAGATGGCAGCATGTGAAAAACAGAAGGATCTGTTTTAAATGCTTGGTAGCACGTCACGACAAGACGACGTGCCCCTCACCCGCCTGCGACGAGGATGGTTACGGGCAGCCCCATCATCGCCTCCTGCATTATCCCGTACGTACGAACAACGGCTCGGAGCGTCATCGTCAGGTGCCAACGCCGCAGTCGCGGCAGGAGGAGGAGGTGCAGACACCGCCGAACGCGACCTCTTCTAACATGGAATCCGTGACACAAATAAACTCTAATAATAATTCAGTGTTATTAAAAGTTGTGCCGATATCTATACGCGGACCGAACGGTATAATTAACACTAGTGCATTGTGTGACGATGGTAGTACCATAAGCTTAATAAGCTCTGCACTAGCCGAGCGCGCTGGTTTGCGAGGACAGTCGCAGACGTTGCGCGTACGTGAAGCATGGGAGAATATGGAACTGGTATGTGATGCAACCGTAATGAATGTGGACCTTATTAGTGCTAACAATAAGGTTCATTCTATTAGACTAAAAAGTGTTCAAAGCTTGAATTTACCCTATAATGATTGTTTACCTACTGTAAATTATGATAAATATCCCCATTTAATGTCTTTAAAAGATAACTTATGTGTATCAAATTTGAAACCCGAAATTCTTATTGGGCAAGACAATTGCCATTTATTGTTACCTTTAGAAGTAAGAGTAGGGAAATTATATGAGCCGTGTGCTACACTCTCTTCCCTAGGTTGGTGTTTACATGGTAGCGTACGGCTGCCGCGCGCCGCCTCCAGACGCCAGCGTAATTCATTTCTGGTTCACTCGACCTTGTGTGTATCGTCGAACGAGGGTGAAGGCGAGTCTAGCGTTGCAACCGACCTTAAGCTACGAGATCTGCACGATATGGTAAGGCGTTCATTTTTATTAGATTCCGTAGGGATTTCTAGCAAACCTCGCCAGAACATGAATGACGTCAGAGCAGTCTCACAGCTGGAACAGTCAGCCAAACTTGTAAATGGTCGCTGGGTTGTAAGTCTACCATGGCGAGATGAGAGTCGCAAGATGCCGAACTCCTACTTCAACGCTTTGAAACGATTATCAGGTATAGAAAGGAAAATGAGTAAGGATAAGGGCTTTGCAGAAAGATACAGGGAGCGTATTCAGCATTTATTAGAGAATGACTTTGCTCGGGAGCTGCACGACACAACACCTACAACGAAGACGTGGTACTTACCGCACTTTGGGGTAGACAACCCTAACAAAAAGAAACTCCGTTTGGTGTTCGATGCTGCTGCTGAGGTGGATGGTCTAAGTCTTAATAGTTTCTTATTTACAGGGCCGGAATTGTTGTCATCTCTCTTCGGAGTGTTATTACGTTTCAGGCAGAATAAAATCGGTGTTATGGGTGATATAAAGGACATGTTCCTGAGGGTAAAAATACATGCTGATGATCAGCAAGCACTTCGGTTTCTCTGGAGGGATAGTCCCACTTCACCATTAAGAACCTTTGTTATGACTTCGCTTATCTTCGGCGCTAACTGTTCTCCGTTTGTCGCACAGTTTATTAAAAATAAAAATGCACTTCGCTATGAGTCTACACTGCCGGCCGCCGTGAATGCTATACTACACTCACATTATATGGATGACTACATCGACAGTCTGCCTGATGATGCGACCGCCATTGAAATGGTAAGTAATGTCATACGTATTCATCGGGATGGTGGATTTGAAATTCGCAATTGGACGAGTAACAGTCTGCAGGTGTTGGACAGCGTACCAAAAGAAAGTCTTGGCCCGGCATCGGTGAAGCTCAAGACAAGACAGCAGTACGAAGGAGAGAGGACACTGGGTCTTATATGGTGTCCCCGAGAGGATGAACTCGGTTTTGACCTATCACTTAAGAAAATCCCTCC
Source organism: Cybosia mesomella (assembly GCA_946251805.1). Classification (NCBI taxonomy): domain Eukaryota; kingdom Metazoa; phylum Arthropoda; class Insecta; order Lepidoptera; family Erebidae; genus Cybosia; species Cybosia mesomella. Next base: position 19,169,243 of record OX276390.1, on the reverse strand, counting down.
GAACATTATAGAAAACAAACACCGCCCTACAAAGCGAATGATGTTGCGAATTATTATGTCTATTTTTGATATTCTAGGACTTTTAGCACCATTCACGGTACAGGGGCGCAGCATGTTACAAGATGTGTGGCGTTTAAATATCGGATGGGACGACGTCATACCTGATATTATTTACGATAAGTGGTGCGTATGGCTGGATTTATTACAGGACATGTCTCAGGTACGCTTACCTAGATGCTATATGTTTGCATGTTCGAGTGAAGCAGCTGTCACCGAATCAAAAGCGGAGGTCGTACGTAGACAGGGAGACGTGCAGGTAGCTACCCCCTCAATAACCTCCGCTTACCCGAAACTCATACAAGGTGAGTATAGGCCGTATTATAATAATTTACAGTTACACTTATTTAGCGATGCGTAATCAAAGGCTATGTGTGCGGTGGCTTATTGGCGCTGGACACATAATGGTAAGTTTAATGTAGCCTTTGTAGCTAGCAAGTGCCGCGTCGTGGGTTTGAAGCCGGTAACCGTGCCGCGTTGCAAGCTTCAAGCAGCTCTACTGTCAGCAAGGTTGGCTGACACTATTTTAAAAGAGCATCAAATGGAACCACAGCGCAGATTTTTTTGGTGTGACTCTACAGTAGTCTTACAGTGGATTAAAAACACCACACGTACGTATAAAGTCTTTGAAGCTAATCGTTTAGGTGAAATAGATGAATTTACGCGACCAAACGAATGGAGATACGTGTCTACGACGATGAATATAGCAGATCTGGCTACGAGAGAGGATTTCGATCGTTCACTTTTTCAAAGTGAGTGGATCACTGGTCCTACATTTTTATATAACAACGAAGAGTCGTGGACGTCTGATATTTGCCATCAGGCGGTACAATCTGCAACGCCTGTTGATCATGTTTTCGTTACACAAAATTTAGTGATTAACTTACCCGTGCCTGACCCTCAGCGATTCTCATCGTGGTTGAAGCTGTTGCGCGTCACTACTTACGTTCTGAAATTCATTAAGAGATGTCGGAAAATAACTTGTGACATAGACTGTACAACGATGGAAGAGGCCGAACGCTTGCTTCTAAGACAGAGCCAGTACGAGACGTTTCCCGATGAGCTATCGGCGATAAGAAATGGTAAAGCGTTAGCACGTAGTAGTAAGTTACTTAGTTTATCTCCTTACCTTGATGAATACGGTGTTCTTCGAGTAGGCGGCCGCGCTGATGCTACACTTGATGTATCTCTGGAAGCTAAGAGGCCGGTCATATTATACGGTAAGCATCCCATACCTCAGCTCATCATACGTCATTACCATGTTAAAGCAGCACATGGGAATCAAGAAAGCGTCGTGAACCAGGTGAAACAAATGTATTGGATAGTAACACTGAGACCTGCGGTGAAACTTGTCGCTTCTAGGTGTTTATTTTGTCGCATAAGGAAGGCGCAGCCGTTGATACCGAGGATGGGTGACTTGCCTGAGGCACGGATGGCTCATCATCAGCGGCCGTTCACGTTCTGCGGATAAGATCTTTTTGGTCCTATGGAGGTTGCCGTGGGTAGACGTAGAGAGAAGCGATATGGTGCTTTATTCACATGCCTTACAGTGCGAGCTGTACATATTGAGCTAGTGTCGTCACTCACCGCAGATTCCCTCATAATGGCGATTAGAAGAATGGCTGCTAGACGTGGCTGGCCACGACATCTATATTCTGATAATGGTACCAACCTACGATGCGCTGATAGGAAATTGAATAGATCAACTCAAGAGTTGAAGGCCCTTAAGGTTGAGGGGATGAATAATGGAATGGAGTTTCACTTCATTCCACCGGCAAGTCCACACTGGGGTGGGGCTTGGGAGCGTCTCATCCGCAGTGTAAAAACTTCACTGCGCGTAGTTTTAAACGAGCGCGCCCCTCGAATCGAGAGGAGGTCTACTTACTGTCTACTTTGTTGGCTGAGGTAGAAAATATAGTTAACAGTCGGCCGCTGTCTCATGTCTCGGTAGAAGCTGGTAGCGTGGAAACTTTAACTCCAAATCATTTTCTTTTAGGCACCGCCTCCAGTTTACCCGTTATCGGCGTTTTTGATGACTCTGATCTACACCTGCGAAATCTTTGGCGCAAGACACAAATTTTAGCAGATATGTTTTGGCAGAGGTGGCTCAAGGAAATATTCCCTGAACTATTACCTCGTCGGAAGTGGACTGCAGATCAGAAGCCTCTTCAGGTTTGCGATCTCGTGCTTATTGTAGATCCTAGCTCCCATAGGAACTCGTGGCCTAAGGGGCTGATCGAACAGGTCTTTCCGGGGAAAGATGGGCGTATAAGGTTGGTCGAGGTGAGAACCCAAACTGGCGTTTTGAGGCGTTCAGCGGCGCGTGTGGTTCCTATAGACCTCAGTTATTGAGTGCTGAGACAGCACTAGGGTGGGGAGTGTTAGCGACGCTCATAAAACCTTTTTTGTATATAAACTACATTCTATGTTCTAAACTTCTTTTAAAATTATATACACCGTCTTTTGGTTTTTTCCTTCACTTCTCTCTGTATTTTTGCCAATCAATGTGCCATTTTTACAAACTAGTATTGTGATCATTTTATTTACTCGGCTACATAAGCAACACCAGGTGATCATTGTTGGTAGCTCTAGGCTGAGCTGTAAAGTTGGCAGTTCACAATTATCACAGGTTGTTTTTGACGGCACGGTAATACCAATTAGTGATAAGGTTAGGAACCTGGGGATACTTACTGACTCAAATCTTCCTTGGGATCCTCAGTTACAGGAAGTAAGACGGAAAATCTTTGCGTCGTCAGGATCTCTGCGTACCGTAAACAGTTAAATTGGTTACCGATACGCCTTCGCCGGAATGCACATTTTCTCTCTTTATTATATAGTATATTGTTTAATCCTTCTACACCTTCCTATCTTAAAGAACGCTTTGAGTACTTGCACCACACGCATGGGAAAACTTTGAGGTCATCAGGAAACTTACGGTTAAAAATGCCAGCGCATTCCACTAATTTCCTCGACAAGTCTTTTACCATACAGGCTATTCGGTTGTGGAATGCATTACCAGTACAAATAAGACGTTCTCAGACAATGCAAGCATTTAAGACCGCTGTCAAAAATTATTATTTAAGTTTATAATATTTGTAGGAGTCGATTGAGTATCACGTCCCTCACATTGTTTACACTACACACTATTTTATTATAAGTATCTACATATTATATTTTACTATACATTATGTATTTATTTAATATAATTATTCCTAGTCACTACAACTACACCACTAGTTATTTACTCTAGCTCAACTAGATCCATACCAAGGTTGTCTGGAAGAGATCGCTTTAAGCGATAAGACCGCCCATTGTACATAATTAATATATATATAGCTGCTTGTGCTGATTCACTGACTCACTCATTGATCACCTCTCCTGAACAATTTTGTATGAAATTTTTTTTTTCACTGATGGTTTCGTATAGAGGATAAAAATTCATTCGGAGGAAAAATATGGAGAGAGCTGATGATTGAGGCTTTTGGAGACGGGTGAAGAGCATGCTTAAGGTATTGAACATAGGTTGGGGGTGCTTGAGCAAATGTCACTCGAAACGTCATTCAATTGCCAGGGACCTGAAAAAAAATTCAAAATGGCGAAAAAAACAATGGCCGCCATACAAATTTCGTCGGTGTCCATCTCGGAGAGTATAAAAGATGGAAGAGTCGTTTCTTCGCAAAAGATGACGTAAAAAAAGTATCAAAAAGTAGTAGTATAAGTATGGCGAATATTGAATAGACTACAAGTTTTGAACTATGCAAGACTTTGATTATGGTTTCTTTTTAAAATGTTTTTGTGGAAGAACTCCTAATCAGAAATATGTAGATAGATGATGATCGAGGGTTTGGAAGTTGGGTGAGGAGCACGGCCAGGGTATTAAACATAGGTGAGAGCTGCTCAAACAAAAAATACTTGGAACCTCATCCAATTGGCAGTGAGCTGAAAAATTTTTCAAAATGGAGAAAAAAAGATGGCCGCCATACAAATTTCGTCGGTGTCTATCTCGGAGAGTATAAAAGATAGAAGAGTGGTTTCTTAGCAAAAGATGATCAGGACCTGAAGGTCTACTCAATGAACAGAAACAAAATTCAAGATGGCGGAATTTATTTTTCCACACAAAATATATGGAGAATATTGAAGAGACTGCAAGTTGGGCACTATGCAAGACTTTGATATGGTTCCTTTTCAGAATGTTTTTATGGAAGAATTCTCAGTCAGAAATATTTAGATAGATGATGATCGAGGGTTTGGAAGATGGGTGAGGAGCATGGCCAGGGTATTAAAGATAGGTGAGGGCTGCTCAAACAAAAAATACTCGGAACCGCATATTATATATAGCTCGATTACCACTCACTCACTCACTGTCACAATTTTATTGTTCTCCTAGAAGGAGTAATGGGGGATATGGAAGATGTTTGGGAAAAATGTAGAGAGAGCTGAGGTGACTATGGGAAAAATCCCAAATGTCAAAAAATTCAAGATGGCGGCCAACATGGTGGTCGTTTTTGATGACATGGCAACATGGGTGTCATTTTTGAGTAAATCGAGGCTTCTGATTTTGAATTTTTGAAAAAAAAAAGTTGAAAAATCCAAGATGGCGGATTGATTTTTTTATGTAACACTCGCGAGCTGCTTGCAGCTCGCGCACCGCGCAAAATACTAGTTATATTATATAGCTAAGTTAAGCAATTGTGAAATTTCTTTGTTGGTGTACAATAAAGTAATTCTATTCTATTCTATTCTATTATACAATAGATTACAAAAATTATAAAAGATTTCACTTCCCTTTAGATATGTTATCCACCGCCGCAATTGTTCCAAGTCCAAAGAACGCGAAGGGCGTATTAACTTAGTTTTTACAAAGAGATAACTATCTCGATTATTAATTTTCACCAATTAATCAACATTCAAACAACAAAATCTGTTCTTTCAAAGCGCGTGGCACAGCCAAAACCAAATAAGCGCGGACACTTGATATAACAACGTGCTAATATCAAGAACTTTTCAAAGCGACTCCACACTGTACTCCGCGCTCAACTCGCAATGCACCAGCGTCAAGCTCACGTACAATAATGCGCGGGTACGTAAAGAAAAAATATGATTGATGTTGGTCCTATCAATACGCGGTACCAACATCAAAACAAAATGCAACAAAGATTAAAACTAAACAATCCCCCGTCACGAACCGAAGTCATTTCGGGTCGCGACGGGGCATTGTTCAGAGTTCTTCAAACGAGAGTATAGTCTCACTAATAACACGACGCAAATGCGTTTTCGCGGATTTAACAACGGCTTCAAATATACCGCCCCAATGTGGGCAAACCGGAGGGCTAAATTTCCAAGTGATACCCCGGAGAGTCATCTCGCGACCCAATGCGCCCTTTTGACTATCAAGAAATCCGTAAACCTCTTTTAAATAATTGTTTGTGCCGTGAAAGTTGGTCCCATTGTAGGATCGGATCAAAGATGGGCTCCCCGTCGGGACACAAATCGGCTTAGGGCCGCTACGAAGGCTTCTGTAATGAGCGCGGACACCACTTCCAAGTGAACAGCCTTAGTGGCCAAACAAACGAACACACACAGAGGCATCTTCAGAGACTTAGAATTACGAAGCTGCGAAGCTTTAACCCAAAACGGACCAGCGAAGTCTGTGTCAACTGAAGCAAATGGACGACATTTAGTTCAAATGATAACATGGCAAACAACGGAAAACAACTCCCCTAACAAGACGTCTGGCTGACAAGATCCAAAATTCTCGCTGCAAAAGGGCCAATAACGAATTACAGCCAGCGTGGGAGTTTTTAATATGGCGGTCCATGACCAACAAACGCACAACTTGCCCATCCTTAGCCAAAAGAAGTGGATGACGAGCTCCATGAGCCAAGTCAGCGTTTCGAATTTGGCCACCAACACGTATCAAACCATTGCTGTCCAAAAAGGGATTCAAACGCACAACAGCGCCCTTCAGCTTCAAACGTTCGTCTTTCAAAATTTTAATTTCGGCTGAGAAGTTCTCGGATTGTACGACACGAATCCAGCCAATGAGAGCTTCTTGACGCTTTCTTAGAGTAGGGAATGGTGAAAGTCGTTTGGCTTCACGATTTTTAACATTATAACGCTAACGCCTAATCCAAGCAGTAACGTTCAAGAGCTTATCCAAGGAGCTGTATTTGTTCAGCAAAACTTCAGGATCGAATGGGGGCTCCTTGTCAACCACAGGTAAACCGACAAAACCTAACACAGGTGGTAAAGAAGGCAGCGAAGCGAACTCTTTGGCCAAGTAGAACTATCTCCGTGGAGCCACTTAGGTCTCCACCACAACGGATGATCCAAAATCTGGGAAGGCATGCAACCACGTGACGCGCAATCCGCCGGATTCAAATTACCAGGTACATGGCGCCAAATCAACTTAGCCACAGACGATTGTATAAGCGATACGCGGTTCTCCACAAACACTTCTAAAGTGTGAACAGATGAACGTAACCAGCACAAAACAATCTGGCTATCTGTCCAAGCAAAAATCTCAGAAAAGTCGACAGATAGGCCAAGTGTGGATACAACATGGTTCAAAAGCCGGGTCAAAAGAGCAGCGCCGGATAATTCCAATTTAGGAAAAGTCATAAGTGCCCTGATGGGTGCATCTTTACTTTTGGCCACAATAGGAGAAACCAAGACGTTTCCTGCCGTATTTACAGTACGTAGATATACAACCGCGGCATATCCCTTTTCTGAGGCGTCACAAAAGCCATGAAGGCTCGCCCTATATTTTCCAGTAGGCAAAAACCGCCTAGGCAAAAGGATATTATTGATCTCAGGCAAACTAGACACAAATTCCAACCAAGTAAGAAGCAAATCTCCGGAGAGCGGCTCAATTTAATTTCGTCACATAGTCGAAATGAAAAGTAGAGTGTTTACCTCGGGTGAATGTCACCTTTTCACCCTCGAACTATTGGCGCTCTCACTTCGTAATATTCGGGTGAAATGGCTGACTTTCAACCCTTGTGTAACAATCTACTATTTCATCTCTCCTGTTCGGAAAGTTTAATTTTCATGGGTAGATAGCCGGGTGGAAAGTAGCTTATTTCATCCCCAGGGCGGAAAGTATTTTTTTTTTAATTTTAGGATTTGCCATGGAGTTCATGATAATTAAGTTACGTCATAATGCCTTGATATCATGACGCTTTTTTTTATATGGCCGCCTAGATACTCGATTACAATGCAGGGAAATTGAAAACGGTTCCAAAATACCGGTAAAATACCGGTATTTTGGGGTTCCGGTACCTATACCGGAACAGGAACCAGAACCTAAATTGGAACCTTTATTTTATCGGTTCTTTGGCAAAGCGAGTCTAAACTTGTTTTTTGAGGTGCGGTCGGGTGACAGGCGCGATGCAGCGTCCGGCGGAGTGTGAGAAGAGGAGAGTTTGTAGGAAATCACATTTGTATTGGTGTTTGGTGGATCTTCTGTTACCAACGCGCGCGCCAGTCCCTCGTATAAGTATTGATAAAATTATTGTTTTAAAATCACGTAATCTATACACATAAATAAAATTGGAGTGTCTGTGTGTAATATTGAAAGTAACGTTTTTTTACTACATATGTATATGAATATATATATACGGTACATACACCAATATAACATTTTTTACAATTTTTGTCTGTCTGTTTGTTCCGGCTAATCTCTGAAATGACTGGACCGATTTTGACGGGACTTTTATTGGCAGGTAGCTGATCTAATAAGGAGTAACTTGGCTACTTTAATTTTTTTTAAATAATTAGGGCTCCGCGCAAAATAAATAAAACCCAGATCTAAGTCCACGCGAACGAAGTCGCAGGCACAGCTAGTTTAATAATAAATACTAATAGACAAGGACAGAGATGGAGCCGGCGCTGTCGTGCGAGCCAAATCGCGTTGGCTGCCGAATGTCGCCGAATGAACGCAACCACAAACATTGTATTATTAAAACACTGTTTAGCTGCACAAGTCATTTTGAACTGTATTTATTACAAAAATAAAAAGAGTTAACTTTAGACCACACGAATGAAGTAAAACTTTACGTAAACGCATATACGCGTAAGGTAAAGGCACCTTATACCGCCAGTTTAAGCCATGCTCATCTTGACATACACAAAATAAGCACATGTTCAATAACTAGAATATTTTTTTATTATTTTTCAGGTGCTGAAATGAATGATCTTTTTACTCGATTATAGAAATAACTAGCAAGAATAAAAGAAAGAAAAAAAGTTATTTATGAAATGGGCTCAGCCCCTATCACCGACCCCATGCATGTGTAAAACCCTAATACCGATTTTGTGGCACCTATTACCGACTGATAAATAAATGAAACAATTCAAGTTAAATAAAATGCTTCTTTATGTTTAATTACATTATCATTAGGTATTATTAGAAAAAGCAACATTATTTTAAGTAACCAGTTCTTAAAAACTTAAGTTAAAGTTACCTAGTTAAAGTATGTATCAACTGAATATGTATTTGCCTACAGTCGATAACAGAGATAAGTACACCTTTTCATATAAATTTGTATGGAAAGGTGTCTACTTGTCTCCTTTGCCGACTGTACCATGATAAGAAAAAAATAAAAAGAGTAAAAATCTACTATTACAAAACAAATGAACACTCGTGCTTCGAACTAATTTACTATAGAATCATAGTATCAGAGCCCATGATATCAATTCTAGTTCGATCACATTACTATATAGATGATATATATATTATTAGTCGCGTCTTTAGTGGGAGAACACGAAATGACTATGCTGCCAGGCTAAAAACCTGGTGGTGATACGGAAAATCAATTTTAACAAGCTAAAAAATTCGACGTTTTATATGATGAGATTACCAGAAAAAACCAGGATGTGCAAGATAATTAAAATTCTGTGTATTTCTAAACACTGGCGAAAGTGATGGCAGCAATAATTATAATTCGCAAAAAGGTGCCAACGCATTATCGTTCTCAACGATAGATAGACACATTGATGTAACATACTGCTGCCATCACTTTCGCCAGTATTTAGAAATGGCAGCAGTGGCAGTTCATACACACAATTTGAAGATCTTTCATAAATGAGCATGGTAATCTTCTCATATAAGACATCGATTTTGAAATTGATTTTTGGTATCCCCACCAGGTTTTTAGCCTGGCAGCATAGCCATTTCGTGTTCTCCAATTAAATACGCGTCTAATGATACACATTTCATCCGATTATCTGATTGAACTAGGATTGGTGTCACGAGCTCTTATATTGTCCCTATCTAGGTACGTTAATAACTGCAATATTACATGTGGGTCGGTTTTAGGATTTTTCTACGAAAAATCGTAAAACCTGTTACCGACCCATTAAAATTTATATTTAATACGTAATTTTATTACTTTTACGTACATTTATATGGTGCAGTAACCATGAATATTTAATATTTAACATATTTTAACCGTAAAATACATCAATTGACAACTATACATCCTAGGGAAATCAAAACATTTGCACAAGAATAAAATTGATTTTCACAGCTATCGGTACAACTAAACATGACGCTAATAGCTCTAATAAAGCTTGACATACTAAGATATTAAATTGGTATAGCCCACTATTTATTAATAGACGCCTTATAACAAAAAAAATGGAAATTAACATACTTTGTAAAAACCCAACAGTTCCATGGGTTGCATTAGGAATAAAATTGTGAATATGGCTCTTATCACCGCCACTTTTTAATACTGAATTTTAGGCAAATTAAAGCTATATCAAATGTGCGGAATCTTCGGAGCCCGACGAGAAACTAGGTATTAATTTTGAAAATAAAAATTAAATTAAAATTTGAAGTCGCTGGTTTACGCAAACAAGTAAGTAATGAATGAAACATTTGCCTAAAATGACGATTTTATGAATGGGTCGGAGCTTGGTGCCAATTTTAAGGGGTTGGTATTGGGTGCCTTTACCTTACTTACTTTTATTATCCATCTTGGCGACAATCTATGTAGTTGTAAAGTTCCAACACACTTGTGATTATGTTAACAAACAAGGTAGACGCGGAAACATGAATGCCGGCAAAATGACAAAACAACTTGCTTTGTCTGGCTCGGCCGAAGCACGAACATCAATAAATTTCGGTTATTCATTCCCTGCTCCGAACACACATCCCCTCTTCCGTAAGGAACCTTTATGCGGATGACAAGGAACCGGTATAACATCATCCGATTTAAAGGTTCTAGGAACCGGTATTTAGAACCGGTACATCGGAACCCAAACCGGAACCGATACCGGAACCGGAACCGTACCGAAAAGAGGAACCTTTATAAGAACCTAAATGTAGAACCAGAACCGAAATTGGTACCGGTTTTCAATCCCTGTTACAATGTAACCAATAGATTCGATTTTCAAAACTTTTCTAATGTTGACAGTATAGTACGTGAAATAAAACTTTTTTTTTCAGAAGTAAAAAGAAACAGTTTGTTTGCTAAATAATTAGCGGGAAAACGAGATTCAATATAAATAAATACCTTGTGTTAATTGTGGTTAAAAATGGTCTCGGAAAGTGATTCCAGTGACATGGATATTAATTTAACTCTCGATGAGATTGAAGGACAGGCAAAAGCTGTTGTTATTAATCCATTTTCAAATTGTTCTAATTTTACTTTAAATTTTAACTGATAATCAATATACATATGTACCTGTTTCATTAAATGTGTGTGTAGTATTTTAATTTCCCCACATAGTCGAAATGAAAAGTAGAGTGTTTACCTCGGGTGAATGTCACCATTTCACCCTCGAAGTATTGGCGCTCTCACTTGGCTGACTTTCAACCCTTGTAACAATGTACTATTTTACTTTCACTCGTTTTCTATTAGTACCATCATATTCCGAAAATGACAACTTCCTAAAATGACAACTATTTTAGGAAGTTGTCGTTTTCGGAAGTTGTCATTTTAGGAAGATGTCGTTCTCAGCGTGAGGGGTACTTAGTTGCTTTTTTTATACAAACAAACCCTTCTTATACCTATTCCCGCGCAATTATTAACAAGGACGCACCTTCATTCATAAATTGTCAACGAATTACCAAAGCGCTAATAATGTTTTTAGTGAAAAAGATCACAGAAACCTTAATTGTAACCGGTATAGCAATTTGGACATCTCAAAATGGTACCATAGATTATTCCAAGTAACCCCCTTTCGGGTCCAAAACTAATATAAATTCAGCGTGTATAGGGAAGTAGGGACGAAAAGTAGGACAATTTTCTTCCAATTTACAAATAAAATACCTACGGAGTATGAATATAAAGAAGTGGACATGAGGTTAGCCTCTCCTTGTGGATGGAATATTAATTTTGGTATTTGCACTCAAGGGCAAATTAAAAAGAATACGGGTTTTATAAACTTTTATTTTGGATAAAAATACGTTTACGTCTCCTTCTTAGTATCTGTCTTTCCACCACGGATCCTTCCGGTCCTGCGGGCAGCAATAAGACCAACCTTGCGACCAGCAGACGTTCCTCTCTTGACAGTCGAAGCCTTACCTGTAAGGTAAATAGATTTTCAACATTTTGGTTAGTCTTCATTAAAAGGCTAGGCAGTTACAGAAGCCATTAAATATTCACATTAATTGAATTGATAGATACTGATATTATACATATTCGAGTAGGCTTTTCTGATACACACATATAGCAGAAACAAAAGTGTATAATGTTCTGTGTACTTAGTACCTGTTGATTATGTTTTAAAGGGGCGGGAATGCTTTTAAACAGTTTAATTTCAGCCTAATTTGGGCCCAGCAATGTTAATTTCTTATTCTTAAACTGATTATAAAAGCATGTTTCATAAAACATGTACTTACCAATATGTTGATGGTTACCACCACCGTGAGGATGCTCAACAGGGTTCATAGCAACACCTCGTACATATGGCCAGCAGTTACGCTTCACCTTGTACTTGTGGTATGCACGACCAGCCTTGAGGATGGGCTTGTCAATACGACCACCGCCGGCAACAATACCTGAACAATAACATATTTATTAAGTGTATGAATAGCAGGATTGGTCATTATATTGTTAATGAATTATAATCAGAAAGAGCCTCTGTATAATCATAAGTTTTCAGAGTAGGTAAGTTCAAGACATCATGTTCATCTGTCAGCTGTTTTAGTTTAAAATTTGGAAATCAAATTATAATATAAAGCAGAAATTTAAAATAGATACTTAGCAAACATGTATAATACTCCTGTAGTAATTAGTTCAAATAGCTGGCTAAATGTCAAACATTTTTCATACTGCCTGCAAATTTATAGGGCCTTCACCTATATACCTGTCTAGATGGAGAATAGCTAACAATTATTGTGTAAAAGACAGCTCAAAGTAAAGTAAACTATAAGAATTTTTTTCTACTACCCTACTACAACACTACTACCACACTCCCCATTGTTGCTGTTCCACCGAGGATTGTAAAAGGATAACACATAACATATAAATAAAACTCATTGTTTATTATTTAGATTGGATTGCATTTTCAAATTTCACTCAGGCAGGCTAACAAGTTAAAAGAAAATTAGTTATCAGAAATACTTACCAACCATGCCTCTGTTGCTAGATGGCAAAACTTTCTTGGCTCCAGATGGCAGCTTCACCCTGGTACGTTTGGCATCAGGGTTGTGACCAATTACAGTGGCAAAGTTTCCAGAGGCACGAGCCAGCCGACCTCTGTCACCCATCTTCTCCTCTAGGTTGCATACAATAGTACCCTCCGGCATGGCACCCACAGGCATAACATTGCCTAGAAGTAAACACATTGTGTCAAAGTTTTAAAACTTACATTTATTAAAGAACAATCTAACCAAGAGGCGGCATGATGGCTAAGTTGTTGGACTTGCCATTAGTAGGGTTTCAAACTGAACTCAGTATATTGCTGACGTGAACCTACTCAAAACAAAAGCTATTTTTCTTTATTTATAATTTGCCATCATTTGATTGACATCACTTACAGGTTTCCATCAGGCAGGATGTCTTCCTTTTGTTGGGCTTGTCAATACAAGCCCAACAAAAGGAAGAAAATCCTAATATACCATTTCCTGTTGGCATTCTAGACAATAATGCAGCACCTATATAGAAATAGTTCATTAGACTGTTAAGGCCTATTCACACCTAAGGGGTAAAAAAAAAGGGGTATTTGGTACCATCGGTGGTCGAGAAAACTGAGTGTATGCAGTAATCTTACTGTTCATTATATATGTACCAACTATTATACTCTAGTTGTGGAACTTTGAGCTACACCTGTGTGGGTACCACTACCCACAGCGGCTGCAAATAAGGCTCAGGCCTGAATAGGGCCTAATAGTCACAGGTATAGCCAGGTTTATCTACATTTTGTACCCTTAAGACAAGAATTTCAGCTACACAACACAGGACAGGTCATGTGGCTCAGTGGGCAAAGTATTCTCCTTGAAAGGAACTGTGGCAGATTCTTATCCTGCATGTTGATTCTACCAATTTATATTTATGCAAAATAATAGCTACCTATAGAATATTTATACCTCCACCCTTTATCAGCAGAAATAACAAAAGACCCCTAGTAGAACCTGAGCCTTCTTTTGCATAATTTTGTGGACACGAGCAGTATGTCATTGTTTATTTTCAAGAATTACACTTTAGTTCCTATTTTTAGATTTACACTGGTTCCATTAATTAACCATATGAATGATTTGACAGTTTAGTTTAAGTTTCAATAAGGTACAATTACACCATCTAACTCACCAACTTCCAAAGTAGCTTTCTTGCCGCAGTACACAAACTGGCCAGTGTAGAGACCCTCAGGTGCTATAAACAGTTCCTTGCGTGTTTTGAACTTGTAGGGGTCACGGAAGTGAACAACTGCCAAAGGAGCCCCACGGCCAGGGTCATGAATGATGTCCTAAAAGTATGACAAATGAACAATAATTACAATTTAATAAAAGAAAGCCAAATTATTATAAGATAATTTATTTCATCAGAAAGAGCCTCTGTGTAATCAGATATTTTTCAGAGTAGGTAAGTTGAAGTCATCATGGTCAAAATTCAAGGAACTAACAATCTTTCTATATAAAGATGATGTTTATTTGTTCCTGTAATAATAGGAGGCTCTCATAATAATTAAATTGAGACTGCAATTAACACTAAAGTTAGTTAGTTGTCATGCACATGTCTAAACATTTCTGACCCAAAAAAATTAAAGGCATACAATGCATACCTGGCGTTTACTCCTACAAAATAAAACTTGTATTAAAATAATGTTAGGTTTGACTACTTGCTAAAATACACACATTGTCATGGAGCAAGTACCATGTCACAAGTCAGAACCACTTGAACAGACACTAACAGAAGGTAGTTTTTCATATAGGGTTAAGAAAACAAAGCTTTTAAGCTGTCTCAATGAAAACATTAACAGCAAAGCAATTATTTATCCTGGAAATAATAAAAGTAAACTTGGAATCTACTTTCACACTGTAAGGTTTCACCTTTGTGCCATCTACTTTCAGTAGTGATTAACAATTATCTGCAGATAAGCAGATATGATGAAGAATGATCCAAGAGTGTAAATTAACCTGATATACAGTATGCATTCAATTTTAAAAACGCAATGCTCTAATATATAAAAGACTGTATATAACATTATTTATTAGCACCGTAACCATAACATTCATCTATGTAATTGCTATGAAATCTTGGTACATACCTAGTACCTACGTAATACATGTGCCTGCAGATTTGTGAAGAAAATCGTATTTACAGACTCATTTAACGTTTTATGTTATAAATATCGGTCTCTGTTGTTCATGAATAATAAAACGCAGCTTCAAATATTCATGCGTACTAATGAAGGATTTCGTCGGAATATATGTATTCATAATATATCTTACCTTTACAACACCCTTAATATAACCATGACGTTCAGCGTAGTCTAGGGAGCGAAGTTTAGGTGCTCCTTTCCTTTTCTTAGTATGTGAAACGAACACAGAACCGGCACCTTTACGTTGAGCACGAATCACACGGCCCATGATTACGTCCCGTCACTGAAACATTTGCAATAACCTTTAATCAAAATTGAAACATTTTCCAATAGAATAGGTTAAGAGGTAAGATATTTTAGATTTTTTATGGAAAAAGCTTCCATCAGACATAATGATAATTTTTGATATAATTCAAACCATTATTTTTACGTACATTTCTCAGACGGACACTTTTGAAAGAACCTATAATTGTTGCCAAGATGAAATAGTGCTTTGTTATAAATAAATGTTAACTGTATTTTTAACGCTAGCAGCATTTCCAATCTTGTACCACAGATTACCTAATAGTTGGTAAAGATGAATCACTGTGGAAAATCGACGTATTTGTACGAATTTGATACCTATACGTGTCCACACGATCGACAACTGCGTACTACATAACGCTCGACCGTACGGTTATTATTATGTTGCAGCCGCTTGGCTTAGGGGTGTCCACTTTGAAAAAACATCGATGTTTTTTTTGATTCGCTACATCGCAACTATACATCGATGTCTTTCGATGTATCGGATGAAAACATCGAAGTTTTTTAAACATCGAGTACTTTTTCTAAAATTTTATTACAAAATCTAGTGGGGCGGAAATCACCCAGTGATTGTCAAACTTCGGGCCAAACTTAGATATTTTTGTTGCAGTATTTTTATTCAAAATTACAGACCTTAGGCTTTATGCATATTATTCGACGCGTCTTTATAATTATATTGAGCAATAAATATGAAGAAAATGAAATCAAATCAAACGTCTTCGACGTCAAAAACACAAAAAAATGATTTTATATTTCAGTTTCTTTCAGAGTCTGGTTGTTTTTAGGGAAAATATGTATGGTAGGTACCCGAAACCTTGAACGTACAAACCCCAAAATCTAATCAGTTCTTCCCATTAACCAAACAAGATGATTGGCGAAAGAATAATCACTACGTGGCCTAACTCGTCTATCACCAATTCGATGTTTTTTTTAAAACATCGATGCATCGAGTATTTTGAAAGCTTTTCAAAACATCGGATGGATTCGATGTTTTTCATTGCAAACATCGATGTTTTCGATGCATCGATGTATATCGAATATCCCTAGCTTGGCTTTGGAGTTACTTTGTAGTGAACGTTGTGATCATAGTTGTGATGCTTGGGCTGCCTCTTTCAATAAAAAAAATAATTCTTCAATAAAGTTGATGTGTCTGGTAAATAAAATATTTTACAATCGTTTATTGTTTTATTCCTTCAAATAAAATAAACTTTTGAGTAACAAAAAAACTAGCCTTAAAAATAATAAAACTTTAATTTTTCGTAAGATTTAAATCGGAAAAGTCAATATCTAGAACGGGACTTGAGCCTGCGACCAGTCCCTTTCAGGCGACAAGTCCAGATATTCGAAATTCTTCTATACGTACCTATGTATAGGAGAATTTCGAATCGCCCCAATATGTATTCTTGGGGCGACGCTGAAGTCATCTACCGAAATTCTTACGAACTAAGTGCCGTCCTGGATGTTCACTTCTGCCGATCTAAATCTATAGGAAAATTTAGCACACTAATTGCTTCAAAATATCACTAAACAGTACCTTTTTTTTTTTTTTTTATCGTGCGGAAATCCCTTCGGATACCCCCCCGCCGGCCAGCGGGGGCGGTTATGTCGGGCTTGCACCGACTAAAACCGCACGCCGTCTCGGGTCTTCAGACGCCGGGGTGTAAGGTTACCCATAGAGCATATCCCTCGCACCCCGGCTGACCCTGGGCCATCTCACCACTAACAGCATCGCTCATCCTGTCTCCTCTGAAAGCAGAGGAGTACGGAGAGCGATGTGTTCCCACCACGTTGGGTATTGGCCGACGATCAATGCCAACCCTATGAAGGGGTGAAGGGGAAGCCATTGACCGCCGCCCAGGGTGTACCGGCCGCTCCGATTCCGTTCCCCCCGGACTGCAGCGGGATCGGAATCGGAGCGACACTCGAGGAGGTTACCCAACACACACCCCACTAAACAGTACCTAGTATTTATTATCATTAATAAGAAAATTAGCCAAAAATCAGTCATATCGAAGTTAGTTAGGCTATTTTAGGTTTTGTTGAGGTTACAGTAAAAATGAAAGTACTTTAGGTACAGGACTCCTACAAGAGTGATATTATTATTATTTGATAAGAAATAAATTAATTTTTATATTCCTTTTCTTATTTTCAATAATGATGACGAGCCATTCAACTACACTGGAAATGGCGATTAATCGGTATTTGACTATTCGCTATAACAACTATTCGCAGCATCTCCAATCTTTATTCATTTAGGTCACGAAATAACACATAGGTACAAATGTCATGGGGGTGCTTGGTTGGGGACCTCCACGGGGGTGCTTGGTTGGGGACCTCCACGTGGTGCACCCTGGGCAACGGAGACGGCAGCGCCTCTCTCCTAGGGTGGCAGAGACGCTGCCGCCTACGGCCAACTCCGACGGAAGCTTTCCACGTGTCCCTCTGATTAGCGAATGGCACTGTGGAGAGCAAGTAAGGGGGCCATCTCGAAACTGGAGATGGCCCAGGGTCAGTCGGGGTGCGAGGGATATGCTCTATGGGTAACCTTACACCCCGGCGTCTTAAGACACGAGACGGCGTGCGGTTTTAGTCGGTGCAAGCCCGACATAACCGCCCCCGTTGGCCGGCGGGGGGGTATCCGAAAAAAAAAAGGTACGAATGTCATGATTATCTGTTTCTATATTTACATTCATATATATCTATATAATAATCTATGTTTACATTTACAGCCAGATTCACAAGGCTCAATTGCCTGTGTGAAAATAATCAGACAATAAAAAAATCACGCCCACTCTTTTCTAATCAATAATTACAATGGGTTTATTTACAAAGTGTATCGACATTATCTGTTGGATTCGCACTCATATACTGCACACGAAGTAGGCATAATAATAGTAGATTCGCACACAACAAAATTCGAACGGACCGTGCGCGCGTACGGCTGTGACAACCCGACCGAATAAAGTATCTGAGCGTCCGTCAACGGTCCACGGACCGCGGCGAGTAGGTGCTTATAGCACGCAAGTACATATAGTGCGTGAGGCCTGCTTATACTCTTAGGGCTCCCTAAAGTTGACGTGGGACAATAAATTTGTTAATTTTTTTTTTGGCTTAAACAACTGCTCGGCCACTGTTCTCATAGATATAAGAAAAATAAAGGGTAAGCAGTAAGTTGCATATAATTATATATGCAACTTACTTAGTAAGTTAGCAAATATGTTTAAAATATGAACTTCAGTAACAGAATCATGTCTGTCTCATTTTAACACGCCATGATTTACGGATGCAAAGCAAGTACAATGTATGTCATGAATCTCCAATTATTTCTGTAACCCCCCCACCACAGCCTGTAAATTTGAGATATAAAAAAAATACCAATCGACGTTAAATAGCACTTTTCAAAATTACTTATTATTAAAACAGCACCCTCCTAGTTTACGAGTAAAAAATAAATAAAGATACTACAGGTAGTATCGTAAACCGTCTATATCACTCTGACGGCCATCGCCTTCAACGGGCTGTTTAGAACAGCCACGTTGCGGGCCGCCAGAGTCCCCGCCCATACGGGGGCCCCGTATAGGGCCATGCTTCGCACGATCCCCAAGTACAGTCTCCTAATGGGGGCGTTGGGTCCCTTAACGTTGGGCATCAGCCGCGATAGCGCGGCCGCAGCCCCCTCAGTTTCGGGACCAGACTTCGGAGATGAGGTCCGAAGTCCCATCGGCTATCGAGTACGAGCCCAAGGTACTTCATCGTGGGCTCGATGCCGATGCTTACGCCCCCTACGGTTATGCTGGTTCCCACAGGTGGCCCCCTCCGAGGCCCGTGAAAACACATAGCCTCGGATTTGTGGAGAGCCACCTCGAGTCCCAGCCGCCGTATTCGACCCACGACTTGAGCAACCCCTGCCGTGGCCTTCAGTGCCACGCTTCGGTACGTTGCTCCCCGCGCCATAACGAGGGTGTTGTCAGCATAGCAGACTATGCTGACACCCTCGTGCAACGTACCGCGCAGCACCCAGTCGTATCCGATGTTCCACAGGAGTGGCCCTAGAACCGACCCCTGCGGAACACCGCACGACACTTCTCGCCGCCCTGGCACTAGCCAGCTCGGGTAAACTATGGCCCTCTCGGATAGGTATGCCTCGACAATGCGGCGGAGGTAAGGAGGCACTCCGTGATACGCGAGCGCCTCCCTAACGCAGCTCCAGGGTAGGGTGTTGAAGGCGTTGGCGATGTCCAGAGACACCACCACCACCACACCACCCCGCGAGACTACTTCCTCCGCCAGGCGCCTAACGCGCATGATCGCTTCCACGGTGGAGCGCCCCCGGCGGAAACCGAACTGGTTGTCTGCCGGATCTGGCCCCACGTTCGTGAGATGCTCGACGAGGCGCTCTGCAATAATCCGCTCAAAGAGCTTGCACACCTCGTCGAGCAACACGATCGGCCGGTAACCGGAAGGCTGATCCGCCGGATAAGGACCAGTTTCCCCGTCTTCCAAGCCTTTGGAAACTGGCCCCTTTCGAGGCATGCGCTAAAGAGCGCCACCAGTCGAGGCCCTAGTTCCTCCAGGGCCAGGACCCATGCTCGGCCTGGAATGCCGTCGGGTCCGGGGGCAGTGCATTTCCAGGCTTTAAGCCGGAGCACTGCTACCCCCAGTTCACTCTCCCTGACTTCGGGCACATCGCTCTCGCTATTATCAGCGTCAGGCGCCTGAGGTGGAGCCATACGCGGAGGGACATGCTCCTCCGCTCTCGCTAGGAACAAGGAGCCCAGTATCCCCTCCAGCCGCTCCGGCTGGAGGCTCTGGGTCAGTAGGGGCGCCCTTGGGCGGATTTTGCCCCTGACCGCAAGGTAAGGGCGCCCCTATTGGTTCTGCTCCAGACGCTCCAGCAGCTCTTCGCAGGCCCGCCGTTTGGCCTGCTTAATGGCTTCCTGGAGGGTCCTCTTGGCCCCCTTGTACGCCTCACACTGCCCCGCCTCTCGGGCTGCCGCATCGTCTGGGCGGCGACGCCTCCGGCGAAACCTGGTGTACTGGCGTCGAGCGGTCACGCACGCTGCTCGCAGCTGTGCGATCTCCGCTGACCACCAGTACACCTGTTTCTTTACCGGGCCGGGCTTATCCCTAGGCATCGCCGCATCCCAGATATGCGACATGGCTCTCCTGAACCATTCCGCCTCTGCGTCGACATCGGCAGGCCTTGCCAATGACGGAATCCAGGCCTGCACTATTGATGCCTCGATCCAGGCGTCTGAGCGCCCAACGTGGATCCGGGGGATTCGCGATAGTCGGCGGCAAGTTAGGTGGAGGGGAGACGTTGAACCGAATATACCTATGGTCGGAATCCGTCTCCTACTCCTCCACCACGCGCCTACCCTGGACGCGGCGGGCGAGAGCAGGGGTCGAGAATGCAACATCCACGACCGAACTGAGCCCCCGCCGCTCCCAGGTAGTGACACTCCCACGGTTGAGGACCTCTAGACCACGGGTGTTGGCCCAGTCCTCCAGTACTCGCCCCTTGTCGTTGGTTTCCCGGGAGCCCCAAGCCACAGACCAGGCGTTGAAGTCTTCCAAGACCAAGACAGGGCGAGGACGGCACGCCGCGAGAACCATGTCCAGTTCAGCGAGCCTTAGCTCAAGGTCGTACTCGTCAAGGCTTGGCGAGAAGTAGACAGCCACGACAGCCAAGCCCTCATAGTCCGCCGCGACACAGGCTCTACCCCTTGCAATGAGTGCAAGGCGCGAGGTGTCCGCGGTGGAACCCCCGAAAACGGTCGCTACGCCGTCTAGGTCCACCGGGCTTCCGGGGTGGACCCAGTACGGCTCAGCGACCACGACCACATTGATAGACCACTGCACGGTGCTCTGGTACAGAAGATCCTGAGCACCGGAGCAGTGGTTTATGTTCTCTTGCAGGATGCGGATTGGTGTGTCCATTATTGGACTTCCATTTCCGCATCCCACCGTGTATGTGGCCGCTCCTGAGCGGCACCCCCGCTACCCGTTGCGGACGAACGGGGCTTTGGCCTCTAGGTGGCGCAGGTTCTGCTGTCCGCCCGGTGCTCCGCCGCTTTGCCCTCCGCTACGCATTTGTAGCAGCGCGGCGGAGCATCACAAGCACTGGCCTTGTGCCCGGGCTGACTACAGCGGAAGCACCGATCCCCCATGGTGTCTCCCGCTGTGCACTGCACCTGGTATCGAGGGGCTGCAGAGTTGCACCCGCGCCTTAAAGAAGCCCCCAACGAGGAGGCTCCGTCCGTCCGCAATCATCTGCGCCGCTGCGACGGGGCAGTTGACGACTGCCGTGCCGTGACCGGTGGGGCTGAACCGGATTTCTCCGGCTCTTACCTGCAGTGCTATTCTCTAAGGACCACAGCCTTGCGCGCAGCGCTGCGCTCGTCGACGAGCTCGCAAAATGCTTCTTTGGATTTATATTTTATTTTATTTTAATTTTGATTTTAATTTATGATTTAGATTTAGATTTAGATTTAGATTTAGATTTAAATCTAAATAAGATTAACTAAATTTCTAACTACCTAACTAACTAAATCTAAATTTAAATCTAAATCTAAATCTAAATCTAAATCTAAATCTAAATCTAAATCTAAATCTAAATCTAAATCTAAATCTAAATCTAAATCTAAATCTAAATCTAAATCTAAATCTAAATCTAAATCTAAATCTAAATCTAAATCTAAATCTAAATCTAAATCTAAATCTAAATCTAAATCTAAATCTAAATCTAAATCTAAATCTAAATCTAAATCTAAATCTAAATCTAAATCTAAATCTAAATCTAAATCTAAATCTAAATCTAAATCTAAATCTAAATCTAAATCTAAATCTAAATCTAAATCTAAATCTAAATCTAAATCTAAATCTAAATCTAAATCTAAATCTAAATCTAAATCTAAATCTAAATCTAAATCTAAATCTAAATCTAAATCTAAATCTAAATCTAAATCTAAATCTAAATCTAAATCTAAATCTAAATCTAAATCTAAATCTAAATCTAAATCTAAATCTAAATCTAAATCTAAATCTAAATCTAAATCTAAATCTAAATCTAAATCTAAATCTAAATCTAAATCTAAATCTAAATCTAAATCTAAATCTAAATCTAAATCTAAATCTAAATCTAAATCTAAATCTAAATCTAAATCTAAATCTAAATCTAAATCTAAATCTAAATCTAAATCTAAATCTAAATCTAAATCTAAATCTAAATCTAAATCTAAATCTAAATCTAAATCTAAATCTAAATCTAAATCTAAATCTAAATCTAAATCTAAATCTAAATCTAAATCTAAATCTAAATCTAAATCTAAATCTAAATCTAAATCTAAATCTAAATCTAAATCTAAATCTAAATCTAAATCTAAATCTAAATCTAAATCTAAATCTAAATCTAAATCTAAATTAAAATTAAAATTAAAATTAAAATTAAAATTAAAATTAAAATTAAAATTAAAATTAAAATTAAAATTAAAATTAAAATTAAAATTAAAATTAAAATTAAAATTAAAATTAAAATTAAAATTAAAATAAAATATAAATCCAAAGCAGCATTTTGCGAGCTCGTCGACGAGCGCAGCGCTGCGCGCAAGGCTGTGGTCCTTAGAGAATAGCACTGCTGATCACGGGGGCAGCCGCCCGCCGCCGCCGCCGCCACGCCGGCGGAGATAATTTCCTCCGTCGTGGCCGCGTCATCCAGACCCGAAATGCGCAGACCTGCGCATTTGTTGGGTCTGGGGACGCGGACGGCTTCTGTATCCAGTGACTCCCTCAGCTTGGCCGCTAGGACGTCGGCTTTGGAGCTGCTGGTGGCGCCGGAGACCTCGAGGAGGCGAGCTCCGATGCAAGTTGTGTTGCACCGGAGCCCCCCCTCAATCTCGAGGGCCTTGAGGTCCACTGAGGCTTTCATCTGCCTCAGGACCTGGGCGTACCCCACGCCCTTCTCCACACCCTCCGTCGTCACCGTTAGGACGACGGCTGTGGAGCGTTGGGCGTGGAGCCCCTTCGGCGCCTTCGCCGCAGCGGCTTTTGCCGCCTTCTTAGATGCCTTTTTGGCGGCTTTTCTCGCCTTTTTGGCGGCTCCCGCTACCACCCATTCCTCCCCTCTGGAGGAACGCTCGGGTGCAACGGGAGCGGCGGGTATGGCGGGGGCGGGGGTGCCGCGCTTCTGCCCCTTCCCTTGTGGCTTTGGGGCCACTGGGGCGGCGGGGCCAGGCTTACCACAGACAGCAGCCGCGAAGAGCTGCACCACGCTAGGCGCAGGCTCAGGCGGCGGATTGGGCGCCGGCCTAGGCGCTGTTGTCGGCGCCGGCTTAGGTACCGACTTTGGCGCCGGCTTTGGCGCTGAATTTGGCGCCGACGTAGTCGCCCCCCCTGGCGGCGCAAGAGCCCTCGGGTGGGCCGCCCCCTCCTGGGCTCTTGGAGCCTTCTGGGCCTCCGGGGATCCCCTGACCATCTGGGTCAGTTGCCTGACCTCCTCCCGGAGGACCCGTTGTTGCTCCAAGGAGTTGGCCAGATCAGTTTCCAGGCTTGTGACCCGGGCCCTGAGCTTCGCCTCCTCCTCGGAGACGCTCCTACCAAGGAGCTCCTCCAGCGCCGTCCTGGCGACGGCGACGTTTTCCGCCACCGTCTTCTTTTCGTCCGACACATTTTTGGAACCTTTAATTGTGTCCGTAATGCGGACAAGCGCTGCGAGGAGTTCCCTCGCCGCGGGGACGCCTTGGTCCCTGCCACTGGGTAGTGGAGGGACGTGCACCGGCTGCTTCAGCGTTCTAGCAGCCGCGGTGGCCAATATTTTGGCCGGCCGATCGTCCTCGCTCGAGGAGACCGTCCGTTGTCCGGAGTTTCTGCTCCGGTCAAGGGATGGTCCACCCGAGCGAGGCCGCTTACGTCGGAGACCCTCCTCGGTCTCCATACGGCTGGATACTGACTCGTTGTCAATACCCGCCGGCCGTCGACGCCGCAGATGCAATGTCTGCGTCCGTTTCCCCAAATGTCGGTAACGGTGTAGCGGGTCTGGTGAAGACGGCCTTGACTGACCGCGAATGAGGCCGCTGCCTCACCTCCTCCCAGCTACCTCTGTGGGCCTACCGCCCAAGTGTCGTCGACTTGAACTCGATTCCGACTGTTGATTACGAGGCTTTTATGGGGGCGACTGGGTTCTGCCCTCCTATTGCACCTAACACTGGGCTACTATGGCTTTTATGGGGGCGACAGGGTTTGGCCCTCCTATTGCACCTAACACTGGGCTACTATGGCTTTTATGGGGGTGACTGGGTTCTGCCCTCCTATTGCACCTAACACTGGGCTACTATATCTTTAATGGGGGCGACTGCCGACGAATGGGTTCTGCCCTCCTATTGCACCTAACACTGGGCTACGATGGCTTTTATGGGGGCGAATGGGGTTCTGCCCTCCTATTGCACCTAACACTGGGCTACTATGGCTTTTATGGGGGCGAGGTTCTGCCCTCCTATTGCACCTAACACTGGGCTACTATGGCTTTTATGGGGGCGACTGCCGACGAATGGGTTCTGCCCTCCTATTGCACCTAACACTGGGCTACTATGGCTTTTATAGAGGCGACTGGGTTCTGCCCTCCTATTGCACCTAACACTGGGCTACTATGGCTTTTATGGGGGCGACTGGGTTCTGCCCTCCTATTGTACCTAACACTGGGCTACTATGGCTTTTATGGGGGCGACTGCCGACGAGTGGGTTCTGCCCTCCTATTGTACCTAACACTGGGCGACTATGGCTTTTATGGGGGCGACTGCCGACGAATGGGTTCTGCCCTCCTATTGTACTTAACACGGGGCTACTATGGCTTTTATGGGGCGACTGCCGACGAGTGGGTTCTGCCCTCCTATTGCACCTTACACTAAGCTACTATGGCTTTTATGGGGGCGACTGGGTTCTGCCCTCCTATTGTACCTAACACTGAGTTACTATGGCTTTTATGGGGGCGACTGCCGACGAGTGGGTTCTGCCCTCCTATTGCACCTAACACTGGGCTACTATGACTTTCATGGACGCGACTGGGTTCTGCCCTCCTATTGTACCTAACACTGGGCTACTATGGCTTTTATGGGGGCGACTGCCGAAGAGTGGGTTCTGCCCTCCTATTGCACCTAACACTGGGCTACTATGGCTTTTATGGGGGCGACTGGGTTCTGCCCTCCTATTGCACCTAACACTGGGCTACTATGGCTATTATGGGGGCGACTGCCGACGAATGGGTTCTGCCCTCCTATTGCACCTAACACTGGGTTACTATGGCTTTTATGGGGGTGACTGCCGACGAATGGGTTCTACCCTCCTATTGCACCTAACACTGGGCTACTATGACCAAAATTATTTTCAAAGAAAATAATATGCAAAACGTCAACTCATGAGGTGCCGCAATGAAATGACACTTCAAAGCGACGCCGTCGATTTGAATTTTTCTAGGCGGCAGCTATTTAACTGTCAAAAACAGCGTTACATTCATTCTTACGCCGCGCCGCCATCGATTATCAATGGGGCGGTACAAAATGGCCGTCGACATTATTTCGACGGCTGTGATTTCGACGACACTTGGGCGGTAGGCCCCCTGTTCCATCGTCTCGGATGCCGTTGTCCGCGCCAAAGTCGTCGTTATTTGTATCGTCCGGTTGTTGTTTTTTATTTGTGATATTATTCATAGTATGGGGGAAAGATGGTCCATCCAGGCGGAGCCCCCTGCACTTGGATAAGCCTATATACTATGGAGGTCGGCTGGTATCCATAGGTTTTGACGACTTCGCTGTCGGGTGTTATAGACTCTTGTTATAGACACTCGATCACGGGTGGGGCTGAGAGGCCTGTGTGCCGGGACGTCGACATATTCCTACCCCATCCAGCAATACCGGCAGCCCCGGAAATAAAAGCGCAATGGAAAAAATACCGAATAATCTACCCCAGGGGGGTACCGGCGAAGCCGGTGAATCCCCCCCCTGGACCTTCCCAAGGTCCAGGCAGTTCCTTGTATTCTGAGTGGACACCAAAGCGCAAATTAAAAATAAGAAAACCCGCGGTCAGGTGGTATGTCCCGGTAGGTCTCTATCTGAGACTCTCGGGGACGACCAGACCCAAATGAGCATTGCAGAGAGCAATGCTCAAAGCACCATCCAGGAGGAGCCCATGACCAAATCCATGTGGAAGAGGTTAAAGGCTCGTAGGAAAAAGCAATCGAACCAGCTCAAACCCCGGGGCTCGTCAGCCGCAGTGGCAACGACTGTGGCTCAGGGAGCGGCCGGTTCGAGACCTCAAAAAGTCAAACATCAGAGTACCGATCCTGATGAAAGGACACAGCAACGCCCATCGAAAAGACCCAAGACCGAAAGGAGTGAGGGACCACAAAGACCCAAAGCGGGCCAAAGTGATCTCTACGTTATCATCCAGCGGGAGGATGGGGTGGCGATCGACGAGGCTACTACCGCTGAAATCAGGACAATGCTAACTTATAAGATCCTTAAGACCCTACAGGATGAAGCCGAAACGTAGCATTGGACACCTCGGGGTTGGTGGCAGAGGGATACTTCCTTGTGACACCAACCACCGAGGAGGCGATGAACTGGTTACTCGGCTGCGACTTTGGAGACCAAGATGGAGTACCCCTGAGACCCAAGAAACTCGATAAACACAGGATGTCGATTTGGATCCCAGGCAGCACTGATAAGATACCTGTGGACGAGCTGTTCTTCGTAAAACGGCAAAACGTGTACAGGGAAGAGTTGCGGTTTCCCGAATGGTCCCTCATTCGCAGGGAAGTACTACCCTTGGGTATACGACTTGTGATGGGGGTCCCTCAGGAGGTCGCATCACAGGAAACCATCTGGCTTCATTATCAAGCCACAAGGGCCCACGCCAGGCTTCTCAGCAAAACACCTGCTGAGCCGGAAGCAAGATGCATATGTAAGGACATATGTCCCAAGCACCCAACAACAAAGGCACTAGGTGTGGTGCCGGCCGACAATCCCACCGCTGTAGGTGGACCAAGTCGACCGAGCACAACACCTAACAGCACACAACAGGCGCGTAACACAAAG
This sequence comes from Cybosia mesomella, assembly GCA_946251805.1. NCBI lineage: Eukaryota > Metazoa > Arthropoda > Insecta > Lepidoptera > Erebidae > Cybosia > Cybosia mesomella. The sequence continues at coordinate 19,142,025 of OX276390.1, read as the reverse complement.
GGGCCAAAGCCCGAAGGTGGGGGAGACGGATTGCAAACGGGCACCTCAAAGAAAGAGGTCCCCACTGGAGGTCGCAGGCCCCACCAACAGGCTAACCCAGTACATCCCACCCCCCACCCCCCCTAAGACGCGGAAGGCCCTGACACCCCCACCAAGTGTAGCATCTTTGCAACCACATTGGAAGGGGGTGCAGACTCCCAACGCGAAGACCAAATAGGGAGGGAGCAAAAAACACTTATACGCATACACACACCTACACAAACAAATGAACACAATCAGAAACACACACAAAAAATAAGAATCAAAGTCAAAGTCAAAAACCATTTATTCTGTATAGACCATTAATACGGCACTTACAAAACGTCATAAAAAAAATATCTAATGTTTGGCAAATGGACCACCGGTTCGAAACGCGGCCCTGTTCTGAGAAGACTCCGGCAAGAAACTCAGCGGGCTGTTTTTTTTTGGTCTATTTACAAACATATTTACTCAACCTAAGTACAATATTTCATTTAAGTAGCATAGAGAGAGAGCAAACAGTTCATATCCAAGCTTGTTTGTCGTCTAAATAGTCTTGAATTTTATAGTAGCCTTTTTGGCAGAGTTTAATTTTAATTTGGCTTTTAAATTTATGAAGAGGTAGATTCTTCATTTCACTAGGAAGCTTGTTGTAGAAGCGTATACAGTTACCCTGAAAGGAATTACTAATCTTGTGGAGTCGACTATTACAAACCACAAGATTGTTTTTATGTCTAGTATTTACGTTATGTACTTATATCACAAAGCCTTAAAAAATTGGAAATGTTTCTTCTAACATACAAAAGATTTTCAAAAATATATTGGGAAACTACAGTTAGAATGTTTATTTCTTTGAACTTTTCTCGGAGGGAGACACTTGGGCCCAACTTATAAATTGCCCGCACTGCCCGCTCTTGCAGTACAAAGATTGTATTTAAATCCGCGGCATTACCCCAAAGGAGAATTCCGTAGCTCATAATACTATGGAAATAACTGAAATAAACTATTCTAGCGGTATCTATGTCTGTTAAAGTCCTAATCTTTTTCACAGCGTAGGAAGCAGAACTTAACCTACTAGCTATTTTTTCAATATGTGATCCCCACTGTAATTTAGCATCGATACTTAAACCTAAGAACACGGTTGATTCCACCAAGCTCTCCATTAAGTTGTACATTGGTTTCCACCTGTGTAACATTAGGTAAGGTGAATTTAATACATTTGGTTTTTTTTCATTAAGGCAAAAATTATTTATATTAAACCAATGAACCACTCGTGAGATTGCGTTGTTCACTTCGTCATAATTATCTAATTGTCTTTTAATTTTAAATATTAAGGAAGTATCATCAGCAAACAAAACAATCCTATTTTTATCCCTTACGTAGTAAGGGAGGTCATTTATATAAATTAAAAATAAAAATGGTCCAAGTATCGAACCCTGTGGAACGCCCATCGAAACCAAAGATCCCACCGAACGTGTACCGTTCACATCGACCCTCTGAATTCTATTGTTTAAATAAGAAGTCAAAAGGTCGAGAGCCTTGTTCCTTATTCCGTAATAATCTAATTTCCTAACCAATGTATCATGGTGGACGCAAGCGAAGGCTCTGGATAGATCGCCGAAAACACCTAATGCATCCTGCTTAGCCTCCCAGGCCTCGTAAATACATTTCAATAACTCTATACCAGCATCCGTCGTTGATCGTCCTTTAGTAACGGATCGTCGTTTAGTAATTGTTCAAGTAAATCTCCACCACTGCCACGATGCCATGAATGAGCTATGCAAATATATGGTGGAGAAGAAAATCTATATCGCTCTGCTGCAAGAACCACACGTCTATAACGGACGCGTGACAGGGCTGGGCTCTCTTGGAGGAGACATCTTCTATCATGCTGATGGTGAGTCAAAACCAAAGGCATGCATCTACGCCAGCAGCAGTGAGATCGTTAGAACTAATAAAGGCAGATTGTTACAGTGTCCTCGCTAGTATTGCAGTGACAGTACAAGCGGAAGCAGGAAATAAAGTAAGAGTGCTCTTTGTCTCTGGGTACCTACCCAGCGAAAGGGACTTCGAGGAATGGAGATACTAAACGTGGGCAACACGCCTACATTTCTCACCAAATCTAGAAGAGAAGTGCTGGATATTACTATCGCAACGAGTAGTATAAGCCAGTACATCAAAGACTGGAAAATAGACGAAAGGGACTCAATGTTGGATCACCGAAGAATCACCCTCAGTCTAGAGACCAAGATAGACAAGATTATGATAAGAAATGCGAAGAAGACCAACTGGGCGACATACGAACACCAAATAAAGAAATGGAACCCGGTTTAGTGAAACCTTACTAAAGATAAAAAAATTTTTTTTTTTTTAGGTAATTAGTGCGAAGTTTATTTCTATTTTTATAAGCCTATTCAGTTTGTATATTGGGTATACCTTAGACAAAATGTAATTTATTGGTAACTTATTATTTTTATGTAATCACAAAACTAAATTATTAAATAAAAATATTTACAAAAATGTGGAACGCTTCACGATTTTCGTCAATTTTAGTATATGTAGTAGATAAAATAGAAATAGAAAAAGAAGTTAATAGACTAGACGAAGCTCTTAGGGAAGTATACCACAAGGCATGCCCACGCAAGGAGATAAAACCAAGCAAAGGGCAACCCTGGTGGACTAAAAGCACTAGGCAAACAAAGGAAAAGAACACGGCAAGCTCTCAAACACACTCTGAAGAAGGACGATGATGAGAGCTGGCGCGCGTACAGAGAGGAAAGAAATATATACAAGAAAGAATGTAGAAAGGAGAACAGAACAAGTTTTAAGGCGTTCTGCACAGGAGTTGAAAAACAACCTGACGCGGCACGACTTGTGAAAACATTCTCTAAAGTTAACACATGTAAACTAGGAAGTATCAAGAAAGGGAAAGAGTTACTAACGGACCCCAAGAGGATACTTGAGGTCATGCTGGAAACACACTTCCCAGAATGCGAAGAATATGAGGATGATAACACGCCGATAGACTCAAACCCCATAGACGACCCCCAGGCGAAGGCCCTTATCACAGAAGAACATTTACAGTGCAGTATACGATCATTCCAACCATACAAGGCGGCTGGACCGGACGAAATCTTCCCTAAAATGTTACAAGTAGCCAGCAAGTATATTAGCAAAGATATACTGGCTCTCTACAACAGTCGTATCAGAGCATCCAGCTCAGCCCAACATCATATCCCAAGAAAATGGAAAGAGGCAAGAGCAGTGTTCATCCCGAAACCTGGGAAGACATCATATCGAGAGGCCAAATCCTTCAGGTGCATTAGCCTCTCCTCATTCCTTCTTAAGACATTAGAGAAAATCCTGGACAGATTAATAAGAGAACAAATAAACAAGAATGGATCTCCACTCCACCAAAACCAACATGCATATATGGAGGGCAAGTCCACCGAAACGGCCCTCCACAATCAAAGGAGTCTTAACCTCAACCCTGATAAAACCAAGATAGTCTTGTTCACCAAGAAAAGAAAAATAGGAAGAACCACGCCGGTGCGCCAGGCGCACCGGCGTAGTTCTTCCTATTTTTCAGTAACCAAGCCTTGGAAACTGTTAAGGAAGTAAAATATCTAGGGGTAACACTGGATAGCAAGCACACCTTAAAGACTCACATCAGCAACACCTTGCCTAAAGGCCAAAATGGCTATGATGTAGTGCAAAAGCGAAATAGGAAGAACGTGGGGGATGAAACCAGCCATAGTGCTATGGATCTACAAAGCAATTATCCTGCCAAGAATCCTACATGGTGCCCTTATATGGTGGCATAAAACTGCCATTGGGAGAAATAAAGCCGAACTAGACAAAGTACACAGGTTAGCAGCTCTGATGACCACGGGCGCGATGAGGACAACTCCCACAGCCGCGCTCGAAATCATATTGGGTCTTAATCCCTTGGACTTACAAATAAAAAGAAAAGCAACCGAACAATGGTTCAAACTTAGGAGCACTGGCCAATGGACCGGAACCATTATGGACAAAGGCCATGCCAGTATCAGCAAGAACTACGAAGAGAGGCTGTCGATGGTCCTCTCTAACAATGACTTGATTAGGAAGGAGAGAATCTTCGACAAGAAGAACTTGCCAGAGACGGTGCCGATAAAACCTTGGTGGGGCCGGAGCCCTGGCTCCCAATATCGCACAAAACCACCTACGGAGTAATTAGCTGGAGTATTACAGCAGACACTGACCGACGATACCTAGACGGTACCTATTATAGGTACCCTAAGCTTTTTTCATGGCGATCTAAAGCTAATAAACAAATGTTGCCAATCGTTGTAACCTATTTTACCAAAGGTTGGTGTTGCGCGAGTCTACGGGCGGTGGTGACCTAGGGGATTGCCAGCCTAGAGGGTTAAGCTTGAATACCTCTTGTGCCAGTAATTTCATCTGCTGTGTCATTCTCTACACCGGAACACAACAGTGCAAGCACTGCTGCTTTCCGGCAGGATTAGCGAGCAAGATGGTGGTAGCAATCCCGAGTCTCGGGATTCCCGTCGGACCTTCCACAATGTCCTACCAACTGCAATACTGTTTTTAACAGTATAGTTGGGAACCCTAGTCGGCACGCGCCTTTGATGGCGACGCGATGCTACGCCAATATAATCTTTCAAAATCTGAATCTACTGATGATCTCAAATTGATCATGGAAGTAAAAGCGGAGGAAGATTGTAAACTCCTTCAAAAAGATATTGACGCCCTCAGTCAATGGAGCATTTATAAATAAATTGCATTTTAACACCAGCAAATGTCACGTAATGACCTTCAGCCGTCGTTACTACCTATGAGTACAATCGATATTGTCGGAAGTTTACGCGAATGTCACACATTGAAATAAAATTATTTTTAACGGATTCTATCGCGATTTATTTGATGTTATTTTAAATTTTACATTGATCCCGACGATTCGGTTGCTTTTCAGCAGTCTTTGTCACGGGGGGACTAAAGATGGTTGTTGTCTTGTAGTTTGAAGTGTAAGTTATTTCAAAGTACCCGAACTATGTTGAATTGTTGGTGTTACTATTTAAATTTACTATTAAAAAGCAACCGAAGCGTCGGGATCAATGTAAAATATAAAATAACATCAAATAAATCGCGATAGAATCCGTTAAAAATAGTTTTATTTCAATGTATGAGTACAATCTTTATGATGAGGAGTTTTTAGTGTAAAGGATCTGGGCTTAACTTTTCACCCGAGCCTAACATTGAGCGACCATATATCCGCCCTTACCGAGGAGTCCTATAGACGCTTGGGATTTCTGTTGCGAAATGCCCACGACTTCCAGAACCCTCACGTTGTTGTGCTTTTATACACCTGCCTGGTCAGTGTAAGATGGAGGCCAGCTCCTGTATATGGAGTTCCTATGCAGCAAATCAGATATAGTGGCTTGAAAAGGTGCAGAAGACATTCATACGATTTCTTTTTAAAAAATTGTACCAGTTGTATCCCTTCATGTAACCCACAAACTATCTGCTGGGCGTACTGGGTTTTAACTAACTGGAGGTAAGAAGAGGCTTAGATCAGCTCAAAGTTGCATGTAGGTCTCTTCGTGGATTCATTAACTGTCCCGATCTGCATAACCTGTTCACCCGTTTATATGTCCCCAAAAAATATTTAGCACATCGCGAGAACCGTCGCCATAAACTTTTTGCTCGGCCTCCCTGCCGAACAGTCGCCAGAGCTGAGTGCCCAGTATGTGGAACGCTGGATGTGCTTAACGATCTCCTGTCAGTTTACCCTGATTGCGATTTGTTTGCGGATGAATGGGAGGATGTATGCAAGGAAATCTTCCACACAAATATGAGATACCTGCCTTATATTATGTTATGTTAACCTAAGTTATTTCATGTAATTGGTCATGTACCGTAGCTCATTCATTTCAACATTCACTCCCTTACCGGCCATAACATCTTTCACACAGTTCAAGCATCTTCTCTTGGATCTTCTCTGCCCTTGGAACTTCTATCAATTATTCAATTATTGCCTTATTTTCAACATTATTTCCTTCCCCACGCACTTCATGTCCAGTAAATATCGATTTATCAGGATTAAAATACCCATAATATATAGATATTTTTACCCATCTCTAATTACGACGTTTTCCATTGACATTTGATTTGACGTCTAATCGGTTTAATTAATATACTTTGTATAGGTACATACTTATATTTATATCGATCTATAATGAAATTAACCTGTTTATACATATCACAGTAGTTTTCTCATTAAGGTAATTTAAGTTTTCTAGCTCTTTGTAGAATCTAAAGATAAAAAATAAGAAAAGATAAAAAAAGTGGTTGTTTCCTTGGTTTGTATTATTTGTGAATGCGCCTTCTTACAAAAGAATACTGTGCATAACAATATATTCAGCTCACGTTGTAGTCACGTTGCAAGTGGCGTGGATGAGGCTGACATTTCTATACACCTCTTGATTCAGTGGTTTCGTGCGCCACTTTGCGATTGCCTTCTGCCAGATTATACGTAAAATATTCTAAACGGTCTAAAAAAGCAGACAAAGAAACAGTTTTCGAGGCAGTTTTTCTACTTTTAGTTAAATTTAAGTGATATAGTGACCTGAAAATAATTTTAGCTAATTATTTGTATATTTCATATGTAAGGTATACATTGATATGAGTTTTATTTAACGTTAAAACAAAAAAAGGGTACTGTTTATATTTTTGGAAGTTTATCTTGTGAAAAACATTGGACAAAACAGTGGAATATTGAAAATTTAATGGAGGTGAGTTTTTAATTGACATACTTATTAGACTATTCTAATATGTTATTCATACCTACTTATGTATATATTTTTAGTTTTCATATGTGATAAACAAAATGGCTAGTTATATTTCTTTTGTACAAACACAAATATATCAACTACTTATGCAATATTTTTGTTATTGAAATTCAATCAAAACATACATTGTTATAATTCTAATGATGCTGATACTGAATTCTCATTGAAACACTCCTGCTTTCAACTGGATGTTGTGGTTTAGGTTAAGAAATACATAAATCTATAATATAAAAATGAATTGCTGTATGTGTTGCTAAGCGCAAATCTTGATTCTTTTTTTATAATATTTCTTGAAGTACGAGGTTGGTTCTTAATTAGAGGAAAAATTAAAAAATTGCATTAAAAAAACAAGTTTCCTGGCATGTTTGGGATAAATAGGTGCCACAGGACGAAGTATGCCACGGGCGAAGCCGCGGGGGACAGCTAGTAATAAATAAATTTGTAAAATTGCCAATTACTAAAAAAAATTGAGAAGCATTTCAGAATATTTTATCCTTTCGGCTTATATCTATTAACATAAAGCTCATAACATAAATAACAGAGCTCTATAAACACCTTAGAGTTACCAAAGCCCACATCTTAGGTAAATCCCAAGATGAGACAGTCAGTTCAGTTCAGTCAGGGCACTCCTGAAAGATAATAACGCGACCGAGCTTGAATCTAGACTCCTATTCCATAAACGATTTATGATAGGGGCCCAGTCGAACAGAGTGGGGTTGGGAGTACGAGAGCTAGAAAGGGACCAGGATATACTTAAGTCCTTTCTAAAACAAGACGAAAATGATAAATATCGAGTGCACGCAATGAATTTGGAAATCCAAAATGAATGGTTGACAATGGGAGAGTTCTGCATACCGATGGCCTTAAAGTGGCGCACCTTGGTCTATGACTGGTCGCCGGCCCTGTTAAAATTCTATCTTAACGCCTTTTAGATGACCCTACCAGACCAGAGTGTTCTGGTAAGGTGGGGGAAGGCCACAGAAAAACAATGTTATACTTGTGGTGAAGCAATAGGGACGGCTAGACACATATTAGTAGGATGTAGGGTCCTTCTCGATAGAGGCCAATACTCACGCCGCCACAATAAGGTGCTTATCATCATACGTGAAACAATGAGTCTGGCAGTAGCTAGAGCCCAAAAAGGATTGACTACTAACAGACGTCATATCAACTTTGTGTCTGAAGGTTCATCCATAACATCCAGGAACAAACCTTATTCAATCTTAGATACTGCCCCAGATTGGACTCTCCTAATCGACACGTATGTAAAGCACTATAAAATTCTGGAGGATGTTGGGGTTTTGTCATCTTGACCTGACATATTCCTTTATTCTAAGAGGTTAAAACATGTGGTTCTTGTGGAACTTACTGTACCGTGGGAAACAAATATACCGAAGGACCACACAATAAAGAAAAATAAATACTATGATCTCACAAACTAATTAATCAAAAACGGTTACGTGGTTAATTTGTATGCAGTGGAATCCAGCCAAATCTCTCTATAAGCTACTTAAAGATCTAGGCCTATCGAGAGCTACAATAAGCTCATTACTAGGACGAATGTCTAAAGCGGAACTAGTAGGTTCGTATCAAAGGTTAGGCAGGGAGGGGAACTTGGGTAGTGAAGGTGAGTGTTGATGTACATCAACAAAAGGGGCCCCTTCTAAACCTACACTTGGGTCGCAAGTCCTAGGCACTGTCCCGATGGATGATGATGATGGACCCGGCACCCGCACGGAGAATCCATGGATTGCTAAGAATATCGGTCTCTTGTCATACCTTTCTAATAGTAATAATTATTTATTTATTCATCTAAACTTACTAATTCTTACTCGTAATATACACATAGGTATATCCATATATAAGAAATGTACTTGCATAATGCTTTATTTAAAAACAATATGTAATATTTTTGTATTCATTCATTTTAAATTACATAAGAGTAATCTAATGATATAAGTGGTAGTTTAGATTTCAGTTATTTCCTTTTGGGTTCTTAAAGTTGTGAAAACATTTAATTATGGCTTATTTTACTATTTTAACATAGAAATACTGAATACTAGCATCCAGGGACCCGGCTTCGACCAGGAATAAATTCGTAAACATTCCTATAACCCAATTGCATCGCCACCTGGTCCCAGGTCCAATTCTAATTTTTACGCAATATCAGGCGGAAAGTGGCAGTCGACCTCCGCCCGAATAGGTCCGCGGGTGGCGAGATGCCGCCCCCCAAGCCATTATGGCTCAATAGCCGTTCCGGCTGAAGTCCCCGAGTGCAGTGTGGCGACGCTCCAACCGGTCATTGTCGAGTGGACGAAGAGACAGCACGGGAGTCTTTCCTTCCGACTGACTCAGATTCTTTCCGAGCACGGCTGCTTCGGGAAGTATCTGTACTCGGTCGCCAGGAGAAAAACAATTCCCGCCTGTCATCACTGTCCCTACCGCGAGGACTCGGCGCAGCACACGCTCAAGGCTTGTCCAGCTTGGGCGGTGCAGCGCCGAGATCTCGTGGCAGTAGTGGGAGTCGATCTCTCGTTGCCGGCGAAACCTGCGATTAATGTAACATAATTATAATAATTATCAAATTTATTAAAGACGTATTGAGTCACACACAGGTCATAGTTGATATTTGTAGGGTTTCATCGGTCAGAAACGTTCAAACTGTAGTTGTACTCGTATGTATTGGGCACGAGCATTTGCGGACTATTTAACGTCGGTGTTCAGGGATTAGGTTCCGCACTTGACCGTGGGCGTGGCTGATGCCGCACGGATGCGATCCGGAAGAGGCACGCGTGTAACTGACGCGGACGTACCCATATTTACGTAGGTCTGCACGTGTCTAATCAAGTCGATCTGTGGAACTCGATGTCGGCCTCCATGTGCCTCCGATAACATTGAGGACCGTAGGATAGTACTGACTTCTCTATTCTACCTGTTTAATATGTGCTCAAAAGAAGTGTCATATCTAAAAAATCCGTTCCCGCAGGGGGAACGCACAGGTAGATTTCGTGAAGCAATTAATATTATTTTATATAAAAATATAAAAATATTTCATTATAAAAGAAACCGTTCCCGCAGGGGGAACGCACAGGTAGATTTCGTGAAGCAATTAATATAATTTTTTAACATGTTTAGTTTTTTTTTCTCGAAAACGGTAACTTTTAGCGAAAAACTTTTCAGACATTTATTTTAGACTTAAAAATGGCCTATCGATTAAAAAGGTTTCCGACTGCAAGAATGTTCACCGGTTAGAAGTTATGATTTTTTTCCCGAAAAATTTTGGTTTTCCCCCCCTCTACTTTTAGTTAAAGTTTTAATCTTATAGGTTTATAATTAAAACTTGTTGGTATTCATGTATACTATGGGATAAAATTAGAACGGTTCGAATATCTTTCATGGAACGTGAAATTTTGAGGAAAAACTGATTTCACAAAAAGTGAGGCCCTACCGTCCCCTTAGGCCGGATTCCACCCGTTCACGAACTTAAACTAAGTTTACACCCAAGCAATTTTTGACCGCAGTTTGAAAGCGATCGGGGCAAAAATGCGACCGTGAGAGTGCCGCAAATTTTGGGAAGTGGAACCATACATACATATATACATACATATATACATACATATATATATATATATATATATATATAAACTTTTTACGGCGCTGGCACGCGGGGGGGGGGGGGGGGTATCCGAAGGGATTTCCGCATGATAAAAAAAAAAAAGGTACTTATTTACTTGCGAAAGCTTTTTAAATGATACTAAACTCAGTAAGGCGCGAGACAAACAAAAGGCCTTAGTTAAAGACGCGTCTGAACTCTCCCGGCCCGCCGAGCCCGCAACTTGCTCGCCGCGCGTCGCAGGCGACTCAGGCGCCGGAGCACAGATTATTAAATAGTTACTAACGTAACAGATACATCACTCCCATACAAAAGCGAAAATACCTAGTCTATATTCACCTGCAAAATTTAAATAATAATACCTGCTGCACAGAACGAGAAGAATTGTACCTTAATCATGCGTTCATAGAGTCGAGACTGTGTTGCCCGCCGTGCGAGTGACGCCATCGTAAGAATGTGCTAGGGTTGTACCTTTTTTTTTTTTTGTTTTCGTGCGGAAATCCCTTCGGATACCCCCCCGCCGGCCAGCGAGGGCGGTTATGTTGGGCTTGCACCGACTAAAACCGCACGCCGTCTCGGGTCTTCAGACGCCGGGGTGTAAGGTTACCCATAGAGCATATCCCTCGCACCCCGACTGACCCTGGGCCATCTCACCACTAACAGCATCGCTCATCCTGTCTCTTCTGAAAGCAGAGGAGTACGGAGAGCGATGTGTTCCCGCCACGTTGGGTATTGGCCGACGATCAATGCCAACCCTATGAAGCTTAGGGGAAGCCATTGAACGCCGCCCAGGGTGTACCGGCCGCTCCGGTTCCGTTCCCCCCGGACTGCAGCGGGATCGGAATCGGAGCGACACTCGAGGAGGTTACCCAACACACACCCCTGCTAGGGTTGTACCTATGGTGATTATTGTAATAAAACGAATGTTACGAATCAACCATGTTTTTTATTTGTCAATCAAATATGTTTTAGTTTTATATAATGATTTATATATTTTTTTACTTCTCGGAATTCTCTGTTATTAAATTCTATAGTCGAAAATAACCTAAATCGCGTAAATAATTTTAACAAATAATCATAAGAAAAACAGGAGCAAAGCGACGGAAAATCAAACATTTGTAATACGGTGCTACCAGGCCGATTCATTATGACATTATAGCGGCAACATAAATACATTATTTACTATGTCACGGTTCAAGGTAAGTATACTAATATAAGGCAGCACGGCTAAACGAGTAGCGGGTCTGGTAAGTACACCGGTCTGGGTTTTAATCTCGGCAATGCGCACACATATTCGTTTGCGACCCCGAAAGCAACAAAAATCTTCTTCAAGTTTTTCATTTACGGATTTCCTGGATCCAGCGCCACCCATCGCCTACAATCATGGTTCATGAAAAACAGCCTGGTGACAGACGGACGGACGGACAGACAGACAGACAGACAGATGGACAGTGAAGTCTTAGTAATAGGGTTCTGTATTTCCCCTTTGGGTACGGAGCTCTAAAAAAAAATTATATCTATGGATAGGTCATCAAAAATGATATTGAGGTTCCTAATATCATTTTTTTTCTAAACTGAATAGTTTGCGCGAGAAACCCTTCCAAAGTGATTAGATGCCCCCCCCCCCCCACCTTTAACTTCTAAAATAAAAGAATGATAGAACAAAAAATATATATATGTTGTAAATTACCATGCAAAATTCTACCGAAAATTGGTTTGCTCGAGATCTAGTAAGTAGTTACTTGCTGCTACGGAACCCTTCATGGGCGAGTCCGACTCGCACTTGGCCGCTTTTTTTGTTAGTCAAACAACGTAATCCCGGTGCACGAAAAAAAAAAGAAATATAAGTAAATGAAACCCAAGTTAAAAATGCATTTTGTTATTATTAAAATAGTGCATACCATTTTCATACCTACTATAATCTGGACGCCTCGATAATTCGGAAGTGGTATTCTTTTTTCTATCCGGATTAGGGAGGCCCTACTGTATACTGTATACAGCTTTCTCATAAGATTTTTTCAAATTTTAATGCATTTAGATTAATTATTTTGTCAGTTCAACCATTGGTAAAAAATACGAAATAATTTACAGTAGATATACCTATATATAGACTTTCGTATTAAAGTTATCCGGATATTTACCATGTTGTATTGTTTTGAAGCTGTCGCAATGCCTAATATACAACATGGTAAATATCCCGATAACTTTAATACGAATGTGAATGATCATGATAGTTTAAATTCCTATATATAGACGCTTATTCCTACCCATAGCTAAAATATCAAAGAAATCTAAAATTAACGGACATTACCTATTGCGTAAGTACTAGGTAACTACAGTATTAGAACTACCTATAAAACAACACTTTTATAATAACTGACTCAAAAAACTCCTTTAATTTACGATTTACATACCTGCTTATTACCTACTTATGTTTAAAGAAATAAATGGTGACAACATTCATATAGATAAGATTTAAAATAGGTGTTCTTCGTCTCTCGGCAATGAAAAAAACGACAAATTTTCCTTTGTTTTTTGACTTACACCCATCCACTGCACAATAATTACGTGGTTTCTGCATTTCGAAGCGTAAGCGCGGGAAACGTACAGTGCGGTCCGATGCGAGCGCTCAGGCGGGCGTTCGGCAGCCCTCTGCCTGTTTGTATCGTCGACGATACGCGAGCGCTAGGTATATAGCGCGCGGCCTTGAGCGAGTGACGGAGGCCTGGCCGGAGGTCGCTTAACGACCTCCGTCCTCCATGAGCGCAGGCCTGGGGGTGACATTTGAGGCCGCCTGTCACCCCAGCAGAAGCAGGCCGGGACGGTGGGGCGACTAGCGCCCCTCCCCCAAACCGGGGCAAGACGGGGACACCGTGGTTCTCAAACCCGAGGGGGCCATCTCGAAACCGGAGATGGCCCAGGGTCAGTCGGGGTGCGAGGGATATGCTCTATGGGCAACCTTACACCCCGGCGTCTGTAGACCCGAGAGGGCGTGCGGTTTTAGTCGGTTCAAGCCCGACATAACCGCCCCGCTGATCGGCGGGGGGGTATCCGAAGGGACTTCCGCACGAAAAAAAAAAGGTAAAGACGCGTCTAAGGTTCGGGACAAACAGAACGGATGTAAGGCAAACACGCGTCTAAGACGTGCCCGCATTTAAAGTATATCTAAGTGAAGAGGTGAAGACAGAGCGTGAAGACATCTCCCATTTAGCTTTGCTGCGTGGGCGCGCGGGTGTCCTGCCAGCATAATTATACATACATACTTAGTACTGATTTTTTGGAAATTTCGTTAGTTGAATCACTTTATCGTAGGGTGGTATTGTCATGGCATGTACCGCTTGTCTGAAACTCGGGGATATTAGGTTGCATGGCAGGCCTTGTGATTCTGATGGTTTTCACAACATTTATACATCTACAGGAAATTTATTTCGATTTCCAAGTTTCATTAGGGGTGAACTTTTAAGATTTCTTCGACACAAATTTTGTAACTTGTGTAATAACTTTGTTAGGTGAAAAAAAACCCGAACTTGATGTCGAAAACTTTACGAGCGTTTTTGTTTCTCTGAATTTCTCTGGAACAAGCGTTGTGTAAACATCTTTCCACGTTCTATTATCCTAAATCTTAACATTCATCGTTCGCTTTTACTTCACTTATTGATACTCACCTCGGATTGAGCTATAATAGAGATAGATACATAATTGCGCATTATTCGATTTTAAAAATGATTGTTCAATAAAACGAAAATGTGAATGCGAAATCGGCGATAAATGTTCGTTCGTACCTTAGCATGTCTGCTCGACGGTAACAATTTATTTTTTTAAACGGCGGCGGCTATTTTTTTAAACGTTTGAGATTACGTAGGTATCTACGCGGCGTACGTACAGTCAACGACAAAAGTGGCTTAATGAATTCTAATTTATTAATCACTTTAGCTCTTAAATCTTTTATAAAATAATAGACAAAACAGGAAATATATTAACTTTGTCCTCTGGGGATTATAAAACTACTTATATATTCATTACTAGGTTCATGTATTCCAATGTAAAAACGTTTGTAATTATTTAAGTGTGAATGCACTTTTGTCATTGACTGTACGTGCGTGCCTATATCATCATCGTATAATGTAAATTATGCTTACTTAGTTGCATCGCCTGTATGGGGGATGAATGGAACAGAATGTTATAAATTAAATTTTAAACACGTAACTACGTAATAAAAAAATCCTTTATCTACACAGCACTTTTCACAAGTTTTAATACAAGTTTAGGCCAGATTAATTATATAGCATGTTACTAAAAACTAGTGTCCAACCAATAAGGGGCACATAGGTATCCTAAATACATAACCATATATAAAATAAAATAAATATATTAATGAAAATAAATGTATTATTGGAATTTAAAATGCCATTTTCCAGTATCATAATTACCCACTATCTCCCCAACCTAAGAAAATGTGAGAACACCTCAAAGTATATTATATCCAATGAGTAACGGCCCCCAACACCACTGTGTGTGGAATAAAAAAGCGGCGATAGCCCAGTGGCGTACGTAACGGACTGCTGTGACAAGGTCTCGAGTTCGATCCCCAGTCGCCCACACCTCTGACTTTTTAGTAGTTATGTGTGCATTAATAAATGTTAATTATCGCTCGCTTAATAATGTGCCCGGTAGATGGCAATAGGCTCGCCCTCTATTACATCGGGACCTTAACATAACTGGCGAATCGTGGGTGTGTAATACACCTCTGCCTACCCCTTCGGGGATACAGGCGTGAAGTTATGTTAACATCACCCCCCGCGGGCTGCGACGCCGCATCCACGTGTTTTACCATTATAAGTTTCCTCATCGACATAAATGTCATTGCAGTTTTTGTGGGTTAATTTTCTGAACATATTTATCAAAAAGGATGACTAAAACTGAAACCAATATTGATACCTACATACACGTTCACTGATCGGACACTGATTTGGTTACATATTGTATTCAACGGATGTGCGTATCCCATTTCAATTATAATGGCGTGGTCACATTTCATGATATAGCTATATTTATTTGAAGAGAGAATCCGACCCTTCATATAAATCTCGCTGTATAGACTTTTTACCGAAAACCCATAACTCAGTGAGTAATGGGATGATTAAATCCATGATTTATTATCACGTAACATCACTTGATTGACGGAACAGCAGCCCGCATCGATTAGGCACGGGAAAAATTGGTAAAACAAATCCTATAACCGGGTTGCAGCTCCACGTACCAGGTCCAATTGTTAATCTAAATCATCCAGGGACCTACTTATCCTGGATAAGGTTCCCATGGATAGCAGCTACGGGATCAGAATTCCACGCGTGCGAAGCCGCGGGCGATAGCTAGGACTATAATAATAATAATATAAAGTGAAAGTTTGTGAAGATGTTTGGATGTTTGTTACTGGATACGGATCGGATCGAACGGATCTGGCGCCCCACGGGTTACATATATGTATGGGGCCCATGGGTGTACGGGCCCCATACATGTGTGGGGGCCCATTAGTGTATGCCCCCATGGATTTAGGGGGCCCTATGGTCACGGGGAGACGGGGAGACGTGACCATGGCTGCTGAAAAGCAACCGAAACGTCGGGATCAATGTCAAATATAAAATAATATCAAATAAACCGCGATAGAATCCGTTAAAAATTGTTTTATTTCAATACAGTAAGTAATTTAGAAATTTACCCACATTAATTTAGAAATTTCTTTTAAATATCTAATTTGTACTAATAACGTTTACCTTAACAACTCAACAGTGATAACTTTTATTTGCCATAAAATGACTTTCTTTCTATAACAACATAATATCATAATAATTAGTTTCCACAAGTAACACATCTCATAATCGACTCTTGACATAATCAAAATTTGATATGATCATGAAAATAATACGTAATATTGTTAGGTCGAAATTAATTATCGTTAACACCCCGACTCAGTGCAATCCGACTCGGATAGGTTAGGTTAGAAGACTAAGGCGAGAGCGAAGCGAAGCGGAGCTCCCGCCTTAGTCTTTTATATATAAATAAAAGGATTTAGTTTTTCTGGATATCGTTTATTTTAATTTAAAAAATCTTGGTTTTAAAAATCTGGATATTGTTTGTCTGGATATCAATTAACTGCATTTCAAAAATTTGTGTTTTAAAAATTCGGCTTTCGATTTTGTGCATTTAGATATCGTGTGTCTGGAACTCGTTCGTCTGGATTATAAAACGTCGTACAAATAAATAAATGGGCAACTGAAATTCGGAGTTGCGATTATCTGGCAAATAAAACTTCGGAATTTGAAAAAACGGGATTATGTAAATATGGCCAAACGTTTTCGGGATTATGATATTCGGAATATTAAAATTCGGGATTAAGATAGGTAACCAGTTCTTGCAGCTTGGCGCCTGTGGTCCACTCTTCTATTGCTTTTTTTCATAGTTTGTTTCGTATAAGTTTTTACGGGAGCGATTTTCTGATAGCCTTATTATAATATTATAATTATTATAAGCTTTATTCCATTTATGTAAGGTGCAACTAGAAGATCTGTGTAAATAACAATTGCGTCATTATTTGTGTTAATACTACAACACCACATTAAGTTAACCTTCGTCGTTTTTCTGTATATTGACAAGCAACACTGGATGCGGACCGCCTGTGCCTCGCTGTGGCGTAAAGTGGCAACTATACTATGCCAAAAATACCCGAATTCGTCGAATACCCTCGCTTTTTTTTGTATTTTTTTTTTTACGTGCGGAAATCCCTTCGGCTAACCCCCCGCTGGCCAGCGGGGGTGGTTATGTCGTGTCTCGACTAAAACCGCACGGTGTCCTCCTCAAATGTCCGTTGCCGGGCACCCCGGGTAAGCCCTCGAAAGGATAATCCCAGGGTTGCCGGCGGACCTTGGCTTAATATAAATTGTAACTATATAGTCCATTGAAATGTTACATTTTTAGGCCTAACCATGCGTTTTTTAGAGGACTCAATTTTATTCTTTTGATGGGTTGGGGGGGTCAGTGTAAAGCTTAAACCAAGTTTTTGGGGTCGCCACCCTTGTCCCACGGCCGCTATCTTGAAAATAGGGGTTGAAAACAAGCTTAAGGAGACCTACAAATATATATGGGTTAAAGATGGGAAAGTACTGATAAAGAAGGATGACAGTGAAACAAAAGTATACCAAATTTATTTTGAGAGTGATATTGAAAGTTATGTACCAGAGAAACGAGAGTAGTTATTATTGTCATACGTCATTCACTCATCACCCTTATACCTACGTAATATACCTATTTCTTAAATAAAAATAATAAACTAAATACTATGGTTTTAAATGGTGACCCGCTTTCTCAGATACAGGACATACAGTACTACTCTTTCAAAAAATCAAGTAGCTGGCAACAGCATATAAATGAACATACGACATCACTACATATAACACATATTAATATCGCTTCGCTAAGAAAACATTTTAACGAACTACAAGTGCTACTAGAAAAAAGTCTGTGTAATATAGATATAATCTGTGTAACAGAAATCAATATACAGGAAGAGGAGTTATATCAGTTCACAATCGAAGGTTTTAATTCATATTCATTAACAAGAGAAAATAAAAAAGGTGGAGGTATTTTAATGTTTGTATCGGATAACATACTTTGTAATCTTAAGAAAATATGCATCACAACAACACACGAGCTAATGCACGCATCTATAACGCTAGATAACTACACTGCAGATTTGATTGTTATATACAGGCCACCGCACACCAATAAAACACTGTTTACTAATGAAATTAACCGGTTTATAAAAACAATAGACAAAAACAGCGATGTGTACTTGGTTGGAGACTGCAACATAAACATTTTAAAAGGGTTTAGGGACCAGGCCTCTAATATATACTTAGATATGTTATCGGAACTAGGGTTACAATGCGGCATACAAGATATTACGCGTGATCTTATTGTGAACGGGCGACGTGTGACAAGTTGCCTCGATCACGTCTTTATGCGCACTGACCGATGCGGCCGCCATGTAACACAGCTATGTGCATATACAGTAGCTACAAGGATCTCGGACCATCACCTAACGGGACTAACTGCGAATATAGGTAAACAGAGTATAGAATCGCAAAACACTCGCTTCAAAACAGTTTTTCGCAACGAACTTATAAAACAAAAGCTAGTAAAAACTAACTGGTCAGACTTATTAAAGACGGGGGACCCTATTAAGTTGTATAGTGAATTGTTCTTAATATTTGACGAGATTTATAAGACTAGCAGAATAAACATAGAAACAACTAAGCGTGAATCCCAACCGTGGGTAAATAGGACACTAGAAAAAATTATAGAACACAGAGATTGTATTTTTAGAAGGTGGAAAAATGATTCAAGTAATTTGCTTTAATTAAAATACAAATTACAAAATACTCTATCGCAAGTAATTAAAATACGAAATACAAAATATATTTAAGTAAGGTAATTGAAATATAAAATACAAAATACAGTATTTTAGCTATTTTTAATTGAAATACAAAATACAAATTACAAAATACTTTAATAAGTGATCTAGACCAGCATGGGCTCAAAAGTACAGAAAAACAAGATTAATTAATCAGTAAAATCAGATTTTCCTTTCATAAACACTAGATTTTTAAATGTATTGTCAGACAAACAGCCTCTTGTTGGAGAGTGAATAAAACCTGCTAAAGAAAATAATCTTTCTATAGGTCCTGATGAACACAAACTTGTGTTAAATTGTATGAACACTTTTTTAATATTTGGCTAGCGCTCAAGAATTGATAGCTCTTTGCTTCTATCATTTAGGAAGCTGACCAACTCTAACTCCATTTTAGAGGACTGTGGTTGATCGCTATTTCTGTTCTCAAAAACAATAAAATCATCATCTTTACTATTGGTGCTACTCCTGCTGCTTCCAGGCATTATTTCATGTTTTTTGTAACTTGTCTCTAAGGCATGAATGGCAAGATTTTGAATTCTTTGCCTCTCATCTGTTGTGATGCTTTCTGGCAACCAACGCATTTGTTAACTGGGTGGTAGCATGATGCCAGTATGGCTCCATTTACTTCAGGTGACACTTTAAAAAACTTATCAAATCTTTTTTCCAAGCTCTCTTTTAGTTGTGGTACAATGAGAGTAAAATGCCTCAAGTTGCTATCCTGTAGTCGATCTAATCTGGTTCTTACAGACATTAAAGTAGGCAGAAGTTTGCCATAGTAACAATTGTTGCCCTGAATGTAATCTAGAGCTGTAGCAATAGGTTTCAATACTTCAATGAATTCCTCTAGGTATTCTAGTTCTATGGCAGAGAAAGTGTTACTCTTGTCCAACTTATCAAATAGGTCATTTAATTTTGATTTGCTTCTAATAAGCTGTGCTACAGAATCATAAAGAGAGTTCTAACTTGTGGGACAGGGATATATTAACTGATGTCCAAGACAGTCTTTTATGACTTCAGCCGATTTAGGTCTTCTGGACATATTCCATAGCAAAGTACATTTAGCAATTGCTGAATAGTGAACCCTGCTAACACGAGAAGCTTTGATGAAATTATTCTCTGTAGTGGCCAAAAGACTTAATGTGTGGCTGGCACATCTGAGGTGCCTAGGTAAATATAACTCTCTCTCCCTAGTTTCATCTTCTGTTATATTTACTGGTAACAAAATCTCCTCATAAAAAACATCAGAAGTAGATGGGGATTCCACTACAGCTTCTACAGTTTCTAAAATAAAACAATGTATTTTTTTAATAAAACACCAATTGGTAGTAGTCAAAGCAACATCAACATCAATCAGGATAGAATACAGCAAATAATGTGATTAGGTTAAAATTTGATTATCAAACAAATCAAACTATGATCTTGATCAACTCTCTATATAATATTACAATTGTGACATAGGTATAAATGGTATGATCAAAATAATATTTTATTACCTACTCTATAGCAGCTTTACCATCATTCAAAGAGAATCTAAGCACTACGTTTATCATCATTATTACACTCGCCTCGCCACAGAAATGTATTTTATTGTGAAAATGTATTTTGAAGCCTCATGTATTTGAAATACTAATTACAAAATACATCGGCGTCAGGTATTTGAAATACGAATTACAAATTACATTTTAAGGAAGTAATTGAAATACAAATACCAAATACGTATTTGTATTTCAATTACGTATTTTAATTACAAGTAATTCAAATACTGCCCAACCCTGTGTACAGCCAAGTAATGTCAGTTTCGGGTTTAAAAAAGTGACTGCTGAGTGACGTCCAAATTGTTATAAACAGATTGGACAATAATAAAGCCCCGGGAACAGATGGGATAAGAGTTAAAGACCTAAAGTATATAAATAAAAAAATAAGCCCCATTATTGCGTATTTTACGAATCTCTGTGTGGAAAAAGGCGTATATCCTAAAGAGTTGAAAATTTCTATCGTACGACCAATTTATAAGCAAGGCTCCCATGCTGATTACACAAATTATAGGCCTATAGCCATACTGAACACAATAAATAAAATCGTAGAAAAATTAATTGTACGTCAAATTACGACATTCTTAGAAAACAATAACATAATTAGTGACACTCAACACGGCTTTCGTCCAAATAGAAGCACGGCAACTGCTTTGGAGCAATTTACGGATATCGTCAATAACAGCTTAGATAAACAGAATATAGTAGTAGTAATTTATATAGATTTTAAAAAAGCATTTGATACTCTAGATCATGATAGCTTGATAAAAGCTATGGACGAATGTGGTATCCGAGGACCAATCAATAATTGGCTACGTTCGTACCTACAAAACCGATGTGTCAAAGTGTCAGTATGCGGAGCGATAAGTCAAGAGGGTGACATAAAATATGGTGTGCCTACCGGTTCTGTATTTGGTCCGGTTGGCTATATAGTACATGTGAATAGCATGCACAATGTGATCAAAAACTGTGTATCACTCATGTACGCAGATGATACATGCCTAATTTATAGTGATAGGGACATAATTAAAATACAGATTAAAATGCAAGAAGACTTTGACAGTATAGTTAAATGGGCATACGACAACGGCATCATTATTAATACCAACAAAACAAAATGTATGCCGATATACTCCCCATATACTCACACAAAAAACATTAATATTAACATAAAAGGTCACTCATACGAATGTTTACATCAGAGTCAAAGTAACTGCGACTGTAAACTTATAGAACAGGTAACTACCTATAAATACCTAGGTGTAGTGCTGGATAATAATTTCTCGTGGCACTTGCATATAGACAATGTATGTAATAAACTGAGGACAGTTCTAGGAAAGATGTGGACCCTTAAGCCTATTGTCAGTAAAGGAATATTGTACATGCTGTATTACTCACTAGCGGATTCCATTGTCAGTTATGCGTTGGGTAGTTATGGTTTTACATTTGATACACACCTTAACAAAATTAAACTGCTACAAATAAGAATATTAAAAGTATTAGTAAACCAAAAAGTTAAAAATAAAGTAATGGATTATGAACAATTATTTAAGGTATGTAATATACTACCTATACAAATGAAGGCCAAACTGACCATCTTACTTGAACAGCATAACGCAATGATACATAAAAACAGACGAGTACATAACTATCCAACTAGACTAGCAAGGAAAAATAGACTAGCAGTGCCTAAGACAAATAACTACTTCGGTAAACGCGCCAGAAAATATCTAACACCTACTTTAGTAAATGAGCTGCCTGAAGGATCGCTTGGTGATGTAAGGTCCAAGTATCACCTACAGAAGGTATTGGTGAAACACTACCTGTCGCTCTGTCCGTAGTTTTTAAAGCGAGTTCACAGATGTGTGAATATTGTATATGCTATGCATGTGTTTTTTGTGTATGTGTGCCTAGGTAATACCTAATATATGTAAGTGATTGAATATATCGGACAGCGAATTATAACATAATTGTACCAGTTATGTTATAATTCGTTGTCCCAACTGAGTGGTGTTATTTTGTAGAAGCTGTGTTTTGTGTATTTAATAAGATTTAAGTAAGGCTTGAATAGAAATACAATGTTTTACAACATAATGTAATTAATCAAGAGGACTAGATGCCGACAAACTGCTCCGCAGTTTGGCAACTGATGTTTTTATTTTAAGTGTTGTAAATTAATTATTAAGTTAAATAAATTAAAAAAAAAAAAATGTTTTTACGATATATCTCTTAAACTATTTATCTGATAAAAAAAAATTGTTAAGATTTTTTGTTGCAAATTAAATTCTCTAAAGTTTGGTCCAGTAACTTTTGTTTTTTTTTTGTTAGGTGCATTCGGCTAACTCCGAAAATCGGGTAATTCCAAAAATTCCAAATTTCTACCAAACGAGAAAAGTATATTTTGCTCTGGCAACCTTCAACTAGCCGCCATGTATGTTACTCCGCTCCTCTGCTTCAGTTGAATCAGGTCGCTACAACCGAATATACGTGTACGCTGTCGTTTTTTAGAGAAGGAGTGGATTATCGCGCGTTTTTGGATTTTCGCATTTACCCGAACATTCATAACTTTGAAATTTGATAAGTTAACCAATTCGTTGTTTCTTTGTTAGTTGAATTAACGTTTTGGATACTCTGTTAAATAGCTTCAGAACAAGATATCTCATGTTTTTTGTTTTTTTTTCGGAATTGAACGAAGAAGGCAAATACGAACTATAAATTCATTCGAAATAACCCGTTATGGTTTTTCCATAGTCATTGTCAGTGGCTCTGAATCTATTGAAATACAGAAATATTTCTATAAATCAGTTTTAGGTAGATTTCGTATAGAAATCCTATTGGTTTCTCCCTACTTTCGAATTTTGAAAAAAATTGAACGTACAAGTTCGTTTTAAATCCGAAATGACCACTGGTTAAAAAGTATATATATATATATATGTATGTATGTATGTATAGGTTAAATCCCCAAAATTTTGCGGCACTCTCACGATCGCATTTTGGATCCGATTGTTTTAAAATTTTACCAAAAATCGTTCTAACTTAGGTTAAGTTCGTGAACCGGCAGAATCGGGCACATTGCTGAGTCAGCAAGTCACTTTTTCTGAAAACAGTTTTTTGGTCATAACTCTTAATGTATGGAAAATTTTGATTTCATTTCTTTTTCATATCATTCCCTTCATTAGTACCTACACATCATTCCAAATAAACTTGTTGAAAAATCAAAAATTTTGGGAGATTTTTCATAACACAGATTTTTTTTTCGAAAACAATTCATAATTTTTTCCCTGAAAACATACTTACCATCGGAAAGGCTTTCAAATGAAGGCTTATTTTTTGCTCTAAATTATTTGTCTGAAAAGTTTTTTGATACCACTTATAGTTTTCGAGATACAGGGGGGTGGTCGTTAGAGAAAACCTTTATTGTTGGCAATCATCTCTATATTTCATGTCCATAAAGTTTTAGACACCGATCGGTGAACTTACATACTGTATAATGCTTGTAACACGCATTCTTCGTCATTATCGATATACCTACTCGTATAACATTTATTGATTATTTGATTACATTTTTTGATTATTTCAAATGTGAAAGACAGGATTGTTTTATGTTTGAAACTACTCTGAAGTAAATGTAGGAATTCAAAGTGGTGTTTTCATTTGTTCTTGTGACTTTCATTTTTAAACTCTCTAAATCCGAATTGTAGAAACGCAAACGACCTTTACCCATTTGTTTATTACACGTAAAGTATTTTATACCAAATTTAGTACTTATGTTAAAATTATAAAGGTTTGCTAAACAATATATAT
The DNA here is from genome assembly GCA_946251805.1 of Cybosia mesomella. Lineage (NCBI taxonomy): Eukaryota > Metazoa > Arthropoda > Insecta > Lepidoptera > Erebidae > Cybosia > Cybosia mesomella. The sequence continues at coordinate 19,117,737 of OX276390.1, read as the reverse complement.
GTTTTTTGTTAAACTAATGAATGCACTCTTTAAAAAACGAAATTTAAATTTTTATTTGTCTATAACCATAATTAAGTAACCCGCGGTAGCCTAGTGGTATGGGTAATGGACTGCCGAGACGAGGTCTCGGGTTCGATCCCAGGTGTTACCTGGCACACACCAATGACTTTTCGATACTTTTCGAAATTATGTGTGTTACCGCAGGTTTATAAGTGCCCGGTTTATTACAATAGGCTCGCCATCTATTACATTGGGACCTAAACATAAACTGGCGAAATGTGGGTGCTAGCACCTCTGCCTACCCTTTCGGGAATATAGGCGTGAGTTTATGTTATGTTAACCATAATAATAGGTCAGGATTTTTTAGCATTTTTAACACTTTCACATAAAATCTAGTGGGGCGGAAATCACACAGTGATTGTCAAACTTCGGGCCAAACTTAGATATTTTTGTTGCAGTATTTTTATTCAAAATTACAGACCTTAGGCTTTATGCAAATTATTCGACGCGTCTTTATATATTGAGCAATAAATATGAAGAAAATGAAATCAAATCAAGCGTCTTCGACGTCAAAAACACAAAAAAAAATATTTTATATTTCAGTTTCTTTCAGAGTCTGGTTGTTTTGTGTAAATATACAATATACGTATTGTCATTGTCACTCAAATGTCAAAGTCAAATACGCGTTACTCTGATAACTCGAAAGAAACTCACTTGTAAAAGTTTTTTACGGACAATTTGTATGGTAGGTACCCGAAACCTTGAACGTACAAACCCCAAAATCTAATCAGTTCTTCCCATTAACCAAACAAGATGATTGGCGAAAGAATTTCTTAAATCGGATAAGTGGTTCTTGAGTTATTGCGTAAACAGACATCCAGACCAACAGACAGACCGACACAAAAATTTGTTTTGCTTAATTAGACTTAGAATCATGTGAAACGTCGAGAAAAGTGATAAAAAGTGGGTGTAAGATTTTGATTTTTTTTGCGTGATTTTAAGACTTCGGTGTCCACCTGGTTGGTGGCCCGAAGTAATAGGTTCTTTGTTTGTGTTCTTTAAATCAACGTATAAAGGTCGTTTCAAATTCGAAACCTCATTTATACGGTACTTATTTAGTACTCGTATAACAAATTAAAGTTTGAGAATCTCAAGTTTTCTGTCGGGTAATTCCTAAATAAAAATTGCGACAACATGACATATCGCTTGTTTAATAATAAACTGCAACAATTCAAAAAAAATGTTTTTTGGGAAAACGCGTTTAAAGTTTCGCAACAATGACTTGTTCACGAAATTCTTTATTATTTATAATATTAGACACAATTGAGGAATAGTGTCAAGCTAATATTATAGTCGATGAACTAACCTTTCAAATGAGATATAATAATTAATTGCTATTCATTATAAATTTAAAGATACAGGATTTTTAAAATGACATTAGTGACTTAGTTCGTTTTATGATTAAAAATCAATGTAGTATTTAATATATCATACAACTTAAAACTTATTAATGCATTTTTTTATTAATGTTATTTATTAAAACTTTATTTATTAGGGAATAATGCTTTTTTATTTTCTAAAAAGATAAAAATGTTAAATCTATTTTTTAATGAACTTGTTTAACATTAAATGAATTCTCCATTATAGATAATAATACAGTTTAATTGAAATTTAACACAGTCAATAAAACCAAGCTTGACAGCCAGTGTACAACTAAAACCTAAGGGAAACCCATGACAGTTTACCCTTAATTCAGTCTCAATATAAAATTCTTACTAAATAATAAAATCTCAAAGAAAATACAACATCAGTTAAAGTAACATGACACAAAATTATAAACAAAAAATTCAAACCGTTCTACAAAGTTATTTTAAAAATCTTATAAGTACCTACTATCACAATTCAATCATTATTATCATTGGCATAAAATGAGATCAGTCCAAAGCAAAAGAGTATTAATGCACGAAGAAGTGGACTATCTTACATAGTAGGCTACTTAATATGCATATTTTTACAATATTGTGTTGTAAAAATTTGCATAATAAGCAGGGATTAACCCTTTGGTGAGGAGTTCTTTCAAATCCTTCTTCTTATTGTCACTTAATGTTTGATTTTCTGTGTATGCTGGTTTTAGCTGAATTTCGCTCTCTAGCTTCATTTTCTTTCGTTTATTTCTAACGTCTACTTCTATAAAGGATTGATCCTCATGAATTTTTATAATAAAATGAAAAAGGATTTCCTTTTATCATTTTTAATTGTTTTATTTCATTCCAGTTTACTGGTTTCCCGTTAATATCTACACTGAAATTGTATCCCCAATCTTCTTGAAGTTCTTTAATATTGACAAATGAATCATAAGTAAATTCATGTACATTTATGGCTGGTTTACTTTTTTTTGCAGATTTAATTAAAGCTATATACTGATCAGGTGTATAAATAGGACCTCCCTTCAAATTCTTTTTAATTTCTTTTTCAATGAGGCTATGCACACTGTCCGCCTCATTCTGAGTGTGACCTCTTATAAGAAATTTATGAGTAATGCTGGAAATATTTAAAGTTTGTACAGCATATAAATATAAAGTAGCTATAAATTTATTTTTATTCTGTCCGCAACAGTTATCCGAATAAAAAATTATATTCTTTTCTTCTTCACCATTATCTACTGTACCGATTATCTTTAAATAGTCCCATACACAAGAGCCTATTTCTATAGCTCCTCTTTTAGCATTAAACTCTGTCCAAAAGTAACAGTGGACGTTATCGTATGCACTCTTGCAAATTTTATTGTTAAGTTCTGTCAAAGTCAAATTATAACTGTTTAATTTAGATTTATAGTAGAATGCCGATGTTTCTCCTCTAGGACAAGGCAAAACAGCTTCCAAGTCGTAAACTACAACTTTATTATTGACGTCTGCATTTTCCCTATCATTTAATTTTTCGGTCCTACTTAACTCTTTTTCTTTTAAATGTGTTCTATACTTATCTTCTATGAGCAATTTTTGGTTATCATCGGAATTTTGGTAACTGACACACAGGTCGCATTGATCTTTTTTTGGACGATGGAAACTTAGGTTAAATTCGCCATTGAAAATCTTGTAATAGGTTATGTAATGTCCGGTCTCTTTGTTCTCTTTTATCTGTGTGTTTGCAAAATCTGTGTAAAGTTTGAGACCTGGTGTAATGCGATTCCATGCGAGGTATAGAATTAATATGTTTTTTTATATCCGCCACCAATTCAGCACTTAATGTTTTATTATTGCCATGTTTTCCACGTCTTTCCTCCAACACAAACCCATTTTCATTCGTATTTGACCTTGTAGTAAATATCATTCTATCAGTTATATCTAAAGTACTTTTGAAAAAAGTTTTGCAGACTCTTACCCTTTCATTATTGACAGTAAAATAAAAAGCCTTATTAGGACGGCGTGGATTTTCGGCATTCGTGTATTTGTATTTGGGTTGAATATCCAACATACAAGAAGTAATAAACAACCTCTGCTTGTGTAAGTCACCTAATTGCCAAAAATTTATGAAAATGTCGTATCTATTATCATCATTTATGAGTTCACTACATTTCAGCCTACAATTTGAGCAGGGAACTTTCAAACACCGAGCTGATATTCTCTTCTGTGTCTTAGACATAGATTTATATTTTTGACCTTCGTTACGCAATCTCTTAGCCCTGTTTTGTTTCCAATTTTCAGGTTTCCTTACCCTCTTTCTACCACGTTGGCTGTCATGATCAAGAGAATCACTGTCAGAACTAGATATATTCGAGTTAGTTGGCAATAAATAATTGTTACGTCTGTTACCGGATACACCGTGTTGGTCTTCAATGTCGTAGGTAGGGTCAATAACATCATCGTCTACGTCACTTTCATCGGTATATCGAGGGGAAATTATAATTGGGTCGTTTCTAGCACGATATAGCGGTTCTCGCGAAGTAAATGCCTGTGCTTGAGTTTCAATAATTGATATCTAAAAATAAAAATGTTTAATTATAATTACTGTAAACTTAAGTATACAATTAGAACAATTACAATGCATTATACAACATAATAACTACCTCACTGTCATGGCGATCTATTTTCTTTGCACACTCGCCCGATCCAGATATTGGTTCACTTACGATTGGATCCTGAACTTGCTGCTCAATAATATTTGAGAAAGGCGAGGAATCTGAATCTGACGTCGAAGATGATCGTCGCGTTATGATCGTTTTGTCACTTTCATAGTCTGCTACGAGGTTTATTTTTGGTTCAGTGGCAAACGAAAACGTATCATCAGTTTCTTTGGGATACTCCGTTAAATTTATATCTGCAAGTATCTGAAATATTAAGTAGGTAGGTAGTTATGTAATTAATGATAACAAAATTAGGTAAAACATTATTTTAGCAAAACAAAAAATTAGTAATGAAGCTTACGTTTTCAGTTAATCCACTTAAATCTTGGGGTATATATTTCTCTAAAAACAACTCGTCTTCAGTAATATCATGATGTTGTAATTCCTGAAACAAAATATACCTACTATACAACAATAAATAAAAACTTCAACGGACGTAGGTACCTGCATGGAATTTTGTATCCAATACTTACAAAATATTTATGCAAGTACGTCGCCAAAACTACCATGGACTAATTTATTATACCTACCTAACTACTACTAGCCTACAACTACTAACATAACACAACCGCAATAATTATTATACTTACAATGACGTGCTCGTCGTGCTGTTTAACAGTTTCTGACGAGTTTGAGGCTTCGGGTTCTAGAACCATGCTTAATATTCTATGACTTCTATGTGACATACTCAATTTAGTATAAAGCTCTTGATTTTGATCAACTAAAATATGAATAACTATAAACAACGAAACAAACTTTGATATCTGAATTAAACAATAAAGTGCACCAATCCATAATGTTAAAATATATTCATTAAACATTTTGTAATAAATTGAACTATCTACTAATAATTTCGTATAATTCAATTTTTTTTTTAATAAAACGTAATAACATACTAAAGTTTTCAAAACTTTTCATTGGTTTTACACATAAAATGAATTAAACCTAAATCTCGTCATAGCAAACAATCAACGTTTCACAAGAAAACGAATCAAATCCAAATAGTTCAGTTTTTACTCAAATAAAAGGAAATTATGCACTTACCTGTTTATAATAAAATGAACTATTTAGCAATATGTCGCACACACCACGTCACTTCTTCAACGTTGCCGGCGCAACACTAAATTGTGTCATTTTTTTAAAAACTGATTGGTTGCATTCGGCAAAAATAAAGAGACGGAACATCTTTTATCTCGCTTCCTGGGGTCCGAATGCGACGGGAGTTGAATTGTGCCTATTCTTAACGTGGAGATAATTCGTTTTATGAATAAATATCGAAATCCTGTTTTTTTAAATTATTACGGTTTATTATTAAACAAGCGATATGTGTTTCGGCTGTTCTATAACCAAATCCAATATGTTTTTCTTGATAGGGCAATTCTGAATGGAAAAGGAATGTGAACCCTATACCACATGTCAATAAAACCAATTTCTAGGAGGCTTTCGCAATTACCCGAACTAGTTCGGAATTACCTTTGCATCAGGAAAAAAAAAGTTTTTTTGAATCACTTGTATTTCGAAAGCATTATGATATCTATGAAAGTTTTTGATGTAGGTACTGTTGTAGCCTATATATTTAAGTTGAGGAAAAAACATAACTTTGTAGAATTAGTTCCACCGATTTTGACTGGTTGATTAAAATGCAGACATCATGTCAACTATCATAAAAATCATTCGGAATTACCCGAATGCACCTTCTTATAATTTTTTTATTTATTAATTTAGCAATATTATTAATAATTAATTAATTGACTCTTTTCCCCACCACCCACGAGGAAGAGTCTGGAGGCGCGTTTTTTTTTACGTGGTATCCCCAATAGGCATAATCCACGGTGATTTTCTAAATTTGAACTACTCCGTCCTCGGTCTTTTCGATGGACCAGGCTGCGGCTGGGCATCTGATCGGCTTTCTGAATTAAATATCAGTGGGAGAACTGGAGAAGGAAGGGGTGTTAATGTCGGCGGTTCATCATCAAAGTCATTTTCATTTAATAATTAATTCTGAGAGCCCCATTACGCTGCTGCAAGTCTCTCCAGAACAATGGAAGCACACTGCAGAACATTACAGCCCTGCTTTTCTACATCCACACATCGCTGCACAGTTTCCTGTGCATTTGCAAAATATCAATTTTAGAAGCTCAGGGGGTGCTGGAGGTTTAGAGCTCTGCACTGGCATCAATAATTTTCTGCATTTTTATCCAGCCCCAGTCTTCAGGATCATTATTATTACCAAGTCACGACTGGACCTGATGGTAGACTCGGAAAGTATGAAAGCGAGCTGTTGGAGGAAGTGAAGATAAGTTAAATGTGCTTTTTGTCACTGCCTTGGCGAATTGTTTGTATCTTAGGCTGTCAAGAGAATTATCATCTTTATTACCACCGTATAAAGAGATAAAAAAACGTTTCTGAACATTTTCGCTTATAACTTTTTTATTTATAGTTCTACGACAAAAAGTTACTGGACCAAAGTTGCAGAGAATTTAATTTGCAACAAAAAATGTTACAATTTTTTTTTATCAGATAAATAGTTTAAGAGATATATCGTAAAAACCATTTCAACCCCTATTTTCAAGATGACGGCCGTGGGACTAGGGTGGCGACCCCACAAACTTGGTTTTAGCTTTACACTGACCCCCCCTACACATCAAAAAAATAAAATTGCGTCCTCTAAAAAACGCAACCCCAAATGCAACTTTTCAATGGACTAATATCACAATTCACTACTAAACAAACCAGATCTACAGTAAAATATTACTTACAAGTTACAATATTGTTATTTAATCATGTAATAGTGATACAAAAATTCGCAAGATGACGTAATTCATGATGACGTAGGTACCAAGTATAATAACTTGTTCTGTAGTGTTTCGTAGTATTATCGCAATGACTAATATTTTCTACGTCGTACACTACATTCTTCTTCACTCTTTACATTCTTCTTACGAATGCCAAACAGGGGCACTCCCTGTTTGTTTGTTTGTTTTACAATATAAAAAAAACCGGCCAAGTGCGAGTCGGACTCGCACACCGAGGGTTCCGTACAAACCTGTAGGTATATAAGTAAAATTTAAAATTTTCAAAAATATTTTTTATTATATGATGTAACTAAAAATTTACGGTTTTCGCAATTTTTCCTTTATCTGTACTATAAGACGTTACTTCGTACCAAATTTCAAAATTCTAAGTTCACGGGAAGTACCCTGTAGGTTTTGATTCCCGTGCGAGTTTCGAAAATTTTCGGAAATTTGCGGCATTAACGGCTGTATCTTTTGATTGCTTTGGCTTAGAAGTTTGATTTTTTCACAGCTCCAAGGGACAGTAGACCTGAGTATTAGATAAAAAATTCAGTTTGATACCTCCACGCGTTCCTGAGAAAAACGGTCTTGACAGACGGACGGACAACGAAGTGATCCTATAAGGGTTCCGTTTTTTCCTTTTGAGGTACGGAACCCTAAAAAAACAGTGGCACTCCGGAAGTGCTCACAGAAATGATAACTTGAACAATTAAGTCTGTATTTTTTTAGTCCTGTGGAAATATTTACAGAGCCATCTATGTTGTTCAATATGTATCAGTTCGAAACTTCATGAAGGTCAGAACAAAATAATTTTGTTAAAGTTCCAAACGAGTTCATCAGCTACAACAAAGATGTCGTTGTTATAAATAAAGAAGTTTTCACTTCATAATTTTGAACATGGAAAGCGTTTGGTGACGATGACGTGAGTTCCATCTTCCATGATATTTGTTCACCCAAAAAGTGCTCGACGCGCCTAAAGAAAGTTACACTTCAAAAATAAAAACAAAACTCGAATCATCTCAAAAGGCAATGGAAAGGAGCAACATGGTTAAAAGCGAGCTGATAAGACAAAACAAAATCATCGGATGCTTAAAATGGATGACACATAGAACCGATTAAACAGACAAGAAGAGATGGGCTGTCGAAGTGACATCATAGCAATAATAAACATGCAAGCATAGGGGACACAGCAAAACGAAAAGTAGAGCTAAATGGCAAATATTGGATTGAAATAATTGGCTTATTACTATTATTTATTTGACTTCAATATGTACCAAATATGTTTATTGTAATGCAGTGTAGATGAAAATTATTTAGTTTTATTGTATTATTTCTTATAATTTACATTTAGAGCTTCAGCGAAGGCCGGAGACATGCAGTGAAATAACAATAAAAATAAGTGCCCTTATGAAATACTGTAACGAGATCATTCATTTATTGGTATATTAAAATCATTAATAAGTGCCCTCCGGTTTTGAGATGGCCCCCTCGGGTTCTGAACCACGGTGTCCCCGTCTTGCCCCGGTTTAGGGGAGGGGAGCTAGTCGCCCCGCCGTCCCGGCTTGCTTCTGCTGGGGTGACAGGCGGCCTCACCTGCCACCTCCAGGCCTGCGCTCATGGAGGACGGAGGTCGTCAAGCGACCTCCGGCGCCAGAGTCGCCTGCGACGCGCGGCGAGCATGTTCGGACTCGGCGGGCTGGGAGAGTTCTAAACCTCTCCCGGGTGCGCTCCGCCATCTCCTTCTCGAGCATTACATGCTCGCAGAAGGAGGATGGCGGCGGCCCACGGGCTCGCGCTCCGCACCATTGCCGCAATCATGCTGCCGAGCGAGAGGACTCCCACCCCGATGGCTGCCACGAGGTCACGCCTCGGCGTGTCCCACGCCGGGCAGTCCGCCAGCGTGTGCAGCCCTGAGTCCTCGCTCGCGTCGCAGTGATGACACTCAAGCGTTGGCACCTTCCTGATCCTATGCAGGTGATCCCGGAAGCTCCCCTTACCGGAGATCACCTGCGTCAGTCGGTACAAGAGGCTTCCGTGACGCCTCTCTAGCCAATCTTCCATGATGGGCCTTACCGCCGCTATTGCGGCGTGCCCTGCGCTTGGTCGCCCAAGTCGTTCCTTCCACTCCACCACGATGGCCTGGCGGAGCTGGGACTGCACGGCCTCGATTTCTCGAGGCTCGGGGTTCCGTCCCTGCTCCCGCGCCTCCTTCGCCACTGGTATAGTTGCGAAAGGGCTCTCGCCTCCAGGTCCCATGGCGGAGTTTCGGCAAGGAGACTCGCCGCCTCAAAGGAGATCGTGCGGTACCCGCGGATGACCCTGGTGGTCATCACCCGCTGCGGAGCGCGCAGCATCCGCACATTTCTGGCCTTCAGGGCATTAATAAGTGCCTATACAATAAATCGATGTGTTAAAATGAACGGACGAGAAGCGGCTAGCAATCACATTAATAGGTAGGTCTGTATGTTTTATTCTTACATACAGTACGTCATAACAACGTTAGTTGTGCCAATTTATTACACTTGGATAATATTACAAAAATGCGTATGTATATGATACGGTACTATTTGCGATAGTTATACCTTATAAATTATTACCTACTATTAAGATAGCTAATTTGTCTATCTTTTAAAAGTTGGTAGGTATGTGTTTTTTTTCTGGTTCAAATATGAAGATTTCTTCCGCATTTAATAAAATTTAAACTAATTTTCCGTCAAATATCCCGCCATCACGTGAAAATATGTACATAATCATACAAATGTCGATTGACTAAAGAGCTTACATAAATATGTTGAGTAAAGCCGCAACGGTTATCCTTGGCAAGACCGCAATCACGTGCCCCGCCGCATTTAACGCGGCGGCGCCGCGACGTCTACTCAACGCTATCCGCCTACGCGCCCGCTAACATGATGCTATCTTTCGTCTGCAATACTTTTAGTAGGGTTAAAATCTTATCTGAAGTCGGCTTGTAACTCCAGAAATATGTTATGCCAAGTAACATGAAATGTATCACATATTATTAGATATGGCGCTGCGTACTAAATATGCCTCAGAATATTATTAAGTACCTATAGAACAAAAAAATAATTGGTACTTACCTACATAAAATGTATCTCTTCCTACAAGTTCAACATCATTACGTAACAAGTACCTAGATAACGGTGTCATCAAATACTGCCAGCTGTGATCAGTATTCGTATAACACGGTTTAATTTTATAGCATGTATTGATGAAATTTACATGATACGATGGTTTTTAGCGTTCTGTATCTCAAAACGAATATATGGAAACCATATAGGATCACTTCATTGTCTATTTGTTCGTTAACCCGTATGACCGATTGTCTGTAAAGATACTTTTCTCCGGCACATCATGTGGAAGTATCAAGTTGGAATTTATATCCAACACTTAAGTCTGCAATATCTTAAGCCTGTGGAAAAACCAAACTTCTATGTCAACGCCATCTAAACTTACAGTATGTGAAATTTATATCAAACACTCAAGTCTACAACATATTAAGTCTTTGGGGAGGACACCGTGCGGTTTTAGTCGAGACACGACTAAAACCGCACGATTTCCGCACGTAAAAAAAAAAAAAAAACAAACTTCTAAGGCAACGCCATCTAAACTTACAGCCGTTTAGGTATACAATATTTTTAAACAACTTTCTGTTGTCCAAGAATTATGAAATTTAGCAAGGAGCCAGGTCACATAGCACTAGTAAAGAGAAAGCTTCGAAAACACAAAAAAAAAAGATTGCGGTCTCGCGAATGGCGAATCGTAGGAAAAAAAATAAGAACTATTTTTATAGATTGTATGATCTTTAACGTTGTTTTACAAATTACGACTCTTACCGTTTCTGAGAAAAATGCAAAAACCGGATATTTATGACCTTTGATCTTGAAATAAAATTTTGCACGATAGGGATTTTTCTCAATTTCATTATAATGAAGTAATAATAATTCATTATAAGTATTGTAATATAGTATCCTTACATTCATCCAAATTTTCAGCTTTGAAATTAATGCAAGGGTCGGTCGTGAAAAAAACGTAACAAGTCGTATTCGTCAATATTTTGACAACAAATGTGGCTAGCTCTAAAGCAATTCAAGTTAGGTACAGATCACGATCCATACTGTTATTATAAATGCTGAAATAACTCTGTCTGTGAACAACGTTTTCAACCCTAAACCACTGAACCGATTTTTCTTGAAAATTGGTACAGAGATAAATTAGAGCTTGAGAAAGGACAAAGGCTATCTTTAATCGCGATATAAAGGTTGCAGGGGTTCAAATAACGCATGAAAGATTGTATCAAAGTTCGTCATTTTCAAAGATACACAACACCACGAAACTTTGTATTATTATAGGCACTTGATAATAATATATTATAAATATGCCCAAGAGCTCTTTTAAAATTATGACCTGTGTGTGGATGAAATAGGGGATGGAAGTCTACGGTCACGTGCGATAACCGACATTCACGCGGGCTTAGCCGCGGACAAAAGTTAATAATACCATAGTTAATATAGTCAAATCTATAAAACATGCACGCAGACACAATAAATATATTATGTCAGATAAAAGCGTATTTTAACTACAGGCATATCATTCCAACCTTCGTCACGTTTTCGCTGATATTTGTAGCCACAAAAAATTTACCATTTATCGATTGGGTAGAAAATATTTCCTGTTTATTTATTGAAATATGATAAATATACTATAAATTCGGATGAAAGTTAAGAATTCAGTTACCCAGCAGTCGTACCTAAACCCCCCCCTGTCTTGAAAGTCCTGTAATCAGATTTGAAGAGTATGAGGTATCAACTATAAAGTCGGGGTGCGAGGGATATGCTCTATGGGCAACCTTACACCCCGGCGTCTGTAGACCCGAGACGGCGTGCGGTTTTAGTCGGTTCAAGCCCGACATAACCGCCCCCGCTGGCACGCAGGGGGGTATCCGAAGGGATTTCCGCACGAAAAAAAAAAAAAAAAAAAAAAAGGTATCAACTATAAAAAGTCTGATGACTTTCGATACTAATAATTCCCAGGACGTAGCTAAGACGTAACTAATCTTTTTCGTTTTGTGTATTCGGTAAAACGGATATCAAAATTAGGTGTGTTATCACAGGTATGATGCTGGTCACGTAAAGATGTCAGCTGTTGCGGAGACGCTTCCGGCGTCAAACGCTCGCACTCACGCACCTGAAGGAACGCTACAACCTTCCGCGAACCCTTCAGGCCGCCGCGATGGCAGCAAACACACAGTGCACTGGTTCCGGAAGGGGCTACGACTCCATGACAACCCGGCGTTGAGAGAGGGTCTAGCCAATGCCGACACATTTCGCTGTGTTTTCGTTATAGATCCTTGGTTTGCCAGCTCTTCTAATGTTGGCATCAATAAGTGGAGGTAATTCTCAGCCATTTTTGTTCGCCCTCAATACTTTAGATATGCACCTTATACTATTATACTGTATTTACATTGCAGGTTTCTTCTGCAATGTTTAGAAGACTTAGACGGTAGTTTACGGAAATTGAATTCACGGTTGTTCGTGGTTCGTGGACAGCCGGCGGATGCATTACCGAAATTGTTTCGAGAATGGGGAACAACTTCATTGTCCTTCGAAGAAGATCCCGAGCCCTACGGACGAGTGCGGGATCACAATATTATGTCAAAATGTCGCGAAGTCGGCATCACAGTCACATCGCGTGTATCACATACCCTCTACAAATTAGACCAGTAAGTGATTTTTTATTAATATTTAGTTTATGATTCACCCATATCAGCCCCCCAAGAGACTTTCTTTTCTGAGAGCATTTTATTATTCATTCATTAGGTTGTAGGCTTTTCTAATCATTTATATCCATATATAACATAACATAGTTACACAATTCTCTTTCTCGAGCGGTTGGCGTCTCTTTCTCTCTTATTGCGTATTTATGCATCATTCACATCATTGATAGTCGCACAGTGATCACAATTAGGACTGACCAATAAGACAAAACATATCATTGCATCGAATTGGAACGAATCCTTTTGGGGACGAAGTACTTAGAGGATGGCCCAGGGTCAGTCGGGGTGCGAGGGATATGCTCTATGGGCAGTTCAAGCCCGACCCCCGCTGGCCGGCGGGGGGGTATCCGAAGGGATTTCCGCACGATAAAAAAAAAAGGTACTTCGAGGAAGAATTTTTACATTCTCCTTCAAGAAAAAAACTTGAAATGTAATAAAATTTTAATAAAATAATAAAAGTGACTACAATAAAACCAAATTAGAAAATAACTAAGTTACTGAATTACAGATTGAATTGAAATGACAAAAATACGCGTTAGATTTTTTTATTGAAGTCGGTGTCAAGCCTGAAACACAAAGTAAAAATTCTATGTCATTCCAGGCACCGACTTTTTGTTGTTTGAAGTCAATCTGTAATTCAGGTATTTCTCTTTTTTCAGTGCCTGTATTTAGTCATTTTTAATTTTGTTTTTAAAGTCGGTTTTATACTTTTAATTCAAATTTTACTTATTTCTCGCTTTTTAGTGAAGGTAACTAAATTCATATGGGACCACCTGCACCCGGGAGCGAAACCAAACAATGTTAAAATAATTTTACAAGGTACTTTAGCTACTGTAAAACGTTGAGGAGTTCCTTTGACTGTCTTTCGTCTTAATCATCAGTCACAACCCATCTAGTTCTCATCAATACAAATAATTTAATCAAGCTCGAAAACTAGGTAATTGCTGTAAATCGTTGAAGAGTTTTGTCGACTGTCTTCCGGGTCCATCATCAGATCGACTCCAGACCTTCATTAAATAGTAGGGCTTTAAGATACTTAATTAAAGAATTAACAAACTCACTAGTCGCTACTACGTTTCTCGAAGGTTTCTCTCGATTTCTCTAGGACGCCATCATCAGATACTGGTTTCCTTATCATGGTACCACCCTTAGAATATCTCCTTTGCAACAAAAAAGAATCCTCAAAATCGGTTTATAAACGACGAAGTTATCCGCGAATAGACAAAAAAATATACGGTCTAATTGTGAAACCTCCTTTTTTGAAGTCGGTCAAAAATGTAGAGAAGGGAGAGAGAAATTATGCTGTTTTTAACTCAATGTGGGTACATTGAGTACTTAATGTACCCACATTGAACAAGATTCAAATACTTAAAAAAATATCATACCACGGGATCCTGCCGTGTGGCAAAATATGTTTCGTCAAATTTCACTTCCCAAAAAACTTATTGCAAAGTTTCATTTCCCAAAAGAATCTTTAGTCTTAGTTAATCTTTATATTTCGCATTTTAATCACTTCGTCAAATATTCATTTGGCAACTTTTTACTTGCTCAATTTTTATTAAGTCAAATATACATTAAGCAAATGCTTTATTTTGTAAAAAATATACCTATTCCAAAAGTAAGTTCGTTCAAATTTTTTCATATAAGTTACGTAGGCTAGATCGGAACTACCAGAAAAGTGGGTTAGGTTAGAACTATGGTAGCAACGGAATTGATTTGTATAATAGCAATATAATTATTATAGAAGTTCTTACCTGTAAATTATTTGTCTAAGGTGAAACAAACACCCATGCAGCAATACTAGCTTTTTCGAAATCCTAAATAACAAAAATCCGTTCCCGCAGGGGGAACGCACAGGTAGATTTCGTGAAGCAATTAATATTATTTTATATAGAGAACTACGGACTTTAAACAGTTTAATTTTTTTTTCTCGAAAACGGTAACTTTTAGCGAAAAACTTTTCAGACATTTACTTTAGACTTAAAAATGGCGTATCGATTAAAAATGTTCACCGGTTAGAAGTTATGATTTTTTTCCCGAAAAATTTTGGTTTTTCCCCCCTCCACTTTTAGTCAAAGTTTTAATCTTATAGGTTTATAATTAAAAGTTGTTGGTATTCATGTATACTATGGGATAAAATTAGAACGGTTCGAATATCTTTCATGGAACGTGAAATTTTGAGGAAAAACTGATTTCACAAAAAGTGAGGCCCTACCGTCCGTTTACACCCAAGCAATTTTTGACCGCAGTTTGAAAGCGATCGGAGCAAAAATGCGACCGTGAGAGTGCCGCAAATTTTGGGAAGTGGAACCATACATACATTATATATATAATATATATATATATATATATATATATATATATATAAACTTTCTGACCAATGGTCATTTCGGACTCAGGGGGTCATAACTATGAAGAATTTTTTTTTAAATTCGACAGTAGTCAAGAAACCAATAAGTAGATCGATTTCATCGAAATCTACCTAAAAAACCATATTTGACTACCTAATACTTGGTAAAATGAAACTTTGCCATGTAATTGTTTGTTATAACAATTGCCAAAAATAGTATTGCTGCTAACTGTAAAATTGCGAAAAGTTGTTTTGCCGAATGAAAATTTGGGAAACATACTTTGGCATGTGACACTTTAGGGAACGTTTTTTGCCAAACATTAGTAAACCCATACCACTAGCTGATGCCCGCGGCTTCGCCCGCGCGGAGGTCGTTTATCGTGTTTTGGTCATATCTCCGGTTCTACTTAACCAAGAATTCAAAACAAAATTGGTGTGTTCAGAATCGTTCATTTAACGTAACCCAAGATTTTATTTAAATATCTATAATGTACAGACAACTAATTTTCAATTTTATAATAGTAAGTATAGATTTTATTAATTTGTTCATCTAAAATATACAAAGTCAAAATAGGTCTGCGAAGTGTATTAAGTAAGGTAATATTCTAGGACAGTCTACACAGCGCTATCTTTTTTTTTTTTTTTTTTTTATCGTGCGGAAATCCCTTCGGATACCCCTCCGCGTGCCAGCGGGGGCGGTTATGTCGGGCTTGAACCGACTAAAACCGCACGCCGTCTCGGGTCTACAGACGCCGGGGTGTAAGGTTGCCCATAGAGCATATCCCTCGCACCCCGACTGACCCTGGGCCATCTCCGGTTTCGAGATGGCCCCCTCGGGTTTGGGAACCACGGTGTCCCCGTCTTGCCCCGGTTTGGAGGAGGGGCGCTAGTCGCCCCACCGTCCCGGCCTGCTTCTGCTGGGGTGACAGGTGGCCTCACCCGCCACCCCCAGGCCTGCGCTCATGGAGGACGGAGGTCGTTAAGCGACCTCCGGCGCCTGAGTTGCCTGCGACGCGCGGCGAGCAAGTTGCGGGCTCGGCGGACCGGGAGAGTTCTAAGTCTCTCCCGGGCGCGCTCCGCCACCTCCTTCGCGAGCATTACATGCTCGCAGAAGGAGGCGGCGGCGGCCCACGCGCTCGCGCTCCGCACCATTGCCGCAATCATGCTGCCGAGCGAGAGGACTCCCACCCCGATGGCTGCCACGAGGTCACGCCTCGGCGCCTCCCACGCCGGGCAGTCCGCCAGCGTGTGCAGCCCTGAGTCCTCGCTCGCGTCGCAGTGATGACACTCAGGCGTTGGCTCCTTCCTGATCCGATGCAGGTGGTCCCCGAAGCACCCCTTCCCTGAGATCACCTGCGTCAGTCGGTAGGAGAGGCTTCCGTGTCGCCTCTCCAGCCAATCCTCCATGATGGGCCTTACCGCCGCTATTGCGGCGTGCCCTTACACAGCGCTATCTGGATGCAAAATAAGTGTAGCTCAACCACAGATTAATAAATAGTTACTAACGTAACAGATACATCACTCCCATACAAAAGCGAAAATACCTACTCTATATTAACCTACAAAATTTTAATAATAATACCTGGTGCATAGAACGAGAAGAATTGTACCTTAAACACGCGTTCATAGAGTCGAGACTGTGATGCCCGCCGTGCGAGTGACGCCATCGTAAAAATGCGCTAGGGTTGTACCTATGATGATTATTGTAATAAAACGAATGTTACGAATCAACCATCTTTTTATTAGTCAGTTCAACCATTGGTATAAAATTACGAAATAATTTACAGTAGATATACCTATATATAGACTTTCGTATTAAAGTTATCGGGAAATTTACCATGTTGTATTGTTTGGAAGCTGTCGTAATGCCTAATACAATATGGTAAATATCCCGATAACTTTAATACGAATGTGAATGACCATGATAGTTTAAATACCTATATATAAACGCTTATTCCTACCCATAGCTAAAATATCAAAGAAATCTAAAATTAACGGATATTACCTATTGCGTAAGTACTAGGTAACTACAGTATTAGAATTACCTATAAAACAACACTTTTATAACACCTGACTCAAAAATCTCCTTAATTTACGAATGGTGAGAACATTCATATAGATAAGATTTAAAATACTACTCGCCTTTCTTCGTCTCTCGGCAATGAAAAAAACGTCAAATTATACTTTGTTTAATTTTTTTCATTCATTTAAATTTTCGTTTGACTTTTACACCCATCCACTGCACAATAATTACGTGGTTTCTGCATTTCGAAGCGTAAGCGCGGGAAACGTGCAGTGCGGTGCGATGCGAGCGCTCAGGCGGGCGTTCCGTTCGGCAGCCCTCTGCCAGTTTGTATCGTCGACGATACGCCGAGCGGTAGGTATTTAGCGCGCGGCCTTGAGCGAGTGACGGAGGCCTGGCTCAAACTAGCTTGCATTATTTAAGGGTTCTAGAATGCTGATAAAATTACTTACGATATTTGTTTTCTTCTGTGAAGTTTTTATATTAAGCTAAACATAAAAATACCCATAGGTACCAGTGCCACAGTCGGGGTGCGAGGGATATGCTCTATGGGCAACCTTACACCCCGGCGTCTGTAGACCCGAGACGGCGTGCGATTTTAGTCGGTTCAAGCCCGACATAACCGCGGTTATGTCGGGCTCCCTCGCACCCCGAACCTTTGTCCGATAAAAAAAAAAGGTACCAGTGCCAAAATACATATTCATGCATAAACCTATGCACTGCGTTTGCACTGAGTGGAAATCGCAGCCGCAACCTCCGACTAAGCAGTCAAATGTCAAATTGGAGGTTAGAGCTAGCCCAAATATAAAACCCAGAATCCTCAGTAATAATATAACATAACAAATAACATAACATAAACTCACGCCTATATCCCCGAAGGGGTAGGCAGAGGTGCTAGCACCCACATTTCGCCAGTTTATGTTTAGGTCCCAATGTAATAGGTGGCGAGCCTATTGCCATTAACCGGGCACTTATAAACCTGCGATAAATACACACATAACTTCGAAAAGCATCGAAGTCATTGGTGTGTGCCATGGTAAAACCTGGGATCGAACCCGAGACCTCGTCTCAGCAGTCCATTACCCATACCACTAGGCTACCGAGGCTTTTTAATAATAATAGTAATAATATATGTACGCTATATCTTCAATACCCAATTGTCCTTTCAGTATCATTGAACGCAACGGCGGTAAAGCTCCCCTCACGTACCACCAGTTCCAAGCGCTAATTGCCAGCATGCCACCGCCGCCTCCGGCTGAGGCTTCCATATCAGTGCAGACACTTAACGGAGCAGTCACACCCCTCACTGACGATCATGAGGATCGTTTTGGTGTACCTACTCTCGAAGAACTTGGTGAGTGAAGTCTAGTCTAAATTGCCAAATCGTTAACAAAAATACATTTCTTTTATCCATGTGGCCACTCGTATGTACCACCTCAACGTAAACACGACCAATTTTTATATCAGATGTCTCCTTTGTAGCTTGCAAATCCATGTTATAGGAGCCCTTTTGAGATCCGCATGCAAGGCACGAGCGCGTTTTGGTTGAAAAATAGTATGATAGGCTCCCTAATTTGTCCGTTGCCGGTCAGAATTAGATCTGTGCCAGACCAAAGAACTATATTCTTTGCTTATCATAAATAAATAAATATAGCACCCATAACTGTTATTGGGTCATTTCCATTCTTTGACACATTCGCCGAGCCGTCTCTTTTTTTTTGCTGAAATCTCCCTCGGATACCCCCCCACCGACCAGCGGGGGCGGTTATGTCGGGCTCCCTCGCACCCCGAACCTTTGTCGCCGAGCCGTCTCTAATAAAAAAGAGGGAGGTTGTTATTCCGTTGCCCAGGGTACATTATGCCGCGGTGGTTTACCGGCCCAGAACTCCACTTATGTTATGACCTATTGATATAAGTAATACTTAAGCTAATTATCTGATGCATTAGCATTAACTAATCGATAATTCAAGGCACCTATCAGATATCAATCACAACTGCAATAAAATTATTCGTAGTTCATTGCTGCATATTAAAGATAATTAAAATGTTAACATAATCAGTAGTTTATATTTGTGTTATAGCAAAGCGATTTGTTTATATACATGTAAATATTTCAGGATTCGAGACTGAGGCCTTAAAACCTCCGGTTTGGATCGGGGGAGAAAGTGAAGCATTAGCTAGACTAGAGAGGCATCTTGAAAGAAAAGCTTGGGTAGCATCATTCGGCAGGCCTAAAATGACACCGCAGTCGTTACTTGCGAGCCAAACAGGGTTATCACCGTACTTAAGGTAAACAATCATTTAATTACCATCTTATGACAAATACAAAACAACACGCCACTAAACCAATGTCGTCATTTCAGATTCGGGTGTTTGTCAACTAGATTATTTTATTATCAGCTGACGGAACTTTACAAAAGAGTGAAACGAGTAAGACCGCCGCTGTCGCTTCACGGACAAATATTATGGAGAGAATTCTTCTATTGCGCTGCGACAAGAAATCCAAACTTCGATCGTATGGAAGGCAACCCCATATGCGTTCAAATTCCATGGGAGAAGAATCAAGAAGCCTTAGCTAAATGGGCTGGTGTAAGTATATTTAAAACGAGACCAGATTAACACTTCTATACTATTATTAAATTGTAAATTAGTTGTGTCTGTACATTGGAGATATTAAAAAAAACTTGGGTTATGGTAAATGAAAGACACTGAACACAATTTTTTTTTTGGCATTCTTATTTTTTTAGTACTTTTGTTCGCGATGGACGCAAAAACTAGTAAATGGATTGAAATGCCGTTTATATATTAGAAAGGTCTTGGTTAGACTTAAAATCTGCCGTAGATATGACCAAAATACGATAACCGACCTCCGCGCTGGCGGAGCCGCGGGTATCAGCTAGTTTTATATATGTTTATACTAGAATGTGACAGAAATGCTGACAAGGGACAATGCCTGGGTTTGGGGCTAGAAATAACCAAGAACATACACTAAAGTAGTAAATTATAAAGTAAAGATATGTACCTAATGAACACACCCACACAATGAACAGTGACACTAATCAACCTAATAAATACAATGTACTTGATTTTCGGCAACATAATGTACACAAATACGGAGTACATACAATCTACTAAATAGTAACCTTAAATCAACGTTGGTCCTAGCCCTATAAGGGTAGAACGGTATTGTCTTTCAG
The DNA here is from genome assembly GCA_946251805.1 of Cybosia mesomella. NCBI lineage: Eukaryota > Metazoa > Arthropoda > Insecta > Lepidoptera > Erebidae > Cybosia > Cybosia mesomella. Next base: position 19,097,455 of record OX276390.1, on the reverse strand, counting down.
CGCCCATTGGTCGACGTTTTGACCTGACGTTATGTAACGCAGCTATTTTTCATAATCTTATGCAGCCTGGTGCCTGGTTTCAACTGTGCACAAAAAGCTCTCACTCATGTAACATAAGAAGAAACGCGATAAGTATATGGACTGCTCTGACCTGGAGCGGCTAACATTTAGATTTAACTTTTAAACAAATCGGTACCTATGGATTTCTCTACGACCAATTCACGGAAATCTAGAGATTTTTAGCGTCACTCTACGAATTTTAAAAATCAGATGGAGCAATACTGCCCCGCGCCTCTCAAAAAAACAGTCAAAATATTGTTGGAGCTGGCAATTGTTATTCGCATTTGTCACCAGTAGGTCTATGGTTTTAGTCGGTTCAAGCCCGACATAACCGCCCCCGCAGACCGGCGGGGGGGTATTCATAGGGATTCCCGCACGAAAAAAAAGGTGCTTCATCTAGGTTGGTAGGTTGCGGGCCGTAATTTCGGAAAATCGGTACCATGGAACGTACTTATCCCGCAATCGGGGCCGAAGACGGCATGGGACAGTTCATACGGCCTAAAAGGTTTCATGGTAGGCCTACTGTTGTCTTGAGTGTTCCTCTCGTTCCACCACAGGGCTACCGCTGCCTTGAATATCGCGCACTAATTAATTTAACTTAAAAATGCTATTATTTTATACTACACCGTCCCACATAGACTAATTTCTTCAATTAATAAGGCATTTTCAAAACAAAGATAGAAAACTGCTTACCCACTAACGTTGAACAATTATGTATTTATGGGCTAATAACCAAAAATTGTACTTGTAATGGATCTCACGTTTGTTTAAATGATTTAATCTTATGTCTGAAGAGCTAAAAGATCAGAAAAAAAATTTCTTTTGTTGGCATATTTTTCTGCAGACAGTACAGAAATAAACACATATGATAAAAGTAGACGCACGCATTGTCCTATTATTATTTAAATGCATAGCAACCATTGTTTCACCTCTAAACATAACAGAATAACGCCCTTGATCAGAAAGGATTCGAGACCCGATTACGTAACTTCGATGTAATTTGACAAATAGAAAAATAAATTTGTGTTGATTAAAATAAATATTTTACATTAAATTGGGATCTAAACATAACTGGCGAATCGTGGGTGTATAACACACCTCTGCCTAACCCTTTGGGGATACAGGCGTGAAGTTATGTTTATGTTAAAATAAAATTTGAATAGTAGTATTCAGTTATTTGCGTATGCAGGAGCCTCATCAGCATCTTATTGTTATAGGGTCAAACTGGTTTCCCTTGGATAGATGCAATAATGATACAGTTAAGAGAAGAAGGTTGGATTCACCACTTGGCGCGGCATGCAGTCGCTTGTTTCCTCACTAGAGGTGACTTATGGATCTCATGGGAAGAAGGAATGAAGGCAAGAACCTTTTTTAATTACACTGATGCTAGAACAATTATAAATATGATATTTTATTTTACTATCGAGTTGGCAACACTGATTCATCAGTTTATTTTTTGTGCATGTTTATAATAAATAATAAAATGCGGTTTTTCGCAATTTACCGGAGATCTACGAAACCGAACCACCGGAGCTTATTTGATTTGTTTATCAGAAATACACATTTTTGAAATGAAGCACTTGTTTGTACTACCTCAAGTTTTCTTTATAATTGAGAAATACTGTTTTTGATACTTTTTCACTGGTTATCACTAGCCTATGTGCTATTCCAGACTATAATCTATCTTTGCAGCTTTGTGCCAAATATCATCCAGGTCCGGTCAGCCGTTTTTGCGTGAAAGAGTAACAAACATCCATCCATTCATCAACCCTCACAAACTTTCACATTTATAATATTTTCAAATTATGTATCCATATTTACAAATAAAAAACTTGGTGTTAATGAGTGGAGGGTCCCCGTGCCACCAGGTGTTTGACGAGCTGCTGCTGGACGCAGACTGGTCCGTCAACGCTGGCATGTGGATGTGGCTCTCGTGCTCCTCATTCTTCCAGCAATTTTTCCACTGTTACTGTCCTGTCCGATTCGGCAGGAAAACAGATCCTAATGGAGATTTTATAAGGTTTGTAACTTTTTCAGTTAATTATTATTTTATATAATAATATGTAAACATGTATATATCAGTTTGTTACCTGAATATTTAAACGCGTTTCTATTCGGTTTATCCCAAATGTATGATATTAAAGTGAAGCATCTAAATATTTTTGACACTGATCATAAAATTAATAATAGAAAATAAAAAGGTTTCCGCAGGAAAAAAGCGCGCGTAGATTTATTTACTTTCCTTGTTTAGTTATAAAATTATTAGGCTAGACAGTATCTATTTGTCTCTATGGAATGCACGCCCATCAATAGTATCATGAAAATCGTGTTGCTTGTGTTGTATTATTCCCAATAAAACACGATATTTGTACGTTATAACCCATATGAACACCTTAGCAGATTTCTGAACCACATATGGCATACCAGACGACTTTCAAATACCTGCCGCGTGAATATTCAACCCTCCATGACTGGTTTTACAGCCTCTACAGCGACGTGCCCTGCGCTGAGTTGGCCAAGTCGTTCCCCCACTCCACCAGTATGGCTTGGCGGAGTTGGGATTACTGGGTCAAGGCCCAGGATTCTGTCCCAGCCATCGCGCCTCCTTTCGCTACTTATAGGGATGCAAGGGCTCTAGCATCCAGATCCCGTATGTATTTTGTACCTAAAATGGATTGGCCATCGGAATCGCAGATTTTCGACTTCAACGGTCACTCGTCGCCTCGAGCTGTTCATGCAAATCCATTGAGCAACGTTGCGTTAGGCGGGTCGCCCGTTAGACAATGTGTCCGCGGCCGACGCCTTCGCCGGATCTCGCACAATGCAGCGGACGGCCTATTATATAGCTATGCCAAAGAAAATACTTCAATATACTCCTTTTATTTTAACAGAAAATACATTCCCGCGTTGAAGAATATGCCGACGCGTTATATCCATGAGCCTTGGGTAGCGCCTGATGAAGTGCAACAGTCCGCTCAGTGTCAGATCGGACGCGATTACCCGCTGCCCATGGTTGACCACTCCAAGACTTCAAAAATCAATATCGAACGCATCAAGCAAGTTTACGCACAACTCGCTAAATACAAGCCTCAAGGTATATTCTTACATACTATACATTTAATTATTGCATAGGCTATCTAGTTGTTACTGTAGATTAGTGTAATAATAATAATTTATTTCACAAAATAAAGATTTACAAACTTAGTGCTTAACATAGAACTAGGATAAAATATCACTTAATGTTTATGAAATAGCATCCGTTGCCAAACTAGGTAAAAACCTGTGTTTCGGCTTTCGACGCCACTCCCCACGTGGAATTTTAGCTTGTCTAGTCCGCACATAAAATATTTTCTAAACAATACTCAATTTTTAAAATGAAAACTTCAGGCGCGTTGGGCATTTTTGAGACTGGAAGAACAATTGAATTCGCGACACTGTAGTGCCACCGTGACCGACACCTATGTAAATATTTCCCGACGATGACGATGTCGGCATTACCGAAGTGCCACTGTTTTATTTGCACTGATCCGTTAAAATATAGCTGTCTTTCATGAGTAATATTCGCTTAAACTATCTATATTATGGCATTTTTTAATAAAAATAAAAAGCTAATTTATTTTTTAAATCAATGTTTTTGTTTATTTACAAAGCTTAAATTTCCCTGCTATTAAGTTTTCAAAACAGTAGACCTATAACGTTTTTTTGGACCCGAGAATCGAACACAGAGCCTCAGACAGTAGTCGCGATTTTAACGGCCTGAAGTTGCGCCGTTAAGTTTATATTTATTGGGGGACAATCAGTACATTTTTAATTGCAACATCTCGGTGGTAAGTTCTATTGAGATAATGAATCCTATATGAATATGATTCATTGTATAGTCCACCTCATTTTGATAACCAGTTAATATAAACTCAATTCCACAATGTAGCACCTTACCCATTATTATAAACAACTGTTTGTCATGAATCCATAACCTTATGTACTAATGATACTAATTATGCAATGATTTTTGCTTTCAGGCACACTAAATCCTAACGCTGTACCTCGGCCAAACGTACTGCAGTCATCGCCAAGTCCGACTTCGATAATAACCAGCATCAATCAGTCCAACTATTTGTGCAGCCAAACACCCGATCCACCAACATCGACGCCTCAGATCATACCATACAAAGTGGATGAGGTGTTCCTGAGACCAATGCTGAACACCATTAGGCCTGAGTCCGTAAAACCTTTCAAGCGTGTTATTATAGTACAACAAGAACAAAATACTAATGTTACAACACAAACTGTCAATGATAGCAAAAAAATACAAACAAGAGAGAACTTCATTGCTAATCAACAATTGGAAATTTCCTACAATAAAATACCAGACTCGAGAAGGGAGAAACAAGAAAATTACGACTTCAAAAATTTAGTTATCAATAACTATGTACAGGGGTTTTCCGCTACTCACGAAATGTATACAAATCAACAGGCAAATGAATATGCGCAACGCGCTTTAAAAATCAATGGTTTTGCCTATGAAAAGCAAAAGTTATATTTATCTACATTAACTGACAATGGTATACGTATACCTATAATACATAGCCAGGCGTCTCAACCCTTCGGACCAACTAATCTCAATCGGGAATCATCTCTCAACTGTAGCAGAGAAAGCAAAAATGCAATTTCCGAAGCAAAGTCCAATGATTTGCATGAAATGGCAGTCAACAATGAGGATACATTTTCTAGTGATACTGGTCAGAACAATTCCTCGAATGATAAAAGTAAGGCCACATGATGTTAAACTGAAAAAATACAGTCTACTGTATCTTGTTATAGATATTATTGAATGTTTGTTTTGTTATGAATGGGAATTTATTTATGAAGTAAGGAGATGTAGCCTGCATGCGATACTGTTAAACTTTCCTAAATGCAAATCACAATTATTATACAGAAAAAAAGATGTAAATGAGAAATAAATGAATGGACAGGAATACTATTTGCTGGAATTTGGCCAAGTAGATCTATGAAATATGACAAAATACAATAGTTTTGAAATAAAAAAAGGTTTCGTTAATAAATGTTTCGATACTCATTTGCATTTTCACTTAGTCAGTAAGGAACTTTGTTCAAAGGAACAATATTTGAAAGATTTCACTGCAACCCGCAGCATAGCAAGAAGCTAAGATGAAGTCCAGAAGGTACAGGCCATTGTTTGTATGAAGGCTTGGTACACAAAAGAAAGCGACCATGTAGCCCGCGTTTCCAGATACTTTGGAACTTTAATGACTTGAGACTTCACCTGAAGTTTGGCATATACATATACATAAAATAATGTTATCATAATATGAGTAAGAAGTTCCTGGAGATTCGATTCTTGGTATATTTATTTATGTATGTGTATGATGCTTGGGGCCCAAACTAACCTCACCTGCAAGCCGGTTCACTTGCTAATTAACAGACGAGGCTCTGGTGCAGGGTTTCCTCTCGAGGTTAGGTCGGCGACTGTGGCTTCCATAAAAAATAAAACAAACCTATAAAAAGAGTGGATGCTCCAAGTGACCATAATCTTGGGTTCTTGGTCTTCAAAAAGTTTTTGAACTATCTACCTACAGGATCGGATGTTGCAGGCTTAACATAACTTGTGGTGTCTGCTTATTATCAGGACGTGAACCATGAGATTTTGCCATCTTACAGGTTTATTATTACCAACAGGTCGCTGGTACCTGGGCGGGTGATCTACCGTGTGTGAGACATTTCAGCAATTTTTCTTGTTGCCATGTCCCTTTTGGGGAGGATGTAAAAAAAAATAGAGGGACTTAGTATGAAATCTCTTTATTACTTATTGTTGTAGCATGTGTACAAAATTATGATAAATGAATGCCAATAGGAACTTCAGACTACATTTTTCATATGAACAGGGTATAGGTAGCCAGTAACTCCAATAGAATTTAATAATTTGCATGTTAAGATCATAAACTTTCATTATTTATTTATTTCCAAAGAAGCCACTGTATCCAAATGTTGTTTAAGAGCTTTCTTGACCTTTCTAGAATCATTGACAGCTTTCTTATTAGGGATTGGTTTTTTATTTCCACCTAATTCTTTTTTCATTGTGGAAAGAATAGATGTCTAAAATAAAATAGTGCCAAATATAATAATTGTATAAAAAGCTATCACTTTCTATATACATATTTATGCAACATTACTTACTGTTTCTGGAATATGTACATAACGAATATTACGGCTTTGTATAAACATATTGTCAAAGAAGAATTCATTGCCTTGAGGATCACAATACACTAGTTTTGTCAATGAAATGTTCATATAACTGTAACAGATATGAAGAATTGCATGTTGGTTTTAAAGTTTCTTATTTTACATAACAAAAATTGTTAAAAGCAAATCTTTTTTTTCACAACATAATCAAATATAAATATTAACAATAGATATGTGAATTTGCCCATTATACCTTACAGGTAGGAAGGTATTATAGGTCTTCTTCTTCTTCTTCTTCATCGTGTCGATGGCAATTTTTTTCCTTTGTAGGACTGTTTATTGCCATCGTGGTGAGGATTAGTCACCTAGACTCTGCGATATCGAGTGCTAGGTGTCCAGGGTGCGCCGGTCGTTGGGAATAGCATTCACTTTATTGATGTCGCTCGGGGAGGCTCCTCTCATGCACCCATGTATTATAGGTAAATTCACAAAAGTCATTTCAATCAATTTAGTTAAAGTGCCTGGTGCTGTGGTCGTGCCGGAGAACCGGAGTGGTATCCAGGAGGGGACCGGGGGTCCTTCCGCCCGCCGTACCAGCCAGTCACACAACCCTAACTCGTCGGTGGCATGAAGTCTTGCTTTGTCTCCTGCGCTGTTGGCACAGAATCTCTCTTAAGCTTCTCCCCCACCAACCCTTCTCAAAATGGCCCAAAAAGAAAGCTCGACAGCGGCTTCCTCGTCCTCATTTCAAGTGGACTTTGCAAAATCAGGGGGTTACATACCAACGTCAACACGGTCCACCAATACCTTGAAACCGCTCAGCCTGCCTTGTTTTTCCTAACGAAGACACAAATATCCTCCCCTGCTGATACAGCCTACCTAATGTACCCTGGGTACAATTCGAACACAATTTTTTGAGTCGTGCCAAGGTTTGCTTGAAAAAGAAAAACAAATCATAAATTTTCTGGTAAATAAAACATAAACCTATTAGACAATGTCTAATAGACATTCCTTACTACTCTGTCTGACTGAAGATGCTGCCACTCGTAAAGAAGAGATAATGTGAATATCCGCCAGACTTAATAATGCCAGAACACCATATTATGTAAGTCCGGTTTAAACTGTTATAAGATAGAAGATGCCATAATTCCAAAAATATTTTCTACTAGGATATTGATGACTGTTTGGATGATCAACCCTCCATATGTAAGCCATGCCATAATTTCAAAAATATTTTCTACTAGGATATTGATGACTGTTTGGATGATCAACCCTCCATATTATGTAAGCCATTTCATCCATTTGCCCTGTATATATATGAAATCTTTTTGCTTTTTGTTCTGTGCCTAATCTACAATAGCTTAAAACCATAAACATTATACAGCTCCTTAATTATACTTATCTACATCGTTTTTGTTTATTACAAGATTTGTGAATTCAAACATTTTCATAGAAATGGACTACATACTGTAAATCTAGAAATCTATTTAGTTCCTTACCCATCTACAATGTCTAAATTTCCACAAATATAGGCATCATTGCGAAGGTCCACAGTCACATTTTGACCTGTTAAACCTCTTACTAGGCATAATAAGGTGTTGTGGTGGAAAAATCTTTCTTTTGAAGTTCCCAAAAACATTATTATTTAATATCTGAAAATAAAGTCTTATTATAAAAGATGATACCACATAAAAATATTAGTCTGAAAATCCACTGAAGACTGGTTCAAAGTTTATTGAAGATATATAAGAAATTGCAAATAAAAACAATAAATAGGTACCTATATTGATAAATTGAGCTGCTGGTGAACAAAATCGAATAAGTATGCGTCTTAGATAAAACCTTTTTTTTCTAATCCAGGGTTATTTAGGCCCTCTAAATACGAATTTGAAGTAATTTCCAATCAAAACAGCCTATTGTTAACTTCATATTGTAATTGAGAAACTTTCACCAAATTTTCACTTTAAGTTTGTTATTTACTTTTTTACTATTCCTGTAAAATTTAATTTCATGTAATTGAATAGTTTTGTTTGTCAGCTCCTCGTACATAATAATTTATTGAACTAAAAATTACTACAACTATAAAATAATTTAATATAATAACTATTTCATTATTAGTAGTCTTGCATCCTGATTTGATTTCAATTCTAATTCAGCTCTGGTAATTCTCCATTCGTTTTCTGTATATTCAGCCCAAATGTAATAACTGCCTTTGTCTTTAGTACCCGACACAGGTATACAAAATCTTGCTGTTTTATCATCTGAATAATTATTCACTGAATCAGTTATCTTAAATTTCTTATCTTTGATCGGTTCTCCTAAATAGTGTACGGCGCCGGCATGACTTCGTAACCTTTTCAATGCTAATTTATAGTAATCGTTGCCCCTTACTCTCTCTATTAACTTCTGCTGCAAAAAGTAACCGGTGGAACTAACTATTAAACCTCCCCATGCAGCAATCTGAACGAGTTTTCGAGTCGATATATTCATTATAAACTAGACACTTGCCTGTTATAGGTTAGATATATTGTCATGTTATGTTAGATTATATAAGTCAGAAAGTTCTTTTCGCAGTCCTACGCTTCTATCTGGTTGCATCCGTAAATTAAAATCGACTATATCACGATTGTTATCAAACTTTCGACTACTTATTTATATTAAGTAGGTATACAAAGTTTCAGAATAACTTGCTTAAAGTATGTAACGCATTTTTTACAGTAGCCAGGTTTCTTAGACTCAGGAGAATAAGAATTATTATTTATTTATTTTTTTCCTTTTGGCACTAGCAAGCTGTGTGCCAACGACAAAGTTATGGAAACTACTAAACATTAGAAAATATTACCGAGGAAAGGAAAAGGAACGGAATTTGGATAATTAGATAGGTTTGATAGTAAAGTCCAAAAAAGTAAAATAAAAATACAAATAACGGATCTTAAAATATATAACAAAAAATCATAATTACAACTTAATATCATTCAGTAGAAGGAAAGAGGAAATCAAAGTCAAAGTCAAAGTCTTTATTTTTCAAAATAGTGCAACGTAATTACATCTTTTTGACGTCAAAATCTGCTTAAAACTAAGTTTACCACCGCTTCCTAGGCCCTAGTGGAGAAGAAACGGCGCAACAAACTCCACTGCGGCATTTTCGAGACGTCATATTATAAATAGTGATTTCTTAAGACTAAATATGGACGAATGTACATTTTTGACTCGTGTCAAGATAAATAAAGGTATATAAAAAAAACAAAAGTTAAAATAAAAATTTAACCTAAGTTAAACATTAAAATAATTTTAAAAGTTAAAATATGGTAAAAAAAAAAGAAAAAAGGTTGCCTACTACAATATTATGCTGTAGTTGTCGACTTAAGAGGGGCCTGCACCATGCTCAAGCCAGACATTTTTGTCTTTAAGGTAATCATCTGTCCTATAGTATGCTTTTTTACATAAGGTGGTCTTAACAAAGGTTTTAAATTTATTGTCAGGCATACCAAGGACCGATTCAGGTAATTTATTATAAAAGCGTATACCTTCCCCCCTAAAAGAATCACTAACTTTGCTGAGCCGATAACATGGAAGGATCAGTTTATTTTTATTGCGCAGATTTCGGTCTGTAATGTCACTTACTTTTGTAAAATTGGAAATATTTTTCCTGACATACAGTATGTTCTTGAATATATATTGGGAAGCTACAGTTAAAATATTAATATTTTTGAATCGTTCCCTAAGAGAATCTCTCTTACCTAAACAATAAATGGCACGAATTGCCCTTTTTTGTAATATAAAGATAGTTTCTAAATCTGCTGCATTCCCCCAAAGTAGTATTCCATAGGACATCAGACTATGGAAGTAACTAAAGTATACCAGCCTAGCAGTAGATTCATCTGTCAACCGCCTAATCTGTCTGACAGCGTAAGCAGCAGAGCTGAGTTTATTGGCCAAAATAGTGATATGGTCACCCCATTGCAATTTCGAATCCATTGTAATTCCTAGAAAGGTAGTGCTATTTACAAATTCCAACCTTTGCCCCCCCAGCATGATATCAACGTGTGTTTGCCTCACATTAGGCAGTGTAAACCTAATGCATTTGGTCTTTTCTGCATTCAACAATAGGTTGTTTGCAGAAAACCAATTTGAAATGGCGTTCAAAATATTATTAACATTATTTGCATTTGTATTACGCCGATCCACTTTGAATATTAGCGACGTATCATCCGCAAACAATACTATGCCAGCTTGTGCTTCAATTATATTAGGCAGGTCATTGATGTAAACCAAGAAGAGAAAAGGTCCTAGGATTGATCCCTGGGGTACACCTATTTTTAAGTTTGATCCATTTGACTTAACGTTATTCACATCAACAGTCTGAAGTCTATCTGTTAAATAAGATTCTACTAATTCTGTGGATTTTTTGTCAAAACCGTACCGACGTAACTTGAGCAAGTGTCTGATGGTCAACACAATCAAACGCCTTAGAAAGATCACAGAATACCCCAATAGCATCCTGCGATCCCTCCCAAGCGTCGTAAATTAAGTTAACTAGGCTAACTCCCGCATCGGTGGTAGATTTCCCGCCAGTAAAGCCATACTGTTGGCTGTGGAAAAGATTGTTGGTTTTGAAATGTAGTTGCATTTGATTGAGCATCACTCTTTCAAACACCTTACTCAAAGCTGGCAAAATAGAGATAGGGCGGTAGTTTCCAAGTTCTGACTTAGATCCTTTCTTAAATAGTGGTATTATTTTACTATGTTTCATTAAATTAGGAAATGTGCCTTCATCTATACATTCATTAAAAATGAGTGCTAAGTCAGGTGCAATAATATTAATTACATGACTAATTAAAGTAACTGACATGCCCCAGTAATCTTTAGACTTTTTCATTTTGAGATTTTTAAATGCTTTTAATATGTCAATGGGGTCAATATGTTTGAAGTTAAATTTGGAAGAACTGATATTACTCTCAAGAAGGGCACTCTCGGCACTTTGAGCGTTAGAATTAATAGAGGATGTGAGTTTCAATGGAATATTAGTAAAATAATCTTCAAACGCATTTACAATATCTTTTGGAGAGGTTATATCCCTGTTTTCTAATTTAATTTCAGTAATACTATCCCTCATTTTACATTTACCCGACTCTTTGTGAATAACTTTCCAAGTTTCCTTCATTTTATTAGGAGCCTCAAGTATTTTCATTTTAATGTGAATGGCTTTTGTTTGTCTACATACTTTTTTGAATAACTTGGAGTAGTTTTTAACATAGTCAATGAAACCACCGTCAAAATTGTACTGCTTTTGGGCGTATAAATCGAATAGCGTTCGTCTACTCTTATATATACCTACAGTAGCCCATTCACAGAATTTAGATTTAGTACTGTGCTTTTTACATTTTTGTTTGAATGTATGTGAAAAAGCATTAGTTAATGTACTAAATAAACTATTGTAATGGACATCAGGATTATTGCCTAGGTAAGCTACAGTATTAAGCTTGTTCTCTAACAAGTTTTTTGAATTCTCTAATTTTGTTAGAGGTTATGGGCCTACACATAATTTTCTCTTTAGGTTGATTATTATTTCCCTTGGAAAACGATACTATTTGACCACAGTGATCTGAGGGCAACGCACTTATTACAGACTTACTTAAGTATACACTGTCACTAAAAAATTTATCTAAACAACTGGCAGTTGTAGCAGTGATTCTAGTTGGTTCACAAAATATATTTTCAAGATTATAACTCTTGAACATGTTTAAAAATTGGGTACTTTTCCTACACTCCAATATGTTTATATTAAAGTCTCCACACACTATTAGATTCTTTTTGTTGCTTGATGCTATCCCAAGAATTTGGTCCATGACCCCAATAAACGTTCCAAAATCACTACTAGGTGGACTGTATACGCAGACTACTATATACTATCAAGCTCGGTACAGGCCACCTCAGCAAATAACATTATAATATAGTATGGGATTCATTAATAAGCAACTCATTCGGGAAGGAAGAGGGACCGACAAGGAAATGATAGAACGCAGGAATGAGGAACGGTCATAACGCGGACATGAGAAGAAAATATGATCAATGTCCCCAACTTCCATTCCACAGTCACACAAATCGCTGTCTACAATTTGCAACCTAGCAAGGTGGGAGGGAGTACAGACATGGCCTAGCCGCATTCGTATAATAATTGAAGCTGATAGCCTTTAACATTCAACCCTACTAAACCACGATTTTCGTGAGATTTCAGGTTGAACATCAAAATATCTCTTACCTTTAAATTTACAGGAATCTGTGAAATATTTAGATCAACGATCTATTAAGAAATTCATAGGCAAATTCACGAGATAATGACAATATAAAGTATAAGGATACATATCACCATCATGAACTGCTTCTTTTGCAAGTTGGTCGGCTTTCTCATTTCCCCAAATTCCGCAATGGCTAGGTACCCAAGTAAATATAACGGAGTGACCTTTGGATCGGCAAATATTTAGTAATGTCAAAGATAATTGGATAATATGGTTTTTTAAATGGAAACTTATCTATGGATTGAAGCGCACTTTTAGAATCAGTAAATATTACAGCCTTTGGGAGTTTGGCTAATAATACATACTCTAATGCTTTGAAAAGACCAAAGCACTCTCCAGTATAAACTGAAGTTTCAGGGGGAAGCTTAACCTTTTGTGAAATTTTAAATTGTGAATGATAAATGCCTATACCTACACAAGTAAAACTACTTTTAGAAGAGTCAGTAAAAATATGGTGCCAGTCACGCCAATTGTCATCCACTGTCTTATTGAAATTAAATTTCGCATCTGGGTCTCCTTTATTTATACCTATACTATAGCAGATATCAGGTGCAAGGGTTAATGATTCATAGTATATACTGTCAAAAAGGGCAAGCGATGGCGAACGAAAGACCCGTCCATGTATTGATTTAAATTTCCTATAGCTGTTAATTATGCATGGAGTGCTTTGTCGTCTCCAGAACTTTTACTTAGCTTCTAGTTTTTTATGTAATAAATGGTTTGTTGATTCCATTATTTTAAATATAAACCTATCCGATAGGTTGCAGGGCATTTAGTGGGCTTGATTTCATTGCGCCCGAGATGATTCTCAGAGCCTTGGATTGTATGTCATCTAATTTTTTGGTACCTTTTTTATTGCCCCCGTCTAAAAGGAATGTTCCATAATCTAGAACACTACGAATGATTGCATTATATAAAAGCTTAAGGCTAGTGGGATGAGCACCCCACCAAACACCCGTCAAACATCTCATAATGTTAAGCAAACGTTCACACTTGTTCACAACATACGTAAAATGTGGCTCTCCGGTAAGTTTCTTGTCTAAAATTAGACCTAAAAATTTTACGGAGTCTTTTACGGGTAAAATAGAGTCATTAAATTTAACTATGGGATCAGGAAACGCTTTTTTTCTAGTGAAAACAACAACATTGCTTTTGTGAATTGATAGGCTTAATCCATTTTCATCCAGCCAACATTTTAATAATTTGTGAGAAGTTGTTAAAGACTCACAGGCGTTGTTAATGGATTCATCCATAGAATATAATAGTAGGTCATCAGCATACTGTAAGATATTAACTATGCCCTTCAGTGAGGGCTCCAAATCATAAGTATATATATTAAAAAGTAAGGGGCTGAGTACTGATCCTTGTGGAAGACCTTTAAAAACTGAATGGGTTTTTCTGCTACCATCAGCAGAGTACACGGATACATATCTAACGGATAGTAAGTTTAAGATAAAGTTGCCTAGAAGATGCGGAATTTTAAGAGCTATTAATTTGCGTTTTAGGATAGATAAAATGACATTATCATAGGCACTATTGATATCTAAAAATGATGCAACCACAAATCTGTTGTTTGAAAACGCGAGATGAATGTCAGTAGTGAATACACTTATACTATCTATTGTACTATTTCCTTTTCGGAAACCAAACTGGCTTCTTGATAATATATGATTACTCTCAATGTACCATTCCAGACGGTTTTTAACAAGGTGCTCAGCCACTTTAACAAGAACAGACGAAAAAGCTATTGGTCGGTATGATTCAGCATTGTTGGGTGGTTTACCAGATTTTAAAATTGGGATAACCTCTTGGAATCGCCAAGAAGAAGGGATGTTCCCAGAGGTAAGAGCAGAGTTAACTAGATTTAAATAGTAAGTTAGACTATCATCACTTAAATGAGCAAGAAAAGAGTAAGGTATGCCATCTTCACCAGGAGCAGAATCTTTAACGGACGATAGAATCCCCTTCAACTCATACAAACTGAAGGGCATGCACAAAGGAGTACCTGTGTGAATGACAGGGAAAAGAGCTGTGGTGGGAGAGTGTGAGTCTTTCTCTGCAACATAAGGGGGAGCTAATATATCAAGAAAACTGTTAGTCAGAGAAGAAGGAAGTTGACGCAGAGAAGATGAGTCATTGAAAGCAGATCTAAACCGTTTAATGTTACGCCACACCTCTGAAGGACAAGTTGTCGGGGACAAGGAGGCACAAAAAGCCCTCCATCCTTGAGACTTTTTTTCCTTAAGGATGGTACGGGTTTCTTTCAATGTTTGTGTCAGGAAATCTAAGTTTTCAGGTGACATATCTTCAGCATATATTTTCTCAGCCTCTTTTCTTTTTTTGACAACATCAGAACACTGTGCATCCCACCAAGGTGGCAACGGAATCCTATTAGATGCAATATTCTTAAAGGGAAACAATTGATCAGCAACATTAATCAGACACTTGGCCAAAGCGTCGTTGCAATCATTCCCGCCACCACGCGCAATTTCTGGTAGTAGTGAAATATTAGCATCTACTTGGGTTCGAAATTGGTGCCAATCAACATCATGTAATCTGTACTTTAATCTGGGGCATCGCTTTTTGATGACAGGACTACTAACAGGTGAGGAGATAATAATTGGAAAATGATCACTTCCATAAGAAGATGAAAGAAGGGACCACGACAGTGAGGAGGCTAGGTTAGATGTACATATTGATAGATCCACAGCATTAATTATTTGGTCTGAACCTGTACGGCGAGTGGGCTGACCCGAATTTAATAGGCATAAATTATGATTGTCCAAGATATTCAAGAGCCTTCTACCATTACTTCTCGTCACGCTACTTCCCCAATATTGATGGTGACAATTAAAATCACCCATAGCCAAAAAAGGTCTATCAAGCGAAGAAATTACATTTTCTAACTCTCTTATGGCAGCATTGGAGGCCTTCGGAATATATACAGACACAAAAGAAATATTGTCAATAATTACACCGACAATATCATTATGAGAAAGATTATTATTTGCAAATGGAATACGAGAAAAAGGTAGATTATTTCTAATTAGCATGGCTACACCGCCGTAGCCGTCATTTCTGTCACTACGTATGCAGGTGTAACCTCTAATACCAAATAATTGCCAAATTTTTAGCCAGGTCTCTGATAGAGATATTATAACAGGATTAAACTTATTAACAAGATAAAGAAGATCAGTTTTTTTAGGAATTACTGATCGAGAATTCCACTGGATTATGCTGTCCATTACTGAATTGATTATTTGGGGAAATGTTTGCAAAGTCATTGATGTCGGCGTGGGACGGTTTTATAATTTTTTTAAGAACTAACATACCAATAAGGTTTTTAATCATATCGACAATGCAATCTAGATCATCACTTTGTTGGGACTGGGACTGTGCGGGATCTTTTGATAGAGATAATCCGCAACCATCATTTGGAGTTGGAAATCGAAACTCACTAAGGATGGCTTTATGGGCTGCCTGATCGTAACCCTGTGTTAATTTCGTAGGAGCTCGTGGCTTCTGCCAAACCGTTTTCTTATAAGAAGTCGGTATGTTGTTAGGACCCGATTGGGAAGATGGTTGAGCAGATTTAGAAGGCATAGAAGTCAAAACCTCAGCAAAAGACTTTGACACTGGTGGATGAAGTTTTAATGCTTCTGCATATGAAATACAGGAGTGAGCCATAGAATGCTTTATATCTTTTTGCCTTAGAAATTCAGGACAACTTTTATTAATTGCATAGTGCCTTCCAGAGCAACAAATACATGAAGCGTTATCTTGCTCAACAGAACATGTTTCTCCTAAATGGTTTTGTGCACATTTATAACACCTAGGTTGGCCAGATCGGCACTGGTTCTTGGTATGTCCGTAACGACAGCATCGATAGCACTGAATAGTGGGATACACATAGATATCAACTGGCAGGGCATTGTAGCATATGTAAACCCTTTTGGGTAAAACTTGACCATCAAGGGTGATTACAATAGACTGAGAGGGCTTCCATGTGTATGAACCATCTACATAGACTTTATAATTTAACCGTCTAACTTTTAATATCTTACCACAGCCAATTGGGACAGATAAGTTGTCTTGAATTTCATCAAGTGACCAGTCAGCTGGGACTCCACGGACAAGCCCCATTCTGGTGATATTAAATGTTGGCAGAAATGCCTTAAGATTACCGTCTAATGAACTAGATTTATCAATAAAATTGTTAGCGCTTATAAAATTTGTGAAGGAAACAGTGCATTTATTACGTCCTATCCTTTTAACAGAACCTGTAACTATATTTTCAAATTTAGTTTTCTTCAGAAAATTACCAAAGGTAATGGGATGTAAACTATTCGGGCTGTTATCCATATCAGCTTTGCGTTGTACATGGACTAAGTAAGGTGCAGCATCAGTTTCTATGTACTCTCTCCTACCAATTTGTATAGGTTCAATCTGGTTGACTGGTGGAGTACTATTAATGTTTATTTCAGGTTTAGGATCGATGTGAGTTGTATTGTGAGATGGAAGAGTTAGACAATTGCACTCATTTTCATTACAAGCATTAGAATCATCTTTCAGGTTGACTACTCCTCTATTTTTTTTTTTCTTTTTATGACAAGTTTTGCACACCCTATGTTGCCTACGTTTTCTGCTTCTGTCTTTATTTGTTACTGAATTATCAGTATCTCTTCCGCTACCCTGAATTGATGCGTCCGTGTCCATACTTTCTTCGATTGTGACATAACTAGCCACGGGGGGATTTAAGCCAGAGCTTAAATCCCCCATAAAATTTATAGGCGGATCGTTCATACGACCATATAATAATATAAATAAACTTACCAAATAAACACCTAAACTACACAGAATATAAGAAGATTACTACTAATTTAATAAATATACAAACATTCAAACCAATCTAATTATTTTATACGTATTAATTAATTTTTAAAATTTCCGAAAGAAAAAAACACCCGCTCAAACCGAAGTTGCCCGCGCGTTTTCCTCAGGAGAATTCCTTCCATAAATCAAAGAGCCTTAGGTACATACCTAAGTATATATATAATAATCTATGGGTACCTATATACTCTTTGGTTAACCAAGTTTGTTTTGTTTTTGTTTTTTTTTGACATAGGACAAATATGACACTTAGTGTTGCCAGCAAAAAGAATAAAATCAATACGTTATAACCATAGATTTAAGAAGAATAGAATATTAAGTTATAACCATGTCGTGGCTCTTGGCACTCGTAGCGTAGTAGTGTTGAGAATTTGAATTGTGATTTTAGGGGCGGCTTATACAGAAAAGACGTGGCGAGAACGTGTGGCGGTGGTGGATAGTCAAACACAATATAAACCTTATAGCACATAGTAAAGCGTCGTTTTTGTCGTAAAGGAGAGTTGCTCTAGCGCCTCCTATCGATGTTACGTCACTAGGTGACGGACCACTGCCACAAAAGTGACGCATCACGCACGTCACGTCAGTAGCGAGCACAGTAGCAAGCAAGCCGTCGTACAAGGAGCATATAGCGTGATGATGCTGAATTTAATATACAGTTTTGTCAACTGGTGGAGCAATATCCAGCTCTGTATGAATACAGTAATGTCAACTACAGCAACCGCAACGTGCAGGATAAATTATGGGGTGCAATTTAAAAAAAAAACGGTAAGTATAGTGCCGCTGCATCTCTGCCACGCTACGCGTCTCTACCACTTAAGTATAATATTTATGAAGCGACGTGACAAATGTCTGCGACACGTGCCACGCCATACGTGCTCGCCACGTCTCTTGTGTATAAACTGCGCTTCATGAATGTGATCCAGCGTTGCCAACCGTAAGATTATTATCGTATAATATGTGCGATAATTTCACAACTACGTACGATGGACGATGAAACACTGTTATCGTACGCAGATTCTAAGATAAATTTCATAGGCTAAGAATCTAAATAATTTCCATTATGAAGAAAAATTTGACAACTACGATTGTTTTTGCTGTCAGCGCAATCGATTGGCTCATTACTTTCTTAGAAACACTGCCGCTTCATTTTGCAATCCTTTCATTGGTCGTTGTCCGCCAACCAGCGATCGATATCGATATCGTCGTTCAATTTAGAGACGTAGTTGTGTTAGGGTTAGAGATGGGCGTGATTTGAAATAGGTGGCAACAGCAGCGTGTTAATTTATTTAAGAAACAACAAAACTAAAAAAAAGCGTGGGGTGCTTTTTAAGATATTATCAAAATGATAATCACTCTACTCATGTCTGTCAATAAAATATTTATATCTATTAACCCATGCACCCCACGCTTTTTTTAAATAATTTTTTTTTTTAAATTTACGCTAAGTATTATTAATTTATATTTATTGAAATTTTTAACACTATTCTTATTTTAAATTAATTAAAACTTATTTTCTATTTATTTAGTTCGGTTTTCTATAAAAAGCGTGTTTTTTTAGTTTTTTTAAACTAATATTTATTAATAGAAACTACTACATACACTATGCAATTTATAAGTTGGGCCCAAGAGTCTCCCTCCGAGAAAAGTTCAAAGAAATAAACATTCTAACTGTAGTGTCTCAATATATTTTTGAAACTCTTTTGTATGTTAGAAGAAACATTTCCAATTTTTTAAGACTTTGTGATATACATAACGTAAATACTAGACATAAAAACAATCTTGTGGTATGTAATAGTCGACTCCACAAGATAAGTAATTCCTTTCAGGTTCAGGGTAACTGTATACGCTTCTACAACAAGCTTCCTAGTAAAATGAAGAATCTACCTCTTCATAAATTTAAAAGCCAAATTAAAACTAAACTATGCCAAAAAGGCTATTATCGTCGTTGTTCTGGGAAAACCCAGTAAATCGATAGTTTACTATTTTGAGTTATAGGCAAATGGAAATTAAGAAAAGAATATTATTAATAAGAAACAGATTAAATTATATTTGTGTGTAACGAAACAATTCTTTGTCTCATATTTTGATAAAACCATTTATTACAATAGTATTTTACTCTCAGAATTTTATTAAAATAGTAATTTTACACAAAAGGGTACCTATTTACTTAGTTTTCCTTGAAGATATTTATTTGTGATTTATTCGGTGATTCTTTAACTAAATCAAAACAAACTAATTGAAAAAACTGAGTTTATTGCTGATAATACTGATTAAAATTAATTAATTTTGGATTCAGAGTGTATTTTTTCTGTAATAATAAAAAAATAAAATATTTACTGGATTTTCCTTGCCGTGAAAATATTTAAGAATACAACTTACTTTACTTTAGACCTTGCATTGGATAGCAAAATAATAATGTTGGTACTAAAAGTGAATTTATTTAAATAAAAAGCGGCCAAGTGCGAGTCGGACGCGCCCGTGAAGGGTTCCGTATCAGCAAGTAAATTTTTTATATTTGAGTTGATTGAATGAAGGGGAAATTGCGGTTTACGATTTATGACTAAATAAAAAAAACGACTTACTAGATCTCGTTCAAACCAATTATCGGTGAAAGTTTATATGGTAAAACAACACTAATTTGACGAAGAATTATTTTACTGTTCTTCCTCTGAAGTCGCCTCTTCGTCTGAAACGTGGCAGTCTGGTAGCCTATCTTTGGTTCCGTCATCGGCTTGTAGCCCTTGAAACGCCTCCGGAATCACACCTTTGCCACAAAGTGTTAGCAAATCTTTTTTCATTGCTACTGAGATATTCAACAGTGTTTTGTAAAGCTGTTTCAGATCACAAGAAAAATAGTTAATTTCTTTTAGCATCTCATAGCTTGAATCTAACGAAGAATTTTTTAAAGTCCTTTTACTGTTTTTTCTAGTGCCATAACCATGTCCTGGTTGTTCAGTTCCTACATCCATTGCAAGACCTGTACGTGTAGTATTAGGCTTTCCAAACTTTCGAGTTACATCTATAGTGAAAAAGGTTTCGGACATGTCATAATTTATAGAAAATTTTTGCTTCTCCTTCAATGTACCTCAAACGTTTTATTTTTAACCATTTTACTTGATTTCCGTCTGTATCTTTAGTAATATTTATTAATATTTTGTCCGATAAATGCTTCAAATCTTTGAATTCGTTGTATTTAAACTCTTTGTCCAGGTATCATTCTTTTGTGACGACTTTCTTGTCCTTTTTGAATGTTTGCTTCGATCGTGCTCTTTTAAAAACATTAACCCAATCTGACATAGAATAAATGGCCGTGTTTTTTTGTTCTCTTTCAATACTGCTGTGCATAGAGTCTGCCTCCATGTAAGAGTGGCCACTTTCTATGAATTTTTGCTCAATAACCGTAAGGTTTTCAATATTTTGAACAGCCCATAGTAAAAGGGCAGCGACGTTGTTGTTGCGGTTTTGGCCGCCACATGTATCCGAAAATAGACTAACTTCTTTAACATTTTTAGGCACGCATTCCGATAAATAGTAAAATAGGAGCGTCCCTATTTCAATGCTGCCTGTTTTCCCATTTACTTCAGACCATGTCAAGCAATATCCCCGATTTGGCAAAGCACTTTCGTATATGGATAAATTATACGCAGTTAATTTGCGTACGTAATATAAAATCTCCACTAGGTATTTGTAGTATTGCTTGCAGATCAAAAGATACAGATATAATTTATTTGTCGTTATTCGCTCTTTCTTTATCCTTAGTCTTCTCATCATTGCAAATATTTTTTCGGACCACGTGCTCTTCATATTCGTTTTTCAGTTCTGTACGTTGTTTTACTTCTCCTCGAGCATACTTAGTGCATATCAGACATTGATTTTTTTTGGGTGAAAAACCCTAAATTAAAGTTATTACCAAAAATTCGTCTATATATAGCTCAGACACTGGTTTTTTGTTTTTTGCGGCACATTGATCGACATACCCTTTCCGACTCGACGTGGCCTTTCCAATGGTAAATTTATAGTCTAAGTACTGGCGTTTTGAATCTTTTCTTATATAATGGCTCTCCATAGTTGGGAAAGAACGAATGTGGTTACGAACATCTACACTTTCGAGAGTCGTTTTATTACTTGGTTCGTGCTTTCTTCGAAGATCGCAATTCTGACCGAATTGTCCAGTCATATCTGTCTTCTTTATGCCATTATGTATCACGCCTTGACCAATGCATAAGGTAGCTAAAAAAAACGAGTGTAATTCATAGTTGCGAAGTTCAATATCGCGATGTACGTTAGAGCGAAAGTTTACTATTGCGACGGACGTTGTTGCGAAAGTTCATTATCGCGATGTACGTTACAGCGAAAGTTTACTACTGCGACAGACGTTGTCTAGTTGTTGTATAGTTCTATACTAAAAAGAAAAAGAAAAGTGGTGCCGGCGCTTCGCCGGCCGCTGCCGCGGTACGCTCGCTGGGCTCGCTCGGCTCGCGCTCTTTTGGGGTCACAGTTCTAACCTAACCTAAACCCACTTTAGTAGCAACCAAAATTCGCGACAACGTCTGTCGCAGTAGTAAACTTTCGCTGTAACGTATTGATATGCGATATACGATATTGAACTTCGCAACTATGAATTACACTACAAAAAAACTTCTGACAGACATCAACTCTAATATCCTTTTTTTTTTTTTTTTTTTTTTATCGTGCGGAAATCCCTTCGGATACCCCCCCGCGTGCCAGCGGGGGCGGTTATGTCGGGCTTGAACCGACTAAAACCGCACGCCGTCTCGGTTCTACAGACGCCGGGGTGTAAGGTTGCCCATAGAGCATATCCCTCGCACCCCGACTGACCCTGGGCCATCTCCGGTTTCGAGATGGCCCCCTCGGGTTTGGGAACCACGGTGTCGCCGTCTTGCCCCGGTTTGGGGGAGGGGCGCTAGTCGCCCCACCGTCCCGGCCTGCTTCTGCTGGGGTGACAGGTGGCCTCACCCGCCACCCCCAGGCCTGCGCTCATGGAGGACGGAGGTCGTTAAGCGACCTCCGGCGCCTGAGTTGCCTGCGACGCGCGGCGAGCAAGTTGCGGGCTCGGCGGACCGGGAGAGTTCTAAGTCTCTCCCGGGCGCGCTCCGCCACCTCCTTCGCGAGCATTACATGCTCGCAGAAGGAGGCGGCGGCGGCCCACGCGCTCGCGCTCCGCACCATTGCCGCAATCATGCTGCCGAGCGAGAGGACTCCCACCCCGATGGCTGCCACGAGGTCACGCCTCGGTGCCTCTAACGCCGGGCAGTCTGCCAACGTGTGTGCAGTCCGCCAGCGTGTGAACTCTAATATCCTCAAGTTTAAAAAAAAAAAAAAAAAACCTTGAGTGCTAGTCTCTAAGTTGTTCTTTTCCTTTCTAATCTGGTAGATTTAGGTTTTCTGATGTCCATATGACATAATAGATTTTTTTTCTGGCCGACGTAGTCCGCGTGCGAAACTGCGACAAGTGAGTAGTTTTTACAAGTAAACATAGCAAGTGGCAGCACTGCCGCGCGACTTAAGCAAGTACGGCGATTTACCTTGTTTTCGCTGCAGTGATATATTAGAACCGATCAATTAAATTCCCAGCGAAAACAACTTTTTGACGTGAACTGCTTTTTGTTTGAAAAACTATATATGAGACTAGACTTTTAAACCCCTCATGAAAAATTATTTAAATATCGATAATGCATTATACCTGTGACTTTTTATCATAAATCTTGTAAAACAGACAATTAAATCCAACTACGTTTTTATTTCTGGGGAAAAATAAAATAGTAACAAACACCGTCCTGAAAGCAAAACTAGTAAATATTTTTAATGCGCTTTATCGGAGAGAAACCCAAGAAAATATGGAATTAAGTCAGGTTACTTTTTTGTAGCTGAGAGTTTTACTTACAATCGTTTAGATAATTGGTTTTCTCATTAAGTATCTCCGAAAGTACCTAACTATCACTATAATGGGTTTTCGCAGACGAAAGAGAACGAAAAACTGAGTCGATTGGTAGTGTTAACTCATTTTATGAAAAAAATTGATTTACTGGGTTTTCGCAGAACAACGACGTTATAGAATTCAAGACTATTTAGACGACAAACAAGCTTGGATATGAACTGTTTGCTCTCTCACTATGCTACTCAAAGTAAATATTGTAATTAGATTAAGTAAACATGTTTGTAAATAGACCAAAAAAAAAACAGCCCGCTGAGTTTCTTGCCGGAGTCTTCTCAGGACAGGGCCGCGTTTCGAACCGGTGGTCCATTTGCCAAACATTAATTAATTTTTTTTGACGTTTTGTAAGTTCCGTATTAATGGTCTATTCAGAATAAATGGTTTTTGACTTTTGACTGCAATATTCACTACTCTTTGTATGGTGTCTATTTTAATTAGGTCTTGGAACAATAAATTTAATGTGAGAGCTGCACTGCTGTATTTAGTCTAGTTTGTATGTATTATTTTAGTTAAACTGAAAGCTTTTTGCATGTTCATGGCATTATCTCCAATTAAAGCTATTACATTTCTCTCATTAAAAGTTTCCATTATTCACAAAATTTCTTTCGAAATGTAATCTCCGTATTACGTATTTCGTTGTAAGTTTTCTGTTAGAGTGGAGGACAACATTTCCTTGTTGGAATTACTTACCCGATTATTTACCCGATGGAAGGAGCCACCTTAATAAAAGAAGAAGAAGAAGAAAAATATTTACGAGTCTTATAAGTTAATTATATGTACATATTTGCGGATTAATAGATTTCACCTACTAGTGTGAGTGTTATCTCCGATAATAAATACACATTTACTGCAATATTACCAATACTATGGAGCACATGCAGGAGTCCCTGTCTGGCTTGAGAGCCATGTTCCCTGAAGATCTTGCAAACTTCGAGGCCAAGTTGCAAAAAGTTGCCAGTACATCAGGGGCAGATAACACAGCAAGTATTGCAGCAGAATTTTGTGCATTCAAAATCTTTGCATAAAGGCGCTAAATCTACTACAGCATCAAGTGGAGAAAATTTCCAGTCAGGTTGATGGCATAGAACTGCGTGGAGAGTCATGGAGAGTGTGAGGTAACAGCTACTATGATCACTGCGTTAGTGAAACATCTTCATAACGATCTTCTCAAATTTAGTGATGGTTCTGAAGCTTCAACTTGTAGAGCATTGATTGGACTGGATTGGATTTCATAGCACCATTTATAATTCGAAGGGCTTTTGATTGTATGTTTTCCATTAATTTAAGGCTATTGTTATTGCACAGACTAAGCAAATATGTGCCATAATCTAGAACACTTCTAATAATAGCATTATACACTAATTTTAGCGAAAAAGTGTAAGCGCCCCACCATACACCAGAAAGGCATCTAATAATATTAAGAAGACGTTCACATTTATTGATAATATACTTTATATAAGCAAATACATTCAACCGAGAATCAAGAATTAAACCTAAATATTTGGTGTGAGGTTCGACCGGTACGACAATGTTCTCATAATATACATAAACAGTAGAGATGGATCTCTTTCTTAAAAATACCACGGTGGTACTTTTAGAGGCTGATAACTCCAAGCCGTTGGAATCAAACCATTGTTTTAAAGTAAATAGAGATGAAGACAGCACCTCACTAGCTAAGTCAATGTCATTATTTGAAAAATATAACAGTAAGATCTTTGGTTAGATGATATTGACACCATAGTACTCTGTGATATTGACCCATCAGTATCCATACCAGACTCACTTAACTGGTTTGCGGATGTCTCCACCATGACGTTCAAAGCTACCCCGGAGGCCGTGCCCCCGGGGTCTATATCATCCATAAAATATATATAACAAACTTATCAATTTACATTAAAAACAGAAAGAAAACACTACTATGACTACTACTTATAAGAATATATACAATTTAGAACCCAACTGATCGCATATATTTATAAAATATTTTTTTAATAATAAAACCGGAAAAATATCACCCGCTCGTTTCGAAGTTTCCCGCGCTTTTTTCATTACAAGCAGTTGTTGATAAAATGTTTTTAATACAGTAGCTCAAAAAGTGCCGTATTGCAGGGACGTATAGCGTTCGGGATGTGGGCTATTACGTACTCGAGCTTTTTCTTTACCTTTCCCGAACTCGTGCGTTTTCTTTCCCTAATGTCAAAATAATGTCTATTAAAAAGAAAAAAAACCAACCACGAAGTTTTTACTAAAAAAAAATCATAGATTTTTTTATGATTTATGCAAATATTTCTAAAAAAAGCTACTAATTTGTTTCAATATCAGATTTATAAGTAGGACTCACGGTAGGGCTGGTCCACCAGTTCAAAGTCGCTCAGCGAGCTATGGAAAGAGCTATGCTCGGAGTTTCTCTGAAGGATAGGATTCGTAACGAATACATCCGACAGAGAACCAAGGTTATCGACATAGCTCAAAGAATAAGCAAGCTGAAGTGAGACTGGGCCGGCCATATCTCGCGAAGAACCGACAACCGCTGGGGTAAACGTGTTCTTGAGTGGAGACCGCGACTCGGCAAACGTAGTGTAGGACGCCCTCCGGCCAGGTGGGATGACGATCTGCGAAAGACTGCGGGCAGATGCTGGATGCGGCAAGCTGAAGACAGGGCGCTATGGCGCTCATTAGGGGAGATCTATGTCCTAAAATTTTAATATTAAAATAATATTAGTATCGGCTAAATTAAATTTATAAATATAAAAAAGTTGGCTGTATGAAGTGCACTGCCATAGTCTCTGCTATATTCCTTTACGGTTGGCGCCATTTTTCAAAAATTTTCATTGCGAGTTTAGTTGTTTGTTGCACAAAATGAGTATGTAATTTCGACGACAATTTATTTAAATTAACACCACCGGAGTCAGTATAATTGCACAAAATGCTTCGGAGAACATTTTACCGGAAAAATCAAAAAGTCGCTACATATCTACATACGACGAATTTATTGCGTGGAGAGAAGAGAAAAAAGCAAATAGTTTTTCAAAAAATGTTATGTTGGGATACTTCTCCGAACTCTCAGGAAAATTAAAACCTTCTACGTTCAAACAGTAAATATGCAACCTAAAACTTCCCCAGTTAGTATAAAAAACTGTACCAATTTCAATGTATATGTGAATTATAACTTTTATAAGAAATAAATGATTAGTTAGTTGAGTTTATTGTGTTTTTATTATTTGATTAAATTGCTTAATTTTTTCTCAACTGTATTAAAGTAGTTGTTCAATACAACGTGTGGGATTGTTATTTCAACTCATTCGACTGTCTACCCTCGCCTTCGGCTCGCGTCAACATCTGTTGGAACTCGTTGTAATAACAGAAATCCCACACAAGTCTGATTTGATTTGATTGAATTTTTCAAATTCTGTCAAATTAAATTTTTACAACAGAAGCTTACGTTATGTTTTACAACTTGTTTGTATTATACTTTACATCTCTCATGTTCGGTAAGTAGGTTCTTATTACCTCCAAATGGAGCTTGTAGGTGACTAATTAGCGTTCTAGGGTAATAATGTAGCTAGAAAAGCCCTAGGGCGGTAAGTAATTAAAAAAAAAACACTTCTTTCTTTCAAAAAGTTCGCGTACATTCTAATCATCATACTGGCAATAGACATCATGCATTCAGCCCAATGACCAAAGAGGTCGCTTTGCTATTCAGCCTTGTCTTCGTTTGAGTATAATAGTCATCAATATTAAATATCGAACGGCGAAGCTCAATTTCGTTCTTGAAAAAAAAAAAAAAAGTTCTTTATTTGATTCTTTTTAATGAAAAAAGGCGGGAATAGAAAATTGATTACTTTAAATATGTATTGTTTGTTTTTGGGTTTTTTTTATAATTACGTGCTAATTAGGAAAAAACAATATGAATTCTTCAAGTGATGAAGATAAGCTGCACTCCCGATTCAATGAAAATGGAAGCTGAAGCAGCAATTAACAATATTTTGCCTGAAACTTCTAAAGAGAGATATTTGAAAGCTTACGACGAGTTCATAAAGTGGCGAACAGAAAAACGAGTAAAGTCTTTATCCGAGACTGTATTCTTAACATACTATAGTGAGCTATCAAAAAAGCTGCAGCCATCTAGTTTGTGGTGCATTTATTCAATGTTAAAAGCAACTATGAGTACTAAACACGACATCAATATCAAGAACTATTCAAAATTGTCATCTTTTCTAAAAAGACAATCTGCTGGGCACAAAAGTAAAAAGTCAAAGGTTTTTACAGCGCAAGACGTGTAAACATTCATAAATGAAGCCCCTGATGACATATATTTAGCTGTAAAGGTACGTAAAATAATAATCATATAATGGTAATACTTTATAATTAATTTTTTATACTCTTACAATCCTATAAAACATACTTATTTTTATATTTCGCTTGTTTTAGGTAGTTCTTATCTTCGGTATAACTGACGCATACCGAGGTATTGAATTGACAACTACCTACCTATAACAATAGAGAACATAGAACAACAGGGTCCGTTGTTAGTAATTAAACTACCGAACACAAAAACTAAAATTGACCGAACTGTACACCACCCAAAGCCAATTCCGTCGATGAGACTTTATCTGCTCTTCAGCACGACTTCGCCGCAATGGGTGTGTACGTTGGGGGGTGAGCTGGTATGTAGATGTCGGCGCGGTGATGGTCTTAAGCGGAACACCTATTATGGGTAGCCTCGAAGAGTACTTGAATTTTCCAGAATTAAAGAGAGATTTTTTCATGTATCTTCATTTATTCCTTGTGAAGAGGAGAGAGCACTTCTCGCTTGACTTTCTAGTTGCCGACTGAGGAGTCGAGTCAAATTACAGCGGTTTTTTATAGTCTTAATCCAATTAATTCGATTTTTCTAATTGGCCGATCGAACTTTCGCGGCTCGTTAGTGACACCGCGGCTTAACGACTTTTCGCGGATATACCCTAATGGTCGATCGGTTAATCTTACAATTATGTGTTTATTTTCTATTTACAATGATTTATATACCGTATTATGTATTCTAATAGGTAGTAGAAATAAGGTGACACGAAATAAGATACAATTTACACTTATAGATCGGTAAACAATGACGATTTCTTCGTCGCAAACTTATAACTATTATACACGATTATTCCTATAGTTTTTGTTAAATCAGTTTAATTATATACACTATCACTTATGTACTAACAAAATAAGCTTATATACTAGTTGTTCTGCACATTCTCCCCCCGTGAGACGCAGTCACAGTTCTTTGCGTGCAGAACTCGTGTCTTCGGTCAGCAGGACGATCAGCTTCCTCACCGGCCGGCGCAGCACTCCTCCCTTGGTCTGGATGTCCACGGTGCGTGTCACGTTGTCAGGCCCGGGGTACGTTGCGATGACTCGTCCTCGGATCCAGAGGTTGCGGGGTGCGTTGGGGTCCACCAGTAAGACCAAGTCATGTAGGCTTACTGGGGGTCCTCGTCCATGCGGCATGCGTCGGTGTTGGAGCTCCGGCAGGTACTCGCGGAGCCACCTGGTCCAGAAGAGGTCGGCCAGGCGCTGTGCTGCTCTCCAGCTGGATCTCGATGCGGCGTCCTTTTCACTGAAGACGCCCGGCTGCTGTACTCCACCGGGTCCTCCCAGCAGAAAGTGGTTGGGAGTCAGGGCTTCAGGGTCCTCGTTCACTGACACATGCGTCAGTGGGCGACTGTTGACGGTGTACTCTACTTCGGCAAGCAGAGTAGATAGAACTTCCTCGGAGGGCCGACGCTCGTGCAGTGTGGCGGCGAGTGCTGTTTTCACTGAGCGCACCATCCTCTCCCAGGCTCCCCCTATGAAAGGAGCGCCGGGTGGAATGAAGCGCCACGATGTCTTCTTGGCTGCTTCTTGCGATGTTGCTTCGTCGATGGCTCGTCGCAGCTCGCGGTCGGCTCCCTTCAGGTTGGTCCCATTGTCAGACCAGATTTCTTCAGGACATCCTCTTCTTGCCATCACGCGTCGGAGAGCGGAGATAGCGGAGTCGGTGCTTAACGAGTTTGCTATCTCGAGATGTATGGCACGTGTTGTGAGACACGTGAACATCGCGACGTACCTCTTCTGATTGGTACGTCCGACTGTCACTGTGTGTGGGCCGAAGTAGTCAACCCCTGTGTGTGTGAAGGGTCGCTTGTGATGAGCCAGGCGACACTCAGGTAGATCACCGGTCCTCGGGTACGGCGGCGCTTGAGTCTTGATGCGGCAATGTAGACACTGTCGTAGTAGTTAGTGTGTTACTGGGCGTAGGCGTACAACCCAGTATTGCTGTTTGCACTCGTTGATAGTGGCTTCAACTCCCGAGTGATGCAACTTCTTGTGGGTGTGTTGAATCCACAGCTTGACCGTAGGGTGATCTCCGTCTACTATCACAGGCGTCTTGATGTCGTCGGATACGTCTCGAACGGCTTGTATGCGGCTTCTCAAGTGTAGCACTCCGTTGACAGATACGATGCTCAATTGATGAAGGCGACTTTCTTTCGGGATCACTCTTCCTCGTTGCAGATCTTCAATCTCGCTGCTGAAGGAGGCTTCTTGCGATGCTCGCATGAGGAGATCTTCAGCTGACCGTAGGAGCTCGGCGGTGATAGGTATGTACTTCCTATCGGCGCTTGAAGTCCTTTTCAGTACGGAAGGTGATGCTGTATTCTTCTGGGGTGCCTTCTTCCAGTCTGGATCTGTCTTAGGGTTTTTCTTAGTCCGTTTGTAGTTGACTTGTTCCGATTTTCATCTGCACAGTTGAATGAACTGTAAGACTCGAGCTGTAGCGTAACGTAGTCGGTCCCAGTTAGAGAATCGGGTGACTACTGGCAGGGCTTCAGATAATTTTTCTTTCTTCTTGGTACTTATAGTGTGTACCCTTTCTTCTATATCTTCGGACTTGTCTTGCTGCGATGTATCTCGTTCTGTTTTGCTATGTGTCCAGAAGGTCTTCGAATCATGTTTTCTCTCATGTTGTTCTATGACGGTCTCGGCGAGTCTGGTGCTCATCTCGGCGGTGAGTGATGTGCTGACTGCCCCTTTCATGTCCTTTTCTTTGAAGCTCGGGTCAGGATCTAATTTCTTCTCTATGATGAGAACTCTCTTCAACGAGTTCTCGCAGTTATTCGAAAGCGAAGTCTCTTCATGTTTCCACAGCTTGCCAGTCTCGTATCTTCTGTCTTCGTTGTGGACTGTATTTTCTTTCACGATGCGAGATGCTAGCTTATCTGGATCTGTCTTCGGCTTCCGAGCGTTGAGGAGCAGGTCGTCTGTCTCGAAGTGTTTTTCCTCCATCTGTTCGAGTCGGCTGTCTTCCGAGTCTTCCATTACGTGGGAGACGTACTCGATGCGGAGTCCTAGAGTCCTCGTGTCACTGCCGTGGAGCACCCAGCCTAAGGGTGTTTGGGATGCGACCGGCTGGTCTGGTTCGCCCGTTCTGGTCTCGGATGTCCCCAGCAGGTGCCAGTTATCTTGCTTCTTCATAGGTGAGGTCGTTGGTGATATCTTCGAGATGACTGCACCCTCGTAGCTGTCTATAGGTGACCCGTTGAGATGACACTTTTAAGTTCTTCAATGTTCTGGCTTGAGCTTCTTCTTCAGCTGGATCCTTAATGCCTCGTATTTTCAATGAGACACTTCTTGATTGTTGATCAGCTGTCTTCGTACTGTTGATGGTCTCGACCCGCAGTGGGTCGATAGGTCCCGTCGCGCCGATCTTTTCTGCTTCGGTGTCGTCGAGTAGTGTGACTGTTGACCCGTCGTCTATGAGTGCGAAGGTGTTGACCATCCCTGCTGGCCCCGTCAGTTGGACCGGCAGTATCTTCAGGAAAGTGGTCCACGCCGAGTTGATTGTTTCGGCCGTGTTCGTGTTTTCTTCTTCTGTGGAATCCCTTTTTCTTCTATAGTGCAGCAGGGTGTTGTGCAGTAGCTTACAGCCGTCGATGCCGCAGCGTCGCTCTCTGCAGGTGTGTTTCTTCTCCATCTTCTGTAGACATCGGAAACACAGCCTGCGTTCCTTGGCTAAGTCCCATCTTGCGTTGACGTCAGCTGTCTTGAACTGCTCACACTTGTAGATGGGGTGTTGCTCGTTGCAGATGGTGCACGGCTTGACCTGCTGCTGGGCTTCCATCACCGTGTTGATCCTCTGGGGGCGCTTCTGTTGATGAGTGGTGTGCTGGACTGCTAGGTTTTCAGGTTGAGCGTAGGGTCCGCATAGATCTGCTTCTCTTCTCATGAACTTCTCGAATTTCAAGAGGTCCGCTATTTCCCTCGGCTGAGCTGCTGCGAAGTCGTAGTACCTATACTTGAGCACAGGTGTAAGTTTCTCAACCATTGATCTTGAGACTTCTGGGTTGTACCTATAGGTAGCGGATGCAGTTCAGCGCCTTGAGTGTTGCCACGGCGTTGGTGACCCTCGTTGAGAAGATGCATATGTCCCTTGGTGACTCGCTCAGTCTTGGTAGTCCTCGAAGCACTTCCATTTCTGTAGTTGCTATTGCTTCAGGCCTCCCGAATCTTGATTCTAATGTTCTGATGATATCAGCAGGCTGCGAGTTGGTGATGAGGAGACTCTCGACTGCCTCCCTCGCCTTCCCCTTGAGGTTTCTTCGTAGCCTGTTGAGGTTTTCCAC
The DNA here is from genome assembly GCA_946251805.1 of Cybosia mesomella. Lineage (NCBI taxonomy): Eukaryota > Metazoa > Arthropoda > Insecta > Lepidoptera > Erebidae > Cybosia > Cybosia mesomella. Next base: position 19,065,401 of record OX276390.1, on the reverse strand, counting down.
GGCGGTGTAGCCATCTTCTGTTTCGGATTAAGCTGCCTTGAACGGTAGCCATTCCTGGTGACTTCCACTGAAGACTGGTAGCTCGATGAACTTCGGCCGCTGGGCTGCCTTGATTGCTTGAGTGATGGCGGCAGCCAATTCGGTGAAGTTCTGCTGCTGGGCTGGTGGCGCTGCTGTCGGCGTTGGTTCACCTGGCCCCTGATGTGGTGTATCGGCGATGGCCAACATGGGAGGAGGTGGTGATTCATGACGGCTGAACCACTCGCCGACCTCCTCCTCAGCTGCCGCTGACACTTCATCTTGATTCAATTCTTCTATTTCTTGATCTTCGTCTTCATCTTCTTCCAGGGCGGCGATCTTCGCTGCTGCCAGTTCTATTCTAAGACGAAGTAATTCTTCTTTTGCTTTTGCGATCTTCGCGGCTTTGCTCTTCGAATGCACAGATGAACCCCCCTTTACCCCTTTCTTGGATGGTTGTGGATGAGGCGGCTGTGACTTGCTATTCTTCCCTATCTTCTCTGTTCCAGGTGCCGTTGCTTTCGGACCTGGTGCTGTAGCTGACGGTGGCTCGATGGTAGTCACCGTCTCGGTGCTCGTAGTTCCCTCCGTTGTGGTGTTCTCCGAGGTGGACGTTTCCGTGGTTGTTCCGGATTCGGCGGTCCCCTCGGTGTCTGATGGACCCGGAACGGAGGCGGCTTTACGGCTTCTTTCTTCTGACCTCGTAGTTGGCATCTTCAATTTTTCAATTCTTCACAGTGGAAAATTCAGGCACGCACTCTTCGAAACCACCCTCGGGTTCCACTTAAGGTTTTCTTCAAAGTTGACTCCAAATCCGGCTCCGATAGGACCAAAAATGTACCTACACAACCCAAAGCCAATTCCGACGATGAGACTTTATCTGCTCTTCAGCACGACTTCGCCGCAATGGGTGTGTATTTTGGGGGGTGAGCTGGAATGTGGTTGTCGTCGTGGTGCTGTACTTAAGCGGAACACTTATTATGGGCAGCCTCGAAGAGTACTTGAATTTTCCAGAATTAAAGAGAGATTTTTTCATGTATCTTCATTTATTCCTTGTGAAGAGGAGAGAGCACTTCTCGCTTGACTTTCTAGTTGCCGACTGAGGAGTCGAGTATATACAGCTTTCATCACTACACCCCAGCTGGGGTGCGTGGAGTCGTGTTTTAGGTGTTGGACCTCTTCCACGAAAAATTCTTCTCCTCCTCTCAATAGAGGAGGGTCGTTGGGCCGGGTTATAGTCCCAATTTCAGCATGGGCCGGAACTCCCTCTTCACGCCGCTTCGGCGGACGCCCCAGCCAGGTGAGATGACCTACGGGCTACCCGGTCAAAGCCCAGCTGAGGGCGTACCTGCGACAGAAGCGGCGGCTGCTCGGGGGTCCCGGCGCCTTGGTATGTCTTCTGTGTTGATCGTCTGCCTGCTCGCCCGCCCGCGCTAGCCACATAGCGCAGGTATCGCAGGGGAGTACCCGCGAATGTCGGCTGCGGAGGACGGACTCGCTGAGGACAGACGATCGGGTTATGTACACGGTGATAAAATAAATAAAATATACAAAATATAAAGAAGTCAATATTGAGGTGAGGCCGCCCGCTCTGCGAACCGGCTAGGTATCGATTCGCAGAGCGCGGCGGGCCCGCAGCTGTTGCCGCGGCGGGACGTGCGCGCGCGCAGCGCGGCCGGCGTTCGGCGCTACGGCCGTGCGCACACTGGCCTGCGATGCGGCGCGCTTGGAGGCGGGGCCGGCGGGGGCGCGCCAGACAGCGCGGCGCCGCCGGCTCCGCAGGACGCTGTGTGATGTTTTAGTGTGCTACCGCGGTAGCACACAAGCGGCGCTTGAGTTTTCACCCCGTATATCCGCTAATCGTGGGAGTCTCAGCGTCGTGTTGGGGGTTGGAGTCCTATGTAGTTGTAGGCCCGTCAGCGAGTAGGTCGCGGGGCAGCTTGTGGCGGTCAGGTGGGCGAGCGTGCCACGGCGCCAGTCCGCGGATGTGGCTCCATGCAGACGTGTCGGCGCGCTCGAACATCCTTCGGGTGAGCGACTTCACGAAGTCGTCCAGGCTCTCAACTCGCAAATCTCGTTGAATGATGTCGTTCCACCTTTCTAAGGGTGGCCGACTGCTGCTGGCGGAGGAGGATGCGGCTCGTCTCGCTCGTGAGGGCGAACCAGGCTGGTGCTGCGTATGTGAGCTGTGATCGCACGTACAGCTTATAAATACTGAGCTTCACGCGGGGAGGGAGATTCGAGGAGAGCGCTGGACGTAGTAGCGCGCGGGTAACGCGCGCCTTCGCGACCACACTGCTGACGTGCCTCTTCATGGTAAGCCGCCGATCCAGTGTGACGCCCAGATACGTCACGGACGGCTTCCATGGAATGGGCTCCATGTGAAGGAGGAGTGGCGGTGGGAGCTTCCTCTTGTTGGAGATGGTTATCGCCTGCGTCTTACCCACGTTCACCGACAAGCGCCATCTCGCGAGCCATTGGGGAAGGAGGTCTAGGCTCTTCTGCATCTTTGACGCGGCGTGTTTAGCGTTCAAGCTAGTCGCTATGTACGCCGCGTCGTCAGCGTATAAGGCCAGTTGCGTGCCCTCCGCAACTGGGATGTCGTCGGTGTAGCATGAGTACAACGCAGGCGATAGGCAGCTGCCTTGCGGTACACCTGCAAGGATGGGATGCAGCGGGGAAATGGCATCTTCCACCGCCACTCTGAAAGTCCGGTCGCTCAGGAACGTGGAGACCACCTTTACGAGCCGGCGGGGCACCTGAGACGTGGCGAGCTTATACAGCAGACCGGCAAGCCATACCCGGTCAAAGGCCTTTTCTATGTCGAGGAATACTGCTACGGCGTGTTCGCGCTTGTTGCGCGCTGCGGTAATCCCGTGCAGTACCCTCGACAGTTGGAGCGTCATGGAATGGTCAGACCTGAACCCGAACTGCTCCGGTCTGGGTGTCACGTGCGGTGTGAGGTGCCTCAGCAGCAGCTGCTCGAACACGTTCGACATTGTCGGCAACAAGGTGATGGGCCGATAGCTTTCGGGCTTCAGTATGTTTTTGCCCGGTTTGGGCAGCATTACCACTCTCCCCTCCTTCCAGATATTTGGGAAGGACCCAGTGCGCACGATGCCGGTGAACAACCGGGCAAGCGCGGCGACGGTGCGGAATGGTAAGTGCTGGAGTGCGGTATTGGTGATACCGTCCACTCCAGGGGCCTTCCTCTTTTTTGTTCGGCGGATGGCGCGCTGCACCATACCGGGCGAAAAAGCTATGGGGTTCTCATCGGAAGCTATCGGCGACTCGAAGTAGTGTCTTAGGTGTTCGTCAACAGCTGCTACGTGGTCATGCTCGTCAGACGGGTTCGGCGTGAACTGACGCTCCAAGTGGCGGGCCAGTATGCCCGCCCGGTCTGCTGCTTGGTATCTAGGTGCCCCGTCCTCGTGTAGGAGAGGGCGCACCGGAGCTGGGGTGTTCGTGAGCCGCCGACACAGCTTGTGTATCGACGGCCAATCGTCCCTTATGTGAACTATATGATCCTCCCAGCTCTCGGCTTGGTAGGTGTAAATCTCGGCCTTCACTCTCCCTCCGAGCCGGTTGAGCTCCGCCTTCATCGTGGGGCAGCGGGTCCTTTGCCACTGCCTCCGTAGACGCTTCTTAGCGGCCATAAGATTCAATATATGAGTGGGCAGCCGCGGTTCGATTTTTCTAATTGGCCGATCGAACTTTCGCGGCTCGTTAGTGACACCGCGGCTTAACGACTTTTCGCGGATATACCCTAATGGTCGATCGGTTAATCTTACAATTATGAGTTTATTTTCTATTTACAATGATTTATATACCGTATTATTTATTCTAATAGGTAGTAGAAATAAGGTGACACGAAATAAGATACAATTTACACTTATAGATCGGTAAACAATGACGATTTCTTCGTCGCAAACTTATAACTATTATACACGATTATTCCTATAGTTTTTGTTAAATCAGTTGAATTATATACACTATCACTTATGTACTAACAAAATAAGCTTATATACTAGTTGTTCTGCACACGAACATTTGTAGTTCCTTAATAATTCTCTGAATTCATACAAAAATACAGAAATCTTCGTCCTGAAAATGTAAACACCAAGCGATTTTTTTTGAAGTACCACCAAGGCAAGTGCTACAAACAAGTTATTGGAAAAAATACCATCAGAAGTATGCCGAAGCTAATCACAAGTTATTTAAAGTTAGCAAACCCGGAATTGTACACAGGTTATTGCTTCCGGAGAACATCGGCTACACTTTTAGCCGATTCTGGGGCTAACTTAACCACTATAAAAAGGCACGGTGGGTGGAAATCCAGCAAGGTGGTTGAAGGTTACATTGAAGATTTCATACAAAATAAAAGTAAAATTACCAACAAAATAACGAAAACTATTCAGCTTTCAAAAAATGAAACATCTTTTTCAAGAGATGATCCGCAACCATCAACTTCTGCTGAAGAAAGCTTCATCCCGTCAGATTTTATCCATAATCAACAAATATCACAGTCTCAAACTATTAACATACCCAAAAAACACCTGTCCTTAAAGTTTGAAAATTGTTCTCGTTTCACTATAAATTTCAACAAATAAAATGTTTTATTCTTGTAATGCCGGTTTTTTTCTACTTACCTCACAATCGAGATGTAAAGCAGAATAGTTAGCTCGGGTGTAAGCATCAAATTGCAAAAAAATTATAATGAATTATGACAGGTGAGTAAAAGATAGTAATAAAGCGAGCTTAGTGAGTCGTAAGCGAGGAATAGAAATAACTAAGTCAGTATCAATGTTTTAACAAGCACTGTAATGTCTATAAGGGCACAAAAAGGTTTACGCATAGAAAGACACAATATGAAGCATAGAAAGACAATACAATAGAAAGACACAATATGAAGCATAGTACATTAGCAAACACAGGAACAGGTGTTATAAAACACATAAAGTTTGCGCGGTACGTATAAAATTATCGGCGGCGCGAGTCAGCATGCGCGCGGCCTCCCGGCGTCGGTATACGTTCTCGACTGACGAGGCGGGGAAAACCGAGCGCGGACGACGGAGCATTCGGACGTTCTCGGCGCAGCGGCGCGAGCGGCGATCGGCGCCATTCGTGAGACGATATATTATATTTTATGCTATCGCCACACCAGCCCCCCCGGAGACCGTAAAGGTCGAAAGAAGTTTGGAAAAGCGAACTAGACGTCCGCTTCACGTTCGATAAAGTTTCGGGTCAGGACATGCCCTCCTTACTGTTTCTTCTGGTACAGACTCGCTCAACTGGTATGCTGGCTTCAGTCGGTCTATGGAGACATTGGTCGGCTTGCCTCTAACGTCAAGCTTATAAAACTTTTCTCCTCGTTCTATCACTTTGAATGGTCCAGTATACGGCGCTGGTAAGGGTTTTCGTAAGGCAACGTGACGGAGAAAAACTTGCGGTGAAGACGACAGGTCCTTGCTGACGAAAACTGGAGCAGACCCATTATGGCATACAGGCGTAGGCTTGAGTTTACGTATGTTAGCACGTAACCGAGACAAGAACTCTGTGTGGTCTACGACTTCTTTAGGAGTGTTTTGGAACAATGGATCCTGGCAAGCGTAATGTCTCCCCGTATACCAACTCAGCTGATGATGAGCCGATGTCTTCCTTCCATGCAGTGCGTATTCCTAGTAGAACAAGCGGTAGGACCTCGTACCTGTCATCATTGGCGTGGCAAGTTATAGCCGCCTTGAGTTGCCTATGAAATCTTTCTACCATTCCATTTGCAGCTGGGTGGTATGCTGTCGTCTGCAGGTGATTGATGCCCATTAGACTCGATAGTTCTTTAAATAAATGTGCCTCGAACTGTTTACCTTGGTCCGTTGTTATTTTCTCGGGGCATCCAAAGCGAGATATTCAACCGGTGATAAAGGCGTTAGCCACTGTGTTAGCTATGATGTCATGTAGTGGCATCACTTCTGGCCGACGAGTGAATCTGTCCACTGCGGTAAGACAGTATTTGTAGTCGTGTGATACTGGCAAGGGCCTATGAGGTCTATGTGTACATGACTAAATCTATTTTTTCTTTTATATTAAGGACACGTCAATTTGACTTCACCTCGCCTGATGGTAAGCTGAAGGTAAAGTCTCAGGAAAGAGGGTCACCATTACATACACGTACCATGTTAACAATGGTGGCACTCAGCTTGACAGCCTCATCAGAAGAGGATTGTCGTCGCAGCACCGCGTGACACCCACCGGTCCCACCAGTGCTGCGACCACAATCCCCCTGGCCGGCTATGCACTTGCTGACCCCTGAACGCAATCAAACCGAAATTGGATTACTATGGAGGGTTTTTCGCAATCGTGCACGGTGGTACCTACCCGGCCGAAATTTGTGACAAATTTGTGCCATCAAATTTCGACGGAGGAATAAATTTATGTACCGATCGTGTGTGTAGAGAAACTTTCGAACGCTGGCATGAGAGACAGCTACGTGTCCAGCTGCTGCAGTCTTTCTTGATGTTGGGCCATATGTAAAAAAAATCGTGTCATCAGCCTTACCGTGGCCTTTGCTCCAGGATGACTGAGTCCGTGCATGCTGTCAAAAGCTTGTCGACGGAACGGTGCTGTCAGGTAAAGACGTTATACTGCGACGTTTCCGGCCCATTAGGGCCGGAAACGTCGCAATATAACGTCCTGCTGGCGCCAGAAACGGTTATTTTCTGTAGGTCCAGTGAAGATCATTCGTTCTGTAGTAGTGTCTGGAGTTCCTCATCTTGTTCCTGCGAGCGAGCTAGGGCACAAAAATCTATCGCTGCCGAGATAGCTTCTACGCGAGAAAGAGCGTCGGCTACTACGTTGTCTTCTACTGCGATGTGTCGTATGTCCATGGTAAATTGTGACACGTAATCGAAATAACGGAACTGTCGTGGTGAACAATTCTCAGAGGCCTTTTTGAAAGCTGGTATGATCGGTTTATGGTCCGTAAATATGGTGAAAGACTTTCACCATATTTAACTTCGACCATATATTTAAAATATTTAACAGCTTCGTAGATCGCTAGTAACTCTCTGTCAAATGGACTGTATTTTCTCTGAGAAATACTTAGCTTTTTATAGTAAAATCTAAGCGGTTGCCATCCCGAGTTTACGTTCTGCTGAATTACGGCACCGATTAAGGTGTCCGAAGCGTCTGTGAAAATAGCTAATTGAGCTGCTGGATTTGGGTGAGCTAGCAGAGTGGCCTGGACTAAATTTGCTTTGCATTTTGAGAATGCCTCCTCTACTTCTGGCGTCCAGGTTATGGGGAGGTTAGGTTTTACAGCTGGACCGGAAAGTAGCTTATGTAGGGGCGCCTGACTATTTGCAGCTCTTGGCATGAAACGTCTATAAAAATTGAACATACCCAAGAATCTGCGGAGCTCCTTGATGGTTTTGGGCAGCGGGAAGTTCTGGATCGCCTCAATTTTCTGTGGTAGTGACTTTGTACCTGCTGCAGACACGACGTATCCAAGGAATTCCACTTCAGACTTACCGAACACGCACTTTGAAGAGTTTATCACAACTCCGTGTTCCTCCAGGAGCTGGAATACTTTTTTTAGGTGTTCCAGGTGGCAGGATTCGTCCTAGGAAGCCACCAGGCTGTCATGAATATACGGATAACAGAAGTCCAGGTCTCTCAAGATCTCATCCATGAATCTCTGAAATGATTGAGCAGCGTTACGAAGGCCAAAACTCATGAATGGTAGCTCAAACAAGCCAAATGGGGTTATTATGGCTGTCTTTGGGATATCGTGGGGATAAACGGGGATTTGATGATAAGTGCGGATCAAATCTAGCTTGCTGAAGACAGTACATCCGAAAAGGTTGTGTGAAAAATCCGCAATGTTGCGAACCGGGTATCGGTCAGGTATGGTGCGTGAATTTATTGCTCGATAATCACCACACACAGGTGTAGCGGCGATGACTATGGGCTGATTGACCTCCTAGCGATACCTCCTCTTACCATGTCTTCGAACTCCTTGGTTGCGATGCGGAGTCGATCCGGTGCCAATCTGCGAGGTCTGCTAAACACGGGCGGTCCTGGAGTAGTCCGGATGTTGTGCACCGTGTTGTGTTTCATAACACGCGTTGATAGGTCGCCAGCCGGACGGGTGATATCCGGAAACTGTGGGAGTAAGTTATGGTAGCGAGTAGTACCTGTAACAGATTTTATTTGGCACAAAGTGGGTGAGGCGGGTGCAGGTCTAGTGAAAGCAACTAGCGAAGTCACATTATCGATTAAGCGATGGTGTCTAGCATCCACTAACAGGAAAAGTCTATGCCTATTATTGCTTTTGTAACGTCAGCTATGATGAAACGCCACACAAACGCACGTCTGAGACCAAAGTCTAACGATAATGTTAACCTGCCGAAAGTTTTAATCATTGAACCGTTAGCCGCGAAAGGTCATAGTCAGTTTTCACGCATTGTCTATCTCGAACATATTTATAGGGGTATACGCATAAGTCTGAACCCGTGTCCACTAAGTATTTGCACTTTACTCTTACGTTCTATAACGAAAACACGGCCACCAGATACACTATTCCAGTCACGCGCGGCCGTTTTCACTGACTGCTGCGTCCGTTTCCCTCACGAAATGTACACGGCTCCCTACACTTTGTTGACTTGGTTCCGAACCGTCGATGGTACTTTCTATTCTTCCTCTAAAAGCTACCCATCACTTTCCGAACTGTTTTGCTACCCTTATTGATCCCATTCTAGTCTCATCATTACAACATGTCACTAACCATGATCAATGAAATGCCGATATGTTTTCCTATCACTACCTTATATTTCTTTCATATAAACTGCATCCTCCTAAGGTAAGGGCAACAATTCTTAGGCAGCGCAATTTTGGTAGCATGAACTACGATAAACTTCGTGATGACGCTGTCAACATTGACTGGAGCCCATTACTTGCTTCGGAATCTGTTGATGACAAAGTCAATATGTTTATTTCGAATTTGATTAAACTTATTGACGCGCAATCACCGGTGCGTGTAATAAAAATGAAACATCTACCAGCTCCTTGGCTTACCGATGCCATTATAATCATAATGGCGAAAAAGCTGCAGCCAAATACAAATATAAGTGCCGACCAACCTCCAATAATTTGGAAAATATGTCGCAATACGGAAACACTGCAATAAGGTGTGTAGGGATGCACAACGCCAATATATCCATGTCTCCGTTGAAAACGGTGATCCACCTGAAGTATTGAGTTGGAAAGTCAAGAGAAGATACTCCTCAAAACGCTGACCTCGAAGCACTGAATCAGCATTTCTCATCTTCGTTCGATTTTGGAGGGTAAAATAAATACGTTTAACCATCTTTCGTCACTTCCAGCTCCTAACTATTCTCCCTTCGTCTTTGATCAATTCACTGATTGTGATGTTAAGAAGTGCGTAATCTCAATTAAATCAAATGGTGTTGGCAATGACTGTCTTAGCCGTATTCTAGACCAGATCCTTCCTATTGTCTTGGATTGGTATGTCGGCCTGCATGGTGCCTGCTACAGAGGTTTGATAAGTGTTTTCGGCCTGCCAACATTTATTGCACGGGATGCTCGGAGAAACAAATGACGCTCTATTTAATAAGAAATTGGAATCTGTCTCGGGGTATATAAGCAGGCCTGATTCCCATAGCGAGCCAGTTTATTTTCAAGTGAACCAAGGAGAAGAAAGAAGAAGAAAGAGTAAAAAAGTGAAGTGAAGTGAAGGTGTGCTCCGTGACCTAAACAGCGGAGCTAGCGTGAAGTGAGGCGTGCTTCGCGGCCATACAGCGAAGCAGGTGTACTCCGTGACCTAGTCAGCGGAGCTAGCGTGAAGTGAGGCGTGTTTCGCGGCCATTGAAAAGAAGAGCATACTTGGAGCCTGTGTCAGCAAGTCCCGCATCGAAGCCCTGAGACTCAACCTATTCATGCACCAGCATTTCTGTCCGTGAAACTAAATAAAGGCACCTTAATCCCAACGAGTTTCGCGACACTATTATAACTGACATTATTTCTAGTGGCTTCTTCCCGCCTACGTGGAAAGAAGCACAAATTTTCCCCTTGCCTAAGAAACGTAATCCATCTTCCTTTTCCCAGTACTGTCCGATATCTATCTTTCCTCTCCAAAGTTCTTGAGCGTCTTTTATACACCCAGCTTAATGCTCTCCTCTTTTAAAAATTCACTTCTAAATCTCTTTCAATCTGGTTTCCACCCTGGTTATAGTACCATTACAGCCTTGGTGAATGTTACGGATGACATAAGATTAGGCATGGAGAAAGGAAATCTAACAGTACTTACTCTATTGGATTTCAGTAATGCTTTTAACATAGTTGACTTTCAAATCCTACTAAGCATACTGCGCTCCATTAACATATCTCCAACGGTGATTGATTGGTTTCACAGTTACCTGTCTGGCCGCCGGCAACGTACGCGCATAAAAGATTTCTTTTCTTCATGGTGCGATATAACAGTTGGTGTGCTGCAGGGTGGCGTTCTATCTCCATTACTTTTCGCCGTTTTTATAAATTCCATTTCAAAACAATTAATTTCATCCTACCACTTTTATGCAGATGACCTTCAAATATACACGCAGGCGCCTTTGAGTCAGCTATCAGAAGCATTTGCTATAATAAATATGGACTTAGAACGCATAAGTGAATGGAGCAACAGCTATGGGCTTCAGGTAAACCCCGCAAAGTAGCAAGCCATTGTCGTTGGAAGTCCCTGGATGATGTCACGCATTGTCTATACACAGCTGCCCCAAGTTATTTTCAATGGTTCTCCTATTGAAATCAGTGATAATGTGAAGAACTTAGGGATTTACATTGATAACACTTTGTCCTGGGGTCATCAATTACAGGAAGTCAGCCGCAAGCTGTTTGCAGCTGCAGGGTCCTTGCGTGGGAAACTTGCTGCCAACTGCTTCAAAAATTGCGCTTGCACAAACTCTCCCACTCCCACTTCTTGATTGTGCCGACGTCAGCTATCTAGATCTCATTGAGGAGCAACTTGACAAGCTTGAGCGTCTTCAGAATTTCTGTATTAGATTTATATTTGGTTTACGCAAATATGATCACGTATCCGAAAGGCTGCGGGCAGATGCTGGATGCGGCAAGCTGAAGACAGGGCGCTATGGCGCTCATTAGGGGAGACCTATGTCCAGCAGTGGACTAGAATAGGTTGATGATGATGATGATGATGATGATGATCCCAATTCCGTAAAAAACTCAAGTGGCTCCCAATTCACTTTCGGCGGAATACTCCTATACTTTCTTTATTATACAGCACATTGTTTAATCCTTGTACACCCCTTTATCTCAAATAACCGTTCAAGTTCCTTCGTGACACACATTCAAGATTTCTGAGGTCATCAGAAAATTTGAGACGAATGAACGAACGAAATGCCAGTGCATTGTACAAGATTCTTCGATAAATCTTTCACTATTCAGGCAGTTCGCCTGTGGAATGCACTGCCACTACATATAAAGCGGGCACAGTCATTGGTGTCTTTTAAAAATATGGTAAAGGATCACTATCTGTCCATCTCCCGTTAAGTGACTATCATATTATATATATACCGGACTATATAGGTAGTATAGGTATATGTAAATATTTTGTATTAATTGTATAGACTTATAATGTGATATATTGTGTATATTTGTTTGAAATACGTTTTTGTTTATTTATCCAACATATTTATAATTTTTTCTTCTTTTTATTGTTCATTGTACACTGCCCTTATCATCTGTTTTGGTTTCTATCCATCAAAAGGTTGCCTGGACATTTAACTTAAGTCGAATATTATTCATATAGAACTACTTTTATGGTGTACAATAAAGAATATTTTATCTTATCTTATTTTATCTTATCAAAGAGGGATAATGATGTACGTGTCAAAATCATTGCTTTAGCAAATTTTTCATTTAACAAAGCTTTTATCAGATTTTATATATATAGATACTTTGTCATCATATTGGAAACAAAAGAGGTCGACGGCAAAGCCTGCTGAGAATGAGATAGACCGGGTTGGTTATTTTCGAGATTCAATGGCAAATTATCTGGTATTTGTGGTTGATTTTATTGATTCTAGATCAGAACAGTGCGGTTAAATCTTGTTAATGTTGATTTTGTTGATTGTGGACATTTAACACATTTCAATAAGTGATTTTTTATTCTACTCAGTACATCAAATTTATATTATAAATCACTATTATTAAAAATAATTGTTATATCTGGTGGAAATTATCCCAAATCCAAGTATTTTTGTGATTTCCCATTATGATACGAACTAAAATTACAAACACAACTTTTAACCTAATACTAGATTTTTTTTAGTGAAGTAGCTGTAATTTGAAGAAATAACTACATATTATTATATGATTGATATGATTATAGATGGTGACTCCTTTTTTGTCGTACGATAAAGAACTGGAACGCTCTACCCACACTCGTGTTCCCTTCTTCCTACAATCCCGGGTTCTTTAAACAGGCCATGAAAAAGCATCTGTCGAGGCCGTCTAGGTAGGTGCCACCATTCTAGGGACAATCTCTAGAAATGGAGGCCACTATTTTCATACACTTTTAACTTCATCTCAGCCTATCATCAGGCGGGGTGCAGTAAATTTGACAGACTAAATATAATATATATATATATATATAATCCGGTAAGCGAGCACAAAACTGACCAAAGGCCAACTAATAACACGTATGATTGTGCACTGCGTTCCCCAGCACCACTCCGCAGCATTTCAGCTTCAGAGTTCTATTTAGACTTTTATCCAAAACAGCTAAACGCTTTTTTGATGATTTTGAAATGATTTGTCTGTAATGATATTTATCGATATTCTTTTAATTCTTGTTTAAAAAGTTAAAATGTATATTTTGTTTGATGGAATTATTTTAATTTAACGTTATTTTAAAGATTTACTTAGTCACAAAATATTAATTATTTTGTTATCAATAAATAATTCGTAAAAATATGAAGTTATAAATTTTATAATTGACCGGTTAAATAACAGGCGGTCGGTTACTTATGGTCCTTTATGGTTAAATATCCGAAAGTAGGTATCCAAAGCGACCCGATGATTGCCCATCGCAAATTAGGGTCAATTTCGAATAATTCTATTAACAGATATTCGGGTATTCTACCCAGTAATAGTCAAATAATAGTTACCGAGGCGTTATCTGTATAATACTGACTACTATATAAAATTAAAAATACTCATATAATTACAACTGAATTTTTGTATTAAAGTTTGTTTTAAATTTTTCATTAATTAATTTAAACTAAAAAGTTGTAAGAATATGGTTGTTACATTTGTCTCTTCCTAAAATAAAATATTTTCTTCTTAAACATTTGAAAAGTGGAAGGGGGCCCAAGGTCGAACGTTTTATTTAAAAAAACAGAAGTTTACACGATTATGATATATATAATTTATATAATATACATCATTTTCAACAAACATATTATTATTGTCACGATTTATATGATTTTTTAAGTATTATAGTATATAGTCATTATTCTGATGGTTACAAAAAAATTTTTTGTTCGAACAATAAAAAACAGTTGACGGAAAGTTGATTTAGCCAAAAAAAATAATAAAAATCGATTTGCCCCCGCCACCTTACGACAGCCGTCTAGGGGCCATCTTCTATGTGCCGCTGACAGTATCAATGTGTGCGTGCGCGCCGGGCGCCGCGCCGTGCATAATATACGGCGGCCGCAGCGCGGGCTGCGGGCCGTACCCGCCGTACCATGAGTGAGATCACGCGCGTTCAAGTACGCTGCACGCCCACTCGCATTCAAGTACGCAGGATGCCTGCTCACATTCATATAGTTACGAGCGCGGGGTACAATTAAATGCCGTTTATACAACGAAGAGGTTTATTCACTCACCACAAACTAGATAACTACATAACTAGCATACACAGTATTCTTCAACAATTCAAGTCGCTCAGCAGTTCGCAGTAGTCCACAGTCGTTGCTTAGGTCGCAGGTATAATCCTCTTGAACCGCTTCGGTATGATGTGTTCGCTTTCGCTTCCCAAAATTAACTGACTTCACGTCACAGTTATGCTTCACTACACCCCAGCTGGGGTGCGTGGACTCGTGATGCAGGCGATGGGCCTCTGCCACGAAGAGATCTTCTCCTCCCCTAAATAAGGGAGGGTCTTTGGCTCGGGTTATTATCCCATTCTGGCTCGTGGGCTATTCGTGGGCTCGTTCGCCGCCGCTATCAGCGAAGCACCCTGTAACTTTTCGCCGGTGGGCTGGGCTTTGACGGGAGCCGATCGCGACACGCTCGTCACAGCGACCGTGCCCACCTTCCTGTTGCGGGCTTCTTTTTTGTAGATCGTACAGTTGTGGTGATTTGTGGGGTGCTCCCCCCCGCAGTTCGCGCACGTGGCCGGTTCTTACCGCGGGCGCGGGCACTCTTTGGCCAGGTGGTCACCTCCGCACCGCACGCAGGCCATCGGTCTGTGGTACTGGTGTGAAGAGTGTCGGAACTTTTTGCACCGATGGCACTGCGCGGGTCTTCTTTTCCCCCGCCAGGCCTCAATTTTCACTCCCGGTATGCCGAGCATCTCGGTGACCTCGTAGATCCCGGGAGTGTTCGTGGGAGTCCGCTTCACAATTGCGAGGAGGATGCACCCCGGTCGCCCGCTTCTCGCCTGTTACGCATATACTCCGGCTCGAAGCCCAGCTCAAGGAGCTCGTTTTCCACCTCTTCCGGCGTCGCGTTGCTCGGCAGTCCCCTTATGGCGACCTCCAAGCTTCTCTCCGCAGGGGGGGAGTAAGAGAACCAGGCGATATTCTCGACTTTTTTCAACTCCACTAAGTATCTTTGGATGATTCGGTACCCGTCCTCCCCCGCGGCGGGCGCGCGTGACGTGCTCGCGAGCGCGGGCGTAGGCGCCGCGGCAGCGCGGTGTTCGCGCAACCGTCCCGATGAAGTTCGGGAGGGCGCGGACTCGCGCGGCGCGGGCGCACTCGCGGGGGCGCTTACCTCCATCGGCTCGACCTCGGAGGGAGCCGACGGGTGGTTACCATGAAGATGATGATGGTGGATAGATGATGATGATGATGGAACATGAGATGATGAAGGTACATGTGATGACATCGGTGCTTGGCGAGATGACGCAGTCTGGGCACCGCGAGATCCCGCGAAGGGCGCTTGAGGTGGGCTCGGCGTCCTCAACAATGGCATGCTGAGGCTCGGGGGGAACTGCTGCTGCGTCGTCGGTCTTGCCGCTGGAGCAGTAGGTCTACTGCCCTGACTTTTCAAGCCCTGAGAAGGGCTGTTTTCGCGCGGCATGGCTGTCCGTAGGGGGTCGAAAATGGACGGGCCAGCTGCGACTGCTTGGAAGAAGACTTCCGGGCGTCTGGAATAACCCGCAAGCGAGTATTCCGTGCTCGGTGCGCACGGATACGTCAAAAGTTGACGTCTCCGCGAGCACCGAGGCGTAAATACGAAGTGCGGGTAGACTGCTGTCCGTGCGGCTCGGCGATGTTGCGATGCGGGTAGATGCAGAATTCGCCGTCAGTCCGTAGCGATCTCCCCTAACTTCGCGGCGATATCCGGGCGCCTTTTATAGCTCTTAATTAGGAGGGTAGAATGTTCCCGAATCATCTAGATGTAAGGCTCGTTAGGTACCTAAGTAGAGCGATCGATATAGGTTCCTACAACAATAGTAGGTACAGGCGCGCCAACATTCAAAGTGAATAACCTAACCTTAACAAGTAGGTATAGGTATTCGAGGTAGGTGCGACTTTCTGTTGGCGATTCTAGATTATTCTACACTAATTGGTAGAGTACTTCGACACTAGCAATGCATTTTAATTTCCTGAAGATTCGATGAGCAGTTTTCGAGATAACGACGCTCGTTGTAACAATATTTAGGGAAGATTTATGAAGGTTATATTAGTTTATTGTTCAGGACTTCGAACAAAGGCAAAACATATTGTAGTGTCTTTGGGTATCTCAATAACGACTCCTCAAGCACGGAATTACTTCTGTTTTACCAATATTATTATTAGCTAGCTGATGCCTGCGGCTCCACCCACGCGGAGGTTGGTTATCGTTTTTGATCATATCTCCGGTCCTACTTAACCAATAATTGCAATCAAATATACGGCAGATTTCAAGTCTGACCTTTTTAATATGAAAACCGCATCGAAATCCATTCAGTAGTTTTTGCGTCTATTGCGACCGAACAGAAAAGAATCCCAATAAAAATAATTGTGTTCTGTATCGGTCATTTAACATAGCCCCAGTATATTTCTTTATATCCAAGACCAAGAACTAATTTATAATTTTATAATACAATACAGTATAGATACATTACAGAAATTATGTTACAGATCGAAACTTCCTCATGCCTTTGTCGTTAATATTAAAAGGATGTAGCAGGTGTTCCGCAAAGCGTTCAAAAAGGACACATCAACATTAAAATTGGCACGTCAATTAACGAACATTTGAAAGACAATCTTAGAATTTACGATGCTACCTATGCTTCCCTAAAAGCTTTTCACTAAAGTTAAACGTAAAGATGAGAATTTACTTTACTTTAACCGCTAACAATATTTATTATTCCTGTAATTATTTACATTGGTAAAATATTTTATTGTCATCTAATTAGGTATATAAATAAAACTCTTGTGCTGCTCACAATACCTAAATAATATTTAATTAAAAATAAACAACCCTACGCAAAGGCAAATAATTCGTTGAACGTTACACTAAACTGTTATTAGTGTGCCTGCGTGTGGTAAATTCATAGAGTAAAGTCATAAAGTAACGTAATTTCGGGTGAAGTGCAAACTTCCTGTGATTGAGTCCATAGACTTTTATGAGATCTATGGATTGAGTCAATGATTCATATCATAGTCATAGAGTAAATTGCAGTGTTGCCAACTTAGTGGATTTTCCACTAGATCTGGTGGTTTAGGCATGCCTTACAGCGAGTTTTTTTTGGATTTAGTGGCTTGTGGATTTTATAGTGGATTAGATTGTTCCAGTTAGTGGTAATTTACGTAATTTAACCGCTAGTGTGATTCATAAAATGCTCTGTATACGTTATAGTTAAAAATGAGCATTTAGGCCCGGAACTTCAAACATGGTTTAAGTGTAGGATGTAGGCAACATTGCTCAAATCAAATCTGTCGGACATCTGTAGACAATAATCGGGGAATCCCCGTCCCCGATTATTGTCTACAAACTTAATAATAATAAACGATTATGAACGTTATTTGTACGTACACCCAAAAGTTTCGTGATTCTTGGTTACGTGTACCAGAACTGAAGGACTGGTTGCAAGTAGTGGAAAGCACTGCTGGTCCAGTAGCTAAGTGTAAATTATGTGGTACATTATTAAGAAATCATTTTGGAGATTTAAAGAATCATGGATTATCTAAAAAGCACCTACATAATTCAAAGGTACGTAAATTTTATACGAATTCAGCTTTATGTTAAGTGTATACAGGAAAGACCTTTGCGGGCGAATATTATTTAATGAAGTAACACCTTTTCTATTACATTTGATTTATGTAAGTTCTTTTTCTTTCACAGATTGTAACTAAACAACCAAAATTGGCTTTCAAACTTGAAAGCATGGGGAAAAAGAAAGAAGAAGCCAGGCTAGCATTATATACAGCGGTACATACTAGCATTCGTGTAGTGGATCATTTGGGAGACGTGATTAATCACACGCACAAGGAGGATGACAAAATTCACCTGCATAGGACTAAATGTACCCAAATTATTAAAAACGTTCTAGCACCTCATTTTTCACAAAATTTAATAGAAGATTTGAAAGATCAATCCTATAGTTTATTGATTGACGAATCAACCGATATCGCAGTTCATAAATATTTGGGAATTGTTGTTATTTATTACAGCTGCACTCACAAAAAAATTATATCTACATATTTAGATATCCCAATGCTCTACGAGTGTGATGCAGACGGCATTGTTGCCGCCATAAAAGAATTAAAGAACCTAGTGATTTTACTATAGCGAGTTTGCAGCTATATAACACTACGCTTAAGCACGTGACATTTCAC
The DNA here is from genome assembly GCA_946251805.1 of Cybosia mesomella. Classification (NCBI taxonomy): domain Eukaryota; kingdom Metazoa; phylum Arthropoda; class Insecta; order Lepidoptera; family Erebidae; genus Cybosia; species Cybosia mesomella. The sequence continues at coordinate 19,047,294 of OX276390.1, read as the reverse complement.
AAGTATCGCAGATGGTTGTCGCTCATGAATAAGTAATATTTTGTGTCGCACTGTAATTTCTAGTGGAATTCTGGTGGTTTGAGAGCCCGACAAAGTTTAGTGGTTTTCTGGTGGTTAATACGGCCTTATTTGGTGGGTTGATAAAAATAAAGATGGCAACACTGGTAAATTGAGTTGAGGTTATGTTATGACAGGATTACATAGTGTCTAAGTGTCTACTAGTTTTAAAAAATAAATAAAAAGATTTCGAAATTTTTCGAGTCTTATAATGAGTACTTCAAGAGGAAGTAACGTCAGGAAACGACCACAAAAGCATCAAAACAGAACTGCATTCAAAAATGATTTGCACGATACCAGTCACAAAACCAAATTTTTAAATTCTCTCGAAGTGACAGGAGTATGTAATCGTTGCAAAGACATAATCGATTGGAAAATTAAGTACAAAAAGTATAAACCCCTAAATGCACCGCGCAAATGTGTTACATGTGAGCAAAAAGCTGTAAAATATGCTTATCACATGATGTGCACTTATTGCGCTACAGTCAAACAAATATGCGCTAAATGTTGTACACCAATAACGGTAGGTATAAATTAAGTCACTGTTCAATGGTATTGGTCTCTAAACATTTTACTTAATGTTATATTTCCATTTTATATAGGGTGAAGACACCGAAATTGTTGATAGCAGTAAAAAAATAGACTTGAAGGCTATGCTTAAAGACTTACCAGAAAGAAAACGTCGGACCATACTTAGGTATACAATATTTCTTAGTAACTAAAAACATGAACTGTTCCTGATATTTTTCATATTATGTGTGAATCGGAGAGGTACGACTATGTATAGTATTCACTGTACCAAGCTTTTGATTTAGCACATTCAGAAAAAAGTGTGAGAGATCAACTAAGATTCAACATTGTCTCAGTTGCACAGTCCACATCAACAGCTTACTATCTTTTTAGAGTAGTTTAAACAGAAGCTTCAGTATTAATATTTTATAAACACAAACTGTTTAAATACTCTATAAAGGTATCAAACTATCTGATCTGTAGTAAGACAATCTTAACTGGACTCACACTCTTTTTCCCTAACATGCTTCATCAAAAGCCCGGTGTTTATGTATGTGCAAATGACCATTTATAAGTATGTGTGAAGTAATTGTAAATTGGACTGTATTTGACTGTACTAGGCAATAGGGTATTTAATGGGAATGAAAGCGGGGATTTTTAAAAAGTGTATCTATGAGGGAAGTGTATCTACGAGGAAAGTGTATCTACAAGGAAAGTGTATCTACTACTTTTTATACCGGATACCCCCCCGCCGGCCAACGGGGGCGGTTATGTCGGGCTTGAACCGACTAAAACCGCACGCCGTCTCGGGTCTAATCTGGAGGAGACCTATATCCAAAATAGGGTCCATAAAGAGGATTTCTAGCATTTCATATAACTAGTCTGGCCATAAATACTGTTACATCAAAACTTTTCTTTCTTTTTCAACTTTTTAATTATTTTGAATTTGGAACACGTACCTATATATTATTTAAAATACTTCTTTTGATTTCGCAATCACATATTTTTCGTGTTCATTATCATTAAATTCATTAATTATAATATAATTACAATATGGAATGGGGTGTTAAAGAAAATAGGATCGCAGTGATCGCCTTGCACAAAGTGGGTATGGAGCCGTCGGTCATATTCCAGACACTTCAAAAACTTGGTATCAGCCGAATGTTTGTATATCGTACTATCAATAGATACAACAACACTTCGTCTGTCGAAGACCAGAAAAGATTGGGGCGGCCGCGTGCTGTTAGAACTACAAAGGCTATTAATGGTGTTAAAGCCAGAATTCGTCGAAACCCCATAAAAGGAATCAAAAAATTTTATCGCGAGAAATGAAGGTTCCCGCTAGGACTGTCACGTATTATAAAACAAAAACTCGGTGCTTATCGTCGATATACAGGACATGCCCTAAATCAATCTTTACGATTAAAGAGAGCGGATCGATCAAAGCGCCTTCTGTCGCGATACGCAGGTGAAAGGCACAGAAATATCCTCTTTACCGATGAAAAAATTTTCACGATTGAAGAACACTACAATAAGCAAAATAAATAAGTGTACGCTCACAGTTCTAAGGAAGCTGCTCAAGTGGTCGGAAAGGTACAACGTGGTCATCATCCTGCGTCAGTGATGGTTTGGTGGGGCGTGTCTTATCAGGGAGTCACAAAGCTACATTTTTGTGAAAAAGGAGTGAAAACTTCAGCCAAAGTGTATGAAGACCGTGGATCATGTTGCGAAACCAATCAACAATACACTTTTAAAAATATACCGTGGACTTTCCAGCAGGACTCTGCTCCTGGTCACAAGGCACGAACTACCCAAGCCTGGCTAGAAACCAACGTTGCGGACTTTATAAGAGCTGAAGACTGGCCCTCATCTAGCGCAGACCTCAACCCTTTAGACTACAAATTATGGTCAGTTTTAGGGGACATGACCTGCTCTAAATGACACGGCGACATTGAGTCTCTTAAAAAATCTTTGGAGCAAGCAGTGGCAAAATTTCCCTTGGAAACAGTGCGTAAATCCATAGATTCTTGGCCAAACAGATTAAAGGCCTGTATAAAAGCCAAAGGTAGCCATTTCGAATAAAATATATTTTTATCTTTTGCTAAGACTTTAATAAATATGTAGGTATAAATTTTAATAATATTAACTTCATTTAAAAAAAAATGCATTTTCATTTGTAACAAAACTTATTGCTGGACTAGGTATATGATAATAATAATGCCCCGGCCGACTGTTGCCTACCTCGCCGGGGTTATCCTGCCGCCTCTCCCAAACTAGGGGGGAGGTGTGAAGTACTTTGATGGGAATAATACTATATAATGTATTTAAATTCTAATTTATATTAATAAAGTAGCCTCATACATTATTTATGAGCCGAATCTACACTCCAAATGTCGACAACCTCGTGAGCCAAATCCATATATTTTATTTATTTTTCTTTTTCGGCTTTCACAACAACAAAAAAAGTTTATTTATTTGCCATTACAAAACTGCTTATAATTACTTACAAGTGTTACCGGGAGCGGACACAACAGTTTTAGATAGGAACAAATCCGGTATTGCCAAAAGCTTCCTACACTAGGCTAAGCCTGTCCTGTAGGAAACTTTTTATTTTTTCATGTCTTTATTTCCAACAGCAGGTAAAATATAGTTGAAGTGCCTTTAACACTTACACGAAAGTTTTATTCATATAAAAATCTTAGCAACATGCCATCCAAGAGGTCAAAGCATTTAATTTCAGATCTCACCTCATGGGTTTTAAAAAGCTTTCCGTGTATTCATAGGACCAGGTAAGTAAGGTTTTCAGAATAAGTTCCTTAGCTTCACTCATTGACAATTTACCTATGAAGCAGATTTTATTTATTCTGTTGTATATCTGAGGCTTCATGTAGGCACTAAAACGTCTTACGAATTCCGTTGTTACTATAGTAAGAGGAAGCTTGTAAACCCGTTTCAAGATCATGTCCCCATGGTAACTAGAGCTGATCACCTGCTTATGGATTAGCAAAGTAACAAGTAACATGATTCTCGTCATGTGGAATGGTGATCTATCAACACTTATCAGATTTATCAGCTACAATTGTCCTGTCAGTAATGATAGATCGATCCCAGTACAACGCCCATTTTCCCATTTCCCTATAGTACGGTACCTCTGATTCCACAAATTTGTACTTTAGAGCAAGCTGTTGATGAACAATCCTGGCTACTGTCTTGGTATGTCTATTCAAATCACTCGCCGTTAGCAAGACGAGAACAACCAGAAATTATATGTCTAAGGGATTCTCCGGGACGGGACGGTGGCACGCCCGACATATGTCAACCGTACCATCCTTTAGAATATACTTCCGATAGTTATTCGTTATCACAACTTCGTCCATAATTGCAAAAACAAAACCTTCGGCTTCCCCAAATAGGTCACCGAAGCGTAGCCAAGACACAGATGCTGGTAAATCTATATCAGGCCCACGGAGAGCCCGATATAAATGTCCATGCAACTCTTTGCTCTTCTATACATCGATACGGTCATTAATACCTTGGTACCACAGGTTTGCGCCAGTTCTCTTTAGCCAAAGCTAGCGGCGTAAGTCCGCTATCCACCATCACTACATCACGATGCATATGAGCTTCATTGTGTAGGAAGTATTCCCTGAGGTTGCACACCTCACAGTTATGGAGGGATTTATTTTTAAGATTTAAGATCATCCATGTGAAGGAGGTGGGATATAACTTGACCATCTCTCCGCAATCGACAGCCTAAACCTGAACTCTCCAGCATATAACTGAGAGGGTGCAGTGCCAGGCAAAACCATAATGGACTAAGACTATCGCCCTGGAATATGCCCCGGTGTATCCTTATCAGCCCGCCATTCTCGCAGATCCGTCGACACCCTGGATAGCCAAGGACCGTTCTCCATTGCCCCGTACATGCCTTCATGAAGGTACATAGAGTCGTATCAATTTTATACAACTGTGGCGATACCACATGTACCCAGGCGACATCTAGCAACATTAAGCTGAACTACTTCGAAATGAAATCAACGCCATCTAGCGACCAACAAGCTGAACTACAACCGTCTACCATGTCACAACTTCCACGTGATTCCTACGTCACAATCCTGCATTGCGAAAATGAAGTTCACGCGCTGAGTAGCATATATACAGAATCCTAACTTCAGCAATTAGGGCCTCGGCCCGCCAGGCGCAATCACCTTGCCTGGTCGGAGGATCCTCCCTTTGTGTTGGAGGAGCATCACACCTCGTTCCTCCACACTGGTGACACCGACGTGATTTGATCACGATACCTTCGCTGAGCATTATCAGCAGCCATTCACATCTTCCGCATAAGCGATACCAAGTCTCCGCAATCCAGAATCTTCGGCTTCAACCGGGACACCACGCCATGTTGCGACCGCTGCAGCCTGGTAACCTACGGCCACACCAGCATCTAAGGCACAGCACGCTGCACTGACGGTCAGAAGAGCGCACCTCTCCCGTCTACGCAGGCAGCCAGTACGCAGCTACTCACCTCGACTCACTGAGGACGTTACCACAGCAACTCACCCCGACTCACCTAGGACGTCACCGTAGCAACTCACCTCGACTCACTGAGGACGTTACCACAGCAACTCACCTCGACTCACCGAGGACGTCACCGTAGCAACTCACCTCGACTCACTGAGTATGTTAGCGTAGCAACTCACCTCGACTCACTGAGGACGTCAGTCCAGCACCACATTAAGCATCGCAATCAACCTCCGATCTTGGAGGGGAGTGATGTGGCGATACCACATGTACCCAGGCGACATCTAGCGACAAACAAGCTGAACTACAACCGTCTACTATGTCACAACTTCCACGTGATTCCTACGTCACAATCCTGCATCGCGAAAATGAAGTTCACGCGCTGAGTAGCATATATACATAATCCTAACTTCAGCCGTTAGAGCCTCGGCCCGCCAGGCGCAATCACCTTGCCTGGTCGAAGGATCCTCCCTTTGTGTTGCAGGAGCATCACACCTCATTCCTCCACACAACTCAAGCACCCTCAAGAGTCATGTATACGGCACGGACTCATAGGCCTTTTATAGTCTATCCAACATGTCGCCAGGTCCTTACGATTACGGCGTGCCTGTTCGCTAATGGCCATATCAATTATAAGGAGCTCTTTAGTGCCACGAGCCCCACTTCTACATCCATTCTGAGAGATAAACATGATAAAATTGTCGGATTAGTGTGAAGATATTTATACTCTCAGGATGGGTGTAAGAAGTTTATAGACCGTAGGTAGACATGTAATCGGTCTATAATTTTTAGGGTCGATAGCATCACTGGACGTGTAAAGAAGGTGGGTTACACTAGTGGAAATGAAATTGGGAATAAATCCTGATTCAAGACATGATTGGAATTGAGATGCCAAACGACCGTGTGAGCTTTTCATTATGCAGTCCGTCTGGTCCCGCTGACTTCCAGTAAGGCGAGAGACGGACTGCATCGGTTACATCCTCTTGTAGTATTGTGACCGGATCCATGATCTTAATAGGCTCACACGATCGCTCAGCATCCCGCATCCAATCACCCTCTGTATGACTTACGGGCATCGACCAGATATTACGCCAGAATGTATTAGTAATATCATCATCTGGACGACGCACGTCAGTCCCTGTCGAATCAGGGCGCTCCCAATCTCTATAGACCCACCTTTAGTCCCTTTGGAAGTGCGATTCTGAGAATATCACTTCACTCTAGCCCGATAGAAACGTCCATGCAACTCCTTGCTCTTCCATACATCCATACGGTCATTAATACTTAATACCACAAGTTTGCGCAAGTTCTCTTTAGCCAAAGCTAGCGGGGTAAGTCCGTTGTCCACCCTACTACATCACGATATTATTATTCCCTTTATTAAACTTAAATACATATAAAATTATATTTTTAAATACATTCTATACAAAAAAAAAATGAAATATATTTAAAAATATAAAAAATAGTGGCCCACCGGCATCGGGTACAGGGACCAAGCTACTGGTGGTTAGGGCTCCAGAGAGAGGAATCTCCTCACGATACGTGCCGTGTCGAGGAGCACTGCCTTCTGCATCAAGCCCTTGACCCAACTGCCTAACGCGAGCCTCTTGAGATGTTGATCGAGGCTCTTGGCAATCAGTCCGTGAACCGAAACAACTATCGGGACAATAATTGCCGAATCAACACTCCACATGTCGACAACCTCGTGAGCCAAATCCAAATATTTCATTTGTTTTTCTTTTTCGGCTTTTACAAGATTGTCGTCATGTGGAATGGTGATATCGATAATTATTGCGCGGCGCTCTGATCGATCTATCAACATTATATCATTTTTATTAACTACAATAGTCCTGTCAGTGATGATAGATCGATCCCAGTACAACGTGATGTGCCCATTTTCGAGAACTGCGTCGGGCACATACCTAGAGTACGGTACCTCTGATTCTAAAAGGTTACACTTTAGAGCAAGCTGTTGATGGACAATCCTGGCTACTTGGTTATGTCTATGCAAATACTCGCCGTTGGCAAGCCGAGAGCAACCAGAAATTATATGTCTAAGGGATTCTCCGGGACGGTGGCACGCCCGACATATGTCAACCGTACCATCCTTTAGAATATACTTCCGATAGTTATTCGTCATCACAACTTCGTCCATAATTGCAAAGACAAAACCTTCGGTTTCCCCAAATAGGTCACCGAAGCGTAGCCAAGACACAGATGCTGGTAAATCTATATCAGGCCCATGGAGAGCCCGATAGAAACGTCCATGCAACTCTTTGCTCTTCCATACATCCATACGATCATTAATACTTAGTACGACAGGTTTGCGCCAGTTCTCTCTAGCCAACGCAAGAGGGGTTAAGCCATAATTCGCTGCGATCACATCACTGTGCATATCTATATTTGTTTGAAGGAAATATTCTCTAAGGTTGTATATCTCGCGGTTATGAAGGGTCTTAGCATTTAGAAAGCCACGACCCCCCAGTTTCCGTGGGATATACAACCTCATTACAGATGATCGTGGGTGGTGCATCCGAAATGTGGTCATCAGCGAACGAACTCTTCTATCTAAGGCATCTAGTTCGGTCTGAGTCCATCTAAGTATGCCAAAGGAGTACATTAGGACTGCCACGACCCAACCATTGCAGGCACGCACCTTGTTGCCACCCGATCGAAAGCTTTTCAGAACTTTTTTCAGGCGGCCAAAGCGCTCCTGCAATGCCTGCTTCATGCCAAACTCGGAGATTCCTAATGCCTGTGACATACCTAGATATTTGTAGGTTTCGGTTGTAGATAGAGATTTAAGTTTAATGAAAACCGAAAGTATCACGCCTTCGGATTCCACTATACCACCTCTTTCCACATGCATGACCGCACACTTGTCTAAACCAAATTCCATCTTGATAGAGCTACTAAGGTTTCAGTCATCTTTAATAGCTCCATCAATTGTAGATTATTGGTAGCAAAAAGTTTGAGGTCATCCATGTATAGGAGGTGGGATATAACTCGACCCTCTCTCCGCAACCGATAGCCTAGCCCTGAATTCTCCAATATTGTACTAAGAGGATTCAGTGCTAGACAGAACCACAGGGGACTCAGACTATCGCCCTGATATATACCCCTCTGGATTCTTATCGGTGCATCGTTTGTCTGGCAACATTCTGGATAGCGAAGAACCGTGGTCCATTGCCCCATACATGACCTCAAGAAGGTAGATAGAGTTGTATCAACTTTATACAACTCTAGCACCCTCAGAAGCCATGTATGTGGAACAGAATCATAAGCCTTCTTATAATCTATCCAACATGTCGCCAGATTTTTACGGTTACGACGCACCTGTTGGCTAATGGCCATATCAACTAGCAGGAGCTCTTTAGTGCCACGGGCTCCGCTCCTACATCCATTTTGAGAGATGGAGATGATCGAATTTTTTTCTAAATGTGCAGTAGTTTTGACTCTCAGAATGGTAGGCAGGTAATAGGCCTATAGTTTCTGGGGTCCGTAGCACTACCAGACTTATAGAGTAGGTGGGTTACTCCAGTTGTTAGGAAATTAGGGAGGGAACCCGAGTTTAGGGATGACTGGAATTGAGTTGCTAAACGAGCATGTGAGTTACGGAGCCACTTCAACCAAAAGTTGTGCAGTCCGTCCGGTCCTGCTGACTTCCAGTTCGATAACGAACGGACTGCACTTGCAACATCTTCAGGTAAAATGATAATTGGCTCCATAATCTGTAAATTCTCACATGCTCGTTCAACCTCTCTCATCCAATCACCTTCTGAATGTATGACTGGCGTCGACCAGATGCTACCCCAGAAAGTATTCGTAGCGTCAGCATCCGGCCGAGTACCGTCATTTACACCTAACTCGGGTTGTTCCCATTTCCGATAAACCCACCGCTCATCCTTTTGGAAAATGCGATTCTGATTATACCTATCTACGCGCTTTTTGTAGCGTCGTATCCGATTTGCCCATGCATAAACTTTCTGCTTCAGAAAGTCAATGCGCTCTGTGACACATGAAGCGTAATGTTGAGGACTAACGTTAGTCCCCAAGAATGCTTGTGTCACAAAGCTCATCACCCTCGGGCGGGTATTGCCTGATCTGAAGCAGGTTAGCTTACCGATGAGTGTCCTAGCCTCAGCAATACGACTTTCAATCCTGTACTGCCAGGCAGGCACAGCAGGTTTGGGTCGAGTAGCAGTTTTATTTATAATAAATTTTACTCCAGCTACTCGACATGCTGTGACGGCCGCACAGTACAAAATCGAATGTGTATCACTAAGGTCTTCGCTATTTTCTAAATACTCAGGTAATAGCAAATCTAGGGCACAGACCAGCGCTATATTCCTTTTATGCATGGGCAAATGGGGTAAGCGAGGTCTTTTGCTTGGTATCATAGATCGATATTCTAGCATCGCATCCCCCAAAGTGCTCCTTAATCGTTCATTATACTGGGTACTTACGGATATAGGCTCACTTCCCACACCCTCATTAGTGTGATCGAGCTGTGGCGGATTTACACTCGCGGTTACGCTAGACTCCACCGAAGGTACAGCATTCAATGAAGTGGGGATAGTAAGACTATTCTGCACGTCAGAGTATAGCCTCTCAAGTACGGTACATCCAACATGTTACAACGTTGAATAGCCCGCACCTGATCCGATAATCGTTGCGCTGATACGTTGACAGTCGGTTCTAGTTCCTGAAACAAAGACAGTAAACGACCACGGTATGCAGTGAGGTTGGTTCCTAGCTCTGTAGCCATATAATATGCCCGCATGACGCTTTCATTTATTGAAGAAGACCATTTCATGCGGCGCACTTCACCACCGGTGGCGGGGGCCCTGTTCGAGGACAGTTGTCTTAAGGGTCCTAGGCACGTCGGTGGCCGGCCTCTCCCCGGCCGACGCACAGGTGTTAACGACGTCGGCGGAGAGAAATACTCGTCGCTACTGTCGGAGCTCGACGCCTCAGCAGTTGTCGATGGAAGGGTCACCTGAGGCTGCGGGGCGGAGCTGCACGACGAGTCCGTCGTTGTTAATTGTGCTATTTCACTGAGTAGCTTGAATTTTCCGCGTGTCAACATATTATTTCATTGCTTTCTGTTCGTCTAGACTCTAGAATGACGTATGTCATAAATTTAAATTCCTATGTTTGTTGATTTCTCTGAAAATTGTGTAATTGATGGAGGTAGGATTCATTTTTAATAATTTAATTAATTTAGCTTCACAAAATAACTAGATGACAATGTAAAATAGGTATAAAATTAAATTATTTACAGAAAATCTATTCTGAGAAAAATATTTTTACAGTACGCGACCAGTGTTGCAACTATTATTATTATTAAGTGTTGGCATAAAGGTGCAGGGGGGAGGGGGTTGGGGGACTAAAAAAAACAACAGCGCGCGAATTACGTCTCTGTTCGTGTAATCAGTACATATTTTCCCACAGAAATAGGATAAAAAGCAGAGTATATGACTCGAGAGCAAATTATTTTTCCCTCCGGCGAAGTACTTTAAGCGTCGGTAGCTTAGTGGTTAAGGAGTCGACCCTACGATCGAGAGGTCCCGGGTTCGAATAATGGCCATTACACTACCGACGTGAACACACTCCTTACACAAGCAATTTAGCTTAGCTGGAGGGGTTAGGGGGAATATTAGTAATTTCGGTTACTAATATTCTTTAAAAAAAAAAAACTCCGCTGCGTTCAAGAATCTACGTTAGAGTCCTTTGCTTCGCTCGTGGCTCAAATTAACGCCCTCGCGCCTCGCCGTAAAAATTCTATTTTGCTCCCATGTCATACAATTTACTATTGAGTAAGAAAAAGTGAAATATAACAACCATGGATTGTTATATGCTTAAATCAGCAAAGAGCTCATTGAGCACATATGCTATCCAAAGTACCTTTTTTTTTTTATCGTGCGGAAATGTCTTCGGATACCCCCCCGCCGGCCAGCGGGGGCGGTTATGTCGTTCTTGCACCGACTAAAACCGCACGCCGTCTCGGGTCTTCAGACGCCGGGGTGTAAGGTTACCCATAGAGCATATCCCTCGCACCCCGGCTGACCCTGGGCCATCTCACCACTAACAGCATCGCTCATCCTGTCTCCTCTGAAAGCAGAGGAGTACGGAGAGCGATGTGTTCCCGCCACGTTGGTTATTGGCCGACGATCAATGCCAACCCTATGAAGGGGTGAAGGGGAAGCCATTGACCGCCGCCCAGGGTGTACCGGCCGCTCCGATTCCGTTCCCCCCGGACTGCAGCGGGATCGGAATCGGAGCGACACTCGAGGAGGTTACCCAACACACACCCCATCTATCCAAAGTACCTACTCATCATTATTTGTACTAGACATCCAAAAATGGCAACATAGGCCGCTCATTTAACAACACACAATATTATTTCTTGAACTGTTAATAAAATTACACATAGTAAACCCTATCTCAACCTAGACACTTCTGCATCTTATTCGACTAAAACTAGTTGAAATATGTAATGACTTTTTATAATATTTTTAGACAATTAAACAAGCATGAAGATGGACAACAAAACATCACACAAGAAATGAAGGCGCAAATAGAAGATATTTTGTCAAAAATGGACAATGTTGATTTAGATGATGAGTTGTTTTTTTCTGATGACAACAGCTTGGCGGAAAGCAATTAAGAAAGTGTCTAAATAATATAAGGGTAATAGATATGGAAATTTTATTGTATAATTTATATTATAACCCCATAAGCTTTCCTTGAGTATTTAATTAATTTCCTAATAAAAAATATCTTCATAGGTGTAACAAGTATGATTTTTAGGGTTCCGTAGCCAAATGGCAAAAAATGAAAGATTTTCACACGAAAATAGAAAAAAAACCCAATAAATTTAGGTGGTTCCCCATACTTAGAACTGAAACTCATTTTTTTTTTCATCAAACTTCTAAACGGTCTATGGATAGGTCTTCAAAAATGATATTGAGGTTTCTAACATATTTTTTTTCTTAACTGAATAGCTTGCGCGAGAGACACTTACAAAGTGGTAAAATGTGTGCTCCCCCCCCCCCCCTCCTGTAACTTCTAAAATAAGAGAATGATAAAACTAAAGAAAATATATGATGTACATTAACATGTAAACTTCCACCGAAAATTGGTTTGAACGAGATCTAGTAAGTAACGAGTTTTTTTTAATACGTCATAAATCGTAACCGCAATTTACCTTTCATTCAATCAACTCTTCATGGGCGAGTCGGACTCGCACTTTGCCGGTTTTTTATGATATATTTTATTTTATTTTATTTAGGAATCAGTCATATACAGTTTTTACATCAAGAAGAAAAAATATATACTTATAGACTTAGAGTTCCATAATAGTTTAAGGTAGTAGGTATACGGTACATTACAATTAATACTGATACATACAAGAAAGAAAAACAAGAGTAGTTACATACAAAACATACAGTCATGCACCGAATGAAGACAACTGTCACAATTAAGTGTTAAATCTTCTTCATCTTCTTTCTCTTATATATAAAAATGAATTGCTGTTCGTTAGTCTCGCTAAAACTCGAGAACGGCTGGACCGATTTGGCTAATTTTGGTCTTGAATTATTTGTGGAGGTCCAGAGAAGGTTTAAAAGGTGAATAAATTATCAATTGAGGCAGTACGAAGTCTGGCGGGTCAGCTAGTAACAAATATAATGATTTATGTGGTTAGGAGTTGCTTGCGTAATTTTATTTTGTAAGCAGCCAAACGATTATGTACTGAATATATCTAATTCTTTAAAATCATTATATGTGTCAACACTACGTCTAAAAAAGTTATTACCGTAAAATCACACAAATATGGTCCAAATTCCGCTATGGTCCTACATATTGTTAATTTTATAATAAACGGGTATTATATAAAATAATGTAGAAGGTTTTATTATTAATAAATATAGCACTGAATAACATACATTTATTAACATTGAACAAGTATTGCCATTACCCGCTTTTTTTTATTTTTAACTTTGGACCATTGTTGCCTGCAATGTTTTCAACTATAGTCATGTAGCAAAATACCATTTAAAACGTTCTTATATTAAATTCACACTATAGTTGGAAGCATCTTTGGTAATGTATAACGTTTCTAACCCATAATAGGCCAGAAAAATACAATAAAATCCAATAAAAATTTAAAAAATAAACTTTTATTGCCAGTTATACTCTCAGAACCCTATTACTCTTACGGAGGTTTTACTCATCAAACTATTAAAAAAAGAAATATTAATACCTACAGTTCAACATTTAGTAGGTAAAGTTTACACAAAAATAGGATAAAAAATTAAGTGAAAAAGAAAAAAAAATGTTATTTTTTTGGTTTTCCCCACTTATCTTCAAGTTCAGGAACCCAGAATAAAGCTCGTTTGGTGGTCATTTTTCTTGGTGTTTTAATTTTATGGGATGGGTAAAAAATAATATCATCCTTTTCAGGCCACTTCCAAGAAAGCCCGCAACGTGTCAAGCACTTTACTTATGCCCCATTAACTTCTTTGGTTTGAATTTGGCCTGGCCATAAATCACCTTCGTATTCGACAACGACAAAATCATTTTCTTCTTCGATCGATTTGCAGCTCGGGGAGATAGCTCCGTTATTTGAAGATTGATTTTCTTTGTTTACAAATTCTACTGGATCCTGGTCTTCAAATTCTTCAACGAAAGTACGATCAGAATCAGAATTGTTTGCCAATTCTACGACATTTTCATTTAAAGAATCATCGGTATCGCTGTCAGCAATCATTACTCTAGCTTTCTTTTTAGATGGCTTCAATTGAGATGTTGTAGGTGTTGCTGATATGGCTTGTATTTCTTCAGACGTGATACTTTTTCCAGCAGGTACATTCAACTTCTTTTTTCTGCCTGTTCCGGCACGACCGACCACTGTATTTCTTTTATTTTCTAGAAACTCTACAAATGATTCTGATATAAGGCTCGAATCAACATGCTCTACTTCTCTGTAGGTTGGTAAACGTTGTAACGTTGGGTCTCGTTTGTTGGATAAATGCCTGTCTTCATAAATCCAGCTTTCAGATTGGCCTCACTTCTAGGCATCACACTGTCCCACAACGCTTCAGCAAAGAAGGGAAGGTATTTTTCGGAATAGTTGGCAAAACTTGACCATCCCTCGTGCTCTTCCACTCATCTAAAACTCGTCTCCAGTGTAAAAGGTCTAAAATACGCAACGTCGAGAGGTTGTGTAAGGTGAGTGCTATTTGGCGGCAAAGCAACAAATGCAATGTTATGTTGTTCGCACGCCTCTATGACCTTTGCACTTATGTGGGAACTTAAATTGTCCCCAATTACGACTTTTCTTCCCTCTTCTCGTCGAAGCACAGGTAACAGTGTGCTAAAAAACCAGTCTTCAAAACTGTGCATATCGAACCATCCCGAACTAGATCGGTTGTAACGCGTATTAGGTGGCCCACCCTCTGTCCAAGTATCCCACATATTATCGGCCTTATAATTCACGTAAGGCGGAAGAATCTGGCCAGCCGCATTTCCGCATACCATCAAACTAAATGCCGCTTTCGTGGAGTTTTTTATTGCCTCGGGATACTTAGTACCCCGCCTTGTAAGCACTTTCTTTTTCCCGGGATCGTCAACAAGATTAGTTTCATCGTAATTATAAATTAAATGTGGTGGAACTCCCTCTGTTTCCATTTTTAGATGGTCAAAATAGTTTTTAATGGTCTCCTTGTTGACCGCAGCACGAACTCTTTTAATATTGCTGCACAATCTCTGTGAAAGTTCGCTTTTATGCCTCTTAAGAAAACATTGTACCCATGTTCGACCAGGTAAATTATTGCTGAATTGGGGCACTGTTCGGCCTTTTTTCTCCAAATATACCTTAACTATACAACGTCAATCGAACACTGTAATGGGAAACCCGAATTTGCACATTTGTATTGCATGTTCCACAAATGAAATTTCCTCATCATCAGTAAAAACGCATTGTCGTCCAGGGTTTCTCACCTTGTTAAGTTTGATTGCTTTAAGTTTTAGAATTATCGAACTCCTCGGTATTTTGTACTTTGCAGAAGCTTCTCTTTGAGTCAGAACTTTATTCTCTATATCAGAAATACAAAGTTGCAACTGCCGTGCACTATAAAATTTATAAGACCTAGCACCTGGCTTTCTTCTAGACATCGCAGCTCGTTCTGCAATGAATCAAGTAGGTAGTTTACAAATATGGTCCAAAAATTTATTTGGCCTATAGTTGAAATCATAGTACGACATTTCAATTTTTTTTCACTAAATTTAATATCCTTAACTATTTGAGAAAAACTAATAGTTCCTTTAGTATATGAATAACTTATCAATCGACAGGAAAAAGCACGAACAATATTAAATACAATAACTATTTTTTTCAAATTAAAGTTTGCAGCGAAAAGTAACGTGTTCAAACAAGTTTACAATGGTATTGCTCACTGGTCGGATAGGTACACCTACCGCCATCTTCGCAATATCGATAAAAACACATACCCTATAGCTAGAACAACATAAAACTTACAGAAAGTAACACTAGATGTCACTAGTTGTAATTTTAGGTGTCTTTATGCGACAGAGTGCATTTGGACCATAGTTGTACCTTAGGATCATAGTTGTATGATTTTACGGTACTGGTATAAATTGTTCTATAAAAAGGCACCGAAAACAAGTTCAATGAACGAGAACCAGGTCTTGGTACTCTTAAGGCTATCTTTTGTAGAATGTGAGGGGCGTCGATATGGTTATTTAAAATTTTAAATAGTGTTACAACGATCGTCGATATCTCGGAAACTACTGATCGAATCTTCTAGAAATTAAAACGCATTGTTAATGTCGAAGTACTCTATCGATCCGTTTAGAAAAATCCAGAAAAGTCAATACAAAATCACACGCCCTTTTGTCTACCTATACCAACTTTACCTACAAATCGCGATAAAAAGGGCATTCACCTCTATCGTCGGCACGACTGTGTAGGTACTTATTTTCTCGAACGCCCCAGTAAATACCTACTATTCTCGAACGCTCTAGTATATTCTACCCCGCTTATTAAGAGCTATAAAAGGACGCCCGGCTATCGACACGAATCAGTTAATTTTCGAAAGCGAAAGTGAACACATCTTACCGAAGTGAACCAAGAGAGTTATACCTGCGACTTAAGCAACGATTGTGGACTACTGTGAACTGCTGAGCGACTGGAACTGTTGAAGAGTACTGTGTGTGCTAGTTATTTAGTTGTCTAGTTTGTGGTGAGCGAATAAACTTCTTCTTTGTATAAACGGCATTTAATTTGTACCCCGCGCACGTAACAACTGGTGTCAGAAGTGCGATGCCGTTATTACCACGTGAAGACGAAGGGCGTACTCCACGGACCAGACGTCAAGTGGAAATGGATGCTGCACGTCAACGGAGCCTTGAAGAGGAAGGGCGTCAGGCCGATCCTACTATCTCAGCGGTAACTACGAGAGCACCAGATAGAACCTCGTCAGATACCAACATGATGACGCTGTTGGCTTCTATGCAGCAGATGATGCAGGCCTCTATGCAAGAAATGCAGGCCAACCAAGAGGCTAGTCGACAGACAATGCAGGCCTCCATGCAAGAGATGATACAGGCCAACCAAGAGGCTAGCCGACAGATGATACAGGCCAACCAGGAAGCTGTCATGGGTAAAATCGATGCAGGCATCCATGCACTGGGATATAAAGTGAAGAACCTCGAAGACGGCTTGCAAATGCTGAGTAAGGAAGTGGCTTCGAAGACTGGGACCATTGACGACTGCTTGCAAATGCTCAGTAAGGAAGTGGCTTCGAAGACTGGGACCATAGACGACTGCTTGCAAATGCTGAGTAAGGAAGTGGCTTTGAAGACTGGGACCATGGACGGCCGCTTACAAGAGCTTGAAAGAGAGATTGTCAGGCTAAAAACCTGCGGACCTGTTGCCGCGACCTCACCATCATCAGCGAAGTTCGACCTACCACACTTCGATGGAACCTCCTCGTGGACAGCCTTCAAGTACCAATTTGAGATATTGGTAAAAACTAAAGCCTGGAGCAACGAGGAGTCTTTTATGGCCTTGACACTTGCATTACGAGGAGATGCCTTAGTAATACTGGAAAACCTGCCACCTGAAGGAAGGACACTGGAGTCTCTGATGGAAGCGTTAGACACACGCTACGGTGACAAGCACCTGGAAAATGTCTACCGGGCGCAGCTACGCGAGAGGAAACAAAAAGCTGGTGAAAGCCTCCAGGAATGGGCTGTAGAGGTTGAAAGACTCGTTCGT
Source organism: Cybosia mesomella (assembly GCA_946251805.1). Classification (NCBI taxonomy): domain Eukaryota; kingdom Metazoa; phylum Arthropoda; class Insecta; order Lepidoptera; family Erebidae; genus Cybosia; species Cybosia mesomella. The sequence continues at coordinate 19,029,902 of OX276390.1, read as the reverse complement.
CGGGCCTACTCATCGACACCCGTGATGATCGAGACCACCCTACTGGAGGCCTTCCTAAACGGTATACGGGACGCAGAAGTGAAAACTAATGTACAGTTGCGTCACCACCAGACCTTAAAAGAAGCACTGGCTTATGCCCTTGAGGTGGAAACCGTACGGCAGAATGCCGGGATAGGGAAGATCAGGGAGGTCAAGGAGGTAGTTGCAGAGGAGAGGAAGCCGCGGTATGTCCCAACGTGTTATTCTTGTAGAGGCACGGGCCATATCCAGTCAGAGTGTCCTTCGAGGAAACGGAGGAGGGTCACGGACTCCGGGACCCAAGTGGATCAAGATGTTCCGTTAAACTAAACGTCGCCAGGGCCGCGGGGCGGGCGCTGGCTGGTCGATATGAAGCCCCAACCATCACAATAACTCAAGTTGGCAACGGAAATAGTCTGATCATCGAGGCCACCTTGGACAACCAACCTTGCAATTTAACAGTGGATACTGGAGCTTCACGTACAGTTGTTAGGCCGGAATTGCTGAAACGCACCATAAGGTGGGAAAAACAATTTCCGAGGTGCCAGCTTCAGACTGCTACTGGCCAACCAGTGACCGTCCTCGGTGAAACAGATGTGGAGGTAAGAATTGGCGACCAAATATTTCACCAGTCAGTATTAATTGCTAATATTACTGATGATTGCATTTTGGGACTGGATTTCTTGAAGAACTACCGATGTGTCTTGGATATACCTAGAGGGGTGCTGAGATTTCCTGATCAGGAGGTTTGTTTACAAGGGTCGCACCCGTGCACTCTTTACTGTTTAACGGATACGACACTAGCTCCTAAATCGGAAACATTAGTCAGAGTGAGGTTTCCTGCGAAGACTGAACAAAGAAGATGTCTTATTGTCGAAGATACCGGCAGTCATCAAAACTTAATAACAGCGAGAACTTTACTGATGCCGAACGGAATCGCTAGGGTGAGAATCCTCAACCTCAGTGACGAAATGGTTCTCCTGAAGAAGAATAGTGTGGTAGGAAAATGTGAGGAAGTAAAGTACCTGAGACGGCTGAACAACACTACGACTAAGCAAGGCGGTACACAAATCTCCGAAGATCACATCCAGCAACTTCTCGAGAATTCAAAGGAACACTTATCGGCATCAGAATTGCGTCAAGCCAGAGACCTCTTGCTACAATTCAGAGACATCTTTGCAACCGGAAATGACTGTGGAAGGACTGGGCTCGTGAAACACCGGATTGACACAGGTGACTCCAGGCCTATAAAACAAAGACCTCGACGTTTACCATGGGCAAGAGAAGAGGAGGTAGCAGTTATGATTAAAGACATGGCCGATAACAAGGTGATTGAACCTTCAACGAGTCCATGGTCATCACCTGTGGTACTAGTGAAAAAGAAGGATGGCAGTACAAGGTTTTGTGTGGATTACCGAATGTTGAATAATGTCACGAAGAAAGACAGTTATCCTTTGCCTAGGATCGACGATACCCTGGACATGCTTAGTGGTATGAAATGGTTTTCAACCGTCGATTTAAAAAGTGGCTACTGGCAGGTGGAGATCAGTCCGGACGATAAAGAGAAGACAGCCTTTAGTACAGGAATTGGAAACGGTTTATGGCATTTTAATGTCATGCCATTTGGTTTATGTAATGCACCGGCCACGTTTGAACGCCTCATGGAAAAAGTAATGGTGGGTCTACTCGGAGACGTCTGTCTGGTTTACCTGGACGATGTTATAGTTATGGGACGCAGCTTCCAAGAAAACCTGAAAAACCTGGAAAAAGTTTTTACTCGGATTCGTGAGGCTAACCTTAAACTGAGTCCAAAGAAGTGCGCTCTATTTAAAAGGGAGGTCAGCTATCTTGGACATGTCATCTCAACGGAAGGAGTCAAAACCGACCCCGAGAAGATAAAAGCCGTTCAAGAATGGCCTGTTCCAAAGAACAAAACGGAGGTTCGCGCGTTTCTGGGACTATGCGCATATTACAGACGCTTCATTAAGCATTTCTCGGATATTGCTAAACCACTACACCGACTGACGGAAGATAAACGAGACTTCGTTTGGGACCTGCATTGCGAGCAAGCTTTTAGTACGCTTAAACAACGATTGTGCGAAGCCCCTATATTGGGTTATCCTACTAGGGAAGGTAGATTCATTGTGGACACGGATGCCAGTAACACCGGAATAGGTGGAGTGTTGTCACAAGTGCAGGGAGATCGCCATGTTGTAATAGCGTACTTCAGTAAATCACTATCTAAACCGGAAAGGAATTACTGTGTTACTCGTCGTGAACTTCTCGCTGTGGTGAAGTCTTTACAGCACTTTAACAAGTATCTTATAGGACGAGAGTTTACATTAAGGACAGATCATGCTGCGCTACAATGGCTGCTGCAATTCAAGAACCCGGAAGGCCAAGTAGCAAGATGGATCGAGCAACTACAGGAATTTCCCTTTGTGATAGAAAAAAAAAAAAAAAAAAAAAAAAAAAAAAAAAAAAAAAAAAAAAAAAAACACCGAAGTGGAAAAGGGCACGGCAATGCTGATGCTTTGTCACGAAGGCCGTGTGTCGAAGATTGCAAGCATTGTCAGAGAAACGAAGCCCGAGAAGAGATTAAAGTCATAAAGGTGAATGGACTTGACAACGAATGGACTGGAAGCAGTATGAAAAAGGCGCAAGAGGATGATGATGATCTAAAACCTATACTGCACTGGAAACAGCTTGACAGCAAACCCCAATGGAGTGACGTATCTGCTTACAGTTCGACGACCAAAAGCTATTGGGCCCAGTGGGACAGCTTAGCTCTGGTAGACGATATCCTGTATAGGAAATGGGAGTCTAACGACGGTAAGGAAGTAACCATGCAAGTAGTGGTACCACGAAGCAAGGTGGCCCCACTCTTACGGCACATCCACGATGGTGTTTCTGGCGGGCATCTCGGAGTCAAGAAAACCCTGGTTAAAGTGCGACAGCGGTTTTACTGGCTTCGTTGTCGGGAAGATGTCGAGGATTGGTGCCGTAAATGCACTGCATGTGCTTCGGTTAAAGGACCGCCGACAAGAAGCAAAGGAAAATTGAAGCTGTACAACGTTGGAGCACCGTGGGAACGTATCGCCATTGATGTTGCTGGACCTTTTCCAACGACTGATGAGGGTAACAAATACATCATAGTAGTGCAAGACTACTTCACTAAGTGGCCGGAAGTATTTGCGACACCCAACCAGGAAGCAGTCACTGTAGCCAAGAAACTAGTTCAGGAAGTGGTCAGTCGATATGGCGCACCTATGGAGATCCACTCCGACCAAGGACGGAACTTCGAGTCTGCTCTGTTTCAAGAAATGTGCAAACTCCTCGGTATAAACAAGACCCGTACGACTCCAGCGCACCCACAGTCAGACGGAATGGTCGAGAGGTTTAACCAGACGTTGGAAAATCACTTGGCTAAAGTTGTCGACGAACACCAAAAAGATTGGGACCAGTACATCCCACTGTTCCTGATGTCCTATCGATCTGCGGTGCATGACAGTACGGGACACACTCCAGCTAAAGTAAATTTTGGTCGAGAGATAAGGCTACCAGTGGATGCAATAACCGGCACGCCACCCGAAAGTCCTAAGCCCGTAACGGACTACGTGAGTGAACTTCAAAACCGGCTGGACGAGGTGCACAGAATGGTACGGGAAAACAATTTGAAGACAGGTATAAGGATGAAAACCCGGTACGATAGAAATGCAAACACCAACGGTTTTGAAGAAGGAACACTGGTATGGTTTCACAACCCGCTACGCAGAAAAGGGAAATCTCCAAAACTTCAAGCTCGCTGGGAAGGACCCTATACGGTTGTCACAAGAATCAATGACATCACCTACCGCATTAAGAAGGGCCTTAGGGGAAAACCAAAGGTAGTCCATGTGGATAGGTTGACGCGATATCATGGAACAAATGATGCTCGGGACGAGCATGATTAAGAGGGGGGTAATGTTACAACGATCGTCGATATCTCGGAAACTACTGATCGAATCTTCTAGAAATTAAAACGCATTGTTAATGTCGAAGTACTCTATCGATCCGTTTAGAAAAATCCAGAAAAGTCAATACAAAATCACACGCCCTTTTGTCTACCTATACCAACTTTACCTACAAATCGCGATAAAAAGGGCATTCACCTCTATCGTCGGCACGACTGTGTAGGTACTTATTTTCTCGAACGCCCCAGTAAATACCTACTATTCTCGAACGCTCTAGTATATTCTACCCCGCTTATTAAGAGCTATAAAAGGACGCCCGGCTATCGACACGAATCAGTTAATTTTCGAAAGCGAAAGTGAACACATCTTACCGAAGTGAACCAAGAGAGTTATACCTGCGACTTAAGCAACGATTGTGGACTACTGTGAACTGCTGAGCGACTGGAACTGTTGAAGAGTACTGTGTGTGCTAGTTATTTAGTTGTCTAGTTTGTGGTGAGCGAATAAACTTCTTCTTTGTATAAACGGCATTTAATTTGTACCCCGCGCACGTAACAATAGAAATACCTGGTCAAACATTATCCGTCGATTAGAAAGACTGGTAAGCGAGTGACGATCAAGTGAATTTTCATACGATATATATTCATGATTACCACGATAATATACATAAACTCATAAACTCACGCCTATATCCCCGAAGGGGTAGGCAGAGGTGCTAGCACCCACATTTCGCCAGTTTATGTTTAGGTCCCAATGTAACAGGTGGCGAGCCTATTGCCATTAACCGGGCACATATAAACCTGCGGTAAATACACACATAACTTCGAAAAGCCGCGGTAGCCTAGTGGTATGGGTAATGGACTGCTGAGACGAGGTCTCGGGTTCGATCCCAGGTTTTACCATGGCACACACCAATGACTTTTCGATGCTTTCCCACGATAATCTAATGATTTAATAAACTTCTTTTGAATCTTCTCAATGCGGTTAATGTGACAACTGTAAAATGGACTCCAGATAATACAACCAAAATCCAAGAGTGATCGAACAAAACTGAAGTACAATACTTTTAGAGTCTGGGGATGCTTAAAAGGTTTGGAAATCCTAAGTATAAATCCAAGTTGACGAAACGCTCTATTAACAATGTGATCAATGTGCAAGTTGAAGGATAGGCTAGAATCCATGATTATACCAAGTCGCGTATGGATGTAACTCGACTTTTTTATATTATTAATTTTATAATCAAAGACATGAGGGTTATTTTCATGAAGGTTATTCACGACATAACCACCCCCGCTGGCCAGCGGGGGGGTATCCGAAGGGATTTCCGCACGTAAAAAAAAAAAAAAAAAGGGTTATTTTTACGGGTATACGATATTACAGAACATTTATCCAGATTCAAGTGACTACGTTGTTAATTGTAAATAAATTAAATCGATAAAATAAGAACGGACGGAGTTTTTATCGTTCGTTTACTATTCTTTATTTAAATGAACTTAGTTAATTTATTGTAACAATGTGTAAGTTCAAAATAATACTAAATTAAATTAACACTACACACTACAATTGATTTAATGAGCAGTATTCAGATATACGTTCCAGATCAGATTGCAGCTGTAAGTAATCATCACTATTGGCTACTGTTTTGAAAATTTTTGCATCATCAGCATACAACAAAAAGTCTGAGTTATGAATGACTTCACCTATATCATTAATATATAAAATAAAAAATAATGGCCCAGCATGGGATTTCCAGGAACCGTGAGATATACCCCTGTATAGACACTGCTTGTGATCAGTTTTTGACATAAGACTGAATCCATCTGAGTAGATCGCCATGTATACCGATAGTCCATAGCTTCTCTATGAGTAGATCATGGTTAATTTTATCAAATGCTTTAGAAAAATCAGTATACACGACGTCTACTTGTAGTTTCAGGTCCATAGAACCACTAAAAAGTTTGTAAAAGTAAGCATGTTAGACTCAACAGAGCGCCCTTTACAGAAATCATGTTGATTAAGAGAGATATGATGTATAAGTGTATCTGCCAGTGAGCGAGTAACAATCTTTTCCAAAACTTTACCGAACAAGTTTGTTTTAGATATAGGCCGATACTGGGACACGTCACTTCTTTTATCATTTTTTGGAATAGGTGTTATGAGAGCCCGTTTCCATTCCGACGGAAATGTACCCGCTTCCAAAGATTTGTTATATATAATATGTAAAGGTAACGTTAATAAATTGATCAGCGCAGCTACGTATAAATATGGGATGTATACCATCACACCCAGCTCCCTTGTATATGTCAATGTTTTTAAGCTCTTTATGAATAACATCCATGGTGATGCTTATAGAATTTAAGATCGACTGGAGAGTTTAAGGGCGGGCAGCTAAAATCATAACCAGTCGGACGTGCTGCACTTTGAACATACACGGAATTAAAATATTCGTTAAACAAATTGCAAGTGTCTTCACCACAGTTGGAAACACGCTCATTAAGTCTCACCGTTTGAGGGATGTGACCGGAAGGTAATTTAGACTTAACGTATCGCCAAAACAGTTTGGGGCATTTTTTAATATTTTCTTTGCTAAGTTTAATGTAATTATTATACTCGACCTTATGAAGGCTTGACTCCCTTTTACGAAGTGTTGAAAATGTTTGGTAGTCTAAGGGATTTCCGTATCGTTTCCACCTAGTATGATACTTTCTTTTTTCTTCACCTAGTTTAATGAGTGGAACAGTATACCAAGGTGGATAGCGCGTAGTATCAAATAATTTACGAATGGGAACGTGTTTATCAATTATACTACCTACTTAAAATATCATAAAACACAAGCACAGAATTCATACTAGTATCATTGGTGGCCGATAGTTTAGAATGCCATTCGATGGATGCCATCTCTGCACGAATCGCATCAAAATCAGCACAGTGAAAAAATTCTACTAATAAATCGTTGGGATAACGCCAGACAGCAGGTCTCCAGTAGTAACTCAAGCACTAAAGGTTTATGATTTGCATCCGAATGGGTATGTAATAGGATCATTGCACGTCACAACAGTGCACTCTCTATTGCAGAATATTAGATCTAATAACCTGTGATTAATATTGAAGGAAGAATTAAATTGCTTTAAATTTGTAAAACTCATAAAATCAGCGGTTAATTGCACCAAAGCATTATTATTAGAATGCATTATCATAGAACTCGAGTCAGTATTGTGACGTCGGGGGTCTGACGTCACAATTCCTCGTGTTAACGAAATGATAAAAGGGCTTCAACTAACGTTAAAAATAATTAACGTTACCTTCTCTGGACTGCTGTTAACGTTAACATAAAACTAACGTTAGTAAATTTAACGTTAATTTATTTACGCCTTAACGGTAGCCTTTACTAACATTAATGGTAAACTAACGTTAATTTAAATGGTACTTAGGTAACGTTAGTTTTGAATACGTGCAGTGCAGTGGGTGTGGGGGTCTTGTCATTGCAATGTTTGATGTTTAATACAAAAGTTGTGTGGATTGAATATAATATTCAGTTCGTTAATAATTGCAAAATGAGTGAAAATGAAAATTGTTATCAAGGTAAGTGATTTTCATTTATATTTCAAAGCTTAACGCTTAGAATTTTATGCGTTATGAATTTATAATTGTAAAAGTAGGTGCTGTAAAAGTAGGTACCTATTACTTTACTATCGTGTGATTTGTGTAAAAGTAGATGTCCGTATGGGCGTGCTATGCAGACTGTGCACATTATATGCATATTATACATAGTTTATAACATATCGTTTGAATGTAAATGTATGTATATGATAGTTTCAGATGACGACAGTGTTAATTATGATGAATGTAGTCAACCTTTATTTACCGAGGAAAATAAAAATGCAAGTCCGACAAATAGCGCTGAAAGCATTGATGGTGAGATTTTGAAGTCATTTTGTAGGTAGGTACAGTCGAACGCAAAGTATCATACCGCACAGTGCGCACCATCTCAGGTCGCAATGTATGAGGATGAATTCCCTGCCTATGGCGAGCGGTGCCATGATAGAATGTAGCTGTGGGCATCATGTTGAACAATTCATCTGAGCACAAGCCATTGTATAGGCGGTAGAACACACACAGCGAGGCAAAGTCCCTCCTCAGGGTGAGAGGTTCAAAATCACCCACCGCGAGTATGGGATTATCGACCAGCCTCAACACCCGTCTTTGTACCAAGTCGAAGGTTTGTACTTAATTTGAGTTAGGTGGCACTATGTACTTAATATATGCTAAAATATTTGGGAAATCAAAAATTTGCTATCATTATCATATAATTTATTTATCCATTAAATTTATCCGGTGGGCTGTGGGGTTTCCTACTGTTTATGTTTTTATTTATGGTTACATCGAAAGTTGATTGTTGATGATTACATTCAGAACCTGAAGAGGACCTACCACGTAAGATTCCTAATAAGGGCATAAAAAATCAATTTAGAGTTGAAAAATTACATATTTACCTTATATTTCAGGCTTTGACGACGAAAATATCGGCACTGCCGATTACAATATGTCACAATCGATCTTACAGCCACAAAATTATAACAAAGGGAAAGATGCTCACATGAAAAGTGAGAAGAAGAAAGTTGCGCATAATGATCTACAAGATCACAACATTAAGAGGAAAAGGAACGATGATTCAGAGAGTAATGTTAATGATAGTGACAACAATTGTATACATTGCACTTTCGACAGAGAACTCGATAAAAGAAATTATTATTTTGGTAACTTATTGATAGGAGAATTGCAGTTTTTACCCCCATGTATGAGATCTGAAGCGTACATTAATATATTAAAATATGTACAAATGCTCAAACATAAGCATGTAAAAGAAAATAAGTAAAACACATTCGTAAAAAGTAATCTTTTGGTTTATTAATTCTTTTTTTGGCTCCACTTAATTTTTTAAACAATAATTAATAAAGATACAAATTTGACAATATCGATTAACTTTTCGTAGGTATTTGTAAATCAAATTAAAGTAAAGTATTGTGATAATTTTGACTACGATTGATTGATTGATTATAATTAAGATGATTTTCACGATCTTGGTTTAAATTAAGCCTAGCTATTGCTTTTCATTATAAAGTTTTAAGATACTATTTAAATAATTATGACTTAATAAATAAAAAGCAATAGCTAAGTATGATATTAAATGAAGATCATGATAAAGATTACGATCAAAAATTGCTATATATATGTATATATATATATACATAGGAAAATATATAAAGGAAAAGGAACTCCTATATATATAGGAAAAGGAACGAACATTCCGAGAATAATGTTAATGATAGTGACAAGAATTGTGCACATTGTACCCCCATGTACAAATGCTCAAACATAAGCATGTAAAAACAAAAATGTAAAAAAACATTCGTAATAAGTAATCATTTGGTTTATTAATTAGTGTTTAGGCTCCACTTAATCTTTTTAACAATAATTAATAAAGATACAAATTTGACCATATCGATTAACTTTTGGTAGGTATTCGTATAATATAATTTTGATTAGGATTGATTATAATTAAGATGACTTTCACGATCTTGGTTTAAAGAACAACAAACAATACAACAGATACAATACAACAACAAAGCAATAGCTAAGTATAATTTAAACAAAGATCGTGATAAAGATCACGATCAAAAATTGTATAGATCAAAAATATATAACTATATATATATAGTTGTATATGTATTATATATTTTTGATCTATACAATTTTTGATCTGTCAAATTTACAATATATATATGTTTATTTCTGGTTATAAAGTTTATTAGAACGAATAAATAGCAAATCTTCAATAATGTTGTCTTTCATTGATAATCTATTACTAGACAAATTTCAGGGAGGAAAATAGCTTTTCGACGCTTACTTGCGTCATTGGCGCAGCTAGAATTACTGTAGAAAGTTTGTACAAATTTGGAAATTTTTGTTTACATTTTTCCCAGTACGTAAGTATATTTTCCGTGGACTTTAATAATGGCTCATTTAAAAAATTATTCACTTGTTCTAGAAAGTCAGGAGTGGTTGATTGTCTTCTTAATACTACATTAACGTCATGTTTTGCTATGTAATTAGAATTTTAAAAGTCATCAAGGTCGTTCTGTGCTTCAGATGTTCCTTCGCTTATCATTGTAGTTAACGAATTATCGGTATTAATATTTTCTTTATTTTTTTTTATTTTTATTTATTCATGTTATACATAATACATATATTTAAATGTAAATTTATCCTGTAAACCTAGATTAGGTTTGTGTAGGATAAATAGTTCTCATTTTAAAATATTACAATATACTTACATACTACATAATCTACTATTTGTGAATATCAAAAATTACAGAACAAAATAAGTATGTGGGTACTCACTAAAACGTGCGTGCGTGGTGTTTACGTGAGATGCGGCGCACGGCCGCCACCAACACATGATGCAGGTCGCTATAGCTATGCTATACGGAATGCTCCAATTCATGTGGTCGTTGGGTGTAATATTTTTTTAGGGTTATTTTAATGTTACGTGCTGTTATTTTATTTTTAACCTCTAGTGGCAGCTTATTTATAAGTTTGGTAATATATACTCAGAAGTTCTTCTACCATAGAAGTTCCTAAACCTGGGTATTGTAAGCATTCTACCATAGAAGTTCCTAAACCTGGGTATTGTAATTGCTTCTTCCAATATAAAATGTTCTACATATAATTTAATACAATTATCTTTTGCTTTATTTACCTGGTCTGGTGTCAAAATACTGTTTAATCTTGGGTCTAAAAGGATGCCATTTAGAAAAGTATCATTTTCAAAAAGATTTTTTTCTCTATTTTTCATAGATGTTGCTAAATTATTGGCAATCCTTGTATTAATTTTACTGATTTTTATATGGCATAACATCCATGCGATATAGAAATCTCCGACAGTAAGCTGTTCGGCTTGAAGTTTTTTTTATTAACTCTCTGGCGGGTGTTAAACTGGTAACTAATTCACTTAAGTCATCCCAAGTTGAAATAGGCAAATATAATTGTTCTTCCGTATTACATATTTCTCGTAAAGATAACACGCTCTCTACCATGTCTATGGTAGAATGCCATCTTGTAGCACAGTCCAGTTTAGGCACATTTTATTACTATCCCTTAATAGTCTGACATAATAGGGTGTTCGAAGTCGTCGAACAACTTCTCGACAGCTTAAAATTAGGTTAGAAGTATATATTTCTTTACATACGTCTTGCAGTGCTAACTGAGCTGTATGTGCAGCGCATCTTACAATTCCGATCTCATGTCTGTCGTCTGCTACTTCACTGGTTATAAATTGTTGGTTAATAAATTGGTTATAAATTTGAGTCGTGTAGGTATAATCAAGTTCATTATCACTGAACTCAATATTGTCATACTCGGTATCGGAATCTTCACTCTGATGAGCAGCTTCGTTTATTTCTCCTGAAGTGGAAGTTGAGGGTATTTCTACATTTGAACTATTTTCGTTTATAAGTTTGCTCATTTTAATCATATTCGCTCCGTTATCGGTTGTTATGCAGTAAATTTTTTTATGGAGTTCTGTGTCTATGCGGTATCGGTGCAGATTATAAATTAATGTGTCCTTTAGATGTTCTGATGTATGTCGCCTAAAAATTTCTACAGTTCCCAAGTTCCTTAAAATTATGACACCATCTTGCAAATATTGGCAATTGATGCCCATGAAACTTCTGGTACCTAGAGAAGCAAAATCCACCTTAATAGATATAACTTTATTAGAAAGCGTAATAGCTAGATCATCTCTCATTTTTGTAGCCATTAACCTTACATTTTCTCGAATTTTAAAAGTATTTAAAGTTGCAGTATTTCCTGGAATGAGAGACAGGGTTTTGAATGCCTCGTCATTCATCATTGAAAACGGACGCCCGTGGACAGCTACTAACTTAGTACATTCCTCAAGTACTGTCGCTGAAACTGCATTTTGGCGGTTGGTAGTTGTTGTCAAATGTCGACTATTATTAAGATCCGAAACTTCTTTATATAATTCGTTATGAACATGTTGTAAATGTTTAATTAAATTGCCACTATGTTGAGTCTAAAATAAAAAAAAGCAAGATAGTGTTATTTTATCATGCTCGTATTAGATTCCCAAGCATATGCATGAAAGAATGATTAGTGATTAGTCACACACTGTCACGTCGAGATAACACAGAATTGTAGTTGCCTACCTACAATTCTGTGTGCGGTAACCGCTTCCCATCAGGTAGGCTGTATGATTGTTTGCCGCCCTATCAGTATAAAACACAAGAGTCTTACTTCAGTACACTAGTACCTACAACAGCAACGTAGAGAAAAAGCAGAATTGTAGGTAGGCTGCGATAACCACATCCCAATTCCCATCACGTCGGCCGTATGCTTGTTTGTCACCTTAAAGTCAGCAAGTCAGCACAAACCAGGCGGCAAACTGCTCGAGCTTATTACATTCCATGCCAGCGTGCAATATAGCCTAATCTTTTTTTGAAATTCGATTAATCTATACAAATTTCATAGTCGAAATTCGAATAATAGGTACCTACTCACCTGTGCGAGGGATATGCTCTATGGGCAACCTTACACCCCGGCGTCTGCAGACCCGAGACGGCGTGCGGTTTTAGTCGGTTCAAGCCCGACATAACCGCCCCCGCTGGCCGGCGGGGGGGTATCCGAGGGGATTTCCGCACGAAAAAAAAAAAAAAAAGGTACCTACTCACCTGCAATATTTTTCCACACATTGGAACTAAACAAGTTGATGTTTTATTTTCATTTAGTTCAAAATATCTATACACCATATTTTTTTTACGTCCCATTTTAACTTTGTGTACCCTGGTATTTGGAAATTAATAATATGAATAAGAAACACTCGAAACGAATTGAAAATATTGAAATTAAAACATGTCAGTCTATACCTACACGCGGTTTTGGTTTGGCTTTGACTAGCGGCGGTGACTGGCGGTGGCGGCCTGAGTACGTTGCTCTCGTCGCACGCAGCGCAGGTGAACGGAATGGCAACAGCCAAATTATAAAGGCAAGAAGCGCGCGCGCGGCGACTCGCTCCATACATAGTACGCGGAATGGCAACGTCACCAGCTAACGTTAAAATTCACTTAAAACTAACGTTAATTCTTAACGTTAAAAAATATAACGTTAACTACTAACGTTATATATTTTCTAACGTTAGTTAGGTATCATTTTGAAATTAACGTTAATTAACGTTAAATTTTATGTTAATTGCTAACGTTATCAAGCCCTAGACTTGTGTTTATCATAAACACAAGTATTTATATTTATAATGGCATTTATTTATCACATAAAACTTCCTATATCTAGTTTTAGGGGATTTTACACGCGTTTATTTATACTTTAAACGAACTGTAGAGAGTCGCGGATTCTGCTCAAGGATTGAGCCTACAATCAATTTACTTGGAACTCTCTTCGTACGGCGGGTCGAGGCCGGAGCCCCCGGTGACCCGCTGTCAGCCACTTGTCCGCCAAAGCAATTGTTTTTCTTCCCTATTCTACTTTTTATATTTTAAAACAATTTATTTTTAATCTCTGACACATGATGGCCAGGAAACTATCTGTAGTGCACGAACGAGGTCGGGCGCTACAGTATCACAGATATTCGAGAAATGTTCCCACAGGTAAAAATAAGAGAACTCGATCGTGACGCTCAGCGCTTCTTGTGGCGTGACAATCCTACACAAACTATAAAGGAGTATCGAATGTCGTCGATGATATTTGGTGCGGTATGTAGCCCGGTTATAGCTTTATACCTTAAAAACAAGATTGCTGCTGAATATTCACAATCGCATGCAGAAGCATCTGCTGCCATCATTCGGGACACCTACATGGATGACTACTTGGGAAGCTGTGACGACGAGCAACAAGCCGCATCCCTAGCAGCAGGTATAGTCTCGATTCTTTCAGCAGCTGGCTTCGAAATGAGATCTTGGGTTAGTAATTCACAAAGCACCCTCTCCATGCTGCCCTCTGAACTATGTGAAAAAGGGGCAACAGAGATAAACGTGGGTGCTGATTCACGACCATCGACACGTGTTTTAGGTGTATCTTGGAACATCTGCAAAGACACTCTGTCGTTCCCAAACATTGATTTTGAGACAATACCACACAAACTGACCAAGCGCATGGCTTTGTCAAATTTGATGAAAGTTTATGATCCGTTAGGTCTTTTAACTCCTATAATTATAAAAGGTCGGGTTTTATTTCAAAAGACCTGGAAATTGACTACATCTTGGGATGAAGTACTTTCAAAATTGTTCATTGATAAGTGGATAGACTGGTATAAAAACATAGCGAAGATTGTGACCAACTCCGTTCCCCGATGTTATACTAGTCTGGATAATCCCATGAGCTCAGTTCAGTTACATGTTTTTGCGGACGCGAGCGAGCAATCTTACGCGTGTGTAGCTTATTGGCGCTTTGTACCTATATTGTAACGGAAATATTGAACTCGCTTTAATAAGTGGTAAGGCTCGTGTAGCCCCTATAAAACCTACAACTATACCTAGGCTTGAGCTTCAAGCAGCATTGATAGCTTCACGTTTAGCTAATTTTATCACAGAATCTCATAAACGAAAACCAGATAAAAATTTTCTTTGGTCAGATTCCCAAACGGTTCTGAAATGGTTACGTTTAGACCCAAGCACCCTTAAGCCTTTTGTCGCTCATAGGGTTTGTGAAATCACAGAAACTACTCGCGTTTCGGATTGGAGATACATACCTTCATCCTTGAATGTCGCGGACGATGCCACAAGGTTCAAGAATGAACTTACTATGAATTCGAGATGGTTTACCGGGCCCTCATTTCTACTTCAACCATTTGACATGTGGCCCTGTGAACCCACTCTCATGAGCACACCAATGTTAGAGGAGTCAAAGCCTGAAATCTTGGTGGGTCTCACGATATCACGTCGTTTGCCGTCGCCTGTGATTGCTGATTACACACGATTTAGTGTTTGGTTACGTTTCATCCGTGCCACCGCGCGCGTTCATCATTGTGCCATGGTGTTTCGTAATCGTTCTGCCTTAAATTCTAAATTGTCTTTAAATGGTTTGGCAGTTTTAGACGTCAAATTCATTTCATCGGCAGAACGCCATGCGTTCTTATGTGTTCAGTTAGATTCGTTCCGCGATGAATATATGGCGATTGACGCAGCATGCCCCGTTTCAAAAGAAAGTAGGCTCAAAAATGTAACATTATTACTAGGAGATGATAGGCTTTTACATTTATCTGGTCGTACGGGAGCTGCAACATCTACTGACCCTCAGCCAATCATATTGGATGGAAGACACCCGTTAACCCGTCTCCTGATCAGCTCCTATCATATTAAGTTTGCACACGGCAGCAATGAACTGGTGGTCAACGAATTACGACAACGTTTTTATATATTGGGATTGAGACCATCCGTGAAGAGCGTGGCAAAACGTTGTCAGCGATGCCGGAACATGAAGGCAAAGCCACTCACACCGCCAGTAGGAGATCTGCCTGAGGCTAGACTTGCACACCATATGCGTCCATTCACATTTGTCGGCGTGGACTATTTTGGCCCTATGAACGTCACAACAGGACGGCGGACAATGAAGATTTGGATTGCTTTATTTACCTGATTAACAGTACGAGCTATTCATTTAGAAATTGTGGAATCTTTGTCAACTGACTCTGCTCTGATGGCCTTACGTCGCTTTATCGGCCGAAGAGGATGTCCTACAAGAATCTACTCAGATAATGGCACTGCCTTTGTAGGCGCATCGAACATAATGTCAGAATTATACGACTTTTCTACCAATAAAGGAATAGAATGGAAGTATATCCCACCTTCAGCGCCCTTCATGGGTGGATGTTGGGAACGATTGATACGTTCTGTAAAAACTGCACTCACTGTTACTTTGAAAGATCGAACCCCACGGGTAGATGTTTTCAACACTTTACTTATCGAAGTTGAGGCCATTGTGAATTCACGACCTTTAACGCATGTTCCAGTCGATCCTGAGAGCGAACGAGCCTTAACTCCGTTTAATTTCCTGATTGGAACCTACAGCAACGATTGCAACCTGAGAGAGTTTTGCGATGCCGACCTGAGTCGACGTGCAGAGTGGCGGAAAGCTCAACGTTTAGCCGATCACTTCTGGCAGAGATGGGTTAAAGAATATTTGCCACTTTTAACACCACGTAAACCAGTTGCAGACCATAAACCAGTGAACACTGGGGACATTGTCCTGATAGCTGATAGCAATCTACCTCGAAAATGTTGGCCGATGGGTCGCGTCACCGAGCTGTTCCCTGGGAAAGACGGCATTGTTCGAGTAGTCAACGTTAGGACTAAAGGGGGTTTGCTGCGTCGGCCAGTTCGTAAGTTGGCCTTACTAACCGCACAGTAACTGGTGTTTCACACCGCTCGGGGCCATGTTGCGGACAACACACCTCTTTTTTATAATATCTTTTTATACCTTTTTCTTAATATTATTATAAATTTTAAATTAGAACTAGAGTTAGTATTCGGTTAGCAGGCCGGGGCGGTGGGGCGACTAGCGCCCCTCCCCCAAACCGGGGCAAGACGGGGACACCGTGGTTCCCAAACCCGAGGGGGCCATATCGAAACCGGAGATGGCCCAGGGTCAGTCGGGGTGCGAGGGATATGCTCTATGGGCAACCTTACACCCCGGCGTCTGTAGACCCGAGACGGCGTGCGGTTTTAGTCGGTTCAAGCCCGACATAACCGCCCCCGCTGGCACGCGGGGGGGTATCCGAAGGGATTTCCACACGAAAAAAAGAAAAAGGTACCTACAATATAATCTATATTGTAGGTACCTTTTTCTTTTTTCTTTTTTTACCTACTTATTATTTATTTTGAGTCTACATCTACGTACCAAATGCTTTTTTATCGATTAAATGCATTTTATTGCTTATTTTCGGTTAAGAATTATACAGACAGAGCAAAGGCACCTTGGTGACAAAATGAATCAAAAAAGAAAAAAGGTAAGTATCTTTGATATAATATGGTTTGGTAAGATGGAAAATATAAAGTTTTACAAAAGTGCAATTGAATTATGATTTGACCTGCTGTTGCTGTCCCTGTCCATTACAAAGGTAAATAATCTATTTACCTTCTAGCCTCTTATGTATTCTCCTCAAGAATCTATCTCCATGCCACAATTTTATATTTTTCTGTAAGTAAAGCCTGTTCATTATTTTTATTGTTTTGAAACTCAAACACTGAGCGTGTAATCCCATAGACTCTATTACCTCCCTCAGCTCATTGTGCAGGCTTCTCAGTGTTGGGACTTGTTATCGAACTCCATAAAATTCGTTTATTTTGTTTCTTTCTTCTTTTTTTATTAAGGTGGCATCTGTTGTTCAGGTACCGATGATTCTATGTGCAACCTTACACCCCGGCGTCTTAAGACCCGAGACGGCGTGCGGTTTTAGTCAGTTCAAGCCCGACATAACCGCCCCCGCTGGCCGGCGGGGGGTATCCGAAGGGATTTCCGCACGGAAAGAAAAAAAAAAGTCAACATCAAGGTGGAATTTTGTTTCTTAAAGCTGAAATATCAAAATTATGCAATTAGTCAATTTTGACAGTCTTAAATTATTGCCATATCAATAGTTCTGAAAATAATGCGTGGACAGCTTTCGTTGGCCAGACTCTAACACAACCACCTGGAAGTATAAATTAGAAAATTTAAATTTTTTTTTTTTTTTTATATTTCAAAATTCATGTCGTTTGGCCAAAACAAATGAGAAATGAGCTCTACCATGTGTTTAATACGGCAGTAGTATACTGTAATGTATTTCTCAGTGGCATCGTTTTCGACGGCTGATCTACCATGAATTTTGTAAAACCGACTGTAGTGTATCAAAACGGAACGGTTATAATGTTTTCGGATACGATCCGTAGTATACTTGACAGTATAGCTCAATTTGCTACCATGAGTCCACAATTTGACATTTAGCGACAGGATAAACAATAGAATACTATTTATATGCTCTCGTGTCGCTCTCACTGTCTATTTTAGTGTTGAAACGAGTATCGTTAATGTAATATGGCGGCTTTCTTATAATCAGCTGTTGGGCGAATGCAATGTTTAAGCTTTACACATAGATTTTTTTGGTATTGAATGTATTGATTGATCCGTGTTTTGTTAAAAAGTAATAATTGATGATTAGTGACGATATAAGTACCTTATCTAATTTATAAAAGCAATCGAAATAGGTTGATTAAAAATACGTACTCATTGTTTTTCCTTGGTTATTTTCTAAGACAATAACCAAGGAATGCCTTTAGCATACTGAACCAAGCATTTAATGTAGGTACTTGTATGTACTTAATCTGATCATCATGGATGACATATTGACATCATGATCACAGCATTAGGTCCGGTTGCATCCAAAGCTGCATACCAACTTGATCCGTCCGACTCAGGCCAAAGACGGGCGCTGAGGATTGTCAACAATCCCATACTTACAGGCAGTGTAGAATATCTTAGCCTATATATTTTGCCTCGTCCATGTTCTTGTTAAGGATTATACCTACTAATCATATATAAAGATAATTTTAATCCAGTCATGACAACACTAATAATCTATGGCAATACTCGCTAGTCTCTGTCACTCTGTTTCTATGTAAAATGGTAAAACGTGTGTTCATATTGTGTTCCATAAAAAGTGCTTAAATACATATTAATACAAGTAATATTGAGTCTAATTTAAAAACAATTAACCAATAGGTTATGGGGCCAGACACTCTAGACTCAATAAAATCGACTTAATAAAAAGCTACGTAAGAGGACGCGACATAATGGCCGCCGACAAGGAAGAAATTTCAATAGAAAAACTCAAAGACATGGAAAGTTTTCACTTATGGAAATTTGAAATACTAGTGTACTTAAAGGCTAAGAGCTGTTATGAAGTTATTTCCGGCGAAGTAAAGGAAAGTGATCCTGGATTTGCAGTGAAAGACGCAGTAGCCGCCAAGGTCATATTAACGACAGTTGAAAGAAAATTAAAACTACAAATTATGCATTGTACGAGTTCTAAAGAAATGTATGAAAAATTATGTCAAATATTCGAAGGTGAGGAATGCAGAAACAAAGAAAGTCTTCTTCAAAACTTCTTCAGCTACAACAATAACAAAAGTGAGAATATCGAACAAATAACAACAGAAATACAGAACATTGCATACCGATTGGCAAAATTAGGGCATAAAATAGATGACATAATGATTATATCGAAAATACTGTCGTGCTTACCTGAGAAATATAAATATTTTGCAACAGCCTGGGATTCCACGGAAGAAAATAAAAAAACTTTGTCAAATTTAATAAATAGACTTTTACTAGAAGAACAAAGACAAGGAAGTGAGTGTGACAAGAAAGTACTAGCCTTTAAAACCACTGAAAAAAAGATAAAATGTTTCAAATGTTCAAAATTTGGTCACATTGCCAAAAATTGCAAAGAAAAAGACACAAATGTGAAAGCCTGTGGTATATGTAAGAAAACAAACCATGCTGAAGACAAGTGTTTCTTCAGAAATAAAAACAAAATCCAAAATAATAAAAATGTGGCATTAGTTACTGAGAATAACATAACAGTGAAAGAAAAAGTCTTTGTTATTGATTCAGGCTCATCGAAACATATGACAAAGGATAAGAAGATACTTAGCAATTATAAAAGTGAACAATCTATTGTTGGAGTAGCAAAGAAAAATGAAGGAATGATATCCGAAGGAAAAGGAAATGTGGTACTGGAAAAATGCACTCTAATGAATACAATGTATGTACCTAACCTAACACAAAATCTTTTGTCTGTGGGACAAGCTACTAAAAATGGATGTGATGTGTTGTTCACTAAAGACAAAGTGACTATTGGAAAAGATTCAGAAATCGTTTTAGAAGGAAAAAGAGAAGAAAATGGCTTATATACAATAAAAATGAAGCCAAGTGCTGAAAATGTTGCTTTAATGGCACAGCAAGGTAACTGGCATGAAAGACTGGGACACGCAAGTAAAAACGTTATGTTAAAATTGTCAAAAATGGCTGATGGTTTTAAAATTACAGAAAGTGAGATAAAAAGACTTGAGGAAACATGCGAAGTGTGTATTGAGGCAAAACAGCACAGATTACCTTTTAATAAAACAAGAGATAGAGCTACTAGAGTATTACAAATTATACATAGTGATGTTTGTGGTCCTATAGAACACAAAACTTGGGATCGACAGCGATATGTTCTGTCTATCATTGATGACTACAGTAACTTTACTAAAATTTATCTAATGGAAACTAAATCGGAGACACCACAATATCTCAAAGATTACATTAATGAAGCCGAGAGGGAGTTGAATGAAAAAGTCTCTATTCTAAGATGTGATAATGGTGGAGAATACACAGGAAATGAATTTAAAACATGGTGTCAAAGAAGAGGAATTAAAATTGATTATACAACTCACTACAGTCCGCAATTAAATGGAAAAGCTGAAAGGTTTAATCGGACATTGTTTGAAAAGGTAAGAGCTTTATTGTTTGAACATAAATTAAATGAAGAAATGTGGGGAGAAGCAGCGCGTACAGCTGTATACCTAATAAACAGATTACCAACCACTGATAAAGAAATAACACCCTATGAAGCATGGACGAAGAAACGGCCAAATCTGTCAAATATACAAACTTTTGGCTGTGATGCCTATGCAAAGAGATTGGGATATCAAAAAAAGTTGGAATCAAGAACGAAATGTCTTAAAATGGTAGGATATGCTCCTACAGGATATCGCTTATGGTGTCCTACAAGAAGAAAAATAATAATAGAAAGAGACGTCATCTTTAAGAAAAAAGAAACATCTGGAAGACAACTAAATATCAGATTAGAAACAGAAGAAGAAGAAATAATAGAAAATACAGAAAATGAAGAAAGAATAGAAACTACAGAAAATGAAGAAAGAATAGAAACTACAGAAAATGAAGAAAGAATAGAAACTACAGAAAATGAAGAAAGAATAGAAACTACAGAAAATGAAGAAAGAATAGAAACGACAGAAAATGAAAAAAGAATAGAAATTACAGAATATGAAGAAAGAAGCGAATCTACTGAAAATGAAGAAGGAAGACAAAGACAAACCACAGAAGATGAAAGAAATAAATTACAACTAGAAAAGAGAAAAAGAGGAACAAGAATATTGAATGTACCTAAGAAGTTTGATGACTATGTGTTACTTACTTACAATGATGTAACTACTGGGCCAGAAAAAGGACACTGGAAACGAGCTATAAATTCGGAGAAGGAGTCTCTAAAGAAAAACAATACATGGGAAATTGTAGATAAGAAAGAAGCAGAAGGAAGTAAAATATTAAGCAACAAGTGGGTCTTCAGAATCAAAGATGATGGGACACACAAGGCAAGACTTGTAGTACGTGGATTCGAGCAAGGTGGAGTAGATTTTGAAGAAATTTACAGTCCTGTAGTTGGTCAATCCGCTCTGAGAAGTTTGTTTGCCATTGCTGCATCTAATGATTATGAGATAATGACTTTTGATGTGAAAACAGCATTTCTGTACGGTGAACTTGTTGATAAAAATATCTACATGAATGTTCCTGAAGGATATGAAGAACATACAGGCAAAGTATGCAGACTGAAAAAGGCTCTATATGGTCTAAAACAAGCTCCAGTAACATGGAATAGAAGATTCACTCAAGCGATGTTGAAATTAGGTCTAAAGCCAACTAAAACAGACCGATGTGTTTTCACAAATGAAGCTAAGACCATTATCATCTCTATATTTGTGGACGATGGACTGGCTCTTGCGAAAGACAAAGGACAACTACTAAAAATCCTGAAAAACTTAGAAAAGGAATTTGAAATAACAATATGTAAAACACCAGAAACATTCATCGGTTATGAGGTAAAGAAAAATGAAAATGGTATTTTATTGACCCAGAAGACCTATACTGATCAACTATTAGAAAAGTTCAATATGAGTGAATCTAAAATTGCAATAACTCCATGCAATAATGAAAAGAAAACAGATATAGAAAAACAAATTGAAACTAACTTTCCATACAGAGAAATGATAGGAGGATTACTCTATTTGTCTACAAGAACAAGGCCTGACATAGCTCAAGCAGTAAATGAGGCAAGTAGAAAGATTGAAAACCCTACCAAAGAAGATATCATTGCTGGAAAAAAGATATTGAAGTATCTAAATGGGACAAGAGAGAAAGGAATTTTATTCAAAAAAGGAGGATGTATTGATACTATGATGGCTTATTGTGACTCTGATTATGCAAATTGTATAAAGACAAGAAGGAGTACAACTGGCTTCGTAATAATGCTTTCCGGTGGACCAGTCTCATGGTGCTCACGCAGACAACCAATTGTGGCACTTTCGTCAACTGAAGCGGAGTACATAGCAGCTGCAGATTGTTCTAAGGAATGTTTGTATCTAAAATCTTTATTGACAGAACTCTTAAACAAAAATTTTAAAATAATACTGCACATTGATAATCAAGGAGCTATTCAGTTAATAAAAACGGGTTCTTTCAATAAAAGATCTAAACATATTGATGTAAGATTTTATTTTATTCATGAAAACTATGTTAAAGATGTGATTGATTTAAAATATTGTCCCAGTAATGTTCAATTGGCTGACTTGTTTACCAAATCCCTTGGAAATGTAAAATTCTTATTTCATGTCAAACAGTTAATTTCTTAAAGTGTAAATAAAACTTGTGTAATTTTGATATAGACTTAATGTTCTAAAACAGCTGATTGATACAGAAAAATGTAAAGAGTGTAGAAGCTAAATTCGTCATAGATTAAAACTATTGTAAAATGTAGAATGGACAGAGAGTATGTCATGTAAGTAAATAAGATAAGTAACATTAAAATTAGGAGAAGGTGTTAAGGATTATACCTACTAATCATATATAAAGATAATTTTAATCCAGTCATGACAACACTAATAATCTATGGCAATACTCGCTAGTCTCTGTCACTCTGTTTCTATGTAAAATGGTAAAACGTGTGTTCATATTGTGTTCCATAAAAAGTGCTTAAATACATATTAATACAAGTAATATTGAGTCTAATTTAAAAACAATTAACCAATAGTTCTACCTCCTATATAATGGTTTGTTCAGAAGAATTGTTTGACATGTGAGGCTGAGGTTGCGGACTGCAATATGGGGTTCTTGAAGAAGGGTATTAGGTTTTTACAGGGTCAGCAGCGCGACCCCTGGTGTTGCACACATCCATAGGCCACGGTAACCGCTTCCCATCAGTTGGGCCGTGTGCTTACTGCCACCTAAGTGATATAAAAAAATAATGGAGCCTGGGGTCTGCTTTCCTCGGTGTTGACGGGTCAGACGGCAGTCGCTCCCGCAAAAGCCCGAAAAATCAATAGAAATAGTAGAAGAGAGGACCCGAGACTCCAAACTTCAAATTTTGGATGCAACCGGGACTAAAGCTGTGATGTTGACAATGAGTTTTAAACTAGACAGTGCTGTGAAGTATGTCCTAGAATATTATACACCTAACCCAAAATAAAAAGACGTTTTTATTAAGGTATACTCTGTTTTAATGTAAAAAAGGAGATGTCCACTTTTTGTATAATAATAATAGCCTTTAATTCAGACAGATAACATTTAGTTTACAATAATTTTATAGATTAACATAATATTAATTAAACATATCAATGTTTTTTTTGTTAATTACAATAAATAAAATATAATAGTATTATCAATTTTATTTAATTATCACTTTTCACTCCATCTATGTGCCTTTTATAGGCAAAGGCCTCCCCCAATTCTTTCCACTTTTCTCTATTGTGAGCTATTGTAGACCATCATACACCTGCTGTTTTTCTTAATTCATCAGCCTAACGTCTCAGTGGTCTACCTCTTTTTCTCTTCCTGTGCCCTGTGAACCAGGACATTATTAACCTGAACCATTATTTCTTCTCTCTTATTGTATGGCCTGCCCATTTTCATTTGAGCTTCCTCACTGTTGCTGTACTTTTTGTATGGACGTGGTTATTTATTCCGAATAAATTCCAATATGGCTCAAATTACACTGATATATAGTAGCCAAAATTAGAAATCGGGAATTAGCTGGAGTTGGAGTGAAGCTAAGTATAGACATTTAACTTGACTCATTATTTCTCAGCCTTTATATTCAACTTTTGACTAACTTATATATTATCAACACAATGTTACGGGGGTAGCATCACATGAACCATGCTCATTTAAGTAATGTAAGATATCTATGCTTCATTTGCTGTGCAAGATATAGTTATCACTAAATAGGACTCCTTACTAGGTCATTATAACTACAGGATTAGTCGTTAATTTGCATTTGTTGCAAGCCAATAGTTCATGTATTGTTTTGGTACTGCTCTGATTTCAGTAGCTTGTAGCTATTTAAGTCTCAAATATTTTCGATCAACAGTTATACTTTGACAAGCAGTCAACATATTACAATTTTATTACGCCAAGAAGCTTTATAGGAGGAATACAATGATGGTGTTTAAGTCTCCTAGTTTCAAAACACTATAATATGTGAACGATATCTGTATGCAGTTAAATAATGCACTTTATTCATAGATAAATCAATAGTAGGTAACGCATTTCGTCTGAATATGGCGTAGCCTATCATTTTCTCTTTATATTTGTAGAAATCTCACAAGTAAATAAACAAAAAATGACCGGGCACGTTTCGGCCTGCAAAAATGAAAATTTCGATATAAAAAAATATATATATTGATTGATTTTAATTAGCCCTTTTGAACCACGTTAATTAATTTATGAGCCCGTCTTTCGTTTTCCCCGGAAAAATCAAAATATCATTTTCCTTTTTTCACCTTTTCAAATACCCGTATCTCTTTAAAATATGGTTATTTTTTATTCTGCCAAGCGTAGAAAAATTGCCCTTGAGCTGATTTAAATTGCCCGCGTGTCAATTATTATAAATATTCAATAATAATCCTATAAAAAATAAAAAAACCGTAATGGGATTTCGAAGACAATTATTTGCGCATTGCGCATGCGCGGTAGAAAAAAGGTAACACTGCTCTAGTCTAAGGGCAGCATTTACAACAAAATATCAAAATATTTTATATTTATTTTTTATATTTAAGACACGTCAATTTGACGACCTCGCCTGATGGTAAGCTGAAGGTAAAGTTTCAGGAAAGAAGGTCACCATTACATACACGTACCATGTTAACAATGGTGGCACTCAGCTTGACGGCCTCATCAGAAGAGGATTGTCGTCGCAGCACCGCGTGACACCCACTGGTCCCACTAGTGCTGCGACCATAATCCCCTGCCCGGCTATGCACATGCTGACCCCTGAACGCAATCAAACCGAAATTGGATTACTATGGAGAGTTTTCTGCAATCGTGCACGGTGGTACCCACCCGCTCGAATTTTGTGACAAATTTGTGTCATCAAATTTCTACCACCAGTAGAAAAGTTATATAAAGTATATAAAGTTACTTTTCGTCGTAAGTCATAATAAAAAATGAAGCTGATGATTAAAGTAATATTTCAATGTAAGTGGTTTTATTATTACTAGATTTTTATTATCATTAGGTATATTGTGGGGATAATGTTGAGTTACACGTGAGTTGACAATGAAAATTAAAAGATTGTTTTATTTTTATGTCGAATATAACCTCAATTTTAACTTATATCTCAGTATTATTATCATACAGCGTCGGTAGCTTAGTGGTTAAGGAGTCGACCTTACGATCGAGAGTTCCCGGGTTCGAATACTGGCCATTACACTACCGAAGTGAACCCACTCCTAACACAGGCAATTTAGCTTAGCTGGAGGGGTTAGAGGGAATATTAGTAATTTCGGTTACTAATATTCCTTAAAAAAATATATATATATATATATATATATATATATTGAATTATAAGTTCAATAATTTATATAAAATTAAATCCTATTTTCCACTTTTTTTTATAATCTAAGGTGAAGTCTCCTTATCTGACCTAATAATTCCAATATTTCAAGAAACTGTACAATTATGTATAATGTTCAAAGAACTTTAAAATTTGTGTTCACAGGTTTTCAACGCCTCATATTTTCTATTGAAATGATTTCCATCACTATTCATAATTAAAAGATATAGGTGCACCTAGTACTATCTTTTAAATTTTTTTCTCCAACTTCTCTCGGTCTTTTTAATAACAACAGTAGCAGAATACGTTTGTGCGGTCCATATCTACAACGAGACTGCTATTTATCTGGTATTTAGTGAAGTTATTACAAGGCACGGTGCGGCGGTTGCGGCGTCGTGACGTACATTTTTACGGTACGGCAACGTAAAATTCCACGTCACGGCAACGTGCCGCGCCGCGACACCGCACCGTGCACCGTTCCACGGCGACGACGTCGTGCCGTGGTGATGTGGACATGCCCTTAGACTAGAGCAGTGTTGCCCTTTTTCTACCGCGCATGCGCAGTGCGCAAATAATTGTTTCGAAATCCCATTACGGCTTTTTTATTTTTTATACGATTATTATTAAATATTTATAATAATTGACACGCGGGCAATTAAAATTAGCTCAAGGGCAATTTTTCTACACTTGGTAGAATAAAAAATAACCATATTTTAAAGAGATACGGGTATTTGAAAAGGTGAAAAAAGGAAAATAATATTTTGATTTTTCCTGGGAAAACGAAAGACGGGCTCATAAATTAATTAACGTAGTTCGAAAGGGCTAATTAAGATCTATCAATATATATTCTTTTTATATCGAAATTTTCATTTTTGCAGGCCGAAACATGCCCGGTCAAAAAATGCAACAGAACAGAACCTGCCGTCATCCATCTGTTACACGTGACGCGTAGGTGACAATTGTCAAACTTATTTTTTTTTATTGAGCACCGGTAACAAAAGTTTTGTACGTATTCAGCCTAAAAATTATACCGAAGTTAAAACGATGTTTTCTGGAAATTGCAGGAGTTTAAAATTCTATTTGATAAATCATAATATAAGTCCTTAGGAAGTCTTCCAAAAATATTTGGTTCATAGCTACTGGAATTTTTCAAGAATAAAAAACTATTTCTGAACAACTCCTTTGAAGGAAACTTTGAAGAAATCGATATTATATATAATTCACCTAGGTACTTCTAAATAGAAATATGTATGTACCTTTAGGTATTTCTATTTTATTCATAACTACTTGACCCGGCAAACTTCGTTTCGAATTAAAATCAAGTTATGTTGGTTACCTTATCAGCTGATTTATTTCGTGAATGTCTCATACTTTTAATAATACTAATTGCTATATAGGCCATATGCCAAATGGCTCAGGGTTACCCAGGGTGCGAGTGACTTGTCTTATTTGGCCACTTTATACCCTGGCATTAGATATCCGAAACGGCGCGCGGTTTTGGTCGGATAAAAAAGAAAATTAACCACAAAGTAGTACAGTATATGCAGAGATAAATCTAAAAATCCACCCGTTCTCGAGTTATAAATGGTATCACTTACCCGACTTTGTTTTATAGATATAGGTCACAATTTATATACCAAAAGAGACAAAATTTTATTAAAATGGGAGTTTGTCAAAATAAAACAATAATAATAAAATAGAGACAATAATTATTCTTAATACACAGTTCTCTAGTAGTCAGATTAGATTAATGCAGTTGACAAAACAGTCTTGCTCGAGGTGCTTTATCATTATTGGTATCGAAATTATTATTCATTATTCATTCATGCGGCTTTTCATTTTATAAATCGCTCCAACTGTAAAGAATAGAAATTAAATACATTTTCTTTAAACATTATTAATAAAATTATAATTAACTTAGATACCGACAACAATAAATTTACTTACTTGTCATGCCACTTTACTGTCCTTATAGTTTTGTTTCATTAAACTTGTACTGTAAGTCTTATTGCAACTTGTAAGCATTTCAGATCTCTTGTTTAGAGAGTTTCAGACGCTCCGAAAACAATCAACTCCAACTATAAAGAAAAAAATCTTATGTCAATTTAATTACATTATAAAATTTACTTGTAGGTTAGTAGAATTTAGTTATTCTTTTACATATATTATGTAGGTGTACCTATATGATAATAATATGACTTAACCATAACTTAATATTTACTTTTGATTGTAGGTACCTGTACCTACTCTTATATAAATATGAATAGATTGCCTTTTCCACTTCTTTTCAATTACTCAAAAAATCATCATCATCATCATCATCTTAGCGTTGTGTTCCGATGCATAGTGCATATGAGATTTCACCTCGAAGACCATTTTCCTTCTCCACTTCGCACGATGTTCTCCACTTCAACGGGGACGCCGGCGAGTGGGTGATCTACCCTTCGTGAGTGGGCCATTTCACCCATTTTCCCAAGCCATTGGCACATATGTTATCCATTTCGACGTCAAACCAGCACGTAGCATGTACCTACATTGTATACTACTAATGCGACGTACAACAAAGTGTATAATATGTGGTAACAATCATAATTTCACTTACTTTGCACTACTTTTCAATTTTCAATTATATTTTGGTTATAATTTTTTTTTGCAATCCTGTTCTGTATAATAATATAATAATAAAACGTCAGTAAGTAACGTATACTGCAATAGTACCTATTTTTGAAGCTTGTAAGCACTTCACATTGTTTGTTTGGAGATTTTAAGTTTTAAACCGATCACAAAATACTTAAAACATTTATTCGTCGTATGCTCGTATGATGTGCAGCCAGCTACAATACTACGCGCCACACAACTTTGCGCCTATGAAGTTAGCTAAATATTCATGGTTGCGCAGGTACCGTCGCGAACAAAAGTACTAAATATAAAAATATAAGTATCTTATACGATACTGTTTTCGTGAAATATTGATTAACGATTAGGTACTATACAATATACCTCCTCAGTTCCGTAGTCATTCTAATGTAATTGAATTATGTTTAATATTTAATCTATTAAGGTAGCATACAAATAAATAATTTACCTTGAGTAATTTCCAGTACCTACATAATATATATGTTTTGAATAGAACTATATACCTAGATAGTGCTGCAATACATCGGGTATTATTCAGCTCTACCTTCCCAGAAGATAGTTATAATCTATCTTAGAGGCGTACATAAAACAATTTTCCTTTTATCTATATAGATTATAATGACTTTAATGTGGCAAACAAACAAAGTAATAACAAACAAAACGAATAACAAACATAACAAATAACAAAATAAAACAACAATATTAACGAAAACTTTTAACAATAATTATGTTCACGACAGTACGTAAGAGTGAAAGCGGCGAAATTAACGAACGCGTCAGAGCGGGATGCACAACTAAACATGCAGGTGCACAAAGTATAAAATTGGTACCTGGCGATCGCGATCGTCGGCGAGATTTCTGCCGTTGGCTCCTAGACCAGTGCCTAGTTTCATTGAGCACATCATCAGGACGGACGAGTCAATATTTACCAGAAACGAGCTTTGGAAACGAAGAAATACACACGTGTATTCTGAGGTAAACCCGTATGCTGTTCAACAAACCGAGCACCAAACCCGATAGTCAGTTAGCGTATGAGCAGGTTTGTTTAAGGATAGCATACTAGGACCAGTGTTTCTGCCTCAGTCAGCGGCTTGACGGACAGCGATACTTAAACTTTATTAATGAAAAGGTGGTGGACTTTCCAGATGACCTATCGTTGGCCGAATATCCCCGCACATGGTTCCAGCATGATGGTGCACTTCCACATGTCGTTAGGTACGTCCGTGAGCGTCTCAACGAGCTATTTGATGATCGCTGGATCGGCAGACTAGGACCACAGGCTTGGCACCTCGCTCACCCGATTTGACCCCATTAGACTTCTTTGTGGGGTCATGTGAAAAAAGGGTTTTAAATCGTGAGTGTAATAGTGCTGACGAAATGCGCCAAAGGACCGTCGATGTTTTCAACAAATTACGTGTTGACTGTATCGTAGACCCCACGATGATGCCCCGCCTGCATGCTGAGATCCAACGTCGAGCACAGATCTGCCTCGAAATGAATGGGACACAATTTGAACCGCATCTTATAAGGCCACGGAGGATGTAAAGGTTCCTAAGTAAGTTAAGTAGATAGGTTTTAGATAGGTACGTCTTGGCGCGACGATAGATAGGTTTTAGGTATGTAAGTCTTAGCACGACGACGCACGACGATCGCAGTGGGACAGCTGTTGGTGTTGCGAACATATTACGTCGTATTTTTTTTTGTAAAGTGCTGTATTCTTTATTACATTATCGTTTCATTTAACTGTACTAACACGATGGAGCGTGAGTAATGCTAATAATCATGAAAATATGAAGTGATCGAAAAAAAAATATCCCCCCAGTTTTTAAAAAATCGGTAGTACTATCACCTGTCTTGGTTTTCGGGAGCGTTTCCCTAACACCCGGTATTTAGCGCGCGACGCCACATTTTGTATGAAATGCCTTGAGTGAGCAGGACAGCAATATGGCGGATACACAAAGGAGAATCCTAATTAGAAGTTAAGTAAATATTGCATAAATTAAGTACATGAAAAATAAAATGAATGTGACAACCCTGAGGAAATGGTATATGTCTAGACAGTGGCGGCATTTCGCAAAACATCAAAGCCCACTGTATGTAGTTCCACTGTGCCTAAAGTTTGAAGTAAGACCGGCCTGATCTAGTCTCTCAGAGGAAGGAAGAGGTAGGTTAAGGTTCAATGAATAAACATAGCTTGGAGTCCGCTTACTCTTTCCCCCTTAGATTTGGCTTGAACACCAAGAGGAAAGCCTGCGCCAGAGCCTCGTCCGTCAACCAGCTGGTGTATCGGCAATAAATACAGATATCAATACAATATATATTCATTATACATAAGATATCATATTTTATTAAATAACAATAATTTACAAATAAGAAATATATGAACTGTGATAAAATTTACATTGGAATCATTAAGAACTTTCTTATAAAGGTAACAAAGTGCGTCTTTCTCATATTTCATAGAAGACATCAGATAATGCCTAGTTGCCGGAGCTGAAAGAAAGAAAATAAAAAAATATTTTAGCAAACATGTGAGTTTTGTTTTCTGATTAAATAATTTGATTCAAATAATTTGTATTTACTACCGATTTAAATTCGATCCAAATTACAGGGTAACTTTTAAGCATAAACACATAGATGTAAATGTTAAATTTCTTACTGTACAAAACTATGCAAATATTGATTTAAATTTCTATTCTACTGGCCACACTAAGGTTGCGTGGCTAATTCAAATCACTTTTGTTTTGATATAGGCCCACATTGCAAATCACTTTAAGTTTTTTTTTTAACATGTTTACTCGTATTTACGAAATATGCTACAAAGAAAATATTTAACATGATTACTTACGAATCCTTGTCTTTCCTTTTCTTTTTGTAGAACCAATTTAGTCTGCATATCATCAAATTTAACAATGGCAGATAGCACTTTAGCCAATGTTACGGAATGCAAGCCAGAACCTGTGAGATATTCATAAAGTATGTTTCGCAAGTATTCGAGCTCAGTATTTTCTTGCAATGAATGCAAGTGCCTCAGACTTATAAGTGCTTCGTCCAACCTCCTCTCAAGTTTTTCATTGCTCAATCTTAATTTCTCATTCTTTTCTTGCGTTTGAGTCATATTACCATTAACAGATCTATTCGTTAGTTCTAAATCTGTTACTTGTTTCTCAAGTGTACTGTTTGCGTGTAATAAGTTATTGTACTTTTCCTTAATTAAAGAAATTTCCCTTTCTTTGTCATTAGATGAAGTTTGGTGGGGTGTATGGGGATAGTTTTGGGTCTGTAGTTGGTCTTTAAGTTCTAAATTTTCTTCAATCAGTAAACTATTTTCCCTCAATAAATCATCAATTTTTTCTTTGCTTGACTGGAACTCATTTTTCAATTCTAACAAATCAGCTAAGACATTATTGTCAGTGGAATGTTCACTAGTGGCTATCAACTCTCTGAGTTTGTCATTTAAGATACTATTTTCTTTAGATATCTTTGTCAAGTATGTTTGAAGGCCTTCAATATCTGATCTAAAACGTCTGTTTTCTTCTTTTAATATGTCGTATTCCGATTTTATTGACAAATATTTGTTGGATAATTCATTATTATTGTTGCTTTGTAGATGGTTAGACTCCTGTAGGTGTACTATTTTTTTTTCAATTACGTCATTTACATTACGGTCGAGTCTACTTTGCTCTACAACATCTGAGATGTTTTCAGTCACTTGTTCACCTATGTTCTCAGTCTGGCTATCTTGGTCTAGAGTGGTTTTATATGAACTGCTCACAAGTTTTTCAATTACTTCACTTAAATGATCTTTTTCTAAAACTATTTCTGCGTGTGCTTTTCGTACATCACTGATTTCTGCTTCCAGAAGTTTGTAACTATCAGCCATACTTTCAGCATGACTTCTTAAAGATATATTTTCAAGAGTTAAGGTTTTTTCCTCATCTTGAAGTGTATTTATATCAGCAATTTTATCATCTTTTCTTTTGATTTCATCTAATAAAGATGCATTTTCACTTCTAACAGTATTTAATTCTTCTACATTCGTTTTATATTGATCTCTAAGTGAATCTAATTCTCCATTTACAAGATTACTTTCTCTTTCTTTACATTCGATTTTTTCCATAAGGTTTTGCTTTTCAAATTCTAACATTTTTAATTTTTCAATAGCGTCTAAGTATTGCTTCTTTTCAAGTTCTATGGCTGTTTGTAAATCCAAGTATTGTTTCTTTTCCAACTGCAAGGCTGTTTGTGAATCCAAGTATTGCTTCTTTTCAAACTCCATGGCTGTTTGTATAGTTTGAATATTATTTTCGCATTCATTAATTTTGTGTGCATAATTTTCATTTTCTACTTTTACACCGTATAACTCATGTTTGGCAATTTCATACTGATTGGTAATATTTTTTACTTGTTCATCTATATTGGCCTTTTGTGATTCCAACTCACTAATTGTTAATTTCAAATTATTATTGTCATCTTGCAGGAAATTGAATTCTTGAAATAAGTTATCATATTTTATTGTTAAAGTTTGTAGTTCTTGTTGTAATGTAGAATTTAGTATTTTTATATCTGAATATAAATTACTGTCGCTTTGTAATGCATTGTTCAAAGTATAATTTATTTGTTCAACTAAAGATACGAAAGCTTGATTGTTAATTATTTGTAAAGATTTTGCATCATTGGATACTAACTTAGTCAGACTTTTAATATTGCTGATATCATTGGCAAGTCTTAAACAACTTGATTTGATTTTATTGATTTTAGCCAACCTTTCTTGTAAGGATGCATTTTCAGATTTTAAGTCGGATACTATCTTTCTAAAATCGATATTTTGTGACTGTAATAATTCATGATTAGCCAATAGCTTTTCAATTTCAGACTGTAATTTAATTAGTTCATCTCTCTCTTCTTGAATTTCTGACTCCAATTTAGCATATTTGTCTTTCCATACACCCAGTTCTTCCAATAGTTCATCTTTTTTTGAATCTTCGATTGCTTTTATAGCCTTTTCTTTTTTCTGTAATTCGCTTTCCAAACTACATATTTGAGTACTTTTCTTAGCGTTTTCTTCACACAGTTGCGTATTTCTATTTTCTAAGTACACATTTCTGTCAATCATAGCTAATTTTTCAGCCGTTTCTTGTTTCATTTGCAACTGAAGACATTTATAGCCTTCATCGGCTTTAGATAATGACTGCTCTAAGCCCTGACATTTCTTCGAAAATTCTTCAATCTGTGCTTCCATGTCTGTAATTTTTGACTTACTCGAAGTCAATTCTGTGCTATCATGCACAAGTTTTGATCGCTCGGCTTCCAATAATGATAAGTTCTTTTTGTAATCATTTACGACTATATTCAGAGATTGTACTTCTTTTTTACTAGCATCTAAATTATCTTTTAGTGACCTTATTTCTACTTCTTTACTCTCTAATTCTTTATGTATGCTCAATTTATTTTCCGCTAAAGAAATAGCGTATTCTTCTTCTCTTTTGACGAATACTTCAATTCTGCTAAGCAAGTTTTTTATTTCTTCTTTTGCTTTTTGATACTCAGCTTCTAGTGTCGACTGTTCTCTCGTTTTATTAAATTCATATACATTTATTTTATTTTGCAACTCTTCATTAAGATTAGTGAATTCTTGAATTTTTTGTTTCGTCTCTGCTAATTGTGCCGTTGTAAGCTTAAATTCTTCGATTTCTTTGTTTTTACTTTCAACTTCATTAACCATAATTTGTAATTCTGTATTGACTTGAGAGTTCTTTTCTTTACTCGTTTTAAGTGAATCTTTGTATTTATTCAATAACTGTTCCATTTTTTCAATCTTGTTATTTAATGTCAGTATTTCTGCTGCTGAATCATTTATTTGTTTTACCTCATTATTAGAAAGATTTATTAAATGTACATCGCCATCATCTGCAGCTGTTTTAGGTATGTTATCATTTTTATCATTACTACTATTGACATCTGGACTACTTTGTAATAATTGAACCTTAGTATTCAGTGCCTCAATTTTCATTATTTTCTCCTCAATTTCTATACGAAGAGCTTTTTCTAGATGAGCCTATAAACAAAATTAAAATAATTTAGGTATTTCACAATATCCACCACAGAAATGAAAGTTTATAAACACTTAATTTTAACAATGAATAATTTGTTTTTAGCCGACTGCGGCGAAGAGAAATAAAAAAGAAGAGTTATGTATTTGAACTGTATGTATGTAGGCATGTATATTAGGATGTCCCGTAAAAACGTTTTTGTTTTTGGATTTCCTTAACGCAAGACCTCACATAAATTGTGAAATATAAAATCTCAAAAAATAAAACGTAATATTTTTAGGCATCTACCAGTCCTTAAAGTTTTAATATTTTGGCATTTTCATGGTAATATTTGACTCTTGGTTTCCTGAAGTGTATATAAACAAAATAATTTACTTATATTTATTATTATTATTATAGTTATTCGTTTTATAGTAAGTGGCACGAATAATAACATACACGGCGTTTCTTGCATGCATAAAGTTTTAATAAGTTTGAGGGACTTTTGAAAGAAAGAAAGAAAATATTTTTTTATTCAACCCAGCTTACATAAACAAAAATATGCACAGCTTAGCAACCAGAATAAGATTATAACAATTGTGCATACATAACAATGTTATATGCATCTATATGGCTAGGTAGAATAAAGGTCGCCTCTCAGCTTAAATGCTGTCCGCGTTGTAGTGGGTTTGACTAATATACATTTTTTTTTTCCATTACGATACAGTTGCATATAGATTAAACACAAAAAATGGCATACAGAAAATCATTACAAAAAATGAAAAAAAAAAAAATATTAAAAAAGTAAGAGAACTGGCAACAATTTGACACTGCAGGACGCCTGCCGCGCTTCCGCCGGCGAAATGTCATTAATGTCAGAACTCCGGCGCAAGCCAGTGTGGTTATGCCACGTAATCCACGCATGTGCTAATATAGGTACTCTTTGGTCGGCCATATTACTGACACTGGACACATCATTCCGTATTCCAAAAAGAAAAAAAGAGACAATTCAAGTTAAAACATATTACGGTACCATGTGCCAGCACAAGTACTGAATAACTCATTTATTCACCTGCGGCGCGCTATGTCCAGATACCCATCATGCAATGCAGTAAGTATAATGCCGATTGTACTTTGCGATTTGTGAGCGTTATTATAAGAACAAGTGACAGTGAACAACAACAAATGGGCGTACATACAACCCACAACAAGATCCGTCCTATAGGTCAGCACACCGATGCGATGGCGCTGAGAACCAGCAATACACTCACACCACATGGACGGGTCTAACAATAGTAAGCAAATTCCTATTATGAAGTCAGCTCGATGTGTGTAACTATAAATAAATAAAACTAAAAATCATAAACCTTTCAACTTTCAGATACGGTATCTATCCATCAACCAGCAAACAGCAGCATGAGTAGCATGAGATAGGCAGAGCAAAGCAATCACAATCAGAACGATCAGAACGTCGGGTCATTGGTACTCCCCACACACCTCTCGTTGAAGGTTTGAATGGTAAGTAAGGGGCTAACTGTATTACGCTCAAGATTAGCAGACCGAGACCGATATTCTTAGCAATCCATGGATTCTCCGTGCGGGTGCCGGGTCCATCGCGTTGCTGAGTTGGGAACTCGGGACAGTGCCTGGGACTTGCGACCCAAGTGTCGCAAGTCCCAGGCATCCCATAAAAAATTATATGAATTGAGATTGGTACTTCATAGTTCTGATGAAAAACTAATACATATTATAACAATGAACAATTATGAATTTATCTTAATTATTTATATATATATTATAAAGATTATTTATCTTAATTTTTTTTATATATTGCATAACTATTACTGACTATTATGTACACTATTAGTAGTTTAATAAGCAAAACAAAATAAAAACCGTTCAAATGAGATTCGGACTCACGCACTGAGGGTTTTGTACACAACTAGATTAAGGGATAGAACAAACCGTGCTTTTGGGAAATTGGAATTGCCAAAATAACGTGCAGCAAACTAAAGTACCACAACCACCTTGGCCATCCGAATGGCGGCATGTTTGGCACTACAAGTCGGCAGACTGGGATGGATTGCGAGAATTCTTCGCTTCGTACCCGTGGAAGCGGCTCTGCTTCACTTCAGAAGATCCAAGCGCCTGTGCAACAGCAGTTACTGAGGCGATTCTAGCGGGCATGGAATGCTACATTCCCAACCGCTGGATCGCTACAGGAGCAAGTAAGCGCCCTTAATCGGCCTTGCAGAGAAGCAAGACTTCACAAGCAATCTGCTTATAAGGCTTGGACCACGACTCTTGCTAACAAAGATAAGAATATCACTGAAGTGAGGCGGAAATTGAATGCCGCCTCGAGATCCAGTAAAAGAGCAACGGCCAGGGCTAAATTTGAATTCATCGGCAGAATTGGTGAACGGCTGGCGCGGTACCCGTCTGGTAGTCGTGCATTCTGGTCGCTTGCCAAAGCTGCCGAGGGAAATTTCTGTCGGTCTTCTCTGCCGCCGCTGCAAAAACCCGACAGCAGTCTGGCCCATGGCGCTAAGGAGAAAGCTGATCTTTTAGGTGACCTCTTTGCGTCAAACTCGACCATGAACGATGGGAATGCCGAGCCACCCACTATCCCCTGGTGTGATGTTTCTATGCCAGAAATTAAAATCACACAACGGGTGGTCCGGCGGGAACTGAAGTCCTTAGATGTTCGCAAGTCGAGTGGGCCTAACGGCATATCGGCGATGGTGCTTAAACAGTGTGCTCCAGAGTTGTGCCCTGTACATGCACAGCTTTTCGCACTCTTTTACTCCACGAGACAAGTCCCAGCTTCGTGGAAGACCGCATTCGTGCATCCTGTGCCTAAGAAAGGCGATAGAACAGACTCGTCCAATTACAGGCCTATCGCTATCACCTCCCTTCTCTCGAAGGTAATGGAGCGTGTCATTAACGTACAGCTCCTGAGATACCTTGAAGGAATCGATCTCTTGAGCGACCGACAGTACGGCTTCCGCCACAGTCGCTCTACCGGTGACCTTCTTGTGTATCTCACGCACCGCTGGGCGCAAGCCATCGAGAGTCAAGGTGAGGCACTGGCGGTCAGCCTTGATATAGCGAAGGCCTTCGATCGGTTCTGGCACAGAGGTCTTCTTGCGAAGTTGCCGTCTTATGGACTGCCCGAGGGACTTTGCGAATGGATTGCCAGTTTTTTGACCAATAGAAGCATCCACGCCGTCGTTGACGGCAGCTGCTCGGACCGTTTGGAGATAAACGCTGGTGTTCCACAAGGCTCCGTGCTGTCTCCGACCCTGTTCCTCCTGCATATCAATGACATGCTGTCTGATGACTCCATTCATTGCTATGCGGACGACAGTACCGGGGACGCATTTTACACGGGCTGGGCTAACATCCCTCGGTCCGCAGTGGAAGAAAGTCGCGAACAACTGGTGTGTGAAATCGAGACTACTCTCACAAGAGTGTTCGATCGGGGTGAACTAAACCTGGTCCAATTCAACCCCAATAAGATACAAGTATGTGCATTCACCGCTAAGAAAACCCCATTTATTGTAGCGCCACAATTCCTCGACACACCCCTTAAAATCTCCAAAAGTATCGGGATCCTCGGTGTCGACATTTCCAGCAAGGTCCAGTACCGGAGTCACCTGGAAGACAAGGTCAAGTTGGCATCTAAGAAACTTGGAGTGCTCAACAGGGCGAAGCAGTACTTCACTGCGGAGCAAAGACTTCTTCTTTATAAGTCGCAAGTCCGGCCCCAGATGGAGTACTGCTGTCACCTTTTCGCCGGAGCACCTAGATACCAACTTGACCCGTTCGACTCGGTGCAAAGACGGGCGCTGAGGATTGTCGACAATCCCATACTTAGAGGCAGTGTAGAACCTCAACCTTAGGAGAGATTTCGCCTCCCTGTGCGTTTTCTACCGCCTTTACAATGGGGTGTGTTCAGAGGAATTATATGATATGATGCCCACGGCCACATTCTATCATCGCACCGCTCGCCACAGACAGGGATTTCATCCTCACACGTTGCGACCGGAAACGGTGCGTACAGTTAGGTATGAAAGGCACTTTATTCCGCGCACCCTCAGGCTGTGGAATGATCTCCCTGCTGTGGTTTTCCCAAGCGACTACAATATGGGGTTCTTCAAGAAGGGCATTAGAAGGTTTTTGCAGGGTCGGCAGCGCGAGTGTGACGCCCCTGGTGTTGCGCACGTCCATAGGCCCCGGTAACCGCTTCCCATCAGGTGGGCCGTGAGCTTGTCTGCCAACTGAGTGGTATAAAAAAAACTGAAAATTAGCTAGCCACATCTGCCGAAGGCCTGATGGCAAAAGGAGAACCCCAGCCAGACTGGATGCTGAAGGCGGAGGATCGCGTCACAGCACGCAGGCTAAGTCCAGCAGTAAACTAAAATTAATTGTTTGAAATAAATTTGTTATTGGATTTGGATGATTCTTATTGTATTGATGTAGGATAATTTCATTGTATCGGAACAAAACAATCGGAACAGTAGAAGTTAGTCATATTTAATTAAATATTTGCTAATACTGCCGGGTACACTCAATAGGCCGGTAAAAATCCGTAACCATGGGAGATGCAACGAAACTTTCTTAGGAACCATTAGGTAATTTGAAGTCAATAAGGTCGAAAATAGCTTGCACCGTTTTTATTATAATAATCATCACTTTGAGATTATGAAAACTTAAGCAAGCCATTTTCGACCTCATTGACTACAAATAGTACTTAATTTTATATCCACCTTCGTGATCAGCGTCATTTTAGATACCAAAAAACATATTTTTGAAGAATTGTAATCAGGGTCGAAAATTACTCATCATCAACCTATTCTAGTCCACTGCTGGACATAGGTCTCCCCTAATGAGCGCCCTAGCGCCCTGTCTTCAGCTTGCCGCATTCAGCATCTGCCCGCAGTCTTTCGCAGATCGTCATCACACCTGGCTGGAGGGCTACCTACACTACGTTTGCCGAGTCGCGGTCTCCACTGAAGAACACGTTTACCCCAGCGGTTGTCGGTTCTTCGCGAGATATGGCCGGCCCACTGCCACTTCAGCTTGCTAATTCTTTGAGCTATGTCGATAACCTTGGTTCTCTTTCGGATGTATTCGTTACGAATCCTATTCTTCAGAGAAACTCCGAGCATAGCTCTTTCCATAGCTCGCTGAGCGACTTTGAACTGGTGGACCAGCCCTACCATGAGTGTCCACGAATCAGCTCCGTAGGTTTTTACGGGTAGGACGCACTGATTGAAAACTTTCGTTTTCAAACACTGCGGTATGGATGACGAGAAGACCCGACGTAGTTTCCCAAACGCTGCCCAGCCTAGCTGGATGAGGATAAACAATTTTGAGGAGGCCAAGAGGAGGCTCTTGGCCTCCTTCTCAAAATTGTTTTTACCTAACTGCACAATCTGCCCGAACCTACTCAGAAACAATTTCAAGAAGGTGGCCATCCACGACGACCGGTCCCGGATCAATGTGGCCATTGATCATGACTTTGGTTTTATCCAAATACATGCCAAGACCGTCCAGCATCTCGGTTAGCTCCTCTAGCGACTCCGCCATTAAGACTATGTCATCAGCGAATCGCAGGTGTGAGATGTAGTCGCCGTTTATATTTATGCCCTTACCTTTCCGGTCCAGCGTCTTAAACATATCTTCCAATGAGCTCGTGAACAGTTTCGGGGATATGACATCCCCCTGTCTTACTCCTCTGCGCAATTGGATGGGTTTAGACTGCTGACCCTGTACTTGGACAATCATAGTGGCGGCTTCGTAAAGGCATCTCGTGCTGAGATGCCTTTACGAAGCCGCCACTCGACATAACGATAGTCTACTTGGCATCGCTGTAAGGATTCCAGAACAGCCCAAGTTTCGACGGAGTCAAAGGCCTTTTCATAGTCCACAAAAGCGAGACACAGGGGCTGATTATACTCTTCAGACTTCTGTATAATCTGCCTCACTGTGTGAATGTGGTCTATGGTGCCATATCCTCCGCGGAACCCAGCCTGTTCCGGTGGCTGGAACTCGTCGAGTCTCCTGGCGAGACGATTCGTGACCACTCGTGAAAACAGCTTATAGACGTGGTTCAGGAGTGTGATGGGTCTGTCGTTTTAAGGAGGGTCTTATCACCCTTCTAAAAAACGAGAACAACCAAACTCCCGCTCCACGCCTTAGGAGTTCTACCACTGTGAAGGACGGCGTTGAAGAGTTTCTGTAGCTCCTGTATGACAGGAGCTCCTCCTGCCTTCAGAAGCTCTGAAGTAATGTCGTCCTTACCGGGGGCTTTTCCATTTTTAAGCTGCCTCAGAGCTAACACGGTCTCGTCTTGATTGATATCAGGCAGTTCGTCGGTATAGTAGGTATAGTGGCGTGTCAGGGTGGCTCTGGAATCATGGACGTCTCGTCGAGGACGGGGAGCATGTGCAGTGTACAGGCGGCCATAGAAATCCTCTATCTCGGCGGAGATCTCCGGCTTCGACAATACGGTCCTCCCGTCATGCGTTTTGAGCTTCGTCAAATGGCTCCTGCCAAGCTGCTGAGTGAATACTTTGGACCCTCGGTTTCGCTCTATCGCCTCTTCAATGAGGCGCGTGTGTGTGTGCTCCGAAGGTCGCGCCGTACCATCTTCGCAATTTCCTTGTTAAGGTCTGACCTGTCTGACGAAGTCGCTTGGGTGGTTTCCCGTCTTCTTGCCATCAGCCCCAGAGTCTCATCCTCGGAGCAGTCGATGATCAGATCCGGTATTATATCTGTTGATCACTGAGACATCTTTGAATATGTGCTTGCTATCCGTCATGATGATGTCGATCTCATTTTTTGTGACAGCGTCGGGGCTTTGCCATGTCCACTTCCTTTGAGGCTGTTTCTTAAAAAAGGAATTCATTAAGAATAGTCCCTCTTTCTCAAGGAAATTGACAAGCATTTGCCCCCTGTAATTCCTAACTCCATAACCATGCGGGCCTATTCGGGATTCGTACCCAGACTGGGTACCCACCTTGCCGTTAAAGTCCCCCATAACAACGTTGAAGTGAGCCTTAGTGGTGTTGTGCAAGGCTTTGGATATGTCTTCATACATATCCTCCACTTCATTGAGTGTGCCGAGGTCGGTGCGTAGACCTGAATTACCTTCATGCTATACCGCTTAGATAGCCGAAGAATCAGGTATGCTACTCTGTTCGACATGCTGGAGATTTCTTGAACGTTGTTAGAGAGGGCCCTATTGACGAGGAAACCTAGGCCACCTTGGGATGTTTTATCACCCTCGTAAAAGTAGAGAAGATGGTCCGAGTCAAGGGTTACGGTGTCCTCTCCCTCTCTACGGACTTCGCATAACCCGAAGAGACATGGCATGACATGGCAGAACATGCCATTTAATGTTCTCTAACTCCACTTCCAACTGCGCTAGATGATGGTCAAGCCTCAGAGTGCGTCCGTTATACGTAGCCAGGGTCAGTTTCTGAAGCGTGTGGTAGCCTAATGTAGCCCAGGGATTCTTAGCAACCCCTGCCCCGCCGTTACCATGGCCGCTACCATGACCAGGGATAGCGAGGCGGCCGGGAACTAGGGGCCGTCTATTGGCTGTTTTCTTCATGGGGGGGTAATGCCCATAATCCCCACGCTGGGCAGGCGGGTTGGGGATCGCAGTTTGGTGGAGGGTTGTTCTGCGGGGGCGCTGCTGCCCGCCCCCGGATATATCCCTTAGTCGCCTCTTACGACACCCACGGGAAGAGTTGGGTGGTGCTATTCTCTTCTAGGCCGGCACCACACAGCCTAAAATTACTAGTACTTGTTTTTCGGTATCTCTGTGTGATGATTGTTATTAAAAGTTTCTACATCAAATGTTTTTAGCAATGCTTAATTGGTTTTACTGATACTCATTTGTTTTTACCATCGCTAATTTGTTTTACCTATGCTAATTCACTTTACCGATGGTCTTTTGATTTGACCATTGCTCATTCGTTTTTACCGTTGGTCATTTGTTTTTACTGTTGTTCATTTGGTTTTACCATTTTCAGTTTTATGTAATGGAAAAGTGCACAACTGGTTGGGCCGTGGAGAAGAATTTTCGATTGACATTCCCGATAGCACAACTAGTTGTGGCTGCCAGTTAATTGGCTGGGAAGTCTTTATTTTCTGTATAATATGGAACTATAACTTAAATACAATACCTTTGCACTTTGTTCCAAGGAACATTGTTCGCGTAATTCCGATATTCTTCTTAAAGCTTTATCTTGTGTTTCAACTAATACACTCTGTAAAGCAAAAATATAATTAACTTTGTTACGAATATATGTTTATAAGTGTGCGTATTATAATTAACTAGCTGACCCGCCCAAACTCCGTTACGCCTCAAAATCAAGTTATGTTGGCAACATTATCAGTTGAATTTATTTCGTGAATGTCTCCTTGTACCCCAGCGTTAAAGACCCGAGACGGCGTGAGGTTTTGGTCGGTTCGATTCCGATATAACCACCC
Organism: Cybosia mesomella; assembly: GCA_946251805.1. Lineage (NCBI taxonomy): Eukaryota > Metazoa > Arthropoda > Insecta > Lepidoptera > Erebidae > Cybosia > Cybosia mesomella. The sequence goes on along the minus strand of OX276390.1, from coordinate 18,986,802 downwards.
CCGGTGGCCGGCGTAGATCATGAAAATCGGTCCAACCGTTTTGGTGTTTATCCCGGTCACCACACTCATCACTAACACTACTTTCTTTTATATATATTCTATATATTTATCCTACCCTCGCTTTCGCATTTTCTCTTTCAAGCAATTTATAGTGTCGCGCAAGATCGCCATACTGTGTTCTATATTTAGTGTATCTTTCCTGTGTGCGTCGATATGCAGCATATAGTTGCTCCTTCGTTACCCGATCCAGACTTACTGCTCCACTAGAGAAGCCTCTTTCTTCCGCTTCACTAGCAGACACTTCCATATCAGACTAAAATGTAAAAATGAATTATTTTTATTAAAAAGATATATACATAGTAGTTAAGTCTCAAATAAATACACAAAAGTAACAACTTTCTTTACTCATAACTTTAACAAGCTAATGTTACAACTTACATACAGTACTGCAGTTGTGCTTTCCATTAAATTAGATACGATGGAGGAAACTAAAAAAGCACTTAGTAAGTATATGAAGCAAAATGGCAACCATTTTACTCACTTGTAAATGATACATAGAAGGAGTCTCATAACTTGGTAATCTGAATGACACATCACTAGCAAAGGAGCTGTTAGATAGTCTTCTTTGTTTTTGATTATCCTGTAAAAAATAATTAAAACATTAATATTAAAATAAATGTATTCGAAATCCCTTCGTAAGATAGTCAAAGATCTTCAAAATTGTATCCCATTTACTTGGCCATCGACTACATACTTTAAACAGATATAGCTGCAGGCCTGCAGTGGTAATATATGTGCACACAACTCTATGACTGAAAGTTTCTAAAAAGGAAGGCCTAGATCCGATCCCTGATTAACTTCAATGTTAACATTGTATGGTTCACTCTGTGTGAACTTATGTTTTGTAGGTTTTATGTTAATAATATGATTTATTATTGGAATATATTATTCAGGCTCTTACTTAGCTTACTAGCTTGTCATAAGGTTGTAAGTATAGGCCTGAACGACCAACTTAAGGCCATTAATTGTATTTTAAAATTCTAAAAGATGAGGTATTAGTCTTGACGGTGCCTTTCTATAATTGTAGCAGGAGTGGTATCTTACTTGAATTTGCCAGTTAAATTGGTTATCTGTGATAATTGGTTGCAGTAGGTACTTGCAGCAGTCATAGGTACTGCAAGTACCTGGGGTGTGTGTTGGGTAACCTCCTCGAGTGTCGCTCCGATTCCGATCCCGCTGCAGTCCGGGGGAAACGGAATCGGAGCGGCCGGTACACCCTGGGCTGCGGTCAATGGCTTCCCCTTCACCCCTTCATAGGGTTGGCATTGATCGTCGGCCAATACCCAACGTGGCGGGAACACATCGCTCTCCGTGCTCCTCTGCTTTCGGGGGGGACGGGATGGGCGATGCTGTTAGTGGTGGGATGGCCCAGGGTCAGCCGGGGTGCGAGGGATATGCTCTATGGGTAACCTTACACCCCGGCGTCTGAAGACCCAAGACGGCGTGCGGTTTTAGTCGGTGCAAGCCCGACATAACCGCCCCCGCTGGCCGGCGGGGGGGTATCCGAAGGGATTTCCGCACGACAAAAAAAAAAAAAAAAAAAGGTACTTGCAGTACCTAGTCTGCGGTTTACGACTTCGACTACGTTTTTTTTCTTTACGGTCTATGGTTGTTTTTTGTTTACACGTATCGTCGCCGTCCCCGCTAACCGTAATATCTCACTAAATGCCATTTTTACACTGAAGTAACTACCATATTTGTCGTTTCATTTTGAACAAAATCTGTCTTACATTCGTTTCTGTATCTTCAGGCGTAATGAAGCAATATATGTTCTCGCTAACTGTCATATCTACATCGGATATACGATTAATATGTAGAAGAGATTGGGTGACAGGAAGTAAGACTCTCAAGGGTCCGTCCTTTCACCCAAATTCTATATTAACCTGCATGAAATCTGAAACCCGGCTGTCACAAAAGACTTGAGCGCACCCTTACCAAGGACGAGTTCTGCGGGCACTGGTGACTTCAGTGTATGGAATATAATATGCCATACCGAAACTGATTTCATGAGCGACGGTAAAAGGACAATCCGAGGGATTCCTGCCATTAAAGCAGCGCTGAGTCAACGGAACGGATACGAAGTTCATAGTCTGTCCCAATTCGCTGACGAATAGTGCCATAGTTATCGCTTTACCTCTTCAATTGATGGAGGAGCAGTGATTGGCACGTTGGCGCAGACCAGATAGTGGTCAAAGGAACCCAATGGGGTTCGTAACGAAATACTTAATATAATAATAATTCGGTGATTCTTTTTTATTTGTATAGATTTATTAATATTTTTAAACCGAATACTGACGTCCTAACTAACAAATAAATAGAGGGAAGTTCTCACAAAGTGACCTATCTGCTTTAAACGAGTATATGCGTGACAACTTTGTGGCTACTACTAAAAGCTATAATAAAATGGTATTGAATCATTAATGAAGTCTAAAACAATGAATCTGCAGTGTTATGATTGTAACGCTAAACTGAAAAATGGTTGTCCTGGAAAACTATGAAAGCGAGATATCACGGTTAGCGGGGACGGCGATGATATTTGGTTCATTATAAAAGTTGAATTTAAAATAGAATTTCAGTGCTAGTATTGACTATTACGTAAACGTAATTTATATATATAATAAAAGCAAAAGTGATGTTATCAAGTTGAATTTAAAATAGAATTTCAGTGCTAGTATTGACTATTACGTTTAGAATAATTTATAATCTGTTGTATCAAGGTTTCCTGATGGTCCTAAGACGAGACTTACAAGTATATCATGGGAGGAAATGTTATAGTCCGTTGCTTCTGAAGGTGACTGCAGTGGTTGTACATGAGTAACATCTTGAAAAGGTTTCTGCTGATTGTTCAGTGGCGCTTGTGACTTAGCTGATTGAGAGTCTGAAAAAGAAGAATATTTTGTATCCTCTGAAAAATAATAAAACAAGTAAGTTGTACGAGTGAAATTTAGGACCTAATCTAACTTTTTCACAACTCTACATCTATTTGTAGCAGGGAGACAAATGAGTCATGCTGTCACCAGAACGCTTCGAGCCAATAGAGCATAAAAAAAATAGTCTGTTAACTTTTTTCGATTTAAAATCATAAATGATTTAGATAAGCATTAGAACACATATATGACATTAAATTCTTTTAAACCTGGCTTCCGTCATATCCAGTATCCGAATCCTTACTCTGTATTCACAATCTTAGATTAGTGTAAAACGAGATAAGTTTTTTTGTTAAAAAGCTAACGTTCATGGGCGGTATAGGCTGTTTCGTTCTGGTGTATTTTTAGTAAGGCGTAGGATCATCAGAGCTAGTAGAGCTGGAGTAGATGGGTCGTTTAGTGAACCCCTGGTGTTGCAAGAGTTTATAGACATTGTGATTGCTTAAAAAAAAGAGGGACAACCGGACAACAAACATAAAAAAAAATTAATTAAAAGAAAACATTGTGATGCTTTCTCTCGACAGATAACAGAAACCTATAAGAGATTTTCTGAGTAGAAGTTTCAATGATTATATGTTAAATTTATTTTTAGACAGTATAAACAGCTTAACAAACCCAAATGCCAATCTGACCTTCATGAGTCGAAATTGCGATAAAGACGTCTAGGAAGGAAGATATTATTGCCAACATTGGACTCGAAGATGAAATTGCGAGCAACTGGAATTTAGCACGGATAGCCTGCAAAGTACTTATATAATAAGCGTGTCAGGCTGGTTTATTTTACAGACCTAGATCTACCTTATCAGGTTTTAGGAAATATGTTTCAAGAGTTTTTCCAGTTTCTCAGCCAGTTGTACTAAGGGACTCATATTTTATTTTAACTGGTCGAGAATCTAATTGTATTAGGAATCTGTATCTCTAATCTGTATTAGGAATAGGAAATTGGAAAATAAACAAATCCTTAAAATAAACAAGTAACAAAGCTACTGATGACCCAAAAAAACTAGACACAGGCCTAATACACTGCAAAATCATTGGTGACATTCTCAAACTATGATGTAATAATCTACCTGTCCTGCTGGAAATGCAACATATAATGACAATCAAACATCACGCTACAGAACTAACCAGAATCAAGCTACCATTACGTGCAGCATAAAATAAGCGACATCAATATTATCTGAAATGTAGGTACTACCCACTTAAACACTAAACAACACGCATTTTTTTAAGTTCTTGGGTGCTGATTGCTTATGAAAAGAATGTCTTGGATAAACAGGATAAATCACATAAACTGAACAAATCTAATCGGCCTTACTGGCCAACCAATAATTTCCCGGGCATATTCATCTATTAAATGGCACCTCGGTGTCGGTTATGTTGACCGGCAATACACCGAGGATATACTTTCTCCTCTGTGGAACTCCACTATTATAGAGTGGAGGTCCAGAGAGGAGAAAGAGTATTTTCTAGAGTCAGGCACAAAAGCCTCTGCTAAATCAAGATAGTCTTTCTCATGGCTAAATTTCGCAGAACTTCAAAGATCTTATTACCAAAATCTTGACTCGAAGAATAGAATACGTATGGCTTGGTCGCCGGATGCTTGACGTTGAGTTCCGGTATATCTCATATACAACTTTGGTGTAGTGCTACCTTTGTAGTGTACTCTCTGTGTTAATATTAAGCTGTTCGCTGCGTTGAGCAAATTAATAAATCAACGCTAAGTGGATCACCCGTCATATGATTGTCCGTGTCACGGAACTATGGATCCTGTTTTTGGCCTAAAGATTGTTGTGGAGAAACATGAACCAAGAATATTTCTCTGCGTGCCTATTTCTGGACAAACAGACCTTCGCTGTTGCTCGTGTGATAATCTAGTGGGCACTGAGGTCCAAACGGGTTCCAGAATCTTGAGAGAAAGCGGATTGGTGCGACACTGGTGAATATGTGGAAGAAGGCGTTTGAGAAAGGCAGTCTGAAGCTTCATGTAGATTGAATAATTTTCGTATAACTAAATAATAAATATTCTACGAAGTTCTACACTGCTATCTAGACCCAAAGTAAGTAAAGCTTAACTAGCTTGTGTTATGGTTCCTAGAATGCGGATATACATACTTGGATTTTTTTTTTGTAAATACTGACATAGAAACACCCAGACCAATGCAAATATTCATGCACACAAATACTATTCGCACTGAGCGGAAATCGTACCCGCGACCTCTAATAGACCCTACATCAGTCTGTATAGACGATGACTTTGTCAAGTGTAAAAAACTATCATAAGCCTATCGTTTTACACAGAAGTGAAGCGTAGCCAAGTCTAAGGCTACACAAGCAGGAGCTGCGTGTCTCGGAGATGAATATGCTGCGGTGTGTGTGCGGAGTTATGAGGAGAAATTGCGCGAGGATTCCCGCATTCGTGCTAACATCATTTCCGAGACATTGCGAATGAACTGCAGGATAGTCACCCTTCGCTGGTGCGACGTTTTGCGGGTGATGAGTAGTGCTCGCGACTCCAGTATTTGTCACAATACTGGAGGCACATAAATCGAAGGCAATCCACCAAAAGAAATGTGGGCAATATCCCATGGTCTACCATACAAGAGAAATATACCACTATCCCAAAATGCACAATGTGAAGATCCATAATGCCACAGAGATGAAGATTCAAAACCGGCTAAAGCAAGGGGACATTGCCCCAACCCAATTTCCCAACCCTACCATGCTTACCGACTTCCGACCTATCTCAATTCTTCCTATCATGTCTAAGGTTCTCGAAAGTGTTGTCTACGATCAACTGTCTAGATACCTCTCCTCTAATAGCCTGCTAAGTCCATTCCAATCTGGCTTTCGCCGTGGTCATAGTACTGTAACAGCTCTAGTTAAAATAACTGATGACATAAGGCTGGCCATGGAGAATAAGCAACTCACAGTTTTGGTTTTATGGACTTTAGCAGTGCCTTCAATTCTGTTGATTTTGACATCCTTCGGGGAATCTTAACATCTCTTAATGTTTCTGCTTCTGCAACTGCATGGTTCAAGTCTTATCTTCAGGGACGCTCGCAATCTGTTCGTATCAATGAGGACTCTTCTGATTGGTGCGACAAGTCGCAGCGGGCGTCCCTCAGGGTGGCGTTCTTTCTCCTCTTCTTTTTTCCGTTTTTATAAATGCCATTACTAAGGTACTTACTTCACACTATCATCTCTATGCAGACGATTTGCAGTTATACCGACACTTTGGAGCCGATGAGCCGATTGCCGGGGGCCGTGGCCGCCATCAACAGTGACCTAGCAAACATTAACTCTTGGGCCAAATCTTTTGGATTATTAGTAAATCCACATAAATCACAAGCGATCATTACTGGTGGTAGATATATGCTTGGCCTTCTCGATCACAATTCCATACCTCCAATTATTTATGGCTCTGTGGCCATCAACTATTCGAAGAGTGCTAAAAACTTGGGCGTGTTCAACGACTGTTATCTCTCTTGGGATGTTCACATTGCAGAGGTGAGCCGGAAGGTATACTACTCGTTTCAATCTCTCAAACGTCTTCAGAAGTTCCTTCCTCTTCAAACTAAAGTTACTCTTGCACAATGTCTTCTTCTCCCACTATTAGACTATGCTGATGTCTGTTTTCTCGATGCTTCGGAGGATCTCCTGAACAAACTTGAACGCTTGCAGAATTTGGGGATTCAGTTTGTGTTCGGTAAAATTCGATCAGGTTTCTGAATTTCGGAAAAGACTGAACTGGCTCCCTATTCGGCAGCCTCGTAATACTCATATCTTATCTCTTCTCTATACTATCCTTCACAGCTCTTATTCTCCAAATTATCTGCGGGAACGTTTTGAGTATCTCGTAGCTCAGGGCAAACCCTGTCGTCTTTCCTCCTCCCTTCTACTTCATACTCCTGCACACAGCTCCAGCTGTTATGATGGGTCCTTCACTGTACGGGCTGTTCGACTATGGAACTCACTATCGCACCATATTCGAGACAGTAGCAGTCTGGACATCTTCAAAAGAAGAACTAAAAAACATTTCCTCTTACAATGTTAAAGTATAAATATGTATGTATATAACGTATTTATATATATTATATATAACTATGTTTAAAATATAAATATATGGATGTAGGTATATTATTTTATTTTACATATAGTATATTATATTTACTTTTTGAATGTATAATTTATGTATGTCTATTGATTTACTTTTGCCATCTTTCGTTTATGTATACTTTTTTTATTTGTACACTTTGCTTCCCTCTGTTATTTTCTTTTTTCTACCTCTACTGCTCAAAGGTTTGCTGGTAGAGAACTCTTTTAGAGTTAAGCTCGCCTTTGTACATAATTTATTTTAATTGTAAAACATTTATATCTTTCTCTTTTTTGTGTACAATAAAGAATTAAGAATTAAGGACATTATAACAATATAAAAAAATACGTCCAGCAAATGAGGATATATGTCCTCACTGGAAGACACACTCAAGCTATCATACCTTTCAATGCAGCTGCTTATAGCCGATGCTGACTTACAGTCAGTATTCACTTAGGCATTTTCTTGTCACATTGTGTAATCCAGACAGGAATCTGGATTAATGAGGCTCAACTTTATACCTATTAAACAAAAGGTAGATCTCTAATGTACTGTATTTGACCCATAACCTTAAAAATGGATGTGTCTAACTGGAAGCTTTTATATAATTGTTATCCTTAAATAACACCTGTAATGCATGGCTAGCTAGCATTATTACAATACTGTAGATTAGCATAAGCCAAATGGCACTGGGCCACAAAAACAAAATACCAGGTCCCAGAATTGTTCAATTGCTTACAATCAATTATACCTACTCATTCATGGTCAAGAGACATGTTTTTATTTTCCCTATATGCCCTAGGAGGTTTAAAAAGTATGTGGTGCCTCATGATGGAGAATCATTAAAATAACACTGCTGTAGATGAATGTGTTTTTCCTTGTTTGAGCGCATCAGTCAAATACAACAGAGTCAATTCAAATACTTCTAGGTTAGATATAAAAAATGGTATACATTAGATCTTGCTATGATGTTAAAAGTTAGATGTTTAAAAATATTACATGTAATATGCAGGTGAAGCCGTATTCAAAACCTAATAGGATATAAAATCAATCAAACTAGCATATGTGCATGTGTTTATAAGATATAAAGCTCATAAACTTTCCATTTCTAAGGAAAGCTATGAGTATGTGGATGGATGTACATAATTCTTGTAAAAAAACTTCTACAAAATAAAACCCATAAACTTTTCATGACTATGGAAAAGCTATGAATATGTGATTGGATGTACATAATTATGTTGTTATTGAGTAACACCCGTACGAAGGTTGTAAATTTTCTTAATTGTATACATGAAAAGGCCCTATTTACAACAATAGACTAGCCCACTATTATAGTACTAAGGATATAGTAGATGAAATATTTTATTTTTATTATTGTACCAACTATAAGCAAGTTGTCTTATTTTACTAAATATGAAAGGTAAATGCAACAATAAAACAGGTCAATATCTGGTAACAGAGTGCAAGAAAGGCCTAACCAAACATTTTTATAAAACATAAGATGGCCTATTCACCCTAAAATGGTTGAAGCTGTATAATAGAAAAAAAATATTTAAGCAAACTTTTTTTGCCCACTTTAGGATGGCTATCGATCATCTAACAAATTTTTGGTAAAATATTAGTTACACTGTTCTTCAACTTACAATATTTCTACCAATATTCTGTGTTTACAATCTGAACTTGATAGTTATAAAACTAGTCAATTGAAAATATTTTTAAATCTACCCTCAACATATTTGGCATTTTATCATTCATTCAATCTGTCAATCCAATGTCATCTGACATCTGGAAAAGTATTGCCGCATATTTAAATTACCCCAATGGAAGGGGAAAATTCAACATTGCCTGGCGGTGATTCCCAGAGCTCCAATGAGGATAATATTACTAGAACAATAAGTGAATCTCAGTCACCAAAGACCCCAGTGCATCCTAAAACCAACTCCCAAGACTCAAATAGAAAAGTCTATACCCAGCAAGTTTTCCACAAAGGTTTATTCCAAACAAGACCGAGAGCAGCTTCTCATTCTGAAATACAAAGCTCTACACCAATCATTGATCTAGATGAAGTTGAAAATTCAACCCAGATATCAACACCTTCACAAGCTGCTATACCTACCAGACCAACCTGGCAGAAAGTTCCAATGCCTAAAACCAACAAACGCAAGAGAATTTCAGATTCACCACCTCAACAAGTAGCTACAGAAACCCAAAACATGTTCTCTATCTTACCAACCGATACTACTGGAGATAACAAAAACCCAGCTAAAGTTACCAGACCTCCACCACTCATACTATATGGTATAGAAGATGTGAACAAGCTAACCGAAGCAATAGAAACAGTTCTAGAAAAGAGACAATACTCTTTAAAAATCATCACTAGAAACCAATTAAGTGTGAATTGCATCTCTGTTGACCCATACAAAAAACTTCTAAGCCTGGTAAGGGAAATGGGTCTTATTGGCCACACCTTCACAAGAAAGGAAGAGAGATGTTACAGAATCGTAGTAAGAAACCTTCATCATACCACACCACACGTTGCCATCATTGAAGCATTTGAAAATACAGGCAACAAAGTTCGTGGAGAAATAATTAATGCCAGAGGAGGACCCGACAAAAAGCCTACCTCAACATTCTTCATTAATCTAGAGCCTAGCCCAAACAACATAGCCGCCAAAGACATCAAATACATCTACAACACTGCAGTCGTCATCGAGGATCCTAAAAAGAAAAATACAATTGTCCAATGTACCAAATGCCAGCAATACGGCCACTCCAAGAACAATTGTATGGGGCCATAACGCTGCGTTAAATGCGCAGAGCAACATAAAACAAGTGACTGTACTAAAAAAGATCGCACCACCCCAGCGAAATGTGCGTTGTGTTTTGGAGAGCATCCCGCAAATTATAAAGGGTGTGAAGTTTACCGCGAAATCTTTAAAAGGCGAAATAGTCAGTTCTCACACGCTAGAAGACAAAACCCGACTTCGGTCCCTTCGGCTCCATTCCCATCGGACACTAAGTCATACCTAGAGCTATCTACGGACAAACTGATAGGAAGTCAGAAGACCTACAATGAAAAATATACACAAAATCAACACAACAGAGAAAAACAAACACCATATCATCGGACCTACTCGGAAGTCGCTGGTTCTCAAAACATCAAAAAACCTAAGCGGCATGAGGTAACCAACCAAAACTCTGAGTCTAGATTACACACACAACCTTTATGGAAATCTTCTGAGCCAACACATCACACTACAAATGATGGATCTCTCAAGCTAACTCAAGTTATCCAAGACCTAATGACCAAGCAAACAGAAAAAATGGACATGCTGTTCACCCTAATGAGCTCACTTATGGGACTCATTACGACACTCGTCGAAAAACTAACGTAATGCTCTCATTAAATATTGCGACATGGAACATTGATGGACTTGCACCGAAGATTAATGAAGTGGAAGTCTTTCTGGAAACCCATAAGATTGACATACTCTTAATATCAGAATCACATTTTACCTCTAGAAGCTCGGTCAATATAAAAAACTACACAATTTATGACACCAAACATCCGGAGGGAGCAGCGCGAGCTAATGGGGGAACAGCTCTGATCATACGATCATCCCTAAAACACCATGAGCTAGCGGAATACCGGACGGAACACCTACAGGCGACCACAATTGCAGTAGAAGGAAAAGCAGGCACTTTCATCATCTCTTTGTATTGTCCACCCAAGCACAAACTTAAGAAAGAGCAATGGACGCACTACTTCCAAACACTTGGCCCTAGATTTATCGCTGGAGGTGACTGGAATGCCAAACATCCCCACTGGGGCTCAAGATTAACAAGTCCACGAGGGCGCCAACTAAAATTATCAATTGAGTGCAACAATCTAACAACACTATCTACGGCTGAACCAACACACTGGCCCACCGACGAAAACAGACTGCCCGACGTCATAGACTTCTTCATCTGCAAGGGCATGTCACAATACTTCTCTTCGACTAGCTCCTGTCTGGATGGATCCACAGTTCACACTCCTGTACTCCTAACAATAAGTACAGTCCTATTAGAGTATGAAAGAACACCAAAACTGTACAACAGGCATACTGATTGGGATTCCTTCCGCGACATCATCGACAAAAAACTTAACCTCAGAATCTCTCTGAAATCACCTGATGATATAGAAACAGCTGCAACCCAGTTTACAAATTTAATTCAAGTCGCATGCTGGTCAACCACTCCCGATAAGTCCTGCAAAAAACTCAAACACAACTCAGTCCCATGGGAAATAAGAAATAAAATCCAAGAAAAAAGACGACTTCGCAGAGTGTGGCACAACACTAGACACCGTGAAGACAAACAAGCATATAACAAAGCGATTAAGGAACTGAGGGAACTGTTAAGAAATGCCAAAAACGAAACCTTAGCACAGCGACTAGAATCATTAACAGCGACCAAGTCTACAAATTATTCCTTCCTATGTGGAAGGCAACGTTAGACTTAGACCAGCCAAAATACACCAGACCACCCCTCAAACTAGAAGGTGGTATGTGGGCTAGAACTCCACAACAAAGAATAGATACCTTTGCAAACCACCTAGCTAAGGTATTCCAACCCAATGAAGGCATTGGCAATGACTCTGACATAGATGACATACTGAATCAGGACTTCCAGTTAGATATTCCTATAAAATATACAACCCCACGAGAGATATTTAAACTCCTATCTCGACTTGACAACAGAAAATCCCCGGGATTTGATTATATTACCAAAGAGGTTCTTCTTCAACTGCCAAGAAAAGGGATAGTCTTCCTCACGATCCTTTTCAATAGTATTATGAGAGTAGGTTACTATCCAACCATATGGAAAATCTCCCAAATCATAATGATCCCCAAAGATGGAAAACCGATCCACGAAGTTGGCTCATATAGACCAATTAGCCTCCTACCTATTACCTCTAAGCTTTTTGAAAGGGTTCTGCTAGTAAGAATCCTTAAAACCATGCAGGAAAAATATGTAATCCCAGACCACCAATTCGGATTCAGACAGAAGCACGGCACTATAGAACAGGTGCACAGAGTCGTTGACCATATAAGAAAGACCCTAGAAAATAAGGAATATTGCTCGGCAGCTTTCCTAGACATACAACAGGCGTTTGACAAGGTCTGGCATAAGGGACTACTCTGCAAGGTCAAAACCCTGCTACCCCACGCGTACTTCGAGCTACTAAAATCTTATATCTCTGGAAGAATATTTCAAGTTAAAGATGGCGAATACACCTCCAGGTTTCACGAAATAGAAGCGGGAGTACCGCAGGGATCAGTACTGGGACCAGTGCTGTATACTATCTTCACATGTAACCTACCAGAATCACCAGCTGTAGTAACTGCCACTTTCGCAGATGACACTGCCATCCTTGCAAGCAGTAGTAATCGCAGCACCGCCTCTCAAATCCTCCAACAAGAGCTAGACAAAATAGAGCAGTGGTTAAAAAAGTGGCGGATAAAACCCAGTGCCACAAAGTCTACTCACATCACGTTTGCATTACGCCCAGGAGACTGTCCTCCCGTATACCTAGGAAACGCTACATTACCGCACAAGGACTCAGTGAAGTACCTGGGTATGCACCTGGATCGGAGACTCACCTGGAGAACACACATACAAAAAAAAAGAGAAGAATTGAACTTGAAATCTCGAAACCTCCATTGGTTGCTCGGAAGAAACTCAGTACTGAGTATAGACAACAAACTCCTTGTATATAAGGTCGTACTGAAGCCTGTCTGGACATATGGCATCCAGCTCTGGGGATCCGCATGCAAATCCAATGTCGCAATTATACAGAGAGCTCAGAATGGCATTCTGAGAAGTTTGGCAAATGCTGCATGGTTCCTAAGGAATAGTGAACTGCACGAAGAGCTCAAGATAAATACAGTCAGCGAAGAAATAAAGATATTCTCAGCCACCTACAAACAGCGAATAGCTATGCATCCAAACCCCTTGGCTGTAGAACTCACGAGTATAAACTACGCCAAGCGGCTAAAAAGGAACCACATAATCGAGCTGGATTCGTGACTGAATGAGGAAGAGATCAATGGATCCTTTCCCCACACACCTGTGTCATACACATCTGCTCATAGTTGATAAAAAAAAATGGGACTGATCGCAGATTAAAGTAAAAAAAAAAAAAAAAAAAAAAAAAAAAAAAACACTGTTCTTACACTACCAGCCTCATACTATGTGATGACTTAAGAGATAGCAGTATAAAAAATTCCTGTAAAATGCTCAGATGACGGTTTTCAGTCATCGAATACATTTTTGGTAAAATATTAGTTAGGCCATTCTTATGCTACTAACCATATTATAGTTGACATAAATTCAAACTTACCATTATCACCAATGGAGAACAGATCACTGTTTGTTATGTCAGAGATGCTACTAGACGCAGATGTGACAGCAGCCTGTAAACATCAGTCATATTTCTTACTAGAAATCCATGTTTATGACAGCATAACTAGATTAGCCCAACAATTATGATAACTGAATGTATTTAGTTTATTTTAAATGGGGAGACACCATTAAGTAGGGAATAAATCATTAGTGAAAATATGCAAAGCTATTTAATTAACGGTGTGGTCATTCATTTACAGACGGCGAACGTAAACTATAAAATCATTCCAAAGAAGGTCACTTATGAAGTAATGTGTCAACACTAGTAAACGTAATCTTAAGATACTCATAATACCTGTGCAGCCTGAGCAATTTGCTGAATCCTTTGAGGAGACGATTTCACCTCTTCAGCCAGTATAACCTTTAGTTTTTTGAACATCTTCACTTGGTTTTATGGATACTATTACCATCACAACTTCATTGATCAATATTGTTGTTAGACTACAGAATTATTTAACCCTGCTTATTACCTATAGATGTGAGACTTTTAATCTATTTTTTATTATGACAGCAGTAAATGGCAATCGTATAAAACTAAGGATCACACGACAATTACTTAAACATGTAAAATATCAAGTTATTGAGACAACAGGCGTAGCAATACAACATCTTATAGCATAGTTTAGCTAGACTTATCATGACATCACAGAGTACTTGAAACATGACATGGGAATTGACATTCATGACATGACGTGACCGCGTAGCAGTGTTGCCAATGTCAATTTGCTGAATTACCTAAAATCAAGCACAAATTCCCTACATTTTTATATTAACATTAACTTATCATTCAACACAGACCTCGCATGGCAGTAGGTACAACGTTTGATTGCTACACCCAAAGCTACAAAAGAGCTCACTGCTTCGATTCCCACTATGCAAATATATGCATGAATGTCTAAATGCTTGGTCTGGGTGTTTCTTCAAGTAATATTATGTTTGTATGTAGTTGAGATTGAGAATAATGGAATAAGCCAGGACGTAGATTCTTCATCGCATTTAAAGCTAAGTTTTTACTCTTTATTAATTAGACTAGTACTATAGGGTATTCCCTGGGTAACTGTCTTTCGACCCACACTTTCGATCCTAAATTCACTACTTTTCATAAAAATACTTTATATCATTACGTAGAATCCAAATTGAGGGAAGGTGATATCAAAGGAGCCTCTAGATTATTGTTCAGAAGCGACGTACTGGCACCTTGCTCTCCAGATACTCTTGCAGATCTGAAGAGCAAGCATCCAACGCCAGTTGATAACCTTTTCTTTCCCGATCCTCCAAATTCTGACACTGAATTTTTGACTGTATCAGCCAAGGACATGCAAACTGCTGTGGGCTCCTTCCGGAGTGGTTGTGCTGGCGCCTCGATGGCCTGACTCCTCAACACCTCAAAGACCTCCTGAGTCCAGGCGTCGATTATGTTGGCGGAGCACTCTTGAAGGAGCTCACAGGTTTACTGAACCTCATGCTATCCAGCAATGTGGACGAAGGCATCATCGATATTCTCTATGGCGCCAATTTATGCGCATTGCGGAAAAAAGATGGCGGCGTTCGTTCCATTGCCGTAGGATCTACTTACAGGCGTATGGCAGCCAAACTGTGCTGTAAATTTTACAGTGCAGATATACCCACCAAATTCCAATCTCTACAGCTCGGTTTTGGGTCTAAAGGGGGTTGTGAGGCTGCTGTACATGCCCCGACAAAGTACCTTGACTGCGACGAAGGAGAGGTCATTCTTAAGGCTGAATTGAAGAATGCCTTTAATTCAGTTAACAGGGACACTTTGTTGACACAGGCCAAACTGGAAACACCCAAATTTTCAAGTTTCTTTGGCAGTGCTACAGACACCCTTCAAAATTACTCTTTAAGGAAAATGTTTTAGATTCAGCGGTCGGGTGTGAACAAGGTGACCCTCTTAAGCCCCTCAATCTCAGTTTATCAATACATTCAATCATTAAGCAGCTAAATTCAAAATTTAACATCTGGTATCTAGATGACGGTACTCTAGTAGGTGTTATAGATACAACACTTAAAGATCTGGCTTTCTTGAAGCAAGAATTTAAAACTGAAAGAAGAAGAATTTAAAATTTTATTGGTTTAGAACTAAATTCCTCAAAATGTAAAATTTTTCTTAACGATAACGTTAACAGTTCTTTGGCAATCTCAAAATTTAATGCTTTGGCTCCAAATTTAGAAGTTTTGCATAAAAGTTCTCTTCGGCGCCTAGGGTCCCCGATTCTAGAAGAAGCCTATGATTCCTTCGTTGAGGAAAAGATACAAAATTTTAATGAAGTTTCGGACCGACTCCTCTAAATTAATTTACATTCAGCATTTACTATCGTTCGATACTGCCTTTGCGTCCCAAAATTCACACATGCTTTACGATCATCACAACTTTTCAAAAATTCGGCACTTTTAGGCAAGATGGACAAAAATATTCAAAATACTCTGTGATTTTTTTTTAATGCAGATGTAAACGACGGATCGTGGCTGCAAGCGACCCTACCGGTTCACTGTGGTGGGCTCGGTGTTCGTAAAATTACCAATGTAAGTTTACCAGCCTTTCTATCTTCGATCCATGGCACAGAAGATTAGTTCTTCTGTGCCATGGATCGATCCAGGAAAATTTTAATACCCACACTGGTTAATTCTGAAGTGCCAGGCAAAATCGAAGCTATAAATGCTTGGAAAATGGCTCGCCCCAATACTGATTTGCCCACCAACCTATTCTCCTAGAGACAATGGGACAGGCCGCTTTGCAACATGACAAGGCAGACTTAATTAACACTTCTTATAATATTGCAGAGCGCGCTCGCCTTTTGGCTGTGGGGGAATGGGAGTCTGGTGTCTGGCTGCAGGCTCTTCCATTGCCCAACATAGGCACTATGTTGGACGACACGACATTCAGAATTGCAGCTTGTCATCGTTTGGGTGCTCCTTGTGTCTCTCCTCATCGCTGTCACTATTGCGAAGCAGCTTGCCTTGGAAGTTGGGTAGGCCTTTGGTGTGGGACGCAACTTGTGTCGACACCCTCGCGCCTTCTCATCTTTCAAGTACGGTGGGCTGCGCTTGTGCTGCTGCGGCCTCTGCGGAGACCCTCAAACGGCGCAAATATAATAATTTAGTCAGTTATTATATTTTTGAGCCGTTTGGTGTCGAAACTCTTGATTCGTGGGGCCCGAGTGCACGGTCGCTTTACAAAGAAATCGCTAAGCGACTGGTCGACGCTTCGCGTGACCAAAAGGCTGGCTTTTTCTTTGCGCAAAGAATTGGCATTGCCATCCAACGTGGCAATGCTGCCAGCCTTTTGGGTACGTTACCAGTCGACATCGATGGGGAGGAATAATTCTTTGACACCTAAACTTTTTACTTTGTACATACTCTTTTTTAGGATGTAAATAATATTGGTGAAACATACGGGCTGTTCCCGGCCATCTTTACGCTAGATGGCGCTGAACTTCAAAAATTACAGTTTATTGTGTTTCTTTCGTAATTTCAGCATTATTAAGTCGAAGAAGAGGTATCGGCGACACTAGGATATCACACTTAATTTAACTTAATCGAATTATTTTTTGAAATCCAACCAATTTTCAAAATTGATGTATTTTTTGATTACAGGGTCGTTTACACACGACTATTCGTGTGTAAACGACCCTGTAATCAAACGTGAGCGTTTATTTTCTATTATGTATTCATTAAAATTGTGTCTGTGGGGATAGGCAGAACTAAAGAAATATCAAGAATATTAAAATAATAAAAGTTCTTTCGGGTGTAAACTATTAAATTTTGTAAAAAAAATTATGTGTATACAAACAAGTGCGAGCGACAATTAACATTTTTAATTACTCACATAACTACGAAAAGTCAGAGGTGTGCGCCCGGGGCGACTGGGGATCGAGCTCGAGACCTCGTCTCAGTATCTTAGTTACTAGGGCGGGCGATTTTTTGTCGAATTTCGCAAATTCCTCAGACAGTACGAGTCCCAGAGGGACGGTGGAGGCGTCGGGAGACGCGCGTCGTCAGCGCGCTCACAATGGTGTTATCTACACTAATATTATAAAGAGGAAAGATTTGTTTTAGGTAGATTCCGATGAGGGGTGTGTGTTGGGTAACCTCCTTGAGTGTCGCTCCGATTCCGATCCCGCTGCAGTCCGGGGGGAACGGAATCGGAGCGGCCGGTACACCCTGGGCGGCGGTCAATGGCTTCCCCTTCACCCCTTCATAGGGTTGGCATTGATCGTCGGCCAATACCCAACATGGCGGGAAGACATCGCTCTCCGTACTCCTCTGCTTTCAGAGGAGACAGGATGAGCGATGCTGTTAGTGGTGAGATGGCCCAGGGTCAGCCGGGGTGCGAGGGATATGCTCTATGGGTAACCTTACACCCCGGCGTCTGAAGACCCGAGACGGCGTGCGGTTTTAGTCGGTGCAAGCCCGACATAACCACCCCCGCTGGCCGGCGGGGGGGTATCCGAAGGGATTTCCGCACGATAAAAAAAAAAAAAAAAAGGTAGATTCCGATGAAGGGCACGCCGCAATAGCGGCGGTAAGGCCCATCATGGAGGATTGGCTGGAGAGGCGACACGGAAGTCTCTCCTACCGACTGACGCAGGTGATCTCAGGGAAGGGGTGCTTCGGGGACCACCTGCATCGGATCAGGAAGGAGCCAACGCCTGAGTGTCATCACTGCGACGCGAGCGAGGACTCAGGGCTGCACACGCTGGCGGACTGCCCGGCGTGGGAGGCGCCGAGGCGTGACCTCGTGGCAGCCATCGGGGTGGGAGTCCTCTCGCTCGGCAGCATGATTGCGGCAATGGTGCGGAGCGCGAGCGCGTGGGCCGCCGCCGCCTCCTTCTGCGAGCATGTAATGCTCGCGAAGGAGGTGGCGGAGCGCGCCCGGGAGAGACTTAGAACTCTCCCGGTCCGCCGAGCCCGCAACTTGCTCGCCGCGCGTCGCAGGCAACTCAGGCGCCGGAGGTCGCTTAACGACCTCCGTCCTCCATGAGCGCAGGCCTGGGGGTGGCGGGTGAGGCCACCTGTCACCCCAGCAGAAGCAGGCCGGGACGGTGGGGCGACTAGCGCCCCTCCCCCAAACCGGGGCAAGACGGGGACACCGTGGTTCCCAAACCCGAGGGGGCCATCTCGAAACCGGAGATGGCACAGGGTCAGTCGGGGTGCGAGGGATATGCTCTATGGGCAACCTTACACCCCGGCGTCTGTAGACCCGAGACGGCGTGCGGTTTTAGTCGGTTCAAGCCCGACATAACCGCCCCCGCTGGCACGCGGGGGGGTATCCGAAGGGATTTCCGCACGATAAAAAAAAAAAAAAAAAAAAAGGTAGATTCCGATGAAATCGATCTACCTATTGGTTTCTTGACTACTGTCAAATTTAAAAAAAAAATCTTCATATGAGGTCTAGTTATGACCCCCTGAGTCCGAAATGACCACTGGTCAAAAAGTTTATATATATATATATATGTATGTATGTTTCCACTTCCCAAAATTTGCGGCACTCTCACGGTCGCATTTTTGCCCCGATCGCTTACAAACTGCGGTCAAAAATTGCTTGGGTGTAAACTTAGTTTAAGTTCGTGAACGGGTGGAATTCGGCCTAAGGGGACGGTAGGGCCTCACTTTTTGTGAAATCAGTTTTTCCTCAAAATTTCACGTTCCATGAAAGATATTCGAACCGTTCTAATTTTATCCCATAGTATACATGAATACCAACAACTTTTAATTATAAACCTATAAGATTAAAACTTTATCTAAAAGTGGAGGGGGGAAAAACCAAAAATTTTTGGGAAAAAAATCATAACTTCTAACCGGTGAACATTCTTGCCGTCGGAAACATTTTTAATCGATAGGCCATTTTTAAGTCTAAAATAAATGTCTGAATAGTTTTTCGCTAAAAGTTAAAGTTTTCGAGAAAAAAAACTTAAACATGTTAAAAAATAATATTAATTGGTTCACGAAATCTACTGTTTGAAAAATTTATAAAAAACTAAATTTTTTGGTAATCCGCGTGGAAATGTGTGAAAATCCGGGATAACTGGAGTCAGGTGGTGACAGCTGCGAAGGGCTGGTTCGTACCAGTTTCTACAAGTGTCACAAACCACGAGCACCTTGCGTAAGTTCGGATTTACAAACAAAAATTTAACTAGTCAAAAAAGTGAAAATCAGGGGAAGTACCCCGAAACTTGTGAACACTGCTGTGATGTTACACACCGGTACCTTTTTTTTTAGTTTTTTTTTTCGTGCGGAAATCCCTTCGGTTTCCCCCCTCCGGCCAGCGGGGGCGGTTATGTCGGGCTTGAACCGACTAAAACCGCATGCCGTCTCGGCTCTTCAGACGCCGGAGTGTAAGGTTGCCCATAGAGCATATCCTTCGCACCCCGACTGACCCTGGGCCATCTCCGGTTTTGAGATGGCCCCCTCGGGTTTGGGAACCACGGTGTCCCCGTCTTGCCACGGTTTGGGGGAGGGGCGCTAGTCGCCCGACTGTCCCGGCCTGCTTCTGACAGGTGACCTCACCTGCCACCCCCACACTCCGGTACCTATAACACACCCAAACACACATAAATTGCAGATACTTGCTAGATGTCAAAACAAAAAAAAAACAAAAACGATGAAAATTTAGTATTTTCTAAAGAAAATCGTCACGAAAATATGTGCTTCGCGCAAGGCTCGGCCGTACAAAAAAAAAAATGTCTGCAACTGATTTCAGATTTTTATTACTTTTATTAGATTTTACGTGCGGAAATCCCTTCAGATACCCCGCTGCCACCCAGCGGGGGTGGTTATGTCGGGCATAAACCGACTAAAATCGCACGGTGTCCTCCTCAAGTGTTCATTGCCTTTGTGTCACTTAGGTCGTTTTAGAATGCGCAGAAACACAAATTTCGCGAATTCCTCAGAAAGTACAAGTAAGAAGTTCCAAGTCACATTCCATTGCACTGATGTTGTAGTTTATAGTAGCCAAACTCGAGTCGACATCACTTCGAAATGATTTCAAGGTATTCCTAAGCTCGGCCGCCATTGAGTTGAAGTCATCAGTAATTGAGCATTCGACGTGTTTACGTTTTCTACAGAGAATACTAGGGTCAACTTCCGTAGTTGATCTTAGATCAGGACTGAAATTTGTCTTCTTAGGTGATTGAAAAATTTTGTACCTAATCCAAAACCCTTCAAATGGGTGAAAAATAAAAGAAAAAAAAATCTAAGAGGATTAAAATTTCTTACAAAGAAACAAAACTCTAGTGATTGTTGCTATTTCCTGGTGCAGGTCAAAAAATGTTATATGTGGAACAATGTTATACCAAGCAAACTGTCGCTCAATTATCGCTCCTACGTCGTGCGGTGTATCACTGTGTAGCCATCGATGGTATATTTTCACGAAGGCAGCACAAACTGGGTGTATGTCTACAACAACGAGATAATACAAGAAGTCCAAGCTAGTGCCGCCGGCGCCGTCGTCGCTTAAGGACTGCGGGTTGCAATATGTCAGTTTTCGGTAATAGACTTTAGGGTAGATTTATAGAATGCACTTCAAATACTGTTTGTTTCTCTTTAGCACAATTTCGGTTTTCACTGAAGATAATTACTTATTAACATAGTACAACACTGTAGCAAGATGATATGCACATAATTAGATCGTTGATTTTGAGTTTAATCACTGTTCATCTATTTTTTTACTGAGCGTGACTAAGTAGTGACTATGCCGTATGTATGTATGGTCCGGTCCGTATGTTATAATATTGTTTAATTGTATTATAATGTTTTTTTTATCGAATCCCATTGTTGTTTAAAGTTGGTACATATAATGCTTTTTATAAATTTATTATATCGCTTGCACTCCATCTAGGGTAAAATTTCTAATGTTACGTAACTAGATGTTTAAAAAACTAGGTGTTAGAAGCTGTTACTGCTAGGTGGCGTTGTCCGCGGCACCATGATGACTGTCAAAACACACTCACACTACGAAGCAATATCTCAAATTTCGCTCGATTTTTACAATCGTTTTTCTCAATAAATCATGCAAGTTGTTAGGTAGGTAGGTAGTAAGGTAAACTTGCGTGCCTATCTATTATAGGAAAGTGATAATATGAATAGTCTTATTGAAAAAAGTGTCTATGTTCAGAATAATGATGTTAAGTTAAATGTACGGAAGGGCCGGTCGGAGCAATCACCTTAAAATTATAATATTTTTTTAATTTTTTTTTATACCACTAATGTGGCAGACAAGCTCATGGCCCACCTGATGGGAAGCGGTTACCACGGCCTATGGACGTGTGCAACACCAGTGGCGTCACACTCGCGCTGCCGACCCTGTAAAGGAAAGGGGATGGGAAAGGAGTTTGGGAGGGGATGGGAAAGGAGTTTGTGAGGGAATGGGAAAGGAGTTTGGGCTCCGGCACTCTCACTCACCAAACGGAACGCAACAGTTCAAATACTGTACTTGGCGTCGATATTCTGTGAGAGGGTGGTGCTTCCCCGGTCAAGTCGGCCCATTCATGCAACGGCCAAAATGACTGTTGCTTGGCTCTACCACTCTATCTCATGTACTCTATCTAATGTAATTAACCTGTAATTTAAATTGTATCAGTAATTAAATAAATCAACGATCTGGTAGGCATAAGGTAAGTCCTACCTGTAAAACCATCGGTTTGGCAAGCATAAGTCCTGCTAAACACTTTATCCCCTACGGTCTGATATAACAAGATATACTTAACATTCTCAACTCAACTCCAAGGGACAGCTCAGCTACCCTCGTGCTATCTCTACAGGTGGAGAATGTATGTCACGTCTGCCTGTATACACAGTATTAGATTATTGTTTCAACATGACGCAAGCTGCAGTGGTTATCAGGCAGTCATATTGAAACCATATATTTATGACGAAAAGTAATCGCGGGGTCCGCTATTCTACTTCTTTTGTTTTGGGTTATTTTTCTATTACGGTTTTTATCGGAGCACCTGCCATTGTGCATTTTCACTGATTTTAAATATAATCTCTAAATTTTATGTTGATATTATAACCAAGTCAGTTGCTGGTTTGCTTGCGAAATTAATAAAGTTAAGTGTAAGCCATGATGATCAGAAAAAGACAAAATGAGATAAAATGGTCCAATTCGTGTCCATCCAAAGGTTGCCTGTAAGAAATTGCTTTTAGCGATAAGGCCGCCATTTGTAAATATGTTGACTGTGTATTCCAAGTGCGTTTTTATTTCCCCTTCCCTTCGGAATCCCTTCGGATACCCCCCCGCCGGCCAGCGAGGGCGGTTATGTCGGGCTTGAATCGACTAAAACCGCACGACGTCTCGAGTCTACAGACGCCGGGGTGTAAGGTTACCCATAGAGCATATCCCTCGCACTCCGACTGATCCTGGGCCATTCGCAGTGTCCCCTCTGATAACAGCAGAGGGGTACCTGGAGCGACCACCTCCCCAGCGGGCCTTGCAGGCCCGCCATACCCCGACCCCCTCGTGCAATGGGGTCAGCTGGCCCTGAAAAGGGCCGGGTGGTCAGACCCTTGGCCGTTGACGTTGACGCCAGCTACTGAGGTGATCCAACCAGTCGCACCCCTGTATTCCAAGTACCTACCTATGCATACCTACTCTAATTGGTGTACAATAAAGTTTATTTATATTCTATTCTACAACCAATCAGCAATGAAGGTAGCCCGATCCGAGCGCAAACACACGTATCTGTGCCAAATGGAATGTACACGAAAACACAATGATATTACTCGACTACGTGAATATGAAATATTACTAATATCAACAATATTAGTATATCATAGTTCCTCGAATTACTAATACATGAATCCATAGAAGATTACTAATCTCTTAATTAATATTATTACATTAGCTTCATCTTTATCCATTAGGACCTTAGAGCATTTATGATTAGGTTAGGACCATTAGCCTAATTCTAGAGTGGTCTATAGATTTCTCTGTTCACGAGCCTATTCGACAAAGTTGCCAACCAAACGAGGTTCCTTGTACAAGTACGAGCTTTTTGACCTTTTGTACGAGGTATGAGGACACTATAACCTCATACAAGATGTTGTTATCTGGGAAAGAATCATGGTTCTTTATTGCAGAAAACTTTATGTAGCATGAAGTAGATACAGTTATACCCCAGTCATAAAAAAAAACATTCAATGACTACTAAGTTAACCTGCGAAATTCGTGTGAAAAAAAATATAATTTTTTAGTCGTCTTTGTTATATTTGTATGCATGAATATGCCTATTTGCATTGGTCTTGGTGTTTTTATGTGTAATATGTATGTATTTACAAAAATATAGTATATAAGTATGTTTATCCATGTTCTAGAATCCATTACACATGCTAGTTGAACTATGCTTACTTCGGGTCTAGAAAGCGCGGTATAAAATGTCGTAGAATAATAATGATGATTATTATTATTATAAAACACAGACGACTAAAATAAAATTGCTTAAAATGATATTGTCAATATTGTCATCTTTTCTCTGTTCTTTCTGTACTGCTTAAGTATTGTACTACCTTTTTTTTTTTTTTTTTTTATCGTGCGGAAATCCCTTCGGATACCCCCCCGCGTGCCAGCGGGGGCGGTTATGTCGGGCTTGAACCGACTAAAACCGCACGCCGTCTCGGGTCTACAGACGCCGGGGTGTAAGGTTGCCCATAGAGCATATCCCTCGCACCCCGACTGACCCTGGGCCATCTCCGGTTTCGAGATGACCCCCTCGGGTTTGGGAACCACGGTGTCCCCGTCTTGCCCCGGTTTGGGGGAGGGGCGCTAGTCGCCCCACCGTCCCGGCCATCTTCTGCTGGGGTGACAGGTGGCCTCACCCGCCACCCCCAGGCCTGCGCTCATGGAGGACGGAGGTCGTTAAGCGACCTCCGGCGCCTGAGTTGCCTGCGACGCGCGGCGAGCAAGTTGCGGGCTCGGCGGACCGGGAGAGTTCTAAGTCTTTCCCGGGCGCGCTCCGCCACCTCCTTCGCGAGCATTACATGCTCGCAGAAGGAGGCGGCGGCGGCCCACGCGCTCGCACTCCGCACCATTGCCGCAATCATGCTGCCGAGCGAGAGGACTCCCACCCCGATGGCTGCCACGAGGTCACGCCTCGGCGCCTCCCACGCCGGGCAGTCTGCCAGCGTGTGCAGCCCTGAGTCCTCGCTCGCGTCGCAGTGATGACACTCAGGCGTTGGCTCCTTCCTGATCCGATGCAGGTGGTCCCCGAAGCACCCCTTCCCGGAGATCACCTGCGTCAGTCGGTAGGAGAGGCCTCCGTGTCGCCTCTCCAGCCAATCCTCCATGATGGGCCTTACCGCCGCTATTGCGGCGTGCCCTAGTATTGTACTACCTATTTATCATTTTTACAATATGACAATTCAAATAAAAAATATATCAGTGAGTATGTTCCTTTGAGCATGTTAAAGTTGCAGTCAAAAATCAATTTAAATCCCTTCACAAACAAAGCAAATTAAGTTTTATTATTCTTTAAAGTTAATAATAAGTAATTAGTAATAAGTAACATTCATTACTCTCATAAATATTAGCAGTGCTTTTTAAGTTGCTTATTGAATGTACGAGGTTTGAAAGTCAAAGTATAGTCGTACCAACCAGTCTGTGAACTGAAGGGTGGCGCCACCGTCTATCTGAGAATAATAATCTATCATAATCTCAAGTGTAATTATATGAAATTTGACAGTGACAACCGTAGTTCCGATTTTCACCATTTCACAGAAAAGTTGGTACAACTTACGAGTTTTAAGCTACTTCGTACGTGCAAAAAAATTCTATCGTTGGCAACCCTGCTATACCACCCGACGCCAGTGGTCTCGAACCTACCGATTTTTCAGTATTTCTACCGATATGGGCTCTGTTCTACCGAAATACCAAAATATAACGACTTTTCTACGATTTCAGAGTATGAATACATGGAAATTCTCCCGATTTTTCTACCGATTTTACACTTTAAAGTTGGCAACCCTTCTCATTTATGTTTAATGTTACGGGGAAGCCCCTAATAGTATGAACCTAGTGCAGAATGTTCCATATATTTTGGGGAATACGCTTGTATCCTACAATTCAATGTTATTAAGGCGCTTCCCGCTCAGGAATTTACCTGTCTAGTCTATATAAACAGGAATTGGGTTTAATTTTATTCATGTATTTTCTTAGCTTTGAAGAGAGAGTACCTAACCTAAAGAGTGCCTACAAAATCAAATCATTAAGTTAAAATTTCGTCTGACGAGGAGCCAAGCACAAGTATGAGTGTAAGAAGAAAAAAATATCTACAATATTATAGAAAAGAATGGGAAGACAATTTCCAGGCTGGCTGCAAGATAGTCGTAAAGGCGAAAGCTATGCCTATTGTAAGAGTTGTAATAAAGATATTGTAGTGTTCGGACCTCGTTCAAACACTACGGTTCGTTTACCTGGCCATCATGTGTCAGAGTTTAAATAAAACTATGGTACCTTTTCAACAATTTGAATTAGGAAGGATATAAAACAATCGCGGCCTGGACATTCGGGATCTGAACGGGTCGAGTGGAGCCGTTCCGATTGAAGCTGAGAAAAGTTTCCTGGAAAGAGCCCCGCTTTAAGCCCTATCCTTGGGCCGAGTCCGCGTTATACGTCCCAGTCCGCTATTTAAAGTTAAAACAACCGCGTAAATCCCTAATAATATAAGTAGGAAGTGCGAGTGGTTAATAAATAAATAATATCTTTTCCCCTTAAAGTCGTATAATTTCGTCACCTCATACATGCGTGGTACCCAACCCCCCGGTACCACAGCATTGGTGGAGGCGCTGGTTTCCATAGAATTTGGTGGAGGAACGCCGGTTTCCACAGGAGGTGGAAACGCCAATATTCTGCAGTTAGCAGTGGATTGATCGACCCCGTACCTTGAGAAGGAAGACGTCGTGCAATAGTGGATCGACGCCTTAAACAGATAACAAATTTGAATTTATTAAATATATTGTATTACTACCATTAAGATGGCTGAGTCAAAGAAATTTGGTGGCACTGACGGTGTCTCATTCCAAAGTTTTTTGAGAGACTTCAATGTCGTATTCGCCATAAATAAATTTATGTTGGCTGACAAAGCCACAATATTAGCTGCCTACCTCGAGGGCGCAGCGTTACACTTTTACAAGTCGATTTTTAACGAAGAGTTAACTTTCGAACAAGTGTGCTCACTGTTAGAAGAAGAGTTTCCTTCCCATGGCGATGATTTAGAGTTGTTCTATTCAGCGTATCAAGCCAAAGAGGAGAACTTGGTCACCTATTGGTACAGATTGTGCAACTTGGCTAGTAAAGCTATGGTTACCGATGATAATAAGATAATAAGTAGATTTCTGAAGTCAATGTCGCCAAGATTTCGAAATATTTTAGCAGCAAGGGTGTACAGCGATAAAAAAGAACTCCGCGACGCGCTGTTGCAATTATCGGAAGTACAACCCGACGTGCAGGGGGATAGAACACAGAATTTACCTACGAACCCTCCACAAGGATATAACCGTCAAGTCGGATTACATAACCGCTACGGGAATAGAGGAGACACGACATCTTACGATGCACGTCAAGCTCCGTCATCGTCGAGTCCACGGGATGAAGGGGACAATTTCCGCACTCCGAGATACAACCTAAGACCTCGGAACATTGCTAACACTAATGTTTTTCCCAGTAACCCGAATTCTTCGGGATCTAACATAAGAGATACTCCAACTTCGAGCCGACAGTTTTTCCGGACTCGAGAGAGGAATGTCATGAGCATGGAGCATACCGGGTCTGCGAGTGCAGATCAGCTTCACAACGAAAGCAATTTTTCTGGTCAGTTGTCGCCATTTATTAAAGTTACAATTAATAATTCTGACATCGAGGCGTTACTTGATACTGGAGCAACAGTAAATGCTATGAGCAAAGCTTTAGCTAGAAGCTTGAACCTACAAATAAGACCGTCAACGTCGTTGACGCACATCAGAAGCATAACTGGTTCTTCGGCAACTATCTGCGGTGAAGTCAACGTGAACATGATTTTAGCGAACATTTTAGTTAGAGTGAATTTCATTGTATTAAATAACATTGAATTAGATTTAGTCTTAGGTCAATCGTTCATGTTTGCTAATGCTGTATCAATTGATTTCAGAAAGAACTGTTTATGGATTAAGGGCTTCAAAGTAAATTGGACACGCAGATATGACGATAAAACCGTGAGTAAGGCTTCAAAGTGCACATCGTTAAATATTATAAACACAAATAATATGTTATTTAATTATAAAGCAATAAATGAAACCATTGATTATTACCCTAGTCGTAATTTTAATAATGAAATATTTAAGTCTGAAGAATCCAAGCAATTAATCAATGGGGGCATCCCAGCGAACAAAAGGAGTCGTTTGGTGCAAGCAGTACAAGACTGCGAGAATGGAGTCACGTTCGACAACGGTAGCACGGGCGGATGCGGATTGTCAGATGATATTCCTGTACATACAGCTCCGTACAGGTCAGCTACGGAACGATCAGACTTGGTGAAGAATCCAATACAAGATGTGGATTTCGACGTCGTACATCGTTCCGGCAAGAGCAATATTGTTGCTGATTACCCAAGTCGATATCCTTTAAAGATAGAGGATGACGATATAAACACACCAGTATCGGATGATATAGAGATGTATAACATCAGCACCGATACAGTGGTAGTAAAACAGTACGGAGATCTTTTCTGTAGATCACTAAGGAATGGCTTAACAAATAATGATGCAACAAACTACAAAGGATTTTTATTAAGGAAAAATGTTGTTGTGCTGCCGAGAGAACTACTGAAGACAACTCTCGAGGAACTGCATGATCATCCATGGTCGGGTCACTTCGGAATTGCGAAGACGTTGTCGAAGTTCCGCAATGGGTTTTTCTTGCCCAAAGCTGAAAAAGAAATTAAGAAATATATTAGAAGTTGCCTATAATAGTGTGTCAACAAAGAAAGAAATTTAGACAGCGAGCTCCTTTACATCCGATGACCACGGAAGGTTTATTAGAAAAAGTGGGGATAGACATTCTTGGACCATTTACGAATTCTAATAAAGGAAATAAATATATTTTAGTAGCTGTTGAATATATGTCCAAATATGTTATTTGTAAACCTTTACCCAGGGTTACAACCCAAGAGGTATGTGAATTCGTTACAGATGAGATTATATGCAGGTTAGGAGGTGTAAAGAATATTATTACTGACAGAGGGTCGGTATTTACATCAAACTTACTCAAAGAAACAGCGGACTTCTTCGGGTTCAAGTTACATCACACCACAGCATTCAAGGCGTCATCAAATGGCCTTTGTGAGAATTTCAATGCTACACTAACGCAGATGCTATCCATGTATGTGTCGGCGGACCAGAGAAACTGGTGCAGTTTTGTAAACATGGTGACATTTGCATATAATGCCACGAAGCATACATCTACAGGTATGGCTCCACACATGTTGTTGTTCGCACGAGAGCCGATTCTGCAATCAAACTTTGAAGTAAATCAAGAGTCTACGAACGAGTCATATGCGTCCAGACATGCACGTGCAAATTATCTCGTGCAACGAGCAAAGGTGAATATAAGAAACGCACAAAGGAGGCAGAAAGCTTACTACGACAAGAAGGTGAAATTCGTAGTATACCAACCAGGTCAGCTGTTTCTGATATACAGTCCAAGACGTATTTCGGGAAGAAGTAAGAAACTTTGTAAGCCGTACAAAGGGCCGTTTATTATTGTCAGGAGAATTTCAAACACCAACTATGTCGTGGGAAAAATCAATAACTCATCATGGCAAGATATTATACATACCAATTTTCTAAAACCATTTGTCAACAGAAGATGCGTTATTTAAGTAAAATATGTGTAAATGTTATTATATTTATTTGACGTTGAGTGTTGTGTGAACAACATTAGTTTTTTTTTGTATTTTATGTGTGATATTAATAAAGAGGCTAGATAAATAAAGGTTAAATATTTTATTAATTGTTATGTGCAATAATAGTTCAAAGGTAATTATCGATGGTTTCATATAACTTTATTGACGTTTTAAAGTTCAATTTCAAACAGATCTATGTGCAAGTTGGATCCTATGATTGTTTTCTTTTACAGATGCCTATCTGCGTGACCATAACTCTTATTTAAGATATGTGTGTAATATTTTATTAATAATATGCGTTCTCTGTTTATTCCATATTGCGGCGCTGCTGAAGATAAATAGATTTGTTTTGTTATGTTCGTGATGTTCTAGCGTAGGAGTTAGGCAATTATTTTTTCGTCTAATGTTGAGAGTTGTGATCTAAACTTTGTAAGAGAGTCAAATCGTTCTGGTCATGAGCGCCAACGATGGTTGAAAGTTAGTTTTCGATCAGACTCTTCTTTATGGAGTGATGTTCTTTCTCTTTAATGTTGATTTAAAAATAATTTAGTAATGTATAGGCGACATAGATTGTCTATTACATATGCATAATGTGTAACGATAGATCACTTTATGTCAGCTTTAAGTTTTAGTTAGGTAGGTCTTAAAAGTACTCTGTTACTAAGTCCCTTCAGGGCAAACCTTAAAATGTGTCGTCAAATGACATCAAACTAGTCTATTTAGAGAGGCCGATTGTGGCCAGGCTTCTTTTATTCTGGTTTTTTGCCTGGCCAAGAATGAAGCAATTTTTCTTTGTTCGTGTTTTTCAGTATTTATTACAGTTTAATTGCTATAATTTGAGATTCTACTATCGTTTACTAATTATTACAAAGATTGCTTCGTTATTCCCATTGTAAGGGACAATTCACTTAATTTTTTTTTTTGTGTCCCAGATTTAGTTTACCTAGGGCTTCGCTGTAACTGTCACATGAGGCCTTGGGCGTAGCTGGATGTAGTGTTCGGACCTCGTTCAAACACTACGGTTCGTTTACCTGGCCATCATGTGTCAGAGTTTAAATAAAACTATGGTACCTTTTCAACAATTTGAATTAGGAAGGATATAAAACAATCGCGGCCTGGACATTCGGGATCTGAACGGGTCGAGTGGAGCCGTTCCGATTGAAGCTGTGAGAAGTATCCTGGGAAGAGCCCCGCTTTAAGCCCTATACTTGGGCCGAGTCCGCGTTATACGTCCCAGTCCGCTATTTAAAGTTAAAACAACCGCGTAAATTCCTAATAATATAAGTAGGAAGTGCGAGTGGTTAATAAATAAATAATATCTTTTCCCCTTAAAGTCGTATAATTTCGTCACCTCATACACGCGTGGTACCCAACCCCCCGGTACCACAATATCAACATCACATCAGGAAAAGACGCTATAAAGAAACATAGTTCTTCACAAGCACACTCAGTATCATCAAAGAATATAAAATCACAACCAAAGATATCATCATTTACTGTGACCAAAACTCAAAAATCTGATACACTGGTTAAGCAAGCAAAAAAATTACTACTTTTCTTCTAGCCCAAAAAGAGTGGCAGAGTTTAAAAACTTTCAAATGTTTTGCGACTTAAAAGTCCATAAAATACTTCACCCCTCTCAAACACGCTGGTTATCAGTACATACAGCAGTGAAGAGAATATTGAAACAACTCTCTGCACTAAAAACTATTTTTTATAGACCAAATCTCTAAAAATGATCCCACTACGATATTATTTTTGGAATTTTTAGATTTTGTATTACCATTATTTACCGATTTGAATAAAGAAATGCAAGCAGAACACCCTAAAATTCATAATTTATATGAAAAAATAACTGGAACATTAAAAACTATTTTTGATTGTTTTTTAAGAATAGAATATTTAACTAGCACTCCAATCGAAAATGTTGATTTTAAGAATCCCAAAAAATATTATGGATATTGACGCCGTATACTATGGTACTGCTGCGTCTAATACACTACTAAGTAGTTCAGAAAATCTAAACTCAGATCAAATAAATTTGTTTAAATGCAGATGCCTAGATTTTTATATCGAAGCTTGTAAGCAAATAACCACGCGGTTTCCATTGAAAAATAATCCAATAAAAGGTTTAGACATAATTGATCTAAAAAATGTTAAAATTGGCATAACTGCTTCGATAGTTCCTGTGAGTAGGCTCTTTCCCAATATTGCTCAGAGCAATGATTTCCAGGAAATTGATACAGAGTGGCGCATTTTAAGAAATTGTGAACAAATCAAAACATTTCCTGATGATGTAGAACTGTTTTGGGATGAAGTAAGTTTACGTATTATTAAGCGTGGCGATGAAACTCAAATGTTTCCTTTGTTGTCTAATTTCATCTTTAATATTTTATCACTTCCCCATTCATCCGCTAACGTTGAACGCATATTTTCACATATTAATCTTTTGAAAACAAAACAGCGAAATAGGCTGTCGACTGAATCAATCACTGGTCTATTACATTCAAAACGACTCTTTAATACAGCTAATTGTTATGATTTTGAAATTAATTCGAAGATGACCGCGGCTATCGCCAAAGAATATTGGTATAATAAATAATTATACTTAAGTGTGATTGTTATAAATTAGTCTGTAAGTTTTT
The DNA here is from genome assembly GCA_946251805.1 of Cybosia mesomella. NCBI lineage: Eukaryota > Metazoa > Arthropoda > Insecta > Lepidoptera > Erebidae > Cybosia > Cybosia mesomella. The sequence goes on along the minus strand of OX276390.1, from coordinate 18,954,737 downwards.
TTCAATAAATAAACGAATTTGATTGAATATTGTATTTTTTTGTCAAATACCGATTTTGAGTACAAATATACCGATTTTAGCTGGCAACTCTACCGATCTCGCTCTATGACGTTGGCTTAAAGGTCTTGTAACCAAGCCAAAAATCTTCAAAAAAAAAAAAAAAAATCTATGACGTTCGAGACAATCTATGTTCGAGACCACTCACTGCCCGACGCTGTGGCTGTTTATCGTAGTGATTTCTATGCTCTTTGGTATCTAAGACAATCACTAATTCACTATCATATTTAGCTTTTATTCTCCATCTACTCTGGTCTAAGCTATCAGATTTTAGAATATTTATACTATAGTTTGGGGGTAATTGTCTTGCCACGCAGAAATCAGACACCGAACCAACGTTCCATTACCTATTTACAGGTACAGTTATTTCTTTATAAACCACGAATTTTAGCTGTAGCTCAAATTGTATTGTGTCGTGTGCTGTAATCACTGAGCTATTATTACTAACGCTCAGTGTCTGTAATAGATAAACTGCACGATTCTGGCGATTCAACCGGACCCGCAACCATAACTATTATCTAATCTATACCGCAACACTGAGCTTCACTTCACTATAATAATAATTTCTTAAATAAACGGCACAACCTAAGACACTTGCTGCAACTCAGAAATACGTTACTTTCCTGCTATTTGTTTAGGATTCTTGGGATCTTCAATAAATATTCGCCCGTGACATTCTTCAATCCCCGTGGCACCCATTTAACCCACTATACATGCCTGTAACATATTAGTTTTTACATGACTGTATGGAAATTTGCCCAATTTGTTGTCATTTATGATTATTGCTCTGCTCTCCTGGATATTAGCGTGATGATACTGCGTAGTGGATATATAATAATAATATATAATAATAATATCATATATATAATATATATATGCACGACAATAGGCACGACAGGGGTAGTAGCTAAAAGCATACATAGATACATAAATAAACTAAATGCAAATATTAATATACACATTCTACAAAAACAGGCAGCAATTAATACTTCGACCATATTGAGTAAAGTTTTAGGGAACACAGTATTTGTGAATTCAGGGGCATCCGAAGTTCCTCTTCTCTGAGGGTCTCAGGGCGGGAACTTCGAGAGTACCAAGTGCAAACTTAAGAAAAAACCTTTTTTGAAAATAAATATATAATATATGTAATAATAAATAATAAAGCCTTTTATTTCCACATTTACACTAATTTTTACTTTGTTAGTTTTGTTAGTAGTTCCGTATATAGTAGTATTAGTAATGTTAAATTCTCTTAAATTTCATTTTAAACTGTTGTGGACCCCACTTTGGGTGAAGGCCTCCTCCAATATCTTCCATTTCTCTCTGTTGTTTGCTGTTGACATCCATTGTTTTCCTGCTGTCTCAACAATATCGTCGACCCACCGTTTATGTGGTATACCAACATTGCGTTTGCCAAGTGGGCCTCGCCAGGTTGTGACTCGTTTGGTCCACCTCTTGTCAGAGAGTCGAGCTACATGACCAGCCCACTTCCACTTCTGTTGGAGGCTGTATGTGAGTGCATCTGTGACCTTAGTTTTTTGCCTAATTTTTTCGTGTCTTACTCGATCCCATTTTGATACACTCAGCATACTTCTTTCCATTGCTCATTGAGTGGTTTGAATTTTGTTCTCTACAGTCTTTGTGTAAGTCCACGTCTGTGAGCCATAAACCAAACAAGGTAGAAGACAGGTGTCAAATGTGATTTTCTTGTCGTTTATGTTATAGTCTCCTTTGAAGATTTCTTTCATGGACCAATACTTCCTCCATGCAATATTTGCTCTTCTTTTTATCTCTTCCTCATTGTTGGTTTTTAAGAATGATATTAATCACTTATATCCATATTAATATCACAGATATCACTGGAACTTGATTCTTCATTTTTGAAGCAGCCATCATCAGAATAATCTGAACCAACCTGTATGTTAATAATAAAATCAACAACATCATCCAGAACACCGTCATGTTTGCAGTATAATTTTTTAACAAGACATCCTTTCTAAGTTTTTCATCAGAAGGAATGTTATTACATTTATCCATTTACTGAAATTCATGAAATTCATAGAATCGTGATAATCATCAGTTTCACATTTGTATTTCAATATCACAAGTGCTCCATCTACAAATCCAGTTTGAACTCCACAATGTATAATGTTCAAACAGTCTCCTTTACCCATATGTACCAGCACACCGTGTTTATCCTTTTTTTGCTTGGTTGCCAGCATTTTGAAACATTATGAGATGCATTAACGTCAAGAGCATTTCTTAAATTGCAAACCAGATCATGTAATAATTGTCTTAAATATTCCCTGCCGCAATGTATTACATTTTCTTTTCGAAGTACAGCATTTAAGTTTCAGATTTGGCATTTTTTGTCTTTAATTGTGTAAAACACAGTGACTATTCTTCTTCTTACCACGCCTTTTGTGAAATCGTCTATTTTACTTTTTCCTGCAAATCTGTTTTGGTTTACTCGGTGAATTAAATTTATGATTATGAATTGTTATCTCAATGTAACTTTGGCTACGGTCTTATTATTACTTTTTTTTTTTTATAAATTCATCTGCTATCGACTAGTCCAGTCATAATCAGATTTTGTGTAATTCTGTCTCGTTGACATGACCACCGCTCCATTAAGCATGGTCAAAATATATAAGGACTGTTACAGTCTTTGGTCAATGTCCAGGATATTGCACCTCTTCAGGCGCAGCCTTTGTTGATTAACATTAATGAGGGCTCTTGCTAGAGCATTGTGGTGATTATATAGCCTTGTTTTGTACTTGGAGCAGCGGCTTCTAGCTTCATCCTTTACCATTGGTATTTGTAGGTATTCATGGATTTCAGAGTTGCGACTGTACCAAGGTGCTTTGGAAATTGCTCTAAGGACTTTATTCTGAAATCTTTGCAGTATTTCTAGGTTGGAGTTGCTTGCAGAGCCCCACAGTTCAATGCCGTATGACCAAATCGGCTTTATTATACACTTATATACAAGGAGTTTATAATCAAGTGACAATGAGGATTGTTGCCCTATAAGCCAGTGTAGTTTTTTGTACAGCATATCGGCTTCATCTCTTTTGGCTTTGATGTGCTGACTCCAAGTGTGCCGCCTGTTCAGACGTAGGCCTAAGTATTTCACACTGGTCTTGTGCAGTAACGTTTCTCCACCCAGTGTTACAGCCTTGCAATCCTTGTAATCGGTCTTATTTAAAGGTATATTTTTGATATTCAGCAGAATTTGGATCCAATTTCGTTTTTCTAAAATATTCATATATGTTAAAAGACATAAAAGCCATTTGCTTACACTGACTATTCATTTTGTGTCCGAAGATATTTCGTGTATGACTCTCACATTGCGTCCGTAGCTGTCAGCACGTGCGATCGCTAACCGCATAGTGAGTGAAATGAGTTTTGAAAAGCCTGCCGGCCGTACCTTTTTTTTTCAAGCGGAAATCCCCTCGGATACCCCCCCCCCTCGCCGGCCAGCGGCGGCAGTTTTGTCGGGCTTGAACCAACTAAAACCGCACGCCGCGCCGTCGCGGATCATTAAACGCCGGGGTGTAAGGTTGCCCATAAAGCTTTTTCCTCGCACCCCGAATGACCCTGGGCCATCTCTGGTTTTGAGATGGCCCCTACGGTGCCGCCCGTACCTCACCCGATCCCTGTTCTCGACCAAACTTCGCGCCTTTTTACCCCGCAAGCGAAGACTTAGTTACGCGGTACGCCTATAGATTCAATAAACTAAAAAAAAAAAACTGTTGTCTGTAGTGTTGCTATTTATTTTGAATGTAAGCTGATTTCTTATTCACAGTTAGTTATAAACGTGGAAATGAATCGCAATAATGGACCGGATAATTTTAATGATTTTGATGATGGGCATCCAGACTTCAATCAAGGCTTTGATGACTCTAATTATTATGAGGATAATATGGATGAAGACTTTGACAATGGGTATGTATCTTCTTTTTTCGTGCGGAAATCCCTTCGGGTACTCCCCCGCCGGCCAGTGGGGGCGGTTATGTCGGGCTAGAACCGACTAAAACCGCACGCCGTCTCGGGTCTAAGACGCCTGGGTGTAAGGTTGCCCATAGAGCATATCCCTCGCACCCCAACTGACCCAGGGCCATCTCCGGTTTCGAGATGGCCCCCTCGGGTTTGGTAACCACGGTGTCCCCGTCTTGCCCGGTATGGGGGAGGGGCGCTAGTCGCTCCGTCGTCCCGGCCTGCTTCTGCTGGGGTGACAGGCGGCCTCACCTGCCACCCCCAGGCCTGCGCTCATGGAGGACGGAGGTCGTTAAGCGAATGGGTATTTACCTAATTAAAAAATAATCCAAAATGAAGTGACCATATAATTATGTTAAATCTGAATTTTCTAGTGATTAGAGCTATTTCTTTGTCTTTGGGCTCAATTCGAGGAGGTTGAAAGGGAAATTGATCGGTCACTTCATTACTCCATTTTAATAAAGTCAATTTAAATAGCACCAGAAACTCCAAGATAAGCCAAATCAACTATAAAAGGAGGAGGAGTATATTACGGTAATTGTTTGTACCTTATAATATTGTCCTAAATTAAGGATATTACAGTATTACACAGTTCGATGTTTGGACATAATATGGGGGAAGAATACCTCCTTTTAACATAACCATGCCTGTGATTTTGATTGGTTTCAACTTTCAAGATGAGTTTCTGGACTTCTCATACACTTATAACCGGCAGAGTCCATAATAAATACCACCAATTATATTTTTGATAGTAACATAATGCAGGGTTTTAAACATGAATTTGTTCTTTTTGCTTGCATAGATATAATATATAATGTATATTTTTGTCTAAAAGTATGCAAAAATCAATTATTATTTTAGTGTTATTTCATGCTTTTTAAATTCAATTTACATGCAATTTGTACTTTATTCTTAGGTCTAACTGGCAAAATGAAGGGCCAGGTGGTAATTTTTCAAATGCCAATTGGGGAGATTTCAATCCAGGATCGGGAAACTGGGGGCCTCCTCCAACACCTTCCTTCACTTGGGGACGTGGGTTTGGTCCAGCGGGGCCTCCCATGCTCAGGCAGAAAAGAGATAATGGGCCAATATCATACCTAATACGTAAGTAATTCATACCAATAAATATTAATTTATTTATTTTATATTAATTGATCATTTAATTTAATTTTTTTTTTAATAAGTAATTATCATAATTTTTATTATAAATAAGCTTTTACAAATACAAAAGTAAGTCACAATCGATGTTAGTTAAAAAATAACCCGCCCCTGAATGATCCCGGTGCAAAAGTGCCCATCACACTCGCCGCGTTTCCACGCTGGATTGCGATGGCCAGCCTTTGCACCAGGAACGATCCGGAACGTGAGTCCCCAGTCGCTTCTTGGAGCCTTTGTCCAATTTCCTTAATAAGGATTTTGGCCTCCCTGCCCCAACTCCCCAGGGTTTCCACCGCTACCGGCATGAAGGTATACAGCGGCTCCAAAGTGGCGTATTTAATTTTTTATTTAATTTAATTGTTCTAAGTCCTAAATATTTTTTAGACCGTTGACCCAAAATGATAGTCGCCATTGGTATTAGTTTAACACATTCCAAGTTACCAAACACTTTAACTCTAAATTTTTACATGATATAATAAATAAAAAAGTTTTTATAAATTCGTCGTCTGAAGATTACAAAAATAATTATATATTGATTATTATTTATTGATTTATTCCGATGTAAATATTGTTTGTAACTTTGTTAGTGTTCAGCAACATCTGAGGGCAACTGTATAATTAACAGATAGGCTGTTCACAAAAATATAATCATGCAGAACCTGAGTTCATTATAATCTTCTAATATACTAGCTAGTGCCCGCGGCTACGCCCGCGCGGAGGTCGGTTATCGTTTTTTGGTCATATCTCTGGTTTTACTTAATCAATTGCCATCAAACATACGACAGATTTTAAGTCTGACGAAGACCGTTCTGATATAATATAAAAAAACCGCAACAAAATCCGTTCAGTAGTTTTTGCGTCCATCGCGAACAAACAGACAACTATTTCAAAAAATATATTTTATGTTCAGAATCATTCGTTTAACATACCTAACCCAAATATGTTTTCTTAAAATCTCCCAATGTACAGACACGACTAATTTACAATTTTATAATAGTCTTCTTATATGTATAAATATATATACATATACCTATATATAAATCAATGTTTGTTCGTATTTTATGGGCTGCCGTACCGATTGCGATTAAACTTTGTCAACTTATTACTTGCACGAAGGTTACGCCTAGACCAATTTATTGAACCCAGTTCTGCTGCAATTGGGTATAGGATTTTTTATACTAACCGAATGTTCTTACCTATTATAGTGTAGGTATACACACATCGCTAGCGGCGGTAAGGCCCATCATGGAGGATTGGCTAGAGAGGTGACACGGAAGCCTCTCGTACCGACTAACGCAGGTGATTTCCGGGAAGGGGTGCAGGTGGACCACCTGCATCGGATCAGGAAGGAGCTAACGCCTGAGTGTCATCACTGCGACGCGAGCGAGGACTCAGGGCTGCACACGCTGGCGGACTGCCCGGCGTGGGAGGCGCCGAGGCGTGACCTCGTGGCAGCCATCGGGGTGGGAGTCCTCTCGCTCGTCAGCATGATTGCAGCAATGGTGCGGAGCGCGAGCGCGTGGACCGCCGCCACCTCCTTCTGCGAGCATGTAATGCTCGCGAAGGAGATGGCGGTGCGCGCCCGGGAGAGATTTAGAACTCTCCCGGCCCGCCGAGCCCGCAACTTGCTCGCCGCGCGTCGCAGGCGACTCAGGCGCCGGAGGTCGCTTAACGACCTCCGTCCTCCATGAGCGCAGGCCTGGGGGTGGCAGGTGAGGCCGCCTGTCACCCCAGCAGAAGCAGGCCGGGACGGTGGGGCGACTAGCGCCCCTCCCCCAAACCGGGGCAAGACGGGGACACCGTGTTTCCCAAACCCGAGGGGGCCATCTCGAAACCGGAGATGGCCCAGGGTCAGTCGGGGTGCGAGGGATATGCTCTATGGGCAACCTTACACCCCGGCGTCTGTAAACCCGAGACGGAGTGCGGTTTTAGTCGGTTCAAGCCCGACATAACCGCCCCCGCTGGCCGGCGGGGGGGGGGGGTATCCGAAGGGATTTCCGCACGAAAAAAAAAAAAACGAGGCCCAGGCAAGTCATTCCTTCCACTCCACCAGGCCGTCCTGGAGTGGAAGGAATGACTTGGGCAACCAAGCGCAGAACACGCCATTATAGACGTGATAAGACCCGTCTTCGAGGATTAGCTCCGGCAAGGTGAGTTTCGGGCCACCGTCTCCGGATCAGGAAGGAGTCAACTTCTGAGTGCAAATACTGCGACGTGAGCTAGGACTCTGGGAGGTAGCAAGACGTGACCTGGTGGCAGTTCCGTCCTCCATGAGCGTATGCCGGGATGCCGCCCTCCATCTCTCCCTGCTTTCCTCCCTCACTATCTCCCTCCAATCCCCTCCCTGCCTCCCGGCAAATCGATCAATTTATCACTAAACATATAAATATTATTTATGTTTAGTTTAGGAGTTCCTATAGCCACCTTCCTTCTTCATCTTCAAACCCTGACTACCATGTAACACTAGAGAGTTTATAAAGACAAAACAAATGAGCCCAAACGACAGGTTTATCTTGATTAGTTTAGAAGTTGCTGTGGCTACCTTCCTTCTCCATCATCAGACCAGGTCTATGGTACCTTTTTTTTTTTTTTTTCGTGCCCAAAAAATATGACCATACCGCCTATGACCAAAAAACGATAACTGATCTCCGCGCGGGCGGAGCCGCGGGCAGCAATTATTTATAGTATATAATAATTATATAGTATATAATGAAGAAGGTTATATTTCAATCGCAATGTTATAACTCTGCTTCTAATAGGTATGTGCTATCTACATTTATTTTGTTTCCTATCAGGTTGTGGTATTGACCGAGAGCAAGTGAAGAATCTGCCTAATGCCGTCCTGCGTCTTATTAATCCTGACTATTGTGGCATTTGTGATGAAAGACTGCACTCTTTCAAATTATGTGAGTATGGGATTTTTTAAGCATTCTAATTACTCGTGTTTTTTTTTTCAATATTTATGTTCGGGCACGACTTTAGATTAAGGAATACAACGGAAATTTACAGAAATGCCTATTGGTCCTTTTTAGGATTCCGTACCTTTTTTTTTCGTGAGGAAATCCCCCCGGGTATCCTCCCCCCCCCCGCCGGAGAGCGGGGGCGGTTATGTCGGGCTTGAACCGACTAAAACCGCACGCCGTCTCGGGTCTACAGACGCCGGGGTGTAAGGTTACCCATAGAGCATATCCCTCGCACTCCGACTGACCCTGGGCCATTCGCAGTGTCCCCTCTGATAAGAGCAGGGGGTACCTGGAGTGACCCCCCCCTCCGCGGATTACAGGCCCGCCTTACCCCAACCCCCTCGTGCAATGGGGTCATCTGGCCCTGAAAAGGGCCGGTTGGTCAGACTCTTGGCCGTTGACGTTGACGCCAGCTACTCCAGAGGAGCAATGAATGATGCGTCATCGCCCACGTTGCCCAGGGTGCACCAAACTTGGAGGTGATCCAACCAGTCGCACCCCAAGGATTCCGTACCTTTTTTTTTTTTTTTCGTGCGGAAATCCCTTCGGATACCCCCCCGCCGGCCAGCGGGGGCGGTTATGTCGGGCTTGAACCGACTAAAACCGCACGCCGTCTCGGGTCCGAAAGGAAAAAAACTGAACCCGTGTAGGATTACTTCGTTGTATTGTTCGTCTGTCTGTCGGTCTGTCAATCTGTGTCTGTCTGTCCGTCTGTCCTTCTGCCGTCTGTCTGTCAAGACCTTTTTTTGAAATTAATACGAAATAGGTCTGTATCGACTTGAAACTGTGACAAAATCAAATTTCTATGTCAAGGCAATCAAAAGATGTTGCCGTTTTTGCAGCGTATTTAGATCACACGGGGTACATCCCCTTGAGCTAGAATCATGATATTTTGCAGAAAGTAAAGTCATATAGCACATGTAAAGAGAAAAGTCCGAAAGCCGTAAGTAATAGTTACCCACACCACAAAAAATTATCTGTATGTCTGTCTGTCAAGACTAGAACGCACGTTACTTCGTTTCTACAGCAACCTTTACTTCGCCTCTCAATCCAGTTGTACGAAACCCTCACAGCGCGATCTATACCATACAATAAAATTGAAGTGTCTGATTGTAACGTTAATACCTATAACAGTTTTTCATTGAATGTATAGTATACACGGTACTTACAACAAAAATCCAATTTTTTTAACTTTTGTCTGTCTGAATTAGGTAATCTCTGAAACGACTGGGCCGATTTTGACGGAACTTTCACTGGTAGATACGTAATATTACAGATGTAACATAAGCTTTATTTCAGAAAAAGAATTAGGGTTCCGCGCATAAAAATTGACACCCAGATCTAAGTCCACGCGGATGAAGTCACAGGCACAGCTAGTTGATTATATTATTCGAAAGAAGTGGCTTATACATACTGAGACTAGTAAATAATGTGTTATTGAGAGTAGGTTCGTTTTATAAACTACTCACCAAACCCCATTGCAATAAGTCGAAGTGACCACCTGCAAGATTTAAACAAGACGCTGCTGTAGTAAAAAATATCAGGTGCTGCTAAATACGAATTTTAACAAAATTCTATATTGGCAAAAAACGGAACCCTTATAGATTCGTCATGTTACAGCCACTATTTTCCGAAACTATAAGAACTATGCTGTTGAAACTTGGTAAGTAGATGTATTTTGTGAACCGCATTAAGATTTTCACACAAAAATAGAAAAAAAAAAATTTTAGGGGTCCCCATACTTACAACTGAAACTCAAAAAAATTTTTTTTCATCATAATACCCATCTATGGAAAGGTCTTCAAAAATGATATTGAGGTTTCTAATATATTTTTTTTCTAAACTGAATAGTTTGCGCGAGTGACACTTACAAAGTGATAAAATGTAACCCCCCTGTAACTTCTAAAAGGAGAAAATAGTAAAACTAAAAAAAATATATCATGTACTTTACCATAATGTAAACTTCCACCGAAAATTGGTTTGAACGAAATCTAGTTAGTAGTTTTTTATACGTCATAAATCGTAAACCGCAATTTACCTTTCATTCAACTCAAATATAAAATTTAAAATAAAACATTATTATGTTACTTGCGGCTACGGAACCCTTCATGGGCGAGTCCGACTCGCACTTGGCCGCGTTTTTACCTAATGTATGTACGTATGTAATGTAAGCATTTATTGGTACATAATAACTTTTAGTAATGCTACGTCCTTCATGCTGAACATGGAGTCGACCATGCGCCCTGACGTCAGAATGACTGGTGAAAAATACTAATATTTCTCTGAATGTGTATCTATGTGTAGCAATTATTAAAGAAATGTAGCAATAGGGTAGCAATTCTTGAATATACTTTCAGGGCTTGACGCTAACCCAATACGACTACTATAAGTCCAAATCTTTACTATAGAACTTTAAAACATTCTTCGTCCAATTATACCTAATAATAAGATGATGACTTACTTACTACTTGCAATAACTGAATATCGTTTAGTCAATTATAGCAGCCTAAGGCGTGAATTATACAGAAAATGCAGGAGGCAGGGAGGCATAGGGTGGGTGACCTTACGATTTTTTGCAAAAATACGAAAGCGACGTCAATTACACAGAAAAGGAGGGATACCCTTTGGTTGCCTCTTTCGTGTCGCTAGCAGGCGAGACAGGAGCGACGCGAAGTGCATAAGGCAATAGGCAATAGCGCGCGATAGCATTCTTCTTGCGCGCCTCTAGGCCGCCTTTAGCTCGCATTAAACTCGCTTTTTCTGTATAATTTATGCCTAAGATGAATCAGATTTTACCTTAGAATTACTTGGGATTATTAACTTGATGAACATGTTGGCTTTTAGAAATCTGATTAATTAAACATAATATTTAATTGACAAAATCTAATGATATGGGAGGCCAGAGAAAAAAAATGGTGATCGATGTGCCGTGTAATATATTCAGTTGAGAGAGTTGAGAGTCGGATTCGATCAGAGTATTCATCATTAGCGTGTCCATCGGAGTCAAATACAACTATTTATCTAATACACTTTTCTGTTATCACCCCTGACTCTGCTGATTAAACTGACTTCGGTTGACACTTACGTACACTAGGCATGTAATTTTTACTAATATTTTATACGCACAAATAAAAAGTGATTGACATTATTAATCTATACAAATAAAAATGAATCTCTAACTTAACTAATTTAGAGATTCATTTTCATTTGCCGTTTTCTACTTGTGCTTAGGAACTGCTAAGCGTAAAACTGAGAAGGGCTCGACGGATTTAGGTAATTTATTTTTTGTTGCTTTCATAATTGTCAGGACAAGGGTTATATGCAAGAAATGGAAATACGACGGGAAAGGGCCGCTCCCCGGTGTTACCGGGCACACACAGCTAGTTATTAAATAAATATTGTTGTACATTCTACACAGCGCTATTTAGACCCAAAGTAATCATAGCTTAATTAGCTGGTACTATGGGTTCTGGAATGGGATATACATACTTAAATAATTTTATTACATACCTACATAGAAACGCCCAGAACAATGCAAATAAATATAAATAATCATGCATACAAATATTTTCACTAAACGTAGGTACAAGTAATACAACTCATCAGCAGACTACTTTATGGGACAATCTAAAGTAAGTATAGGCTAATTATGAATTCGTCTACGCGTTCTCGAAGATCCATAAATATAGTATATAGAAGAGATGAATCCCGCATATCCTTTCCCCTTATACTTTGACACATCGAAAATAGCTTTAAAAGGAGTAGGTAGCTTAGGATTTGCTTCCACGCCCACAACTCAAAGATATCTTATTCTAGAGTTATGCCATCAGAGCCAATTTATTTTAAATCTTAAATCCAATCTGATTCCGATTCCTGAAGACTCAACTTTGCCACGTGACCTTTCAGTGGCAGGTGGTACTGGTAGTTATCCTCTCGCTCTCATACTCTCTTTACCTTACCGTTCATATGTCACAGCAAGACTGCATAGCATAATGTTACGTCCTGCGAGTCAGCAATTAACGTCAAAGACCGACTTACAAAATTAAGTATCTGATACCTGCCCACACAAAATCGGTTTATATCATGATATCATTATGATCTAATACTAATTTGTATATTACTTTCAAATTTGTTTTGCAGCTCGCGAACATTATACATCCAGGGCCCATTTCAAGACTCAAAATAGATGGATGGGAGGTCAGAGAAATGTGGGGTACCAACATAGACATAAAAAAGAGGTAACAGGACAATTTGACAATGTATGTTTCAGTAGGTATTCGAACATTGGTTCACATAATTTAAAATGTGTATGTATGTATGTATACGGTATACATTATATTGCATATATTTGGTACAATGGTTACTAATATTTTTAGTTACTTAGGCATCAACTAGGCTCACGGGTCATCATGTTAAGTGGTTACTAAGACTTTGAACTCTTGATATTCTAAATATTATTAGTTTATATTATATTATATTATTCCAAATAGTATTAGGGGAGACCTATGTCCAGCAGTGGACTAGAATAGGTTGATGATGATGATGATGAAATAGTATTACTGAATAATATGGAAAATCTGCTTATACTCACGGGCGTCGCGATAGCAATTTATTGCAGTGTCTGCGACACTACCGGTACAGCACAACGCCCGCTACTATTCACGTAAACCCTTTATGTACTGTTAAAAGGGAAGCCATCATTATGACAACCAGCGGGCTTGCATGAAAGATTTAATGACAGTAGAGGGTGCTTGTGAAGTGTGTAAGGACAGAAGCAGATGGTGTTGTTTTGCTACCCCGGGAGCGAAAGGCCTGAATGCATTTGTTTGTCATGAAGGTCTCAAAAGGGGACGCTGAGGATCGTTTCATTTGAACACTGTACAACTGCATGTGTCTCTGTATATGGTGGTCTCTACCTTTACAACCTCGACAGATGCTTTTCACGCTTCGCTTAAAGAACCCGGGCTTATAGGAAGACGGGAACACATGTGTGGGTAAAGAATTACAGTTATTTGTCGTACTACAAAGAAAGGAGGGTCAACTGTTTCGAATAAAATTACAGTATCTACGTTTTACAAAATTCACTTGTGATGCTGTCTCTACACGTCAACTATACGTAGGCATCCAAGGTGGTGACAGTAAAAACCAAGTGAAGATTATGTGAACGTTGTTGTCAGAATAGAAACTTACATTGTAACAAATTGCCTGCCTTCACGTTATTTTAACGTGGGGTTCATAATACTGTCCCTATCTAATTTTATCAATCAACTTTCTTGTTTTAAAACCTTGGTTTTTAAAATACGAAAGAAGTTGCAAGATATCATAAGCACAGTTTGAGGTATAACTTTTACATTTAAAAGCTAATTTTAAACTGCGCCGGTGAGCCATTGCGATTTTTTGGTGAAAATTTCACAATAGTATGTATTATGTCTTATTTCTATTTTACTGAGATTTAAACTGAATAGAAAGGATATCATCTTATTTGAAATATAGCAAGAATATAGAATGAGAAATATAAAATGGAATAAGTAACTATCAAATCAAATAACATAGAATATATTATATTATCAATCAATAAATTTAAAACCTAATTGAAATGTCATATTTATATTCAATATTATCCAAAAATCATATGTATATCATATGATTTTTGGATAATATTGAACTTATGAACTGATTATACTTTCAATTTTATTGTTTTATTTAGTTTATTTAGATGCAAATCCTCTGACGACCTCTGACTGCAAGGCTGGCTCGGTCACTCTGGTCAGAACACCACAGTCTCTTAATGAAGCTGACTTGTATCCCTGGGATGTGATGATATTGTTAGGTTTTTGGTGGTAAACCCAACAATTAAGTTGTCATTTAGTGACTATGGCATCAACAATTAAAATGCAAGCCTAGAATGTTTCTTTCTATCTTTTTATGTTATGTGTGTAACAGAACAAGCATGTAAACAGTATGTGGTGAGCGTATTGTTTGTATTCGTAAAGATTGTGAACTCTCATTATGAGTATGGTTATAATGACAACATAACTGTTCTATTTTCAGCAACCACCCATGAAATCTCGAGATTTGTATTGCGAGTTATGTGATGTGCAAATCACCTCTAAAGTTCACGCCGATTCCCATTACCAAGGGAGGCCGCATCGTGCGTAAGTAAAATATCAAAAAATATCTACAGTTTCATTTTGTGCTGATATTTTTCTTAATTTTTTTTTTTACAGCATTCTTGATGGCCGTAAGAAACCAAAGAATCTTAATTTGCTTCACAAGAGCATGCAAGGTCGCGTGTAAGTAACATTTATCTTGATTTATGGCAATTAATACCTCTTTTTACTATTGTAACAGTACCCGGGTTCGATATCGCATAGTTTTTCGCATATATCGGCAAGTAGATAGACGAGTCCGGCTAAGATCGACTATTGTAATTCTTTTTAACGCGTTTTTAAGCTAAATTTTCATACAATACATAAGATAGTAATTTATAAATATTTAAAATTTAGTACCTTAACATAACTGGCGAATCGTGGGTTTGTAATACACCTCTGCCTACCCCTTCGGGGATACAGGCGTGTAGTTATGTTATGTTATAAAATGTAGTAAAAAAAAGTGCCTACCTAATGCGGTAAATAGTGTGAAATCTTATTATATTTTTCAGAGAACAACTTATCCGCCGTGAAAGGAGATACATGAAATCCGCACCTGTGGAGGAAAAACCTGCAGAAGAACCACAGCCTAAAGCTATTCAACCCGAGTTGTTCTGCAATATATGCAATGTAAATACTATATTTTTGTAAGCTTCACACAAACAGCCGCGATTCACTTGATTTCCTAACACAATTCTTCACTCATACTTTTCGCTATCTAAGTCATACTTTTCATCTCTCATAAATTTTCACCCCAACTTTAGATTTGTAATTTATGCACACACTCTTGCAGGTCTTTCCAACAATTGTCTAACAATCAGATGCCATCGTACTCTTGCTATGCATGCATTATAATAATATAGTATCTACACGTAGTTCTAGGTCTAGGGTGTTATAAGTAGTAGGTAGGCAGTTAGTAGGTAGGTAAGTAGTAATAGGTACACTGCATTCCGGAGTAAGTCCGGTCTATCTAGTGGTAGGTTAAACCTACCTCTATGGTTGCGTTGTCAATTCTGTTGTACATTTTCACTAAACTAAACCAAAATCTTTAAATTTATATTTCGGTTTTATCTTGTTTTGCTTGTTTCAGAACGTTTGTTAAACTATTCAATATGATTACGGCTTGTAGTTGATAGTTGTTGTCAAGTTTGACCACAAAACAACTGCATTGACTGGAAAGTCAACATAAAATTTAGAGATTTTAGTTTAGTTTAGTAAAAATGCACAACACAATCGACTCCAATATCATTTGTTTAACGACTAAACCAATAAAATCGAATGTTCTCTTGTTTCAGACTTTTGTTACTTGCACCGAACAGATGACAATGCATTTGAACGGCAAAAGACACTTGAGTAAGGAGAAACAACACATTCTGAAAATGATGAAGGGCGATGCTCTAAAAGTTGGTAAGATCACCCACTTTTTTTTAAACTAGGTCTTCCCGCATATCCCACACTACTTTGAATACTACAGTCGTTAGGTTTTCTGAAATTTCCAATTTTCTTAATTATTCTTTATCCTTCTAAAAAGTATTAGAAAACTTAAACAAAGCTGAATGGAATCAGTAAAGTCGTTCTCAAGTTATGGTTTGACGAAGGGAAACGGATTCATTTTTAAATTATGGAATGGAATAGAATACACTTTATTGGGAAACTATGGTCCGCCTTAGAATGAATTTATATTGGTTACCTTATCAACTGAATTTATTTCGGGAATGTCTTTTTTTTTTAACATGTGGAAACCCCCACGGGCTTCATCTCATTGGTGCCAACGATGGGGTGGGCGTGTGGGAATCGGACCGACTAAAACCACACGGTGTCCTCCCCAAGTGTCCATTGCCGGGCAAGCCCTCGAAAGGATAACCCCATGGTTACCGTCGGACTTTGGCCGCCACCGCGGCCCCGCCTGGTGGGGTCGGGTTTTATCCCGCGACGCGAGGGTGAGTTGGCAGGTGTGTGTAGAACACACACGACACGCCTCGCCTCGGCCTGCTTTTGTAAGGACGGCGAGTCGGTTAACTGCCGTCCTCAGGCCTCGATCATGGAGGTCGGTATAGTCTGGCCATAACTGCTGTGCACTCTCTGAGGTATGCGCGGCGAGGTGGGAGCCGGGGAAAAAAGAGCATGAGTACACATGCGATTAACACACGTCGGACAAATCTTACGATATCAGTTTACATTTCTAAGGCAAGACTTATAGCGGAACGGAGGCTTTTTATTTGATGAAAATATATTATTTGTACTATCTTATTAGTTCATAAAAATGTAATCTCGATATTTTATTAAAATACCTAGACAGTTGATGAATAAGAACCAAACTTACAGTTCAAATAAGGATTTGTTTTATTGAAAATTTACTATAATTACAAACAAATATATATTAGTATAAGTATTTAAGTTATTCTGATATAGATTCTGTTTCAACTTCATCTTCCATTTCGTCATCATCTTCATCGTCCATGTCGTCATTGGAACTTGAATCAGAGTCTTGCAAATTTATTATGAATGAATCAATAATATTATCGAACCTACTATCGCGATTCCAGTAATCATTTTCATTTTTCTGGACATGATCATCGCATCTCTGCCATTTCTCTGCTGTGAATTCCGAAAACAATTTATCCAATATGATTATCTTTTCGTCTAGAGAAGAATTAATATAGTTTTGGGTTATGTTGTTTTTAATATCAGCCCAGACCAACTCAATAGGATTTAAATCTGGATGGTACGGAGGTAAACGCAGAACAGTGTGTCCATGGGCTTTCAGGAGTTCGTCAATTGTATACACGGGTTCTTTTTGTGTACTTGTGATGAGAAGTAGCAGTTGAGCTTTTGTCATGGTTTCTGAAAATTCTACATTGTGGCGTAGCAACCAGTCTTGCATTTCTCTTTTGAGGCTTGATATTGTTGGCTTGTCAAACTTAACGCTGTGGTAAGACGCGTTGTCCATTACAACAACAGAATTCGGCAGCAACTTATCTTTTAACTTTTCATCTACCCACTTATAAAAAGTAGGCCCGTTCATATCTCCATGATAGTCGCCAGTTTTAGCATCTGATTTGAAAATAGTCAATACGTCATCCACCAAGCCATTTCGACATCCAGCGTGGAGAATCACCAATCGCCGTCCTTTCCCAATATCAGCATGAATTCCGGATTCTGACGATGATTGCCAACATTTACTGGCATGGTGACTGGCGTTGATGTATGTTTCATCAAGAAAATATATGTTGCGGTTTTGCGTTCTGTAATTTCTGATTTGTGTAAAGTATTTTTTCCGCCACACTGTAATATTTGGCTGCTCTATAAGGAGTAGTCTCTTCGATTTAAATTTTTTGTAACGGTAGCCCATTTTGTGTAAAAGCTGTCTTAAATATTCCCGTCCACAATTCAATATGCCATCCTGCCTCAGACTTGATAGTAACTTACGGACACTTGGTATTTTTTTTTCAACATCGTAAAACTGATGACTCCAAGATCAAAATCATCGACAACATGTTTTTTCTTCATAGCTTTTGGTTTTTTCGGCGATTGAAACTGTAGACGGCTTGAATTTTCAATTGATAAATAACCCGCAGAAATTACATTATGCATGGTTCTTTTGGAGTACCCCGTAGCCTCCGCAACGATTTTGGCAATATTCGCATCACTTTTGAATTCAAAGCTTTCTCTGTCTGCTTTTCTTTTCTTAAAATATTCAGCCACTTTAAAAATTACGATTTTTACATCACGAGATAACGCACGACCCATCTTTGAAGTTTTATCTCATGTTCGTCTGAAATTGACGGTCCGATACAAATGACACTACCTGCCACCACGAGCGTTAACGGCAGACTGACAGAGCGCGTCCCCCTCCGTCTCGCCGCGCGCATACCTCAGAGAGTGCACAGCAGTTATGGCCAGACTATAGTCCCGGGCGTAGATGAGTCTGCGGAACTTTGAAGGCAGGGTTCTTTCCCGCTCCCTCTCCGCCGCCTCTTTCGCACGCATTACCCGCTCGCAGAAAGAGGCGGCGTGCCACTTGCTCCCGTCGGAGACCACGGCTCTCACCATGGTCTCCAGCGAGAGAACGTCCACGCCTAGGACTACAACGATATCCCGGCGTTGACTCGCCCACGCTGGGCACACCACCAACGTGTGAAGCGCCGTGTCTTCGCACAGGATCCTCGCAGTGCTGGCATTGCGGCGTTATCTCCCGGTGGGTGCGCCACAGATACTTACCGAAGCACCCGTGTCCGGGACATTCGGTAGGAGAGGTCACCGTGGTGCCTCTCCTACCACTTTTCCACGACCGGCCTCACCGCCGAGATGGTGGATTCCCCCCCACCTTGGTTCCTCAAGTCGCACCCTCCATGTCTCTATGAGTTCCTGGCGGAGCTGGGACCGCTGAGTCCTGATTTCTCGGGCCCCTCCATGGGAATGGAGGGGTCCCGGTTAGGAGACATGCCACTTTGATGGAGATCGTGCGATATCCCCTTATTACTCGTTATGGGCCGCCAGACGTTCAGCCCATACGGAGGCCCCGTACAGGGCCATGCTTCGCACGATCCCCAGGTACAGTCTCCTAGTGGGAGCATTGGGTCCTTTAATGTTAGGCATCAGCCGCGAGAGCGCCCCGGCAGCCCCCTTCAATTTAGGGACCAGACTTCGGAGATGTAGCCCGAAGTCCCATCGGCTATCGAGTACGAGCCCCAGATACTTCATCGAAGGCTCGATGCCGATGCTAACGCCCCCTACGGTGAATGTCTTCTATTTTTTTTTTTTTTTTTTTTTTAATTGTCTTAATTGTTATAGTAGAGACACCCAAGGGGGCTATCTCAAAGCGGTAGATGGCCCAGGGTCAGCCGGGGTGCGAGGGAAATGCCTAATTGGGCCACCTTACACCCCGGCACAGCCTAAAGCCCAACAGTCCCAAATAAACAGCCCAAGTGAAATAATTACATTATATAAATAATTGTCTGTTAAAATTTAACAATTTATAATACCTATTAAATAGAAAATATTTATTAATTCATTTAGAATTTTTAAGGTACTTGTATCGTCGAAGTCGACAACGACGCATAAACTTGATATCGAACTTGGCTCTCATTTCACATTATATTTTTGATGGGAAAATAATACTTACCTAAAATAAACATTACTCACCTTAAAGACAGCTTCCAAGGCTTGTGTTGTTCAATAGCTCATCATTTAAATCCTTTTGAACAAAACAGTCTTTTTTCCTTTGTTTTAGATAAGGTGGAAGAAGGCACAGAAGAAGCACCTGAGGCTGAAGGGGCCGGTATGTATACTTTTATCAGCTAACATAATATACATATAAGCTACAGGCTAAGGTAGACTTTGGATTTGGCACGTCGCGAATAAAAGTGAGAGTCGGCTTCCCTCCGGCCGCCTACGAAACCGCATGTTCGTAACCAGTTACAATACAAGGAAAAAACTTTTTCGTACGATACCAGTTACGAAGGAATAGATTTTTTTCCCTATACGATACTTGGTTACGTAGTAAATATTCGGTAGTTAGATACGAAAGAGTAATTAATATTCCTCACAAGTAACCAGTCATTTTGTTGTCCATCAGTACGAACATACTCATTGGTACTACCATATGCGATATCACAAATCTATTCAGTGAGTAGTCTATGTATGGAAACTCTTTTAATCACAAACCACTTTAGAGATTAGACTGTGTATGAAAACTCTTTTATGTACTAGCCGGCAGCTTGACAATGACAATTCAATACATTTGTATGTCATTACATTATATTATAAAAGATAATTGCAGACTTTGACTTTTGACTCTCGACTGTATAGACGGACTTGACATTGGTGTCTTCGCCATTAATAATTTTTTAAACATTTATTAAATTTTGATACTCTTTGAGAAAACCGTACGACGTTGCCGTTTTATATACATTTACTATATTTTACTTGACATTGGCGAAATTGCGGTGATTCTGCAGAAGCCATTAACTAAAAGAAGAAGAAGAAGAAAGATAATTGATTAATATAATTTAATAAATAATAAAATAATAATAATAATACAATTTGAGCAAAATATCCTGATACATTATAATAGACACCAAATAAACCAAAAAAGCGACTCAACAATAATGGAAAATTCAAAAAATCACTTAGTTTCAAGAAAATACACAGAAAATTTATGACATGACAGAAGATGTCATGTCAATCGGAAAGTCTAAGAATTAAGTATGTTGACTAGGGCGAAAGCCAGAAGACAAGATGCACACAAAACATACACGGACTCGTCGTGCAGCTCTGCCTCGCAGCCCCCGGAAACCGTCTCAACGGCACCGGCCACTGCTGAGGCGTCGAGCTCCGACACAAGCGACGAGTATTTCTCCCCGCCGACGTCGCCAACACCTGTGCGTCGGCCGGGGAGAGGCCGGCCGCCGACAAGCCTGGGATCCCGAGGCCCACCGACCTCGAATAGGGCCCCCGCTGCCGGTGGTAATGTGCGCCGCATGAAATGGACTAGGTCGATTAATGAAAATGTCATGCGGGCATATTATGCGGCTACGGAGGGAGGAGTCAACCTCACTGCGTATCGTGTTAGAATGCTGCCCTTGTTTCAGGAACTTGAGCCGGCTGTCAACGTATCGGCACAACGACTTTCGGACCAGGTACGGGCTATCCAGCGCTGTAATATGTTGGATGGTGCCGTACTTGAAAGACTACGCTCTGACACGTCAGAGCGTAGTCTTTCAAGTACGCCGAGTAGCCTTGCTGGCCCCACTTCGTCGCAAACTGTCGCTTTGGTGGAAACCGACTCGCGACAGTTCGTTCCCGCTAGCGATGTTGAGGAAAGTGAGGCTATATCCGTAAGTACTCAGTGTAATGAACAATTAAGGAGCACTTTGGAGGATGCGATGCTGGAATATCGGTTTTTGAACCCAGGCAATAGACCTCGCCTACCACGTTTGCCCATGCATAAAAGAAATATGGCGCTGGTGTGTGCCCTTGACTCACTATTACCTAATTATTTAGATAATAGTGAAGATCTCGGCGATACACATTCGATTCTCTACTGTACGGCTGTTGCAGCATGTCGTGTAGCTGGTGTTAAATTTACATTGAACAACACCGCTACTCGACCTAAACCTGCTGTACCAGCCTGGCAGTACAGAATTGAACGTCGTATTGCCGAAGCCAGTGCGCTCATCGGGAAGCTAATCTGCTTCAGATCGGGCAATTCACGCCCGAGAGTGATGCGCTCTGTGAAAAGGGCGTTTTTGGGGACTGATATTAGCCCTCAACAATACTCAATACATGTCACAGAGCGCATTGACTTTCTGAAGCAGAAAGTTTATGCATGGGCAAACAGGATTCGTCGGTACAAAAAACGAGTAGAACGATATACCCAGAATCGCATGTTCCAAAGAGATGAGAGGTGGGTTTACCGAAAGTGGGAACAATCCGATGAAGTCGAGGGTGACCGTACTCGACCGGATGCCGACGCTACGAATACATTCTGGCGCAGCATCTGGTCGATGCCCGTCAGTCACGTCGAAGGTGATTGGATGGAAGATATTGAACGATCATGTGAGACTATAAAGCACATGGAGCCCACTACTATTGTGACTGATGACGTCACTTGTGCAGTTCGTTCGCTGCCGAATTGGAAGTCGGCGGGACCGGACGGACTGCACAATTTTTGGTTAAAGTGGTTCCGAAGTTCACATGCTCGTTTGGCATCTCTGTTCCAATCATCTTTAGATTCGGGTTCACTTCCCACTTTCCTAACAACTGGTATAACCCATTTACTCTACAAGTCTGGTAGTGCCATGGATCCCAGAAATTATAGACCGATAACATGTTAACCAACGGTCTATAAGCTTCTGACATCTATTCTGAGAATCAAAATTACAACACATTTAAATACAAATTCGATAATCTCCATATCTCAGAATGGATGTAGAAGTGGGGCGCGTGGCACTAAGGAGCTCCTTATTGTTGATACGGCCATTTGCCAACAGGTACGTCGTAATCGCAAGAATCTGGCTACATGTTGGATAGATTACAAGAAGGCCTATGACTCGGTGCCTCATACATGGCTTCGGAGGGTGCTGGAGTTGTATAAAATCGATACAACTCTATGCAACTTTTTGAAGTCTTGTATGAGGCAATGGAGTACGCTATCCAGGATGTCGTCAGGATCGGGCAAACGACATACCAATAAGAATCGAGAGGGGCATATTTCAGGGTGATAGTCTGAGTCCCTTGTGGTTCTGTCTGGCTCTGAACCCTCTTAGCACAATGTTAGAGAGTTCAGGGCTAGGCTATCGGTTGCGGAGAGAGGGTAAAGTTATTTCTCACCTCCTTTACATGGATGACCTCAAGCTATTTGCTCCTAATCATCTACAATTGATGGAGCTACTAAAGGTGACTGAAAACTTTAGTAGCTCTATCAAGATGGAATTTGGTGTAAATAAGTGTGCGGTCATGCATGTAGAAAAAGGTGGGATAGTGGAATCTGAAGGGGTGGAACTCTCAGATTCCATTAAACTCAAATCTCTCGCTGCAAACGAAACATACAAATATCTGGGTATGTCGCAGGCGTTAGGAATCACCGAAGCTGGGATGAAGCAGTCATTGCAGGATCGTTTCTTTGGCCGCCTGAAAAAAGTTCTAAAAAGCTTTTTATCGGGTGGTAATAAGGTTCGCGCCTGCAATGGTTGGGTCATGCCAGTCCTGATGTACTCCTTCGGCATACTGAGATGGACTCAGACTGAACTGGATGCTCTAGATAGGAGGGTCCGGACACTGCTGACCACATTCCGAATGCACCATCCACGTTCATCGGTAATGAGGTTGTATATCCCGCGGAAATTGGGCGGTCGTGGTTTTTTAAATGCCAAGACCCTTCATAACCGCGAGATATATAACCTTAGAGAATATTTCCTACGTGTAGATTCCGATATGCATCGTGATGTGGTCGCAGTGGACAATGGCCTAACCCCTCTCGCGTTGGCTAAAGAGAACTGGCGCAAACCTGTAGTACTTGGTACTGCTGATCGCAGGGAAGTATGGAAGGGCAAAGAGCTACACGGACGCTTCTATCGGGCCTTAAATGGGCCCGATATAGATTTAAAAGCGTCTGTATCTTGGCTACGGTTCGGTGATCTTTTTGGAGAAACCGAAGGTTTTATCTTTGCAATTACGGACGAAGTTGTAATGACGAACAACTACCGGAAGTATATTCTGAAGGACGGTACGGTTGACATCTGTCGGGCATGTCATCGCCCCGGAGAATCACTCAGACACATTATTTCCGGTTGTTCTCGTCTAGCCAACGGCGAGTACTTGCACAGACATAACCAAGTGGCCAGGATTGTACATCAGCAACTTGCCCTTAAATACAATCTTGTGACTTCGGAGGTGCCATACTACAAGTATGTGCCCGACCCAGTTCTCGAAAACGGTCGTGTCACATTGTACTGGGATCGATCTATTATCACTGACAGGACTATTGTTGCCAATAAGCCTGATATAGTGATAATGGATCGATTAGAGCGTCGTGCAATGATAGTTGATATCACTGTCCCCCATGACTAGAATCTCATGAAGGCAGAAAAAGAAAAACAAATAAAATATTTGGACCTGGCCAATGAGATTGTCGACATGTGGGATGTGGACTCAGCTATTATTGTACCGATAGTTGTGTCAGCACATGGACTCATCGCCAAGAGCCTCGATCAACACCTTATGAGGCTCTCGTTAGGCAGCTGGCTCAAAGGCCTGATGCAGAAGGCCGTTCTGCTAGGCATGGCACGCATAGTGAGGAAGTTCCTCTCCCTGGAGCCGTAACCACCGGCAGCTTGGTCCCTGTACCCGATGCCGGTGGAGCACTGTTTTTATATTTTTAAATATATTTGTATTTTTATATATATATATATATATATATATATATATTTAAAAATGTAATTATATGTATTTAAAAGTTAATAAAGAGGAATAATAATATAATTTAATTAATTTGATATTAATATAATTTTATAAACATTTACTATATTTTACTTGACATTGGCGAAATTGCGGTGATTCTGCAGAAGCCATTAACTAAAAGAAGAAGAAGAAGAAGATAATTGATTGGTATTTTGTGTTACTTTCGTATTTACAATTTATTGTACGGAATTTGGTACTTATGTGATAATGAGTGTCGATTTGGAGTTTATTGCAACCCGAAGAGGACGACGATCTTTGTTATATGAGGGTAGAAGATACCATTGGAAGAAAAAGGATAGTAATGATAGTACTTTCTGGCTCTGTTACAATAATAATCAAGGATGTACAGGGAGCATCACGATTAGCAATAAAAATGAAATCATAAAAGGTAAAGAACACGTTATAGCGAAAAATAAAATTTTGAACTACTTAGATAAACTGAAAAAAATGCCAGCCATAGCTTTGAATTAATTCAAAAGCAATATGATGTCACAGTAATTAATCTAGAAAATGAAGGAATTGACATCTTACATGTCATCCCAAGATTCGAAAATATAAAAACTGGCTTATACAACGCACGTAATAAAGTTCTAGGGGCACCAAAAGTACGATTTAATTCTTCGGAAAAAGTATTAATACCACAAAAATACCAGAATTTCAAATAGGCAGAGTATGATGATAATAGCAAACAAATTATTTTATTCTGCAATGAAAATGTCAGAGATATCATACAAGAATTTGAGCATGTACTGGGAGACGGCACTTTCAAATCGTGCCCTACAGCTTTTAAGCAACTTTACACGATTCATGGTTATAACGAAAAAACGCAATCAATTATTCCTTTGATTTATTGTTTACTGCCAGACAAAAGACAAAACACCTATGAAGTTGTTTTCAGGTTAATAAAAGCTAGATATATTTCCAGATTGGCAGATTAAAAAAATCACTATGGATTACGAGTTAGCAGCCATGAAAGGCATTCAAAAAGTGTATCGAAAAGTCGATGTTAAAGGATGTTATTATTATTTGAATCGCAGTATATTCCGAAAAGCCAAACATTTAAAAATCTCAACTGCAGTGAAAAAGAGACACGTGGCGAGGTGTGTAGGTCTCGCACGATTGCCCAAAGAATACTTTAACAGTAGCCTCAAGTACGTAATGCATAAGAGTCCACATGGCAAAGAGATATCCAAATTTAATAAATATTTTATTAATCAATCAGTGGACGAAAAGGACGAATTTTCAAAAGATCTGCTGTTGTTCTGAGGAAAAGATTCGCACAACAAACAACCTCGAGGGTTGGCATAGTAGGTTGAATAGGTTTATAGGGAAAAAGAACCCGACCCTGGCTCATTTATTGTCTATATTGAGCAAAGAAAACAAAATAGCTGACATGTACAAAAAATACCAAAACGTCGAAAAATTATATGGAAATAGATAACGAAATTCAATACACAATTACTAAACTAAATAAAAACCATATAACCGTTGGTCACTGTATCGATATTTTAACACCGTTTTCTTATAAGATTTTAAATATTAGATGGTTATAGTAGCTACTAGTATTTTTTAAGTTCATTTTTATTAATAACCTTTTTTTTCGTTGATAAGCGTAAGAAGGCATACCTTATTTTCTCTTTTCTTTGCTTAATTACAGTATTGCAATGAAAATGAATACATTTAATAATAATTTTATACATTTGTTTTTCATTTCAATATATTTTTTATTTCCGTAGTGGCAAGTGTGCCAGGCTGTCACGCGGAAGTACCAGGTTCGAATCCTGGTGGGGACAACTACTTTATGTTTATAATTTAGTTGTGCCAGGTTGGTTAGGACATTGCAGTTTGATCACCTGATTGCCCGACAAGAAGGATGATACATGCTTCGGAAGGCATGTAAAGCCGTCGGTCCCGGATGACATTTCACATATTTTGTAGGCTGGTATTCGTTAATATTCACCAATTTGTTCGTAACTACGTAACCAGTAACCAAGCATCCTACAGGGAAAAAAAATCTATTCCTTCGTAACTACGTAACCAAGTATCGTATAGGGAAAATAATCTATTCCTTCGTAACTGGTATCGTACGAAGAAGTTTTATCCTTGTATTGTAACTGGTTACGAACATGCGGTTTCGTAGGCGGCCGGAGGGGTCGGCTTGCTTGCTTCGGTTTGTAGAGTGTACTCTGTCAATTTGATTTTAGATTGTCATGGTCATTCAAATTACTATTATAATAATCGGAAACTTGATACCATAAAAAACATAGTAGGTACACATCCCGATAATGATAATAAAATTATGATATTAATTATCACAGAACTAATAACAAGAATAGAAGTGTTATCGTTAGACTTTTATTCCAGATGTGACCATACCACGACACAGTCTTGAGTGCGATAATATCGCTTATAGTTTTGATTCATTGGGGCTTCTCAACGGTGCTGTTAGCATTGTAAACTTGACCAAGTAATTGCTTTATCACCCAAAGGTTGAATATTCTTCGAATGTCATAGAATTATAAGGTCTAATTTTAATGTCATTTCATTTGAACTTAGAACGTCAACCACTGATATCAAATTTAAAATCTACTATGTAGTGATCTGTTATATGTATGAATTTAAGTTCTATCCTGATCTAATGCGTTCATTTACAAATACCTGACTTCCTCTAGGATTTAGAATTAAATAAATAAACATTTTATTAAAAGTAAATATAATGAAAACATAATTAATGACATATCCGTGAATAGTAAAAAAAAAGCTTAATAATGAGTGTATCCTCCGTTAGCTTTGATTATTTCTAGCAAACGACTCCTCATCGAACCAACCAGACGTGCACAAATGTCCGTACCCCTCAGATATTCCCACACCTCATTGCAATGAGTTTCAATGGCGTCGCGTGTTCTTTATTTTCGGTTATCCCACCGTTGTGCCATCAGCCCCCAAAGATTCTCTATGGGGTTCAAGCCTGGAGAAAGGCCACGGTATTAAATGAATATACTAATGTTGTTGGAACCAGTGGCGGGTCACTCTAGCTATATGTAGACAGCAGTTATCTTGTATAAAATTAAATTCATTCAGTTCACCCCCCGGGCGAACGTTTCGGACGGATGGTAGCATGCCATTTTCTAAAATGTCCACATAATTTAAAGCGTTTGCTTTTGGAGGCAAAGTGAACAAGTCACCGACTCCACCATCGGACATCCAGCCCCAAAGGTTTGCACAAATTCGACCAGATGCCATATTTGGTACTACGTTATATCGCTGGTTGTCATAACGCCAAAGATTTAAGCGACCATGTAGACTTAAAGGTCTTTTCGTCTGTGAATATCGTAGTGGCCCAGTTGAAATTTAAAAACTCTTTAGCAAAATTCAATCTAGCTGCTTTTTGAGCTTCAGTCAAGTAAACCCTTTTAGCGTGACGTCTGTAGTGCAATCCTATTTTATGTTTTTCGCACAGTCTCAGAACTAACATCGAACTCTTCGCAAAATAACTAGTACGTGTGAAACCGTTCTCTTCATAGTCCCGTCTCATTGCACGTCTGATATTGCAGACCTACGACCACTTCTCCTACGATCTTGTAAGAGTCCTTCTTCGCCTTCTCGTGTTATCCAAAGCCGTACGGTATATTGCCATATTATGTTTAGATTTCTTTAAATTTCACTGATGTTTTGCTCTGAACGATGCACGATGTAAAGAAACAATTTCTGCTCTTTTCGCAACTGATAAATTACGTGCCATGTTTGTTAAAATAATAAAACAATTTTTGCAATAATATCTATTTGACGAACTAATGACATCAATCATTCAAAGAGAGAAAATATTTGTTATCGACTAAAGAGTTTATCTCTCTTATGATTCTCTCTCTTTTATGATTAGAATAAAGGAATGAGGAATAATAATGACGGACATGTTTATAGAACAGTGTAGATAATAATAGTATCTATTCAATAGACAACTAAGGTTACAATGCCATGCACTTTTAACCTATTCCCGATTGGCTTACAGTCAACCAATTATGTTAATCTTACAAGCAGATTATAAAATTAAGCCTTAGCGAAATTTCTATTGACTAGAAATTATTGTTAAAACTGAAAAAGCACTTTCTTGGTTGAGTTTACATCGGTCTCAAGATGTCTCGGACTATTAAATAGGCTGTATAGCCTGATAAACGCCTCGCACTTACATTTCGCATTTCATTTCTATACCTTTTATTTATTCGTTCTGTGGTAATTATGTAATATTTTTAATCGATCATTGTGATCGTGGCAAGACCAAATAAAGGACCATTTACATGGAGAGAGTTTCTAACCTCAAAGATACAATTATCGTCAGCAAGAAATAAAAATATGATCACCAAAGATACGATATCGTACGTGGAAGGGCGATATAGCTTTGTCATTAAATACTGGACGTCCCTGTGTAAAAAAGACAATATCATGCTAGTTACTGAGCTCGAATGGCAAGTCTCGCATTATATCGTACAAACCAATTTGTACGATTCTCGCATGAACTTTGCAAGAAACTCTCTTCATGTAAATGGGCCTATAAGGCTTCAAGTAAGGATAGACGGCTAATATAATCTATAAAATATTAATTTATAGAGGAAGTTGCCGTTGCTGAGGAGCAGAAAGAGGCTGAAGGTGATGATAAATATGATTGGGGCAATGGCAGTGAGGCTTGGGAAGAGGACCAACAAAAAGAGCAATAAGGTTACTATAAAATGATGTTAATACAGAAAATAGATCTGTAAATATCCACACATTTTATTTTGATGAATATGTTCACCAGCACAGTAAAATATTTCGGTGTGTTCTTTTCTGTTTAAGCTGATGCTATGAAGTTCATCAGCTCGTGTCTGAGGTGTTTTAAATTTATTTTTCACTACTAGAGCATATACAGCTACTAAAGCAGACCGGATGTCATGGCATTTATAATAATCTAAACGCGCTATACATAATGGCACTATGGGGCAGCTACACTAGTGCCTGCGATGAAATATAAAGTCAAGATTGGGTGAAATTCTATATAAGACACCTTAAGCTATATGAAATTACTGAAGTTTGTTGATTTTATCATTTGAGGAATTAACGAAGTTAACAATGATTTAATATTTCGTAATAATCATTATAGATTAGCCCGCTAGATTCTATCCCTCCCAATTCATTTTAACTGCATGGAGCAAGAATGCTTAATACATCTTCTTCCTCTGGCGATGTGAATGCGACTGCTCGCGGTTTGGTTGGATTCAATCTTCAGAAGGCTTCCACACGCTACGATTTGATGACGTCAGTCAGAGCTACTGACCAAATAATATGTCGGATCAACCGCGCTAAACATCATTCGATTAGATAATAATAATAATAATAGAATGTATTTAAAAATATGATTGATATGTATTTAAACTTAAATAAAGGAAATAATAATAATTTAATTTATTGGTTTCAAATGAACATATACATAACGGTGTTAGATGCATACAGAAAACATAGCAAAATAATAATAATTTAAGTACAAGCCAATGATTCTCTGAACCCCACACTAGGATACCCTGTGTCGTGGTTAGCTTTCCGAGAGTGATCGGATCTGACCAAATTTGGTACATCAGTTACTAGTAATATAACCTCGTTTACCCGTCCCGGGTTCGCCAATATTTAAGAAGAAAATAAACAAAAAGATTTTTCTTTACAATATTTTTTATTATGTGTTTCATTAATCACTTTATGTACATTATTACAAGTTTGTATGATTGACTTTCAGAAGTTTGGTGAACATGTTGAGACACTACGTTTATCAAACGCTGCCACCCTCGTTAGTTTTCTGCAATAATTATAGGTACTAAATGTCATATTACTGATTAAATCTTTATGAAGTATTATGATCTTTTATTTAAAATATATATATATACATATCAAATACACAAAGATGCAAAAAAGTATTGCAATTGTTTAGGCAATCAGGCACTTGTTATTGTGTTCCTTTCTTGATATGACTGACTATTTTTGTATTCCACCACTTAACCATAAGGCCCACCACGCACTAGGCAACGTGGCCACGAAGACTAGGCAATGGTGACGAAAAACCTACATAATTATATTCATTACACTCGCTCTGTCTGCGCGCAACCAATGGGCTGCCGTTCAACCTTTTAATTCCATCCCAAACGCCTGTATTTATAAATGTGGCTGCTGTCCGTCTGGCTGCACAACAAGTACACGGGAGATCTTAGTCGATAAAAGCAAATGAACATCGGTAAAAACCAATTAATCTTAAAAATATTTTTTCTGCCGAGGCTCGTTAGTAGTACGCTTACATGTGCGTCGGGTCTCAATACAAACGAGTTGGAATCGCAATTTCTGCTGAGTGATACAGGATCATTCCACTTGGAACCATAGTTAGTACAACGAGTTGGAATCGCAATTTCTGCTGAGTGATACAGGATCATTCCACTTGGAACCATAGTTAGTACAACGAGTTGGAATCGCAATTTCTGCTGAGTGATACATAGTACATACTACACCTACAGGGAAAATACAAAAATAAAACACGTTAAAAATGAATTTTCATACACTTTTGTCTCCCGCAAAGTTACCGGAATTTTTGTATCTCGCTTAGCACGTTAATATTGGATTTTCATACTTTTGTCTCCCGTATATTTCTACGGAAGTAATAACATTCTGCCTTATCGAGCTGAGCGAAGCGAAGCTCTTATACGTGGCTAAGCCGTTTGGTCGAGACTGTACTCCTCCGGAACCACAATACCGATGTAGACACCGCTGAGTGTTTAGAGTGGTCAACTGTTCAAATACAATGTACCATTGAGGAATAATCATCGAAAAACAGTTTATCCAGCGTAGGCGTTCGATGAACGTAGGTACGCGCAGCATGCGTCGCGTTGTCGAAACGTTTCCTCTGCAGTTAATTGAACGCTGCGTTAGCGCGACGCAGACGTCACACAATAGTTTCGGTATCATCACTAACAGAATGGATTTCGACGAGGAAACACTATTGATGGCTTTGATTTAAAAAATAAAATTAGTGCAAAGACGAGAAAATAAATAGAAATACAAACTAACTATAGGACATTCTTGTATGGCATGTATAAACATTTCGATGTCAAAAGCACTTGATGTCGTTGAACTCATTTTAAGTACGTCGTATTACCGTTAGTACTATTATCTGTTCTGTGGCGCTTCTCTACGAATGAACCAATCAACGCGTACACAGGGGCGCGGGTGGCGAGGAGAGGTCGGATTTGAACAGAATTGTACAAGACGCCGCAGTAACGCGGCGCATGCGTCGCGCCCGCGCGACGCTTGTGCAGCGTACTCGTATGTTCCAATAGAGACGCCGCGCCGCGACAACACGACGCACGCGTGGCTTTGTCGCGGCGTCTGCGCTGCGGATACGTTCATTGAACGCCTACCCTGGATAAACGCTAGTGTGAAGGCAGTCTTAGAGTCCTGCTCGCTCAGCTCAATTTATTTCAGTCGCACCCTGCACTGAATTCCTAGTTAATGAATTGATTACTAAATAGTAACTAATAATAACAAAACTTCACTTCACGTCTGTATCCCCGAAGGGGTAGGCAGAAGTGTATTATACACCCACGATTCGCCAGTTATGTTAAGTTCCCAATGTAATAGGGAGCGAGCCTATTGCCATCTACCGGGCATATATTATATATATAATTAATAATAGCCTTTTTTTCAATGTGCTCTTGCATTAAAAAGATTACTTTCTGAGTAGGTGTAGTATAAAAATAATAATCTACTCTTGGTGGCGGGTCTCATTACCGACTAGAGGAGGCGGCGCTTTCCCGTCCCGCTCGCACTTCTCGAGAGAAAAAGAGTGCTGGCTCTTCTCAAAAAAGGGGATGTACTTACTTTAGAGACACCGTGTGCTTTTAGTCAGTTCAACTCCGACATAGCCGCTTCGTCGTGCACACGGCGCGATAGTACCCAAAGGCTTCTACACGGAAAGACAAAAAATGAAGGTGTATTTAATTTCTGTCAAGTATGTGATGCTTGTTTTCTACTTCTCTAATCTGTATTAACGTAGATACACGCGGTCAAGGAAATAAGTAGGTATAGGTACATCCACACAGGGGTGTGTGTTGGGTAACCTCCTCGAGTGTCGCTCCGATTCCGATCCCGCTGCAGTCCGGGAGGAACGGAATCGGAGCGGCCGGTACACCCTGGGCGGCGGTCAATGGCTTCCCCTTCACCCCTTCATAGGGTTGGCATTGATCGTCGGCCAATACCCAACGTGGAACACATCGCTCTCCGTACTCCTCTGCTTTCAGAAGAGACAGGATGAGCGATGCTGTTAGTGGTGAGATGGCCCAGGGTCAGTCGAGGTGCGAGGGATATGCTCTATGGGTAACCTTACACCCCGGTGTCTGAAGACCCGAGACGGCGTGCGGTTTTAGTCGGTGCAAGCCCGACATAACCGCCCCCGCTGGCCGGCGGGGGGGTATCCGAAGGGATTTCCGCACGATAAAAAAAAAAAAAAAGGTACATCCACACATGTGAAGGTGCATCCTTATTTACTTGGCCGTGTGTACCGGGTTAGAAGCTTTAGGACTACTTCTCGATAAGACTAGATAGTAAATATAGTTCGCTATAGGACTAAATCTCGATATGACTACATCGTGCATGTACTAGATCTCATTTGGACTAAATAGCCATTGGCCCAGATAGCGTATAGACAATATTGTCGTTTGTTTTCTGAAGTACAATTATCACCAAAATTTAATGACAGACAATGCGTTTGCAGTATGTTTTGTTAAAGTCTTGGTCACATTTATGTACTTAGGCTCTCCCTTATTATACCCGTCTTTTCTTTGTTTAATGTAAGAGAACTCAGAGAAGCACTTGCGAGACAAGATAAACACTGCGTTGCTGCAAAAGACAAGTGTTCTTGTCTTTTCCAGCAACTCCAAATAGACGTACCGCTTAAATTGATACAAAATTAAATCTATAGCCATTGTAAAGAAGAGCTTCTTTCCTTTTTTTATTTTGAATAAATTTAAATTCATTTCTTTGCACTTTTTTACTTTTCGTATGTGTAGTAAACAAAAAACAAAATGAAATGCAGAAATAAAATATGCAAATTAGTCTTGTCAGTTCATTGAAAGACAAATGACTTATAACTAAATCTATTTTTATAAGGGTTTCAGGAACTCATTGGTAAGTGGCCAGCGTGCTTAACAATGAGTTCTTTTTTTTTTAAACTATCGCGGTGTAAATTCATACTTCATAATACGTGGTCACGGCCACGGCTGCTGCAACGCATCCGAAACGTCGGCAAAAGTAAGTTCTATATTAATCGCGATAGGTCCCGAGACGTTTTATAAAGTATGAATGAGTTCCTTATCAATGAAGTATGGTGAAGTGTAAGGTTGAAGAGCCACTTTTCGATGCCATTGTACGTCATTTTGATATTTAGTCAATCTGATAACAAGACATATGGATATATGGTCGTATCTATCTAGTGCAAATGCGATGTAGTCATATTGAGATTTAGTCCTAGTCATATTGATACCTTGTCTTATCGAGTAGTAGTCCTAAAGCTTCTAACCCTGTGTACCTACATACCCACACTGAAAATGGCAACAGAATTCCAGAGGGCCAATTCTCGAAATGAAAAGATGTGCAAAATTCAGACTGAATTGTCTCTTAACAAAATTTTGTCACGAGAACACCCTTTTTGACATTAAGGAAATCGAGACTAGATTGAGGCAGAATCTTGAACATGTTTTTATTACGAGAATTGGCCCTCTGATCAATTTTGACAACTTAATTTTGAACAAATTATATTTCAATAGCAACTTTATTCTCATAAATGCTCAAAGTGATATCTTCGTCCACTATCTGCCGTAAAAAAAAGCAACGTAGGTTATACTAGCATAGGTTTTAAAATATGCCCTCATTTTTCAGCTCTAGCTCGAAATGTGCTTTTTCACTTAGCCCCTTTTTAGTTTGCGGACTGCAGTTATGTGTGATGAATACCATGTGATGAATATTGGTATTTTGCCAGTAATTTAATGCATGACTATAAAGTTCGGTTTTTTATGTTAATTTATTTGTGAACCTCTTGAGGCCTGAGTACATAATGGTAAAAAAAACTAGACAGACTAGGAAATGCGTGTCCATCGCTGGCTCTAAATGCGTGTCACCGTGGATAGTAATTATTGTAGTATAGGTATACCTAAGTGCCTTTTAACTCATGGTTCTTTTCTTACCAACAAGCTCGTCTTCTAGATCGATGCCTACCAAATCCACAGTACAATGCCAAAGCCAGTACTGCCAGCAGGCAGATAAATGCTATTTGCACTTTAGATTCTTTAAACTCAAATTCTGTAGCCTTTTTGGATTTTGAAGTGCTTATAGCAATTTTAAAGCCACCAGAAGATTTCTTGGACATTTTTGATGACTGATTTTCGAGTTGCCCCATTTTAAACTGGGTATAGATTTTATGATTTTATAGGGTTAGCTTACTATTTAATTTGAATACTTATTATTTTTTGTGTATTTATGCCATTTTGTATGTTTTGATTGATTTACGTGATATCAATAATATCATAGAGTAAAGTAATTCAGTGTGGGAATCATAGATTATTATATAGGTATATAGTGGGAATAATATCAATTCATTTGACAGAAGGTAGATAGTTTTGAATGGTTTTGAAGTATCTATATTCTGTTGCTTATTGTCATTGGATTTGCCTTTCATAGAATTGCCGATCAGTATTAGTTCGGGTCTTCTAGCTATTAACCTGCAATTAATACTTTTATTGCATAATTCTGAGTGCTTATTACTCTTGTAGGCCATATGGAACAAAGTAAATAAGTACCTTTTAAATGTGCCACCTACTAGTTATTTTTACGGGTGTATCGGGGGCCCCACTAAGATCTTCGGTGCCTAAGCCAAGCTCTCCTGCTAGCCGGTAGCTTTTAGTCGGTTCAAGCCCGACATAACCGACCCGCTGGCCGGCGGGGGGGTATCCGAGGGGATTTCCGCATGAAAAAAAATAAAAAGGTAGGTACCTACACTTTGCTGAGTGACGGACGAGGTTATGGCGCAGGCTAACATACTTTAGGTTACATACTGCGAAATCTAACTTTGGTTAATAACTGTAGTAGGGGAGGTTGGCCCAGAACGGGTAAGCTAAGGAAAGGGTCCTTATAAAACACGTTGAAGAATCATATTGAATTTTTATTTTTATGCTTATAATTTGCATGTTCTACCTTTATAAATTATATGACAAACATGATGATGTCTTAAAATTAACGAAATTAAGCTTTGGCTTGACCTATGGGCGGGACTGGATGTGGGTGGGTATGGACAAACTTATCTAAACCAACACTGACATAGGCACATCAGCTTTAAGCTGCACGCCTAATAATGATAATAAATATGGTTCCTCGGCCACACAGAGAAATGACGGAACAACGTGTGGTTTTAGTCGGTTCGAGTCCGACATACCCGGCTTGAGCTTGTCGTTAGCTCTGATGAGGTGAAGCCCCTCGGGCTTCAACTCATCACGCAGCGGGGGCGGTTATGTCGGGCTTGAACCGACTAAAACCGCACGTCGTCTCGGGTCTACAGACACCGGGGTGTAAGGTTGCCTATAGAGCATATCCCTCGCACCTCGACTGACCCTGGGCCATCCCCGGTTTCGAGATGGCCCCCTCGGGTTTGGAACCACGGTGTCCCCGTCTTGCCCCGGTTTGGGGGAGGGGCGCTAGTCGCACCACCGTCCCGGCCTGCTTCTGCTGGGGTGACAGGCGGCCCTTCTGCCACCCCACGGCCTGTGCTCATGGAGGACGGAGGTCGATAAGCGAGCTCCGGCGCCTGAGTCGCGCGGCGAGTATGTTGCGGATTCGGCGGGCCGGGGGAGTTCTAAACCTATCCCGGGTGCGCTCCGCCATCTCCTTCGCGAGCATTACATGCTCGCAGAAGGAGGGGGCGGCGGCCCACGTGCTCGCGCTCCGCACCATTGCCGCAATCATACTGCCGAGCGAGAGGAATCTCACTCCGATGGCTGCCACTAGGTCGCGCCTCAGCGCCACGCCGGGCAGTCCGCAAGCGTGTGCAGCCCCGAGTCCTCGCTCGCGTCGCAGTGATGACACTCAGGCGTTGGCTTCTTTCTGATCCGATGCAGGTGGTCCCCGAAACTCCCCTTCCCCAGCCTCTCTAGCCAATCCTCCATGATGGGCCTTACCGCACGATCCCCGTGTAGAGTCTCCTGCAGAAGTCATCGGGCCCCTTCATGTTGGGCAGCAGCCGCGCCAAAGCGAGAGCTGTGCCCTTCAACTTGGGGGCCAGACTTCGGATGTGCTCTCCGAAGTCCCATCGGCCGTCGAGCACGAGCCCCAAATATTTCATTGGGGCTTGATGCCAATGCGATTACCTCCCACGATGAGACTGGATCCCTCAGGTGGATTGCTCCGAGGCCCATGAAAGAACAGGGCCTCGGTTTTATGCATAGCCACTTCGAGACCCAGCCGCCGGATCCGCTCCACGACTTGGGCAACCGCGGTCGTGGCCTTCAGGGTCGCTTCGCGGTACGTCGCCCCGCACGCCGTCACGAGCGTGTCGTTCGCGTAGCACGTGACGGCGGCACCGTCTGCGAGGTCACCGCGAAGCACCCAGTCGTATCCGATGTTCCACAGGAGCGGCCCCAGGACCGATCTCTGCGAAACACCGCACGACATCTCACGCCGACCGAGACCGGTAACGTTTGGGTAGAAGACGGCCCTCTCCGTCAAATACGCCCCGACTATGCGGCGGAGGTAGAGAGGCACTTCGTGATACACGAGCGCCTCCCTAATGCAACTCCAGGGCAAAGTGTTGAACGCGTTGGCGATGTCCAGGGACACACCGCCAACATCACCTCACCCCGTGCTACTGCATCCTCCGCCAGAGCCCTCACGCGCATGATAGCATCCACGGTGGAGCGCCTCTGGCGGAAGCCATATTATTAATATTAATATTAATATTAATAATATTTATTTAGCCCAAGAAATACATTATGGTTACAAGGATTCGTGATTCTTAATTTATTTTTGTACATTTAATTATCATATGTATCTGGTGCTGAGCTAGGTTTTAGGCCTGTATTTCAGCACGCAGAGTGTTCAACCCCAAAATACTGGTCATTTATACAATATTAAACATTGCCAAGATATCGGACATAGCTATGGTACAAAGGGCAAGAAAGTTATGTATATTAATAGCATTATATCTCATGAATAATAAATTAAATTAGGTGTAGTAAATTCTTCAAAGTTACATGCATAATAATATAATAAACTTGTAATAATCTTATTTTAAATAGCAAATAGAAAATAGTATTATAGAAATTACCTAAATTAAAAAATAATAATTATAATCTTGTGTAATGTGAATGAGCAAGCGCACGTGTGCCTGCGTGAGTGCGTTTGCGTGTGTGTTTGTGTGTGCGTGTGTGTATGAGTGAGTGTGTGTGAATATGTTTGTGTGGATGATTATGTATGACCATGGTGCAGGTTTGTATTATGTAGATAGTATGTAGTAGTAGTGTAGTGTAGTGTAGAAAAAAATCATCAACACATTAAAATTCAATTAGCTATGTAAACCCCGAACTCGAATCATGCCGGAATATTTAATATGCTCTCTGTCTCATCATAAGACAGTCCACTGAGCCACTGGTAAATGATTTCCTTGGCTTCTGACTTGTGCAACGGGTATATTTTATTTATTTTGTTGTATATAAAGGGACCCAGGAAAGGGAAGAACCTACGTATGAATGAAGTTCTTGGTCTGGGAGCTCGCTCGCTCACCGCGTAAGCTCTTCGCCCTGCCTGAAGAGAAGCTTTATACTCCAGTGCGGAATGTTGTTTTAAGACTACTCTGAGTAGGAACAGCTGTCGAACGGTCAAAACATCACAATGCTCATATAGCAGTTTGGTTGGGTAGCGAAAAGGTTTAAAAGTGCAGACTTTCAGTATCGATCTTTGCGCCACCTCAAGCTGGATGAGTATCGATTTACTTGCGCCCCCCCACGCAGCAATGCAGTAAGTGATCAAGGACTGACACAGAGCGAAGTATACCTGTTTCAGAGCAGCCGTAGCGACCACATATCTCAACGTCTTGAACATGTAGATAAGTTTACGTATCCTTTTACTTATCAATTGGATATGCATTCTGAAGTTACAATTTTCGTCGATCATAACACCCAAATATTTAATGGTCTGAGCACGCTGGAGAGGTTTGCAGTCACAGACCACGTTAGTGAGGGGAGAAGATGGACAAGAATGCGCAGTCAGTGTTGCATCTGATTTTGGAGAGCCACAGATGGAAAAAGTAAGATATTTCGTCTTCTCGGCATTTAGTGTAAGAACATTGCGTCTGAGCCATTGTGAGACAGTATTCAGACCTCTTTGGGCTGAATTATAGGTATCAATCCACGTTTTGCCTGTAAATATAAGTGCCGTATCATCTGCGTAAGATATTAATTTTCCATGAAACGAGTCCAGAGATAGCAGATCATTGACATAGATAAGGAACAGAGTTGGACCAAGAATGCTTCCCTGCGGAACGCCATACGTTACAGGTAAATAAGTACTAGTATATGGACCAATCCTGACACATTGAGATCTATCACTAAGATAATCAGAGATAAGTTGCAGCTGTATCCCTCTGATACCCACTTTCTCCAGTTTTTTTACCAGGATTGGGACAGAGACGGCGCATCAGGCGCTTCGCAATTACTCTGTCAAAGAGTTTACACACTTCGTCGAGCAACACTATGGGCCGGTAGGCGGATGGTGAGTCGGCGCCCCTCCTTTCGGATGAGGACCAGTTTCCCCGTCATCCAAAATTTCGGAAACTGGTCCCGCTCCAAACATGCGCTGAGAAGTCCTCTCAGTCGGGGCTCGAGAGCGTCGTCGAATAGAGCTAGGCTAGGACCCACGCTCGGCCTGGAATGCTGTCGGGTCCCGGGGCGGTGCGTTTGGCTCTCAGCCTTTTCACCGCCAGCTCTATGTCTACCCAAGTGACCTCGGGCACGTTGTCGTTATCCACGTCGGGCACCATGGGTGACCGAGGCAGAGTCATCTGCGGTGGAACATGTTCCACCGCCCGCGCTGGGAACAGGGAGCTAACAACTCCTCCGAGCAGCTCCGGCTGGAGACACTGGGTCAACGGAGGGGCCTTGGGGCGCAGTTTGCCCCTTACCTTTAGGTAGGGCCGCCCCCAAGGGTCCCACTCCAGCATCTCCAGCTGCGGGCCCCGTTTTGGCCCGCCTTATCTCTGCTCGAAGGGCACCTCTGGCCTCCCTGTATCCCTCGTACAATTCCGCCTCTCGGTCCTCCGCATCTGCGGGGCGGCGACGCCTCCTACGGAATCGGGCCCACCAGCGGTGCGTGATCAAGCAGGCCCGTCTGAGCCTCGCGATCTCTGACGACCACCAGTAGACCCGACCCCTCGGATTATAGGGCGGAGCCCTAGTCATCGCCGCGTCGCAGACACGGGTCATGGTCTCCCGGAACCACTCCGTCTCATCGTCTACGTTGACAGGCCTGTCCGGCGCAGGGGCCCAGGCCTGTACGATGGCGACTTCCAGGAGGAGCTCCCGATCTAGTCGCTTAAGTGCCCAACGTGGCTCGGGTGGAGCCGGTGTGGCTGGCGGGTCGTTCGCGGGGAGGGGGGGGGGGGAAGACGTCAAACCGAATGTATTGGTGATCCGAACTTGTCTCCTCCCCCAAAAGGACGCGCCGGCCCTGAAAACGTCGCGTAAACGAGGGGCTTGCGAACGAGATGTCCACGATTGAGCTGGCCCTCGAGATCACGAACGTGTCCACGGCTCCCCGATTTAGGAGGTCTAGGCCGAGTCGTTGGGCCCAGTCCTCCAGTGTCCTGCCTCTATCCCCTGTCGTGTCGGGAACCCCAGGCCAAAGACCAGGCGTTGAAGTCCCCGAGCACAAGGACCGGGCGGGGGTGGCAGGCATTGACGACGACTGCCAGCTGACGGAGCCATTGCTATGTGTCGGTTCGGTGTGAAATAAGCAGCCACGACCGCTATTTCCCCAACCATCGCCGCCACGCAGCCAGGTCCCCTTGCAACGACGGCAAGGGGGGGCTGCCGGCAGCGGGATTGTGCACCAGTGCCGCTGTCCCATCCAGCGCGGTTTCCCAGGCAGGCCCGAGAAACCGGTGGGTGATTTAATGACCCACTGTTACTTGGTCTAGAGCAGAAGGTCCGGAGCATGGGCACCGTGGCTCACGTTCAGCTGCAGGATGCGGAGTTGGGGATCCATTATGGAACTCCCATCGCCGCAGCCCGCTGCGAACTGGAGGCGGAAGGCCTTGGTGCCAACTCTGTGGTTGGCCGGCTTGGCTCCCGCTGCACAACTAGAACAGTGCAGCGGGGCGTCGTACGTGTGACCGGGCTGGCCACAGCGGCAGCAACGGTCACCCGCCGTCACTTCCGCCGTGCAATGCACCCCCACATGGCCCACCGACAGGCACCTGAAGCACCTAGCCGGTCGGGCCTGCAGGAGCCGTGCCTGCGCCCTCAGGAAGCCTCCTACCAGCGACCTTTTGGGCCGCCGTGATAGGTCAGCCGACAACTGCTGCCTCCTGTCCACCACGGCCGAAGCGTATAGCTCCGGCCTTAACTGTGGGGAGCAGTCTCCGGCCTCCGCACGGCGAGCCTAAGCTCTTCTGCCGTGACGGAGTCGTCCAGGCCCGTGATGCGCACATCTGCGCATTTAATGGGCCTGGACACTCGGACGTCGGCTGCATCCAGTGACTCCCTAAGCCGAGCCGCTAGGGCGTCAGCCTTGGGGCCACTGGCGGCGCCTGGGACCTCAAGAAGCCAGGCTCCCGCCGTCAGTGTGCTCTTGCACCGGACGCCCGGGATCTCGAGGGCCTTGATGTCCACGTTGGCCTTTACTTTGGCCAACACCTCGGCATACCTCATGCCTCTCGAGACGCTGCCTCCGTCGTCAGA
This sequence comes from Cybosia mesomella, assembly GCA_946251805.1. Lineage (NCBI taxonomy): Eukaryota > Metazoa > Arthropoda > Insecta > Lepidoptera > Erebidae > Cybosia > Cybosia mesomella. The sequence goes on along the minus strand of OX276390.1, from coordinate 18,913,448 downwards.
GTGACGACGACGGCCATAGTTCGAGGGGCACGGAGCTTCCCCGGCGCTGCCTTCGCGGCGGCCGCGGCCCTCCTGGCCTTCTTGGCGGCCTTCGGCCTACTTTTGCTGGCTCCAGCCACCCCCCAGCCCCCTACCAGTGGGGTGGAGGTAGTCAGAGCCGCGACTGGGGCTGGGGCCACGGCTGGGGACGTCTTTTCCTTGCTTTTGCCCTTCTCCTTACCCTAAGTGAGAGGGGACCGAGGAGCCGGCTCCGGCAAGGTCGCACCCGCAGCCGGGCGGGTGGGGCCCTTCCGGGCTGCAGCCGCGTAGCCGGCCATCGGTGGCGCCAGAGGCGGACGGTGAATGGAGTCCATAAGGGCCTCCATCCGACTCATCATCCGCTTCTCGAACGCCTCCGCATATGCGAACCATGGTTCCGCCGGTGGTACTCTTGACTGCGTTGGCCGAGCCGACTGTGCCGGCTGCGGTACCGGCTGCGCCGACAGCGCCGGCTGCGCCGTCTGCCTGGTGCGGGAGCGAGTTACGCGCGCCGGCTCGGCCGGTTGCGCCCGCTGCACCGGTTGGGCCGAGCTCGCCATCGCCCTCTTCAGCTCCTCGACGGCTGCAGCTAGCCGAACCGTCTCCCGACGGGACTCGGCCACCTGCGCCGCGAGGGCCTCATTCTCGGAGGCGATGTCGAGCACCGTGCGTAACATCGCCTCCTCTTCGGGGTTCGGAGACCCCTGGAACGACGCGGTCACTCTCCGGAGTCTCTCCAAGAGCGACCGCGTCCTCCCGCATGGCTCCGACACCGCCGAGGTGGAAGGCTTCGGCGGTGACTTTTCCGCAGCCCTCCCAAGAGCCGAGGGGCTCGGGTGGATTGCCCAGCCCTCGCTCCACCTCGCGCCCCTCGGCGGCCAGCAGCCACTTTCGACGCCGGTTTTGACGCCTCGTCACTGCTGGAGGAGGTCGTCCCGGTGAGGGTATAGTCCTCATCCGACACGCCCTCCTCAAGTCGGGCCTTTGTGCGCCGTCTCCGCTAACGGGTCTGCTTTAGACCGAGACCCGACGGGCTGCTCGCTCTACTTCTCTCGTTGGCGGTGTCGAATTTCTCCGACACCGCCGAGGTGTTTGGCGTCACCTCCACGCATGATTGCTGCTCAATCTGTTTCACTAGGTTGGGGTTTTTGGGTTTTGTTTTTAAGTTTCTCCATTTGAGTCCCACGAGTATGAGTCGATATAAATACACTTTCCAGGTGACGCTCATTCCGGGAAGCGGGATACATACTGTGGAGGTCCCCAGGTGTCCACAGGTTTTTGCGACTTCGCTGTCGGGCTTTAAAGACTTTTCCTTGTCGCGGGCCAGCCAATGAAGGCAAGCCCCGCGTCCTCCGAGATCACGACTTCCCGAATGTGGCTAGCATTCGGGTCTTTGACGATCACCCGGAGACTACGCGCGAGAGGGTAGCCACTCCCCTCAGCTCCGGCGGACGACAACTCGATAGCAATAGGGCTTTTCTAAAGAAAATCCCTGTCGACGTCGTCGTTGCCAATTTTCTGTCACGGTTTTGGGTATGAAGGAGATGAGCTATCGAGTTGCTGTTTTCGGTAATAGATTCGTGCTGGGGTGAACCATTGCAAGATAAAGAAAAAAGATAAAATAAAAGAAAATCCCTTGTATTCGGCTGAGCTCGTCTCAGGAATTTTTCTTTATCTTGCAATGGTTCACCCCAGCACGAATCTATTACCGAAAACAGCAACTCGATAGCTCATCTCCTTCATACCCAAAACCGTGACAGAAAATTGGCAACGACGACAACTCGATAGCAATAGGGCTTTTCTAAAGAAAATCCCTAAAAACAATTAACAGCTCTGCTACCAGTCTCCTTTAACGCGGAGACAAGGGTGAGGAGTGAGATCACGAGCACGTAGTAGTATTCAAGCCGTAGTCCCACCACTCACTTTCACGCAATCACTACTTCGTTCCGAAGCGTGATCTAAAGCCGACAGTGGAAACGCAAATAAAACTAAAACTTAATATCTAACTAAAATAAAGTGTCTAATGATCCGGATCTACACCAAGGTGCAGTCAACAAACGGTACAAAATCATTAATGAAACACAGGAAGTCGGTACGAATATAAAACAGTTCAAACAACAAAATACCGCAATTTTATAAAAACCGGTTAACCGAACCTACTAAAAACGCACGAGGCATTCGAGGAACCGCCCCGAACTTAGAACAAATCAAACAAAAGCAATATCAAAACTTCTCGGGAAGTTGAATTCCCGTTACCGTGAATCGGTTAGTTCGGTCAGAATCGACCACCAAAATTAGCCGGAAATCCCGAGAAATATTAAACTATAAAATTAGCTATTCCAAACGCTAAGATACAAACAAATCAAATTATACATTACTTTGACTTTTATAGCAAGTAAACACAGATGAATATCTATTCAGACCTTCCGGCGGGTCCAATCAAACACATGAATAAACAACATTTCGAAGTTAAACAGATTTTTAGCACGTACTCGTTTCAATAATCAAATTAAGCCGCAATTGACACCCGATCGAAATCGACCAGGAAATATTTTAATTACAATAACAATTTCAAGTTTTACGGTGAAAATAGTCAAATTCAATTGCACCAAAAGGCAAAATAATGCCGATAAATTAACACTCAAAATGGCGGACTTTAACCGCGTGTTAAGTTTCAAATTGCAAACCAAAATTAAACCAATCCGTTATTTATTATCAACAATACATAAAATATATTAAGAAATGGGTCACTGACCTTCGGATCCAGCCGGGAAAGTAGCAAAGATTGGAAAGTGTGCCTATCTAGCGTATCTAACTATATGTGACATGAATGTACGTGTAATTTAATATACAATAAACTAATTATGCATTAAAATAAAATGTGATGTTTACTTCTCTTTAGATATGTTCTCCACCGCCGCAATTGTTCCAAGTCCAACAAACGCGATGGGCTTTTCACCAATTAATCAACAATCAATAAACAAAATCAAAATAATGTTCTTTCAAAGCGCGTGGCACCGCCAAACGCCAAAACAAAATTGTCTATAATAATAATAATATACCCTTGGATACGCCCCCCCCCCCGCAAGGCAGCGGGGGCGGTTATGTCGGGCTTGAACCGACTACAACCGCCCGCCGTCTCGGGTCTACAGGCGCCGGGGTGTAAGGTTGCCCATAAAGCATTTCCCTCGCACCCCGACTGAACCTGTGCCATCTCCGGTTTCGAGATGGTCCCCTCGGGTTTGGGAACGACGATGCCCCCGTCTTGGGGGAGGGGGGGGATCTAGTCGCCCTGCCGTCCCGGCCTGCATCTGCTCGGGTGACAGGCGGCCTCACCTGCCACCCCCAGGCCTGCGCTCATGGAGTCAATAAGCGACCTCCGGCCTCTGAGTCGCCTGCGACGCGCGGCGAGTATGTTGCGGGCTCGGCGGGCCGGAGGGTTCTAAATCTTTTCCGGGCGCGCTCCGCCATCACCTTCGCGAGCATTACATGCTCGCAAAAGGAGGCAGCGGTGGCCCACGCGCTCGCGCTCCGCCCCATTGCCGCAATCATGCTGCCGAGCGAGAGGAGTCCCACGCCGATGGCTGCCATGAGGTCTCGCCTCGGCACCTTCGGGACGACGTAGATACCTATCTTTAAAACTGCTCAGGACTCATTCATTACCTATATTATTTACGATTTAACTATGATTTCAATAAGCTCTCTTTTACCGATATTTTTGTAATTTTCCAGTTGACAAACGAATTACACCGTTCAGTCGTGGGTGTATATTTTCACAGGTGGAGATGGGCAGAGAGGAGTTATAAATAGGCGTAGGTGTTCCCATTGGAGCCGAGCCGTGTGCTTGATAGCGATGACGGGTACTATATTTATATTTACTTCACTACTAGGGATGCGGAAGACCGAGCGAACTTGTGTAGAAAAAATAAGAAAGCGGATCTTGAGCTCCGAGATGAAAGCCTCGGATGCAACGGGATTATCGCCAAGTTGATGACGACGACTCTGCCCGTCTCCGATTCACTGCCGTCACTCAGTTAGCCCCTCGCACTAGCAAGCACCTCTACCCCGTATCTACGAAGCTTGTGCTGCCACGCAGTGTCCCGTGCGGTTCAGTTTTCCATGAAATTTGATAAAATTATTATTATCGTCTTCAATATGATTATTTGAATTGGAGTAGAGCGGATACGACCATTTATTTTGTGCATATTGATTGGCAAACCTTTTGACGTACCTATCCGTTCTGCTTCGCACGTTTTTGCCTCAATGGAAACGTAGCTTTATGGTGGTCTTCCATGGTACCTGTTAATTGATTGCAATTAGTATCAAAAATATTGTAGGTAGGTGTAGGTAGCTATTTCTATAGGAAATGACTAAGCACGGTAGGTAGCTATTTCTTTAGCAATAAATACATCCTTAAAGCCCCAGATTGCGTATGAAAACGAGTGATAACTTATTATAGCTTTGCAAATTCAGGTAGGCGGGATGGTGTAACGTCCGCGCGGGAAGTGGTAACCAGACGGCCGTCTCGCGCGCACGTTTCACCTTCCCCTTCAGAATTAAACCTTTATTATCATTTTTATAATTCTCAGAGGTCAGGATATTGTTTATTATTTAAAGGGTTAGAGCTAATATCATTTGTAAATTAGATGCGTTAAGCTAGTTACTTTTGTCGCTAATTGTAGTGTGAACAGTAAAACAACAAAATAGTATTTTAAGTTATATATAACACGTAAAGATATAGAGACATTGGTATAAGATAGGTAGGTATGTAACTACAGTAGGTCGGGCTCTTCACATCTCTTCGTAAATATTATCAATATACCAATTGGGTAAAATTATATGTGCTTCCTCATCAGTTTTGTATACAGAAAATCTGTGCTGTTCATCAATATCAAATTTCAGTGTAAGTGGCACTTTACAATCATAACTTCCTCCCAATATTGACTTCTCGTTACTGAAAGATTCCTTGATGAAGTTTAAAAAGCTGTTCAAAAAGTCGACAGTTCTTTGAGGAGACCAATTTTCCTGAAAGAAAAAGATCAAGGTACATGATCACACAATAATAGATGTTTTTTTGTATACCTATAGCCATGCGTGTGTCCATTCATTCATTACTATTCCGCCTATTTTTACTGGCTGTCAACTTGACCGTTTTTACCTTACCCTAACGTGACGACATATCGAGGTTCCTATATAATTAATCAACGGGTTACAAATAAATCAAGATTAGTGACTATAAAACTGCAAATTACATGGGTCTGTACATTTGAGCGCTGCCAGGTATTCAAAAAGATCACTATTTTTAATTATACCTATAAATATATATTTAGGACTTACTTTGCAAATTCTGACAATGCCCGGTGTATCAAACCAGTCTACTGTTCGAATTATGCCATCATCATTACGGTATCCCACTAGCAATCCTTTCAAACCAGCCAAAAAGCATTGACACCAACACCTGAGCAGTTTGTATTTCCTGCAACCACAAAAACATAACATATCTAAGTAGAATTAATATTTATATAAGTTCGTGAAAATGTATCCTTCCATTTTACTTTTTGTTCCCTTTTATAGATGCGGTTGCACGTGATTCAGATATCATTTATTATCGCGTCTTCGACTGTGCATTAAGTCGTTTGACACAAGACACGTCTGTAATGTGAGCCACCACAAAACGGAAAATTTTTTCGTTGTTCAAAAAGCTTTTACTAGTTCTACTATGTACTAGTCTCACAAGAATCGGATTACCACTGGATACCATGAGACGGTTTCCAGCGGTCCTCAGTCTTGTATGCCACACTGTGCAGCCGTTTCCCCGACGCCGGTGGCGCCCGCACGCATCGGTTTCCTTTGGTACACAGGACCTAGCAGAAACAGTCTCGTAAAAATGCGGCTTACCCTAATCAAAATAGACCGTTTGGGTAAGTCATTAGTGATTTCTATGAGACAAATAGCCTGAGAGACTTTTCATGAGTGTGGTTGAGGGTGGATGCGACGGAGATTGCGCTCCGCGTGCAATACGCTGCGCTCAAGCGTGTCATGTATACTATTATGAAATTGTAAATTAGCTGTATGCACATTAAAGATATATTTTTTTTAATGTAAAATAAAGGATTCTGAAACCAAAATTATATATTTTTAAATTCATTCTTGTCTTTTTGTTCACGATGGACCCAAAAATACGGATTTTGATGCAGTTTTTTCTATTAGAAAAGTATTGGTCAGATTTAAAATCTGCGGTAAGTTTGATAGAAAATTGGTCAAGTAGAACGACAATATGACCCAAAAATTGTAATTAGCCCTACCGCAGACAAGTCATGGGCACCAGCTAGTCTATAATATCACCATTATACTTATGTGTGCCTAGACATTGCTCCGATAAAACTTTTACAAAACTACTTGTGGAGACTGGGCATCAACTTCGAATGCCACAGTGACAGCGGTCCTCTATATAGAGCAGGTTTTTTTAAATAACGGTGATATCTTTCTCCCATCAAATGTATGCAGATCAGAGAACCTCATCATCACTGTAGCATTGTTCCTAGTTGAATCCGAGGGTTTCCTTTCCGAGCCTGAGTCCGCTTAAGACTCCTCCTCTTATTTTACACCTTATTACTTACACTCACAATATTGAAATATGATAACTTACTTAAAGTTTACTACTTGCTGTCTGTGCTTCAATTCTTTTTGTGTTTTTAATTCAACAAAACAATTCTTCCTTAAAAAATTTAGATTGGCTTCCACATCATGAATGTTTTCAGGAATTTTTTTATCAGGACCTTGGTCTGCCATCATTCCATCTATTTGAGCTCCATAAAATAGTCTGTGATTTCCTAATTGAGTAAAGTAATATATTGAGAACTCTTCATTTTCTAACACTGGATTCTCAATGTCTGGTGTGGATTTTGGTGTGTCTAAAAATACAATATCATTATAATTAATAAGAATCACTGTTAATAATCCTGTACAAACCTAACAAGCCTTGTAAGTGTAAGTTGAAAATGAAACATGTAAATCATGTTTGGTATTTACTATTAATTCAACTAGTAATTTAACGGATAGTTTCCCTGCTGACAGTAAGAGGTTCATGTGCCTACTAAGCTATAATCTATGTATTTTGGAGGAGAGGTGAACACAAGCAGGTTATTTAGGCTGTAATCTGTATAGTTCTATCTGTGTAGTCTGTATAGTTCTAAAACATTAAATTTTCGTACTATTATTGTCAGATAGAATTAAAAATATTTAGAGCAGGTAAAATATTGTAAGTACCTGATAGCATGTACTGTTCAAATTTATAACCCCAAGCACAGAACTTGTCTTGCTCCCTGCAAGATCGCCTTCTTAATATTTCTTGTGGTGATTCCAATGAATATAAATATATACAGTTATTGAATAAACTCGCCACAATGCTTACTGGTGTACAGTTGTAAATATTACACATAACACTTATTAAAGTCCTGCGATAACTGATGAAAATTATATCTTCATCAACTAATGATTTTAAGCGATGTTTTTGATTCAAAATGAACTTTAACAGCAGTGAGATTTTCTCATTATTGTCATCAGTAGTGCGTTTCACTGCTTTGTCAATGTTATGATTTAAATCAAAGTAAAGTCGCCCTTCCGGAATAGAAGTTAAGTACTTCAATTGTGATAAGTCATGGTGGTATTCGCGCAGTACATCTACACTCATGTATCCAACGACCAAAGGTTTATTCAATCTTATACCTCTTTTCGGGTGAGTTTCATGTTTTTTTCGATTTTCATCACCTGGTGTAAGATTATTGCCTTTCAAAATTTCACGTTGCATTGCTGTGACTGAATTGACTTTGTAAATCTGTGTCTATCTTTAGTCTAAAGTATAAATCTACTCGATAATAGGCATATTATTATTAATCATAGAGACAAAAGTTCTTAAATAATCAAAAAAGGCAAAACGAAGTACAACACAAGTGGAGCAATGTAAAAGAGTCAACAGCTAATATTTTAGTTCTTTGAGCGTTTAGCTAACTTAAAATATATTTTTTGTATCTTTGGCTATCAGTTATCACTGACTATTTGGCCATGCATTAGTTTCGAAACTCCAAACGAAACAAAACAATTAAGTCAATTAACAAACAAACACAAAATGTCAAAGCAAAAATCAATACGAGTAAGGTAAGAGTAATACGACGTTCGGAGAGCACGCTTTTAGCGCTGTCAACTCGGCTGTGAATTATCAAAACCCAGTAGTTGCTTATAACTAAATTTTATAGGAGAGCCGAAAAACGATTTTGGATCTCAGACTGTGTGCCTTTTTAATAATACTAAACAAATATTCTTGGGAGTGATTGCAAATTAATTTGAGGTACCTACTTAACAAGCTTTATAAAAAAGTAGTTTTAATGCGTCTATCACAAAATATGTGAAATAGATACCTACGTAGATAGTAGTGCTCTGTGGTAGAGAGACAGTTACTACTGCTAAAAAATAGTTCTGTAAGTATTATGTATTACAACATAAAAATGCAGATTGCATCAATATTTTTTTGAGAATTATTTACGATAAAAATCGATATTAAAGTTTGATTTAAAAAAGTACGCGCCATAACGGCTCCCGGACATGTGACGTCACACCAAAGTAAACAGTAGCCGACTTAAAGCACGTTTAAATAATTATTGAAATTAGTTGCAAAAATAATGGTTTATTTTGAGATATATAAGATAAACATTATTAGTAATTAATAATTGAACCAGTCGAATAACACTAGGAAATGCAGACAGCCTGTATTGAAAAACTCTGTTTACATAATATGTGTAATGTTACAGAGCGTTTATAAGCACGTGATCAAATCTCAAAAAAAGTGAGATTTTAATTGATTTATTAACAAAAAAGAAACTTATTTTATATTGAAAATTAATAAAATATGTTTTTTATGGTAGGTACATTTTATTAGGATGACAACAATTCGTACAATATTTTAAATATAGTCAAAATGCCTATTAAAAATTGTTTCCTAACGCCATGCTTTTTGAGAGCTACCCCACCCCAGCCTGCAAAATAATAATATTTGTAATAAAAAAAAATCTTTCTATAAATCTAAACTAAAATCTTTTTGTACACAACCCAAAGCCAGTTCCGTCGATGAGACTTTATCTGCTCAGAAACACGACTTCGACGCAATGGGTGTGTACTTTGGGGGTTTGCTGGGATTGTGGATGTCGCTGCGGTGCTGGTCTTAAGCGGAACACTTATTATGGGCAGCCTCGAAGAGTACTTGAATTTTCCAGAATTAAAGAGAGATTTTTTCATGTATCTTCATTTATTCCTTGTGAAGAGGAGAGAGCACTTCTCGCTTGACTTTCTAGTTGCCGACTGAGGTGTCGAGTCAAATTACAGCGGTTTTTTATACTCTTAATCCAATTAATTCGATTTTTCTAATTGGCCGATCGAACTTTCGCGGCTCGTTAGTGACACCGCGGCTTAACGACTTTTCGCGGATATACCCTAATGGTCGATCGGTCAATCTTACAGGATCGTCGCACGGAGCCTCCGAGGAAGAACGCCTGCAAGCCTACTACCTCGGACTTCGCCGCTCGGACCCGCACTCGCGCGCTGACTGCCGGTGCATACGGTCGCGTCTGTATTCGACGCAGCCGTAGTCACCGGACGTGTCGCGCGCGCCCACGCCCAGCCCAACGTTTCGTTGTCGGGTCGCGGCTGCGCTCCTGCTTTCTTCAGCCAGCCATGAAGAAGACGCCTTCTTCAAAGCAGCCTCCACGGGTTCGGAGTCCCCCCCGGGACCCCCGACCCCCACCAAAAAGCCCTTCTAAGGGCTACACCGCCTCTAAGGGACCGGTATCCGGCCCCAAGGAGACGCCGACTCCGCCGCGCGCGCTCGCCAGTGCGCCGACCGCAGGCGCATCGAGGACGTCCGCTCCCCCCCGCGCGCCGCCGGGCGGGTTGAGCGCATCTCGCGCTGCGCCAGCGAAGGCGCCCGCGCCGCGTGCGAGCCCGAGCTCCGCTCCGCAACCGCCGCCGCGCGCTTCGCCCGCCTCGACTCCGCCGTCCGTGACGGCGTCGATGTCGAAGGCGATCCGGACGCCGGTAGCGAGGTACCAGGCCGCGGCTTCCCCGCGCCAAGATGCCCGCGAGTCCCCAGCCTCGCGCGCGTGGGCTTACGCGCCCTCCTTTGATGACATGGAGAGCTCATTCGCCTCCATTGAGTCCTTCCAAGACTCACCCAGAACTCCCGCAGCCGCAGCCCTGGTCTCCCCGGACCTGCGTCTTTCCGTCAGGCGTCGCTCCAAGCCGGAGCTGACGCCGATGGAAACCGTCCCGTCGGCCCCCAGACCTGCGCGTCGCCCGCGCAGCCCCGACTCCGCCGAAAAAGAAGATGCCAAGCGCCACAAGGCGCGTAACTCGAGCGCAGCCGCGCGTCAAGGAGACGCCGCCCCCGCCGCCGCCGAAGCTGCAACCGCAGCGCCCGCAGATGGTCGAGGCAGGAGGTACCCCCCGGTCATCGTGGAGGAGCTGCCTAACTTCGCCCGACATCTGCGGGAGTTGAAAGCCCAACTGGGAAGACCGGCCAACGCGCGCCCTTACGGGAAAGGGCTGCGCTTCATTCCCACGGACGGAGAAGAATACCGCCTACTGCAGGCCTACTTCTCCATATTGGAGAGCCAGGAAGGAGTGGCCTGGCACACTTATTCTCCCCCCTCAGATCGAGGAGTCAAGGTGGCCATCAGAGGGCTGCCGACGAACGCCACACCAGAGGAGATAGGAGAGGACCTTCGCGAGCTGGGATTCGACCCCGAATACACACGAGCTATTCGGGGTCGCGGCGGACGACCCGGATGCATCTTCCTGGTGGTGCTGAAGAAGACCCGAGGTGTCATCCCGGACATCTTCGATGTGAACGAGCTCCTCGGCATGACCGGGGTGAAAATTGAAGCCTGGCGCGGGAAGCGGAAGCCCGCGCAATGTCACCGCTGCCAGCAGTTCCGCCACAGCAGCCACCACTGCCACCGCATGCAGGCCTGCGTGCGGTGTGGCGGTGAGCATGCTGCGCGGGACTGCCCCCGGCCGCGGGAACAACCCGCCACCTGCGCGAACTGCAGTGGCGATCACCCCGCCAACCACTTCCGGTGCCCCGTCTTCCGACGTGAGGCCCGGAACAGGAAGGCGGGCACAGCCGCCGTCACCAGCGGGCCGCACAGCCGGCCAGCGCCGGTGAACCCACAGCCTCTCGGGGAGAGGCAAGGCGCATCACTCATGGCTGAGGCGAACGCGCCCTCTTCCCGGGGGGAAAAACCCGCAGCCTCTTCAAGAAGACGCCGCAGAAGAGGGGGCCGTAGGTCCCGCAAAGCGCAGCCCGCGACTGGGGAGGAAGCCGCCACGCCGGCACCCTCGTCGCGATACACGCCGTCCATCCCACCGGAGCCCGCCTTGGAGCTGGTGGAGGCGGCGTGCCAGACCGACTCGACTCCCAGGAGGGAGAAACGCACCCAGACCTTCAGGTCAGCAGACTCCCCAGCGGCCACCCCCACCGCTATTCTAGTGGAAGCGGAGGCGCTCGTCGCTGAGGCGATGCATGCCGTCGAGGGCCAAGAGGCCTATATGATGCTGAGGTCCATCCTCGCATCCATCGGCCTAGTGGCGGCTCGCTTCATGGGCGACCGCCACTAGCAAAAAGAAGACGCACGGACGCCGGAGGTCGCAGGAAAGCCGCCGCCTCGTCGCTGGTCACTCGGAGCTGGGCCTTCACTGGGTAACCAGTGATCTCACCCGGCTCGGGTCGACCGCCGGGCGGCGTGAAGTCTAGCGGCCTGCCGGCGTCACCAGCCACAGGGGAATACCCCCGCCCACATGCCCGGCGCCTTTTCAGGCGTCGCGAAAGAAGCCTCGGGGAAGGGAAAAATCCCAAAAGCCGATTCCACGCGCCCCCTGCGGGGTCGCTGTGAAGATATTACTGTCAATCTTACAATTATGTGTTTATTTTCTATTTACAATGATTTATATACCGTATTATGTATTCTAATAGGTAGTAGAAATAAGGTGACACGAAATAAGATACAATTTACACTTATAGATCGGTAAACAATGGCGATTTCTTCGTCGCAAACTTATAACTATTATACACGATTATTCCTATAGTTTTTTGTTAAATCAGTTTAATTATATACACTATTACTTGTGTACTAACAAAATAAGCTTATATACTAGTTGTTCTGCACACTTTTGATTACAAATATTATTATTTTGCAGGCTGGGGTGGGGTAGCTCTAGTAAGATCATTTTTTTGCATGTGGTTCTAAAATTTACTGAGTGAGAACGTAACGCAAATTAACAAACCTAGTAAGAGACACCTTATTTCAATAAAAAAGCATATTATATAATCACTGAATTTAATCAGTAATAAGCATTTATTGCACTAAACACTACTTGTTCACCATACAAAATTAAAAATATTTTAAAAAGTAAAATAGAAAGAAATTATTCGCTAATAATTTGTCCACCAGAAACTTGAAATTACTTTCTTATAGTCTTAAAAATCGTGCGCAGCTTCCTTTTTTAATCTGCTTCTCTATATTGCCATGAATTCCATCAGCTGACATAATGAGTACATAAAATAGTTAGGTATTTCAAAGTCAAACTTTTAAATTGGAAAACCCAGAGTTTATTATATTAACAAGGAATGAAGGGATAGGGCAAGGGATATAATAGAATTGACACCATTGGCGCGCATGTCATCCTCTACTACGACGCGGACGCTGCGTTAAGACAGCACTTCTTGGGTCTACCCCTCTTACCGGGGCCTGATGGAGGTATGGCCAGACATATGTTAGCCTGTATTTTATCCGCCTTCGCCACATTTAACTTCAGGCTGCCGCTCTCAAGCGCCTCCTCCCAAGTCTACACTCGTCGCACCAATCTGCCCCTGTCCGCATCCACCAGCGCGATATCATCAGCATACATTAGCAGCCATGGAGGCTGCTCAAATAAGTTTTTTTATACTGTCCAAGTGTTATGTATGTATAAGAAGTTATGCCAACAAACCGTCTAATACCACGGTGAACAGATGCATGGTGTACCCCGACGGTGATGGGAAAGGGTTTCGTGTCGCCAATAGCGGTCCGAAAATCAGAATCGCGGTACATGTCTCGGATGACGTCACAAGCCATGCAGCACAAGTGCCAACAGATTACCGCGCGAGGAACACAGTAATGCAGAGGCCTATTCTTTATCCTGTATTTCTCCGGGACAATCCTTAGGGTAAAATTGAATTAATGGTTCTGTGAACGGCTCGAAACCCATACGCTGACACTCTGAGAGTGTACGTTCCTGGCGGAACCAGAAGTCAATTATCTTCTCATAGAGCTTCATGTTGTGGGACCTTTATACTGTGGTGGTTCCCACATTCCTGTACCGACTCCTTACTACAAAGATTGGAGTAATACTATTCAGCCTCCATTGGCTTGGGATCTTACCGGTGAGGAGTACTTATACAATTATAAAAAAAACACTTTTAATCAAGTGTTGAACATACAGTTAAGAAACCCATGCAAATTCGGGATGGAAAGCTAGTAAAAACAATAAAACTTTCAAACCGAAGACCTAGTTCTAAAAGGCTAACAACCGATCACGTGAAAAAAATAAAATAAAATAAGTACTTGTGATAGAATTTTTTTTAAGAATTCATTAAAATGTTATTGTGTGTGTGATAATAGGTTATAATTACCTACGTATAAAAGATAATTGAGCTGAGTGAGACGAAGGCGAGCGAAAGCTCCTCATACCAGACTTCAGGATTTTTTTTGTCACAGGTCTCGTCCTAAACTACTAATCCAATAACCAAATTTGGCATGATTAAAGAGGTCAATCAGAGGAAGGTTTATGGATATATTTTGAAAAAATTAATGCTACCACAGAGGAATGTTCACCGTTAAAAAAATTCCAGATGGAATTACATAATAACCGCTTGAGACACTGTGACCAAACTTTACACGCTCAGAAAGCATGTCCAGAGTTGTGACTTTCAAAAAGAATTTTCAAAATCGGACTTGCCACGGAGGAATGATCACTGTTCAAAATTTTCAAAATCTGATTCCGCAATAGCGGTCAAATCTATTGGACAAGAATCACGATGTCTCACTCAGCTCAACATTGCAAGCAGCGATTCGCCTTGCAGACCTAGTTAATAAGATACTACTATAGTAAGTATAACATAACATAACATAACTTCACGCCTGTATCCCCGAAGGGGTAGGCAGAGGGGTACTACACACCCACGATTTGCCAGTTATATTAAATAGAATAGAATAGAATATGCTTTATTGTACACCAGCATTACGTAGATAATAATATAACTAATGAAGTACAATAGGCGGTCTTATCGCGGACTGCGATCTCTTACAGACAACCTTCTGATGGACTGGTAGGTTCCAATGTAATAGGGGGCGAGCCTATTGCCATCTACCGGGCACATTGTTAAGCGAGCGATAATTAACATTTATAAATGCACACATAACTACGAAAAGCCAGAGGTGTGTGCCCAGGGCGACTGGGGATCGAACTCGAGACCTCGTCTCAGCAGTCCGTTACGTACGCCACTGGGCTATCGCCGCTTTTCCACCGGGCTATCGCCACTTTTATAATATAAATATTTATAATATTTATATATAATATAATTTATAATATCTAGTAAGTATAATAGTCACTTATTAATTATCTTTTATACGTAGGTCATTCTTTAAAAAATTCTAGATTTTATATTTTAATGTTTTTCACCTTATATAATGCTTATAAATATATAAATATACATACATATATATATAAATGTTGACCATGATAGCGTGATGATATAAACATCGAAGTTTAGGACCAAACTCTAGAAGCATGCAAAATTTGAGCTGAATCTGTTCAGCGGTTTTGAAGTGATGCTCGAACATCGATCATAAAAAGTAGACAAACATTAAACAACTCAAACATTAACATACTCCAAATTACCGATCTATTAGCTCTAAAAGCTTTCATAAAATTAATTTAAATCGGAAAATGGTCACATAAAAAACTCAAGAAGTCGTAATACAAATTTGAACTGGCTGCTTACTATTTATATTTAAAAAAAAATCATCAAAAAAAATACGTTGACACTCAAAGTAGTATATTATATACATTTTACCACTTTGGAAGTGTCTCTCTTGCAAACTATTCAGTTTAGAACAAAATGATATTATAAACCTCGATATCATTTTTGAAGACCTATCCATAGGTACCACGTAGGGGATTGATGAAAAAAAAATTTTTGAGTTTTAGTTGTAAATATCCATATTTACAACTAAAACTCTAAATTTAATGTTTTTTTTCTAATTTTGTGTGAAAATTGTAACGCGGTTCACAGAATACATCTACTTACCAAGTTTCAACAGCATAGTTCTTATAATTTCGGAAAAAAGTGGCTGTGACATACGGACGGACAGACAGACAGACATGACGAATCTATAAGGGTTCCGTTTTTTGCCATTTGGCAACGGAACCCTAAAAACGAAGAAACACGTGTTTAATTAAATCTTTTAAAGAATATATATGCCAATGCCAAGTTTGAACTTGATCAGACCAAGAAAACACGTTTTTCCATACAAACTTTGCAACCCCTTAGGGGTCGAATTTAAAAAAATCCTTTCTTAGTGCACACACATAAGGAATATTTGTGTAAAATTTCATGGTTCTAGACCCAGTGGTTTCAGCTGTGCGTTGATTATCAGTCAGTCAGTTTTTGCTTTTATATAATATATAGATTTTATTGACCTTGTATCTTTTTTTGTAACTTTTGCAATAGATACTAGGTTTCCGACTTTGTATAACTTCATTTTTGACGAATTTCTAGGAGTTTTGCCAGCCTAGCATGTGGAGCGTGGTCTACAAGGTCAAAAATACAAAAGCACTCGTTTTTGAAAGTATGTCAGATTTTAAAATTGGACAGCCGAATTATCAGTTAACAAAGACATTGTGAAAATGTTCACACAATAATAATAATAATTCACACAATGAAGCTGATATGCATCGTGATGTAGTAATGGTGGATAACGGACTTACTCCGCTAGCTTTGGCTAAAGAGAACTGGCGCAAACCTGTGGTATTAGGTTTTAATGACCGTATGGATGTATGGAAGAGCAAGGAGTTGCATGGATGTTTCTATCGGGCTCTCCATAGGCCTGATATATACTTACTAGCATCTGTGTCTTGGCTACGCTTCGGTGACCTATTTGGGGAAACCAAAGGTTTTGTTTGTGCAATTATGGACGAAGTTGTGATGACGAATAACTATCGGAAGTATATATTAAAGGATGTCGGGCGTGCCACCGTCCCGGACAATCCCTTAGACATATAATTTCTGGTTGTTTTCGTCTTGCCAACGGCGAATATTTGCATAGACATAACCAAGTAGCGAGGATTGTTCATCAACAGCTTGCTCTAAAGTACAACCTTGTGGAATCAGAGGTACCGTACTATAGGTATGTGCCCGACGCAGTTCTCGAAAATGGGCATATCACGTTGTACTGGGATCGATCTATCATCACTGACAGGACTATTGTAGCCAATAAACCTGATATAGTGTTGATTGATTGATCAGAGCACCGTGCAATAATTATCGATATCACCATTCCACATGACGAGAATCTTGTGAAAGGCGGAAAAAGAAAAACTGTAAGGTATTCGGGATTATAATATAAGTTAGGGTAGGCATGTAAAAAGTTTGTCGCGAATAAATCGGTGTACAACTCGACGTGTCGTTGTTTTATTTAAATAATTATCGTAATATTATTCAGTGGCGACGAGTAAAAAGCAATAAATCGCGTGATAATACAGTAAATAGACTATATATTAAGGACGAACAATGTCGATTGGGAAGATTTCGGCGTTTGATGTGACAACGGATAACTGGCGGTTATACATTGAAAGGATGGAGCAGTACCTATTTTGTTGTGAATGCCGTAAAACCGGAGCTGAGAGTACCGACATTGATTACGTTGATGGGTTCGGCGGCATACGAGTTAATGGTGAATCTATGTACGCCCGATAAACCCACCACTAAATCATTTGTAGAATTGGCGGGCATTATGGAAAAACCCTTACAACCGCGGCCGAGTGTACTAGCCGAGCGTTATAAATTTCATCAGCGGAAACAAAATAACGGTGAGAAGATATTAGATTATGTTGCTGAATTGAAGAAGATGTCCATGACGTGTGAGTTTGGACGGTGGCTGGATGAGAGCTTAGATAGAAATAATTCGGCCGGTCGGCGTAATCAGGCCGGCCGTTAGGTATAAAGATAGCGGGGTGTGTGTTGGGTAACCTCCTCGAGTGTCGCTCCGATTCCGATCCCGCTGCAGTCCGGGGGGAACGGAATCGGAGCGGCCGGTACACCCTGGGCGGCGGTCAATGGCTTCCCCTTCACCCCTTCATAGGGTTGGCATTGATCGTCGGCCAATACCCAACGTGGCGGGAACACATCGCTCTCCGTACTCCTCTGCTTTCAGAGGAGACAGGATGAGCGATGCTGTTAGTGGTGAGATGGCCCAGGGTCAGCCGGGGTGCGAGGGATATGCTCTATGGGTAACCTTACACCCCGGCGTCTGAAGACCCGAGACGGCGTGCGGTTTTAGTCGGTGCAAGCCCGACATAACCGCCCCCGCTGGCCGGCGGGGGGGTATCCGAAGGGATTTCCGCACGATAAAAAAAAAAAAAGGTATAAAGATAGCAAACGATATTTGGATTTGTATATTATTGATAAAGGAAAAACAATGTTGTTGGGTAGACAGTGGTTAGCAGAACTGGGTTTACAAATACATACAGTTAACTGTAATGTAAATAGTATATCGCATGATAGATTTAACTTGGAAAAATTCAGTTCTAGATATTGTGAGGTGTTTGCGGAGGGTCTGGGACGGTTCACCGGTGGCACGGTTAGCATTCACTTGCGGCCCGGTGCGCGACCCGTGTACATGCGCGCGCGGCCGCTGGCATACGCGCACCGCGAGCCCGTGGAGCGCGCGCTTGAGTAGCTCGTGCGCGACGGCGTGCTGGCCCCCGTGCTGCGCTCAGATTGGGCCACGCCGATAGTAGTCGTGCCAAAGAAAGACGGTAACATTAGGATATGTGCAGACTATAAACTCACATTAAACAAAGTGCTAGATATCGACCGTTACCCTCTGCCACGGGTGGAAGAACTGCTTTCCAGGCTACACGGGGGGGAACGATTTACTAAAATTGACCTTTCTCAGGCATCCGCACAACTTGAACTAGATGATACTAGGGAATACACAGTTATTAACACGCACAAAGGAATGTTCTGCTATAATCGATTAGTATATGGTCTAGCTTCAAGCCCGGGTATTTTCCAAAAGATTTTAGAAAAATTATTTGCACGGGTGCCGTAGGAGTTTTCTTAGACGATATTATCGTAACAGGAAAAAATAGTAGTAGAACACGTAGATAACCTACATAAGGTATTAGAGATTCTGCAGTCTAACGGACTCCGAGTAAGGAAAGAAAAATGTAGGTTCTTTGCAGTCAGTTACGTATTTAGGGTACGTCATTTCTAAGAGAGGTATACATACGTGCCCGGAGAAGGTTAAAGCTATAAGAGAAACACCAGTTCCGTCTAATGTTCCGAGTTACGGTCATTTTTAGGTATGGTGATGTATTATGCGAAATTTATTGAGAACTTAAGTACGATTGCAGCGCCGTTGTATTATTTGCTGCGAGCGGGTGTGGTGTTCGAGTGGCGAGCTGAGAGTCAGGTTGCGTTCGATAAAATTAAGCAGTTACTGGCATCTAGCAAGGTGCTCGTACACTATTCCACCGAGTTACCACTGATATTGACTGCTGATGCTAGTAGCGTCGGCGTCGCCGCGATCATCTCCCATGCTACCGAGACAGGTGAGAGGCCGATTGCATACGCCTCGCGCGCACTAAATAAGGCGGAACAAGCGTATTCGCAGATAGAACGAGAAGCACTCGCTATTATCTATGGGTTTTTTTTTTTTTATTAACGTGCGGAAAACCCTTCGGATACCCTCCCGCCGGCCAGCGGGGGTGCTTATGTCCTGTCTCGACTAAAACCGCACGGTGTCCTCCCCAAGTGTCCGTTAAGCCGTAAGCCCTCGAAAGGATAACCCCAGGGTTGCCGGCGGACTTTGGCCGTCACCGCGGCCTCGCCTGGTGGGGTCGGGTTTTATCCCGCTTCGGTGAGTTGGCAGGCGTGTGTAGGGCACACAACACGACACGCCTCCGCCACGGCCTGCTTCTGTAAGGACGGCGAGTCGGCCAACTGCCGTCCTCAGGCCCCGATCATGGAGGTCGGTAGTCCCGGGCGTAGATGAGTCTGCGGCGTCCTCGCCGCAGACTGCGAAACTCGGGGGGCAGGGTTCTCTCCCGCTCCCTCTCCGCCGTCTCTTTCGCGCGCATTACCTGCTCGCAGAAAGAGGCGGTGGCGTGCCACTTGCTCCCGTCGGAGACCACGGCCCTCACCATGGTCTCCAACGAGAGAACGTCCACGCCCAGGACCGCAACGAGATCCCGGCGTTGACTCGCCCACGCAGGGCACTCCACCAACGTGTGGAGCGCCGTGTCTTCGCCAGGATCCTCGCAGTGCTGGCACTGCGGCGTTGTCGCCCGGTGGATGCGCCACAGATACTTACCGAAACACCCGTGTCCGGTAACCATCTGGCACATCCGGTAGGAGAGGTCCCCATGGTCCCTCTCCAAACACTCCTTCATGATCGGTCTCACCGCCGCAATGGTGGATTCCCCCCACCTTGGGTGCTCAAGTCGCACCCTCCATGTCTCCATGAGTTCCTGGCGGAGCAGGGACCGCTGAGCCCTGATTTCTCGGGGCTCCGGCCTATGGCCCCGCTCCAGCGCCTCCTTGCGCCACTGGTACAGCAGCGCAAGGGCTCTCGCTTCCAGTTCCCATGGAGGGGTCCCGGCTAGGAGACATGCCGCCTCGACGGAGATCGTGCGATACCCCCTGATGACTCTGACGGCCATCGCTTTTAACGAGCTGTTTAATACAGCCACGTTGCGGGCCGCCAGAGTCTCCGCCCATACTGGGGCCCCGTACAGGGCCTTGCTTCGCACGATCCCCAGGTACAGTCTCCTAGTGGGGGCGTTGGGTCCCTTGACGTTGGGCATCAGCCGCAATAGCGCGGCCGCAGCTCCCCTCAGTTTCGGGACCAGACTTCGGAGATGAGGTCCGAAGTCCCATCGGCTATCGAGTACGAGCCCAAGGTACTTCATCGTGGGCTCGATGCCGATGCTTACGCCCCCTACGGTTATGCTGGTTCCCGAAGGTGGCCCCCTCCGAGGCCCGTGGAAACACATAGCCTCGGATTTGTGGAGAGCCACCTCGAGTCCCAGCCGCCGTATTCGACCCACGACTTGAGCAACCCCTGCCGTGGCCTTTAGTGCCGCGCTTCGGTGCGTTGCTCCCCGCGCCATAACGAGGGTGTCGTCAGCATAACACGTTATGCTGACACCCTCGAGCAACGAACCGCGCAGCACCCAGTCGTATCCGTTGTTCCACAGGAGTGCCCCTAGGACCGACCCCTGCGGAACACCGCACGACACTTCTCGCCGCCCTGGCCCTAGCCAGCTCGGGTAAACTATGGCCCTCTCGGATAGGTATGCCTCGACAATGGTAAGGAGGCACTCCGTGATACGCAAGCGCCTCCCTAACGCAGCTCCAGGGTAGGGTGTTGAAGGCGTTGGCGATGTCGAGAGACACCGCCACCACCACCCCACCCCGCGAGACTACTTCCTCGGCCAGGCGCCTAACGCGCATGATCGCTTCCACGGTGGAGCGCCCCCGGCGGAAACCGAACTGGTTGTCGGCCAGATCTGGCCCCACGTTCGTGAGATGCTCGACGAGGCGCTCTGCAATAATCCGCTCAAAGAGCTTGCACACCTCGTCGAGCAACACGATCGGCCGGTAACCAGATGGCTGGTCCGCCGGCCGCCCCGCCTTCCGGATAAGGACCAGTTTCCCCGTCTTCCAAGACTTTGGAAACTGGCCCCTTTCGAGGCATGCGCTAAAGAGCACCACCAGTCGAGGCCCTAGTTCCTCCAGGGCCAGGACCCATGCTCGGCCTGGAATGCCGTCACACACGCTGCTCGCAGCTGTGCGATCTCCGCTGACCACCAGTACACCTGTTTCTTTGCCGGGCCGGGCTTAACCCTAGGCATCGCCGCATCGCAGATATACGACATGGCTCTCCTGAACCATTCCGCCTCTGCGTCGACATCGGCAGGCCTGGCCAGTGACGGGATCCAGGCCTGCACTATGGATGCCTCCAGGAGAGCCTCCCGATCCAGGCGTCTGAGCGCCCAACGTGGATCCGGGGGATTCGCGATTGTCGGCGGCAGGTTAGTTGGAGGGGAGACGTTGAACCGAATGTACTTATGGTCGGAATCCGTCTCCTCCTCCTCCACCACGCGCCAACCCTGGACGCGGCGGGCGAGAGCCGGGGTCGCGAACGCGACATCCACGACCGAACTGAGCCCCCGCCGCTCCCAGGTGGCGACATTCCCCCGGTTGAGGACCTCTAGACCACGGGTGTTGGCCCAGTCCTCCAGTACTCGCCCCTTGTCATTGGTTTCCCGGGAGCCCCAGGCCTGAGACCAGGAGTTGAAGTCTCCCAGGACCAAGACAGGACGAGGATGGCACGCAGCGAGAACAATGTCCAGTTCAGCGAGCCTTAGCTCAAGCTCGTACTGGTCAAGGCTTGGCGAGAAGTAGACGGCCACGAAAGCCAAGCCCTCATAGTCCGCCGCGACACAGCCTCTGCACCTTGCAATGAGTGCAAGGCGCGAGGTGTCCGCGGAGGACCCCCCGAAGACGGTCGCTACGCCGTCCAGGTCCACCGGGCTTCCGGGGTGGACCCAGTACGGCTCAGCGACCACGACCACATTGATAGACCACTCCACGATGCTCTGGTACAGAAGATCCTGAGCACCGATGCAGTGGTTTATGTTCGCCTGCAGGATGCGGATTGGTGTGTCCCTTAATGGACGTCCATCTCCGCATCCCGCCGCGAATGTGGCCGCTCTTGAGCGGCACCTCCGCTACCCGTTGCGGACGAACGGGGCTTTGGCCTCGAGGCGGCGCAGGTTCTGCCGTCCACCCGGTGCTCCGCTGCTTTGCCCTCCGCTACGCATTTGTAGCAGCGCGGCGGAGCATCACAAGCACTGGCCTTGTGCCCGGGCTGACTGCAGCGGAAGCACCGATCCCCCACGGTGTCTCCCGCTGTGCACTGCACTCCCTCATGCCCTACGGCCAGGCACCTGAAGCACCTGGTCTCGCGGGGCTGCAGGAGTTGCACCCGCGCCTTTAGGAAGCCCCCAAGGAGGAGGCTCCCTTCGTCCGCAATTTTCTGCGCCGCTGCGACGGGGCAGTTGACGACTGCTGTGCCGTGACCGGTGGAGCTGAAGCGGATTTCTCCAGCTCTCACCTGATCACGGGGGCAGCCGCCTGCCTCCACGACGGCGGAGATGACTTCCTCCGTCGTGGCCGCGTCATCCAGACCCGAAATGCACAAACCTGCGCATTTGTTGGGTCTGGTGACGCGGACGGCTTCGGTATCCAGCGACTCCCTCAGCTTGGCCGCTAGGGCGTCGGCTTTGGGGCCACTGGTGGCGCCGGAGACCTCGAGGAGGCGCGCTCCGGTGCGAGTTGTTATGCACCGGAGCCCCCCCTCAATCTCGAGGGCCTTGAGGTCAACTGAGGCTTTAACCTGCCTCAGGACCTGGGCGTACCCCACGCCCTTCTCCACACCCTCCGTTGTCAGCGTCAGGACGACGGCAGTGGAGCGTTGGGCGCGGAGCCTCTTCGGCGTCTTCGCCGCAGCGGCTTTTGCCGCCTTCTTGGCGGCTTTTTTCGCCTTTTTGGCGGCTCCCGCTACCACCCATTCCTCCCCTCTGGAGGAACGCTCGGGTGCAGCGGGAGCGGTTGTTATGGCGGGGGTGGGGGTGCCGCGCTTCTTCCCCTTCCCTTGTGGCGTTGGGGCCACTGGGGCGGCGGGGCCGGGCTTACCACTGGCAGCAGCCGCGAAAGACGCAGTCCGTGTCAGTGGGGGACGGTAAGCCCGGTCCTCTAACACGCCAAGCCGCCTCTCGATGGCCGCCAGGAGCTGCACCACACTAGGCGCAGGCTCTGGCGGCGGATTGGGCGCCGGCCTAGGCGCTGTTTTCGGCGCCGGCTTAGGTGCCGACTTTGTGGCCGACTTTGGCGCCGAATTTGGCGCCGACGTAGGCGCTCCCTCTGGCGGCGCAAGAGCCCCTCGGGTGGTCCACCACCTCCTGGGCTCTTGGGGCCTTCTGGGCCTCCGGGGATCCCCTGACCATCTGGGTCAGTTGCCTGACTTCCTCCCGGAGGACCCGCTGTTGCTCCAAGGAGTTGGCCAGCTCAGTTTCCAGGCTTGTGACCCGGGCCCTGAGCTTAACCTCCTCCTCGGAGACGCTCCTACCAAGGAGCTCCTCCAGCGCTGTCCTGGCGACGGCGACGTTTTCCGCCACCGTCTTCTTCTTGCCCGACACATTTTTGGACCCTTTTATGGTGTCCGTTATGCGGGCAAGAGCTGCGAGGAGTTCCCTCGCCGCGGGGACGCCTTGGTCCCTGCCACTGGGTAGTGGAGGGACGTGAATCGGCTGCTTCGTCGTTCTGGCCGCCGCGGTGGCCAATATTTTGGCCGGCCGATCGTCCTCGCTCGAGGAGATCGTCCGTTGCCCGGAGCTTCTGCTCCGGTCAAGGGACGGTCCACCCGAGCGTGGCCGCTTCCAACGGAGACCCTCCTCCGTCTCCATATGGCTGGATACTGACTCATTGTCAGTACCCGCCGTTGACGCCGCTGACGCAATTTCCGCGTCCGTCTCCCCGCCTATCGGTAGCGGAGTAGCGGGTCTGGTGAAGACAGCCTTAACCGCCCGCGGGTAAGGCCGCCGCCTGAACTCCTCTTCACCCCCAACTACCTCCACTCCGTCATGCTCGTTATCCTTGTTCGCGCCTTGGTCGTTTTTAGATGTTTCGTCCGGTTTCTTTTTATTTTTGATAGAAGTTTCCATGTCTAATCCCACGAGTATGGGGGAAGAGTGGTCCGTCCAGGCGGAGCCCCCTGCACCTAGATAAGCCTATATACTATGGAGGTCGGCTGGTATCCATAGGTTTTGACGACTTTGCTGTCGGGTGTTATAGACTTTTCCTTGTCGTGGGCCGGCCAGTAAAGGCAAGCCCTCCGGTCAGCAAGTTCACAGCGTACCCTTCTGGAGCCACCAGTCAGGTCGTTGCTGATCACCTGCCGATTACGGAACGCGAGAGGATGGCTAGTCCTCTCTCACTGGCGGCGGCACAAGTGCCCGTCGACCCCTGCGTTAGCATTGGGCCAACCCGCCCCTGGATCCCCCAGGACCCTACGGTGGCCTCCACCACTAACAGCATCGCTCATCCTGTCTTCTCTGAAAGCAGAGGAGTACGGAGAGCGATGTGTTCCCGCCACGTTGGGTATTGGCAGACGATCAATGCCAACCCCATGAAGGGGAAGCCATTGACCGCCGCCCAGGGTGTACCGGCCACTCCGATTCCGTTCCCCCCGGACTCCAGCGGGATCGGAATCGGAATGACACTCGAGGAGGTTACCCAACACACACCCCATTATCTATAGGGTTACGAAATTCCACCAATACTTATATGGTCGGAGGTTCACACTGAGGACCAACCATAAACCCTTAACGTCTATATTCGGCAGTAAGGTAGCCTAGTGGTATGGGTAATGGATACCGCGGTAGCCTAGTGGTATGGGTAATGGACTGCTGAGACGATGTCTCAGGTTCGATCCCAGGTTTTACCATGGCACACACCAATGACTTTTCGATGCTTTTCGAAGTTATGTGTGTATTTATCGCAGGTTTATAAGTGCTCGGTTAATGGCAATAGGCTCGCCACCTATTACATTGGGACCTAAACATAAACTGGCGAAATGTGGGTGCTAGCACCTCTGCTACCCCTTCGGGGATATAGGCGTGAGTTTATGTTATAGAATATATAGCATGAGCAAAAAATAACGCTGATGCCATGTCGCGCTTGCTGGCAGAAAAGTCTCATAAGGGGGCTCCGGAGACGACATATATTCAGTTTGTAGAAAAGTTTTTGCCTGTGACACATTATGACATTCGGAAAGCTACAGCCACAGACCCATCACTCAGTAGGGTCCTCTTGTACGAGTATATACAAACAGGCTGGCCGCCGACATGTACCGAAGACGAGGTTAAACCATTTCATATCAGACGTAATGAATTGTATGTAGAAGCCAACTGTATTATGTGGGGCCGTTACCGTATAGTGGTGCCACTGTCGTGCCGTCTGCAAATTTTGAAACAATTACATGGCAGCCACATGGGTATGGTCAAAACTAAATCGCTTGCCCGTAGTTACGTTTATTGGCCTAAAATTGATTCAGACATTGAAGAAATGTGTCGAAGTTTCGGGACCTGCGCCTTGGAGGTGACAGAGCCAGCGCGCACGCAGCCACACCCATGGCCTTACTACATGCAACCGTGGTCCAGATTGCATTTGGATTTTTTGGGTCCTTTGCATAATTTAACATTTTTGGTGATCGTTGATTCAACCTCAAAATGGTTGGAAGTATTTGAAATGTCGCGAACAACAGCCACTATAGTTATTAAAATATTACGAAGCCTATTCGCAAGGTTTGGGCTACCTATAGAGGTGGTATCAGATCAAGGGCCCCCTTTTCAGAGCACCGAATTTGCAATGTTTTTGAAAAATAATGGCATCAAACAGTCATACACCGAGCTTCCAATGGGTTGGCGGAGAACGCGGTGAAGCTGTATAAAAGGGCCATTAGAAAAGTGATCACAGATAAAACAGCTATAGACACGGCTTTACAGACATTCCTGTTAGCCTATCGGAATTCGATGCACAGTACGACGGGGCAGACCCCAGCGTTATTGTTACAACGCAGACCACTCCGCACACGACTCGATCTATTGCGTAAGGATATGGCAGTACTCGCCCGGGTGAGCCAAGCGCAAAAGAAGCAAGTGGAATATGCAGGAGGTGGTCAGCGTCAGTTTAAACCGGGTCAGGAAGTGTGGACCAGGAGTTAATACGGCAGGTATAAGTGGGAAGAAGGCACAGTAGTCCACGAATCGGGGTCGTGCCGACTACTCGTGAGGGATGGTAACGGTCGAGAAACTACTAAGCACATGGATCAGTTACGACGTAGGTCACGCATGTCGGATTTACCATGCCCGAGTGAGTTGGGAGAGGCACCGGTCATTCGACACGATTTAAGGGAGGAGATGGACGCCGGTACACCTAAACCACCTGTCACAGGTACTGGTACATCCGAGGTCACCACGCCTCTGGCAGCTAAGCCGCAGGATCCCAGCGCTGAGCACGATGAGGTTTTCAGCAATTGATGAGCATTAAAACAACATAGCCTAACATAGCCTAGTGGTATGGGTAATGGACTGCTGAGACGGGTCTCGGGTTCGATCCCAGGTTTTACCATGGCACACACCAATGACTTTTCGATGCTTTTCGAAGTTATGTGTGTATTTATCGCAGGTTTATAAGTGCCCGGTTAATGGCAATAGGCTCGCCACCTATTACATTGGGACCTAAACAAAAACTGGCGAAATGTGGGTGCTAGCACCTCTGCCTACCCCTTCAGGGACATAGGCGTGAGTTTATGTATGTAAAACAACATTATTATATCAATAATCAATGAATGTTATAATTTTGTGCCAAACTGAGTGTCAAATAACTTGGTAAACAATATTTTTCTAAATCTATACTGCGCTATTACAAGGTTATGTCAGCGCTTTATATTTGTAGTGCTGTGCTAACACTAACAGGCAATAATAGTATCGTAATCTGTTCTTATACAGTTATACTTTATAAAATAATACGTTTTGTTTTTCTTTTTAAGAGTTTGAAAATAATGGACTATAAGATAACTTTTATTAAATATAAAAATAAAACTACGACCAAACCGAACGCGCGAAAGAAAGTAGCATTTTTATATTTAGGTTGAAAATGGTAACCCCAATTGGCGTTACTAGCATTTTTATACTTAGATTAAAAATGGTAACCCCAAATGGCGTTATGGGCCGCCATTTTGTGACGCTAAAACAGTCGTCTGTTGTCGTTTCGTGCGCATAGACTACGTTCTTCAAGTGTTTTCGATCTGTTTTTATTTGATTAACCGGCTTTCGTTAAATGGACTGTTTCTGCTTTTCAAACTGACATCGGCGCTAAATCGGACTTCGATTGTGTTTTGTATTGCATTCTTTTTAGGTACTTTTGGTGCATAATAATGTCTAAACGTGGACAAACATTGAAAAGTGGAGCCCGTGAGTTAATCATCAAGCTGCAAGATTACTTTGAGCGGGAGCGGCAAAATGTCGGACCCCTGGTACCTGTCGAACAAGTACAAGAACGCGTCTCTCAGGCGCTTGGAGTTAGCAAACGAACGATAACAAATATTAATAAAGAAAAGTTCGGCTCTACTGGCACGGAAGATAATATTTTACGTACTCCGAAGAAGAAACGTAGAACTAAACCCGTGACAGATATTGACACCTTTGACGCCGATGCAATCAGAAATCATATATATGGTAACTATTCCAGAAATGAATATCTCAACAGGAAGAAGCCTTTGGCATCGTTAAGAGAAGCTGGACTGTTAAGCGGGGGTAAAACTGCTTTAACCAAAATCTTAAAAGATATTGGTTTTTCCTATAAAAAAACAGACAAACGAAAAATTTTATTAGAACGATACGACATCAATTTAAAACGGATAAGTTTTTTGAGAGAAGCAATAAAAATTGATAACTGGGATAATGTCATGTTCATTGACGAGACATGGCTAAATGCCAATCACACGGTTTCCCGTTCTTGGACGGATGATACACAAGCGTCGACGTCGAAAGTACCAATGGGTACGAAGGCCCGTCTGATAATATGCCACGCAGGTTCTGCAAAATACGGCTTTGTGGAGAACTCGTTACTGGCATTTCAATCAAAAACCACAAATGACTACCACGAGGAAATGAATGCCACTACATTTAAAGAGTGGTTCCAGAACGTGCTTTTGCCCAGCCTACCAGAGCCTTCTGTAATATTCATGGATAATGCCTCCTATCACTCGGTTCAAATACAGAAACCACCTACCCAAGCTAATAAAAAAGATGAAATGGTGGCTTGGTTACAAGCAAAAGGCATTGACGCAAATATGCAGATGCTAAAAGCAGAGCTAATTAAATTAGTTAAAGAAAATAAAGCGGCAAATGTGCGATACGAAATCGATGAACTGGCTCTGGAGTACGGTCATCGCGTTCTAAGAATTCCACCGTATCATTGCCAATATAACGCGATTGAGCTAATCTGGGCTCAAATAAAAGGTTACGCCGCCCGCCACAATACTTCCCCGCCATTCAGCACGAAAAAGATGATGACCCTATTAAAAGAAGCCTGCGGGGAAGTCACAAGAGATGACTGGGCATAGGTTGTTGAGAAGACTAAAAACCTGATTGTGGAACATTTTGACCGAGATATCAGGATTGATTCTGTTATTGATAATAATATAATTATACATGTAGGCGAAGATGATGATGAAGACACCACCTCCTCAAGCAAATCGGAGTCTGATTAATATTCTGTACGCACATTCAATTCAATGTACTTTATTGCATAGAAATACAGATTGCAACTTTGTAACAAAGAATAAATAAAACAATTTTATTATATAAATATTTTTTTGGTTTCCACTTAAATAACTAAAATATAAATTTTAAATGATTCCGCCAATTTAAAACGAAAATAATCTTAAAAATAACGCGGCGGTTCATTTTGGAGGAACGGTAACGAGCTCAGTGTTATGTTGTGCCCATCACTAGTCGTGACTAACTGATAGGTGTCTGGAACGCATTCTCTGAACGGCCAAACTTAGTTTCACTTACCTCAACAATGTAACGACTAGTTGTTCTCGGCTGATATGCTTTTTCTAGGGTGTGCGTTGTTTTATAGACAATTGTTTTAAATAATTTCGTTTTACAGAAAATGTCTCGCATAATTTCGTTTCATAGAATAATCAATATACAGAATACTTACTTTAAAGATTTTTGAATCATTGATTTTTGTTTCACATAAAGTTTAACATTAATATCATAATGAATGAATAATCATATCATAGAATAACAAATCAAATATTCTTTATCATTATATTGTTTATTTAATATAAAACTTATTACCAAGAAAAATATATTATCAAAGTTAGAGTTTCTAAACGTTTCAATTCATACCGTTCATTTCAGTCAAATAATTTAATTTTAATATTTCTGGGTGATTAAAAAAAAAAAAACCACGAAGGCTAAGGCGGGAGCTCCGCTCCGCTTCGCTCCCGCCTCAGCCTTCTAACCTAACCTCTCCGAGTCGGGGTAATCTGAGTCGGGTTGTTAACTATAATGACGTTTTATTAACAATTTAATAACAAATTGATATTATTTTATTTTACAGAAGAATTCAAGCAAACAAATTTGCAACAAAATATGCGAAAGATAAAATATTCTATATTGATATGAAATTATTCAGAAATTAAATTACTACAAGCAATCGGAAAAAATTTAAAATTGTAAATGTTACAGTTAAAAATAAATGTGATTTGGAAAATTATAAAGGTGGTTTAATATTCTTTTAAAAATAATTCTACAGTTTGATAAGTTTGTTAAACAAAAAAATGTGATTAAAAATTCATTCAATTGTGTTTCTGTGAAATATGTTTCATTGTAGTAAATTGTTTTTGAAACAATAATATTCGAAATAAAAATATAAGGACCAAATATTATATGAAACATTTTCTGTGAAACGAAATTCTATGAAATTTCTTTCTGCGAAATAAGGGGCTCCCGCTTTTTCTAAGATGAGTATCCAAATGAGTTAATTTTTCTTTAACTTTACTGAGAAGTAGATCAAATGTTTCTCTGGTCCTATACGCAAATATTCGTAAAATTTTTCGTGAAAATTACGCAATTGTTTATATAGAACATTCAACTCCCCATAATTTGACCGTAACTTATTTATGTCGTGAACTCAATAATCATATTGGGTTCATGACGTAAATAAGTTACGGTTATGGCCATATGGAATGGTATATTTTAAAGATGAATTTTCTGTAAGTAGCAGTTTTAGAGCTATTTTTAAAAGTGACATCTCGTCAACGTGCCGACAAGCAAATGAAAAAGGCAAACCACCTTTCAGTGCGGCCACCGTGTAACCTAGCAAGTAGCCAGGTTGCAGGCCACTATGCTAAGGCGCCAAACCAGCCGCCTGCCTGTGCGGACGTAGCCTTACACATACGCTAGCAATTGCGGCGCGGTTAGATAGCTGCTTAAGGCGTCCTATCAACTAATAAACAACACCGAACTTAAAAATAAATAAATATTTAGGGACAAACTACACAGCGCTATCTAGACCCAAACTAAGCATGGTTTAGAATGCGATAGGAATACTTTTTGTAATTACAGACCAAATATTAATGTAGGTATATAGATATTTGCACTAAGCAGGAATCGAACCCACGGTACCTAGACACTGGCATGTATATGTATGTCCTGTATTTAAAATTGTTTTGTGTTTTTTGTCTTCTCTCTCTTCTCCCGAGCGCCAATCCTGGTTGCATCCAAATTTTGCACTTAGGAGCCTGGGGTCGGCTCTTCTACTCTCCTTTTATAGCTTGGTTGGCGACTGTCGTCTAACTAGCCAACACCGAGAGGAAAACGCGCGCAATGGCCTCGTCCGTTAGTCGGGTGTACCAGCTAGTAGATGAGGTTGGCTTGTGACATGTTCCACCACCACCCCCAGGATCTTTTTCGTCCCCCCAGAAACCTCCACTACCCTACCTCATATTGGAGCTTAACACATTATCATCAGCCGAGCCTTTCTCCAAATCAGTGGGCTGTACGAAATGGCTGAACTTCGATATTTTTCGTGAAGCGATTGCCATCTGACCACAACACACTGGCGATATGGAGGTCCCGAGTTAGAGGGTTGCCGCACTTTTTAGGGCTTCAAGTCCCAGTAACCAATACCACAGATGCTTGTACGGCAATCGATCTCCTATGCACAAAAGAGTTTCACTATGTTAAGAATGGTCAACCCTCGGTTAATATGGAGCAACGAGCCCCTCTTATATCCTATTTATAATAATATAAACGAGGACCTTTTGGACCCTTGACACCACCGTCTTGCACCACCGGTGTTGTCAAGGGTATTTTTTAATACCCATTACACTAACAAAGAGCTGCAGCAGCACTGGTGGTGTAAAAGGTATTTTTCAATACCCATTACACTATCAAAGAGCTGCAGTCTGACACAAGTAGGTACGTTACATCATTAAATTTATTCTTTGGTTTAGGTATTATATATTTGAATTGTATGAATCATTACTTTGCCTACAATAATGACATTTAACTACGCAGTTGAATGAATGCATTAAAACTTTTTGGTTTATGTTTATTTTTAAAGTAAAAAAAGAGTGTTTAAAAGCAAATTCTATGAATCCATTTGACAGTGACATAGCTTGAAAAATCATTTTTCTGCAAAAGTTTATTTATCCTTAAAACAATTGAATTGAATAAAATGTATAAAAATACGGAAGAGATAAATATTATTAAAATTCATGGAGGTAATTCTTTACTTCATGATAAATATAAATATCATAGACATAAGATATATAAAAACGGTTCCAGTATATGGAGGTGTTCGAGGTATAGAGCCATAAAATGCCTTGGTAGGTACTCTTACTGTCTCCAAGGTAAATATAAAGACTGTATAATATTCTTTTAATATGTTTCAGGATTATTTTTATATGTTATTTTCTGAGATTAATAACGCATAGACGGATAGTCCCTTACGATATGAATGACGCGAGTGAAGCCAAAGTAATATCTATGTAGGACTATATTATAAGACCACACTTGTTGTACCTGCATTCTGTGAATAAATAAATGAATATGAATATGAATATGAATAGGCGTAACCGATATACAATGGAGTCGTTAAAATTTTCGATTTATATTTATATTCGACAAATGTTTTACGTAAAAATATAATAGCTTTTGAAATACTAACAAGTGAAATGTGATCTTAGAATGATTTTGGTTATTATGAGATGAATTGTGGCACCCTTTCACTGCACAAACCGTCACGATGACGATGACAACAAAAAATGTGTGAGCTAGGCCTAGGCTTAGTTGAAATGGCTTCACTTCGCTCGCGCGTATTGCGTTTCTATGCGTTATTATTCTAAGGTTATTTTATTTAACTTTTTTTTGTTCAAGGACAATACTACGATTACGAAACAAAAACAACACAGTTGTGATCCAGACGTATATAAAAACGAAGTACTAAAAGAAATTTGTGATTTACGGGAGACGGTGGTGACTTCTGATGATCCGGTACCTCGACTGTACGAGAAAAAAATTTGCGATTTAAAAAACAGAGGGCTCAATTTAGTTGCAAACTTACCAAATTATGATGGTGTAAAACATTTTTTATACTCTGCGAGAAATAAGGCTTTGGGAATATCTAAGACTACATTTAAAGAAGTCGTTGAAGTAGAAGTGCCACTCAAGTTTCACAACTTTGTCCTAGCGGATTATATGGATGGTGACACTCGAATTTTAGTTTTTTGTAATGAAGAATCTCGTAATCAAATTTCGAATGTTACTGAATATTTTGGCGACGGTACATTTGCTAGTTGTCCAAGCCCATTCAAACAACTGTATAGTCTGCAAGGTGACATAAATAGTACAATAGAAACAACTAACATTACTAAACATTATTAATTAGTAAGCATACAAAATGCTTAAAAATTTAATTGAATTAACATTAAACCGTTAATTTTTGCTTTTATGTCAAATCGAAGGGAAAGTAGTTATAATGTGCTGTTTATCTACATCTACACTAATATTATAAAGAGGAAAACTTTGTTTGTTTGTATGTTTGGTTGTAACGAATAGGCTCAAAAAGTACTGGACCGATTTTAAAAATTCTTTCACCATTTGAAAGCTACATTATCCACGAGTAACATAGGCTATATTTATTTTGGAAAAAAATAGGGTTCCGTAAGATATTTGGGTTTTTCGGACACAAGGTGTAAAAAATCAACCAGAAAAGTTACTTATTTTGCGTACGCTGCCTAAACTATAAAAGATAGATCCATAAAATGTTCTAATTAATGGTAGATCTTATAAATATCTACAAAGAAGTCCGCGACACACTATACCTATCTATATCGAGTGAGGCACAACAACCATTTTTTTATTTAAAAATCTTGAATTTTTTTTGTACTACATTTAAACGCGTTTATTTTACTCATGCTATTAATCCTTATCAAATTAAATTATTTCATCACTAAGTACAGTTTATGTAGATAATATTTGGTCTTTGAATGATTAAAATTGGACGTTTGGTTTTGAAGTTATGGCGAACTTAAAATATTACGATTTCTGCTGCACGGCCCGTTGCGAAGTGGGCGTCACCAAGGCGGGGGTGCGCGTGCGGGAGGGGAGTTTAGATCTATGAGTAAGGTACCCGCGCGGCTCAGTCGCGAGGTCGGCTCCCTACGCAGCGGTCGTGCGCGAAGTCTAATAATTTTCGTGCGATTTTTTTTAGATTTCGTTCTTAAAACTACACCTACGCAAAAGTTCTTCTCAGAGCTAAACAAAAGTTCTTTTCAGGGCTAACCAACAGTTCTTTTCAGGGCTAACCAACAGTTCTTTTCAGGGCTAAACAACAGTTCTTTTCAGAGCTAGACTATTACACGCTATTAACATTTTCTTAAACATTTGAAAATGCCTAAGAGAGCCAGGTCTCAACTTTCTAAACATAGTTCTCAAGCACGGGCAGCAAGAATACGTCGTATGGGAGAATCTTCACCTGAACGTTCACAACGCCTTGCTGAACAAAATCAGAGAACTCTCAGGTACGCGCACGAGAGTCGAGTGTCGAACGTTCGCAACGCCTTGCACAACAAAATCTGAAGGCATGTTTAAAATCGTCTCACCTTTGGACATCTGTTCAACATTTGAATTTGCGCACCAATATGAGAGCTCATCTACATGGAAATACGCATAGCAATTTTCCACAACAGCTGCTGAAACTTGGAGAAGGAATTTTTCCATCTTTAAATTTGGGCACCGATTATGCGGTTACTTTGGATGAGTCTCTAGGCCAAATAGTCCATAATTTAGATAGTCTGATAGATGCTATATATCCTGACATCGAAAACTTACATCAAAATGATTTTCGTTGGCTGTGTTGTAGAGCAATAGTTTCTCCCAGGAATGAAACAGTCAACGAAATAAACAGTTTAATTATGCAGAAAGTACCGGGTGAAGTTAAGTGCTATAAATCCATAGACACCGTCACTAACATCGAGGACGCTGTGCACTACCCCCAGGAATTTTTAAATTCTCTGAACCCCGCTGGGCTACCACCTCATGAACTGTCGTTAAAAGTTGGCACGCCGATAATGCTTCTCAGAAATTTAAGCCCCCCCAACATGTGTAATGGCACGAGACTTCTTATAAAGGAGCTAAAAGATAATTTAATAGTAGCGAAGATTATCACCGGCCCTGCAGCTGGTGAATTAGCTCATATACCAAGAATACCCATGATCCCTACTGATTTGCCTATACCCTTCAAAAGGCTCCAATTTCCAGTAAAAATTTCTTTCGCACTAACGATAAACAAATCCCAGGGCCAAACATTCAAATTAGTAGGAATTGATTTACGAAAAGAATGTTTTACGCATGGGCAACTTTACGTTGCCCTATCACGGGTCGGGGCTCCCGACCATCAGTATATTTTGTTACCTGAAAATAATTTAACGTCAAATGTTGTTTATGGAGAAGCTCTACAATAATCGCTTTAGTTATCTATCCTTAAACAACGGGTTGCGCTCCGGGACTGCCGGCAGAAGTGAAAACTTAGTATTAATTACATTTAAATATTTTCATCATTAACAACTTAACATACACAGAAAGACAATCTGTGCAGCCTGCGGATAATGACTGCGTCAATGTCAATGTCAATGTTACTGTCGGTGTCTGTGAATTGACCTGGGAATCATTTTGCTGACCGTGTCTTTCCTGGGTAGGCTTTTTGCAGCGGTAACCGACATCCACGCGGGCGGAGCCGCGGGCGACCGCTAGTAATTTAATAAAATCACAAATACCACAATTTACGCCAAAAAAATTCCATTGTGATTATGAAATAGGGGCGATGAACGCTATTTTGAAATTATTTCCCGAGATTGTAGTCCGGGGATGTTACTATCATTGGACCCGTAATATCTGGAAAAAAGCCAAAGCCTTTGGTTGTTCGAAAACTATGTGTGACAGAAGAATTATAGCCATGACAGCGGTTTTACCACTTCTTCCAGCGGATAAAATTTTCGAAGGTTTTGAGTACATAAAACAGGAATCAAAATTAAATAGTAATTGTGCAATTGACAAATTTATTAAATATATACAAAACTATTGGTTCAAAGGGCAAACCACTAATGTACTTAGCGTTTTTGGTGAACGTCATCGTACGACCAATGCTTCAGAAGGGTTTCATTCCAAACTAAACAAACTAATAAACAAGAACTCGGTGACAGTCTTGCGTTTACTTAACGTTTTACATGATGTATCTTTTAAATCTTTAAAAACTCCAGCAAAACGAAATAAAAAACAAACCGCAAACGATGACTTTATCTTGCAGATACAAATGCAGTTAGTCAATGGTGAGATTACTGTAGACCGTGCATTAGATAAATTACGTTATTAACAATAATATGTATTAATATGGTCGCCTTATTATTATTAAGTTAAATTAATGAGATTAATAGCCCTCCGGACCCGTGGCACCCCTGGATGAAATTGTAATACTATGTTACTAGGTCCACCCGAGGAGAGTATTGCAAGTTGTACGTACTGATTCGATATTAAATTTTGATCTTTTTTTTTGTTCATTTGTTTTTTTTTTACGGTATCAGGGTAATAGAAATTTCTAAGTGGTGGTAGGTACACCTCTACCCGGACTAAATGGCTCACTAGTCTGGTGGTATTTCATCACCGAACTACTGAGACTAAAAGTCCGGTCACCGGACTAAATCACCGAAATAGTGAGACACGGCCATTTTATTTACAAAGAATAGGCTACATTTTATGGTGGCACAGCACTATTTGTCCGTAGTGTAATGGGTATTAAAAAATACCTTTTACACCACCAGTGCTGCTGCAGCTCTTTGTTAGTGTAATGGGTATTAAAAAATACCCTTGACACCACCGGTGGTACAAGACGGTGGTGTCAAGGGTCCAAAAGGAACGAGGAGTGAGTATGTGGATGTGCGTTACTCTTTCACGTAAAAACGGCAGAACGGATCTGGCTGAAATTTGGTACAGGGGTAGCTTATAGTCTGGAATAACACATAAGCTACTTTTTATCCCTGGAATAGATTCCCATGGAAAGCAGGAACAGGATCAGAATTCCACGCGGCCGGAGGCGTGCACGAATGCTAGTTATACATATATTGAAGTTTAAGTAACATTAGATATTTTTCGTTACTTAAGAATTCATACATAATAAAGGTTAGGAGGTTTATTAAGGCAGAATTTCACCAGTAAGAATAAGTTCAACTAAACAGGGTTTTCATTATCGCCTTATTCATGGAATGTCATTAGTGTAATCCGCATAGTAGTAAGCTAATAAGACCCTAAATTGATTGCTCCACACTGGATTGTGAGAGGCTAGGGTTGTCCCAAACCGTCCCACCTGGTTCAGAACTCCCAGTTTTCATGAAGCTGTTTTGATGATGCTCGAGAGCGTCATTTTTATTGTTCAGTTTGCAGCAAACATCATGCCGAGCATATTAATGTTTTCCTGTAGAGGTAGTTGTGTGTTCTGAAGAGTTGGAGAAGAAAAATATACCTTTGCTGTAAACGCGCATGCCTGTGTTTTCTTGGCAATGAACTCGACCAAGTTTTCTGATCTCCATGGGGAAATGGGAGCGAGGACCTAGTTGAGCTCAGTGACATGATGCCATCTTGTTTTCCTCAATATCGGTCCGCTTTGCCGCAGGGTGACCGTAGTATCTCCCATGCAGAGTGCTGACATTTGCATAGCAATGTATGCTGCCGATGGACAGCATGCCATTGATATGCAGAAGAGAGTGGGCGATAGGATGGACCCCTGCAGCATGCCAGCATATACATGCATGAACTTTTAAAAATATACCAAACTTTCCCACATTAGCCTTATAAAACATCTCTATCTTTAACAAATCATGTTGTATAATTACATTATGCTGAAATGGCTCCTTTCTTGGTGCAATATACATATGAAGTACATCCTACAAAATTCAAAAGAACATCCTACCAAAATGTAATATTAGAATAACTTCGGTATGCTTTATTTTGTGCTGCAGTAAAATAAAATGTTTTCTATCTTTCTTCTTTCTAACAGTATTTCCTTACGAATGGTAACTTTTAAAGCAATTCTATGTATAAAACAAACCATATTATGTCAATAAAAATGTAAAAAACAGGTTTGCAAATAGGTTTTTATTATCAGAAACCACCATCATCTTTGGAATGTATGTAAATAAAAATTGAAGAATGTATTAAAGGTAAAAAATATTATACATAGTTATAAAAAAAAATACCTAATATGGAGGTATATTTCAGTAAATTATGTAAATCTGGATGTTTTTAATGTTATTAGTTTTGTACAAATAATTTTAAAACAAAGATTTACATAATTTTAGCACTAGTTTACATAATATAATCTTACCAAATACACAAGTTTGACTAAGTAAATATTTTATACTAGGTATAGACTTATCCAGACTAAACAAATTAACTAATTATGAGTTTCTGGGGGTTTTTGACTCTTTCATAACATGAAAGAAGAGAATTTGAATGAACAGGCAACATTTATTTATCTTTTATACTTTCTGAAAGAAGTGTAGGACACTAAATTATGGAAACCATTTTTAGCCAATATAACTTGAATATCAGATAACAAATATTCATAACATACCTATAATTTAAAAATGAACAGGCTTTCGTGACTGACTCATCGGACAATCTGAATTAAATTCCTCACCAGTCACCAGTTAAAGTTATAAAAGTATTAACCTCAAAATTAGGTACCTCAAAGTACAATGGTTTCAGAAGACTTCATCATCATAATTTGATTTAACAATATGATGACAGTATCCTGACAACTGAAAGATCAAACAAAGCTTAAACACAAGTACTACTAACATATTATCTAAACTGTAAAAAAACAAATCGTCCATAGGTTTACATAATTACTACTATTTAAATGGTTTTTTCTGAATTACACTCAAAATTTAAGGTTCTTTGTCAGGAAGATCTTCTTCAGCTGAGCTACAATCATCCTTCTCATTTTCGTCACCTGTATAATCCTGTATACCCAGTTTATCTAAAGATACATTGTTCATATCATCCAAATCATCAGTTTCATCTTCATCTTGCCAGCGGTTAAAGTCGATTTTGAGCCAATGATGTTTCTTCTTATCACTAGTTAATGAAGGCCAGAAGGGTGCATTCGTTTTATCTTTAGTAAGAATAACTTCTATATACCTGCCTTTATTTGTGTACGAACTTTTTTCTGGATCAATATCTGAGTATAATGGTATTACTACTGCATACAATTTATCATCTGGTTTGCAAATTCCTTCAAATGTAACAGTTCTTTTTTCAATTATAATATCTGGTTTCTCGGATTCAACATTAAATGTTAAAAATACCGAAGCATTTCTCTGAGCCCATGAAACCGACGGTGGTGTACGAAGTATTTGCGAACTCATTGTAACTGTAAATTAAATTAAAAGTTAAATGGACACACGTACTTTTAATAATAGTATAAAATGACAAAGACTTATGTACTTACTATATTAATCGTAAACGTTTGTTAAAATATCAAGACCAAACAACAAAAACGACTCGGAGGCAACAATGACATTTGCTTTGCTGTTGCATTAGATTTTGTTTTTTTTAAGGTTTTAGCTTGGCTAGAAGACCTTTATGCGGCGTCCGTTTTTGTTTGACAGTTCTATTTAGTGTTACCATTTAAGATAATAAAATATTCCATTGCCATTTATTAGTCTTATTATGGTCTTATTATATTCATTATATTTGTGTATGCCTAAGCTCTATATAATAATAAAGACGTTATTCTTGTAAATTAAAAGGCAAGAACGTTTCAGCGAATAATAGCCCCACAGATTTTAAATTGTTGAAATAAGATCAAGCTTTGTACGAACTAAGCGTTCCAAATGTTCCAATGTACACTACGCGTATATAATTTGAACACGCGTGTCGACTCCCACCTCGCGGCAAGTCGTCAAGAGTCAGCTCTATGGCGGATACTGGCGGAACGACTCTCGACTACGCGTTCATAATCCAGCATTGCATTGTGCCATGTACGCATATTCAATATACCTAGATTATACGAACATTGGAACGTTTAGTCCGTACAAGGCTTTACATTTACAGACAGCGTCAAAAGTTGATGATCATAAACAGACAGGGTATAAAAGGAAATGATTGTATGTACCACACTAAAGATCGTCAAATATAAGCCGGTTTTGCGACAGTTTTATAAAGTTGATGATGAGTGTTGCGATGTTGTAAGGTGATGACTAGGTTTATCTGCAAATATTATATTCATTTAATCCCACCCTGGTTGATGTTCATTGATGACCAATTTTTATTGAGGAAGAAAAGCTCTATGAAAATTGATTAACCCTGATAGTAGCGAGCTAGGCAGCCCGTTAAATACCTACTTTATTGAAGGACCAGAGGAGGTAGCGCGCCCGTGGTGCTCGAGAGGGTAGGGCTTGCTCTCCTCCAAAAATGCCCAAGGGAGCGGAATGCCCACCAGAGAATTCCGCTCCAAGGACAAACCGCATCAACCGGTAATAGGTCTGATGTCGGAGATAACATATGGTTTTAGTCAGTTCAACTCATAGCTCGCAGCCTCCAAAAGTCACTGTTCCTTCACAGTGGCTGCTTAACGATTCAAGCTGATATTCAGCTGATCAAACTTGCGGTTGATAAAGGTTGAGTAACTATTGTGATGTGAAGTACCTACCGAATCTTCTCGGTCATTCAGTACCTATATTTCTAAAAAAACGACCCCTGGTGTCAAGAGCTAAATCTGCTGTAAGTTGCTGAAGAAAAGGGTATCCTGCAGAAAACTTCATGCTGTAGCATTAGGTCATGGTTACCATGTCATAGAAATACTACCAATATAACTGTACCTTCTTTTTTTCGTGTGGATATCCCCACGGATACCCTCCCCCCGTTGGTCAGCGGGGGTGGTTATGTCGGACTCAAACCGACTAAACCCGCTACCCGGCTGAATGTACCTAACTGTACCTACATCAAATTTCAAATCAATCGGACCTGTGGAAATAGGTAGGATATAGGATTACTTCGTCAACTAGGAAATAGCTGATGATCCTCGAACGCCTCACCAGATTTTCATAATTTATAGCTAGGAATCATCTCGAACAAAACTGCATTAAAATCGGTCCAACTGTTTAGGGGTCATACCACAGACAAATACACAGATATAGGTACAAACAAACAGGTAAAACATAACACCCGTCGTTTTTTAGCGGGGTAAATGATATGTTCCTGTTGGTCGCGGGAACGGATATTCCACATCGGCGAAGCCGCGGACAACAGCAAATAAGAAATAAAATGAACACCATGCCCACCAATAGTGTCTCTGATTTTAATAACTGCCCAGTTTTCTGTCTACATTCTCAGTTAATTTCCATAATATACTCACCTAAGTGCGTCATAAATCTACTATGCATGAAAGATTTACATTTCGTTCCATTAAGTAAAGCTACAAGATATATTTTTTTTAAACTTTTTATAACTAATACAATGTATACAATTTCTTGATTTATGTTCTGAGAGATTTCTATTCTGATGATAGTGTATCTTAATACCAAATTTAAGAAAAATCATGATTCAGTCAATCAGTCGTAGATAACATCAAGTACTTTCTCATGTATTTCGTAGGGTTCATGTAAGTAAAGCTAATATAATATTTGACAGTAAATGGTTGTTAACATCTGCCCGCCATATATGTACTCATTTCTAATTCTATGTACACTATGTACAGTCACCCTCCGAAGTAGCTGAACACTAACAAATTAGTTATACATAATCTTTACTTTGAAATAAATAAATAAATAACTAATGTATCATTATTTTTATAAACTTCATATTTTTCTATTTTTGCTTATTATTTGATTTAACGTTTAGAACTAAGATAGTCGGTAACTTGGAATGTGTTAGCATAGTACCGATGGCGACTGTACTTACTTGTCTTATGCCAACAAAGGTATTTGATTTGTTTTAATTTGAAACCATTCAGCCGATGTGCCCCAAACCGGTTCCATTAATTAAAATCATGCATTATGTTTTTGCTATAAAAAGCATAATGTGCTAAACCAGCACACGCCGAGTATCTGCTAGTATATTTAAACAAATAATTTATAAATGTTTAAAAATCTAGACCATTTGCTATGCTATATCACTATTCTTTGTAAATGTATTCTTTGCAATTTCATGCAGCTGGGCAGCCATTTTGTCACTGGTTTCTTTCACCATCTTGCTAAAATATCCTTCTGGGTTGCTGAGCAGTTGGTGCGGATGGTCGAACTCCACCAAGCGGCCCGAGTCCATGACTATGACTCGATCTGAATCCATAATGGTATTAAGTCGATGAGCAACTGTTAGCACAGTACAGTCTGCGAAACGTGATCTTATTGTTCTTTGTATGAATTCATCCGTTCTGAAAAATAAAAAGGGGAGGTACATAAGTAAATCAAGTACGATATAGCGACTGAATTTATTTTTTGTAGAATATTTAATAATATAGATTAAGTATCTCTCTATAAATATACCTTATAGCAGTAGTAGTAGTAGGTATATCTATGGAAATCTACAAATGATAAAAATTATTTATTTGAACTAGGGACCTGGCGGTATACAACAGACTTAAGTATATCTACCAAAGTCATTATCACCATCTTGGTATTACCGTCGTTCTCTGTGGCATCCAAGGTGTTCGCCTCGGAGCCCAGTGTGTATGGTTAGTCCTTCTCCGCCTTTTGGTTTGGCATATATAGGTACGGCTTCTATGAGAGCGACTGCCATCCGATCTGCCAACCCCGAGAGGAAAACCTACGCCAAAGTATCGTCCGTCAATCAGTAGGTGCACTTACAAGTGCACCTGCAGATGAGGT
The DNA here is from genome assembly GCA_946251805.1 of Cybosia mesomella. NCBI lineage: Eukaryota > Metazoa > Arthropoda > Insecta > Lepidoptera > Erebidae > Cybosia > Cybosia mesomella. The sequence continues at coordinate 18,871,023 of OX276390.1, read as the reverse complement.
TGACTTCATCCCGTAGGTCTGGGTGGAGTCCCATACAAACGTATATAAGTGATATTATTTAAACTTTGATGATTCGATACGGTACCAATCTAAGTCTGGTTACCTAGGGTCAACATTGGCGGTGGCCTCATCGAGCACGAGAATCTTGTTGCCGCGGAGGATAGCGCGTGCGAGGCACATGAGCTGCCGCTGTCCCAGTGAGAAATTGGATCCACCCTCCGATACTTTGAAGTCGAGAGCTGGCACTGCGCATTTGAGGTCAACCTATAAAGGGATATAAATTACTAGCTGACCCGGCAAACTTCGTTGTACCTTAGAATCAAGTTATGTTGGTTACCTAATCAGCTGAATATATTTCGTGAATGTCTCCTTGCACTCTCCATTAAAGACCCGACACGGCGTGAGGTATTTGTCGGTTCGAATCCGACATAACCACCTCTGCTGGCGGGGGGGGGGGGGGGGATGCTAATGCGCCCGAACTATGGCGCAACTACTATTTAAAGACAAGGAGTGAACGTTATTTTTAAAAATTCACGGAAAATAAGCGTCTCTGCTTTTACTATTATAAATTAGTTGTGTCAATGGTTGATCGTGAACGGTTTTTTCTAATAGGATAGCCTTGGTCAGAAATCTGCCGTATGTTTGATTGCAATTGGTTAAGTAGAACCGGAGATATAACCAAAATACGATAACCGACCTCTGCCCGGGCAGAGCCCCGGGCATCGGCTAGTTGTTTTATATGTATAGATTTTATATTACGCACTGATGCTTCATAAAGAAGAGGAAAGTAAGTATATTCTTTCTAATTTCAAGACACTGAAATATGAAAAAGGGTCAAGTCATTAGTCACCTACTACTTCGCTTAACGACCTCCGTCCTCCATGAGCGCAGGCCTGGGGGTGCCAGGTGAGGTCGCCTGTCACCCCAGCAGAAGCAGGCCGGGACGGCGGGGCGACTAGCGCTCCTCCCCCAAACCGGGGCAAGATGGGAACTCCGTGGTTCCTAAACCCGAGGGGGCCATCTCGAAACCGGAGATGGCCCAGGGTCAGTCGGGGAGCGAGGGATATGCTTCATGGGCAACCTTACACCCCAGCGTCTGAAGACCCGAGACGACATGCGGTTTTAGTCGGTTGCCCGACATAACCGCCCCCGCTGGCCGGCGGCGGGGCGGTTATGTCGGGCTGTGTACCACGTAGAAATAACATTAATTTGAAATCGAAACTTTTACAATTAGGAATTGTATAGGACCACATTCATAAAACCAGTAAGTATACAAATTGTTTATCGATATCGTATATTGTTTGAAAACTAGAGAGTTATATTGTGAATGTAATAATTGTTTTCCTAGTTCATTAGCAAATCCTTGATGTCACTTATTAGCAAATTAGGCAGTCATTGAAATTAACTCAACGAGATAAAGCTTCCGATTTTTACAAAGTTGATGAGTTTTTGGGACTACCTACCGACTCCATTATAGTATCCTTGAACTGTATACTATTATAAATTTGAAAATTAGTTGTGTCTGTACATTGTAGATAATTGAAAAATAATTACTTAGGTTATGTTAAAATAACGATATTGATCTCAAAAAAATTTTTTTTTGAAATTCTTGTCTGTTGTTTCGCGATGGACGCAAAAACTACGGAACGGATTTTGATGTAGTTTTTTCTATTAGAAAGTTCTTGGTCAAACTTAAAACCTGCCGTATGTTAACTTGCACTTGGTTACATAGACTCGGAGACATGAACGAACACTGACAACCGACCTCCGCGCGGGCGGAGCCGCGGGCATCAGCTAGTATACTATACGTGAAACCATGATGCTGAAAACGAAAATTTTAAGCATGGAAGTTACAATTTTTTTTTTTCGATCGATGTACTTTTTTTAACTACATTTCTTGAGGTCTACGATAACCTTCAGACTCTATCATAGATAAGTAAAGCACTAATTGAGATCAAATCAAAGTGTCCCTGCAACCACTTTCTAAATCAATTAACAGGTCTTCGATAAGTAGCCAAAACAAGGCCAACTCAACTAGTCGGAACTTGAAGGGCTTACATTTGGGCCATGCCATGTGTCGACACTTTAGTAGGTACTTTCTAAAACTTTTTGCATTTTTTTTTATATGACATTTTGTGAGATTGTCTCATGTACTGCTGTACTTATTATGCGTTCAGCACTATTTAATGTAGGCACTTATAGTCCATTGAAATGTTACATTTTTTAGGCCTTAACTTGCGTTGTTTATTTTTTTGATGTGTAGGGGGGGTCAGTGTAAAGCTAACACTAAGTTTGTGGGCTCGCCACCCTTGTCCCACGGCCGCCATCTTGAAAATTGGGGTTGAAATGGTTTTTACGATATATCTCTTAAACAATTTATCTGATAAAAAAAAATTGTTAACATTTTTTGTTGCAAATTAAATTCTCTACAACTTTGGTCCAGTAACTTTTTTTTTTTTTTATACTACTCAGGTGGCAGACAAGCTCACGGCCCACCTGATGGGAAGCGGTCACCGTGGCCTATGGACGTGTGCAACACCAGGGGCGTCACACTCGCGCTGCCGAATCTAAAAAAAAAGAAATTGCAAAGCAGGAATAGCCTTTAGTCTTCCGGGAAGACCAAAGGCTACTCCCACCTCTCCCTTCTTTTTTAGTTTTTGTGCTGTCAGAAGGAAGACTCTTCCCTCCGACAGCACAAAAAATCTCGGTGAGCTCTGGCTACCCTACTCACCGCCGGGAACACAACACGAGGTTATTATGGCCGCGGTATTCTGTAGGGCGGAGGTACTTCCCCAGTCGGACTGCTCAGTTGGACGGGAATACCGTCATGTCCTACCTCTCTTACTACGTCATGTACTACTCTGTCCTCAGTCTTTTCGATGGACCAGGCTGCAGCTCAGCATCTGATCGGCTTACTGAATTAAATATCAGTGGGAGAACTGGAGAAGGAAGAGGTATTAATGTCGGCGGTTCATCATCAAAGTCATTTTCATTTATTAATTCTGAGAGCCCTATTACGTTGCTGCAAGTCTCTCCAGAACAATGGAAGCACACTGCAGAACATTTCAGCCGTGCTTTTCGACATCCACACATCGCTCCACAGTTTCCTTTGCATTTGCAAACGATCAATTTTAGAAGCTCAGGGGGTGCTGGAGGTTTAGAGCTCTGCACTGACATCAATAATTTTCCACATTTTTTTCAGCCCGTCTTCAGGATCATTATTATTCCCAAGCCACGACTGGACCTGATGGTAGACTCGGAAAGTATGAAAGCGAGCTGTGTCTTGTGTTGGAGGAAGTGAAGATAAGTTAAATGAACTTTTAGTCACTGCCTTGGCGAATTGTTTGTATCTTAGGCTGTCAAGAGAATTATCATCTTTATTACCACCGTATTTTCAAGATGGCGGCCGTGGGACAAAGGTGGCGCCCCCACAAACTTGGTTTTAGCTTTACACTAGCCTCCCCTACATATAAAAAAAATAAAATTGCGTCCTCTAAAAAACGCAACCCCAAATGTAACTTTTCAATGGACTATTACTCCATGTATCTCTTTGGACACGATTAAGTTGTAACAAAAAAGAATATATTATGTTGTTGCTGTAGTGACTGCTGTCGCCTTAGCATGTAAATTAAATATAAAATATACAGGGTTACGCTAAATGGGCGAGCAGCACACAAAGATAATATATTAGGAAGGTGTAGATGACAGGTTGGGAGCTGGCTGTTAGCACAGTGCTATTTCCGCTGTCCGGGTTGTCCTCCACATTTTTGTCAGCATTGGCGGATATCGGGAAAATAAGTTGCAATAGCCACTAGCGGTGACTGATGCAACAAGAATTCTTCCGTGGTCTTCAATCGTGCATATAGGAATTTTATTTTATTATTTTCTTCTATTTACATAGTGCATATTCCTGTTGCTGTCACAACTTGTATTATTATGTCTGCCAATAAACAAACTTTGAATGCCACTTACCGAATGCTACGCTAGGCGTTTTTGTGGCTATTTGCCATGATTTATGGCGTACAGTCATATCAGTAAGAGTATGGGTTAGATAAGCCCCATTCAATGAGATTCCGCCTGTATATAATAGACTTTTCATGTGAAATTATATAATATTATTATTATAATAAAACTTACAGCTTCTAATGCTTCCCAGAGCTGTTTATCATCGTAGTTATCGAAAGGATCTAAATTGTACCGCACTGTTGCTGAAAACAATACCGGTTCTTGAGGTATTATGGATATCTTCGACCGCAAATCCTGTTGTAAAACCACATTCATTAATTCAATTCAATTTTGTTTTATGGCAAGGTATGCCGGTATCGACAAATCTGCCAATGTCAGGCATGCGGTGGAGATTTGAGTTTTAAAACATAAACAATAAGGATCATATTTGAGAAACACTACAGAATTATAAACGATGTACAATCTGTACAAATGTATAAAAATGACACCAAATAGGTATTGTATCCTTTCCACTTTTGATCAAAATGAGACAGGATGTCTAAAGAGACTTTAACTAAGCAGAAGTTACTATATGATAGCAAGCGTTTATGTAGATTCCTTCTATTGTACATAGCACTTGTGCGAAGATTTCATCAACATTAAAACAAGAGCTGTCAATATCAAAGTGTTCGAGTACCTGTAGAGCTAGGAAACCGGTATCAACATCGTCTATCAGCACTTGTCCTTCTACAATAGCAAGGCGGAATAGTGATGAGATCAATGAAGATTTTCCTGCACCTGTTCTGCCCACAATGCCCACCTGAAAATGACATAGTTTTATAGGTTCTATGCGAAGCTTTATTTTAAGGTCACTTTATTTTAATTAAATAGACAGGATTTTAGTAGATGGAAAAGCAACTCATATCATATTTGCCATTCCAGCCCCATCGCGGCAAAGGGGAATGACTTAAAATATTAAAGTGTTTTCAATATTAGTTTTGACATCAAAAGTAAGTATTTTTTACTGTCTCTCGGTATTAACAATGGTACTTATTTAGGTCACTTATAAAAAATCGATGGTATTAATTAGCTTCTCTTGATATTACCTTTACAATTTTTTTTACAGGATTTATGAACACTAGCAGATTATATTTTTAAAGAATACACTTTGCATACGATTACACAATATCCATATCCATTAAATTAACTTTTAACATAAGATTCAAAATGATGTCTCATTAATAATATTTAATTTACATACTTTCCATCCGCTTTCAATGACTAGGTTGAGATTTTTCAGTACAGGCAAGTCTTCCGGAGTGTATTTCATGTAGCAGTTCTTGAACTCGATGCGACCTTGTGATGGCCAATTTTTAGGAGTTTCTTTATCTAGAATCATCATAGTTTAGATAATATTCATGAACAAGTTCGGTCGGTTCAAGTTTGGCCAATTACGACAAGCAAGTGAAATAGAAGAATAATAAGGGCATAAGATGGGCTTTTATTTTTATTCATACAAACATACACGCACACCTTCGTGTCTCCGGGGTAGGCAGAGACACTGGCTGTCCTTACACACTTCACGAATTTTCCCTATCGTCATAAAACTCTTCACGCGAGCCCGTCGGTTCTAGTGCTTCTGACCGGCCTGAATAATTGTTCATATACTGTTTGTAAGTCAGAGGGAACCATCTAGATCTTAGGGGCCCAAGTAAATCAGTAGGCCTGCCATGAAACGTACATCCGTAATTGCGGACTGAAATTTCGGGTGTCATGAAACCACCATGTCCCGCAATCGGGCTCGAAAACAGCATGTGGCAGTTCATTCGACCCAATCCCTACCATGTAACGACCCGTAATAGCAAAATAAGTCAGACCACCAAAAAAAAAATTATAACGCGATTCTATACGACTTATTTCAAAAGATCAAAGGTTATCATAATCCAATACAAAGGTCTATAATAGTTCATTTTTAATAGAAATATATTATAAACGATAACCTCCTTGATATATTTGATCCACTCCCGTACATACTTTATGGTCCCGACCGAAAGAACGAAATCCGAAGTACCTTCATGGTACCTAAATGACTTTCTTTCATTGGTGTTTCGTGCGGGCCCGCAATTGCGGATGTACGTTTCAGTATACCTGCTGATTGATGAACGAGGTTCTGGCACCGACTTTACTGTCGGGGTTGGTGAGTCAGAGGGTAGTCGCTCCTGTAAAAGTCAAAATAACCAAATCATATAGATGTAGGAGAGTCGACCTTAGGCTCGAAGGATTGGATGAGGAAGACTGTTTATAAGGCATATACTTGTACTGTTACAAACCTCCTTTTTCCCATTTAGGTTCACGTTCAATGTGCGTGTACTGCAATATACGCTCAACGCTAGTCATTTGTGAGATCACCTCGGCGGTCTGTCGCACGCCGAACTGTAGCATACCGGTCAGGATCAACGTCTGCGATATAGCCAGCCCCACATTACCGGAGAATATTGTTTCTGTTGGCAATTTTTGCTTGTTTAATGAATTACTTTCTTAAGTATAATTCTGTGTGATGCTAGATGAGGGTGCTAAGTTTGTATCGCTTGTAAAGTTTTTTTTTCTTTTGTTAAGTTTATTACAAACCATCTTATTCGGAGTCTCTACTCTAAATATCCTAGCTTATTTACAGCTTTCCCACGTATAAAAATTTGATGTAACTTAAGAAATCAAAGTAATGCTTTACAAGACATATATTATATTGGTCCTAAAGATGATTCTGGAAGCTTAAGGACGTATGACCTATGAATACACATACGTAGATATATCATTTCTATGTTGTGAGGGGTACGGTTCCTCTGGAGAGATGATTCATGCATTGCCTAATACCTTACATTATGATTTCTATAAAAGAGTAACCGAAAATGGAGTTAATAGTTGGGTATAATATCTGTGTTCATATTATAATACTCACTGCTATCGATGACAAGGAAAGCGACAATAACAATAGTCAGATATAGCACACAGATAAAGTCCAGCCAAAATCCCAGCGTCGCTCCACTTGCCAAGTAACTGCTCCACGTAGATGTGTGGATATCCTGGAATAATAAATTCATTACGTAGATTTAGTTACGGGTACATATTATTTAAAACCTGTAGGCACTTCTCATTTTGGTACTAATGTGCTCTGTTCTGCCGTGTTGTAGATAAATATGGTAATGAACCAGAACCTGTTAGATAATTAGGGAAAGTTCTTGTTCAACTTACAAACGTGTGTTGAAAAAAGCCGTTTTAACCTATTCAAGTTTTGTTTCAAAAATACAAGATTTCGAAATGACTTTGCTTTATATAAAATATACATTAGTGTCTAGTTCAATTAAACATGTACATCTAGGCAATTTAAAGAAAGTATCTAGTGCAAGAGCAAGAACGGCCTAAAAAAAAAGCTAATTTTGATTGATTGATCTAGTGCATATAGCAGTGTACTACTATTTTCTGAACGCTTTTTTTACAAAATAGATTCATTATAATGAGAGCCTACTCTGGTAACGCTTTTATAATTAATCAAAATTACCTGAAATTTATCGAATTCCTGGATAAGCCTTTTCTCAGCTCCAGCTGAACGGATTGTCCCGATACCATTGAGGGTAGCTGACATGTGAGAGAACACTGGGCTGCGAGCTGTAATTATGTACATTAAAATATTTAAAATAAAATGAATGCATTTAACCTATATATAGAATTGTACAAGGACACTTCTTGATGACACTCTTAATTACTTTGTTGCGGCCAGCTTCGAAACTCATAACGCAATAAAAATTATAGACTAACACTATCTACCAGATGATACTTAGATGGAGTACAAAAGAAGTCAATATTGTCTTTTACGATTTGGAAATGACTTAAACACTAATAAATTTATGTATGGTGGACAGCAGTTTCGCAAATGTATCTAAAATGTTCATAGCTTTTATTAAAAAAAAGTTATATAATTTAGCAGTTATCAACTCATTTTAACTCATTAAGGTAAACTTAAAAAAAATGTGAAAATTGAAAATCTCTTTTGAAAATTATGGATTTGGCGATGTTTTATATAAATTGAAAAGCCTAGTGGTATGGGTAATGGACTGCTGAGACGAGGTCTCGGGTTCGACCCCAGGTTTTACCATGGCACACACCAATGACTTTTCGATGCTTTTCGAAGTTATGTGTGTATTTATCGCAGGTTTATAAGTGCCCGGTTAATGGCAATAGGCTCGCCACCTATTACATTGGGACCTAAACATAAACTGGCGAAATGTGGGTGCTAGCACCTCTGCCTACCCCTTCGGGGATAAAGGCGTGAGTTTATGTTATGTTATGTTTATGAAAATCTCTTTTGAAAATTATGGATTTGGCGATGTTTTATATAACAGTGTACAAAAAAATGTGTACTTACTTGTGCCTTCCAATCGTTTGATAGACTGAGCGGACTTTAAATAAATCTGCAGGATCGTATAGAACAATAACAGGATAATAGTGGTTGGAAGTAGAGTCCATATAAGTGCAGCCGCGTTCAAGGCTAGAATACTGAACATTACTAGATATATCTGTATAGACTCTAAGAGGAAACGGGGCAGCAGCTCGTCTAAAGCACCTATATCTTTGGAAAACCTATTGAGTATACGTCCTGTAAATAAAAGAAATGGTAAATTATTTTATACCTTAAGAAACTGCAAATAATTTACATCCAAAAGTAAAAAGTGATATTATTATTAATCAACATAAAAGTTATCAAAACTAGTATCATTCTAAGACGAAATTAGAAAAAGAAAAAGAAAAAGTCAATTCTTAACTTACCTGAAGAATTTGTGTCAAAAAACCGCATAACGCCTCTAAGCATTGAGTGGAACATATCGTTATGGAGGTTACGAGACGCTGTCATGGATACCTTGAAAAACATGAAAGCACGGGCGGTGATGAAGAATATACAGCAGACAATCAGAGCTGAGTACCCGTAGAGGTATTGCGTTGTATCCAAGGGGCCTATGTATGCGTGAATGTTCAGATCTGAAAAGAGGTAAAAGTTTATTATTTTATGTGAAAAGCAATAAAACTGTAGCGTCACAGCGTTGGACTCAGTGTTAGAGCCACTACTAGGGAACTTCGGTTGTGACTGGGCGCTACATGGTCTTCTTCTTCTTCTTCGAATCAATGGCCAGATGCATTAATTGATGGCTAGTTTTATATTTTGTCCGCCTAAAACTTGGCCACAGCCACAGCGTTTTCCGTTGCCCTACACAGGTCCTCGGTGTACAGGTGGAGGGGCACAGTGGGCAAGAGAGCAAATGCGACATGGTGGTCTTGTAGTAGGTGTCATCGTGAGTACGTCGAGCAATTTGTAACAGCGTGAGGCAAGATGTACGATGAAAGAATCATAAAACCCATGGCGGAGGTCGACAAAGTTACTATTCGCCCTTCACAAATATAAGTCACTGCGCTCTCACAGGTGATAATATTATGTTCTATATAAAACGTTAAAAATAAAGTTACCTGGCTTTTGGAAAATCCCAGTAAAGTAGTTGGATATGTTGAATGAGCTGTTGTTAGAGGAAGGCGTTCGGTTTAAGTGGTAATTTTGTTTACTCATAAGCGTTCTGTTATTTTCCAAGTCCTTCATGGTGGTAACCTCGTTGGTCCTATTATAGGATAATATTAATAAATTTATATATATTTTTTGATAACACCTTGTTCGATAGCACAATTACTCGTATCTAAATAAGTATGAAATATTGCGTGGGTAAATTTTAATAAACGACTTCTATTTACTTAAGATTTAGATCGGAAAAAGAGAACATCTAGGACGGGACTTGAACCCGCGAACAGTCCCTTACAGGGGGAATGCTCTGACCAACTGAGCCACCTAGACACGTCCCAGATATTCGAAATTCTCCGATACATTATTACGTCTTAGGGCGACGTTGGAGCCATCTACCGTAATTCTTGCGAACTACGGAAACAATGAACAACTTTACAGTCATTTTTAAACATTGTTTTTTGATGACTCCGCCTAATTAATTCAATTAAATTTTTAAGCATTTTGGATGCTTACTTTTTTCTAAAGATTTAGATCGGAAAAAGTGAACATCTAGGACGGGACTTGAACCCGCGACCAGTCCCTTACAGGGGGAATGCTCTGACCAACTGAGCCACCTAGACAAAATTTAATTGAATTAATTAGGCGGAGTCATCAAAAAACAATGTTTAAAAATGACTGTAAAGTTGTTCATTGTTTCCGTAGTTCGCAAGAATTACGGTAGATGGCTCCAACGTCGCCTTAATACGTAATCATGTATCGGAGAATGTCGAATATCTGGGACGTGTCTAGGTGGCTCAGTTGGTCAGAGCATTCCCCCTGTAAGGGACTGGTCGCGGGTTCAAGTCCCGTCCTAGATGTTCTCTTTTTCCGATCTAAATCTTTAGAAAAAAGTAAGCATACAAAATGCTTAAAAATTTAATTGAATTCTATTTACTTACTAAAATTTTCACTGAGAACATGTCCTTAGATGTTGGGATGTGTAATCTAACCATCATCATCAACCTAGCGTAGATTCCGGTTACATCCGAGGCTTTCATCTAGGAGCCCAGGGTTCGCTTTCTTACTCATGGGTATATCTACTCAAGATACGGTGGTGTATATTATTAGTTTCAAAAAAGTGAAAAAGCATAAATGACTGACATTAAAGATTGCTAATTAGAACCAGAATAGAAGCTTGCACTTAATGTGCTTGTGAAGCCTCATCTTTTTCAAAAAGTGATGAAGTGTTATGAACCTCATCATCCCAACAGTGTCAAGGTCGTAAAATAAATATATTCAGAATTGTAATTACCAGAATGTAACCCAGTAATCACAAAGCGTAGCTGATAGTTGTCCTATAACTAACAGTAAAATCATGAATAATAATCGTGGGGTTTTTCCTCCAGCTCTTAAATAAGCTCCGTAGACACGCCAACCCATCGAGCCAAACTCCCTTTCTTCCTCTTCCATCTCTTGAGCGGGCACTTCAAAACCAGACATCGAATCAGTCAGTGATGGGCGTCGAGTGGTTGATAACTGGAGAAATGTTAGAATGTAAAATTAAACCTGTAGATGATTTTTATTTGTCACCACACCCGTAGGTCGTATCCTTAGAACGCTCATATCATTAAGCCAGACTATCATATTCACACGTTATAGCCCGTATTTAATTTTGATAGAACTTGCACTGTATCCTAAGTTGAAGTATGTGAGTGTAAGCCAAAAAAAAGATTAAAAAATCTAAAAAAACACGCTTTATATAGAAAACCGAACTAAAAAAATAGAAAATCTATCTATATATATATATATAAAAATGAATCGCAAAATGTGTTGGTAAGCGCATAACTCAACAACGCCTGGACCAATTTGACCAATTCTTTTTTTTTTATGTTCGTTGAAGTCCAAGGATGGTTTTTACGGAGAGAAAAGTTTTAAAAATTGCATAAAAAATATTACAGGCATGGTTGGGATAAATAGGTGCCACGGGGCGAAGTATGCCTTGGGCGAAGCCGCGGATAGTGTAAATAATTTTTTTAAATTTTATTTAAAAAACACGTGGGGTGCATGGGTCTATAGATATAAATATTTTATTGACAGACATGAGTAGAGTGATTATCATTTTGATAATATCTTAGTAAGCACCCACGCTTTTTTTTAAATAAAATACTTTTTTAATTTACACTATTATTAATTTATATTTATTCAAACTTATTTCTAATTTTTTTAGTTCGGTTTTCTATACAAAGCGTGTTTTTTTTTCTTAGTTTTTTTAAATTTTATTATAATTTTATCAAATTAGTGTATTGTCATCGGTCCTCGATAAATCTACAAAGTTTGAACGAAATCTGGCCGTTTAAAGTGGGTTAAAACGCAACCAAAGGAGTCGGTTACACACGTACAAACAAACATACAGGTGAAGCTAATAATAAAAAAAGCGTATAAAAAGAGTGGTCACATCAAATTGATAGCTGCGGAGAAATTAGTGTATAAACATCTAGCTACATGTTTATATGAGATATTTTATACTGGTGGTAGAAATTTGATGACACAAATTTGTCACAAAATTCGGCCGGGTAGGTACCACCGTGCACGATTGCAAAAGCCCTCAGTCAAGCAAGCAAGTCAGCAAGTGCATAGTCGGGCCGGGGTCAGCAAGTGCATAGCCGCCCTGCCCGGCTATGCACTTGCTGACCCCTGAACGCCCTTGGATTGTGGTCGCAGCACTAGTGGGACCGGTGGGTGTTAAACGGTGCTGCGACGACAATCCTCTTCTGATGAGGCCGTCAAGCTGAGTGCCACCATTGTTAACATGATACGTGTATGTAATGGTGACCCTCTTTCCTGAGAGTTTACCTTCAGCTTACCATCAGGCGAGGTGAAGTCAAATTGACGTGTCCTAAATATAAAAAAATAAATAAAAAAATAATGTATATTATGCCTGACTCTATACACTTTACTTCAAACTACACTTTTGAAGTAAAGTATATAGAATTAAGAACTCATTTGTACGAAAGGGCTATTTACTATCAGCAACTAAAAGCTTCAGTAGTTCCGAAACATACGTACGTACCCTGGCAGAAGTGCGTCTGGTGAGTGGTTTATCCAAGGTTTTTTTATCTTCCTTTTCATCATGACTGGATGATAATAATTTCGCAAAATCTTTGCCTGTGGTTTGCAGGTCATCGTATGTTCCTTTGGCCTCAACTAATCCCTGTAATCACAAAACAATATAATTTATAAGGATATAGATGTTCCTACTGCACGCATCTTATCGCAAAGTTTTTCTTGAAGTTAGATTATAATTCTTATTATTTTGTTTTCTTTTTTTTGTTTTCGTTGTATATACTGTCAAGAAAGTACCGGGAATTGATCCTTTAGAAACTCCGCTTAAAGGGATTGTGGAAGATCTTTTTCGCTCTTTTTCTCCTTGATGTTCATGCGATGTTTGAGCAACATAATCCTCTTCTGATGAGGCCGTCAAGCTGAGTGCCACCATTGTTAACATGGTACGTGTATGTAATGGTGACCCTCTTTCCTGAGACTTTACCTTCAGCTTACCATCAGGCGAGGTGAAGTCAAATTGACGTGTCCTAAATATTAAAAAAAAAGTCACCGGTCATTTAGTTTGTTTAATGTGCGGCATTTAGTAAGTTTCTCTCAAATGTGTTTTGCGATTTTCACAATGGACGAAATTTACGAATATTGCGTCATTCTTAAATTTTGCATTGCAAATCTATTTTTTGCTTCAAAGCGCTGAATGTGATGCATAATGCTAATGGTGAACCAATTTCACCAAAAACACCTACCTATGTGTGGTCCAACACATTTAAAAAGGAATGAGAAATTGTGGAAGATTTGCCTAACTCTAGTCAGTTATAACACCTTTAACTAAAGTAGATTCAATAACCACGATTCGGATGCAATGTCGTACAATAGGAATTTCAGTTAGAAGAGTGAGACAGTAAATAAAAAATATTATCTAAGTGTTATAGGCGTTTGAGAGAACTAATTGGTTAAAAAAACCAGACTTATGAAAAGTAAATGTATGAATTTTCTACCGCGATAACGCACCTTCTGCAAGGCTATCATTGTGAAAGATTTTGTGGTCAAAAGCTCTACCAATCTTATCGAACAACCACCATATTTCTCTGATATGACTCTGGCCGAATTTTTTCTTTTCCTCAAACTCGAATTAAGATTCTGAAACTCAAATTACTACTTCGAGTGATCCGTTTTCAGTCGAAAGATGTCATCAAAAAAATTCGCAGTGGATATTGAAAGCTGTTCCGAAAAATACGTTTAACATGATGATGACTGAGTTGTTCGTTGGCGGATTAGAAGCATTTCGACAGGGGCCTATTTTATAGGTGATAAGTACAAAAAACAATAATTATATGAATATTACATATTTTTAGTTTTAGTGCCCAATCCCCAGTACTTTCTTAAGAGAGAAACTGCAGTTACTGGTAGCACCTTACTTTTGTCTGATATGTATTATAACATATTGTTATTTGGATAGCCATGGGTTTTTCTCGGGTGGCTGTTTTACTACTTTATTTTCATGTGCATAATGCATTGCTAATCAATGTAAGTTGACCATCATGAGCGTCACATTATGATATCTATACTAATATTATAAAGAGAGATAGCCGAGGCTGAATTTTGTCAGTTTGTTTATATGTTTTGGGTAATCTTCGGAGCCACTGCACTTATTGGAAAAATTCTTTTATCATTTTAAAGGTACATTATCCCCTTATATATTATGTATAAATATATATTACTATATATTATAAAGGATAATGGGATAAGGTAATTGGATAGTTATCAAGGGCGTCGCCAGCCCTTGGCCCAGGGAGGGGCAAAATTTCATCGTCCATAAAATTATGGAGGATGAAAAAAATATAGATTGTGATTGGTTCAAGGTCAAAAAGGTTGGCGTCAAGGTCAAAAATTCACGATTTTTGGCGCGGCCTATAGCTAATGATCGCCGGTGCGCCTATTGTTTAGATCGGATATCTTTTCTTTTTATTTTTCGTGCGGAAATCCCTTCGGATACTCCCCGCCGGCCAGCGGGGGCGGTTATGTCGGGCTTGAACCGACTAAAACTGCACACCATCTCGGGTCTTAACACGCCGGGGTTTAAGGTTGCCCATGGAGCCTATCCCTCGCACCCCGACTGACCCTGGGCCATCTCCGGGTTCGAGATGGCCCCCTCGGGTTTGGGAACCACGGTGTCTCCGTCTTGCCCTGGTTTGGACGAGCGGCGCTAATCGCCCCACCGTCCCGGCCTACTTCTGCTGGGGTGACAGTTGGCCTCACCTGCCACCCCCAGGCCTGCGCTCTTGGAGGACGGAGGTCGTTAAGCGACCTCCGGCGCCTGAGTCACCTGCGACGCGCGGCGAGCATGTTGCGGGATCGGCGGGCGGCGAGAGTTCTAAACCTCTGCTGGGCGCGCTCCGCCATCTTTTGCGAGCATGTACACGCGCTCGCGCTCCGCACCATTGCCGCAATCATGCTGCCGAGCGAGAGGACTCCCACCCCGATGGCTGCCACGAGGTCAGGCCTCGGCGCCTCCCACGCCGTCACTCCACTTCCCACGCCGGGAACTCCACCTCCCACGCCGGGCACTCCGCCTCCGACGCCGGGCAGCTGCCCCTACCTGCTCCCCCTTTTTTTTTCTTTTTTTTTTAACGTGCGGAAACCTCCACGGGCTTCACCCCACCGGAGCTAACGGTGAGATGGGTATGTCGGACTTGAACCGACTAAAACCGCACGGTGTCCCTCTTGCCTCAGCCATGTGGTACGGGGAATCTGGTGTGCCCTAGGAAGGATATCCCAGAGACCCCAAACGGCTCCGGTCGCCAGCGCTGGCGACCCCAACGCGTTATTGGGGATGTAATCCACCCTCCCCCTAAGAGAAGCGTGCGCAGAAACACGACGCGCCGCCGCCCTGGGCCTGCTTCTGCTAGGGTGACGGCTCTACCTGCTCCCCCTTGGCGACGCCCTTGATAGTTATTAAGAATAATTAACTAACTAATTACCTGATAAAAATTTAAGTGAAGCGAGGGCGGGTTGATAGTATAATAATAATATAGTATGTGTTTTTTTTATGAAGTGCTTTACCACAGGACAGGTCTCTGGAGACAGCAGCTTCCTCATTATGTGCTGTGTCGAGAGGTTCCACCTTGTGCTTAAAGTCCTAGACCCATCCCATGGGCCAAGTTAAAATACTTGTTTGCCTTTTATTACTATGACATTAGTTATTAGTCTTCCAGTTTGCTGAAAGTAAGAACTAGTAAAATAGTATTTACGTTATTCATAACGACTATATAGTCGGCGTCCTTAAGATAGTGGAGTTGATGAGTGACGAGGATGCGCGTGGTGTGGCGTA
Source organism: Cybosia mesomella (assembly GCA_946251805.1). NCBI lineage: Eukaryota > Metazoa > Arthropoda > Insecta > Lepidoptera > Erebidae > Cybosia > Cybosia mesomella. The sequence continues at coordinate 18,855,148 of OX276390.1, read as the reverse complement.
GATGACCATTGATGCACTCCTCAAAAAGCTGTCGGCCTACATGAGCGTCCACAGCGGATAACGGGTCGTCCATCAAGTAGATGTCAGCCTGTAATTAAATATTATGTATTAGTCCTTGACCTCGAGACGACCTCTGTGACGTAGCGGTAAGGCGCTAGACTGCTAAGTAGAAGGGCGCGGGTTCGATTCTATGTACAATATGTATGTATTAAAAAAAACGTTTATCCGCATTCTAGAGCCAATAATACAAGTTAGTTAAGCTACGCTGACTTTGGGTCCAAATAGCACTGTGTATAATGCTGACTTAACCTTTCAGCTTGTCAGGTAACAACTTTTTGGTGACTCTCTTATGACGCATCCATTACATGATGTCTACTGTTACTGTATTGCCACAATAGCTTCAAGTTATACTTATACTTGTACATTGCTTGCATGACGAAAACGCAACTCATGTTTCTTTTAACTGAAATCTTCTGTAATTAACAAAAACTAGGTACTGAATGAGTGGATGCAGTCTTTTAGATAGATTAGATATCATTATCTTTCTTCTGTAGGGTACTCTTCAATAGGTGTTGTGGTTTAAAATTATCAGTTACGTACTTGTCGGTAGACAGCCCTGGCAAGGTTGATCCGGGCTCTTTGACCACCAGATAACGAAACACCTCTCTCTCCAACAAGTGTTTGGTCGCCATGAGGAAATTGTTGAAAATCCTTCTGAAGGGCACATACTCTTATAACCTGCGACACATCAAATTAGTTAAATAGCTATCTCAATATTTAACTTGATTTGCAATTAATTTTTATAGTGCTACTCACTTCTTTGTACTTTTTGGCATTGTACGCTAGTCCGAATAAAATGTTTTGTCTGACGGTAGCTACGAATAGCCACGGTTCTTGGCTAGCATAAGACAGCGGCCCAGACAGATACACCCGCCCACTACTCAATCGTAATTCACTCAGTAGTAATTGAAGAATTGAACTCTAGAATTAAATGAAATTTATTATTTTTAATAAAACAGCTTATTATAAGATACGTTTTATTGATCATAATCTGATCAATTGATCCAGGGTTTATTACAAAGACAAATAGAATAGAATAACATGTCATTATTTTGCGCGATTGTGATATGCGTATTATACATTGAAATATCATATGCAAATATGTAAACATAATTATTTTAAAGAGCTTTTAACAAACGAATTAAAGCATTCTATGTATGTATAATGTGTATTTATAAAAAAAAAGTATTTAAGTAAATTTTATCAATTTTTTTTTTTTTTTTTTTTTTTCATATTTTTTAATTAAATTGTATTTTATCTTAAATAGTTTTTTTTGTAAATACATACAAACTTTAAACTATGCTTACTTTGTCTAGAAAGCGCTGTGTAGAATGTCGTAGAATATTTATATAATAATAATAATAATTCTTTAAACGATGCGATTCGAGAATGCTTTTTTACATGACTTTTTCTAAAATATGAGTAATTGTTAGTTTATTATTAGTTCCTTTTCCGTTTTTCTACCAGCTATATAAGTAGTATTTCTCATGACTGCATGACTTTGTCGGACGTTTATGCGAATGTTACACAGAAATACAACTGTTTTAATGAACTCTATCGCGATTTGTTCAGTGTAAATAATAAAATAACACCAAATATCTCACGATAGAATCTGTTAAAGATAGTTTTATTTTATTGCATGACTTTGCTGATTTCATTATTTTACTAAAGATTTACCTTTCCGGACCCAACAGCACCAATGATGGCACATAATTTTCCTTTGGGTATTGTTATGTTAACTTTATTTAAAGTTATAGGTCCATCCTCAGTCCAGTTGGCGCTAACGTTCTCTATAAGTATACCAATATCTGGATTTATCGGCAACGGGCAAATGGCTGAACTCGGTGTATCTTTTTCGTCACAGTCATATCCTGAAATGAAAAAATTATAAGTATTAATAATACACATACTCTTTAAGAACTATTTTGGTTGTTTTTTTTTTTTTATGTTTAGGACACGTCAATTTGACTTCACCTCGCCTGATGGTAAGCTGAAGGTAAAGTCTCAAGAAAGAGGGTCACCATTACATACACGTACCATGTTAACAATGGTGGCACTCAGCTTGACGGCCTCATTAGAAGAGGATTGTCGTTGCAGCACCGCGTGACACCCATCGGTCCCACTAGTGCTGCGACCACAATCCCCCTGCCCGGCTATGCACTTGCTGACCCCTGAACGCAATCAAACCGAAATTGGATTACTATGGAGGGTTTTTCGCAATCGTACACGGTGGTACCCACCCGGCCGAATTTTGTGACAAATTTGTGTCATCAAATTTCTACCACCTGGTAAAAACGGTAGGCCATTTGTTCAATATTCTGTGATATTAGGTACAATTATATAGGGGTGCCTGGTTGGGGACCTCCACGCGGTGCACCCTGGGCAACGGAGACAGCAGCGCCTCTCTCCTAGGGTGGGAGAGACGCTGCCGCCTACGGCCAACTCCGACCGAGGCGAGGACGGCCCTGTTGAGGGCTGTTCGGAAGCTTTCCACGTGTTCCTCTGATTAGCAGATGGCACAGTGGAGAGCAAGTAAGGGGGCCATCTCGAAACCGGAGATGGCCCAGGGTCAGTCGGGGTGCGAGGGATATGCTCTATGGGTAACCTTACACTCCGGAGTCTTAAGACCCGAGACGGCGTGCGGTTTTAGTCGGTGTAAGCCCGACATAACCGCCCCCGCTGGCGGGCGGGGGGGTATCCGAAGGGATTTCCGCACGAAAAAAATAAAATAAAGGTACAATTATATACATTCTTTGATAGTTTTATTTGACACATACCTACATTGTAAATACCCTCTTCATCGATTTTCTTGAAAGTAGTAGTAGGACGTATGTCAATTTCACTAAAAGCTTTCATTTTCTTTTGACTCTCGACACTTTGCACTAACTTTGCGATATCGACGTCAGGGACGCTGCGGAGATCCTCCCGTTCATCTATTTCATAATATTTCATGTAAATTATAATGTATGTTTAATAACATTAATATGACAATTTAAATGTGTTCAGTATTTATTTACTGACTGAATAATATTATTTTAACAGTGGTCATTGTTTTTTTATATATGTTTAAATGGAAAATATATTTTATGTGTTTTAGTTATGTAGGGAACAAGATTATATGTTTCATTAATTCTTACGCACCTAGCAACATGAATTCTTCTAGACGTTGTACTGATATAAGCGCTTCTGCTAAAAACGATACAGCATTCGACATGATGATTGATAAGGTTCCTTGAAGAGTGTTGAAGAATTGAGCTAGAGGGAAAACCTGCAAATTTTAAACGTTGGTCACATACAAATCTAAAATATCAGCTCACATTTCTTGCATTGATAAACTTAAGCAGCATATAAGAAGTTTTTCAATTTTGAATACTCACAATATCTGCAGTGACTTGGTAGCCAAACAAAGAGTATGTAAGTAGCGTTATATATAAAGTTAGTCTTTCAGTGAACACCATGAAGCTAAGGTATACTCCTCGAAGATATGAAGCTGAGGTGATGCAGTTGATCTCATTTTTACGTGCAAGCGCTACTACTTGTTCAAATGGTTTCTCCCAGGCGTACATTTTTATGACCTAAGATAAAACGAATCAGATTAATAAAAGGTATAGGTACCATAAAATGAGAGTGAATAAAGACGAGATAGCATCCGAATATACCGGCAGGTCATAGATTTTGAAATTAATATAAACAATGTAGAGAGACTCAAGATACCTTAAGAATAAATTTATTATAAAAGTATTTGGCATTAAATTAAATATCAGGTATTAAAGATTGGTACGCAGTTTGAACTCTTTGACTCCCTTTGAAAATATAGTTTTCATCTCTCCTGTTCGGAAAGTTTAATTTTCATGGGTAGATAGTCGGGTGGAAAGTAGCTTATTTCATCCCTTTTTTTTAATTTTATGTTTTGCCATGGAGTCCATGATAATTTAATTACGTCATAATGCCTTGATATCACGACGCTTTTTTTTACATGGCTGCGTAAATGCACATCTCGTGACCAACTCATTTACAATGTAACCAATAGATTCGATTTTCAAAACTTGTATAATGTTGATGTATGTACATGAATTATAACTTTTTTTTCAGTATTAAAAATAAAAACAAATTAAGTTTGCTACAGAATTAGCGGGAAAACGAGATTCAATATAAATAAATACCTTGCGTTAATTGTGGTTAAAAATGCTTTCGCAAAGTGAATCCAGTGACATGGATATTAATTTAACTCCCGATGAAAAGCTGCTGTTATTTTCAAATTGTTCTAATTTTAACTTTAAATATTAACTGATTATCAATATACCTGTTTCGTTAAATGCGTGTGTAGTATTTTAATTTCTTCACATAGTCGAAATGAAAAGTAGAATGTTTACCTCGGGTGAATGTCACCATTTCACCCTCGAAAAATATCTCGGGTGAAATGGCTAATTTTCAACCCTTGTGTTACAATCTACTATTAACGTACCTGCATGCCGTTAATAATTTCATCCATAATACGCACGCGGTCATCTGTTTTGTAAGCAGTTTTCTTCCGCAACCTTGCAGCCAATTTGCTCATATGTGCTGCAAGCACATTTTTTTAATATATATATTTATTTTATGTAACATCAACAAACCTTTTATTTTTGGATGCAGCACGTGCAGCTATCGAAGGTCGAAATTAATTTGACAGTTTATTACTCACTAGCTGTCCCCCGCGGCTTCGCCTGTGATATAATTCGATCCCTCGTGGCACCCATTTAACCCATACCTACATGCCTGTAATTTATTAGTTTTACAATAATGTATAGAAAGGAGAATGCCCATTCTTGGTTGCGCTTTTAGACGTACGCGTCAATATTTCAAATGTTAAAAAATCATATTGATTATAGTATGACTTTTCAACACTAAATCGCTTCTAAAGAACTTGGGGTTTGAATTTAACTTATAAAGATATGAAAATTGAATGAATAATCGTTTCCATTTTAATTTAATTGTTACCATTATATAAAATAAACCATTGGCGGTAGAATGCAAATATACCAATCTTTTTAAAATAAATAGGTTTTAAATAGGTTAAATAATAATACGTGATAATAATTCGCAATGTGACATTCAAATATATTGCAGTTATGAAATCTTAATATTTCGTGTATGTATTCGTAAATTATTAGTGATAATCAGTTAAACTAGTAAAATATTGTGTGCTTCAGTGGTAGTTTTCTCTTAATTTATACATGGTATCCCTGTCTTACTAAAACGTCAGTTCAACAGTCTGTGTCACAATATTTTCTTGTTTGTAGTTTTTCTCGTTGTAATAATTTAATTTCTCAATAACCCCAAGTTCTGTTACAATATGCGTTTATATTTCAGATAATACTTAATGCAGGCTATTTAATGCAGTTTACACTTATGTGACATAGCAAAAAAAAGTGTGCAACCGATTTCCATACTGACATGGGCATTGTCCTTTGTCCGCTTTGTTGACAAACTGCTCCGCTCTCTTGGATAGTAGGGTGATGATATACACTATAGCCTTTCTCGATAAATAGGCTATCCAACATAATACGAATTTTTCAATTCGAACCAGTAGTTCCTGAGATTAGCGCGTTCAACCCAACAAACCAACTCTTCAGCTTTATAATATTAATATAGCTTTAACTTTATATTCCCTGATTTATTACAGAGCTGGCAATTATTTATATACCTTCGCTCAGAAAGATGATGTTTTGTTCTGTAACTTATAATAACAATTGACTGAATAAACTCGAGCGTTAAACATGATTAGGTACTTGTTAAAAAAGGAATACTATACTTACACTGCACGGGTAGCGTCTGCAATACAATACCAACGACTCCAACAACGGCCGCGTATCCAATCTTAAGATATATGAGATAGCAGACCACGATCACTTGGAGTGGTAGTAACCATATGAAGTGGGTGTAGATAAAAGCATAGTCGAAACGGTTAACATCGTTCGATAACAGATTTACAACGTGGCCTGCAGTAGTCTGCGCCAGTGCACTGGAGCTCATACGCATTACCTGATAATAAAGAACAACTAGTTTTTTATTTACTTTCAATTGTGACGGATAAAATTACTGCACTTTTCTAAGTTTAAGACCGAAAATAATTAGCGAAAATTCCTGGTATCAGTTTTTATTAGCAAATTCAAATGTTGAAACCTCTTAGTTATTAGAAAATTCTAAGCCTTTACGACAGATGCACGGTTAGGTGTTGGGTATATTAAGGCGAGGGTCCCTGAGGAAGGGTGTTTTTAGGTTAAGATTTTTCGAAAATGAGAAGTCCCTGTATTCTGGAAATCATATATGTTATACTAGGCTATTCAAACTAGTACTTTCGGTTATTCGATACAAGACGACTTACTTTCCTCGATAGAATTTGCTCTCAAAGATTGATCTAACCAAAAACGCAATCCAGTTTGTTTAGATTGGAGGAATAAAAATGATACTAAAATGAAGGGCATTGATAGGAGAATAAAAAACAGTTATCAAAATTTACATAAATTCTGAATGATACCATGAAAATGCAAAATACCTACGCTTTCTACCTATATGAAGCGTCGGCGAGTCAATCAGTCCCGAGCGGAACGTGTTAGAGGCAGGACTTGTGTCAGTTTGCGGCAGACGCACAGTGAATACGTACGATTTTTAAATGTAGGTAGGTACTTAGCGTATATGCCACATCGTAGAGAATGTGCCAGATGTACAAATCCAATGGTAAAAAGTTGAGACTCGAACTTTTGCGATTACAATGCTAGTATAAGTACACTGTTTTCTGTAAAGTATAAGTTGTGTAAATAAGTAAGTAGTTAGTCGTTGCACAAATATTAAAACTAAGTCATGTATCGGCATTATGCATTAAATGTCTTATGACATAAGTCGATATATACATTGGTATTAATAGACGTATATCGAATGGTGGTACTAAATATTGTGAACAGTAGTACCTGCGACATAATTTAAATCGACATGAACTTCCACCACTACCAAATACTACTACTACCTGCCTCTGAATATCTGTAGATATATGTTTTCATTGCTAATGAAGCTTTTGCTTTGGGGCCTAAACTATTGAATCCGATCTCCAATGCCGGTTGCATCCAAAGCTTACAGTTTGGAGCCCAGAGTACGCTCTTCTACTTCTCCTTTCCATAACCTGGTTCATTGTGACTTTTACGGGAGCGACTGCCGTTTCACATCTTGCTTGCGCTCAGATGCTCTACGGATCTTAATGGTGCCCACGGCTATATGGAACCCATCGGTGTATGTGACCCCATATATGTATGGGACCCATGGGTATATGGGTCGCATGGGTTCCGTATATGTGCCATATGGGGTGGGGTGTGTGCTATGTGGGTTACGTATATGTGTATGGAGTGCCATGGGTCTATGTCACCCCATGGGTGTATAGGCCCCATGAGTGATGTTTGTGTTTGGGGCCTCATAGGTGAATGGCGCCCCACGGGTTACATATATGTATGGAGCCCCATGGGTTACATATATAATGGGCCCCATACATGTGTGGGGGCCCATTAGTATATGCCCCCCATGGGTTTAGGGGGCCCTATGGGTATATGGGGCCCCATCAAGATCTTGTAACTTGGTGCCTGGGGTCCACTCTTCTATTGCTCTTTTTCATAGATTGGTTCATATAAGCTTATAAGGGAGCGATTGTCTGATAGCTATATTACAATATTATAATTATTAAAAGCTTTATTCCATTTATGTAAGGTGCAACTAGAATATCTGTGTAAATAATAATTGCGTCATTATTTTGTGTTGATACTACAACACCACCTTTTAATTCAATTAAATTTTTAAGCATTTTGTATGCTTAATTTTTTCTAAAGATTTAGATCGGAAAAAGACCACCTTATAAGTTAAATTTCGTCGTTTTTCTGTATATTGACGAGAAACACTGGACGCGGACCGCCAGTTTTTTTCGTGCGGAAATCCCTTCGGATACCGCCCCCGCTGGAGAGCGGGGGGTCTCCAGCGGGGGCGGTTATGTCGGGCTTGAACCGACTAAAACCGCACGCCGTCTCGGGTCTCGGACCCTGGGCCATCTCCGGTTTCGAGATGGCCCCCTTACTTGCTCTCCACTGTGCCATCTCCTAATCAGAGGGACACGTGGAAAGCTTCCGAACTGCCCTCAACAGGGCCGTCCTCGCCTCGGTCGGAGTTGGCCGTAGGCGGCAGCGTCTCTCCCGCCCTAGGAGAGAGGCGCTGCCGTCTCCGTTGCCCAGGGTGCACCGCGTGGAGGTCCCCAACCAAGCACCCCTATGCCATAAATACCTAAAGTCGTCGAATACCCTCGCCTTAATGCTTTTGATGATACTGGCGGCGAACTATAACTAAGTACCCTATTAATAATCGTATTACCTCACATGTAAAGTAAAAATACTTGGTATTGAACTAACTTCGACCTTACCTTTCTATATATGAGTGAGCAGGCGGCAATGCGAACTTTCATGCCAAATTGCTGAGTAGAGTACGTTCCGTGGTGGTTGAGGAAACCGATGACGATTGAGATCATGATGACGGTAGTAGCACAATACACTGCTTGCTCATACGTCATGTTGGAGCCAGGCTCCCAGTATGTCAACATCATGCTCAGGGCCACAGGCTGGAACGGTCTAATGAACAGAAAATATATTGGTTTTATAGACTGTGAAAAAAAAAATAACGCAACACTAATCTATATAGGCACATAAAACAGTCCCGAGGGGGCCATCTCGAAACCGGAGGTGGCCCAGGGTCAGTCGGGGTGCGAGGGATATGCTCTATGGGCAACCTTACACCCCGGCATCTGTAGACCCGAGACGGTTTGCGGTTTTAGTCGGTTTAAGCCCGACATAACCGCCCCCGCTATCCGAAGGGATTTCCGCACGAAAAAAAAAAAAAAAAGTTCATAAAACAGTGGTGCGAAGCGCGAGCGCGTGGGCCGCCGCCACCTCCTCATGCGAGCATGTAATGCTCGCGAAGGAGATGGCGGAGTGCGCCCGGGAGAGGTTCAGAAGTCTCCCGGCCCGCCGAGCCCGCAACATGCTCGCCGCGCGTCGCAGGCGACTCAGGCGCCGGAGGTCGCTTAACGACCTGCGTCCTCCATGAGCGCAGGCCTGGGGGTGGCAGGTGAGGCCGCCTGTCACCCCAGCAGAAGCAGGCCGGGACGGTGGGGCGACCAGCGCCCCTCCCCCAAACCGGGGCAAGACGGGGACCGTGGTTTCCAAACCCGAGGGGGCCATCTCGAAACCGGAGATGGCCCAGGGTCAGTCGGGGTGCGAGGGATATGCTCTATGGGTCACCTTACACCCCGGCGTCTGAAGACTCGAGACGGCGTGCGATTTTAGTCGGTTCAAGCCCGACATAACCGCCCCCGCTGGCCAGCGGGGGGTATCCGAAGGGATTTCCGCACGAAAAAAAAAAAAAAGGTACATAAAACAGTCGGGATGCGAGGGATATGCTCTATGGGCAACCTTACACCCCGGCGTGTGTAGACCCGAGACGCGGTTGCAGTTTTAGTCGGTTCAAGCCCGACATAACCAACCCCGCTGGCCGGCGGGGGGGGGGGGATATACGAAGGAATTTCCGCACGAAGAAAAAAGAAGGTACACAAAACTATAGCGTACAACTTGAAAACAGCTTTTTTTTTTATATTTAGGACACGTCAATTTGACTTCATCTCACCTGATGGTAAGCTGAAGGTAAAGTCTCAAGAAAGAGGGTCACCATTACATACACGTACCATGTTAACATTGGTGGCACTCAGCTTGACAGCCTCATCAAAAGAGGATTGTCGTCGCAGCACCGCGTGACACCCACCGGTCCCAATAGTGCTGCGACCACAATCCGCCTGCCCGGCTATGTACTTGCTGACCCCTGAACGCCATCAAACCGAAATTAGATTACTATGGAGGGTTTTTCGCAATCGTGCACGGTGGTACCCACCCGGCCGAATTTTGTGACAAATTTGTGTCATCAAATTTCTACCACCAATTAGTAGGCTTCACCTATTTGGATGATTCCTGGTTGTGATGGTCAAGGTTTATATCTATCTAAGAACATTTTGAAACATTCACGATAAATGGCGTCTACCGGGTAACGCCAGGCACGAACTATACTCGTATAATGAATATATTTTGAAAAAGTATTACTGTGTTCTAGGAATATCCGTTTGTCCGTCGAGAATTGATGTTCGTGCATCGCGTGAAAAGTCTGGCCACTAGTGCAATCAGCAGCCGGAATTAGTGATCATTGCGACAATATGTGTAGAACTACATTTGGCAATGAAAATATTGACTTAGATTGAGTATTCATCACAGGATCACAGGAGATTGTGTGCTATTTAAACACACAAATAAACATATTCAAACAATAAACAAATAAAAGGTAAAAACTTAAAGTAATATACTATATTAGTATATTAGTATAAAGTAATATAGTACACGATATTTCAGTCTCGTCTCTATTTGTAAAATGCAATTTTGTATGTTAACTAGATAAGAGTTGTGCCTACACATTTTATATCTACCTAATGAACAAGATTACTTACTTGCAAATGAGTGCCTGAAGGAGAAACATGATTCCAGAAGGGGCATAACTCATCCAAAATGTCTTGGTCATTGCACGGAGTAAGGATGGTTTACGGTCCTGCTCGCTCGCCAGTGCAATTTCTTCCAGCCATTTTCTGTAACAAAGTATCGTATTTGTAATTATGTCCAACAGTAACTTATTATTTGCGAATGATAAGTTACTGTTGGACAATATTTTAACATACTTTCACTGACTTCATATGTAACTGACGATGGAAACTCTGTTCCAATGGAAAACAGGCGTGACTCATCATCATCTTAGCGTTGCTCCTGGTTGTTCCTTGTTGCATTCGAGCTTTTCACCTCGGAGCCCGGGGTCTACTTACACGTTCTATTCCTTTTGAAATCAAATTTGAAATTACACAGACGGAAGTAGCTCCCATAAAGAATAGTTCCGCCTCCTCTTAACTCCGAGAGAAAATCCTGTGCAAGAGCTTCGTACAATAATCACGAGGTGTGTACTGACTTGCAGGTGAGATTGTGGTGGGGCCCTATACACCGGGCAAATATCGTCATAAATATAAAACTTGTCGTCATACCGATTTGACTCATTCATCAACTGGCTCACGTGGAACTCGCTCATTCGATCTCGGTACCTTCCGATTTTAGCAGTGTTTTTTTGTCGTCAACTCGCACGCATATTAAAGTACAATAAGGTTTTGAACTTGCAATTAAGAGGTTGTGGGTTTTAACTCCAGTGTTATACTGCCAGTGATTCAGTGAATACACTCCTGACGCAGGTAATTTAGCTTATTTGGAAGGGGCTAGCAACGTGAGGCCTAATAGGTTACTAGTACTTTAACACAAAGGCTTTTAATAAGTAGGTACAGGTAAATTAGCTTGGAGAAATTTTTGCGTTTGTAGTAGTGTATGGTCAGCAAATAAAAAAAAACAACATTTTATTTTTAGTTTTTATTTTTTTAAAGGTAATATACGTTTGTGGCTGGAGCACACCAAATGCGTACACGTCTACGCATACGCACTACGTACTAATACGGACGTGAAAATGTGTATCCACTGCATTGTAATCTATGGAACTGTATGAGGCAGACAAGCAAGTTCCAAACATTACAAGCAGTGAATACCGGTTTTCACTTCAGTGAAGACGTGTATGAATTAGGTGTTCTCCGGCCATAAATGTTTTATTCTAATAATTCATCAACCCCAGGCATATCACAATCATCCCCATCCTCGCTTTCATCAGATAAATTATTTGAATTAATTATGATTCGTTCTGATATTGTGTCTAAAGCTGCGTCTCTACCCTGATATTTGTTTTCCTCCTCAATAGCATGCAGACAAACTTTTCTCCATTCCTCTACAGTTATGGCGTTCATTTTTTCTTCAGTTAATGACATTATAACCTTCATATTCATTGCGACATTATTTTTTGCGACATATGTTTTCACTATCCCCCATATATTTTCTATAGGATTAAACTCCGGATGGTATGGTGGTAAACGCAGCACAGTATGACCGTGCTGTCGTAATATTTCGTCTATCTTGTACTCTACAAATCTCGCCTTGTTTTGCAGAATCAGTTCATATAATTGAGGCTTAAGCAACGTGGATGAATGCTCAATGTTTCGAAATGTCAGCCAGTCAATCATTTGCTGTTTTCTAGAATTACTGTTCGGTGCAGGATTTTGTATTGAGTTATGATATGGTGCGTTGTCAACAACAACAACACTATTTGGTTGTAAGTTGGGTATTAATTGAGTTTGAATCCACCTTGAATAGTTGTCATAGTTCATATTGTCGTGGTAATCTCCACTTTTTTGGTTGGCGTTAAACATAAGCAATGCATTTGGTATAAAGCCATCCATACCACCGGCATGAACAATGATTAAGCGGTTGCCTTTCGATATATGTTGCTTCAGACCTGAAGTGCTTCCATCTGACCAAGATTTCGAGAGGGTATGTGATATGTTTCGTCGGTGTAAACAATTGGTCGGCGTTGTTCACGATATTCAGCAATTTTCATCAAATAATTAATTCGCAAGTATCTAATTTCATGTTTTTCCATAAGAAGTTTCCGGTTATCTTCTGTTTGCTTCCAATTTTCGTAACGTGCTGACACAACCTTTATAATCGATATCTTCTTTCAATTTTGCGTGCAAAGTTTTCAAAGTGGGAACTTCTTTATTTGTGATGTGGAAGTCATGAATTGTTCTTCTGATAACTTGCTGATCAAAGTTATCGATTACTATTGTAGGTTTACGATTCGGTTTCTTTTTAGGAGATTTAAATGTTACTTCCTGATCTGAAGGACGACATTTGCTTTCTGATACTACCTTTCTGACGGATGCTATTGAAATTCCTGTTGATTTAGCAACTAATTGAGTGGGGGTCATAATACTGCTCGGGTTGTTATTACACTCATTTTCGAAATATTTGTACCTACAAATAGTACAAAACTTCTTTAGTTTGAGAAGTCAAAGGCTTGCCTCGACCATGTTTTAACACTGGAGCCATTTTGAATTACCAATATAAAGTTACAACACTTACACACAAATTAAACACTTCAACAAATATTATAACAATAATAACAAACAATAACAACAATCAACAAATACAAAATTTAACCATTAAACTACGTAATAATTATAATTTTTGCATGAAATGTGTGCTTTATGTTCTAACAGTACCAAGCGACTGACGCCGGACTGCACGTGGCACCTGCGGACAGCGTAAACTGGTTTATTCTGGTTTTGTGCGTGTTTCCACTTTCCACTATCAAGTGACGATTTATTTATTTTGTTTCGTAATTATTATGGTCAAAACTTTTTACATATAGCTAAACTACTATCATCTAAAGAACGACACGATATTTAATTGTTTCACGGTAGTCGCCTTGTCGTTTGCTCAAGGACGTGAAATTGAATGAAAATTATTTTTTGAAGTGAAACTTCTTTAACGACGTATGGGAGAAATTTTGTAGAAAATCGTCACGTTTTTCGGTTACGCGCCATGTTGCTTTTTTTGATATATTTTGCTTTAGATTGAAATATCTCGGAAACGGTGCGTCCTAGGCCAAAAATAACAAAAATTTTGACCCCCCCGTAGACCACCCGGAGTTTTAAAAAACCTAGATGAAAGGAAAAAAAAAAAAAATTTATATATCGGTCTCTCCTCTTTGAAGTTTCACTTCTATCGTGTGTGAATCGCACACACACCTTTTTTTTTTATAAAGTCAAAACCTTTTTCTTTAAAATAAAAACTTGTTTTTATTGAATACAAAAATCAGAGTGTTGCTAGGGATAAGTATAAAATTAAATAGTAATGTTAGGATATCGAAACATTTTTGTATAGGCCAAAACGATATAGTGGAAACGCGCTCTAAGATCTGAGTAATATACACACCACTACATATGCAAAAATTTCTCGAGACTAATTTCACTGTACATACTTGCATGAGGGCACGCCGCAACAGAGGCGGTAAGGCCCATCATGGCGGATTGGCTAGAGAGGCGACACGGAAGCCTCTCGTACCGACTGACGCAGGTGATCTCCGGTAAGGGGAGCTTCGGGGACCACATGCATCGGATCAGGAAGGAGCCAACGCCTGAGTGCCATCACTGCGACGCGAGCGAGGACTCAGGGCTGCACACTGGCGGACTGCCCGGCGTGGGAGGCGCCGAGGCGTGACCTCGTAGCAGCCATCGGGGTGGGAGTCCTCTCGCTCGGCAGCATGATTGCGGCAATGGTGCGGAGCGCACTCGGGAGAGATTTAGAACTTTCTCGGCCCGCCGAGGCCCCCCTGGCAAGGGGGAGGGGAGTATCCGAGGGGATTTCCGCACGAAAAAAGGCACCTAATTGCAATATTGCGTTTTACAATAAATGAAATGTGGAGATACCCACATCTTACTATCTCTTGTAACTGTAAATATCGGTTTGGTACTTTAAAAACTCAAAAGAACTAGAACGATTTGGATTAACCTTTTTGTGTTCAAAAGCTTAAATATAAACTTTAAATTGTTGATGTCCTGACTTCTCATACTAGTTTAACGCATAAAAAATGGGTTAAATATATCGGTTTTTCAGTTGAAATTGCTCCTCGAAACACACCCGAAAATGTACACTTATAAATAATATTACCCTTATTAACCTTTCCAGAACTTTATTTGTTTCCCGAGCAAAACAGTTGATTAAAACAATAAATTACACTGTATTTGTTTAAAAGTATATTCGTACAATTGAATGAGCGGGGTGGTTATATCGTGTCTCGACTAAAACCGCACGGTGTCCTCCCCAAGTGTCCGTTGCCGGGAACCCCGGGTTAGCCCTCGAAAGGATAACCCCAGGGTTGCCGGCGGACCTTGGCCACCACCGCGGCCTCGCCTGGTGGGGTCGGGTTTTATCCCGCTTCGGTGAGTTGGCAGGCGTGTGTAGGGCACACACGACACGCCTCCGCCACGGCCTGCTTCTGTAAGGACGGCGAGTCTTTCAACTGCCGTAGTCAGGCCCCGATCATGGAGGTCGGTAGTCCCGGGCGTAGATGAGTCTGCGGCGTCCTCGCCGCAGACTGCGAAACTCGGGGGGCAGGGTTCTCTCCCGCTCCATCTCCGCCGTCTCTTTCGCCCGTATTACCTGCTCGCAGAAAGAGGCGGCGGCGTGCCACTTGCTCCCGTCGGAGACCACGGCCCTCACCATGGTCTCCAACGAGAGAACGTCCACGCCCAGGACCGCAACGATATCCCGGCGTTGACTCGCCCACGCAGGGCACTCCACCAACGTGTGGAGCGCCGTGTCTTCACCAGGATCCTCGCAGTGCTGGCACTGCGGCGTTGTCTCCCGGTGGATGCGCCACAGATACTTACCGAAACACCCGTGTCCGGTAACCATCTGGCACATCTGGTAGGAGAGGTCCCCATGGTCCCTCTCCAACCACTCCTTCATGATCGGTCTCACCGCCGCAATGGTGGATTCCCCCCACCTTGGGTGCTCAAGTCGCACCCTCCATGTCTCCATGAGTTCCTGGCGGAGCAGGGACCGCTGAGCCCTGATTTCTCGGGGCTCCGGCCTATGACCCCGCTCCAGCGCCTCCTTGCACCACTGGTACAGCAGCGCAAGGGCTCTCGCTTCCAGGTCCCATGGAGGGGCCCCGGCTAGGAGACATGCCGCCTCGACGGAGATCGTGCGATACCCCCTGATGACTCTGACGGCCATCGCCTTTAACGGGCTGTTTAGAACATCCACGTTGCGGGCCACCAGAGTCTCCGCCCATACTGGGGCTCCGTATAGGGCCATGCTTCGCACGATCCCCAGGTACAGTCTCTTAGTGGGGGCGTTGGGTCCCTTAACGTTGGGCATCAGCTGCGATAGCGCGGCCGCAGCCCCCCTCAGTTTCGGGACCAGACTTCGGAGATGAGGTCCGAAGTGCCATCGGCTATCGAGTACGAGCCCAAGGTACTTCATCGTGGGCTCGATGCCGATGCTTACGCCCCCTACGGTAATGCTGGTTCCCGCAGGTGGCCCCCTCCGAGGCCCTTGAAAACACATAGCCTCGGATTTGTGGAGAGCCACTTCGAGTCCCAACCGCCGTATTCGACCCACGACTTGAGCAACCCCGGCCTTCAGTGCCGCGCTTCGGTACGTTGCTCCCCGCGCCATAACGAGGGTGTCGTCAGCATAGCACACTATGCTGACACCCTCGAGCAACGTACCGCGCAGCACCCAGTCGTATCCGATGTCCACAGGAGTGGCCCTAGGACCGACCCCTGCGGAACACCGCACGACACTTCTCGCCGCCCTGGCCCTAGCCAGGTCGGGTAAACTATGGCCCTCTCGGATAGGTATGCCTCGACAATGCGGCGGAGGTAAGGAGGCACTCCGTGATACGCGAGCGCCTCCCTAACGCAGCTCCAGGATAGGGTGTTGAAGGCGTTGGCGATGTCGAGAGACACCGCCACCACCACCCCACCCCGCGAGACTACTTCCTCCGCCAGGCGCCTAACGCGCATGATCGCTTCCACGGTGGAGCGCCCCCGGCGGAAACCGAACTGGTTGTCCGCCAGATCTGGCCCCACGTTCGTGAGATGCTCGACGAGGCGCTCTGCAATAATCCGCTCAAAGAGCTTGCACACCTTGTCGAGCAACATGATCGGCCGGTAACCGGATGGCTGATCGGCCTTCCGGATAAGGACCAGTTTCCCCGTCTTCCACGCCTTTGGAAACTGGCCCCTTTCGAGGCATGTGCTAAAGAGCGCCACCAGTCGAGGCCCTAGTTCCTCAAGGGCCAGGACCCATGCTCGGCCTGGAATGCCGTCGGGTCCGGGGGCAGTGCATTTCCGGGCTTTAAGCCGGAGCACTGCTACCCCCAGTTCACTCTCCCTGACTTCGGGCACATCGCTCTCGCTATTATCAGCGTCAGGCGCCTGAGGCGGAGCCATACGCGGAGGAACATGCTCCTCCGCTCTCGCTGGGAACAAGGAACCCAGTATCCCCTCCAGCCGCTCCAGCTGGAGGCTCTGGGTCAGTAGGGGTGCCCTTGGGCGGATTTTGCCCCTGACCGCAAGGTAAGGGCGCCCCCATGGGTTCTGCTCCAGAGATTCCAGCAGCTCTTCGCGGGCCCGCCGTTTGGCCTGCTTAATGGCTACCTGGAGGGTCCTCTTGGCCCCCTTGTGCGCCTCATATAGCTCCGCCTCTCGGGCTGCCGCATCGTCTGGGCGGCGACGCCTCCGGCGAAACCTGGTGTACTGGCGGCGAGCGGTCACACACGCTGCTCGCAGCTGTGCGATCTCCGCTGACCACCAGTACACCTGTTTCTTTTCCGGGCCGGGCTTAACCCTAGGCATCGCCGCATCGCAGATATGCGACATGGCTCTCCTGAACCATTCGGCCTCTGCGTCGACATCGGCAGGCCTGGCTGGTGACGGAATCCAAGCCTGCACAATAGATGCCTCCAGGAGAGCCTCCCGATCCAGGCGTCTGAGCGCCCAACGTGGATCCGGGGGGTTCGCTATAGTCAGCGGTAGGTTAGGTGGAGGGGAGACGTTGAACCGAATGTACCTATGGTCCGATGACGTCTCCTCCTCCTCCACCACGCGCCAACCCTGGACGCGGCGGGCAAGAGCAGGGGTCGCGAATGCAACATCCACGACCGAACTGAGCCCCCGCCGCTCCCAGGTGGCTACACTCCCCCGGTTGAGGACCTCTAGACCAACACCCGTGGTCTGTCCTCCAGAACTCGCCCCTTGGCATTGGTTTCCCGGGAGCCTTAAGCCAGAGACCAGGCGTTGAAGTCTCCCAGGACCAAGACAGGGCGAGGACGGCACGCAGCGAGAACGATGTCCAGTCCTGCGAGCCATAGCTCAAGCTCATACTGGTCAAGGCTTGGCGAGAAGTAGGCGGCCACGACAGCCAAACCCTCATAGTCCACCGCGACACAGCCTCGGCCCCTTGCAATGACTGCAAGGCGCGAGGTGCCCGCGGCGGAACCCCCGAAGACGGTCGCTACGCCGTCCAGGTCCACCAGGCTTCCGGGGTGGACCCAATACGGCTTAGCGACCACGACCACATTGATAGACCACTCCACGATGCTCTGGTACAGAAGATCCTGAGCACCGGTGCAGTGGTTTATGTTCACCTGCAGGATGCGGATTGGTGTGTCCATTAATGGACGTCCATCTCCGCATCCCGCCGGGAATGTGGCCGCTCCTGAGCGGCACCCCCACTACCCGTTGCGGACGAACGGGGCTTTGGCCTCGAGGCGGCGCAGGATCGGCTGTCCGCCCGGTGCTCCGCCGCTTTGCCCTCCGCTACGCATTTGTAGCAGCGCGGCGGAGCATCGCATGTGCTGGCCTTGTGCCCGGGCTGACTACAGCGGAAGCACCGGTCCCCCACTGAGTCTCCCACGTGCCCCACGGCCAGGCACCTAAAGCACCTGGTCTCGCGGGGCTGCAGGAGTTGCACCCGCACCTTAAGGAAGCCCCCAACGAGGAGGCTCCGTTCGTCCGCAATCTTCTGCGCCGCTGCGACGGGGCAGTTGACGACTGCCGTGCCGTGACCGGTGGAGCTGAAGCGGATTTCTCCAGCTCTCACCTGATCCCGGGGGCAGCCGCCTGCCTCCACGACGGCGGAGATAAGTTCCTCCGTCGTGGCCGCATCATCCAGACCCGAAATGCGCAAACCTGCGCATTTATTGGGTCTGGTGACGCGGACGGCTTCCGCGTCCAGCGACTCCCTCAGCTTGGCCGCTAGGGCATCTGCTTTGGGGCCGCTGGTGGCGCCGGAGACCTCGAGGAGGCGAGCTCCGGTGCGAGTCGTCTTGCACCGGAGCCCACCCTCAATCTCAAGGGCCTTGAGGTCCACGGAGGCCTTCGCCTGCCTTAGTACCTGGGCGTACCCCACACCCTTCTCCACCCCCTCCGTCATCACCGTCAGGACGACGGCAGTGGAGCGTGGGGCGCGGAGCCTCTTCGGCGCCTTCGCCGCAGCGGCTTTGGCCGCCTTCTTGGCCGCCTTTTTGGCGGCTTTTTTGGCCTTTTTCGCGGCTCCCGCTACGTCCCATCCCTCCCCTCTGGAGGGATGCTCGGGTGTAGCGGGAGCCGCGGATACAGCGGGGGCGGGGGTGCCGCGCTTCTTCCCCTTCCCTTTTCCCTTATCGGGCGTTGGGTTCGCCGGGACACCGGTCCCTGTCTTGGGACCGGGATTTCCGCTGGCGGCAGTCGCGTAGGAGGCGGGCCGCACCAGCGGAGGACGGTACGCCCGGTCTTCCAGTACGCCAAGGCGCCTCTCGATCACCGCCAGCAGCTGCGTTATGCTCGGCGCAGGCTCTGGTGCCGGCCTGGGTGCCAGATTGGGCGCCGGCGTAGGCACCAATCTAGGCGCCGACGTTGGCGTCGATTTTGCCGCCTTTGGCGCTGGCGCTGATTTTGGCACCACTATCTCCCCGGTACCAGAGGCCACCCTGGCCGGCGGTGCCTCCCGGGGACCTGGCGCAGTCCGGGCCCCCGCAGACCCCGTAACTAGCTGGGTCAGCTTTTCGACCTCCCCGCGGAGGACCCGTTGCTGCTCCAGCGAGTTAGCGAGCTCAGTTTCCAGGGCTGCAACCCGGTCCCTGAGCTTCGCTTCCTCCTCGGATACGCTCCGAGAGAGGAGCTCCTCCAGCGCTGTCTTGGCGACGGCAACATTCTCCGCCACCGTCTTCTTCTTGCCGGATACATTTTTTGCACCTTTTATGGTGTCTGTAATCCGAGCAAGCGCTGCAAGGAGCTCCCTAGCCGCGGGGACGCCTTGGTCCCTGCCACTGGGTAGTGGAGGGACGTGCACCGGCACCCTGCCCGCCGAAGTGGCCAGCACTTTTGCCGGCCGATCATCCTCGCTCGAGGAGACCGCCCTCTGTCCGGAGGAGCTTCTGCTCCGGTCTAGAGCGGGTCCACGAGAGCGAGGCCTCTTACGTATTCGGCTGGGAGCTGACTCGCTGTCAGTCCCAGCCGTGGACGCAATCTCCGCGTCCGTTCCCTCTCCCATAGGTAGTGGTGTAGCAGGTCTGGCGAAGACGGCCTTGGTCGCCCGCGTGCGAGACCGCAGGCATCTCACCTCTTCCTCCCTCACTACCTCCACTCCGTCATTATCATTGCCGTTATGCGTGCCTTGGTCGTCTGATTTATCCTCGGTATTACTTTTTGTTTTTGGATTTAAATTGCTCATTTCATATCCCACGAGTATGGGGGAAGGACGGTCGATCCAGGCGGAGCCCCCTGCACCTGGACAAGCCTAAATACTATGGAGGTCGGCTGGTATCCATAGGTTTTTACGACTTCGCTGTCGGGTGTTATAGACTTTTCCTTGTCGTGGGCCGACCAATAAAGGCAAGCCCTCCGGTCAGCAAGTTCACGGCGTACCCTTCTGGAGCCACCAGTCAGGTCGTTGCTGATCACCGATTACGGTACGCGAGAGGATGGCTAGTCCTCTCTCACCGGCGGCGGCACAAGTGCCCGTCGGCCCCTGCGTTAGCAGTGGGCCAACCCGCCCCTGGGTCTCCCAGGACCGGATACGGTGGCCTCCGCCACGAACACCATCCCTCATCCTGTCTCCTCTGAAAGCGGAGGAGTACGGAGAGCGATGTGTTCCCGCCACGTCGGGTATTGGCCGACGATCAGTGCCAACCCCATAAAGGGGGAAACCATTGACCGCCGCCCAAGGTGTACCGGCCGCTCCGATTCCGTTCCCCCTGGACTGCAGCGGGATCGGAATCGGAATGACACTCGAGGAGGTTACCCGACACACGCCCCACCTGAAACCCCCTGTATACAAAATTTCATGAAAATTATTGGTGCCTTTTCCGAGATTGAGATTATATATGGATATATATTATATTAAACATATTTATATATCAGGATTTCGTATTACTCGTTTAATGGTATATAGATTATATTATAGAGAATTTTCGTGTAATTATTTTTTTATGGCTTTGATTGGCCTTCCACGATGAAGCCCCATCTCGTGCCACTGTTTACAACTGATTTACTAAGTTTTTACGTGGTCGCACTAATCTCACCGATGATCTGCGTGAGGGACTGGAGATAACATAGGTGTTGTGCGGCGTATGATAGACAAGAGTGACCTAACAGCAGATTCGGACCAGCATAGACATCGGTATGAGTCAAGTGCACAAAATCCTCCATGAACATTTAGCGGTCTGGAAGCTTTATCGGTAGATACCTTATAATTTGACAGGAGCCCAAAAACTCCGTCGTGTTGATTGGTGCCGTGAAATACTTCAAAGATTTAACGGAGGTGACTCAAATGATGTGTTCGACATACTTACCGGTGACGAAAGCTCTATATATAGTTATAATCCTGAAACTAAAAGACAGTCTGCTGAGTGGGTGTTTCCTTACGAGGAGTTGCCGACTAAAGTGAACAGAGGTCGAAGCGTGGGAATAAAGATGGATGCCTCGTTCTTCGGAAGCACAGGTCATTACGCAACAATTGATTTAGAGGATCGAAAAACAGTTATTGCAGAGTGGTACATTAACAATGGTTTACCACTTGTCTTAGAAAAAGTTCGCTAGAAACGACCTCGCAGTAGGATTCTCCTTCACCACGACAACGTCTCTTCGCACGTAAGCTAACGATCGATTATTTGGCGACGTCAGACGTGGAATTACTGGGTGACCCACCGTGTAGTCCCGACCTCATAGCTTGCCCTTTTTATTTATTCCCAAAAAAAAAAGAAAAGCCTCGAGGAAAACGTTATATGGATGTCGAGGCATGGGCTGTGCAGTGGCTGCGTTTCTAAAGGCCGTGGAAGCGAAGTGAATTAGTGAAGTGGGCTGAGTGCTTTTCTCAGTGGTTCCATTGGATGCGACGATGTCTCGATATGAATGGACACTATTTTGAAAAGATATAATAAAACTAATTACTTGATAGTTTTTCAGTTTTTACTTTTCTCAGTGTCGCGCTCGCATTACCCAAGTCATAACAGCATCAATGTTTTTGTTGTTCACGGCGGTACGTGAGTGACGTTCACCAAAATCATCCCTGAGATTGATACGACCGTGCTTGAATTTTGCAAACCAGTTATACTTAAATAGTCATCTTACATGGGGCTTCACCTCCAAAAGCAGTTTGAAGTCGAACAAAGCTCTGCTGAGCTATCAAATTACATTAAAATCGTAGAAAATCTTCCCGAGTTAATTCCATATTACTCAATACAATCAATTTTTTTAAATGGCGTCAAAATGTTAAAGTAATTGACAGTCCCTTTTTAAGTCTTATTTAACAAAGTTGTGATGACCGGGATAAACTCAAGAACGGGTGGACTGATTTTCTCTGTGCCTTTTTGATGTTTTTTTTTGCTGAAATTGTCGGCCAGCTGGGGTGGTTATGTCGGACTCAAACCGACCAAAACCTCACGCCATCTCGGGTCTTTAAAGCCGGGATGCAAGAAGACGTTAAAAATAAATTCAATAAATTATTAATAAATCAGCTGATAAGGTAACCAAGAACTTGATTTTAAGGTAGAACGAAGTTTACTGGGTCAGCTAGTATTTTATATACAGGGTGAGGAAAAAGTATGGAAACCCAGGCAAATTCGGAAAACCACACGTGGTTAGTCGTGAAACAAAGGTCATACCCTAAATAACTTTCAACGAGGAATCCAACGGTGACCTCTGATTTGATCTTGAACCCTTTTTTCAGGGTTATTTCAAGGTCAACGTTATTTTTTTTAAATGGAAACCCCTATTTTTTATACGGGAATCGAAAAGAGCGTGAAATTTTACGTCCGGATATGTGTTTAGGTATGAGGTTAACGTAACCCCTGAAGGTCAAATAAAGGTCAAAGTATGACTTCTTAAAAATCTCACTAGTTTAGTGGTAAAACAAAACAAACAAAGGTCATGTTTAGTGCATCCTATACTATGTATAATTCCTATCTATATTGAAATGTTGGTTGTGAATAAATCACGTAAAAACAAGAACTATTCTCAATATCACTACCTACTTTCAAATAGCTGTTTCGTATTAAGAAAAATATATATATAAAATATAATCTATACATATGTATATTCAGTCAAAAAAGTATTGGTTATGGATGATTTGTTTATGGTCCCAAATTTTTTTTTTTTGTTGTTGTTAGATTGACACAACTGTTTTCCATTTTGGCGCGGAGTTTGAGTTGCATCTGTTATTTATATTGAATACAGTGCTGTTTTTATTTAATATCATATCTAGTATGTATAGCAAATTTCATTATGGACAAAAACATCGAACAAAGAGTTTGTCTTAAATTTTGCTTCGCCAATGGAATTTCGTATTCGGAGTCACTGAAAATGTTACAGAAGGCTTACGGTGAATCGACTTTATCAAAAACACGTGCTTATGAGTGGTACAAAGCGTTCAAAAGCGGTCGAGATGTGATGGAAGATTACCTCGATCTGGTAGGCCATCAACGTTTGCAACTGACGTTAACATCGCAATAGTGAAGGAAATAGTGATAGAAAATCCTCATTCTGCTTTGAAAGAGATAGCCGCCGTACTTACTGTATCTCACGAGTCGATTCGTACCATTTTAACTAATCATTTGGGTATGAAACATGTTACTGCTCGGCTAGCCCCAAAAGACCTGAATTTTCCCCAAAAACTCAATCGCATGAGAGTCGCTGAGCATGTGCTAGAACGAGTTAATTTCCGACCCAACATTCATGAAACGCATTGTTACTGGTGACGAGACGAAGGTTTACGAGTTTGATATGCAAACTAGTCAACAGGGTTCAAAATGATTGTATCTATTGTCATTAAAAGATAATTCATTTAATACATATGTGATTCATTTAATGTATGACCGTTATGAAATACTTAGTACTTAAATTAAATGTGTCGAGGATGTGTATAATATTTTTTTTTAAAGCTTTATATTAGCTTGCACTGTTCGTATGTATTTTGTCCGTACTAATTTTGTGAACCATTTTTCGACCATTTATTCGCATTCTATTGAGCTGAAATTTTGCATACACGTTTATTTTGAATGACAATGCAATAATATCGTACCATGGAGCTAGTCTCATGATGGAGTAGGAACTTCTAAAATAAACTCGATAAACGTGTCGAGTTTGGGATCGTTTGTGTTGTCTTAGTAAACTCTCTGGAGTTACACGATAGTCAGAATCTCAAAATGGAGTAGGAAGGCCATAGGAACTCCTAAACTAAATAAGATAGACTTATCGAGTTTGGCTTCATTTGTTTTGTCTAGGCTAACACTCTGGTGCTATGTTATGGTATTCTTGCTATGGTAAACTTTGTTTTAGTGCAACTACATTATTGAATAAAAGCCTGTTTTTGAAAAGATTTTATTCTTTATTTATTGAGATTCAATATACGTACACATCTTATTTCAACGACTAAATACATACGTACAGCTCTACTTCCTAGGTACTGTGACGTCTGGGGTTTGACCTCATAGCTTCCTTTGCCGATGAAATTATAAGACGTATTTTCGAGGAAATATATTATTTATTTCAATCATGCACTTTTATTTATATTATTTAGGGGGCTTTTACACGGGGTTGTTTAACTTTAATATGCGGACTGGGGAAGCAACGCGGACTCTGCCCAAGGATAGGGCTTACAGCGGAATTCTCCTCAGGATACTTTTTCACAGCTCGATTCAAGGACGGGTCCTCCGGATCCCGTTGCGACTTAAACTGTCCAGGCTCCTTTGTTTTCCTAGCTTCGCAATTCGAATTTAAATTGTTACAACAGTATTATTTTTATATCGCTGACGCATGATGGCCAGGGAATTAACTGTAGTGTTCGTAGGAGTCCGAACACCACATCAGCTACGCCCATGGGATCTCATGCGACAGAACCTAACTAAGCTAAAGGCCCTAGGTATACTAAACTGGGACACAAAAAATAAATAATGTGGGCTGTCTCTTACAATGAGAAAAACGACGCAATCTTTATAATTTATAGCAATTAAACTGTAATAAATACTGAAAAACACGAATAAAAAGATTGCTTCATTCTTGGCCGGGTAAAAACCCAGGATAAAAGAAACCTGACCACAGCTCGCCTGTCTAAATAAATTAAATTGGTATCTCTTGTCGACACAATACATTTTAATGTTTGTCCGAAAGGGACCTAAAGCACAATGTACTTTTAAGACCTAGCTGACTAATAAACAAAAGATGATGTAAATAAATTTATCCTTACACATCATACATATGTAATTATAAACCTCTTACATCGCCTAAGAACTCATAAATTACTTTTTAATCAATATTAAGGAGAAAAAAAACTTCACCCTATAATGAGTCTGGTGCAAACCAACTTTCACCATCACAGGCAACTATGTCCTTAGCGATTTGACCCACTTACAAAGTTTAGATTTCCACTCCCAACATTAGACGAAAAAATAATTGCCTAACTTTATGCTAAGATGTAAAAAAAAATTTTTTTTTTATTAATCTTCGACACCGTTCCAACATAGAATAAACCAGAAAAAAAAACAATGTTAATACAAATTAAACTACACCTTATTAATTACATATATCACAACTTTATTAAAAGTTATGGTCGCGCAGATAGGCATCTGTAAAAAAAATCATAGGATACAACTTGCACATTTATTTGCTCGAATTTGAACTTTAAAACGTCAATAAAGTTATATGAAACCATTGATAATACATTCGAACTTTATTTGTCAAACCTTTTTGTTAGCACCGCACATAAAATATAAAAAAACTAACTATGTCAACACAAACAGTCAAAGTCAAATAAATATAATAATATACAACTTTCACTTAAATCACGTATCTTCTGTTGACGAATGGTTTCAGAAAATTAGTATGTATAATATCTTGCCAACCTGGATTGTTTATCTTCCCGACAACATAGTTGGTGTTCGAAATCCTCCTAATAATAACGAACGGTCCTTTGTACGGCTTACAAAGCTTCTTACTTCTTCCAGAATTACGTCTTGGGCTGTTTATTAGAACTAATTGTCCTGTGGGCCTACCGCCCAAGTGTCGTCGATATCACAGCCGTCGAAATGTTGCGCACCAGTGCTAGGTGCAATAGGAGGGCAGAACCCACTCGTCGGCAGTCGCCCCCATAAAAGCCATAGTAGCCCAGTGTTAGGTGCAATAGGACGGCAGAACCCACTCGTCGGCAGTCGCCCCCATAAAAGCCATAGTAGCCCAGTGTTAGGTGCAATAGGACGGCAGAACCCACTCGTCGGCAGTCGCACCCATAAAAGCCATAGTAGCCCAGTGTTAGGTGCAATCGGCATCGTAATCAACCGTCGGAAAAGAAAATAATATTCAAAACGACAGCTCATGAGACGCCGTCGATTTGAATTTTTTTAGGCGGCAGCTATTTAACTGTCAAAAACAGCGTTTCATTCATTCTTACGCCGCGCCGGCATCGATTATCAATGGGGCGGTACAAAATGGCCGTCGACCTTGACCAGCGCAACATTTCGACGGCTGTGATATCGACGACACTTGGGCGGTAGGCCCACTGCTGGTTGGTATACTACGTATTTCACCTTCTTGTCGTAGTAAGCTTTTTGCCTCCTTTGTGCATTTCTAATATTGACTTTCGCTCGTTGTACGAGATAATTTGCTCTTGTATGTCTCGACGTGTATGACTCGTTTGTAATCTCTTCATTGACTTCAAAGTTTGATTGCAGAATTGGCTCTCGTGCGAATTACAACATGTGTGGGGACATACCTGTAGATGTAAGTTTCGTGGCATTATATGCAAATGTCACCATATTAACAAAACTGCACCAATTCTTCTGATCCGTCGACACGTACATGGATAGCATCTGTGTTAGTGTAGCATTGAAATTCTCACAAAGGCCATTTGATGACGCCTTGAATGCTGTGGTGTGACGTTATTTGAACCCGAAGAAGTCAGCTGTTTCCTTGAGTAAGTTTGACGTAAACACTGACCCTCTGTCAGTAATTATATTCTTTACACCTCCTAGTCTGCATATAATCTCATCGGTAACGAATTCGCAAACTTCTTGAGCTGTAACCCTGGGTAAAGGTTTACAAATAACATATCTGGACATATATTCAATAGCTACTATTACTACTACTATATACTACTAATATATTTATTTCCTATATTGGATTTAGTAAATGGTCCGAGAATGTCCATTCCCACTCTTTCTAATAACCCTTCCGTCGTCATCGGATATAAAGAGGCTCGCTGTCTAAATTTCTTTCTTTGTTGGCACGTTAGGCAACTTCTAATATATTTCTCAATTTCTTTTTCAGCTTTGGGAAAGAAAAATCGGTTCCTGAATTTTGACAACGTCTTTGCGATTCCGAAGTGCCCTCCAGACCATGGATGATCATGCAGTTCTTCGAGCGTTGTCTTCAATAGTTCTCTCGGCAGCACAACAACATTTTTTCTTAGTTCATTTCTTAGCACTTCCTTTACTAATATATTATTTCTTAATAAAAATCCTTTGTAGTTTGTTATATTATTATTTGTTAAGACTTGAACCGACTAAAACCGCACGCCGTCTCGGGTCTACAGACGCCGGGGTGGAAGCTTGCTCATAGAGCAAATCCCTCGCACCCCGACTGACCCTGGGCCATCTCCGGTTTCGAGATGACCCCCTCGGGTACTTTTATAATACCTGACTCAAAAATGTTGTCAACATTCGTAAATTAAGGAGTTTTGAGTCAGGTACTTTTATAATACCTGACTCAAAAAACTCGCGCGCGGCCTTGAGCGAGTGACGGTGGCCTGGTTCCATGGGCAAACTTTAGTATTACGTTGACTGCGATATCGGACTGAAACAACCTGATGAATGCCTTTCCTAAGGAGCGCCTGACAATATCATAGTTTTTGAGTTAGAGATATACCGATACCGACCACACGTATTTTTTTGGTCTGGTTTTCAAAAATTGCAAAGTAGTTCCACAGATGATTTAGATACAGATGGAACATGTTCGATATCTTGCGACACCAAAACACATTATTCATTTCGTACCCAAAAATCGAAGTGCCAGCAGAAAAAAATACTGATTTCTAATAGAAAATAATATTCTGAACATTTTTTCCATAACAAGGAAAGCTTTCTCTTTCGTTGCTATTTGGGACCAAAAATATTGAGAGATGGCCCTGTGTAATTATTTTTTGTTTGCTTCGACAGTCTCGGGAAGACATTGAATTCTGGCAGATTTACCACTAGTGGATGAAATTGAGTAGTAGTAGCAGTATATCGCTTTATTTTAAACCAAGAATAAAATAACGAAACTTATTTTATTCT
Organism: Cybosia mesomella; assembly: GCA_946251805.1. Classification (NCBI taxonomy): domain Eukaryota; kingdom Metazoa; phylum Arthropoda; class Insecta; order Lepidoptera; family Erebidae; genus Cybosia; species Cybosia mesomella. Next base: position 18,826,750 of record OX276390.1, on the reverse strand, counting down.
TGGTTTAAAATATAAAAAGAAATTAAAAAAAAAAAATTAAAATAAATAAAAAACAATTGATTATGTTACAATTACAAAAAAAACTTACGACCACATTTTTTAGTGGGTGAATTATTACTAGGAATGGAAAGAAATTATTAATAGGATGTACTAGGAAATGGCATTTTAAATGCCAAATGTCTAGTCCAGCCATAAGTTTTGTTACAAATGAAAAATGCATTTTTTTTAAATGAAGATATGTAATATTATTTAAATTTATACCTACATATTTATTAAAGTCTTAGCAAAAAATAAAAATATACCTATTGTATTCGACATGGCCACCTTTGGCTTTTATACAGGCCTTTAATCTGTTTGGCCACGAATCTATGGATTTACGCACTGTTTCAAAGGGAAATTTTGCCACTGCTTGCTCCAAAGATTTTTAAGAGACTCAATGTCGCCGTGTCGTTTAGATCAGGCCATGGCCTCTAAAACTGACCATAATTTGTAGTCTAAAGGGTTTAGGTCTGGGCTAGATGAGGGCCAGTTTTCAGCTCTTATAAAGTCCGGAACGTTGGTTTCTAGCCAAGCTCGGGTAGTTCGCGTGCCTTGTGACCAGGAGCAGAGTCCTGCTGGAAAGTCCACGGTATATTTTTAAAAAGTGTATTGCTGATAACACACAACATGATCCAAGACAGTATCTTGATACACTTTGGCTGAAGTTTTCACTTCTTTTTCACAAAAATGTAGCTTTGTGACTCCCTGATAAGACACGCCCCACCAAACCATCACTGCCGCAGGATGATGACCACGTTGTACCTTTCCGACCACTTGAGCAGCTTCCTTAGAACTGTGACCGTACACTTTATCATTTTGCTTATTGTAGTGTTCTTCAATCGTGAAATTTTTTTCATCGGTAAAGAGGATATTTCTGTGCCTTTCACCTGCGTATCGCGACAGAAGGCGCTTTGATCGATCCATTCTCTTTAATCGTAAAGATTGATTTAGGGCATGTCCTGTATATCGACGATAAGCACTGAGCTTCAGGTCTTGTTTTATAATACGTGACAGAGTCCTAGCGGGAATCTTCATTTCTCGCGATAAGATTTTTTGCTTCCTTATGGGGTTCCGACAAATTCTGGCTTTAACAGCATTAATAGCCTTTGTAGTTCTAACAGCACGCGGCCGCTCTGGTCTTCGACAGACGAAGTGTTGTTGTATCTATTGATAGCACGATATACCAATATGCGGCTGTACCAAGTTTTTGAAGTGTCTGGAATATGACCGACGGCTCCATACCCACTTTGTGCAAGGCGATCACTGCGATCCTATTTTCTTTAACACCCCATTCCATATTGTAATTCGATAACGAACACGAAAAAATATGTGAAATGGACGACATCGAAACCACCTGGACTCGGCCTTCCAAGCCAATGGATTCTCTTCCCAGGAGATACGGAGAGCTCTTCATCCGAGGAAATTTTCTCTAACGAACCAGGATGAGGAAATACCTTTTTTTTTTTTTTTTTTTTTTATCGTGCGGAAATCCCTTCGGATACCCCCCGCCGGCCAGCGGGGGCGGTTATGTCGGGCTTGCACTGACTAAAACCGCACGCCGTCTCGGGTCTTCAGACGCCGGGGTGTAAGGTTACCCATAGAGCATATCCCTCGCACCCCGGCTGACCCTGGGCCATCTCACCACTAACAGCATCGCTCATCCTGTCTCCTCTGAAAGCAGAGGAGTACGGAGAGCGATGTGTTCCCGCCACGTTGGGTATTGGCCGACGATCAATGCCAACCCTATGAAGGGGTGAAGGGGAAGCCATTGACCGCCGCCCAGGGTGTACCGGCCGCTCCGATTCCGTTCCCCCCGGACTGCAGCGGGATCGGAATCGGAGCGACACTCGAGGAGGTTACCCAACACACACCCCAGGATGAGGAAATACCTGCCCCTTTAGGGAAACCCCTTTTTGCCACATTCGTGGCACAACGGATCGTATCGGGAGATTGCTAGAAGCTTACAATATCAAGCCTATCTTCAAGCCCACGACGCAGTTACGTAATATTCACCGTTCGGTCAAGGACCCTCATGACCCACTATCTTCAGCTGGAGTTTACCGAATCCCCTGCTCATTTGGCTCTGTATACGTGGGCACTACTCAAAGAAGCATCAAGCCCCGCCTTTCGGAACATGAACGAAATTGCCTCCTCAGCCACTTCGACAAGTCAGCGGTTGCAGAACACACCCAGGAGGATGGTAATCATTCCATCAAATTTCAGAACACGAAGGTTTTAGCCACTACTTCACATTTCTACCCACGGCTACTTCGAGAGACCATCGAAATATTCAAGCATCCCTACAATTTTAATAGAAAAAACGAAGGTTTTCATCTTCAAAAGAGTGGAACCCAGCAGTTCGTCATCACGGTTCAAACATGACGAAGCCAACACCATTCCTAGTATCGGGTGGCCACGCCCCCTTGCTTAGCCTCGACCAATCAGGATCGAGCGCGTCGGATCCGCAGCTCTCGACCAACGCGCCCGGACCTTTACCACAGAAGATGTCGATCGCAGTGACCGACGAAACGTTTGGGACACAATTTTCCTATGGACCACGGCCAAACAGCCCGGAAGCAGTATATTCTACAAACGTGAGTTCTATTTCAACCAGCCTAACGTAACCTGTCATGAAATTTGAAGATATTAATTATTTGCATTGATAGTTTTCTTCACTGGTCAAAGGTAATTCCGTCTTTTTTGTAACTAAAACTTTTACAATTATTCCGCACCCCTTTATAGAACAGTAGGTTATTTTGGATACACATCTTATTGAGTGCATCCAAAATAACCTACTTGCGGACAAACCATGCAAGTGCTTACAGATCGTAGATCCGGCCGGTACTTATTTAACGCGCTTGTGCAATGATATAATATATATAGTGCCAAAATACGCTAGTAGTGTGTTTCAAATGTGGACTGAGAAAAAAGCTTAGTCTACGGTAACATCGGAACGGCACTTCATCTCTGTTCAAGTAGTATATTAATTACACTGCGCTAGAATGACTTGCCTAACCCTTGTACTTTTAAAAGTATCAGGACTGATACGTTACATAATTCAGTTTCATAACTGATTACTATGACAAATGATCAATTGGCTATGTTTATATACATAGTTAGTACGTTAATTACCTAATATATTATATATATTATTAATCAAATATAACATAAATAGAAAGTTGCGCTAAATCCTGGTCACGAGAAAATATACTTAAAATTGGCAACCCTTCGGTCTATTAAAATAGTTATTAGTGAAAAAGAAAAGAGTACTCAGGAGTAATCTCCCGAGGTTATATTAACTTCTGTTTCACTAACAATTTAATTCTTACAGTCATGTGTGCTGTCGATGGCGAAATGTTACATTCTTCCTATATTAATGTACGGCTCTGAAAGTTGGACTCTAAAACAAAACTTAATTAAAAAACTCGATGCTTTTGAAATGTGGATCTACAGACGAATGCTCAAAATTAAATGGACAGATAAAATAACCAATGTAAGGGTTTTAGAAATAATGGGTAAAAAGATGGAAGTAGTAACAACAATTAAAAGAAGGAAAGCAGCATATTTTGGCTATATTTACAGAAACGATAGATATAACCTAATAAAATTAATTATTGAAGGCAAAATTGAAGGTAAACGAAGTCGAGGTCAGACGACGAACATCGTGGACACGGAACATAAGAGACTGGCTGGAGGTGGACAGCACAGCCGAGTTAATTCGCATGACTGAAGATAGGGAGACATACAGACATATGGTCGCCGACCTCCGGGATGGAGATGGCACCTGAAGAAGAAGAATGTGTGCTGTATGAAGTTGTTTCCATCGCATCAACTAGGAAGTACATCAACTCTCAGGGTACTTAAAATGCCGTTATTGCTCTAGATAGGTGTAACCTTCAAAAACAAGTGGAAGAGCATTCATGTTCAGAAATAAAAGGCGGGATAACCGGTACCATTGGCTAGTCATGTTGATCATGGCCATAATTGTCACGTACAACGAAAACGTTTATAAAATTGAAAATTTTATTGTAGTAATATTTTGAGCACTAATATCTTAATATTTTATTGTATCGACCATTCAAAATCGAAAACTTGAGTAACCTCAAGTTTTCGATTTTTGTGATGGAATAATAAATAATTATCCCTTAAAGATAGTGAAATTAAGTACTTATATTATTATTGATCATATCAGAAAGTGTAAGGTGATCAAAAAAATATTGCAGAGAACGATACCCACAAATTCCACCTTCGCTTGATGTAATTTATTAACTACGAGTGCTAATGCTTTGACATTCCTATGATAATTAACTTTTATTTTCCAGTACCGTGGGACTATGTTATCTTTGATTTCATGTTTGTGTCGCTTGAACGTCGTCGTGAGCTTATGCGCATGTGTTATCAGTATGATATGATAGCGCAATTATTTTAGCTTTTGGGCACGTGAACTTAGAATTCTTTACCAACACACATGTTTCTTTGATGAGGTGAAAGCGCATCTGATGAGGCCGTCAAACTGGGTGGTGACCCTTATTCCTGAGACTTCCCCTTTAGTTCACTATCAAGCGAGGTGGAGTCATATTGAAGTACCTACCCTACATATAAAACATGATATAAGGAGGTGATAGTAACGTCTTAGGGAAGTCATAAAGTATGGAAGTGGACGGTTATAAAGGAAGAGAAAGACCTTAGAATAGATGGATGGATGGCGAAAATTTTGACACCTATATGTTAACGCATAGCGCAATTTTATTATATTGAGCCACGAAGATAATGATCCTACTGCTCTTTTGCCTTTTGTAATATTGTCATCCAATGATTACATTATATGAAACTGATACAGAACGGATGCGATATTGACATAGCCATTGTACTGAACAATACGCATTACAAATATATCACAATGTTTGAATTGAATAAGCGGTAGTTACAGTCGGTGTCGTGAGTCTTGAGTGCAACAGAACTCTCATAATAAATTACTATTTTTGCGAAAGTTTTGTTATAACATCAGTTATCTAGCTGTGAAAATCTTGTCAAAATTAGTTCAACCACTTCGGGAATTAGCCGGCACAGACAGACAAAAATTAAAAAAAAAGTATGTTTTTTGTTATAACTATCGTACATATACTAAATGCATATTTATTGAAAGCTGTTATTTTAATATTACAAACTGACACTTTAATTTTATTTATTTGAATAGATTTTAATGTAACCATCGTTTGTTTAGTTTGTGTTCAGCAATTTTTGTCTCTAAGTGTAGTTACGTGACTGCTTTAACTGCTGTTACGATGATTGGTCGAGGCTAAGCAAGGGGGCGTGGCCTCCCGCTACCGGGGATGGTGGTGGCTTCGTCATGTTTGAATTGTGATGACGCGCGGCTCTCAGTGCTGGGTACCAATCTTTCTGGAGATGAAAACCTTCGTTTTTTCTATTAAAATTGTTGGGATGCTTGAATATTTCGATGGCTTCTCGACATAGCCGTGGGAAGAAATGTGAAGTGGTAGCTAGAACCTTCCTGTTCTGAAATTTGATGGTATGATTACCATCCTCCTGGGTGTTCTGCAACCGCTGACTTGTCGAAGTGGCTGAGGCGGCAATTTCGTTCATGTTCCGAAAGGCGGGTCTTGACGCTTCTTTGAGTAGTGCCCACGTATACCGAGCCACAGGAGCAGGGGATTCGGTAAACTCCAGCTGAAGATAGTGGGTCACGAGGGTCCTTGACTGAACGGTGAAGATTACGTAACTGCGTCGTGGGCTTGAAAATAGGCTTAATGTTGTAAGCTTCTAGCAGTCTCCCGATACGATCCGTTGTACCATGAATGTATGGCAAAAAGGCCTTCCCTAGAGGGGCAGGTTTCTCCTCATCCTGGTTCGTTAGAGATTTCCTCGGATGAAGAGCTCTCCGTATCTCCTGGGCAGAGAATCCATTGGCTTGGAAGGCCGAGTCCAGGTGGCGTAACTCGTTTTGAAGGTGTTGAGGCTCTCATATGCTCTTAGCTCGGTGGACCAGGGTCTTGATGACTGACATTTTCTGTCTGGGATGGTGGTTGGAGTCCTTGTGTAAGTAACGGTAGGCTTTCGATAGACCCGGTGACCAAGGCTGCCATCTTCTTTTTTGGATACCAGGACATCGAGGAATGGCAGTTCTCCGTTCTTCTCTACTTCCATGGTGAACTGGATGTTAGGATGGATGCTGTTCAGGTGATTCAGAAACTTAGTCAGCTCCGTGTCTCCATGACTCCAAACCACAAAGGTATCGTCTACGTAGCGGAACCAGACCTTAGGCTTCTTGGGCGCTCGTTCAAGAGCGGCTTCTTCGAAGAATTTCATGTAGAAGTTCGCAACTACAGGACTGATGGGGTTTCCCATGGCTAAACCCTCCACTTGTTCATAGAACGTTTTGTTCCACTGGAAGTATGAAGTCGTCAACACGAACTCGAACAATTTTGCGATGTCCATAGAGAACAGCGGTCGGATACGTGACATAACTTCCTCGACTGGAACTTTCGTGAACAGAGAGACGACATCGAAGCTGACCCGACGATCATCCGGGTGTAGCGCGAGATTCTCAAGTTTCTCCACGAAGTGGCGTGAGTCCTTGATGTATGACGAGGACGATCCGACATGTTGTTGAAGCAGTCCGGTGAGATACTTTGAGACTGGATGAGTGGGCGAGCCAATAGCGCTCACGATGGGCCGGAGCGGTACTGAAGGCTTATGGATCTTTGGTAACCCATATAGCCTAGGTGGCAGAGCTTCAGACTTCTTGATAATACGCTGCGTTTCTTCTGGAATAGACGAACCCTTGATCAGGTTGTTTACCTGTCTCAAGATTCTTGCCGTTGGGTCCTTTGGAATGTCCTTATAGGTGGCCGGGTCTAGAAGATCTTTGATCTTGGTCTCATAATCCTTGGTGTTGAGAACCGCTGTGGCATTGCCCTTGTCAGCTTTTAATACAACAATATCCTTATTAGCCCTTAGGTTCTTTAAGGCTTTCCGCTCTTTCTCCGTGATATTGCTCCTCGGTGGCTTGGCTTGCTGTAGAATTCTGGAGGACTCTTAGCGGACCCTCTCCGCCAGTTCCTCGGGAATCTTGCGCAAGCTTGCTTCAACGTTGGCGATGATATCTTCCACCGGAAGTGATCTTGGGGTAATGGCAAAATTCTCCCCTTTGCTCAAGACTGACCTCTCCTCTTCAGATAGTTGGTGGTCTGACAGGTTCACTACTACAAGGCGTATATCCAGACTTGGACCAGACTCTTGTTTTCTTGGGAGCTTATCAAATTTCCTCTTCTGTCGTGTAGAAGCCTGCTGACTTTCCCAAGTCATGGTGTGAAAAGTCAGTTTTTCCACGCGGTCCCAATCATTAGGTGAAAGCTCATGAGCGACTTGAAGGTGAAATCTCAGAAGATCTTGACTGAGTAGCGTCAGGGTCCGCCGTGTACTGTGAATACGTTCTCGGAGAAGGGCTCTCTCAGTACGATCGTAGATACGGTGCGAAGCGGGGCTCTGTATGATCCGCTTCTGGCGTAGAAAGTGGGGCACGACGTTGCTATCTCGACAGCGGAGTAGAAACGCCAATGAAGACAAAAGGTGGGCTTTTCTTTTTCGAAGTGACTCGAGGCGGCGAACTCGCGCCCCGAGCTGTACCACTGAAGATGTCGACCGCAGTGATCGACGAAACGTCTGGAATTCAAGTTTCCGATGGACCACGGCCAAACAGCCCGGAAGCAGTATATTCAACATGTGTTTTGTCTATTAATCCGTCAGAATTGATGTTCGAGGAACTCGTGAAAACCACCGAATTGATTCAGGTGAAATTTCATTCTTCAATACTTGGGTCATAAACATGGCTATAAAATCAACATACTATCATAGGTCTACATGAATGTTCATCATAACTTTCAAAATACTTACTAGTAATAGACTCAAAATACTTAATACGAGTTGGGGTTCAGACTGGGATTCTGAAGGAAGAATACTTTGATCTATTCCGAACTCAACATGGACATAATCACGGGCAACAGCCAGTGTAGTTAAGAACATGGTAATTATTGTGTTAAGAATGAGGTCGCATTGCGGATACAAAACACTGGTCGGAATTAGGTGCTTAACATTAGGTGCTTTTTACTCCATTTTAGACATAATTTAGTGTTTCTAATATACTTACGCCTGTTTATCCACAAAAGGATAGGCAGAGGTGTATCGATCGGCTACTTTTTTCAGACTTCATGTACTGCATAAAATATCGTAGGTACTGTCAGTTGGGGGTGCGACTGGTTGGATCACCTCCAAGTTTGGTGCACCCTGGGCAACGTGGGCGATGACGCATCATTGATTGCTCCTCTGGAGTAGCTGACGTCAACCTCAACGGCCAAGAGTCTGACCAACCGGCCCTTTTCAGGGCCAGCTGACCCCATTGCACGAGGGGGTCGGGGTATGGCGGACCTGGGCCAAGGACCAAGGCCCGCGAGGGTGGGGGCCGCTCCAGGTACCCCTCTGCTGTTATCAGAGGGGACACTGCGAATGGCCCAGGGTCAGTCGGAGTGCGAGGGATATGCTCTGTGGGTAACCTTACACCCCGGTGTCTGTAGACCCGAGACGGCGTGCGGTTTTAGTCAGTTCAAGCCCGACATAACCGCCCCCGCTGGCCGGCGGGGGGGTATCCGAAGGGATTTCCGCACAAAAAAAAAGGTACTGTCAGTTAGGGCACGCCGCAATAGCGGCGGTAAGGCCCATCATGGAGGATTGGCTAGAGAGGCGACACGGAAGCCTCTCGTAAAGACTAACGGAGGTGATCTGCGGTGAGGGGAGCTTCGGGGACCACCTGCATCGGATCAGGAAGGAGTCAACGCCTGAGTGTCATCACTGCGACGGGAGCAAGGACTCAGGGCTGCACACGCTGGTGGACTGCCGGAGATGGTGGAGCGCGCCCGGGAGAGATTTAGAACTCTCCCGGCCCGCCGAGCCCGCAACTTGCTCGCCGCGCGTCGCAGGCGACTCAGGCGCCGGAGGTCGCTTAACGACCTCCGTCCTCCATGAGCGCAGACCTGGGGGTGACAGGTGAGGCCGCCTGTCACCCCAGCAGAAGCAGGCCAGGACGGTGGGGCGACTAGCGCCCCTCCCCCAAACCGGGGCAAGACGGGGACACCGTGGTTCCTAAACCCGAGGGGGCCATCTCGAAAGCGGAGATGGCCCAGGGTCCGTCGGGGTGCGAGGGATATGCTCTATGGGCAACCTTACACCCCGGCGTCTCTAGACCCGAGACGGCGTGCGGTTTTAGTCGGTTCAAGCCCGACATAACCACCCTCGCTGGCCGGCGGGGGGGTATCCGAAGGGATTTCCGCACGAAAAAAAAAAAAAAAGGTACTGTCAGTTAGGGCACGCCGCAATAGCGGCGGTAAGGCCCATCAGGGAGGATTGGCTAGAGAGGCGACACAGAAGCCTCTCGTACCGACTAACGCAGGTGATCTCCGGTCAGGGGAGCTTCGGGGACCACCTGCATCGGATCAGGAAGGAGCCAACGCCTGAGTGTCATCACTGCGACGCGAGCAAGGACTCAAGGCTGCACACGCTGGTGGACTGCCGGAGATGGTGGAGCGCGCCCGGGAGAGATTTAAAACCCTCCCGGCCCGCCGAGCCCGCAACATGCTCGCCGCGCGTCGCAGGCGACTCAGGCGCCGGAGGTCGCTTAACGACCTCCGTCCTCCATGAGCGCAGACCTCGGGGTGACAGGTGAGGCCGCCTGTCACCCCAGCAGAAGCAGGCCAGGACGGTGGGGCGACTAGCGCCCCTCCCCCAAACCGGGGCAAGACGGGGACACCGTGGTTCCTAAACCCTCGCGGGCCATCTCGAAAGCGGAGATGGCCCAGGGTCCGTCGGGGTGCGAGGGATATGCTCTATGGGCAACCTTACACCCCGGCGTCTCTAGACCCGAGACGGCGTGCGGTTTTAGTCGGTTCAAGCCCGACATAACCACCCTCGCTGGCCGGCGGGGGGGTATCCGAAGGGATTTCCGCACGAAAAAAAAAAAAAAAGGTACTGTCAGTTAGGGCACGCCGCAATAGCGGCGGTAAGGCCCATCAGGGAGGATTGGCTAGAGAGGCGACACAGAAGCCTCTCGTACCGACTAACGCAGGTGATCTCCGGTCAGGGGAGCTTCGGGGACCACCTGCATCGGATCAGGAAGGAGCCAACGCCTGAGTGTCATCACTGCGACGCGAGCAAGGACTCAAGGCTGCACACGCTGGTGGACTGCCGGAGATGGTGGAGCGCGCCCGGGAGAGATTTAAAACTCTCCCGGCCCGCCGAGCCCGCAACATGCTCGCCGCACGTCGCAGGCGACTCAGGCGCCGGAGGTCGCTTAACGACCTCCGTCCTCCATGAGCGCAGGCTTGGGGGTGGCAGGTGAAGCCGCCTGTCACCCCAGCAGAAGCAGGCCGGGACGGCGGGGTGGCTAGCGCCCCGCCACCAAACCGGGGCAAGAGGGGGATATCGTGGTATCCAAACCCGAGGGGGCCATCTCGAAACCGGAGATGGCCCAGGGTCAGTTGGGGTGCGAGGGATATGCTCTATGAGCTACCTTACACCCCGGCGTCTGAGACCCGAGACGGCGTGCGGTTTTAGTCGGTTCAAGCCCAACATAACAACCCCCGTTGGCCGGGGGGAGGGGGGAGGGATATCCGAAGGGATTTCCGCACGAAAAAAAAAGGTACTGTAAGTTACAATTTCCTATCAAAAAATTCAAAACACTGCCTGACTTGGACAATGGACCCACGAACTTACGATCGCACGTTAACATAATTGCAAACTTGTGACACAGGATTAACGAGGAAGTCTTAAATAATATTTTGCAAAATAATTTGTTCAAATAAATTTTTTTGTAACGGATTCTATTGCAATTTATGTAGTGTTATTTTTTATTTTCGCTGATCCCGATGTTTCGGCTAAAACTGTTTTATTTCAATGTGTGATATTCGCGTAAACTTCCGACAATATCAAAATAATTGGTTTCAATTTTATAATGAATTGAATATGTATTTAATCTACGTTTATGTTATTTATTAAATAAGAGTTTATAATTATATCACTGTTCCTCTAATAACACCAATCTAACAAATTCATTAAGATTGTAGTATTAAGAGAGACGCTTATAACAATATGTAATCATAAAAGTATTTAATATATTCATTCTTATATGGCTTTTCTTTTTATGTGTTTAGTTGCGTTTTCATTTAGAGACCAAATTTTCATTGACTATATTTTAAGCTTTTGAATGTGTCAGCCTTTAGTAAAAGTTATCAAACAATATTAAATTCAGCCACTAAATTTGTAAAAGTAGCTTCGCCCCAGTCGTAACGTAGAGGCATCCATATCTCGTAACCTATAGTTAAAATTTACAACTGCTATAAATGTCTATATACTCTTAGTAAAAAATTGTAAAACTAATTATTGAATATCAAACTTGCCCGTTTACTGTATAAAAAGAACTACCATGCAGAAGGTGGTCTCTCAATCGATTACTATATATTCACCTTGAGTGAAGACCTTAATGGAATTATTGAGTTTTGAATGCATTAGCCTTTGTATAAGTTCTCAAACAATCGTAAATACAACTTGTACTTTCTAAAAAAAAAATCTGAAGTTACAATCGATTAAAGGTGGTACCTCAATGGGACCGCACACAATTTATTGTGTTATCTATCATTGGAGATCGTTCAATTTATAAACTTCTAAATTTTGTACTGAAACTTCAAATAGTGAATCGAACTAATCAACAGAATTAAATAAGTAATATTGAAGGTGGAAGTGAAATATTTCAACTTTTCAATGCAACTTCTGTTCACACCACAAGGTTGAAGGATCTGGATGAAATTTGACATAGGGATATTTGGTATTTTTATCCTGGGAATGAATTGCCACGGATCACTGGATCGGAACTCCACGTGGGTGGAGCCACGGGTAACAGCTAGTGCGATCATAAAATTGTATTAGATATATGAATAGTCTGTCTCTCGTCAGTGGTAAACTAGGCACTCATTGCTACTTGCGATCAAATGTGACCTTCAGTTTCAACCAAGCCTCCGTCGCCGGTATCGACGTTATCGCAATCGTTTTAAGGCTATTTTGCAATGACTAGCAAATAGCAATATGTATTTATTTACGTCATACGTATATTAATACATTTAAATTATGAAGAATGTTTATACTATTCCATCATCATAACAGCGTTGGTCACAGTTACATCCAGAGCTTGCACTTTGGAGGGCGCTCTCTTACTCCATCTCTTGATTTGGCTTATCTCGACTTGGTTTTAAGTATTTTATACTATTGCGGCGATAACCCAGTGGCGTACGTAACGGACTGCTGAGACGAGGTCTCGAGTTCGATCCCCAGTCGCCCCGGGCACACACCTCTAACTTTTCGTAGTTATGTGTGCATTAATAAATGTTAATGATCGCTCGCTTAATAATGTGCCCGGTAGATGGCAATAGGCTCGCCCCCTATTACATTGGGACCTTAACATAACTGGCGAATCGTGGGTGTGTAATACACCTCTGCCTACCCCTTCGGGGATACAGGCGTGAAGTTATGTTATGTTATACTATTAAGGTAGCAAAAAACCATACGACCCACATGATAAATGATTACCGTGACGTACGAATGCCTGCAATACAATAGATGTCACGTCACTTGCGCGTTCCTACCTACGAGATGAACCTTCCAAAATTGTACGAAATACGACATAGGGTGACAACATACGACGAGGTCTAATTTTATGAAATTCATTATTTTCTGGCAATCTCGGTGCTCTCACATTGGTGAAATCGTTATACATAGAGCGCTACAAGGGAAAGTTCTTGATTTATCTCTGCTTGCGATGTGTATTATCTTTTACAAACTTTGGTTTAATTTGATGACCCATCTTCAAACCTGAATTAGAACTACATCCTCTCATACTACGGAGTTGAATTTTTCAATGTTGTTTAATTCCAATGACAATGCATTTCTATGGTAAGAATGACCTGAAAGGACATCCCATATTGACTCCAGATAAAGGGACCTAGTCTTCAACGGTAAACAGCACAGGAACTTGTGTACCTTGTTTTTTTCATGCGGAAATCCCTCCGGACACCCCCCTTACGGCCAGCGGGGGTGATTATGTCGGATTTGAACCGACTAAAACAGTCTCACCCCCGGAAGGAGGGTTTTAAAATTGTGTTTATAAAATCAAAAATTGCTTTTAATTTATTTTATGGCAAAAACAATAATATGCCATTGAAAAAAAGAAAACCCGGATTGTCTAGTTGCCTTGCTTAGAGGTCAAAATTTGGTAGCCTAGTTTGGTAGTCGATAGAATAGTTGTTTATGTTACAGTTACATGAATGTGGGTTTATCACACGAAGCGAAGCTGAGTGTGATAATAGTATCACATGAGTGTTTTAATACCTAATTATACAGTTGCATACAAGACTTTATCTACACCCATGATAAACTAATAATACATCTTCAGAGAATGATGTACTGCCCTTTGATATTTTCCAATTCATGAAATCTTGCTACGCCTTTTCATACTGTTTTCTAGATTTTTCCGGTAGTAAGTAATTTGTTAGAAATGTCCTTTGCTGCATTCGAAATGTCTGGAGGTGTGTTATCAAAACTTAAATCGCTCATTTTCGTAAGTAAACAAAACAATTTGCAAAAATAATAGCGAAGAAAAATAGCGGGAATTCGAATTCGAACGAATAAGCTTTAATTATTTTTTTACGGCGCGCCGCCGCTGTGGTAGTGCAATGCAACGCGCGTTCTTTTTTTGAAACTCATATGCAGATTCCACGCATCGAGTGGTAAGAATTTGGCTGTCTGATGAGTAACCCTTTGCGCGGAAGACATTGAAAAAGCGAAAGGAGTGTTTTTATGAAATTTCATACAACATTATAACACCCGTTCGGATGTTATTATGGTTATTAGGACATTGGATGTATTAATGTTGGCAATAAGCTAACTGTTTCAGAATCTTTTATAGAGGATTTAAAGCATGGGCGTAGATAAATAAGTTTAAACTCTTTTCACAATAGAGGTTTAATATTTAAGTACAGTTGTTTTAGCAGATCACTTTATTCACAGACTTATAATATTATATGATAACAGGATGGAATACTAAATATAAATTTTGTCCATGTCTATGACGGACGTATTAGTTGTCAGTTGTCAGACAGGGTCAGATTCAGTGCTAATATTAATTTGATACTTGAAAATAATAAATATAAATAATAATGTTGTCTAAAATTAAATAAATAAATAACTAAACAATTCTACTCGTTTCTATTCTAATTACAGTGACCTGTCTAAAATGTTGAATACCAAAATGTTTAATTATGACCTTTCACAATCAATTTTATGATCGTATGTAGTTACGCAGTCAGCCTTAGTTCGGCCCAGTCTGAGCTACATTGCGTATGTGGTAAATTTCGGTGTCAAAAAAAGTCGGTAATGTACGGTCTGTTATCATAGAATCATAAGTCTGTGATTTTATTTCATTTCGAAGTTATAGACTTATATATTTTACTAGCTGACCCGGCAGACTTCGTACTGACTCAATGCATAATATCTTCCATATTAATTCACCTTTTAAACCTTCTCTGGATCTCCACAAATAATTCAAGACCAAAATTAGCCAAATCGGTCCAGCCGTTCTCGAGTTTTAGCGAGACTAACGAACAGCAATTCATTTTTACATATAAAAGATAACGAATATTTTTTCATAATTTCATAATACTAGATTTATAGCCGTTTTGAGTGGTCGATCTATATGTTGGCTAATAACTTGTAATACATAAATGGCTAGCGTATTTAATAAATAAATAAATAATAAATATTCTAGGACATATTACACAGCGCCATCTTTTTTTTTATTTTTTTATTTTTTTTATATTTAGGACACGTCAATTTGACTTCACCTCGCCTGATGGTAAGCTGAAGGTAAAGTCTCAGGAAAGAGGGTCACCATTACATACACGTACCATGTTAACAATGGTGGCACTCAGCTTGACGGCCTCATCAGAAGAGGATTGTCGTGGCAGCACCGCGTGACAATTACGCATTACGCATTACGCATTACGCATTACGCTTAAAGCCCGTGGCAATTACGCATCCTTTAAGGTGGGTGTTCCATCAAAACTCACCGAAAAGGTCATGGCGACTCAAAACTGGGCCGAAGACATTTGTGTTAAGCCGTGGCGACAGAATTTTCGTACCAAAAGCAACGAAACCAAATAAACAACCAAAATTGTGTGCCACTTCGATCAATTCAGATCGCAAAAGTTACCTACGCATATTGTACCAGAATGTTAATGGACTTAAGACTAAGTTGGTAAAATGGAGATTAAGCTTATTGCTTACCGAGCATGACCTGGTAGCCGTAACGGAGACTAACCTAGATGAATCTATCGAGGACTCTGAGGTATCAGCGGCTGAATGGAGTATCGTACGCAAAGACAGAGTCACCGTGGGCGGTGGCCTTTTGCTGGCTGCGCGGTCTGGTTTTACCATGAATAAACGACCGGAATATGAGACGGATCGTGGCGAAGATATGTGGTGTACAGTCACAAACCACAGCCTAAAAATATTAATATGCGTTGTGTACATCAAGCCTTCTGCTACGGACGAGGAGTATATGACATGGTTTTGTAAGGTTGAGAGCTTCATTACCAACCTCAAAGGAACGGTTGTGATTGTGGGTGATCTTAACTTAAATAGTGCATCTGTAAATATTAACAACTACTACTGTTATTTCTTAAGTTTTTGTAATTTGGTTGAGAAGAATGAAGTGATGAATATGCGCCAGAGTAAATTAGATGTAGTATTGGTTAGGGATGACACTGATGTTACTTGTGAACATATTGACGGCACAGAGTTAGTTAACATAGATTCATATCATCCCCCGTTGGATATTGTAGTAAATATGACACCTCGAAAAAATGATGATAGAAAACTCGACCCTAGCAATATAAATAACAAAAAGGATTGGAACTTCGTTAAGGGGAATTATAACTTATTATACGAGCAAATTTGTTCCGCGCCATGGCATGACCTTCTTCAATGCAATAATGCATCCCTAGCTACCGATGCTTTTTACACGACACTGTACTCCATATTTGATCTTTCTATTCCAAAGAAGTGTAGATCGCCTTCTAAAGGGGGGCGGTACCCTGTCTGGTTTACCAATGACATAATTCATGACGTAGTGCGTAAAAACAAACTTCATAAAAAATGGAAAAGATCACAACGCGAATCAGATTATGTAGAATTCAAAGCTCTTAGGTCTGATTTAAACGATCGAACTAAGAAAGCCTATATTGAATACTGTAGAACAGCCGAAAATAACATTAAGTCAAACCCACGTCAATTCTGGCAACATATTTCTAGCCTGCGGTCTAGGGGTGGTTTCACTCCAAACATTATGTCCAATGGAGAGGTTTACTCGGGCGTTGGGGCGGCTGAGGTATTCGCAGCATATTTCGCCAGTGTATTCTTACCAGATACACCTAGACTTAACCCGAATACCTGTCATCTTGAAAGTGAAGGAGGAAACATTCCTCTTCCATCTTTGGTAGCCCAGGATGTAGTGAATGGGATCGCCAGGCTTAGTCCCCGTTGCGCAATTGGTCCTGACAATGTGCCTGCCTACATCATTAAGGCTTGCAAAGAAGTCTTGGTGACCCCTCTCTGTCATATTTTCAACTTGGCTCTCCAGTCCGGTGTTTATCCGGGTCAGTGGAAGCTATCACGTGTTGCTCCGATTCCCAAAACAAACGACAGATCATCCGTAGAGCATTATAGACCTATTGCCATTCTCTCAACCATTGCAAAGGTTTTCGAGCATGTACTCCATACCATCCTTTACAAACAGGTTGACAAATATTTATCCGATGCCCAACACGGTTTTCGGCCTGGTCACTCGGTCAACTCTAACTTAATGGTCCACGTCGACCACGTCTCGAGATGCTTGGACAACCGAGGGCAAGTAGATGTGATCTACTTGGATTTTCGAAAGGCATTCGACAAGGTCGATAATGACATCCTTCTCATTAAATTGGGGAATATCGGGTTTTCCCCCGAACTGCTCAACTTTTTTGCTGACTATTTACGTGATCGTAGACAATTTGTCAGGTATGGATGTTTTGAGTCCAAACCTTATTTCACGCGCTCCGGAGTTAGTCAGGGATCGGTTCTTGGTCCGCTCCTATTTCTCATAATGATCAATGATATAGTGTGTACGGTAAAATCAGCGAATTGCCTCTTATACGCTGATGATCTCAAATTGATCATGGAAGTAGAAGCGGAGGAAGATTGTAAACTCCTTCAAAGAGATATTGACGCCCTCAGTCAATGGAGCATTATAAATAAATTGCATTTTAACACCAGCAAATGTCATGTAATGACCTTCAGCCGTCGTTTACTATTAATTGACTATGAGTACAATCTCTATGATGATGTACTCTCTCGAGTTTTTAGTGTAAAGGATCTGGGCGTAACTTTTCACCCAAGCCTAACATTTAGTGACCATATATCTGCACTTGCTAGGGAGTCTTATAGACGCTTGGGATTTGTGTTGCGGAATGCCCACGACTTCCAGAACCCTGACGTTATTGTTCTTTTATATATCTCCCTAGTCAGGTGTAAGATGGAGGCCAGCTCCTGTATATGGAGTCCCTATGCAGCAAAACAAATATTGATGCTTGAAAAAGTGCAGAAGACATTCCTACGATTTCTTTTCAAAAAATTGTACCAGTTGTATCCCTTCATGTACCCCACAAACTATCTGCTGGGCGTATTGGGTTTTAACTCACTGGAGGTAAGAAGAGGCCTAGATCAGCTCACAGTTGCATGTAGGTCTCTTCGTGGAGTCATCAACTGTCCCGATCTGCATAGCCTGTTCTGCCGCTTATATGTCCCCAACAAATATTTAGCACACCGCGAGAACCGTCGCCATAGACTTTTTGCTCGGCCTCCTTGCCGAACAGTTGCTAGAGCTGAGTCCCCAGTGTGTCGAACGCTGGATGTGCTCAACGATCTCCTCTCAGCTTACCCTGATTGCGATCTGTTTGCGGATGAATGGGAGGATGTAATGCGTGTATGTCGTATATTTTCCGAGAGTAAGTATGCAAGGAAATCTTCCATACAAATATGAGAGACATGCCTTATACTATGTTATGTTGTGTTATACTATGTAAACCTAAGTTATCTAATGTAATTGGTTATGTACCGTTTTATTTAACTACAAATAAATAAATAAATAAAAAATAAAAAAAAAAGTGACGCACACCGGTCCCACTAGTGCTGCGAGCACAATCCCCCTGCCCGGCTATGCACTTGCTGACCCCTGAACGCAATCTAACCGAAATTGGATTACTATGGAGGGCTTTTCGCAATAGTGCACGGTGGTACCCACCCGGCCGAATTTTGTGACAAATTTGTGTCATCAAATTTCTACCACCAGGAAAATCTAGACTCAAACTAAGCAGAGCTTGTCATATGGATTCTAGAAAGCGGATAAACATACTTAGATACATTTTTTAAAAAAACAAATACATATTATACATAGAAACACCCAGATCAATCCAAATATACATATTTGCAATGAGCGGGAATCGAACCCGCGACCTCTGACTTAGCAGTCGAATGCTCTACCGCTACGCCGCAGAGGTCGTTTGATAATTAATATTACACAATGTAGTTCGATTGAATTAGGTGCTCTGAAATTTCTTTTTTTTTAAATATTGATTATGATGAAAATTCTAAAATTAGTACCTACGATTTGTGCCAGGAACTTTTTCTGTTGACATGAATAAGTTTTAAAATATTGTGAGTTAGTTAGGAATCTTGAAATGGGGAAAACTACTTTTTGTCCCTATAATAAGTGCCTGTGTGTTTCGAGAACGAAACTGGAATGCCAATCAGGCAAAGCCGCGGCAGCTAGTAAGTAATAAAGCTTTAACGAAATTAACAGAAATCAAATTCAAAACATTTCTTTCACCAGATGATGATAACGAATTGATCCTCTTTAGTATTTATTGGAATTAGTGTGCATTTAATATTTACTGTATTTCGATAGATCAAAACAGATTGATTCCTTTTCAACACGACTACTTATTTTTTTATAAACTCAATAACTGCTTAGGAATAAGATCGGTGAGGATATTACAACCAACTATGACCGTATTATGCAAATGATATACATATACAAGAATGAGGAAATGCAGTATAACGGAAATATGATTTGTGAATAATCGAAGTCCATTCATGAGGTTTTGATTAAGTTAATTTGAGAGGAGTAATTAAGAGCTTGGAATATTTTGCACATTTGTTATATAATTTGGTAAATAATTATTGCTATATCTAGTATTCGCAAACCACTTGGTATGGGCAATGGGCAGCCAATAGATAGGTAAAGACAGGAAGAAAAAAGAAACACGGTGTTTACGATAACTAATGACGTTTGCTAATTATTGGTTACGGAATGCTAAATGCTAATAATGCTAAATGCTATGAAAAATGCTAAATGATATACTTATTTTTTTTTTTCGACTGCGAATAAAGTGCACTCGGTTTGCTGTCCGTGAAGACACTGCTGCTGCGGCTCAGCAATACACTAAATGAAGATTTTTGCATATTTCATAGGGGTGAAAATAGCGTTATAAAAATATATATTACAAAAAATGTTTCTTTTGTTTATTTTCTAGCAGTGCGTAATATTTTGCTACCAATATTCAGCGTTACTCTGGTTGTATAGGGTCCCACCAAGATCTTCCTGACCAACCTGCAGATTTACCAACGATGCTCTGTCGTAGGCTTTCCTCTTGGGGTCGGTGGGTCAGACGGCAGTCGCAGCCGTAATAGCCAAAATAAGTAAAAAAACTCTATAACAGCAAGCTTTCAGTAAAAAAATCAGTTGAACTAAAATTAATCCAAAATGTATGCAAAGGTTGTGCTGATTAGACCGATCATGAAGGAGTGGTTGGAGAGGGACCATGGGGACCTCTCCTACCGGATGTGCCAGATGGTTACCGGACACGGGTGTTTCGGTAAGTATCTGTGGCGCATCCACCGGGAGACAACGCCGCAGTGCCAGCACTGCGAGGATCCTGGTGAAGACACGGCGCTCCACACGTTGGTGGAGTGCCCTGCGTGGGCGAGTCAACGCCGGGATCTCGTTGCGGTCCTGGGCGTGGACGTTCTCTCGTTGGAGACCATGGTGAGGGCCGTGGTCTCCGACGGGAGCAAGTGGCACGCCGCAACCCTGGGGTTATCCTTTCGAGGGCTTACCCGGGGTGCCCGGCAACGGACACTTGGGGAGGACACCGTGCGGTTTTAGTCGAAACACGACATAACCACCCCCGCTGGCTAGCGGGGGGGTATCCGAAGGGATTTCCGCACGTAAAAAAAAAAAAAAAAGGTTGTGCTGATTTCAAAAGCTTGTATCGCGCAAATTCTTTTTCTGTCATAATAAAAAATATCGATAATTTCATCGAAATCTCCTTTGACGAATAAGGTAGAGCCCTATTGTTTCTTAAGCACCTTTCTGACCAAAGAAGATATATTGCAATTGACAGATAATAATAATAATCATAGATTTCTCAGTCTATATTATATTGTTTTAGGCTATCTACAAACAAGCCCGGATGTACAAGCCGGAGGGTAATGCCGCCGGGCCGGCGGCTTTGATGTGTAGATAGCCTTAGGGTTTTCGGGTGTATCCGAATCGGGTGTAGGTCCTATCTAGATCTTCAGGGTCTAGATAGGACCCCGAAGAATGCTTTGGATGCAACTGGGATTGGAGCTTGAATGCTATTACTGATATCGAACGCAAGTTTACGGGCTAAGGAAATTTTCACGTCACATAATTCAGGTGGGAAATATACCTATTACACCTCACCATAATATTGTGTTCTTAACATTACGAACTAACAACATTCAACGACGCAATGGCCAGCACTTCGCCTTGTCCTAATTTAACCCATCGCGAGTAAAAAGTAGGCAGGTATATAGCTACGACGCTTTACATCGGCTTATTGTTATTACAGAATGCAGCGTCTCTTAGCAAAATGTATTCTTTATGTGTTTGATGATTATTTATATAACTACCTATCTATTGTAGTTGACCTCATCATGTCATTGTAGTTCTTTATGTAGGGTTAGGATTGCATTTAATCCATCACGCTTGATTGTAAGTGACGGATAGCTTTGATTCAAGTATTTTTATAACACTATTAGCTGTTGCCCGCGACTCCGCCAGCGTGGAATACTGACCCCTTCTCGCTTCCCATGGGGTCCTATTCCAGGAATGAAAAGTAGCCTATTTGTTATTCGAGACTATAAAATAAATAAATATAGAAAAATTCTACGCCCACAGCGCTCTCTAGACCCAAAGTAAGAATAGTTTAACTAGCTTGTGTTATGGGTTCTAGAATGCGGATAAACATACTTATATACTTTTTGTAAATAGATACATATTATACCTAAAATCTATCCCTGTAGCAAATATCCGCCAGATCCATTCATTCGATTGCGTGAAAGAGTACAACTATACATCCTCACAAACAATAACAATAATTCAATTTAATAATAATTTAAGCGCTATTAGGTTAAATGGCATATTATTTATCGTTTAATATTGTGTATATCCTATTAATATTATAAATGTGACTGCTTTACGAGGATGGGTGAATGTTTGTTACCCTATCACGCCAAAACGGCTAACTGGATCTGAATGAAATTTGGCAGGCAGTTGAGTACCACGAGATATAATTTACTTTAATTTACTGATTACTGTCCTAAATCCATCCTACCATTCGTTTCCTAAGCCTTTGAGCGACTCATCCACATTCAACTTAGTTCTTTCCTGCATAAAAATCCCTTTAAACGCTTTTCAATCTGGGTTCCGTCGTGGACACAGTACCGCCACAGCATTGGTTAATATAACTGATGACATTAGACAAGGCATGGACAGTGGAAAACTTACTCTTCTATCCTTACTTGATTTCAGTAACGCTTTTAATACAGTCGACTTAAAGAACTTTTTAAATAAAAATACAGAAACTGAAGGATACTGAAGAAAGAAGGATAATGAACACAAAGTAAAAATAATAATGAAAATTGGGTTCATAAACGAAGAAGTTGAAGTAGAAATGAATGATGAAGATAAAAAAATTGAAATATTATGATGAATGACAATGAAGAATGACAGAAATGAAGTTCTTATTCTTATACCATTAACGTTAGAATGAATATTTTGAATATTTTTGAATATTTTCCTCACAAGGAACACAGAAAATATTCATATACACCAGATGTTACTTAATAGGTCTTCTAAGCTGGTTTCCTATCTAATTTGGCCAACGTTTCTGGTATTTGTGATTATGTGATGTCCTTATTATTAGGTAATGTGGACAATGATGGCGGTACATCAACAACAGTGCAATACGCTACAGGAACTGAGGTCATTAACCAATTTAAAAGAAGACTTTGGACACATTCGACTTGGTTAATTTCGGAATTCGTACTAACCTGTTCCTGTCAGATTATTACTTATATATATTTATATATTTTGGGAAAAAAAACGGTAGTTTACTTTTAGGTCTAATTTAAACATTCATTAACGGGTGTTACTCAACCCCGTACAGTTTCCCGTGCATTCTGAGATTGGCGTTTGTGAGTGATGTCTATGTTTGCATCGCATTGTATAGAGTTTGAGTTCTGTATGATTTTTTTTTACAATTGCAAGAAAGTGGCGACATCTTATGTGGTAGATAACGCAAGCGATAACACTTCTATTGTGTTATTAGTTCTGTGGTTCACCTACCTATACCATGATCGCGATAATTGAGTAAATGTAAATATAATAGTAATTAATAATTTGAAAGTTAGTGTTATAATAGATGTTTTGGTACAATATTTGGTATAATCTATATGTGGATAGTATAGCTATGTTCGTTGCGTTGAAAGAAAGATTTTATTTGAATAAACATTTATTTGATGCAAAAGTGGACATACCTATACAACATAATACATACAATGCAATACAATTCCCTTTTGGTTATGATACTCTTGGCAATCATCCATTAGCGACGACCCTTTATCGGCAAGTCCGGCCTTGTGTCTCAACTTAGTGCTACAAAAGAAAAAATCAATGATGTTACCATAAAGGTACCTACCCTAAAGTCACGGTATCTACTGCTAAAGCATATTGTAAGATAATATAAACAAACAGTTTGCACAAATATTTGTAGGTACTATATTTGTATTCTGTATAACAAAATACAACTTGATTGATTGTGGTGTATGGAGACTCATTATGACCTGCTGCTGATTGATGGACGAGGCTCTGGTGCCAATTTTCCTTCCGGGGTTAGGAGGTTTGCCGGCAGTCGCTCCTATAAAAGCCATTTAAGCCAAATCAAAAGGAGGAGAAAGAGTTAGCGGCTCCGGGCTACCAGGTGGAAGCCTCGGATGCAACTAAAAATAATGCTAAGAGGATGATGAACCTGTTTGATTGTATTCAAACAGGTTCACCGCAGCCTTCAAATGCTTGCAACACGTGTTTTTAGGGTTCCGTTGCCAAATGGCAAAAAACGGAACCCTTATAGATTCGTCATGTCTGGCTGTCTGTCCGTCCGTATGTCACAGCCACTTTTTTCCGAAACTATAAGAACTATGCTGTTGAAACTTGGTAAGTAGATGTATTCTGTGAACCGCATTATGATTTTCACACAAAAATAGAAAAAACATTAAATTTTGGGGGCTCCCCATACTTAGAACTGAAACTCAAAAATTTTTTTTTCATCTAACCCAGACGTGTGAGGTATCTATGGATAGGTCTTCAAAAATGATATTGAGGTTTCTAATATAATTTTTCTCTAAACTGAATAGTTTGCTTGAGAGATACTTCCAAAGTGGTAAAATGTGTCCCTGTAACTTCTAAAATAAGAGAATGATAAAACTAAAAAAAATATATGATGTATAGTAATATACATCATTTTTTTTTTTTTGTAAACTTCTACCGAAAATTGGTTTGAACAGGATCTAGTAAGTCGTTTTTTTTAATACGTCATAAATCGTAAAACGCCTTTCATCCAATCAACTCAAATATAAAATTTAAAAAAAGCATTATTATGTTACTTACTACTACGGAAGCCTTCATGGGCGAGTCCGAGTCGCACTTTGCCGCTTTTTTGTCCGACAACCAACCTATAAATTAGGAATCCGAAAACCCCTTAAAAAAAAACTTTCCTAGTGCGATTCGGACTCGCCCATGAAGGGTTGCGCAGCAGCAAGTAAAATTTTTATATTTTTATTTAGTGGATTGAATGAAGGAAAAATGCGGTTTACGATTTATGACGTATTAAGAAAAAACTACTTACTAGATCTCGTTCAAACCAATTTGCGGTGGAAGTTTACATGGTAATTTACATCATACATTATTTTCAGTTTTATCATTCTCTTATTTTAGAAGTTACAGGGGGGGGGGGGGGACACATTTTACCACTTTGGAAGTGTCGCTAACGCAAACTATTCAGTTTAGAAAAAATGATATTAGAAACCTCAATATATTTTGGAAGACCTATCCATAGATGATACATAGATCCACACGTATGGGATTGATGAAAAAAATATTTTGAGTTTCAGTTCTAAGGGGAACCGCCAAAATTTATTGTTTTTTTCTATTTTAGTGTGAAAATTGAAAACAGACAGACAGACATGACGAATCTATAAGGGTTCCATTTTTTGCCATTTGGTAACGGTACCCTAAAAATGATGGTATAGACATCACATTTCGGTTAATAAACTTCCACCACTAGTCTCCCACAAATTTCATAATTGTTTACAAAAAAAAAGGTGTTAACCTATAAATTCCTTTTAGTGACAACCGGTTTCATAACGAATGCATTCGTTTATTTTAAAGACTGACAAGATCTCTTACTTAACACGTTTTATTTGAATATGTAATTTTTATTGAACTGTGTCATGAGAAAAGACCCACTTTGGTTTCACTCATAAATTTGTCTCTATTTTGATCTGAGTAAGGTACGCACGGTATCTACTTGGAGCTATAGCCAACTTTTTTTTGCTGAAAATCCATTTTTCTCGGAACTTGAAAATTACTCTAAATTTTGGAATTATTTCTATGTTCTTTTATTTTTGTGATTAGTTTATTTAGTTATAATGGCAAGGGTTATTGCTAGTTCTTGTGAATTCTGGTCCACTTCGCGCTATCCATGGCACCCTATTCTACTACCACAAGTTATAGGTATAAGATACACAATTCCACCATACATAATTTTGTTATGTTTCAAAGGGTTTAGGCAGCGTTTTAGTTGAAAGCTATTTCCAACAAATTTCATTATATTTCATGTATATACTCGTAAAACTTGGCAAATAATATACTAAAACCTTCCTTGAGAACCACTTTATCCATTGGTGAAAACAGCATGAAAGTCAGTGCTGTAATTTTTGAGTTTATCGCGAACAGACAGACAGACGCGGCGGAGGACTTTGTTTTATAATATGTAGTGATACACGTAAGATGTACCTTTTTTTTTCCGTACGGAAATCCCTTTGGATACCCCCCGCCGGCTAGCGGGGGCGGTTATGTCGGGCTTGAACCGACTAAAACCGCACGCCGTCTCGGGTCTACAGACGCCAGGGTGTAAGGTTGCCCATAGAGCATATCCCTCGCACCCCGACTGACCCTGGGCCATCTCCGGTTTCGAGATGGCCCCCTCGGGTTTGGGAACCACGGTGTCCCCGTCTTGCCCCGGTTTGGGGGAGGGGCGCTAGTCGCCCCACCGTCCCGGCCTGCTTCTGCTGGGGTGACAGGCGGTCTCACCTGCCACCCCCAGGCCTGCGCTCATGGAGGACGGAGGTCGTTAAGCGACCTCCGGCGCCTGAGTCACCTGCGACGCGCGGCGAGCATGTTGCGGGCTCGGCGGGCCGGGAGAGTTCTGAACCTCTCCCGGGCGCGGTCCGCCATCTCCTTCGCGAGCATAACAAGCTCGCAGAAGGAAGTGGCGGCGGCCCACGTGCTCGCGCTCCGTACCATTGCCGCAACCATGCTGCCGAGCGAGAGGACTCCCACCCGATGGCTGCCACGAGGTCACGCCTCGGCACCTCTCACGCCGGGCAGTCCGCCAGCGTGTGCAGCCCTGAGTCCTCGCTCGCGTCACAGTGATGACACTCAGGCGTTGGCTCCTTCCTGATCCGATGCAGGTGGTCCCTGAAGCACCCCTTCCCGGAGATCACCTGCGTCAGTCGGTACGAGAGGCTTCCGTGTCACCTCTCTAGCCAATCCTCCATGATGGGCCTTACCGCCGCTATTGCGGCGTGCCCTGCGCTTGGTCACCCAAGTCGTTCCTTCCACTCCACCACGATGGCCTGGTGGAGCTGGGACTGCACGGCCTCGATTTCTCGATGCTCGGGGTTCAGTCCCTGCTCCCGCGCCTCAGATTACAATAGGGTACCTTGAATGCAAAATAAATCCATTACATAGGTAACACCATGTTCCGTAATACCAATAATTTAACAGTCGATTAAAGTTAATACGATGAAGTAAAGATTGATTCATTATTTTAGTTGGTTTTTATTCTGAGTTTTTGATAATTCGCTGATTTCGTGAACTTAGATTTGCTCAGCTTAAACTTAGAGATGTTCAAAGACTGCACTATAGTTAACAATTTTGTCTTAAGTCAGTGTAAAGGCTCAGCAAAGTCAAAGTATGCCCTATAGATCTCACCCAAAGAGACCGTTTATTTTATAGTCATGTGGCTAATTTAGTTTGTTTGTGCAATTGTCTGTATTTAATTAAGTCATATTATTCTATATATAATCCCTTTTCCAACTATTACTTATATTGTGTATACAAACTCAGTAGTACGTACTCCGGGCTAGTAGGTATCTACTAGCCCGTGAGTACGTCCGCATTTTTCCTTCCGCTGTCACGATTATATTCCAACTGTCGGTATTCTAAAAAGAAGAGTAATATTTTACGCGCTTAAAACTTAATGCTGAATTTTTGACGCTAAAATATATGTTATCAATAAAATATTTTCACTCAAACTTATCGAGTAGGGTATCAAAATAAATGAAATTAGTAGGAGATTACAAAAATATATATTCGTCATATCTAAAAAAGTAAAAATAAAATGAATGATTAAAAATATCAAAAACCCGACTGCTACTGAAAAGATCTAAACAAAGATAGCAGGCAGTACCCATTTGCAAAATAGTGAACCTAACGTTTGCGTATTCTATAGGCTTCATACTTTTGCTTGGCATGGAATTTGTCTATTAATTGAAACAGAGTAATGTAAAAAAATATATTGTTAACTAATCATATTCTGGACTAAAAATTTTTAGTCAATCCATTCGCAATATATTTATTGACATATTTAAATTTGATATAACAGTAGGTAGTTTATGCAACTGTCATATAAGAAGGGGTATTAAAACACGAGAGTCTGTTTATCATGTATGCAGTTTCATACACTACTTTATCTTCACTCATAGGAAAAATTTAAATTAAACAAAGTAGGTAGGTTACAAGGGCGCCATTTTTTTTACAGTTCGAACTGCATGCGAGGGCCTTTTTTCATATTCAGCCTAAAACCTTAGACTAGTTTAATGAATAAAAAAAGATAGCGATACTATAATGAGTTTTATGATACAGTTGGCGGTACAGTAGTATAATAAGTTTAATTTTTAATTTTATGTATATGCGTTTGTTAATAAATGGACTGTATTTTTAAAAGTTAGGCGACACGAAAGTAATACGAATTGATACTAGATTTTGGAGATCAAGTGAAAGTTAAACCTTGACTTGCTGAAAGTACTGACCTGGTGCTTGCAGCCATGCAGGGCGACCTTCGGGTGGCAGGATCCGGGAAATACGCGCTGGCCCAGACTTACCGTTCTCCCCGTTACCTGACCACCGTATATCAGCAGCTCTCGCAGTTCCTTCAGGCCAGTCAAGGTGTGGCAAGGTCTCTCCAATGCAGTTTAGGGCACGACAAATATATTCAAAATTCGAAACGGAATATTTAACGCTTTTTCGCGCGCGACGCGACACGACACAACGAACGATTTTTCAAGGGGGACAAACTACGACACGAACTTTTGACAGCTCGATTGTCGGTTGGGAGAAATGTTGCTAGACTAGAATTCAAAACTGAACATTCCGCCCACCAAAATACAGAGTATTTTACATAAAAACTAACTACCGATGTTACTATATTAACGACACGTGACGATACTTATTGCTAAACATGTTACATAGGTCGAACTTAAGTGAAGCTCGAACTACACAACTCGAAACTAATATTTAATCGCTAAGAGGTAAAGGGCACAGCTTTACAACTGGCCTTTTGTATTCACCAGTTGCAGTTCGGACGGTGACTACACGACAGACACCATCACCACCCGGATGCAACTTTGTTACTCTGCCTAGACACCAGTTCGATGGGCTACACTGTTCATTGACTATGAGAACCATGGAACCCACCTCAATGTTGTCTCCCTTTTCCGACCATTTATTTCTTTGTTGGAGCGTATGCAAATACTCCAGGTGCCACTTTCGCCAGAAATCTTGGTGCATCTTTTGCAGCAGCTTCCAACGTTGAAGGGGACCAACTTTGACGTCAGTTAAAACAGGTTCAGGCAGAATCGATAAGGGTGCCATCGTCAAAAAGTGACCTGGTGTCAGCACAGAGAAGTCGTTGGGATCGGAACTCAAAGGTGTTAAAGGGCGCGAGTTTAAAAGAGCCTCTATTTGCGATAATACGGTAGTGAACTCTTCAAATGTGAGGCGTTGCGAACCGACTACACGCGACAAATGAGTTTTAACCGACTTCACACCAGCTTCGGCTAAACCAGAGAAGTGTGGACTCCCTGGAGGGTTAAACACGAACTCTATTTTCTTCTTCTGAGAAGCCTCAGCCATCAGCCTGTTGATTATGTTACTCGCGCCGACGAAATTTCTACCTTGGTCCGATATTAACCGAAAGCACTCACCTCGACGAGCAAGGAAGCGGGTGAGCGCGGCCAGATATGCATCAGACGTCAGCTCTGAGACCAAATCAAGGTATACCGCTTTTGTGACGGTACACACGATCACACAAATGTATGCCTTATACGTTCGAGCACCCCGAAATCGCCCGAGAGAAATCGAAAACGGTCCAGCGAAATCGACAGCAGCCGATGTAAATGCCTTCAGTTCATTCACCCGAAACTTCGGCAAATCTGCCATCAGAGGCGGCTGAATAACTCGTGGAGACACACGAAAGCACCTGATACAGGACGAAACGACAGAGAATATGGCACGCTTCGCGCATAAAATCCAAAAGTCCTGAGCGATCAGGTTGTGTAAGGTTTGTAAACCAGGGTGCAAAAACTTACGATGATATTCCTCGATGAGCAGCCTCGTCAGTCTGTGGTCGCGAGGAAACAACAAGGGATGCTTCGTCTCATAGTCCAGGTTGTGACTTTGAGAGAGCCGACCGCCCACCCTCAACAAACCCTCTTTGTCCAGAAACGGACACAATTTACGAAGGGGTTTGGATAGCGAGTTCGGTGTACCCTTTTTGATCATTCGAATTTCTGACGAAAAGACACGCTCTTGCACGTGTCTAACGAGAAACCGAATCACGAAATTCGTTTCACGAGACGACAAGGCCTCTCCGAGGACCTTCTGTGAGGGGTTCTTCAAATTATGAAGGTAGCGAAAACAATACGACAATATATTGACGGTACGACTGAACGACGAGTAACGAGACAGAATGTTATCGATGAAGTCCGAATTCATGGCACTGAACAGTGTCAACACCTTCTCTTCTTCAAATGCCTTGCCGTCTGATTGAGTCACATGCCTCGGCCAATCTTCTTCAGCGCCCGACAGCCAAGTGGGTCCCGCCCACCATGATTCACACCGCACTAGATCAGATGGAAGTAGGCCACGAGAACCGTGGTCGGCTGGGTTGTCATTAGTGGAAACATGGTGCCAGCAATCGGGAGCAATCTTCTCTTGGATGGCAGCGGTCCGATTAGCAACGAAGGTCCCCCATCGCGAAGGGCACGACTTAATCCAAGTCAGAGCGACGGTTGAGTCTGACCAGGCGTAAATTTGATCTACGCGATGGAAATCCTTTAAGGCATGACAGATTGACGATAACATTATTGAATTATTATGTATATATACTTATGTATATATATATTATGTATATGAATTACTTGCTCATTAGTGAACACACGAAAATAAACCACTGCGCAATAACCCCGCTCCGAGGCGTCGCAAAAACCATGGATTTGGATTTCACGAAATGATTCGATCATTCGACGAGGAATGGAGAGTGAGCTCAAGCACGACAATTGAGATTTTAATTTGAGCCACTCTTCCGCGATAACGTTAGGGATATCTTCATCCCATTGCACTCCTGACGACCACAGGAGTTGCATTAAATATTTGGCCAGGAAGACGACAGGCGATAAGAATCCTAACGGATCGAAAATCCGAGCTATGTCCGAGAGGATTGAACGCTTAGTACAACGATCATTTGTACTAGTCGTTTTGAATGAAAATGTATCTGATTTAGGCAGCCACAGAAGCCCTAAAATCTTCAACGAAACATCATTGACATCCTCGAAGTTACGAAATTGATCCGAGTACAGGTCGGGATCTGGCACGTTTTCCAGGAAGGCTTGGCTATTGGATGTCCACTTTCTCAAATGAAGGCGTGCTGACGACAAAATCTGCACTAGCTCGTTACGAATACGCACAGCACTTTCTACCGAATCCGTGCCTGACACGATGTCATCGACGTAGGTATCTCTATCGAGAATAGCAGCACCGAGGGGAGCGACATCTAACCACTCTTGTGCCAGCTTCGAGATACACCAGAGCGCCTGATAAGGAGCACAAGAGACCCCATACGTCACAGTGAGCAAGCGAAAGTCTTGGACAGGCTCGTCTGGAGATGGCCGCCATAGGATGCGCTGGTAGTCGCAGTCCTGATGGTCAACGAGAAATTGACGGTACATTTGTTTTAAATCTCCAGTAAACACTACTGCGTGCCACCGAAACCGAATTAACAAATCGAAAATATTCTTTTGTAACTTTGGGCCAGGCAGTAGAGTGTCATTCAAGGATTTCCCTCGAGCGTCCTTAGCACTTGCATCGAAAACAGTACGCAACGGAGTCGAGACTGAATCAGGTCGCAGGATTCCATGGTGTGGAATGTAGAAGAATTGACCTTCATTCGACGAAGGAGCTTCAACCGCTTCCATATGACCACTCTCTAAGTAGTCCTTCATGAACTTGACATAGGCTGTCCGAGAATCAGGGTTTAGACGAAACTTCCTTTCCAAATTTAAGAACCGCTTTAGCGCGATTTCACGAGAGTTGGATAACCGGGGCTTATCCTGACGGTCATCGAATGTCAACGGCACGACCATCCGACCTTCAGGATTACGACAATAAGCAGCACCCATAAGGTTTTCACACGACAAATCACTTTTCGACAAAGTAGCAGGCTTAGGAGCAACGACATTTTCAATCTCCCAAAACCGCTTAATGTTATTGTCCAAGGACAACGACGACACGAACAGACAGTCCTTATTCACGATATAAGAATCGTCACGAGAACGACAACGATAAGTGTTAACAGCACACTCACCCATTACTATCCACCCGAACACTGTGTTGATAGCTATAGATTGACCTGCCTTGCCTTTCACAAGACCAGGTTGAATGGCTGACGCCAGAGTACTGACATTGATCAACATGTCAATCGGTCCTGGTTCATAGAAATGAGGATCAGCGAGAACTAAATTCCTCAAATGATTCCAGGTCGAAATATCAATTTGACCAGATGGCATATCTGAGCAAATTTGCGACAAAACGAAAGCTTCCAACGAAAATCTACTTGAACATACTCCTTTAGATGGGAGTATTTCACAAACAACAGATCCTAAGGTTGCCGCTGAAGTCTGACCAATGCCATTGACAGACTGCCGATAGTCATTTATTGGCAACTCAAGTTGCTTGGCAGCAGCCTCAGTGATGAAGTTACACGCACTTCCCGAATCAAACAAAATGCGGATGGGAACCAGTTTTCCAAGTTTGTTTTTAGTATTAACAACGGCAGTCGAAAACAAAACCTGCGTGCTACAAGTGGGCACCGATAAAGTTGTTAACGAGGAACTCGCTTTTGGTTCCGGGGCCGTTTCACTGGTTTTGTCGAAGTGGAGCAATGTGTGGTGACGATACTGACATTTCTCACAGCGAACATTCGATTTGCAAAACCTCATTGTATGTGAAGGCATCAGGCACGAAATGCAAAGCTTGATCTCTTTCACCTTCGAGAACCTTTCCATCGGAGTCAGCTTTATAAACCTAGGGCACTTTTCTAAAATATGTCCGGAGGCAGCGCACATCGGACAACTTGATGTAGGTACAGACGGCACAATTAACGACGGTTTACTTTTAATTTTAGTACTAGAAATAGTTGCCTTAGTTCTAGGATTTGAATTTTCTAACGCTTGACTTCTTCGCTCAATAAACAATTTCAAATCCTCGAACCTCGGAATGTCTTCGCCTGCATCAAGCTGTAACTCAAACGCCTCCTTTGTGCTGACATCCAATTTGGACCACAACAAATGATAAAGCATAAAGTTTCTATCAGGTAATTTAAACTTGTTCAAAATATTCAAATTTTCCTCAAAGGTCCTGAACACCCGGTCTAAGTCTGTTTTGGTTCGAACTGGTTCACAACTCAATAAGCGTTCATAGTACACTAACGCTATTTGCCGCTTTTTATCATAATACTTACACAAAGTTTGGTAAGCACTGTCATAATTCGCGTCCGACAATGGAAAACTCTTAATTAATTCATAAGCCGCGCCTTGAACACTCGACATCAAATAGTGTAATTTTTCTACATTAGGCAATGCCCGACTATGAATTAAAGAATCAAACAACTCTTTGAATGTGACCCAATTCTCAAGTTTCCCGTCAAATGGTTTTATTACGATTTTAGGGAGCTTAGCTAAATTCGAACTCTCAATTTGCACAACAGGTTTTGGTTCGGTCACAACAGTTTTTCTCAATCTAAGTTGAATACCTTTCAGACGCTTTTCGAACTCGTGTGACACATGACACTCACTAGCACGAGCTTGAGGACTCAATACCATAAAAACTTGCAATTGAGCCTCATGAAATTCCCGTTGAATGTCTAACAAATCCTGTTCAATGTAACCTGCTAAATCGGAGTTCTCAATAAACTCTAAACGCATTATTGCATAATCACGGGCCACTCGATGCATGTCTACACCCGCTGGGTACATTTCCTTATCACCGTTTTGACTCATTTTTATACAATTACCACGAAACACGTCCTGAAAACAATATCATACGCAACATAAACAAATCAAAACACGAATTAACCTCTAACTTCAGTAACTTCCAATGTCACTTTTAGCACAGATACTTCTAAGCGCAGATAATGGTCAGGGTGCGTTCCGAATCACGATCCTAACGACAGCACAAACTGTATACCGATAAGTTGTCTATGGCAATACTGATAAATATTAAATAACTGTTTTTTTTATTTTTTTATTATTCGAATTAATTTAACACTATTTTTTACACTGATACGAAATATTAAATTATTATTTTCAAACAGTTATTAAATTCAATTCAATTCCGAACGAAATTATGACTTGCACAACGAAAGACTGTGGAATGCGAAACGATATGAGAATACCCTACTTTTTGGCGGACGAAAATTATTAATACGAAACGATAAATTTTACACCAAAATGCACAGGAATTACTACGAAACGAAAATATAACGAAATATCCACAGGTTACTTCCTCAAAAATCCGGCCGAGGGAACAAAATGTTAATAAATGGACTGTATTTTTAAAAGTTAGGCGACACGAAAGTAATACGAATTGATACTAGATTTTGGAGATCAAGTGAAAGTTAAACCTTGACTTGCTGAAAGTACTGACCTGGTGCTTGCAGCCATGCAGGGCGACCTTCGGGTGGCAGGATCCGGGAAATACGCGCTGGCCCAGACTTACCGTTCTCCCCGTTACCTGACCACCGTATATCAGCAGCTCTCGCAGTTCCTTCAGGCCAGTCAAGGTGTGGCAAGGTCTCTCCAATGCAGTTTAGGGCACGACAAATATATTCAAAATTCGAAACGGAATATTTAACGCTTTTTCGCGCGCGACGCGACACGACACATCGAACGATTTTTCAAGGGGGACAAACTACGACACGAACTTTTGACAGCTCGATTGTCGGTTGGGAGAAATGTTGCTAGACTAGAATTCAAAACTGAACAGCGTTTATAAAGTGCGTATGTATAGAATCGTCTTCGAAATCGTAATTCGAGCGATTTTTCGATTTGAGTGTAGATAAAATACTTTTCATCCATTATATAAATGCACTTCGTTATAATTGGTACATACCTACCCTACCTAGCTTGAAGGCACACGGTTATCTGTTACCTTTAAACGAGCAATTCTTGTATATCTAAACATATTTACTAGCTGAACCTTAGAATCTATTTATTAATATTATTTATTTAGACAGCCAGTGGTTAATATACCAATACTGTGCTATAATTACTTAGCCGATAAATCTTTTTATTTGTTTAACCTTTTATGGCAGCCACTGCATGCTCAATTTTGATCGAGTTCAAGGCTCAAATCGGCCCGTTTCAAAGTAAGAATCAAGTAAGGTTACCTTATCAGCTGAATTTATTTCGTGAATGTATCATATTTTTACATATCCTGAATACAAGTATAGGCACAGTATCCCGAGGAGCCATCTCAAAGCCGTCGATGGCCCAGGGTCAGCCGGGGTGAGGCGAATTGCCTTATTTGGCCACCTTACACCCCGGCATTAGAGACCCGAGATGAGGTGCGGTTTTAGTCGGTTCCAGACCGATATAACTACACTCACTCTGGCCGGGCGCGGTGGTGGGGTAACCGTGGGGATTAAAAGCAAAAAAAAGAAACAAAAAAGACACAGTATAGGTGGAGATTTATATTTGTTTTAGATAAACATATGTATTTGACGGCCTCTGTGGCGTAGCGGTTGTGCATTCAGACAGGGGGCGCGGGTTCGATTCCCGCTCAGTGCAAATATTTGTATGCATGAATATGTCTATTTGCATTGGTCTGGGTGTTTCTATCTATAATATGTATGTATTTACAAAAAAAAAGTATATAAGTATGTTTATCCGTATTCTAGAACCCATAACACAAGCTAGTTAAACTATGCTTACTTTGGGTCTAGAAAGCGCTGTGTAGAATGTCATAGAATATTTATTTATTTATTTATTATAATATAATGTGAATCTCAGGAACGGCTCCAACGATTTTCATGAACTTTAGTATGGAGAGGGTTTGTAACGCAAAGTTGTTTTAACTATTTTCAAAATAACTACGGTCCCATGATATACTATTTAAAATACCTACGGTCGTTTCACAGAGTTTGTAATAACTAATGGACGAAATATCCAAAGATTAACTCACCTACGGTTTATTCAACTACAGTTAATTGAAATAATGGACGATTCACCTACTGTAGAGTTACCGGTTATCTGTTAGTTAAGAAATACACAAAAATACTAACATGTAATTAGGTCAAGTTGATGACCGCCCACCCAATACGGCCAAGTGATTCAAATTTAGAGTAGAATAGAGTGGAATGAACTGAATTGGAGCGAAGCGGACACGGGTAGATAGGTTAGGTCAGGTTAGACCATTGACCATTAACGTCAGATCGCTTCTATTGTTGGTGAATCATGTATGATTTACAGCAATGAGGCTGGCAATTAATTGATTAAGGGTCGTTGTCACCATAATGGAGTCTTAAGTCATGATGCCACCACGTGGATTATAAACGAAACGTCTCATTTTTTTAAGTCTTCTAGTAAGTACCGTGGGCTCTCATTGTGTGTTGTTAGTATTATCGTTAAATATAACATTCAACGCAAAGCAAATTGTTGGTAAGGTAACCAGTCGATCACAAGACTTTGGTAGGGTAGACCCAAGGAATGCTTGCTTAACTTCGTTATAAGGAATGACATGTGTGCCAGTGGTGTCTCCGCTAAAAACTCTTATGGTTTATACTTACAATTGGACCCGATAGGTGGCGGCGCAATCGAGTTATAGGACATTTTTCGTGAACAGAATATACTCTTACGAGGTCGATTCCTATAGTTATAAAAATGTCAATTATTTAAATTGAAACAAAAAGGTATGTTTGTACATTTGACTTGACATTAACCATTCCCACGTTCTAAATAACTAGCTATACCCGTGACTTCACCCGTAGAATTACAACTGGGTTTTAATTTTTTTTGTACAGAACCCTTATTCTTTAAAAAAAAAAGCCCATATTATGTGTACACCTTTTAATATTAGCTATCTACCAGTGAAAGTCAAAATCGGGAAAGTCGATACATAGATTGCTTAATTTAAGTAGAAAGAAAGACAGACAGACAGACAGATAGTTTAAAAAATCCGTTCCCGCAGGGGGAACGCACAGGTAGATTTCGTGAAGCAATTAATATTATTTTATATAGAGAACTACGGACTTTAAACAGTTAAATTAGTTTTTTCTCGAAAACGGTAACTTTTAGCGAAAAGCTTTTCAGACATTTATTTAAGACTTAAAAATGGCCTATCGATTAAAAATGTTTCCGACAGCAACAATGTTCACCGGTTAGAAGTAATGATTTTTTTCCAGAAAAAATTTGGTTTTTCACCCCCCCCCTTTTAGTTATAGTTTTAATCTTATAGGTTTATAATTAAAAGTTGTTGGTATTCATGTATACTATGGGATAAAATTAGAACGGTTCCAATATCTTTCATGGAACGTGAAATTTTGAGGAAAAACTGATTTCACAAAAAGTGAGGCCCGTCCCCTTAGGCCGGATTCCACCCGTTCACGATCTTAAACTAAGTTTACACCCAAGCAATTTTTGACCGCAGTTTGAAAGCGATCGGGGCAAAAATGCGACCGTGAGAGTGCCGCAAATTTTGGGAAGTGGAACCATACATACATACATATATATATATATAAACTTTTTGACCAGTGGTCATTTCGGACTCAGGGGGTCATAACTAGACCTCCTATGAAGATTTTTTTTTAAATTCGACAGTATTCAAGAAACCAATAGGTAGATCGATTTCATCGAAATCTACCTTTTTTTTTTTTTTTTTATCGTGCGGAAATCCCTTCGGATACCCCCCCGCGTGCCAGCGGGGGCGGTTATGTCGGGCTTGAACCGACTAAAACCGCACGCCGTCTCGGGTCTACAGACGCCGGGGTGTAAGGTTGCCCATAGAGCATATCCCTCGCACCCCGACTGACCCTGGGCCATCTCCGGTTTCGAGATGGCCCCCTCGGGTTTGGGAACCACGGTGTCCCCGTCTTGCCCCGGTTTGGGGGAGGGGCGCTAGTCGCCCCACCGTCCCGGCCTGCTTCTGCTGGGGTGACAGGTGGCCTCACCCGCCACCCCCAGGCCTGCGCTCATGGAGGACGGAGGTCGTTAAGCGACCTCCGGCGCCTGAGTTGCCTGCGACGCGCGGCGAGCAAGTTGCGGGCTCGGCGGACCGGGAGAGTTCTAAGTCTCTCCCGGGTGCGCTCCGCCACCTCCTTCGCGAGCATTATATGCTCGCAGAAGGAGGCGGCGGCGGCCCACGCGTTCGCGCTCCGCACCATTGCCGCAATCATGCTGCCGAGCGAGAGGACTCCCACCCCGATGGCTGCCACGAGGTCACGCCTCGGCGCCTCCCACGCCGGGCAGTCAGCCAGCGTGTGCAGCCCTGAGTCCTCGCTCGCGTCGCAGTGATGACACTCAGGCGTTGGCTCCTTCCTGATCCGATGCAGGTGGTCCCCGAAGCACCCCTTCCCGGAGATCACCTGCGTCAGTCGGTAGGAGAGGCTTCCGTGTCGCCTCTCGATTTCTCGAGGCTCGGGGTTCCATCCCTGCTCCCGCGCCTCCTTTCGCCACTGGTACAGTTGCGAAAGGGCTCTCGCTTCCAGGTCCCATGGCGGAGTTCCGGCAAGGAGACTCGCCGCCTCGAAGGAGATCGTGCGGTACCCTCGGATGACCCTGATGGCCAGAACTCGCTGCGGAGCGCGCAGCATCTGCACAGTTCTGGTCCTCAGGGCCTCCGCCCATATTGGGCACCCATACAGGGCCATGGACCGCACGATCCCCTCGTAGAGTCTCCTGCAGGAGTCATCGGGCCCCCTCATGTTGGGCAACAGCCGAGCCAGAGCAAGAGCTGTGCCCTTCAATTTGGGGGCCAGACTTCGGATGTGCTCTCCGAAGTCCCATCGGCCGTCGAGCACGAGCCCCAAATATTTCATTTGGGGCTTGATGCCGATGCGATTTCCTCCCACAATGAGACTGGATCCCTCGGGTGGCTTGCTCCGAGGCCCATGGAAGAACAGGGCCTCGGTTTTATGCAGGGCCAACTCGGGACCCAGCCGCCGGATCCGCCTAACGACTTGGGCAACCGCGGTCGTGGCCTTTCGGGTCGTTTCGCGGTACGTCGCCCCGTCATCGAAATCTACCTAAAATTGATTTTTTTTATGTAAGTACCGTGTCATATGCATTCATTAAAAAACTGTTAACGTAAAAAAAATAAGAAAAATATTTATTTTATTCTACGTTACAAACACCCACTTCAATTTTATTCATATCTATAGAGTAATAATGTGCGTATCCACATCAAAATGTGAATTGTTAATAATATTTAACCCCAAGGAGAAATCTGCACACATTGAATTTTTCCCAAGGGCAATAAACTAGACGACCGTTTTTCTTCTAAAGTCGGGATAGTTACTTTTGGTTGCGATTTTATTTTTATATTGGTCAATGTGACTTCACTTCGCCTGATGGGAAGCTAAAGGTGAAACCTGAAGAACGTGGACTGTTATTATAATAGATACCAATACTGCTACAATGGTGGCGTTCAGCTTGACGTGCGTTGGTAGAGAATTCGAAGTCAAAGAAAAGAGGTGCCGAGCCGCCTGGTCCTACGTGTAATTGTTTGCTCCATATGAGGGTGACACCCTGCACGTGTTATTCTGTATAAAAGAGCTCAATGGAACACTCGCCACGGCAGAGGTGTTAGTGTCACTACGATCTTCATCCAACTAAAAGTCATATACTACACTACACTGGTAAAAGTGTATTAATATAAAAATATTAAGTACGTATTTATTCCAATGCAGTTTACTATTGTATTGTGGCAGCTTTACGTGTTAGAGGCGATGAGATAACAATTTATCTAAGTGAAAATATATATTTGTCCCAACTGTGAACCAATGATGTTTACATATCAAATCATGCACATAGAATGTCACGTTCATATCTAAAAACCAAACAGTAGCACTATTCAGATACAGTTTTAGATGCGAAGCGTAATTACACACGTAGGTTCATTTTTCCATGTGGGCACTATGTCCTAGGTGGCTATGTCTGTTTTGATCGGACTGCAACCCTGCAACCTCTATGTGTTTTCAGAAGCGTACGCGAGACACAAGTACGCCTATACACCTGACATGCTCGTCTGATGAAGGGGCTGATCAGGTTAGATCAGTCCACCAATACTATTTTTATTCTTTTTCGTAGCCCCCAAGAACCACCCTTTCTCTCTGTTACTTATTGGCGGTTTTAGGGGTTGGTGGGGTGGAGGTTCATACCAGACCACGTGTCTTCTTCTCTGTCTTCATTCTACGTAAATCTCGGTTGGATCCTAAACTTGCCCTTTGGAACCCGGGATCCTCTCTCCTATTCTTTCTTCCTCTTCAAAATTTATTTGGTTTATCTTACATTTTACGGGAGCCTCTACTGATTTCAGAATTGAGCCTATTATCGGCTATCAGCTCGCCTGATATTATATGTGAAAATATAATTTGACAAATTAATGTAGGTTTTATTACATTTCTCCCTACTCCTTCGGGGATATTTAGGCACAATTTATAAATAAAAATAAAGTGTCGGAATATCTTTCAAGGCCTGGTTACCGTATGTTATTGTAGACAATAAGCATGACAATACTAGCGCAGTGTAGCTTGTCCTTGGTGAATCACATGTATGAGTACAATACGCTCGCACGAATGTTAAAAAATAAGAATGCGGACACAGTAGACTTCAAAATGGTTTAATAGAAAAATTGGATTTCCTATTACTCCTTATTGTCACATAAACGGTGAGTAAGCTTCAAACATGATGTACTGCTGTAAGTATATAGTAATTGTGTGTGTAAATTAGTTAACAAGAGTTACGTCGCTTTGATTAGTACTTCCCATTCGCACAGATTCTATTAGACCTTTGTGCTCACATCACGTTTACCAACAACGATGCGGCGACCCAGACCCGACTTACGTATGATGATCGACAAGCAACTTGACAAAGTACTCTAGCTGCGAAGAAACTGTTTTTAGTGTCTCTTTGATGGTTGTGCGGGGAGGCTTGCCTCAAAACTAATCACGGGCTCAAAATTCGCGTCATGAGTTGATCTGTCTTATTGATTTTTTGGTTGTTTTTTTACTTTTGCTCAAGAGTTTTGTCGGGACTAATACGCGTATAATATACTAGTAACTATTTTTTTTAAGTATTTCACTATTTTTTTATTCAATATAGGTACATACTAAATACGATATGATAATGATTCAGGGAATCATATCTATAATAATAATAATAGCCTTTAATTCCTAAACAACACGAGGTCCCTAAGTTCGGTGTGCCTATTGGCATAGGCCTCCTCCAATTCCTTCCAATGGATCCTGTCCCTTGCTACTCTCAACCAGAGTGGTCCCGCTGTCTGTTTCAAGTCATCTTCCCATCTCCTGACTTGACGGCATCGTATCTATAATAATTAATATTATATTTTATAGTGTTAACATTTATTCTCTTATACGCGGGATAGCCGCTTACAAACTCGGATACTCCTTTGCAACCACAAATCTGATTTCAACCAAATTTGGCATGGTCATAACGACAATCTAGGTGCATGTTTTGAGACCATAAAATTAAAAATCGGACATACCATTGAGGAATTATCACCGAAAAACAAATTTACCATTGAAACTAAAGGAAAAAGTTCGCTAGCGCAAAAATGTAATTCTTCAGATTTTGAAATAAAAAAGTTAATGCTCACTCAGATCAATTTTCATCATGAAGATCATGTCACAATGGAGTCCCTTCGAACAAATGTGCCCATCAGGCTAGCAGCGTTATGGTGTTATCACTACATAGTATAAAACAAAGTCGCTTTCGCTGTCCCTATATCCCTATGTCCCCATGTATGCTTAAATCTTTAAAACTACGCAACGGATTTTGATGCGGTTTTTTTTAACAGATAGATAGATAGATAGATACTCTTTATTGTACACCAACCAAAGGCTACAAATTACTAAGATACTTAGAAATAAACTTGTACAATGGGCGGCTTTATCGCAATTTGCGATCTCTTCCAGACAACCTTTAGATGGACTAGATTGCTAGAAATGGGTAGTTATAGTGGTGTACCGTACCTATTATAAATTATAATAATATTGCAACACATAAATACATAGCTATACCTATCTTGCGAGTATAAATGATAAAAATAATATATATAAATATATATATATATTATTTATACACAATTAATGATAAAAATAATGACGAAAAATAGAACATTGTTTTTAAAGCGTTAAGTAGTGCTCTTTGACGAGTTTTTGGAAAGTTGGTAATGACTGTGCTCGTCTGATAGATTCAGGCAGAGCATTCCACAGGCGTGCAGCTTGAATTGTGAAGGATTTGTCGTAAAAGGTTGTGGCATGCTGCTGAATTTCCAGAGTTAAATTTTCCGAA
Source organism: Cybosia mesomella (assembly GCA_946251805.1). Taxonomy (NCBI): domain Eukaryota; kingdom Metazoa; phylum Arthropoda; class Insecta; order Lepidoptera; family Erebidae; genus Cybosia; species Cybosia mesomella. The sequence continues at coordinate 18,784,768 of OX276390.1, read as the reverse complement.
GATCTCAAGTATCTCGTATGAGTGTCGTGCATAAATTTAAAGCGATTTTTAAGATGGAGAGGAGCAGCAGGGTGAAACAAGATATTGAAGAGAAGAGAGAGTATATGAGTATTCCGGCGAAGGCGGATTGGCAACCACTTGAGTTTAATACGAAATTCGGAAATGTGATCAAATTTGCGCAAGCCAAAAATGAATCTTATACAGAAGTTTTAGAGTGATTGAAGAGGAAGGTTTATATGTATAATAACATCCATTGCACCCGTGCGAAGCCGGGGCGGATCGCTAGTGTTAAATAATATTATCGTCATAGTAGGAATGTATTTATGCATCATAATCATATATTTTTGTATACATAACTATGTGAGTACGTATCTATATTGTTAATATTGATAAATATAATAGACAAATTAATTTGATGATGTAGGACACTATTATGATGAAAAATGTTTCTATACGTGAAATGATATTGGCACTGTTTATATTATTCTTACACACAGCAACAGTCCAGAGTTGTATTTCGGTACTGGTTGGAGATGAAAAAGTCGGAAAGCGTACCCTTTTTTTTTTCGTGATCCATATAACGAGGCAGGCTGATCATAACATACTGACGCGAACGAGTGGCACTAAGTTGAAACGACACGACATCCTCGCCCGTAAAACTTAATATAATTGTATTGAAACTCTGAATAGGATTGCCGATCGACTCGCAGAATAATTATAATATTATAATAAGCAAGTAGTACGAGCTAGCTGAAGACTTCAATCATACCACCGTAAACAACGTAACGCAACGTAACTGGCGCATTTTTAGAGTTTCGTACGCTTTTTTTTTCGTGCGTAAGTCCCCTCGGATACCCCCCGCCGGCCAGCGGGGGCGGTTATGTCGGGCTTGAACCGACTAAAACCGCACGCCGTCTCGGGTCTTCAGACGCCGGGGTGTAAGGTTGCCCATAGAGCATATCCCTCGCACCCCGCCTGACCCTCGGCCATCTCCGGTTTCGAGATGGCCCCCTCGGGTTTGGGAACCACGGTGTCCCCGTCTTGCCCCGGTTTAGGGGAGGGGCGCTAGTCGCCCCACCGTCCCGGCCTGCTTCTGCTGGGGTGACAGGTGGCCTCACCTGCCACCCCCAGGCCTGCGCTCATGGAGGACGGAGGTCGTTAGGCGACCTCCGGCGCCTGAGTCGCCTGCGACGCGCATGTTGCGGGCTCGGCGGGTCGGAAAGCGTACCCCCGGGCTCTGAGGTGGAAGCTTCGGAAACAACCGAGACAAGTATGATGATAATGATAAATAATTACAATATTCTGATCTTAATGGGACCATGTTTTGCAAAAATGTTCCAACCAACAATTTCATAATTTTTGAGATAAATATGCCATCGTATACAGAAAAAGTGACTTTATATACTGACAGTGTAAGATCAAAATCCAACCACTCCCAATATTAAAAAAAGCTGTCAAAGTTGAGGATCGTTTTGACCATTATATGGAAGTGATAATTTATTTATTTGAAAAAACGATTCATTCTACTTGAATCATATTCTTAATGATTATAAATTCATACACATACTGCAAAAATGATTCAAAATGTTGTAATTATGAGATTTTATTACACATTGCAAAGTAATGTTTCTACAAAAACGGTTCATGTGATATGGATCATGATTGCGATGTTAAAATTTATTTGCAAAAACGATTCATTGTACTTGAATCATTTTCTTTAAGATTATAAATTCATACACAAACTACAAAAATGATTCAAAATGTTGTAATTGTGGGATTTTATAACACATTGCAAAGAAATGTTTCTACAAAAACGGTTCATGTGACGTGGATCATGATTGCGATGTTAAAAATTATTCCAGGTCAAGGTGTAAAATGATTCAGAGGACTTGGATCATTATTGCAATATTTAAAATGTTAGTTACATTCTAATCAAAGTGATTCATTCATATTGAAACATTATTGAAGAATTAAAAATAGAAAAACAGTTCCGACGAACAAGGTCTATGGCATTTTGAATCACTATCGCAATAATAAGTTTTATAAGTTTTATAATATAAAAACCTAACAAAATAAGCACGTTTTTACCAATACATTTTTATCGTTTAATATGAGTAGGTCAAAACATAAAAATAGCTAGTAATTCAGTTAGGTAGGAGTATTTACTTTAATTCATTATAATTACAAAATAAAGCGAATAAGTGTATGTCGCGATATGTTTTGTAAGACTTTACAAGTAACTCCCCAAAAAATCACGGTTAGTCTTAAAAAAATGCGTGACGGGGCCAATATAAAAGATGAAAGAGAAAAATCTGGTGGATGGAATAAACTAGAAAAGGAACATTTTGATTTTATTGTTGAAATTATTCAGAAACTACCAAAATATATATCCCACTATTTACGTGGTAAAAATGATGATGTGAAATATTTGCAACCGGGGATGACTGTAAGAAAAACTTATGATTTGTATATAAAGATAAATATCGATCAGAGGCAAACTGTGTCTCATTTAATACTGTCCAAAAATTTTTTACAGAGAAATTTAATTTAAGATGCAAAGGTCTTAAAAAAGACACTTGTAATAGGTGCGATTCCTTCACAATAAAGTTAAATGATACAGTAAATTCATCAAAAAAAGAGGAAATACAATTAGAAAAAGAGAAACATTTAAAAAAGGCCCAATGTTTGAGAAATCAAATGAATCAAGACTTTGAAAAGGCAAGAGCTTGCAAAGAAATTGAATGTATGACATTTGATCTAGAAAAAACATTACCTTTACCTAGGATACCCACAAATGTTATATTTTACAAACGACAGCTTTGGATATACAATTTTGGAGTTCATTCGGCTTCTAATGATGTAGGACATTGTTTCGTATGGGCGGAGGGTGAGGCTGGCCGTGGTGCGTAGGAAGTTGGGTCTTGCCTCATCAGTTATATCAAAAATGAGTTACCATCAGATGTCACACAATTAATTTTATGGAGTGACTGTGCTGGTAGCCAAAATAGAAATATAAAAGTAGTTTTAATGCTAAAGGCTATTCTTAACAGTCACCCAAATTTAAAAACCATTTCCTTTAGATTTCTAGAATCGGGTCACACTTTTCTACCTAATGATAATGATTTTGCTAAAATAGAAACTCGTTTAAAACAACACCAACGGATTTATACTATTGAAGAATATATGGAAGTCATGAAGAATTGTAAAAAAGTTAACCCACTAAAAGTACACAAAATGAAAAATATTGATTTTGTAGGTTGCAAAGACTTGGAGAAGAAAATTGTAAATAGAAAGATATTTACAGATAAATCAAAGGTGAATTGGTTGATAACTAAATAAATTTTATTAAAAAAGGAACAACTTTACAGTATTTACATGAGAACTACTTTGGAAGAACTGTATAAAGAATTGAATTTGCAAAAGAAAATGAAAGGTAATATAATATATGAAATATCAGATAAAGACTTAATTCCATTGTGGCCAATTGGTAAAGAAATAAACCAGAACAAGCTTAACGATTTAGAATCTATTTACCATTTAATTCCTGCTGATTGTATTATTGTATGTATTATTGTAGAGAATAATTATTATTGTAGAGTTCAATTATTACAGCAGTGGTATATCGCTTATAGTTGTGTTATTTATTCATATAAGATCAGCCGTATTTTATTATTAGATACGAGACGAGACCGAGACGTATAATATATCGGCGAATTGTTTTGCAAAAATATTCCAATCGACACCAAACCCATTTCGAGATATTTGACTTTTTAGATAAATACGATATTTCTTCCATCAGGCTTATTAAGGCGTAGCTTTTGTTGCATGGATGGGTACTTAATTATTGCTACTATAATAAACTAGACAGCAGTGGTATATCGCTTATAGTTGTGTTATTTATTCATATAAGATCAGCCGTATTTTATTATTAGATACGAGACGAGACCGAGACGTATAATATATCGGCGAATTTCGAATTTCTGGGATGTATCCAGGTAGCTCAGTTGGTCAGAGTGTTCTCCCTGTAATGAACTGGTCGCGGATTCAAGTCCCGTCCTAGATGTTTACTTTTTCCGAACTAAATCTATAATATGCTTAGCTCATTAATATGATATTTTTGTTAGGTACACTGTTTTACTGCAATATATGAAACAACCAACAGCTTAGCCTTCCCGTGAACTTGGCCGCCAAATTGCAACCAAATTGTCGGGAACAGTGTTTTTTACACTGTGCGGGACATTTGATTTATATACATAAAAATTAATCACCGAAATGTATGTACGCGCAGAATTTCCGAACGACTGGATCAAATTGGAAAATTCTTTTTTTAGTGTTCTTTATTGTCCGGACAAGGTTTGTATGAAAGAAAAAAATTGGAAAGTCCACAGGTAAGGTACTTTTATTGCAGCGGCGTGAAGCAGGGCGCGCAGCTAGTATACAATAACGAAGTAACTCGCGAAACATAGTTTTATTCCAATGTGAAGAATTTGCGGAACGTTCATATTTTAGAGAATAAATATAATTGAGTTAATACTCAATTATATTAATTCTCTAAAATATTGTTTAAATTATATGAATAAGTAAAGTAATCAATAACTCAACTGCAATAAAGTCAATTTATTAAGCTATGTTTCGGAAGTTTACGCGAATATCAGACATTGTAATTAAACTACTGTGGTGCACGTAACGGACTGCCGAGATGAGGTCTCGAGTTCGATCCCCAGTCGCCCCGGGCACACACCTCTGACTTTTCGTAGTTACGTGTGTATTAAAAATGTTGATTATCGCTCGCTTAGTAATGTGCCCGGTAGATGGCAATAGGCTCGCCCCCTATTACATTGGGACCTAAACATAACTGGCGAATCGTGGGTGTGCAATACACCTCTGCCTACCCCTTCGGGGATACAGGCGTGAAGTTATGTTGTTATGTTTATTACGGATTTTATCGTGATTTATTTGGTCGATTTATTATGGCGGTACAATCGGTTTTATTTTCTGTAAAAGGACCGAAACTATTTTGACAGCAGACGACTCATTTGCAATTCATAAACCGAAAGAAAATAATTAGGTCCCGCCTGTTACGGTCTTATTAGGGCATTGCTTAATAAGTTAAAAATAATAACAGACAGACAAAAATACCTAGTTTTATTTCAAAGCTTAATTACCTAAGTAGGTAGAAGGTCGACGTACAGTCAGTACTCGGCAGTTTCTCTGTCAACAGTATATTGAAGTGTCGACCATCAAATAGATAATTACGTGAGAAACAATGGGGATACAGATGCAACACGCTAGTCAATGACCCTAGATGTAAAAGATAAATATAGGTACTGTTAATAGGTTTAATTTCTTGTAAGTATGTTGTTTAATTTAGAGATTACATACATGTTTTAAACAACTACTAGCTGTGCCCGTGATTTCGTCGGTGCGTATTTCGATGTGGGTTTAATATTTTTTGCGCAGAACCCCAATACTTTTTCAAAAATAAAAGTAACCTATGTTACATCTTATAATATTAGCTATCTGCCAACTATTGCGTCAATATCGGCCCAGTCGTTCCCGAGATTACTTAATTTGAAAACAGACAAAATTTTAAAAATTGTACTTTTGTTATAAGTATCGTGAATATATTCATATGTAGTCATTAAACATCAGTTATTTTCATATTACAAACAGGCATTCCAATTTTACCAATTATTATTCGTAATAAAAATAAATAAAATCAATACCGCGGTAGCCTAGTGGTATGGGTAATGGACTGCTGAGACGAGGTCTCGGGTTCGATCCCAGGTTTTACCATGGCACACACCAATGACTTTTCGATGCTTTTCGAAGTTATGTGTGTATTTATCGCAGGTTTATAAGTGCCCGGTTAATGGCAATAGGCTCGCCACCTATTACATTGGGACCTAAACATAAACTGGCGAAATGTGGGTGCTAGCACCTCTGCCTACCCCTTCGGGGATATAGGCGTGAGTTTATGATATGATGATGATGATTATTCGTAATAATCTGTGAAGAATAAAGGATAGATGAGGCCACTATAGGCCACTCCCTCTGAGTGTATATTACTAAATTGTGACAATTGCGAAATCCTCGGGAGTCGGGAGGCGTCTGTAGACCCGAGACGGCGTGCGGTTTTAGTCAGTTCAAGCCCATAACCACCCCCGCTGGCCGGCGGAGGGGTATCAGAGGGGATTTCCGCACGAAAAATAATAATAAAAGGTACACACACTATGATAATGTAAATGTAAATTGGCATATCCATGCCATAAATTGGAATCTCTGATTTTGAGATTTTGTTTTGGGAACCACGGTGTCCACGTCTTGCCCCCGGAAAAAGGAGGAGGGGGGGGGGGCGAGCAACGCGCCACCGCCCCAGCCTGCTTCTGCTAGGGTGACAGGCGGCTCCACCTGTCACCCGCAGCGCAGGCCTGCGTTCATAGAGGGCGGTGGTCGTGAAGCGACCTCCGATGTCAGAGTCGCCTTCGCGCATGACGGGCTCTGCGGATCGGGAGAGACCTGAGTTAGTCTCGGACACGCCCCTTTTCGCCCGTCCCTTTTCGAGCATTACTTGCTCGCAGTAGGAGGCGGTGGCAGCCCATACGCTTGCACTCCGCTCCATTGCCATGAGCAAGACGCCAAGCCCGAGGACTCCTACTCAGAGGGCCGCCACGAGGGCCCGCATTAGCGCCTCTCACGCCGGGCACTCTGCCTGTGTGGGCAGCCCTGAGTCCTCGCTTGAATCATAATGATGGCATTCAGACGTTGGCTCCTTCCTGATCTGACGAGACAGGTGGTCCCCGAAGCTCCCCTTCCCAGAGATCACCTACGTCAGCCAGTACGAGAGGCTCCCGAGTCCCGTCTCTAGACTGTCCTCCATGATGGGCCTTACTGTAGCTGCTACGGTGTGCCCTCTGTGCCTGCATTTTTATTTATTTTTATTAATACATAGAGAAGTTAGTAATGTGGCCCAATACTTGGTTTTTGAGCCTTATAAATCGACTAAGTAAGTTAAAGTGTACGTCCGTACGTGAAATAACAACAGAATAATTAAAATATACTTACCAGGTTTTAACTATTGCAATATTCAATTGCCTTTCATTTGATCAGGATCCCATTTTTACTTTTCTTGCAAGATAGGGACAGCAGACTTATTCATGGCATCTGAATATTACTTTTTAGGGTTCCGTTGCCAAATGGCAAAAAACGGAACCCTTATAGATTCGTCATGTCTGTCTGTCTGTCTGTCCGTATGTCACATCCACTTTTTTCCGAAACTATAAGAACTATGCTGTTGAAACTTGGTAAGCAGATGTATTATATAAAAAAATAATAATATATAATATATAGAAAAAAACAATAAGTTTTGTGGGCTCCCCATACTTAGAACTGAAATTCAAAAATTTCTATATTTGGATATCTTTTTTTTTTTTTTTTTTCGTGCGGAAATCCCTTCGGATACCCCCCCGCCGGCCAGCGGGGGTGGTTATGTCGGGCTTGAACCGACTAAAACTGCACGCCGTCTTGGGTCTACAGACGCCGGGGTGTAAGGTTGCCCATAGAGCATATCCCTCGCACCCCGACTGACCTTGGGCCATCTCCGGTTTCGAGATGGCCCCCTCGGGTTTGGGAACCACGGTGTCCCCGTCTGGCTCCGGTTTGGGGGAGGGGCGCTAGTCACGCCACCGTCCCGGCCTGCTTCTGCTGGGGTGACAGGCGGCCTCACCTGCCACCCCCAGGCCTGCGCTCATGGAGGACGGAGGTCGTTAAGCGACCTCCGGCGCCTGAGTCGCCTGTGACGCGCGACGAGCATGTTGCGGACTCGGCGGGCCGGGAGAGTTCGGAACCTCTCCCGGGCGCGCTCCGCCATCTCCTTCGCGAGCATCACATGCTCGCAGAAGGAGGTGGCGGCGGCCCACGCGCTCGCGCTGCGCACCATTGCCGCAATCATGCTGCCGAGCGAGAGCACTCCCACCCCGATGGCTGCCACAAGGTCACGCCTCGGCGCCTCCCACGCCGGGCAGTCCGTCAGCGTGTGCAGCCCTGAGTCCTCGCTCGCGTCACAGTGATGACACTCAGGCGTTGGCTCCTTCCTGATCCGATGCAGGTGGTCCCCGAAGCACCCCTTCCCGGAGATCACCTGCATCAGTCGGTACGAGAGGCTTCCGTGTCGCCTCTCTAGCCAATCCTCCATGATGGGCCTTACCGCCGCTATTGCGGCGTGCCCTGCGCTTGGTCGCCCAAGTTGTTCCTTCACTTCCACCACGATGGCCTGGCGGAGCTGGAACTGCACGGCCTCGATTTCTCGATGCTCGGGGTTCCGTCCCTGCTCCCGCGCCTCCTTTCGCCACTGGTACAGTTGCGAAAGGGCACTCGCCTCCAGGTCCCATGGCGGAGTTCCGGCAAGGAGACTCGCCACCTCGAAGGAGATCGTGCGGTACCCGCTGATGACCCTGATGGCCATCACTCGCTGTGCGCCAGAGCGAGAGCTGTGCCCTTCAGTTTGGGGGCCAGACTTCGGATGTGCTCTCCGAAGTCCCATCGGCCGTCGAGCACGAGCCCCAAATATTTCATTTGGGGCTTGATGCCGATGCGATTACCTCCCACGACGAGACTGGATCCCTCAGGTGGCTTGCTCCGAGGTCCATGAAAGAACAGGGCCTCGGTTTTATGCAGAACCACCTCGAGACACAGCCGCCGGATCCGCTCCACGACTTGGGGAACCGCGGTCGTGGCCTTCAGGGTCGCTTCGCGGTACGTCGCTCCGCATGCCGTCACGAGCGTGTCGTCCGCGTAGCACGTGACGGCGGCACCATCTGCGAGCTCACCGCGAAGCACCCAGTCGTATCCGATGTTCCACAGGAGCGGCCCCAGGACCGATCCCTGCGGAACACCGCACGACATGTCACGCCGGCCGAGACCGGTCACGGTTGGGTAGAAGACGGCTCTCTCCGTCAAATACGCCTCGACTATGCGGCGGAGGTAGAGAGGCACTTCGTGATACACGAGCGCCTCCCTAATGCAACTCCAGGTCAAGGTGTTGAACGCGTTGGCGATGTCCAGGGACACCGCCAGCATCACCTCACCCCGGGCTACTGCATCCTCCGCCAGAGCCCTCACGCGCATGATGCTATCCACGGTGGAGCGCCTCTGGAAGAAGCCATATTGGCCATCCGCCAGGTCCGGCCCCACTCTTGAGAGGTGCTCGACGAGGCGCTTCGCAATTACTCTGTCAAAGAGCTTCCACACCACGTCGAGCAACACTATGGGCCGGTAGGCGGACGGCGAGTCCGCTGGGGGCCCCTCCTTTTGGATGAAGACTAGTTTCCCTGTCTTCCACAATTTCGGAAACTGACCCCGCTCCAAACATGCGCTGAGAAGCTCTCTCAGTCGGGGCTCGAGAGCATCGTCGACTAGAGCTAGGACCCACGCTCGGCCTGAAATACCGTCGGGTCCCGGGGCGGTGCGTTTGGCTCTCAGCCTTCTCACCGCCAGCTCTAGTTCTACCCAAGTGACCTCAGGGCACGTCGTCGTCAACCACGTCGGGCACCATTGGCAACCGAGGCGGAGTCATCTGCGGTGGAACATGTTCCACCACCCGCGCTGGGAACAGGGAGCTAACAACTCCTCCGAGCAGCTCCGGCTGGAGACACTGTGTCAACGGCGGGGCCTTGGGGCGCAGTTTTCCCCTTACCATTAGGTAGGGCCGCCCCCAAGGGTCCCGCTCCAGCCTCTCCAGCAGTTCGCAGCGGGCCGCCTTTTTGGCCCTCCTTATCTCTGCTCGGAGGGCACCTCTGGCCTCCCTGTATCCCTCGAACAACTCCGCCTCTCGGGCCTCCGCATCTGCGGGGCGGCGACGCCTCCTACGAAATTGGGCCCACCGGCGGTGCGTGATCACGAAGGCCCGTCTGAGCCTCGCGATCTCCGACGACCACCAGTAGACCCGACCCATTGGATTATATATATATGGATATCTAACTTCCAAAGTGGTAAAATGTGTGTGTAACTGTAACTTAACCCCCCCCTGTAACTTCTAAACTAAGGGAATGATAAAACTAAAAAAAATATATGATGTAGATTACCATGTAAACTTCCACCGACAATTGGTTTGAACGAGATCTAGTAAGTTTTCTTTTTAATACGTTATAAATCGTAAATCGCAATTTACCTTTCATTCAACTCAAATCAACTCAAATATAAAAAATTTACTTGCTGCTACGGAACCCTTCATGGGCGAGTCCGACTCGCACTTAGCCGGTTTGCGAATCTTTCTGTTAAATTAATTGTGATAGGCCCTATTCGGAGTTAGTAAAACATATTTTTTACTGTTTTTAGAGATCTCGGCCCCATATAGGGCCCTAAGTTATGTTCAAATAATTACAACATAATTTACTTACGCAAGATATTTACTCATATAATGTCTACTACCGTCTTGGAGAACGTATAGTGCATTGAGGGTCAAGACTATTCAAGAGTTATGCCAAAAAGTTCTCTCGATGGTATAAATATGCCCAAGGCTAGCACCGGTTTGTTATTGATTGTGCAGTGATATCGAGAATGTTCGTTGTATTTAAAGATAATATAGTGAAAGAAAAACAAACCCTGCTCTGAAAACTAAATATATTATATAAGATATTACATACCGAAATCGTTATTAGCAAGTACTAGTGTGTATGTGAGCAGTACATAAGCAAGAACGATGGTTCACCTAGAGGTCTTAGTTAGTTTAAAAAATATTGTCATGGAATAGGTGCCTAAATAAAAAAATTGTGCTATTCCATATGACGCAGCCATCTGGTTAAACTAGCCAGTTAATAGGCCGTTCATTAAACAGTGGCATCCAATCAAATGGCTGAAGAAAAACTAGCCAAGTCATTAAGCAAAACGTTTAACCAGATAGCTGAGCGTCAGACAAGAGGCCTGCAATGCAGAGGAATTCCATGACGCATTTTAACTTAGGTAGAGATTTTCGTTTCCTTGCTTTGTTATAATTATTTATAATAGTCTGAAGATCAAAATTTGATACAATTAAATTTTTAAGCATTTTGTATGCTTACTTTTTTCTAAAGATTTTTAGATCGGAAAAAGAGATTGTTTTTGTTTAGAGTTGATTTTGATAGTTTATAATTATATGACTACGTTACTCCTCTATCTTTTCCTATTACACCAATAACTACCCAATATACGATTTAGCTCATTTAAAATTCATGTCCATCCAAAGGTTGCCTGTAAGATATTGCTTTTAGCGATAAGGCCGCCATTTGTACATGTATTGTTTAAGTTTCCATATATGTATATTCTGATTGGTGTACAATAAAGTTTATATCTATCTATCTATCTATCTAGGTGACGTTTTAGTCAATAAAATATATACGACAAAATAAAATTACTGGCCACCATTGTGTACCTTTTTTTTTTTTTTTTTCGTGCGGAAATCCCCTCGGATACCCCCCCGCCGGCCAGCGGGGGTGGTTATGTCGGGCTTGAACCGACTAAAACCGCACGCCGTCTCGGGTCTGCAGACGCCAACATCGTGTACCTCTTTAAGAAGTTTGTAGACAGTTTTTTTTTTATATTTTGGACCCGTCAATTTGAATTAAAATTATAAACGGGATATTTACAATGTTTATTATCTTTTTCGAGAATCCGATATTTTTGTGGGAGCTCCTATATACTGCGCCAGACCAAACGTACTGTCTCAAGCCGGATCAAGGAGCACATCAGGGCGGTCAAAAACAACGAGCCGCAGAAATCGGCTATCGCTCAACATCTTTTAGAGGAGGGGACGAATCACTGGATTGAGTTACATAACCCTCAGATTCTCTCGACAGAAAGCCACTACATACCCAGAATGGTGAAAGAAGAAATTGAAATTAAAAAGTACAAGAACTTCAACCGGGAGGATGGGCTTCAACTGTCGAGTGTCTGGCATCCAGGGATCCGTATGTTCACAAGGCCCAAACAAACTGCAATTCCAAAAACCGCGCGAGCCGATACTGTGCGTGTTGTGTGTCGTGAACGTGATCGAGTACGTAGTGAGAACGCGGACAGTGGTAGTGGTGACGCGCGTCAGAAAAGAGTGAGAAAGAGGGTAGACCGATACGGTTTGCCGAGTAACAACTAGCTTGCAGAACTTTAGTACATCCGTGATCATGGCACTTGTAACAGTGCCGAAATATCGGATTCTCGAAAAAGATAATAAACATGGTAAATATCCCGTTTATAATTTTAATGTAAATGACCATGACAATCTAAAATCATACCTAGTCAGGTCATAAGTATTGTCACACAGTAAAAACTTTTCTTTTAGAATGCTGGCCACAAAAAAGTTTATTGAATTCGAATCTCGAATTTGTTCATGAAAATAAAAATGTATACTTTTTAGAATTTTACTCATTTTTAAATATGGAGTGGACGCTTAAAGAAGACCGTGTTGCAGTTATTGCGTTGCATCGTTGCGGTTACGCACCAATTCAAGTTTTTGACATACTGAAAAATTTGAATATAACCAAAAGATTCATTTATCGTACCATCAAACGATACAATGAAGACTCTAGTGTAGATGACAGGTCAAGAAGTGGTTGCCCTCGGTCTGTTAGGACTCCAGCAGTGATAAAAGCTGTGAAGGCGCGAATTCAAAGAAATCCCAAACGTAAGCAGAAACTGTTGGCCCTTCACATGGGGTTAAGCAGAACCACGGTGAAAAGGGTGTTAAATGAAGACTTAGGGCTTCGGGCATATCGAAGAAAAACAGGACATCATTTAAATGCTCGTCTAATGGACCTGAGACTGAAGAGATGCCGCGCTTTGTTGAAGCGGTACGCGGGAAAAAAATATCGGGAAATTCTTTTTTCGTTTGAAAAATTTTTTACCGTAGAAGAGAGCTACAACAAACAAAATGATAAGGTGTACGCACACAGTAGTGAAGAAGCGAGCAACCGTATTCCGCGTGTCCAACGAGGTCATTTTCCATCCTCGCTCATGGTATGGTTGGGAGTTTCTTATTGGGGCTTAACAGAGGTACATTTTTGTGAGAAAGGTGTAAAAACGAATGCAGTTGTGTATCAAAATACAGTCCTGACGAACCTTGTGAAACCTGTTTCTCATACCATGTTCAATAACAGGCACTGGGTATTCCAACAAGATTCGGCGCCAGCTCATAGAGCGAAGAGCACACAAGACTGGCTGGCGGCGCGTGAAATCGACTTCATCCGGCACGAAGACTGGCCCTCCTCCAGTCCAGATTTGAGTCCGTTAGATTACAAGATATGGCAACACTTGGAGGAAAAGGCGTGCTCAAAGCCTCATCCCAATTTGGAGTCACTCAAGACATCCTTGATTAAGGCAGCCGCCGATATTGACATGGACCTCGTTCGTACTGCGATAGACGACTGGCCGCGCAGATTGAAGGCCTGTATTCAAAATCACGGAAGTCATTTTGAATAAACTTTATTGTCATAAGAATCTATGTTTTGTTAAGTTCATTTTGGTATATAAATGGTTACATAATTAATAAACTTGTTTCAATTATTTTATATTAAACATGGGACAGAATTTATGACCTGACTGTGTATATACGTCAATTTGACTTCACCTCGCTGATGGTAAGCTGAAGGTAAAGTCTCAGGGTCACCATTACATACACGTACCATTTTAACAATGGTGGCACTCAGCTTGACGGCCTCATCAGAAGAGGATTGTCGTCGCAGCACCGCGTGACATCAACCGGTCCCACTAGTGCTGCGACCACAATCCCCTTGCCCGGCTATGCACTTGCTGACCCCTGAACGCAATCAAACCGAAATTGGATTACTATAGAGGGTTTTTCGCAATCGTACCCGGCCGAATTTTGTAACAAATTTGTGTCATCAAATTTCTACCACCAGTAAAAAAAAAGTAATTTAACGGTTTAAAACTTTATGCTTTGAAATTTTGTGATATAATTTGTCACCACCAGGTTAGGGGAACTCTATGTTAATTCGGATCTTCAGGTGATTACCTGTAACTATTAGAATAAATGATTAAACACTGGAATTATGGCTATTGCTCAATTTCTTATTAATCAACTTCCGTTTATTTTTTACCGATGACGTACGTTAGGACGATTTAATTAACCGCTTGTAAGGCAGTTCAAAGTTTGAATATTCTAAAATGGAAATTAAACAAAGCGCATCTATTAATGAAAAAAGTGACGAAGAAATAGCGAAAGAAAATGAGTGAGTACTTTATAAATATATTGGCGATGATGGTTCTGGTAATAATGATGGTGAAAAAGCCGTTGAAATTATTGATGGAAGTTGATTTTTCTGAGAGATAAACTTTTTATAAACCTAACCGAGGTCTCACGAAGGGTGCAAGGTTATTTTAATTCTAGGACCGGTTGTAGTTTATAAATGTTATGATAGGTATTTACTTTAATTGTATCGTGTGCAAGTATTTATGCCTCAATGCCAATTGCGTGAGCTTGCTGACGCAGTTTGTATCATTAAGTTTTCAAAATGTCAAATGTTTAAGAACTAATTACGAGAATTCTGATCATAATATCATAGAGGAACAAATTCGCTGAATTCCAAATGTAACAATCGATCATCTAACAATCTAAACTAAAAATACTTTTAGTTCCTTTAAATAAACAAATAATTCTTCGTAACTAGTGTTGTAGAAACTTCTACGTTATGATTAGATGTTATTTTATATACCAAGATTATGTATCTAACACTGACACTATTAATATTATTTAATTAACTTATGCTTTGATTTATCTCCGCTGTTGCGGTTTTTATTGACCTTATAAGCTAGAACTTGTATTAACGTAATAAGGGATTTATCTCATTTAAAATTACATTGCTAAGTTAAGTTTTCCTTAAAGAATCGACTTTACGATGATATTAGCAACCCACCCCGGCTTCTTAATTATAAAGTGAAAACCATAGTTCCTTACTTTTAGCATATGCGGACTTTTTTGGGTTCGGTAATAACGAGTCCCTCCCCAAACCGGGGCAAGACGGGGAACCGTGGTTCCCAAACCCTGTGGGGGCCATCTCGAAACCGGAGATGGCCCAGGGTCAGTCGGGGTGCGAGGGATATGCTCTATGGGCATCCTTACACCCCGCCGTTTTAAGACCCGAGACGGCGTGCGATTTTAGTCGGTTCAAGCCCGACATAACCGCTCCCGCTGGCCGGTGGGGGGGTATACAAAGGGATTTCCGCACGAAAAAAAAGAAGGTACATAAAACTATAGCGCAAAACTTGAAAACGGTTTCACCAATTTGGATGATTCCTGTTTTGATGGTCAAGGTTTATATCTATCTAAGAACATTTTGAGTTTATCGATCGAAGAGAATATACATAATTATATAAGAAATTGTATGCGCTTATAGTCCGGTCAGTCTAGACCAAAAAATGAGAGTGAAGTACATAAAGTCCCAACAAGCTGGAAATCAGTAAAATTGTTCAAAACATAATTATAAATAATATTTAATAGTTCCCCATCATTATAAATAATATTTAATAGTTCCCCATCATTCCCGTGTATGGTAATGGTATTTTTTTTAATTTAAAGTCAAAAGTCAAAAAAGTGAGTTTTTCGCGATTTAGAGCAAAACGGTCAGTTTTATCATAAAAGTACCTTAGACTAAATTGTAGATCATAAAATTGTCCATAAAAAATGTTTGAATACTTTTTTCCTACGAGCCACCGTTTCTGAGATATAACGATTTAAAAAGTTATAAAAGTTGTTATCGTCATAATATGCATGAGTACGCCACGGATATACATCTCTAGAGTTGTTATATATGATATGTATATTATATATATAGGATTCAAGCCGTAGCCCCACCACTCACTTTCACGCAATCACTACTTCGTTCCATCTATTCCATTTAGTTCAACTCAAATTTCAACTCGTTGAACTAATTGGAATATTTTTTCCATTTAGTTCAACTTTTTACAAATTTTATTTAAGTTGAACTAATTGGAATATTTTTTCCATTTAGTGCAACTTTTTACAAATTTTATTAAAGTTGAACTAATTGGGATATTTTTCCAATATCTTAATAAGTTGTATGTGCCCAGTGCATATCTAATACATGATTATAACCTAGACCTAGATAACCTTTTTAGAAGACTGTTATATAAACTTTGAAGCATAGACTTATTATATACTAGGGTAGTATTATAAGTTTGTTTTATTGTTTACAAGTACGTTTAAACGAGCAATTCTTGCATCATTCATCATCATCGTAGCGTTAATCTTGGTTACGTCCCAAGCTGACGCTTCGACGCCCGGGGTCCGCTTTCCTACTTTCATTCCTCCTCTCGCACGGTCTTCGACATCCTTGGTAGTAGACCATTGGCACGCATATCATCCTTTGCATAGCCAGACACTTGCTTCCCCCTTAGTTTGCCGATCGACGTAAGACATACTAGCGGAGGCGACTCTCATACAGGTTGTCTGCAATATCACGGACATGAAAACTTCAAGCTTCACCGGCATTTTGTGGTCACAATGATATCAGTCGTCTCACGCCACTTGACCTACGCAGCATGAACATGTGGCTTGATCTAGTAATCGATGCCCCTGACCGCATAGAATACAGATCCCCTTGAATACTGAATACTGGTCCCTGAACTTGTATATATAATATAATCAGAATCTCGGCAACGGCTGCACAGATTTTCATGAAATTTAGCATACAGGGGGTTTCGGGAGTGATTAATCGATCTAGCTAGTTTTTAATTTTTGGAGAATGTTTTTTTTAATACCGAGCAAATCTTGGTCATCCCAGTTCTACCTACTGAATAAGCAAGGTAACTTTATACCTCACCTATATATTATATCTGGTATAATAACTGTTTCTCTATTTATAGAAAGTTTACGTTCGACTCATTGATATGAGTATTATAAGTTTGCGGTGTGTGTTTATTAAATTTTAGTTATATATACAGCATTTTACTAGTTGAACAAATTGGAAAAATATCCCAATTAGTTCAACTTTAATAAAATTTGTAAAAAGTTGCACTAAATGGAAAAAATATCCCAATTAGTTCAACTTTAATAAAATTTGTAAAAAGTTGCACTAAATGGAAAAAATATCCCAATTAGTTCAACTTTAATAAAATTTGTAAAAAGTTGCACTAAATGGAAAAAATATTCCAATTAGTTCAACGAGTTGAAATTTGAGTTGAACTAAATGGAATAGATGGTTCCCGAAGCGTGATCGAAAGCCGACAGTGGAAACGCAAATAAAACTAAAACTTAATATTTAACTAAAATAAAGTGTCTAATGATCCGGATCTACACAAAGGTGCAGTCAACAAACGGTACAAAATCATTAATCAAATAACAATAACAAAATACCGTACTTTTATTCAAACCGGTTAATCGAGCCGTTTAAAACCGCACGAAGCATCAAACACAGGAAGTCGGCACGAATATACAATGGTTCCACTGCAAAATACCGCAATTTTAGAATAACCGGTTAATGGAACCGACTAAAACCTCACGGGTACAAAAAATCAAATCGTACAGTATTTTCAATTTTATATCAAGTAAACATAAACAAATATTTATTCAGACCTCCCGGCGGGTCCACTCAAACGTTAAGAAGCAATAATTCAAAGTTAAACAAGTTTTTAGCACGTAATTGTTTCACTAAGCAAATTAAGCCGCAATTAACACCCCATCGAAATCGACCAGGAAATATTTTAATTACAATAAAATTTTTATTCAATTCAATTGCTCCAAAAGGCAAATAATACCGATAAATTAACACACAAAATGGCGGGTTCTAGCCGCGTGTTAAGTTTCCAATGGCAAACCAAAATTAAATCAATCCGTTAATAATATTATCGTTAACAATACACAAGCAAACAATTAGATAAAATATCCAGAAAATGAAATATAAATAAGTAGGTTGTTAACTAACCTTTTTCATGACGGCCCCGTATTCGGAACAAATGGCCCAGTGATAATGTACCTAAATATCTAATCCTAGTGTAATGTATGTTGAGAATGTATTATACAATAGATTACAAAAATTATAAAGTATTTCACTTCCCTTTTTACGTGCGATCCACCGCTGCATTGGTTCCAAGTCAAGCGAACGCGATGGGCGTATTCACTTAATTTTACAAAGAGATAACGATCTCGTTAATTAATGTTCACTTATTACTCCACATTCAACAAACCAAATCAAACAATGTTCTTCCAACAGCGCGGGGCCAAACCCACCAAAGCGCGAACACAGGGTCCACCAACGAGCCAACGAGCTCGGACCCTCACAAAGCGACGTCTCGATATACTCCGCGCTCAACCCGCCATAACAGGCGGGATAGTTTACGTACAATAATGCGCGGGTATGTAAAGAAAAAATATGATTGGTGTTGGTCCTATCAATACGCGGTACCAATATCAAGACAAAATAAAACAAAGATTAAAACTAAACATATATATATATATATATATATATAATAAATGAAATACCGTTAGTCTTGAGCGTCACTCTGTAGTGAAAACACACACACGTGAAAACTGGCTGTGATACAACATCTGCATTTTACAGCAAGGGTAAAACAGCAGTTTTCAAAATGTTTCAAAAATAAGATTTAGTTCAATGTGCTGAAGTTTTTAAAAGAGAACTTCAACTCAACAAGAAGTTATCACCAACGGCATCCGCTTTCTTCTTTCCATGTACGGAGTTCCAAAAAAACAACCTGTTTAGATAAGCATCTATATGCATGTTTCTTTAAAAATACTAAAAATAAAAACAAGTTCGATTAGCTTGTCCACCTCCAACCTCAGTTGCTGCTCATCAACATCTTTTTCGGGTATATTACCAAGTTCAAGTGTGGCTTGGTTATCAGCTAGACCCTACAGACTGGGGTTGGAAGTTGGTCAACAATATATTACAGCCAGTTCAAACTTTACTCCCAAAATGGTTGCAAAAAGTCGGACTGTTTTGATCTCTGGCATGCACAAATTGTCAAGGCCGGTCGTGCTCTAATGTTGAATCACAAACAATGGAGGATTCGTTTGATTCCGACGAAGTTATAAAATAACTTAGTTTTTCGATGGGATACATCGCTATTGACGCAATTTACTTGAATCCAAAATGAAGATGAAGAAGAAGCAGGAGAGGAAGATGAAGAAGAAGAACAAGAAGAAGATCAAGAAGAAAAACAAGAAGAATTGGAAACTTACGAATCAGGCGAATGAACTTCGCCACTTTTTTTTAATTTACATCGCTTTTATCTTTTCCAATCTTTGAAAATTTTCGTTATTTTGCAATAATATTTCACATTAAACAGGATCACAACTGACCCGTGGAGTAGGCCTACTGGGGAAACCACGTTAAAAAAACGCGCTAAGTACACACTACCACATAGGTGGCGTGGAAACGTGTGCATAATATTATGACGATTACAACTTTTATAACTTTTTGAATCGTTATATCTCAGAAACGGTGACTCGTAGCAAAAAAAATACAATGCATTTTTTATAGATAATTTTATGATCTACAATTTCGTCTAAGATACTTTTATGATAAAACTTACCGTTTTGCTGAAAATCGTGAAAACCACATTTTTTTGACCTTTGACCTTGAATTTAAAAAAATCCATACACGGGAATGATGGGGAACTTTTAAATATTATTTATAATTATGTTTTGTATAATTTTACTGATTTTCAGCCTGTTGGGACTTTATGCACCTTCGAATGTCTAAATTGACCGGACTATTAACGATCAAACGTATTGATAAACCTAATCAATAGATGGTACTTAAAATATTATTTCTTTAGTAAAAGGATGTCATGGTTGATACTACAGTAGAGTATATTATTGTTTTTTTAGATTGCCACTAAAAACCTCTTAGTAAGTATGATACAACTGCATATAACACATTTGGTTGATCTTTTTATTGTGGAATTACAGAAATTCTGGTACTACAAACACAGAAAATATCTAATGTAGATATGTTCGTAAGAAAATTTCTTTATGAAAGTCGGTACGACACTGATAATGATACTGTCATTTTCATCATCCGAGTGCCAACCCTGGTTTTTATGCAAGTTTGGACTTTGGTTCCCAGGTTTCGCTTACCTCTGGCCCAATCTCCGAGAGGAAAGACTGCGTCAAAGCCAAACAATCAACAGATACCGGTTTGCAATTGAGGTTGTCTTGGACCCCGACGATCTTGGTGGGCCTCATACACCTTAGCTGCCCATACAAGCCAGCTAAACTTAACTTATTTGGATTGTGCCAATACCTACCAATTTTTTTTTTTTCGTGTGGAAATCCCTTCGGATACCCCCCGCCGGCCAGCGGGGGCGGTTATGTCGGGCTTGAACCGACTAAAACCGCACGCCGTCTCGGGTCTACAGTCAGGGTGTAAGGTTGCCCATAGAGCATATCCCTCGCACCCCGACTGACCCTGGGCCATCTGCAGTTGCGAGATGGCCTCCTCGGATTTGATATGTAGTTACACTTTAGCTAGTTATCAAGTACCTACGCACGTTTGACTAGTACGAATACTATTGGATCCGATCAACGATTTCGTGTCCGCAGGAATATAAACATTCAAACACGAAAATAATAATCAAATTGTAGCGCCACCTACCGGCTCTACTACCTACTTAAATACGAATATGAAATTTTATTAAAACCAATTCAACCATTTAGAAGAATTTTAATGACATATCCTTGAGAAATTAGAATATTGAAAACTTATGCACTTAAAACGGAAATCATTAACAACAATTAACAAGATCATTAAATGCTGTAGTGTTGGAGCACTTATTACTGTTTCTGGTATCGTCTGGTATGGTATCATGCAGAGCACCTATAGAATATAGGTGCTCTGCATGAATGGTAAATTGATAAATGTAGAGCATATGTATCTCTACATACGCTCTATATAATGATTTAAATAAATTTTCCAATAGTATCTCGTAAAACGCAAAAAGGTTTTTCCGATAGTGGGGGTGAAAAAAAGTTATAAATATAAAAATATTGTGATTGACAGGAGTTACTGTATAATTCCAGCTATATATATATAACATAGGCGCGTATTTGTCATAATATGCTTGATGTACGCCTGCTTGCAGTTTACATACAAAACAATGTAACTATGTAGACGGAGCGTCAACGTCGCGCTGGCATGCATGTAGGGTTCAAAACACCTACCGTAACGCACTAATAATAAGCTTATATAACGTCTTCGTCGTTCGATCACAAATGAATGAAAGCGTAAGCCTGCAATACGGCTCGTAGAAAATGCCTACGAGGTGTCTGGTCGTTGCCCGAGTTTGCGGAAAATTTTTCACCGCCTTTTTCTTCGGTATACTTCTGCTAAGACGATAAGCCCGTCCCCCGTCCCTCCTTTGAAATCCTTTTTTTTACTAACCAATAAACTTAAGCATGACAAAAGTTGACCAATTACGAAGTGGGCGATTTGCGTAGTGGACTGTTCACGAATATAAAGTTCCGCGATATGGACAATGTGGGCCAAATGCGAAATGGACGAAGTGCGACAGGGTTTCTGGTAAAGACAGAAATAGACCTTCACAATGGAAAATCGAGTGGTTTTAGGCGGTTTGATCGTTGATTGGTTATTTCTGACTTGAACCGAGTAAAACCACACACCGTTCTGCTATGGTGACAAGCGGCTCCACCTGTGACCCCCAGGCCTGCGTAAACAAATATATTACGTATATATATTTATGTTTACGCAGGCCTGGGGGTAAAAAGGTGATATTTACGCTTTAATCGGATAAAATAAATCATTATTTATATTTTTGTACTGTACAGGATTCGAACCTGTAATATTAGAGTACTTCTAACAGTGACCTGACCACTTGAGACCTATAAAATTATCTTCTTGTTTATCATTATTATTATAATTGTAATGGTATTTTTTGAAAGTTGATTATTTTGTAAATTTTATGAGAAAAAAGACTTACTGTTCTAGACGATCGCCAAGTTTATCGGAGAGATGACTGTCTTTAGGTTTCGTGAGGTCTGCGTCGTAGAGGTCCCTCTTGTAACCCCTCCAGAAGGTGGGCATCATCCAGGTGAACCATGTTTTAGAGAAACAATTGGCTCTTTTATAATTATTTGACTTCTTCTCTCTATCCTTAGGATGCGATTTCTTAGTATCTTTCGGGTCTGTATTGCCACTAACCATTTTGGTCCATATAGTGTAATAAGTATTAAATTATAAAAAACGACTTTTAAACTACAATTCTCTTAATTTTATATTAACTATGTCGACATGCTTGTTGGTACGCTAAAGTCCGCAGCATTAACACTTTTACCGACTGTAGGTGAGGTGAAGCGCCTGATTAGAGACGACACGAAGCGAGCGCTAACCTGCCACTTACTGGCGGCGCGGGCGCAGAAAACGCTCGCTTTATAATGTATATAACATCAAACTAACTCGTGGCGGTGGGTGTCTCGAGTGACTGCAAGCCGGGCTTAAAGCTTTTATTTACTTACTAGTTTCCACTTACTTTCTGTAATATTATCTTTTGTGCTATGAAATGTATCGTGAATCTTGATAATGAGATGGCTGTTTCTAAAGCATATTTTTAAGGCGCTAAATTCTACTAATATTAGGAGGTGAAAGTTGGTGGGGATAGATGAATGTTTGATAGTATTTCATGCAAGAACGGCGTGCGGATCTGGATGATATTAGACACAGAGATAGTTTTTAGTGTAGAACAGAACATAGACTTTTTATCCCGGGAATATAAATAACCTTCGTCTCCGTGTATTATTCACGGAAACAGATTTGGTGACCCTTCTATTTTGTTGCGCCGGGAACCACTTGTTAATATAATTTACATAGATCCTTGACGACGATATTAATAATGTACACACACTACACATAGATAAATAAAACAAATTACTCAAACTCTGGGCGAAATCGGTGTACTTCCATAAAAAAAAATGTATTTTAAATCGAGATCCCCTCACTTTTTTAAAGAAAACAAGAAGTTGAGACGTATTTGGTGCGTATATTCTTAAGAATCGAAATTTTAAGAGAACTTAATTTTCCGTAATTCACTCAGGTGAATCATGGCAAAAGTAATTTCCCGTGGTCCACTTAGGTGAACCATGGGAAATAATAATTTGCAGTGTTCCACCTCGGCAATAAACGTAATTCTATTTACATTGTTTTTGTTATAATTAATTGGAAGTTTTTGAATTACATAAACCTAAATTCATTTGTGTTATAATTTGCTCATTGCATTGCACGTTTGAGTGGTATCTATATGTTTTATTAAGTACCCATTATCCATTTGTGACCCCATGGAATTCTTTGTACCTTTTTTTTTTTTTTTTTTTTTTTTTTTTTATCGTGCGGAAATCCCTTTGGATACCCCCCCGCTGGCCAGCGGGGGCGGTTATGTCGGGCTTGCACCGACTAAAACCGCACGCCGTCTCGGGTCTTCAGACGCCGGGGTGTAAGGTTACCCATAGAGCATATCCCTCGCACCCCGGCTGACCCTGGGCCATCTCACCACTAACAGCATCGCTCATCCTGTCTCCTCTGAAAGCAGAGGAGTACGGAGAGCGATGTGTTCCCGCCACGTTGGGTATTGGCCGACGATCAATGCCAACCCTATGAAGGGGTGAAGGGGAAGCCATTGACCGCCGCCCAGGGTGTACCGGCCGCTCCGATTCCGTTCCCCCCGGACTGCAGCGGGATCGGAATCGGAGCGACACTCGAGGAGGTTACCCAACACACACCCCGGAATTCTTTGTACCTAATTATCTGTGTGTATGGGCCGGGTTGCTCTTTTATTCATCAAAACAGTTTTTTTAGTTGGATCGATGAAGCTTTTTAGAACAAAAATTTTAAGTACGGATTTCTTTGTTTTGGCATAACAAATGAGTGGTCCATTTTGGAGGAAAATCCATGGTTAGCACGGAGGCGAAAAAGTACCAGAAGCGGTTTTCTCGATTAAAAAAACACTCGAGGTCGAACAAAAAGATACATTATTTAAAAATGTGTATTTTTGAGAAACTAATCGAATCGAGACGTCAATGGATTTAGAGGTTCGCCCGTAAAAAGCCAAAAGCCACGTCTTTCGTGCAAAATTTTGGAGTCTATTTCCAACAAAATCACCGATGACTGTAAGAGCGGCAATTACAGAGTAAGGTTATACAGTCAACTATGTCTTTTGCTATTAGGAATACATTTGAAAGGCTGTATGCATTGGAGCCGACTCTTCTGTTACAAAACTGTCTAAAATAGACTAAGTACCTTTTTAAAGTTTAAATTTATTCCAACGGCAAACAGAATAAAATTAAAGAATTCAAATAAAGTAATTTTAGAGTTATTTGAGCTTAGTGTGATGAGCAATAGAATCAGCAACATTGTGTGAATTCAATAGCAAATGGTAGATTTGATCTAGGCTGTTTTTTTTGTCATATTTTCGTGCTAATCTGAATGTCAAGGTGGCTTTGTACTCATCATAAGCTTTTGAAACTTTATTGCAATACTTACTTTTGACCTACTTTTAAAACCTAGATATACTCATCAACTTTTGACGCTGACTGAACCATAGTTTTCTTCCCCTGACGTTTGATTGGATTGCGTCTACCAAGATCACGGGTAGACAGATTTTGTATCTAATTATTTATTTGTGAAACTCACAAAGATAAAAACTTTCATCATAGCGGATGGCCGGCCGATGCACAGCTTGATCATGCACCTTTATGTAGCTTTAAATTACGTAATTATTTATTTTTAGACAGTATACTAGTAGGACCTCATATGCTTGACAAGGATGATTTTAAAAATAAATATAAATAAATATATTAAATATATATAAATATAATAAATGTTTTGTGAACATTTATGCATGTGATTCAATGATGTGAAGATGTTCATTCTATCTCGATCAAGTTTGTTGTAAACTCGCACAAATGGCCGAATATTACCTATGTTTGATTTTCACCATACTTGAATTGAGGACATGCACGAGGTCAGTTTAGATGACGATGGATAGGTTTGTTTGGACGTTAGGTTTGTTTTGATTTTAGTTACTTCAAACAAATTATTATTGCCAATAGTCTGACCAATTCAACCAGACTATGAGTAAAGGTATTATATTAATAACTTTTGGTCATATCAGTATATCTCTTCATATTCAACCGAGCGCATTCCAAACCGGCACTCAGGATGGGGTCATATTTAGGCACTTGCAAGGGTATTAAACGTAAAGGGTACTTCCCGTTTAACTAGAATCATAAAAATTGGCAAAAAGCACACAAATCACACAAAAAAACTTATTTCAATCAATCAATATTAGCCTGTTACAGTCTACTGCTGGATATAGGGCCGCGCCACTACCACCTTCGGCATCCAGTCTTACGCGTATTTTTGTCTTTTGAATTAAATCTGTAATTTAGTTATTTTTCTTTTTTCAGTGCCTGTTTTTAGTGATTTTTGAAGTCCGTTTTATATTTTTTAGTAAATGATTGTATTCATGTTGTCAGTTCATCTGACTGGTAGAATCCGTTTACCGATAAAAAATAAATAAAAATAATTAAGATAGAGACAAATTAAATCATAACTGCTAATACGGTTAATTAAAATTAATTGTGGTTGTCAGTATTATGTACAATAAAACAATAGATACAAATTGTATATCAATGCGTACAAAACAGCAGCTGAGTACGTACCTTTTTTTTTCTTTGTTTTTCGTGCGGAAATCCCTTCGGATACCCCCCGCCGACTAGCGGGGGCGGTTATGTCGGGCTTGAACCGACTAAAACCGCACGCCGTCTCGGGTTTTCAGACGCCGGGGTGTAAGGTTGCCCATAGAGCATATCCCTCGCACCCCGACTGACCCTGGGCCATCTCCGGTTTCGAGATGGACCCCACGGGTTTGGGAACCACGGTGTCCCCGTCTTGCCCCGGTTTGAAGGAGGGGCGCTAGTCGCCCCACCGTCCCGGCCTGCTTCTGCTGCGGTGACAGGCGGCCTCACCTGCCACCCCCAGGCCTGCGCTCATGGAGAACCGAGGTCGTTAAGCGACCTCCGGTGCCTGAGTCGCCTGAGTACGTACCTAAACGTTTATGTGATAGGTTAATATCACAATTTGGTTGTAGGTTTATTCTTATTCAGTTTTCTCTGTTAAATGAAGTCAGTTAGATGAATGAAGTCCATACTTGAGACGAAAATCAGTTAAATTCAGAATTCTAATATACTTTATTATCCATGACGAGACTTCTGCAGCGTGGCGGCAGAGTATTCGCTTGCCATATGGGGGATCGTGGATTATTAAGCGTAGCGAGCCGAAGGCGAGCGAAGCGTCTTTGGTTTCAAAGTTGCATTTCAAACAAATGATACTCCTCCGAGACCGTTTGACCGATCTCGACCAAATTTGCCACGGCGATCAAGTAGACATTACTGAGTGTCGTAAGGGGTCGAATGTCCAGATCGGTCTTACCATCGAGGAATAATCACCGAAAAACTAAATCAATGGATAAAGTCCACCGGTCACGTTGACCTATTGTTGGATAGGCAAATCTCGCTACGCTTAAGCTTGGGTTGATTGCGAAGCTGGTAACCGCCCTAGTAATTATATATTTTTTTGTATTTCTAGTATAGGTATATAGGTATTAAGTATATATTTATGAAAGAAAATGTGTCTAAGGTTGTTTTTCTGAATTCTAGGCTACGATCCATATTACAAGGTAGTTAAACGGTGTTTACTTTAGGTCCAGCTAACACTGTAGCATTATGCCATAGAATATTATTACTATTTTTATCCATGTCTTCTGTCAGATGTCCAAGAGGTCTCCACATGAATAAAAAATCGGCGTGGTGTTAACGTCAACCAAATCAGTATTACATAAATAATGCGGTACGTATGATCAAAAGAGTTTTGGCTCCTTTTGTAGCAGGATTACGCTATTGAAAGCGTTAATGCTAAGTTCCGGTATCATGTTATCAGAGTATTGAAGTGCTATTGTGGCATGTAGCAGCTGTGGGACAAAGCAGTACACACAATACAAATGTCTATTGACATCGCGTGACGGCCAATGGTGAGGCACTTCGACACACCCCCGGTGGACTTACGCACAATTAGGATGATGATAGCTGATGCTTAGTATAGTCAAATCAGATTGCCCTTGGATCAACAAGTAGAAATTCTCAATCACACTATGGGGAACTGACTGCTTCTTTTATGATAATAATTTGATTTATCTTCAATATTTCAATATTGCTGCTGAGCCCCTCCCCAGCTGGGCTTCGTAAATTGATAAACATATTCGAAATATATGCGTGCGCACACGGCCTTACCTATAAAGTAAAAATGACGAAAGTCATGATTTTTAAATCCAGACGTGGTCCGAAAAAGATACCCAACTTAAGCCTTTATAAAAGCTGTATAAAAGTATGGTTTCTAAGTTAATATATTTAGGACACTTTGTCAACAGTACCCTCGACGATAATGAGAATATTGAAAGACAGCGGTGTGCACTCCCAGCTTGCAGCAATATACTGGCAAGGCGGTTCGCGATCTGCTCCCAGCAGACGAAGCTGTTCCGGGCGTACTGTCAGGCGTTCTACACGACCCAACTGTGGAGCAACCACACGAAGGGTGCTTACAACACCCTCCGTGTACAATATTATAACGCTCTCAGACTTATGCTCTGTCTGCCATGGTGGTGTAGCGCGTATGGTATGTTCGAGGAGAACGGGATCAAAAATATGACGGGGCTGTTAAAAGGGCTGAAGAACTCATTCCATACACGTTTGGACTCTTCAAAGACCGAGATAATTCGCACGGTGTGCCAATATGTATAATAATGATATATTATAATGTATGAATAATTTAATTGAAGTAATTTGATCAATTAATATGTAATTTTATTATGAATTTTTAAATAATACAATTAATATTTCCTTATTAAATTAAAAAATACATATAAATTATATTTTCAAATACATTCTATACAAAAAAAAAATATATTTAAAAATACAAAAGAATTGACCTACCGGCATCGGGTTTAGGGACCAAGCTACCAGTGGTTAGGGCTCCAGAGAGAGGAATCTCCACACAATACGTGCCGTGTCGAGGAGCACTGCCTTCTACATTAGGCCTTGACCCAACTGGTTAACGCGAGCCTCTTTAGATGTTGATCGAGGCTCTTGGCAATCAGTCCGTGAACCGACACGACTATCGGAACAATAATTGCCGAATCTACACTCCACATGCCGACAACCTCGTGAGCCAAATCCAAATACTTTATTTGTTTATCTTTTTCGGCTTTCACAATATTCTCGTCATGTGGAATGGTGATATCGATAATGATTGCGCGGCGCTTCTATCGATCTATCAACATTATATCAGGATTATTGGCTACAATAGTCTTGTCAGTGATGATAGATCGATTCCAGTCCAACGTGATATGCCCATTTTCGAGAACTGCGTCGGGCACATGCCTATAATACGGTACCTTTTTTTTTTTTTTTTTTAATCGTGCGGAAATCCCTTCGGATACCCCCCCGCCGGCCAGCGGGGGCGGTTATGTCGGGCTTGCACCGACTAAAACCGCACGCCGTCTCGGGTCTTCAGACGCCGGGGTGTAAGGTTACCCATAGAGCATATCCCTCGCACCCCGGCTGACCCTGGGCCATCTCACCACTAACAGCACCACTATAATACGGTACCTCTGATTCCACAAGGTTGTACTTTAGAGCAAGCTGTTGATGAACAATCCTGGCTACTTGGTTATGGCTATGCAAATACTCACCGTTGGCAAGACGAGAACAACCAGAAATTATATGTCTAAGGGATTCTCCGGGATGGTGGCACGCCCTACTATGTCAACCGTAATGTATCATTCTTTAGAATATACCTCCGATAGTTATTCATCATTACAACTTCGTCCATAATTGCAAAAACAAAAGCTTCGGTTACCCCGAATAGGTCACCGAAGCGTAGCCAAGACACAGATGCTGGTAAATCTATATCAGCATAGCATCCATTTTAGTATAGCCCACTACTGGCATGTATAATGGTGGCTATATTCTGTAAACTTCACTTACAGCTTCTCGCTATCTAGCGGGGTGAAGTCTTATTGAACTGTCCTATATAAAAATACATCAATGGTCTCTAATATCTGGCTTCCTTAATTGTATATAGCAAGAGTAACCCACTACTTGCAAACCTTCCAGATATTATAATTTTTTTTGAAGCAAATAAGTATCCTAGTAGAATACTCGAAATCTCACGAAGGACTTGGTCGGAAAATCTAGAACAGACAACAGAATGTGTTTAATTGTTAAATTGTCAATTTAGTAAATAAATTGAATTTATGTCGAATTGTAAACACGTGAATATGTTTCCATGACCATGCTTGCTCTTTTTATTTCGGTGTGGAAACCTCCACTTGAGCTGAGCTGCCAACGACTGAGTGGTTATCAGGGACTTGAAGCGATTAAAACCATATGGTATCTCCGACATAAGACATAATACTGGAAGGAATTTCCTCTCTCGGCAATAGGACTAATACATGTCTGTGCATCTTTGCGTGTGGTCCTAATCAGGAATCAGGAAATCAGACCGATAGGTTCCTTATAGTTAGGTAAGCCATATCTGGTCTGGAACCGTAAACCTTGTGAACGGCAATGGGTACACTTTCTGTAACATGAGACACATGTAATATGCCTCCTCTCATCCCTTCAGGGATATAACTACACGCATGATTTGGCTAGAATCTGAAACAATTCTGTTACTTACCAATTAGAGGTTTTAACCAGAAGAATGCACTGACCTATAATAAATTTATTATAGTTTATTCTTTTTCCAAAGACTACCCCGTCTGTGCAGACAAATGTCCAAATTGTCATTGTAAGCTACAGTAAAATTTAAAATGTAATTTTTCATTGTATAATTAACTTCTTTCTATAAAACAATTCAAATGCAAGGCGCCAGTCATTATTTTTCTTTTGGGTATTTGTAATTTGCTTGTAACGTGACTCAATTCATTTTATATCGTAAATTTGCATACAATAATATGGGAACAAATCACGAAAGTGAACGCAATCGACCAACTGAAACAACAAAAAAGAATATTGATCAGAAGGCGAGCCAAAAGGTACAAAATGAAATCAAACTTATTAAGTTAGTTTCCTCAGCTAGCAGAGCCTGTGGTTAGGCATCACTTCACTAGCTATTTTGTCATATCTTTTAAAACCTTCATCCTAGCATTTATTACCATACTTCTATTCTTTCATTATGGAGAAGTTTTGAATTGATTTCAGTGATACATGTTAGATTGTCATATTAATGCTCGAAATTTTGAAGTTGAATTTTCCTTTTTTCTCTTCTACAGGTTAGTGATACGGTTAATATATTAACGAAGACAGGATCAAATGCTAAGCAAAATCATACATCCATGAGTAGTCTGATAATATGGAATATTTCTAAAGCACTCGAAAGAAAACCGTATATGGACTTAAAGGTAACTGCATAGTCAAATTGTTATATTACGAATTCATAACCAAAAGTTAGATAAGTATTTTAGTAGAATAGTAAAAAAAACACATTATCCAAACTATATTAGTAGAAAAACTGGAAAATGAATCAAAATAAATTACTTGCTTACTTAGATATTTTTCTGTGTAATGACACTATTTAAACTTCCGGATGGGATTGATGGATTCACTTGACAATCGCGCCTCGTGTGAAAAAGTCACAATTGAGTCATTCATTCTTCTTTCAGCTTACAATCAAGCTGGGTGAAGCTATATTGACTTACTTTGCATAAAGTAAAAGAAATAATTTTGTAGTTTTCATGGTACATTATAAGAACTTAAATGTAAGAATTTAATGTATACACCTTCTGTACGTATGTACACACATCAACAAAGTTTGTGATCACTAGCATGAGCTGACATAATAAAATAAAT
Source organism: Cybosia mesomella (assembly GCA_946251805.1). Classification (NCBI taxonomy): domain Eukaryota; kingdom Metazoa; phylum Arthropoda; class Insecta; order Lepidoptera; family Erebidae; genus Cybosia; species Cybosia mesomella. The sequence continues at coordinate 18,753,831 of OX276390.1, read as the reverse complement.
AAAAACAAAAAATAACTTTGTGTGATTTTTTTAAATAGAAATACACTGTTTGAAATTAAAAAATAAAACTATTTTCTATTTTTAATAAGAAAAATGAGAAATGACTGATCAAATGATTAACCAAACTTAAATAATAATTTATTAATAAAAGGTTTATGTTCAATAATAATGTGGTTTTCCCAAGCAACTACAATATGGGGTTCTTAAAGAATTAGAAGAATTATACGGTTTTTACAGGGTCGGCAGGGCGAGTGTCATGCCCCTGTTGTTGCACACGTCCATAGGCCACGGTAACCGCTTCCCATCAGGTGGGCTGTGAGCTTGTCTACCACTTGAGTGGTTAAAAAAAAACTCCTCCCCTGGCTCGAATTCATGCGGAGATCCCCCTGGGCATGCTGAGAATCAAGTTATCCCGCATTTCTTGGGGTAACCTGTCCCATTCTTGAATAGCGTTCTGAGTTCTAGCACTGTCTCGGGACGTGAGTCAGTCACTTCCCGAGACAGTTCCCAATAGCTCGCTTAAGAGCATGCTACGCTAGCTCTATTGGGTTTAAGTCAGGTTGGGTTGTGATGACGTATTCTCGGAGAGCAGCATTGACTCGTTGAGTTTAATGGGCCGGCGCATTATCATCAACCAGTACCAATTGGTGCCTATGGTTTACTCGGAATGGTCTGACAATTACATCAATAGCAACTGTTTTATACATGTCTGCTGCCCTGAAGCCTCGATACGGGATCAAAGACGTTCTAGCTCCAATCAAAATACCACCCCAAAAGGATTCGGATTTCCCGCCTTGCTGAACTGCTCTAGTGGCAGTTCTTTGCCTTTCACGGTCTTCTCCAGACACGGCCACATCGGTTATTTGGATGAGTACTGATTCGCGATTCATCAACGAAGAGACAGCTTTGCCAAATGTTTCCTTCTTCATCGTCTTCATTTTGCCGAAGCCTAGCCCACTGCAATCTCCGACGTTGACGTTGCCGGGAATTCAGAGGACCTAGCCAAGACCTCCGTGCTCATAATTCAGCCTGGTGCAAGCAATTCTGAATGGTCTGAGTGCTAACTTCAAGCTCCGAGGCGGCCCGAACTAATGCTTTTATTTTAGTAGCGTTGATTGTTGGGTCACAGGCTGCCAACAATTCAATATAGCGCTTTTGGGCAGCAGTTAAAACAGTTGGGCGACCACTGCGGGGTCAGTAAGCTAAATTTCCCATCTCGCGGTATCTTTTTTTTTTCGTGCGGAAATCCCTTCGGATACCCCCCCCCCCGCCACCTCCCTCCACTAGGATCCACAGTCTAGATCCACATGTGGATCATTGGATACTTTTATATCCGCTCCGATCCACATATGGATCTTTGGATAATTTTCCAATATTTAACTACAAAACCACTAAAAAGCTACTAGCTTGCTATCGAGTTCCGGCGCTTCTGGGTTAGGTTAGGTTAGAACTGTGACCTCAACAGACCGGAACAAGCTAGTAGCTTTGTAGTTAAATAGTGAAAACTATCCAAAGATCCATATGTGGATCGGAGCGGATATAAAAGTATCCAATGATCCACATGTGGATCTAGACTGTGGATCCTAGTGGAGGGAGGTGGCGGCGGGGGGGGGGGGGATTTCCGATGCGTTACATTCTAATTCAAAATGTTTTAACAAGGAAGGTAAAAAGAAGAAGAAATCGCAATATAGTCTACCGTAATAAAGATTTCGATTTTTCAAAGTGCTCGCAAACTTTTTTTGATGTGTGTATTTCACGAAAGTCGTCCTAAACTGCTGAATCAATTTCTGAATGTTGTAAATTCACAATTGTCTTCTTAATTCTTCATTGTAAATACAAGACATCTTATACAAAATGGATTAATATATATCAATAAAAATATATTAAGATTAATAATTATTAATTAAATAAATTATTTATTAAATAAATATTAATAATATAAAATTACATTAATCATAACATTACTAGGTATAATAAATTCTGTACAAAGGCGAGCTTAACTCTATAAAGTTTTCTACCGGTAGGTGAACAGCAGGTTCGCTAGTTTTATGTAAAGTCTATGCTATAAAGATAACTTAGATTGTATTATACTGGCTCATGTTGGTTTATGACCATAACGGTATATTTATTATTCAGTCCGGGATGAAAATGGCACAAGAGCGAATTCAACGTGTCTCTCGCGAAGGGACTACGACCATATCGCAATACCCAGAGGAAGAGCACCTAGTGTGTGCCTTGCTTGCGTGGCAACAGTTGGGTCATACCCATGCAGATAGCCTTTATAAGTAAGTACTAACGTGTTCTTGAGTGGAGACCGCGACTCGGCAAACGTAGTGTAGGACCCCTGTAGGGCCCTCCTGCCAGGTGGGATGACGATCTGCGAAAGACTGCGGGCAGATGCTGGATGCGGCAAGCTGAAGACAGGGCGCTATGGCGCTCATTAGGGGACACCTATGTCCAGCAGTGGACTAATAGAGGTTGATGATAATGATATCTTTTGAACCACTAACTACTGCAATATTTACCGCAGGTAGATACAATAAGTCTAGCGATCAAAGTAGCAAAAAACTTTTTACTAAAACTCTTAGAATAAATTAATTATTAACTTTTTGTAATTCTCTAAGGACAAAGCCAATTCATTTTTTTCTTCTTCTTTATCAAGTCAATGGCTAGGTACTGATAACCAAACAAAACTGATAGCCAAAACAATCTTAAAATTCTTGGACAAAATCTATGTCGGCCCAAAACTTAGCCTCAGCCACAGCGTTGTCCGCTGCCCTATACAGGGTCTCGATAGTACAGGTGAAGGGGCACAATGGGCAAGAGAGCAAATGCGACATGAACTGGAATGGGTTCTCGCAATAGCAGGGCACTTGCGACTTGTCGATATAATCCCATTTTTCCATATTTTCCTAGAAGCGACCAACTTGGGTTCGCAGGCGATTTAATGACTTCCAGGTTGGCCACTGAAGATGATGTCCAGGCGGCAGGTTTTCTTTTGGTCTAATAAAATAATTAGAATGTCATTATCTACAAACTGTTATAATTATTTCAAAAGCGAGGAATTGAGTTTCGCGTGGGAGGGTACAAACAAAAAGCGGCCAAGTGCGAGTCGGACTCGCCCATGAAGGGTTCCGTAGCAGCAAGTAACATAATAATGCTTTTTTTAAAATTTTATATAAAGGTAAATTGCGGTTTACGATTTATGACGTATTAAAAAAAAACTACTTACTAGATCTCGTTCAAACCAATTATCGGTGGAAGTTTACATGATAATGTACATCATATATTTTTTTTAGTTTTATCATTCTCTTATTTTAGAAGTTACAGGAGGGGGGGGGGGGATACACACATTTTACCACTTTGGAAGTGTCTCTCGCGCAAACTATTCAGTTTAGAGAAAAATTATATTAGATCCCTCAATATCATTTTTCAAGGCCTATCAATAGATACCACACATGTATGAGTTTGATGAAAAAAAAACATTTCGAGTTTCAGTTCTAAGTATGGGGAGCCCCCAAAATTTATTGTTTTTTTCTATTTTTGTGTGAAAATCTTATGCGGTTCACAGAATACATCTACATAGATACCAAGTTTCAATAGCATAGTTCTTATAGTTTCGGAAAAAAGTGGCTGTGACATACGGACGGACATGACGAATCTATAAGGGTTCCGTTTTTTGCCATTTGGCAACGGAACCCTAAAAAGGAGAAATCCGATCCCCGTACAAACTGGGGCTTGACAATACTGTTAAGGCAAAGGTTTCTAAAGCCAATTTTTGACTATCAGCAATGGCCAAGTTAAATCATATGTACATATTTATCTATTATTTTTAGGTTGTTATTTTATTAATAAAAAAAAATATTTTAATTGATTAGTAGGATATAATTATGTAGAAGATATCCTATGCAATGGAAAACGCACACGCTTGCTCTTGGAGGCCATCTTTACACATGTTTTCCATGAATGTTGCACGAATCTCTTATCTCTCTTGATTGAGAGGAGATATTTTTACAAGTTTTTATTTAACTTTCTCTGTATATAGTCCAGACAAAATAGACAAAAATAAGTCATAACTTGGGAATAATTCGCATAGAGTTGAAAATTGGCAGAGACGTTAAATACATAATTATAAATAAAATGTCAAAAATCCCCATCGATCCAACTTCTGCAAAAAAAATGATTCAAGGTCAAACGTACAAAATTAAGGGTTTTCCATTTTTCTCGAAAACGGTAAGTTTTATCTTGAAAATAGGTCCGACAAAGTTTTTAGATAATACAATTCTCTATAAAAATGGTCCAGTCACCTTTTTTCTTACGACTCACTATTCGTGAGATATCGCGGTTTTAATAATTAGAAAATTCATATTTTACATAAAAGTAATATACACTAAAACGCAGCCTGCCTGTCATCGGACGTTCAATATAAATGAAAATAAGAAACTATTGGTTTGTGTTACTAACACAATAAGAGTTTAGGATCATTCGTTTTGTCTTAACCAACTCTTTGATGTGACATGGTATTCAGGGTCTTATGATGGAGTAAGAAGTTGGGCATAGGAACTTCTAAGCTAAACATGATAAATCCATCGAGTTTGGGCTTATTCGATGTCTCTTGACAAACTCTTTGTTAAGGTTTGATAATGGAGGGCCATAGCAACTCCTAAGCTGAATAAGTTAAACCTATCGAAGTTGGGCTCAATTGTTTTGTCTTGGTAAACACCCTAGTTCTATATGATATCCAAAGTCTGAAGATGGAGACGGTGGATGGTCTGGAACTGGATAGACTCATTGTGTTGAGCTCATCTGGCTGATCTTGGCAAGCACTCTGGTGCTACATGACAAGGAATAAAAACGAAAAATTTGTAAATAAAACAATTTTTTTCAAACAAGCTTTTTAAAAAAAAAAATTGTTACTATGTTTCATCGCGCTTCACCGATTTTACACAATTTTTCTTGTGATTACAGTTTTATAATGTCAAAAAAAATTGGAGATGTGAATAATACCAATAATCCAAATGACGAGAAGCAGCATAAAACCTTAATCGTTACGTCAAATTCGATTAATATACATTGTAAGGAATCACGTTCATCTAAAGACGTCAACGCTTCAAGTTTTGGAGGGTATTCAAATCGTCCCGTCATCAAGCTGCCCGTGGAAACAAAAATAATTATGAGAGTGGATCAACCACCACGTGAAAATAAAAAATGTCAAAAATGTAAGCGTCAAGACTCGCAAGAGTCAAAAGTCACGACGAATTCACAGGAGTCAACAGGGTCAATGATGTCATCAAGTCAAACAGCAAATGGGAAAAAGGACTGTCAACATTGTGGACCACAAGCGTCGCAGGAGTCAACAGATACCACTAATAAAATAAATGCAGTAAGTATTATATTATGTGGAATCTTTCTTATTTTATTTTTGTGCCTTTTTAGGACTCCGTACCCAAAGGATAAAATGGTGCCGTGTTACTAAGACTCCGCTGTCAGTCCGTCCTTTTGTCACCAGGCTATATCTCGACCGTGATAACTAGACAGTTGAAATTTTCACATATATGATGTATTTCTATTGCCGCTATAACAACAAATACTAAAAACAGAATAAAATCAATATTAAGAGGGGGCTGGGCTCCCATACAACAAACGTGTTTTTTCAAAATATAATAAATAAATGTTATGAATACTCCTCTCTTCATCCGAGCGCCAATTTGAGTCGCATCGAAATACCGCACTTTGAAGCTCGGGGACCGCTCTCCTACTCTATTACTACTTTTCTTGGTTTCTTTTAACTTTTATGGAAGCGACTACCAGCTGACCTCCTAACCCTGAGAGGAAAACCTGCACCAGAGCCTCGTCCGTCAATCAACAGGTGTACCGGCTTGCGGTGGGGTTGGCTTGGGCCCCAAAGATCTTGGTGGGGTTACATACACGATAATGAACAAGGGGGTCTAGACAAAACAACATTATACTAGTCTAATCGCTTCCAAGCGAACCTTGAAAAGTCAGAAATGTATGGGAGTGACATTATTTGTCAGAATGTAGAATGTCAAGGTAGAAGGCCGTTTCACCATAAAATAATTGATTAAGAGTGCTCGGAGCACATAAACGTACACCCCCCTTCCCCGTCTTGGTGGTTCCCCCCCCCACCAAGACTTTTGGAGTAAAACCAACCTCGCCTGCAAATCGGTTCACCTCCGTGTCGGTGCGCAGGCTCTATGGCACAGGTTTTCTTTTGGGATAAAGCCAATCCAAAAGGAGAAGGAGTATGTGTGCCATAGGCTCCGAGGTGAAAGCCTCGGTTGCAATCAGGGACAACGCTAAGATTATGATTGACAGTGTTGGTAGTTATGCAATTTTGTAAAACGCGGCGTTAGATATGAATGAAGACTTCCATAATTGTTTTCTTGTGAAATTCTTCTTTCAATGCTACTAAGGTATGAAGGACGCGCCGCAAGACCGCTGTATAGTATTTAAGATTTAAAGATACACCTGTGGAACATGTCACGCTACCGTATAAGCCTTGCTTCTGCTTAAGTGACAGACTGCCGTATAAAGACAGGCCAGTAATATAGCTATGAATGTGTAAGATTTAGATTCTTAAGGTTCCCGGAACCAAATTTCTCTTTCTGAAATGAAAGTAGCTAATGATACGCCTTATAATTTTACCTATATCAGTGAAAATCCCGTCAAAATCACTCCAGCTGTTCCAGATTACCTAATTCAAACAGACAGAAATATAGACAGACACACGAAAGTTTAAAAAAATTGTGTTTCGTTGTAAGTACCATGTATATGTTCATATGCATTCTTTGAAAAACTGCTATTTTAATGTTACGAACAGATACTTAATTTTAATCATTCGTATAAATTTATAGAAGATTATATAGGTACAAGCCGGGTTTCGAAAAGGCTACCGTAGGTGGTCTACGGTCCATCCTGTTCGTCAGATTATACAAAAGACTCAAGAGTACAATCAGCCATTATGTATGTATATATATATGTCCATATTTGTGGACTACGAGAAAGCCTTCGACTCCATCGAGACCTGGGCGGTTCTGGATGCTCTGCAACGGTGTCGTGTCGACAGGCGATACATCGAAGTGCTGAGATGTCTATATGAGACAGCTACTATGTCCGTCCAGCTCCAAGATCAGAAGACAAACCCCTATTAGCCTACAGCGTGGAGTGAGACAGGGGGATGTTATATCCCCCAAACTATTCACCAACGCGCTGGAGGAAAATGAAGCCTCTCGACGCGTTGGTCTTGGTGTGAACTTTGACAAAAGTTTGAAAAATGTCACGGTGTGACATGTTCAACGAACTAAATGTCTACCTTGGGCAGGTTATCCAGCTCGGTAGAAACAACTTCGAGAAAGAAGTCACCAAAAGGATTCAATTAGGTTAGGCAGCATTTGGCAAACTACATCGGGTATTCTTCTCTCCTACCGCAATGCCTAAAAACAAAAGTGTTCGACACGTACGTCCTACCTGTCATGACTTATGGTGCCGAAGCGTGGACATTGACAGTGAGACTAGTCCCGAACTTAAAAGTCGCGCAGCGGACTATGGAGCGAGCTATGCTTTGGGTTTCTTTGAAGAATTAAATTCGAAATGAGGTCATCCGACAAAGAAACTGAAGTGCCAATGGGCTGGCCACATCTGCCGTAGGAACGATGGCCGATGGAGCAAACGAGTCTTAGTGTGGAGATCACGAATCGGTCAACGGAAGGTAGGACGACCCCCGGCAAGATGGACGGACAACTTGGAAAAGGTAGCTGGGATAGACTAGATGCGCAAGGCGGAGGATCGGGTACTATGGCGTACAATGGGAGAGGCCTATGTCCAGCAGTGGACTGCAATAGGCTAATTGATTGATAGGTACTTTAAATTTAAAATGGTAGTGTTACACACAGAAATATATCCACCCTACAGTAGACTGCTGTTCAGCAATATTACTTGCATGAAGTTATGTTTCTATTGGTAAGCGAGGTCGCTGCAGCCCATTTACATAAGTAACTTATAGTGCTCCAACTTACCACTTACCATCAAAATGGTCCTAATGCTTATTTGTGATCTTGGTAACCTGACATCATGGCGTCTAAACCTCTAATTATTGTATTGTAATTTTCTTATGATTGAATAGGCATGTTGCATGGAATCTATGTGTTCCGAAAAGTTGACTAGAATGGATGCTGAGACGGCAGAACTGAGATCACGCGCTGAGAGACTCGCAAAGCGTGAAGCTCAAAGATCTGAACTTTTAGAACGTGCTGAAACCGCTTGGAAGGATCTCGAGCGTGGCTACCAAAGAAGACTAACACTCGCCCAAGAAAAGGAGGATGATATCACCAGACAGGTAAATTTAGTTGAAATTATTTTCACTGTGGTCTGTAAGTATGAATATAATCTAATTTGTTTGTAATTGTTGTAGATTCAGAAAATGATCGATGACAGAAATAATTATAAAAAGGCTTGTAACACTCTGGCTCAGGATTTGAAAGCCAAAGGTGACATAGCTGAGGAAGCTCGATCTTTGTTAAAAAATGTAGAAGCTGAGGTTTGCCAATTTGCATGCCAGCGTCTCAAATTGAGTGAAGAGGCAACACGGGCTGAGGCTGCCCTTGCTGAACAGCAATGCAAAACAGTACAACTTCAGAGAGACCTTCAAGTAAAATTTTATACTATACATAATTTAGCAATTTGTTACGACATCTGTTATTACCTTCAACGGAGACACCAAAGCCGGACGGATGATTAAGTTTACGATGTCTGCAGATCCTTTTATTCATATCATGAAGTCCGCGTTTAGCGAAGGCATGGGTGTTTCAGCATTCACGGCATCTTTTCCTGTATCTCTATAGAACCTTTTGATCTATTACACCTTCAGATCCTATGGGTTTTCTATATTTACTATGTTCGACCCTATAAGCCTTTCATTGCATTTAGTCCACTTCGCATTTGGTCCACTTCACCCACATCGCGAAATGTCATATTCGTAAATCATCAACTACGCGAATCATCAACTTCGTAATTGGACCACTTCGCAAATCGTCTATATCGCATTTGGGATACTGTTTTTTTGGTTAAGTTCATTTGTTAGTTAAAAATAGTTTTATTTCAGTATATTTTAGAAGTTGATCAATTGCGTAGTGGACCAAATGCGAAAAGGACTAAATGAGAATAGCATTAAACTACAAATTGAACAAATGCTAAATTAACTTAACGGGAATTGGACTTAACGCGAAAAAGACATGTTCTCGTCTATTGGACCAAATGCGACGAAACGCTATGAGCTCCCATTTAATAAGGGTAGTACATGAAGCACTCCGCGCATAGTTAACTGATTTCTTCGTTACTCACACGACCTGGGACGAAATCTAGGGTAGGTTGTCACTCCTACCACTGCTGCACTTCCAAGATAGGCATCATCTCTTCTCATTCAGTCGACAATCATGTTATTTCATTTCATGGAAGGGGTGGCTCAAAGTTGCAATCGCGGGGGGATCTAGCAAGGTAACTTTCAGTTTGCTTTTGTAAGCTATAATGCTCTTACCCCATATGTACGAGTATGATTCTACTCACTATCTACATGTTAAATGATGTCTGCTCCTAGAGAGTAGGGCCCTGCCACACAACGTATGGTTTTGCTACAAAGCATTTTACAAAATTTCGACACTTATGTAAAAAATTCTAATACTATTCTTTGTCCTTAGTTTAAAGAAGAACAAGTGCGTCGTAAATTAATGACGATGGAAAGTGAGACAGAATCTGCTTGTGCATTGACACATGAAACAGAGCGTGCACTGCGTGCAGAATTAAGTGGTCTGCGTGAACAAATAACTCAGGTGTCTAATCAGCTGCTCGAAGAAGACGAAGTGAACAAGCGACTTAAGAACGAGGTTCCCCAATCTTTGTAACTTTATTCTACTTTTTTTTCTTGTTTCGCATTATTATTCTTTTTCATACAACTGAAGTAGTAAACAGACAATAAGCGACTGCCATAATTCATAGGAACTGACAGCACAGATATATACTTAACGTCGTATTGCCACTAACATTTATTATTTCAACAAAGGTACCACATGTACTTTACCGAAAATCATTCAAACAGTCATATCAGTATTTACTTTTAATCCTGATCAGCAATGTCTCTTATTCCTAATGAACAATTGGTGTTAAATAAGTAAAATGAACCTATGATTTGTGACTACGGTGGCCACTTGTGCGCCTTATAACTAGCGAGTAGCAATTTACTTGCTGTAGAGTGAAGTAGCCGAATAAAGTTCAAGATTCGTAAAGAAAAAACATGAATTTATAAAGAATAAATGAAACTTCAGTCATTAATTCTCAGACAAAATTCATACTTAGTTACATACTTCATATATTTCACATAAAAACTATAGCACCGAGTTTGAGAAGCCTGGTTCTAAATATTTTATATCGGAAAGTGGACATTAATGGTGCCACCAATGGAGGTAAAAATAATGTTACTAATTTTTAAACTTGAATTGATTTAAGATTCAAAATTTAAATATCCAAGTTGTATTTTAATGTTATTTGATATAATTTGTAAATATGCAGTGTCATTTGTGTCGTACATATGATTATTAGAATAATATTATGTAATCTGTGATATAATGAAATTGTAACGAGGTGAAAACTTTAGATTGAATATTTTTCCAAAAAAATAATTGATGTGTAGTGTAGGAGCGATACCGATACCGAAATTTTTTTTTTTGAATTTTTGTTATTTTTCTGATTGCCTGCTTTTTAGGGTTATGGAACCCTAAAAAGCAGGCAAAACAGCATAGTTCTTATAGTTTCGTCAAAAAGTGGCTGTGACATACGGACGGACAGACAGACAGACAGACATGACGAATCTATAAGGGTTCCGTTTTTTGCCATTTGGCTACGGAACCCTAAAAAGTAGTCTTGAGACTTTATTACCTAGTTCTTTTCTCGTACGAAACGTAAATGTAGCTTAATAGGCACTTGGTGATGTAGCCACCAAGTAACGCCTATTACGCTGCATTTACGCATTAACAGTTAAGTAAATTCGTAATAGTAAAATAATGGCAAATATGTGTAATATAATGTATAGTTCAATGATTACAAAATTATTGCGACGAGATGTTATGGCTACGACCTAATCGGCAAAAATCTTGAAACGTGAAACATCAATTTTACAATCATCAATCAATTTTTACTGGTGGTCCTCTTCCAGAATCCTCTTCTGATGGGGCCGTCAAGCTGAGTGCCACCATTGTTAACATGGTACGTGTATGTAATGGTGACCCTCTTTCCTGAGACTTTACCTTCAGCTTACCATCAGGCGAGGTGAAGTCAAATTGACGTGTCCTAAATATAAAAAAAAAAAACTAAAAGTTTGCGCATGTGCACCAACTGGCCAATCAAAAAACCAATAGATCAACAATCCTTTGAGTCCGTGATGAGTTTGATATAATCTATAATAGATTGATTGGCGCGCCTCCTCCGTCGCGTCACGCGTTAACCACCCAAGAGATTTTAAATTACGTTCTGTGCATCTATAGTAGGTACATTGTCAAGATTTTAATAACGACATTTGTCTTAAAATAATTTTATGAACGAACAATTTTTCTACCCTTCCTGACGACGTTTGTTCCCGTAGAGTTTTACTGCATTGAAATACTAATTATTATCATTGGGTATCTCAGTAATCAATCAAGTCCCTTTTTGCCTTTGGATTTTTTTATTAGAAAATTTATAAATGGTATTAGTCCATGATTGGTTATGTTCTGTCTATACCTTAAATTTAATGTATAGTAACTACCTAAGCCGTAGCGAATGTATAAAGCCAGGCTTGATGTTTTAAAGTTTCAAAGTATGTCTTCATGCCTAACACTTTCACTCACCTCACAATCATAATATAAATCTACATTGGTTTTCAAATATAATTTTGCAATATATCTGAAGAGTGATATGTTTAACAATATATAATTGATTTACAGCTGGATGCACTTCGTAAGGAAAAGTTGGGTATGATCGAAGATTTGGAGGGGTGTAAACTGCAGTGTGATGGAAAAATTAAAGCGCAGATGGACGAGGTACAGGCAAAAAGACAACAACTGCAGGAACTAAAGGATAAAGAGCTGGAGTGTAGGTGTAAACTACCCATTGACGCTGCAGTGGAAGTTAAGCGTACACCTTCTCTCGCTGCATTATGTAAATGCTCACCAGAAGATAGGATAATGGTAAATGCAAATATACCAAGTTACTTTAAAATGAATTTATTACCAGTTGTACCTACTTAGATATAAACGATGCTTGCTTGTCTTCTCCAGGGGAAGAAACTTTTTAGGGATTTTTTTAGGATTCATATTTAAGTTTTATGTAAGTCTATCTAAGTTATATGTGGGTCTCGTAGTGTTGATACTACACGAATATTGTTACATTTCATAGAACTTCAAGAATATTTAGGTGAAATCAACATAATTGAATTTTCCCTTGATGTTAATCAATACAGCAAATTATAGTTCAAACACGTTATTCTCATTTTTATTATTTTTTTATTTTAACTCACAGGACTCATGTTCTTGTACATCAATGAAAGGTCGACTTCTTTCTAACCTACTAGCGGATTTGTTTGGAGGACTACAGTCCGAATTGGGTGGAACTGGTTCGCAAATGCCCTGTCAGTTACTGAAATGTCTTGAAGACAAGCATAATTGGGATCGAGCTAGTGTGACTAAAAGCAATTTAAGAAGCTACTTTTCTAAGTTACTAGTTGGTGAACTGGACATCGCCATTGCTACTTCTATAGAAAATTATCATGCTAAGGTAAAATTACTGAAAGGTAGGTCTTATTTATATATTTTTAAACCACTGTACTACTGTGTCCGTCATTATAATTGGTTTCGTATAATCTATATTGGAAAGGTTAAATCATTCTTTTAATTTTACGGGAGCGACTGCTAGAGAGGGAAGGCTGCACCAGAGTCTCGTCCGTCAATCAGCGTATACATCAGCTTGCAGGTGAGGTTTGCTTGGCCCCGATGATCTTTATGGGGTCCCATATACTTCATCTTGCTCTTTCTGTATGTAACTCGTAGGCCCTCTGTTCGAAAATTGGTAAGAATATTACAACAAATATTCAAATACTTATCAATTACAGTGGGTCGGTGTTTCGTGTGCTGATAATAATATAAGAATGACACCTGGGCCAGACGACGACTTACAGGAGGGATGGGAAAAACGGGCTATTGAGCGACGAGCTCAAAAGCTCGCTACTCAGCTTGCAGAAGAACTGTACGAGAAGCGAGCCGAGGAACTGACAAAGCGAGCCAAAACAATTGTTACTTCGGGACCACCACCTTGTGAGTGTAATAAACGGGGAGGCTCCCACCATGGTAAGTTGGATAAAGATAGCTGTCTCTTGCTTTTATGTATAGGTACATACAGTCACGTGTCTTTAGTATTGGTGTAGGCAGATATAACATGTTTCCACTTATTGCAATTCTGATTACACCTTTCATGTCATTACATCCTTTTGTGTCATTGCTACGGTAAATTATTAGTGAGAGATCTTCGTAATGTCTAGAGAATCATACTAACATGCAAGAAGTTGTGGGTTTGAAACTCACTCCGTAACATTATCATCATCTTCACGTTAGTCCCGGTCGCGTCTGAGGCTCTCAACTCAGAGTCCGGCCATCTTGGGCATCTGTGGTAGTAAGATCATTGGCACGCACGTCATCCCTCTTCAAACCTGCACTTCTGGGGTCTCCCTTTCCTAACGGGTCCCGGCGGAAGTGTCATGGCCAGACATTAGTTATCACGTAGTCAGGCAGCAGTCGCAAAACGTTGCCGCACCAGCGAAGACGTCACTTCTGCATTTTATCTGCGATGTCATGGAGGCTGCCACGGATGTGTGTTCCGTAATACTCTCTCAAACTTTTATCTATGTTATTTATATTTCTTACTGTGAAAAACATACCTAAACCCACGTGATTCGTGGGAAGCGCGCGAGAAATCGTGGGAAGCGCGCGAGAAATCTGCAGTGTGCACCTGAAACGTGTAAACCACCGGAATCAACAGAACCTATCACGTTGTCTTCAACTCGGTCAAGCCGTGGTCAAGTGGACAAACCTATTCTAAGTTTGCAACTGAGGCGTACAATACTTAAATAGCTTATGACCGATTTCTGAATTGAGAAATTGAAGTAGAGTCTCGTCAACGCCTTCTTAGGCACAGTTTCGTGCTGCACACTATGCGTAAGTTGGCGTAGACGCTCAATGTCAATTTCTCAATTCATAAGTCGGATATTTGGGTTAAAATAAAATCCTGAAATAGTGTTTAAATCTCGTTACTCATTATTAATATTTCCCTAAATTTTACTTATTTCTTAGTTTATCCTTGCCTCTTGGAACCGGTGACACCTTTTCAACCCAAATTGCCAGAGCCTACCCGGAAAGGATCACAATATGATAAAGGACTATCTCCCCAACCACCTTCCTACTGGAAGCGCACTCATAAAGATGTTACACAACTCAGGCTTGAGATTGAAGATCTCAAAAAGGTAATAAATTTACGTTCTACTTTAGGCAAACATCAAGCATATGCTTATGGGTACTTGAAATGTATACTGGGTCACGATTGGATCACGATTTGACCAATTTCTAACGATTTAGAGGCCGCCGGTCCGATGCATTCTTTGAATAAATATTTGTCAATTCTATGTATAATCGATTCCAGTCGACTAGGTACAGAGGTAAGGATTAATGAGGATTGACTAGCTCTACAAATACAATTAGAGAGTCACTTTTTGAAAGAAGTACATAGTTTATTACATTTTACGGTACTATTTCAAATCCTTCTTTACTTTTGTTTTTTTTTAATATTGGTCACGTCAATATGAGCTTAGCTCGCCTGATGGTAAGCTAAAGGTAAAGTCTCAGGAATGAGGGTCACCATACAGACACGGATAATGTTACTATGGTGGCTCTCAGCTTGATGACCTCATCAGATGCTTTTTCAAGCCCCGCTTAAAGGACCCGGGACAGTAGGAAGAAGGAAACACGTGTGCTGCCAAAGAATTCCAAATCTTGATGGTGCGGTAAAGAAAAGAGGCGCCGAACCGCTTGGTTCTTGATGAAATTGTTTGCACTGTGGGAGGGTAATACCTCAGTCTTACACGTGTTGTCCTTTTAAAAAAGGAGAGGGTGGAACAAATTGGAAGAGTTCATCGGAACACTCGCCATGGTAGAGGTGGTAAAATACTGACAAGGAGGCAATATCTCTACGCAACTGCAAGGGCTCAAGGGGCCATCCCAGAGATGAGTGCAGTATTCCACACCAGAACGGATTTATGTCTTGTTGCTGCTCCGGCGTGAAAAACCGTCTCACATTGTTCAGGACTCCGAGTTTACGCGAGGCTGTTTTGATGATGCTCTCGATGTATTTTTTATTGTTCAGTTTGCAGCGAACATCCATAACGTGTATATTTAGATTGTCCTGCAGTGGCAGTGGTGTGTCCTGAAGAGTAGGGAGGGGAAGGAAAGGAGTACCCTTACTGTAAACGCACATGCCTGCGTCTTCTTGGCATTGAACTCGAACAGGTTTTCAGAGCCCCATTGAGAAATGTGATTCAGGACCCGGTCAAGCTCAGTGACAAGAAGCTGCCTTTTCTCCTCAATGCAGCAATGCATGCTGCCCGCAAACAGCATGTCGTTGATATGCAGATGAAAGAGAGTGCTCGACAAAACGGACCCCTGGGGTACACCTGCATAGACCAGCAAGAACTCCGAAGCTCGTCAACAAACCACACGAATACGGCGCTCCTGCAGGAAGCTATCAACCCAATTGCACAATCGAGGAGGCAGACCAAAGGCAAGCAGTTTGGAAAGCAGTGACTTGTGCCAGACTCTATCGAAAACTTTGGCGTCGCATGATTGTAGTACTACGCGAACATCGTGTTGCCTGATATGAATATCAGGCATTGCGTGGTCACAGCCTGCTGGGCAGTGTAGGTGGCTGCATACCACAATCGTCGATTCAGGAGTTGGCCGCAGAGAGATTCATCAGTAAATCTGCTTCCTGCTGCGATTCATGGGCCAAGGATCCATCATTGTTACGCAGCAGGGGTAGCGAAGACTGGCAGAAGTTTGATAGCACGGCTTTGACCAGACGTCAGTAGCCGCGGCTACCCGCGGGGTACGCGCTTTGAGGATGTCACTCGGCCCTGTACTATGCCGCGGGCGGCCAGCGGTATCACCGTCTCTACAGGTCTCCCTGTCCGGTAGGTTGACCCGCACCATCCCCCTTAGACTACACCAATACCCACTGGTCCCACAAATGCTGTGACAACCACCACCTCATGCCCGGCTATGCACCCGCACCCTGAACCGAAATTAGATTACTTAGGTAGGTTTTTTGTAAGAGTGCATGGTGGTACCTACCCGGTCCAATTTGAGACAGATTTATGCCATCAAATTGTACCACATAGTGGAACTTTTGTGGTGTGAAATGATTATTTACTTTATCTTCCTTCACTATCTCACGAGTCAGGACTTATTATAACTCTTTTATTTCAAATATCTTTTAATCCCTTGAAATCGACACGGCATCATAGTTATAATCCAAGAATTTACTAGAAAATAAAGGAATTTATATCCTACAAGTAGTCTTTGTTGAAGTTACGATCCCTTTACTAACTGTGGATGATAATTTCCTGACTCCCAAAATTTTAGTGCATCAAGAAATAAGTAAAACGTATGCTTGTTTTGCGGAAAGGTTGCATCACTGATACGAAACATAAATTAATTTCGAAAGTAGCAAACATGGACGACTAAGAGAGTTGAAAAATCATTCTTCCAATTGCAATCAAATGTTGCGCTTGCATTTTAGATATTTATTTACCACTTCTTACATTTCAATACCAATAACAACCTCAGCGTGTGTTTGGAGTTTGGTGCAACTTATAATCATGTATATCTCTGTCTGTCATTTCATTGGACAATAGAACGATACTATTGCTTACACAGATGGGAAATCACTATGTCACACTTATTATAGAAATATCTCAAATTCTCCGTGGCTCTATTTTACGTCGCTTTGAGGTGACCCACGTTGGGATTACGTTGCCAAGCCACACATGCAGTACACAGACTGTATTTGTTTTTCTCCCTTTCTAAAGCACCCGCACCCGGCAAGCTGAAGACAGGGCGCTATGGCGCTCATTAAGGGAGATCTATGTCCAGCAGTGGACTAGAATAGGTTGATGATGAAAGCACCCGCCACTGTCAGGGATAGGTATTTTCAATAGTGGAGTGCGACTGGTTGGATTACCTCCAAGTTTGGTGCACCCTGGGCAACGTGGGCGATGACGCATCATTGATTGCTCCTCTGGAGTAGCTGGCTTCAACGTCAACGGCCAAGATTCTGACCAACCGGCCCTTTTCAGGGCCAGCTGACCCCATTGCACGAGGGGGTCGGGGTATGGCGGGCCTGCAAGGCCCGCGGAGGAGTGTGGTCGCTCCAGGTACCCCTCTGCTGTTATCAGAGGGGACACTGCGAATGGCCCAGGGTCAGTCGGAGTGCGAGGGATATGCTCTATGGGTAACCTTACACCCCGGCGTCTGTAGGCCCGAGACGGCGTACGGTTTTAGTCGGTTCAAGCCCGACATAACCGCCCCCGTTGGCCGGCGGGGGGGGGGGGGGTATCCGAAGGGATTTCCGCACAACAAAAAAAAAGGTATTTTCAATAGTGGTTTTATTCCTCGCAGCTTCGAGCAGGAAACACATTCTTATCCTTGGCTAGTCATGGTCACAGATTAGGCACAACATTTATCTTCACCACACCGTATACCACCGTATACCACTCGGAATAAACCCAGAGACCCATTTACCTCAATTCATCAACTTGATCTCTGCTTATCGAAGGAACGTATGAAGAGCTTTGATATCATAGGAATATAACTTGATACTATTCTTCAGTATTATTGAAATCACATTATTTACACGTCCTTGAGGTTGATATTCTTCAAATTTATGCAGGAATCTATCAAGAAAGAAGATTTGAAATTAATGGAGGAGAAGATTACGAAAATAGTCCAGAAGACTGCGGTATGTGAGATTTTTTTTTACAGAGAATTTATTTTTAATATATTATAATACTAAATCTTATAAACATAACTGTAATGACATTTTTAAGGGGCCCGAAAGTGAAGATGTCTTATCTAAAGATAATACAAATTATCAAACAAAATATAAAAAAGAAAATAAATGTGCAAGAAACGCCAACAACGATGATTTACTGAAAAGCACTACCAGAACCGGAGTGAATAAAAAAAAATCATTTGATTTTAATAATTCACCTAAAAAATCATATGTTCAGGAAAAACCAACGAAACAACCTAAAAAATTTAGTTACCATCAAACCTATGCAGTTAATATGTGTCTATGTGCAACACAGAAATCTAATAAAATCTTACCAAACAATCAGTCAAACTTTGATGCAAAAACTTTTAAGCAAAAATCATCAAAGGAGATTCAGTCTTTACCTTATAATGTCCAGCAGTTAAATCTTATAAATCATTCTTCATTAGACAATGATAAAATGCCCAACAAAGTCTCTATGGATTCACACTGTGGCAATGATTGTAAATGTTTCCATAAGTTGCCATCTAATACGTCGATAGACAAATTGCTTGAAACTTTAACTAAATGGAAATCAGATTTGGGGGAAGGGTCAGAAGATAAAATAATCAAAAATGAAACAAGTATTAGTAAAACTTGTCTAAATAAACATTCTAAAAGTATACTAAAAAATAAAAGTCCAATGGATCCCAAAGTACTTAGCTTAGTAGAAAATGGCAAGGCAGTTAATGATTGTGAAACGCGTAAAAATAATTTTGCAGTTGAAAAACAGAATCATTCTATTAAACTTAATGAGGTGGTCAAAACTCCATCAGACTATATAGCAGCTGTTAATTTAGATAAAAATATTGAATATGCTGGTAATTATACTGACTCAAAAGAATCGATGAAGGAAAATAAACAGGTCGAACTAAATGGAATGGACGTATACGCAGATCCTATAAACCACATCCAAGCATGTCTAACTAAACATAAAGACAAACATCCTTTTATTCCAGGAGAGAGTAAAAAAGTAAAGTCTAAAGAAGCTGAAAAAATTGTGGCTCAACATTTACATAGCAAATTAAATATTACACCCAAACTGCACGTTTTCACTTCTAAAAATACTAGAGCTATTAACACAGAAGAAACCAGGAAAGCACCAGAATTAACAGATAGAGTTAGACATTCTAATTGTACTCAAAATAATGCAAAATTAAATCATAATTTAGATTACTATGTAAAGTTTTTAGGGGTAACTCTAGTAGATACAAAGCCTCACAAGGTGGTTAAAGATTCTCTTAATAAATGTCCCGATACATCATTATTATGTAAAGAAGGTTATAAAAGTATTCACAAGGAAGTGGTAAAATCTGGAACCCCAAAATCTAGCAGTGACTCAAGTAAACATTTTGCTGAAGAGATTGTTCTAAATTCATCAAATAAACAGAAAAAATGTGAATGTAAAGCTAAATTTGATGAATTAAAGAATTTCATCATTGGTGTACTTAATGACCAAGTGAAAAATAAAAACGCTGGATATAAAGATATAGCTCTGGATTCACAAAACCTTACACGTCCAATACACACATTGGGAAGTTGTATTTGTTGTAACACAAAGAATGTGGACTGCTCGAATGATTTAGAAGTAAACGCTTTTGATTTATTAGAGGCTCACTTAAAACAAAAGATAAAAGAATTTAAAATTTGTTCATGTCAATCATCGTGTATCTCAGCTGAGGAAGAGGAAAAAATATATCGGACAATATTGAAAAGAGTAAAACAAGTAATATCAGATTGTGCAAATGAATTGAAATGCAGTGAAACAGAAAATTTACTAGGTACTTCTGAAGGGAGTTGGCAAAGAGCTTACGGACTGTTACGGGAGTACTTGAAAATGAAAGTAAAACGAGCTCAATGTTTACCTTTAAATGAAGATAAAGATGAGGTTCTACCTGATATTTTAGATAAAGTTTGTAATTTAATTGAAAATGATTTTCAACGCTTAACAGACCTATGTAAGTGTGAAAAAAAAGAAAATCTCGAAGCAAAAATTAAATTGATAGAACCATTATCGAAGCTTGGTAAAGAATTGCCTGAAAAAGACATAGATTTTTCAACGAAAAATAATGATACTACCACTTTTAATACAGTTTCTCAGCAAATTTCTATTAGATCTACAATATTCAAACCAAGTATATCATCGCAAGTACTTACAAAAGTAGAAAAAGACACTAAATCTTGTGACGCCATGATTAAAAATATAAATATTGCGAATGTATCCACACAAAATTTAATTAAACCTATAACACAAAGTTTGTCATCTCAAGTACCTTTAGACTTAGGGATGGCAACAAAATCTTGCCATGCAATGCTTGATATTAACAATAAGGTGAAAACAGAGTCAAGGGAAAATTTTACAGAATCTTCACATCTTAGTCTTCAACAACATATATGTTCTCAAGTACCCATTGACCTGGGAATGGAAACTAAATCTTGCGATGCTATGATTAAGGCTGATCATATTGTTAAAATAGTGTCGAGAGCAGATATAGCTAACATTAATAATCTATCACAACATATGGCATCTCAAGTACCACTTAATTTAGGAATGGAAAGTAAATACTGCAATGCTATGATCAACATAATTCAAACTCAGGAATCCGGGTTACTCCCGCCAAATAAATTGACACACCCAAGAATGGCAACACGATCCAGTGACGTTTCCGATATGAATATGGAAACTCCTCCAGAATTACTCTATAATACTTGTAATTGTAATTACAGTCATAAAAGATGTGGCAATCGAAATTTTGAAAGTAGAACAGTACTTTTTAACCTTCCCACAGAAGTTCTCAAGAGTTCTAATATTAATAACTCAAATAATTTAAAGGAACACGTAGATTGGATACAAGGTAATGTTTTAGAAAATACACAGTCACTTCCTAATTTAAAAACCATGGAAAATACAAAGGCACTGTTTATTTTAGAGGGTGTAAAAAATAATACCAATGCTATGAACAATGATACAAAAATAATAAATAAGTATGGACCATATAATAATATCCCTTATATTGGTACCACCATAGATTGTAACTGTGACAGCAGTTTTAAGTCTTGTACCTGTACAAAGTCATTAATTCAGGATAATTCCAATAAACTTAGTCATGATTGGAAACAAATTCTTGCTAATAGCAATAAGTCTATGAAACAATTTTCATATATTATGAATGGCAAACATAATAAACACAATGATAATAAGAATTGCGAAATGTTGTATAATATTCCAATATTTAATGAAAGAGACAATGACATTAATACCTGCGAATCGGAAGACATAATTTTGACTAAAAAAAAGGTTGGAGAAATAAAAAATAGTGTAAATAGTACTGACAATAATACAAAAGTTATGACTGATCCTAATTGTATTGGTCAGTTTTGTTGGTTTATGCCTCTTCAGACTGTTAAATCTAAAACAAAATCAATGACTGCAAGCTCTTTATTCTGTTATGAGCCTGTTGAAGAATCTGTATCATCAGGCAAAAGTGTAACTGTCACCGAACTTAAACCAAGTACTGATAAGTTATTGATAACTGATTCTTTATATTATGAACCTATTATTGCATCGCAGTTACCTCTTGAAAGTATTACAACTTTAGACACGACCACTGATCCTATAAAACCATCTCACGAATGTACTTGCGATAAAGTACCACTTTGTCATGTCAAAATGTTGGTCGAAAATATTGAGAGAAATTTAATTGAATCTAAATGTACATGTGACTCCGTTTCTAAAATTTGCCCGATACATTCTAGAGCTTTTCGTTAAATATTTATTTAGATTGTATTAAATTATAATGTATGTGAATTAATAATAATTCATAAAGATTCATTTATTCTATTTAAATATTAAATTATTAAATTTTCAAAAGTGTTTTATTTTGAAATGACACTTGGTTTATTCCTAGCTCCCACACCATTTTCTGTATATGTAATACATATGTATTGTGTATTATATACGGATTTTCATTTCACAAGTCGGGAAGAAAAGTGAGAGTCGAGTATAAACTCTACTACTCCAAATATGCAACATGGCCAGGTGAAACCACTTCGCCTCAACTAGGTGGTGTCATGAGGAATGAATAATAACCCTTGACACTATCAGTGATGTTATGGGAATTTAAAAATACCCTTGATACTACCGGTTGCGGCATTGAGTTAATTTTTTCACTTTAATAGCCCACTTATCGAGTAAGTTTATAGGCTATATATCATCAAGCTACTACCCAGGAGAGGGGAGCAGGAATCATAAATATCAACAATAATATACGGGCATGTATGGGTTAAATGGGTACCATAGTGGCAGCGAACTACATCATGGGCCGCGTGGTACAGCTAGTGTTATTAATAAAATGGATTATGGATAGTCTAGCTAACTTCCCCTTCAAGTAATGCCCATCACGAATAACTGTTATTTTTTCTTTTCGGGCGTGCATTTCGAAAACGGTAGGGAATTCGGAGAAAGTGCATAAATAATAGTTGTATTCTGTGCTTAGCACTTACCTTACCTTGTATACTTGGTGTGTCATTCGCTCAGAAGTAGATTAAGAAATATTAGGCAATGATTTTTGTAATTCCGTTAACTAATTTCAAACGCGATATATTCCCATAATTTGTATGATACAGAAGCTATACAAAAGAAGCCTATGATAATGATCCCAAGTAGTAATTCATCCCAATCACTTCGTTTCATTATTTTCTACACCTTTCATTTAGTTGATAGATCCCCCCTGGTACTGAATTACAACTATGTAGTTCAACTAGTTGTACAAACGATACACTGCTTTAGGGTTTGTACAACCTCAAAATAAACATGCACATACACTCGGTGTCACTTATTATATTAGTTTAACTGGTTGTACAAAAAATTCACCACAAAAGCGTTTGTACAATTTAAAAATGCGTTTTCCTGATTAGGTATCCAGTTGGCATTTAGTACATTATTGCCAGTAAGTAAGTTGAAATGGAAATATTTTCATCCAATTAGTTCTATCCAATTAATATTAAATTTAAATTTAATAAAATTGGAACTTAAATACTGTTTGAACATACCTACATAATTTAAAATAACAACCTTCAAAATGTTAACTATGCAATAAATTAAAAAAATACTACTATATCAATGACTGGGGCGCAAAGTTTTCAAAAGATGCTATGGTGATCTTATGTTATTAATCAATTAAATTTATTTGCATTTCCATTATATTAGGTCGTTACATATGAAATTGCCCTGTTTCGTGAAGAAATTGGAGGAAACCCAATTTTCAGTACTAACGTTTTTGCATTTTTTTTAGGTATGACAAATCCAAATTTTAGGATTTTTTTGTGTATGAATGAGACAACATTAAGCTAACAAACAGCAACTTTTATTACATTTTTGAAAAGTGACAGCTGTTAAGTAATACGAAATTTATCATCAAAATAGATAGCATTTAGGAAGTACTGTTTTCGAAGATAGAATTAATTTATCAAGCGGCCATTAAAAACATAATTGAA
Source organism: Cybosia mesomella (assembly GCA_946251805.1). Taxonomy (NCBI): domain Eukaryota; kingdom Metazoa; phylum Arthropoda; class Insecta; order Lepidoptera; family Erebidae; genus Cybosia; species Cybosia mesomella. The sequence goes on along the minus strand of OX276390.1, from coordinate 18,730,161 downwards.
TACAGAGTTGTAAAATCTTGGAATCAACTTTCAAAAAAAATATAAATAATGGAAATAACTATTAAATTACAGGAATAACGAACTCATGAATTTGTACGAAAATTTCGGCAATTTCATAGGTAAAGACCTATTATTACCATCACTGAATACATACCTACTTAGGCTTCTATTATTGAAACAATAAAACCTAAATACAGTTTGAACATAAATAACTGCAAAAAACGACACTGAAAATGTTAACCATTATTTAAATTAAAAAAACTACCTAGTATTTTTATCCTACTTACGCAGCCAGTATAAATTAGCATAGTTGTACAAATAACCCTTCAACAAGGTTGCCTGATGACTAGTACAACTGGTTGTACAAACGCTACAGCAGTGTATCGTTTGTACAACTAGTTGAACTACATAGTTGTACTTCAGTACCAGGGGGGGATAGATCCTATGAAATACCTATTGTTTAAGTACATAAATAGTAGCACTGGAAATCAGTACACATTTTTAATTCGCTCATAATTGTAGAAGCAAACTGGTCCTTTATTACTGTACGGCATTTTTGTTAAATTCCTTTTAGAAACTTTTACCCGATAACAACGTGTAGATGGCTGATGGTTACAATTTCATCCTGATCCGATTCTCCTACGCACTCACCTGTACCCACCTGTACTGCTCAAAGGATTCATTTAATTCACGTTGAGTCATTTCGCAGGGTTATTTTGTTGCAACGGTTTGTAGTCAATAAACTACCAGATCTAGATAGGCTGCCAGAAACAAAATTAGTTAATGTATAATAATACATTAACTAATTTTGATTCTGGCAGCCTTTCTTTAGTTTTCATAAAGAGAGATGCTAAAAACACTACTCAACAAAGTTTTAGGGAACAAGGGTAATTCACCTAAGTTAATCGCTTATCTGATTTAAGTACATATATCAAGGTGTTTTAAAAAAATCAAAAATTCGTTCCCGCAGGGGGAACGCGCAGGTAGATTTCGTGAAGCATATAATATTTATTTTTTTGCCCCTCTATGACCTATGCTTCTTCTATGACCCACGCCGAGCGCATTTTTAACATGTTTAATTTTTTTTTCTCGAAAACTGTAGCTTTTAACGAAAAACTTTTCAGACATTTATTTTAGACTTAAAAATGGCCTATCGATTAAAAATGTTTCCGATGGCAAGAATGTTCACCGGTTAGAAGTTATGATTTTTTTCCCGACAAATTTAGGTTTTTCCCCCCTCCACTTTTAGTTAAAGTTTTAATCTTATAGGTTTTATAATTAAAAGTTGTTGGTATTCATGTATACTATGGGATAAAATTAGAACGGTTCGAATATCTTTCATGGAACGTGAAATTTTGAGGAAAAACTGATTTCACAAAAAGTGAGGCCCTACCGTCCCCTTAGGCCGGATTCCACCCGTTCACGAACTTAAACTAAGTTTACACCCAAGCAATTTTTGACCGCAGTTTGAAAGCGATCGGGGCAAAAATGCGACCGTGAGAGTGCCGCAAATTTTGGGAAGTGGAACCATACATACATATATATATATATATATAAACTTTTTGACCAGTGGTCATTTCGGACTCAGGGGGTCATAACTAGACCTCCTATGAAGAATTTTTCTTTAAATTCGACAGTAGTCAAGAAACCAATATTTCATCGAAATCTACCTTTTTTTTTTTTTTTTTTTTATCGTGCGGAAATCCCTTCGGATACCCCCCCGCCGGCCAGCGGAGGCGGTTATGTCGGGCTTGCACCAACTAAAACCGCACGCCGTCTCGGGTCTTCAGACGCCGGGGTGTAAGGTTACCCATAGAGCATATCCCTCGCACCCCGGCTGACCCTGGGCCATCTCACCACTAACAGCATCGCTCATCCTGTCTCCTCTGAAAGCAGAGGAGTACGGAGAGCGATGTGTTTCCGCCACGTTGGGTATTGGCCGACGATCAATGTCAACCCTATGAAGGGGTGAAGGGGAAGCCATTGACCGCCGCCCAGGGTGTACCGGCCACTCCGATTCGGTTCCCCCCGGACTGCAGCGGGATCGGAATCGGAGCTACACTCGAGGAGGTTACCCAACACACACCCCTCATCGAAATCTACCTAATATATTTTCTGTCTTAGATATTATGCTTAGAATGAATTCGACATTCACATTTAAAAAAAAACGCACAGATAAACTCATCACTATGGCCAAAATGGGCCATAAACATACATAAATCTTATACTAAAACAATGTCAGTTTTATGAAAACTGTTTTGTTAAAAAATATGGCTCATTCTTATTAAGAGATGAAACATTCAAACAGCATAAGCGAGACTTCAAACAAAGATTTTCTATTGTTTGTTGTATTGTGGTCACGTGTTTCCTAATAACATAATTATAACTATTTCTGTATAATAACTTTGAGAAAATTGAGCGCTTTATAATTTTTAAATTTAGGCTAATCACTATGATAAACAATCGATAAACTAGTGGGTATTAGGTATTTAATATAGTGATAACCGACTAGCTGTGTGAACATATCTTTATGAGTGTTATCACAAATACTGCTCACGTTTAAACATTGAGTGAAACAGTACAGACGTAGATATACTTATTGAAGACCAGATGATACCATGTTAAAGTGCGTGTGAATTTATTTCAAAATAAAATATCGATTAAAAGAACAGTAAATATGAATAATACAACTAAGCAAAATGGCACTGGCCATACCGAACAGACTAAAAAAAGATATAAACCGAATGTTTTGTCACGACTTTTCTTCTGGTGGATGTGTCCTGTGCTGATTACTGGAAACAGAAGAGACGTAGAAGAAAGAGACCTTATTGTTCCTACTAAATCATATGATTCGGAAAGGCAGGGTGACTATTTTGAAAGGTAAGAATTGATAGTAGCGCCAATATTGTTAACTGTATTTTGTAAAGACCGGGATCCATATTACTATTATACGCTTTAAACCATCTGACTGAACTATTTGAGCTAAGACTGTCGGTATACGCTGTCGGTTGTGTGACTGCAAATCCGACGCTTTAGCCATTGCACCACTACCGTTTTTTTGTTACTGTTTATGTTATTTATAAATAAAACAACGAAACTTTTACAAGAAATTCACGTAGGTATATGAATAAGTTGTCTCAATTTACTCCAGAGGTTATGACTCAACTTACTCACGCCTCTCATATTATACACACGCCCGGTGTGAGCGTGAGTAGGTCGTTACATATGAAATTGCCGTTTTTCCGAAGAAATTGGAGGAAACCCAATTTTCAGTACTAACATTTTTGCATTTATTTAGGAAAGACAAATCCAAATTTTATGATTTTTTTGTGTATGAATGAGACAACACTAAGCTAACAAACAGCAACTTTTATTACATTTTTGAAAAGTGACAGCTGTTAAGTAATACGAAATTTATTATCAAAATGGATAGCATTTAGGAACTACTGTTTTTGAAGATCAAATTAATTTATCAAGCGGCCAATAAAAACAAACAAAAATCTTGAAATCAACTTTCAAACAAAATATAAATAATGGAAATAGCTATTACATTACAGGAATAACGAACTCTTGAATTTGTAAGAAAATATCGGCAATTTCATAGGTAAAGACCTATTAAGAGAGATAACTTTTTTCTTGGCCTTCCATGGATTCACGGTACAGGTATCGAGTCCTTTGCGTGGTAGATAGAGGGGACACGATTGCCACATGACGTCTTTAGTAACATTCTTTGGCGATTATCACTCTACATTCAGTATTCAGGTTCATTGTCCCTCATGGCACCCATAACATTCATTCTGAAACTTTGGTAACTTTTAGTTTCACATTGATGAGATGGATGTGATGAAAGTAAAAACTTTTTAACAAAATGAAAAACGAAAATAATAAAACTTTTTAACCATAATTAAGGGATGAAGCCCGTAAGGGTTTCCACACGCTAAAAAAAGAAACCATAATAAATAAGTTCTTAAAAAAATGTAAGTATACTTTTTTTTTATTTATTATCGTGCGGAAATCCCTTCGGATACCCCCCCGCGTGCCAGCGGGGGCGGTTATGTCGGGCTTGAAACGACTAAAACCGCTCGCCGTCTCGGGTCTACAGTAATTATTTAACCTGGTCATCAGTAGTTTTCAAATGTTTTCATTAACATAATAATATACTGCATGGAACGCGAAAGTTTAAAAGTGAGTATTTATTTTGTTATTTTCCTTTAATATTACTATTACATAGGTATTATTCTATACCTAATAATTTTTGAGTCGACGCCAAACAGCAACCCGAACGGGTACACACGTCGTTGCGATTGGTCGTGTGGAGAGCGCATGTATTGGAATATTATACATTAACTAAATTAATATGATTTTAAGAACTTAATTATTAAAGTTATCACACAAGTGATCACACAAAAAAAATAAACACGTCGACTTGAGAACCTCCATTTTTTTTCGTCGGTCAATAAAATACTTAATACTTTTTATGAATTTAAGTAGAAGTAACTAAGTCACTCGAGATAAACAGTGATAATTTCAGTTCTGTATTATAATACTCTAGATGCTAGTCATGGTTATATTAAAGCCGTGTACAGGGCAATTGATAAGTTTATTATCTATAATTAGGAACAGTGATATAAATAAAAATACAACAATATTTTGTTTCCTCACTGCTAATCTAAAGATAAGTAAGTATTAAAGCTAAACACGGTAACACCAGGCTATTCAGTTTCAAAAGAACCTAAGTTGAAGTTGAAGAAGACATATAGCCCCAAATGAAATATATGAGCTCGTCCTCGACGGCCGTTGGGACTTCAGAGAACATATCCGAAGTCTGCCCCCCAAATTGAAGGGCACAGCTAACGCTCTGGTGCGGCTGCTGTCCAACATCAGGGAGCCCGATGACTCCTGCAGGAGACTTTACGGGGGGATCGTGCGGTCCATGGCCCTGTATGGGTGCCCGATATGGGCGGAGTGCCCTGAAGGCCAGAAGTGTGCGGATGCTGCGCGCTTCGCAACGGGTGATGGCCAACAGTGTCATCAGGGGGTACCGCACGATTTCCTTAGAGGCGGCGAGAGCAGATGAAGGAACGACTTGGGTGACTAAGCGCAGGGTATGCCGTCATAGCGACGGTAAGACCTATCATGGAGGATTGACTAGAGAGGTGACATGGAAGCCTCTCGCACCGACTGACGCAGGTGATCTCCGGCAAGGGGAGCTTCGGGGACCACCTGCTTTGGATCAGGAAGCAGCCAACGTCGTCGAGTGCCATCACTGCGATGCGAGCGAGGACTCGGGGCTGCACACGGTGGCAGATTGCTCGGTGTGGGAGGAGCCGAGGCGTGACCTCGTGGCATCAATCGGGGTGGAAGTCCTCTCGCCCGTGCATATCGTTAGCATGATTGCGGTAATGGTGCGGCCAACGACATCCGTCCTCAATTCCTGGGGATGGCAGGTGAGACCACCTGTCACCCCAGCAGAAGCAGGCCGGGGCGTGGTTGGTTTATTTTATTCTGTTTTTAGTATTTGTTGTTATAGCGGCAACAGAAATACATCATCTTAGAAAATTTCAACTGTCTATCACGGTTCATGAGATACAGCTGGTGACAGATGGACAGACAGACAGACAGATGGGCGGACAGCGGAGTCTTAGTATTAGGGTCTCGTTTTACGCTTTGGATATGGACCCTGAGCACGCCTTAATAGCGGCGGTAGGGCCCATCATCTAGAGAGGCGACACGGGAGCCTCTCGTTCCGGCTGACGCAGGTGATCTCTGGGAATTGGTGCTTCGAGGACCACCTTTGGCAAATCAGGAAGGAGCCAACTCCTGAGTGCCATCACTGTGATGTTGCAAGTGAGGAATCGGGGCTGCACACGCTGGCAGAATTCCCGGCGTGGGTTGTGCCGAGGCGGGCCCTCGTTGATCACTTCAATACGAGCGATCGTGTGGATTGAGAGCGCGTGGGCTGAGAGCGCGTGGGCCGCTGCCACCTCCTTCTACGAGCAAATAATGCTCGAGAAGGATGCGGTGGAGGGGGTCCGGGAGAGACCTGAGTCTCTCTCCCGATCCGAAAAAAAGGGTACGGTTACGCTGTTATTAATTCTTTCCCTCCAAAAAGCTATCTGCACTGGACTATAATTAAGAACGTATTACATATAAAAAGCGGAAATCCTCGGATACCCCCCGCCGGCCAGCGGGGGCGGTTATGTCGGGCTTGAACCGACAAAAACCGCACGCCACCGTCTCGGGTCTTCAGACGCCGGGGTGTAAGGTTGTCCATAAAGCATATCCCTCGCACCCCGAAGGAAGGTCCGTACCTATTTCGTTGTTTTCATTACCAACCTTCGACAAAGTATTAGAAAGTTAAAAAAGAACATTACCTACTTAAATTCGTACCTATTATAGTCTTTCTCAGGTTATGGCAGGACTCTCATTTTATTACTCTAAGCTATATTTTATTGTAGGGCCTAGGCAATAGATAGGTTCATCAATAACTAAATAATAAAATAAAAATATTAGTACCTAGGTCTTTCAGTAAATCATTGACGAATTGTATTATAATCTATCTGCGTGCCCTTGGCTTAGCCCCACTGCAATTATAGCACCACCACGCCACAGATAAGTATCTGTCACGCATCTACTGGAGGACAAGTCGGTAAGTACCGAAGCACGCGACATCCGGTAGGATAGGTCACCGTGGTGCCTCTCCCAACTATTGTACCATGACCGGCCTCACCGCTTCTCCCCACTTCTGTTGCTCAAGTTGCACCTTCCATGTTTGCATGAGTTCCTGGCGGGAACCGCTGGGCTCCTATTTCTCCGGGTCCCGGCCAAGGGCCCGCTCCAGCGCCTCTTTGCGTCATTGATACAACGACGCAAGGGCTCCCCGTAGAATTTATTGTTTTTCTTCGTTGCTACTTACTGTATCTGTACTGTTCGTTTTAATGGGCAATAAAAAAATTATCAACCTATGTCAATTTTTAAAGTCATTGTTTTTTCGTAAGTTGTAAATTAAGGACAAAATTATGTTATTTGATTTTAAAATAACCATTTATTTCCTTACATAATATTATTTGTACTAATATTATAAAGCGGAAAGATTTGATTGTTTGTTTGCATTAAATAGGCTCCGAATGACGCGAAAGTTTGTGAATATGGATGTATGAATGTTTGTTACTCTTTCACGCAAAAACGCCTGAACAGATCTGGCTAACGACACAGGGATACATATAGTCTGGAATAACACATAGGCTACTTTTATCCTTCGAATAGGTTCCCATGGGAAACGGGAACGCGGGTGAATCCAATAAATGAGATTGAAGTATCCAATGAATAAGATTGAAAACATTGGAAGCATTTTGTCCACCAAACTGATCGATAAAATTTCCAGCATATGTTTGGCCGCCTTTCAGTTTAATATGTTCCTTCAACTGCACAAATATTTGTATAACCATTTGTTCATCAATGAAAGAAAATAGTAAATATTCTATATAAGGAAATATTCGTTAAGTTGTGGCCTGCGGCTTCACCCCCGTGGAATTTTGATCCCGTTCTCGTTTTGCATTACATCACATCGATTTTCGCGTTTATAATATTAGTAAGATCTTGGTAGCAATTCTGTTGTTCAAAAACTCTCTAAACTAAACTAAAATTTTTAGTTTAGTTTAGTTTTTTTTTAGTATATATTTTTTAGTATAATTTTATTTTAGTTTAGTGATGTCAAACGACGTTTTGTATTCTGAAAACGTATGACTAAACTATTATTAGTTTGACACAACCAAAATTAGCTTAGTTACTCAACTTAGTCCAAATTTGCTTATTTGGTATTCTGTTGTACGTCCTAAACGTCTAAAATTAGAAACGTCACACTAAAATTAGACGCCATCTAAAATACTGCCGACCAGTTATAGTGATAATTGTAATTTCGTTAAAATTTTGTGGCAAATAACATTTTCATGATGAATAACATAACATAACTTCACGCCTGTAGCCCCGAAGGGGTAGGCAGAGGTGTATTACACACCCACGATTCGCCAGTTATGTTAAGGTCCCAATGTAATAGGGGGCCAATTAGAGAAACTGACGGGTGGCGACCTAACTCATAGATTCGTCATGTCTGTCTGTCTGTCCGTCCGTATGTCACGGCCACTTTTTTCCTAAACTATAAGATCTATGCTGTTGAAACTTTGTAAGTAGATGTATTCTGTGAACCGCATTAACATTTTCATACAAAAATAGAAAAAAAACAATAAATTTTGGGGGTCCCCATACTTAGAACTGAAACTCAAAAAAAATATTCCATCAAACCCATACATGTGTGGTGTGGTAACTATGGATAGGTCTTCAAAAATGATATTGAGGTTTCTGTTTATTTTGCGCGAGAGACACTTCCAAAGTGGTAAAATGAGTGTCCGTCCCCCCTGTAACTTCTAAAATAAGAGAATGATAAAACTAAAAAAATATATATAATGTACATTACCATGTAAACTTCCAACGATAATTAGTTTGACCGAGATCTAGTAAGTAGTTTTTTTTAAAACGTCATAAATAGTACACTGCAATTTACCTTTCATTCAATCAACTCAAATATAAAATTAAAAAAAAAAACAATGTTACTTGCTGCTACGGAACTCTTAATGGGCGAGTCCGACTCGCACTTGGCCGCTTTTTTATATTTCTAAATATATTTGTTTTTTAAATTGAATGTATTTAAAAATATAATTTATATGTATGTAAAGTTTACTAAAGGAAATAATAATGATCCTTAGAAAACATAAACTTGCAAGGTGTTTCGATTTTTCTAATGAGAAGTATATATTCTGTGGCCCTACCAAGATATAGTGCAGGATTTCAAACGGTCCATTCGTCATATATTTATTTGGTATGGATTTACACAACGTACAGAAATATTCTAATGTTTCAATAATATTTCGAGAATTGCGAATACAATTCGCAATATAGGTACATCAAGTAACGAGGGCACGCCGCAATAGCGGCGGTAAGGCCCATCATGGAGGATTGGCTGGAGAGGCGACACGGAAGCCTCTCGTACCGACTGACGCAGGTGATCTCCGGGAAGGGGTGCTTCGGGGACCACCTGCATCGGATCAGGAAGGAGCCAACGCCTGAGTGTCATCACTGCGACGCGAGCGAGGACTCAGGGCTGCACACGCTGGCGGACTGCCCGGCGTGGGAGGCGCCGAGGCGTGACCTCGTGGCAGCCATCGGGGTGGGAGTCCTCTCGCTCGGCAGCATGATTGCGGCAATGGTGCGGAGCGCGAGCGCGTGGGCCGCCGCCGCCTCCTTCTGCGAGCATGTAATGCTCGCGAAGGAGGTGGCGGAGCGCGCCCGGGAGAGACTTAGAACTCTCCCGGTCCGCCGAGCCCGCAACTTGCTCGCCTCGCGTCGCAGGCGACTCAGGCGCCGGAGGTCGCTTAACGACCTCCGTCCTCCATGAGCGCAGGCCTGGGGGTGGCGGGTGAGGCCACTTGTCACCCCAGCAGAAGCAGGCTGGGACGGTGGGGCGACTAGCGCCCCTCCCCCAAACCGGGGTAAGACGGGGACACCGTGGTTCCCAAACCCGAGGGGGCCATCTCGAAACCGGAGATGGCCCTGGGTCAGTCGGGGTGCGAGGGATATGCTCTATGGGCAACCTTACACCCCGGCGTCTGTAGACCCGAGACGGCGTGCGGTTTTAGTCGGTTCAAGCCCGACATAACCGCCCCCGCTGACACGCGGGGGGGTATCCGAAGGGATTTCCGCACGATAAAAAAAAAAAAAAAAAAAAAGGTACATCAAGTAACGGGATGGAGGGGCGGCTAGCGCCCCTCCCCCAAACCGGGGCAAGATGGGGACACCGTGGTTCCCAAACCCAAGGGGCCATCTCGAAACTGAAAATGGCCCAGGGTCAGTCAAGGTGCAAGGGATATACTCTAGCGCGCGGTTTTAGTCGGTTCAAGCACGACATAACCGCCCCCGCTGGCCGGCGGGGGGGGGGGGTATCCGAAGGGATTTCCGCACGAAAAAAAAAAGGTACATTAAGTAGATATTTGTTTTATATATGTACATGCTCGTATTTTAGAGGAAATTATCATGTCTTTACGGCACGATACTTGCATCCCACAGAGTATTAGGCTGTGAAATTTATGTCCTGAAAGAAGTTATTATTTACCTACTGGGGCTTCTGGTATTTCTCAAATACTTTGAGATAATGTTACACTTCAAGAGTAGAGAATTGACTGCTATATGATTTTCCTGTGAATATGGCTACTAAAAAGCAACAATACAAAATTTCAAAGTTGCAAAATAATCCGATAAGAGTTGTTTATGTGATACAAATACAAATTATTCAAATATCGCTTCCTTTGTTTTGGGCCGTGAGAATTTTTTACCAATTTTTAACCGACTTCTAAAAGGAGGAGGTTCTGTATTCGCCTCTGTATCTATTTTTTTGTCGTTTCGTCGATTTTTTCGTCGTTTTTAAACCGATATTGAAAATTTTGGGTTTGGTTTAACTCTGATTGGTCCCATATAATTTTAATTAGTATAGGACCTAGAACTCCGGAGATGCAGCAGGAAACTCTTCAAAATTAAACAGAAAATACGATATCTTCGAGGGTATGATCGAACATGACGTCAAATGTCTTTTGTTTGGAATTTTGGAATACATATTTTGAAAGGCCGGTATGTATTGGTGCCAATTCTACTGTTACAAAACTCTCTAAACTAGACTACCTTTTTAATTAAGTCTAGATTTAATCCGACGGCACATAAAGCAAAATATCGAAATTATTATATTATAAGTAGTATATGTATTGGAAAGTGATGTGGAGAGTGGAGTGGAGAGAAGAGTGAAGTGGGAGTGGAGGAGTAGAGTAGCAGCCCTGCGAGGCGAGGCACCGTCTACATCATTCACTAAACTAGAAAGTCAGCCTCAGCTGCAAGCTGGTGCTCCTACTGATTGATGGATCATGCACTGGTGCAGGTTTTCCTCTCGAGGTTGGAAGGTCAGACGGCAGTCATTCCTATAAAAGCTGTATAAGCCAAATTAAAAGGAGAAGAAGGAGTAAGCGATCACCGGCTTCCGAGGTCACAGGGCATCTTGGGATGCAAACGGGAATAACCTTAAGATGTTGAGTTGCATTCACTAAAAAGGGAGAAATAAACTATTTTATTAAAAAGAAATTCGACCGACTTCAATATGGTTATTAAGGTAGTGAAAAGTATAAAATCTCACCTTCACTACCCAAGTTCCCCTCCCTGCCTAACCAAATTTGATACGAACCTACTAGTGCCGCTTTAGACATTCATCCTAGTAATGAGCTTATTGTAGCTCTCCATAGGCCTAGATCTTTAAGTAGGTTATAGAGAGATTTTGCTGATATACCTCTCGCTCCCACTTCCCCTGCATACAAATTAACCACGTAACCGGATAAAATTTATGTAACCTATTTTAATATAAATTATTTCCATTATCACTGGTAATTAACGGATTTCTTTAAGGCAACATCTCTAAAAAATGTCCTACTGTAATGCGTTCGTCAAATAAACTTAACTGAGCCTCTTGGATGATTTCATCGTTAATCTGACTAGTCTGCCTGAATTTTCTAGGATTGCGTATCATATTTGCATCTCTCTGTAGTTGATTGTTTCGTTGAAAGCGGTTATTTAACGAAAGGTTCAATAAATAACCCTCAATATAATTATTTAAGATACACCACTTCTTTACAAAGCCGGATTTCATCCAGTAGGTCTTAAAATATTTGAAAAAGGATTGTGCTTTCTCACGATTTGCGTATTGTTGTACAATATAATTCCATCCTTCAATAATTTGCTGTTCTGGTAGTAATGCCAAGTTAGAGCACAAGTTAATACATCGGCGATTATTTTTAGACTTATCTATATTCTAAATAATAGAAGCTAAATAAGTGTACTTCATGCACCTAGGTAAATAAGCTACACTATTTGGTTGTGTTAATGCACCTGGGTCAATAAGGTACACTATTTGGTTGTGTTAATTCACCTGCGTGAATAAGGTACACTATTTGGTTGACTTAATATACCTGGGTGAATTATGCAGGTGAATTAAGTCTACGAAAGGAAAAAAACACGCAAGTCTCTTCGGTTCAAGTCGCAGCCTACGACTATTACTAAGTGGACCTACCCTATTTACCTAATTCCTATTTGGCTTGGCAAGTTTTGTAGAGGAATAAGACTAGAATTCACGCAGAACACTATACGCATGAGGAGATTTATAGTTCACTTAAATTTTTAAGCATTTTGTATGCTTACTTTTTTCTAAGGATTTAGATCGGAAAAAGAGAACATCTAGGACGGGACTTGAACCCGCGACCAGTCCCATACAGGGGGAATGCTCTGACCAACTGAGCCACCTAGACACGTCCCAGATATTCGAAATTCTCCGATACATTAATACGTCTTAAGGCAACGTTGAAGCCATCTACCTAGGCTCAGTTGGTCAGAGCATTCCCCCTGTAAGGGACTGGTCGCGGGTTCAAGTCCCGTCCTAGATGTTCTCTTTTTCCGATCTAAATCCTTAGAAAAAAGTAAGCATACAAAATGCTTAAAAATTTAAGTGAATTAATTACGCGGAGTCATCAAAAAACAATGATTAAAAATGACTGTAAAGTTATTCATTGTTTCCGTAGTTCGCAAGAATTACGGTAGATGGCTCCAACGTCGCCTTAAGACGTATTAATGTATCGGAGAATTTCGAATATCTGGGACGTGTCTAGGTGGCTCAGTGGGAATTACTGCATAAGTACAGAAAAAAATCCTAGTAAGCAAACCAAAGACCTTTAAAACCTATAGCAAGAAACTTAATTCTATAATAAAACTAACAAAAAAGCGCAAAATGATTTTAAAATAAAAGTGCCAAAAATAAGTCTCGGGTAACATGGAAAGTTGTCAATGGATGCAAATCAAACACTCCTAAAGGAGAAATACGGTGTATTAAACTTAACAATAAAAAAAAAAGTGATCCACAACAGATAGCGCAAGCATTCAATGATTTCTTTTTAAATAAGTTTCAACCTTCATTGGAAGATATGTCTGAAATAAATATAAAACTTATAAAAATAAACATATAAAACTATAAAAACATATAAAACTACTCTAGCATGGAACAAAGAGAACTCGATATTTATGAATCCAGCAACTTCATATGATATGCATAGAATCATGAGAGACCTTAAGAATACTTGAAGTACAGGTTATGACGGGATATATACAAAAGTTGTGAAATTCGTTTCTATTGTTATAGCAGGCCCGTTAAGCCATATCATGCATTTATGCATAAGTTATGGTATTTTCCCTGATAAATTAACGATAACAAATATTTTATGACATTCTACACAACGCTATCTAAACCTAAAGTAAATATAGCTTAACTAGCTTGTTTTATAGGTTCTAGAATGCGGATAAACGTACTTAAATATATTTGTTTTGTAAATACATACATATTAGACATGGAAACACCGAGACCAATGTAAATACATGTATACAAATATTTGCACTGAGCGGGTGTCAAACCTAACTACTGAAGTAGCAGTCGAATGCACTGCCGCTGGGCCACAGATACCGCAATACGAATTTGTTTTATAGTTTATATAATAAATAATAAAGTTTTTTCCCGGTGTTCTAATTGCACTCCAAGCTTTTGAAATACTACACACACACACAACACAACCCACAGAACTAATAATATCCATTGTACTGTGGCACAACCCTTCTATAAAATTATTATTTTCGTTTTAGTACATTAGATTTTTTTAGTAAAACTTTGATTTTAAGAAGTATTTTAACGCGGACGAAGTCGAGGGCAGCGGCTAGTCGTGAAATATAATATATGAAATTATTCAACTCCAATTAACTTTTTAATTATGTGGGACGATAATAAGTAGCGTAGACCTATTATATTAATATTGTTGTCAATTATAACAGGATTTAGGAAAGAAATAGGATGTATGGATACCTTTTTTTTTTTTTTTTTTTTTTCGTGCGGAAATCCCCTCGGATACCCCCCCGCCGGCCAGCGGGGGCGGTTATGTCGGGCTCGAACCGACTAAAACCGCACGCCGTCTTGGGTCTGCAGACGCCGGGGTGTAAGGTTGCCCATAGAGCATATCCCTCGCACCCCGACTGACCCTGGGCCATCTCCGGTTTCGAGATGGCCCCCTCGGGTTTGGGAACCACGGTGTCCCCGTCTTGCCCCGGTTTGGGGGAGGGGCGCTAGTCGCTCCACCGTCCCGGCCTGCTTCTGCTGGGGTGACAGGCGGCCTCACCTGCCACCCCCAAGGATGTATGGATACCTATCCGAGAGGGCCATAGTTTACCCGACTTCGGACCACATCTCCGAAGTCTGGTCCCGAAATTGAGGTGGGCTGCGGCCGCGCTATCGCGGCTGGTGCCCAATGTTAAAGGACCCAACGCCCCCACTAGGAGATTGTACCTGGGGATCGTGCGAAGCATGGCCCTGTGCGGGGCCCCCGTATAGGCGAAGACTCTGGCGGCCCGCAACGTGGCTATTCTAAACAGCCCGCTAAAAGCGATGGTCGTCAGAGTCATGAGATGGGGTATCGCAGGATCTCCGTCGAGGTGGCATGTCTCCTAGCTGGGACCCCTCCATGGGACCTGGAAGTGAGAGCCCTTGCGTTGTTGTACTAATGGCGCAAGGAGGCGCTGGAGCCGGGCCATAGGCCGGAGCTCCGAGAAGCCAGGGCTCAGCGGTCCCAGCTCCGCCAGGAACTCATGCAGACATGGAGGATGCGACTTCAGCATCCAAGGGGGGGGTAATCCACCATCGCGGTGGTGGGGCCGATCATGAAGGAGTTGTTGGAGAACACCACGGTGACCTCTCCTACCGGATATGCCAGATAGTTATCAGACACAAGAGCTTCGGTAAATATCTGTGGCGCATCCACCGGGAGACAACGCCACAGTGCCAGCACTGCGAAGATACTGGCGAAGACACGGCGCTCCACAAGTTGGTTGAGTGCCCAGCGTGGGCGAGTCAACGTAGGTGGTTGTTAAGGGTGACATGACATAACATGTTTATGGTATGTTTATGTTAACATAGTGTACCGTACACGGTTTGAATTTCGCTCGGAGTTATCTAAATTGATAAGGATAACTATTGTAGAAGCAAGTTAGCGTTTAATTGATTTGCCGGCAACTACAAGAATAGCATGATATTATGACAAGTTTTAACTTTGTAGATTTACAGTTCAATTTGTGATGGCGACACACAGAAGAAGAATCTCTATGAGACAAATTAAGGTATTGGTATTTCTCGAGAACCACCGGGACCTCGCCATTGGTCGCCTGCGCTCGAAAGAGGCACCTATGTACCTTTTTTTTTTTTTTATCGTGCGGAAATCCCTTCGGATACCCCCCCGCCGGCCAGCGGGGGTGGTTATGTCGGGCTTGCACCGACTAAAACCGCACGCCGTCTCGGGTCTTCAGACGCCGGGGTGTAAGGTTACCCATAGAGCATATCCCTCGCACCCCGGCTGACCCTTGGCCATCAAAGTCAAAGTCAAAGTCAAAAACCATTTATTCTGCATAGACCATTAATACGGCACTTACAAAACGTCATAAAAAAATAAATAATCTAATGTTTGGCAAATGGACCACCGGTTCGAAACGCGGCCCTGTCCTGAGAAGACTCCGGCAAGAAACTCAGCGGGCTGTTTTTTTTTTTGGTCTATTTACAAACATATTTACTTAACCTAAGTACAATATTCCATTTGAGTAGCATAGAGAGAGAGCAAACAGTTCATATCCAAGCTTGTTTGTCGTCTAAATAGTCTTGAATGTTATAGTAGCCTTTTTGGCAGAGTTTACTTTTAATTTGGCTTTTAAATTTATGAAGAGGTAGATTCTTCATTTCACTAGGAAGCTTGTTGTAGAAGCGTATACAGTTACCCTGAAAGGAATTACTAATCTTGTGGAGTCGACTATTACAAACCACAAGCACACATCTCACCACTCATCCTCATCCTGTCTCCTCTGAAAGCAGAGGAGTACGGAGAGCGATGTGTTCCCGCCACGTTGGGTATTGGCCGACGATCAATGCCAACCCTATGAAGGGGTGAAGGGGAAGCCATTGACCGCCGCCCAGGGTGTACCGGCCGCTCCGATTCCGTTCCCCCCGGACTGCAGCGGGATCGGAATCGGAGCGACACTCGAGGAGGTTACCCAACACACACCCCAGGCACCTATGTACCTAAAACTTTACTATAGTAAGCCCCCAACTAAGTATAGTAGTATCTTTAATTACCTTAGTAGTTACACTCATTGCATCGTTCCTTTTTTCCCCTGGGCAAAAGGGTGTTAGCATTGTAACAAGCCCTCGGACTGCAACTTTGTTAAGCCGAAATGTTTTTATAAATTGGGTCTCTGTCATATCACGGAAGTGAACATCCCTTGCCTGAAGTTAGGCTCGCCTTGCCTCAATACGATGGCGACGCCGGCGATCTTCCTGACCCGCCAAATCTAAAATTTGCCAACGCAAATCGTTTATGTTCAATTTTATGCCCTAAAAGTAGATAGGTATGGTATTATACCGCCATGGACAGCGAGAGCCCTTTCGCAACTGTACCAGTGGCGAAAGGAGGCGCGGGAGCAGGGACTGAACCCCGAGCATCGAGAAATCGAGGCCGTGCAGTCCCAGCTCCGCCAGGCCATCGTGGTGGAGTGGAAGGAACGACTTGGGTGACCAAGCGCACGGCACGCCGCAATAGCGGCGGTAAGGCCCATCATGGAGGATTGGCTAGAGAGGCGACACGGAGCCTCTCGTACCGACTGACGCAGGTGATCTCCGGGAAGGGGTGCTTCGGGGACCACCTGCATCGGATCAGGAAGGAGCCAACGCCTGAGTGTCATCACTATGACGCGAGCGAGGACTCATTGGGAGTGGCGTGGGAGGTGCCGAGGCGTGACCTCGTGGCAGCCATCGGGGTGGGAGTCCTCTCGCTCGGCAGCATGATTGCGGCAATGGTGCGGAGCGCGAGCGCGTGGGCCGCCGCCACCTCCTTCTGCGAGCATGTGATGCTCGCGAAGGAGATGGCGGAGCGCGCCCGGGAGAGGTTCAGAACTCTCCCGGCCCGCCGAGCCCGCAACATGCTCGCCGCGCGTCGCAGGCGACTCAGGCGCTGGAGGTCGCTTAACGACCTCCGTCCTCCATGAGCGCAGGCCTGGGGGTGGCAGGTGAGGCCGCCTGTCACCTCAGCAGAAGCAGGCCGGGACGGTGGGGTGACTAGCGCCCCTCCCCCAAACCGGGGCAAGACGGGGACACCGTGGTTCCCAAACCCGAGGGGGCCATCTCGAAACCGGAGATGGCCCAGGGTCAGTCGGGGTGCGAGGGATATGCTCTATGGGCAACCTTACACCCCGGCGTCTGCAGACCCGAGACGGCGTGCGGTTTTAGTCGGTTCAAGCCCGACATAACTGCCCCCGCTGCCCGGCGGGGGGGTATCCGAGGGGATTTCCGCACGAAAAAAAGAAAAAAAGAGGTATGGTATTATAAGATAGGTAAGTACATTACTCGGTAATAGTGTATGATTTTACTATATATCTGTAGGAAAACTAGGAAATTACTTAAAAGTTACTTATAAGCTTTGCAAAGGTAACAATCCGTACACTTCTGCAATGCGTTACCAACACTCGATCAAGAAGTAATAAACACTGCAAATACCGTTTTTGTTCAATACAAAATACGTGCAAGTCACGTTCTATTATGAAAATACGGCGGTGCACTGCGTTTAGGTGAGCGTGACGTGTGCGTCATTACTTAATTATTTTAAGACTAAAAGAAAGAAAGAAAAGTGTTTTATTGCGGATTAGGTACAAATACAAAAGACAAAATAGCAAAATAAAAATAAAAACAGAGCTACTCTGGCGGCGAATGCTCGTACAACCTTGACCAAGAGGCGCTATAAATATATTATTTATCTGTGGTAGCCGCCACCTGAGCATACGTATGACATTTTACGTATGACAAAATTGTCAAGCATGGCAGCATTGACAACTCGACAACGTGTCTTATTACGTGGCAATTTATAACACGTGTTAAATGGATATTAAATCAATCAATATTAAAATAGAAACAGTATTAACATTATGTAAGCCATTTCCGCAATAAGGGATTGACACTCAGCATACACTAAGGTGGGTATCTACCACCCAAGTACTGATTTTCAGCGTCACCCCATAGACTCAAACGTTAAGACCAAACGCAGTCAAGACGCGCTGCATAAAATTACGGCGATCGGCCCGCTGCAAGAAAGTGTACGCACTTTCTTGCAGCGGGCCGATCGCCGGGCCAGCCAGCGTTGGGCTGCTGGTACGGTGTAGTATACGTACTACACCGTACCAGCAGCCCAACGCTGGCTCTAGTCTATTTTTTTGTTATTCTAAAATTAAATTAAACCGATAGAGAACCGAGACTTAATTTCTTGGTAAAAGAAACGTAGGGCGCTTACTACAATCATCAACAAGCTACTCACGCTTTTTAATAATTATAAAGTAAATCCCAAATTCATTAAACAATTATAATTTTTACTTTTTAATTTGGTCTTCTATTTAAGCGTGTTTTTTAGTTTTCTTAAACCATTATTTTTAACATGAGTTACTTATATATAAAATATCTGAGTAATTAGTTATATTTACAAGCAGTTATTAGCACATATAGAAAAGCCAGTGAATACATTTTTTTTAAATATATACGCTTCATTCTTCACCTATGTGTAACTAATAACACTACACGCTAACACTTTGATTTTATATTCAGTAAAGTTGGTAATTAAAAATACATAATTATTATTTCCTTTATTTACCTCTTTACAATTGTAATGAAGGTAATATATCGAAGAACAAATCGAAAGATATCTTATCGCGGTAGTAATCAATGTGATAATGTGATTATGGTCCTGATGTAACTAATATGGCAGAGAACAGCGTGAACTCGTTTGTGATTGTTACTTACTAAATTATAACTCTTTTCAATATTACCAATTGGCATATTTTATCCCATTGAGTATATTTATGAAGAGATTTCGCACTGACTGCCTCGGTGGCGCAGTAGTAACGAATGCAACTGCTGAAACTGTAGTATAACTGCTTGATAGGTAGCCAGTATGTAGTAGTCAAATTAGTGCGAAACATAGGAGTGCAAATCCCAAAGAAGCTGAAATTTTACATGTACATGAAATTGTAAAAGAGTCCTATCGGACTCTCCTTTTTCCATGAGCAAGACGGGGACACCGTGGATCCCAAACCCGAGGGGGCCATCTCGAAACCGGAGATGACTCTGGGTCAGTCAGGGTGCGATGGGAAATACCTTATGGGAAATACCTCCTTATACCACGGTATCTGAAGACCTGAGAGGGCGCACGGTTATAGTCGGTTCAAGCCTGACACAATCTCGCCTGCTGGCCGGCGGCCCGAGGGGATTTCCGCACAAAAAAAGGCATTTTTGCTTTTTTCTGTTAGGATATTCTCGGTAGTGGTATGAGTTTTGAAAATGTGACCGCTTGCAAGCGTTTCGAGGTATCGACATAAATAGTTAGCAAAATATAGGGGTTAATACACCTTTGTCTATTTATTACGAGATATTCAGGCGTGAGTATTTAAAATAAATCTCAGTTTCTGTCCATAAATGATTCAATAGCAATATTTTCTTGCTTAGATCGGTACTATTTACGTATACAAACGTAACTGCATTTTACCAACTGCACGGCAAAGTTGGTCAAATGCACGTTACCATACTAGATGTAGCAATGTCGCGATGTTAAAAACAGAGATAGAAAGATTATGTAATACTTAGATTATAATTTTGATTATGCTTATGCATGTGACCAGGTAACAATCAAAAAACGTTTGGAACGTTGGTAAACTGCAAATGTTGGCAAATGAGTAACATTTATTAAGACCTCCTTCCTTAATGTGCTGCGTGTCATAATATTTCCTGTAAATAAAATGATTAAAGTCGTGTAGCACTAAATAATTAACACCTTTTTTTTTTGTGCGGAAATCCCTTCGGGTACCCCCCACGCCGGCCAGCGGAGGCGGTTATGTCGCACGCCGTCTCGGGTAAGGTTACCCATAGAGCATATCCCTCGCACTCCGACTGACCCTGGGCCATTCGCAGTGTCCCCTCTGATAGGAGCACCAAATTTGGAGGTGATCCAACCAGTCGCACCCCAAATAATTAACACCTATACAATAATATTTATATGATCATCGAAAGCACTATTAAATCTTGAAATACCTTACTCAGCAGTAGTACCTATATCAATGGGTTGTGGTGACAAGTAATATAAAAGTTACAAAAAATATTACTTGTATTATCTTTTCGTTAAATGTCCATGGATCATTAATTAGCGGAAATCTTTATTAGCACGTGAACCAATTGATATCAAAGATATTATCTACTATATATTTCATATCGATGGCTTGAAATTTATCACGCTCCAAATTCCAACCAGAATTTTCGTTATACCCTATGCAGGTAGCCATCCTGTTTACCCTATGCAGGTAGCCATCCTGTGGCTGCACACGCTGGCGGACTGCCCGGCGTGGGAGGCGCCGAGGCGTGACCTCGTGGCAGCCATCGGGGTGGGAGTCCTCTCGCTCGGCAGCATGATTGCGGCAATGGTGCGGAGCGCGAGCGCGTGGGCCGCCGCCACCTCCTTCTGCGAGCATGTAATGCTCGCGAAGGAGATGGCGGAGCGCGCCCGGGAGAGATTTAGAACTCTCCCGGCCCGCCGAGCCCGTAACTTGCTCGCCGCGCGTCGCAGGCGACTCAGGCGCCGGAGGTCGCTTAACGACCTCCGTCCTCCATGAGCGCAGGCCTGGGGGTGGCGGGTGAGGCCACCTGTCACCCCAGCAGAAGCAGGCCGGGACGGTGGGGCGACTAGCGCCCCTCCCCCAAACCGGGGCAAGACGGGGACACCGTGGTTCCCAATCCCGCGTCTGTAGACCCGAGACGGCGTGCGGTTTTAGTCGGTTCAAGCCCGACATAACCGCCCCCGCTGGCACGCGGGGGGGTATCCGAAGGGATTTCCGCACGATAAAAAAAAAAAAAAAAAAAAAAAATAGGGGGCCATCTCGAAACCGGAGATGGCCCAGGGTCAGTCGGGGTGCGAGGGATATGCTCTATGGGCAACCTTACACCCCGGCGTCTGTAGACCCGAGACGGCGTGCGGTTTTAGTCGGTTCAAGCCCGACATAACCGCCCCCGCTGGCACGCGGGGGGGTATCCGAAGGGATTTCCGCACGATAAAAAAAAAAAAAAGGTAGCCATCCTGTCCTGTAAGATTTGACAGCATATTGGCAGGTCGTAGTATGCAACATGTTATTATCTTTTCTATTTTATACTTTAAAGAAACTTGTTATCTGCCTGCCCTTGTCCCCATTATTTGGGGTCGGTGCCACATCTCATTCGCCGCCATACAATCCTGTCAGATGTTATCTCCTCAGGCACTCTTTCCTTGCCATATCCATTTTCAAGCCAACCTTTTCAATAACATTACTTTCATCTCTTCATTCAATTTTTCATTCACTGGTGCAATTTTCCTTTAATATTATACATTCCGTCCATTCTCGTCACTAATCCATCTTAACATTCGCATTTACGCTGCATGCAGTTGTCTTTCATCCGACACTTTTATCGGTCTGACTTGCAAAGCATGTGCACTATTTAATTTGACACGAGTATAAGAAAGTTATTTTTTTTACTTTCTGTTCATGTAATTAAATTAATTTTAATTAATTTCTTCGAGCTTTTAAATAAAACATACACGATTCGCCAGTTATGTTAAGGTCCCAAGGTAATAGGGGGCGAGCATATTGCCATCTACCGGGCACATTGTTAAGCGAGCGATAATTAACATTTATTAATGCACACATAACTACGAAAAGTCAGAGGTGTGCGCCCGGAGCGACTGGGGATCAAACTCGAGACTTCATCTCAGCAGTCCGTTACATACGCCACTGGGCTATCGCCGCTATCAAATAACGCTTAAATTAAATAAAGCTCGAAGAAATTAGCGAAACCTATATTTAAATACATATTCAGTAACATACCTTTCTGCATAGGTACTGGTTTGAAGAAGTGAAAAGAGCTGCTAACGAGAATAGAGAGCCTTCGCTATGGAAGGCGTTGCGGAGAGCGTATTGGTTGGCATACATGCCAAGCGCTATTTACGTCGTACTAATTGCTGCAATGAGGTCAGTATACCACTCCGCATGTGTTTGAAACAAAATTTGTAAATAGATATCATGTACCTACATTCTTATTTATATATTTGTTTATGACTTCAGGACGAGACATAAAAACCAGAACAGTTAGGACTGTTACAGTTTTCATATGTCTTCTTAAATATATTTTCTCAGAAATGTGAAATGGAATTTCGTTATTGTTCTGTTGAATGACCGACATATCAACAATGACGGTAGATTTACCTAAAGCTGTATCTTCATGAGACGGTTTCTACACGGCCCGGTTTTACTCGCGCCCAGCGTCGCAGTAAATCGGTACTAACGCCGGCATCGTGTAAATGCTTCCATAGTGTGCCATACGCGACTAGGTCCGGTTTCCCGTACACCGACGAATAATCACCTCGTGAAAATGCGGCCTAAGGCAAATAATCTACGATAATGAACGATATAGATAATAAATCGGAATGTGTAATCGGTATAGAAATGTACGCTATAATCATGACAAGGCGTTAATTAAAAAATTTAACTAGCTATTAAAGAACATCTCTCTGAAGAATATCAAATTTAATTTCGTCAACGTTCCGTCCAATATTTACGTGCAAACCTTTCTTTTCTCATTAATAAAAGTACATTTGTGAATCGCCATTACTTTTTTCTAAAGGTTCGCAAATTCAGTGTGTGACGTTACACCTGCATCGCACAAGTAATCTAAAATAATAATAATCAACGAGATACTCCGTATAGATAGACGTTATAATCGTCACAAAGGATTTATAGGAATTGCTAAGAATAGGCTGAGCACTCATTGACTCATTGACAAGAAAGTCTATTTCTAAAAAAACATATGAAAGTCCGCATACTTTGAACAGAACTGTTTCATAAACAAAGCTGTCAGATGCCATTAGTAGGCGTAGACTGAGTATGTATATTAGCTTTTATTCTCAGTCTATGTTAGTAGGCTATCATTATGTACTACGTTTAGAGTAGCTATCCTTAGCAAAATTCATGCTCCATTTTGTTATCATGTCAAATAGTTTAATCAATATTTAGCTGCAGCACTGACACAATATAATTAGTCTTATACAGTCACTATTTACACGCAGCGCAATAACGCTCTTTTAAAGCAGTGTTTTCTGGTGACTAATTTCTAGGGAAAACTAGGCCGAAATCGCCGTAATTTTCATGGCGATTACTTGTTTCGTTCAACTATTTGTTACTATTCGTTACTCATATAGATTTAACTAATGACTGACTAAGGTACTGCCGGATTAAGGTAACTTGATGCCCCCCTGTGGGCGGCCCCCCTATCCTTAAGTGAACTACAAATAATTAAAAAAAAAAAGGTATTATGTATCATAGGTA
Source organism: Cybosia mesomella (assembly GCA_946251805.1). NCBI lineage: Eukaryota > Metazoa > Arthropoda > Insecta > Lepidoptera > Erebidae > Cybosia > Cybosia mesomella. The sequence goes on along the minus strand of OX276390.1, from coordinate 18,706,563 downwards.
GAATAATGTGTATCGTAGTTCTTGCTGCCCGTATCCATATATCTTAAAAATTATTTGGAGTTCACATAAGAATAGGAGCCCACTTTTAAGTGAACTAGAGATCCGATTCTCAGCACTCCATGGATTCACCGTGCGGTAGCCGGGTCTATAGCGTGGTACAGAGAGGAACACCATGACGGTGACTGGGACTTGCGACTCAGATGTAGGTTTAGGGTGGCCACCTTGTGATGCATCAGCGCTCACCTCCACCGTCAGTAGTGTTCCCCCCCCTACCTATCCAAATTTGGTAAGATCCTAACAATGCCGCTTTTTATATACGATTTACTAAGAGCTTACTGAAGCTCTTGGCAATCCAAGGTCTTTAAGTAAGTTGTACAGTTTTGCATTTCTAAGTTCATTGCGTGCACCTTGTAGGTGTTGTTTCGTCTGCTTGAAGAAAAGATTTTGTTATTTCTTTATCTGTTTGTCTCTGAATATTACCTAGACCTACTCTACCAGTCTGCGAGCCTATCATGATTTTTTTATGGAACTGGAGGCGTGATTCGAGCTCCGATGCATTTTTATCTTTTGGAAGGACTTTTACTATTTCGTCTTTAGATTTCGATAAGACGTGCATTTTAGTTACTCTTAAGAGTTTATAGAGTTCTGATGGCTTCTTAAGCGTCATTCCATAATTATTCGCGGAACTATATAGTGCCGACGGGTGGGCCGACTGAGCTAGCCCTAGCCACGACTTCAGTGTCTTCGTGACACTTGCATCTAGTTTTTTGAGAAGGCTCTGGTTTATATCATATATAAGAAACGGCCAGTTAAGACGCGAGGTTAAATAATTGTCATAGATCCAAGCTTTTTTAACATTACTTATTGGTTGTTGGTCTACCTTTTTTAAATCGATAATGAAACTATCAATTAATTCGTCCAAAGCTGGAGTGCAACCTCTGTTGTCAATCTTTCTTCCGAGGAATTTAAAAGGCACGGTTTCAGATACAGTTGAAACGTTTTCCCCGCCTATACTAAGCCCTGGGTCATATGAAGTATACCTGGTACTCCGCCTACCCAGACATAGACAGTAGCATTTGGTAGGTTTTGTTCTCATTCCATCTGTCCATGTACAGAAATCGTCTACTCTACGCAGTAGGTCCTGGCACTGCTTTGGGTTACGAGTCAGTATTGCCAAATCGTCCGCGAATGCGAGGATAGACTCCGTATGTTTACCGTTTAGCTTAAACCGATAGCCCCACTTCTTGTCGTGTGTGGAAATGTCGTCTATTAAAATATTTATTACTATATTGAAAACTATAGGTGATAAACAGCAACCTTGGAACAAACCCACATTATAATTTAAAGGTTGCGTGTATCCATCTTTGGTATTAATCACAAACTTTAATTTACCATAATAAGAGGATATTATTTCCCAAATGATGGACGAAAAGTGATACCATTTTAATGCAAACAACATAAGCTCGTGTTGTACTGAGCCAAAAGCGTTTTCTAAGTCTATCCAACAAACTGTTATTTGCTTTTCATTTGATCTGGCATCTTTTAAACTTTCCGCCAGTAAAGAATTGTATTCCAGACATCCTGAAATTCCGGGTAGGAACCCTTTTTGGTGGTTTGGTACATACATTCAGTCAAAAAAGTATCGGGAATGGATGATTTGTTTATGGTTCCAAATTCAAAGTTTTTCATTATTTTTGTTAGATTGGCACAACTGTTTTCCATTTTGGCGCGGAGTTTGAGTTGCATCTGTTATTTATAATAGGTCTTTACCTATGTAATTGCCGTTCTGCAGTACTGGACATTTCAAATCAAAATAATTTTTGTTTGGCTAAGAATTCTAATTTCAAATTAATTTTATTTTAAAAACATGGAATTCATTTTTCAAAAGTAGTCATTTGTTTATTAATTAGTGTTACGTTTTCATCGCATTTCAATCTTTTACGTCATCATGGATACGTTAAAAATTCGAGTAATTATGGAATATGAGTATCGTCGTGGCAGCAACGCGGCACAAGCGACACGCAACATCAACGACGTTTACGAAGCTAACACTACAAACCAACGCACCGCCTGTTATTGGTTGCTCGCTTCCGTTCTGGAACGGTCTGGAAATTTCGACCTGATAAATGAACCTCGCGGTCGTCCGAAGACTTTGGTCGACAATGACGAATTAAAGGCCATTGTGGAAGCCGATGATACACAATCTACGGCTGAATTAGCAGCAGCTTTCGACGTTAGCGTCAAAACAATATTGGTCCATTTGCGTCAAATTGGCAAGGTAAAAAAGCTCGACAAATGGGTGCCCCACGAACTCAATGATCGCCAGCGCGAAGTATGCGTCGAGACATGCTTTGCATTGCTCCAAATGAAGGAATTTTACATATAAACGCACTGTTACTTGCGATGAAAAATGGATTCTGTTTGATAACCGCAAGCGCTCAGCAAGTTGGTTGGATCCCGGTTCAGCAATTAAACAATGCCCTAAACGAAAACTTACCCCTAGAAAAGTGATGGTCACTGTTTGGTGGTCTAGCGCCGGTGTGATTCATCACAGCTTCTTACCAAACGGGGTGAGCATTACTGCAGATGTGTACTGTGAAGAACTGAACACAATGATAGAGAAGCTGGCACATCTCCAACCAGCATTGGTCAATCGCTCGACTCCGCTGCTCCTGCACGACAATGTGCGACCTCGTACTGCACAACAGACGGTCTCCAAGTTGCAAGAACTGGGGTTGGAAGCTCTCCGTAATCCGCCATACTCACCAGACCTTGCGCCTACAGACTACTACTTTTTCCAGAATTTGGATAACTTCTTTGCGGGAAAGAAATTCAATACCCGAGAGGCAGTACAAAATGCCTTTGACGAATTTGTTGCCTCCCGTCCAGCTGATTTCTTTAAGAAGGGCATCAATAAACTGCCGCTGCGTTAGCAAGAATGCATTGATTGCATGGGGAATTACTTCGATTAATACAAAAAAAGCGGCCAAGTGCGAGTCGGACTCGCCCATGAAGGGTTCCGTAGCAGCAAGTAACATAATAATGTTTTTTTTTTAATTTTTATATTTGAGTCGATTGAATGAAAAGTAAATGGCGTTTTACGATTTATGACGTATTAAAAAAAAACTACTTACTAGATCTCGTTCAAACTAATTTTCGGTGGAAGTTTACATGGTAATGTACATCATATATTTTCTTTAGTTTTATCAGTCTCTTATTTCAGAAGTGGGGGACACATTTTACCACTTTGGAAGTGTCTCTCGCGCAAACTATTCAGTTTAGAGAACAATGATATTAGAAACCTCAATATCATTTTTGACGTCCTATCCATAGATACCACACACGTATGGGTTTGATGAAAAATAAATTTTGAGTTTCATTTCTAAGTATGGGAACCCCCAAAGTTTATTGTCTTTTTTCTATTTTTGTGTGAAAATCTTAATGCGGTTCACAGAACACACCTACTTACCAAGTTTCAACAGCATAGTTCTTATAGTTTCGAAAAAAGTGGCTGTGACATACGGACGGACAGACAGACAGACATGACGAATCTATAAGGGTTCCATTTTTTGCCATTTGGCAACGGAACCCTAAAAATACATGAAAAAAAATCGTTTAATTTTTTTCATACATAACGGCAATTTCATAGGTAAAGACCTAATATTAAATACAGTGCTGTTTTTAGTTATATCAGTTATATATTATCAATTTCATAATGGACAAAAACATCGAACAAAGAGTTTGTCTTAAATTTTGCATCGCCAATGGAATTTCGTGTTCGGAGTCACTGAAAATGTTACAGAAGGCTTACGGTGAATCGACTTTTTAAAAAACACGTGCTCATGAGTGGTACAAAGCGTTCAAAAGCGGTCGAGATGCGATGGAAAATTTGCCTTGCTTTGGTACGCCATCAACGGCTGCAACTGAAGTTAACATCGCAAAAGTGAAGGAAATAGGTACTGAAAATTCTCATTCAACTTTTAGAGAGATAGCCGCTGAACTTTTTGTATCTCACGAGTTGATTCGTATCATTTTAACTAATCATTTGGGTATGAAACATGTTATCGCTTGGCTAGTCCCAAAAGACCTGAATTTTCTCCAAAAACTCAATCACATGAGAGTCGCTGAGGATCGGCTAGAACGAGTCAATTCCAACACAACATTCATGAAACGCATTGGTACTGGTGACGAGACGTGATTTTACGAGTTTGACATGCAAATTAGTCAACATGTTTCGGAGTGGCGCCTTCCAACTGAAGCGAAATATAAAAAACCACGCCAAAGTCGATCAAAAGTCAATGTCATGTTGACTGTTTTCTTTAACTATCGCGGTGTTGTGCATTTGGAATTCGTGCCGGAAGGTCAAACAGGTAAATAAAGAAGAGATATTATTTGAGCGTTGTGCGGCATTTAAGAGAGCAAATTCGACGAAAATACCCAGATTTGTGGAAAGAAAATTCTTGAGTGCGCCTTTTTTTTACGTGCGGAAATCCCTTCGGATACTCCCCCGCCGGCCAGCGTTATGTCGTGCATCGACTAAAACCGCACGATATCCTGCCCAAGTGTCCATTGCCGGGCACCCCGGGTAAGCCCTCGAAAGGATAACCCCAGGGCTACCGGCGAACCTTGACCGCCAGCGCGGCCTCGCCTGGTGGGGTCGGCTTTTATCCCGCATCGGTGGGGCAGGCGTGTAGGACACACACGACACGCCTGCGCCACGGCCTGCTTCTGTAAGGACGGCGATTCGGCCAACTGCCGTCCTCAGTCCCCGATTATGGAGGTCGGTAGCCCGGGACTACGAGACGAGTCTGCGACGTCCTCGCGGCAGACTGCGGAACTCGGGGGGCAGGGTTCTTTCCCGCTCCCTCTCTTGAATGCGCCTGCGCACAAGGCCATCATTGTGAACGAATTTTTGACCAAACACTCAACAAATACCCTCGAGCGACCACGATATTCACCAGATATGGCTCCAACCGACTTTCTTTTATCTAAACTCTAATTACCACTTAGTGGCACCCGTTTTCAATCGGTAGAAGACATAAAGGAGAATTCGCGGCGAGGACTGAACTCAATTCCGGAAACAGCGTTTAAAAAATGTTTTGATGATTGGATTATTCATAATACGTGTATCGTTTCTGAAGGAGCATACTTTGAAGGTGATAAAATCAATTTGGATGAATAACAACATTTTGTGTATTATTGGTCTTTTCCCGTTACTTTTTGACATAGTAGTCTATGTGTTGTTCCTCCTGCCTTAAGCCCATGCTAGGTTGGTTCGGCACTACATGATATCATATTGTCATATACATACATATTGTCTTAAGATTCGGATATATTTTTACGACCGGCTGCCTACCTGACGTCAACTAACCTCGGGAACATCTTACACAGCCAACATTATGTGTTCGTCACATTTGACCGTGGGTGGGAATATTGTCCAGCCGATTATTTCGTCATTTTTAAAGATATTGCAAAATTTTAAACTGATATGATATCTGTAACACTTAATCTATATGCAGGTTAGGTTAGGTTATATTATGTCGGCTATATCTACATAATTATAATAAATCTGTAGCACGCCTATTCTGTACATTGAAGATATTTATAAGACAGTCTAAGGTCGATACTGAAGCCAAAAATATTTTTTATTTTTATTTTGTCTGTCTGTATGCATGGATGGAGACCGCGCATCACGCTGTAACTCCGAATGGATTCAAACAAAACTTGGCATGTTTTGAGTTCAAATAGTGAGGAAGATTTTGTCCCGAAATTCAGCCCGATTTCCTTGAGGGAAATGTGAAATTAGCTATAATTCATTAACACGTGGTCTGTTTCATTCATTTCTTTTTTATAAGAAAGAAGTTGCTATAAAGGTGGTCCCATAAACAATTCAGAGCTACCAATTGAATGGTTCAGAAAATCTTCAGCCAAAGGGACCAAAATAACTTGAAACCAGGATTGTTTAGGATATTTTGAACATACATGTCATTTTAAACTGGGATTTTTTATACAACTAAGCCGACAAACAAGTATATGGCCTACCTGATGTCGAGTGATCACTGTACTTAATGGATGTTTATGGCACAAGAAACTTTCAAATCCTTCCAAGGGTTTATTGTAGTTATGTGCTTAAGGAGCACATAACCACACACGTATATATTGGAATTGTGATATTTCACAAATGAAATAATTACGTGAAGTTACAAATGAAATAATTAAATTAAAAATTAAATTAAATTTAAAAATTTGAAACTATAATAATTAAAATTAAAAGTGTTAAGCTTTGGTAGTCGAGTGGGTAAGGCGTTCTATAAGAGAACGCCGTAGGAGGCGGGTATAAATCCCATTTTATTTTCTTATTCTTTTTTGTTATTGTCTTTTTTTTTAAATATTAATAGGTTAAAGTATAAACTTAAAGATAGCTGGTAAGAGAAGCATAACCTTATAATATTCGCTATCTGTCAGTGAAAGTCCCGTCAAAATCAGCCTAGCCATTCTAGATATTACCTAATTTAAACAGACAGACAAAAGATAAAACGAAATGAAAAAGTACAATGTATACATTTATTTAACGTTACAAACAGACATTTCAATTTTATTTATTAGTATTGATATAATAGATAGATAGTTACTTACTGTTTTTAATATAACGATCACATTTTTTTTACTTGTGGAGACGTCCTCGGGCTTCACCCCATCTGTGCCGACGATGGGGTGGGCGTGTCGAAATCGGACCGACTAAAACCACACGGTGTCCTCCCCAAGTGCCCATTGCCGGGCACCCCGTACATTATTGATGTAGTTTATGTCATTTTATCTAATTTCATATGGTGTAATATGGATATTTTCTATTTTCATGTTTGAACTAATATTCAATTTAGTATAATATTCGGTTACTAAACTTTACGTATTATATTTAGAATTTATAAGTAACGTTAAATATTATTTAGAAACGTTATAAGGCGTATCTTAAGCTATTTTTAGGGTTCCATAACTCAAAAGGAAAAAAGCGGAACTCTTATAGGATCATTTTGCTGTCCGTCTGCCTGTCTATCTGTCAAGACCTTTTTATGTAGCAAATTTCACCAAATTGCCTTTGGCACCGTCAAATCTTTTTCTCAGGAACGCGTAAAGGCATCACGTTGAAATTCAATATCGGCATGTGTTCACAATTTTGTACTTTGTAGTTCTCATACACTTATAGCATGGTTCATTTACTAGTCTGATAGGTAGAAACGTCAAAAAATCAAAGTACAATAAAAATAGAAAAAGAAAGTCTGATTAGTTGAATTTTATAAAGATTACCTTACATAGGTAGCTTTATAAACGGTAAATATTCATCGAAACATACATATAATCCACTGAGTGCCTACAGCTGTATCACTTTCAGTTATGTTAAACTTTTTTTTTTCGGCCTCTTTTCTTTCATGGCCCCTGTGGCGTAGCGGTCGTGCATTCGACTGCTACGACAGGGGGACAGACATGGGGTTACCCTTTCGAGGGCTTATCCGGGGTGCCTGGAAATGAACACTTGGGGAGGACACCGTGTGGTTTTAGTCGGTCCGATTCTGACACGCCCACCCCATCGTCGGCACAGATGGGGTGAAGCCCGTGGGGGTTTCCACACGCTAAAAAAAAAAAGCGGGCGCGTGTTCGATTCCCGCTCAGTGCAAATATTTGTGTTCATAAATATGTCTATTTGCATTGGTCTAGGTGTTTCTATGTATAATATGTATGTATTTACAAAAAAAGGATCTAAGTATATTTAGCCGCACTCTGGAACCCATAACACAAGCTAGTTAAACTATTCTTACTTTGGGTCTAGAAAGTACTATGTAGAATCTCGTAGAATATTTATTTGGAATGTTAATTTTCATTCAATTAGCCTATTGCAATCCACTGCTGGACGAAGGACTATCTCAAAGTGCACCGTAGCACCAGTCCATTCAGACTGACCCAGCTATGTATTTTAGGTCCTTCATCCGTCTGGCTATGGGTAAAGTAGGACAGGACACCTTGCATTTGCCCAGTGGCGGATTTATACATTTGCCGCGTGTACTATAAAAGCTGTTTGTCGTTCCTACTGACATCTACAATAATTCACTTCCTGGGTTATTTTACAACCCAATAATTATGTGAAGATTGTACAAAGGGGTGTATGTTGGGTAACCTCCTCGAGTGTCATTCCGATTCCGATCCCGCTGGAGTCCGGGGGGAACGGAATCGGAGTGGCCGGTACACCCTGGGCGGCGGTCAATGGCTTCCCCATCATGGGGTTGGCATTGATCGTCGGCCAATACCCAACGTGGCGGGAACACATCGCTCAACGTACTCCTCTGCTTTCAGAGGAGACAGGATGAGCGATGCTGTTAGTGGTGGAGGCCACAGTAGGGTCCTGGGGGATCCAGGGGCGGGTTGGCCCACTGCTGACGCAGGGGCCGATGGGTACTTGTGCCGCCGCCGGTGAGAGAGGACTAGCCATCCTCTCGCGTTCCGTAATCAGCAGGTGATCAGCAACGACCTGACTGGTGGCTCCAGAAGGGTACGCTGTGAACTTGCTGACCGGAGGGCTTGCCTTTATTGGCCGGCCCACGACAAGGAAAAGTCTATAAGACCCGACAGCGAAGTCGTCAAAACCTATGGATACCAGCCGACCTCCATAGTATATAGGCTTATCCAGGTGCAGGGGGCTCCGCCTGGATGGACCATCTTTCCCCCATACTCGTGGGATATGTAATGAATACTATCAATTTAAACCAAAACAAACCGGACGATACAAACGAAAACCTTGGCGCGGACAATGGTATCCGAGATGAAGGAGTGCAGGTAGTTGGGGGTGAAGAGGAGGTGAGGCGGCGGCCTCACTCGCGGTCTGTTAAGGCCGTCTTCACTAGACCCGCTACTCCGCTACCGATAGGCGGGGAGACGGACGCGGAAATTGCGTCAGCGGCGTCAACGGCGGGTACTGACAATGAGTCAGTATCCGGCCGCATGGAGACGGAGGAGGGTCTCCGTCGGAAGCGGCCACGCTCGGGTGGACCGTCCCTTGACCGGAGCAGAAGCTCCGGGCAACGGACGATCTCCTCGAGCGAGGACGATCGGCCGGCCAAAATATTGGCCACCGCGGCGGCCAGAACGACGAAGCCGCCGATTCACGTCCCTCCACTACCCAGTGGCAGGGACCAAGGCGTCCCCGCGGCGAGGGAACTCCTCGCAGCACTTGCCCGCATAACGGACACCATAAAAGGGTCCAAAAATGTGTCGGGCAAGAAGAAGACGGTGGCGGAAAACGTCGCCGTCGCCAGGACAGCGCTGGAGGAGCTCCTTGGCAGGAGCGTCTCCGAGGAGGAGGTTAAGCTCAGGGCCCGGGTCACAAGCCTGGAAACTGAGCTGGCCAACTCCTTGGAGCAACAGCGGGTCCTCCGGGAGGAGGTCAGGCAACTGACCCAGATGGTCAGGGGACCCCCGGAGGCCCAGAAGGCCCCAAGAGCCCAGGAGGTGGCGGACCACCCGAGGGCTCTTGCGCCGCCAGAGGGGGCGCCTACGTCGGCGCCAAAACCGGCGCCAAAGCCGGCCACAAAGTCGGCAACCAAGCCGGCGCTGAAAACAGCGCCTAGGACGGCGCCCATTCCGCCGCCTGAGCCTGCGCCTAGTGTGGTGCAGCTCCTGGCGGCCATCGAGAGGCGGCTTGGCGTGTTAGAGGACCGGGCTTACCGTCCCCCACTGACACGGACTGCGTCTTTCGCGGCTGCTGTCAGTGGTAAGCCCGGCCCCGCCGCCCCAGTGGCCCCAACGCCACAAGGGAAGGGGAAGAAACGCGGCACCCCCGCCCCCGCCATAACCGCCGCTCCCGCTGCACCCGAGCGTTCCTTCAGAGGGGAGGAATGGGTGGTAGCGGGAGCCGCCAAAAAGGCGAAAAAAGCCGCCAAAAAGGCGGCTAAGAAGGCGGCAAAAGCCGCTGCGGCGAAGGCGCCGAAGAGGCTCCGCGCCCCACGCTCCACTGCCGTCGTCCTGACGGTGACGACGGAGGGTGTGGAGAAGGGCGTGGGGTACGCCCAGGTCCTGAGGCAGGTTAAAGCCTCAGTGGACCTCAAGGCCCTCGAGATTGAGGGGGGGCTCCGGTGCAAAACAACTCGCACCGGAGCTCGCCTTCACGAGGTCTCCGGTGCCACCAGCGGCCCCAAAGCCGACGCCCTAGCGGCCAAGCTGAGGGAGTCGCTGGATACCGAAGCCGTCCGCGTCACCAGACCCAACAAATGCGCAGGTTTGCGCATTTCGGGTCTGGATGACGCGGCCACGACGGAGGAAGTCATCTCCGCCGTCGTGGAGGCGGGCGGCTGCCCCCGTGATCAGGTGAGAGCTGGAGAAATCCGCTTCAGCTCCACCGGTCACGGCACAGCAGTCGTCAACTGCCCCGTCGCAGCGGCGCAGAAAATTGCGGACGAACGGAGCCTCCTCGTTGGGGGCTTCCTAAAGGCGCGGGTGCAACTCCTGCAGCCCCGCGAGACCAGGTGCTTCAGGTGCCTGGCCGTGGGGCATGTGGGAGTGCAATGCACAGCGGGAGACACCGTGGGGGATCGGTGCTTCCGCTGCAGTCAGCCCGGGCACAAGGCCAGTGCTTGTGATGCTCCGCCGCGCTGCTACAAATGCGTAGCGGAGGGCAAAGCGGCGGAGCACCGGGCGGACAGCAGAACCTGCGCCGCCTCGAGGCCAAAGCCCCGTTCGTCCGCAACGGGTAGCGGGGGTGCCGCTCAAGAGCGGCCACAATCGCGGCGGGATGCGGAGATGGACGTCCATTAATGGACACACCAATCCGTATCCTGCAGGCGAACATAAACCACTGCACCGGTGCTCAGGATCTTCTGTACCAGAGCATCGTGGAGTGGTCTATTAATGTGGTCGTGGTCGCTGAGCCGTACTGGGTCCACCCCGGAAGCCCGGTGGACCTGGACGGCGTAGCGACCGTCTTCGGGGGGTCCGCCGCGGACACCTCGCGCCTTGCATTCATTGCAAGGTGCAGAGGCTGTGTCGCGGCGGACTATGAGGGCTTGGCTGTCGTGGCCGTCTACTTCTCGCCAAGCCTTGACCAGTACGAGCTTGAGCTAAGGCTCGCTGAACTGGACATTGTTCTCGCTGCGTGCTGTCCTCGTCCTGTCTTGGTCCTGGGAGACTTGAACTCCTGGTCTCAGGCCTGGGGCTCCCGGGAAACCAATGACAAGGGGCGAGTACTGGAGGACTGGGCCAACACCCGTGGTCTAGAGGTCCTCAACCGGGGGAATGTCGCCACCTGGGAGCGGCGGGGGCTCAGTTCGGTCGTGGATGTCGCGTTCGCGACCCCTGCTCTCGCCCGCCGCGTCCAGGGTTGGCGCGTGGTGGAGGAGGAGGAGACGGATTCCGACCATAAGTACATTCGGTTCAACGTCTCCCCTCCAACTAACCTGCCGCCGACAATCGCGAATCCCCCGGATCCACGTTGGGCGCTCAGACGCCTGGATCGGGAGGCTCTCCTGGAGGCATCCATAGTGCAGGCCTGGATTCCGTCACCGGCCAGGCCTGCCGATGTCGACGCAGAGACGGAATGGTTCAGGAGAGCCATGTCGCATATCTGCGATGCGGCGATGCCTAGGGTTAAGCCCGGCCCGGCCAAGAAACAGGTGTACTGGTGGTCAGCGGAGATCGCACAGCTGCGAGCAGCGTGCGTGACCGCTCGCCGCCAGTACACCAGGTTTCGCCGGAGGCGTCGCCGACCAGATGATGCGGCAGCCCGAGAGGCGGAGCTGTATGAGGCGTACAAGGGGGCCAAGAGGACCCTCCAGGAAGCCATAAAGCAGGCCAAACGGCGGGCCCGCGAAGAGCTGCTGGAGTCTCTGGAGCAGAACCCATGGGGGCGTCCTTACCTTGCGGTCAGGGGCAAAATCCGCCCAAGGGCGCCCCTACTGACCCAGAGCCTCCAGCCGGAGCGGCTGGAGGGGATACTGGGCTCCTTGTTCCCAGCGAGAGCGGAGGAGCATGTCCCTCCGCGTATGGCTCCGCCTCAGGCACCTGACGCCCATAATAGCGAGAGCGATGTGCCCGAAGTCAGGGAGAGTGAACTGGGGGTAGCAGTGCTCCGGCTTAAAGCCCGGAAATTCACTGCCCCCGGACCCGACGGCATTCCAGGCCGAGCATGGGTCCTGGCCCTGGAGGAACTAGGGCCTCGACTGGTGGCGCTCTTTAGCGCATGCCTCGAAAGGGGCCAGTTTCCAAAGGCTTGGAAGACGGGGAAACTGGTCCTTATCCGGAAGGCGGGGCGGCCGGCGGACCAGCCATCCGGTTACCGGCCGATCGTGTTGCTCGACGAGGTGTGCAAGCTCTTTGAGCGGATTATTGCAGAGCGCCTCGTCGAGCATCTCACGAACGTGGGGCCAGATCTGGCGGACAACCAGTTCGGTTTCCGCCGGGGGCGCTCCACCGTGGAAGCGATCATGCGCGTTAGGCGCCTGGCGGAGGAAGTAGTCTCGCGGGGTGGGGTGGTGGTGGCGGTGTCTCTCGACATCGCCAACGCCTTCAACACCCTACCCTGGAGCTGCGTTAGGGAGGCGCTCGCGTATCACGGAGTGCCTCCTTACCTCCGCCGCATTGTCGAGGCATACCTATCCGAGAGGGCCATAGTTTACCCGAGCTGGCTAGGGCCAGGGCGGCGAGAAGTGTCGTGCGGTGTTCCGCAGGGGTCGGTCCTAGGGCCACTCCTGTGGAACATCGGATACGACTGGGTGCTTCGCGGTACGTTGCTCGAGGGTGTCAGCATAGTGTGCTATGCTGACGACACCCTCGTTATGGCGCGGGGAGCAACGTACCGAAGCGCGGCACTGAAGGCCACGGCAGGGGTTGCTCAAGTCGTGGGTCGAATACGGCGGCTGGGACTCGAGGTGGCTCTCCACAAATCCGAGGCTATGTGTTTTCACGGGCCTCGGAGGGGGCCACCTGCGGGAACCAGCATAACCGTAGGGGGCGTAAGCATCGGCATCGAGCCCACGATGAAGTACCTTGGGCTCGTACTCGATAGCCGATGGGACTTCGGACCTCATCTCCGAAGTCTGGTCCCGAAACTGAGGGGGGCTGCGGCCGCGCTATCGCGGCTGATGCCCAACATTAAGGGACCCAACGCCCCCACTAGGAGACTGTACCTGGGGATCGTGCGAAGTATGGCCCTATACGGGGCCCCCGTATGGGCGGAGACTCTGGCGGCCCGCAACGTGGCTGTTCTTAACAGCCCGTTAAAGGCGATGGCCGTCAGAGTCATCAGGGGGTATCGCACGATCTCCGTCGAGGCGGCATGTCTCCTAGCTGGGACCCCTCCATGGGACCTGGAAGCGAGAGCCCTTGCGCTGCTGTACCAGTGGCGCAAGGAGGCGCTGGAGCGGGGCCATAGGCCGGAACCCCGAGAAATCAGGGCTCAGCGGTCCCTGCTCCGCCAGGAACTCATGGAGACATGGAGGGTGCGACTTGAGCTCCCAAGGTGGGGGGAATCCACCATTGCGGCGGTGAGACCGATCATGAAGGAGTGGTTGGAGAGGGACCATGGGGACCTCTCCTACCGGATGTGCCAGATGGTTACCGGACACGGGTGTTTCGGTAAGTATCTGTGGCGCATCCACCGGGAGACAACGCCGCAGTGCCAGCACTGCGAGGATCCTGGCGAAGACACGGCGCTCCACACGTTGGTGGAGTGCCCTGCGTGGGCGAGTCAACGCCGGGATCTCGTTGCGGTCCTGGGCGTGGACGTTCTCTCGTTGGAGACCATGGTGAGGGCCGTGGTCTCCGACGGGAGCAAGTGGCACGCCGCCGCCTCTTTCTGCGAGCAGGTAATGCGCGCGAAAGAGACGGCGGAGAGGGAGCGGGAAAGAACCCTGCCCCCCGAGTTTCGCAGTCTGCGGCGAGGACGCCGCAGACTCATCTACGCCCAGGACTACCGACCTCCATGATCGGGGCCTGAGGACGGCAGTTGGCCGACTCGCCGTCCTTACAGAAGCAGGCCGTGGCGGAGGCGTGTCGAGTGTGCCCTACACACGCCTGCCAACTCACCGAAGCGGGATAAAACCCGACCCCACCAGGCGAGGCCGCGAAGGCGGCCAAAGTCCGCCGGCAACCCTGGGGTTATCCTTTCGAGGGCTTACCCGGGGTGCCCGGCAACGGACACTTGGGGAGGACACCGTGCGGTTTTAGTCGAGACACGACATAACCACCCCCGCTGGCCAGCGGGGGGGTATCCGAAGGGATTTCCGCACGTAAAAAAAAAAAAAAAAAAAAAGATTGTACAAAAAATCGTTTTTCTCTGCTTCGGGTATGGCTGTCGTGGCCGTCTACTGCTCGCCAAGCCTTGACCAGTACCAGCTTGTGCTATGGCTCGCTGAACTGGACATCATTCTCGCTGCGTGCCGTCCTCGCCCTTTCTTGGTCCTGGGAGACTTCAACGCCTGGTCTCTGGCTTGGTGCTCCCGGGAAACCAATGACAAGGGACGGGTTCTGGAGGACTGGGCGTTGGCCTGTGTGGGGTGGCCCTTGTGGGGTGCGGATTCGCGATAGTCCGCGGCAGGTTAGGTGGAGGGGAGACGTTGGACGAATGTACTTATGGTCGGAATCCGTCTCCTCCTCCTTCACCACGTGCCAACCCTGGACGCGGCGCGCGAGAGCAGGGGTCGCGAATGCTACATCCACGAACGAACTGAGCCCCCGCCGCTCCCAGGTGGCGACATTTCCCCGGTTGAGGACCTCTAGGCCACAGGTCAACACCTGTGGCGAGGACGCCGCAGACTCGTCTACGCCCGGGACTACCGACCTCCATGATCGGGGCCTGAGGACGGCAGTTGGCCGACTCGCCGTCCTTACAGAAGCAGCCCTTGGCGGAGGCGTGTCGTGTGTGCTACACACGCCTGCCAACTCACTGACGCGGGATTAAACACGATCCCACCAGGCGACGCCGCGGTGGCGGCCAAGATCCGCCGGTAACCCTGTATATTATTATCATGTACACAATAATAGATATTGTTTCTTATTATTTTACGTTTTATGTTGATAAAACAGGCGGCATTGTCGGCGAACTTCTAACTATCTAGGTGGATTTCATCAAACAACTTCATTATGTAGTCTAGACTAAAATACGCAGCCAATATTTCTAAATTCATTTGAGATTAAATCCTAAGGAATCCGGGTTCCTATCATAAACATTTAACTTTCTAAGTAAGAGAGTTTAACAGAAATGCTACTAGGTATTCAATGTGCCACAAGAGTTAATACTTTAATTTCAAATACAATATGATTATAGTTTTATATTATATTATATTATATTATATTATATTATGATATAGAAATGTGGGTGCTAGCACCTCTGCCTACCCCTTCGGGGATATAGGCGTGAGTTTTTGTTATGAGTTTATGTTATGTTTTAAATAAATAACTGAAAGACCATTTATTACTGCAATATCATAAATTACATATGTTTACATAATTTTTTTCAAACACACATGCACAAACATCTTAGAATTTTATTCGCTCAGGAATATATGTAATAAAGATCCGTACGTAACTCCGTGGAACATCAATAATAAACTTCATTATAATTACTTTATGATGATGACAAGGCTCTTATAACTGATAGTATTAATTCAATGCTAATGATGACAAGGCGCTTACAGAATATAGTAGTCATTTGGTAGTCATCATTTTAGTCGGAATTGATTGATATAAAGATAAAGAACTACTACGATTCTATAGTATAAAATATATGGTAAAATTATTGATGAAACTACTCTGAATGAGGTGCCACAATTTCAGTTAAATATTTTTTTAAAGCTTTGTAGTTCTTCATGCGTTGAAGTGACAAAATAAATATACAGATTACGTTAGCTATATACTTAGTTAGGTATTTATAGCAAAAACTCTATATAAATAAAAAGTTAAGATACCTTAATTATGTAACTCAACAAAAGTAATAAAACTAAATATCAGTCAACCAATATTCCAATAAAAGTGCATAAACCTGGTGACGGACGAAGACCTTGCCTGTTAGGCCCACCCTAAGAGGCAAGGTCCACTTCAAAAACTTAACTCAAACAAAAATCAAAGGATCACTGAAGCAAAAACACTGGCTTGTAGCTGGCAAGTTTTGTGCTTTCGCGTCTACAAGTACAGATGCACTGGAAAACAAAAAAGAAATCCATGTGTCAGATAGTTTATATTCTTGAAGGCAATCTAATTCCATTAATCTAATTTCAGTAAATAAGGCTTCATAATCCTACAATAATATCGAATTTTTAATTAGATACATTTTTTAATTTGGCATGTTGGAAATAATAGGGAGACTGGGCATGCATCAGTGTTGTACAGCGTTCTCTCCATTGCCTATAACTTGATATTCTCTTAGAGTAGGTAGTTAAAACCGAAGTTTATAATTATAAGATTTCATGAACACGAACAGTTTTCACTACTCTTCTACGACAGTTGAAGCAAGGTGATCTTAGCCCTCACTTTTCTTCACGACGCCATATCAAAAACCTTACCTTTGATTTGGCGTAAGCCCACTTGCTTTTGATTTGGCGTAAGTATATTTTTACATGATTAAGTAGGGATTTCGATCCTATTTTGATCATATTTTTTTATTATTAGGTAGATTTGTACAAAAGATAGTGTATTATTGATGCAATTTCAATGTTGCATTTGTGCTACGTATTACTTATAAGCTTTTTTAAGTTATTCTGTCTATGTTCCTTCTATTTTGTTTTTTTTTTCTTCGTGCTGAAATCCCCTCTGTTTTCCCCCCGCCAGCCAGCCGGGAAGGTTATGTCGGGCTTATTATTTATTATTTATTTAAAACAAAAGGTACATTATAAAGTATTCACTTACATAAAAAATGCCACATAAACTCATTCGAGTTTCACTGTGCATTTTAAGTCGTCCATGGGTAAATAAAAGTAGGTTAAGAAACACAAGCGATCAAAAATTAACTGGAATAGGAGGTAGACTACAAAAAAAGTAAGAAAGCGCTTATCGGTGGCCGCACTGATCCAAACGCAACCGTGCTTCCGTGAAGTGCATGATATTCAGGCTGCTCCAAGGAGAGTAAATGATAATTTTACTAATTAATTTTATTTTGTAGGAAATGTTTTTTTAGTTTGTTTTTCATATTTCGAACGGTTATCGAGTTTTTTAACGGTTTAGGTAATTGATTTATTAGGTATGGTACAATGTCCTCTGCTTTCAGAGGAGACAGGATGAGCGATGCTGTTAGTGGTGAGATGGCCCAGAGTCAGCCGGGGTGCGAGGGATATGCTCTATGGGTAACCTTACACCCCGGCGTCTGAAGACCCGAGACGGCGTGCGGTTTTGGTCGGTGCAAGCCCGACATAACCGCCCCCGCTGGCCGGCGGGGGGGTATCCAAAGGGATTTCCGCACGATAAAAAAAAAAAAAAAAAAAAAAAAGGTATGGTACAATGTACCTTACACCCCGGCGTCTGAAGACCCGAGACGGCGTGCGGTTTTAGTCGGTTCAAGCCCGACATAACCGCCCCCGCTGGCACGCGAGGGGGTATCCGAAGGGATTTCAGCACGATAAAAAAAAAAAAAAAAAGGTATGGTACAATGTATTTTAGTGTTCTTTTTCCGTATAAATTGGAATAATTTTGCATTAATTACACTACGGGTTATTATATCGTGATTGTCATTGGATTTGTCATTTTTTAGGTCTTCGTTAAAATACTCCTCAGTTAATAATGTAAGTTGTATTTTCTGGTGTACAGGGATAATTTTGCAGAAATTAAATAGTTGGTGGTAATCGTTTTTATATATTATTTTTATATTATTCGGAACTAATTGTTTTAAAATTCTTATTTGGAGTGAGTAGATTTGGTCAAGGTGGGATTTGAATGTCCTTCCGTAGCTTGACAGTCCGTATGAAATGATTGATTCTGCCAGTGATTTATAGAGTAGTAGAAGTGTCTGGTAGGGTATTTTATATTTGATGATGGAGAATTTGGCAAGAATTATTCTTAGTTTGTTGCATACTTGGTTTATATGTTCTTTCCAGTTAAGCCGGTTGTCAATAATTAACCCTAAATAACTTTGTTTGTTAACGTGTTCTATGGTGTCGCAAGTACAAGGAGTGGTCAAATTGACTTTATTGTTCTTATGCAGGCAATCGTGGGAGTGTGCAACAAGTTTAGGTATAAAAGCGTTTCTATTTTGGCTAGAACTAATATACATCACTTTGGTTTTCTTTGTGTTTAATACAAGACCAGCATCATGCGACCATTTTGATAGTATATCGAAATCAATTTCAGTAGTCTTTGAGCTTCGGTAATACTGCTTCCAGCCGAGACCAAACAAGTATCGTCTGCAAACTGATAGATTTCACAATTTTGTATTACTTTTTCAAGGCTATTCACATAGGTGAGGTAATGAAGGGGTCCTAGTACCGAGCCTTGAGCCGTGCCTACTGTGACCAAGGTATTTTCACTAAGCGCGTCACCGACTTTGACCATAAACTTTCTATCCTTAAGATAGTCCTTACACCACGTTAGCAGCTTTCCTCTGATTCCGCTATCATAGAGGCACTCTAGTAACCTGTCGTGTTTAAGCGTATCAAATGCCTTGCTGTAGTCTATGAATACGACGAGGACGTGATGTTTTTTATCCAGGTGTGTGTATACACTATCTGTAAAAGCTGAGAGAAGTTGTGTAGTGTTCTTATGGGCCTGGAAGCCATATTGTTTTTTAGATAATATACTATTTTTATCATAAAATTCATAGACTTATGTATTTTTCTGCAATTTTATCAATGGTAGGCAAAATAGTTATTGGTCTATAGTTACCATAATCAGTTCGGCTGCCTTTTTTATGAATTGGCCTTATAACGCCGGTTTTTAATAAAGGAGGATGCTTGCCATTTTCTATACATGGATTGATTAAATTTGAAATAATCGACGTTATCTTGTTACATATGTATTTTAAGTCAATAGTCTTAATGCCGTCAACACCAGGAGCTTTGTTGTTATTCAAAGACATTATGATTTGTTTGATTGAGTGTGGCTCAGCTGGTTTGATGCGCATTGTTACATTAGCGGTAGTTAAATAGTTTGATTTTTCTAACAGTGGTAGCGAGCAGTTTGGAATTATTTCCTTTACGCTGTTTACAAACGTCCGTGCATAGTTATTAGCTATATCCTTACGAGAGTTTTGAGCACTTTTAAAAGCATTTATTACAATATCATCGATGGAATATTTGATACGCCCTGTTATTCGGTTCAAAATTTGCCAGAGGTTTCTCATATTAAACATGTTTGATAAAATGTTCGATTTAATGCAATTGTTTTTGGCCTTTTTGATTAGTGTATTTACATAATTTCTCGCTCTGTTATAGTTTTGTTTTAGGATTATGTTATAGTGTTGTTTTAGCCATGTTTTATATAGATTATCTCGGTGTTCACAGGCTTTGATTATTTTTTGACTAATCCACTCATTGTTACGGCGGGAGGATGTATTTTTAACTTTGATTACATATTTTGACCGCTCATAGCACTGTTTGAATCGCGTGTGTATGTAGTCGTATAATGAAATGGGACATTTCATGTCATATGTCTCATCCCAGACCACTTGATTCAATAAATTCACAAATTTCTTGTTATTTACGCATGTTTTGTACTTAGGAGCATCCTGTAGTTGTGCACCGGCGCAGGCAAGTATTACAGCGCGATGGTCGGCCAGTGCGGTCCCAAGTGCCGCGGTAAACAGGTCTTGTGCGCGGGATCTAGCAAAGATGTGGTCAATACACGATTTGCTTAATATTCCATTAGATAATTCAATTCTAGTGTGTTCTGTGATCCCGCACAGAAGCCCCGTTCCACTTAACATATTGATTTAATTATGTGTTATAGGTTTATTTGATTTTAAGTCTATGTTAGTGTCTCCTATTAAATACAAGTCGGTGGTGTTGGAGAAATGATTGAGCGTAGTGTAAAGTTCATCAATGAATAGATTTTTGCTAAGTCTAGGTGGGCGGTATATAGCACACAGTCCCGCGGAATAGTTCGAAGGTGTAGTTATTGTTAATATTATGCTTTCAAAGTGATAAGTTTTTAAGTTTTTAATACTACATTTATGTTTGTTATTGACATACAATATAATGCTCTTTGAACCGAATAAAACCGCACGCCGTCTTGGGTCTTCAGACGCCGGGGTGAAAGGTGGCCCATAATGCATTTCCCTCGCATCCCGACTGTGCCTGGGCCATCTCCGATTTCAAGATTGCCCTCTCAGGTTTGGGAACCACGGTGTGCCCATCTTGCCCCGAAGGGGGGGGGGGCACTTCTGCTGGGGTGACAGGCGGCCTCACCTGCCACCCCCAGGCCTGCGCTCATGAAGGAAGCTAGTGAAAAAAGGATATAGGCTGACTTTGTTATGATGAAAATAACGATTGTTGTTGTATAAACAATTAAATGACATGACATTTTATCCTTATCGTCAACTAATAACGAAATACGTGTTAAAGATACCTGTAATATAGATACCCAATATTACCATTACCAGTTTATTAATGTTTAGTGGCGTGTGGCTGATGCGTGATTACTGTTTTGTATGTGCTTTTAGTATGTTGTCATTGTCTTCGTGATACTGTAGTTTTATTTATCACTAGCATCACCGCGCAGTTTCTCCCACGTATGTCCTAATACCGTGAGAATATTGAGATAAAAAGCAGCCTTCTAATGGTGAATGATTTTTGGAAATCAAATCAACCAAAATCCTATTCTACTGTATTAGCCATCATGAATATAAACATAAATTAATATTATTTTACACACCGTCAATCAGCAAGTGTACCGGTTCACAGGCGAAGTTGGCTTGGCCCCAAAGGTCTTGGTGGGGCTTGAGGAATTTTGCATTGTACAAAATAGCTGAGGTTTGAAAAATGCAAGAGCTGATAATGGCTCAGAAATTAAAAAGAATGAAGTTTAAGGTCAGATCCGAAACGGTTGGGTCAGCTTGACTGCTAACAATGCCAGGTCTCACTGCAGTCGTAGGGAGTGACCTCTCGCTGGCGGCCATCATTCGATCTATGGCCGCCAGCGACAGGAATTTCGCCGCGGTCGCAACATTCTGCGACATTTCCCCTGACGAAACAAAAAAAAAAGCTCGACTGCTAAATACCATCTTCTCGCTTAGTATCAATTTTAACTATCAGTACTATGTTGTATTTCGTGGCTACTTTCCACTTTCACTTTCCGTGGCTGTGGTCTAATCTATGAGGCAATGTACATTAATACACATCTAATCTGTCTCATACCTTCAAACGAACAATTCTTGAATATACAGGGCGTTCCACGGCGATGCCACATGGAGGGAAAGTATCTTAAATAAAATAGATATACAATTTTACTCAAAGGAGACTTCATTTTAATTTTGAAAACAATTTAAACTGCAATCAAAAGTTCTCGAAAACTTGATTTCCACACTGGGAAATCGAACTGGCTAAAATCCGAAAAAAAATCATCCTGTACTTTTATGGCATCAATCGATAGGGTCATTTGTAAGGATCAAATTTTTATAATAAATATGAAAACAAATTATTTGTAATTACTTATAAAAATTTGTTCCCAAATTTTTATCTATTTTAATTAATAACTTTCTTTATCTATCGTTCTACGCCTAAAAGGTGCAGAACCAAAGTTGTAATAAATTTAATTGATAACAAACTGCTTTTACTTATTTTCTGTGTGATACTAGTTTACCCGATATAGCGTAAAAAACATTCGCACCCGTTTTTCAAGCTGGCGGCCGCGGGACAAGGGTTCCGACCCCACAAAATTTACACTGACCCTGTCTATATCAAAAAAAGAAATTGTATTCTCGGACTTTTTTTATACGCTAAGCCAAAAAAAATGTAACATTTCAATGGATTAAAATGACGGCAAAGATTGTTAATAAGGTAATAATAATGGCAAGGTATTTGTCCCGACGACGGCCCGACACGTGGCTGTTTTGGTGTTATTTTTTTCGGATTTTATCCAGATCGATAACCAAGTGCGTCACTCAAGTTTTCAAAAATCTTTGAATGCAGTTTAAATTGTTTTTAAAATCAATATTAACTCTCCTTTCAGTAAAATTGTCTACCTACATTATTTAAGATGTTTTCCCTACATGTGGCATCGCCGTGGGACGTCCTGTGTATAAATAAAATACAGAATGTCGGTAAAGGCTCGACCGATTTTCATGAAATTTAGTATTCAGGGGGTCTCGGGGGCTCGATCAACGGCCTCTATCCTCCATGAGCGCAGGCCTGGGGGTGACAGGTGTAGCCGCCTGTCACCTTAGCAGAAGAAGGCCGGGGCTGTGGCGAGTTGCGCACCACACCTTTTCCGGGGGTAAAACGGGGACACCGTGGTTCCCAGACAGGGTCAGACAGGGAGCGAGGGAAATGGGAGCCTTAGGGCCACCTTACACCCTGGGTTTAGTCAGTTCGAGCATAAAGAAGTGATAAGTGTGGCCATAAATCTATCTAGCTAGGTATCATTCTTAAAAACTACTACGAAAAAAAACCGAGCCGCGCGGTCACCCATACTAATAAATAATAATAACAAAAAAAACGACGGGTTGCACTCCGGGAGTGCCGGTAGAAGTGAAAACTTGAATATTAACGTTGTGCATTTTTGATATGTTGGAATGGTTAGGGAATAATTTTGCACGAATTGCTTTAATTATCAGTATAAAAGTACCATCATTTATGTGGTAACATACAATATTCATTTATTGCGCTATCGTACACAAACATGACAATTCATATTACATTAAAAATTGAACACTTCAGTACTATTACAATTATTTTACATTAAAAAGTTTATCTCTCAGAAAAATCAACTTCCATCAATAATTTCAATGAATTTTTCACCATCATTATTACCAGAACCATCATCGTCAATATATTTATACAGTACTCATTCATTTTCTTTCGCTATTTCTTCGTCACTTTTTTCATTAATAGATGCACTTTGTTTAATTTACATTTTATATCAATAGATTTATGGCACAAAATAGAATAAATATTACAAAAAGTTATATGATGACAAAAAGTGTTTCTTGGGCTTCGTTCGGAATCGATCTCAGTCTTGACGAAGTCAACGACCACTTATTAGACGAACGCGCCACCAAGGTTGTTAAGTACAGTGTGAAATTAGCGCTTCTATAATTGTTGTCTTACGTTCAGGTCGCGTGTTTTACTGACGCGAGTTTAACCTTTTTTACCCATAACAAAAAAGTGCACAACGCCGCTAAAGAAGTTTTCACTTCAAAAATCTAACTAAATCTAACTAGTTTGGGCTCAAGCAAAGGGGTACGTCGCCAGGAACAATAAAACTTTTAAAATAAAAGACGTAAAAAAATTATTTGAAGAAGGCCTGAAGGAAGTGACACCTGAAAATTGGAGACAGTGCATCAACCATACCATAAAAGTTGAAGACAAAATGTGTCAACTTGACCACATCATAGATGAATGTGTGGATTCATTCATTATAAATGTAACTGATTCCGATTCCGATTCTGAATATACCGGTTCAGAATCGGAGTCGGAATCAATAGCAACCGTAATAAATAAAAACGTAATAAATTACTTGTATTGTTTTACTTACTACTATAAAGACGGGAGCAGTCATTTGACTGCAATTTGGATTTATATGTTAAATAATTGACAAACCATTTGACTTAATGTATTGAAACTTTGTGACTTTGATTAATATTAGTAGTTAAATAAAACTATGTATGCAAATAACAAAATTTTATTTAATAAACAAAATGGATCTTTTGTTTATTATATAAAATTTTGATATACCGACAAAGACGGCGGCAGTCATTTGATGGCTGAGATCCAATAAGTGTTTATAATTGTAATGTGAGAGGGTAGAACATAAATTAGGTACGTTTATCAGTTGTTTGTAGTTTGTTAGTCAAAAAAGTCAGTATCGTTTCGACTGCCCGTGAATTTAGTAGAAATTATTGTAAGTAATTTGTGAAAATTAAATATTTACAATAAAAAACGCTTTGATACCTAATAAAATAAAGCATAACTAAATATCTAAGTCTATTGATTGCCGAACATCACTATTGTAGCGGGTCACCCTTTTTTATATCAGTGACAGTTGCGCTTGTCATTTTACTGACTGGAATTATTAATCTTACTTTAAATAATCATTTGTTCCACAGGACGGGCCAACCAATTTTATTCGCGGAGCTCCTCAGTTTCTGGACTGAGGATGGTGATAGGGATAGATTCGACGCAGGATTCTACGCATTTGCCATGCTGGGTCTCAACTTCTTAAGTATGATGCTCCAGCATCACAACTCCATCTTCGTGTTCCGGTTCAGTTTGAAAATAAAAGTAGCATGTTCATCGTTATTATACAGAAAGGTATACACAGATTATTATTTACTATATTTCTATATTTTTTTAGGTTATTTAAATACATTATTTAGCTATAAAAAACTACTTCGTTATAATGCCAAGAACAATCATGATTGTCTAAAGATGTTAACCCTCCGTGATTCTCTGGCTCGTGGTATTAACTTTCCAAATGGAAATCTGAATACATGTCCTCCTTGTATTGAAGGTAAACAAAAAAAGTAAATCTTTTCCCCGTGGTCAGGCACATAGAAGCGTGACAAAGTTGGATTTAATCCATACTGATATATGTGGACCGATGTCCGTTAATAGTTGGAGTGGTAGTCGTTATTTTATCAGCTTCACTGATGATTTTACGCGAAAGTCTTTTATTTATTTTCTGGATCGTAAGGATCAAACTACGGTTTTGAATACTTTTATTGAATTCAAAAATGTTGTTGAAAACCAAACCGATTGTAAGATTAAGCGTGTCAGAAGTGACAACGGCACAGAATATTGCAACAAAAGTTTCGAGAATTATTTGAAGCAATGCGGTATTGTTCACGAAACTACTGTTCCATATACACCGCAACAAAATGGTGTTGCAGAGCGTCTTAATAGGACCTTAATGGAAAAAGCAAGAGCAATGTTGCAAGACGCTGGCTTAATTAAAAAATATTGGGCTGAAGCAGTCAATACTGCTTGCTATTTAAAGAATCGTAGTCTAACAGCTGCTCTTAATAAGGCTACTCCTGAAGAGCTATGGACTGGTTCAAAAGTTAACCTCAGTCACCTTAGAGTCTTTGGTTGTACAGCATATGCCCTGACTCCACAATGTCAACGTACAAAACTTGATCCTAAATCGAAACCCTACATTATGCTAGGATATTGTGCTCACACGAAAGGTTATAGGTTAGGTGATCCAGCTGATGGTAACAAAATGATTAAAGCTCGTTCGGTTGAGTTTATTGAAACTGTTAGAGGTATTGAACACATGACTAATAAGTCAAATAACTATTCTATCAATTTAATTAATACTGTTGAAGTTTTGATTAATAATCAAAATACTTCTCAGACAGAGACAATTGACATTGACTCTAATGTTGATGAATATGCTACACCAAATGTATCTATTCAGGATACTGATGATGTTGAAAATGTCAATCATATTAATACTCAAGCTTCTGAAAATACAGAGCCTGCGCCTATGAACTTAAATTCAATACATTCAGAGGTCGCAGAACACTCTAGACCTGTACGTACACACCGTCTTCCCATTCGATTTGAAGATTATGATATGAGCTGTTTCACTGAAATAGGCTTTATGGGGCGGAGTGAACCTCGAATGTACAATGAAGCTATGAAGTCTGAGAAAAGCAAACAATGGTTAGAGGCTATGCAGGAGGAATATACTTCTCTCATTTTGCATAACGTCTGGGAACTTGTAGATCGACCTAAAGATAGTAACGTTATAAAATGCAAATGGGTCTTTAAAGAAAAAGTTGATCCAAGTGGTAACTTTGAAAAATTCAAAGCACGTTTAGTTGCTAAAGGATTTACACAACAATATGGTATCGACTTTGAAGAAACCTTTGCACCTGTCGTTAGGCATTGTACTTTACGTTTACTATTCGCAATTGGTGTTCAAAATGACATGGACATAGAACATGTTGATGTTAATACAGCTTTTCTGAGTGGTGATCTCAGGGAACGCATTTATATGGAACAACCCACTGGTTTTGAGATTGAGGGGCAGAATAAAGTCTGTTTACCTAAAAGAGTTTGTATGGACTTAAACAGGCTAGTAGAGCTTAGAATGAAAAAGTCCACAAAGTCTTAGTTACCAATGGTTACACACAATTAAAAACTGAGAAATGTGTTTATTTCAAAAATAAGGTAATAATAGCCTTGTATGTAGACGACTTCTTCATATTCAGTTCTAATGAACATGAAAAGAAATTGCTATACAAATTGCTCAGTTCTAACTTCAAAATTAAACTGCTTGGACCTGTGACACAAGCCTTAGGTATGAAAGTTGAAAGGAACCGAGAGCAAGGTATCTTGAAGTTAAGTCAGTCTGAATACGTGCCTCCTAATCAAGTTTGGAATGAATGAATGTTATAGCATAGCAACTCCAATGGAAGTTAACTTAAATCTTCCAAAAGCTGAAAAGATTGATCCAAGGTTTCCGTATCAGGAACTAATAGGTAGTTTAATGTACCTCGCTGTTTGTACGCGCCCTGACATAGCGTTCGCGTGCAGTAAGCTCAGCCAATATAATACATGTTATGATGAGTCACATTGGACTGCTGCTAAGCGCGTATTACGGTATCTTTCAGGTACAACTAGCTTCGGACTCAATTTTAAAAGAGGCAGTAAGGACATAGTTATTTCATCCGACGCAGATTGGGCGGGGGATACAAGCGATAGGAAATCATATTCTGGGTTTGTAACTAGAGTAGGAAATTGCGTAATAAATTGGCATAGCCATAAACAACAAAATGTAGCTTGCTCTAGCACAGAAGCAGAATATTATGCGCTTGGCAATGCTGTAAAAGAGGCAAAATTCATACGTAATTTTTTACAGGAACTCAATTATAGAGAATGGTTTGAATCTAAACCCGTCATCATATATAATGACAATCGCAGTACACTGAAAATGGTTGAGAATGAGTGTTTTCGTAGGACTAAACACATTGATGTTCATCATCATTTCATCCAAGAATGTGTTAATAGGAAATTGATTCGTTTAGATTATAAGCCTTCATCAGAATTGGAGGCAGATCTATTCACAAAGGCTTTACCTAAGATTAAACATAATAATTTTATTAAATGCTTAGGGTTAATATAATGCTCTTAGTACATAATTAAGTTTTTATTTTTTATTTAGTTTTTTTTTTGTTGTACTCTCGCCTTGACTCGAGTAAGGGGCAGTGTTAAAACCTCCTTAAAATGTGGTATTATGAATTGTTTTCTTTTTGTTTTTTGAACATAGATTGTGTCATGTATGTGTGTCATTATATTCTAAAAAATATATTTTAGCTGAATAAATAATAATAATTTACATTATGTTATTGTTGATATTATCAAAAGAATTTTGGCTTTTTATAATATAATCAATAATCTCTACATAATTGTCATTTTACAATGTACCACTTTTGAATTTAATGCAAATACCTCAGAAACGGTGCGTCCTAGGAAAAAAAAGGCTAGTACTAAATGAGAGCTCATAAAAATAATCTACAACCCTTATTAATTCACTTTCTCCGAATTCCCAACCGTTTTCGAGATGCAAGCCCCGAAAAGTGAAAAAGTCCTTGATAAATGAGCTATCCAAGACAAAATGAAGTTTTCAATTTTATGCACTCATGCAGTCTACAACTTCTTTATTGACTGGATAAAAAAAGGGTAATAGCGCCTATTTCTGCCAGCTGACTTCTATTATAGAAGTGGCAGCGATGTGTTAATTTCGTTGTTAGCCCATAAACTCTCACCAGTGGCTCCAAGCAGTTGTGATGCGCGCAGCGCACCCCGGTAAACC
Source organism: Cybosia mesomella (assembly GCA_946251805.1). NCBI lineage: Eukaryota > Metazoa > Arthropoda > Insecta > Lepidoptera > Erebidae > Cybosia > Cybosia mesomella. The sequence goes on along the minus strand of OX276390.1, from coordinate 18,678,624 downwards.
GCGTCGGCTCGCGGGCCAAACCTGGTTGAGGGGGCTTGTCACCTCGGTGGCAAGTTTATTGCGGATCCCTCCCGCATAGCGCATAAAGTCTGATTCGGCGAGGAAGGCAACCCACCGTAGATATGCAAAAGGGCTTGGCGGACTCGGCAATTCAGCAAGGCAAGGTGGATGGCCTAGGGTGGCGGTAGAGGGCGTACAGTTACCGTCGGCAAGACACATCATCCGACCTCTCCTCCAGTCGTAGCGGTCTCCCGTTCCATTGGGTTCAGGAGGGGGAAGACGAGTGTGTGCGCCTGCGTTTGCGCACCTCCAAATATCCTGCGCACTTAACCGCTTCCGTATCTTGCACTCCGAATACGTTTAAGTCCTATGGCGATAGGATGAGGTAGAGAGGTCTAGTTTGATGGAAGCTAGTCTTTGTCTGATTCCTGCACATGGGTGGTCCTGGGGGTGTGAGTACACGCCGTGGTCGCTTTCGCACTGCAAATTAGGAAGGACAGTGCGGATTCGGCAGCACCCGGGATGACAGAGCAGCCCTATTTAGGGAGGCACTGCTCTCCTCGCTCAGCCCGGGAGGAGGGCTAGAAAAGGTGCCCTAAAAAAATGCTCGTTCCTACTTGGAAGGTGATAGTAACCGCGGCTGTCACTGCATCATACTAAAACGTTGTCGATAGAACAAAAAGCATACTATGAAAACACCTATCATGACATTCGGCGCGTGGAACGTGAGAACGCTTATTGATCGCGATGGCAACGCCTGCCCTGAACGCAAAACTGCCATAGTAGCTCGGGAACTTCATCGCTATAACGTAGATGTGGCTGCTCTTAACGAAACTCATCTTGCCGATGAAGGAGAGTTGGTAGAAGCAGGCGGCGACTATACTTTCTTTTGGCAAAGTACCGCAGCCTCCGAACCGCGACGTTCAGGCGTAGGGTTTGCCATCAAGAATCATATAGCTAAGCGACTTGAAGAGCACCCTGTGCATACTTCAGACCGCGTTACCACACTGCGCCTTCACCTGGACAAAGACAATTACCTTAATGTCATCAGTTTCTATGCCCCTACGCTGACAAGGCTGATGACATCAAGGATAAATTCTACGAGGAACTATCTCGATGCCTTGACAGTATAAACGCCAGAGAGCAGGATATATTGCTAGGCGATTTCAATGCCAGAGTTGGACGGGACTATGAGGCTTGGCCTGGAGTCCTGGGTAGACACGGAGTCGGCAACATGAACAGCAATGGTCAGTTGCTACTCAGTCTCTGTGCTCAATATGAGCTTGTAATATCGAACACTATGTTCAGACTTGCCGCTAAGCACAAGACAACGTGGATGCATCCTCGATCCAAACACTGGCATTTGATCGATTATGCAGATATTGTCAGGCAGAGAGATACTGGTCAAGTCTAAGTCACTCGCGTCATGCGTGGTGCTCACTGTTGCACTGATCACCAACTTGTTGTCACAAAACTACGATTCCGCCTCCGTCGACCTCGTAGATCCACACTTACAAAGCCTGCGCGTCTTTGAACGTGGATAGGCTTAAGAATCTCGAGGTGAGGGAGAAATATGCTGAAGCTGTGTCTGAAAAGCTGTTGCCAATTAATGAGACAGGTGATGTTGGTGCGGTCTGGGGAACTTTTTCTTCTTATCTTATGGAAGCAGCCTCAGCTACTTTAGGTACTGGTTTGATGAAAATGACGGGGTTCTTAGGACAGCATTCAACAAACATCGAGACCTCTTGCGACAGCATAGTAGGCGAGGTGGAAGCGTTGCGGTAGTCAAAGCGAGTGAACTTGAATTGCGGAAGCTGTCTCGTCAAGTAAAAGGCAAATGGTGGCAAGACAAAGCTCTCCGCATGCAGTGGCTTGCTGATACTAACCAGATCGGGAAGTTTTACTCCGAGGTACGTAGGCTGACTGGCACATCCTACCGAGCGAAGGTGCCGTTGAAGTCGTTAGACGGTATGCACCTATTGACAAACAAGGAGGATGTACTAAATCGTTGGGCCCAACACTTTGACAGCTTACTCAACGTAGATCAGAATCATCTGATTTACAAAGTGTCTAATACCTCAACTCCCTCTTTCCATTGACCTGGATGACCCCCGTGTAACGTGATGAAGTTGTCTCTGCCATCAGGCAGCAACAGAACAAGCGAGCGGTTGGTATTGACCTTATACCGGAAGAGCTGTTAAAATACGGCGGCGAGGAGTTGTACATGTTGGTTTGCAAACGTGTTGCTCGTATGTGGGAGGAAGAGCGAGTCCCGGATGACTTAAAAGTGCATTTGTACCCTCTACAAGAACAAGGGTAACCGTTCCGACTGCAGCTCTTACCGCGGTATTTCGCTTTTATCAGCCCCTGGAAAGGCCTTTGCCAGAGTCCTTTTAAACCGCTTAAAGGCTCTGTCTGAAAAGATACTGCCAGAAACGCAGTTTGGCTTCCGACCTGAACGAGGCACCTGTGAAGCAATCTTTATTGTGCGTCAACTGCAAGAAAAAAACAGAGGACAGGGTCGTCCGCTATATCTCTGCTTTATTGACCTAGAGAAGGCATTAGACAGTGTGCCTCGTGAAGCTCTCTGGATGGTGCTAGGGAAGCTAGGATGCACGGAAAAGTTTGTGAGACTTCTTAGACTCCTGCATGACGACATGCAATGCTGCGTCGGTGTCGATGGCGAACAATCAAATTTCTTCCCCGTTACCTGTGGGGTGAAACATGGGTATGTTCTAGCGCCCACACTGTTCGCCATGTACTTTGCAGTAGTAGTCAGGCATGTTTTGCAAACGCTTTCTGAGGGAGTCCGCATCCGCTTCCGCACAGATGGCAGTCTTTTCAATTTGTCCAGACTTAAGGCACGCACTAAAGTCTCCCATACAATGATTACAGAAATCATGTATGCTGACGACTTATGCTTTGTGGCAGAATCCCCTGATAGCCTGCAGCAGCTAATGTCCAGTTTTCACCAAGCTTGCTGCAAGTTCGGCCTAAAAATCAGTGTCAAGAAGACGAAGGTGATGTCCCTGGACACACATGGTCACGAGACACTGTCTATACAGCTAGGTCAGGACATGCTGAAGCAGGTTGATAAGTTTCGCTATCTGGGGAGCACTATTGCATCCAAGTGTGCCTACGTTCCATCATGAAGATCCGATGGTCCGACCGAGTGCGTAACACCGAAGTTTAGCGACGAGCCAATGTCGGTGGCATTGAGGCCTACTTATTCCGTCGGCAGCTTCGGTGGTGCGGTCACGTGTCACGTATGGCAGAGGAGAGAGTGGCGAAACGCATCTTCTACTCTGAACTAGAGGAGGGCAAGCAGAAACATGGCGGCCAACTCCTCAGGTTTAAAGATGTTCAGAAGCGTCATATGAAAAGATGCAACATTGAGCCGTCTCAATGGGAAGGTTTGGCAGCACAACGTCCAGAATGGCGCAGGGTGGTGCAAAGACGAGTAAGCGATTTCGAGGAACAGCGAAAGGCAGACCTCGACGCTAAATGGCGTGAACTGAAAGTCCGCCCACCCGCTGTCATTTAGTATCATTACGTAGGTGGTGTTCTCACGTGCCCTCAGTGTACATGAGAGTTCACCGCGAAGATCGGCTATGTTAGCCATCTTCGAGCGCATCAGCGCCGAGCCGACTAGGAGTCGAAGTGGTCGTCATGGCCGAAATCGGTCGGAGGCATCATATCATTGACTGGACTAATGGTGTGTGGTATCATTGCATAGATATTTTCGATTGTGAAATATTAAACTTTCTGAATCCGATTTCCTGCATATCTTTCTAAATAAACAAGTGCTTTCACATTACGTCGTAATTTCAGTGTTAATGTTTCTTTCGCAGTTGCTCCGCATGAGTCAATCGTCAGTAGGCGAGGTGGCAGGTGGCAAGCTAGTAAACTTGTTGTCCAACGACGTAGCGAGGTTCGATTACGCGTTCATGTTTTTGCATTACTTGTGGATGGTCCCCATTCAGGCCGGCGTAGTACTCTATATACTGTTTCAAACTGCTGGATATGCGCCTTTCGTTGGCTTGTTTAGCGTCGTATTATTTATTCTTCCGATTCAAGGTAACTATAAACATATTTATAAAAAAAAACACAGCTCTAAATCTCAACTCCGTGATAAAGCATTTTCGTATTTCATCTGTTCATACTATAAAGTAAAGTAAAATGAACGTAACCATGATAAATAACCAATCTTGGAAGGTAGCATTTTTACGGGCATCGGTATACGTTCAGATACCAGTGTACCACCTTTTTGATGGAGAGTAAGCCGCCTTACACTCTTGAAAAAGGAGTGCGAGGCACGAGCGAACCGCCTCCTCTGACCCGTCTAGCTGATGTTGCAAACATAGCATATAGCATTCATAGACTACGGTGATTGCTTCTCACTAGAAGTTTTTGAACTTTAATCCATCATCATCATCTTTGCGTTAGTTTTGGTCACATCCGAGGCTCTCACCTTGCAGTATGAGTAGTATTGTAGGAAAGATGATTCATCTGTTACGAAAATACTGTTTATTTCAAATCATTAGCGGATAAGCTAAGCTTTCTTTGTTCCTTACTGCTACTTATTACATGATGTTAGTGTCGCCATCGGTAACTGCTTAGTATCGAATGTTATGTTTGTCAATTAGTGTTGTAAATAGACGATAACAAAAACTAAGAACAAATATGGCGCACGATCCTAAGTTTAAGAGATGCCTATAAAATATTTTATGAGAATGCCACAAACAACTTCGAAACCAGTAGTGTCGAAGGTTAATCTGTGGTAGTTAATTAGTTACTCTGTAAAGTGGCAAAAATGATTGAGAATGATATACTTTAATGTGGATGCAATAGGTTAATCAAAACTGTTTTCTCTTTTCTGTGGTAACTTTAATAACTTGTTTCCCCACTTTGTCAATAATTATGTAGCTGTTTTGTATGCGTTATGGCTAACTTGACGAGATGGTGGTTCGAATAAATTGTTAATTTTCAATGGTTCGCTAATGTTATGCATTATTTACAGCCGGATTAACGAAACTCACTTATGTTATTAGACGACAAACTGCTCAAAGAACAGACAAGCGAATTAAGCTGATGAGTGAAATTATCAATGGCATTCAGGTAAATACTACTTCCCATTTCATTCCAATTTGATAAAATTTACCAAAACCTTTCTTTTGAAGACCGAGATGCGTAATTATCCACTACATTAGTTAGTGTAATATTAAAAACCAACATGTGTTTTGTAAATAAAATTAAAACACATAAGATATGTACCTACGTATTGCGTACAGTAGTCATCACAAGTCATGTTAATACATGATATAAACGGAGATATTCAGTATTTTCTATTTGCCGATACAAGCATATGGCGGAGGATAGGGTGCTTCCAGGTTACATCCACGGGTCCGCTCAATCCAAGCACATGCGATTTTTATGGGAGCCAACCAAGCCTATTCATCGTCTGACCCGCCAGGTGTAGTTGCAGGTGACCTGGCAGGTGAGGTTGGCTTGGCCCCAAGGGTCTTGCCCCATACACCCAAATTCAACAAAAAAATCAACGCACTGTATTAAAAACCTGATGGTTAAAAGAACGATATAATATAATTCTGCAACACTATATTTTATAATTTATGTGACAGGTCATCAAGATGTATGCTTGGGAAAAACCCTTTCAAGCAGTGGTTAAGGCTGCTCGCGCGTACGAAATGCGCGCTCTCTGGAGATCTGTGTTCATCCGGAGTACCTTCCTCGGTTTTATGTTGTTCACGGAGAGAAGCATTCTGTTCGTTACCATATTGACACTTGCTCTAACGGGTACTCTGATCAGTGCTACACTGGTAAATACTATTTCGTTTAGTTTTTAAATAGACCAAAAAAAAAACAGCCCGCTGAGTTTCTTGCCGAAGTCTTCTCAGCCGCGTTTTGAACCGGTACACGGTGGGCCATCTGTTAAACATTATTCTATTATTTTTTGACGTTTTGTATGTTGCGGTATAATATGTTTTTACTTCGGGTACCTAGTGCAATTAAGAGCACTTAGCCTCATTTTCTTCTCAGTTATACTCATTATTGACTTGAAAAACTAAAGTTTTGATATTTTTCAGATATACCCTATTCAACAATACTTTAGTATTATTCAAATGAACGTAACATTGATATTACCGATGGCAATCGCGAGCTTCTCAGAGATGATGATCTCCTTAGAGCGTATTCAGAATTTCCTTATGATGGGTAAATATTTTGTTTATATATAGGTACTTATGTATCATATAATATTAAGATTATTGACTTCGTGTAGCATTATTGTAAGTACGACTAAAAGAAGAACATTTTGTATGAAAAATCTGTAGGAGTAAAGAGTGTTCTTTTTTTTGTATATGGAAAACCTCTCGGGCTTCACCCCATCGGTGCCGACGATGGGCTGGGCGTGTCCAAATCGGACCGACTAAAACCCCACGGTGTCCTCCCCAAGTGTCCATTGCCGGGCACGCCGGGTAAGCCCTCGAAAGGATAACCCCAGCGTTACCGGCGGACCTTGGCCGCCACCGCGGCCTCGCCTGGTGGGGTCGGGTTTCATCCCGCGTCGATAAGTTGGCAGGCGTGTATAGGACACACACGACACGCCTCCGCCAAGGCCTGCTTCTGTAAGGATGGCGAGACGGCCAACTGCCTTCCACAGGCCCCGATCATGGAGGTTGGTAGTCCCGGGTGTAGACGAGTTTGCGCGAGTTGCGTCCTCGCCGCAGACTGCAGAACTTGGGGGGCAGGGTTCTCTCCCGCTCCCTCTCCGCTGTCTCTTTCGCGCGCATTACCTGCTCGCAGAAAGAGGCGGTGGCGTGCCACTTGCTCCCGTCGGAGACCACGGCCCTCACCATGGTCTCCAACGAGAGACCGTTCACGCCCAGGATCGCAACGAGATCCCGGCGTTGACTCGCCTACGCAGGGTACTCCACCAACGTTTGGAGCGCCGTGTCTTCGCCAGGACCCTCGCAGTGCTGGCACTGCGGCGTTGTCTCCCGTTGGATGCGCCATATATACTTACCGAAGCACCCGTGTCCAGTAAATATCTGGCACATCCGGTAGGAGAGGTCACCATGGTGCCTCTCTAACCACTCCTTCATGATCGGCCGCACCGCCGCAATGGTGGATTCCCCTTGGATGCTTAAGTCACACCCTCCATGTCTCAATGAGTTCCCGGCGGAGCTGGGACCGCTTAGCCCTGATTTCTCGGCGCTCCGGCCTATGGGCACGCTCCAGCGCCTCCTTGCGCGATTGGTACAGCGACGCAGCGACGAGGAAATAGTTAGTATTATGCATGGAAAGCCTTGTAAATAAAAGGTTCTATGCCATATTTAACAAACAAACTACCAGGAATTAGGATTTGGAATATGTTGTTAAGTATATCGGTTGGGGGTTCAGACGTCAGTCGCTCCCGTAAAAGCCAAAAAAACTAGGTATATGGTAAGGAGGACTAGAAGAGCGGACTCCGCTCCAAAGTGCAAAATTTAGATGCAACCAGAATTACGCTCGGAGGCAGATAAATTATTATTATTCTATTCTGTACTTAAATTTTGAATATACAGGGTGAGGTAAAAGTATGGAAACCCAGGAAAATTCGGATTAATTCGGAAATTCGGTTACGTTAACCTCATACCTAAACACGTATCCGGACGTAAAATTTTATGTTCTTTTTGATTCCCGTTTAAAAAATAGGGGTTCCCATTTAAAAAATAACGTTGACCTTGAAATAACCTTGAAAAAGGGTTCAAGGTCAAATCAGAGGTCACCCTTGGATTCCTCGTTGAAAGTTACCTAGGGTATGATATTTTTTCACGACTAACCTCGTGCGGTTTTCCGATTTTTCCAGGGTTTCCATACTTTTTCCTCACCCGATATAACTAATTGTGTAAATAGAAACCAAACATTAGGGTATGTAAGTATTATAATTTTAAATATTCACAATTTTAAATAGTGTACTTTGAAAACAGATGACCGGTCGGATACACAGCTGTCACTAAAAACAAATTTACAGAAAAATCTATCAAATGCACATAATGATAAGAAATCTGACTTGGAGCCACGTATTTCCATTTCCAAGCAAGCTGTAGATGAGTCAGCTACTTCTGAATATATTGTGGAGTTAAATAACATAAGTGCGTCGTGGACTGCTGCTGAAGACCCTTCAGAAATGACATTGAAAAACATATCGCTGCGCGTACGAAGGGGCAAATTATGCGCTGTTATTGGCCCCGTGGGCTCTGGAAAGGTATCTATAGTTACCGATCTTATCATTTTAACCTTGCTATTTCTTGGTATTTTATTCACATTTACTAGTTTTTAAGATCGTATTGATAGAGCTCATAATATCTCCTTCTTACTAATGCATGACCCTTTTGTAACAAATAAACTCAAGGAGGTCTTTCATGGGTCATTCTCCGAGAAAGATTCTTTACGTCATATTCATGGCAAATTGTTTTTTTTTCATATTTTACTGAAAATAGCTTAATAACATTAAATATTACAGTACACGTTCAGTAATACAAGTTCATGAATATGTGTTACAACAAAATTGGATAACAAATAAAGCTATAATTTTTATATAATTTAGAATTATTTAGAAACATTTGTATCGATAAAAATGACAGTAGAAACCACCAAAATGAGATAGTAAAATAATGAGGGTAATATTAATACTAAAAAGTTAATGAATAGTCTCATAACGGTGGGCTTTGGTAAGGGCGAATGAGTTTTAGTTCCTGTAATATTTCTCACGTGCACAAGTACAAACATACATATAGTCATACCTCTTTCCAGGTAGGGTTAAGCAGTAAAGCAGAGACTGCAAGTTTCTACTTGCTTTTCTACTTTTAAATTACATAAACTTATAAGGCACTTTACTTATTTGCCTTACAGTTTAGAACATAGGTCTTTACATGATTTTAGATTGACATGGTCATGCGAATTATTATTATTCATAATTACTATTACAAATTATTCTTTGGAAACCAATAAAACATACAAACATGGTAAGTATCGCTATAATTGTAATTATAATAGATTTCAACATTTACATATCCAAATGAATGTTGGTGTTTAGTCCCTTCTTTTATATTTATTGCGAAGTTTAGAGTAGTTCGTCTTTTAATACTACCTAGAAAACGTTTAAAGATGCTATCTTTACTCTAAATTCATACTACTTATATAAATATTCTTCATATATAGCACCTACCACCACGTAAGGCGCTTATGTATTTCATTAAAACTGTTGAAAATATATGTGAATACCAATATTAGGATTAACATCCTGACTCAGAGCAGTCTGACTTTGATAGGTTTGGGTCAGAAGCTTCTTTATGATTTTTTTTAAAGTTTGATCTGGTAGTAAAAATGTAAACCCTGTGAGATAGAGAAGTTGCATAAGGTATATGAGGTATGTGGTCGTAGACGAGATTCCTTTTCCTCCTAGGGACCGTTATGAGATACTTGCCAAAGCTGCAGTGCCCTCAAATCACCTGAGGTAGTGGGAAGGAAAGGATCCCATGCTGACTCCCTGCCTACACGACTCTAACTTGCCGTGACGAACACTGAACCATGTCAGCTTGGCTTTTCACCACCCATGGTTTTCTTCGGCCGGGGGCCGACTGCTACGACCCCCCAAATCTTTATCGTCAGCTGATATACTTTGGCGTGCAATGCTATTCTTTGCTATTCTTTGGGGCATTCCGGCCAGTACGCAGAAACGGTTTGGTACTCATGAATGGCCCTGACCAGCAGTACTCGCTGGGCGCTTCCAAAATGTGGCCGGTGACAATCAGGTCATTCACCCACACCAGTGCTTCGACTAGCGCTCTTGAGTGTCACTTGGTGCTCAACCAGGTTCGGCAAAAGCCTTCCTAAGACGGACGCAGTACCATCGAGCTTCAGAACGAGCAATCGGAGACGATAAGCATCCCAAATCAACATAATAGTGAGATTAATATTCATATCGACATGAAACTGACGCCACGTAACTGATAAAATTAAATTTACTCAACGGCGCAGCTACTTCAATTATTAAGTATTACCCGGAGTACATTACCGAATTAGTGATCTTTCAGGCATATATTATGATCAATTATAGTTATTAAAAAATCTATTATTAGATGAAATTTTGTGTCCACGAAAATGATCTACCGTACCGTACCGTAACAGTTGAAAAGTAAAGAACAACTTCTATTGTCTTGTATATTGCCGTAAGTCATTCGTTCAGTCTTCTCGGGACTGCAACTAGCCCCGTGTTCTTAATTAATTTTTGATAGCTTCCTTTTAAATTATTTAGTTTAATTTTTATTTTTAGTTACTAGAGAATATTTCAATACAGAGATATTGGCAGGTGATCACCAGAATCGACCTCTCGAAGAATGACCCTCATTATTAGTTGGGCAGGATTCAAAACTATCTCGGAGGGTTGGAATTACGAATACATTCACGCTTATTTATAACTGAAGGAAGTAGAAGGCCCCACATTTTCTACGTTATACCGGGTGTTGGGGAAACGCTCCTGAAAACCAAGACAGGCTAGTCTTGAAAAACAATCAAGTAATTTTTTTTCGATTGGTACAATGCGGTAGAGGCAATTATGCTAATAACAATAAATAAAAAATGATTAAAAAAAAATTAACCAATAAATTTGTAATCTTTACTAAATAATTGCTCAAATTCTTATTTATCTTCAGACTATCGCCTGTCTTCATTTTCGGGAGCGTTTCCCTAACACCCGGTATTTATAGTCCCAGATAATAGGAAGCGAAAACATTACGATTCACCTATTAATTTGGAATTCAATGAGGGCAATATTAGGAGTTTGTTTGCTTTTACGGAAGTATTTGGAACTGTTGGAACAACCCATGGTAAGGCCTCCATGAAGGAATGCCCTTCCTAGTCAGCCTGCGGTCACAGGCATTTGGACCTGGGGGAAGTGAGGATTCTATTCTAATGTAACAATTTCTAACTTCCTAACTGTAGCAAATTAGTAGTGCCAGTGGGGGATTTCACACGTCATTCATAAAAAGAGGTAACTAAGTACATACAAGAAAACACGTCATGTTTCTCTTAAAGTATTGTACTTCTTCTCACAATACAGAATATAACTCGTTCCAATGACCTAGCGAAACATGTGATTATGGTATACTAGCTGTTGCCCGCGGCTCCGCCCGCGTATATGTGCATGTGTAGATTTGCAGCATTTACATTTACTAATAAATAACACTCTTCCAGACATCCCTACTACAGCTGATGATGAGAGAACTACCAATTAGTATAGGCACCTTAAACAGAAAAGGAAAGGTTTCATATGCTTGTCAAGAATCCTGGTTATTCCCGGCAACGGTGAGGGATAATATTCTATTTGGACTGCCTTACGACGCCAGCAAGTATAAGGAGGTAATCTATTGATTCATATAATACTTATTCAAGGGGTGTTTTGGATCGCCGTCCTCACAGAAGCAGCCCGTAGCGGAGGCGTGTCGTGTGTGTCCTACACACGCCTGCCAACTCACCGACGTGGAATAAAACCCGACCCTACCAGGCGAGGCCACGGTGGCGGCCAAAGTCCGCCGTAAATCCTGGGGTTACCCTTTCGAGGGCTTACCCGGGGTGCCCGGCAACGGACGCTTGGGGAGGACACCGTGTGGTTTTAGTCGGTCCGATTCCGATACGCCCACACCATCGTCGGCACCGATGGGGTGAAGTCCGTGGGGGTTTCCACACTCTGAAAAAGGGGTGTTTTGGACCCTAAAACGATCTACTTAGCGCTAGCCAACCTCCCTTCTTGTTTGTTGACTGTTGATTGATGGACGAGGTTCAGGTGCAGACTTTCCACTTGGGGTCAAAGGTCAGGGAGGTCAGACAGCAGTCGCCCTCGTAAAAGCTGTATAAGTAAAATCAAAAGGAGAAGATGAAGTGAGTACAGATGTCGTGCTATGTAGGCGGGAAAAAATCAGTTTTCAGAAAAACACAGCCATAGTTATAACAAAAGAAATGCTAAAGTAATTTCAACGAACACAGCGGACGTTAAATTTTTATTGAGGCCGTCAATTTACCCGCTGTTAAATAATTTAACGCAATCAGGCATAATACTTTATTATTCATTTTCTTTCATCTTCTACTTTATATTCACAGGTTTGCAGAGTATGTTGTTTGCAGCCGGATTTCAAACAATTCCCATATAATGATCTATCGTTAGTAGGAGAAAGAGGGGTATCTCTTTCTGGAGGACAAAGAGCTAGAATAAACTTGGCGAGAGCTATCTATCGTGAGGTGAGGTACCGCTTGATTACATTATCAAATGATAAATATGTGTTAATCTATATTGATACTGATTATAAATGTTCTCAACAGATATATTTATACCACTATAAAAACACCAAATAAAAATATGTTTCAGACATTTATTTTAGAACGCAGATAGGTTTACTTTTATAATTTATAGCACATATTTAATGCGTAAGTACATGAATAGCTGTTATTAGATACATCATTATCCTCTAAAGAGGTTTTATTTGGCTAGCCAACGTTCAGGACACAAATTTCTAGGGTCACTTGTCCGAATTGACACTTTTTAATTTTAATATATTTTTAATGAGAATTCGAACACTATCAATCAGTTTAGAAGATGAATTTGTGATGTTTTTATTATTTGTATTTTATTAAAGAGGTAGGTAGCTACCTTTTATATTTTAATTGAAATATTATAAAACTAAGGAAACTGGCAATCTTAATATTTTTTTCCAAATTGCAGCAAATACTTAAGTAGGTATAAGCGGTTTTAGTCGGTTCAAGCCCGACATAACCGCCCCCGCTGACCGGGGGGGGGGTATCCGAAGGGATTTCCGCACGAAAAAAAGAAAAAAAAAAAGGTATAATGCTATGAGTTCAATGTGTTTTTATTTTATTTATAGGCTGACATTTATTTACTTGACGATCCACTCTCAGCTGTAGACGCAAATGTAGGAAGATTATTGTTCGAAGACTGTATTAAAGGATATCTTAAGGGTCGTACCTGCATTCTAGTCACCCATCAAATTCATTACCTCAAAGCTGCCGATTTCATCGTTGTATTAAAAGAGGTAGGTATGTTTCAACAATTCCGAGGGGGCCATCTCGAAACCGGAGATGGCCCAGGGTCAGTCAGGGTGCGAGGGATATGCTCTATGGGCAACCTTACACCCCGGCGTCTGCAGACCCGAGACGGCGTGCGGTTTTAGTCGGTTCAAGCCCAACATAACCGCCCCCGCTGGCCGGCGGGGGGGTATCCGAGGGGATTTCCGCACGAAAAAAAAAAAAAAAAAAAAAACATAAAAAGGTATGTTTCAATAAATAATATTGCCGTAAATCAATATTGAGAACCATTTTGGACTGTGTTACTGCAGTGAATAGTTTCCATATAGTTATGTAAATGAGTACCGTCGTTATCACTATTTTTATTTTAATTTTAACTTAAGCTTGTATAAATATTTATTTTTGTTGCACAACATTATTGGGTTCTTTGAGTAGACCAACTGGTTTACATAAAACTTTTGGTAAAATTTGGCAATACCAACACTTTTGGGGTCAAGCCAACCTCACCTGCAAACCAGCTGACACCACCTGCTGATTGACGGACAAGGCTTTGACACAGGCTTTCCTCTCAGGGTTGGTCAGACGGTAGTCGCTCCCATAAAACTCTAGGCTCCGAGGTGAAACCCTTGGGTGCAACCAAGGAATAACGCTAAGATGATAATGACTGGTTTCGAAACAAATCGAACTTCACAACACTGACTGCCGCTGACCGCTTAGTTCTTGGTTGACGGTGGAGGAGCGGGGAACTTCATTATGCTACAAATTCTAATACCACTTACAAGCTTCGTGGTTCATTGATAAATTTTACTCCAGTATGTTTTGCCTTAATATGAAAAATACATTATTTAAATGCATAAAGGCTCTCAGTGATTTTAAACAACAAATGGATAATTGTGTTTATAATTGTTCTGGCAGGGTGGCATAGAAAATATGGGCACATATGATGAGTTGGTGAAAACAGGAACTGAATTCACAGAGCTGCTCTCAAGTGCGAGCGAGGGTGGTTATGCTGAACCAGAAAATGTAAGTGCAGTTGTTATCTCTGATAATGTTTTTGACTCAACTTGAAATTTAATTAGTGGCACAATTCTGATTAAAGGAGAAAGAGTAGAACAATTAAAAGTTTTTACAAACTTGTTTTTATGTTTACTAGAGAGTAAACTTTGGTTTTGATTGTTGATTTTTGTATGAATATCTAATAAATCTCACCTGAATATACTCTTAGTTAACTTAAAATACATACCCATTACAGAAAGAAAGACCCTTACTTATGACGCGAATATCGAAGATTTCCGTTAGAAGTGACGAGGTAGAGGAGGAAAAGGTTCAAATTCTAGAAGCAGAAGAGAGAGCTTCTGGCAGTCTCAAATTTGAGGTTATCTGGCAGTACCTAAAAGCTGTGCAATCCTGGTTCTATGTTCTCATGGCGTTGGCAACCCTACTTATTACCCAGGGCTCCGCAACTACCGCAGACTTCTGGCTTAGTTACTGGTGAGTTACTGTCAATGTATAAGTGTTTGACATCAATATGAGCCATGGATCTTTAATTAAGATGTTAGCCCCATCGTAAATTATTTACAAGACCAATACACTTAGGTTAGAGTTACTCATTTGCTTATTACAAGAACTATAATTTTCCGAAATCCGTGCTTGTGTGAGGTAATCAATTTATCTGTTCTTTTTGTGGTACAGATCCAGCAGAAAACCAGTTGTTAGAAATTTGATTTAAATTTGCATGTTTCAGGACAAATCATATAAACGAATACCTAATTCAATTACCGACAGAACAAGACCCAGGTTTGTAGCTATATTTTATAACTAAGTAGGTATAGATATAGGTAAAGTAAATTTGCCTATTATTAATTGCATTTCTATACTAATATTATAAAGAGGAAAGGTTTGTATGTAAGTATTTTTGTAATAAATTGGCTCAAAAAGTTCTTGACCTATTTTAAAAATTCTTTCACCATTTGAATGCTAAGTTATCACTGATTAATAGAGGCTATTTTAATTGCAAGAAAAAAATAAGGATCCCTACAAAATTACAATAATGTTACCCAAGGTGTAAAAAAGTGCCTATAAAATATCTTTCATCGCATAGAACAAAAAAACGTTCCACAATATTAAAGAACATATCAGTATCTACAAAAAATGTCGCGATAGCAATAGCATAGCAATAGGTAGCATAAAATTTAATAGACATTCCGACCAAAAACAAACTCCTTACCTAAATAAATGATTTCTCTAGCGAGATACCTTCTTTTTTTTTGTGCGGAAATCCCTTCGGATACCCCCTCGCCGGCCAGCGGGGGCGGTTATGTCGGGCTTACACCGACTAAAACCGCACGCCGTCTCGGGTCTACAGACGCCGGGGTGTAAGGTTACCCATAGAGCATATCCCTCGCACTCCAACTGACCCTGGGCCATTCGCAGTGTCCCCTCTGATAAGAGCAGAGGGCTACCTGGAGCGACCACCACCCCGCGGGCCTTGCAGGCCCGCCATACCCCGACCCCCTCGTGCAATGGGGTCAGCTGGCCCTGAAAAGGGCCGGTTGGTCAGACTCTTGGCCGTTGACGTTGACGCCAGCTACTCCAGAGGAGCAATCAATGATGCGTCATGCGTCACCCACGTTGCCCAGGGTGCACCAAACTTGGAGGTGATCCAACCAGTTGCACCCCTTTAGCGAGATACCTGTAAATTACTTTTCAGTTTATTAAAATCGGACATTCCATTCGAAAGATAATACGAGTTTAATAAAAAAAAATCGTTGGCTGTGTCTCTAGAACAACAGTCCGTATGCTCAATCCGCAAAAATGGTCCATTGGGAAAACTATTACAGGATACGTCACTGATTATTTGGGATGAGTGCACCATGAGCCACAGATCTCATATAGAAGCAGTGGACAGCACATTAAAAAACATTAGAAACTCTGGCAATGTTAAAGGGGGCGTAACTTTTGTTTTAGCTGGAGATTTTAGGCAAACACTACCGGTTATAATAAAAGGTACACGTGCCGATGTTATTAAAGCGCGCCTCAAATCATCACCTTTGTGGCTATCTATTGAAACATTCAATTTGCGCACGAATATGAGAGCACATTTAAGTAATAACCACGTTGGCAACTTTTCACAAAAAATACTTAAACTTGGCGACGGATAATTACCATCTCCAATTGCAAATAGTCCCCAGGTAATATTGAATAATGAATTGGCTTAACTGTTCACAGTCTAAAAATACTGGTAGAAAAATCAATCCCGACATCGAAAATCTTCTAGAAAGAAATTTCAAATGGCTCTGTTCGACGGCAATAGTGTCACCGAGAAACGATTCAGTAAATGAAATAAACAAAATGATTATGGAAAAAGTACCCGGCGATTTTAAATATTACAAATCTATTGACACCTTGTGCAACACCGAAGATACAGTGCCACTTCGGAAGTGACTCTCGCGCAAACTATTCAGTTTAGAAAAAAATGATATTAGTAACCTCAATATCATTTTTGAACACCTATCCATAAATACCACACACGTATGGGTTTGATGAAAAAAAAAATTTTGAGTGTACGTTCTAAGCATGGGGACCCCCAAAATTTATTGTTTTTTTTTCTATTTTTGTATGAAAATCTTAATCCGGTTCACAGAATACATCTACTTACCAAGTTTCAACAGCAGATATCATATAGTTTAGGAAAAAAGTGGCTGTGACATACGGACGGACAGACAGACATGACGAATCTATAAGGGTTCCGTTTTTTGCCATTTTGCAACGGAACCCTAAAAAGGCACTCCCAATATACTATTGAGAAATTTAAGCCCTCCCAACATGTGTAATGGGACAAGAAGAGGGGGGCATCTCGAAACCGGAGATGGCCCAGGATCAGTCGGGGTGCGAGGGATATGCTCTATGGGCAACCTAACACCCCGGCGTTAAGACCCGCGACGGCGTGCGGGTTTAGACGGTTCAAGCCCGACATAACCGCCCCCGCTGGCCGGCGGGGGGGTATCCAAAGTTATTTCCGCACGAAAAAAAAAGGGACAAACTTTTTCTATGGTTGGCATCGATCTAAGAAAAGAGTGCTTTTCTCTTGGCCATTCTCTCTCATATGTTACACTTTCTCGAGTAGGGTCTCCTGAAAATCAATATGTTTTAATGCCATCTACAAATACCACTGCTAACATTGTGTATAATAAAGTATTAAGGAAAATTAAAAAATATAAATCTAATAAAATTAAAAAGTCTTTAAAATAAAAGATGTACTTGAATAAAGAAATGATACACAAATAAAAAAACTACATTAAAATAAATAAAAAATTTAAAATCAAAAAGTAAAAATTAACATAAAAAAATACTCAGGAACAAAAGCCGGGTCCGGCTGCTATATTTTTATTCTATAAAATGTGACAATAAGTACTTATGGGCATACATTCTTTTATATTTTCAGACACAATTGCCTTCTTAATCACTACATTTAAGTATTGACTGTGGACTGTACAGTAATAGTAGTAGGTATATGATGTCTAATCTATCTAATAATTATTAGTATTCCTATACTCTAAACCTCAGTGAAATATAAATCTATAGGCTCAGTGAAATGTTTTAAAAAAATCTGTTATCTGGTTGTCAATCATACCCAAAGGGTACTTTAGGTATGTCCTGCATTTACTGTACGTTTATGCCAAAATGTTTAAAAAATTAATGTCCATCCGTGCGAAGCCGGGAAGGGCCGCTAGTATTTTATATAATAATAACTTAATTAAATGTTAACCGAATGAAAGCGTTATTTTAAATCGGGAAAATAAGGTGTTATCGGTAATATTTACACAAAGATCCCGACAGAATTGCAAAGAATATCGTTAAAATTTATTATTTTGAGTCTTGGTCATCCCAGGAGAATTTCAATGTATGCAGCCAAAATTAAAGTGACTTATTTAGCAGAGTACCGCACACGAATTCGTGTTCAATTAACACTACAATTACTATTATTAACTTTAATTTATTATTATAAATCTTATGCTTTCACGGCCGGCGTTGCATGTAGAATAAATTGCTTCCGGGCTGTTTGGCCGTGGTCCATCGGAAACTTGTATTCCAGACGTTTCGTCGATCACTGCGGCGCGACATCTTCAGTGGCACAGGTCCGGACGCCGTCGAGTGCGGAAAACCTTCCTTGGCGGCGACTTCTCTGCGACTGATGTAGAGGCCCGAGTCACTCGCGTATTTATAAGCGCAGTTGGAGGGGGGAAACGACGTGATCGATCCTGATTGGTTGAGACCTGCGGAATTGATGCGCTCGATTCTGATTGATCGAGGCTAAGCAAGGGGGTGTGGCCTCCCGATACCGGGGATGGTGTTGGCTTTGTCATGTTTGAATTGTGATGACGCGCAGCTCTCAGTGCTGGGTACCAATCTTTTTGGATATGAAAACCTTCGTTTTTTCTATTAAAATTGTTGGGATGTTCTCAACATCAAGGATTATGAGACCAAGATAAAGGATCTTCCTGACCCGGCCACCTACAAGGAGACCCCAAAGGACCCAACGGCAAGAATCTTGAAACAGGTAAACAACCTGATCAAGGGTGCGTCTATTCCAGAAGAAACGCAGAGTATTATCAAGAAGTCTGAAGCTCTTCCACCTAGGCTGTATGGGCTACCAAAGACCCATAAGCCTTCAGTACTGCTCCGGCCCATTGTGAGCGCTATCGGCTCACCCACTCATCCAGTCTCTAAGTATCTCACCGGACTGCTTCAACAACATGTCGGATCATTCTCGTCATACATTAAGGACTCTCGCCACTTCGTGGAGAAACTTGGGAATCTCAAGCTACACCCGGATGATTCAGCTTCGATGTCGTCTATCTTTTCACGAAAGTTCCAGTCAGGGAAGCTATGTCACGTATCCGACCGCTGTTCTCTAAGGACATCGCAGAATTGTTCGAGTTCGTGTTGACGACTTTGTACTTCCAGTGGAACAACACATTCTATGAACAAGTGGAGGGTTTAGCCATGGGAAACCCCATCAGTCCTGTAGTTGCGAACTTTTACATGGAATTCTTTGAAGAAGCCGCTCTTGAAAGAGCGCCCAAGAAGCCTAAGGTCTGGTTCCGCTACGTAGACGATACCCTTGTGGTTTGGAGTCATGGAAACACGGAGCTGACTAATTTCCTGAATCACCTGAACAGCATCCATCCTAACATCCAGTTCACCATGGAAGTAGAGAAGAACGGAGACCTGCCATTCCTCGATGTCCTGGTATCTAAAAAAGAAGATGGTAGCCTTGGTCACCGGGTCTATCGAAAGCCTACACACACAGACCGTTACTCACATAAGGACTCCAACCACCATCCCAGACAGAAAATGTCAGTCATCAAGACCCTGGTCCACCGAGCTAAGAGCATCTGTGAGCCTCAACATCTTCAAAACGACTTACGCCACCTGGACTCGGCCTTCCAAGTCAATGGATTTTCTGAGCAGGAGATACGGAGAGCTCTTCATCCGAAGAAATATTCTCTAACGAACTAGGATGAGGAGAAACCTGCCCCTCTTTTGCTATACATTCATGGTACAACGGATCGTATTGGGAGACTGCTAGAAGCTTGCAACATCAAGCCTATTTTCAAGCCCAGTTACGTAATCTTCACCGTTCGGTCAAGGACCCTCGTGACAGCTTCATCTTCAGCTGGAGTTTACCGAATCCCTTGCTCATGTGGCTCTGTAGACGTGGGCACTACTCAAAGAAGTATCAAGACCCGCCTTTCGGAACATGAACGAAATTGCCGCCTCAGCTACTTCGATAAGTTAGCGGTTGCAGAACACACCCAGGAGCATGGTAATCATACTATCTAATTTCAGAACACGAAGGTTCTAGCCACCACTTCACATTTCTTCCCACGGCTACTTCGAGAAGCCATCGAAATATTCAAGCATCCCAACAATTTTAATAGAAATAACAAAGGTTGTCATTTCCAAAAAGATTGGTACCCAGCACTGAGAGCTGCGCGTCATCACAATTCAAACATGACGAAGCCAACACCATCCCCGGTATCGGGAGGCCACACCCCCTTGCTTAGCCTCGACCAATCAGGATCGAGCGCATCGGTTCCGCAGCTCTCAAGCAATCAGGATCAATCACGTCGTTTCCCCCCTCCACCTGCGCCTATAAATACGCCAGTGACTCTGGCCTCTACATCAGTCGCAGAGAGGTTGCCACCGAGGATGGTTCTCCGCACTCGTCTGCACCGCAGTGATCGATGAAACGTCTGGAATAGAAGTTTCCGATGGACCACGGCCAAACAGCCCGGAAGCAGTATAGTCTACATTAATTTACTATTGTATATTTTGATTCTAGATACCGGTCTGGACGCGCAAATCGGACCGCTAACAACAGCACAATACTTGATAGTATATGGCTGTGTGATACTAGGAATTATACTTTTCTCTCAACTGAGGATCGTTACCTTCGTAGTTATGACCATGCGCGCATCAGAAAATCTTCACAATATCATATATGAAAAGCTGATTGTAACTATCATGAGATTCTTTGATACTAATCCTTCAGGTAAGTAACTAGATCTTATTTCAGACTACTTTTGACGTCGTAAATTATTATTATTACAACATTGTATCCTAAGCTTTATCAAGATGGCCCAGTAATTTTACCGTGCTTCTATCGTTACCCATCACATGACCGTCCTAGTTCATATATGAAATATAAGAAACATTAACATGTTTGTATGTATAATATGTATGTATTTACAAAAAAAAAGAAGTATATAAGTATGTTTATCCGTATTCTGGAACCCATAACACAAGCTAGTTAAACTATGCTTACATTGGGTCTAGAAAGCGCTGTGTAGAATGTCGTAGAGTATTTATTTATTTATTATTTATTTATTTATTTATTAACTTTTAACAACGTTTGCATTGATACTAAAGCACCACGTCTTTTAAACAGGAACGAGTATGATTGATTATAAATAATGAAACAAGGCTACCTGAGGGCACATTCTCGTGATAAAAATATGTTTAAGATTCAGTCTCAATCAAATCTCGATCTCCCATGTCAGAAAAGGAGATCTCGTAATTGACCCTCTGGTATTTTAATTTAATGGTCCAGTGCCGGGTGGCCACCCGTCATCTGGGCAATGCTGTATTACAATTTTACTGCATTAGGTGTTTGCATCAGGGGCGTCCATATCGAATCTGATCTTTTTACTTTTTGTTCAGGTTTTAGTAG
Source organism: Cybosia mesomella (assembly GCA_946251805.1). Lineage (NCBI taxonomy): Eukaryota > Metazoa > Arthropoda > Insecta > Lepidoptera > Erebidae > Cybosia > Cybosia mesomella. The sequence continues at coordinate 18,657,290 of OX276390.1, read as the reverse complement.
AAATAAATATAAACCGTATATAGTGATGTATCTATGCTCAAAAGTTTTTATCCCGTAGAGAAACAATATCTGTGCATTGATGGGATTTGATATGCTTTTAACATTAGTATTTTATGTTTCACAGGCCGCGTTCTAAACAGATTTTCGAAGGATATGGGTGCAATGGATGAACTTTTACCACGAAGTATTCTAGAAACAGTTCAAATGTATTTGTACTTGACTAGTATACTTGTATTGAACGCTGTTGCGTTGCCCTGGACTTTGATACCTACCTTCATCCTTCTAGTAATTTTTATTTTCCTACTCAAATGGTACCTGAATGCTGCCCAAGCTGTAAAGAGGTTGGAAGGCACAAGTAAGTAAAACCGGCTTATGATCACTATGTAGAAAGTATGTCTGTCAATATTTTTAGCGCTGCCATTCGTTTGTGTATGGGATATCGTCAGCGTGAAGGAAAAACTGGATAACCATCTTTATTATATTTTTTTTTAAGAGTTTGTAAGAGAGAATTTTAGAGGCCTACTTAGTAATTAACCGAAATTAATGGTATTAACCCCTCCAGCTAAGCGAAATTGCTTATGTTAGAAGTGTGTTCCCGTCAATAGTGTAAGCGGCCAGCCAATTCGAACCCGGGAACACTCATTATTTCTGAGCAAACCGTCACTGTTATATTTCTTGCTTATTTAGAGAATATCTTCATGCAAAAGCTCCGATTTATGTCTCTTGGATATTTTATAGACTAAATAGTTTAAAAAAACATTAAATACTTTTATCACAATACTTTAGATAACCGACGTTTACAATTTCTTTTCTACGTATCAATCAATCAATTAGCTTATTACAGTTGGCCATAGGCTGGACATAGGTAATCAGATATCATTTTGGACCTCTCAGGCCTCTAAAAGTGCGGCATAGCACCCTATCCCCCCGCCTTACGCACTCACTATCTCCGCTACCTTTTTCAGATCGTCAGTCCTTATTTTTGGTTCTTTTCGTGATATATGTAAAAGTCCAAAAATGATATCGGATAACGGATGCTAATATTTTATTGTTTCAACAGCTAAAAGCCCTGTATTTGGAATGATTAACTCTACAATATCGGGATTGTCAACAATTAGAAGTTCTGAATCTGAGACTAGACTTCTTAGATCGTTTGATGACGCTCAGGTAATTACTTGTCAATTTTGTAAAGTAATATTTATTAAAGTCAAACTTGAAATGAAAAAAAATGAAATCAAATATTAAAAAGTTTAATGAGAGAAATCAAACTTCTAAGCCATAGCAATCAAAAGATACAGCCGTTTATGCCACAAATTTTCAAAACTCGCACGGGAATCAAAACCTACTTCCCGTGAACTTAGAATCTTGAAATTTGGTACGAAGTAACGGCTTATAGTACAGATAAAGGAAAAATTGCGAAAACCGTAAATTTTTAGTTACATCATTATAATAAAAAATATTTTTGAAAGTTTTAAAGTTACTACTACCATAACTATGACTCGATTGTCGTGATAGGTGAAATTTTACTTATATACCTACAGGTTTGTACAGAACTCTCGATGTGCGAGACCGACTCGCACTTGGCAGGTTTTTTTTTGTTTGGTTGAACATGCTAATCTGTTGAACTACAGGTTTCGAATTGAATAATTATTTTTGTGTTGGATAGCCCATTTATCTGGGAAGATTATAGGCTATACATCATCACACTACTACCTAGGAGAGCGGAGCAGTAATCATAAATATAAACAAATCGGGTAAATTTCCATACATTATTGTAGTACTAATGAATTACAGATTCTATGGGACAAATTAGTGCCACGGGGACCAAGTATATCACGGGCGATGCTACGGGGCACAACTTGCATGCTTTACGTCAACAATAGTTAAATGATACTATCAATAGAAATACGTCAATAGGATTGCATTATGTAATAATTTGTACAAAAAAATATTGTATGAATAGACCGGTAGACTTTAAACACTCAAAGCCTCAGCAATATAAAACATATAAATTATCATGAATGTTTCAGGATCTTCATACAAGCGCATTTTACACATTCGTTGGTGGGTCTACAGCATTTGGTTTATACCTGGACGCCCTTTGCTTGGCTTATCTTGGCATCATAATGTGTATTTTCCTTCTCATTGACTTTGGTAAGTTCGTTTTACTAACTCGAGCTTATTGAGACATTAGTTTGATTGACCTGCGCACTCGCTTTTCAAATGAAACTAAAATAATTCCGAGTATCCTACTTTCTACTATCCTGCTAGTTGTTCTTCCTACTAATATTATAAATGTGGAAGTTTATGAAGATGATTGAATTAGATGTTTATTACTCAATCACGCGCGAACGGCTAAACGGATCTGATGGAAATTTGGTGCAGGGATGGATTATAGTCTAGAATAACACATAGGCTACTCGTATCGCTATCTCCGGAATAGGTTCTCATGGGTAATAGGAACGGCAACAAAATTTCACATGGGCGAAGCCGTGGGCAACCGGTAGAAGTGTTGAATATGTGTTTAAGCGCAACATATTTGAAGACTTTGCACACTCTTGTCCTGCATCGCTACCATGACGTGCTTATAAACGATGATATTTGGTCTCGAGTTCAATCCGCAGTCACCCCAGGCACACTCCTCAGACCTTTCGTAGTTATGTGTACATTAAGAAATGTTAATTATTGCTCGCTTAATAATGTGCCCGGTAGATGGCAATAGGCTCGCCCCCTATTACATTGGAACCTTAACATAACTGGTGAAACGTGGGTGTGTAATACACCTCTGCCTACCCCTTCGGGGAAAAGTTATGAAGTTATGTTATGTTTTGGGCCGCAATCCAGAATGACAGTAATGTAGCTATATAGAGTGTTTAGCTCCATCCCTCTCTCTCTGGATCGTGTCCGCGCTGCACGGTGCATAAATAATATATATAATAGCGTAAACATAATTATAAAGGTATTTTCCTCTGTGTTTAGGTGATATGCTTGAGGTGGGAAGCGTGGGTTTGGCTGTCAGTCAGTCTATGGCACTGACCATGATGTTACAGATGGCAGCACGGTTCACAGCTGACTTCTTAGGACAAATGACAGCTGTCGAGAGAGTTCTCGAATACACTAAACTGCCTATCGAGGAGAACATGGAAATAGGACGTGAGTATTCACACCATAGATAACACAGCAATCTTAGTTGTCACGTCACCGACTTCCACTATGAGAACAGTTGTGGATACGATCATAAAACTATTATTCATCATCATCATCCTCTTAGCAATTTTCTAGTTGCGTCCAAAGTTTGTACTGTAGAGCCCGAGGTCCGCTTATTGTTTTTGATTGGTATGACAGCTTTACTACCGTGTGACCGCCCAACCGCAGGAGCCTCAAACAAAAGCCAGGCCAGAACCTCGTCCGTTATTTAACAATTGCACTAACTAGCAGGTGAGTTTGACTCGGGCTCCAAAGCTGTTTGTAGGGTGCAGTACACCATATCATGAGAAAACTATACTAACTAGGTGAAGTCTATATCAACATTTATATTTGCAGCTACTGTTCCACCTAAACAATGGCCGGCTGACGGTCACTTGCGCTTCACAAATGTTTCTTTGAGGTATGCTGCTGAAGATCCACCAGTACTAAAAGATTTGAATTTCGAAATTACAAGCGGTTCAAAGGTATAGTAAATACATCAGTGAGAGAGTGAAGGACAGAATAATTTTAGATAATAATAATCTTCATTTGTGAACATGGTCTTACAGTTCTTATATTACATGGTAGACACTAGACACATTTTCAGTATCAGCATATTCTGCCATTATGGCTTACAAATTAAATGGGTAACGTCAAAAAATTTATTTATATATTCATTATAAAAATTATAATTAAAATTGAAATTATTTTAAAATTATTACATAGTTATATTATGTTATGGGTATTATTATTTCCGTGGGGTTATCCTTTCGAGAGCTTACCTGGGGTGCCCGGCAATGGACACTTGGGCAGGACACCGTGCGGTTTTAGTCGATGCACGACATAACCACCCCCGCTGGCCGGCGGGGGGGTATCCAAAGGGATATCCGCACGTAAAAAAAATGGGTATTATTATTATGTATATATGTTTAAAAGAACAAAGGGGTGACAGTATCTACTTGAATGTCTTCAAATCGATCAGAAATTGTAAATAGTAGATTTATATGATCATATTGATCACAGATGAACACATTTAGTCCATTCGATTATATATTGCTCTGTATATTTCAGGTGGGTGTAGTTGGTAGAACTGGAGCTGGCAAATCGTCGTTGATAGCAGCATTGTTCCGACTGTCCATCATCGACGGTAGTATCCAAATCGACGGACTTGATACTAAAGGCATTGCTAAAAAGGTAATTTATTTTAACGTACACCTTAGTCTAACTTTAGAGATTGATAATATTATTTATGAGTTTGTCGAGGCCAACTACGACTGGCTTGCCTATTTACTTGTTAATTCCCATTTAGGTGGTAAATAGTTAAAAACTTAACAAATGCGGGTTGCACACATGCATTAGGGGCTCTGAATTTCTATTTCACGAGCACAACAATGATTGGGTAATTATTTTTGATAACATTGTTAGTAAGGTGTGGTAAGTATTGTTTCGCCTAATTTATTATGACTATCTGGGTAACGCAGCTGTTCTGAGTGAGATATTTGTGCTCGAGATCTCGGGTTCGATTACTGGATCAAGCAAAATGGCATTATTATTGTATCACTAACAATTCTTGAATGCGGTCAACTATACTCGGACCAGTGACTTTTGTTCAACCGCACACCACCCATGCACGGCAACTGTTAACGCCAACTTCTATTTTCAGGAACTAAGATCAAAGATTTCAATCATTCCCCAAGAGCCAGTTTTGTTCTCAGCTACGTTGCGATATAATTTGGATCCATTTGATAACTACAGTGACGACGAAATTTGGCGAGCGCTGGAACAGGTACCAAAAGCTTTTTTAATATTTCTTTTTCATTTTTTATGCGCGTAAATGAAAAAAATACTTTTTTAATCAAGATCATTAAAGTTTAGTTTTGTTATAAGTGCGCTTAAGTACTAAGTACGTATGGATAATTTCTTGCAGCATTTTTTTCTTATTTTAAAGTGAGCAAGGAATCCAATGATAAAAATTTCACAATTCGATCCTGAATTTAATATTTCGAAGTATCCTCTTTTATTTGGAGTTAAAAAATTTGAGTATGCCCAGGTATTAGTCTTGTTAGTTTCTCCAATAAATAGGTAATAATTATGTTTAAACTAATATGTGCTTGCTTTGAATGCAATAGGTATCTTAAAAGGGACTGCTTATATAACTACTTACTATGTTAGATCTCTAGCTAGATGTTAGTATCAGATGTTCATCTTAATGAAATTTTACGTGACTAGTAATCTTAATTTATGTATATTAGGTTGAACTTAGAGACGCGATTCCTGCGCTGGACTTCAAGGTTTCTGAGGGAGGCAGCAACTTCTCAATGGGACAGCGGCAACTGGTGTGTCTGGCCAGAGCTATACTGCGCTCCAATAAAATTCTCATCATGGACGAAGCCACTGCTAATGTAGATCCTCAGTAAGTTTCGTAACCACTTCATTACGACTATTATATAGAAAAGTTTCATTTATGTAAACGTACGTATGTAATGATCTATTTCAATCAAATACCACATACCTCTGATACCATACCTGTTCGGAATCGATACAAAAAATAATTACTACATAAAAATACTAATGGTATTAGAATGTGGTATTCGATTAAAATAGATCAAATTAAGCATCTTGCAAACAATAAATTGATTAATCTTTAAGACTTAACCTTTATTATACTATTATTGTGTTACAGGACAGATGCACTGATTCAGAAGACCATTCGTCGTCAATTTTCATCTTGTACAGTATTAACCATCGCTCATAGGTTAAATACGATCATGGATTCAGACCGAGTACTCGTCATGGACCAAGGCGAGGCTATTGAGTTCGAACACCCACATACCTTGCTATCAAACCCTTCTAGTAAATTCAGCTTTATGGTCAAGGAAACCGGAGAGAAGATGACTAAGGTCCTACGAGAAATTGCAAAAAATAAATTTGAAAGTGATAATAAAGTGGCCTAATAACGGTGTCTTAAGTATTTTATGGATTAAATTGTATTATATTTAATTATTATATTAACAAACAAAACCAATACTAAGATAGTTCTTGTATCTTAAGGTGCGTTATGACTATAGGTTATAAAACAGTAATTTAACATGTTTATTAGTATGGACGATATGCGTTAATAAAATAAGCTATGTAACATAATGTTATACAGCAATGTTAAATAATGTGGAGATGTTCCTTGAATTTGTTTTGTAATATAAATTGGTCTGTCGTAGTAGGTCGTACATAATGGTCATTAGGAATTTTATTATGACCTATTTATAATTTACGCACAGCGAAAAAAATGAAAGAAATATTAATACATTAAGTAATATATAATCAAAGGCTTATGCATGCCTACGTAAGTGTTGAAGAGAATTTCTTAACATAATAACCCAGTAATACTTTGTCCCATAGGGAAGCTTGACACATACCTACTTATGGTGCAGTCCAAATTGCTACTAAATTAATGTAAGTATTGTACTCTTCGATGTCTTCTCTTTCATATATTCTCAAGATTAACTGGTTTCGGCCTTTATTCAATATCTCATCACTAACCCTATGTTGGTGCAGAAATAATTTTCCAATAGAAAAGTGTTTTTATCTGTTTACAATTCAGAATATTTAAATGTGTGTAGGTTCATTGAAATGTCTTTGAAAAGTCGAATTCGTCTTCATTAATTGAGTCAACGTTACAGCCTAGAAATAAAAATTGGGGCCACTCTTTTAAGTCATCAAAACTGTAATAACTGTATTAGCATATTATTTCAGCGTTGTAGTTAATTTACTATGAAAAAATAGCAACACTTTTCACTTTAATATGTATTAATTTAACTTAAAAATTAAAATCTAAGTTTTGTCTAGACCTAAATGGCCCTAGGCAAAATAATTATTATTATCACTTGATTTATTATTTATTGTAAATAGAACAGGATCAATACGTTTAATATAATATACCCAGTCGAAGAAAATATGTTTTATTTCATTGGCGTGGATTGCTCAAATACCATGGGGAGGGCCATGGTATTTGAGCAATCCTACTCGTGGCGTAATCGAGTTTCAGAACTTTGGAGACGTCGATACTCAAAGTCAAAGTCAAAATTCATTTCTGTATAGACCATTATTCAATTATTGTATATATTACTTGTAGACTGAGAATTTAAATATTACTAAAATAGACTGGTATAGACCATTAAAACGGAACTTATAAAGCGAAAAAAACTATACTAACGATTAGCAAATGGACCACCGGTTCGAAACGCGACCCTCCTGAGAAGAATCCGGCATAAAACTTGCGGGTTACTTTTTTTAATCTTTTTACAAAAATGTTTACTTAATCTAATTACAATGTTTTGTTTGAGTAGCATAGTTAGAGAGCAAACAGTTCATATCCAAATTGTTTGTCGTCTAAATATTTATGAATTTTATAAAAGCCTTTTTAGCAAATTTTAGTTTTAATTTCACTTTTAAATTTATGTAGAGGTGAAGAGGTAGATCCTTCATTAAGGAGCTTGTAGAAGCGTATACAGTTACCCTCGAAGGAATAACTGATCTTGTGCAGTCGACATTCACAAACTACAACATTGTTTTTATGTCTAGTATTTATGTTATGTAAGTCTTAAAAACTTTTAACATAAAAGCGATTTTCTATCGAAAATAAATTATGAGACTACAGTTAGAATGTTTATTTCTGTAAACTTTTCGCGGAAGGCGACTTATCTTGGGCCAAATTATAAAACCAATTCATTATGAAATTCAATTAGTTCTCGTAGGCATGGCTATGTCTTCTATAGTATAGTTTTTTTAGCGAGGACTGCTAGTGGAGTGCCCGGCCAGTGGGAGGCGTCCTCGGCTTAGCCTCTTGCTCAGCGTCTTGCTCACAGCGATGGTACGGAGTGCGAACGCGTAGGCTGCTGAAGCAGGCGGGAGAGGGCCGATCCGCAGAGCCCGCGATGCGTGAAGGCGACGTAAATTTCTCAACGACCTCCATCGTCTATAAACGCAGGCCTGGGGGTGACAGGTGAAGCCGCCTGTCACCCTAGCAGAAGCAAGCCGGGCGGCAGTGCGCTGTACACCCTCCTCTTTTTTCCGGAGGCAAGACATCGACACTGGTTCCCAAACCCGACGGGGGTCATCTCGAAACCGGAGATATATGGCCTTGGCTCAATCGGAGTGCGAGGGAAATGCCTTATGGGCCACCTTACACCCGAAGACACGTCAACAACTGAAGACCCGAAACGGTGTGCGGTTTTAGTCGGTTCAAACCCAACATAACCTCCTCCGCTGGCCGAGGGCTGAGAGGATTACCGCACCGGAAAAAAAAGTATAGTTTTCCTGCCTTCAAAGATTTCTATTCATATTTCCACAATCGGTAAGTATAATTGGGTGGTCACCGGAACATAAATAGTCTTCGCGTGCTGCGGCAACCAGGGTTTTGAAGTAAAAATAAAAAGTTGAACTTTAACGCCTGATGTAAAAGGGGGGGTAGAGTACATGACCCTAAGCGATTCCTTCGAAAACTTATTAAGGGGCATAGGAAGTGAACATACTAAAAGTCCTGACGTCTCGGAGGTGAGCCGGAGTGTGGTTTTGCAAAGGTACAAGATTTTGGGTTTTTTGTCAATACCTCAGAAATCGGTGCATCCTAGGGAAAAAATCCTAATACAAAATGAAAGCTCATAAAATTATCTACAACTTTTATTACTTCACTTTCTCTCTCTACTTTACTCTACTTTACTTTCTCCAAATTCCCAACCGTTTTCGAGATGTACGCCACGAAAAGTAAAAATAAAAGTCATTCGTGATGGGCCACTTTAAGGGACAATTAGCCAAAGTATCCATAATTCATTTTGTTGAAAACACTAACTGGATCCGCGGCTTTGCCCATGATGTAATTCGCTGCCACCATGGTACCCATTTAACCCATACATGCCCGTAATTTATTGTTGATATTTATGATTACTGCTCCGCTCTCCTGGGTAGTAGCCTGTTTATTGGTACCTACTGTTAGTTAATGGCAAGTATTATATATATATAGTAGTAAGTATTATGTATTGAATACATTACAGCGTAATTCTGACAGAATCAAGTAGATATCTCAAGATCACAAAGTTTAAACCAAATAAGTCACAGTCAACTACTCTTACTACTACTACTCATCTAATTTCTCAAATCAGAGAACACGTATTCACCTGATGGTTGCAAACAGTGGACTGACATAATTTGGATTGACTGTCTAATGTTACTGCAAACCAGGTTAAGATATATCAACAATTGTGATCCATGGCCTTGGTCAGATCGCGATCTAGATTGAGCGTGTAATGGCTGCCTATAACTTCATGTTAGCTTTTATTCTCAGTCTACGGTCTCCGGTTACCGGCCGGCACGGCGGCGCGCGCATTGTTGTCTTGAACGTGAACAAAACGTCAAGTGCTATATTTGTCACCCCAAGAATAATGTCATGAAATAAACACAAACAAATATAAAAACATCTGCCGATGGATTCCACATAATCCTCACAAAGAATGGAGCCCAAAGTATTTACCATTTATAGTGCAACTCCAGCGACAAGTAATAATAATGAGTTTTGTCGTAACTGTACGGCATTTAAAGTTGATTTTCCAAAATGTGCTATGTGTCTAACATTATTTTTTCTCTTGGTAATCGCCTACCTTTCCTGGGCGCTTTACCATTGCCGCCACTGTTGCCGTAGAACCTGCTAAATTAATATCCATGGTAAGTGCGTTTTCTTAACTAGTTACTAGGTAGGTAATGTTCTTAACGTCGGACTGCAATTTTTACGTTTACAGTACTCGCAGCAAAAAGAAATAATTAGTTTTGTATGGTTCATGACTCACTATAAAGGTACTACATAATTGGTTGCCTCCATGAGAGTTTTTGACGTGCGGCGCTGCGACGACATGCAGTACTGCATCGCTCAGTGCGAAAACACAGTAAACAGTGCAGAGTATTGCGTTATTGTGTATTGCCCTCGATCATCATCATCAACCTATATTAGTCCATTGCTGGACATAGGTCTCCCCTAATGAGCGCCATAGCGCCCTGTCTTCAGCTTGCCGCATCCAGCATCTGCTCGCAGGTCGACATCCCACCTGGCCGGAGGGCGTCCTACACTGCTTTTGCCGAGTCGCGGTCTCCACTCAAGAACACGTTCGCGTGATATGGCCGGTCCACTACCACTTCAACTTGCTAATTCTTTGAGCTATGTCGATAACCTTGGTTCTCTGTCGGATGTATTCATTACGAATCCTATCCTTCAGAGAAACTCAGAGCTGACCAGCCCTACCGTAAGTGTCCACGTCTCAGCTTCGTAGGTCCTTACGGGTAGGACGCACTGATTGAAAACTTTTGTTTTTAAACACTGCCTATGGATGACGAGAAGACTCGACGTAGTTTCCCAAACGCTGCCCAGCCTAGGTGAATCCTCCCCTTGGCCTTTTTCTCAAAATTGCTTTTACCTAACTGCACAATCTGCCCGAGGTAACTGTACTCAGAAACAATTTCAAGAAGGTGGCCATCCATGACGACCGGTCCTGGATCAATGTGGCCATTGATCATGACTTTGTTTTTATCCAAATTCATGGCAAGACCGATGCGTCGGGAATCTGAAGCTAGGCCGTCCAGCATCCGGGTGAGGTCGTCTAGCGATTCCATCATTAAGACTATGTCATCAGCGAATCGCAGTTGTGAGATGTAGTCGCTGTTTATGTTTATGCCCTTACCTTTCCAGTCCAGCGTCCTAAACATATCTTCCAATGCGCTCGTGAACAGTTTCGGGGATATGACATCCCCCTGTCTCACTCCTCTGCGCAATTGGATGGGCTTAGACTGCTGACCCTGTACTTGGACACTCATAGTGGTGGCTTCGTAAAGGCATCTCAGCACCTCGACATAACGATAGTCTACTTGACATCGCTGTAAGGATTCCAGGACAGCCCAAGTTTCGACGAGTCAAAGGCCTTTTCATAGTCCACAAAAGCGAGACACGGGCTGATTATACTCTTCGGACTTCTGTATAATCTGCCTCAGTGTGTGAATGTGGTCTATGGTGCCATATTCTCCGCGGAACCCAGCCTGTTCCGGTGGCTGGATCTCGTCGAGTCTCATGGCGAGACGATTCGTGACCACTCGTGAAAACAGCTTATAGACGTGGCTCAGGAGTGTGAGTGGTCTGTAGTTTTTAAGGAGGGCCTTATCACCCTTCTTAAAAAAGGGAACAACCAAATTCCTGCTCCAAGCCTTAGGAGTTCTCCCACTGCGAAGGATGGCATTGAAGAGTTTCTGTACCTCCTGTATGACAGGAGCTCCTCCTGCCTACAGAAGCTCTAAAGTAATTCCGTCCTCACCAAGGGCTTTTACATTTTTAAGCTGCCTTAGAGCACGATCTCGTCTTGATTGATATCAGGCAGTTCATCGGTATAGTGGCATGTCAGGGTATCTCTGGAGTCATGGTCTACTCGTCGAGAACGGGGAGCATGTGCAGTATACAGACGGCCATTGAAATCCTCTATCTTGGTGGAGATTTCCGGCCTCAACAATACAGTCCTCCCGTCGTGCATTTTGAGCTTCGTCAGATGGCTCCTGCCAAGCTGCTGAGTGAATACTTTGGACCCTCGGTTTCGCTCAATCGCCTCTTCATTGAGGCGTGTATTGGAGCTCCGAAGGTCACGTTAAACAAGAAAAACCACTAGGCTATCGAGGTGATCAGATCCGGTATTAAACCTGTTGATATCTGAGTCATCTCTGAATATGTGCTTGCTATCCATCTTGATGACATCGATCTCATTTTTTGTCACAGCGTCGGGGATTTGCCATGTCCACTTCCTTTGAAGTTGTTTCTTAAAGAAGGAATTCATTAAGAATAGTCCCTCTTTCTCAAGGAAATTGACAAACATTTGCCCCCTGTGGCCTATTCGGGATTCGCTGTCAGACTGGGTTCCCACCTTGCCGTTAAAGTCCCTCATAACAACGTTGAATTGAGCCTTAGTGGTGTTGTGCAAGTCTTTGGGTATGTCTTCATACATATCCTCCACTTCATCATCCGAGTGTGCCGCGGTCGGTGCGTAGACCTGAATTACCTTGATGCTATACCGCTTGGATAGCCGAAGGATCAGGTATGCTACCCTGTTCGACACACTGGAGATTTTTTGAACGTTGCTTACGAGGGCCCTATTGACAAGGAAACCTACGCCACCCTGGGATGTTTTATCACCCTCGCGAAAGTAGAGAAGATGGCCTGAGTCAAGGGTTACGTTGTCCTCTCCTTCTCTACGGACTTCGCAAAACCCAAGAACATGATTTAATGTTCTCTAACTCCACTTCCAACTGCGCTAGATGATGGTCAAGCCTCAGTGTGCGTCTGTTAGGGTTAGATTGTGAAGCGTGTGGTAGCCTAGTGGAGCCTGGGGATTCTTAGCACCGCCAGCCCCGCCTTTACCATGGCCGCCACCATGACGTGGTGGAACTGGGGGCCATCTATTGGCTGTTTTCTTCATAGGGGGTAATGCCCATAATCCCCACGCTGGGCAGGCGGGTTGAGGATCGCAGTTTGGTGGAGAAGGTTGTACTGTGCTTCGCTGCTGCCCACCTCCGGATATGTCCCTTAGTCGCCTTTTACGACGCCCACGGGAAGAGCTGTTGGGGTGGTGCTATTCTAGGCCGGCACCACGCAGCCTAGAATAGCATAGCATTACCCTCGATGATCATCAGTAATTCAAAAAACCAGTCAAGTGCGAGTCGGGCTTGCGCATTGAGGCGCACAAAGCTGGATTTGGGGATGAACTTAGTGTTGCGTCTAAATTTGCTGCATAAATAATCAGCGCGTATTTTGATCGTGTTGACGTAGAAGTTTGATTTTTCACAGCCTCAAGACGTTATAGAATTGACTATTTAATATTCGTTTCAACTTGATACCTCCACACGTTCCTGAGAAGGTCTGGACAGACATACATACATATATATTTTTTGTGATGTGGGTAACCACATTTTTACTGTTTTCGGACTTTTCCTTGCCTTTTCTTTGCCTCTAGCTCAACGGCTGGCTAACTCATGGTGATATATCTGACGCAGGCTTTCCTCTTTGGATTAGGGCGTCAGTCAGGAGTAAAAGCCAAAATATCTAAAACCAATCGTGTAAAGAAGAAGTGGGAGACCGGTCTCTTTTTTTTTTTTGTTTCGTGCGGAAGTCCCTTCGGACCCCCCCGCCGGCTAGCGGGGGCGGTTATGTCGGGCTTGAACCGACTAAAACCGCACGCCGTCTCGGGTCTTAACACCGGGAGACCGGACTCTGGGCACCAAAGTGCAAGCTTTGGGATCATTCGCAATAGGCGCTCGAATTAAGAGGAGTAGCAGCCTTCAAAATGTTATTCACAATGGGTCATCGCACAGAGTAAATTTTACCATGGGTTTGTAGTTATCATTCATACATTACAAATAATATGCCGAAAAGGTATAAACTTTATTTATTCTGTGTTTTATTCGTACAAATCATGTTGTGGCATCTCGGCACGTATCTCGGGCTATTATGTTCGTATATATGTAGTTCTTTAATCCGCTCTATAGGCCTAACGGCTAGACGGATTTCGATAAATGAGTCTGAACAGAAACGTATTCATCTCCCGAGTGTTATAGAGTATATAAAAATTAAATGAAAACTATACGCTGGGTTTTTGACGCTAAAATATATATTGTCAAAAAATATTTTCTATCAAACTGTAGACTGAGAATAAAAGTTAAAGCTATAGACTGGCTATACGAGAGACGAATAGCTATATTATTTTTTTATTGCCATGTTATGAAATTTTCCCATAATATAGGTAATAAAACCTCATTTCATTCGTAATTTATCAAGCGGTCGGTGCCTCAGGGATATCATCTCTAGTGTAAATCTGGTTTCCCACCTACACAGGCAGATGTGACGTGAAATACCGTGTGGTTTTGGTCGGTTCACCTTTCCTACCTTGTCATCTATAGCTACAATGCAAAATAAAGCAGTACAGTGAGATTAGAATATTTATTACTAGCTTTTGCCCGCGGCTCCGCCCGCGTAGATGCTGGTTATCGCGACAAAACATAGCCTATGTCCTTTCCCAAGGTCTAATCTACCCCTGTACCAAATTTAAGCAAAATCGGTTCAGTGGTTTAGGCGTGAAAGCTTAACAGACAGACAGACAGAGTTACTTTCACTTTTATATATTAGTACGGATTATAGATATTGAAGTTTTTTTTTTCGAATATTCTTAGATATTTATTAAGCGTAGCGAGCCGAAGGCGAGCGAAGCGTCTTTGGTTTTTAAGTTGCATTTCAAACAAATGATACTTCTCCGAGATCGTATGCCCGATCTCGACCAAATTTGCCACGGTGGTCAAGTAGACATTACTGAGTGTCGTAAGGGGTCGAATGTCCAGATCGGTCTTACCATCGAGGAATAATCACCGAAAAACAAAATCAATGGAAAACGTCGACCGGTCACGTTGACCTATTGTTGGATAGGCAAATCTCGCTACGCTTAAGTTTGGGTTGATTGCGAAGCTGGTAACCGTCCTAGTTTATTTTCAGACAATATGATTTTTCGAATAATCAAAAATTTATATTCGAGGCAGGGTCTGCTTCATTTATAAGGAAATGAACAAAATTCAGGTGTATTTATACGCACGGTATTTAGACCATATACTTTCACAGCTGTATATTTTCAAAAGGATATCTGGTAACCTCCGTTTTTACTTGCCGAAAACTGGTCTATGGGATTTTTTTATTTTTTTTATACCACTCAGGTGGCAGCAAGCTCACGGCCCACCTGATGGGAAGCGGTCACCGTGGCCTATGGACGTGTGCAACACCAGGGGCGTCACACTTGCGCTGCCGACCCTAAAAAATCGACAATCAAAAAGTACAGCATGTGACAGCTTATGTCACATGTCTCATGTTGAAAATGTCCAAAATGAATGTGAATTGTCAAATTTAAAATGTAGTTGTTTAATTATTAAAAATCGTGTAAAAATAGAATACATATTAAATAGATAGTAAAAATAGAATACATATTAAATAGATCTGAAATTGAAGTAAATAGTAATGGTGGCTTTTTATAATTTATTAATATGCAATTTAAGAAATAAAAAATAATGGCCTTCTGTTTTTGTACCATTCGCAAAAATTTGAAAGTCATTCCAATCTATATAAAGCAGCACAAGCCACAAGCAGCCTTGGTAGCTTTATGTTTTGTGATGCTCTACCTATCTTACAAATTATTTCGCTGCTACCATCCCAGACGACGTTTGGCGTGCATGTTAAGCCCTCCATTTTAGAAGAATGGTAAGCAATGCTAAATTGACTACTTCCGTGGTATCTGAAACTTCATAATGAATAACCACATTTCCTTTACTATTTTTCGCACGTAATGCCTACTAGGTGAGCTTATTACGGTCATCTGGAAAACCGGACACCAGGATTTAAAGGAAAATTAAGAAATTTAAGAGAATTAGGAAATTTGGGAGTATGTATATTGAAAGGGAAAATAAAAATGGGATGTCAAATTTTCAGGACAATTTGGGGGGGATGAAGAATATTTCAATTAAGTCAGGTCACGAATACCATTTTTTTTTTCGTGCGGAATACCCTTCGGATACCCCCCCGCCGGCCAGCGGGGGCGTTTATGTCGGGCTTGAACCGACTAAAACCGCACGCCGTCTCGGGTCTGCAGACGCCGTTGTGTAAGGTTTCCCATAGAGCATATCCCTCGCACCCGACTGACCCGGGGCCATCTCCCGTATACTGTACCTCAATCTGACTGAACATATATTTTTTTATCATGTGCTTCAACAAAGTTTAAAAAAAAAACTGGAATTTGGTATGATCTCACTTTTCATTCGCATAAAATTAACTACATAATTGTCCTTTACTGTACTAATGCAAACTTCCGCAGTTTTTTCTTTTTATCAGTAGAAGCTCTAAATTTTCAAACTATTACTTATGCTTATCTCGCGTTTTCTTGCAGATTATTGCGAAAATAAGCGTCTTTGGCCACCTTGAAGAGCGCGGTACTATTTGTCTCGCCGGTTTCTCGCACCATAGATGAAAAATGGCTATTGGGGTCAGATAGTAGCACATATGGGTGATCAAACTCTGCGACTTCCCCGCTGCTCATGACAAGAACCCGATCTGAGTCCATTATGGTGTTGAGACGGTGAGCTATCGTCAAAACAGTGCACGATGCAAACTGACGTCTAATAGTCTCTTGAATGAAGTTATCAGTCCTGCAATAATAAGAGACTGTAAGTAAAATATCTTCACACATGAACGACTTAAGAAGTTATAATAAATAGAACACTTACTGAGGATCAACGTTTGCAGTAGCTTCGTCCATGATTAGAATCTGATTGGATCGCAACACTGCACGCGCCAAACACATTAGTTGTCGTTGACCTACCGAGAAATTAGAACCTCCTTCTGTAACCTTAAAGTCTAATGATGGAATAGCTGACTTCAAATCCACCTGAAAATGAAAGCAATAAACCAATGTGTAAACTAGTCTAGTGGAATATAATCAACTTTTATTCTTTGACCTGACCTGTTCTAGTGCTCTCCAGATGTCGTCGTCACTATAAATATCAAACGGATCTAAATTGTATCGGATTGTTGCAGAGAATAAAATGGGCTCTTGTGGAATAATTGAAATTTTCGAACGTAGACTCTGCAAATAAGCATAATTTAGTTGACAATAGTGACTTGTACATAATACTGCATAAGTGATTTCGTACAGTATCCTACCTGTCGCGAAAGCAACGAAGTGTCGAGTCCGTCAATAGAGATTAATCCCTCGATATAAGCGAATCTGAATAACGCTGCTATGAGTGAAGATTTGCCTGCACCTGTACGCCCAACGATTCCGACCTGTTTATTTATAAAATTGATGTCAGCTTTTGTTTTATTAAAATACTAAGCAAAAAAATTTATTTCCATCAATATATTACCTTCCATCCATTTTCGACTACAATATCCAAATTCTTGAGGACGGGGTCTTCGGTTAGCGCATATCGAAGCGATACTTTTTGAAAGACGATTTTTCCTTCCGATGGCCAGTTTGGTGGAATTGTCATCGCTGTATGTACAATGAATAAGATTAGGACATCTTACAGAACAGAACAGATTACAGATTTAATTTAACGCACTTGAAACGTGTCTATGCGTGTAAAAGTGAGTTCACTGTATACTTACGTATACAGTGAACTCACTTTTACACATAATATATATACGCACATCTGTCAATTGGAAAAGTAATAGCAATGGAAAAAAACTATAAAATTCCATTTCGGTTCTTATTTATCACTGAAGTAGGTACATATTTGTTTAGGGTACAAGTAGATACTGCCGAATTCTTTAAAAAGTAAATTAATTCGAAACAACTAGCTGTGCCTGTGACTTCACCCGCGTGGTCTTAGATTTGGGCTTTAATTTTTTTGCTTGAACTCTGGTTATTTTCTAAAATAAAAGTAGCCCATGTTACGCCTTATAATATTAGCTATGAATGTTCCGTCAAAATCGGCCCAGCCGTTCCAGAGATTACCTAATTCAATAATCATACAGATAAAAGTTAAGAAATAGTTAAAAAATAGTGTTCCGTACCGAGTATCCAAAAAAATAGTGTTGTAAGTACCGTATATCCATTCATATGCAAAACTGTTATTGTAACGTTACAAACCGACACTTTAATTTCATTTATTTGTATAGATTGTATAGATGTCTTGTTCGAAACTGGCCAACATCATTTTAGCGTAAAATCTCCCATTATTATACTACGTGCTAAGCATCGTATCAATCTAATAATACATCAATTCCAATTACTCTAGCCACCGGAACAAGCCTGGTGCTTGTCTGCCACCTTAGTGGTATAAAAAAGACTACAGCACCGTAGACCACATCCATACTGGTCAGGAGATTGTACAGAAGATCGGAGAGTACAATCAGTCGCTGCGTATTGCTTTTATGGACTGCGAGGAAACCTACGAATCCATTGAGACCTGAACAGTTCTGGATGCTTTGCGGTAGTGTCGTGCCGTTTGATGATATATCAAAGTGATGAGATGTCTATATGACACTGCCACTTAGTCTGTCCAGCTACGTGACTAGAAGACAAACCCCAGAACTCTACAGCGTGAAGTGAGGCAGGGGGATATCATATACCCTAAATTATTCACCAACGCACTCGAGGACGTCTGCACGACACTGGAAGATTACATCTCATATCTTTGATTCGACAACAACTTGATCATCGTTGCGAAGTTGCTGGAGCAGCTGGGCGAGATGTACACAGCCTAAATGGAGTCTCTCGATGCGTCGGTACTGGTGTAAACATGGACAAAACCAATGTTAGGTTCAATGAACATGTCTAGCGTCGACAATTGAAGTTGTTTAAGAATATTTCTACCTTTCGCAGGTCATCGATCTTGGTAAGAACCACTTCGAAAAAAGTCGCCAGAAGGATCCAGTTAGGTTGGGCACCATTTGGCAAATTACGTCAGGTTTCCTCAGTCTTAGACCAGTGCATCCTGCCAGTTATAATTTACGGACGAAACGTGGACATTGACGGTGGGGTTAGTCCATAAATTAAAAGTCGCGTAGCATGCTATCGAATAAGCTATGCTTGTTGTTTCTTTAAGGGATAAAATTCGCTATGAGATCACCCGACAAAGAACTAAAATTGATATAGCTCGCAGAATAAGCCTACGTTCAGCAGTGGACTGTGATAGGCTTATTAATTGATTGATTGCATTGATTGAATTTTTTATTTTGTTGACTTATTGGTAGTAGTATGTAAGGCGCTTCTAAGTTAAAACTACAATACTCACGTCCTTCAAAGAGGTTTTCCTCAGTATCGATTTTGGTATACTCAAGAATACGCTCTACGCTAGTAAGTTGTGCCAGGAAATCGACGAGCATCCTCGCGCCGTGTTGCAACATCAAAGTCAGAGTGTTACTTTGTGTAACTGCAAGACCCACGCTACCCACAGATATTAGGTCACCTAAAACCAAGGATTTAGCAATAATAGTTACAGAGGACATGTTTGAAAATATATTACGGTACATGGTACGTTTTAGACAAACGATGCTTTTAATGTGGCGATAGGCCAGATTATAGAAGGATTTTCCTAGTGACATTACGAAACGTTACTTGATAAATAGAAAGCTGTTAGTCATGTCTAGTTCTGGTTCATGTTCTTGGTTTATTTTTATCAGTGGATGGTGTATATTACAATGAAATGATGTCAGATGTCTGAAGAAATTGGAGCGTGTTTACAATGGCTCACAAAAAATTCCCTTTACCCTAATTTTAAGTTATTTCATCATTTTTGCAGTAATTTAGTAGTCATGGCAACTTATATTTCATATATATAAAATACATTTTAGAATCAGGAATGAAGAGAAGCATTTCTATTAGTAATTCAACAAAATAAGTTTGTTACCTAAAACCAGATTGATTTATTTACAACTTTAAGTAAATATAAATAAATATTTGAACATACCGAAGTCAATAAAAAGGAAGACGAAGATAACGCAGGTGAGGTAAACTAAACAAAGGGTGTCCAACCAGAAACCAAATGTAGAACCACCAGCTAAGAAACCGTTCCATGCAGCATTATGTAAGTCCTGAAAGAAGAAAAATAACCTTATATTGAGAACTCACAGTAATTAAAGCATGGAATAATAATTTATTCTGATCTCATAGGTACTGTCTGACAGGGGTGTGTGTTGGGTAGGGGTGTGTGTTGGGTAACCTCCTCGAGTGTCGCTCCGATTCCGATCCCGCTGCAGTCCGGGGGGAACGGAATCGGAGCGGCCGGTACACCCTGGGCGGCGGCGGTCAATGGCTTCCCCTTCACCCCTTCATAGGGTTGGCATTGATCGTCGGCCAATACACAACGTGGCGGGAACACATCGCTCTCCGTACTCCTCTGCTTTCAGAGGAGACAGGATGAGCGATGCTGTTAGTGGTGAGATGGCCCAGGGTCAGCCGGGGTGCGAGGGATATGCTCTATGGGTAACCTTAAACCCCGGCGTCTGAAGACCCGAGACGGCGTGCGGTTTTAGTCGGTGCAAACCCCACTCCACGATACGAACGAACATAACCACCCCCGCTGGCCGGCGGGGGGGTATCCGAAGGGATTTCCGCACGATAAAAAAAAAAAAAAAGGTACTGTCTGACATGACTACATGTCTGACTGAACAATAGGTCAATGGTATGGGGGTGTGTGTGTGTAACCTCCTCGAGTGTCATTCCGATTCCGATCCCGCTGCAGTCTAGGGGGAACGGAATCGGAGCGGCTGGTACACCCTGGGCGGCGGTCAATGGTTTCCCCCTTTATGGTTGGCACTGATCGTCGGCCAATTCCCGACGTGGCGGGAACACATCGCTCTCCGTACTCCTCTGCTTTCAGAGGAGACAGGATGAGTGATGGTGTTCGTGGCAGAGGCCACCGTAGGGTCCTGGGGGATCCGGGGGCAGGTTGGCCCACTGCTAACGCAAGGGCCGACGGGCACTTGTGCCGCCGCCGGGGAGAGAGGACTAGCCATCCTCTCGCGTTCCGTAATCGGTAGATCACCAACGACCTAACTGGTGGCTCCAAAAGGGTACGCTGTGAACTTGCTGACCGGAAGGCTTGCCTTTATTGGTTGGCCCACGACAAGGAAAAGTCTATAACACCCGACAGCGAAGTCGTAAAAACCTATAGATACCAGCCGACCTCCATAGTATTTAGGCTTGTCCAGGTGCAGGGGGCTCCGCCTGGATGGAACGTCCTTCCCCCATACTCGTGGGATATGAAATGAGCAATTTAAATGAAAAAACAAAAACTAATACCGAAGATAAATCAGACGACCAAGGCACGCATAACGGCAATGATAATGACGGAGTGGAGGTAGTGAGGGAGAAGAGGCGAGGTTCCTGCGGTCTCGCACGCGGGCGACCAAGGCCGTCTTCGCCAGACCTGCTACACCACTACCTACGGGAGAGGGAACGGACGCGGAGATTGCACCCACGTAAGAGGCCTCGCTCTCGTGGACCCGCTCTAGACCGGAGCAGAAGCTCCTCCGGACAGAGGGCAGTCTCCTCGAGCGAGGATGATTGGCCAGCAAAAGTGCTGGCCACTTTAGCGGGCAGGGTGCCGGTGCACGTCCCTCCACTACCCAGTGACAGGGACCAAGGCGTCCCCGCGGCTAGAGAGCTCCTTGCAGCGCTTGCTCTGCTTACAGACCCCATAAAAGGTGCAAAAAATGTATCCCGCAAGAAGAAGACTGTGGCGGAGAATGTTACCGCCGCCAAAACAGCGCTGGAGGAGCTCCTCTCTCGGAGCGTATCCGAGGAGGAAGCGAAGCTCAGGGACCGGGTCGCATCCCTGGAAACTTCGCTAACTCGCTTTAGCATTAACGGGTCCTCCGCGGGGAGGTCGAAAAGCTGACCCAGCTAGTTACGGGGTCTGCGGGGGCCCGGACTGCGCCAGGTCCCCGGGAGGCACTGCCGGCCAGGGTGGCCCCTGGTACCGGAGAGATGGCGGCGCCAAAATCAGCACCAGCCTAGATCACCAGAGCCTGCGCCTAGCATAACGCAGCTGCTGGCGGCGATCTAGAGGCGCCTTGGCGTACTGGAGGACCGGGCGTACCGTCCTCCGCTGGTGCGGCCCGCCTCCTACGCGACTGCCGCCAGCGGAAATCCCGGTCCCAAGACAGGGACCGTTGTCCCGGCGAACCCAATGCCCGATAAGGGGAAAGGGAAGGGGAAGAAGCGCGGCACCTCCGCCTCCGCTGTATCCGCTGCTCCCGCTACACCCGAGCATTCCTCCAGAGGGGAGGGATAGGAGGTAGCGCGTAAAAAAGCCGCCAAAAAGGCGGCCAAGAAGGCGGCCACAGCCGCTGCGGCGAAGGCGCCGAAGAGGCTCCGCGCCCCACGCTCCACTGCCGTCGTCCTGACGGTGACGACGCAGTGGGTGGAGAAGGGCGTGGGGTACGCCCGGGTACTGAGGATGGCGGAGGCCTCCGTGGACCTCAAGGCCCTTGAGATTGAGGGTGGGCTCCGGTGCAAGACGACTCGCACCGGAGCTCGCCTCCTCGAGGTCTCCGGCGCCACCAGCGGCCCCAAAACGACGGAGGAACTTATCTCCACCGTCGTGGAGGTGGGCGGCTGCCCCCAGGATCAGGTGAGAGCTGGAGAAATCCGTTTCAGCTCCACCGGTCACGGCATGGCAGTCGTCAACTGCCCCGTCGCAGCGGCGCAGAAGATTGCGAACGAACGGAAAGCCGATCCTGCGCTGCCTCGAGGCCAAAGCTCCGTTCGTCCGCAACGGATAGTGGGGGTGCCGCTCAGGAGCGGCCACATTCCCGGCGGGATGCAGAGATGGACGTCCATTAATGGACACACCAATCCGCATCCTGCAGGTGAACATAAACCACTGCACCGGTGCTCAGGATCTTCTGTACCAGAGCATCGTGGAGTGGGCTATCAATGTGGTCGTGGTCGTTGAGCCGTACTGGGTCCACCCTGGAAGCCCGGTGGAACTGGACGGCGTAGCGACCGTTTTCGGGGGTTCCGCCGCGGACACCTCGCGCCGTGCACTCATTGCAAGGGGCAGAGGCTGTGTCGCGGCGGACTATGAGGGCTTGGCTGTCGTGGCCGTCTACTTCTCGCCAAGCCTTGACCAGTATGAGCTTGAGCTGTGGCTCGCTGAACTAGACATCGTTCTCGCTGCGTGCCGTCCTCGCCCTGTCTTGGTCCTGGGAGACTTCAACGCCTGGTCTCAGGCTTGGGGCTCCCGGGAAACCAATGCCAAGGGGCGAGTTCCGGAGGACTGGGCCAACACCCGAGGCCTAGAGATCCTCAACCGGGGGAGTGTCGCCACCTGGGAGCGGCGGGGGCTCAGTTCGGTCGTGGATGTTGCATTCGCGACCCCTGCTCTCGCCCGCCGCGTCCAGAGTTGGCACGTGGTGGAGGAGGAGGAGACGTCGTCCGACCATAAGTACATTCGGTTCAACGTCTCCCCTCCACCTAACCTGCCGCCGACTATAGCGAAGCCCCCGGATCCACGTTGGACGCTCAGACGCCTGGATCGGGAGGCTCTCCTGGAGGCATCCATAGTGCAGGCCTAGATTTCGTTACCGGCCAGGCCTGCCGATGTCGACGCAGAGGCGGAATGGTTCAGGAGAGCCATGTCGCATATCTGCGATGCGGCGATGTCTAGGGTTAAGCCCGGCCCGGCAAAGAAACAGGTGTACTGGTGGTCAGCGGAGATCGCACAGCTGCGAGCAGCGTGCGTGATCGCTCGCCGCCGGTACACCAGGTTTCGCCGGAGGCGTCGCTGCCCTGACGATGCGGCAGCTCGAGAGGCGGAGCTATACGAGGCGTACAAGGGGGCCAAGAAGACCCTCCAGGTAGCTATAAAGCAGGCCAAACGGCGGGCCCGCGAAGAACTGCTGGAGTCTCTGGAGCAGAACCCATGGGGGCGCCCTTACCTTGCGGTCAGGAGTAAAATCCTTGGCGCCCCTACTGACCCAGAGCCTCCAGCCAGAGCGGCTGGAGGGGATCCTGGGCTCCCTGTTCCCAGTGAGAGCGGAGGAGCATGTCCCTCCGCTTATGGCTCCGCCTCAGCCGTCTGACGCTGATAATAGCGAGAGCGATGTGCCCGAAGTCAGGGAGAGTGAGCTAGGGGTAGCAGTACTCCGGCTTAAAGCTCGGACATGCACTGCCCCCGGGCCCGACGGCATTCCAGGCCGAGCATGGGTCCTGGCCCTTGAGGAACTAGGGCTTCGACTGGTGGCGCTCTTTAGCGCATGCCTCGAAAGGGGCCAGTTTTCAAAGGTGTGGAAGACGGGGAAACTGGTCCTTATCCGGAAGGCGCGGTGACCGGCGGATCAGCCAACCGACCGGCCGGTTACCAACCGATCGTGTTGCTCGACGAGGTGTGCAAGCTCTTTGAGCGCATTATTGCCGAGCGCCTCGTCGAGCATCTCACGGACGTGGAGCCAGATCTGGCGGATAACCAGTTCGGTTTCCGCCGGGGGCGCTCCACCGTGGAAGCGATCATGCGCGTTAAGCGCCTGGCGGAGCAAGTAGTCTCGCGGGGTCAACGCCTTCAACACCCTACCCTGGAGCTGCGTTAGGGAGGCTCTCGCGTATCACGGAGTGCCTCCTTACCTCCGCCGCATTGTCGAGGCATACCTGTCTGAGAGGGCCATAGCTTAGCCGACCTGGCTAGGGCCAGGGTGGCGAGAAGTGTCGTGCGGTGTTCCACAGGGGTCGGTCCTAGGGCCACTCCTGTGGAACATCGGTTACGACTGGGTACTGCGCGGTGCGTCGCTCGAGGGTGTCAGCATAGTTTGTTATGCTGACGACACCCTCGTGATGGCGCGGGGAGCAACGTACCGAAGCGTGGCACTAAAGGCCACGGCAGGATTTGCTCAAGTCGTGGGTCGAATACGGCGGCTGGGACTCGAGGTGGCTCTCCACAAATCCGAGGCTATGTGTTTTCACGGGCCTCGGAGGGGGCCACCTGCGGGAACCAGCATCGAGCCCACGTGAAGTATCTTGGGCTCGTACTCGATAGCCGATGGGACTTCGGACCTCATCTCCGAAGTCTGGTCCCGAAACTGAGGGGGGCTACGGCCGCGCTATCGCGGCTGATGCCCAACGTTAAGGGACCCAACGCCCTCACTAGGAGACTGTACCTGGGGATCGTGCGAAGCTTGGCCCGTGGCCCCCGTATGGGCGGAGACTCTGGCGGCCCGCAACGTGGCTGCTCTAAACAGCCCGTTAAAGGCGTTGGCCGTCAGAGTCATCAGGGGGTATCGCACGATCTCCGTCGAGGCGGCATGTCTCCTAGCCGGGACATCTCCATGGGACCTGGAAGCGAGAGCCCTTGCGCTGCTGTACCAGTGGCGCAAGGAGGTGCTGAATCGGGGCCATAGGCCGGAGTCCCGAGAAATCATTGCTCAGCGGTCCCTGCTCCGCCAGGAACTCATGGAGACATGGAGGGTACGACTTGAGCACCCAAGGTGGGGGGAATCCACCATTGCGGCGGTGAGACCGATCATGAAGGAATGGTTGGAGAGGGACAATGGGGACCTATCCTACCGGATGTGCCAGATGGTTACCGGACACGGGTGTTTCGGTAAGTATCTGTGGCGCATCCACCGGGAGACAACGCCACAGTGCCAGCACTGCGAGAATCCTGACGAAGACACGGCGCTCCACACGTTGGTGGAGTGCCCTGCGTGGGCGAGTCAACGCCGGGATCTTGTTGCGGTCATAGGCGTGGACGTTCTCTCGTTGGAGACCATGGTGAGGGCCATGGTCTCCGACAGGAGCAAGTGGCACGCCGCCGCCTCTTTCTGCCAGCTGATAATGCTCGCGAAAGAGACGGCGAAGAGGGAACGGTAGAGAACCCTACCCCTTGAGTTTCGCAGTCTGCGGCGAGGTCGCCGCAGACTCATCTACGACGGGACTACCGACCTCCATGATCGGGGCCTGAGGACGGCAGTTGGCCGACTCGCCGTCCTTACAGAAGCAGGCCGTGGCGAGGCTGTCGTGTGTGCCTTACACACGCCTGCCAACTCACCGAAGCGGGATAAAACCCGACCCCACCAGGTGAGGCCGCGGTGGCGGCCAAAGTCCGCCGGCAACCCTGGGGTTATCCTTTCGAGGGCTTACCCGGGGTGCCCGGCAACGGACACTTGGGGAGGACACCGTGCGGTTTTAGTCGAGACACGACATAACCACCCCCGCTGGCCGGCGGGGGGGTATCCGAAGGGATTTCCGCACGTAAAAAAAAAGAAAAAAAAAAGGCGCAACCCTTGAAACATCTTGTTTTTTTATTAGAAATACACGAAATTTAAAAAATCAACCCCAAAATCTAATTAATATTCGTGTCTATTTTCCCAGATTTACTAAATTGGTAGAACTTGGTAAAAATTCTATTTTTATATTTTTTCGGTTAATAGATTAATCAATCCATACTATATATTGTTTACAAAAGAACAAATTTAACTAGCTTCATACGACTTGGAACAGTCTCTATACTCACACCTAATTACCATTCGACGATGTTGTCGAACCGATATTTTCGTAATTACGCACCACTGTATACTAGACTACATCTAATAAATTCGCAGACAGTTACCGGTCTACTGCCCTACAAGAAGCACGCGTGAAAGAGCGATTTTGCCCATATAATTTAAAGTTCTCCAGCTCGAGAAGTGAAATAGCTCATAATTTTTCTAAATACCATTCGCGTTCAGAAAGGCAATTATGTTGTTTTTTTTTCATAAAATGATTGGCTGCGTATATCCAATGAAAATCATTATATATGCTGGTAAACTTTATCTACCCAAAATAACACGTATTTATAAAAAAATACTTGAAAATCTAATTACCATTCTTCTGATTACCATTTATTACCAGTCTTTTACACTACAAAATATAGTAATTAGAAACAGGGATGATAATTATATTTTTTTAAATAATAATAGTTATAATTAATCTGTGAATTCTTAGCGTACCTTCTAAACATGTCTAATATATAAATGTATATGGTGTGTATATACTTTGGAAATAGGTTTCGGAATATTTGTTTTGTCGTAAGTGGTATAGCACAGCGGTAAACACCACGCGAACGCATACGCATATGAGAGTGAGTGATTCTGATAGTGTAAGCGTAAAAGCAAAGAGAGACTTGGAGACATATCGTCTTTTATTAAAAAATCCTAGTTTGTTAAGTATATTTTTGGTTTATTACTAATTACTATTTTACTTTATCTCACTACCACACCTTGAAATCTAATTAGCGTATTTATGAAGTCTCATTACCGTTCTATGATAAAAACTTTGGAAATAGGTTTCGGAATATTTGTTTTATCGTAAATAGTATAAAAAAAGTACAGTGGTGAACACCATGCGAACGCATTCGTGAGTGATTGAGATAGTGATAGTGTAAAAGCGAAGAGAGAGGGGGAGACAGATCGTAATTAAGTAAATTATTGTTTTATTCCTAATTACTATTTTACTTTATCTCACTACCATAGCTTAAAACCTAATTACCGTATCTATGAAGTCTCATTACAGTTTTAGGAAAAAAAGGAAACAATATATTTCAGTTGTAACTATTAAGGATTAGGCGCTTTTTTTTTTGAAATGTTCCACGCAGTAGAATATTATTAGGATGCAGCAACGCTTTCCCCAATTAAGAAGAAAGGTGCTGCTGTCCCCATTGTACAGACGCGAGACGGTATGAAAAAAATTTGAAGAGAAACCCAGTAACCCTCTCTCCAGCCGATGATTTCAGAAATGATGACTAAGATGCGACACAATCATTCACATACAAAATACAATGAACAATCTGTAATACAAATATTTCGTACCGAACACTCCCTTACAGTACAAGTTAACCTAGCTTAAGGGACAGGGGTTTCCAAGTTTTGTTAATAATCAGACTATAGTTAGCTCGCCTTTGTTCACCAAATTCGTATTGTATACTCCGTATTCTGTATTGTTTACTCTGAATATGCAATAAAGATTGTTAATATTATTCGTTTTTGAACCAATGGATTTAAATCTGCATACCTGATAAGCGTCAAACTGATTGATAAGTCTGTTTTGAGCACCTGCTGATCTAATCGTAGAAATACCACTTAGAGATGAAGTCACCATACTAAATACGGGACTCTTGGCTAAAAGAAGAAAACAATGACAGTTTTAGTAGTTAAAGGGTATCTAGAAGCATCTAGGTAAAGTATTTATTATATATTATACACATAAAATAAACATTTAAAAAAGATAAAAAAGCAATTTCACTGTTAAGTATTTGTACTTTTGCGTTTCTCAAATATTTACTATAGCACTACACGGTTTATTCACTAGTCTGATAAGTAGAAGCGCTAAAAAAAAGAATCAAAGAAATAAGCAAAATAAAAATTTCGAGTCTTCACAACTTGTAGGTACTTATGCAGCTCCCATATATTAAGGGTTTGTTCACTAGTTTAATACTTATATACTACTAAAAATCTACTAAAGTCTACTAAAAATTTTGGTCAATTTTTTTTTTATTCACAATGTAGCATATTTTTTTGGTTATTTGTATTGGTTGACTACCCTTACTAAATTGAATTTTTCAAGTTTTATTGAAAGGCAATTCATGCTATATGTGCGAATAAAGTTTTATAGGCTTTTTTATAAATTTTTATTGCTTTCGCATCACCATATCAGGAGAGTTAAACCGTGTGAATGTGTCCTCATCAACCTATGCTAGTCCACTGCTGGACATAGGCCTCCCTTAATGAGCGCCATAGCGCCCTATCTTCAGCTTGCCGTATCTAGCATCTGCCCGCAGTCTTTCGCAGATCGTCATCCCACCTGACCGGTGAATGTGTGGGAGCCAGAAAAGTATAAATTGTGAACACATAAATTTTTTTTTAGATTCTTTTTTTTAACGTTTCTACTTATCAGACTATGCTACGAACGACGTGCTAGACAACCTCCTTCACCCTGGGCAATGGAAGCGACAACTTCTCTCCTTCCCTAGGGGAGGTGTTGCTGCTTCTGGCTGATATTCTGCCAAGGTCAAATTGACCTAAGAGAAGAAAAACTTGAAACTAAACCCTTTACCCACCCGTCTGGCCAGCGGCCGTAACAGCAGCTGAACTTTAGCGGTGGTCCCGCTATTGCCGATTTTTTTTTTATCATCACAAACAATTTTACATTGTGTATCCTACACAATGTAAAATTGTTGTGTGTATACATGCAAAATCTTAAAACAAACATACAGTAAAAAACGAATTACGTAACAATCGCAAAAAACAAAAACCCGGTACCACATCCTCGTTTAAGTTTAAAATATTAAGCAAATTATATATATTATGAGTAAGATAATAATATTTAATTGAAAGCCATCGATGAATTCAATTTCCTAAGATAAATTCAATATGGTATGTCATGACAATCTATTAAATCCATTGAATATAAATATATAATATTATGTAATTAATCCATTAACTAAAATAACATTCACCATCAGTAACTTTAGGAGAAAAAAACATCAATATAAGTACACAAACAAGTTTAAAATAATTTCAATACCATTGAGGGTCAGTCAGGCAAGTCCATTAATAATATGATAATAAAATTGTCAATTATAATCAGTTACTCATAATTCAATAAATAATAATCAAATAAATGTCAAACTATAAACTACCAAAGCCACAGTCAATAGTTAATTATCTAAAAATTGCAATTCCACCTGCGCCGAATTCAAATGTCCTCTATAGAGTAATAACTACCCTCCATCAAAAATAATTTTAATTTAGTCTCAAACTCACCTTTATAAAGTGAGAGTTTTAGCTCTGATGGCAATTTATTAAAAAGTTTTACCGACATTATGTGCAGTGCCGTGTTTAAAAATATCTAGCCTTGGAATGGTTTTTGTTTGAAAGTCCCTCCGCCTTGTACTTTCTCTTACTAATCGTTCATTTTCCGTTTCGTATTCATGAACATACTTTTTGAAATGGGTTAGTAACACAAGGACGTACAGGCTGGGGACAGTTAATATCCCAAGCTCTTTGAAGTATTCCTTACACGATTCTTGCTGCCTGATACGCACTATAGTGCGAATCGCTCTTTTTTGTATTATAAAGGCCTTCTTTATGTTATACTCATAACTAGCCCCCCAGAATAGAATGCTATATCTTAATCTGGATTCCACCAGAGCATAATACACAGTTTTTAGTTGAATTATGCCAACATCATTTCGGAGACTTCTGAGCACATAGCAGGCCGAACTTATGGAATCTACCAATACAGCAAGTTCATACTTCCAATTTAAGTCGCAATCCACATGAATGCCAAGAAACTTTGTTACTTCGACTGTTTGAACCTGGGTGCCACTTAGACTGCAACAGAGCCGGTCACTACTTCTGACAAAAGATCTAAAGAGCATGACACTTGTTTTTGCTGAATTAACTTGGAGACCATTTACCGTGAACCAGTTACTCAGCACTAAAAGTGTCTCGTTCACACGCTCATTAAGTCTACCTATGTCGTCAGCTGAAACTATGGCATTAGCATCATCCGCAAATAATACAAGGTTTGTGTGATCTGATATTTCATTTACCACATGCTACACGAGATCATTAACAAATATTACAAAGAATATCGCATCCAATATAGACCCTTGTGGAATCCCAATCGTATTTCGAAGCATTTTTGATTTGAATGAATGCTCACAAAGTTGATTTTTAGTAGGATTTTTAATAGGTGTGTACTGTGTTAGTCCTTTTACCTCAACAAAAAAAAATCTATTATCTGAGTAAAACCTCAGAAGTTGCATAGGCTTACCCCGTATACCGTAGTGATCTAGTTTGACCAACAACAACTCATGGTTTACGGTGTCAAATGCAGAACTTAGGTGTAAAAATAATCCAGCGACCTTCTGCTTTTTGTAGCATAGCATAGCATCGCGGGTACCGACTCCTTTCTGATATCCGAATTGCTTCAGACTTAACAGCCTATTACTATTGATGTGTCTCATAAGTCTAGATTTTATCAGTTTTTCAAAGATTTTTGAGACTGTTGGTAAAAGTGAAATAGGCCTATACATTTTGGGATCCTGTTTAGACCCTTTTTTGTGGATGGGAATTACCCTTGCAATCTTAAACTGATCAGGGAAAATGCCTTCTTCCATGCACTCGCTATAAAAAAGCTAAGGGGCTCTGCTAAAATGTCTATATTATCTTTAATCACAGTTATCGGCAGCTCATCATAACCGCTTGAAGTTTTGTACTTCATACAGCCAACAAGCTTTTTTACTTCAGTAGCAGTAGTGGCGTTCCACGCGAGCTCATTTTCTACCCTGTTTGTGCTCTGTCTAAGTAGTTCTACAGCTTTTTCTTTATTATAAGTGAAATTTGTGTTATTGTTTGAAGCAAACTTCTCCGCTAAAATATCAGCTACTTTTTAAAGCTCTGTGATTGCATTGTCTCCAATTTTAACTGTAATGGTGTCCTTACATGGTTTGGTTTTATTCCTATGTCTGTTTATTATTTTCCAGACGTCTCGGGAAATATTATTGGAACGCGCTAGTTCAGATTAGACTCCTAGTCTTTTCGCCTTGATCATAACATTTCTGTAAATCCTAATATAGCGATTTCTATAACTGGCTATACTAGCGTGCTTGCCTTCCCGTTTACCTGTGACCAAAAAGCGCTTCATTCTACTGCACACTTTTATACCTTTAGTTACCCAGCGCAATTGAGAACTACATTGTAATTTAACTGGTTTTGTCCTTTTCCTAAAAGCTTTCTTATATATTTCATTGATTCGTCTTATAAATATATTTATTCCTGTTAAGTTCCAATCCTGTTTAAGTAACATTTGTCGAAACGTATTTTATTAACCGAATTAAAATATCTTTTTGTTACATATTTCATATTATTTTTGTTATTATTTGTAACGTTAGCCATTGAAATATTGCACAATAAGCCCGCGTGTCCGTCCGACAACCCGTTATGATCACTTTCGTAAGACTGTATAGAATCCGTTGCCAAGTTGGTGAGTATATTATCTATACACGATTGGATATTATTTCGTTTGAAAGTAATTGAATGGATAAGAGCTCTAAAATTGTAAGACGTTATCAAACTCAAGAAATCACTGTGTTTCTTGCTTTGCACTAAAAGATCTATGTTGAAATCACCACACAGGCAACAGGTTTTATAAAATACATGTTCTAATAATTATTCTAATCTATCCATGAAAGTTATAAGGTTTTTATCATACGGATTGCGGTAGCAACAACACACACATACTCCTGTTTCTCGATCCTTGATGGCAGATATTTCAAAAGCCTCCATTTTATACAATTTTTTGGCTATAGGCAACTCTTCCCAATCCCTGTCTTTACGCGCCAATATGATTGTGCCCCTCGTCTTATTTATTCTAGCACTATATGATGCCACATTATAATTAGGAAAATTTAACAATTTCACTAAATCGTTAAGAAAATGCTCACTTATGCAAAGGTTGCAGTGTGTTCGGCAAGCCCTCAAGGTAAAGTTGTCACTCATCCTTTTTATTATTTAAGCCACATACGTTTTGATGGTAGACATTTAACTCGGCACAAGAGAAACCATTATTACTATTCATACTACTCATAATCATTTCACTGCGATTGTTGACGAAAACAAACTGTATCAGTCTGCGACCCGTTACAACTAATCCCATCAAAGGGCTGGCTAACATTAGTTAACAGAATACTATCTGTACATTTTTACAACTTTTTCTATGATGCATAACATTTCGATTATCTTTTAATAATATTTCACAATAGTTAAAATACTTTATTCTGTAATTTATATTTAATATTTCTCTGAGTAAGTTTCTACATGCGCTCAATTTATTTAAGTCTTTTACCATTAAACAAAATACTGTCTAAAGCAACGGACCTTGAATTATTTTTAAAATTAGAGCAAATGTGTTGCGGTACCAGATTTAATTTATTTTAATTCAGAAATTTATTATTACATATACTGCCGATAAGGACGTTTGTATGTTTCAATTTGAGAATATAATAGTATACAAGAGATTGCAATCTCAAAACGTTGCAATCATTCGTACCCGCCAGTACAACCACATAATCTGAGCCAGTGAAGTCCCTGCACAGTGACTCACATGACGTCAGTATTTGGTCAGTCTGTGCATTTGGTTTTAAATATCTGATCACAGTGTAATCGCTTCCTAACAAGTTTTGCAGCGTTTTTCGAACTCCGTAACCCATTTGGTCAGCAAAAATTGCCACTCTGTGTTTTCCACTATTTTTCAATGTGATACTGGTCTCGTTTATGGTTTTCACTTTGCAACTACGAGGTTGTACATATGATTTGTTATAAATTTTATCCGACAATGACGAATTCAAGGAACAATTAATGCCACCCCGCCGAGTAACCACCAATCCAGTTGCATCGTTTTCACTTTTTTTTTTGATTGAATAATTTAGCGGGTACTGTGTGGTGAGATGGTTTATGTCTCTGCAGGTCCGATTTTAGTCTTAAATTCTCCATATTTAAATTTTAAATTTCTCCGTGGGCACTTTGTAGATCATAAGTCAATTGCTTAATTTGTTCCAGCAAGTCCGACTGAGTTCCACCGCTGTTGAGTGAAGAATTCCTTAGGCTTTGTTAGTTTGAATCCTCTTTTTCCGTAGTCAAGTCATTCCATGAACTGGTTCGAAGTGGTTTACGGAATGTTATATTTTCATTCATTTTTATTCTTAAAATTTGATATAAAAATATCCCGAAAACTACAAAAAGAAATCAGCTCGTCAATATAGCTCAAAAGTGATGCTTTGACTTACTCGGACTCGAACTCACTACTTTCTTCTCAGAGGTAAATAGGCTACTGCACCTCGCCACCGGCGCTATGATCAGTGTATTGAAATTAGCAATTCTATGAAGTGAGAGAACTTTTAGTATTTGATGTAATTAGTAGGTATTATTTATTTATTATTTATTTTTTTCTATAACCACCCCCGCTGGCACGCGGGGGGTATCCGAAGGGATTTCCGCACGATAAAAAAAAAAAAAAAAGGTATTATTTATTCTGAAAAAAAAAATGATTTTGCAAGTCACTGCATTATTAATAACTTTTACACTGGATAACATTTAATTCTTATATTCTGCACTATTTTTACTTGCACGTTTCCGCATCTGTTGGTATAACTTTACTTCAACTATAACGACTTTTTACCACTTAATCTTTAAGCTCGAGAAACGGTATGCATCACGATGAACCCACGGTACACAGCGATGAAGACCACAGAACCCCACTCACGCGCCATTACACCGAGGAAATACCCGATATCGAGCAGTGCGATATAGAGGCGGCACTCAAGCAAATGAAGAACAACAGGTGCCCTGGGAATGGCCTGGGGGTGGCAGGTGAGGCCGCCTGTCACCCCAAACCGGGACAAGACGTGGACACCGTGGTTCCCAAACCCGAGGGTGCCATCTCGAAATCGGAGATGGGCCAGGGTCAGTCGAGATGCGAGGGAAATGCTTTATGGGCAACCTTACACCTCGTGTGTAAGGTTCGAGTCTTCAGAAGCTAGCGGTTTTAGACGGTTCAAGCCCGACATAACCGCCCCCTCTGGCAGACGGGGGGGGGGGGTGTCTCCGAGGGGATTTCCGCACGAAAAAAAAAGAAAAAGGTGCCCTGGGAATGACGGAATTACTACTAATTTCCTAAAAGCAGACAGGATTCCAGTCCTGAAAGGGCTAGCGACCGTTTATAACTCCATCATCCAGCAAGGCTTAACACCTAGGGCATGGAGCATGAGTGCTGTACTGTTCTTCAAAAAAGGTGATAAGGCCCTGCTAAAGAATTACATACCGATGTCACTACTGAGTCATGTCTACAAGTGGTTCTTGAGAGTCGTCTCTTTTTCGTAATCTTTATAAAAAATTAAAAATATTCGGCTGGACAAACTTAACGTTGCCACGGATATTTCAGCGAGTAGACAATATTTGATCGCGTTCAAACATCAGTCAAGTTTGGAATGTTTTGTACTGCTTCGTTACGTGTATTCTTTTATGATACAGTATAATACAAAATGGTAGCTGGAGAATTATCAAGTAGCATAAAGAAGTTTATTTGCCTTACTTGTTCCTTCCAATCTCTTGATGCCTTGGGCTGCCTTCAAATACATTCGAACCAAGAAGAAAAATAGTATAAGCAGGACGGCGGACGGTACAAGGGTCCAGTACAAGGAGACCGCATTCAAAACTAGGATTGCGATTAATGTTCCGTAGATTTGCACCACGTCCAATAGAGTTCTTGGTAATATCTCGTCAAGGGCACCCATGTCCTTAGTGAAACGGTTCAAAATACGACCTAGAAGAAAAACAATAACATTGAAAATACAAGGGTAAATGACACTATTTAACATATCATTAGCATATGAATCTTTAAAATTAAATGTGGAGGTCAGTTAAATAGATGAAAACATTCTGCGATGCCAAGTGTGCTTTCTTTGATGTCATTCAGCTATGTAACAGTGCAACAGTGCAATTGTGCAACAGTGATAATTCATTGAGGGATTCCCTTATATCCTTTTATTTAATATAGGTACAAGTATATTTAAGGGAAATAGAGCACAAATAGAAAAGTATAAAAGAGACGAAGTATATAACAATAATATAATATATAATCCCAGCCCTTTCTATATTTTAAAGCCTTTAATGGAAGTTAGAAAAAGGCTCATAGAGACCACTTTTGATTCCCGTTCCGTATCGTTCCTGATGCAGAGGCTGGCCATCGCAATCCAGCTTGGAAACGTGACAAGTGTGGGGTACAGGAACGGCCAGGTGCGGGTTTTTGATATTTTACTATTTGGACAAAATGTATTGACGATCGAATGGAATATTAAAGACTTAATTTCAACCATTCAAAAAAAAACTAAAAGTCAAGGAACAAAAATATCTACCTGCTGAGCTAGTATCGAAAAACCGCATGATTCCTCTCAACATAACACTAAACATGTTGTTGTGTAGATTACGAGAAGCGGAGACGCAGAGCTTTGTGACAGGGATCACGCGGTAGTTAGCCAAGATCAAGACAGCGGCGACCAAACCTCCATGGATCATCAGGTATTGGGCGACCGTGTAGGGGCCCACCTGCGTATCCATTGAGGTATCTGTAATAAACTTATTATCACGTTCGTGCGCAGTAATTTTACTTAACACTATACCGAAAATCACTAAAAATTTCCATACATTTTAGAAGCACTGTTATAACCGTACTGTCGAAACACAATACACAAAAATGTCATCCTGAGATCAGTACGGGTATAACCGTTATACGGCTATGCCCGTACTGCCTTGTAACATGTTATAATATGCATTGTAGTTCACCAGTACGGTAATAGCAGTATCAAAAATAAAAGTCTGTATTCGTAGAAAATATTTATTGAATCAATATATAAATATAAATCTTATTATAAATCACAGTTTAGTCATTATTAGGAACTTACTACAGTTCTTATTTTATAAAATAAAAAATTAAATCATAACTAATTTAAAAAAATTTACTCTTTGTATAGAATCAACGCAAAAAAAAGAAAAAAAATGAGAAATATTTACAATTTTCTAAGTATCGTAGCATAATTTGCATACCATTCCTTAAAACATATGGGGCGGGGCATAAGGGGGTTTTCTCTCGACATACCCTGCATCTATATCTTATCCCTTTACGTTTCTTCTTTTAAGTGCACAGACTACAATTCAAATATTTAAAATTTCCCTTGGTATCAGTTGAACAAGGAATATCTTCAGGCCAGTGATCTTGACCAATGCTCACCAAATTGTCCTGTTCTTGGAGTACGTTTCTGGAAGGTTTAACCGCTGTACGTCGACTGGAAAATATGCTTCCTGGTCTAATTATGTCTCTACCAGTACAATTACTGTCTAGGTTTATCATTAAATTTGTTGGATCAGATCTTCACAATAGTCCAGAAACTCGTACTTCACATCATTTTTCAAATTTTTTTTTGTATAGAAAGGAGGAGTTCCAAACTGATACATCAAAAAGATGAAATAATACTTTCTTGTACCATCTGATTATTTTCTGTTGCGAGGAGTAATACGCAACCATCTGAACCTTACGATTTATTCCTTTCATATATTTGTTATATTCTACAACTTCTACAGGTTTCTGTGAAATTTTGCCAAATCGGTTCGGGATACTTACGAGCTTAGGATGATTTCTGGTTATTATCATGTAAACTGGATGTTTATCATACCATGCTGATACGTAAATTTGTTTGTTACGACTCCATACATAATCACCTTTTTTTTAAAAAAAAGCACTGACTCGCGCGTCGAAGTAATACACGTACAAACGCAACGGTGACAGCCGTAGTGCATCTGTGTGCACACTCATACATGTCATATACCGGTCACGATTCAATCCCGCCTAGCGCATTGCATTTTGACAGTACGCTTGTCCATCCCTTACACAGAATGCCAGTGGAAATGTGTTGCATAAATATCTCATAGCAATTTAACTGCTTAAGCCGTACCAACCATACGAAGAATTTGAAAATTTACGGTAATAACCGTGCTGTCTATATTTGAAAAGAAAAAAAAACGGTCATAACCGTTACCGCGCGCGAACGTGTTATTTTTACAATTTTTTTTTATTTTTTATTTATTTATTATTAATTTATTATTTTTGCCGTTACAAGTAGAAGCTTACTATAGGATAAAATATCTCCTGCAGTTATAGCTTCCCCTGTTACGTTTACAAACTACTTGTATTGATCAGCCCTAAGTGGAAACTTGTATAACGTAGATGATATTTGGGAGCCGCGGGTTCGATCCCATCCCAGTGCCAATGCTTAAATGCATTATAAGGTTACTATTTGCACTGATTTGAGCATTTCAATGCATGAAAAAATAAAATATACATACATACATATAAAAACTGTAGCACGGAACCGGCATTGAGTACAGGGACCATGGTTATGGGTCTCTCTATAATTTTTATAACTAAGTATTTTGATCCAGCAAGCTAGTAAATTGACGTACCTTAAAACTTAGCTAATAACTTCCAAAGGAATAGAGATAATACTCGTAATACAATAACGTTAAATAGCGTTAAAAACGTAACGTAGAGTACGTAAAGTTGAAAGGTTTTAGTGTATAATATTTCAACGATTACGATAATATTCGGTATAATGACTTCTGAAAAGTGTTTCTAAGGGCTTTCTGGTGCTTTTATTTACGAGTTTGTTAAAGTTTTGTTCACTTACCTAATTCTTCCCCTTCCGGCAATCTTCCTTCGTATAACGCCATTTCATTCGTCCTTCAAACAAGTACCAAAAATGCTTTAATTGATAAACAATATTCATCAGTCAGAAGTATAGTGGTTACAAAAACGACTACTTCGCATGATATTGCGGATTCGATACCCGGCTTGTATGTAAAATGCTATGTCGTTTTTTTTTTTTTTTTTTTTTTTATTTTTTTTTTATTTTTTTTTTTTTTAAAGAATATTAGCAACCGAAATTACTAATATTCCCCCTAACCCCTCCAGCTAAGCTAAATTGCTTGTGTTAGGAGTGGGTTCACGTCGGTAGTGTAATGGCCAGGATTCGAACCCGGGACCTCTCGATCGTAAGGTCGACTCCTTAACCACTAAGCTACCGATGCTATTAGGATCTCTGATACTATATGGGAACTGAAAAGTAGCTGGTAAGGCTATATAGGCGTGATAAATTGTATTAATTACCAAATAAAACGTGGCTACCAAATAAAAACCAGCCAAGTGCGAGTCGGATTCGCCCATTAAGGGTTCCGTAGCAGCAAGAAATTTTTTCATATTTAAGTTGATTGAATGAAAGGTAAATTGCGGTTTACGATTTATGACGTATTAAAAAAAACTACTTACTCGATCTCGTTCAAATTAATTTCCGGTGGATGTTTACATGGTAATGTACATCATATGTTTTTTTTTACTTTTATCATTCTCTTATTTTAGCCGTTACAGGGGGGGGGAGGGGGATGGGGACACATTTTACCACTTTGGAAGTGTCCCTCGCGCAAACTATTCAGTTTACAAAAAAATTATATTAGACACCTCAAATTATTTCTCAAGACCTATCCATAGACCATATACCCACGTATGGGTTTGATGAAGAAAAAATTTGAGTTTCAGTTCTAAGTATGGGGAACCGCCAAAATTTATTGTTTTTTTTTTTCTACTTTTGTGTGAAAACCTTAATACGGTTCACAGAAAACATCTAGTTACCAAGTTTCAACAGCATAGTTCTTATACTTTCGGAAAAAAGTGGCTGTGACATACGGACGGACAGACATGACGAATTCCGTTTTTTGCCATTTGGCTACGGAAACCTAAAAAGGGGCTGCAACAAGATTTTTTGGGGCCCAAGCCAACCTCAGCTGCTAGCTGGTGGGGCTGACTGATGAACGAGGCCCTAGCGAAGGGGGTTTCCGGGTTTGGGAGGTCAGAGGACAGTCGCTCTCACAATTGAGTAAATTAGCCAAACCTTAAAGCATACGGACTTCGGGCTCCGAAGTGGAAGTCTCAAATGTAACTAGAACGGAATCAATGCTAACATGATGATGAAAAAAAAGATTCTGTGACTTGTTATCTATTTTTTTATTTTGTGTATATCATGTTTTATGATATGAGACTTATCATATTGATTGAAATCTATGACATTGGAAAATTGTACATTAAAAAAAATACTTTGGTTATGAATGTGAACGATCCTGAACACGAAGATATTTTTTTTGGAATTCTTGTCTGTTTGTCCTTTTGTCCGTTTGTCCGTTTGTCTGTTTTTTCGCGATGGAAGCGATAAGTACTAAACGGATTTTGACGCGGTTTTTTCTATGCCAAAACCTTTCTAGGTTTTGGCCAGACTTAAAACTGTCGTATGTTTAATTGCAATTGGGTAAGTAAAACTGGAGGTATTGACCAAAAAACAATAACCGATCTCCACGCAGGCGGAGCCGCAGGCATCAGCTAGTTAAATATATAAATGAGTTTTCGTTTTTGTAGGGGTCAATTTTTTTTGAAAATTAAAATCTATTGAGAATAAAAGAATCCATAATATTTATAAATTAACAATGTACCACGTGTGATTTCACTTGGTGTTTTGCCAATCCCTTTACTATGGTGTCCTACATAACCCTGTCTCCGACTTGGCCTTATCTAACTTAATAAGAATCGTATATCATATTATCTTTGCGCTTCTATTCTCTCTATCAAGTTCATATTTTAAACTCAAACCAAATCTCAACAAATATAAGCAAGTAGTGCAAAGTGATGGCGGTGTCTCTCCACATCGCCAACGCCTTCAATACCCTGGAGCTGCGTTAGGGAGGCACTCGTGTATCACGGAGTGCCTCCTAACCTCCGCCGCATTGTCGAGGCATACCTAGATAGGTATGCCTCGACAAGGGCCATAGTTTACCCAACCTGGCTAGGACAGGGCGGCGAGAAGTGTCGTGCGATGTTCCGCAGGGATTGGTCCTAGGGCGACTCCGGTGTCGATGCATGACATAACCGCCCCCGCTGGCCGCCGGGGGTATCCGAAGGGATTTCCGCACGTAAAAAAACAAAGGGCCACTCCTGTGGAACATCGGTTACGACTGGGTGATGCGCGGTCCGTTGCTCAAGGGTGTCAGCATAACTTCTTATGCTGACGACACCCTCGTTATGGCGCGGGGAGCAACGCACCGAAGCGCGGCACTAAAGGCAGGGGTTGCTCAAGTCCTGGGTCGAATACGGCGGCTGGGACTCGAGGTGGCCCTCCACAAATCCGAGGCTATGTGTTTTCACGGCCCTCGGGGGAGGTCACCTGCTGGAACCAGCATAACAGTAGGGGGCGTAAGCATCGGCATCGAGCCCATGATGAAGTGCCTTGGGCTCGTACTCGATAGCCAATGAGACTTCGGACCACATCTCCGAAGTCTGGTCCCGAAACTGACGGGGGCTGTGGCCGCGCTATCGCGGCTGATGCCCAACGTTAAGTGACCCAACGCCCCCACTATGAGAATGTACCTGGGGATCGTGCGAAGCATGGCCCTGTATGGGGCCCCCATATGGGCGGAGACTCTGGCGGCCCGCAACGTCGCTGTTTTAAAAAGCCCGTTAAAAGGGGGTATCGCACTGTCTCCATCGAGGCGGCATGTCTACAAGCCGGGACCGCTCCATGGGACCTGGAAGTGAGATCCCTTGCGTCGTTGTACCAATGGCGCAAGGAGGCGCTGGAGCGGTACCATAGGCCGGAGCCCCGAGAAATCAGGGCTCAGCGGTTCCAGCTGCTCCGGGAACTCATGGAGACATGAAGAGTGCGACTTGAGCTACCAAGGTGGGGGGAATCCACCATTGCAGTGGTGAGGCTGGTCATGAAGGAGTGGTTGGAAAGATACCACGGTGACCTCTCCTACCGGATGTGCCAGATAGTTACCGAACACGGGTGCTTCGGTAAGTATCTGTGGCGCATCCACCAGGAGACAACGCTGCAGTGCCAGTACTGGGAGGATCCTGGAGAAGACATGGCGCTCCACACGTTGGTGGAGTGCCTACCGTGGGCGAGTCAACGCCAGGATCTCGTTGTGGTCCTGGGCGTGGGCGTTCTCTCGCTGGAGACCGTGGTGAGAGCCGTGGTCTCTGACGGGAGTAAGTGGCACGCCGCCGCCTCTTTCTGCGAGCAGGTTATGCGCGCAAAAGAGAGGGCGGAGAGGGAGCGGGAGAGAGGGTTCTCTTTCCCCGAGTTCCACAGTCTGCGGCGAGGACGCCGCAGACTCGTCTAAGCCGAGGAC
Organism: Cybosia mesomella; assembly: GCA_946251805.1. Lineage (NCBI taxonomy): Eukaryota > Metazoa > Arthropoda > Insecta > Lepidoptera > Erebidae > Cybosia > Cybosia mesomella. Next base: position 18,615,733 of record OX276390.1, on the reverse strand, counting down.
GCCGCAGACTCGTCTACGCCCGGGAGTACCGACCTCCATTATCGGGGCCTGAGGACGGCAGTTGGCCGACTTGCCGTCCTTACAGAAGCAGGCCAAGACGGAGGCGTGTCGTGTGTGTGTGTGTACACATGCCTGCCAACTCACCGACGCGGAATAAAACTCGACCCCACCAGGCGAGCCCGCGGTGGTGGCCAAAAACCGCCGGTAACCCTGGGGTTATCCTTTCGAGGGCTTACCCGGCGTGCCCGGCAATGGACACTTGGGGAGGAAATTAGTCGGTACTATGCCGACACGCCCACCCCATCGTTGGCACCGATGGGGTGAAACCCGTGGGGGCTTCCACACGTTAAAAAAAATATTTAAAAAAAGTAGTGCAAAGTGATACATAGGCTGTGATATGGTGTGTAATTTTATTCATCTTATGGTCGGATGGATTATCGTTTGTTACTGAATCACGCCAGAACGCATCTGAATGAAATTTGACACAGAGACAGATTATAAGCATTCTGGAATTGCATATAGGGTACTTTTTATCCCTGGAATAGGCTCCCGTGGATCGCGGGAACGGGAACAGTATTTCATATTAACGGAGCTGTGGGCAGCTAATAACTAACATCCTTATTGTCACGCTGTTTTATATTCAGTATATTTATAAATTCTATTAGAAAAAATATATAAAAATAGCTTATGACTGCAAAGAATTTTCGACCAGGTATCCCTTACTAGGTTATGAAAATGCGCAGCCGAAATGTTATAATGACACGACTTAATGTTTTTTTCATATAATAATAAAATACTCACCAAAAGCTGACCCAATAGTCGACCCCAGCGCCGCTTGCAGTAGCTAATACAACGACGAAAAGGGTGTACAGTAAGAATAAAACACTGCCTCCCGAACGGAAGTATGCAGAAATGACCTCCCACTTTAAGTTGCCTGAGGCCCTTTCTTCATCTGCCATTTTCTGTGCTTCGAATTGAGGTAAATCTTCTCCACCTTCATTGATACTTGATTGAGCCCTCATAAGACGAGGCCGGCTTTCTTCACCCTGTAATGCAATAACAATTACTTAATAAGTAGTAAGTATATTGACGCATTGGGTGCATGGAGTCCTCTTAGCGGCCCAAGCTAACCGCACCTGTTAGCTAGTATACCTGCCGATCAACGGATGAAGCTCTGGTACAAACTTTCCTATCAGGTTAAAAGGTCAAATAGTAGTTTGTGAAAATATTTTTTTAGTACTCTGCCACATTAAATGAATGAAATTTTGATGCAATTGGTATCATCCATTACGGAACTTGAACTTGCCACAGTCCCTTTCTAGGGTAATACTCTTCGAACTGAGCTATCTGGGTCCTGAATACCTGAAATTGTATTCTATTTACGTCTAAGGGCGACGTAGAAAGTTTCTCGAGAAATTCTTATGAAGTACGTCGTTAACAGAACTCACCTTTGATCCCAAGCTGTCGGTGTCTTTATCTTTACCCTCTTGTAGCGAGGAGAGCAACATGGCGAACTCTTTGCCTGTAGCCACTAACTCATCATATGTGCCCATATTCTCTATGCGTCCCTGATAACACAAAGATAATAATGCTTACAGTACTTAATTGCAATCTACTGCTAATTCTTGGCGGTGAACCTAACAATAACAACAAAAGATCCATCTATATTAGTATCTTGTCTATCTACTAGTCTACTACGACGGCCAATGGTCATTATTTAGGTGGGTAAAGTTCCTGTAATATTTGAATTTAATTTTAAGAAGTCAGTGTACAATATGTATATACATATACGCCACTGTGACGTCCACCGCAGATTACTTTGAACTATGTTGAACTAAGCTGCTACTTAAATCTAGGTATATAATAAATCCTTGGTTTTGTTGGTCAAACCATAAGTTGAGAACGACTTTACTGATTTCATTCATCTTTTTTTGTCAAGAAGACAAAAAAAACGTTGTAGAAGATTCGCTATATAAATTAAGAGAATCGATTGAATATTGAAATTCTACATACTTCATTCAAAATGATGATATAGTCAGCAGCTTTGAGAAAGTGGATTTGATGAGTGACGAGAATTCTTGTCTTGCCGAGGAGATATCCGTTGATGCAACCCTCAAACAGCTGACGACCCACATTCGCATCTACAGCCGAGAGAGGGTCGTCTAGAAGGTACATTTCGGACTGTAAAATACAAACGTATTAACATTTATAACGTTGCATAAAAAACCTAAGTTACCTACTCTGACGTCACGTTTAGTTGACATTTATTACTTTTATAGCGAACATTCAGTGTTCTTTAAAACATGTTTGTAACTTTTAGATATTCTGATTGAAAACTTTGTGGATACTACTTAATATTAATGTACATGTAGTCACTCGGGAAATAGTAAAACAACTTCACAAATAACACCGAACTTAACCCCAAATAAACAGGGGTGGGTGTTGTTGCCTGTTCATTTTCTCATATGAATCATTAAAGCTGACTGAGGAAAATAGGCTGCTGCGTAGCTCGCATACGATACGTCTAGTCATAAATAAGCGGAGTCTTGGAAACACTCTAATTAAACTTAACTAGGTATATTATCCCGGGACTTAAAATATCCTATGTAAACCTTCTTATAATAAACATTGCCACTACATTTTTATTTATATATTATTTAGTTCGTCGTATTGTTGGAGGATGGACTAAAGAATATATAGAAAACAGAATTGTGAGGCACGCGTGAAGGGCAGTCTCGTAAGATTCGACCTAGGCGTATGTCAATCAGATCAAAGACGCTTCAAGGAAAGGTCAGATCCATTTGTATATTGTTATAACTGTAATATAAGCCTAATCAGGAGAAAGGGTAGGCGAGTAAACCCCGGTTTGCATAGTGCGAGTTTTGAATGCAACCGGGATTTTGATAAGGTCATTATTATAACCGTAGTTAACTGTAGCACTAATAAGGTGGCCGACAATATTTTGAGAATGTGAGTGAAATAAAAGCACAAGATATTTAAAAAGAACCTAACACAAAGCTGTAACCCGAATTCGGGCGTGACTGATCTGATAATCCAGACTTAATCCAGCAATGAGAGATACATCAAAAAACGATTCATGTTATCTCACTACTTCAATCAACTCTCAGCCTCGAAGGCAAAGACAAAGTCCTTAAACAAGCGGTTTTTACTAATAAAATAAAACTTAATCTTCTACGAGTACAAACGATGAAGGATTTAACTGATATGGCAATTGTTGGTGGCTGTGAAAGTAGGGTATGGAAACCTTTGTAAGTGCTCTAATTATTGTTATTGTTTAATTATCAGTTTTGTATCATCTTCCTTCAAGCTAATGTTTGTACGGGGATCGGGTTTCTCCTTTAATTCTCGTACCAAAATAAATAAAGATGTCATGTCGTTACCAAAATAGAACTCGTTAAATTATTGTCCAAGTTGTTTTCAAATAAAATGTGGACTATGTAAAGTTGTTTATTCAAGCATAGTATTTTAATGAGTGAGTGACTGACATTTAATGCGCCTTTAACTTTGAATGAATATTATATACACATTTATTGCATATTTACCTAAAAGTTTATGGTATACCTATGACCAACTGAAATACAAGAGTATTGTTATGATAAAGCAGTCAATTAACATCATTTAAAACGTTAGCTTTGTTATCAATGGAATATTGTTTAGTGCCACCATTGTTAACATGGTACGTGTATGTAATGGTGACCCTCTTTCCTGAGACTTTACCTTCAGCTTACCATCAGGCGAGGGGAAGTCAAATTGACGAGTCCTATATACAAAAAAAAAAAAAAATTGTTTAATTAATTATAAAGCAACTTAACCCATTTGAAGCCAAATGAAAACTGCTAAAGATATTTTCTAAATTCTTTTATTAATGGACAATCAATAGGTAAACTTATGAATGAAACTTGAAAATACTGAAATATGAAAAATTTTCAGGAAGTTACAGGGGTGTTCCCAAACTGGTACAATGGCTTCTTATGAGTGAAAATTTGCAAAGCACAACTATTCAATACAAAGTGACTTTTTGCATTTTTTACAGCCTCAGCGACCTCTAACGTGACATATAACACCACCCTACCACCCTACACTACTACCCAACACCTCACTCGTTTTGGGAGCTTCTCGGGTGCATGTTCAACGCCATCTAATCGCAATCCGTCTATGTTGGATAATGATGGACGAGCTACATTTCGTTGCGGTGCTTGGCTGAGATAATATCTGGCGACACTTCTTCGAAATAGCAGTTGATCCATTGGTTCTTCTCTGGCAATTACTTGTAATCTCCATGCGTTTGCCATGTCCATCATATAAGTGAACAGTACCCACCACTACTTCTTACCGTGAATACCAATCCTGTACAAAGATATAGATTGATCTAATTCATCCACCCGCCCATATTTTTATTATAATTTTGGAATGCGTGCGGAATATGTACATCAACCTTTCCTTTTCTTTCTGAAAACCATCTTTTCACAAATTCCTGAAGGTTCATGGGAGTCATAATTGGTTGCTATTGTGCAACGTACTGCTTTTGACACAACATCAACTCCAACTCCTCATCTAAGGACCATTACAAATGTTCACGTGGCAGTTTGTGATATCCTGTGAGGATAAGTATTCCGAAAAAAATTCTCAGCTCTGCAGTAGTAATAAAAAAGTTATGCCGATTATTTTGGCTAGCATACAAATTGGTAAAGTCGACAATCATAGTGTACTTCATCATCAAACAGATTTTCAAATATTTGAACTAGCGTCAAATCTATCGACTCATGTTTTACAAGAGATTCAGTCTCTAATAAGCTATCAGTTTCTACAACGTTTGTAGAATATATCGATGCCCATTTTCGCCATATTGGTACATCTGATGAACGTTGGCGAACAGCGAAGCCAGTAGACAGCACTGATCGAGTGATACTGATTCGCGTTCTTTTAGTAGCTAAAGGTTCATCATCGCTACTATCTTCGGATGATGAGACTGTACCAACTTCGCGAAGAAATACCTCAAAACTGCCAGAGACGTCATTAGGTAAAGAACAAGGCGACATATCATCTCCACTCTCTTCTTCATCCGTAACAACGCTTGGATCAGGTGGAATTATGCCCAAATCGTATTCTACATCGTCATCACTATTTTCAGTCAAGGCATTTATAGCTTCTTCTAAGCCCTTGAAGCTATTGGTCCCACTAAAATACTGCTTGCGACTCATTTTGATTCTGTAATAAGGAAAATATGTTTAGTACACTTATAGCCATTGTGCCAATATTGGTACACCTATGTTTAGGTACCTATATTTTCTCATATAAGTAAACTTATTGCATCAAAATACTTCCATGTTCTAGGAGAATTAGTTATCTTAGGATTACGTGAGTAATAATAAAATATGTTTTTAATAATTTTGTCAAATAGAAAAAAGAGTACACTTACCTCCTCTGTCCTAACAATAAGAAACTTTAACACTTATGAAAAGTAATATTTATAAAAAAATATTCATTCAGTGGTCGTTATCCGAAACCAACGCAATCTTAACTACACAACGAAGTAATAAGTGGATGGCTATAAATTATAATATGGGGGTACATTTGAAAAAACTAACTGTTCCCAAATTGGTACAGTGGTCAGCAATGGGTTAAGAAATATACCGCTCTTACGGAAGAGAGTATATAAGTATCCAACTGAGGATGATGAGTGTCTGTTCTGACACACTAAAAATATTTTGGATTACCATAATATTGTTTATATTTACCACATATAAATAAATCAAAGCAGCATATATCTTATTAAAGGTGTCGACTTTTTAATGCCGTCGCAATTCTACTCCCAAGACATGCAAGTCAAATACAATTGAAGGGTGAACAAGAACACTACTTTAACCTACATCGGTAGTATTGTTTTATACAACGCACCAGGAGGGCTAATAAAAAGTTACGGAGACATTTCATAAACAAACGACCGCGCAATCACGTGATTGGGAAATAAAAATATTTCAGCGGCCATTTTGACCCCATTGTGGACTGCGGACCATGGGGTGTCTATTCATTTTCGGGTTTATTATTAATGATAAAGCCGATTCCGTAAACTGGTGTAATAGAATTCTGAATAACAGCTGTCCATCTTACATGAAAATAATATTTGAAGTCGGCGCAACATGTCGTTCTCTTGCTAACGTGCAGTGCTGTCAGACGTCATGTCTTCACTCACCCCATTTTTATTCCTTTTCTATCCATTCTCGACATACCACACATTCAACTTAACATTCGCATGTAATTCTACTAGATATATATGTAGGAACACAAACAGGAAAAGTGCACTGCTCATGTAAAAAAATAATATTTTGCAAAAAGAAAAAAGAAACAAAATATAAAATAACAATACAATCATCAGGCATTAAAGGAAAGGAACAAACATAGCGGGATATTAAATGAACAAAGCCTGCAGAAAATAGTTCATTTCAGAGCAGTTATGAGTTCAATATTTGTGCAACAAAATATAAATCCATTTACCTCTCTGTAAACAGCGCGCGCCAAATTGATTCTTGCCCGCTGCCCTCCGGAGAGGGATGCGCCCCTTTCACCCACCAGCGTCTGATCACCGTACGGGAATTGCTTAAAATCCTTTTCTAGAGCACATGCCCTGCATACCTGTACACATTAAACATATAGTTACACTTAGCGAATATTTTGATCTCGTTCCTGCAACCCATAGGAACCCATTCCGGGGATAAGGATAGCCTATCTGTAATAGACCTCTATCTATCTAACCCTCTACCGAATTTCAGCCATTAGAGCGTGATTGAGTAACAAACATCCAAACAAACATATGCACATACTTTCATATTTATAATACTATTAGGATAGTGGTATGTGTGTACAGTGTAGACGATACTTGATATTTCATATTTCAACTGTAATCTAATTTCTAAAGGAATAGATTCAAAATAAATACCTACTGACCGCTAATTCATGTTTTTATTATTTTCATTGCATTTTAACGATATAAAACGGGACGTTTAAATACGGAATAATAATCCTTTGATTTTTCTTTAACTAGCTGACAAAACTTCGTTCTGCCTTAGAATCAAGTTATGTTGGTTACCTTATCAGCTGAATTTATTTCGTGAATGTCTCATATTTAAACCGATTTCCAAAAAGGAGGAAGGTTCTCAATTCGCCGGCTTTCTTTATGTATGTTTCCGGTTACTCGAGGATGCCTGAACCGATTTAGAAAATTCTTTCTTTGTTTCCAAGGGAAGTAACTGAATTACAGATTTAATTCGAAAGACAAAAATACGCGTTACCTTTTCTGTTGAAGTCGGTGCCAAGCCCGAAACACAACGTAAAAATAAAATGTCATTCGAGACACCAGAACAAAAAAATCTAAAGCGCATTTTTGTCTTTTAAATTAAGTCTTAATTCAGTGCCTGCTTTAGTGGCTTTTTGGTTTCTTAAGCCGATTTTATTATTTTTATTAAAATTTTATTAATTATCCTAATTGCTAGTATAGCCACAGTATCTCGAAGGGGCCATCTAAAAGCCGTAGATGGCCCAGGGTCAGCCGGGGTGCGAGGGAATGGCCTTATTTGACCATCTTATACCCATACCGGGGTGTTAGATTCGAGTCCGACATAACTACGCCCACTAGTCGGCGGTGGGGTAACACTAGGGATTTCCGCAAAAAAACCCCCCGAAATGACGCGGAGACAAATCTAAAAATCAAAGAAAATGTAAATCGGTCCCCACGTTTTCGAGTTATAAACGGTATTACTAAACCGACTTTGTTTTATAAAACGTAAAGGCACCTTATAACGGCCCGTCAAAATCAGCACCCATAAACTGCCCGTTTCATAAAATTACCATTTTAAAGTGTTGTATTAAAGTGGTTACCTCGGAGAAAATGTACATGTTTTTGTATTACAAATATTCATCACTTGCTTATGGTAAACCAGCAATTTAGAGAATAATTGAAGAGTTCAACGTCGGACCCCGGAGATCACGCATATTTCATAGTGTTACGCGGCCAGTTACGTTAGTCAGCCAGTCATTTCTTATTTAGCAGAAAATGTTATCGTACATCAAAATATTATCGTACTTCCATGAGAAGCTTTAATTTGCCTATAATTTAATATTAAAATGTGGCGGTAATAAAAACCATTATCACAATTTTATTCCCATTACCGACTCATGTCACTGTTAAGATTTAGATAAATATTTTAATTTTGAAATAAAACTATTTTTAACGGATTCTATCGGGATTTATTTGATGTTATTTTATTATTCACATTGAACCCGAAGTAACTTTTTTTTTATTCGGTTGAATTTACGTATACACAGGTCAAAACGGACCCTACGAATTAGATATTGAAACAAACTCGAGATATGATAAATTAATACTCAGAAAAACTACAAATCGACGTAAACACATTAAACCTTCATGCACAAAACCTCCAAAACTGTACGGGTTACCGAAAATATACGAAGAAAATGCTCCTATACGTCCTATTGTGAATCAGATCGACACACCAACCTACAGACTGGCTCAGCACGTAGCGAATGTACTCTCACCACTCCGAGGTAATTCAACAGCTTATGTTAGAGATTCCTACTATTTTATTAGTGAAATTAAACACCTACCATTTTGTTAATGAAATTAAATACCTACATCTCATTAATAAAGAAACAATGGTCAGTTTTGATATACAGTCATTATTTGCATGCATACCTATACATGACTGTATAGACATAGTTAGGAGGAAGTAAATAGAGATCATCATGCCTGAGGAATATGCTGTGGGACAACAAGTTCTACATAAAAATCGATGGCTTGGTAATGGGGTCCCCAGTATCGCCTGTTGTTACTAACATATATATGGAGGCCATCGAGGCGCGAGATCTGCAGGCTGTCGTCATTACATCTAGATTTTAAAACGGCACGTAGATGCCGCGTTCACAATAATATCAACAGATAGTGTAAATGCATTCTTAATACACCTTAATTCCATTAATAACAACGTACAAGAATTAGATTAGCAAATAATTCATTAGCTTTCCTAGATGTTCTTGTGATCAGTAATTCTAATAATACTTTGGGCCACACTGTGATACGTTAAAGGCCCCTACTTATAGGTACTTAAACGGTGTGCTTCGGGGACCACCTGCATCGGATCAGGAAGGAGCCAACGCCTGAGTGTCATCACTGCGACGCGAGCGAGGACTCAGGGCTGCACACGCTGGCGGAATGCCCGGCGTGGGAGGTGCCGAGGCGTGACCTCGTGGCAGCCATCGGGGTGGGAGTCCTCTCGCTCGGCAGCATGATTGCGGCAATGGTGCAGAGCGCGAGTGCGTGGGCCGCCGCCACCTCCTTCAGCGAGCACGTAATGCTCGCGAAGGAGGTGGTGGAGCGCGCCCGGGACTGATTTAGAACTCTCCCGGCCCGCCGAGCCCGCAACTTGCTCGCCGCGCGTCGCAGGCGACTCAGGCGCCGGAGGTCGCTTAACGACCTCCGTCCTCCATGAGCGCAGGCCTGGGGGTGGCAGGTGAGGCCGCCTATCACCCCAGCAGAAGCAGGCCGGGACGGTGGGGCGGCTAGCGCCCCTCCCCCAAACCGGGGCAAGACGGGGACAAACCCGAGGGGGCCATCTCGAAACCGGAGATGGCCCAGGGTCAGTCGGGGTGCGAGGGATATGCTCTATGGGCAACCTTACACCCCGGCGTCTGTAGACCCGAGACGGCGTGCGGTTTTAGTCGGTTCAAGCCCGACATAAGCGCCCCCGCTGGCACGCGGGGGGGTATCCGAAGGGATTTCCGCACGAAAAAAAAAAAAAAAGGTACTTAAACGATACACCGTTTAAGTACCTTTTTTTTTTCCGAAGGGATTTCCGCACAAAAAAAAAAAAGGTACTTAAACGATACACCGTTTAAGTACCTTTTTTTTTTTTTTTCGTGCGGAAATCCCTTCGGATACCCCCCCGCGTGCCAGCGGGGGCGGTTATGTCGGCCTTGAACCGACTAAAACCACCACCATCCTTAACAGTTAGCTGCCGTGGGGATATCTTTGTTTCAGAGAACACCTGGACGCTGAGCTACAACATGTCAAGCAAGTACTGCATGACAACAATATTTTCTTAGTGTATGACTTAAATATAAAAAGCATCTACTGCTAAATTTTCAAGTCTGTAAGTAAACCAGTTAGGCTCTGCGTTGATGAATCAGTTGGGACAAGTAATTAGATATGTATAGATTCGTACAAAAGAAAAGAAGAAAACGAAAGAAAATGTCTTTTAGCGGGTTTAATTAACAATATTTTATTTTCAATCTATTTAAAATAAGGTTATTTATGATTTAAGTAAATTACTTATTGTGGTGTAATTTATTAATCATACTTATAAGACAGAGAGTAATTTTAATTTTAAATGCAAAGACGATAAATAGTTAAATATGATTTTTAAACATCATGCATCTCTCCGCACTTCCTTTTCTTTATATTTTGTAATCTCGGAATTAGGAACCAAATGCATCTCAACTGGGATTTTGACATCGGAAAATGGGCTTCGGACTTCTTCATATTTATACATAATTGAACATCCTACTTCCTACTCTTACCAATATTATATAAAGTTTGTGAAGATGTTTGTAAGTTTGGATGTTTGTATGTTTGTTACTCAATCTCGGTCTAACGGCTAAACGGATCTAGCTGAAATTTGGTATATATTATTACAGGGATATATTATTGTCTGGAATAACACATAGCCTACTTTTTATCCATGGAATGGATTCCTAGTGGGAAATGGGGACGGAATCACAACTCCACGTGGGCGGAGCCGCTGGCATCAGGTAGTTTTTAATATTTTATATGGCTAAACTGTGAGTATATTTCAAAAATAAGATATTTAATACTTCTGATAAAAATAGCCAGTTCGGCAGAAAATAGGAATATAATCTTAATTTTTAATGTTCTTTCATGCTGAAAATACCGCGGAATTAGGTGCCTTTACCTTACCACAGAATGGCAAAAAGTGATGCATGGTTGTCTTCAGTCCCTCTGTTCGATTCAGTAGATACCATCACCTAACTAAAGAATTAGCTGACTGTATATGCTTAATAGAAAGACTAAATACAGAAGTATCCTGTTTCTTCTCTCCATTCGTATCCTTAATATTTTTTGAATCGTAGAGTGAAAATATCTCGAGCAACAGAGTAATGAATTATTGTTTCGCTATTTCCGCAGAATACATCTGCATTGCATCATAATATGCATATATATCATTATGTTCGCTCCACTTCATTAAAGCGAAACCTTCATTTGGAAATGAAACATCAAATACATACCTAGATATTTTCACGTTAACGCGATAAACGATCTTTTCTATTCCCTTAGCAATCCCATTGTGATCTGCCTATTGATCGTAATAAACTTTATACTATTTTTCAACCAAAAGTAAATACACTATTATAATATTAATAAGGTAGATTAATAGATACCGTTTTATCACCTACGCGGTTGATGACATATTTTCTCTATCTGGTTGCCTATCGGTGACCCAAATATTTAGAACACAAATAACGGAAAAATACTCGTATGCAAATAATATTAGATTGACGTACCTTCTTATATTTTTGGGGATCAAACGGTGACCCGAAAAGTATATTCTCTCGAACAGTACTGGGGAAGAGCCACGCCTCTTGGCAAGCATACGAGATCGTGCCATTTATTGAAACAGTGCCAGTAGCCGCGGGCAATTCCTTTAGTAGTAGTTGCAAAATCGATGACTGAAAAGAAAAAATACAAGATTACAGTTGAAAAAATCACACACAAAAGCAACTGTAGCGAAACGGCCAAGGCATTGACCGTTTCAATGTGATTTTACTGCAAGTCATGAGATTGTGGATTCAAATTCCACCCAATACGCTAACGGCATCTGCGTTCCAAAACAATTTTTATTACGATTGACAGAGGAGTCACCAATGATACTAATAATGCGTGACCCACGATATTGTTTTTTTTTTTAAATAAATACAAAATAAGAAAGTACTTTTTAGAAGATTAGTGAATCAAATCGTTTACATAAAAACAACATGATTCTTGTTATCTTTTCATTAAACACCTACTAGCGTATTCTAAGAATGCGTTGCACTACCTACCTTTTAACTATTCGTAGGTATTCAGAAACCTTAGCAGGACTCTCAGGTATGCGCTTAATATCGTATCAAAGTTTCATCACAATTATATGAATGCTATCGGTACGGGACACACAAAGGAGAAGGAGCATTTCTGTATTGGATATACCTATAGTCATCACCTTCATCATCTTAGCGTGGCATATAGCCGATTTCATCCGAAGCTTTCACCTTAGTGTCGCCTTGTGTCCGCTTACTACTTATCCTCCTCTGGATTTGACTTGTGTGGTTTTATGGAAGCGACTGCTGTCTGATCCCTTCCTGAGAGTAAAGCCTGGGCTAGAACCTTGTCCGTCAATCAGCAGGTGTACTAGCTTGTAGGTGGGGTTGGAAACACCCAAAAAAGGCGTTCAAAACTCCTCTTTTCACTAAACCGTATACCTAGTGATATATCATATTTACCTTGCCAGATCCCACTGCACCAATTATAGCACACAACTTTCCTTTACGAATTCGAGCAGAGATGTTCTTAAGCGCCATCATGTTTGGGTCTCCAATCCAACTTGCCGAAACATCGTGAATAATTACTGCTGTATCGTCCAAGTAGGATACACTCTTTCTAAACTTAGGTATTGATTGCTTTCTCGCAGGTACTATTTTATTGTTAGTCCCTATAAAGTGTGGAACAGTAAATAACATTACGCCAATCTTTATTTTTTGGAGGATAATTTTTTGGGTTTAGGTTTCTACTATACTTTTTACTGTATTCAAGTATGTATACGAAAACATTTGTATCAGGCTCACTACAGAATATTCTAGTTACAAATTAGGCAAGTTAGATTTCGTGAAGCCTTGGTGTATCATGCTTCATTTTACTTACATGATCTGAAGGGTAAGACCAGAACTCATATTATTTTGTTATTCGCAATACAAAACATATTAGATAACTTGTTTGATTTTGTAATTCTGCTGGTAATCATATCTCATTGAAAGTAAGTTTGACTGTGCGCAAATGAAGTTTTACCCACAGCAACCAAACAGTCTAATATTACCATTAGGTCGTGTGCTTGCTTCTATATCTCATATATAGATATTTGATATATTGATATACCTATCGATATATTCTATATCTATATATCAAATACGTATCCACTTGATGCTCCATACACGATACAACTATAACGGAATTGTCCGCTAAATGCACTCACGCTAAAAAAATTGCTTATGCAGGAAGTGCACTAACTGTAGGAAGCCCCAAAAAATAAAATAAAAATAGTATAAGGATATGCTAAGGTGGCTTGCGGACATACAACAGAAGACTACTAAGCGAATCACACAATAAGTATGCAAGTATATTAGGCACGAGAAAGGGTTAGGTAAGCCGGGCTCAACCTCATAGAACATACACTAATCAAATTGTTGATGTTAGTGAAAAAATGGCAGGTCAGAAGCACTAGATAGAAACAGACGGACTTGCATGAAAGGTATATTTATTCATTTCATAAACCTTATGTTTAAGTACATAGACGAACTTAATGCCACTGGCATTTTCTACCAGTCAACCAAAGGTGGTGCAGAGATAGTTCACAAGCTACTTTATTATGACAGTTCGAGGAAACTTGTGAAGTGTGTGAGAACAGAAACATATGGCAGGCTGTTGTCTCAGCCTACCCCTGAGGCAAAAAATGTGAGTAGGTATATGTTATATGGGGGTGTGTGTTGGGTAACCTCCTCGAGTGTCGCTCCGATTCCGATCCCGCTGCAGTCCGGGGGGAACGGAATCGGAGCGGCCGGTACACCCTGGGCGGCGGTCAATGGCTTCCCCTTCACCCCTTCATAGGGTTGGCATTGATCGTCGGCCAATACCCAACGTGGCGGGAACACATCGCTCTCCGTACTCCTCTGCTTTCAGAGGAGACAGGATGAGCGATGCTGTTAGTGGTGAGATGGCCCAGGGTCAGCCGGGGTGCGAGGGATATGCTCTATGGGTAACCTTACACCCCGGCGTCTGAAGACCCGAGACGGCGTGCGGTTTTAGTCGGTGCAAGCCCGACATAACCGCCCCCGCTGGCCGGCGGGGGGGTATCCGAAGGGATTTCCGCACGATAAAAAAAAAGAAAAAAAAGGTATATGTTATATGAAATATTTTTTTGTAATTTTAATCAGTCAGCAATATGTCAGGCTAAAATATTTCAGCTGATTAAACCATCTCCTGCATAGTTCAATGTGAAGAGGGTGCGACCTTTTTGGTGAACTTAAGGATCAGCTCAGACAGCAAGAGGTTACAACCCAACAAAGTTCTAACACTACAGGTTATATTATTTAATTATCACACAATTATATCATCCTTTTCACATGAACTTACCGAAGTTTGGTTTCGTTTCGGAGTTCCGATGATAAGAAAGTGGCTCGACTGTACCTGTCTCCTCTGTGTCGTTGTCGCCAGACATATTGCGGAACAACTGCGACGATACTGTCGCATCAATCGGTTCCAGAAAGTCGGCACGGTCCTCTGTGAATTAAAAAAGTATAATTTCATAATGAATGATTATCTTATACTAAACATATAAGAAAAATAGATTGAAATAGAAAGCAACACTTCTATTGAAATATATTTTTTCTTATCAGATGATTCTTCTTAGGGTTCCGTTGCCAAATGGCAAAAAACGGAACCCTTATAGATTCGTCATGTCTGTCTGTCACTTTTCTCCGAAACTATAAGTACTATGCTGTTGACACTTGGTAAGTAGATGTATTCTGTGAACCGTATTAAGATTTTCAACCAAAAAAAAAAAGCAATTAATTTTGGGGGTCCCCATACTTAGAACAGAAACTCAAAAATATTTTTTTCGTCAAACCCATACGTATCTATAGATAGGTCTTTAAAAATGATATTGAGGTTTCTAATATAGTTTTTGTTCTAAACTGAATAGTTTGCGCGAGAGACACTGCCAAAGCGTCGGTAGCTTAGTGGTTAAGGAGTCGACCTTACGATCGAGAGGTCCCGGGTTCGAATCCTGGCCATTACACTACCGACGTGAACCCACTCCTAACACAAGCAATTTAGCTTAGCTGGAGGGGTTAGGGGGAATATTAGTAATTTCGGTTGCTAATATTCTTAAAAAAAAAAAAAAAAAAAAAAAAAAAAAAAGTGGTCAAATGTGTGTCCCCCTCCCCCTCCCTGTAGCTTCTAAAATAAGAGAATAATAAAACTAAAAAAATATATGATGTAAATTACCATTTGTAATCGTCCACCGAAATTTGGTTTGAACGAGATCTAGTAAGTAGTTTTTTTTACGTCATAAATGGAATACCGCAGTTTACCTTTCATTCAATCAACCCAAATAATAAAAAAAAAACATTATTATGTTACTTGTTGCTACGGAACCCTTCATGGGCGAGTCCGACTCGCACTTGGCCGCTTTTTTATATTTGGGTCACAAAGCAACACTTATAAATTTCATGATTATTACTTCTACATTTACAACCGAATTTGCAAGGCAATAGGTAAAGTCTGTAAAGTCAAGCGTTAAAAACTTAGGTGATTTGTTTACAAATTACCTATTCCTATTGAATACAAAGATTTGTTGGCACAAAGATGTGATGTGTAGATGCCTGAGCAAATTTAAAAGTACGATGAGTTTGTCATGGTCATCGTCATTTTCTATTACCAAATCTTGTCTAATAATAATATCACATAACATCTAAAAATATCCTTGATTATGAAAAACATATTATGAAGCTCCTGCTGTTAGTGAGTAGTAGTGAGTTAATTACTCAATTAAGCAAACTAATTGTTGAACACTTATAACAGCAACGTTGAATATTTCATTCATTAACTACTACAACGCGAGGCTTTTTTTGAATTTCAATATGTATAATACACACCCATATGTAGAAACTCTTCGATACGGTTGAGTGAGACAATCATCTCTGCAGTAAAAGACAGCACCATTGGTAGCAATAGAGTGACATTCACTTGGATTGCGCTTAGAAATTGTTGTAATGGATAAAACTGAAAAATAAAAAATATGTCAACAGTATAAAACTAATTTGAAATTACGAAAGTAGTACCTATTATTTTCAGTATGTTAGCGTTGGATATAAGTTGAAAAATCGATGTCATCAATGCCTTCAAAATTAAAAGTAAATTATACGATAGTCGAAATAAAATTGACTTGATATACAACAGAAACTATTTTTATTCGTCACTTTCTGTTCTAAGGTCTCTTCAATGGCAGAAAATATCTTCATTTAATGTTTTTAAAATTACTTACTATACTGTTAAATTCACAAAACAGTTATTTCTATTGTTAAACTAGTCCTTACCTCTACCTGCTGCTACTTACCCTATGTAAATCAATATTGAGGTAACTTTTGCCGAAATAGTAGCATTAAACAATTGATTTACCTACATGATGTGAACCTACTTACCTACTCCAAATACCCTTACTTATTATTCCCCTGAATCTAGGTGTCTACCCTAAATGGTCAGATAATACGTCTCCTAATATTGTAAATCGTGTATTGTAAAATGTAAAATAATTAAATCTGGCTCAAAAAATAAGTTATGTAAGAAACAAACCAATAAATTTAATGCACATTTCTGACTAACCAAGTACATGAACATTATAATAACCACACACCACTTTATGTTCTTTTATCTTGGCACAAAATCCTCATTACATTACTCGTAGAAAAATATTCTCTGTCGGCAACAGAAACTGACTGTATGTTAAGTTTTATAACTACTAAAATACAACTATACCTACCACCTATTGAAACTGCAAGTTGATTGTAATTATTAGTAAAAATGGTTTGAATAAAATCATGATAAACGACTTTTTAGGCTTCCGTTGTCAAATGGTAAAACACGGAACCCTTATAGATTCGTTATGTCTGTCTGTCTGTCCGTCCGTATGTCACAGTCACTTTTTTCCGAAACTATAAGAACTATGCTGTTGACATTTGGTAAGTAGATGTACTCTGTGAACCGCATTAAGATTTTCACGCAAAAATAGAAAAAAAACAATAAATTTTAGGGGTCCCCATACTTAGAATTGAAACTCAATTTTTTTTTTCTCAAACCCATACGTGTGAGGTAACTATGAATAGGTCTTGAAAAATGATGTTGAGGTTCTTAATATTTTTTTTTTCTAAACTGAATAGTTTGCGCGAGAGACACTTCCAAAGTGGTAAATTGTGTGTCCCTCCCCCTGTAACTTCTAAAATAAGAGAATGATAAAGCTAAAAAAAATATAATGTAAACTTGCAACGAAAATTGGTTTGAACGAGATCTAGTAAGTAGTTTTTTTTAATACGTTATAAATCGTAAACAGCAATTTACCTTTCATTCAATCAACTCAAATATAAAAATTAAAAAAAGAACATTATTATGTTACTTACTACTACGGAACCCTTAATGGGCGAGTCCGACTTGCACTTGGCCGCTTTTATTTCACAATTGGGTGGGCTGAGACAACAAATTTTCACTTGTTGCCATCTTTTTTTTAATACTTTCGTGCGAAATGCCCCCCGGATACTTTCCGCCGACCAGTGGGGGTGTTTATTTCGGATTCGATATGACTAAAACCGCACGCCATCCCGGATCTTATAAGGCCGGAGTGTATAAAACATTTCCCTCGCTGACCTCGGCTGACCCAGGGCCATGTCCGGTTTCGAGATAGCCCCCCCGGGATTAGGAACCACGGTGTCCCCGTCTTGCCCCCGGAAAGGGCATATACTTTTTGCTTCTTCTGTCTTCATTATTGTTTTTATACCTATAATTGCTCACCGATTGCAGGTGCACTTGACCTGGCCTTTTTTTTTCGTGCGGAAATTCCCTCGGAAATCCGCCGGCCAGCGGGGGCACCGGATCGAGTCCGACATAACGTTGAACTCGAACCGACTAAAACCGCACGCCCTCTTGGGTCTTCAGATGCCAGGGTGTAGGGTGGCCCATAAGGCATTTTCCTCGCACCCCGGGCTCTTACCTGGCCTATCATTAAAAAGCTCTGATTGACATAAACTTCAGGAAACTTACCACATTTGCAGTAAAATTGTTGCCAAGCAATATAAATACTAACACAGCGAGGAAAAGAGATAGCCTTTCAGTGAATAACATGAAGCCGAGGAACACCGTCCTCAGTATAGTGGCGGTTTTGACTTCCTTTAACTCATCTTTTCTCTTCTGCCCTACAACTTTTTGGAAAGGTATTTCCCATGCGTACATTTTTATAACCTGAAATTTTCAATAATATGTAGGTATTATGTAATAGTGACTTTTTAATATAACTGTACAAAAATATGTTTTCTACAATATTATATACTAGCTGTTACCCGCGACTTGGTCTGCATTAAGTTCCGAATAGATCAAGGTATGTTTACTTCGGAAGTAGGTGCCAACATGACATGTGTTGAGTTATTTCATTGTTATGAAATATAATATTCCCTAATCAACTATCTTTTATACGTAGGTAACTAATTTTTAATACTCTAAATTTTATATTTTCTGTTTATGACTTCTTAACTATAGCGTGATGATTTTAGTCTAAATAATGACCATGTCCGAGTTCTACCGAACTGCAATTTTTTTTTAAAAATCTGCTTCGTTATAATAAAACTATAATCAATAATAGCCTAAACCGATTTTGCTCTACTGCTACTGCAGACCTATAATAGCGTGATAATAAATGCCGTATACCCTAGAAAAATGTTCGTGAAAAATTTCTGCTGAATCTGTTCAGCGGTTTTCAAGTGATGCTCGGGACATCGAAAATAACCTGCAGACAAACAGACAAACCGAGCAACAAATGAGAATTCTAAAAATTACATTTTGGGCATCAGTATCCCTTTTAAAACCTCTAAGTAATTATTTTTTTGAAAAAATATTCAATTTGCAGTTTTCACCTCCTTACGATTTTATTATTATGTATAGATATCAGGTTTTGTACAGCAGCGTTCTCCCACGTATACAGCTCAATATCTTTAGGGTTATTGTAACTAAAGCTGCCGTTTAAATATTTTATAAACATATATGGTTTTAGCTAATAAAGGTGCCAAGCTATCGAGAACGCTCTATAAAATCGCAGTATGCCAAGCTCTCCGGACTCTCACTCTTCTGTCCGACGACGCACGTGCCAAATTAAAAGCCGGGTACTGTAGGACTACCAAGGACTTTAAATAGCTAATCTAACAATAATTAAAAAATATTTAAATGAATCTCCTTACCTGAATTCCGCTGATAACTTCGCTCATTAGTTTTATTCGGGAATCTGTTTTTTCAGCGGTGCGGAATCGTACTTTACCCATCATATTACCAAGAAAAGCTGAAAAAATATTTATGTTATGATTTTTTAATTTAATTCACGATAGTATTTCTCCCGCCTGCATTGCATATCATAAATAACGCTAAATGATAAACAGAGGTGCCTAATAAGTAAACAACACAACTAAATATAATACCTTTTTTTACCGACTAAAACCACAATATTCGAAAAATATGTTTATTTGACCTTAATAAAATTTAACATCAAGTTAACTTAAAGTTAAGTAACATCAAGTTAATATTCGATCAGGTTTAAGTTAATACCATTTAGTTAACTTCAAGTTAAGTAACAGTTATGTTTATATCCGGAAATAAAAAGACTTAAGAAGCATTTTGCCTCTTACAATTTTATTCCCTGCATTTGAATATAAACTAACCTTGAATAGGAAGTACAAGTAAGACCAGTGTAGCGAAGGCAATGAAGGCTGCATAGCCAGCTTGCCGGTACCCGAGGTAGATCACAGCCCCCGCTTGCAATGGGATTATCCAGGCATAGTGGAGGAAACCGAATGTCAAATCAAACCGCTGCATGTCGTTCGACAACAAATTCACCACCTTACCAGCAGTCGTATCTCCAAGAGAACCATTACTCATGCGCATTATCTGAAAGAATATAAAATTAACGTTTGCTATGTGTCAAATTAAATTTAAAAAATGAAATTCAGAAAGATGTTTTTTTTTACCATAGTATAATAAGAGAACAGTAGGTTATTTAAAGCCTCTCGACGAGTTAATTACCTAATCTGCGTTGGCACTTAAGGCTGTCACGTATATTTTTCGTTAAATATATATACGAAAATACGTATTATGAGCAGCACTTGATTTTTTAAGCCCCGACGCCAAAACGACGGGGTATTATAAGTTTGACGTGTCTGTCCGTGTGAGTCTGTTGGCTTCTTAGCTCCTGAACGTATGAACCGATTTTGATTTTTTTTATTTGAAAGGTGAATTAGTCGGGAATGATGTTTAGCTATGTTTGATGAAAATTAGTCCAATTACATTTATTTTTTCACAACTTCCTCAATGTGGGTATCAATGAAAGGGCTTGACTAGGAGAATACTTCGTAGTAGAATTCATGTCTTAAATGAATATAAATCGCTCAATAAACATAAACTAAGCAAATTAAATCCAGTGGGAGAAGGCGGATGCGAGCAGCCGTGCCTATAGGTAAGTAGCATAGGCGCTACGAGAACGCACGCGATCTCACTCACGGTACGGCCCAAACTGCGATCAACGTATTTTACCTTATATTATGCTAATGTGTGCGTGGCAGCGTGTGCCTACACGGCGCCCGGCGCGCGCTAACATAGGTAAACCGGCAGCAGCCCATTTCTATGAAGATAACATATTGCTTATACTGTGTTATTACATACTAGATTATATACCCGCGGCTCCGCCCACGCGGAGGTCAGTTATCGTTTTTGGTCATATCTCCGGTCCTACTTAACCAATTGCAATCAAACATACGGCAGATTTCAATTCTGACCAATACCTTTCTAATAGAAACAACTGCATCAAAATCCGTTTAGTTGTTTTTGCGTCTATAGCGAACAAACAGACGAACAGACGAACAGACAAGGATTCCAAAAAAAAATGTTTGTGTTCTGAATCGTTCATTTAATATATACCCAAGTTTTTTTAATTATCTCCAATGTACAGACAAATCTAATTTACAATATTTTAATAGTATATAGAGGTTGTGCGCATCCAAACCGATGATTACCTACGATTATACATTATTAGCACGTAAAATAAAAATACTAATAATTTAGATGAGGTTAGGTAGTTTGGTTAAGTGGGGGAGTATACACAAGCAGCCATCGTTATTCTATTATATTTTTTCCAACCAACTGTACAATAGATTTAGATTATAAGTTTAATAAAAAAATGTTTTTTGTATAGTTTTGGTTGGTGTACATATATAAATTCTCTTCAGTAAGTAGTAAAGTAAATTAAAGGAACAGATAATCAATAACTGTTAGTGGTTTATCAATAATTTAATACTAAATATTCATTAACTTAAAAGAGTAATGAGTTTTCAACTATCGACAATCCACCTAAAGTGTAATATACTTAAGTTAATAGCAATCCATGTTAAGCGATTATTATTCTTCATTACATTATTTTTTTATAATTACTTATGTATTATAATATATGAATATATTTTATATTTAATAATTATATAATTGAATACATATATACTACATAAGCCAAAACAAAGAATATTTGTAACTAAACATATTAAATAACTAGCTGAGGCTCGCGGCTCCGCCCGCGCGGTGATCCGGCCCGAGAGTATCAATAGTCCGATTAAATAGTCCGATGATCGAACTACTGAGACAGTAGTTCGATCATCGGAGTATTTAACCGGACTACTGATACTAAGCCGTCAGTTATCGTTTTTTGGTCATGTCTCCGGTTCTACTTAACCAATTGCAATCAAGCACACGGCAGATTTTAAGTCTGGCCAAAACCTGTCTTACAGAACAAGTGGCATCAAAATCCGTTTAGTAGTTTTTGCGGCCATCGCGAACATCAGGCAAGAATTGCAAAAAAAAAGTTGTGTTCTAATCTTGTTTTCAGAATCGTTTATTTAATTCAAGTTTTTAGGGATTTTCTTTAGAAAAGCCCTATTGGTAAGGAGTTGTCGTCGACGTCGTCGTCGTTGCCAATTTTCTGTCACGGTTTTGGGTATGAAGGAGATGAGCTATCGAGTTGCTGTTTTCGGTAATAGATTCGTGCTGGGGTGAACCATTGCAAGATAAAAAAAACGCAAAAAATCGCAAAAAAAAAAAAAAAAAAAATACGCAAAATCGAAAATCCCTTGTATTCGGCTGAGCTCGTCTCAGGAATTCAACTTGTTTTAAATATCTCCAATGTACATCCACAACCAGTTTACAATTTTATAATAGTATAGATAAATATAATACTGATCATACTTTTATCACTTTAAAAAAAGCCATAATTTTTTAAACCATTATATTTAGGGGAAAGACCCTGCAGACAATAATTATAGCTAAATAACGGACCCCGGGCTCCAAAGTGTAGGTTTGCGGCAACCGGGCCTGACGCTGTGATGATGATGATGATGGCCAAGATATAACTAATGAAAAATCCTCACCTTTCTAAACATCAATGAACTAGTAGCAACCCTTATTTTCATACCAAACTGTTGACAGAAGAGAAAACTTTGGTGGGCGAAATAAGATGCCAGCCAGTTGGCTAATATCATACCGATAGCATAGTACATGGCAACTTCTCGAGTCGTTGTAGATTCTACCGACCAAAAGTCAAGCATTTCACCGAATAGTAGCGGAGATACCGTTCTGTAAATAAAAATAATTTTGAAACGATATGAGAGAAAATTTTAAAAAGCATTCTCGAAACTTCACACTTTTATTGTAATTCAGCGGGCTTGCAATACAGCTTTCATAACTAAAGAGGAAGCTCTTGAAATGAATAAGAACAGAGGCAGATGACAGGCAGTCGTCTCTGCCTACCTCGAAGGTAGAAAGGTGTGAGTATATGTATAAAATGGGATTTACGTCGAAATAATATGACGTTTCAGCTTACCGTAAAGCAACAGAAGTGAATTGCATTAGTCCTCCTATCAAGTAAGACCAAACAAATGACTTGGTTAGCACTCTCCATAGTCTTGGTTTTTGACCTGTGACTCTGGCTTCTCTTTCTGCCTGCAACCAGTTTCTGAAAATAAACAAACAAGCAATATTATACAATTGAATAAATATTACTCTTCGCTTCCATTTGGGGATATATGGGGCCCCACTAAGATTTCAGGGCGCATACAAACTACATTTACAAGCCTGTACACTTGGTGATTGACGGATGAGACTCTAGTGATGGCTTTTCGCTCGAGGTTGGACGGGCAGACAGTGATCGCACGCGTAAAAGTTATAACAAATCAAATAATGGAAGGTAGGAGAGCGGGCCCCGGACTCTAAATGACAAGATTTGGAAGCAACCGTAATTGGCATTTGAATGAAGAAAATAGATTCATAGCTTCAATTGTCTAGCCTGATAAAGTTTGAGAGATTGGTTGAATTTCTACTAAACTCAGAAGTATAAAAATGGCTTTGTGTCATATATATTTTTATGGTTTCCAAACGGCCACTACCTACTTATTTCCCAATCGGAATAGTTAACCAAATGTTAACGATGAGACAGGTTATAGGGTCAGTCGGAGTGCGAGGGATATGCTATATGGGTAACCTTACACCCCGGCGTCTGTAGACCCGAGACGGCGTGCGGTTTTAGTCGGTTCAAGCCCGACATAACCGCCCCCGCTGGCCGGCGGGGGGGTATCCGAAGGGATTTCCGCACGAAAAAAAAAAAGGTATGTCGGAATCGAACCGACTAAAACCACGCGATGTTTCGTCACATCTACCTGTGTTACTGTGTTACATACAGGTATGCCCTGAAACGGTTACCCCGGCGTGTTGATGGGGTCAAATCTCCCCTCCCTCCCCCATAGAGAGCCCTGCCACCCTGCTTCTACCAGGGCGACGGTTAGCACCAACCGTCTTCCGACGGATGGATATCGTAGTTAAACTCCTTAAAAGTACATTTTAATATCCTATTACACTCTATTCCTATGCGTGATTGAACATGAACTATTATGTACTTTTATTATCCCACAATAAAACACATTAAACAGATTATCGTCCTCTGCATATTTTTATCTGATAAAATACAATTATCTTTAAAACTATAATTTGATAAAAACCCGGTATAGAGTATAGGTACAACACTATAAACAAATCGCTAACGTAATATAAAATGATACCCCGTTTAGGAACAGTAAAGCAATTGAACAGTCATTAAATTAAGAGCATTGCAAGAAAAAACTTGACTCATGTTAAAAAGTGAGAATGGGCATAAATAAATGACTTTAGGGCAAGATATGGGTATACCTATACTTTATCACCACCAAGATCTTCGGGGTCCAAGTCATCATCATCTTAGCGTTGTGTCCCGATTGCATCCTACGCTTCACCTCGGAACCCATCCTATCCTACTAATATTATAAATGTTAAAGTTTGTGAAGATGTTTGGATGTTTCTTACACAAAAACGCTCTAACAGCTGAAGGGATCTGGCTGGAATTTGGTGCAGGGATAGATTATAGTCGGGAATAACACAGAGGCTACTTTTTATTCCTGGATAGGTTCACATTGGTAGCGGGAACGGAAATAGAATTCCACACGGGTGAAGCAGCGGGCAACAGGTAGTAATTAATATGAAGAGTTGAAACTTGGACATATTGTAGTAGCTTTTGTCGACCATAAAGTTTCTTGTAAGTTTCAATAAAATTATAAATAGTTTTAGCAACACTAAAGAGTATTGTAAATTATTGTTTCTAAATAACCTACAATGATTTTTCAAATGGTTTCATTTTTGTGAAGAGATTATTTACAACTTGATATATTGTCGTTGTCGTAGACCAATCGCAAGTATTCAAATAGTGGAAATAAAAAGCGGCCAAGTGCAAGTCGGATTCGCCCATGACGGGTTCCGTAGCAGCAAGTAACATAATTTTTTTTTTAAATTTTGATATTTGAGTTGATTGAATGAAAGGTAAATAGCCGTTTACGATTTATGACGTATTAAAAAAAACTACTTACTAGATCTCGTTGAAACCAATTTTCGTTGGAAGTTTACTTGGTAATGTACATCATATGTTTTCTTTAGTTTTATCATTCTCTTATTTTAGAAGATACACACATTTTACCACTTTGGAAGTGTCTCTCGCGCAAACTATTCAGTTCAGAAAAAAATGATTTTAGAAACCTCAATATCGTTTTTGAAGAGCTATCCATAGATGCCTCACACATATGGGTTCGACGAAAAAAAAATTTTTGAGTTTCAGTTCTAAGTATGGGGACCCCCATAATTTATTGCTTTATTTCTATTTCTGTATGAAAATCTTAATGCGGTTCACAGAATACATCTACTTACCAAGTTTCAACAGCATAGTTCTTATAGTTTCGGAGAAAAGTGGCTGTGATATACGGACGGACAGACAGACATGACGAATCTATAAGGGTTCCGTTTTTTGCCATTTGGCAACGGAACCCTAAAAAGGGATCAAGGGACCATCACACCTAGCGGTAAGATGTGTTTTGTAGTTATTTGAAGTCACAGGTATAAGAATCCGGTCATAGTTGCTGGTCCTCGGGCTTCGCATACTCAAAAACCTGTACCACCTGCACTTAGGATAATTTTAAAAAAGTGTAAGAATATAGAACAAAAGAATTTCAATAACATTATTTATATCAGTGAAAATAATAAAATAACACCAAATAGTTTAAATCGAATCCGTTAAAAAAATATTTTTCGGTTTACCTAAATAACGTTCAAAATTTAACATTAAATGAATTACTGTCGTATTGTATTTGGATCATCCAATGGAGTGCCAATTAAATGAATAAAAAATATGATACTACATTTAAAATGATTCACGAAACTTTTTTCGTAACTTTTTATTTTCAAGAGTACAACAAAAAAGTTCATAAATTGAAATGGAGCACCAAGAATTTTAAAGTCATCTGAAGAAAGAGTTAGTTACAATAAAAATACCACAGTAATAAATAAAGTACAGCAATACTGAAAAATTAAGAAATAACTACTCAAAACTTTTTTTTTTTATATTTAGGACACGTCAATTTGACTTCACCTCGCCTGATGGTAAGCTGAAGGTAAAGTCTCAGGAAAGAGGGTCACCATTACATACACGTACCATGTTAACAATGGTGGCAATCAGCTTGACGGCCTCATCAGAAGAGGATTGTCGTCGCAGCACCGCGTTACACCCACCGGTCCCACTAGTGCTGCGACCACAATCCACCTGCCCGGCTATGCACTTGCTGACCCCTGAACGCAATCAAACCGAAATTGGATTACTATGGAGGGTTTTTCGCAATCGTGCTATATAGCACGACAGATAGAGCTTGTATAGCTATATTGCTGATATATATTGCATATCCAAATAGAAGTATGATTGTAAGTAATGGTACTGGTATTGATAAAATATGCGTTATTACTAAGATTAATTTGAATATTCAAAAGCCAGACACACAGTTGCCAAGGCCAGACGAATGTGACAATTTTGACTAATTGTATTAATTATGCATACACAAAAAAATAAATAGATTTTTGGACTAAACAAGTTCTTTAAACTTTGCAAACCATTTTTTATGTCACTATCGCTATAAATATCTATCAAAGAGCACATGATAGCTCTTGTCGTCTTAATCCAGAGAACTAACATAGATTAGGCCATAATCGACAAATGTGGGTCCGATGAGAATTGCTTCATTAGACAATGTCATTAGGATTTCTACTAAAACTTGTTGCTTACTTGTTCCATGTGAAATTTTTGATTCATTTGAAAAGTACTTACATATAATTCCAAAAATCATCATGCTATAATTTTTTCAAGAAACAACGTAAGAGTTAACCTATACTACCTATCACAGGTGAGGCAGGATTTGAGGGGCTCGTGGCTTAGTGGTAACCGAGTTGGTTAACACATTGCAAAGTTAAGCAATGCTAGCCAGATTAGTCTTAGCATGGGTTAGCATTGTTAACACATTGAGACCTCTCCATGCCTCGGAGAGAGGTCCCGCTTGCTATACGAACATCTGTGGCAGTCGTTACGGGTAGTTGGAGTCCTAAATAGACTGCCAACTTTTTTTTTTTACGTGGGGAATGCTGTTACTCACGGCACCTCCGGCTACGGGGCGATAGCCGGAGATCGTGTGTGGGACTCTCCCATCCAGGCGGATGGGCATACCCACTAAACCCCACAGTGCGCCATGCTCTGCGCCTTGTCGGGGGGGCCTGAAACTATGCGAGAATACTTCTATGGCGACCCCCCCTAGCGCGTGCCCACTAAGGTGGGCACCACACCTTTGAAACTCTCGTTTGGGCGACGTCCAGGCATAGATGGACGTCGTCCCCTTCGCGGGTGGTTAGACCAGCGGGTGGAGGGCTGTCCCCGTCCCTCACACCCGCAGCCACGCTCAGGGCGGCATGAGGCGCAATTACTCGCGCTTCCGCCGCCCGGCTCGCCGGCGGCGGTTTGGATCAGCAAGGGGATCTCCCTCCCTGATCCGCTCCGCGCCTTCCTTCCGCGAAATGATGTCCTCGCAGAAGGTTGCGACCGCGGTGAAATTCCTGTCGCTGGCGACCATAGACCGGATGATGGCCGCCAGCGAAAGGTCACTCCCTATAACTGCAGTGAGGGCCCGGCGCTGCGACTCCCAGGCCGGACAGACTCCAAGCGTGTGCTGCGCCGTGTCCTCACTGCAGACGCAGTGGTGGCAGGCGGGACTCGATTCCCTCCTAGCGACCTTGAACAGGTACCTTGCGAAGCATCCGTGCCCGGAAAGCACCTGCGTCAGTCGGAAGGAAAGGGTCCCGTGCTGCCGCCCTGCCCACTCGATAATAACCGGCTGGAGCGCCTCCACGGCGACAAAACCAGCGCGTGGAGCCTCCAGCCGAGTCAACCACCTCAGCAAAATCTCCGAGCGGGCGGCTTCACGCTACCCGCGAATCTCCTCGAGCGGAGGCCGACTGCCACCATCCGCCCAGTACGCTATCGTTCGTTGATACACTTCGGCGAGCACTTCCGCCTCCAAGTCCCACGGGGGTGTTCCGGCCAACGCGCAGGCCACCTCCGTCGATACGATACGGTAACCACGTATGACCTTGACCGCCATAACCCTCTGAGGGCGCCACAGGCGGGCCCTATTCTCGGCGGTCAAGGCCGCCGCCCACACTGGTGCGCCGTATAGCCCCATTGACCGGACAACCCCCGTGTACAGCCGACTGCAAGCGACGCTGGGTCTCCCCAGGTTGGGCAAGAGCTGACCAAGGGCAGGCGCAACGCCTACAAGCCCCACCTCCCGTCCAGAGTTAGGCCCAGATACCTCATCTGGGCCTTGATCGGTACGGGGACCGAGCGGACCTCGATCGAGGTGCCGCGGGGTGGACCGCGATGGGGCCCATGAAACAACAGGGCCTCCATCTTGTTCGGGGCCACCCATAAACCGAGCGCCTCGATGCGCACGACCACCTGGGCTAGTCCCCTGGTGGCCAAGCGTGCTGCCTCTCGATCCCCCGGAGGCTGTGACAAGCGTATCGTCTGCATAGCAGATTACGCCCAGCCCCTGGGGGAAGACACCAGGAAGGACCCAGTCGTACCCGTAGTTCCACAGGAGCAGTCCGAGTACCGAGCCCTGTGTGACGCCGCACGACATGGCCCGACGTTGCAGCACTCCGTCTCGGTCCTCGTACAGAACACTCCTGTCCTGCAAATAGTCTGCCACTAGCCGCCTCAGGTAAAGGGGCACCCCATGATACTGGAGGGCCTCCCTGATGCAGCTGAATGGCAGACTATTAAAGGCGTTGGCGATGTCCAAGGACACTGCCAGCACCACGCCACCACAGCTCACTACCTCTTCGGTCACGGCCGTCAGGCGCATAACGGCATCGATCGTTGAACTCCCAGCTCTAAAACCGAACTGGGCGTCCGACAGATCAGGGCCGACCTCGCATAGATACCGAACGAGACGGGAAGCCAGAATTTCCTCTAGCAGCTTACTCGCCTCATCCAGCAACACGATGGGCCTGTAGGCCGAGACCGAGTCGGTAGGCCGTCCCGGTTTCGCCAAGAGTACCAGCTTCCCCGCGTTTCCAGCACTCGGGGAACCGTCCGCACGCCAGGCTCGCGTCGAATAGTCCCCTGAGGCGATCTTCCAAGTAGTTGAGGGTCAGGGCCAAGACCTTGGCAGGTATGCCGTCCGGCCCAGGGGCGGTGTTCTTTGAACGACTTCTAAGAACAGCCGCCCCGAAATCTACCTCCGTGGCGGAAGAATCTTCTTTTTTTTTTTTTTTTTAGGACACGTCAATTTGTCTTCACCTCGCCTGATGGTAAGCTGAAGGTAAAGTCTCTGGAAAGAGGGTCACCACATACACGTACCATGTTAACAATGGTGGCACTTAGCTTGACGGCCTCATCAGAAGAGGATTGTCGTCGCAGCACCGCGGATCGTAACACCCACCGGTCCCACTAGTGCTGCGACCACAATCCCCCTGCCCGGCTATGCACTTGCTGACCCCTGAACGCAATCAAACCGAAATTGGATTACTATGAAGGCTATCCTCCTCGTCAGCACCTCCATCTTCGGCAAGTGGTGCCATGGATGGGGGCGTGTGTTCCGCCCGTTCCGGAATAGACCCTCAACGACTTCCGCGAGGAAGCTGGGCTGGAGAGCCTCAATAAGGGGTGGGGGGCCTGCGCGCAGAACTTGTTCTGCACCGCACGATACGGGCGACCCCAGGGGTCACGATTGAGACTCTCCAGCATCTCCTCTCATAGACTGACAACTGGTCTAACTACAAAACTTCGATATCGCCAATGAATTTTGGAGGTTAGGTGGCAATCGCGAAAAATGTCGATGTTCGGCCGCTCCGTAGATAAGTATCCGTAGATAAAAGCCGACCCCCACTGCGGTGGATAAAGTCTCGGAGGATAATAATGACAGATGATGTAGGATTTAACTGATTTGGTCATTGTGATAGTTATGTAAATGAGGCTTTCGAAGAGTTTTAATTATTGCCTAAGTTTCAGTTTTGTGTCATTATCAAACTCATATTTATATGGGTCTCGGGTTTCTCTATAGATTTGTGACGTAAAATAAGTTATGAAGCTGTGATCGATACACCATAACATTACCATTTCATAAACTATTTTAACGGATATTATCACGATTTATTTAGCGTTATTTTATTATTTACGCTGTTCCTTGGTTGCTTTTCAGTAGCCATGGTCACGGGCGATCAATGTACGCACATATTCGCATAAACTTCCGTCAAATGTATGAATATTCAACAGCTTCGCATAACCAGTTCTACTCTTAAAAATAGCGATATATTCTTATGAAGTATTAATATCATAAGCCTTGGAATTTAAATAATTATTATG
Source organism: Cybosia mesomella (assembly GCA_946251805.1). Taxonomy (NCBI): domain Eukaryota; kingdom Metazoa; phylum Arthropoda; class Insecta; order Lepidoptera; family Erebidae; genus Cybosia; species Cybosia mesomella. The sequence continues at coordinate 18,585,272 of OX276390.1, read as the reverse complement.
ACTTGCTTATGCTAAATCTTATGTATAATACCTTCCATAGAAGTCATCTATACATATAATAAAATCGTAACGAGGTGAAAACTGTACATTAAATATTTTTCCAAACCAATAATTGATATGTGTTCTAGGAGCGATACCGATGGCAAAAATTTAGATTTTTAGGATTTTTGACTGTTTGTCTGCTTTTAATTATAGATGACCGAGCATCACTTGACACCGCTAAACAGATTTGGCTGATATTTTGCATGAAAATTCTTCTAGGGCATAGTTATAAACTGCGCTATATACCATCACGCTAGATATGATAGAGCAGTAGAGCAAAATCGGTCTTAACTATTATTGATGACTACTACTACTACTAGTACTACTTTATTATTATAAGGTAGGTTTTTACGAAATTTTGTAGTTCAGCAGAACTCAGACATGGTCAAAATCCGAATTATAACTCATCACGCTATACCTTAAAGGTAATGAGCAAGTAAAATGTAGAATCTCGAAACTCCAAAGAATTACACACGTATAAAAGATAGTTGATTAGGAACGCATAAACGCATTGTATTGTGAATTTCATCACGCTATTATATTAAGGAATCGGGCACAATTGATTACGATGTTACATATTTCTGTATCTATTTCGAACGAGCTGTCAGTGTAATACGAGTGTACAACATAAGGCCCATTAATGCGAGGGTATTCGACGACTTTAGGTATTTTTGGCATAAGGGCACGCCGCAATAGCGGCGGTAAGGCCCATCATGGAGGATTGGCTGGAGAGGCGACACGGAAGCCTCTCCTACCGACTGACGCAGGTGATCTCAGGGAAGGGGTGCTTCGGGGACCACCTGCATCGGATCAGGAAGGAGCCAACGCCTGAGTGTCATCACTGCGACGCGAGCGAGGACTCAGGGCTGCACACGCTGGCGGACTGCCCGGCGTGGGAGGCGCCGAGGCGTGACCTCGTGGCAGCCATCGGGGTGGGAGTCCTCTCGCTCGGCAGCATGATTGCGGCAATGGTGCGGAGCGCGAGCGCGTGGGCCGCCGCCGCCTCCTTCTGCGAGCATGTAATGCTCGCGAAGGAGGTGGCGGAGCGCGCCCGGGAGAGACTTAGAACTCTCCCGGTCCGCCGAGCCCGCAACTTGCTCGCCGCGCGTCGCAGCCAACTCAGGCGCCGGAGGTCGCTTAACGACCTCCGTCCTCCATGAGCGCAGGCCTGGGGGTGGCGGGTGAGGCCACCTGTCACCCCAGCAGAAGCAGGCCGGGACGGTGGGGCGACTAGCGCCCCTCCCCCAAACCGGGGCAAGACGGGGACACCGTGGTTCCCAAACCCGAGGGGGCCATCTCGAAACCGGAGATGGCCCAGGGTCAGTCGGGGTGCGAGGGATATGCTCTATGGGCAACCTTACACCCTGGCGTCTGTAGACCCGAGACGGCGTGCGGTTTTAGTCGGTTCAAGCCCGACATAAGCGCCCCCGCTGGCACGCGGGGGGGTATCCGAAGGGATTTCCGCACGATAAAAAAAAAAAAAAAGGTATTTTTGGCATAGTAAAGTTGCCACTTTACGCCACAGCGAGGCGCTGTTAGTCCGCGTCCCGTGTTTCGCGTCAATATACAGAAAAACAACGAAGGTTAACTTAAGGTTGTGTTGTAGTATCAACACAAATAATGACGCAACTACTATTTACATAGAAGATCTTCTAGTTGCACTTTAGATAAAGGGAATAAAGCATATAATAATTATAATATTATAATATAGCTATCAGAACCAAACTATGAAAAAGAGCAATAGAAGAGTAGACTCGGGCGGACTTCGGGCTGCTGCAAGATCTTAATGGGGCCCCATATACCCATAGGAGCCCCTAAACAGATGGGGGGCCATACACTAATGGGCCCCTAGACACGTATGGGGCCCTTACACCCATGGGGCCCATATACGCCCGTGGGGCCCAATACATCTGCGGGTGCCGCTACCGCTGTGCATCTGCCGCAAACTGACACACGTCCTGCCTCTAACACGTTCCGCTCGGGACAGATTGACTCACCGAACGCGTCCTATAGATAGAAAACGTAGGTATTTTGAGTTTTCATGGTAGAATTCAGAATTTTTGAAAATTTTGATAACCGTTTTTCAATCTCCTATCAATGACCAACATTTTAGTTTCATTTTTATTTTTCTAACCTGAACATAACTAAAATAAAACTAGAATCCGTTTTTGGTTAACAAAATTTTGCTTTTTGAGCGGAAAGTAAAGTCATTGTGTATCGGTTACCCGAAAATACTAATTTGACTAGCCTAGAATAACATATTTGATTTTCAGAAAAACAGAAACAGAAACAGTGACTTCTCATTTTCGAAAAATCCTTATCTAAAAACACCATTCCTCAGGTACCCCTTACAGGTACCCTTTAAATAAAATAATACTTATATGTTAGTATCGAGACTGCAGAAATAAACATTCTTTGATTTGTTCCGAACTTAACACGTACGAAGTTGCGGGCAACAGCTAGTTCATAACTAAAATAGAACTAATATTGAATTCTTTTTCACCAAGTACTTTGACCACGTATCTAATGAAAAAATCCGTTCCCGCAGGGGGAACGCACAGGTAGATTTCGTGAAGCAATTAATATTATTTTATATAGAGAACTACGGACTTTAAATAGTTTAATTTTTTTTCTCGAAAACGGTAACTTTTAGCGAAAAACTTTTCAGATATTTATTTTAGACTTAAAAATGGCCTATCGATTAAAAATGTTTCCGACAGCAACAATGTTCACCGGTTAGAAGTAATGATTTTTTTCCCGAAAAATTTTGGTTTTTCCCCCCTCCACTTTTAGTTAAAGTTTTAATCTTATAGGTTTATAATTAAAAGTTGTTGGTATTCATATATACTATGGGATAAAATTAGAACGGTTCGAATATCTTTCATGGAACGTGAAATTTTGAGGAAAAACTGATTTCACAAAAAGTGAGGCCCTACCGTCCCCTTAGGCCGGATTCCACCCGTTCACGAACTTAAACTAAGTTTACACCCAAGCGATCGGGGCAAAAATGCGACCGTGAGAGTGCCGCAAATTTTGGGAAGTGGAACCATACATACATATATATATATATATATATAAACTTTTTGACCAGTGGTCATTTCGGACTCAGGGGGTCATAACTAGACTTCCTATGAAGAATTTTTTTTTAAATTCGACAGTAGTCAAGAAACCAATAGGTAGATCGATTTCATCGAAATCTACCTAAAATAATATTACAAAGCCTATTATTTAAATTCGATTGGAAAACAGTACTAAAATATAAGTATAACAACGACTTTAAGGCATTCTCGTAATGAATTTTGGTATTGTACAGGACAGCATCGTAAGACTACCCTTATTTGTAATAATCGGCCCAGGCAGCCTAGTGGCAATTTGCGCTTGAGAGGTCAGGAGTTCCAACTCAAACCATTACATTACCGAAATGAACCCACTTCTAAATCAAGCAGGAAGTGTTCGCGTCAATTAAAAAAATACCTTCATGATTCCAAATATTTGTATTTTATTAACAGACAAAACTCCTTAGATACTGGCTCATGATAAAAAAATACGGACATTGATAATATAAATTTTCTGTATCATAATTGACTTCATTAATCGTATAATCAAATGGCTCAATGTTATCAAACCGCAGGTTAATCTAAATAAAAAAAATATTCAATAAATACCAGAGATTATACAAAGATTTAAGAGTGAATTACAAATAATAGTTACAAAAAAAATGTTTTAAGAGTTTTTTTAGGTGTGTAACAAAATAATTCTATACTGTCTTTTCATATCTAAGCACATCGTTAAACCCTTGGTGAAAAATAAGCAGTGCACAACGGATACGTTTCTTCCGCCCTCAACCAACCGTATTTCTTATTTTATAGCTGGACCCCACAGGAATGTAAAAGCTTCTCTAGCTCAAAAAACTGTATACGACCAAAAAATAGGTCATACTATTTAGTGCACCAATTTGAATAGAACGAATTCAAATCGTACCAAAATTACTCTCTAACTGTATGGAATCATTTTAGTGCAATTCAAATTTTCTGCGCTAAATAGCATGTACCATAAAGTGTGTGTGTAGCTCTAGTAAGGCTACGAAGATATCAAATATTGTATGAAAATCACATGTTATTTCTCAATGTCATAATCAAACAGTACTTATTTGATTTAGATAAATTACTATCAAGTTATCAGTCATTACACTCTCGAGCAAAAGTCAGCTTTGATTGGCATTGAAGTGGTTCACATTAAGAATCTTCTAAGAGAAAATCTTAGACAGATTATTCTACTTATGTAAGTACTGCTTGTATATTGATATGTATTCTTTAAATTAACTAGTCCTAGAGTGGAGACCGCAAATTAGCAATGGATGGCCCACCATAGGCCGTCGTCTGTCAGTTCATCTGGCTGAGGGGTGTCCTAACACCCCCAGCCAGATGAACTGACAGACGAACTGAAGAACGTAGCTAGGACAGACAATTCTGCTTACATTTACTAATAAGCTTGGCACACGAAGCCGGTAGTAAGTTTAAAATTAAGCAAAGATTCAATATACATTTGTTGTCTCTCATTTAATAGATTGACTTTTTTGCAAAAAAAAAAGTCAAATTTAATAAAAGACACGCGTTTTTGGGTTTGGCTTCATTTTAAACCTCATAACACTGCCTATGCCCTTCATCACAATGCCTATGAAAAAGTTAATTATGATTATATAAAATGAACAAACGCGAACCATGGTGTTAAGACTACAGCTTAGTAGCTAATTAACTAGTTGTCTTCCATACAACATGGCATTTTGTTAACGAGAAAACAAATTAAATTATTAATACTGCATGTGGTTCTCATGTAATATGTATGTGTCTACATAAAGTAGGGCGTCGGTGGTTCGACGAAGCGCTGCACGTTTCACTTTTAAATAAAACTGCTCTTACAATATTTTTTAATATAATTTCAAATTACGCACGCGAAGATGCAAGTTAAACGAAAACATGTGTAACACGTTGCTGGTTTCAAAATTTAATTCCAGCATCTGCAAGTTCGGCAGAAAGAAAGCAGGATTCACGTGAATCAAGCCCCTAGTTTGTTTTTGCCTCGGAAAGTTTTATAGGCAGGAAATATATATAAGGATTAATATCCGAGTGACCGAGCTTTGCTAGGATTTTTTTCGACGTTTTCAAAAAATGAAACCTAGCTATATCAATTTATAGTCCCCGAAACCCCTGTATACTAAATTGCTCGTTTAAAGGTATAATAGATGATGGAATGACAGCATCAAGCTAAAATAGTTACTTTTTCACAATTTTAATCGCCAAATACTACACTCGCAAGAAGAGATGGGATTACCCTGGTATTTCAAGCACTGCAACGGGAACCACCTGGCTTTTGCCACATGGCACACACCGCGAACACTATCATTATATCGGCAATGTTTGCAAATCAGCCCTGCCCAGCACTTAGCACCTTAGTTCTGAGTTTAATAAATATCAGGAGGAGAACTAGGCAAGTGTGTCACTTCCTCCGTCAAATATTAAACTCAGATGTCATAAAATTACGCTCGGATATGATATGTTAAATTGTTATTACACAACAGTTATGACGTGTTTAGTTACACTTCTGTTGTAAGAATATCTGTACAAATAAATAAAATTGAAGTGTCTGTTTGTAATATTAAAGTACCAGCTTTTTAATGATTTCATTCTACCTATATCTAGCCTACTTTTATTTTAGAAAAAAAGTAGGTATTATAAATAAACCGCGTAAAACAATAAAACGCAGATTGAAGTCCACTCGGACGAAGTCCTAGGATAAATATAATTTCTTTAGAAACAATCTAAAGAATTTGTTATTTTAAAAATTGTGTTAAGTAGAAACATAAGCAATCTGTATCTTGAAGTACGTCCAAAGAAAAGTCTAGTTATTTTATAGAAAAAAAATTGAATGTGGGTTTAATTTATCATGAAGATTATCTTTCATTTCCAAATATCTTATCATACGTTAAGGGCAGTGGAGCGCTTTTTATATGGCTAGCTGAATGTTGGTGCGTAATATCAGTCGATCACTTATAGCACAGAATACTGCTATCAGTATACTTACTGTGCTTATAAAGTGTTTGCATTTGGGTGGTTATAATGCTCTTGTGTATATTCCTAAAGAGTAAGCACGATTGCAAGCTACACAACCATACATACAATGTTTTTTGTATATTACTTTCTATCATAGAACTTTATCACTGACTGATTACTGGTACTATCAATTATCGTCATCAGCATTACCATTACAGCCTAGTTCCAGTTGTATCTCTCTCCTACTCGTTTTCTTGGTATGCCCACGTAGGGCACTCCACCAACGTGTGGAGCGCCGAGTCTTCGCCAGGATCCTCGCACTGCGGCGTTGTCTCCCGGTGGATGTGCCATATATACTTACCGAAGCACCCGTGTCCGTTAAATATCTGGCACATCCGGTAGGAGGGGTCACCGAGGTGCGTCTCCAACCACTCCTTCATGATCGGCCTCACCACCGCAAGGGTGGATTCCCCCCACCTTGGATGCTCAAGTCGCACTCGCCATGTCTCCATGAGTTCCCGGCGGAGCGGAACCGCTGAGCCCTGATTTCTAGGGGGTTCCGGCCTATGGCCCCGCTCCAGCGCCCCCTTGCGCCTTTAGTACAACGACGCAAAGGTCTCGCTTCCAGGTCCTGGAGAGGGGTCCCGGCTAGGTGACATGCCACCTCGACGGAGATCGTGCGATACCCCCTGATGACTCTGACGTTCATCGCTATTAACGGGCTGTTTAGAACAGCCACGTTGCGAGCCGCCAGAGTCTCCGCCCATACGGGGGCCCCGATAATGCCCTAATGGGGGGGGGGGCGATGGGGACCATGCTACGCACGACCCCCAGGTACAGTCTCCTAGTGGGGGCGATGGGTCCCTTAACGTTGGGCATCAGACGCGATAGCGCGGCTGCAGCCCCCCTCAATTTCGGAACCAGACTTCGGATATGTGGTCCGAAGTCCCATCGGCTATCGAGTACGAGCCCAAGGTACTTCATCGTGGGCTCGATGCCGATGCTTACGCCCCCTACGGTTATGCTGGTTCCCGCAGGTGGCCCCCTCCGAGGCCCGTGAAAACACATAGCCTCGGATTTGGGGAGAGCCACCTCGAGTCCCAACCGCCGTATTCGACCCACGACTTGAGCAACCCCTGTCGTAGCCTTTAGTGCACCATCACATGTGTTATGCTGACGCCCTCAAGCAACGAACCGCGCAACACCCAATCGTATCTGATGTTCCACAGGAGTGGCACTAGGACCGACCCCTGTGGAACACCACACGATACTTCTCGCCGCCCTGGCCCTAGCCACCTCAGGTAAACTATGGCCCTCTCGGATAGGTATGCCCCGACAATGCGGCGGAGGTAAGTAGACACTCCATGATACACGAGCGCCTCCCTAACGCAGCTCCAGGGTAGGGTGTTGAAGGCGTTGGCGATGTCCAGAGACACCGCCACCACCACTGTACCCCGCGAGACTACTTCCTCCGCCAGGCGCCTAACGCGCATGATCGCTTCCACGGTGGAGCGCCCCCGGCGGAAACCGAACTGGTTGTCCACCAGATCGGGCCCCACGTTCGTGAGATGCTCGACGAGGCGCTCTGCAATAATCCGCTCAAAGAGCTTGCACTCCTCGTCGAACAACACGGTCGGCCGGTAACAGGGTGGCTGATCCGCCGGCCGCCCCGCCTTCAGGAAAAGGAGCAGTTTCCCCGTCTTCCTCGCCTTTGGAAACTGGCCCCTTTCGAGGCATGCGCTAAAGAGCGCCACCAGTCGAGACCCTAGTTCCTTAAAGGGCCGGGACCCATGCTCGGCCTGGAATGCCGTCGCGTCCGGAGGCAGTGCAATTCAGAGCTTTAAGCCAAAGTACTGCTACCCCTAGCTCACTCTCCTTGACTTCGGGCACATGGCTCTCGCTATTATCAGCGTCAGGCGCCTGAGGCGGAGCCATACGCGGAGGAACATGATCCTCCGCTCTCGCTGGGAACAGGGAGCCCAGGATCCAGCCGGAGCGGTTGGAGGCTCTGGGTCTGTAGGGGCGCCTTTGGGCGGATTTTACCCCTGACCGCATGGGATCTGCTCCAAAGACTCCAGCAGCTCTTCGCGGGCCCGCCGTTTGGCCTGCTTTATGGCTACCTGGAGGGTCCTCTTGGCCCCATTGTTTACTTCATATAGCTCCGGCTTTCGGGCTGCCGCATCGTCTGGGCGGTGATGCCTTCGGCGTTCTTGGTATGCCTAACTTGACTTTTACGGGAGCGACAGCGATAACCTAAAGCGTGGGCCAGAATTTCGTCCATTAATCAGCAGTTGAACTGGCTAGCAGGTGAGGTTAGTTTGGGCCCCGTAGATCTTGTTAGGGTACTCACACACCCATAGATTACTGGGTCTATCACTGTCTGTATATTTCTAGCCACTTGGTTCTAGTCCGTCTAGGAGAGTTGTAACGTAGATTTCAAGGTTTTATTTTAATAAAATTTTAGTAAGATTTACTATAATTTTTAGTATTCTTTTGTACTCTATGTTGCATAATTAACGCAAATCAATAAAATCCCTAACTGAACGAGATTAAGTCTATAAAACCAGCCATCATTCACTAGATTAACGTGTCAATCTTTTACGAGAGGTCACCTGGCACCCCGGTGCACGTGTTCTGGGGTTCTCTGCGTGGGCTTCGCACCATCAGTGTGGTTGTGAGGCACAATAGCGGGAGCCCTGAGTACGCACACCTGCTCACCACCTGCAGTGTATCAGCTAAGTGATTTTACCATTTGAGCACCGGACCAAGTCAACACCACCACAGAATGACTATTGACTCACTTCCCTGTGCTAACCTATATTTACTCGTATATAAATTTTATGTAACGACATTATCTTTAAAATATATGATTGTATTTCGATGTAAATCAATCTTTTTACTAAGCTATCGAGCTAGACCTCATAGGCAATTAATATTAATTTATTACAGATACAGATTGCACTTTAACTTACATTCAATTTCTCTCTTTTTATCACAATCAAGAAACTAACTTTATACGTTACAGAGTGTCTAAGATTTACAGCTATTAACTCATTAGTGCTCAGTCACTTGGACTAACAATTGATATTATATAAAACAAAATCGTATTATTGATGAATGCGATGAACTCGAGAACTGTTACGCCGATTTTCATGAACTTTGATTTTGAGATTTGTCTCCTAATTCTCACGGTTACCCACTGCAGGCTCGAGTGGGGTTAGTTATGTCAGACTCGAACAGTCAGTCGAAGTCAAGTCGAAGTCCCTCGCACCCAGACTGACCCTGGACCATCTACGGCTTTGAGATGGCTCCTTCTGAATACTCTGCCTATACTATAAGCACAGTATCCCGAGGATATATATATATAGCAATTAGGATAATTAAAAAAGAAATGAGACAGTCACGTCATGTTGCCTACAACATAACGTGATAATGTAGCCAAAATTCTGAATTGCCGGGTCAGCTAGTTACTTATAAATGAATAAAAGTGGTTACTGCGTTGCTAAAAAATATTCGGAATTTAGTAGCCTCGGGTTGTAGAACAGGTTTTTACAACCTGAGAGGTGATAGACTATAGACCTAGTCCGGGGTTATTTGTTATACAACCTCCTTAAGAAATGATAACGACTAGCCTGAGGGAAGGGGGGGGGGGGGGATCATGACCCCATAATTCTCTTTCTATGACCGTCTCCGGCAATAGACTAAAACGGCACTTTTCCCGACGGTTATAATGCAAACGTTGTTATAAGAATGAGGTTTGGAACGACGATTAGTGTCTCTGCATTAATTCTTAAACAGTGGCACCTGTAACACTGATCAGCAAAGGATAAATACTAACTGTATATAAGCTGCGACGAAGAAAATCTTTGTAATATATATATATGTATAACACAGATGGACTATTACTGGTGGCAAATCCATGCATCACTCGGTTACCAGGTAAAAGAAGACGTGTACCTTGTCTTGTGTACCGACTCGAGCCTCTCCCTCGCATTTTGATGGGTGTTCGGTCTCACGTTATATGAAGGAACTTTCCTCAATGTATCGTGAGATTTACGTGACATATGTTCAATTATTATTTCTTCTATGATTAATATAGTGTTTTCCTGGAATGATCCATACTACAAGGAAATGACAGGTTATAATTCGTTTCCGCATAAAAGATGAAACCGAAGCCATATGTTTATTGAATATTTGTGAGTACATAATATAGGTATTATAATTTGGTTGTAAAAGACCCCATCAAGATCTTCGGGGCCCAAGCCAACCTTACATGTAAGCTTGCTCTGCTGATAGATGGACGAGGCTCTGGCACAGACTTTTTCTCGGTGTTGGGTAGTCAGACGGCAGTTCTTCCCATAAAAGTCATACATACATACATAAACTCACGCCTATATCCCCGAAGGGGTAGGCAGAGGTGCTAGCACCCACATTTCGCCAGTTTATGTTTAGGTCCTATTAAGGTGGCGAGCCTATTACCATTAACCGGGCACTTATAAACCTGCGATAAATACACACATAACTTCGAAAAGCATCGAAAAGTCATTGGTGTGTGCCATGGTAAAACCTGGGATCGAACCCGAGACCTCGTCTCAGCAGTCCATTACCCATACCACTAGGCTACCGCGGTTCATTCACAAGTAATTTACAAGTTTATATAGTACAGATGGATAGATTTTAGAGTTAAGGTGGTCGGTAACTTACAAATCTTGCAATGTGTTAGCTAATACGAGTGTACCATAATTCTTTTTTCTCTTTAGGAAACCTCCGCCTCCGATTACCACAAAGGGTACAACAAAAGTCAATATATACAATTCGGAATTTTTCTAAAGGTAGCAGTTAACAGTAACCATTCATGCCCCTCACCGGTCACGGGTATTGCTTGACCGAAGGTGGTCAGGGTTAGAGTGAACCTACCATCTTTGGTTTTGCTTACTATCATTCATAGTAGAACTGACAATAGCTGTTGATGAATCGCTTTTTTTTTTCATCAAATCCATACGTGTGTGGTATCTATGGATAGGTCTTTAAAAATGATATTGAGGTTTCTAATATAATTTTTTTCTAAACTGGATAGTTTGCGCGAGAGACACTTCCACAGTGGTAAAATGTGTGTGTGTCCCCCCCCCTGTAACTTCTAAAATAAGAGAATGATAAAACTAAAAAAATATATGATGTACATTACCATGTAAACTCCCAACGATAATTGGTTTGAACGAGATCTAGTAAGTAGTTTTTTTTTAATACGTCATAAATGGTAAACTGCAATTTACTTTTCATATAATCAACTCAAATATAAAAACTAGGTCTGCAAGGCGAATCACTGCTTGCAATGTTGAGCTTAGTGAGACATCGTGAATCAGATTTTGAAAATTTTGAACAGTGATCATTCCTCCGTGGTAAGTCCGATTTTGAAAATTCTTTTTGAAAGTCACAACTCTGGACATGCTTTCTGAGCGTATAATGGTCACAGTGTCTCGAGCGGTTATTATGTAATTCCATTTGGAATTTTTTTAACGGTGATCATTCCTCTGTGGTAGCATTAATTTTTTCAAAATATATCCATAAACCTTCCTCTGATTGACCTCTTTAATCATGCCAAATTTGGTTCTGATTGGATTAGTAGTTTAGGAGGAGACCTGTGACAAAGAAAATCCAGAAGTCTGATATGAGGAGCTTTCGCTCGACTTCGTCTCACTCAGCTCAATTAAAAAAGAAACATTATTATGTTACTTGCTGCTACGGAACCCTTAATGGGCGAGTCCGACTCGCACTTGGCCGCTTTTTTTTTCACGGTTTGTGCCAGTCCTCAAGTATTTTTTTTAATCAAACTTTTAAATTTTTAGTCTTTAGTCATGTCATGTCAATATATATACACTTAATTATATTAATCAAATAACCCGCCCCTGACCGCTCCCGGCGCAAAAGTGCCCATCACACTCGCCGCGTTTCCACACTGGATTGCGATGGCCAGCCTCTGCACCAGAAACGATCCGGAACGGGAGTCAGCAGTCGTCTCTATAAGTTTTTTCCCTATTTCCCCTACGAGGCTTTTGGCCTCCCCGCTCCAATACCCCAGGGTCTCCACCGCTACCGGGACGAAGTGGTAAAGCGGCTCCAAGTCGGCGTACTTAAGGGTCTTCCTTACGCTGGCATCCTCCGCGGCGGCAGACGGAGAGTGCGACTGAGGTGGCTGGTAGCTACAGTGTTAACGCAACTTGCATCCCAAATTAGACACTTGCCGTTCTTCCACGGCACCAAAGTCAGACCGCCCGGCCTCTTACCGTCCGACCTGCTTAGACCGGGAGTCTCCAGCACGCAGGGCACGCTGGCCGATATGAGGGTTCGACGGATGATGGCATTCAGAGCGTGATGTCGCGGGAACCTCCCAGTGCACCGCCGACAACTCAAAGCGTGATGACCATCCGCCTCCACCATGGAACCGCAGGTGCATACATGAGGTTCGCACACCTGGCATCCCAAGCGGAAAGCCACCGCCATACGCAGAGAATCATCATCGAGTAGGGTGCCCAAATGAGGCGAAGGTAAAGCTTGTAACCACGCTCCAGCCTCAGGTTGCGACATAGCTCGCAGTCTAGCCTTATCGGCCTGGAGCCTGGAGCCGCTTCACCCTCACATCATCCCACGCCCGCTGAAGGTGCATGTCCTCCGGGATAGATGCACCCGTGTAGAGGACCGACCAGTGGGACAGTCGCCCCCATAAAAGCCATAATAGCCCAGTGTTAGGTGCAATCGGCATCGTAATCAACCGTCGGAAAAGAAAATAATATTCAAAACGACAGCTCATGAGACGCGGTCGATTTGAATTTTTTTAGGCGGCAGCTACTTAACTGTCAAACACAGCGTTTCATTCATTCTTACGCCGCGCCGGCATCGATTATCAATGGGGCGGTACAAAATGGCCGTCGACCTTGACCAGCGCAACATTTCGACGGCTGTGATATCGACGACACTTGGGCGGTAGGCCCACAGGTCGACACAGCATCCGACGCGAAAGGGATGATTCCCACGTCACCATTAAAACTGAGTAGTGTAGTGACGATGTTTGCAACCCCATGGGCAGATGCCAGGGAAGCTGGCAGACCCACATCACATGCGCGACGCACCCCAAGACCGCCACATCGGATGGGCAGAGCCGTGTTCCAGTGGAGCCAGGTTCCTCTGGGTATCATTTAAGGAGACATTGAGGACCGACTCCACCACCGTTTTCAAGGAATCATCGAAAGACACCACTTCCTCGGGATAAAGCCAAGTTGGTGTGGTCCGTAATAAGTATGTCATCTTTGGCAGAGCGAAGCACATGCGTAATAATATAATCAAAATATAAAATTAGAAGGAGAAACTTCCTTGAGGTCAGGGAGAATAGAATGGAAACAAGAAAAGTGTGTTCGAGCTTCAATCCCACAGGGAAAGAACTCGCATTTCGTGGGATTCACCTCCAGACCCAGGTCTCTAAGGCTAAGAACCAACAACTTTAGATCCTGTAGCACGTCTTCCGGTTTGCCCCCGATAGTGCCATCGTCCAGGTACCAGATTTTAAGAGCTGATTTAAGGTTTCGAACCGCCTTAAGTATAGTCATGCTGAACACAAGCGGACTGAGTGGATCTCCCTGTTGGGCTCCCACTTTTGAAAGGATTAGGTTATTGTCCATGAAAAGGTTGGAAGGAAGTCTGTAGACCTGGTGAAGAAAAGGGTAGAGAGACGGAATATGCTCCTTGACCTCACTCAACAGAACGTCTCGCTCCAGGGTGTTAAACGCGTTGCGAATATCCAGTTTCAATACTATCGATCCTTCGTTCTTCGGATCCATAGCAAATGCTCGCGTGGCGTGGATTGTGGCTTCACATCCCAGGCGTGTCCCAAAACCCAATTGGTGTGGCTGTAGGTATCTGGCCATATCCTCTTTAACACCCCGACACGCCATTTTGGCAGTCAAGCGGCGAAAAATACTACCGACCGCTATAGGTCTTAAACCGCCATCTTTTTTAGCCAGGGCAAAGAGGGAGGCCCCATACAGATATGTACACACAATGGGGTTCAACTGACCACACAGCAAAAAGTTTACCAAGCTGGTCAAACATCCCAAGAGACGCCTACCATTATCTCCTGCCGACACAAATGTTAACTCCTTTAGATACCCTGGCCGGATCCCATCCAAGCCCACCGCCGACCCTGCATAAAGAGAACCCAGTGCCGAACTGACGTCCTCCACCGTGACCGTTACCGCAGTACACGGCAAACCCGGATCAGGAGGGAAATTGAGAGTGCGCGAGGGAAACGGGTGCTTAATTTCTAATGCAGCCAGTGTGTCGAGACCCCGCTGTGCGAAGGAATCGTCGGACATCAAAAGACGAACGGCACCTCTCAAATCCCCCTCAGACTTTGGATTCGATATTTTTCCTAATAGAGCGAGAAGTGCTAACTGACGTCGACGCAGCCACTTCAATATCATCACAATGACATGACGATAAAACGTTGGCTTTGACCTTTGAAGTCATGTTTCCGGGCGATTCCCTCGCGGGTACCCTAAGAGCCGAATACGCAAAGGTAAGGAGAGCACCCCACTCATCCACACCATTGTAAGCGACACACGATTCTAAAATATCACACAGCTTACCAGCCGCCTGATTTCGAGCACCTTTAGGAATGAGCCTGAGAACCGGTGTACTTCCCCTCAAGGAAGCAAGCTTGTCCAACAAATTAGTAGTAGATGGTGGAGCTGGCGGCACCCGACCCACACACGTAGCGGCACCTGTCTCGGCCAAAGAAACCCGCGAGACCGCGTCCAAATGTAGCAACCGTTTGTGCATACGCCGAATATGCTGAAGACGAAGTGGTAAGTCCAGAAGCGTAAAGGAGGTGCCTTAGAAACAGTTTTTGTGTATCAAACGCTAAAATGCTTGAAATGATATTCCTACTGTCGTAAAGGTAAAGAAATGCTTTGTATTGTTATACAATTCGAAACACGATTAGAGTGATTTGCCTCGATAGAAAAAAATCGTGAATATCGTAAAAAATCGTAATTTTGTTAGAATTTTACAATTTTATGGCGATTGTAAAGAAAAAACAAGTGCAAAATTTATATTTTCATAAACCTTACATCAAATCCCATATGGTAGTACAGATGGTTTTCTCTTAAATAGAAGTTAATTATTTTAACTATATAAAACATAGCGCTCGCATGCGAGCTCAGGCTTTGACCGGGTAGCCGGTCATCTCACCTGGCTGGGGCGGCCGCCGAAGCGGCGTGAAGAGGGAGTTCCGGCCCATGCTGCAATTGGGACTACAACCCGGCCCAACGACCCTCCTCTATTGAGAGGAGGAGAAGAATTCTTCGTGGCAGAGGCCTAGCCCCTAAAACACGACTCCACGCACCCCAGCTGGGATGTAGTGAAGATAACTGTAGGAGCGAGCTCAGTCGGCCGCGGGGCCTCGCCGCGAGTAGACACGTACATCTTCGTCGCGCTCGCTCGCTCGCTAGTGATTGCATTTTGATGTAAAATGGGCAATAAAAGCCTTAGAGGAAGGAAAATATCCCGTTAGCGGAAAAGCAGGATCGCCCAAAACAATCTATCTCAGTGAGTATCAACGTACCACATAATTATATTTGTTATTTTCTTAGTGCGAGTGGGAATGCTAATAAAGGTCACCGTACACTTGACCGAATATCGGCATTGTTTTGTGTCAATACCATTTTATTTTCTCAGTATGAGTGGGAATGACAAGACCATCTTCACATTATAAGAAATTTAAAGTGACACGTATTAGATCTATTGAAAAAGTTTAATATAAATAAAATAATAGTTAGTGATAGTAAATTATTGCACCAAATATTCCTGGCTCCTGGACCCGCCAGGAACGGTGAGAACCAGGAACAGTGGGAGTCAAGACCAATCCTTCACGAAGGATAGTTGAGAAGATAACGTTTCTAGATTAGAATTCTTGTGTATTATCGAACATCAGAAAGAATTTCTTGTAATGTGCACGGTCTCATACAACCACCAATTTAACTGGATTTCTTGTGTCTGACAAGAAAAAATTCTTATAGTGTGAAAATGGTTTAAGGGTATATACGTGAATCTTTTATTATGGTGATTAGAATAGGTATTTGGAAATTACTTATGTTTGATAAACTGAAAAAAAATTAGAAGACTTACTGTTTTGCAGATTACGAGCATTGGCTGAGCAAACAAATTCGAAAAAATTTAGTTCAGAGACTCTTGTTCAGGTATCTTCTACGTCTATTGTACATTCAACAGCGTAAGGCATAACCATTTATCAAATCATAAATTGCAGTTGTCGAGTGGGAATAAACATTATGAAGTATTTTTTTTTTAAGAAATGATAATAACTACCTACTTACATTGCAGAACTCAATCATTACTAGACCAAAGTGCACCAACGGAACTGACTCCTGTGTATGCTGACCTATTATCAGCCACTTCTAATGCCTTACGTTCAGAAACTCCATTACAGTGAGTGTCAAAGCTATTTATTTTACAACTTATATTCATTATTTACATTCATTCGTTGGTGGCTGAACTCCTCCGTAACCACTCGCGCGATCTTGACCAAATTTACTGCGGTGCTAGTGTGGACACTGAGGAGTGTTTTGTTCATGGCTGATGTACCATTGAGGAATAATCAACGAAAAACAGTTTCACGAGCGCGCGGCCTTAGCTAAGCGCGCGACCGTAGTAAGACGTCTTATTTTCAAGTAAGAGTCCTGCTCGCTCAGCTCAATTTATTTCAGTCGCACCCAGTACTGAATTCCTAGTATAGTTATTAGTACATACATAGTTATTAGTACATACAACATAGTAATTAAATAGTCATTGAGAGATTTGTAATATGCATTTTTACCGTTCAGGTCCATAGATATATTGACTGTGAACTTGTCATCTTCCTGAAGATACATCGAACTTTGAGGAAATCACTGGCAGGAGAATAGTGGACATCGGCTATTTTTTGAAACAATTAAAAGAAATGGAGCATGAATTTGTATTTAAATGCAACTACAGTCATTTAAATTTACTACGGGATTATTTTATATTATATTAAACTTTTTCAATAGATCTAATAAGTGTCACTTTATTTTGGAACTCCCTTTTTACGTTTTAGAAAAAATTGAAATAAAAGCATTAAAATAAATAGATAACTTAGATTTTCTAGTCCGCTATACCTACATTGGTTTGTATGAAATTGAACCCAAAACTTGTGGCAATCAACTGACTTTCGACGACTTGCGGAAGACAAGAATTTTCCTGGATGCATTCACATTATAAGAAATATCTGATCAGACATTTCTAATCGGACACAACAAATTTTCTTATAGTGTGAAGATGGTCTAATTGATTTCATTTCAAAAAAAAAGTCAGAATTACTTTTCTTGTGTAAATTACATACTTATAATACATATAGAAACGTGTATTAAAGACCAGAAACAAATATCTGTGGTCCACACAAATATTTGGTCCCAGCGGGAATCGTACCCGTAACCTCCTGCATCGTAAGCTGGCGCTCGCCCGACCACGCTACGGAGGCTGTTACGTACGTACAAATATACGGTGATCATTTCACTTCTACTCATACTGGTGAAAAATAAATTGGTATCTTTACATAACAATACCGATATTACCGATACCCGGTCAAATGTACGTTGACCCTCAATTTCACGTCAACTCATCATACTGATGAAAAAAAAATTGGTATTCGTAAAAGACAATACCGATAGCCGGTCAAGTGTACGGTGACCCTTATGGTCCGCGAACATAAAACGCGGGGGGAAGATGGTTGCCCCGCGCATTATCCCGCCGCACTTCATACCTCACCCCCTCACAAACGCGATGCGCGTGTTCCCACTTCATCTGAACCGAGAACACACGGGAAGTCCCCGGGCAATGTGGGCAAGTTAAATCTGTACATTTACAATTTAATTAATTCTAATTAGCCTAAATTCCTATTCGAAGTATGACTATAGAATAATGAATTTAATTAGTGAATAAATTAGGAAGACAATATTTCGTGCGTCATAAGATGTACAAAAGTGCATAGCAAGCTTGCCGTTTCCGTCGCGCGATGTTTATAGCGGAATAACCAATATACGTCATTCGAGTGCTGCATCGGCGATTTCCCTTAGGTAGCGACGCGTAACATCTCCACCCGCAGATCAGCGACTATTTTAGAACCTTGAGAGAAAATGTCGCTGGGACTGGTTCTTTGGCCATCTGTTCCTTTTCTTTCTTCTCCGGTTCTGCGTAGCCTGGGTCCTCGATGTTGGACGGTGTATGCGTCTTATGGGTCCACCAATATCGGTAACTCAATACTGCTATGCCGAGTATTCCAACACCACATAGTACCACATAAAAAGGTATGGTAGTATGGTAGAACACATCAGATTCAATTTTATTTAGTTGTACCGGTTTACTCATCATAATTTGGTTCTGAATGCTGTGTAGTCCTCTCAGGTCAACGGAGCTCAGCTGGATATGTGTAGATAGGTTGTCCTGTTTCTGAACATCATAGGGTATATTCATCAATTTCAGAGGCTGACCTTGTATTTCATCATTTTCGTTGATAATGGTGAGTTCTTTGGTGCGCAGGTAACAGCCGACAGGGATGGTAGCCAGGTAGCTTCCTTGTAGTGAGTCGAATTCTTCTCGGTCGCAGGCTAATTGGACTTTCGTTGGTTGAGGGAATGATAGGACGTAGTGTTGGTCGTCGAGCTTCTCGCGTGCTTCTTTTGTCAGGAAAACCTTTGTGAACTGGCAGGAGTCCTTGAGGGCTTGACTTATGATAAGCTCCTGGATACAGTCAGACTTAGTGCGGAGTTGATGACTTATTTCCTTTTCACAGAGGTACCAGTTGTTGAACTTCGAGCATTCAGCTTCTATGTACACATATGACTTGTCATTGGTTGCTATAAAAGGATAGGTAGGGATAAGAGCTTGATGGTTTCTATTGGGTACTATAGATAATCTGTATAAATTATATATGTCTTTTGAAAGTATAGGAAAACTGAAAACTATAACTATTTGCTTTTCATTAAAATATGAACCTGGCTTTATTATGTAATTCAAAATATTCTCTTAATTCCAACCTTAATAGCTCATCTTTACTATATACTGCTTCTAATCTATTTAACATTGACTTAAGTGTATCTATATCTATCATCGAATGATGCGTGCTAGATGCACGAATAAATGCTAACATGTTCTCTATCCTAGTTAATTCTAATCTTAAATCTTCTACATTTTCACCTATAATCAATAGGAGTTGACCAAACTTCGTGTAATTTGTTAAACTTTCTGTCCTATTTGCAATAGCTGACAAGGACTCTAACGAATTATTAATTTTTCTTTGATTTTCGACTAACTGGAGCAATACTTTACTGTGCCTATTCATCCATTCTTTGTTGAGACTAATATGATCATTAAAATCATGAACTAACTTGTCTTGGTTATTTTGTAAAATTTTAATGGCGCTATTATATTTTAATGCATCTGTATAGTCCAAATTTCCTGTAATACTCTTAATTATTGAACCAAAACCGTCTACTAGACCTCTTTTAACACGATCGGGTTCTAACGATTTTAACTGAGCTGATACTTTGCCAATTTTTATAGTAAGATAATCAATTTGGAATTCGAATAATGCATAAATATCGTTACTAAGTCGACTTCTGTAATCTAAAAGCTGATTTTCTAAGGTTACAACTTGATCCTCAATGTCTTTTAAATTTATATATTGTAGGAAAGTATGATGGGTAACAGTCATTCTCGTTGGTCCAAGTTTGTAGGGTAATATTCCTGGTCCATCGGCCAAACTCTCAAGTTTTATCTCCTTTGCCCGCATCTCCCGAACGATTAATAATAGTAGGATCCTGTAACAATTTAGGGTTTTTAGGGCCTCTTTTCAATCTTGCTTTAGCTATGGGTCCACGCCTTTTAGACGTATAAATGTGAATCGGCAAATCGGCTAAAACTGTATCTTGCGTATATCGGGGAGCGGTTTTTTGACGACAAGCAGCAGGATTTTTTATAAATACTTGCTGCTGTGGAACATATTCCTGTTCAGGCTCGCGAGTTTTATTTCTATTTTCTATCAAGGCGGTTCGGTTAGCAAGAGATGACTCATTCACGATTTGATAAACTTGTTTCATTTGGGCTTTATGATTCTGAATGTATTGTTGTAGCAACTGTTGCGTAAGATCTAGATCTAAGACGTCTCTAGGGTCAAAATGTCCTGTCAGTAAGTCGAATGGTCTACATTTTGTAAAGCTATGTATAGAACTGTTGTATCCAATAATAGCATATGGCATGAGGTTAAAGATAGGCTCGTCTTTGTGCTGTAGTTTGAGAATTCTAATGTGTTCAAGTAAAGTTGAGTGAAAGCGTTCAATATGGCCGTTGTCGTTAGGTGAGTGTGGTAAGGCTTTATGGTGATTAATCTTATGGAGACGTGTGAATTCAGAGAAAAGCTGGTTGGTGAATTCCGTGCCGTTATCAGTTATTAATGTTAGGGGTACACCATGGTGGGTGCAGAATTGCAATAGGGATTGGAGTATGCTTATTCCTGTGCCATCTCTAAGGTGATATGCCTGTCCATACTTGGTGAATACATCTATGAAGGTGACATATTTTTCACTGTGGACAGTGAATAAGTCCATATGAACTATCTCGAATGGTTTCGTTGCGGGCGGTACGTTATTAAACTGTTGTCTAATCGGTCGTCTGTCATACTTGGCTTGTCCACAGATAATATATTCGTTAATAAATTTTGTTATGTGGTCCTTCATTTTTGGCCAGTAATATTTCCTAGACAAGGCTAAATAACATTTTGTAATTCCGCGATGATTCGTTTTACCTTCATGATGATGTTAAATAATATCTTGTTGACGGAGATATTCTTTGACGTTTTCGAGCTCAATTTTGGTGAGTACGAGGTTCATAGATGAACTTTTAAATTTATCCTGAATAACGGGTATAATTGAGTACATGGCAAGAGGTGGATTTATTATAAGTGCGGTTTTAACCTTTGGGTTAACGTATTCTTTAACGGCATTAACGACGTCGTTTTCTAAATTTGATGATGAAATTTGAATGGCTATACGTGTGTGAGTTTCGAATGGCTTAGACACTGTTGGTTTACGTTTAACGTCGTCGACGATAGTGAAACATATCTGACGGTGGAATTTGTTTAGTGGTTCGTCAGTGATTGGAACTTCTAGTACGGGGTGTTCCAAACTAGTGTGAACAGTTGCGGTAGATGAGTTTGCAGAAGGTGGGTTTTCCGTAGGACTTGGCATGATAGAAAAGATCTCCTCTATTAAGGAATTCGTTTCTTCATTATGAGTCTCCACCCGAGATAGGGCATCGGCATTCGCGTTTTGTTTGCCTTTCTTGTAGATAACATCGAAATCATATTCGCTAAGTTTTAGCCTCCATCTCGTTAATCGCGAGTTGGGTTCCTTGAGATTCATCATCCACTGCAAAGGCTTATGGTCTGTTGGGACCTTGAATTTACGACCAAATAAATAACTAAAGTATTTGGTTGCCCAAACTATAGCAAGAAGCTCCTTCTCTATTGTGCTATAGTTCAATTCGCTATCATTCAGAGTGCGCGATGCGTAGCATACTGGCTTATCACACCCAACCGTACCTTGGTATAAAACGGCGCCAATGGCTACGTTCGAGGCATCGGTTGTTAAAATAAAATCTTTACTAAAATCGGGATATTGTAATATTGGGTCATTTGTAAGGAGAGTTTTACATTTCTCAAAGCTATTTACATATTCGGGATCTAAAACTATCTTTCTACCTTTTTTTAAACACGAAGTAAGAGGCTTAGTTATTTTGGCAAAGTCCGGGATGAATTTACGATAATAGCCTACAAGACCTAAAAATTGTTTAATTTCTTTGGAGGTTTTTGGAATAGGTTATTTTTCTATGGCAACAATCTTATCTGGGTTTGGTTTTATACCTTTTCTGGTTGTAATGTGTCCGAGATATGCAGTTTCAAGCTTAAGAAACTCGGATTTGTCCATTTGGATCTTAAAGTTGGATTCTTACAATCTTTGAAATACCTTTTCAAGGTTAATCATATGTTCAGCTAATGAGGTGGAAAATATGATGATGTCATCAAGATATACGAGACATATTTCATTTTGGAGACCTCTAAGGACATTGTCCATAACCCTTTGGAATGTGGAAGGGGAGTTCTTAAGTCCCATTGGCATTCTGAGGAATTCAAAATGGCCATGTTCGACGTTGAATGCTGTTTTTTGTATATCTTGGGGGTCCATCTCGACCTGGTAAAATCCACTAGCTAAATCTAGAGTCGTGAAGTACTGACACCTGCCCAGTTTATCAAGGACGTCGTTAATATTGGGGATAGGGTACTTATCATTGATGGTTTTCTCGTTAAGTTTTCTAAAATCAACTACTAATCGCCACTTTTGCTTGCCAGAAGCATCTAACTTCTAAGGAACCATCCAGATAGGAGAGCTCCAAGCAGAATCTGAAGGTCTTATTATTCCCTGGTTCAGCATTTTCGATATTTGGTCCCTAACTTCCTGGCGATGAACAAACGGGTATCTATAGATTTTAGTGTATATGGGGACTTCGTCTGTGGTTTTAATACGGTGTTTAACTTGATTGGTAAACGTTAAGCCTTCACCGTCTAGGTGAAATACATCGGCATACTTAGAGCAGAGGGCCACAAGGTTGGCTTTCTCTTCTTGGTTCAAATGATCTGTACGTAAGCGTGATATAACGTCTTTAGTCCGAGACCTATTGATTTCCTCAAGATGTGAGCATTCTGCATGAAATAAACTAGCGCTCGCAGGTCGGTCAAGTGAAACAATTATGTCATTAGAACTCGGATTTTCTATTTCTATGTAACCCCGACGATTAGTCACATTTGTAATGCATTCGCGTATAATGCAATTGCATATAGTCTGTTCGCTAACATAGGCTGCGCCGTCCGGGGCATCAATCGGAATTTTAATTAATTTCGATGATTGTGCTGGTATAATGTCTTCATAAAGGTTTACGTTGCAAGAATTATACATATGAATAGGACTAGATGATGATCGCGTAATTAATTTCTGATCTTTTAAATCTATCTTAGACTCGAATTTGGAAAGCAAATCTAAACTTATTAACCCATCGAAATAATCATGGAAGCGATAAATAAATAATTTAATAGTCTCTGGATCGTTAAACTCTGCAAAGCACGGTAAGGTTATAGAGTAATTGTTTCTAGAAACCGCGTGAACGTTAGTTACCTCGAAGGGGTCATAATTAATTGGAAAATCGGAAAAATACTTTTCTACTGCTTCTGGGCTTATAAAAGACTGATTCGCGCCAGTATCTATCAAAAGTTTCAAAGGTGGGTTAGAAATTAATATATATGGTAATTGTCGCTGAGTTTGCAAGTTTAATTCTATTTTGGCCTTTTTACATAGTGTCCCTCCCGAAAATCCTGACTATGGTGACTCGTGCTAGGCTGTGGTTCAAATTCGCGCTCTGAATTGTTATCACTATTGTAGGTCGGTTCATTATTATAATCGCACTCTAATGTAGTGTATGAATCATAGTCATAGTAATTGTTATCATCATTATAATACTCTGGTTCGTAACAGTACTCTGTTGTGTTCTCCTCGTATGACGCGCATTCGTTCATGTTCATTTCGCGATTTTTAAAGTAATTATTGGGTGGCGGGTTCCCTGACTTGTACCAATTATGACCAGATAACATTGGTTTAGGAGTAAAATGTTGGACACCGCTCATTGGTTTCGGACCCTGATTTTGAGGCGGCATGTTCCTAGGTGGTAAACGAAAGACATTACTTTGGGGGTTATAAGATTGTGGTAGGGCACGGAACACTTGTTGAGTTCGCGAAGGCATACGATATTGTGGATGCTGGTTTACATTAGGGTTGAACTTAAAGGGTTGTGGAGGTTGGCTAGGCCTCATTCCTACAGGAGCAGGCCAATTTGGTATTGGTCCCGGAAAATGTGGGGGCCGTGGAATAATGGGATGGCTGTGAGGATTGGACTGACTAGGGGTTTTATGGCTACTAGAGGGTTTCTGAAAATCATTACGTTCCTGCAAATAAATCACATTTAATTCCTCCTGAACATATTCGAGAGCCTTTTCTATAGTATCGGGTCGCATGCACCTGATACGGGACCCTAATGGTTCTTTTAAACCTTTTACAAAAGCCTGCATAGTAACTTTTTTATATAATGTACGTTTCGCTTCGATTGTAGTCGCAATTGATTCATGTAATGTTACATAAGTGATTATCGTACTGAATAAAGTTTGGCAATGCTCATAAAATTCCTGAGGGGTTCTATTTCCCTGCGTAGCTAAAGAGAGGTCCCTATATAAAGCTGTTTCGTCTCTCTGGTCAGAAAAGTTGTTAATAAGTGCTGTCCTAATACCTAGCCAGCTGTCGGGTATCCCGTTCGAGTTTATTGTACAAGCGGCGGATCCCTTAATCTTATTTAAAATGCCATTTATTAAACATAAATTCGTTAATTCGTTACCTGGGGTGGCACTAACATACTGGTTAACAATTTGGTCATAAATACTTATAAATCTAGTTAAAATATTCGGATTTCCATCGAACTCCGGTACCATCTGAAGGGTTTTATAGATAGTATCTGGGTCATGTGCCATCTTAAGGATATTAATTGAGCTACAACTACCTAAATCTCTATTTAAATCTATAGTATTTCTGCGAGCCGTACGCGATGTAGGCTCACTGAGCTTAAGTTTTTCCGGATGAAAAATCTTGGAAAAGGATTACACACTTAGGGACAAAGAAAGGAAGCAACACTAGAGCAATTCAAGTGTACTTACATATACTTCATATCTGGTTTCTCTCGTGAATCAATGTCTAGATTCCTCCTCTGGAACTGCAGCTGGACCGTAGATTCGGATAACTCGAAGATGGAGCTTGATAGCCACCCGGGCGACTCGCGTACGCGGATATCGATATTAGAGATCCCTAAGCTCGCGAACCGGCCCGCGAATTATCCTACCGACTGCGCCAATTACGTTAGCTGCGATCGGAGGAGCGAAAAAAAACCAAATTGAAACTTATAATTTTAATTTAATTTAAAATAAAACTTTTACAATTTAATTAATTCTAATTAGCCTAAATTCCTATTCGAAGTATGAATATAGAATGATGAATTTAATTAGTGAATAAATTAGGAAGACAATATTTCGTGCGTCATAAGATGTACAAAAGTGCATAGCAAGCTTGCCGTTTCCGTCGCACGATGTTTATAGCGGAATAACCAATATACGTCATTCGAGTGCTGCATCGGCGATTTCCCTTAGGTAGCGACGCGTAACACATTCATAAACAGTCAAACAAATATCAAATACACCACGTTGACAAATAAATTAAAAATAGAATACAAATAAAATTAAATAATTAGTTAAAAAGCGAGACAAGCCCATCGAGGAGCACATAAAAAGAAAATTAGGTCAAAATACTAATCACATTTCTCAATGTCAAAAATAATCAAATAAGTATAAAATAATAATATAAAAAATGATGTCAAGCTACAAAAATAATGAAATAAATAGCAAACTCCCCCAAACCGGGGCAAGACGGGGACACCGTGGTTCCCAAACCCGAGGGGGCCATCTCGAAACCGGAGATGGCCCAGGGTCAGTCGGGGTGCGAGGGATATGCTCTATGGGCAACCTTACACCCCGGCGTCTGTAGACCCGAGACGGCGTGCGGTTTTAGTCGGTTCAAGCCCGACATAACCGCCCCCGCTGGGGGTTAAATAATAAGCGTTTAAAATAATAATCCCACCAAACAAAACAATGTCACAGTACAAATAATAGTACCTACTCGCAATGTCAAAAAGTCATTCAAATGTAAACAAACAAACAAAGAAGTCCAAACACCTACAATGAATAAATAATAGCAGCTTCGATTTAGTACGTCCAGGCTCTGGTAAATGTTATTGAGGGTACCTTGAAATATTTTCATGAATCACTGTTTGATCTAAAGTTGTCTGTAGCTTAACGAAGATACATTTACTGTGTCATTATATTTATTATAATTATAATATATGTATATTATGTGTATAATCCTTTTGTATGTGTATTTATAACTTCTTCACAATTGGTTTGTATTATAGGTATTAATTTCTTATTTATTTATAATACTTAGACGTAGGTACCTTTTTTTTTTGTGCGGAAATCCCTTCGGATACCCCCCCGCCGGCCAGCGGGGGCGGTTATGTCGTGCTTGAACCGACTAAAACCGCACGCCGTCTCGGGTCTACAGACGCCCTATATATTATAAAGAGTACCTAAATTCTTCTAAGTGTTTTTTTTTCTTGTTTGTGTTTTGTGTTGACATGCCACTATAGATATCCTTTACTAAAGTACTCCGCCAGTCCGATATAACAAGCTCATTACGCCAACTAGAATTACTTGTCTGTGGGTGCCCTATATACTGGTGATGTGTTGAACTATGAGTACCTCCGTTTGCAGTGCGGGTGGAACGCTGATTTTTTTCTTTGATATTTCCAATTGTTTCTCTTGATGTCCAGATTATAGGTCCGTAGTATATGTAACAGTTTTAAGTTGATTATTGTGGAATGAAGTTGGAGTAGTAGTACAGTAGTATTATTTGTTGCTTTTCAATCCTTTTCTATGTAGTTGACCTTGGAATAACTATGGTACCAATGTATTTGTACGTTTATTTGCTATTCATTAATATTTTGGCACTCAAAAGCACTTAATTATTTAATTTTTCAATTAAATATATGGAGCACTTGTTAACCGTGGCAGTGTTGCCACATTCCTCGCCACATGCCACATTGCCTAGGGGCCCGATAGGGTTAATCCGGCCCTGAGGTGGTGCGGTAATAAACCCACGTTTGACCACTATCTCACCTTTTGGTAATCGTGTGGTCAAAAGTGGAGCACGCTTGCCTAGAAGTAACCTATTCACTATAGACTTGAAGACTGCCAGGTTATAACTTTCCGGAAACACAGAAACACGTTTTTTTTTGCGAAAAAATATCGTGCGTATAAGGGACATTATCCTCGAATGAATATACTTTTGTTTGTATTACACAAAAGCCCCACTAAACATAACTTGTAATACGGGTTCTAGAATCCGGAAATATGTTTAATTACGAAATACATTCATATTATATGTAAAAACACCTAGATCAATGCAAATACATCAACATATTTATAAATAAATAAAATAAATTACAATATTAAATTATAAAACTAAAACAATATAATTATATAATTTAATCTAGTTACTCTAAACAAGTCCTTTTTTTTAAATTGTGTTCCTGGCTAAACTTAAAAACTAATGAGCTAACTACTAAGTTGGTAGTGCATTTAAATAAGTTTTATCTATTTAAGATAAGGTTTAAATTTCCTTAATTGAAAGATTATATAAACTGTTTTGACGCGGAGGTTCTAATTTAGATGAATAAATGATTTTTCACTCAAATATTAACATACTACAAATTATGATGAATTGCTCAGATTAATAAGGAAGCTCCTATTTATTAGCGAATTTTAAACATTCCAGCCCATTTTTTTTATTTACATGCGGAAACATTACGGCCCTTAATAAATATATAGCACCAATAGATCAAAA
Organism: Cybosia mesomella; assembly: GCA_946251805.1. Lineage (NCBI taxonomy): Eukaryota > Metazoa > Arthropoda > Insecta > Lepidoptera > Erebidae > Cybosia > Cybosia mesomella. The sequence continues at coordinate 18,557,494 of OX276390.1, read as the reverse complement.
GCCTAAATTAACAAATGATTACTACTCTTACCTTTCCAGTTTACTTCCGACTAGTTCAGAGTCATAAATGTGTTTGGTAGGCCTTAGATCGTACTCTTCTAGATCCCTCTGATTTCCTCTCCAGAATATAGGCAACATCCAACAAAACAGTGATCTTGAGAAAAAGTTCGGTACCCCCTTTCTTTGAGGGGGTGGAGGTGGGTCTTTGGTATTTTGTCCATTTTTTTTATCTGGCATTTTATTCACTAACTATTAGTTTATTTAGAACTGAAGCTAAATTTAATTAAAACAATTATTTTTCGTAAAAGATAAAAACATTATTATATTTAATTAATCCTGTGGAGCGTGATATACCCCTGCGCACGTTACTCGTGTTTGTTTCACACTGTCCATGTATAAATATTACATGCGTACCGCGCTCCACTTTACTGATAATTATTTATATATGACTATAATCTTTACAAAACTAAGCTATCACACGATGACGAGGGATAAATTGTAGATTGTAGGTAACTAATAACATTTTATGCGTATTATTCACCTGTCGTTAGTGCTAGTATAATTGTGTACTTAGGTATACCAGATATCTAGTTCCTTTTACGCATACCTACTGTTGATGCACTCTAATTACAGTCATATCTGCTGTGAGCTGCCAATTATATATTAACACTAGCATCGCCATGCAGTTTCACCCGCGTAAGTCTTGATCCCGTGGGAATTTTTGGATAAAAAGTAGCCTATGTTACTCAGGGATAATGTAGCATTCTAATGGTGAAAGAATTTTTGAAATCGCTACAGTACTTTTTGAGCCAATTCGTTACAAACATACTTACATACAAATCTTTCCTCTTTATAATATTAGCATAGATAAAAAAGTTGCACCCATATTAAGTAGGTACATCCATATAACATATTTTTTTATTTGTCACCACCTAAATAAGTGGATTGGAATTATTTTTTTTGCAGAAGTAGGATCGATGAGGATTTTTGACATTTTATTTATAACGATGTATTGTACGTCTCTGCCAATTTTCAGCTCTATGCGAATTATTCCTTAGTTATGACTTATATTATTAATATATATATATAGCTGCTCGTGCTGATTCACTGACTCACTCATTGATCACCTCTCTTGAACAATTTATTATGAAAAATTTTTTTTTCACTGATGGTTTCGTATAGACGATAAAAATTCATTCGGAGGAAAAATATGGAGAGAGCTGATGATTGAGGATTTCGGAGACGGGTGAAAAGCACGCTTAAGGTATTGAAGATAGGTTGGGAGTGCTTGAGCAAATGTCACTCGAAACGTCATTCAATTGCCAGTGACCTGAAAAAAAATTCAAAATGGCGAGAAAAAAATGAAAAAATGGCCACCATACAAATTTCGTCGGTGTCCATCTCGGAGAGTATAAAAGATGGAAGAGTAGTTTCTTCGCAAAAGATGATCAGGATCCAAAGGTCTATTCGATGAATAGAAAAAAAATTCAAGATGGCGGAATTTATTTTTCTATAGAAAATGTATGGCGAATATTGAATAGACTACAAGTTTTGAACTATGCAAGACTTTGATTTATGGTTTCATTTAAAATGGTTTTGTGGAAGAACTCTTAGTCATAAATATGTAGATAGATGATGATCGAGGGTTTGGAAGATGGGTGAGGAGCACGGCCAGGGTATTAAACATAGGTGAGGGCTGCTCAAACAAAAAATACTTGGAACCTCATCCAATTGGCAGTGAGCTGAAAAAAAAATCATAATGGAGAAAAAAAGATGGCCGCCATACAAATTTCGTCGGTGTCTATCTCGGAGAGTATAAAAGATAGAAGAGTGGTTTCTTAGCAAAAGATGATCAGGACCTGAAGGTCTACTCAATGAACAGAAACAAAATTCAAGATGGCGGAATTTATTTTTCCATACAAAATATATGGAGAATATTGAAGAGACTGCAAGTTGGGAACTATGCAAGACTTCGATATGCTTCCTTTTCAGAATGTTTTTATGGAAGAACTCTCAGTCGGAAATATGGAGATAGATGATGATCGAGGGTTTGGAAGATGGGTGAGGAGCATGGCCAGTGTATTAAAGATAGGTGAGGGCTGCTCAAAAAAAATACTCGGAACCGCATCCAATTGGCAGGGAGATGAAAATAAATCCAAAATGGCGGATTCTAGATGGCGTCAACACAAATGTCATGGGTGTCTCTCTCAGAAAGTATTAAAGATGGATGAATTGTGTTTCGGTTCACCTCTGCTGTAATTTTTTTTTTCTGATGCTTTCGTATAAAGGACGAAAATTCATTCGGAGAAAAAATATGGAGGGAGCTGATGATTGAGGATTTTGGAGACGGGTGAAGAGCACGGCCAAGGTATTGAAGAGAAGTGCTCAAATATTATATATAGCTCGATATTATATATAGCTCGATTACCACTCACTCACTCAATGACACAATTATTCTCCTAGAAGGAGTAATGGGGGATATGGATGATGTATGGGAAAAATGTAGAGAGAGCTGAGGTGACTATGGGAAAAACCAACATGGTGATCGTTTCTCCGCCATCTTTGATGACATGGCAACATGGGTATCATTTTTGAGTAAACCGAGGCTTCTGATTTTGAATTTTTGAAAAAAAAGTTGAAAAATCCAAAAAGATCGATTTTTTTATTTGAAATAAATAAACAAAATAGAGCGCTACACATAAATCTCGCGAGCTGCTTGCAGCTTGCGCACCGCGCAAAATACTAGTTTTTGTCTATTTTGACTGGACTATAGGGGATATCGCAAGTCATGCTGTTTCCTGTACACATGACTTATTTTTTAGTTATTCGTATTCATTATATCTATGCGTACAATGTAAACCATTAAAATGAAACACATCATGATGATACCTATATTAAGGGAATGTGGGCACGATAGACCCTATCTTTTGAAGAAGCCAATTTTTATAATTTATATAATCGTATTTAATACTACATTATTGCAAAGGCTGTAAAATAGGCAATTGCAGGTCGTGTATGAGTTTGCAAATTTTTTTATATATTGCATTTAATTGAATTAATATTAAAAGTTACATTATTACTAAAAGAAGATGTTATTGATTTTCCCGGTACATTTATGTTTGTTTGTTGAACTTCTGATGAGGTTTGCAGGTAGGTATTTGATGTTGTGGTAGATAGCTGAATATGGTGTTTTGAGGTGGATAGCTGTCTACTTAATTGTTGGCAAGTGGTCAGCGAGTTAGATTTTAATGTAATGTTTTGATTTATTGTATTACTTATATAAATATTGTTTTCAATTGAGTCCTCAATGTAACCTTCAGCCACATTATCGGACTTCCAGCATCCGTGTCTTTTCAGAGTCATCAAATTCTCCCAGAATCACCCAGAAGAGTTGCTAAAGACCTACGGAAACAATGTCATGTGTAACGTTCAGGATTTGTCAAGTTTAAATAAGTTGCTATTTCTTTAGGTATGTTACAACGATCATCGATCTCTCGAAAACTACTGATCGAATCTTCTAGAAATTAAAACGCATTGTTAATGTTGAAGTACTCTATCGATCTGTTACGAGTCTCAAGGTAAAGGCTTTTAAAAAAAATAAAATATAGGGTTTCGATTGAGACAGCCGTCTTACATAGAGGTCGGGATGAGACTAACTGCAAGTGGAATCGAATGATGTCAGTAGGACGGATAAGTGCTGACTGTGCAAGGAGGGAATGCGTAGTGTGCGAGAAAGGCTACAGGTGCCAACCGTAACACCTCCCAGGGGTGGACTAAACATCGGGGATGGAACTTCGATGTTTAGGGGAATTGGTCAGCAAATAACACGTCTCTCCTAATACTAGGAGATGGGAGATCTTCAGTTTCAGGATGGCGTTTATTGATTTTAATAGGAGTGACTGGCGCGGAATTTGGAGTCTGAACTGGAGGTGAGCTCACAGGAATGGATTGAGAGAATCTAGAAAAGTAGTGGATGAGACGGCTGTGCGATTTAATATACAAAAACAATTAAAAAATACAAAATACAAAACAATACAGAGTATTACTATAATTATAATTGAGTAATGAGTCCCGTATTTTATTATTTGATGTTGATTGAGAATCTTATCGGTCTCATCGTTCATAGATTTAAATTTTGACTTGGTTTCTAATGTAAAGACGTCTAAGTCGATGTTTTGTAGTTTCAAGGGAGATTCATTACTTTTCTTGTTTTTAAGAACTTATCTAAAGTACAGCAGGAATCGTTGATGATATTAAAATCTGATCGAGTGACAGTAACATTGATAATTAAATTGTTAAATTTGGGTGTTAATTTTGTACTTTTGCAATAAGCGATACAATTATTCGGGACGCTTAAAATTCCCGTGCCAATAATACTTAATTCTGTTTTTTTTTTTTTTTTTTTGATTAGGGCATTCAATATGGGGTGGGGTGGTGGTGGCGGTGTCTCTTGACATCGCCAACGCCTTCAACACCCTACCCTGGAGCTGCGTTAGGGAGGCTCTCGCGTATCACGGAGTGCCTCCTTACCTCCGCCGCATTGTCGAGGCATACCTATCTGAGAGGGCCATAGTTTACCCGAGCTGGCTAGGGCCAGGGCGGCGAGAAGTGTCGTGCGGTGTTCCGCAGGGGTCGGTCCTAGGGCCACTCCTGTGGAACATCGGATACGACTGGGTGCTGCGCGGTGCGTTGCTCGAGGGTGTCAGCATAGTTTGTTATGCTGACGACACCCTCGTGATGGCGCAGGGAGCAACGTACCGAAGTGCGGCACTAAAGGCCACGGCAGGGGTTGCTCAAGTCGTGGGTCGAATACGGCGGCTGGGACTCGAGGTGGCTCTACACAAATCCGAGGCTATGTGTTTTCACGGGCCTCGGAGGGGGCCACCTGCGGGAACCAGTATAACCGTAGGGGGCGTAAGCATCGGCATCGAGCCCACGATGAAGTACCTTGGGCTCGTACTCGATAGCCGATGGGACTTCGGACCTCATCTCCGAAGTCTGGTCCCGAAACTGAGGGGGGCTGCGGCCGCACTATCGCGGCTGATGCCCAACGTTAAGGGACCCAACGCCCCCACTAGGAGACTGTACCTGGGGATCGTGCGGAGCATGGCCCTATACGGGGCCCCCGTATGGGCGGAGACTCTGGCGGCCCGCAACGTGGCTGTTCTAAACAGCCCGTTAAAGGCGATGGCCGTCAGAGTCATCAGGGGGACCGGAGGAACAGGTAAGCTTTCAGGGTTCTGCCAGCTAGTCGAAGGTTGAGGTTCTGTTTCGAAACTTGGTAGACTATGCTGAACAGGAGGAGCAGATAAAGTTTCAGGGTACTGCTGGCTAGTCGAAGGATGAGGTTCGTTAGCGTAGGAGCTCAGATACTCCATTACTTCATTCTCAATCTCAGGATTTATAAGGGCTGCATCTAGACTGGATGGTGGAGATACAAGGAGGTCTTGCAGGTCATTATTTGCTTCATCAGGTGAGTTGTGAGGGTTAGTGTTAGCACTTGTATTAGAGGTTAATGGATCCTCGTTTCCTGGATATATTGGGTTTACTGGATATCTAGAAAGGGCGTCAGCTGCAGAGTTTAATTTGCCTTTACGGTACACTATTTCATAGTCGTAATCTTCCAGTTTTAACCTCCATCGCTGGAGTTTACTGCTGGGGTCTTTGTGATTGAACAACCATTTCAGAGGTCTATGATCAGTGATAATGAGAAATTTATGGCCGTAAAGGTAAGGTCGAAATGTTTTGCATCCATATAGTATTGCTAGTAACTCTTTCTCAGTCGTACTGTAATTGGATTCGCTCTTATTGAGCGTTCTTGACGCAAAGTTGATCTTTACCCACAGTTCCTTGGGAGAGTACAGCACTAACCGCGTAATTCGAAGCATCGCACGTGAGTACGAAGGGTTGAGAGAAATCAGGGTAAATGAGAAGCGGAGCAGTTGTTAATTTATTTTTTAGAGTGTCAAAGGCAAGTTGTTGTAGGTTTTCCCATTGGAAAGGTGTATCCTTTTTCAGGAGATTGGTAAGGGCTTTTGCGGTCTTAGAAAACTCGGGAATGAAAAGTCGGTAATTTGAAACGAGTCCGAGGAATGACTTTATATCTTTAGGATTATTTGGAACTGGGAATTCGGTCACAGCATTTATCTTTTCAGGATTCGGTCTAACGCCTTGTTCAGTGATTATGTGACCAAGATAGCAGACTTCATGTCGCAAAAACTCACATTTATCGGGCTGTAATTTGAGCTTAAATTCACGGATTCGTTGGAAGATTGCCTTTAAATTGAGGATACTAGATTTCAGGTCATATCCATAAGAAACGATGTCGTCAAGGTAAACAAAGCATTTGATACCTTGTAAACCGGATAAAACAGAGTTCATTAATCTCTGGAATGTGGCTGGTGCATTCTTTAATCCAAAAGGCATTCTTTTAAAATGGAAATGACCTTCGGGAATGGTGAATGCAGTTTTAGGTTTATCAGCTTCGTTTAATGCAATTTGATGGAACCCAGATGCCAGATCTAAGGTGCAGAATTATTTACTGTTGCCCAGTTGGTCAAGGATTTCAGCCATTTGAGGGATAGGATAAGTGTCACCGATCGTGACATCGTTCAACTTGCGGTAATCAATGACTACTCGCCATTTCTGTACGTTGGAAGCGTCAAGCTTCTTGGGAACGACCCATATGGGTGATGACCAAGGGGAATCAGAAGGTTCTATTATATTTTGTTCTAGCATCTTATCAACCTGCTTTCGAACTTCGGCTTTAAGGATTTCAGGAAATCTATAAGATTTTGTGTGTATTGGAACATCTGTTGTGGTTTTGATTTCATGTTTAAGAGCGTTTGTATGGGTAAGGTTCTCTCCGGGTAGATAAAATATATCGGAATAATCACAACATAATTGCAGCAGGGTGTCTTTTTCTTCCTTGTTGAGATGTGACACTTGTAGCTGTTTTAATACTTCTTCTGTACGTGTTAAGCTATTATTTGAATTATTTACGTAATGTACTGCACCCGGAGGTTGTTCTTTAAGTTTCAAGGCCTTAATGCAGTCCAGTTTTAAGTTGAGGTTAGAGTTTACGGTTATAGGGTTTTCAGAAGTGTTCACAACGGATACATTAATTCTTTTATTTTCCTTAACGCGTACTAAACAATTTGCGATTAATAAAGTATCCGAGAGATTTTGATCTATGATTAATCCTTCCTTTATTTCAGGGTTTGAGACGGAGCATTCAATCACCGTTTCGGTTCTAGGTGGAATTATGTAGGCAGGGTCATGGAAATGTAATTTCAAGGATGACTTACCAACCCACAGTAGATTATCGTTATAATTTATGTTGCAGCTAAGTGTATTAAGCATGTCAGACCCTATAATGCCATCGTAAGGTAAGTGTATCGTATCTATAATATGAAATTCATGTGATATCTCACGTTTAGGAAGTTGGATTTTTAATAAGAAGTGGCCCAAGGTACGGATAGATGCTACTGTTGAGTCGATACCTTTTAATTGGATAGTTTGTTTTACAATTTTGGGCTGGTGTACAATACACGAATGTTTTAGGAGACTAACAGACGATCCTGAGTCAACTAATAAGGATAGTGGGATGTCTGATACCGAGGACATGACAAGAACGTGGGGTAATAGTGTTTTCGCAGGATCACTTGTTATTTCAAAAACATTGGATTCGAGAGGTTTTGGTAGAGCAACTTTATTACGTTATTGCATGGATAAGCCATCTTGTAGCGATGCTTGGGGTATAGAATGATTTTTATTGCGTTGCTGGATAGATAAGCCATCTTGTAGCGATGCTTGGGGTATAGAAGAACTTCTAAGTAATGAAGTTAGAGTAAGCTCAGAATTAGATTTGAGGGTGCCGGTTTTAAAATCTCGAGGTCCCGCACGACACTGGGACGAGACGGTTATTCGTTTTTTGGATAATTGTCAACAGTGTCGTAACCCTCTGTGGGGTCATTTACTTCATCATCGTTGTTGGGCTCCGGTGTTTCGTCGGAAACAAAATGAACACGTTGGGGTGTTCTCGATTGGCTTTGTTCAAGATTTTTAAATCGGTTGTTATTAAACTCCCTTTTTCGACATTGTTCCAGGGTGTGCCCTGGGGTTTTGCAGTATCTACAAAATGGGGAGGAGGAATCACTATTGTTACTTGTATTGGGACGGCTGGCGTAAGGTTGGTTTGAGTTGTAGGAAGATTGTTGGTAACGACGTGCAATTTGAGTATTTGGTCTTGACTTGTCTTGGCGGATGTTTTGCTGACTGCTGGATGGCCCTGGACGTTGTTTGGCTAAAGAATGCTGTATTTTTTCTTCGGATATTGCCATATTAATAGCGTCATTTAACGTTTTTGAAGATCTACATCTAATAATATTCGATATACGGGGTATCAACCCCATTTGGAAATGGTGGAGGGCTAATTCCTCCATAGCAGCTGTACGTCCTACCATCGCTCTATTTTTATGGCCGTGAGAGATTGATATTTCCGTTAAAAGTTGATAGAGGCATGTTTCAATTCTAAGCGCATACTGACTTACGATTTCGTTAAATTGTTGCTTACATTCTTGTAGGTCGGTGAGAAGATGGGCGTAATGCTTCCTTTCACTAAATTGAGTTTTTAGGAATTCTTTAAGTTGCATCCAAAAAAGGCTACAGGTGCCAACCGTAACAGATCGGTGTCGAAAAATCTACAAAAGTCAATACAAAATCACAAGCCCTTTAAATACCTATACCTACTTTACCTACAAATCGCGATAACAAGGGCATTCACCTCTATCGTCGGCACGACTGTGTAGGTACTTGCTTTCTCGAACGCTCCAGTAAATACCTACTCTTCTCGAACGCTCTAGTTAAATAAATAACGTGCCTTATCTCTAGATGATTCCGGAACATTCTATCCTCTTTATTAAGAGCTATAAAAGGGCGCCCGGCTATCGACATGAGTCAGTTAATTTTCGGAAGCGAAAGCGAACACATCTTACCGAAGCGATTCAAAAGAGTTATACCTGCGACTTAAAGAACTACTGTGGACTACTGTGAACTGCTGAGCGACTGGAACTGTTGAAGAGTACTGTGTGTGAGTAGTTATTTAGTTGTCTAGTTTGTGGTGAGCGAATAAACCTCTTCGTTGTATAAACGGCATTTAATTTGTACCCCGCGTACGTAACAGGTACTTTAGCTATCGGGGCCTGAGGACAGCAGCTGGCCGACTCGCCGTCCTTACAGAAGCAGGCCGTGGCGGAGGCGTGTCGTGTGTGTCCTACACACGCCTGCCAACTCACCGACGCGGGGTAAAACCTGACCCCACCAGGCGAGGCCGCGGTGGCAGCCGCCGGTAACCCTGGGGTTATCCTTTCGAGGACTTACCCGGGGTGCCCGGCAATGGACACTTGAGGAGGACACCGTGTGGTTTTAGTCGGTCCGATTCCGACACGCTCTCCCCATCGTTGGCCCGATGGGGTGAAGCCCGTGGGGGATTCCATACGTAAAAAAGGTACTTCAGCTATTTTGTGTCTTACTTCTCTAATGACTTACTTCCCTTTCTGAATGTTAAGGAAAAACCTATCTTTTTTTTTTTTTATCGTGCGGAAATCCCTTCGGATACCACCCCGCCGGCCAGCGGGGGCGGTTATGTCGGGCTTGCACCGACTAAAACCGCACGCCGGCTCGGGTCTTCAGACGCCGGGGTGTAAGGTTACCCATAGAGCATATCCCTCGCACCCCGGCTGACCCTGGGCCATCTCACCACTAACAGCATCGCTCATCCTGTCTCCTCTGAAAGCAGAGGAGTACGGAGAGCGATGTGTTCCCGCCACGTTGGGTATTGGCCGACGATCAATGTTGGCATTCATAGGGTTGGCCCTATGAAGGGGTGAAGGGGAAGCCATTGACCGTCGCCCAGGGTGTACCGGCCGCTCCGATTCCGTTCCCCCCGGACTGCAGCGGGATCGGAATCGGAGCGACACTCGAGGAGGTTACCCAACACACACCCCAGGAAAAACCTATCTGATGTGATATTCTTTTACAATTGTTAGGAACTCTCCCCGGAATACCAATATCCTGTCAATTTGTAATGATATAATTGCTTTATCATCAAGAAATTATGTCTTTTCTGGTAATATTATAGATTTCTATACTCCGACTACTCTTCATAGCAAAGTTGCCACTATACACCGCAGCGAGGCACTGGCCGTCCGCGGCCAGTTTCGCGCGCCAAAGTGTAGAAAAATAAGAACGTTTACAGGTGATTGCTCCGACCGGCCCTTCCGTACATTTTAGTTAACATCATTATTCTGAACATAGACACTTTTTTCAATAGGACTATTCATTTTATCACTTTTCTATAATAGATAGGCGCGCAAGTTTACCTTTTTCTAACAACTTGCATGATTTATTGAGAAAAACGATTGTAAAATTCGAGCGAAATTTGAGATATTGCTTCGAAGTATGAGTGTGTTTTGATAGTCATCATGGCGCCGCGGACAACGCCACCTAGCAGTAACAGCTTCTAACACCTAGTTCTTTAAACATCTAGTTACGTAACATTAGAAATTTGACCCTAGATGGCGTGCAAGCGATATAATAAATTTATAAAAAGCATTATATGTACCAACTTTAGACAACAATGGGATTCGATAAAAAAACATTATAATACAATTAAACAATATTATAACATACGGACCATACATACATATGGCATACACTACTTAGTCACGCTCAATGAAAAACAGATGAACAGTGATTAAACTCAAAATCATCGATCTAATATGTGCATATCATCTTGCTACAGTGTTGTAATATGTTAATAAGTATGATATTGTCGGAAGTTTACGCGAATGTTACACATTGAAATAAACTCCCCGTGACCATGGCTGCTGATAAGCAACCGAAACGTCGGGTTCAATGTAAAATATAAAATAACATCAAATAAACCGCGATAGAATCCGTTAAAAATAGTTTTATTTCAATGTTAATAACTAATTATCTTCAGTGAAAACCTGCGAAATTGTGCTAAAGAGTGTAGAAACAAACAGTATTTGAAGTGCATCTACCCTAAAATCTATTACCGAAAACTGACCTATGGCAACCCGTAGTCCGTAACCTACGACGGCGGCACTAGCTTGGACTTCTTGTATTATCTCTTTGTTGTAGGCATACAACCAGTTTGTGCTACCTTCGTGAAAATATACCATCGATGGCTACACAGTGATACAGCGCACGACCGATACCGCGAGTAGGAGCGATAATTGAGCGACAGTTTGCTTGGTATAACATTGTTCCACATAATAATAATAATAATAAATGACACCTATAAATACCTGGGTATGTCACAGGCGTTAGGCATTACAGAAGCTAGCATGAAGCAATCGTTACGGGAACGTTTCTTTGGCCGCTTGAAAAAAGTCCTCAAAAGTCTTTTGTCAGGCGGTAATAAGGTGCGCGCCTATAACGGTTGGGTCATGCCGGTTTTAATGTACTCCTTCGGCATACTCAGGTGGACTCAGACGGAATTAGACACCCTGGATAGGAGAGTCCGTACGCTTCTTACTGCATACCGAATGCATCATCCGCGTTCATCTGTGATGAGGTTGTACATACCACGGAAATGCGGGGGACGTGGCTTTTTAAATGCCAAATCCCTCCATAACCGTGAGGTGTGTAACCTCTGGGAATACTTCCTACACAATGAAGCTGATATGCATCGTGATGTAGTAAGGGTGGATAACGGATTTATCCCGCTAGCTTTGGCTAAAGAGAACTGGCGCAAACCTGTGGTATTAAGTATTAATGACCGCATGGATGTATGGAAGAGCAAGGAGTTGCATGGACGTTTCTATCGGGCTCTTCATGGGTCTGATATAGACTTACCAGCATCTGTGTCTTGGCTACGCTTCGGTGACCTATTTGGGGAAACCGAAGGTTTTGTGTTTGCAATTATGGACGATGGTGTAATGACGAATAACTATCGGAAGTATATTCTAAGGGATGGTACGGTTGACATATGTCGGGCGTGCCACCGTCCCGGAGAATCCCTTAGACATATAATCTCTGGTTGTTCTCGTCTTGCCAACGGCGAGTATTTGCATAGACATAACCAAGTAGCCAGGATTGTTCATCAACAGCTTGCTCTAAAGTACAACCTTGTGGATTCAGAGGTACCGTACTATAGGTATGTGCCCGACGCAGTTCTCGAAAATGGGCATATCACGTTGTACTGGGATCGATCTATCATCACTGACGGGACTATTGTAGCTAATAAACCTGATATAGTGTTGATAGATCGATCAGAGCGCCGCGCAATAATTATCGATATCACCATTCCACATGACGAGAATCTTGTGAAAGCCAAAAAAGAAAAACAAATAAAATATTTGGATTTGGCTCACGAGGTTGTCGACATGTGGAGTGTGGATTCGGCGATTATTGTTCCGATAGTTGTATCGGTTCACGGGTTGATTGCCAAGAGCCTCGAACAACATCTCCAGAGGCTCGCGTTAGGCAGTTGGGTCAAGGGCTTGATGCAGAAGGCAGTGCTCCTCGACACGGCACGTATTGTGAGGAGATTTCTCTCTCTGGAGCCCTAACCACCGGTAGCTTGGTCCCTGTTCCCGATGCCGGTGGGCCACTATTTTTTTATATTTTTAAATATATTTGTTTTTTTTTTATATATATAGAATGTATTTAAAAATATAATTGATATGTATTTAAACTTAAATAAAGGAAATAATAATAAAGGAGATAATAATAATAATAATAATAATAATTTATTAGCCCAAAAAAACATATAAGTTTACATTATTCAATTTATCTGTATTAGAGATACAATACATCATAGTTTACTCAGTCAACATTAATAGATATTTATATATGTATTAGGAAGTTAACACAGGCAAATTAACAGAGGTAATAAATAGGGTACATATCAGTTTTCACAGTCATCATTATTAGAAATACAATGTCATAAGTTAGATTTTACAATCAGTCAGCATTAGGAGTAGATGTCAGTTGAATTAGAAATAAAATTTGTATTGTATAATCTAATGTTAAAAAACTTATATTAAATTATTTTGTAATGTAACAATCATGCGTCTGCTGCCGAACTAGGCTTTTAGCCTGTATTTCAGCATACAGAGTCAGCAACCCCAAGAATTGTATCAAGAGTACATTATTGTAACTACTTATTGTTAGGCTTTTGGAACTAGTTCACTTAAAAGGACATTTTGGAACAATTGTGTGCTTGAATGTGTGTGTGTGGGTGTGTGTGTGTGTGTGTGTGTGTGTGTGAGAGAGAGAGAGAGAGAGAGAGAGAGTGTGTGTGGAGTGTGCATGATATAGGTATTGTGGATGTTGTATGCATATAGGTAAGATCCAATGTATTATGGTCACAGGTATTGAAAGCAGGATGAGCCCTGTATGTATAAATTCAGAATACTTACTTTATAATTAGTAAGTACATGGTGTACAATGTAGTGGACAATCAAAATCGTGAATTCAAGTGGGATTTATTCAATAATTTTTAATAGGGATTCTGTCTCGTCATATGACAGTTTACTAAGCCACTCAGTAAGGATTTTTTTGGCCTCTATTCTATATAAGGTGTAGATATTATTTACCTTGTTTACTCTATTATATAGATATGGACCCAGGAAAGGGAAAATCTCCGAACAAACGATATAACATTTTTTGACCTGCACCACGAAATAGCAACAATCACTAGTGTTTTTTTTCTTTGTAAGAAATTTTAATCCTATCTGTTTAATCCTATTTTCTTTTCTTTTATTTTTCACCCATTTGGAGGGTTTTGGATTAGGTACAGAAAATGTTTCAATCACCTAATAAGACAAGTTCCAGTCCTGATCTAAGATCAAGTACGGAAGTTGACCCTAGTATTATATGTAGAAAACGTAAACACGTCAAATGCTCAATTACTGATGACTTGAACTCAATGGCTACCGAGCTTAGGAATACCTTGAAATCATTTCGAAGTGATGTCGACTCGAGTTTGGCTACTATAAACAACAACATCAGTGCAATGAAATGTGACTTGGAACTTCTTACTTGTACTTTCTGAGGAACTCGCGAAATTCGTGTTTCTGCGCATCCTAAAACAACCTAAGTGACACAAAGGCAATGGACACTTGAGGAGGACACCGTGCGGTTTTAGTCGGTTCATGCCCGACATAACCACCCCCGCTGGCCGGCAGGGGGGTATCCGAAGGGATTTCTGCACGTAAAATCTAATAAAAGTAATAAAAATCTGAAATCAGCTGCAGACACCATTTTATTTCTACGGCTGAGCCTTACGCGAAGCACATATTTTCGTGACGATTTTCTTTAGAAAATCCTAAATTTTCATCGTTATTAATTTTTTTGTTTAGACATCTAGCAAGTATCTGCATTTTGTGTGTATTTATAAAAAAAAGAAAAAAGAAAAAAAAAGGTACCGGAGTGTGGGGGTGGCAGGTGAGGCCACCTGTCACCCCAGCAGAAGCAGGCCGGGACGGTGGGGCGACTAGCGCCCTTCCCCCAAAACGGGGCAAGACGGGGCACCGTGGTTCCCAAACCCGAGGGGGCCATCTCGATACCGGAGATGGCCCAGGGTCAGTCGGGGTGCGAGGGATATGCTCTATGGGCAACCTTACACCCCGGCGTCTGAAGACTCGAGACGGCGTGCGGTTTTAGTCGGTTCAAGCCCGACATAACCGCCCCCGCTGGCTGGCGGGGGGGTATCCGAAAGGGTTTCCGCACGAAAAAAAAAACAAAAAAAAAGGGTATAACGCCCCGCGTCGTTTGACACCACACACGCGTATATAGGCCACCCTAGTAACTAAGATACTGTGACGAGGTCTCGAGTTCGATCCCCAGTCGCCCCGGGCGCACACCTCTGACTTTTCGTAGTTATGTGAGTAATTAAAAATGTTAATTATCGCTCGCTAAGTAATGTGCCCAGTAGATGGCAATAGGCTCGCCCCCTATTACATTGGGACCTAAAAACATAACTGGCGAATCGTGGGTGTGTAATACACCTCTGCCTACCCCTTCAGGGATACAGGCGTGAAGTTATGTTATGTTATCAATTTGCAAGGTAATGAAATAAAACCATTTTAAAATGTAATATAGTTTGTATACACATCATTTTTTTTACAAAATCTAATAGTTTACACCCTAAAGAACTTTTATTATTTTAATATTTTAAATATTTCTTTAGTTCTGCCTATCCCCACAGACAAAATTTTAATAACTACAAAATAAATAACCAAACCGTTTGTTTTTAAATTCACGCCATCTATTGCTCATTATTGAGCTGAATTTGGCCTCTAGAAAGTAAACGCTCACGTCTATGTGTGTGTAAACGACCCTGTCGCAAAACAATGTATCGCAACATGGAGAGTTATCAAAAATGAAGTACTTAACACTAGACGTAAGGATGACATTGACACAATTAAAATAGCCAATAAAACTTTAACGGACCCAGCAGAGATAGCATCCGCTTTCAATAATAATTTCATTGATATGACCAATAGCCCGAAAGGTAAGAACAAAACCCATTCAAATATAATACATACGCAAGCTAATTCTATATATCTTATGCCGATGACTGAAAGCGAAGTAAAAAAGGAAATAATGTCATTAAAAATACCAAATCGGAAGGCTACGATGAAATTAACACCAAAATAATAAAAGCGTCTGTAGATGAAATAGTTGCCGTCTTAACACATCTAATAAACCATCCTTCTCATCTGGAGTATTCCCTGAAGCTTTAAAGATTTCAATAGTTAAGCCTATTTTTAAGAAAGGAGAAAAGTCTGACATCAATAACTATCGCCCAATCACGCTAATACCAATTCTTTTTAAAGTTTTTGAGAAATGTATGTATAAGAGGTTAATGAGTTATTGTAATAAATTTCAATTAATAGGCGTCGAGCAGCACGGATTTCAAAAGCAAAAATCTACGACGCTAGCAATATATTCTTTAATAAACATAACGCTGACTAATATAAATGATAATAATTTGACTACCGGTTTATTTATTGACTTATCTAAGGCCTTTGACTATGTTTCACACGACATATTTATAGATAAACTTGATGCTATTGGAATACGGGGACCTGCACTTCTATGGGTATCAACATACCTGAGAAACAGACAACAACGTGTCATAACCACAAAAATTTACAAAAACTGTAAAATGGTGGCCTTTTCATCTGATTCTCGATACAACGTATGTGGCGTTCCTCAGGGGAGTGTACTTGGCCCTATACTGTTTCTAATATATATCAATGACATCACCAGACATCTTCAATCACAAATGCATCTTATATGCTGATGACATCTGGATTATTGTGACATCAAAAAAAAACAGGAAATGCAATTAAATATCACGAAGACGAAATAAATAATACGATTGACATGCTAATCGAATACTTAAATATAAATAATTTAAAAATTAATTTTAATAAATCAGTATACGTGCAGTTTAACCAATGTTACAATGAAAAGTATAATTTTGACTTGAATATACCAAAAATAAATAACGTGAAGGAGATTAAATTTCTAGGAATAATGTTGGACCAGCATTTGCAAATTTATTGCTCAAAAGAAGTGCATTAGAGCGATATGTGAAATTAAGCCAGATGAGTGATGAAAATTATTAGGGTTTTTATATATATTAATTTATATATATCAGGTAATATATATATTTATACATAGAAACACCCAGACCAATGCAAATAATGTGACAATAAACATATTCATGCACCGTCAATCGTAGCAACTTTACCATATTTTTGGACTTTTACGCAATTTACTCGAACATGAAGCTAGCTGTGAAAGTTTAGCTTGATCTATTTGGTAAAAAAGGACAGTCTCTTTTCTTTGAATTATTGAATTCTACAAAAAAAACACATAGAATCGCTGTAATAATCGAAAGTATGAGCGGGGTAAAACTGACACATTTTTGGCAACTTTACCTAGCCTTTAGTTTAGATAGAATGTGTGCCCCAGAGTGCGCGCGACTTAAAGTTATTAATAGTCCTGGCCCTAAAAAAGCGATGTATGTATTTTTGAAGCAGCCATCTTCGTTTAAATAGGTAATACCAATACATAGGTAAAGTTGCTCCAAAAAATTCTCAAATTTGATAGAAATGGGTGAATATCATCAGGGTTGTCAAAAATAATAAAACTTTTTTGAATACCTAATAAATTTATTAAAGAACCACGCAATACGAACAGAACAATCCTCCAAAACAATAAGCAATGAAATATTCGTTAGGTACCTTATTTCTGTGAGTATCTACATAATTAAGAAAAAATGTGTCCAAAATTAAAACATCTAAAACTATTCTTTCTTAAGTCGATAATCAGAATAAACAAAATAAACATCCTCTATAAAAGTAATTCAGTCTCTTGTTTTCTTATTAATATTGAGACCTATTAGTTGAACTTCTTTCATAATCATTCCTTCAAAAAGTAAAACTTCTTTTTGTCTATAATTATTCGACAATCAACCAAATAATCCTCCAAAACAATAAACCATTAAATACCTACCTACCTATTTAACATATAATACACATAGGTAGGTAGAAGACAGGTGGTAAAATTTAACACCTACCTAATTATATATTTCTTGCACTCTAAAATCTAATATAAATAAATAGCAAAAAAATCATAGGTACCTAAGTACTATAGTGTCCGGACCTCGTTCGACACACTACGGTTCGTATACCTGGCCATCATGTGTCAGAGTTTAAATAAAACTATTGTATTGTTTAAATATTTCAAGTTAGGAACGTGATTAAACAATCGCGGCCTGGACATTCGGGATCTGAACGGGCCTAGTGGAGCCGTTCCGATTGAAGCTGAGAAAAGTATCCTGGGAAGAACCCCGCTTTAAGCCCTATCCTTGGGCCGAGACCGCGATATACGCCCCAGTCCGCTATTTAAAGTTAAAACAACCGCGTAAATCCCTAATAATATAAGTAGGAAGTGCGAGTGATTAATAAATAAATAATATTTTTTCCCTCTTAAAGTGTTGTAATTTTATCACTTCATACACGCGTGGTACCCAACCCCCCGGGTACCACAGCTTTGGAGGAGGCGCCGGTTTCCATAGAATTTGGTGGAGGAACGCCGGTTTCCACAGGAGGTGGAAACGCCAACATTCTGCAGTTGGCAGTGGATTGATCGACCCCGTACCTTGAGCAGGAAGACGTCGTGCAATATTGGATCGACGCCTTAAACAGATATGTAACAAATTTGAATTTATTTATATTGTATTACTACCATTAAGATGGCTGAATCAAAGAAATTTGGTGGCACTGACGGTGTCTCATTCCAAAGTTTTTTGAGAGACTTCAATGTCGTATTCGCCATAAATAAATTTATGTTGGCTGACAAAGCCACAATACTAGCTGCCTACCTCGAGGGCGCAGCGTTACACTTTTACAAGTCGATTTTTAACGAAGAGTTAACTTTCGAACAAGTGTGCTCACTGTTAGAAGAAGAGTTTCCTTCCCATGGCGATGATTTAGAATTGTTCTATTCAGCGTATCAAGCCAAAGAGGAGAACTTGGTTACCTATTGGTACAGATTGTGCAACTTGGCTAGTAAAGCTAAGGTTACCGATGATAAAAAGATAATAAGTAGATTTCTGAAGTCAATGTCGCCAAGATTTCGAAATATTTTAGCGGCAAGGGTGTACAGCGATAAAAAAGAACTCCGCGACGCGCTGTTGCAATTATCGGAAGTACAACCCGACGTGCAGGGGGATAGAATACAGAATTTACCTACGAACCCTCCACAAGGATATAACCGTCAAGTCGGATTCCATAACCGCTACGGGAATAGAGGAGACACGACATCTTACGATGCACGTCAAGCTCCGTCATCGTCGAGTCCACGGGATGAAGGGGACAATTTCCGCACTCCGAGATACAACCTAAGACCTCGGAACATTGCTAACACTAATGTTTTCCCCAGTAACCCGAATTCTTCGGGATCTAACAGAAGAGATACTCCAACTTCGAGCCGACAGTTTTTCCGGCCTCGAGAGAGAAATGTAATGAGCATGGAGCATATCGAGTCTGCGAGTGCATATCAGCATCACAACGAAAGCAATTTTTCTGGTCAGTTGTCGCCATTTATTAAAGTTACAATTAATAATTCTGACATCGAGGCGTTACTTGATACTGAAGCAACAGTAAATGCTATGAGCAAAGCTTTAGCTAGAAGCTTGAACCTACAAATAAGACCGTCAACGTCGTTGACGCACATCAGAAGCATAACTGGTTCTTCGGCAACTATCTGCGGTGAAGTCAACGTGAACATGATTTTAGCGAACATTTTAGTTAGAGTGAATTTCATTGTATTAAATAACATTGAATTAGATTTAGTCTTAGGTCAATCGTTCATGTTTGCTAATGCTGTATCAATTGATTTCAGAAAGAACTGTTTATGGATTAAGGGCTTCAAAGTAAATTGGACACGCAGATATGACAATAGAACCGTGAGTAAGGCTTCAAAGTGCACATCGTTAAATATTATAAACACAAATAATATGTTATTTAATTATAAAGCAATAAATGAAACCATTGATTATTACCCTAATCGTAGTTTTAATAATGAAATATTTAAGTCTGAAGAATCCAAGCAATTAATCGATGGGGGCATCCCAGCGAACAAAAGGAGTCGGTTGGTGCAAGCAGTACAAGACTGCGAGAATGGAGTCACGTTCGACAACGGTAGCACGGGCGGATGCGGATTGTCAGATGATATTCCTGTACATACAGCTCCGTGCAGGTCAGCTACGGAACGATCAGACTTGGTGAAGGATCCAATACAAGATGTGGATTTCGACGTCGTACATCGTTCTGGCAAGAGCAATATTGTTGCTGATTACCCAAGTCGTTATCCTTTAAAGATAGAGGATAACGATATAAACACACCAGTATCGGATGATATAGAGATGTATAACATCAGCACCGATACAGTGGTAGTAAAACAGTGCGCAGATCTTTTCTGTAGATCACTAAGGAATGGCTTAACAAATAATGATGCAACAAACTACAAAGGATTTTTATTAAGGAAAAATGTTGTTGTACTGCCGAGAGAACTACTGAAGACAACTCTCGAAGAACTACATGATCATCCATGGTCCGGAGGCCACTTCGGAATCGCAAAGACGTTGTCGAAGTTCCGCAATAGGTTTTTCTTGCCCAAAGCTGAAAAAGAAATTGAGAAATATATTAGAAGTTGCCTAGTGTGTCAACAAAGAAAGAAATTTAGACAGCGAGCTCCTTTACATCCGATGACCACGGAAGGTTTATTAGAAAGAGTGGGGATGGACATTCTTGGACCATTTACGAAGTCTAATAAAGGCAATAAATATATTTTAGTAGCTGTTGAATATATGTCCAAATATGTTATTTGTAAACCTTTACCCAGGGTCACAACCCAAGAGGTATATGAATTCGTTACAGATGAGAATATATGCAGGTTAGGAGGTGTAAAGAATATTATTACCGACAGAGGGTCGGTATTTACATCAAACTTACTCAAAGAAACGGCGGACTTCTTCGGGTTCAAGTTACATCACACCACAACATTCAAGGCGTCATCAAATGGCCTTTGTGAGAATTTCAATGCTACACTAACGCAGATGCTATCCATGTATGTGTCGGCGGACCAGAGAAACTGGTGCAGTTTTGTAAACATGGTGACATATTTTGCATATAATGCCACGAAGCATACATCTACAGGTATGTCTCCACACATGTTGTTGTTCGCACGAGAGCCGATTCTGCAATCAAACTTCGAAGTAAATCAAGAGTCTACGAACGAATCATATGCGTCCAGACATGCACATGCAAATTATCTCGTGCAACGAGCAAAGGTGAATATAAGAAACGCACAAAGGAGGCAGAAAGCTTACTACGACAAGAAGGTGAAATTCGTGGTATACCGACCAGGTCAGCTGGTTCTGATATACAGTCCAAGACGTATTTCGGGAAGGAGTAAGAAACTTTGTAAGCCGTACAAAGGGCCGTTTATTATTATCAGGAGAATTTCAAACACCAACTATGTCGTGGGGAAAATGAATAACTCATCATGGCAAGATATTATACATACCAATTTTCTAAAACCATTTGTCAACAGAAGATGCGTTATTTAAGTAAAATATGTGTAAATGTCATTATATTTATTTGACGTTGAATGTCGTGTGGACATGATTTTTTTTTTTGTATTTTATGTGTGATACTAATAAAGAGGCTAGATAAATAAAGGTTGAATATTTTATTAATTGTTATGTGCAATGATAGTTCAAAGGTAATTATCGATGGTTTCATATAACTTTGTTGACGTTTTGAAGTTCAATTTCGAACAGATCTATGTGCAAGTTGGATCCTATGATTGTTTTCTTTTACAGATGCCTATCTGCGTGACCATAACTCTTATTTAAGATATGTTGTATAATAGAAGATAATGTATTGTGTGTAATATTTTATTAATAATATGCGTTCTCTGTTTATTCCATATTGCTGCGCTGCTGAAGATAAATAGACTTGTTTTGTTATATTCGTGATGTTATAGCGTAGGAGTTAGGCAATTATTTTTTTGTCTGATGTTAAGAGTTGTGATCTGAACTTTGTAAGAGAGTCAAATCGTTCTGGACTTGAGCGCCGACGATGGTTGAAAGTTAGTTTTCGATCAGACTCTTCTTTATAGAGTAAAGTTCTTTCTCTTTAATGTTGATTTAAAAATAATTTTGTAATGTGTAGGCGACATAGTGACTGCTTCACATGCATAATGTGTAAGGACAGATCACTTTATGTCATCTTTTGTTTTTTTAGTTAGGTAGGTCTTAAAAGTACTCTGTACTTTAAGTCCCTTCAGGGCAAACATTAAAATGTGTCGTCAAGAGACACCAAAATAATTTATTTAGATAGTCGTGCTGTGGCTTGTTGCTTTTTGAGAGTTTTTGCCAGGCCAAGAATGAAGCAATCTTTGTATTCGGATTTTTCAATATTTATTTCAGTTTAATGGTTATAAATTGTAAAGATTGCGTCGTTTTTCTCATTGTAAGAGACAGGCGATTTAATGTTTTTTTTTATCTGCTCTCGTTTAGTATGCCTAGGGTTTCAATATAGGTGTCACATGCATGGCCTTGGGCGTAGCTGATGTAGTGTCCAGACCTCGTTCGACACACTACGGTTCGTTTACCTGGCCATCATGTGTCAGAGTTTAAATAAAACTATTGTATTGTTTAAATATTTCAAGTTAGGAACGTGATTAAACAATCGCGGCCTGGACATTCGGGATCTGAACGGGCCTAGTGGAGCCGTTCCGATTGAAGCTGAGAAAAGTATCCTGGGAAGAACCCCGCTTTAAGCCCTATCCTTGGGCCGAGACCGCGATATACGCCCCAGTCCGCTATTTAAAATTAAAACAACCGCGTAAATCCCTAATAATATAAGTAGGAAGTGCGAGTGATTAATAAATAAATAATATTTTTTCCCTCTTAAAGTGTTGTAATTTTATCACTTCATACACGCATGGTACCCAACCCCCCGGGTACCACAGTACCTACCTATCTATTATTAAAGTTATTGTTCTGAATAACTGAACGAAATGTGACAACCCTAGTCAGAGGTAAAGTTGCCTTTGTGCCAAGTGAGGTAACTTTACCTAACCTCAAACAACTTTACCTTTTCCAATAACTCCAGAAATAGAAGTTTTATGAGATTGAATTATTGTGATACACCATATCAACAATATTTCCTATAATATTTAATATAATCCACTGACCTACACTTTATTTTCTGCAAGAAAAACCAATCTTTATGCAGTGACACAGCAAACGCAATTGACCACATGCAACGAAAAAGCACACTACTTTGACAGTTGACGAGTTTACCAGCTTGAAAAACATTTTGGGATACCACAATTTATCATAGAATCTACCAATAAGTGTAAAATTGTGCCAACTGCCACAGATAAAAAAATTTTTTAATGTAAACTGGTACAGGGTATGCTTAGGTAAAGATGCTCACGGAAAGTAAAGATGCCACGATTGACGGCATACAAATATTTGAACTGAGCAGCAGAATACGTTGACGTAGCAGTTGAATGTACTACCGCGGCCGCCAGGCCACAGTTTTTCTGTAGTTAGTAGTATTGTGACACTTTACACTCAAACACGTTATGCTTGAGACTGAATTGACTAGAGTTACCTACTTACTATCGAACGACGAGTGACGCTATGTGGGTATGTACATCGAAGCGACTCAAATCTTGAGTGAATCAAAAACGCCCGGCATGCATTGCAATGATTCTTCTTTAATTTTTTCCTTCACCTACTTACCAAAATGCCATTGCAATTGGATGAATGGAAAGAAATACATAGAAGACAAGTATAATTATATTTAGGCACTCTCGCGTTAATTTCCGTTGTAATCAACTTTTCATTGGTGAAAAAGGTTATATTCAATGTTACAACAATAAAACAAATACTATGCCATCCTACAACACGACTGCGGCACCACCTACCAATTTCAATTCTGAACATAAAACATACCCTTCGAAACTCATTTAAACACAAAGTAGAATTATATATTATATACGTTTATCTAATATGTATTAACACAATATGAAAATAATAATGTACTTTAGCACTATAATTGCAAATAAAATTGGAATCTTAACATTTTATCATTGGAATTGTACAACCGACAAATTTCCTGCAATGGTACGTGATGTAACGGGCTAATAAAGCTATAATAATTAACTGAGGCAATTTATGATTTTGTATTCGAGAGTCATTTAGTAGTAGGCAAAGCAAACCTTCATAATTATTCGATTCTTATTGAACGGGGAGAGAAAAAGTGAATTAGTTGAATAAATTAAACATAGGTGGCGTTAAATGAAATAAAAAAAAATGTTCATATTCGGTTAATAAATATATATAGAAATAATGAGAAGATATATATATATATATATAGGTATATAAATACTAATCGTTGAGGGAGAATAATATTAAGAATTATATCGAGTATAGTGAAATTTGATTATCATTATAAATTGTTTTATGGCAACTATTTGAGTTAAGTGAGTCATTTAAATATTATTTATTTAACAAAAGCTTAATACGAATTTTAGCCAATAATATCTATCTAAAGAAAACATTTAAATAATATCACAAATAATCACTTGCAAGCAGCTGTTCTGAAGTTGAATGAATGTAGATGATGTACTCTAATAAGATAAAAGTATTGGTTTGAACACAACAATGGCGGAAGGTAAAATTAAGTGTTGAAAATTAATCTGAATGGGATATTTAATATTTAGTTTATATATGAAATTGGACAGGAATATTGGGGTCAAAATACTCTTAGGAATATTTTAAGGGATGAAGACAATATCTTAGTAAGTTAGATTGTCATAGAGTCTAGTAATAGTTATAATTGGAAGGTTACTTGATTAAGGCGGGTTTAAAATAAGGACGAAAGCACCCCCATGTGACGAGTAGCGGAAATTAATTAGGGATTGGCGCAATAAAAGGATTGGTAAAGAATATACATAGTTACTGGGGTATATCGTTCGTATTTAATGAAAAACCTTGTTGAAAACATTAAAGAAGTGATTCTAGTACTTAGAATTATGTGGGGCCATTGTATGAGGGAGAAATTCACGTTAAAATGGGAATTTTGTCAGTGCGGTTGGCACAATGTAACTGTCTTCTGATTGGCTGAGGACATAGGAAGGAACGCGGAAAGCGGGGAGGTGATAAGCAGCCAACGCGCGAAAAAGGGGCTTCTCTTTCTTTAGGGGCTCGTCAGGGGAAGTGGAGACTAGAGTTTTTGCTGGTGATATTGTATTTTAAAGCATTTAGTGAATTTTGGGATTTAGTTATGATATATTGGGGTTCACGCGTTTCTTATTTGTGGGGTTGTTCTTTTATTAAGTATTAATAACTCGCGAAATTAGTATTTAACGTAGAATTACTTGAATTAAGGGGTTCGCCATTTTATAAGCTTGAATTTGGTTCATTTTGGCCGTATAAAGTGTTTATTGGGTGAAATAGTTTTGAATAATAATTAGTAAGAAGTAAATTACATTTTTGGGATGCGTTCGGAGTAGGTTATAGGAACTTTACGAAAATGAAAACACCTTACAATGGGCAGGGGTAGTACGTGTAAATGCATGCGTATTACTACTGTCTTGTGCTGTTGAGTCTGGCAATGCATTCGTAAAGCCATTGCTGTCGTTTTATCATCTTTTATTATGTTAGAAGTTGAGGGTAGGGCTGTTAGCTGGTTTTCCCGTAGGAAATCCAAGGCGATGTGCTTTGGTTATGGAGGGATACCTAACGGTGGCAACGACTCCATATCCCTCTGATAATTCGCTAGGAGCCGATAACCTTTGAAACGGGCGGTATTCCGATATTTCCTGGGAAACAGGATCGGATAAGCTTCCTGAATGTGGGTGACTGTTCATTCTGTGATGGGTAGGTACCGCCGAAGTGGAACCGTCCTATTGGGCCTGGATCAGTACTTACGGAGCTCGCCGTTCGGTCTTATATATTTATTTATATATACACTAACTAATATCTCGTTAAGGTTTCAGTTCACATCCCTAACCCTCGGCTCGGGACTTTTTGAGAGTCCTTAAAGTCAGCATATATATAGGTTGTGATACATTAAAAGAAGCGTACGGCCGAGCTCTTTCACGCTCACAAGTTTTCGTGACAATTTTCTTTGAAAATTTTGAAATTTCGCCGTTTTTTGTTTTTTGACAGACTGTAGACGGTCATCTGCTTTTATTGTGTGTTTTTGGACAGGTTTTTCAGTGTTTCACAGGTGGATAGTGTGCGCAGTGACGCTCCGCGTCGTTTGACTACTCGCACCGACATATAGGATCAATTTTCGCCGGTTGTTTTTCAAATTTTCCAAAAAGTTTTCACCAGATTTCAATAATTACAGTATTTTGCATATTTTTCCAAATTTAAGCAAGTAACCGGTGGTTGTAATACCTCTGGGGGCTCGTACCACCCGGGCCTACACGCCTGTACGACTTTCCACCAATATCCCCTTGGTATACATACATTTCCACGTGGCTTACCCCTTTGGTTTTAAAACTTAAATTTCTAAAGAAAATTCTATAGGTCCCTATTGAGATACATACACCAGTGGATGCGCCAAGGGCCCCCGCGTCGATCGCCACCACTCGGGTTATCCTGGGACTTATAGTTTTTCTGATAATTAGCAAAAATTTACATTTCTATTAATATCTCTAAATTTCATCATAAAAGGTCCAGCCGATCTCCACATCGCCTTCTGCGCCTCGACGCCCCGCGTCTTTTGACACCACCCGCGTCCCGCTGCGACCTATACTTTCGGCACAAATTTGCAATTTTCAAAAATGTTGACGCCCGCCCACCCAATTGTCTTGCTTGAAGGCCTAGACTTTTGCCAGGGGTGGCCAACATTTGGCGAAAAACAATAGCAATTTAATTTATTTTTCGTGATCCACTTTTACACTTCTAGGTGCTCATTGTTTGTCTGTGTTGTATTTAGGCTGTTTTATTCGTAACTTAGATTATTTTATAATTAATTCGTTCATTTTGTTCCTATTGGAATTATTTAGATGACTGCCTAATTTTTGTTCTGCTATATACAATTTTACCTTATACATTTTTAGAAATTTATTTATACACATTAGTTAACTAAGTTTTTAGTCACCTTGTTCTAGTCATTTAGAAACTTAAAAATATAGCATCTGTCCCCTTTCTACAACTATGGCAAAACCAAACGCCAGGCGTGAACTAGAGTTTTCACCTCAATCAACGGAGTCGCAGATAATGAGAACGGAGTGGCAGAAAATGAGAAACGAGCAAAATGAGCGCGACCTTGTCTCGCCAACGGCGGCTTGCGTGGGCTACCTGGAGGAGCCTTCGGGGGGAAAACCGAAGCCCGCGCCCTCTCTGGAGAGCAGAGCACCGAAGGCTTCGGCAGACCCCTCGCTTACCACTGTAAAGGAGATGCCAGCAAGCCGGCGTTGTCGAGAGAAGGAGGCCAAGTCGTGCCTCATGAGCGCAAAGCTGCAGCTCAATAGCGCCCGAAATCTGAAGACTGATATAAAAATTGCTGTTATGGCAGCAATTGACAAGCTGTATCAGCTTGTCAAGGAAGCAGAGACGATAAACAAGGGACAGGGAAGGGAGCGTCAGCCAGAACCACATATAGAAAGTAGTGAGAAGATCGGCAGTGAGCTCATAGAGAAGCTTCAGGAGCATTCCATTCTCCTGAGAGAAAATGGAAGAAAGCTAGATGAGCTCCAAGAGACGATGAAGGATCGTATGGGAAATGTAGACAGAATTGAAGAGGCCCTACAAAAGCAAAGGGAAACCCTCGAGAGGGCAACTTACGCCAGTGTGGCCGCCGCAGGCCAAACCAAGGCGAAGACCTTGCAGCCGCCAGTGCTACACTCCGTAGTTGTCTCCTCGAGGGACGAATTTGACACAGGTGAGGTAATTCTGGAGAAAGTCAGGCGCGCGATGGACGCCAAAGAAGGATGGGTGCAGGTGGAGCGCGTGCGGAAGGCTAAGGACAGGAGGATAATTATGGGATGCAGAACAAAAGAAGAGAGGGAAAAAGTAAAAAATAGATTAGAAGAGGTGGGAGACCGCCTCATTGTCGAGGAGGTCAAAAATAAGGACCCGCTGCTGATCCTGAGTTATGTATTAAACATCAACAGTGATGAAGATGTTTTGAGGGCCCTCAGAAATCAGAACCCGGGGGTTTTTGGCATAAAGTGGTATTAAGTACAAAAAGAAGGCTCGTAACCCCCAATGCTCCCATATTATTCTCAGCGTCGCCCCTAAAATCTGGGCGAAGGCAATTGAGGTGAGGAAACTCCACATTGAACTCCAACGGGTCACTGCGGAGGATCAATCGCCCCTTGTCCAGTGCACGCGCTGCCTTGGCTACGGGCACAGTAAAAAATTCTGCAAGGAAGCGGAGGACCTGTGCAGCCACTGCGGAGAAGCGCACGCTAGGGATGGCTGCCAGGCTTATAAAACATCAGAGCCCGCAAACTGCGTAAACTGTGCCCAGGCAGGGATAACGCCTGTTCACCACCACGCCTTCAGCAGCGAATGCCCTGTCAGGAGGAAGTGGGACGCGATGGCTCGAGCCGCCGTAGCGTATAGCTGAGGCGGCTCTAGACGACGCGCCGGCTCTAAGAGGAGATATTTAACTGCCGCTCAAATAATAAATAATATTTTAATAAATATATATTGGAACAACAACACCAGGCACTCAAGAGCAAAGCAGGAACACCTAAATATAATATCTAAATAAATAACACAAATAATAACGGTAAACTCCAACTGTGCTCCCTTCAACAATCAAAATATAATAACAAACACATCGCTTACCAGGCAAACCGCAAGACACCTAAACACATGATACATACACACAACACACTACAAACCAGTACACTTCAGTAACATACAATCAATCATACCGAAATTAACACACATGTTAAAACAATTTAACATGCAGGGCATTCTGTAGCTTATTATATGTAATAAGCCGCAAAATAAACCGTTGGCAAACAAAACACACAAACAGTAACACACAAAACGATTGTGTATTCCCCAGATCAAATAGAATTTTGAGATATCCCCCACATTCGAAACAACGTAAAATAATTAAAACCTTTATTAGTAAATAGACTGTAATTTTTTTTATTAAATTGTATAATATTAGCACTTCTATTTTAACTAGAAGAAATAACTTAGCATTTTCCAAATTAACAGCAATTCTGTAAAGCCGATTAGGCTCTAAATTTTAGTAATAAATATATAAAAAGTTGATTCTCGCTCCATTTAACCATAATAAAACCGGTAAATAAATATAGCAACAGTAAAAAGGACCCGGCCATCCTAAGGCTGGGGTAAACCGGGGGAGTCTGGCCAAGAGTAAAATCTGGTCGGACTTCCATTCCATAAAAAAAAAAAAAAAAGCCTCGGCTCGTGGACTGGGACAAGCCAACACCGTGGTAGGAAAGTGCGACAAAGTCAATCTTCACGAACTTGCTCCCAATCTCAGCTAGATAGGAACATCACACACCACACGTTTAAAGTAAAATACAATGGGTTTTTGATGAATAAAAACAGGGATTAGTTCTATAGGTAGACAGAAAGGTACACACACTGATTCGCGGAAATCTTAGGCGTCACAACGTAGGGAGTCTAGTTTGTTTCAAAATCTGCGTAATAATATTATTAATATCATATTTTATATCAATTTATAGGCCTTATAAACTATTCGATGGTGTGTAGGTAAGCAACTACTGTTGTAGGTCACGTAAGAATGACAATACTGTATGTAAAATTGTGATAGTGAATCCTTAAAGTGAAATTCTGGTGATTCTTTAAAAAGTGTTGATTGTGTACAAAGCCTGGTTATAAACAATTAAAAATAACAACACCTAAGACTAAGCTAATAACTGGTTGATCAAGAGTGATAATATTCATAATTAAATTCAGTGTTATCTCTCATTGCATGTATTCGAATCGGGTTTCAAAGAGCCATCTCACGGTAGTTGAGAACCTTAACCAAGTGGATACTGCTCGAATCTAAAACCCTAGGATTGTAATTCCTGTATACAAACTTCCTTTACCATGGGACAGGTATACTAGTTCGATTATGTGATCAGAGAGTGTATTATATCTTACAATAAACCTTTTGAAACCACATCATTCTGAAGTGAATTGGTTACTAGCATCATTTATAATATTAAACAATTCGTGTTAACGACCGAGCTGTGTACAGACTCAATTTATCGTTTAACATTATAAAACAAGTGAGTTATCACAACAATCGTCATGTTATTCGTGGACAATGTTTAAAGCGACTTAAGCAAAAGGCGCTGTAGGTTACTACAAAGCTATCATATTCAAAATATTACGGCAGCAGGATATGTATGCTCCTCTGTCAGGTTCATATTTACTCTGAATAGAGTATGGGGAATTTTATTTACCGGATATCTCGGTGTAGTAGGGGGAAGATATTATGAGAATCTTGCAATACCTACTCAGACATAGGAAGGACTATTTATATACTAGTGGAAGAGTCCTACTGTGCATGGCGTGTAAGGGGCCAGCACCTCGGGGGGGAAAAACTCAAAATAAGTAGGTACTTTTGTATAGGAAAGTGAGAGTGTTAATAAAGTTATTAAAACCATCTAGATAAAACCAATATGTTCTTATTATTCAAAGGACTAGTTTAAAATGAGTAGGCACTATAGGAAAGAGAAAATTAGTAAGTTCTAATTCAATCGATATGCAAAAAAGTAGGGACTTGTTTGTTGTATGTCGGTTTGAGGCGCATGAGCTCCGTAACCATTGATCCGATTTTAGAAATTCTTTCACTGATATGTAATTATATACACATATTTATAATTGGTAGCAAACTTTAGGCAAGGGATTTTGTGTTTAGTTACGTTAGGTTAGTACGGAAGGAATTTGTGTAGGTATAATTGGATTTAGCCGCGGTAGCCTAGTGGTATGGGTAATGGACTGCTGAGACGAGGTCTCGGGTTCGATCCCAGGTTTTGCCATGGCACACACCAATGACTTTACGATGCTTTTCGAAGTTATGTGTGTATTTATCGCAGGTTTATAAGTGCCCGGTTAATGGCAATAGGCTCGCCACCTATTACATTGGGACCTAAACATAAACTGGCGAAATGTGGGTGCTAGCACCTCTGCCTACCCCTTCGGGGATATAGGCGTGAGTTTATGAGTTTATGTTATAATTGGATTTGAAAGATTGCTAGTGAATATGGAGATAGTAAGGTTCTAATTTGAATGGGGCTTTTATTGATTATTTAAGGAGTACTTATGTTCGTTCACGTAATACAAGATTATGAGCTTCCAGTGATTATAGGGTTTAAGAAAACTTTTTGGTTATTTCATGGATTATTATGGTATCATTAGGAGTTTGTGTAGGTGGGACAGAAATGAAGTAGGTACATAATGGTTAGGTTGAAAGGGGAGTTGTAAGTGAAAGTTATTGATGAATCTAACTTATAGTGTTTCAACCAAAATAGGTATAATGGTTTAAAGCGGAAATGTAACTTAATTGAGGATTACGATTATATATAAGTATTATAGTTAACGGGATATTTACCATGTGTTTCTAAGAGTGTCCGATATTTCGGCACTGTTGCAAGCGCCATGATCATGGAGGTTCCGCTTAGGACTTATGTTACTACTACTACTGCCAGTGGGGACGCCGTTTGACCAGACGGGTGATCAGCCCTTCTATGTGGGGCCATTTCACCCAATTCCCCTATAACGACTGTCATACATATTCGTATGGCAACCGGGACCGACATCTTAACGTACTCTCCGAGGCACGACCAGACCAATGCAAATACTCATATTCATGCATACAAATATTTGCACTGAGCGGGGATCGAACCCGCGCCTCCTGCGTAGCGGCCGCGTTCAATACCGCCACGCCACGGAGGCTGTCTTATGTTAGTTAGTTAGTAGGACTTATGTTAGTGACCATGATAGTTTAAATACCTATACGATTATATATTTGGAATTAGAACAAGGGTTAACGAAAATTTAAAGTAGGAGTCGACATTCTTCACCTTTATAGAACTAGGGATACTAGGTATCACGATAAGGGTTCTTCTTAGCTACTAGATTGATCACAGGCCAAATTTATTAGAAATAAGTGCGATTATTCAGTGAGTTTAAGTAGGTTAAGAGAGTTATTTGAATGAATGGTGCATGACAACAAGTAGGTGGAATAGGAATTTAGGATAGCTGTAAGAGAGGAGTGGATGAGTAGAAGGTATAAGTAGCTATCTAGGGTAGGTAGTGTGAAGAAGGATTGAGTGAATGAGTTGGTTCCGGAGACCAATAGTTGCGTTATAATAGGGGTGTTAAGCCGCGGTAGCCTAGTGGTATGGGTAGTGGACTGCTGAGACGAGGTCTCGGGTTCGATCCCAGGTTTTACCATGGCACACACCAATGACTTTACGATGCTTTTCGAAGTTATGTGTGTATTTATCGCAGGTTTATAATTGTACGGTTAATGGCAATAGGCTCGCCACCTATTACATTGGGACCTAAACATAAACTGACGAAATGTGGGTGCTAGCACCTCCGCCTACCCCTTCGGGGATATAGGCGTGTGTTTATGTTATGTTATGTTTAATAGGGGTGTGTATGTGTAAGGGCGGTACAGTGACTACATTTAGAAAACGTACAACTCGACTGTGCGCCTAGCACGAAGTGATACACGTCCTACCTCGAGCAAGTTCCGCTCGGTACTGATTGACTCTCTGAACGCTTCAAATAGGTAGAAAACGTAGGTATTTTAAATTTTCATGGTCTGATACAGAATTGATGTATATTTTGATAACCGTTTTTCACTCTCCTATCAATAAACCTTCATTTTGCTATGATTTTAATTTTTCTAACTAACGAACACTTACTCAAATAAAACCGGAATTCGTTTTTGGTTAGACCAATCTTTGAGAGCAAATTCTGTAGAGGAAAGTAAAAGTCAGCGTGTGCGAATAACCTAAAATACTAGTTTGTATAGTCTAGCATAATATATGTGATTTTCAGAATACAGGGACTTCTCATTTTTGAAAAATCCTAATCTAAAAACACCCTTGCTCAGGGACCCTCGCCTTAACGCCGTTTTTAACATGAACGTACATGATACATGTACATTTCAGCATGGAATAAATTATCCATAAAATAGATGGCTTTTTGTTTTTAGCAATCTCATTAAAATACACCAAAAATAGTGTTTCGGAGAAAATGTTCGCTTTCTTCTCGTTTTTACAACTCATAAAATTTTGATATACTTTCATGTATTTTTCTTTTGACTTCGCTGGATACAGGTTTTCCATTGGCAATTTGGCGTCTGATATAAAATATGGTAGAGTAAAATCCATCTCCATTTCACTCATTTTAATTATTAAATTTATATTTATTAAGTATTTAAATAACAAATCCAGACGAATTTTCAGCTTTTCCGTCAATTTTATATTTATCATCTGTGCCGAAAGAGTGTATTTTAATAACCCCAGTACAGGCGTGCTGAGGTTATTAAATACTCTCGTACTCGATAGCCGATGGGACTTCAGACCACATCTCTTAAGTCTGTTCCCTAAATTGAAAGGGGCTGCGGCCGCGCTCTCGCGGCTGATGCCCAACTTTAAGGGACCCAACGCTCCCACTAGGAGACTGTATCTGGGGATCGTGCGAAGCATGGCTCTACACGGGGCCCCCGTATGGGTGGATCGTCTGGCGGCCCAAAATGTGGCTGTTCTAAACAGCCTGTTGAAAATGATGGCCGTCTGAATCATAAGGGGATATCACACGATGTCCGTCGAGGCGGCATGTCTCCTAGCCAGGACTCCTCCATGGGACCTGGAAGCGTCATTGTACCAATGGCACAGGGAAGCGCTGGAGCAGGGCCATAGGCCGGAGCCCCGAGAAATCAGGGCTCAGCGATCCCAGCACTGCAAGGAATCTGGCGAAGACACGGGGCTCCACACGTTGGTGGAGTGCCCAGCGTGGGCGAGTCAACGCCGGGATCTCGTTGCGGTCCTAGGCGTGGACGTTCTCTCGCTCTAGGTCATGGTGAAAGCCGTGGTCTCCGACGCGAGCAAGTGGCACGCCGCCGCCCCTTTCTGCGAGCAGGTAATGCGCACGAAAGAGGCGGCGGAGAGCGCGAGAGAGAGAGAGAGTGGGAGAGAACCCTGCCCCCCGAGTTCCGTAGTCTACGGCGAGGAGGCCGCAGATTTGTCAACGCCCGGGACTACCGACCTCCATGGTCGGAGCCTGAGAACGGTAGTCGGCCGACTCGCCGCCCTTACAAAATCAACCCAAGACGGAGGTATGTCGTGTGTGTCCTACACAGCGCGAAATTCTACGAAATTCTACACAGCGCTATCTAGACCCAAAGTAAGCATAGTTTAACTAGCTTGTGTTATGGATTCTAGAACAAAATAAAATGAAGGCGAGCTACTCAAAGCACGGTGTAGTGGCGTACAGAGTCTGTGAAGTCATTCGAAGTAACGCGAAGGCTCTCATACAAAGGTATCGAAGAGGACCGCGCGAAAGATGTTCAAGAAGATATAAAATCTGTCAAAGGCCTGGAAATTATAATAATTGAGTGTACCTACCTATATTTAGTGCACTATTTTATATTATACTTTTACTGTACTTTATTTTATTACATGCTCACTACTGCTAGATTACTACTACTGTCAGTTTTTTTTAACTTAGCAAGATATTTTTTTAGCTATGCAGGACAATCATAACATAACATAACATAAACTCACGCCTATATCCCCGAAGGGGTAGGCAGAGGTGCTAGCACCCACATTTCGCCAGTTTATGTTTAGGTCCCAATGTAATAGGTGGCGAGTCTATTGCCATTAACCGGGCACTTATAAACCTGCGATAAATACACACATAACTTCGAAAAGCATCGAAAAGTCATTGGTGTGTGCCATGGTAAACCTGGGATCGAACCCGAGACCTCGTCTCAGCAGTCCATTACCCATACCACTAGGCTACCGCGGTTATACTAGGCTACCGCGGTTATTTACATAACATAAACATAACATAACATAACTTCACCCCTGTATCCCCGAAGGGGTAGGCAGAGATGTATTACATTACACACCCACGATTCGCCAATTATGTTTGGGTCCCAATGTAATAGGGGGCGAGTCTATTGCCTATTTTTTTTACTTAGAGTTGAAATATTTATGTCATTTACTGAACGCATAAATATAATATTGAAATAGTGTTGAAAGTAAGTAATGGATTCTAATCTTTGTAGTAATTAATTCTCCATATATTTTTTATTACATGTTTATAGGTGCGAATCATCTAATGGCACGCTTCGCTGCGAGCAAAAATGGACATAGTACCTTTTTCTTTTCCCGTGTGGAAGTCTCTTCGTATACCCCCCGCCGGCCAGCGGGGGCCGCTATGTCGGACTTGAACCAACTAAAACCGCACGCTGTCTCGGGTCTTAAAACGCCGGGTGTAAGGTTGCCCATAGAGCATATCTCTCGCACCCCGACTGACCATCTCCGGTCATCTCCGGTTTCGAGATGGCCCCCTCGGGTTCGGGAACCACGGTGTCCCCGTCTTGCCCCGGTTTGGGGGAGGGGCGCTAGTCGCCCCACCGTCACGGCCTGCTTCTGCTGGGGTGACAGGCGGCCTCCCCTGCCACCCCAGGCCTGCGCTCATGGAGGACGGAGGTCGTTAAGCGACCTCCGGCACGTTGCGGGGGAGCACTACGTTGCGGGCTCGACGGGCCGGCAGGATTCTAAATCTCTCCCAGGCGCGCTCCGCCATCTCCTTCGCGAGCATAACATGCTCGCAGAAGGAGGCGGCGGTGGCCCACGCACTCGCGCTCCGCACCATTGCCGCAATCATGCTGCCGAGCGAGAGGACTCCCAACCCGATGGCTGCCACGAGGTCACGCCTCGGCGCCTCCCACGCCGGGCAGTCGGCCAGCGTGTGCAGCCCTGAGTCTTCGCTCGCATCGCAGTGATGGCACTCAGGCGTTGGCTCCTTCCTGATCCGATGCAGGTGGTCCCCGAAACTACCCTTACCGGAGATCACCTGCGTCAGTCGGTAAGAGAGGCTACCGTGTCGCCTCTCTAGCCAA
Organism: Cybosia mesomella; assembly: GCA_946251805.1. NCBI lineage: Eukaryota > Metazoa > Arthropoda > Insecta > Lepidoptera > Erebidae > Cybosia > Cybosia mesomella. Next base: position 18,521,750 of record OX276390.1, on the reverse strand, counting down.
TCCTCCATGATGGGCCTTACCGCCGCTATTACAAAGTACCTAGTGCAATTATCGCATACTTGATCGCGAGAGAATAAAGTGTAATTTGTATGATAATGGATTAAACGCCACATGTCGGAATTTTTTTTTTTACTCGATACGCATTGTGAAGTTATTCGAATATGTTCATAAAACTTGCACTCGCCACTCAGATAACATATCTTGTCGGGTCTTTCCGACTCAGTGCTTACGTTTTAATATTTGGGCAACCCGAGCTCTTGTTGGTTCTTTTAATTCAGCACTCCAGTCATATACTACTTCTTTCAGTTTTATCCGTAAAAAATATCGGTTTATGTTCGACTAATAAGATTACACTTTGTGTTGACCTCCCCTATTCATTGTAACGGTCCCAAATACATATGAGTGCCTATTCCTTAAAATTGTGACACACATATATATATATATAATCTACTAGCTGATTGTACACCGAGTTACAGCACTCTTATCATAAAACAATTTATAGTTATTTTAATAGGCCTAATCCATTAATACCTTTATCTAATATTATGGCGTAGATAAACATCACATAACCTCATGCATCTGAGGAATGAGCCCGTCGCTTCTTTGATCTTTTAATCATTTGGAGGGTTAATTTTGAAGTTAAAGGTAACAAATAAACCCTTTCTCATCCCAACCTAAACAAATCATCTCATCATACCTATTGTGATCATTGTAGACTACTAATTTAACTGAGCATTAACGTTGTGCCGTCAAAGTATGACGGTGTGCTAAGAAACAATTAAGTATAAATAATAAACTAGATAGAACTAGAATACAGAGCGGAACAACCAGCTGGCCGAAGGACACAGCGAGTGTCCCAAAAACCGAAAAATATTAAATGAGTCACTCCCTACACGCTACCATTTTTACGTTTGAGTGCTTCAAGATAAATACAATCAAATAAATGATAATGAATAATATATTAAATAATATATAATATATTAAATATATTAAATCTCCTAGCAAGTTTTCATTTATGGATCACTGTCAGCCTAATGGTGTGGCCTTGTAGTTGTTTACAATATTGTGCAATATTATGAAATAAGAAATACAACGATGATATATTCTATTTACTTACACGCCTATAATATTGATTCGAAAAGGACGTGGTTGCCAGCAGTGATGGCCAAGACTTGCCCACGGCGACGATCAAAGTCTGCCTGACTGGACTGGACCTAATCTACTAAAGAACACAATAAAACTCCTTAACGACAAAAAGCTGAATGTGTTTATTGCTGAATGAGTTTATTTCTGTTGAGTATTATATCAACCATATGGTAAATAAGCATTTGGTATACAAAGTGTATATGGACCCCACCAAAATCATCGGGACCCAAGCCAATCTATCCTGCTAGCCAGTACACCTACTGATTAACGGGCGAGGCTCAGGTGCAGGCTTCCATATCGAGGGCGGACGGCAGCCGCTCCCGCCAAATCCAAGGTAGGCCACATAGAGATAAAAATGGGAGAGCGAACCCTGGACTCCAAAGTATAAACTTTGGATGCAACCGGGACTATTATGACTATTTGTTGGTATTTGAACTTTTCAGCTATAACAACATACAGGGAGCTTTTTGTGCTTAGATTGTACCTTTTGTATTTTCATATATCTATTTTAAGTATAGACATACATTTTACTGATTTATACTGTTGTAATAATTACTTTAAGATACCGATAGTTCCCAGCCGGCCCTACACAGCTACCAAGTCCGTCAGGGGTTTTTTTTTTTTTTAACGTGCGGAAATCCCTTCGGATACCCCCCCGCCGGCCAGCGGGGGTGGTTATGTCGTGTCTCGACTAAAACCGCACGGTGTCCTCCCCAAGTGTCCGTTGCCGGGCACCCCGGGTAGGTAATAGTTCCTAGACTAATTTTCCCCGTAGACCTATACGAAGAAGAACACCAACCTTACATTTGTTTATCAGTTCAATTATGGTAGACCCATACCCTATTTCAAAGTTCACAAGTTGACACATAATACTGCCTTGTAAATAAATCAAAGAAACGAATTAACATAATGTAATAGTATTACAAGTATGTAAACATAAGCATATCCTGTGGCATTTTAATTATAAAATAAAGGGCATACCACATCATTAAGCAGTCGATGTAGATGTAACTATGCGCGTAAAGTTCATTACCTACTTCAGTAAATCAATATTTTAAACCATGCCTCGCAGTATATTATAACCAAGGCCTTATGAAATTTACTACAAAATCAGTACTTTTCATTAGTTATATTATGATTAAGAACTCAAGATCGCGACCCTATAATCGATCTACATTTGATTCCAATATTATCTCGGTGGTACCTCCTAGTTGACACAAGATCCGCATGAAATATCGTTTCTTAAGTTGCAAATGAACTATTTAATACTTATTAAACCGACACCTGCATAGAGATATAGAATATTGATATGACTCGACCAATTCAAATGTTATTATTATATTATTATAGCGACCTCTGTGGCGTAACGGTAGTGCATTCGACTGCTACGACAAGGGGCGCGGGTTCGATTCCCGCTCACTGCAAATATTTGTATGCATGAATATGTCTATTTGCATTGGTCTGGGTGTTTATATCTATAACTAGCTGAGGCTCGCGGCTCCGCTCGCGTGGAAGTCGCTTATTGCGTCCACTTCCACTCCCGCTCCCACTCCCACTCCCGCTCCCGCTCCCACTCCCACTCCCACGCCCAATCGCACTCGCCTCTTAGACAAAGCTCTTCGCGCAGGCGCACTCGGTAACACTCGGATTGCGTTCGTGGTAGTCGTCTCGTGTCCTTTCGGACGTCGACAATCGGGTGTGTATGTGTGTGTATGTATGTGAGTGAATGAAGTAAAAGAGAATTTACTTCTAGATAAATGCCCTTGATGATAAAACTATATTTGGATAAGGGTTAATATCGTGATTCAAATTTGACCAACTTTTGGTCCTGTTCTTGCAATAATTAAATTTTGAGAAAACAAAACCTGTTGTAGTGGAACAAATATTACGGTTGCATATTTTTTGTAGACATTAAAAATACCTATAAAGCTGTATTACCTACATCATATTGTTCTATCATCAATAGTTTACGCAGCGCACGCCTAAAAAGTTTTTCATTTCTCTATATTTTTTTACAATATTGCGATTTTCTTACGAATCTCAATTTTTTTTGAAAATAAGTTGTAGCCTATGTTACTCCTAGATATTGTAGCTTTCTATATGTGTAAGTCGTCGATCGGTCCAGTAGTTTCGAAGCCTATTCGTTACAAACAAACAAACAAAAAACAAGTCTTTCCTCTTTATAATATTAGTGTAGACTAGCTGTGCCCGCGACTTCGTCCGCGTGGATTAAGATTTTTAGGGTTTTAGTTTTTTTGCGCGGAACCACAATTATTTTTCCTAAAATTAAAGTAGCCTGTGTTTTTCCTTGTTATATTACCTTTCTGCTAGTGAAAGTCCCGTCAAAATCGGTAAAGCCATTTAAGAGCTAGTTTTAAACTATGCTTACTTTGGGTCTAGATAGCGCTGTGTAGAATGTCGTAGAATATTTATTATTTATTTATTATAATTTTCTTCAACTCAGCCATGACAATCATAATTTGGCAAAGTTAGCATTGAATGATATCTATTTCTCATAATTATTTCCATGCGTCTATAAGGTAGCCACAGATAGTATGGTCTATTCACACATATCAGATACAGCTCTGATCGTGCTGGGCCCAGGACGTGTCAGGGCCGTGACCGGGGGTCAGCCCAGGTACTGAAGCTCCGTCGCCGGCCCGAGCACGGACGTGTGTGAACGAGTTCATATGAAATGCACAGAACTATATGTTTTTGAGCCCCCGACGGGGCACAGCCTGTCCACGGCCCGGGAACGGCCCTGATGTGTATGGATAGACCTTTAGACCGCTGCAGAAGCAATCTAGTGATCAAGTAAAGTAGATAGATACCGAATACGCTCAGGTACACATTAGGGCTCCATCATGGAGGATTGGCTGGAGAGGCGACACGGAAGCCTCTCCTACCGACTGACGCAGGTGATCTCAGGGAAGGGGTGCTTCGGGGACCACCTGCATCGGATCAGGAAGGAGCCAACGCCTGAGTGTCATCACTGCGACGCGAGCGAGGACTCAGGGCTGCACACGCTGGCGGACTGCCCGGCGTGAGAGGCGCTGAGGCGTGACCTCGTGGCAGCCATCGGGGTGGGAGTCCTCTCGCTCGGCAGCATGATTGCGGCAATGGTGCGGAGCGCGAGCGCGTGGGCCGCCGCCGCCTCCTTCTGCGAGCATGTAATGCTCGCGAAGGAGGTGGCGGAGCGCGCCCGGGAGAGACTTAGAACTCTCCCGGTCCGCCGAGCCCGCAACTTGCTCGCCGCGCGTCGCAGGCAACTCAGGCGCCGGAGGTCGCTTAACGACCTCCGTCCTCCATGACGCAGGCCTGGGGGTGGCGGGTGAGGCCACCTGTCACCCCAGCAGAAGCAGGCCGGGACGGTGGGGCGACTAGCACCCCTCCCCCAAACCGGGGCAAGACGGGGACACCGTGGTTCCCAAACTCGAGGGGGCCATCTCGAAACCGGAGATGGCCCAGGGTCAGTCGGGGTGCGAGGGATATGCTCTATGGGCAACCTTACACCCCGGCGTCTGTAGACCCGAGACGGCGTGCGGTTTTAGTCGGTTCAAGCCCGACATAACCGCCCCCGCTGGCACGCACATCCGAAGGGATTTCCGCATGATAAAAAAAAAAAAAAAGGTATACATTAGGGCTAACGACAGGTGAATGATATGCCTAAAATGATATTAGCAAAAATGTATCGTACATCATCGTGTAATAGATAGCTTTCATAGGGTTCATTGTAACATACAACTATCAATAATTATCGGCATAGTGTGAGTAGTGAGTGGAGGCAGTGAGGGGCAGCAAAAGTTGGACTCAACCGACTTTGCTAGGGCCCAAAACGCTTTACTGCCCGCTGGATACATTGTAAGTTTGTTTCCAATGCGGCCAATATGGTCGAAGCGGGCCTTTCGCGAAGTCTTCTTGCTAAACTTGGCAGCCCTGTTGAAGGCTCTCTTCTTTTGAGATACGTCTTCCGCCCCGCGGTTGCGAGCATCGACCCAAGCCAAGTAAGCCGCATGCTTGAGTGCTTCGGCACGACCGCACTCGACGCCAAACCATGGCCAAGGGTAAGATGCGAAGAAGGATCGCATCTCATCCCAATCTTCTGACCTGTATTGGCAAACCCTTTGTGGTAGGTATTGAAGTCCCCCTGTAACACCAACTGGGCTGAAGGGTACCGCTGTTGAGCTGTGTCTGCCGCCTCACTGAGGTATTGCGTGACGTTGGTTGTCTCCTGGTCTCCACCATGCGAACGATAGACACAGGCATAGACAATTTAGTCAATTCCAGTATCGACCATCACCCAAAGTGCAGAGAACCTGGGACAATCAAGGTCTCGGAGACGCTGATAGCAGATGTCGTCCCGGGCGTATACACACACGCCCGCTTGTGGTTTAAAGTTGTGCTTCAGGGTGAAGCTTGGGTATTGAAGGTCATACCTTGACGTCTGAGACGCAGACGTCTGCCGGACATCCGATCTTCGTCTCAGAAAGGAACTAGAGTGCTGGTTTCCCAGTCTCGAGGTGGTGGTGGACTGCTACGAGATTTGAGTGCAGACCTCGGAAATTAGTGAGGTGCATTTGAGAGAGAGGGAGTGCAGCCGCTGTCGAACTTTGCACTTTTTGTTCCTTGTCATGTGATGAGAATGGCAGTGAAGTGAGGTTCCACGCTGGTAACCCGCAGGCACACTCTGGATGGACGGCACCATTGGGAAACTAGACTGGAGACTGCGGGGATGCCCGAGCCCCCCGGGAATGTCCATCGGGCCCTCTCTTCCGGTCGCCAACCGGCACGATGGGGCATCTCGGGATTTTTCGACAGTTGGCGAGGCAGCCTTTCATATGTGGCTAACATACTACTTGGGACCCCATCTACCTGCGGTCGGCCAGCGGTGCAAGCGGCCAGCATCCCGATGCCTCCATAACAGAGTGCAACAGGTCGGTCAGCCTGTAGTGGAACAGCTACTTCGACCCATCCTCCCGAGTGGCTGCACCGAACATAGTACCGGAATACAGCCAGGCTATTTGGCGTTACGTCTTTGTCCGGTGGGTGGTCACAAGCCATCGGTCGAAACCTACCACCAGAGTTTCACCTGATTAGCACCACCCAGGGGCCACGTGTAGGGTTTCATTGCAGGGTGTTCTCCTACGGACGTGGGTGACCCCGCCCCCAAAAAAATGTCACATAAGTATGTCATTTTGCAAACAAAATCCAATCAACCAATTCTTTTTTTTTCTTGAATAATTTGACATTTTTATTGAAAGTTACGGATTTGTTAAAAGTATTTTTATAGGTATTTGACTTTTACTTTACTTTTACTTTCATATAATATAAGGACCAAGGTGACTGTGCTTGTACAATCTATCGCCGCGCCGTTTCATTACAGAGGAGCACGTACGACCTGCATACATACATATACTTAAACTACATTTCTACCGTAATATGAGTCTCTCTGTTTAATATTCATCGTCACCAGGTGGATGCATCCAATACGGGACTTTGCTGCCAAGATTCCAAGACTAAGACGAGATTAAGTTCTGAATGACAAAATCGAGTTTTACCGACTGTCCGTTTATACATTCGCACTGAAGAAAACTGTAGAAAGACGTATTCTTACGTGGTTGTAAATTTGACTAGTAAATACAATAACTACTTACAATTACAGTTGAAATCCTGACCAACACCCAGGACGGGGCTTTATGCGATTTTTATTTATAGGAAACTAGCTGTTGCCCGCGGCTTTACCCGCGTGGAACTCTGACCCCGTTCCCGCTACCCATGGGATCCTATTCCACCACCAAACCATTATAATATACACAATTCCACCTTACATCATTTTTTATATCTCAAAGGGTTTAGGCAGCGTTTTCGTTGAAAGCTCCCAGACGGCTTATTTTTTCCGACACCTCCAACAAATATCATTATATTTTAATAAATGTTGAGTGCAGTAGTTTTTGAGTTTATTGCGAACAGACTGACAGACAGACGCGGCGGAAGACTTTGTTTTATAATATGTTAGCATAGTAATTGCTTCAAAATTTCATTCAGCTAATGAGACGGAATATAAGGTATATCAAAAACGGTTACGTGGTTAATTTATATGCAGTGGAAGTGGGAGCGAGAGGTATACCAGCAAAATCTCTCTATAACCTACTTAAAGATCTAGGCCTATCGAGAGCTACAATAAGCTCATTACTAGGACGAATGTCTAAAGCGGCACTAGTATGTTCGTATCAAATTTGGTTGGACAGGGAAGGGAACTTGGGTAGTGAAGGTGAGTGTTGATGTACATCAACAAAAGGGGCCCCTTCTAAACCTACACTTGGGTCGCAAGTCCCAGGCACTGTCCCGAGTTCCCAACTCAGCAACGCGATGGACCCGGCACCCGCACGGAGAATCCATGAATTGCTAAGAATATCGGTCTCATCGGTGTCAATCAATCATGGGGATTTTTTTTTTTTTTTAACGTGCGGTAATCCCTTCGGATACCCCCCCGTCGGCCTGCGGGGGTGGTTATGTCGTGTCTCGACTAAAACCGCACGGTGTCCTCCCCAAGTGTCCGTTGCCGGGCACCCCGGGTAAGCCCTCGAAAGGATAACCCCAGGGTTGCCGGCGGACTTTGGCCGCCACCGCGGCCTCGCCTGGTGGGGTCGGGTTTTATCCCGCTTCGGTGAGTTGGCAGGCGTGTGTAGGGCACACACGACACGCCTCCGCCACGGCCTGCTTCTGTAAGGACGGCGAGTCGGCCAACTGCCGTCCTCAGGCCCCGATCATGGAGGTCGGTAGTCCCGGGCGTAGATGAGTCTGCGGCGTCCTCGCCGCAGACTGCGAAACTCTGGGGGCAGGATTCTCTCCCGCTCCCTCTCCGCCGTCTCTTTCGCGCGCATTACCTGCTCGCAGAAAGAGGCGGCGGCGTGCCACTTGCTCCCGTCGGAGACCACGGCCCTCACCATGGTCTCCAACGAGAGAACGTCCACGCCCAGGACCGCAACGAGATCCCGGCGTTGACTCGCCCACGCAGGGCACTCCACCAACGTGTGGAGCGCCGTGTCTTCGCCAGGATCCTCGCAGTGCTGGCACTGCGGCGTCGTCTCCCGATGGATGCGCCACAGATACTTACCGAAACACCCGTGTCCGGTAACCATCTGGCACATCCGGTAGGAGAGGTCCCCATGGTCCCTCTCCAACCACTCCTTCATGATCGGTCTCACCGCCGCAATGGTGGATTCCCCCCACCTGGGGTGCTCAAGTCGCACCCTCCATGTCTCCATGAGTTCCTGACGGAGCAGGGACCGCTGAGCCCTGATTTCTCGGGGCTCTGGCCTATGGCCCTGCTCCAGCGCCTCCTTGCGCCACTGGTACAGCAGCGCAAGGGCTCTCGCTTCCAGGTCCCATGGAGGGGTCCCGGCTAGGAGACATGCCGCCTCGACGGAGATCGTGCGATACCCCCTGATGACTCTGACGGCCATCGCTTTTAACGGGCTGTTTAGTACAGCCACGTTGCGGGCCGCCAGAGTCTCTGCCCATACTGGGGCCCCGTACAGGGCCATGCTTCGCACGATCCCCAGGTACAGTCTCCTAGTGGGGGCGTTGGGTCCCTTAACGTTGGGCATCAGCCGCGATAGCGCGGGCGTAGCCCCCCTCAGTTTCGGGACCAGACTTCGGAGATGAGGTCCGAAGTCCCATAGGCTATCGAGTACGAGCCCAAGATAGATAGATAGATAATTCTTTATTGTACACCAAAAAAATACAATAAAATATATGTAGTAGGTAGTAAGTAAACAGTTGAATGTACAATGGGCGGCCTTATCGCTAAAAGCGATTTCTTCCAGGCAACCTTAGGATGGATAGAAATGTGACGGAAGCAAAATGTTATGGTGTAGTTATTAAATACAAAATGAAATATACAAATTAATCGAATGAAGAAGGAGAAAATAAAATAAAAAATAAATAAATAAATGTAAAAAATAAATTAAATAAATAGTTTAGAAACGTAATATAGACAATAATATATACTACTATAATGAATAAATAGATAGGTATGTAAAATATATAGTACAAACTAATACGAACTGAAAAAGTGACGAGTGAGCATATAACTTATGACCTTTCACGGAGTACCCGATGACAGGTAATGTTCTTTAACCATTTTTTTGAAGGTATTTATGGATTTTGCCCGTTTTGTATCTAATGGCAATGCATTCCATAAGCGCACAGCTTTAACTGTGAATGACTTGCCAGCATAATCAGTGGAATGCCTTGGCATTTTCAGCCTCAAGTTCTCGGATGACCTCAGGCACTTCGTATGTGTGTCATGGAGGAACTTGAATCGTTCTTTGAGGTAAGAGGGAGTAGCGGGATTAAATAATACATTATATAATAATGTTACTATGTGGGCATTCCTGCGAAGTCGAATTGGGAGCCACTTGAGTTGTTTACGAAAATCTGAAACGTGATCATATTTGCGCAGACCAAATATGAATCGAATACAAAAATTTTGAAGTCGCTCAAGTTTATCAAGTTGCTCCTCCGTAAGATCGGGATAGCTGACATCGGCGTAGTCGAGGACAGGAAGAAGAAGCGATTGTGCGAGCGCAACTTTAGTGGCAATTGGAAGGAAGTTTCGCAGCCTCCGTAACGAACCTGCTGACGCAAAAAGTTTGCGACTGGTTTCTTGTAACTGGATATTCCAAGAAAATGTCTTATCCATGTAGATACCCAAATTCTTAACGCTATCACTAACTGGCACAACGACACCACCCATAGTAATTTGAGGGAGTTGTGACCAATCTATTAGTGAAGCCAACCTTGGACTACCAATAACAATTATTTGTGTCTTGGATGAATTTAGTGTGAGTCCATGGTTCTTGCTCCACTCACATATCCGCTCCAAGTCTCCGTTGAGCAAAGTAAAGGTTTCTGATAATTTGTTTAGTGGAGCCTGTGTATAAACTTGTAGATCGTCAGCATAAAGGTGGTAGGATGAAAGTAATTTATCAGAGATTGTATTTATAAAAATAGCGAAAAGTAATGGAGATAGAACGCCACCCTGCGGTACGCCAGCGGTCGTATTGCACCAGGAAGAATATGATTCTTCGACGCGAACACGTTGCCGGCGACCAAACAGGTAACTACGAAACCACTCAATAGCCGTTGGAGATATGTTAATAGAGCTGAGTATACCGAGCAGGATGTGGAAGTCTACAGTATTAAAAGCGTTGCTAAAGTCAAGTAAGGATAGAAGTGTAAGATTTCCACTATCCATGCCCAGTCTTATGTCTTCGGTGATATTAACCAATGCTGTCGCAGTACTGTGCCCAGGGCGGAAGCCGGATTGAAGAGGGTTTAATAGCGCATTTTTATTAAGAAAAGAGCTGAGTTGAGAGTGAATGAGACGCTCTAAGGCTTTGGAAAGAAATGGAAGGATAGATATAGGACGATAGTCAGAAAAGGAACAGGGTTTAGATTTCTTGGGTAATGGAATTATTTGGGCACTTTTCCAAGAAGATGGGAAAACAGCACAAGAAATGGAGTAGTTAAAGATATGACATAGGATAGGAAGAATTTGCTCTAAAATTGGCACAATCATATTTCGGCTAACGGCATCACTACCGACAGCATTCGATGAAATCGACAAAATGCTCTTCTTAACATCACAAGCGGTCAATTGGTTGAAGACGAAAGGTGGATGATTAGGAGTTGGAATAGATGAAAGATATTGCAGTGTGTTGGCTTTAGTAGTTCCATTAAAATTGGACGAAGCAGAGAAATGTACATTGAGTGAATCTAAGTTAACATTTTTAGGAATTGAGTCTTGTCGAGACTTTCCAACTCCTAATGTGTTCAGAAATTTCCAGACTTTTGCTGGATCCCCGATTTCCACAGAGGTATGGATATGTTGGCGTTGTGCTCTCCTACACACCTTATTGCATCTATTTCTGAGGGCTACATACTTCTCCAAATTAGCTCGGGTAGATCTAATTTTGTATCTCGCCTTAGCTGCAGCTTTTTTCGACATCAGATCTTTGATATCAGGTGTAAGCCAAGGCGCTGGTAAATGCTTAAGTTTGATGGCACGATTCGGAGCGTGCAAGTCGTACAATTGTGTTATTTTATCAGTTAGAATTTTTACTTTTGTATCTACACAGTTGGCAGACAAGAGAGGATACCAGTCAATATTTTGAGCATCTTCACAAAGCTTGTCAAGTTCAATGCCACTAAAATTGCGCTGCATTATAATTTTAGGTTTTTCCTTAGGTGGCCGTATTTTGTAGGAAACATAAATGAGATCATGGTAAGAGAAATTGTCAGCAGAGCATTGACCATGCTTTGCGACATGAGTAGGCGAAGAAACGAAAATGAGATCAAGAAGACCAGGTGCACAGTCAGGAAAATGGTGAGTAGAGTTAAGAGGAAGAATAGATAGGTTACAGGATTGAATAATACGGCGGAGAGAAGAAGCACGAGAAGTATATTGAGGTTCTTGTTTTACCAGGCAAGTATTAAAATCGCCCATTAATATTACATGTCTGTAAGACGGTAAGTACGTATCTAACAAGTGCTCAAATGATGAAAAATAGTTTACTTTTGTTGATGAAGGATAGTAAACACCAAGTAGAACTTTAGAGTGGTTGAGTTCCAGCTCTAGGAAAAGATGCTCGCCAGCATTCGATGGTGGCGGTTGTGGGGACATACTAATAATTGTATAAGGGATTTGAGAACGCAGGTATATACCCACACCACCACCTACACCAGGCTCTCGATCATTCCTAATAAACTGAAAACCCGGAAGAGAGTAAGTAGTAGATGGAAGACAAGGTTTTAGCCAAGTTTCGGAAATAAGAATAGCATGAATATTTTTATGAACAAGGTTGGCCAGCATATCCGGGAAATGAGCAGGAATACTCTGAGCATTAATATGGACTACATTAAAATGCCTGGGGACATCCGAAAATTGAGACTGAAGAGTATCTGCGAGTGACACTGACGGTATACTTACAAAGCTGTCGTTGAGACTACTTGCGGAGAAAAAGCTATCATCACTATCTAAGTCGTTCATTAAATGTGTGCGTTAGTTGTACTAATATATATGTATATATAAGTATAGAATTAAGTTTGAAATATTAAAAGGTAAATAAATAATCAAATAATACCAATAAATCCACTTACTGTCCACCCGCCAGTCGCGTGTTACAATTATAGAAGAAAGAATTTCACAACAACAGAAAAATAACTTTGAATGCAAAGACAAAATACACATAGATATTCAACATTAAATCACCATGAGATGAATAACATGGGCTGGGTAACAAATATATTCAGAAATTAACAAAACAAAAATCTAACAGTTATTAAAACAAAATAAAATGCCACAGGCAGGCAATCTTAAAATTCCTTGTAAAACATTATGACAATATAAGCATCTGATATCTGTGGTAAAACACAAGACTAAAATGTTAATATTCAAACTGCCAGAAAGGTACAAAGTTTAATTATGGAATCATGGAATGGAACGCATCTGTTTTGTTGAAATGTCAAAATCAAATAAAATAATAAATAATGAGAAGGTAGTGAAATTTAAGGTTATTGTTGTTTATGTTTTGTTTAATAAATGTGATAGTTAGTGAAAGTTATCTATATTACATACGTATGCTACCCAGCAAGAACGTTAATTGTTATTTTAACCATCAGAATGTCTATTTCTTCGATGCAGTGCGTTTAGGTTTGGTAGTAGTGCTTTTAGAGGTTGTAGCAGAGGTTGCAGTTGCAGTCGTTCCATCACCAGAGCACTGTATCTTAACCAGGTCGCTAAGCGACACAATTCGATGCCGATTACCGTCAGAGCCTAGGACATAAACCGAGCCCTCCCTGGTCCAGCACTTATTTACCCCGAATTTGTCACGGGCGGCCATGAATGCTATATGTCGTGACTTAGGAAGAAATTCGGATACTGTAACGCCTGTACCTTTCAATTTGGACTTGGAAGACCATATAGTATCCTTGACTGTATGGCTCTGAAGCTTTACAAGTACAGGCCTGGGCTTCACGTTGGATGCTTGCCGTCCCATTCTATGGCAACGTCTGATGTCTTCAGTTGAAAAAGTGCCGATCTTGAGACGCTGCTTTACGACCTCATTGACCACCCTGGCAATATCTTCATCCTCCTGCTCTTTCACGCCATGTAGAAGTAGAATTTTACGACGGCTGCGCATCTCTAAATTATCGACCTCTCGAGCGACACTACTGAGCTGTTGTGAAAAGGACTTAAGTGTCTGCAAAACAAAAGTTTTAAAAGTAGCAAACTCTTCTACCAAACTGCCTGTATTGGATGGAGACTTTCTCTGCAGATCTGCCTCAAACTTCGACATCCGTTCCTCGAAATAAGTCTGCATATCAAGGATGGAGACTTCCATTGTGCTTGTTGTTGAATAGTGTTCAGTTCACGGAAATAACACTAGACTAGCAGGTATTTATTGTTATTTGTATAATTTATTCATTAAAATATCATAAAATTATCGATTACTATTTTTATTTAAATTTTATATTAGAGCACTTTAAAGTTAAACTTTTTGCGTCAACTACCCACGTATAGTTACTTCAATAGTACTTCAAGTACTCCAAGGTACTTCATCGTGGGCTCGATGCCGATGCTTACGCCCCCTACGGTTATGCTGGTTTCCGCAGGTGGCCCCCTCCGAGGCCCGTGAAAGCACATTGCCTCGGATTTGTGGAGAGCCACCTCAAGTCCCAGCCGCCGTATTCGACCCACGACTTGTCAATCATGGGGATAACGAAAAGACATAACCTTAGCTCTCTGCATCCGAGCGCAAATCCCGTTTGCGTCCAAAGCTTGCACTTTGAAGCCCAGGTACCGTTCTCCTATTCCTTTTTTTATTTTTGCTTTATCTGGCGCGACTGCGAACTCACCCCTCATTCCTCGTCCGTCAATCAGCATGCAAGCATGGTGCGTAAAATGAGGAGCGAGATTATTTAACTATGAGTTGATACATGGTTGATGACCTGCCTGCATATGACGAATCAATGGTTCAATAATTATGGAGACGTAGTGCGTTTCGTCGTACTTGGCTCTGCTCGCAAAGGTACGCATGTTGTGCATCGATTAGCTTCTCGTGACTGTATCCATTTCATTATCATCCCTTGTCCTCATATACGTTATTAGGGAGGTTATTATAGTATAAATTTTAAAATTTCTAAACCTTTGGGATGGCATAAGTTTAAAAAATATATAATATCACAACACATTTATTGAATTTGCATGAACAATTTTGCATAAAAAACAACACAACTTGAGTGTTTCCGGGGCCCTACCAAGATCATCGGGGCTCAAGTCAACCTCACTGCATGCTGATTATCGGACGAGGCTCTAGCGTGGCCCACCACTCACTATAGGGAGGTCAGACGGCAGTCGCTCCCACAAAAACACAATCTAGAGGAGGACAAGGAGTAAGCCTACCCCTGACAACCGGAAGCCATGCTAAGATGATGATGATGATGACATAAAAAACAACACAATTGAGTACTTGAAATTTATATTGACATTTATTCTATACCGTCGAAAATTACTATTTTCCAAACGTATCGATGAGTTTCTCAATAAGTTCTACTATTATTAAACCAATAGACATCACCTGTTAATAGATACAATATTACGTACAAACACAAAAAAATTCGATGTACTTCTTCCTCACATACCCTAAAAAGTTCGTTTCATTTTGTATATTGTTTTTTATCAAGTTAACAGCGAAACGTGCTATAACGCAGCTTGGAAAATAAATAACAGGGGTACCGGAAGGTAACATACACGGGAGAAGTGCGCCCAATAAAACGGATACAACGCAACACAATAAGTATAAAGATAAAACCGAATGTTTTGTGCATTTTAATTAAACCAGTAATCGACCTTCGCTCTGCTAAATACATAAGGGTACGGAAAAGTAAATACTGTTAGTAAATACTGTTTACAGAATTCGGAAGCTAATGGGAGTGGTTATGTTTGGGAAGGGATAGCGCGGCGACAGGGTGACATTTGAAATCGTTAGCCTATATGAGACTCGCATTTAGAGTACAACGTTGTCGATTTTGTGAAGCTATGCTATGGAGATATAAGGAGGAATATACGTTCGTAGGAATATACAGGAGTCCTTTAGAACATGCTCACAGAATATTTTTATACTGTCCTATCTTACTCGCAAATTATTCGGTGTGCTCTTTACTCTACCATTCATCCCAGTTGAATGTCATAAAGTAATCCACTCTTTTTTCCTTTATAATACCTTCCATCCACTCCATACTTCTATCAGTTTTTCAGTCGCTGCAAACTGAACAATAAAAACTACATCGAGAGCGTCATCAAAACAGCTTCACGAAAACTTGGAATTCTGAACAAGGTGAGACGGTTTTTCGCGTCGGAGCAGCGATATCTTTTGTACAATACACAAATTCCCCCCTGCGTGGAATACTAATCTCATCTCTAGGATGGCTCCACACAGTACTTATTAGACGCTCTCCACAAATCTGTGGAGAGCGTCTAATAAGTGCAGTTGCAGCGCGATGCCATCCCTATGATTAGGAGTCCTGAGGTTACTAACAACTTAGAACCTTTGCAGTTGCGTAGAGACATTGCCTCTGGCATTTTACCGCCTCTACCACGGCGAGTTTTGTGATAAAGTTTTTCAACTGTCCCACCGTCGACCTTTCGATCCAGAACAACACGTGCTGGATGCCACCCGCACGCGGTGGAAATCATAGGATCCCGAACTCAGCTAAACTGAATATTAAAAAGTTAAAAAAGAAGTCGTCTGTTCCCCATCCACTAACAATTAAACTCATTACTTTTTCATCTTAAGATTGCTATCTCTCTTATAACATACCCATACCAACACAAAGTATTTTATTTTATCTTTCCACTTTCATATTTCCTCTATGATTATGACTAATATTATTTCCTTGTCTTGTCCATTGTCTTCACTCTACATATCGGTGTATTGATATTCAATGCAATTGACTGTCTATATAGCCTTGTACTGTATCTGTCTGCCCATATTGTATGATTATGTCCAATTATTATCCGCCTTTGTAACATATCTTCAAGCCATTGTTATATCTACTTAATTCTGTGTCGTCACCATTGATCTATATATTATTAAAGTATCTTTACTCTAAATATGTAGCTCCTATTCAAGTAGTTAATTTTACAAGGGGCTAGACACTGGATATTACAAACCGAACTTTTTGAATGTTCTTAGTAGTGCCAAATTGGCACGTCCTTCCTTCCAAAATTATTTTAAAAATCTTGTTGTCTTTAAAGTCCACGACCTAATTTAATTCTTTAAAGTTCAGAGTAAATTTTTTCTCCAAGAATTCCTTATCTTTTTAATAATTTTTTTTATACGAATTGCATTGGTTCCACATCGGCACTTAGTAAGTGCCGATGTGGAACGATAGTGTTGACGTAATATACAAACGGAACACATTCGGTAACAAACTGATACTCTTATCTAACATACGAGTATTTAATTTTTAATAGCTGGATTTACGTGTACCGTATGATTGACATAATTTCGCAAGTATCTATACATATAATAAAATTTCAATGTACATTTCAATGTACAGTTTTCATTTTTTCAAAAAGATGATTGCTTTGTGTTCTAGGAATGATACCGATGCCAAAATTGTAATTTTTAGAATTTTGGTCTGTTGGTCTGCATTTTATTATCGATGTCCGAGAATCACTTGAAAATCACTGAACAGATTCTGCTGAAATTTTGCATGAATATTCTTCTAGGGTATGGTCATAAACTGCGTTATATATCATCAGGCTATTCTAAGTGTGATAGGAGCAGCAGGGTAAAATCAACCAAATCTATTAGTGGTGATTCCTTAATTATTACAAACCAGATCACCATGAAATTCTGCAGTTCGATAGAACTCGGACATGGTCAACGTGATGAGCAGTAAAATATGAAGTCTTGAAAAGACAGAGTTACCAACGTATAAAAGATAATTAATTAGAGACTCAACCTTTGCCAACAAATATCATCACGATATTATATTAGGAAACCGTGTAGAATATATTTCGATGTTACAAATAAACATATATTACTTCATGATTCAAAATATAACGATGAAATAGGTAACCTAATACATGTTAAGTTCGAAACTGCAGAAGTAAGCATACCTTGATCTATTCCGAACTTAAAGCGGACGAAGTCGCGGGCAACAGCTAGTTGTAAATATGGATCTTCTTCGCTCGTGTCGATGGCATATCAAATTTTATTTGCCTAGTGTGCCAATAACTTAATTGCGTATAGTAATATGAATTAAAAGGGGTGTATGGGCGTCCCGCCAAGATCTTCGGGGCCCAAGCCAACATCACCTGCTAGCCGGTACACCAGCTGATTGAGACATGAGTCTGAATCTGAGTCTGAGACATCTGGAAGTCTGGACATCTCGTCGCACAATCATTCCAATAGGATTCATGTAATGCGTAATGTCACACTTTTTAAAAAAACCGGCTTGGTGCGAGTCAGACTCGCCCATGAAGGGTTCCGTAGCAGCAAGTAACATAATATAAAAGATCTTGTAGTTCGTTGTAACAAAAAAACTACTTACTAGATCTCGTTCAAACCAATGTTCGGTGAAAGTTTACATGGTAATGTACATCATATAATTTTTCTATTTTTATCATTCTCTTACTTTAGAAGTTACAAGTCACACACATTTTACCACTTTGGATTCGATCGATTTGGATTGGATGTGTGTGAACTATTCAATTTAGAAAAAAAAAGATATTAGAAACCTCTATATCGTTTTTGAAGACCTATCCATAGATACCTCACACGTATGGGTTTGATGAATAACAAATTTTGGGTTTCAGTTCAAAGTATGGGGAACCCCCAAAATTTATTGTTTTTTTTCTATTTATGAGATTTAAATGCGGTTCACAGAATACAATACATCTACTTACCAAGTTTCAACAGCATAGTTCTTATAATTTCGGAAAAAAGTGGCTGTGACATACGGACGGACAGGACCATAAGGGTTCCGTTTTTTGACATTTGGCTACGGAACCCTAAAAAGCTAAATTAAATATACAGAATACAAAAAAAATATATAAAAAGACTAAGAAAATTAATCACCATCATTCGTTGTTATGCCAATATCCTTCAGTCCACAATAGTGTCCACAAAAATTTCCGGAACAAAGATGTTTACTTCAAAGCTTCCGATTGGCGAAGACTGAACCTAATCTAATCAACCCTACTAGCTACAAGTGTGTCACACACACTTCTCTGTTCACAAATTATAATTTTTTCATTTAACTTATCATATTATTAGGTACATGAATAAGGCGTATTCAACTTAATAGTTTAATATCTTTTATTCATAAACTAGCGACCCGCCCCGGCTTCGCACGGGTGCAATGGATGTTATTATACATATAAACCTTCCTCTTCAATCACTCTATCTATTGAAAAAAAACCGCATCAAAATCCGTTGCGTAGTTTTAAAGATTTAAGCATACATAGAGATATAGGGACAGACAAAGCGACTTTGTTTTATACTATGTAGTGATAGTTAGTGATAGTAGTATTAACTGATTAAATAGTCTCAAAATGTATCCAATTTCATTTAGACAGGAACGTTTTTTCCTTTCATTTAGCCAAAAAGTCAGTCAGCAGCGTTCTATATTGGTAACGCATAAATAGAACTTACCAAAATAGTGTGCAGTTTTTCTTGCATCATAAATTGGAAGGGTTGCGAATATGCATGTCTGCACTGCCGATGCGCGTCGGTTGAATATGGAGTTAATAATATAGTGGCCGTGTGACAATTTATTCCAATCGTACTTATTATTCTGATAGAAAAAGGTTGCTAGAAAAAATAAATAATGTCTAAGTTTTTGAACACAATAATCACCCCCACGATTCGCCAGTTATGTCACCCTTAACATAACTGGCGAATCGTGGGTGTGTAATACACCTCTGCCTACCCCTTCGGGGATACAGACGTGGAGTTATGTTATGCTATGTTTTTGAAGGCTAGACTAAGGATAAAGTATTGTAAGTTTGCAATATGTCCACTTGGGAGTACCTAAGTACTTTGTAGGTTATTTTTAGTCAAGACTCTTAGTTCATTAATCCTATATGTTGCGTATGCAAGACGACCTTGGTAACCCGCGTTTTACAATCTGATCAAGAACTTTGGCTCAGCGGTGACTGGTGCAGTTAATAGAACGACGCGACGACAGTGGGCAGAGCGGTGCAGTAATCGAATTGAACATTTATTACTAGCTGATAATAGCCGCGGGGGCTGCACCCGCGTGGGTATCGGTTATTGCGACTATTGGTCATATCTTCGGTTTTACTCAACCAATTGCAATCAAACATACACCAGAGTTTAAGTCTGACCAAGACTTTTTTAATAAATAAACCGCATTAAAATCCGTTCAGTAGTTTTTGCATCCACTGCGACCAAATAGACGAACAGACAAGAATTCCAAACAATATTTGTGTTCAGATTCATTTATTTAACACTAGCTGACCCGGCAGACTTCGTACTGCCTCAATCAATAACAACTTCCATATTTATTCACCTTTTAAACCTTCTCTGGACCTCAACAAATAATTCAAGACCAAAATTAGCCAAATCGGTCCAGCCGTTCTCGAGTTTTAGCGCGACTAACGAACAGCAATTCATTTTTATATATAAAAGAAGATAACCCAAGATTTTTTTCAAATATCACCAATGTGCAGACACAACTAATTTATAATTTCATAATCGTATAGATTTTTGATTATGAAAGATTTGATAAATCGTGAAAAAAATGTGTTTCATAATCTGTTACTCAATACGCCGCTTTTTGTCTGGCGGCACAAAAAGCGGTGTTTCGATTACTTTAGGTAAGTAGGCCAAACGCCGTAAATACTTTTGTTTCTGTCGCATCATTGCGCACTTTCATAAAAACTTTGCTTGCCGCTAAGTGAGCCAACTTTTATAATTATTGTTACAGCTCACAACTCCTGTTTCCTATTATTGCAGGATAAAATGTACATCGCTACTCTGAAATAATCTGCTGTAAGTCAACTCTACGCGGCAACTGCGCTAGCTAGATCGAAAAATAACATGCAATCTCCATCTACTAACTCACCTAACTGAATGTCACCTACATTTAAGCAGACACAGATACCTCCCCTTCATAGGTTGCAGCCACACTGAGGGCAGCACAAATTCATCCATTGCCAAGTACCAAGTACATAAGTCAGATGATCGGTCAGAGTCTAGTGCCTGGCTGCCGCCCTGTTCACTCGACACGACTTCACCGCTTGGATATGCGAGCCAACAGTCCAGACAGATACATGAATCATGATATGAGATAAACAAATTAAAAGGAAAAGGGAAGTTAGAGAGCACACCCCGGGCTCCAAAGAACAAATTTTGGATGCAACCGGGATTGGCTCTGGTTTTGGTTGATGAGGAATCGAAGTGATAATGGCACGTGGGTTGAACAATTGACAATATTCATATCACAAATAAATATTATTGGCATGTTGACATACCTCCTATTTGCATTTAGTTTATATACTATTGCTATTCACGTCATTATATTTACATTTGAGAGAAAGCAATCAAAGTTAATTGCGTTGACATGAAATAGTAGTGGTTTAGTAGGTACCTGCCAGCTGCGTCCTACAGTTGTACTATGAGTCTAACACATGTAAAAAAAAAATGTAGAAGCCAACTTTCGAGGTGATCGATTAAACGTTGTTATTATTCATCCATTTTATGTAACCATACAGCATACAAAATAATCATTTTTCAAATTAATTATTACTACAAACTGTAGTGGCGGTTGGTGTTTCACGTAAATGTTCCAGGTGGATTGCAATCAAACACTGGCCACTATCAATTAATCCACAATTTATTGTTAAAAGCACAAGCAGAAAGTTGACAGTATAAGATGGTAAGTAGAAGGAAGAACAGAAGGTAAGAAGACTTAATAATTCTGTAGCGAGCAACGTAAACAGGCGGGAAGCGCGAGCGGAGAGCGACGTGGATTCAGCGTCGTAGCCATGAGCAGACTGGTGCGGAGAAGGCGGCCGCGCCGCGCCACCGGTGCTTGCGCGGGCGCCTATTGTTCTCTTATCGCAGGTAGGATTATGCAGCTTTTACTCTTCACGACGCGGATCCGGGAATTCGTCGTGTTGATGTCGTCGGGCATCAGGCAGCTACAAGGTAAGTATTATGTGTGTAATGTAGGCGTGTAGTGTATTATATTTGTATTTATATTATAGATATATATGTAATATATTGTGCAATTGTTTTGTATTGATAAATGAAATAATATGATAATTGTACTTATATAATAATGTTATACACATACATAGATAGGTGGCTCCGCCACATTACTCCCCCCCAGAGACCATCTTAGGATGGGCGATAATAATTAGGGAATCTTATCGTTCTCCCAGAACGTGTTCTATATGGAACGTTCTCATCTGTTTTCTTTTCAGATTCTCTTTCTTTCTTTTCAGGTATTATTTCTACAGGTGTTGAGACAGAAGGGCTGTCACTGGTAAGTACGTAGGCTGGTTTCAGTCTATCTATGGTCACGTTTTGCTCCTTCCCTCTTACCATAATTTTAAACGTTTTTTCTTTTCTTTCCAGCACTTCGTGCGGTCCAGAATAAGCTGGTTGCAGGGCTCCTTTTACAGTGTCGTCTCGAAGGTAAACGTGTGTTGCGGTAGATAAATCTTTGTTAATAAAGATTTTTCTGTTGCAGTGACGTGATGCTGGTACTGGTCGAAGTTCTGACATCATCGCTCGAAGACGTGCGGTAAAATCAGTCAAGTCAGTGGTTGTTTCTGAGCAAGGGTTGAAGAATTCTCCCGGGAGCCTCAATGCTTCACCATAGAGAAGCTCTGCAGGAGACGCGTTGAGGTCCTCTTTGTGCGCGCTTCTTATCCCAAGTAATACCAGCGGAAGTACTTCCGTCCAGTTCTTGGTTTCGTGGCATTTTATTGCAGATTTTACTTGCCGGTGAATCCGCTCGATGAGGCCGTTGGATTGCGGATGGTACGCCGTAGTACGCTTATGTTGGAATCCTGCCATTTCAGAAAGGTACTTAAATAAGGCCGATTCAAATTGTCCACCGCGATCTGTGATTATTTCAGTTGGACAACCAAAACGTGATATCCAGCCGGAGATTAGCGCCTTCGCAACTGTTTCAGCCGATATGTCTGGGATTGGTATCACCTCAGGCCATCGTGTGAACCTATCAATTGCAGTGAGGCAATACCGCTGTCCATCTGATGGTGGTAAGGGTCCAATCAGGTCTATGTGGACACACTGTAGTCTTGCGCGAGGAAGTCTGTATAC
The DNA here is from genome assembly GCA_946251805.1 of Cybosia mesomella. Taxonomy (NCBI): domain Eukaryota; kingdom Metazoa; phylum Arthropoda; class Insecta; order Lepidoptera; family Erebidae; genus Cybosia; species Cybosia mesomella. The sequence goes on along the minus strand of OX276390.1, from coordinate 18,499,209 downwards.
GCCGAGTGGTGAAGATGTGTGTCGTGTGATTTTGACTCTTTGGCATGCGTTGCACATCCTGGTCCATTCTCGGACGTCCTTCTGTATACCGGGCCACACGTATCGTTGCGATATTAATTTTGCCGTAGCGTTTCTTCCTGGATGACTAAGCGAGTGAAGGGTTTCGAACACTTTTCTTCTGAGGTCACTTGTCACGAAGGGTCTGCTGATCTGCGTGCTGATATCACAATACAGAGTCTTGTCTGTACCTGGTATGGCAACTTGGGTAAGTTGCAGTGAGGTTCCACCTTTCAGTAGTTCTTTCAGTTCTGGATCGGACTTCTGGAATTTGGCTAGTGTGACCAGCTCGATTGGTTTGGCTATCTCACTGATCCTGGACAGAGTGTCAGCTACTACGTTTTCTTTCCCGGAGATGTGTTGGATATCTGTAGTAAACTGAGCGATGTAGTCCAGATGCCGGAACTGACGCGGTGAGCATTTCTCTTTTCGCTGATGGAAGGCGAAGCAGAGGGGCTTGTGGTCAGTGAACACGGTGAAATGCCGCGCCTCCAACATGTGACGGAAGTACCTGATGGACTCATAAATGGCAAGGAGTTCCCTGTCATACGGTGAGTACTTCTGTTGTGTAGGACTCAACTTGTGGGAGTAGAATGCGAGGGGTTGCCATTCACCGTTCTTTAGCTGCTGCAGAGCTGCGCCGATAGCGATGTCTGAGGCGTCTGTCACGAGGCTTAGTTTTGCGTCCAGATCTGGATGTGCTAACAGTGTAGCTCTACACAAGCTAGCTTTACATTCCTCGAACGCTTCCAGTGCTTCACCGCTGATGTCCACAGGGTGCGCGCCTTTGACTGAGCCCATTAGTAAGGAGTTCAGGGGGGCTTGAACTTTGGCTGCACCAGGGATGAACCTTCGATAGAAGTTTAGCATTCCCAAGAACCTTCGCAACTCCTTGACGGTTTTGGGCACTGGGAAGTTCTTAATCGCCTGCGTTTTCGCGTCGTGTGGACTGATGCCTTTCGAAGAGACAGTGTATCCCAGAAACGTCACCTCCTCAGCCCCGAACGTGCACTTTGCGGGGTTTATCACCATGCCGTACTCCTGTAGTCTCGTGAAGACTTGACGCAAGTGCTCCATATGTTTTTCTTCGTTCATTGAGAAGATGAGAAAATCATCGAGGAAGCAGTACACGAAGTCGAGCCCCCTTGTCATTTCATCTACAAAACGTTGGAACGTCTGGCCTGCGTTCCTTAAGCCAAAGGTCATAAAGGGGAACTCATACATGCCGTACGGGGTTGTAATAGCGGTTTTCGGGATATCTTCGGGGCATACTGGGATCTGATTGTACGCCTTCACCAAATCCAGGGTTGAAAAGATGGTACAACCAGCGACATTGTGGGTAAAATCCTGAATGTGTCGGATGGGGTACCGATCCGGTATGGTACGGGCATTCAGCATCCTGTAGTCGCCGCATGGTCTCCACTGGTTATCTTTTTTGGGTGCGAGATGAAGTGGCGAGGCCCATGGGCTATCTGAGGGTCTTGCAATTCCATTTTGGAGCATCAACTCGAACTCTTGCTTCGCGATCTTCAACTTGTCAGGTGCCAGTCGCCTTGGATTACAAGAGACCGGCGGGCCAGGAGTGGTCTTGATGTGGTGCTCAATATTGTGGCGTGGAGTCTTGGGTTGTCCTGAAGGATGCGTTATATCCGGAAATTGCCGTAGAAGTTCCATGTACTTGGAATTACCTGTTGTAGTCTTCACTGATGCTATATGGTCTGATGATGGAGCTGAAATAGCATTAGTAGACAGCGTGGTTGTTGAATCTAACAACCGACGGTTGCGGCAGTCAACAATCAAGCTATAATGACACAGCATGTCGACTCCAATGATTGCTTTGCTGACATCAGCCACGATGAAGCGCCATGTGAAGTCGCGCCGGAGACCGATGTTCAACTTGAGGGTCGTGAACCCGTAGGTACTTATTGGTGTCCCGTTGGCCGCGTAGAGGGTATACGGGGTCTGTGGTCGGCGCTGCCTACTAGCTGAGCGTGGGAAAACACAGAGGTCGCTGCCTGTGTCGACCAAAAACTGCATCTTCGTAGAACGGTCAGTAACGAATAGGCGACCGGTACTAGGGCAATCATCTGTCGCCATTAACGACCGCCCATGGAGTTTCCCTTATAATCGCAGGGCTTCTGGCATTTGCGCGCGTGCTCACCAAATTTATGGTGGTAATAGCAAACAGGAAATTTCCTGTAGCTTGACTGTGAGCGCGTGCTGTGGCTGTGGTTTCTATGATAATCGTTCCTGTGACGTGAACGCGGTCTTCTTCCGTTGCCTGCTGAGATGGCTTCTACTCTAGAGGTAAGCTGCGCCATTTGATGTGTCATTTGTTCAAGTCTAGCTTCGAGGGTAGAACTCGAAGTACCAACAGCAGCTACTTGCGGTGTAGATGGCACGAGTTCATGAACCTTGTCAGCCAGTTTGGCAAGATTTTCCAGTGAGGTGTCTGTTTGCGACGCAATGACTGTCTGTAGGTTGACCGGCAAACGATTAGTCCATATCGACTGCACAAAATCTTCAGGGACGTTGGGGCCTGCCAAATTTTGCAAATATCGCAAGAATTGTGACGGGCGGCGATCTCCCAGCTCCTCGTGGTCCAGTAATTGTTTCAGTTCCTTTTCCCTTGATTTAGTTAGCCTTTCGATCAATTTAGTCTTAAGCGTCGTGTACTTATCTTTAGCTGGTGGTTTGGTCAGCACATCTTTAACTTCAAGCGCATAACGAGGTTCCAGTTGGGACATGACGTAGTAAAACTTGGTGTCCTCATTCTTAATGCCCGATATAGCAAAGTTTCCTTCTAATTGCAAGAACCAAATAGATGGTTCTTCGGGCCAAAATGGTGGTGGGCGAACACCGACACGATCTAAGTCGGAAGGTGTAAATGGCTTTTTACTCTTATCGACGTCATAAAATTGATCATCATCGTCGCGATCTTTTTTAAAAGCCATTCTTTTAAAAGTAATTCAAGCTTGCTTACTTGTTGTCCAAATGTAGATCGGGGTCACCAGTTGTAGTGGCGGTTGGTGTTTCACGTAAATGTTCCAGGTGGATTGCAATCAAACACTGGCCACTATCAATTAATCCACAATTTATTGTTAAAAGCACAAGCAGAAAGTTGACAGTATAAGATGGTAAGTAGAAGGAAGAACAGAAGGTAAGAAGACTTAATAATTCTGTAGCGAGCAACGTAAACAGGCGGGAAGCGCGAGCGGAGAGCGACGTGGATTCAGCGTCGTAGCCATGAGCAGACTGGTGCGGAGAAGGCGGCCGCGCCGCGCCACCGGTGCTTGCGCGGGCGCCTATTGTTCTCTTATCGCAGGTAGGATTATGCAGCTTTTACTCTTCACGACGCGGATCCGGGAATTCGTCGTGTTGATGTCGTCGGGCATCAGGCAGCCACAAGGTAAGTATTATGTGTGTAATGTAGGCGTGTAGTGTATTATATTTGTATTTATATTATAGATATATATGTAATATATTGTGCAATTGTTTTGTATTGATAAATGAAATAATATGATAATTGTACTTATATAATAATGTTATACACATACATAGATAGGTGGCTCCGCCACACAAACTTATTCCCATTATGCGTTTCATTTCGTGTTTTTAGGGTTCCGTTGCCAAATGGCAAAAAACGAAACCCTTATAGATTCGTCATGTCTGTCTGTCCGTCCGTATGTCACAGCCACTTTTTTCCGAAACTATATAAACTATGCTGTTGAAACTTGGTAATTAGATGTATTCTGTGAACTGCATTAAGATTTTCACACAAAAATAGAAAAAAACATTACATTTTGGGGGTTCCCCATAGTTGCCCCCCCCCCCTGTAACTTCTAAAATAAGAGAATGATAAAACTAAAAAAAATATCTGATGTACATTACCATGTAAACTTCCACCGAAAATTGGTTTGAACGAGATCTAGTCAGTAGTTTTTTTTTAAACCGCAATTTACCTTTTATTCAATCAACTCAAATATAAAAAATTAAAAAAAACATTATTATGTTACTTGCTGCTACGTGCGCTACCTGCTACTAACTCTTCATGGGCGAGTCGCACACTTGGCCGCTTTTTAGGGTTCCGTTGCCAAATGGCAAAAAACGGAACCCTTATAGATTCGTCATGTCTGTCTGTCTGTCCGTCCGTATGTCACAGCCACTTTTTTCCGAAACTATAAGAACTATGCTGTTGAAACTTGGTAAGTAGATGTATTCTGTGAACCGCATTATGATTTTCACACAAAAATAGAAAAAAACAATAAATTTTGGGGGCTCCCCATACTTAGAACTGAAACTCAAATTTTTTTTTGTCATCGAACCCATACGTGTGAGGTATCTATGGATAGGTCTTCAAAAATGATATTGAGGTTTCTAATATAATTTTTCTCTAAACTGACTAGTTTGCGCGAAAGATACTTCTAAAGTGGTAAAAGGTGTGTCCCGCCCCCCTGTAACTTCTAAAATAAGAGAATGATAAAAAAAAAATATATATGATGTACATTACCATGTAAACTTCCACCGATAATTGGTTTGAACAAGATCTAGTAAGTAGTTTTTTTTCAATACGTCATAAATAGTAAAACGCAATTTACATTTCATTCAATCAACTCAAATGTAAAACTAAAAAAAAAGCATTATTATGTTACTTACTGCTACGGTACCCTTCATGGGCGAGTCCGACTCGCACCTGGCTGCTTTTTTTTTACTTGTTTTGCATTACCTATGAGTCTTCACGGGTATGTGCACAACTAATTACCAATGTTTGAATACAATCGTATGAATGATATTGACTAAGTTTATTATAAAGAGAACAAAAACATACCTATAGAAAAACGTTTATTTTCTTCTAGTCGGGGTATTATACAATATTTACTTCCGTCGTGAGTTTTATCGAAATGTATAAATTTGTTTTTTATGTAATTTTATGTAGAAGAAATAAATTTAATTAACGTTAACCTACTAACATAACTTCCTTCACTGCAATCTGTGTAATAATTGTAATATTATATAAGTAGTATTTAAAATTATTACATTGTTATAATATTTAATAATATACGAGTATAACCAGTATTTAATTTATTTATAATATTCTTCCACTATTATATATTCATCGCCACTTTGTTATCTTCAATTGTCATGGCAAATATGTGGTACGATAATATTATCTATTATTTTATTACTTCGGGCCACCAACCAGGTGGACACCGAAGTCTTAAAATCACGCAAAAAAAATCCACTACCGACTCGTAGTCACACCACATTATCACACCAGTATGACAAACGGTAATTTTCTTCTCGTTTGTCACACTACTGGTTTTTACACATCATGTATACCGTAATTGCTAGTGCAGTGCCAACATAATAAAGTCGGTTTGCCGACAAGTAATGCAACTGACCTATAACCTATGGCATGTCTTCAGATGTGAATAATCCGTGATTCATATGAAAACTAAAGACTAAACTAAGATAAAAACTACGTAACCATACTATAGTTATTAACAGTATTATTCAATGAAAAGGATATTAATATATAAAAAAAGAAGGGTCGACCAAACTGATAAAGATAGTTTTATAATTTCGTGCCAATTAAAACTATCAAATAGCGAAATATCATTGGGACATTTCCTTGAAATGTTGCGTTAAATAAAAAATAGTAAAAATTTGAAAACAAGCCTTTACTGTTACTACTTAGTGAAATTTCAGCTCAATCGGAAACCGGAAAGTGGGTCAAATTCAACTTGCAAAATTCCATTACAGACAACGGGAAAGGTGAAACTAAATAAAATCTTGTAAAATATAAGCTAATACATTGCCTAATACGTAATTTGAAGTTTTACTGTAAGTAAGTAGTATAACTCGGACAGCACTAGTTCGGAAATAAATACATTACATGGTGTGTAAAAATCAGTAGTGTGACAAACGAGAAAAAAAATACCGTTTGTCATACTGGTGTGATAATGTGGTGTGACTACGAGTCGGTAGGGAAAAAATCAAAATCTTACACCCACTTTTTATCACTTTTCTCGACGTTTCACATGATTCTAAGTCTAATTAGGCAAAAAAAAATTTTGTGTCGGTCTGTCTGTTGGTCTGGATGTCTGGATGTCTGGATGTCTGGATGTCTGGATGTCTGTTTACGCAATAACTCAAGAACCACTAATCCGATTTAAAAAATTCTTTCGAAAATCATCTTGTTTGGTTAATGGGAAGAACTGATTCGATTTTGGGGTTTGTACGTTCAAGGTTTCACCATACAAATTGTCCCTAAAAGTAAATTTGGCCCGAAGTTTGACAATCACTGTGTGATTTCCGCCCCACTAGATTTGATAGTTTTTTTTTGTATTGTATTCATTTTTAATGTCGTTTTTAGTGTTTCTAGTGTGACTACGGTCAACACGGAACTTTTATGGTATCGGTATGTCTGTCCGTCTCTCCGTCTATCCGCAGTTTAGTTCCGAAACCCTTAGTTCAAGAAAGCTGTAATTTGGAATGGATATAGGTACATATTAATCACGCCTGCAAAATCCTACTAATATTATAAACGCGAAAGTTAATGAGAATGTATGGACGTATGGCTGGTTGTTACTCTTTCAATAACGGCTGAACGAATCTGGTTGATATTTGGTTCAGGGATAGATTAAAGTCCGGAATAATACATAGGGTACTTTTTACTCCAGGAATAGATTCCCATGGGTTGCGGGAACGGGATAAGAATTCAACGAGGACGGAGCCGCGGGCATCATCTAGTGGTAGAATAAAACCTTGAAAAATATCTTCAAGGTACGCTTAGAACAGGTAAAGTGAGAGTGATTCTCGCCTACCCCATGATGTGGCCCCATGGGGTAGGCGAGAATCACTCATAATGACTGAAATACCTATCAACGACACCCTACACTGTGGGGTGTCGTTGATAGGTATTTCAATCATCGTGCCATCCGCACACGGTGGAAACCATACGGCCCCGAACCCAGCGGTTCGGTGCTTCCTTTCTTTGTCGCATGATAAAGGGCTGGAATACTCTGCCCGCGCACGTGTTTCCTTCTTCTTACAATCCCGGGTTCTTCAAGCGGGGCGTGAAAAAGCATCTTTTGAGGCCGTCAAGGTAGGGGCTACCATTTTACGATCGTCAGCATCTGGGATGGTGGCCCATATCTTCTGGACTTCACCCTAGCTTCTCACCATCCAGCGGGGTGCAGTCAATTGACACACGGGATATAAAAATTGCAAGTTTTTTCAGTATAACTTTTTGATAAAGGATTGCCTGTGTAAAATATTCAGCTTATAAGTGCTAATTTTTGTTCGAGTAAACAGTTTTTGTTACATGTATTGTAATAGCATTGGTGTAGTATTTAGTAACTGCATTAATTTATTTGAAAGTAATGTAAATTTCATTTAGTTTTTCGTTATTGCGGATAATTTGCGGCAATCAAAATAAGATCATGTATAAATTATTTATTACACACAGTTGGTTTCTTGAAGGATTGTTATTACATTACATACCAAAATAAATTGATGGCGATACACAATATCTGCTGCGGCGCTACGACTCAGGCAATTTGTCGACTTCTACATACCTAATTGTTTCACTAGGTACACTACATAGCGGGGTGTGTGTTGGGTAACCTCCTCGAGTGTCGCTCCGATTCCGATCCCGCTGCAGTCCGGGGGGAACGGAATCGCAGCGGCCGGTACACCCTGGGCGGCGGTCAATGGCTTCCCCTTCACCCCTTCATAGGGTTGGCATTGATCGTCGGCCAATACTCAACGTGGCGGGAACACATCGCTCTCCGTACTCCTCTGCTTTCAGAGGAGACAGGATGAGCGATGCTGTTAGTGGTGAGATGGCCCAGGGTCAGCCGGGGTGCGAGGGATATGCTCTATGGGTAACCTTACACCCCGGCGTCTGAAGACCCGAGACGGCGTGCGGTTTTAGTCGCTGCAAGCCCGACATAACCGCCCCCGCTGGCCGGCGGGGGGGGGGGGGTATCCGAAGGGATTTCCGCACGATAAAAAAAAAAAAAAGGTACACTACATAGCGCTAACTAATCCCAAACTAAGCATTGCTCACGATACATTTAATTAATTTAAATCTCTTGACTTTGAAAGCTGAAATCAATTCAGGCGACTTTAATATATATGTATTTGGAGTTAGAAGGTCTATTGAATGTTGAGATACTATAAGTGAAATAATATTCAATAATGTGCTTATCATTTATTAGCTCATCACAAACTGAGATTCTCGATATCATAACAATTTCTTATGATGAAAAATATATGTATTTTACAATAACAATCTGACAGGAATCTGTCGATGATCGAACATTCGAAATATTTTTCTATGCTCTATATTTATTATGACCACGGAGGTTCATATATAACTATATGAAGATCCGTGACCATACGACATGGACGCTACAATGTATATGGAAGTGTATGTTGATATATAAATTTATTGTATGCGAGATTGACAAAAAGGTGCAAGGTAAGAGAAAGACCTTTTTTTTTTTTTTTACGTGCGGAAATCCCTTCGGATACCCCCCCGCTGTCCTCCCCAAGTGTCCGTTGCCGGGCACCCCGGGTAAGCCCTCGAAAGGATAACCCCAGGGTTGCCGGCGGACTTTGGCCGCCACCGCGGCCTCGCCTGGTGGGGTCGGGTTTTATCCCGCTTCGGTGAGTTGGCAGGCGTCCTCAGGCCCCGATCATGGAGGTCGGTAGTCCCGGGCGTAGATGAGTCTGCGGCGTCCTCGCCGCAGACTGCGAAACTCGGGGGGCAGGGTTCTTTCCCGCTCCCTCTCCGCCGTCTCTTTCGCGCGCATTACCTGCTCGCAGAAAGAGGCGGCGGCGTGCCACTTGCTCCCGTCGGAGACCACGGCCCTCACCATGGTCTCCAACGAGAGAACGTCCACGCCCAGGACCGCAACGAGATCCCGGCGTTGACTCGCCCACGCAGGGCACTCCACCAACGTGTGGAGCGCCGTGTCTTCGCCAGGATCCTCGCAGTGCTGGCACTGCGGCGTTGTCTCCCGGTGGATGCGCCACAGATACTTACCGAAACACCCGTGTCCGGTAACCATCTGGCACATCCGGTAGGAGAGGTCCCCATGGTCCCTCTCCAACCACTCCTTCATGATCGGTCTCACCGCCGCAATGGTGGATTCCCCCCACCTTGGGTGCTCAAGTCGCACCCTCCATGTCTCCATGAGTTCCTGGCGGAGCAGGGACCGCTGAGCCCTGATTTCTCGGGGCTCCGGCCTATGGCCCCGCTCCAGCGCCTCCTTGCTAAGAGAAAGACCTAATCCATCTTCTCTTAGGTAAGAGAAAGACCTAAGAGAAGATGGATAGACTTTTTGGAAAATGAAATAGCCGGGAAGGGAATGAATATTGGGATGACTGTAAGCTGAGATGAAACTAAAATCACACATGTTGCGTCCACCCCAAATAAATTTGAGTTCAAGGCAGGATGATTACCATAACGAGATTGATAAACTTCAACACCAGAATGAAAACCATTATTAACCTTAAAAGTTGTTTTATTTTGTAATTCCAATCCCAAGAAACAGTAGCAATGATAAATAAGAAAATTCTAAAATCGTTTTTTTAGTGTCGGTTATATTTTATTTCTGTATCGCCATTACAGTGGTTTGGATAAAATGTATACCTACATAATTATTTACGAAAACGCAACAGGGAGGTTGTGGTAATACCAAATGTACCCAGCGCCATCTAATGACAACAAGCTGAACTACCTCGATACTATTACAGAACTCAGACTAAAAGAATAACAATTCAGTATTCTTTTAGTCTGAGCTACAGAACTGCCGATACTGAATCAAGAAAGTTAAATTCGCGCGCTGAATAGCATTATATACCACATCCCAACGTCAACCGCCGGGCCGCGGCCCGACAGGCCTTGCCTTGTTAGAGGATCCTCCCTATACGTCGGAGGAAGATCACACGCTGTTCTTCCTCAAGGTCAAATGAGAGTCGCTCTCATGAGAGCCGCATAAGCCAAACCAAAAGGAGAAAAAGGAATGATGACGATGCAACTATGAGTTTTCCCCGTGTTCACCCATCCTGAAAGTATCATTATATAATCATTATTAATAGGAAGTGTTACCCCCTCTGGCCCGAATTATCGCTCTACACCGGTTTTCCACCGACTCTATCAAGTACTTGATAGAGTCTTGTGGTATAGCATCCCATTCCTACTTGAGCGCCTTTTGTAGCTCCAACACTGGGTAAATCTCTCGTAGGCTTTCTGTAGACCCGTCCTCATCTCTCATTACCATAAAGACACATCCTGGACTCGTCTGGGAACAGTACTGCTCCCCATAGGTCGACTGTTCAGTCCACATGTTCCTGTGCAAATCGAAGACGGGCCTGGCGGTGAGCTGGCGTCAATTTAGGGCCTATGCGCAGTCAGGCCGCCTTCAGCAAGTCTTCTTCTGACCGTCCACCGGCTGACTTCCCCTTCACGCACCTCTTGGAGATGATGTGCAAGATCAACGGCAGTCGCACGACAATTTCGTAAAGCCACCGTAACGAGAAATCTTTTGACTCAAAACATACCTTTTTATACCTGCAATTAATCTGGCAAACTGCGGTGACCAAAGGGAGTAATTTTCGGGTTTTTTGTTGTGATTACTTTTTTGTCAATAGGATAAACTTATAACGGCTTATTTTGGTATCATTGAATAGGTATTGAAAAAGGCTTTAATTCCATATTATAAAATAATAGAATTTCCTTATTAAAAGAATAATAATTAATATTATGCAAAAAAAAGTTATATGTGCGATTTAATTGCACCCGAGTATATATGAGAGAAGTAAGTACGAACATAAAAATATATATACATCCAAATTGAGAACCGCCTCCTTTGTCAATTTCGCTTAAAAAGTACTGTTCCCAAGGGAGAAATAACAAAACGGATGAATAAAACACAGAAAGCTTTTGGATTATCAGCATAATAATTGACTCTACTTACATAAATAAACTAAAACGTGATACCTAGCCGTAGGCACATGCTAGCATCTAAAAAGACGGCCCGGAAATGCCCCAGCGAAAATTAAGAGTGTTATCCATCGCTAAAAAGAAACAACTCCGTTTATTTTTTTAACCCCCGACGCAATACGACGGTTTGTGTATGTCTGTTTGTGGCATCGTAGCTCCCGAATGGATGAACTGATTTTGAGTTATTTATTGGTTTGAAAGGTGACTTTTAGAGTCGGAAGTGTTCTTAGCTATGTCAGGAGTTTTTCAATTTTTTCTGATATAATTCACACATCAGCAGCATCATGTAGGTCATTGTGAAGTAAGTATTTTAACAGTGACTAGATTAGGGCTCTTTTTTAACGTGTGGCAACCCCCGCCGGCTTCACCCCATCGGTGCCAACGATGGGATAGGCGTGTCGGAATCGGACTGACTAAAACCACCAAGTGTCCATTCATGTATCCATCATGATCCTAGTGTTTATCCAGGTTACATTCAAAACTGTTGCCATGGAGTCTGAGGTCCGCTTACCGCTTCTTCACTTTACTTGGTCATGGGCATTCCTGTCAGTAAGCCGTCAAGCCCACACTTTTTAGATCTCCTCCGATCGGCGGTATGACCAAACATTTGCATGCAAATCCCTCTCTGCAAATACAGCTTACTTTATAGTAAGTCTTTTAGCAGTAACTCTAATGAAGCATAAGGATGATTTGATCATATAATATGATACATCCATTATTTATAGTAGAATTAAAGTAAATTAAAACACGTCACGTAGTCGGGTAATCTAATAATACATCGTAACGCGCTTGTTCCTTAATCGGATCGAAGACTCAAACGTCCTGTAACACTTATCCCATACTATAAACACTATAAGTGCTTCCACTTCCACGTAATACCTAGCTTGTCAGTGTATTTTAATTGCAATACAAGGAAGAATTAGGTTCTTAATATATCATTCCAGAGGGCTAATTCTCATAATAAAAAATCCGTTCCCGCAGGGGGAACGCACAGGTAGATTTCGTGAAGCAATTAATATTATTTTATATAGAGAACTACGGACTTACGGGCCAAAATACTTTTTTATGCCTAATCCGAGCATAAAACTTTCGTGTTTGTTTTCAACTAAAGTAATCTATTTCTATTTTTTATGCAGATATAGATTCGTTATAGTTTTGTCTATAATATACACTCCTCTGCAGCGATAGTTTTAGTGAATTAACTATATTTATGCCAAATAATATATCAAGGTGTAGAAAAATTAAACAACTGCGTTACTGTTTTACAAATTTAAAAATCTTTATTAAAATTTTACAATGGGACTCACTAACATGTCAGTTTTAAACTGTAACGCTTTTATTAACCTCTTATTAAGTTAAATCACAGATATAATCAGTATAATTAATATACTCTTATTACTTTAGATTACTGCGTTACCAAATTCGAATTCTAAAACTTGAATTTTTCTATTAGTGACAAAATAAAACATAAAATTAATGCCAGCTGACGACAATATCTTCCACTTTTAATGAATAACACGTACATAATATTAAATTATTGCATTTTAAATAATTAGATGTCTATGTATTACTGAAAAAGCTATAATAAATCAAAGGGACTCAAAAGTAACGCAGTAGTAAGCTTAGTAACGCAGTAGTATTATCTTACATCAATACTTTGTACTTTCTATAGAGATGTAGTAATTATGACAAAAACAAAATAAAACTTTAGTCCTTATGACTCGACATAACATAAAGTAACTCAAATAACTTTAAAAATAACAAATTAAATACAAAAAATAACATATATGTTAGGAACTAATGAACATCAGAAAACCAACTTTATAAACTTATGAGAAACTTTCGAATCAGTCTTACTTCTCAAAAACGTTTAATGGCTTATCATATTCAAAATACACCCTTTTACCTTTCACGACAATTTTGGGATTAGGGACTATTTCTAAGATGTTATCGTAAGGTTCGTAGGAAATATCAGTCTCTACAGCTTTATACCTTTTACCAGTTTCATCTACTGTCTTGTAAAACATAATTTTGATTTCTCCTTCTTCATCAACTTCACTTTTAGCAACACCTAGGTAAGTATAATGTTTGTTTTTAACAGTAGACACTTTTACTAAAACATGGACACCTTCAGATATTTTCGAAGCATGAACGTTTTCCTTATCAATTAGCTGCATTTCTTTTTTATTAGAAACTGATGGTTGAATTTAAGGCTCCTTGTCAGAGCTGGAAGATGGTGAATAAATCATATTGTAAAATGTTCTTTTAGGTACGGCTACGATATTAGAAATTTCATCTAGGACCATTTCCATGTCCAATCTATCCAAAAGAATGTCTTCTTCAAGTGTGGAAATAACGGGAGCAGAAACTGGCTGATTTGTTTTTGGATTCATGCAAGGGCAAAAACCTCTTTGACAAAAGCAACTGCGGTCTCTGTATTGAAGTTTGCCGGGAGTGTCACTAAAAACTTGATGCACTTGCATCGTACCTTCAAGTGGCACTAGGTTGTTAGGTAGCGCTTTTTCAACGTTTTTAATGTCACTGTCAGTCACTAAGTACAAATGAACCTTGCTCAACTCCTTCAAGGTGTAGAAAAAGGATTCTGCATCAGAAATATCTGAACCAGCAGCTACTTTTTCATCTGCGGTGCGTTTGATAAAGCCACCAACACCATCAGCAGCACTTTTCCCATGACCGGCTACAAAGAAATTCCATGTAACGCTAATAAAATTGTATTCACTGAATATTCTGTGACTTATAAAATAAAAGTTTTGCTTTTGTCGGTACTGAGTAGCTGGTCCATCGGAGAAAAAGTGAATTGTAGTTATGTAACTGTTGTTACGTTGTATGCCGCTAATAATTGGATGTATGTGGGCCCAAATAGAGGCAGGGTTATGGGAATTATTTGCAGAAATGGTACAGAATGAATTTACGGTTGGCTTGTTATGTCCTTCAGGTTTTGTGTACATTACTCCAGTATGTAAAGTAACTTGATTTCGTGACCCACCAAAATGATGGAACTGTACCTCTTCAAAATGTTTACAGTTATAATTTTCACTAAAATCAACGTGCAGAACTACTTTGTTATATTTCAAATTATCTATAGCAGCTCGATAACTTTTATATTGTACTTTAATGTAGTAAATATGTTTCTTTAATTGCGGCAAAGCTTGTTTAAAGTTCTCTATCAATTTTGCAACTAACCCGTCAACTATTTCCTTTACGTTTTTAGTGACCTTTACTGTTTTGCCTGATTTTTCTATTGTTTCCGATTTCCTTATCCACTGAGCCCATTTCACTAGTCCGAGATTACCTGGTGTTTCCTTATAAAAATTATATTTTTTGGCTTACAATCTTTACAGTTACCAGTCATGCAAGCTTGGTTATATGTCGAACATACTGTGCTAGCGATGAGGTCGTTCATGTTTCGGTGAGCAATGACCCTGGTTTTGTGGAGAGCATCTATCATATATTACGCATTAGTATGTGTCTTGCATAGGCAAGTCTCTCTTCCAGCAATTGAAGGTGGTTTTATGTAAAATGGCCTGTTTCTTATAAAATATGAATAAGAACATCTCAGTTCTGGGTTTTCTTTTTTGAATCAACGAAATAAGTTTTTCATCGTATCCAGTAAATATCGCTTCTGCATTTTTATGTTTTTACAAGTGACAGTTTCTCGTTTTCCAGCCGTAGCTCTAGAAACATCGTCGCGAACAAAAAAAAATTTAATTTTGTCCACCAGAAGGTTATTTTTTAAGGAGTTCTGCTGTCGTTTCATCACTTTCATCTGATCAATGCCCAAAGTTTCGCGTACAATAGCAATCTTCATTAAATGACTTCAAGCTTAAGTAATGATCTTTGATAGCATTGGACAACGTTGAATATTTATTATTGACTTGTTTCGTGTCTGCCTTTGCAGTTTTAGCTCTTTGGTATCTCTTTTTGTATTTATTACACTTCCTTTTCATCTTTTCCAGTTCTTCCTGCAATTTCAGATTTTTTCTATACACTGCAGATCGATCTCTTTAGACCTCGGTGAAACTGGAGTTCCTGGTCGTGGGCTGGACGGCGGCGTAATGTCCATAATTCGTTGAGCAGTCTTTTGACGTTCTCTTCTTTTCTTATTCGCAATCTTCCATTTACGCTTAGCACTTCTGTGTTCACGCTCAGTCATGTCTTTCACAAGTTTTTTATTTGCGTGGTACCTTTCAAGATGTTTTTTTTTAGCTTCAGCATGTTTCACAGAGTCTAGCTTTAATTTGAGCCTATAGCGACGTTGTTTTTCTGCGTTCGTTAACGCCATTATGCCTAGACGTTTATTCCTGAGAAAAGGATAAACAATGTATAAGTATTTCTGTATTAATAGCGTATTACTAACATAAAACATTCATTAAAAAACAACTGCGTTACCGATGCAACAACTGCGTTACTTTTCCTTGTAACGCAGTGTAGCAGTTATATTTGAGTAATTTGTAAATAATCACTAAATAAAATAACAAAATGCCAATATTTTAACACTGACTGAACCTATACATGAAAAACTGCACACAACAATAATAATAATGTAAATATTGTTAGTACATGCCTTTCGACAGCGGTAACTCAGCGGCCACGCAATAAATACATGCACTTCTCTCGACGACTGTGACGCGACTGATTCGACTTGCGTACTCCCCTGATGTAAGAGTTAAAACAATATATGATTCGTTGTAAGAGTGTAAACAAGTCGAACCGAATGAAGTACAAAAAGATGTTATGCACTCACTTTAAGGTTTATTTTCATATAGCAACGCAAGGTAGTTACGATTTTATTCTTCGTTGAGGACACAGACAAAATCAGTCTTTATTGCATTAAATGCTTAACGAAAAAAAAGTCTAGCGGCATTGTAATAAGGTTCACAACCTACATTTATATAGAGGTATTCAAGATAAACGCCGTCTAAGGAAATATTATGAGAAATTGCTCAGTATAGCACAAGTCACGCGCTCAGGGACAGCAGTATTTTGTATGAAAAGCTACTGCGTTACTAAAAATGACCACGTTGTTACCGTAATTTTTAAACAATTATCATATTTTTGTGGTCAAATCTTATTCCCTATATAAGATTATAATGTGATATTTCGAAATTAGTATAATTTTTTCAGAGTTATGTATTGATTTCCCATAAAATCTAATATTCATTCCAAGAGACCGATTTTTAGGCATAAAAAAGTATTTTGGCCGTTACACACATAAGAAAACAGAGTAACATTTTTAACATGTTTAATTATTTTTTCTCGAAAACGGTACCTAACTTTTAGCGAAAAACTTTTCAGACATTTATTTTAGACTTAAAAATGGCCTATCGATTAAAAATGTTAGAAGGTTAGGTTTGGTTAGGTTAGGTTAGAAGTTATGATTTTTTCCCGAAAAAATTTGGTTTTTCCCCCTCCACTTTTAGTTAAAGTTTTAATCTTATAGGTTAATAATTAAAAGTTGTTGGTATTCATGTATACTATGGGATAAAATTAGAACGGTTCGAATATCTTTCATGGAACGTGAAATTTTGAGGAAAAACTGATTTCACAAAAAGTGAGGCCCTACCGTCCCCTTAGGCCGGATTCCACCTGTTCACGAACTTAAACTAAGTTTACACCCAAGCAATTTTTGACCGCAGTTTGAAAGCGATCGGGGCAAAAATGCGACCGTGAGAGTGCCGCAAATTTTGGGAAGTGGAACCATACATACATCTTCTTCTCTTATATATAAAAATGAATTGCTGTTCGTTAGTCCCGCTAAAACTCGAGAACGGCTGGACCGATTAGACTAATTTTGGTCTTGAATTATTTGTGGAGGTCCAGAGAAGGTTTAAAAGGTGCTATCGATTGAGGCAGTACGAAGTCTGCCGGGTCAGCTAGTATATATATATAAACTTTTTGACCAGTGGTCATTTTGGACTCAGGGGGTCATAACTAGACCTCCTATGAAGATTTTTTTTTAAATTCGACAGTAGTCAAGAAATAGATCGATTTCATCGAAATCTACCTAAAATAAGTTCAAAATTCAGTTCATTTTGTTACGAGAACACTTTTTTATAAAAAAAAAGGTGTTGTCGTAGCAAAATTTGGTTCAATATATTGAAATTTTTGTTACGAAAGTACCTTTTTTGACATTTGAGAGATCGAAATTAGATTGAGACTGAATCTTGAACATCTTTTCATTATTACGAGGATTGGCCCTCAAGAACGTCTTTGACTTTTAAGTTATTTTTTAATTATGAGTTAAACTTCCAAATGCACATTTGAAAGTAACAGCGTTAGGAACATGTGTTCCGTGATTACACGTTCCACTTTAAGTGGTATTATCCTATTATACTTTAAAAGTAATGATCCCACTACTCACACAATAAGTAAAATTGATGCATACAAATATTTGCACTGAGAGGGAATCCAACACGCCACCTCTGACGTAGCAGTCGAACGTAAGAAAATGAAACGAAAAAGAAAACAATGTGAAAAAAGTAAAGAACGCGGGCGAACTACACAGCAAATATAAAATACAACCACGTAATACTGATGTTATCATCATTGCCTATAAAGTAGGTGTTTGGGGGCCCACCAAGGTCTTCGAGGCCCAAGCTAGCCTCACCTCACAGCCAGAACTCCTACTGAAGGACGGATGAGGCTCTGGTGCAGGCTTTCCTCTCGGGGTTAGGAGGTCAGACGTTATTCGCTTCCGCAAAAACCCAGATAAGCCAATTCAAGAGCAAGAGTAGAATTCAAATCTCGGGTTCCAAAGTGCAAACTTTGGATGCAACCAGGACTAACGCTGTGATGATGATGACTAAGTGATTGATTGTTATTTCCCGGTAGAGCTTTTCATAAGTTGAGTGGAAAAGTGCTCGGAAAAACAACAAACAATTTGGCTTACGTTCTCAAAACTTACAGCCGAAACTTCAAAATATAATTTGTATCGGAGTATTTGAAAGATACCAACAACATTTCTTAATTAATAAAAAAATTCCAATATTAAAACTAGCAAAAATCCACCTCGTTATACTTTAGACAGGGTCAATCAAGCCAGTCATTGTTTTCCCTTTACCACAAATGTTCAACATCCGTCCATTATTGACCCAATAAATCCTTTTAGTGGAGAAAATATAATGTGGGGCAAGGTCGTCTATCAATAATAAACGATGGTGCGTATCGGTGGTGGTGGTTCGAGCACGGCAGCTCACCACGGCGGTCTGTGGTGCGCGATGGCGGGTGATGGCGGACGATGGCGGGTGGCAGAGTGCGGGTATGCGCCGCGCGGCAACACCGGACGCACAGGGTGCCGCGCGCGCCACGCGCCCGCCGCAGTATGACGCGGCTCGCGACTCGCCCGCCCCGTTCGTAGCGTGCCTCGCTGCATCAACCGACACGATGTTAACACTGCATCATATACCACTAACTATATACCATGTGTCCTAACGTAATCGTGCCTTTAAATGTAATACGAAAAAACCGCTAGGTATATATTTATACCGAAGCTTAAAACTTTTAAAACTGTACATCTGTGGAGTTTGAGACTACATAATCAAAGTATACAGTTGCACTATATATAAAATATATAAATCGTATGAATTTCTAGTCAAGTGATTTCCCGAACAAAGAAATGTGTTTACAAAGAAAAGTATCGTAGCAACGGATGTCATATTAAATATCAGTTCAATTATGTAACGTCTGTAATTAGTTTAGACTGACGTATTATTAAAAAAAAAACTACGCAAATATATATACGGAAAATCTTGTTACAAATAATTACAGTTCATATGTAACCAACAAACTACAGAAAACTTTAAATGACATTACGCGGTTAACTGCTAATATTCGTGAAATGGGTTTGTAATCACTTATAGAATTATATTTTCTTCTTTTTACTTCTAGTTTGTGATAAATGTAACAAACAGAATAACTTTAGTTGTAAATATAATGTACATTTAGTATTTACTCATCTAAGCCACTTTACAATTTGATATTAACAGTATTTACAATATTTCAATATCTTTCAATTTAAGCATAGGTAATTTTAAAGGAAAATTACTTTGGCTTTCAGGTGCGAAGAAAAATTAAAAACATAGTAACCAAACCAATATATTAAAACTAATAACTAAGCAACTTTAAAAATAAGGACGAAGTACTAAACAATATAACATATATCTAGTAGTGAAATGTATATTAAATGAGGACGCATAGTGTTAAAAATATAAATAACTACACGACAATCAGTTGTGGTCATGGAAAACGGTGCCTTAAAATATGGGAGCAACAATAACAACAATGAAATCGTTGAGGAGAAGGTGGTGAGTACTTCGTTAGTTTCACTCTTAAAACCTCTTGTTCCATAGCTGACTAACTAACGCAAACACGGAGCCACCTTTACAAAGGTAGATAAATTGCATGTTCAAGATTGACACATTCCCAAAGTGAAACCGACACGCTTTGTTAATATTATTTATTTATCAGTACATAGCTTGAGGTAACCTGATATACTATGTAACCAGGCTAATTAATAACAGTGAAAGTTAATTTAGTTAAACAAGGGTAGGTACAAGCTTAACTTTAAGGCTCAAATTGAAATAGGTACTTACAAGTATGAAGAATACTCGGTTCATTTGTGTAATAAAGGGTACATTGTTGGAAGACTTCCTTGTTTTTAAACAAAAGTTGATTTAAGTACTAAAACGTTTCGATATAAAGACTCATTTACTCGCTATACCGAAGAAAATATATAATACTAATGACTTTAGTCCGTAACATAACCACCATCAATGTTCTTGAGGTCATGAGCAAATCTATTATTTATGTGATCTTACTTTCGTCAAAACAATTTAAGCCGTCTGAGAGTGATAACCTGCGTAACATATCTTTCAACATCGTTCGACTGCTAAATCAGACGTCGCGGGTTCGATTCCCACTCAGTGCACATATTTATATGCATGAATATGTCTATGTTTATATGTATTATAGTATGTTATGTAATAAGATATGTTGCTATGTATAATATGTTTATATTTACAAAAAATGTATGTTTATCCGCATTCTAGAACCTATACAACAAGCAAGTTAAGCCATGTTCAGTGTGCGTCTAGATAGCGCTGTGTAACCAAGAATATTTATTATTTATTTATTTTCTGATGTCTTTTTTTATTCAAAATTTGCCAACCCCATTTAAAGAAATGGACTAAACTTAACCTACATTAAACTTATATTGAAAATCATATTATAACGTAAAACTTATTGACACAAATTCTACAGTTGCTAATGGTGATTACCTTGACACAGACCAAACTAGGTTTACTAAAGCTTCCGTTTGCCGTGGATAGTGTAATTGGAATTTTAGTTTTGAGATAGTCGCGGTTACAGCCTATAACATTAATTCCTTCATAATTTTCACGTTGTTACCGGTTACATCCGAGGTTATCGCCTCGCCCAAGGACCCTGACCCTTACTCTTTCGCCTTCTTTTGGTTTGGCTTATACGGTTTGTATGGGAGCAACTGCTATTGCTTATGTTGCAACTATGATTCATGAAGCGTATTGCTTCACCACACTTCTATATCTATACTAATTATACTAATCTATACCTTTTTAATATTATAGAGATAACGAGTATGTTTGTTTGGTTGAACGCCTTAATCTAAGGAACTATTGGTTCGAATTTAAAAATTATTTTTGATTATTTATATTAAAATTATTTTATAGAAAGGTTATAGAATATATATCATCAAGCTACTATCGGAGATATCGTACTAATCGTTAGAGAATGCAAAGAGTCACTAGAGAAACTGGCCAAGAAGCCCAGGCAATCGTTAAGTCACGATTGCCTGGGTGCCCGGACATGAGGGCAACATGGGCAACGAGACAGCTGACAAACTAGCCAGAGACGGCGCCAATAAAAACATGGTGGGGCCTGAGCCCTGGCTCCCAATATCGCATACAATCACGAAGGAAGTAATCAGCTGCAGTATTAAAGCAGAAACAAATCGAAGATGGAGATCATCGGCAGGGATGAGGCAGTCGAAGATCTTTATCAAGGGCATCGACAAGAAAAAGACGAACCAACTGACCAAACTCTCAAGAGGGAACATGAGGCTCGTCCTAGAAGTAATAACAGGACATTGCAGACTAAACAGACACCGACAGTGATCGGAGTGAAGACTGACCCCAATTGTCCGGAGTGCATGGAAACAGAAGAAACCAGTTTCCACCACTGCTGGTCGAGTGTCCCATGTACTCACTGATTAGATGGGAACTTCTGAAGGTGAAACAGATCGCAAGATTCTGCAAGGATACAAAAAGGTTTGAAGGGGCACCGTGAATGCTGGTATAACCACGCTCTCACCAGCGGGAGGGTTGGGGAAATGGATGAAGTGGCCCACAAACCTCGTCGGTGGATCGTCCGTCCGGCTTCCGGTGTCCCCATTTGAAATAGTAATAATAATCACGCTACTTCCCAGGAGAGCGGAGCAGTAATCATATATATCAACAAATTGGTCAAATTTCCAGAGCTTATTGTAAAACTAATAAATTAAGTGCAAGTATGGGTTAAATGGGTGCCACGGCGGATCGAAATATGTCACGGGCGAAGCCGTGAGGGACAGCCAGTAATCTTATAAAGAGGAAAGATTTGTTTGTATGTAATCGATAAACTCTGAAACCAGTGAACCGATTTCAATAATTCCTCCACCATTAGAATGCAACATTATCCCTGAGTAACATAGGCCACTTTTTATCCTTATATTCCCACGGGATCAGGATTTACGCAGTTGGTGATATTAATTATGATTACGGATAGACGACAAACTGTCATGGAGTGCACATATCGACCACGTAAAAGGGAAACTGACGTCTTTATTGGGTGCTATACGTAAAATATCCAACTGTATACCAAAAAAAATAAGTAGGTACAATTATCTATAACTCCCTAGTTAAATCAGAGCTAGAATATATGATTGAAATATGGGGTTCGGCCGCACTAATATATCTAAATCCATTGCAGAGAACTCAAAATAAAATTATTAAGGCTTTATATCACTATTATTTAACACCAACAACTCAACTATTTAAGGAAACAGAATTACTAAATATAAGACAACTTTACGAGCACTGCACATGTGTTTTAGTTAAAAAAATTGCAACCAATTCAGTCCAGACCAACACAAAGTTACAAAAAAAAATAACGCAATACAGTCTTCGAAATAAAGGCAAACTCCAACTTACTCATCCACGCACTAATTACGGAAAAAAAACGATACTGTTCGAGGGAGCACAACTGTACAATAAATTGCCTAATGACATCAAGCAAACGGAGAGTATTAACATATTCAAAAGCAAACTAAAAGAACATATTATGCGAAAGGCGTAATGTAAACTAAGTATCACTAATAGTACCTACCATAGTACGAATCGAAATAACAATGGGAGAAGAAAACGTAACAGTGCGCAAACACAATACGATAGCATGTGACTCACTCGAACTATCCTTTGGGTCAACTAATTCTGAGAATAGAAGAAATAGCTTACCGGACCTATGTACGGGATATGACAGCGATAAGGAAGATCTTCGAAGAGAATTATTAAAGCTCAAAAGCGAACTTGAGAGTGCGCATTTGGAAATTGTTCATTTGAATGAAGAAAACATGGAATTGAAAACTGCCCTAAATAAACTAACTAATAAGTCAATCCACCTTCAAAGAATCTGCTCTGATACACATAAGAAGATCCACGCCTAGAAAGCAAAGTTCAAAAATCAAGAGAATCAGCTTATCATTGTCTTTTGAGAATGATATCAACACAAGCTCCACAGACTTAGGACTAACGTTGAACGAGATGTTAACAGAAGACTCTGCCGAATGCTCTGCCGATGGTGCTACTGGTTCGTTTAAGCTGCCGCTGCGACGACGACACAAACTTTACACGGAAACCGTCGACGGACGACGGACGCACACAGATGGCGCTACTACTGGAACTCCCAAGCCACCGCAACGAAATAAACTTTGTATCATTAGTAGTAACAATATTAACAATGTATTATCTACAGCTCAAAATACCTTCTCTTGTTATGATATCTGTCACTATATACTAACAAACTGTGGGATTAGCCAGTTAATTAATAACTTGGAACAAAAACTACTAAATTACACAAAATACGATTACTGTATGATTTTTGTTGGTGGCAAAGACTTTGAGTCAACTGTCAACTACTATGAACTAGTTGTCAAAATTCGTAACATTGTAACCGAAATGAAACACGTTAGACAGACTTGACATTGGCGTCTTCGCCATTAATAATTTTTTAAACATTTATTATATTTTGATACTCTTTGAGAAAACCGTACGACGTTACCGTTAATTTGAAATGCTTAGATTAATATAATTTTATAAACATTTACTATATTTTACTTGACATTGGCGAAATTGCGGTGATTCTGCAGAAGCCATTAACTAAAAGAAGAAGAGAAATGAAACACACTAATATAATATTATGTTTGCCT
This sequence comes from Cybosia mesomella, assembly GCA_946251805.1. Lineage (NCBI taxonomy): Eukaryota > Metazoa > Arthropoda > Insecta > Lepidoptera > Erebidae > Cybosia > Cybosia mesomella. Next base: position 18,475,618 of record OX276390.1, on the reverse strand, counting down.
ACTTATAAATTTAATGGACGTAGTATAATGTATTACTCTAGAATATAATAGAATATATAATATAATATAATAGATTTTTTAGTAATTTATTGTACCGTGACATATGTACTCACAGTTATGCTATGTTCTTTGACTCGAACTTAAATCTTAGCTATGATGATACAATGTTCCACAAGCGCACTGGAATGCTGAACAACCATGGAATAGGGGTTATTTTTGACGGCCTGAAGCAATATATTCTCACAAACGACATCACTGCAGCGAGCTCACTGCAGTTGAAGCCCCATAAGGGCACAATACCTTACTACTTTCTAGTGGTATCTAAAACATGTGATGTCGTACCTCAGGAATCCGCAGTACACAAGGTAAAAGACCAGTTTTTTCGTTTCCAAAAATAATAAGGCACACAATCAGAGTTATGACATAAGTAGATTTCACATATTGCACCAAAACATTGCTGGAGTCTTGTCCAAAATAGAAAAACTCGAATTGGTGTTAAATGAGTTGCATGAGGCAAATGCTAGTGTCGTCGCTGTATGTTTAAGTGAGCACTTTATATTGAGGGATGACGAGCAATTGCTAAATATACATAATATGCATATGTGCGCTAGTTACTGCCGGCAGACTAAGCGTAGAGGTGGCACTTGCATTCTGTTAAGAAACGATTTTCAGGGTGTAGAATTAAGAGAAGTAAATGATCTCAGTATCGAAAATCACTTTGAAATCTGTGGAATAGAAATTTACCAACTAAAATTAATAATATTATGTTTTTACAGAACTCCTGACTCTGACATACAATTTTTTTTTGACAAATTTAATTATATTTTAAACAAGCTTGTTAATAAAAAACATAAAATAGTAATTGGTGGGGATTTTAACATTGACATATTACAGACAAACACAATAGGTACTCAATTCTTGGAGCTAGTTTCAAATTATGGCAGGACTGTCATATAAGGGATCCAACTAGGCTGCATAGATGCATTGATAACATCATTAGTAACATTCCTATAGCAAAAGGAAAGATATATAATTATTATCTGTCAGATCATAACACAGCTCAGGCCATTGAATTTGAACATTACCAGAAAGAGACCGTAGCTAGGCATCATTATATAACAATCAACGATCTCAGTAAAAGTAATGTTGATAGGTTCACTGAGTGCATTGGAAGTCTTACTTTTTCTGAAATTTATAATATATCAAGTACGGATGCTGCTTTTAACATGTTTCATGATAACTTGACCCTATTCTATAAACTTTGCTTTCCCGTTAAAAAAAATAAAAATCAGCCATGTAGCAGGGAAACCAAAATGGATAACAAAGGGCCTAAAAACTAGTTCTAGAACTAGACGCTTGCTCCGATATAAATATTATCTCACTAAAAATACTGAAAACAAAATAAAATATGAAATATATTCTAGAGTACTGAGGAAATGTGTCAATAACATGCAATCATTGTGTAATAAGACACATATTTCAAATTCTACCAGTAAAGGTAAAGCCACCTGGGATATTGTTAAGCGCTGTGTGGGTAGTGTTGGACCTGGAAGGCACTTTGATGGTGTTATTGACAATGGTAACTTGATTACATCTGGACCCGAAATTGCCAATTCATTTAATACTTTCTTCATAGATATTGTGAGGGGTAAAAGCATTGACAATGGATCAGACCGGGCCGATTGCCTTGTCAAGAGTAATAGTTCTAGTGTCTTTTTAGAACCCACAACTCCTAATGAAGTCTTTAACATAATAAAATCATTGAAGAACTCGAAGTCTTCCGGGTACGACAACATCAGCACTGGCCTCCTAAAGGATTTTGCACAATCCATAGCAGAACCTCTGGCTTTCATAATAAACTTATCTTTTGAGCAGGGTTGTTTTCCTGAGAGACTGAAGCTATCTATAGTTAAACCTTTATACAAAAAAGGATCTAAATCAGAACGGAACAACTATAGGCCAATTTCTCTGACACCTGTACTGTCAAAAATCTTTGAGAGAGCCATGTATAAAAGAGTACTAGGTTTCATAGATAAATATGATATTTTGGCACATGAACAGTACGGATTTAGGAAATGTAAATCAACGCAGTTGGCAACCTTTACCCTGGTGAAGTCGCTTCTTACCAATTTAAACTCAAAGATTCCCACATCCGCTTTATTGTTAGACCTTAGCAAAGCATTATCATGGTTCGAATCATACCTAGATAACAGAAAACAATTTACTAGAATAACTAAATATGACAGTAATAGTAACAATATTGACATCTGTGATTCAGAGCCTAAAGTTAACGATTTTGGTGTTCCTCAGGGAAGTATTTTGGGACCTTTATTATTCCTCTTATATATAAATGACCTTCCATGTGCCATTTCTAAAGAGTGTGTCCTGTTTGCGGACGACACAACAATTATTTTGGACTGTAGGAATATAAATAGTTATGAGGATGAAATAAACAAAACCTTAGATGACATAATCAAATGGCTGACTATAAATAAACTTCAAATAAATCTTGACAAAACCAAACTGATCCAATTTAAAACTTACAAAAGTAAAAAAATAAACTTGAACATCAGTCATAACGATACAAAAGTCCAGCAGGTATCAAGTACAACATTCTTAGGTATAACACTAGACGCACATTTTGCATGGAAGGAACATATTGACAATGTATGCACTAAAGTAAATAAATTTGTTTTCGCTCTACGAAAGGTCAGAGATGTAACAAGCAGACAAACTGCCATTATGGTTTACCACTCTTACGTCTGCTCCGTAATACGATACGAGATAGTCATCTGGGGTAACTCATCTGAAATCACAAGAGTTTTTATAGCTCAGAAAAAATGTATTCGCGCATTGTTTAACCTAAAATGGTCGGAGTCCTGTAGACCAGTATTCAAATCTGAAAATCTTTTAACGGTTCCAAGCATTTACATTTACGAAGTCGCTAAATTTGTAAAATTCCATGACCATCTATTCGGGAATAACGATAACATGGGAAAGCGACAGGTAACGCACCTTCCAAAAAAAATGCCTGTACCCAAGTTGGAACTGTTCAGGAAAAACTGTGTTTACATGGCACCACTTATTTTCAACTCCTTACCCAAGGGAATGGCGGAACTACCGCGCTCAAAATTTCTACGCACATTACGGGAGTGGTTAACTAAGCAAAGCTTTTACGACACTTCAGATTTCCTGAAGAGCAGTTCTTGCCGTTTCGGTGCGCATTGATTGGGAAGCATTGTTTCAGATGTAATTGATAATTTATTTGACTTTGAAATATTTAGTTTATTAAAATTGTACTATTGCTTGCTATGATAATCTAATCTTGTTGACTGTTCCTTACATTTATGACATATTTTGTAATTTTGACATTTTGATTTTGACTTATTTTAACTTTGACATGTTTACTTTAATTTTCACGTTTATTTAATATCTTGGTCTCAATATGTAAATTTTTCATTTTGATTTTGACTCATTTTAACGTTTGACATGTTTGCCTTAATTTTACATATTTATTAAATTTCTTGGTCATAATAACTGTCAAAACCCCTAATATAGTTGATTTGATAGACAATGTTGCATGCGGAAATTTCTGTGAGACATGCTGTACACTAATGATATGTTAACATCTTTATACCTGACCATGTTTCGTGCAATAAATGAATTTACTTACTTACTTACTTACGAATTAAATTAAATTGAACTGAATTATGTACCTAATGTCAGCAATAATGTAAGGGCCTAGAGGCGACAACGTTCTGGTTTATTATTGTTAAGTATAATAACAACCTATATTATATCTCATTATAAGTGAACTGTATTGTTTTTATGAGAAATAAACATCTTTAAACCGAATTATTAATACTATTTACATGAGAAAAACTGGTCAAATGCGATTTACGACCCATCATGGAGGATTGGCTAGAGAGGTGACACGGAAGCCTCTCGTACCGACTGACGCAGGTGATCTCCGGCAAGGGGTGCTTCGGGGACCACCTGCATCGGATCAGGAAGGAGCCAACGCCTGAGTGTCATCACTGCGACGCGAGCGAGGACTCAGGGCTGCACACGCTGGCGACCTGCCCGGCGTGGGAGGCGCCGAAGCGTGACCTCGTGGCAGCCATCCGGGTGGGAGTCCTCTCGAGTATGATTGCGGCAATGGTGCGGAGCGCGCCCGAGAGAGATTTAGAACTCTCCCAGCCCGCCGAGCCCGCAACTTGCTCGCCGCGCGTCGCAGGTGACTCAGGCGCCGGAGGTCGCTTAACGACCTCCGTCCTCCATGAGCGCAGGCCTGGGGGTGGCAGGGAAGGCCGCCTGTCACCCCAGCAGAAGCAGGCCGGGACGGTGGGGTGACTAGCGCCCCTCCCCCAAACCGGGGCAAGACCCCCGTCTTGTCCCGTGCATGGTTCCCAAACCCCAGGGGGCCATCTCGAAACCGGCACCGCTAGAAGCCACTCTCCATCCCGAAAGAAACACCTGCGTCAGAACCTCGTGTATTGTTCGGTGGTTGTACCAGAAGGCAGGTGAGGTTAGCATGGGGCTCGAAGATTTTGGAACAGCCCCGACAAAAGCTTAATATACCTTTTATTCAAGTGCCATAAGCTTCAAAATCACACACAAAGTAGGTTATAATATCTCAAGTCGTGAATGTCCATAATCGATCGCCATTAATAGAAAGTTGCTAAATTGACCTACCATTTTCATGATTGCTTCTTGAAAAATTAATGCGGCCCCTACGAAAATTCTGCCAACATTTTTTCTACACATATGTTTAAACAATATTCATTGATTTTGACATGTAGGTACTAGCAGTATATAAAAGTATCATATATAAAATCAATAATTTAGAAAGGAGGTCTAACACCTGATACGCAACAACATCAATGAAAATGAAATGATATATTATGGTGATATACAAGAGATTGTGGGCTTGCAATACCGCATTTAGTGTATCTGACTCTGAAACTAGGTAAACCTGTATTATCAAAAAGCAGCCAAGTGCGATTCGGACTCGCCCATGAAGGGTTCCGTAGCAGCCAGTAACATAATAATTTTTTTTCAAGTCTTTATATTAGGTCGTTACATATGAAATTGCCGTTTTTCTTGAAGAAATTGGAGGAAACCCAATTTTCAGTACTAACATTCTTGCATTTTTTTAGGAATGACATATCCAAATTTTGTTTTTTTTGTGTATGAATGAGACAACATTAAGCTAACAAACACCAACTTTTATTACATTTATGAAAAGTGACAACTGTTAAGTAATACGAAATTTATCATCAAAATGGGTAGCATTTAGGAAGTACTGTTTTTGAAGATCGAATTAATTTATCAAGCGGCCAATAAAAACAAAATTTAATACAGAGTTGTAAAATCTTGAAATCAACTTTCAAACAAAATATAAATAATGGAAATAGCTATTAAATTACAGGAATAACGAACTCATGAGTTTGTAAGAAAATTTCGGCAATTTTACACGTAAAGACCTATTATTTGAGTTGATTGAATGAAAGGTAAATTGCGGTTTACGATTTATGGCCTAAAAAAAACTACTTACTAGATCTCGTTCATACCAATTTCCAGTGGAAGTTTACATGGTAATGTACATCATATATTTTTTTAGTTTTATCATTCTCTTATTTTAGAAGTTACAGGGGGGGGGGGACACACATTTTACCACTCTGGAAGTGTCTCTCGCGCAAACTATTAAGTTTAGAATAAAATGAAGTTAGAAACCTCAATATCATTTTTGAATACCTATCAAAGACACACAAAGACAAAACGAAATTGCTCACAAACTCCACACCAATAACCATCAAAACTGACAACCAACCACTCGAATATGTGAACGAATACATCTACCTTGGACAGATAATCTCTCACGAAGACCAAACTACCAAAGAAATCAACAGAAGAATAGCAAACGGATGGAAGAAGTACTGGTCGTTGAAAGAAATCATGAAATCAAAAGAGACAAGTATGGCTATGAAAAGGAAAGTATTCGACACCTGTATACTTCCAGTTATCACTTATGGATGCGAAACTTGGTCACTCATTAAACACCACAGAGAAAAATTGGAACGCTGCCAAAAAGCCATGGAACGAAGTATGACTAGAATAAAAAGGCAAGATAAAGTGAGAAGTAGCATAATTAGGGAAAAGACTAAAGTCACAGATATACTTACACGTATTGACAAACAGAAGTCGAGATGGAGCGGTCACATGATCCGCGATACACAAAACAAATGGACCTCAAGTGTTTCCGACTGGTACCCCCGTGATGGCAAACGTAGTAGAGGACGCCAACAAATGAGATGGGAAGACGATTTGAAACTCACTGCGGGAACTCACTGGAGAAGAGTAGCTAGAGACAGAACCCAATGGAAAATGTTAGAGGAGGCCTATACCAATAGGGATACTGAATTACGAGACATTTTATAAGAACCAGCGAACCAGAACCATATTCAACTCCGTAATTCAGATTAAAGGGCTTTATTATTATTATATCAAAGACACGTATGAGTTTGAAGAAAAAAAATTTTCTGAGTTTCAGTTCTAAAGTATAGGAAACCACCAAAACTTATTGTTTTTCTTTTTTGTGTGAAAGTCTTAATGAGGTTCACAGAATACATCTACTTACCAAGTTTCAACAGCATAGTTCTTATAGTTTCGGAAAAAAGTGGCTGTGACATACGGACGGACAGACCGACATGACGAATCTGTAAGGGTTCCGTTTTTTTCCATTTGGCAACGGAACCCTGAACATGAAATGGTTTCCGTTTCCTTAATTATAATTCTATAGATTCCATAATATCGGATTGAGATAGAGATAATAGGATAGAGTCATAAAAAACGTTTCAGAAATGTTTCATAATAGCTCTGAGTAAAACAGTATATGAGTTGATTATAAACCTATGAATTTGCCTTCAAGTCAAGTGTTAATACGAATATCAACTTTAAAATGGCAAAATTGCGGTAACGATGCGGAATTGTTGGACTTTTCCTCTTGGTTTAATATTCCGTGTATAAAACTCTCGGTTATTATGGCTTTTGAATGCCTAACTTACTTTTAACATAAGTACAACCTTTCGCTGGTAATTCTTATTGTGGTAGGTACCTTTTTTTTTATTATAATTTTTTTCTTGCGGAAATCCCTTCGAATACCCCCTCGCCAGTCGGCGGGGGTACCTATCGCATTCTTTGTTGAGTTAAAATTTTCCCTAAAACCTTTGCAGGGATCACCAATAAACAAGTTCCTTGTCATAGGAATTTTTACATAAATTTTCAGCAAACGAGTCAATTAGTTGATAATATTAAAAAACGCGTTGGTTTACTATTTCACAACAAAAACATTTGTACTAGAATTTTAATAACACGTCCGTCACAGAAATTTGCTAAGTGACATTAACACTGAATGTACTCACATATTATCTCCCAAATGCAATTAAATTCCAGCGTTTACCGCACCGCACGCGGTTAAAACCGACCGGCCTTTCGCCCCGGCACAACGTAAAAAATATTTTATTAAAGGCTTTGGGACTTTACGAAGCAATGACGTCAAGTTGAGGTTCACACAGTTCGGGGATTCGTTTACTACTTATTTATAACTACAAGATATCTTTTTAACAATTGGCGAAATAAAATGCGCGATTTATGGTTGTATACTTAGGATATTACCATATTATATTAACTATATACTTTAATAATACACTGGACACAACATACCTATACATATACCCCATTCATTATTGATTAGTCATCATTCCAACACTAATCCCGATGGTATCCAAAGCTTGCACTTTGAAGTCTGTCCGCGCCACACCTAGTCCTCGATTCCGTCATTTTATTTATCTTGGTTTTTACGATAGCAACTGCCGTCTGATTCCCCCCCCCCCTCCCGCGAGGAAAGCCTACACCAGATCGACATCCGTCCGTCAATCACAGGTGTACCGGCTTGCAGGTGAGGTGGGCTTGAGCCCCGAAGATCTTGGTGGAGCCCCATTAGATAGTAAAATTAGTTGAAATTCCTTAAATAAATTCATCAATTGACTCCTGAGTTTCAATTATAGCTAAATGTAACTATTGCACGTTCATCGAAACGGACTTTTTTTTCTTTTTTTTTTCGTGCGCAAATCGTCCTGGAACCCCCTCCCCCACCCGGCCAGCGGAGGTGGCTATGTCGGATTCGAACTGACTAAAACCACACGCCGTCTCGGGTCTACAGACATCGTGCATTCGGGCATCGAAACGGTATGGGTATGGATTACTTCGAAACAGCCTTATCCATAACGTGTTCTTAATATACCAATGTATTTGATTTTTCAAGTAGCAACACATATCGTGATCGGTCAGCACAACATTTATGAATATTCAAAGTAGAAACAGATCACGTTACCAGGTGAGACTCACCGTAATCAGTTCCAAATACAATTGGGTCATTTCATCCGGTGTGACAAACCAGTTAAAAGTTTTAACTTAACCGTAAGAAATAAACAAGTAGGGCTTTGATATGTTTTAACTTAAAACATATCAAAGCCCTACTTGTGTATTTCTTACGGATCATTGTATCCCACAATAAGCAATCTTTATGAAATAAATAATATTGGGTGTCGGCGCAGCTGCTAAGCAACAGCTAAGGCTCTAGCACTGGCTTTTCTCTGAAGGATGGGAGGTCAGACGGCAGTCGCTCCTATAAAAGCCGATATACTATTCAAAAACAGTAAGCGGGCCCTGTGCTCTAAAATAAATAAATAATATCTAAATGGTCAAATCAATGGCCACAGAGTCATAAATTATTGGAGGTATGAAATTGTGATCGAGAATGCCAAGCATATATCTACCACCAATAATGATCGCTTGTGTTTTTAGATATGACATGACATTTTTTGCATTTATTGAAAGTGCTGCTCGAAACTATACTGCTCTAAAGAGCAGCCAAACTGCAAAGGTACCGCAACCAGACGATATTGCCCAAAAATGAGCCGTAACCGTATTTTCAGTAATAGCTTAAGATAAATCTTAAAGATTCGCTGTACTACCGTCAAGGGAACAACTACGTCCTTGCGCTTCTCACATATCAGTTTTATCATCGTCATAATATTTATAGCATTCGAGTCAAGTGACGATGCGAGAGCTTAAACTATGTAACGACTAAACCCCCTTTTTAATATTTAGGAATCAGTTTCAAAGTTAAATATTGCATGAGAATAGAAAATAATATGAGATTAAAGAACAAAGCATGATTAGTTTTTTTTCGTGCTCAATAAGACTATGAACTTTATTCTCATCTGAATTGCGCAAAAATTCTCACAATAGGCAGAATTTTTGCGCAACTTCCATTCTAGTCTAACTTTACAAAGTTAACAAAGGCCACAGGCGTTCGCCAACTTCGTAGCATCTTATAAATTAAATAATTGTCTTGTATTTTAAACATGTTAAAGGTATTTTCTGATTGAACAACTAGAAAAATATTTAGAATAACGTTTCATAGCTCGTATTTTTTAATTTGCCAAGGTTAATGGACCGGGTAAGGTTTGGAAAAGGGTCAGGTTAGGAATGAATTTTAATAAAATTTTGGTTTTCCTAACCTAACCCGGTACCGGGTTAGATTGTCGGGTCAGGTTAGATATAAACCTTTTTTTACTAACCCCTTCAACTTTCAAAGGTTTCACATTAGCACGACACTAGCTGAAATAATTATACAATGGTCCACTCCACAGGCCTTTGAAACATAAAATTGCAACTCAGGTGGGATAATAATATCTGAATTTCAATAATACTCCTCAAGTCGGCATCCTAATAATATTAAGAAAATAATAATATTCAATCATTGCAAATTGGCGCAAATTTCACTGGATTGTGAGCCCCTTTGGGAACACAAATGATAGTAACGGCAATCAAATCAAACAAAATCGCGTTAGTCTCGTTTAACTCTGTGACTATCATTGACCCCTGATTTTATTTGATCTGATTGTAATTATTTTCACCGGTGAAAGACACTAGATTTAATTTTAGATATAGATTTTCTTTTAAAATTTTATTTAATTATTTATGTTAATTAAATTTGCATTATAACTGGTATTTTCACACTTCAAATGCCTTTGTTTGTAGGTTGCTCGATGATTTAATCTTAATTAATTAGTGGCTATACTTGCGACCAACGGCTTTGTTTTCAGCCCCACCTCGATTAAAATATTTCATTCGTGTACATTTTTTTTTTCGTGCGGAAATGCGGAAATTATGTCGGGCTTGAACCGACTAAAACCGCACGCCGTCTCGGGTCTTAAAACGCCGGGGTCTAAGGTTGCCCATAGAGCGTATCCCTTGCGTACCTTTTTTTTTTTTCGTGCGGAAATCCCTTCGCATTTGAAAAGTGCCGCTACTTTTCAAGAAGTATTATTAACATTAATTTTACGAATGCAAAGTCCATCGAGACCCAGACCTTTACATACAGTGACAGAGCATCATATTATTATTGCAATTGGGAACACCGGAAGCCGGACGGACGATTCACCCACGATGCTTGTGGGCCACTTCATCCATTTCCCCTGCCCTCCCGTTGGGGAGAGCGTGGTTATTCCAGCATTCACGGTGCCCCTACAAACCTTTTTGTGTCCTTGCAGAATCTTACGATATGGGACATTCGGCCAGCAGGTGGAAACTGGTTTCTTCTGTCTCCATGCACTCCGGACACTTGGGGTCATCCTTCACTCCGATCACTGTCAGGTGTCTGTTCAGTCTGCAGTGTCCTGTTATTACTTCGATGACGAGCCTCATGTTCCCTCTTGAGAGTTTGGTCAGTTGGCTTGTCTTTTTCTTATCAATGCCCTTGATAACGATCTTCGATTGTCTCATGCCTGTCGATGATCTCCATCGTCGGTTAGTCTCTGCTATAATACTGCAGCTAATTACTCCCTTGGTGATTTTGTGCGATATTGGGAGCCAGGGCTCCGGCCCCACCAAGGTTTTATCGGCGCCGTCTCTGGCAAGTTTGTCAGCTGTCTCGTTGCCCATGTTGCCCTCATGTCTGGGCACCCAGGCAACTGTTGTGTCGACTTTTCTGGCCAGTTTATCTAGTGACTCTTTACATTCCTTTACGATTCCGCTTCGCTGAGTACCTTCAGTGCCGCCTTGCTGTCGCTGTAGATGGTCACCCTGTTGATGTTGTTCAGGTGTTCGACCAGCTCAGCACATTCCTTTATGGCGTATACTTCTGCTTGAAAGACACTTGCGTATCTGCCTAAGGATATTGATTTATTTATCTCTGATCCGTCTTTGCACTTAATGTGTATTCCAGATCCTGATAGCTTTGTTTTTTCCTTTCTTAAGCCGTCTGTGTAGCAGACCGTGCCACCGGCGTCTGTCTTCCAGTCGTCTCTTGGTCCTATGTGTACTCTGTACTTCTTGTCGAAGATTCTCTCTTTCCTGATCAAGTCATTGTTAGAGAGGATCATCGACAGCCTCTCTTCGTAGTTCTTGCTGATACTGGCATGGCCTTTGTCCATAATGGTTCCGGTCCATTGGCCAGTGCTTCTAAGTTTGAACCATTGTTCGGTTGCTTTTCTTTTTATTTCTAAGTCCAAGGGGTTAAGCCCCAATATGATTTCGAGCGCGGCTGTGGGAGTTGTCCACATCGCGCCCGTGGTCATCAGAGCTGCTAACCTTTGTACTTTGTCTAGTTCGGCTTTATTTCTCCCAATGGCAGTTTTATGCCACCATACAAGGGCACCATGTAGGATTCTTGGCAGGATAATTGCTTTGTAAATCCAAAGCACTATCGCTGGTTTCATCCCCTACGTTCTTCCTATTGCGCTTTTGCACTGCATCATAGCCATTTTGGCTTTTAGGCATGTGTTGCTAATGTGAGTCTTGAAGATGAGCTTGCTATCCAGTGTTACCCCTAGATATTTTACTTCCTTGACAGTTTCCAAGGCTTGGTTATCCAGGCGCACTGGCGCAGTTCTTCCTATTTTTCTTTTATTGGTGAACAAGACTATTTTGGTTTTATCAGGGTTGAGGTTAAGACCTTTGCTCCTGCACCATACTAGTGTTTCTTTTATGCCTCTGTTCATGATGTCGCACATGACGCTGAGAACTTTGCCTGTGATCAGGAGCACCCCAACGTCCGAGTACACTTGTGTGTATATGTGCATCCTGTTAATCTTGTTTACTAGTTCGTCTATTAACAGGCACCACAGTAGTGGCGATAGACATCCTCCTTGTGGGAAGCCTCTTCTCGCTATCACCGTGTGTGTTGTTCCTGCAATCTCTGTTTTTATCAGTCGGTGTCTTAGCATAGCTTTCACCCATTCTGATATGTCTTTGTCGATTCCTTCTCGATCTAATGCGGCCTCTATCGAATCGGGGGTGGCTCTGTCAAAAGCGCCCTCTACATCAAAGAAGCAGCCCAATGCATATTCTGTGTTGTCTATTGATCTCTGCACTCTTGTCACCAGATTATGGAGGGCCGTTTCGGTGGACTTGCCCTCCATATATGCATGTTGATTTTGGTGGAGTGGAGATCTATTCTTGATTATTTGTTCTCTTATTAATCTGTCCAGGATTTTCTCTAATGTCTTAAGAAGGAATGAGGAGAGACTGATGCACCTGAAGGATTTGGCCTCTTGATATGATGTCTTCCCAGGTTTCGGGATGAATACTGCTCTTACCTCTTTCCATTTTCTCCAGCTCTGATACTACACTGTTGTAGAGAGCCAGTATATCTTTGCTTATGTACTTGCTGGCTTCTTGTAACATTTTAGGGAAGATTTCATCCGGTCCAGCCGCCTTGTATGGCTGGAATGATCGTATACTCCACTGTAAATGTTCTTCTGTGATAAGGGCCTTCGACTGTGGGTCCTCTTTGCGAGCATCATATTGCTCCAGACAAGGATCAACAGGATCGCAATTTTTGTGACTTTTTTATTTCAAACGTGAAAGAACGACATGCAGCATTCATATACTATATACCTTTCTTTTCGTGCGGAATTCCCTTCGGATACCGCCCCGCCGGCCAGCGGGGTGGTTATGTTGGGCTTGAACCGACTTTAACCGCACGCCGTCTCGGGTCTTATACCCATGGAGCATATCCCTCGCACCCCGACTGACCCTGGGCTATCTCCGGTTTCGAGATGGCCCCCTCGAGTTTGGAAACCACGGTGTCCCCGTCTTGCCCCGGTTTGGGGGAGGGGCGCTAGTCGCCCCACCGTCCCGGCCTGCTCCTGCTGGGGTGACAGGCGGCCTCACCTGCCACCCCCAGGCCTGCGCTCATGGAGGACGGAGGTCGTTAAGCGACCTCCGGCGCCTGAGTCGCCTGCGACGCGCGGCGAGCATGTTGCGGGCTCGTCGGGCCGGGAGAGTTCTGAACCTCTCCCGGGCGCGCTCCGCGATCTCCTTCGCGAGCATTACATGCTCGCAGAAGGAGGTGGCAGCGGCCCACGCGCTCGCGCTTCGCACCATTGCCGCAATCATGCTGCCGAGCGAGAGGACTCCCAACCCGATGGCTGCCACGAGGTCACGCCTCGGTGCCTCCCACGCCGGGTAGTCCGCCCGCGTGTGCAGCCCTGAGTCCTCGCTAGCGTCGCAGTGATGACACTCAGGCGTTGGCTCCTTCCTGATCCGATGCAGGTGGTCCCCGAAGCACCCCTTCCCGGAGACCACCTGCGTCAGTCGGTACGAGAGGCTTCCGTGTCGCCTCTCTAGCCAATCCTCCATGATGGGCCTTACCGCCGCTATTGCGGCGTGCCCTCATATAATATACCTACCCGGTTCTTGATTTGACGCGTGGAGGAGAAAATTAAGAATTCAGCTAAGGTCGGCTATAGATAGAAGTATTCTCTCTATCCTAAAACGGACTGATAGTTTGATACCGGTTTTAACTACTCTAAAAAGATATCAAACAAGCAAGCCGAAGCAAACTGAACTCTCACCCGGTTATGGGTAGATGGATGGTTACCGATATGGCATGTGGGGAAGAAGATCCCAAAATGCCAAATCAAAAGCTGGGTACTATCACAGATTACATAATATTATTCTAATACAAATACACAAACTAGAACAAAAATTTTAAGCCACTGTAAGTCATGTGCCTGACCTGGCATAATTAGTACAGTTTTTCCACCATAGATATCTACAATAAATATAGATTCCAACTTGAATATTACAGATTTTGTACAAAGAGGTAATAGATGGCGTTGTCTACGTGAACTTTCTACTGTCGTCAAGGTCGAGGAACAGAGCGTAGACTGAGAATACAAGCTAAATAAAGCTATAGACTAGCTGTCAGCGTATACGAGAGACGAATAGCGGCAGTTTTGTATTGCCAGGCTATGAATTTTTCCCATAATATAGGTAATAAAACCTCATATAGGTACATTCTCAGTCTAGGGTGCGACTGGTTGGAGGGGTGCGACTGGTTGGATCACCTCCAAGTTTGGTGCACCCTGGGCAACGTGGGCGATGACGCATCATTGATTGCTCCTGTGGAGTAGCTGGAGTCAACGTCAACGGCCAAGAGTCTGACCAACCGGCCCTTTTCAGGGCCAGCTGACCTCATTACACGAGGGGGTCGGGGTATGGCGGGCCTGCAAGGCACGCGGGGGGGGTGGTCGCTCCAGGTACTCCTCTGCTCTTATCAGAGGGGACACTGCGAATGGCCCAGGGTCAGTCAGAGTGCGAGGGATATGCTCTATGGGTAACCTTACACCCCGGCGTCTGTAGACCCGAGACGGCGTGCGGTTTTAGTCGGTTCAAGCGGTTTGCGGAAATGGAATGCGTAAAATTTTGCAACTTACAAAAAAGTCACAAGCGGGTATGAAGTACAGAAACTTCGAATAATTTTACAATAATCCATAGGGAGATTACTGGGTAATCGATAGATTAACTATATATATGGATCGAAGGACCATTTGGAGATGTAGGCGATAAATGCAAGCTACACCTGGTTTGCGGGATGCGGGGAGGATAATTATATAGGCAGTAAAGAAAATTGCAAATATTGAATTTAAACGGTAGGATTGAAGACAGGGTTTCTTGAGCCACCCTGTGCCCTGAACACAACCACAAAATCTCAGCCTAACAACTAGGACTTACTTGTGCTTGTGGCGTTCCAGTGCGTGCAGCAATCGGCAGGCTCAATTCTTCTTCACAAGTATAAAGTTTATATATCAGCAGCACACACCAGTTATTATCAAGTTCTTTAACAGCTTATAACATTTAAAAAAATCAAAATTTGTGAGACGGACGACCGAACGTTCACGGCGCGTTTTTCGAAACAGGAAGCGGAAATGCATCGCATCCAGAGTGACAGCAGTGTTCGTTCATACATTCGCTGCCGTTGGAGTTTGCGCGCCAAATTCAAATGCGAAAGGCGCGCGTCGCGGGATCAGTCCTTCGTTGAAAAACATCAACTTTGAAGCTGTGTGAAGGACACTAAAATGGTTCAAACACAATGAGAAGAAAGAATTTGATATTTTTCGGCGTTGAAGAGACTGAAAACTCATATTTCAGTCTACAAAATAAAATTATAAATATTATACTGAACAACATGAAAGTAGACTGTCAAAAAGGTGACATAGAGTATGTAACAAGAATGGGAAAAAAGTCCGAAAAAACTAGGCCTATTATTGTCACCCTTACTATTACAGAATACATCATACTACATTAAACAGGACAATCCGCCTGAAGTTTTAGAGCAACGAAAACACCTAGCCGTCCAACTTCATAAGGAAAAAGATCAAGGAAAGAAAGGTTATATAAAATATAACAAATTAGTAATCCTACCGGGCAAAGAGAATGTCGAACAACATTCAGAACATCAGAACCGGCAAAAGAGAATTCTATCACAATCACCTGAGACACAAAATAGTAGTAATGGTCAGAAAACGGTAACAAAGAATCCTATAAAGAAAAATAAAATGGATCAATATTTAACTAAAAATAATACAGAAAACAGATCTCCTTCACGAAAAGACATGCAAGGTCCTTCCACAACCGACATATGACATGAGACAGCCGCCTCCCTACGTCCCCCAATACCGATAAGCACCGCGGGGGTCACAGACTACAACCCTCCACTCCCTCCACTTTACATATGCACATACAACGCTCGATCTTTACTAACCCATGAAAGGCTACTAGATTTTAAACAAGCAATATCAACGATTAATTATGATATAATTGGTCTGGCGGAGATTAGGCGCTCAGAATATAACATAGAGGAAGATAAAGACCACATATTTTGTTACTGCGGCGAGACTAAAGGCCAATATGGTGTGGGTTTCCTTATAAAAAAGCATCTCAAAAAATACATAGCAAGCTTTAGTGCAATATCTGAAAGGATCTGTATCTTACACCTGAACTTTGAAACGACAAGTTTATCTCTTAAACAAGTTTATGCCCCGACCTCCGACGCTAATGAACTGGAAATACAAGATTTTTATAGCCAATTAAAAAAGTCCCTTATAAACTGTAGTAAAAATATGATCATCATGGGCGATTTCAATGCTAGAGTTGGCTATAAATTAAAACATGAGGACAGCATACTTGGAAATTCATGCTACGGAAAAAGAAATAATAGAGGTGAAATGTTACTGCAATTTTGCTGGGAGAGTAATTTGTTTGTAATAAACAGTTTATTTCACAAAAACACAAAGAACTTATGGACATGGCTCTCACCTAAGAACAAGAGAAGTCAAAAAGACTACATCCTATCCAACATAAAGGAGAAATTCATAAACTGTGAAGTATTACATAAATTTTCCTTTCCAAGCGACCACGGATTTGTGAGAAGCACTATTAAACTAAAAACTCATAAAAAATCTAGAGTGAAATACAAAAACAAAAACTACGCCCTGGTAACCGCTGACCAGCACCAACACTATAAAGAAACGTTAAGAATAAATTGTTCCTGCGTACAACTAGAAAACATAGACGATGTAGAGTTACGGTATGGCAAAATCAAAAAATCGATTGAAGAGAGCTTAAAATCGACATTGAACAATTATAAAAATAAAAAAAGAGAACATATGATTTCAAATGAGACAAAATTACTCATAAGGAGAAGAAATGAACTAGCAAATAAAAAACAGTTAACAATTGCAAAAAGAATGAAAAAACCTACTTATACAAAAACATTCACAAAATTATTAAGAGGGAATATCAAGACTTTAGAATATCCACTATTGAGAGACATTTAAACGTATCAAAAAGCATGAAAAAAGGCCAAAAAGGATTGAGAATAACTGAAAAATCGATCCCCTGTTTACAGCAGAATAGTAAAATTACCTACTCTAGGCCAGAAATAATAAAAATAGGAACTGTGTTTTATAAAGATCTGTACTCATTCAAGAACCTGTCACATGGAGAGACTCAAGTTCAAAAGGAAAATAATACCGCCCTACTTAATACCTAAAGATTTACATGCCAAGAAATTTCTATAAAAATAAAATCTTTGAAAAATAGCAAAAGCAGCGGGCCAGATGGTATACCAAATGAAGCAATCAAAGCAGGTGAAAATATACTAGTGCCACTTTTGACAAAACTTTTCAATAAGATATTGGACCATAAATCTCTACCTGTAGAATGGGCCAAATCAGATATAATTCTCCTGTATAAGAAGAGAACCCTGCTGACATAGGTAATTAATTACAGGCCAATAAGTTTACAACCTAATATCTACAAACTATTTGCCTCTTGTCCAGAAGATCGACTCGCAGAGTATTTTGAAAAAGAACAGCCGGTGGAACAGGCCGGTTTCAAAAGAAATTACTCAACGATAGATCACATCCACTCTCTAGAACTTATTATAGAGAAGTACGAAGAAATGAACCGCCCGCTCTACCTGGCGTTCATAGACTACGCCAAGGCATTTGACTCTATCTCGCACAATAGTATATGGAAAGCCTTGCAAGAATGCGATGTACCCACAGAAACCATTGAACTAATTCAAGATATTTATAAGAAAAGCAAAAGTAGAGTTATATTAGAAAAACCAGGATCTGAAATAGACATATGTAGAGGTGTCCGGTAAGGCGACCCCAGAATTTTTATAGCCGTGCTCCAAAGCATTATGTAGAATCTGAAATGGAAGAGTAGAGGTATAAACATAAATGGCAAATATCTGAGTAACCTCAGATTCGCTGAAGACATAGTTCTATTTGCAGAAACTGCACCACAACTTGAAATGATGATAAGAGAAATACAGAAAGTCAGCTTTTAAATTGGTCTACAATTAAACACAAGCAAAACTAAAATTATGACAAATATTAAAACAGTTCCGATAGTTGTTGCTAATACTACAATAGAATATGTCCATGAATATATATTTATTTAGGTAAAGAAGCATCATTCAAAAAATCTAGACACCGTGATGAACTAAATAGACGAGTAAATATGGCCTGGAACAAATTTTGGAGCCTAAAAGAAGTCCTAAAATCAAATCTTCCAGTGAGACTAAAGAAACAAGTACTGGACTCTTGTATTCTACCATCTCTATCATATGCATCTCATACATGGATATTCAACAAATTCACAAGAAACAATATAATAACAACCCAAAGAGCCATGGAATGGAGCACTTTCAAATTAAAACTCAAACATAAAAGAACAAGTAGAGATGGGTGGATGGTGATAGATGGACAAAAAGAATTACCACATGGAACGGTCCATCTGGCAAGCGAAACAGGGGTAGTGAAAGATAGCGGGCAAAAACTGGACAGAAAAAGCTATAGACAGAGATAGGTGGAGAAAAATGGAAGAGGCCTTTACTCAGTAGTGAGGTCCTTTATAGCAGCAGTGAAGATGGCAAGAAATAAATAAAACAATTAAAAAAAATATTAAATAATAATAATAAATTTGACACAATTATATTTTAATAAGTATAAACCCTCCCAAACTCCTTTCCCATCCCCTCCCAAACTCCTTCCCCATCCCCTCCCAAACTACTTTCCCATCCCCTCCCAAATTCCTTTCCCATCCCCTTTCCTTTACAGGGTCGGCAGCGCGAGTGTGACGCCACTGGTGTTGCACACGTCTATAGGCCGCGGTAACCGCTTCCCATCAGGTGGGCCGTGTGCTTGTCTGCCACCTTAGTGGTATAAAAAAAATATATATATATATATAATGTTGGATATAATCAATAATTGAATATAATAATATAGAAATATAAAAATTCATAAATGAAATGTGCTAAAATGTTAAATTTATATTTAATGTTAAATGATTTTAAATGTTAAGATAATTTAATGTATATAAAAATGAATTTTATATAAGGTTTTATATTTAAGTAACAAAAAAAAAAAAAAAGTGTATGAAAATTTATTACGTGCCGATAGTAAGAGATGAGATGTGTATCGTAATTTTTTATTGTGATTGCATTGCATGTTATTAAGGAATAAACGAGACTTTATTATTATTATTATTTAGGTTTTAGAAACCTTCACTACACAACTTCAGCTTAATATGGCCAAAATAGTTTTTTTTATTCATAGTTTAAATATGAAACTATTAGTGTCATTTACTGGTGAAAACTTATTTCTTATTTCAGAATGTACTGGTTGGGTATGCACGGTACAATTATATTTTTTATACCAAACTAAAGAAAATGACTATTAGCTACTTGACAATCACCCGTACCATTTATATCAAAATGTATTCTGTGATTCGATGTTGCAACTAAACGGAAATATCAACGATTGATTATCACTTAGACAAATATATAACATACCTTTCTTTTCGTGCGGAAATCCCCCTGGATACCCCCTCGCCGGCCAGCGGGGGTGGTTATGTTGGATTTGTACCGACTAAAACAGCACGCCGTTTCGGGTCTTTAGACACCGGGGGGAATAAGGTGGCCCAGGCATTTCCCACACACTCCGGCTAACCTAGGACATCTCCGATTTCGAGATGGCCCCCTCGTGTTGGGAACCACGGTGTCCTGAGACCT
Organism: Cybosia mesomella; assembly: GCA_946251805.1. Classification (NCBI taxonomy): domain Eukaryota; kingdom Metazoa; phylum Arthropoda; class Insecta; order Lepidoptera; family Erebidae; genus Cybosia; species Cybosia mesomella. The sequence goes on along the minus strand of OX276390.1, from coordinate 18,455,676 downwards.
AAGACTGAGACTTGAGGCTGAGACCTGAGACTGAGAACTGAGACTGAGACCTGAGACTGAGACCTGGGACTGAGTCCTGAGACCTGAGACTTGAGACCTGAGACCTGAGCCCTGAGACCTGAGACCTGATACCTGAGACCTTAGACTGAGATCTGAGTCTGTCCCGGACCCCCTCCACCGCCTCCTTTTCAAGCATTATTGACTCGTAGAAGGAGGCGGCGGCGGCCCACCCGCGATCTAAAATAACCCTGAGAATTGTAACCGTCGGACAACATATTGATGTAAATGTTAAAGAATTTCACGCGATGCAGTCAAAGTTGGCTACAACAAGTTACAGTAAAAACAGTTAAGTAAAGTGTAAATTTTATTGTTCTTTTATAATAATTATCCTGATCAGGCTTAATAGCCGGTGACACTTACAATATAAAAATTACGTACGATTGTAACGTATGATTTCATTTTGTAAACCCACATGCTCTACCTAATTCATGTCACGATGCCTGATTGAGACGGGCACAAGCACAAGACAAAAGAAGACACTGATGTCACTAAATAGAAATAAAGACTTCAATAAAAATAACCATAGAATATATACATATGATAATATACATTCTACGTATACACGGGAATCTCTAAAATTAACTTACTAAAAAGTTCATATTGTTTTTAAATGTACCCTACACAAGTCGGTACGAGCTCTCTGCATTCGCAGTCCCTGGTGATTTCACTTCAGTGCTTAGCCGTTATGAAGTTCTAGTTCTTTCGAAATAAAAACAATAAACTGATGAAGGGGAGTCTTTTAAATGTCTATAATAAGAAAATTGACCTACTAAAGATGACAGTGACATTTTGTTGTCAGTCCTTGAAGACAAATCTGTCGGTTTTACGTGTTTTGGTATCGTACATAAAGAAAAGATATAAGAGCCGTAATGTCAAATATTGTGTTCAAAATCAAATCCGCTAATTTCCAAAGCTTTCCTATTGGCTAGGTGTTTTCGCAGGTTTATTTCTCAATGTCATAGTGACGGGATAAACTCATTGCGTGCGTATCGATTTTGATTTTGCCTCATTGACGGCTTTTACAGGAGCGACTGACGTCTGACCCCACGAACACGAGGGTAGAGCCTGGTCCGTTTGTCAGCAGGTGTACAAAAACAACAATATGTAATCAAATATTTTCATATTCAGGTCAGAAAGTAACACCGTAAATTATGTGCGTAGACACACCTCCGCCGATCTACTTCTCCTGGAGAATACAGGCATGACTATAAAAAGAAAGGAAAACAACTTCTTTCGAGATGGCCCCCTCGTGTTGGGAACCACGGTGTCCTGAGACCTGAGACTGAGACTTGAGGCTGAGACCTGAGACTGAGACCTGAGACTGAGAACTGAGACTGAGACCTGAGACTGAGACCTGGGACTGAGACATGAGACTGAAACTCAGACCTGAGACTGAGACCTGGGACTGTGGCCTGAGACTGTAACCTGAGACTGAGACCTGAGACCTGAGATCTGAGACTTGAGACCTGAGACCTGAGACCTGAGACCTGACACCTGAGACCTGAGACTGAGACCTGAGTCTCTCCCGGACCCCCTCCGCCGCCTCCTTTTCAAAATAACCCTGAGAATTGTAACCGTCGGACAACATATTGATGTAAATGTTAAAGAATTTCACGCGATGCAGTCAAAGAGTTGGCTACAACAAGTTACAGTAAAAACAGTTAAGTAAAGTGTAAATTTTATTGTTCTAAGGGTGGATTTCACTTATCAAGGTACTAACCTTCAAAATCATTAATTTTTTGATTACGTTTTCAATTTGATTTTAAAATGTTAATTTTATAAGCTTTCATAAGTTTTGAAATGTGGCGTTTTAAAATGTAATTTTACTGGTCTTGAATCGTGCTATTTATTAACTATCTAATCTCTGCCTAACCTGTTTTTATAATAATTATCCTGATCAGGCTTAATAGCCGGTGACACTTAGAATATAAAAATTACGTACGATTGTAACGTATGATTTCATTTTGTAAACCCACATGCTCTACCTAATTCATGTCACGATGCCTGATTGAGACGGGCACAAGCACAAGACAAAAGAAGACACTGATGTCACTAAATAGAAATAAAGACTTCAATAAAAATAACCATAGAATATATACATATGATAATATACATTCTACGTATACACGGGAATCTCTAAAATTAACTTACTAAAAAGTTCATATTGTTTTTAAATGTACCCTACACAAGTCGGTACGAGCTCTCTGCATTCGCAGTCCCTGGTGATTTCACTTCAGTGCTTAGCCGTTATGAAGTTCTAGTTCTTTCGAAATAAAAACAATAAACTGATGAAGGGGAGTCTTTTAAATGTCTATAATAAGAAAATTGACCTACTAAAGATGACAGTGACATTTTGTTGTCAGTCCTTGAAGACAAATCTGTCGGTTTTACGTGTTTTGGTATCGTACATAAAGAAAAGATATAAGAGCCGTAATGTCAAATATTGTGTTCAAAATCAAATCCGCTAATTTCCAAAGCTTTCCTATTGGCTAGGTGTTTTCGCAGGTTTATTTCTCAATGTCATAGTGACGGGATAAACTCATTGCGTGCGTATCGATTTTGATTTTGCCTCATTGACGGCTTTTACAGGAGCGACTGACGTCTGACCCCACGAACACGAGGGTAGAGCCTGGTCCGTTTGTCAGCAGGTGTACAAAAACAACAATATGTAATCAAATATTTTCATATTCAGGTCAGAAAGTAACACCGTAAATTATGTGCGTAGACACACCTCCGCCGATCTACTTCTCCTGGAGAATACAGGCATGACTATAAAAAGAAAGGAAAACAACTTCTTTCGAGATGGCCCCCTCGTGTTGGGAACCACGGTGTCCTGAGACCTGAGACTGAGACTTGAGGCTGAGACCTGAGACTGAGACCTGAGACTGAGAACTGAGACTGAGACCTGAGACTGAGACCTGGGACTGAGACATGAGACTGAGACTCAGACCTGAGACTCAGACCTGAGACTGAGACCTGGGACTGTGGCCTGAGACTGTAACCTGAGACTGAGACCTGAGATCTGAGACTTGAGACCTGAGACCTGACACCTGAGACCTGAGACTGAGACCTGAGTCTCTCCCGGACCCCCTCCGCCGCCTCCTTTTCAAGCATTATTGACTCGTAGAAGGAGGTGGCGGCAGCCCACCCGTGATCTAAAATAACTCTGAGAATTGTAACCGTCGGACAACATATTCATGTAAATGTTAAAGAATTTCACGCGATGCAGTCAAAGAGTTGGCTACAACAAGTTACAGTAAAAACAGTTAAGTAAAGTGTAAATTTTATTGTTCTAAGGGTGGATTTCACTTATCAAGGTTACTAACCTTCAAAATCATTCATTTTTTGATTACGTTTTCAATTTGATTTTAAAATGTTAATTTTATAAGCATTCGCAGTCCCTGGTGATTTCACTTCAGTGCTTAGCCGTTATGAAGTTCTAGTTATTTCGAAATAAAAACAATAAACTGATGAAGGGGAGTCTTTTAAATGTCTATAATAAGAACATTGACCTACTAAAGATGACAGTGACATTTTGTTGTCGGTCCTTGAAGACAAATCTGTCGGTTTTACGTGTTTTGGTATCGTACATAAGTAAAGGAAAAAGAACTGTAATGTCAAATATTTTGTTCGAAATCAATTCCGCTAATTTCCAAAGCTTTCCTATTGGCTAGGCGTTTTCACAGGCTTATTTCTCAATGTCATAGTGACGGGATAAACTCATTGCGTGCGTATCGATTTTGATTTTGCCTCAACGACGGCTTTTACAGCAGCGACTGACGTCTGACCCCACGAACACAAGGGTAGAGCCTGGTCCGTTAGTCAGCAGGTATACAAAAACAACAATATGTAATCAAATATTTTCATATACAGGTCAGAAAGTAACACCGTAAATTATGTGCGTAGACACACCTCCGCCGATCTACTTCTGGAGAATACAGGCATGACTAACAACGTGAAAACAACTTTTCACACATTCCCCATCGGCCAACTAGGATGCACAACTAGTTAAAAACAAATGAGCATCGCTTAAAACAACAACGTACGTAACACTCGTGAAAGTTAAAAACCAAAAACATTTCTTCTTAAATTTACAGCCAGATTAAGATAAGTAAGAGTAAGTACCTAAGTAAGTAAGATAATAAGTTAAACCTATGGGAAGAGAATCTGACCAGAATTAAACTTGATTAGGAGCAAAAAGCATTTGTGCATTTCTTATCGATAATTTCTTAAAACGGCTGACGGATGAATTTCACACTGGGATAAATCTTTGTCACATTTTATAAAATCACGTATCAATATCAATCATCATCAATATATAATCAATACAGTTGCTCATGAAAATTACACAAATATAAATTTAATTAACTATAACATATATTGTCCAAACATTTTTAAGATAATATCGATAATTTAATAATGTATGTGATGTTACTATCTTGCCCTCACTAAAGGGACGGAGTCTATGAAAAGGCAAGTATATCATACCACAAATACGCTAAATGAGACTGAGATACAAACAAACGGAATTTCTACGTCAGACAGTATAACGTGAACTGTCGTGAAATTTGAAGAAATTATTTGCATTGATAATTTTCTTCACCGGTGAAAGGTAATTTCGTCTTTTTTCCTACCAGCAGTATGTCATTTTGGAAGCACTCAATAACGTGTGGGTCAATATCTTGCGGACAAATCATTCACGTGTTAACAGGTCTTAGGTTTGGCTGGTACGGAGTTGGCGCGCTCGTGCCATGAAATATTTATATAGTCCTAGAAAACAATCTAGTAGGGTGAAACAACGGACCGGTATTTCATCCCTGTATATACAGTATATTTTAATTACTCTGTGGTCCAAAATCCCACTGTCGCCAGAAATCACATATTTTTACAAGGATAAAATGTATGGGATTAAGTAGTGTAGGTATCTTGAGTGTATGCATATTTGCTAGCTTGTCCCGGCGGCCATTTGTCAGTAATCAGGACCTAAATAAAGGTAGGATAAAATAGTACCCAGGTCACTTACATTTGCAGTGCTGATTTTTAAGTATGTGTTAAAAAATGTTGCTAAAACTTCATTATGAACATTCCCAACACGTTCCGTTGGCGGTAACTTCTACCAGAACCCTGGAAGTTCCCAAAAAAGTATTTTGTAGAAAATTAGGTATTTCCTTAAGTTTTCCTTGTGTTATTGCTTCCCAGAATTTGTTCCTTAATAGCGGCACTATCGAATGGTGTATCAATACAGGGTGTGATTTTTTTTTCAATATCAACGAGTTTGATTCCTGGCTAGTAAGATGGATTTTTCAAAAATCCAATGATGCAGCTTTAGTTTTCATCAAACTCGGGCCCGCGACTCCTTTGACAACTTTTCGCTATTCCTCATATATGGCCCATGATCTCATGTCCGTCAGATACTACTTGTTTTCTGATAAATATAATGTATAGGAGTGTAGGTTTGTTCCTTGATTGTATGCATACCTACTGGCTTGTAAAAATCTGAAAGATATTAGATGTATATAAAAGAAATATACATAAGCGTATTTTTGAGTGATCTCACTGAATCAATGCATATTTTTATAATGCTCGTTATCGTGTTCTCGTATCGTATCTACTTTAATCATTCTGTATTTCAAAGAGTCATATATTTTATTTGTTCCCAATAATTTTTTTGTGCCATTGGTTATTTCTTTATATGGCTGACAAATTTAGAAATTCGATTGACCACTATCTCACCTGTTGGTAAGTGATGATGTGGTAGACGATGGAGTACGCTTGCATAGAACACCTATTCACTCTAGATTTGAAGACTCTCTCCTGCTTTCCGGAAACACAATGTTTGTTTAAATCTTTAATTTTTATTGTATTTTTAATTTGAATTGCATGAATTTGTTTTTACTATGGGTGTTATAGCCTGGAAAAATTTTAAAAATCTAATTTAAAATGTTATTATAAAAGTGGCCTAGAACCAAATCAATTATTTTCTGACGTTATATAATTACTCTGGGTTATAATTAAACTAGGCTCTCACAATTTCCTCAATTACATTTTATTGAGTAAAACATGTTAACGAAATTTAATACGGTTTGATCGGAGTCTAGTCAAAGGTGAAATCCACTCTTAATTTCGGCATGATGTTTACTAGTGTACTGAATTTCGCCAATATTTTACTTTTAACTTATAACTTTTGTATACTCTTACAAACGTTCGTTTGTAAGTTTGGTTCTGCACTCTTGTAAATGAAAGATTCTCAACATAAAATATTTTTTTGGAATTCTTGTCAGTTTGCTCGCGATGAACGCAAAAACTACTAAATGTATTTTGATGCGGTTTTTTTACTAGAAAGGTCTTGGTCAGAATTAAAATCTCCCGTATGTTTGATTGCAATTGGTTGAGTAGAAACGTGACATATGACCAAAAAACAATAACCGACCTCCTCACGGGCAGAGCTGCAGGCATTAGCTTTTTTTTTAACGTGTGGAAACCCCCACGGGCTTCACCTAATCGGTGCCAACGATGGGATGGGCGTGTTTTATATATAGATAGGTTAAGTGATATTTTACATGACAGGTAGTTCCGTGGAAGATGGTCTCGTAGGCCACCCGACAATTTTTCTTTTGGCACAATGCTGCACTAAATGCAAAGTTTAAAATGTGTTAGCTACTTTCTTCCTATACACACTAATTAACCCAGCTAGTTTTTATTTTTTTTAATCTTTTGAATTCTATTATGCTTAATGATCAGTGATAGGGGTTTTGTGTTCCTTCTAATCGCAAATTTAGCGTGTCGGTATTTAGGTCGTCAATCGAGGCCTACTGTCGTGGCTACCGTACCACCGCAAAGCAGAACTACAACAAAACAAAATTATAGTAATAGTAGGTTCTAACGTTAATGTACCATTGTACCTACTATATTAACTCTTTTCTTCACAGCACCATAAAGACTTGGAATTCGTCTTCGTACAGTTACAATTATTTGTTTTCCATCCGTAAGTAAATATAGGTACAGCACATGAATATCATAAGTGCGTGGTTAATGATAAAATAGATTCGTCCCCTATTAAGTTAGGTCGAAAATAATATATTTCTTTTTATTTTATTTTATTATTCACGTCAGTGGTGTAATGGCCAGGACCCGGGACGTGTCGATCGTTCCTTAACTACTACCTTGCAGGTGAGGTTCTTGGTGGTCAGACCCCACCAAGAACCTCACCTGCTAATTGACGGACGACGGTCTGGCACAAGTTTTCGGGCCGCTTCCTCCTCAGGGTTGTAAAAAGCCAAAAGTTGTTCATAAAAGCCGTGTAAGCCAAACCCAAATGTGATGGTACCACCTCTAGCCAAAGCTGGGTAAAATTAATTTTTATCTATTCGACGCGCCAACCGTGCCAGAGTTCCAGCCCCCTACCCAGATAGGGGGACGTAGCGCCTCTCCACCGCGCTACGCTGTGGGACTCGTCTCCAGACTTGGACATCCCTCCACTGGTCTTGGCTGTTTCGAGGGATAATGAAAATGAACGCGAAGAGAGGGCAGTCAAAATATATACAACAAACAGTTAAATACGTTAATTTTGGTTACTTGTCTCACATTTATTCAATCGCACGCCTAAGTACAGTTTACAAAATAACGTTCCTCAACAACTCGTGTTCGTACCGTGAAGACTTTAACTTCAATCTTCCGTCTGCCATAACTGGAGCACCACCTCTGTGCTTTAGCCGCTCTTTGCAGACTACATCGGGAATTGAACCACGAGCCCTCCAAATGACAAGACGGTTGTAATAACTTATACGACAGTAGATAAGAGTCTCGGCACGTCAGTTTGCTCTGCACTCATTCATACGATATTCGTATTCCGCTAATCATCAAATAACGCCGCTTCGCTTGAAGATTACAGGGCAGATGTCATCAACGGCCCGTGGCTACTCCATAGAGTAACCAGGAGCCTCCGTTTATACAAGAGCCTGGTCTACCGTCTAGCTCGTTACATGTGAATCTCAACCATACATCTCTAACACAGGTACCGTAAACCAATATCAACGCAGTGTCGCTTCAAACAACTCTTAGATTTTACAGTTAATTAATACACAAGTACTCTGGGTATTCTATTACTCAACCGTGGATAGCAATACATAATACATATATAAAACAATTATGATAATAGTAGAAAACAAGGAATTGACTCACCAAGTCTCACACACCACAACTTACTCGCCTAGCCTAGTCGGGGTTCTAGCCCGTCGTCACCCCAGAGCGCCCATCTCGTCCGTCCAGCTCGCGAACTCAAAACTAACTGCCTGTCATCCCCCAATCTTTCTCCATCCGACGCCGTTTTAGACACTTAACCAAAACTGGACTCCAATAGTTTGCACGTGTTTGGGTCGTACATTTGTATAGAATCGGTGCCAGTATCGCTAAACAATGGCCTTCACAAGAAATCAAGATGCAACGCGTCCTGTTGTTTATCTGATTTATGGCAGTTAACGATAGCAACGATTTACACCAGATGTGTATACATGAGAATAATTATAAAATATTAAATTAATAAGATATTTCAAACGCGCCTATTGGAGTTTATTAATTTATATATTGTTACGTGATTAGTGTACTATCACATATTCCCCCCTGAAAATCAGACGCGAGGACTATCATCGCGTATGAGATTTCACTTTACACTTATACGCCAGAATCTATAGTGAAAAATTTAGCGCATTAATAAATATGAGTATTATTATCTGTTTAACTTCTTCCCTTCTACGTCTTAACTTAATATTAATTTGTGGAAGGCATTCCAAGACACTCTCCACAACTCCATCCAGACCCAAAACAAGCTCAACTTCGCATTATGGGTTCCAGAATGAGGACAAACACTCTTAGACACATCTTGTCTTCTTATTTTACGTTTTCAAACGCACATACATAACCTTCAGAAACACTCAGACCAACGCACCCAAACACTCGCACCGGGCAGGAATTGAACCCGCTTTTTCATGACGTCGAACGAGCAGAAGTCTAACGCCCAACCGCTGCGCCACAGAGGCAATTATATTATTATCGTAATAATATTTCCTATTGTGTTCCACGAAATAACGTGTCAGAGAAGTATGAAGTTGGGCAGGAATCGAACCCGCGATCCACGACGTCAACCGAACAGAAACCGAACGTTCAACCGCTACGCCACAGAGGTCATTATATTAGTATCGTAATAATATTTCCTAACTAGCTGACCCGGCAGACTTCGCACTGCCTCAATCGGTAACAACTTCCATATTCATTCACCTTTTAAACCTTCTCTGGACCTCCACAAATAATTCAAGACCACAACTAGCCAAATCGGCCCAGCCGTTCTCGAGCTTTAGCGAGACCAACGAACAGCAATTCATTTTTATATATAAGAAAGAAGAAGAAGAAGAAGATGTGATCTACGAATCAACGTGTTAGAGAAGTATGGAGTCTTGTGGCGTTAACGTCTGAAGTTCGCTTAGATCTCAGATTTATTTACCTGATTGATCTCTAACCTATCACCGAGCAGTCGCCATGAAGCTCATTTCTGACGCATGTATGATAGTAAGGATTACTAGACTATCTCAAGCGTATTTAGAATGTATGTCAACCAATATAAACCTTTGATCTGAATTTATCTTTCCCAGGCATTGTAACACACAATCATTCCCATTCTTCTCTTCTGCAAAATATGAACCGCGAACTGTGACCTTTCATGTATTTTATAATTCTGACTTCCATGACAAATCTCGCTATTGCAAAGGCTAGACTTGTGACTCCAACCTATTATTCTGAACCTCTTCAGACTTCATCTAAGTAGACATCGTAAATTAAATAACAAAGTCTCTTAGCTCTCAAATCCTCCTTTTGTGTAATAGTCTACCTTTTTTTTTAACCTACCACGTACGGAGTGCTTAACATCATGTCAGTGATTAGAAGTTGAAATTTGAGGAATTTTTGCTTAAGTGCAGATTGGTCTGTATCGTAAATTAATCTTTTATTGACAACTCGAGTGGTTCCATATCATGTTAGGCGTTAGATTAATTTATGAACAAATAACATTGTTTAAAGGTTCATCAAATTTCTTATGCATTAAATTGTGATACTCCTCATTTATAGCACGTACTATTCCCCCCTGATATTCAGACGCTAGCATACAACATACACGTCCAAGCTTCTAATCATAAAGTCTTGTATCTTTTTTTTTAAATATAATATTATATTTCCGAACACAACTTTAAGTACTTTTTTTTTTTTTTTTTTTTTTCGTGCGGAAATCCCTTCGGATACCCCCCCGCGTGCCAGCGGGGGCGGTTATGTCGGGTTTGAACCGACTAAAACCGCACGCCGTCTCGGGTCTACAGACGCCGGGGTGTAAGGTTGCCCATAGAGCATATCCCTCGCACAACTTTAAGTACCTAGTCATCCCAAATCACCAACGTTTTGTCAATCGATTAGTTATTGGTGTTTAGCCGAAACACGACTTAATTCCATAATCTGGGAATATCATATAACTTAATTAATGTTTAGTATAATGAATCCCCTAATTGTTTAGTGTTGCACTATTTATTTACCGCGGTAGCCTAGTGGTATGGGTAAAGGACTGCTGAGACGAGGTCTCGGGTTCGATCCCAGGTATTACCATGGCACACACCAATGACTTTTCGATGCTTTTCGAAGTTATGTGTGTATTTATCGCAGGTTTATAAGTGCCCGGTTAATGGCAATAGGCTCGCCACCTATTACATTGGGACCTAAAACATAAACTGGCGAAACGTGGGTGCTAGCACCTCTGCCTACCCCTTCGGGGATATAGGCGTGAGTTTATGTTATGTTATGTTATTTATTTTTGATTCATAAGTAATAATAATTTGTTACCCCACACGCGTGTAGTACTGCATTATAAGGTATCTCTCTCTTTGTTACGGAGTCTTCTAAGGTGTCGAACAAGCAGTATGTAAGCGAACGCCCGATTATCGCCGCAGAATAAATTATGATTGGTATCCAAACTCAGTTACATTACTCACGTTAATACAAAAGTCTTACTTCTATCGATCCAATGAAGCATAATTTATAAATATACCTATAAAAATACCTTCTTCTTCATTACCACCCAACGCTGGATTTTCATATTCACGAAGTAAACACGAAGTGAAGAGTCTTCTAAGCAGTCTTTCTCGTCACGCTAGTAAACTTGAAGACCGCTATCGCTGGAATGTTATAGGACACGAGCAGAGAATCTGTTGTTGGAGAATTCAGTTGTCAAACCACTACCTTCGCTAATCAAGTTGAATCTGTTGTTGTCGGGACGCTATATTTCATCTATCTTAGCACAATCATAATCTTATCAGCGACAATTAACTATAACAATCACAAAATTTTGTCTTATTTGGGGTTCGTACTCAATACCATGTACTTTAACAGATGGTGAGAGCCCGTTCTCTACGCAGATCCTTTTTTTTGTAATGGACCTTTCGTTGCAATTCCCTGCAATTGTTTCCTTTTGTTTATTCAACTTTTAACACCATCTATTCAGGGATCAGTTCGTGTAAATTACCCCTGCGTAAACTTAAACTACTCCTAAAATGATTTTATTTTTAATGGCTTACGTAATAAACTTATCCTTTATGTTTATGGTTATTTCTCTACACTATTTCGGTGTCGAACATTTAATTTCAAAAACCAAAATTTTAAAAACGATACTCGTTTACAACCATGTAATGTCCAATTTTCTGCAAGATATGGCATTCCATATTTACACATACGTTAGCTTTACCACTTTATCTATGTTTAAGCAGAACACTCTAAAATATAATCATAACTTAAAATATAACGTAAATTGTTTATATTCTCACGCCAGTTAATGTTACAAGGGGTAGACAGAAACGTACTAACACAATCTCTTTTCCGTCTCGTGCAATAAGAAACGAACCTCCTGCTTCCTCCTAAGCACCACTCTTTTTCTCTGTGTTGTAAAGCATTACCCGTTTACAGAAAATTAATAGTACTATTCCTCGATCTGGGAATCGAACCCGAGATCTCATGATTACCTGTAGTCAAGACCACTGGCACTGCTGTGTCACTGTGGCAATCTGCATTTTACAGCGTCAAAATATTCTGCCGTACCTATCTAGAACGTTCATAACTCTTTGTTTGTACGGGATTCGAACCCGCTATCATAACATTATTGTAAAGTCTAATAGTGATTTTTTCTTAACTCTTAAGCTGTAATAAGCAATCAATCGATCGAAAATCTTACGTATTAACTAACTGTATTAAGCTTCTGCAATATAAATTGTCAGTCTGGGTTATGAAACCGTACATTATTAACATAATATAACCTAAACGGAGAATAAATGGGATGTTTCATGTAAGCTTGAATACAAAGTAGTTTGATTCGGGATTCGAACCCTGTGCATTATTGGCACCTAAGATACATTGTAGTGAGGGATATAAGGTATACCCATAGTTTACTATAACATAATATATTATTTATTTTATCTGTTCCTGACCATGAATTTAGACACTCGTACTGTATACATGTAGTCAGACCTTAACTATTACATTAACGTCTAACTACAACTTGAAATAAGTACGCTTGGGGTTCGAACCCAAATACCTTTAGAAGACAGGCCATTAAAAGCAATATAATTATTAATATAACGCAATAAATTCGTCCAATGTCAACCAGAACTTACAACGAATCAGAAATCGAATCGAATCTCGGATATCATTATTAACATCATCATCATCCCCATAGCGATTTCCTGGTTGTATCCTCAGTATGCACTTAGGAGCCCGGGATCCGCTTATTGTTTTTGTTATGTCGGCTTTCCCGGGAGCGACTGCCGTCAACTCTTAACACCTTAATTTTTAATTGTAAATTAACCGTACGTCCTTGTATGCAATAGGATTTGAAAATATATATATCTTTATGCATAACACAATATTATATTTGACGTTAAAACAATCGAGTTATTGAGTTCCACCGTTGTTTGGGTGTATATTATACGCAATTATGTATCTATATGCATAACACAATATTATGATTGATGTTAAAACAATCAAGTTCCACAGTTGTTTGGGTATATGCTAAGATACTATATTTGATAGTGTTACATCGCCCGCTTACACTAAAGAAATAACATCTTAATGAATATAATTAACATTTAAAAGATATGTGATCGACTACATTATGTTATATATTAAATTATCCCACGTTGTAGTTACGTTGTATTGTATGTAGTAACCCATTTTAGTTCAACCTCGTTGCACTGATGCGAATCTGTGCATTTTCTGACGAGGATCCTGGTCACGGCAGCATTTGTGATGGTACCACCTCTAGCCAAAGCTGAGTAAAATTAATTTTTATCTATTCGACGCGCCAACCGTGCCAGAGTTCCAGCCCCCTACCCAGATAGGGGGACGTAGCGCCCCTCCACCGCGCTACGCTGTGGGACTCGTCTCCAGACTTGGACATCCCTCCACTGGTCTTGGCTGTTTCGAGGGATAATGAAAATGAACGCGAAGAGAGGGCAGTCAAAATATATACAACAAACAGTTAAATACGTTAATTTTGGTTACTTGTCTCACATTTATTCAATCGCACGCCTAAGTACAGTTTACAAAATAACGTTGCTCAACAACTCGTGTTCGTACCGTGAAGACTTTAACTTCAATCTTCCGTCTGCCATAACTGGAGCACCACCTCTGTGCTTTAGCCGCTCTTTGCAGACTACATCGGGAATTGAACCACGAGCCCTCCAAATGACAAGATGGTTGTAATAACTTATACGACAGTAGATAAGAGTCTCGGCACGTCAGTTTGCTCTGCACTCATTCATACGATATTCGTATTCCGCTAATCATCAAATAACGCCGCTTCGCTTGAAGATTACAGGGCAGATGTCATCAACGGCCCGTGGCTACTCCATAGAGTAACCAGGAGCCTCCGTTTATACAAGAGCCTGGTCTACCGTCTAGCTCGTTACATGTGACTCTCAACCATACATCTCTAACACAGGTACCGTAAACCAATATCAACGCAGTGTCGCTTCAAACAACTCTTAGATTTTACAGTTAATTAATACACAAGTACTCTGGGTATTCTATTACTCAACCGTGGATAGCAATACATAATACATATATAAAACAATTATGATAATAGTAGAAAACAAGGAATTGACTCACCAAGTCTCACACACCACAACTTACTCGCCTAGCCTAGTCGGGGTTCTAGCCCGTCGTCACCCCAGAGCGCCCATCTCGTCCGTCCAGCTCGCGAACTCAAAACTAACTGCCTGTCATCCCCCAATCTTTCTCCATCCGACGCCGTTTTAGACACTTAACCAAAACTGGACTCCAATAGTTTGCACGTGTTTGGGTCGTACATTTGTATAGAATCGGTGCCAGTATCGCTAAACAATGGCCTTCACAAGAAATCAAGATGCAACGCGTCCTGTTGTTTATCTGATTTATGGCAGTTAACGATAGCAACGATTTACACCAGATGTGTATACATGAGAATAATTATAAAATATTAAATTAATAAGATATTTCAAACGCGCCTATTGGAGTTTATTAATTTATATATTGTTACGTGATTAGTGTACTATCACACAAAGAAGGAGAATGAGTAACTGGACCCTGGGTTCAGTGCCTCGAATGCAACCGGAAATAACGCTAAGATGATGATGATGGATGCGGTGGTGTACCTTTGAATGAAAATGCGAGATAGTATTCAAATAAATAAATAGAACTACCTGTGCGATAAAAAATACTTTTTGCTTTCGATAACCTAATTCATAGGCAAGGTTATAGGCTATTTAATGTTACGCTACCGCCCAATGGAATCGAGTACGGCGGGTGAAACTACGTTGTGCAGCAAGTGTTTTTATAATTCGTACATAATTAATACACTCATAACTTAAATTCGAATCAATTCTTATATCAATTAAATGATCCATAGATAATTATTTTTCTGAACTCATAAAATTTTATACCTATATACCTTACGTATACATACTCGGAAATCCCTTCGGATACCCCCCCGCCGGCCATTGACTAAAACCACACACCGTCTGGGGTCCAAAGACCCGAGGGTGTAAGGTTGCCCATAGAGCATATCCCCTCGCACCCCGACTGACCCTGGGCCATCTCCGGTTTTGAGATGGCCCCCTTGGGTTTGGGAACCACGGTGTCCCCCGTCTTACCCCGGTTTGTGGGAGGAGAAGGAGGTAGCGGCGGCCCACGCGGTCGCGCTCCGCACCATTGCCGCAATCATGCTGCCGACATATATATATAACATACCTATAATTAAAGATTATTTTAATCGTATAGACAACGAACAGGAAATAAAACCGGCCAAGTGCGAGTCGGACTTATCTATGCCGGTAGATGGCATAGTGCTTCACCTCGCCGTACGCGAAAAAAGAATTGAAGAACTGGTATAAAAGAAATCGAACGATGATATTAAGAGATAACTAGGTAGAACAATTAGAATCCATTAAAAAATTAAAGTATGTACGAATAAAATACACATTATTACATATTCGTAATAAGCACAGAAGTAGTTGGCGGGTCGTTATCTCTGCCTACCCCGGAGGGAAAAAACCGTGAGTATATGTACATACCTACATATTAGAATAGAATAGATTAGAATTTACTTTATTGTACACCAAACAAAGAAATTTCACAAGTACTTAACTATTTCTTAACTATTTACAAGTACTTAACTAGTTACTTAAATATTCGTAATACTGAAACAATATCAGTTTTTTCGTACCATTTGCTCAAAAAAGTGACATTCTACGCCACAAAAAGCGAACATAAACAATAGTCATTTTTAATCTGTTAAAAACAGGGAAAGAACATTGTACTGAATTTCATTCATCCTCTAGGGGGCAAATGTGATTTAAATTTGGAATACTTATCGAAATTTATACTGAACTACATCTGTGTTTACACCATTGAGTTTGTATATAAAGCATTATACATACATTTGACCATTTGCACGCTTCGAATCATATGCGGCGTTGGCGGGCAAAGGCTGTTTGCAAATGGAATTCTGCCTTTAAAAAAATTAACTCATCAACAATAAATGTACCAAACAAAAATGTAACTCTCTCTATCAATAATTGGACCAATGTTTCGAATGTTAACTTTTACTTTTAATTGTCATTATTTTTAATAAATGCTTATCTCATATTATTATTGTGTTAATTTTTTCGCATTAGGCATAGGTTCATTGGGTTTGAATATTTGGCTGAGATGATTTGCAAAGGCTTCGGCTTTGTCTTGAGCTGTCTTAATCCATTGTCCGTCTTGACCACGCAGTGGTGGCTTTTGATACAGGGATCGGTCAAAATTTTTACATGCTTTCCACAGCGAGTAGTTTGTTAATTTTGTAGCTGATAGGCTTGCCAAGTAAGTATCTAAGGCAGCAGCATTAGCTTCAGCTATGAGGGCTTTAAGTTCCCGAATGGCTTTGTTCAATGCTGTTTTATCACTTGGGTGTCTACTAATGTGCCATACCCGCCGTAACCGTCGTTTTTCAAGAATGTTCTGCCTTATTGAGTCCGAGTACGTTTTACTCTGTGAAGGTCGGTTTATAATATCGGGTGTTGCCATCCAAAAGCTTTCTTGAATCCCCAACGTTAGTGTTCTTGTGGCAACATCAATATCAGAGTTGGTTTTTAGGGCTACATTTAGGTCGAATCTTTCATGGACCAGCTCACGGAAGGAGTCCCAGTCTGTGCGCTTGTTATACAATTTCAAGTTGCCTTCCACATTGAGAACAGTTGTGCCAATGGACAGAATCACAGGAACATGATTAGTTTCAGAGTCCAAACATGTCTCTATTTGATAGAAAAGTCTAGACAGTCCCTTAGTGATGAAGAAATCTATGACGTCCGGTAGTCGTTTAAGGTCAGTAGGCCAATTTGTCGGATCCGTCGTCGAGATTGTTTTCAGGTTGTTTTTATCTATACTTTTCTTTAGTTCTCTTCCTTTCGTATTATTTATTCTGGAGGCCCAATGAACATGTTTGGCATTCCAATCACCTCCAGCTATGAAGCGCGCTCCAAGGTTGTTAAATAGTTCATCATATTGGTCTTCCTTTATATTGTGCCTAGGAGGACAATATATGGCGGATACATTGACGGCTCCATTTCGATCTTCTATTGCCACTGTAGCCGCTTGTATATGTGATTTTTGGAACTTTGGCTGTTCGTGGTGCTTAATATTAGACTTTATAATTACCGCTGCTCCCGCATGCGCAGTATCATCCGGATGATTGGTAGGGTAGATATTGGAATTACGTATCCTCATAGAAATGTTTTTAGTAAGATGGGTTTCAGACACTAATAGTATGTCTATGTTGTGTGTGTTTAGTAGGACCTCTACCTCACCCTGTTTCGGAGATAGGCCGTCTAGGTTCCACGTGGCTATCTTGAGTGACGCCATTATGGGATTTTGGCTACTAGCTTAGTTATGAGACTAATAAGAGTACTCATTTGTTGTAGTATTAAATCAAATTTTTCTGCTTGTTTGAGGAGCATATTTTCTATTGTTTTATCTGGTCTCTGGGGCTCTTCATTCATAGTGTAGTTGGTTTTCATTATCTCAGCATAACTATCTTGCTTTTTAGTTTTTGGATCACCTCTTGTTTTGTCACTAGGTAAGTGTTGCAGTTGTATATTGGTATCTGTCCATTGTGTTTTAGGAGATTTTGGAATTCGCTGGTTATTAATATTTGTGGTTTGTTTTGCAGCTTCCCTGGTACTCATATTCGACCGGTTGTTTGGCTTTCCTAGATAGTATTTCTTTGTACACTTCGCAACCCCTGAAGTTGGCCGGATGAGCACCAAGGCACAGGGCGCATTTTTATGGAGTGCTGCGATCAGTCTTAGGGCAATCTACAGTTCTATGCGATTGGGCACATTTCACACAGCGATAGGGCCTCATACAGTAATTTTTGGAGTGACCATATTGCTGGCATCTTTGACACTGAACGATGGTGTTGCGTTTATGCGGATCTTGTATGGTGACAGATTGGTAATGTATGTATTTGATACTCTTTACAGCTTTATTGTTGGGACTCTGTTGCAAAGTTACAAAGAATGTCGATGTCGGTTTCTTTTCAGGCCCAAACTTTGCATTTATTATTTCTCCAATCACAGAGTTTCCTGTCTCCTCCAGAGCAATTTTTATCTCACTAATTGGGGTTGTATGATGAAGATTTTTAAAAACCACTCTATATGGTTTTTATCTTTTCTGTTAAATGTGTGTCCAATCAATCCTTTTTCTCTGATGATTTTTACTATAGTTTTGTACACCTCTACATTAGCACAATTAATGCGCAGTTGGTTGCGATTTATAATTTTGCATATGAAGTCAGTTTTGTTAGCGACACATTCTAGGAGTTCGGTAAGTTTTGATAGATCTTCAATGCCATATAACAAGATGGGTGGTGGTTTCGGGATCCTCTTTGTGTGTTCTCTGTTGTCTTCTTCCTGATCAACAGGGAGGCCGCTGAACTTGTTGGAAACCATTATTCTTTCTGGTGAAGGTGATGAAACTTTTTTCCTTTTAGCATTTCTTAGTGTCAGTGTTCTTTGCCACTCAGGAGGGGGAATTTGCTCGCTATCTATCTGTTCGATAGAGTTTTGTGTAGTATTGCGGATAAAGATCTGACTTTGTATATTTGCATCTGTTGCAGAACTTGGTGATGCACTTTTAGGTCTAGCTAGAAATAGACCAGGGTGAAAAACTTGTTGAACTAGCTTTTTATTGCTATCGTCAAGACCAGTAATATTCACTGTTAAGGGGGCCTGGGTACCCACCCTCTTACAGTCTTCGGTAACCAATTTCTCACTTGCAGGCCCGGGTACCTGCAAGCGCCGGGTGCTAGCCGGATCGCAAGGCAAAACGCTCTCATTATTTTCACTCATCTCATTACGATTGTTGGGAAGATAGTGCAGTGCTTTCCCAAGACACTGCACATCCTGATTTTGGATTGACTTCCTAGCCTTTGATGATCCAACATCTCCCTGCAAGGTAGCAGGTTATTTTATATCGGAGTTTGTTTCTCCTAGACCACTGCCGTTACCGTGCTGACGAATCCGATATTGATCTAATTCTCAACCAGGACCATCAGCTAGACTTATCGTTGAAACAAGTAACTCCTGGAGAGATACACAGGAACATTATTTCAATGGAGAACAACAAAGCTCCGGGATATGACATGATCGACAAAAAAGTTCTTGAGGAGTCACCTCATAAAGTAATGGTATACCTGACGATACTGTTCAATGCCATATTTAGAGTTGGATACTTCCCAGATCTGTGGAAAGTGTCACAAGTGATAATGATTCACAAGCCAAGAAAGCCTATGCACGAGGTTACATCATATAGACCAATCAGTCTTCTGCCGATAATGTCGAAACTGCTTGAGAAATGCTTATTGCACAGAATGCTAATGGAGATCAAAGATAGGACTATTATCCCGGATCACCAATTTGGATTCCGAAAAGAACATGCCACTGTTGAGCAAGTACACAGAGTCTGCAGAACAATTAGAACGTCCTTTGAAAAATAGGAATACTGCTCCTCAGCTTTTCTCGATATACAGCAAGCGTTTGATAGAGTTTGGCACAAGGGCTTGATGTACAAGATAAAACTCCTGTTACCACACACATTCTGTGCAGTCCTAAACTCATATATCTCTAGCAGAATATATCAAGTTCGAGAAAATGATTGCACATCAGGCTTTTACAACATAATGGCGGGCGTGCCACAAGGCTCCGTACTTGAACCAGACTTGTACACATTGTACACCTACGATTTACCACAAAGCCAAGAAGTTACAGTCGCGACATTCGCTGATGACACAGCTCTACTTGCCTCGAACAAATGCCCGATACAGGCTTCAAAGATTCTGCAAAAGAATCTAGATGAAACAGAAAAGTGGTTGGGCAAATGGAGGATCGCAGCCAATGTAACGAAATCAGTACAGGTAACCTTTACCCTTCGAAAAGAGGATTGCTCCCCAGTCACCCTAAATGGAATCCAATTGCCACACCATGACGCAGTAAAGTACCTGGGAATGCACTTAGACAGAAGGCTTACCTGGTACAAGCACGTCCAAACAAAACGAGACGAAATAAACTTAAGGTACAAGGGCCTCTACTGGTTACTGGGACGGAATTCAAAACTATCGGTTGACAACAAGCTGCTTGTGTACAAGACTGTTCTGAAACCAATATGGACATACGGCATCCAGTTATGGGGTTCTGCTAGCGCCTCAAATATAATGGTCATACAAAGAGCGCGGAACTACATCCTGAAACAAATTTCCAACGCACTGTGGTTCACTACAATAACAGAGGTCCACGAAAACCTGAATATGGCCATGGTAAAAAATGAAATCATTTCCCATATAGCCAACTACAAACGGAGGCTTGAACAACACCCAAACCAACTTGCGGGTCAACTAACAGTTCCGGAAACAATAAGAAGGCTAAAGAAGCGCCGGGACATGCTAGACAGTCAGATGGACTGACTTAATTAAGGAAAAGGCTGACTTTGCTGAGAGTAGCGCCTTACATGACAAGAACCTGTCATCACATCTGTTTATAGTCTTATGACTGATTGCAAGATGTAATAATAATTAAAAAAAAATTAAAATAAAAAAATCGCAAATGGTACGAAAAGTAGAGTATTTTCCTCGGTGATAAAGCTGTCTTAGTCTTGGGTGAACTTAAATCCCTCGCTACACTCAGGACTCGTCTTAAATCCCTCGCTTCGCTCGTGATTTAAGTTTTTAACACCCTCGCTACGCTCGGGAGTAAACCGAGTCCTTCGTTACGCTCGCGATTTAAATCGTCACCCGCGACAGAAGACACTGCTTTATCCCCTTGGTTAATAATCTACTATTTATTCTCTGTAAACTAAACCAATCTACTTTAAATATAACATAGTCACTGGTTGCTGGAGATAGACAATGCGAAAAAGGTAATTTATCGATCCAGCTATTTACGACTTGATTGCGAGGTCGAGTCACGTTGCTAATTTATAGTTGACCGTCTCAATAATTCAGTATTGTAAAACAATAATAAATAAACAATTAAATATACATATATTTTGCCAGCTTCCCCAGGAATTAAATTTGCGGGACTAACAAGCGAGGCGAATGCGGAGGAAACCCCCTAAGCGTGAACGATAGGGCTTACGAGTAGCTGTCGTACATAGTACAGAGCGCTACTCTCCATCTAATATTTATATTCCTTATTTTAAAGAAAGGATGACACGTAACGCAACTTTTGTTTAAACAAGGATTTCAACCTCAATCGTTACACTATCGACGGTAACCAACTCATTACAGAAGCTTAGCTTAGGTTAACGGAAATACTAGTAATTTCGGTTACTTGCCTTCTATTCTTGAAAAAAAAGTCCTCATATAAGTAGGGCCTTGGGTAAATTAAGGATCGAGATTTCAACGTCATGAAAGTAACATTAAGAAATGTATGTAGCGTATATAGAATTAATAAAAAACACAATATAACGACAGTCTTGTCAAAAATCAATAAAATTATCATAGACGGTGGCACTGTTGTGTGATTCTAATGATACTTCATTCATCCAAATCTGTTTACGCATTTAAAAATTATGGTGGTGGAATGAGGAAAGTTTTACACATACATGAACCCTGAAAACACTTCTTTTTTGGCCAGTCGTGTAGAAATAAACCTTTAACCCTTTAACTTGAATATAACTTATCGAGTAATACTATTTCCTTACTTGTCTTGTCTTACATAAATTATATTCACAGACGTAGCCCGGGGCCTTTGTTTTTTCATCAGGGAGACAAGTATTGTTTATTGTTGCCACGTCGCCTCTGTGGATCTGTGGACGACACTTATCTGTAGAATATTCAAGTGTGCACTATATAAGAGTGTAACGTATTACTATAGGAGCTAGTACTCCTAGAGTATTTTGATGTTGTTGTGGCCCCACCAAGATTTAGGGGCCCAAGCCAACCACTCCTGCAAACCGGTACACCTGCTGGCGTGGCTCTAGCGCTAGTTTTTCTCTCGGGGTTGGGAGGTCAGACGGCAGTCGCTCCCGTAAAAGAGTAGGACTCCGGGTTCTAAATTGCGAGCTCTGGATGCAGCCAAGACTGGCACTGTGATGATAGTGGACTCAATAAGAGTATTTTAGATACATTTGTACTTTTAATTACAACATAGTTTGTATGCATTGTGTATAATGTATTTCAATATTACTAGCAATGTATTATTTCAAATAACTATCATTATTATAAGGACATTTTAGGGAAAGGCCAGCCCAGATATCGGCGAGTTAGTATGAAAAGAATTATGAAAGTAGTAAAAGTGAAAGATGTATGCCAGTAATGTAGCAAGTGGAAACATATGGTATCTGCCTGTCCCAATGGGAAATAGTTACTGACTTGACTGTATGCATGCATAAATACCTAATGCTAAAGTTCTATTCATCAACTGGCAGTAAACTTTCTAACTGAATTAAACCTTACCACGTACAGATTTAGATGCGTTAGTGCGTTGAACTGTTGCGATACCCGCTCAGTGCAAATATTTGGATGCATGAATATATTTATTTCAATGTCTGAGTGTTTCAATAGATTGTGTTTGTGTGGTTTGTGTGTTCTAGAATATTGTTATATTAAAATCTTAATCTTATATATATCTTCGTCTCGGGGAATTCAGGGGTGATTTTTTTTGTGAAAGCATATTAGCCACCGAAATTACTGATATTCGCCCTAACCGCTTCAGCTAAGCGTAATTGCTTATGTTAGGAATGGGTTCAAGTCGGTAGTGTAATGGCCAGGATTCGAACCCGGGACCTCTCGATCCTAGGGTCGACTCCTTAACCACTAAGCTACCGACGATTCTATAAAAAAAATTAAATTAATTAGAATCTACGAACTCTAAGAGTACCATCAGCATTAAAATATAACTATTTTGAACTAAACCCCTCACCTTGTACCGCTTATAATGAAATCGTTCATATTTAATTACTTTAATTTATATATATTGATAGAAAATAGTGAAATGAATAAGAAATGCTTGAGATTTTTTCATAAAAACAGTATAGTACTAAGTGAAATCAATGAATGTATTTGACCAAAACTTACAGTTATAAATAAGTGTGTTTGCATTGGTCTGAATGTATTTAATTTGCGGGTAAGTATTCACCAAAAAAATCTAAGTATGTTGATCCGCATTCTAGAACCCAAGCTGGTTGGGAATGCTTACTTTGGGTCTGGATAGCGTTGTGTAGACTGTCCTACACTAAATATTATTATAGTTACTTACAAATAATTATATATAAGACCTAGTTCAGCTAGTATGTCTTAGAATATATATTATTATTATATAATATGTATCATAAAGGTATAGAAAGCACTGTGTAGTATGTCTTAATATACTACTCTATCAAGAAAGTATCGGGAATTAGGCAATAAAACTTAAAATATATAATAATATTATTCGTCAAAAAATTTTGTATCACCTTTGAAAGAGTCCCCAGTCGAAATAATTCTCATACGCCAACGAACTACTCAATCATCAAAGCCATTTTTAAACGCATTTTTTGGAGGTACCTTCAATACTGGGGTGTGTGTTGGGTAACCTCCTCGAGTGTCGCTCCGATTCCGATCCCGCTGCAGTCCGGGGGGAACGGAATCGGAGCGGCCGGTACACCCTGGGCGGCGGTCAATGGCTTCCCCTTCACCCCTTCATAGGGTTGGCATTGATCGTCGGCCAATACCCAACGTGGCGGGAACACATCGCTCTCCGTACTCCTCTGCTTTCAGAGGAGACAGGATGAGCGATGCTGTTAGTGGTGAGATGGCCCAGGGTCAGTCGGGGTGCGAGGGATATGCTCTATGGGTAACCTTACACCCCGGCGTCTGAAGACCCGAGACGGCGTGCGGTTTTAGTCGGTGCAAGCCCGACATAACCGCCCCCGCTGGCCGGCGGGGGGGTATCCGAAGGGATTTCCGCACGATAATAAAAAAAAAAAAAAAAAAAAAGGTACCTTCAATACTCGCCGCGATTTTTTAAATGACATCTATTGACTGAAAACGAGGCCTTAAAGTAGTAATTTGGGTTTCGAAAAAGAAGAAGCAGCCAAGTGCGAGTCGGACTCGCCCATTAAGGGTTCCGTAGTAGCAAGTAATATAATAATGCTTTAATTGCGGTTTACAATTTATTTTATTACTATATCTTGTACATCAAATATTTTTTTTAGTTTTATCATTCTCTTATTTTAGAAGTTACAGGGGGGGGGGACACAATTTGCCACTTATAAGTGACTCTTTAGAAAAAAATTATATTAGAAACCTCAATATCATTTTTGAAGACCTATCCATAGATACCACACCCGTCTGGGTTTGATGAAACTCGAACTCATCATCATCCTATCAATTTATATCATCGATTTATAATAGTCGCAATTTTGGATGAATCAAAATATAATGATGAAATTACCTAATACGAATTGGGGTCGCGACTGCAGAAGAATTTCGAACTTAACGCGAAGGGACTTCCACACGAAAAAAAAAAAAAAAAAAAAAAGGAATAGACTCCATTTATTTGTCAAGTAGGCATAACTGTATTATCTGCAATAGAAGTTTGGTTTTCTATGCGTCATTTTAATTTTTTTCTTTGCGAGTTTATATAACATTTAATATTGTACACAGATATAATTGTCGGTCAGATTCTTGTTCCACAGCTACGTTTGAGGCGTGTTCGTTTCCCGCTCACGTTTTATATATGAATAGGCCTATTTGCATTGGTCTAAATGTTTTTTTTTGTATAATATGTATGTAATGGATGATATTTTGGTTTTGTTCTTAATTAACAAAAAAAACATACCAAAATTATAAAAAATATTTTAAAAATATTGGGGGTTCAAAATCAATCCTTGTCATTTATGTATTAAAGATTATTTCATGTAAATATTGGTCACAGTTACGTTTTAGGTGATCCGGACATGAAGTCCAATTTTGAGTTACTTTTTCGAGCATATTTCACCGATAACACGTATTGTACTAACTGTATTATCCTTTCTAAATCAAACAGTGCCCCTGTATGTAGCGATTCTCAAACGAAATGTGAATAGTTCAGGGATAAAAAATAGGAGGGATAAAGGCTTGAGTATATTTATGAACGGATATATATTATTATAATTGTATAAAAATGTATACACAATCTGAAATGAATTGAACGCTAGCCCGCTAATGGTTGTAGCATGATGTTAGACAAAAATATTTTTCAAATCATAAGGGTAGTTTAAGCGATTAGCGCGTTCCAACAAACAAACTCTTCAGCTTTATTGTTTGTATAGATATATATACCTGTATACGTCCAGATCATATATATACATACAAACAAATGTTTTCACTAAGCGTGAATCAAACCTGCGCCCCTTGGCGTAGTACTCGAACGCTCTATCCCCACGCCATAGTGGTCATCAAATTAATTTAATTCAGTGCCAAAACCCTGAACAGATCAGAACATAAATCATTCAACGTAATGAATTCGGTAACTAGCTTTTATGGCACTGACAACCTCCCGCAGATTTTAATTGACTGTATTACCAACGACAAAAGACGCTTCATAAATTCTTATTCATTGATTACCTTGGCTGAGTGTATGGGGCTCCACCAAGACGAAGTCCGAGAGCTGGTAAACATTTTTGGGGAGAAGTTTGAGGCATTCTAAAAAAATCAGATGCCTCTCCCATAATATCTTAATACAATGACCACTACCCTCCAGCCAGGTCTGCGTTTCTGTATTATGATTACTTTACTGGCTAGAAGGGAGGTTGGTTTTGGGCCCCAAAGATTTAGGTGGGGCCTCACTGGTGGTAGAAATTTAATGACACAAATTTGTCACAAGATTCGGCCGGGTGGGTACCACCGTGCACGATTGCGAAAAACCCTCCATAGTAATCCAATTTCGGTTTGATTGCGTTTAGGGGTCAGCAAGTGCATAGCCGGGCAGGGGGATTGTGGTCGCAGCACTAGTGGGACCGGTGGGTGTCATGCGGTGCTGCGACAACAATCCTCTTCTGATGAGGCCGTCAAGCTGAGTGCCACCATTGTTAACATGGTACGTGTATGTAATGGTGACCCTCTTTCCTGAGACTTTACCTTCAGCTTACCATCAGGCGAGGTGAAGTCAAATTGACGTGTCCTAAATATAAAAAAAAACACATTGGTGGTGCCCAATACACACATCACCTTAGCGCTTGGTTCAATGGTCAAATCGTTCATAAAATATAAAACTAAATATGATAAATATATTAACTTTGTCCTCTGGTGAATATCAAACTACTTACACATCAATTTATTCATTCATGTATTCATATGTAAGAAAATATTTGTAAACATTTTAATGCTAAGCAACGTAAACCTCCAATCTGAATCTAATACATTTCACTGAAGTAGTAATATTGGTTCGTGAACTTTGAACTAAACTTACCCCCACTAGTTAGCAAATCTGAAAGGTTAGTTGCGTCATAGTATGAAGCAGTTTATATGCTATTATATGTGCTATCTGTATTTATCGCGAGTCCTTGAACTATCGCGTGCTAATCGCCGCGCTAGGTTCACCAGCACGCGCCAATCTAACGCCAATCTACATTGTGACGTAGCACTTTAATCCATACTTCAATATAGTCAATATAGTCCACAACAATAGTTGATTCACATAATAAGTTGATTTAAATAAGTGATAATTATTTTATATAATAATAATTAAGAATTGACGTATAATTAGTTTGCTATGCCCTAGAAGACGAAGATATTATAATTCATGTTTTGTTTGGTATTTTATAAGAGCCATGATTATCAATTAGAACTTGTTAACCTAATTTTATCGTTGACTGTTCCTAGGTGTTTATCGCTAACACTTTTCTGTAAAGAGTACTAGGTTTTTAATTATGCTACGAATACGTAGACTGTCTACGCTTTCGTAGCACTATCTAGTACTGAATGCAACTGTGTAGTTTTGACTTCACTAAAGTTTTCTACAAAGGTAATATGTAGTTACATGTGTACTGATTACTTTTAATTTGCTAATAAGTACCTTAATGGTTAATGAATACATTTTAGAATGAACTATGCAATCAATAATCGTCCAATGACAAAAGATACTTGATAAAGTTATCACTATACATCATTTTAATATGGATGTTTAATACAAGGATTGGACATGAAAATACCACCTTATACTTATAATATAGTCCTCCCAAAATATATGTAAGAGATCCCTGAAATAGGTCGTTAAGAAAATGTTACTAAAATAACATTGATTAAAAAAGACAAAGTTCTCATCCAACTGGGTAGCTCGTTATTACTTAATTATTTTTCAGCCCATCATCCATACTATTATAAAATTATAAATTAGTTGTGTCTGTACATTAGAGATATTAAATAAAAAATGGGTTACGTTAAATGAACGATTCTGAATAAAAAACTTTTTTTTTTTGGAATTCTTGTCTGCTTCTCTGTTTGTTCGCGATAGACGCAAAAAATATTGAACGAATCTTGATTTTTTTTTTAGAAAAATCTTCTTCAGACTATAAATCTGCCGTATGTCCGGTTGGAATTGGTTAAGTAGGACCGGAGATATGACCAAAAAACGATATTCGACCTCTGCGCGGGCGGAGCCGCGGGCATCATAGTCATATAATATGAATCTATTTAAATAAATCACTTACGAGCACATCTACCCGCCATTCATACTAATTAGGTAGTAGCTATTACCAAATTGAAATCGTGGCTGACGTAAAAATCACACAAAAATTTATTACGTGGCGCGTGAAGTGATATCATTTTCTAAACATATAATAAACAATAATAAAACTTCGTACATAAACGATAAACGAAAAGTACTCGTATAGTAACATAAAAGAAATTAAATTATTTGTTAGGAGTGTGGGGCCCTGGGGCCTTAATATCAATATGTCACGTGATTTTAACAGCAACTGCGACATGTACAGTCGACCTCAGAAGTTACTGAAAACTAAGAAATTTTAAACTATCTTAACATTGAAATAAATCAATAAATAATTGATGAATCATTATTTTTGTAAAATTCAGAGTATAAGTTTGTCATGTTTGAATTTTTGTTTACTGTTATATTTAATATTTTAGAATAGAAGTGGTCGTTAAGTTGGAATGTGTAAAGCTAATACCGGTGGCGACTGTACAACCAGTAAGGTAGCTGCAGGCCTGGCGACACCGTGCCTTTCAGCTGAAATATTCGATGGGTAGACGGGGAAGTTGTGCGAGGTCACGCCTGTATTCGGTCGTTTCCGTCGCCACCCGTCACCGCTCGGCAAGTGGCAAGCCTCGACGCGCGCACAGCGACCTCTTGCGTGCGCCGATACAGTACACCATCGAGTTTACGTCCAGTGACCACGCTGCGGACTCTGCCGCTTCTCACACTGCCATCGAATTGTTATCTTAATATCGTTCCTAGGCGACTCGCCTTTAGAGGACGACGCCGCGATTTATAGCTAATTCGTATATCCGAGACACGATACACTAAACAAACGCATAACTCATTACACGGGCCGTCATATCGTAAACGAGTCCAGCGCTTAATCGATCGACTGCATTAAAAAGTAAAAACTATTATTATCTTTTATATTTTTTAATCGACCTTTACAGAATTTTTTGCACTGCGGAAAGTGTTTTTTACTTTTATTTATATATACATAAATCTAAAAGTGGTGAAATATCGCTTGGTCTTACTGACTAGTCAATGAGTGTGGTGCCGTCCTCTGCTTAGTTTGCTCAGTGTCAGTGCGTCAGTTGTTGAGAGGTGTTATTGTTCCATAGTTTGGTTGCGAGCTTCTCGTTATATATTCTTTCAATTGGTTCTTGCTTTATTTTGATATTCTTGTGGGGAAAACGCGATCCATGCTTGGAGTTATGACCACGATGGTATGGTTTCCTTTGTCTACGTTATTTAACTAATTTTCTCTTCTTAGTAAAGGAAGGTAGCTCACATACATTATCATATTTGAATTGACGCTTTTAGACAGAATGAATGTTACAATATTTTATGGAAAATCATCGATATCATTCTCCTTTCATAATTTCTTGTAGGGTTTGTTCATTCTAACTCAGTAGTTGATACCTAGCCATTATCTAGAATTTTTCGTATTTTATTTAGACGTTTCGTCATTTTATGTTTAATAAAGCCACGCTTCTCGCTTTTGGAGTTTCATTGTAACAAAAGTTACAGATGCTATATCTCATAAAAACTTTGCAGAGCATGCAGCCCCTCCCATTACTCTTCACATTCTGGAAGAATTGTCTCCAGAAATGTAGGCTGTTGTAGCGCTTTATACGAGATTCATCAAAACTCGCATTGTTAGCGTAATGATCAGCTTTACTTCATATCTAGTTATGACATCTGATGCCAACCGTTGAACTCGAACCTGTTACATAACGATAACCATTATCATGTAAATTCTTGAGACCAGTGAAAAGTAGCGAATGGATTCAATTTCTAATAGGTTAAGCTAAGGCAACTTCCTAAAAAACATTGTTTCATTTTTCATTTTTTGAATAAATAAAAATATTAGGATCAAATATTAATACGAGTAATACTTTTGGTTTAGACATGTTGAACACTGCACTGTATGTTTAATGTTTCCAGTGAAAATTCATAATAATCTCATACATATTTGATATAGAGTTCCATGTTTTGAGAGCATCTCAGGAGCCTCGTAAAACTAGTTTACTTAATAAAGCTCAAGTGTGCGTTATCGTTACACACACAGTATTGTTACGTACTTTCAATCGAAGGCTGACATGACATCCGTGGTTATGATGGAATGAAAGAAAGTTCATTGACCGAACTTGAATCTTAAATTCGAGAAATAGATGCATGAAAACGGTGAACGTAAATTATTGCGTTCGTCTACCATTACAGGCATTTAATACAAAGTGACATACAATAAAGTCGTATTATATATATATTTGAGTATATACTTTCCTTATTAAACAGTTCTTAAGCTTATATCAAGTTTATTTGAATAGCATATATTTAAAAAAAACAAAGATACTTTTGCGTTATGTATCTCAAATGTTTATATAACTCAACCTAAATTGATACAACAGGAAGTTAAAAGAGGTGGCTTGAAAATGTTTCAATTGGATCATGGCTACGAACAAAGAACATCCCTCTTGTAGAACTTTCATCCGACACTCCTATTATGGAGTATTCAATGTCAGTCTCGTTGTCTCCGTCATTATTCACGTGCTGAAAAACGTCTTGCTCACATTGAACGTGTGCAAAAAACATGAAAAGAGCCGGCTTACCATTGACATAGTGTCTTGAATGAGAACCGGCCTCGTTTCTCGCTTTAAGGCGCTCGTAGTTGTCGTACCTATGCCTATTAGTCGTGCTCTTTAAATTTAAGTCACTATATATCATTGCCGACGTTAGCCAAAAATAAATATGATGCTTTCGAGTAATTCTATGATATAGATGTATTTCACATCATATATTTTTCTACTATACTGCATTTCTAAAAAATACGTAATTAAGACCATACCATCGTAAATATTTATTATTTCTATTGTACAGAATCTATTGAAATATCAAACTAATATATTAATACGTTTACCAAACAAGAAGAAGAGCAAGAGTCTCAAGCGTACGTGGGATTAAATCGATTATCTATGCAAAACACGGCAATCACGCTTTTCGAGTCGGTATCGGCGTTCGAACAAGCCGTGCTGGAATGTGAGCACCTGGAAGTTTCGGAGCACGGTGGGTTCCGGTGAGAACGTTGGCGCGGCAGCGGAATGGAGGAGCGCGGGCCCCCTGACGTGCCTTTGATTGTGACCCCGCCGTGCGCCGGCGCCGTCGGTGGCGCCGCGCTCACTACTTCCCGGCGCGCTGCCTCCGCGCGCGGCTCCCGCGATGACCCCCTGCTCTCCACTTGGCGCTCCTCAGTGCGTGTACGCGACACCGGTTTTCGCGGCTCCCGCAAAAGCGTCGTCCGCCTCGAACCACCCTGTAATGGTCTCAACGGGTTGCCTGCCATCGGCAAGGAGGTAATTCCCTTATCTCTTTGCCAGATAATTTATTACAAGCAACTGTTCAGCAATTGTAAATTTTTCACTATTATTTTAAAATAATGAAAACCTGCTTGGTTGTTTAACTTTTTTACTGTTATATACAGTTTATATATATATATATATATCCCGCACTAAAACTGGGGCAATCCCGATGTTTATTAAAAAATTATCCGATATTTTTAAACAAATAAATCTACTAAAAACTCAATTTCTGTATTTGTAAATGAATATTCTTCGTATTCAGTGGGCACAATACTACATACTCTATCTAACCAATAATTACTAAACTCAACAAATTATTTCATTAATAGAAAATAACCTTATAAACTGTTTTTAGTAAACCAATAAAGACTAAATAGTATTTACAATCATTTAGTCCACATACACACGAAACTTTCATCCATATTCATACCTATAAATTGTAGTTGAGAATGAATTTTCTTCGAAATTGTTATCTTTTTTTATCATCATGAATGCTGTCAATAAATTGCATCCTACTTGTTTTAAAAATACACTACTAAGTACGCCCGATTTTAACACACTCAAAGATGTTGGAATTATGTAATTTGTAGTGATAATTAGTTAATTTACTGGTTTCAATCATCAATTTTATCAACATCTTTTCAAATATAAAAAGATACTCTAGACGTTAAAACAAATGCCAATATTCAAACATACAAAGGCTTCAATAGAGAAAGGCTACAAAGCTTAAAGAACTGAGACATCCAGACCGTCTCTTGGTTGGTACTATGCATGTAAAGTCTCATGTCTTTATTATTCACAGGTACTGTCATTGGGCGCGACGGGCGGCCACAAGGGAACCACGCAACCTTCTCATCCCTGCACTATCCTCCACCATTCTCCTTACAAGGTACGGTTTAGTACAAACACACTTTAACTTGTTTTTCTTTTCAACGTATTCAAAATGTCTCAAGTATCTGATAATGCGAGCTTTTAAATTTTCGTCGTCTATATTTATGTATTTAAAAAAAAATATAGTTATAAATTTTAGAGTTATGGTTACGATATAAAGTCTTATTCCGGTTTTCCTTGTGTTATTATCATCTGTGGTATTAGAAATTATATCATATTATAAACATGTACATTATATATAAATCTTAAAGCTTTCACGGCCGGCATTCATTATAAACAGTATTGCTATACCTACCTTAATTTCTAAGGAAACCGATGTAATCACAGTTAAAACGTGTAAAATTTCATAGATTTTAATGGGTTTACTGAGGAAAAGGAACTAGCCTTTATGCAAACCACTGAAATTCCAAACGCTCGTGATTGACACTTGTACATTGGAGATGATTATATTGTATAAGGTGCCTGGTCAATAGTAAATTATACATGCGATAAGGATTTATTGATCCGGGGTAGAGCATGTTAACAGTTACTTAGTATTAACTTGATTCCCTATCTCATCAAGCTAGTTAGCAGTAATAATAAGTTACAAATTATACTCTTTGAGTATGTAATGGTTACACACCTTACAATCGCCAGAGTCACTGTACCGTAGTGGTATAGTGGGCTAAAATCCTTCCACAATATATGGGAGACCCGTATCCAGCAGTGGTGCGTTTATGGATTATAATTAAAAGTTAATTACTCACAATTATAAAAAGCCGCAGTACAGTACCTTTTTTTTTTTTTTTTATCGTGCGGAAATCCCTTCGGATACCCCCCGCCGGCCAGCGGGGGCGGTTATGTCGGGCTTGCACCGACTAAAACCGCACGCCGTCTCGGGTCTTCAGACGCCGGGGTGTAAGGTTACCCATAGAGCATATCCCTCGCACCCCGGCTGACCCTGGGCCATCTCACCACTAACAGCATCGCTCATCCTGTCTCCTCTGAAAGCAGAGGAGTACGGAGAGCGATGTGTTCCCGCCACGTTGGGTATTGGCCGACGATCAATGCCAACCCTATGAAGGGGTGAAGGGGAAGCCATTGACCGCCGCCCAGGGTGTACCGGCCGCTCCGATTCCGTTCCCCCCGGACTGCAGCGGGTTCGGAATCGGAGCGACACTCGAGGAGGTTACCCAACACACACCCCCGCAGTACAGTACCTAATGCCATTCTTTCAGAATATACCAAAAAATGAATGGATTTATTATACAAAATACTTATTATAATACTTCAAATCGTGTACCATTTGGCGTTTTATGATAAATACGTTGTACAAAAAAAAGTATAATTTACGTGTGTCGCAATGACCTCGCGACAGGGCTGCACGCAACTGGCTACAGTTTCATATATTATGTGTTTGCTGGAATATTAAAATTACTTCTTGAAATCGGTTAACATTACTTACTTTTATATTTCAGGCCGCTTGGGATTGGTTGATCTTAATACTGGTAATCTACACGGCGATATTTACCCCATACGTGGCTGCCTTTCAACTGAATGAGCCCGACTTCGATAAACGTTCCCGTAGCTTCGGCGAAGACCCTATAGTTGTCATCGATATGATAGGTAATAATAATATCTTTATTTGATGAACCTGCAATCCAATGATAAATCTTAAAGAAATAGGACAGTGACTTTATCTACCATATTTATTTCTACACGGAAAGTAGCTAAAAAAATCATAAAAGCCTTGACTTCTACATTGATCTATAGTGCATGTATATCTTAGCCAACTCGAAAATTATATACTGCATCTAATACCTGTTACAAATTTATATCACCACAGACAATCTTAGTACTTTTTTGGCTGCGTTGCTAAACTTAAACTGTTCTTGTGTCTGCTCTGACATTGTTTGCTGTTATTTGTCGAACTTCTTGATGCTTAATGGAACTAAATGCATTTTTTTATTTTCAGTGGACGTGACTTTCATAATAGACATCCTAATAAACTTCCGCACCACGTATGTGAACATTGCGGACGAGGTGGAGTCTGACCCCACGAAAATCGCCCTCCACTACTTGCGTGGCTGGTTTCTTATCGATCTAATCGCTGCCATCCCATTCGACCTACTTCTCTTCGGCACCGACACTGATGAAGTGAGCTGACATTCCCTCCCACCTACATACACCACATTTGGTTTCATCTCACATACGATACGTACACAAACTTTAATTAGAATTAGACAACAAAAAGGAATGGCTGAATAGAAGACAAAACACCAACGGGCTTACCGTGATTCGCAAACTCGTATCGATTGTCGCATGTCCGACCGGCTCGCCTCGCTGTGTGGAAATCGAGTCAAATCGTTTTTTGGAGCGTGAACTGACTCAGTTTGCTTTTCACGGTGTGTATCCAGACGATCAGTTGTCCGAAACGGTGTCTGCTCTCAGAATCTCGAAATTAGTATAGCATTATAATAAGTCCATAAAATACCAATGCTGTTAAATCTCGTGTCTAAAAATAACATAGTGGTCGCAACTGGAGGCCATACAATACAACAAGATTAGGGTGGCGAAGCACGATACATTCCGCATAGTGAAGGGTAAAATAGGTCATAAGAATATGAAAGCAAACTAGGTCAAGTTAGGGTTGTGAAAAGTTTTTCAAGACGAAATATGTACCTACATACTTATTATCTAATTTAAACAAACTTTCATTATACGTGTTGTTCGGGAATGTTATGAATGTTATTTCGGACAAATGAAGTTCTGGCTATTATCTAGCGAGTCACGTAGTTGTGGAATGCAGTCAATTCAATGTCACTCTCGATTAGGTTACCACAGTCGATCACTTAAAGATTCCACTTAAATATTGAATCAATTAGCTATTTTGTAAATTATATTTAAAGCGATCAAAATTTGTAAACCCTTCAAAAATCATGTCATTCAGTATGTTTTGTTCGTAAGCAAAGTTGATTTGTGATTTTATTTTAATTTAAGACTTCTGATTATTACCCGTTGTTTTTGTTGACGATTCATAACCAGTTGTTTATTTTATCATTTCTCAAATAGTCACATTGTGGAAACCCCGAAGGTGGGTGCATATTGAATTTGTAATACCATTTCTTGTTACAGCAGGGGCTGGAAAGTGATGAGGTATACCATCTTTGTGAACTATTTTTATGTTGCTGCCACTCAATTATTACATTTTTAGTTGACATACTTTATTCATTAATTTCCACTAGCCATTTTGAATCCTCAAAGTGAATGCGTTAATGGAAGATAAGGACGCTTCCCATGAGCAAAATCTCAATCATTACAAGTCGTACACCGTGCCCGACGTCTAACCAGGCTCACTAGCAGCTGAATCACCAGCTTGCTGCAATTCGCCGCCGGCAGAATAATCTAATATAACTCTTGCAGCTAGATCAAAGTGGAACTTGATCCCGACTTGCTTTTTATTACCTACATCAACAAACTAACTGTTGCAAACTAATTCATACGGTTTGGTCAATATCAAAACCTGGGAGGCCTTTCATCTTCAATTTAAATTCAAGCATATATTTTAGCTTTCTCTAGCACATACAAGCAACATAAAGTATATTTTAAGTATACCTGCATAAGTAATTACTTATTACCGTAGTTGAGTCTCATTAACAAGTACTATAAGTATAGTACGTACTAGTTAATAACACTTATCCTAAAAATTAAAGTACAATATTTTAGAAAGCATCTAGTGGGTAATTTAGTTAGAAATTGAGTAAAATAATAAAAAACTACTTATGATATACCTACAAGACTTAATAACATGAGAACGGCGGAACATTTTCATTGGCTTTTCTTAGTAACAGTACTTGAGTCACCGAAATGCACAGAGCTTGGTAGCAATTACGCTCACACTTCCCAGACGTACCTAATTGTACCAGTCAATAAATCGCATTATTCACAACGTTAAAAGGCACCATGTTTATATCTCAATCCCAAACTTACATAACTACCGGAGCACCCACCTTACATCAAGCGACATACTATATATTGATGTTCGATATTGTATCCGCCACCGAATTTGTACTACCCACTTCGATTTGTTTCCTCATCGTTATTTGTTTGTGAATATTTATCAATTGGTTGCAATTTGACATTTACATTGTTATTTATTTTGATACATACATAAGGATTACCTATTTTAATTTTGAAAAGTTAAAATAAATTGATTTGAAATTATTTTATTTATTTTTGTTTAAACCTTTGCTCCAAAATCCAAACCTGCTAAAACAAACCGAATCTAAAATATTCCGCTGTGCACGGTTACCAATGTGTCCTCGTATTACAAGGGCGCGGCAGTACGCTCAAAACTCATATATTTTTACTCACTCATCAAAACGAATGCATCGACAAAATTTCAAGCAACATATTCACAAGCAATGCTTACTATAAATTTACAGCACAAAATGATACACGTCTGAATATTATCTACTTCTGTACTTACTCGTACATACAAACATATTAGGTAAAACAATCTATTTTTCTTGCCTTTAAAATTTTATTTAGAACCACGAAAGGCAAATTCATTATTTCGTTATATTTAAGTGAAATAAAAGTTATTTTAGGTAATATACTTAATACAATCAATTGCCTACCTACTTAAAGTGTCCTTAATTAACACATACTTATAAATCAATCTGGATTTATTCCACTTCGACTTAAGATGGTCGTTTCAACCTCCAGAATGTTGCACTGTTTCAAATTATAGATCGTCACATTAAAAACACCTTGGGTAAGTCCTAAATAATATCTGAACCTGGGTGAATACAAGTATATCTTCTAGTCAAGAGTGTGCACGAAGTTTCATGGAAATGAATTAAATTTTGTAAATACTTGTACTAACTAGTATGTATTTTGCTTAAGTCTACAACCCACACATACATTCACAATTCAATGCTATGAAGTGTCGCGCCATGGTCAATTAACTATAGAGGGATAACGTAATCTCTCAGAGAAATTTGATCAAACAGTTTATATGCACCGCATTATGTACGAAGCCAGCTAATTTTATAGTTTTGAAATAATCGCTTTTAATTCTGCAAACTATATCTAAGTTTGAGCTCAACAGCATTCATAGGCAAGTTTTGCTTAGTTAGCGTGATTTTCGCTGCGAGGCCTCGTTGATGCTATTTAGTTTTAAGCGAACGTTTCATATAACGCTTGAGTTGGGTTTGCGGCTAAGTTACGTTGCACTGGCGGCTGTCGGAACGTTCTGAGGTGTCGTTGTGCTGGTTGCAGACAACGACTCTCATCGGACTGCTGAAGACGGCGCGACTACTACGGCTCGTACGTGTCGCGCGCAAAATTGACAGATACTCTGAATATGGAACTGCCGTACTGCTCCTCCTTATGGCTACTTTTGTCCTTATTGCTCACTGGTTGGCTTGCTTGTGGTGAGTAATTTTATATTCAAAATATGTTATTAACATAACGACATAAGTGGAACTTTTATTGAGTTAAACTATTTATGGTTCTAAAATATGTCTTTAACATCATCCAGGTATGCTATAGGCAGTTGGGAACGACCACAGCTCGCTGCCCCTATAGGATGGTTAGATGCACTTGCGAATGATGTCCAAGCCACTTATGATAATTCAACTGGTCCATCCATAAGGTAAATCCAAATTTATATTAATGTTGTTTGGTTGTAAATGTTATAACTAACAACAATATTATTGATTTACAGGTCTAGGTATATAACTGCGTTATACTTTACTTGTACCTCTCTCACAAGCGTTGGTTTTGGTAATGTTGCGCCTAACACTGATATGGAGAAAGGATTTACAATATTTGTTATGCTTGTTGGATGTAAGTAGTCAGGCTCAACTTGCAAAACTCAAAATGTGACTGGATATTAAAGAATAATTTTATTTTTAGCTTTGATGTACGCGAGTATCTTTGGTAACGTATCGGCTATTATACAAAGATTATACTCAGGAACAGCACGTTATCACACTCAGATTCTCAGAGTGCGAGAGTTCATTAGGTTTCACCAGGTAAGTCTTGCAGAATTTCAATTGCACTTCATTTTTACTCAATTTTACTTGCAATTGTTCTCTCTAGAAATTGAATTAAGTAGTTTTACTTAATTAAATTTCTGTATTTCTCTTGTGCAATCAAATTAAGTGAAATTCCTGAGATGATAGATTTTGCAAAATGTACATATTGGCACAAAGTATTTATAATTAGACAAGGAAACTGATTTTTCTACACCATTAAGTACTTATTAAAATATATTTCGTTACAGATTGGTAACCCCTTGCGCCAAAGACTTGAGGAGTATTTCCAACATGCATGGAGTTATACTAATGGTATCGACACTTCCAGTTTACTAAAAGGATTTCCAGAATGTCTGCAAGCTGACATCTGCCTTCATCTCAATCACAACTTGCTTACGAATTGCTCAGCTTTTGATGGTGCTAGTCCAGGTTGTTTAAGGTGTGAATACTGATTGACTGAAATTATATTCGCAATAGGATTTTTGTATACAATTTTCAAATAAATTTGTATCGGAAAAAGTTATATTCCGGATTTGAACCCGTGACCAGTCCCTTTCTAGAGAGAGCACTCTGACCAACTGAGTTACCTGGACAAGTTCTGGATAGCCGAAATTCTATTCTACATATGTCTTGAGACGACGTTATGCTCACAGCCGGTTCTGGATGTTGACGTTGAGCATGCTAATTGTTTCAAAATTTCATTCAATATTCAAATGTCTAAAAGAAGTTGGATACCACTATTTACCAATGCAGTAATCTTATTGAATACATTCCTGTTTTACAATTTTAAAGTAAACCGGAAAGTCCCTTTTTCTCCTTTATATGAACCAATGTGCAGAAATCCCATAAGGCTTCACCTAAACGTATGTCGGGCTCGAACCGACTAAAGTAAACGGAACCTCTTGCACCAGGTATATAATTACAGAACCAAGTATAAGTACAATAAAAAGGAAATTCCTGAGACCTCGACCGACTTTGGCAATTAATGTTAGCGATCGCACCGCGTTGTTTGTGGATCAAGTCCACCTTCTCTATTTAAAGCTACGCACGGAAACACAATGCATCGCCACCTTTGGCCTGCTTCTGCATAAGATACAAGTTAAATACTTTTGAAATATGTTTCAATACGCACCGAGGTCCGCCGAACGGGGAGCAATTGCGTGATGCATCACAACAAAAAATAAATGGCTGTGAAGGAAAACCAACGCTAAGTGTGGAATATTCCTCACAGAACACTGCATCACAGCCATTGATGTCTATATTACTAAAATCACAGCTTGAGAATTTTGGAATGCAGTTTCCAAAATTGGTCGCATGATCACAACGTGATCAAACTATGTAATTGTAATAAACGTATTTAATTTAAACTCAAGCAACCATACCTAATCAAATTTATTAAAGTTTAAACTAAACTACATAGTACATACAGAATAAAAATATTAAAAATAGTAATAGTAAAAAACAGTCCTTATAGTTATAGTTATAATTAGTCTGTAGTTCTTACGTACTCGTAAGAAATGTAAATGAAAAAAATATCTTTGAATTTTATGCCTTGTTTCTGCGTTGCAGTTTACGGAAATAGATGTTATTCTTTCTTTTTTTTTTTTTCTTCTACCAGAGCGACGGCTTCTTTATTACGGAAGCTTTGCTAATATTTTCATATTTAACTATATTTAATATTATTATTTCCAGAGCACTCTCCCTACGTTTCAAGACTACTCACGCGCCTCCCGGTGAAACGTTGGTTCACCGTGGTGATGTACTCACTTCCATTTACTTTATCTCCAGAGGTTCTATCGAAATTCTGAAGGACGATATCGTAATGGCTATTTTAGGTAAGTAAATTGAAAAAGGCAAAACAAAATTACTTCGGGCCACCAACCAGGTGGACACTGAAGTCTTAAAATCACGCAAAAAAAGAACAAAATCTTACACCCACTTTTTATCACTTTTCTCGACGTTTCACATGATTCTAAGTCTAATTAAGCAAAAAAAAAATTTGTGTCGGTCTGTCTGTTGGTCTGGATGTCTGGATGTCTGTTTACGCAATAACTCAAGAACCACTTATCCGATTTAAAAAATTCTTACGCCAATCATCTTGTTTGGTTAATGGGAAGAACTGATTAGATTTTGGGGTTTGTATATTCAAGGTTTCGGGTACCTACCATACAAATTGTACCTAAAAAATATTTTTTTTGTGTTTTTGACGTCGAAGACGTTTGATTTGATTTCATTTTCTTCATATTTATTGCTCATCATATAAAGACGCGTCGAATAATATGCATAAAGCCTAAGGTCTGTAATTTTGAATAAAAATACTGCAACAAAAATATCTAAGTTTGGCCCGAAGTTTGACAATCACTGTGTGATTTCCGTCCCACTAGATTTTTATAATGCATTTCCTCTCTTCTTATACGATTCCCGTTATGAATAGTATGGACTATACTAATCATTAATGGATATTACATAAAATTACTGTACAAGAGAAACATCAGAATCGAAGAATATCCTGAAGTGAAAGTCCTTTTCATTTCGCACTAACACCAAAATCGCACTACATACCGAGGTTCAGAATCGACTTATATCGAGGAATTTCTGGTTGTGGAGTTCAAAAAACTAGTTGTTATTTTAAACTCAGTTTTAAATCATTAATAAAGTTGTGACAGACTGTGCGATCAGCATTATAAGTTGTCGTTGCTCTATTAGTTAAATGAACTTCTCTCCGTCCACTTCTCTACCCTTAATAATCATAAAAGGAAGTTACACTATTTATCGTTATTTTGCACAGGTAAGGACGACATCTTTGGCGAGAACCCTTGTGTTTACCCCACTGTGGGGCGGAGTAACTGTCGAGTGCGCGCACTTACCTACTGCGACTTGCACCGAGTACATCGTGACGATCTGCTCGACGTGCTCGACTTCTATCCTGAGTTTCGCTCCTCCTTCGTCAATAACCTCGAGATCACCTACATCATGAGAGACGTTAGTATACAAAAAAATCTTACTATGATCATTGCAAGGTTCATTATATCGAAAATTATCATATTCTATATTTGATCAATGCAGCGTCTCTTAATTAATCTACCTATTGGAATTATTGTACCAATACACGTGTTTCCGTCTTTCTTAACATCATTAAGAGGCGTAAAAATCATCTATTTGCCCCACGTTGGGCGCCAATGTAACGGTGTAGGTTTTGTAAAAGGTTTTTATATAAAGTTACATAAATTTAAGGTGACTTATGCACTATAAAATTTAATATTTATAAATAATTAATGTAATTGAGGCTGACTACTGGCTAGGGCGAGCAGAGATAAATAAAAAGCCGATTACAATATATTATGTCATTATAATTGGTATTAGAGAACGTTACATAAATTTATATTAGGTATTTAAGTAAATGAACCTCAGAGGATGGATTCGTAATAAATATTCTGCCGTGGCGTTGTTCGGTCCGTTGTGCAAAGATGGTAGTATGCACTTAGCTAGTGGACACGGGGGCTAGTGATGTTGCCGGTGTGCCAGGGTCTCCGCTGGTGTGCCTCACTACCGCCATGATGGTGCGAAGCCCGGTGCGAAGACCCTGGAAATAGAAAAAGTGCGGGTCAGTTTGTCACTAGGTAATTACGTCCAAGTGCGTACGTATGCTAAAATAGCAGGTGAAGAGAATCTCCCAGCGGCAATGCAGCGTAGCTAGAAGCTATAAAAAAAAAGAATATAAATAGGCAGCACAAGCTGGTGCTGCGACCTCTGACCGTAGGGGTCATCGGCCTCGTGGCACTAATTAGGTAGGCTGAAATAGCACACAGAATCAAATAAAATATATTAAGCCATGCATTTTAGCAGGCAATAAGCTGCACCGCTGGAAAGTCTTCACCTATAGAAAGAAGTAGGAAATGTAGATCTCAAAACTTACCCGGAGCCGACAGCAGTTGGCCACGGGGTCAAAGTGACCTACCTCGGCGAAGGTTGCCAAGGAAAGGGACGATTTAAGAGCCGTCAGTTGATAACTGGGCTAGTGATGTCCAATCTCGCTCGCACAACCATAGATAATTAGCAATAAGTTATCGAAACATACTAAAATATCGATTAATTTATGGATATAATTTTAATTTGATTTCTGAAGAATCCACAACGTTACACGAGGTCATGAACTTGAGGACCACCAGTTTAACATTAATCATTGTTGGTACACACAACACCTTCAGCCTACCATCACGTGGGGTTAAGTGATATGTTTCTTGGTTTATCCCTTATCAGTCTCCGTTAGGCTACGGGCCCGTAAATAAAATTACCCCGTGAAATGACGCACCGTGTAGTCACTCAAATAATTGGAAATGTACAATTGAAAAGTGTCGGCTAAGAGTTATATTCTGATACAGAATATAACTCTTATAATCTAATATTCTAATAATCTATATACTCTAATAATACTCTTATATAAATGTAATTCTGGTTTTGTCACGTGCCGGTAATCTATTAAATTCTGTATATCAGATCGCGATGAAACTTTGGTTAAGCTTTGACAACAAACTTTGATTTTGCAATCAAATTTTGTCAGGTATTTCATTGTACTCATACCTACGCGTACCTATTCGCATCTTAATATTTTTCAAAAACACGTTTCAATGAAAGGAATATCCAATTTTATTAAATCTTAGGTATATCAAATATCTATCTATACTATTACAAAATTGTAAATTAGTTGTGTCTGTGCATTGGATATATTTAAAAAAAGCGGCCAAGTGCCGGACTCGCCCATTAAGGGTTCCGTAGCAGCAAGTAACATAATAATGTTCTTTTTTATAATTTTTATATTTGAGTTGATTGAATGAAAGGTAAATGCTGGGGTTGGCGGGTGAGGCCACCTGTCACCCCAGCAGAAGCAGGCCGGGACGGTGGGGCGACTAGCGCCCCTCCCCCAAACCGGGGCAAGACGGGGACACCGTGGTTCCCAAACCCGAGGGGGCCATCTCGAAACCGGAGATGGCCCAGGGTCAGTCGGGGTGCGAGGGATATGCTCTATGGGCAACCTTACACCCCGGCGTCTGTAGACCCGAGACGGCGTGCGGTTTTAGTCGGTTCAAGCCCGACATAACCGCCCCCGCTGGCACGCGGGGGGGTATCCGAAGGGATTTCCGCACGAAAAAAAAAAAAAAAAAAGAAAGGTAAATGGCAGTTTACGATTTATGACGTATTCAAAAAAACTACTTACTAGATCTCGTTCAAACCAAATTTCGGTGGAAGTTTACATGGTCTCTTATTTTAGAAGTTACAGGGGGGGGGACACACATTTTACCACTTTGGAGGTGTCTCTTTCGCTGACTATTAAGTTTAGAAAAAAATGATTTTAGAAACCTCAATATCATTTTTGAAGACCTATCCATAGATGTGGTATCTATGGATAGGTCTTCACGTATGGGTTTCATGAAAAAAAATTTTGAGTTTCAGTTGTAAGTATGGGGACCCCCAAAATTTATTGTTTTTTTTTCTAATTTTGTGTGAAAATCTTAATGCGGTTCACAGAATACATCTAAATACTTACCAACTTTCAACAGCATAGTTCTTATAGTTTCGGAAAAAAATTGCTGTGACATACGGACGGACAGACAGACAGACAGACATGACGAATCTATAAGGGTTCCGTTTTATGCCATTTGGCAACGGAACCCTAAAAATACTTGGGTTATGTTAAATGAACGATTCTGAACACAAAAATATTTTTTCTAAGAAATCTTGTTCATTTGTGTATAGGTACTATTATAAAATTGTAAATTGGTCTGTCTGTGCATTAGAGATATTTATAAAATATACTTGGATAAATGTTAAATTTACGATTTTGAACACAAAAATTTTTTTTTTGAATTCTTGTCTGTTAATCCGTTTGTTCGCGATAGATGCAAAAACTACTGAACGGATTTTGATGCGATTTTTTCAATTAAAAATGTCTTGATCAGACTGATACTTAACCAATTGCAATAAAATGTTTGATTGCAATTGGTTAAGTAGAACCAAAAAATGATAACCGGCCTCCGCGCAGACAGAGCTGCGGGCATCAGCTAGTTGCAGGATATAGTTTTAGTTTACGTTAAATATTATGTACACAGGAGGAGCTATGCGGTATAGAGCCTCGGCGGCGTATGCGGTACGAAAATCCGTATGACGCTAGACTGTTACGCGAAGCATATGCACGCACTACCCGTCGCCCGCACACTGAAACGTTTGCTGAAAAAGTAGTACGTACTTTAATACAGTTTTCTATAATTCACCGGTAATTTTAGGATGATTTTTTTTTTAACTATCTTCACTTTCTCTATCAGTAAAGAATGATTTATTATAAAGATTTAGATCGGAAAAAGAGAGAACATCTAGGACGGGACTTGAACCCGCGACCAGTCCCTTACAGGGGGAATGCTCTGACCAACTGAGCCACCTAGACACGTCCCAGATATTCGAAATTCTCCGATACATTAATACGTCTTAAGGCGACGTTGGAGCCATCTACCGTAATTCTTGCGAACTACGGAAACAATGAATAACTTTACAGTCATTTTTAAACATTGTTTTTTGATGAATGATTTATTAATATTATTGGTCGAAATTTAACCATAATATTATTTAATTATTGAAAATTTAAAGAAAACATGAGACAAGGTAGGGAAAAAATACAAAACGAGCTAATTATGTATTTTATAAT
Source organism: Cybosia mesomella (assembly GCA_946251805.1). Lineage (NCBI taxonomy): Eukaryota > Metazoa > Arthropoda > Insecta > Lepidoptera > Erebidae > Cybosia > Cybosia mesomella. Next base: position 18,410,876 of record OX276390.1, on the reverse strand, counting down.
CACGAGCTGCAATATACCTACGCAGAAATACGACTTTCACGACGATGATCAATGAAATTATTTCCACCAGGTTTCGTCAGGAAACCAGTTATAAGATTAGAATTGGATTTATTATAAAATGCTTAGTAAAGTACAAGATGATTAAGACAGAACGAAAGTCATTATAAATCATGTATCGAAAATTTTCCCGAATATACCTAACAGCATGTTAATATTTTAGGACTCTCAATGTAGCGACGACGAGACCGAGTCTCCGGCAAGTCGCGGCATCTTAGAGTTTTCGGCAGACAAGGCGGGCCAAGACGTCACTCCCCTTAATTTTAACTTCAGTAAACAGCGCTCCACTACGCTTAATTCTATCACCGGTAAGAACGTGAACAGGCCCTTGGAATGTTCACTTTCATTCTTTAAAACTCCGCATACGACCGTGTACAGAGTTTCTACAAGTTATAAAGAACACGGGCGGCATGTTGTGGTAGACCTTCCTCTCTATTCATAGAATAGATGACCTACACCATAGTAAATGAATGAACAATACGCATTTCCCTCTCCATATTTAAATCTCTTCTTCACTGTAAACCCTGAAGATCCGTTACAACATATATTTTAACATCGGGTAAGAAATTTTCTGTTTTGGGATATTTTAATAATTTCAATCATTTATTAATATTTTGCAATAAGTTTGTTGTAATACCAGCCTGTTATTTTTGATACAGCGTTAAGAATGAAGGTTCATGTATAATCTTTTTGCAAAATTTAAAGAAATGTACAAAATTCATTAAAAATTCAAAATTAATTGGCCATGATAAGTAAATATACGTTGGTATTTAACTTAATTTATCGAAACTAATTTAAATTTTATTTCATGTAAGGCAGCATGTGTTACGCTTGTTTCCTTATTTATTTATATTCCTGTTTACTGGTGACGTGGGAGGGGATGCGGTGTGGTAACATGATGACAGAATATTCGGTGAATTATCGAACGGTGGGCACTCTAGTGTACTAAGCACCACGACACCGCACCCCGCACCCTCGGTACCGCCCGCCCCGCTCTGAGCGCGGCCCTTGTGTGCAGGCATGCTAGCGCAACTTAAACGGAGCTTCCCAGACCTCTACCATCATAAAACACATCAGCCACTGCACAACAAGTACTGTAAGTACCTATGCATAACTTACTAATTTATATTGCATGAATCAAGAAATGGTTAAGAACAAACCTTATAGGTCAAAGCGTAGTATCGATGGATCGGTTTTATGTAAATGACTCATCTGTAAATGCCCACACTACTGTCAACCAGTATTTCTACTAAAAAGTTACTCTTAAATACATACATACCTCTAAATTCATAAGTTATTCATGTAAGCATATAATTAAGTTTTTATTTGACGAATATTTAACTCCACTACATACCTAATGAAACAACATCTTCTTATTATCATTTTAAATTATATTTGAAAGCATTTCATATAATCCAGTAGAGTTGCTGGCAAACTTCTTGACATTTTAGTCTATTTACGCAAAACGCTACGTTTTTAGGTCTCTTTAGTGGCAAATGCGGAGCGCGACGGCGGCGGAGGTGGCTCAAAAGCCTCACGTCATTGGTTGATCAGTCCTTTTATTGTTGTTTTTTTTTATGGTTGGCCAGTTAGTGCACAGGCGCGCACGTTTTGACGTTTGTTCTCGAAGTTTGTCGGTAACTATATCGTAATAACCATTTATGTATCTTGGTTGTGAAGCAGTGACCTGCACCTATATCATTTTCAGCTCAATCTACGCCTCAAACATACAGAAGTCGCGCAGGTGTTCGCCGGCAATCGTCGGTGGGTCCACTGAATGACACCTCGCCATTAACGGGGTGCGCAGCGGCTGGAGAGCCAGCTGTGAGCACACCGGCGCACAGCGCGACGCTGCCTGTCTCCAGCCTTAGCACGAACCCGAGCTCGTACTACACGAACGCGTCGCCGTCCCCGCCGGTGGCTCCATCCGTACACCAGCACGTGTCCTGCGACGACATCCTGGCGACGCCTGCGCCATCCACCGCGCGCACACCCTCGAGCCGCTCGGCGCCGCACTCCGCCGTCAATCTCCACCACACTGGACGCCCAGCCGCGCTTGGGTTCTCTAACGAGAAAACACAAAACGCTGCAGCTGCACAGGTTCATATCATAGATTTCATCCAGAATTTCCTTTCTTGTCTTTTTTTATGTTTAAGACTCTGTTTAACCTAACTTTTTTATTCGTTTTTTGACTTGCTCGATCCTCATAACTATTTCCCAGTTGGTTCCAAAGTTTGTTCTTCAGAGCTTATTGTTTTTGATTTGTATGTCGGCTTTTCCGGGCACGACTGCTGTCTCGCTTCCCAGCACTGAGGAAAGCCACCCTGCGCCAGAACCTCGTCCGTTGCTTAACAGGTGCACCGACTTGCAGGTGAGGTTGACTTGGGCCTCAAGGATGTTGGTAGGGTTTTTGACTAACTTAACTATTTTTCTTCGTTACACCAATTATGCCAATTTCAATAGATCTATGTAAACTATCATCTTTATTAGTTTATCAACAGCGTATTTGTAGTTACAAAATCATGAATTCTTATGTCTTTACAGGATAGCATATCACCACAGTATCAGAATGTGGGAGCTGCTGCGACAGCTGCGTCTGTGGCGACCGTACTGACTAGACTAGAAGAGCTTAGTCGGCGAGTTGCGGTGCTAGAGTCTGGCCTCACGGCCGACGTGCGTCGAATCCTGCAGCTGCTGCAGGCGCGCGAGGTACCCCCGCATCACAACGCACAGCCTGTCCACACACCCTCTCAAGTACTGCCTAAGGCCTCACTCTCGGTGCCTCAGACGAACGAGGTAAGGTCTATTCACAACTTTTTATGAAAAAAATCACAATGTAGGTCGCAATTATCATCTTCTATAATAAATGAAATTGAAGTTTCTGTTTGTAATAATATAATAACAGGTTTTAAATTAATGCATATAAGAGTAGGTACGATACATATAACAAAAAAAAAACAATTTTTGTCTGTGGTGGTTTCTGTCTTTCGGTCTGTTTGAATTAGGTAATCTCTGGAACGGCTGGGCCGACTTTGACGAGACCTTCACTGGTAGATAGGTGATATTAAAAGCCCTATTTCTTTTTTATAAAATAAAATCCTTTGAAACGCATTTTTTTTTAAAAAAGAATTAGGGCTCGTATTAAAAAATCTTAAACATCTAAGTCTACGCAGAGGAAGTTTTGGGCACAGCTAGTAGATAATAAAGTACGCGAGCAAGGATTCGGGGCTGCTCGGGGACACGCTGGCGGACTGCCCGCCTGATCCATAGCCGCATCCTAACAAAGCGGATATGGACAGGGTTGTTAGACTAATCTAGAACTGTTTCGAATTACTTTGAATGTGTTTTGGTCATGGCACTCGTGGCTGACCATTAAGCAGCTTCATCAGTAAAACACCAATAGAAAACGACACCTCCACAATCATCTTCGATCAAAAGAGAGGAGGATGATAAATTAAAGGATTGTAAATTTAAATTGGACTTTATCCAATTCCTGGGTCCCGACAAAAAAACACTGGCACACCTACATACCATCCATCATCGCGAGATTTAAACTGTACCTAACTAGATTATTATTATGACTCAGTGGGAGTGGAACTGGAACGGTGAGCGTGGAGGGCGATACGGCCGGGGCGAGCGCAGCGACCGCACGCCGGGCGTGCAGCGCTCCGCCTCTGAGCCGCACGCGCCCGTGCCGCCGGTGCTGCCGCCGCCGCCGCACTCGCACTCGTTCTACAGGTAGTGTGAGGCGGGCGAGACGAGCGCTGCCCGCTCTCGGCCGTCGACGCGCTCGCTCGCCGAGTCGGCATCGTGCGGTTCGCTGACCGGTTCGGGCTCGCGGTTCCACTTCTGCCGGTGCATCGCGCGCTCCCGGCACGCCGAGGCCCAAAGTTTCCTCTGACGCGGCCCTCACCCGACGCATGGACCAATTTTGTACTTCCGTTAACGCCTAAACAAACACGTCCTCGCGATCTCGCCGGCGGGTGACCCCGCCCGTGCCGAGTCCGTTTGTAATAAAATTTCAATATTGATCGCTTTAGTAAAACTTTAAGAATGTCCAGCGAGCCGGTTAAATTAGACGAAGGGACATGAAACCGTTTCTCATTATTAATGTAATGTACGATTACACGAGTGTAGAGGAATGCAATAAGTGGTGGATATATTGGGTGCTTTACTTTTATGTAATTTACTGGCTTTTAAGAAACATAATTTTTTACATTGTGTATTACGAATTATATTGTACAATAGCACTATCTAAAAACCTTATTCCTCGACCTCTCTACTTAATGTGTTTAGTTAACTATCCCAAAGGTGTATTCAAAATTGACTTAATAATTGTACCTATAACAATTCTATTCTAGACTTCAGCTAATTCTGAACGAGGCTTATAAGACTGAGAGACTACGTAAATACCGTGAACTTTCCAAAAAAGAGTAAGTACCTAAACGATAAACGCTTTCGACCCGTCCTTGCTCCTTGCCTTTACATAGTAGCTAGGTAATGTGTTCCACTACTATGAACAAGAATGACTACTCCTTGTGGAAGCGTGTTTGTAGGATGCACTCGACAAACATACACGTAAACTCACACTTGCCGCAGTGTCTTCAATGAAACATTACTTAACTACATAATTATTTAATTAAAGTATTTTCGATTTCTTCTATTTGTTTACTAAAATATTTAAGAATATAAATGTATACATCATCATCATCGTCTCAGCATTGTGTGCCGATTTCATCCGAGGCCTAAACCTCGGAGCCTGGGGTCCGCTGATAAGTCCAGAATATAAATGTATACATGGATACGTGTAATTGTTCTGCAATCTGGTACTGAATGGTAAATCACTAGGTACATCCGATTCTGTCACTTAACGTTAAACTTCGTGTATTTTTTTACATTAATTTATGTAATTACTAAAATTGTGGCTCAAAATAACCTTATGTTGTAAATCGTATCTATCCGAGTTACGGAGTAAGAGATTTCGCCAATATATCATTATAAGCAATAATAACGCCCACCGTATGTTAAGGATACATCGTGATTATTACATAAGTGACTCTGTACACCCATCGTAGCTGTTATCGTACTGAAGCTTTTACACTAGGGTGCTTTGTCACACTCGAACCTCATATACGCAGACAGACATACAGGTCATGTATTATCTTCATAAATATAATATGGCACCATATCATCAATACACCATTATACTTAGCATACTGCATAAATTTCACCATTAATTTATTCCAATTAAAACACAAGTGTAAATGTAATTAAATATCTACCAGTCATATAGTAACAGACCAGTGTATCATCTTATATAATCGTAAATTAAATGTATAAGATGTTTTCATTTATAAATTTCATTTGCAATTTGTGAAAGATATCGAAACATCCCATTAGTATTTTTTTCCTCACCGATCTTAGCAGTGTATTGTGCAGTGCAGTGCAGAAGACTGTTTAAATGAGAACGTTTTGAAAAAATCGTTTTAATCATCCCGCAATCTAAAATGAATCATACAAAAATATGGCAAATCAATTGTACCAGATCCTTCCTTTACTAAATATCGGAGATAGAATGGCAATAATTAGGAACTTTAAATGTAAATTTATATAATAATCAGAAGCATGAACAACGGAAAAAAAACCGCTCACAATGAATTATTTGTTTTTTTTTAGCTATAACAGCACAATTACTTAATCAATTAGTATTATATTGGCCAATAACTATTCTTTACTTAAACATACTAGTGGTTATTGTTATCAAACGTCGAATATATATATTCGCTTCTTTTTTCTTCAAGAAATGAAAATGACAAAATGATTATTAAAAGAAGTAGGTACTTAATCATATCATGTTTCATTACCTATATTCTGGTAGTTATAAAAATAGAACATTTATTTCCACTCCTCATTTTATACGCGAAGTAGGTTATATTGTAAATACTCGTACTTAGACTTAGGTTTGTAAATTGGTCAATTCCCAAATGTACTTATCTCCAATCTATTTAGTTTATCAAAATTAGTAGCTTTGCTTTAAATCATTCATATGCCAAACGTTCCAATTTGCCTACATTAATAGAGCATTGTTATTTGCTTCAATAGATATACTTAGAACTTCAAATGGCCTGGAAGTCAAATAGAAAACATATACATTGTATAATCCGCAGCATAACCAGCAATCACATCACTGAAACAGCCCACAAGAAGTTATATCGAACTATGCTTAACGAAATCATGCATACTGACACCCTGAGTGTTTATTTCAATTTAATTGTGGTTGATTAAATATAACATAACATAACTTCACGCCTGTATCCCCAAAGGGGTAGGCAGAGGTGTATTAAAATAAGCTAAATAATAAAAAAATAATATTAGCAAATAAAATATTATATCTAAAAAGGTTATTATAAAATCTGTTTACGAATTTCAAGAATACAGGCAAAATACATTCGTTACTTACATAATAAGTTATTTTTTCTAAATAACCCTAAAATATAAGTACCTACGCAGTAAAATTAAGAGTTATGCTAACATTCCTGACAATTAACAAAGTAAAGTAATTTTATGTAACTAACGACCGAATGCTGAAACGAAACTAAATACACTTTAAATCTATTGATCTCAGATCCAGAAATGTCCACTACGTCACTCTGACACCCTGATTTAATTTTAAAGATTGAACTTGATTTAGATTAAATATTAATATAATACAAACATAAAAAACAAAGAACGTCGAAAGCAGTCGCAAACCAAATCCCACTCTTTATATCTTAGAATATAACCAGTCTACTGCAAAATACAATTCTAACATCTGGTCCAAATATTGATTCCACGTCTGCAGTTCTCATTTCTAGCACTCATGTGATCTTAGGTGTACATCTTGATCCTTATAGATGATATAAGTGTACATTTCACACACGCTAGTTGATTTAGTGGTTTGACTAATAGCGCTTAAGCACAGGGTGTAATTTTGTTCATAAGTCATAACGATAACTTAAGACACTAATTCTCATATTAAAATAACTAACATGATGATATACATAATTATTTACCATTGATAAAATTAATCGTAGATATCTACTGTCTGTGTAGGTATTATTGTTGATTAAACGTAGAACTTTTAAAGCTTAGTACATATGTTTGCCGACACATGTGCACCGAATCAACTTTATCATTAACTAATCTTTTTATTATAATGCTAAAGCTGATTTTTCTTTAGTGATATACTTTAATCAAAACTTCAAGGACGTGTAGTTAATTGTTATTACCTTAATCATGCAGTTTTAGCCCTAAGTAGGTAGGTAATATAAAAACGAATAAATAAATACCATGTTTTTTAATTTACATTTCATCCCTTTGTAACGACCTCGGCTCTGGTATTCTAAAATTTTACTAATCTTATGCATCCTGATGTTTTGCTACTCGTGTTTCTCAGCCAATTCTTACAACAGCGTATTCAAGGACTAGCATAAGTGCCTATAAACTTGGCTATTATTGAAACCACGGCTTTTGCAGTCATCCAGCTTTTTGTTTATCATAAAACAGAACTGAAGTTTTACTACTATCATTTGTAAGCCACTATTTACCACATTTCACTATGTAGGACTAACAAGTGCCTACGAATTCGGCCATTATTGAAAACCTTGTGTATTCCATCGACTATATTAAGTACATGACTGTGTATTTAAAGTGGCGCACGCGTGTCTCACGAATTGTCTTCATTTTTAGTGTAATGTAACAAAAGATAGCAATTTGGAGCCATATTCTATACTATACGTAATGGAATGATTGTATAATAAATAGTTTGTAGGACGCGGTTTAGCTGAAAACGCCCCTCTGAATAACTTAGTTAGATATAAGCGTAGATTATTAAGTGGCCACCTTGCGAAAAGATGTTCGCTTAAATCATTTGAAAAATTGTTGCCTTGAAATATTTTAGTCACAGAAAACTGGTTGTTTCAGCTTTGAATAATCTCACAATTATATTAGAGTATCGTAATAAGAAGTTAAGTATTTTATATTTCAACAACATAAGCGCAAAGTTAACGCGTGCATTGTATTATGTAATTTTGTCTGTGATCGAAATTTTATATTGTTAAGCTGGCAAATTAAGCGCACGTATAATTATTTTTAATGCTCTACGTATTGCTTTATACATTCTGTATGCTTTGAACTATCATCCAGCTTATTACCTTAAAAGATTAGATTAATTTTAATAACACACACTCTAAACTAACATTTAATTTAATCCCTTCCTATACTGAAATATTTTAATGTCATACCTCCTCATCATCATCTCAGCATTCAGTCCAGTTGCACCTAAAGCTCTCATTCGGAGCCCGGAGTCCGCTTGATGACATACACTACTGAGTATGTTTTAGGTTTATGCCACACTTGACAGAAATGCCGTCACGGATCTTTCGTGTCGGAATGCCAATAATTACATGAGTGTGCATTTGTGCAGTGTAGCATAAGCCTGATTCTAAAAATAATATAACCTTATACATAATGTATTAGATGTATGTTGTTAGTCCTCTTGCTAAATAATAAACTTTGTACCTATAACTTCAACGGTTTATTGATACCTATAACTAGGCACCAATAAGTAGGCCGGCAGTTGTCAATAAAAACATCGCGAACATGTATTGTATCAAGGATTAATATAGCTGTAGAAATGGTTACAACATATCTATTCGAGAACATAGACAATAATATTTCCCTGCCTTTATAATATATTTATCTCCCACAATTATATTATTATAAGCCTATCGCGTCAGATAAAAATGATAAAGCGTTACAGAATGTATGAGCGATAAGTTAACGTGTAAAATATTTCCTAAATTTTCGTACAATTATCTTATCGTTACCTATATCACACTAATTATATACTATGTAAAATTTTGTTATGAACGCGTTCTGTTAATTTACAAAACCTATTCTAAAGCATGTTGCGTGTTTTACTCAATGTAGATATTCGTTGAAACTGTTTAGCTGTGTTGAAAAATATGTGAACTATTAAAATTGTTGTATACCTACGTGTAACATGAAAAATAACTAATAAGTTAGCTTATTACCTAATTCCAATCAGCTGAAGTATTTTAAAATAAATATAAAAATACTATATCTACTACCAAAGAAAATCTATTACTTGCCATGAATTTGTTTATATTCCACAGGCAATGGCCTCTTGAAAAAATATAATACAATAAAATTGGGCAATAAATAAGAATATATCTACTGGTGTGTTAAAGCTGATTTCGTTTTTAGTTTTCATGACCGCTATCAGCTGGAATTTAAATATAAATCTGCGTAAGTATTTGAATAGATGAATGGCAAAATCCTATTATTTATACAACAATCTTTATGTTCTAGTTTATTGAGTTCAAATTTTGAAGTCACTCTATAAGTGATTAATGTAAGATCTTTGATCATTCTCAGTTTAATAAACTTATTATTATTATTATTGTTTGACAACCTTGTGTTTCAACTTGAGGTTAAGTAGGTACATAATAGGGATACGTTATGCCAGTACATAATACCTTTATATTATGACCTCGAAAAATAAATCAGAAAGCAAAATAAATTGGTTTAATAGCAAAAGTGCAGCAATTTGATAAAATTCGTTGAATTCTTCAATCATTAATCAATATTGATATAAATAACCAGGATTTTGCCTAAACCGATTGAATTAGATTTTATACTTAACAATGTTCAGAGTTTATAGATGTTGCTTAACATCGCTTGCTTTCAATATCCTCTTCCCTCCTACATCAGTTACTTTTTCGTTGTCAATATATTTTATAGATAACTCTTAATATTTTAATTTACACCTATGTTATTCTAAGCACTGACTGGAACGATATTATGACAGTTAATTTATAAGCCACAAATTATTGCTTTAGATATACTTTTTATACAAATTATTGAACGTTTGTTCATTATTGTTATAATATTATGCGTAAACTGTACATGTTCAATACTTACATGTACCTACATACTTAGAACATTATAAACAGAGCACATTAGTCACATAGATCATCAAAAAAATTGTATTCTTTGAACAGCGCAAAATTCTCGTGGAATAAGTTCAGTGGAATAAAATATCACGCACATGCGACTTGTGGTTTTATTTGTAAATTACCGCCTACCTACCCTTTGTCCTATCTCCTAGTGTAGGTAATAGTACGCCATCCATCCCGAATGGGTCAAATGTAACTTTTTTATTTATTTTCGTGCGGAAATCCCCTTGGATACCCCCCCACCGGCTAGCGGGGGTGGTTATATAAGATTGCCTTTAATGTAATAACATCTCGTATTTATATTGGTTACAAGCAGGTTAATATATGAGTATATGTGTAAGCGACGCGTTCTTTATAAATGCACCTTTTACCTTTTTAATTATATAGCATATGTGTGAGGTACTTTTGATTAAAAATTGTGAATAGGAGTCGTCTGGTATCCGTCGCTGCGATCGACACGTTAAGAAATCACTCCATTTATATAATTATATTGTTGCCCTAAAAGTTGTTATTTCATAATAAATACCGTTTACTTGTGCTCAAGAGTTGCCTGCTTATTTCTACAACAATCCTGACCCATACATTGGTCACTTCGAGTCGGATTTGTTGGAGATGTACCACACACCAAGAAGTATGGTGAGTACTCGGCGAGCCGCGAAGAAGGAGGAGGAGCACCGTGCTGCAGTCATGTCTGCATCACAACAGGCTCCCACAGTCCCACCAGGGGAGGAAAAGTCTATTTTACGCCCAAATGAAACTTTCCTTCACAGAAGTGACGGTAATGACGGTAGCGGTGTTAAAAGTGAAAAACCGTTATCCTCAATTCAAAGTTGTAAGACGAAGAAATCTGTATCTTCCTCAGTACTTGCTCCTAAGAAGAGGCTAGAGCTGGAGGCAGCAGAAGCCAGGGCTAAAATTGAAATGGACCTCATCAACAAACGGTTAGCGGCGGACCTAGCAGACGTTGACGACCAACATAGTGTGCGATCGGACCACACTCATAAGGAGGTAGAAGAGTGGTTGGAACGCAGCCATCGGGAACTGGAAGCACAGCCCGTCCACGACAAGGGTCATACGTCGGACGTGGTGTGCCCGCCGACCACACAGGATGTCGGCACTGATGGGACAGTTCGTCTTCTGGCCAGCGCACTCAAAGATCTTGCAGCCGCTTCTACTAGCAACAACGTGAATAACAACCTGTTAAGTCGCATCTGCACGCCAAAAGACTTACCGGTATTTTCTGGTGACCCTATGGAGTGGCTACACTTCAAAAAGGCGTATGAGGAATCGTCAATGGTGTGTAATTTCAAAGATAATGAGAATTTGTGGCGCCTTAGGAAATGTTTGAAAGGATCAGCTCGTGAAGCAGTGTCTGCCTTACTGATAAGTGCTACCTCACCTGAAACGGTAATGGCGACACTCGAGCTACAATTTGGGAATCCTGACATTATATTGTCACGCATCATAGCAGACATCAAAAAGTTACACCCTATCTCACAAGAATACCATAAGGATATAGTACCATTTTCGATAAAAGTGCGAAATTGTGTAGCTGCGGTCAAAGTGATCGGTCAAGATGAGTATTTAAACGGTATAAGCATAACTTCTTGTATATTATCTAAATTACCATCAGTTTTGCTATCCAAATGGGCGGATTATAGCTACACATTCGTCAAACAAGGAAAAAGACCGACTTGGTTTCATATATCCGAATTTTTAAATGAAGAAGCTTTAAAAGTTTCCTCAATGGCTTTTTTGAATATTAAGAATACTACTGACTACTATAAAAAGAAACATGCAGAAGGCATTCACACAGTGTTATTGAACAAAAATTGCATCAACAATGAAAAATGTCAGTATTGTCGGAAATCAACTCATAAATTACCGGATTGCAAAAAATTCCGCAAATCATTATGTAAGGAGCGATGGCGCCTCGTTAAACGAAACCGGTTATGCTACAAGTGCATAGAATCAAATCACGACCGAACTACGTGTCCGGCGGCAGTGTGTGACGTCGTTAACTGCGGACAAGCCCATCACAAATTACTACATTATACAAAAAGTGCGCGTCAAACGGGGAGCGATCAGTGCGGTAGTAGTGACAGTACCTCCGCCGAATCACCTCCGTCGCCGTTAATGACAACGGAAACAATCACAAACATTAGGAACGGGGCGTGCAATGTGTTACTAAAAGTTGTTCCAGTGACTGTTCACGGACCTAACGGTATATTTCACACTAGTGCATTATTGGACGATGGATCAACAGTGTCCCTTATCAGTGCAGCGCTTGCGTCTTTTTTTTTTATTTTTTTTTTATCGTGCGGAAATCCCTTCGGATACCCCCCCGCCGGCCAGCGGGGGCGGTTATGTCGGGCTTGCACCGACTAAAACCGCACGCCGTCTCGGGTCTTCCGACGCCGGGGTGTAAGGTTACCCATAGAGTATATCCCTCGCACCCCGACTGACCCTGGGCCATCTCACCACTAACAGCATCGCTCATCCTGTCTCCTCTGAAAGCAGAGGAGTACGGAGAGCGATGTGTACGGGAACACATCGCTCTCAAGCGTATACCTTTTTTTTTTTTTTTTTTTTTTTTTCGTGCGGAAATCCCTTCGGATACCCCCCCGCGTGCCAGCGGGGGCGGTTATGTCGGGCTTGAACCGACTAAAACCGCACGCCGTCTCGGGTCTACAGACGCCGGGGTGTAAGAGCGTATACCTAAAGAAATAATTGACGGAAATAAATGTCCTACGAAACGCGACTTATTGAAAGTCGGTTATGTCGGGCTTGCACCGACTAAAACCGCACGCCGTCTCGGGTCTTCCGACGCCGGGGTGTAAGGTTACCCATAGAGTATATCCCTCGCACCCCGACTGACCCTGGGCCATCTCACCACTAACAGCATCGCTCATCCTGTCTCCTCTGAAAGCAGAGGAGTACGGAGAGCGATGTGTACGGGAACACATCGCTCTCAAGCGTATACCTTTTTTTTTTTTTTTTTTTTTTTTTCGTGCGGAAATCCCTTCGGATACCCCCCCGCGTGCCAGCGGGGGCGGTTATGTCGGGCTTGAACCGACTAAAACCGCACGCCGTCTCGGGTCTACAGACGCCGGGGTGTAAGAGCGTATACCTAAAGAAATAATTGACGGAAATAAATGTCCTACGAAACGCGACTTATTGAAAGTCATTATGTCATTGTTCGATGTTTACGGATTTCTTTCACCATTTACTATTAATGGTAAAATATTACTACAGGAAACTTGGAAATCAAATATTAATTGGGATGAGAATATAACCAATGATATTTGTACAAAATGGTTTAAATGGTTAGAATTATTGAAAGCAGTTAGAAGTATTCGAATACCACGATGTTATCGGCGTGTAAACACATCGATAATACGTCACACGGCCACGGAACTAAGCAAGGCAACTGACTCGCAACTGATAAGCGATTCATTCGCAAGCCTAACTGCATCTACGCATAGGTATACAGCGCCCGACCGGCCGATTGAAGAAACCGGTTATAATTGTTTACAACTTCATATATTTTGTGACGCATCGCTACAGGCTATGTGTGCGGTCGCCTTTTGGCGTTGGATTGATACAAATAAACGAATAAGAGTTTGTTTCGTGGCTAGTAAGTGTCGGGTAACACCTGTAAAACCTGTCACTGTACCCAGACTGGAATTGCAGGCTGCTATAATGGCTGCCAGATTAGCAAACACACTACAGTCCACACATCGAATAAAAACAGCTGATCGATATTTTTGGTGTGATTCCACGACGGTGCTACAATGGATTAGTAATAACACACGGTGTTACAAACCTTATATAGCTCACCGCCTGGGCGAAATCGATGAACTAACACAAAGTAGGGAATGGAGATACGTACCTACGTCTATGAATGTTGCTGATTTGGCCACTCGGGAAAATTTTGATAGCCTTCAGCTGGATGGCGAGTGGTTTAACGGACCTTCATTTCTGCACGAGTTGGAAACTTCTTGGCCCATGAGTGCGATTCTACCTAGTGCTAAGGAATGTGACTTAGAATATGTAACAAATATTTTATATGAAGAATACTTACCTGAGCACGCACCTATACCGGATCCTAGGAGGTTTTCTTCTTGGATACGTCTGCTTCGAAGTACAGCCATGGTACTGAAATTTATAAATAAATGTCAGAAAGTGGAAATTGATGACTGCACTTTTTTTTTTTTTTTTTTTTATCGTGCGGAAATCCCTTCGGATACCCCCCCCGCGTGCCAGCGGGGGCGGTTATGTCGGGCTTGAATCGACTAAAACCGCACGCCGTCTCGGGTCTACAGACGCCGGGGTGTAAGGTTGCCCATAGAGCATATCCCTCGCACCCCGACTGACCCTGGGCCATCTCCGGTTTCGAGATGGCCCCCTCGGGTTTGGGAACCACGGTGTCCCCGTCTTGCCCCGGTTTGGGGGAGGGGCGCTAGTCGCCCCACCGTCCCGGCCTGCTTCTGCTGGGGTGACAGGTGGCCTCACCCGCCACCCCCAGGCCTGCGCTCATGGAGGACGGAGGTCGTTAAGCGACCTCCGGCGCCTGAGTTGCCTGCGACGCGCGGCGAGCAAGTTGCGGGCTCGGCGGACCGGGAGAGTTCTAAGTCTCTCCCGGGCGCGCTCCGCCACCTCCTTCGCGAGCATTACATGCTCGCAGAAGGAGGCGGCGGCGGCCCACGCGCTCGCGCTCCGCACCATTGCCGCAATCATGCTGCCGAGCGAGAGGACTCCCACCCCGATGGCTGCCTCGAGGTCACGCCTCGGCGCCTCCCACGCCGGGCAGTCCGCCAGCGTGTGCAGCCCTGAGTCCTCGCTCGCGTCGCAGTGATGACACTCAGGCGTTGGCTCCCTCCTGATCCGATGCAGGTGGTCCCCGAAGCACCCCTTCCCTGAGATCACCTGCGTCAGTCGGTAGGAGAGGCTTCCGTGTCGCCTCTCCAGCCAATCCTCCATGATGGGCCTTACCGCCGCTATTGCGGCGTGCCCTGCGCTTGGTTGCACAAGTCGTTCCTTCCACTCCACCACGATGGCCTGGCGGAGCTGGGACTGCACGGCCTCGATTTCTCGAGGCTCGGGGTTCCATCCCTGCTCCCGCGCCTCCTTTCGCCACTGGTACAGTTGCGAAAGGGCTCTCGCTTCCAGGTCCCATGGCGGAGTTCCGGCAAGGAGACTCGCCGCCTCGAAGGAGATCGTGCGGTACCCTCGGATGACCCTGATAGCCAGAACTCGCTGCGGAGCGCGCAGCATCCGCACAGTTCTGGTCCTCAGGGCCTCCGCCCATATTGGGCACCCATACAGGGCCATGGACCGCACGATCCCCGCGTAAAGTCTCCTGCAGGAGTCATCGGGCCCCCTCATGTTGGGCAACAGCCGAGCCAGAGCAAGAGCTGTGCCCTTCAATTTGGGGGCCAGACTTCGGATGTGCTCTCCGAAGTCCCATCGGCCGTCGAGCACGAACCCCAAATATTTCATTTGGGGCTTGATGCCGATGCGATTTCCTCCCACGATGAGACTGGATCCCTCGGGTGGCTTGCTCCGAGGCCCATGGAAGAACAGGGCCTCGGTTTTATGCAGGGCCACCTCGAGACCCAGCCGCCGGATCCGCCTAACGACTTGGGCAACCGCGGTCGTGGCCTTTCGGGTCGCTTCGCGGTACGTCGCCCCGCACGCCGTCACGAGCGTGTCGTCCGCGTAGCACGTGACGGCGGCACCGCCTACGAGCTCACCGCGAAGCACCGAGTCGTATCCGATGTTCCACAGGAGCGGCCCCAGGACCGATCCCTGTGGAACACCACACGACATTTCACGCCGACCGAGACCGGTCACGGTTGGGTAGATGACGGCTCTCTCCGTCAAATACGCCCCGACTATGCGGCGGAGGTAGAGAGACACTTCGTGATACACGAGCGCCTCCCTAATGCAACTCCAGGGCAAGGTGTTGAACGCGTTGGCGATGTCCAGGGACACCGCCAACATCACCTCACCCCGGGCTACTGCATCCTCCGCCAGAGCCCTCACGCGCATGATAGCATCCACGGTGGAGCGCCTCTGGCGGAAGCCATATTGGCCATCCGCCAGGTCCGGCCCCACTCTTGAGAGGTGCTCGACGAGGCGCTTCGCAATTACTCTTTCAAAGAGCTTGCACACCTCGTCGAGCAACACTATGGGCCGGTAGGCGGACGGCGAGTCAGCCGGGCGCCCCTCCTTTCGGATGAGGACCAGTTTCCCCGTCTTCCACAATTTCGGAAACTGGCCCCGCTCCAAACATGCGCTGAGAAGCCCTCTCAGTCGGGGCTCGAGAGCGTCGTCGACTAGAGCTAGGACCCACGCTCGGCCTGGAATGCCGTCGGGTCCCGGGGCGGTGTGTTTGGCTCTTAGCCTTCTCGCCGCCAGCTCTAGTTCTACCCAAGTGACCTCGGGCACGTCGTCGTCTTCCACGTCGGGCGCCATGCGCAACCGAGGCGGAGTCGTCCGCGGTGGAACATGTTCCACCGCCCGCGCTGGGAACAGGGAGCCAACAACTCCTCCGAGCAGATCCGGCTGGAGACACCGGGTTAACGGCGGGGCCTTGGGGCGCAGCTTGCCCCTCACCATCCGGTAGGGCCGCCCCCAAAGGTCCCGCTCCAGCGTCTCCAGCAGCTCACGGAAGGCGTCCCGTTTGGAACGCCTTATCTCCGCTCGGAGGGCTCGTCTGGCCTCCCTGTATCCCTCGTACAACTCCGCCTCTCGGGCCTCCGCATCTGCGGGGCGGCGACGCCTCCTACGGAATCGGGCCCACCGGCGGTGCGTGATCACGCAGCCCCGTCTGAGCTGCGCGATCTCCGACGACCACCAGTAGACCTGACCCCTCGGATTATAGGGCGGAGCCCTAGGCATCGCCGCGTCACAGACACGGGTCATGGCCTCCCGGAACCACTCCGCCTCATCGTCTATGCTGACAGGCCTGTCCGGCGCAGGGGCCCAGGCCTGTACGATGGCGGCTTCCAGGAGGAGCTCTCGATCAAGTCGCTTAAGCGCCCAACGTGGCTCGGGTGGAGCCGGTGCAGCCGGCGCGTCGCTCGCAGGGGGGGACACGTCAAACCGAATGTATCGGTGATCCGAACTTGTGTCCTCCCCCAAAACGACGCGCCAGCCCTGAACACGTCGCGCCAACGAGGGGCTCGCGAACGATAGGTCCACGATGGAGCTACCCCTCGAAGTCACGAACGTGTCCACGGCTCCCCGATTTAGGAGGACTAGGCCGAGTCGTGCGGCCCAGTCCACCAGTGTCCTGCCTCTATGCCCCGTCGCGCCCCTTTCGTGTCGGGAACCCCAGGCATACGACCAGGCGTTGAAGTCCCCGAGCACAAGGACCGGACGGGGCTGGCAGGCATTGACGACGACGGCCAGCTGACGGAGCCACTGCTCATATGCAGCTTGGTCTCGGTTCGGCGTGATATAAGCGGCCACGACCGCTATATCCCCAACCGCCGCCGCCACGCAGCCGGGTCCCCTTGCAACGACGGCAAGAGGGGGGCTGCCGGCGGCAGGGTTGTGCACCAGTGCCGCCGACCCATCCAGCGCGGTTTCCCAGGTAGGCCCGAGGAACCGGTGGGTGTATGGGTCGGCGACAGCGGCGACATTTATGGCCCACTGTGCCATGCTCTGGCGCAGAAGGTCCTGAGCATGGGCACCGTGGCCAACGTTCACCTGCAGGATGCGGAGTTGAGGATCCATTATGGAACCCCCATCTCCGCATCCCGCTGTGAACTGGAGGCGGAAGGCCGGCCTCCCGGCTTCGGCTCCCCTCCGGCGCAGGCCTTGCTTCCAACCCTGTGGTCGGCCGGCTTGCCTCCCGCTGCACACCTAAAGCAGTGCAGCGGGGCATCGCACGTGCCGGCCTTGTGACCGGGTTGGCCACAGCGGAAGCAACGGTCACCCGCCGTCACTTCCGCCGTGCAGTGCACCCCCACATGGACCACCGACAGGCACCTAAAGCACCTAGCCGGTCGGGCCTGCAGGAGCCGTACCTGCGCCCTCAGGAAGCCTCCTACCAGGAGGCTCCGCCCGTCAGCGACCTTTTGGGCCGCCGCGATAGGGCAGCCGACAACTGCTGCCCCCTGTCCACCGCGGCCGAAGCGTATAGCTCCGTGATGACTGCACTGCTATGGAACGCGCTGAAAACTTACTTGTACGTTATTCTCAGAAGAAATCATTTTACGCCGATATATCTGCAATAAAGAAAGGAGGGTGTTTGGATAAAGGTAGTAAGTTACTAGCGTTGACGCCCTTCATTGATAAACAAGATGTACTATGTGTAGGCGGGCGTATAGGTGCCGCCACTGATGTTTCATTCGACGTCAAGCATCCTGTTATTTTAGATGGAAGAAGTCAGGTGGCCAAGTTGATAGTCAGACATTATCACGTGAACGCAGGTCACGGCAACCAGGAAATGGTAGTAAACAACCTGAAACAAAAATATTGGTTAATACGTATGAGACCTACTGTTAAAGAAATCACAACAAAATGCATGCTGTGTAGGTTAAGAAGAATTAGACCTCACATGCCTATAATGGGTGACTTACCTGCTGCCAGGGTAGCTCATCACCAACGGCCCTTTACTCATTGCGGTGTTGACCTGTTCGGGCCGATGGAGGTCACCATAGGAAAACGAAGGGAGAAGCGGTACGGAGTTCTTTTTACCTGTCTTACCGTTAGAGCTGTACACCTGGAGACAGTGTCATCACTTAGTACCGATACGTTAATAATGGCACTTCGAAGGATGGCTTCACGACGTGGGTGGCCTGCACATCTGTACTCTGATAATGGTACAAATCTAAGAGGAGCGGATGCAGAACTCAGGAAATCTGCAACTGAGCTGGAAGAGAAATCCCTGCAGACCGCTGCCGGAATTCACGGCACCAGCTGGACCTTTATACCACCAGCCAGCCCTCACTGGGGTGGGGCATGGGAACGTTTAGTTCGGAGCGTGAAGGTTGCCCTAAAGGTAACCCTCAAGGAGAGAGCACCCAGAGAGGAGGTACTCAACACCTTGTTGGCAGAAGTAGAAGCCATTGTGAACGGACGCCCACTAAGCCACGTATCAGTCGAGGTCAACAGCAAGGAGTCGTTGACACCCAATCACTTCCTGCTCGGCTCTTCGTCCACTTCACCGCAGATGGGTAGCTTCGATGATTCGGATATGTTCCAGCGTCGACAATGGCGAATAGCACAGCGGTTGACCGACATGTTCTGGAAGAGATGGGTTACCGAAGTGCTACCTGAACTCATACCGCGTCAAAAGTGGACTCAAGAAGGACAGAGACCACTTAAAGTCGGGGACCTTGTATTTATCGCTGACCCTAATGCTCCACGTAGCGTGTGGCCGCGAGGTATCGTAGAGGAACTTTTTCCCGGTAAAGACGGCAGAGTGCGAGTGGTACAAGTGAAAACTCAGTTAGGTAGTCTTAAGAGATCTGTCGCACGTGTCGCTAGAATTCCTTTGGAGGAATGAGTGTTTCAGTAGCAACACTAGGGCTGGGCTATGTAAGCGACGCGTTCTTTATAAATGCACCTTTTACCTTTTTAATTATATAGCATATGTGTGAGGTACTTTTGATTAAAAATTGTGAATAGGAGTCGTCTGGTATCCGTCGCTGCGATCGACACGTTAAGAAATCACTCCATTTATATAATTATATTGTTGCCGTAAAAGTTGTTATTTCATAATAAATACCGTTTACTTGTGCTCAAGAGTTGCCTGCTTATTTCTACAACAATCCTGACCCATACAATATGCTTATACACTACAGTCGGAATCGAACCTACTAAAACCGCACGCCACCTGGGGTCTTCAGGCGCCGGGGTGTAAAGGGGCCCATAAGGCAGGGCGCTTGTCGCCTTGCCGCCCCAGCCTGCTTCCTGGGGTGACAGGCGGCCTCACCTGCCATCCCCAGGCCTGCACTCATGGAGGACGGAGGTCGTTGAGCGACCTCAGCCGTCTGAATCGCCTGCGCCGCACGGCAAGCATGTTATGGGCTCGGCGGCGGCGGCCCACGCGTTCACGCGTTCACGCACCGCACCATTACCGCAATCATGCTGCCGCGCTAGAGAACTCTCACCGCGATTGCTGCTACGAGGTCACGCCTCGGCACCTCCCCCGCCGAGCAATCTGCCAACGTGTGCAGCCCCGAGTCCTCGCACGCATCGCAGTAACGGCACTCAGACGTTGGCTCCTTCCTGATCCTTAGCAGGTGGTCCCCGAAGCTCCCCTTACCGAAGATCATCTGCGTCCATCGGTACGAGAGGCTTTCGTGTCGCCTCTCTACCCAAACCTCCATGATGGGCCTTACCGCCGCTATTGCGGCGTGCCCTGCGCTTGGTCGCTCAAGTCGTTACTTCCACTTCACCACGATGTCCTGGCGGAGCTGAGACGCACGAACTGCACGGCCTCGATTTCTCGAGGCTCAGGGTACTGTCCCTGCTCTCGCGCCTCCTTTCGCCACTGGTACAGTTCCGAAAGGGTTCTCACCTCCAGGTCCCATAGTGCAGTTCCGGCAAGGAGATCGTGCGGTACCCCCTGTTGTATATTATCTGTACAAATTTAGATATGCTATCTATGGTCATCTCTTTTTATACAAAGCACTCTATGTCTCTGTCTATAAAACAATTGTTGTTCATTTGTGACTCAATAAATGTGCTACGCTATAAACATTACTGATATTAAAAAATAAAACACCCCCTGATGACCCTGTTAGCCATCGTCCGCTGCGGAACGCGCAGCATCCGCACACTTCCGGCCTTCAGTGCCTCCGCCCATATTGGGCACCCATATAGGGCCTTGGACCGCACGTTCCCCCTTTAGAGTCTCCATCAGAAGTCATCGGGCCCCCTCATGTTAGGCGGCAACCGCGCAAGAGCGTTAGCTGTGCCCTCGGATATCTTCTCCGAAGTCCCACGGTCGTCGAGCACAAGCCCCGAAAATTTCATTTGGGGCTTGATGCCGATGCGAGTGCCTCCCACTATGAGACTGGATCCCTCAGATGGCTTACTCCGAGGCCCATGAAAGAACAGGGCCTCGATTTTATGCAGAGCCACTTCGAGACCCAGCCGCTGGATCCGCTCCACGACTTGGGCAACCGCGGTCGTGGCCTTCAGGTTCGCTACGCAGTACGTCGCCCCGCACGCCATTACGAGCGTGTCGTCCGCGTAGCACGTGACAGCATCACCGTCTGCAAGCTCACCGCGAATCACCCAATCGTATCCAATGTTCCACAGAAGCGGCCCAGGACCGATCCCTGTGGAACACCGCGAGACATCTCACACCGACCGAGACCGGTCACCGTTGGGTAGCTATATTAGAAGTTAAGAGTAGATTATACAACATTTTATGCCGAATGTTTAAAAATAAAAAGTAGTGAACAACGCAGTAAACAGTAGTGACATGATAACAACAACTCCCGTGAAATATGAACACTAACAAATTTATAAACGATCTTTACAGTAAAATTAATTTGTAAATAGTTGATGTAGTTGCTTTTTGTAATAATAATAAAAAGAAATAAAAAGATGTCTATTTTTTGTGGGTATTTTAATTTAGTTTACTAGAGGTTTCTTATAGGCTACTAGAGGTTTATTACTTAAGGTAGAGTTTCATTGCTAACTACGGTGGTCGGTAACTTGGAAGTTGCTTGGAATGTGTTAAGCTAATACCGATAGCGGTTGTATGTGACAAATCGCTCAGCAAATTTCTATTACCGTTAACAGCAGTTTTATCCGAGAACGAAAAGATTAACAAGGGTAACGTCCGCGCGCTTAATTTTTTTAAGTGTGGAAACCCCCTCGTGCTTCACCCCATCGGTGCCGACGATGGGGTGGGCGTGTCTGAATCGGACCGACTTAAACTACACGGTGTCCTCCCCAAGTGTCAATTGCCGGGCACCCCGGGGAAGCCCTCGAAAGGATAACCTCAGGGTTACCGACGGACCTTGGCCACCAACGCGGCCTCGCCTGGCGGGGTCGGGGTTATCCCACGTCGGTGAGTTGGCAGGCGTGTGTAGGACACACACGACACGCCTCCGCCACGGCCTGCTTCTGTAAGGACGGTGAGGCGGCCAACGGCCGGCCAACTGCCGTCCTCAGGCCCTAATCATGAAGGTCGATAGTCCCGGGCGTTGACGAGTCTGCGTCGTCCTCGCCGCAGACTGCGGAACTCGAGGGACAGGGTTCTCTCCCGCTGCCTCTCCGCCGTCTTTTTCGCGCGCATTACCTGCTCGCAGAAAGAGGCGGCGGCGGCGTGCCACTTGCTCCCGTCGGAGACCACGGCCCTCACCATGGTCTCCAACGAGAGAACGTCCACGCCCAGGACCGCAACGAGATCCCGGCGTTGACTCGCCCACGCAGGGCACTCCACCAACCTGTGGAGCGCCGTGTCTTCGCCAGGATCCTCGCAGTGCTGGCTTTGTCTCCCGGTGGATGCGCCATAGATACTTACCGAAGCACCCGTGTCCGGTAAATATCTGGCACATTCGGTAGGAGAGGTCACCGTGGTGCCTCTCCAACCACTCCTTCATGATCGACATGCGCCAGAGACACTTCCAAAGTGGTAAAATGTGTGTGTGTCGCTGTAACTAAGCGTCGGTAGCTTAGTGGTTAAGGAGTCGACCCTACGATCGAGAGGTCCCGGGTTCGAATCCTGGCCATTACACTACCGACGTTAACCCACTCCTAACACAAGCTATTTAGCTTAGCTGGAGGGAGGTTAGGGGGAATATTAGTAATTTCAGTTACTAATATTGTTAAAAAAAAATCTCCTCCTAACACTAATAAAAAAAAACACAAAATAAGAGAATGATAAAACTAAAAAAAAAAATTGTGATGCATGACCATGTAAACTTCCCCCGAAAATTGATTTGAAGGAGATCTAGTAAGTAGTTTCGCTTCCCATCCCTTGAGTATTTTTTAAGATATTTTTTTTTGTTTCAATTTCATTATTTTTGTATTATTTTACTTTATTAAAATAATAATACGTTTTATTATAATCACAATGCGGTTATTTATTATTTATGGCGAAACATTCCTTCGCAAGTAATCATTGCATTCAATTTAAATTAACGACTCATTAATCTTTTGTTAAATTATAATATACAACAAACTGCAATGCAGTTTGGCGGAGGTAAAACTATTAGTTTGTAATTTTAGAAATGAATAAACGCTTCATTCATTCATTCAATGTATTAAGAAACATCCCTAAACTGTGTCAAATAAAGTATGATAATTTTGACAGCTCTAAGTAGGGTACCCCATAGCATATAATCGTTTAGGAATCTATTCGATTATCGATCCCGTAGAATTTGGAATCGAGAGTTACAAAAACATGTAGGTTTTTTTTATTATTTTAGGTAATAAGGTAAATATAATTTCATACATATTTGTGTACTTAACAGTGAAAGCTCTCTCACGACTACGATTTCACATCGTATGCATTTTCATTTGGTAATCAACCTATTCAGTAGAATACACGCAAGTCCAAATCGTTGTTGAGGGAAGCCCCTAGGTGAAATCAAATGAAAAAAATTCTCATTACTATTTTTATTCATTTAGTGGTGCACAACCTAAATCATCATCCTCTTCAAAACTACTTGAACTATCACCAAAGTGAATAATAAATTCTTGTTGTTCACACATATTGTCGAAGTGAACATCGCGCTCCCAGTCCACTTCTATAATTTTTTTGATGTGTTCCACGACTTTCTTCAAGTTTCTTCCAGTCCTCTGCAGTAAAATTATCACACGCATTTTCTAATAATGTGAGCATTTTCTTAGCCGTGAATGGTGGTGAAGTGTTGTGCTTGGCTGCATGACCTGTAAGGCCTCCTTCACATTACGTCGCAAGCAGTGCGGCAGCAGCGCGGCAGCCGCGAGACAGCAGCGGATGCCTTCTCATTGCAAATACAGCCGCGCGACTCAGGGTGGCAAAGTGTTGAAATATGGTAGTAATAAAAAATTCTTTAATTACGTCCGAATGTCAAAAAAGTCTTTTGGTGAATTATTATGTCTTCTTAAGAGTAGTATTCAGCGCCGTGCAACAGCATTTCCGCAGAAGAAAGACTTGTTATAACACTTAGGTATAAGTCTGTTTTTAAAGGTAAAATATTGAAACAAGCTTTTAACAATACCTTACAGCTTTATTGTATATATAAAGATTTGAAAAAAAATGCTAACTTTCCATATTGTCTCGGAGCTATTGATGGTAAACACATACGAATAATAAAACCAGAACACAGTGGATCATAGTACTTTGATTACAAAAAATACTTTAACATCTCTTCTGCTCGGAAAGTTTAATTTTCATGGGTAGATAGCCGGGTGGAAAGTAGCTTATTTCATCCCTAGGGCGGAAAAGTATTTTTTTTTTAATTTTAAGTTTTGCCATGGAGTCCATGATAATAAGTTACGTCATAATGCCTTGTATCGTGACTTTTTTTTTTACATGGCCGCTTAGTTGCACATCTCGTGACCAACTCGATTACATTCCAGTTTTTCTTTTTTATGGTCCTGTTGCTGTAATCATCGGTCCTCGAATCCCACAAAGCAGGACGTGTTTGAACTCGAATAATAAATTGTTTTGTGTCCAATTCGCTCATTGTGAAAAAAGGTTCTACCGTACGTACGATTGCAACACTGGCTCGAAGCCGACTGACCGCACGCGGCTGCCGCGCTGCCGTCCACTATGGACAATCAAGTGTCGCGCGGCTGTCGCGCTGCTCTTTTTAGTATGGAATTAGCCGCCGGTGAACAGCGCGTCTGTCGCGCTGCTATAGTCGCGCTGCCGCCGCACTACTTGCGACGTTTTGTGAAGGAGGCCTTAAACATGAAAAAAAAAAACAAAAAAATATATAATAACATAAATTATCTGTTTTTACAAATTTAGGTGCTAGGTATAATGACAATATACCGCGAAGCGACCCGAAAGGCCACGACCGCGGTTGCCCAAGTCGTTAGGCGGATCCGGCGGCTGGGTCTCGAGGTGGCCCTGCATAAAACCGAGGCCCTGTTCTTCCATGGGCCTCGGAGCAAGCCACCCGAGGGATCCAGTCTCATCGTGGGAGGAAATCGCATCGGCATCAAGCCCCAAATGAAATATTTGGGGCTCGTGCTCGACGGCCGATGGGACTTCGGAGAGCACATCCGAAGTCTGGCCCCCAAATTGAAGGGCACAGCTCTTGCTCTGGCTCGGCTGTTGCCCAACATGAGGGGGCCCGATGACTCCTGCAGGAGACTCTACGCGGGGATCGTGCGGTCCATGGCCCTGTATGGGTGCCCAATATGGGCGGAGGCCCTGAGGACCAGAACTGTGCAGATGCTGCGCGCTCCGCAGCGAGTTCTGGCCATCAGGGTCATCCGAGGGTACCGCACGATCTCCTTCGAGGCGGCGAGTCTCCTTGCCGGAACTCCGCCATGGGACCTGGAAGCGAGAGCCCTTTCGCAACTGTACCAGTGGCGAAAGGAGGCGCGGGAGCAGGGATGGAACCCCGAGCCTCGAGAAATCGAGGCCGTGCAGTCCCAGCTCCGCCAGGCCATCGTGGTGGAGTGGAAGGAACGACTTGGGCAACCAAGCGCAGGGCACGCCGCAATAGCGGCGGTAAGGCCCATCATGGAGGATTGGCTGGAGAGGCGACACGGAAGCCTCTCCTACCGACTGACGCAGGTGATCTCAGGGAAGGGGTGCTTCGGGGACCACCTGCATCGGATCAGGAAGGAGCCAACGCCTGAGTGTCATCACTGCGACGCGAGCGAGGACTCAGGGCTGCACACGCTGGCGGACTGCCCGGCGTGGGAGGCGCCGAGGCGTGACCTCGTGGCAGCCATCGGGGTGGGAGTCCTCTCGCTCGGCAGCATGATTGCGGCAATGGTGCGGAGCGCGAGCGCGTGGGCCGCCGCCGCCTCCTTCTGCGAGCATGTAATGCTCGCGAAGGAGGTGGCGGAGCGCGCCCGGGAGAGACTTAGAACTCTCCCGGTCCGCCGAGCCCGCAACTTGCTCGCCGCGCGTCGCAGGCAACTCAGGCGCCGGAGGTCGCTTAACGACCTCCGTCCTCCATGAGCGCAGGCCTGGGGGTGGCGGGTGAGGCCACCTGTCACCCCAGCAGAAGCAGGCCGGGACGGTGGGGCGACTAGCGCCCCTCCCCCAAACCGGGGCAAGACGGGGACACCGTGGTTCCCAAACCCGAGGGGGCCATCTCGAAACCGGAGATGGCCCAGGGTCAGTCGGGGTGCGAGGGATATGCTCTATGGGCAACCTTACACCCGGCGTCTGTAGACCCGAGACGGCGTGCGGTTTTAGTCGGTTCAAGCCCGACATAACCGCCCCCGCTGGCACGCGGGGGGGTATCCGAAGGGATTTCCGCACGAAAAAAAAAAAAAAAAAAAAAAAAAAAAGGTATAATGACAATAAAAGAACCTTTGATATTAGCCCAAATCAGTTCGATGGCATTGTAGTGGCAGTGATACGGTGGCAATCTGAAGACTGTATGGCCACGTTGCTCAGCTATCTCGTTCAAAAGGCATGTTGGCTTTCTGGGTTTCAGTATCGTTTCATTTGCTTCCACTCCTTTGCTCTGGAGCCAAGATATTAATTCTAGTTTGTTTTTGGTTGATGTTGGAGCTTTGTCCTTTTGCCCGGCGAGGTACGGTGCGTTCTACGCGGATGACACGCTCGTGACGGCGTGTGGCAGGACGTACCGTGAAGCAACCCTAAAGGCCACGGCCGCGGTTGCCCATGTCGTGGGGCGGATCCGGCGGCTGGGTCTCGAGGTGGCTCTGCACAAATCCGAGGCCTTGTTTTTTCATGGGCCTCGGAGCGAGCCACCTGATGGATCCAGCCTAATGGTAGGAGGCATTAGCATCGGCATCGAGCCCCAAATGAAGTATTTGGGGCTCATACTCGACGGCCGGTGGGACTTCGGTAAACATCTACGAAGTTGGGTCCCCAAGCTGAAGGGCACAGCTAACGCTTTGGCGCGGCTGCTGCCCAACATGAGGGGACCCGATGACTCTTGCAGGAGACTCTACGGGGGGATCGTGCGGTCCATGGCCCTATATGGGTGCCCAGTGTGGGCGGAGGCCCTGAAGGCCAACAATGCCCGGCTGCTGCGGGAACCGCAGCGGGTGATGACCAACAGGGTCATAAGGGGGTACCGCACCATCTCCTTCGAAGCGGCGAGTCTCCTGGCCGGAACTCCACCATGGGCCCTGGAGGCGAAAGCCCTTGCAGCCCTTTACAAGTGGCGCAAGGAGGCGCTGGAGCTGGGATGGAATCCTGAGCCTCCAGAAATCGAGGCCCAGAAATCCCAGCTTCGCCAGGCCATCCTGGTGCAGTGGAAGGAACGACTTGGGCAACCAATGGGCCTATCGCCCAAGTGTCGTCGATATCACAGCCGTCGAAATGTTGCGCTGGTCAAGGTCGACGGCCATTTTGTACCGCCCCATTGATAATAGATGCCGCCGCGGCGTAAGAATGAATGAAACGCTGTTTCTGACAGTTAAATAGCTGCCGCCTAAAAAAATTCAAATCGACCGCGTCTCATGAGCTGTCGTTTTGAATATTATTTTCTTTTCCGACGGTTGATTACGATGCCGATTGCACGTAACACTGGGCTACTATGGCTTTTATGGGTGCGACTGCCGACGAGTGGTTTCTGCCGTCCTATTGCACCTAACACTGGGCTACTATGGCTTTTATGGGGGCGACTGCCGACGAGTGGTTTCTGCCCTCCTATTGCACCTAACACTGGGCTACTATGACTTTTATGGGGGCGACTGGGTTCTGCCCTCCTATTGTACCTAACACTGGGCTACTATGGCTTTTATGGGGGCGACTGGGTTCTGCCCTTCTATTGCACCTAACACTGGGCTACTATGGCTTTTATGGGGGCGACTGCCGACGATGGAATTTCGTCCTCCAACTCCTTCGCTTATTCCTTCCTTCTGAAACATACGAAAACAACAAACAACACAGCATAAACGTTTAAGTAGGTAAGGTAAAGATTAAAGAGTGTTTTAATTAGTCGCAGGTACAATAGGAGGGCAGAACCCAGTCGCCCCCATAAAAGCCATAGTAGCCCAGTGTTAGGTGCAATAGGAGGGCAGAACCCAGTCGCCCCCATAAAAGGCATAGTAGCCCAGTGTTAGGTACAATAGGAGGGCGGGGTGTGTGTTGTGTAACCTCCTCGAATGTCGCTCCGATTCCGATCCCGCTGCAGTCCGGGGGGAACGGAATCGGAGCGGCCGGTACACCCTGGGCGGCGGTCAATGGCTTCCCCTTCACCCCTTCATAGGGTTGGCATTGATCGTCGGCCAATACCCAACGTGGCGGGAACACATCGCTCTCCGTACTCCTCTGCTTTCAGAGGAGACAGGATGAGCGATGCTGTTAGTGGTGAGATGGCCCAGGGTCAGTCGGAAAAGAAAATAATATTCAAAACGACAGCTCATTGTGTGAAGTGTTATTTCATGAATGTGTCATGAAATGACACTTCAAAGCGACGCCGTAGATTTGAATTTTTTTAGGCGGCAGCTATTTAACTGTCAAAAACAGCGTTTCATTCATTCTTACGCCGCGCCGGCATCGATTATCAATGGGGCGGTACAAAATGGCCGTCGACCTTGACCAGCGCAACATTTCGACGGCTGTGATATCGACGACACTTGGGCGGTAGGCCCACAAGTGCAGGGCACGCCGTTGTAGAGGTGGTAAGACCCGTCATGGAGGATTGGCTCGAGAGGCGACACGGAAGCCTCTCGTACCGACTGACGCAGGTGATCTCCGGCAAGGGGAGCTTCGGGGACCACCTGTTTTGGATCCGGAAGGAGTCAACGTCTGAGTGCCACCACTGCGACGCGAGTGAAGACTCGGGGCTGCACACGTTGGCAGAGTGCCCGGCGTGGGAGGTCCCGAGGCGAGAACTCGTGGCGGCAACTGGGGTGAGAGTCCTCTCGCTCGGCGCTATAATTGCCGCCATGGTGAGAAGTGCGAGCGCGTGGGCCGCCGCCGCCTCCTTCTGCGAGCAAGTAATGCTCGAGAAGGAGGCGGCGGAGCGAGCTCGGGAGAGATTTAGAACTCTCCCGGCCCGCCGAGCCCGCAACATGCTCGCCGCGCGGCGCAGGCGACCCAGAGGCCGGAGGTCGCTCAACGACCTCCGTCCTCCATGAGCGCAGGCCTGGGGGTGACAAATGAGGCCGTCTGTCTCCCCAGCAGAAGCAGGCCGGGGCGGCGGCGCGACGCGCGCCCCCCCTCTCCGGGGCAAGGTGGGGACACCGTGGTTCCCACACCCGAGGGGGCCATCTCGAAGCCGTAGATGGCCCACGGTCAGCCGGGGCGCGAGGGAATTGCCTTATTAGGTCACCTTACACACATCTGAAGACCCAAGACGGCGTGCGGTTTTAGTCGGTTCAAGCCCGACATAACCACCCCCGCTGGCCGGCGGGGGGGTATCCGAAGGGATTGCCGCACGAAAAAAAAAAAAAGGTACGGTGCGTTATCCTTTATTATGGTATGTGGTTCATGCAAATTATCCAATAACAACAAAGTTCATTTCTTCGTGATACTCATTTGTTTTTGTTGATTTGAAGGCCAACAAACAATTAGACACAATACCATTTGTACCGACCCTGTATGCGTAATTATAAGACGCTGTCCTTTTGTAATGGACTGTGCCGTGTCATCGGTCCATGCTTTCGGCACGCTGTGATTAGCATTAAGCTTTCATCAAGAAAAATGACCAAATCCCAAACAGTTATATTTTTCGCCTTTCTTAAAAATTATATTCGTGCCAGGACAATATCTGTTCGCTCCATAATAATCTTCCTTTTGTCGCATTTTTTGTAGGAAAATCCAATATTTTGCAGTCGCCAATGATTGCAAACTACCTTTAAATAATTCACAGTCTTTAAGTGACGCGGCCAATTTTCTTAGAGGTGGATATTCACCACGTCCGCGTCTGTAGTATGCATATATATGGTTGCAAATTGCGGAAGCATGGAAGTCATCAATACAGGTGACAGTCGAGATTCTTCTTCTTTTTTTATTCGGAGTCGTCAATTTCTTTTCTGTGTCTTCACCTGTAACTTGAGTTGAAGATGACTCACCACATCACTATTCAAAACAGTCTTTTTCGTTCTTTTCGGCATGGTATAGTCAAAAATAACAAAAACTTAACGAAAGACAAATACAGCAGATAACAGAAAGATAACAAAAGAAAGCGTATACAAGGCACTAACAGCGCAGCGTCAGAACTAGTTCTAAATGAATAAAAAATGGCTGACTGAAACGCTGTAGTGCTGTCACGATCCGAAGAGTTGTAATAGTATTATTTTTGTGCCTAAAATCTTTATTATTATTTGTGTGCGACGCGAGCGAGGACTCGGGGCTGCACACGCTGGCGGTCTACCCAGCGTGGGAGGCGCCGAGGCGTGACCTAGTGGCAGCCATCGGAGTGGGAGTCCTCTCGCTCGGCAGCATGATTGCGGCAATGGTACGGAGTGCGAGCGCGTGGGCCGCACGGGAGAGATTTAGAACTCTCCCGGCCCGCCGAGCCCGCAACATGCTCGCCGCGCGTCGCAGGCGACTCAGGCGTCGGAGGTCGCTTAACGACTTCCGTCCTCAATGAGCGCAGGCCTGAGAGGTGAGGCCACCTGTCACCCCAGCAGAAGCAGGCCGGGACGGTGGGGTGACCAGCGCCCCTCCCCCAAACCGGGGCAAGACGGGGGCACCGTGGTTCCCAAATCCGAGGGGGAAATTTCGCAACTGGAGATGGCCCAGGGTCAGTCGGGGTGCGAGGGATATGCTCTATGGGCAACCTTACACCCCGGCGCCTGTGTGGCGTGCGGTTTTAGTCGGTTCAAAGCCGACGTAACCGCCCCCGCTGACCGGCGGGGGGGGGTATCCGAAGGGATTTCCGCACGAAAAAAAAAGTATTAATTGTGTTAAGTTAAATTATCATCCTAAATTAAACAGTGTAGTGTTTAAAAAGAATAAAAAGAAAAAGGGTTCACCGATGTAACCTTGTAATGACGTTTAGTTTTTTAGAACAAGAATTGTTTAATTTGTTTAAAATGGTTTATTAGTCAAAGTAAATCGTAAAAATGCCTTATTTTTTCATTATTGCAATAAATATGCATTTTAATCTGTAAATAGTTAAGCAATTTCGCAGTTCTAACTTTGAAATATTTTGTTCCTACGTTACAAGGTTACGTTATCGAATTTTGATGAAATGTCAAATGTGGCAATTTGGCCTTTGGTAGTGGTGGCATTATCTGCTACTTTTCAATAGTAGGTTACCCTGTTACGTTATGGTAAAATAACTGTTATTGTAAACTGCTATTAGTTATAATGTTATAATTTGGTATACCTGCTATAAAAAAAAAACGAGAAAAAAAGTTGTGTTCACGAACACGACGTCTATGTACAGGGACAGCGAAAACAAGCCGGAATTAATGAGTTAATTCGTTGAAAGTTAATGATCATTATTAAAAGGTTTTTTATCATTAAAAATGTAGCTCAAGTTAGTATTGAATAAAAAAATTACAGAATCAAAATAAATAGTAGTCTTGTTAAAAATACGCTAGTCGTTAAAACTATTCTTTCTGTTGTCAACATTGCTGATCAGCAATGTTGACAACGAAAAAAAAACAATATATCAGTAATGTTGACAAAGGAAAAAATGTTTTAACGACTTGCGTATATTTTTAACTATTTATTTTTAATTCGGCAAGATGTTATAATGAGGATTAATGAATATCCTTTCATACTTTTTAGATTTTGTCGCTTTATCCACAATATAGTACATAGACAAGTTTATAAAAAGTCTATGCCTAAGCCTAAGCCTGTTAAAAGTAATACTTTTAACAGGCTTAGGACTGTTGGAATGTTTATTAACCTATTAACTACACTTATATATTATTATACAAACTAATTATAGTTCAATGAATTTTTAATACTTCTTTGATAATATTTATCCAAACGATTCGAAACGAGAAGAAATGCAACAACGCTATCTAGCACCGTAAATATTTTGACATTTTTGCAAGTCTAAATATTTTTTATCATTTGCTATTGTGATTTCTATTATACTATAAAATGATTTTATTATAAATGCAGATGGTACAAATCTATACGGTCATTTTTCATTACTTATAAATCTTATTTATAAATTGTGCTTTATTTGAAACTGCAATAGAATATAGATCTTCTTCTACAATTTATTAATTAATTGAAAATACTGCGATATGAAAATGACATAAAATTGAAATAAGACGTATTCTCAATTTAATATATTATTCTTATTCACATTAAACTAAGAATATCGATCGCAGAAGTGAAATCAATACGTTCATTTTTCTTATTTATCCTTAGAGTTTGAATTAAAGTATATTGGACCTTAGAAATGTGACGTGGAGGAATAAGTTCATAACCAATCATTTTACCAGTTTAATATTCAACTATAATGAAACACTTTCTTTACTAATATATTAGAATAGAATATATTTATTCTTTCGAAGCTACCGTAATGACCATTAAAAAAAAACGATTTTATTTCCATACCTAGAACGTACAAATCAATATGACTTATTTTCATTATATTCCGTTTGGTTTGCGTTAAATTATAATATTATAATGGATTTGTCATCCTATGTGAAAATATAATTGTCAGTCATAGTTAACACTTACTTTCTTAATATATTAGCATACATTCAGCTATCGTAATTAGTATTGAAGTAACATCAATCTTATTTCTATGCCGGAAAGGTCCAAATCAATACAGCCATTTATCATTATATTCCATTTGGTTTGCATTATAATATCAATATACCTAAACGGTTATATTATAATCTAATTAGATGGTTGACGTCAGTGACACCTGACATACAGAAAATAAAGAACTCTTTTTTTTTTATATTGATTCCGTTGTGTGTAACCAATTATGAGATTCGGCCATAACGCATTATGAATTATTTAAAAATATTGCATTATATTATTAGCTTTCATTATAATGACCACTACTAGCCTTTGGCAGCGCAGCGTATACTTTTTTTGCCGCGCATTTTCAGTTTACTTTTACGGTTGTAACAGTTACATTCGGTTAGTCCATATAAGGCATGTTTATTTTTGCAGTTTAAAGTTAAAACAAGGAATAAACTCGCCATTCATTAAAAAAGAAAGTAATAAACGCAAAGCAATTACAATTCTCCGATAAGCAAGTTAA
Source organism: Cybosia mesomella (assembly GCA_946251805.1). Taxonomy (NCBI): domain Eukaryota; kingdom Metazoa; phylum Arthropoda; class Insecta; order Lepidoptera; family Erebidae; genus Cybosia; species Cybosia mesomella. The sequence continues at coordinate 18,377,530 of OX276390.1, read as the reverse complement.
TATATTCTACCATCTAATTTTATCCTTGTAATTTACTAAACCAGTTCGATAACTTCACAATATTTGCCTAACCAAACATAACCTAAAATTTTCACGTTTTGACGATGAATTCTCAAGTAATAAAATGTCACAAATGCCGTCAGATATTATTAGAGAATACGTGTATTATCGATAACGCCATAACATGCGATCCCAAAGCCTGTGAAAGTTACGACGTAAAGAAATTCATTTACATAATTGAAGACCTAGCACCTGCATGGATAAGAGAAAAAGTTGAGGGAGAACAATGGACCAAAGGTAAACTGCACTGTGAAAAATGTAAAACTCGAATTGGATCATTCGATTATGTCTCAGGCAGGAAATGTGAGTGTGGCGCATCAATTTTACCACCAATACACTTAGTGACAAGTCAAGTAGACAGGCCAATAAAATTAAATAACACATGATAAATACCTTATTCATCAAGCTCAATTAAACAAACATTTGTTACTGTTCTTTTATTTAATAGAATATATAAATAAATATGACCTATTCAACTAACATAGAATTTGCTGTTTTATTGACTTCATCATCTCTGCACTTAGCAGCCTGTAATTCCCGTCGAATCTGTGAAAACCAAGAACACGAAGTAGTATTATTAAAATAGATCTATGTAGAACTCTTAATGCAAATAATGATTGAAATCCATACCTCATGTGTGATTGTCGGATGATACTGCTTTCTTAGCAATTCAAGTAGAGCATCCCTTTGTTCTGTTGATATGTCGGCTTTGTAGCGTTGAACAAAGGTTAGCAATGACTGATGCCACAAGACAGGTAACATCCGTCCATCACTTTGGAACCTACACAAATATAACGTCTTTGCAGTATTAATTTTTACCTATTACAAGACAAAATCAGTGCTACTTGTGATAAAGTAATAATTACATAAATAATATAAAGTGATACTGATGATGTACAGAAGTCATATATGCACATCCATAATATTTATTACCCTTATGTAGTGGAATCAATATTATTTTCTAGAAATCCAATGTGGGTCATAACACATAACTTTGTTTTTAAATGTATTAGCCTAGCCCTGTAGCCCTATTAGCTGTTGGCCGTGGCTACGCCTGCTTGGAATTCTGTTCCCATTCCTGCTTCTAGGTATAAAAGTATTCTGTGTGTTATCCCTTTACCAAATTAGCTGTTCAGTCTTTGAGTCACAAACATCTAAACTTACAAACATGTTCACAAACTTTCACATTTATAATAATAGGTCTTTACCTATGAAATTGCCGAAATTTTCTTAGAAATTCATGAGTTCATTATTCCTTTAATTTAATAGCTAGCTTCCATTATTTATATTTAGTTTGAAAGTTGATTTCAAGATTTTACAAATTTGTATTAAATTTTGTTTTTATTGGCCACTTGATAAATTAATTCGATCTTCTAAAACAGTACTTCCTAAATGCTATCCATTTTGATGATAAATTTCGTATTACTTAACAGCTGTCACTATTCAAAAATGTAATAAAAGTTGCTGTTTGTTAGCTTAATGTTGGCTCATTGATTTGTCATTCCTAAAAAAAATGCAAAAATGTTAGTACTGAAAATTGAGTTTCCTCCAATTTCTTCAAGAAAAACGGCAATTTCATATGTAACGACCTAACATTAGTAGAATCTCAAAATAGCTATAATAGTACCTGATAAAGTGAAATACAACTGAATCCACAACTCTGTATGGTAGAGCATACTTTTTGTCAAATAAGATTCTTAAAAATATAGAGTTAGCTCCTGTGTAGTCCATTTCAGCGATCTTTAACATAGCAGCACTGGAATGCAGTACTGGTACTGAGTTGCGGGCCAATACAGAACCAACTATAATGGCTTCACGTAAAGTGCAATCTCCAGCCTACAAAAATATTCAACAATTAAAACCACTTAAAAAGGCATTCATTAATAATAAAAAAAATTTTCAAAATTACCTCCAACAACGGCAACAATATACCCTTCATAAAAGCACCAGGCTTAAAAAGTGCTTTCCTTAGGGCTTGGTACAGGTGAAAGTTTAAGCGTTTATATTCAGAAAGATCATCTCTGATACGGGGAAGCAATACTAAATTGTAAAACCGCTGAGCCATCTTCTCCTTTAAGTTAGATGCAAAAATCCTGGTTGCCTGTAAAAGCAGTGCAGTTGTTGAAATTTTGTAAATTATTAACCCATGATACAAAAATGATAGGGTGTAATAAGTTTGATGTGTTTGTGTCTGTGGCATCAAAGCACCCGAATGGTTGAACAAATTTTGTTGTGGAGTTTTTTGTTCTCAAAGCCTGTATGATGTAGATGGTTCTTAGCTTTAAAAGAAATTGTATTGGGGGTTTTTTAATTAACTGTTTACTAGTCTGTTTGTTATTACATATTTGAAGTGCTACCTGGTACATGGCAGCTGCAGACCATGTGGTAGGTTCTGTGATGTATAATATCTGTTCCCAGTTCTGTAAATGAGGCACCATTTTGAAAGCTTTAGGCAGTTTACCTGACCTATACTTTTTTAGGACGTCTCTAACACCTTCATACATTGTTTTGATCCTGAAATAGAAAAAATAGTGTGTACTTGTATACTGGTAATGTTTTATTTTTCTTAAAAAACTAGATAAGAATTAAATATTGAGATGAGGTTATATTATGTTTAAATTAGATTTATGTCACATGTAATACTCATACCTGTATATTCTACCCCTTCGAAATTAAAATTACCAAATATTACAAGTCCATACCTTGGATCTATATTCTGCAATTTTAAAGTTTCTACATCTGAAAATTGTGTTTGTAATTCAGTGTGTTTATCTGTAATTTTTTCTTGAATTATATCAGCTAATGTACGTGTCCTCTCTGGTTTTGCTGACATGAACATCCTAAGGGCTACCTCATCTTCTTCATTTATTTCTACATTGTCGTAATATGTATCGGGTTCCAAGTCATCATTATCTGAACCTGCATCTTCTTCATCTGAATAACCACCTAAAAAAAAACATATATATCAATATGAACATAATTTCACTAATACATACATTACAAGTGAATATCTATACAAAGAAATATAATTGAAGTGTCTGAAATTGTAAGACAATTACTGTTACAATTGTCAGCCTGTCTTTCTGGCAAAAATCTACAGAGTAGTAGAGCTGATTTTAATGGGAGTTTCACTGACAGATAGTTGATGTTATAAGGTGTATTAAGACTACTTTTATTTTAGAGAAAGAATCAAGGGTCCAACCTGCGAATTTGTGAATAAGTTTCAGGCAAAAGGTTGTGGGGTTTAAGACAAAAAATACCTTTGAATGTAGGAGGTAAGCTCATATGTTTAGCCGGAGATGGACCTTCTTCATCATCACCTAGTTCCACTTGCTGCCTTCTTGCGGCCTTGAGAATTTTTTTGGACAGATTTGCATTTACAAACTGAAATAAATAATAATAATATAATTTAAACAGGTTTATTACACCCACATTTGCCAGCTGTGTTTAGTTATATTAGTTTTAAAACTGCAATAAAAGACCTTGTATGAATTAACCCTGTTTTAGTTATGACTTGCAACCATTATAATAGTCAACCACATTTTCCTCTCAAAGAAATATTGATTTTAGTTATGTAGCAAACAAGCTCATTACACCTGTTAATGAGTAGTTGTCATGGCTATTGAGTGCTTGTAACAATGGATGCTGTAATGGAAGGCAATGGTGTCTTGCATTGCAGGCAGCAAAGCACAAGTGGGGTTGCATTAATTATTGATTGATTATTGGCTTCTATTCATTAAAAAATATTTATTAATACATCAGGTAAAATATGGGACACATCTGAACTATGTTCAATTTTTTTCAGGTAACATAAATATAAAATTACCTATAAATTAAAAAGCAAAACGTTATTCAAACACAAATCTAAAGTAAAACGGATCCGTTATAGTATTGAGAGAAATAACATAAGTATACCATATAAAAGTTATGATTGACAAAAGTTATTTTGCCAAAGTCCTACAATTTTGTCATTATCAAGTATCTCAACAGAAAATCGTCAATTTATATTTCGATGTTGTTACCTCTTCGTCAATATCATGCCTATTCTTTTCCTTGGTACGGCTCTTATTTTTTACGGAATTTACTGCCTCTATTTGATCAGCTAAGGCTGGATTCTTCCCCACTTGCGAAGGCTTCATTTTCTTGACTTTGCCCATGGTAACTATGTTCTGCTATATTTTAATTCTTGAAAACGATTCAAATGGACTCTTAGATCAACAAAATAAAACACGTGAAGCAAATGACAGTGACTGCTCACGGCTGTGACAGTAACATTTTTTTAATGATTTTATTGGCAACTGGATACAAAGTTCGACATGTCTTGTGTGTATAGGCATAGATAAAATAGAGGATAAGCAGTAAGTTGCATTTATGCAAATATGAACCTCAGTAACAGAATAAAAAATATCTGTCTCATTCTAACACGTACCTGTAAAGGGGCATATTTTTTATTCTTGATCTGTTTAATTTTATCAATATACCTACCTGAGTAAGAAGATTTGATTAGTTATAGGTAGGTATTATATTTTGTACATTTTAGGGTTCCGTACCCAAAGGGTAAAACGGACTATTACAAAGATTCCGCTGTCCGTCCGTCCTTCTATCACCAGGATATATCATTCTAAACCCTGTTAGCTAGACAGTTGAAATTTTCACGGATCATGTATTTCTGTTGCCGGCTATAACAACAAATAGGTACTAAAAACAGAAGACAATTATTATTTAAGTTGAAATTCTTATACAAGAAACGTGATATTGTTAATGTTAAAAATATTGTATCGAATCTGAACATTGAAGATATTACAATAATTTTTAAAAATTTTGTCTGTTCGTGATGGACGCAAAAACTACTGAACGGATTTTAAGGGTTTTTTCTACTAGTATGGTTTTGGTCAGACTTAAAATTTTCATCATGTTAGATTGCAATTGGTTAAGTAGAACTGGAGATATCATAACCGATAACGATAACCGACTTTCGCACGGGCGAAACCGCGGGCATAAGCTAGAAGTTTATACAGATTTAGTTTATATGGGCAAAAAATAAATTGTATTTTTAAAGATTTGATTAACAAATTTTTGCGTGTTATTAACTAAATTACGTGAAAAAGTAAGAAAAGCTATAAATTATTCATTAATTTGAGAAATATTTACATTTTTCTTTGGCTTGTCGCGTATGAGCTTTCCGCTGAGTTACGAATTGTTTGGTATTGTTAACGCGGAATGAAACGCAGGACGTTTAAATATAATGTTTTATTATAAAGAAAATTAGGTACAATTTTTATAATGATCACAAAAAATTAAGAAAAGAAAGAAAGATAGCTGAGAATTCACATCAGAAATTCATCTGAGTTACTTTACTGATATGGCATAGCCATTTTAATTAGTATTATCCTATTAAAGAACAAAAAAATAACATCGATTATAATATAATTAATTGCAAACAAAATTTTCTATTGAATAACAATCATAAAATGGTTCTACTTATCATAGAAAGAAAAAAATTATTAATTTTACTTATAAAATTTCTTTCTCTTTACAATTTCTCAGTGGAACGTAACAAAATAGTAAGGCTGTGTTCAGTTTGACTACTAATTTGAACCTAGAAAACGTTATAGAATCTAAACATTAAAATCGACAAAAATAATAATTCTTCATAATAAAAAAAGGAAACAACCCAAACAAACAAACAAAGTAACAATGAAATTATTCTAATTTAAAATATAAAAAAAAAAAAACAAATATAATATTGCACAAATATTGATATATATAAATTCAGTGGAAAATATTTTGGTATAATAATATCCTTTCATGGTATAAAAATTTATGTTCACCTAAATAACAAACAAAATTGACTAATTATTGTAAGTATTGTTTGTTTGATAACTAGGTAAACATATTTTTTTGTATTGTATTGGACAAAATTACCTAATAAGAAAATTTTTAACAAAATTAAAAACAAACTAATTATATTAATTATTATTATATTATTTTTCAAGAGTTTTTCTCTTTCACGACAATATTGTGTCAGTGTTAATGGGTACCTCGTCCCGCAGCCCGCGAGAAAAAAGGTAGCCATTCCCCCTACTATATTTTAGCACGTGTTGTGTTGTTTCCTCGTCCCCTTCCTCTTCTTCTACAAATGTTATGTGGCAGAATGTGTGGTTGTGTGTCTGTCGTGTGATGTGTGTTTGATGACTGTGTGCTATTGATCCTTCTTCTTCCACTTCTTCTTTCCATATCAACCGAAAGTTCTTGCATGTCTGAGACTGTTCGTGAGTTGACTGTGCCTGCTGATCGTTGCGTGATTGTTGGTTGCTGTGTGAATGACGAAAGCATTGTGTCGGGTGTTGACTGTGTGTTAAATGATTCTTGCGTGGATGACTGTTCTTGTATTTGTATTGTTTGTGTGCGTGTAATACCTCTTTCTCTTGGTTTTCCTCTGCATCTTGTTTGTAAATCTGGTGTAACTGGTAGATGTTGTGTGTTAGGTGATTGTTGTGTGGTTTGGTCTTGTGTGTTGTTTACAAAGACGGTATATTATATTATTATACCTTTGTTATTATATTATTATGTATAAGTATACTAATTATTATACAGTTTTACCCCCCCGCGTGCCAGCGGGGGCGGTTATGTCGGGCTTGAACCGACTAAAACCGCACGCCGTCTCGGGTCTACAGACGCCGGGATGTAAGGTTGCCCATAGAGCATATCCCTCGCACCCCGACTGACCCTGGGCCATCTCCGGTTTCGAGATGGCCCCCTCGGGTTTGGGAACCACGGTGTCCCCGTCTTGCCCCGGTTTGGGGGAGGGGTGCTAGTCGCCCCACCGTCGCGGCTTGCTTCTGCTGGGGTGACAGGTGGCCTCACCCGCCACCCCCAGGCCTGCGCTCATGGAGGACGGAGGTCGTTAAGCGACCTCCGGCGCCTGAGTCGCCTGCGACGCGCGGCGAGCAAGTTGCGGGCTCGGCGGTCCGGGAGAGTTCTAAGTCTCTCCCGGGCGCGCTCCGCCATCTCCTTCGCGAGCATTACATGCTCGCAGAAGGAGGTGGCGGCGGCCCACGCGCTCGCGCAATATCATTATACCTACTTTCTATTTAACTTGTAATGAAAATTTTGGAATAAACATAATAAGTAACCAAATGCGTTTGAGCTAGTACACAAAATCATGCCAAATACCTTATAAACGTCCGTTTTTCAATGGAACACGAAAAGTAACACTGCAACCAGACGCTTAATTTGTGCAACTGCAACCATAGATTATTATATATATACTAGAAAAATGCAACTATCAAAACTGACGCTCGAATGTCAAAATGGCGTCCAGTTTTTTTTTTTTTTTTTTTGAAGATTTTTGGCTTGGTTACAAGACTTAATGGCGTCCAGTCAGACTATAGGGAGTTGCTATTTCAAAAAAATATAACATCTTTTTATGTAAAATTTTATAGGAGAGAGCAAATTATGTCGTAACTCAATAGGATTTTCCACCAAGTTCTGTTTTATGCCCCAGAAATAAATTATGTTTTACTATAATGTTGATTTAAAAGAAACTATGTTATTGAAACCTTTTAAAAGTACATATTCCCTTTTTTGAAAATAATAACTACTCCAACACAAATTTTTTTTTTTTTTTAAAAAGCTGTATTTTCAATCATTTAATCATGGCTATTGTGTAGTAGGACATAGTCAATTGATCAATTAACCAAACTATAAAATAAATTTATTAAAAATATAATATCATTCAGGCTTTAATCATACGGATTCTTAAAGCTAATAAAGTCTTTAAAAAATAAAATAAAACTTTTATTATGAAAAGCATTAACTTTTAGAGAAATACCGTATGAACTGGGTAGGACATTGCTAAAAAACATACTGACAAAGAAATAAAAAATTGCCCATATACATTTGGAACACTTTAAAATCTCATGTGAAAAGATTATTTTGTTCTATACTTGCTGCAGTTATTATACCTATCTATTTCAATTTCTTTATTTTCTCGATGACAGTTCTAATTTGATAGTTGTAGTGTGTGTTTAAAGAGATTATTAGGTATTTGAAAAGGTGGGGTGCTTGGTTGGGGACCTCCACGCGGTGCACCCTGGGCAATGGAGACGGCAGCGCCTCTCTCCTAGGGTGGGAGAGACGCTGCCGCCTACGGCCAACTCCGACCGAGGCGAGGACGGCCCTGTTGAGGGCTGTTCGGAAGCTTTCCACGTGTCCCTCTGATTAGCAGATGGCACAGTGGAGAGCAAGTAAGGGGGCCATCTCAAAACCGGAGATGGTCCAGGGTCAGTCGGGGTGCGAGGGATATGCTCTATGGGTAACCTTACACCCCGGCGTCTTAAGACCCGAGACGGCGTGCGGTTTTAGTCGGTGCAAGCCCGACATAACCGCCCCCGCTGGCCGGAGGGGGGAGTATCCGAAGGGATTTCCGCACGAGAAAAAATAAAAAAGGTATTTGAAAAGGTGAAAAAAGGAAAATGATATTTTGATTTTTCCTGGGAAAACGAAAGACGGGCTCATAAATTAATTATCGTAGTTCGAAAGGGCTAATTAAGATCTATCGATATATATTTTTTTATATCGAAATTTTCATTTTTGCAGGCCGAAACATGCCCGGTCTACATTTCTGTTCGCTGAGTTTTTTCACATTATCCATACGTTACGTTGTGTATTTTGTGTTCCTCCGTGTTGATTGCTGCCCAGCTGTCAAATATCAAAATGCCTAAAGGATCTGTTCTGAAACGGCAGGCGAGAGAACTGGTGACCAAGGTTCGTAATTGCTTTGAAGCAGAGTATCAAAATGGTGGCCCGCTATTTCCACTGTCACAAGTGCGAGAGCGTATTGCGACCGCATTAGGAATTAGTGGACCTTCTGTTTACTACCGAAGCTTACAGTACAAGCGGCAATCAGCATGCAGGCAAATAAGCTTCGTGCGCCGAAGAAAAAACGCCAACCACGTCGTGTGACATCGGTTGACAACTTCGACGCTATTCGCCGTCATATTGACTATTACTTACGCAAAGAAATTCCAACACTTAAAAAACTTGTTGTTTCTTTACGTGAATTTGTTCCATAATTTGTTCATTAAGCTTGGTTTTGAAAGAAATTGGATTTTCTTATAAAAATCGGACAAACGCTATGGTTCGCTGCGAATTTTTGAGTGAAGCCAAAAAGATATCAGATTGGTCAAATGTTATTTTCACTGACGAGACTTGGTTAAATGCAAAACACGCAGTATCTAAGAACTGGACTGACGACACCGCCGGTTCCACTGGTTCAGTGCCAATGGATAAAGGTGAACGCCTTATCATAATGCCATGTGGGGTCTACGAAAGGATTCGTGTCAGATGCTTTACTGGCCTTTATATCCAAGAAAACAGTGGACTACCACGAAGAAATGAACGCGGAGATGTACGAAGGATGTTTTAAAGAAATGGTGTAATCTCTGGAAGAACCGTCGATAAATTATTATGGACAACGCAACATATCACTCCAGACAAATTGATAAAATGTACATACATTAATGTGGGGACTAGCACGCCGTTATGAACCGCCAGTCGTGCCTTCTTCGGCACTAACTGGCCACTCATGAAGGAGTGTAGCGCACCATTCACGCGATTTCCTGCAGTCACTCTCCTTTCAATATCTCCACCGTACCTTCCATCCCTTGTGAACAAACTACCCAAGTATACGAACTCTGACACTTGTTCTACACATTCACCTTCAATCATAACATTACATTCAGTCATTTCTTGCTGCCTCTCAAAAACCATAACGTTCGTCTTTCTTGCATTCACTTTCACACCTCTCGCTTTAAAGGCCACATTCATGCTGTTCGCCATTTGCATTTGCATGCAACTCCTGCGCCGATGATGCAAGTATAACTTGGTCATCGGCGTATAGGAGGTACTTAACATGCAGGTCTCTCATCTTTATTCCATATTCACACCTGTTATGGACTGGGATTGTTTTAATCCCGGTTAGGATAGAAACTCAGATTTAAAATGCGTTGACTGGTTGATGACACGTATAATTGCAACGATTACAGAGGTATGAGTGGTGATATTTTGAAATGATGACAATTTGACGTTGAAAGACGCGAAGGTCATAACACAAATTTAACACATTCCCGTGGATTGCTCTTCTTGTCTTATTAGGTGTGAACGGCCGTTGTATGCTTGCATTCAACAGAAATCCGCTAACAAAGTAGAAATCCTGAGAAACATCCTTCGCTAGACGCCGATCGCAGTCCTGATATTAAAAGTTGACAAAGCGACCCGGATTCCACCTCAACGATGGTAGCTCGTCATCTTCTAAACGTTGAGGGAGTTAAGCTTCTGTGAGTTTTGACAGAGTCGTCATTTCACATAACTGCGAAGTAAGCACACCACTCATATAAGTACTTGCGGGTAACAAGGGCCAGCGTCTAACAAGGGCCATGTTTAAAAAATAGTACTTAAAACCGTTGTATTCGTTCTAATGCACGCTCACATGTAAAGGACCAATAGGAAAGCTAGCTTGCGTAGCGACGTCGTCGCATGACGCGCCATCTCGGCAGTAGGCTTACAATTGTCGAACGTCTCTGTACGTGTCGCTTAGTTACAATTTTTGTTTCTTAAGAATTTAGTAAAATTTCCGTTAAATGTTGGTTTAGTGGTGATATTTTAATTGCTGTTTGAAGGTGAGAAATTTTAGCTTTTATTGAAGGTAAGTAAAAGTGTTATTTTCTTGGGTTGGTGTGTTTTATGTTTATTACTTTTAGTGTAAGAGTCTAAATAGAGCCACGTTCTTGGCGGCTAATGAGGGCCGGCCCTTATTAAACTTATCGAATCAATTTTTCCTAGCTTTTAATGCTTGCAAGTTTTATATAATTGGTTATTGTTTATCGAAAGCTAATTACTATTATTAAAACGTAATTTTAGGAAGATGTATCCTACGAGAGCGAGATAAAAAAGGGAGGAAAACAAGTCAGACAAGAAATAAAGTAGAAAGAGATAACAGGAGCAGAATTGAAAACGAAAGACAAAGTAACACTGACACTACGAAGAAACAACGGAAAACGAATCTGAAGAAGAAGGAATATCAGCGACAAGAAGAGATTGACGATCGTTCTAAAGGATGTGGAAAAGGAAAGAAGTTAAAGGAATCTTCAAAGAAAACATCAATGATAATACTGATAAATGGTACTGTTATGCATGTAATGAAGAACGTTTTGAAGATATGCGTCAATGTCCACTGTGCCAAAAATGGCTTCATGAAGCATGTTTGGGGCTTAATAAAAAGGATTCCGATTTTGAATGTTCAATGTGTAATTATGAGACTGAGAAATATAATTTGATCTCAAATGACTTGAAAGCCCTCGATATTTTATTTTATTATTATTCAACTTAGGTAATGTATCTTATAATTAATATACTTACTTGCACCAAAGATTAGTATATTTTCTGTTAGTGTTATTTAATAGTTCCTTTACTATCTGTGATTTATAAGTAGAAGTACAAATTACATGAGTCTATTATGGGCTACTTTTTTTGTATAAATTCCTAACTGATTTTTAATACAGATATGTAGTAAAGTAATTTAAGCAGTGTTCGTACATAATCTTTTGAATTTTATTATTTTACATGTAAAAAACGCATTTTCGAAGAAAAAATATGTTTATTAGTTTTAATAAGTTCCAAGTATGTTTTGTATGGTTTTGAAAGTTAATTTAAAAGTGATTGGTTTTCCAAAAGCTTGTAGCGTCCATGTCGTATGGTCACGGATCTTCATATAAGTAGTTATTATATGAACCTCCGTGGTCATAATAAATATAGAGCAATAGAATATATTTCGAATGTTCGATCATCGACAGATGCCTGTCAGATCGTTATTGTAAAATACATAATACCTATATATTTTTCATTATAAGAAATTGTTATGATAATTGGATAATTGTTGTGATGTGCTAATAAATGATTAGCACATTATTGGAGTTTGTTTCACTAATAGTATCTCAACATTCAATAGACCTTCAAACTCCAAATTGGTGACCCCGACGAATAAAGACAATATTTAAACACTACGGAAATTTTGCAGGCCCCTATATTACATCTGCCGTGGCTAAGACGTGCGTGAGCGACATCGCTCATCCTGAACGAGGACGCTGATTTTGCACCTCGTATAACGCGAGTGCACTGCCTACTACTGCGCAGATCTAGCGAGTTGGTGTAGCGCAACGTTGACGAGTACGAAAGTCGCCGTAAGCCTTCACGTCTAATCTGGATTTCAAGAGGTACCTAAAAAGCTTTTTATTTCGTGCTGGTGATGGAACAATATTAGTACATACGAATAATTACATATTAACGGTAAAAACGTTTTCAACCACGATTTCTATTTGTGTGCACTAAACATTGTAATTCTTATACATAATTAAGGCGAAGTAGCATGCTGTTTTTTTAAAGCGAAGAACATTCTTATTTTAAGGCCCAGATGCAATGTTATAGCAGATTTATTTTTCCAAATAATTTAAGCTTGTTTAATTTTTATTTTTATGATTGAATGTTATTTGTATTTACTTTAAAAATTGAGGACGTTTACATCACGCTCCAATTTTCGACTTCAATCTGAGTTTGCTTCTTTTATTTTCATTGGTGAACATTCCTAATTGATTTTCTCCTGATTTTGGTTGTACGCTATGAGTGATAGTGAGGTTGACGAATATAAACCTGCTTCTACACACGCGTCAGATAATGATCAACCTGATGTCAATATTGGAGCTGGCACTAGTGGTACAGGAAAAATGATTTTTGGCGAGTCCTGCGTTCAGGACTGAAGAAATACAGCGTTTTCCAAGAATATCGCTGATTCTGGAGCGAAAGAGGTATTCTTTACGCGCGCGTGTGCGATGTCGCACGGGGTTGACAAAAAGTGCAAAAATGCAATGAATGATTTTTCAAGACGAATGTAATAATGCATGTACATTCGTTCGGGTTGCCAGAGCCATCTCGTAGAAACTGCTAGTACTTAATAAAAGAAATCAAGCGCTAGGCAACAATTACAATTACAACAGTAGCGATCCACTTTATTTAATTTAGATTAATGTGAATAATATATTATACATATATCAGCGCTCCACCACGTGTATTCATTGAAAGGTTGGAAGAACTTAGGTGTTCATGGGAAGTCACCATTTTCTGATCTTTTGGACGGACCTGCTCTGTCTTGGTTCCGCACCAATAACTCGCCTCCTTTAACTCTTATGAGGACCTACTTAGTGAGCTTAGGGATACTTTTGACATCCCCGATTACGATTATAGGCTACGCAATGAAATAAGACAGCGTACTCAAGCCCGGTCTGAGTCTTTGGTGAATTATATTTGCACAATGCAAGCCATGTTCTCTAGGTTGTCATTTAGAATGCCCAGTGAAGAACAACTGGACATCATCATGCACAATATTAGACCTGACTACATGCAGGAATTAGCCCTCCATGAAGTCAACTCCATTGATGATCTGAGACGGTTGGGTAAGCGCTTGGAGCTGGCGTGTGCAAGGCCTGAAGCATTCAATGAGCCTGTTCTTGACAAATTTGAGATATCTTCCGACTTACACCAGCGGAAGGATAAGAACGCACAAAAGCCGACGAAGCAGGTGTCTGCAGTGGAGACTCCGGCTGCTGTCCACGAACGCAAATGCTTTCGTTGCGGAGACAGTGGTCACACTGCATACGGCTGCACACGGTCCAAAGAAGTGGTGTGTTTCCGGTGTGGTCTCAAAGGAGTCAAGACCCCAGAATGCTCACAATGCTCTAGCCATTCAAAAAACGCGTAGGCCAGGGCCTTGTTAGAAAATCTGAGTGTTACCCTATTTCTGAGTCCTCTTCTGATAAGGTCCTGTTTACTACACGGGATAACGATGTTAGACCATACCTAGTTGTTAAGATTTTGAATTTAAATGTCTTGGGCCTTCTTGATTCTGGTGCCTCCTGCTCTGTGCTAGGAAAAGGGGCGCACCGCACTTTTTTGGAACTCGGGTTTGATCTTGAGAATATCAACCCGACTTTTCGTATTAAAACTGCTGACAGCACTTACTTGCAATGTCGGGGTTGTATTTCTCTGCCTATTGAATACAATTCGGTAATCCGAGTTGTTAAGTTTTATGTTGTTCCAGAAATAACCACTTCTATGATATTTGGTGTGGCAACAGTTTAAGTTAGGTGATAAGTTAACTTCACAAAATATTAGTCTGGATAGCTTTAGTGACAATAATCCTATAGAGGCTAGATATATAGAGAGAATAATCCTATAGGGCCGCTATTAAAAGACACACTCTTAATAGTGGCCTCGAGGACTACAACAATTTGACCTCAAAGCAGAGGTGTGTAATCAACGAGGTCATTACAAAATTTGATTCATTGAATATGGAGAAGGTGGGCTTAGGTCGCACTACGCTAGAACACCATGTCATAGATACTGGGGACAGCAAGCCGATTAAGCAGCGTTACTATCCGCTCCCCACAAACAGAAAGCCCTGGAAGCTGAATTGGACCGGATGCTAGAGATGGGAGTAGTGACCCCGTCTCAATTCGCCTAGAATCCACCAGTGGTTATGGTGGAGAAGGCGAATGGTGATCTCAGACTGTGCTTGGACTCTCGGAAGCTCAACTCAGTATCAAAAAGTGATGCCTATCCGTTGCCGTACATCAATCAAATTCTAGACCATCTGAATAATGCTAAGTACTTAACTTCTATAGATTTGAGTGCGGCCTACTGGCAGATTCCGTTCGACTCTCCCCAGTCCGCCGAGAAAACTGCTTTCACAGTTCCCAGAAGTGGGCTGTTCCATTTCAATGTAATGTGCTTCGGTTTGGTTGGAGCGAGTTCAACCATGCAGCGTATAATGGACCGTCTCTTTGGCCCCGAGTTTGACAATAAGGTATTCGCATTTCAAGACGACATAGTCTGCGTGTCAAGCACCTTTGAGGAGCATGTAGAGCTCTTAAATAGAGTCTATCAGCGACTGAAGGATGCAGGCCTGACCATCAATATGGAAAAATCACACTTTTGTCGGAGTGAATTGAAATACTTGGGGTACTATGTTGACAAGCACGGCCTGCGGACGGACCCGGGTAAAGTTAAGGTCATCCTCAATTATCCCACTCCTACTAACTCTAAGGAAGTGAAGAGGTTTCTTGGAATGCCTGGCTGGTACCGTCGTTTTGTGAATGATTTCTCTCGAATTAGCAAACCCTTATGTAAATTAACATCGAAGAATGTGGAGTTTGTATGGACTCCTGAGACTGAGCAGTCCTTCAACCTACTTAAGTCAGCTCTGGTCTCTGCTCCTATCTTAAAGATGCCTAATTTTGATTTACCTTTCCGTATACTTAGCGATGCGTCTGCTTACTCTGTTGCTGCGGTGCTGACGCAAACTCACGATGGAGTAGAGCACCCTGTCGCGTTTTGCAGCCGTTCTCTCAACAAGAACGAAGTTAATTATAGCACAACCGAGAGGGAGCTTCTGGCCGTGATTTTCGCGTTGGAACAGTTTAGGCAGTATGTAGAGGGACAAAAGTGTACTATAGTCACTGACCATGCCTCATTACTGTGGTTCCATAAGTTAAAAAATCCTTCCGGTCGCCTCGCGCGTTGGAGCATGAGACTAAGCCAATTTGACTTCGACATAGAGCACCGTAAGGGTAAGGATCATGTGGTACCAGACGCTCTGTCGCGTATAAAAATTGATTCTCTCGATGCGATTACTACTAAAGACCCATGGTACATCTACACCATGAATAGTGTACGGAAAACCCTAGCTGTGTTATTACAAAAAACGGAATAAAGTCTGGTTTAATCTCGAACTATGAAGTCTAGGCTTAATCTCAAGACCATGGTTTAAACTTCTTCTTATTACAAAAACTGAATAAACCGTAGACTACTTAGTACCATGATTTAAACCTTGGCTTCAATAACAACCACAGATAACTACAAGTATTGTTCGTTCATTATGACACCAATCGATCGCAACGTTCCATATCCTCCGAAAGCATAAGTTTTCTGAAGTCATTGATAAATAATATTTACTAAGATTGGTGAAAAATATATTTACAACATATATTTTCACTAAATTCAACTTCATGGATAGTAGTTATTCTTTATTTAGTAATAAAATATCACTATCATGCCTTTATTTAGCAATCATTGTTTTAAAATATTGGAAGATCTATGGATGGTAAACGGAACGAAGTTCTCCCGCGTTGTTCGAAGCGAATTACGAAACTTTATACCTACTGTAAGTTGTATGTTGCATAGTAAAGTTAATTATAAAATGGAACACCAGAAGAAAAGGAGATACCGGGTATCCCCGAGGATCCTGAGACAATTCATCCCTAATTAAATGAACAACTCTCATAGCAAAACGTTTGGAAAATCTATACTTCTGCGTAAAAGCTGCCTCAGATAGTTCCACAAAGGGGTTCACTCTAATACGATGTCTGTTAGGTAAGCGTGGTATGTCCAATATCTTCAAAATCCATTTCATCAACTGCGTTAATATTCATTACGAGCAAAAATATGTACGAATAATAACAACCTAGATAATAGAATTCTTAAATTACAACTTTGACGGATGTGATTATTGTGATTACACTTTAAACCAACTTTAAACTAGGGGTCACGCAGGTTTATCTTTAGGCCAAACATAATCTATGGTTTACTCCTAAAACGCTTTTTGTAATATAACTTTATTTAGACCATGGTCTAAAGACGATTTAAACCTGGTTTTACAATTAGATCGTGTTTTGTAATAAGACCGCAGGAAATTACCTAATTTTGATATACGGGATAACCAATTATATCGGTTATCTAAGAACAAATATTCTCTGACTTCAGACTTTGACTGGAAGTTGGTGGTACCCATGGAGGATAGAAGAGCCCTCCTCACCAAGTACCATGACGACACACTTAGTGCCCATGGTGGCGTTTTGAAGACGCACAAAAGGTTAGCCCTATATTATTACTGGCCCAAAATGTTCAATGACATCAAACGTTACGTGGAGGATTGTGAAGTCTGTAAACAGTACAAACCCGTAAACACGTCTCGTCCTGGCCTCATGGGTAGTCCGAAACGCGTGTCGAGGCCATTTGAAGCCATCTCTACATCTAGCAATAGAAATGTACATCTGAATGTGGTCTCCGACTATTTTTGTAAATACGTCATGTTGTGTCCTATCAGGGTTGCAACAGGCGCGATGGTCGCGAGATTCATTGAGAAGAGTGTGTTTCTCGTGCATGGAGTCTGTAAAACTATTTATATGGATAATGGTCCTCAGTTTGTCAGTAAGCAATTTAAAGATCTCTTAACTAAGTATAACGTGCCAAATATTTATTATAACCCTAGGTATCATGCCCAGACAAACCAAGCGGAACGTGCCATCCGAAACGTAGTACAAGCCATCTCTTGCTATGTAAAGACTCAACACAAGAAATGGGACGAATACCTAATTGAACTGCAGTGCACACTCAACACTGCAGTGAGCGAAGCGACTCGTTTCACCCCATTTTTCCTAGTACATGGTAGGGAATTTATTGGGGATGGGGTTCTTTATAGACAGTCGGACATTACGTGCCACCCTCATTCAGTCTCCATTGACGATCCCTCTGCATTCGGTGCCAAGCTGAAGGAACTTCAACGCATTTACGATCAGGTGCGGAAACATTTGAACGTTGCCCACCAGCGTAATGAAAAATATTACAACTTCAGAAAGAGGCATGTAGAGCTGAAAGTGGGACAAATAGTGTATAAACGAACGTTCTACCTGTCGAATAAAGCAAAGAACTTTACCGCTAAGTTAGCCCCTAAGTTCCTGAAATGTGTTGTGACCGCTAAGCGATCCCCATTAGTGTACAAATTGTCAGATTTGGAAGGTAAGGGCCTGGACGAGTACCATATTAAGGATATTCTGAAGTATAAGGAAGAGGATCAGTCAACCCACTCTCCTGTCCCTACCATTAGTAATATTTCGACTACAGGGCAATAGGTCTTTGCTTGCAAAGCTAGTGCCATGTGTGGTCGAAACGTCATAGTTGACGATAGTCATCTCTGTGTATGAACGCGTCCATTGATAGTGGCGCGTTATCGAATCGTCCGTACACCGGATCGAATAATCCTTCCTCATTGACTTCTCAATACTATACAACTATTAAATTGTCTTAGAAGTGTTGGGAATTCTACAGTGAGTGGAGGAAGCATTAGTTTTCTTTGTAAGGCATCTCGACTCTGGTTACTTCGCCTAACCAGTGCAAGAGTCGGTGCTTAGTAAGGTGTATAGATGGATGGTCTCTTAGGTTGTTAATAATTTTGTTTCTCTTGGAATTAATATACTTAGTTTGTTTTGATATTCTTTTTTGTTTCTTTATGGTGTATTCCCTGCGTATCGTGCCCGTAGGAAATACTGTTAAGAAGGGGGGTGGTGTAACAGTAGATTATAAAAAGAGTGTAATTGTAGTTAGCGCCATCTGTGGACACAGTAGCAACTACTGCGAATGCCTCGATGTGGCTGACTGTAGTCGTTGATGCGGCTAATCCACGTCAGGTGGCGTGAGTTATGCGTTATACTCATTTATAGAATTTTCGAGTTGATTATTAGTATGGGGACGATTCTAGCAATATCCAGAATTAATTTCATATTATAAGGATGTTCGCAGTGGCCCTATGATTAATTTTTCATTTTGTTGTTTAAGAAGTCACTAAGAGAGTCCATACTCCATATCTATTGTGTTATAAAGTATTCTATTACCTAGACGCTCGAAAAGTGAGGTTAACTTGTGTGTTTGTACCCAGATTTGAACTGGGTCGTTTGGTCTAGTTACGAACCTTGGAAATCGATTCAGACGGCTGTGACTCTGAGGTTTTCAATATCTGAGGCCTGGGCGTATATATATTGGGAACGCAGATCTCAAGGGACGCTCCGGGATCTGTTCTGCCGGAGCACAACCACTGGGGGCCCCGCGGAGTCTCGGGATCAATAAGGTCAAGCAATCTTTTATTGTAATTGTATTGTATCACTGTTGACCGGCGCAAAGCTGATTGGTTATTACTGAGCGGGACCACTAGGGACTGGCACCGGGTGAGAACCACTCCGTGACTAGCTCCTGTGTACTGAATTGGTCAGCTATCTACATATGAGTGTACCTGTACCTGTGTATTCTATGTTGTATCCTTCTGTATTACTAATTACTATATATCTGTCTGTGTGCTGTAACCTGTCACTACTCTCAAGCTTATCTCTGTGTACCTAAACTTATATTTATCCTTTATTACTATTCTCTATGTATCTCAGTTTCCTCTGAATGTATATATCTCTGTTGTCTCTGTATCGTGGCTTCTAAATATATGTATGCCAACCTGTGAGTGTTTTTTTTCATTGGAGATCAGCTGACCCATTCACCACCTATAACCTCTGAGACAAGGCGCACTGAGATTAAGACCTCATATGCTCACCTGGTCTAGCCGGTGAGTAACCAGGACAGGAAAATTGGTTACAAGTGTCAGTAGTCAATGTAACTGTCAACACTGTATTATTTAAACCATAGATTTACAAAAAAAGATTTACAAAAAAAAACCGCGGTAGTCTAGTGGTATGGGTAATGGACTGCTGAGACGAGGTCTCGGGTTCGATCCCAGGTTTTACCATGGCACACACCAATGACTTTTCGATGCTTTTCGAAGTTATGTGTGTATTTATCGCAGGTTTATAAGTGCCCGGTTAATGGCAATAGGCTCGCCACCTATTACATTGGGACCTAAACATAAACTGGCGAAATGTGGGTGCTAGTACCTCTGCCTACCCCTTCGAGGATATAGGCGTGAGTTTGTTATGTTTATGTTAGATTTACAATCTGTAACGTCAAATCTCATGCGTATACGCTCGCTTGTTGAACGAAAATGTAATAGATAATCCTAGCTCTTTATTTCCTCTATTTTCTGAAACGAATGGTGTATTGTTCATGTTCATGATTTTCAGCATATATAGCATGATACTCAGCATATATATTAGTAATTTGCTTATTACTTTGCGAATTTGAGCTTGGACTGTGAAATGACATATTACAATTTTATTATTTTTAATCTACGTTTTGTTAACTCGCAACCGGCAGATGGAGTTTGGTATTAATAGTTTTTTTTTTCCTGCATATATTTAATTTGTAACAATACGGTCTATCTTTATTTATAGTATAATTGCTATTTATTTAACTTATATATTTATTTATTTACCTAAATTATATATATATATATATATATATATATATATTATTTTATTATTAAATACTAAATGTCTGTTTTAGATTGTAGCAGTGATAGTGATGATTATTTCTCTGCAGATAGTAACACCAGCATCGAAAGTGGACCTTCACTTGGAGATTTTCTCTCAACTCAGTTCTCTGCTGTTCCTAAGAATTTTTACGTTATACACATAAACACTCAAAGCCTTCCGGCTCATTTTCCTGAGATGCTGGCATCTTTTGACTGTACAGGTATTCATGCTATACTTATGTCAGAAACGTGGTTGAAATCATGTTTGCCCTCTTCTGCATATGTTCTACATCGAATATAGTGATACAGTTAAGAACCTAGGGATTTACGTGGACAGTTGCTTAACCTGGGGTCCTCAGTTGCAGGCAATCAGTCGAAAAATGTTTGCGTCCGCGGGGTCCTTCCGTAGGCTACTTAATTTCCTACCGATTGCCACCAAGATTGCGTTAGCACAGTCACTTCTCTTTCCCATCCTTGATTATGCAGATGCCAGCTATCTAGATCTCACTGAAGACCAACTAAATAAGCTTGAGAGACTCCAGAACCTCTGCATAAGATTCATATTTGGTCTTCGCAAATATGATCACGTTTCTGAATATCGAAAAAAGCTCAAGTGGTTACCTATCCGCCTTCGCCGGAATGCTCACATACTCTCCCTATTGTATAGTATACTTTTCAACCCTGCTACTCCTTCTTACCTTAAAAAACGTTTTAATTTTTTGAGCGATACACATTGTAAGTTCTTGAGATCGGCAGAGAATTTAAGATTTAAAATGCCGGGGCATTCTACAACTTTCACAGACAAATCCTTTTCCGTTCAAGTGGTTCGTTTGTGGAATGCTCTGCCGGTAGTTATTAGACGCGCACAATCCTTAACGGTTTTTAAAAAATCCGTTAGCGATCACTATCTGCGAGACATTGGCTATATCTAGACATTGGATACTCCTTATATCATAGATATATATATATATATATATATAGTGTATATATATGTAGTGTATTGCGAATATATATGTATATTGTGTAATTGTAATTTTATGTATGTATATGTTGGTGCATGTGTACATATTTATAAGTAAGTATTTGTATAGTTTAAAATAATGTTCGTTTGGCAATGATCTAAACTGTAGGTACCTATATTTAGATACCTAAATTGATCAAGTACACCACACTACCCAAATACAAATTCCGATTCTAATACTCCATCCAATGGTTGCCTGTAAGAGATTGCCACAGTGCGATAAGGCCGCCAATTGTATTTACCATAGTGTAATATGTGTATTTCTTTCATCTTATTCTTGGTGTACAATAAAGAGATACTACTACTACTACTACTCAATTTTCTTTCGATCGACTAACTGCATCGCATCCCTAGTATTGACAATATCTAATATTTGTATCCCGATTCCGATTCACTGGTTCGGACCGCTGTGGTGGCGAAATGAAACCCTTCCCCATCACCGTCGGAGTACACCAAGATAGTCTGTTTTTGTTCATCGTGGTATTAGACGTTTTGACGGACAGCATCAGAAACTCATACGACAAGCCTCCACGTCTGCGCAAGTATACTGATGATATCGCACTGGTGGATGCAGACAGGTGCAAATTGGTGCGACGTGTGAAAACGTGGAAAGAGGAGCTTGAGAACGGTGCCCTGAAGGTAAATGTGACGAAGTCTGAGTTTATGGCGTTAAACTCCACAGATCCTACACCCGTCCGCATAAGCGATGAATTAGTCGCGCACACCAACCAGGTTTATTACCTAGGATCTGTAATCCCCCCACTTGACTGGCTAGGCTGAAGGGGCAGGTCTATAAAACCATCATCAGGCCTGTCCTCCTACATGACGGCGAAGCATAGCCGTTACTAGAGCGACACAAGCAGGAGCTGCGTGTCACGGAGATGAACATGCTTTGGTGGATTTATCGTGTGAGGAACTCTCACATCTGTGGCAGCCTTGATGTCCATAACATCGCAAATACAATGCAGGAGAGTCGCCTTCGCTGGTGCGGCGACCGCTAGGCTGAGTGGGTAACAAATATTTGTCCATTCTGCCCCCACCAGACCCGGGTAGGATTTGGATCTACCTCTCGATCCAAAAAGTACTGGCTTGGCGTCGTAGAGACGTGCCAATGGTCTCATTATCATGGATGCTCAAGACCGTGCGAAGTGTAGAAGTAAAAGCCGGAAAGTGGACCACGGACTCTGAGGTGAAGACCTTGGATATGATCGAAACTAACACAAGACTGATGATGATGATGATAACTACCGCTTCGGAAAAAATAGATTCGATTTTAGATCTAGATAATATTGACGTTTACGAAAAACCCTCCATAGTAATCCAATTTCGGTTTGATTGCGTTCAGGGGTCAGCAAGTGCATAGCCGGGCAGGGGGATTGTGGTCGCAGCACTAGTGGGACCAGTGGATGTCACGCGTTGCTGCGACGACAATCCTCTTCTGATGAGGCCGTCAAGCTGAGTGCCACCATTGTTAACATGGTACGTGTATGTAATGGTGACCCTCTTTTCTGAGACTTTACCTTTAGCTTACCATCAGGCGAAGTGAAGTCAAATTAACGTGTCCTAAATGTAAAAAAAAAACAAAAAAAAATCAATTTTTTTTATAAAAGCTGCCAAAATTAATTTGTTTTCATTTTTTTTCAAATTCTTTCCTGTTCTTTTTTTTCAGTATTCATAGCATTTTTTCGATATTTCGAAATTTTAGATGTTACTACTCTTTTTTTATCGTGCGGAAATCCCTCCTGATGCTAAACTGACCAATGAGGCCCCGGGGGCCCGCCTCGTCACCTCCCACGCGGGTCTTTTGGGGGCACTGCGCGCCCCTGCGTGCCTCCACAAAAAAAGCACTAAATAAGCACAAATACTGTAACGGGCTACCGAAGTAATAAAAAATAAATAAATTATATAACAATATGATTTTATATTAGAGAGTCATCTAGTGGCCGGAGATGCGAAATTCATAATTCGATTGAACGGGAAGAGGATTGAATTAGTTGAGTAATTCCGACATAGGTGGCGGTAAATTATATGAAATTATCGGTCGCCAGAAAAGAGAAATAATTACGGAAAACTAATTAAAAATAGTGTCTAATATGGTAAATTATAGTTGTGAATATATGTATATGTATATATAAATGTATTTATGTATAAATATTAATCGTTGTGGGAAAATAATATTTATAATTGTATCGATTATAGTGAAATTTGATTATCAATATAATGTTACATGGCAACTATTTGGTTTAGGATAGTCGTTTAGGTATTATTTATCTAGAGAAAATTTAATACAAAGTTTAATCAATAATACCTAAGTAAAAGGAAACATTTAAATAATATCACTAATAATTATATGGATTCTTCTAATGATGAGATAGTATTATTTGAAACGCAAAAATGCCGGAAGATATATTTCGTATTTTGGAAAGAAATATGAATTATTTAGTTTACATGTGAATTTGGACAGGAATAATGCAATTAAAAAAGTTATCAGGATTAATCAAGGGGTGAGGATAAAATCTTGAGGAATTAGAATGTCATAGAGGTTAATAATGATTATAATTGGATGGGTAATTGGTTAAGGCAGGTTAAAAAAAGGAGACTACAACGCCTCCGGGTGGGAGAATTAGGAATTAATTAGGCTTTGGCGGACTAAAGGGTTTAATAAGATATATACAGAATTACTTGGGTATATCGTTCGTAATTATTGAAATCCCTTGTTGAAGAGATTAGAGAAGAGACCGATATTCTTAGCAATCCATGGATTCTCCGTGCGGGTGCCGGGTCCATCGCGTTGCTGAGTTGGGAACTCGGGACAGTGCCTGGGACTTGCGACCCAAGTGTAGGTTTAGAAGGGGCCCCTTTTGTTGATGTTCATCAACACTCACCTTCACTACCCAAGTTCCCCTCCCTGCCTAACCAAATTTGATACGAACCTACTAGTGCCGTTTTAGACATTCGTCCTAGTAATGAGCTTATTGTAGCTCTCGATAGGCCTAGATCTTTAAGTAGGTTATAGAGAGATTTTGCTGGTATACCTCTCGCTCCCACTTCCACTGCATACAAATTAACCACGTAACCGTTTTGATTAATTCGTTTGTGAGAGTATTTATATTTCTTTATTGTGTGGTCCTTCGGTATATTTGTTTCCCACGGTACAGTAAGTTCCACAAGAACCACATGTTTTAACCTCTTAGAATATAGGAATATGTCAGGTCTAGATGACGAAACCCCAACATCCTCCGGAATTTTATAGTGCTTTTCATACGTGTCGATTAGGAGAGTCCAATCTGGGGCAGTATCTAAGATTGAATAAGGTTTGTTCCTGGATGTTATGGATGAACCTTCAGACACAAAGTTGATATGACGTCTGTTAGTAGTCAATCCTTTTTGGGCTCTAGCTACTGCCAGACTCATTGCTTCACGTATGATGATAAGCACCTTATCGTGGCGGCGTGAGTAATGGCCTCTATCGAGAAGCACCCTACATCCTACTAATATGTGTCTAGCCGTCCCCATTGCCTCACCACAAGTATAACATTGTTTTTCTGTGGCCTTCCCCCACCTTACCAGATTACTCTGGTCTGGGAGGGTCATCTGAAAGGCGTTAAGATAAAATTTTAACAGGGCCGGCGACCAGTCATAGATCAAGGTGCGCCACTTTAAGGCCATCGGTATGCAGAACTCTCCCATTGTCAACCATTCATTTTGGATTTCCAAATTCATCGCGTGCACTCGATATTTATCATTTTCGTCTTGTTTTAGAAAGGACTTAAGTATATCCTGGTCCCTTTCTGGCTCTCGTACTCCCAACCCCACTCTGTTCGACTGGGCCCCTATCATAAATCGTTTATGGAATAGGAGTCTAGATTCAAGCTCGGACGCGTTATTATCTTTCGGGAGTGCCCTGATTGTGACATCTTGGGATTTACCTAAGATGTGGGCTTTGGTAACTCTAAGATGTTTATAGAGCTCCGATGGTTTCTTAAGTTTCATCCCAAAATTATTTTGATCCCTAAATAGAGCAGAGGAATCAGCAGAGTGCGCTAGTCCAAACCACGATTTTAGCGATTTTATGACAGTTGCATCTATTTTCGCCAGTAAGGTTTTACCGAATTCATACACCAGAAAAGGCCAAGTCAGACGTGATGTTAAGTAGTTGTCATATATCCAAGCTTTTTTGATATTGTTTAGTGGTATGTGATCTATCTTATTTAGGTCATTTATAAACGTATCGACAACTTCATCTAAGGATGGTGTGCGTCCTTTATAGTCTATCTTTCTCCCAAGAAATTTAAATGGCACCGATTCAGCGACTATGGAAACTGGTTTACCCCCAATGAAGAGTCCCGGGTCGTAAGAGGTAAATTTGGTGTCCCTTCTACCCAGACATAGACAGTGACACTTACTGGGCTTCGTCCTCAGTCCATTTGTCCACGAACAGAACTCATCGACTTCCTTTAATAGTTCCTGACATTGTTTTGGATTGCGCGTCAGTATTGCGAGATCGTCAGCAAAAGCTAAGATGGACTCTGAGTATATGTTATTTACTTTAAACCGATAACCCCATTTCTTTTCGTGACGTATTAACTTGGTAATTAAGATATTAATTACTATGTTAAATGCTATTGGTGACAAGCAGCATCCCTGAAACAGTCCCACATTATACCGTAATGGTCCTGTGTGTACTTCTTGGAAGCTTATAGCAAATTTTAGCTGGGAGTAATACGACTCGATTATCTTTATGACCACGGGCGGAAAGTTATACCATTGCAACGCGTATACCATAAGGTAATGTGGAATTGAGCCAAATGCATTTTCTAGGTCTATCCAACATAGCGTTATCTGTCTTTCGTATTTTCTGGCATCTTTTAAGCTTTCCGCTAACAGACTATTGTGTTCCAGACAACCAGAAATGCCGGGTAAAAAACCCTTTCTGGTGGTTAAGTTAGGAAATACCTATTGTTAATCATAAAATGACACATTTTTGTTTGTAGAATTGAGAAAAATATTTTTGAAATTGTGTTAGTTAGTGCTATCGGTCTAGTATCTTTAGGATGGGTCACTTCATGTTTTTTTGGAATGAGAACGAAAACCGCTTCGCCAAATGCGACTGGTATATTCTTTTCTGACCAGATTTTACTGAATATATTTGTGAGATGTTTACGAACTGTTGGACATTTTTTATACACTATATATGGAACCAATCAATAAATACTTATAATTATGCGTGGCCATTGCAAAAAGTAGAAATTTATGTTATTTAGGGAATTTGATTTGTGCGGTTGGCACTATGGGGCTACTGCTGATTGGCTAAGGACATAGGACAGGGGCGCGGGTGGCGGGGGGATAAATACGGAAGGCGCGCAAAAAACTTTCACTTTTTTGGGGATCTCGTCAGGGGTGGAGGTGACGTCGTATATTTCTGGTGAGACTGTATTTTTAGAGCATTTAGTGGGACTTAGTTGTGATATTTGTATTGGGGTTCGCGCGTTTCTTGTTTGAGGAGATGTTTTGATTTGGGAAATAACAATTCGCGGAAATAGTGGTTAACATATAGTTATTTGAATTGCAGGGATCGCCATTTTGTAAAATTGAATTTGGTTCATTTTTGGTTGTATAATGGGGTTGTTGGGTGTAGTATATTTGCATAATAATAAGTAAAAGGTAAATTACATTTCGGGGGCGCGATCGAGATAATTTAGGACCTTTACGTGAATGAAGACTCCTTACATTGGACAAAAGTAATATGCGCAATGCAATATACATGTGTATTGCTGATGTCTTGCGCTGTTGAGTCTGGCAGTGCACTCGTAAAGTAAATGCTTTCGTTTTATCATCTTTATTATGTTAGAAGTAGGAAGTAGGGCTGCGGCGTGCTTAGCTAGTTGTCCCGTAGGAAACCCAAGGCGATGTGCTTTGGTTATGGAGGGATACCTAACGGTGATAACGACTCCATATCCCTCTGATAATTCGCTAGTAGCCAATAACTTTTGAAGCGAGCGGCAATCCGATTTTTCCTGGAAACAGGATCGGATAAGCTTCCTGGATGTGGGTGACTGTTCGTTCTGTGATAGGTAAGTACCGTCGAAGTGGAACCGTCCTTTTGGGCCCGGATCAGAACTTACGGAGCTCGCAGTTCAGTCTTATATATTTATTTATATATACACTAACTAATATCTCGTTAGGGTTTCAGTTCACATCCCTGAGCCTCGGCTCGTGGACTGAGACAAGCACACCGTGGTAGGAATTACACAAAGTCAAGCTTCACGAACTTGTTCCCAAACTCAGTTAGAAAAAGGAACATAATTCACTACACGATTAAAGTAAAATACAATGGGTTTTGATAAATAAATACAGGGATTAGTTTCTGTAGGTAGATAGGAAGGTACACACATTGTTTCGTGGAAATCTTAAGCGTCACAACGAACGTAGGAAATCTAGTCTATTTCAAAGTCTGCGCAATAATATTATTAATATCATATTTTATATCGATCTATAGGCCATATGAACTATCCGATGGTATGTAGGTAAGCTACTATTGCTGTAGGTCACTTAAGAATGGTGATACAGTGTGTAAAATTGTGGAAGTGAATCCTTACAGTGAAATTCTAGTGATTCTTTTAAGAAGTGTTGATTGTGTACAGAGCTTGGTTATAAAGAATTAAAAGGTAACCACACCCAAGACTTAATAATATTTACACAAAAAAACCTAGGTAATAACATCTACGATATCTGCTAATAACTGATTGACGAAGAGTGATAATATTTATAATTAAATTCAGTGTTATCTCTCATTGCATGTGTCCGAATCAGGGTTCAAAGAGCCATCTCACGGTAGTTGGGAACCTTATCCAAGTGGATACTGCTCGAATCTAGAACCCCGGGAGTGTAATTCCTGTATACTAAAGCCCTTTATCATGGGTCAGTTATACCAATTCGATTATGTGATCAGAGAGTGTATTATATCTTACAATAAACCTTTGAAACCATATCATTCTGAAGTGAATTGGTTACTAGTACCATTTATGGGATTACACAATATATGTTAATATCCGAGCTGTGTACAGACTCAATTTATCGTTTAACATTCTAAAAAACAAGTGAAGTATCACACCAAAAACCATGTTATTCGTGAACAGTATTTAAAGCGGCTTGAGCGAGGGGCGCTGTAGTTTGCTACAAAAGCTAGCGTAATCAAAATATTGCGACAGTAGGAAAAGAATACTCCTCTGTTAGTTTCGTAATAAAACAGTTTGTGTTAACATCCGAGCTGAGTACAGACTCAATTTATCGTCTAACATTTTAAAAACAAGTGAAGTATCACACCAAAAACCATGTTATTCGTGAACAGTATTTAAAGCGGCTTAAGCGGGGCGCTGTAAGTTACTACGGAAGCTATTATAATCAAAACATTCAAAACATTATGGTAGTAAGATATGTATGTTCTTCTGTCAGGTTCATACTCTGAGTAGAGTGTGGGGAATTTTATTTACCGGATGTCTCGGTTTATTAGGGGGAAGATATTATGAGAATCTTCCAATACCTATTTAGACATAGGAAGGACTGCGATATATACGATACGAGTGGCAGAGTCCTACTGTGACTGGCGTGTAAAGGGGCCAGCGCCTTCGGGGAGCAAAACTCAAAATACCTGAGTAGGTACTTTTGTATAGGAAAGTAATAGTTTTAATGAGCAGCACCTTGGGTAGAAAACCTCAGAATAAGTAGGTACCTTTGTGTAGGAAAGCGAGCATCAATAAAGTAGTAGTCTAATTGAAGTTATTAAAAACATCTAGATATAACCTACATATTCTTGTCGTTCCAAGTACTAGTTTAAAGGAGTAAGCATTATAGGAAGAAGAATTAGTAAGTTCTAATTCAATTGATATTACTAAAATGAAATCGTTATGAAAGAAGTAGTGAATGATTAAAGCGGTGAACTGCAGATACCTACATAGTTGCAAATAGTTATGGGTATTTAAATAAACGAGGTAAATGACCGGAATGCTTCAGTTCCTAATAGATACTTTCTAGTATAGGTTATTTCCATCCGCTCCTATAAAAGTCACTAAAAGATATTACAGAGATTATAGAGAGAGGAACTTGTTTATTACATGTTAAATTGAGACGAATGGATTAGTATAGGTTATTTCCATCCGCTCCCATAAAAGTCACTAAAAGATATTACAGAGATTATAGAGAGAGGAACTTGTTTATTACATGTTAAATTGAGGCGAATGGATTAGTATAGGTTATTTCCATCCGCTCCTATAAAAGTCACTAAAAGTTATTACAGAGATTATAGAGAGAGGAACTTGTTTAGTAAATGTTAAATTGAGGCGAATGGATTAGTATAGGTTATTTCATCCGCTCCCATAAAAGTCACTAAAAGATATTACAGAGATTATAGAGAGAGGAACTTGTTTATTACATGTTAAATTGAAGCGAATGCGTTAATAAAGGTTATTTCTATCCGCTCCCATAAAAGCCACAAAAGGGTATTATAGAGATTATGGAGGAAGGACTTTGTTTGTTGCATGTTAGATTGAGGCGAATGGATTAGTGTAGGTTATTTCCATCCGCTCCCGTCAAAGCCACTGAGGACATTAGGTTAATCCGGAAGGAATTCGTGTAGGTATAATTGGATTCGAGGGATTGTTAGTAAATATGGAAGGAGTAAGGTTCTAATTTTGGATTATTTGAATGAGACTTTTGTTGATTATTTAAGGAAGTACTTATGTTCATTCACGTAATGCAAGATTATGAACTACCAGAGACTATAGGGCTTAGGAAGGCTTATTTGGTTATTTCATGGGTTAATATAGTATCATTAGAAGTTTGTGTAGATTGGATAGGAATGAAATAGGTACGTAATGGTTAGGTTGGAAGGTAGGTTGTAAGGAAAGCTGTTGAAAGGAATTGATGAATCTATATGATAATGTTTCGAACAAAATAGGTTTAAAGTTTTAATGTGGAAAAGTAAATTAATTGGGGTTTGCGATTATATATAGTTGGAATTAGGTTATCGTAGGTTTAAATAGGAGTCAGCATTCTTCACCTTTATAGAACTAGGGATAGTAGGTATCATGATAAGGGTTCCTTTTAACCACTAGATTGATCACAGGCCAAGGTTATTAGAAATAAGTACAAATATTCAGTGAGTTTAAGTAGGTTAGTGATTTATTTGAATGAATAATACATGACAACAAGTAGGTGGAATAGGAATTAGGATAGCTGTAAGAGAGGAGTGAATGAGTGGTAAGTATAGGTAGTTATCTAGGGTAGGGAATGTGAAGAAGGATTGAGTGAAAGAGTTGGTTTCGAAGTAGTAGGAGTAGTAGGGTACAATAAAAAAAAAAAAAAAACAAGGGACGGGTATCTGAAAGTGAGGGGGGGGGGGTACAATACCAATTCCAGCCAGATCCACTCAGCCGTTAGAGCGTGATTAGTAAAAAACATCTAAATATCTTCAAAACTTTCACGTTTATATAATTAGTAGGATTAGTAGGATAGTAGGATAGAAGGCATTTTCATGAGATCTATTTGAGATTTGGATTAAGCTTCAAAAATACCTACAAAAAAAAGTTTAACACAGGTAAATAAATAAAAGTTAGTAACTTGACATGCCAAATAAAATATAATTTAGATACAATTGTCTACATCGGTACTTATAGTTATCCGCTAGGCTTAATAATTGTATGCTTCAATTCTGTCAATAATATCTCTCACATTTGAGTTAATTAAATCGATTCCGTTTTGGATAGCGTTTCCTATGTTGGATTGAATAGCCCTGATTATGATATTATCAAAGATTCTCACGAAGACACCAATTACAGGGTTAACTAACCAGTCAGTCAGGATGTTGCCAGTGAAACGAACACGGAGACGTCTGTAAAGAACATATATTTTAGACATTATGTAAAAATATTTTAGAACTACAATGAGCTACATTCCTTCCAGATTTAATGTAGTAAACTTTGCTACGGACGTATAGCCCCCAAGGGCAACGACCTACGATGACAGGGCTCACTAACTCTGTGGTGTGGCCGTTAGTGGCTTCTACTGCTACTCCGCTTTCTGCAACGTTTAGGCCTAGATTGTGCTGTGTAAAAATGTCCTAGAATATGTATTTAAGGTCAACATAATTATTATGTTACAGTCAAACCGACTATCGACAATGGGCATGAAACAATTTTAGCGGAAAGATGCACCAGGCGCCAAAGAGACTCCACATCAGGGTCCATAGTTTGTAACTTTAGGGACTTTTATAGTAACATATTATAAATTGTAATCCAAACGACGCACGAATATACAAGAACAGGCCTTGGCTGCCTCTCATGTCATTACATGGCTTTGGCTGTACTCTCAACAATTAGAAATAAAATACCTAAAATAAAGTACTGGTTTTTCTAAATCGTAACTAGTAATCTGCCACAGTACTAAAATATTTAAAGTCATTTTAACTTGGAAGCGTTACATACTAATCCCTACCTTTTTGCTTTTTTGTATTGGTCACGTCAATATGACTTTACCTCGCCTTATGGTAAGCTCAAGGTAAAGTCTCAAAAATGAGGGTCACCATAATAGACACCGATAATGTTACAATGGTGGCTCTCAGCTTGACGGCTATCAGATGCTTTTTCACGCCCCGTTTAAAGGACCGGGGACTGTAGGAAGAAGAATGTGGGGGTGTGTGTTGGGTAACCTCCTCGAGTGTCGCTCCGATTCCGATCCCGCTGCAGTCCGGGGGGAACGGAATCGGAGCGGCCGGTACACCCTGGGCGGCGGTCAATGGCTTCCCCTTCACCCCTTCATAGGGTTGGCATTGATCGTCGGCCAATACCCATCGTGGCGGGAACACATCGCTCTCCGTACTCCTCTGCTTTCAGAGGAGACAGGATGAGCGATGCTGTTAGTGGTGAGATGGCCCAGGGTCAGTCGGGGTGCGAGGGATATGCTCTATGGGTAACCTTACACCCCGGCGTCTGAAGACCCGAGACGGCGTGCGGTTTTAGTCGGTGCAAGCCCGACATAACCGCCCCCGCTGGCCGGCGGGGGGGGGGTATCCGAAGGGATTTCCGCACGATAAAAAAAAATAAAAAATAAAAAAAAAAAAAAGGGTGTTACCTCAGCGTTGGACGTGTTGTCCTGTATAGGAAAAGGGAGGGTGGACCTAACTGGAAGAGCTCATCGGAACACTCGCCATGGTAGAGGCGGTAAAATACTGCCAAGGAGGCAATATCTCTACGCCCTTGCAGTTGGGCTCAAGGCCGTTGATGACCTCAGGACTCCCAATAATGCGGAATGCAAACTGTCGAGAGCACTGCAACCTGTCGAGAGCATCTAATAAGTGAACTAAGCAGAGCCATCCCAGAAATGAGAGCAGTATTCCACGCCAGAACGAATTTGTGTCTTGTATAGAAAACAAGGCTGCTCCGGCGTGAAAAACCGTCTCACCTTGTTCAAGACTCCGAGTTTACTCGAGGCTGTTTTGACGATGCTCTCGATGTAGTTTTTGTTGTTCAGTTTGCAGCGAACATCCATACGTAAAACGTATGTGTAAACGCACATGCCTGAGTCTTTCTGGCATTGAACTCGACCAGGTTTAGCCCCATTAAGAAATGTGACTCAGGAACTGGCCATGTACCTACGAACACCTCTATGCTTCTAAAATAGGCTAATCTTCCAATATGTTCAATTGGTTGAATAGATATTTCAATATATTGGGCGTTGACTCGCCCACGCAGGGCACTCCACCAACGTGTGGAGCGCCGTGTCTTCGCCAGGATCCTCGCAGTGCTGGTACTGCGGCGTTGTCTCCCGGTGGATGCGCCACAGATACTTACCGAAACACCCGTGTCCGGTAACCATCTGGCACATCCGGTAGGAGAGGTCCCCATGGTCCCTCCCCAACCACTCCTTCATGATCGGTCTCACCACCGCAATGGTGGATTCCCCCCACCTTGGGTCTCCATGGGTCACCATGTCTCCCTGAGTTCCTGGCGGAGCAGGGACGGCTGAGCCCTGATTTCTCGGGACTTCGGCCTATAGCCCCGCTCCAGCGCCTCCTTGCGCCACTGGTCCAGCAGCGCAAGGGCTCTCGCTTCCAGGTCCCATGGAGGGGTCCCGGCTAGGAGACATGCCGCCTCGACGGAGATCGTGCGATTCCCCCTGATGACTCTGACGGCCATCGCCTTTAACGGGCTGTTTAGAACAGCCACGTTGCGGGCCGCCAGAGTCTCCGCCCATACAGGGGCCCCGTGTAGGGCCATGCTTCGCACGATCCCCAGGTACAGTCTCCTAGTGGGGGACATTGGAGATATTAAAAAAAAATACTTGGGTTATGTTAAACGAACGATTCTGACACACTGATGTCTATATTACCTACTAATTCTGAAAACAAAAAAATTTAAGTCTAATCCTTTTGTCTGTTCATCTGTTTGTTTGCGGTGAACGCAAAAACTACTAAAGGGATAATGATACGATTTTTCCTATTAGAAAGGTTTTGGTCAGACTTAAAATCTGTCGCATGTTTGATTGCAATAGGGTATTGTACTACTGCTAAAAAATAGTTCTGTATTATGTATTACAACATAAAAATGCAGATTGCATCAATACTATTATTTTTGAGAACTGTTTTATTTACGAAAGAAATCGATATTAAAGTTTGATTTAAAAAAGAACGCGCCATGACGGATCCCGTGACATGTGACGTCACACCAAAGTAAACAGTAAACGTGCTTTAACGTTTATATATTTATTGAAATTAGTTGCAAAAATAATGGTTTATTATGAGATATATCACAAAAGTGAAACATTATTAGTAAATAATAATTGAACTAGTCGATTAACACTAGGAAATGCAGACAGCCTGTATTGAAAAACTGTTTACTTATGTGTGACGTCACAGAGCGTTTATAAGCACGTGATCAACTCTCAAAAAAGTGAGATTTTAATCTTGATTCTTTAACAAAAAAGAAACTTATTTTATATTGAAAATTAATAAAATATGTTTTTACGGTACATTTTATTAGGATGATAACAATTCGTACAATATTTTAAATATAGTCAAAATGCCTATTGGTGTAGTAGAACCGGAGATATGACCAAAAAAACTATTACCGTACTCCGCGCGGGTAGAGCCGCGAGCATGAGCTAACTTAAAATATTTTTGTCGCATACACTGAGATATAGATTATAATCGCGGTTGGCGGTAAAAATAAAAGGCAGAAATCAAAAAATATAACTGGCGAAATTTGAGTTTATACACTTCTGCCTAGGTTTCTCTACTATCTACTCTTAAAATAGACTAGGTACACACACATAGGGAAATACAAAACACCGACAATATTTTGAAGTAAGCTAAACCTATGTATTCATTAAGAACAATTTTATAATTACCCGATATCAGTAAGGTTGAACTCTTGAAGATGAATCTCGTCATTGTTGAAGTCAATGAGCACATCGAAGACAATGTCGAAACGATTGAGCGAGCCGATGATTCCGCCCGTAGGTCCAATATTCATCACTTGCACCAGGTATCTGTAGATGATCTAGAAAGAGATTAAAATTTGTAGTTAGTTATATAACTGAGCTACCTGGCCCCGTCCTAGATATTCGAAATTCTCCGATTTATTATCCGTCTTGGGACGGCGACCGTAATTGTTGTGAACTTCGGAAAAAAGGAATGACGTAACAATCATTTTTAAACATTATTTTAGAATACTCCGCCACATTAATCATTTTCTTAAAGCAATTAGAATGCTCACTTTTCCTATAGTACTAGATATAATATATATATATATATATATATATATATATATATATATATCTAGTACTATAGGACTCTAGTATATATATATATATATATATTATACATTATAGATATATATATCGGAAAAGTGAACATCCAGGACGGGACTTGAACCCACGACCAGTCCCTTACAGGAAGAATACTCTGACCAAGTGAGCTACCTGGATACGTCCTAGATATTCGAAATTCTCCGATATACACCAAGATTTTATAGTCGTTTTGGACCCGAAAGGGGGTTACTCGGAATAATCTATGGTAGCATTTTGAGATGTCCCAATTGCTATAACGGTTGGCTTTTCTATAATCTTCTTCACTCGTGCGAATAGAAACATTATTAGCGCTTCGGTAATTCATTGAGTTTTTAATCAGTAGTGGCGTTAGGGTAGGGCGCGGTTGGGCGGCCGCCCAGGGCGCCGGACATAAAAGGACGCCGCAGGCGCCCCTTTATTTCCTCTCGCTCATTGAGCGAGGCCTACTTACTCGTAAATTCCCTAAATTTTGCGAAAAAATCGTTATGTTGGCAACACTAGAATGGAACCCAGTGTTCAAATCGGAGCACTGCACTGCGTGCATTTAATTTTACCGGGAATCCCCGACCATCGAGAAAAACATTATCTATCTCTTCTTTACGTTTAAATTCTCTAATTTAAACGTAAAAAAGAGTTAATGTTATTTTTGACGAAGCGGAACACACTCAGCTCATTGTCATTTAAAAATTCAAAATTTGTGATTGAATTTTTCAACTGTCTTTTGGACACTACATTAATTTCAGTTAATTGAACAGTTAAATGAGTACCTACTCGGAATATTGGTCTTTTTTGTACAATATAAAACAGATTCCGGAAAAACCTGACTGACCGGAACTGTAGACTGTAAATCAGATATAAATGGGTGTATGGTGTGATGAACAGAGATCGGAATAGGTAGAGTATATTTACCTAAAGTTCGCGGAAGGAAGTAACAGAGTTGATAATTCCTCTAAAATGCCGGAACCGTAAATATGAAGATTAAATCCCGGTATTTAAGAAACAGCAAATTACTTATTGCGCTTTGAATACATTGGAACTAAATTATTATATTGAAGAATATCATTATATTTTTAGAGTTCCGTACTAAAAGTGTTAAATTAAAAATCTTTGTTTGTTCTCCTGTTATTTACCTGATTATATTGTAATAAAACTGAAAATGTAGAAAAAATAATGGTCATCTATTTCAATTCTCTACAGAAAAAAGATATCAATCCTGGCTCCGCCACTGACGATAATGATGATGTTATGATGTTTCCGATTGAAATTTTATTAAAATAATAAAATATAATAACAACGACGATTATAATAAAAATCTACCTACTTGTTAATTGTATTACGAGCATTTGCATTTTTGCCCAATAGACGGCACGACGGCAAAAACAGAGTTATTTTGTTCTAAATTCTTGAAAAATGTATAAAATTTTATTATGGTTCTATGTTAAGTTTAAGAAGTAAAAGTTAAGTTAAAGTTTTGTATGTAAATATATGTGTATTGCTTTGATTGGATTTTTTTTTAAATGTTTTCCTCTTTTATAAGCATCGTCATTTTCCTAACCATTTCTCAATTACATCGGGGTCGACTTAAATATCAGTATTTTACATAAAGCAACTCCCAACAGACCTTCATAACCCAGTATTTAACGAGTATGATTCTTAGTTAGGCCAGCTTTTGTGAGACTTTTCTTAATGACTATCCTAATCTACCTAACCCATCCACGTATCAAATGAGGCAAGCATTGCATAACCTTTGAGACCCTTTTTATTACAATATAATCAGGTAAATAACAGGAGAAAAAACAAAGATTTTTAATTTAACACTTTTAGTACGGAACTCTAAAAATATAATGATATTCTTCAATATAATAATTTAGTTCAAATGTATTCAAAGCGCAATAAGAAATTTGCCGTTTCTTAAATCCTGGGATTTAATCTTCATATTTACGATTCCGGCATTTTAGAGGAGGTATTATCAACTCTATGTTACTTCCTTCCGCGAACTTTAGGTAAATATACTCTACCTATTCCGATCTCTGGTGATGAACTGATGAACTCATAAGTCTGAAATCTTTTTTGCCTGATCAGAATGTGGCTACCCCTGTTTTTGTTTTAAATTTTATCAAAGATCGCAACTTACAAGAACTGTATCCAAATGTATGGATAGCAATGCGCATATTATTAACTATCCCTGTAACGGTTGCTTGTGGGGAGAGGAGGTTTTCTAAGCTTAAGCTGATAAAAACCTATTTGCGATCGACAATATCGCAATCCCGATTGACGAACTTGGCACCTTTGTCAATCGAGAATGAAGTTGCTGAAAACCTCGATTTTGATAAAATAATAAAAGAGTTCGCCGACAGAAAGGCTAGAAAAGTCAAATTTTATTAGTTTTTTTTTATTATATGGTAATTTCATTAAATCTTTTTCCTTTTTTCATATGGGTTTGAATTGCAGTTAGGGGGCGCCGTATAAATCTCGCCCAGGGCACTGGTAGTGCTAATGAATGAAGGATCGTCCTTGCTCATAACTGCGCGGGAATAGGTTTAAGACGCGCCGCGTGGCGCGGCAAAACAGGTGATTATAAGAGGACAATGACCACTTTACCCCGGCGTCTGAAGACCCGAGACGGCGTGCGGTTTTAGTCGGTTCAAGCCCGACATAACCGACCCCGCTGGCCGGCGGGGGGGTATCCGAAGGGATTTCCGCAAAAAAAAAAGAAAAAAGGTACTCCACTATTACCTTACACCCCGGCGTCTGTAGACCCGAGACGGCGTGCGGTTTTAGTCGGTTCAAGCCCGACATAACCACCCTCGCTTGCCGGCGGGGGGATATCCGAAGGGATTTCCGCACGAAAAAGAGAAAAAAAAAAGGTACTCCACTATTCGCTCATAGTTTATGACAAAGGACATAGGACCGTCAGAAATACTTTATTAGGATATCATTTAACGATAAATGACTTTATGGTCTATGTAGTATATAATAAAATAAACACAACAACGGACTGCAAGTAGCGGATTCCAGACGTTTAAAATAAATAGAGCTGTTTCCAAAATAATCAACTTATTTACACTTCTCTGAACAAAGTAACTGCTTGAAATCGACCGATCCTCCACGTTCGATACACAACGGGCACTGTTTATGGTTTTATGCCATTGTCTTTCAGCGTATTTAATGTGAGTCTGTCTCTATCATTTTTCACGAATTCGAAGACGTACCTACAACCACCACTGCATAACTCATACGAGGCATATCCTCTAATAATTCTGATATTACTGTACCTACATACCATTACTAGTTACGAACTACCAGTGAGATGACCTCAACAGACGGGCCTTAATAATTGATCGTTAATGATACCGGCACAAACCGCACAGACACTCACATAGAGCGAGAACCGCGCAACTGAAGAGGGTGCCGGCAGCGGTTTCGTGTCGTGACAAGTCTGACTGAGAAAGGGCTCTGATAGGTTAGTCCACATGGTTTACCGAATGAGGAAATGTTAAATGAAAATAAACGTAGTAAGCGTATTACGTGAAATTGAAAGGAGTTCTCATTTGATTTGTGCAAATGACATCAATTTTGACCTTTTTTAAAAAAAAAAACATTGTTTTTCAAATAATTTCTTCCAGGCTTAAATGTTATCCAGGTGCAGGGGGCTCCGCCTGGATGGACCATCTTTCCCCCATACTCGTGGAATATAGGTACTATGAATAATATCACAAATAAAATAAACAAACCGGACGATATAAATAACGACGACCTTGGTACGGACAACGGCATCCGAGACGACGGAGCGGAGGTAGCGGGGGGTGAAGAGGAGGTGAGGCGGGGGCCTCACTCGCGGTCAGTCAAGGCCGTCTTCACCAGACCCGCTACTCCGTTACCGACAGGTGGGGAAACGGACGCAGACATTGCGTCTGCGGCGTCGACGGCGGGTACTGACAACGAGTCAGTATCCAGCCGTATGGAGACCGAGGAGGGTCTCCGACGTAAGCGGCCTCGCTCGGGTGGACCGTCCCTTGACCGGAGCAGAAGCTCCGGACAACGGACGGTCTCCTCGAGTGAGGATGATCGGCCGGCGAAAATATTGGCCACCGCGGCGACTAGAACGCCGAAGCAGCCGGTGCACGTCCCTCCACTACCCAGTGGCAGGGACCATGGCGTCCCCGCGGCGAGGGAACTCCTTGCAGCACTTGCCCGCATAACGGACACCATTAAAGGGTCCAAAAATGTGTCGGACAAGAAGAAGACGGTGGCGGAAAACGTCGCCGTCGCCAGGACGGCGCTGGAGGAGCTGGTAGGAGCGTCTCCGAGGAGGAGGCGAAGCTCAGGGCCCGGGTCACAAGCCTGGAAACTGAGCTGGCCAACTCCTTGGAGCAACAGCGGGTCCTCCGGGAGAAGGTCAGGCAACTGACCAAGATTGTCAGGGGATCCCCGGAGGCCCAGAAGGCCCCAAGAGCCCAGGAGGTGGCGGACCACCCGAGGGCTCTTGTGCCGCAGGGGGGGACGCCTACGTCGTCGTCGGCGCCAAATTCGGCACCAAAGCCGGTGCCAAAGTCGGCACAAAAGGTGGCGCCAAAAACAGTGCCTAGGCCGGTGCCCAATCCGGCACCCGAGATGGCGCCTGAGCCTGCACCGCGTGTGGTGCAGCTTCTGGCGGCCATCGAGAGGCGGCTTGGCGTGTTAGAGGACCGGGCTTACCGTCCCCCGGCCCGCGTCTTTCGCCGGAGCTGCTGCCAGTGGTAAACCCGGCCTCAAAGGCCAAAAGACCGCCGCCCCAGTGGCCCCAACGCCACAAGCGAAATCAAAGAGGAGCGACACCCCCGCCGTCGCCAGAACTGCCCCTCCCGCTGCACCCGTAAATTCCTCTAGAGGAGAGGGTTGGGTGGTAGCGGAAGCCGCCAAAAAGGCGAAAAAAGCCGCCAAACAGGCGGCTAAGAAGGCGGCAAAAGGCGCCGAAGAGGCTCCGCGCCCCACGCTCCCCTGCCGTCGTCCTGACGGTGACGACGGAGCGTGTGGAGAAGGGCGTGGGGTACGCCCAGGTCCTGAGGCAGGTTAAAGCCTCAGTGGACCTCAAGGCCCTCGAAATTGAGGGGGGGCTCCGGTGCAAAACAACTCGCACCGGAGTTCGCCTCCTCGAGGTCTCCGGCGCCACCAGCGGCCCCAAAGCCGACGCCTAGCGGCCAAGCTGAGGGAGGCGGCTGCCTCCGTGATCAGGTGAGAGCTGGAGAAATCCGCTTCAGCTCCACCGGTCACGACACGGCAGTCGTCAACTGCCCCATCACAGCGGCGCAGAAAATTGCGGACGAACGGAGCCTCCTCGTTGGGGGCTTCCTATAGGCGCGGGTGCAACTCCTGCAGCCCCGCGAGACCAGATGCTTCAGGTGCCTGGCCGTGGGGCATGTGGGAGTGCAGTGCACAGCGGGAGACACCGTGGGGGATCGGTGCTTCCGCTGCAGTCAGCCCGGGCACAAGGCCAGTGCTTGTGATGCTCCGCCGCGCTGCTACAAATGCATAGCGGAGGGCAAAGTGGCGGAGTACCGGGCGGACAGCAGAACCTGCGCCGCCTCGAGGCCAAAGCCCCGTTCGTCCGCAACGGTTAGGGGGGATGCCGCTCAAGAGCGGCCACATTCGCGGCGGGATGCGGAGATGGACGTCCATTAATGGACACACCAATCCGCATCCTGCAGGCGAACATAAACCACTGCACCGGTGCTCAGGATCTTCTGTACCAGAGCATCGTGGAGTGGTCTATCAATGTGGTAGTGGTCGCTGAGCCGTCCTGGGTCCACCCCGAAAGCCCGGTGGACCTGGACGGCGTAGCGACCATCTTCGTGGGGTCCGCGGCGGAAACCAGCATAACCGTAGGAGGCGTAAGCATCGGCATCGAGCCCACGATGAAGTACCTTGGGCTCGTACTCGATATCCGATGGGACTTCGGACCTCATCTCCGAAGTCTGGTCCCGAAACTGAGGGGGGCTGCGGCCACGCTAACGCGGCTGATGCCCAACGTTAAGGGACCCAACGCCCCCACTAGGAGACTGTACCTGGGGATCGTGCGAAGCATGGCCCTGTACCGGCCCGCAACGTGGCTGTATTAAACAGCCCGTTAAAAGCGATGGCCGTCAGAACCATCAGGGGGTATCGCACGATCTCCGTAGAGGCGGCATGTCTCCTAGCCGGGACCCCTCCATGGGACCTGGCAGCGCTGGAGTGGGGCCATAGGCCGGAGCCCCGAGAAATCAGGGCTCAGCGGTCCCTGCTCCGCCAGGAACTCATGGAGACATGGAGGGTGCGACTTGAGAACCCAAGGTGGGGGGAATCCACCATTGCGGCGGTGAGACCGATCATGAAGGAGTGGTTGGAGAGGGACCATGGGGACCTCTCCTACCGGATGTGCCAGATAGTTACCGGACACGGGTGTTTCGGTAAGTATCTGTGGCGCATCCACCGGGAGACAACGCCGCAGTGCCAGCACTGCGAGGATCCTGGCGAAGACACGGCGCTCCACACGTTGGTGGAGTGCCCTGCGTGGGCGAGTCAACGCCGGGATCTCGTTGTGGTCCTGGGCGTGGACGTTCTCTCGTTGGAGACCATGGTGAGGGCCGTGGTCTCCGACTGGAGCAAGTAGCAAGCCGCCGCCTCTTTCTGCGAGCAGGTAATGCGCGAAAGAGACAGCGGAGAGGGAGCGGGAGAGAAACCTGCCCCCCGAGTTTCACAGTCTCCGGCGAGGACGCCGCAGACTCAACGCCCGGGACTACCGTCCTCCATGATCGGGGCCTGAGGACGGCAGTTGGCCGACTCGCCGTCCTTACAGAAGCATGCCGTGGCGGAGGCGTGTCGTGTGTGCCCTACACACGCCTGCCAACTCACCTAAGCAGGATAAAACCCGACCCCACCAGGCGAAGCCGCAGTGGAGGCCAAAGTCCGCCGGCAACCCTGGGGTTATCCTTTCGAGGGCTTACCTGGGGTTCCCGGCAACGGACACTTGGGGAGGACACCGCGCGGTTTTAGTCGAGACACGACATAACCACCCCCGCTGGCCAGCGGGGGGGTATCCGAAGGGATTTCCGCCCGTAAAAAAAAAAAGGCTTAAATGTTATCGAAACTGTTCCCAAAATATTTCGTTCCAAAACGACTGTAACATCTCGGTGTATTATACGTCTGCAGGGTGCTTGGGTGCAGTCAAATGGCAGACTAAACTTATAAATAGGAGATCTTTGTCCTTTAAAGGATCAGCTGTTTGGGTCATTAAATCAATTCAAAAATAATAATTACTAAAGGAATACTCAGGCACCTTTAAGACCCTTAAAGGCATTAAGTGAATAGTTCAAGTTGTGGTCAGTGACGCTCCTGTCGCGGAGTTGTTAGTAATTTTAGTAGGTATACTAGGAATTCAGTGCAGGGTGCGACTGAAATAAATTTACTTGAGCGGGCAGGACTCTTACTTGAAAATAAGACATCTTACTACGGTCGCGCGCTTAGCTAAGGCCGCGCGGTCGTGAAACTGTTTTTCGGTGATTATTCCTCAATGGTACATCGAGCATAAACCATCTCGCTTCAAAACACTCCTCAGTGTCCACACTATCACCCTGGTAAATTTGGTCAAGATCGCGATAGTGGTTACGGAGGAGTTCAGCCACCAACGTTTGTTGGTGGCTGAACTCCTCCGTAACCAGCGGCTATGCCGCGTATAAGAGACTACTGACGATATGACTTATTACTGAAGACTTACCTCCAAATCAGTGAACTGGAGCTGCACACGAATGCGTAGCATTTTTGCGAAATAAGACACCCGCTGGTCACCAGAACGAGCTACGTTAACCAACCCAGTCATATAGCCATCAGTGAGTCTTAGCCAGGCGCTGTATGTTATCAAAATGGGTCTCTGTAATAAATTATAGATCTACTATTAGGTAATAAGTAATTAGGTAAAACTACAATAAAACTTTAATGAGAATTTGTTTTAGTTTTATGTTTTTATTTTTTCAGCATCTAAAACGAATGAATCGATTTACGACAACTCCTTTGCCGGTTTGCCTTCCTTAGCTTATAGTTAGATTTAGGTACCTACATACTCGTATACAGAGCGTCCCACGGCCATGTCACATGTCAAAAATTGTACAAAGCTGCGGCATATTATTTTATTTTATTTATTTTATTTTATTATTTTTTTCTAATTATTTTACAGTTAGTGAGCTAAAATGGGAGGGCGTCCTTGTCTGTCGCACAGTTTAAACTAGCACAGACAATGTCGTTTACTCTATCTTGTATTTTTATGTTATCAATTGGATTTTGTTCCAATAATCCTGTAACAAATTTTACATCATAACTGTATAGGTTAGAAACTATGTACTAAATCATTGTTAATAATAATAATAAATAAATAAATAAAATATAAAAATAAGAATTCCAAAAAAAAGGTAAGAATATGGTCATACTGCAGTTATGATTTCATAATAATATAATTACGATGTGTGTAATATGAAATATATAATAATAAAAGTCTCCATCTGTGTATCAGAAATTAACTAAGCAATTAATTAGCTGACAAGAGCTCAAGACTTTTAAATTGTTGGCTGGAAAGAGCGAAGATATCAATTTCATTAAAATGTGTGTTATATATGTTTCAACGAGGCGGCGAATGGTGTATCCATTGGTCACCGGTGTAAGGAACCCTAGCAAGTATTTAGTTGCCAAAAATGCGCATCAACCTCAAGTTATCGGTACGATGATATGAAGTAGCTACTAGACACAGAAGATATTTATAAGTAGGCATCTACCATTTCACATTAGTGTTGAATGTAATATTATAGATTAGTAGAACAACAGAATAGTGTACAGG
The DNA here is from genome assembly GCA_946251805.1 of Cybosia mesomella. Taxonomy (NCBI): domain Eukaryota; kingdom Metazoa; phylum Arthropoda; class Insecta; order Lepidoptera; family Erebidae; genus Cybosia; species Cybosia mesomella. The sequence goes on along the minus strand of OX276390.1, from coordinate 18,333,469 downwards.
GTCCTAGCAAGCAAACCTCACCTGCTGGTCAGTGCACCAGCTAAACAACGGACGAAGTTTTCCTCTCAGGGTTGGGTGGTCGAACAGTAGTCGCTCCCGGAAAAACCCACTTGCCAGTCTTTTGCGATCTTTTGTCAACGCGAACGTCAAGTTAGTTGAATTTCACCGTCGCTCGCCACGTGAGTTCATTTAGAAAAGGGAATTTATGATTACTTGCCCCAAAATTACGTTTTTTGACTGTACTTAGGTATTGCTTTTTATTTAACATGATATATACACATTTATAACAAATCTTCAGTTGCTCCCGGAAAAGTCGACATGCCAATCAAAAACAATAAGCGCACTTCGGGCTTCAAAGTACAAACATTGGACGAACTGTTAAATCACTATGAAAATGATGATGAATAGAATAGCAGTAGGGAAGAGGTATGGCGCCAATCTAGATCTTCAGTGCCAAAGTCATCCTCACCTGCAAGCCGGTACACCTACTGAATGACGTACGAGGCTTGGCGCAGGCTATCTTCTCGAGGTTGGGGGTCAGAGGCCAGTCGCGCTCCCGTAAACCAATTCGATCCAAGCAATGGTGTTGAAGGAGAGCGGATACCATACTCCAATGTGCAAGCTTTGGATCTAACCGGGAATTGGCGCTTGAATGAAGAAGAAAAGTTACTATGGGCTGTAAAATATTCAATTCGATAGGAATAAAAATACTGACCACTTCAAATCCTTCCTCCGCGTCAGGCAACGGCATGGGATCAAGTCCCTGTGCCTGGATGAAGGGCACGATCATTGCAATAGTGTCGTCGACATAGTCGTTCACGGTGGCCGTAACGCCCAGTCCATCCCAGTGACGGCTGGAACAAAAAATATTCTGTTTTCAGTCAACTGATATGAAAAATAATATTAGAGTGCTTGTTTAAAAAACCTCTTCTTTATGAACTCCGAGGATTTTGTTTAAGAGTAGCTTAGCTAGTAGAAACCGACATTTTTAACATTCGCGTTAATCCCTCCAGCTACACTAAATTGCTTGTGTGAGGAGTGGGTTTATGTCGGTCGTGTAATGGCTAGGATTCGAACCCGAGACCCCTCGATCGTTACACATTTACCACTAAGCTAATTTAATAATGTACATATTATCCAAATATTAGTTTCCGAATATTTATACGGTTATACAGGCACTATGGGCGTTCGGGGTGCGAGGGATATGCTCTATGGGCAACCTTACACCCCGGCGTCTGTAGACCCAGAGACGGCGTGCGGTTTTAGTCGGTTCAAGCCCGACATAACCGCCCCCGCTGGCCGGCGGGGGGGTATCCGAAGGGATTTCCACACGAAAAAAAAAAAGGCACTATGGGCGTAGCTAGGGGGTTTTGAGGGTTCAAACCCTAAAATTCGTAAATATTATCTACACTTATATTGAGTCACCTGCAGACTGTGTACATTTTTTTGTTGAGAATTTTCAAGTCTAGACTCTACCTACATCTACATGCTAGGTTTTCCCCATTTATCCTCAGTGGTGATCAGAGGTGATAATGTCAGTACTCACAACTGGGAATAGACGGTATCGACTTAACCATGAAGTACCTATGTAAAGTTCCAGGATAAAATTTGTAGGAACAAAATAACAACTTCACCCCGACTTTAGATCCCGACATACATCATCCAAAATGTTGATAGATATTCAATTTCAGCCATGATTGCGATAGTGATTTCTATGATTAGAAAATCAGTTTATAGCACGATAAGTAGCTACCGTACCGGGGCCATTCAACGTAACCGTAATTATTGATTTGATTTAATGCGTATGTATATCATACGCGATAACGATATATGTATATATATATATATATATATATTAAGACACCTGAACACCTACAATATCATTATCATGCTAACTAGTAGATCTAGATAATCCTGTTTGTGAAATTTGTGGCAACTGACAATTAAGGGACAAACTGCTTCTGTTTAATTATTACATATATACGTAGCTCCTACATAATATATATTTACCTATATATAGCCAGTAATATTTAAAGCCATTTACATAACACCCACTCCCACCTTCAATGACTATTTTTGTTTATATTATATCGTTTACAGCGCTATCTATTGGCATCCATTAAAACTAAAATGCAACGCCAAGCGTTTGTACGGCATATTTGTAGAACAGGAGCGGCGGTGGCGCTTAAAATTCGGCACAAGTATAGTTCCCATGATGGGAATCCCATCCAGACTCGTGGTCTATAAAAGGCAGGCCAGGCGAAATACCCGCAAGGCATCCCTATCTTATGGTGAGAGGCAAGTTGAGCTCATTAACCCCAATAACCCGAAATCTGCAGCCGGAGTTACTTCATAGAGTCGTAGGCACCTTGTTCACTACGCGAGTGGAGGAGCACACTGCGTCATTGTTGGCTCCGTTATAAGCGCCCGACGTAAAAGACGACGCCGCGCCCAAAGTCACTTGGACGGAGCTAGAGGTAGCGGTGTTACCAGACGTAACCTGTCCTAGCTCTAGAGGCTCTCGGACCCCGCCTAGGAGGGCTCTTTAGCGCATGTTTCAAGCAGGGCCGGTTTCCAAAATTCTGGAAGACAGAGAACCTGGTCCTGTTCCGCGCCCTCTGGACATACCGTCCGCTTACCGGCCCATTGTGTTGCTCAACGAGGCACGAAAGTTCTTTGAGCGGCTTACAGCAAATGGCCTCGTCGAATACCTTACGAAAGTAGTGCCCAATTTGGCGGACAACCAGTTCGGCTTTCATTGCGGGCGCTCCACCGTGGATGCTGAACACTTTCAACATCTTAACTTGGAACTGCATCACAGAGGTGCTCGTTTATCACGAAGTACCCCTCTACCTCCACCGCATTGACGGGGCTTACCACAAAATAATTATTTCTGTGGGGCTTAACTTTCGTAGAGAGCCGTTATCTACCCAAGTAGAGCAGGGCTGGGTCGAAGAGATATGTCGTGCAGTGTTCCACTGGGTTTGGTGTTGGGGCCGTTCTTGTGGAACATCGGTTACGACTGGGCGCTTCTTAATGCTCTTTTAGAGTGTTTAGCCGTGACGTGCAACGCCGACGACACCCTCGTAACGGTGCAAGGCTAGACGCACCGCGAAGCCTCTGTGAAGGCGTGGCGTTGGCCTGAGTTGCCCAAATCGTTGAACGTATTCGGCGGTTGAATCTCAAGGTTCGAAGAGGGATCTAGTCTTATCGTAGGAGGCGTACGTATTGCCATCGTGCCCTCAATGGCGGCACCTGGGGCTCGTACTCGCGGCGAGAAAGACTTTTCCGAAGAGCTCACCGTGGGTAGTCGTAAATAAACAGGGGCGGCAAAATTGGCGTTGCACACGGGCGTTCTAATAGCTAGAGGTGGGCCCGCCTACAGTAGGTAGGTACTAATGGAATATTAATGATCCAGATACAAATGTTTTTTTTTATGAAGTAGTAATTCTACTTACAAACTTAATTATTACTCGTAATTAACAAATTTCTAGCACATAAAAAGACAGACCAAGTGCTAGTGGGACTTGCGCATTAAAGCCCGTTGGTATACATTACTTAGGTACCACAACAAGTTTCGTAGGAAATTGTCTACCTGTTCTTATTTTTCTTTCAGAGACTACCCCTAAGTGCAAGAGGTGTCTTTTTAACAAGGGAATAGTAACATACATTAGTCCTACTAGGTGCCAACATACAGGAATTAAGTAAGTACTTAAATATTGTAAGCACTTGGCTTCCAAGAAAATCAAGACATACACATTAATTTACTGAGCACAGGGCCCTCCACGGCGAGATCGCCAGCTGAACGACAAGCGGTGAAGGTCTGCCTGAGTTCCTATCGATTTTCTTCCCGAGTCCACTTTTATTATCGAACCAACTAAAACCGAAAACGGCTGTAAACCAGAAAGGTAATGTACACTGTCCTTCCGGACCCTACTCGTGACCGTCGGTTAATAGGTACTTTATTGCTTAGCAGCGGTAAGGCCCTTCATGGTGGATTGGGTAAAGAGGCGAGAAGGAAGCCTCTAGTACCGACCGACGCAGGTGATCTCTGGGAAGGGGAGCTTCGGGGACCACCTGCATCGGATCAGGAGGGAGCCATCGCCTGAGTGCCATCACTGCGACGCGAGCGAGAACTTTGGGCCGCACACGGACTGCCCGGCGTGGGAGGCGCCGAGGCGTGAACTCGTGGCAGCCATCGGGGTGGGAGTCCTCTCGCTTGGCAGTTTCCGTGTCACCTCTCTAGCCAGCTCCATGATGGGCCTTACCGCCGCTATTGCGGCGTGTCCTAGCAATAAAGATGTCGGGCTTGAACCGACTAAAACCGCACGACGTCTCGGGTCTACAGACGCCGGGTGTAAGGTTGCCCATAGAGCATATCCCTCGCACCCCGACTGACCCTGGGCCATCTCCGGTTTCGAGATGGCCCCCTCGGGTTTGGGAACCACGGTGTCCCCGTCTTGCCCCGGTTTGGGGGAGGGGCGCTAGTCGCCCCACCGTCCCGGCCTGCTTCTGCTGGGGTGACAGGCGGCCTCACCTGTCACCCCAAGGCCTGCGCTAATGGAGGACGGAGGTCGTTAAGCGACTTCCGGCGCCTGAGTCGCCTGCGACGCGCGGCGAGCAAGTTGCGGGCTCGGCGGGCCGGGAGACTTCTAAATCTCTCCCGGGCGCGCTCCGCACCATTGCCGCAATCATGCTGCCGAGCGAGAGGACTCCCACCCCGATGGCTGCCACGAGGTCACGCCTCGGCGCCTCCCACGCCGGGCAGTCCGCCAGCGTGTGCAGCCCTGAGTCCTCGCTCGCGTCGCAGTGATGACACTCAGGCGTTGGCTCCTTCCTGATCCGATGCAGGTGGTCCCCGAAGCACCCCTTTCCGGAGACCACCTGCGTCAGTCGGTACGAGAGGCTTCCGTGTCGCCTCTCTAGCCAATCCTCCATGATGGGCCTTACCGCCGCTATTGCGGCATGCCCTCGAAACCGGATACCTTTTTTTTTTTTTTTTTTTTTTTTATCGGCGGAAAACATAACTTCAACATAACTTCACGGCTGTATCCCTGAAGGGGTAGGCAGAGGGTGGGTGTGTACCCACGATTCGCCAGTTATGTTAAGGTCCCAATGTAATAGGGGGCGAGCCTATCGCCATCTACCGGGCACATTATTAAGCGAGCGATAATTAACATTTATTAATGCACACATAACTACGGAAAGTCAGAGGTGTGGGCCCGGGGCGACTGGGGATCGAACTCGAGACCTCGTCTCAGCAGTCCGTTACGTCCGCCACTGGGCTATCGCCGCTCGAATGTCAACCCTATGAAGGGGTGAAGGGGAAGCCATTGACCGCCGCCCAGGGTGTACCGGCCGCTCCGATTCCGTTCCCCCCGGACTGCAGCGGGATCGGAATCGGAGCGACACTCGAGGAGGTTACCCAACACACACCGGATACCTAAGCTATTTAAAGTCTTAATTTCAACACAAATCTCGTTATTCATTAAACTATTCACTACGGAGGTAGGTACCACAGAGTGCGGAAAAAGAGGTAGGGAAGGTACCGGGGTATGGGACGGATATCACGGGTATTATTATAGTCTAAAAATAATCTGACCAACTGACCTAGATTTCATTTGGTTAGTCGTTAACGTTTAAAAGAAAGGGGCGCAAAACTAAACCACCTATAATGTGTCGGGTAATACGAACGGTTTTAATGCGTGCATTTTACAGCTGTTTAAACAGTAGCTGGATCACTAACATCCCTCTGGCCCACATTATACCTAAATCTTAACTCACCTGCCCACCAATAATTCGGGCTTTTGTAGGCCCTTTAACAAGTTGACGGTGTTGGCTTGAGCCGCAGCCACCAGAACCACTAAATACAAAGCTGTATATTTTTTATACATTGTGTTTCTAAGGATAATTACTGGCCAACTGAATTGTCGACAGCCGTTTGAATATTTTTATTGCCCTTAAAATCATAATGAGATAAGAGTACAAAATCAGATCTTTATCTCCTCACCTAACAAATCAACGTCGATTAAAGTTATTTGAAGATAGAGATCATAATTGATGAGGTTTGCGTAAATAATCCTTTTATTCAAGTAAGTGTTAACTGCAGATAATATCTGTTATGTATGGTATTGTTCATTGACGTGGGGTCATGATGTAAAATATATGAAATTCTGATTTGGCAAGATTTTTGGCTGTTAGGCTGTTTCACTCGCGGTAAGATTATGTACCAGTTGGATTCTAGCTTTTCTTTCTTTCTATGAGCATTTTGACGCCGATTTATATATACTGGTATTGTATGATTATTACCGCTATCCGTTAAGTCGTTCAGTAGTTACCCGATAAGTAACAGGTGTGCGAAAGATTATACCTCATACATATACGTAAATTAATATCTATCTTATATACAACATACAGAAGAAAGTCTAGGTACTTGGCGTTGAAGTCAACAGATACCACACCCGTCCGCATAGGCGATGACTTGGTCGAGGGCACGGACCAAGTCAAGTACTTGGGATCTATACTTCATGCGGATGCGACTGGTGACATCGATTGCGACGTCAAGGCACGCATTGCCGCTCCATGGGCCAAGTGGCAAAATGCCGGTTAGGTAGAAGGGGCAGGTCTATAAAACCATAATTAGGCCTATCCTTTCACACGGCTGTGAAGCGTGGTTATTGCTAGAGCGACATAAGCAGGTGCTGCGTGTCACGGACATGAATATGTTGCGATACATATACGGAGTCACGCATCGCGTTAGGAATTTGCTGCATCCGCGGTAGCCTCCATATCCGTGACATTGCAGATAAAATGCAGGAGTGTCGTGTGTGTTATGCGGCAACCACCTGACTAGGTGTGTAAATGTCTTGCCATGGCACTTCTACCGGTCCCCGGTAGGAGTAGGAGATCCATGAAGAGCTGGTTTGACGTCTTAAGGGATGACATGCGTGCCAATGATCTCACTATCATAGATGCCCTAGATAGATGCGAAGTGGAGAAGGAAAAGCAGAAAAGCGGAAATCGGTACACAACACTGCTGAGATGATGATGATGACAAAGTTTAGGACATACAATAATGGGGTGTTGGGTTGGTAAGCCTACTCATTATGCACTCTGAGTAACGGAAGCGGCAACGTTCGTCTTCCAATTATGATGGAAGCGTTGCTTCTTCCGGATAATGTCCTGTCGAGGATGTAGCGACCCATGTTTTGGATTAATGGACTAGCAGAGGAAGCTGTAGAGACAGCAAAGGAACTGTTGGGTTTACAGTGTCTATGCGTATCATTACGGAGCAGTGGACATAATCTGGCCAGGCCGTAACCCTGGGCAGTAAGCAAGGTCTTCGGGGCTGTGACAAAGAAATCCTCCATAAAATATCACCCCAGGCGGTGCGGGCGGATTTGGTCCCATACAGATCATCGTCCGACCAAGCCTACTAACCCTGACCCGCAACGGGAACTAACGGTTGCTCTTCGGAGCTACGTAGATAACAACCTCTATAAAAAAAATACCTTGAAGGCCTGATGGTGATGGTCTGTGCAACTCGTCATTTCATTTACAGGCCAAAGGCAGCGCCTTGTATCTCTCGAGCGCAATTCAAAACTCAAAAATAAAACCCTCCAACCAACCCTCTCCGGGTTGGAGGGCTTGATTTTCTCCAAAAAGGGCAGTGTTGCCAACAATGGTTCTCAATCAATAGACACCTGGCGGGTGCTGGGGCACAGATTACTAAATAGTTACTACGTAACAGATACTTTACTCAGTAGAAAAATTCCAAAACCTACTGCTATAATAGACTACTCCGTCGCGTCAGCAACCACTGCATGCTAAAATGTGCCTAAATGCTTAAGCGTACAGTTGAGATTGCTTCGCACCGCGCTATCCCAGGGCTGCCTCTTTGATAAAATTAAATTAACATAACTTTTTGTGTGTCTATGTTATTGATAACTGTGAATATATTCTGACTACTTCTGACTATAGGTGGTACCTTTTTTTTTGAGGCGGCCTCACCTGCCACCCCCAGGCCTGCGCTCCGCTCATGGAGGACGGAGGTCGTTGAGCGACCTCCGGCGCCTGAGTCGCCTGCGACGCGCAGCGAGCATGTTGCGGGCTCGGCGGGCCGGGAGAGTTCTGAACCTCTCCCGGGCGCGCTCCGCCATCTCCTTTGCGTGCATCATATGCTAGCAGGAGGTGGCGGCGGCCCACACGCTCGCGCTCCGCACCATTGCCGCAATCATGCTGCCGAGCGAGAGGACTCCCACCCCGATGGCTGCCACGAGGTCACGCCTCGGGACTATAGGTGGTACCTAGTTTAAAATTGTATCGTTTATAAAATATATTTTTATAAATAATTGGTGCTGACTGTGCAATACACATAGATAAAACATAATTATAGAGGTCAGTGTGTAGGTAAAATAAATAAAAAATCTTTAAAAGTTACATGTGTTTTATTTTATATAATTTTTTATAAATTTCTTACCCTTTCTAAATTCTCGGTTATGAAATTTTAATGTAGAAAAAATTCTGAATCTAATAAATTTTGTATCTGCGCCTTTGATGGTAATGGCTGATAGTATATTAATATTCGAATATTTGTTTTGTGTCGATATTTCCTTAGATTCTGGTTCAGTACTGGAACTTGAAGTAGTTGGTAGAGATGGCAGCAGTTTAGTAGGCAAAGCGTCAAATCGTTATTGTGGTTTATGAATAATCACCGACTTTTCAAAGTGAAGACAACACATATAATGACTTCTTGGCTTGGTGTCTGGCCAGGCCTCCTTCACTCCATATACTTGCGCGCTATAATTACCTACCGCCCGGCCGAGCGGCCTCGGGCCGTTTGCGGACCAAATTCAGTGCGGTTTTCGCTAGCGAAGCGCACGCACGCTGTTCAAGTAAAAGAAGGGATAAACACCTAACATTTTTCCATTTGCCTGTCAATGAAGAAAGGTAAGTGATAAACTATTACTGTTTTGTTTTCAAAGTTATTTTTAATAGGTCTAGTCTAGATGATACATGATTAGCTTGCCTTTCAGACACAGATTTACATATTTTTGTTACATAGAAACGTCATACTTACCTTAAACACTATTTTAACAACGTTTAAAACGCTATTATTATTAAAATAAAATTGTGATTATATTTGACGGACAGTCGCGCAAACCTACCTACGAAACTTCCAACACAAGTCGTGCGGCGCGGCAACCTGTCTCAACTTGTCGCGCTGTTAGCGTAAACAAACAAACAAGGATGATTCGATTTTATGCGATTTGTAAAAAATATATAAGTAAATGTTTATGTAAAGAAAAATTAATTTAAAGATGTTTGAAGCTATAAAAAATAATTATATTGCAAAGGGTTCATTTTCCATGATATCGTCATATATTTCTTGAGCTCGCCCAGTGTTATAGTTATTAATAAATTGATAAATGTTAATAAACATTCAATGTATTTATTAGTATTATTTATTCATAATATTAAATTTTAGGATTGCCTAGTTTGGGATCTATTATAAATTCGTCATGTCTCTGTGTCTGTCCGTCTGTCTTATCTAGGTACCCATCTCCTGGGGTGTGTGTTGGGTAACCTCCTCGAGTGTCGCTCCGATTCCGATCCCGCTGCAGTCCGGGGGGAACGGAATCGGAGCGGCCGGTACACCCTGGGCGGCGGTCAATGGCTTCCCCTTCACCCCTTCATAGGGTTGGCATTGATCGTCGGCCAATACCCAACGTGGCGGGAACACATCGCTCTCCGTACTCCTCTGCTTTCAGAGGAGACAGGATGAGCGATGCTGTTAGTGGTGAGATGGCCCAGGGTCAGCCGGGGTGCGAGGGATATGCTCTATGGGTAACCTTACACCCCGGCGTCTGAAGACCCGAGACGGCGTGCGGTTTTAGTCGGTGCAAGCCCGACATAACCGCCCCCGCTGGCCGGCGGGGGGGTATCCGAAGGGATTTCCGCACGATAAAAAAAAAAAAAAAAAAGGTACCCATCTCCTTCCTTAGACCTGTCCAATTTTTTTTTTTTTTATTTTTTTTTTATTTTTTAGGCGTGAAACATGGGCTGAATTGATTGGCAGGCCCGATTTAGCAAGGCCAGACACCAAGCCAAGAAGTCATTATGTGTGTTGTCTTCATTTTGAAAAGTCGGTGATTATGCATAAACCACAATTACGATTTGACGCTTTGCCTACAAAACTGCTGCCATCTCTACCAACTACTTCAAGTGCCAGTACTGAACCAGAATCTAAGGAAATATCGACACAAACCAAATATTCGAATATTAATATATTATCAGCCATTACCATCAAAGGCGCAGATACAAAATTTATTAGATTCAGGATTTTTTCTACATTAAAATTTCATAACCGAGAATTTAGAAAGGGTAAGAAATTTATAAAAAATTATATAAAATAAAACACATGAAACTTTTAAAGATTTTTTATTTATTTTACCTACACACTGACCTCTATAATTATGTTTTACCTAGATGTATTGCACAGTCAGCACCAATTTAAAAAATATTTTATAAACGATTCAATTTTAAACTAGGTACCACCTATAGTCAGAAGTAGTCAGAGTATATTCACAATTATCAATAACATACACACAAAATGTATGTTAATTTAATTTTATCAAAGAGACAGCCCTGCGATTGCTGTGGGATCGCGCGGTGCGAAGCCATCTCAACTGTACGCTTGAGTATTTAGGCACATTTTAGCATGCAGTGGTTGCTGACACGACGGAGTAGTCTATTATAGCAGTAGGTTTTGGAATTTTTCTACTGAGTAAAGTATCTGTTACGTAGTAACTATTTAGTAATCTGTGGTCTGGCCTTGCTAAATCGGGCCTGCCAATGAATTAAGCCCATGTTTCACGCCTAAAAAAATAAAAAAATTGGACAGGTCTAAGGAAGGAGATGGGTACCTAGATAAGACAGACGGACAGACACACAGACATGACGAATATATAATAGATCCCAAACTAGGCAATCACAAAATTCAATATTATGAATAAATAATACTAATAAATACATTGAATGATTATTAACATTTGTCTATTTCTCAAAAACTATAACACGGGGCGAGCTCAAGAATTATTTGACGATATCATGGAAAATGAACCCTTTGCAATATAATTATTTTTTATAACTTCAAACATCTTTCAATTAATTTTTCTTTACATAAACATTTACTTATATATTTTTTACAAATCGCATAAAACCGAATCATCCTTGTTTGTTTGTTTACGCTAACAGCGCGACAAGTTGAGACAGGTTTTAAACGTTGTTAAAATAGTGTTTAAGGTAAGTATGACGTTTCTATGTAACAAAAATATGTAAATATGTGTCTGAAAGGTAAGCTAATCATGTATCATCTAGACTAGACCTATTAAAAATAATTTTGAAACGACAAAAAATAGTAGGTAATAGTTTATCACTTACCTTTCTTCATTGACAGGTAAATGGAAAAATGTTAGGTGTTTATCCCTTCTTTTACTTGATTTGCACCCATCTACAGCACATAAGGCAACAGACGGCATCGTAGGTACGCGTACGAACGAACGGAGCGATTAAAATTAAACAACGTGCGTGCGCTTCGCTAGCGAAAACCGCACTGAATTTGGTCCGCAAACGGCCCGAGGCCGCTCGGCCGGTAATTATAGCGCACAAGTATATGGAGTGAAGGAGGCCTGGCTGGGGGGCGTTCCGCTTCAGGGGCAAACTAAAACTGCTGCGCCCGAAAATCGACCTGTTGTCGGAGACGCTGGTTTTATGACGAATAGTGTATCTAAAGAAGTCCGTAATTTTCAAAGAAACACGAAATTCTTAATACCTACTTGCCTCAGGTGGTTAATAAACGTATTAAGTACACATTTCTATATCAGCTTTTTTAAATAAATATACCTACTTATAAGTGTTTGCCCGCGGATATGGTTACCATTACTGACGACGACGTGCAGAGCCAATGTTACATTGAACTACATATTAATTTTGCTTCTTATACAACCGTCGCCGTCGCGTTAACTATTTATTAATCTGTGGTCGCGTCGGTTTAGATAACTATTTAGTAATCTGTGGTTTAGATACATTGCAAAACCGACGGATTCCGAGGCGGGAAATTGAATAGAGTGGGCGCGATTTTTTTCAATTCTTTCAACATTTATATTTAAAGTTGTAAATACTTGTACAAACCCTGCATAGTATTAAAAATAGTGTTTAGCACTTGCTCAAAATGGAGGAGGACGAAGGCGGGGGTGTTAATACTCCCCCGAATCCTAAAGTGAGGAAGAGGAAGGAAGACAATGTTAGGACTGGCGACAGTGGTGAGGAAAGTGAAAAAAGTTATTTGCCTTTTTTCAAACCTAATTATAAAAGACTCTATCCAGAAAATTCTAATAATACCGAGTTCAATGTGTTCGTGGAAAGCCGTGATAAAGACCGTATAGGGAATAAGAGCCCTATTTACTTGAACCATATTTTTGCATCGGAAGTAAAGGGAGTGGTAGCTATAAGGCGAATTAATGCCAATCGAATTGGTGTTATATTCAAACAATATAATACTGCAAACAATTTTATTAAAAATGAACATTTCCTAGAGAAATACAAAATTAAAGCCTTTATACCTGCAGCACAAATTGAGCGCATAGGTATAATTAGACATGTACCAACAAACATTTCCAATAAGGAATTATATTTGAAGCTCTCCTCAATATATGAAATAGTTGCAGTACGCCGATTTACTAAGAAAGTAGGGTCCAGCTGGGCCCCACTGCAGACAGTCAGCATAACATTTCTATCAAATATCTTACCAAATAATGTCCAATATGATTTATTCTCATACAGAGTGTCTGAATACATCCCACCTCTGCAGCAGTGCTATCGCTGCTTCAAATTTAATCATTCTGCTAAGGTTTGTAATGGTAAACAGCGCTGCAGCTGTTGTGCAGGTGATCATTCTTATAAAGATTGTGACAAGCCTAATGAATTATGCTGTGTTAATTGTGGTGGAACTCATTTGGCTGTAGCTAGGACTTGTCCAGTAAAAATGAGGAAGATAGTAGAAAAAAAAGAAAAAATAAGTTATTCAAGTGTAGTTAAAACTAATAAAAATGATGTTAAAGAATTTCCTCTTTTACCAGAAAAGTCCCATAGTGTAAATAAAACATTTAATAAAACAGGAGTAAATAATATTGTAAATAGCTCTAATGTAAATACAACTGAGAAATCTCAGACTGAGAAGAAAAGCTCTACCTCAGATGTAATTAAACAAGTCATAGGTAATAATGATATTCTAATGGCCCTTGTACAAACTTTAGTACAACTAGGAAACAAAATGGATGATGTGCCTATCACCACAACATCCATAAAACAAATGTTACTTAAAAATTTATCATCATAAACAATGGATATAAGTGCCAGTAACATAAGTTCTAACTTACGTATTGCACAATATAATATTCAAAGTGCCAATAGTAAAAAATGCCTATTAATCAAATTTTTACATGAAAATAATATAGATATTTGTTTACTAAATGAGACATGGTTTAAAAACAATAATAAACAGTTTAAAATACCTGGGTTTAATATTTACTTTAAAAATTCTGTGAATGATCATAATGGTGTAGCAATTTTAATAAAACCATATTTAAAATACAATGTTTTAGATACAACTTTCTATGAAGAAATACAAACAATTGTTATTTCAATATCCACAGAAATTGGTAATATTACTATCTTAAATGTATATTGTCCTCCTAAAAGTGGACATATAAGATTAAATAGATTATGCAACATGATAGGTAGTCTTCCAAAGCCCATCCTTGTTAGTGGAGATTTCAATGCCCACCACATTGCCTTTGGCTGTCTAAGTACGAAAGGGCGCGGTCGAGATTTGTACAATGTGATAGATGACTGTGATTTATGTATTTTAAACGATGGTAGCTTCACTACTGTTAATAGTCCTAGGCATAACCCATCTGCAATAGATGTTACCTTTGTTAGTCCGAATTTGGCACCACTTTGTAAATGGTCCTTGCATGATAATGCTATGGGTAGTTACCATTACCCAACAATTATTAGTATTGCACTGAGTACTGACAAATATCAAATCAATCCACCGGTTGATAAATATTTGTATAATAAAACAGATTGGAATAAATTTCGTGACCTTTCTCAAAATATTTTCACTGACATGACATCAACAGTTGATGAACAAGATCCAATGTCTGTATATTTAGACATTTGCTCTCGTCTAGACAAACTTAAACAACTCGCTATCCCAAAATTCGTAAAAACTAGTGATTTTAAAAGTAGGCCTCCATCACCCTGGTGGAATGATATTTGTGAGAAAAGTGTTAAAACGTCATACAATGCCTTGAAATTATATAGAAGTGATCCAACTATAGCAAACTACATCAATTATAAAAGATTGGACGCTTTGAAAAAGCGGACTATTTCCGAGCAGAAAAAGAGTGGTTGGAATGACTTCTGTAACACTTTCAACAGAACTACTCCAATAAGCAAGATTTGGAATTTAATTAAAAGATCCAAGGGTGTAAAAGCTGGCAATAAATCTTATAAGGATGAGTTTGTTCAACCATTTTTGTCTAAATTAGCAGACAGCAATAATTTGACAGATTTTAGTTGATATTGCAATTATTTTAATGTGAATAATGATAATCCCAAATCAATGTTTCTCTTAGATACTTTTACATGGAGTGAATTTATGATGAGCTTACAAACCAGGAAAAATACAACTCCAGGTCTTGATGATTTTCCATACATTTTAATTAAAAATCTTCATGTGTCCATACAACAGTTATTTTTAAAAATTCTAAATATGCTCTGGCTACAAAAAATCATCCCTACACAATGGAAAACACAATGTGTCATTCCCATTTTAAAGGCAGATAAACCACCTGAACTACCCAGTTCGTATCGACCTATCTCTTTATCGTCATGTCTCGGTAAGATATTCGAAAACATGCTCAAAAATCGTCTTGATTGGTATGTTGAAACAAATAATTTTCTTCCACGGATCCAATATGGTTTTCGAAGAGGCTGCAGCTGTGTAGATAGTTTCACCTCACTTATAACAGACCTGAAAAAAGCCAAAAATTTAAGATTAAATACTGTTTGTGTATTTTTGGATGTACAAGGTGCATTTGATAGTCTCGACCCTGGGATTTTAGTTAAGATTTTAACTGGTAGCCTAGGCATACCTGGTGAAATCTCTAAATGGTTACACAATTTTTTAAACAAGAGAGTCCTGTATGTACGACACAATAATATTCTGTATGGCCCAGAAGAGGCCTCTAAAGGGACAATGCAAGGTGCAGCACTCTCACCTTTCATTGTATAATTTGTATACTTCTGAAATATGTAAATATGTAAATTTGAAAAATGTACAGATTCTGCAATTTGCAGATGATCTGGTTCTTTATAGTTCTGATAACAACATAACTAAAGCAATAGACAATATTAATTTAGCCTTACATGAACTCAAGAACTATTACCAAGATATTTTAAATCTGAAAATTAATGCTGGTAAAAGTAGTGTGATGATTTTTAGTGATGAGACTCCCCGTACAGATGTTATATACAATGGTGACATAATAGATAGAGCTAATCAGCATAAATTTTTAGGTGTTATTTTGGATCAGAAGTTAAACTTTGAGCAACACATTAAATACATTTCTCAAAATGCTCTTAAAGGTGTTAATATCATTAGATGCTTAGCTGGTTTGTCTTGGGGTGCAGACCCCAATATATTGTCCCTGTTATATAAAGCAATTGTAAGGAGTCACTTTGATTACAGTACTCTAGCTTATGTAAATAGTCCTGTACATAGATTAGATGTGATTCAAAACAAGGCTTTGAGAACTATTTCTGGAGCAATGTGTTCTACTCCTATTAGAGCAATGGAGGTTGAAACCAAAATTATGCCTCTTATACTAAGGAGGATTCTACTAATTGAAAGATATTGTCTGAAACTGTTAGCACTAGAAAATAATGAAGTTAAACATAAAATAGTTCCTCACCTTATTAGTATATCAGGCCCATTAACTTCCGCAGACGAATTGTTAAGAGATATCTCTCCTCAGATATGTAGAATTTTTCTGCAAATTCATGAAAAATGCACTCATGTTAGAAAACAGTCACAATGGCCATGTTATTCTCATTCATTCAAAAGTATACTTCATCCTATTACTATTTTAACTCACAAAATTTCCTGTAATTCTGACATGTTACAATTCTTAGAAGAGAATCCTCATTATTATACTTTGTACACTGACGGTAGTAAGAGCAACGACCATGTGAGATCTGCAGTGTTTGATCCACAAACCAATTTTTCTCAAAGTTTCGTTTTGGATAACAATTGTTCAATATTCACAGCAGAGGCATATGCAGTTTTAGAAGCTTTAAAATTAATAATTCATTTGAAAACGTGTAAATACTTTTTAATTCTATCAGATTCTTTAAGCCTAGTAGAAGGTTTAAATAATTTAAAAATTAACTATAAAACAAACTATATTCTGTATCTTATTAAAGAGATTATATATAAATTACATTTACTAGAAATAGAGGTAGTCTTTATGTGGATACCTTCACATAAAGGTATCTCTGGTAATGAGATAGCAGATAAAACTGCATTTGAAGGGATTAACGCTTTAAATGTTAAATGTGTAATGGACATTCCACTGACAGATTATTACTACACTCTAAAAATTGAAATATTGGGATTCTGGAGAGATATGTGGAAGAAAGATCAAGATGAGAAAGGAAAGTGGTATGGGAAAATTCAAGAAGAGATACCTACTAAACCTTGGTACTACAAATTGACGTCAGCAAGTCGAGAGTACATAACAACTATGAACAGGCTTCGATTCGGACACTCCACCACTCCCTTCCACCTGGCAAGGCTGGGAATTATAACCGATAATAGGTGCAAATACTGTAATGTGCCACAAGCAGATATCGAACACGTGCTCTTCTGCTGTCAAAAGTGGAATATGCACAGGTTAATACTCGCCAGTGAATTAAGTGATATTATGGCAAATAATTCCTCCCGCCACTTGTACGAATTATTAAAAAACAAACAATGTTATAATTCATTATTTAAATTTATTAAAAACACCATAGTAAAAGTTTAAAAACGCAGTGTATTGTGACTTGTGAAGCTTGTGAATGTAATGTGAAGTGAACTATGGAAGTGAATAAACAAAACTATTATAAATAAAGACATGGCTTAAAGGTCTTGTAACCAAGCCAAAAATCTTCAAAAAAAAAAAAAAAAAAAGCAAAACCGACGGCCGGCGGTGGCGGGGCGCGGTGCGAGTTTTATCTTGTGCAAAATTATGCTCTATCTTATTGGTTAACTGGTTATTCTTAACCAGTTTGGTTAAGAATTATTTTCCACTTATCATCTCGATATTTGAATAATATACCTATGCATTGGAATATGAATCAATTTTGCTAAATTATGCTTTAAATAATGACTGCATAAAAGCTATACATATTCCTTCCTATTGATATCTAATCTCGAACTAATATATTAAGTACTAGCGGTTGCCCGTGGCTCCACCCGCGTGGAATTCTGATCCCGTTCCCGCTACCCATCGGAACCTAATCCCGGGATGAACCGTGGCCTATGTGTTATTCCGGACTATAGTCTATCCCTGTACCAAATTTCAGTCAGATCCGTTCAGCCGTCTTTGCGTGAAAGAGCAACAAAAATACATACATACTCACAAACTTTCGCGTTTATAATATTAGTAGGACTATTATTCATTTTATATGGTTCATCGCCGTCGTTAGAACTTCGTTACGTTATTTTATTTGGAAATTGAATGAAATCAAAAATTAGAAATCAATCAGTGCTGATTTTCGATAGTTTGATATTCCTTTTTTCTTTTTCTTCTCTCGGATACCCCTCGCCGAACAGCGGGGGAGGTTATGTTGGGCTCGAACCGACTAAAATGTAACGCCGTCTCAGGTCTTCAGACGCCGGGGTGTAAGGTGGCCCAAAAGGCATTTCCCTCGCACCCCGACTGACCCAGGCCATCTTCGGCTTCGAGATGGCCTCCTCGGGTTTGGGAACCATGGTGTCTGCGTCTTGCCCCCGGAAAGGAGGGGGGCGCGTAGCGCGCCGCCGCCCCGGCCTGCTTCTGCTAGGGTGACAAGCAGCTCCACCTTTCGCCCCCAGGCCTGCGCTCATGGAGCACGGAGGTCGTTGAGCAACGTCTGAGTCGCCTCCGCGCTTCGCGGGCTCTGCCGATCGGGAGAGACTTGAGTCTCTCGCACCCGCTCGGCTGCCTCCTTCTCGGACATTACTTGCCCGCAGAAGGACCGAGGCCGGTCACGGTTGGGTAGATGATGGCTGTCTCCGACAAATACGCCCCGAATATGCGGCGAAGGTAGAGGCACTTCGTGATACACGAGTGCCTCTCTAATGCAACTGCAAGGCAAGGTATTGAACGCGTTGGCGATATCCAGTGACACCGCCAACATCACCTCACCCTGGACAACTGCATCCTTCGCCAGAGCCCTCACGCGCATGATGGCATCGAAGGTGGAGTTTGACATTCCTAATGTGAGCGTGAGCGATCTTTGTTTTATAAATTTGTGTTTTTTTATATTAGGTACCAACTTATAACCACAACCTTTATCCGAAGGGATTTCCGCACGGTAAAAAAAAGGTACCTACTTAGTTTACTTTAAGTAAGAATTTTTCCAATAAGTGCAGGGTAGGTACTGCCTGTATCCAATACCAACTTGATATTGATACTACCTACCTAATCGAGTTTAGGCTAGAAGTGGTAGGCCTTAAGAACAGATGCGTCACTATATTCTTGTTCATGTAGGTCTAAGGAATTTATTCATTATAAATGAAAAAAAAAAGTATTTTGTTTATAATTTATTTTAATGCCACTGCCCATAACCACAACCTACCGAAATAAATTAAATACTTAAATTAAACAAAAGCTTACGAATTGTTGCTGATCTGATTAACAAAAATAATAAGTTAAATTCTATCTTACATTTTTAACTTGTCATTCACCTTATGTAGATGCAATATACACATTTACAGCACAGAATACATAATTACAGAACTCTATGTAGACGTTTCTGTTGCTAAGCACCATATAACTGTAGCGTTTTCAGCACGACTATGCTTTAGGTGTATTGTACATCGTATCAGTTAATTTTATTGTTTAATTTTTATCATATAATTTTTCTGCGAATAAGCCTTTGTTCTGCCCAGACGGATTCTGTACAGTCGCCCTCAGAAATTACTAAACACTTTCCTTTAAGATCTTTCCCTTGAAATAAATAAATGATGTAGGTATAAGTATTTTTGTAATCTTCAGAGGCCAAATTTTAAAATGTATTTAATGTTTTATTTATTATTTTATATAACGTTTTAGAGTGTGATAGATAACTGGGAATTATGTTAAGTGGCATACAAATCTATACTATTATAAAATTGTAAATTAGTTGTGTCTGACAGTTCAGATATTAAAAAAAACTTAGATTAGAATTCTTGTCTGTTGGTCTGTTTGTTCGCGATGGACGCAAAAACTACAGATTGGATTTTGATGCGGTTTTTTTCTATTAGAAAGGTCTTGGTCAGACTCAAAATCTGCGTTTGATTGCAATTGGTTTAATAGAACCGGAGATATGACCAAAAAACGATAATCGCTCTTCGCGCGGCCCGGCCGCGGGCATCATCTAGTAAACAATCAAGACGTAAGTCGTAAGTAAATCCGTAGTCCAGCGGCTCCAAATCTGGCGGTAAATTACGTAATCCACTCCCAGTCTTTAATTGAGAATTTGTGCTATTTTTGACAGGTCTATAAGAAGTACAGTTAGCAACAATCCGTAAAAAAACTGTTAATGCACCAATCGCCCAAAGTAAGCAATATGTATTCATAAACCAATACCCTACATGCTTTTAGAACTTTTTTATGTCATAAATATGAATGTTGCCATAAATCCTTTCGCTAATGGTTTTTCGAGTATAATACTCTTTTAAGATTAGGTACTTTATTTGTATATTTTAATTGACTGAGTCAATTATAAATAACTACGATTGACTACTACTGGACGCCTTGCAAAATCTTTGTTTACAGTATATTTGGCATAAGAATGTAACACTGACGAAAGGAGAATGAGCTATTAAATCATTATATGGCATAATGATTTAATAGCAAATTCTCTTTCAGTTTTATTAGTCTTTTTTGCTCCTTACTTTAATTCTTTAAAAGCTATATTAACGTTATCCAACTACTTTTTTCGTTACAGATCAATATTTTAATATTGTCATCATCGATTATCAAAATGTTCACATTTAGCCATGCTATGTACTTTACACACTTATTATATGTAGGTACTTTTAGTAAGAAATAGAAATACGCCCAAACTTAAAACTCATCGTGATGAGTGCGGTAGACATTTTATTTATATTATTTTGTCTTTTTGGTATCGTTCCCGAGCATTTTTCTCCTCTGAGCCAACATGTGACCAAACAAGAAGGGGAAAATAGGAATGTACAAGAGCATGTAGAAGATTAAGAAGTAGTAATAGTTAAATGCCGCATTCCATGCATTGGGCATGGAGATGGTGAGAAGCTGCTTTTCCGCTATCTCGTCAAGGGAGTGGTACATGCACATTAACTCCCCAGTTATTCCAATAGGATACAGTATCAGGAATGTCGAGTATCTGAAACAAGAAACGTACAAGTTAATGCAGTATGCACTAATGCAAATGTTTATTCTTACAATATCATCCTGCGAGCCTTTTCCTAACTCAGTTGGGGTCGACTTTTCAGTGTGGCTATGAATCACCAAACTTCGCCTATTTTAGTGAAGCAACTACATCCGACCTCCATAGCCCACTGGCGATATCGAAGTTCTGTAGTTAGACCAGTTGTCGGACATTTTAGTGCTCCAACTACCAGTAATAAGTGCCATGCTGCTGTCCTCAAGCTAAAAGGCGGCTAAGTGACTACTGGTAAATTTTCACATCCTAACTTTGGACACAATTTATAAATTTCAATGGTGTCTTTATTATCGTAAATGCTCATAAATATATCCATCCACTGTTAAATGACAACTTAATTGCAGATTTATAGAAAATACTATACTCCGCACGCCGAATGTTATTTTTTTTTTTTTTATAATATGGCGTTTCCTAAGTTTCCGCCAACAACTCAGTAGTTAGCACGATTTTAACCAATATGTATTTAAAGGTAAGGGTTAAAGTTTCGACTTGGCAAATGCAACTACGGATCAGAACTTTGTGAATTTACAAGGGAAGAACATAGTAGAAGACCGAGGCCGAAAGTCATGTTGCACGTTGGAGTACCTGAGTCAAAGCAAAACACCTAGGTTAGTGGTTATAGCAGACAAACACAGTTCTACAAGTTAATATTATTAGTGTCAATGTAGTCACAAATCAGATATATAAGAGGGGAATTAGTAAAAGTCAGAAGGGAGTTAAAGTTTATGGGACGAGGGATACAGTTAGTGGGGAGGATATCATACAAAGAACCATTCCTTCTTGGGCACTCGAAGAAAATATGATCTGGAGTGTGTTCATCCAAGCCACATTCACAGAGAGAGCTGTCCCTGACCCTAATTTTGGCAAGAAATACGTTGGTGCAGACATGACCTAGACGCAGACGACAAACAACCGATGTCGCTCTTTTAGTGGCTTCATGGAATTTGAAAAACCATGGTTTAGTTGGAATGTCCACTTGGATGAAGGCATAGTGCTTTCCCTTCACCTTGCAGGATTCCCCCCAGAGGGAAGTCCACATTCTATTTAAACAGGGTTTGGCGAGTAAAAGAAGATCGTGAGCATAGACTCTGTATTGGTCAAGGGTACCATTGGATATGGCTTCCTTTGCTAGGGAATCAACAAATGAGTTTCCAGCTATGCCAGCATGACCTGGGATCCATATCAACGAAACCAACGGCCCCTTAGTCTGACACCTAAACAGAGATTGCTTTATTAAAAGGATTAAGGGGAACTTTATTTTACAGGTGAATTGGTTAGCCAGAACAGCCATTAAGCAGCTCCTAGAATCGGTAAATATTACTGCCTTGCTTATGTTATGAGATTCAATATATAGTAATGCCTCAAGTATAGCTATCGCTTCACCAGTAAATATGGAGTTGATATTTGGTGATTTATATGAGAGTATAATATTGTATTTAGGGATCCAAACAGCGGACCCAACGCAAGTAGTGTCAGATGATTTAGATGAGTCCGTGTAAATAGCTAACCAATCCTGCCATAGCGTCCACAGTCTTTACTGATACCAGAATATAAGACGATATTAGGGTTGTGGATAATGGCATCAAATGGGGTTTCAAATAAGGGGTTAGTTTTGCACCGAAAACAAGGGAAAGGGAGATGAACATAATTAACGAAGCTATTAAATAAACAGGGGTGGTTTTTATGTGTCCAATATCCACCTGAAGAAATGTATTCTGATAGTATATGCAAGATGGGGATCAGTGGGTGAAAGGATAGTTGAGAGGATTTGTATAAATACCTATCGGAGAGGTACTGCCTTCTTAGAAATAGGGGGGGGTCTACACATTCCAATTGTAACGCATTTATCGGTGAGGATCTCATAGCACCCACAATGAGACGCAAGCTTTTAGCCTGGATCTTATCCAGCAAGTTTAGGGCTGCCTTATTGCATGGCTCCAAGAGGAAGCAGCCATAGTCTAGGTGGCTACGGATAAGCGCATTGTACATCAACTTCTGACAATAAGGGTGGGCTCCCCACCAGACTCCAGAGACAGCTCTTAAAATGTTAATATTTTTTCACATTTATGAATAATATAATTAATTATATTATTTATACTATAATTTATACTATATTATAATATTATACCCCAGATAGCTTTGAATCCAAAACCAGACCTAAAAACTTAACTGTGTTTTTTACAGGGAAATTTTGATCGTCAAGAGAGATTGAACAATCACGAATGGATCTGCGGCGGCTGAAGATCACCACAGAGTTTTTGGGAACCGAAAGTGATAGTCCGTGGTCGGTAAGCCAGTTAGAGAGTTAGAAAATGGCCGAGTTCAATCTTGACTCAGCATCTGTCATATGATCGACTGTCACATAAAGAGCTAGATCATCTGCATATTGTAGAATGTTGCAGAAAGATGAGACTGAGACATCTAGATCAGCTGTATAGATACTGTAGAGGAGGGGGCTCAAGACAGAGCCCTGTGGGAGGCCTCTCCAAATAATTCTGGGAGAATGGATTGAATTTTGAACTCTAAGACTAATAGTTCTCCCAGAAAGGGAATTGGAAATAAAATTTACTATCTTCTCTGGGAGACTCAGATTGAGCAGTTTTTGCCTGAGCACAGGAAGAAGTACATTGTCATATGCAGCTGCTATATCCAAGAATACACCCACGTAATACTGATTTTGTGATAAAGCTATCCTAACATCTGTAGTGAAAATACTAAGATTATCCATTGTCCCCAGGCCCTTGCGGAAACCAAACTGAGTTTTTGAGAGCAAACCCTGGCTTTCCACCAGCCACTCTATGCGATTTTTAATCAAGTGCTCTAATATTTTGGACATGGTACACGAGAGCGCAATGGGGCGGTAGCTGGAAGGATCATCGCTCGGTTTACCTGGTTTCAGAATAGGGATTATGATTTGAGACTTCCACTCTTCTGGGGGGAAACCAGAGCAAAAGATGCAGTTAAGTAAATTTAGAAAAAATTTTTTAGAAGCTGTGCTGCTCTTGAAAATAAATGAATAAGGAATGCCGTCTGGACCGGGAGAAGAATCCTTAAGGGAACCCAAGACAGTTGAAAGTTCGTCGTAGGTAAAACAAGAATCTAAAGGATGTGAAGTCTGAGAGCTGGATGGGAAGAAGCCTGAAGACTCATCAGCAGTGGGAGCTGTTGGGGGAGCTAATTTTTGCTCGAATTTTTGTAACCACCGAGAGGGGTCATTTGACGTGATGTTGTTGTTGGTTGTGGAATACTTAAATCTTCTAATATCCCTCCATACAGACGATGTGGGGGTACGAGGGGCTAATGACTCACAAAACTTGAGCCAGCCATCTTTCTTCTTTTGTGAGAGAAGTCTAACTGTTTGTGCAGCTACTTTTTGGTAGCTCAGGTAATTAGCGGTTGACATATTATGTTTATATGCTCTTTCAGCATCTCTTCTTTCTCGGCAGGCGGCTGAGCAGGTCTGATCCCACCAAGGAGGAGAGGGGATGTTGTTCCTAGGGGCCCTTTTAACAGGGATTGCCTTCTCAGCGGAGTTCAAAAGAGCTTGTTTAAAAAGGGTGTAAACTGTCTCAATGTTATGTGAGTTGGGGATCGGCAGGAGAGAAATCTCATGGTCAAGGGAACTGGAGTACAATTCCCAATCAGCTTTTGACAAGTTATATTTAAGTAGGGGGTTGAATGGTGGTGACTCCCTGTAGCTGGCTGGTGAGGAGACAGTTATGGGGTAGTGGTCGCTCTGATGAGAGTCGCTTGAAATCTGCCAAGTCAGGCATGAGGCTATGGAGGCAGAGCATTCCGTCAAATCCACAGCACTGGGGCCTCTTTGTGTGAGGGATGATCTACGAGTGGCAGAGCCATCATTTAGTATGCACAGATTCAAAGAATCCAAGATATTCATGAATGGGGGCGCCAAATCATCGCAATACTGTGATCCCCACGAAGTATGATGGATGTTGAAGTCTCCCAGTAGGATAAGAGGGGAAGCAATTGAAGATAAAATGGTATTTAACTCGGCTAGTATAGAGGAATTTGGATATGGGATATAGACAGAGATGAAAACAGTATTTGCTACTTCAATAGCAACAATGTTCCAAGCATCGCTACGAGCAGGTAGAGACAAGTAGTTGAAAATAATTGATCTGGAAACTAAAATGGCAGCGCCAGCATACCTGTCACCCCTGTCATCCCGGAGGCAGACAAACCCAGGCACCCTGAAATGGGAGCCAGGTTTAAGCCAAGTCTCCTGAATGGCAAGAATGAGAGGTTTATGCTTATTGATTAAATGAATTAAGTGGTTTTTTTTATTTCTAAGGCTCCTACAATTCCATTGGAGGAGAGGTGGGAATGTTATTAACAAAAGTCAACAGCTGAGTAAGTTTTGATTTGTACTTTTCAGGAAGCTCAGTATCATCGCAACGGGTTAACATACTAATAAGGGTGGAGAGTAATAGATCAAGAAGGTTGTCATTAGAGGGAGCGTTGGATTGTGCATGAGAGAGAGCAGCACCATTAGGGAGAGAAGACGGGGAGATTGGGTGATCTGGTAATGGGCCTGTCTGTCATAGCCAGGACTGGAGGCAGGGTTGTGATGTCTTGGAGGCATGAAGACTGTTTTTCTGCGTATTAGTTATGCGAAACAATTTCGATAAAATACTGTTTTTTCAGGCAAATGTCATGTCATTCAGCCAGGTCATTCAACATAATAAGCAATATTTATTTATTTTGAAAAAAAAGACTACGCGCATTGATGGACATAAAACACTAGATAAAAAAGTAACAGCCTTATTATATTTTATTTTACTATACTTTAATTTTTATTCAAATTGCATAATTTAAAGAATTTAAAATTCTTATTGAATTGAATTTTAAAGAATTCATAATTAGCTGGCAATTATCGATTACATGGAAAAGTATTTAAAAGGAAGCCATAGACCTACCGTATTTTTTTAATTCAGTCATGTCATGTCTTGTCAGTCTGTTTTGTCTTCTTGTCACACCGCATCACATCGCGTCATACGAGTGCTCTAACGCCTTGTATGCGCCACGTCTTTCTTTGTTAGCTGAGTTTTGTTACTGTTTTCGCTGTTTTGTGTTATTTGTTGATTTTCTGTTACCTGTTTGTTGATTTTCGGTTTTGCAAAATGCCGAAAAGACAGCGGAAAACTGTTCTCAACAGTGAAGTTCGCGAGTTTGTAGTTCGTTTGCGAGACTATTTTGCTCGTGAACAACAAAATGGCGGACCCTTGTTACCGCTTGACAATGTTCGCGATCGTGTAGCCGATGCTCTAGGAATCGGAAAGGCTACTGTTTCTCGAATAACAAAGGAAAAATTTGGGGAGTCGTCCATGGAGGACAATAAACTATTAACACCAAAGAAGAAAAAGAAAAGGTTATGTTATATAACAGAACCTGATGATTTTGATTTAGGTGCTATACGCAATCATATTTATGGTCACTACCTACGAGGTGAACTACCGACTTGCCAGAAGTTATTATCTTCATTAAAAGCTGCAGAACTCTTCAAAGGCGGTGCTACTTCTCTTAGAATTGTTTTGAAAAAATGTGGATTCCGCTATAAAAAATGTGACAAGAGAAAAATATTAATGACTACGATGCGATTTTCTTCGCAAAATCAAACAAATTGATAACTGGGAGAAGGTAGTATACCTTGATGAGACATGGCTGAACGCCAATCATACTGTAGGTAAGGCATGGACGGATGACACAGCCAAATCCAGCACAAAAACTCCTGAAGGAAAAGGCCAGCGCTTAATCATTTGCCACGCTGGCACAGCTACAGGTTTTGTGCCGAATTGCCTGTGGGCTTTTAAGTCAGTGAAAACAACGGAGTACCACGAGGAAATGAATTTCGAAAACTTTAAGACATGGTTTATAAAACTATTAGAAAATTTGAATGAGCCTCACTATATTTTAATGGACAATGCTTCATATCACTCAGTTCAAATTAACAAACCCCCCAGCAGCAATAACAAAAAAGCTGAAATTATAGAGTGGTTACAACGCAATGGTGTGGAAACTGACAGTCAGATGTTAAAAAAAGAGTTGGTTAGACTGTTGAACTTTCACAAAGAACAGACGCACCCATCATATTTTTTGGATGAATTGGCCAAATCAAATGGACACACGGTAATTCGGTTACCGCCCTATCACTGCCAATATAATGCAATCGAGTTCATATGGGCGCAGATCAAAGGTATCTATATTTTTTATTTATATAATATTATGTATATGCATATATTTCTAAAAATAATTACTAAATGTACAAATATTTTCAGGTCATGCAGCTAGGCATAACACAACTACGCCATTCACGGCAAATAAAATGATGCTTTTATTAGAAGAAGCTTGCGCTCAAGTGACAGCTGACGATTGGCGAAAAGTGGTCGAAAGAACGAAGAAAATTTGCTTACAAGACTGGGATCGAGATGTACAATACGACAATATCATTGACCAACCGTTAATAATAAACGTCACGGATAGCTGCAGTTCAGACTCAGATTTTGAAGATCCGATTGACCCTGTATCAGATTCAGATTGATATAAATAAAATACAAACTCAAAGCATTTGTTTTATTTTTCCAACAAATTATCGATATTTTGTTTATCGATGTGTCCCTTCTTAGTCGATAACAGCTTGACGACGTAACTTTTGCAGCACGTACCATGTACATTTGCATTGAGTTTTTTTTCTATTATTTCCGAACATTACGTAATAATTTCTTAATATTCATTTTTATAATTTACAATTGTACACAATTATGATTTTTTCGACTTTTTAATGGACCTCTAAAGGATTTGATGTGATAGGACGTCAGTACAATGTTAAGCGCTAACGAACTGTCATAGGGATCATCATTCAGCGTGCGGATTATAGCACAGGTTTTAAAATTTACCCTCATTTTTCAGCTTTAACTCTAAATTTGCTTTTTCACTTAGCCACTTTCTAGTTTGAGGACGGCAGCATAGATGTTCGTATGGCAACCGCGACCAACGGGTAACGTGCTCTCCGAGGTACAGAGGGGTTTCAATGTTTTAAGAATGGTGACCCATCCTAAGACTACCTTGCCTAGCATTGCTTAACTGGGCAATGTGTTAACCTACTCCGTTACCGCTTAACCACGAGCCCCTGCTAAATGAGCCAATCCTGAATGTTATTTCTTACAACAGACAACTCAAAAGCTTTGTCAACTTGCTACCAGTGGCGAAGGGTGAAAATTTCCAAAGGGACACCGGTGAAAAGGAAGTCTATGACCAATGTTTCGACTTTTACCACCTTCACTATACCTACACATAATTTAAGCCTGTTGATGAAGTTCATGCTTTAGGATTTGCATCTCTGCAAAGGGAAGCTGTAAGGAATCGGCATATATGGACCCCTCGCCACTGCTTGCTACCTATATGCGTTCAATCAATGAATAGTGGTACGTGGTTCTGACATAGGTAGGTAATGAATGAACGTGGCGTAGCGGTAGTGCATTCGACTGCTAAGTCAGAGGTCGCGGCTTCGATTCCCGCTCAGTGCAAATATGTAAATTAGCATTCATTCTATGTATAATGCTGTTTCTATGTATCATATGTATTTATTTACAAATATATATGTGTTTATTCGCATTCTAGAATCCAGTTTGGGTCTAGATGGCATTGTGTAATTTGTCCTAGAATATTTATATATATGGTTCATTTAATCATTCTTGACGCTCGATCGCTTAGAGATCAAAATAATGTGGCAATAGGTAAGTATCGTTTAATGTTAGTTTTAGATTGATTGATTTTTCATTCATAAAATCATTGCATTATTTTATTGTCATCTTAGATTACTTTCTTAAAAAGTTGTTCCGTTAATGAGTTTTTATCCCGTCCTAATATTTCCATCGTTAGTTTGCTATTTCCACGACCATTTAACGAATTAGCACTATAGGAATATCGTTCAGTTTTTAATACCCCAATGGAGCAGAGATTCGGAGATTCGAATTGAATTATAAGGGCGTCCGGTTATTCCGGTTTTACCGGACTGAACAGATTGTTATTTTTAATGATGTCAAGGCAACCACATTTGTTATTTATTTCTCAGGTGGTAGACGTTTTATTTTTGTTTACTTCAAAACAACCACATTGTTTTTTATTTCTCAAGCGGTAGACGGTTTTTTATCATTTTGCTAGTCACCTCTTGTGTTACAGTGTTGTTACCGACCAAACAAACATTCGTTAGCCGTTCAATCGTAATGGAACCAATGCCTTGTACTTCTCTTGGGTTACATACAAAGTGTACATGACTGGAAATCAGCGTTCATCAAATATTATTTCAATTTTTCATAGAGTACAAGTTCTTTAATCTGTGCCCAGAGGAACATATTCCCGAGATAAAAAGAAACCCATGTGCTATTTCACACTTTAATTTAATCTATCTCTGGGTCAATTTAATCTAGATACATTCAGTGGTTTTCGCGTGCAAGAGTTATAAACATCCATTCATCCATACTCACAGCAATCCATCTTCAAAAACTTTTACATTGATAATATTATCGTTATAGTATATATCAATATAGTCTTATTTTTAGGATTAAGATTAGGCTTACTCCTTTTTAACAGATTTGAACTTACAATATAACGAATTGATTACCTTAAAAACAGTAGAGTTTGCGGGACACTGTTAAATAGATTGAGGGTGTAGTAGGCGTATCTGATGATCTCTGTGATGGACCAGGCGAAGATGCACAGTGGGAGGCCAGGGCTCACAGTCGCCGATTCTGTGGCTAAAAGGCAACCGCACACTAGGAACACCCGCGAGTATACCTGCGGTAAAACAACGGCTACTCCAGACGGGACCAAGCCTATTATGGAATGCACCACCTGTAAAGAGAAAACAGAAACACAATTACTATACTATAATGGTAGAATGACCAGCAAACAACTTGACAATGTACCTTTTTTTTCGTGCGGAAATCCCCTCCCCGATACTCCCCCGCCGGCCAACGGGGGCGGTTGAACCGACTAAAACCGCCCGCCTTCTCTGGTCTACAGACGTCGGGGTGTAAGGTTGTCCATAGAGCATATCCCTCGCACCCCGACTGACCCTGGGCCTTCTCCGGTTTCGAGATGGCCCCCTTGGGTTTGGGAACCACGGTGTCCCCGTCGGTGCGAGGCGGGGCGCGACGGCAGAGGCGCGCCAATGAACCAATCATAGATTAGGTATATTAAACCAATCACGGGCTCAAAGGGCTCGCGTCATTGGTTGATTTATTGATTTTTAGTTGGTCCGTATAGTACACATGCGCGAGCTTTCCGATTTTCTTTCAAGATGTTTGCCGCTATCTGTACGTCTGTATGAAAAAACGCATATGGGTTATTTTTCATCGATATCGGATGAAGACTGCATTTTTTTTTTTAGTTTCAGTTCGTCAATTGGCTGCATCCCGCTGGACGGTGAGAAGTTGAGATGAAGTACAGAAAATACGGGCCACCATACCAGATGCTGACGATCCTAAAATAGTGGACCCTGACGACCTCAATGGATGTTTTTTGACGCCCCGCTTGAAGAACCATTCATAACATTCATCGTTACATATTGTGAATCCAAACGCCAGAAGTAGTAGGAACAATCAAATGTTTAAAGCATTGAACACCTAGGGCGCGTGGAGATATTGAATATTTATCGCGATTATATTGATTATATTCATGTGCAAACGCGATATTATTGATGTGCAAACAAACGTGGGATCACGATACTGGATCCCAATATACACACTGAGTGTTTAGTTTTAATCTTTAAGTATTTGTGTCCTGATGTTGGTACCGCGTATTGATAAGACCAACATCAATTATATTTTTTCTTTACGTACCCGCGCATTATTGTACGTGAACTATGCGGGAGTACATCGCGAGTTGAGCTCGGAGTACAGCGCGACGTCGCTTTGTGAGGGTCTGAGCTCGCTAGCTCGTTGGTGGACCATGTGCTCGTGAGGTTTAGGGTCCGAGCTGGTCAGCTCGTTGGTGGACACTGTACCCGCGCCTTTTTTGGGCAAGGCCAGCCACGCGCTTTGAGGGGAAATTGTTGTGATTTTGTTTTTTGAATGTTGATTAATTGGTGAAAATTAATTATCGAGATAGTTATCTCTTTGTTAAATAAAGTGAATACGCCCATCGCGTTCGTTGGACTTGGAACCTTGCTGCGGTTGAAAACACATTCTATGGGAAGTATATCTCACCTTTTATTTTATTGCATAATTAGTTTATTGTATTTTCAAATACACGTACATTCATGTCACATATAGTTACATACACTAAACAGGCACACTTTCCAATCTCTGCCACTTTCCCGGCTGAATCCCGGTCCATTGAAGGTCAGTGACCCATTTCTTAATATATTTCATGTATTGTTGATAATAAATAACGGATTGGTTTAATTTTGGTTTGCAATTAGAAACTTAACACGTGGTTCGAGTCCGCCATTTGGAGTGTTAATTTATCGGTATTATTTTACCTTTTGGTGCAATTGAATTTGACTATTTTCACCTTAAAACTTGGAATTGTTATTGTAATTAAAATAATTCCTGGTCGATTTCGATCGGGTGTCAATTGCGGATTAATTTGATTATTGAAACAAGTACGTGCTAAAAATCTGTCTAAATTAGATTTGTTGTTTATTCATGTGTTTGATTGGACCCGCCGCCGGGAGGTCTGAATAGATATTTATTTGTGTTTACTTGCTATAAAATTGAAAGTAATGTATGATTTGATTTGTTTGTATCCGAGCATTTAAAATAGCTAATTTTATATTTCAATATTTCTCGGGATTTCCGGGTAATTTTTTGGTGGTCGATTCTGACCGAACTAACCGGTTCACGGTAACGGGAATTCAACTTCCCGGGAAGTTTGATATTACTTTTGTTTGATTTGTTCTAAGTTCGGGGAGGTTCCTCGAATGCCTCGTGCGTTTTTAGTAGGGCCGGTTAACCGGTTTTTATAAAATTGCGGTATTTTGTTGTTTGAACCGTTTTATATACGTACCGACTTCCTGTGTTTGATTAATGATTTTGTACAGTTTGTTGACTGCACATTGGTGTAGATCCGGATCATTAGATACTTTATTTTAGTTAGATATTAAGTTTTAGTTTTATTTGCGTTTCCACTGTCGGCTTTAGATCACGCTTCGGAACGAAGTAGTGATTGCGTGAAAGTGAGTGGTAAGGCTACGGCTTGAATTCTACCTGCTCGTGGTCTCACTCTTTACCCTTGTCTCCGGGTAATAGGAGAGTGGTAGCAGAGCTTTTAATTGTTTTTTTTATTATTGCGCTCGCTCGGTTCACGCATTGAACACTGAGTTTATAGTCGTTTTGGAACGTGTTTTGGAACGTTTATACTTTTATACTTTATTTATACTTCCAGGTGGTTCTGTTATCGATATACTATATATCGATAACAGAACCACCTGGAAGTATAATTAGAAAATCAAAAAACATTTTTTCATAAAAGTTTCAAAATTCATGTTGTTTGACCAAAACAAATGAGAACTTGAGAGTTATCTCCTCTAAACTTCACGTAAAACGCTTACTACGGTTTACGCGACGCGACGGTGCGACAGGTTTCGACTTGACGCTGGTGCTTACTACCAAGCAACCGCTCCCCGCCACTTCCTGCCCGTGGCGCCCGCCAGTATGTCATTGACTCGTGCGGGATTACTTGCAATTTCGTTCATCACGAGATCCAAAAATGAGTCATCATCAGTACGAATTTACCAACATTGAGTATTTGGCAATGGTGCAGCTTTATGCCATTGCTAATTACAATCTGGAAGAGGCTAGGCGATTGTACTCTCGGCCGGAGCACTTATATGGGTTACGGCTACGAAGAATCGATAATTCCCAAGTTCCGTGCGCCCCGACCATCTTGGCTGCGACCCAGCGCTTACTCGACCACGGACAGTTTCGAACGGCGTCACACGCAGAAGGCCGAGGAAGTCTAGATGACTCTCCAGATATTGAAGATATAATCGAGTTCTTCGAGCGGGATCCTCGGCGAAGTACAAGAATGGCAGCACGAATATTCAGTGTAAGCCAATACTTCGTATGGAAAACTTTACACGCTCATGGATTGCACCCTTACCATTTTCGTCGGGCTCACGCAATTTATGAGAATGATGGACCAGTCAGGATCACTATGTGTCAGTGGTTGTTACAAAATAACAACAGTAACATACTTTACACAGACGAGTCACGGTTTACGCGAGTGGGTCTTTACAACGTGCATAATGGCTCTGGTTAATCCCCATTTAATAAGGGAGGACCACCATCAGATTCAGTTCAGTGTGAATGTTTGGGCCGGTATCATTAACGACCAATTATTAGGTCCCGTTTTTATTGAAGGTCATCTCACTGGTAAGTAGTTCGTATCTAGTGATTGAAATAAAACTATTTTTAACGGATTCTATCGCGGTTTATTTGATGTATTTTTATATTTTACATTGATCCCGACGTTTCGGTTGCTTTTCAGCAGCCATGGTCACGGGGAGACTAATATAATAATAATAATATAATAATAATTTATTCAAGTAATCATTGTACAATACAATTTACATATTTTCTTAATCTATCATGCAATTATAATTAGTGCATTAGGCATATGCCTTAGAGGGGTGCGTGTTGGGTAACCTCCTCGAGTGTCGCTCCGATTCCGATCCCGCTGCAGTCCGGGGGGAACGGAATCGGAGCGGCCGGTACACCCTGGGCGGCGGTCAATGGCTTCCCCTTCACCCCTTCATAGGGTTGGCATTGATCGTCGGCCAATACCCAACGTGGCGGGAACACATCGCTCTCCGTACTCCTCTGCTTTCAGAGGAGACAGGATGAGCGATGCTGTTAGTGGTGAGATGGCCCAGGGTCAGCCGGGGTGCGAGGGATATGCTCTATGGGTAACCTTACACCCCGGCGTCTGAAGACCCGAGACGGCGTGCGGTTCTAGTCGGTGCAAGCCCGACATAACCGCCCCCGCTGGCCGGCGGGGGGGTATCCGAAGGGATTTCCGCACGATAAAAAAAAAAAAAAAAAAGGCATATGCCTTAGATATATATTTATATATATCTATAAACTGTATACTTATTTATATGTGTGCACTTAGGCGTCTTATAAAGGTATTTATAGTTATTTATGCAACTGTGGTATAATGAGGGGTATTAAAACATGAATGTGGGTTTATCACACGAAGCGAAGCTGAGTGTGATAATAGTATCACATGAGTGTTTTAATACCTAATTATACAGTTGCATACAAGACTTTATCTACACCCATGATAAACTAATAATACATGTTCAGAGAATGATGTACTGCCCTTTGATATTTTCCAATTCATGAAATCTTGGTACGCCTTTTCATACTGTTTTCTAGATTTTTCCGGTAGTAATTTGTTAGATATGTCCTTTGCTGCATTCGAAATGTCTGGAGGTGTGTTATCAAAACTTGAATCGCTCATTTTCGTAAGTAAACAAAACAATTTGCAAAAATAATAGCGAAGAAAAATAGCGGGAATTCGAATTCGAACGAATAAGCTTAAATATTTTTTTTTACGGCGCGCCGCCGCCGCTATGGTAGTGCAATGCAACGCGCGTGAATGACAGTTCTTTTTTTGAAACTCATACAGATTCCACGCATCGAGCGGTAAGAATTTGGCTGTCTGATGAGTAACCCTTTGCGCGGAAGAGATTGAAAAAGCGAAAGGAGTGTTATTATGAAATTTCATACAACATTATAACACCCGTTCGGATGATATTATGGTTATTAGGACATTGGATGTATTAATGTTGGCAATAAGCTAACTGTTTCAGAATCTTTTATAGAGGATTTAAAGCATGGGTGTAGATAAAATATATTACGTTCTTTGCGCCTGAACTAGGTAGTTCTGTGCTTCAGGCGTCAAGTGCGTTTATAATAAATCTAAAATAATCAAGTTTTTACAGATATACTCGTAATATTAAGGATGGTTTTGGATTGGATTGCTAAGGATGGTTCTTGTCTTGTAGTTTGAAGTGAAAGTTATCTCAAAGTAACCGAACTATGTTGAATTGTTGGTGTTACTATTTACGCAGAATGAGCTCACAGTGTCATGAAGTATTTTTGTATTTTGATTTTTCTTGGAATTAATTAAGTGAATGACTGAATAACACCAACAATTCAACATAGTTCGGGTACTTTGAGATAACTTTCACTTCAAACTACAAGACAACAACCATCTTTAGTCTCCCCGTGACCATGGCTGCTGAAAAGCAACCGAAACGTCGGGATCAATGTAAAATATAAAATAACATCAAATAAACCGGGATAGAATCCGTTAAAAATAGTTTTATTTTAATGTGTAACATTCGCGTAAACTTCCAACAATATCACGTACCTATCTAGTGATGTTACGCACAGTAATATCTGAATTATTAGAGGATGTGCCATTAGCGTACTTACGCCTGATGACTGTCCGTCTCATTATGCACGTGCTGTGGGTGAATACCTAGATAGCGAATTTGGTAAACGCTGGATAGGCCGCGGTGGTCCCGTTGCTTGGCCGCCGCGGAGTCCGGACTTAACTCCATTAGACTTTTATTTGTGGTCAGAAATAAAATGACTTGTTTACACTTGGGAATACGAAACTCGTGATGAGTTACACAGTGCAATAGTGGTCGCCTTCGAAATAGTGGAAAGTAATAGACACACGTTAAATAAGTTAAAAGACAATAGCATAAAACGTGCCGGTTTGTGTATCGAACGTGCTGGACTCCATTTTGAGCAGTTGCTTTGGTACAGGGAAGTTTGAATAAACAGTAATCAGTTACCCATGTGAGTTGATTCTTTTGTGAATACATATCTCCAATTTTTTAAATACGTCTGAAATACTCGTAGTCTATTGTCATTGTGTTTATTTTTTTATTACTACATAGACCAAAAAGTCATTTATGTTTGAATAATATTCTAATAAAGTATTTCCGACGGTCCTAAGCCCGTATGAAGTATGAAAGAAATTAGAGTAGTTTATTTTAAAGTAGGTATGATTCATAGTCCGGGGCGGCGGCGCGACGCGCGCCCCCCCTTTCCGGGGCAAGGTGGGGACACCGTGGTTCCCACACCCGAGGGGGCCATCTCGAAGCCGTAGATGGCCCAGGGTCAGCCGGGGTGCGAGGGAATTGCCTTATTAGGTCACCTTACACACCGGCACCTGAAGACCCGAGACGGCGTGCGGTTTTAGTCGGTCCAAGCCCGACATAACCACCCCCGCTGGCCGGCGGGGGGTATCCGAAGGGATTCCCGCACGAAAAAAAAAAAAAAAAAAAAAAAAAAAAAGGTATGATTCATAGTCATTTTGCGTGCGTGCGGTCAGTGCTTTTTATCACATGTTTCGCGAAGTGCGCCGACACTGCCGGCGCCGGCCGGCGCGCTGGGCGGTGCGCGTCAAATATTCCCGCGCATTTATGAATAAGGTCGCTTTCACGAAGCGAGGGCACATCTTCATTCATGTTTAATTCTCAATGAATTATTCGAAGCGCTAATAATGCTTCAATTCGATCGAGTGATAAAGATCAAAGTCGACTTTTTTACTATAACCAGTTCAGCAATTTGGACACTTTAAAATGGTACCATAGAATATTCCGAGTAACCCTCTTTCGGATCCAAAACGACTATAAACTCAGCGTCAGACTTACATAAGATTCAACATAAAATACTCTGCCTTTCAAAGACATCAAAATGTCACTTAGGCTAACCTAAGTGACATAGCTGTTCATGTACGATCATCAGTCACGCACTCGGAATCTGGCTTTTCTTGGTATCAATTACATATCACTTGCTTGAGAGTGAACGGAAGCGTTACAAGAAAAACATACCATACCTTTTTTTTATTTTTCGTACGAAAATCCCTTGGGATACCCCCCCCCGCCGCTTGAACCGACTAAAACCGCACGCCGTCTCGGGTCTACAGACGGAGTGTAAGGTTGCCCATAGAGCATATCCCTCGCATCCCGACTGACCCTGGGCCATCTCCGGTTTCGAGATGGCCCCCTCGGGTTTGGGAACCACGGTGTCCCCGTCTTGCCCCGGTTTGGGGGAGGGGCGCTAGTCGCCCCACCGTCCCGGCTTGCTTCTGCTGGGGTGACAGGCAGCCTCACATGCCACCCCCAGGCCTGCGCTCATGGAGGACGGAGGTCGTTAAGCGACCTCCGGCGCTTGAGTCGCCTGCGACGCGCGGCGAGCATATTGCGGGCTCGGCGGGTCGGGAGAGTTCTAAATCTCTCCCGGGTGGGCTCCACCATCTCCTTCGCGAGCATTGTATGCTCGCAGAAGGAAGTGGCGGCGGCCCACGCGCTCGCGCTCCGCACGATTGCCGCAATCATGCTGCCGCGTGAGAGGACTCCCATCCTGATGGCTGCCACGAGGTCACGTCTCGGCGCCTCCCACGACGGGCGGTTCGCCCGCGCATGCAACCCTGAGTCCTCGCTCGCGTCGCTGTGAAGACACATTAGGGCGTTGGCTCCTTCCTGATCCGATGCAGGTGGTCCCCGAAGCTCCCCTTACCGGCGATCACCTGCGTCAGTCGGTACGAGAGGCTTCCGTGTCGCCTCTTTAGCCAATCCTCCATGATAGACCTTACCGAAACATACCATACCTACATGCATGCCTGAGAAAATTGTATAGATTTCTTAAAGTGTTGTGAAGTGAATTGTAGAGGTCCAGCGATACAGACCTATAAACCTTTCTGATACTAAGTGAGAACTCTATCAATGATAGGAACCGAGATTAATTTAAACTAAATCTGCGTTTCACGTTTCACTTACCAATTTCATCGAGTAGGAGGTAGAACGTGACTATTTAATTGGATGGATTTTCACTAAGAGTAGATTTGTTAAAGGCTCATTCATTTTCACTGAATTTCATAAATAAACGTGAGAAGTTATGTAATGAGAACTCAGTTTATATTTTACTTCATTAAGTTAAGATTCTATACTCATCATTATGTGATGAGTATAACATGTTGACTGAGGCTAGACGCGTGGCATGTTAGTAGCACAATAGATTGATCAACAACTTAGATAACTCCTCCGATTGTATTTATAATTGAATAATGAAGGAACGAGCCGCTATTCACTTAATCAATTATAGTAGTTGTAAGCGGCACCGAGTCGTTAAAGCCAGTTAACAAGCTATATTCATTGTAACCTTTGAACTGACTGTTTAGCACATACTTACTTATTTACTGATCCGACAGTATAATTTAATTATTTACTATGCAAATTAGACGTTTACTGCTAAACAAACATTTTGTCTTTTAAATAAGACGAAAGTTTTGTAACAGTTTTTATTTTGAGGTGTTTATATGTAACGAAAAATATACTACGAAGAGAAAAAGGTAGCTGGAATAAGCTGGATACGGAAGGCGGAGGATTGAGTACTGAGGCGCACATTGGGAGAGGCCTATGTCCAGCATTGGACTGTAGGTAATAGGCTAATTGATGATGGTGATTGATATGATGATTATCTACCACCTATCTTTCATATTTCTTTAAAACATAACATAACATAAACTCACGCCTATTTCCCCAAAGGGGTAGGCAGAGTTGCTAGCACCCACATTTCGCCAGTTTATGTTTAGGTCCCAATGTAATAGGTGGCGAGCCTATTGCCATTAACCGGGCACTTATAAACCTGCGGTAAATACACACATAACTTCGAAAAGCATCGAAAAGTCATTGGTTTGTGCCATGGTAAAACCTGGGATCGAACCCGAGACCTCGTCTCAGCAGTCCATTACCCATACCACTAGGCTACCGCGGTTATTTAAAAATAAGAACGGATTCCACCACAGATAGAAACTGCGAATCTATTTTGTTATTTCCTCGTCAATTTTATTTGGATAAAGGATAAAAGGCAAAGTGCCTACCTATAGAAAATGGCGGAAGACCCTCTGTGCTGCACGTGGGTAGAATATCTACTACACGGTAAAGGAAATGGCAGATTTACGAGCAAAATAAGGATTACACGATGGTCGGTCCGAAACGGTAGGTACTAAAGAAATTTACAGACAGTTATTTGAGATAGTGCGACCACAAGTTATTTCCCCGGAGCCAGAGCAACAACCCAACCAACCATACTATCACGACTATACTATCACAATCATACTACCACAATCATACTATCACAACATTAAGTGGTAAGTAATTTCGAAATACTAAGGTAGTTAACGTGTTGTCGGTAGTGAAAAGCTAGTGAATTGACGGTACTTAATTCAAAAATTTATTTCACATTACTAATAATCGTTATTATTATTATTAATAATAATCACTTTTTTTTTTACTTCAAAACTCTTAAGTTTATCGATAACAAATCTAGCAGTTATAAATATTACCAATATTGACTGCGTTATTATCAAGACGCGTTAATCGCATCCTAATAATCCTCCATAATCGTGATATAGGATTAGGTACTAGATATATATTTCGAAAAACCCTTAGCCCCGATTCATTTTTTAATTTATACATTAAAGCTGTTGCCCGCGACTTCGTCCGCGTAAGTTCGGAATCGATTTACTACTACAGTATGGATCCCAACAGATTTCTGGAAAAAATATTTAAATTAAATGAATCGGTCATAAACATGAACACAATTTTTTTTTTTTAATTTTTGTCTGTTTTCTGGTTGTTCACGATGGACGCAAAAACTGTTGAATGGATTTTGATGCAGTTTTTTCCTATTGGAAAGGTCTTGGTCAGATTCAAAATCTGCCGTATGTTTTATTGCAATGAGTTAAGTAGAACCGAAGTTAACGACAACGACATAACAAGAAACGATAACCGAACTCCGCGCGGGCGGAGCCGCCGGCATCAGCTAGTAATAGAATAATATTGAATTGGATTGTGGTATTGGTTTGTTTTGTACTCCGCTTAATGTAAGACTTTTAGGTATGTTTCTATTTTATATACAATATCTGGTCGATTTATGACCACCGAAACCGCCAGTAACCGTTCCCGAGATTCAAATTATAAATAAATTATGGTTTTAGGGCGAGAATCTTCGATGTTATTGCAACATTTATAAATTATAATATTAGGTAGGAAGTAGAATAGGATTACTTAAATAGACTTTGTATGGTACAAAGTTTACGATGAATTATTCACCAGTATAATGTTTGATCTAGAGGTTAGGTGGCATATCAAACAAATATACTACCCATATATAAGATCAGTCTAAGAAAACACGGTTTTAGAATTACACAGTATTTATTCACAGTTAAACACAATCAGTCTTTTAGAAAATCAGTCCACAAAACAGTTCTTAGTTCTTAACCAAAGATATATATCTTAATCTTAACAAAACTGACAGCTCTCCCAGCCTGCCCGACTCTGACATCTCTCTCATAGACATTTAAAAAAATAACAATCCGTTCGGAAATTATCATCTATCTAACACATAAAACGTTAACCTGTTCCTCAGTTTAATTGTTCACAATTAAGTTATAAACTGAGAATTCTTATTGTCATTATTTAACTGCAAATAGTTAAGTTCTTTACTGTCTAGTAGGTACACTCTAAATCATTTTGCTCAGTTAGATAAGTAAGTACTTAGCGTCGTATTACATAATTTAATTATGTCATGCAACCAAGCGTGTTTTCCAGGGTATACCTTTTTTTTTTTGTCATGCTGTTACACGGGAGCGGGCTCGCGAGTTTTTAAAAAAACAAATTTTGAGTACACCGGATTTATTGAATTTAAGTTTTACAAAATTGAAGCACTTTTAGAATAAATGAGAATTAGAAAATAAAATGAAATAGAATAAAGAAAAGAACAAGTGCTCTGGAAGGAGGCTGGTGGTGAACTGTCCGATCCGCTAGCCCTCTTCAACTCACAGGAGTGATAGCGCTGACTCAGGCGAAAGTGTCAGCACTTTTATAGGAGAACCCCATATGTAACAACCCCCCCGTTAAGAGGAAACTTAGGGTTGTTGTGATAAGTTTCCGTATTATTCTACGCGCAACCGGGGCGCCACCTGTTTTAATTCTATTTCTGAATTACTGTCTTTCCGAGTTACTGATCTTTTTGATTTAATGTTGAATTTTCCAAAAGACTTGTTCTTTTTACAAATTAGTATTATAATCAAAATGATAATCATAATTATGGAGATTATAGTTAATATTGGGAAACTGATATGATTCTCAAATTTAGTTGACTCTATTTTATTTAAACTATTTATAATTCCATCAGTTCCCGGTTTAAACGATTTCAATTCATATAAATTAAGAGTTTTAATTTTAGGTGAGGATACATTAAAGTGAAAGTCTTTAAGTTTTGAAAGTCTTTAAATTACAGCAACTATCGTTAATAATATTAAAATCAGAATATATATATGGTATGTACAATTTCGGATATAATTTAGGAACCAATTTTAAATTATTATGGAAAGCTATACATTCTAATGGAATGTTCAGTACACCTGTACATATACTCTTCTATATATATATATATATTCTTACTAAAACATTACTATTACATTGTATACTTAATTTAGTTTTACTTGATTGTACAAAAATCCACTTATTATTTTTTAATATATGCCAGACATCCACATCACCGGATATAAACTTAATAGGACATTTTTCAGGAAGGGAAGGTAAGGTTTTTGTTATTATTTCAATTTCACAGGAAGGATTATTCAAAACCGCGTAAACCTCGGAAATTTCACAAAGGTAAGTCTCGGTAAGTATCTTTTTACAAGTATTTAAGGTTTTTAGGTAAGTATATGTAGATTTATCTTCACTAATAGCTAGATATTCTTCAGAAGGAAGAATCATAACGAAAGAGTTTGGTTTATTTTCAGCGATGTGGGGCGTCGGCAACGGTATGTTCTTATATATGTTATATTCTAGTAAACTAACTAGAGGGAGTTTTATAATAAACATTAACTTAATATCTAAATAGTAACACGTTAAATCAGCTATATTGATTAGCGTATGTATGTTACTTATGTCTAGGTTTACAGGAAAATCTCTAAATTTAGGTATAATTTTAAGATTACTTAAAATATCGTTATACATTTGTTTGGGTGTAAGTATAGACGGATGTAGAGTGTTACTCTTTACAAATAATATAGAGTTTAATAAATCTTCGACCTTGAAAGAAATCGTCAATAAGTTTGATTGCAAAATATTAAGTGCATTACTAAGCTTAATTTTAAAATTTACATTTCTAATCACTCCTGTTATATTAAGAGATAATTGCTCAATGACGTCGGTTAATTTAGCTTCATTTACACTAATTTCATGTAGGGATTCATTGATGTTAGAAATGGCCGACTGAGATATCATGATACTTCTAGAAATGGAGTTTGCTAACATTTTATCATTGTTATAAAGAGCTTGAACAGCATCATTATAAGCTTTAGCATCATCTTCGTCCAATGTACCGAATATGTGCTTAAAAACAACACCTACGCCAGAGAACCAAGCAGATCTTTTGGAGACGCCGTTTGAGATTATGTGAGATACTGATTTAAAATCACGTAAAATATCATTATATAATTATTCTAAAGGTTGTAACATATTTTCACACTGATCATAATCAATTTCGTAGGTTTCACGACACTGAATTCGGATATTATTCAGTACCTTATGAATGTTCCCAAGGTGGTGTTGAAAGGGGAGAACTTCGATTGGAACAACTATATGGAGTTGATCATTAATAATCCTTAGTGTACCGATAGCGTCGAAGAATATGCCAGGGCTTTTATTAATATATTCAATATATTCGTAATTTTGTTCCTCTGTCGAGACTGCATTGCAGAATACTGTATAGACAGCAATTCTGTAAATAAACCGTTAGTAATTAGGGTATCGTAATGTAAAACCTATAGAATATATTTTCTTCTTAAACATCATATAAAAGAATACTTAGATTACTAGTGATTACATTTGGTAAGTTTAATTACTTAATATCATTCAGCTCCATGAGCTGGCTTTATTTCATCGTAATGATGTTTGATATGGCGTCGATTAA
This sequence comes from Cybosia mesomella, assembly GCA_946251805.1. Taxonomy (NCBI): domain Eukaryota; kingdom Metazoa; phylum Arthropoda; class Insecta; order Lepidoptera; family Erebidae; genus Cybosia; species Cybosia mesomella. The sequence goes on along the minus strand of OX276390.1, from coordinate 18,290,654 downwards.
TTAAAAGGGATAAGTTGTTATTATCATGGATTTTCATGACCTTGTAAGGGCCTTTCCACACAGGGGACAGAGCTTTACCTAGCCTAACATGATTTTTTAAATATACGTAGTCACCCACATTATATTGTACAATACGTGAGTGCTTGTCATAATACGATTTAGATCTCTCTTTCGACGCGTTAATATTTTGTAGAGCCTTTTCGCGGGATACTTTTAAACGATGCTGGAGCATTTTCGTATATTCAGGATAGGTTATATCTGTTCTAGAGTCAAAAACAGAGTCTGGGAGATAAGGTTTATGACCGAACACGAGTTCATAGGGAGTAAATTGGGTAGTGGTGTGGACGCTGCTGTTGTATGTTAACATGGCAGTGTAGACATACTTATGCCAATTGGTTCTATAATCATTTACATATGATTTGAGATACTCTTTTAGAGTTGAGTGGCTCCTCTCGAGTGCTCCTTGTGTCTGCGGATGATAAGGAGAGCTCCAAATCTGCTTCACCTTAAGGAATTCGCAACTACGCTTAAACAGTTCTGCAGTAAAGTTTGGCCCTTGATCAGTTAATACAGATTTTGGAATCCCGAACACAGATATGAAATGTATTAAACATTCACAGGATTCCTCTGCAGTGCAATTTGAGATAGGGTATGCTAAAGAGAATTTAGTGAGGTCGTCCTGTAAAGTGAGGATGAACCTAAATTTGTGAAGACCAGCTTCTGGAAGGGGACCAACAATATCTAAGCCAATTCTCTCAAAAGGTCGGGTAGAAGAAGTAGTAATTTGCATAGGGGATCTATTTATTCTTCTTAGAGCTTTGTTGGATTGACATAGTTTACAATTTTTTACATAGTTCTCTATGTCTGACCGCATATTTTTCCAATAATAGCGCTCTTTAATTCTATTATACATTCTATTTGAGCCTACATGCCCCGCTATCGGAATATCATGGTTTTCTTTAAGTATTTTTGCGATTTCTGTTGGGACTGGATATATAATAGTGTTGTGATGAATATTTATTGTAATATTAGTATTATCAAAGAGATACATGAACATGCCGTAGATTTTAACAAAAGATCGTTGCTCAAATAAGTTCTTGAAATCTGATACCGCTATTTCACTGATATCTCCAGCTAGCAGTATATCATCACGAGCAGATTTAATGGTTTTGAATATTTCGGGATATGAGGTATTATCAAAATAGTATAACTTAGTGAATAGTAGGTAGAATGTTTTTCCTTTTATTTCAAGCCTTTTGAATGAGTGAAGTTCGCGTTCTTCATCGAGAATAATAGAAGAGTCATCAAGTTCAGAAAGAATATCTTGGAGATATGGGTTTGAGTCATCAAAATCGATTGAAACTGGAAATAAGATGGTTTTACAACTGCTTTTAAGAAGATTTTCGTTATGTTCCTTTATATAGGTGTTGAATATTTTATCTTTGTTAGAGAAGGATTGTAAAAAATTATTATAATCTTCGTTAGAATTAGAAGGAGATGGGATAGGATTAGGACTGGTATTAGGGGTACCTAATAGAGATGGGAGATTTGAAGGACTTAGGTCTTCGTCGCGGTTTTCCGTGGGACTAATATCAAATGCACCTAAGTCTTCGAGGTCCTTCAGAACCTCTTGTGGGATATCAGAGTTTCCTGATGAGTTAGAATTTTGTTCGGAGATTGGGTCGACAGGATCTCTAGAAGTAGAAGGTTGAGGGTCATTTTCCCTTTGGACAACATGGTTCACGGGGTAACGGGATAATGCATCTGCATTACTATTCGTCTTACCTCTTTTATATTCTACCTCGTAGTCGAACTCTTCTAATTTTAATCGCCATCTTACAAGTTTGGAGCCAGGGTCTTTGCACTTAAAAAGCCATTTGAGTGGCTGATGGTCAGTGATGATTTTAAAGCGACGGCCGTAAAGGTAAGGTCTGAAAGCTTGGGTACCATGAAGGATGGCAAGGCATTCCTTCTCAGTTACGCTATAATTGGCTTCAGCCTTATTAAGAGTTCTGGAGCTATAGGCAATTGGTCTGTCTTTCCCTATTGGGCCTTGAGATAAAATGGCTGAGACGGCAAAATTGGATGCATCACAAGTTAGGACAAAGGGTTGTGAGAAATCGGGATATGCCAATACTGGAGCAGAGGTGAGGCATGTTTTAAGAGTTTCGAAAGCTAGCTGCTGCTCATTTTGCCATAAAAATGGGATATCTTTCTTAAGGAGGTTTGTCAAAGGCTTAGCAATTTTGGAGAGGTTAGGTATAAATCGGCGATAATAAGAAACTAGCCCTAGGAAAGATTTTATGTCTTTTGGGCATTTGGGCTTAGGGAATTGTTGTACAGCCTTAACTTTCTCTGGGTTTGGTTTGACTCCTTGGTCAGTTATCATATGACCGAGATAAGAGACTTCCTTACGGAGAAATTCGCACTTATCCGGCTGAAGTTTAAGGTTGGCATTCCTAAGCCTGTCGAAGATATTGGATAGGTTTTTCATGTGTGTGAAGAGATCAAATGAGTAGATTACGATATCATCGAGGTAAACAAAGCATTGAATGCCTTGTAGTCCTGACAACACCGTGTTTATCACCCTTTGGAAGGTAGAGGGAGCATTTTTGAGCCCGAACGGCATACGGGTGAATTCAAAGTGACCTTGAGGCACAGAGAAGGCTGTTTTAGAGGAATCTTGCTCTGCCATCTTTATCTGATGGAAACCGGATGCCAGATCAAGTGTGCTGAAATATTTGCATTTGCCCAGTTGGTCTAGAATTTCTGTGATGTTTGGAATAGGATAGGAGTCACCAATGGTGATATCATTCAGTCTGCGGTAGTCTATTACTACACGCCATTTGCGCAGACCGGAAGCATCTGCTTTCTTGGGGACTACCCATATTGGGGAAGACCATGGAGAAGTAGAGGGCTTTATTATCCCATCATCAAGCATTTTATCTATTTGAGATTGGACTTCTTGTTTGTGCACCTCAGGGAATCTATAAGATTTAGTATTTATAGGTACAGAAGAAGAAGTAGGTATTTCATGTTGAAGAACATCGGTACTTGTTCATTTATCATTAGGGAGATGAAAAATGTCAGAGTAAGTAGCACAAAGATCAAAAAGAGCGTCCTTTTCTTCATTATTTAAGTGTGATGTTCTTAAAAGGCCTAATACTTCTTCAGTCCGATTGAACGTGTCATTTGAAGAGTTATTCGAGTGAGTATTATAAAGAATGTGATGACTATGATCCTTCTCTAAGGGTAGAATTCTTAATTTCATGTCGGAGCTGATTGATATAGGAGATTCAGAGATATTCACGACAGTTACGTTAACCCGTGAGTTAGGTTTCACCTTGACTATGCAATTGGCTACTAGAAGGGACTCCATAGGATGTTGATCTAGAATGAGACCTTCTCTTATTCCAGGATTTAAGACAGAGCATTCTATTATTGTCTCTGTGCGAGGTTCAATAGTATATATAGGATCATTAAATTTTAATGTTAATTTTATTTTGTTTACTGTAAGAGTATCGTCATTATAATTAATATTAGAATGAGATTCTGACAGGAAGTCATTTCCTATAATTCCGTCATAAGGAAAATGTAAGTCACCGATTACATGGAAATTATGCTCGAAAGAATTGAATTTTAAAGAGATATGCCCAAGAGATTGTATGGGATTATTTGTGGTACCTATTCCGGTGAAGCTTATAATTTCTTTATTCACGTCCGGTAGTTTCTCAATGCATGATAACTTAATGAGACTTATCGAAGCGCCACTATCTACGAGCAATCTCAGTGGTTTGGTTGACACAGAAGTTTGGGCTTCGATAAAAGGTAAGTACTTTCTTGATGGATTGGATGTAATGTTATGAATTTTAATGCGCTTTTTTTCTTTTTCAGGTAGTTTAGGAGCCGAAGCATGGGATTGAGACCTTGAAGAAATGACGTCTTTTAGTTTAGGTTTGGGTTGAGTGCATGTATTTGTGAGTGACGTAGTGGATACAGAGGATGAGGTTATTGTACGGGATTTAGAAGATGTGATGGAGCTAGTAGATGTAGTGGGCACATGAACAGCAGGTACAGCGGACATAGGGGACGCAGTGGAGACAGTGGTTGCAGTGGATACAGCGGATACAGTGGGTATAGCGGGAACAGTAGACACAGTGGATACAGCGGATACAGTGGATACAGCGGATGCGGTTGATACAGCGGATACAGTGGATACAGCGGATACAGTGGGTACAGTAGATATAGCGGATACAGTGGATACAGCGGATACAGTGGATACAGCGGATACAGTGGATATATTAGGCTTGGCATCGATTTTGTTATTTAATTTTCCCGCACGACACCAGCCGGGAAAGCTTCCTCGTTTAAATGATCGATTTCATCGATGCCATTCCCATCATTCTCAGGCGAGGAGATAGTGTGAATAGGTTGATTACGGTTTTGGAATGCTGAGTTAGGGGCTGGGCGAGAATAGTTTTGATTTTGTGAATTACCAAAACGCCTATTATTGTATTCCCTTTTACGGCATTCTTCTATGGTATGACCTAAGGCCTTGCAGTACCGGCACACTACGGGATTAGACCTATGTGATGACGATGCCACATTATTGTTATACTGTGGTCGACTGAAATTACCTTGTGGCGGAGATTGGCGTAAATTTTTATTAGAATTCTGGAAACTGCTAGTCTGTGGCGTAGTATTGCGTTTAATAGAAGCTAAGAAAATTTTTTCCTCGGACACAGCAAAATTAATTGCGTCATTAAGTGTTTCGGGGTCACGACATCGCACAAGAGTAGAAAGTCCAGGTTTGAGCCCGATGACAAATGTGTGCAGAGCTAGGTCTTGCATTGCAGCACACGACCTGCCAGTTCGCCCTTTTTCTTAGTTGGCATCGATATATTAATTTCTGTTAGTAGTTTAGAAAGGCAAGACTCAATCCTGAGGGCAAACTGGTTGACCGTCTCTGACTGAGCCTGTTTACATTCTTGTAGTTCGGAAAGTAAAGCGGCGTAGTGCTTTTTCTCACCAAATTGGGATTTTAAGAAATCTTCTAATTGTTGCCAGTTTTCGAATTCTTTGATAGAGCAGGCGCTCTCAGCACGCCCCTCGAGTTGGCTTAAAATGAATTTTAACAACACATCTACTTGTGCAGCGGAGGCTAAATTTATTGCATTCCTGCAGTTATTTAAAAATGCATTTAATTTTTCCCTATTTCCATCATACTTATTAATAAATTTAATTAAAATATTCATACTGATTTCAGACATCGTTAGTGTGTTCTCGTCCTTAGGCATTACTGGGAATATGTCTGATAAGAGCGTCCAGAACGCTATTGCTAAGCCGTCCCACGCAAAAGATAGGCACACCTGCGCTTGATTCTCCGATTACTGTACTGAGAATAAATAGTTACAAATAGTTTAACAATGCAAAAGTTATTTTTAGACTTACAGAAGTAACTGCATTTGGATATTGAAGTCTTGAAAACACTGGGAACACTGCACTGAACCGAAAATGTCGGAAAATATACGAAGGGTTTCGAGGAACACTGGAAAATTTTACGATTTCTTTACGCACTGGGAATTCCGCAAACTTAAAACACTTTTTCGGGTGAGTTAGGTATCCGTCACAGGATACTAGACACTGGAAACTGGATACGAGACTCTGGAACTGGATACTAGATTCTGGAACTCAGGAAAACTGGATACTGGGCTTTGCAGCTTGACCTTTGTATATATATTTTTTCTTTTTTTTTTTTTTTGACCTCGGTGATGTCCTCGTCGCGGCTTGACAAAGAGTTACAGAAGAAAGAGTCACTCGCGGCACTCGTGAAGATATAGTATTATAAAACACTTTTTCTTTTTCACGTTTTCACTTTCACAATTTTCACGACTGGAATGTCCCGGATTCCGTTTTTCGAGGAATCCCTTTACGCTGCCACCAATGTTACACGGGAGCGGGCTCGCGAGTTTTTAAAAAAACAAATTTTGAGTACACCGGATTTATTGAATTTAAGTTTTACAAAATTGAAGCACTTTTAGAATAAATGAGAATTAGAAAATAAAATGAAATAGAATAAAGAAAAGAACAAGTGCTCTGGAAGGAGGCTGGTGGTGAACTGTCCGATCCGCTAGCCCTCTTCAACTCACAGGAGTGATAGCGCTGACTCAGGCGAAAGTGTCAGCACTTTTATAGGAGAACCCCATATGTAACAGTGCGGTAATCCCTTCGGATACCCCCCGGCCGACCTGCGGGGGCGGTTATGTCGGGCTTGAACCGACTAAAACCGCACGCGGTCTCGGGTCTACAGACGCCGGGGTGTAAGGTTGCCCATGGAGCATATCCCTCGCACCCCGACTGACCCTGGGCCATCTCCGTGAGGTTTTAGTCGGTTCAAGCCCGACATAACCGCCCCCGCTGGTACGCGGGGGGTATCCGAAGGGATTTCCGCACGATAAAAAAAAAAAAAAAGGTAGTCCATTGAAATTTACTTTTTTTGGGCTTCCTATAATAGAGAACGCAATTTCATCTTTTGGATGTCTAGAAGGGGTTAGTGTAAAGTTAAATCTTTGATTACTAATTACCGAATAGTTGGCACAGATGAATAAATGCCTGGAAAATCAACGTACTTGTACGAGTTACATGCCTACTTGTCCACGCGATCGACTGCTACGTGCAAATATGTATCTTAACGCTCGACCGTACGGCTATTATTACATTGCAGCCCCTTGACCTTGGAGTTACGTACTAGGAAACGTTGCGAAACCAAAAAATATAGGTAACATTATATTCGGAGAGAACATAATGACAAATTACGATACCGTTACCACAGAATAAATATAGTAACAGTGTTGTATCTTCATACAAACGGTGGGAACGCGGATCTGACCTATACACCTCGGAGTAAACACCTGAACGGACGGTGTGACGGTTTTGTAAGCAGCAGCATGCGATTGTAAATATTTTGATGGATATTATAATTATGGCAAAATATAGACTATATTGTGCTGTTAATGGTTGCTTGAATTCTTCAATAACGCACCCAGTGATAGTATTTTTTAAATTAAGTACCTGGAAACTCCGAAAGGTAATACAACAAAGTAATTTTATATTTACTCACTATTACGTCATCTGATTCTTTTTCTAATAGGTAAATATCGCCCGTCTCTGCACCGAGTCAAACGGGTCAAGTTAGTATGCAGGTGCTCCGGCAAAAGGGTGACAGCAGTACTCCATCTGGGGCCGGACTAGCGACTTAGTTTCTTAGATGCCAACTTGACCTTTTTACTGAATCTCGAGGCGGCATTCAATTTCTGCTTCACTTCAGCGATATTCGGATCGTTTTTAGCAAGAGCCGTGGTCCAAGCCTTATAAGCGGATTGCTTGTGAAGTCTAGCTTCTCTGCAAGGCGATTAAACCACAGGAGCTTACTTGCTCCTGTTGCGATCCAGCGGTTGGGACTGTAGCATTCCATGCCCGCTAGAATCTTTTCAGTAACCACTGTTTCACAGAAGCTTGGATCTTCTGAAGTGAAGCAGAGCCGCCTCCACGGGTACGGAGCGCAAAATTCTCGAAATCCATCAAAAAGTCTACCGACTTATAGTGCCACATATGCCGCCATTCAGATGACCGAGGTGGTTGTGGCCATGTGAGAGGCACTTGCGCCCGGACGAGGCAGTGGTCTAATTTACCAAGTGGTGCTTCCACAGTTATGGAGTATTCATCCGGGCGCTTAGTCAGCAGAAGGTCCAGTAGAGAACTTCTATGGGTATCGATATCTGCTATCTAGTGGTACAATGAACCACTTGCGAGAACCCACAGATTAGGGCCAATCTGTGAGCAGCCCTTCCCGCAAAATCAGTGTTTGAGGACCCCAGCCACTCAACGTGATGAGCGTTGAAGTCCCCCAAGAACACTTAGTCCACGGTGGGGTACTGCTCAATTGCCTTGTCTGCCGACCGCTGCAGGTACTCAAACAGTTGAGTCGTTCCCAAATCATCGCTATGGGACCTGTAAAGGTACGCATAGATATGGGTATGGCCACCGTGATCTATACGTACCCACAAAGTAGATAGGTCCCTGTCTTCAAGTCCATTAAGACGGCGGCAACAAATATCATCCCGGAAGTACAAGCAAACCCCGGCACACCTCAAAAAATTTTGTTCGAGTTTTTAACTTTTTTTTTTTTTTCGTGCGGAAATCCCTAAGGTACATAAGTAAGGTAGGCTGTATCGGCATGGGATAATATTTGTGCCTCCGTTAGGAAAACCAAAAAACATTTTTTCCTTTGTTTTTTGGCCATTTTGAGAAGGGTTGGTGGGGAAGAAAGTTAAGAGAGATTCTGTGCTGACAGCGCAGGAGACAAAGCAAGACTTCATGCCACCACCGACGAGAGGGTTGAGTGACTGGCTGGCGAAAGGGCCCCCGGTCCCCTCCCGGATACTGTAGCCGGTTCCACTCCGGTCTCCTACTCCGGTACGACTACAGCACCAGGCACTTTACACAGGCAGCTGGTTCAGCTTCCTGGGGCGGGGCTCTCTCAACCATATAAACTATTTTCAAATTTTAAATATTTGTTAGGTTAGGTTAGTTTTCTAGGGTGTATGGGGCTCCATCTAGATAATCGGGGCCCAAGTTACCCCACCTGCAAGCCGGTACACCGGCTGATTGACGGACGAGGCTCTGGCGCAAGCTTCCCACTCGGGGTGGGTGGGTTAAAACGGCAGTCACTACGGTAAGAGCCAAAATTAAAAGGAGAAGCAAACGAGCGGATCCCAGGATCCAAATTGTATTTCATGCGTGCGGAGCCACGGACAACAGGCTATAATCGAGATTTTAAAACGCATCATAATGATTAATTGAGCTGAGTGAGACGAAGTCGAGCGAAAGCTCCTCATACCAGACTTCAGGATTTTCTTTGTCACAGGTCTCCTCCTAAACTACTAATCCAATCAGAACCAAATTTGGCATGATTAAAGAGGTCAATCAGAGGAAGGTTTACTGATTCCGTAATAGCGGTCAAATCTATTGGACAAGAATCACGATGTCTCACTCAGCTCAACATTGCAAGCAGCGATTCGCCTTGCAGACCTAGTAATAAAGCTAAACACTATTAAAAAAATAAAAATAAGTAAACTCTATTTCTTCAGTTAAAAATTGCAAAGTTGCGGTAGATTACGGTACTTAAACTTGTGTAGTTTTTGTTAAATGATATGTCGATTGTATCAGGATGCGGGAAAGTGATAAAAATATTTTCGATAACTTACCGCAAATATATTGCACACTGCACTCAATTCAAATGGTCTCAATGTAGTTAAAAAAGTCAGAGGTTCACATTCACAAAGTAACTTAGCGATATTTAGTGGAGCTATTAATTTTTCAATTTATCACAATGAGTGACTTTGTTTGTGCTCGTAGGCTCTTAAGTGACTTTTATATAAATTCCGGCACAAGTAATACTGATTTAGAACAATATTTGATACACTTATACACTATCATCAGAAAAAGCTGATAAAGTCAAAGCAAGTGTTGGGAAATCTTTTGTATCCCAATTTAACATAACTGGCGAATCGTGGGTGTGTAAATACACCTCTGCCTACCGCTTCGGAGATACAGGCGTGAAGTTATGTTATGTTATGTTTAACAAACGATGGGAAAAGGCAAGGAGGACAAGAGCATTATTTGAAAGTAGTAACAGAACTTGGTTGGATGGTGAATTCAAGGTAACATTTGAAGAAAGTATTCCTTCAGGTGAACGTGGTCGACCCCCAAAGTCCTATGAAGAATCGTCCCAGAAATGGAAAAAACTAAAAATTATGAAACTTGTACAAGAATATGGATTCGAATTTATACATAATGCGTGTGTCCAACAATTACGGTCAATTGGCGGATCAGATGAAACTTCTATTCTGAATATTGTAGGACTTTTATCCAAGGAAGACAAGAAGGAAGTCCTTAGTAAGATAACATATGCAGCAGAATCAGAATCAGAACCCAATATTCGAAAGATTTAGAAAATAAAATAAAATAAAATTAAAAACTTAAATAAACTAAAATAAACTTCAATTTATGGAGAGAGGATGGCATGTAGTACTAATTATAATTATTGACAAATATTCGAGCAGTATTCGTTGCGTATTGACCGAATTTTGTAGCAATTATTGCCATTCCGGATGACATTGTTTGTAATATAATGTATAGCCGTTTTATCAAATGTTCATCAACAAAATTGGGAACCACGGTGTCCAAGGGCGTCGCCAAGGGGGGCAGGTAGGGGCAGCTGCCCCCCCCCCCCCTAGGAAATCGAAAAAATGAAGCCGAATGGAAAGTAACCAAAGTCCTGAGGCCATTATTATTGAGTCAGGGATATCGCTCTTATGTATAATTTTGCAGTATCGTTTTTTATTTTCCAATGCATAGATTATAATTATTTATTCAAGAATCGAGATGATTATGGCATAATAATTCTTAATTGAAGATTTAGATCGGAAAAAGAGAACATCTAGAACAGGACTTGAACCCGCGAGTCCCTTACAGGGGGAATGCTCTGACCAGCTGAGCTATCTAGACATGTCCCAGATATTCGAAATTCTTCGATATATTCTATACGTCTTAAGGCGACGCTTAAATCTTTAAAAAAAGTAAGTGTACAAAATGCTTAAAAAATGTAATTGAATTCTTAATTAGTTATAACGGGGCATCATTTTTCACGACCTAAAACTCGCGCCACCGTCAGTGCTGCAACGTAATTTTTTTTTTTTTTCGTGCGGAAATCCCTTCGGATACCCCGCCGGCCAGTGGGATCTAAACCGATGCGAGAACCAAAAATAATATCTGAAGAGCTTGTTTGTTTGGTTGGTTGGTAGGTGGTCAGGAACCACTGGTTCGAATTGAAAAAATATTTTCATGCACCAAAACGTCCGCGAGACATGGCAAAAAATCAATACCAAAAAAATCAAAGAGAAAAAGTTATTATTATTGACACAAATTTTAAATATGAATTTAATAAATCATTATTAGTAAGTATTAATTAATATAATAATAATTTATCACAATAAATTATTTAACGTAAATAAAAAAAATCTAAGTAGGTATGTCAAAGAAAATAACAATAAAAAACTGATAAACAACAAAAAAAATAGGTTGGTTGCAACAGTACGGAGTGTACTTTTTGCACACTTTTTGACTTATAGTAATTAGCTTAGGTATCCGATCTAAACAATAGGTGCACTGCACCGGGGGCGATATACCGCGAAGCGACCCTGAAGACCACGACCGCGGTTGCCCAAGTCGTGGAGTAAATCCGGCGGCTGGGTCTCAAGGTGGCTCTGCATAAAACCGAGGCCCTGGTTCTTTTATGGGCCTCGGAGCAAGCCCTCTGAGGGATCCAGTCTCATCGTGGGAGGTAATCGCATCGGCATCAAGCCCTAAATGAAATATTTGGGGCTCGTGCTCGACGGCCGATGGGACTTCGGAGAGCACATCCGAAGTTTGGCCCCCAAATTGAAGGGCACAGCTCTCGCTTTGGCACGGCTGCTGCCAAACATGAAGGGTCCCGATTAGTCCTGCAGGAGACTCTACGCGGGGATCGTGCGGTCGGAAGTGTGCGGATGCTGCGCGCTCCGCAGCGGGTGATGGCCAACAGGGTCATTCGCAGGTACCGCACGATCTCCTTCGAGGCGGCGAGTCTCCTTGCCGGAACTCCGCCATGGGACCTGGAGGCGAGAGCCCTTTTACAACTGTACCAGTGGCGAAAGGAGGCGCGGGAGCAGTGATGCACCCCCGAGACTCAAGAAATCGAGGCCGTGCAGTCCCAGCTCCGCCAGGCCATCGTGGTGGAGTGGAAGGAATGACTTGGGCGACCAAGCTCAGGGCACGCCGCAATAGTGGCGGTAAGGCCCATCATGGAGGATTGGCTAGAGAGGTGACACGGAAGCCTCTCGTACCGACTGACCCAGGTGATCTCCGGTAAGGGGAGCTTCGGGGACCACCTGCATCGGATCAAGAAGGAGCCAACGCGTGAGTGCAATCACTGGGACGCGAGCGAGGACTCATGGCTGCACACGCTGGCGGACTGCCCGGCGGAGAAGGCGCTGAGGTGTAACCTCGTGGCAGCCATCGGGGTGGGAGTCCTCTCGCTCGGCAGCATGATTGCAGCAATTGTGTGGAGCGTGAGCGCGTGGGCCGCCGCCACCTCCTGCGAGCATGTAATGCTTGCGAAGGAGATGGCGGAGTGCGCCCGGGAGAGATTTAGAACTCTGCCGGCACGCCGAGCCCGCAACATGCTCGCCTGCGACGCGCGTGGCTCCTCCATGAGCGCAGGCCTGGGGGTGGCAGGTGAGGCCGCCTGTCACTCCAGCAGAAGCAGGCCGGGACGGTGGGGCGACTAGCGCCCCTCCCCCAAACCGGGGCAACACGGGGACACCGTGGTTCCCAAACCCGAGGGGGCCATCTCTAAACCGGAGATGGCCCAGGGTGAGGTGCTCTATGGGCAACCTTACACCCCGGCGTCTGAAGACCCGAGACGGCGTGCGGTTTTAGTCAGTTCAAGCCCGACATAACCGCCCCCGCTGGCCTACTCCGCGGGGGGGTATCCGAGGGGATTTCCACATTAAAAAAAAAAAAAGGCGCGCGGCGATCATTAGCTATAGGCCAAAAATCGTGAATTTTGACCTTGACGCGCAACCAATCGCAATCTATATTTTATTTCATACTCCATAATTTTATGGAGGATGAAATTTTGCCCCTCCCTGGGCCAAGGGCTGGCGACGCCCTTGACGGTGTCCCGTCTTGTCCCCGGAAAGAGGGGAGGCGCTTCTGCTACAGTGACAGGCGACTCCACCTCTCACCCCCAGGCCTACGCTTATGGAGAACGGAGGTCGTTCAGTGACCTAAGACACCAGAGTCTTCTCCGCGCCTCGCGGGCTTTGGGGATCGGGAGAGACCTGAGTCGCCCACGGACCCGTTCCACCGCCTCATTTTCAAGCCCACACGCTCGGGCTTCGACCATCGCTGTGAGTAAGACGCCAAATGATAGGACTCCCAATGCGAGCGCCGCCACGAGGGCCGCCTCGGTGCCTCCCACGCTGGGAACTCCGTCAACGTGTGCAGCCGTGAGTCCTCGCTTGGATCACAATGATGACACTCAGACGTTGGCTCCTTCCTGATCCGACGCCCCTTACCTTACCCTTACGTGAGGCTCCCGTGATGCCCCTATAGCCAGTCCTCCATGATGGGTCTTACCGCCGCTACTACGGCGTGCCCTTAATATATTACACCTGACTGGTTTCGCCTCACGGCATTCTCAAAAGTTCTTTTATATTACAGTTACTAAGCATAGTGAACCTTAGATGTATTAGAACTTCCAAGACAAGTCTTGTCTTCCGGAAACCATTCAGGTGTAATTTATTAAAAATATATAGTGGAAAAGTACAAGTGATGCATTATTTCAACATCTTATACACTTTACATTCTTTAATGCTGCAATCTTTGAATCATTTTCATTAATTTTAATATACAGGGGGTTTTTGGGACTATAAATCAATTTAGTTAAGTTTCATTTTTAGAAAACATTGAAATAAGTCACCTGTTTATTATTAAATATATTCGATATAATATATATTGACAACTAACATTAATATAAAATGGTATATTGTCAGTTTATAAAGTAATAGCTATCCACACTTGCATATGTGATGGAGCATTTAAGTAATGAGTTCAAAAATATGTACTATTTACTTTTAATTTATTAACTTATTTGAATTGAATGCCTGTTGTTTTATACATAGTACACATACTACACCCCAGGTTTAAATGAATGTAAGTTTATTCATATTGTCTCCTTTCATTAATAACCTGGTATAAATAATGTAATGTTGAAAAATGTCTGGTGAATTATTTCAATCAGTTATGAACTTGCTGTGATCAGAGAAAGTGTACCAGCTTGATTCTATCATCTGAATTCATTGGAGTATTGACACATTTGTCATATAATATCACTTACTCGATATGATATCTTCCTCACAACTGTAAAGGCTACTTTTTATGTAGCTGAGAAGGGCTATGGAGAGGCTGGACAATGGGTCTTATTACACTGACAAAGTCCACCCTTATTGGCAAATTTTTTATAGGTTTCTTTCAGATAGCTCCAAAAAATAACCGATTCTGTCTAATGCTAGTCTTGGCCAAAGGGAAGTTTGTGCTGGACTAGGTCCAGAGCTCTGTAAAAATACAAAGGAAATTGCCTACCCTCCTCCTCTATTCAGTGCCTCTGGTGGTCAGAAAGACACATGGATAATCTATAGTAAGTAAATAATCCAAAACATGGGCCACTTCTGCCTTAGCAGTTTATTAGCGAGAAGCAGCAATTCTTGTTAGTAAGGAAGTAGCAGAGTGATGCCACTACTGTTGCCCAGGGTGTACTACCTGAAAGTTTTCTAACCCAACAACCCCATATAAGCTAGGCCTAGTAAAGCAATTTAATTACCTAAATAATCTGATTCTTGATGCTCTTATTTTACCTTACTCAAAAATATAGATTTTTATTGGTACATAGTATTGTTGAAAACAATATATATTAATAATAAAATTACCTCAAGCACTGCAGCATTCTGAAATATTATTACAGTCCATTTGATTTCAGTCCAAAAGGTATCTAATGTGCCCCGGTTTAGAAAATGTAACAATGTCTGCATAAGCATGTATGTCCATCTGCAATATTTGAAAACAATACATTTAATATCCACTACATAATATTTTAAAATGGTAATGGTAATTGGTGTGTATGAAATAAATTTAAAAGGAATTTGATCCCTTCACAAAACGAAACAGACATGCATGTTGCATGACATTAAAAAATTGTTTCGAATAATTAATAGATGTTACTGTGTAGTTTTAGATATGAAAGCTAATATGAAAGGGGAACCATAGATACAACAACTTTCACAATTATCATGTACTGTGCGGTTTTATAAATATTTTGGTAATATATTTGTGTCTGTTCTGATAGATATTTGAAATATTTTAAACACTAAATTATGGTTGACTTCACTATGGAACGCATAGTGTGTTCATTCAGGATATTTAATAAAAGATATCTAACATAAATATAAAGAGAACTTATAGTAACAATTTCATAAAATAATTAATACTTATGTAGTGCAGCATAAATGTCACAAAAACTTACCCGATAGTCTGGATACTATTGTATGCTACTAGATAGAATTTTCCAATTGCTGTAGGACCTGAACTTCTTGTTTTCTTTGTACTTTTTTCAGCCATTATGTGAGATATATTTTAATATATTTAAAAATGTTCTGAACAGTAATATGTTCTCCTAATTATACAAAATATAACTTCACAACTAAATGGTTACCAAAACAGAATAGAGTACTATAGCATGCTTAAACGATTCAATTGCTTGGTAAGATAGACTAATCCACAGACTACTATCTATCTATTATAGAAGCTATGCATATGCATACTGAAATTACTGAATATGATCTGACATCTGACGGATAACTGATTACGTTTTTCCTGCTTACGTCAAAATGTCATAAATGTCATAACTACTTTGTCATTTTTTAATGTTTTTGATTTGGTTACAAGACCTTTAAGCTATTGTCTTATCATTATTGCATCAAATGTGTTGTCATTCGCGTCATAATCAGTCAATGTTGCAAGGGTCTTAATTTTTGAACTGCTCGATTCAGTGAAAAATTTTCATGATGTTGTTGTTAACGCGGCGATAGCTCAGTGGCGAACGTAACGGACTGCCGAGACGAGGTCTCGAGTTCGATCCCCAGTCACCCCGGGTACACATCTCTGACTTTTCATAGTTATGTGTGTATTAATTTCGCTCGTTTAGAAATGTGCCCGGTAGATGCCAATAGGCTCGCCCCCTATTACATTGGGACCTAGACATAACTGGTGAACCATAACATAATAAAAAACATAACTTAACTTCACACCTGTATCCCCGAAGGGGTAGGCAGAGGTGTATTACACACTCACGAATCGTGGTTGTGTAATACACCTCTGCCTATCGGAGATACAGGCGTGAAGTTATGTAAGATGTAGGTATGTATGTTGTTGTTATAAGGTCTACGAGAATCTTATGGCATTAAAAAAATAAATAGCTTGGTATGGCAATATCAAATGTCATATTTCAAATCAAAGTACAAGGTTTGTTATAGGTCGTACCGTTTTGTTTGATACGTCTTCATCTCTTGGAGAGCAAGAAATGTATGTGGAAGTTTTAGAATTATTTTCTAGTTCTCATTGAAGAATCCTCAATGCTTTTATGTATCGCTATTTGTTTTATAACATTGACTTATTCTTTGTTCTATAGATGGTAATGTTCTTGAATTTCCGGTATTGTATTTCAACCAATGTAAAAGAAAGTTAGGGGAGACCTATGTCCAGAGTGGACAAGAATAGGTTGATGATAATGAAAAGAAAGTTACTTTACTTTACTTTACTTTACTTTCTCCGGCGCTACAACCCTTTGTGGGTCGTGGCCTCTTCAACAATGGCTTTCCATTCCCGACGGTCCTTGGCCTTCCTTCTCCAGTTGGTGAACTTTTTCATGGCCTTGAGGTCTTCCTCGATACAGTCACCCTCTTTCACTCACTCTTCTTTGGCCTCCCTCTTGGCCTTTTCTGCTGCGGCTTCCACTCCGTCATGACTTTTGGCGCTCTCTTAGCTTCCATTCTCTCAATATGTCCAGTCCATCTCAGTCGCTGTGACTTAACGTATCGAACTATATTCTCCCGGTTGATGAGTGCATCCAACTCATGGTTCATCCTGATACGATAAGACTCGCCCTCTTTGATAGGACCAAACACTTTTCTCAGCACCTTCCTTTCGAACATTGCCAGTTTTTGCATCTCCTTGACTGTCAGCGACCCTGTCTCGCACCCGTAGGTCACAACAGGTCGGATTATAGTTTTGTAGATGTTCAGTTTGGCGTTCCGGCTAAGGTGCTTAGATCGGAGAAGTTTGTTGAGGGAATAGAAGCATCTATTACCGGCCATTATCCTGGCGCACACTTCGTCTTCCATTTTATTTTCGCTGGTTAATGTAGAGCCTAGGTACTTGAAGCTGTTGACCATTTCGATTTTCTCAGCGCCCACGGCTACCTCTTGAAGTGGATACGGCTGGCGCGAGCTAGCGAGATATTTCATTTTGCTTGCGTTCACCATCAGTCCAAATTATATGATGAAAAGAAAGTTATAGAACTAAATTTATTTTTGTTCTCATTAAAATTATCATTCTTGCTTGAAATGAAAACACATCAATATTTCAAGTCAAACATAATAATATTGTTACCCCTCTTACTAGTATAAATAATTAATACCCTTTGTCCACTGCCAGGTACGAGAATTAAATAAAAGTTAAAAAAAAAACGAGATAGTTTTGTCCAATCTCCCCAGTAGTGCACTCTACAGTGTTTTATTTCCAAATTAGCCATTAGTCTGGTCTAGTAGACCCACATGGATTATAATAATTATTAAGTCACTCTTACCTATATCTGTAAATGCACAATCAGTGAACAGGTTTTAGATGATTGTACAATATCTAATTTAAAATTATCGCAATAGAAAAAGAAACTAAATTAAAAGAATAGAAACAAATTATTGTTACCCGTATAATAGGCTTAGTACAAGTTCCCAATTAATTATTACAGGAGAAATTTCCTTTTAGTTAAAGATAATCTCCAGTTTCATTCGCAGTCACGTCATGGTCACGCACGAGTAACGGACGGCAGTTAATATGTTTATTAAGGCCCGTCTACTGCTCATGTAGAACTCTACACACTACACAAAACACGGTTTCGCTTTTACTCTTTTGTTTCGCTACACATTTTGGGTGATGAAACAATGATTTTGCTTTAGGCCGATGGGAAACATCTTCGTATTTCCCCCCGCGCGTGTGAATGGGCGCGGAGTATTGTTATGTCATGCCATTTGATTTGACAGCAACTGATTAAACGTGGCAACGAGATTAAATTCATGAGTACGAAATAGATAGTGCTCCCCACCTAAATTACATTGTTAAAAAGTGTGAAAGGGGTGTGAATGTCATGCGGTCACTGGTTGCGGTCCGCTGGAGCTCTCACCCCTTCTGCCAAAAACTCATATATAATGCCATAGTGCGCTGTCACTTTGACTATGGTGCTTTTTAAACATCATGGACAGTCACTGGCTGGAATGGATAACCCTTTTCACAGATACTTCAAACTTATCCTCGGATGCTCCAGGTGGTTCTGCTGTGTGGATTCCCAGATTTAGGATCATTCTTAGTTTCACTTCCTTATAACTCTATTTTTTCAGGCTCTGCTAGAGGCTGTCACATATGTAGAAGCACATAGGCTTAGCAAAACTCTCATCCGAACTCAGGGAATCCCTGAGTTGCCTGACTGATTTACTGAAAAATCCATTAAAGTCTAGGAATAATTTCCTACTCACTCCTAACATAAAAGCCATTCTGCACAGGTGTCACTTGACTGGTATTGAGGTGGCCTTAGCATGGATCCCCAGTCACGTTGGCATATTAGGCAACGAGACTGCGGATTTTTGCGCGAGAGTAGCGGCTCAATCAGGATGCATTGTATACAATCGCGCTTTTCCCCGGGACCTGTGCACCTTAGCCAGCTCTAACCTGTATAAATCTTGGAACGACTTATGGCAAACCTCTAGAACGATCAAGGGTAAATTCTATGGCTCCATTCAGACGTCTAGCCCTTCAAAGTCATGGTTCTCTAGACATAAACAGATTAACAAGTTAGCCACCTCGGTTATAATTCGCCTGCGCTTAGGATTTGTTTGCACACCAGTATTCCTGGCCAAAATTCGAGTTCGGACCGCTCTTTATGTGAGTGTGGTTTGGATGAAGGCACTCTTGAGCATATCTTCTACTCTTGTCCTAAATTAGTGGTACCATTATATGATCTTCTTCCAAAACAAATTCATCGACCGGTTAATTTGGCCTGCTTACTTACCCTGGTTCACTCCTCACTTACAAAGATCCTTTTTTTTAGCGTGTGGAAACCCCCTCGGGCTTCACCCTATCGGTGCCGACGATGGGGTGGGCATGTCGGAATCGGACCGACTAAAACCAGACGGTGTTCTCCCCTAAGTGTCCATTGCCGGGCACCCCGGGTAAGCTCTCGAAAGGATAATCCCAGGGCTACCGGCGGACTTTGGCCGCCACCGCGACCTCGCCTGGTGGGGTCTGGTTTTTTCGCACGCATTACTGCTCGAAGAAAGAGGCGGCGGCGTGCCACTTGCTCCTGTCGGAGAGCACGGCTTTCACCATGGTCTCTAACGAGAGAACGTCCACGCCCAGGACTGCAACGAGATCCCGCACATCCGGTAGGAGAGGTCCCCATGGTCCCTCTCCAACGCTCCTTCATGATCGGCCGCCGCAGTGGTGGATTCCCCCTACCTTGAATGCACAAGTCGTACCCTCCATGTCTCCATGAGTTCCCGGCGGTGTTGGGACCGCTGAGCCCTGCTTTCTCGGGGCTCCGACCTATGGCCCCGCTCCAGCGCCTACAGCGACGCTATCAAACTCCTCAACGATACCTTTGAAAAGAGAAAAAACATTACACTGGCTCGACACCAACTGACCTGCAGGAAACAGCAGCCCGGGGAATCAGTAGCCGAGTACTGCAGAGCGCTTACCTCTCTGGCGTACGACTGCCACTACAAGGCAGTCACAGCTGAAGAGCATCAAAGTGAATGAATCCGTGGAGCATTCATCGCAGGCCTGTCAACACAACGAATTCGTGAACGTCTGCTTGAAAAATCGGAAATGACGCTAGAGGAGACCTTAAATCTAGCTATTTCCCTCGAGACCGCAGAGAATACCTCTCAAGCCTTGCAATCAAATTCTTTACCTGCCTCTCCTAACATGTTGAATGCCGTAGCACCTACCGAACCTCAAGCAAATCTTCAACAGCCAAATGTAGCAGCCCTTACCTCTCTTAACGGCAGTTCGCAACGACGCAAGTGCTTTTTTTGTGGTGGTAACGTCCATCCAAGAATTAGATGTCTAGCAAAAAACGCTGAATGCCAGCTCTGTCAAAAGAAGGGTCATTTTGCCAACGTTTGTCGCAGTGCTGAACAAAAACAGCAAAACCTTAATGCTGTGAATGCTGAGGAAGAATCTCAAGAATCTCCTACTACTTCCCTTGCATCCGTCTGTGCCGCAGCTCCTTCCAGCTTACGTAAGGCCACAATCCCTATTAGTGTTAATAATTACAATGCCGATGCGCTTGTTGATACCGGGAGCTCTATCAGTTTCATAGATAACGCCTTGGCACTAACTATGAATCTAAAAAGGAAGCACTGCAATCAAGCTGTAACCCTCGTATTATTAAACAACGTATCTTATGTTAACGGCGTATGTCAGCTCTTCGTGGGCCTGCCGTTTAGTCTGCTTTATGGCTTCCTGGAGGGTCCTCTTGGCCCCCTTGTATGCCTCATATAGCTCCGCTTATAAAGATCCTCTACAAATTTATCTCCATAAACGAATTAAACTATAACTCCTCTCTTTTGCCTACCTTCCTATTCTATTTATGCTTTCTACTCATCAATCCCTCCCGCTAAGTACCCAAATGGTTTCCCTGATACCTAAATAAATTATTTATGGTAACTAACAATTACTAGAAATTCAATTCTAACACTTGTGTTCAGTGAGCAGCATCGACATGTTGTTTAATTTACTAATGTCTCACAGATGCCTAGAAACCTCTATAAACGATTAAATCTTCTTTCCACCTTGATGTTGGCAGAATCATCGGTACCTAAATAAACGATGCAAGGTTCCACCTTAATAAAAAAAGATGAAAAAGAAATAGAATAGAATAGTGTCTTATGGTAACTTATTTAAAACGATAAGGGTTTATACCATATTTGTGTTTCCACTTACCGCTTTATAATTGCCCATTTGTTAAAGTATTAAAATGGTTCTGGAAACCTCCAACAAATATGATTACATATATTTTAAAGATTTAGATCGGAAAAAGAGAACATCTAGGACGGGACTTGATCTAAATCTTTAGAAAAAAGTAAGCATACAAAATGCTCAAAAATTTAATTGAATACATATATTTTAGTCAATGTATACAAAAACTTGACAAATTATACTTATAACCAGTATGAAAATCGGTGTAGTTAGTTGGTTTTGACAACAAATTGACAACCAGATTTTTTTATAAAAATGTTTAATTCTTTGACCAAAAATAATTCAATTTATTTTTCTTTTGGAAAATCGATAAAAGTTATAATCGGGACAAAACGGCGTGTAACAAACAACAAAAAAAAAACATTTTGAACGAGAAAATAAAATTTCGAATTAAATGTCATTTGACATATGTCATTATAAAACTGGAAAATATTTATAATTTAAGTGTATATAAGTGGTAATTTAATAATTATTAAGTTATCTTTAAGAAAATTTGAATAGAAAATCATAAGGTTTCATTTGACATTTTTTTTTTTTTGAAATAAGACGCGTCTAAGTGGCATTTCGTCCCCAACAATACGTCAAAGATTACTTGAAAATAAAAGTCTCTCTTTAGAAACAGCATATGATCAAGCAAGATCTTTAGAGCTCGCCCAGGTGCATAATGAAACCTATCAGTGAGATAGCTGTCTTTCAGTGAATTCTGTCAATGCTACGTCAAGTACTGCGAATGCTCCAATAACTCCTGACGAAGATGTTGTCGCTGTAACTCGTAGTTCTTCATCTGCACCAACTCTACAAGAGACATGCTATTTTTGTGGCAAAAAGCGCCACCTACGACGAAACTGCCCCGCTGCTGGAAGCACCTGTCTATCGTGTGGCAAGAGAGGACATTTTGCCAAGGTCTGTAGAAATAAATCTCAACAGAACTCTGCAGTCTTGACTGGAAGCAATTCAAATGACACATTATCATGTATAACGTCTGCTGCCGCCAACGATTTAAGGAAAGCTACTGTGCAAGTCCTTATGAATAACAAAATTCTAGCACGAGCACTGATTGACACAGGCAGTACCGCCAGTTTTATAGACACAAAGCTTGTTGACCACTACCAACTACTCAAAGTACCATGCGAACAGAAGATAACGATGGCTCAGTCCAATCTAGTGTCACATGTCACAGGTCTATGCCCTTTAACTTTAGAGCTGCAAAACCAGAAACTTAATGTTAACCTAATGATTATGGATGGACTGTGCGCAGACGTGATTTTGGGTCACGATGTCCTCTGTAAACACAAAGCTCTTGAAATGAATTTTGGAGGAAATAAAACCCGCATTAAAAATATGCGCAGTGTTACAGGCGAACGTTGAACCGGTCAGCTTATTCAGTAATCTGCTGCCTTTCGACAAGCCAATTGCTATCAAATCTAGGAGACACTCTGAAGGAGATCAGAAATTTATAGAAGACGAAATACAAAAACTGCTCTTGGATGGGATTATATATATGGGAGAGCCTAGCCAATCCCCGTGGAGAGCTCAGACTCTGGTAACATCAAGTGAACATCACAAGAAAAGGATGGTTATAGATTATTCGCAGACTATTAACAGATATACTCAGTTGGACGCTTTTCCCCTACCGCTTATAGAAAATGTCGTGTCCAATGTGGCTAAATATAAATTATTCAGCAAAATAGACTTAAAGAGTGCATATCATCAGATTCCTATCTTAGAAAAGGACAAAATATACACAGCCTTTGAAGCATGCGGTAACCTATACCAATTCCGGAGAATTCCATTCGGAGTGACGAATGGAGTGGCAGCGTTCCAACGAGCAATTAAAAGTATATTAGATAGTGAGAAGCTAGAAGGAGTGTTTGCATATTTAGATGATATAACGATCATTGGTACCGATCAGGTCGACCATGACAATAAATTGAAAAGATTTAAAAAAGTAGCTGCGAAATATAATTTAACTCTTAATATGCAAAAGAGCGAATTTTCCGAAACGACTGTTAATCTCTTGGGTTACAAAATCTACAATAGGGTGATTAAACCAGATCCCGAACGTTTACAACCTCTTTTAAACTTACCGGTTCCGACCAACTCAGCTTGCCTGAAGCGAGCATTGGGGATGTTCGCCCACTACCCGAAATGGATACCAAACTTTTCATCAAAAATACATCCTATTATGAATACGGAATCTTATCCTATGACTAATGAAGCCATTAATGCGTTTGAATCGATCAAAACTGAAATAGCGAAAGCCCCTATCAACACAATCGATAATAAGATACCTTTGACGGTTGAAACAGATGCATCTGACTATGCCATAGCAGCTACCTTGTCGCAGGAAGGAAGGCCGGTCGCTTTTTTTTCGAGAACATTGTCAAACAGTGAGAAGAACCAGTCCGCGATAAAAAAAGAGGCTGCTGCTATTGTAGAAAGTTTGAGGAAATGGAGACAATTTCTGATTGGTCGAAGTTTTAAGTTGATAACTGACCAGAAGTCTGTTTCATTCATGTTGGACCAAACTCAAACACACTCAAGAATTAAAAATGATAAAATTCAACGATGGCGACTTGAACTGTCTAGCTACAATTTTGATATCGTATACCGCCCCGGGAAAGAGAATATTGTAGCAGATGCTCTTTCCCGTGTCAACAATATCATTGCTTCAAATTTGTCAAATTACCTCATGCGTTTGCACAACAATCTTTGCCATCCTGGCATTACACGCATGATACATTGGGTGCGGTCTGAAAACCTACCGTATTCTGTTGAGGATATAAGGCGCATAAACTCATCATGCTCCGTCTGCGCCGAAATCAAGCCGAGATTCATACGGTCATCGGGTAACTTGATAAAGGCAACCGCCCCCTTCGAAAGGCTCTCAATAGATTTCATAGTACCTTTACCATCTTCGATGTAGACGTCAGTGTAGATGTTTGTTTATATATAAGAATTTAAATAATAAAATTACATTGTTCTTCCAAAGCTTTATGTATATGAATAATAAAGGTTTTTACATCTTACATTTTTTTGTTCAATGTTACCTAAAGCTCATGATAACTTCAAATGCCATTTTAATCGCTGTTTTGTTAACTTTTTGAGCTTATTTTGAATAATCTGAGCTCATTAACACAGAAAATATACCAATAGAATACAGCTTTTAATAGAATGCAACATCAAATCGGTATTTGCACATAATATTTTTTTCTAAACGTAACAATAAATGAAAAACAATCAAAGTTACCCAAATTATGTAACTGTTTTGAATAATTTAAAAATATTCTAAAAAAGAAATAAATAATTAAATTAAGGCGCCCCCTCACTCACCGTACTCGGTGCAAAGGTGCCCATTACGCTGGCTGCATTGCACCGTTGAATAGCGATGGCCAACGTTTGCACCAGATACTAGCCGGAGCGGGAGGCACCCGTTTTGTCACTCAACCTACGCCCCAATTCGCCCACCAAACTTTTAGCCTCGGCACACCAACTACCGTCGTCGTCTCGACCGCAAACGGAGCAAATGAATATTAGGCCGCATACTTTTCCCGTTTTATAATCTTCAAATATATTAATGTATCACTAATTATTAATATAATATAATTGATTTATAAATAATGAATATTACACAATATAATCAGGTATTTTTGAGAAGTTTTCCAATAATTGTACGGATTTTAGGGGCTTTTGAGTTTAGCTTTAGATTTAGCCAAGTAATTTTAGAAGTTAGCAACACTACCAAGACCGTGTCTTTTCTTTGCAACGCGTTTTTACGGAAGGTGCGGGATTGTGTTTAACTAATTATATAAATGTGCAACTTTACTGAAACAGTGGAATTAAGTAGCTGTTACTAAATCTATAACTTATATTTCAGTAATTCGTGGGGAATCCAAGAATCACAATGGTGGCGGCCAAGAAACAGGTAAAGAACACGTGTTTTATCCATTGGACTTATTCGTGGTTATTTGATATACATATTAAAATAATCCCATATTCTCAGTCCTAAAATAACAATGATACAAGATAGGCTTGCTAATTTCATAATTTGTAAGGTTGAGAACGTATCAGACATATTGGTTCTTTAGGTTATGCATGGTGTCTTCCTCTTTAACGTCTTATCATCGTCATGAAAGTAACTATGTCAGCATGACAGATGCTTTGGATTACGGTCTACCATATCAGATGACCCAGTAATTTCATCATCAACCTATACTAGTTCATTTTTATTTCAGAAAAAGACCATCGAGTCTATCAACTCCCGCTTGGCATTGGTTATGAAATCTGGAAAGTACTGCTTGGGATACAAGCAGACTTTGAAGACTCTTCGCCAGGGCAAGGCTAAACTGGTCATCATTGCTAAAAATGCTCCTCCTTTAAGGTGAGACTACTGAGAAGTAGTGTTTCCCATATTTTGTTGAAGGGAAGCATATGGAGTCTCAGGACAAAGAAGTATGGATTCTCTTAGTGTTTCATGAAACAGTCTAGTTAGAATTGATTCAATACTTGCATTTTAGTACATTTTTGAACTGTTGTGCATGGAAAGTAATAAATATTTTTTTCTTAAAAATAAGTACATATCAATTTCATATTCAATAGTTTGAATAGTTATTCAACATGACTGCATTTCTTGATACACATGGGAAACCTATGGAGTAGTCTAGACTCATGTGCTACTCTCTCAGGTAAGCAGCATTTTAATACATTTGATTTATTCATCATCAACCTATTCTAGTCCACTGCTGAAGACAGGGCGCTATGCTGACCTATGTCCAGCAGTGGACTAGAATAGGTTTGATTTATTATATGGCATTTATTGTTGTATAGCCAAGCCTCTGTGGACAATCTCTCGGAGGCTGTTGATAGTGTAAACATGGATTTGGGCTTGATAGGTAGTTGGTCTGATAGGTTTGGCCGTCAACCCTAACAAATGCCAAAGCATTATAATTGGCAGTAGTCATATAATTAACTGGGTGCTCAATGTAAGTGCCATTGATAACCTTTAATGGGAAAATTATTCCTGTCACACCTAGTGTTGTGAAGCTGGGCTTACACATTGACTCAACCCTGAGTTGGCGGGTTCAGGTCGCTAACGTCTGCCAGAGGGTAACTGGGACACTCCGGGCTCTTTATCGCCTCAAAAATTTTCATCCAGCCAAAACCAAGATGCTTGTGCAGACTTACTTTTTCCTGTCTTCGACTATGGTGATGTGTGCTATCTCAACCTAAATGCAGATTTGCTCATTAAACTTGAGCAACTTCTCAACAATTGCATTTGTTTCATCAACAATCTTAGGCTGTAAGACCACATTACGGCTTACCGTACAGAGCTGGGTTGGTTGCCGATTCGTTGGCGATGCAGTCTGAGCTGTCTGTTTAATTTTTACACTTATGAATTCTATCAACGCCCCTGCTCAAATCTCATCTTCATCTACTTAGCTCTAACCATGATAAATGTCTGTGCTTGGCTAACAATCTTCTTTTGCATTGTCCAACTCATACGTCAAGTCGTGACCACTTCTCTTTTCCAGTGCAATTCATTCTTCTTTGTAATGCCCTTCCCCTCAAATTCAGGATGTTGACTAACCGTACCACATTCAAAAACGCCAGCTATAATAACCATAGGCAGAACAATATCTGCAAGGTTTTTTTTTGTTTAATGTATTTAATATTTACAGGTCTATGTATATATATGTTATGTAATAAATATGTCTTAATTTATTGTTTAAGTATAACATATTATATTCATAAACTTATGTATATAGGTAAGTATTCTATTTTCTTTTTTTATTGTACCATTCTTTCTTTCATTAAAATCCTTCCAGCACCTACTGGGACTTACTTATCTCTGCATCACCCAAAGGTTGACTGGTAGAAAAAATTTATTTATTAAACCACTGGGTTCAAATCAAGATGTTGAATTAATCTTAGAAAATGGGAAAATAGAATGAATATCTGGCAATTTCTATATTTAACTTCTATCCAGGTGTTATTTGGCAATTTGCTCTGTGTGTGTTCGCGCAGCGGAATGTTGTTGAATTTAAAGATTTGAATCATGCAGATATTTAGTGTATGACGTCGTCTAATTGTGTATGGTAAAAAAATATTTGTGCATGCAGCCATTGTTGAGAAATTCGCTAAAATCTGATTCCGCTGCGCGAACGTTGTCCTGGCTTTTTAATCCATGGACTTAGAAGAAAAAAAATGTGTCCAAAAATTAGTGTGTATTTGTGTGTAATTGTGTATGTATGAATAAAACTAGTGTATGCATAAACTTTGGAGAAATTCAAGTTTCCGCTACGCGAACGTTTGGCCATTAGCTAGTTTTCATATAAAGCGCTTATATAGAGAGCTGTAGATTTTTACATACGTTGTTTTGAATTTGTTTATATTTGTTTAAAAAACAGATTTAGAAAAAATCGTAGGGTTTAAAAGATAAAAATTTAAACGTAAAATACGCATAATAGTTCTTAGTTCGTAAAGTATGCACTGAGGGGTCTAGATTTTCACGTTTATACAAACCTTGTAAGAGTGTCTGCAACATGTTGCCAAGTATCAATGATGTTTCGTTAGTAATTAAAGAGTTATAGGACAATTTAACATGAATAAACCACTGTTAACAAAGCAGTCAAATATCACGACGTTCTAAAGGAATTGCATAGTAAAATGTATTCCAATAATTAGTGTATTAATTCAACTACTCACATGCAAAATCTCATCTCATTAAATTCAGTAATACAATTAAAATACTAACAAAGCATAGCTATAAAAAAGCGGCCGTGCAATATATTTAGGTAACATTCTAAAATTTACAGTTCAATACCGGTATTGAATTGGTACAGGTGATAACACAATTGTTGTTTCGATATAATTATTTTACTACACCTGCTTTTTTAAATGTATTTGACAAACATTTTAAGTCTATTGCTGTCTCTAACCATTGACAGAGTATGTTTAGCAAGCGTTGCGCTGCAGCTGCGCTCCCGATACGCTAAAATACACGCGCCTGAATTGTATGTCAAATTCTGCCGTTACTGGGCCGCGCGCCCCAGGGATTGTCATAACTAGTCCCTAAGAGGGTTAGGAATTTTTAGGTTATTTTCTGTATTTTCATTCATTCATTCATATGCTCACGGCTTTTGTCCCGGAAGGGGTAGGGTTTCTGTGACACCCACATTTCGCCAATTTTTGGGTTTCTACGTAACAGGTGGCGAGAAATAAATAATAAATACAGCCTAGTGTAGCCTAGTGGTATGGGTAATGGACTGCTGAGACGAGGTCTCAGGTTCGATTCCAGGTTTTACCATGGCACACACCAATGACTTTTCTATGCTTTTCGAAGTTATGTGTGTATTTATCGCAGGTTTATAAGTGCCCGGTTAATGGCAATAGGCTCGCCGCCTATTACATTGGGACCTTTTTTTTTTTTTTATCGTGCGGAAATCCCTTCGGATACCCCCCCGCCGGCCAGCGGGGGCGGTTATGTCGGGCTTGCACCGACTAAAACCGCACGCCGTCTCGGGTCTTCAGACGCCGGGGTGTAAGGTTACCCATAGAGCATATCCCTCGCACCCCGGCTGACCCTGGGCCATCTCACCACTAACAGCATCGCTCATCCTGTCTCCTCTGAAAGCAGAGGAGTACGGAGAGCGATGTGTTCCCGCCACGTTGGGTATTGGCCGACGTTCAATGCCAACCCTATGAAGGGGTGAAGGGGAAGCCATTGACCGCCGCCCAGGGTGTACCGGCCGCTCCGATTCCGTTCCCCCCGGACTGCAGCGGGATCGGAATCGGAGCGACACTCGAGGAGGTTACCCAACACACACCCCTATTACATTGGGACCTAAACATAAACTGGCGAAATGTGGGTGCTAGTATCTCTGCCTACCCCTTCGGGGATATAGGCGTGAGTTTATGTTATGTTATTATTATATTATTACATAATATGTTATGTTATGTTATTATATGTAATTAAAAATATTTTAATACACGTATGTTTAATTAGAAAAGTACTTGTTAATTGAAGATTTATTTATATCGTAGATAGTGGCGTTATTATTTAAAAAAAAAATTATTCTAGAAATGAAATTGTTTTATTTTTTCATAACGCCTGTGTACGCAACTGTAAGATATTAATAAATACTATACTGGAAGGTTAAGAACGTTACTTAGATATATGGCACGGCCGCTTTTTTATAGCAATCCGAACTTGGTCGGGTTATGTAGGGTTTCGATGCTTTGTCAGTATTTTAATGGTTTCTCTTTAATTACTGAATTTAATGAGATGAAATTTTGCATGTGAGTAGTTGAATTAATACACTAATTATTGGAATACATTTTACTATACAATTCCTTTAGAACGTCGTGATATTTGACTGCTTTGTAAACAGTGGTCTATTCATGGTAAATTGTCCTATAACTCTTTAATTACTAACGGAACATCATTGATACTTGGCAACATGTTGCAGACACTCTTATAAGGTTCATATAAACGTGAAAATCTAGACAGAAATTCAAAACAACGTATGTAACAATCTATAGCTCTCTATATAAGCGCTTTATATGAAAACTAGCTAATGGTCAAACGTTCGCGTAGCGGAAACTTGAATTTCTCCAAAGTTTATGCATGCACTAGTTTTATTCATACATACACAATTACACACAAATACACACTAATTTTTGGACACATTTTTTTTCTTCTAAGTCCATGGATTAAAAAAAGTTCCGCCAGGACAACGTTCGCCCAGCGGAATCAGATTTTAGCAAATTTGTCAACAATGGCTGCATGCACAAATTTTTTTTGACTATACACAATTACACGACGTCATACACTAAATATTTGCATGATTAAAATCTTGAAATTCAACAACATTACGCTGCACGAACGCACACATTTGCTCTTGTTAACCACCAAATCCTACTCATGAAGAATTTTAAAAGTATTTCATAATTTGATTTGAATTCATAAACTTGTGTGTAAAACAGTATTTATTTACCATAACTTCTATTCACAGAAAGTCAGAAATTGAATACTATGCACTTCTGGCAAAGACTGGAGTCCATCACTACAGTGGAAACAACATTGAGTTGGGCACAGCTTGCGGAAAATACTACCGAGTATGCACATTGGCCATCACAGACCCTGGTGACTCTGACATCATTACCACTCTACCTGAGTCGCAAGCATAGATGTATCTAATATATATAACTTAAGTCACTGAAGTGTTTTTATTTAAACCTCTTCAACTGCGAACCTGGAAGAGTTCTATGTCAGGAAGACAGCTATGTTGATTTATTGCTGAAAGAATCTTCCTTTCCCTGAGTCGACCACGTCATGAGAGCCAGCGTACCGCGGAGCAGCGCACTGGCGCATTAAACAAATTACGAACAGGCGGACGCGCTCTATAGATTTTTACTCGCGGAAAGTGAAGTGAAAAATGTAGGTAGTCGATTGTGGTACCTATATTAGTCTTTCAAGTATTGAAAAAAAATATCCGGATGTATCCAATTCCTCAAATAGTTAACGAATTCAATGCTTACCTATACTTTGTCAAAAAAAGGACGATAGTTTTGACAGCTCTAAGCAGGGTACCCCATAGCGTATCAATTCGATTAACCTCCTCGAGTGTCGTTCCGATTTCGATCCCGCTGCAGTCCGGGGGGAACGGAGTCGGAGCGGCCGGTACACCCTGGGCGGCGGTCAATGGCTTCCCCTTCATAGGGTTGGCATTGATCGTCGGCTAATACCCAACGTGGCGGGAACACATCGCTCTCCGTACTCCTCTGCTTTCAGAGGAGACAGTATGAGCGATGGTGTTAGTGGCTGAGGCCACCATAGGGTCCTGGGGGATCCAGGGGCGGGTTGGCCCACTGCTAACGCAGGGGCCGACGGGCACTTGTGCCGCCGCCGGTGAGAGAGGACTAGCCATCCTCTCGCGTTCCGTAATCGGCAGGTGATCAGCAACGACCTGACTGGTGGCTCCAGAAGGGTACGCTGTGAACTTGCTGACCGGAGGTCTTGCCTTTATTGGCCGGCCCACGACAAGGAAAAGTCTATAACACCCGACAGCGAAGTCGTAAAATCCTATGGATACCAGCCGACCTCCATAGTATATAAGCTTATCCAGGTGCAGGGGGCTCCGCCTGGATGGACCACCTTTCCCCCATACGCGTGGGATATACTATGGATTCAAATCTTTATATCAAGGAAAAACCGGACCGGAAATCAAACAAAAACGACAATGGCAAGAACATGGACACAGAAAAGGACGGAGTCTGCGCGGAGGTCGCGCAGCAGGCGGGCGTAGAGGTGACGCCAAACACCTCGGCGGTGTCGGAGAGGTTCGACGCGGTCTCTTTTGGAGAGACTCCAGAAGGTGACCGCGTCATTCCAGGGGTCCCCAAACCATGAGCAGGAGGCGATGTTGCGCATTGTGCTCGACATCGCCTCCGAGAATGAGGGCCTGGCGGCGCAGCTGGCCAATTCTCGTCGACTAGCTGCAGCCGTCGAGGAGCTCAAGAGGGGTATAGCGAGCCTGGCTCAACCGGCGCAGCGGACGGAACCGGCGGAGCCGGCGCGCGTGACTCGCTCGTCGGCGAGGCAGTCGGTGCGACCGGTGCAGCAGCCGGCACAGTCGGTGCGGCCGGCGCAGCCGAGGGTACCGCCGGCGGAGTCTTGGCTCCCCTATGTGGAGGCGATGGAAGAGCGGACGATGTGCCGGATGGAGGCCCTAATGGACTCCATCCGCCGTCCGCCTCTGGCGCCTACAGCCCGGAAGGGCCCCACGCGCCCGGCTGTGGTTGTGACCCTGCCGGAGCCGGCTACTCAGCCCCCTCCCACTCAGGGGAAGGGCAAAGGCAAGGGGAAGACGTCCCCAGCCCCAGCCGTGGTTCCGGCTACCTTCACCCCATTGGAAAGGGGCTGGGAGGTGGCTGGAGCCAGCAAGAAGAGGCGGAAGGCCAGGAGGGCCGCGGCCGTCGCGAAAGCAGGGCCACGGCCATCGCGAAAGCACCGCCGGGGAAGCTCCGTGCCCCCCGCACTACGGCCGTCGTCGTCACCCTGACGGCGGAGGCAGCGGGGAGAGGCATGGGGTATGCCGAGGTGTTGGCCAAGGTCAGGCCTCCTTCACTCCATATACTTGCGCGCTATAATTACCTACCGCCCGGCCGAGCGGCCTCGGGCCGTTTGCGGACCAAATTCAGTGCGGTTTTCGCTAGCGAAGCGCACGCACGCTGTTTAATTTTAATCGCTCCGTTCGTACGCGTACCTACGATGCCGTCTGGTGCCTTATGTGCTGTAGATGGGTGCAAATCAAGTAAAAAAAGGGATAAACACAATACTGGTGGTAGGAATTTGATGACACAAATTTGTCACAAAATTCGGCCGGGTAGGTACCACCGTGCACGATTGCGAAAAATCCTCCATAGTAATCCAATTTCGGTTTGATTGCGTTCAGGGATCAGCAAGTGCATAGCCGGGCAGGGGGATTGTGGTCGCAGCACTAGTGGGACCGGTGGGTGTCACGCGGTGCTGCGACGACAATCCTCTTCTGATGAGGCCGTCAAGCTGAGTGCCACCATTGTTAACATGGTACATGTATGTAATGGTGACCCTCTTTCCTGAGACTTTACCTTCAGCTTACCATCAGGCGAGGGGAAGTCAAATTGACGTGTCCTAAATATAAAAAAAAAAACATTTTTCCATTTACCTGTCAATGAAGAAAGGTAAGTGATAAACTAGGACTGTTTTTTGTCGTTTCAAAATTATTTTTAATAGGTCTAGTCTAGATGATACATGATTAGCTTGCCTTTCACACACAGATTTACATATTTTTGTTACATAGAAACGTCATACTTACCTTAAACACTATTTTAACAACGTTTAAAACGCTATTATTATTAAAATAAAATTGTGATAATATTTGACGGACAGTCGCGCAAACCTACCTACGAAACTTCCAAGACAAGTCGCGCGACGCGGCAACCTGTCTCAACTTGTCGCGCTGTTAGCGTAAACAAACAAACTAGGATGATTCGGTTTTATGCGATTTGTAAAAAATATATAAGTAAATGTTTATGTAAAGAAAAATTAATAATAAATAAATTTGAGATGTTTGAAGTTATAAAAAATAATTATATTGCAAAGGGTTCATTTTCCATGATATCGTCAAATAATTCTTGAGCTCGCCCCGTGTTATAGTTATTAATAAATTGATAAATGTTAATAACCATTCAATGTATTTATTAGTATTATTTATTCATAATATTAAATTTTAGGATTGCCTAGTTTGGGATCTATTATAAATTCGTCATGTCGGTGTGTCTATCCGTCTGTCTTTTAAAGATTTTTTATTTATTTTACCTACACACTGACCTCTATAATTATGTTTTATCTAGATGTATTGCACAGTCAGCACCAATTTATAAAAAAAATATTTTATAAACGATACAATTTTAAAGTTATGTTAATTTAATTTTATCAAAGAGGCAGCCCTGCGATTGCTGTGGGATCGCGCGGTGCGAAGCAATCTCAACTGTACGGTTTAGCATTTAGGCACATTTTAGCATGCAGTGGTTGATGACGCGACGGAGTAGTCAATTATAGCAGTAGGTTTTGGATTTTTTCTACTGAGTAAAGTATCTGTTACGTAGTAACTATTTAGTAATCTGTGCCAAGGTTAAGGCCAACGTAGACCTCAAGGCCCTCGAAATCCCGGGCGTCCGGTGCAAGAGCACTCGGACGGGAGCCCGGCTTCTCGAGGTCCCCGGTGCCGCCAGTGGCCCCAAGGCTGTCGCCCTAGCGGCTAGGCTGAGGGAGTCGCTGGATGCAGCCGACGTCCGTGTGTCCAGGCCCATTAAATGTGTAGAAGTGCGCATCACGGGCCTGGACGACTCTGTCACGGCTGAGGAGCTTAGGCTCGCCGTGGCGGAGGCCGGGGACTACTCCCCCGACACAGTAAAGGCCGGAGCTATACGCTTCGGCGGCGGTGGACAGGGGGCAGCAGTTGTCGGCTGCCCTATCGCGGCGGCCCAAAAGGTCGCTGACGGGCGGAGCCTCCTGGTAGGAGGCTTCCTGAGGGCGCAGGCACGGCTCCTGCAGGCCCGACCGGCTAGGTGCTTTAGGTGCCTGTCGGTGGGCCATGTGGGGGTGCACTGCACGGCGGAAGTGACGGCGGGTGACCGTTGCTTCCGCTGTGGCCAGCCCGGTCATAAGGCCGGCACGTGTGGCGCCCCGCTGCTCTGTTTTAGGCGTGCAGCGGGAGGCAAGCCGGCTGACCATAGGGTTGGAAGAATGGCCTGCGCCAGAGGGGAGCCGAAGCCGGGAGGCCGGCCTTCCGCCTCCAGTTCACAGCGGGATGCGGAGATGGAGGTTCCATAATGGATCCTCAACTCCGCATCCTGCAGGTGAACGTTGATCACGGTGCCCGTGCTCAGGACCTTCTGCTCCAGAGCATGGCACAGTGGGCCATTAATGTCGCCGACCCATACACCCACCGGTTCCTCGGGCCTGCCTAGGAAACCGCGCTGGATGGGTCGGCGGCACTGGTGCACAACCCTGCCGCCGGCAGCCCCCCTCTTGCCGTCGTTGCAAGGGGCCCGGCTGCGTGGCGGCGGCGGTTGGCGATATAGCGGTCGTGGCTGCTTATATCACGCCGAGCCTCGGCTCGGCGTGATATAAGCAGCCAGGTCTCGACCAAGCTGCATTTGAGCAATGGCTCCGTCAGCTGGCCGTCGTCGTCAATGCCTGCCAGCCCCGTCCGGTCCTTGTGCTCGGGGACTTCAACGCCTGGTCGTTGGCTTGGGGTTCCCGGCACGATAGGGGGGCATAGAGGCAGGGCACTGGTGGACTGGGCCGAACGACTCGGCCTAGTCCTCCTAAATCGGGGAGCCGTGGACACGTTCGTGACCTCGAGGGCTAGCTCCATCGTGGACCTATCGGTCGCGAGGCAAGGAAAACTGCGCCCCAAGGCCCCGCCGTTGACCCAGTGTCTCCAGCCGGAGCTGCTCGGAGGAGTTGTCAGCTCC
Source organism: Cybosia mesomella (assembly GCA_946251805.1). Classification (NCBI taxonomy): domain Eukaryota; kingdom Metazoa; phylum Arthropoda; class Insecta; order Lepidoptera; family Erebidae; genus Cybosia; species Cybosia mesomella. The sequence continues at coordinate 18,255,659 of OX276390.1, read as the reverse complement.
CTGTTCCCAGCGCGGGCGGTGGAACATGTTCCACCGCAGATGACTCCGCCTCGGTTGCCAATGGTGCCCGACGTGGATGACGACGACGTGCCCGAGGTCACTTGGGTAGAACTAGAGCTGGCGGTTGAGAGCCAAACGCACCGCCCCGGGACCCGACGGCATTCCAGGCCGAGCGTGGGTCTTAGCTCTAGTCGACAACGCTCTCGAGCCCCGACTGAGAGGGCTTCTCAGCGCATGTTTGGAGCGGGGCCAGTTTCCGAAATTGTGGAAGACGGGGAAACGTCCTCGTCCGAAAGGAGGGGCGGATGGCCAATATGGCTTCCGCCAGAGGCGCTCCACCGTGGATGCCATCATGCGCGTGAGGGCTCTGGCGGAGGATGCAGTAGCCTGGGTTGAGGTGAAGTTGGCGGTGTCCCTGGACATCGCCCAAACCGGGGCAAGACGGGGACACCGTGGTTCCCAAACCCGAGGGGGCCATCTCGAAACCGGAGATGGCCCAGGGTCAGTCGGGGTGCGAGGGATATGCTCTATGGGCAACCTTACACCCCGGCGTCTGCAGACCCGAGACGGCGTGCGGTTTTAGTCGGTTTAAGCCCGAAATAACCGCCCCCGCTAGCCGGCGGGGGGGTATCCGAAGGGATTTCCGCACGAAAAAAAATAAATAGCGGTGATGTTTTTTATCATGATATTAATTCTTATCCATTTCACTTGTTTGATAATAAAAGTTGATTATGAACGTATAAATTTCAGTTTAAATTACATATTCGGATCGGAATTTTCATTTACAAGTATACCGTCTATAAAAATATGGTTTGAACAAACTGTCGGACAGTTTTCTTAGTCTAATATCAAATACTAATTGACGTTAAATTATAGTTTTTTAAATTTGAAACTAACTAACTATTTTTAGGTAGATTTCGATGAAATCGATCTACCTATTGGTTTCTTGACTACTGTCGAATTTAAAAAAAAATTCTTCATAGGTCTAGTTATGACCCCCTGAGTCCGAAATGACCACTGGTCAAAAGTTTATATATATATTTATATGTATGTATGGTTCCACTTCCCAAAATTTGCGGCACTCTCACGGTCGCATTTTTGCCCCGATCGCTTTCAAACTGCGGTCAAAAATTGCTTGGGTGTAAACTTAGTTTAAGAGGGGGTATAAAGAAAAATTGCCCATCTTAGATTTGATTTTTATACTCGAAAATATGCCTCAATTGTTCTGTTTTTTGTATAATTATATAGATATTACATTATATTTGAAAGGGACTGAATTGAGTGAAAACATAAACTTGTAATATTTTATCGATAGAAAACAATCACAAAGTTACGTCTAAGTTTCAACTCAAAATCGATTTATTGCCATAAATATGGTGTCCGTTATGTTAGCGTACACAAGAGCTATATCGAGTTGGTTACTATGCCATTAAACTCTGTGTAAATACTGCCTAATTAGTGTAGAAATAAAAAAAACTTCCTCTTTAGTCTAGGAAATAAACACCAATTTCACTGTGTACGCTGGCGTCACGATCAAGCTAGCGGACACATGGCCGTACTCGAAAACTGCTAATTGTAAAGCAACAGAGTTTACACACAAAAATAGTGCTCTAATACTTCTCCCACTATGCAAAATTTCATAACGATTGCTCTTGTAGGAACAGAGATATTGAACAAGACTTTTCAATGACATTCGGAGCTGGCGTTATGGCAGCGTACACATAATAGTTCTCATAGAAAGGGAACTTTTCTTTTAATAAATGCTATATGTATAAATAGTGCGTGAAATTCTGCCTCTATTAGTGTAAATGCTTTATGCGAATTCGCAGTGGAATAATCAATAAATCTATGTTAAGTTCTAGGAATTAAATGTATTGACGTACAGTCGCGAACAAAATGAATTATTAGTGAAATTATAAACTGAGAGATAGAGTTATTTTCTAATATAAGTTAAAACGGTAATAATAATGGTTATACTGTGATAAAAAATAATTGTTTTTGGCAAAATAAATATTATTTTTCTGATAAAGCTATCTATTTTAATTTTTCCAATTATTTCATTTTCACTTATACTCCGCACGCCGAATGATGATCCCTATGACGTTTCAACTGACAGTTGTATTAGTTAAGCGAAACAATTTCGATAAAATACTGGTTTTTTTTTTCAGGCAAATGTCATGTCATTCAGCCAGGTCATTCAACATAATAAGCAATATTTATTTATTTTGAAAAAAAGACTACGCGCATTGATGGACATAAAACACTAGATCAAAAAGTAACAGCCTTATTATATTTTATTTTACTATACTTTAATTGTTATTCAAATTGCATAAATTAAAGAATTTAAAATTCTTTTTGAATTGAATTTTAAAGAATTCATAATTAGCTGGCAATTATGGATTACATGGAAAAGTATTTAAAAGGAGGCCATAGACCTACCGTATTTTTTTAATTCAGTCATGTCATGTCTTGTCAGTCTGTTTTGTCTTCTTGTCACACCGCATCACATCGCGTCATACGAGTGCTCTAACGCCTTGTATGCGCCACGTCTTTCTTTGTTAGCTGAGTTTTGTTTCTGTTTTCGCTGTTTTGTGTTATTTGTTGATTTTCTGTTACCTGTTTGTTGATTTTCGGTTTTGCGAAATGCCGAAAAGACAGCGGAAAACTGTTCTCAACAGTGAAGTTCGCGAGTTTGTAGTTCGTTTGCGAGACTATTTTGCTCGTGAACAACAAAATGGCGGACCCTTGTTACCGCTTGACAATGTTCGCGATCGTGTAGCCGATGCTCTAGGAATCGGAAAGGCTACTGTTTCTCGAATAACAAAGGAAAAATTTGGGGAGTCGTCCATGGAGGACAATAAACTATTAACACCAAAGAAGAAAAAGAAAAGGTTATGTCATATAACAGAACCTGATGATTTTGATTTAGATGCTATACGCAATCATATTTATGGTTACTACCTACGAGGTGAACTACCGACCTGCCAGAAGTTATTATCTTCATTAAAAGCTGCAGAACTCTTCAAAGGCGGTGCTACTTCTCTTAGAATTGTTTTGAAAAAAATGTGGATTCCGCTATAAAAAATGTGACAAGAGAAAAATATTAATGGAGCGTACTGACATAGCTTTACTACGCTTTTTTTACTACGATTTTCTTCGCAAAATCAAACAAATTGATAATTGGGAGAAGGTAGTATACCTTGATGAGACATGGCTGAACGCCAATCATACTGTAGGTAAGGCATTGACGGATGACACAGCCAAATCCAGCACAAAAACTCCTGAAGGAAAGGGCCAGCGCTTAATCATTTGCCACGCAGGCACAGCTACAGGTTTTGTGCCGAATTGCCTGTGGGCTTTTAAGTCAGTGAAAACAACGGAGTACCACGAGGAAATGAATTTCGAAAACTTTAAGACATGGTTTATAAAACTATTAGAAAATTTGAATGAGCCTCACTATATTTTAATGGACAATGCTTCATATCACTCAGTTCAAATTAACAAACCCCCCAGCAGCAATAACAAAAAAGCTGAAATTATAGAGTGGTTACAACGCAATGGTGTGGAAACTGACAGTCAGATGTTAAAAAAAGAGTTGGTTAGACTGTTGAACTTTCACAAACAACAGACGCACCCATCATATTTTTTGGATGAATTGGCCAAATCAAATGGACACACGGTAATTCGGTTACCGCCCTATCACTGCCAATATAATGCAATCGAGTTCATATGGGCGCAGATCAAAGGTATCTATATTTTTTATTTATATAATATTATGTATATGCATATATTTCTAAAAATAATTACTAAATGTACAAATATTTTCAGGTCATGCAGCTAGGCATAACACAACTCCGCCATTCACGGCAAATAAAATGATGGTTTTATTGGAAGAAGCTTGCGCTCAAGTGACAGCTGACGATTGGCGAAAAGTGGTCGAAAGAACGAAGAAAATTTGCTTACAAGACTGGGATCGAGATGTACAATACGACAATATCATTGACCAACCGTTAATAATAAACGTCACGGATAGCTGCAGTTCAGACTCAGATTTTGAAGATCCGATTGACCCTGTATCAGATTCAGATTGATATAAATAAAATACAAACTCAAAGCATTTGTTTTATTTTTCCAACAAATTATCGATATTTTGTTTATCGATGTGTCCCTTCTTAGTCGATATCAGCTTGACGACGTAACTTTTGCAGCACGTACCATGTACATTTGCATTGAGTTTTTTTTCTATTATTTCCGAACATTACGTAATAATTTCTTAATATTCATTTTTATAATTTACAATTGTACACAATTATGATTTTTTCGACTTTTTAATGGACCTCTAAAGGATTTGATGTGATAGGACGTCAGTACAATGTTAAGCGCTAACGAACTGTCATAGGGATCATCATTCAGCGTGCGGATTATAGAACTATATCTACAAATTAATGAAGTGAATATCCTCCAAGTTCAGTATTTCATCACGTTTCAGTATTAGTTCTGTATTTTAAAAAACTTGACAAATCACTTTTGAGCACATCTGTACCTGTACTATGAACAGAAATAAACATGGATTTCTTAATTATTCCACTGCGAATTCGCATGAAGTATTTACACTAATAGAGGCAGAATTTCACGCACTATTTATACATATAGCATTTATTAAAAGAAAAGTTCCCTTTCTATAAGAACTATTATGTGTACGCTGTCATAACGCCAGCTCCGAATGTCATTGAAAAGTCTTGTTCAATATCTCTGTTCCTACAAGAGCAATCGTTCTGAAATTTTGCATAGCGGGAGAAGTATTAGAGCACTATTTTTGTGTGTAAACTCTGTTGCTTTACAATTAGCCGTTTTCGAGTACGGCCATGTGTACGCTAGCTTGATCGTGACGCCAGCGTACACAGTGAAAATGGTGTTTATTTCCTATACTAAAGAGGAAGAGTTTTTTTTATTTTTACACTAATTAGGCAGTATTTACACAGAGTTTAAATGGCATAGTAACCAACTCGATATAGCTCTTGTGTACGCTAACATAACGGACACTAAATATGCATATAACTGAGTCAATATTTTAATACATTGTGTAAAAATACATTACCGAGGGATACTACTAGCGTTTTGAAAAAATAATGTACAATTTCCGAGTAATTACAATAAAACTGATTTGGCGCTTACTACGTTCTTATTTCGCGCAGAACGCTCCCTTTCTGTCGCACCTGACCTGAGGTAACGGGCATGTTTTGTTTCATCAATCAGTCGTGATCGCTCTGTTGAGACGAGAAGACTTTGCTTCTGTGCTCCGCTTCGAGAAAATACTTCGACAACCATGGCAAACAAAAAAAAACTGTAAAGCATAATTAATAAAACTGTAAAGCTTAATTAATAAAACTGTAAAGCTTTTCTAAAAGAGAATTAAAAATTCAACTCATGGCTAATTGTCGAAGGCAAATCTTTGTTATTTTACTTTTCTTATATTTGTGTTTGATTCATGAGCAGTTTTACTTAGAAATTTAACGCGTCGATCTCACAATACCTACGAGTATAATAAAGAAGTATAAGCAAAACAAATCGATATTTTTGACCACTCGCATGTTGATTCCAGTATACAATGTTTTTATAGTATTAACTTAATCTTTACTAATATTATAAAGAGGAAAGATTTGCATTTTTATTTGTAACGAATAAACTCAAAAACTACTAGACCGATTTAAAAATTATTTTACTTATAGAAAGCACCCTTGACACCACCGGTGGTGCAAGACGGTGGTGTCAAGGGTCCAAAAGGGTCCAATCCGGTTTCTTAAAGACGTCCTCCAGTGCGTTGGTGAATCATTTATGGATAATTATAGGGTTCGTTTTTTGGTCTTGGTGCTGGACGTAAATGATGACAGTGTCATACAGACACCTCATCACCTCGATATATCGCGAATCGACATGACACCATTGCAAAGCTTTCAGAACTGCCTAGGTCTCGTTAGAGTAAAAGGCTTTCTCGTAGTCCACAAAAGTCATAGACATCGGCTGATTGTACTCCTCGGTCTTCTGTACAATTTGCCTAACAGTATGGATGTGGTCTACGGTGCTGTAGCCCTTTCGAAACTCGGTTTGTTCCTTTGGCTGTAACTTATCGAGTCTATGTCAAGCTCAATATATGCCAGTTTATACAACTTAGCCCTACCTCGAGTTCGGTGACGTTTTGGTTCAGCCGTAGGGTGTTGCTATTAAAAGTTACCGGCTACAGTCGTTGATGGTAGCCTACCGTAGCGCGGAGATTCTTCGCACCCCCATTCGTGCCCCACCGTTACCACGACCGCTACCATGGCCGGAAATAGCAGGACCGCCGGGGACTGGGTGCCTTTTTTGTGGCTTATCTCCAATGGAGGATATTGACCTACTGTTGCCACGCTGCTCAGACGGGTTGGTAAAGGGTTTTGTTTCGAGTTTTTCTTTTCTTAGGTCATATGGATTGGCAGAATATCGGCCGGAAGTGGCAACTCCTCCCCCAAAAGACGGGGGAGTAGTTACCGCTTCTGTTGCCCATGGTGCATCACATGGCCTTCAGCATCACCACCTTCATTCAATTAATTAAAATACTTAATGCGATTTAAGCTTACGTTCTTTATATGTATACATATAATTATGTTCGATACTAAATAAAACATCAGTATTTTCTTGCTTGTTTATTTCGTTACCGCATTTTCGACACGTTATTGTCGTTTTACAGAAATCCGGACTCCAACAATAAACTATAGGTACTTCTTATTATTTCTTTCCCTTATCACCTTTCGTCCCTTTCTCTTATACGTGCCGCTTTCACAAAATTAAATATCTTTTCGATATTCGACCTTTTTCAGTCAGTAACCGTATTCTGAAAAAAAACACAACAATAATGAATGTCAACAAAGCGAAAATGAAAGTAACATTTTATTAGATTAAATTAGAAAAAGATTAGAATCTCACTACAACAGCCCACATGGACTTATTATTTCTACTTTTCTTGTGCTGTATGTCCAAATTTTGCAAAAAGCCACAACAATTTTAAAGTAAAGGTAAGTATATAAAAAATATATTTATTTTATTACTTGCCTCTTACGAATGCTTATGAGGCTTTATTAAAGGACATGAATGATTCAAGTTTAAAATCGAAATAATTAAAACTAAAATTAAAAATCTAAGATCTGTGTATCACGCCGAAGTGAGAAAAATTTACAGTTCGAAGCGGTCCGGAGCTGGTGCAACAGACGTTTATAAGCCACCCATGTCATGGTTTACGGAAATGGAATCATTTATGGCAGACACGGACGATTATCGTGAATCTGTTGAATCCGACTTGTTGGTAAGTATCTATCAAGTTATATGCTGATCATATGATTTTGCGATGGCAATGCCTCCGTTGTTTCGAAAAGTTGTGCATAAGCGTTTCTTATTGCTACCGCTCGTCGATTACTTCGAGTTGCTGGTAAATTTTCCGTGGCTATGCGCAAATGATCTCTCCATGATCCTGGTATAACAAGATGTTGTTGTATGTCTTCAAAATCATCACATCGTTGGGTAATATACATAGAGGACGTTTTTTGTAGCCAATTGTGTAAAGAACAAGCAGCCAATGTAATTGTGTCAATTTTATCTGGTTTCATATCTATATTGTTCAGAAGAACCCGAAATCTTGTCACTAAAATCCCAAAGGCATTTTCAACTATTTGCCTGGCTCTAGATAAACGATAGTTGAATATTTTTTCTTTATGCGTTGGTGTCGTTCCATATGGCTTCATAATATAAGTTTTTAGTGGAAAGGCAGCGTCTCCCACAATGACTGATTGCTCTGGTAAATTGAGAGTATTTCTTTCCAAGGCCGCTCCCAGGCTCGATCGTTCAAAAACTCCTCCATCGGAAGCCCTTCCATTGGTTCCAATATCCACATACGAGAAACAATAATTATGGTCAACCAATGCCAGGAGTATAACGCTGTGAGAACCTTTGTAGTTGTAGTAATCAGAAGAGTCATCAGGAGCAAAAATATTTATATGTTTTCCATCAATCGCTCCCACACATCCTGGGAAATTCCATTTTGTTCGAAATCCATGTTCAATGCGCTTCCATTCTTCATAGCAAGGAATCTGAAATAAAATAAGAACATTTCTTAGAACATTTAACATAAGTAGGTATGTATAAGTAAGTTAAGTACAAGTAGGTACATATACAAAAACCTAACTAATATTTTTCACAGGAGTCAGATACATCAACACAGAATACTCAATGGCCACCAACGCCGCCGACTTCGACATCGACGCCGATACGACCGACACCGACACCGCCACTGTCGATTTCTCAAACTGAGGAATCACGCTCATCTGACGATTATTCAGGAAGACGAAATAAAAAGAAAAAGATAGGCGAAACAGCTGGTGTTGCTGAGGCTCTTAATCGCTTACAAAATATATCTTCCGCGATAAACAACCGAAACGAAGAAGACGAGTTTAGTTTTTTTGGATTGAACGTAGCGTCTCAATTGCGGCAACTTCCATTGTACGAAGCATTAGGCGTACAAACGGAAATACAAGCCATTTTAACTGCGGTTAGACGTCGAAATATGTATCCTAATTTATCTGCTCCTGTACTTCCAATTTCGAACACACAAACCTACACCTATTCATCTTCAAACATTCAGCCCATTACTTCAACACTTCCAGCTTCGAACACACAAACGAATGCCATTCAATCTTCAGACATTCAACCCCAATTATTCTACACTTCCAGCTTCAAACACACAAGCCTACATGCTTTCTTATTCAAACATTCAACCCGTCACTTGTACTTCGAACTATACTACACTTTGTCCCTCAATCATACAAAACGACACAGATGAGAACGAACGCAATGCCCAATCGCAACAAGGTCGTGATCAAGTAGATTTGTTGAGTGAGGCATGGAAACTTTCATAAATTATTCGCTGCTATTTTGTTGTTATTCTAAATATGAATACATGATACGCTACCATTTTGGTTACATAATATTCTAAATATGAAAACGTGTTAAAAATTATTTGTACCTATTCGAACTGTGATTGATTACATTAAAAAACTAAATAAAAACTTTTCAAACATTCAAATAACATGGTTTTACTTACTCGAATGTAATCCTTTAAAGCCATGGAAATTGCAGCACAAACTTCAGGTATAAATTCAGATATTGTAGATCTTCCAACCCTGTGAAGTGCTGATAATGTGTATAAAGAATCTCCGACAGCTAAATATCTCATTGTTATTTCCAGTTTTACTTTAGCTGGAATATCATCTCGCATACAAGTGTTTCGTTTTTGTATGCCACTCTCAATTTTAGAAAGTACCTAGCTCATCAAATTTATGCGGGAGTATGCGCAAATGATTTTTATAACTGTCGAGATCTTCGCTTCGCATCTCTGCCAACAATCGATTACTTGCTCCCAGTGATTCTCTTCTGTTTATCCAATTACGAACCCAAATTCTCCTTTTTTTGTTTTTTTTCTTTTTCACCAAAATGTTCTTACACAATTCCGTTGCAAACAATACGATTATTTTATTGAGTTCTGTACGGATAGCACGGTCACCGTCCATTTTGGCCGAGAACTTGGTGCCAAATAGCACGTCTGTCAGTACGTTTGTTTTAAGAGTATGCTTAAAACAAGCATGCTATTTTTTGAGCACGTCTGTCCGTACCTTAAGTTCACGAAAGAAACATGTTGTGTCTTGTACCGCACACGCAGTCAGTTTTGTGAAATGGTGGCGTGCGCTGCTTTTTATGTTTTTCCCATTGAAAAGGGACTCTCCTTTTCCTCAAAATTTCACGTTCCATGAAAGATATTCGAACCGTTCTAATTTTATCCCATAGTATACATGAATACCAACAACTTTTAATTATAAACCTATAAGATTAAAACTTTAACTAAAAGTGGAGGGGGGAAAAACCAAAATTTTTCGGTAAAAAAATCATAACTTCTAACCGGTGAACATTCTTGGTGTCGGAAACATTTTTAATCGATAGGCCATTTTTAAGTCTAAAATAAATGTCTGAAAAGTTTTTCGCTAAAAGTTACCGTTTTCGAGAAAAAAAAATGAAACATGTAAACTTCACGAAATATTGTTTAAAGTCCGTAGTTCTCTATATAAAATAATATTAATTGCTTCACGAAATCTACCTGTGCGTTCCCCCTGCGGGAACGGATTTTTTATAATTAAAGTATATTTTGCTATCATCATCAACCTATTCTAGTCCACTGCTGGACATAGGTCTCCCCTAATGAGCGCCATAGCGCCCTGTCTTCATCCGCTATACCTATTAAATATTAAAGCCAGGGTCCCTGAAGAAGGTGTTTTTAGATAAGGATTTTTCGAAAATGAGAAGTCCCTGTATTCGGAAAATCACATATCTTATTCTAGGCTATTCATAACATAACATAACATTTTCGGTTATCCGATACACGATGACTTTTACTTTCCTCGATAGAATTTTCTCTCAAAGATTGGTTTGACCCAAGACTGATTCCAGCTTTATTTGAGTTATGATTTGGTTAGAAAAATAAAAATGATACCAAAATTAAGGTCATTAATAGGAGTTATCAAACAGTTAGGTATCAAAATTTACATACATTCTGAATTATACCATGAAATTCAAAATACCTACGTTTTCTACCTATATGATGCGTTCGGAGAGTCAATCAGTCCCGCGTCCCGAGGGTCCCGAGCGGAACGTGTTAGAGGCAGGACGCGCCTCAGTTTGCGCAGATGCACAGCGAAATAGTACCTTTTTTTTTTTTTTATCGTGCGGAAATCCCTTCGGATACCCCCCCGCGTGCCAGCGGGGGCGGTTATGTCGGGCTTGAACCGACTAAAACCGCACGCCGTCTCGGGTCTACAGACGCCGGGGTGTAAGGTTGCCCATAGAGCATATCCCTCGCACCCCGACTGACCCTGGGCCATCTCCGGTTTCGAGATGGCCCCCTCGGGTTTGGGAACCACGGTGTCCACGTCTTGCCCCGGTTTGGGGGAGGGGCGCTAGTCGCCCCACCGTCCCGGCCTGCTTCTGCTGGGGTGACAGGTGGCCTCACCCGCCACCCCCAGGCCGGCGCTCATGGAGGACGGAGGTCGTTAAGCGACCTCCGGCGCCTGAGTCGCCTGCGACGCGCGGCGAGCATGTTGCGGGCTCGGCGGTCCGGGAGAGTTCTAAATCTCTCCCGGGCGCGCTCCGCCATCTCCTTCGCGAGCATTACATGCTCGCAGAAGGAGACGGCGGCGGCCCACGCGCTCGTGCTCCGCACCATTGCCGCAACCATGCTGCCGAGCGAGAGGACTCCCACCCTGATGGCTGCCACGAGGTCACGCCTCGGCGCCACCCACGCCGGGCAGTCCGCCAGCGTGTGCAGCCCTGAGTCCTCACTCGCGTCGCAGTGATGACACTCAGGCGTTGGCTCCTTCCTGATCCGATGCAGGTGGTCCCCGAAGCACCCCTTCCCGGAGATCACCTGCGTCAGTCGGTACGAGAGGCTTCCGTGTCGCCTCCAGCCAATCCTCCATGATGGGCCTTACCGCCGCTATTGCGGCGTGCCCTGCGCTTGGTCGTCCAAGTCGTTCCTTCCACTCCACCACGATGGCCTGGCGGAGCTGGGACTAAACGGCCTCGATTTCTCGAGGCTCGGGGTTCCATCCCTGCTCCCGCGCCTCCTTTCGCCACTCCTTGCGAAAGGGCTCTCGCTTCCAGGTCCCATGGCGGAGTTCCGGCAAGGAGACTCGCCGCCTCGAAGGAGATCGTGCGGTACCCGCGGATGACCCTGATGGCCATAACTCGCTGCGGAGCGCGCAACATCCGCACAGTTCTGGTCCTCAGGGCCTCCGCCCATATTGGACACCCATACAGGGCCATGGACCGCACGATCCCCGCGTAGTCTCCTGCAGGAGTCATCGGGGCCCCTCATGTTGGGCAACAGCCCAGCCAGAGCAAGCGAAATAGTACCTTTTTTTTTTTTTTTTTTTTTTTTTATCGTGCGGAAATCCCTTCGGATACCCCCCCGCGTGCCAGCGGGGGCGGTTATGTCGGGCTTGAACCGACTAAAACCGCACGCCGTCTCGGGTCTACAGACGCCGGGGTGTAAGGTTGCCCATAGAGCATATCCCTCGCACCCCGACTGACCACGATTTTTAAGGCGAGGGTATTCGATTACTTTAGGTATTTTCGCCCTATCAAAGTTGCCACTTTACGCCGCAGCAATGTAGTACTATTGTGTTTTCAAATAAAAATAATTAAACAACTACATATTAATAACATAGAATATCTTCTAGTAATACAATTTACATTATTCACTTTCATTATTTTGACATCCGTCTACGTTCCAATATAGCTTCGTTCATTCATTGTTTTAAAATAGAATGTACCTTTTTTTTTTTTTTTTTTTCGTGCGGAAATCCCCTCGGATACCCCCCCGCCGGCCAGCGGGGGCGGTTATGTCGGGCTTGAACCGACTAAAACCGCACGCCGTCTCGGGTCTGCGGACGCCGGGGTGTAAGGTTGCCCATAGAGCATATCCCTCGCACCCCGACTGACCCTGGGCCATCTCCGGTTTCGAGATGGCCCCCTCGGGTTTGGGAACCACGGTGTCCCCGTCTTGCCCCGGTTTGGGGGAGGGGCGCTAGTCGCCCCACCGTCCCGGCCTGCTTCTGCTGGGGTGACAGGCGGCCTCACCTGCCACCCCCAGGCCTGCGCTCATGGAGGACGGAGGTCGTTAAGCGACCTCCGGCGCCTGAGTCGCCTGCGACGCGAGGCGAGCATGTTGCGGGCTCGGCGGGCCGGGAGGGTTCTGAACCTATCCCGGGCGCGCTCCGCCATCTCCTTCGCGAGCATCACATGCTCGCAGAAGGAGGTGGCGGTGGCCCACGCGCTCGCGCTCCGCACCATTGCCGCAATCATGCTGCCGAGCGAGAGGACTCCCACCCCGATGGCTGCCACGAGGTCACGCCTCGGCACCTCCCACGCCGGGCAGTCCGCCAGCGTGTGCAGCCCTGAAATAGAATGTACCTATTATGAAGAAACATTTTATGTTTCAACAACATACCCACATAGGAGTGCATTGTTATATATAAGGTGTCACAAAATTAGGTCTCTGAATTTGGTGAGATGACTTGGTATCGACAAAATATGTATTTGAAACAAAAAAAATATCGGGTTAAATAACATAATAAAAAAAAATTGTGAATATTAAACAAGCCCACTTTTGTAAAAGTGCATTCGTCTTTTCACAACATTTTTCTGGTAGGATCTTCCACTAACCACCTACAAAATCTTAACCTCGGATCAATCTGTGGTAAGGAGCTCTTGCACCCGCAGAATGTGGTAGGCGTGCAGTCCTTCTCGCAGTATTCTCCAAGCGGATGTGTGGGAAATAACTAAATCGCGACCAGCATCACATGTGCTTCTCGCGTTAGACCTAATTTTGTGACACCTTACGTGACGTGACGCGAAGAGCACACGTGACGCTGGTCGCGATTTAGGTATTTCCCACACATCCGCTTGGAGAATACTGCGAGGAGGACTGCACCCCTACCACTTTCTGCGGGTGCAAGAGCTCCTTACCACAGATGTTGATCCGCGGTTAAGATTTTGTAGGTGGTTAGTGATGGAAGATCCTACCAGAAAAAAATTGTGGACAGAGGAGTCCACTTTTACAAGAGTGGGCTTGTTTAATATTCACAATGCACACAGGTGGTGTTTTTTTTTTATATTTTTATTTTACTCGATTTTTTTTTTTGTTTCAAATACATATTTTGTGGATACCAAGTCATCTCACCAAGTCAAGTCAAGTCAAAAACCATTTATTCTGTATAGACCATTAATACGGCACTTACAAAACGTCATAAAAAAAATAATCTAATGTTTGGCAAATGGACCACCGGTTCGAAACGCGGCCCTGTCCTGAGAAGACTCCGGCAAGAACCTCAGCGGGCTGTTTTTTTTTTGGTCTATTTACAAACATATTTACTTAACCTAAGTACAATATTTTATTTGAGTAGCATAGAGAGAGAGCAAACAGTTCATATCCAAGCTTGTTTGTCGTCTAAATAGTCTTGAATTTTATAGTAGCCTTTTTGGCAGAGTTTACTTTTAATTTGGCTTTTAAATTTATGAAGAGGTAGATTCTTCATTTCACTAGGAAGTTTGTTGTAGAAGCGTATACAGTTACCCTGAAAGGAATTACTAATCTTGTGGAGTCGACTATTACAAACCACAAGATTGTTTTTATGTCTAGTATTTACGTTATGTATATCACAAAGCCTTAAAAAATTGGAAATGTTTCTTCTAACATACAAAAGATTTTCAAAAATATATTGGGAAACTACAGTTAGAATGTTTATTTCTTTGAACTTTCTCGGAGGGAGACTCTTGGGCCCAACTTATAAATTGCCCGCACCGCCCGCTTTTGCAGTACAAATATTGTATTTAAATCTGCGGCATTACCCCAAAGGAGAATTCCGTAGCTCATAATACTATGGAAATAACTGAAATAAACTATTCTAGCGGTATCTATGTCTGTTAAAGTCCTAATCTTTTTCACAGCGTAGGAAGCAGAACTTAACCTATTAGCTATTTTTTCAATATGTGATCCCCACTGTAATTTAGCATCGATACTTAAACCTAAGAACACGGTTGATTCCACAAGGCTCAACAACTGTCCATTAAGTTGTACATTGGTTTCCACCTGTGTAACATTAGGTAAGGTGAATTTATTTGGTTTTTTTTTTTCATTAAGGCAAAGATTATTTATATTAAACCAATGAACCACTCGTGAGATTGCGTTGTTCACTTGGTCATAATTATCTAATTGTCTTTTAATTTAAAATATTAAGGAAGTATCATCTGCAAACAAAATAATACTATTTTTATCCCTTACGTAGTAAGGGAGGTCATTTATATAAATTAAAAATAAAAATGGTCCAAGTATCGAACCCTGTGGAACGCCCATCGAAACCAAAGATCCCACCAAACGTGTACCGTTCACATCGACCCTCTGAATTCTATTGTTTAAATAAGAAGTCAAAAGGTCGAGAGCCTTGTTCCTTATTCCGTAATAATCTAATTTCCTGACCAATGTATCATGGTGGACGCAATCGAAGGCTCTGGATAAATCGCAGAAAACACCTAATGCATCCTGCTTATTCTCCCAGGCCTCGTAAATACATTTCAATAACTCTATACCAGCATCCGTCGTTGATCGTCCTTTAGTAAACCCAAACTGTTTATCATGAAATAATTTATATTTATTAAAATGGGTTAGCATCTGGTCTAGAATTAATTTCTCAAATACTTTACTCAAGGTTGGCAACACAGAGATGGGTCTGAAATTCGAGGGATCTGAGGCGCTGCCTGCCTTGAACAAAGGTATGACTTTACTATGTTTCATTAAATCAGGAAATATACACAGTTGCTAGATGGGGAGCAATGACATCAATGATGCTTGAAACAGTTTTGACTGATAATCCCCATAGGTCCGCGGTCTTTTTAATATCAATGGATTTAAACACTAAATTCAGAGACCTAATTTTGTGACACCTTATATACCTATATGTATGTAGTTTTTTTATTTGACATTTTACACAACACAATCTGACCCGAGACGGCGTGCGGTTTTAGTCGGTTCAAGCCCGACATAACCACCCCCGCTGGCACGCGGGGGGGTATCCGAAGGGATTTCCGCACGATAAAAAAAAAAAAAAAAAAAAGGCCCTTTTGAAGTTTAGCTTGTAATATAAATATATATTTATACATAGGAACACCCAGACCAATGCAAATTGATATATTCATGCATGCAAATATTTGAAATGAGCGGGAATAGAACTCGCGCCTCCCGACGTAGCAGTCAAATGTACTGCCGCCACGCCAGTTAGTTGTTGTGTAGTTAGTAGTATTGTGACACGTTACACTCAAACACAACTTATTATCGAGTGACTAGCGACGCTATGTAGTTATGTACATCGAAGCGACTCAAATCTTGAGTGAATCAAAAACGCCCGGCATGCTTTGCAATGATTTATTTTTTATTTTTCCTTCACCTAGGTACTTACCAAAGTTTCATTGCAATTGGATGAATGAAAGAAGTACATAGAAGACAAGTATAGGTAATTATTATATTTAGGTGCTCTCGTGTTAGGGCACGCCGCTATAGCGGCGGTAAGGCCCATCATGGAGGATCGGCTAGAGAGGCGACACGGAAGCCTCTCGTACCGACTGACACAGGTGATCTCCGGTTAAAGGCGCTTCGGGGACCACCTGCATTGGTGGAGGTGCCATCACTGCGACGCGAGTGAGGACTTGGAACTGCACACGCTAGTAGACTGCCCAGCGTGGGAGGTGCCGAGGCGTGACACCGTGGCAGCCATCGGCATGATGGCGGCAATGGTGCGGAGCGCGAGTCCGTGGGCCGCCGCCACGCCGCCTCCTTTTGCGAGTATGTAATGCTCGAGGAGATGATGGAGTGCGCCCGGGAGAGTATAGGTATACGTTATATATCTAATATGTATTAACACATTATGAAAATAATAATAATATAATAATAATAAATCATTTATTTCAAGTTACTAAGACTCACTCAAATACATTAAATTAAATTAAATTGAATTGCAGTCACATTATAATATTTAACGTAGTCATACCTACTATTTATTTCAAAACATGCATGTCATCAACAGAAACAAAAATTAGAATTATAAATCATGTTATCCATTATTCGAGCGTAATATAGACCGGTTGCTGACGTCATAGTGCCCGCTCGTCTGTTTTTGAAATGCACGAACCGCCTAAATATTTTGGCCATATGTCCTCATTTAAAAACAGGGACACTTTACACTCTGGCACAAAAAATTTATAAGCTTTGTGACTTATCGCGCTTTTCGTGTTTATTTTCTCTAGAGAAACCTTCTCTTGAGTTTTCTTTTGTATATAGATAGTGTACAATGTCTGTTTCTACTGTGTCTAAATGTACATTTGTAATAAAAATAGGCATTTTCTTCTCGGCAGCCTTAAACGAAGATACTGCACCTCAGCCTTGCCCGTTTTGGTTTGGTTTTCTTCTGCGTTGACTGACCGTCTGCCAGTCATTTTTGCTTTCTTTCTCGTGAGACTGAGAGCTCAATATCGCCTGACCGGCTTGCATCTGTTCAGCAACCGGCGCCTTAGGTATTAGTTTTGATGTACTTCTGCTTGTATCAGAAGATAACGGAGCAATCTGCCCCACCCCATTGCACTCACCGCTGATCGGTACCTTCACCTCCTCTGCCGATCCCTGTACCAATCCAGTCTCCGCGACAACCGGCACGCTCGGTGAAATGTTCTTGCACACGGCCATGACGTCATCTATCCTTGTGTCCTCGACCGGTGCCTCAGGGGTTAATGGTTCACTACTTTGTTTATTCGATGTGTGACTGTGGTTTATTGTAAGTCCCACGGGACCACTGTCGAGATTCCAAGCACCGCGTTTCTTGTTTACATAGGCGGCCGAGTTTACAGACGGGGGCAAAGACGCGTACTTCAAATCATGCATATAGGATCGCAATTCCTCCAGCTGTTTTACAGTGGCATAAGTATCTTTGACCTCCTCAACTGCCGCATTCAGTCTCGTCAAGTCTTTCAACAGCTTCGTACAGTCGAGGTGATCAAAAAGTATTGGGGGTAGTTTTTCGAGTTCTCTAGCAACAAAAACTGGCACTATATCCGGATTTACGCTTTTTAACACACCAACTATGTCATCTAGGTCTCTTTCTTCTTTTCCTTTTCTTTTTCTCAAAATCTTGCGTTGATCCGTCGGCAAACCTTCGAATAATAACGACTTAGATTTGCTTATTTCACTACTACTAAACGCGCGGATACACAAATTCTTTTTAGTGTTACTTCGTCTACTACCGATAACTTATTTTGCACATAGGCGAGTAATTCGTCACTAACAATTTTACAGGCCGCACACTTAAGCACATTCGCCATTTTATTTTATTTTACTTCGTCGTCTTGCACTACGCGTGAGAGTGCAACATAAATCACACCCGACCTTGACCGCGGCGTGCGAGTGACAAACAAACAACAAACAAGTAATGTACCTTAGCACCATAATTGCAAATAAGAATTATAAGGAAGATCATGAAGCTTTTAAAAGATATACATGAAAAGTGTTGATTATTCTGTTCACAACTTTATTTGTTACTAGCTGACCCGGCAGACTTCGTACTGCCTTAATCGATAACAACTTCCATATTTATTCACCTTTTAAACCTTCTCTGGACCTCCACAAATAATTCAAGACCAAAATTGGCCAAATCGGTCCAGCCGTTCTCGAGTTTTAGAGAGACTAACGAACAGCAATTCATTTTTATATATAAAGATAAGCAATGCTTTATAGCCTCAACTGATGAGTAGTTATTATTTCGTTGATCTTTAATAGATTCCGTAGGTATAACTCATAAAGTTCAAAAAATATCCAGTTTCCCCTAATAATATAATATATATATGATTTTAGAACGCCAGAGCGGTGGTTTCCACACCTCTCCTGCCCTAGGCAGTGCCACCATGAGAGTTCACGGGGAGGCTGTACCTACGTCATGTTTTTGCAGCTTCTACCTTTTTACGAGTTATGAACATAATGTGCATGTGGACAGATAAGACACTGATTTGAGATGCCGAAAATGAATAATTGTAGAGAGATAAAGCTTTAAAACCTCAAGAAATAAATGAAAAAGTGTTGATTATTTAAAAAGAAATGTATGTTACGCCTTATAATATTTCTTATCTGCCAGTGAAAATCCCGTCAAAAGCGGCCCAGCCGGTCCAGAGATTCCTAATCAAACAAACAGAAAAATAGACAGACAACATTTTCTAACCTTCTTAAACTAGTTTCCAGAACTTTTTTGTTATCCCGGAAACTTGCACTAAACTGTCTCTCAACCCTCTCCATTTTCTTTCTACGCATTCTTTCACTTTATCTTTCACAGGTATCTTTTAGGTTTTCATTCGGAGATCGTTTCGCGATTTTCAAAAAGTTATTTCTTGCACGACAAAGAGAATCCTTTTTGCTCTTGTATAAAGCTGCCGCATCAATTTCATCAGACGCAGAGTTCGGTTGTTCCAGGTGGACTAACTATTTTGTCAAACTGAGTTGGATTCAACTTCATCATTATTTGTCATAGATATTTTCATGTTTGTCACAATTTTCTCGACAATTTTGGGTATTGGACAAAAATTTTTACACACTTCATCTTTCGCCTTATCTATAGGTAATAATGGCTATTTGGTTCTTTTCTTTATTAGGAGAACATGAATGTTGCTGAGCATTTTCAATTTCACCACCTGCACTTAGTTTTAAGTAAGCACTACAACTGTTCCTATTTGAGCAACGCCACAAGGATGAGCCATCTTTATTACACTTATACACCCATATTCTTAAACGTTACTTCGAATGCTGCTCCACTCAAACTCGACTGAGAGTACCTCGAGTGTTCCTTCAAATATCTCTCAAGTTTGGTACTTTTAGTCAAACTTTTGGAGTTTTCGGTTTTACACTCGAATTTACTCGACTGAGTATAACTCCAGTTGGAGTGGAGTAATTACGTCATCATACGTCATCAATTTGTGTAAAAGTCTGTTTGTTTTAATCTATGGTTATTGTCAAAGACGATTGACAACATGTCAAGTTAAAAGTAAACAAAAGGGAATTGCAAAAAGAGTATCATTTTAATTGAAAAGCAACGATTAAAGTAATATTTAAACAACAGTAGTCACTGATTGTGTTTTTTAAGAGGGGCGAATACATTTTTTGATTTGGAGTTAAAAGTAAACAAAAGAGAATTGCAAAAGGCGTTTTATTTTTATGATTTTTATTGAATTTCAACAATAATTACTTTTAACATTTAATAACAGTTAAGTCACCGTTTGTGTTTTTTTATGAGGGACGTATACATTTTTTGAGGACAAAGGGTAGTAAAAGTGCAACAAGAGAAAGCTGAAACATCTGGCAATCATATTTTGAACAAAATTGAAGATGGCTTCAAATTCTACATTGCATCTACTACTAGTTCAGTGGGTTCAGTCAAAGTTTAACTACCATGACATCCGGACAACTATTTAGTGAGGCTGAGAAGATGTGTCTTCAAGAACTAATTATTAAATATAAATTAAATACAAGCTCTACACTTTGCGGGCAATCCCAGTGCTAAAAAGTTTGCTTAGAATTTTAACTACTGTGTCCTTATTGAAACGGAAGCGTTTTTGGAATTCCATATCGTCATACACTTCTTAAGATTGTCTGCATCCCTTATATATTTCCTTGATGGGTAATTTATGTTGTATCATCAAACATTATAATTTATAAATTCTTCGAAACTATTTTCTACAGACATTTTTACGATTTTATAATAGAACGCGATCCCGAGTGATGCTTCAAGTTAGGTCGTGTGCTTACTTGAGATGACGTTTCTTTACTCCACTCCAATTGAGTGAATTTGTTGAGAAAACTGTGAGTGGAGGGATTTTTCATAACTATAACTACCAAATTACTCAAGTGTGATTGAGTCGAGTGGAATGAAATCTCGAGTGACGTTTAAGAATACGGGTGATATTTTGTGTAGGTAGGTATGCGTATCCATCTTTCAATAGATTGTACCCTTTTTTTTTTTTTTTTATCGTGCGGAAATCCTTTCGGATACCCCCCCGCGTGCCAGCGGGGGCGGTTATGTCGGGCTTGAACCGACTAAAACCGCACGCCGTCTCGGGTCTACAGACGCCGGGGTGTAAGGTTGCCCATAGAGCATATCCCTCGCACCCCGACTGACCCTGGGCCATCTCCGGTTTCGAGATGGCCCCCTCGGGTTTGGGAACCACGGTGTCCCCGTCTTGCCCCGGTTTGGGGGAGGGGCGATAGTCGCCCCACCGTCCCGGCCTGCTTCTGCTGGGGTGACAGGCGGCCTCACCTGTCACCCCCAGGCCTGTGCTCATGGAGGACGGAGGTCGTTAAGCGACCTCCGGCGCCTGCGACGCGCGGCGAGCAAGTTGCGGGCTCGGCGGGCCGGGAGAGTTCTAAATCTCTCCCGGGCGCGCCCCGCACCATTGCCGCAATCATGCTGCCGAGCGAGAGGACTCCCACCCCGATGGCTGCCACGAGGTCACGCCTCGGCGCCTCCCACGCCGGGCAGTCCGCCAGCGTGTGCAGCTCTGAGTCCTCGCTCGCGTCGCAGTGATGACACTCAGGCGTTGGCTCCTTCCTGATCCGATGCAGGTGGTCCCCGAAGCACCCCTTCCCGGAGATCACCTGCGTCAGTCGGTACAAGAGACTTCCGTGTCGCCTCTCTAGCCAATCCTCCATGATGGATGGGCCTTACCGCCGCTATTGGGTCGTGCCCTGCGCTTGGTCGCCCAACTCGTTCCTTCCACTCCACCACGATGGCCTGGCGGAGCTGGGACTGCACGGCCTCGATTTCTCGAGGCTCGGGGTTCCATCCCTGCTCCCGCGCCTCCTTTCGCCACTGGTACAGTTGCGAAAGGGCTCTCGCCTCCAGGTCCCATGGCGGAGTTCCGGCAAGGAGACTCGCCGCCTCGAAGGAGATCGTGCGGTACCCGCGGATGACCCTGATGGCCACAACTCGCTGCGGAGCACGCAGCATCCGCACAGTTCCGGTCCTCAGGGCCTCCGCCTATATTGGGCACCCATACAGGGCCATGGACCGCACGATCCCCGCGTAGAGTCTCCTGCAGGAGTCATCGGGCCCCTTCATGTTGGGCAACAGCCGAGCCAGAGCAAGAGCTGTGCCCTTCAATTTGGGGGCCAGACTTCGGATGTGCTCTCCGAAGTCCCATCGGCCGTCGAGCACGAGCCCCAAATATTTCATTTGGGGCTTGATGCCGATGCGATTTCCTCCCACGATGAGACTGGATCCCTCGGGTGGCTTGCTCCGAGGCCCATGAAAGAACAGGGCCTCGGTTTTATGCAGAGCCATTTCGAGACCCAGCCGCCGGATCCGCTCAACGACTTGGGCAACCGCGGTCGTAGCCTTCAGGGTCGCTTCGCGGTACGTCGCCCCGCACGCCGTCACGAGCGTGTCGTCCGCGTAGCACGTGACGGCGGCACCGCCTACGAGCTCACCGCGAAGCACCCAGTCGTATCCGATGTTCCACAGGAGCGGCCCCAGGACCGATCCCTGTGGAACACCGCACGACATTTCACGCCGACCGAGACCGGTCACGGTTGGGTAGATGACGGCTCTCTCCGTCAAATACGCCCCGACTATGCGGCGGAGGTAGAGAGGCACTTCGTGATACACGAGCGCCTCCCTAATGCAACTCCAGGGCAAGGTGTTGAACGCGTTGGCGATGTCCAGGGACACCGCCAACATCACCTCACCCCGGGCTACTGCATCCTCCGCCAGAGCCGTCACGCGCATGATGGCATCAACGGTGGAGCGCCTCTGGCGGAAGCCATATTGGCCATCCGCCAGGTCCGGCCCCACTCTTGAGAGTGTTCGACGAGGCGCTTCGCAATTACTCTTTCAAAGAGCTTGCACACCTCGTCGAGCAACACTATGGGCCGGTAGGCGGACGGCGAGTCCGCCGGGCGCCCCTCCTTTCGGATGAGGACCAGTTTCCCCGTCTTCCACAATTTCGGAAACTGGCCCCGCCAATAGATTGTACCCGCCTTTTTTATTTTGTATAATTTTCATTTCATTCATGTTTAGGAAAATATAAGGAAAACATATCGCAGCCAAAACAAACATATGATTTGATAACTTTGAATGCCAATGTCACTTAGAAGTGTTATGATAATAGATAGAATAGGTACTTGAAATTTAAGTGGCCAGTACCTAACTAAAAGGAATTTTGTATGCCTAGATGATATTTTAGGCATAACGCGATCCCGCTGCAGTCCAAGGGGAACGGAATCGGAGCGGCCGGTACACCCTGGGCGGCGGTCAATGGCTTCCCCTTCACCCCTTCATAGGGTTGGCAATGATCGTCGGCCAATACCCAACGTGACGGGAACACATCGCTCTCCGTACTCCTCTGCTTTCAGAGGAGACAGGATGAGCGATGCTGTTAGTGGTGAGATGGCCCTGGGTCAGTCGGGGTGCGAGGGATATGCTCTATGGGTAACCTTACACCCATCTGAAGACCCGAGACGGCGTGCGGTTTTAGTCGGTTCAAGCCCGACATAACCGCCCCTGCTGGCCGGCGGGGGGGGTATCCGAAGGGATTTCCACACGAAAAAAAAAAAAAAGGCATAACGCGATGTAGCCTGTGCACGATCTAGGATTATAGCTAAGTGCTCCATAAACGAAGCAGTCAAAAACATCCTTTAGTCATACGGCCCCTTAGGCATAAAGCCCATGGGAAATGAAATGACGTTTAGGCATAACGCGAGGTAGTTTATGTGCGTATTAGGTATAGTCCACGAAAAGGATTTCACTCCCGTTTCGCTTCGTTTCATTCACACATAGTACAATCTATATTTCTTTCGTTCACCATCTCGTATACATCTAGTTTTTCATTCATAGCCCCTTTTACATTCAGAGTAGCTCGACTCGACAGTCTGCTGCCCTCTTTTCGCCCCTTCGAGAAAGGTTCCGTCGTGACGTCTGGCGAATACCGCCGCCACCTCTCCATGCAGATTTGTCCCCTCCAGATACGTGGGACTGTCTCTTCCTTTGAAAAAGAGAGGGCTCTCCGGTTGCTCCGGTACCTCCCTGGAGTAGCTTTTCCTTTGGATCTACATGCATTTCTCGACGGTTTTTCTTGGACTGTATGATCTCAGGGGAAGAACAGGCCTGACCCTTAGTCGCCTTAAACGACGCCCACGGAAAGAGATGAGATATCTAGCAGTGCCACGTTAGCCATGTAATTTTGTGAATCGTGTGTCCGCCCCCCACGTGATCAGATAATCGATCCGGACGTGTGGTTGGACTTTAGGGAGCAGACCTTCCAAACGACTTTAAATAAAAGTTTGGAAATAAAAACGTTAGAAATATTATACAATTTATTTGTCATTGTATTTTCATTTCGTTTCCATCTCCGCCTCCATCTGTGAACAATAATTTGAAAATGGTAAGCTATTTATTATTGTTTGATAATTCATTATATCTACTATCAACAAAATAGTGCTTGTCTTGGTCTATCTACAGAACTCGGATATCGCCATGGGCTGTGAAGGTTAGAGGGCTATAGCTTCTCGTAGAATATCGAAGTTCGGCCTTTTGGTAGTTAAGGCGAGGGTATTTTGACATAGCAAACTTGCCACTTTACGGCGCATGAGGCGCTGGCGGTCTGCGTAGTTTCTCGCGCCAACATTATAGAAAAACAACGACGGTTAACTTACAGTGTTTTAATTATTAATTTAAGATCTTCTAGTAGTACCTACTTTAGAAAAATATAATGAAGTTTATAATAATATTAATATTGTAATATAGCTGTCAGAAAGTCGTCCACGTAAAATTCAATAAGAAATTATAAAAAAGAGAAGTAGAAGAGCAAGTTGCAAGATCTTGATGGGAGCTCCATACCCTCATGGACCCCATACGCATACCTCACCCGTGGGGCCCATATAAACATGCGAGCCCTTACACCCATGAGGCCCATTGAACCATGGGGCCCCATCAAGATCTTCGGGGCCCAAGCAAGACGGCAAGAAGGTCAGACGGCCGTCACTCTGGTATAAAGCAATATGAAATAAATAAGCAAGTAGAAGTAGAAGAGCGAACCACGGGCTCCAAGCTACAACAATATCTTGATGGGGCCCCATCAAGATCTTCGGGATTCAAGCAAGCCTGCAAGCCGGTACACCTGCTAATTGACGGATGACACTCCGGCATACCTTTTCGGTATGTCAGATGGCAGTCGCTCCCCTAAAAGCCAATATGGACCAAATTATGGAAAGAAATAGAAAAGTGGACTAACTATGATTCTATTTAAATATTCTATGAAATTCTACACAGCGCTTTCTAGACCCAAAGTAAGCATAGGTTAACTAGCTTGTGTTATGGGTTCCAGAATACGGATAAACATACTTATATACATACATATTATAATACATTAGTATTACTAATGTCTAATATTAAAAGACATTTTATGCTAGTATAATGGCGATACATGCCTCAGTTTGAATATTTATTCAATGAGTACTTATTTACACTACTTATACAATACAGAAAAGAATGTACTAATACTAGACTTATATTCGTAAATAAAAGTTCGAATCTCAACTTTTTATCAACGGAAGCACATTTGGCAAATTCTCTACGATGTGGTATTTACGCTATGTACAATTTAGCTGTGAGTCTGACGAAAAACTGAGACACGTACTGCCTCTGTAAGGTTTCATTTAATTTTAATGCGGGTGGAATATAATTTTATTAGAGTGGCCACACTGGGTCGGGAGAGGAAAAAAAAGAGCGGGAGCACGTTATTGTAAAATTTGATGTTGGTTATTTATTGTTAATTATTATAAGTTTTGAAAGTTCATTTATAAGTTTTGGTAACTACTAAGCTTGATAACCAATAAGTTTTGAGAACCATATAAGTTTTGACAACCATATTATAAGTTTTGATGATATTGATACCTAATAAGTTTTGAGCGAATAAATAAGTTTTGTAAACCTGATATACGCTGTTTCCTTCTGAGATATCGTACACCTCTAACACAACGTTTCCCAAAGTGGGCGATAACGCCCCCTTGTGGGCGCTGCAGGCCTAAAGGCGGTAACAGACCCAGAAAAAAAATGGGGGCGTTGTGTTGGCTTCGGGGGGCGATTTGTGATTTATTTCATCTAGCTAGGAGGACTCTAAGGTACGATTCAGACCAACCGGCTCGCATCGGGCCGGGCCGGGCGGCATTTTACAATGCGGTAAAGAACATCGAAATGTATTAACAGAAATATTACAGTTCATATTTGCATGCAACTTACGCATAGTTACCTCCGTCGGCATCCCGCGACGCGTCGCGACGTGTCGCAGAATGCATTCGGCTGTCGCGACGGCCGACCGGCCCCGACCGGCTCCGAACGGCGCCGTCGGCATCCAATCGGCTGCCGTCGGGTCCGTTCGAAGCCGGTCGGCCGTGCGTCGTGGAATACGAACGGAGATTACGGTGCAGCAACTAGCGAATCATTCAAGTTGTGTTCTTCAAGCGACAGTTACAAGTCAAAAATGGATACGGAAGAAAAACTAATTTTACCATAAATGATCAACCCAAGTTTTTCGTTTCTTGTTTATTTTTTTATTTTTTTCTTCTTCCTCTAACACAAGGGCTAGCAAAACGACGTCCCACTCCACCATATTTTGAATAAAATTTCACTTTATGTCTATGGACGCTGTCGGCTACCGTAGCGGTACGGCTCCGACGGACGCGTTCGGCTGCCGCGGCACACTTTCGGCTGCCGCGGCACGCGTACGGCTCCGTTCCGATGCGGCGCGACGCGAGCCGGCTGGTCTGAATCGTACCTTAGACACCGACAGAGCTCTCGAGTCTCGGCTACAACTTGTGAACATCAACTAATATTAATTAAGAGATTGCTCAAACTCGGTTCCATATTTCTCTCCGCGTAGTTCATGTATCTTTCCTGTTTTATTCAATAAATAAAAGAAAAATCATGTCAATCGGTCGCTCCGTTTCGAAATGAAAGTAGACACATACAAACAAATAAAAAGGTAATAGACACACTTTCGCATTTTAATAGTTATTAGTATTCCTAGATAGGTAATTTTCCTAGATAATAGACCGCGGGCAATCATGTTTTAACAAGTTTTTGTTAAATATCCCGATTTGTGCATTCCTGTATCAATCGGCTGATTCATAGAATACTTGTTCTTACTTGTTGAGTACAATTGAGCGTCGAATGAGCGTCGATGACCGCGGGCAATCATGTTTTAACAAGTTTTTGTTAAATAACCCGATTTGTGCATTCCTGTATCAATCGGCTGATTCATAGAATACTTGTTCTTACTTGTTCAGTACAATTGAGCGTCGAATGAGATAAACGAGTTAATGCATGTTTGTCTTATTCCTGTCGGTGCGTGTTGCTTATGCAATTCTATATAAACAACGGAATATTTATTTTATTTTGATTTGCGGTTTCGCGCGTAATAGATAAGCAGTAAGTACTGCTTATCTATTACGTTCAACACTTACTTACGTATTTCTTAAAACAAAACAATGTCGGAAGTAAAAAAGAAGAGACGGCAATACCTACTCTGTGGAATATATTAAATTCGGATTCATTGAAAATCCCACAAACCCATCGTCGCCTCAGTGCCTTCTATGTCTAAAAACATTTTCGAATGAAGCAATGAAGCCTTCAAGACTGCAAGATCATTTGAATAAAATGCATCCAGATAAGAAAGACAAGAATGTAGCATATTTTCAAGACCTAGAGATGAAGCCTAATACTAAGCCAAGAGAAGCAATAGTAGTTTATGCAACTGTCATATATGAAGGGGTATTAAAACACGAGAGTCTGTTTTATATTTGATTTAGTGCTGTGGCAACGCTGCTTACTAAAAAGAGAAATCGTTTGCATGTTACCGAACGTGGCGACTTCGGCTGTTCTTGAGTAAATTGGAACCTGATATCAACAAACTTATTAAACAGCATAAGATTCATCCTTCACATTAGTTTTTATATAAGAATCGATTATGTTTGTTTTATTTTGAATAAAAGATACTCTGTCTGAATACTATAAAGCTGCGTTTCAATAATCATTCCTATTGGCAGGTGTAGCCCGTAAGAGTTAACTTGAGACCTGAGCGTCGTTATGTACTACCTACTGTGCTCAGGTCTCAAGTTAACTCTTGCGGATTATATTAAAAGTCTATTTTAGAATGCATGTTTAATCTCCGCTAATATAGCTAACAACAATTAATTAATTTAATTTGAAGTTATAGTGGTTTTTAAGTAGGTGAAAAAATGGGGGCGCTAAAAATTAATTTAGTCTCAAAGTGGGCAGTAGACAAAAGAAGTTTGGGAACCTCTGCTCTAACACGTTTCGCTCGAGACTGATTGACTCTCTGAACGCTTCATATTGGTAGAATTTTGAAATTTTCACTGTATAATTCGGAATGTATGCAAATTATGACAACCGCGTTTCATTCTCCTTTCCACGACCTTTATTTTGGTATAATATTTATTTTGCTAACTCAAATAATAGAAAAGAATTAAAAAGCGTTTTGTGAAAAACTGTGTGAGACCAATCTTTGCAAACAAATTCTATCAAGGATAGTAAAAGTCATTGTGTATTGAATAACCGCAAATAGTTGTGTAAATAGCCTAGAATAACATTTATGATTTTCAGAACCTTGGATGTCTAATTTCCGAAGCACACGTATCTAAAAACACCGTTTTCCGGGGACCCTCGCCTTAAGACTGAAACCTGACTCTACTAGTACACCTATAGAATTTAGGAACATTGTTAGTGAAACAAGTTGAATTCCTGAGACGAGCTCAGGAATACAAGGGATTTTCGATTTTGCGATTTTTTCTTTATCTTGCAATGGTTCACCCCAGCACGAATCTATTACCGAAAACAGCAACTCGATAGCTCATCTCCTTCATACCCAAAACCGTGACAGAAAATTGGCAACGACGACAACTCGATAGCAATAGGGCTTTTCTAAAGAAAATCCCTAAAAATAGTTTCCGAACTATTCGAATCCCATGTCGCAAATCTTTTACTATTACATATCTATCTATCGAACGAACTGGCTCTAGCAATCCAAACAATGTTTATTAGTATGGCATTTATGGCGCTATTTATATATATATATACTAGCTATTGCCCGCGGCTCCGCCCGCGTGGAATTCTGATCCCGTTCCCGATACCCATGGGAACCTATTCCCAAGATGAAAAGTAGCCTATGTGTTATTCCGGACTATAGTCTATCCCTGTACTAAATTTCAGCCAGATCCGTTCAGCCAATTTTACGTGAAAGAGCAACAAACATACTTACTCACAAACTTTCACATTCGTCATATTAGTAGGATAAACATTTCCATCGTACATTACATATGTGTAACTCTAGCTGTTTTGGCAGCGCACGCCAGAATAGACGTAGATTTTTTCCTACTTACTTGACACTTATCGTCATATTTTGGACAATTCACACAATATATTTATAAATTGTAACCTATGTATTCTGATGTATAAGCTATATTATTGTATAGTTTCATTAAAATCCATTCAGTACTTTTTACGTGAAAGAGTAACAAACACCTATATAAATATATATATTAAAGACAAAATATATATTTTCTTATAATAATTGAAAAAAAAAAGGATTTCATTATATAAACATACCATGGACTTATTGGTCCTGCTTCTTACAGCATATTTGACTTGAATTTCAATACTGATCACATACTTGATATGAGAGGTTTAATCTCATCCGATTCCTGAAAGATAAATAAAGCAATTAATTCAACAAACATACCACGCGCCGTGACTATACTATAACAAAAAAAGTAACTATCTCTTCTATGGATTTATTACATCTGTTCTATATTATGTACAAATCATATATTTGTGTTAGTACAAAGACCTATATTTGCAAGCTTTTTATGCCTTATGATTTTTATCCTACCGTGTAGGTACATTTCAACTCATTTATGATAAACCTAACTAAAAGCCACCTTTACCAGCACCTTTGGTACTATTCAGCAGTGCAATAACATTTTTGTGTCACAGAGACTGTTATTAAATATACAATATAGCTCTCAAAATATTCTTATACTAAAGTATTATATAAAACGCCATTGATCTTAGGATCATGCAGTTAAGCATTTAACCTGTTATCTTTTATATTATAATATATATAATTTGAACTAAAATGTGACAATAACCTTTGTCATGTTCCTTTTAAGTTTGCAGCACAGCAGACACAAGGTGCCTCATTAGTTAGTTAATTACTTTTGTTACATTAACTCAAGATACGCTTTTGGTTTACTTTGTATATTTGGCCTACAGATGTTAACTATTAATAAAAATATGTTACCTGTATGTCATTAGTTCTTATAGTATAATATATCTTCGAGGCATGTAGTCAAAATTAAGTAGAGGCATGTTTAAATTTCTGGCGTTGCAGACCAAATACCTTGTACCTGGTATTACCTAATTCAAATTGAGAACCTTACAATATATAATTGTCATTTTGTATGTCACACATACATTTCCAGACTTACATTGGCTGCAATAAAAGTATTAATATTTCTCATAAAATGAAACTTAAAAATATGGTTACCAGAAAACTTATTCAAAAGTTTTTTTTTATGTTGTTATTTGGCGACCTATCGGTTTTGAAAGTTTCAAAAATTGTATGTACATCTTGTCTGGCAGCGACTCTTTTATTATATAGCAATAGTACCACTATTTCTAGCACCTGACATATTGCTGCAAAAGAATAAGGAATATGCATATTATTCAAAATTGACGGAAATATTCAAAATTGTTATAGAATTGTCCCTATTTTTTTTTGTTCTTAGTTCGTTATGAAAATAATTATTAAAATGTTCAAGAATTGAACGGACATTTTAAAAATCTAAACACTCGCTATTGGTTACACGGAAAGTGAAGCCAGTGTATTGAACTTTTAGTCTGTTTGTGGGCAGTGATTGGCTCACACGTTGCGTTTCACGGAATGTGAAGTCAACTAGCTCTTATGTGATGGCGCCAAGATAACGAGAGTTTAAACCATCCAAAATTGTGGCTCTTTTAAACATATTTTTCTTATCTAATTGTTGTTGAGTACGGGATATTTTTCACTGTTCTTTTTAAAATATATATGAATACATATTCCCTATTCTATGATTTCCTGCTTGCGAGAATAGTGTCTATCTGCTAACTATTGAAGTTTAAGCAAGAATATATTCGCAATAATTCCTTTGCATGACACATAAAAAAGCAATTAGTTAGATTTAATACTTTTATATATTATTTCTATTTCACCTTCATTCGAAACAGGAATGTTCTGATCCAATAAGCAGACTGAGTGTGTACCAAGCTTTCTATTTATGTTTTTGATCTAATCTAACTTTTAAGAGCTACAGATATGAATGACATGGAAAAATAGCCTTTTTAAAGAAATTATAGTCATTACACATTCAATAAATGATTATATCTTCAATTAATCTATCATCTAAATAACTAAATTTCACTTTATTGTTTTTTTCATGAGAATGATATTTCTTAATTTGATAGAATTTATTATTATCTTTTACATATATATTATTATGGTAGCCACAGGAACAAACTTAAATATTGTTGATATATTTATATCTTCTTGCATATTAAAACTGTATTATAGTCCTCCACTGTTTGCACTACTTTCTTATTTTTAAGTATATGGTTCATCAGAAACTTTCATATTTGCTTTTTTTATATAAAGTGCTAGGAATTTAATAATTAATATTAATATAATAATATATGTCTTCATTTTGCCTACACCAGACGAAAATTGTCGAGTGGTTCTCACGACAATAAATGCTTTGTAACCATGCTTATAACTCTTGCTGTTGATAAACTATTTTCCTTAGGGAGTCTCTGAAAAGCTGTTATCAACTCATCAACAATCAGCTTATAAAATACTTTATATATTAACCTGCCCAAAATGTATGAAATTAATCTATGAACTATGAGAGTTGACTAAATTTTTTCTTTAATAAGTATACATACTCTTATTAAAAGCGTTTTTTCTTATAATATTGCTCCTAGGAACAGTAAAAACAACAGTTGCAACAGCGGTTTGCCAGATTATACTGAAATAAGCATACACATTGAATTCATTTATATTTTTATTTTGAATAGGGTCCTTAAAATCTAAAACATTATGGTACCTACCTATACCATTGATACAAGAAATGAGCCAAAGTAGAAGTTATTACATAAATATGGTAGTATTTTATATCATATATTTATTGCTTTCAAATGACTAATGAGAAAAATGAAATAACTACTAGTCATATTATTGTAGATTCTGAACTTTGTTATATTTCAGTTTGTTATTGCCTCAATGTTTTATATACCCAATGTACTCATTATTGTCACTTCTCAATGGTCTCACTCAGTCATTTACATAATACATGTATTTTATTCTCTCCAGAATTTCAACTAATAAAAAAGTGGCGTATACATCGCAAACCGCATTGTATAGTTGTATATCCATTAGCTTCAATAATTTGATCCAGATACTTTATTTTGAATGTGTACCATAAACACGTAAATGATATTCTGTATAGTCAAACAGATCACCAACTGCCTGTAATGCAAACAATAATAATAGACACTTATGTATGACCTTCAAATTATTCACAATTAAGTTACTAAATAATAATAATTCGCATACTTGATGCATAATAAATAGTATTTAAAGTGTATGTACCTAATAAGTTCTTAATTTAATCTAATTATAATCCTAGTTATCCTCAAAATAAGTAATATTAGCTAATATATTATTGCATTTTATAAACTTGCACATGCTAATAACTATGTGGCTAAAACATTTATAGTAATTTTTCTTGAAAGATTTAATTTGTATTCAAAATAAATCCTTGTATTATAGGCGGCAAACTTGGTGAACAAATGTCAGAAGACAAAAGAAGTGATCAACCATTAAGGCCGTTTTAGTTGAATATAATCTATGAATGGTCGCGCCTCCGTTATCGCACCCCGCGCTTACCCCAAAACAGACTTAAAAACGCGTTCTGCGCAGCTAGAGTACATTCTCACGAAGTTTCCCGGTCTCTTAAGACGAATCTTAAATTTAACTGAGCCCCTAACATAATATTTCTTGCATACTTGTAATAATTTTATTTTGCTCAGCTATTTCCTTTTGTTCAGTACTTTGTGTCTCCAAATGTACATAGCAAGAACCTAAATTGTTATTTATACCAGTAGGTTAATAATTTAATGTATTATATAGATAGTAATCTTTAATACATTAAATTATTATTTGATTATCAAGATTGCTCTGTGAACATCTGTTATAAGTTTAAAATAACGAACACAACGCTATGAAGCGCATCACGCATTTTATCGTTATGAAAAAAAAAACAAAATACTTCAGCACTTACTACTTGAGTATTCAGCACTATTACTTACCATAGTTGTTATTATACTGAGGTTGAGGCTGTTGATAGGAATTGTAGGCAGGCTGCGAGTATGAGTCGTAAGCAGGAGGCTGCCCGCCGTAGGCAGGCTCGCCTCCGCCGTAGCCAGCGTCACCCGCACCGCCGGCACCGCCGCTAATACAAAATAGTGAGACAGCATTGTTAAATAGATTCATATACTTCCTCACTAGAGGTTTTATGGGGCAGGAAAAATTAGACCGAAGTGTTAGAAGAACAACTTGTGATTTGAAGGTTTGAACACCCTAGCACAACACCATTACTTACTATTATTTTAAACTACTTATTCTGACTGTCTACATCCTATGAACACAGATCATCACAATATTATAGAAAAATCATAATTTCAAACTTTTCTTGACTATAAAAATTTAAGGAACATGACCAACAGCGTGAGTATGATTGATTTTACTAACCTGTAACCTTCATTTTCATAGCTTCCCTGGCCACCAGTTGAATATCCATACCCAGAGCCATAACTACTGGAATTATATCCTGAACTGGGTTGAACTGGGGCAGGTGTAGAATAACTGTTGCTTTGATATGCACTGATAAAGAAAAGGATAAGACATATTAAAAATATGTTGCATTTAATAAATAGGGTAAGATATGTAAAAGAGTTTGTCAGAATCTATACTTTCTGCATATATGTATAAGACGGCAATTCCTATCGATAGATTATGTATCATCACAGTTAAATTGAAAAAGAAATGATGTATCAAATTGTTTATATCGTTACCTGGGTGTACTGTAGGATGGTTGAGCATAAGGGTCTGCTACCGGTGGCTCATATGGCTGGTATCCAGTGTGTCTGTACATAAAAAAAAAACTTGAAACAGAATGGAACTATGGAACATTTTGTACATTATGTTAAATAATAATTCAGATTATCGAAAATCGTCATTTGTGTTTCAGACGGCACATTCCTATCATATCTTGGGTTCATCATTAATTGCTTACAAAATAAGAAAAACATAGAGCTCTGTTACATACGCTGGTCCATAGCCATTTGCAGGTGGCGGTGCGTGTGAAGGAGGTACTTGCTGATAACCGCCTGGCGGAGGTGGTCTTCCACCGCCTCCCCCTCGTGGACCATCAAACCTAAAAGAGAACACAGCATAACAAAATTAAATTATTTTAATATCCTAATGACAACAGAGGCAGCTCATGAAGTGTGTAACGACAGAATCAAACAATAGACTGTTGTATCTACCTACCTCAGAGGAAAAAAGGCGTCATTATACGTGTGTGCTCCTTAGTATAAAGTTATAGTGATCGTCGTAGTATCAGTACGGTTAATAGAGATCAGAGTGATTCCTATGTTCTTACCTAGGCCAAAGCCCGAAGGCGGGGGAGACGGATCGCAAACGGGCACCTCACAGAAAGAGGTCCCCACTGAATGTCGCAGGCCCCACCGACCGGCTAGCCCCGCACACCCCACCACCACCCCCCCCCCCCCCCCCCTACGACGCGGAAGGACCTGACACCCCCACCAAGTGTAGCATCGCTACAACCACATTGGAAAGGGGTGCAGTCTCCCAACGCGAAGACCAAATAGGGAGGGAGAAAAACACACACATTCATACACACATCAACACAAACAAATGAACACACCCAGAAACACACCACAAAAACACACACAAAAAATAAGAATAGTCCAAGTAAATCTCCACCACTGCCACAATGCCATGAATGAGCTGTGCAAATATGTGGTGGAAAAGAAAATCGATATCGCTCTGCTGCAAGAACCACACGTCTATAACGGACGCGTGACTGGGCTGGGCTCTCTTGGAGGAGACATCTTCTATCATGCTGATGGTGAGTCAAAACCAAGGGCATGCATCTACGCCAGCAGCAGAGTGAGATCGTTAGAACTAATAAAAGCAGATTGTTACAGTGACCTCGCTAGTATTGCAGTGACAGTACAAGCGGAAGCAGGAAATAAAGTAAGGGTGCTCTTTGTCTCTGCGTACCTACCCAGCGAAAGGGACTTCGAGCCACCATCCCAGGAAATGGAGGAAATAACAAGAAAATGCCAAGGTAAGAACATTCCTATTATTCTAGGTTGTGATGCCAACGCCCACCACGTGGTATGGGGCAGCACAGACTGCAATAAAAAGGGGGACTTACTCCTGGATTTCATCAGTACTACTACAGGAATGGAGATTCTAAATGTGGGCAACACGCCTACGTTTGTCACCAAATCTAGAAGAGAAGTGCTGGATATTACTATCGCCACGAACAGCATAAGCCAGTACATCAAGGACTGGAAAATAGACGAGAGTGACTCAATGTCGGATCACCGAAGAGTCACCTTCAGCCTAGAGACCAAGATAGACAAGATTATGATAAGAAATGCGAGGAAGACCAACTGGGCGACATACGAACACCACATAAAGAAATGGAACCCGGGAGGTGAAACCTTACTAATAGATAAAAAAGAAATAGAAGAAGCTAACAGACTGGACGAAGCTCTTAGGGAAGCATACCACAAGGCATGCCCACTCAAGGAGATAAAACCAGGCAAAGGGCAACCCTGGTGGACTAAAGCACTAGGCAAACAAAGGAAAAGAACACGGCGAGCTCTCAAACACGCTCTGAAGAAGGACGATGACGAGAGCTGGCGCGCGTACAGAGAGGAAAGAAATATTTACAAGAAAGAATGCAGAAAGGAGAACAGAACAAATTGGAAGGCGTTCTGCACAGGAGTTGAAAAACAACCTGACGCGGCACGACTTGTGAAAAACATTCTCCAAAGTGAACACATGTAAACTAGGAAGTATCAAGAAAGGGAAAGAGTTACTAACGGACCCCAAGAGGATACTTGAGGTCATGCTGGAAGCACACTTCCCAGAATGCGAAGAATATGAGGACGATAATACGCCGATAGACTCAAACCCCATAGAGGACCCACAGTCGATCGCCCTTATCACAGAAGAACATTTACAGTGGAGTATACGGTCATTCCAGCCATACAAGGCGGCTGGACCGGACGAAATCTTCCCTAAAATGTTACAAGAAGCCAGCAAGTACATAAGCAAAGATATACTGGCTCTCTACAACAGTAGTATCAGAGCTGGATATATCCCAAGAAAATGGAAAGAGGTAAGAGCAGTGTTCATCCCGAAACCCGGGAAGACATTATATCAAGAGGCCAAATCCTTCAGGTGCATCAGCCTCTCCTCATTCCTTCTTAAGACATTAGAGAAAATCCTGGACAGACTAATAAGAGAACAAATAAACAAGAATGGATCTCCACTCCACCAAAATCAACATGCATATATGGAGGGCAAGTCCACCGAAACGGCCCTCCATAATCTGGTGACAAGAGTGCAGAGATCAATAGACAACACAGAATATGCACTGGGCTGCTTCTTTGATGTAGAGGGCGCTTTTGACAGAGCCACCCCTGATTCGATAGAGGCCGCATTAGATCGAGAAGGAATCGACAAAGACATATCAGAATGGGTGAAAGCTATGCTAAGACACCGACTGATAAAAGCAGAGATTGCAGGAACAACACACATGGTGATAGCGAGAAGAGGCTTCCCACAAGGAGGATGTCTATCGCCACTACTGTGGTGCCTGTTAATAGACGAACTAGTAAACAAGATTAACAGGATGCACATATACACACAAGTGTACTCTGACGATGGAGTGCTCCTGATCACAGACAAAGTTCTCAGCGTCATGTGCGACATCATGAACAGAGGCATAAAAGAAACACTAGTATGGTGCAGGAGCAAAGGTCTAAACCTCAACCCTGATAAAACCAAGATAGTCTTGTTCACCAATAAAAGAAAAATAGGAAGAACTGCGCCAGTGCGCCTGGATAACCAAACCTTGGAAACTGTCAAGGAAGTAAAATATCTAGGGGTAACTCTGGATAGCAAGCTCACCTTCAAGACTCACATCAGCAACACATGCCTAAAAGCCAAAATGGCTATGATGCAGTGCAAAAGCGCAATAGGAAGAACGTGGGGGATGAAACCAGCGATAGTGCTTTGGATCTACAAAGCAATTATCCTGCCAAGAATCCTACATGGTGCCCTTGTATGGTGGCATAAAACTGCTATTGCGAGAAATAAAGCCGAACTAGACAAAGTACAAAGGTTAGCAGCTCTGATGACCACGGGCGCGATGAGGACAACTCCCACAGCCGCGCTCGAAATCATATTGGGGCTTAACCCCTTGGACTTAGAAATAAAAAGAAAAAAAAAACAATGGTTTTTTTTTTTTACTAAAAATTTGAGTAATGGTTCAAACTTAGAAGCACTGGCCAATGGACCGGAACCATTATGGACAAAGGCCATGCCAGTATCAGCAAGAACTACGAAGAGAGGTTGTCGATGATCCTCTCTAACAATGACTTGATCAGGAAAGAGAGAATCTTCGACAAGAAGTACAGAGTACACATAGGACCAAGAGACGACTGGAGGACAGATGCCGGTGGCACGGTCTGCTACACAGACGGCTCAAGAAAGGAAACAACAAAGCTATCAGGATCTGGAATACACATTAAGTGCGAAGACGGATCAGAGATAAATAGATCAATATCCTTAGGCAGATACGCAAGTGTCTTTCAAGCTGAAGTATACGCTATAAAGGAATGTGCTGAGCTGGTCGAACACCTGAACGACATCCACAGGGTGACCATCTACAGCGACAGCCAAGCGGCACTGAAGGCACTCAGCAAAGCGGAAACGACCTCAGCAATCGTAAAGGAATGTAAAGAGTCACTAGATAAACTGGCAAGAAAAGTCGACTCAACAGTTGCCTGGGTGCCCGGACATGAGGGCAACATGGGCAACGAGACAGCTGACAAACTTGCCAGAGACGGTGCCGATAAAACCTTGGTGGGGCAGGCATGAGACAGTCGAAGATCTTTATCAAGGGCATTGATAAGAAAAAGACAAGCCAACTGACCAAACTCTCAAGAGGGAACATGAGGCTCGTCATCGAAGTAATAACAGGACACTGCAGACTGAACAGACACCTGACAGTGATCGGAGTGAAGGAAGACCCCAAGTGTCCGGAGTGCATGGAGACAGAAGAAACCAGCTTCCACCTGCTGGCCGAATGTCCCATGTACTCACTAATAAGATGGGAACTTCTGGGATCGGACACACTGGACATGGAGAAGTTGAAGGATCTGAGGGTGGAACAGATCGTAAGATTCTGCAAGGACACAAAAAGGTTTGTAGGGGCGCCGTGAATGCTGGAATAACCACGCTCTCCCCAACGGGAGGGCAGGGGAAATGGATGAAGTGGCCCACAAGCATCGTGGGTGGATCGTCCGTCCGGCTTTCGGTGTCCCCAATTTCAATAATGTTCTTACCTCGGCCGTTTAGGTGGTCCTCCTCCCGGACCTCCGTGAGGAGGGCCACCACCTCTCTTATATGGTCCAGATGGTTGTGTCGGTGCAGGGGCGGCCACAGGCGCCACGTGGGGAGGTGTGGGACGGGGGCCGCTCGTGAGGTGAGGGCCGGACGGGCCGCCGCCTGGGGGACCACCTGGCGGACCTCCATGACCTCCGCGACCTCCACGACCTAATTAAGTAAAAAATATTGTAATTATATTAACATTACAATAAATATTACCGATTTATTTTTAATTACCACTCAGACGTAAACTGATAGATTCACAAAATGCCAAGTGATATAATGAATACCCGATTTTGAAAATTGCAAATTTCAGGTCTGCTAATCGCGCAATAATATTGCTACATTCTGTATGTAAAATTCTAAATTCGAACACTACACCACGCCACACAAGCAGTCAAAAACATAAAATTGTAAATCAGCTGTGTGTGAACATTGGATATTGTAAAATACACCGTTTTATTTAAATTCGCTTATTTTTGTTCGCTACGGACTCAAAAACTACAGAACGGATTATGGTGCGGCTTTTTTTATTAGAGAGGTCTTGGTCATCAGCAAATCTGCCGTATCTTTGATTGCAATTCGTTGAGTAGAACCGGATATATGACCAAAAAACGATAACCGACCACACACCCCGCCCGGGCATCAGCTAGTTGAATATAAAATGTATGTTCAATAAAAAAATATAGACAATGAGCCCGACTTAAAGTTGCTTACAACAATAAACATTGTATTATGTAGTTTCACCATGTTTATTGCTAACATTTACTTTTAGGGTTCCATACCTGTATCGTAAGAGGCGACTAAGGGACATATCCGGGGGCGGGCAGCAGCACCCCCGCAGAACAACCCCTCCAACAAACAGCGATCCCCAACCCGCCTGCCCAGCGTGGGGATTATGGGCACTACCCCCAAATGAAGGAAACAGCCAAAAGATGGCCCCCAGTTCCCGGCCGCCTCGCTATCCCTGGTCATGGTAGCGGCCATGGTAACGGCGGGGCAGGGGGTGCTAAGAATCCCCGGGCTACAATAGGCTACCAAACCCTTCACAAACTGACCCTGGCTACGTATAACGGACGCACTCTGAGGCTTGACCATCATCTAGCGCAGTTGGAAGTGGAGTTAGAGAACATTAAATGGCATGTTCTCGGGTTATGCGAAGTCCGTAGAGAGAGAGAGGACACCGTAACCCTTGACTCGGGCCATCTTCTCTACTTTCGCAAGGGTGATAAAACATCCCAGGGTGGCGTAGGTTTCCTCGTCAATAGGGCCCTCTCTAACAACGTTCAAGAAATCTCCAGCGTGTCGAACAGGGTAGCGTACCTGATCCTAGGCTATCCAAGCGGTATAGCATGAAGGTTATTCAGGTCTACGCACCGACCTCGGCACACTCGGATGATGAAGTGGAGGATATGTATGAAGACATATCCAAAGCCTTGCACAACACCACTAAGGCTCACTTCAACGTTGTTATGGGGGACTTTAACGGCAAGGTGGGTACCCAGTCTGGGTACGAATCCCGTATAGGCCCGCATGGTTATGGAGTTACGAATCACAGGGGACAAATGATTGTCAACTTCCTTGAGAAAGAGGGACTATTCTTAATGAATTCCTTCTTTAAGAAACAGCCTCAAAGGAAGTGGACATGGCATAGCCCCGACGCTGTGACAAAAAATGAGATCGACTTCATCATGACGGATAGCAAGCACATATTCAGAGATGTCTCAGTGATCAACAGGTTTAATACCGGATCTGATCACCGACTGCTCCGAGGCTCTCTGAATATCAACCTAAAGCTTGAAAGAAACCGTCTGATGATGGCCACGCTCCGACCTAACCCAACCCAAATCATGGCGGGCACCGTGAATTTCCAGCAGCTTCTCGGGGAAAGATTTGTCGCCTTGGAACCCACTAATGACGCTGACGAGACCCTACACAATCTGGTCGAAACGCTGAGAGACGAGGGCATCAAGTTCTGCAAAAAACAGCGCACTGGCAGGAAGTCCAAACTCTCGGATGAGACTCTGCGGCTGATGGCAAGAAGACGGGAAACCAACCAAGCGACTTCGTCAGACAGGTCACACCTAAACAAGGAAATAGCGAAGATGGTACGGCGCGACCTTCGGAGCTCCAACACACGCCTCATTGAAGAGGCGATAGAGCGAAACCGAGGGTCCAAAGTATTCACTCAGCAGCTTGGAAGGAGCCATCTGACGAAGCTCATAACGCATGACGGGAGGACCGTCTTGTCGAAGCCGGAGATCTCCGCCGAGATAGAGGATTTCTATGGCCGTCTGTATACTGCACATGCTCCCCGTCCTCGACGAGACGACCATGATTCCAGAGCCACCCTGACACGCCGATATACCGACGAACTGCCTGATATCAGTCAAGACGAGATCGTGTTAGCTCTGAAGCAGCTTAAAAATGGAAAAGCCCCCGGTGAGGATGGAATTACTTCAGAGCTTCTGAAGTCAGGAGGAGCTCCTGTCATACAGGAGCTACAGAAGCTCTTTAACGCCGTCCTTCACAGTGGGAGAACTCCTAAGGCGTGGAGCGGGAGTTTGGTTGTTCTCTTTTTTAAGAAGGGTGATAAGACCCTCCTTAAAAACTACAGACCCATCACACTCCTGAGCCACGTCTATAAGCTATTTTCACGAGTGGTCACGAATCGTCTCGCCAGGAGACTCGACGAGTTCCAGCCACCGGAACAGGCTGGGTTCCGCGGAGGATATGGCACCATAGACCACATTCACACAGTGAGGCAGATTATACAGAAGTCCGAAGAGTATGATCAGCCCCTGTGTCTCGCTTTTGTGGACTATGAAAAGGCATTTGACTCCGTCGAAACTTGGGCTGTTCTGGAATCCTTACAGCGATGTCAAGTAGACTATCGTTACGTCGAGGTGCTGAGATGCCTTTACGAAGCCGCCACTATGAGTGTCCAAGTACAGGGTCAGCAGTCTAAACCCATCCAATTGCGCAGAGGAGTGAGACAGGGGGATGTCATATCGTCGAAACTGTTCACGAGCGCATTGGAAGATATGTTTAAGACGCTGGACTGGAAAGGTAAGGGCATAAATATAAACGGCGACTACATCTCACACCTGCGATTCGCTGATGACATAGTCTTAATGGTGGAGTCGCTAGAGGAGCTAACCCAGATGCTGGACGGCCTAGCTTCAGCCTCGCGACGCATCGGTCTTGGCATGAATTTGGATAAAACCAGTCTTAATCAATGGCCACATTGATCCAGGACCGGTCGTCGTGGATGGCCACCTTCTTGAAATTGTTTCTGAGTACACTTACCTCGGGCAGATTGTGCAGTTGGGTAAAAACAATTTTGAGAAGGAGGCCAAGAGGAGGATCCAGCTAGGCTGGGCAGCGTTTGGGAAACTACGTCGGGTTTTCTCGTCATCCATAGCTCAAAGAATAAGCAAGCTGAAGTGGCAGTGGGCCGGCCATATCTCGCGAAGAACCGACAACCGCTGGGGTAAACGTGTTCTTGAGTGGAGACCGCGACTCGGCAAACGTAGTGTAGGACGCCCTCCGGCCAGGTGGGATGACGATCTGCGAAAGACTGCGGGCAGATGCTGGATGCGGCAAGCTGAAGACAGGGCGCTATGGCGCTCATTAGGGGAGATCTATGTCCAGCAGTGGACTAGAATAGGTTGATGATGATGATGATGATGATACCTAAAAAGGAAAAAATTTAACCCTTCTAGGATCACTTTGTAGTCCGTTCTTCTGCTTGTCAAAACCTTTTTGTCAGGAATGCATCAAGTTGATCAAGTTGAAATTTATACTAAATACTTAGGTTCATAACGCCTTGAAGCTGTGAAAAAATCAAACTTCTTACATTTATCTGCAATCAGCTTAAGCTTTTAGCAGATGTGATAAAATTTCGCTTATCAAGGGAGCGAGGACATCGACTCCTTATTTGTAACAATAGACAACATTTTTTCTTGAGCACTTGTTAGATGTTAATAGCTTTGTTGCATTAGGGTGGCTTTTCAGTCTCCATTCATATTGTTCTCTTGTCTTTGTCTTCCTTCACACTTGTCATCTCGTGTTGCTTGTGGATTTCCTTATTTGTGATGTACCAAGGGACATTGGAAATTGACCGAAGTATAATATTTTGCATGTGTTAAACATTGCTATGTTCGAGTTACAGGCACTTCTCCATAGTTGGACACCATCATTCAGCCCACTATAGGACTGGGACCACTAAACTTGTCCCTTTTTGAAATTGATAATGGTGAACTGGGCCCACTCTATCTTTCAATAGAGCAAATGGATTATATGAGTATGTAACAACTGTACATGTTTATGTATATATATTACAATTATTTGATAATTAGGTACTATTAGATATACATGTCCTGGATAAAAAAGTAAAATTTTTTAGGACATATATTTTTCTTTTGTATGAACCTATGAAAATTTCATATTCTCTTAACCCTCAAAGGGATTAGGCACAATTTTCGATTGAAGCTCTTATTTGGCTTGATTTCTTTCGTCATTTTGAACAATTATCGTTTTATTTCAACAGATTATCACAGGTTAATATTAATACTTCCGCTTAAATAACTATCTGTTGATGCAAAACCGCACCTTAGTTTAGAATTTAGTCTAGAATTAGTTTAGAATTTAGTTTAGTTTGGTACACGTGACATGTCGACAAATAATGTCACTCTTATACATTTCGGACTTTGGAAAGATTCGCTTCGTAGTGATTCCACTAGTAGAATGTCACTTTGTCTACAGGCCCAGGAAGCAACTTTGTTTTAAACTGTGTAAAGATAAAATATTTATATGATTCAGAAATTACCTTGGTATGTTTCAAAAATAAGGCAGTGCTTTTCAAAAATAAGAACAAGAAAATA
This sequence comes from Cybosia mesomella, assembly GCA_946251805.1. Classification (NCBI taxonomy): domain Eukaryota; kingdom Metazoa; phylum Arthropoda; class Insecta; order Lepidoptera; family Erebidae; genus Cybosia; species Cybosia mesomella. The sequence continues at coordinate 18,212,238 of OX276390.1, read as the reverse complement.
AGGCAGTATGTAGGTTATTAATTCCATAGAAATGTGCGGGAGACAAAAATGTATGAAAATTCAATGCTAAACATGCTAAGTGGGAAACAAAACTTCTGTAGAAATATGTGGGAGAGGAAAATGTACTTTAGAACTTTTGCAAAAATAAGGCAGATTGTACATAGGTAATTACTTCCGTAGAAATTTGCGGGAGACAAAAATGTACGAAAATCATTGTTAACATGCTAAGCTGGAGACAAAACTTCCGTAAAAATATGTGGGAGAGAAAAATGTATGACATTCCATTGTTAATGTGCTAAGTGAGAGACAAAAGTTTTTGGAAATTCATTGTCAACAATTTTGTAGTTTATTTTATTTGAAGGTGTAGAAATCACTATCACTTAGAATAGTTTGATTCCCAACTCGTGTGTATTGAGAAACCGCATCAGTAATCAGTCACTTTGTTCCCTTGATGAAGTATTCAGTCACTTTTGTCCCTTGATGAACAATGTTTTATTAGACAATTGCAAGGGAGTCAAAACCTATAGGGTAACTTCCTGTTGAGCTACAATCATGATATTTTGCAGAAAGTAGTCTTATAGTACAAGTAAAGTCTAGTTCGCACTGCTTTAGTAATTTAGTAGCTAAACTACTCGCTACTACACAGAAATCGTTCGCATTACGGTTTAGAACAGTACCTACACAAGTGAGTGGTGTATGCAAGATGAACGGGCTGCAACGCAATAGAGTGAATAAACTAATTATGCTAATCGTAATTACTATTTTACAAGAAGTGGATGAGGAAATTTGTCGGATTAAGAAAAAGAAGTTATGGGTACGAAAATGGATCGATAGAAGAGATAAACTAGGAGCTACTTGTCTTCTGAAGGAACTAGCGAAACTAACAAACTAATTTTAAAGTTGTTTCTTCGCTCCAGCGAAACGAAATTTTTGCGGCCAGGCGGCCACTAATGAACTCGACTAATCAACAGGTTCGGACTTGTTTAGCCGGTGAACCAGTGAGCACGAATGCGTGGCGAGAGGCGCTACTCGCCCGAAAAAATAGAGTAAAATGGATCGACTTGACTAAATCATTTACTAAATTACTCGACAATTTTTTTGTAGTTCACACATATTTAGCTACTAAATTAATCGCTACTCTTCTAAATTACTAGCCTAATCCGAACTAGGCTTAAAGGAAAAAATCTGAAATGGATAAATATGTAGTTCAAACCAAATATATGTATTTCTGTTTGTCAAGACTAGAAGCTCTACAGTAAGCTAGCCTATGAAACCAGTTTTGTACAGAACCTTCACCTGCTTTTGTTAATTGTTATTAATACACTTATTAAAATAATTTGTAACTATGAAGCACTCCAGTTTTATTAAATGTTTGTTTAATACACATTACCTCTCATTGGCATTCCTCCTCGGCTCCCTCCCCTATCACCTCCACGGCCACTGAAGTCTCCACGACCTCTACCCCCTCTACCTCTCATAATACCTGGACCTCCCCTGTTGTTAAATCCTCCACCTATACAATGAAGATATTTTGATTTACTAAGTCTTATTTTGCTATCCATATTATTCCCAGTAATATGATGTGAAATAAATAATATCAAAGTATAGTAGATCTAGAATTGGATTAAGTAGAATTGTGTGGGGGTGCATTGGACAGTAAATTAATACTGTTATACTTGAGGGAACAACCAAAACTCAATTCTTTTGGCTTGATCAACCGATTGGATTAAAGGTAACATGGTGTTTGGTCATTATACAAACAACTTCATTTTTCATTCAGTTAGAACCACTGTCTTGATCTTTTCTCAAGGAGGACAAGTGTTATAATAAACTAAAGAAATTAAACACACGTCAAAATAATTAGTATTTATGTACAGATACCAAACACGTCAAGTCAAGGGAAATATAGATGAATATACGGCTGTTTTCTCGTGGTCCCAGGATTTTGTCCCATTAATGGGACCACAAGGGAGAACTGTTTCTCGTAGTGCGATTATTTTTTGAATAACGTATTTATCCTCCTGTATATTTTTCCTGCATAGATAAACTTTTTATGAGAGCATGGTGTTTGATGATGAATAAAATGAATAAATAAAGACATGAAGAAACGCCTTCCCAAATCTCTATTACGTCTATTAAACATTCTGGTTGATAGAGAACAAGAATTCTCTAATTCATCAGAAAGGAGATGAGAATTTGTAAAGCGGGATGAGAACATTATGAATTACCAACAACAGCTGATCCATGGTGAAATTTCGATGGGGCATTTTTTAGAAAAATTAAGATAAAAGAATGTTATGTTATATAATCATGGTTTTTTTGTGGTAACCACATACCTTTTGTATATACAGGATGTAGGTACACAACAATGGGACTACGAGAAACAGTTCTCCCTCGTGGTCCCATTAATGGAACAAAAAATCCTGGGACCACGAGAAAACAGCGGAATATACTTATCAGACCTAATCATCATCATCTTAGGATTGTCCTCAGTTGGATCCAGGTCTCTGTCTATAGTAGAATATTTGTGTATGCAAAATATAACTACAATCTAAGTATATATAAAGTAAGATTAACTATTTTAATAACTAGAGAATATCTGTATACAGTATCTTTAAAGAGCACCAGTAAAAATCTTAGTAGGCTGCCCTTTTTCTTTAACTACAGCTAATGTGCGTTTTAAACTATTCTTACGTTGGGGGGGAGCTCCACGTGATTCAATAGTAGGAACCGGATGCGGTCCTGGTCCCTGAGGACCCGGTGGGAAACTTCTGCCGCCTCTATCGCCGCTGCCTCTCATAGGGCCACCACGAAATCCTCGTGGTCCTCTAAACGGCATGCCGCCACCGCGTGGTGGACCACCTCTGCCTCTCATACCAGGACCTCCTCTTGAACCAAATGAATAAAATAAGCCCACATTGGAGAGCCGATTAGAATTTTTAACATAACCTAAACAATTTCAGAATAGACTAAGAGATTAAACACTTAAAACAAAGAATAACAGAAATTAAGCGTTCCTTACCGCCCGCGCATGTCAAAACCTCCTCTTCCCCTATGGGGACCTCCTGGTGGTCCTCCACGACCGCCACCTCGAAATCCTCGGCTCGGAGGCCCCTCCATACTTTCAAAATGAGGTCAAAAACGTACTAAAGGTTATGAATAAAATACTAAGTACTTCTTTTTCACTACACTATTATGTATCTTCTGCTCTCAAAATGAACAAATCAGTTTAATAATTTTTAATATCGCTGCATTTTCAGTTTGTATAGAATTGCAACCTAACCAATTACTTTACTTATTGAACCTAACCGCCACAAGCCGCCCAACTCCCAAGCCGGGTTTAATTTAGCGAAAACAAAATGGTGGCAAATAGTGGATAAGCGGAAGCGGTAATAGGCTCGGGACCATAGATAAGAATATGTACATACTAAAGTACTCGCGACTCGCGAGGTGCAACGGCCGCGACGTAGGGATGATTGATACTCATCGATGGTGAATAAATATCGATGGTTAGCTGGAAAACATCGATGTTTTAACATCGACTTTTTGACTTCGATAACATCATGACATCAATATTATGAGAATAAAATATCAAAATGTCAATTTCACCTTTAGGTAGTAGTGGGTAAACGTTCATCTGGCGCGAGCCGTGAATGTAAACGAGGTATAACACCTATAGGGGTGTGTGTTGGGTAACCTCCTCGAGTGTCGCTCCGATTCCGATCCCGCTGCAGTCCGGGGGGAACGGAATCGGAGCGGCCGGTACACCCTGGGCGGCGGTCAATGGCTTCCCCTTCACCCCTTCATAGGGTTGGCATTGATCGTCGGCCAATACCCAACGTGGCGGGAACACATCGCTCTCCATACTCCTCTGCTTTCAGAGGAGACAGGATGAGCGATGCTGTTAGTGGTGAGATGGCCCAGGGTCAGCCGGGGTGCGAGGGATATGCTCTATGGGTAACCTTACACCCCGGCGTCTGAAGACCCGAGACGGCGTGCGGTTTTAGTCGGTGCAAGCCCGACATAACCGCCCCCGCTGGCCGGCGGGGGGGTATCCGAAGGGATTTCCGCACGATAAAAAAAAAAAAAAAAAGGTATAACACCTATAATACCACGCCAGCGCGCGAGCTAATCAATAATGTTCACACTATCGTAACGCGGTTAGTAGTCTTTGGACTATCAGCTATGGAGGACGCATAGGGAGGACGTCAATTTGTTAGCGGCATTAGCTCTATGTTTAGTATGTTTACTGAGCTTCTACTGCTACGAAACTAATTTACAAAAATACAAAACATATATTAAACCGTGAATGAAATGATAACACCGTGACCCAATGAAATAATGAAACAAATACATATTTTTTTTAAATAACTGTATGAAAGCCGAACGAGAATGTAACATCAAGCGAGCATCACCCGCGAGCTCACCACAAGTCCCTTTGAAGCTCAGTAAACATATTAAACATAGAGGTGATGCGTTAACATATTGGCGTCCTCCATAGTTGATAGTTCAAAGACTATTAACCGCGTCACGAGAGTGTGAACACAACTGATTAGCTCGCACCGTACGTAGCTCGAGCGACACAGTTCGCGCGCTGGCGTGGCGCGAGCTACGTAAGGAACTGCGAGACGAGCCGCGAGCCGCGAATGTAAATGAGGAGGTTTCTCTGTCGGCGCAAAGTAAATAAAAAATACAGTATTTTGTCTTCATACAAACCACAGAGTACTATATAAAAATACAAACAGTCGGAATGCGGATCCTAGACAGGGAACCGGTCGCGAGTGAGCTGCACTGCAGTGACGAACGGACGACGGTTTTGTAAACAGTAAGCGTGCGATTTGTGAATATTTGATTGAAATAAGTACGAGTACCCACTTATATAGTAATTATGATAAAATGTAGACTTATTGTGCTGTGATGGTACAGAGATGGCATTTTTGAAATTACCTGGAAACTCCAAAAGATAAGATGTAACGTTGTGGATTCTTTATAAATCTAATTAAAACAATATCCGTAAATTAATCGATATTTTAGTATGTTTCGATAGTTATTACTAAATACATATTCTATATCTATGGTTGTGCTAGCGAGATTGGACAGCACTAGCCCAGTCATCAACTGACGGCTCTTATATCGTTCCTTTCCTTGGTAACCTTCGCCGGGGAAAGTCACTTTGACCCCGTGGCCAACTGCTGTCGGCTCCGGGTAAGTTTTGAGATCAACATTTCCTACTTCCTTCTACAGGTGAAGACTTTCCAGCGGTGCAGCTTATTGCCTGCTAAAATGCATGGCTTACTATATTTTGTTTCATACTGTGTGCTATTTCAGCCTACGTAATTAGTGCCACGAGGCCGATGATCCCTACGGTCAGAGGTCGCGGCACCAGCTTGTGCTGCCTATTTATATTTCTTTTATTATAGCTTCTAGCTACGCTGCATTGCCGCTGGGAGATTCTCTTCACCTGCTATTTTAGCGGGTCACTTGGACGTAATTACCTAGTGACAAACTGACCCGCACTTTTTCTATTTCCAGGGTCTTCGCACCGGGCTTCGCACCATCATAGCGGTAGCGAGGCACACCAGCGGAGACCCTGGCACGCCGGCAACACCACCAGCCACGTGGCCACTAGCTAAGTGCATACTAACATCTTGCACAACGGACCGAACAACGCCACGGCAGAATATTTATTATGAATCCATCCCCTGAGGTTCATTTACTCAAATACCAGATATAAATTTATGTAACATTCTATTCACGATTATAATCTCATACTATACATTGTAATCAACCTTTTATTTAACTCTGCTCGCCCTAGCCGGTAGTAGTCTCAATTACATTCATAAACTTTATTAAATCTTACATGCAGTGCATAGTCACCTTTAAACTTTATGTAAACTCCATCATATACACCCTTCTACAAAAACATTTAACCGTTACATTGGCGCCTTACAAGGTATTATTCTGCCGTAGGTATTGTGTGTTTGGTCCGTAAGTACTTTATTTCTTCTTATTTCCTCTTTATTTTACCAGTGTGGTGATTTTTTTCACCAATTTTATTGTTATTTTTCATTTTTAACTAAATGAAGGTAGTTGAAAATAATTATTAATTTCAATTTTTTTATAATTAACTGAATAATGCATACTTTTTCCATTATATTAGTGAAATTACTCATTTATTTAACTAATTACTTGTGTTAAATATAACAACAAGGCTAATTAACATTACTTTTTACAAATATTTTGCATTTAACATCTAGACTGGTTTAATACCTTTTATGGTCATTTTAACTGTATACTGTTATACCACTGGTAAAATAAGGATCTATTCACTTTTGTTTCTTGGACTTGTTGATCTCAACCGTTATCTACTTACTTTTTAATTCCATTTTTGTATACCTATTACCCAGTCAGTGAAGTTATCATACTTTTTATACTTGCTTACCTTTTATTTGCATTATAATAACATATATTTGGCTATTATATCAACCTATTGCTGGTTGAAATTTATCTTTATGTTGATAAATTAATACTATTTTGATGTATTATACACAAATAGTTTATTACTCACTGACAGGTTACATATATACTTCTTGATTTTACTAGTACCTTATATTGAAGTAAATTACTTACTAAATTTTTATGTCAATCTCGCTCATCGCACCATAGCTTTTATATTTTACTTAACTTTGCGTTCATTTACCATTTAAATTTAATACTTACTCAACTGTTTTGTAGTCAGTGTTGCTTGTCGGAATTCTGTATCCAAATTAGCTTTTGTTTTTGAAAAAAAAAAAAATTAAAACTTAATTCTTTGAAAAGAAATACAAAGAATAAAAGATCTCCATACAAGTAATAAAATCTTTGAAAAGAACAACAAAGATAAAAAATACTTAAATTGTAGACCTCGTCTTGTTCTGCATATGGGATTGTTGTGTCAGGTATAGTTTAGTCTTTAAAATCATTACCGCTTATATAAATTTGACCGTTCAAAGTCAGCAATGCATTAGTCATTTCCCCCGAGTCCTTTTAAAATGACTTGTGTCATAACTATAAACTAAATATAGGTAAAATAATCAATATAATTTATATAAAACATTTTTAATTAAACATAAAACAATACAAGGATCTAACCTAACCTTATAAATTTATTAATTAAATAGCAACCTAACTTCTTAACTATGAACAACACTTGTTTTGTTCTAATAATCACTATTGTTGTAAATATATGTAAATATTCAATAAACTTTCCTTTGCAATTAAACACTCTTATACACTATTGTAACAAAACTTGTATTTTATAATAACATTCCTTATTGTATTGCACTGTGGTAATACACTACCTTTATCTCGATACTACAATGGTCGTAATGATATTTGTACCTAAAAAAGGGTCACCAATAAAATTTTAACTTCATGTACCTACCAACTTGTTCACATATTACGAAAACTTTTATAATTTAAAAAACTCATGTATCCTGTTTGTAGACACGGTCTACAGGTCAATTATGTCTTCTTACTAAATAATGTAATTACTTTTCAATTGTTATTACATCCTTCGTTCGTATATTTGAACATTTTATTTCTATCAAGTTTGTTTTGAAACTGTTTGAAATATTAAATTCAACTTAGTTGTCAATCGTCATATGGTTTGACACTCAAAAAGGTTGCCAGTATAGTATAATATAAAATTACTACTAATTATTGGTTAAAAATTTGTCTTGTTTTTTTTAAAACAAAATAAAACTATTCTTTGATGAATACCAACTTTTGGACTTTTGTACTGAATATTAAATATTAATATCTTTTAACCTATTGGATAATTCTCTATCATGTTGTAATTCTTTTCTTAGGATGACTGTTCCCTTTTGTGTTTCTGTTGTTTTGAACAAAACATTAAAATTTATTCACTGGTGAATAAAGAATAATATTTATTTTGGACTTGCCCCAAAATAATTTACCTATTATGTATATTTCAACTTATTAGTTTTTCAACTTCGTAATTATTTTGCCTGTTGCAATTTTTTGTATGATCCGTTGGATCAACCCTAAAATGCCTTCATGGTCATATTGAACTTGAAAAAATTTTTTTTTACTTTTTGCCACAAAATATAAATACAAACATAAACGACTACAAAACATTAGAGAAACCTTGTTGAACCATGGGTTCTTAATTTTTTTGAAATTTTGAAAAAATTTTTTTTGAACACTAGATGTTCCAATTGCAACTGATGTTTGCATATATACTCACTGACGTGGGTCAAATAATAAACTATTTTACTTTATACAATAACACTTTTCATAACAAATTGACTTGGTCATAACTTTAAAAGTTGTTAATTATATTTTTTGGACAATTTAATTGTCTTTATTGATTTAAATCATATTACCCTACCACTACTATATATTTTCGTCTTCTTTTCTCCTCTCTTTGAGATGGAACTTTGAACTTGATGTTCGTTTTCTTTTATTATTAGGCTTTGCCTAGTAAAGGTTGTTGTGGGTCGGTTGGCGTTTTAAACCAACTGATGTTGTTTTTGGGTCCGTTGGCGTTTTAAACCAACGGATACCTTACCTTGGTGCTGGTATATTCAACCAGTCACCAGGAGTTTTTATGGTTTTATACCATTTGTGGGTCCGTTGGCGTTTTAAACCAACGGATACCTTTTCTTGGAGCTGGGATAACCAGTATCTGGGTATTGATTCTTATGGTTTTATACCATTATTATGCTGAGCGGTCGTGCAAACTCAGTTCCAAAAACAAGCCTCATTGCATATCTTTGTTATGTCCTCTTCCGAGCGGTTTGCAAACTCGTGAAATAAGCCTTATTGCAGATGCGGTAATGTATACATCTAAAAGAAGCCCTATACTAAAAACATAACACTTTATCTTTTATAGTCGAAAATATATAGTGGTATTTATTGCTCTTTTTCTTCCCATTGAAATTGTTGTCTGTGACATTTCAATGTTTACCATCTTGCTAGATTTACGTCTGAGTCTCCAGCGCCTATTATCCTGGAAACTCTCTTCGGAAGGAAGCGTGTGCTACATTATTTAAGTGGTAACCGCAAAGTATGGATGAAAATGATAGAGGAGGTATGTAAGAAAGTATGTATGTGTAAGCGTAAGTCAAGCATTGTATTGAGCAGTCCAGTATCGGGTTTTTGGGTAACAAAAACCCTGAACTAATTGAGGGGGTATTGTAACGTTGTGGATTCTTTATAAATCTAATTAAAACAATATCCGTAAATTAATCGATATTTTAGTATGTTTCGATAGTTATTACTAAATACATATTCTATATCTATGGTTGTGCTAGCGAGATTGGACAGCACTAGCCCAGTCATCAACTGACGGCTCTTATATCGTTCCTTTCCTTGGTAACCTTCGCCGGGGAAAGTCACTTTGACCCCGTGGCCAACTGCTGTCGGCTCCGGGTAAGTTTTGAGATCAACATTTCCTACTTCCTTCTACAGGTGAAGACTTTCCAGCGGTGCAGCTTATTGCCTGCTAAAATGCATGGCTTACTATATTTTGTTTCATACTGTGTGCTATTTCAGCCTACGTAATTAGTGCCACGAGGCCGATGATCCCTACGGTCAGAGGTCGCGGCACCAGCTTGTGCTGCCTATTTATATTTCTTTTATTATAGCTTCTAGCTACGCTGCATTGCCGCTGGGAGATTCTCTTCACCTGCTATTTTAGCGGGTCACTTGGACGTAATTACCTAGTGACAAACTGACCCGCACTTTTTCTATTTCCAGGGTCTTCGCACCGGGCTTCGCACCATCATAGCGGTAGCGAGGCACACCAGCGGAGACCCTGGCACGCCGGCAACACCACCAGCCACGTGGCCACTAGCTAAGTGCATACTAACATCTTGCACAACGGACCGAACAACGCCACGGCAGAATATTTATTATGAATCCATCCCCTGAGGTTCATTTACTCAAATACCAGATATAAATTTATGTAACATTCTATTCACGATTATAATCTCATACTATACATTGTAATCAACCTTTTATTTAACTCTGCTCGCCCTAGCCGGTAGTAGTCTCAATTACATTCATAAACTTTATTAAATCTTACATGCAGTGCATAGTCACCTTTAAACTTTATGTAAACTCCATCATATACACCCTTCTACAAAAACATTTAACCGTTACAAAGATAACGAAGTAATTTTTATTAACCTACTGGTACCTAATTTGATTATTTTTAGGGTTCCGTTGCCAAATGGCAAAAAACGGAACCCTTATAGATTCGTCATGTCTATCTGTCTGTCCGTCCGTATGTCACAGCCACTTTTTTCCGAAACTATAAGAACTATGCTGTTGTAACTTGGTAAGTAGATGTATTCTGTGAACCGCATTAAGATTTTCAAAAAAACATTTGGGGTTCCCCATACTTAGAACTGAAACTCAAAAATATTGTTTTCATCAAATAACCATACGTGTGGGTTATCTATGGATAGGTCTTCAAAAATGATATTGAGGTTTCTAATAACACGTTTTGCTAAACTGAATAGTTTGCGCGAGAGACACTTTCAAGTGGTAAAATGTGTGCCCCCCCCCCCCCCCCTGTATCTTCTAAAATAAGAGAATGATAAAACTAAAAAAAATATGAGTATAAAGATATGATGTACATTACCATGTAACCTTCCACCGAAAATTGGTTTGAACGAGATCTAGTAAGTAGTTTTTTTTAATACGTAATAAATCGTAAACCGCAATTTACCTTTCATTCAATCACCTCAAATATGAAAATTTTACTTGCTGCTACGGAACCCTTCATGGGCAAGTCCGACTCGCACTTGGCCAGTTTTTTAATAGGTAGGTATTTCGCATTTTTTATCGAATAAAATACCTAAATTAATAAAGTAATAAGTGGATAGGGTGAAAAGAGTGACAAATAACTATCTATCCTAGCTTTGAAAAAAGCTAGTAGGTAGTTTCCTAGGCTCTGTTATCTACTTATATACTTGATACTTAATGAATCAGGTGAAAGATCATCATGAAAAGATTATGATAGTAATACGTGGAATGTAGTTTTTTTTTTTTTGCGGATATCCCTTCGGATACCCCCCCGCCGGCCAGCGGGGGCGGTCATGTCGGGCTTGAACCGACTAAAACCGCACGCCGTCACGGGTCTACAGACGCCGGGGTGTAAGGTTGCCCATAGAGCATATCCCTCGCACCCTGACTGACCCTGGGCCATCTCCGCTTTCGAGATGGCCCCCTCGGGTTTGGGAACCACGGTGTCCCCGTCTTGCCCCGATTTGGGGGAGGGGCGCTAGTCACCCCTCCCCCAAACCTGCTTCTGCTGGGGTGACAGGCGGCCTTACCTGCCACCCCCAGGCCTGCGCTCATGGAGGACGGAGGTCGTTAAGCGACCTCCGGCGCCTGAGTCGCCTGCGACGTGCGGCGAGCAAGTTGCGGGCTTGGCGGGCCGGGAGAGTTCTAAATCTCTCCCGGGCGCGCTCCGCCATCTCCTTCGCGAGTATTACATGCTCGCGCACTCGCGCTCCGCACCATTGCCGCAATCATGCTGCCGAGCGAGAGGACTCCCACCCCGATGGCTGCCACAAGGTCACGCCTCGGCGCCTCCCACGCCGGGCAGTCCGCCAGCGTGTGCAGACCTGAGTCCTCGCTCGCGTCACAGTGATGACACTCAGGCGTTGGCTCCTTCCTGATCCACCCCTTCCCGGAGATCACCTGCGTCAGTCGGTACGAGAGGCTTCCGTGTCGCCTCTCTAGCCAATCCTCCATGATGGGCCTTACCGCCGCTATTGCGGCGTGCCCTACGTGGAATGTACCTACGTAGTAAGATCAATCTTAACTAAAATGTTACGTATAAAGTAAATTGTATTTAGATATGATTATTACTTATAGTAAGAGAATGAGTGTCTCGGGCGCAAAAGCGCTGCATTAGGAGTATGTGCAATATAATGCTCACAGTCATGCAGACCACATTGACATATATTGACAATGCCTGCGTTATTTATATATGAAACTGCTGTATTCGTAAAATTAAATGTAAATTTGTTTGAGTTCCATACAAGAGATCGCCATAAAGACAAATTGCGAATCATAAAATGTAATACAAAGTTACTTCATGAAAGTGTATTTTATAGCGCAGCGCATTTTCAAGATTCCGACGTCCATTAGAAACATCGAAAAAGTAAATGTGTTTATCTACACTCAAATCGAAAAAATCGAATTACGAATTCAAAGACGATTCTATACATACTCACTTTATCAACGCATATACATAAAATTAAAAATAAAACTTAATAAAGTACCGCCAACTGTATCATAAAACTCATTCATTCAGTCTAAGGTTTTAGGCTGAATATGAAAAAAAAAGCGCACGCATGCGCAGTTCGAACTGTGAAAAAAATGGCGCACGTTAAATTACTTCCTTGTAATCTACCTACTTTGTTTAATTTCAATTCTTCCTGTGAGGGAAGATAAAGTAGTGTATGAAACTGCATATAACTTAGGTATTAAAACACTCGAGTCAACCTATTATCGATAAACAGACTCTCGTGTTTTAATACCCCTTCTTGTATGACAGTTGCATAAACTACTATCAAAGTTAAGATGCACAAAGCTGCTAGTAGCAAAATGTTATTACATTATTGCGGAATATTTAAAAGACAAAACCATCGAAAACCAATTTGCTTAAGCGTTAAAATATTGTTTGTAACCTTTTGTATAATGTATGATTGTGTACGACCTACTGACTCAGGTGCATGATCTAGTTAAATAATCAATCAATCAATCAATCGAGCGACTCAAACCAGGTAAGCTAACTGTAGTGTCTCAATACTTTTGTATGTTCGAAGAAACATTCCCAATTTTTTAAGACTTTCTGATATATATAATATAAATACTAGACATAAAAACAATCTTAAAGTATGTGATAGTCGACTCCATAAGATCAGTAATTCCTTCCAAGGTAAATGTATACCCTTCTACAATAAGCTCCCTAATGAAATAAAGGATCAACCTCTTCATAAACTTTTCCGGAAAGGCTATAAAGAATATTTATACGACAAATAAGCTTGAATATATACTGTTTGCTCTCTCACTATGCTATTAAAACAAAATATTGTAATTAGATTAGGTAAACATTTTTGTAAATAGTCAAAAAAAAACAGCCTGATGTTTTTCTTGGTGGAGTCTTCTCAGAACAGGGCCGCGTTTCGAACCGGTGGTTCATTTGCTATTGAACACTTCCTATGTAATCCACAACGAATTTCATATTTTCGTATAATAAATATAATATATATTATCTATTTACAATACATAACTTAACTAGAAATAAACTCAAATAGGTTGATTAAATTAAAAAATACGGTAGGTGGGCAGCCCTATCGCGTGTTTACGTACCGCGCGGCTGTAGATGTTTACTTCAAGGACAGGCCCGAGTCACACTACTGTATAAGTACATATTATTACCGTGGTCTATGTCTCCCTACATCAAAGTTGAAGTTGAAGATACCTCTTATATAGGTAGGTACTCTTTGTCAGTCTTTGCATAGGGTCTTTGTTGAAGATACTGGACGCTACTGACAGATGACAGTTGGATGACAGTATAAACAGAGTATACCTCATACTCTTTGGAGAGTATAGAGGTTAGGTTTTAGATTTGGTTACGACTTTGCCAAGTTATATAAACAAATTAAATTATTAACCGAAAATAAGAGGAAATTAAAAATAAATAAAAATTTTGGTAATCCGTTACGTCTACTGAAAGGAAATGAATAATATACAAAATGTACAAGATCAAGAAAAGGTTTTGAAATATTTGGTGGCGGCTGAAAAGTTAGCCGAGGAAATATTGTCAGATAAACGTGAAATTATTATGCTAGACAAACGAAGAAATCAAAATCGAGAAGCCTTACGAGATTTAACGAAATCGTCTCAACAAAAATGCTGGGTAACTGTAGGATCCGTTTTGATTAAACATAAACTTCAAAATACAAAGTCGTTATTAGAAGCAGATCAAAAACAGTTAAGTATAGATATTAACAAATTACGCAGTGATCTTAAAGTGAAAGTTAATAACGTACGAGATTTGGAAATGCAGCCACCGGTTCCAGGCTTGATGCTAGTTCCTTTGACACAAAAAGAAACTGAAGGCTTAACAAATTCAAAATTATTTTCTTCATAGTTTTCATAGAATATACTATGAAATAAATGCTATGTTAAATCAAATTGTTTAATTATTTCATCTTTAGAAGCTGTCTGGCAGGAAACATGGCTGCATCGATAAGTGTTCTGCTAGATATTTTAATTTTAGCAAAAATGAGTACCTACATCATTTGCGACATTTAACGTCTTATAAAGACTCACGTCATAGAAGTTCTGAAGTTACCGAAACCCTTGAGCCATTGGGATCTTGCCTCATTGGATGATGATTGAATACAATGGAACCCCAGATATTCTACCCCTGTTAGATAAACATGCCTATCACTGTTGAACACTATACATACAATTTGTAGTTCAGATTGAATCTTATCATTTCTATCCATATTTTATCATATTACAATATGGGAGGTTTTAGGGAGTACTCTGAAAAATTTGATCTGTAATTTGAATTTGCTGGTCGGCAACAAAATTTGCCAAAAAAAACCAGCTATGTGCGAGTCGGACTCGCCCGTGAAGGGTTCCATAGCAGCAAGTCAATTTTTTTATTTGAGTTGATTGAATAAAAGGTAAATTATTGTGGTTTACGATGATGTATTAAAAAAAGTACTTACTAGATCTGGCTCAAACCAATTTTCGGTGGAAGTTTACAGGGTAATGTACATCATATATATTTTTTAGTTTTATTATTCTCTTATTTTAGAAGTTACATTACACAAATATTACCACTTTGGAAGTCTCTCGCGCAAAGTTTCGAAAAAAAATATATTAGGAACCTCAATATCATTTTTTCATACCTATCCTTAGATCCCACGTATGGGTTTGAAGGAAAAAAGTATTTTGAGTTTCAGTTCTACCTCCAAAATTTATTGTTTCTTTTTCTATTTTTGTGTGAAAATCTTAATGTGCAGTTCACAGAATACAGACAGACATGATGAATCTATAAGGGTTCCGTTTTTTGCCATTTGGCAACGGAACCCTAAAAACACTATAGAGGTCTTAGGCAGTACTCTATAATCCAACACTATCCTGCAAAACGTTTGTCAGATCGAAAGTCCACTGTATTTTATTGCGTCTACTATGGCAAGTGTTCCAGTTTCCTGTTGTTTCTGGGGCCCTACCAAGATTTTCAGCCCTTAGGGCCTTAGCTTAGGCTAACCTCACCTGCCAGCTGGTACACTTGCTGATTAACAGACGAGGCTCTGGTGTAGGCTTTCCTTAGGTTTCAGAGGTCAGACTGCAGTCGCTCCCATAAAAGCCAAACTAAGAGGAGGCTACGACGTGTAAGTCTCGGATGAAACTAGGAACCAGGCTAAGGTGATCAATGCAATCAATAACGACTTGAACACACTGGTTTATTACCTCCATTCTTTCATCGCAAGGAATAGAATGCTTTAAACACATGTTTCCTGCTTATAATTGGGTTGCTGGTTAATCGTCAGGTGAGCTCTGCTATGCTTGTTTTTCAAAATATTTCTAGATATGAATGGGACAATAAATATGAAATGTAGGTGTTTTGTCCTTAGCATAACTCTGACCGCACAGTGAGGACAGAGTGATCATCAATATTAATAAAAGGAAAAATGTATTTAAAATTTTTAATGGGCTAAGGTACTTCAAATAAAAAGTCTTCAAATATATATTTTCAATATGCACAGTTATATCTTTATACATGTAAATAATATAGTACATAACAAATAAATAATAAATATGTATTATCAAATTTTAGGATTTATCCACTAATAAAAATGTAGTTTGGTGTGATATTATGGTATAAAGTGACTTGACTAAATGCCAATTTAAGTGACTGAACCTTACAATATAAATCAAAGAATAACTTTACATTACTTCTAATTGTGTTTTGTTGAAGGTCTGTCAATGTTAATTATCTATTAATTGTCTGACATGGCATTGTTCTTTGTTATCATAAAAATAATTGTGTAACCAATGAATAATAATCATCACCAACTAGCTTATCATTATAAACAATATGGCATATATGAATTAATATTTGATTTCAATTACATTTTCTTTTAGAAATTATCAAATTGCAACGTAATATAAAACCTAAGCATTAACTTACTTACGCATAATTGTCAATATCAAAACATTTATCCTAGAGGTTATTGCTTAATAATATATATTCCTTAATAGCTTGTAATAAAATGAAATTATCTTTATCAGTACAAAATGCCACATTTCCTTAGAAGGTCCTCGAATACTTGAATGTATAATTTTTGTGGATTGTCTTTTGAGCACATATACTAATTCTGTCACTATCACAAGTCTTTGAATTTTGAGTGGCCAAAGCACATGATTGACTATTCTACTGGCATTATCTTGTACAGTACTGGCATGCACTTAATCAAGGGACGCCGTTCGTCTTACAATCACAGATCAGCGGCGTGCTGGGCGCCAGGCGCACTCTTGCACTACCAGTTGGCCATGCCGGGTTTGTTGAGCGTCATGAAATATATCTGACATGAGGAACCACCTTTGGCGGAAGAAAAGAACACCTTGTCATTGCGTTCGCACAAGAACTTCAGTCGTTGTGCTTTCTTGTGCATAAATACGCCATCTAGGTGACCAGTCTCTACTGAACGAATTTCAATAGCTTTATTGCCCCATCCCATTATCTGTCCCGTGCCTATGTAAGCTACCGATGTTGGCATCTCACCCCACTAAAAGAAAAAATATAAGTATTATATTTTTTTTATTATATATATACAAAAATAACTGCCGCATAATCCTACTAATATTATAGTAACAGTTTATGAGGAAGGATGGATGAGATGGACAAAAATAGATTATAGTATGGAAAAGGACATGGATACTTTTATTCCAAGAATAGGTTCCTGTGGTTTGCGGGAATGGGATCAGTATTTCACGTGGGCGGAGCAGCGGGCGATAACTAGTATCAGATAAAGTTTTGAGGTTACAAACCTGTAGAACTATGTTCTTGCTTACTCGTCCATAAGTATTTACGTATACGCCTTCATTATCATAGCACAACAATAATTGAACTCCATTAGAATTTGGTAGAGGCACAATGCAATGGGGAACGATTGCACCTTGTGTCTGAAAACAAAAATTTTGAGTATAATATCATAGTTCATAATCAATACGGGTATCAATGATAAAAATGACCATTGCAAATCAAATTGAAGTTAATGTGTATATAAAATACATCATCATTTTAACATGGTTTGTGGTTGCATCCAAGGTCTTCACCTAAGAGCCCAGGGTTATTTTATTCCTCCTTCTTTACATTTTGTTTCTGCAGCTTTTGTGGGAGCAACTACCAGAGCCTCGTATGTCCATAAGTAGGTGTACCTGCTTGCAGGTGAGGATGGCTTGGTCCCGAGGGTCTTGGTGGGCTGCTTGTGTTTAAAATACAATGTATGTTTCAGTAAGATATTTATTTGATAAGCAATTCGATATTATAGTGACTTAGCATCTGCTTATCATGTCGTAAACCAGGAATCGAATTAAAGTTAACAGTACGAATTATCTGCAACTGTATGTAATAATTTAATCAGACGTTTTAATTAAAATTCATACGGGAAATTTTGCATTAGCGTTTTAGCAATTCAATACTTTTAACAGTGCTTATAGCGTTTTATTTTACTTAAATACATTATTGCATTTTTGTGAGACCAGTAAATGAGTATATTTAACAAATCATTATATGCAAATGTAAATAACTTAATTCTGATCCCTGGTTCTCACTTAATAATTAATCTAATATATAAGAAAATAATAAAAAATTCGATTTCACTTACATTACTACTTACATGCTTTGGAATATATATATCATAGACAGTGGCAGTGTCTAAATCAACAGCATGGAAACCATCAGCAGATCCATATATTACTTTCAGTCTTGTGCTGTCTTCAATAGTCAAATCAACTAAAAGAGGCCTGAAAATACAATATCTAACTTATTAAATTGTTTTTGGTTAATTCGGTCGTAAGTATGGGAGGGTCACATATGTGCGAACTGCAAGGAATGGATAGTATAGAGGAAGGGATGGCAAATATGTTCAGATACATTAGTTAGGGCCCTGAAACAGACCGACGAAAAACAAACTCTAAATATTTTGGCACTATTCGAAATTAAGTTTATCAGACTGTTTGTAAGTGCACGAAGGTTCCATTTCATCCAAAAACCATTAGTGTATTTTTACGATGATGGCAATAGGTGTCGCCGTTTGGAGCATTTAATCTTACTTGCGAGTACAAAAGAAAATGTGCGGAGAAGGGATGGACATAAGTAACGATTAATGGACATAAATCAATAGTGTCCTAAATTATTACGCGTTTTTTATAGTTTTATCTATGTAGTTTTATCTATTATATATTTTTACCTATGTTGCAGATCTCCGAAGTTTTTAAATGCCATAAATTTGTGATATGGTTTGGGCGCCCACGCATAAATCTCGATTGAATCCTTCAGAGCAATCACAAGGAACTTGATCCTTTCGTATTTCACGATACGGAAATGAACTGCTCCCTGTAGTTCTCCAACGTTTATCCAACCATTTCTCCTCTCTGCTTGCTATTAATAAAATAATAAAACCACTTTAAATAACATCAAGGGTCAGAATATCTGTAAAAGAACAATTGTGGGATAGCTTATACTAACATCACTAAGTCCATCTGTGCGCAAAATTTTGGACTTGAGCCAGCTAAGGTAGTATACACGCACTCGATTCTTCTTTCCAGAAACAGTAACAAGTATGTTTTGTCCTTCTAACACTTCCATTTGTTGGAAGCGGCGTCTTGAGATTAATTGATAAACTTTTCCTTGGCCTGAACGATCCAGCAACATCAAACCATTTTCGGTGCCAATAAGTAAATTGACTCCTGTAACAAAGAGTAATTTACAAATTTTTAATATACTTCATAATTACAATAAAACGATTTTATTGGACCATGAAATGCAACCAAAATATTGGCTAAATATAATTATGTAATCCATTAAAACTTGTTTCCTTTCAATGTGTAGTATTCGGATCTTTCGGATTTACACGCTGATTTTATAGTGGTTTTGGAACAAAATATTTTGGGCATAGTTTCGATAACAGAACCGCCTAGTTATTCGAAAAACCAAAAACATTTATTTTTTATAAAAAGATCAAAATTATTGTCGTTTGCACATATCAAATGAGAACTCGTGGTAACTCCTTTCGATTTCACGTAATACGCTTACTACGTTTTACTACGATTATTCTCAGTCAACATTTCCGCATTCAACCATACAGAGTCCATTCTCAGCGCCAGCGGCGACATGTTACGACTCGAACTGCTGCCGGCGGCGTCCGCGCCAACCCTCCTGCCCGGTGCCCTCTCCAGTTGCGCGGTTCGCGTTCTATGTGAATGTCTGTGCGGGTATCATTAAGTATCAATTATTAGGGCCCATCTGATGAGGCCCGTTTCACTGTTAGTTCGCATCTAGTAATATCAGAATTATTAGAGGATATGCCCCTAGTGTACCTACATGGTCATTCATCCGGCTTATTATGCATGTGCGTGAATATCTAAATAGTGAACCCCATGACTTGGCCTTTGGAGTTTTATTTGTGGTTAAGATAAAACGAATTGTTTACACTCGTGAATACGAAACTCGTGATGAGTTATGCAGTGCGATAGTATAGGTAGGTACGTCTTCCAATTCGGGAAAAGTGATAGAGACAGACACACATTAAGGCGAGGGTCCCTGAGGAAGGGTGTTTTTAGATTAAGATTTTTCGGAAATGAGAAGTCCCAGTAATCTGTTACTCGTATGTTATTCAAAGCAATTCAAACGAGTATTTTCGGTTATCCGGTACTTGATGACTTTTACTTTCCTCGATAGAATTTGCTCTCAAAGATTCCAGGCATTCCAGTTTTATTTGATTTGTGTTCAGGTTAGAAAAAAAAAAGCGGCCAAGTGCGAGTCGGACTCGCCCATGAGGGGGTCGGTTGCCTCCAAAGCTTACAGTTTGGAGCCCATGGTTCATTGTGACATTTACGGGGGCGACTGCCGTCTCACATCTTGCTTGGGCCTAGATGCTCTACGGATCTAATGGTGCCCATGGGTATATGGGACCCATTGGTGCATGGGACCCCATAGGTGTATGGGAGCCATGGGTATATGGGCCCCATGGGTAATGAATATGTATAGGGCCCCATAGAAGTATGGGGTGCCATGGGTCTATACGTGGTCTATGGGCCCCATACGTGCATGGCCCCACATGGTTTTAGGTGGCCATATGGGTATATGAGGCCCCATCAAGATCTTGCAGCGTGGCGCTCAGGGTCCACTCTTCTATTGTTCCTTTTCATAGATTGGTACATATAAGCTTTTACGGGAGCGACTTTCTGATAGCTTTATTACCTTTATTTAAAAAGCAACTAGATCTTCTATGTAAATAACAGTGTTGATACTACAACACTAACTTAAGTTAACCTTCGTTGTTTATCGGACTTTACTATGCCAAAAATACCTAAAGTCGTCGAATACCCTCGCCTTAAATTTACTAAAAGATAATAGCCTAAAACCATAAAACGTGCCCGTTGTGTATCTAAAGTGGAGGACCCGCTCGATTTCAAGCAGTTACTTTGCACAGAGAAGTGTAAACTAAAAAGCTATTAACTACTAAATTTTTTATAAAACATCTGCAATGCCTACTCACAGTCCGTTGTTGTGTTTATTTTATTATCACTACATAGATCATAAAGTCATTTAAACGATGTCCTAATAAAGTATTTCCGACGGCCCTATGCTCTATGTCATAAAGTATGAAAGAGAATATTGAAGTACCATTTGTTTCTTTTTTGCGTGCGCAAAAAAGACACAAATGGTACTTCAATGGGGTGGGCTTCAGTGGGTTGGTAACCGAGGGGCTTTCCGCACGGAAAGCCCCTCGGTTACCGGCACAGTGGTCCAAATTTTCAAAAAGGTGGACATAGGATCGAAAATGCATATAAATTTAACGTAATAAAAAATTCTTTCGTATAGGAAATTTAACGCTGATTATTATTACTAGAACTTTTCAAAAAAACTGCTCCTCCACGTCAAAAAAAAAATAAATAAATAAAAATGTATGGGAGATAATTTTTTTTTTCTTCGTTCAGTATCAAAGTATAGCCAGCAAACCTTATATTCTGGTAAGTACCTATTGTTCTTAATACGACAACATATAAATTGCTTGCGTATCCCTGCGGCCTTCACGCCTACGATGCTTCAAAGTTTAAAATTTCAATTGGGATTTAAAAAAATTATTATCGAGTTTTTCAATTAAGCTGAATTCAAAATATCATTTTTTAATTATATAAGAATTAAAACATACGCATTCAAGCATTTGGCAAGTATGTATTTGTTTATTTTATTTTAATAAAAAAAGGAATAAAAGCTTTCAACTTCAGTTATGTAATTAAAGACGCGTGCTGATTCGTTGCCAATTATTTGTAACTGACTGAAACGACTCCTGTGATAAAATAATCATTTACCCCCACCATCGGAGATTTCGACGACGCTGATTGGCTGTTGAAGATGCGGTACTAATTTTGTCAGTCACTACTTGCGAGCGTGTGTTTGTTATTTATCTCTGTGCATGAAAGGCACGCCGGGTCGGACTGCCCGAGCTGCCGTCGGGTGTAGTCGCAAGCCTCGCCTCGCACCGCACTCGATCGCCGTACGGACCTCACTCGCGCGCGCGCTCTCGGCGAGTGCGCTTGTGTCCGCGTTTGGACACAGCCGTACTCGCCGACTCGCGCCGCGCGCCGCCGGACTTCTCGTCGTGTTACGACGTTGGGTCGCGGCCGTGCAGCTCGCTCAAGCTCAAGCCTACCAACAACATCAAGATGTCGTCGTGGCGCAGCCCTCCAAGCGCGCAACCCCGCATCATCCGCGCTTCCGGCTCTGCAAAGAGTCCGGAAGAGCGAAGAAAAAGCCCTTCTCAGGGCTCGGCAGCCGCCGCTGCCCATCCTGGACGGGTAGCAAAGTCTCCGGAGCCGACGCACGCGGCGAATGCGTCCGGCCCGGTAAGAAGCCGCTTGCCCGCGAGCGCGGCCGCGTCATCCGCTCCCCGGAGTGCGGTCCCCGCCGCGGTTCCCAGACGGCCGCTCCCGTCGGTGCCGCCTGTGCCGAGCACGTCCCGCGCCGCGCCGATGCAGGCGCTCGCGTCGCGAGTCCTCGCGCGCGGAATGCCGCCCTTACGTCCGGCGCCCCCCCCTCCGGGGACGAACCGCACACCCCCCGTCGAGATTCTCGGCGGCCCCCCGGATGGACCCTGCCCACCTGGACTCGCCCGCCCTTCTGCGGTCCTCCGCGGCGTCCGATGCAGAGTCTGAGGCCTCCTTGGTCTCCCTCTGCTCGTACGGCTCGGACGGACTCGCCAAGGACGCGGGCGTCAAGAAGAAGAAGAAGCGGCTGGTGAAGATCATCCGGATCACGGGCCTCAGCCCGGAACGTGATGACACCGCCGCCGCTGTCTCCACATCGCAGCCAACAACCCCCGTCGACGACCCAGCCGAGCTCCCCCCTCCCCCGGCCCCGCAAGTTCGTGCGGACGCCGCCATGGAGGTGGATGCCGCTCCGCTGAGGAACGCGCGTCGCCACCGCTCTTCGGACGAGGGACAAGACGAATTGGCAAAACGTAGGCGTCCGTCTCCAGATAGGCGGCCGTCACCGATTACGCAAGCCACGCCCAATCAGCAGTCTTACGCCGGCGCTACGCAAGCGCCGCCCACTCCCGCAGCTGTGCCGCCGGCCGCCCGCTCGTGCCCCTCTATGAGCGGCGTGCCCGCGGCAAAGAAGATTAGATGCCCGCCCATCGTCGTCGAGAGACTGCCGAATTGGGCTCATCATCTTAAGGAGCTGAAAAGGCTCCTCGGGAGAACCGTGAACGTCCGCCCCTACGGGAAGGGCGTACGGTTCTCCCCGAGTGATGATAACGAATACCGGTTGGTACAAAGGTACCTAACCGAGTTGAACAAGACAGAGACCGTCCCGTGGTTCTGCTACTCCATGCCTGCGGAGCGGAGCTTGAAGGTGGCCATCAGAGGCCTCCCATGCGATGCGACCCCGGAGGAAGTGGGGGAAGAACTATCGAGCCTCGGATTCGAGCCCGAATATGTTCGTAATATTCGGGCTCGAGGAGACCGACCGGGCTGCATTCTACATGCAGTCCTGAGGAGGACCCCCACGACCGTACCAGCAATCTGGGAAGTTAGCGAGATGCTCGGAGTTCCCGGAGTCATCATAGAGGCCTGGCGAGGGAACAGGAAGCCCGCACAGTGCCACCGATGCCAGAGCTTCCGACACAGCAGCCATGCGTGCCACAGGACTCTGGCGTGTGTTCGCTGCGGGGGCGAGCACAGGGCGGCACAGTGCCCTCGACCGAGGGAGGAGCCAGCCACCTGCATTAACTGCGGTGGCCCTCACCCCGCCAACCACATCAACTGTCCCGTGTTCCGGAGGGAGGGCCGGAACAGGAAAGCCGGGACAGTAGCCATCACCGGAGGTAGCTCGCGCCGACAGCCCCCTGTCACCGAGAGGCCGGCACCGGTAAACCCCATCCCAGAAGGGGAACAACCAACTGGAGGCTCGCTGATGGCTGCAGCGAACGACCCCACCCCCCGCGGAGCCGCGGGCAACCGCAGGAGACGCCGGGGGAGGCGAAACCGAAAGCAGAAGGCTTCACAACTAGCAGCCGAGGGAGAAAACCCGGAAAACACTACGGGGGCAGTTGCTCCCGTAAAAGTCAACTCCCGTCCAAAAGCCCCAGATGCGGTGCAGAAGGTGCAGGGAGTACCTAGCAAGCCGCCAACCTCTTGCACGAGCGCGGACAAGGCCGCTGTCATTGAGGCCGCCGTCGACGTGCTGCAGGAGGTGCTCATCGCTCTTCGTGCAGGCGAAGAGCCCATGAGCATCGTCCGTACGGTCCTCGTGGGCATCGCAAACCTGCTAGGGCAGCGTTAGCGACCACGAGGGCCGCTCACCCGACATCTGCGGCCTCCACAGCCGCTCTCGTGAAGACCATGGGGTCGGTGATCGCATCAGTCGTCTCCCAGGATGCGTGTCACTCGGAGCTGGGCCTTCTCCGGGTAACCGGAGATCTCACCTGGCTCGGGTAGACTGCCCAGGGGACGTGAAGCGTGATCCCGACCCCAAACCAACAAGATGAAACCCCGTTGCTTCTCCTATCTCGCCGCTGCCTTCAACTCGTCGAAATGAAAAGGGCTATATGCCCA
Source organism: Cybosia mesomella (assembly GCA_946251805.1). Taxonomy (NCBI): domain Eukaryota; kingdom Metazoa; phylum Arthropoda; class Insecta; order Lepidoptera; family Erebidae; genus Cybosia; species Cybosia mesomella. The sequence continues at coordinate 18,187,845 of OX276390.1, read as the reverse complement.
CCCCAACCACCGGCCTGCGCTCACGCAGGCTGCGATGGAGCATCTCGCCCAAGGGGTACTATGCTCAAATGGCGATTCCGCCCATCCCTAGGGATGGGGGCGAAGACCTCGTTGGCACGCCGGGTCGGGACAGCCCGAGCTGCCGTTGGGTGCAGTCGCAAGCCTCGCTTCGTCGCGCACTCGATCACCGTACGGACCTCAGTCGCGCGCGCGCTCTCGGCGACTGCGCTTGTGTCCGCGTTAGGACACAGCCGTACTCGCAGACGCGCGCCGCGCGCCGCCGGATTTCCCGTCGTGTTACGACGTCGGGTCGCGACCGTGCAGCTCGCTCAGCTTCTCAGCACTCCAACAACTTCAAGATGTCTTCGTGGCGCAGCCCCGCATCATCCGCGCTATCGGCTCTGAAAAGAGTCCGGAAACGCGAAGAAACAGCTCTTCTCAGGGCTCGGCAGCCGCCGCTGCCCAAAGCCGCTTGCCCGCGAGCGCGGCCGCGTCATCCGATCCCCGGAGTGCGGTCCCCGCCGCGGCTCCCTGACGACCGCTCCCGTCGGTGCCGAGCACGCCCGCAAGTGCAAAGAAGCCGAGATGCCCGCCCATCGTCGTCGAGAGACTGCCGAATTGGGCACATCATCTTAAGGAGCTGAAAAGACTTCTCGGGAGAACCGTGAGCGTCCGCCCCTACGGGAAGGGCGTACGGTTTTACCCGACTGATGAAGATGAATACCGGTTGGTACAAAGGTACCTAACCGAGTTAGATAAGAACGAGAACGTCCCGTGGTTCACTTACTCCATGCCTATGGAGCGAAGCCTGAAGGTGGCCATCAGAGGCCTCCCGAGCGACGCGACCCCGGAGGAAGTGGGGGAAGAACTGACGAGCCTCGGATTCGAGCCCGAATATGTTCGTAATATCCGGGCTCGAGGAGACCGACCGGGCTGCATGGAGACCGACCGGGTTGCATTTTACATGCAGTCCTGAGGAGGACCCCCACGACCGTCCCAGCAATCTAGATGCTCGGTGTTCCCGGAGTCATCATTGAGGCCTGGCGAGGGAAGAGAAAGCCCGCACAGTGCCACCGATGCCAGAGCTTCCGGCACAGCAGCCATGCGTGCCACAGAACTCTGGCGTGTGTTCGCTGCGGGGGCGAGCACAGGGCGGCAAAGTGCCCTCGACCGAGAGAGGAGCCAGCCACCTGCATCAACTGCGGTGGCCCTCACCCCGCCAACAACATAAACTGTCCTGTGTTCCGGAGGGAGGGCCGGAACAGGAAAGCCGGGACAGTAGCCATCACCGGAGGTAGCTCGCGCCGACAGCCCCCTGTCACCGAGAGGCCGGCACCGGTGAACCCCATCCCAGAAGGGGAACAACCAACGGAAGGCTCGCTGATGGCTGCAGCGAACGACCCTACCCCCCGGGAAACCGCAGGAGACGCCGGGGGAGGCGAAACCGCAGGCAGAAGGCCTCAGAACCCAAAGCCGAGGGTGAAAACCCGCAAAACACCACGGGGGCAATTGCTCCCGTAAAAGTCAACCCCCGCCCAGTAGCCCCAAATGCGGTGCAAAAGGCGCAGGAAGCACCCAAGAAGACTGCAGCTTCAACCACGAGCGCGGACAAGGCCGCGATCATCGAGGCCGCTGTCGACGTGCTGCAGGAGGTGCTCATCGCTCTTCGCGCTGGCGAAGAGCCCATGAACATCGTCCGTACGGTCCTCGTGGTCATCACAAACCTGCTAGGGCACCGCTCACCCGACATCTGCGGCCTCACAGCTGCTCCCGTGAAGTCCGGGGGGTCGGTGATCGCATCAGTCGTCTCCCAGGAAGCGTGTCACTCGGAGCTGGACCTTCTCCGGGTAACCGGAGATTTCACCTGGCTCGGGTAGACTGCCCAGGGGGACGTGAAGCGCGATCCCGACCCCACTTAGCAAGAAGAACCCCGCTGGCTTCCCCACCATGCCGCCGCCGTCATCACCATAAGAAAAGGGCACATAGCCCAACCCAACCACCGGCCTGTGCCTACACAGGCTGAGAAGGAACGTCTCGCTCAGGGGGCACACGACTCAAAAAGCGATTCCGCCCATCCCTAGGCATGGGGGCGAAGACCAACGACACGCCGGATAGGTCGAGCGCTTCTCGCGCTGCGCCAGCCAAGGCGCCCGCGTCGCGTGCGAGCTCGAGCTCGGCTCCACAACCGAAACCGCGCGGTTCGCCCGCCGCGACTCCGCCGTTCGATACGGCGTCGACGTCGAAGGCGATACGGACGTCGGTTTCGAAGTACAGGACCGCGGCTTCCCCGCGTCAAGACACCAGCGAGTCACCAGCCCCGCGCGCGTAGGCTCACGCGCCTAGCGAGTACCTGGAGGGTTCACTCACTTCCATCGAGTCCTTTAGGGACTCGCCCAGGACGCCCGCAGCCCCGGACACGCCGGACCTGCGCCTATACGTGAAGCGTCGCACGAGGCCGACGCCCATGGAAACCGACCCATCGTGCCCCGGACCTGCGCGCCGCCCACCGACCCATCGTGCCCCGGACCTGCGCGCCGCCCCGACTCGGCCGAAAAAAAGGTCAAGTGTCCCAAGACGTGTTACTCAGACGCCGTCGCCAGTTGCATCGCAAGAAGACGGTTACCCCGCCGCCGCCGAAACTGCATCTGCAGTACCCGCAGCCAGCCAGGGGAAGAGGTACCCCCGATTATAGAGGAGGAGTTGCCACACTTCGCCCAGCACCTGCGGGAATTGAAAAGATCGGCCAACGTTACCGTACGGGAACGGGCTTCGATTCATCCCAAAAGACAGCGATGAATATAGGCTATTGCAGGCGTATTTTATAGCACTGGAGAGAATCAGCAAGAAAATCAATCCGCAGGAGGGAACCGCCTGGCACTCCTACTCACCCCCCTCGGATAGAGGAGTCAAGGTGGCCATTCGAGGGCTGCCGGTCAACGGCACACCAGAGGAGACACTGCAGCCATCACTGCCACCGCACGCATGCCTGCGTACGATGCGGCGGTGAACACGCTGCGCGGGGCTGCCCTCGGCCGCGGGAACAACCCGCCACCTGCGTAAACTGCAGTGGCGATTACCCCGCCAACCACTTCCGGTGCCCCGTCATCCGACGCGAGGCCCGGAATAAGAAGGCGGGCACAGTGGCCTTCACCGGAGGACCGCACAGCCGGCCTGCACCGGTGAACCCACAGCCTCTCGGGGAGTCAAAAAGGCGCGACGCTCATGGCGGAAGCGAACGCGCCCTCCACCCGAGGGGTAAACACCGCAGCCTCTTCCGGAGGGGGAAGAAGACGCCGAAGAAGAGGGGGCAGAAGAAACATGCCAGTTGAAACATGTTCGGAAGATTTAGAAATAATCAAGACCTTTTTGAAGAACTACATCAGTAATATCAATCGCAGATGGACAAGTGCTTCTAGTAATCAGAAGACTTTCATGAATAGACATGCTGCGTGGTTACAATAAAATATTAGTTGGCCAAATTGAACTACTGTTAATTTATCCGAGATTTTTCAAGCTTAAGATGAAGTTATCGAAAACATATCATCAGACAATACTTCTGTTGACATCGATACTACAGCAGTTGTGATTCCGTCAAAATCAAGTACAACAACTGTGGGCACATGTACCCTATTGGATCTGACAGACCAGAAGATTCTTCATATTACCGGTACCCAGATTGATTCGTCAACTGAAGGATTGAAGTTAATTAGTAATTGGGGTTTCGATGGAGCTTCTTCACAAAGCACCTACAAGCAAAGGAGTGAAGACGTAGACTTCAGTGATTCATCGATTTTCATGTCAAGTCTTGACCATCTTAAATTAGTTTGTAACAATAGCACCATATTGGAAAACCCAACACCTTCAACACATATTGCAGGCCCATTAAGTTCGAGTTTTGTAAAGAGACAGCAGTAATACATCAAGCAAGAAGCTGCATTGAAGGAAGAAATAAAAAAGCGGCCAAGTGTGAGTCGGACTCGGCCATGAAGGGTTCCGTAGCAGCAAGTAACATAATAATGTTTTTTTTTAAATTTTTATATTTGAGTTGATTGATTGAAAGGTAAATTGTGGTTTACGATTTATGACGTATTAAAAAAAACTACTTACTAGTTCTCGTTCAGACCAATTTTCGGTGGAAGTTTACATGGTAATGTCCATGATATATTTTTTTACTTTTATCATTCTCTTATTTTAGAAGTTACAGGTGGGGAGGGAGGGGGGGGGGGACATTTTACCACTTTGGAAGTGTCTCTCTTGCAAACTATTCAATTTAGAAAAAAAATGATATTAGAAACCTCAATATCATTTTTTGAAGACCTATCCATAGATCACACACACGTATGTGACGTATGGGTTCGATGTAAAAAAAATTTTTGAGTTTCAGTTCTAAGTATGGGGAAACCCTCAAAATTTAATGTTTTTTCTATTTTTGTGTGGAAATCTTAATGCGGTACATCTTAATACACTTCTACACACAGAATCTACTTACCAAGTTTCAACAGCATAGTTCTTATAGTTTCGGAAAAAAGTGGCTGTGACATACGGACGGACAGACAGACAGACATGACGAATCTATAAAGGTTCAGTTTTTTGCCTTTTGGCAACAGAACCCTAAAAACATCTATTCTACAAAATGGGCCGGGCTAATTAGTCACGAGCTTCATATGACAATGATCGACGAAAAAGTGGCCACTATTATAACGGATACTTCGTCTGCATCTGTCTGCAATATTTGCCGTCAAGAACAAGCTGTCAGAAGTATTTTCAAGACCTGTTCGAGAAGATGTTTATAAATATTGACTTTCTACTCTTCATATGTGGATTCGTTGTATGTAGTGTATTCTACACATATCTTACAACATGGACTGCACGACGTAAAGCAAATAAAAGCTGCGAAGAAACATTTGACACAAGAAGAAATCAAACAGCAAATGGGAATACTTGTGGATTTTATAAAGTAAGGCATTGGAACCACAAACGACGGAAACACAGCCAGAAGGTTTTTTAGAGATTATGAGAAATCTGCCGAAATAACCAATATTGCCAGAAGCCTACTGAAGCATTTTGAGGTTATTCTTCAACGATTTCATCAGGATGTGCCATAGATATTGAAAAATTCAGGACTTATTGCAGACAAACAGCTGAGATCTTTGTTCATCTATACCCATGGTTTTATATGCCCGCAAGGGTGCAAAAAATTTGTCATCACTTTGGCCGCCTACCAATTGGCATTCTCTTTCCGAAGAAGCGGGAGAAGCAAGAAATAAATAATTTCGAAGAGTTTGTGAATATCACACAAGAAAATTTAACAGGATGAAGACCAACGAGGACTTGCTCCATAATTTTTTCATTAGTTCTGACCCATATTCGACCAAAATAGAGCAACTCAAAGCAATTCGATTTTTTTCCAGATGTTAAAGAGCTTTTGTTGTTGCCTGCCTGTTGTTAGTAGTAGTAGTTGAGTTGTAGTCCTTTTCAGGACTTCAGAAAAAGCCCTTTTCAGGGCTACATCTATTTCTAATTATTTCTTTTAAGATGAGTCATGCTAGTAGTATAAGTAACGTATAAGTAGTGTAAGTAACAATATCAACCAAGATTTATCAATAGGAAATATCAAAAGATGATTATTAAAAAAATAAAATAAGCAAAAATGCTTATTTTATTACATCACGCTTTATATTTCCCGAAGGGTTCGGCATTTCGCCAGTCATGGAAATAATAATAATAGGGGGCGAGCCTAATACACGGATGGGGCGCGCGGGGGGCTTGTTTTATTAAAAGTGATATTTTTGATTAATTTCAATTGAAAAATTCGTTAATAATATTAAGATAATTCAACACTAAAATTTTAAACCTTAAAGCATCGTAGGCGTCAAGGCCGTAGGGATTCGCAAGCAATTTGAGCCATCCAGCGGGGGCGGCTATGTCGGGCTTGAACTGACTAAAACCGCACGCCGTCTCGGGTCTTAAAACGACTATAAATTCGGTGTCTATTATACAGATACACATTTTTACCAAAATAACTTACCCCACAACGCTGCGCAGAGGATTTCCGAGTTAAATCTTTTCTTATATTTGCGTATTTCGGGCGTATCGGAAGATAGATCGTGTCCGGTAGGTGTGACATTGACGTTGACGTGGCTTTCGCGCCGGGAAGCGTTTCCACCAGAGCCGGCAGTACCGCCGCTGCCGGTCGAGCCCGCACCAAATCCAAACGTGAGGAATGAACGCTGCTTCTGTTGAAGGAACTGTTGTTGGGAGCCCACAGACGAGTTTGAAGGGGAATGCTGTAACGGATGGGGGGAGGATACGCTCGAAATAAACGACTTGGAGGGCGTGGACTGGACGGAGGACGAGGGCGGGTGGTGGTGGTGGTGGGACAAGGGCGTCCCTCCGGCAATAGCTTGCCTATACTGTAACGGAAAATACATCATATATTAATTTACTTCGTCTCCTAAAAAGTAAAAATTGCATTCATATATTTTTGCAGCCAGTTCAGCCTCATTATCAACCATTGGCATTAATATATGATTGGTTAGTCAAATAAGTCCATCTCCCATTGATTAGTTGTCATTTTAAATATAGTTGGAAAGTTATTAGCTTGATGGCTATTATCTACATTTATGATTGTAACATAAAATGTGATAATGGTACGTGAATTGGCAGCAAGTATGAACTCGCTGTGAGCGCATGTGAATAAGTTATAATGCTTTCTTTGAATAGCCATGGGATAAATATCTACACATTTTTAAGATACTAGTGACGCCCCGCAGTTTGTTTTTCGGGATATAAGTATTAATAAAATCCCATTAGTTGTGCCAACTTTTAAGGTGATAACAGTGTTGGAGTATAAGAAACAGCTATTTTTATATATAGGTAGTTAAACTTCGAATTTAATAAGGAATGGTACCTTATTAAATTCGAAATTCTATGAATCCTATTAAAATGCAAGATATACAATTGCATTAATATTTAACAATTAGTGACCGTGATATTATAGAGAACACTGGTGTTAGCCTCACGTGTTGAGCTGTATAGCAATTCATTGAGAACCCGTAAGACCCTTGCTCCAAATTACAACTGTTATTAAGCTGTCCTTAGTAAGTTGGACTACTTTAAAGCTATGATAATATCGATCTGCATTCGATGATCAAAAAACATTTTGATATATAATGAAAGCGTATCTAGAAAATGCATAAATACAAAGAAGAAGTGAGATATAGTTCTAACTTTCAACAAACAACATTCTATGAGAACCTTCAAGCATTTCCTCTTGCATCAATTCGTTTCGTACTTACGCAGTGGTAACAGGTGTCTGCAAACCGGTCGCGCAGTGGCTCCAGGATGTTTGCATGATTGACAACCATTATCACATTAATACGATAAACCAAAAGCTTAGACACCACACAATCATGAATGACCTCAACAGGAGCTTCCAACGTAAACCCATCATTATTTTATTAAACACACCTCTATCATAAATCATAATACTTTGTGGTTTATCTGATTTTGTTGCAATAATGGTTCAGATACTATAGCAAATTAAAATAGATTAATACATAATGGCAAAATAGGTATAATATATGAAGCAGCGCTGAGTTGGAAGCACCTGAGATACTTCCTATTACGAACACATTATGGCATATTGCTAGAGATTCCATGTGAAATTAGCCCTTTTAAGCATATTTACGATGAAAATGACAATTTTAAATTAATCATATTTCATTTTATACATAGTACCGAATTATGTGGTGATTAAAAACAATTATTTTTGAATAATATCAATAGCCACCAGTGTGTCATTAAAAAGCAAACGGGGCTACTTGTATGAATTGGGCAGTTTTGATAATGCGTAATTAACTTTAAGTTCAAATGAAATGTGTCCCAAATTATTTCCTGTATAAGGGTGGGCATAAGGTAACGACATTTGTGCATCAACTTACCTCTTCGCTAGTGGATTTGTCGTGACGCGGTGGTGTAGTCGGTTGTCCAGCCTGACTTAGCAGGTCAGGTAGTACTGAGCTAGTCCGGGATCCACTGCCTTCATTCGCACCGCTCGATCGACCCTAAACCCAATTCAACATTATATTCTGGAATATGACTGATATTTTTACTCTTTTTCACTAATTAATAACATAATATAAAGTAAAGAAACAGTACTTGATAACACAAAATGTAAGTTAATTATAAGTACTATATTATACAATATATTTACTTGATATTATCAAATACCATAAATTTACATTTATTGGATTCATTTTTATAAATACTGAAACAAAAGATATTTTACAAATCAGTTTCATATAACACTATGATTACTAAACCTATGTTATTGTTCTCTTTATTCAAACTGAGACAAAGTTTTGTAAATGTATAGCAATATTAATAATATGACATTAACAGAGCTCGACATACACTGCAGCCAAAACATGCAATAGTAAAACACATTCACAAATTGATGATTGTTTCTTGTCAGCTTCTGTGACATTTCGTTAGGCAGCATTCCTAATATGGTTAAATTTCGAGTGTTGATGGCATAAGTAGATATCGTGTAGGTATATATTTTGCATTTGTTGATTTCTTGGCAGGAAGACGGTATTCGCGTACGGATGATTTTTAAGGAGTTCAGTTAGTTTAAGTTATGAGTTGCAGTGTGGTGTTAGGTGATAAAGCTGTTAGCAGATATAACTTCTACGATATAGACTCGGCAACTTTGTTAATAATGCTTACTACCGAGTGATATTTTCTGCCTTTCCAATACAGTATATGTACCAAAACTAGAATAATTATAACCACTAGAAAATAATTATCACGCCAAAGTGTAAGACGTGTGAGCAATATTTAAAACCATATTTTTCTTACATAATACATAATATGCGAAGTAGATAATTTTAGTAGTATAAACGTAACAAACAGGAGCATTAAAACGATTCCCATACATTCAAGTAATTGTTATTAAAAGAACCAAAACCACTACAGACTAAATACAAAACATACATCTTTATAAAGCGTCCATACTGATTCAAATGTTAGTGAAAACCATGTTAGACAACCAAACCCTCATACCATTATGAAATTATAAAATATTAATCAAACTATCCTGAGCTGAGAGCAATTTACCTTTTCCTGAACGAGTACCGCTTCCTGCCCACAACTTGCCAATAGCTCTGTATGCCGATTATATTGAGAATTCCTCCGGAATACTATATCAGATTCAGTCTTTTCTCTGCGTGGTTTCACGACAGTAGATTCAGTTAGATTTTTCGAATTGAATTTATTCTCAAATGTATCCGCTGTCAGGTCAGGTGTCTCAGCTTTTTCAAACGATGTGCTACTTGTGAAGCAGATGCTAGTAGCTGGCGAGTCGCTGTTTATACTGCTTTGTCGACTTGGTCCATTGTTGTCACTGTCTTGTCTAATCAAAGCGGCGACATTCTTTAATGCATCTATCGGATTACTAGCTATAATCTTTCTGTCGGGAGTTCTTTTTTCACCCTTTCTTGAGTCTGCTTGAGCCCGTAATTTTAAACTGTCATTAGTCTTGATAAAATCTGTTAATATTGGCTCTCCTGCTGACGGTTTACTAACTTGCTTGCGAGAATTGTTAAAAATTCCACTAGATCGTAACTGCTTGTTTACTCCTACTGGACTTTCATGCTTAGGAAAGTATATAGCAGAGTGCCGAGTACTTGGCAGTGGGAAAAGATCGGAATTTTCTCTTCTGAATCCTCTAAAGAAACGGTTTGAAGAATTAGATTCCGTATCGGACTCTTTTTGGCTGTTCTTGAGAATGTCTGATAACTTATCCTGTGTTGATGTTTCAAAGGGTTTTTGAAACAACTGTTTATGTCTAGAAGGAGGAGTAGAAATAGCCTTATATTTCGACCAAGCATCTTCCATTTCTAAGCGAGATTGTCGTTGTAATTGCGCACGCTTCGGATCACTATCTTTTGGTGAATAATTTTTTCCTTCTTTAGATTCAGCATTCTTCGACGGAAAAAAGCGAGCAAAGTCCCAATCTTTCAGCAAAACAGCTTCATCGACGTCAGACTGCCTCTTATCGCTTTCGGTATTTTCTCTCTGATGTTTGTCAAACATGCCCGATACAAAAAGTACATATAAATAATAGAAATACAATAGGGGCTAGCACAGATGCTCACCAATCTTACTTTGGCGTGAAAAAACATTCACGTATTATAAATCTTTTTAAAAAAGAAATTCGGTAAGTTTCCGCTTTGATAAGCCACACATATTATAGCACGTATTAATGCCACACATATTATCCCATATGTAACAAAACAGCTATTTAATATAACTGTACCTGTCCCTAAATAGCTTAGGGTAGATCCTGCGTAGCAGTTTTGTTGCAATTGGAAACAAATTTATCAAAAAAAAATGCGATGTCATAGAAGCATTGACATTGCTTGGCTCGTGTAAGATGGCCATCGGATAAGATCGATCTTGAAAAATGTAAGGATGGTTTTAGTTATAATCAATAATGATGAGATGTGTAAGCATAATTATTAACATGTATTTCTAAGCTTATATAGCCCTAAGTCTAGTCGACAAGTTCTAAATGGTCTAAAATAGAGATACAGGTCTTAAAATGATGTATGTTACCTCATTGGATTCGGAATGACGCCTAGAAAAATGTGCCAAAAACTTGTGTTGGCACCTAAACAATTGCAAAAGCTTTAGGCAATTGAAATTTATAGACTATTTAAAATATTAACAATAGCAGTATCTCTATTTTATCAACGTGTCGCAGGTACTCGCTTTTGAACGACCTCCGTCCTCCATGAGCGCAGGCCTGGGGGTGACAGGTGGAGCCGCCTGTCACCCTAGCAGAAACAGGCCGGGGCGGCGGGGCGAAGAGCGCTCTTCCCCCGAACCGGGGCAAGACGGGAACACCGTGGTTCCCAAACCCGAGGGGGCCTTCTCAAAACCGGAGATGGCCCTGGGTCATCTGGGGTGCGAGGGACATGCCTTATGGGCCACCTTACACCCCGGCGTCTGAACACCCGAGGCGGCGTGCGGTTTTACTCGGTTCAAGTCCGACATAACCTCCCTCGCTGTCCGGCGGGGGTGTATCCGAAGGGATTTCCGCACGAAAAAAAAAAGGTACTCGCTTTTGACGCCGCGCGCGCAAGGGGAGTTTTTTATTGGAAACTTCCTCCTCTATGAGAATCTTTTTTTGAAATTTCTTAAATATTTTTTCATTTCATAAGTTTATTAAATATTAGCCAAAAAGGTAATGCCTATTTTTTCTTTAATTGTTTATGTTTCGTTTATGGGCTAATACATTTTTTCGGCACATTTTCCTAGGCGTCATTCCGAATCCAATGATGTGACACATAATTTTAAGACCTGTATCTCTACTTTAGACTATTTTGAACTTGTAGAGTGGACTATAAGTAAGACGTATTTTAATTACAAGCGATATCATGGACGGCAGCCGACATGTCGGATGTTGTCATTGTCATGGCATTTTTTTTATATCATTAAATTTGATTTACGACACTACGGTCGAAATAATCTAAAAATTGCATTTTGACACCTGGGTTTGACAGAAGATAGACAAAGAACGTAAACCTTGCACGATTCGAACGAAAATAAAACAATGTTTAAATTAGAAGTTATTACTTTAACAATTTTTAAATGTGTAAATAATGTATAATGTTGAGTTGAAGGAATGTAATGCGACATATTTCAGTTATAATTTCCACAATTAATTTAAAATATAACGGGATTCAATAAAATTTTTAAGCATTTTGTATGCTTACTTTTTTCTAAAGATTTAGATCCTTAAGACGTAATAATGTATCGGAGAATTTCGAATATCTGGGACGTGTCTAGGTGGCTCAGTTGGTCAGAACATTCCCCCTGTAAGGGACTGGTCGCGGGTTCAAGTCCCGTCCTAGATGTTCTCTTTTTCCGATCTAAATCTTTATAACGGGATTTTTTATTTCTGTGAGACGTCCTAAAAAGGTTACGTTCTACTATTATCATTATGGAATTTTAGTATTGTTCCATTTTAATTCGTTACGGTGATAAAGATTAATCGGTTCATATGACAAATCGTAAATTAGCTAGGGAATTGCTAACCTACGAGTGTTCTTATGGCTTAGAGTATAGCTCAGTTCATTCCAAATCCATTCGTATACGATACACACGCAATTTTATTTACGTTAATGTTATTAAAATAAGGCTGGAAGCGGTGCGCACCCGACAGCTCCTTAAGGCGCCGGCGGGGTTTGACGGAGGCAAATCTGCAATCGGTTATTCCCACAATCGATTTGTAGACAACCAACACTCAGCGACAGCTGTCAAAATGCATTTCTTATATTATTTCAACTGTAGCGATATCGCTTATAGAATGTTTATTGTCTTTGGTGTGGCATACGTGTATGTGAATGAGGGTCGAGTATTGGGTCAGTTCGTTAGTCCGGCATAGCATTCTACTGAACTTGGCGTTGTCAGCCACACACATTGACGTGACAAATAGTGTCTTTAGGTTTATTTGCCGTCGATACCATGAGGTGTCATGGCGTGAACTTACCCTCTTCATAACGAGGGTGCGGTCGGCGTGCGTGTCGTCGTCATCGGGTGTGGGGGGCAACGGGCGAGTGGGTGCTCCGCCCGAGCCGCCACCGCCACCGTCCTCCGAAACCGCACTCAGCCCCGGCCTGTAGCAGAACTCGGGACTGACAAGCCAAATCGAAACGAACGGGACGGAAAGGTCAAATGAATAATTGGATCAACGGAAAATAAAAATGTGTTTGCAAATAAGAAGAAAAAGAATACAGCCGTGATTAGTTGTTTTTTTATACATAATTATGAATAATAAAATAAAACTAATATGATAAATATGATGAGTACTAAGAATACATTTTAGTTAATGAAAATAGAAAATACTTGATACATTTCGGCAGTAATCAACCCATGTCAAAGCCTGTTTTTTATTTTCAGCCATTCGCAATGTAAAAGGTATAGGCATTCAGATGTGTGATGAGATAAGTGCTGTCACATCACAAGGACAGGAGCTGCAGTTATACTGTTTCTTATGTACTTGTTTTTAAACTTAGATTCAATGAAAATCTAATAATCCTAGTCAGTATCAAGCGTATGTTATATGCCGAATACTCCAACGAATACGATAATTTTTTTTTTTTTTTTTTTTATCAACGATAATCATAACGAATCCCTTAGATTTAAAGAAATGCAATTTCTACACGTGTGTCTCGTAAATTCGTATTCTGTAATTCCCCGCGGTCCAAATGGCAGATTGGATTTTAAAATGCGACACAACATGCTGTTTTGACAGGAACAAAATACATTTGCAGGAAAGCGGACCCTGGGCTCGGAGGTGTAGCTACGGATGCAATCGAGACACAACGCTTAGATGCTGACGATGATATCAAGTATTTTTATACATTATTTCAAAAGTTTCTGATAATCGACGATTATTGTGGTTCGTTATCGCAATCCTTAGGTATAGCTTAGTGGGGTGTGTGTTGGGTAGTAGGGTGTGTGTTGGGTAACCTCCTCGAGTGTTGCTCCGATTCCGATCCCGCTGCAGTCCGGGGGGAACGGAATCGGAGCGGCCGGTACACCCTGGGCGGCGGTCAATGGCTTCCCCTTCGCCCCTTCATAGGGTTGGCAATGATCGTCGGCCAATACCCAACGTGGCGGGAACACGTCGCTCTCCGTGCTCCTCTGCTTTCGGAGGGGACGGGGTGAGCGATGCTGTTGGTGGTGAGATAGCCCAGGGTCAGCCGGGGTGCGAGGGATATGCTCTATGGGTAACCTTACACCCCGGCGTCTGAAGACCCGAGACGGCGTGCGGTTTTAGTCGGTGCAAGACCGACATAACCGCCCCCGCTGGCCGGCGGGGGGGTATCCGAAGGGATTTCCGCACGATAAAAAAAAAAAAAAAAGGTATAGCTTAGTTATTATTATCATTTGCCTAATTTATAATGTTTTATATTTTACTCAGAGATAGATAGATATAGACAGAATACTGTAAGAGAACAACTTAACTAGTGATGTGCCGGCTCGTCTCAAAAGTATATCAGCCATACAGATCCGAATACGTACGTTCTACTGAAAGCAATTTATCATACTACTGAGTTTACCCATAATTTGTGGCAAAATTTCAAGTAATTTGCACTTACAGAGGTTTTGGCGGGTCGCTCGCCAGCAGGGTACCGTCATTACGCACACGTCCACCACTCTCCTCGGCATCAGAATCAGTGTCAGAATCGTCAAAAGCTGGATCTGGTTGACTTCGCTCTACTGGCGGACCTAAACAAAATCAGATTAAATCAAGGTATTAAAATCAGATTAAATTAAGGTTATATTTGGAATAAAAGTAGGCTTATTAGAATCCAGACCTTGTCCATTAGTGGGAGCCCGAGGTGGTCGGTTAGGAGGTTCATTACCAGAAACGACTCCAAGTTCGTTGAGTTGTGCAGCCAACCTGTCCAAGTCCTGCCGAATGACAAAAGATAAAATGATACAATAAAATACACACATAGGTAACACACTACAATATAATATATATGTAACTAAATGCAACAAAAATAGCCTACCTCTGGCCTTCGCGGAGGAAGCTGCAGTTGCAGTTTAAATCGGATGTGCAAACAAAGTTAACAGCGTGACATGAAAATAAAAACAAAAAGCTAATAAAATAAAGTTACAATATATCACAATTGTATTATAATTTATATTTTTAGCAGCTCAATTAATGTTAATATATATATACATATATAGGGCGTCACACGGATAGGCCACGTTGAGGGAAAGTATCTTTAATAATGTAGATAGACAATTTTACTGAAAGAGACTTCATTTTGATTTTAAAAACATTTTAAACTGCGTCATAGATTTTCTACAACTCGATCGCCACACCTGATAATATTTAGCAATTCGAGAAATCCTGTATTTTTTTGGTATTAGTCGATAGGGCTCATCATAAAGATCAAATCCTCTAACAAACATGGTAAATTTAATAAAAGAAAATTCATTAAAACTGTACTTTTATATATATAGCGGCGATAGCCCAGTGGCGTACGTAACGGACTGCTGAGACGATGTCTCGAGTTCGATCCCCAGTCGCCCCGGGCACACACCTCTGACTTTTCGTAATTATGTGTGTATTAATAAATGTTAATTATCGTTCGCTTAATATTGTGCCCGGTAGATGGCAATAGGCTCGCCCCCTATTACATTGGGACCTTAACATGACTGGCGAATCGTGGGTGTGTAATATACCTCTGCCTACCCCTTCGGGGATACAGGCGTGAAGTAATGTTATGTTATGTACTTATAAAACATTGATCCCAAATTGTTATTTATTTTCGTTAATAACTTTATTATATTTGATTCTACAACTAAAAAATACTAACAAAGGTGTACAAAAATTAATTTGCGTTTCCTGATTTTTGTACGCAAAGCTTAAATGTAACATTTCAATGGACTAAAATGACGTTAAAGATTGGTAAATTAGTAAAGTATTTGTCCTATTGAATTTAAAAGTTTTCATTTAATTGATTTCCTTTTATTTAATTTACCATATTTGAGAGATAAGATCCTCATGATTGACTCTTTTGTTGCCATTAATTTACCGGATGTAATTTTTAGGGTTCCGTTGCCAAATGGCAAAAACCGGAACCCTTATAGATTCGTCATGTCTGTCTGTCTGTCAGTCCGTATATCACAGCCACTGTTTTCCAAAACTATACGAACTATGCTGTTGAAACTTGGTAAGTAGATGTATTCTGTGAGCGTAGTAATATAAGTTTTTTCTAAACTGAAGTTTGCGCGAGAGACAAAGTGGTAAAATGTGTCCCTCGCCTTTTTTTTAGGCGTGTGGAAACCCCCACGGGCTTCACCCCATCGGTGCCGACGATGGGGTGGGTGTGTTGGAATCGGATCGACTAAAACCACACGGTGTCGTCCCCAAGTGTCCATTACCGGGCACCCCGGGTTAAGCCCTCGAAAGGATAACCCCAGGATTACAGGCGGACTTTGGCCGCCACCGCGGCCTCGCCTGGTGGGGTCGGGTTTCATCTCGCGTCGGTGAGTTGGCAGGCGTGTGTGGACACACACGACACGCTTCCGCCACGGCCTGCTTCTGTAAGGACGGCGAGTCGGCCAACTGCCGTCCTCAGGCCCCGATCATGGAGGTCGGTAGTCTCGGGCGTAGACGAGTCTGCGGCGTCCTCGCCGCAGACTGCGGAACTCGGGGGGCAGGGTTCTCTCCCGCTCCCTCTCCACCGTCTCTTTCGCGCGCATTACCTGCTCGCAGAAAGAGGCGGCGGCGTGCCACTTGCTCCCGTCGGCCACGGCCCTCACCATGGTCTCCAACGAGAGAACGTCCACGCCCAGGACCGCAATGAGATCCCGGCGTTGACTCGCCCACGCAGGGCGCTCCACCAACGCGTGGAGCACCGTGTCTTCGCGAGGGTCCTCGCAGTGCTGGCACTGCGGCTTTGTCTCTCGGTGGATGCGCCATAGATACTTACCGCAGCACCCGTGTTCGGTAAATATCTGGCACATCCGGTAGGAGAGGTCACCGTGGTGCCTCTCCAACCACTCCTTCATGATTGGCATGCGCGAGAGACACTTCCAAAGTGGTAAAATGTGCCCCCCCCCCCCCTGTAACGTCTAAAATAAGAGTGATAAAACTAAAAAAAATATGTGATGTACATTACCATATAAACTTCCACCGAAAATTGGTTTGAAGGAGATCTAGTAAGTAGTAGTAGTAGTAGTTTTTTAATACGTCATAAATCGTAAACCGCAATTTACCTTTCATCCAATCAACTCAAATATAAAAATTTTGCTGCTACTGAACCCTTCATGGGCGAGTCCGACTCGCACTTGGCCGGTTTTTTCAGATTTTCAGCCGGTTCGATTACAAAGAGTGGCAATACAATTTTAGAAAATCTTTGCATGCAGTTTAAATTACTTTATAATTCATAATGGTCTTTTTTCAGTAAAATTCTATCTTTATTATTTAAGATACTTTTCCTCCATGTGGTATAGCCATGGGACGCTCTGTATATAAAATTTTTAAGTTGGTTTGTGTACGCTTCAAAACTTAAAAGCTCAAATTTTGACACGATATAGGTACCTATGACTAGATGAAGACAGAATTTTATTATATGGCGCCGGTATATGGCGCTGCGTTCGGGTATTAAGAATATTTTTGGGCGACTCGATTACGCATGTTCCTCTGATTTGCAGAGAAATGGAGATATGGAGAAACAGGAGCAGACGTTTTTGCTGTCTGCGAATTTATTCAAAGTTTTATGATCCGCAAGTTCGTTCGCTCGTTAAATAAGAGTATTAAAAAAGGTCACGAAACTAACAATTATTAATTTTAAAATAAACAGTGCCCAAAGACAATAGATATTTGATGCACGAATAGTTCAACTATATCCCTCGTTATTCGGCTTGTGTCAATTGCATAGCAAACACTTACCATAAATCATAAGCTTAACCTTACGACATATACCTTGTAATAAACTTAATATAAATCGTAACAGATAAGATTTTTAGGAGTATGATCATAATAAAACTATAGTACACACATCAAAAAAGTCTTAGGAACATGCTTAATTTTACATATTCTGCAAATTATATTGGTAAATTTTTCCACTTTTTTACCATAGGTGGCTGCCCACCTATGGTAAAAAAGTGCATGTAATGTACATGTAACCTGTTTGATGAAGAAGTTTCCGTCTTGGCAGCGTTTAGCACTAGACCATTATCGTGAAACCATTTGTTTAATTTATCAAAGTCTTGTTGCATTTTTAAGAACGCTGTTGAGACATCATGATCTGCGATGATTAAACAGGTATCGTCAGCATATTGGTATGAATTGCTGATGACATTATTCATATCATTGACATAGGCAATAGAATGAAGAGGACCGAGTACAGATCCTAACGCTGTACCAACATTGACCCTAACGGTTTTACTTAAGGTATAATTTACATTGACAGAGTATGACGTATCCCGGAGATAGTTTTCACAACATTTAAGCAAAGGTCCACGGACGCCAGAGTTGTCAAGCTTTTTTACTAGCTTCGTGTGATTCAGTGTCGAATGCGCGTGAAAAATCAATGAAAAGCGCTAAACCATGTTTTCACGAATTTAAGGACGTATTTATTTCATCTGTAAATTTAGTCAACAATGTGGTATATAGTGCTCTTATTACGTTGAAAGCCAAATTGATTACTACAGATAATACTGTTGTCTTTGTAGAAGGTATGTATTTGTTCAGTGAAGAACTTCTCCACAATCTTATTAATAGTTGACAGTAATGTAATAGGGCGGTAATTTGACATGTCGTCATATTTGCCTTTTTAGGGTTCCGTTACCAAATGGCAAAACACCCTTATAGATTCGTCATGTCTGTCTGTCTGTCCGTCAGTATGTCACCACTTTTTTCCGAAACTATAAGAACTATGCTTTTGAAAACTGGTAAGTAGATGTATTCTGTGAACCGCATTAAGATTTTGACACAAAAAAAAAACAATAAATTTTGGGGTCCCCATACTTAGAACTGAAACCCAATTTTTTTTATTTCATCGAACCCATACGTGTTTGGTATGTATGGATACGTCTTCAAAAATGATATTGAGGTTTCTAATATCATTTTTTTTCTAAACTTAATAGTTTGCGCGAGAGACACTTCCAAAGTGGTAAAATGTGTGTCAGTGTCAGGGGGGGGGGGGGGGTCATGTAAACTTCCAATGAGAATTGGTTTGAACGAGATCTAGTAAGTAGTTTTTTTTAATACGTCATAAATCGTAAACCGCAATTTACCTTTCATTCAATCAACTGAAATATAGAAATTAAAAAAAAACATTATTATGTTACTTGCTGCTACGGAACCCTTAATGGGCGAGTCCGACTCGCACTTGGCCGCTTTTTATATACTGGGCGAACACAGCCACACTTCAGCTCCTGCGGATGCTTTCCCGTTGCGAGACTGGTATTAATAAGATTAGCAATAGGTATAGAAATGTTTTGGCTGATATTTTTAATATCCAGAACTTTGATCTTGTCTTTCCCAGGTGATTTAAAAGTAGCGAGTTTATTTATAATTTGGTTTATCTTGTATGGCGTTGCTTTTTTAACTAACATGCTGACTTCAGCGTTTTGAAAGTAGTCATTTTCGTCGAGAAGAGGTATGTTGCACTTAGGTAGTAATGTGTTAACTGAGCTTTGAAATTCGTTAGGAAACCTTATTGGCTATTTCATAGGAGGAAAGATTATGATCGCTAAATGCCTTTGAGATTATTTCATCGATTGTGGGTTTGACCCTTCCGCAAATGGAGTTAATTAATTGCCAAAGTTTTTTATGATTAGTATAGTTTTGCCTAATGATATTTTTATTGTAATTGTTTCTATAGTATTCAATTGTTTTATGAACTTTGTTGCGCAATTTGTTATATTGCAGTCTTAGGCAACTATTATTGGGGTCCGATCTCCATAGTGCAAACAGTTTGTCTCTGATTTCACATATGTTAGTAATATTCTGATTAATCCAGGGTTGCTTAAAACACGTGAGCTTGTGAGTGTTATTAGTATGGAGAGATTTGTTGCCAGCACTATGAAAACTATCTTTGATAAATTTATATATTAGGTTAGGAGAGTTCATACAATCGGTGAGATACCAATTTGTACTATTCTTTTTGCAAAATACTGCTGTCATAAAAATATTGCTTAGTTTTTTTATGAGCACCCTGTATACGCTTTTGCACATCATTAGATGCGCAAGCGAGCAGTGTGATGCAGTGATCCGCTAGAACGGTATTGATAGCCGCCGTGTACGCATTGCACTTATTATATTTTTCACGTAGCATGGGTACGGTGACATTTGACTAATTCCATTTCATGCATGATTCATTTCGAAACAATTTACCTAACGCGGAATACAGGAAACAACACTTAATACGAAGATAAAAAGAAAACTGTTTTATTTTGCATTTTTAACTTAAAACTATTTTTATTTCTCCGTAATTATTTAAACTTTAAATATAAACATTCCAAATACATAATTCTTGATGCGTGAATCGGAACAGGTTGCGTTAGAGATTGACATAGTAAAATCGTTATAATCGATAAATTGTCGAATAAAGTATCATAAATCGTTAGTTGTATTTTTAACTAAAATACGATTATAAAATATAATTATGTAATAATAAACTTTAAACAAAGCATTTTTGTCTTTGAGGAGCTTTATTATAATATAGCAACACTGCTTAAGCATGAGCTGGCAGCCATCTTGTTATATCAACTCAGTACGAGTGCGTCTGCCTTGTATGCGGTCTGTTTTCTTTGTTTTGAGCTTGCGTGGTGTTTTTGTTACTTGTTTTTGTTATTGACTATCGTTGTGGTTTGTTGTTTTCGTTACCGTTTTTTGTTATTGACTTTTGTTTTGTTGTTTTTTTTTGGCAAAATGCCAAAAAGAACGAAAAAGACTGCTTGGTAGTCAAGCCCGTGAATTTGTAGTTCGATTGCGGGATTACTTTGAGCGGGAACGTGAGAATGGCGGAACGCTATTGCCTGTGTCCAACGTTTTGGATCGAGTGGCAGATGCGTTAGACATTGGGCGGAACACGGTTTCTCGAATCACTCGAGAAAAATATGGTGCTCACGATACAGAAGAAAATAAGTTGTCCACCCCTAATAAAAAGCGAACCAAAAAGGCATCTGTAACAGATGTAGACAGTTTTGCGGCCGATGCTATACGGAGCCACATTTATAACTATTACCAGAATAAAGAATTACCGACGCTTCTAAAGCTGGTCAAGTCTTTAAAAGATGCTGATTTGTTTACTGGAAGTCCTACATCCTTGTGGCGCGTATTGAAGGACATTGGTTTCCAATTCAAAAAAGTAAACAAAAGAAAAATTGTCATGGAGGGGGGTCTTTTTGAAAAAGGCTAAAGCGATTACCGATTGGAGCAATGTCGTCTTCCTGGATGAAACTTGGCTGAATGCCAATCATACGGTCGGTAAAATGTGGACTGACGATACACCTCATGCCTCGACCAAAGTGCCAGAAGGAAAAGGGGAGAGATTAGATTATTTGTCACGCAGGCACATCGAAAGGATTTGTAGAAAATGGGCTACTTGCTTTTAAATCGAAAAAGACGGGAGAATATCACGAAGATATGAATGCGGAAGTATTCACGGAGTGGTTTCAAAATATGCTTAGCAATTTAGAAGAACCCAGCACAATTATTATGGACAATGCCCCATATCACTCCGTGCAATTGAACAAACCGCCGACTTCTTCCAATAAGAAGAGCGAGTTGATCGAGTGGCTCCAAGCCAATAATGTGGAAGCCGATGAGACGAAATTAAAGGTGGAGCTAGTGAAGCTCGTAAAAATGCACAAGCCCCAAACGACATACAAATTAGATATGATGGCAAACGAATATGGTCACGAAGTCCTGAGGCTTCCACCGTACCACTGTCAGTACAATGCCATTGAATTAATTTGGGCCCAAATCAAAGGTAACTTGTTTAACCATAGTCTATTTACATACTGACAAAAATATGATTATGTTTATTACTTGAATTCTATGACTCAATTTGTTTTTATCTTGTTTCAGGATACGCTGCACGAAAAAATACAGCTCCGCCTTTTACAGCCACAAAAATGATGGGGTTATTGAAAGAGGGATGCAAAAATGTCACTGGCGATGACTGGAAGAAAGTAGTGGAGAAAACCAAAAATCTAATCTTACATGACTGGGAGCGAGACATTAGAATAGACTGCATAATTGATTCCCAAATAATTATTCACGTCGACGAGTCAGATGACGATGATGATGATGATGATGATGAAGATGATGAACATGTTTGATTTTTAATAAATAATTAAACAGGTTATCAATTTTGTTTTACTTTTTTTCTTCAAAATTATTAGTTAATAGAATCGATTTCTTCTTCATTAATAAATGATCTCGATAAGATATATAATCGATTTTATTTCATGCGATTTTATCTTGACTACATCTCTAGTAACTTCAAATCCCAAACGTCACCGTACCCATGCTATGTGAAAAATATTGTAGTTAGCCTTGTAAAAATGTGGTCTATACGTGAATTTGTTACTAAATTCGCTCTTACATCAATTCGGGTATAAACTGAGATTCCACACAGAAATTCATTGTTCCAGAGTTCATTCGTGAATGAATCCCCTATAGAAGAATACTTTTTGAGATGAGAGTGATGAGAATGTTAAAATCACCAAGCATAATCATATCAGTGCCATTAGATTTGTTTAGGAGTTTGGACAGCTCAGTGACAAACATTGTTTTATTAGTGGATGGCGGTCTATAAACTGCACACACAGCGCGTTATTATTTGCAGTAATTAAAGTACCGGTTATAGTTTCAAAAGTATGTGTTTTTAGTGTCTTGGGGGTGAATTTCAAACAGTTTTTAACATAAATAATAATTCCCCCTCCTTTGCGTTTTTCATGTAGCTGTGTGTACATTTTATATTCCGGTATTAGAAAAAGATTGCATATGCCCGTAGATATACCCACTTCAGTGACTATAACTATGTTGAATGGTATTGAGCTATCCATTACACAAAGTAGTTTAGGTAAGTTCAATATGAGCGAACGAATGTTTATACAGAATAAATTAAACTTTACTTTTAATAAAAGAGTTGACTGAGGTGCAGTTACTAATTTCATTACTTTTATTAGACATATTAAGACTTAGAAGTATTTGTAATTAGAAGCGTATATGCTAGATAGGGTTTGTGTGCGAGTAGGTTGGTACCTTTTTTTTTTTTTTTGTACCTGGTTTATGATTTACACAGATTTTCAATATCCTGTTCGGAGCGTATAATAATTGCGCGCTAAGTGTTATCACTTTTCTTGGCATATATTTTTCCTTCCTTGCACCATATGTAGTTGAACGAACCACTTAGTTGTTGCTTCGCTTTGTATAGAAGTGTCTTTGTTAGTGGGGTGAGAGCAGCGCGCAAATATACGCGACTTCTAGCTTTGTCAGCTGGCAAGTTTGTCAAGATATTGCCTGCCAGGATTTCCGTATTCTTCGCAGAAGATACCCAATGTTCGCGATCGCCCGAGGTCTGTAACTCAACCATGTGTCCCAGCTGGTCCTTGCGGCGCGAGGTTACTCGGTTAGCCCGGACTACACGCTGCGAATCTACTTTCAGTCTGGCTGCTATCTGACGACTTTGGTGATGTTTGGATTGGGAGTCTCTGGCACGCCGGCTATCTCCAGAGTAGATGACAAGAGTTTTTGCTCGAATTCATTCGTCCGTTGTTCCAGTGCGGTAATACGCAGGTCTTGGTTTTTATTCTTGTTGATGAGGTCGGTATTTTTATTAACCAACATTTTAATTGTGTTGCCTTGTTCCCTAACGGTGTCCTCATGATCTGATATTTGGCTATTCATAAAGTTGATTGATGAAGTTAGCTCTTCTAGCTCATCCTTCACTACCTTCCTTATTTCACGACTAATATCCCTGAGGAGTTTTTTAGGATCAAAGCCAGAGATGTTCACGCACTCCCTATCCTCCTCGTTTTCGGAATCCTCTGGAAGAAAGAATGATGACCGTTTGGTCATATTTCGGAGGCATTCTTCACAGCTCCACTCTAATCCATCGGAGTTTCGGAGAGCAGTTAGCTGTTTGTTCGTCAGCTTGGCACAGGTTGTAGTTGCATGGACACATTTGTTACACCTGCTGCAATCGAGTCCCGGAGATTTTTGGGTAATATTTTTGTTGCAATTCGAACACTTTTTTAACACCATATTTTTTACGTTAGGTATTTCGGAAAAAAATAAAATAACGGTTTTTGAATAACTGCGACTGAGTGCGATCACGAATGCGTTGCGAATGAACATGCTCGATGAGGTTGAGGTCTGGCGATTGTGCAGGCCAGGGTATCACCCTGATGTTTTCTGTTGCCAAGTACTCCCTAGTCCGCATCGCTGTATGAGAACGTGCATTGTCATGCATTAACTTAAAATCGGAGCCAAGGGTTTGTGTAAATGGATGAACATAAGGCCTAAGAACATCCACAACGTAATTTTGAGCGTTCATGTTTCCATTTACAAAAACGAGCTCAGTTCGTCTGTTCTTCATAATACCCGCCCATACCATAACTGTTGATCCGTTGTATGGATGAACTTCCTGAACGCAACTCAGTCTTTCAGTATTGCCGGGACGACGGTCTTGTATCAGGCCTAAACCCGAATCGAGACTCATCGCAAAATAAAATGTTGTTCATTTCGACAAGCGCGATTTCCGTGACGTATAGGCGGACACCTGATTGGACGTCGCGCTCGTAGACCGTACTCATGCAGTCGATTTCGCACGGTTTGGGGGCTAACAACAACACCACTTGAGTTTTGTAGCCTTGAACCTATCTCTCTGGCGGTTAACATTGGTTGACGTCTTGCGGTTAGTTGTATGTATCGGTCTTGCCGAGAAGTTGTACTCCTTCCACGGCCCGGGTGCTACTCAGCGGGATTTCTTGTCGTAGTGTAACGCTGCCACAGACGGCAGATAATGCTCCCGTTCACATCAAAATGGCGAGATACCTCAGATTGGTTTCTTCCCGCTTGTATCATTCCCAAAGCTCTTTGCATTTCATCAGCGGTCAAATGACGTCGCTCCATAACGTAAAGAATATCTCACAATTCAATTTTATCAAAAACTCTATTAAAACTATATAATTCAAACGATACCAAATTTCTTAATTATCAAAAGGAAACACATTCAAATTGGAACTAATGAATCAGCTTTTAATTTTATGAAAAAAAAAACAAAACACAATCGAGTTTTTTTTTTCTAACCAGCCAGTAGGTAATCTGGAACCAAAAACATACCTACCCACCTACCCACCTATGGTAAAAAAAGTAGAATAATAATTGTCCAATATAATTTGCAGAATTATGTAACATTAAGCATGTTGCTTAGACTTTTTTGATGTGTGTATAATAAATCAAATTAAATTTCAATAAAAAAATTGCAGATAATTAGAAAAAAAACTTAACCAATATTACTTTGACATTACATTTCTATAATAGCATGTGTATGTATTACATTTGTTATTAAAGAATTGTATAAATGGACTTGCGTACCATAGGTTTGAATATGTGGTGTGAGCCGCGCTGTGGTGGCTGCGGTCCGCTAGCGGGCGGGGTGCCATTGTTGGAGCCCGAACTGTTTGACGAGCCCGATGACTTTGGTGTGGGTGGCAGAGGCCTGTAAACGTTTGCTTATGGTCACATGTACAACTCGTAATTTTTACCATTTATTACATTCTTTATATAAACTTATTTTCTTAATATTTAATTAGAACATATTCATTTATAGATCAAAGTGATGAATATTCTTATCAGATACATTTTCTGATACAAAAATAACAAACATAATGATCAAATACAAGAGTTTGGACGAGCAGGGAATTTGAAGAATGTTAGTAAGTTAGAGTCGATCACATTTAACAGTATGCTTACCTATATCTATTAGGCTGTTGTGCCTGGGGATCTGGTACAACAATCAGTCTTTGTGGAATTGAGGGTCTCGCAGGCGGGCCTGGTTCTAAATTACCAATAAATGAATGAATTGTTAATAAATGTACATACATTCTTTGAAAAGTCACATCATAGAGTGAGAATGTTATGTTACCTGGTATCTCCTCGCGTTCCTCGCGCTTACTATTTCGCTTCGGTGGCGGCTGCGGTTGAGGCGCTTCGGCAGCTCTAGTTAATACACAAATAGTAAATTTAAGAACTTGAAAGCTACACAAACCCGGCCAATATAAAAATAACAAACCTGGGTCCTTCCTGAATTTGTTGAAAGTTACGACGTAGAGTATCACCGCCTTGATGCGCGGCCGCGTTATGTACGATAGATGAAGGCTCCCCGGCAACTGCATTTTCTTCTTCCTCTCCTTCGGAACCTGAGTACTTATAGTCTTCTCGCACTGAATTATCTTGCTTCCGTTTCTTGCACCGATCTATATGATCTTTTAGTTGTATCCTTACTTGTCGTTCTGTTGGCTGGTCTCTATAAAGACCCACCAATCATTTATTATTGTATTCATTAGAGTATAATAGTACTTATAGATAAATATAAGTAGCTAGAGTTCAAGTTACCTTATAAATGCATGCTTCAGAAGTTGTTCAGTATAAGGCCTTTGGTGGTAGTCTTTTACTAACACAGTTTCAATGAAACTATGAAACTTTTTCGCCCATTTCTTTGACTTCAAACGGGGTGGAGGGTTTCTGAAATCATACATTTATTTATTAGTACGATGTCTTGAACATGGAAAATTTAAACTATATAGTTTAATTTTTGGTCATACCTTGGAATGAGAAACAAAGCTCTCATAGGATGGAGGTCACAAAGGGGTGGTTGACTCTCAGCCATTTCAAGTGCCGTAATTCCGAGAGACCAAAGGTCAGATCTATTATCGTATGTAGCATCAGGGTTCTCGTCACAAGCGATAACTTCCGGCGCCATCCAATACGGGGTGCCGATAAATGTGTTTCTTCTACCTATAGTTCTATCCAATTGTGCTGACACTCCAAAATCCACTGATGACACAGAAAAAATAATATGATCACAATGATAATCATTTTGATAATATCTTAAAAAGCACCACTTTAAAAAAAAAAAAATTTTATTTACACTATTAATAATTTTTATTTATTGAAATTTTTAACACTATTCTTAATTTAAATTTATTAAAACTTCTTTTCTTATTTTTTTACTTCGGTTTTCTATAAAAGCGTGTTTTTTAGTTTTTTTTAACTATTATTTATTTCCTACTTTTTAGTTTTGTTTATTTATAAAAAGTTTTTCTTTTGAGTTTTTTAAAACTATTATATGCTTTGTTGAATTAAAAATTCTTGTAGGTGTTCGAAAATTTATAATATTAGATAAATCGGCTAAAGATAATGGTTGGAAATTAAAATTTCTGCCGTCGATAACTATAGATGAAAATTATATAAATTAAAAAAATACTTATTTTGCAAATTGAAAAATGGAATAATTTAATAACATGTAGTGTATTGTCATCGGTCCTCGATAAATCTACAAAGTTTGAACGAAATCTGGCAGTAAAGTGGGTCAAAATCGCGCCCAAAGGAGTCGGCTACAAAGAAACATACAGGCGAAGCTAATAAAATGCGTATAATAAGACTCCTTGGACTTAATATCGTGTTTTGTGTAAATATGGGTTATATTAAAACAAAACACGATATTAAGTTGTCCTATAACTCATAAACATCAAAGATGATCCAGGTGTGTCCCACTGGACACCATGATTAATGAGTTCAACCGATCATATTCAAATGGTGCATTCTCAGCGTGCCTACATGATCTGCAGGCTACTATGAAATGTAGATCCGCAATTGTGGACCGAAGTTTCGGGCAATCGGTACCATGAAACGCACTTATCCCGCAATCGAGCCTGAAAACGGCGCGTGACAGTTCATCGGCCTAAACCCTACCATGAAATGACCCGAAACCCTAAAATTCGGAATTTTGAAAAAGCCCGCAAAAAAAGAATTAAAATTAAATCTATACTATATGAGTAATTTCAAAAGGTTATTATTTTATTTTACAGATACAAAAAAGAAGGAAATAAACCAATGTCTAGATGTAGCAAACTTATTTATACAAATTGGTGAGTGTTTGGTTCCAAAAATGTAGAAGACTTATTGGGTGAGGCCTCAGTCCAGCAGTGGACTGCAATGGGCTAATTGATTCATTGATGGCCTATAAATAGTAAATTTGTTAAAATTAAGGAACATACCAAGTTTAACTTCAGCATTGTCTGTAAGTAAAACATTTTGTCCTTTGATGTCACGATGAATTACTTTATTAGAGTGTAAATAACTGAGGCCTCTCAAAATTTCTCTACAAATGTATGAAATCCATTCTTCTTTCAGGGATTGTCCCTTAGTTGATTTGACTAAGTCTGTCACAGATCCTGCAAAATAATATAGTTAATAACAATAGAAGAATAACTCATTGTGGGTGCTTGTGGTGGACTGATCATTCTTAACAAAGTGAGACCCCTCTGTGCCTCAAAAAGCAGATTAAACAGTCGGCTCCAGTGGCCATATGTCCATCTGTATTATTCATTATAGGTATTTGGAACACTTAAATGTCGGCCAACTATAGAACTTGTGAAGGTCAGATGGCAATCGTCTCTTCACAGAAAATATCAAGTTCAACCATTTCCTAGTAAGACTGGCCGTTAAACTCTACTGAGTTGGGCAAAGGCTCAGAGGATGACAGAATAAATCATACATGTGAGTTTCATTTATATATTTAGTTTCTTTTATAATATTTAGCTGAAATATTGCCATTATAATTACACAATATAATTGAATGCGGCTAATAAACAGGAAATCGCAGCTTTTACTCTATAACAACAAGCTACTGTTGTGTAAAAGCATTATTAAACCAGATGTGGGGAACTACAGCTGAAGCGCATCTAGAAATACTAAAAAGTAAAATTGTTATAATTGTGGCAGACACACCTTGGTATAGTACCAATGAAAGCCTACACTTCAACATGAGAACCGTGAGGCAAGAGAAAAAATACTCTACAACGGTATATAAGCGATGGCTAAGTTATCACCCAAATCCACTGGCACAAAACCTTATGGAAAATTCCAACCTCAGATTAAGGAGACTAAAACGTCACCGAATGCCACAAGACTTGCTCTAAAGGACACATAACAAGGACTTGTCACTGGACATGTTCTTTCCATCGCTTTGGAACTACAAACCTATTGCTTAATGTTCAGCTGAAACAGATTGCAGTTCATAAGGCAAAATAAAAATGATTAAGAGTAACTACTTAATTCTCAGGAGGAAGTCTTGAGGAAGCTCAACTGGCGACACTGGGGCCTCAATATAGATGGAGAAAGGATTATATTCGGATAATAGGATTATAAAGAATTTAAAGAACACCAGAAAAATCATCCTAGAGAACGAAAGCCTAGAATATGTTACAACTTACTTATATTTGGGACAACTGATCTCTATGAGAGAACAGTCTCAGTAGGAAATAGAGAAAAATCTCAAATGTCTGAAAAATATTCTGGTCACTAAAATATATCCTGAAAAACAAACAATACCCACTAAGGATCAAAAGCAGCATATTCAACACCTGCATTCTACCCATTCTAACATGGTTGCGAAACTTGGACCACTAAGCAAGTCACAAATCAAAAACTTGTAACCTGCCAGAGAACTATGCAAAGGAGCATACTGGGGGTACACAAGGATTGAATGGAAAAGAGCTGCAGACCTCAGAAGGACCACCAGATGGGAAGACGTAATGACCAAAGCTGGGGGGCCAAAAGGCAAGGCAAAATGGTCCAAAAAAGCTACTGAATGGGCACCTCGCTACAACACCAAGCAGAGCAGAGGCAGACCATATGCACGGTGGTTAGACAATTTAAAAGAATGCATTGGCCTTTTGTGGCAAAGACTTACCAAAGACAGGGAGAGTTAGAAGCAGCTGGAGAAGGCCTTTGTGCCAAAGAGGCAGGCTGACTAGGAGAATGGCTGTGCAACATTTAACTTTTACTTTTTAACACAACTCCTACTCCTTTAAACTTTGCTGTACTCCGTCAAGTTATAATAAAGGCTTGAACTGTAGATGTATGTGAGTCAGCTCTGATAAGTAACAATCACAGTTTACTCCTTTACTGGATGCCACAATGTCGAATAGGTATTCAAGTATGATGAGTCTGAATTTACTCTGATTGTGTGGAATGAGAGTTAAGTTTTTATTAATATTCCATATTTCAGAAACAGAGCCTAAAACATATAGAACTAATTAGGTAGTAAAGCAATAACACACCTGCACCACAATACTCCATAACTAACCACAGTTGGTCATCTTTCCCAGGGGGACTCTTTTTTATAAATGCTCCATAATATGTGGCAATATTTCGATGATTAGAGTACTTTTTCAGCACATTTATCTCTAACTTTATCTCTTCCTCCTCATCTTGTGTGACATCCATAACTTTGATGGCTGCCAGTTGTCCTGTTTTTGTGTGACGCCCCTAGAATTACATTGTTAACCATTTTTATTGCATCTGTCATTATTGTAATCAGTTGTGCGTTTACTGATAAATTGTAGATGATATGCTTCTAGTCATAATGGTCATACAATATTAATTATCGCTAGGAACTCAGCAACAATTTAATTAAATAATATTTTTATTAATACACAGTATACACAACATTTTATAATGACATCTCGTCCATCAGTTATCATCATCATCCCCTGTCCCTTGTGTGGTGAACATAGATTTATGGAATGATATGGAAACAGTAGCAACACAAATAATATAAATAAATGTTATTAGAATTGTAAATTTTTTATTAAACTCTAGAGTACATTTAATAATATATATACAAATCTGTATAATTTTCATTTTACATTTACATTTTATCAGCAGTAGAACCATAGGGACAATATTTTGTTATTGTTAAGCATGAAACTTGACTGCTATTTGGGGTTTGATGCCTGACTATTGGGGGATACACAGGATAGGTATATTTGGTACAGGTTTTCTTAGTATACAATTTGCAAAATTACAGTATGGGTTAATGGAGATCTGAGTATTTGTTTCATCATTCCTATAATAATATACTTAGGGAAGTGGTCTTTATGTGGTAAATTAGGATACAAAATTTTAGCTTTAAGAATTATTATCTATATTAGAAAGATGAATCCTATTACAGCTGGCAACAGCTGGACTGGTTTCATTAACACTTTTTACTGTGCTCCGTATTGGTTCTTATGAATGAAAATTTTGGAAAATCGAAGGATATAATCGGCGCTCGGGTGACGCCAGGGCAAACAGCTAGTCAAATATAAGAAATATACAGAACCAATAAACAGTTTATTACATTTATCAATGCTGGGGGAATAAATTATTTAGGTAAATATTAATAATTAATATAATATATTTTTTACATAACATCAATTTACCTGTTGTGACACTACTATGGTAATTACATTTTTTTTGTTAAATTTTCCATAAGTACATATGTAATAAAAGTTGCTATCAAGTGTAATAAAAATATAAGGAAATTGTTGATTTAATGGCAAGTTTTTTTTTTTTTTTTTATGTATGGTAGTTTCTTATTTTGTGCTACATAATCTACAGATCAAATCCAAGAAAAATACGCTTGTTATATTAAAAGCCCACTGATACGAATGAAGTTCATTGACATAGACTGTACTCTTTAATTATAATGCTTTCATTGAAGCTTATTACGTTAATTTTAGTAACGTCACTTCATGCATTTCACCGTGTATATAGAGCGTGAGGATTGGAGTTTTTTAAGCAATATCTACGCAAGTAACTTTACTCTTACTTAAACTCGACAAATGAAGTTTATTATTGAATGTTACTTTGGTTTAGTACATACCTTGTACACTTGTCCATAGGTGCCATTTCCGACAACTTCTATTAGTTCAAATATACCAGCTGGATCCTGAAATGACACGTACTTATAGTGAAATCGTATAGAAAGGTTAATATGCCATTTCATTTTAAAGTAAACCTTCAAATATGATTCACGCCCTGTGAGATCATTGCCCTTTTATTCGTTTTTTTTCTGTAAGTGCGGTATATCTCGATATTTGAAATCTTTGTAATAAGATATTAATTATAATGGTACAATTTAATAGTTTACCTTTAACGCACTGAGGTCAATGTCGTCTAATGAACAATTTACAGACGGTGCCAGTTGATGCGCCATTTTGAGTATATTGTCACACACGAAGACAAAGCACGGGAACCTCACATGAATATAAAAAGCGTATAAAACACCTAATCTATAACATTGGCAATGTGAATAGATTTCTTTTTTATATCACACAACTGAACAATTTATAAAACACATTGTTTACACTTAAAATAAGTAAATTACAGATACACATAAGTCGTACGTTCCCTACACACCCGGCTGGGATGCCAGATGAATAAAAAGCCTAGATAAAAAATATCTTTATCTGACTTAACGGATTCTGTTATTATTGTTTAATTTAACCTAACTGAATTGATGTCAAATAGCTCACAAAAAGATTATAGAAAAGTTGTAGACGTTATGTAATAAAATCAAATAAAAGATAAGCTTATATTCAGAATAGTATTCTAAACATAATACTGGCAGAGACATCTAGAATAAAATATAGTAAATAATGTTAAATTTTTATTTTTATTTTCACCGCAATTCATTACCAACCTTCATAAGGTCTACTTTACAACAAACTTGCGATATCATCAATCGTTACATTGCATTGACACCAGTTGGTACTTATCTACTTACCTAACCAAAATCATGCAGTGCCACTCTTGTCTCGCGGGCACTTAGACTGAATTTCAACGGTTTTAATAATTCCATTGAAACCCCATCAAGATAATCGGGGTTCAATAGGTTTACTGACTTGCAGGTGTGATTCACCTGCAAGTCGGTAAACTTGTTGATTGACGGACAAGGCTCTGGCTTTCCTGGTTCAAACGGCAGTCGCTCCTGTAAAAGCCAAAATAAACCAAATGATGAGAGTAAAAAGTATGAGATGAAGTATGAGAGTGGACGCCGTGCTCCAAGTTGTAAGCATTTTTTTATTGGTCCACAGAACTAGACGATATTTACATACATTAACACGTGTACATAAACATTATGCTGATCACTGGTTCAAGTCCCGTCCTAGATGTTCTCTTTTGCGATTTAAATCTATACCTACCTAATATTTTAGTTCTCAAAAAGGGATGTGAAGGTTTGTATCGGATTTGGTTTGTTTTGGCTTTTACAATCCTCAACTGCACTACACTTTTCAGACCTTTCATTTCCACAGCGTTGCGTTAAGTTTACTTCCATGTTTCTTCTGCCAACTGTGCTCAACATCACAGCCCTGCTTTTTATCTCTCGTTTACTTTAAAATGTTTAAATTAGGTATATTACATTTTTCAATAATATTTATTTTATAACATGCCTGTGATTGTTACATGTGAATTATCGTTTCTGAATCTGAATGCGAAATTATCGTTATTGCTCTCTCAAACGCACAAATCTCATAGAAGTGTAGAATGAGATTGTTTCATTGGAGTTGAAATAGATACCACACAAACGTTCAAACTTTTAATGATGAAGATGGAACTGTGTGAAGAAGTTCGCCTCCAACTTTAGATAGGTCTAAGTTCCTATTTCTAACCAAGCCGTCCATTGAAAGGTGTCAACATAGAGTTGACTTCAAATGCAATCCTGGCAGGTCAATTGTCTAAAAATTTTGAAAACGCAATAAATATGTTATCAAAGCTGTTCACCAGCTTCATCTTCTGTCCTGAATGTAGATTTTTCGGTTTCATCTGATTTTTCGCTGTACGGCCATTCTCATCTCCTCACGAACAGTTCCGCTGGTTAGGAAAGAGGTGGATGTACAATTCAACGTCAAGGAAAGGTGTATTCTGATCCGAGCACATCGGTATACTATATAGGTACCCATAGCCGCCTACTCAGTTTTCTGGAAATTATTTGGGAACATAAATAAAACGCAGCTTAAGCAGTACCTACCTAGGGGATCACTCCTTAATTAATAAGGGTGAAAGAGTGTCGTGAAGGTTGCCGTCATGTATACAAGTCGGTCTTTCTTCCACGGCTCACCAATGGTTTTTAACATTAAAATAATATCGAGAGTGCCATCAAAAAAGATATTAAAGAAACAAATATTAAAGATACGATATAGTAAAATAAGGGCTCTAAAGTATTCGCAAGAGACTTGTCTATTATGCTGAGCCAGTTGACGAATCTGAAGACGGAAGACGGCAGTGTAGCGTCTACTAAGTCAGAGGTATTGAGGGAGATCGAAAGGTTCTCCAAACAGTTCTATACATCAGTAGGTAGGCCTGTTGATGATTTGGATAAAGATCCAAGAGCCAAATTACCCCGACACTACACAGAAGATATCACGGACCTCAGCCTGTATGAGATTAGGATGGTGTCGCGGAGCACCGCGATTAACCAACAATCGGTGAGTCATGTATCAACTATGTTTACCTTAAAATTGTGGTATATATATTTCTTACTGACAACACTAACCTCTATAGTCGTTGGCTAGGACAATGACACAAAAAAAAGATGGAGGTAGGTAGAACGAGCGCGGCGAAGTTCACCGCGCGAGAGCCAGAATGACGTTGGAGTTCAAGTAAGATCAAGATCACCGGTTCTGGTGAGTGCTTATAATTATTATATTATACACAATGGTTGGTTGTAGGACTCGACAACCAACAATTGCCCGACCAAGGCATCAATACCAATAGTAACACTGTGGTTGTTACTAAGACAAGCAAAGTCAGAGACTCGTACGAAACCGATGTGAGGCAAGTCGCAAGACAACAGGGGGAGCTATGGGGGCAGGCTATGGAGGCTCCTCGGCCCCATTAAGGGCCACTCAATATCCCAAGTAGGGGATCGTATACAGGCGAGAACACGTAGTGATCGTTGCTCGCTCCACAGCACTTGGGTTGTGGCGATCCCTGTGATGTCATAAGCTCGTGCAGACGAGGCTTGACCGTAGCCGTGCCGCCAGCCACGGGTCACTTGGAATAGTATACAATACGGGCTCGTAGTTTCTCTGCGTCAATAATAAACCAGTGACCCTTGTCAGAAAGGTCAAAGAATCAATATTGAGTCCTAAAACCAAATCATATCTATTATGCCGATACTCGAATCAACAAGCTATTTTGTCGTCTATTACATCCTCATTCCACAACGTGGCGACAGATGGCCCTCAAACAGCTCAAGAGCAACAGGCGGGGGAGGACGGAATTACATCGGAACTTCTGAGTGTGGGCGGAACACCGATACTGAAAGCTCTACAGAGACTCTTTAATGTCGTCCTGCTCGAGGGTACTACGCCCGAAGCGTGGAACAGAAGCAAGAAAGGTGATAAAACCTGACTGAAGAACCGCAGGCCCATCTTGCTTCTGAGCCATGTTTACAAGCTGTTTTCCAGGGTTATCACGAATCGTCTCGCGCGCATGTTTGATGACTTCCAGCCTCCCGAACAAGCCGGTTTCCGTAAAGGCTTACCATAGACCACATCCATACGCTGCGGCAGATTATACAGAAGACTGAGGAGTATAATTTGCCACTATGCTTTGCGTTCGTGGACTATGAGAAAGCCTTTAATTCGATCCTTGGGCGGTGCTGCAGTCTCTTCAGAGGTGTCACATTGACTATCGGTATATCGAAGTGCTGTAGTGCTTGTATAAAAACGCCAGTATGTCGGCCCGAGTATAGGATCAGAGCACAGAGGCTATTCCGTTGCAGAGGGGAGTTAGGCAGGGTGATGTCATCTCGCCGAAACTCTTTACCAATGCAATGGAAGACGCCTTCAAGCTTCTGGATTGGAAAGGATTCGGCATCAATATCAATGGCGAATACATCAATCACCTTCGCTTTGCCGACGACATTGTAGTCATGGCAAAGTCTTTAGAGGAGCTCAGCACTATGCTCGGAGGCCTCAATAGAGTGTCCCAGCGGGTGAGCCTGAAAATGAACATGGACAAGACGAAAGTAATGTCAAATGTCCATGTGTCGCCCACCCCCGTATTATTGGGAGGCTCACCTCTCGAAGTTGCTGATGAATATGTCTATTTGGGATAAACCGTCCAACTAGGCAAATCCAACTTCGAGGAGGTCCATCGACGAATCCAACTCGGCTGAGCTGCGTTCGGGAAACTGCGCAGCGTCTTCTCGTCCAAAATACCGCAGTCCTTGAAGACAAAGGCCTTTAATCAGTGCGTGTTACCAGTGATGACCTCCGCCGGTGCCGAGACGTGGTCTCTCACTATATGCCTCGTAAGGATGCTCGGGGTCACGCAGCAAGCTATGGAACGGGCTATGCTTGGGTTTCTCTACGAGATCGAATCAGAAATGAGGTGATCTGTAGACGAACTAGAGTTACCAACATAGCAGAGCGAGTCAGCAAGCTGAAGTGGCAGTGGGCAGGGCACATAACTCGGAGAACCGATAGAAAGCAGAAAGGTTCTTGAGTGGAGACCACGGCAAGCGCAGCGTAGGAAGGCCTCCCGCAAGGTGGACAGACGACCTGGTAAATGGAGCACGGACTCGGTGGATGCAGGCCGCTACAGACTGGTCAAAATTGAAGTCAATGGGGGAGGCCTTTGTTCAGCAGTGGACTTCCTACGGCTGATATGATGATGATGATGATCAAAACAGCATTACGGAAATTGGGATTAGGTATACCTACTTAACAAGGTGAAATGGATTTTAACGCCTGGACGTGATCTAGATCGACATGTGCAAGGCATAAGTGCCCCTATTTGGTAGTAATCGCCCGCTCGAAGAATAAGTTTCAGCACCATTAGTAGTAATTTTTTCTTAGTCACACGATAAACAGTGGGATTCTTCATTTACACACAACACAGACACAACTAATTGTCAATTTTATAATAGTAGGTGTATGTATTTACAAAAAAAGTAGATCAGCAAGCTCATTCTGTAAAATACAAATAAATTGTCGAGTCTCACTCATATGATTGACCTCCCTTCGAATAAGAATATTCTTAATCTTGATTTGGCATGCTGATTTGCACTTGCGAAGTGAGGTGAGCTTCAAATCATAGCCCGTCGGTCTAGAGATAAGCATATTTAGAAAAACTAAGTCGAGGAACCTCGACTAGTTTTTCTAAATATGCTTATCTTATCTTTTTTAACATTATACGTATTGTTTTGTGTCTTACTTAATAATCTTTCGCTTCATTGCCATAAAACTGCAATTCTTATAAATAATTACATATTATAAGTTGAAATTAGCGGCGTTTTAATTTGAACTAGGCTCTACCGTGTGAGCGCCTTTGTCATAGACAACGTGTTTTAAGACGAAGTTTGCTTAGAACTTTTAATTTGACAGATTGAACTGAATTTTCGTTCTAATTAAATCGCAAAAAGTTCCTAGTGTTGAAATTAACATAATTAAACATTAAAACATAAAGTAAGTTATTATTATGTTACTTAAGAAATTCTTTGGTTCATGTCATCTACTTAAAACTTAGCTTTACAATGTTTTCTTTTTATTGTAGTATTAAAGGACGAGTGGTATCTTGGGCTCTAATTTTGAACAATATTCAACCTTGGCCAAGGCTTTCAAAAGCAGCTACTGTGAGAGATGCAAATAGAAAAATGTAGGAGAACCTATCTCTTTGGAAGACTGTAAAAATGTGGACAACGGTTTGTTTATCTTTCGATTTTACAATACATACCTATAGGTAAACAATTTCAAGCTTTAAACAGTTTCAAATAAAAGGGAGCTTTACGATTTTGCACATGAAACAAGACTCGTGATGGAGCAGAAGTAGTGGAATTATCTGACCTTGAAGAAAATATATTGGCGATAATAAGTGTTTAGTTTTATTAATATTTGCTTTCATCAGTTTGTAGGGCAAGATAATATGTACCTATGTATGTTATACTTATTTATATACCTCTACATAGCGAATTATGAAAACTAAATTGTCCAAGTGTTGTATGCACAGCATACAACTGGTTTAAAGTCATGTTAAAAACTCATATGTTATACATACACTAAATAATAATATTGGTTCTAGGAGTCACAAAGTTCCTGCCAAGAACCCTGACTCAATCCCAGAGTTGGTGCCCAAAGATACTTAGTTGATGACTATCTACATCCATTGCTACATTTGCTAAATGTACCTTGATCGCTACTGGTATCTCTAACACTTCATCATCCCGTGTTAACATGCCATGTAAGTCTATATAATTTATTGAATATTAATAGATTATTCACAACAATAAATATTATTTTAAACCTGCACAATGTGTTGTGCAACATTGTGGTACTTGTGTGTATAGTTAGTTTTTGAGATAAAATTTGTAAATCCAGTTGGTATATTAGTGATCTTTTGTTCTAAATATTTTAGAAGATTGGTTGTGATTGATGGTCCTGCCACACTGATGTTATAAAATGTTCTGAAACATTATTGAACATTAGCTAACAGTATGAGTTTAGTAAATGAGTTTGTAAGAGTGGCTCCCATAAGGGCCAACCAAACTAAATTTTGATTTTTGGTCTTGTGATTGACCCTTGGTTACCTTAGCAAATGTGACATTCATCCTCATAGCGGTTTCCCAGTTGAAAGTAGAAAATAAAGAAAAAGTTGCGTCCAAACAAAAAAAGGTTTAGTGGGAGTAATTACAGTACGACCACCACCCAACCCAACTCAAACATGTTACCCCGTGAATGTGTTATTATAGTTCATTCCAAATAATGTTCATTATGTATTTGTTATTGTTGTAGCAACTGCCAGTCGTGGAAGCAGAGGTAGGAGAGTCTTGTCACCACCACCGCAACAGCAGCCCTACTTATCTAGTCTGTAAAGAGGTTGAAGAACAATATTCTGCGCCATAATTACTCGATTATGGACACCTACCTACATACACAATAATGCCGAAAGAGCCCGCTCGGGGCATTCGAGATAGGCTGAAGTTATTGGCAGATCCATTAATAAAATAAAATATTTATTTGTAAACTGTATTTTAATTTATTTAGTCATACAGAGGGGGATATTTATTTTAGAAATAACATATGAACTGGAAACAAAATTATATAAACTAAAATATTTACATTCTAAAAAAGGGGATGGAGTAGGTATGTACAAAGTAAAAGGTAAAGCACCTAAACTTACTTTGTAAAAAAAAATGTACAAAGTAAGTTTAGGTGTCAAAGACTTTATCCCCATCGATGTCGACTGGTAACGTACCCAAAAGCCTATCATTGCTACGTTGGATGGCAATGGCAATCTTGGAAGATGAGAAGACGCTCGTTGCGTTCCACACCAAAGGCCTATCCATCTTCCGAGGTACAAAACATACCGTCTGATCACTTATCATCCTCACGCACCAAACCTGCAGGTTCAAGCACAGCCGGAACACCGGCGGTGACAAGAGCCCGGCAGATAATATCGTTTATTATCATTTCGTAAAGATTCATTTTTATATGTTTTGATTTTGCCATTTACAAAAACCATCTAACTAGAATGTAGGTACTTGTATTTCTTTCCATCCTAAGGTTGCCTGGAAAAGATGCCTCTTAGCGATAAGGCTTCCCTTGTACTTCTTCATTCGAGCTCCAATCCCAGTCGCACTTTGGTGCAGGGGTTCCACTCTCCTTTTATTGGTTTCTTTTGGCTTTTGGGAGCGACTGCCATCTAACCTCCAAACCCCATGAAGATAGTCTGCTCCAGGCGCATCTCATCCATCAATCAGCCTAAACGCATTCTGTGAGAACATTTTGTCATCTTCGCACTTAGTTAATGACGTCACATTGTCGAGTGTCTTTGTAAGGTGAACCCAGTGATGAGTGAACCTCATGTGTGAGTTTTTGACACTTAAAGTACGTTCGTGGCATGCTGTAAGCAAATTTCCGCCTCGAATATCGAGTAACGACACTGTCGAAGAACGAATTCATTTGTCATTTTAAAAGTTAAACAAAATCTATCGAGATTTGTGTGAACTAGATTTATGAGGGTGTAACAATTAAATGTTTTAGAGTTTTTGAGTTAAATTTAGGAATATTACCATAATGAACATTTTGCAGGCGTTATATTAATACCTATATATAAAGACCGACTATGCACTTAGTTAATTAATTTACGTAAATTTAGTTAGATAGGTAGGTACCTAGTTCTTTCCATGACTGTATTTAATTGCAAGAAGCATCTTCATCATCATCTTAGCGTAGCTACCGGTTGCATCCGAAGCTTTC
The DNA here is from genome assembly GCA_946251805.1 of Cybosia mesomella. Classification (NCBI taxonomy): domain Eukaryota; kingdom Metazoa; phylum Arthropoda; class Insecta; order Lepidoptera; family Erebidae; genus Cybosia; species Cybosia mesomella. The sequence continues at coordinate 18,147,969 of OX276390.1, read as the reverse complement.
ATAGCGGAGCCCAGGGTCCGCTTCCTCTTTCTCCTCATTTTAGTTTGGTTTATACGGCTTTTATGGAAGCGACTACCGGCTGACCTTCCAACCCTCAGCGAAAAGCCTGCGCTTGAGTGTCGTCCATTAGTCAGCTGGTGTATCGGTTTGCAGATTAGGTTGGCTTGGGCCCCGATGATCTTATTGGGGCCCCAAAAACATTCATAGCGTAGTATATTCCATAGATAGCATAGATCTAGATCTTCATTATACACCAACGGTTAACACAGACGCTATGAATATGGGGCTCCATCAAGATCTACAGGGATCAAGCCAAGCTCACCTGCAAGCCGATATACCTGCTAATTGACGTACGAGAAACCCTGCGCTCTGGTGCAAGCTTTCCTCATAGTGTTGGGAGATCAGACGCCAGCCGCTCCCATAAAAGCCAAAACAAACCACCCCACAGTGCGAACCTTAGATGTGACTGACATTGTAACTCAAATGAAGAAGTACAATGGGAAGCCTTATCGCTAAGAGCCATCTTCCAGGCAACCTTAGGATGGAAAGACATACAAGTACCTACATTCTAGTTACAAGGTGGTTTAGATGTCAAAATCAAAACATAAAAGAAATTATATGTATGACTAAATAAATTAAAATACAGTTGACAAATAAATAATTTATTTTATTTTATTAACACATCTGCCAGTAACATCAGCCTATCCTGAATGCCTCGAGCGGGCTCTTTCAGCATTATTGTGTATGCAGGGTGTCCATAAATAGTCCAGTAATTATAATGCAGAATATTGGTCCACTTGTTCTTCAACCTCTTTACAGACTAGATAAGTAGGACTGCTGTTGCGGTGGTGGTGACAAGACTCTCCTACCTCTGCTTCCACGACTGGCAGTTGCTACAACAATAACAAATGCATTATGAACATTATTTGGAATGAACTATAATAACACATTCACGGGGTAACATGTTTGAGTTGGGTTGGGTGGTGGTCGGACTGTAATTACTCCCACTAAACATTTTTTTGTTTGTGCAGGCTTTTTCTTTATTTTCTACTTTTAACTGGGAAACCACTGTGAAGATGAATGTCACATTTACTAAGGTCACCAAGGGTCAATCACAAGACCAAAAATCTAAATTCAGTTTGTTTGGCTCTTATGGGAGCAACTCTTACACACTCATTTACTAAACTCATACTGTTAGCTAATGTTCAATAATGTTTCAAAACATTTGGTAACATCAGTGTGGAAGCATCAAGAAACATGACCAATCTTCTAAAATATAAATATTTAGAACAAAAGATCACTAATATACCACCTGGATTTACACATTTTGTCTCAAAAACTAACTATACACACAAGTACCACAATGTTTCACAATACATTCTGCAGGCTTAAAATAATATTTATGTCTGTGAATAATCTATTAATATTCAAAAAATTATATAGAGTTACATGCCATGTTAGCACGGGATGTTGAAGTGTTACAGATGCCAGCAGCAATCAAGGTACATTTAGTAAATGAAGCAATGGGTATAGATAAGATAGGCATCAACTAGGTTTCTTCGGGTACCAACTCTGGGGTTGAGTCAGTGGTTGCTTCTTGGCAGGAACTTTATGACACCTAGAACCAATATTTTTATTTAGTGTATATTTAACATATGGGTTTTTAACATGACTTTAAACCAGATGTATGCTGTGCATACAACATTTGGACAATATAGTTTTCATAATTCACTATGTACAGGTATATATATATATTTTTTTAATTCTATGACATTATACACAGCTCTTTCTAGACTCAAAGTAAGCATAGTTTGACTAGCTTGTGTTATGGGTTCCAGAATGCAGATAAGCATACTTATACACTTTTTTTATAAATACATACAAATTATACATATAAACATGTATAAAATAGATATAGGTACATATTATCTTGCCCTACAAACTGATGAAAGCCAATATTAATAAAACTTTCTTCAAGGTCAGATAATTCCCCTACTTCTGATCGTTTTACAGTCTTGTTCATGTGCGAAAGCGTAAAGTTCAGTTTCAAATAAGTTACCTTTTATTTGAAACTGTCTAAAGCTTGAAATTGTTTACCTATATGTATCGTAAAATAGAAGATAAATAAACCTTTGTCAACATTTTTACACAGTCTTAAATAGAGATATGTTCTCCTACATTTTTCTATTTGCACCTCTCGCAGTAGCTCCTTTTGAAACTTTTGGCCAAGTTTGAATTTCTTTTTAAGTTCCATTGTTCAAATTGAACCCAAAATGGATGACACTCGTATCATGGTACTACGAAAAAAACAATACATTGTAAAGTAAAGTACGATGACATGAACGAAATATTTTTTAAATAATATATAATAACTTACTTCATGTTTTAATGTTTAATTATGATTATTTCAATACTATTCCTTTTCGCGATCTAAAATAATAACAAAAATTCAGCTTTATCTGTCATGTCAAATCTCAAATGAAAAGTTAGAACAAATTTCATCTTAAAAAATGTTGTACCTGTGGCAAAGACGTTCACACGTAGAGCCTAGATTAAAATAAAAGGCCGCTATTTTCAACTTATGAATATGGAATTATTTTTAAGAACTGCAGTTTTATAGTAATTTAGCAAAATATTATTAAATAAGACACAAAACAATACGTATAATGAGAAAAAAAGGAAAGTCAGAAAATCTTGACTTAGTTTTTCTAAATATGGTTATCTCTAGTCAAACGAGCTTTGATTCGAATCTCACTTTGCTTCGACAGTGCGAATTCGATGTTTAAAGCATGCCAAATGAAGGTCAAGAATGTTCTTGTTCGAAGGGAGATCTATGGACTGAGTGAGATAGGGCTTTGCACTGGCGATGATTTTAGTCTACGGAGATTATTCACCGGTTTTCAATAATGTCCGGTAATTGTTCGGTGAATTACCGGAGATTTTGCGACCTAAATAGTACGTCTTAAAATGAAAATGTATTGTTTAATGAATACTAGGGAATTAAACGTTATTAATATCACATCAGTATTACGTTTTACCCATTGAATATTTTATCTCAAACATAAATTCACATTTTGTAAATCAACAAAATATTACAGTTTATTAAGCATTTACAAAAAATATTGTATAGAAGCAGTAATTATTACTGATGTCAATAAAATTGATTCAATAATAACTAATGAACATTAGGCACACCGGTAAACATTAAAAATAAGTAAAGTAAAAATTAGGTATTTGAATAAGATTACAGATATTCATTTAAGAAAACAAGTGATTGTGGTTCAAAAGATATAGCAATTTAACTTAGCGCACAGACGTTCTATACCTACTTTTTGACCACTCACACTATTCAGTGGTTTCAAATGATTATATTGGAAATATGGTCTCAAAATTACAGAGACTAAAATTGCCATAAATGAATATTGTGTTAATGTATTTTGTTTTCGTTACACTTACTAAAATCATCGTCTAATAAATTATTGTATTTTATTTAGAATAAATGAAATAAACACCTGACTTTTATTTAACTGGATAACAAAATTCCGGAGATTAAGAAAAAACCCGGTGATTCGCAAATACTTATGCCGTAATCTCCGGAGATTCTCCGATTAATTAATTAAGTGCATAGTTGATTTTTATATAGGTATTTATGTAATGCAATAACGCCCCCACAGTATTTAATACAGTTATATTACTAAATTTAACTCGAAACCACCGGCTTTAGTTGTTACACCCACTCACATCACTAGTTCATCACAAATCTCGATAACTTTCGTTCAACTCATAAAATGACAATTATATTCGTTCTTCAACAGTGCGGAAATTTGATATTCGAGGCGAGAATTTACTTACAGCATACCATATCGATACATTATATGTCAAAAAACTCACGCATGACTTTCACCTTACAACGGCGCTCGACCATGTTACATCACCAAATTTACAAAATGCGAAATTGAAATCTCACCGCGAATTCAGCTGTCGATATAGTGAAATGTTCTTACAGAATGCGCTTGCAGTACGTTAATCCGCTTTTTGGAACCCATAATTATATACCCATACTATGCTTAGTTTGCATCTGAATTGCACTATATAAAATGTCCTAGAATATTTATTATTTATTCAATTGCACATATTTATATTATATGAATTTGAATATTTGCATTGCTCTGGCTGTTTATGTCAAATTTAATATGTATGTAATTGTACTTATAAAAAAAGCATTCCAGAACCCATATGAGAAACTATGCTTAGTTTGGGTCTAGATGGCGTTCTAGTACTACTAGTTCTACAATGAAGGATTATTAAGTTTACAAGGTTTGTAGGTACTATTATTATACAATATGTGTGGATGGGGTTCTGATTTCCTAACTAGGCTACAAAGTAAACTGTATGAAGGAGTTACTTTTTTATTTCTTTTATTTATTTATTTAGGAAATAAACAGTCATAAAAATGATTACAAACCATAACTTAAGATAAAGATATACCTTTGTGAGAACAACAACATTTTCCACATAATATTTTAACACTAAATATTTTAAAACTATCATGCGTTGTTCCTACTCAGCTTGAAGTTTATATAATATAACAAATTAAGTTATAAATCTAAATACTTAAATTATCTAAACTCAGCGCTACACATTTCTTAAATTTGCCTGAAGACATTGCAATTGCAAATGTTGATTATCGCTCGCTTAGAATGTGCCCGGTAGATGGCAATAGGCTCGCCCCCTATTACATTGGGACCTAAACATAACTAGCGAATCGTAGGTGTGCAATACACCTCTGCCTACCCCTTCGGGGATACAGGCGTGAAGTTATGTTTATGTTATGTTATGTCTATATCTTCAAAATATTTATTGTAATATTTAGTTAGCTGACGCAGTGGCGCTCTCAAACCTGCGTTTATACGAGAAGTAGAAACAGCAAATGTGAGTTGCGTGCGCACCTCTCGTCGTATGATGTTCTAGGTACTACGTAACATAGCTTATTGCGAATACCAATGCAGTCATATACATTGCTACACAGATCGAACAGAAACACCGTCTCCAACAAGATACGTCTTCTTTTCAGTTTTTGTAAATTATACCTTTTCAGTAAGATGTCAGTCGCTGCAAAACTACGAAAACAACGATAATGCAGGGCTCTTAAAAATTTGCTGTGAACCCTCTTAATATATTCAGAATATTTGTTATAATAAATAATAGTTTAAAACAACTAAAAAACACGCTTTTTATAGAAAACCGAAGTAAAAAAATAGAAAATAAGTTTTAATAAATTTAAATTAAGAATAGTGTTAAAAATTTCAATAAATAGAAATCAATAATAGTGTAAATAAAAAAAATGTATTTTATTTAAAAAAAAGGAAATATTTTATATATCTATGACGGGTGCAGGTAGCTTAGTTGGTAAGAGAATTCCCCCCCTTTTTTTTTTCTTTTCGTGCGGAAATCCCTTCGGATAGCCGGCCGGCCAGCGGGGGCTGGCAAATGTCGGGCTTGCACCGACTAAAACCGCACGCCGTCTCGGGTCTTCAGACGCCGGGGTGTAAGGTTACCCATAGAGCATATCCCTCGCACCCCGACTGACCCTGGGCCATCTCACCACTAACAGCATCGCTCATCCTGTCTCCTCTGAAAGCAGAGGAGTACGGAGTGCGATGTGTTCTCGCCACGTTGGGTATTGGCCGACGATCAATGCCAACCCTATGAAGGGGAAGTCATTGACCGCCGCCCAGGGTGTACCGGCCGCTCCGATTCCGTTCCCCCCGGACTGCAGCGGGATCGGAATCGGAGCGACACTCGAGGAGGTTACCCAACACACACCCCAAGAGAATTCCCCCTGTAAGTGACTGGTCGCGGGTTCAAGTCCTGCCCTGGATAAACGGTTGTTCATCCAGGGCAGGACTTGAAACTTTACTTAACCTTGACTTTTCGACTTAAGTCTATATTTATTTCATTGAAGTAATCGTTTAAGCTTACTATAATCACGAAACGTAAAATTAGAAGGAAACGCTCATACTAACGAAGCCCTTAAACTTCGTTAGTATGGGCACTAGTTTCGCCAAACTCACATATTATGATCAGTCACGTGACGCAAAACTGTGACGTGTTTTGTTATAATTTTCAACAAAATAAAAACCTTAAAGTAAATGACAGCTAGTAGCTATAGCTTAGAAAATTCATGCTTGAAACTGATAAGGGGCGTAAGGCAGGGGGTGGGGGAGAGGTAAAATCTCATTTCGTTACAAAGGAGTGCCACGCATGAATTAGCCGAATTATAATGGCGTCGTAAATTCGTTGAACATCTTTACTGCATTCACAAGCGAAAACTGCGGGGCAATTCCTCATATTTTTACATTCTGTGGTAGTAAACAAGCTTCAAAATTCGACGATTAAACGATATTCAAAATATTTTATTGACAGACATGAGTAGAGTGATTATCATTTTGATAATATCATAAAAAGCAACCCACGCTTTTCATAAATAAAATACATTTTAATTTATTTACACTATTTACAATTTTTAACACTATTCTTAATTTAAATTTGTTAAAACTTATTTTCTATTTTTTTACTTCGGTTTTCTATAAAAAGCGTGTATTTTAGTTTTTTTAAACTATTATTTATTTCCTACTTTTTAGTTTTGTTTATTCATAAATAAATTAACACGCTCCTGTTGCCACCTATTTCGGAGTTTATTATGTGACATTATTCGCTACTACATGATACAAAGTTGACGGGATAGATGGCGCTGTTATCAAATATTTACAGAGCTGTCAGTAAATATTTCGCGAATTCATTAGTTTATATTATTTGGCAAATTGAAAAATGAAATAATTTTATCAAATTAGTGTATTGTCATCGGTCCTCGATAAATCTACAAAGTTTGAACGAAATCTGGCCGTTTAAAGTGGGTCAAAATCGCGCCTAAAGGAGTCGGTTACAAACAAACATACAAACAAACATACAGGTGAAGCTAATAAAAAACGTATAAAAAGGATTCCACACAGGTACTGCATATTCTAGCTGTGACCTTTTTTTTTGTTTACGTGCGGAAATCCCTTCGGATACCCCCCCGCCGGCCAGCGGGGGTGGTTATGTCGTGTATCGACTAAAACCGCACGGTGTCCTCCCCAAGTGTCCGTTGCCGGGCACCCCGGGTAATCTAGCTGTGACCTAACTAAACTTTTGTACAGATTCATTTACAAGTAAGTAGAAGGGCGCATAAATTCTTTAGCTGTTCTCATTATGAATCCATACATCCGATAGGCGCTATTTATGATTTTACTAATATGTTAATCAAGATGTAGTTTATCGTCGAGAAGAATCCCTGGATCACGAACTAATGATACTCTAGATAGGGTTGTGCCATTTAACGTGTATGGGTGTTTTATTACGTTTTTGTTCTTATGTAAAGCTTATAACAGCATTTGGATATACTAAGTTGCAGTTTGTTAGCTTTGCAGTATACATCGAAGCGATCCAAATCTGCTTGATGCAAAAAACAATCTAATTCGCTTACAGTCACAGTTCGTTCGTTACAGTTCCTTTCCTAAGGATTTAATGTAAGTATAAAATAATATATAATTTTAGTTTAAGTGCTACAAGTTAACTTCTTTACAAATTAGAAAAACAAAAATATAAAATAAAAACAACCAAATAAATAACAATTTATGACTAAAGTAATGTGTACGTGCATGATTGTGTGGGGGTGTGTGTGCATGAGTGTGTGTGTGTGTGTGCGTGAGGGTGTGTACTTATTTGTGACAAATGTACAAATAGATCAATCAATTAGCCTATTTCAGTCAACGCTTGACATTGGCCTCTCGTAAACAGTGCCATGGCACCCGCTATGAACATAAAGTAATAAACTTTTGTTTCATCTTATACTTGGCTACGAAGAAAGAAATATACACTTTTTTTACACTCAAAGTAGCTGAGGCCAAACACAGGACAACGCCTGTTGTAGAGGGATGGACCAAGAATGTAAGAAAATCTCTTAATAAAAGACGATCTTGGCAGCGGAACAGTACAAATTTCCAGACCCAGAGCGACAGATGTGAGCTATTACATTTATTGCGTCGCGTGGTCGGGAGGCGGCGCTGATGGACCATGTAAGGAATGAGTTCTCCATGGTTTTGGAGGAGTTGAGTGTAAGTGTGTGAGAATATAGTCATTTTAGTACAGTATATAACGCGAACTGTGCCTTATTTTCTAATTGCACCCATGTATTAGCAGTGACTGTTATAACAGTATCATCTGCAAATGACGTAATCATACCATCCTGTATATTAAGGTTACATAACTCGTTGATGTAACAAGGTGGGTCCGAGTATGTTACCTTGTGGCACGCCGTAGGATATGGGTAGGTGATTACTGTTGTTGGTTTCTACCATAACGAATTGTGAACGATTTGTAAGGTAACTACGGAATAGATCTAACTGAATCTCTCTGACAATCATTCCTTCAAGTTTTGACAATAGAATAGAAACGGGAACAGAATCGAACGCTTTTGTGAGGTCCAAAAATATGGTAAGGACTTTTTTATTTTTGTTAATACTATGCACGACATGATTAGTTAACTCATGAATTTCGTCGCAAGTGGATATTTTTTTGCGAAAGCCGTAGATGATCAGATAAGAGCTTATAGTGTTCTAAATAATTACCCATCTTTTGTTTATTAATCGTTCGAGTACTTTAGACACTACACTTAGAACTACTATAGGGCAGTAGTTCTAAAGCGAAATCACATTTTCTTACTTGAAAATTGGATGAATAATAGTCTTTTTGAAGGCAGTGAGAAAAACAGCAGTGTCGAAACAGAGATTAAATTTACGGCATAGGATGGGTACCAGAAAAATGGAGTATTTCTTCAAAAAATTAAGGCGTTATACCGTATAGACAGGACCAAATTAGAAAGGTATAGCTAATAATTCCATTTCAATTTTCATATATTATAACGCACTATTGAGACATGTAAAAACTGTTTGTTTTCCTAATGAAAAAAAATAAATTAAATGAAATCATTTGACCTAATTTCTCGTTTAAATATCCGCCTACATACGATCTTTCCTAGATTTTTAATATATGTATAAGGAATTTGATTCTGACAAAATATGCCTTGAAACTAAAGCAGTTACGATTCTAATCTTATGGCGATTAGTTACGATACGATAAAGTTTTGCGAGTAGGCTGCCAACAAAGTACGATGTGATTTTGATCATTTATGTGCCAGTGAAACGCCTTCGGTTTATTCAGCATAATATGAAATAATTTTCAACTGTAAAGATATTTAAGAATTATTTAAAAACTCCTTCAATAATCCATTGTATTTTAAAGTCAATTCACACACATTTTTTTTCTATAGTCGATAGTGACCGCGTTTGACCACGCTAGGACTTCAAACTTGAAATTTTGGCAGTTAATGCTTTTTAGGGTTCCGTAGAAAAATGGGTGAAAACGGAACCTTTATAGATTCGTCATGTCTGTCTGTCTGTCTGTCCGTCCGTATGTCACAGCCACTTTTTTCTGAATCTATAAGAACTATGCTGTTGAACCTTGGTAAGTGGATGTATTGTGTGAACCGCATTAAGATTTTCACACAAAAATACAAAAACAATACCAATAAATTTTGGGGTACCCATACTTAGAACTGAAACTCTAAATTTTTTTTTTCATCAAATATATAGGTATAGGATAGGTATGGATAGGTCTTCAAAAATGATATTAAGGTTTCTAATATCATTTTTTCCTAAACTGAATAGTTTGCGCAAGAGATACTTCCAAAGTGATAAAATGTGTCCCCCTGTAACTTCTAAAATAAGAGAATGATAAAACTAAAAAAAATATAATAATGTACATTACCATGTAAACTTTCACCGAAAATTGGTTTGAACGAGATTTAGTAAGTAGTTTTTTTATTACGTCATAAATCGTAAACCGCAAATTACCTTTCATTCAATCAACTCACATATAAAAAAAATACTTGCTGCTACGGAACCTTTCATGGGCGAGTCCGACTCGCACTTGGCCGGTTTTATGTTGTGTACGTTCCACTAAGGAAGGAAGTTCGTCATTTTCGAAGTAAGAATCATGAAGTTTCATATACACCAGGTGGTGTATATGAAACTTCATGATTCTTACTTCGAAGTAGGTACTTCTGGTTAAAAATAAATGAACACATGTTCATTATTTTCGTATATGTCAGTGTTTTTCAAAATTTTACCGCTGAGAGGGTGAAGTAGGAGTTTGAAGTTTATAAGGGCAGTTCGTCACCTTTGAAGATAGAAGCATGACGAAAATTCATATATCTGCTTTTGGTTAAAATTAGTGAACTTATATACCGACGTTGTTCAAAATTTTACTGCTAATGGGTAAAATTTGGCATGAAGGGTTGTACGTAAGGAGCTCGAAATTACATTCTAAAGCATCTTCCAGTTATCTTATATTGGCTAGCCGACGTTAGGGACACAAATTTGCCATTGCACTGGTCCAAATTGACACTTTTTAATAAAAAATTTTTTTACTTACAAATGGGACACCATCAAAATATTTAGGTTATTTTGTACTATGCTAACTGTACAAAATAGCTTTAATATTTTGATAATTTCCGAATTGACGGTAAAAAAATATTAAAATTTAAAATTGGCAATTCGGATCAGTGGCCCTAGAAATTATGTCCCTAACATCGGCTAGCCCTTACAATTAATATAGGTCCGGTTAGGTAGTGCTGCTGTCGGTATATAAGGTATTTTTTACGTCGCGTCCTGGGCCTCGAGTCTTCGACATATCTATAAGTATATAAATAGTTGTCCTGAGTCATTGATTTATGAAAGCAGAACCTAATCTTGAAATTTTGACAGTAGATGCCTTTTATGTTATAAGCTTCCACTAAGGAAGAATATTTGGCGATTTCATCGCTAAACGGGCGAAACACCAAATTTTGTAGCTATTATTAGTAACTTCTACTTACATTTAAAAAAAGGATAGATATATAATACCCATTATATTAAATTTTTTATTTGAATTTATTGATTAGTGCCATATATTATTTTTTGTTAATGGTCTATCAATTTAATTATGAAATAATATTTAGAAATTACTATCGAAGCATTAATTACAAAGCATCTGATAGCAGATCATAATAATTTCGATTACTCAAGTGAAGATACATAAGGTTGTGTATACCGGTTACTAGCCTAGATAGTTGGCTCGACACGATGTGTGGTGTTGCACAAACTCAAACTAAAATTATTGACTAGATATTATAGAAGTAAAGTATAGCCGCAGTGCTACGTGCGCCTGCGCGGCCGTGCATACCGAATCGTAAGATCAAAGCACGCATAGGTAGTTACTTTACCTACTCCAACACCTACACGCGCGCAGCTCTCAGCAAGTCACCTAGCCGTGCGCCGGTGTGCGTGGCATCGGCACACACAGGCGCACGCGAAGGCGAACACTAATAAATGTATAATAAATGTTACCAAGACGCAAGCGCGGCGTACGGTACTATTTGTTCGGGAGGGAGGTTGGAGGCACTCATACAAGCGAGGGAGAGGCTGTGTTAGCGCTGCCAGCCAGTTTACCGTTGCGAGGCGCGTTGTGCGGCCGGACGCTGGACCGCCACCCGCGCGCCGCCGGCACCCCGAATCTCTGCGCTGCCCAAGCTCCTCACTCTGGACTGTATCAGGACTTTACGAACTTGACAACCCCCTGTGCTCCCTGACGGGTGTTTACGAACCCGACCCTTGTCGTGTTCGCTTACTTAGAGACGAAGTGCTACAACTCGTGCTTATTTAACTGGAGTGTTAATCCGATTTCAGAATATTTATTGGATCGCTTCATCACAGGCGAAGGTGAGTTTTTGCATATAGTTGAAATGATGTTAAATGTGCGTTATCAATTGTTATCCTGATTCTGTCTTGTATTGTTTCAAATGTTACAAAGATAGATTTAATGTATTAGTGTCTGTAGTACTTAAGGTTTTCATTATGATGAATGACGACGAGCTATTAGTAAACGACCATTTCCACGAGTGAAGAAATAAACGTTTCGTTATTTATTATAATATTGACATTTATGAACATGGACGATGTAAAAAAGTGCGTAATTTTTTTTCAATGAAACTGTGAGAGTTAGTGTGGGGTGTGGGCGGTGTGGAAATTATTGTATAGTGTTTTTGAGATAATATGATTACTGTGTGTATACTTTGCCATAACTAGAATACATAAAATATACATATTTAGTTTAGGAAGTCTAATTGGAAGTATTGCTGTTTTCGAAAATGTTTGCTAGTGTGACACACCGGCAACTAAAGAGGCGAATTAGTGTTTTAGTTCACTAGCATTAATGATGTATCAGCTCAATAATAGTAGTACACTTGTATAATGAGAGACATTTATGACGCTTGATCGCGTTCTTGCTACCTCTCGCGGCTATAATGACTAATAACATGTCGGACTACAATTATTTTTATACAAATATAAGATTGTAAATTTGGATATAAGTACCAATATAGACTACCAAAACGATTAGGTACTTAAATTAAGTACCTACTTTCAGTTTTATAAAACTTGACTTCTGCGAGTTTTTTTAAAGTTTTTTATAGAGTACAGTTAAATATATACATTGTAAGCTACCCAATATTATATTTACTGAAACAAAGACATTTGTAGTTAAAAGAGCAATATAATCATCATTCGGCGCATAATTGTCATTCGGCGTTGAAAAGATATCAACGCGCGCAAGACATATTGAACTCGTGCGAATATTGCGCACTACATGATAACACTGCACAGTGCCTATACGTTAGCTTTTATCTATATTTTTCTCACGATGGACCAAACGGAATGTAGGTAATGGACACATTCGTAGATTTCGTGAGAGAATCCAAATAAGCCTTACGGTGGTTACTAGAATAAGGAATATTAACGAGATATAATTGACTATTACATGGGAAATACAATTGAAGTTGACCGTGTCATACACCATGCGTAAGTCACCACGAATGCCACTATACGTGTTGGTTTACTCTTTCTGTTTTATTATTACTTAATAAAAAAATAGAGTAATAAAACTTTTTTATAATGGATCCTATCGCGATTTATTTGGTGATATTTTATTATTTACACTGAACCCGACGTTTAAATGAATTAATGATTTAATTATCTCGCCGTGACCATGGCTGCTGAATAGCAACCGAAACGTCGAGCTTGATGTAAATAATAAAATAACACCAAATCAATCTCGATACAATACGTTAAAAATTGTTTTATAATAATAATAATAACAACATCTCTTTATTGTACACCAAGGACATCAAAAACACGAATCCGAAATACAATTTGTGGTACATAGAATTGGCGGCCTTATCGTTCCGAGGCAATCTCTTACAGGCAACCATACTTCATTTAAATGTATGACATTCGCGTAAATATGAAGAAAATATAATAATAAAATATGATAATTTATGGCATCAATCATAAGTAGACTTAAATATTTGATGTATTTTTGCCACGTGTGTGGTGAATTAGCATAACAGAGCTTTCCCATCTCTCTTCGTTAGGGCCGTACATGCGACGAAGGAAAATTGCTATTAGTTATTATCTCTAATAGTACGTAAAAGTGACCGGTTAACAGCAAGAAGCTCGTTCATATTACATGAAAGAACAAATATAGCAAAATATAGGTATTATAAAGCATCTGCTCATGCCAGGAATATATTTTATACACGCATTTAAATGTTGTATGTACGGTTCTCTGCTTTGTTATATTTTTTATTAAGATCTTAATTCATTCGTGTTGCAATTTCCTATAAATATATACACACTTTTATGTATCCGTCTTCCATTTATCTTGTTAGCTAATTAGTTTTAATTAATCTCTACCATTGATTTCTACTCTCTGAGTTAAACATAGTGTCGATCTGATTCTGTATCACTCAAAAATCTACGTTGCCATATAACCTTAATTATATATTAGGTACGGACAGAAAAAAGGTCTTATAAAATCTAGGTCTATATCAAAATCAATCATGTTTTATTGATACTCATAATATTATATCCGGTTCGCAATTATTTTAATGATTATAATAACAACTAGTTACACATTGTTTTGCATACTTACTTTAAAAAAAAAATATACTGACAATATCTTATCTTATACTATTAAACGAGCAATTTTATCTATCTCGGAAACCGCTCTTATGATTTGGACGAAAACTTGTATTTTGATAAAGTTTTGCTCTCTGAGTTTATCTATATAGGTATCTTTCCTGAAAAAAAAGTCTCAGTAATATTTTCGTTTACCACTAAGGCAACCAACATACAAACTGTACAACTAATGGATTATGATCACCGTAGTTTATTAATGCTTTTAATAGCCAGGCGACTTAAGTTTTATCAATCCCGTAAAAAAACCATAAGTGTTGTGGGGAAATTTATACACGATTATATGCCATTGCGGGTGTTCTATTCTAGTAATTAAGTTGAGTTTCCAATTAGTAATCCTAGCTAATATTATAAATGCGAAAGTAAGTCTGTTGCTCAATCACACAAAAACGGCTGAATGGATTTGGCTAAAATTACGCAGACAAGTAGGTAGAGTGAGACCGGAAATCGATTACTTTTTATTTTTCCAGGAACGGAATCAGTATTTCACGCGAATGGAGCCGCTGGCAGTCTATTAATGATATTACTTAAAAGGTGTAGTTTCAGAATCGAACAATATCAAAGATTTAATACATAACTGGCCGCTTTGTACCTTATTTTACGATATCTGGGTTTTATTGTCTTGAGTATTTTATTGTGGATTGCAGTCACCTTGAGAGTAGTACTGAATTGGACAAAGGATTAGCGACGTCACAATACGAACTAGCCCAAACCGATAGTACAATTAGATGGCATGAAGGTGATGGAGCTTGTTAGCTGGCATGGGGAGCGAGTGTATTGTTCCAATCTCTATCTAAGATATAGTTAGACAGAAATATGTTGCCTACAAGGTTTACTTTTCGTTATTGAATCAATAGGAAAATAACACATAAGTGTGTACTATCTGTAAAAAACTAAAGTTATAATCTTATAAACATAATTTGATATATTATTTAAACAAAAAGTGACATTACGAAGCAAAAAATTTAAAGAAACTGCTTTTGTTTAGAAATAAACAGATACATGTAATTGTGTCTTTCAAAATTTCACCCCTAAGAGGGTAAATAAAGATTGAACGGTCGTTTGGAAGTTCGTTATATGGAAGGCGCTTAACTTTTGAAGCGAAAAGCATTAAATTTAATATTAATGCTTATTTTCATTTACATTTACAATTTAACAATCGGTACAGGTGCAATCGTATAGTATTATATAGGCAATATTATAGGATTTTTTTCAATATTTTTTGTTCTTTGCCGCTATTATATAAACATAGATGTTATAATCGTCTTTATTTTTTCATTTGATATAGTAACTATAAGTTCTATTTGTTAGTATGCAAATAGTGGAGGAAATTTGAGATATTTATGTAAGGACGAAAAGGGTAGAAACCACAGAAGGCGATGAATATGATAAGGAAATATAAAGCATGTGTTTTTTAATCCTCACATTGAAGTTATTGGAACTACCAGGAATAGATTAAAGTAGTTTACGAATTTGTAAAATTATTCCGAATAACCCAGTTCCTAGTTCTTTTTATTATTTATTTGATCTCAGTTCACACAAAACAATCGTTACAGACATTCATGGTTTTTTTATGATCTCATTACAACTCTGATCAGGATTACTAGAAGTAAAAGAGGTGTAGTTTGGCATTCGATGGAATAATTTAATAAATATTTAAATATTTTACGACATTTTACACAGCGCTTTCTAGACCCAAAGTAAGCATAGTTTAACTAGCTTGTGTTATGGGTTCCAGAATGCGGATAAACATACTTTTATACATTTTTGTAAATAAGGAACACCCAGACCAATGCAAATAGACATATTCATGCATACAAATATTTGCACTGAGCGGGAATCGAACCCGCGCCCCATGTCTTAGCAGTCGAATGCACTACCGCTACGCCACATACCGTCGATACGCATACAGTCGTACATAGGCCATCGATTTTATTGAGTTAAAAGTCACTACGATGAAGAAATGTTGCCAAATGCGTGGATTGTTTCATTCTTACGTAAATCCTTCCAAATTCAATAAATATCGTTAGCTTAGTTGTTAAGGGGTTAGCCTTATAATCACGAGGTGCCGGGTTCGAATCCTGACCTGACTAAGGGGTTTATTATTGTAATAGTAGTACTCTTCGAAAAATTAAATAAAAACTGGCCAAGTGCGAGTCGGACTCGACGATGAAGGGTTCAGTAGCAGCAAGTAAATATTTTATATGTGAATTGATTGACTGAAAGGTAAAATAGGGTGTATAGGGCCTACCAACATCATTGAGGCCCAAGCTCACCTGCAAGTCGGTGCACCTGCTAAACAACGGACGAGGCTCTGGCGCAAGATACTGGTGGCCTATTTTGTTCCGGGTTGGTACCACCAAGCATTTGCGAAAAAACCCTGCAAATAATTCAACCTCGGTTGGGTTGTGTTCAGGGGTCAGCAACTTCACAGCCGGGGATGAGGAGGCAGACGGTGCAGCAGGAATGAGACCAGTGGAGTATTGGTGGAGTTGAGTGTGGTCATGGTGTGGATCAACCCACCGGACAGGGAGACCTGTAGAAACGGTGGTGCCACTGGTCACCCGCGGCATAGTACATGGGCCTATTAGGACTAACCACCCCGGAATGATGCCCCACCAGGTCGCGTTTAATCTCGATGTGGCTCGTCGTGCCGGTTGGTGACGGTGGACCCGGCATCCACATTCGGGAGGGTACGGGGCCCCTTCCGTTCGGCGGGTAGGATACCACCATGCCGCATATTCACTGACGAAACCAAATCCTGCGCCTTGTCAGACACTGCTGCGGCGCCTGTCACCTCTTTTTTGTTTTTCACGCACTTCTTATCACACTATGGCAGCGCAAAGTATAAGTATCAGATCTACAGGGGCATACCTCTCTTCCACCAACTTAACGTCATTTGAGGTTGAGTTCACGAACATTCGTGGACTCCATTTAAACCTCATAGCCTTCCACCATCACCTAGAGGCGGTACGGCCAGCTTTGCTTTTCCTGACGGAGACACAAATACGCCGCCCTGATGACACGTCTTACTTGTTCTACCCCAGCTATGTGATAGACGAAAACTTCCTGTGAAAAGCCGGGGTGTGTGTGTTTGTTAGGGCGGATGTTTGCTGTAGCCGCTTGCGCTGCCTGGAGGACCCACGCTATACGTGAACCATGGCTCGTCTAGCCAGGTCTAGGTGTGCGTATACCGATCCCATAAAGGAGGAGATATGGAGATGACTCGACTCTTTGACCACCTGAATCCAGCGGCAGACGTTGCGCAGGAGCAGTTTCCGTCCGCGGAATTAATAGTTTTGGGAGATTTTAATGCCCACCACGAGGATTGGCTGGGATCTCTCAAAACTGACCATGCGGGTCGGACTGCCCACGCATTCGTTCTCACGCATGACTTGACACAACTAGTACTCCAGACCACCAGGATACCAGACATAGCAAGTCACGCGCCGTCTTTTTTATATCTTCTGCTGACGACCCACTCAGCCCAGTACAATGTTTCGATGCGAGCCCCATTGGGTTCCTCTGACCACAGTCGGGTCTATGCCGACGTCCTAGTCACCGTTCCTCCGCAACCTGTGGAGGTAAAGCGGCGATTATGGCACTACTCGTCAGCAGATTGGGTCGGACTACGCGTTTACTTCGCATCCGTTCCGTGGCCTCAGCGCTGTTTTGATGGTAGGGACCCATCGGATTCTTGGCTTCTGCCGTCGTTGGTGAAATCAGTTTGGGTATGGAGTAATTATATCCCATACACCGAAGTCACTGGTGCCCGCAGAGCTCGCCCCTGGTGCGGGCGTGAGTGCGTCGACGCTGTTCAACAAAAACAGTCGCCGTCCCGCGATTGGGTCCGAGCACGCACAGCGCGCGATCCAAATGTGGGTCACCTCAAGGCGGCGTATAACAGAGCCACAAAAGACTGCCTGACCTGACGGTATTCCAGCGTTGGTCCTGAAAAAACGTGCAGCGGAGTTGTCTCCAACACTAAAGCGGCTGTACCGCCCTGTCCTATTCCTCAGGAAAAGTCCAGCGGGCTTGGAAGGAGGCGAACATACAACCAGTCCCTAAAAAGAGGGATCGTTCGGATCCGGGCAACTATCGACCTCACCTCAGTCCTCTGTAAAGTGTTTGAGCATATCATAAACACATTGCTCATGCGTTACCTAGAAGATCACTCTATAATTTAATGACCGGCAATATGGTTTTGCTGGATGCGGCAACCTGAAGACAGGGCGCTATGGCACTCATTAGGGGAGACCTATGTCCAGCAGTGGACTAGAATAGGTTGATGATGATGACAATATGGCTTTAGACCGTAGCGGTCAACGAGTGATCTTCTGGCATACGTCACACGTCTCTGGGATTAGGCTATGGGCAGGCATGGCGAGTCATAGGCTTTTAGTCTTGATATCGCCAAAGCCATCGATAGAGTCTGGCACACTCGCTTCTTTTCAAGCTTCCGGCCTACGGTCTGCCCACTCGATTGTGAAATTAGGTTGCCAGCTTCCTGCATAAACGCAGCATCCGAGTTCACTATGACGGCCAGGCATCAGAGTTCATGCCGGTTAATGCTGGCGCCTCAGGGGTCTGTCCTTTCACCCACTCTCTTTCTTTTGCATATCAATGACATGCTGTCTACTGGCAGCATTCATTGCTCACTCTGCATGAGGGGTACTATGGGCACCCTGCGGCCAAGCGGACCGAGATTGAGGAAAACAGACGACAACTTGCCACTGAGCTCGACCGGGTCCTGACCCGCATTTACAGCTAAGGTATCCTCCTTCCTTCCTCTCCTAACTCTTCAGAACACACCGCTACCACTACAGGACCACATTAACATGCTCGGAATGGACGTTCGCTGCAAACTGAACAATAAAAACTACATTGAGAGCGTCATCAAAACAGCTTCACGAAAACTCGGAGTTCTGAACAGGGTGAGACGGATTTGCCATCCGTATCATTGGGAGTCTTGAGATTACTAATAGCTTAGAACCTCTGCAGCTGCGTAGAGACATTGCCTCTCTGACTGTATTTTACCGCCTCTACCACGGCGAGTGTTCTGAGGAGCTCTTTCAACTAACCCCGCGTTCTCCATTTCGATCCAGAAGACCAAGTGCTGGACTGCGATGCCATCCGCACACGGTGGAAACCATACAGTACCGAACTCAGAGGTTCGGTGCTTCCTTTCTTTGTTGCACGATAAAGAGCTGGAATGCTCTGCCCGCGCACGTGTTCCCTTTTTCTTACAATCCCGGGTTCTTCAAGCGGGGCGTAAAAAAAGCATCTTTTGAGGCCGTCAAGGTAGGGGCTATCATTTTAGGATCATCAGCATCTGAGATGGTGACCCGTATCTTCTGGACTTCACCCTAGCTTCTCACCATCCAGCGGGGTGCAGTCAATTGACGGAACGAATATATATATACAAAAAAAAACACACCCTATTGACGTCTATATTGTAAAGAATCCATGCTATTGAGAACTTCCTAGCGGAACACCTCAATAACACATAGCCTTATAAGAAATCGAACTCTGTACCTCACAACTTATGCAACGGGACTCCGCAGTCAATGGTTGCACTGTAGTTAAGCATAGCTTAACCAGCTTGTAGTATGGGTTCTAGAATGTGGATAAATATACTTAGATTAATTGAATTTATATTATTAGTTAAGATTAGGATTACTTTAATATTTCTGCATTATTTATTAGTACTGTGTTGATATTGTTAGAAGAATGAATAGAAATAACTGAGCGAATGGCGTGCATAAGCGGCTCGGTTGTCGTGGCTCGTCGGCGGCGCGGTCGTCGTCGCGCGTCGCGTCGCCGTTGTACTTGCGTTACGCAATCAAAATGCTCCACACGCCGCCATCATACCGCAATAGATATTCTTAACTATACCTTATAATGCGTCACGATTTGTCCTTTTAATTGTGTTCCAATTCCAGACGTTTCAAATTGACGTCTAGCCAATCTTATTTCAACAGTTTGTTTATATACATTTTCGAGGATAGTAAATGCATATCAATATACTTTATCTTATTGCTATTATTAATGCGGCACTTTGGGTGGATGTATGGATGTTTGATATTCAATCACATCCGAATGGCTGAATGAATCTAAACGAAATTCGGAACAGAGCTGCCAAGTGCTAGACCACGTAGAACTTATTTGCTTCACAATTCCATAGGTTTTAATTGTTTTTGTGCGAAACCCTTATACTTTATTGAAAATAGAGGCAGCCAATGGTATGCCCTATAATATCGGCTATCTGCCAGTAAAGAACTAGTCAAGATGAGAGCCCAGCCACATCGGGGATTAAAAATAGCTCCTTCCGTGACCATGGCTGCTGAAAAGCCACCGAAACGTCTGCATTAGTGTAAATAATGAAATAACACCAAATAAATCGCGATAGAATCCGTTAAAAATAATTTTATTTCAATGTACACCATTATTATCCAAATGCTTCTTCATGTTAAGTAGTGTCAGTTTAAAAAAAAGGGATTTTACTTGAGCATTTATAGTATGGGTGGCTGATTTTTAGGGTTCCGTAGCCAAATGGCTGAAAACGGAACCCTTATAGATTCGTCATGTCTGTCTGTCTGTCCGTCCGTATGTCTCGGCCATTTTTTTCCGAATCTATAAGAACTATTCTGTTGAAACTTGCTACGTAGATGTATTCTGTGAACCGCTTTAAGATTTTCACACAAAAATAGAAAAAAAAACAATAAATTTTGGGGGTTACTTAGTCTATCTATGGATAGGTCTTCAAAAATGATATTAAGGATTCTAATTTAATTTTTTTTCTAAACTGTATAGTTTGCGCAAGAGACACTTCCAAAGTGATAAAATGTGTGTACCCCTGTAAGTTCTAAAATAAGAGAATGATAAAACTAAAATAAAATATATGAAAACTAACTCCCTAACTAAATAACTTCCACCGAAAATTGGTTTGAACGAGATCTAGTAAGTAGTTTTTTTAATACGTCATAAATCGTAAACCGCAATATACCTTTCATTCAATCAACTCACATATAAAAATTTTACTTGCTGCTACGGAACCCTTAATGGGCGAGTCCGACTCGCACTTGGCCGGTTTTTCTTGTACAAAACCTATTGTCTTGTGACAAGGAGACTTGAAATAGTAGTTAAGCGTAGTAACTAATCTCATAGTAGGTATAGCATCTAAGGAGTGCCTTTTTTTTTTATCGTGCGGAAATCCCTTCGGATACCCCCCCGTGTGCCAGCGGGGGCGGTTATGTCGGGCTTGAACCGACTAAAACCGCACGCCGTCTCGGGTCTGCAGACGCCGGGGTGTAAGGTTGCCCATAGAACATATCTCTTTATTCTGTAATGACAATGATGATAAAAGACTAAAAAAATATTGCGCATACATAGCTGTATCTTCTTAACATCAAGTATCTTAGGTACCTACTTAATGACAAAGTGCCGGCAAAAGCATATAAATTTCTGTAGTTGGTTTTCGGTTACCTTTAAACTGTCCGGCAGGTACAGCATGATTGCGGCAATGGCGCGGAGCGCGAGCGCGTGGGCCGCCGCCACCTGCTTCTGCGAGCATGTGATGCTCGCGAAGGAGATGGCGGAGCGCGCCCGGGAGAGGTTCAGAACCCTCCCGGCCCGCCGAGCCCGCAACATGCTCGCCTCGCGTCGCAGGCGACTCAGGCGCCGGAGGTCGCTTAACGACCTCCGTCCTCCATGAGCGCAGGCCTGGGGGTGGCAGGTGAGGCCGCCTGTCACCCCAGCAGAAGCAGGCCGGGACGGTGGGGCGACTAGCGCCCCTCCCCCAAACCGGGGCAAGACGGGGACAACGTGGTTCCCAAACCCGAGGGGGCCATCTCGAAACCGGAGATGGCCCAGGGTCAGTCGGGGTGCGAGGGATATGCTCTATGGGCAACCTTACACCCCGGCGTCTGTAGACCCGAGACGGCGTGCGGTTTTAGTCGGTTCAAGCCCGACATAACCGCCCCCGCTGGCCGGCGGGGGGGTATCCGAGGGGATTTCCGCACGAAAAAAAAAAAAAAGGTACTGATACCTATACAATGGTACAGATATTTACAAGAGAAAATCCGTTCCCGCAGGGGGAACGCACAGGTAGATTTCGTGAAGTAATTAATATTATTTTTTAACATGTTTAATTTTTTTTTTCTCGAAAACGGTAACTTTTAGCGTTAAACTTTTCAGACATTTAGTTTAGAATTAAAAATGGCCTATCGATTAAAAATGTTTCCGACACCAAGAATGTTCACTGGTTAGAAGTTATGATTTTTTTCCCGATAAATTTTGGTTTTTCCCCCCTCCACTTTTAGTTAAAGTTTTAATCTTATAGGTTTATAATTAAAAGTTGTTGGTTTTCATGTATACTATGGGATAAAATTAGAACGGTTCGAATATCTTTCATGGAACGTGAAATTTTGAGGAAAAACTGATTTCACAAAAAGTGAGGCCCTACCGTCCCCTTAGGCCGGATTCCACCCGTTCACGAACTTAAACTAAGTTTACACCCAAGCTATTTTTGACCGCAGTTTGAAAGCGACCGTGAGAGTGCCGCAAATTTTGGGAAGTGGGACCATAAGTGGAAACATATATATATAATATATATATATATAAACTTTTTGACCAGTGGTCATTTCGGACTCAGGGGGTCTTACCTAGACCTCCTATGAAGATTTTTTTCTTAAATTCGACAGTAGTCAAGAAACCAATAGGTAGATCGATTTCTTGCTGGCCGGCGGGGGGGTATCCGAAGGGATTTCCGCACGATAACAAAAAAAAAAAAAAAAAAAAAGGTAGATCGATTTCATCAAAATCTACCTAAAACTTCATTCAAACAATTTATAATGAAGTTTATCTATATAACTACTATTATAAAATTGAAAATTATTTGTGTATTACTTTGGAGGTATTAAAAAAAAGGGTTATGTTAAATGAACGATTATGAAAACAAAAGTATTTTTTGGAATTCTTGTCTGTTTGTCTGGTTATATGTTTGTCTGTTTGTTCGCTGTGGACGCAAAAACTACTGGACGGATTATGATGCAGTTTTTTATTAGAAAGGTCCTGGTCCGACTGACTTGATTGTAATTGGTTGAGAAGCCGCGAGCACCAGCTTGTTTTATAAATAACTATTTTACAAGGTGCTGCCGAGACATTGTTTCACGAAAAAGTACTTGTCTTGATTTCGATTTTGATATATCTTTTGTTTTCGAAAGTTTACGATTGGGCTTAAGAACTGGAACATGCTCGCTACGATGATGAAAATCGGATATAATTATATAACAATATGTAGGTGTTATCGCCGATAAAAAGTAATTATACAAGTATAAAGTTTAAAAAACTGTAACCAGACTACGGTAAGGTTAAAAATGTATACATCAAAGAGTTATTTAAAAGTAGTGAGATATAGTCTCAACTCTCCACCCGTAGACCGGTGCTAGTAGTATTTTAAATCGCTGAAATCAATAATATATATAAAACGAAGTCGGGTTAGAGTTACCGTTTATAACTCGAGAATGGGTGGTTCGATTTTCATGATCTTTGGTTTTTTGGATTTGTTTCCGCGTATACTGTGCCTGTAGTAGTGCCAATAGTTTTATTGGACTCGAACCGACAAAACCGCATGGCGTCTCAGGTTTCTAATGCTGGGTCTTCTAAGTTGGCCAAATTAGGCAATTCTCTCGCACCCGGTTGACTCTGGGCGATCTACAGCTTTGAGATGGCCCCTCGGGATACTGTGCCTATACTAGTAATTAGGATAATTATAATTATGAGGCATTCTCGAAATAAATTCAGCTGATAAGGTAACCAACATAATTTGATTCTGAGGCGGATCGTAAGTTTACCTGGTCAGCTAGTATACTATAAAATTATATTTTTATCTCTTGATATATTTCATCATATTACAATATATTTATATTTTTTAACTCAGAATTTTCTCCCCTTAAATTTGATATCACACTCGATAGTCACAAAACGTTTTTTTTGAAAACCCATATTGTTGGATCTAACATCTGTTATGTTGTTATTATTCATATAAAATGTAAATTTAAAGTGCCTTTTTTTTCGTGCTGAAATCCCTTAGGATACCCACCCGCCGGCCAGCGGGGGCTTGAACCGACTAAATTGCACCCAAAGCACAATACTGAATCAATTGATTCAGTATCATGCTTCACTTCATTAATTACTAAATTAATACGTAAATATCCTACATAGACAGGAAAACACACAACATTACTACGGATGCGCGGACGCGCGCGCCGTCGTCATCTTGTAATTACTACTATTATATACTAAAACAGCGTTATAGATTTTTTCAAAAGTAAGTCCTCATTTCCGTTCGCATGAAGTAGGAAATGTTTGCTGTACCTTTTTTTTTTTTATCGTGCGGAAATCCCTTCGGATACCCCCGATATTCTTCAATGAGTTGGGGTGGATCGAGTGAAATGCCCACCCTCACGCAAAAACCGCGCCCTGTCGTGGAGTTGCGGATACCAGCTCGCGAAACCATACCATACCATACCATACCCCCCCGCGTGCCAGCGGGGGCGGTTATGTCGAGCTTGAACCGACTAAAACCGCACGCCGTCTCGGGTCTACAGACGCCGGGGTGTAAGGTTGCCCATAGAGCATATCCCTCGCACAGAGCATATCCCTCGCAATGTTTGCTGTACCTACCTCGTTGTCAGACAACGAGGTAGGTACAGTGTGAGCGTATATTTTGATCAAACTTTTTAATTGCAAGAATAAAAAAAATGGGTGTTAGATAAATACATATGCTCTACTAGAGGAACTCTTGGTCACATGTAAACAGGAAATAAGACTATTTTAAATACGAACATAAGTAACTCGTATATCAAATAATCAACAGAATATAGTGGAAAGCGCTAACGTAATACACAGAATACAAAGAAATATTACTTAGAGTAATTAGAAGATACGTATTATGAATATTTCTAAATATTTACGATCGTAAAGATAATTAAGTGTCATAAAACGATTAAGTAGCATTAAGGCGATGCTGTCCAATGAATGTGTAGTGTGCATAATTGCAGATATTTTATGTTCATTATGTATCTACTTGTGCACGTTGTAATTGATTAATTAGAGAGCCTTGCGAATGAAAATAGTTACACAGCGCGCTCTTTGCTAGTTGGCTAAACAATAGAATTCTTAAGGCTGCGTAAGACGTAATGTGAAAACGGTAACCTTTCTGTGGAATAAGTCAGACTAACGTAATGCTTGATATCATTCTTCGGGGATCTAATATAGACGTATAGGCAGTTTCTTATGTTAGCCACCATTTAAGGAATTCCACGTTTGTATAAGGCCATTTTTATTAAAATATTGTAACTAACTCATATCTACTTTACCTTGTGTATCTGTTTATTGATAAAACTATAACTGAGGAAGACTTCTATAATAAATTGTATATCTGAATATAGAAAAAACAGTCGAAATAATAATTATTATTTTATGCTTCAGCACAAATTACATTGCCAAAATATCACGAAAACTGGGAAGATTTGACGTTCAAATTCATTATCAAGTTCATCAAGTTAAGCGTTCTTTCAAGTCTATTTTCATGATATCCATATCGGTTATTATAATGAAAATATATAAATAACTGCCAACAGTTCGAAGTTGTAAAAAAGGTACTTGGTAATAATCCGATTATGCCCGATAATGACCGTACAAATTTCTCTGAGATTTAAATGTTATTATTTATTAATTATAATCCAAGAACATTTCTCTGAGAATAATAATTATTGCAGATGTTATTACTAACTTTTGATGAAAAATCTATAATGGTTTGTAAACACTAGACTCAATCACGTGCTGCTTAGTTTATTACATACTGTATTAACCACCCACCTTACCAAGATATTGGCGTTATTTATTTAATTATATCAAAATAAATTATTCAGTTATATGTAATTAACGTTAGAAAATTATACGATGAGCCGAAAAAGTTACGTCACCTACGACTCAATAAGTAATCATAAAACAGAATTAAGTAAATGTGAAATCTAGTTTTTTATCATTTATTTCTTTAAATTTATTATTTGAAACACGTGCGTTTTTACTACCTTGACCCTTACAATATATCCGATAAAAATTTATGCAAATAAGTAATTAAAATTCGAATTACAAGAAAAGCGATTTAGTTGAGTAAATTAGAGCAAAATGGGCAATGTAGAGCCTTGACCTCTTGCGTGTGGTGTGCGAGCGCCTCGCGACGCGGAAGATTGGTGTTCGCTCGACCATGACGTGCACTCCTGCGCAGAAAACGCCTGTCCTTGCGGTGGTACACCGTCTAACCTCTGGCCCTGTGACAAAAACGGCTCTTTACCTTTATTAGGTTTGACCACATCAATGAAGCTAGGAATGCAATCAAGAAAGTGTACGGATACGGTAATACAACAATCTAAGTATTTAGTACTTACTATCTATTTATTTTGTTCTCAAATTTTGTAAATCATGAGTGAAACCAGTTTTATTTTATAGAGAAAATTACATAAGCTATCATTCAAATACTCGGTTGTATGTGTACTTTTGCAGGTGCAAGCCAGCAATTTTTTGTTTGGTAAAATCTAATATGTGTTATTTTCAATAGAAGCAGAGTAAATACAATTACCACACCTCTTAGATAAGTCCTTAAGAAATTTGAAAGAAATAGAAAAAGGGGTCAAAGCTGCCATTAGTACTTTTTTTTGTAAATTTAGTTAGTTAGTTTTTATTATCTGTGATAAATTAATAACCGCGTCATCTAACGAACTCTGATCGAACATTTAAACGAATTAATTGTAAAAAATAATGACTTTTTCCTAAACTGGGCAATCACTGCCAGTGCACAATTACTATCTCTTTTATCCTGTATACTTATTATAAAAAACCAGATTTTAGATTGTGAACGATATATAGATTATTTTTTAACCAGTAAGTAGTTACCAAACGATTATATCTTCATGACGAATTTTGAAATTTATGACTTAAAAGCAAACTTTTGCAAAAAAACATCTGTTGAGGCCGTCTAGGTAGGAGCCACTATTCTAGGGACAATCTCTGGAAATGGTGGCGACTACTTTTTGGACTTCACCTCAGCTTACCATCAGGCGGGGAGCAGTCAATTTGACGGACTAAATATTAAAAAAAAACTGTTTTTAAGTTATAAATTGTTAGCAATATTCAACCAATTTGGTAAATGATTCTGAAAACATTATTGCATTAATATACGAAAGTATTCTCAAATTTTACCAATTTCTTAAATACAAAATATTATACTTATCTTCTTAAAAATTGTTGCAGTTGTCTTATTGTAGTACCTTAAGATGTTGGTACACCAAATTTAATAGCTGCCCTGTTTCGCTTCATGATGTTGTGAAAATATGCCCTCGACTTCGATCACAGAAATTTATGGCCAGGGGATTGAGGGATATTATGTTGTAAACAGTAAGGCGACAAATGACACGACAGGTTCATGTTCACTAGAACTCAAATGTTGCCAAGGAGGATAAAGTATTATCATATCCTTTGTTGAATTGTATGAATCCATTCTTACGTTCTTTAGACAAAACTAAAGTCTATATCCGAATTATAAAGGTAAATGAAAATGCAGATGTTTCGATTAGTTAGATTACAAAACTGAGATTGTAGACAGAAACACTTGCTTGCAAATTAGTAATTGTGATAACTAGTTAGGTATATGTTGATGAAATGTAAACGTATTAAATTTGGTTAAAAAAAACTTAGAGCATACTTACGAATTTGCAAAACATCAAAGTTTTACATAATATTATGTCCAAAAGTCATGTAAATTAGAATACGAAGAAGTTCATTTTTAGGTAGATTTCGATGAAATCGATCTACCTATTGGTTTCTTGACTACTGTCGAATTTTAAAAAAAATTCTTCATAGGAGGTCTAGTTATGACCCCCTGAGTCCGAAATGACCACTGGTCAAAATGTTTTTATATATATATATATGTATGTATGGTTCCACTTCCCAAAATTTGCGGCACTCTCACGGTCGCATTTTTGCCCCGATCGCTTTCAAACTGCGGTCAAAAATTGCTTGGGTGTAAACTTAGTTTAAGTTCGTGAACGGGTGGAATCCGGCCTAAGGGGACGGTAGGGCCTCACTTTTTGTGAAATCAGTTTTTCCTCAAAATTTCACGTTCCATGAAAGATATTCGAACCGTTCTAATTTTATCCCATAGTATACATGAATACCAACAACTTTTAATTATAACCTGTAAGATTAAAACTTTAACTAAAAGTGGAGGGGGGAAAAACCAAAATTTTTCGGGAAAAAAATCCTAACTTCTAACCGGTGAACATTCTTGATGTCGGAAACATTTTTAATCGATAGGCCATATTTAAGTCTAAAATAAATGTCTGAAAAGTTTTTCGCTAAAAGTTACCGTTTTCGAGAAAAAAAAATTAAACTCTTTAAAGCCCGTAGTTCTCTAGGTATATAAAATAATATTAATTGATTCAAGAAATCTACCTGTGCGTTCCCCCTGCGGGAACGGATTTTTTTAAATTAATTTTAGTATTTGTATAATACATGTCGGTGTGAGGCCAAGATGGGCGAAAGATATGCCAAATATAAGCGATTAGATATTATAAAAATTAAGAATCTGTTTATAGTATTAAAATAACAGGTTTTGAATAAATACTTATGAGTGTATGTACGGTACGATACATATAACAAAAAGCAATTTTTAAATTTTTTGTCTGTCGGTCTGTTGAATAAGGTAATCTCTGAAATGGCTGGGACCATTTTATAAGGGTCTTTCACTGGCAGATAGGTTATATTATAAGGTGGAAAACAGGCAAAATTTATTTAAAAAGAAATAGGGTTCCACGCGAAAGAATTAAAACCTTAAAATCGATATCGTCACAGCTAGTTTAATATTATAAGGGTTTAATATTACTTTCAGTCTGTATAATTTGCCACAATATTTATACATGAAATTTTAAACCCGGAATAAGTTGTCTTGTATCTTATAATCTGATAAAATTTGAAAGGTAAAACAGATATAAAAATATCAAAGAAGTCTTAGAAAAATTAAAATCTGATGACCTAATGCTCGAATATTTGCAATCGAAAAAAAGATCAATTATTAAGATAGTAGATATGTAACTAAGCTTTCTTTGCAATTAGAAGCTATAAAATCTAAAACGTTTACAGAAAATAGACTGTCCTTTTTGATATTACCTACACTACGTTTATACTTTCTAAATTTTATTAAGTTCCAGTTTTAACATTCAAAATACTCTACTTATTTTACGTACAATAGCTCGGTGGTTTCCGACTTTTTCTAAAAATGAAACCTACCTAGATAGTTTATCGCCCTCGAAATACCAGTACCCCTTAAAATTATAGTATACCCCGTAAACTTTTCACCAGGCGAGGCTGCGGTGGCGGCCAAAGTCCGCCGGCAACCCTGGGGTTATCCTTTCGAGGGCTTACCCGGGGTGCCCGGCAACGGACACTTGGGGAGGACACCGTGCGGTTTTAGTCGAGACACGACATAACCACCCCCGCTGGCCAGCGGGGGGGGGTATCCGAAGGGATTTCCGCACGTAAAAAAAAAAAAAAAAAAAAAAAAAAAAAATACCCCGTAAACTGGGATATATTTCTGGGATAAAATTACGTGAATCTTTTGTATGGGAATATAGAAAAGCTTCTTTTCAGGCCATGTTATAAATTCTTCTCCCCGTAATAACCATCCTCGTACTTCAAGGAATATTATAAAAAAAGAATTAGCGAAATCGGTTCAGTTGCTCTGAGATTTGCGCTTAGCATCATTTTTATATTATAGATGTAGATACCACCTATATGTAGATATCTCATCGATTCTATATTTGAACTAGGCTTATTGGTTCAACTCCTTGTGTATTCAACTACAAAAGAACAATAGTGCCTCAGAGAGGAACCAGGATCGACCGTCGGATTCCAGGTGGATTCGCAGTCACTGAATTCTTTTGGCACAGTATACATTCCGCTGTATCTACCCGTAACTCAGTTCAGTGAAAGATAATAGAAAGATCTTCAAGACTACAGGGTGGGCTAGTTAGAAAGATAGCGGTGAATCTTGAATCAATTGTCAATAGTAATAGCACAGAGTAGATAGCTAATAGTACTGAAGAATTAATAGACGTTTTGGACACATGCGTCTATAAATAGTTTGCTGCTATAGATTGTATTTGGGAGACTGATGCACCATCTTCATAATTACAGCTAATAAAATAAGTTTCCTTTATAATAAAAAATAACTCAAACCTACTTCTTTGCTACACCTTGAGACATAAGAAAACGACTTTAGTGTCAAGCGAAAACAGCAAATCAATTATAATAATCAAATCGCTGTTAAGACCTTGTGACACAATGACAAAATATATTAATATAAATATTCTAGGACCACCACCACCAACTTTACTAGATGCATACGTACTGGCGTCCTTGGTTAGGTAATTCAATCGATCAATTTAGTTGGATAGTTACGACATGATTATAGACGTCGAACGTTAAAAACACTTAGATACAAATTATTACAGTACATATTTATGAATAAAATTGATGGGCTTGGTGCGTTGAGTAACTTACTATTTACTAAAAAAATATTTATCCACAGTCCGTCGCTATATGTTTATTTTCAGTACTTAATAACAAGTACTGGCTGAAATATACCATACAAATCATGTAACGTTGGAGTATATTTCTCTATTCTTTTATTATGAGCCGCTTATGACATTGTCAACATTTTATTAATATGTAATACCTTTAAATGAGCAATACTTGTATGTATATATTTTTATATAATCTGCATTTCGGAAAGGGCTCCAATGATTTTCATGAAATTAAGTATACCTTTTTTTTTTTTTTTTTTTTCGTGCGGAAATCCCTTCGGATACCCCCCCGCCGGCCAGCGGGGGCGGTTATGTCGGGCTTGCACCGACTAAAACCGCACGCCGTCTCGGGTCGTCAGACGCCGGGGTGTAAGGTTACCCATAGAGCATATCCCTCGCACCCCGACTGACCCTGGGCCATCTCACCACTAACAGCATCGCTCATCCTGTCTCCTCTGAAAGCAGAGGAGTACGGAGAGCGATGTGTTCCCGCCACGTTGGGTATTGGCCGACGATCAATGCCAACCCTATGAAGGGGTGAAGGGGAAGCCATTGACCGCCGCCCAGGGTGTACCGGCCGCTCCGATTCCGTTCCCCCCGGACTGCAGCGGGATCGGAATCGGAGCGACACTCGAGGAGGTTACCCAACACACACCCCAAAATTTAGTATACCTATGGGGGGTTTCGGGGGCGATAAACCGATCTAGCTGGGATTCATTTTTAGAAAACGTCGAAAGCCACCCAGATATTGTACCTAAAATCAGTAGCTTATTTTGAAAGTTACAACTGGACCTTAAATAAAATTTAGAAAGTATAAACGTAGTGTAGGTAATATTAAAAAAAGGACAATCTATTTTCTGTAAACGTTTTAGATTTTATAGCTTCTAATTGCAAAGAAAGCTTGGTTACATATCTACTATCTTTTTAATTGATATTTTTTCGATTAACACTATTGGAGCATTAGGTCATAAGATTTTAATTTTAATGCGCGGAACCTTATTTAAAAAAGGTAGCCTATGTTACACCTTATAATATTAAAATTGAGATGTACTCCGTACTCCGTGATCATGGTACTTGTAACAGTGCCGAAATATCGGATTCTCGAAAAAGATACTAAAAATGGTAAATATCCCGGTTATAATTCTAATTTTCATGTAAATGACCATGTCAATCTAAAACCTTATAATATTTCCTATCTGTCAGTGAAAGTTCCGTCAAAATCGGTCCAGCCCAATCCAAACAGACAAAACTTACAGACGGACAGACAGGGAGAAAGACCAAAAATTAAAAAAATGTGGTTATATTATAAGTTTCGTGTATACATTCATATTCAATCATTAAAATCTGTTATTTTAATATTACTAACAGACACTTCCATTTTGTTTCTTTTTATAAATATATTAGGTCCTTACATATGACACCGTGGATGCCATCATGCGCGTGAGGGCTCTGGCGGAGGATGCAGTAGCCCGGGGTGAGGTGATGTTGGCGGTGTCCCTGGACATCGCCAACGCGTTCAACACCTTGCCCTGGAGTTGCATTAGGGAGGCGCTCGTGTATCACGAAGTGCCTCTCTACCTCCGCCGCATAGTCGGGGCGTATTTGACGGAGAGAGCCGTCATCTACCCAACCGTGACCGGTCTCGGTCGGCGTGAAATGTCGTGCGGTGTTCCACAGGGATCGGTCCTGGGGCCGCTCCTGTGGAACATCGGATACGACTGGGTGCTTCGCGGTGAGCTCGTAGGCGGTGCCGCCGTCACGTGCTACGCGGACGACACGCTCGTGACGGCGTGCGGGGCGACGTACCGCGAAGCGACCCGAAAGGCCACGACCGCGGTTGCCCAAGTCGTTAGGCGGATCCGGCGGCTGGGTCTCGAGGTGGCCCTGCATAAAACCGAGTCCCTGTTCTTCCATGGGCCTCGGAGCAAGCCATCCGAGGGATCCAGTCTCATCGTGGGAGGAAATCGCATCGGCATCAAGCCCCAAATGAAATATTTGGGGCTCGTGCTCGACGGCCGATGGGACTTCGGAGAGCACATCCGAAGTCTGGCCCCCAAATTGAAGGGCACAGCTCTTGCTCTGGCTCGGCTGTTGCCCAACATGAGGGGGCCCGATGACTCCTGCAGGAGACTCTTCGCGGGGATCGTGCGGTCCATGGCCCTGTATGGGTGCCCAATATGGGCGGAGGCCCTGAGGACCAGAACTGTGCAGATGCTGCGCGCTCCGCAGCGAGTTCTGGCCATCAGGGTCATCCGAGGGTACCGCACGATCTCCTTCGAGGCGGCGAGTCTCCTTGCCGGAACTCCGCCATGGGACCTGGAAGCGAGAGCCCTTTCGCAACTGTACCAGTGGCGAAAGGAGGCGCGGGAGCAGGGATGGAACCCCGAGCCTCGAGAAATCGAGGCCGTGCAGTCCCAGCTCCGCCAGGCCATCGTGGTGGAGTGGAAGGAACGACTTGGGCAACCAAGCGCAGGGCACGCCGCAATAGCGGCGGTAAGGCCCATCATGGAGGATTGGCTGGAGAGGCGACACGGAAGCCTCTCCTACCGACTGACGCAGGTGATTTCCATCAGGGTGGGAGTCCTCTCGCTCGGCAGCATGATTGCGGCAATGGTGCGGAGCGCGAGCGCGTGGGCCGCCGCCGCCTCGGTGGCGGAGCGCGCCCGGGAGAGACTTAGAACTCTCCCGGTCCGCCGAGCACGCAACTTGCTCGCCGCGCGTCGCAGGCAACTCAGGCGCCGGAGGTCGCTTAACGACCTCCGTCCTCCATGAGCGCAGGCCTGGGGGTGGCGGGTGAGGCCACCTGTCACCCCAGCAGAAGCAGGCCGGGACGGTGGGGCGACTAGCGCCCCTCCCCCAAACCGGGGCAAGACGGGGACACCGTGGTTCCCAAACCCGAGGGGGCCATCTCGAAACCGGAGATGGCCCAGGGTCAGTCGGGGTGCGAGGGATATGCTCTATGGGCAACCTTACACCCCGGCGTCTGTAGACCCGAGACGGCGTGCGGTTTTAGTCGGTTCAAGCCCGACATAACCGCCCCCGCTGGCACGCAAAAAAAGGTCCTTACATATGAGGGGTGTGTGTTGGGTAACCTCCTCGAGTGTCGCTCCGATTCCGATCCCGCTGCAGTCCGGGGGGAACGGAATCGGAGCGGCCGGTACACCCTGGGCGGCGGTCAATGGCTTCCCCTTCACCCCTTCATAGGGTTGGCATTGATCGTCGGCCAATACCCAACGTGGCGGGAACACATCGCTCTCCGTACTCCTCTGCTTTCAGAGGAGACAGGATGAGCGATGCTGTTAGTGGTGAGATGGCCCAGGGTCAGCCGGGGTGCGAGGGTCTATGGGTAACCTTACACCCCGGCGTCTGAAGACCCGAGACGGCGTGCGGTTTTAGTCGGTGCAAGCCCGACATAACCGCCCCCGCTGGCCGGCGGGGGGGTATCCGAAGGGATTTCTGCACGATAAAAAAAAAAAAAAAAAAAAGGTCCTTACATATGAAATTGCCGTTTTTCTTGAAGAAATTGGAGGAAACACAATTTTCAGTACTAACATTTTTGCATTTTTTTTAGGAATGACAAATCCAAATTTTATGTTTTTTTGTGTATGAATGAGACAACATTAAGCTAACAAACAGCAACTTTTTACATTTTTGAAAAGTGACAGCTGTTAAATAATACGAAATTTATCATAAAAATGGATAGCATTTAGGAAGTACTGTTTTTGAAGATCGAATTAATTTATCAAGCGGCCAATAAAAACAAAATTTAATACAGAGTTGTAAAATCTTGAAATCAACTTTCAAACAAAATATAAATAATGGAAATAGCTATTAAATTACAGGAATAACGAACTCATGAATTTGTAAGAAAATTTCGGCAATTTCATAGGTAAAGACCTATTATATGGTATTACTAGCAATGCTGTTTCTTTATAAGTTCGGCCCCATACGGAATACCTACCGCTCCCATCGACGGAGATGGCTAGAGCCCTTTGATGTAGTACGAACACGGACCTTGAGTATCGTCAATGATCCCAAGGTTACGTGCGGTGTTGCATTTTTAAGCCTTTTGATTTCACGTCCCTGTTTGTTGTACGGATTGTGTAGATACTTGTGTAGTTTAGAATTTTTTGAGATGATACCCTCGGCTATTTTCTATCATCGCACCGCTCGCCACAAGCAAGGGGTCCTCACACTTAAAAACCAGAACGGTTCGAGAAAATGTTTTTGAAGGCTGGCAACATCTAAATGAAACTTTTGGTGTTGCAGGCGTCTATAGGCTATGGTGACCACGTGCCATCAGCATAAACAAAAATAGATCGAAAATAGATAGAAAAGTCGATAGCTTCGTGTAATTTTGATTTGAGAGATTTGGTTGTGGGTTATAAAAACCACACCCACATTTCGCCAGTTTATGTTTAGGTCCCAATGTTTAGGATATAGGCGTGAGTTTATGAGTTTATGTTATGTTATGTTAAAAACCGTGTAAAAATAAAACAAAGCGAATGACAAGGGTGCTGTGTTGCTATATGTTCCCAAAAATAATTATAAATTTTATAAACAATTCAGTATCGACGAAGGAGGATTCCGGCCGGCCAGCGGGTGCGGTTATGTCGGGCGGAGACAATGGAGTACCTATCGCATTATAGAAATAAAAAAGCTGCAAAGTGCGAGTCGGACTCGCCCATGAAGGGTTCCGTAGCAGTAAGTAATATAAAAAAACATAACGTAACATAAACTCACGCCTATATCCCCGAAGGGGTAGGCAGAGGTGCTAGCACCCACATTTCGCCAGTTTATGTTTAGGTCTCAATGTGGTATGGGTAATGGACTGCTGAGACGATGTCTCAGGTTCGATCCCAGGTTTTACCATGGCACACACCAATGACTTTTCGATTCTTTTCGAAGTTATGTGTGTATTTATCGCAGGTTTATAAGTGCCCGGTTAATAGCAATATAATATATATTTTATTAAATTTTATATTTGAGTTGATTGGATGAAAGGTAAATTGCGTTTTACAATTTATGACGTATTAAAAAAAACTACTTACTAGATCTTGTTCAAACCAATTTTCGGTGGATGTTTACATGGTAATGTAGATTTTATATTTTTTTTAGTTTTATCATTCTTATTTTAGAAGTTACAGGGGGAGGGGGACACACATTTTACCACTTTGGTAGTATCTCTCGCGCGTTTAGAGAAAAGTCATATGAGAAACCTCAACATCATTTTAGAAGACCTATCCATAGATACCTCACAAGTATGGGTTAGATGAAAAAAAAAATTGAGTTTCAGCGGCGATAGCCCAGAGGTGTACGTAACGGCCTGCCGAGACGAGGTCTCGAGTTCGATCCCCAATCGCCCCGGGCACACACCTCTTACTTTTCGTAGTTATGTGTGTATTAAAAATGTTGATTATCGCTCGCTTAGTAATGTGCCCGGTAGATGGCAATAGGCTCGCCCCCTATTACATTGGGACCCAAACATAACTGGTGAATCGTGGGTGTGCAATACACCTCTGCCTACCCCTTCGGGGATACAGGCGTGAAGTTATGTTATGTTATGTTATGAGTTTCAGTTCTAAGTATGGGGAGCCCCCAAAATTTATTGTTTTTTTTCTAATTTTGTGTGAAAATCTTAATGCGGTTCACAGAATACATCTACTTACGAAGTTTCAACAGCGTAGTTCTTATAGTTTCGGAAAAAACTGGCTGTGACATTCGGATGGACACAGACAGACATGACGAATCTAATCTATCTGGTTCCGCTTTTTGCCATTTGGCAACAGAACCCTAAAAAAAATATAGTTATGAATAATAGTACTAGTAAATGTACATTCAGGTGTTTTAGAATATATATTTTTTACTGTTAAATTTATAGGCACTGCACTTACAGTATATAATTGCATAGCTGTATATTTTTAGAAGGATTTATGTGGGAACTTTGATATTTACATGGCTGAACACTGGGAAATCTAGCTCTATGATTTTGAGAATAATTTAAGACGACCCATCAAAAACGGCCGTCACCTACTGAACTAGTGTTTTCGATTCTAGTCGAATAGTACGTACGTTTTATTTTAGTGTCGTGTCCATATTTATTATCTGTCTACAACTTACTGTCAGACTGATGTGCGACAGAGAGAATGCTCTACAAAACCGAAGCACACCTATTTTAGCCGGACACTCTCTATCTACTTCCAGACGCGCAACGGGCTAACCAAAACGTTCACTATACTATAATAATTTAATCTCCTAATTTTGTATGAAATACAGTCATATGTCCCAAGTATTGTACTATATAATGTGTATTATTCCGAATGTTCATTCATAATAAAATTGTTAGTCTGAAAACTTTTGCCGAAATATAGGTTTTAGTGACGGAACGAATCACTGTAAATCCGACTCCACGCAGTCTTGCCTGCCCTGCCCCTAGAGTGTAATTTAGAATCACGTAGACACGTGGGGGTGACAAGCCGAAGGTACGGTGGTGAGGCAGTCGGGGTGTGAGGGATATGCTCTATGGGCAACCTTACACCCGTAGACCCGAGACGGCGTGCGGTTTTAGTCGGTTCAAGCCCGACATAACCGCCCCCGCTGGTCGGCGCGGCGGGGGTCGGGGGGGGTATCCGAAGGGATTTCCGCACGAAAAAAAAAAAAAGGGGCGAGACTTTGTAATACATTATTAGAATAAATAAACATTAAATAATTTGAATTTAGGATTTATAACTTTTATGGAAAACGCTTTTAGGTCTTTTGTATGTTATTGATTGTAATATTTATGACAAATTAATTTCATTTAAAGATTTTAATTTTATGGCATGTGATATTATGGGACATTAGGTTCGGGCAAGTTATCATTCTGATAAATGATGATTAGGACAAAAAACATAAGGCACTTTAGAATAAGGATAAAAGTTAGGTAACACAATAGAGAACCGTTTATTATCAGGCGCAAATTGCCTACCTTGTAAAAATCTTTTTTTAAACCTCACGCTCGCTGTTCTCACCAGTCACTAGATAAAACTTTATCAAGATCATTCGGTAACATAAAGCGTCCGCGAAAGTTATCCGACTATTTTAGTTTTGCATTGTGAGGGTAAAATCTGAACAGTTGTCTGAAGTTAGTGGCATAAATTGTCAGAACATTAAATTGGTCATATTCGATAAATGGCAATGGTTTGTATAATTATTTCATTATACTCTATATTTCCAGCAGCAGGGAAAGGGCTCTAGATTCATGGCAGTGCAGACGTCTGTCCGGTCAAACTGTAGTCCTTCCAAGATAGAATGAGAACTCTCCATAGCTGTGAGTAAGATAACCTCACTAAAAATAATGTAGTTAATAAATAAATAAACAACCAGGCAAAGTCATCATTATAATAACAGGGAGGTAGTACGGTGCTCCTGGTTCGTGCACGATTTTTGAGGGTGATAAGGGTTTACTACTACATTTCTAGTGATTTTGACCCTTAGGAGAACCTAAGGGTCAAAATCACTAGAAATGTTAACTCGGACTTACCGTGATCAGTGGGGCCGCTGAGTGGCAGTGATATAATGTAAAATTCGGTTTGACTTCAACATATCCATTTCGACTCTCGGTGGGTGTCTTGTCTACACGGATAAAGTAATTTGTAGAATACCTACTTATATAGTCATTACGATAAAACCTTGCCCCATAAATTATGCGGTTTATGAGAATATTAAGACAGGTTGTAATTAGTAAACACGGTTGCACTTCAAAATAACCTCTTTGAGTCTTTTTTCAAGTAGTAAGGCCTACTGCCGATTTGGGTCGTTCTTTGTAGTGTACACACTGTAGGGCCCGAAATTAGTCAAGCTTCCCTGCACTACACGTGTAGTTATTCTAGTAGTATTAAATTATTGCATTGGTTATACAGGGCCGGTATATTACCAACCCTACTGAACCAGTTCTACCTTACCCTTCAGTGGTTTACTGGCCTGAACCTATCTATGTAATAGTGAATACGAAAGGTGACGTTTTTTAAATAGTTAAATGGTACACGGCTCTTCTAAAGGCCGTGGCATGACTAATCTTCACATTAAGTTTAATATGTCGAAATATACCCAAATAAAACATACATGTGAAGATTTTCTTTGTCGTGCATAAACTCAGGCACACACGTATACAGCACACGGTTGTTTTTGTCGAATATTAGACTCGAAGAAACCGCCAAATACCGCTAGCAGTGCTGTCGGTTATTGCTCTCAGATTCCGCAACAAATTAACATGTATTCGGTACGTCTACATTTTTTTACCTAGTAATTTGAGTTTAAGTATACTTCTTTTGTACAATCCACTTTTATATATATAAATATATATAGTTTTAAAATTAAAAGTAAAAAGCTATGCATTCATCCGAAGCCCGTTTTTGAATCAATAGAAGCCAATCGAAGTCATTCGTCTTGTGTATGCGTGTCAATAATAAAGCTTCCGCGTGTTTGTGAGACGAGAATGAGGCTAGACCGTTTTGCATTTTGCACCACCTTATTTTTGTTTGTTTTGCTGTTTGGAAGAAGGCCCTGTTATTAGATACTTACACATGTAAGCTCATCAAGATGGCAGTGGAGGTTTACACTTAACGTAAGACGTTTTTAGCGTCCTACGTTAAACTAAACTTTGGATTAGGTGTACCGATTTTGATGTAATATTATTAAACGTTTTCAATTGATATACATTTCAATCGTTGGTGATAGCCCGTTAGATGCTAACATTTACTACACCAGCACAACCGTGTGTAGTTAATAATATTGTTTATCTCGAAAGTCGTTAGAACATTATGCAGCTCTATGAGCAATTAATTTGGTTATTCATTTTCTAAACCATAATTTATTCAAACCTGTTTATTATTATAATGAAATCAGAAAAGAATTCTATTAGTTTATCATCGTAAGATTAGCGAATTAATAATATGCATTGAAAAAAATGCAAAGCTCTAGCTAAAACTTGCAAATAAAAACTGGTTCTGTGGTTGGAAATATTTGATGATAGAGTGCAAGTGAAAGTTATGATCGACGTACATTTTTACAGTTCCGGTTTATTTTATTTTTTATCATTCATTAGTAACTCTGAGTAACGTTGTCAATGATTTAACATTTTGGCTACTATGAGGGCTAGTAATTCTTTCTATTCGGTTATTACTTACGGTACTTTTACGATAGGCATATACCACACTCTGTACCACACGTAGTTCTATGTGTGTAATTATATTATTGGCCTTTAGCGCCGAAAGCTTATGCCACAACTTGGAATTTGAAAAATAAAATACTTTGACGGTTAGTCACATAATTTACAAAATAAAAATAATAGACTGGTAAGCTTGTTTTATTGTTATTAAATATCAACACGGATTTTATAGTTCTATTAACGCAATGTACCTATTCGTAACCTAATAATCCAAGATAATAACAAACAAGATAACATAATTAACAAACAATATTCTAATAAGAACTTGTATTAATTATAGATTCAATTAAATTTTTAAGTAATTAGTATGCTTACTTTTCTTATAGATTTAGATCGGAAAAAGAGAACATCTAGGACGGGACTTGAACCCGCGACCAGTCCCTTACAGGGGGAATCGTCTGACCAACTGAGCCACCTAGACACACTGATTCTAGGTGGGTCAGTTGGTCAGAGCATTATAGATTATTAATAATTGCGTGAATAAGTAAATAAATGTGTTTTAGGTTTTTTATTGACATAATTGACAATAGTCAATTATGTCAATAAAAAACCGCAATAAAAAACTGCA
Source organism: Cybosia mesomella (assembly GCA_946251805.1). Taxonomy (NCBI): domain Eukaryota; kingdom Metazoa; phylum Arthropoda; class Insecta; order Lepidoptera; family Erebidae; genus Cybosia; species Cybosia mesomella. The sequence continues at coordinate 18,107,376 of OX276390.1, read as the reverse complement.
ATACTTACTGATAAGTAACTATTGCAGTTTATATGAAACTAGCTGGCCATCCCCGGTTTCATACGTGGCGTATTTTGGAACTCCCGTTGTACCTCTGTAACCCATATATGCCCGTAATTTATTAGTTTTCATGTAACATATCATACAAGCATCTATTGAGGCGGTCAAGGTTGGAACCACGATTTTAGGATCGTCAGTATCTGGAATGGTGGCCCATATCTTCTGGACTTCACTCTAGCTTCTCACCATTCAGCAGAGTGCAGTCAATTGACGGACTGAATTAAAAATGTTAATATAAATATATATATCTGCCGGATTTGTAGACTATTATTATTTGTAAAGTGGTGAGGAATTAATTGTGGTCAACATTGTCTATGAATGGGGTAAGCACCAGCTTGATACGAGCACTGAGATCTCTATATGAGGGTTCCAGTGCTTGTGTCAGGATAAACGGAGCTTGCACAGACTGGTTTAACATCGAAAAAGGTGTTAGACAAGGATGTGTGGCATCACCGGGACTGTTTAACTTATTTATAGATGATTGCTTGAAAGAAATGAAAGAGAGTGCGTATGGATTAAGTATGAATGACTTGACCGTCAAATGCCTCCTGTACGCTGATGATCAAGTAATATTGGCATCATCGGACAGGAGTTGCAGGCGATGGTTAATATTGGGGCCTTAACAAACAAAGGAATGAAAATAAATATAAGTAAGACGAAAGTGATGATTTTTGAAAGAGAAGGAAACATGACAAATTGTAGAATTCTGATTGAAGGAGAAACAGTAGAACAGTGAAAGAGTTTGTATACTTGGGTTCAAAGTTTTCGAGGGATGGAAAGTATGACTGTGATATTGAGCGAAGAGTTTAGGCTGGTAATCAAGTGAATGGGGCCCTGCATAATTTTATGAGCAGCCAGATAGTATCTAAAGAGGCACGACTGGCTGTTCATAGAGGAGTACTCGTCCCCACACTTATGTATGGTAGTGAATGTTGGGTGTGGTAGAAGGAACACGAGAGTAAACTGAATGCTGTTGAAATGAGAAGTCTGAGAAGTAAAGCTGAAGTGACCCTGATGGACCGAGTGAGGAACAGCGTGACAAGGGAACGTTGTGGTATGGCAGAAGATGTAGTGACCAAGATAGAGAAAGGGATGCTTAGATGGTTCGGTCATGTAGAGAGGATGGATAAAAGGAGATTAACGAAACAGATTTATGAGGCGAGGGCTACTGGGCAACCCGGTAAAGGTCAACCTAGGCGTACGTATGCCAATCAGATCGATGACGTTTTGAAGAAGGGCCAGGTCAGAAGTACCCGTAACCGGCGTGCATGTATGAAAACAATAATGAAAGTGGAAGAAGTGAAAGGCGTATGCCAAGATCGTAGCAAGTGGAAAGATGTTGTCTCTGCCTACCCCTATGGAAAAAAGGCGTGACTATATGTATGCAACAAATACACAAATTCACAATATTTTCCTCTTTATAATATTAGTATAAATTATATTTCTCACTACTTGTATTTTTGCATATATTTTAAAGATTCTTAGTAACGTGGACTACTTAATACTAGCCCCTACAGCTTTGCTACATTTGTTATGTTTTATGTTAGAATGGTTCAATTCAGTTGCATACTGGTGGGGTTTGAATCCGTAACCTGTTAATGTTTTAACCATTATATAACATAACATACATACATTTAACCATTTATGTATTAATTGAATCGTCACAAATCTAAATACAATAAATTGCAATAAAAGTACAAAAGCGCGCATTGATTGAGATAATGACATTTCAAACGTCCTTCATGACACTACTTGGATGCGGAAATTAATCGGCTAAATTACTACCTACATTCAGTGCACAAGCGAACGAGCGGTGTAACAATAGTATAATACGGCTCAATACGTATCAGCAGATAGTGTATTATTATATTCTTGTTTAATACCGAACTATGTTTCAATTTCATTCGCCACCTGAACTTAATTTACTATGTTCATGAGGTCAGGTCTATTGTTATTTTGTTATGTGATCATTTAATTTCAGGGGTCTAAGCAAGTACGTGCTCCGAATTAGATATTAGGAAATATTAAATCATGCATGCAGCATCTCAGACGTCCTTGCAGAGTATACTTCCTGTATAATCATTTTACCCAAACGTACATACGAAATTAAAAAAAAAAACAAACATAAGTTTAGGAACTTTATGAACTGTAATTGAATCTTGTTCTGGTCATGTACAGAATTTTAGAAGGTATTGTCTTCTGTTATTTATATGCAGTGCGAGCAAGGGGTCAGCTTTACGCATAGACTCGAGAGGGCTAGGAAGGGATATTTGAGAAGCGCTGAAACCTATTGGCTGTTGAATTTCAAGATATCTGAACATTATATATACTTATGGCCGATGCCTGTTCTCGTGTCTACTATCTATCGTACGCGCGGTAGAACAAAAAACTCCATTAATGTCATTTAATCGAGCTCTCGAGCGTGGAATTACGAGCGTAGTTTGAGGTATAAATTAAATTTTAATTTACATTATACTTTTCCAGCACTTAGCTGACCTTCAGCGCTTAATGATAAAAGTATGGTAGATATTTGTCAAGGAAGTTTACCTAAATAAAGATATTTTTTGTTATGTTAAAAGTGCTCTAATTTGCTGACGCACTTGTAAAGAAAGATATGCCTACTCGTACAGTAAAAATTTTACGTGTATATTTCTGATAAGCTATTTTAAATTTGCATAAATGTTAGTGATAAATATTTTGATTTCCAATTCGTATGTCTATATGAAATTAAAACTAAATGTTATGTAAATTCAGAAGTAGGCAGTGGCCTATGTAAATACTTTTATCGCTATTTGCTTATTGCAAAAATTAGCTACAACTCGTGACTATTTAACATATGCTTAAGATAAGCAACATTTTATTCACATTGGAATGATAAATATTGCCAACAGTATAAAAGATAAATAGGGTACCTAATTGAATATCTTGTTAAATCAGTTTCGTCTAATTAAACGTCAAAACGGTAAGTTGTTTAGAAACAAACCGTCATACTGTGCTATTGTCAAATAATTTTCTATTAGTGCTTGGGTCGATGATTAAATATCAATAAAAAGGAGTAAATAAGAACGGACTTAACTTTTACCGCTGTTTTACTATTCTGCTCTTTATTAAAAGGAGCTTAGTTGAACAATTAATTTAACCTTAGTAAACTAACCAATAATTGCATAATAAATTATCAGTTCTGCTATGTAATCACTACACTTTAATCTGTTACAGTGAATTCTGTCTTACGTACAGATACCTTACATACCTTTCATATAGAAACTTATTTGAAGACTGCTGTTATTTGATAGGCTTTGCGAATAGTGAATTGTATATAAATATTTAGGCTTCAGTATGATATGCTATGGGATATGCTGAATACGGAAACTGGAGGACTTAGTATTATAACGCCTTTGGGAGAGGTCTATGTTTAGCAGTGCATGCAATAATAGGCTAATAGAATAAAAAATAAAATTATAACTACAATCTAGAATCATGTTTATAAAAGCATTGCAGTGATATTTTTATCAAATATAATATATACTAGGAATATATAGGAATAGGAATATATATATATATTAGGAATTGTCAGCTAATACTTAATTACCATCATATTTGGTAAGTCTCATTAGCGGGCCCAGATTTTAGTACTCACGTAGGTTTATTGTGTTGTTATTATTACAATACAAGAATGCGTCTCAGATGAATCTGCAAAACGAATTAAGCCGCAACTGTGGTATCCAATTAAGTGGATTGCTAATAAAAGTGAAATCGAAGCGAGTGCAGTGGCCGCACGGCTGCTGGCGGCTGTCGGCACCGGCACCACGTCGGCTCCGACCACGGTGGAATACACACTTGTCGTTATGGAGCTATGTAAATTTGTTCTTAACTGAGCACTTTTTTTCTTTGTGTACATGCTCATGAATTCAAAGTTCCATATAGAACACAATGTGAAACAGTTATGATTGCAAGTCTGATAATACTTTCTTGTTATTTGAAAGTATTTTTGGTGCATAAACATGTTTAGTATGTAATATTTTTGATGATGAGTTACGTGTTAGGAGCTACTAGACTAACTAATGGAATTCATTCTATAATATAGATATTCAATTTCGAAATTTCTCTAATAGGAAAGGTTAAGTAATATCACCTATTGCGATCTTCTATTGTGTAGATAAATATCTACGTTTAACCGGAACAGCATGGCCGGGATGAATAAAATTTCAATAATATCTTTTTTGTTTCCATTGTAGGTACTATAATTTTGTATTCTAAATCGAAATTTAAATATTATTTTATGGCATAAAGTGACTTTGCGTCAAGAGGCAGTCGCTTCACGGGAAATATTGAAGTTTGGTGGCTTCGTAGTCAGACGGCTCGGAGGATAATGACGCGAGACCTCATTTACAGCAGCTGCACTCGCTACCGCTGCACCTCCCAGGTAGTTTATTGTAAGTACTGCTAAAGAATGCAATACAATAACCTTCTGTATGATATAGTAGGTATTATAGATAACTGGTAGATTCATTATTTCAATTAGAGTTTGTTTCAAATGAAATTGCTAAAGTTTAAAAATTCATTTCAATTGCGAATTTTACACATTGCAATAATAATAAATAAATATTCTACACAGCATAATCTAGACCCAAACTAAGCATTAGGTACTTGGAATATGGGTTATATATATATAAATATTTACACTGAGCGGTAATTGAAACCGCGCCCCATAACGTAGCAGTCGAATGTACTACCGCTATGCCACAGAGGACTTTTATTCAATATGTACACAATATTTGCTTTATCGTTATTTATTGTGTGTACAATAGACAACATGGTTTAAACCTCACGTATCAGCAGGCTGGGATCCAGTTATTCATTTACTCAAACCCAAGAAAAGTGTTGGATCATGAAAAGTTATTTGACTTAACATAAGGCAATAACATATAATAGCTTGATTTAAATAAAATGTGTTTATGTCCTATATTCACTTTTAAAGAGTGGTTATAAATTTAAAACTATTAAAGACAGTGCAATGCGAGGGGTCGCGGGGCGAACTACAAGACTCGCGCGAAACATGATTTATCGTGAGCTTAGATCCGGTTCGCGCAGGCACCGTGCCACCGCTACCCACGCCTTGTTCTGCTCCATTATCACGCCAAAATGATCATTCTATGCTCTGTACCATTACATTAATCGGTATCTTGTGCTAATATTGTGTTATACTTTTCGTAATATAGAATTCGATTATCGTCGGGCGCACTGGAAGTTTCCGGAATGAATAAGAAAAAGCTTTTAAATGGTCGAAAATGAATTTATTGTTTCTCAAAATATTTGTGTCAATGCTTCGAATACTTTTTCATTCGATTAAACAAATTTTGAAAACATCTGTGCCACTCCTCCGTGGTGAGGTTAGTCACAGAATTTTTTTCAAGAAGTTCACTATACACAGTATGACGATTACCTGAAGCAACAGTAGCCACGTGTCCATTTTTATATAAAAAAGAAGCAATCATTCCTTTGGAAGCACTTTTCACGCGGGCCACTTTGGTTGGTTTCGGTTCATCTTTAAAGACCCATACGCGCGATTGCTGCTTTGTTTTGGGATTGTAGCCATAAATCTATGTTTCATCACCTCTTACTATGTTTCATATAAAATTTGACACCCCTTCATTTTATCTTGTAAGCATGGCATGGCACGGCCTCAGTCAAATTGTGTGGGATCCATCGAGAGCACATCTTTCTCACATCCAAATATTTGTGTAAGATTGATTGAATTTGAGTCATGTCTATGTCTTAGGATCCATGGTAGGTCACATGCCTGTCTGTTTAAATCACATGGCGCGCAGCTTCAATTTTATTGTCGTTCATAGCGGTAAATGGGTGACCTTCACGAAATTCATCTCTGAGATTGACAGGACTGCGTTTGAATTCTGCAAATCAACTATAAATACGACCTAAATGGATTGGGTCAGGTTAGGAACCGGTCAGGTTAGAAAAGAATTAGAAAAAAAATGCTTTTCCTAACCTGACCCGCTACCGGGTTGAGTTGTCGGGTCAGGTTAGGAATAAACCACCTTGGGGGCTGGGCTTGGGCTTTATCGCCAAAAGCAGTTGTTGAAATCGAACAAGGCTCTGCTGAGCCTAGAAAACCACAGTACGAAAATTTACCCGAGTTAATTCCATATTAATGAAAACAAGCATTTGGCGCCAAAATGTTAAAACAATAGCCAGTGACACTAGACAACATGTATTCTACAACCAAAGAGTTCTAGTTTCTATTTTATAAGTATGTAAGTGGCCTGTTCCGGAAAATTTAGTGCGCCCTATGCATTGATGTCTATATTACTAAATTAACGAACTCTACTATTAGGATGTGGTTTGTAGAAAATAAACTATTACCAGGAACTGTGAAATTAAATAAATAAGTATGTTCTTTATATATTAAGAGTCTGATAATAGTAACAACATAAGTGGTACAAGAAACCGCAAGTGTTGATTAAGTATTTCTTTGGTACTCTCTTCAAATAAATGAATAGCTTATGTATTATTTGAAATGCAAACATTCATAGAAATTTTAAAATTGGTATGTCCTTTAGTCTTTTTTTTCACTACTTAGTCTGGACTTCACAAGTTTATATTAAACGGGTTTAATTCTATTTAAACTACGTAATGCATTAGCACAAAAGTGAAAACTCATTTTAGTCAAAGGGATTTTCATTGCTGAAATCCAGCCAACACCAACAGCACAGAAGTGGCAAGCGGTTACCGGTGCCTTTAAACGTTTAGTGATAACAATATGAGACGTGTCACTCACCTGCTACCATGTATCCTTACCCAAGAAGTTGTTTTTATTATTATTATTTAGAAGCAGTTATACATTATAGGTAAAACAGCTTTTACACAAATAAAGTTTTATGCCTAATGGTTTGACTTGTCAATAAAAGTACCGCTTTTGTAGTCGCAACTTCCTAAAATTGTAGGTTATCTCCTAAATGATATCGAGCCCTTTGAGCCCTTTGTAACTTTTATATATCTATGATTACATGATAGGCGCGCCCCCGCCGTCGCGCCCCGCTTTTACCACCAAATACTAAAAAAAACTCGTGCGCATCTAGAGTACATGGTCAAGATATTTGCCCATAGCTATATCTAAATTTTCCTGCTCGCCCTGTCTATAAGACACCATAACTTAATATTCGCAACTGAGTTTTAATTATTACCATAACATATTATAAAGCGATGATAAAGCGAAAGATTATATTTGTTTCGTTAAGAATTCACATAAAATCAGCTTATCTGACTGATATGAGACTTTCTTTATGAAGAGGAGTTCATAGCATCCAGTTTTAACGATATGCTACATATACTTGATCGCAGGGTGACTTTGACCGTTAGACGACATAAGGATTATCTTTTATGACCATTGAATTATACTGACCTAATGGGAAAGTAAATAGTTATATGCTTATACTACTTAAGTAATATCCTTGGAGGTCTGATCTTCTGTTAAAATGTAGTAGATATTTTTTCAGACATATTTCTATGTACATATAATTATATATATCTATACATAATTCTTGATATGAATATATCACTGAAACTTGGACGCCAAGGTTTTATTTTTATTAAGCTGGGCACTCTCATACGGTTTCACACGATCGAGCAAAAACATCGAGCAAAAATCACGGCATGATCTTTCGTCCACACAGTCAGCATTTATCAACATTTTCAGGAAATTGCATTTATTTGATTCCATCGATCCAGCTCGATTAAGGTAACTTGTAATTATTTTTAATTAAATACATAAACGACTGTGTTGAATTCTACTGCACTATATTTTAATTTTTTTTGTGTATAAACTGGTGCCATTGACGTTGAATAGAATATGAGATGGAGTCTTGCGGATTTTGAGGTCGAATCTCGGCTTAGTTTTTGTTTTGATTAGTCAGTGTTGTGTATGCTGGAACGGTTGTAAATGCACCAACAAAGTACAATGGTACAATAGTATATTATATATTATAATTAATGTAAACGCCGTATTCTAGACATAGTGTGAAAAGGTCAACTTACAAGTCGGTTCATTGGTAAAATCATATAATACTGTTTCTGACATTTTGAAATGTCAGGTGAAAAATATTAAAGTGAATAGCGTTGTGAAACCTATTTGTATACTTATAAACTCTATTGTAGTGTTCTAGTTTTTGATATTTAAAAATTTGGTCGTCAAGTGTGATGTCAAGTGTTTTGTCACTAAATAAAAAATATACAAGAACCCATTAAAAAGTGTTACTTATAACTCTAATAAATATTACGCTGTTAACCCATTATCTGTGAGTTTCATTAGGTTATGAGCCCAGAGCTAAAGATATTACCTATCAACAATGGAATATTCAACAAAAATTGAGATTGGTAAACTTATTGGGAAGGAGAATTGGAGTACATGGAAGTATAAAGTTATTGCCCTATTGAATGGTGCCGAAGGCGCATTAGACGCAGTAGAAGGAAGACTTCGAGAACCCACTCCACCCACCACTGCTGCTGGAGATGCTGCTGTTACAACCTATAATAAGGCGTTGGCCAATTATAAGAAGATTGAATCTGGCGCACTCCTCATGTTAACTACTAACATGACAGAAGAAACTCTTAAAAAGGTAATGCGGTATAGAACAGCGAAAGAAGTCTGGCAAGAGTTGCATCGCCTGTTTGATGGAGAGACTGAAGGCAAAGTATACAGCTTATGTTTAGAATTTTTTGGACTTCAACACAATAAAAGAGATGATATTCCCTCTCACATAGCCAAAATCAAGAACATTTGGAATGAAATGTGTGTTGAAGTTGCCAAAATAGAGGAAACTGCTAAGTTGAGCGTAAAGAGAGGTCATATAAGAAGAAGCAAGATGAGCAGCTGATTTGCAACTACTGTTCTGGTAAAGGACATAGAGTTCGTAAGTGCAAGAAGTGGATTAGAGATGGTAGGCCTCCTAAACCAACACCAAGCACATCAGCTTCAGGCCTTAAAGCTAATCAAGTTCAACATATGACCCTTATGGACTCACTATTGGTTAATACACGCTCTGGTGAACATACCATAGAACGAGAGAGTTGGTATGTAGATAATGGAGCAACCACACATATTGCTATTAGAAGTGACATCTTCAATGAGTTTCATGAGTTTGAATCGGAGCATGCTGTGTCAACTGCAGATGGAACTATTATTCCTGCATTAGGCCAAGGTACAGTTCTAGTAGAAACAAACGTCAATGGCAAAAAAGAGCAATTAACCCTGAGAAATGTGTGGCTAGTACCATCGTTAAAGAAAAACCTTTTCTCGACTCTAGCAACGCAAGACTTAATTCGAAATAGTATTTTCACGTCAACAACTAGAGAGTGTAAGCTAGAAATAGACGGTATAGCTAAAGTTGTGGGTGAGAGAACACAAGGTGGTGGTCTATACAAATTGGCAATGGAAACGATCATGCCAAAGAAGCTAAGGGCCCTAGAGGTCAATACTATAACTGGCTCCAATATGCTACAGCTTTATCATGAACGTTTTGCACATCAAGACAAGAAACATGTCATTCGCGTGGTAAAACGCGAGTTAGGCATACATTTAAGCCTTGATAAGTTGAAATGCGAAGGCTGTATATATGGGGAGTCACATAGAAAACCGTTTGGAACAAGGGAAAGAGCAACAGCTGTTGGAGAGCTGATACACTCTGATGTCTGTGGACCATTCGTTGATAGCATTTCAAAGTACAAATACTTTGTTTTATTTAAAGACGATTATTCAAGTTACCGTATGGTGTATTTTATCAGACATAAGTCAGAGGTAAAAGATAAACTTATTCAAATGCTTCAAGAAGTAAGGAATGCTGGGCATACTGTCAAAACATTATTATGTGACAATGGTGGTGAATTTAATAACGAAGCTATTCGAAATATACTACGCAAATATGGTATTCAACAACGGCTCACAATGCCGTATACTCCAGAACAGAATGGCTGCAGTGAACGAGAAAATCGAACTTTAGTTGAAGCTGCAAGATCAATGATGTTCACGAGAGGAGAATTACCAAAAGTGCTTTGGGCAGAATTGATTAATACTGCTGCCTACATATTGAATAGAACTGGTCCCACAAAAGTAGATGCTAAAGTACCTTACGAACTATGGTATGGAAGAAAGCCTAAAATAAGTCACCTTAAAATAATTGGAAGTGAGTGCTACGCACATGTTCCTAAACAAAACCGCAAAAAGTTTGATAAGAAAGCAATAAAAGGCATGTTGATTGGCTATGAGAACGACGACGGTTATCGTATTTGGAATGGAAGTAGGACTATTAAGTCCAGAGATATAACTTTTGAGAGTAATGTTGAGCACAAAATTTCCATTACGCCTAATCCTTCAGAGGCAGAGGTTTTTATTCGTAATAAGAATAAATCTCAAGAAATCGATAGTGGAGTCTCAATTTCAGTTCCAGATAGCAATATCGGAATGGACAATATTGAAGTGCAAACAGAACAGAATTCATCTTTACCTGAGGATGATGAATTTAATGATGCCATGTCCAACGATGAAGATGCGTTTGAATCTGGGGGGGATGATTTAGATGATGTTGAAAATCTTGCAAGTGACAGAGTCTTGAGAGATCGGTCATTGCTCAGACGACCAACTAGATTCCACGACTTCATTATGACTGTAGTAGCCGAGCCTACGACATACAAGGAGGCCGTGACCTGCTCAGAAAAGGAACTGTGGATGAAGGCCATGGAGAGTGAAATCGAGTCTCTCAACGAAAACAAAACATGGACATTACAAAAATTGCCTAAAAACCGAAAGGCTATACCATGTAAATGGGTATTTCGTAAGAAGATGAATGCAGATGGGTCTGTGGATAAGTACAAGGCCAGACTGGTAGCAAAAGGATATCGCCAAAGAAAAGGAGAGGACTATGATCAGACTTTCAGTCCAGTCGCCAAAATGTCAACAGTCAGAACCCTATTGAGCATTGCTGCAAATGAAAATTTGACGCTGTGTCAATTTGATGTCTCTACTGCATTCCTCTACGGATCTCTTAATGATGAAGAGATATATACTCGTATGAAACAGCCTGAAGGCTATGATGATGGTTCTGGTAGAGTATGCCGACTAAGAAAAAGTCTATATGGATTAAAGCAGGCGCCCAGGTGCTGGAATAAGACAATTTTTGATTTCTTCAAGGAATTGGGCTTCGTAGTAAGTGAAGCAGATCCCTGTCTTTTTAAAAGAGTAAAGGACAACAAGAAACTTATTGTGGGCCTTTATGTTGATGACGGACTTGTAGCCGCGTCAAATCAGGAAATTATAGATGAATTCCTGAGTGAGCTGAAGGGACGTTTCAAGATCACTGTCAAACCTGCTTCTTTCTACCTTGGTATTGAGATTAAAACTAGAGAAGGTGAAATCAAGATTCACCAGACATCATATATTAAGAAGACACTTAAACGATTTGGTATGGAGGAGTGTCGACCCGTTTCGACTCCAATTATCAAAGATGACGTTCCTCAGAAAACCGAAAAAGCTGACGACTTTACTTTGAAGAATTATCGTCAAATAGTTGGTGCTTTAGCGTACTTGATGGTTGCTACTAGACCAGATATAGCATATGCTGTGAGCGTAGTTTCAAGAAGCCTAGAAAGCCCAACAGAAGCGGATTCTTTGAAATTAAAGAGAATTTTGAGATACCTGCAGTATACGCCGGATTTGGGCATCATCTACAAAAGGAACTATAAGTCAGGAGTTCTTGAATGCTTTAGTGATGCCGACCATGGCGGCGATATTTCAACAGGACGATCAACAACTGGAGTTCTATGCATGTATGCTGGAGGAGCTGTTACATGGCTTAGCCAAAGGCAGCCTAGTGTTGCGATTTCAACAACAGAGGCGGAAGTTGTTGCTGCCAGTGAAGCAACAAGAGAAATCGTGTGGCTGAACCGCTTACTGAGTTTCGTCACAAAATTGGAAGAAGTCCCAGTATTGCATGTTGACAATGAAGCTGTGATACGACTAGCAGAAAATCCAGAATATCATCGTCGCACTAAACACATTAGAATAAGACATTTCTTTGTGAGGGAAATAGTGCACGCAGGCGAGCTACTAGTTAAGAAAATATCAACTGAGCTACAACTGGCAGATTTTCTGACAAAGCCGTTACCAAGGCCAAGGCTACAAAGACTTGCTAGTAATATAGGCTTACAACGAGAGAAGGTATTAAAGTGAATAGCGTTGTGAAACCTATTTGTATACTTATAAACTCTATTGTAGTGTTCTAGTTTTTGATATTTAAAAATTTGGTCGTCAAGTGTGATGTCAGGTGTGTCACTAAATAAAAAATATACAAGAACCCATTAAAAAGTGTTACTTATAACTCTAATAAATATTACGCTGTTAACCCATTATCTGTGAGTTTCATTAAAAAACTCCTGGGTAAAACATAGGGTTGTCAGTTCTGCCAATAAGTACTTAGACTTTTTCTGATGTTAAAATCAATAAAGATACAACCAAAATTGGAAGTACTTTTTTAGGATATTGACGATAATTTAAGTAACAAAATAATAGGATCCCCATGCTCTACCGATTCCATGGTGATTTTAGAACGTCTCGTAAATTTTAGAAGTGATGATATTCACTTCATGTAAAAGTGTAAGTTTATGACTCCTGCGGATGAATTATTCCAAATTTGCACAACTATGTCAAATGGTGTTAAACACGGCTGAGCATTAAATGTACAGGATAGAATCATGCTCGTTGAACATCGTGGTGGTTGTGCCTGGTGAGTCGACGACATGCCGTCACGCCACGCTCCCGCAGTCGCGTTTTGTAACAAAGAACTCTTGCCACATTTACGTAAATTTTGTTACTACTACTTATTCTGAATTCACAATTATATTTTTTCCCTAATGCAACTTGGTATAACCAAAAACCCTAAAAATAGTTTTATCATAAAAAATGTCCGTGAAAAAATTCTCACGAAATCGTCACACGCTGGTAAAGATCAAAGACCCTAGTCTTATTGGGTCCAAGATAATAATATTCATCAAATAAAATAAAAACACGTAGGTATTGTACACATTAAAAATAACACTTTTTTGCCAAAAAAACCAACATAAAGATTATTTTACAATAAAATTTATATATCCTTACAATACATATACTTATACCTGAAAATTCCCTGATCTCCTACGTTTTCAGTCTCTACCTTATAGGGAATGAACCTATTGCCATCAACTGGGCACATTGATGGCTGTATGTTTATCAGATGAAGAAGCTCGCTATTCCGTATTCGCCCTGTAGGAGACAAAAGATGAGACAACAAGATAGAACAGATGTGGTGATTTAATTTCACCGGGAACTACACAGCAAAAATAAAATACAATAATATATTTGTAAATTATTATATTTCTAATTCTGAACAAGTAACTTCCGAGTTTATGGTTCATTATCAAACAATGTTTTACGTTACATGTTTCTTTAATATAATTTTTCTAAACAATACCTACATTTACGGAATACGTTACGTTTTTCATTTTCACGTGCTTTACTTTGTATTGCATTGCTTCTTCTATTGTGTCTATAACCTCTAAGATCCTTGAACATTGTTAAAATAAAATATATATATAAGGTACCTTATATCTAAATTTTTTGATTTTAACAATGTAAGTACTGAATCTATTAATGGCTATGAAATTATTCATTTAGTTGAGTGGTTAATACTACTTAATTTCTTATCTTTATCTTTCTTTAATTTCTTTTCTTACGTTTCTTTACGTTTGGGTTTCGATACCTTAATTGAAATTATTACTATTGGGAGGTATCCATCGTCAGCTTTTGGAAGATGGCAGATATTTACTTGTAGAATAAATTAATGCATTCTAGTAACGCAACTAGATTTGGGAAGGTACGACGTTTTGGTTATGTTTTTAGGACCACGGACTTAAGATATATGGCATCACATCAGGTTCTCGCCAACTTTCGAAAGCCCTCCCTTCTTCCCTCTTAAATAAAGCACCGCCAGCCGCCCTGGACTCTTTAACCCGGTGATCAAGCCGAATGTCTTTCTTGCAATGACCAACAATAGGGCCTGCTGCAGTACGCGAGTGAGTACTCAGGGCTACACACGCTGGTGGACTGCACGGCGTGGGAGGCTCCGAGGCGTGACCTCGTGGCAGCCATCGGGGTGGGAGTCCTCTCGCTCGGCAGCATGAATGGGGCAATGGTGCGGAGCGCGAGCGCGTGGGCCGCCGCCACCTACTTCTGCGAGCATGTAATGCTCGCAAAGTAGATGGCGGAGCGCGCCCGAGGTGGCAGGTGAGGCCGCCTGTCACCCCAGCAGAAGCAGGCCGGGACGGTGGGGCGACTAGCGCCCCTGGACAAGACGGGGACACCGTGGTTCCCAAACCCGAGGGGGCCATCTTGAAACCGGAGATGGCCCAGGGTCAGTCGGGGTGCGAGTTATATGCTCTATGGGCAACCTGCGTCTTAACACGGTTTTAGTCGGTTCAAGCCCGACATAACCGACCCCGCTGGCCGGCGGGGATTTCCACACGAAAAAAAAAGGTCCTGCTGTAGTGTTTACGCATTGAATCAAGCGGCGGTCTAAGCTAGATGCGCAGTTTACTGTATATTCTACTAATCAGAGAGTCACGCAGAGAAAACGCAAAGGAGATAATATTTTACAAACTAAATGGAAGGCATCTGACATTAGACGTAGCTATATTAGACGGTTCAAAAACAATGATATTAATCATTGTTTTTAATGTAATTGTTTTTTTCTAATGTAACGACTTTTAAAATGCATTGCATCGAAAATTCTTTTTACTAAGTGAAGCCAAACTAGAAAACTTAGATAACTCGCTATATCATGATTTTGTCTTTTCTCAATGAAATGAAAAGTGGGAAAATCAACTGAATGCAATAAATTTACGTAAAAGACAATCGTGTATTTGATCCAGGATGGACAGGATTCGTTTGATGCGGTTCTCAATGTAAAGTCAGTTGAAATTCCTGTAACTGACCATATTGTGGCTGTAGCGCGTGGTGTAGGTCTTTGCTTTCGTGTTACAGAAATGTTAGATTCCGTCACACGCAGCTCGGACGATGACGTCGAAACAGATAACGAAAGAAAGTAATGATGAAAATCTTACTTTACCACTCACAACTGCATTAAAACAATTAAAAAGTGGTTTAAAATTACCTTTAATGAATTAATGTTACCAAATGAATTTCGAAAAATCGCAACGTTTCAAATTGTAATACGAAACTGCTATAATTTATTTAGGAAGAAAGTTCAATACATTATTTATTATCCTCGCCACTGACTTTATAGAGTGCGTGAGTAATGTGGTATGAACACCACTTTGTATACGTACGAGCATACATACATGTGTATGTATTGTGTTCGTTATTATTATTGGTTGATCACTTAAACTCGACCATTTGCGGCATGCGTAAAATATATTTGTGTTATACATAAATGCTAAGTATGTTGTTAAGTTATTATCGTTACATTATAACTCACTAGTCAAATATCAGATAATAGAAGAAAGCATTCTTTTTAATCTTACCAGATTGTTATACATAGCTGTCTTAGCTCACACCATCAAACTGCCACAACCTTAAGAAATGAATAGAATGAATCATGGATAACTTTTCACACAGCAGCGCATGCAAAAATAAACACAGGTTTCTATATTTGTCAAATCATACAGTTTTTAATAACCTTTAACCTAAGACCTAACCTAACCTTAATACAAAACGTGCACTACCAAACGATAGTTTTAAACTATCTTTTATATCATTTTGCAATGGTTTAAACATATTATTTCGTTACCCACGTTTCGTGATAAGGGGAAAGTGTTTGTTTACTAGTCGAAATAAAACGACTAATAAACATTCTTCATTTTTAGGGTTCCGTTGCCAAATGGCAAAAGCGGAACCCTTATAGATTCGTCATGTCTGTCTGTCTGTCCGTCCGTATGTCACAGCCACTTTTTTCCGAAACTATAAGAACTATGCTATTGAAATTTGGTATGTAGATGTATTCTGTGAACCGCATTTAGATTTTTACACGAAAATAGAAAAAACAATAAATTTCGGTTCCCCAACTGAAACTCTAAAATTTTTTTTTCATCAAGCTGATACGTGTCATCTATGGTTAGGTCTTCAATGAAATGAAATGGATACTTAGGTTTCAAATATTTTTTTCTAAACTGAATAGTTTGCGCGAAAGACACTTCCAAAGTGGTCCCCCTGTAACTTCTAAAATAAGAGAAAAAAAAAATGATGTACATTACCATGGTATACTTCCACCGAAAATTAGTTTGAGCGAGATCTAGTAAGTAGTTTTTTTTTTAATACGTCATAAATCGTAAACCGCACTTTACCTTTCATTCAATCAACTCAGATCTTCCCATTTTTTCAAACATTTAACACTTTTAGAAAAAATGGACAAAATTATACAAAGCACCCTCACAAAATTCTTGAATGTGGCCTTGAATGACCGAGCTTCACTACAAGCGTCTCTACCGATTCCCTTGGGTGGGCTCGGTGTTCGCAAAATTTCGGATAGAAGCTTACCAGTGTTCCAAAATCCTTGCACCTACACTGGTTAACTCTGAAGTATTGTGTAAAACTGATGCAGTAAATGCTTGGAAAATTGCATGCCCGAACACCGATTTCCCAAAGAACCTTTTCTCTCAGCGACAGTGGGACGGGCCGCTTTTCAGCTTAGTAAGACAACATTTAATAAATACATGTTCTAATGCTGCAGAGCGTTCCCGTTTGCTGGCGGTAGGCGTGTGGGAGTCGGGTCTTTGGTTACAAGCTCTTCTGTCATCTAACGTAGGAACTATGTTAGATGACACTACCTTCCGCATTGCAACATGCCTTCGTTTAGGTGCTCCGCATCGATGTCGCTGTGGAGAAGCCGTCGACAGGTTCGGACACCATGGCTTATCGTGCTGCAGGAGCGCTGGGCGAATACCACGGCACGCCAGCCTCAATAACATAATCCGACGTGCTCTTGTCACTGCCGGTGTGCCAGCTGTAATTGAACCAAATGGTTTGGCACGCGACGATGGCAAGAGACCGGACGGTATATCATTAATGCCATGGAAAATGGGTAGGACTCTGGTTTGGGTTGCGTCGACACCATTGCTCCGACCCATATATCCAGCACGGCTGGCTATGCCGGTGCTGCTGCTGCTTCTGCGGAGACTCTCAAACGGCGCAAATACTCAAACTTAATTGGAGATTATGAATTTGTGCCGTTTGGAGTCGAAACGTTAGGGGCATCGGGTCCGAGTGCTCGCAGTCTCTTCAGGGAGATTGCAACACGTATGATCGACGCTTCTCGTGACCAGAAGGCTGGCTTCTTTTTAGCACAGAGAATAAGTATTGCCATACAACGTGGCAATGCTGCCAGTCTTCTGGGCACGTTACCACAGGAGGCATGCGATGCGGAGGAATTCCACGATGCATTTTAGGTTTAAGTTTCTTTTAATTATTTATTTTATTTTAGTTTTATTTAGTTTAGTTAGATATAAAATTTGTAACCACATTTGTATACTGTTTATATATACTGGAGATTGATGGCATTTATTATTATATATTTGTATAATTACTTATTGTAACATAACATAACATAAACTCACGCCTATATCCCCGAAGGGGTAGGCAGAGGTGCTAGCACCCACATTTCGCCAGTTTATGTTTAGGTCCCAATGTAATAGGTGGCGAGCCTATTGCCATTAACCGGGCACTTATAAACCTGCGATAAATACACACATAACTTCGAAAAGCATCGAAAAGTCATTGGTGTGTGCCATGGTAAAACCTGGGATCGAACCCGAGACCTCGTCTCAGCAGTCCATTACCCATACCACTAGGCTATTTAAAATAAATTTAATCTCTACTAAAAAAAAACTCAAATATAAAAATTAAAAAAAAACATTCTTGCCGCTTTTTTAGGGATTTTCTTTAGAAAAGCCCTATTGCTATTGAGTTGTCGTCGTCGACGTCGTCGTTGCCAATTTTCTGTCACGGTTTTGGGTATGAAGGAGATGAGCTATCGAATCGCTGTTTTCGGTAATAGATTCGTGCTGGGGTGAACCATTGCAAGATAAAGAAAAAATCGCAAAAAAGAAAAAAATCGCAAAATCGAAAATCCCTTGTATTCGGCTGAGCTCGTCTCAGGAATTCAACTTGTTTAATTCTTTTCAAACTCTCTTCCCTTATGAAAACAGCGTTTTTGCTCAGCGTGCACCTCGAGTAAGTTCTGTAGCACCCTCAGTTTCGAAATATATTTATAATTTAAATTAAAAAAAAAACAACATTGTTATTGTATGAAACCTTGTACAGTTTTAGCGATAAAATTGTTTTTTTTTTTTTTATATTCTCCAATTTAAAAAACATTTGCTGTTTGAAGTTGATAATGAGAATCTTTGATGTTAATACAGGAAGTAGTTAAGTTGAAGTATGTAAATAGTAGATGCTTAGTGATATCGGTGGCTTTCGGGGCTACATATTATTGCATTATATGCAGTTAATTGTTTATTACGTTAAATAAACTATCGTAAACAATTTATGTTTTTATCGAATGTTTTTGGGATTTAAATACTACGCTTTTCCGAGTACAAATGAGTCCGCTTGACTACGGACGTACCCACAAAAGTAGCTTAACATCAAGTAAGCGATCACCTTAGCTTAGGTAGTACGGTCACTCTCAGTAATTTGCTGTAATCACTAATATTGACGATAAGTAGCAGTATGTTGAATTTCATATAGATAAGTCCTTTGTTCTTATTTTGCACAATAACCCCATGTCCAGGTGCAACGTCAGCGTACGAGTAACACCTCATGATATTAGAATCGTTCATATCGGCCATGGTAGTCGCTTACCATCAGAGAGCCGTGTACTTGTTGCAAGATGAATGAATTTTAGCAGTACTTACCTACTATACAAACTTATTCTTATAAATTAATGTGACAGAGTAATCTAAAACCACTGTTTAAAAATAATGAAATGTTGTTTTAGTTTACTTAGTTTAGATAGTACAAGGGACTCAGTTACATGTACCCTGAGTTCCTCAGATAGATGCGGCCTCATTTTATACAGTACTTTCAAACGGTAGAAGCAAAGAAAGTCCGAACTGACTCAGCGATATGCTTTTCAAATCTTAAGCTGGGATCCACGTATAGTCCCAAGTTGCGAGCTTCAGTAACCCTATCTATCAGCTCTCCCATGAGAGTCAGGTTCAGACTGGAGGGTACCCGACTGATCTGAGTCTTGGTACCAAACAGCAGATATTTAGTTTTATGTGGGTTTAATACTAAGCAATTACTTTCCGCCCACGTTGTTATACGCTTAAGATCATCATTCAACTTTGCAACAGCCGCTCGATGTTAACGGGGGTTGAATGACAAGTACACCTGAACGTCATCGGCATAAATATGGTACTGACAGTTCTTGAGGCAATTTGTTATGTCCGCACAGTATAGACTGAATAAAATGGGCCCTAGGATCGAGCCTCTGCCGAAGGATATGTTTGAAGAATGTGATACTAGCAAACTAAGTACTAAACTAAAGATTTATGAATTATGATAAAGCTAATACAATGCTACTTAGTAAGTAATACTGTGCTGAAACTTTGAATTGGTTTTGTACACATTAATTTTCAATTCAATTTTCAGTCAATACGGAGTAACGTCATTAACAGCAGTGGCTCAGAAAAGAAAAGGTGGCTAGTATGTGTGAAAGAGTACATAGCAAGAAAGAGAATGACTGAGATGACGTCTGACATGATCTATGGTGGAGAATCACAGGTTGCACCGACCTTTGGGAAAACGTAATAAAGATTATGATATACAAATGTCATTAAACCAACATTTCTTATGTTTATAAACATAGTAACATAATATAAACGCTTGGCGGTAACTAATTAACGTGCGTTTTGTACAACAAGAGTTGGTGTTCACTGGCGGAAGGAGGCCGCCACGCGAACCGCCACGCCGCGCGCCGATACCGCTAGTATCTAATGTACACTTAAATTATCTTGCCGAAAAGAAAAAGTGTACCAATTGAGCTGTGTAAAAGCTAGACGTAAATCAAATTGAAGATGCCCGATAAAGTGGATAATAATTAGTGGAAGACGTGAAAGCGTTGGGAGAAAAATTCGTGAGAGTTTATGTTAGTGTGATTGTGCATTCGGCGAGGGACATCCGGTTGAGGCCGGCAAACCGAGGTGTAAGACGCTTCCACACACCTACATCTCGTTATCAATGTATGTATATTTAACTAATAATACGCATATTTTTCAAAAACATACATGTGCACAATTCAATAAAAAATACACACGAGTCATCGTTTTAAATTTATTAACTCGCATTTACTCCATACCCGTACAATAAATATCTCTAATATATTTATTGGGCAAGCAACAAAAAACTCACTGAACATATTTAAAATCGGAACTGTTAATTGACCATAAGGATATAATTATCTTAATGTGTCTCAATACTGATTTCATTCAATTATTCGATGAGCTTATGCGCAGACTACTGCATTGAAATCTTTGGTAAAGCCATTCAGGGTTTGATGTGTAATTATTGTAATTATTGAGACAGTTGAACTATTGAGCTATTCAGCCGTCTAGAATTAATTAGTACAATTGAGTAGGAAAACTAATTAGCGATGTTCATCAATTAAATTTTACAATGAAGTATGGAATAGATATAGGTTATTGCCAATGGCTTACAATGAATTCACTTAATGGTTTACATTCGCGAAATAATACAATATCATAAATACACTAGTAATCTTTCGTTGGGTAGAGATTAGACAGTCAATAAAAGTCGCGATATTCGCAATCGTGTCAATATGTTTATATAGACATTATTGTTGTGCCTATACTATTCGTACTTATATTGACGCCGACATCAAGATATTGGATTGCGATATTTATTAACTGGCTAGCTCTTGCCTTACGTCAGGCGTCCTATTGGTAAGTGGTTCAAATATTCTATGCCTTGTAGGTACCTATTGTAATGAGTTAAATTTAAATTAAAAGTTATAATTTATTGTTACTAATACAACTTTCTTCTTTATTCTTCATCTTTGTAGTTTGTTATAGTAATTGATTATTATTTGGGTTTGCTTGGTGGCCTGCTTTAAGTACCAAAAAAAAAACTTGTGTCCATAGCTTTTTTTTTGGTACTTAAATGCTTGGAGTTGAATTATTAATAAAACAAACAATCAGCATTATCATTAACTAATTCGATTTGGCAACCTAATAGTTTAATAACGATATAAATGTATTAACGTTACTATGCAACATTAGTATGTATAATTAATTCAGCATATTATCCAATCTAGACGTTGATATTTCACCGCGTTTTCTTTTACGATTAAAGATTTCTTATTTTAATTTTAGACGTCATGTCAACAAATAACTAAAGCATAAATTCACTCTCTATGTATTATTTCTTACAACTAGATATATCCACTACTATAAACATGCTGTACTTTTCCCCAAATCGTAGTTGAACATGAGTGGCACGAAAACAAATATATATTACAATAAAACTCGTCAACCTATTCACTACACCCATGTACATACAATTAAATTACTGCATACTTAATAGCAATCTAATTATTTAATAGATTTTAGACTGAACAAAATTTAACTAGTAGAAATCTTATTTCAGCTTATCAAACTTTAAACTGCTCTCCTGAAAAATTATGAAACCTGTAACTTTTGTATTCCAAACTATCAGCCTAAAAATCAGGTTCTCTTTTTGCTCACTCGCTATAACTTACTAAGGTTGGCTGCTAGACCGGCATGAAATCTATGTATTGTGGAAATTACAATAAATAAATATACCTTTATCATTTTGTATAGCTTATGCCTTCCATACATATATCACAAGCTGTCTCCGTACTACCTATTAATTAACTATTTTAATTGGAGACTAAATATATGAATTGTAAATAAAATCTAGATTGTAATTTACAGTTAAATGTTTCATTGCCGTAATCGCATAATCAATTTAATCTAGCTATACTTACTTCATTTGCTGAACTGGGTTTAAACTAAAATCATGTATAATAATAAAAATATCGAATTGTCTGGATGGTAATTTAATATGCACCTTACGTGTAAAAAAAGAATCTCACATGCTTGTAGTATTCACTAATCTATGAGCATGCGAGGAAAAATATTAATCACAAACATACACTGTGTAGGCTACTTTTTAATCTGGAAAATAATATCATTTTTAAAACGCGGGAACTCAATTCCACGAATGTAGAGCTGAGGACAAAGGTCAAGGTTGTTCTATAGAAATAATATTGATAACTTTGGGACACCACTGTGGTGTATGTGTGTGGACATTTGCGGTGCCAAGTGTGGCACCGCAAATGAGTAATAATAATAATGTTGGTGTAGTGTAATGTTGGTGTAGTGTAATGTTGGTGTGTGTAATAATTAGTAATTATTTTAAGTATTACTCTTATTATGAGTCAGTGGTATTCAATTAACCACTTTACTTGTAGGTCTTCCTACAAGTTTGATTAACTTTATTTGTTACTAGCTGATGCCCGCGGTTATCGTTTTTTTGGCCATATTTACGGTTCTACTTAACCAATTGCAATCAAACATACGGCAGATTTTGAGTCTGACTAAGACCTTTCTAATAGAAAAAACCGCATCAACATTCGTACCGTAGGTTTTATATCCATCGCGAACAAACAGACAAAAAGACAGACCAGAATTCCAAAAAAAAAATGTGTTCAGAATCGCTCATTTAACATAACTCAAGTTATTATTTAAATATCTCCAATGTAGTAGTATGGATTACATATGTCTATAAACCTCTCAAACATTGCCTTCATAAAGTTTAAATAATCATAAAAAAATATTTACTTCTAATTCTTCCGTACCGATAAAGCAGAAGTGATATAAATTTAATGATTGTTATCCAACGGTTTCCTTACAAAAAACACATGCAATTTGGTTTCTGCAAGAGTCATTTTCTAATTGCATTTAAGTAGCCATTCAATTAATAGTTCACTTTAATATATATATAGCTGCTCGTGCTGATTCACTGACTCACTCACTCACTCATTGATCACCTCTCCTGAACAATTTTGTATGAAAAATTTTTTTTTCACTGATGGTTTCGTATAGAGGATACAAATTTATTCGGAGGAAAAATATGGAGAGAGCTGATGATTGAGGATTTTGGAGACGGGTGAAAAGCACGCTTAAGGTATTGAAGATAGGTTGGGGGTGCTTGAGTAAATGTCACTCGAAACGTCATTCAATTGCCAGTGAAAAAAAATTCAAAATGGCGAAAAAACAATGGCCGCCATACAAATTTCGTCGGTGTCCATCTCGGAGAGTATAAAAGATGGAAGAGTAGTTTCTTCGCAAAAGATGATCAAGATCCAAAGGTCTACTCGATGAATAGAAAAAAAATTCAAGATGGCGGAATTTATTTTTCTATAGAAAATGTATGGCGAATATTGAATAGATTCCAATTTTTGAACTATGCAAGACTTTGATTTATGGTTTCTTTTTAAAATGTTTTTGTGGAAGAACTCTTAGTCTGAAATATGTAAATAGATGATGATCGAGGGTTTGGAAGATGGGTGAGGAGCCCGGCCAGGGTATTAAACATAGGTGAGGGCTGCTCAAACAAAAAATACTTGGAACCTCATCCAATTGGCAGTGAGCTGAAAAAAAATTAAAAATGGAGAAAAAGAGGGCCGCCATACAAATTTCGTCGGTGTCTATCTCGGAGAGTATAAAAGATAGAAGAGTGGTTTCTTAGCAAAAGATGATCAGTACCCGAAGGTCTCCTCAATGAACAGAAACAAAATTCAAGATGGCGGAATTTATTTTTCCATACAAAATATATGGAGAATATTGAAGAGACTGCATGTTGGGAACTATGCAAGACTTTGATATGGTTCCTTTTTAGAATGTTTTTGTGGAAGAACTCTCAGTCAGAAATATGGAGATAGATGATGATCGAGGGTTTGGAAGATGGGTGAGGAGCATGGCCAGGGTATTATATTATATATAGCTCGATAACCACTCACTCACTCACTGACACAATTGTTCTCCTAGAAGGAGTAATGGGGGATATGGATGATGTATGGGAAATATGTAGTGAGAGCTGAGGTGACTATGGGAAAAATCCGAAATGTCAAAAAATTCAAGATGGCGGCCAACATGGTGGTCGTTTCTCCGCCATCTTTGATGACATGGCAACATGGGTGTCATTTTTGAGTAAATCGAGGCTTCTAATTTTGAATTTTTGAAAAAAAAAGTTGAGAAATCCAAGATGGCGGATCGATTTTTTTATTTAACACTCGCGAGCTGCTTGCAGCTCGCGCACCGCGCAAAATACTAGTAAATTCCAAACCTGGTGAAAGAAACCGTCACAAAACTCAAAAACTACATCTACTCTAAAAAGCAACCAGATCTTAATCTCTATCGTTAAGACTTAATTTCTGTCCTTACGAAATTAATATCTTTATCCCTTCCATCCCTTAGCTAGTTATATGTTGTTAAATTACGTGATTAGTCACGTTGATGTGGGAAAGGAAATAATATTAAAATTCCTTTTATAATACAATATTTTCCTTCGTTTCTATGACGCGAGTTCTCCATCACTGTTTCTGTAAACTTGACCGATTGTGTATAAGGGGAAACCTGTTATAAAATCTTAG
Source organism: Cybosia mesomella (assembly GCA_946251805.1). Classification (NCBI taxonomy): domain Eukaryota; kingdom Metazoa; phylum Arthropoda; class Insecta; order Lepidoptera; family Erebidae; genus Cybosia; species Cybosia mesomella. The sequence goes on along the minus strand of OX276390.1, from coordinate 18,082,564 downwards.
TAGACTAACTAGCTCGGCGTCTGCAATTTGTCATAATAAGCGATCACAGCGTGCCTCAACTGCTTGCAAACTTTATATATGTAGTATTATTCGAAAGCTAACATTTATTCTTACAATTTACGATAAAGCGTATTACAGTTTAAAGGAGGTCTTATTAGAGTTTAGACAATTTAGAAAAGGTAAAACAGTTTGCAAGAATGTCCACAAAACCACACATAAGAAATAGCACGGAAGACTACATGTACTGTTAATTTTTATAAGTAGATACCTACAACTTTTTAGCCCTGTGATGTTCTCAAATTGCAAAATTTTGAGCTCTGTTCCACGAAAATTGTATGAAGTAAAGTCATACCAGATAAGCTATAAACTAAAGATAAGATATTACCTAAGTTTTAGATATTCTTAAGTTGGCGTTTTTTTATTTACTCGATTATCTTTATACTAATACTAGCTGACCCGGCAAATTTCGTTCCACCTTAGAATCTAGTTATGTTGGTTACCTTATCAGCTGAATTTATTTCGTGAATGTCTCATATATTTAATTATCCTAATTGCTATGTATAGGCACAGTATCTCGAGAAGGCTATCTCAAAGGCGTAGATTTAGATGACCCAGGGTCAGCCGAGGTGCGACGGAATGGCCTTTTTTGGCCATCTTACACCCCAGCATTAGAGACCTAAGACAGCGTGCGGTTATGGTCGGTTCGGGTCCGAAATAACTACCCGGTAGGGTAACGCAAAAGACACAAAAAAACGGCACTGTACCTATAGGCGGACAGAAATCTAAAAATCAAAGATCATGAAAATAGGTCCACCCGTTCTCGAGTTATAAACGGTCTCACTAACACGACTTTGTTATATGGATGTCGATTATCGCCACCAAAAGTCTTTTTAAGGTTCCGTACCTCAAAGAGAAAAACGGAGAGGGAGAAGGACAGTCAACAAGTGATCCTGTAAGGGTATAGGATCACTTGTTAACTGTCTGTCTGTCAAGACCCTTTTTCTTAGGAATGCGTGGATGCATCAAGTTCAAATTCATACCAAATTCTCAGGTCTGCAACAGTGAAAAATTAAACTTCTACTTCAATGCAATCAAAAGATACTGCCGTTTATGCAGCATATTTGAACAATCGCACAGGAATTAGAACCTATAGGGTACTGCCCGTAGAGCTAGAATCATGATATTTTGCAGAAAGTAAAGTTTATAGCACAAGTAAAGGGAAAAGTTCGAGAACCGTAAATATGTAGTTACCCACATCACAAAAACAAAATCTATATGTCTGTCTGTCAAGACTAGAAGCTCTACAGTAACGATAAGTTCGCCCCCCAATCCAGTTTTGTACGGAATGCTCATTGTGCGAGTCACGCCCGCACTTGACCGGTTTTTATTAAAATATCCTCTTTATTAAATGAATACTCTTTGCTAAACGAAGTCAACATTGTCAATGATCGTATGTCTGTTGTCATCGTGTTGTCATTGTGTTGAAATTGCGTAATATTGCCTATAATTAAATAATTTGATACTCTTTGAGAAAACCGTACGACGTTGCCGTTAATTTGAAATGCTTAGATTAATATAATTTTATAAACATTTACTATATTTTACTTGACATTGGCGAAATTGCGGTGATTCTGCAGAAGCCATTAACTAAAAGAAGAAGATAAATGAATAATAATAATAATATAATAATAATTTAAAATTGCTTTATTCTATAGTTTATTAGATTTAATTGCAAAGTAATATAGGATTTTATTATCGTATTGGCTGTATAGTATGTTGAGTAGGTATGAAGTTCATGTCAATTTTACAATACAAGAAATTAAAATCACTGCGCTGCAACTGGCGAGGCTTGCACCGAGTAACACACACATACTCGACGGGAACGCTTGAGAATGACTATTTTAAGATTACTGTTAGACTAGAATAGAAGAAACTTTAATACTAGAAAAAGAAGAGAATAGAAGAATACATCTACTTTTAGCCAACTATGAATCCCACGTTAAGGCTGCGTTTCCACTCGAGATGTGCGAAGATGCATAGAGCATAGTGAGCATAGATTATTATATATATACTAGAAAATAGTTTTTTTTTAAATATAGTTTTCTTAAGACCGAATAGAATCACTTCATTTACCACCGATACGCTGCGCACGCGCAGACTTAGTGACGATAACTGCAAGAGGTATGTAGGTAAACCTAAACAATATTAAAAAAAAATAGTTATTATAATATACAACTGTTATATCATAAAAGATAATATTACTATTTTATTCAAAGTATATTTACTTAAAGTTCTCTAGCAATGATTGCGTTTGAATTACCATACTTGTATTTTCTTTGTGTCCAATTTAATCAATAAAATATTCTTTCGATATGAACATGGCTCATAACTACTAGTACAAATCTTTGTAATCTTATGTTCAATCAAGCACTCTCACTCATAATGGAATTTGCTATTTCAATCCACCTAGATATGCAAAAATAGAGCAGCCGATTAGCCGCCCACTGCCACGCGATACCACAGTAATATACTTATGGGTATACCTTGTACGTAGATGTTCGTGAATCGCGATATAAAAACCTGTTCACAAGTATAGAACAAAATATTAGCTGTAACTAGTCAAGGCACCGTTACATTACCAGACTAGGTTAAGGCGAGGATATTCTACGACTTTAGGTATTTTTGGCATAGTAATGTTGCCACTTAAGGCGAGGATCCCTGAGGAAGGGTGTTTTTAGATTAAGATTTATCGAAAATCCCGGCCGCGTCCAGTATTTCGCGTCAATATACAGAAAAACAACGAAGGTTAACTTAGGTGGTGTTGTAGTATCAACACAAATAATGAGATAACTCTTATTTACATAGAAGATCTTCTAGTTGCACTTTAGATAAAGGGAATAAAGATTATATTATTTTAATAAATCATCTGAAAGTCGCTCCCGTAACAGCTTGTATGAACCAAACTATGAAAAAGAGCGATAGAAGAGTGGACCCCGAGTGCCAGGCTGCAAGATATTGATGAGGCCCCATATACCCATAGGGCCCTCTAAACGCATGGGGGGGGGGGGCATACTCTAATGGGCCCCCACACACGTATGAGGCCCGTGCACCCATGGGTCCCATACACCCATGGATTCCATGTACCCATGGGTACCATTAAGACCCGTAGAGCATTTGGGCCCAAGCAAGATGTGAGACGGCAGTCGCTCCCGTAAAACTTACAATGAACCAGGTTATGGAAAGAAGAAGAAGAGCGTACCCTGGACTCTAAACTGTAAGCTTTGGATGCAACCGGGATTGGAGCTCGGATTCATGAGGTTAGTCCCTAAAGCAAAAGCTTTATCAGCAATGAAAACATTATATAGATATTTAGAGGCAGGTAGTAGTAGTATTTGGTAGTGCTGAAGGTTCATGTCAGTTTGAATTATGTCACTGGTAGGTACTGTATTGATCGTCGGCCAAAAAAAAAAAGGTACTGTTCCTAACAGGGATTTCCGCACGATAAAAAAAAAAAAAAGGTACTGTTCCTAATATTTAGTACCACCATTCGATATACGTCTATTAGAACCAATGCCAATCATTACAATTTCTTGTATCGAATCGACTTATGTCATAAGACATTTAATGCTATTATAATGCCGATACATGACTTAGTTCTAATATTTGTGCAATGAGTAACTACTCACTTATTTACACAACTTATACTTTACAGAAAACAGTGTACTAATAGTAGCATTGTACTCGCAAAATTTTGAGTCAACTTTTTATCATTGGATTTGTACATTTGGCACATACTCTACGATGTGGCATTTACGCTATTTACCTACATTTAAAAATCATACGATTTCGCTGAGCATCTGCTGCAAACTGACGCACGTCCCGCTCGGTACTGATTGACCTTCCCAACGCGTCATACAGGTAGATAACGTAGGTGTTTTGAATTTTCATGGTATAATTCAGGATTTATGTAAGTTAGGAGAGTGAAAAAAGGTTATCAACCTTTTTTCACTCTCCTATCATTTTTGGGTTCTGGGTTAGACTAATCTTTGAGAGCAAGTTCTATCGAGGAAAGTAAAACTCATCGTGTATCGCATAATCGAAAATAGTCGTTTGAATAGCCTAGAATAACATATATGATTTTATGAATACAGGGACTTCTCATTTTCGAATAATCCTTATCTAAAACACCCTTCCTCAGGGACCCTCGCCTTAAAGCAACATTTATATTATACGTTTGCTCTGTCCGGGTAAGACAGAGAAACGTGTAAGTATTTGTATGTATGTGTATATCGTTTTATATGGGATCCTGCCGTTTGGCAAAATACGTTTCGTCAAATTTCACTTCCCAAAGAACTTATCGCATAGTTTCATTTCCCAAAAGAATCTTTAGCAAATTTATATTTCGCATTTTAATCACTTCGTCAAATATTCATTTGGCAACTTTTTACTTGCTCAATTTTTATAAAGTCAAATTTACATTAAGCAAATGCTTTATTTTGTAAAAAAATATATTCCAAAAGTAAAATCGTTCAAAAAGCATGTCTCATTAATAATTGATTATAAATAAAGTAAAATACATTAATTTCATATAAGTTACGTAGGCTAGATCGGAACTGCCAGAAAAGTGGGTTAGGTTAGGTTAGAACTGTGGCCCCAACAGAGCGCGAGCCGAGCGAGCAGAGCGAGCGTGCCGCGGCAGCGGCCGGCGAAGCGCTGGAATTGATTTGTATAATAACAATATAATTATTATAGAAGTTCTTACCTGTAAATTATTTGCCATATAATTATTTGTTAAACAATAAATTGCCAAAAATATTATTGCTAACTGCAAAATTGCGAAATGTTGTTTTGCCAAATGTTTTTTTGCCTAATGAAAATTTGGGAAACATACTTTGGCATGTGACACTTTGGGGAACGTTTTTTGCCAAACATATGCAATCATAGAGATAGATTGAAGTACAGTTGTAATATTTTTATTATTATTGCATTACTTTGTACAAGATACGTGATCTATGTTTGTTAATATAACTAATAAAGTTCAGCGTTTAAAAGTTTAATCAACCAAAATTAATAGTTTCTAAACTTTATGCTCGGACCGTTTATTACGCGCATAATAGAGTGAGCATTCTGCTTGCGGTCTCCTGACCTTTTAGGTGTAGTAATTATAGTCTGATATTATGGCGGTGTCTAGCAAACGACTCCCGCGCTGTGACAGGTAGTACCTAGCTTAGCTACCGGTTAATATTATGCAACCAGCCGGACGCAAAACAATGTTAAAAGCATTATATCTGTATAATATATAAAGCGCTTCGTGACTGGCTCGATCCTGATCACGCTATGGCGGATGTATCCACAATGTCATGATATATTCTTTAGTTGGATAGGAATCTAAATAGACAACCGCAAGTGTGAGGGAAGCTCCTAATAGTAAAGCATCACAGTATCAAAGTTGAAGCTGTGCACACAATAGTAGATTGTAATTTAAAAAAAAAAGTTATGTTTAACAATGTGTTCATGGTGACACTAGGGGCGAGTGTAGCAAAGACATAAAGCAAACAAGCCTAAGTAGTCAGGCTTGTTTGCTTTATGTCTTATCTGTTAGGTAGGTATATTTTTGTCGACGTGTTGACACGTTGCCACTGTATCCGGCTAGACAAGCTTATAATATTTATAATTAAAAATGCAAGTATTTATAATAACATTTAGGCTTTGTAGTTGATATAATGTTACTACTATTATGTTGTGTAGTTTTGTGAAATAAAGACTGGGACACACATCAACCGTAGAAAAGTTGCCGTCATTATATGAAGGGTCATATTAAGACACCTACCTGTAATATTAATTTTAAAGTTAAAAAAAGTATCTACTTTTATATAAAGCAAATAGAGATAACCAGAACGAAGAACTTTTCAGTCACGATAATATGGGGAAACCACACACCAATACCTCTGTTAAAGATGCTCAGGTTAACATGAGTAATCCTCAATTGTAAACTGGGATGAGTCACGTCCTATTAAGGTGGTATTTTCATGGGACACACACGTTGAGCACACGGGTGCTGCAACGCATCCGAAACTTCGGCAAAAGTAAGATATATATTAATCGCGATAGGTTCCGAGACGTTATAAAAAGTATCGATATTATTATTTATAAACCAGTGCACAATCCCTGTTACATACGTTTGCTGCGAATCGTATATAGAAGTATCCATATATATTCTCTTAAACCTCCATGTGTGTAGTATTAAATTTATGAAAATTAAATCAGTTATGAATGTAGTTTGTCTAAGCAACGTAACATTGTGAATTTATACGAAGCTGACTTCAACAAAAATTTTGGAAATCGCTATTATCTAATTGAATCTAGTGGGATATTTTAATGTTTACACGAAAGTCCGTAGCGGAGTGGCGAGGTATATCCGGTTACAAATGGTTAAAAAAGAAACAAAGTTATTGTCACTTAGACCTTAAAAATTATTATTATTATGGACGCCATACAAATAGAAATTATATATGTAAGGTCAATATTTTAAGTTATAATTAGATGATTAGCCAACGATAAGATGGTAATGTATTCCTACTTAATTAACTATTATAAATTTCTACACATTGTTGCAGACGGCCTTGTTACGCAATTTAAGCAACATAACACGCATATTATTATCTATGATATTAACATGCCCAAGCGTTTCTCTTTCGTTGGTATCATTCGTGTCCGTCGTAAGGCGAGTATGCCGTCGCCGTCGTCGCGTCAGTGGTGTCACGATACTTACTGCTATACTTTTTTGTATTTCCAAAGAAACAATATATTTTGAAGTATGTATGAATCATTATTAGAACACAAAGCATAAAATGAACAGAGAGCTCTCTGGGCTGCCTACGTGAAAAGTGTAGATAATATCTACAGTTGTGTATGTATGAAAGCTAAAGCAATGTGTTATTATTAAATTATTGCAGTTAACTGTGTAGGTTGTATCAGAATAATTTCATGATAGTAATTGATTGTAATAATATGCTCAACCTAATAAACTTTTTGTATTGCGGTTGTGATGGGGACACGGTGCGCTGTGGTAAAGCGATACGACACTAAAATGAACAGTATTACCCTTCGAAATAAGATATTTTGTAGGGTTCTGTACTCAAGAAATGAAACTTCGGTTGGCATACGCCAAATTTTCACAAACGGATTAGTTGTGTATATTTATTTATGTAAGTACGAGTAACTGAGACTAAATATTTTGATGTACTTTTTTTAAAAGAGAGGCAAAAATAATAAATAATTAAATATTCTACGACATCCTACACAAGCTTGTGTATGGGTTCTAGAATGCGGATAAACATACTTAGATATGTACTTTATTGTAAATTCATACAAAATATACATAGAAACACCCAGACCAATGCAAATAAACATATTCATTCATACAAATATCTGCACTGAGTGGGAATCGACCCAGAGCCCCCTGGTGAACAGTAGAATGCACTAATGCCACGCCACAGAAGCCCTAGCGATATATTTGAATTTTTATACACCCTGCCATTTACGACATGCAAATTACATAACTTATTATTTAAAATAAATAATAACGTCTATCCATACGCTTTCTTTCTCATTTATTTTCATATAATACAAAAACAGTACTTACAAATTACTCCACCAAAAACCATGAAGGATTTGTGCCATTTTGCTGATACAAAATTTTATTTTGTATAATTTAGCACAAAAGAGAGGTGATGTTAAAACACTAATTTAATAACTTGTAATTTCTAATGAGTGTACCCAAATATTGTATGTGAATACATGGCATATTATCTAACTTATAAGTAGTATTTCGTTTTTAACAACTAGATAGATATGTCTAAGCATTTTATCGTCATGTATCTTTGCTACCGCCCTTGTAAATATTATGTTAATTACCTAAGTTTTATACAGGCTGACTGGCGCAGTGGTGCACGTCCTCCTTCGTCAAGTCCGTGAGGTACAAAGTTATTCATCCACCCGCACTTTCTCGATGTTTTTAATATTTTCGTTTCAATTCTCATGTACCGTCATATAAGTACTACACTTAAGTTTCCCTATTCTCTAAGCGAACTGATCGATTATTCTGAACCTGACCCGAAAACCTGACCCTTAGAAAATGACTGAAGCTTAGAAAATGACTTATTTCTGCATGGTTCATCCAAGTCCCAATCTGCGCAATTCGGGTTATGATAGTAACAAGACGTCGGGTCAGGTTAGGAAGAAGGTTAAGTTCAGAACAAATATGACATTTTTTTTCGAGTTTCTAACCTAACCCGCGACCGGGTCAGGTTTTCGGGTCAGGTTCGGAATAATCAGAACTGATCGGTGTCTATCCGACTGCGAATAAAGCTAGCAAGTTTTTAATCACTGGATTCCATGTTGGAGATAATTTAAACCCATCTTCCCGATTGAAATTTTTATGTTTCTTAATTTCAATGGCTTCACGTACAACACTTGAATAGAAGTGACGTTCTTAAAATAGTCGAATGATAAATAATTCTTCGGTTACTGTATTTATTTTATCATAAACCTGTGTTTAATTAGTTTATTTATATAGTTTCCCACAATAGAATTTGCACCGAATTCGATTTTTGTGTTAGAAGTTTTATAAATTAGACTTAAAATTGACAAATGTAACGGTAGTCGTGGATTTCACAAGTTTGCATAAAATAGAAAAGCTAGTATTACATTATTTTTACTATTATTTTTTCTACGTAATGAGACCGTAATCTTAGCAATCCATGGATTCTCCGTGCGGGTGCCGGGTCCATCGCGTTGCTGAGTTGGGAACTCGGGACAGTGCCTGGGACTTGCGACCCAAGTGTAGGTTTAGAAGGGGCCCCTTTTGTTGATGTACATCAACACTCACCCCTATCTAATGACCCTATTTTTCCGAAGGGGCAAGCAAGGTAAGCATACATAATTGACACCCACATTTCATCACCTACTTTTGATACCCCCACGTAACAGTACGTACGAAGTAGAGTACGAACCTATTTCTGTAAACTGAGTATTTTTTCTAGACCCCGTGCTGCTGCCCAGAACTACTAAATGTTAAAACTCAATACACTATGTGCGTTTAAATCGAACCTGGGGTATCAAGGACAGAAGTCACAGTCACTACCGTGCTGCGCAACCAAGGCAGTTGTATTTTATTTACATGTGAAATTATCCTAGGATCCTTTTTTTTTTTTTTTTTTTTCGTGCGGAAATCCCTTCGGATACCCCCCCGCCGGCCAGCGGGGGCGGTTATGTCGGGCTTGAACCGACTAAAACCGCACGCCGTCTCGGGTCTTCGGTGTAAGGTTACCCATAGAGCATATCCCTCGCACCGCGACTGACCCCGGGCCATCTCACCACTAACAGCATCGCTCATCCTGTCTCCTCTGAAAGCAGAGGAGTACGGAGAGCGATGTGTTCCCGCCACGTTGGGTATTGGCCGACGATCAATGCCAACCCTATGAAGGGGAAGCCATTGACCGCCGCCCAGGGTGTACCGGCCGCTCCGATTCCGTTCCCCGCGGACTGCAGCGGGATCGGAATCGGAGCGACACTCGAGGAGGTTACCCAACACACACCCTATGATCCCAGGAGAAGATCAACTTGATGATCCACAAATAAAAAATGGTTTATTTAGTGAGGGAATTTGATCTTGAAACTTAATTGCGTAAACAAAATACATTTCAGTCATGGCACTTAACAACTACGATACGATTAAACGACTTATTATGTAAAACGTAAAAATATATCATGCTAATGGTTTATACGCGGTATAAAAATGTATGACTCAAACTGCGTGCCATACATGTTCCTAATTAAAATCCGGTATTGTAGGAAGCATATTCCTTAACAGAATACGCAGCTTATTTAAATGTAAACTTTTATACACAACCACATTGAGTTTCTCCTTTCTGCACTCCGACCACTTTTCGATTCATTAGAATTAGGTCAGCGTCATATAATTGATACAAGTTTAAAGGGTTTCCCCTCTATTAATTCGTTCAATCCCAGTTGTATTTTTTGAAATAGCCTAAACGACAAGTTTAGGCTATTTCCAGAAAAATTGTAATCGTAAGTTGAAACCAGAAATAATGTGTTTAAAAGATTTATAATTAATATGTTGTAGTGTAGTAGTAATATATTGTCTAAGCAAGATTGAATCCACTTTTATAATGTATACCTATTTATTTTGATGCAATTAACATTATTATTATTCTCTTTCATTATTAAAAATACACATAATTTCATTTTTAGGGTTCCGTTGCCAAATGGCAAAAAACGGAACCCCTACAGATTCGTCATGTCAGTCTGTCTGTCCGTCCGTATGTCACAGCAATTTTTTTCCGAAACTATAAGTACTATGCTGTTGAAACTTGGTAAGTAGATGTATTCGGTGAACCGCATTAAGATTTTCACACAAAAATAAAAAAAACAATAAATTTTGAGGGTTCCCCCATACTTAGAACTGAAACTCAAAAAATTTTTTTTCATCAAACCCATACGTGTGTGAGGTCTTCAAAAATGATATTGAGGTTTGTAATATCAGTTTGTTCTAAACTGAATAGTTTGCGCGAGAGACACTTCCAAAGTAGTAAATTGTGTCCGTCCGTCCCTGTAACTTCTAAAATAAGAAAATGATAAATCTAAAAAAAAAATATGATGTACATTACCATGTAAACTTTCAACGAAAATTGGTTTGAACGAGGTCTAGTCAGTTGTTTTTTTTAATACGGTCATAAATCGTAAACCGCAATATACCTTTCATTCAATCAACTCAAATTGTATAAATATAAAAAAAAATATTATTGTGTTACTTGCTGCTTCGGAACCCTTCATGGGCGAGTCCGACTCGCACTTGGCCGCTTTTTTAAATATATAAAAACCGCGGTAGCCTAGTGGTAAGGGTAATGGACTGCTGAGACGAGGTCTCGGGTTCGATCCCAGGTTTTACCATGGCACACACCAATGACTTTTCGAAGTTTTTCGAAGTTATGTGTGTATTTATCGCAGGTTTATAAGTGCCCGGTTAATGGAAATAGGCTCGCCACCTATTACATTGGGACCTAAACATAAACTGGCGAAATGTGGGTGCTAGCACCTCTGCCTACCCCTTCGGGGATTAGGCGTGAGTTTATGTTTATGTTTAATGTTTATGATAAAAAAATAAAAATAGTGCTTCACCGGCATTATTTTAACAGAAAAAATGAAAGGATTAACAAGATTTTAAAGCTGCGTCCCAGGTAATTATAGCGACACATTCTCCACAGCATCTATCTAAAAAAATGGGCCTTGGCAGAATTTTACCCGAAAGTAGCAATGCCTCCCCATACAGAAAAAGAGAGATGTTGCCACTTTCGTTATCTATGTGCATTACGTGGAAGTTTTGTTGCCAATAGCTAAGAATTTGTACGGTAATTACTTCAAGTGCTTCCACTTACACACTTGATGCAATCATCTTTTTTTTTCTGTTCGGTTTAACTGAATTGAATTAATTTAATATTTTGATGTACCTACTACATAGCATATTGAATTAATGATGCTTTGATCGCTTATTGACTTTCCTATGTATCACTTTGCGACTTAGAAGTTACGAACTTTTATTAACAAGCGGTAGATACATACGGCACTGATGTTCCAAAATGGTTACTCAAAATATGACTTCTGTCATACAACGCGGTACATTTTTCACATGGCGATAGCATAGAGATAACATATCTAGCTCATTTTAATATGAGATCATTGCTTGAAAGTAAATTTGCTTTGAAATTATGTAAATGTACAATGAAAAGATCTAAACACATCGAATTCAATTGTACTTTATGTTTCACTGTTTAACCGACTTCCAAAGAGGAGGTAGGTTCTCAATTTATCGGAGTCTTATTTTGAAATTTCATCTTTAACCAACTTCAAAAAGAAGGAGGTTCTATGTTGGTCTGTATCTATTTTTTTAGGGATTTTCTTTAGAAAAGCCCTATTGCTATGGAGTTGTCGACGTCGTCGTCGTCGACGTCGTCGTCGTCGACATCGTCGTCGTTGCCAATTTTCTGTCACGGTTTTGGGTATGAAGGAGATGAGCTATCGAGTTGCTGTTTTCGGTAATAGATTCGTGCTGGGGTGAACCATAGCAAGATAAAAAAAATCGCAAAAAATCGCAAAAAAAAATAATCGCAAAATCGAAAATCCCTTGTATTCGGCTGAGCTCGTCTCAGGAATTCAACTTGTTTATCAATATTTCCATCGTTTATGAACCGATTTTAAAAATTCTCTTTGCATTTGGTTTGTTTTTTTTTTTTTTTTTTTTTATATTTGTTCCGTCAATTGACTGCACCCCGCTGGATGGTGAGAAGCTAGGGTGAAGTCCAGAAGATATGGGCCACCATCCCAGATGCTGACGATCCCAAAATGGTAGCCCCTACCTTGACGGCCTCAAAAGATGCTTTTTCACGCCCCGCTTGAAGAACCCGGGATTGTAAGAAGAAGGAAACACGTGCGCGGGCAGAGCATTCCAGCTCTTTATCGTGCGACAAAGAAAGGAAGCACCGAACCGCTGAGTTCGGGACTGAATAGTTTCCACCGTGTGCGGATGGCATCGCAGTCCAGCACGTGTTGTTTTAAATTGGTCCAAAAGTGAAACTCCTCAAAATCAAACAGAAAATGTGAAGGTATCGAGCGTATGATCGAACATGTCGTCAATATTATTGAAGTAGTTTTATTGAAATAAAACTATTTTTAACGGATTCTATCGCGATATATTTGATGTTATTTTATATTTTACATTAACAAGAACATAAACCTATTTTCCCAAGTTCTGTAAACAATGCTTTTTATTTTTATTATAACCTGTGGGTTTGAATTCACAACAGATATTTTTATTCTAGGTTCATAGAAGGTAAATAAACAATATTCTAGGAAATTCTACATAGCGCTAATTAGAGTCTAGATCCAAAGTTAACATAGCTGTAGCTTAGTTTGTGTTATAGACTACTAACATACAAAATTATAGGTACATAAAGTAATCTATGGGCAACCTTACACCCTTATAGGGTTTGTAGACCCTAGACGGCGTGCGGTTTTAGTGGGTTCAAGCCCGACATAACCGCCCCCGCTGGCCGGCGGGGGGGTATCCGAAGGGATTTCCGAACGAAAAAAAAAAAAAAATTACATAAAGTAAAATTCAACACGAATTTTTTTAAAGATTTAGATTGGAAAAAGAGAACATCTAACAACAAAAAAAAAACAATGTTTAAAAATGACTAAAGTTATTCATTGTTTCCGTAGTTCGCAAGAATTACGGTAGATGGCTCCATCGTCGCCTTAAGACGTATATAATATATCAAAGAATTTCGAATATCTGGGACGTGTCTAGATAGCTCAGCTGGTCAGAGCATTCCCCCTGTAAGGGACTGGTCGCGGGTTCAAGTCCCGTTCTAGATGTTCTCTTTTTCCGATCTAAATCTTTATAAAAAGTAAGCATACAAAATGCTTAAAAATGTAATAGAACGATTTTTTAAAATTTAAAAATGTAAATTGAATACAAGATAGATATTTAATGTTAATTCGGACGTGTACATACAAACTTGAAGTGCCTATAAAATTAAAAAGTATGCAGGTCCGTTTCTCCGTATGATTGACGTGAAAACTTGATCGGTGGTACGACTCGACGTGGTCGGCGGCGGCGCTCACGCACTCAAGTCACCGACATGGCTGTACCATTAAGTCCAAACTCTGACTTTATCTGATCTATGAAGGTCACAACTTTTTTCTCATAAAATGCCATTAAGAAGAATTTATATATATATGCGATTAATATTTTTAGAGTTTTTTCATGAAATTATTTTTTGATATCCTAGCTGTTGTTAGTGACTCCGCTCGGGTGAAATACTGATTCCCTTAATGCAACCTAGAGGAACCTATTCCCGGGATAAAAGTACCTTATGTGCTATACCAAACTGAATCCTCGTTTTATATAATGAAATTCCTTGAGTAAAATGTAGTAACGCAGTTTATATACATACGAACACGTTTATATTCATCTATCTATCTAATGTATATAAGTATGTTTATCCGCGTTCTAGAAACCATAACACAAGCTAGTTAAACTATGCTTACTTTGGGTCTAGAAAGCGCTGTGTAGAAGGTCGTAGAATATTTGTTTATTTATTTATTTATATATCTACTAACCAAATATGGGTAAGTTTCGACTTCGTGCACCTGTTGCAATGTAAAAGCACTTAAAGTCTAAAATTGAATGAATAGAGTTCATCACAGAAAACAAGCGGAATTGAGGCCCCATGTGCGTGTAACCACAGATTAATAAATAGTTACTAACGTAACAGATACATCACTCCTATACAAAAGCGAAAATACCTAGTCTATATTCACCTACAAAATTTTAATAATAATACCTGCTGCACAGAACGAGAAGAATTGTACCTTAATCACGCGTTCATAGAGTCGAGACTGTGTTGCCCGCCGTGCGAGTGACGCCACCGTAAGAATGTGCTAGGGTTGTACCTATGGTGATTATTGTATAAAACGAATGTTACGAATCAACCATGTTTTTTATTTGTCCATCAAATATGTTTTAGTTTTATATAATGATTTATATATTTTTTTCCTTCTCAGAATTCTCTTTTATTAAATTCTATAGTCGAAAATATCCTAAATCGCGTAAATAATTTTAACAAATAATCATAAGGAAAACAGGAGCAAAGTGACGGAAAATCAACGGTTTTTAACATTTGTAATACGGTGCTACCAGGTTAATTCATTATGACATTATAGCGGCAACATAAATACATTATTTACTATGTCACGGTTCAAGGTATACTAATTATCACGGTTCATGAAAAACAGCCTGGTGACAGATGGACGGACGGACGGACAGACAGACAGATAGACAGACAGATGGACAGTGAAGTCTTAGTAATAGGGTTCATTATTTCTCCTTAGGGTACCGAGCCCTAAAAAAAAAATTATATCTATGGATAGGTCATCAAAAATGATATTGAGGTTCCTAATATATTTTTTTTCTAAACTGAATAGTCCCCCCCCACCTCTAACTTCTAAAATAAGAGAATGATAGAACAAAAAATATATATATGTTGTATTTACCATGCAAACTTCTACCGAAAATTGGTTTGAACGAGATCTAGTAAATAGTTTTTTTTTAATACGCCATAAATCGTAAAAATAAAAATATTATGTTACTTGCTGCTACGGAACCCTTCATGGGCGAGTCCGACTCGCACTTGGCCGCTTTTTTTGTTATCCAAACAAAACGTAATCCCGGTGTACGAAAAACAAAAAGAAATGTAAGTAAATGAAACCCAAGTTAAAAATGCATTTTGTTATTATTAAAATAGTGCATACCATTTTCATACCTACTATAATCTGGACGCCTCGATAATTCGGAAGGGGTATACTTTTCCTATCCGGATTAGGGAGGCCCTACTGTATATCAAATTTTAATGCATTTAGATTAATTATTTTGTCAGTTTTTTCAACCATTGGTATAAAATACGAAATAATTTACAGTAGATATACCTATATATAGACTTTCGTATTAAAGTTATCGGGATATTTACCATATTGTATTGTTTTGAAGCTGTCGCAATGCCTAATATACAACATGGTCAATATCCCGATAACTTTAATACGAATGTGAATGACCATGATAGTTTAAATACCTATATATAGACGCTTATTCCTACCCATATCTTAAATATCAAAGAAATCTAAAATTAACGGATATTAACCTATTGCGTAAGTACTAGGTAACTACAGTATTAGAATTACCTATAAAACAACACTTTTATAATAACTGACTCAAAAAACTCCTTTAATTTAAGATTTACATACCTGGTTATTACCTACTTATGTTTAAAGAAATAAATGGTGACAACATTCATATATATAAGATTTAAAATATGTGTTCTTCGTCTCTCGGCAATGAAAAAAACGACAAATAATCCTTTGTTTTTTGACTACACTGCACAATAATTACGTGGTTTCTGCATTTCGAAGCGTAAGCGCGGGAAACGTACAGTGCGGTCCGATGCGAGCGCTCAGGCGGGTGTTTGGTACTTTAGTACATATTCTTATCTATGGTTCGGCAGCCCTCTGCCTGTTTGTATCGTCTACGATACGCGAGCGCTAGGTATATAGCGCGCGGGGTGTGTGTTGGGTAACCTCCTCGAGTGTCGCTCCGATTCCGATCCCGCTGCAGTCCGGGGGGAACGGAATCGGAGCGGCCGGTACACCCTGGGCGGCGGTCAATGGCTTCCCCTTCACCCCTTCATAGGGTTGGCATTGATCGTCGGCCAATACCCTTTTTTTTTTTTTTTTTTTTATCGTGCGGAAATCCCTTCGGATACCCCCCCGCCGGCCAGCGGGGGCGGTTATGTCGGGCTTGCACCGACTAAAACCGCACGCCGTCTCGGGTCTTCAGACGCCGGGGTGTAAGGTTACCCATAGAGCATATCCCTCGCACCCCGGCTGACCCTGGGCCATCTCACCACTAACAGCATCGCTCATCCTGTCTCCTCTGAAAGCAGAGGAGTACGGAGAGCGATGTGTTCCCGCCACGTTGGGTATTGGCCGACGATCAACGCCAACCCTATGAAGGGGTGAAGGGGAAGCCATTGACCGCCGCCCAGGGTGTACCGGCCGCTCCGATTCCGTTCCCCCCGGACTGCAGCGGGATCGGAATCGGAGCGACACTCGAGGAGGTTACCCAACACACACCCCCGTCGGCCAATACCCAACGTGGCGGGAGAGAGGAGAGGAGAAGAGGGCTTACCCGGGGTGCCCGGCAACGGACACTTGGGGAGGACACCGTGCGGTTTTAGACGATACACGACATAACCGCCCCCGCTGGCCGGCGGGGGGGTATCCGAAGGGATTTCCGCACGATAAAAAAAAAAAAAAAAAAAGGTATATAGCGCGCGGCCTTGAGCGAGTGACGGAGGCCTGGTGTAATGTCACAATGTTAATTTCAGTTTTGTATGTCTTTTTTTTTTTTTACGTGCGGAAATCTCTTCGGATACCCCCCCGCCGGCCAGCGGGGGTGGTTATGTCGTGTATCGTCTAAAACCGCACGGTGTCCTCCCCAAGTGTCCGTTGCCGGGCACCCCGGGTAAGCCCTCGAAAGGATAACCCCAGGGTAATCAATTCACGAGTAGAAGCCGATGATAGTATACTACCGTGACGTCACATTACGTCGTCGTGCTTTTGTAGTCATTTTATCCAATTTTAATTGCTTATAATTACTTAAAAGATTTTTTTTACCGTTTTTCGCATCATCTTTCAATATTATTTCTAATTAAGTTTTAAAATACATAGAAAAATTCGTTATTTTTTAAAATTCAAAACGCCAATTATAGAATGTAGTCAAGAAACTAGTGTTATATGTAGCCAGCATTGATTCGGTTCAGTCTGAACATTCTTTACTTTAACAGTATACGGTTAAATGTAAATATAATGATGTCCGGGCACCTTGGCATTCCTACGATAAAATACCGGAACGATGTTTAAAGCCTAAACTTCCTAATTTAAATATGTAATAAAAAAACATTTGCGCCATTACAGAGAATCATGATCAATCGCCTGGCAGGTAAGGGTTAATAAAGTGACTAATCCGGTTGCGTGATCGAGGCATGCACTGTTTTGATTCGCCGATGCATCGAGATGCCGAGACAGATGACACTTGACTTGACACTATAGATTTTATTTAACGCAAGACACGAGTCACATCTACCTCTTGAAAATTATATTCTAAAGCGCAATGAATTTTTAAGCGTCTAGTACACAGTGGCCCATGATGGGCCACGGCAAGTCATCGCCATTGTGTAAAGGGGGCAATGATACACAGTAGTTCACGATTGGCTATCGTAGCACGCAATCGGGATTTTGTCGGCTTTTTGGCACACTTCATAGGAATCGTGGTGTAGCAATGAGCGATACACCATTGTGTAAACACCGACTTGATGACGGCCTACAGTTGCGCATTGTAAAGCATGGCCCATCACTGGCCACTATGTACTGGGGATATCAAGAATTGTACTCCCGCATACCGCATCACAAAGTGACGTCGGCTCTTGATGACGTTCATCAAGCACCGGTCAACCACTAAGACCTTAGCGTAGACGTCAACCGTTGACTGAAGATCTACCGGATCAGCCATCTCTCTTTTAAAAGATGGCCAGGTGGTATCATATCTAACTTTATAACTCGCTACCCGCTTTTCCAATATGATTAATACAATTGTGGCACCTTTTCGTTTATACTATTACTGACTGAAACTCAAATCAACATATTATCTTTCCTTGTTAATTTATCGCTGAACCAAATCATACAATAATAGCACCCATAAAACTAGCTACAGTATCAATTATAGATTTTTTTTTGAACTACTGCGCTACTCCAGTTCAAAATGTTGAATTTACTATGTGTGTATACTATAATTAGTTATTACCTAAGTATGGAGACGTTGCAGTTCTATCGCTTCTGATCGACTTTATATACACAGTACCGACACACGTTAAAGTAAATATTCATCTACGTTCTGATAATGTAGGTCATGCGAACGGCAACTTCAAATTATGTGTATCAATGATTGGCTTTTATAATAATTACTTACTGCCCATAAATGTTTATTTCCAAAATGTAATTGGTGTAATTGTCTGTGGTGTCTGAAATATATTTTATTGACCATTATCTTGTACTGTATGAGATATTACAGCATACAGCGGACGCAGGTTGGTATGTCATTAAATGTATTAATTCGTTAATGCTAGACAGGATTTGAGTGCTTTCACAATCAATATTTCGTGTGAATGTTCACAAGATCCGTCGCCTAATATGACGACCACTGTTTGGAAACAATCAGTCAAGTGAACGCGATTATTTTATAGTATGAAGAAAAAAGCACACTCAAAAATAGTTTACAATAATGAAAGTAGGTAGTTGCCAACGCGCCAAGCTCCAATGACGAAATGCAGAACCAGAATAAATGCTTGCACTGCTGCAAACCAGTGGAACGTTTTTGCAATCGATATATAAATTTTGTTAATTGACTTACTGGAACTCGCTCACGACGATCGATACTTGATAGATGCAAAGTAAAAAACGATTTAGATTTCAGTTGAACGGCGGATTGTCGTGTATGGTGTTATTTGCATAGCAAACGCGGGTGCGGATAACGTGAGTCGTGACTATGATTATAGAGCTGCATTATATCGTGCGCTTAATGCAACGTCGACTGCGTAATGTTCACACAATGGCTTGGCTCTTAGAGTGAAAACACCCATTAATGCGGAAAAGTAATGGATAATGTTGTTGGATAAAAAGATGCCTACATATCTAAGAAGGATGTGGTGCCTACCTATCCTGAACTTGTATTAGTCAATCGCTATAACATGTTCTATTTCGATGTATATCGTTTGCATGTAAGTTATCGCGTTGGTAGTAAGACAGTGCGCCGCGCGTGTGTGTCGGAGGCTATTGCGGTCGGTTTCACCTCGCACTTGTATCTTATGATCTCGTCGCAGAGGCGTTTCGCGCACCTTTTTTGGAATAACTCGAGCAAATTTTGTCGGTAACTTTTATTTTACTTCGCGCGGGTTGCACTCAAAAATCGGATTTTTATTTTAATGAGCCAGTTTCGCGATGGCGTCTCGCTCGCACCCGACGTTGCACTGAATAAATAAATGAGTTGCTCTACTTTCTATGAGATCGTTTCTTTGGGCGGTCCGATGAGATTCGCCTGTTACGCAGAGCGGCTTTGTACCACGACGCGACGGGCGCTCGTGCCTCGCCAGCAACCGACGCCACTGCCACCGCGTGCGCTTCAACAACATTGTTCTTTTACTCTATACAATAACAATTCTATTTAGAGATACGTTTGAGTCACGACTTATGTAGAAACTAACCGATTTCTTTTGTCAGAAAATGCCAGCTGTTCGAACTTTAGGTAACATCATTGCGAATACAGATTATCAATTCAGATTCCTCAATTTTTAAGGTTGCAATTCTTGAATAGTGTAATCACACCAGCTACGCTTTCCACCTTGTTCTCAATTTACTGTTCTTAATATGAGCATACAGTTCATTTTTACGTTCCTAAGGCAATAATTTGTTGTCTCGTGACTTTGTTTCTACAATATCTACATTTATATGGGCTTATTTAATTATAAACGCTACATAATATATTCCATAAGCTTCTAGACTGGTATTTACTTTAGTATTAATGCCTGTTCATTAGAAAGAGATGTGTTTTTGATATTGTATTCAAAATGTTATATGAATGAATAATTTTTTCATGACCATGAGATTAGCAATACGATGTCATGCCGACCACTACCACCTGCACGTTCATTTTATTCAAAATTTGACTCCCACACATTTGCTAGATTATGAATAACTGATTTCTATTAACTGATTGTGACCTATGCTCTATTCAATAGTGATAGGTATATCTTTTAAACACAAAACTCGTCTCACTGGTAGGTTACTGTTATTTATTACGAATTTGTAATAAAAATTACACAATTACACAAAATGCTGAGGTGTAATTGAAGTGAACACTGAAGTGTATCAAGTAGCGTGAAGTGAATTCACTTCCTATAAAAAAATGTGAAATATAGATACTATTTCTTTTTATCGGAGCGCCAATCCCGATCGCATCCAAAACTGAAAACTCCACTATGGAGCCCGAGGTCCTCCTATTTCTCCTTTTCACAATTTGGTTTATTTTGGGTTTTAGGGTAGTGAGTGCCGTCTCTATCACGAGAAGAAAACCTGCGCCAAAGCCACTATATACCATTTATTATGCTAAGGTGACATTATATAAACTTAATCAGCTTAGTGTCTTCTTTAGTACTTTTACGTGCAACCAATATTGTAATTTAAAGTATTGTATTTTAAGTATTTCAGAATTTTAAAGTAGACTGTGTTGATGGAACACACAATTCTGGACTACTAAATGAAACCACTTTCATAGTATAGCCAAGGAAAATTCTCCGTCCATTTTGAACTTTACTAATGTTAAAAACTGGTAAGGTAAACCTAATCTCTAGGTTCCTGAGCGCGCCTGGTACTATGTTTCTTATGAAAGCCCTAATCTATATATATAAAAATAATCTCTATTTACCTTGATTATTCCCTATTCACCTTATATTTGACTAATTCTTTTTTGTTGTTGTATTTGTTACTCTCAGGAGAAGGGTCTTATAAAAGGAAAAGTTAAGAAATTTGCGCATAAAAAAAATTTGAAAATCTTGAAAACTGAAAACGCTTGAAAAAAAAGACTAAGAATTTTGTATATCATAAAACGTTACAATAAATATATAGATAGATAAAAACAATGTTTGAAGGTTTTTTAAAAAAATAATAATACCAAATTAAATTAAATTTATATAAAACATTAGTTACTGAATGAATAATTGACATTATCAAGTGTTCTCGTCGGGAAGACATTGCTATCCTATTCTCAAGCAATTTGTCATTGCCTCGTTCTGTAGACTCCGAACTTAGGCGAAAGCCGGCACGCCCATTCCATCGTTGGCACTGATGGGGTTAAGCCCGTGGGGGCTTCCACACGTTCAAAAAAAAATGGAGATGTAAGCTTTTTTCGGTTGACTGACATCAACGCAGAGCCAACACTACTATAAAATTGGAACCTTCTATGGCCTGGATTAGCGCTAAAAAAGGAATTTGAGAAATTCAAACTTTGATGGGTGAAAATCCTTTGACCTAAACAGCATCAAACATGCGTATCACTATTTAACAAAGTTTAACAGTGTTGAACATCCCGTTGAGAATCCCATGCGAATTCGGGGCGGAAAGCTATTAGAAACAAAACTTTTGAACAGAAAACCGTTTATCATTTTAGTGGTTTAATATTAAAAACGCTGAAACACGTATTCAATTAAATGTTTTAAAGAATATAAATGACTAGTTTGAAACACGTTGTTCCATACAAACTTTACCATCCCTTTTCACCCCCTTAGGGGTGGAAGTTTCAAAAATCCTTTCTTGGTGCACACCTACGTCACTTAAGGAATATTTGTATAAAGTTTCATGGTTTTAGACCCAGTGAGTTCAGCAGTGCGTTGATTATCAGTCAGGCAGATTCTGCTTTTATATATAAATATGAGATAGCATAATATGCTTTTCTAACGACCGCGTGCAATCATACATGAAGTGTCATCGTCATGTGCGTTGACGTGGGGAGGCGTACACGAGGAATAGGAAAGAATTAAAGGGCAACGGCAACCGATGTTTATTGTTGCATGGCTCTAATAAGAATCGTGACTCATACATTTTTGTGTCACGATTCTTGTCAAGGCAAGATTTTCAAAAAAATAAATTTCGCTAGCATGTTCTTGAACACGCTATCGGCCAATACCATTGCAAATCAACATTGCAAGAGTTAAATAAAATAATGAGGTTCAAAAAGTGGTGACTATGTTCATATTGACGAAACCGGTCACTGACATATTGATCTCTAAAGAAAACAAGAAAAAACAGGAACAAGATACTATAATGTATATTAGAATAACGGATATAGTGATGGAACACGAATAATTATGCAAGCAATATTATCTCGTGAGTATAATTTTATTATAGGGCGTTTATTTGTTCCTACGAGTTTTGTTACCTACCGGACATGGAAAGGACTCGGCCTGTATTAATAGTGCAATGCACTTGCATGCGTCACAACATGAAGGACACGCTTTGTCTGGATCAGGTGGTCGCGCTGCAGGTGAGGGGGCCATGGGGCGCGCGACGCGGGGCCATTGGGCTCGAGGCCGCTTCCTGTCGTAGAACTGGTTCTGCAGTTTGCACCACTTTTGTTTTGCACCAGTTTCGAACTAAACAAACAACCATTTAATATTTTATGTACTCATTTATGCATGTACATTGTACACATTAAACTAGAATATAACTACCTAAATCTGTGGTCAGCTTAACATAACAAATATCCTCATCCTGTATTACGTAGGAGGTAATAAAATATAGAATTCTGGGATACGAAGTACATATACAGAAATATGAACCATCAATAATTTATACAAATATTTGTTTAAAGTTGTTGCAGAATGAACGTATAAAACTTGTAAAGTTAGCCGATTGAACCAGTTCACCAACTTAAGCGAATTGGAATTAGTGTACAGAAGAAAGTTCTAATAATAGTTTTATAATTAAAGAACACGTAGTTTACCTTTAAAGCACCCTTTGAAATTATCTTGTGCAAGGTGTATAAAATGAAGATGTTGTCGTTATATATATATTGAACTTTTGCGTAATGTTAACAAGCATCATCATCATTTACGTGCCTCGATGCCAGTGCATAAGGGGTCAGCGCAGTGTTTTTTCTCTATACCTTTCCGCCTCACAACGTGTCCATACTAAGATTTCCCTTCATCTTTACAAAACAAAGGATAAACGATCGTCTCAATTTTGCCCATATGTTGATTGCTTGTTGAATATGGAGCAACGCCTTGAATGCCACAGTTATGGGAAATAATAACGTGCGGTAGAAAGCTGAAGGTGTAAACTTCCCTTGAAAGTAACTACTTAACACTGATATTATTTCCTGATAAAAAGCAATTTACTTTCGATCCTGCAGCAAATCAATGCTTATTTCTCTCGCCTCCAAATACTCCTAAAATTCTACAAACCGTTTTATGGTCATTTTTTGTAAAATTACTATTATGGTTCGAAATTTCTTACCTAGGATAAATTACGTTCGTGAAATGATAATCAATTTTTACTTCCGTAAATGTAATAAAACTTATATGTATGTTCATGTATAACGTGCTTAACGTATGCATTTTTATAGCAAGTCAGAAAAACATAAAATAAATGCATGCTCCAAAGTAAAGTATACTTTTTTTTTTGTGCGGAAATCCCTTCGTATACCCCCCCGCCTGTCAGCGGGGTACTATACCTACTTTGTATTTGTGATACACCTATAATAGGCACCATGTTTTTTTTTTCAATAGCGCCTTAGATGTTGTATTCAAAGAAGTGATTTGAATCAATAAGCAATTAATATTCTATCTTAATTATTACAGATATAAACCATCGAGCATCGCATCATACTAAAAGGTGAGCATCATAAAATTTTATTACTTTGCACTATTCGTGTCAAACTGACATTTTGTCAATGATAATGTTTGCCAAGGTTCCAATACTCACAGCACCCGGCTTGTAATTTCGCCGCCGCACCGCGATGGAAGAGTGAGAGTCCTTCCAAGATGAGCTTGCTACGGTTTCGTAGAGCGTTCTCGCTATCTGACAACGGACTAAAAGTGTTTTTGTCTATTAAATATTAAAACAATAACTTCATGAAGCACTACTTTCAAGCACTATAAATGCACTGTGCAATAGAGATAACGCTATACAAAACCGAAGCAAACTGAACTCGACCTCATACGGTTTTTTTTCGTGCAGTAATCCCCTCGGATACCCCCCCGCTGGCCAGCGGAGGCGGCTATATCGGGCTTGAACCGACTAAAATGTGATATGTTAATTCGCTGGCAAAATTGACAAATAGCCAGTTTTATGAGAATACTTTTGTCCGCGTACGGCTTCAGTGTATAAAAGCTGCATAAAGTAGGTCGATTTATGATCGCCAATGTCCACATCTCTTCGTGTCAAAACCACTTTAAAGTGTCTATAAAATGAAGTGAAATTTATTATGATCTTTTTATTTTGTGACTCGGTTATATTACCTAGGGAGGGTAGGCTGGGGGGCTTCCATGATATGCATAGTCAACGACTAAAAAGCTTACAGACACACGTTTTAATTTGTAGATCAATCTCTTAAAATCAGATCACTTAAACCTTTCATAAAATTATTTACAACATATGAAATATATAGTGTCTTTTCCTAAATACTTTCGTATTAAGCCACTTATGTCGTACACTGTAGATTCGAAACTTCGAGCCTGTACGAAAGACGAAGCATTTCCTTTGGTAATTCCAACACGCCCACCCCATCGTTGGCACCGATGGGGTGAAGCTCGTGGGGGATTCCACACGTTAAAAAAAAGGGTTTTGGCTGAACGGAATAAATCCAATTCACGGTTCCCGAAACTTCGGTCCGCAACTTCGGATGTATTGTAAGCTTACAGGTTTAACATTTAAGAATATTTTTAGTTAAACTGAGATCGTGAACGTATCAGCATACTCAGTCTGAGATGATAACATCGATTTTCTGACACTGATTTAATGCTGTTAACGAAAGGCAAGGGTCAAGGGCATAACGCTGGGCAGTTTGTTCAATCGCTTCGCCCTTCAGGCTGTGTAGAGATACGACGTCAGGTAACTTTTGTGGTACAACGACCGCACAGGTTTCACTTTGTTATCCGTATAAATAATTTGGTCTGTTCAAGAGGAAGAAAATGAAACGATCTAAAATAAATTAATTGTTATATGTATTTATTTTTATTTATTATATTTGTTATATTTCAAATAATAAATATTTATAAAAAGGTGAGCAGAACAATTCTTATACTTTTATGCAAAAAAATGAAAGAATAACTTATATATTGTTATTATTAAACAGTGTACGTTTTAGCCATATTTCGTCTTTATTATCATACTAGCTGTTGCCCGCGGCTCCGCCTGCATGGATTTCGGTTATCCCGACCTTTCCCAAGCGGTTCAGTGGTTTAGGCGTGAAAAGGTAACAGACAGACAGAGTGACATACGCATTTATAATATTAGTATGGATTAAATATTATTAAAAAAGGACTTAATATAATTTTAGATATTTATTCATGGCCCCGGTAATTTGCAGTATAATACGGCGAAACATCAAAGAATATAATCTCGTATGATTTTTTTTAGTTTAATTACGAGGCTAATACTTCTGTACACACGACGTGTATGGAACTCGAATCCTTCGGCGTCATGTTCATTTAAGTTATTGCGCTTTCTGGATAATTAATTTGAAAATTAATATATAGTAATGACACGAGGCTCAAATGGTGTATCAAGTTATTAGAAATTTTATAAACCTAAAGTTAGTTATAAAAACAAATGCCTAAGACTCAAAACACGTTTGCTTTCATCAGCAGCTTTCGCCACGGTCGGCAAACGTACTCAATATTTTTAATCTTATTGTTATACAAATAAGACCCAGATTTCGACCAATCACTCATTACATTTTTTCTACAAATTATACCAAAGATCCTAATGATGATGGCATATATTCTCTTTTACTTAAGTGGAAGTATGAATGCTGCGTAAATTTATACATATTCTATCGTTTCTTAATTTCGGTTTCTGATGTTGACATGATCCTATAGTTGGTTCCACCCAGATTACACTGGATTATATTTGTTATACTAGTATCGCCACGCGGTTTCAACCGCTTGAGTTCTGATCCTGTGGGAATATTGGTGTGGGAATATAAAAAGCAGCCGTTTTTAATCTGGGATAATGGAGCATTCTAATGTGTATCGATTACAAACAAACAAATGTTTCCTCTGTATAATATTAGTATAGAACTACTGATAACATCGATCAATATGAAGAATAAAATATTTTCGTAAAACAAAAAAATGCAATTTCGAATTAAAATTGCAAATGTTGAGAATTATGAAAAACGTTACAAGATAACTTTCTATCTTGTATTTATTATATGTTATTATTTTTACTCGGAAGTTACTAAAATAAAATGTTTTACAAAGATGAGACCAATTGCATGCAAATCAAATTTTGGATGTGACTAAATATAGAGATTTTACGTAAAAAAACGAAATATGGGAATGGCTCACCACTGTTTCTTCGTACAGTTGCCATCGCTATTAGCTTAACTCATTCCAAGTTACCAATCACTTTAGCTTTAAATCTTTAAATACAATTTATAATAATATACAATAATAGAAAATGTTAAATTTTGTCCCATAAAGATTCCATATCAATTATTATTTATTGAGGTATTTCACATTGCCAAGGGTAAGACAAAGACAAAAGCACGGTGTCTTCGATGACACTGTTGTGTGACCTATTGTTGGGTAAGGCGGTATATCCGCCTATTGCCGCGGTATATACTAATTACCGATCAGAATGCACCATGTCTCGGATACCCCCTTCTGAGGTTTTACCTAACTCAGTTGGAAACCGTGAAGCGACTGCCATCAGACTTCCGTAACTCACTGGCGATATTGAAGTTCTGTAGTTACACCAGTTTGTTGGATTCTATAGGGCTCCAGGAACGAATGCTACCGATGTTCATACGGCAACCGGGACCGACGGTTTAACTTGCTCTCCGAGGCACAGAGGGTTCTCAATGTGTTAAGAATGGTCATCCATCCTACATTGTTTTAACCTACTCGGTCATCACTTAGCCACGAGCTTCTCCTTGGTCTTAGCTACCATAAATACTACAGCGATCCTGTCTTTCTGTAGGAGAATCGACGTCCCTCTCTTTTTGAGAAGCGGCAACCACGTGATTGAGCTAGACGTGTCGGATCGCTTTAACTGATGACCAGAGTCGCAGACGGCAAACGCACGCCTTAACTGGGTTGATTTTTTATAGAGGTTATTTCCTCGCAAACTGAAATAACCACTGCCTGCTTGTTGCCTGTCGATAGTGGGTTGACCACTACACCCGGTCAACCCACTATCCCTACTACGCCAGACTATATAAGACAATAACCACCGATCAGATAAAATTCAGAGAGCGCGAACTTGCCTTCGCCCTCTCCCTCCTCGGTACGCTTCGGCAGAACATTAAACGAAAGCATAAGCATAAGGAGAGTTAATACCACTACCATTTTCTAAGATTCAATGACAATGACTACGTGATACTGACATTTACTAAATACTTGTTATATTGGACACCTACTAAATATAACTTAGTATTATAGGCTACGAGGTTTATCTTATACTATTATAAGAGCCAATATTGTATACTAGCAGTTGCCCGCAGTTCCGCCCGCTTGGATTTGCAGATTTTCCATATCAGCGATATCAGTATGTCTCTATTAGAGAGTCATAATATATTATATTGGTACTAGTATAATATACTAGCTAATACCCGCAGCTCCATTCACGTAGAATATTGAAATCCTTAAGTTTCCTGAAATTTTTCAAAATTGTATTGTTCTACAAAGTATTTGAAAAGTTTGAAAAATAGGGATTCATAGGCGCAAAGGTTATCGCATCATGAAATTTCGAACCGTATTATATTGGCCCATATCCCATATGTAAGTCCACGTGATGAATTTGAATCGGAAGAAGTCTCTTTCAAGGCGGAATGCTCTGATAAACTGAGCTTCCTGGACACGTCCTGGGGAGTTAAAATTCTCGTCTATAGACGTCTTAAGGCGACGTTTTTATAATTAAAGTTAGCAAGGTAGTAAAAGAATCAATAAACTTTAACGAAGAAAGTATCTTATTTAAAAATAATTATAATAATAAATAATAATTATTCTAGGACACATTACACAGCGCCATCTAAACCCAAACTAAGCAGAGCTTGTCATATGGGTTCTAGAATGCGGATAAACATACTTAGATACTGTTTTTTTTGTAAATAAATACATGTTATACATAGAAAGACCCAGACCAATGCAAATATACATATTTGCAATGAGCTGGAATCGAACTCGCAACCTCTGCATATATATATATTTCGTCACATAACTGACATTACCAAATACAACCTGGTTTAAAACAAAAAAAAAAATATGGTACATTTAATAATTGCACATTAATCTGGACCGACACAAGCATAGTAATGGCGTTTAGTACAAACTATTAATAACATTAATAAAAAAGAAATAAAGTATTCTGTCTGACTATTAAAAAATACAAGTTGGCATGTCGCAAAACCAGTTTTGAAATTTATGAAGTGGTATTGCGCACAGTTAGGTACTATTTAAATATAGTTTATGCTAAAACCTGGCTGCGGTTAGTAAGTACAGTAACCGGCTTTTAATTTGGCACATCTTTGTCATGTCGGGAGTATGGGGAACCAAGATCTTTAAGACCCAAGCTAATTTCACGTGCTAGCCGGTACACCTGCTGATTAACGGGCAAGGCTCTGGTACAGGCTTTCCTGTCGGCGCTGGATGGGGGGTCAGATGGTAGTCGTCACTACTCTAAAAATTGGAATAAGCCTGTATATATGTGAGTATATAATATATGTACGAGTATCACCTATGTTTTTACCTGTACTACTTTCTATGGGTGTCAGGAAAAAAATGTTTTCACTAAGCGAATATTTATTCATGGCTCCGAGCTATTACTGCGAAATTTATAACAGGGCATCTGGTAAAAAGTGTTACTGGTAGATACCAGTAACACTTTTTACCTCACCACACACTTTTTATTGCTGCGTCCCTGTATCTAACTTGCTCATTCTTCACATTATAGCATATATTTTCATTAATCATTCTTAGCCCAAAATAATTCACTTGTTTTTATGGTGATATTTACTAATTCTAACATAATTCAGTCATGAACCCGCGACCAGTCCCTTACAGGGGGAATGTTCTGACCAACTGAGCCACCTAGACACGTCCCAGATATTCCGATCTTTTTCCGATCTAAATCTTTAGAAAAAAGTAAGCATACAAAATGCTTAAAAATTTAATTGAAATAATTCAGTCAGTTAATTCTACACCTATATATAGTTATGGGTATTACTAACAATATAAATAGCAGTAAATTATCACAGCGAATATAAATCTTAGGGTAATAGACATAAAGACTATTGTAGCTGCCATTTAGGCGGATAATCGCGCGTTGATGTCTTTTCTATTGCACACCTAGGGCTTATAAATGTTGGAAATAAAATACATTTAAATGTTATCTTCTATACATAAATTTGTTATATAAGATTAATTTATCGATATTGATAACGATGATGACCTATGTGTCGTGTTGGTTAGCGTTCGTAAAGGTCGAGGGTTTTATTTCCACGCAGTGCTAATATTTTATTTACATGAATATTATTGAGGTTGCATTGGTTAGGGTATTCCTGAAACGTAGTTATCGTATACATAATATATACAAAAATTATACGTAACTTATATGCCAATATTCTAGACTCAAACTAAATAGTGTTTGTCATAAGGATTTTAGAATGAGGATACACATACGTATATACATTTTAAGGTTTTTTGTAAATACCTATAAACATATTAAACATAGAAACACCCAGACCAATTTCAATATACATACAATTAATGCATACATATATTTACACTGAGCGGGAATCGCACTCACAACCTGTGACTTAGCAGTCTACTGCTACGCCACAATGGTCTTAGAATTTCTATTTGTTTAAATCAGTGTTCATTATCAATCATTTAAAAACTCTTTGACTTACGCAATTAACGCCTTACCAAAAAAGACTTACGCAATTTGTGATTACGCGTAATGTATAAAGGGTTAGTGTCGTAACTAAATTGAAAGCTTAATTTGACCGTGAGGTTGATATATTTAAGTGGCCCGCGATCAACGAAGGCCGCCGGATATAGGGAAGTCGGTGAAGCATTGTTCGCCGGTGGTTCATTCTATGAGTTTAAACCGTGAATGTCATAATAAATGTGTCTGCTTTAATGAATTCGTTGTTTCTTTTTCACGTTTTGTGGGCCCTGTTTGGGGGTTTAAGGGTATACCCTTCCCCGGGTGGAAAGTGGTTTTACAGAATATTTATTATATATTAACCCCCTATACATAATATTGCATCCCCCTGATACAATATTTTATCTTTATCAGATGAATAATAATGTCATTTGTTTTGTTTGTTACAACCCTTCCAGAAACTAAAACCAGGCTACCCCTGTTGGTTCAGAAGCGAATCCGGGACCTGGATACTGGCTAATGAGTACTGTACTACTGAGGAAGTCATAGATACTCTCAAATTTAATTATACATACAAATAAATGTAATTCGCGATCACAAAAGGAATAATATAAGTTCGTACCCGTAGAAGCTCACCAATACTATAATACATTACTATTTGCGATTCGTTACACTGAGTAAATAAGACGAATAAAAAAATCAGGTCTCTGAAAAGCCTCGTTCGGATACTTCATTAGAACAATAATAATATAGTGTCACTGGTAAAGTAGAACAAGGAACTCTCGTAGTGGCGACTGGTGCATTGAACCTCCCGGGAACACCAGTGTGTGTAAACGCACACACGCACAACACCCGTATCTGTATACACAGGGAGGTATGCGTGTGCGCGTGTAACACACAACCGTACGACAACGTGTACACGGTCACTTCATGTCACTGTGTGAGTCTAATAAACGTGTGTTCTTTAATCTGATTCATGGAGCGATAGGTCGGTAAGCCGCGTGATATTTTAACACCGCGTATTGTAATTTAAAATGTATTAACACAATGTTAAGGTTTATAATCGAATAGCATGTAACTATAAATGAATACGAGTCAATGTTATATTACAGAAAACGAATTCTCGCATGATCCGTGGAGGAATTATTAAGTTGTTACAAATATAGTATCGGTAACTAAAATTTAATATTGAGTGCGTGAGTGACGAAATGGCTGCAGTGGTCACTACGATTTTGCTAGAGCGGCTAGTGCTTTTAGTTCAATGATCACTTGGGACAAATGTTTGTGTAATAAACAGGTAATTGCCCTAAGACCCATAGGTGTATGGTTTCCCTCCCTCATCTGCAGGCCTGCACCCCGGAAGTACCGACAGTGAAAACACGAAAAAATATGTACAGAGCCATCTATGTTGTTCATTATAAATCATTTCAAAAATTCATCAAGGCCAGAACAAAATAGTTCATCAGCTAAAAAAAATGGCGTGGTTTATTGCCGTTTAATGCCGCATTTGTTTATGTATATATGTATTATTATAGACCTGTGCTCATTTCTTTTAATGTACATATTTTCATTTCTTCGAAAAGAGGTGAAATTGTACAAGTATTATATATGTGGTATTGTTGTTTGTTTCTGATTGTGATGATGAAACGAAGGTTAATACACAGGATAATGTTAATGAATTATGATGGTAAATTAATAGAAACGTCTAATGAGGTCATCAAGCTGGGGGCCACCATTGTTACATTGTTAGTATCTATAATAGTGATCCTCATTCCTGAGACTTCCCCTTTAATTTACCATCAGGCGAGGTGAAGTCATATTGACATGCCCTACATACAAGAAAATCGCACTGGTAATCATATTTTCTAAAAAAAATACATAAAGGAAAACAGAATCGTATTCAAAGTGTAGATGTGCTTGTTACTTTTGCGACGCCAGAACGCACTAACTTATACTTTGTGGACGCATAAACAACATTTATACAGTTGTAACTTTGTACACGTATATTTATCAAAGGGAAGTATGGCATAACTAAAGACCGATAATTTACTGTTACTCATACGACATTAGTGTTTTAGAATAATATACCGGCCTAATGTCGGCGTTTAACTATTTATATGTATACTATCTCAGTATAATGATTTCCTTAAGTTATTTTTATTTATGACCATTGGATTTACTATATAGTGGGTTTACTTAATCCTCTTGTGTTTTTTAATGACACATACATGAATTATGTATAAACAATACCTACGATTACATAATTACATTTATTTATTTGTTTGTCTAACGGTAAGTTTTGTGATGACACATTTGGTTATTCGAGTTTACGCATCAATTTACTAGTACTCACAGATGTGGGTGAAATTTATTTAGGCATCAGGAAGTCCAAGTCGATATTACGCTCTGAACATTTTACAGGACTAGTTACAGGGACGCATCGGGTAGTGGTGGACATAAGACTTCCTTGCATATTATAAAACGCAATGTTCAAATTTATACACACACTTTCTTGTTGGACATACTATTTCCAAGAAGAATCTTATATTGGTTTGTCTAAAGTGGCTTGAAATGTGGCATCTAATTTTCTTGGGAGTGTTTGCCATTTGATCTACGTAGGCCCTAGAATTATTATTAGAGATATGGTTAAATTTATTTGAATTGCAGGGTTGAATTTACGGCACTGACCTTCCTTATAAATGTTTATGACACGGACGAACAGTCGCATCAGGTTTCTTTATTCATCATCATCATCATATCAGCCGTAGGAAGTCCACTGCTGAACATAGGCCTCCCCCATTGACTTCCATTTTGACCAGTCTATAGCGGCCTGCATCCACCGAGTCCCTGCGGTTACCATCAGGTCGTCTGTCCACCTTGCGGGAGGCCTACCTACGCTGCGCTTGCCGTCACGTGGCCTCCACTCAAGGACCTTTCTGCCCCATCTGTTTCTTTATTACTATACATTATTATTCAACGTAGAAATTAAGATTTGTAATGTTAAAGGCTCAAACATAGAAATGCAAGATCTATTTAAAATAGATTTTAATGCAAGTATTAATATTATATGTGGCAAAGTCTGTTAATATGAGTGTCGTAAGAGGTGACTAAGGCATGGGCAATGTGCGCCATAGCACCCAATCCTCCGCTTTCCGGTCCAATTTGTCTCAGTTACCTTTTTCAGGTAGTTAGTACATTTGAGATACTGACTGCAATGTGCCCCATTCCATCGTCCATTTACCGATTTGAGGTGTTCGTTATAGGACTTGCTTGTTCCTATACCCATCGATCCTTTGGTAAAATACGACCCATTAAAAAGCGCCCCCTATTACGTGGTATCAAAAATATAGTTAGTTAAACGAGGTTAATAATATAACTTTGCATCACCCCTTCGATGATATTTAGGCGAGAGTACATATATCGTCCTTACATACAAAATACTAGTGTTAAAATGTTATGAATAAAACATCCTGGTAGATTTATATGTAGATTAGTAACGTGAGCAGATCCTATTGCTGACAAATTCTGATATATAACAACATAAATGAAATATCCGTAAGCCACGATGACATTTGTTTGCGTGTAGTAAATAAAAGAGAGTAACACGTCAGAAGCTCGAGCGTGCGCAGACGCAGACAGCAGGCGGACGATAAGCGTGTTGATATTCAAGCGCTCACACTGTGCGCTAGTTGATCAGAGCTTGTGTCGGATTGCGACAACTCTGCGTGGTACGGAACGTACCGATCAGCGGCCGCGTGATCGTCCTTGCTCGTTGCTCAACGCTCGATAAGTGCACCTCTTATATTAGCCGCATCGCATTAAAAGCTTTGGAGTACGAAAATAAAATTAATAATAAGAACAAAATATAGTTAAGGACTGTTATAATTGTTTTAAGTGGTGCCCGGCGCCGCAAAACCCATACCATTTCTAGTTACGATTACCGACCTTTATAGGCTGGTTTTTCGAAACTATGAGCTAAGAGTATTCGTAACTTAACATTACAAGGTTCATGTTCATGTCACCTTTAACATGTTTAAGGGTTTATACATTCTTTTGCCAAATATGATGTGTGCAGAAACATATTTATAAATGAAAATGTGTACACACATTTTCATTCATAAACATGTTTGAGGGTTTGTACATATTATGTAATTCGTGATTTGTACATTCCGCTGCCACATATGATGTTTACAAAATTTTCACATTTCAAATGATTTTATGAATGAAAATACGTGATTTTCATTCGTAAAACCGTCTAAAATATAAACTTTTTTGGTACTACAAAAGCGGTTACCGCTAGGTTACTCAGGGGTTGCCAACACTACCCCCTCAATAAGAAGTTCTGACGACCTTAATCATCGAAATACGACACTAAGGAAGTACAGTTATTCTGCAAGGTGCTTCCTCGGTAGGGTAACTCCAAATTCGAACTGGAGTATTCGAACCCATGTTACTAAAGTGCAACAACTGTACTTATCGCAGCGTATACGGATATCTTGTGTGCCATTTCCGTAAAATGACAGTCTTTGTTATGATGACATGAGTCAGCATGGTCGGTTACAGTAGAAATATTCTGAAAATTCTGAAAAGTAAACATTTCAAACGTATGAATAATAAATAGAAAGGTATAAGTACACTAGAAGTAAGTTATAATCTGGTTTTAATTTAAAGTTTGAATAATAGTATTCTACATGATAGTGTCGGAAGTTTATTCGAATGTCACACATTGAAATAAAACTATTTTTAACGGATTCTATCGCGATTTATTTGATGTTATTTTTTATTTTACATTGATCCCAACGTTTCGGTTGCTTGTCAGCAGCCATGGTCACGGGCTGGTCACGAGCCGTGACCATGGCTGCTGAAAACCCTAAAAAAAAACATTTAGTCTCGTCCTTTCTCGGCTTTCGTCACGGGGTTTGTAGGTCAAACGACAATCACTCCTACAAAAGCTGTGTAAGCTAAATCAAAAAGAGAAGAAGAAGTAAACGAACCTCGAGCACCGAAGTGAAAACCTCGCATGGTCATCATGCGAGGGTTTTACTTCAAACAATGAAACATATAAAATAATATATTTTCCAATATAAGAATCTATTATACCAGTAAGCATTATTAGTTCGGAATTTCTATTCATCTTGTATCCAAAGTTGTGTACAATCTAGGTCGTGTATACTAATTGTGTCGTTGAGTGAACCAAATACATGATACAACGTTGTAACAAAGCGATTTTGCATAAGCGCACAATGTAATTTATTGATAAATATCATTAGTGGCGTAATCATTAGTGAACTGTTTAATCTGTTCTTCAGGCAGTACAAGTGTTTTATTTGATCAAGTGTCTTAATTATAATAATAATAATGCGCGCGAAAGAGACGGCGGAGAGGGAGCGGGAAAGAACCCTGCCCCCCGAGTTTCGCAGTCTGCGGCGAGGACGCCGCAGACTCATCTACGCCCAGGACTACCGACCTCCATGATCGGGGCCTGAGGACGGCAGTTGGCCGACTCGCCGTCCTTACAGAAGCAGGCCGTGGCGGAGGCGTGTCGAGTGTGCCCTACACACGCCTGCCAACTCACCGAAGCGGGATAAAACCCGACCCCACCAGGCGAGGCCGCGAAGGCGGCCAAAGTCCGCCGGCAACCCTGGGGTTATCCTTTCGAGGGCTTACCCGGGGTGCCCGGCAACGGACACTTGGGGAGGACACCGTGCGGTTTTAGTCGAGACACGACATAACCACCCCCGCTGGCCAGCGGGGGGGTATCCGAAGGGATTTCCGCACGTAAAAAAAAAAAAAAAAAAAGTGTCTTAATTTTGTACTTTTAAGTATTTTGTTAGGAAATCAAATAACTTTTTGTACAACATTAGAAACTACGAGTTCGTATTTTATAAAGCTTTAGGCGTTTTCGTCTAGTCAACCTTGGTATGGTAGTGACCAATAAAACGTTGGTGCATAAAGTGACATATATAAACTTTGGTTACATTATTTCTTATTTTTATATTACTGCATGTTTCATTTAAGTTTCAAAAAATAAAAATACTATTATATAATATTTATAAAAAATATGTAGGATAATAAAATAAATATAATTATTACTTATTATATGTACATATTTACACTATGTATTTTTATTATTATAAATACGTATATATAAATATGTAAAATATACTTGAAATAAATGCATAAAGTTAGCCTCATAAAACACAAATGATTTGATAATAGAACCGAGATGTTCTCGTCGTCACTAGAGTTCCGATGTATATATTATATTCATAGCAAGGAGCGGGTGCGCATTCCATAATACAACAGACTGTATAATGAAGGCACAGTCTGTGCACTCGTAATAAAATTTGTAATAGACGGACAGGCGTTGATTTGATAATCATTTAATTACATATTTATAGCCAGATATATAAACTAGGCATGTATATTCGCTGTACATGAACGGATAATTAGTTTTATTTAGTTTTTTTTTTACTAATAATACCTTTTTTTTTTTCCTGCGGGAATCCCTTCGGATACCCCGCCGCGTGCCAGCCGGGGTGGTTATGTCGGGCTTGAACCGACTAAAACCGCACGCCGTCTCGGGTCTACAGACGCCGGGGTGTAAGGTTGCCCATAGAGCATATCCCTCGCACCCCGACTGACCCTGGGCCATCTCCGGTTTCGAGATGGCCCCCTCGGGTTTGGGAACCACGGTGTCCCCGTCTTGCCCCGGTTTGGGGGAGGGGCGCTAGTCGCCCCACCATCCCGGCCTGCTTCTGCTGGGGTGACAGGTGGCCTCACCCGCCACCCCCAGGCCTGCTTACTAATAATACCTATGATTTAATATTTCTTGCATTCATATTTAAAGTATTTATCTCACAAATTCCGTCATATCCGTTAGGACTAATCTAATGCACGCATACCGGCATACGCAGGCAGCGTACACAGACGCAATAGTGCACACATACATAATTACATTACCAACACAGGGAAGCACACGTGCACAGTGGTACCGTCAGCGCGGAACGAGTTCAGACCGACCTGCTGCGCCCGCGCAAGAAAGAACTCAGCCAAGGACGCCGGCGTAACGGTCCGTGTGCGCCGCGTGACGTGGTGGGGGGCAGAGGGGCTGCCCCCGTACAGAGAAAGACCTCTACGCAAGTCCCAATCCCGCTACGTATACCTCGCATACAACCAGGAAACATGTGCACTGCTTTAATTTCAATAGTATCTCCAAAAAATAAAATTTTACTTATAAGATTCCAATCAGAATAGAAAACGACCTAGATTCAGTAGAAGCAAGCCTGATTTTAAAGGCTATAAATATTGATAATAAATTCACAAACAATGATTTATAAAGGTGCAGTCTTCACACTAGATTTGAGATAAGATAGTCATGTCCTAAATGAAACATATTCTTAAGAAAATCCAATTTTAAGTTCCTTCACTCGGCCATCGACCCTAAAAATCTTATTTTCTTGCCTGCTCACTCTCATCAACATGGATAGTTATGTCTCGCAGTCACGAAAACCGCTGTTCGGTCTTTATTTTGTTCCATTATGGCCAAGAACAATGACTATTCGTCGATAAAACCACGTTTCTATTATCTATTCTTTTCTTGCAAGTGCATCGCGGGCGGACCGCGAGCGAGACGAGTAGCTTTCTGTACAGAACGAAGTTTGCTAAATGTTTCGAATTCCTATTGGGCCGCCGAGAGCGTAAAGATGGCCACTCGAAGACCGTTTTCTCGTTACGATAACCTAATTTTATTCCATTACGTCGGTAGTCGTTCTGCTTAAATTTCAATAAGGCAACTCCATTAAGTTCGAATGTCAGGAGGTAATGCGAGTAAAAAGACAGCGACCTCGCGGATGTATGTTCGCACGCTGTGCCCGCGTTGGCCCCGCACTCTCCCCCCACGCCCCGCCTTCCCGCCCCGCGCCCCCGCCTCGTGTCCCGAGCGGGTGATTCAACTGTGTTTGTTCGGAAATGTCGAAGGTTTGCCGGACGTCAATATACACGGAACTACCTTCAACCAGGGCACGTTTCGAGGTATCATTTTAATTTTATCTATCTAGAGCAACGATAGATTTATTATGTTTTAAAAGAAAGACATTCCTAATGTGTTTCTCACGTGTCAATAATCCAATTAAAATGTTGTGTTTATTTCATATTTTTCTATTAGGATTGTTTATATCACGTTTTTGATAGTAGGATGTAAGTAAATCTTGACTATAATAATCCTTGACTAGAATATATCAGTTTATAAAGTACTTTGATATAAAAGACATCAACGCGTTGGACAATTTCGTTGGATTTCCCTACGCTGTTATTATATCTGTGTTCGACGGTTAAACAGATTAAATGCAACAATTTCTACGAAACTTAAGAACATTAATAATGTTGATGACTATTATGTAAATAAGATATAACAAAAAAAACAACGAAACTTTGATAAAAATATAAAGACTAGTTTCCAGACTACTACTACAGTATCGGTAACAGTCTCGCCAATTGAATAGTCTTTTTCTATCTCAAAAATGCCCAACGCGCCTAAAGACTTTTTTACTTCAAAAACACTCAAACCAATGCAAATAGACATATTCACGAATACAAATATTTGCACTGAGAAGCGAACCTGTCACCACCGACGTCGCAGTAGAACGCTCGACCGCCATGCCACAAAGGTGGCACACATTAACTAAATTTCCGTAATAGATGACAGAGATGTTTCAATAGTGTGAGAGTTGTGATGCTGTGAGTGAGTGCGTTTGCATGTATGCGACACTAAACGACAAGACTTGAGTCGTTTAGTGCCACTTGACATAGAAGACACATATGTACATACATGAAGTGCACCTTCGTCAGATGCTTTTGAAATTACGTGCTATTATGTGATTCGTTGCTCCCGTAGTACACGTTTGCGTCGTGAGGTACGGAGATCGATTCCTGGGTGGGGCATAGTTACCGGGATTTCCTGTTAGGAATTCTCAGTACCAGTAGAGATTGGAAACGTGCTCAGATTGCACCCTATTAGGTGGTACTGAAAATATGATGAAATGTGAATGTGAAATATACATTTACCTAACCCTTTGAGGACTATGCAGTCGCCTCTGTAAGAGTAATACGAAGCACAAAAGTCGTTAAAAACTGGATAGCGGATCCCTGTTCCGTGATGTGAGTCTCAGATGCAACTAGGATCAACGCAACGCAAGAAGTAGTAAGATTAGCCAGCACATTTCCATTAGCGTAAACGCCGCATGTTCAGTACATACACATATACATACACACACACTTATATTACACGTGTCCACCAAAGACCTCACCTACCGTACGACTCTTTTTGTCGTTAATATTTTCCGCATAAATCAGGTTACAGATTATAATAGAAAACCTGCTCGAGATTTTTTTATTATTATCATTGTAACCTACCAGTTTGGAACTATTATAATAATATATTGCATTGGGTGTTAAATGGCGGAAATCTATTGTGAAGTAATAATTAAGGTGGAAAATCCCCTAAATACCTTCAGATTGTCAATCTCCATGATAACAACAGCCGAGATTCTGATAAGTAAGGCAAAACTACGGGATATCCTTTCAACTTCGTCGGTATTTATTTTATTATATTAGAAAAACAAACAGTATCTTACAACTAATTGACAACTATTTATACAACACTGTTAACCATTTATGAGTTTTTGCATGTGCATATTTCGTGCTTGCTTGTACAAATATGAATATTTGAATTATTTAAATTTTAAAACAGAGAACCGATTCAAACGACTTCTTAGAGATAAAGCGACTATAGCAGGATGGACTTCTGTTAAACAGATCTAATTCCGGGCGGTTTTCCAATTTATTAATAAAGTTAGTTGCACATCAAGAAATGAGCCATTTCGGTAATTAGTGGTACCTCTAGCGACGTGAAGTGGATATCATAACCTAACAGATCTAGTAAGAACTCTAATTGTAATTTTTGAAGAAGGCAACGAGAATCTATTTTATTCTGTCCTATAATGGATGTATGGAAACAAGTGTGTTATTGTGGCCCCACCAAAATCTTCAGCACCTAAGTTAACCTCACCTGCAAGCTGGTACACCGACTGATGGACGGACGAGGTTCTGGCGCAGGTTTTCTCTCTCAAGGTTGGGGGTCAGAAGACAGTCACTCCAGTAAACGCAAAGATAAACCTTATGGAAAGAAGGAGCAAGAGAGCGGGCTTGGGGCTCCAAAGTACAAGCTTTGCATGCAACCGGGATTGGCGCTCAGAAGATGATAATGACATTACGTGGGTTCTTAACTGTGTTCCCAGTTGCACCTGAGGCTTTCACCTCGAAGCTCAGGATTACCATTTACTCCTTCTCCTCCCTTTTATTTCCCTTATAAGGCTTTTATGGAAACGATAGCCGTCTGAAACTCCTACCCCGTGAGGAAAGCTTGCGCTAGAGCCTCGCCCGTCAATGAACTGGTGCACTGGCTTGTAGGTTGGGTTATCTTGTCATGAAGGTCTCCGTGCCATTGGCCTGATAGCTCTAATGACACGCTAGAGCTTACTATTAGCTCTATCAGGTCAATTTCATTCATAATCAGGCAATAGTATGGTGTCTGCACTAGCGGCGAGGTCAGCAAGCCTACCTTTTTTTTTCTTTTTTTTTTCATGCGGAAATCCCTTGGCCAGCGGGGGTGGTTATGTCGGGCTTGAACCGACTAAATTAAGTTGAAAGTTTTTTTTTTCTTATAGAGAATTTAATAAAATGATATCATTTTAAAATTCGAATTCACTCATTCATCACAAGTTACGTCACGTACATTAATATTATACATTGTCAAGGAACAACAAGTCAACAAAAAGTTTCCGTGACTGGTTTCATTAACGAGATTAATTAATTTACGTGATTCAAAATAAAACCCTTTTACAGAAACCAGGAACATTATTAAAACAACTTCACAAATCACGTTTACCTACGTATAAATTACAAATTTACTTCATTTTATTCATAAACAACAGCGTTTAAGCTATTAAATGTTTTATTTCTCTGTCTCTTGTCAGTGGTTAAGTTTACGAGTAGCAACTATTTTTTTTGTGCGGAAATCCCCTCGGTTACCTTCCGCCGCACAGTAGATCGATCCCATACAAATGCCTGGACGCCTGGCAGAATATGCAAACTAATCAATTAGAGTAGATGTGATGTGATATCGAAAGATGAATACATACTTCAGCTAATATGGGTAAATAAACCCCTTGAAACACGCTTATTATTGAATAAAAGAGCTTCAAAACACACCCGATCCATTTCTTCTGGAGAAATTGACTCGTACTTTATTTTTATTTTTTTTACAAAATTCGTGGTTTTCTTTTACTTTGTTAAATATGAATCAACAGTTTATATTACTTCACATTTTTATCATATTTGTAAATTGTAACAGCGATTTAATACCGATTTTAAGAAAAAATAAAATCACTTATATTTTCGAAAAAAGTTGTGTTTTTGTTACTACTTCCAAATAATTCCAAAAAATTATTGATGAGGGCAAATAAACCAATAAATACTCGATACTTCTTGCTACTTTTAAGAGCCGCATGTATCAGCGTTATTGAGAAAAATAAAATTTTACAAAACGCCTACATTATTTTACCTACAAAGCAATGTTGCTATTAAACGTGGATGACTTGCATTATATGCGTTACATCACTTAGTTCTTTTGGAAATTACAATAACAGAATTGCGGGTAGGCGCACTAAATGAATAAATATACCTATTCATAATCAACCTACTTCATGTGTAGTTGCGCTAAGTGTCTTTATAGGTTTTGAAATGGAAAACCTTAAAACAAATAAAGATTTGTACCTATTTCTAATAAATTGTATTAATGATCATAACGAATCTTTTGGAATCGTTCTTAATACTTGTCCTCGAGAATTACTAAATGATGAAAAAACTCAGCTTCGTAGCGTCTCGTCATTTGAAAGATCTTAATTCTAAATATTAGGTCGTTACATATGAAATTGCCGTTTTTTTTTAAGAAATTGGAGGAAACCCAATTTTCAGTACTAACATTTTTGCATTTTTTTTAGTAATGACAAATCCAAATTTTATGATTTTTTTTGTGTATGAATGAGACAACATTAAGCTAACAAACCACAACTTTTATGACATTTTTGAAAAGTGACAGCTGTTAAGTAATACGAAATATATCATCAAAATGTATAGCAAGTACTGTTTTTGAAGATCGAATTAATTTATCAAGCGGCCAATTATTATAATTAAAACAAAATTTAATACAGAGTTGTAAAATCTTAAAATCGACTTTCAAACAAAATATAAGTAATGGAAATAGCTATTAAATTACAGGAATAACGAACTCATGAATTGGTAAGAAAATTTCGGCTATTTCATAGGTACCTATTATATTTTTGAGTTTATACAAAAATATCCACATCTGACTCAGAAAAGAAGAACTTTTTGTGATGATTTATTAATTAGTAAGCCAAATTCAGTATCTAATTTAGATGCCTTACACCTGTATGTAAATGCCGATCTTAATAAACAATAGTAGTTTATGCAACTGTCATATATAAGAAGGGGTATTAAAACACGAGAGTCTGTTTATATGTTTATGTTTATATAATAGGTTGACTCGAGTGTTTTAATACCTAAGTTATTTGCAGTTTCATACACTACTTTATCTTCACTCATAGGAAAAATTGAAATTAAACAAAGTAGGTAGGTTACAAAGCAGTAAGCGCCATTTTTTTCACAGTTCGAACTGCGCATGCGGGCGCCTTTTTTTTCATATTCAGCCTAAAACCATAGGCTAGTTTAATGAATAAAAAGAGATAGCGGTACTATAATGAGTTTTATGATACAGTTGGCGGTACTATAATAAGTTTAATTTTTAATTTTATGTATATGCGTTTATAAAGTGCGTATGTATAGAATCGTCTTTGAATTCGTAATTCGAATTTTTCGATTTGAGTCTAGATAAAAATACACTCAATTACGATCAATAGCTTAGTTGTTATTCTTTTTTTTTTTTTTATATATTTAGGACACGTCAATTTGACTTCACCTCGCCTCATGGTAAGCTGAAGGTCTCAGGAAAGAGGGTCACCATTACATACACGTACCATGTTAACAATGATGGCACTCAGCTTGACGGCCTCATCAGAAGAGGATGGTCGTCGCAGCACCGCGTGACCCCCACGGGTCCCACTAGTGCTGCGACCACAAGTTATATTATAAAACTACCGCGGTAGCCTAGTGGTATGGGTAATGGACTGCTGAGACGAGGTCTCGGGTTCGATCCCAGGTTTTACCATGGCACACACCAATGACTTTTCGATGCTTTTCGAAGTTATGTGTGTATTTATCGCAGGTTTATAAGTGCCCGGTTAATGGCAATAGGCTCGCCACCTATTACATTGGGACCTAAACATAAACTGGCGAAATGTGGGTGCTAGCACCTCTGCCTACCCCTGCGGGGATATAGGCGTGAGTTTATGTTATGTTATGTTTATAAAACTAGTATGCGATGTATATATTATTTCAGAATAAACGTCTTTAAAATCTTGGTATATTTCAGTATTTTTTTTAGATTTAATAAATTTTACAAAATTTTAATCTTAAATATATCTATGTTGACTCCATCTGGAGTTATCTTTAAATGATTGAAAGAGGTAACGATGTCCGACTGTTTGTATGGCGACGTTCCACTGTGCGCCGGCCAGCGGTGCCGGTTATGTCGGGCTTGTACCGAATAAAACCGCAATATATAAACGCCGGGGTGTAAGGTTGCCCATAGAGCATATCCCTCGCACCCCGACTGACCCTCGGCCATCTCCGGTTTCGAGATGGCCCCCTCGGGTTACGAGTAGTACCTGTTAGATGTTCTTTATCGACTTCCATTTCAAGATTTGGTAATGGATCTACCTCATCATTATCACCTTAGTGATGATCCAGGTTGCATCCCGGGGCCCGGGGTCCACTTTCCATTTTATATTTGGGTTTATCATCCTCATCTTTGTGTTCTGTACCTATTCATTTTTTTGGTTTACTATTTTAGCTATAACGGGAGCAACTGAGTATCTGACCTTCCAACACCTTCAGCAGGTGTACCGGCTAGAAGTTGAGGTCATGAATAGATATATTGACTAAAATCTGTAGCGAAAACAGGGTTGAACGCTGCACTCTTTTGTTCGGT
The DNA here is from genome assembly GCA_946251805.1 of Cybosia mesomella. NCBI lineage: Eukaryota > Metazoa > Arthropoda > Insecta > Lepidoptera > Erebidae > Cybosia > Cybosia mesomella. The sequence goes on along the minus strand of OX276390.1, from coordinate 18,038,022 downwards.
AAACTTTTCAAGTGAGTTGCATAAATGTTGATCGATGCAATTCAATTCGATACTAACGTTTAAAATATAGTTACAGAATCGATCAAGTCACTATTGAATGACTCAGATCTGACAGACTAAAAAATAATCTTTTTCGAATAGTTAATTTGTACACTAGACAATTATTCCTGTACAGTGAGGTCTTCGCATTAAGCTGTATTACATTTTGAGGGTTTCATCCATTCAGTGAAAAAACAGAATCTCAGTATTTATAAAAGGTCTGTGAGGTGAAAAAATTAAGTTACTTGGTTGTTTTAAATTAATTACAAATTACAAAAACTGTTTAAAAGAAGTAAATAGGTCATAATTATATTGAATAATTTCATCTGATTGAATTAAATTAAAAGATTCATAACTTCCGTAGTACCAAGCCTACATAGGCTACATTACTGCTATCATAAAATTAGAAGAAACGCAAATGTAATAGCTTGTTTATACAAGTCATGCAATCATTATCTAGTCATCAGAAGAAACTTTCGTTTATTAGTGGCCAACAGTATGAAATTAACATCATTAATAATAAATCTTCGTTTAAAAAAATTATGGTTTATTAACATAGTTACCTATTCGTGATTTCTAAGTTTAGTTAGATATTCAAAAATTACTGTAATAATTCATACATACATATACATACATACAGACATACATAATTATTTGTATAAGGAGTATCATATCTCTATGCTTCATTCTGGTGAAATTATTTCTATTTTTCTGTTGTACTTCTTCAATTGAGTAATATGGCGTCGGTATTTGCCCGTAAAAATAACTAATTTAATGACATGATAGAAGTTGTCCGAGCCAATTAAAAACTCGCCAAGAAAAATAAAACTAGAAGCCAGTTACCGGGTTCAATTGTAAAACTAACCTATTAAGGGAACCGGCCTTTTAGGAGAAGTTCATTTATTTTTTATTTCATTTTTTGAAACAAAAAACCGGCCAAATCAGACTCGTGCTCGAAGGGTTCCGTCATTATCTATAAAATATACGAGCAACTCCAATTTTCATTTTTTTATTTTTTGGAATTTTTCCTTTATTTGTGCTGTAAGACCTTGCTTTTTGCCCAATTTCGTGATTCTAGGTCAAAGGAAACTACCATTAGGTTTTCGATCAAAAACCTATAGTTATATAGGTTACTTCCGGTTGACCTAAAATTATCAAGTAAAGTCTTACAGCATAAGCAAAAGGAAAATTCTGAAAAATGAGATAAGTTGAAATCTAAATTTGCCCATATCTTTTTATCGTGTTGACTCAGGACCTTGATTTTTAGGGTTCCGTAGCTAAACGGCAAAAAACGGAACCCTTATAGATTCGTCATGTCTGTCTGTCTGCCCGTCAATATGTCACAGCCACTTTTTTTCCGAAACTATAAGAACTATGCTGTTGGAGCTTGGTAAGTAGATGTATTCTGTGAACCGCATTAAGATGGTTTCTAATATCATTCTTTTTCTAAACTGAATAGTTTGCGCGAGAGACACTTCCAAAGTGGTAAAATACGTGTCCCCCGCGTATCCCCCCCCCCCTTGTAACTTCTAAAATAAGAGAATGATAAAACTAATAAAAATATATTATGTACTAATATGTACATCATATATATTGAACGAGATCTAGTAAGTATTTTTTTACACCCCAGTATCTGGTTTAAATTTCAACTTGTTAGGCCTACCCGTTTCTGAGAAAATCGGTGGTGACACACAAACTGACCCGGGAGAGATTTAGAACTCTCCCGGCCCGCCGAACCCGCAACATGCTCGCCGCGCGTCGTAGGTGACTGAGGCGGTGGAGGTCGCTTAACGTTCTCCGTCCTCCATGAGCGCAGGCCTGGGTGTGGCAGGTGAGGCCACCTGTCACCCCAGCAGAAGCAGGCCGGGACGGCGGGGCGACTAGTGCCCCTCCCCCAAACCGGGGCCAGACGCCATTTCGAAACCGGAGATGGCCCAGGGTCAGTCGGGGTGCGAGGAATATGCTTTATGGGCAATCTTACACCCCGGCGTCTGAAGACCCGAGAGGGCGGGCGGTTTTAGTCGGTTCAAGCCCGACATAACCGCCCCCGATGACCTGTATCTGAGGTGAATTCCGTACAAAAAAATGCTACTGAACCCTAAAAACGGATGTAACCGTTCAAATAGCACAACAGTCAATACACTGTAGAACATTTATCCATATTATTGATATACAGAAAAGGTCTTTAAACAAGATTAGCTGTGTAAGGTTTTTTTTGCGTGGATATCTAATTCTTTTTCTAAAATAAAAAGTAGCCTATGTTACGCCTTTTAATATTACCTATCTGATCGTGAAAGTCCCGTCAAAATCGGCGCAGCCATTCCAGAGATTACCTAACAGACCAGATTTCTGTCTGACAGACAAACATACAATTTTTTTTAAATTGCGTTTTTGTAATATGTTTCGTGATACATTCATACACATACGCATTTATTTACAACCTGTTATTTTCATATTACAAACAGACACTTCAATTTTATTTGTTTGTATAGAAGATGTATGGATAATGTTATAATGTCAAACCATGATTTGTAAATATAATTAAAACTGTAAATATACTCCTAATTATGAATATATTATCAGATGAATACAGTCATTGCATATTTATTCAATTTATGATTAATCCAAAATGACTGTACATTAAACATACAGTATGCAATTTTATAGACTTCTTTGCAATCTGTATATTATGCTCTCTTCTTCTTTTCATAAATGTTATTAAATTCGTAGCCTCTCGATAAGACAAAAAAGAAACCTAGTGTTCTTAGTTTGATACTTTCAAAAGTTAACACGAATATTACACAATGAAATAAATAAGTATTAATCTATTTTCTTAGGGAAGCTAAAACACATCGGCTCATTCTGTGTAAATAGTAACACTAAAAATCAATTCGGGGTGCGAGGGATATGCTCTATGGGCAACCTTACACCCCGGCGTCTGTAGACCCGAGACGGCGTGCGGTTTTAGTCGGTTCAAGCCCGACATAACCGCCCCCGCTGGCCGACGGGGGGGGGGGAATCCGGAGGGATTTCCGCACGAAAAAAAAAGGTACTTTGAGGTAACTATATGCTTCAAGATAATAATATGATGCGTATTCGCAACTCATGTTTGTAGCTGGTGAAAAGCCACCGCAACGTATAAAATAGTGTAGTGTGTCTCATGGTTTGACACATTTTCACAGAAATAAAAATTAACCACTGAAAAAAAATGCTTCGGTGTAGTAGCGAGTGTAACTGCAACTCTGCACACACATCATTTGCATATGCACGCACACTCATTAGCTGCCATCCTGGGTTCCAATTCCGGGCCAGGCAAAGTGTTATTGTGTTTTCTGTTAGATGCCAAATCTGCAAAAAGGGGCCGTGACTGGGAACAGGCCGCCCTCTATTATGTGGTAATTATACACGTGATGAGTGGGTATTATACACCGCTGCTTACTCCTTTTGTGATGTGGAATTGAGATCGGAATGAAATAAATGTTAAAATTACTTCGGTTAAAGCATATACGAGCGCAATTCATTCAAACGGCTTCTTGGATTAGTCACACACTACCGAATCAACGTAAATCTGTATCTTTTTTATGACAAGCGCTACCACATAAAAATATGATTAAACCAATTATAATTAAAAAACTGCTACACAATAAGCCAATAAAGAACAAACTACAGTGTTTGAGTAAAACGTGGACGTTCGAAGATAAAATTTAAGTAATCCGATTATCGATTTTTGCTATGCTATTTCGCTAGGACGTATTAGACTGTTATTTCAGTGCATCTATGATCACAAAAATCACGGCGCTTGTAAAAGTGAGGCACAGAAATATTGTAAACTCAACAAAACTTACGAACATGGTAAATATTCTGATAATAGTTATTTTAATATACATATTGAATCATATACAATGGAATCATATACAAAGTGAAAGTTCACCTTTTGTATATAAATTAGAAATTATTAAAGAAAATGAGCAAAACGACAACTTCACTGTTTCTAATTGTAATTTATTATTTAGTTTCCAATTAACAAACCCAATCATAGAATGTAGCTGGTATGATATTTCAGTGCTTGATAATTTATGCATCATTCATTAATCCAATGCTTCATAATATATGAATATTGAGCTGTATTGTTTAGCAGTTGCTTATAATTACGTTACTTAGTACTTGAATAATAATTTTCACAACGTAAGTACCTTCGTGCATGATTACTATTTGTTCTATACAGGATTACGCACTTAGCTCAAAGTCCATAAGCTACGGTGGTCGCTTTCCGTTTGGTATCATCATCATCATCATCATCATCATGATGATGAAGCTTTTCTGTCACCTTAGTGGCATAAAAAGTTCGATTGTCTAATTGCACATTTTAGATTTCGATTTTAACAATTGTACACACAAACAAGTGTTTATTACAATTCACCAATGTACGATGTTTATCGTATTTTTTTTACAAAAATATGTATTTACTAAACATAAATAGTATAAATGTTATAACTTAAATTGTGAATAGAAAGTTTTGTGTGCTTTAGGTTTAATAACATTATAAATATGTTTAAACCTATAACAACAGTGTCAATTATTTTTACTAAACCAGTAATTGGTTTTATACTAATTACAATGTTTTGTAGTGAATGTACAACATTGATCTTATTTTACCCAGAATAGAAAGTGTGGTATATACACATACACTCGTAATATAACGTTCAAAAGAGTAATATTGGTTAGAATTTAGTGATGTCAAAATAAAAATGAAACATCAGTGAAAGTTCCATTAAAAGTCGTTCAGTTGTCTCTTTAATTATCACTTCCCTGCTCTGACTTCCTCTCTGTTATCTGAACAGTTTAAAATTAAAGTTGAAAATTAACACAGTCAGTTTGTTCATTTAAATACCCTGTACTATCAGTGCGTTTATCTATATCTATACTAATAATGAAACTGAAGACTTTGTTTGTTTGGATGGGCGAATCTCTGGAACTAAGTTTGCGATTTAATAAAATATTTTTGCATTTTGTAGCCCAGTTCTAGACTTCATCCTATCCATAGGAGCCGAGTAATGAGGAAAAAGTTTAACGCGGGCGGGCGACTTCTCGAATAGCACCGTTTACAGCGATTAAAACTGCGGAGCACAGCTACTGTTTTAAAACTACTGTTCTAAACGTACTGTTCATGAAACTAGATGTAAGTGCATTTTTCCTGTATAAAAACTCGGTTGTTTCCCTTATTCTATTTAATATATTTTTCATCGAGGTGTTTTTGCTATCAGGTTTCGCTTTAATTCATTTTTAAACTAGATCCACGAATCGTCATTCTTGTTATTTATTTCATAGGAATTAATTACAAGATATTCGAAACTATAGGAGTCCATTGCTGGACATATGCCTCTCCCAAAGTGCGCCATAGCACCCGATCTTCTGCCTTCCGTAAGCCTGAGGACTGATGACTTGAGAAAGGTACCCGGGAAAGGTTGCCTTAATATAATAAAATAAAATAATAACTTTATTGGTTTACATTTATTTTATTATTTGTTCAAAGTACTTATTTAAATGTTACAGAGCATTATGACACAAATCGTTATTACTTCAGAAGCACCGCAACGTTTTATTACTGAGCGTCACTGCTCCAAGCTATTTTAAATAAAATGCTGCACACGCCTTATTATCGTTCATTGAAGAACTCCCTGAACATAAAAAAGAATACTCATACTCTTCGTATGAACATAGTTTTATTTGCTTCGGAAGTGAATACGACTAACTAGTATAGATCACAAGTTCGTTTCCCGGGTCGGGTAAAAGTATTATTAGATTATCTCTATCTATGTATAATATGTATGTATTTACAAAAAAATGTTGATCCGCATGCTGGAACCCAAAACACAAGCTAGTTAAACTATGCTTACTTTGGGGACTTTTTTTTTACGTGTGGAAACCCTCGAAAGCGCTGTGTAGAATGTCCTGCAATATTTATTTATTATTGATTTATTTATCTGTTAAGAAATTTTAAGTAACAGCATGGAGTCTTAAGAAAGTGCCTGTTTGACGGCAAAATACTGCGCCATTTATTATTTGGGACCGAAAACAATTGGTGAAATGTAGATACCCACATTGTGTGGCTCACCTGTGGTACATCTTTAAGATATGCAATTTTAGTCGAACACTAACATATAGAGAGCTTGACTTATTAACTTACGCTGTTCAATCTCTGTCGTTATTATAACTAATCATATAAGTGAAACTGCGCTTTGTCTAATTTGCCGATGTTTTAATCGCTCTTTTTCATAATCACAATGTAGACTAGATGCATATAAATGGAATAAGAAACAATCTAATCTCTGAATGGGTGTATGTGACCCTACCTAGAACTTCGGGGCCCATGCCAACCTCATCTGCAAGCTGGTACACCTGCTGATTAATGGATGAAGCTCGGCGCAGGGTTTAGTTTCGAAGTTGAGAGATCAGATGGTAGTCGTTCCCGTCAAAGCTAAGAGCCACATCAGGAGGAGAAAGCGTAGGAGAGCGAATCCCGGGTTCCAAAGTTCAAGGTTTAGATACAACCCGGATTACCGCTAGAATGATGATAAATGTCATCACAATTTTTTTTTTATTTATGTCACATACCTATTGATATGATTGAAATGTTTATGTACGTGTATGTATGAAGGGTTTGAGTTATATTGCAGTTACATTATTCAGAAATTTATTTTAATGTAACTAATGAGATGTTTTTGTCCAATTAGTTACGTATGTAGGTAAATCAGAATAAATTAGTATCAGTTTAATATACACTTGGTTGTTCTGTTGCGTTCATTGTTATAACATGTTCTGTACTATTGAAAAACTTACACTTCAATAAGACGTTCATTACTCTTTTTTGGAGGTTTGTTTTTAATCTGTAAAGAAATATATAAAATGATTCATTCACCTATTTTTCTGTCTGTTTTACTGAGCTATGTTGCAATGATTTAATACTAAAAAGAGGTAGATACGGCACTGGCACTACGGTCATTCAAAACAAGACCACTTCGCCTGTCTCAACAAATGTATAATTGCAACAGGACATGCACTATTCAGTGAGTGCGAACGAGAACAAAGTAAGACTTCTGTCTTAAAACACGGTACAACTGAGCGTGGTTCTGAGTTGCAGCCTAGGCTTTCATCTCGGACCCGCAGTCCGCTTATACCTTCTCATCCTTTAGATTTCCCTTAAGGCTGTTAAGGAGCAACTGCTGTCTGACCTCCCATCCTCTGGACGAAAGTCGACTTGCAGGTGAGGTTGGTTTGGCCCAAGGGCCTTGTTGGGGCTCCATACACCATAGTATTGTGATAATCATATTTGCAAATAGAATAGAGGTCACATTAACAAAAATATGATCTTTATCTGGAATGTTTAAATAAATTACCCGAATCTGAGCTGACAATTTATCAATAAGCAATCTTAAAATCAATACCAGTTCTCCGCTCGACAGTAACAGTGAATATAAATAAATTACTTTGCATTAAACTGTTTCCACACATCTGCATTTTGACCTTGATTGATGTTCGAAGCAGTATACTACTGCTTCGAACAACAAACAACATCTACAAGCGTAGAGTTGAACTTGTCATCGAGGGGGTTCGAATCTCAATCAATACACTATCGACATAGACTCACTTCTAAATTAAGCAATTTATCTTAGCTGAAGAGATTATTGAAAATATTAGGTAGTAAATTTGGATACCAGTACATATTCTTTTCAAACAAAAACAAATTTTATGTCCTCTAGTGGACCGAACTTAAAATTCAATGAAATTTTTAAGCAATTAGTATGCTTACTTTTCCTATTAATTTAGATCGGAAAAGAGAACATCTAGGACGGGATTTGAACACATATTACAGTTGTGAGCGTATATGCATAAATAAATTTAGTACTTATAACAATATTACAATAATAACAAAGCATACACATGTATGTTCTGACATTTGGGTATAATATGTGAATAGACGTAACTAAGCTAGTAGGTAGGTATTATTTTGCGGAGCCTAATTTACGAGGAAACAAGCATTTCGCAAAACTGATTGCAAACCGTAGAGATTGGTTCTCGAGTGTGGCGTATCTAATTTATCACAAAATATGTGCATCAGTATAACAACCGACGCAGGATCGGCGTGCATCGTACGCCATCGGGTTGCAGGTGTCAATCTAGTCACATAAATTATATGGATAAACTTCCCGCTTTCGACTGAGCTATGACTCGTACAAGCCGTAAATATCAGCCGATATTTGTGATTCAAATTTTACGACATTGAAGTGTTTGCGAAGCCTACTTTGTTTGTATTATGATAGCAAAGATTGGGTAAACTGAACTCAGAGTCGAAGGAACCCACTTTTACTCTCTTTATATTAGGCTAAAAATTTGATTCACGGTCTGTATCTATCATCCAAAAGGTCTATTAAAGAAATGCATACATACGTATAGTCTCACCTTTTTTTCCCTCCGGGGTAGGCAGAGACAACACCCCGCCATCTGCTTCTGTCCTTACATACTTCACGAGCTTCCTTCACTGTCATTAAGAAATGTGGGTAAAACGATCATTACGAAGTATTGCCACGTATTTAGAAAAAAAAACGACGGGTTGCACTCCGGCAGTGCCGGCAGAAGTGAAAACTTCAATATTAACGTTGTGCATTTTTGATATTTTGGAATGGTTAGGGAATAATTTTGCACGAATTGCTTTAATTATCAGTATAAAAGTATTATCATTTATGTGGTAACATACAATATTCATTTATTGCGCTATCGTACACAAACATGACAATTTATATTACATTAAACATTTAACACTTCAGAATTAGTACAATTATTTTTTATATTAAAAAGTTTATTTCTCAGAAAAATCAACTTCCACACTTTTTTCATTATTATATGCACTTTGTTTAATTTCCATTTTATATTAATAGATTTATGGCACAAAATAGAATAAATATTACAAAAAGTTATCTGATGACAAAAAGTGTTTCTTGGGCCTCGGTCGGAATCGATCTCTGTCTTGACGAAGTCAACGACCACTCATTAGACGAACGCGCCACCAAGGTTGTTAAGTACAGTGTGAAATTAGTCCTATATTTCTTGTCTTACGATCAGGTCACGTGTTTACTGACGCGAGTTTAACCTTTTTTACCTATCACAAAAAAAGTGCACAACGCCGCTAAAGAAGTTTTCACTTTAAAAAATATGAAAGATCGACATAGTTAACAACACTTCCACTAATTCCCCTTTTAAAGAAAAAAATAATCGGTTTATCCGTGCGGGAACTACGATGCCACAAATAGACACATTCAGACACGTCAAACTTATAACACCCCTTCGTTTTCGTTTTTTCATCGGGGGTTAAAATGAAAATTTCTACATGATATTGTCGGAAGTTTACGCGAATGTTACACATTGAAATAAAACTATTTTTAACGGATTCTATCGCGGTTTATTTGATGTTATTTTATATTTTACATTGATCCCGACGTTTCGGTTGCTTTTCAGCAGCCATGGTCACGGGGAGACTAAAGATGGTTGTTGTCTTGTAGTTTGAAGTAAAGTTATCTCAAAGTACCCGAACTATGTTGAATTGTTGGTGTTACTATTTACGCAGAATGAGCTCACAGTGTCATGAAGTCTTGTTGTATTTTGATTTTTCTTGGAATTAATTAAATGAATGACTGGGTTCCCAAGCTGGTGGTACATTCCAACCATCTTCTCTACTAAAATTAGGATGCTTTTTAATTTCAATAGCTTCGCGGAGCATCCTAGATAGGAATCGATTTTCTTTTGCGAGTATCTGTGGTTTATCAAATCTTAAGTAATGTTTGGTCCCCTGTTGCACGTGTTCACATACAGCAGACTTTCTTGAGTGTTGATGTTTTTTGTCAGCTATGTGTTCTTTGACGCGAGTGCCAATGCTTCGCTTGGTTTGACCAATATAAGAGAGCCCACAGTCACAATCTATTTTATAGACCCCTGCATCTTGTAGAGGCAATTGCCACTTGACAGATGGTAAAAATTGACATATCTTCGTTAGCGGCTTGTAGTATGTGTTAATTGAAGCTCGCTTCAAGATGTAGCCAATCTTGTCAGTGACCCCTCGTACGTATGGTAGGACTGCAAGCTGGCGCTCGACAGTGGCTGGCTTTTCTCAGGATCTGTGACTGATGCGCGGTTGTTTGAGCTTGTTGTCATACAGAACTTGTTTGACATGTTGTAGCTCAGCGTCCAAACATTAATTAAGATTTGATAAACCACAGATACTCGCAAGCGAGAAGCGTCGGTAGCTTAGTGGTTAAGGAGTCAACCTTACGATCGAGAGGTCCCGGGTTCGAATGCTGGCCATTACACTACCGACGTGAACCCACTCCTAACACAAGCAATTTAGCTTAGCTGGAGGGGTTAGGGGGGATATTAGTAATTTCGGTTACTAATATTCTTTAAAAAAAAAAACGATTTCTACCTAGGATGCTCCGGGAAGCTATTGAAATTAAAAAGCATCCTAATTTTAGTAGAGAAGATGGTTGGAATGTACCACCAGCTTGGGAACCCAGTCATTCATTTAATTAATTCCAAGAAAAATCAAAATACAACAAGACTTCATGACACTGTGAGCTCATTCTGCGTAAATAGTAACACCAACAATTCAACATAGTTCGGGTACTTTGAGATAACTTCACTTAAAACTACAAGACAACAACCATCCTTAGTCGCCCCGTGACCATGGCTGCTGAAAAGCAACCGAAACGTCGGGATCAATGTAAAATATAAAATAACATCAAATAAACCGCGATAGAATCCGTTAAAAATAGTTTTATTTCAATGAAAATTTCTAGAAGTTTTTGCACTACATACCTACAATCCAATGGTAAATTACGAATTCACTTATGACACGTTATTTACTCAGCCGATCTAAGATCTGTCTGTGTGATCTATTTCGGTTTGTCTAGCAAATTATAATAAATCTTACGCAGTCAATGTTGTCATATTCCAACAAAAGTGAAGGTGCTATAATAAATCTATGTTGTGTTATAATAAATCTAGTCTTTATCCATGTTGTGTTTCATTTCGACTAACAAATATTTTCGTGGAGTGGCACGATAGGAGCAGTGTATTGCGCTGATCCGGATCGCAGAATAAGGTCCCGTGCAAGCCCGCATCGCGATTTGACGGCTAGTGAACTGAAAGTGTTTGTTAGGATTATAATATATGTTCCGTGTTCAACCAACGTATTCTATACTACATTCTATTTAGAACTAAGCGCTATAAGTTGTTAACCGTTTCAAGTTTACGTGTGATGATCAACATATTATTTCATAGTAACTGATAGTGATAATCAGTTACTTAATTTATATTACTTCGGGCCACCAACCAGGTGGACACCCAAGTCTTAAAATCAAAATCTTACACCCACTTTTTATCACTTTTCTCGACGTTTCACATGATTCTAAGTATCATTAAGCAAAAAAAATTTTTGTGTCGGTCTGTCTGTTGGTCTGGATGTCTGGATGTCTGCATGTCTCTTTACGCAATAACTCAAGAACCACTTATCCGATTTAAAAAATTCTTTCACCAACCATCTTGTTTGGTTAATGGGAAGAACTGATTAGATTTTGGGGTTTGTACGTTCAAGGTTCGGGTACTTACCATACAAATTGTCCCTAAAAAACTTTTACAAGTGAGTTTCTTTCGAGTTATCAGAGTAACGCGTATTTGACTTTGACATTTGAGTGACAATGACAATACGTATATTGTATATTTACATAAAACAACCAGACTCTGAAAGAAACTGAAATATATAATCATTTTTCGTGTTTTTGACTTCGAAGACGTTTGATTTGATTTCATTTTCTTCATATTTATTGCTCAATATATAAAGACGCGTCGAATAATATGCATAAAGCCTAAGGTCTGTAATTTTGAATAAAAATACTGCAACAAAAATATCTAAGTTTGGCCCGAAGTTTGACAATCACTGTGTGATTTCCGCCCCACTAGTTTTCATTTATATATTTTATTCATACATTATACTGAGTATAGGGCGATCGTTCAATTTCAATTATATGAAGCTCATATTGCTCTAATATGATTGATATTTGTGAAAGTCATAGAATATATAATTTTCGGTATTTATTCCTTTTGCCCAAACAACAAAAAAACTTTCTCGACTTAACCCTTCCATTATGATTTCCTTTATTGAATTTAAAATACATATAAATTATATTTTTAAATACAAAATAAAATACATACTTAAATACATTAAAAAAAAAAACAAATTTATTTAAAAATATAAAAAATAGTGACCCACCTGCATCGGGTACAGGGACCAAGCTTAGCCGATGGTTAGGGCTCCAGAGGTAGGAATCTCCTCACAATACGTGCCGTATCGAGGAGTACTGCCTTCTGCATCAAACCTTTGACCCAACTGCCTAACGCGAGCCTCTTGAGATGTTGATTGAGGCTCTTGGCAATCAGTCCGTGAACCGATACAACTATCGGATCAATAATTGCCGAATCCACATTCCATATGTCGACAACCTCGTGAGCCAAATCCAAATATTTTATTTGTATTTCTTTTTCGGCTTTCACAAGATTCTCGTCATGTGGAATGGTGATATCGATAATTATTGCGCGGCGCCCTGATCGATCTATCAACACTATATCAGGTTTATTAGCTACAATAGTCCTGTCAGTGATGATAGCTTGATCCTAGTACAACGTGATATTTTGGAGAACTGCGTCGGGCACATACCTATAGTATGATTCCACAAGGTTGAACTTTAGAGCAAGTTGTTGATGAACAATCCTGGCTACTTGGTTATGTCTATGCAAATACTCGCCGTTGGCAAGACGAGAACAACCAGAAATTATATGTCTAAGGGATTCCCCGGGACGGTGGCACGCCTGACATATGTCAACCGTACCATCCTTAAACCTCCGATAGTTATTTGTCATCACAACTTCGTCCATAATTGCAAAAACGAAACCTTCGGTTTCCCTAAATAGGTCACCGAAGCATAGCCAAGATACAGATGCTGGTAAATCTATATCAGGCCCATGGAGAGGCCTCAGGCGCCTGACGCTGATAATAGCGAGAGCGATGTGCCCGAAGTCAGGGAAAGTGAACTTGAGGTAGCAGTGCTCCGGCGTTTTAAGACCAGAGACGGCGTGCGGTTTTAGTCGGTTCAAGCCCGACATAACCACCCCCGCTGGTCGGCGGGGGGATATCCGAAGGGATTTCTGCACGAAAAAAAAAAAAAAAAGATAGGAGTGCTCCGGCTTAAAGCTCGGAAATGCACTGCCCCCGGACCCGACGGCATTCCAGGCCAAGCATGGGTCCTGGCCCTTAAGGAACTAGGGCCTCGACTGCTGGCGCTCTTTTTTTGTTTTTTTTTTTAAATTTATATACCTACCCCCGCTTTCCATGCGGGGCCTGTTTTTACTCATGTAATGAAAAACTTCCTAATTCTAATTTCTAATCTTTCCTCTTTCATTCTGGCCTCCTTGTCATTCAAGGTCTCGCATTTATTCCTCTCGCACTTTCATACAACCTTTCATTGTCTGTCCCCGATGCCCTTACTCCCGGTAAGGACATCGGGGATTAAGTGTACCTAGTTCTAATGCTATATATTTTTGCTTCTTTTTTTTTTTTTTATTTATTTCAGAAACAAATACAATTTTATCTTACATTTTTGTCTTATCTTATCTTAGATTCTAGTACAGTTTACATATTTATCTTTATTGTAACTTATCATCTAACAACTATTCACAGTAATGAGCAACAATATTTTTTTAAGACTATGGTCTTATGCTAGGCAGCATTATGACCAGCATGATGAGCTAGCATAAATTCTACACCTTGTTCCTCGTATTTACCGTCTTAATAATTCTGGTGGCAAATTTGATCGTTAGCTCGGTGTGTTTGCTAATGAGTGTTTATTGCTGTCTCTGTCCATCTTTATACCGGTGGCGATTTCCAATTCGAGCCGATCTCTGGCGTAGATTGGGCAGACCATCAGGAGGTGAGCCACCGACTCCGAGACTCCGGGCTCACAGGCGCACGATGGGTCCGCCTTACACTTGAATCGCGTCAAGTATTCGGAGAACCCACCGTGCCCCGTGAGGAATTGGGTTGTAGGACCATCGATGGCGATCCTCCTGACAGTCCTATACGCTTCTACCGCGCAGGGGAAGAAAATCTTGGTTGTCGAGGCGGTTTCGTCTTCCTGATAGCGCCGGTTCCATTTGTCAAGAGAGTCCTGACGTAGGATTCTCTTGACGAATGAGACAGGACACTGGTCATAGTCCGGCCTTTTCTTGAGCTTCAAGACGGCCTCCTTGGCGAGGCAATCCGCCCTCTCGTTCCCCTCTAGACCAACATGTGCCTTGATCCAATATAGAGTGACGCTCTTGCCCTGCTGCTTACAGCGACCAAGAGCATCTCTAGTTGCCACTGAGAGGGGATGAAGAGAGTGAGGATTGACTACGCTGAGAAGCGCCGCCCTGCTGTCACTTAACACCCCGAACGCGGCAACGTCATGCCGCTCTACCTCGCATACCACTTCACGCAACGCCAAGAGCTCAACCTGGTAGACGGTGCAGTACGCTGTGAGAGCAAACTTGCGGGCTTTTGTCTCGGACTGGCTGTTTCAGATAGAAACAGCAGCCCCAACTCGGCCCTCAATTTTGCTCCCGTCAGTATATATTCTGAGGTCGTGTGGTTGCACGTTATTAAATTGTTCCTCGTCTACCACGCTATTGAACTCCAGGTGGATGCGCTCCGCGGGATGCGGGGCTGCCAAAACGGGTGCCATCCGCTCGATCTCCCTGTCCCCTAGCCACTGCTGGGACACTCCTCTCTTGACCTCATACCATGAGGCCACCTCCTGTACGCGGAGGTCCAGAGGGAGTATCCCAGCCAGTAGCAATGCCGAGTTCAGGGAGACCGTGGCGCTATTTAGCGCATGCCTCGAAAGCGGCCAGTTTCCAAAGGCGTGGAAGACGGGGAAACTGGTCCTTATCCGGAAGGCGGGGTGGCCGGCGGATCAGCCATCCGGTTACCGGCCGATCGTGTTGCTCGATGAGGTGTGCAAGCTCTTTGAGCGGATTATTTCAGAGAGCCTCGTCGAGCATCTCACGAACGTGGGGCCAGATCTGGCGGATAACCAGTTAGTTTTCCGCCGGGGGCGCTCCACCGTGGAAGCGATCATGCGCGTTAGGCGCCTGGCGGAGGAAGTATTCAAGGGCCATAGTTTACCCGAGCTGGCTAGGGCCAGGGCGGCGAGAAGTGTCGCGTGGTGTTCCACAGGGGTTGGTCCTAGGGCCACTCCTCTGGAACATCGGATACGACTGGGTGCTGCGCGGTTCGTTGCTCGAGGGTGTCAGCATAACTTGTTATGCTGACGACACCCTCGTGATGGCGCGGGGAGCAACGTACCGAAGCGCGGCACTAAAGGCCACGGCAGGGGTTGCTCAAGTCGTGGGTCGAATACGGTGGCTGGGACTCGAGATGGCTCTCCACAAATCCGAGGCTATGTGTTTTCACGGGCCTCGGAGGGGGCCACCTGCGGGAGCCAGCATAACCGTAGGGGGCGTAAGCATCGGCATCGAGCCCACGATGAAGTACCTTGGGCTCGTACTCGATAGCTGATGGGACTTCGGACCTCATCTCCGTTGTTCATCAGCATCTCAAAACGTTAAGGGACCAAACGCCCCCACTAGGAGACTGTACCTGGGGATCGTGCGAAGCATGGCCCTGTACGGGGCCTCCGTATGGGCAGAGACTCTGGCGGCCCGCAACGTGGCTGTTCTAAACAGCCCGTTAAAGGCGATGGCCGTCAGAGTCATCAGGGGGTATCGCACGATCTCCGTCGAGGCAGCATGTCTCCTAGCCGGGACCCCTCCATGGGACCTGGAAGCGAGAGCCCTTACGTCATTGTACCAATGGCGCAAGGAGGCGCTGGAGCGGGGCCATAGGCTGGAGCGCCGAGAAATTAGGGCTCAGTGGTCTCAGCTCCGCCGGGAACTCATGGAGACATGGAGGGTGCGACTTGAGCAACCAAGGTGGGGGGACCAAATCTCTGTAGACCCACCTTTGGTCCGTTTGGAACGTGCGATTCTGAGAATATCGCTCCACTCTTTTTTTATACCGCCGAATCCGGTTTGCCCACACATAAACTTTTTGTTTCAGGTAGTCGATACGCTCTGTGACTCGTGCCAAAAATTCTCGAGACCAATGTCAGTCCCCGAGAACGCTCGACTCACAAAGCGCATCACTCTTGGGAGTGTATTGCCCGACCTGAAACAGACCGGAGTTTTTTTATGCGTTGGCAAACGTGGTAGGCGAGGTCTATTAACAGAAAGCATAGATCGATATTCCCGCATAGCACATTCCATAGCACTCCTTAATTGTTCGTTGTACTCGGTACTTACGTTTATAGCCCCGGTATCAATCACTTCTTAGCTACAAGTGCATTGTGAGATGGTCTCCGTGGCTGGTTGTCTCACAATTTGCGAAGAAGGTGTGGCACCCGGGCTACTTCTTACGTTAGAGCGTAACCTCTCAAGTACAGAGTCATCCAACAAATGATAACGTTGTATAGCCCGCACTTGATCCGATAGCCGTTGTGCCGATACGTTGACAGTTGGTTCGAGTACCTGAAACAAAGGCAGCATACGAACGCGGTATGCAGTGAGGTTGACTCCTCCCTCTGTAGCCACAAAATATGCCCGCATGACGTTTTCGTTCATTGAAGTACTCCATCGCATGCGGTGCACATCACCACCGGTAGCGGGGGCCCTAATCGAAGCCGGTGGGCGTCGGACCTCCAAGGGAGTCGGTGGCCGGCCTCTCCCCTGCCGACGTACAGGTGTTGGCGACGTCGGTGGAGCTTGAGCTCGACGTCACTGTCACACCAAGAGAACCGGCTGGTGGCTGTGGGACGGAGCTGAGCAACGAGTCCGGAGTTGTTGGGCGTGCTGCTGCTCTTGCCTTGGCTCTTGTAATTATATTTTCTTGTTATTATTGTGCATTTTCGATGCTTGCTGTGTGACAGATGTTAATTGTCATTTTAGGAAATGCTGTATTTTGTTGAATTAGTAGTTTAGTTTGCATTATTGTTAGATTTAGCATCTATTTAAATTTATTTTTATCTTCTGATGTATATATTGATAGTTTATTAATGTAAGATTTTTATATTCTTGTAGATGTTTGATACAAGTGTTCCCATTATGATTCTCTTTATTAAACTTTAAATACATATTAATTATATTTTTAATGATATAATTTTTATGATTATTATTACGCCTACTGGGCTTGCAATGGGGTAGTACTGTGAAACAATTGTCAAAAAAATAGATAAATTAAAGGTCTCGCGATTGAAAGGTTACCTGTCTCTAATCCAATTCAATAAACTGACGACACCGTCATGAATTTATTTATTAAAAAATACTCCTAGTTCATGTTTTTCATGTTAACTAGTCTGGCCATAAATACTGTTACATCAAAACTTTTCTTTCTTTTCCAACTTTTTTGTTATTTTGAATTTGGATGGTGGATGGTTTTCCAAATTCAAAATAACAAAAAAGTTATTTTAAAAACTTCTTTCGATTTCGCGCCATTTCACATATTTTTTCGTGTTCATTGTCGAATTACAATATAGAATGGGGTGTTAAATAAAATGGGATCGCAGTGATCGCCTTGCACAAAGTGGGTATGGAGCCGTCGGTCATATTCCAGACACTTTAAAAACTTGGTATCAGCCGAATGTTCGTATATCCTACTATCAATCAATCAATCATCAATAGATACAACAACACTACGTCTGTCGAAGACCAGAAAAGTTCGGGGCAGCCGCGTACTGTTAGAACTAAAAAGGCTATTGATGCTGTTAAAGCCAGAATTCGTCGAAACCCCATAAGGAAGCAAAAAATCTTAGCGCGAGAAATGAAGATTCCCGAGGACTTTGTCACGTATTATAAAACAAGACCTGAAGCTCGATGCTTATTGTCGATATACAGGACATGCCCTAAATCAATCTTTACGATTAAAGAGAGTGGATCGATCAAAGCGCCTTTTGTCGCGATTACAGGTGAAAGGTACAGAAATATCCTCTTTGCCGATGAAAAAAATTTCACGATTGAAGAAAACTACAATAAGAAAATGATAAAGTGTACGCTCACAGTTCTAAGGAAGCTGCTCAAGTGGTCGGAAAGGTACAACGTGGTCATCATCTTGCGTCAGTGATGGTTTGGTGGGACGTGTCTTATCAGGGAGTCACAAAGCTACATTTTTGTGAAAAAGGAGTGAAAACCTCAGCCAAATTGTATCAAGATACCGTCTTGGATCATGTTGTGAAACCACTCAGCAATACACTTTTTTAAAATATACCGTGAACTTTCCAGTAGGACTCTGCTCCTGGTCACAAGGCACGAACTACCCAAGCCTGGCTAGAAACCAACGTTCCGGACTTTATAAGAGCTGAAGACTGGCCCTCATCTAGCCCAGACCTCAACCCTTTAGACTACAAATATGATGGTCAGTTTTAGAGGACATGGCCGGCTCTAAACGACACGGCAACATTGAGTCTCTGAAAAAATCTTTGGAATAAGCAGTGGCAAAATTTCCTTTCGAAAAAGTGCGTTAATCCATAGATTCGTGGCCAAATTATATTTGAGTTGATTGAATGAAAGATAAAATGCGGTTTACGATTTATGTCGTTTTAAAAAAAAACTATGTACTAGATCTCGTTCAAACCAATTTTCGTTGGAAGTTTATATGGTAATGTAGGTACATCATATATTTTTTTTAGTTTTATCATTCTCTTATTTTAGAAGTTACAGGGGGGGGGGGGCACATTTTACCACTTTGGATGTGTCTCTCGCGAAAACTATTCAGTTTAGAAAAAAGTGATCTTAGAAACCTCAATATCATTTTTGAAGACCTATCCACAGATATCACACACGTATGGGTTTGACGAAAAAAAAGTTTGGAGTTTTAGTTATAAGTATGGGGACCCCCAAAATTTTATGTTTTTTTTTATTTTTGCGTTAAAATCTTAATGCGGTTCACAGAATACATCTACTTACCAAGTTTCAATAGCATAGTTCTTATAGTTTCGGAAAAAAGTGGCTGTGACATACGGACGGACAGACAGACAGACATGACGAATCTATAAGGGTTCCGTTTTTTGCCATTTGGCAACGGAACCCTAAAAATGGCTGGAAAAACTAGGTATAATAATGTTCATTCTGTGTCAGTATAAGTCGTAAAATGAATTGGAAAGGAATATTTAAAAACTATTTTGAAGTTTCTAGGTAAACAGGAAATGTAACAAGTCAAAATATTTTTTGATAAGAGACAAGAAGACAGTGGAAATCAAGCCTTTCGCAAAAGACCCTCAAAACAGACAATATCTATAAAATAGCTTGAATTAATTAAAAATGTCGTCTGAAAATAATGATGAATTATTTGCTCCAACTACCATTATAAATTAAGTGTTCTGAATTTGGTGACAAAGCTGAACACAGCGCTACTGCACTATTTTAAAGTCAATAGTTTTATAACAAGTGCAACTAGATCACGTATTGCTACGAGTCTCTGTGAATAATATCTATTCTAGATAAGAATTGATTAAGTATTCAATATAGTGACCGCCATACAGAGACGACACAGCCAGGGGCCCTGGCTACGCTCATGTCGGTCGCTATATTAAGGGGGTTAAAACCCAAAATTCAAAATATTATCTATAAATCAACCTGAAGACCAAGAAAAAAATGAAGAATAATATCTTTCATGCGCATTTTTTTTTCTTAAACTTCCCTCAATACTAAAATCTACGCCCATGACCGATCGAACATTTTTAACCAAAATGTCAATATGTAGAGCACTTTAAATAAAGAATATTTAATGAGGTATATTTTCTCTTAAAACCTGCCGCAATTACCTTGATAAATATGCTGCAGTATGAACCCTTCAATTAAAAAGTACAGGTTATGCCAGTAATCGTGGGTGCATGCTTTTTCTCACCAATATAATTTGGCTATATTTATTACGAAAGTTCCTTTGTAACGTGTCACGGGCAGATAGCAACCCACATACCCACCGCTTTTGTATAAAATTATGAAGATTAACCAAAAATAACTTGAGACGATGTATTATTTATTTATTTTTATCTTTTTTTTTTTTTTTTTTTTCGTGCGGAAATCCCCTCGGGTACCCCCCCGCCGGCCAGCGGGGGCGGTTATGTCGGGCTTGAACCGACTAAAACCGCACGCCGTCTTGGGTCTGCAGACGCCGGGGTGTTAGGTTGCCCATAGAGCATATCCCTCGCACCCCGACTGACCCTGGGCCATCTCCGGTTTCGAGATGGCCCCCTCGGGTTTGGGAACCACGGTGTCCCCGTCTTGCCCCGGTTTAGGGGAGGGGCGCTAGTCGCCCCACCGTCCCGGCCTGCTTCTGCTGGGGTGACAGGCGGCCTCACCTGCCACCCCCAGGCCTGCGCTCATGGAGGACGGAGGTCGTTAAGCGACCTCCGGCGCCTGAGTCGCCTGCGACGCGAGGCGAGCATGTTGCGGGCTCGGCGGGCCGGGAGGGTTCTGAACCTCTCCCGGGCGCGCTCCGCCATCTCCTTCGCGAGCATCACATGCTCGCATAAGGAGGTGGCGGCGGCCCACGCGCTCGCGCTCCGCACCATTGCCGCAATGATGCTGCCGAGCGAGAGGACTCCCACCCCGATGGCTGCCACGAGGTCACGCCTCGGCACCTCCCACGCCGGGCAGTCCGCCAGCGTGTGCAGCCCTGAGTCCTCGCTCGCGTCACAGTGATGGCTTCCGTGTCGCCTCTCTAGCCAATCCTCCATGATGGGCCTTACCGCCGCTATTGCGGCGTGCCCTGCGCTTGGTCGCCCAAGTCGTTCCTTCCACTCCACCACGATGGCCTGGCGGAGCTGGGACTGTACGGCCTCGATTTCTCGATGCTCGGGGTTCAGTCCCTGCTCCCGCGCCTCCTTTCGCCACTGGTACAGTTGCGAAAGGGCTCTCGCCTCCAGGTCCCATGGCGGAGTTCCGGCAAGGAGACTCGCCGCCTCGAAGGAGATCGTGCGGTACCCGCGGATGACCCTGATGGCCATCACTCGCTGCGGAGCGCGCAGCATCCGCACACTTCCGGCCTTCAGGGCCTCCGCCCATATTGGGCACCCATACAGGGCCAAGGACCGCACGATCCCCGCGTAGAGTCTCCTGCAGGAGTCATCGGGCCCCTTCATGTTGGGCAGCAGCCGCGCCAGAGCGAGAGCTGTGCCCTTCAGTTTGGAGGCCAGACTTCGGATGTGCTCTCCGAAGTCCCATCGGCCGTCGAGCACGAGCCCCAAATATTTCATTTGGGGCTTGATGCCGATGCGATTACCTCCCACGATGAGACTGGATCCCTCAGGTGGCTTGCTCCTAGGCCCATGAAAGAACAGGGCCTCGGTTTTATGCAAAGCCACCTCGAGACCCAGCCGCCGGATCCGCTCCACGACTTGGGCAACCGCGGTCGTGGCCTTCAGGGTCGCTTCGCGGTACGTCGCTCCGCACGCCGTCACGAGCGTGTCGTCCGCGTAACACGTGACGGCGGCACCGTCTGCGAGCTCACCGCGAAGCACCCAGTCGTATCCGATGTTCCACAGGAGCGGCCCCAGGACCGATCCCTGCGGAACACCGCACGACACGCCGACCGACGCACGGCCGAGACCGGTCACGGTTGGGTAGAAGACGGCTCTCTCCGTCAAATACGCCCCGACTATGCGGCGGAGGTAGAGAGGCACTTCGTGATACACGAGCGCCTCCCTAGTGCAACTCCAGGGCAAGGTGTTGAACGCGTTGGCGATGTCCAGGGACACCGCCAACATCACCTCACCCCGGGCTACTGCATCCTCCGCCAGAGCCCTCACGCGCATGATGGCATCCATGGTGGAGCGCCTCTGGCGGAAGCCATATTGGCCATCCGCCAGGTCCGGCCCCACTCTTGAGAGGTGCTCGAAGAGGCGCTTCGCAATTACTCTTTCAAAGAGCTTGCACACCTCGTCGAGCAACACTATGGGCCGGTAGGCGGACGGTGAGTCCGCCGGGCGCCCCTCCTTTCGGATGAGGACCAGTTTCTCCGTCTTCCACAATTTCGGAAACTGGCCCCGCTCCAAACATGCGCTGAGAAGCCCTCTCAGTCGGGGCTCGAGAGCGTCGTCGACTAGAGCTAGGACCCACGCCCGGCCTGGAATGCCGTCGGGTCCCGGGGCGGTGCGTTTGGCTTTCAGCCTTCTCATCGCCAGCTGTAGTTCTACCCAAGTGACCTCGGGCACGTCGTCGTCATCTACGTCGGGCACCATTGGCAACCGAGGCGGAGTCATCTGCGGTGGAACATGTTCCACCGCCCGCGCTGGGAACAGGGAGCTAACAACTCCTCCGAGCAGCTCCGGCTGGAGACACTGGGTCAACGGCGGGGCCTTGGGGCGCAGTTTTCCCCTCCCGCTGGGCCGCCCTCAAGGGTCCCGCTCCAGCGTCTCCAGCAGTTCGCAGCGGGCCTCCTTTTTGGCCCGCCTTATCTCTGCTCGGAGGGCACCTCTGGCCTCCCTGTATCCCTCGTACAACTCCGCCTCTCGGGCCTCCGCATCTGCGGGGCGGCGACGCCTCCTACGGAATCGGGCCCACCGGCGGTGCGTGATCACGCAGGCCCGTCTGAGCCTCGCGATCTCTGACGACCACCAGTAGACCTGACCCCTTGGATTATAGGGCGGAGCCCTAGGCATCGCCGCGTCGCAGACACGGGTCATGGCCTCCCAGAACCACTCCCCCTCATCGTCTACGTTGAAACATACAGTATCTTACAACTAATTTGGCAACTGCTAATACAACTGCAAACCATTTATGAGTTTTCGCATGTGCATATTTAGTGCTTGCTTGTAATAAAATATATTTAATATTTGTTTTTGAAACATTTATATATATAAAAAAAAACAAAAATACTGTCAAAGAACCGATTCAAACCACTTCTTAGAGATAAAGCGACTATAGGAGCATGGACTTGTGCTAAACAGATCTAATTCCGGATGGTTTCCCAATTTATTAGTACAGTCTGCTCTTAAAAGAAATGAGCCATTTCGGTAATTAGTGGTACCTCGTGGGACGTGAAGCGGAATTTGTAACCTAACAGATCTAGTAGAAATGAAATTAACCGTATATGTATAGAACTAATATTTAGGTTGATTTGCATTTCATTGATACTGTGGCATAAGTTTACACCTAACATAAGCATATTTGAGTGCGATCATGGGGCCAATGGCTCGATTCGCGTATTTATTTTTTTAGTATTTTTAGGCTTTTCTGTTTCCAGTTACTACCCGAAGTTTAAATATTTGTTATAATAATATATAATAGTTGACTAAGGCATCCGAATTGCGAATAAAACGTAGCGGGTTCGAACCATAATCATTACACTACCGATATGAGCCCATTCCTAACACAAACAATTCAGCTTAGCTGAAGGGGATGGCGAGAATACGACGTAATTTCAGTTACTATTATTCTTTGAACATAAAAAGCTATGTAACTAAATCTTGTGTTAAGATGGAAGTACCTTAAAGTCGTTACCTTAGTCCTGACTATGTCTTCGAAGGTAGATGACTGATTGCGAAGTCACATGTGCAAGAGAGACGTTCCTGACTGTGTTCACTTATAGCCAGTTATCTGAAATAAGTGGTCTTAAATTTTATACTGAGTTGTCTGGACAGAAAAGACAGGTAGCCCGTGTAACATGTGATGTGAACTTCAACTTGTTTAGCTTTCAGGCGTTTACAAGGAATAATGTTAGTTAAAGTCAAAAGCATATTAAAAGTTTGTTTAAAAGCAAAAGAACGTAGAAAGACTTTTGACTTTTGTACTGTATCAACTAAAAAAATAGAATGTTCAAAGAATCTATTGGATACAAAATGTTGAATAAGAATATTTACGATATAATATATATACATTTAACTTACATCAGAAGCTCTACCTGTGTGGAATACTGATCCCGTGCCCGCAACTCACAGGAATTACAAACGATTGATAGGTATGTCACGAGGGGGTCGGGGTATGGCGGGCCTGCAAGGCCCGCGGGGGGGCGTGGTCACTCCAGGTACCCCTCTGCTGTTATCAGAGGGGACACTGCGAATGGCCCAGGGTCAGTCGGAGTGCGAGGGATATGCTCTATGAGTAACCTTACACCTGTAGAACCTGTAGACCCGAGACGGCGTGCGGTTTTAGTCGGTTCACGCCCGACAAAACCGCCCCCGCTAGCCGGCGGGGGGGTATCCGAAGGGATTTCCACACAAAAAAAAAGGTATGTCAAACGCTCCCGAGGGGGCCATCTCAAAACCGGAGAAGGCCCAGGGTCAGTCGGAGTGCGAGGGAAATGTCTTATGGGCTCACCTTACACCCCGGCGTCTGAAGACTCGAGACGGCGCGGTGTGCGGTTTTAGTCGGTTCAAACCCAATATAACCTCCAAAAAAAGGAAATAAATACGTAAATAATAGATATGTGAAACGCTATTAGGTTACATTGTAAAGTAATATATATATATATATAATAAATGTATTATAAAGTAAGGTTATTCAAATTTTCTGCAAAAACAAACAACAAAAAAGAATTACCAATAATCATCCAGCAGTTCATGCGTGATGCCGTGACCAAAGGAAACAGAGATTAATTCTGATATATAAATATAGATGTGTTTAAAAATTATGTTATAATTAATTCACTATTTTAATTGAACCGAGAAAAACATTTTGGTTTATATTTTAAATACTAGTAGATCTGGTTATTATTTTGCTTCTATCGCCGAATACATCCGCAGATTTTTTCTGCCCTGTCAATCCGGTCTAAGTTTAGCATAATAACAAAACAAAAAAAACAAAAGACAAGTCCTTAAATCAATAAAGAACTTCATTAAGAATAATAAAGCGAGCTCTTGCTCATTGATTCAAATTGCCAAGAGCGCGACACGTAGCACCGTTATCTTCGTCGTTCACGGTTTAATTGGCGGACATGTCCTGTTGTATTTTTCGTCATCGATTCCGATGGCCTGGGACCGGCCTAACATTTGCTAACCCAATTTACTAACAACTGGACACATCGTAAATGTGAGTGGTACACAATTGTGTGGTCTATAAACATTGGTAGTTGGAGCGCACTAAATCTTTTAGTACCAATCTATGTTAATCGCTGGGCCATTAACAACGATGCATCGATAATGGTCAATCCTGGGACACGGCGTGCTCAAGGCCGCGATCAGTGAAAGGATTCGTCGCGAATCCGGATCATCCTGAAATCCGTGAAGTGAGCCTACACGCCGCACTGCGCGGATTCGATTGTGTGTCCACGATTCACGCTCGCCGCAATGAGGCCGACCACTAGCTTGAGCTAATTTATAACCAAATAGCAGCGATACGCTGTAAATAGTATTATTAATTCCCCCGTCAGCAAAGAGTCCAACTAAAGTAAGTTAGTACTGTTTTGCAATCTTAAGCAATTGCACAGAGATTTAAGATTGCGGTAGCAAATTTAATATCTTAAATAAATAAAATAATAAGTAAATAAAATACAAAAATACAATACATAATAAAAAAATCAGTTATTGGATCAATGAAATAACTATTTAGGGATAGCTGTGACTAAAATGCTTAAATTGCAATAGGTTTAATGTTACTATTTATAGGAAAGTTTAGGTAATTATTAGGTAATTGACGTAAAACTTTTATAGATTTTATAGTTTACTATAAAATCTGTGTTTATAGCTTGATATATAAAATCATCTAATAATATTATTTATAAATCATTAGTTTTACACTTTGCTTTACAATTTTATGAACATTTTAGTGCCTAGTATTTTTATGCTTCTCATGCAAACTTGATATTTGCATCATGATGAATTATGAGGCATATACTAAGAACGTTCTAGGGATAAAAATATATAGCCTATATCTTATTCTAGACTACAATCCATCCCTGTACTAGTTGCAGCCAGATTCGTTCATACGTTTGAGCGTGATTGAGTGACAAACATCCAAATGTCTTCACAAACTTTCACATTTATAATATTAAGTTTATTAAATTTAAGTATGAAAGTAGGTGATACATGGTAAATTTTTATCTTTTTTAATCCCGTGGACAGAGTTAAAACCTTACACGGAGTACATGTTATAAATCAGGATTCAAGTCAAATCAAGGCATTATGAAAGTTATATAACCGCCGGCGTGCGTGCCTGCCTCTTAAACAATATCAAATTACTTCAACCGTACATCTCTTCCTTCCTTCAACGAAAATAAATAGTAAGAACGCCTTCCACATCAATAAAAAGTTTACGAATTGATCAATCATGATCCATATCAAAATATTACATAAGGTATTTTTAGGGTTCCGTTGCCAAATGGCAAAAAACGGAACTTATACTTCGTACTTATAGATTCGTCATGTCTGTCTGTCTGTCCGTCCGTATGTCACAGCCACTTTTTTCCGAAACTATAAGAACTATGCTGTTGAAACTTGGTAAGTAGATATATTCTGTGAACCGCATTAAGGGTTTCACACAAAAATAGAAAAAGAAACAATGAGTTTTGGGGCCCCCATACTTAGAACTGAAATTCATTTTTTTTTTCATCAAACCCATACGTGTATCTATGGAATCTATCAAAAATGATATTGAGGTTTCTAATATCACTGTCCTAAACTGAATAGATTGCGCGAGAGACACTTCCAAAGTGGTAAAATGTGTCCTCCTCTCCCCCCCCGGAACTTCTAAAATAAGAGAATGATAAAAATAAAAAAAATATATGATATACATTACCATATAAACTTCCACCGAAAAATGGCTTGAACGAGATCTAGTAAGTAGTTTTCTTTTAATACGTCATAAATCGTAAACCGCAATTTACCTTTCATTTCAATCAACTCAAAGATAAAAATTTTACTTGCTGCTACGGAACCCTTCATGGGCGGGCCCGACTCGCACATGGCCGGTTTTTTTCCTTCTAATATATATATAATTATATCTAACTAAATAAACTAACTAAATTATATCTAACATATAATAACTTTGATCCTAAGTACGATGTCCCACGCCTCAGCATGGGCGGGATAGACATGTCCGACCACATCAAAATCCTAGGGCTCACCATCGACCACAAAGTCACATTTACAACACATGTCACAAACGTATGCAGAAAGGCGATCGGCATCTACCACAAACTCGCGAGGATGGCTCAGATCAGCTGGGGATTACATCCTGAGGTGATCCGGACCATCTATAACGCGGCTGTGGAGCTGACGATTCTGTATGCAGCTAGCAGTTGGTGCGCGGCGGTGGACAAGCTTGGTGTCAGAAAGCCGCTGAACGTGGTGCAGCGCGGATTCACCCAAAAGCTGACCAAGAGTTACCGGACAGTCTCCCTGCACTCAGGGCTGATCCTGGCTGACATGCTCCCTCTGGACCTCAGAGTTCGTGAGGTGGCCTCGTTGTACGAGGCCAAGAGAGGAGTGTTCCAGTCATGGTTGGGAGACAGGGAGATTGAACGGATGGCTTCAGCTAAAGAGGAGCCTCACCCCGCGGAGCATATGAACCTGGAGTTCTTAAGCCTGGTAGACGAGGATCAATATCAACGCACTAACACTATCGAGACGAGCATATTTACGGACGGGAGCAAGATTGAGGGTCGCGTCGGCGCCGCGTTATCCATCTGGAATAACGGGGCCGAAACGGGTCCCGGTTTCAAACTTGCTCTCTCGCCGCACTGTACCGTCTACCAGGCCGAGCTCCTGGTCATATGCAAAGCTACCAGTGAGGTCCTCAGGCGTGGCACGGCCACGTTCGGCATCCTCAGCGACAGCAGAGCCGCTCTCCTGACGGTCATAAACCGTCATGCCCTCCACCCTTGACTTGACTCAGGGCAAGGAAATTTCCTTATTCTGGGTCAAGGCCCACGCGGAGTTGGAGGGCAACGAACGAGCCGACCAGCTGGCTAAGGAGACGGCTCTATTGTCGAAGAGTGCTGCACTCTACAGTCTGTGCCCGGTTTCATTTGTCAAGCGTGGCCTGCGGCAGATCACGCTTGACGAATGGAACGAAAGGTACAGGATGGGTGACACAGCTTCTGGCACCAAGCTCTTCTTCCCATACGCTGTGGTGGCATACAGAACCGTCCGCAAGATGGAGGTCGCCAGCACAACAACCCAGTTGTTGACGGGGCATGGTGGGTTCTCCGAATACTTGACCCGGTTGAAGTGTAGGGAGGACCCATCATGCGCCTGTGAACCGGGGGTCGAGGAGACAGTCGCACATTTGATCGTGGACTGTCCAATCTACGCAGGAGTCAGATATAACATTGAGAGAAAATTTAACCTAAAGATCGAGAAAGCTAATCTTCCATTACTAATAGGCAAACATACAGAGGAGTTTCTCAAATTCGCAGAATATATAATAATTAGAGTAAACAGTAAAAATAGCACATAATAACCTCTGGCAGGCATAATTGTATGCCTGGCCAGAAGGTTAAACCTTTTGTCTATTAATAAGAAAACTAAACTATGTAAATACTATTAGAATAAGAAATTGTTTGTATTAGCGATAAGTAAAACCAGTGTACATTAGCAGAAATAACAATATAAATGTAACAGATTAAATTGTAAATAAGGTAGTAATAATAAACAGCAATAAAGAAATAGAGTAGTTGTAAGAAAAGTTATGAAAATAAAGAAAACAATAAAAATATAGTCCCCCTACCCTACCCCATATCCCAATAGTATGAAAGGAATGGAATGAAAGTACGAGAGGAATAAAAGCGAGAACTAGTATGGTAATAGAGGACAGGAATGAAAGCGTGATTTACATTAAGTTAAGATTAGATAAAGAGAAATTAACCCTGAGTGGGTTTTCTAAATAAAAGTATATAGACTAGGTAATATAAATATTTTGCTCCATCCGCCATCGGTCTTTTGCAGATGTGTCCAGCCTGTTGCGTCTTCAACTTACTTATTCTGCGAGCTATGTCGGTAACTTTAGTTCTTTGTTGGATAACCTTATAACGATTCATCCATAATTCAAACAATATCTCCAAAAATATAAATAAATATTACAGGGTCTATTATTTCAACCAAACTCCTGCATCAATCAACCATGTCACATCACATCATATTGCATCGCATCGCATGGTTGATCATTTATCAACCCCGTCACAACACGTGATGTCGTATCGCATTCAGAAAATGAGCGAGTATCTACCTAGTTACCGAAACCACCAGTATTCCCGTAAACCCCTCCAGCCATCATCCATCCTGCTCATTACTTCAATTTTTATCCACTTAGTCTAATCCTATTCTTCTCTTTATGTAGAGCGGCCCGCAGACGTCTATGGACAAATCAAACCAGAATGCACAGGCAATTAGCGCCGTGTTCATGAACTCTTTCATTCAAATTTTCACCCAACGACTAACAGTAATTTATTTGACCAAAGCGAAGTGCGACGCCATACATTTCATTTCCACTTCAATCGAGCACCAATGGAACTTAACTGGACTCGACTGTCAGGCACGCAACTGTTTGCTACTTATTATTTGTATCATATTTGCTTCAGCTGTTAGATCTGTAGATCTGCAAGTTTCATTGTAACTTTCTTCAAACGTTTCGTTTCGTTTCTTGTGTCGTTCCTCATATCGTTACTCGTTTCGTTTCTCGATTTTTTCCATTTCGTTTCTCGTTTTATTCTCGTTCCTTCTCGTTTCGCTTCTTGTTTCGTTTCTCGTTTCGTTCCTCGTTACGTTTCTTGTTTCGTTTCTCGTTTCATTTCTTTTAATTTCGTTTCGCCTCGCTTCACTTCTTCTCACCTCGGTTTGCTCCATTGTATTCTATTCCGTTCCGATTCGTTTCGTTTCGTCTTTGTTTTATATTGTTTTGTTGTCATATCTACTCCGCCGGTGCTTCATGTGCAATGATGACAATGAAATGTTCGAAGCCCTTTCATCTTTTCCCCCACAGTTTACTAATAGGCCTCATTTTCACTTTTATTACTTGTCTTACCAAGCACCCGGATATTTCCCATCTAGTTATGAAACATCCGCTCTAAGATTAACTTCTCATTTAATAAAATAAATGATGAACTTCACGACACTTTTCAAATGAGCCCAAACATAACGGGTTTATCTTATCTAGTTCAGAATATCCTATGACCACCTACCGTCTCCATCTTTAGACCCTGGATCTCATGTAGCATCAGAGTATTTACCAAGACAAAACAAATCGCTCCAAACTCGATTCGTTTATCTTGTTTAGTTCAGGAGTTCCTATGGACACCTTCCATCTCCATTAGACCAGCTTCATAGTGCCATATTATCGCATTGTCACCGAAGATACGCAAGTATACCAAATTGGAGTCCAATATTACCTCAGAAAGTGGTTCTAATTGGGCTTCCAAGATTTGACCCATAGTAACAAACTAATGAACTAACAAACTCACAGAGCAAGTTAAATAAAGCCTTATAAATAATCTAACGTCTATCCTTGACCGCTCATTAAACTTTTCATCTGGTTTCATTGTAAATACAAACTGAGCAACAAAACATCCAGTTTGGTATTTCATAGATATAATAATTGTATAAGTTTAGTAGGTACCTCCTCCTCATCATCATCTTCCTGCCTTCATATAATAAAAATACATACAAAACGTGTCAAAAGAACAGACAGACAGTACGAAAGTAACTCATCCCTCGTTAAAATATCATGGCTCTCATCCCATATCCATTTAATATTTGCAGTCATCTCAGCATTCACTCCCTTCCAGGTTATATATTAACATTTTTCACACAGTTCATCCGTCCGGCGTTAGAGATAGGTGCCTACTAGAAGTAATTCTCAAATTACTTTTTCTTAGTTGTTACTTTTGTATTTTATTTTACATATTAATCTGTCTTACATAAGTATTGTTAAGTTTGTTATTGTTGCATAAGGCCTAGTGACTTGTAACACATGTCTTTTAGACCCATAACATGCACCAGTATACAGTGTGGTTTTTATATCAGTTAAGATCAGGCCTTTGTATCGCTGTCATACTTGTATACACATTATGAGAGAAATAAATAAATATTATTATCAAAGGAATAAATTCAATGTTTACAACAACTGCTATACAAAAAAGTGTATTTCAATTAAATTCAATCTCGGGCCTATTGTTTTGTAATCCCCATTTCTATTTTATTAAGTTATTTACCAGTAATCACAGACAAGAACCACAATATCGTATGATATAAGTTTTCAAAACTTCAACAAGCCCGTCCAGACAACCGAAGCCACACCCGACACCGATTTACCAAACAATCACAATTACAGATCAGAACGAATCAAAACAAAGAGATCAATTATTTTTTAGTTTAGGTTTTTAGGTTAGGAGAATATTAATAATTTCGGTTACTAATATTCTTTAAAAAATATATATTTTTCTAACCCAATGTATTAATTGTACGAGTTATTACTTATTCTTACGTATGAAATATAGGTTAAGATGGCTATGAAATGAGACAAATTAAAACATTACTCACAGACTCGTCGCCAATGTAGTGCATAGGTACTTGTCTCACAATTAGTATTGAAATATCAGCTCCCTGCGTCAAATACCGCTCGCCTGTCCATAGAATGACACCTGTCACTCAGGTGACGTGCGGTATGTTAAGTGATACGACAGATGTCGACTGAGACGACCGATGTCGCGTCCACTACACTTTACAACATAAATGTAGGAATATAGAGCAATTTTACAAAATAACTATGTATGATTGATGAATATTAATAATTTCTGTATAAAAAGTAATGACATCCCATCAAAAACAAATGTGAAATGAGAGCCAAGATGCGTTGATGATGACTTCGCCGACAAATTAATTGAGATCTATATAGGTACCAAGTTCTGTGTAGAAAATACTAAAATTCTTTTAGTTACAAGAACCTAAAGCATTCTAAAATGAATTGATGTAACACAACAATGTCTTGTTTCTTAGTGCTACCACAATATTTTTTATACTACACCCACTCGGAAAGTGTCTTATTACTCGTTCATAAACGTGTTACAAAGTTCGTAATTTCTCCCTTAAAAATGTGCGGCGGGAAAAGTTATATGGAATTTTATTACTGCCCTCCGAAGCAGGGCAGGAATGTTGTATGAAAATCCATTACTGCCCGGCTTGCTTTCTTTTGTTTTTTAGCAGCGAACATAAAAAAAATACAAACGTCAAACCTCAAAAAGGTTTTATATGAAATAATTAGAAAAAGAGGCGGGAAACATACAAACCTCAAATCTCAAAAAGGTTTTATATCAAATAATTAGAGAAAACAGGCAGATTTTTCTTTTGTTGTCTATTTTTAATGAAATGAGGATGGCAACTTTATTCTGCAATGCAAAAAAAAGCGCGGCAATTTATTTCGTTGCGTTAAATTTTGTTTTTAACTAAATTGATGATTTAACAGTACCTAGCTTTTAATTTTCTAAATAATTTTCCAAAATGTCATCTGATAGTGAAAGTGACGATTTTGTAATGATGACGCCACCAGAAATAAAAAATTCAGCCCAAGAAGTCATAAATAACTTACTTCCTGAGAAGTCTCGAGCCAAATACGACAAAATTTATAATGATTTTATATTGTGAAAAAGTAGCAAAAATGCACAATCGTTCTCAGAAAACGTCCTACTATCATATTTTAGCGAAAAAGCGCATAAATATAAGCCAAGTACCTTGTGGTCCACATATTCTATGCTGAAAAGCTCTTTGTCAGTGAAAAACAATGTAAATATTAAAGAATATGCTAAACTAACAGCGTTTTTGAAGCGGAAAACAGAAGGATTTCGCAGTAAAAAATCCAAAGTATTGACTACGAAAGATGTCTTTGATTTCTTACAAAATGCTCCAGACAACAATTATTTACTAATGAAGGTAACTATTGAACATTATCATTGTACCTAATTGTTATACTTTTTTTACGGAACTATCATAGCAACTTATGATTTTTATTTATTTACAGGTAATTTTAATTCTGGGCATAAATGGTGCCTGTCGTTCTCAAGACCTTTTGGATTTAACTACTGACGACATAGAGATCCGTGAAGATATAGCCATAGTCAAGCTTCCCCGAACAAAAACTAAAATAGAGAGGAGTTTTGTTGTAACCGACACATTCTTCCATATTTTGAAAAGATATATGGATCTTCGTCCGAGTAATATGAACTCCAAGCGCGTTTTGGTACAATTTAAAAACAATAAATGCGTCAGGAAAGTGATCGGAAAGAACAAATTAAGTTCAGTACCGAAAGAAATGGCCTCATATTTAAAACTCGCAAACCCTGATCTCTACACTGGGCACTGTTTCAGACGGACTTCCGCAACCATCCTTGCAGATACAGGCACTGATTTAACTGCAATAAAACGACATGGTGGTTGGAAATCGTCCGCTGTCGCAGAAAGTTACATCGAAGATTCCATAGAAAATAAAAAACACATTAATAACCAAATATCAGGATCAATCAATTTACATAACAAAAAGTCCCCACAATCTTCAACGAGCACAGCGCCAACAGCCTTCCTGGAAGAATATGATTCTACTTAAACTAAAAACTAGCTCCTCCCACAAACACAAGTGTACCAACAGCAGAACCAAGTGTCCCAGTTTTATCTCAATCATCTCACACAAGTATTAGCCTTCCTGGAAAAAACGTCGCAATAAGTTTAAGCCATTGTAGCAATTTTAATATAAACTTTAATTAAAGAAATATTGTATTTTATTTTCCTCGTAGGTGTAGTATAAAGCACTATGTATCACTCGGGAGAAAGTTCTATTTCTGTTCTCGAGTTTCCTTTAAGCCCTCCGCTGCGCGTCGGGCTTAAACATACTCTCGAACAGAAATAGATCGTTTTCTCCCCTCGGTGTACAATGTACTATTACTTAATAGGTAATACTAATTCTTAAATTTTAACGGAAAATTATTTACAAAATGCAATTATTTCACTTGGTATGTACCTAAATTTCACTTGGTATGTACATAATTCAAGCTCAACATTTGACTTGGCTAGTTTACACGTTCAAACGAAATTATATTTGTGTAATAAACTTATCGGTAAATAAATTTTACCAGATTATCGAGAAGCAGTTCACGATGGTACTGTGAATTGTAATTATTTGTGGTTCGCTCTGTGTAAAACACGCTCCA
Organism: Cybosia mesomella; assembly: GCA_946251805.1. Lineage (NCBI taxonomy): Eukaryota > Metazoa > Arthropoda > Insecta > Lepidoptera > Erebidae > Cybosia > Cybosia mesomella. The sequence continues at coordinate 18,003,722 of OX276390.1, read as the reverse complement.
TATCGACACAGCACCGTGGAATATGCAAATGATGTTAAACTGCAACGTTACGAAACTGCTCCGACCAATAGACGTCATAATACCTATAAATAAGGACAAACTATTAATGGTGAAATAAATTGATGTTAGATCACGATTTGAAAATTATTAAGCTGATGTAGTCTGCATTATGGAAAGCGATCTGTGGGTCTGTAACGTAAATAGCATCGTTTTGTTCTACAGCTTTCTATAGCTACTATTGAAATATCGACTACTACAATTTAAGATTTACTGTAGGTACTCAATTTTTACATATTGCTATCGTTTTGAACAAAGTCTCACGACTTGGAAAATAAATTAATTGTCCCTACTTTAAGTTTTCAAGTTCCCTTAATGAATGTATTCAAGATTTTCTCATATTAAAAAGCATACAAGTGAATAAGTGGAAGTCAAATGGGACGAAATAGGCAATGCAATAGGTAGTCAGTAAATACGAGGTTTGTTCTGCATCACATAGACGCATTAAAATATGTTTATAATACAAGCTCAGCTCTCGAAAACAAATAAAACGGTTGCTTATTTCCACAAGTCATATTACTCCATGAATTTGTTCATACATTAAATATTTCGACAACTAGCCTTAAAATAACCAATCGTTATTCCCTATGAAAAATGAATATTTATCCAAAAGTAAAGCTAGAAGGCGCTGAAGCCGGAATAATGGAGTTCTTGTACATGACCTTGAATTATATTGATATTTATTGTGTAAGAATTTTTATAACCTTTATAGTCGTCATCGTCTATCATCACTAGCCATAACGATGCAAAAAGTACATACAGTTATATACTTTGCGACTATGCATACGCTACACCACGGCATATACCTCTTGATTCTTCTATCTATCTATTCTATCTTGACATTGGATAGTTATTTACTATCAAGTTTTTACGACGACAGATAGCTAAGAGTCTAGCTAAGTTTTTATTAAGCGAAGCTAAGTTTTTAGCTAATAAGCAAATAAATACTATTATAAATTCTGACATAATGGATAGCGGTATCCAAAAAAAAAAAAACTTGACAGCAGATAAAAAATCTAGCGACATTTTTTACTGTATATCCGAAATTAACGGATATGGGCACGAGGCTTTTGAGGCTATTGAGCCGTCTTTTAGTAATCTTGATAAAAAAATCGGCCTGTTAATGTCCAAATCTAATTCAAATTGTAAAAATAAAGTATTTAACCTGATGCACCAAAATGTCGAAGGTCTGAAAAATGGTAAAGAATTGGAATTGGAGTTGCACATGACCTTGAATGATATTGATATTTTTTGTGTAACTGAACATTGGTTGACAGACCATCAGGTCATCTTCAACTTCAAAAATCACCAGGTGGCTAGCTCGTTCAGTAGAAAAAATTGCATACGTGGAGGCACCTTAATTATTATTAATAAGAACATTAAATTTAAAGAGCGTAAAGACCTAGTAAGCCTCTCTATTGAGCGAGTTATTAAGATAGCTGATATTGAGTTTGAGCACTTCATTGTATTAAGCGTGTACAGTCCCCCGGACGCGCCTTATGCAAGATTTGAAGAAACGATGGAAGAAGCGCTTTTTAAATGCCGTTGTTCTAAAAAGTCAATAATAGTTTGTGGAGACTTTAATGTTAATATATTAGATAACACTTTAGTGCCAGTAGAGAAAAACAAAATGTTGAATCTGTTCAAGTCCTTTAATCTTGGTAATGTACTTTTGGAACCTACTCGAATAACTGCCACAAGTGCAACATGTATTGATAATGATTTAGATCGGAAAAAGAGAACATCTAGGACGGGACTTGAACCCGCGACCAATCCCTTACAGGGGGAATGCTCTGACCAACTGAGCCACCTAAACGCGTCCCAGATATTCGAAATTCTCCGAAACATTAATACGTCTTAAGGCGTCCTAGATGTTCTCTTTTTCCGATCTAAATCTTTAGAAAAAAGTAAGCACACAAAATGCTTAAAAATTTAATTGAATGTATTGATAATATTTTCACGGACATTAAACCTATCAACAAATGTATTGTGGATGCTGTACACTCGGATCATCGTGGCTAATTTATAAAATGCTACAGAAATTATTATGAAGTAAGCAGAAAAGAAATTAAATTTGTACCGATAAACCAATATCGTTTAGATGTTTTCAAGGAAAATATAGTGAATAAACTACCTGATTTGCCCTTGTACACTAGTGTAGATAAGTCTTATGCAGACTTAATTAACCTGATCAATACTGAGTTTGGGAGAATTTTTACCCCAAAAACATTATCGATTGGCAGCCGTCCTGTTTTCAGTGACTGGGCAACACCAGTGATTTATAATAGCAGGAGGAGATTGTATGAATTGTATTCAAAAAATCATACAATTTCAACCCTTATGTCAAATTATGTCAAAAACTATTCTAAAATATTTAAGCGAGCCTGTTCCTTTGCTAAATCAAACTTTATAAAAAACAAAATATCAAATTCTGTTAATAAAATTAAGACTACCTGGAACATTATAAATTCCGAATGTGGTAAATCTCCAGCAGTTGTAATAGATTACCATTTAAAAATAGACGGTCGCCATGTCACAGAGGATCTGGAAGTTCCGACAGAGTTTGAACACTTTTTTTTTTCAAATATAGCTGTAGCCACTACCCGAACTCTTCAGTCGTCTTCCACTTCCGCAGAGTCATTGCTTATGGAATCAATTACTAAATGTGAGGATGCTTTCAGATTCTCAGTTGTTGATAGCAAGGACATCACAAAAGCGTTTAAATCCATTGATATTAAAAAGACCGCGGACCTATGGGGATTATTAGTCAAAACTGTTTCAAGCATCATTGATGTCATTGCTCCCCATCTAGCAACTGTGTTTAATGACTAAGTCACTAGCGGTATATTTCCTGATTTAATGAAACATTGTAAAGTCATACCTTTTTCAAGGCAGGCAGCGCCCCAGATCCCTCAAATTTCAGACCCATCTCTGCGTTGCCAACCTTGAGTAAAGTATTTGAGAAAATAATTCTTGACCAGATGCTAATCCATTTTAATAAATATAAATTATTTCATGATAAACAGTTTGGGACGATCAACGAAGGATGCTGGTATAGAGTTATTGAAATGTATTTACGAGGCCTGGGAGGATAAGCAGGATGCATTAGGTGTTTTCTGCGATCTATCCAGAGCCTTCGATTGCGTCCACCATGATACATTAGTCAGGAAATTAGATTATTACGGAATAAGGAACAAGGCTCTAGACCTTTTGACTTCTTATTTGAACAATAGAATTCAGAGGGTCGATGTGAACGGTACACGTTCGGTGGGATTTTTGATTTCGATGGGCGTTCCACAGGGCCACACAGGTTACTTGGACTATTTTTATTTTTAATTTATATAAATGACCTCCCTTACTACGTAAGGGATAAAAATAGTATTGTTTTGTTTGCTGATGATACTTCCTTAATATTTAAAATTGAAAGACGATTAGATAATTATGACGAAGTGAACAACGCAATCTCACGAATGGTTCATTGGTTTAATATAAATAATCTTCGCCTTAATTAAAACAAAACCAAATGTATTAAATTCACCTTACCTAATGTTACACAGGTGGAAACCAATGTACAACTTAATGGACAGTTGTTGAGCCTTGTGGAATCAACCGTGTTCTTAGGTTTAAGTATCGATGCTAAATTACAGTGGGGATCACATATTGAAAAAATAGCTAGTAGGTTAAGTTCTGCTTCCTACGCTGTGAAAAAGATTAGGACTTTAACAGACATGGATACCGCTAGAATAGTTTATTTCAGTTATTTCCATAGTATTATGAGCTACGGCATTCTCCTTTGGGGTAATGCCGCAGATTTAAATACAATCTTTGTACTGCAAAAGCGGGCGGTGCGGGCTGTTTATAAGTTGGGCCCAAGAGTCTCTCTCCGAGAAAAGTTCTAAGAAATAAACATTCTAACTGTAGTTTCCCAATATATTTTTGAAAATCTTATGTATGTTAGAAGAAACATTTCCAATTGTTTAAGGCTTTATGATATACATAACGTAAATACTAGACATAAAAACAATCTTGTGATTTGTAATAGTCGACTCTACTAGATTAGTAATTCCTTTCAGGGTAACTGTATACGCTTCTACAACAAGCTTCCTAGTGAAATGAAGAATCTACCTCTTCATAAATTTAAAAGCCAAATTAAAAGTAAACTCTGCCTTTTTGGCAAATAGACCAAAAAAGAACAGCCCGCTGAGTTTCTTGCCGGAGTCTTCTCAGGACAGGGCCGCGTTTCGAACCGGTGGTCTATTTGCCAAACATTAGATTAATTTTTTTTGACGTTTTGTAAGTTCCGTATTAATGGTCTATACAGAATAAATGGTTTTTGACTTTGACTTTGATTTCTTAAAGAAACAGGTACTTAGAACTGCCCCCGCTGGCCGGCTATCCGAAGGGATTTCCGCACGAAAAAAAAAGGCAGCACTGAATAAGATAAATGTAAGCTTCTTGACTCGCATTTCCTTCATTGACCTGAAGGTGCTGTCGAGCGAGAGGACTCCCACCCCGATAGTGGGTAGGTACCCGACGGAATTTCCGCACGGAAAGAAAAGGCGGAGGTGCGACATAACAGGATTTTCTGTTCGAATTTCAAATTGTTGAACTAGGGAAAACCTCTGCAGAAAATGAAGTTGAAACGAAATTATCTTGATATATACATTTTACCATAAAAATGTGAACATGATGAGCTTCCTGCAGATTATACATATAGAAATTCGTAGTGTAATGCTAGATGCGGTATGATATACTGTTCGACGATAACTGCCCCCGACGCCATATTGGTTAATTGCACTATAAATTTATTGAACTGAGATTTAACTGTCAATTAATTAGTGAATTCCAATAAAGGAAACCAAAACAAATTCATAATTCCTCCAAAACCGGGGCAAGACGGGGCACCGTAGTTCCCAAACCCGAGGGGGGCCGGGGAGGCCGATCTCGAAACCGGAGATGGCCCAGGGTCAGTCGGGGTGCGAGGGATATGCTTTATGGGCAACCTTACACCCCGGCGTCTGAAGACCTGAGACGGCGTGCGGTTTTAGTCGGTTCAAGCCCGACATAACCGCCCCCGCTGGCACGCGGGGGGGTATCCGAAGGGATTTCCGCACGATAAAAAAAAAAAAAAATCTTGACTTAGAAAATGCATGCAATAAAGACATTAATATATTTATGGTATACGTTATTGTGATCAGTGTGTGATACCTACTTTAATATCATAAAAATGTTTTTTAAGTACCATGGCACGTAACTAAATAGAGTACTATTTAATTGAATTAGGTGCACATAGTTTTAATTTGGCACATCGCGGTCGTCGTCGTTTGTGTAGAGCATTATTTCTATCATATATCGTATCATAGAGTAGTTAAAAACCGTTTGTGTTTATAAAGTAAAGTACTATAGCTTCAGTTTAAAAAAATCTAAAAATATATCAAGCTATAGATATGAGCTGTGCGATAGAGAGAACGCTTTACAAAACCGAAGAATACCAATCTTAGCCGGACTCTCGCTCTTCTTCCCGAGACGACGCGGCCGAGTACTGTACGTAGGTCCTACCTAGGTGGAGATGGGGCACATTAATGCACAAAAATGATATAATTTAATTCAATTGACCTCATTTTTAATGGGCGTAAAGCATCATATATTATTTGAAAATTTCTTTGGACGTATGCATTAACTAATATGTTAGTTATTATTTTGGATACGAAATATAGGCTAAAAGATATTAGATATAGAGATATACTGATTTTAATAAAAAAACGTCTTTTATCATAATGCCGCACTCGAGGGGTACTTTTGTTGATAAATTAAAAGCTAAATAAATGGTTGGACAAAGTATTTGATTTGCATTAGAGCAGATTGATATGTATCATTGCCACCTTATTGAAAAAATCGGCCAAGTGCGAGTCGGACTCGCCCATTAAGAGTTTCGTAGCAGCAAGTAACATAATAATGTGCTTTTTTAATTTTTATATTTAAGTTGATTGAATGAAAGGTAAATTGCAGTTTACGATTTATGACGTATTAAAAAAAACTACTTACTAGATCTCGTTCAAACCAATTATCGTTGGAAGTTTACATGGTAATGTACATCATATATTTTTTTGAGTTTTATCATTCTCTTATTTTAGAAGTTACAGGGGGGGGGGGACACATTTTACCACTTTGGAAGTGTCTCTCGCGCAAACTATTCAGTTTAGGAAAAAATGATATTAGTAACCTCAATATCATTTTTGAAGACCTATCCATAGATACCACACACGTATGAGTTTGATGAAAAAAAAAGTATGGGGACCCCCAAATTTTATTGTTTTTTTTTCTATTTTTGTATGAAAATCTTAATGCGGTTCACAGAATACATCTACTTATTAAGTTTCAACAACATAGTTCTTATAGTTTCGGAAAAAAGTGGCTTTGACATACGGACGGACAGACAGACAGACATGACGAATCTATAAGGGTTCCGTTTTTTGCCATTTGGCAACTAAACCCTAAAAAAAGTGCCCCAGTGGACTATTGTCACAAACAATTCATTTATTAAATTATTTATTATTATTATGCCTAAAAATATATTTAAAACACTTTTGAAATAAAATTCACTTACGTTTGGTAACATAAAATAACGAAAACAACTAATAAAACAGTGCTGAGACACGATCGTAATTCGGGTAACATTTTAATACATGGCAGCACAAACACGTTTATACCCGTTGAAGGCCAGCGGCGAACTGGCGGCGAGTGGTGTCAGAACTGTTATTCATAAGCATGTCCTTGAGAAATCAAGTTACGTCCCAGACTGCATAGCATTTTTGAGATTTGAAATATAATTACTGTATATAAGTAAATGTGTCCTGTGTATCTACGTGCCCCTTCTCCTCACCTGCATTAATTAAAATATACGATATACGATATGACCTATACTAACTGTAATATCGCTAGACCTGGGTAATGAAGCGATAATATCAAAAAGCGAATTTTATGGGTGAAATAAAAGAAGCTAATTTGTTTACACTTCATCGTACAGTGGTGCAAAACAAGAGTTCAACATGTCAAATGAAATCTTTTTTCACCAATTTTGTCTTTAAAAAATAATTGTAACGATATAAATATTCATTGAAATAACTGAAAAAATGTATAATGATAATCATTAAGACAAATTATAAAGACAGCTACCATCGAGAATCAGGAGTGTAAGTAAATAAAACGAAGTTGTTCCCATTTGAGATCGTTGCGTACCAGCCGATTTCCACCTTCTTCAGGGTAGTTGTAAAATAGTCGTACAGAATAAAATTTCTTCTGATTACGTAAAATTACTTGCGAATACGTTTCTCATATTTTACAGCCGGGACGCGTCTTTGGCGCGTCTTTACCATACGTTCGGTCATTGCATCGCGCCCCTAAGCGGTTATTGTCATTAATTAAATAATAATAAAAAGAACTGAAAAAAATAGGAGTGACAGATTGATACTAGTAGAAGCCAAAATCAAATAACAATGAAAAGGACGTAACTGGTGCTTACCGCACACGCTTATTGCCCGGGACCAGCGATATGCAGGTAAACGTTTCAAGCCTTAAGTGTGTTCTTAGAGACAATTTCGAGTTTTATACTATAAAAATAATTACTTCGGGCCACCAACCAGGTGGACACCGAAGTCTTAAAATCACGCAAAAAAAAAACAAAATCTTACACCCACTTTTTATCACTTTTCTCGACGTTTCACATGATTCTAAGTCTAATTAAGCAAAAAAAAATTTGTGTCGGTCTTTCCGTTGGTCCGGATGTCTGGATTTCTGGATGTCTGTTTACGCAATAACTCAAGAACCACTTATCCGATTTAAAAAATTCTTTTGCCAACCATCTTGTTTGGTTAATGGGAAGAACTGATTAGATTTTGGGGTTTGTACGTTCAAGGTTTCGGGTACCTACCATACAAATTGTCCCTAAAAAATCATTTTTCTGTGTTTTTGACGTAGAAGACGTTTGATTTGATTTCATTTTCTTCATATTTATTGCTCAATATATAAAGACGCGTCGAATAACATGCATAAAGCCTAAGGTCTGTAATTTTGAATAAAAATACTGCAACAAAAATATCTAAGTTTGGCCTGAAGTTTGACAATCACTGTGTGATTTCCGCCCCACTAGATTATATTACTAAATTTAGTACCTAGGTACAAGGTAACCTGCCGGTAATGTACTATGTGTCTATATTTCACGTATTATTACGAAACAAAATTATATGGTTCGCAAGTCAATCTGTGCATAAATTGTCAGCCATTTTAAAAATTAGTCAGGGATTAACCAGATAATACCATATAGGTTGTATCAAAATCGGTATCAAGTTAATAAGGTGGTATAGTAATTCGGGTTCTGCTGTCGTGTGCAAGTATTTAAATATCTGCGTCATAAGGAAGTATAATTCTTATGTCTACGTCATTTTCAATAACAACAAAATATAGTGCCCTTAACAAAGGCCGGAAAGTCCCATATTTAAAAACTCCCTAGCAAGTGTCTGTAGTCTTGTTTAAATAACTGTAATTATGTAGGTATACGTGAGTTCGTATGAACATTAGCGTTTATGCTCGTTTTAATTTTACTTCCCGACTGGCAACTTACAAGTTGCACGAACCTGTTTATTTGCACCGAGATCAATACGTGAACGAATTATTACATTAACTTGTGTTCTCAGTTATTTTACAATCACAAAATTCGAAGCTATTTATTGCATGCTATTTATAAGTGACCATAATTTTTCTCTACATTCCACAACCTAGTTATTACGCCATGGAATTGATAGCTAATTCCAGCGTCTAATTGTTGCGGTTAGTTTAATGTGATCTAATTCGTGTTTTGGCTCGTTTATGACACCTTTAGGTACCAATGTTTAAATGTCAACAAGTGAGGTCTCATATGTTGCCAATCCTTACGACCACCGTACTAGGTTTATACTAATTAGCTTTAGATTAAAGATGCAAATTAATTCGTGGACGGTCTACTACCTGTGGGAACTTTGTTATAAGAGGCAATTTACTGATAACTTATTCAGCAAGAGCCGAATATCTTGAAGAGCCGTTACAGGTAGAAAAAGCTCAAAGTGAAATTCAGAATAATGTACACTATACCAATAAGTGTGTTGCCCGAATGCCTTTTTTTTTTTTTTTTATCAAAACTGTAAAGTAGATTGTAAGAAGGCATTTCAAAATATTCATATATAGAAGTCAGCACAGACGGTAATTTTACTAACACTAATGTGACTGTGTCAGAAATAAACGAACAAAAACTATCCAAAAATTAAAATTCTATCCAGTAGTTATTTTGGACTTTCATGTTCTAACGAACATCGCGTGGTAAGATTAAGAACTTCACTTTACGGCTAATATTTGTAAATAGTTAAGCATGAAATGCGCACTGACGTGTAAGAAGTTTCAATGTGAACCGTGACTTCTAAGTCTGGCCTCGTAATTTAATATTTGTAGAACTATCCGATTAACAAAGTAATAGTACGCCAGATGCTACTTTCGGTTTCCAACTACTTCTTGACCCACCTGTCAAAATTTAAATGCCAAATTGCCTCCGTATTATGGTAGCACGCGTTGCTTATAATCAAACCTGCATGCTAACTAGCAATTAACTAATATCTTTTTATTTTCTCTACCAAAGAGTTTATGGGCGTCAATCAATCGATAAAAACTTTTATGCGTTATCAAATTGTCATCACATCAAACCCACATAAATGTTTATTCATTACAAAGCCTTTTTATATTCTAAATTGCTCCATTCAGTAGACATCGTATAAAATATTTCTATATAAATACTTGTTTAAATAGACTTATTGTCCTTAATTAATACGTAAAGTAATTGGGTATGTAGAACCGTTTTGTTAATATTGCTTTCCTCAAATGAATAACAAAATGTTAGGGTTATGTAAGTACGCAAATATTATTTCTTTTATACAGTTTTTTTTTACTGGGGGAATACGTAAACGCAATCCTTAGTGTTCTGCTTAAAGGCATCTTAAACTGAATGAACGGGACTGCATATTTAATTTAATACTGTCTGTAAAGGTACCATAAATAACAGTGATTAAAACACCATAAGAGAGTGAAGGTACGTTTGCATAAAACCAGATTGAACCGGATCCAAATCGGAGGGAGCGTTTTCTGTAACTGGAGCAGACGGCCGTCTCGAATATCGCCCCTTATGTCGATAATAAGATTTTCTTTCGTACGTCGCAAGACTGCAGTTTCTCTTTTTTGTTTGTGCACCTGTGATGTAGGTCAATCATGGCTTATTTCAACACGAAATCATGATTGACACTTATCCCACAAGCATTTGTCTCCCATGAGGTACAAATTGCAGTTATAAGGGAGTTATATTTACTGTTACATATATGTATTTCGTTCCATTATTTGTGCCACAAGTTTCGATAGTAAAATATTATATTCTATTAAGATATCAATTAAATAATGGCTCAGAATGAAGACTAAGATCAACCACTTAGAGCAGGAGAAAATATGATTATCACAGTGCGAATCGTGGGTGTGCAATACACCTCTGCCTAACCCTTCGGGGATACAGGCGTGAAGTTATGTTATGTTTTTATCTTCCATTCAAATCAATTACTTTTATTTTCAGTTATAAAATTTACTTCGAAGCTAACCTTAAAGAATCTGGGGTATAATATTCCCATGCTGTATATAACTTCAAACCATCTTAATAATTTTGATCCGGAACTTCAGTAGGTTTATAATAATATTATAAATAGGAAAGATTTGTATGTAAGTATGTTTGTAACGAATTGGCTCAAAAAGTACTGGAGCGATTTCACAAATTCTTTCACCATTAGAATGCTACATTATCCCTGAGTAAAATAGGCTATTTTTTATCCCGAAATTCCCACGGGATCAAGACTTACGCGGGTGAAACCGCGTAGCGATGCTAGTACTAATTAAATTGATAAAATATATTATAGAAATATAAGTCATATTATATTTAAACGATCTAAAATTGATGAGCGATTTAAAATCGTGAATGAAATGCACGAAATCAAATATATTACGTAAGCTTGACTAATGATGTGTCCAATTAGGCTGATGCGTTCCACAGGACAAAGCGGTCATGACAGTATAATTTTGGTTCCTAATGGAGATAAACCTGAACAACAAGTTTACACACCCGTTCACAGACGTGCAAGATCCAATAGTCTAATTCATTCTACCTAAAGCTTTTGAAAACTAATAAAATCTCTTCTTTTTTAAGAAGAAAATTATTTGAATAGAAAGCACAGAGCTTCTTTATAATTTATTGTATTTAAAAATGAAAATGAATTTAATTTATTTTAACGAAATCAAAACTGCAATTTTCACATTCGATTTATGGCAATAAATTTCTACGATTAGTATTAAAGAAACCTTGATTTCGTGAGTGGATAGATTTATTCAATCATTATTAAAATTAACTAATAATCTCACTTTAATATTTGCATGTATCTGGTAATTTTACTGACAACTGCAGCATCGGAGCGAATTTAATATTCGCGAGTCGTGGGAAAATGGGCTACCGTTAGTCCGTTGTAGATACTATCCATATTTTACGTCACAATTCGACGCACTCTAGTTACGCGTAAGCAGTAAGCGCTGGCATTAATATCACGACTAGATTGTGTATCCTTGTGTAGCAGCATACACCGGTGTCTCTCGCACCATAAATCTGAATGAATATACGCGTCCGTCGACCTAAATTTGCATTTAAGCCAATTCGACTACTTAATTTTATTACATGTTTTATTACATGCCGAACTATTTCAATAGGATTTCAGTCATAAATTAAGCAACATTGTAATTAATATGGGATTAAGCTAAAGCTTATCTAAGCTCGTATGAAGAGGAAGGCATCTGCCTTCCTCTTCATTCGAGCTCTAATTCCGGCTGCATCCAAAGCTGCATCCACTATCCTAAAGCTCCACTATTTGGTTTATTTTACTTTACGGAAGTGGCTGTCGTGATCCCCAACCACGAGAACAAAGCCTGCGTCAGCCGCTCGTCCGTCAATAAGTAAGTGTACTGTCTTGCAGGTGAACATGGCTGTGACACCGAATCTCTTGGTTTATACACCTCCAACTAAAGCTTACGTGTTTATTTATATATTATTAATAAAAACGTCTGCAATTATGACTTTCATGAAAATAGTGAATCTTCAGGCTTTATGACGGGCCCTTTAATTACATCAGTCGCTATTAACTGCGTGTTCAGGTAACCGACGGGCAACAGGTGCAGCCAGCAACGCAAAATTTACTTTTCCCGCGATCCAACTCATTACAATAATTAATCTGGCATAAAATTACAACTGTCTGTTTGAGAGATCAAAGGCTGTACGAAGCAAGTGGTCATCTTTATGTAAAATGTCAAAGGTGAAATTGACCGGCGACGAACGCGCTCTGGTATGCAAGCGATATCTAATACTAAATAAAAAATAAGAAACAGTTTAATAATACTATAAATTGTAATAGTAATTGATTATTTGTAACTGCACAAGTACTCACTCATCATTATTTGAAAAGTAGATAAGTGCATGTTAGTCAATATTAATCATCATATCATTACGTACAATGAGATAGATGAACCGGGTTCGGTTCAATTTGACAGTTGATTACTAAAATCCACTATCCATATTTATGTGTATTATGTACCTATTATATTTAACTACAATTAGTACGCCAAACAACTACCGCTCAATCCTACCAACACATTACCATCCAAAGGTTGCCTGGTAGAAATCGCTTTAAGCGATAAGGCCGCCCATTGTACTGCTTCCTCCTCTAATTTTATAATACTTATGTATATTATATTATACGTATATATAAGTATATTGCATTGGTCTGGGTGTTTCTATGTATAATATGTATTTATTTACAAAAAAAAAAAGTATTTAAGTATGTTTATCCGCATTCTAGAACCCATATGACAAGCTCTGCTTAGTTTGGGTCTAGATGGCGTTGTGTACTTTGTCGTACAATATTTATTATTTATTTATTTATTATTTATTATGTTTACCTGGTGTACAATAAAGTGAATAAATAAAATAAATAAATAATAAATAAAATCTGCTTGAATCCCGGTCACCTCTCTAGTTGTCAGAACATGAAATATTTTAATTTTAGGTTATTCGATCGATTCATCATATTCAAATTTATCAACCATGAACCTTGTATATTTTATTTCAAAATTGATCTTCAAACAGGTTGAATAAGTATTTGTACTGAAACCATCTTGCGAAAGCAAAATATCCGTAAAATCCCCGACTACTGCAATGTCGTGTTCTTTCTCGCCTTGGATTAGACAAAATATGTTGCTAGCAACACGTCCAGGTTGATTTCGTATCAATTCTCTGTAAAACGTCCAATTAAAACAGTCACAATGTGGTCAGGGTATTATCAAGATTCGCATCACAGTGAACGTGAGGACGACCGACTGGAGTCCCGTGACTTGCCATTATCGCTGCATCGAAACATCATAGATAATTGTCCGCTTATTTTTAATGTTACTAGTTTAAGTAAAGTAAGTTTAAGGTAACAGGTTTTCAAACTAGGCTGAAGCCTGTATTTTGGGAGTCAGTGCTCAATCGATAACATTTAAAATATAATTATCCATGGTGAATTTCGCGTTAAGGTAAGATATGAACAAAAAAAAATCCGTTCCCGCAGAGGGAACGCACAGGTAGATTTCGTGAAGCAATTAATATTATTTTATTAACATGTTTAATTATTTTTTTCTCGAAAACGGTAACTTTTAGCGAAAAACTTTTCAGACATTTATTTTAGACTTAAAAATGGCCTATCGATTAAAAATGTTTGCGACGGCAAGAATGTTCACCGGTTTTTCGGTTAACATTCTCTCACCGGTTCGGATTTTTTTCCCGAAAAATTTTGATTTTTCCCCCCTCCACTTTTAGTTAAAGTTTTAATCTTATAGGTTTATAATTAAAAGTTGTTGGTATTCATGTATACTATGGGATAAAATTAGAACGGTTCGAATATCTTTCATGGAACGTGAAATTTTGAGGAAAACTGATTTCACAACGGATTCCACCCGTTCACTAACTTAAACGCAAATTTTGGGAAGTGGAACCATACATATATATATATATATATATATATATATCTATATATATAAACTTTTTGACCAGTGGTCATTTCGGATTCTGGGGGTCAAAGTCAAAGTCAAAGTCAAAAACCATTTATTCTGCATAGACCATTAATACGGCACTTACAAAACGTCATAAAAAAATAAATAATCTAATGTTTGGCAAATGGAGTGCTGTCCTGAGAAGACTCCGGCAAGAAACTCAGCGGGCTGTTTTTTTTTTGGTCTATTTACAAACATATTTACTTAACCTAAGTACAATTTTTTTTTTTTTTTTTTATACCACTAAGGTGGCAGACAAGCACACGGCCCACCTGATGGGAAGCGGTTACCGCGGCCTATGGACGTGTGCAACAGCAGTGGCGTCACACTCGCGCTGCCGACCCTGTAAAGCAAAGGGATGGGAAAGAAGTTTGGGAGGGGATGGCAAAGGAGTTTGGGAGGGGATGGGAAAGGAGTTTGGGCTCCGGCACTCTCACTCACCAAACGGAACGCAACATTTTAAATACTGTTACTTGGCGTCGATATTCTGTAAGAGGGTGGTGCTTCCCCGGTCGAGTCGGCCCATTCATGCAACGGCCAAAATGACTGTTGCTTGACTCTACCACCATGACTTGACTCTACCACCACAATATTTCATTTGAGTAGCATAGAGAGAGAGCAAACAGTTCATATCCAAGCTTGTTTGTCGTCTAAATAGTCTTGAATTTTATAGTAGCTTTTTTGGCAGAGTTTACTTTTAATTTGGCTTTTAAATTTATGAAGAGGTAGATTCTTCATTTCACTAGGAAGCTTGTTGTAGAAGCGTATACAGTTACCCTGAAAGGAATTACTAATCTTGTGGAGTCGACTATTACAAACCACAAGATTGTTTAATATTCATAGACCTTTTCATAACTAGACCTCCTATGAAGAAGTTTTTTTAAAATTCGGCAGTAGTCAAGAAACCAATAGGTAGATCGATTTCATCGAAATCTACCTAAAAATTATTTAACTAAAAGAGAATAATTAAGTTTGGGTATATATAGTTGGGTAGATATATACTTAAGCATATATTGAGTTATTATTTAGTTAATATTAGATGACCTAAATGGTGCAATCAGTAATAATTAGTTATACTATACATGGTTAGTTATACTATATATAGGTAAATGTACCATGGTACTTATACCTACTTGTAACAGAATGTCTCAGCTTTTATATATAAAGTGAATTATAGATATTTGCATATTAATCGCTCCGGGGTATTGAGCATTTACCTTAGCGATGGCTATAAAATCGGGGTAAAGCATAAAATTTGACATAAAATGTAAGATAATGTAAAATCAATATCATTCGCATCTTAAGATTTCCGTATACCTACATGATCTTATTACTCAAAAAAAATAAAAGATTTATTTAAAATTAAACTTTCTTACATCTCTGATTTACTTACTCAAACAGTTTTTGCATGAGTGACAGACAGTCACCAATACAAAACGTAACTATATAAACATGGAAGTATAATATAAGTAATGGTTACTATGTTCTTCTGAAGACATGAATTCCGTGATATCTATATTACATTGTGTCAAAAACGGCGAAGATCACTATGTAGAGTGCGGCGTAAGACGCGGTGGTGTGGCGCAGTGTGCAGGCGCAGCCAGTGTCCATGGCGCAACCGCGCTCGTTAACCCACATGCAGCTCGCCCCGCGCACTGCCACTTCTCACACAAACTCATCAAATTCACATCCTTACTTGCCGTTTAACAAGGTATTATTAACTAACTACTCAATGATGTTAGTGCAGACTTATTCAATGGCTTTAATTAAACAGCGTCTGGGCGACTGAACTTAATCTGTGGAGTTTCGCAGAAAATGAATATTCTCAAGGACATATTTTTGCTTAATATTAGGACATATAATTTTTTTATAATGTTCACGTTACGTTGAATAATAGAAAAAGTTTTTTTTATTATTAAAAGATAAACATTACATGATTACATAGTAATAGCAACAAAAAAAAACACGATGGTTAAATATACCTGTGCTATAACAATAACAGTCGCTAACGTTGAATACAGTCGGTAACAAAATTAGTGTCCGATCCACAAGGGGCACACCTAATAGGTATCCTAAATACATAACCATATATAAAATTTAAATAATATTTTAATGAAAGTAATGTATTATTGGAATTTTAAATGCCATTACCTAGATTGTAACAATGCACATTGTTCTATTAAGTGATACTGGTGGAATGTGTAGTCGATTCTTTCGTTTGATATCGATGCATAGTCTACTAATATTATCTGTATTCTTTCATCGACTCTGTCTATGGTTAGCTGTGGTCAACTCTATCGGCTGTGGCATATTATCTATGAACCCCCACTAAGTACCTGTCAGCTAAGGTTACAAATGTGAGTGCAGCGGTTTTGCGAACCCCGAATTTTCTGCATCGCTTCCACAAGCACAGGCTAGCCCTGGTACTGAGCCGTTGATCCGCCGACCCGAAACACGCAGCGGTTGGTGCCAGCGCGACACGCCAGGCGGATAATGAAAGCTAAGTGCTGATTCCTGGCTGCCGCGGGTCGTCTTTCACCTTCACGTTTCTTCACCTTCTTTCACGCTTTTAAATGTAACTTAGCTGTGCGTACTCATCCCTGAGACCACTTTTGTTATATTAATATACATTACATACTTTTGGTAATAATATATGAAAGGTAAAACTGTTTCATGTTTAATTTTATTATACAATCCTTTAACTACCTTATCTACTTTAAAATACCTTATATAACTTATAAAACTTACTATCACTACATAAATTAACACTCAATGTTACAAGATCATAATTACCTTATTAAAAAGGAAAGAAAGTAAAGAATCGACTACACATTCCACCAGTATCACTTAATAGAACAATGTGCATTGTTACAATCTAGGTAATGGCATTTAAAATTCCAATAATACATTACTTTCATTAAAATACTAGCTGACCCGGCAGACTTCGTACTGCCTCAATCGATAGCACCTTTTAAACCTTCTCTGGACCTCCACAAATAATTCAAGACCAAAATTAGCCTAATCGGTCCAGCCGTTCTCGAGTTTTAGCGAGACTAACGAACAGCAATTCATTTTTATATATAAGATTATTTAAATTTTATATATGGTTATGTATTTAGGATACCTATTAGGTGTGCCCCTTGTGGATCGGACACTAATTTTGTTACCGACTGTATTCAACGTTAGCGACTGTTATTGTTATAGCACAGGTATATTTAACCATCGTGTTTTTTTTGTTGCTATTACTATGTAATCGATCTATATAAATATATAGATCGATTACTACTCACTCACTCACTGACACAATTGTTCTCCTAGAAGGAGTAATGGGGGATATGGATGACGTATGGGAAAAATGTAGAGAGAGCTGAGGTGACTATGGGAAAAATCCGAAATGTCTAAAAATTCAAGATGGCGGCCAACATGGTGGTCGTTTCTCCGCCATCTTTGATGACATGGCAACATGGGAGTCACTTTTGAGTAAATCGAAGCTTCTGATTTTGAATTTTTGAAAAAAAAAGTTGAAATACCCAAGATGGCGGATCGATTTATTTATTTGAAATAAATAAACAAAATAGAGCGCTACACATAACACTCCGCTTGCGTACCGCGCAAAATACTAGTATATATATATATATATATAAATGTATATATGTTTATATATATATATATATATATATATGTATATAATTATATTCTAACCTAACCTAACGGCAGTAGAAACGTGACCTTGCAAAGAAATGTCATGTTGTAAGACAAAGTTAAGTTAGTCTATATCTACCTACATACTCTATATCAAAATGAAGTTACTTCAATTTTTTTTTGAACATAGGTTGATATTATGATGTCATTTTCAGAATTGATTGTTAAGAAAGCAGAAGAAAGTTAATGTCTATATTATGAACTTAATAGGTATAAAATAGAATTGAAAATTAATATTAAAAAAATAGTTTTATTTCAATGTGACATTCGTGTAAACTTCCGACAATATCAAATTCTCACAATTCAAATTCCTAGAAATCCTAAAAAATACCTAAAATAAAAACAACTTAAAACAAAATATGACAAAATTCTTAAAAGTTATTAATGTCTGCGTATTCAATATGCCTACAATTATTTCCTAAACACAATTTTGTAGCCGTGTTGCAAATACCTACGAGACCCGAACCAATTGCAGTAATCGACGCTTATCGGTTAAGTTAATAGCTTATGAAGCTATTACGTGACCAGATTCACAGAAAAACCACTGCAGCGACCTCAGCAGACAATAATAATGGTTACCTGCATCTGCACATACAAGGGATTACCCACAACGACGCTTAAGCAGATACCTACCCAATTTAACCCAATATTTTAGTTAGATAGATAAAAATAATGTCTTAAGAACCATCAGTAATATTTCTATACGCAATTCAAAGTTAATACACTCTGTCCGTTCAACAATTGTGAAATAGGGTTTAAGTAATGCCAAAAGTACTATTTTTAACGGCAGTGTTAGTTACGAAACAATTTCGCATGTTAACTTAGTGTTTCGTTTAAAATAATGATAGGTTGTATAAAATTTAGTACAGTTTAAAATATCTTTGTGAGGCAACGACGTAAAGTACTGATTGAATTTAGAATTTTACGAGCAAAGCTTTGCAAGAGAGTAAATAGATTAATTTATGATCTTCTCCTAAGAGAGCTTGCCACATTCCGTGATTCTGTTGCCATCTTATACAAAATTATTAGCAGTAATAAGCATAACAGTCATAAAATTTATGTCTATTTGCTTCAAGAATAGAATACATACTTCTAAAGTCAACGGAAATTATAATTCCATTTGTATAAATAACGTCACTATTCGTAATTAAAGATTCGTTCCAGAAACTTTTATTGCTTACAAATATTACATTCCGAAACTTAATAACTTCTATAAGCACCTAGCGTGTCAATTTTCTGCCATACATCTATTTAAGTATTAAATCACATATTCAAATACATTATAGTAATAACATAATCAAAAGTTGTAGACTTGTAAGGTCAACAACATGTAGTTCTAGATTGCTAAAAGTTATAGTTCATTTAATGTCTCTGATAAGGAATACTATGATGGTTATCTTTAATATTGATCATACACCCTGACAATGTATCCAGATGCTTTGCAAAACATTTTTATTTCCATATTCCTTGACCTCAAAGTAGCGACAGTGCCATGGACGCGGCGCGGCGGTGCGCTGATTTTTTATTATTAGTTTTGACCCACTGCATTATAATGAGTACACTTACTTATTTCACATCATTAATATTTGTAAAGAATACAAGTCGAAGATAATATTTCTTCAAATATCAACGAGTTACCATTGTATCAACTGTCAGATGAAACATAATATCGACTGTCTCGGTCCCTCGCGTTTGCTCCAATTCTTCGTGTCGTTTGTCAGATCTTTCTCATTTTACGACATGCACTCGTATGTGTATATCTGCATCGGTGTCTCTTGTGGAAAAATATAACTTAAACGCAATATTTTATACACGAGATAAATGATAGTAGTATCTTCGTACATTGTTTTACTAAACGATGGATGTTGAAATGTGTATGATAATGTAGAAAGTAAAATTTTTTAGACAACCACTAGAATTATAAACCGTGTGATGTTCTGTTTTCTGCTTTCATTTTAATAAAATTTAATGTTTAGTTTTATTTTTTGGTATTTGTTCTGAAAGCCACTTCACAGAGCTCGGAAGGCTCCGGTTCGGTGTAAGCGCTACGTGATGCCTGATAGGCACGACGCGTGACTCACTCGCCCTGGTTTCGTACAGGATCTAAATACTCTGAGCTCTGTGGGTTATTAATTAAACGTTAATATACAGATGAATTTAGCTTAAAATGTCAGATATAAACGAAACATATCATTTCGTAGGTACTTTTCCTAGGAATATAAATTATCACTAATGACAGTCCTTTTTTTCTTTACAGATTGACTTCGCCTCGAGTCTTCACAGAAAACATGGAATATTCGACCGAGTGCATTTTCTCTACAGAAAGCCTCGCTATCTAAGTTCTCGACCAGCAAGTTATTGGGTTGGGGTGAATAATGGGAAGAAGGAACGTACGGATCAAGTTCGAACACTCGATTGGTCCGCCGATTGACTCGAGCACGTTGGGCACGTCCGAGTAGCACCCCAGCCCGCGCCCCTGCACACCTGAACTATCAGTTACCGACGCTCTAGCGGCTGCCAATAAAGTACAAGTCATACCGGGTTATTCACTTATTTAAATTTAGATATATTTATTGTAGTACAAAGATAATTGAACACAAACTCTGAGAAATTGATGACGCAGACCTGACAGACAAATAAACCGAGCAGTCATCCTCGGGTGCAAATGAAACGGTAGTCATGACGGCCACTGCCCCAGAACTGTCAAAGTCGGATTTCTTTGATTTCGTTACATCTAGCGAGGTTACTGATGCTCAGTACAAACAGCAGATGCGTTCTGTGAATGTGTTCATGGAATCACCAGATTCTAGATCAAACCCGTTGCTCTCGGAAGAACCTAAGGAACAGAACAACAACAGCCTACTTAGCGTGAGTGCCACGCAGGTAGGCGCCAACAGTAACATGGCCATTGCAACTACGTCTACTACTTTACAGAGTTTTGACTCTATTTGGAATGTAGACCGAGATCGGGATCGTTTAGATAATGCCATGTTAGAAGATCTCAATAAATTTTATTGGAACCAAGAAAGTGATATAAATGGCACACATCCCTGCACGGACGCAACAATTTCAAACAAATTAATTAACAATACAGACGGACAAATATACACTTTAACAGTTCTCAATCATGACATGAATGAAACTAATTCCAACCGATACTGGGGTAAAGAGGAGGATGTTTCAATGTCTAGTCCAACTGACATAGAACCACACGACCCCTTAGATCTTGAATCTATATTAAACATGAATGGTTTCTCCAATGACTTTAATCAAGATCTACCAAAAGTAGAAGGTTTTACTTATGAAGATGGTGATTCAGAAAGTCAAAACCCTGATTTGACTTCAAGTGATTTAGTGAAAGTGGAACCTTACAGCTATGAGGAAAATGACTTTCAGAGCAGTGACAAAAAAGATGAATCTCATAGCCCATCTTTGATGGCTACACCAGCTTTGTTAGACAGTCAAGTAGAATTTAATAACAATAATAACGATTGGAAAATCACAAACCAAAATCCTGAGTCAAATGAATCTTTGCTGAGAAGTGCGTTACAAGGAAAAGCTTTCATTAGATATAGTACTTTAAAAAGCCCTGTAGCAAAAGTTGATGTTAATAGTGAAGTAAAAAGAGTCATTACTATTAATAACAACAAACCAGATGTACCATCTATGTACCAAGATAGCAAAGATGAGTTACTAATGACTATTGCGCCACAAAATCGCCTAAATATCTCGATACTGTTGGAAGACCCAAATACCACTGTTTTATCAAACGGCGAAAATCCATCATCGACACAAAACGTTGATGATATCTTACTATCAAGACTAGATACTAACTATCCCGAGGATTATGAGAAATTAAAGAGCATAGCCTCAGAACTCGGAGAGACTATGCACCCTTTTTGCACTGTAGAACCTATTGACCCAACACGCAGTGTCTATAACATACATCACGTTAACGGTGAACTAGTGACTATGATCCCCGCCGGGGAAGTTCAATTGAATCCGCACTTACAAATAGTAGCAGCATCACAACAAACCGTAACGAGCACAAAAAGTGTCAATAAAAAATATTCAAAACGGCCGCAGAGCAAAAATCCACCACCGTCATCGCAAACACAGTCGGGCACGGCCATTCAGGCTGCCACCTCTACGTCGAACGGTGTAAGAAAAGAGAGATCACTGCACTACTGCTCTATCTGTTCCAAGGGTTTCAAGGACAAATACTCAGTGAATGTGCACGTGAGGACGCACACAGGCGAGAAGCCGTTTACGTGTTCGCTGTGCGGCAAGAGCTTCCGACAAAAGGCGCATCTCGCGAAGCACTACCAGACGCACATCGCCCAGAAGACCGCCGCAGCCAACGGAGCCGTTAAGCCTAATAAGCAGAGGTAACAGCCCGAGCACGCGCATCGCACACGCCCCATTCATAGTCAATTGAACTTTATCACGGTGATATGATAACAATGTATTTTCTTAATCGATACTTAAAGGCTGAAAATATCACAGAAGAATTTGGTAAGGTGCTAATAAGGTAATATTTTATAGAGAAATAAGACAGTTACGAAAAATAAGTTTGTGAAAGTTCTCGGCCGTTAGTCTTATTTGTTAATTTGTATGTAATTCCGCCCGTTACCGTATACATTTTAGCTTTAGCTAAGAACAGATACATTTAAGTGTTTTACAAGATTATAAAATCGACTTACATTCCATATTTATTAGTCATAAATACTAGTTTACGTTAGAAGTCATATATATTATGCAATGTCTTTAACTTTTAATGCATTTTGATGTAAGGAGGTAGATGTCTAACATTAGTTCCTTGATTCTCACGCCATCACCGCTATTGTACCGTGATATGATTCTCCTTGAATTGTCCGTAGCGGAATATAGACAAAATAACAACTATTTATTTAATGGTGAACAAAGCCGTACAGAGCGGGTGTTGATGCTCGTCTCGGCACCGTAGTAATTTCTCCCGCTGCGCGGACAACTCAACTTTCTAAAATTTAAAAAAAAAGAGTAAAAGACCGAGTATTCAGAACCCACCGTCTTTCACCACTCATCTATCGCATCTCTACACTGTACCGCTCTCAGTTTTGTTTTTTGTTTCAGTGGTCCGGTAGTATAATTTTTAGACAATTCGGTTTACTCGGAACTACACGATGTCTTAGATAAGATGTACCAAAAGTGGAGTAGTAAATTATTGAAATGTTCTCCATAGTGATTCGAACGTAAACGCTTGTTCGGGACGGATGAGACCATTATTCGTGTGTCCATATCGAACGACGCATTGAACGGTTTCTTATTGCCAATATTACATCTTTCGTCTTATACTGGGAGAGGCCTGATTGCCCTTAGATTGCTATAAATTAGAAATACAAGTGGTGTTTCAATCGCGGTCTTTAAAATTGTGCTCCCTTTCTCGTCGGATAAATTGGCCTTTCTTTGTTCCATCCGTGTGTTTATAACACAGGGCCTCGCCCTGTCATTATTTATATATATCCCTAGATAGGTTCTTAGACATTGTTTACTATCGAACACCTATGTAGGTAATCATTATTTATGTCCTCCACTTATTCGGTACCTGTTATTAGTTATGAAACGGCAATCTTAAAGATGAAAGCGCATGAAAGTATTGTACATGCTTACCTTCTAGTTAGTGAAAGTAATTACCTGATATAGACATCATTCTAATCTGTTTTACTGACATTTTCGGATAGTTATCTCCCTCTATAATCTGAGTACAAGCAATTGTTTTATTTTTGCTATCATACATTTGTTCTTTTAAAGTTGAGAGAACTGTCTTACTTATTATCTGACGTAAGTGTTTATCGTTACGAACAATATTGGCACTTAGATTTGAAGATATATTTATTTCAGTTCTTTCAATATATCGATGGTCTAGAAGACAAACATGCTAAGTGCAAAATTTTGCACATTCAAATATGAACACTATATCGATATATATCGAGTCGAAAAGGCAATCATGCTAGGTGCATGCTAAGACGACGTTTTCGATTATGATTACATGATATTAGATTCTGAGTATAGCATCGTTTATTTGCGTAAATACACTTTTATTAATTATATATGTTAAAAAATACTTTTTTATACAGTTTATTGAGCCCTTTACTACAGGTTACCTAATGCATTTAGTTACCAGAAGAGACATTATCAACATCTGTACAAAAAGTGCGTTAAAAGGCTATATCGTGTCTATTACAATAGTTTAATTATGGACTGCGATTGAAATGAAACCACCGAAAATAAGGTCAAGTTATAACATCGGCCTTCGCACGTCAGGTACTACTCGGTATCACACACAATGTCATTACAGCATGACCTAACCATTTTTTCGTGCGGAAATCCCTGCGGATACCCCCCCGCTGGCTAGCGGGGGCGGTTATGTCGGGCTTGAACCGACTAAAACAGCACGCCGTCTCGGGTCTGCGGACGCCGGGGTGTAAGGTTGCCCATAGAGCATATCCCTCGCACCCCGACTGACCCTGGGCCATCTCCGGTTTCGAGATGACCCCCTCGGGTTTGGGAACCACGGTGTCCCCGTCTTGCCCCGGTTTGGGGGAGGGGCGCTAGTCGCCCCACAAGTCCCTAATAGGTGAAAAACTATCGTTGATCCACCGCTTGAAAATAAGATAAAAATAATATTTGAGATTATGAAGAAAAAATCTCATAACAAATATTTTAATTAAAATCTGTAAGGGTGTAAACTGGCCTTAGTTCCCATACTAATCTATGAAGCACTAAGTATAAAACTTCTAACGCAAAGTGCACTGGTCATGATTTCATGGTGGAATCTACACATAGTGGAAAATCGTGGGACCACCCGTCCACAAGCTAAGGAAACATGTACCAATTTGTAACTATCATCTGTATTCACGAAGTCTCATACTGTATAGAACCCATATGGTAACATGCAATTATTTTGTAAAGTAGTTTCGAGTAACGGTAGATGCTATGGTGTACGCCAAAACTGATGTATGTATATATATATATAAAGAAAATGAGGCCCTAACGTTTTTATTGGGTCAGTTTTTGAGAAATCAGTTCTTGGTTGTATCAATTGTGTAAGAGGACAATTACAAATAGAGGATCGTAACTTTATCTTAAGCGGTGTCTAAAGTTCATTTTCTAAAACTTAAACCTGTGGAATAGATAATTATAAATTGGAAAATAATTGAGCTTGCAATTTGTGAGCAATTTAGATATCTATAAATTCATAAGCGTCGTAACTTGCTGAAGTCTATAGAGTTGTATTATAAACTATAATCTTGATAGGTCAGTTGTACGATTGATACAAGGATTTTATTGCATATCTGTTAATTTAATTTGAAAATTATTGGTGAAATAGCTGTCTTTATTCTTAAATATTATGTTGCCGATATGAACACGCTTCTTGCCCGTAACAATACTGATAGGAATTAATTGATGTTCAGTATTTATTTGTAAACAGCATTGCCTCCTACTTGACGCTGCTATATTATATTATAACGTATGTTATTGATGCTGAGTGTCACTCTTCACTCTTCAAATCCTTTATGTATCTCGGATTAACAAATCAATATTGTATGAGTGCTTTATAGTTGATATACATATTACATAACGTTAGTTCTATGCTTTCATCGATTATGATGTAAACGTGTTAATGATAATAAAATACATTTCAGTGACATCTGTGTGCGCAGAAATTACTCTTAAATGTTTTCAGACTGAATTTCGTACCTACGCTGTCTCCTCAAATGTAGTTTACACCACATGTGGTGTGTACGCGTGACCACGAAGTTTTCTATGGAGATTGTCATAAATATAAAAATTATAGTTTTAAAGCCAGAGGAAACTCGTAACAATACTCATTAACTTGTAAATATGTATCATGGATTGATTTTATAGAAAGATGACGTTGAAAGTAAATTTTATACTCTACGACTTGTATCTCATTAGATGGTATTTGAATTACTAGCGAATTTATAGTTTTAATAAGTACCTAAATAAGAAACATTGAGAGATTTACCAGATTACTATAAGATACTATGGCTACCTTTATAAATTATGTGAGTGCATAAATGGTTGTTAATATATTCATGTAATATATGATTTTATGTTGGACTTTGATTACATTATTTTGAAAAGGTTTATTGATAAAATGGATTATTATTGATCGATTTTTATTGCATTTGTTCCTGAGTTGATTATTAGATTTTATTGATAATTGTGTCGTTTGTAAGTTTCTATGAATAATTGCATGAATAATTTTATTTTATAAAATTGGAATTGTGTTAAGGGAGGCTTGGATGACAAGATTTTTTCTTAAATGTTAAATGCAATGTACATATCTACTGTTATTTCATTTGAATTCATTCTTGGATTAGAAAAAAAGAAAAAATAAGATGAGGGTGACATTCCCAGTGTCAATCTCTTTTTTTTAAATAAAATATTTATCTCTCATATCCTTAAATAATACCATAAAACTTATATTAACTTGTAAAGAGCGTTCATCCACATCTCCCTTAAACTGAGCCGTCCTGTACAATACTTTATTATTTATTTTTAGATTTACATTTTAAGGTGAAGAAAATATGAAAACAAAAACATAATTGTATTTTGATTAACCGGAGCTGTGATTTTTGCTTATCTGTAATCTATAATACAGTGTCGGTGCGGTGCATGTGAGGCACATCGCCGCCGGCCACTGGTTCAATATCAATACGGTCTTCCAAACATTATGTGACACGTGCTATACTTTTGCGTGACATGTATTCATTTCGAAAGTACAATATTTTCCGTACAACTTCACACCACGACTACTTTTTTTTTTTTTTTTTACTGCTCTAAATTACACTTATACATCAAAGTTCATTGGTCAATACATTTTTTATTTATTTATCTCAATATTCCCTCTCCAACAAGCTGCTGAATATTTTATAAATTCTAACTTTCTTATTTTTGTAAAGTTGTTGTTTACATGATTGCCGAGTTATGCCTAACTTTAGCAAAAGATACTCAATATAAAATGTATCAACTGAAAGTAAGCAGTACAATGTACCTTTTTTTTTTCGTGCGGAAATCCCTTCGGATACCCCCCCGCCAGCCAGCGGGGGTGGTTATGTCGGGCTTGCACCGACTAAAACCGTACGCCGTCTCGGGTCTTCAGACACCGGGGTGTAAGGTTACCCATAGAGCATATCCCTCGCACCCCGACTGACCCTGGGCCATCTCACCACTAACAGCATCGCTCATCCTGTCTCCTCTGAAAGCAGAGGAGTACGGAGAGCGATGTGTTCCCGCCACGTTGGGTATTGGCCGACGATCAATGCCAACCCTATGAAGGGGAAGCCATTGACCACCGCCCAGGGTGTACCGGCCGCTCCGATTCCGTTCCCCCCGGACTGCAGCGGGATCGGAATCGGAGCGACACTCGAGGAGGTTACCCAACACACACCCCAGTACAATGTACCTACTTAATTATTATTTTCGAGGTACAAGGACTGAACGAAGGTCCTAGAATACCATACATTATAGTTCAAAGATACTAGTTTCGAGTTCTGTTAATTTACCTCTTAGGTTTTCGAAATAGAGTTTGTGTAGGTTCCAGTCCTATCCTGACTATTGACTTTTTCAAATTTTACAAACTAGTTGGTGTATTGTTGTATTGTTGTCATTGTGACTTTTTAGTATAGAGGCCAGAGTGCAACATTACTCATTTGAACATTAAATTTGAAGTGTCTCTCAAAATTCCAAAAATAGTTATAGTTTATAGTTTAATATCTGTAGGCCTACCATGAAATGTAAATCCGCAACTGCGGGCCCATACGAAACCCGTACGAAAGAAGTCTCATTTAGATACCATGAAGTTACTTTGGATTTAATTATTTCGGTCAGAACCATGAAGTATATTCGGAACTGAATCAAACATATCAAGGAGGTTTTCGTTTACAAGATATTTCCATTAAAAATGATCTATTATAAACCAACATATCAAAAAATACATTCCTTTATAATGAATTATGATAATGTGTTTTTATATTGTTTTTGGCTGGCACTCAAAATTCGGAATTTTGCGATTTCAGGTCGTTTCATGGTAGGGTTTAAGCCGAATGAACTGCCAAGTGCCGTCCGGTGTTCCCACCTATTTCTACCAAAGTATTTCCCCCAGGGGAATAGATATCTATTCATTTCTACTACTATAATTCTACATGCTGTATTACGTCAATCTAGTATAAATTGTAATATCAAAAACAAAAAGCTATAAATAAATTAAATTTATTATAACATTTCTTAACAAACTAAAAATCGTTCCTTTTTAAACTAAAAAAAATACACCTAATCCCTTTCATACATATAAACGCAAGTCAATATCAAAGAAAGCACGGGGAGGGAGATTATATAGGTCATAACCTATATATAATCTCTTTGATATATTGACTCGGGTTTAGAATATTATAGTATTGCAACATGCGATATAATATTATGTATACATTAAAATTGGATAGATTGAACTGTCTGACTGTTGAATATCGACATGACTCTAACTGTACATAACTAATAGTGGGTGTTCTGATAATGTAGTAGAAATGAATGGATATCTATTTCCCCTGGGGGAAATACTTTGGTAGAAATAGGTGGAAACACCGGTGCCGTCTTCTGGCTCGATTGCGGGATAAGTGTGTTTCATGGTACCGATTGATAAAAATCTGTCCCCAATTGCGGATGTACGTTTCATGGTAGGCCTGCAGATCACGTGGTGGCGCTAATGAGACAAGAGTATGAGGTTATTGATATTAAATAAAAAATATCACAGTACTTTTTCTAAAGGGAATCTACGTTCTCCTTGCCCTTTAGGCTCCACATGTAACTAATGAATGTACTAGATAAATTTCATAATACTTTAATGACACGAAAGTATCGCACGATGAAGCCCAGTGTCCGACTTTTGTCAGATTTAATCTGGTCACATTAAATCAGTATCACACCGTAAGGTACGTGTAATATTATAAATATAGCTACCATAATTTTTTACAACATTTACAGTTTTATAATGAATTTCTTATATTTTTACTTTCCTATGTTAGTTTGCTAATAAAATGTTTTTTTTTTAAATATAATATGACATTTTGTTTCATTTTCCTTTTCGTGAACCTTCGTTACAAATGTTGAGTGTATGCTGCTGACAATTACCTACGAACTAGAAATTGTAAATGACAGGAAACGGAACCTTGCAAGCAATTGACTATACTAATTAGGAGGCTCCACGTGAATCATCCATCATTATAATTAAGAAAGTTTTCCATTACTTTGTTTTCGTTAGATAAAAAATTGTTACAGGTTAAATTTTGACATTGCCGTTCAACCTATATTGAAGACCCTTTTTAATACGTTTACTATCAATTTCTGCCGAACGAAAATAACAAAGTGATAGAACTTAGGAATCTAGGGTCTAAAAAATTATCTATTAATTTATAAATAACATTTAGCACCGCTTCCTGATATCGACTTTTTTTGTGCAGTCATGGTCAGTAAATCTGTCGAAGACAGAGGTTGCTGTATGGTTTCTAACTGTAGTTGTACTGTTAAAATTGATATTACGAGCTAGCTGTCTCTACTAAGAGTCTGCGTCGAAGTTGCTAGAACCATATCTCGAATACGAGTGCCAACTCGGTTTAGATAGTATCTGAATTTTTTAATTTATAATCTGTTTGTTCTGTGTCAAATCTGTTTCCATTCGACTTACATTCAAACTCATATTTAAGTAAGGTATTTAATATTGAATACCTTTAGTTACTATGCAAAAAGATATTGATTAAGTAGAAGAAATATCTATGTTTATTTAGGGAAAATTCATCTTTAACACCTATTATTTATACTAAGTCAGGTCAGAAACCTACCATACTACCAGCCTAGTCCTTAGGCCCATTTCTTGTAATCCAAACACTACGGAACAATAATGTAGAATTTATTTTATTTATTACTTAGTATCTACCTAAAGAGCTTCAGAGATTCAGATCACTACAAAAAGCTGATTGCACAGATAATTTTATGATTTCATCTCGCGGCATCAATTAGTTTTGGTTATATAGTGAACCCCCTGTAATCCGCCAAAAATTTTGCAGGGCAGCGTCGGATTATAGAGCACTGCCTAAGACCCCTTATAGTCCTAAATATTTTGAACCGGAATATCTTCCGACAAATCATATATCGAAATGATAAGATTATATCTGAACTACACATCATACTAGGTACATAACTTGTACTTGAAATTTAGTACACTAAAGAATACAATAGAGAGCTGTTCAATCATGCATTAACTACACTAGTTTCAAATATTTATTCTTTTTCTGATTTCAAAATAATGTTTTCGTACCATTTGCTCAAAAAAGTGGCATTCTATGCCACAAAAAGCGAACATAACAATAGTCATTTTTAATCTGTTAAAAACAGGGAAAGAAAATTGTACTGAATTTCATTAATCCTCTAGGGGGAGAATGTGATTTAAATTTGGAATACTTACCGAAATTTATACTGAACTACATCTGTGTTTACACCATTGAGTTTGTATATAAAGCATTATACATACATTTGACCATTTGGACGCTTCAAATCATATGCGGCGTTCGCGGGCAAAGGCTGTTTGCAAATGGAATGCTGCCTTTAAAAAAATTACGCGCGCGATTCATATTTTAATTAATAAACCAATAGTTTAAAAAATACATTGATTGATTGGTTTTCGAGCGCGAAATTTAAATTAGAAGTTTAAATTCTTTATTTGTGACCTGCCAGTATTTTATGTGATAAAATAGAAAAAGTTTGATAATAAATATTGTTTTGAAAAAGGAATACGCATTTAGTATGCAGTTATGATTATTAAATAAAATTACGAAAACCGACGAGGCCGTATGAGCTTGATGCCTTTGCTTTTCCGACAAAAAAACATTAATAATATAAAATAACATCAAATAAACCGCGATAGAATCCGTTAAAAATAGTTTTATTTCAAAAAAATATTAGTCTAGGAATTTGCCGCGGTTTTGTTTTCTTCAAATACATAAACGTTAAGTTTATGTTAATTTATTTTTATAAATAAGTAAGTTAATGTTCTAAAAATACGTTACGATGTTAAATCAAAGCGACAGTGACAGTGAATTGTCGGATTCCATCAGTGCAAATGCTGCCGCAATTATAAATAATTTGCTTCGAACTAAATCCAAGGAAAATTATTTAAAATCTTATGAAGAATTTTCAACGTGGAGAAGTCCGAAAGGCCTATCAATTTCAGAATCAGTACTTCTTGTCTATTTTGATTATTTATCCAATACAAAGAATCCGAATACACTTTGGTGCATATACTCAAAACTGAAAGCTACAATAAGCATCAAACACAGCATTCAAATAAATAGATTCACGAAATTACTGGCTTTTTTAAAAAGAAAATCGGAAGGGCATTGCGCAACGAAGTCTAAAATTTTTACGACTCAAAATGTGGAAAAATTTCTTAATGAAGCTCCTGACGAAATTTTTCTGGCCACAAAAGTAAGTATACATGATTTAACTATGAATATTTAATGGTAATTATTCTATATATTAACCTGTTTTTTATCTTTGTTATAGGTGGCCTTAATTTTTGGACTCAATGGTGCTTGCCGCGGATGTGAACTTGTAAACTTAAAGGTGGAGGACGTTGAAAATCATTCCAATGAGTTGCTGCTGATTAATGTAAAGGAAACTAAGACTCAGAAAAATCGGTCTTTTATTGTACAAGGACAATATACTAAAATCATTCATAAATACCAAGCATTACGTCCCATCAACATGGAAAACAATAGATATTTTATAAACTATCGGAATGGAAAATGTAGTCGACAAGCCATCGGCAAAAATAAAATTAGCAATATGACGAAGGAAATTGCTAAATATTTAAAACTTAAAGATGTTGAACCTACACCGGTCACCGTTTTAGAACTTCGGCGACTTTCTTGGCGGATTCAGGGGCGGATATTACGTCAATAAAAAGACACGGTGGTTGGAGCTCTGATGGAGTAGCTGAGGGTTATATCGAAAGCTCAATGGCGAATAAAACCATATTAAGCAGTCAAATTAACAAAAATATAAAACTTAATTCATCAGAGCCACAACCATCAACTTCCGGCATCTTATCTTCGTCCGCAACTCACGATGCACCACCATCACTATCTCCGACGTATACTATCTACAATGAAACGCAAGTTCCTCAGACGCAAGAACAGAGAAATACTCAAATCAACTCATCAACAATAAATGTACCAAACAAAAATATAACTCTCTCTATCAATAATTGGACCAATGTTTCGAATGTTAACTTTTACTTTTAATTGTCATTATTTTTAATAAATGCTTATCTCATATTATTATAGTGTTAATTTTTTCGCAAATGGTACGAAAAGTAGAGTATATTCCTCGGTGATAAAGCTGTCTTAGTCTTGGGAGGTCTTAAATCCCTCGCTACACTCAGGACTCGCTTGGTTAATAAGTACTACTATTGTGTACCTACACCCCACAGTGATAAGCATGTCGGATTAGCCAGGGGCCGGATTACACGAGGTCCAGTGTAGCTGTGCGCAATAATGACTTCTTCTTGGGTTCGATTCCCGGTCAGCCAAAATATTATTGAGTATTCTTTTCGGAAATTTCTAGAATCTGCTTAATAAACGGTTATACGTACTAGTTACGTAGAACGAAAAATATAGTCGACAAAATATAGGCCATGTAAAATACACGCATGACTACCTCTTTGAGGACATACGAGTACGAGTATATCTTATTCAAACTATGTCATTATAGCACTTGTAATGACTACTGGTGTTGAGAATGACTTAACAGACATCTTAAAACGTAAGCGTCAATAGGTGCAGCCCAGCCTTCTGTTTTCAATTTATTTCATACCAGCTGTTACCCGCGGCTCCGCCGGCGTAGAGTTCTGATCCCGTTCCCGCAACCCATAGGAACATATTCCCCGGATAAAAGTAGCATTTTTCTTTTTTTTCCAGGCTTTTTTTTGAAATTTTTCTTTCCGTATGAACCATCCTCGTATTTCAAGGAATATTATAAAAAAAGAATTAGCGAATCGGTTCTGCTGCCCTCGAGTTTTGCGCTGAGCAACACATTCAGCGATTCATTTTTATATCATAGATTTGTTCTTTTAACAATCTGTCAGCTCTCAATCCGTTTATTTTTGTCGTTTGGTAGTATATAAATTGATTGATAGACCATTGAATGATTAAAATAGGCTAAGTCAATTTCCTTGTTGTGTTAAATTTACAGAGTTTCAACATCAGGTCTTAAGATGACCATTAAAAACAATCAAGTTTTACTCTTTATCTCAATATTTAGGTTATTTCACATTAGAAAAACATGCCTTAACGAAGTCGAATTTTACAGGTTCTGATGCTTAATATGACAAATATCTGTCTAGCTATGCATATTTACAAATAACTTCGAATCTCCTACTTCAGGCCCTTTGCTTAGGGCGACAGATTGCCAGCAATTTATGCCAGATTCATCAGAAACCGATAACCCCTAGAGTTTACTAATACTGCGTGCTGGATTCATTTTAAAAGTGGTGGTTATGGATATTGAAACGTTGTCATTTCTAACGTATAATGGCGAACATAACCATTTAGGTGCCTAGGTTGCTGATAGCATTTATGAGCTGAAATGCAAATATATTAATATGGTAGTAATTGTTTCGAAAATAGTTATGATACGTTTTAATATACATATATAAATATTATCTTCTGTTAATGAATAGTTAGGATTAGGTTAGGTGAGAACAGTGACCAAGTTCAGACTTTTGTAGACGTGTGGTGTCGGTGTTCGATTGGGATAGTGCTCTAGATATTAATAGACAGGCCTTTGCCTCTCTCGAGCATGTGCGGGAGGGGCATCGGAATGAAGCTGAAATTCGCACCACACAAAACTTGTGCTATTTTAACGCGGAGGCTGAAGTACGATGTCCCTCAGCACGATAGACATTGGACTGTTCGACCACATCAAAATCCCAGAGCTCACCATCGACCACAAACTCACGCTCAACACCCATGTCACAAGTGAATGCATCGGCATCTACCCACAAGCTGGCGCGGATGGCTCGATCTCGAGATGATCCGGACCATCTATAACGCCTGTGTTGAGCCGACGATTCTGTAAGCAGCTAGCAGTTGGCGAGCGGCGTTGGACAAGCTTTGTATCAGAAAACAACTGAACGTGGTGCAGTGCGGATTCACCCAACAGCGATCCAAGAGCTGCCACACGGTCTCTCTGCACTCATAACGGATCTTGGCTGGCATGCTCCCTCTGGCCCTTTGATTACATGAGGTAGGAGTAAAGAGGAGTGTTCCAGTCATGGTTGAGAGACAGTGAGATTGAACAGATTGCTCCAACTATAGAGGAACCTCAAACCGTCGAGCATGTGAACCTGAAGTTCTTAAGTCTAGTGTACGAGGTTCAGAACCAACGCACGAACAACATTGAGGTGCGCTCGGACGCACGGGCGCATTTACGGACGAGAGCAAGATTGACGGTCGTGTCGAAGCTGCGTTATCCATTTGGAATAATCAGGCTGACACCAGGACCCACAAACGTGCTCTCTTGTCACATTGTACCGTCTACCAGGCTAGCTCCTAGCCATATGCAAAGCGACTAGTGAGGTTCTCAAGAGAGGCGCGGCCACGTTGGGCATCCACAGCCACAGCAGAGCCGCTCTCCTGACGGTCATAAACTGTCACGCTCTCCACCCTCTGGCAGTTGAATTCAGATATAACATCAAACGGGGATTGACCCAGGGCAAGGAAATCTTCGTATTCTGGGTCAAAATCCATGCCAGGTTGAAGGGCAATGAAAGAGCCGACCAGTTGGCTAAGGAGGCGGCTCCTTAGCCAGCCTGTACCTAGTTTGAATCGCCAATTCGTCAAGCATGGTCTGCGGTAGACCACGCTTGATGAATAGAACCAAAGGTACAGGATGGATGAAACTACTACTGACGCCAAACTCTTCTTCCCATGCTGCATACAAAATCGTTTGCAAGATGGAGGTCGCTGGCACTAAAACCCAGTTATTAAAATTGGTATCGTGGGTTTACCGAATACTTGTCCCGGTTCAAGTGTGAGGAAGACTCATCGTGCACTTGCGAACCTGGTGTTGAAGAGACAGTCACACATTTATTCGTCGACTGCGCCATCTACGCAAGGCATAAACATTATTTGGAAAACAAAATCAATGTAAAAATAGAAATAGTTAATTTTCCAGAGTTAATTAGAAAACATAGGGAAGAATTTAGTAATTTCGCTGTAAAAATTCTATAGAGAATTAATAAGAAAAACAGTATATAATAATCGCAATCAGGTATTTTTGTATACCCAACAAGCAGTTTAAACAATTTTGTAGATAAATGAAAGCGAATCTATAGGATACTAGCAGATCCGACAGACGTTGTCCTGTACACACGTCGTTACATTTTCCAGTGGACCAAATTGTGAATCTAAACCATCCTCGAATCCCCTTGAACTCACACAAAAAAATTCATCAAAATCGGTCCAGCCGTCTAGGAGGAGATCAGTGACATACACATGCACACAAGAAATATATATAAAGATAGAATAACATAGGCAATTGTAGAAATTAGATAATAAGAGTATATAGAATGTATTGTCCTTACTACCTTACCTTACTGTCCTTGAAAATGTGTTAATATAGTAACATAGTGTGAAGGAAGCAACATATAGTTAAGATAAGATAGGATAATACTTGATAAAGGATAAAACTAATACACCTAGACCATAATAGAAATTACTATGTCAAAGACCAAACCCGGAAGTGTGATAGTTTTTAGGGTTCCGTTGCCAAATGGCAAAAAACGGAACCCTTTTAGATTCGTCATGTCTGTCTGTCTGTCCGTCCGTATGTCACAGCCACTTTTCTCCGAAACTATAAAAACTATGCTGTTGAAACTTGGTAAGTAGATGTATTCTGTGAACCGCATTAAGATTTTCACACAAAAATAGAAAAAAAAACAACAAATTTGGGAGTCCCCATACTTAGAACTGAAACTCAAATTTTTTTTTTTCACCTAACCCATACTTGTGTGGTATCTATAGATAGGTCATCAAAAATGATATTGAGGTTTCTAATATCATTTTTTTCTTAACGGAATAGTTTGCGCGAGACACTTCCAAAGTGGTAAAATGTGTGTCCCCCCCCCCTGTAACTTCTTAAATAAGAGAATTATAAAGCTAAAAAAATATATGATGTACATTACCACGTAAACTGCCAACGATTTGAGCGAGATCTAGTAAGTAGTTTTTTTTAATACGTCATAAATCGTAAACCGCAATTTACCTTTCATTCAATAAACTCAAATATAAAAATTAAAAAAAAATACCTTATCATGTTACTTGCTGCTACGGAACCCTTAATGGGCGAGTCCGACTCGCACTTGGCCGCTTTTTTTTCAGTAAAATGTACTTACTACAAAGATGCATAGATTGTGGAATAGTGATAGGGATCGTTTCGCTCACCCTAATAAATAAAAACTGGCATAAAAATAGTTCCCTACCTTGCATCCTATAGTATGAAATGAATGGAATGAAAGTACAAGAAGAATAAAACAACTAATATGATAATAGAGGACAAGAATGCCAGCATGATTATAAAGAAATTAAGACTAGATAAAAGAAAAAGCTAACAAAGTGGGTTTTATAAAAAAAGCAGTAGAAGTTTAGAGATTTTGAGATTGATAGAGATTTATTTAGGCTTTGACCAAGTCCAAGTCACTAGTAAAAAAAACCGGCCAAGTGGGAGTTGGACTCGCCCATGAAGGGTTCCGTAGCAGCAAGTAAAATTTTTATATTTGAGTTGACTGAATGAAAGGTAAATTGCGGTTTACGATTTAAGTCGTTTTAAAAAAAAACTACTTACCAGATCTCGTTCAAACCCATATTCGGTGGAAGTTCACATGGTAATGTGCATCATATATTTTTTTTAATTTTACATTTTAACACTTTGGAAGTGTCTCTCGCGCAAACTATTCAGTTTAGAAAAAAATTGGATTAGAAACCTCAGTATCATTTTTGAAGACCTATCCATAGATACCCCCACAAGTATGGGTTTGTAAAAAAAAATATTTTGAGTTTCAGTTCTAAGTATGGGGCACACCCGAAATTTATTGTTTTTTTTTCCTATTTTTGTGTGAAAATCTAAATGCGGTTTACAGAATACATCTATATAAAAAAAAATCAACAGCATAGTTCTTATAGTTTCGGAAAAAAGTGGCTGTGACATACGGACGGACAGACAGACAAACATGACGAATCCACAAGGGTTCCGTTTTTTGCCATTTGGCAACAGAACCCTAAAAAGCTGCGGGAGCTGGGATCAAATCCCAAATTATGACCTAAAAACTGAATTATACCTCGTATTAGAAAGAAATGAAAATTATTAATTAAAATTGACCTTACACGCAATGGTCATTTTAGGCACTTTGCGCTGGTTGGAGCCTCAGCGAAGCCATTGTGATAACATTAAGACGAGTTAACAAAGGGCATATATAAATAATCGCTAGCGGGTGGCGTCGCCGTCTGCAAGGCATTGTTTCCCGCGGTTCCGTCGCTCACGCACCGTTCTACAGGCGGTAATTAGTTCTATTGTGGTCCGCGCCGATCCTATCGGCGCTACAAATACTTCCGATGGATTTACGTACCTGCTTTCCACTCATTGTTTACGTGTATAGTCTTTATTAATCTTCTATCTCGCGGAACATAGACGAACAAAGGACATTGCAAGTAATCAATTTTATTCAAATCATTATACAAACAACAAAATGTCTATACCCGACCGAGTGGTAATAAATTGACCAAACTAAGTAACGGTTCCAAAAGTTCAATTTTAAATACCACTAGTATGAATAACCTATAACCAAAACAAAACAAACTTCTCCATATCTCGCAAACCATGTTCAACTATCAGCTTCCTGTGAATCATAGTTATGAAGTCCTAACAATTGTTTGCGATCTGCAATCTGAGACTTATACTGGGTTATTGGTATAATATCCTATATCAATATCCATATATGGGTCTGCGCGATGATTTGTGCAGATAACTCAAATAAAACTTTTTTCTTTCTTTCTTTCTTTCTTTCTTTCTTTCTTTCTATTAAACTAGCTGATGCCCGCTTCTCCAACCGCGCGGAGGTCGCTTATCGTTTTTTGGTAATATCTCCAGCTTTCAATCAAACATTCGGCAGATTTTAAATCTGACCAAGAACTTTCTAATGGAAGAAACCATAACAAAATCCGTGCAGAAGTTTTTGCGTCCATGGCGATTAAATAGACAAACAGAAAAGATTTCCAAAAATATATTTTTCTGTTCATAATCGTTCATTTCCAAGTTTTTTTTTAAATATCTCTATTGTAAAGACACAACTAATTCACAATTATATAATAGTATAGACAGATTATAGGTCAGGGAAATCATTATTCCTTTTGTTTTCCACTACACCCACCACAAAGTTATTTGAGATTTTATCCAGGATGATACTTTCTTACAGACTTATTGATGATGAAGTCCTGTTACTGCCACAATAATTAAACACTTGAAAAATTAAATAGTATGGATACAAGAAAAAGTGCTGGTCCCGACGAAATATCTCCTCTCCTCATTATGGCGTGTGCATCTGAGTTGGTGCCTCCGCTTATGCTTATCTATATACGAGCTGATGCCCGCAGCTTCGCCTGCGCGGAGGTTGGTTATCGTTTTTTGGTCATACCTATCTCCGGTTCTACTTAACCAATTGCAATGAAAAATACGGCAGAATATAAGTCTGACCAAGACATTCCTAATAGAACAAACCGCATCAAAATCTAATTAGTAGTTTTTGTATCCATCGCCAACAAACAGACAAACAGACAAAACTCCAAAAAAATGTTCAGTATCGTTAATTTAACATAACCTAAGCATTTTTTTCTATATCTCCAATTTAGATTTGTCTCCACCGATAGAGTTTTTTTTTTTTTTATACCACTCAGGTGGCAGACAAGCTCACGGCCCACCTGATGGGAACGAATGGGACGTGTGCAACACCAGGGGCGTCACACTCGCGCTGCGCTTGGAGTTTGTTTTTGGCGAAATCCCCACGATTACCCTACCACCGACCAGTGGGGGTAGTTATGTTTTACTCGAACCGACGAAAACCGTACGCTGCCTCGGGTCTCTAATGCCGGGGTGTAAGGTGGTCCAATAAGGTAATTCCCTTGCACCCCGACTGAATCTGGGCAGTCTAAGGCTTTGATATACTGTGCCCTCGGGATACTGTGCCTATTAGGATAATTAAAAATATGAGATATCTACGAAATAATTTCAGTTGATAAGGTAACCAACATAACTTTATTCTAAGGCGGAACAAAGTTTACCGGGTTTTTTCATCATTATCATCAGGCGTATTTCCCTCAAAATGAAAAATAGCGCAGGTAGTGCAATTTCACAAATCAAATGACATCGAGACAGTATCTAATTATAGGCCAATTACAATTCTATCTTCATTTGCGAAAATCTTCAAATCTATATTATCTGTCCACATTATATTCAAAACCACTTGAAACTATACCTAAGTAAGCATCAAAACGAATTTGTCCCATTTCACTCTACAAGTACAAATCTTAGCCTCTTTACTGATATTTAGTAAAAGCCATAGATTCTGGTCATGAAGCTGACGTAATATATACTAATACACAGACTTTAGCAAGGCTTTTCATAAAGTCCCACATAAACTCTGAGTTGCAAAAGTACGTGCAAACGCTAGTTCCTTATTGGATTGGTTGACTTCATTTTTACATGACAGGCTATTTTTGTCCTTGTCAATGGCTATGAGTCAAGGCTACAGAATATTTCATCCAGTGTTCCTTAGGGCTCACACTTAGGACCACTTTTATTTTATTATTTTATTAACGACATACCGGACTGATTCCAATTTTCTGAAGTTTTATGTGTGCAGATGATCTGAAATTTCTAGGCTGATGAAATCGTCTATTACTTAAAGATTGACTTTAATAAGCTTACACCATTTAGGAATAGGGACGATAAAATGTTTTTAATCGCCGAAACCTTCACGGTGCAATGCTGGCGAGCAAAATCCTTCAAAATGAGATTAATAGACCACCCTTGCCATCAAACGTCAAGCCTCCCACCCAACCCAATCATACCACCTTGTCTACCACTAAGGAGAAGAGTCCTCGGCGCTAATTCTCCCTATGCTAGGATCTGCGGATCGGTAATTGGCTGTAGCGATCAATTTGTTCTGCAGTCTGACACAGTTGGAAGAGTGAAATCCGTAATAAACACCTTGCCAGATTTTAAGTAGATAACAATTTTTGCACGGAACTAATTTTAAGTTTTAATTTGTATTTTTTTGTAATCAACTTCAATTAAATTTTTTGTTTATTATTATTTTTCTTAAATGTTGTTTTTTTTATATGAATGATATGCTCACGTTTGACTTCTATCTCACCTGGTCGTAAGTGATGATGTGGTCTACGATGAATGACGTTTGCCTAGATGGAGCCTATTCACTTGAGACTTGAAGATTCCGAGGTTATAGCTTTCCGGAAACACAGACTCAGGCAGGCAATTCCACTATTATGTTGAAATGCGTCAATCTATATTTACAGGGTCGTTTTTTTAGAGATACCGTTGCATAACGCGAGGTTCCCCAGGAAACGTATCTGCATCACAAGGACCGGACGGGGCTGGCAGGCATTGACGACGACTGCCAGCTGTCGGAGCCATTGCTCAAATGCAGCTTGGTCTCGGTTCGGCGTGAAATAAGCAGCCACGACCGCTATATCGCCAACCGCCGCCGCCACGCAGCCGGGTCCCCTTGCAACGACGGCAAGAGGGGGGCTGCCGGCGGCAGGGTCGTGCACCAGTGCTGTCGACCCATCCAGCGCGGTTTCCCAGGCAGGCCCAAGGCACCGGTGGGTGTATAGGTCGGCGACAGTGGCGACATTTATGACCCACTGTGCCATGCTCTGGCGCAGAAGGTCCTGAGCATGGGCACCGTGGCCAACGTTCACCTGCAGGATGCGGAGTTGAGGATCCATTTGGAACCCCCATCTCCGCATCCCGCTGCGACCTAGGGGCGGAAGGCCGACCTCCCGGCTTCGGCTCTCCTCCGGCGCAGGCCTTGCTGCCAACCCTATGGTCAGCCGGCTTGCCCCCCGCTGCACATCTGAAACAGTGCATCGGGGCGCTACACGTGCCGGCCTTATGACCGGGCTGGCCACAGCGGAAGCAACGGTCACCCGCTGTTACTTCTGCCGTGCAGTTCACCCCCACATGGCCCACCGACAGGCACCTGAAGCACCTGGCCGGTCGGGCCTGCAGAAGCCTTGCCTGCACTCTCAGGAAGCCTCCTACCAGGAGGCTCCGCCCGTCTGCAACCTTTTGGGCCGCCGCGATAGGGCAGCCGACAACTGCTGCCCCCTGTCCACCACGGCCGAAGCGTATCGCTCCGGCCTTAACTGTGTCCGGGGAGCAGTCCCCGGCCTCAGCAACGGCGAACCTGAGCTCTTCTACCGTGACGGAGTCGTCCAGGCCCGTGATGCGAACTTCTGCGCATTTAATGGGCCTGGACACCCGGACGTCGGCTGCATCCAGCGACTCCCTAAGCCGAGCCGCTAGGGCGTCGGCTTTGGGGCCACTGGCGGCGCCGGGGACCTCGAGAAGCCGGGCTCCCGTCCGTGTGCTCTTGCACCGGACGCCCTAGATCTCGAGGGCCTTGAGGTCCACGTTGGCCTTTACTCTGGCCAACACCTCGGCATACCCCATGCCTATCTACGCTGCCTCTGCCGTCAAAGTGACGACGATGGCCATTGTTCGAGGGGCATGGAGCTTCCCCGGCGCTGCCTTTGCGGCAGCCGCGGCCGTCCTGGCCTTCTTGGCTGAATCCTAGCGGCCTTACGCCTTTTCTTGCTGGCTCCAGCCACCTCCCAGCCCCCTTCCAGTGGGGTGGAGGTAGTCCGAGCTTCGGCTGGGGCTGGGGCCAGGGCTGGGGCCAGGGCTGGGGACGTCTTCCCCTTGCCTTTGCCCTTCCCCTTACCTCAGTGGGAGGGGGCCGAGGAGCTGGTTCCGGCAAGGTCGCAACCGCAGCCGGGCAGGTGGAGCCCTTCGGGGCTGCTGCCACGTAGCCGGCCACCGGTGGCGCCAGAGGCGGACGGCGGATAGAGTTAATAAGGGCCTCCATCCGACTCATCATGCGCTCCTCGAGCGCCTCCACATATGCGAACCATGGTTCCACCGTTGGTACCCTTGGCTGCGCTGATCGAGCCGTCTGTGCCGGCTGCGGCACCGGCTGCGTCGACTGTTCCGGCTGCGCTGACAGCGCTGCCTGGAACGGGAGCGAGCCACGCGCGCCGGCTCCACTGGTTGCGCCCGCTGCACCGGTTGGGCCGAACTCGCCATCGCCCTCTTCAGCTCCTCGATGGCTGCAGCTAGCCGAGCCGTCTCCCGACGGGACTCGGCCAGCTGCGCCGCGAGGGCCTCATTCTCGGAGGTGATGTCGAGCACCGTGCGTAACATCGCCTCCTGTTCGGGGTTCGGAGACCCCTGGAACGACGCGGTCACCCTCTGGAGTCTCTCCAAGAACGACCGCGTCCTCCCGCACGGCTCCGATACCGCCGAGGTGGAAGGCCTCGGCGGTGACATATCCGCGGCCCTGCCGAGCCGAAGGGGCTCGGGTGGCTTGCACAACCCTCGCTCCACCTCGCGCCCCTGGGCGGCCTGCAGCCACTTTGGACGCCGGCTTTGACGCCTCGTCACTGC
Source organism: Cybosia mesomella (assembly GCA_946251805.1). NCBI lineage: Eukaryota > Metazoa > Arthropoda > Insecta > Lepidoptera > Erebidae > Cybosia > Cybosia mesomella. The sequence continues at coordinate 17,960,921 of OX276390.1, read as the reverse complement.
TGGAGGAGGTCGTCCCGGTGAGGGTGCAGTCCCCAGACCGAGACCCGCCGGGCTGCTCGCCCTTGACGCCGCAGACACAATGGCCGCGTTTCCCCGCCAATTGGCAGCGGAGTTGCGGGTCTGCGGAAGGCGGCCTTTATCGACCGCGAGAGAGACCGCGGCCTCACCTCTGCTTCTCCCCCCACTAACTCCACTTCGTCATTATCTTTGTCCTTGTTCATGCCTTGGTCGTTGTTTTTGTTTCCGTCCAGTTTGTGGTTGATATTTTGATTTATATTCATAGTATATCCCACGAGTATGGGGGAAAGGTGGTCCATCCAGGCGGAGCCCCCTGCACCTGGATAAGCCTATATACTATGGAGGTCGGCTGGTATCCTTAGGTTTTTACGACTTCGCTGTCGGGTGTTATAGACTTTTCCTTGTCGTGGGCCGGCCAATAAAGGCAAGCCCTCCGGTCAGCAAGATCCCAGCGTACCCTTCTGGAGCCACCAGTCAGGTCGTTGCTGATCACCTACCGATTACGGAACGCGAGAGGATGGCTAGTCCTCTCTCACCGTCGGCGGCACAAATGCCCGTTGGCCGCTGTGTTAGCAGTGGGCCAACCCGCCCCTGGATCCCCCAGGACCCTACGGTGGCCTCCACAACTAACACCATCGCTCATCCTGTCTCCTCTGGAAGCAGAAGAGTATGGAGAGCGATGTGTTCCCACCACCTCGGGTATTGGCCGACGATCAATGTCAACCCCATGAAGGGGAAGCCATTGGCCGCCGCCCAGGGTGTTCCAGCCACTCCGATTCCGTTCCCCCAGGACTGCAGCGGGATCGGAATCGGAATGACACGCGAGGAGGTTACCCGACACACACCCCAGTGTTATTTTACCTAGGCTTAATGTTGTACAGCATTGTGCAGGGGTACAGGCTATCAAGGTTTTTAATAGACTCCTCACTGAATTAAAAACTATTTATAATATCAACATTTTTAAGAAAAAACTTAAGGCATATTTGTTACAGAAATGTTATTACGATATAGATGAATTTTTGAATGGTAGTATTTAAGTTGTAATATCTTGATCATGGGTTATTTTAATTTTAATGTATGTATGTATGTTATTTTTTGGTTATATAGTTAGATACTTTATATGATTTATTTGGCTAAGTGGCGTTAATAATGCACGTCAATAATACTGATGTTTGATAAGTATTATTACACTAGTTGTATTGTGCATATGTGGAATAATACGCTAAGTAACGTAACATGAATACATGCACACACATTACATTTTTCGTAACCCTTCCTTTAAAGCATTTTTTATAGGAAAAGGGGTGTTTTGGTAATAGAATTAGTTGGGTATGAACCTAGGTAGCGTAATAGCTTTCTTATTTTCTTTGGTAGAGGCTTTACTGCCTAATGTTCTACTAAGGCGGGAATATCCCGCGTTTTAGGTTATCCAGTTTCTTCAGGTAGGTACGTATTCTCAATCACCAAACCAGCAATAAGTAGAGATCACAGTGGACAACCGCAAGACGGCGAGTGAGTTCACACTTGCAGAATTCTTCCGGAAAGTCGGCCGTGAATCTCACTGGCAATGATCTGTAAAAGTAGCCCTACGTTACTGTGAAGAAAAGCCTTCTATGAAAATCCTTCCAGATCTTACCCTGAATTCTGACTGTCAGTTCATTCAGAGATAGTCAATTCAGTTTCACACAAACCACCGTTCGGGTTAAACCGTGACGCTGACATGATCACAAGGAAGTAAACCTTTACACAAGGCTCCAAGAGTATGGTGATGGGCGACATTTAGTCACACGTTAATGGGCCAGAGGAGTCGGAAGATTCATATCTCGTGCGCGATTCTCAAAAAAAATGTTATCATCCTTGAGGATCGCGCTTTACCTTCTAGATATTTTTTTGATATGATAATCGCCCTTATAAATATGACAAATTAAAATCAGATACTTCGATTTTGCAAGGGCGTCAAGTTTGTAAAAACGAAGTCTAAATGAAAATTAACTGAGACGAACTATATGGTTTCAGTCAATTTTTAATTATTTTTTTAGACTTCGATTGCTGTCAATAGGGAAAAGCAAGGCATAAAGGTAAACAACAATCCATAAATAGCGATCGGACGAATTCAAAATAACTAAGTTATGAGTTCAAGAAAGCGCACAGTAAAACGGAAGTATAGTAGACGACCTTCCTTCTTATACATACGGCTATCTGTTTATACATGCTCCGACAAGTAATAAAAAAACATGGGCAGTCCAGCGTATAAATTGTACCAACATGATAGCTTATGGATGGAAAAGAAAATACAACAAATCTTAATGTAAACAGAGTTGTGAATATTGTGAGGCACTTCAACTTTCTCCAAGTGATAGGCTGTCAATCATCATAAATTAAAGAATTTTCCAGTTATCACTTTGATATTAACTCATGAGTTAAGTTCACATGGTTCACTTATGTTATTTCGGTCCGTTGAAAAATATTCAAGTTGTGTTTGATTTTTAAACCTTTAATTAAAATTTAATCTCTCAATATTCTTATCTTTACACTTGACATAAATACAACTATACGCATATGAAGAATTGAGAATAAGATCTATAAATACCGTATGCTAACATACTAATTAAATTAAATGATTCACAGTTTTATACGAAAAATACCATACATCGCAACTGGCCGTTCCCTGTTTACATATAAACTTGCTTGTTGAATTGTAGTAGGAGTTAAAGTATAATTATAGTTATTTCCTTAATATAATATTAAAAGTACACAGTTTATAGGAAATGAATGAAACTAAAGAAATAACAAATGATAAGCAGTCAATACTGACCAGGGGACTACAAGAACTGACCAGGGGTTCAACGTAACCAGACCTCATTAACTCGCGCTTACAGGAAATCGTACATTATGAGTGAAAACTGAGTATTCTGCATTTTCGACTGAACGGTAAGTATACTTATGTCAAGTCTCTCAATTTGGAAGAACCTGTGTACGTAGTTACTATTACGTCGTGTAACTTATTTTTTAACTTTTTCCAAAAAATATATGTAAGAAAAGCGCGTATTATTATTTTGACATATTAGACATAATATGCATACAAATATTGGGACCTCAACATAACTGGCGAATCGTGGGTGTGTAATACACCTCTGCCTACCCCTTCGGGGATACAGGCGTAAAGTTATGTTATGTTATGTTTATGTTAAATATTTGCACTAGACATATCAAACTCGCGACCTCTGATGTAGCCGTCGAACACCCTTCACCACGCCACAAAGGTCGTCATAGGACTACGTGATGTACTTAGTTACTCTTATCAGAGGCGTCTTTACCTATGGTATACGAGCGCGGGGTGTAGGTACGGGGGTAACATATAGACGATAATGAAATATTCTCTCTACTACTCTATAATCTATTAATTATATGAATAAAATAATGAGATATGTACATAAAAGGCCTGTTAAATATTTAATATTTACATTAGGACATTGCATAAATTTATTAACAAGTTATAATTACGTAGTAGGGTCATAATTTCATTTTTTTCTTTTTACACTGTTTCACGTTCATACCTTTTTGTTCATTTTTATTATTTTATTTATATATTTTAGTAGTCATTGGATTTGGATTGGATTTCAAATTTGTTTTAGTGTATAGTATTCTACTAGTCAAGCCCTTTCATTTGATACCCACATTGAGGGAGTTGTGAAAAAATAAATGTAATCCGCCATTTTGTGGCGGCGGCCATATTGGACCGATTTTCATCAAATATAGCTAACATCATTCCCGATTAATTCGCCTTTCAAAAAAAAATACTAAATCAAAATCGGTTCATCCGTTCAGGAGCTACGATGCCATAGACAGACACACGTACAGACAGACACGTCAAAATTATGACACCCCGTCGTTCCGTTTAAAAGTACGACGACAATCATTGTAAATTCGGCTGTATTCGAAAAAAAAAAGTTCAAATTGCCATGGACGAACGCAGTATTTCTCTAAAGCATGTGTAGCAATGTGTACGTACGCGTTGCCATAACATTTATATAAACGTGTTAACATTTGTACCTATTCCATTTTGCACACGGGTGCTACATGGACTAGACACGCCTCTGCTCTAATTTGAACAAACAAGCCCGTTACGTTTATACACATTATAATTACTTACAAAGTTTATTTACGGATTGACAGCTAAGTACCTACTTTTCAAAGTTACACGCGGTTCATGCTTACATAATTACCAATCTACAGCATCATATCAAAAAAAAATTGAAGGCATGGCATATGATATGAACTCAGACGTCAAAGGGTTACGTTTTGCAAGGCGTGCGTTTAGAAAGTATAAAAAACTGCTAAAAGACAAAAAAACATTTCACAGACAATTGAATATAGATAGTATATAGATATAGTTTTGGTTTCTAAGATATCTATCGATATAAATTATGTATATCCCATCAAAAACATAAGTGTGAAATGAGACTCAAGTTCAATATTAGGAATATGCGTCATTGTCAACTTCGCCGATAAAATAATTGAGACCTCATTATATGGGTGCCAAGTTACAAGAACCTAAAACATTCTAAAATAAATTGATATAATAATTTTTTGTTTCTTGGTGATACCACAATTTCTATCTCTTCTGAAAGTTATTATAAATTATTGATAATAAATTATTATTGAAACCTAACCCGGTTTTAATGCCGGTTTTTAAACGTTAATACATCAATAACTAGTCCCTAAAATAGGCTCCCATGGGTTCGAGAACGGGATCAAATCTTTACGCCGGCGGAGCCGTGTGCATCATCCAGTTATCAATAATTTTCAGTTTTTAGATTTTTTCCTTTGTAATTATTATGCCTCATAGTCTACCTTGACGCCAAATACCAAGTGATCCAAATGACTTGACGCCAAATACCAGGTGATCTGAAAGTGGGTTAGGTTTTTGATCTATTATTGATAAGTATATCAATCATAAAAATGGCGGTTTTTAAACGTTAATAGATATATTACTATTTGAGAAACATTTATGAAATTTTGAAATCTCGACACGTAATAAATGTGCCAAATTTCATATATGTAGATGAAATAATTTCCGAGTTATAAAGGGGTTAGAAGTGGCTCGAAATGATTGCATACTTCGCTGCAGTGAACTTTCGAACTGGCGTACATCGAGATCCTGTACTTTAGAACTAACATACGTCGACATTTTAAACTTCGACATTCAGTAGCGGAGTCCATCATATTTTTTTAATGATTTATTTATCCGTTTGCCGCCAAACAAATCAAACAAATCAAACAGATAAATAAATCATTTAAAAAATATGACGGATTTGAGGATGTTAAGTTGTAAACTCGGTCACCCAGATATTTTATTTTAAATCCACATTCATAAATAAATTACAATAGCAATTACGTACAATCTTCGGTAATTCGTTGAAAATCAACTACCAAAATGGACCTTTCATTAAGCACACTTTCTACTGTAGACCGTACACGAAAGTTACAGAGCAAATAAGTAGATAGTGTAGTACGAGACATCGCGTCTAGCAAGCTCTATAAATATTCTAATATATTGTTGTTGGTTGTCCCACTGGAACTTCTCGTACACTTAGCTGACATTATACTGTAATGAAATAGCTATTTTATCACTGAAACTGGTTTTTACGAATGGTATGATATGCGCCGTATGCTGTGAGTTTAATCTCCGCGTAGGACAATGTATTTGCGGGAATCACAGACAAAATTATTCTGAGTTGAAATGTAGGTACATAGTTGTGAAGTCCTGCGACACAGAGATTCCCAAGTGCAGATCGTGGAGGTTATTTCTACCTTCTTAGGATCTACTCGTTCTCAATTGTATTTTATTTGTATTTTTTCAATGAGAATGGTTAATCGACCGTTGTGGCGTAACGGTAGAACGTTCGAATCCCGATCAGTGAAATTATGTATATTTGCATTGGTATAGATGTTTCCTATGTAGGTATAATATGTATATTATTTACAAAAATAAAGTATCTATGTAAGTATGTTTATTCGCTTTCTGGAGCCCATATGACAAGCACTGCTTAGTTTGGGTCTAGATAGCGCTGTGTAATATGAGCTAGTTTTTTTTTTTCATATTGATATGGAGCTTTTTGAACAGTTTTAAAAAGAATATAAGAAATTATTTAGAAAAATATTGTTTGCTGGTCAATGGGGTGGGGGCGTTCCGTGGGGATTTCCACACGAAAAAAAGGTACAATAACGACCTCCGTCCACCATGAGCGCAGGCCTGTCACCCCAGCAGAAGCAGGCCGGGAAAGCCGGGCGACTCGCGCCCCTCCCCCAAACCGGGGCAAGCCCGGGACACCGTGGTTCCCAAACCCGATGGGGCCATCTCGAAACCGGAGATGACCCAGGGTCAGTCAGGGTGCGAGGGATATGCTTTATGGGCAACCTTACACCTCGGCGTCTGAAGAGCCAAGACGGCGTGCGGTTTTAGTCGGTTCAAGCCCGACATAACCGCCCCCGCTGGCCGGCGGGGGGGTATCCGAGGGGATTTCCGCACGAAAAAAAAAAAAAAAAAAAAAAAAGGTACTTAGTACTTACTCTTTAGGGGTGCTTGGTTGGGGACCTCCACGCGGTGCACCCTGGGCAACGGAGACGGCAGCGCCTCTCTCCTAGGATGGGAGAGACGCTGCCGCCTACGGCCAACTCCGACCGAGGCGAGGACGGCCCTGTTGAGGGCAGCTTTCCACGTGTCCCTCTGATTAGCAGAGGGCACAGTGGAGAGCAAGTAAGGGGGCCATCTCGAAACCGGAGATGGCCCAGGGTCAGTCGGGGTGCGAGGGATATGCTCTATGGGTAAACTTACACCCACCGGTCTTAAGACCCGAGACGGCGTGCGGTTTTAGTCGGTGCAAGCCCGACATAACCGCCCCCGCTGGAGACCCCCAGCGGGGGCGGTATCCGAAGGGATTTCCGCACGAAAAAAAAAAAAAAAAAAAAGGTACTCTTTAATAATTTCCTTGCTATAGCATGAAGTGATCTATTTTGTTGAGCAACCCTAACTCAATACATTGATTTAACTAGGTGAATGAATTCAACTAACTATGTGTTTAATTATATAGTTAACGTTGTAAACGGACGTGGTTGTATTACCTACGGTGTACATTATGTAGAACGACAAAATAATATACGGATATAGACTTCCCTAATGAGAAGACCACTAGTAATGTTACTCAAATACAAGTGTAAGACCACAACGAAGTGTTAGATAAGAATACATAAACATACATAAACTCACGTCTATATCCCCGAAGGGATAGGCAGAGGTGCTATATAGCACCCACATTTCGCCAGTTTATGTTTAGGTCCCAATGTAATATAGGTGGCGAGCCTTAGATAAGAATATTGGTAATTTTAGAAATTTTAGAAGTCATCGAAAAGTAACCATGTCATGATACCTATATTTTATCAAAATAGCTAGATGTCGTTTCGCACGAGAAGTGCAAACATTTTAGTGCGAATCGACTACTAAGCCCAGCGTTTTTGCTTATTTGTATAGTGATGGTAATTATCGCTCGCTTAATATTGTGCCCGGTAGATGGCAATAGGCTCGCCCCGTATTACATTGGGACCTTAACATAACTGGCGAATCGTGGGTGTGTAATACACCTCTGCCTACCCCTTCAGGGATACAGTACATGAAGTTATGTTATGTTTATGTTATGTTATAGTGATGTACAGAGAGTCTTAGGTCAATCAAAAAGAAGAAACCATGATTACGTGCGGAAATCCCCTCGGATACCCCCCCCCCCCCGCCCTCCTCCGCCGGCCTGTGGGATAGGTTATGTCGGGCTTGGACCGACTAAAATCGCACGCCGTCTCGGGTCTTCAGACGCCACGCCGGGGTGTAAGGTGGGCCCATAAAGCATTTCCCTCGCACCCCGACTGACCCTGGGCCATCTCCGGTTTCGAAATGGCCCCCTCGGCTTCGGGAACCACGGTGTCCCCATCTTGCCCCGGAAAGAGGGGGGGGGGGCGTTTTTCATCCCACCGTCCCGGCCTGCTTCTGCTGGGGTGACAGGTGGCCTCATCGGCCACCCCCCCGCCCTGCGGTCATGGAGGACGGTCGCCTACGACGCTCGGCGAACACGTTGCGGGCTCGGCGGGCCGGGAGAAACCTGAATCTCTCCCGGGCTCGATCCGCCGCGTCGACTCCTTCTCGAGCATTACTTTCAAAATTTGCTTGTGCTGTGAAAAAAATATCAGATCTTATGGAGAGCCAAGCTTCTATCTCGCTTCTAAGGTGAGATGATTTTTCACGCCGGAGCAGCGGTGTCTTCTAAACACGACACAAATCCGTTCCAGTTTGGAATACTGCTCTCATCTCTCTGGCACTCTCTGCACAGTACTTACTAGATACTCTCGACCGGTTGCAGCGAAGTGCGGTCCGCATTATTGGTAGTCCTGAGGTCACCAACACCCTTGAGATTTTGCAGTTGCGTAGAGATATTGCCGTTCTATGGCAGTATTTTACCGCCTCTGCCATAGCGAGTGTTCCGATGAGCTCTTCCAATTAGTTCCACCCTTTCCTTTCCTATACAGGACAACACGTGTAAGGCTGAGGTATCACCCTCATACGGTGCAAACAATTCCGTCAAGAACCAAGCGGCACCTCTTATCTTTGCTGCATCATCAAGATTTGGTATGCTTTACCAGCACATTTATTTCGGGGCACGAAAAAGCATCTGATGAGGTCGTCAAGCTGGGGAACTCCATCATATCGTAACATTATCGGTGACTGTAATGGTGATCCCCATTCCTGAGACTTTACCTTTAGCTTAGAGACAGGCGAGGTAAAGCCATATTGATGTGTCCATTATAAAAAAAAAAAACTTTACGCGCCCTAACCTAACACAGTAAATCTTATCATAGCGTATAGTGTTGTACGTGAATTCGCGAATAATCTACGATGAGATTAAAGGTCTATCCACACTAATCAGGGCCATGCCCGGGATGTGACAGGACCGTGGCCGGCGTCGGCCCAGGTACTGAAGCTCCGTCGCTAGCCCGGGCTCGGACGGGTGTGAATTAGTTCATATAAAATGTACGGAACTATATTTTTTGAGTCCCTGACGGGGTACCGCCCGTCCACGGGCCTGGCACGACCCTGATGTGCGTGTGCATTAGCCCTTTAGAGTGTTAGGTTAAGGCAAGCAAGCAAAGTAACTATAAAGAGAGTGTGAAGACACTGGAGACTCGTCTTGGCGTCATTTCACATGAAAATATTTATGGTGGGATCGGGAGTTAATTAAAATACAGTGACAAAATACTATGATAAAAAATTAAAAGTATTGTGAGCTAGGTCCTTTATAAAACTAGCTATCGTCATTTCGCATTATAATAATGTGAAAACTAGACATTTCATTACATAATGTACACCGATACGTAACGAAATGATTTAAAAAAATTGTGCAACGCCGTCTATCGAACACTTAGTCAAATCAGTCCACATTTTTTATTGATTACATTCTTTATTTATTAGTATTAATTTTCTTCACTTTACTTCTAGTTCAGATCAACGAACAACCACATGCCAAACAAACATAATGATAACCAACAGCAGTTGTATCTGTAGTTGTATATGTAACCAGAAAATCTCACCTGGTTACTCACCGGCTGACCCAGTCGGTATGGTAGCAAGTACTCAATAAATCCCAGGGCGCCTTTGTTAAAATAATAACTTCACGCCAGTATCCCCGAAGGGGTAGGCAGAGGTGTATTATTACACACTCACGAAATACATTAAATTATAAATAGCTAATTAAATTTGTGCATTTCACGGGTACACCTTCAATGAAACAAATTAGAGGTTCACCAGTAACTTTCAAACATATAAAAGCAACACAGAACTCCAGTGCTATTCTAAACACACAACATAAGAAATACAGTTATAAGTCCTTGGTTGGGCTCTCTTGAAGTATCTGACAATACAAGCAAAGTCTTGAGCTCACTTTTGGAGCAGTAAAGATTCTGGTCTGAGTTTTAATGGAATAATTGTTAGGAGAAGGTTATTCACACCCTGATACACTCCTAAACTCCCTTTTGGAGCAGCAAAATGTTAGGCTGAAGTTTTCTTTAACAATCTTAAAAGAGTAAGGTTATGCAAAAAAAAAAAACAAAAAAAGTCAATACGTGACCTTGTGGCCAAAGGTGGTCCGTCCCCGAGGAGAGCTGTGCAGGTCTTGGGTGCGATATGTGAACCTTCGGTTGTAGCGCAACAAAATGAATCTGGCCTCTTCTTGATAAGGTTCACGCCTCCAGCCTTTCTGATTTTCAGGTGTTTACAGATGTCGAGGTGAACGCAATGCCCAGAATCAGGGGACGATCAGCTCTCATAACTCGATGCTCTCTCCAACCAAGAATTAATTTCACAGTAAATCCCGCAGCAGAATAGACAGACCAAACTCAAAAACTCAACAGATAACAGATCAAAAGTCCTAATTCACGCCCGCGGCCTGTATTTAAACTTACTACTTACTAATTTATTTAACCGATCCGGAGGAACTCTCTGGAAACTTTTTTTAGGATACGTCAATTTGACTTCACCTCGCCTGATGGTAAGCTAAAGGTAAAGTCTCAGGAAAGAGGCTCACCATTACATACACGTACCATGTTAACAATGGTGGTACTCAGCTTGACGGCCTCATCAGAAGAGGATTGTCGTCGTAGCACCGCGTGACACCCACCGGTGCGACCACAATACCCCTGCCCGGCTATGCACTTGCTGACCCCTGAACGCAATCAAACCAAAATTGGATTGCTATGGAGGGTTTTTCGCAAACGTGCACGGTGGTACCCTCCCGGCCGAATTTTGTGACTTTGTGTCATCAAATTTCTACCACCAGTATAAACACACAAAACACACAAAACGGCACTTCCGGGCTCTTATTCGACCCTTACTTATTACTAGAATGATCAAGCAATCCGTCAATACCGGAACTCGTCTGACATTTCTGGAATTACAATACTAATCTCCCTACAAAAAGAGAAATGGCCCTTCGGCCATTTCTAGAATAAATAAGTGTAGCGACAATCTCCTGGCGCTATCTCGCGTTCATAAGCGATAACCAAGAGACCTGACCGATAACACGATTGTATAGGGTTCCATGACGAATCAATAGATGTCGCTAAGATGCATAAAAATTGTTACAGAATTTTTTGGAGTACCTAATTGTGGGATTTCTGTCCAGGAATAATGTATGACAGGCGTCATATATATAGTCATTTCTAGTTACCTGTTTAACAAAATAGTGTGCAGACCGTACTATTTAGTATTATCATAATGTGACGGCCTCTGTGGCGTAGCGGTAGTGCATTCGACTGCAACGACAGATCCGACATCAGATTCCCGCTCAGTGCAAATATTTGTATGCATGAATATGTCTATTTGCATTGGTCTGGGTGTTTCTATGTATAATATGTATGTATTTACAAAAAAAAAGTATATAAGTATGTTTATCCGCATTCTGGAACCCATAACACAAGCTAGTTAAACTATGCTCACTTTGGGTCTAGAAAGCGCTGTGTAGAATGTCGTAGAATATTTATTATTATTATTATAATGTGCTTAGCAATTTAGAATGCGGTTACATAATATACATAGAAATACCCAGATTAATGCAAATAGACATATTCATGCATACAAATATGTGCACTGAGCAGGATTGTGCACAGGCGCGCCCCCTATCGTAGCAGTCGAATGCACTACCACTACGCCACAGAGGCCGTTTAAAAAAATAAAGAGTTTAATAATAGTCTAGGAAATTCTTCATAGCGCTATCTGGACATTCTGGACCCAGAGTACTTTAACTAACTGGTATTGTGGGTTCAAAAATGAAGCCCTTGGGGGTTTCCACATGCTAATTACATAGCGCCACTATATAAAATCGCTGACGTTGCATCCACGCTCTACTTATTAATTTACTTAATCGCTGATGCACCTATGACGTCAATCGATTTCGCAAGTTGTTTTTAGTCAATAAATTGTAAGAATGATCATTCTATTGTCCTACTTCGATTTAGAATCATCATTCATAGGATTAATTTTGTAATACTAATTCAGTAATTAAATTCATTTAAAATCATTTCGGTTTTTTTTCGATTCTCCGATCGCAGCAAAGCGCTTTGGTGACCTTTTTGGGGAAACCGAGGGTTTTGTCTGTGCGATACAAGATCAGGTTATTAAGACGAACAACTACAGGAGGTACATATTGAGAGATGGAACGGTAGACGTTTGTCGTTTGTGCCACCGTCCCGGTGAATCTCTCAGACACGTGACCTCCGGTTGTTCAATGCTTGCTAACACTGAGTATCTGCACAGACACAACCAAGCAGCCAGGATACTTCATCAAGAGCTTGCCCTTAAATACGGCCTCATCGAACAGAGGCTGCCCTACTACAAGTACGTACCGGAAGCCGTACTCGAAAACGACCGCGCCAAGCTCTACTGGGACCGGTCCATCATCACGGATAGGACAATTCTAGCGAATAGGCCTGATATCGTGCTGATGGACCGGGCACAGTCACGGGTATTTCTTGTGGACATCACTATCCCCTATGACGAGAATCTCGTCCGCGCCGAAGCAGATAAAAAGACCAAATATCTGGACCTGGCGCACGAGGTTACCTACATGTGGAGGGTGGGGTCCACAGAAATAGTCCCAGTTGTGATCTCAGCGAATGGTTTGATCCCAAAGAGCCTCTCAGTCCATCTTGAGAGGCTCGGGATCGGTGGGAAGTCGGTGGTGGCCAAGATGCAGAAAGCGGTCTTGCTCGACAATGCCCGAATAGTCCGGCGGTTCCTCTGCCAATCGCCCTAACGCCCCGGCCGACTGTTGCCCACCTCGCCGGGGTTATCTTGCCGCCTCTCCCAAACTAGGGGGGAGGCGTGAATTACTTTGATGATAATAATATATTTATTTTTACAGATAATTAAATCCATCTTGTTAGTAACATTTTTTACTTAATCGCTATGTTAGTACTTATATTCTACTACAGATTTTGTTATTTTAAGGATGTGTCTCAAAATATGGCACTCATGGTTCCTGTTTACAAGAACCATGAGCATACTGTTGCGACTGCCGCGCATTCCATACATCATCGACGTCATTTTCTTGCACCAGACAGCTGTAAAGCTGTCGGTACGAGCGTGAGCGAACATAGCCGACGCGCTACAGAAGCGCGGCAGCCGCAACAGCGCTCTGAACGCCTTATTATACTGTATACGCAGGGCATTGACGGAGCGCTGCGTATAACTGACCCACAGTGCACTCGAGTACAGGGACGTGCAGTAGGCCTTAAAAAGCATGATTTTTAAGGTGTCTGTACACCGAGCAAACCTGCGGGCCAGCATACTCGCCCGCACCGCCAACGCCCTGCGTTCCCGTTCGATATCTATATCGTCTTTGAGGTCGTGCGCAACATAGTGTCCAAGATATTTAAAGACGTTGACTTGACGAAGTGGTACTCCATATATAGTAACCTCCGGTACCATCTCTGGACGCTTGTTGCCCACGACCCCAAAGACGATGAATTCTGATTTTTTGGTATTGTGTACCAGCCCATGTTTGTCTGCATACTTCTCACAAATTTTAAGTAGCTTTCTTAAAGCACTGATAGAGGGGGCCAGCAGCACCATGTCGTCTGCATAGCTGATATTGTTGAATGCCACTGTATCAATAAAACAACCCGCATGCGTGCTGCTGAGCTCCTCTATCAGCCCATTTATATACAAATTAAATAATTTTGGGGAGGTTAGCCCACCTTGACGTACCCCACATTCCATAATATATGGTGACTATATATTTGCTCCCCATCTGATAACATTACTTTGATTTTTGTACCAGTGGCGAAAAACGTTTAACAGTTCCCTAGGGATCCCTGTTGCTTGTAGTTTACCCCACAGGATATCGTAGGAGACCAAGTCGAATGCTTTGGAAAGGTCTTCTGGGAGTAGGAACAGTAGAGTTGATAGGTAAGGGGAGTAGGTTAAGAGAGAGAGTTGGAGGGTAAAAAAAGAAAAGGGGGTATGGGGGCAGGTAGGGGGGGGGTACAGTAATAACACCTAAGATATCTGCTAATAACTGATTGACCAAGAGTGATATTTATAATTAAATTCAGTGTTATCTCTCATTGCATGTGTTCGAATCAGGGTTCAAAGAGCCATCTCACGGAAGTTGGGAACCATATCCAAGTGGATACTGCGCGAATCTAGAACCCCGGGAGTGTAATTCCTGTATACTAAAGCCCTTTATCATGGGTCAGTTATACCAATTCCATTATGTGATCAGAGAGTGTATTATATCTTACAATGAACCTTTGAAACCACATCATTCTGAAGTGAATTGGTTACTAGCACCATTTATAAGATTACACAATATATGTTAATGTCCGAGCTGTGTACAGATTCAATTTATCGTTTAACATTCTAAAAACAAGTGAAGTATCACACCAAAAACCATGTTATAACATACATAACATAAACTCACGCCTATATCCCCGAAGGGGTAGGCAGAGGTGCTAGCACCCACATTTCGCCAGTTTATGTTTAGGTCCCAATGTAATAGGTGGCGAGCCTATTGCCACTAACCGGGCACTTATAAACCTGCGATAAATACACATATAACTTCGAAAAGCATCGAAAAGTCATTGGTGTGTGCCATGGTAAAACCTGGGATCGAACCCGAGGCCTCGTCTCAGCAGTCCATTACCCATACCACTAGGCTACCTGTTATTCGTGAACAGTATTTAAAGCGGCTTGAGCGAGGGTCGCTGTAGGTTGCTACAAAAGCTAGCGTAGTCAAAATATTACGACAGTATTAAAAGAATATTCCTCTGTTAGTTTCGTAATAAACGGTTTGTGTTAATATCCGAGCTGAGTACAGACTCAATTTATCGTTTAACATTCTAAAAACAAGTGAAGTATCACACCAAATACCATGTTATTCGTGAACAGTATTTAAAGCAGCTTAAGCGGGGCGCTGGAAGTTACTGCGAAAGCTATCATAATCAAAGCATTATGGCAGTAGGATAGGAATGCTCCTCTGTCAGGTTCATGTTTACTCTGAATAGAGTATGGAGAATTATATTTACCGGATGTCTCGGTGTAGTAGGGGGAAGATATTATGAGAATCTTCCAATACCTACTCAGACATAGGAAGGACTGTGATATATACAATACAAGTGGAAGGGTCCTGCTGTGGCTGGCGTGATATGGGGCCACCACCTCTGGGGGGAAAATTCAATATAAGTAGGTACTATGGTATAGGGGCCAGCACCTTGGGGGGGGCAAAACTCAAAATACCTGACTAGGTACTTTTGTATAGGAAAGTAATAGTTTTAATGAGCAAGCACCTCGGGTAGAAAACTTCAGAATAAGTAGGTACCTTTGTGTAGGAAAGCGAGCATCAATAAAGTACCTAGTAGTCTAATTGAAGTTATTAAAAACATCTAGATATAACCTACATATTCTTGTCGTTCAAAGTACTAGTATAAAGGAGTAAGCATTATAGGAAGAAGAATTAGTAAGTTCTAATTCAATTGATATTACTATAATAAAATCGTTATGAAAGAAGTAGTGAATGATTAAAGCGGTGAACTGCAGATACCTACATAGTTGCAAATATTTATGGGTATCTATATAAACGAGGTAAATGACCGGAATGCTTCAGTTCCTAATAGAAACTTTCTAGTATAGGTTATTTCCATCCGCTCCCATAAAAGTCACTAAAAGATATTACAGAGATTATAGAGAGAGGGACTTATTTATTACATGTTAAAGTGAAGCGAATGAGTTAATAAAGGTTATTTCCATCCGCTCCCATAAAAGCCACAGAAGGGTATTATAGAGATTATGGAGGAAGGACTTTGTTTATTGCATGTTAGATTGAGGCGAATGGATTAGTATAGGTTATTTCCATCCGCTCCCGTCAAAGCCACTGAGGACATTAGGTTAATCCGGAATTTGTGTAGGTATAATGGGATTTGAAGGATTGTTAGTAAATATTGAAGGAGTAAGGTTCTAAATTTTGGGTTACTTGAATGAGACTTTTGTTGATTATTTAAGGAAGTAGGTACTTATGTTCGTACACGTAATGCAAGATTATGAACTACCAGTGACTATAGGGTTTAGGAAGGCTTATTTGGTTATTTCATGGTTTAATATAGTATCATTAGGAGTTTGTGTAGATTGGATAGAAATGAAATAGGTACGTAATGGTTAGGTTGGAAGGTAGGTTGTAAGGAAAGGTTATTGATGAATTTATATGATAATGTTTCGAACAGAATAGGTTTAAAGTATAATGTGGAAGAGTAAATTAATTGGGGTTTGCGATTACATATAGTTGGAATTAGGTTATCGTAGGTTTAAAATAGGAGTCAGCATTCTTCACCTTTATAGAACTAGGGATACTAGGTATCATGATAAGGGTTCCTTTTAACCACTAGATTGATCACAGGCCAAGTTTATTAGAAATAAGTACAATTATTCAGTGAGTTTAAGTAGGTTAGTGAGTTATTTGAATGAATAATACATGACAACAAGTAGGTGGAATAGGAATTAGGATATCTGTAAGAGAGGAGAGAATGAGTGGTAGGTATAGGTAGTTATCTGGGGTGTGTGTTGGGTAACCTCCTCGAGTGTCGCTCCGATTCCGATCCCGCTGCAGTCCGGGGGGAACGGAATCGGAGCGGCCGGTACACCCTGGGCGGCGGTCAATGGCTTCCCCTTCACCCCTTCATAGGGTTGGCATTGATCGTCGGCCAATACCCAATGTGGCGGGAACACATCGCTCTCCGTACTCCTCTGCTTTCAGAGGAGACAGGATGAGCGATGCTGTTAGTGGTGAGATGGCCCAGGGTCAGCCGGAGTGCGAGGGATATGCTCTATGGGTAACCTTACACCCCGGTGTCTGAAGACCCGAGACGGCGTGCGGTTTTAGTCGGTGCAAGCCCGACATAACCGCCCCCGCTGACCGGCGGGGGGGTATCCGAAGGGATTTCCGCACGATAAAAAAAAAAAAAAGGTATAGGTAGTTGTCTAGGGCAGGAAATGTGAAAGGGATTGAGTGAATGAGTTGGTTTCGGAGAAGTAGGAAAAGGGTACAAAAAAACAAGGGACGGGCACACAGTAAAAAGAGGAGGGGGGTACACAGTCATCGATTCACAGAGAGGAACCAGATATGAGATACCTTTAAGTACACTTGAATCATTCTCGTGTTGCGCCCTTTGAATCTAAAACCTCAAGATTTACCATCCAAGGGCCTCTAGTGCGCGAGAGCCTGAATCACGCAAAGGCTCGCCAACGTACAGTAGATATAAATACTTGGATATAACATCTTATTTAGAATTGGACAATATGACTCAAGCTCAGAATAACCCAGATACTATCTACAAGGCTCTTCGCCTTGTTCCAGAGTTTGACGGCAACCCAAACATTCTTACCAGTTTCATTAGAATTTGTGATTCATTAGCTGCGCAATACTTAAGTAATACACCTGGCAGCGAGTTTTCCAACTAATACTTCCTAAACGGTATACTTAATAACTGGGACTGCGGCATGTACTATTAACGCCAATGGAATACCAGAGAGCTGGCTAGGTATTCGAACTGCCTTGATTAATAACTTTTCAGATCAGCGTGATGAAACCGCACTGTACAATGACCTTTCTTTAGCTACTCAAGGTAATAAAACGCCACAAGAATTCTATAATCATTGCCAAACGTTATTTAGTACGATTATGATATTATATATAAATAATATGTAGTGTACAATAAAGAGTATTCTATCTATCTATCTATGACATATGTGACTTTACATGAGACTGTACCGACGACTATCGAAGCGAAACGCGACTTGTATAAAGAAGTTACCATGCAGGCATACGTTCCAGAGTTAAAAGAACCCTTAGGATCCCATATACGTTGCATGCGCCCACCAACAACGTGAGACCCCAAAAGCCCAACCTCCCTCTAAAGTCACTCATCTCACTTTAACACCTGCAGCGTTTACCTCACGAACAAGAGGTCGAACTTCTCAGCACCAGTATCTAATTGGCCATTACCCATGGGACAGCGTCCAGTGGGACCCGCACTTCAACCTTTTAAATTCCCTGCACCAGCACAGTATCAACATCGTATGCCAATCAACACACAAAGAATGTTCAGTGCGGCACCTCCTAACTACAACCCCGTAGTAACATATTTAGATTATCACCCCGAAGTAATGTACCTCAAGGCCCTCAGCCAATGAGTGGTGTTTAACGTTTTACACCCAATAAATAGGCCAGCAGTCCATGATTGGAATAGGTTTGCCAATCCACCACCTTCAAATTATTTTAAATCCAATGAAATGAATATGAATGAGTGCATGACATATGACGACTCGTATTACAACTATTACTACGAACCGGAGTACAATTACTATACTGCTAACAATGACAGTGACTTTGACCCGAGTCTCGCCACTGACTCGACTTATTATAACGTGTCAACTAACTGGTGTAACTAACTATGCGAAGCAGAATTTTCAGGAGGCATCGACATCACAAAGTCCAAAATAGAATTAAACCTTCAGACATAGAGGCAACTTCCCTATATACAAATTAGAGACCCGCCTTTAAAACTTTTAATAGACACAGGTGCCAATCAATCGTTCATTAGCCCCGAAGCTGTCGAGAAGTATTTCTCCAAATATCCCTTGAATTTCGATCCTTTTGACTAGCTGTCTTGACCCCAAGGTTAAGACAGCTTTTTTATTTAATCCACCCCTAGCCATGTATTCAATTATACCGATTATACAGGACAAATTCAAAACCTCATCCTTAAATCTCATATTAGCTAAATCTGAACTAGAAAAGTCAAAGAGTATCTTCGACAACAGGAGATAATGCGATGCTATCACGACGGTAAAACTAACCATCGTGGAATTACTGAGTGTCATTTAGCCTTATCTCGTAAATATTACTGGCCAAAGATGAAAGACCAGAAAACAAAATTTATAAATGAATGTACGATTTGTGGTCAGGCCAAGTATGATAGAAACCCGATAAGACCCCAATTTAATATTGTACCACTGGCTACCAAGCCGTTTGAGACAATCCAAATACGTAACACTAGGACATATTAGACTCCTTAAGTTAAAGAACAAAGACGAACCAATAATTAACCTTGTGCCCTATGCTTTAATAGCTTATAATAGCTCTATACATAGTTTCACAAGATGTCGACCCTTTGACTTACTGACTGGTCATTTTGACCCCCGAGACTGTAAAGACATTGACCTTACACAGCATTTATTATAACAGTACACGCAAATCCATAGAGATAAAATGAAATATGTTTATGACATCATTAACTCGTCATCACTTGCTAATCGCACTGCGATAATTGAGAAAAGGAATGAAACCCGTGAACCCGAGATAGAATACGCACCCCAACAGCAAATATTTATAAGAAACCCTCTTGCTAGTCGACAAAAGACTGCACCACGATATACACAGGACACAGTTTCAGCACACCTGCCAATTCACATTTATACTTCAAAAAAACGTGGCCCCATAGCCAAGTCAAGACTTAGGCGTGTATCTAAACCTGCAAAATTGTTACAGGATCCTACTGATAACAATTCTCCCAATGACGCGACCTCAGGAGATAAGACTCGAAAGCCTCGATGACGGACCGGGACTTCTACCCTTTAAAAACTTGGACAAATGAAAATTACGACGCATCATCATACTTTCATTCAGTACGTTCAACTAAGTAATATCGAAAACAATGTTCACTCCCTACAGACTCAACTAACGATCTATCAAAATCAAATGTCTAATGACACTTATGCATTTTATGAAATTCAATTGGAGTATCTAACACGTACGTAACAATTACGATCTTTAGAACCTAATAGAGCCAAAAGAGGTCTTGTGGACGGACTAGGTTCAATAATAAAAAGCCTAACCGGAAACCTAGATCACGAGGATGCGCTAAAATATATTCAGGCAATTAAAATCTTAGAACGTAATCAAAACCAATTAGTAACCGAATTTAATGATCATATCAGTATAAGTAATGAGTGGATGTCCAAATACGATAACGTAATTACACAGATAGTACAAAACCAGAATAAAATTAACACTACTTTAGAGACTATATATTACAAAGTAATGCACTAAGAGAAAATAGTTTAATAAAATATGCCCATTTTGCCCAACTACTAGAAGTTATAAGCGATAATGTAGAGGATATAACTCAGGAATTAATTAGGATAGAAAATAGTTTAGCTTCCGATCGTGCGAGTAGTACACACCACTCAATGATAGACATAGAGATATTAGAGTCAATGATAAGAAAACTTCGGACTATATACGCCGAAGAGCAAATCTCAGATCTAGAACTTAGAGATTATTATGATATTATAAAACCGGGATCATATTATGTAGATAAGCAGATAGTATTCGTATTTAAATTTCCAAACTTTTCTAAAACTAGGTACGATTTTTATAGACTCTCTGTAGTACTTAATAGACATGCACAAGCCCTTATTCCACCCTTTCCTTTCCTTGCAACAAACGAGATGTTACATGTGTATATAGAGGCTGAATGCCCGAAGTTAAAGGACTGGTACCTCTCTGAGAAAGATATTTCCCAACAGACTCGCACCAAAGCTGACTGAATCCAGGAGTTAATCATTAACCAAGTTCTACAAGACTCCACAAGTTTACCACAATCACATTGATGAGAGAAGCCATGGAGAAGCTCGATGACCAACATTACGTCTTATCCTTTCTTAAAGAAACGAAGGTACAACTAACCTGCAACCAGAAAGACTACACATCGCTCCAGGGTAGTTACCTTGCTACGATTCCTATTGAATGTTATCTGAAATCTGAAGAGTTCACCATTGCAAACGTTTACGACGAAATTAAAGGCCAACCCTTAAAGTTATTAAAGATACCCTATGACACTAAGAAACAGGCCACTACAGCTACCCACGTTAACCTGAACTCTATTGATCTCCAAGGCCTACACAGCTTTCAGGACCAACTTATGATCCAGAATCCTGTTCAACTTGAGATCGTGCAGACTGACGCATTTTACCACACTACTATCCCATTTTATGGAGTACTATTAAGTGCAAGCGTACTCTACGCAGATGTACTAACACTATGAAAAAGAATCAGCAAACCAGCCGCAACTTTCGGCAACATTTTCACTCAATGTGTTAAAATAGTCGCCGCTCTAAGGGGGGAGGAATTACATAGCGCCACTATATGAAGATCGCTGACGTTGCATCCGCGCTCTACTTATTAATTTACTTATTCGCTAATGCACCTATGACGTCAATCGATTTTGCAAGTTGTTGTTTGTTCAATAAATTGTAAGAATGATCATTCTATTGCCCTACTTCGATTTAGAATCATCATTCATAGGATTAATTTTGTAATACTAATTCAGTAATTAAATTCATTTAGAATCATTTCGGTTTTTTTCGATCCTCCGATGGCAGCAAACGTAATTCGCTAAAAAAAATGGGTTCAAGAATGCAAATAAACACAAGCACTTCCTTTTCAGGTACTCTTTTCTTCTAGATAAATATTTTTTTATTTTTTTATGGATAATAGGCTCACGTTAGTTAGTTAGTTTACCTGGGCTGTTCCGCACTTAGCCTCTTGATTGGGCCATTGTGCGTAGCATCTTACCTCTCACTCCAACCAACCCAGATCTTCCCAAAAAGCCAGCAGCCTTTTCAGGTTTCCACATGCTTCCCGGAGAGACGCTGGTGACTGGAGGAATTTCGCCCGTTGTTCGGCCACGCTCATGCACTCTGTAAGCACATGATGTGGCGTTTCTTCTGCCCCCATGCAGCCTCTGCACAGGGGGCTGTCCGTCACACCTATTGTAAATAGATGCTTGTTTAGAGGACAGTGACCGGTCAAGATGCCTATGACCTTGCGGATCTGGTCCCTTTTTAATCTAATGAAGTTTCGGCTAAACGTTTTTGATGCTACCGGAACTGCATTCTTTGTTTGCCTGCATCCTTCAATGTTTGTCCATTCTTTTTGATGGGTTTCTTCCGTATTTTTCCGCAGCCAAGTTTTGACCTGTGCTTGAGGTATAGGTAGTATTGGTTCCGGTCCATATACTGTTGCCCCTGATCCTCTCTTGGCCAATTCATAGGCTCACGTTTGACCTCTATCTCACCGGGTCGTAAGTGACGATGTGGTCTACGATGGATCACGTTTGCCTAGAAGGAACCTATTGATACCTTGGGTTACAAAGCATTATTCCAATTTAGGTAGGGATGGTACTCCGTAAAGATGTAGCTTTGTAATTGTATAAGAAAAAAAAGAAAGCTTGAAATTATACCTACACAAAAATCGGGCCGAGATCGCGGGAACCCTGTGTCCACGCGCACCAGTTAACCATCCGTCGTGCTATTAGCTAAGTGGTCTACCATCAAAGCACCGGACGAACTCAACACCACGGTAGAATACTTTTATACTCACTTCCCTGAGACATAACCAATTTATAAATAAATTTGTAACGACCTTGTATTCAATTTATTATATACTATTTATATGTATATTATATCATCTCTATAGCTAGACCTTAGGTATAGCCAAAATAATAATTATACCATTTTTTTACAGTCACATTAACTTACATTAACATTACCAATTTAACCTCTCCCTTTGATTGGATTTTTCGAGGTGTTTCTGAATAAATCCCGCTTATTCATACCTTATACTCTAACTGCAATCCAAGTACTAAATAAATAAAATTCATAATTGAGTTAGACTAGTTTAATATAATCACAAAACGTGAAAATACAATTGTTCAGAAACAAAAGACACACGGTGAAAATTGCTAAAGAGCTTTACATTTTTCTACTGTGTTAACGTTCTTAGGTATAAATTACTTATGTCTTAAATCCAAAATAAATAAATAAGAATGATTATTTTGAAATAAAGAAAGTTGAGAGACAGAAGAGATGTAGTTACATTGAGGTCACAATCACAAAAATAAAATATTATACATACACATGTATAATATTTTATTTTTTATTTAATTTAATATATAAATATGGACACTCAAAGTTTGACTATTTTTGTAGTAGTCACCGAAAAAAAAATAACATAACATTTTGTTCTACTTTTACATTCATACAAAAGTAAAAATAAGTACTACGTCCTCATTTTCATTGTCATTGCATATTCTTACGAAGACACCCAAGTACCTTCATAGTACAAAAAATATTCTGCTAAATAAAACTATCAAACAGATCTTACATAAATGTGAAATTAAAATAAATGAACTTAACTATACATAAAACTAGGTAATTGAAAAATCTCGTCTATACTTGACTGTTATGCTAAGTATCTATTTTTTTGGGTCCCTGTACACACCCATAAAGAGAATGGAGTTTGTGGGACGTTCATAGATTACGTAAACGAATGGGAAATTCGCGATAAAACGACTTGGCTCAGCTGGTCGGGAGGAGCGGAATCCAAAGATCGCTGTTGCGGCCGCAGCTACAGTACCTGAAGAGGAAATTATATGTAGACTACATATTGAGACGATTGAAAGACCAAAGGGGGCAAGCGACAGCGAGTGTTGACAGGAAAATTTTGACCTTTTTCTCTGAAAAGTCGATGTCGCTTGTAACCTTTGCCTTTTAACCGTCGATATTATGTTCAAGAAAGTTTTTTTTTCTCACTATTATCAAAATAAGACATCACATAATCAAATTATATTAGCAACAAAAAAAACTACGAAGGTTTATTTATACCTGTGCTATTGTGAGTTGTCATCATTTTAACACAGCGTCCTAATAATAATATTATAATACTGGCGAATAGTACCTACCTACCTATCACAATTTTATAAGAAAGTAAGCAATTATACAAACAAACTAGAAAACAAATCACCACCCACCTACAGTGAACTTAAATAATGTTGCATTCACGTATATTTGAAGGTAGATAGTTAATAAGCCGTGGGACAAGATAGCCAATAGTACGCTTGCCATTCGCATTATTAGCGCGGTGTGTGCGAAGCCGATTCTCGATTCGAGAAATTTCTTAAAGATTTATTAAAAACTTGTTCTTTCAACAAAGACAAATTTAGGTACTTGCGTGTGTACTGGCAAAGCTGTACAATGCTTTTTTTTAAATCTTTATTTAAAGGCTTAATCACACTAGGCGATTATGTCGCCTTAATAAATTACAATATGTATATATGCTAAAAATGAATAATATAATATAATAATACAGTACAGTAATATTTTTAGGTAAATCAATGATTCATTTCAATAGAGGGATTAGCATTCTGTATAACTTCCTGCATCGATCTGATAAGGGATAAGCCAACAAAACATTACATTGTCCAATGTCTGAGTGAGCACCAAAACCCAGACGCTGTCTTATAAAGTCAGTACGGACACACTCCATTAGAGTGTGGTAAACGTCCTCGGGAACCCCACAAAGCACACAGTTAGGCGAGTCTACTTGTACAATGTTTGAAAAGACTATTTTCATTTTCGTAAAATTAAGTTTTTGTTTTAGATGACAAGTTTAAAGATGGTATCCAAATAGGAATTATAGGTATAACCATAACTACTAAGGCCGTACTATATATAGGATTCAGGTAGTAGCTAATACGTATAACGCACTAGCGTTATAAGGCATTGTTTTAACTTTAAACATAATTTGTTCCTCAAAATAGTGATATTTGCCTGAAATTGCCTTAATTTATTGCAAACTCGTTCTTAGATGTTACAGTTTAAAGTACAGACAGTGTAATCATGGTCATGAGCTATTGTGAGCATGAGTGTTCTTAGGTTTAAGTATCGATGCTACAGTGGATACAGTGGAGATCATAATATTGAAAAAATAGCTAGTAGGTTAAGTTCTGCTTCCTACGCTGTGAAAAAGATTAGGACTTTAACAGACATAGATATCGCTAGAATAGTTTATTTCAGTTATTTCCATAGTATTATGAGCTACGGCATTCTTCGTTTTTTTTTTTTTAAGGATGATAGGCTCACGTTTGACCTCTATCTCACCTGATCGTAAGTGACGATGTGGTCTACGATTGATCACGTTTGCCTAGAAGGAACCTATTCACTCGAGACTTGAAGATTCCAAGGTTATAGCTTTCCGGAAACACAGACTCAGGCAGGCAATTCCACTCCTTAGCAGCTGTATGCATAATAAAAGTGTCGCCGAAACGTTTCGTGCGTTTCTTCTTTGGGGTAATGCCGCAGATTTAAATACAATCTTTGTATAAAGCGGGCTGTGCGGACAATTTATAAGTTGGGCCCAAGAGTCTCCCTCCGAGAAAAGTTCAAAGAAGTAAACATTCTAACTGTAGTGTCTCAATGTATTTAGATGACAAACAAGCTTGGATATGAACTGTTTGCTCTCTCTCTATGCTACTCAAACGAAATATTGTAATTAGGTTAAGTAAACATGTTTGAAAATAGACCAAAAAAAAAACAGCCCGCTGAGTTTATTGCCGGAGTCTTCTCAGGACGGGGCCGCGTTTCGAACCGGTGGTCCATTTGCCAAACATTCGTTTAATTCTTTTTTTTGACGTTTTGTAAGTGTGTGACGTGTTAATGGTCTATACAGAATAAATGGTTTTTGAATTTAGACTTTTTTTGACTTTATAAAATTTTGAATCGGTAGTTGTTTAATGTATGGTGATTTAATTATCAGTAATTTTGTTTTCCTTGCTTTAAGTACAAGGCTGCCATCATGACACCATCTTGCAAGAACGTTCACGCGGTTTGCGGATTTCTATCAGCGACCTACCTTGTGCCATCAGCGAACTGATAGCATGTGCTGTTATGATTTACATTAGTAATGCATTAATATTGTTCGGGCTAATGACCGAACATTTCGCGTGATCCGCAAATTTACCTATACGCGGTAACTTTTATGTAAATTACACTTAGTTCACGTTCGGCAATCCGAGTATACTTACCTAGCATAGCAATCGATCATTTTATATCATTAAATAATTAACTAAAACATTAGTTTATTATTTATTCAGCAAACAGTGTACGGAGACCGTACAAATATCATTAACGTAGGACAGAAAGTGCAACAATCCTAATACAGAGCCCTGAGCTGAACGCTCAGTTACAGGTACTCGTATGCGATCGCTACAGATGTTATCAATATCACAAATAACATCCCACTTTTTGCATGGGATGATAAATTTACAGATGTATTGTTAATGTATCAATACAATTATCACATTCGTCACTATTCGTCCCTTTATCCTCGATGGTCACAACGCTTGCCGTCATCCTGATAAAGTAGGGCTCCTACTAAAGTGTACCCAACACTGGAGACTAATATCAACAAAACTCATTTTGATATGAAAGCTACTACTTAACGGACGTCCGTTTCACGAGAAAATTAAATACTTAAAATACATAAACTAAAGTGATTTAATGTACAATATACTGCTTCCGGGCTGTTTGGCCGTAGTCCATATGAAACTTGTGTTCCAAACGTTTCGTCGATCACTGTGGTCGGCATCTGCAGTGGTAGAGGTCCGGGTGGCGACGAGTGCGTAGAACTCTCCTCGGCGGCGTATGTACGTATGGTCGATTACTTGTTAATTTAGGATTAGTGATTTTTATTTTGGTGTTACGTACCTTCCTCGTCGATCTGAATCTTGGCTTTGTGGACAGCGTCGTCGAAGACAACACCCTGCTGCTCCGTCAAAGTGCTAAAGTCTGCCGTGGCGTTGAAAAGGTTACCAACGCCTAGCGTCTCTAAAATCTGATATTAGAGAACCAATTATAATTTAGAGGTACTTGAATATCAATTAGTAGTGCTTTGAATCTTTAGATAGCAGATACGAGTAGGTATTTACTGATTTAAGCATTAAATTAGAAGATC
The DNA here is from genome assembly GCA_946251805.1 of Cybosia mesomella. Taxonomy (NCBI): domain Eukaryota; kingdom Metazoa; phylum Arthropoda; class Insecta; order Lepidoptera; family Erebidae; genus Cybosia; species Cybosia mesomella. The sequence goes on along the minus strand of OX276390.1, from coordinate 17,933,961 downwards.
CCTCCATAACCGTGAGGTGTGCAACCTCAGGGAATACTTCCTATACAATGAAGCTGATATGCATCGTGATGTAGTAGGGGTGGACAACGGACTTACCCCGCTAGCGTTGGCTAAAGAGAACTGGCGCAAACCTGTGGTATTAAGTATTAATGACCGTATGGATGTATGGAAGAGCAAGGAGTTGCATGGACGTTTCTATCGGGTTCTCCATGGCCTGATATAGACTTACCAGCATCTGTGTCTTGGCTACGCTTCGGTGATCTATTTGGAGAAACCGAAGGTTTTGTTTTTGCAATTATGGACGAAGTTGTGATGACGAATAACTATCGGAAGTATATACTAAGGGATGGTACGGTTGACATATGTCGGGCGTGCCACCGTCCCGGAGAATCCCTTAGACATATAATTTCTGGTTGTTCTCGTCTTGCCAACGGCGAGTATTTGCATAGACATAACCAAGTAGCCAGGATTGTTCATCAACAGCTTGCTCTAAAGTACAACCTTGTGGAATCAGAGGTACCGTACTATTGGTATGTGCCCGACGCAGTTCTCGAAAATGGGCACATCACGTTGTACTGGGATCGATCTATCATCACTGATAGGACTATTGTAGCTAATAAACCTGATATAGTGTTGATAGATCGGTCAGAGCGCCGCGCAATAATTATCGATATCACCATTCCACATGACGAGAATCTTGTGAAAGCCGAAAAAGAAAAACAAATTAAATATTTGGATTTGGCTCACGAGGTTGTCGACATGTGGAGTGTGGATTCGGCGATTATTGTTCCGATAGTTGTATCGGTTCACGGACTGATTGCCAAGAGCCTCGAACAACATCTCCAGAGGCTCGCGTTAGGCAGTTGGGTCAAGGGCTTGATGCAGAAGGCAGTGCTCCTCGACACGGCACGTATTGTGAGGAGATTCCTCTGTCTGGAGCCCTAACCACCAGTAGCTTGGTCCCTGTACCCGATGCCGGTGGGTTACTATTTTTTATATTTTTAAATATATTTGTTTTTTTTTTTATATATATGGAAAATTTAAAAATATAATTTATATGTGTTTAAAATGTAATAAAGGAAATAAATAAAATTGGAGTGTCTGTTTGTAATATTGAAATAACCGTTTTTTAGTATATGTATATGAATATATATATACGGTACATACACCAAAATAACATTTTTTACAATTTTTGTCTGTCTGTCCGTCTGTCTGTCTTTCTGTTTGTTCCGGCTAATCTCTGAAATGGCTGGACCGATTTTGACGGGACTTTCACTGGCAGAAAGGTAATATAACAAGGAGTAACATAGGCTATTTTAATTTTAGGAAAATAATTAGGTTTCCGCGCAAAAGAACGAAAACCCGAAAAATCTTAATCCACGTGGACGAAGTCGCGGGCACAGCTAGTATAATACATAGATTTAAATATATTCTTCTTATTCATTGTTGTGTAAATATTTTTAATAAATAATTTCCTTTGCGTCTTTAACTTAAATCAGCAAGTGTAAGTATGGGAATCTGTTGTAATAAATGTCAAATAAAACAAAGTAAATGTTAAACTAGTAAGTAGATATTCGCAGGTCGACAGACATTACAGCATTTCGAAAAAGAACTGATAATTTGGGGTCAACAAGAAAGTAATTGAACTATTAATCCGAGTAAAAAAAAATAGTTCTTACGTCTCTTAATCCCAGACTCCTCTCGATGGTGAACTTAGGTATTTCAACGATGACCTCACGTCCCATATAGCCCTCCTCAACCACAGCGGCGAGGCGTTCCGGCGTCAAGTTGGCAATTATGTTGGTAACACCTAGCGAATAAAGTACCGTTAGCCTGCTGATCTGAATGTTCCATTCACACCAGCTTGAGTATTAAGACCGTGTCGAACATGAATCATATAATGCGTGATTAGATCGCAATTGTATTTTAATATAGAATTATTGTAACTCCGTTGTGTTTGATTGGATTTTTTTTAGGTTAGATGCTAAGGTTAAGGAGCAATTATTGGTCATGAACACTTGGAATGCAACACCCGTGGTGTTATCCACTTGCCGTTACCTACAGAGAGAAGAGGAAAATGGGAGCAAAGAAACAAAGGGAAATTTAAGACCTAGGCACTTTGACAAAACACAAGAACTACAACATACCTCTAATAAAGTAAAATAGATTAAATTGAAATAGGAATATGAAGGAGATAATTTTCTTGAATTATTTTGCAAAATGACAAATGAGACAAACAAATATGGCTATGTAGTTACACTTTATGCCATAGAAGTAGGTGCGAGGAGTAAACCAGCTGAATTCGTCAACAACTTGCTTAAAGACTTTGGATTGGAAAATTCTTCTGTAATCTCTGTTCTAGAATGAATATCTAAAACAGCATTGTTAGGATCTCACCAAATTTGTATAGAAACCACCACGCAGTGTCACGTACGAGTACTTTGATTTAGGGTACCAAACATAATTGTGTTGACCTAGGTCGCTGAGGCTGAGTATATGGCAATAATAACTTTTAAATACTTTAATGGCGTTATGAAAAAGAAAATTAGTAACAGTAAGTACTACTTTAAATTCCGTGAAACATTTTCACAAATAGCTAATGTAAATTTACTAAAAAATATTGGATACTTTTATTCATGTTCTCGAAATTGTAGGAAACAATGTCACATGGTTTATTAAATTGACTAGCTATCTTTGTATCTATAATTGAGCTTTTGACACTTGAATTTTTGTGACTTCACTTAAACGAACAGCTAGCGAACTGATATCAAATAGTCTATGACTTTTACAATGAATTCACAGCAGATCGGAACAGCTTTCGTGCATGAAATACACGGAAAGCTTATGCCTGCAGCAATATGCAGACATGATGCCACAATCCATATATGGTTGTTACTACCTCATGGCCTCGACATGGCCAGCCTAACAGTTGACACCACTTAATACGTGGCCTGGTAAAGCGAACAAACCCCAATTTCGCATAACGTTGCCGAGAAAATTTTGTAGGTATGTATGTAGGTGTAATATTTATAATAATGTTTAAATAATAGATGCAACAATAAAACTGTCATCAATTCAATGTAGTTAATAGGACCTTAGTAACTAACCTTCCTTCATGGAGTACGGGGGTAAGAGGATGTACATGCTGATATCATTGCCTTTGTACGGCAGCTCGAGGATCTGAGCTCCGAGATCGTCGTTCACCACTGAAATCATAAATGGCCAATTTGTCAGTCTCAACTTTCCTACAGTCGTTCGAGGAAGCTGTCTAGACAGATCAATCGTCCGGGGTAAGCGTGATGGCGGAAGGTGAGGTAGTGTACCCGAGTACCCATACATTTACTCGATAATTACGGTTCAGAGCTATTCTTCTTTAAAATTCTTATTTAAATCACCTTTTGTTTAAAATAATTCTTGAGTGTATGATCGAAGTGATATCCTCTCGTTTAAATGAGAATTTGAAATTTCATCAAAATCCGTACACGGAAGAAAGGTACGTCATAATTAAACAATAAAAGTAAATACATATATTTAGGTATTTCATTCAAGATTAAAAAACTACGAAGATAAAATATCGGAAGTATACGATTTTTTTCGTCATTTATCATTTCTTGCATTGCGATAAAAGATGGCAGACTCGAAATTTTCAATGAAATGAATATGGGTATCATTTTCGAGGTTTACAGGGCGTCAGGACAAAAGATGCGTACTCGAAATTTTCAATAAAATCAATATAGGTATAAATTAAAGATTTAGATCGGAAAAAGAGAACATCAAGAACGGGACTTGAACCCGCGACCAGTCCCTTACAGGGGGAACGCTCTGACCAGCTGAGCTATCTAGACATGTCTCAGATATTTGAAATTCTCCGATATATTATATAAGTCTTAAGGTAGCATTCGGTTCTTAGCGACAGCGACGCGCGACGGCGACCCGCGACCGCGACCGGGTCGCGCGACCCACTGCTTAGTATCAATTTATATGGAGCACTAAACAAATCCCGCGACCGCGTCGCGCGACGCAGGCGAGAAGCACATCAAAATGGCGTAAATCGGAGAATAATATTCATACATCATTACTAGAATACTGTTTATGTTTACTGTTTATGTTTACTGTATATGTTCATCAAACTGTTTATGATTTAACCTACAATATTTTCGGAACTTCTCTTCTTTATAAATTAAATGTCGTTTTATGAGTATTTGAAAGCAACCCTCTTCTTCTCGCGATGGGAAAATTGAGTCGATCTTCATCCTTTTTTCCGGAGGCATAGATAATAACATGATAAGATTATCATCATCTTCCTCATGTCGCGATGTCGCGGTCGCTGACATCCGAAAGCTAGGGGTCGCCTTGCGACAGGCGACCATGGTCGCGTAGTCGCTGGTCGCAGTTGCTCGTCGCGGTCTCCGAAGAACCGAATGCTACCTTTAAGGCGACGCTGGAGCCATCTACCGTAATTCTTGCGAACTACGGAAACAATGAATAACTTTAGCCATTTTTAAACATTGTTTTTTGATGACTGCGCCTAATTAATTCAATTAAATTTTTAAGCATTTTGTATGCTTACTTTTTCTAAAGATTTAGATCGGAAAAAGAGAACATCTAGAATCGGACTTGAACCCGCGACCAGTCCCTTACAGGGGGAATGCTCTGACCAGCTGAGCTATCTAGACACGTCCCAGATATTCGAAACTCTCGGATATGTTATATACGTCTTAAGGCGACGCTGAAGCCATCTACCGTAATTCTTGCGAACTACGGAAACAATGAATAACTTTACAGTCATTTTTAAACATTGTTTTTTGATGACTCTGCCTAATTAATTCAATTAGTGTCTAGATAGCTCAGCTGGTCAGAGCATTCGCCCTGTAAGGGACTGGTCGCGGGTTCAAGTCCCGTTCTAGATGTTCTCTTTTTCCGATCTAAATCTTTGGAAAAAGTAAGCATACAAAATGCTTAAACATTTTGTATGCTTACTTCTACGGGACTTGAACCCGCGGCCAGTCCCTTACAGGGCGAATGCTCTGACCAGCTGAGCTATCTAGACACGTCCCAGATATTCGAAATTCTCCGATATTTTATATACTCTTAAGGCGACGCCGGACGCTGGAGCGTATAATGAAGAGAAAACTACTACTATTTAAATTTAAGCTAAAGATTATTTCATGCAGTATGCCACGCTGCGCCTCAATACAGAATGGAGAAGCGAGTTCTGCAATTCCTTTGTCCGTACGGTACTATACCATAGACCAATATATAAACAAAACAAACAATATTTATTATTGGTCTATGCTAGTACTTAATCTATGCTAATATTTAAAGTTTTCTGTTTTACATAATATTGTCGGAAGTTAACACGAATGTCACGTCACACATTGAAATAAAATTATTTTTAACGGATTTTTGATTACTTACACTGAACCCGACGTAACAAAATAACATCAAATAAATCGTGATAGAATCCCTTAAAAATAGTTTTCTGTTTTTGTTTTGTGTTTGTCATAAATAAAATAAATATTCTAAATATTCTATGACATTCTTCACAGCGCTTTCTAGACCCAAAGTAAGCATAGTTCAACTAGCTTGTGTTATTAGTTGCGGATAAACATACTTAAATACTTTTTTTTTTGTAAATACATACATATTATACATAGAAACACCCAGACCAATGCAAATAGACATATTCATGCATACAAATATTTGCACTGAGCAGGAATCGAACCCGCGTCCCCTGTCGTAGCAGTCGCATGCACTACCGCTACGCCACAGAGGCCGTCATATTTTTGCAAAGACAGCCAGGCAATGGCTTTTTTCTAAAAATAGATGGCCAATCCGAAATCCGAAATGCGGTTGCAGTATCTACAACTTATCTTTGCCCTATTGATCCCTCTGATAATAAAAAAGTAGTTAATAGCCCACAATATCTGAAACGGGCCCACTGGAACTTCGGATATTTGGACATATGTTCATCGTAATCCTGTTAAATAGTACCTAAAAGCATCATCATAATCTTATCTCCCGGTTGCATCCGAAGCTTCCACCTCGGAGCCCGGGTACCACTTACCATTTTTTTATTTTGGTTATTTTTTTTTTGCTATGAGGTACCCCCTAAGATTGTGCGACTGGTTGGATCACCTCCAAGTTTGGTGCACCCTGGGAAACGTGGACGATGACGCATCATTGATTGCTCCTCCGGAGTAGCTGGCGTCAACGTCAACGGCCAAGAGTCTGACCAACCGGCCCTTTTCAGGGCCAGCTGACCCGATTGCACGATGGGGTCGGGGTATGGCGGGCCTGTAAGGCCCGCGGGGGGGGTGGTCGCTCCAGGTACCCCTCTGCTCTTATCAGAGGGGACACTGCGAATGGCCCAGGGTCAGTCGGAGTGCGAGGGATATGCTCTATGGGTAACCTTACACCCCGGCGCCTGTAGAACCGAGACGGCGTGCGGTTTTAGTCGGTTCAAGCCCGATATAACCGCCCCCGCTGGTCGGCGGGGGACATCCGCACAAAAAAAAAGAAAAAAGGTACCCCCTAAGGCTGCGAGGACTCAAGAGGCTGCGAGGACGCTGGCGGACTGCTCGGCGTGGGAGGCGCCGAGGCGTGACCTCGTGGCAGCCATCGGGGTGGGAGTCCTCTCGCTCGGCAGCATGATTGCGGCAATGGTGCGGAGCGCGAGCGCGTGTACATGCTCGCGAAGGAGATGGCGGAGCGCGCCTGGGAGAGATTTAGAACTCTCCCGGCCCGCCGAGCCCGCAACTTGCTCGCCGCGCGTCGCAGGCGACTCAGGCGCCGGAAGTCGCTTAACGACCTCCGTCCTCCATGAGCGCAGGCCTGGGGGTGGCAGGTAAGGCCGCCTGTCACCCCAGCAGAAGCAGGCCGGGACGGTGGGGTGACTAGCACCCCTCCCCCAAACCGGGGCAAGACGGAGACACCGTGGTTCCCAAACCCGAGGGGGCCATCTCGAAACCAGAGATGGCCCAGGTTCAGTCGGGGTGCGAGGGATATGCTCTACGGGCAACCTTACACCCCGGCGTATTAAGACCCGAGACGGCGTGCGGTTTTAGTAGATTCAATCCCGACATAACCACCCCCGCTGGCCGGCGGGGGGGGTATCCGAAGGGATTCCGCACGAAAAAAGGTACCCCCTGAGGCTAGTATATTATTCTGCATTAATTGGTCTTATATGTCATGCATATTTTTGCCTTAAAGACCTAAACATACCTAGTTATATTATACAATACTTACTATAGTGGAAAGTCCCCTTTTGTTTCATGAACGGTACGAGTGTTTGGCGAGTTTCAGATACAAAGAAGGCTTCTTTCTTCGTCCTCTCTTTAAGAAACTTAGAGGCCCACACGCCCTTGAAGTAAGCTGCGTTAGCGAGTACCAATTTAGTCGCTGCAGAAACGCCATCTTCTGGGATCAAGTCCTTAATGTTGTTCTTTGTGACACTGGATACCCAGTTATTAATGTGGTCACGGGCAACACCAGGATGATCATGAAAATTCTGTTAAACACATTTATTATATATTTATCCATCTACCTATAAAATCGTCTTCAAATATTTAAAAAGTAATGTTATTTGGTTGGTTTTTATGCGTAGGTATACTGTTAATCGATTGCGATACAAGTTTCTAAATTTGGCAAAACACAATTAGTATCTTACCAATGCTTCAAGTTCGTCGGAGAATAGATCCTGGAGACACTGGCGCACCTGTAGCCCGTTGTCTACGAACAGTTTATTCGCGCTCGTGAACTCATAACTGTCGCTATTATTGTTCACACTGCGCGAACGTTTGTCCACCTTATATGCTGTCATCAAATTAATCTTGTCCTGAAATGAAGATATTAACGTTATTAGTACGTGGATGACCGGGTTTTTTTGTCCTTTGAGAATTACAAAAATATTTATACATTTTTATTTATTGATTTTTTTCAATATAAATATCGTTTGTGAATTTGTAGTTGCTCAGCAATTTCTAAAGGTGACTGCACTTCAATAAAGCAATGATGTTGTGTTATTAAACTGTAAACTTACTAAGTTTTCGGCAATCCGTAGAGACTCCTTCAACGACTGTTCTGTTTGTCCACCTGCTGAGAAGTAAGCCAGGATCAGAGCGTGGTATACGGAGAACGGTGAGAAGAAGATATTGTCATCAGGGACCGCCTTGTTTATCGAGTTGAACAAATTCAAGGTGAATTCCAACTGTCCTCTGTAGAGGGAAGAACGGGCTTCCGGGTCGAGTTTCTTTGATGCATCATCCTTGTAGAAACACTGACTGTTCACTGTTGATATAACCAGAAGCACTGCCGCTGCTATTTTCATCATTTTGATTCTGAAACAAAAATTTTACATTACAATTAGCAATGATCAAAAGATGTAGGTACAACTAGGGAATAATTATGCTACGATTTCAATTGGTGCTACTCAAATTGGTGCTCTCAATGGCAAATCATATAAATCCGTCGAGAAAGTAGTTCTTAAGTTTTGAGCTTAGCAACAAGCGATTGATGTTTATAAGGATTTAGATGATTTGCTATTGAGAGCACCAATTTGAGTAGCACCAATTGAAATCGTAGCATAATTATTCCCTAGTTGAGCTGAGTGAGACGAAGTCGAGCGAAAGCTCCTCATACCAGACTTCAGGATTTTCTTTGTCACAGGTCTCCTCCTAAACTACTAATCCAATCAGAACCAAATTTGGCATGATTAAAGAGGTCAATCAGAGGAAGGTTTATGGATATATTTTGAAAAAATTAATGCTACCACAGAGGAATGATCACCGTTAAAAAATTCCAGATGGAATCACATAATAACCGCTCGAGACACTGTGACCAAACTTTACATGCTCAGAAAGCATGTCCAGAGTTGTGACTTTCAAAAAGAATTTTCAAAATCGGACTTGCCACGGAGGAATGATCACTGTTCAAAATTTTCAAAATCTGATTCACGATGTCTCACTCAGCTCAATATTGCAAGCAGCGATTCGCCTTGCAGACCTAGTTGTATGAAATTATTTTGGTGCTATTTACGATGAGTGCGCTAAATGACATACCCTTTTTTTTTTGGTGTGTTTACCTCTAGGTATATCAATAAATTTTCAACAAAAAATCTACAGGAAAGATTGGCACCCTAGTGACACCAGTCACGAACAGCCTCTTTTAAATGTAAATAGTTTAATAAAAAACAATCTTTATATCCGTCAACATCCACTAAATTCTTACTTGTCGATACCCTACTAGTTTTTGAAATAATACTTAGCCTACTTAGAATTCTCTACAGATACATAATGAAATATCTCATGCATCAGTATACACAGTTCTAACTGCGATAATAGCACATTATTACAAGCAAAATATAGTTAAACACAGTTACCTATAAGTGAAGCGCTTAGCTTTAAGATTATGAATAATGATGTTTCTGGAAACGACTAATTGTTATAAGGATGTAATAGCACTTGGACCACACTATTTACGTAAATAAAATCATGTATAACATTCACCAATAGCTGAAGTCATAACCAAGTAATTAGGGACTTTACAATAAACGCGATTACAATTTTCCGTATAAAAGTAATATACCCAACCACCTTTTCTACTGGATGAAACAACTGTTCTACCCGTTTTTCAATGCACCATCATCATCGTCCCAGCGTTAATCCGTGTTGCATCAAAAGCTTGCACTTCGGAGCCCGGGATTCGCTCTCCTACGATTTCTCCTCCTGTTCTGGCGTATGACCCCCTTAAAAGGAAAACCTGGGTCTTTTCTCAATGCATCAGTAAAACGACAATCAACGAGTCATTGAATACTTACTTACTTTGGTATATTAAATATGTACATTTTATATGGCCTAGTTACACCTATTTATCATAAAGTAAATACCTATGTAGGTGTAATCGATACAGATTGATGTGACGAGCTCTCGGTTCAATAAACACGATCGCGATAAAAAGCGCAAAGATAAGCCAGACAGAATTCACTCGTCTACATTTCACTACACTTTCTCTGCGTGAGAAGACGTGACTAGAACAACCAGCTACCTACTAAACATATACATATAAGTAATATATGTATATATACATGGGAAAAATTACTCTCATTTATTATAATTAAAATACTCGACTTCGTATTGCTTTTTTTTTGAGCTATCAGCAGATTTCTAATTCTTATTTCCATTATAAAACGTGTTCTCAGAAATTTTGATAACCGAATGCACAAATAGACGATTAATTCATGTGAAAGTTACGGTTAATAACCGATTATCCGATCACAGCATTAACTGACGATTAGGTTAACTAGCCACTTTGAGATGAAGTATGATGAATCAGTGGCCTCGCATCCACCACACAACCTCGAGCCTTTGTTATGACTGTCCACGGTACCGTTCCTTCGGTTCCTTATTGAGTTAATTACACGGATGGGAAAACCCCAATCGTTGTAAAATGTAATGCTTGTTAAAGCTTGACCTGATAACCAACCGCCTACATTAATCAAATAAACCCATGTACATACACGTACATGTATATACGTCTATACACTATCATTTCTTGTTATACTGTTTTAAACGAAGTGTATATTGAGTGCACTGGGTTACACGCGTAAGGTGCACTGGATGACGAGGGGGCCATCTCGAAACCGGAGATGGCCCAGGGTCAGTCGGGGTGCGAGGGATATGCTCTATGGGCAACCTTACACCCCGGAGTCTGCAGACCCGAGACGGCGTGCTGTTTTAGTCGGTTCAAGCCCGACATAACCGCCCCCGCTGGCCGGCGGGGGGGTATCCGAGGGGATTTCCGCACTAAAAAAAAAAAAAAAAAAAAAGTTGCACTGGGTGACATATGAACGGTACACAACCTATAACATTAGATACATTTGGACTACGGGGATTTTTTCTAACAATAAAAACTTGTTGACATGCTGGAGGATGATTTTTGAAACTTTTTTTAAATTTTTAACTTAGTTATTGGGGACACGGGTTCCGGTCGACTTGTTTAGGGATAGATTCACAGTCAAAAATCATTTATTCTGCAAAGACCATTCAAAGGGCACTTTCAAAACGTCATAGAAAAGATCAAAATGATAAAAATTATTAGACTGCCTAACTTATGTTTACTGAACTGACCGGTTTCTTACCGGTTCACAACGCGACCCCTTCTGAGAAGACTCCAAGGTCTATTGCCCTGCGCCAGAAGGAGGGTTATGTTTTTCGAGAGTATGTATGTTGTATAATGGTTTGGCACGCTCTGAAGCCTGAACGGCTCGATGGATATTAGCTTGAGAGGTGTCGTTAGATTCGTATTTACTGTGAGAGTGCTACTGGGTATATATAATAGATTAGAATATACTTTATTGTACACCATCAAAGAAATTTCACAAGTACTTAACTTAGCTATTATGATATAATTATGTACAATGGGCGGTCTTATCGCTTAAAGCGATCTCTTCCAGACAACCTTGGTATGGATCTGGTTATCACATATCAGACCGATATTCTTAGCAATTCACGGATTCTCCGTGCGGGTGCCGGGTCCATCGCGTTGCTGAGTTGGGAACTCGGAACAGTGCTTGGGACTTGCGACCCAAGTGTAGGTTTAGAAGGGGCTCCTTTTGTTGATGAAGTATGATTAACACTCACCTTCACTACCCAAGTTCCTCCCTGCCTAACCAAATTTGATACGAACCTACTAGTGCCGCTTTAGAAATTCGTCCTAGTAATGAGCTTATTGTAGCTCTCGATAGGCCTAGATCTTTAAGTAGGTTATAGAGAGATTTTGCTGGTATACTTCTCGCTCCCACTTCCACTGCATACGAATTAAATACGTAACCTTTTTTAATTAATTCGTTTGTGAGATCATAGTATTTATTTTTCTTTATTGTGTGTTCCTTCGGTATATTTGTTTCCCACGGTACAGTAAGTTCCACAAGGACCACATGTTTTAACGTTTTCGAATAAAGAAATATGTCAGGTCTAGATGACGAAACCCCAACATCCTCCGGAATTTTATAGTGCTTTTCATACGTGTCGATTAAGAGAGTCCAATCTGGGGCAGTATCTAAGATTGAATTACCATTATGTAGAATCCAAATTAAGGGAAGGTGACATAAGGGACGCATCAAGACTCCTTTTTAGCAGCGATGTGGTGGCTGCTTACTCCTCAGATACTCTTGCAGAACTGAGGAGCAAGCATCCAGCACCTGCTGCTGACCTTTCATTTCCAGAACCTCCAAATAGGGATGACGAATCTCTCTCTGTTTCAGCCAAGGAGGTTTTAGCTGCCGTTAGTTCTTTCAAGAGCGGATCCGCTGGCGGCCTAGATGGTTTGACCCCGCAACACCTAAAAGACCTACTGGGTCCCGGGGAAGCTGGCGATGCACTTTTGAAGGAGCTAACGGCCTTAATAAACCTCATGCTATCAGGTAATGTGTGCGATGCCATCGTCGACTTACTTTATGGCGCCAATTTATGCGCCTTACGTAAGAAAGACGGTGGTATTCGTCCCATTGCCGTAGGGTGTACGTACAGGCGTATGGCAGCCAAACTATGTTGTAAAGCTTACAGCGAAGATTTGACCAACCAATTCCAGCCCCTGCAACTTGGCTTTGGCTCCAAAGGGGGCTGCGAGGCTGCCGTACATGCCCTGTCAACGTAGCTTGGCTGCAATGGAGGAGAAGTCATTCTTAAAGTTGACTTGAAGAATGCCTTCAACTCAGTGAATAGGGACACATTGTTGACACAAGCAAAATTGGAAACCCCAAAAATTTTTACATTTCTCTGGCGATGTTACAGGTACCCTTCAAAATTATTATACAAGGACAACGTTTTAGAATCATCAGTCGGGTGTCAACAAGGTGACCCTCTTGGGCCACTCATTTTCAGCCTTGCTATACATCCTGTAATTCGGCAGCTAAATTCTAAATTTAACATATGGTATCTAGATGATGGGACCCTAGGAGGAGACGTTAATACAGTTTTAAAAGATTTGGCTTGATGAATTCAGATCCATTGGTTTGCAATTAAATCCCACTAAATGTGAAATTCTTCTGAGTGATAACATTGACATCATTTCCACATTATCAAAATTCAACGTTTTGGCCCCAAATTTAAAAATTGTTCAAAAAGATTCACTCCGCCTCCTTGGGTCCCCAATCTTAGAGGAAGCATATGACTCTTTCGTAGAAGAAAAGATTCAAAATTTCTGTGAAGTTTCGGACCGTTTGCAACAAATTAACATCCATTCTGCTTTCACTATAATTCGGTATTGTCTTTTCGTTCCTAAATTTACACATGTTCTCCGATCAACTCAACTTTTTAAATATTTGGCTCTTTTAGGTAAAATGGATAGCGTGATTCAAAACACACTATGCAAAATTCTAAATGTGGATATGAACGACCGTGTCTGGCTTCAGGCATCCATGCCTGTGCGTCTAGGCGGGCTCGGCGTTCGCAAAATTACCGACGTAAGTCTACCAGCATTTCTATCTTCGGTGCATGGCACGGATGAATTAGTTAGAAGAATCCTAACCCCTAGCCTAACTAATTCGGAAGTGCCAGGCAAGGCCGAAGCTTTAAATGCTTGGAAAATGTTTTGCCCAAACGCTGATTTGCCAGGTAACCCATCTTCCCAGAGGCAATGGGACGTGCCGCTCTGCAACATGGTAAGAAAACATCTCATTTCTACTTCTACCAATGTTGCGGAGCGTGCTCGCCTTTTGGCTGTGGGGGAATGGGAATACGGTGTCTGGCTTCAAGCCCTACCATCGCCCAACGTTGGTGCCATGTTGGACGATAACACCTTCCGTATCGCTGCTTGCCTTCGTTTGGGTGCTCCTTGCGTTTCTCCGCATCGTTGTCGCTGTGGAGAAGAAGTGGGTAGCCTTGGACACCATGGCCTCTCATGCAGCAGGAGCGCAGGACGGCTTTCGCGGTACGCGTACATCAATGACATTATCCGTCGGGCTCTTGTCACCGCCGGCATTCCAGCCGTACTAGAACCTACTGGTTTGGCGCGCGACGATGGCAAGAGGCCGGATGGGATGTCGTTGGTGCCTTGGAAGATGGGAAGGCATTTGGTGTGGGATGCGACATGTGCTGACACCCTTGCGCCTTCACATCTTCCAGGGACTGCGGACTGCGCCTGCGCTGCCGCTGCTTCGGCAGAGACCCTTAAACGGCGCAAATATAGTAATTTAACAGGTAATTACATATTTGAGCCGTTTGGGGTTGAGACGCTGGGATCATGGGGTCCAAGTGCCCGTCTTTTATTTAAAGAAATTTCTAAACGGCTTATAGACGCTACCCGTGACCAGAGGGCTGGTTCATTCCTCGCACAAAGGATTGGCATTGCCATTCAACGTGGCAATGCCGCCAGCCTTCTCCACCCTCCCACCCTCCCAGTTGACGTCGATGGGGAGCAATTTTTTGACGCCTAAACCTGCAGCTTTGTATATAGGTATACAGATATTGTTTTTATACTAATTACTCGTAATAGTAATTAATTTATGTAAATAAATTTTTTAGATACTTTAGGTTTTTTCCTGGATTTTATGGATGAACCTTACACAAAGTTGATATGACGTCTGTTAGTAGTCAATCCTTTTTGGGCTCTAGCTACTGCCAGACTCATTGCATCACGCATTATGATAAGCACCTTATCGTGCCGGCGTGAGTATTGGCCTCTATCGAGAAGGCGAAAAAGAAACAAAATGGCGGATTTTTGGCGCTAAAATGTATGTTGTTAAAAAAATCACTCAAACTTAGTAGGGTATCAAAAGGAAGAACTTAACTAAAAATTATAGAATCAATTATTAATTAAATATTTAAAAAACCCGACTGCCCTAAAAAGACTAAAACAAATTTGAAATGTAAGAAAATTAATGGATACCGCTTGTTATCAAATTTATTTTGGTCTTTTTAGGGCAGTCGGATTTTTTGATGATTCGAATCTTTGAATTAAAGAATATTAGTAACCGAAATTACTAATATCCCCGCCTAACCCCTCCAGCTAAGCTAAATTGCTTGTCTTAGGAGTGGGTTCACGTCAGTAGTGTAATGGCCAGGATTCGAACCCGGGACCTCTCGATCGTAAGGTTGACTCCTTAACCACTAAGCTACCGACGCTTCATATCTACTGATTACTAAATTGAATGTTATACAGTTAGGGTATACTTCTAAATGACAATAGTAGTTAATTTGGCAAGATGTTCTCTTGTTAAGAGTAAACAGTGATACGCGTTTGTAAACGAAAGTGGAACACGTTTTTAGGGTTCCGTTGCCAAAGGGCAAAAAACGGAACCCTTATAGATCAGACATGTCTGTCTGTCTGTCCGTCCGTATGTCACAGCCACTTTTTTCCTAAACTATACCATCTCTGCTGTTGAAACTTGGTAAGTAGATGTATTCTGTGAACCGCATTAAGATTTTCATACAAAAATAGAAAAAAATACTTATGAGAACTGAAACTCAAAAATTTTTTTTTCATCAAACCCACACGTGTGTGGTATCTATGGATACGTCTTCAAAAATAATATTGAGGAGGTATATTAGAATCATTTTTTCTAAACTAAATAGTTTGTGCGAGAGACACTTCCAAAGTGGTAAAATGTGTGTCCCAAGTTACAGCAGTTACAGGGGGCCCTGTAACTTCTAAAATAAGATATGATAAAACGAATGATAAAACTAAAAAAAATATATGATGTACATTACCATGTAAACTTCCAACGATAATTGGTTTGAACGAGATCTAGTAAGTAGTTTTTGTTTTAATACGTCATAAATCGTAAACTGCAATTTACCTTTCATTCAATAAACTCAACTATATAAAAATTTAAAAAAAAACATTATTATGTTACTTGCTGCTACGGAACCCTTAATGGGGGAGTCCAACTTGCACTTGGTCGCTTTTTAGGAGCACGAGTGGGGATGAGTCAGCAGTTACGCTTACGTTCTGTTGACATTGCTTGCAAGATATATGTACCTACCTATATCCGTTTACGTACCTGAACATGAAAATCCAAAATTACAATAAGTACCTATATTGTTTTTTTTAATAAATACTTTTGTTATGAAGGTTTACAAATTGCAAGAATTCTAATTCTTACAATTTTTACTCGATGTTAGATTACAATGCGATTCGTTCCAAATAACTTGGGGCAATAAATAAATTCATGTTTGTGGAATGATGTCTAGACTGTTTTGGCCGTGACCCAGAATTTACGTATAACTAGGCCAAACTCTTAAAGGATGCAACGTACTTTAGACTGAAAATGAAAAATGCAGTGAAAAGTGGTTTTGACCGAATAGGTTAGTAATAAATAAAATAATGGTTTAAAAAAACAAAAAAACACGCTTTTTATAGAAAACCGAACTAAAAAAATAGAAAATAAGTTTTAATAAATTTAAATGAATAATAGTGTTAAACATTTCAATAAATATAAATTAATAATAGTGTAAATAAAAAAAATGTATTTAATTTTAAAAATAGCGTGGGTTGCATGGGTCAATAGATATAAATATTTTATTGACAGACATGAGTAGAGTGATTATCATTTTGATAAAATCTTAAAAAGCACCCCACGCATTTTTTAAATAAAATACATTGTATTATGTTTCTTATGATGATACTGCACGCAGAAATCTTATTGGTCATCATAAAATAACCTTCTAGCCTAATCTATCTGAATCGTACTCGAATCGGTTTTTTAACCAGCTACATTGGTGAAAAGTACTTTTGACAGTTGTTTTTCTCATTTAAAAGTACTTTTGTCCGATTAAGAATTTCGAATGTAATACCAATGCTCGTGACGAAACATTATGATAAAGAGTTCACGACCACTGATAATACGTGCACTTCCACGGAGAGTTGATCTGTGTTCCTACATCATGCGTCATAGGGAATTCCAACGTACAAGCGAGTTTGCCGCGCTCATTGCCACGGATCGGTATCACACAATGCTGGTATTTCCCTTTGAAATCAATTTTACAGCGAAAGTCAAGCTATACGTCATCATGCGCTCGTCTGTTACACAACGGCCGTCCTCAACATCCGTAACTGTGTTTAAATTAATCTAACCTGCCTTAGAAACAGCATTTTCTATTAAACTCTTTGGAATTCTGATGACCTATAAACATATATGAATGATCTATCAAATTGGAACTTTAATAAGGAAAATTAAACAACATTTTAGTTACGGGTTATATTGGCATAGCTATATGTATTGTATACACCTGTGACAGATATATTGCATACTTTTCATTACTATTGCTATGAGTATCATTTCCACCTGGGCAATATTCAGACTAAGTACTCGAAACAAGAACCAAATGCTAAGTAATTTTACTTGTGCCCAATCATAATTGGCAAATTAATGCTCTATTGAAAGCGTAACTCCATGAATCGTAATTTAATCGATGATTTATAAGCATCTTATTATAATTATGTTTTGGCGGCACCAGTTTGACATGAGTTTAGAGGAAATTCTGTTACGATAGAAGAAAACCCCACTTACTAATGAATTACTAATGCATTTACATAACATGAAGTTACTTCGGATTTCTTTCGGTAGGGTTTAAGCCAAACGAAGTGTCACGTGCCGTCTTCGGGCCCGGTGAATGTGGGATAAATGTGTTTCATCATTATCATCCTCCTGCGGTTGCTTCCAAAGTTTACACTTTAAGCGGAACCCGCTTATTAGTTTTGATTGGTTTGTTGACTTTGACGAGAGTGACTGCCGTCTAGCCTCTCAACCCCGAGTGGAAAGCCTGCGCCAGAGCCTCACCCGTTATTAAGCAGGTGAGATTAACTTGCGGCCTCGAAGGTATTAGTTGGGCCCTGTAAACCTTGTTTGAAAAAGAGAACATCTAGAACGGGACTTGAACCCGCGAACAGTCCCTTACAGGGAATACTCGGACCACGGGTTCAAGTCCCGTCCTAGATGTTCTCTGTTTCTGATCTAAATCTATAGGAAAAGTAAGCATACAAAATGCTTAAATATTTATTGGAATAACAGACAAATAGACAAGAATTCAAATATTATTTTAACATAACCCAAGTTATTTTTTTTATAATATTTCCAGTGTATGACACAGCTTATTAACAATTTTATAATTGTATAGAAAACTCAAAGTCCTTGAGTGAGCGCTTTAGGCTTTGCGTGGAAAGCAACTTTCAACGCAAAGCCTAAACCGCTCGCCCTGCAAACTTTAAATTTCGGCTTTGTTTACAGTTGTAGGACTCCTATCCTTATTATTTTGTATAGCTTCAATTTCTTTTGCATACAACCGAGATTGGATTTTGGATGATAACATAACATAAATCATTATCGGATGATGATAATGATTTATTCGACGTTTTTTTATACCACGTAGGTAGTAGACAAGAATACAGCCCATTTGATAGGAAGCGGTCACAACGGTCTTTTGTGTAAACAGGAATACAGCATCTTGAACTTAGGCGTCAAAGCAAAAAAAAAATTTGGTTTTATTACTCAAAATTTTTACATTACAGATCTCATATAAAGTACAAAAACTTGCTCTATTCCACTTTAATCCACTAAACAAATCCATTCATGGATTTTTTTCCACTTTTTGTTCCACTCTAATCCATTGCGGTGATGGATTATATCAAGGCTTAGTTATAAATCTGTGCATAAATATTTTTGCCTCTTGAACTAGGCGAGCCTGTATCTCAAGGGGCAAAAATGCAATAGAATGCATTTTTGCCCCTTGAGATACAGGCTCGCTTTATGATATACAAAATTCTAAGTTAATGTATCAGTCAATATGCCAATAGGGATGATGACATGGTCATTAGATTCTTACTAATGCTCTACTTACTAATCCTACTGCTTAATGTCTTACTTTTTTTCTGAAAAACTATGCATTGCAAAATAAGATATTGTATTAGTTAGATATATATATGTTAGTTAGTTAGATATTATATTTAGTTTCCAAGTAGGTCCAAATATAAACAATCTAATTAGGTAAGTCAAAAACATCTATTATCTCAATCTCAACACCTATTACAAACGACTAACAGGCATGCCATAAGATTACATTATAAAAGTTAATACGGTTGCTAAGTTTTTAAATTTGCTAGTTCTCCGCGCAACTTTCTTAACTTTTTCTTTCAGAAGAACCTTCTCCTGTCAATAACAAACACAACAAAGAAGAATGAGCGAAATCGGTTCAGCAGTTCACGCGTGATGCCGTGACTAAGAGAAATAAGGATTAATTTTATAAAATATAGATTTTTTGTTTTTGGTTAGGTTCCACAGTCCATAAAAGGAATGTCGAGACAGCGTGTTCGCGAGTCCGTCTTTCGATTTAGCGATTTTCGATATAACGGCTTTTCGCAAGGGCGTACCACTTGAATGTTTTTTCGCAGCAGCGTGCGTCGCAAGGACGGCATTCGAAACTACATATCAGACCCGAATTTCATAGATGCTTCTATAAGGAACCAAACTTTTATTAGCTTGACATTTATGTAGGTAGTTATGTATTTACACATTTAAACCTCAAGCGCTCAGTGTGGAAGACGACGTCGTGCCCGAAGTCACTTGGGCAGAGCTAGGGGTTGCGGTGTTACGGCTCAAAGCCAAAAATACCGCTCCAGGACCTGACGGCATTCCAGGCCGAGCGTGGGTCCTGGCTCTACAGGCTCTCGGACCCCGCCTGGGAGGGCTCTTTAGCGCATGCCTTGCCGGCCGGTTTCCAAAAATATGGAAGACGGGGAAACTGGTCCTGATCCGCAAAGAGGGGCGTCCTGCGGACTCACCGTCCGCCTACCGGCCTATTGTGTTGCTCGACGAGATCTGCTTTTTGAGCGGCTCATAGCCGAGCGCCTCGTCGAGCACCTCATGACAGTAGAGCCGGATTTGGCGGACAGCCAGTTTGGTTTTCACCGGGGGCGCTCCACTGTGGATGCGATCATGCGCGTGAGGGCCCTGGTGGAGGAAGCTGTGGCCCGGGGTGAGGTGGTGTTGGCAGTGTCTCTTGACATTGCCAATGCCTTCAACACCTTACCCTGGAGCTGCATTAGAGAGGCGCTCGTTTATCACAGAGTGCCTCTCTACCTCCGCCGTATCGTCGGGGCTTATCTTTTTTTTTTTTTTATACCACTAAGGTGGCAGACAAGCACACGGCCCACCTGATGGGAAGCGGTTACCGCGGCCTATCGACGTGTACAACACCAGTGGTGTCACACTCGCGCTGCCGACCATGTAAAGAAAAGGGGATGGGAAAGGAATTTGGGAGGGGATGGCAAAGGAGTTTGGGAGGGGATGGGAAAGGAGTTTGGGCTCCGGCACTCTCACTCACCAAACGGAACGCAACAGTTTAAATACTGTTACTTGGCGTCGATATTCTGTGAGAGGGTGGTGCTTCCCCGGTCGAGTCGGCCCATTCATGCAACGGCTAAAATGACTGTTGCTTGACTCTACCACCATGAAACGAATGGTATCTTTCGGAGAGAGCCGTTATCTACCCAAGTAGGGTAGGGCTCGGTCGGCGAGATATGTCGTGCGGTGTTCCACAGGGCTCGGTACTGGGGCCGCTCCTATGGAACATCGGTTACGACTGGGTGCTTCGCGGTGGTCTTCTGGAGGGTGTTGACTTGACGTGTTACGCTGACGACACCCTCGTGACAGTACGAGGCCAGAGAGTAAAGACCTAGTAAGCCTCTCTATTGAGCGAGTTATTGAGATAGCTGGTATTGAGTTGGAGCACTTCATTGTATTAAGCGTGTACAGTCCCCCGGACGCGCCTTATGCAAGATTTGAAGAAACGATGGAAGAAGCGCTTTTTAAATGCCGTTGCTCTAAAAAGTCAATAATAGTTTGTGGAGACTTTAATGTTAATATATTAGATAACACTTTAGTGCCAGTAGAGAAAAACAATATGTTGAATCTGTTCAAGTCCTTTAATCTTGGTAATGTATTTTTGGAACCTACTCGAATAACTGCCACAAGTGCAACATGTATTGATAATATTTTCACGGACATTAAACCTATTAACAAATGTATTGTGGATGCTGTACACTCGGATCATCGTGGCCAATTTATAAAATGCTACAGAAATTATTATGAAGTAAGAAGAAAAGGAATTAAATTTGTACCGATAAACCTATATCGTTTAGATGCTTTCAAGGAAAATATAGTGAATAAACTACCTGATTTGCCCTTGTACACTAGTGTAGATAAGTCTTATGCAGACTTAATTAACCTGATCAATACTGAGTTTGGGAGAATTTTTACCCCAAAAACATTATCGATTGGCAGCCGTCCTGTTTTCAGTGACTGGGCAACACCAGGGATTTATAATAGCAGGAGGAGATTGTATGAATTGTATTCTGAAAAATCATACAATTTCAACCCTGATTTTCAGAATCATGTCAAAAACTATTCTAAAATATTTAAGCGAGCCTGTTCCTTTGCTAAATCAAACTTTATAAAAAACAAAATATCAAATTCTGTTAATAAAATTAAGACTACCTGGAACATTATAAATTCCGAATGTGGTAAGTGTGTGGTCCAGCAGTTGTAAGAGATTACCATTTAAAAATAGACGGTCGCCATGTCACGGAGGATCTGGAAGTTGCGACAGAGTTTGATCACTTTTTTTTCAAATATACCTGTAGCCACTACCCGAACTCTTCAGTCGTCTTCCACTTCCGCTGAGTCATTGCTTATGGAATCAATTACAAAATGTGAGGACGTTTTCAGATTCTCAGTTGTTGATAGCAAGGACATCACAAAAGCGTTGAAATCCATTGATATTAAAAAGACCGCACACCTATGGGGATTATCAGTCAAAACTGTTTCAAGCATCATTGATGTCATTGCTCCCCATCTAGTAACTGTGTTTAATGACTGCGTCAGTAGCGGTATATTTCCTGATTTAATGAAACATAGTAAAGTCATACCTTTGTTCAAGGCAATCAGCACCTCAGATCCCTCGAATTTCAGACCCATCTCAGTGTTGCCAACCTTGAGTAAAGTATTTGAGAAATTAATTTTAGACCAAATGCTAACCCATTTTAATAAATATAAATTATTTCATGATAAACAGTTTGGGTTTACTAAAGAACGATCAACGACGGATGCTGGTATAGAGTTATTGAAATGTATTTACGAGGCCTGGGAGGATAAGCAGGATGCATTAGGTGTTTTCTGCGATCTATCCAGAGCCTTCGATTGCATCCACCATGATACATTGGTCAGGAAATTAGATTATTACGGAATAAGGAACAAGGCTCTCGACCTTTTGACTTCTTATTTAAACAATAGAATTCAGAGGGTCGATTTGAACGGTACACGTTCGGTGGGATCTTTGGTTTCGATGGGCGTTCCACAGGGTTCGATACTTGGACCATTTTTATTTTTAATTTATATAATGACCTAAAAATAGTATTGTTTTGTTTGCTGATGATACTTCCTTAATATTTAAAATTAAAAGACAATTAGATAATTATGACGAAGTGAACAACGCAATCTCACGAGTGGTTCATTGGTTTAATATAAATAATCTTTGCCTTAATGAAAAAAAACCAAATGTATTAAATTCACCTTACCTAATGTTACACAGGTGGAAACCAATGTACAACTTAATGGACAGTTGTTGAGCCTTGTGGAATCAACCGTGTTCTTAGGTTTAAGTATCGATGCTAAATTACAGTGGGGATCACATATTGAAAAAATAGCTAGTAGGTTAAGTTCTGCTTCCTACGCTGTGAAAAAGATTAGGACTTTAACAGACATAGATACCGCTAGAATAGTTTATTTCAGTTATTTCCATAGTATTATGAGCTACGGCATTCTCCTTTGGGGTAATGCCGCAGATTTAAATACAATCTTTGTACTGCAAAAGCGGGCGGTGCGGGCAATTTATAAGTTGGGCCCAAGAGTCTCCCTCCGAGAAAAGTTCAAAGAAATAAACATTCTATCTGTAGTTTCCCAATATATTTTTGAAAATCTTTTGTATGTTAGAAGAAACATTTCCAATTTTTTAAGGCTTTGTGATATACATAACGTAAATACTAGACATTTAAACAGTCTTGTGGTTTGTAATAGTCGACTCCACAAGATTAGTAATTCCTTTCAGGGTAACTGTATACGCTTCTACAACAAGCTTTCTAGTGAAATGAAGAATCTACCTCTTCATAAATTTAAAAGCCAAATTAAAAGTAAACTCTGCCAAAAAGGCTACTATAAAATTCAAGACTATTTAGACGACAAACAAGCTTGGATATGCTGTTTGCTCTCTCTCTATGCTACTCAAATGAAATATTTTACTTAGGTTAAGTAAATATGTTTGTAAATAGACCAAAAAAAAACAGCCCGCTGAGTTTCTTGCCGGAGTCTTCTCAGGACAGGGCCGCGTTTCGATCCGGTGGTCCATTTGCCAAACATTAGATTATTTATTTTTTATGACGTTTTGTAAGTGCCGTACTAATGGTCTATACAGAATAAATGGTTTTTGACCAGACGCACCGCGAGGCATCCATGAAGGCCACGGCCGGGGTTGCCCAAGTCGTAGGACGTATTCGGCGGCTGGGTCTTGAGGTGGCCCTCCACAAGTCCGAGGCCCTTTTTTCTATGGGCCCAGGACTCGGAATCGACCACCATTGAGATCCAGTCTTATCGTAGGAGGTGTACGCATCGCTATCGAGTCCTAGATGTAGTATCTAGGGCTCGTACTCGATGGGCGGTGGGACTTTGGATATCATTTCCGAAGTCTGGCCCCTAAGCTTAAGGGGGTGGCGGTTGCACTGTCGCGGCTGCTGCCCAATCTGAAGGGGCCCGACGCCTCCTGCAGGAGGCTCTACGCTGGAATCGTGCGGTCCATAGCTCTTAACGGGGCACCAGTATGGGCAGTGAACCTGAGGGCTAGCAAAGTCGCAATCCTGCGATCCCCCATGCGGTTGCTGGCCGTCAGGATTATAAGGGGATACCGCACGGTCTCCTTTGAGGCGGCGAGTCTCCTTGCCGGGACGTCTCCATGGGACCTGGAAGCGAGGGCCCTTGCGGCACTGTACCAGTGGCGCAAGGAGGCGCTGGAGCGGGATCTAAGGCCAGCTCCACGAGAAATCGAGGGGCAGCAATCCCAACTCCGCCAGGTGCTCGTGGAGGAATGGAAGGAACGACTTGGGCAACCAAGCGCAGGGCACGCCACGATTGTGGCGGTAAGACCCGTCATGGAGGAATGGCTGGAGAGGCGCCACGGAAGCCTCTCCTACCGGCTGACGCAGGTGCTCACCGGACATGGCTGTTTCGGTGAGTTCCTGCATCGTATACGCCGGGAGCCGACGCCCGAGTGCCACCATTGCCGGGGCTGCTCTGTGGACACGCCGCTTCACACACTGGCAGAGTGCCTAGAGTGGATGGAGCAGCGCCGTGTCCTTGAAGCAGCCGTCGGAGCGGGAAGCCTCACGCTGCAGACCCTGGTGCTGGCCATGGTTGGCAGCGAGAGTGTGTGGAACGCCGTCGCCTTCTTTTGCGAGGCAGTGATGCGCGCAAAAGAGGCGGCAGAAAAGGTACGGGAGAGAGCTAGCACTGTCCCGTGCCGTAGAAGGCGCACCGGGCGGCGGAGACCGCAGAACGCTCTCCGTCCTCCATGAGCACGGGCCTGGGGATGACGGTCGGGGCTAGCCGTCACCCTAGCAGAAGCAGGCCCAGAGCGGCGGCGCGTCGTGTTTCTGCGTACGCTTCTCTTAGGGGGAGGGTGGATTACATCCCCAATAACGCGTTGGGGTCGCCAGCGCTGGCGACTGGAGCCGTTCGGGGTCTCTGGGATATCCTTCCTAGGGCACACCGGATTCCCTGTACCACATGGCTGACGCAAGAGGGACACCGTGCGGTTTTAGTCGGTTCAAGTCCGACATACCCATCTCACCGTTAGCTCCGGTGGGGTGAAGCCCGTGGAGGTTTCCGCACGTTAAAAAAAAAAAAGGGGTACGATGAAATTGACATTCCGTGTTTTAATATAAGAAACAAACAACACACGCTTTCGCTTCGCTTTAATATCCCGTACCAGAATAAAATTATAAGCTCTTCAAAATATCTCATTCCTGAGGAGAACCTTCACCTCAGATAAAATGTAAAATAACAACAACGTAGCAATTTTCATATTTTATTTATTACAGAACAAGTTTATATTATTTATGCAATGACCCGGTGACCGCATCACCAAGTGCATCTCCAAGTAGGTGTTTGATGACTGTGTAACGGTTTATCAAAAAGTGGTGAACAGCCTTCAATGAATCGAAAATTTGGCGCCGTCACCAATATTGATGTGCGTGCAAACAGCCTTGCCGCTAACGGTAATAATTATTATACATTTTAAAGTTGTATGAAGGTACTTAAGTAAGTACTTGTGGGCTTTTACGCGAAACTTCACACTTTGGCACGATGCGATGTCACTTCGGTAGGAAGAGTGATAGTCCGTCTAAGATCGGTAAGCATCGGTTTTATAGAGCGTTCTCTTTATTGGGGAACAGGGAATTCACATTTAGGTACCTACTAGAATTTTTTTATTTTTGTGTTAGTAAAGAAATTATACTTAACAGTTAAAAAGCTAGTTTCAGATTGCATTAACGTGTATTCTATAGCATCACTTTTTCGCTAAAAAAGTTTCCCATTGTAAGTGCTACAACGTCACGTAACAGGGAAACTTGTATACACAAAAGTTAAAGTTGAACAAGTTTCTATAAACATATGCATTGCATCATTTTTAGGGTTCCGTAGCCAAATGGCAAAAAACGGAACCCTTATAGATTCGTCATGTCTGTTTGTCTGTCCGTCCGTATGTCTCAGCCACTTTATTCCGAAACTATAAGAACTATGCTGTTGAAACTTGGTAAGTAGATGTATTATGTGAACCGCATTAAGATTTTCACACATAAATAGAAAAAGAACAATAAGTTTTGGGGTTCCCCATGCTTACTAGGGTTCATTTAGAACTGAAACTCAAAAAAATATTTTGATCAAACCTATAACCCATAAACCCAAATGATAAAAAAAATATACGATGTATATTACCATGTAAACTTCCACCGAAAATTGGTTTGAACGAGATCTAGTGAGTAGTTTTTTTAATACGTCGTAAATCGTTAACTGCCATTTACCTTTCATTCAATCAACTGAAATATAAAAAGTAAAAAATACATTATTATGTTACTTGTTGCTACAGAACCCTTCATTAGTGAGTCCGACGCGCACTTGGCCGGTTTTTTATTTGTTAAAGCGAATGATACTATCATTAACACGTTAAAACAAAATTTGTCCTTTAAAACGTTTTGGAGAAATACATTTATTATATTGTTATATATATTTATTATATTATTATATATATATATATATATATATTTATATTTTTGTGTAGAATACCCTCGGATTCTCCCCCCCCCCCC
Organism: Cybosia mesomella; assembly: GCA_946251805.1. NCBI lineage: Eukaryota > Metazoa > Arthropoda > Insecta > Lepidoptera > Erebidae > Cybosia > Cybosia mesomella. The sequence goes on along the minus strand of OX276390.1, from coordinate 17,907,555 downwards.
CCCGCCGGACAGTGGGGAAGGTTATGCCGGGCTTGAACCGACTAAAACCGCACACCGTCTCAGGTCTTCAGATGAGATAAGTGTAAGGTGGCCCCATAAGTCATTCCTGCACCCCGACTGACCCAGGGCCCTCTCAAGTGTGTGTTTTACCGACCTCTTCAATTCATATTCATTCATATAATTTTTCAGAGGTATTGAGGCCATTTAAACACGATACCACCGCGACGTAACGTTTGCATAAGATCCTTGCTTCGAACTAGCACGCTGCTGGAATAACAATCGACTATCTACAGTACCAATATCGTTTTATACTTTTTTTTTTTTTTTCATCAACGACTCAGAGCGGTAGTGAGTGAAACTGCTGTGCGTAATGACCACATACCCTTTTATTTCGTAAGGAAATCCCCTCGTATACCCTCCTCCCCCCCTCGCCTGCCAGCATGGGTAGTTATGTCAGGCTTGAACCGACTAAAAAAGCACGCCGGCTCGGGTCTTCAGACGCCAGGGTGTAAGGTGGCCCATAAGACATTTCCCTCGCAACCCGACTGACCCAGGGCCATCTCCGGTTTCAAGATGGCCCCCTCGGGTTTGGGGATCCTCCATGAGCCTTACCGCCGCTATTACGGCGTGCCCTGCGCTAGGTCGCCCAAGTCGTTCCTTCCACTTTCTCGAGGCTCAGGGTCCCGTTCCTACACCCGCGCCTCCTTTCACCACTGGTATAGTTGCGAAAGGTCTCTCGCCTCCAGGAGCGACTCGACGGAGATCGTGCGATACCCCCTGATGACTCTGACGGTCATCGCTTTTAACGGGCTGTTTAAAACAGCCACGTTGCGGGCCGCCAGAGTCTCCGGCCATACGAAGGCCCCGTACAGGGCCATGTTTCGCACGATCCCCAGGTACAGTCTCCTAGTGGGGGCGTTGGGTCCCTTTACGTTGGGCATCAGCTGCGATAGCGCGGCCGCAGGCCCCCTCAGTTTCGGGACCAGACTTCGGAGATGTGGTCCGAAGTCCCATCGGCTATCGAGCGCGCCTCACGCGCATGATGGCATCCACGGTGGAACGCCTCTGGCGGAAGCCATACTGGCCATCTGCCAGGTCCGGCCCCACTTTTGGGAGGTGTTTTGTGAAGGGATTTCCGCACGAAAAAAAAAATGGTACCTATTTATTTTTGTATATGTGATGAATGTAATCGTCTCTTTATAAACATAACATAACTTCACGGGGATACAGCCCCGAAGGGGTAGGCAGAGGTACACCTCTGCCTAACCCTTCGTAACACTGGATAATCGTGGGTGTGTAATACATTACACACCCACGATTCGCCAGTTATGTTAAGGTCCCAATGTAATAGGGGGCGAGCCTATTGCCATCTACCGGGCACATTATTAAGCGAGCGATAATTAACATTTATTAATACACACATAACTACGAAAAGTCAGAGGTGTGTGCCCCGGGCGACTGGGCATCGAACTCAAGACCTCGTCTCAGCAGTCCGTTACGTACGCCACTGGGATATCGCCGCTTTGTAGGAATGCTGATATAAATCGTATTGATGGAACAATATTTCACTAATCTATAAGATTAATCAGAAATTCTGTAATGCCAGCAAATTCGGTATACGAAAACTATTAACAATAGCGCAACCAGGTTCGAAGGTGACCGATCAGTAGCTTCCTTAATTCACACTGAGTCTCACAGGTGTAAGTACCTACAGTAAATAATCTCAGTTACCACCAAACATAAATATAACATAAATGTAACTTAGTAGATATATATATATCGTATATTGACCAAATGAGTTAGGTATGACATAATAGTTAAACAAGTTTTGCTAAAAACAATACATTATTCAATTTTACAAAAAAAAAACAGATATAGGTAGGGAAACAGGTTTCCATATTTCGTGTTATCCGACTTCATTAATGATCATTAGTGTTCGCCTATTGTGGCCGTACCGCGAGAACTTTCTAAGCGTTTAGCATCACGAGAAGATCATAAGCTGATGTGAAATTATCTCCAAGCACCTTTGTTACTTAAGCTTTCTATGAATGCATAAAAGCAAAATTGCTTACATAGGTACCATTCATCTCTTTATTCTATTCTCAATTAGTAAATTACGGCAACTTTCGTGCATCATATCAGTTATCATCAACTCGTTGCTCTTTTATATAGTACAAAAGTGCAGTTAGTACAGCTGATGGTTAGTGGCTACCGTAGCTTATGATTGCATGCAATACCCCGTTATTTTTCTATGTCAATTTGTTTCAAAACTTACGAAAACTGATTACCTACTTAAATTAAAATTTCAAACTAATTGAAAGCCAACTAAACAAAGTGATTTTGTTTTGACAGATCATACGGAATACCAAAGTGTTTTAGGTTTTTATTTCTAATTGAATTGAAATAACGCGTTTGGAAAACTTGGCGTTACTGGATCTGGCCCCAGGAGGCTTCCACGATGCGTTAAAAAATAAATCAGTTTCAGGCCGCTCAGCTGACGTACAGAGATAGCGCTATACACGATGTATAGCTCCATCTCTCTCCCTCGAAATCATCAGACCATCGATCTTGGATCTTACTTCTTCTTTACTTTCTGGGCATTTCCATATTGTGTATTATCTGTTCTTTTGTTTCCTATTTGTGTTATGATTACTATTTTGTTTTCAGTAAACTTGTTGCTCTCTGTATTTCATTCAAATTATTAATGAGAGTATATGAGAATGATAACTCATCCTTTAGTAGGCTTACATGAGGCAAAAGAGACGCCTTTACAGAATTAGAATCTAATATGGGAAGGGAGACACAGATGCAGACAGCATTGTCTCCAGTGGGTGCGCATGAGACAATGCTGTCTGGGCTCTACAAAGATACACTAATGGACCACCAGCAGTATGTGCTAGATTACGGTAAGACACGTTAATAAAAGTAGCTATAGTGGTGGGACTGGTTAAATTTGTGTCAAGACAAGTTCAAAAAATTACACATACCTACTCGAAATCTTAAAGTTTTAGCAGGATCGCCAATACACTAAATTAGCCTACTATAGGTTCAATCTCTTTGGGTACCTCCGTCTAACCAGCCAAATAAGGCAAGTTAGAATTAAGAGCTTGTAGCTTAATAAAGTATTGCGCTACTATCATTAAGTGATGGAGTATTATTGCAATTAAATCAAAATGATTTACTAATCAACAAGCAAGCAAGTGCAGTATATCAGTAAGGGAACTCTAGAACCACTGGCAGGACGCAGATACACGGCACCTTGGGCAATAGACCATATGTGTCGCCTACGCCAGGAGTCAACAAGACTTAGAAATGATACCGTGAAACACCATAAAATAATTATCTAATATATAAAATTCTCGTGTCGCGGTGTTTGTAGTTAAACTCCTCCGAAACGGCTTGATTCCGATTACGATTCTCATGAAATTTTGTGTGCATATTGGGTAGGTCTGAGAATCGGACAACATCTATTTTTCATCGCCCTAAATGTTAAGGGTTTACCCCTAAACCTTAAGCCCCTAAATATATTTTTTAATACTTAGATTATTTTTTATTTTTTATATTTTTATGATACAGCAGTAGAAAATACATACAACCCTAAATGTTCAACCCTCTACGATCAACACATATTTTTCCATCGCGTTTTTTTTTTTAATAATTTTCTTCAATTATGATTTTTTTCTCAATTTGATCTTCCGCCTTCGCCGGTCGATAACCGATCAACTATCAATCGATCAGTTATCCCCGCTCGATGTCTAATGTTGTCACCTCTCATCCAGCAAACATCACGGAGTAGAGATGAGAACGAAGCCGGTCTCCTGTCTTACTCACTATACAGTTTTCGGCCATTTTCTTTTGGTTTTATTTGTGTATCGATCGTAGCAGGGACTGTTATACGTATTATTTAAATTTTTCTGTGCATCTCTCGTGTTAATTTTACCTTCATCGTAAATTCATTATTAATTTCCAGTTACAACATATTATTTTACGTTACAATTTATGAATAAAATGTTTCCTAGAAATAATATACATGGCAAAACAACGTTTACCGGGTCAGCTAGTGATTTTATATAAATACAATACAGTTTATAAATATTTATACCAATAAAAATAATACCTGTGAAGCTTACACACGTCAAAAATATAAAATCTACCTACATTATCATAATTCAGTATCCCCGTGATTGGCTATCAACTTCAGACCAGGCTATCTATACCTACATAATGAAAAATATTTTTTTAATAAGTCCACCCACGCCATCCCCCCCCCCCCGCATTCCTTACCCGCAAGTGAAATACGTGAGCGTCCGATGTAAAATTGACATTTTGCATATTTATATTTTTTTTGAATATTGAATATTTTATTTTGTGAATAAAATTTTATCGACTCCATTAGTCGGTCAAATTTTCTCCACAAAATAAAATATTTGAATTAATTTATTAATTGTAAATGTACTTAAACCATTATTCTAGGCTCAGGAACGTAGGTGAATGGAATAGACACATTTTTAGGGTTCCGTTGCCAAATGGCAAAAAACGGAACCCTTATAGATTCGTCATGTCTGTCTGTCTGTCCGTCCGTATGTCACAGCCACTTTTTTCCGAAACTATAAAAACTTTGCTGTTGAAACTTGGTAAGTAGATGTATTCTGTGAACCGCATTAAGATTTTCACACAAAAATAGAAAAAAAACAAAAAATTTGGGGGTCCCCATACTTAGAACTGAAACTCAAAAATTTTTTTTCATCTAACCCATACGTGTGTGGTATCTATAGATAGGTCTTCAAAAATGATATTGAGGTTTCTAATATAATTTTTTTCTTAACTGAATAGTTTGCGCGCCCCACCCCCCTGTAACTTCTTAAATAAGAGAATTATAAAGCTAAAAAATATATATGATGTACATTACCACGTAAACTGCCAACGATAATTGGTTTGAGCGAGATCTAGTAAGTTGTTTTTTTTTAATAGGTCATAAATCGTAAACCGCAATTTACCTTTCATTCAATAAACTCAAATATAAAAATTAAAAAAAAAACCTTATCATGTTACTTGGCCGCTTTTTTTAATTAACTAACCTAAGTTGGAGAGCGGAAATAAGGAAGAATAAGCTTGCACTATTTGACCGTATCAAGGATGGATTAACGCAACTAAAAAAAATGTAAGTCATAAATCTAATTTCGTCCATAACTAAAGTAATAATTGTTTTACAAAAAATCTATCTTAAACTATATATATTCTTGCTGTTAGTATTTATTTTGGATGTGAAAGTTAAAGGATGTGAAAGTAATATCGAAAAATATTCATAAAACATATGATTTTCAAGTAAGAAAAGTATCGAGGAAAATCTTACAATTATATTTTTGCCTTGATATAAGGAAGAGAAAGATAGGTTAAATCATATAATAAAATATCACTTTGATGGTATGTGTAACTGTGTCAGAATATTAATGCAAATGTAAATTAAATTTAGGAGGCCTCCCTTTTAATATCAATACAGTTTATGAATTGTCATACAAGACTAAATCGTCATCGATATGTATCTAATCTACTGCCATATATAGATAATATTTCAAGGAAGTTATAAATAAACTAAGTGTTTGTACTAGGAACTCTGTGAATAACACACTCACATAGAAACCCGAATGATATGAGATTGAGAAATAGTTTAAACTATCAATTCAGTGAAGGGCGCGACTGAAATAAATAGAGCTGAGCGAGCAGGACTCTTACTTGAAAAATAAGGCATCTTACTACGGTCGCGCGCATAGCTAAGGCCGCGCGCTCGTGAAACTGTTTTTCGATGATTATTCCTCAACGGTACATTGTATTTGAACAGTTAACCCCTCTAAACACTCAGCGGTGTCTACACTATCACCATGGCAAATTTGGTCAAGATCGGTATTGTGGTTCCGGAGGAGTACAGTCTCGACCAAACGGCTTAGCCACGTATAAGAGCTTCGCTTCGCTCAGCTCAATAATAGCAATCCCTTATGTACGGTTTTCGTTCATCATCGTTATCCTCATCTTCATAGCGATTTCCCAGTTGCATCCAAAGTTTGGACTTTCTAGCCCGAGATCCTTTTTTGTTTTTAATTGCTATGTCGGCTTTTCCGGGAGCGACTGACGTCTGACCTCCCAATCGTGAGAGGATAGCATGCATCAGAACCTCGCACATTGTTTAGCAGGTGCTCCGCACTGACTTGCAGGTGAGATTGGCTTGGGCCTCAACGTTGTTGGTAGGCCCTCTAATACACGATTTTCTTTAATCGCCTAAGGAAATCATACCGCTCTTAATTTCAGTTGCAAGTGGCATAATTACAGTAGCAAATTAAAACAGCTGCTAGTAAGTACCTACTTATCCTTCCTGTGCCGAGGATAAAAGATACCAGTGCGATTTTTTTAGTCACGACAGGTAGAACTTATTAGAGTGTAATTTTTGCTTATATATAAGGTGATAGCTTATTTAACAGACATTGAAAATTGAACTAGAGGTTTTTATGTACCACTACAGAAGCAAACAAATACACAGCCTACTGGGCGGAAAGTGATTAATGTGGCCTCATCATCATCATCATCATGTCAGCCAAACGACGCCCACTGCTGGGCATAGGCCTCCCCCAAGGATCTCCACAACGATCGGTCCTGCGCTGCCCGCATCCAGCGGCTTCCCGCGACCTTGACTAGATCGTCGGTCCACCTTGTAGGGGGCCTGCCCACGGAACGTCGTCCGGTACGCGGTCGCCATTCGAGAACCTTTCCGCCCCAGCGGTCATCGGTTCTCCGCGCTATGTGTCCCGCCCACTGCCACTTCAACGATGCAATCCTTCGAGCGATGTCGGTGATTTTAGTTCTCCTGCGAATCTCATCATTTGTAATTCGATCGCGCAGGGAAATACCGAGCATCGCTCTCTCCATTGCTCGCTGGGTGACCTTGAGCCTTCTTATGAGACCCATAGTAAGGAACCACGTCATCCATGTTCATCCTAAGACCCACTCTTTGAGAAGCATTACTAAGATATTCGAGCATTGTGTTCAGGTCTTCCAAGGTCTCAGCCATAAGAACTACATCATCCGAAAACCGTTAGGTGTGTTAGGAACTTGCCATTGATGTTGATGCCGCATCCTTTCCAGTCCAGAAGCTTAAAAATATCCTCCAACGCAGCTGTGAACAGTTTCCGAGAGATGACGTCTCCCTGTCTTACACCTCGCTGTAGTTGGATAGGATTAGAGCTCTGGTTCTGTAATCGGACTGACATGGTGGCGTTTTGGTATAAATACCTCAGCACCTCGATGTACCTGTAGTCTATTTGGCACCTCTGGAGAGACTGCAGCACCGCCCAGGTCTCAATCGAATCGAAGACTTTCTCATAGTCCACGAACGCCAAGCAAAGTGTGCAAGTTGTACTCTTCGGTCTTCTGTATAACTTGCCGCAGCGTATGAATGTGGTGGGTAAGCGGCGATAGCCTAGTGGCGTACGTAACGGACTGCTGAGACGAGGTCTCGAGTTCGATCCCCAGTTGCCCCGGGCACACACCTCTGACTTTTCGTAGTTATGTGTGCATTAATAAATATTAATTATCGCTTGCTTAATAATGTACCCCGTAGATGGCAATAGGCTCGCCCCCTATTACATTGGGACCTTAACATAACTGGCGAATCGTGGGTGTGTAATACACCTCTGCCTACCCCTTCGGGGATACAGGCGTGAAGTTATGTTATGAAGAAGTTATGTTATGAATGTGGTCTATGGTACTATAGCCTTTCCGGAACCCGGCTTGTGGCCTAATATCTTACAACGTACTTAACTTGGTTTTCAAGATAAAATATATTTTATAGTAGGTACATTAAATAGGATATTTATCTACTTCAGCTACCGATGTTTGATTTTCTAGATAATATAAATCAAAGTTCAAATATTACTTCAATTTTATTTATGTTCAAGACCATACCTACTTCAGATACGTAATCTTTTGCACTTCAAAGTCAAAGTCAGTCAGATCAAATAAGTGATTATGTTTGCCGTTCTATTTTTTTTTCTGTCCATAGTGGGTAACTTAGTTATGTTAACTATAGTGGGTAAAATTTTAATACGAACTTTTTAAAGATAATGATCTCAGTATATATTTTAATGAGAAGTTAGTGAGCATGCACCTACCTATCTAGTGATGTGCAACGAATTAAAGTGACATGGTGGCTTACAGTATGCGTATTGTTACGAAAATTCGTCATAGTAAATTAGAAAGCGTGCATGATAATCTGCCTGCCGATGGCGGACTAGTGAACTGGGTTCATACAACAACACAGTCTGCTTGAGTTACACAATGTTTTCATGTGAACCTGTCTGTGAACCACAGAGACACAACTCGGTATAACAATGTGAATAAATCAAAAGGAGTCAGAATACAAGTGCTGTTTTTAAATAACCCTCGCCTTAATACTGTGATTTTTGTGCGAAATCATCAACACAAACTACAGGTACCACCCACAAATTATATGAAATATAACTTACCGAGCAGTGTCTCTTCTACGCGCAGAACTTTTGCAGAGTTTAAGTTCCGATGAAACTGATATTTAAGAACTATAGCGAGTCACAATTTTCAAGTGATATATTTTTTACTATATTTAAGTGTTATTCACGGTAAATGTGTTCAGAGAACCATGCAGAGCGTAACGTTGCACCGGAGCGAGACTCGGAGACAGACTGAGTGAATGAGGGCCGGTCGCTATCCTCTTTTATGTTAGTATTGTAAACTGGTATGCACGCAGTAGTCGATGTCAAGGGGAGGTAGCTTAAGTTAAAAAAACTTATTAAATCGCCCACACAATACTTACCCAACGGATCAAAAGCGTCCTAAAATTATAAATTTGATATACCTACCTACTCTCGTATAGATTAATCGTTGCGTGTACCTAACTGTTAACCGTGTTGGTCGTATAACTGTACGGTTTTGAATGTAAATATAGCTGATATAACCAGCATTTATCAATAAATTTGTATATGGCTTGTTAAGCTTTCACAGCTGTTTATATTTTACCCTACTAAGGTGCGGTAGGGCGGAATTGTAGCTTATGGACGTGTATTTTCTAGAAATGGTCTCGATACCCCAACGTCTTGCAGGAAAGTAAGTACTGTATGCAATTAGTTCTTGCGTCGACCCCAAATAATTGGGACAAAGGTAGGCAGATGATTATGAGTTATGGTCTTCAGAGGTGGTATTAAAACACATTTTTATTTAAGTACATTTTCTGGAGCCAAAAGTAGGACAAGGAGTGAGCGAACCTCGGGCTCCGAATTTAACGATAATTCCGAACCTGATCCGAAAGCCTGACCCGGTCGCGGGTTAGTTTAGAAAATTAAAAAAATGTAATATTTGTTCCGAACGTAACCCTCTTCCTAACCTGACCCGACGTCTCGTTCCTATCATAACCCGAATTGCGCAGCGCACTCTCTAATCTTTCTCAAAATAAAAAGTAGATATGTGTGAAATCAGTATATAATTACTATTTTGTGATAATTAATAATCGTAATCAAAATATGACAGTAAAAAATAACAAAAAAGTAATAAGTAGGTACTTTTTTTTTTTGTGCGGAAATCCCCTCGGATACCCCCCCGCCGGCCAGCGGGGGCTGTTATGTCGGGCTTGCAACGACTAAAACCGCACGCGCCGTCTCGGGTCTTCAGACGCCGGGGTGTAAGGTTACCCATAGAGCAAATCCCTCGCACCCCGGCTGACCCTGGGCCATCTCACCACTAACAGCATCGCTCATCCTGTCTCCTCTGAAAGCAGAGGAGTACGGAGAGGGATGTGTTCCCGCCACGTTGTGTATTGGCCGACGATCAATGCCAACCCTATGAAGGGGTGAAGGGGAAGCCATTGACCGCCGCCCAGGGTGTACCGGCCGCTCCGATTCCGTTCCCCCCGGACTGCAGCGGGATCGGAATCGGAGCGATACTCGAGGAGGTTACCCAACACACAACCCAATAAGTAGGTACCTTTTTTTTTTTTTTTTTCTTTTTTTTCGTGCGGAAATCCCCTCGGATACCCCCCGCCGGCCAGCGGGGGCGGTTATGTCGGGCTTGAACCGACTAAAACCGCACGCCGTCTCGGGTCTGCAGACGCCGGGGTGTAAGGTTGCCCATAGAGCATATCCCTCGCACCTATAGACAAAATATGACTTCGCAGTAGCCTGTAAACTTTTGGTCCGTAACTTAATTTCGAGAGACATGTGTTAGATTATTGGAATATCGACTGAAAGATTGTGCGAATAGAGTTTATTGCGAAACAACTTTTTGTCGCCAAACGCTGCTTCGACTGAACGATTCTTCGAATATTTATCAATCGATGGACTGATGTTTCGAATGTTAAATTCAAAACATTGTTTGTAGACATCTCGGTACATAGGAAACACTGTACACAGAGATCTCTCTCACTTTACTTGGGTTATGATACGAACGAGACATCGGGTCAGGTTAGGAAGAAGGTTACGTTCGGAACAAATATTACATTTTTTTTCAAGTTTCTAACCTAACCCGCGACCGGGTCAGGTTTTCGGGTCAGGTTCGGAATAATCTGAATTGAAAGCCTTGGATGCAAACGCGAACAATGCTAAGATGATGATGAAGTACATGACAAAGTACAAAGAGGGGCAAACCATATTGAATCTCATAATACAGTAAAGTAAATGATGTTCTTTTCGTTTTTTTTTTTTCCGTGCGGAAATCCCTTCGGATACCCCCCCGCCAGCCAGCGGGGGCGGTTATGTCGGGCTTGAACCGACTAATAAAACCGCACGCCGTCTCGGGTCTACAGACGCCGGGGTGTAAGGTTGCCCATAGAGCATATCCCTCGCATCCCGACTGACCCTGGGCCATCTCCGGTTTCGAGATGGCCCCCTCGGGTTTGGGAACCACGGTGTCCCCGTCTTGCCCCGGTTTGGGGGAGGGGCGCTAGTCGCCCCACCGTCCCGGCCTGCTTCTGCTGGGGTGACAGGCGGTAATTTATTTAAATTGCAGGGTTGAAAGTTATAAAATCTCATTGCTAGCGTCAGTCGATCTCATTCATACTTCATTCTTTGCTCTAATTGTTAGCCATAAGCCAATAAGACATAAGTACATTAAAAGACAGCGCAATCCGAACGGATTGCAGTGAAACGATTTATCCGCTGCGCCGCGCCGCGCCGCGCAGATGTATCCGCTTCAACTTTAACTTCGAAGCCTGGGGTTCACTTATTTTTTCATACACCCTAAAATGGGCATTTTATGGGTGTATGGGGCCGGTCATTGCCGATAATAGGCTCGCGACTTGTGCCTTATTATGAGTGACCGAAAAATATTATTGGCTAATGTGGATGTTATGTTAATCCACCTCTGCCGCTTAGAAAAACACTGTGGTATTTATATTGTGATCACAACCGTGTTCAAAAACAAAAATCAGCCAATTGCGAGTCGGACTTGCGCACGAAGAGTTCCGTACATTATCTATAAAAAAACGAACAATTCCAGATTTCATCATTTTTTATTTTTTTAGCATTTTTCCTTTATTTGTGCTGTGAGACCTTACTTTTTGTCAAATTTCGTGATTCTAGATCAACAGGAACTACCACATAGGTTTTCGACACAAATCCTATAGGGTACTTCCGTTTGACCTACAATTGCCAATTTTTAGTAAAAGCAATGTCTTACAGTACTAATAAAAGGAAAAACGAAAAAATAAAAAAGGCTACAATTAAGGTAAAATTTGGTAGGTACAAGTTTTCGCAAAAATCAAAATTTGCTCATATTTTTTTATAGTGTTGAATCAGGACCTTGATTTTTATATACCTAACAGGGACTATAGACCTCAGTATCTGGTATAATTTTCAAGTTGCTAGGTCAAACTATTCCTGAGAAAATCGGCGGTGATCAAATCTTTAGGTAATTGCCACCTATTGCCGAATATAAAACAACACGGCCAAATTGATTATTTTATAGAAATTGTAATATAGAGGGTACAATTCATATGAATTTTCACAGTGAGCAAACTTTGCTGCAGCACTTGTTATACGCGAACAAATGGCCAACATTAAACAAAATAACGATGCTAGGTATTTAGCATTGGGGTGCTTGGTTGGGGACCTCCACGCGGTGAACCCTGGGCAACGGAGACGGCAGCGCCTCTCTCCTAGGGTGGGAGAGACGCTGCCGCCTACGGCCAACTCCGACCGAGGCGAGGACGGCCCTGTTGAGGGCTGTTCGGAAGCTTTCCACGTGTCCCTCTGATTTGCAGATGGCACAGTGGAGAGCAAGTAAGGGGGCCATCTCGAAACCAGAGATGGTCCAGGGTCAGTCGGGGTGCGAGGGATATGCTCTATGGGTAACCTTTCACCCCGGCGTCTTAAGACCCGAGACGGCGTGCGGTTTTAGTCGGTGCAAGCCCGACATAACCGCCCCCGCTGGCCGGCGGGGGGGGTATCCGAAGGGATTTCCGCACGGAAAAAAAAAGGTATTTAGCATTCATTTCCGAGGTACAGATTAAAGTCACGATTTAGGAACACTGAGTGTTCAAAATAATCATTTATATTACTTTCAAAGGTCGTGAGACTGGTCTATTAACCTACTCGGACTTAGTGTAGTGCTATTACCGAAATGGTCATCTCCGCCTCCTTCAGCCAAAATTATCGAACGACAATGGAATGACGGATCCACTTCGAAATTGTAGGTTACTTTCTACTGATTTATCAAATTTCACGTACATTTAAAGCCACTTACATAGGTATTGTAGTGTTCGGACTCCTTCGAACACTATAGTTAATTCCCTGGCCATCATGCGTCAGCGATATAAAAATAAAACTGTATAATTAAATTCAAATTAAGAGCTTAGAAAAATAAACAAATGCTCGTGGGGCAGATCAAGTCGGGAGGAGCACCAGAAGGGCCGTCCATGATCGAGCAGTGGAAAATATCCTGAAGTTGAAGTGAATCTTAGGCTCAATCACTGGGCAGAATCCGCGTTCCTCTATAGTTCGTTTAGTAAATCTAAATAATCTCCCGTAAAACCCCCTAAAATACGTTGAATAGAGTTGTATTGGTTAATAAATGCCATATTTAATACAAAATATTTGTGTTGTAGTTTAATTATCACTATTTGACGACGAAAAGCTGTGAAGTCAGACCCCAGACGTCACAGTATTTACTTAGTAGTTTTAGCACTTGCACTTTATTAAGGTATACTTAGCATTTATATAGGTAACTAACAATTAATAAAAATAAATTGCGTGCAGAAGCCTCGGGCTTCACCTCACCGGAGCCAACGATGAGGTGAGTATGAGGTGGGTATGAGGTGACTTAAACCGACTAAACCCGCACGATGTTTCATCACATCGGCCTGTGCGGCCGGAGAATGTGGTGTGCCCTCGAGAAGATATTCAAGAGACCCCGCCCAGCTTTGGCCACCAACATAGGTGACCCCCTACGTGTTGTTGGGATCAAACAGTCGCAGTCCGGCTGAAGGATCTAACGTCACTGAAGACTTAAGTGGCGTTGCCTTGAACTTAAATCATCCCGAACACACGGGATGTTGTCAGTTTATTTTTGCACAAGTCAAAGGAATTGTGTCGTAGCAATGAGCTATACACCATGGTATGAACATCTACGTGATGGTGGCTACGGTGGCCTACAGTTTGGTATTGCAGAGATTGCTGTAGGTATCTACTGGGGGGGTTGCGACTGGTTGGGTCACCTCCAAGTTTGGTGCACCCTGGGCAACGTGGGCGATGACGCATCATTGATTGCTCCTCTGGAGTAGCTGGCGTCAACGTCAACGGCCAAGAGTCTGACTAACCGGCCCTTTTCAGAGCCAACTGACCCCATTGCACGAGGGTGTCGGGGTATGCCGGGCCTGGAAGGTCCGCGCGGGTGGGGGCCGCTCCAGGTACCCCTCTGCTGTTATCAGAGGGGACACTGCGAATGGCCCAGGGTCAGTCGGAGTGCGAGGGATATGCTCTATGGGTAACCTTACACCCCGGCGTCTGTAGACCCGAGACGGCGTGCGGTTTTATCGGTTCAAGCCCGACATAACCGCCCCCGCTGGCCGGCGGGGGGGTATCCGAAGGGATTTCCGCACAAAAAAAAAAAGGTATGTACTAGGGATATAAAATGTTCCGAAAACACTACAAAGACTTTCAGAAAGAAATGCAAACATTGTGCATTGCACCTTTTTTTTTTTGCGTGTGATAATCCTCACGGACTCTATATCCCATCAGTGCCAAATAAAAACACCGTATTAGCGACAGTACCGTCAGCAGTTTCCATCCTAAATATAGGTACGTTGATGCGGGGGTGTGTGTTGGGTAACCTCCTCGAGTGTCGCTCCGATTCCGATCCCGCTGCAGTCCGGGGGGAACGGAATCGGAGCGGCCGGTACACCCTGGGCGGCGGTCTATGGCTTCCCCTTCACCCCTTCATAGGGTTGGCATTGATCGTCGGCCAATACCCAACGTGGCGGGAACACATCGCTCTCCGTACTCCTCTGCTTTCAGAGGAGACAGGATGAGCGATGCTGTTAGTGGTGAGATGGCCCAGGGTCAGCCGGGGTGCGAGGGATATGCTCTATGGGTAACCTTACACCCCGGCGTCTGAAGACCCGAGACGGCGTGCGGTTTTAGTCGGTGCAAGCCCGACATAACCGCCCCCGCTGGCCGGCGGGGGAGTATCCGAAGGGATTTCCGCACGATAATAAAAAAAAATAAAAAAAAGGTACGTTGATGCGCAGCTGCGTCTCAGTTTTCACCGGTCAGCATAAATGCGTCAACGCCAAAGATAATAGCGAATCGCCAACGAAGTGCAATGACCCCGCGTTTGCATCTGCGAGTGACTATTATAGGTTAATTAATTGACATGTTGTTTGATATTGATTTTCTACAAGAACGTTTCCGATTTTATTTAACAAACTGTCGTTAAAAAAAAGTAGGTCCGTTTTATTGCGACGCCCATTTGCAGTGTCCGTTATGTTAGCGTACACAAGAGCTATATCGAGTTGGTTACTATGCCATTAAACTCTGTGTGAATACTGCCTAATTAGTATAAAAATAAAAAATCTCTCCCTGTTTAGTCTAGGAAATAAACACCAATTTCACTGTGTACGCTGGCGTCACGATCAAGCTAGAGTACACGTGGCCGTACTCGAAAACCGCTAATTCTAAAGCAACAGAGTTTACACAGTGTCCGTTATGTTAGCGTACACAAGAGCTATATCGAGTTGGTTACTATGCCATTAAACTCTGTGTGAATACTGCCTAATTAGTATAAAAATAAAAAATCTCTCCCTGTTTAGTCTAGGAAATAAACACCAATTTCACTGTGTACGCTGGCGTCACGATCAAGCTAGAGTACACGTGGCCGTACTCGAAAACCGCTAATTCTAAAGCAACAGAGTTTACACACAAATATAGTGCTCTAATACTTCTCCCACTATGCTAAATTCCATAACGATTGCTCTTGTAGGAACAGAGATATTGAACAAGACTTCTCAATGACATTCGGAGCTAGCGTTATGGCAGCGTACACATAATAGTTCTCATAGAAAGGGAACTTTTCTTTTAATAAATGCTACATGTATAAATAGTGCGTGAAATTCTGCCTCTATTAGTGTAAATGCTTTATGCGAATTCGCAGTGAAATAATTAAAAAATCTATGTTAAGTTCTAGGAACAAATGTATTGGCGTACATTCGCGAACAAAATGAATTATTAGTGAAGTTAGCATGATGTGTTATGACATAAATAAAATTAAAATGATTACCTATTTATGTACTTGGCTGTAAAAAGTTAGTTTGCGTGGAATGGAACATTTTCAAATGCTAATGTGAAATAGACTATAATACTTTCTCCCTCGCGCTTGCACGTCTTTTGGCAGCTCTCTTGGTCGTTCACTTTCAGTTTTCACGTTTCAGTTTTAGTTCTGTATTTTAAAAAACTTGACAAATCACTTTTGAGCATATCTGTACCTGTACTATGAACAGAAATTAACATGGATTTTTTAATTATTCCACTGCGAATTCGCATAAAGTATTTACACTAATAGAGGCAGAATTTCACGCACTATTTATACATATAGCATTTATTAAAAGAAAGTTTCCTTTCTATAAGAACTATTATGTGTAGGTACGCTGCCATAACGCCAGCTTCGAATGTCATTGAAAAGTCTTGTTCAATATCTTTGTTCCTACAAGAGCAATCGTTATGAAATTTTGCATAGCGGGCGAAGTAATAGAGCACTATATTTGTGTGTAAACTCTGTTGCTTTACAATTAGCCGTTTTCGAGTACGGCCATGTGTACGCTAGCTTGATCGTGACGCCAGCGTACACAGTGAAAATGGTGTTTATTTCCTAGACTAAAGAGGAAGTTTTTTTTATTTTTACACTAATTAGGCAGTATTTACACAGAGTTTAATGGCATAGTAACCAACTCGATATAGCTCTTGTGTACGCTAACATAACGGACACCCATTTGCAAACAAATAAATTATCATCTAGCAACTGAACATTGATCTATACCTTTTTTTCCTGTGAATATCCCCGCGGATACTCCCCCGCCAGCTAACGGGGGTGATTATGTCGGATTCGAACCGACCAAAACACGTCTCGGGTCTCAAATGCAAAGTGGCCCAATAACGCAATTCCCTTGCACCCTGGCTGACCCTGGGCCACCTAGAGCTTTGAGATGGGCCGGCCCATTCAGGTGTGGAAACCACGGTGCCCCTCTTGCCCCGAAGAGGGGAGCGCGGGTTGCGCCGCCGCGTCCTGCTTCTAGGCCTATAATACCTAGCTACTTATTTATTTTTGTTCCAATGAATAATGCAGTTTCCTTGTTTAATTTTGTTCAATACCAATTTAAATTATTATTTCCCCAGGCTAGTTGTCGATAAAAGAATCACGAAAGATAAAGATATTCTCTAAAGAACTGCCTTCAACAAACTGCAGGAAATAAAAAAATGCCTGGCAAATAAATAAACACAACTAGGTTTTAGGAAATGAACAATCTTACAATAATCATCATCCTCGGACGCGCGTCCTAGACGTGTCCTTGTAACACGCACTTGTAACCGCGCACCCCTTATCAGTAGTGTTACAAAAATACGTCTAGGACGCGTGTCCGTTCAGATTGTCCGGTGCCATAGCGATTTCCCATTGCGTCCGCCATCCAAAGTTTGGACTTTAGAGTTTGGGGTCCGCTTATTGTTTTTTATTGGTATGTCGGTTTTTCCGAGAGCGGCCGCCGTCTGACCTTCCAACCCCGAGAGGAAAGCCTACGCCAGTGCCTCGTCCGTTGTTGAGCAGATGCACCCACTTTAGCAGCTGAGGTTGGCTTGGGCCCCAAATGTGTTGGTAGGGCCCTGTACATCATAAGAAAGGGAACTGGAAATGAACAATCCCTAGAAATAAAACAATACCTCAATAGGTATATATAATGACAACAATATACCCAGCGATATTCGACTTTTAGGTGGGCGATGGTTTGCGAGCCCGGCTGTCATCAAACCTACACGCAAGAATATTTTAAATTACTCTCGAAAACTGTGAGCGGGCCACAGCAATGAGATCGGCCATTATTCTTTAGGTGGGTACGATCCCTTTGCTAGTGAAAAACGACCACGCAGTTATTTCTTATTTCGGATTTTTATGGAAAAGATCAAGTAGTTAGCTTTCGAGTCCTGTTGTGCGAGTATTAAAAGGTATCGATAAGCGCTTACCATCAGGCGAACGATACGCTTGTCTGCTACTTCAAAATGGGGTATAAAAATCTGAATATATGTAAAGGATTAAAACTCATCGTCAGGTATATAAAATATTTATTATGCCATATAATAAAAATATTACAAAAAATATGATACTATAACTAAAATACAAATTAAACAAATCCTCAAGTCATACTTTCTAAATTACCAATTCAAAGTAATAACAACATTTAGAAATGTAAAACCTATAATTAAATATGTATGTATAAGGCACCATGTTATACAATATTATGCAGAAAACTAAACCATTATGCAATATGCGCTGTACTTATACGTAGGAATGTGGACAACCCTTACTAAATACTGCTCTACTAAGTCGGGCGCCATGAGATCTAAATTGTTGAGCAGCTACTTGGAGAGTTTGCTGACTTCGTACATGTAGGCAGCGAATAACTTTATCTGTGAAATCAATAAAAAACATGATAAAACGAAAAGACAGCAACCATGAAAGAAACATCACTGCCATTGAGACGAGATGACGCGATCGCCGTTAGAGCGCGAATACCGGTTTCATTATCCCGGAGTCTACTCTCCTACTGCTTCATTTCATAGTTTGACTTAACTTGGCTTTTACGGGAGCGACTGTCGTGGTACCCCACCTAAGAAAAACCTGCGGCAGAGCCTTGTCCTTCAATCAACAGATGTGTGATGCAGGTTAGAATGTCTTAGGTCCCGGAGATCTTGAAACTGGCCCATATCCCCTTAAAACCTCTCTCATATTAGAAAGTATATCTGTTGCGGCCACACAGCCAAGCGGAGAGTTGGCAACACTGCGGCGGCAATCGGGCGGGTCTCTGGACGCAACGACGCGCACGCACACGTCAAAGTGCATTTTTCTTTTATTATATTTTAATCGTCAAATAACTTAATTAAACTCAGTAAAAACCAGTGACATATTTTAATTACAACAGTCCATTGAATTATTCGCATTAACTACATATAAAATATATCGAAGATTTTCGGCAAGCACGCCGTCTTTTCACACATACCTATAATACTGCATCGGAAGACTTCAAGACATCTCATCCCTGCAATTCAACGGATACTTGTGTAGGAAGACATATTTCCTGCATCGAGGATAAAAACTTTCATAAATAGCAACCTGGAATAAGACGCTTGAAGTAAAACGACAGGAAACAGAGGTCAAGCAAAGTGGACTTTGAACCGTGCAACTACCTACTACGCACGCAGCTTTGTGACACGACAGCATAACGGACTCAAAAAAAAGGAACTGACTAGCGGCATAGAAACAGTGAGTTCGTTCCAATATATTCCCTTTCTTCGTCCTAATTTCCATTAATTATTGCACTACTTGGAATCGGGCATTGATTCTCTTCATATTTTAGAGCAAAAATTGCTTTATACCTACAACATTTACAGTGATTAGCAGCTTGAATGCTTCATCACGAAACATTCATCAATTACATTATTCCCTTCCAATATACATTGCTGCTATACTAACAAAATCGCACATTCAAAACTAATTATAGCTAGCAGAAGTAGCTATTTACCTGCTGCGCATTTAACCAAACCTTTGCTACTCGACGGTGGCCGCCCGCATTCCTCCGAGGTGGGGCAGCTGACCACCGCCGCTCAATACATAATTATTACCTATTCATTTCGTTCATTCAAAGATTGTAGCTCTTACAGCTCTTATAGCTCTTAACATATTGTGTCATATCATAACATTACAACATATTCAGGCTTTAATTTGGCATAAACATGAGTGAGGCTCGCATGAAAGAGATTGTCAAAACTCGGGCATCCATGAAAGCTAAACTCACTCAGTTTAATAAACATTTGTTAATGCTTCAAAATAAGCAGCCTTTAAATGAGGTTGATATTTACGAATTAGAATGCCGTTTATCAAAATTAGAACCCTTATCCGATGAATTTGACACATTACAGACCGAGTTCGAGTTATTATCGGAGGATGCCGACGAAAAGTATGTGGAGCGTGAACAATTTGACGACAAGTACTACGGGCTGGTAGCCAGAGCTCGTGCAATCATCAACGCGAGCCGGGTCCGTGACGAGCACGAGCACAGGGTTGACTCCGGGTCTGCTCATGACTTCGTGAGACTGCCTAAAATTGACCTGCCTGTCTTTTCGGGCGACTTTCAGCACTGGCTCGAGTTTAGAGATACGTACCTGTCATTAATACACAACAACAAAAGCATACAAAACATAAATAAATTTAACTATCTGCGCTCGTGTCTTAAAGGCAGTGCATCTTTAATAATACAAAGTTTAGAACTTAAAGCAGATAATTATGACATTGCATGGAATTTGTTATCAAACCGATTCGACAATGAACGGTTATTGATTAATAATCACCTTAATGCTCTTTTTGATTTGGATAAAGCACAAAACGAATCCAGTAATTTTTTAAGAAATTTAATTGATGTCACAAACAAGAACTTGTGTGCACTTTCCAGCTTAGGTCAAGCAACAGACCACTGGGACACACTTGTCATTCATATTATGTCAAAAAAGTTGGATGATGTTACTTACCGTCAGTGGGAAGAAAATCGTAATGCCATCACAGGATATCCAAACTTAAAACAATTTGTCGAGTTTTTAACCAACAGAGCTGATTTGTTAGACTCAATTAAACAACAAACACAAAATAATCATACAAAACAAAACTTTAAGCCTAAAAAACATTTTACAAACACAAATCAGACAGAAACATACAATACAATAACATGCCCAATGTGTAACCTAAATCACTATTTATTTAGTTGTACAGAATTCAGAAAGTTGGATGTGGATACACGCATTTCCAAAATGACAAACTTCAATGTTTGTAAAAACTGTTTACGGCCAGGCCATACTGATAAACAGTGTAAATTGTCAAATTGTAAATACTGCACATCCAAACATAATACACTTCTTCACAAAAATATAGAGACAGTCCCTCCGGTCTCTCCGGTCGTTCTGTCTGCAGACTCACATACCACTAACAGATGTAATGTCTTGCTCTCCACAGCATTGGTGAAGGTAGCGGACTGCACAGGAAGTCTTCACTCAGCTCGTGTCCTCTTCGACAACGGCAGCACTTCGCATTTCGTCACCCGGCACCTCTGTGAGAGACTAGGTTTAGTAAGGAAAAACACGGGCTCCACTGTTGTAGGTATCAACAATCAAGTATCTCATAGTGCAGAGTCTTGTGACATAACAATCCAATCATGCTCAGGAGACTACAAAGTCAATCTCAATTGCTATGTGTTACCAGAAATAACTAAAACATTACCGTCATCTTACATTCACATAAATGACTTACCTCTTCCACCCGGTCTTACCTTAGCCGATCCTTCATTCAATACTCCCTCGGCTATTGACATATTAGTCGGGGCAGAGATATTTTGGGAAGTCATAACAGCCAACATCATTGATTTAGGTCCACAACGTCCAAAGTTGCAGCACACTAAATTAGGTTGGCTTATATCAGGCGTAATTCACACAAACACAAACAAAACAGAAACAAATCACACAAATACAGAAAACAAAAAACTTACCTCTTGTTATTTCACTCAAAATGATGACGCGTTGACTCGTTTCTGGGAGTTGGAAGCTGTATCTACGAAGTACTGTTTCTCTCAGGAGGAGCAAGCGTGCGAACGCAGCTTTGCACATAACACTCGGCGTGAAGATGGTCAGTTCGTAGTTACAGTCCCTCTGAAAAACTCACCTGAAGTCCTCGGCGATTCATACGCGATGGCGAAGCGTCGTTTCCTCTCGCTGGAACGCAAGCTGCAGCGTGATCCATTACTGAAAGAAAGGTATCTAAGTTTTATGTCGGAATATCTTGCTCTTGGTCACATGAATGAGACCATAGAAAACACAGAAACAAACAATCAGATCAAATATTACTTACCACATCATGGAGTGCTACGCGAGTCAAGCACGACTACGAAACTGAGGGTCGTCTTCGATGCGTCGGCTGCCACTACTACAGGTAAATCATTCAATGACCTACAAATGGTAGGGCCGGTCGTTCAAGATGATCTGCTATCCATCCTGCTTAGGTTCAGACAACATAAGTATGTGGTGTCAGCCGACGTAGAGAAAATGTATAGGGCAATCCTCGTCGAACCCTCACAGCGTTTTTTACAGCAGATCTTATTCAGATTTGATACAACAGAACCTTTAAAATTATACACACTTAACACTGTAACATACGGCACGGCATCCGCGCCATACTTAGCCACAAAATGCTTAGTATCACTTGCAGATCAATGCTTAACTATCAACGCTAAAAATGCAATTAAAAGAGATTTTTACGTTGACGATTACATTAGTGGTTCAGATTGTCTAAAATCAGTCATAGACATATGCAAAGAAGTTAAGCAAACCTTACAATCATCAAAATTCAATCTGAGAAAATGGCGGTCCAATAACTCAGAAGTTTTACAATCAATAACAGAACATACAGATCAAGGGAACACAGAAAAACAATTAGCGCCTTTAAAACCTGAAACAATACCCAGGTTAGAGCTTTGCGGGGCGTTATTGGGCACAAGACTTTGCACTAAGGTTTTAAAATCACTTACCATTAAAGTAAATAATTGTTACTTCTGGACAGACTCAATGATTCTATTAGCTTGGTTGAAAACATCACCAAGCCGCCTAAAAACTTTTGTGCGTAATAGAATAGGAGAAATTCAACATGTCACTGACGGCCACACGTGGAGCTACGTGCCGTCTAAGGATAATCCTGCTGACCTGGTTTCTCGCGGGGTGAGTGCTGACCAAATCGGTAGTTCTACCCTATGGTGGTCAGGTCCAAGCTTCCTTCACCAAACAAACATTATATTCCCTCACATTCCAAGCACGCACATACCACTTCCAGAAACATCATTACATACAGTAACCATACAAACAGACGAAAACAGAATTTCAAAATTAATACAAAATAAATCAAATTACAACAAATTAATTAGAAGTCTAGCCTATGTACATAGATTTCTACATAATTGCAGGAACCCAGTTAATAAAACTGTAGGTATCCTAGAATTATCAGAACTTCAAAAAGCTGAAAACATTATAATACAAACAGCACAAAAGGAAATGTTTCCCACTGAATTTGATATGATCAAATCAGGTCAGACTCTGCCTAAGAAAAACAGACTGATCTCTTTGACACCATTCGTTGATACAGATAACATATTACGTGTCGGTGGACGTCTTAAAAACTCTCACTACAGCTATTCTATCAAACATCCCATTCTATTATGCAGCAGTCATCATCTCACACACATCATATTTCAGAAAATTCACACAGAACTGTTACATGCAGGGCCGAATTTATTACTTTCACACATTAGACAGGCATACTGGCCTTTGGGGGGGAGGAACCTCGCAAGGCGCACGGTACACAGCTGCGTGCGTTGCTTTAGATTTAAATCAAAGCCAGTACAGCCTATAATGGGCGACTTACCTCGTGACAGAACGCTCCTCGAGTTTCCTTTCCTTCACACAGGTATTGACTATGCTGGGCCGGTGCTCATCGCCGACCGGAAAGGCAGGGGTAGTAAATTAATGAAGTCATACATATGTATTTTTGTATGCTTTGCAGTCAAAGCATTGCATCTCGAACTCGTCGCGGACCTGTCTAAAGAATCATTTCTTGCAGCGCTCCACCGATTTATGAGTCGCCGTGGCAAACCACAGACAATTTCCTCCGATAATGGCACGACCTTTGTCGGAGCTAATAATGACCTCATCAAGTTCTTCAATAACTATTCTAACGACATACAAACACAATTCTGCAATCAAGGTATCGAATTTAAATTTATTCCGCCCTACACTCCCCACTTTGGAGGATTGTGGGAGGCTGCTGTAAAGTCAGTCAAACATCACCTCAGACGAATTCTCTCATTAGCACACCTAACTTATGAAGAGATGTCAACTTGCTTGATTCAAATAGAGGCAATACTTAATTCCCGGCCACTTACTCCTCTATCTCAAGATCCTTCTGATCTGTCATGTCTCACGCCGTCCCACTTCCTTATTGGACGAACTCTGCTGTCAGTTCCTTATCCAGAACTCACTGAAGCGAACATCAACAGACTTCAGCGTTTCGAAAGGATCGAAAAACTTAAACAACATTTTTGGCAAAGATTCTCACACGATTACGTTTCGCTACTCCAACAGAGATGCAAGTGGAATTCTGCAAGCGACGACCTCAAACTGGGATCGATGGTCGTGGTGAAAGACAAGAATCAACCACCACTACTCTGGCTCTTAGGAAGAGTAGTGAAGGTTCATCCAGGACAAGACAACGTCAACAGAGTTGCTGACGTCATCACAAAGAAAGGACTTATCCAGAGGGCGTACAATAACCTATGCCCTCTTCCCATCAAGACATGTTGAAGCAGCTACAGCTGTTCAACCCCCGGCAGGATGTTGCGGCCACACAGCCAAGCGGAGAGTTGGCAACACTGCGGCGGCAATCGGGCGGGTCTCTGGACGCAACGACGCGCACGCACACGTCAAAGTGCATTTTTCTTTTATTATATTTTAATCGTCAAATAACTTAATTAAACTCAGTAAAAACCAGTGACATATTTTAATTACAACAGTCCATTGAATTATTCGAAGAAACAATATCTTAAAACTGCCAATCAATAATGGTGCAGACGTGATAAGAGTCAGGATGTAGTGTTTAATCTACAACCACAGAATTACACACACAGGTTACAACATAGGGTTTTCTGGGTTTCGATCAGGATTTTCTGCTATTTCATTTTGTTGACAAACAATGCTTACCTTACGTAACTGTATACAATTACACTAAGGTTAAATTTAACTGAGGGGGACTGCGGCCGCGCTATCGCGGCTGATGCACAACGTTAAGGGACCCAACGCCCCCACTAGGAGACTGTACCTGGGGATCGTGCGAAGCATGGCCCTGTACGGGGCCCCCGTATGGGCGGAGACTCTAGCGGCCCGCAACGTGGCTGTTTTAAACAGCCCGTTAAAAGCAATGGCAGAGTCATCAGGGGGTACATTTTTAAATAATTATTTTACACTACTTGTGGCCCGCGACTCCTCACACGCAAAAAAAAAATTTAAAACCCAGATATAGCTGTTCAAGCGGACCAAGTCAGCTAGTTGAAGAAAATATGATAACAGATGTAATGCTCACCCCCTCGATATAGTTTCGCACATTGATCTTCTCGTTTTGCGAGTGCGCCATGTCGTCGCCGGCGCCCATGGGCAGCAGTAGCACGTTGCGGCCGCTCGCCTCCTGGAGCGTGATAGTCACCGGGATCGAGCCGCCCTCGCGGGACATGTCCGGCTCCGTCTACAACACATTCACAACTGCTATTAGGATTATATATTTCAGGTGGTATAGTGAGTGAGTGGTGCTATGGTTGCCGAAACACCCGCTGATTAACGGATGAGGCTCCGGCGTAGGCTTTCCTCTCGGGGAGGGGAGGGGTGAGGTTCAGTCGACAGTCGATCCCTTAAAAGCCAAATCGAAAGTAGTGCAAAGAATAAGCGAACTTCGGGCTCCAAGTTAAAAGCCTCAGAAGCAATCGGGAACAACGTGATGATAATGCTGCATTTCGTTTAGTTTATCAGAGGCGTCCTAACTTCTCTTCCTTCCTTCATTGATTATAGAACAATATAAAACGAAAACAATAATTATGTTGTAATAATATGACTGCCTGGCGGTTAGATTTCAATAGTGAAAATTCTTTCAAATAAAGTGGGTTCTCACGTTTCAGACAATGAAATAATTCTGTGAGTAAAACGTGATACCCACTCTAAGTCGCTAAAGTTATAGCCTAATAAATGAAGTCTGCTAATCCAATACAAAATATATGATAAAGTTCAATAAATCAAGTATTTAATTACTCTAAATTTAGTGAGGGTGATCAGCACTAAAAGTAGCAACTATATATACATACATATCAGCACCTTGCTTCTTGATATATTGGAGGAAAGAAGCGAACCAAGTCATGGTGCACTACAACAATATGTACATTGATGACACTAATACTTTGTGTACAACATTTAAAAAATAGTATTTTCCTAAATGTATTTTGGGTAAACAGATTAGGGTCATATAGTGTAATATGTAAAACGTTATACTCGTAATTAAAAAAAAAAACTGAATTGCGAAATGACTATAAAGTATATCATGCCCGCTCTAAATTAAGTATGCTGCATATAAACGACTTGGACGAACATCATTGCTTCTCTTTTTTGATTTTCCTGTTGGGTGAAGATACTTTCCAGTTGACTAAATTTTTTACAGTAAATCCTATTGGTTAGGTTGGTGAAGTATTTCTATTAAAAACGCGACTATACATGATAGATGAGCCTGGTGGCCCGTGCTGCAGCCTGGTAATGAGGATGGTTCGGGTTCTCGGTCCACGCGCGGCCGCTTTGTGCTGTTATACGCATCTTGTTTGGCGATCCTCTTTCTGCCCACTGTAAACGAAAATACAAAAGGTCCATATCAAATACACATGCTTCATTTAAGAAAGAATTAAGACTTAAGTTTACAGTGGTGCTGAATAAATAAACTAGTCGTCTTACGCAAGAATTGTCATAAAGCGCTTAATCGCTTTTAAACTATAGTACATATACTCTGTACTGGAAGTGTAACATCGCATTACAGTTTACAAATTGAATTTACAATACATAAAACAGAATTCAATTACACAGTTAACATTATTTAGATGAAATTGGCATCACATACAAGTATTTGAGAATAATTAATTCAATATCGAACCTGGTTATATTTTATTTGGCTATAAAGTCAGTCAGTTGACAAAACCAGTTACATACACTTGAGCGTAACCAAGTGCCTCAATTTTGAGTTCCGTTAAGCCGGTTTAGTAACCAATTCATTATTCTAGAGAATTAGTTGTTAATAACTAAATGTATGTCACCAAAGTGTTGTAAGCATTATTTCTAACAGCTGTGCATACATATACGAAATCTTTCAAAATGCATTGTTATTGTCGACAAAAGCATTTCGGAAACCTTTAAGGAGGTCCACGGAGGCGTAGCTTCATAGACTTCGTCTATTCATTGTACGCTCGGTGTACGCTTGCTTACATCCCAGCATAGTGAGCACTGTCTACTGAACTGGATTCTGTGTAAGTTGCATATTGCACGCGTACATTTTCATTCATTTGTGGCAATGCCGTCGGACGACGAAGGCTTACTGGCCTAGCTTCATAGACGCATCTTCGTCATTATATGCTTGGGGTACGCTTGCTTGCAGCTTACATACAAAACAATGATGCACACTTCATGACGCCTGCCGTACCGCATGTCATACGCCGAGGCGTACATCAAGTTTAGTATGAAGCAGTCGAAGACCAAGCGTACTGTAGTGCTCCGGCCTCGTTCGATCACTACAGTTCATTGACCTGGCCATCATGTGTCAGAGTTTAAAAATAAATATCATTCTTTTGAATTTAGCTTAGGGAAAAAAAAACAATTGCTTGGCGGTCGATTCGGCTGACAGCGGGCGACTTGGGGCGCCGCCCTGGTCCGCCGGCCGAAGAGAAGATATAAGTGTATTGAATTTAGGCTCAGTCCCTGAGCGAAGTCCGCGATTCCCTACAGTTCGTTTAAATATAAATATATTCGCGTAAAAACCTCCCTAAACTCGATATAGGAAGCTTTGTTGAATTAATAAATACTCATATTACTATTTAACCCTTGTGTTTATCTTTTTATCAACACGAGGTATTGTGGCGTCCAAGCCCCGGACGCTACAGTACAATGACGAATATGCTTCTATGAAGCTACGCCTACGTGGACTGTAGGCCTAACATAACGTCAATGAAAAGAACTAGAAACTATTATTCTAACCAGAAATGTAAAGTCTTACTCATGCATAATAGAAAGTTACATATTACTTCGGGCCACCAACCAGGTGGACACCGAAGTCTTAAAATCACGCAAAAAAAAAAAACAAAATCTTACACCCACTTTTTATCACTTTTCTCGACGTTTCACATGATTCTAAGTCTAATTAAGCAAAAAAAATTTTTGTGTCGGTCTGTCTGTTGGTCTGGATGTCTGGATGTCTGTTTACGCAATAACTCAAGAACCACTTATCCGATTTAAAAAATTCTTTCTTCAATCATCTTGTTTGGTTAATGGGAAGAACTGATTAGATTTTGGGGTTTGTACGTTCAAGGTTTCGGGTACCTACCATACAAATTGTCCCTAAAAAATCTTTTTTTTTTGTGTTTTTGACGTCGAAGACGTTTGATTTGATTTCATGTTCTTCATATTTATTGCTCAATATATAAAGACGCGTCGAATAATATGCATAAAGCCTAAGGTCTGTAATTTTGAATAAAAATACTGCAACAAAAATATCTAAGTTTGGCCCGAAGTTTGACAATCACTGTGTGATTTCCGCCCCACTAGATTTAACTATACGATAGTGCCTATATTGTTGTGATATATATGATATGTAATTAAATACTCACCTTCTTGTTGACATAATCAAATACTAGTTGTTCTACTTCGCCAGGCTCCTGATTTGGCACAATCCTTATTGAGAACTTCCCAATGACCTTTCCAGGAATGACAGTCTTTGCTCCAGGCTGGAATGCAGCTCCTTAAAAATTTACAGCAGATATTACCACCTCGTAATTATTTAAGAAAAATAACAGAATAGAATATAAATACCTTCAATGCCATGAAGTGAAAGACTCGGGTACCTCCAGCGGTGCATGAGGATTTTTTCCTTATCACCATTGTGAGCCAATTTGGTGGCTTCAATCGATTTCCTAAAAAAACATAAATAACGCAAGGGATTGAAAGAGGCTCATTCTATACCATCTAAGTACTAAAACGCTAGATACCTTGATTATGCGGAGATCACTCTTCACGGTTTCAAACTTTTTGGACCAGAACTAATGTGGCCAACGCCTTTTATACGTTTTATATAGTTTATATTAATTTGACTTTTTTTGTTGTGTTGTTACCCTAATGCATACCACCGCACCGTAGAACGAAGGAGTGGTTATATTGGCATTTAGCTATTCTAAACCACTAATTATGCTACTCTCGCCTCGCCAGAACATTGGCAAGTCCAACCCCAAATTAGTTCAATATAATATTAATGTAAATGATACTTTGAATATTCAGCGGTTTTGTACTCCAAAAAAACTAATCCAAAAAAGATACTTATTGCAATACAAACCCAAATTCACTATCCAAGTCTTATTAATACATTATTTGGAATTTACTTTAATCAAACGGATTTGCATTGATGAAATTGAACCGAATACAACATGTATTTATTTTTGTTTGTTTTTAACAATTTCGTGCACCTGTACACAAGCTGGTTTTATTGTTTAGTGAATGTTTTTTTTTACTATATCTAAGTTCTAACAGATGTCCGTTTCTTACATGACCATACGCAGGAAAGTGTAAGCACCTACCTATATGGACGTACAAAATACGTAAACGTTGATGTCATTATTTTAGAAGTCCTAAGAATCTAGCTCATAATACGTTAGTTATGAAATATGATTGCGATAAACAAAGAGAATTACAACGCATATGGAATACGTAACATGCCTATAAAAATAATGTAGCAAGTACGTATAGCAAATTTCTGATAAGCAACAGAGTCATGTTGTAATAGATAACTCTGACATAGGTACTTATAATTTAGATGTAGTCAGCATTGCTACAGGCTCACAAAGTTAGTACTAAAGAGTCGCTATGACGAATTACGCGCGTGGCAAATTTGGACGAAAGCTGTATTATAACAAGATTGCTAGCAGTTTACCTTCATATATTATTATTATTTATGAAGTTTATATACATTTAAATATGTGTTGTGTGGTTGTGGAAACAATCTCTTCTCAGCATTAAAAAAGATAGGTTCGGAACTGTGGGTACCATGTCCAATGAAAGGAATGAACTAACGACTGCACTTGTTGACAGTTTGGTGGCACGCTACGATGCCGCGATGTTAGCCGGTGACGGAACGCTCTAGGGGATATTGACTGAGTACTCGTAATTTATACAAAGATTATTTTGCGGTTATTGACATGGCATGGTCCGCGGCAATACGCAAAGAACTTTGAAGGGAACCCATTGCTATGTTTAGCTTATTGTTTTTAATTCAATTAATATTAATAAGCTATATTTTGCTTTGTAAGAGTTCTTGCGAACATTCCTAAAGGGCTACTAGTCCTTTTATAAAAATACACACATAGATATTTTAATATGGATGTATGCGGCCTAAGCCAACCTCACATGCAACTCGATACACCTGCTGATTGACACGAGCCTCTAACGCAGGTTTTCCTCTCGGGGCTGGAGGTTGAGACGGCAGTCGCTCCCGTAAAATAAATAAACCAATAAAGGAGCTAGAGAGCTGAACCCGAGCTCCAAAGTGCGAACTTTGGATGTGACTAGGATTGTTGCTCGGGTGATGAGAAGAAAACATACATTTTTATTATCTTTTGTAGTACCTGTAAGCCTCTGTGTCAAAGTCGATGTTGGTATAAAGTTTCTTCTCATGCTCAGTCAAAGGCGCGACCGACTTGTAAATATCCGTTACTAAGATCTTGCCATCTTTATCCACTAGCTGGTTCATCAGATAAATAAGATCTGACATTGCTGTAATTTACATAATCATTTTCAATTGATACTTATTATCGTAATATCAAATTTGATATTTGTACACTCTCTATCAAATCCCGTCGGTACCTACATTAGATATTATTAAATATTGCTGTTAAGCCACCCTGTCGTAAATTCACGAATATTATCTTAAATACAGACAAAATAACTAAGTCACATAATGAAAATTTTGACACGCCATGCGATTAAACGAAAAGTAGCTAATGGACTTCTGTTACACTCGTGTGGCGATAGCTAGATTTTCAAATTAGCATCCGAAGCTTTGCATTTGGTTGGAACCCAGCGACAATGGTTGTGTAACTAGCCTTATAAATTTATTATTAATTAAATTAATAATTAATTAATATATTTACATTATTCAGTGCGTGTTACATAATACTCAGCATTATTTGATTGATATATTTATTTACTTTAGTTATTTATTATACACTTTATTGTACATCAGGTAAACATACTTAAGTATGTAGTTGACCGCCGGCAACCCTGGGGTTATCGTTTAGAGGGCTTACCCGGGGTGCTCGGCAACGGACACTTGGGGAGGACACCGTGCGGTTTTAGTCCGATACACGACATAACCACTTACACTAGCATATAGGTAATTTTACAAAGCGTAACAAATACTACATTAATTTAAGAAAGACTTAGGATTCCCGCGCAAAAAATTAAAACCCAAAAATTGTGAATAAAATCTGATTTACTCTGGAACGGCTGGGCCGATTTTGACCGGACGTTCACTGGCAGATGATGATGATGTAATGTTACAAGGCCTAATATAGGCTACTTTAATTTTATAAAAATAATTATGGTTCCACGCAAAGAATTAAAAACCCACAAAATCTCTCTTTAGTATTATATAAAAGATACTGAAAAGAATTGTTTTTTTGGATTTCGTGTCTCTTCGTCTGTGAATAATTTATAGGTAATAATACTAATAATTTAGCGCCTGTGTAAAAAAATAATACAAACATACATATACTCTAGTCTTTTTCCCTCTGGGGTAGGCCGAGTCAATATAATATAATAAAACGGCAAACTATGTGGGCGCGGTTGCCCAGAGCACCAGTTGAGGAGATATTTTAACTCCTGTTCGCTCAGCCAAGTAAGCTACTTGTTACATGCTTAAAAGCTAGGTCCACTATTAACGAGTCTTACGTTTAACTCGCGATAAAAACGATAACTAGCAACAATAGAATGCAAATATGCTCCACAATATTCTTCTACGAGAGGCGCTTGAGACGGTCCTATCGGCAAAGGATTTATGTTTCCCACAACGGGAACGGGCGTCCACGGCTCGCTAAGGAGGTTAGAGTGGACCCTATGCTATAATCGGTGGATCCCACAGGGGTAACGCCAGGCCCCTCACAGAACATAACATGGGAATGTCCTATCCTCGATTCATGGATACGTTCGATGCAACAAAGGGCTGGGTGGAAGTGTCGAATGTTGTATTGGTAATCGAACAACGTTTCTTGAATAACTACATACATAATTATCGTAGTTTTGCTCTCTATAATCCAACCATACGTCCGGGTCGAACACCTGACCCACGTGGAGAGCGGACACGCGATCTAGTAATCACTGGCGCGGCCAACATGGCTCTGGAAACTGGTGGAACAATTATGGTCCGGGTTGGTACCACCATGCAGCTGTGGAAAACCCTCCAAATAGCCCAACATTGGTTGGGTTGTGTTCAGGGTTCAGCAGCTGCACAGCCGGGGATGAGGACCCAGCCGACACAGCAGTTGTGGGAATAGTGGGGTATTGGCGGAGTCTAGTGTGGATGGCGTGGGTCGACCCGCCTGACAGGGAGACCCGTATAAACGGTGGTGCCGCTGGCCGCCCGCGGCATAGTACAGGGGCCCAACTGGGACTAACCAACCCGGGAGGCTGCCCCACCAGGTCGCGCATAATCCCGATGTGATTCGTCGTACCGGTTGGTGACCGGATGGTGGGTCCGGCGATCACACTCGAGAGGGTACGGGGGCCCTTCCGTTCGGCGGGTCGGCTACCGCCATGCCATGCATCCATAGGCGATACCAAACCCTGCGCTTTGTCAAACTCTGCTGTGGCGTCTGTCTCCTCTTTTTTTCACGCCTTCACTTCCTATTTAGACAATTATGGCAGCGCAAATGAGATATGAAGTACATAAGACAGCGGCATACTCTTCTCCCACCAACACATCACTTTTTGAGGTGGAGTTCACGAATATTCGTGGACTCCATACAAACCTCCAAGCCGTCCACCATCACCTCGAGACGGTACGGCCGGCACTGTTTTTTCTCACCGAGACGCAAATACGCCGCCCTGAAGATACGTCTTACTTACTCTACCCCGGCTATGTGGTAGAGGAAAATTTCCTTGCAAAAGCCGGGGTGTGCGTGTATATCAGGGCGGATGTTTGTTGTCGCCGCTTGCGCTGCCTAGAGGACCCATCCTTTTCTGTCCTCTGGCTACACGTGGACCATGGCTCTTCTAGCCGGGTTTACGTGTGCCTATACCGCTCCCATCACGGGGATACCGAGACAACTCGACTCTTCGACCACCTGAGTCAGGCGGCAGATGTTGCGCAGGAGCGGTTTCCGACCGCCGAAATGGTATTTTTGGGAGACTTCAACGCCCACCACGAGACCTGGCTGGGCTCTCTCAAAACTGACCATGCGGGACGGGCCGCCCACGCATTTGCACTGACGCATGACTTGACTCAACTGGTACAACAGACCACCCGGATACCAGACATATCAAGTCATGAGCCCTCTCTGCTAGACCTTCTACTGACGACCCACCCAGCCCAGTACAGAGTTTCGGTACGAGCTCCACTGGGTTCCTCCGACCACTGTCTGGTCTGCGCCAACGTGCCAGTTACTGCACCTCCACAACCTATGGTGATAAAGCGACGGCTATGGCATTACTCGTCAGCGGATTGGGACGGCATGCGAGACTATTTCGCATCAGTAGCGTGGTCTAAGCGCTGCTTTGATGGAAAGGACCCATCGGATTGTGCTTCTGCCGTCGCTGGTGAAATCAGCTTGGGTATGGAATATTATATTCCACACACTGAGGTCACCAGCACCCGCAGAACTCGGCCTTGGTTTGGGCGCGAGTGCGCTGATGCTGTTCAACGGAAACGGTCGGCGTACCGCGCGTGGACTAGGGCACGAGTCGAGTGCGATCCGAATGCAGGGCACCTCAAGGCGGCGTATAACAGGGCCACTAAGGACTGCAAGATGCAAGAAGAAGATACGTCAGAGCGGATGCCCAGCGCATAGCACGGCTTGGTCAGCAACTCATGTCACATCCAGCGGGTAGCCGTGGGTACTGGCGACTGGCCAAAGCCGTGCAATCCAACTTCTGCCAGCCTTCGCTGCCCTCGTTGCGTTACCCTGACGGTTCACTGGCTCACAAGCCGCAAGAGCAAGCAGATATGCTGGTTAACCTCTTTGCGGCTAACTCCCGAATCGACGACTTTGGCTTGCAGCCGCCAACACCTGTCACTTGTGACCACTCAATGCCTGATATTCGTATCAGGCAATGCGACGTCCGCGCTGCACTACAGTCACTCGACGTCCGGAAAGCCAGTGGCCCTGATGGTATACCAGCGGTAGTTCTTAAAAAATGCGCAGCGGAGTTAGCTCCAACGCTGACGCGACTGTATCGCCTGTCTTATTCCTAGGGATTGGTCCCGGGGGCTTGGAAAGAGGCATCGTACAACCGGTCCCCAAAAAAGGAGATCGGTCCGATCCGGGCAACTATCGACCCATAGCTGTCACCTCAGTTCTCAGCAAGGTGTTTGAACACATTATTAACGCACAGCTCATGCGTTACCTAGAAGATCACTCCATAATTAACGACCGGCAATATGGTTTTAGGCCAAAACGGTCAACGGGTGATCTTCTGGCGTACGTCACACATCTCTGGGGTGAGGCTATGGACAAGCATGGCGAGTCACTGGCTATCAGCCTTGACATCGCCAAAGCTTTCGATAGGGTCTGGCACAGTTCGCTTCTTGCCAAGCTCCCGACCTACGGTCTGCCATCTCGACTGTGCAGCTGGGTTGCCAGTTTTCTGCATGAGCGCAGCATCCGAGTCCTTTGTGACGGCCGGGCTTCTGAGTTCATGCAAGTTAATGCTGGTGTGCCTCAGGGGTCCGTCTTATCGCCCACTCTCTTTCTTCTGCATATCAATGATATGCTGTCCGTGGGCAGCATACATTGCTATGCAGATGACAGTACTTTGCATGGGCGTTATCTCGGACATTCAGCGGCCAAGCAGACTGACATCGAGGAGAGAAGACGGCAACTTGTCATGGAGCTCGATCAGGACCTAGACCACATTTCCCAATGGGGATCTGAGAACCTGGTCGAGTTCAATGCCAAGAAAACACAGGCATGCGCGTTTACAGCAAAGGTATCTCCTTTCCTTCCCCTCCCAACTCTTCGGAACACACCACTACCACTGCAGGACAGTATCAACATGCTCGGTATGGATGTTCGCTGCAAACTTAATAATAAAAATTACATTGAGAGCGTTATTAAAACAGCTTCTCGTAAACTCGGAGTGCTGAACAGGGTGAGGCAGTTTTTCACGCCGGGGCAGCAGTGTCTTTTATATAAGACTCAAATCCGTCCCTGCGTGGAATACTGTTCTCACCTGTGGGATGGCTCCGCTCAGTACTTACTAGACGCTCTCGATAGATTGCAGCGACGGGCAGTCCGGATCATTGATAGTCCTGAGGTCACCAGCTCTCTAGAATCTCTGCAGCTGCGTAGAGATATAGCCTCCTTGGCAGTATTCTATCGCATTTACCATGGTGAATGTTCCGATGAGTTATTCCAATTGATTCCTCCTTCTCCCTTCTTGTCCCAACACAACAACACGTGCAGGACTTAGGTGTCATCCTCATACAGTGCAATCTATACCATCGCGAACCAAGCGGTTTGGTGACTCCTTTTTTTGTCGGACCATAAAGCACTGTAACGCTTTACCCACTCACGTGTTCCCTTCTACCTACAATCCTGGGCTCTTTAAGCGGGGCGTGAAAAAACATCTGTTGAGGCCGTCTAGGTAGGGGCCACCATTCTAGGGGCAATCTCTAGAAATGGTGGCCATTACTTTTTGGACTTTACCTCAGCTTACCATCAGGCGGGGTACAGTCAATTGGACGGACTAAATATATAATAAAAAAAAAAAAAAAAAGTTTCACGTTGCGTATTTTACAATATTTAAGTCTCTAATATTTCTAGCCTGAAACATTAGTGAGCATTCGCTCAATAAAGACAACAATATCAATAATATAAATAAGGACAACAATATACCTACCAAAGTTTAATTGTTATCTGATGAATAATATAGGAAAGCATACAAGACACGAAAAAACATTACCGTTTGTTTCAAAAATTGATTTCTTCATAATTATGAATACATTTTATTGTCCTTCGGAAAACCATTTACATATGCATCAAGCCTGTAACAATCTAGCAAAAGATATTATCACAAAACAGGTTTCTGTTTAGGAATAATTCTTACCTTCATGAACTGTACCACCGTAAACACCACTGTGCAGATCCATTTTCGCGCATTCCACCTCCAGAAAGTAGTAGCTGATGCCTCGTAAACCATATGTAATGCAGGGTTTAGTGGTGCCCAGCCAGTAGTTATCAGATATGCACACATAATCAACATTATCAAAGAAACCTTCTGGTTTCAGTTGTTCTATTAGCAGGGCATCTAAACCTTCTGAACCAGATTCTTCCATACATTCAAAGATGAATTTCAAATTTACTGGCAGCTAAAATATTAATCAAGTCTGCTAATTGTAAGAAAACATCCTTACAATTAGCATGTACCAAAAGTGACATTCAAGAAAGACAACATTTTTTAAGTGTCACTTTTGTTACATCATATAAAAATTGGACAATCATGCTCCAGACCATTAGGTAAATAAATTTTGTAAGTGTGAATTAAGTAATGTATTTTTTTTATACATAGAACACGTCAATTTGACTGCACCTCGCCTGATGGTAAGCTGAAGGTAAAGTGAAATAAATATTTAATATAATAAATCTATAAAAGATGAAATAATTTACAATTGTTTGAAAATGTTCAAACAAGTGTAAATATTTTTGTTATATTCTAGCAAATAACATATTCTGTGACATAACACACATGCCATTTATCTTAGTATTAATAATGAAATCAATTTACCTCTTCACCAATACCTTTGTAAGCATTAATGGCATGAAGCCAACCAAGCACTGGTCCCTTGTCATCAGTAGAGCCACGACCATACAATTTTCCATTGCGCTCCACTAATTCAAATGGGTCAGAGTCCCAACCATCAGACTTCAATGCTGGCTGAACATCTAAATGACCGTAGATACAGATTGTGTTCTTCTTGGGATCCTGGCATAAAATAATTGAATAATAATAAAACAGTTAAATTTGATTTCATAGATTTCATTCATAGATTATTAGACATAAATACTCTTGGGTGATTTTATAATATGCTTCACATTTAATACATAGTCTGGTGTCACCATACCTTCAGAGTAAAACAGACAATAGGTTTTGCTTTGCTAGTCTTAGGAATCTGTTTCCTAAGACTAGCAAGGCAAGCAATCAAGGAAATAATATACCAAGGATACAGATACAGATTTTGCAATTTAAATAATGCTAACTAAATTTTTCTGACATGTGGAAGACCTCAAGGGTTCAACCTGCTAATACAGGCTACCAGTCAGATATATATACATATATCAGAATTAGGCCAAATTCAACAAGGTATTATTGCATATGAAACTATTGCCGGGTACTCAAACGAAACCTTCAGGACAGACCTTAACTGCCTGTAGAGACATAAGATTTTAGACATTTAATGCCACTATACCATCCTAAGCAGTACAAGGTTTTCTCTTTAGGCCCATAGTATATGTTCAATACTTTAATGTTTCTATGTCTATCTTCCACATTAACAGCTATTAGCTTTAAGACAATAAGCTGATTGATCATTGAAGTATTAGTCTCAATACTTAATACATTTGATAGATGATAGATACAGTTGTGAAATTAAAATTAAGATACAATTATGGACCCTGTCCGGAACAGCACAATATTTGGAGAGAGGAGTTTGTTATACTTGATTATCATATTAACAAGGTATTAGTTTTTTATTATTGCACAATTTCATTTTAATTATATTATTTCAAATCTTATGATATTCTTTTTTCATGTTCAATATTTTATAATGTTTTTTTTTAATGTAGTTTCTGATGTTAGTGGTGTGATGATGTGATGTTGTGTGTAAAAAATACAATGGAGTGGTTCTAATTTGCAGAAGTACGTTCACATATACTTACATTTCCTAAAACGCCCACCAAAACTGGAGGTAACTTAATTTCTTCATCATTAATAACCTGAAAACCAACATCTCTCATCTGAGTGCTGGCGCCAACCTCCTTCAGTTTTTCCTGCATCCATTGCACCATATGGACGCAGTGAGAGCGGTACTTAGCATCACACGATACAGAAGGAATGGCAACCGCTTCTTTTAACAGATTTTTATAAGAACTGACATTCTGATCAACAAACTTAAAGATCTGGGGTAATGTCTTGTCTGCCATTTCTATAGAAGCTTCTTTAGCTACTGTGTAAGTCCGATGCACCGAACGATCTAAATAGTTGTTGCCTATTGAAGAAGACGCTCTAGATGCCGGGAGCTTTATACCATTACAAACGCTAATCGCTCTTCTAATCAAAGACGTCATGATGATAAAAAAAATTGACAGTTGTCACTCCGAAAGGTACGTTCGGGGAGCAATTTTCATTAGTTCACTTGAAGTATTAGCGTTCACGGAGCTTGATAGTTGAGCTGCCTGAAAATAGAAATAACGCTCTTGTTTGTACCTGTGGCTCGATTCAGTAAAATTACGTTTTTTAAACGTATGATTTCAAAAGTAACGAACATTAAAATCTCAAACTAATTGAAAACGAAATCAACTATGACAGGTTCTAAATGTTTATTAACCTCACTAAAGTGAAGAAAGTTTTTGTTTTGACAGATCATACTGAATACTAAAATATTTTTTACAGTTTTTCTTATTAATCGAATCGAAATCACGTGTTTTGAAAACGTGGCGTTACTGAATCGGGCCCCTGCATTTATTTTTATGCTGCTTTATTTTTCGTACCTACGTAAATCCCCTCTGCCTCTGATAGCCCTCGGGGGGCGCCCCGCCTACCAGCGGGGGCAGTTATGACGGGCTTGAACCGACTAAAACTGCACACCGTCTGGGCTCTTCAGACGCTGGGGTGTAAGGTTGCCCATAAAGCTTTTCCCTCGCACCCCGACTTCCTGCTTGTACCTCAATATAAGCTTCCCGCTCGTACTTTTATAGTAAATTATTAAAAGCTTAATTAACATTTCCAATAATCTCGTTATAGAAACTTCTATTTTATTTTCATTTGTGAAACTGAACTTCTTTTTTTTTACAAGCTTTTATTTAACTAACTGTGAGTTTGTTAGTATGGGTCAAGTCTTGGGAGCCCAATTAGAACAACTTCCTGATGTTATATTTGACTCAAATTTGGTATACATACTTGTGTATCTTTGATGAAAATGCGAAAATAA
The DNA here is from genome assembly GCA_946251805.1 of Cybosia mesomella. NCBI lineage: Eukaryota > Metazoa > Arthropoda > Insecta > Lepidoptera > Erebidae > Cybosia > Cybosia mesomella. The sequence continues at coordinate 17,868,501 of OX276390.1, read as the reverse complement.
GGTAGTATGGTATGCTGGTGTGTTTTGTTTTGCAATTACTAGAAAGCTTGCTGTACGCAACTAACTTACTATATAATTGGATACATTCATATACTCGTGACTTTCCTCCTGGCTAGGCAGAGTCGCAGAGATTACATCCTGTCATCTTCTGTCCTTTCATACAAGTCCACTGGTTTCTCACCGCTTCTTACAAGCTTTTATTTAACTTGCTCTGTTGGTTTGTTTGTTTATTAGTAGTTATGGGTCAATAATCTTGGAAGCCCAATTAGAATCACTTCCTGAAGTTTGATTGGACTCAATACTTACGCATATTCGGTGACACTGCGATAATATGGTACAATGCAGCTGGTCTGATGATGAAGTCGGAAAGTGTCTATAGGAACTCCTAAACTAAACAAAATAAACCTGTCGCGTTTGAGCTCATCTGTTTTGTCTTGATAAATACTCTGATGCTACATGATATCCAAGGTCTGAAGATGGAGACAGTAAGTGGTCATAGGAACTTCTGAACTAAACAAGATAGACCCATCGTGTTTGGGCTCATTGGATTTGTCTTGATAAGTACTTACAGGTACTTATCAAGACTTACTAGAAAATCACAGACTAAGTTATTTTTTTGTTTCATTTTTATTCAGTCCGTCGATTGACGGCATCCCGCTGGATGGCGAGAAGCTAGGGTGAAGTCCAGAAGATATGGGTCACCATCCCAGATGCTGATGATCCTAAAATGGATGCAGGGGCGAATTTCCTTCCAAGCCCGCGGGACTTATTCCCATCAGAGGTGAGCCGTGAGTTTGTCTGCCACCTGATTGGTATAAAAAAAAAATCGGACAGGCGGTACAGCAGAGTGAGTATTGGAGACAACATCGCTGCGCATTTTTACAGGACCACCGCTGGAATGCCGTCACGCCCACTGGCTTTTCGGACGTCGAGTGACTGTAGGGTTGCTCGAACGTCGAATTGCCTGATACGAATATCAGTCGCAGCTGGGTAGCGTTGGTAGCTGCAAACCACAGTCATCGACCCGGGAGTTAGCCACGAAGAGGTTAACGAGCATGTCTGCTTGCTCTTGCGGCTCGTGACCCAATGAACCGTCAGGGTACCGCAGCGGGCATAGCGAAGACTGGCAGAAGTTTGAGTGCAATCACACAACAATGGCTGTGGCCAATCTCCAGTAGCCGCGGCTACCCGCGGGATGAGACATGAGTTGTTGACCAAGCAGTCCTACGCGCTGAGCATGTCTTGCAGTCCTTGGTGGGTTTGATATCCGCCGCCTTGAAGTTACCCACGTTTGGATACTCTGACCAAAGCGCGGTATGCCGAATGTTTTTGTTGAACAGCGTCAGCAAACTCACGTCGTCCCAGGGGCGAGCTCTCCAGGTACTGGGCTGGGTAGGACGTCAGCAAAAGGTCTAGCAAAGAGGGCGCGTGACTTGCTGTCTGGTATCCTCGTGGTCTTGAGTACCAGTTGTGTCAAGTCATGCTTGAGAGCAAATGCGTGGGCGGTCCGTTCCGCATTGTCATTTTTGAGAGATTCCAGCCAATCCTGGTGGTGGGCGTTAAAATCTCCCAAAACAACCAATTCAGCTGACGGAAACCTGGTTGAAGAGTCGTGTCGTCTCCGTATCTAATAGATTATGGCAGCGGTACACGCACACGTAGACTTGGCTAGACGAGCCAGGTTTGACGTATACCGAGAGAACAAAAAAGGGCGGGTCCTCCAGGCAGCACAAGCGGCGACAGCAAACATCCGCTCCGACAAACACGCACACCCCGGCTTTTACCAGGAAGTTTTCCTCTATCACATAGCCGGGGTTGAGCAAGACGTGTCTTCAGGGCAGCGTATACAGATACGCTGCCCTGGTATACAGGTACGGTACAGTTTTGCTTTTCCCAAAGCAAATCTGGTCGTACCGCCTCTAGGTGATGGTGGACGGCTATGAGGTTTGAATGGACTCCATGAATGTTCGTGAATTCAACCTCAAATGGTGTTGAGTTGGTGCGAGAGGCGTATACCGTGTAGATCCATCTAAATTCTAGTCCCTCTCTGTAATAGGTACCGACCTACCTCTGACCTACCTAAAATATTATTATCATATATTATACTTACTTACCTATACTCTACCTATTTGAAGAACGAAAACAGCAGCAAAGAACAAGAATCATTACTTAGAAGTAATAAGTTCTACGCATGGAGATTCTAAAAAATCCAGGTTTTATATCTTTTGTAGGTTACAGGGTCCTATGGCAACCAAACAATAGAAAATGAAATGTGTAGGTAAAACGTCAATCAAAAAAACAATAGCGGTGTTCATTTAATTTTCCCTTACTTGAAACGTAAATAGGAAATAATAATAAAATGCACATATACGAAGTTTAAATAAACCGTAGTTGGAACAATTTCAAATTGTGCTGCCTAGCATGAAATCGTTTCAATAGATCAGAAGTTACAAGTCAACATCCACTATGAGTGAAAAAAATTTTGCTAATATTTAAACAGGCCTTACTTGAGCCTGTTCACCTGCTCAATTTATTACTTTGAATAGTACCTAGCCCCCCTGATGACTGTTGAAACAAGTGATTACAAACGAAATGGAGTTAAAAGAAGAGCAACCAACAAATGAAATAAGCCAAAACAAATTAAACAAATTCGTGGTTCATTCAGAATATAAGAATCTAGATTTGATACATTATTTAAATCATTACTCCCGCTTTTCTAGAGGATATTGCAGCGATATAGAATTCACTCAGGAAGCACAATGCAAGAGTATAACGTTTATTCGTAAAATTGAAAAACAAGACATTCAACGACAAAACAATGAAATAATATATAAGCAGGTAAACAGGAAAGAAATAAACTTCAGCGGTCCTTGGAATGTAATAAAAAACGACGATAATATATATTTGAACAGTATTTGTACGGTAAGTCCAGACTTTACCTATGGCAGTGTCGATTTAAATGAATTACTAATCTTCAAAAGGTACGTGTTTTATATCATGGAACTTTTGGTCAAAGAAAAAGTGAATATATCACAACGATCTGAGGTCCGACTTTCTATAAACGATTTGCACATGTCATTGAAACTGCAACAACCGAAACATAAAAGCCGGACTATAAACCATGAACTATTAAATAACAGAAAAAAGCAATATTTGCGTAATGGAGAAATGAAAGGCATAGAAAGCTTGATCCCTAAAGAAAATTGCCTGTTATTCAATGATATTCACAGAAATAATCTCGATATTCCACTAAAACGGCAAGACATAGATTTTAGGATATCAATATGCAAGTACTCAATGCCTAATCTCTTTTACACATTAACTAAACTGTGTAATTCGTGTATTCGACTGTCTCCAGATTCTGCCTCCATTAATATGTTTTCACTCAATGTCGGTAACTGGTATTTCCTCAACATAAGCCAAGGTTACTCATTGAAACTACTTTTAAGGAATGTTAATGTCAGCACTCTTAGTGTGATGTTACAATTGTATTTTATATTGATCACCCACGCTCATCCAAATCTTAGTATACAAATAAACTTCAGGATGAAACCTGAATTGCTTACTATCCTTGAATCCCTTCATTTAAAACCGTTTTCATTTAAATTAGTCGAGTGGACTGGAAATCACAAATTCGTTTTAAGATCAACAATTTTGCGTTTTTTCAATATTTATAATGAAGAACGCTATCAGCCGAAATTGCCTACATTGCCGTACGCCAAAATGGAGCCTTCCCAAATCGAGTCAATAATTCAAATAGTAGATTATGAAGAGAAGTCACAAAAAGAACATGAGGATAATTCTCTTCAGCCTGTGTCACACAATATCAGTGAAGATGAGAAAAATATAATAACATCTGTATTACAAAATAACGATGAGGACAGTAGAAATTCGCTTGATAGCAATATTCTACCTGAATCACCAACTGAAGCAGAAAACAATATTCTTCCACCTGAACCATACAAGAGGTATTCTGATATGTTTAGATTGGACAATATTACAGATGTAGAGAAAATGACATTGATTAGTTCCATTGAGAACTTAAGTGTTCTTCGCAAAGAGGCAGAAGAGTTAAATAAAAGTAATATCAAATTGTTCAATATTCTTTTTGCGTATGGTGTTAGTAATTTTTCAGTCATGCAAAGCAAATTTTGGGTAACAGAACTTCGCCAAAAGTTCGATGGAATGAAGATGTATTTGAACCTGCACGACATGTTCAAATGCGATATAATAAACGAAACTATGTTTGATAGGACCTCTGTAAATTTGTATGAAAAGTACTGTAAACCCCTTCTTAATCAGAAATTCGTTGTCATTACTCTTCATAATCTGGGCAAGTCTTTAGGAAATATATTGTTTAATATCAATTAAATAAATAATAAGAAAAGCATAGAGATTAGTATTTTATTAACAAGTCTAATTCACATTATGGTGTACACTTAGTTCATATATCACTTTATTTATAAACAGGTAAGCAGTTTCTTTACAAGCATAGATGTCACACTAGTCGTATAAAATATTACTACAAAGTAATGTTATACTTTGACAGGATATTACAGGAATGTGGTCTGACAGGATTCAATGTATAAAAAAATCAAGAAGGAGCTACAGGTATTATATCTTGGCCACAATTAGTAATGAAAGGACTCGAGGTTTTAATTCTTTAAAAAAAAACCTGACTCGGATTTGACGCTTTGCAAATCTCGAGTTAGGGTACCTTTATAAGAGTGTTCGACTCACAACTCGAGATTTTATCTTAAGACGGTCTTAAAAAAAATACTCCTTATTTCGAACGATTCGAGCTCAACGAAAACGTTCGAAACCTTTTTGATAGCAACTTAGTTCGTGAGTCATATGAGTTGCCAGTCGTGTTATGGTTAGCATTCTCAATTAGACCCCTTACGCGGCACTATAATCGTTTTAAGGGATTTTTTCACGAATTTATTCCCGGGCGAAGCCGGGACCCTGACCGCTAGTATGTAATAATCATACACTGAACTTTACCTTATGATTGTATCATATGAAACGACTCGCTTTTTTAAGACTCCCAGTTCTTTACTTAAAGGACTCGCAACTAAACCTTGAAGCAAAGAATTAAAGTCGCTTTATTGATTCTAGTCTTTTCTAATGACTCAAGCTCTCTCACATTAGAAACAAGCCTCAAGGTGTATTTTTGGAGTCGAGTCTTCAAAATCGATGCTAGTCTTAACTGTATAGGTTTAAAGACCTGGAGTCCTTTCATCTCTAGCCACAATGCTGTAGGTACAGATGATCAGCATAATTCATATTCGCGATTAGCTTCTGACATTTACTTTTAGGCTTGTTCTTTGTTGTTGCAAATTACTTTTATTGTTTAAATGGAGTTTACTATTTAATTTTTAAATGCGTGATATTGCCGTCACCAGTTTCTATACTGACGAGGTATAAAGGCACTTCCTCTTGATTTTAACAGAACATTGACCAGATGATTACATTATGACGACTTTTCAAAAGAATCGTTTCACAATTTTTAGATATTTTTCAAGTTCAAGAAGTTGGAACCTAGCAACAGTACCCCGGTAGCTATTGTCGCTAGGTTCTGCAGATCACGGACATATATAGTTTGGTACTTCTCAATCTTAATCTACTCTTACAGTCGAAATAGTCTAAGAGGCCCATTTTGACACATGGGAATGACAGAAGAAGAATAGACACAATGTAATCCTTGCACGTTTCGAACGAAAATAATTCTGTCCTTACATACTTCACGATCTTCCTTTACTGTCATTAAAACGTTTCATGCAAGCCCGCCGGTTTCGAGTGCTTTTGACCTGCCCTTTTTTCAATACCTCATTAATTTGATCAGTGTATTAAAAATAGTGCTCCACCGGCTTCGGATACAGGGAGCAAGTTACCGGTGGTTAGGGCTCCAGGGAGAGGAACTTCCTCCCTATGCGTGCCGTGCCTAGCCGAACTGCCTTCTGCATCAGGCCCTTGAACCAGCTGCCTAACAAGCGCCTGTTAAGATGTTGACATACAACGTGGCAATACTGCCAGCGTTCTGGGAAAATTACTAGTCGGTGATGATGCGGAGGAATTACATGTATGTGTTTTTTATGTGTTTCATATATGTATTTTATCTAGTTATTTAGTTTTAGTGTCAATCAATCAATCAATTAGCCTATTGCAGTCCACTGCTGGACATAGGCCTCTCCCATTGTAGTTTTAGTGTACTATAGTTTAATTATATTATGATATATTAAATTAATAAAATTATCTTACCAACGTAAAAAAATTATTAGTTTTATTTTTTAATCCTATTTATACTTTAATGTCATCAGAATTAATTGTTTGATCATAAATTCGTTTGTTAACTGAATCGGTTTTTTTTCTTCTATGGCGATCCCAACGATTCCGCCAACAACTCAGTTTTTATACTGATCGGAATAACTTGTGAAAGTACAAGAGATAAAAATGTTATGTTCAAAGAGTTGATTTTGAAGAGTGGCCAAAAGGTTAATAGTGTGTTGAAGAACCTATAAAGATGAGACAACATTATAGCAAACATTCAGTCATTCTCACAATAGATTTGTAGACACCCGACACTAAACGTCAGCTGTCAAAATGGCCTTCTTAGATTATTTACTATAAACAACAAATAAAATGGAGCCGTTGTGGAACGCCTGGCAGATGTGAAATTAAACATTTTATTTATAATTTGGTATTGAAATATTGAAAACTAATTTTAATTTTCTTAATTATTGAAATTGCAATCTACTCTCATTAAAACTTCTTCGACAAGTATTACATTTATAAGCACTATTAATATTTTAGGAGAAATTCATTTTGTGTTATTATAAGGTTTTTAATGATTTACTGTAGTATATTATTGAATGCTGGTAGACCTTCTAAACGCGCTGCTCTAATAAGACCGAGCGGTTTGGAGATAATTAGTATCGAAATCGAAGACCTTATAGCATACCTGGCGGTTTACTTGTCAAGTTCAGCTGTTAACAAATAGGTACTTTGATAAGCCATGTCACGATTCGGAAAGAAGAATCTTCCACAAGAAAGATTTGTGTAATACTTCCGTGACTTTACACTAAAGAACTTGCTTATAGTAAAATTAGTTTATGCTAATTATTTTTATTTGCATCTTATCAAATCACTAATTGAAAATCTTCAGCGAACTTCATGCATTTCATGCTCTTTATGATACAAGTTTCTATGCACAGCGGGTACTTTGCTGCGACTCGATTCTAAATTAGTTGGTTTATTTCGAGGAATGGTATTTTTTAATAATGAATATTTTCCCCACCTAGGTGCGGAATGTGAATCTAATTGTACATTTTCCTACCTAGGACTCTAACATGAGAGTTATCAGAAGTATTTTCCGAAGACAATAAGCGAGCATGGAATGTATTACAATTTGGAACTTACTGACAGAACATTCTGAATGACTATTATAATAAATCACATACATGTAGTACACAGTATTAGTACAGTCTTCTTTTTACTCACTTCAGTACTGCGACTTAACAGTTAACAGTCCTTAATATGCTGGAACAAAAATAGTAAAATATTATTAAATTAATATCAAGAATTAGAATACATTCACAAAAATATATGTCGCTAATTAAAAGGCTCATTTTCTGTTGTTACATGTGTTGTGGCCAAACGATCTGACTCGCCGTCTTAAGCATATCATGCGCCGGGGTGCGACATTCAACCAAACGCCCCTTAGCCCCTCCCCTCTTCCCGCACCTCCCACCAGCAAAAGAAACTCAATATAGTGCACCATGAGTGAGATTTTTACGGCGCCCCCTAACTGCATTTCAAACCCAGCGTTTACGACCCCGACGTGTTGTTGGGGGATTTTGATCCTTTAACAACACGCCTTTGAGGCGGGTGCGGAATCCTGACATGCCACGACCCTGGGCTTGGCATACTTCTGTTAGGGCGACGGCTACCCCGAACCATTGCCCCAAGCCCTGCGCTCATAGAGGACAGAGATCGTTATGTGGTCATCGCCGCTCAATGCGCCTGCTGCGGCACGGAAGCTGGATCTTTCTTGTTCCTTTGCCGCCACCTCTTTGACGCGCATAACCGCCTCGCAAAACAAGGCCGATCCGACGACTGTTTCAAGGGAGAAAGTCCAATTCTGTCAGTATGTGAAGCGGTGTGTCCACGGAACAACCTCGGCAGTGGTGACACACACGATTCTGATGGCCATCACCCGCAAGGTTTGGTGTAAGTCAGGTTTACCGCCCATACTAGGGCCCCATAAATAGCGTAAAGTCTCCTATAGGAGACATCGGGTCCTTTCAACTTGGGCAGCAGCTGCGAGAGTGCAACCGCCACCCCTTGAGCTTAAGGGCAAGACTTCGGAAGTGATATCCGAAGTCATACTACCCATTGAGAATCAACCCCAAGTCCTTCATCGAGGGCTCGATGGCGAGGCATGCACCTCCTGCGACTAAAGTAGAACCCTCAAGTGCCACTCCAGGGCCCATAGAAGAATAAGGCTTCGGATTTCGGCCCGCTCAAGGAACACCACGAAGTACCCAATCAAAGCCGCTGTCCCACAAGAGCGGCCCCAGCCGGTGCGGGGCATCACTCGATGGGTCAGTAGCCAACGAGTGTTCCACCGCACGACATAGGGAAGCCCCGACAATCTGGAAGAAGCCTCTCTGATACAGCTCCAGGACAAGGTGTTGAAGGTGTTGGCAATGATAAGAGACACTGCTAGCACCACCCACCCCGGGCCACTGTTTCCTTCAGGCCCTCGCGGTCATGATTGCACCCACGGTGAAGCGCCCTGACGAAATACGAACTGATTCTCCCCCAAATTCGGTCTCACTTACGTAAGGTGCTCGACATGTCACTTCGCTATGATACGCTCAAAGAGTTTACACACCTAGTCTAGCAATACAATAGGTCGGTCGGAGTACTGTGAGTCCGCAGGGCGTCCCTCTTTGCGGTTGAGGTCAAGTTTCCGTTTTCCATATTTTCGGAAACTTCTAGAGACCCGGACCCAAGCTCAACCTAGAATGCCTTCAGGTCCCGACGTGGTGTTTTTGGCTTTGGGCCGTAACACCGCTACCTCTAGTTCTGCCCAAGTGACTTCAGCGCGACGTCGTTTTCTACGATGGGCGCTTGCGGCGGAGCCATCGATGGTGAAGTGTGCTCCTCCACACTCCCTGTGGCGCCCCTTCTTAGCTGGTCGCTACTTCTTGGGTTATAATTGATTGTATGTAATTTACATCTAAAAAGGTGGCGCTTAAAAAAATTCGCACGAGGCGTATTTTATAAAAAAAAATTTTTGTAAGGATTGTTGTATATTTTTATAGTTATAATGAATGTTAAGTATTTGTTACCTACTTAAATGGCGTAAGGGGGTGCACGCTAATCGCTTTATACCTAAAATATCAGGCGTATCGACGCTTATTTTAGATATAAAGCAGTCAGCGTGCGCCTTCTAGGACCCTGCACCCGGGTGCCACGCACCCCTTGCACCCCCTTTAAAGACGGCCCTGCTGACCAACCTGAATATTGTATGCGGATAACTCTTCAGTTTGGTCTGCAGTGGTACAACCTTATAGACCGAGAGATGATGCGACTCTTCAGGAGTCTAATTACTTAATGATGAAAAGGAAATAGATGGTCATAGCGCTGGTCACGGCGACCCAATCGCGTGGGCACGAAAGGCGATAAAGAAAATGAGACGCAAAAAATATGCCGCATGTTCTAAAATATGTTAATATGCTATCATGTCACATGACTATATTTTTCATGAAACAGTGCATTAATTTAAAGTAAATTAAAAATATCGGTTTTTTGTGCAGGTACAGTATATCACATAATATTAGGTCAACTGTGTTGACCCAACCGCTAAGTGCAAGCAATACAGGAATGTGAAAGCCTGGAAATTGTTCTCGGAACACAAGTTAGGTACTTCTATTTTTTATCGATTTAGTAATATTATACGTATGGTTCGGAAATGCTTACCCTGAAGCGGCGTCATCAGTGACAATAGATCGAGCGGGCGCGTTGGCGAACACTGCTGGGGCGTGTCGCTTGAGCCAGAAGGTGAGCGCGGCGGCCAGGAGCGTGGCGGCCGCGCCCGCCAGCGCCGCGAGGCGCGCGCCCGCGCCGCCCGCGCGCACGAACACGCGCGCCCACAGCGACAGCCACACCGACTCCGTCCACGTGGAGTACTGCCCCGACCTCAAGTCGTAGTCTGGAAGATCACGCGACTGACTTAACTTTTACTGCGTTAGGCCTAATGTGCCGCGGAAAGGAATGGAAGCGAACGAAATTGTACATAGCAAACATTTCATGCATTTGAATCATTGAGAATTTTCTCATTAGAATCATTTCAGGCTATATCCACGTGAATATGATTGTATTTTAATTTTTTTACGTTGATATATTAAAAACTTAAAAAAGTTTTAATTCTCTATCACTTGCGGTTTCACACTTTTACGGTTATGTGATTGTTGATAAAATAATTACATTTTGAAGCATAAAAATAACCTGACCGTCAATAATGAAAGCGGGGCTGAGCGCGGCACTGATATTCATTGTCGTCTCGATGCATACTCCGCTGTGATTCCATCCCCTCAACCAGTAATATGAAAAACCCTAAAATAAAAAAGCAAAAGTAGTTTCAACTCAACTAAGATATATATATACTAAAAAAAAATTTGTCAAATAAAATATCAATTTTCGAATTTATAAAGCGTATATTAAAAGTTTAGTTACTAACACTATTCAAAAAATTATCAACTTCGAAATTTATGTATTTTTATCTCGTGTTGAAACTATTTATATAATCATTGATTTCCACTGCAATATCTAATATTATAAAATACAGTCTTAAAGGCAAGCCAAAATATCTAAAACCGTGGTCAGTATGAAAAGTTTCAAGAGTAGTGGCCGCATATGAGATGCGGCAACGACAAAGCAGATAAATGGCTTTGTCTCTGCTCCAAGACCACCCACACCTTGCTGACCCAAGAATCTCACAATTTACCATTATCCTACTATATATACACCCTTACACACTCACCGGTTCCGCAAGTTCATCACATCTGCTTCTATTCACCGGCAGATGGCTTCCAGTCAATAATGCTAGCAAATGACCCGCGAATATAGGAGCGACGCCGCCCCATGACGCCACGCTCACATACAGTGGCGCGGGCTTCTCCTCCGGCTTCTCTTCGGTGCCGCTGCTCGACATGTGGTCAGAGGCCATTAATAGACGACATGCTTGACTATGTAGGAAGCAGTACAGCATCTCGTCTACCTGTGGTGTAAGGCAATAAGTACAGACGGCGACAAAAGTTGTTAAACACTAACAAATTTACAAACTCTCTATAAATTGGCAGTTTACATATAAGAATATTTCTTTATTGCCATATTTACAATTTTGCAATACAGTATGAGTACACCTAGGGGTTTATATGTATTTTCATTACATATAGATTACAAAGAAATTGTGATTAACAGTAAAATGTGTTTAACAGTAGTCTAACTGTAGGTCTATATGTAAATTTATCATAAGTATAATGGTATCAAAAACCGTGACTATTACGCAGTTTGTATTTTTAGGTCTCTTTGGTAGCAAACACAAACTCACAAACTCTCTATAAATTGGCCGTTTAAATATAAGAATAATTCTTTATTGCCATATTTACAATTTTGCAATACAGAGTACACCTAGGAATTTATTTATATGTATTTTCATTACATACATTATATATATAAAAATGAAACCCGTTTTCCGTAGTCACGACATAGCATGAAAACGGCTTGACCGATTTGGCTGTTTTTTTTTTTGTAATTTTCTAATACTCTGTACAAGGTTCTTACGGAAAAAAATATTAAGAAAATCTCTCAGAATTTATTTTTTCGTGCGCACACCGTACGGTTTTAGTCGATACACGACATAACCACCCCCGCTGGCCGGTGGGGGGTATCCGAAGGGATTGATCCTCCCCAAGTGTCCGTTGCCGGGCACCCCGGGTAAGCCCTTGAATTCAATACATGGCGGATCATTTTGACGTAGCGAAGCACGTACCGGGCCGCTAGTATATTATAGATTACAAAGAAATTGTGATTAAAAGTAAAATGTGTTTAACTGTAGGTCTATATGTAAATTTATCTAAAGTATAATTGGTATCAAAAACCGTGACTATTGCGCAGTTTGTATTTTTAGTTCTCTTTGGTAGCAAACACAGGGCGCAACGGGCGAAAGCGATAATAATAAACAGATATAAAATAATATACTCACTAAATGTGCAGAACTTGACACGTTGCCTGTGTAGGCCTTTCCTACCACTCTTTGATACAGAGTCCTGGCTAAAGCAGTTGCGAGCCGAGATATCTTCACTTGCGGCTCGTACTCCATCATCGTTCCGTTAACCAAGAGAACATCCGTAGATATAACTGTATGAACAAATGAACATTAAATCAGATTACGGCTACTATTTTATTACTGCCAGTGGGGACACCGTTTGACCAGACGGGTGATCAGCCCTTCTATGTGGGGCCATTTCACCCAATTCCCCTATAACGACTGTCATACATATTCGTATGGCAACCGGGACCGACATCTTAACGTGCTCTCCGAGGCACGACCAGACCAATGCAAATACTCATATTCATTCATACAAATATTTGCACTGAGCGGGGATCGAACCCGCGCCTCCTGCGTAGCGGCCGCGTTCAATACCGCCACGCCACGGAGGCTGTCGTCGAATAGTTCACTGTATTATTACGGCTACTAATAATACAGTGAACTATTTCATCTACGATAAAACTTGATCAGCTATTTCTTGCACTTGCATAAAGGTTTCAGATATAGTACAATTTTTAGACCCGGACAAAAATATCCTATAACCGGATATGTTTGTTGGTTGTACGGCCCGAACGGGAATATGAATAATAACATTAATTAAAATATTCTAAGGCATTCTACACAGTGCTATCTAAATACCCAAAGTAAGCATAGCTTAACAAGCTTATAGTATAGATTCTAGAATGCGGATAAAATACTTTGATACATTTTTAGGGTTCCTAAACTATAAGATGTATGCTGTTGAAACTTGGTAAGTAGATGTATTCTGGGAACCGCATTAAGATTTTCATACAAAAATAGAAAAAAAAACAATAAATTTTGGGGGTCCCCATACTTAGAACTGAAACTCAATTTTTTTTCTCTCATCAAACCCATACATATATTATGTGGTATCTATGGATAGGTCTTCAAAATGATATTGAGGTTTCTAATATCATTTTTTTCTAAACTGAATAATTTGCACGAGAGACACTTTTGGACGAAATGGACCTGAAGAAAATTATTTAACGTCAATATTTCGTGTTCCTGACCTGGTATTGTACGCTTGCAGTCATAACCCTTCTCATGTGCTTATTTTTATCTCATATACTAATTTACTATTTACTCATATATATAGTAATAATTGTAGTAATTATAGTTAGTTCATTTTTTTCGAATCTCCCAAAATAATTGTTGTTTGCATGACTTTGCTTGTCTTCTCTACACGTTCTGAGGTCTATAAGTTGTTTACGTCCGAGCATTACGACTCTGAAGTGAAACCTGCACGCATAATGTCGACGCGGTGTGCGAGGGTGCAGTGTTTTGTGAGCAGTATGAATAATTTGTTCTATGTCGGAGAAGCAAATAATTGTTCCTTTATCTATCCTTTAACATATTCAACACCGACAATAATCGTTAATAATTTTGCACGTGACACTCTCTTAAGTACTAATACCATATTCATAACGGTCTTCTATGTATTTTTTTCCTACTGGCAAATATTATTAATAAACAGTCCTTTGACATTGTAGATGAGCAAGGAAATATATTAGTTGCTCAATTTGTTGCGGTAACATTGGATGCCGTCGCACCCTCGCGGGCTGTATTGACTTTAGTGAAGTTACACCTACCGCACAATAATTATTTCTTGCACTTACTAATACAATGTTATCTGCGATACTTTTTTGCTACAAAGCTACGTTTTCACTATAAAAAAGTGATTATGGTTAAAAAGGAGCGAGAATCATTCCGATATGGCATGGTAAATCATACTAAGCGTGTCTCATATTTATTACATAAAACAGAACTACGGGGGTACTTTTGCATTGTAAGGCCATTATTTTGCTTGCATATTTTACGCAATCTCTGTGATTATTATGTGTGAATTTATATTTCTTCGTTATGGCGAATTCCAATTTAAACGTGTATTATCAAAATTGTCGCGGTCTTAGGACTAAAGTATTACAATTTCAACAGGCCACTTTAGGGAGCAATTACGATTTAATTATTATCACTGAAACTTGGCTCCATGACGGTATTCTTAACGGGGAATTATGTAACGATAAATACGATGTGTTCCGTGATGACCGCGACTTAACCGCGACTGATAAAACTACGGGTGGGGGTGTCATGATACTCGCGCGCCACACTCTTGGCGCATGGTGTATTGTGCGTGAACCTGGTATCACTACGAACATGCTGACCATAGTGATTCCTTCTGAGTCTCTGTCCGCATCTTCCGATCTTTATGTTAGTGTTGTTTACATACCGCCCGACGCACACCCCATACCCGCAGATATTGATACTGTAATGAGAAGTGTAAGGGCAACGATTACGCGAAATACTAAAATATGTAACTATTCGTTGTTGGGTGATTTTAACCTCCCATGCATAAAATGGAATTCTAGTGGTCCGATGTTTCAAAAGAAGGGATCTGTAGAAGTTCAAGAGGCAGGTATGTCTTTGGTAAATGAACTATGTTTTCTAGGTTTCTTGCAATATAATACTCTATTAAACTATAAAGGTAACACCTTGGACTTAGCTTTCTCTAATCTACCGTTACAAGTGGATGAATGTTCAGTTCCTTTTACGAAGATTGATCCGGCGCATCCTGTGTTTACACTTGAAGTTTTTGATCTAACTGTTTCCCCGTTTAGAGAAATATGTACCCCTAGACCTAATTTTAGGAAATCTAACTTCAGCTTGTTAAATGAGCATTACGAAGCCATTAACTGGCCGGCAGTATTGGGTGTGGGTTCGATAGATGAAGCCATTTCCGTGTTTTACCACTTAACTCAAGAGGGAATTAATAGGTGTGTCCCACTAAGTCATTCAGGTAAACGTAAATACCCTATATGGTATAGTAAATCTTTGATTAATATAATAAAAGAGAAATCAAAGGCACACACACGTTGGAAAAAATACGGTAACTTGCGTGATCGCGATGAATTTAGTTTGCTGCGATCGAGGCAGCGGCGGGCCGTGCAGCAAACGTGTTTCAATAAATACGTTAAGGAAACTGAGGATGCCTTGAAGTCCAAGCCTAAGAACTATTAACATTCAGAAATACTAACTATATCGATGAACAATCAATTTGTGAGGCATTCAACGCGTATTTTCACAGTGTGTTCAGTGTACAAAATGACACTAGTGATTGTATTAGTTTTGCAGACTCCGTTGATGCAAACTCTGATATAATCACTAGATTGCAGGTGAATCTGATTACTGTGCAAGGTGCACTGGATTCACTCAACACTGATAAGGGACCTGGATGTGATGTGATTCCCCCATTATTTTGGAAGGGTTGCGCGAAATCTTTGGCAATACCTATACATATTATTTTTAATCGCTCCCTCAGAGAGGGGATCTTTCCTGAGGTATGGAAAAAGGCAGGGGTGCGACTGGTTGGAACACCTCCGCGTTTGGTGCACCCTGGGCAACGTGGGCGATGACGCATCATTGATTGCTCCTCAGGAGTAGCTGGCGTCAACGTCAACGGCCAAGAGTCCGACCGACCGGCCCTTTTCAGGGCCAGCTGACCCTATTGCACGAGGGGGTCGGGGTATGGCGGGCCTGCAAGGCCCGCGGTGGTGGTCGCTCCAGGTACCCCTCTGCTGTTATCAGAGGGGACACTGCGAGCGACGTGTTGATCCGAGGGGATCAGGGGACGGGTCGGCCCACTGCTCGCGCAGGGGCTGACGGGCATTCGTGCCGCCGTCGGTGATGGGAGGGGTGGCTGCACTTCCGCGTCGCGTAATCTCCGGGTGATCGTCATGGACCTGCATGCTAGCCACATGCGGGAAGATGTGATCTCGGAGGACGCGGGGCTTGCCTTGATTGGCCGGCCCGCGATCAGGAAAAGTCTATAAGACCCGACAGCGAAGTCGTAAAAACCTGTGGACACCTGGGGACCTCCACAGTATGTACCCCGCTTCCCGGAATGAGCGTCACCCGGGAAGTGTATTTATATCGACTCATACTCGTGGGACTCATATGGATAATACATTAAAAAACCAAAACCCCCCCCAAAAACCAAGCGAAACAGTCTGCGCGGAGGTCGCGCAGCAGTCATGCGTAAAGGTCACGCCAAAAACCGCGGTAGTGTCGGAGAAGTTCGACACTGCTAGCGAGAAGAGCAGGGCGAGCAGCCCGCTGGGATTGGGCGTGAAGGCTGCCCAGAAGCGGAAGCGGCGCTCCAGGAAGCCTAGGCCGAAGGAGGACGTGTCGGATGAGGAAATTACCCTCACCGGGACGGCCTCCTCCAGCAGTGATGAGGTGGCAAAGCCGGCGTCCAAGGTGGCCGCAGGCCGCCGAGGGGCGCGAGGTGGCACGAGGGCTGGCCAATCCATCCGAGCCCCCTCGAACACTGGGAAAGCCGCAGCCAAGTCGCCGCCGAGGCCTTCCACCTCTGCGGCACCGGAGCTGGGCAGGAGGACACAGTCACTCTTGGAGAGTCTCCAGAGAGTGGCTGCATCGTCCCAAGGGTCCCCGGACCCAAAACAGGAGATGCTGAACATCGTGTTCGGCATCGCCTCCGAAAATGAGGCCCTCGCGGCGGAGCTGGCTGAGTCCCGTCGGGAGACAGCTCGGCTCTCTGCCGCTCTCGAGGAGCTGCAGAGGGTGGTAGCGAGCTCTGCGCAGCTAGTGCCGCCAGCACAACCCGCGCAGCCGGTGCAGGTGACGAGGTCGTCCCGGTTGGCGCAACCGGCACAGCCGGCGCTACCAGTGCAGCACCTGGCACAGCCGACGCGGCCGGCGCGGTCGCTGGGAACGACGCGGTTCAGCGAACCACCGGCGGAGTCCTGGCTCCCGTATATGGAGGCGCTGGAGGAGCGCATGATGTGTCGGATGGAGGCCTTAATGGACTCCATCCGCCGTCCGCCTCTGGCGCCGCCGGTGGCCGGATACTCGGCTGCAGCCCAGAAGGGCCCCACCCGCCCGGCTGCAGGTGCGACCCTGCCGGAGCCGGCTCCTCAGCCCCCTCCCGCTCAGGGGAAGGGGAAGGGCAAAGGCAAGGGGAAGACGTCCCCAGCCCTGGCCCCAGCCCCAGCCGTGGCTCCGACTACCTCCACCCCACTGGAAGGGGGCTGGGAGGTGGCTGGAGCCAACAAAAAGAGGCGGAAGGCCGCCAAGAAGGCCAGGAAGGCCGCGGCCGCCGCGAAGACAGCGCCGGGGAAGCTCCGTGCCCCTCGTACCGCGGCCGTCGTCGTCACCCTTTTTTTTTTTTTTTTTTTTTCGTGCGGAAATCCCTTCGGATACCCCCCCGCGTGCCAGCGGGGGCGGTTATGTCGGGCTTGAACCGACTAAAACCGCACGCCGTCTCGGGTCTACAGACGCCGGGGTGTAAGGTTGCCCATAGAGCATATCCCTCGCACCCCGACTGACCCTGGGCCATCTCCGGTTTCGAGATGGCCCCCTCGGGTTTGGGAACCACGGTGTCCCCGTCTTGCCCCGGTTTGGGGGAGGGGCGCTAGTCGCCCCACCGTCCCGGCCTGCTTCTGCTGGGGTGACAGGTGGCCTCACCCGCCACCCCCAGGCCTGCGCTCATGGAGGACGGAGGTCGTTAAGCGACCTCCGGCGCCTGAGTTGCCTGCGACGCGCGGCGAGCAAGTTGCGGGCTCGGCGGACCGGTAGAGTTCTAAGTCTCTCCCGGGCGCGCTCCGCCACCTCTTTCGCGAGCATTACATGCTCGCAGAAGGAGGCGGCGGCGGCCCACGCGCTCGCGCTCCGCAACATTGCCGCAATCATGCTGCCGAGCGAGAGGACTCCCACCCCGATGGCTGCCACGAGGTCACGCCTCGGCGCCTCCCACGCCGGGCAGTCCGCCAGCGTGTGCAGCCCTGAGTCCTAACTCGCGTCGCAGTGATGACACTCAGGCGTTGGCTCCTTCCTGATCCGATGCAGGTGGTCCCCGAAGCACCCCTTCCCTGAGATCACCTGCGTCAGTCGGTAGGAGAGGCTTCCGTGTCGCCTCTCCAGCCAATCCTCCATGATGGGCCTTACCGCCGCTATTGCGGCGTGCCCTGCGCTTGGTTGCCCAAGTCGTTCCTTCCACTCCACCACGATGGCCTGGCGGAGCTGGGACTGCACGGCCTCGATTTCTCGAGGCTCGGGGTTCCATCCCTGCTCCCGCGCCTCCTTTCGCCACTGGTACAGTTGCGAAAGGGCTCTCGCTTCCAGGTCCCATGGCGGAGTTCCGGCAAGGAGACTCGCCGCCTCGAAGGAGATCGTGCGGTACCCTCGGATGACCCTGATGGCCAGAACTCGCTGCGGAGCGCGCAGCATCCGCACAGTTCTGATCCTCAGGGCCTCCGCCCATATTGGGCACCCATACAGGGCCATGGACCGCACGATCCCCGCGTAGAGTCTCCTGCAGGAGTCATCGGGCCCCCTCATGTTGGGCAACAGCCGAGCCAGAGCAAGAGCTGTGCCCTTCAATTTGGGGGCCAGACTTCGGATGTGCTCTCCGAAGTCCCATCGGCCGTCGAGCACGAGCCCCAAATATTTCACCCCCTCCCCCAAAACGACGCGCCAGCCCTGAACACGGACACGTCAAACCGAATGTATCGGTGATCCGAACTTGTGTCCTCCCCCAAAACGACGCGCCAGCCCTGAACACGTCGCGCCAACGAGGGGCTCGCGAACGATAGGTCCACGATGGAGCTACCCCTCGAGGTCACGAACGTGTCCACGGCTCCCCGATTTAGGAGGACTAGGCCGAGTCGTGCGGCCCAGTCCACTAGTGCCCTACCTCTATGCCCCGTCGCGCCCCTTTCGTGTCGGGAACCCCAGGCATACGACCAGGCGTTGAAGTCCCCGAGCACAAGGACTGGACGGGGCTGGCAGGCATTGACGACGACGGCCAGCTGACGGAGCCATTGCTCATATGCAGCTTGGTCTCGGTTCGGCGTGATATAAGCGGCCACGACCGCTATGTCGCCAACCGCTGCCGCCACGCAGCCGGGTCCCCTTGCAACGACGGCAAGAGGGGGGCTGCCGGCGGCAGGGTTGTGCACCAGTACCGCCGACCCATCCATCGCGGTTTCCCAGGTAGGCCCGAGGAACCGGTGGGAAGAAGTGCCTGAGCATAAGCACCGTGGCCAACGTTCACCTGCAGGATGCGGAGTTGAGGATCCATTATGGAACCCCCATCTCCGCATCCCGCTGTGAACTGGAGGCGGAAGGCCGGCCTCCCGGCTTCGGCTTCCCTCCGGCGCAGGCCTTGCTTCCAACCCTATGGTCGGCCGGCTTGCCTCCCGCTGCACACCTAAAACAGTGCAGCGGGGCATCGCACGTGCCGGCCTTGTGACCGGGTTGGCCACAGCGGAAGCAACGGTCACCCGCCGTCACTTCCGCCGTGCAGTGCACCCCCACATGGCCCACCGACAGGCACCTAAAGCACCTAGCCGGTCGGGCCTGCAGGAGCCGTACCTGCGCCCTCAGGAAGCCTCCTACCAGGAGGCTCCGCCCGTCAGCGACCTTTTGGGCCGCCGCGATAGGGCAGCCGACAACTGCTGCCCCCTGTCCACCGCGGCCGAAGCGTATAGCTCCGGCCTTCACTGTGTCCGGGGAGCAGTCCCCGGCCTCCGCCACGGCGAGCCTGAGCTCTTCTGCCGTGACGGAGTCGTCCAGGCCCGTAATGCGCACTTCTGCGCATTTAATGGGCCTGGACACCCGGACGCCGGCTGCGTCCAGCGACTCCCTCAGCCGAGCCGCTAGAGCGTCGGCCTTGGGGCCACTGGCGGCGCCAGGGACCTCGAGAAGCCGGGGTCCCGTCCGTGTGCTCTTGCACCGGACACCCGGGATCTCGAGGGCCTTCAAATCGACGTTGGCCTTAACTTTGGCCAACACCTCGGCATACCCCATGCCCCTGCCCGCTGCCTCCGCCGTCAGGGTGACGACGACGGCCGGGGCCAGTTTCCGAAATTGTGGAAGACGGGGAAACTGGTCCTCATCCGAAAGGAGGGGCGCCCGGCGGACTCGCCGTCCGCCTACCGGCCCATAGTGTTGCTCGACGAGGTGTGCAAGCTCTTTGAAAGAGTAATTGCGAAGCGCCTCGTCGAGCACCTCTCAAGAGTGGGGCCGGACCTGGCGGATGGCCAATATGGCTTCCGCCAGAGGCGCTCCACCGTGGATGCCATCATGCGCGTGAGGGCTCTGGCGGAGGATGCAGTAGCCCGGGGTGAGGTGATGTTGGCGGTGTCCCTGGACATCGCCAACGCGTTCAACACCTTGCCCAGGAGTTGCATTAGGGAGGCGCTCGTGTATCACGAAGTGCCTCTCTACCTCCGCCGCATAGTCGGGGCGTATTTGACGGAGAGAGCCGTCATCTACCCAACCGTGACCGGTCTCGGTCGGCGTGAAATGTCGTGCGGTATTCCACAGGGATCGGTCCTGGGGCCGCTCCTGTGGAACATCGGATACGACTGGGTGCTTCGCGGTGAGCTCGTAGGCGGTGCCGCCGTCACGTGCTACGCGGACGACGCGCTCGTGACGGCGTGCGGGGCGACATACCGCGAAGCGACCCGAAAGGCCACGACCGCGGTTGCCCAAGTCGTTAGGCGGATCCGGCGCTGGGTCTCGAGGTGGCCCTGCATAAAACCGAGGCCCTGTTCTTCCATGGGCCTCGGAGCAGGCCACCCGAGGGATCCAGTCTCATCGTGGGAGGAAATCGCATCGGCATCAAGCCCCAAATGAAATATTTGGGGCTCGTGCTCGACGGCCGATGGGACTTCGGAGAGCACATCCGAAGTCTGGCCCCCAAATTGAACAACACAGCTCTTGCTCTGGCTCGGCTGTTGCCCAACATGAGGGGGGCCCGATGACTCCTGCAGGAGACTCTACGCGGGGATCGTGCGGTCCATGGCCCTGTATGGGTGCCCAATATGGGCGGGGGGCCCTGAGGACCAGAACTGTGCAGATGCTGCGCGCTCCGCAGCGAGTTCTGGCCATCAGGGTCATCCAAGGGTACCGCACGATCTCCTTCGAGGCGGCGAGTCTCCTTGCCGGAACTCCGCCATGGGACCTGGAAGCGAGAGCCCTTTCGCAACTGTACCAGTGGCGAAAGGAGGCGCGGGAGCAGGGATGGAACCCCGAGCCTCGAGAAATCGAGGCCGTGCAGTCCCAGCTCCGCCAGGCCATCGTGGTGGAGTGGAAGGAACGACTTGGGCGACCAAGCGCAGGGCACGCCGCAATAGCGGCGGTAAGGCCCATCATGGAGGATTGGCTGGAGAGGCGACACGGAAGCCTCTCCTACCGACTGACGCAGGTGATCTCCGGGAAGGGGTGCTTCGGGGACCACCTGCATCGGATCAGGAAGGAGCCAACGCCTGAGTGTCATCACTGCGACGCGAGCGAGGACTCAGGGCTGCACACGCTGGCGGACTGCCCGGCGTGGGAGGCGCCGAGGCGTGTTCTCGTGGCAGCCATCGGGGTGGGAGTCCTCTCGCTCGGCAGCATGATTGCGGCAATGGTACGGAGCGTGAGCGCGTGGGCCGCCGCCGCCTCCTTCTGCGAGCATGTAATGCTCGCGAAGGAGGTGGCGGAGCGCGCCCGGGAGAGACTTAGAACTCTCCCGGTCCGCCGAGCCCGCAACTTGCTCGCCGCGCGTCGCAGGCAACTCAGGCGCCGGAGGTCGCTTAACGACCTCCGTCCTCCATGAGCGCAGGCCTGGGGGTGGCGGGTGAGGCCACCTGTCACCCCAGCAGAAGCAGGCCGGGACGGTGGGGCGACTAGCGCCGCTCCCCCAAACCGGGGCAAGACGGGGACACCGTGGTTCCCAAACCCGAGGGGGCCATCTCGAAACCGGAGATGGCCCAACGTCAGTCGGAGTGCGAGGGATATGCTCTATGGGCAACCTTACACCCCGGCGTCTGTAGACCCGAGACGGCGTGCGGTTTTAGTCGGTTCAAGCCCGACATAACCGCCCCCGCTGGCACGCGGGGGGGTATCCGAAGGGATTTCTGCACGATAAAAAAAAAAAAATAAGGTATGGAAAAAGGCACATATTGTTCCCATTTTTAAGAAGGGCTCACGCAGTAAAATAGAAAACTACAGAGGTATTTCTATCTTAAATACCCTGGGAAAGGTACTTGAAAAGCTAATATATAATGTCATTTATCCATATATTGTGACTGGTGTACCAAACACACAACATGGCTTTCTACGAAAACGATCAACAATCTCCAACTTAGCATGTTTTTCTACCTTTCTTCTTAACAACACTGACGGGGGTGGGCAGGTTGACGTCATCTACACAGATTTTGAGAAGGCGTTTGATCGTGTGGATCACGTGATCCTGCTCAAAAAGCTATATAGACTCGGCATACGCGGGGACTTGTTGCGATGGGTTGAGTCATATCTATCTAGAAGGTCTCAAGCGGTCTTAGTGGGCGGCTATCGGTCTAACTTTATTGAAGTTCCTAGTGGAGTTCCCCAGGGGTCCCATCTAGGATCCTTATTCTATAACGCCTACCTCTTTGATATTGGAGATGCTATTAAAGAATCGAAATATCTTATGTACGCGGATGACATAAAAATATTTCTCAGTATTAAAAACATTAATCACTGCGAAGCTCTTCAAGCAGATCTAAATAATCTAAACGAGTACTATAAAACTAACAAGATTACAGTAAATGTTAACAAGTGTCAATTTATTAGTTATACTCGTAGAAGGAATCCGATTAACTTCGAATATAACTTTAATGGAGTCCCTATAAACAAAGTCAACACAGTACGTGATCTAGGTGTTATATTCGACCACAAATTAGCATTTTCTGAGCATATAGACCGTATAACTACAACAGCCTTTAAAAACCTGGGTTTTGTTATAAGAACCTGCAAACCTTTCAAAGACATTGGGTCCCTAAAAACCGTTTACTTCGCATATGTACGCAGTATACTAGATTATGCCTGTCCTATCTGGTCACCAATATATATTATTTACAAAGGTCAAATTGAACGAATTCAAAAAATATTCATCAATCATCTTAATTACCGCAGCCGCGCACTTCGGATGTCATACCAAGAAAATTGTACTACTTACAATATCCTATCACTTGATGATCGACGCAAGGTCTTAGACATGTGCCTATACTGCACGACATAATCAATGGGCGCCTCGATTGCCCCGACTTACTGGCGCAAGTAGCATTCAATGCTCCACTCCGACGCACAAGAAACACGCCAATGTTGCCTGTACCCCGTCACTCCACTAACTGCTCCCGGAACACTGTTCTCACGCGCATCGGACTTACAATGCTTCCTTTAACGAAATTGACCTATTTTCATACACTAAAGGGTCATTCAAGCAGCAAATAATAAGTACTCTGAAAGAGAGTGTGGATAAATAGGTCTTTCGAGCCGTGTATAGATAATTCAACCTATGTACTGATTAAGATCGACTACTGTAAAACGGACGGCGGGGTGCTATGCGAATAGGTCTACACAAGAATCATACTTGCCTAAATCTGAAGTATAAGATTAGAGGTACACTACCATTACCACATCTTGTTCGTATGGCGCTCAGCTGTCTGTCATCCATTTATGTTTTGAATTTATTGTGTAAATTAGTACCTATTATAATCTGTCCGTTTCCAACCCGAACTACACTTTGTGAGTTTGTTAAGGAGAACCTATTATTAGCCTTACTTTAAGATTGTGTTTTATGGTTTTATTTACTTTTTGTATCGCTGTTGGTTTTCTTAAATAAATAAAAAAAAAATTTCAAAAAAGTGGTAAAATGTGTCCCCCCCCCCCCTGTAACTTCTAAAATAAGAGAATGATAAAACTAAAAAAAAAACTGCAATTTACCTTTCATTCAATCAACTCAAATATAAAATTTTAAAAAATACTTTATTATGTTACTGGCTGCTACAGAACCCTTAATGGGCGAGTCCGACTCGCACTTGGCCGCTTTTTTTTGTAAATATAAATGAAATACTTGTAACAATGCACATTGTACTTTTAAGGATATTAGTGGAATATGTAGTCGATTCCTTAGTTGATATCGATTCATAGTCTACTAATATTATCTGTATTCTTTCATCGACTCTGTCTATGGTTAGCTGTGGTCAACTCTATCGGCTGTGGCATATTATCTATGAACTCCCTCCAAGTCGCTTCTTTCAGCCGACGTTATATATGACAGTGCAGCGGTTTTGCTAGCCCCTAATTTTGCACAAGTGCATAGCTCTGGTACTGAGCCTTTGGTGAGAATTTTACAAATTATACATTACGTGTGCTAATCATTTTTTTTACAGAGTGCTCATTAGTGTTGGAGGGTGACGTGGTACCAATGGCCCACCAGGGATATTCCCCGTGGCCTCTTCATCTTCACCAATGGTGCCACGTCAGGTTCCCACTGCTATGCTAAGCTACTCCAGGCATCGCCTCGTTTTTTACGTGAACGAGGCTTGCCGATTTATCCATGTATTGGAATTATATAGAATGTTATCATGCCACACTACACCTCTGTAGTCGTGGCAAAGTTTTCTAATTGGGATGCTGCTTTTTACGTGAGCAGTATCTATTTGTTTTAATTGTGTAGCTTATACGCAAGGCATGCTTTCCCTTTTCACGCTTGTCAAAAGGACAATAACCTGTGCGGGCCACGCGGTCAGTGACCGCATGGTGAACAATCCTTCAGTGTCATCTATGTTTCTGTGCATCTGTTCCTGCTGCTTGCAAAGGCTGTGACCTGCCTGCTTTCGGAATAATGACCATAAGCATCACGTGCCTGGGGAAGCTTGTCACCTTTCTTACGCCTTCGGTATGCCCGGCCTGCACTAGCAGTATGTCTTCACATACTGAAAGCTTTGCCTTCTCTTTTCAGGTCCGCCGAGCGAGTCACGCAGCGGTTGGTGCCAGCGCGACACGCCGGGCGGATACTACAGGCAGAGCTAAGTGCAGACTCCTGGCTGCCGCGGGCCGTTCTTCACGTCCTCACATCTTCTTTTAATCCTTTAACTTCAAATCTTAATTGAATTTATGTGTACTCACCCTTGAGACCACTTATTATTATATTTAATATATGAAAGGTAAAAGGTAGTCTCATGTTTAATTTGCTATAACCTTATATCAAACCAACAATTAACTTCTAATAACTTGTAACTTATAATAAACCTTAAATTTAACTATCCCTGTTACATAGTATACACAGTCATAACAAGATCAATGTAGATATACATAATATTTATGCAGACAAATATTTGTACTGAGCGGGAACCGAACCCGTGACCCCTTTTTTTTACGTGCGGAAATCTCTTCGATACCCCCCGCCCGGCCAGCGGGGGCGGTTATGTCGTGCATCGACTAAAACCGCACGGTGTCCTGCCAAGTGTCCATTGCCGGGCACCCCGGGTAAGTCCTCGAAAGGATAACCCCAGTGTTACCGGCGGACCTTGGCCGCCAGCGCGGCCTCGCCTGGTGGGGTCAGGTTTTATCCCGCGTCGGTGAGTAGGCAGGCGTGTGTCTCGCACACACGACACACCTCCGCCACGGCCTGCTTCTGTAAGGACGGCGAGTCAGCCAACTGCCGTCCTCAGGCCCCGATCATGGAGGTCGGTAATCCCGGGCGTAGACGAGTCTGCGGCGTCTTCGCCGCAGACTGCGGAACTCGGGGGGCAGGATTCTCTCCCGCTCCCTCTCCGCCGTCTCTTTCGCGCGCATAACCTGCTCGCAGAAAGAGGCGGCGGCGTGCCACTTGCTCCCGTCGGAGACCACGGCCCTCACCATGGTCTCCAACCAGAGAACGTCCACGCCCAGGACCCGGCGTTGACTCGCCCACACAGGGCACTCCACCAACATGGGAAGCGCAGTGTCTTCGCCGGAATCCTCGCAGTGCTGGCACTGCGGCTTTGTCTCCCGGTGGATGCGCCATAGATACTTACCGAAGCACCCGTGTCCGGTAAATATCTGGCACATCCGGTAGGAGAGGTCACCGTGGTGCCTCTCCAACCACTCCTTCATAATCGGTCTCACCGCCGCAGTGGTGGATTCCCCCCGCCTTGGATACTCAAGTCGCACCCTCCATGTCTACATGAGTTCCCGGCAGAGTTGGGACCGCTGAGCCCTGATTTCTCGGGGTTCCGGCCTATGGCCCCGCTCCAGCGCCTCCTTACGCCACTGGTACAGCAACGTAAGGGCTCTCGCTTCCAGGTCCCATGGAGGGGTCCCGGCTAGGAGACATGCCACCTCGACGGAGATCGTGCGATACCCCCTGATGACTCTGACGGCCATCGCTTTTAACGGGCCCGGTGCAAGGCCATGCTTCGCACGATCCCCAGGTACAGTCTCAACTCAGTAGCAGTCAAACGTTCTACCGGTACGCCATTAAGGTCGTCGTCGATAGCTATAAACCTACTAGTCCTACTTCCTACTTAAACTATAAATGTGAAAATTTGTGAAGATGTTTGTTTGTTTGTTCTCAATCACGCTTAAGTAGCTGAACGGATCTGGCTGAAATTTGGTACAGGGATAGATTATGGTCTGGATTAACACATAGGCTATTATCCCTAGAATAGGTTCCCATGGGTTGTGGGAATGGGATCAAAATTTCACGCGTATTGAGCCGCGGGCCACATCTAGAAGAGCATAAACGTTGTGCAAAATAAGGATTTTGACAATTAAATATGACAAACACTTTATCATTCATACTTACACGTTCCGTTATTATCCACAGTAATGTTGTGATATTTGAAATTTATTTTATCAAATTCATCAAGAGCGGAGTGGTAGAACATATTAGTAAATGTGTTCTCAAAATCAGCAATCAACAGCTCCGGTAAACCACCACTCTTTGTAACATTTTGGAGTATACGACGGAACGAATGCAGC
This sequence comes from Cybosia mesomella, assembly GCA_946251805.1. NCBI lineage: Eukaryota > Metazoa > Arthropoda > Insecta > Lepidoptera > Erebidae > Cybosia > Cybosia mesomella. The sequence goes on along the minus strand of OX276390.1, from coordinate 17,841,347 downwards.
GACGAGGGCGGTATATTGTTCGTATATTTCGGTGACACCGTCATATTGTACTTTTGAGCGTTCACAGCCATCTCATTGATAAATTCTGTAGCCTGTTAATTGCAATAGCGACAAAATTCAGAATAAAATATAATAATTATATATCCATACATATAAAGAGATAAATTAAGAAAGAGTTCACCGATTTCATTCATCTTATTTAGTTGAGTTTTCTAAAACTGTGTAGAAGGTTCTTACAGAAAGAAAAATTAGGAAAATTGTGTAGAAAATTGGAACATACTCCGTGCGGGCGGAGCCGCTGGCCACAGCAAGTTATAAATATGAAACTTACCTCTGGAACTATATCGCTTCCATTATAAGGAACAAAGGCATGGAACTGCCAAGAGCTATCTTTGTCCCCGTTAGCCAGAGAGCCTCCGATTTGTCCAACCTCTAGGTGGAGGCGAATGTCTCCAGGGGCGAGGGGCGCTGCAGTCGGCCAAGTACCCTTAGAGATGTCGTACGCGACCCTCTGTGAGCCAATGTAGTCGAATGATTCACCGTTGAAAAGTGTCCATAGAACATTTTGATCTGAAGCAAATATTTAATTTCTTAAATCCGACCACGCTCCGCTTTGGCTTTCCATCAGCATCTCTTACAATATTTTCCGTTCCCGTACGGGATACAAAGTATGTATAGACTTTTGGATAAAAATCCAACAACCTGTCATTTCAAGTCAATTCATTGATTACACACAACATTTAAAATCTAAATCCAAGTTAGTTATAGGATCGCTGCCCACTTGGAATACTAATGTATACCGTCTTTGGCAAACGCATAAATATTGTGTTTGTGAACTCCTCACAACAAAGGAATAGCCCATAATTCCCTTTTAGGAAAGGAGTAGGTACGAAATTCACTATACATATGCTAATTCAAGTTTTCAAATGCTTTGACAACTTTCTGCTTACCGTACGACTGTGCATCTTTAACGGAGATCAACTGCGAGAGAGTAGTTGCAGCGGCCAACAGAGTAACCATACCAACAACGGAACTTGCCGCGCCAGGAGATACGCCTGCCAACATCATTAACAACTCATTAATCATTGTGATATACGTCATAAACGATCAAAACATTATTAACATCGACAGCACTAGTATATGCTGTGTACAAGGCTTCAGAACACACTTATGTAAACAACTTCCTACCGAAGGGATTTTGTTAGGTTTTAATTTAATATAAAATAATTTAATAAAAAGAAAATCTACAAATGGACTATACGCCTTTTCCGTTGGAGTAGGCAGAGACAACATATTTCCACTTGCTACAATTTTGGCATACGCCTTCCGCTTCTTCTACTTTCATAAATTGTTTTCATACATACTCGCCTCCCCAAGAAATTAGATAGACAGTAGTTTAAGTAACAAACATACCATCAAATAGAGATGCACTGTCAATTCTAGCAGTTACCCATGTAACTGGTTTTGAAGCTTTGTCCTCCTGAAAGCAACAAACCTCCACATTAATATGACCGCTAAAATAATAACATGTAAGAATTTTCACCTCATACTGCCACTGTTACTCTATGAACGACGCGACGACCTGTGTGGCGTAGCGGCAGAGCGTTCGACTGCTAAGGTCGCAGGTTCGATTGCCACTCAGTGCTAATATTCGTATGCATGAATGTGTATATTTGCATTTGTCTGGATGTTTCGATCTATAATATGTATGTAGGTATTTACAAAAAAATATGTATCTAAGTATGTTTACCTGCATTCTAGAACCTATAATATGTCAAGCTCTGCTTAGTTTAGGTCTAGATGAGATTGTGTAGTATATCGTAGAATATTATATAACCTTTCTAATAAAACAAAAAAGTGAGTAACACTGTGTCCTGTGTCCGTCCAGTGGCAATACGACTGAAGAAAGCTATGTTGATTGAATTACAAGTTCACTAGCTGAGTTTCCATTTGGCAATAACTAGGAACATATTGTACATGAGTAGTTCTAGCAAAAACTGCACCTAGTACATTTTAATGAAGCTTATGCTGGAGCTATGCAAACCTTTGTCCTAGGAAATAGGGAGTAGTACACATTGTAATCGCCCAAAGGATCACAGACTTTTGCAGATGTCAAAAGAGTTGATGAAGACGATCTGTAAGAAATAATATATCAATGTATAGTAAGGGAAATATGATACCAATTAAACACATGTCTAAAAAAATATAATGTAATTTTTTAATCATGATGATCATGTCACATTTGCCTCTTCTGGCGGCCTACGTGCTCATCAGGCAGGCGACGATATAGCTAGTATATAGTTAGTAAATGTATCCCAAAAGGGAAAATTATAGGTCCGATCAGTTGGACTGAGCGGTCTGAGCGGTCTGAGCGGGCCCAAACCAAACTCACCGGTACGCCGGTACACCTCCAGATTGTCAGACGAGGCTATGACGCGGGATTTCCTCTCGATTGGGAGGGTCGGCAGCCGCTTCCACAAAAACTAAGATAAAAGAAATTATGGACAGGAAAAATAGAAGAGTGGATTCCCCTGGGCCCCAAAGTGCAAGCTTTAGATGCAACCGGGATTGGCGATCGGACGATCATAATAATTTTAACATATTCTTAAGTAAATTACCATACATATAACTGACCTTCTCAAACACACTTCACTGTCTACTGCCGCATACATAAAAGAGGCTAGTTGTAGAGAACATAGCGGACCATCTTCTTGATTATTCTTATTCACATTGAATCTAAAAAAATATATTCATTGCCAACTAAAAACATTTTCTAATACCTTTAAACGAGCAATGTTTGTTTATATTTCACAATTTGTAGTTTTGAGGCTCCCATACATTTATTATTCGACGGTTTGTTCACATACATACATTCACTTCACGCCTGTATCCCCGAAAGGGTAGGCAGAGGTGTATTACACACGCACGATTCGCCAGTTATGTTAAGGTCCCAATGTAATAGGGGGCGAGCCTATTGCCATCTACCCGGCACATTAGTAAGCGAGCGATAATTAACATTTATTAATACACACATAACTACGAAAAATCAGAGGTGTGTGCCCGGGGCGACTGGGGATCGAACTCGAGACCTCTTCTCAGCAGTCCGTTACGTACATACAAAATGCTCCATTGAGAAAAAGAAATATCCAGAAATCTTAGTAGACTTAATCTAAGTCAAACCATGCCATAGTAAATGTATGGGAGCCTCATAAGTACAGTCACCGACAGAAGTCGCATAAGAAATTTTAATCAAATTAATCTATTAATCACCTTAGCTCTCAAACCCTCCTTAAAGCAATGAATGAAACATGAATAATATTAATTTTGTCTTCTGGGGATTATAAAACTATTTAAACATCCACTATTGGTTCATGTATCCCAACTTAAAAAAGGTTTGTAAATATTTTGGTGCTAACCAACTTTTGTCGTTGACTGTACCTACAAATAGTGAACTGTTTTTTTTAACTTATTTGTCTTAAAGATTTAGATCATAAAAAGAGAACATCTAGAACGGGACTTGAACCTGAAACTGAGCCACCTAGACACGTCCCAGATTTTCAAAATTCTCCGATATATTATTTACGTCTCAAGGCGACGCTGGAACGATCTACCGTAATTCTTGCGAACTACGGAAACAATGAATGACCTTTCATTTTTAAACATTGTTTTTTTCGCTACATTAATTCAATTAAATTTTTAAGCAATTAGTATGCTTACTTTTCCAATAGATTATAGTAGGGACAAGATAATAGGTCACTTTTGACATTTCATCAAAATTCAACAACGTAACCTTGTAACGGCGGGCATAAAATAAGAACTGCACAATTGCTTAACTTTTTTCAATTACGTTTACATATTTATTGTAATAATGACCGATACGAGTAATTTTACGATTTGCTTTCACTAATAAACCATTCTAAACATAATAAACAATTTCTGATCTAAAGAACTGAACGTCGTTACAATGTTGCGTCAGTCAACCCTTTTTCTTTTTAAACACTAGGGATGTTACTCTAAAAATCGAAAGCTGATAGGACTGTAAGTTGAATCGAATGCAATGATTACTTGTGAAGAAAAATCACCATAAATTTATAACCACGTTGTGATTATAATAAAACCTAATTATACATATTTATTATTCTTTTAACTAACTATAAAAATACAAAAAAATAACTAAATAGAAAGGTCATTGATGTTGGGTGCAATTTAGGTGGATGTTGCTGGCAACACCAGTGCCTGTCGATGACGCATGTCATGTCGCCATAACATGATGATGACGCAGTCTTTTGTTGTTGTGCGAAGTGACTGTGCGTTTTTGGTGTGCTCTCTGTTATTTTCTTCTGATCCGGCTTTTTCATTGAACTGATCTTACTGACTACGTTTACCTGGCTATAAATTGGACTCCGATTGCTTAACGATTATTAAACAAGAAAAACATTACAGTCTTACTATGTCGAAACGGGGGAAAACTCTAAACAGTCAATCTCGCGAACTAGTGCTGAAATTGTACAATTATTTTGGACGTGAATCAGTTAACGATGGGCCTCTTTTACCATTGAAACCACCGAGAGAACGCGTTGCCGAAGCATTGGGAATAGGGAAGAAGACAGTAACTCAAATTCTGAAAGAGAAATACGGACCATCAGGCTCAGAAGATAATACTTTACGTACACCGAAAAAACGAAAGAGGGAGAAGAAAATTGTTGACGTTGATAATTTTGATGCTGCTGCAATTCGCAACCACATTTATGGATATTACTCGAGAAAAGAATATCCTACACGGGAAAAGCTATTGAGTTCGTTAAAAGGCGCAGGCTTATTTTTTGGAGGCAAATCGTCTCTATCAAAGGTTTTAAAATCGATTGGCTTTAGATTTAAAAAATCCGACAAGCGGAAAATCCTGCTAGAACGCTACGACATTATTTTGAAGAGAATAACATTCTTACGTCAGGTAAATAAAATTACGGATTGGGACAATGTCGTGTTTATTGACGAAACATGGTTGAATGAATACAGCGGCCTCCACCTCAAAAGTTCCATCGGAAAAAGGAGCCCGACTTATTATATGTCACGCGGGATCAGCTTCTCAAGGTTTTATTCCAGACTGCCTCCTCGCATTCGCCTCTAAAACTACAACAGATTACCATGAGGAAATGAACTTTGATGTTTTTAAAAAGTGGTTTGAGAAGCTGCTAGTCAGCTTAGAAAACCCATCGAAAATTATAATGGACAATGCTCCGTATCATTCTGTACAAGTTGATAAACCACCAACTCAAGCAAATAAAAAGCAAGAAATTGTCTCGTGGCTGGTAAGAAATGGTGTGGAGGCAAGTCCAACTTTATTAAAAGTTGAGTTGTTAAATCTGGTAAAAGCAACTAAGCCGTCCAAGCTCCGCTATGTAATCGATGAACTAGCCCTAGAGCATGGACACGAAGTTATTCGATTGCCTCCCTACCATTGTCAGTATAACGCCATCGAGCTTATTTGGGCACAAATAAAAGGTCATGCAGCGCGGAACAATACTGAACCACCCTTCAGTACTGCTAAAATGATGACTCTGCTACAAACTGCATGTGCAGAAGTCACTACAGAAGACTGGCGAAAAGTCGTGGAGAAGACAAAGAAAATAATTTTACAAGATTTTGAACGAGATGTGAGAATAGACAATATTATTGAAAATGAATTAATAATATCTCTGAGTGCTGACAGCAGTGATGAAGATAGCAGTTCCGATAGTTCAAGTGAATAAAGGCAATTTTTTTGTTAAATTACGTAGGTACTTGTCTTATTTTGCTCCTTTAATTTATGAAAGAAAAATAATAATGGGACAGGGATTCGCATGATCATTTTTAAAATTCACATATGTTTCAAGTCTGTATCGATTCATTCGATTCATTCATTTAATCGATGTTTTTAAGCAGGTCACCTCACTATGAATATAAAACTGACATCTGTCAAAAGTGACCTATTATCTTGTCCCTACTTTAGGATTGTCCTGTAAGGGACTGGTCGCGGGTTCAAGTCCCGTCCTAGATGTTCTCTTTTTCCGATCTAAATCTATACAAAGTTGTAGATACTTTAATTTGCAACAAAACTGCTATTATTATTTTTCTGTGCGATGCATAGTTTGCTCGATAAAGCGTAAAAACCATTCGCACCCGTTTTTCAAGATAGCGGCTGCGGGACAAGAGTTGCAACCCCACAACAATGGATTTAACTTTACACTAACCCTCTCTCGATATCCAAAAAAATAAAATCCGTTCTCTTACTTTTGTACGCTAAGCATAAAAAAATGTAACATTTCAATGGACTATTAGTAAAGTTTCAATAAAAAAAAAACCTACTGCAAAAACTACTAAAAACAGGCACTGAAAAAAGAAAAATAACTGAATTACAGATTAATTCAAAAGACAAAAATATGTGTAAGACGTAAGACTTTTCTTCTGAAGTTGGTGCCAAGCCAAGCCCGACGTCTGATTCCCGTTTGGGTTTTGTGGCTAGAAATGTGAAACTCTACCTACGCTTACAACATAATCACTTGCGCGGGGAGACATGCTTCCTGTGGGTTGACACCGACTTCAATAGTCAGTTATTTTTCTTTTTTCAGTGCCTGTTTTAGTAGTGCTTTAAGCCGGTTTTATTTCTTTTATTAAAATTTTACTTATTCTCCCTTTTTAGTGAACGTAACTTAATTCATATGGCACCACCCGCACCCGAAAGCTAAACCAAACTCGATGTTGAAAGAATTTTTTAAATCGGTTTATAAACGATGGATATATACCGAACATGTACACTGAACTGCGAACCCATTTCGGGAATATAGGCGTGATGTAATGTTAGCATGAAAAATGCCGAGATATGCGATATCACGGTTGATTTACTGACATTTATTGAGGAGTTCAGTTGTCTGTCTCCGAAATTTATCATCAGATCTTCATGAAATTTAACTGAGACCACCTGGGATGTATATAAAAAAAGAAGCAAAGATTCCGAGGAATTAAAAACCTTCCTCCGTTTTGGAAGTCGGTTAAAAATGACGTAAAATACTGTTAATATGGTAATAGTAAGATATTTGTCACATTGAATTTAAAAGTTCTATTTTCATGGATTTCCTTTTATTTAAACAACCATATTTGTCAGAGAGATTTGATTCTTATGATTGATCGATGAAGCTGGTGATGATGCTGTTATTTTTTCGGGTTTTAGCCGGTTCTTTTACCGAGTGCGGCAATCGAGTTTCTGAAAATCTATGATTGCCGTTTAAATTGTTTTTGAAATCGAAATGAAGTCTTCCTTCAGTAAAATTGTCTATCTACATTATTAAAGATACTTTCGATGTAGAATCGCCCTGGGACGTCCTGAATATAATAGAAAGCTCGGAAACGGCCCCAACGATTTACAAGAAATCTAGTATACTGGGTGTTTCGGGGGCGATAAATCGATTTAGATAGGTTTTATTTGTAGAAGACATCGAAAAAAAAATAGACCAGCAATACTCGGTCAACTTTTTTAACCAAGATAAATAGGTAAGTACATACTTTTCATAGCACTGTTCAATCTTCTCAATTTCCTCAGCTCGTGACTTAGGTAAAAAAAATATCGGGAAAGGGATGTCCCGTCGTAACAAACCCGTTCCTTTTGCATTCCATACAACCCCAGGTCCTGAAGATGAGCAAGTACTTTCTTCATCTGTAGAGTACTCATTTGGACATCTTGATTCTTGAGTAAATGATGTAGTGCTTAAAAAAATTATTCAAAGGTTAATAATAATAATCCTGTTAATATTATTATAAATGTGAAAGTTTGGATGGATGGATATGTATTTTTGTAACTTTTCCATCCAAAAACGGCTAAGCGAAACTGGATGAAATCTTGCACAGAGATAGATCATAACCTGGAATAGCATATTATAAGATGTATTTATGCCGCGAAAAGTTCAATAGGGTCGCAGGAATGATGGGATCAGTATTTCATGCGGGCGGAGCTGCTATATAAATTATATTTTGAAATATAAATAAAAAAAATACATGATATTGTCGGAAGTTTACGCGAATGTCACACAATGAAATAAAATTTAAAAAAACGCGACCATGGCTGCTAAAAAGCAACCGAAACGTCAGATTCAATGTAAATTATAAAATAACATCAAATAAATCGCGATAGAATCCGTTAAAAAAATACACTTTAAAATATATAAAATATGGCGCCACCCACCCCGGCTCCAGAGAAAGAAACCTCCTCCCAATGTGTGCCGTGTCAAGGAGGACTGCCTTCTCCATGAGGCCCTTAACCCAGCTGCCCAACATAAGCCACTTTTAGTGTTGGTTGAGGCTCTTGGCAATCAGTCCAATCAACCTCATGAGCTAAATCTAAATACTAATATTTTTTTTATATATTTTTTTTTATTTGTTTAATATTTGTTTATTGTCATGAGGAATTGGTGATATCAACAATCCTTGCGAGCCTCTCTAATCGATCTATCAACACTATATCAGGTTAATTAACCTAATTAAGCTAATTAGCTAAAATTGTCCTGTAAGTGATAATAGATCGATTCCAGTATAATATGATGCGACCATTTTCGAGAACTAGGTCGGGCACATACCTGTAGTATGGTACCTCCGAAGTTACAAGATTGTATTTAAGGGCAAGTTGCTGATGTATAATCTTGGCTACTTGGTTGTGTCTATGCATATACTCGCCGTTGGCAAGACGAGAACAACCGGAAACAATTTATATTTCCAATATTTGTTCGTCATGACAACTTTGTCCATAATTGCAAAGACAAATCAGTGTCCCAGTTGGTAATGATAACAGTTAGACTTAGATTTGAATTACGTCACAATGACGACTGATGGATGGCTCATCCACTCTTCCTCAATCACAGTTCAGTTCAAGATGGAGAGTTCAATTCAATTAGAGTCAGCCAAAACATGATCCATGGGCTTAATGTCAGAACTGTGAAACCAACGCCTTATGAAAGTTTTTTATTTATTTTTTTGTGTTCTCATTCATCTGCAATCGGCTATCAGCCATAATCAGATATTTTCTGAGGTTAATTTGGGTTGGGTGCGATTCCACCGTATGTGTTGGTAGAAACTAAAGTTTTATATTAGGTTAGTTTCTCTGGTCTAGGTCTAGTATTTGCCATCTTTTTTGGTGAGTTACATCATCTCCTGGAGTTAACAGATTCTTAGCCAGTTCATTTGTATGTTTGCCTTATGAAAGTATTCTCAAAAATCTGCGCTGCGCCAGAGAGTTGTTGTGATATTTGCTGACATATTGTAAGCATGTCGGCAAATAATGCCTGTAGGCACTTAACACTTTTTATCAATAGCTATTTATAATAATGCATTTATTTATAGCCATTTAGTTTAAATACTTCAAATGCTTACCTGTTAACATCATATAACAGGACTCCAGCAATATGGGCAGGCTGTTCCATAAACAACTCGATCACGTCATAAAACAGAGCAGTATTTACTACAACCATGTATGGTCCTGCTGTAGAATTTTGTATAACCCAATGTGCATCTGCAATATCTCTTATCATTTGGACTACACCCACGGTACCATTATCTGCCGCTAAAGTTAAAAAAAAACGCACATAAAAAAAATTAGCCTTCACAGACAGACAGCCAAAAAAGTGGATGCTCCTACTATACTAGTAGTAGACACATAAATAATATTACTTCCAACACTCATCTCCAACGCCTCTCAAGAATGTTTCTAATAAAATAATAAATAGCTAGCAAAAATAAAATATCTATGTGTAAAATCAATTGCAATGTCCTCATGAATAAAGTCAATTGTTTTGTGACATCCAATAGGTTACACATTAGGACATAACTATTTGATGAAAATTTAGCTGTCAACAATTAAATAAATGGTTGGATAGAGTATAGCTGTAAGAATATAGAAGCATTGGCATTTAACCAATTACAAATGCAGTTAAAAACATTCTAATACTACTAGCCCACAATAATACTACTTCAACTTTTATAATTTTCAATTTTGAAACTAAAGTATAATAGTAACTTTCACTGGTTACCATGAAGAATGCATTATAAATAATCTTTCAATTTACTTACATGAGCATCCTGCTTGATGAGTTCCATTTAGACGACGAAAACATGCAGCACTTCCTTCAATTGATGAGTATATTTGTTCATGTAGCCTTTCTGAGTATATAGCTGGAAGCAACCAAAGTAAAATTAGGTCTGATGGGAAGATATGAATATCAAAACATTATCTTTATGCAGTGTTCTCTTCTGAATACGTATACTCAGTAATAGAAAAATATCCCATTATTTTTTTCATTAACGAATGAATAATTTTTAGCTTCGTACATAATTTTATCTGAATACTAGCTGTCCCCCGCGGCTTCGCCCGTGGAATACTTCGCCCCGTGGCACCTATTTATCCCAAACATGCCTGTAATTTTTTTTATGCAATTTTTAAAAATTTTCTCTCTCTAAAAACCATCCTTGGACTTCAACGAACATTTAAAAAAAGAATTGGTCAAATTGGTCCAGGAGTTGTTGAATTATGCGCTTACCAACACATATAATGATTCATTTTTATATACATAGATTACTTACTGGTAGTTAAACTAAAAATCACTAACAACACTTGAGAAGTAGGAGATGCCATGATTTTTCATAACCATGAATAAATTTATTGCCGCAGATTTTAATTGTATTTATGAGGGTTCGTCCTTTTTTCTATCATCAAAATACAAATTAATAAGTCAAGGTGAACTATACGTCAACCCAAAGAGTATATATCCGTCAACCAAATGATCATAATGATCACAGAACAATATTATTATATGTATATTATTACTCACTGCTCACAGACTATTAAGGGATACTACACTAGATACTTACGTATATATTTTTTTTTTTTTTGAAGTTTTTTGGCTTGGTTACAAGACCTTTAAGCCATGTCTTTATTTAGTTTTGTTTATTCACTTCACATTCACACACAGACCTAATAAACTCTGGACCAGCCTTGCCTATAAAAAAAACGTGTATACCTACAAAAATGTTAGATACAATATGGCCGCCAGAAGGGATGTAACCATAAAGTACGGATGATCAAAGTATCGATAAATTAAATAGCATACATGGTACTAAAAATAAAAGTTAACGCTAGAATGATATTGTAATGAAATACTTATTAAATCACCATTGTAGGTCATGATGAAAAAAAAATTCAACATTGGCTAAAAACCAAAATAAATCCAAAAACACTACACAGTGTTTGTACACTGAACGAATATTAGGCACCTTGTTGAGACTTAATTAAGGGACTAGTTCTGTACCCCTTATGGCGGATACGGTCAGTGGTGAGGATCCAGGATTTTGGGAAGAGGGTAGAAGCTGATATATTTGTAATTTATATTCATATAGCACGCTCAATGGTTCAGACAGATCCCAAAACCACGTTTTGAGGAAAAATTACAAGGAAAATATTAAGACGTACTCTTGAAAATATATGCTACACATAACACCATGAATAATAAAATACTTAATAAAAATCAAATTATTTATTTCAATAGTATATTCTGACAAAACTGTTTTGTTCTTCACCATTTACCTACAAAGAGTAAATTTCTCATTATTGTATCCACTGTTACAAGATGGTGGCAAAAGGGACGACATCAAAACCTACCTCTACAGGTCTACTTTGGGACAAAAACAATTTAAAATTTAAAAAAAACAATACCTATGTACTAAGCTATAGGATAAAAAAAAAACAGAATGAACAGACAAGCAACGGCTTGCAATATTGGTGAAATAAGTAATATTATTCTGTACCTTGTACATGTTTCAATTGTTTATATTCAGTTTGGTACATTGTTAATCATTGTATTTCTTAGCTTTTTATCCGACTGCGCCAGAAGGAGGGTTATGTTTTTCGAGAGAAGGTGTGTATGTTTGTATAATTGTTTAGTACGCACTGCAGCTTGAACGGCTCGATGGATTTTAGTTTGTGAGGTGTCTTTACTGTGAGAGTGACACTGGGTATATCAAAATAATAAAAAAAACATAATAGCGGATTTTTGGAACCAAATTGTGACAGAGAAAAAATTAAAGTCAACAAACTATGTCATGTGGTCATTGTATGGGTATTATAAAATAATGATATTTTTTTTTTGTTTTTACTTTAACTGACCGATAAGAATATACAACGATGAATGTGGTAGCACAACTTTTTATCGATATGTTATGTTATGTCGATAAGTTATTTACATCAAATAAATACAGCTAATCCGAACATATTATCTCTGTTATACTGTAAATAATGTGATTAATTCCTTAGTTTAGTCCTTAATACGGTAGTAAATTTCTGAGTTTTGACATTTAAATTAGCTACTTGCTTAAGCAAAGTTAAATTGAGGCTGATTTTTGTTTTTTTTGGCACCACAATGTATAATACTACACAGTCGCATAATGGCAATAACGTCTTTAATATGTCGCACTCACAAAATGTTTAATTTCCACTCGGAACACAGCTTATAGTTTTTAAGTTTTCAGTTACTTTGGGATTTGACAGATAAGGTACCATAATGTTTTCAAACAAAGCGTACATACAAAATGGCGGGCTGACACGGGGCAGTAGGTAGAATTTTTTTTTTTTTTTTTTGAAGATTTTTGGCTTGGTTACAAGACCTTTAAGCCATGTAGGTAGAATTGATTTCGTTTAAATGTTGCCAATCATAGAAGTAACAAATATCTCGTTGCCTTATTTGTCATACGAATTTTTTATGTGGTTAAAAAGAGACAACGCTATTTTTGTTGATACTTTATCGATATGTCTGATATACCTATAACCAGTTGTATGTATAGTAGACAAGGGCCGGTCCAGGTATTTGTTTTGTCATAGCATTCACCTCCTCTTAGTATATTGTTCTGTGATTCACAAGCTTCCCAAGTCACAATACACTGCGTTTTTAAACTTTTACGATGGTGTTTTTAATAAATTTAAATAATGAATTATAACATTGTTTATTTTTTAATAATTCGTACAAGTGGCGGGAGGAATTATTTGCCAAAATATCACTTAATTCTGGCGAGTATTAACCTGTGAATATTCCACTTTTGACAGCAGAAGAGCACGTGTTCGATTAAACGTAGTGCTAATATTCTCTTTGTGTTCGATATCTGCTTGTGGGGCATTACAGTCTTTGCACCTATTATCGGTTATAATTCCCACCCAAGCCTGTTCATAGTTGTTATGTACTCTCGACTTGCTGACGTCAATTTGTAGTACCAAGGTTTAGTAGGTATCTCTTCTTGAATTTTCCCATACCACTTTCTTTTCTCATCTTGATCTTTCTTCCACATATCTCTCCATAATCCCAATATTTCAATTTTTAGAGTGTAGTAATAATCGGTCAGTGGAATGTCCATTACACATTTAACATTTAAAGCGTTAATCCCTTCAAATGCAGTTTTATCTGTTATCTCATTACCAGAGATACCTTTATGTGAAGTTATCCACATAAAGACTACCTCTATTTCTAGTAAATGTAATTTATATATAATCTCTTTAATAAGATACAGAATATAGTTTGTTTTATAGTTAATTTTTAAATTATTTAAACCTCCTACTAGGCTTAAAGAATCTGATAGAATTAAAAAGTATTTACACGTTTTCAAATGAATTATTAATTTTAAAGCTTCTAAAACTGCATATGCCTCTGCTGTGAATATTGAACAATTGTTATCCAAAACGAAACTTTGAGAAAAATTGGTTTGTGGATCAAACACTGAAGATCTCACATGGTCGTTGCTCTTACTACCGTCAGTGTACAAAGTATAATAATGAGGATTCTCTTCTAAGAATTGTGACATGTCAGAATTACAGGAAAAAAAAATAGAAATAGGATGAAGTATACTTTTGAATGAATGAGAATAACATGGCCACTGTGACTGTTTTCTAACATGAGTGCATTTTTCATGAATTTGCAGAAAAATTCTACATAATATCTGAGGTGAGATATCTCTTAACAATTCGTCTGCGGAAGTTAATGGGCCTGATATACTGATAAACTAATAAGGTGAGGAACTATTTTATGTGTAACTTCATTATTTTCTAGTGCTAACAGTTTCAGACAATATCTTTCAATTAGTAGAATCCTCCTTAGTATAAGAGGCATAATTTTGGTTTCAACCTCCATTGCTTTAATAGGAGTAGAACACATTGCTCCAGAAATAGTTCTCAAAGCCTTGTTTTGAATCACATCTAATCTATGTACATAAGGACTATTTACATAAGCTAGAGTACTGTAATCGAAGTGACTCCTTACGATTGCTTTATATAACAGGGACAATATATTGGGGTCTGCACCCCAAGACAAACCATGTTTGATAAAACATGTATTTTATTGACAACAACCAACTTTGAAGTGCAAAAATAACAAATTACAATCTGACACACTCACATTTAAATAGAAGTAAAAATTGTACAAGAGAGTATTTATGTCGGTATCACTAAAGACTCCTTGCTTCAACAAAAACTAGTAATTTCGGTTACTAATATTTTTACTTCGGGCCACCAACCAGGTGGACACCGAAGTCTTAAAATCACGCAAAAAAAATCAAAATGTTAAACCCACTTTTTATCACTTTTCTCGACGTTTCACATGAGTCTAATTAAGAAAAAAAAAAATTGTGTCGGTCTGTCTGTTGGTCTGGATGTCTGGATGTCTGTTTACGCAATAACTCAAGAACCACTTATCCTATTTAAAAAATTCTTTCGCCAATCATCTTGTTTGGTTAATGGGAAGAACTGATTAGATTTTGGGGTTTGTACGTTCAAGGTTTCGGGTACCTACCATACAAATTGTCCCTAAAAAGCTTTTACAAGTGAGTTTCTTTCGAGTTATCAGAGTAACGCGTATTTGACTTTGACATTTGAGTGACAATGACAAATACGTATATTGTATATTTACATACAACAACCAGACTCTGAAAGAAACTGAAATATAAAATCATTTTTTTGTGTTTTTGACGTCGAAGACGTTTGATTTGATTTGATTTTCTTCATATTTATGGTCAATATATAAAGACGCGTCGAATAATATGCATAAAGCCTAAGGTCTGTAATCTTGAATAAAAATACTGCAACAAAAATATCTAAGTTTGGCCCGAAGTTTGACAATCACTGTGTGATGTCCGCCCCACTAGATTTTAAAAAGGAAATAATGCTCGATAATCAATTATAACCTGCAGACAAAGAGACAAAAAATCTGACAATTCCATCCTAGATAGAACACGTAGCAACATTTTTTTGAAAAAAAAACAAACAGCTAAAAAATGACAGAAAATATACTCACTTTTTAGCTCGCAGTTGGATAAACAACCAATATGCAACGGTTTTCTATAAGTTGTCAACGGTTGCTTTGGATAAATATCTGTTTTCAACCGTTCTTTTACATCTATAGGCGGGTCAATTTCAAATAATCAGTAAAAAGTGGGTTTTGGAAATAACTCCTTTAATATTGATGATATACGCCTAATTTAATGGGGTAAACGTGTTCTTGAGTGGAGACCGCGACTCGGCAAACGTAGTGTAGGACGCCCTCCGGCCAGGTGGGATGACTATGGGATATGAGATGCTGGATACGGCAAGCTGAAGGCAGGGCGCTATGGCGCTCATTAGGGGAGATCTATGTGCAGCAGTGGACTAGCATAGGTTGATGATGATAACGCATTTTTTTCATTTGTGTCGGTGGTCCTTTTCCCTATTTGTCAACGAAACTTTAATTATAAACAATTCTACTCCAAGATATTGTATTTTTAAAGTGAAAACCTTTAAGAAATAAGTACTAGAGCAAAACAAACACGTATTGTTCAGGCGACATTTATTTTTTGAGTAAACAACAGTTGCTAGGTAACGTGACAATAACGTGACAACCTATTCTTAACAAAAACTTCTTTAGCGGCGTTGTGCACTTTTTTTGTAATGTCTAAAAAAGGTTAAACTTGCGTCAGGACACGTGACCTGATCGAAAATTTGTAAGACGTTTGCAGACAAATAATTTCACACTGTACTTAACAAACTTGGTGGCGCGTTCGTCTAATGAGTGGCCGTTGACTTCGTCAAGACTGAGATCGATTCCGACCGAGGCCCAAGAAAGACTTTTTGTCATCATATGACTTTTTGTAATATTTTTTCTATTTTGTGCCATAAATCTATTGATATAAAATGGAAATTAAACAAAGTGCATCTATTAATGAAAAAAGTGACGAAGATATAAGGTACGCGTCCACTTGTCGGTATCGTACGCAACGAACGCGTGGCATCAAACAGATACAAGTTTTCACAGTGCGTCCACTGTATCGGCAGCGTACGGATTACCGACGGTGAGTACCAGAATACGGATTGACGATGCCAGTTCATTCGGATTTTCGTAGTGAGCGTACGTGCGGACTCTGTGAGGATGGAGGAAAGCGATGAAGAACAAATTGTCGTTGTAGCTTGTTTGTTAGCAGAAGAGAAAGAATTGGAAAAAAAGTTAAAAGGAAACATAGTATCTGGATACACGACATATTCAAGAAGAGATCGGAACATGGAGAATATCACACCCTGTTTCCTGATTTGTCAAACGATGACACCAAGTTCTTCCAATATTTTCGTATGTCGCAAGCTAAATTCAATTATCTTGTTGATATCCTGAAACCACATTTACTGAGACAGAATACTAAATACAGGGAGGCTATAGGACCAGAAGAAAGGCTTGCTGTGTGTTTAAGGTATTTATTGAAATGAAACATCGTATGCATTACTTCTTATTAAAATGTAAATATTGGCCGAGAATCTGCGTGTTTTGATCCGTATAGTTCACATTTTCTTGGTAGGACATCATGCGCTGAGTTTCGCTATTGAGACGTGAAGACATCGTTTCATCCATGGGTGAAGGCGGCATTTCGTTAGGTGTAGACGAATGAGAAAACATTGCCGAAGACTGATTGTGCAGAGTTTCGTTCATGGCAGGTGGAGGAGGAGGAGATATCACGTTGTAACGGTTAATAAGTTTTATAGAAGGTTGTTATGAAGTAATAAAAATTTAAGGTTATTTATGCTCTGTGAAAATTAATAAAGTAATGTATTTAATTGTGACTACTACCGGCTAGGGCGAGCAGAGTTAAATAAAAGGTTGATTACAATGTATAGTATGAGATTATAATCGTGAATAGAATGTTACATAAATTTATATCTGGTATTTGAGTAAATGAACCTCAGGGGATAGATTCTTAATAAATATTCTGCCGTGGCGTTGTTCGGTCCGTTGTGCAAGATGGTAGAATGCACTTAGCTAGTGGACACGTGGCTGGTGGTGATGCCGGCGTGCCAGGGTCTCCGCTGGTGTGCCTCGCTACCGCTAAGATGGTGCGAAGCCCGGTGCGAAGACCCTGGAAATAGAAAAAGTGCGGGTCAGTTTGTCACTAGGTAATTACGTCCAAGTGACCCGCTAAAATAGCAGGTGAAGAGAATCTCCCAGCGGCAATGCAGCGTAGCTAGAAGCTATAATAAAAAAGAATATAGTTAGGCAGCACAAGCTGTTGCCGCGACCTCTGACCGTAGGGGTCATCGGCCTCGTGGCACTAAATAGGTAGGCTGAAATAGCACACAGTAAAATAAAATATGTTAAGCCATGCATTTTAGCAGGCAATAAGCTGCACCGCTGGAAAGTCTTCACCTGTAGAAGAAGTAGGAAATGTTGATCTCAAAACTTACCCGGAGCCGACAGCAGTTGGCCACGGGGTCAAAGCGACCTTCCTTGGCGAAGGTTCCAAGGAAAGGGACGATATAAGAGCCGTCAGTTGATGACTGGGCTAGTGCTGTCCAATCTCGCTCGCACAACCATAGATATTTAGTAATAACTATCGAAACATACTAAAATATCGATTAATTTACGGATATTGTTTTAATTAGATTTATAAAGAATCCACAACGTTACAATACCCCCTCAATTAGTTCAGGGTTTTTGTTACCCAAAAACCCGATACTGTTCTGCTCAATACAATGCTCGACTTACGCTTACACATACATACTTTCTTACATACCTCCTCTATCATTTTCATCCATACTTTGCGGTTACCACTTAAATAATGTAGCACACGCTTCCTTCCGAAGAGAGTTTCCAGGATAATAGGCGCTGGAGACTCAGACGTAAATCTAGCAAGATGGTAAACATTGAAATGTCACAGACAGCAATTTCAATGGGAAGAAAAAGAGCAATAAATACCACTATATATTTTCGACTATAAAAGATAAAGTGTTATGTTTTTAGTATAGGGCTTCTTTTAGATGTATACATTACCGCATCTGCAATAAGGCTTATTTCACGAGTTTGCAAACCGCTTGGAAGAAGACATAACAAGATATGCAATGAGGCTTATTTTTGGAACTGAGTTTGCACGACCGCTCAGCATAATAATGGTATAAAACCATAAGAAACAATACCCAGATACTGGTTGAATATCCCAGCTCCAAGAAAAGGTATCCGTTGGTTTAAAACGCCAACGGACCCACAAATGGTACAAAACCATAAAAATAAGGTATCCGTTGGTTTAAAACGCCAACGGACCCACAAATGGTACAAAACCATAAAAATAAGGTATCCGTTGGCGTTTTAAACCAACGGATACGGAACGGATACCTTATTTTTATGGTTTTGTACCATTTGTGGGTCCGTTGGCGTTTTAAACCAACGGATACCTTTTCTTGGAGCTGGGATATTCAACCAGTATCTGGGTATTGTTTCTTATGGTTTTATACCATTATTATGCTGAGCGGTCGTGCAAACTCAGTTCCAAAAATAAGCCTCATTGCATATCTTGTTATGTCTTCTTCCGAGCGGTTTGCAAACTCGTGAAATAAGCCTTATTGCAGATGCGGTAATGTATTTGGCGTTGTTCGGTCCGTTGTGCAAGATGGTAGAATGCACTTAGCTAGTGGACACGTGGCTGGTGGTGATGCCGGCGTGCCAGGGTCTCCGCTGGTGTGCCTCGCTACCGCTAAGATGGTGCGAAGCCCGGTGCGAAGACACTGGAAATAGAAAAAGTGCGGGTCAGTTTGTCACTAGGTAATTATGTCCAAGTAACCCGCTAAAATAGCAGGTGAAGAGAATCTCCCAGCGGCAATGCAGCGTAGCTAGAAGCTATAATAAAAAAGAATATAGTTAGGCAGCACAAGCTGTTGCCGCGACCTCTGACCGTAGGGGTCATCGGCCTCGTGGCACTAAATAGGTAGGCTGAAATAGCACACAGTAAAATAAAATATGTTAAGCCATGCATTTTAGCAGGCAATAAGCTGCACCGCTGGAAAGTCTTCACCTGTAGAAGAAGTAGGAAATGTTGATCTCAAAACTTACCCGGAGCCGACAGCAGTTGGCCACGGGGTCAAAGCGACCTTCCTTGGCGAAGGTTCCAAGGAAAGGGACGATATAAGAGCCGTCAGTTGATGACTGGGCTAGTGCTGTCCAATCTCGCTCGCACAACCATAGATATTTAGTAATAACTATCGAAACATACTAAAATATCGATTAATTTACGGATATTGTTTTAATTAGATTTATAAAGAATCCACAACGTTACAACGTATAGAGTTTTATTCACAGATGGTGTCGAAGCGATGGTTGTAATGTTGTTCATAGGTGTAGACGAACGAGAAAACATTGCCGAAGACTGATTGTGCAGAGTTTCGTTCATGGCAGGTGGAGGAGGAGGAGGAGACATCACGTATAGAGTTTTATTCACAGATGGTGTCGAAGTGATGGTTGTGATGTTGTTCATAGCAGACGAAGTAAACATTGTTGTATTTGAACGAGTAGGTGCCGGAAGCATTATATTTGAAACAATTCTCACTCTCTCTCTTTCATTCCAACCAGATGTCATAAGATTAGAATCAGTATATTCAGGATTGATTGGAGTTGTCGCCAGCCTCATCTCCACGCTATTAACCATTTGAAACAATTCAGTGGTCTTGTAAAGGAAAAGTCTTTACTGTTTTAGCCATATTGATGAAAAAATCCACGAGAGGATCACTCAGATTTCTGTTTTGTGCCGTTCTTGTTAAGTATTGTTGTAGAACGTTGGCTGCTGTTGGACCTTGTGAAGTTTGTGAAGCTGCGTAGGTTGATTTCCTACCGACAGTTCGAGCGGATTCAATTGATTGTTGACTTCCTGCATCGCTTGTATCTAGATTACTAGAATCAGACAGTGCTTCAAGCTGTGTTTCGTCGTTATTGTTGACACTTCTTGGCGATAGGTTTGACCGCCGGTCTTCCTCATCGTTTAGGTATGGTACTAGGAAAGAAAGTTCTTGGAAGAATTTGGGAGGTTTTAGTTTCGATGCTGCTTGGCCGCTTTTGGTCTTACGCAAATTCAAAGCCTTCCTATGGTTGTCTCTGATTCTGGTCCATCGCTCCTTGCATGTATTGCCTGTAACAATTAAAAATATTTTATTTTATTTATTTCAGGTACTTAGCCACTGGGAATTCTTTTCGATCTCTGGCATTTTCCTTCAGGATGGGCGAACGTACAGTGCGAGCAATTGTGTATTTGACCTGCGAAGCCATTATTGAAGTCCTACAGCTCATAGTGATGCCAAAACCTTCTGAAGATACATGGATTGAATCAGAAAAAGGTTTTTACGAGAAATGGAATTTTCCCAACGCGATCGCTGTCATTGATGGAAAACACGTGCTTATTCAAGCTCCACCGCACAGTGATTCAAATTACTTTTGTTATAAAAAACATTTTAGTTTGGTACTGCTAGACTTAGTCGACGCAGATAAAAAATTCATAGTCGTAGATGTCGGTGCGTTTGGTAAGAACTCTGATGCTAGTATTTTGAGAAATTCGAGTTTAGGCAAAGGTTTACAGGATGGCACTCTAAACATACCTCCACGAAAAATACCACCAGGAGGCACTGAACCACTACCTCACGTCATCGTCGGTGACGAAGCTTTTCCACTGTGCACGTATTTAATGCGACCATACTCTCGATATGATGCCCAAAGAAATGAAGAAAAAAAAGTGTTTAACTATCGGCTCAGTCGTGCGAGAAATACTGTGGAAAATACATTTGGAATATTGGCAAGAAAATTTAGAATTTTCGAACGAAGATTGTCTATGCACGAAGAGCACATTGTAACTGTCGTAATGACTACATGCTGTTTGCACAACTTTTTAAGAAATGACTCATGCCACTGGACAGAAAACGATTTAAAAAGAGGACTGCAAAACCTAAGGAATGTAGGTGGTAATTCACGCACAGATGCTTTAGCAGTCAGGGATAGCTTCAAAAGTTACTTTAACTCAGAAGCAGGGTCGGTAGATTGGCAATTGAGGAGAATTCGGGCTAGAAGGCGCGTAAATGTATGAGCTTTTCATACCACCTCAACGTGACGTTTTTTAGTATGGCATCGTGTATCTGTTCCTATCTCTGTGGTTTATACCACAGAGATAGGAAATTACTTATGTAAGTGGAATTACTTATGTAATGAAATAAAAATTTATAAACTTACCTGTTTGATTTAACCTGTTCCCAATTTCCTCCCAAATGTTGTCCCTTCTTTGCTGGTTAGAATAGTTAGGGTTTTTTAAATTATAAATTTCTTCGTACTCTTGCACAATTGCGATTAGTCTTGACGCGTCCATGTTGCAAAAACAACGCGTGTTGACACGACAAACGCCAAATGCAAATGGCCGACGATGGAGAGGGCGAGCGCGTGGGGTGCGTCCACTGATCGGCATTCCGTACGACGTCATCGACACGCATCGCAAAAGTTGCCTCTGGGAGCAACGGTGTCGGCATTGCCGATGTGCGATGCGGACAGGTGGACGCACTTATATGAGTCTCTATACAAAGAATGCTACGATCCGTTGTGTTGCGATGCATCCGTTGCGTACGGTACCGACAAGTGGACGCTTAGCAATAGCGAAAGAAAATGAGTGAGTACTGTAGTGCTTCGACCTCATTCGATCACTACAGTTCATTGACCTGGCCATCATGTGTCAGAGTTTAAAAATAAATACTTGTTTGATTCAAATATAGCGTAGGGAAGAAAAAACAATTGCTTGGCGGTGCATTCGGCTATCCGGCTGACAGCGGGCGACTGGGCGCGCCGCCGGCCGAAGAGAAGATAGCTTAGTGGTAAGCGACGGTAGCTTAGTGGTTAAGGAGTCGACCTTACGATCGAGAGGTCCCGGGTTCGAATCCTGGCCATTACACTACCGACGTGAACCCACTCCTAACACAAGCAATTTAGCTTAGCTGGAGGGGTTAGGGGGAATATTATTAATTTCGGTTCCTAATATTCTTTAAAAAAAAAAAAAAAAAAAGAAAAAGTGTATTGAATTTAGGCTCAGTCCTTGAGCGGAGACCGCGATTCCCTACAGTTCGCTTAAATATAAATATATTCGCGTAAAAACCTCCCTAAACTCGATATAGGAAGCTTTGTTGAATAAATAAATACTCATTACTATTTATCCATTGTGTTTATCTTTTATCAACACGAGGTATTGTGGCGTCCAACCCCCGGACGCTACAGTACTTTATAAATATATTGGCGATGATGGTTCTGGTAATAATGATGGTGAAAAAGTCGTTGAAATTATGGATGGAAGCTGATTTTTCTAAGAGATAAACTTTTTAATGTAAAATAATTGTAATAGTTCTGAAGTGTTAAATTTTTAATGCAATATAATTTGTCATGTTTGTGTACGATAATGCAATAAATGAATATTTTATGTTACCACATAAATGATAGTACTTTTATACTGATAATTAAAGCAATTCGTGCAAAATGGTTCCCTAAACATTCCAAAATATCAAAAATGCACAACGTTAATATTCAAGTTTTCACTTCTGCTGGCACTCCCGGAGTGGAACTCGTCGTTTTTTTTAAATTCTGGTTACACATGAACTCAAGTTACGCTGATAGTTTTAAATTTTAACTGTTGTAAATGTGATTTCCGTGTGTTTTATTTTAAGATACATTTTTCAATCATTAATGTCGACTAATTAAATATTCCGTTAAAACATCCATGTGTTACTGCTATGCCCACTCTAGAAGAGTTGATGAAGAAGATGTTGGGTAAAGAAGCCCTACACACACATGCTATGTGATCATTCCGTGACAGTAGACGTGCGCTTCGTTATTTTGGTAAGGAATCGTAATTTAAATGGATTTCAGTTCTAAAGACAAAAATTGAATCCTTCATGTTTATGATTCTTCCATATTAGGTGTTTGAACAATGAATTCTTTATCACGCACGTAGATTACCCACAAATAAGCTGGTTATTTTTTGGCCTTCTAATGGCGTTTAGAATATTCTACGAAGAAATGAATTATATTTTTGCTAAAAAATTCAGTCATAACGCATCATTAATGTAGCTTTTTAAAGTAACAAAAATGAAATGCATTCTACACGAATAAAATAAAGGCTACTTTTTATTGACGCGGGTGAAGCCGCTGGCTGAAGTTTTTTACCATTTTTCTCGTCGAATTATGCATGCTATTTATACATGAAATAATTGTTAAAGGTTTAAAATTGAGAAAGAAAAATGAAGATGAGTGAGGAAGAAGAAGGATTGCAAGAAGGGAAAATATAAACGCATAAAAAGCATTATCATCTTGGCGTTCATCCCAGTCACATCTGAGGCTCTCACCTCGAGGCCCAAAGTGCTCTTTCCGGCTTTTATTTCTCCAATTCGTATGGTCTTGGTATTAGTGGTAATGACACCATTGGCATGCATTATCATCTACTACGACGGCACCCCAGCGCTTCTTGGGTCTACCCCTCCTACCGGGGCCCGGTGGAAGTGGCATGGCTACACATTCACGTAGTCAGGTGGTCGCCTCATTACATGAGTGCACCTCAGTAAAAGTGACTCTCCTTAGTTTATCTGCGATGTCACAGACATGAAAACTGCCACGGATGTGTCGATGTCATCACTTGAGGTAAGTACAGATTCCAAGAACTTTCCCTGGTCCGTGCGCTCGAACAAGTCATCATCTATGCGAAGGGATGTGGGATCCGTACTGTTTAACGCTGTTATCGGACTTCACTACATTTAGCTTCAGACCGTCGTTTTCAGTCGCCTCTTCCATTTCTTCACATGTCGCAGCAATCTACCCCTATCCATATCCACCAGTGTGATATCATCAGCATACATAGAGGCTGTTCATATGAGTTTCAGATGCTGTCCGACAAAAAGTACCACACTGAACAGAAGCCGATTAATGAATGATTCTTAGTGTACTCCGACGGTGATGGGAAAGGGTTTCGTGTAGCGGACAGTGGTCCGAACCACGGAATCGCAATTTTGGTACATAGCTTGGGTAATGTCAATATAAGATTCTAAGAATATAACGTTCCCCCTTTGGCCGCAGTGCCCACAGTGTGAACACAGTTGAAGACATTCTTCATGTCTAGATACAAGCAATGCACTTTGGTGACCAGGATAAAATCCATAACACTTCCGAAGTGTAAGAAAGAAAGAAAGAAGAAACTCTCATTTATTACTGCAAATTCCGCGAGACACAGTGACATGCAGAACAGAAGGAGAGAGACACAAACATTATATAAATAATAATAGCATATTACGTGGTTAGGTACAGATTAAAAACAGAGTCGAAAACATGGTTGTCACAATGCAAGGAAGGCACGCCCCCCACGGTTGCAGTAACAGGAACCCAGTTCAGCATCTGCTAGGCCACAAGGACCTGACGCTGGTTTTTAACTGGGCCCTTATACAATTCACGGATGTCATCAATCAATATACAATACATCGATCGAATGCTACAAAAAAAATCGCAAAGGAAAATAAATTAAAAATAATTACTGGTCCATCACACGAAGCATTAAATAAAATAAACTTAATATATAAATAGTGTTCAATTAAATTTTTAAGCATTTTGTATGCTACTTTTTCTAAAGATTTAGATCGGAAAAAGAGAACATCTAGAACGGGACTTGAACCCGCGACCAGTCCCTTACAGGAGTAATGCTCTGACCAGCTGAACTATCTAGACACGTCCCAGATATTCGAAATTCTCCGGTATATTATATACGTCTTAAGGCGACGCTGGAGCCATCTACCGTAATTCTTGCGAACTGCGGAAACAATGAATAACGTTACAGTCATTTTTAGGGTTCATTTGCCAAATGGCATAAAACGGAACCCTTATAGATTCGTCATTTCTGTCTGTCTGTCCGTCCGTATGTCACAGCCACTTTTTTCCGAAATTATAAGAACTATGCTTTTGAAACTTGGTAAGTAGATGTATTCTGTGAACCGCATTAAGATTTTCACACAAAAATAGAAAAAAACAATAAATTTTGGGGGTCCCCATACTTAGAATTAAAACTCAAAATTTCTTTTTTCATCAAACCCATACGTGTTGGGTATCTATGGGTAGGTCTTCAAAAATGATATTGAGGTTTCTAATTTTTTTTTTCTAAACTGAATAGGTAGTTTGCGTGAGAGACACTTCCAAAGTGGTAAAATGTGCCCCCCCCCCACCCTGTAACTTCTAAAATAAGAGAATGATAAAACTAAAAAAAAAAATGATATACCAATTTTCGGTGGAAGTTTACATGGTAATGACCATGTAAACTTCCACCGAAAATTGGTTTGAACGAGATCTAGTTAGTAGTTTTTTTTAATACGTCATAAATCGTAAACCGTAATTTACCTTTCATTCAATCAACTCGATATAAAAATTAAAACAAAAAAACATTATTATGTTACTTGCTGCTATGGAACCCTTAATGGGCGAGTCCGACTCGCACTTGGCCGCTTTTTTAACATTGTTTTTTATTTAAGCATTTTGTATGCTTACTTTTTCGAAAGATTTAGATCGGAAAAAGAACATCTAGAAGTCTTAAGACGTATATAATATAACGGAGAAATTTGAATATCTGGGACGTGTCTAGATAGATCAGCTGATCAGAGCATTCCCCCTTTATGGGACTGGTCGCGGGTTCAACTCCCGTTCTAGATGTTCTCTTTTTCTGATCTAAATCTAAATATAAATAGTGTGTCTTGATGTTGTAGTTAAGGGCGAAATATGTAATAATCATAGGCATTCTGATAAAGAGCCCTTCTTCCTCGTCGTTCCACCAACTTGTTCCACCAGTGGCACGAGAAGCAATTGTCATTCCTCGTCGTACTACTGAATACAGAGCACTTCCGAACAAATAGATACGTTCAACCACAGTCTACACACTACTGCACCTAACATTCGCACTTAATGTTACTTAATAAATAAAGAGTGTACACTCAATTAGCCCAAAAATAAACTTAAAATCATTCAGTATATGGTTCAGATAGCCAATATCATTAGTGTCATGCAGACTTCATCCGTGTTATGTGATTTTCATTCATGTTATCCTGATCTTGATTTTATGTTACTTTCAAGTATATTCGCACCATAATTAGTAGATTGTACAACAAGGGCATAAAGCGATCCATTTTTATCCGAGGCAATTTATTGGTCCGAGCGCAGCGAGGACTAATATAGTCGAGGATAAAAATGGACATTTATGCCTGACTCTGCTTTTCACTTCGATTGCGAGGAAAATTTCGGTTGTGAAAGGGTTGTGAACAAATAAAACAATGACATTACATATAATATATAAAAGAGTATTTAATTAAAATGTAAAGTAAAATTGGTACAATTGGAAATATTAAAAGAAATCGTCTTTCCTGGCATATTAATGCTGTTGATTTGAGATCCCGATCTAATGGGATTTTCATCATCGGCGATGGACCCGGCTGCGGCTCATTCTGGATTAAATGAATATCTTCTGTAATACAGTATGTTATCTTTCCTTTATTTTGCACGGACTCCTCTATGTAGCCTGGTCCGACTTCCATCCGCCATGGCGTTTTATAGTTGTTAGGTTTGCTCCCGAGTCTGCGAACAGAGTGGCTGAAGCCTAAAACAGTAGCCTGTGTAATGTTCTGGGTTATCTAAATTTAGGGAAAGCGCAATTTCTTAAGGCATTGATGCCAATTTATTACGGCCTATTACTTGGCGCGTGCATTTACAATTCTGGTAGTTCAAAAAATCGAGGTGTTAATACATTCTCGGGGCGTAAGGCTTGATATTTTTTTACAATATTTAGATATTCGCCTTTAACGACGAATGTTCTTTCCTGGTTATTTTTAGTATTTGGCAAGTTTATAGCTTGCAATATCGAGTCTGTTTTAACATCATTAATATTTGTTAATTCGATACCGCGGCATACGCCGCTTATACCAAATATTAGGGCAACCTGCAACAAAAACAATAAAAAAGTCTTAATTAAGTGCAATGTTTCACATAATGTTTTAAGTATATTTTGTATATGTATATCTTATAGAACCTGAATGTATATTGTTATAGCTGATGACGATGCAAAAGTGGTTCAATGAATCCTATTTGAATAAATGAATTCTATTCTATTCATATTCGTGTCATGTAACGATGTTCGTTGAAATGATGAATGAAAATAATTTTAATACTTAACACTTTTACTACCTTCGTGGCCAAATATCTGTCATCGGGAGCGGTATTTGAAAATGTTTCCACTTGCTTTGCCGTGAAGACCTTGGATTTTTTGCTTTTGTGCCCAACAGAAAGCCTTTTTAGGAAATTATTTCTAACTTTCTGTTTGCCGAAGTTGGTGGTTTGTGCTTTTGGAACGAGTGATATGGGGCGTTATCCATAATTATATACCTTTTTTTTTTTTTTTTTTTTTATCGTGCGGAAATCCCTTCGGATACCCCCCCCCCGCCGGCCAGCGGGGGCGGTTATGTCGGGCTTACACCGACTAAAACCGCACGCCGTCTCGTGTCTTCCGACGCCGGGGTGTAAGGTTACCCATAGAGCATATCCCTCGCACCCCGGCTGACCCTGGGCCATCTCACCACTAACAGCATCGCTCATCCTGTCTCCTCTGAAAGCAGAGGAGTACGGAGAGCGATGTGTTCCCGCCACGTTGGGTATTGGCCGACGATCAATGCCAACCCTATGAAGGGGTGAAGGGGAAGCCATTGACCGCCGCCCAGGGTGTACCGGCCGCTCCGATTCCGTTCCCCCCGGACTGCAGCGGGATCGGAATCGGAGCGACACTCGAGGAGGTTACCCAACACACACCCGTCATAATTATATACCTAATGTGGCTCCTTCAAATTATCTAATAATTTTAAAAAACCACTCTTTAAATTTTTTCAAAATTCATTTCTTCATGGTATTCATTGGTCTTCGTAGATTTGAATGCCAATAGGCAATTAGGCACAAAACCAGATGACGTCCCAGCATGAGTTATTATTAATCTTTGACCTTTGCCTTCGGGTACTTTGGTGGTCGATTGTGCCGTATCATCGGTCCAAGCTTTGGATACGGTATGATTGGCGTTTAGCCATGTCTCATCTAGAAAGACAACTTTTTCCCAATTTGTAATTTTTTTGACTTTCCGGAGAAAATTCACTCGAGCAAAAAAATGCAATATTCAAGCAAGTTCGTTTATTTATTGAAAAAACATAACATACATAACTTCACGCCTGTATCCCAGAAGGAGTAGGCAGAGGTGTATTACAGACCCACGATTCCCCAGTTATGTTAAGGTCCCAATGTAATAGGGGGCGAGCCTATTGCCATCTACCGGGCACATTATCAAGCGAGCGAACTTACAGACTAATTTATAACAATCACACTTAAGTATAATTATTTATTATAGCAATATTCTTTGGCAATAGCCGCGGTCATCTTCGAATTAATTTCAAAATCATAACAATTAGCTGTATTAATGAGTCGTTTTGAATGTAATAGACCAGTGATTGATTCAGTCGACAGCCTATTTCGCTGTTTTGTTTTCAAAAGATTAATATGTGAAAATATGCGTTCAACGTTAGCGGATGAGTGGGGAAGTGATAAAATATTAAAGATGAAATTAGACAACAAAGGAAACATTTGAGTTTCATCGCCACGCTTTAGTAAACTTACTTCATCCCAAAATAGTTCTACATCATCATCAGGAAATGTTTTGATTTGTTCACAATTTCTTAAAATGCGCCACTCTGTATAAATTTCCTGGAAATCATTGCTCTGAACAATATTGACAAAGAGCCTACTCACAGGATTTATCGAAGCAGTTTTGACAATTTTAACATTTTTTGGATCAATTATGTCTAAACCTTTTATTGGATTATTTTTCAATGGAAACCGCGTGGTTATTTGCTTACAAGCTTCGATATAAAAATCTAGGCATCTGCATTTAAACAAATTTACTTGATCTGAGTTTAGATTTTCTGAACTACTTAGTGTATTAGACGCAGCAACACCATAGTATACGGCGTCAATATCCATAAAATTTCTGCGATTCTTAAAATCAACATTTTCGATTGACGTGCTAGTTAAATATTATTTTTTTTAAAAACAATCAAAAATAGTATTTAATGTTCCAGTTATTTGTTCATATAAATTATGAATTTTTGGGTGTTCTGCTTGCATTTCTTTATTTAAATCGGTAAATAATGGTAATACAAAATCTAAAAATTCCAAAAATAATATCGTAGTGGGATCTTGGAGCTTCTGTAATATATGTTATGCAGCTGATCAAAGATGATCATTATTAGAGATTTGGTCTATAAAAATAGTCTTAGAGCAGAGAGTTGTTCCAATATTCTCTTCACTGCTGCATGTACTGATAACCAGCGTGTTTGAGAGAGGTGAAGTATTTTATAGACTTTTAAGTCGCAAAACATTTGAAAGTTTTTAAACTCTGCCACTCTTTTTGGGCTAGAAGAAAAGTAGTTGTAAATGTCTCTTACAAGATACTCTATAAAGCGTGGCAATTTGGTACAAGCATAATTATTATGACACGCAAAGATGAAACGAATGGCAGGCGCATTTAAGTATAAAAATGTTGGGAATTTCATTTTGCAGCAATGTTACTACAGAATTATTACGTCCCATCATTACGTTTGCCCCATCAGATGCAAAACCTATTATATTATTTTTATATGGAATATCATTGCTTCTAAAAAAGTTTACAATGTGTTCAAATAAGGTTGCTGCATTAGCTTCTTCTAATGGAATAAGAACTAAAAAGCAATCTTTAATACGATTCATTTTCGCATATCTCACGACTAAGCACAAGTGTTTGGTTGTACCTACTAAGATCAGTGGACTCATCAATAATAAGCGAAAACTTAGTTTGCCCTAGATCTTCACATAAATTATTGAAACTTTCTGTACTTATAATATGATCAATTATGTCATGAGTTTTGGTCGAAGAGCATTATATTTCTTTTGCTATTTTTGAATCAGGACAAACGGCTTGCATCAGATTCGGTAGGTGCTCCATAATAGTGAATTGTAGATTGTGTTCAACAACAAACGAGGCTAATCTAATTTCACCTGAAATTAAAATAAAGAATTAAAACTAAGTAGGTATATCTAGTAGCGATTAGGGTCTAATTATATCCACTGCTTCTATAAACCGATAAGTAGTATCATAAAAAAAAAAAAAAAATTGCCTTGCTTAACCAGTGTGTCAGATTTTTGAGTTTGTCACAGTAAATGATGATATCTTCGGTTATGATTTTATATTCTTTGATGATACTGAGTGTGCTTGTGAAGAACTATGTTTCTTTATAGCGTATTTTCCTGATGTGATGTTGATATATCTTTATTACAACTCTTACAATAGGCATAGCTTTCGCCTTTACGACTATCTTGCAGCCAGCCTGGAAATTGTTCTTCCCATTCTTTTCTATAATATTGTAGATATTTTTTTCTCCTTTCACTCACACTTGTGCTTGGCTCCTCGTCAGACGACATTTTAACTTAATGATCAGATTTTGTAGGCACTCTTTAGGTTAGGTACTCTCTAAAGCTAAGAAAATTAATGAAAAAAATAAAACCGAATTCCTGTTTATATAGACTAGACATTTCATTTTTTTAGGTAACTTCCCGAGCGGGAAGCCCCTTAATAACATTGAATTGTAGGATACAAGGATATTCCCCAAAATATATGGGACATTCTGCACTAGGTTCATACTATTAGGGGCTTCCCCGTAACATGAAACATAAATGAAAAGGGTTGCCAACTTAAAAGTGTAAAATCGGTAGAAAAATCGGGAGAATTTCCATGTATACTCTGAAATCGTAGAAAAATCGTTATATTTCGGTATTTCGGTAGAACTGAGACGATATCGGTAGAAATACCGAAAAATCGGTAGGTTCGAGACCACTGCTGAGGAGAATGGGTCATGTCAAACAAGATGGCGGCGCGTTGGCGCCATCTTGCGGAAGAAGACACGCCGCGGCCAAACTTCTCTCGAACCCCAAAGCTGCAAAGTTGTCGGAAGGAATGTTACGAGTAGGTTAGAATTTAGATTTTATTTACTCACTATTGTAAATAATGTTTTTTTTTTAAATATTCAATAACATTATTTTTTTCAATTAAATGATAAATTAATTTTGAATTAAGTTTTATATAAAATATCGATAGTTATAGTCTGTGGTCACGATTACCCATAAAGTATGACATTGACTGGTACGTTTGTCCCATTCTATGGTTCTTCTTCTTCTTCTTCTTTTAGTTAATGGCTTCTGCAGAATGACCGCAATTTCGCCAATGTCAAGTAAAATATAGTAAATGTTTATAAAATTATATTAATCTAAGCATTTCAAATTAACGGCAACGTCGTACGGTTTTCTCAAAGAGTATCAAAATATAATAAATGTTTAAAAAATTATTAATGGCGAAGACGCCAATGTCAAGTCCGTCTATACAGTCGAGAGTCAAAAGTCAAATGTCCATTCTATGGTTTGTCCGTACTGTTAAATTCAGAACTTCATAGGCGCGATTTTACTGACAGCTGTCCCAGAGATCAAGCTATGTTTTTTAGTATAGATACTTGTTTTCTGCCAAGTCATAAAATCATTTCGGCGCATTTTTAAACAAATATCAACTCCTATTTTATCTGATTTCATTAATTTAATTATAGAAAACGTATGGAATTCAAATAATTATAGCAAGAATAAAATAAAACAACAACTTACAGTATTCTACGAAATTTTACTGCTCAATTAAATTGTGCAATATAAATTTTGACTCTGTTTGACTGTTGAGCCTTAGTTTCGAGCCTTTTAGTTTTAGAAGAAAAATTTACTTTATGCACTAGAGCTTAACACGTTAACTGCGTTAAAAATAACAATGACTTTCAGCTGGTGCGGTGGCGGTCCAAAAAAGCACCCACTTGACTTTCTTAATGTGCGTGGCAGGCCCTTTCGATCCGATAACTCTGAGAGGTTTTAAACCTCTATTATCTTAGCCAACCCATAAAGTAATAGCGTGTGATGCCACGTTTGCGAGTCGTCTCCCGGAGCGGACCAATAGAGGTCGGCCCCCGGCTCGCTTGATAGCGGACTGAGCCGCGGGCCAACGTATTCTGGCGTCTGCGCACAGCGCGATATTTAGCGTTCTGCGCCGCGTCCTTTTCTCGCCACGCGCCAAGCTGCGAGCTGCGCGCGGGCAGTGAGCCACGAGCCGCGAATCTACCCGCACGCGTCACCGTTCAATATATCTAAGTACCTACTCACTTCATTGTAACATAGCTCGGCTTTCGTTCTGTATAAGTTTCATACCAAGTGTAGAAGAATAAACTCTAGATTCAGCATTCGTGTGTATTCTTTAACAGACCCGCTATAAAGTATATAATTTTTTTTTATAGTTTTGAAATCATGATGAATCATTTGACTTTACATTGACCCAGTGCCTGGATTCTTAAAACAGAAAATGAGAAATTAGCAATCGAAAATGTCGGGTCGAAAAGGCCTGCAGTGCTATTGTCTAAGGACCACAGCCTTGCGCGCAGCGCTGCGCTCGTCGACGAGCTCGCAAAATAAATCTAAATCTAAATCTAAATCTAAATCTAAATCTAAATCTAAATCTAAATCTAAATCTAAATCTAAATCTAAATCTAAGTCTAAGTCTAAGTCTAAGTCTAAGTCTAAGTCTAAGTCTAAGTCTAAGTCTAAGTCTAAGTCTAAGTCTAAGTCTAAGTCTAAGTCTAAGTCTAAGTCTAAGTCTAAGTCTAAGTCTAAGTCTAAGTCTAAGTCTAAGTCTAAGTCTAAGTCTAAGTCTAAGTCTAAGTCTAAGTCTAAGTCTAAGTCTAAGTCTAAGTCTAAGTCTAAGTCTAAGTCTAAGTCTAAGTCTAAGTCTAAGTCTAAGTCTAAGTCTAAGTCTAAGTCTAAGTCTAAGTCTAAGTCTAAGTCTAAGTCTAAGTCTAAGTCTAAGTCTAAGTCTAAGTCTGAGTCTGAGTCTGAGTCTGAGTCTGAGTCTGAGTCTGAGTCTGAGTCTGAGTCTGAGTCTGAGTCTGAGTCTGAGTCTGAGTCTGAGTCTAAGTCTAAGTCTAAGTCTAAGTCTAAGTCTAAGTCTAAGTCTAAATCTAAATCTAAATCTAAATCTAAATCTAAATCTAAATCTAAATCTAAATCTAAATCTAAATCTAAATCTAAATCTAAATCTAAATCTAAATCTAAATCTAAATCTAAATCTAAATCTATCGAATATTTTCTATTAATATTTTAACGAATATCGAATATATATTAGATTTATAAATCGAAATCCAAATCCAAATCCAAATCCAATTTGAAATCCAAATCCAAATCCAAATCCAAATCCAAATCTAAATCTAAATCTAAATCTAAATCTAAATCTAAATCTAAATCTAAATCTAAATCTAAATCTAAATCTAAATCTAAATCTAAATCTAAATCTAAATCTAAATCTAAATCTAAATCTAAATCTAAATCTAAATCTAAATCTAAATCTAAATCTAAATCTAAATCTAAATCTAAATCTAAATCTAAATCTAAATCTAAATCTAAATCTAAATCTAAATCTAAATCTAAATCTAAATCTAAATCTAAATCTAAATCTAAATCTAAATCTAAATCTAAATCTAAATCTAAATCTAAATCTAAATCTAAATCTAAATCTAAATCTAAATCTAAATCTAAATCTAAATCTAAATCTAAATCTAAATCTAAATCTAAATCTAAATCTAAATCTAAATCTAAATCTAAATCTAAATCTAAATCATAAATTAAAATCAAAATTAAAATAAAATATAAATCCAAAGCAGCATTTTGCGAGCTCGTCGACGAGCGCAGCGCTGCGCGCAAGGCTGTGGTCCTTAGAGAATAGCACTGCTGGTCCCGCACCAAAGTGTAATTTTTATAGTGATGGGCATAGATTATTATATATATACTAGAAAGTGATGGGATAGTGAAAGAAAATAAAATATCGAGTCATTAATTTTATATATAAAGCAATAAGCCAAACAAAACAAATATTTAATTTACGTATGTCTTTGTTTGTAACATGTTACGCAGAGAGACTGAATACACTTGAGACAGATTGTTTTGATTTTTTTTACTTTATTTTTTTCTTTTAAAATTTCTTCGTCACTTGTGTCGTCATCGATAATACTTTGGCGTTTGTAATTTGCTGGGCGGATTATTTTATTTTCCAAAATTGTAATTTTACTGGTGGATGGCTTAGGGTCTTGCTTTTGAAATATTTTCCTGTATTTAACTCGTTTAGGCTCTTTGTATTCGTCTTCGGTATCACTATTTCTATTTTCTAGCGTATTTTTTTTTACGAAGCGACATTTTAGAAATATTTTATCGATGAGCGCGCGAACTTCTACCGTGACTGCACAACACTACTGACGGATCAACGCGTACGCATCTGCACAGTGCGGCAACGGGTCGCTACCGGTCACCCACCGAAACAGGCCCGCTCCCGCACTGAGGTAACTTTTATAAAGTCCTGTGCGGCGGTGGTCGAAAATGACCCACCGCTTAAGTAAACTGCCGATAATACTACATTTCTTGTCACAATTCGAAAACTGTATTTGTCTCTGTCATGCTCGTAAAAATGGCCATAAAACCTGTTCCGCACCAGCGAGAAAGACCTATTTTTTCCGTGCGCACAGCGATTTGGCACAGCACCGGACCGATTGTGGGTGACCCGCAGTGAACATGTTAAAGAGCGATTTTATGTCGTCTACGCACGACTTAAAGTCGAACTTTACGAGCATGAGAAGTGAAAATTACATTTTGTGTACATAACTTCACTAAAGGAAACGTTATAGACCATCATTTATAATTTTACGGAAGTAGCTTTTGTACATGTAACCTTTCGTCGCCTGTCACTTGCCCTTTTAACCTTTTTATCTACACCCATGCTTTAAATCCTCTATAAAAGATTCTGAAACAGTTAGCTTATTGCCAACATTAATACATCCAATGTCATAATAACCATAATATCATCCGAACGGGTGTTATAATGTTGTATGAAATTTCATAATAACACTCCTTTCGCTTTTTCAATCTCTTCCGCGCAAAGGGTTACTCATCAGACAGCCAAATTCTTAGCGCTCGATGCGTGGAATCTGTATGAATTTCAAAAAAAGAACTGTCATTCACGCGCGTTGCATTGCACTACCACAGCAGCGCGCGGCGCGCCGTAAAAAAAAATTAAAGCTTATTCGTTCGAATTCGAATTCCCGCTATTTTTCTTCGCTATTATTTTTGCAAATTGTTTTGTTTACTTACGAAAATGAGCGATTCAAGTTTTGATAACACACCTCCAGACATTTCGAATGCAGCAAAGGACATTTCTAACAAATTACTACCCGAAAAATCTAGAAAACAGTATGAAAAGGCGTACCAAGATTTCATGAATTGGAAAATAACAAAGGGCAGTACATCATTCTCTGAAGATGTATTATTAGTTTATCATGGGTATAGATAAAGTCTTGTATGCAACTGTATAATTAGGTATTAAAACACTCATGTGATACTATTATCACACTCAGCTTCGCTTCGTGTGATAAACCCACATTCATGTTTTAATACCCCTCATTATACCACAGTTGCATAAATAACTATTATACCTTTTCTATATATTTCAGGCACGCCTTTGGCAGGTTCAGGTAGCCGTACCATGGCCGTACCCATACCGTGTGGCCGTGGCCGTGTCCGTGACTGATGGTAGTATTTTATTTGGTAGTATTGGTATTGTCCGTTGTCGTTGGTAGTGAATAGTGACTAATGAGTAACCACACTAGAAATCCAGCGAAATTCCGTCAGATTATTATGAAGGACGCCATTTGTATAACGACAGCTGTGTTTTAGTTATTTTCAAACCACAGCTCATTTGGCTTATTTCGGGCATAAATAAGCTTACTCTCTTGTCTGTTGATGAAATATTTTCGTTATGTCGGAACAAGCGGAGGTCAAGGTATGTTTAATATTCTCTAATACCAGTGAAATAAGGACGTCAAAAGCCTTCCATTGTTCAACCTTGTCCGTTGGTCGATATTTTCCGTATTAGAATTTTACTATTACCGATATGATCAAACTGTTAACTTGTCTGCCTGCAATTTTATATGTTAGATTTCTTATATTACATACAATCAAATAATTAGATTTGATTATACGGTAGATGTACATAAAAATTGCACCACCATTTTAGGTTTCGCAATTCTAAATAAAATTTATACATCATGTAAACGTATATTCTAGTTTTGATTGAACATATTTTTTTCGTATGCTTTTGTTATATAGTTTTCCATTTAAACTTGTAAACTACACGTCGTATTTTACAACACATTGCGTAGCTTATCGTCAGCGAAGTTTTTCTTTTCACGATAACTACGAAATTAACATGTGGTAGTTTACATTCTAATTCGTCTTTATGAGCATATCTTAAAATATTTTTTTTTTTCGATTTTGTTTCTAATAATAGTCCTTCACTTTGAATTCTACTTAGTATTTCTTTCTCAATGCATTAATCATAGGATTTCCGCAATTTATTATGAACAATAATTGAAAAATTGATACAAACCTGTAACCTTTTTTGTAATTACTTACTACCTACATAGACTGTAATAATTGTTACAATACCACTTGTTGCACTGATATCTTAAAAAAACAGTATTTTCTTGTGTTGTAACCTTTGTTAATATTTCTTAATGTTTTATGGCATGTGTAACCTACTTTTCATTATATAAAATAATAAAGAGCTCTTGTAGATGGAGAACTATGCATTTCATTTAATAGGGTAGGCCACATGAACCAATAATTGGATTGTTTCATTAATCACTTAACTTATCTACAGATTATATTGAATGGGTATGATTTAAACTATCGCCAATTAAACGGTTCATTCGAAATAGCAATATTCGATCAAACGTTCTGTCGACTTTCCATTCATCGAACATATAACTCTCGAAGACCCAACAAGAAGGGTATACCAAGGTCTCTGGGAGACCTACAGCATACCCTCCTAATGACTATCCAAGTTGGGATGCATGGTGTTGTAATCTGCAGATGATAATCTATTTATACTTATTTAGGGACAGATCTACCATTCTGAGCACCAATCTTTTACTTATGGGTTGTAATCATTCATTTGGTGGTTATTTGATATATACCTGATAAAGACAGAGTTTTACCTGAGAAAGAAATTAAAAGTAAAAGGCAGAGTAAATTTCTTGTAGTGAATAAATTTTTTTCTTGTATAATTTTTTTTGTCATTTATTATAGTTAGTTACAGTTTACTTACTTTTTTTTTACTGTTTTAAATATTTTACAGCCCGATGCATTGCCAGATTTAGATGACCTACTTCAGTGCCCTGTCTGTTATGAAATTCCTGCTGGGCAAATATTTCAATGCAATGAAGGACATCATGTCTGTGGACGCTGTAAAATGCGTCTTGATGTATGCCCTGTCTGCAGAGCTCTGTTTTTTGGAACTCGAAACTATGCTATGGAAGAATTGATTGCAAATGTTAAAAAATTACGAGCTTTTGTAAGTAAACTTTATATACTGGTTTGTACTACATCATCATTGTGGTAGCGGTGGTACTAGTTCCAGTGTCTACCGATTTTAATGATAATCAGTTGAGTGTTATAAAAGTTTATGTGCTCCATCTAGTGGCATGATTCGTCACAATCCACAGTGTAAAATCCTTCTCTATGACAACACTAGGATCTATACAAATAAATAAAATTGGAATATCTGTTTATAATATTAAAAGAATACATATATTTCAATTAAATTTTTTAAGCATTTTGTATGCTCACTTTTTCTAAAGCGTTGCCTTAAGACGTAAATAATTTATCGGAAAATTTCGAATGTCTGGGATGTCTAGATAGCTCAGCTGGTCAGAGCATTCCCCCTGTAAGGGACTGGTCTCGGGTTCAAGTCCCGTTCTAGATGTTCTCTTTTTCCAATCTAAATCTTTAGAATACATATAACTAAAAGCAATTTTGACATTTTTATATCTATAAGGTCTAACATATGCTACTTATTTAGAAGAAAGTTAGGGTGCCATGAAAAATAATAAAATTAAAACCTTAAAAATGGAAATCCACGCGGACGAAGACGCGGGTGCGGCTAGTACTATTATAAAATTGTAAATCAATTGAGTCTCAACATTACAGAAATTAATAAAAAAAATGGGTTTTCTTAAATGAACAATTCAGAACACAAAAATATATATTTTTTGGAATTCTTGCCTGATAATTCGTAATGAACGCAAAAACTACTGAACGAATTTTGATGCAGTTTTTTCTATGAGAAAAGTCTGTAGTTATGTCTGTATGAAAAGTCAATGCAATTGGTTAGGTAGAACAGAAGATATGACCCAAAAACGATAACCGACCTCCGCGCGGGCGGAGCCGCGGGTACCAGCTAGTACTACGACCTCCGTCCTCCATGAGCGCAGGCCTGGGGTTGGCGGGTGAGGCCACCTGTCACCCCAGCAGAAGCAGGCCGGGACGGTGGGGCGACTAGCGCCCCTCCCCCAAACTGGGGCAAGACGGGGACACCGTGGTTCCCAAACCCGAGGGGGCCATCTCGAAACCGGAGATGCCCCAGGGTCAGTCGGGGTGCGAGGGATATGCTCTATGGGCAACCTTACACCCTGCGTCTGTAGACCCGAGACGGCGTGCGGTTTTAGTCGGTTCAAGCCCGACATAACCGCCCCCGCTGGCACGCGGGGGGGTATCCGAAGGGATTTCCGCACGATAAAATAAAATAAAATAAAAGGGTACCAGCTAGTACTATTATAAAATTATAAATTAGTTGTGTCTGTACATTGGAGACATTTAAAGAAATATATTTGGTTTTTGTTAATTGAAATATTCTGAACACAATTTTTTTTTTTGATTTCGTATCTGTTTGCCTGTTGGTTCCCGGTGGCCGCGAAAAATATTGAATATTGCGGTTTTTCTATTAGAAAGGTCTTGGTCAGACTTAAAATCTGCCATATTTTTGTTAAGTAGAACCGGAGACATGACCAAAAACGACAGCCGACCTCCGCGTGGGTGGAGCCGCCGGCACCAGCTATTACTATTATAAAATTGTGATTATATTATATAATTTGATAGACAAATAGTATTTGCAAATGTATACATGCATGCATTTCAAATCTGGAATCCTTACTTTAATAAAGATATTGAACTCCTGGAGAAGGTACAACGTAGCTTCACCAAAATTCCACGTTCATTGAAACGACGACCCTATGAGGAGCGCTTGGAAGTTTTAAAAATTAGAACTCTAAAAGAACGCAGAGACAGAGGTGACATGATAGAGACTTTCAAGATCTTAAGTGGACATTACGACATTGAAGACTTTGACAAATTGTTCACATGCAACAATAATAACCACCTCAGAGGCCACCACCTAAGACTATCCACCAGCTTCTCGAATAACAATCCACACAAAAACTTTTTAAGTAATAGGGTAGTGAGAGAGTGGAATAAGCTACCACATGATGTTGTGACAGCCCAGAACATTAACCAATTTAAGAATAGATTGGACCAACACCTTAAACAAAAAAAAAAAAAATAAGCATAGTATAGTAAACATCACTTTGATTTCAGAAACTTGGTGGGAAAGTAACTACAAATTCAGTTCCTGAGAACATCACCACACCAGCTATAGAGACTCCACCAGACGTAGTTGAAACTGAAGCTGCAGCTGAAGATGTTGAAAGTGATGATCAGTCTAATGTAAGTTGGTCTGTATGGCTCAACTGCAAATTCAAATCATTTTCATATTTTATACTTACTAATTATATTTGATATGCTCTGTGCATTAGTTTAGCTTGTTGTGTACTTATATCTTATCTCTTTATGTCTGCTGGTTCGCGATGGACGCAAAAATTACTGAAAGGATTTTGATGCGGTTTTTTCTGTTACA
This sequence comes from Cybosia mesomella, assembly GCA_946251805.1. Classification (NCBI taxonomy): domain Eukaryota; kingdom Metazoa; phylum Arthropoda; class Insecta; order Lepidoptera; family Erebidae; genus Cybosia; species Cybosia mesomella. The sequence continues at coordinate 17,801,039 of OX276390.1, read as the reverse complement.
GAGGTCTTAGACATAAAATCTGCCGTATTTTTCATTTCAATTGGTCAAGTACGGCATGAGGGCTTTTTGTCGACTTTTTTGGCCTTACAAAGCTTTGATTTGTCACCTTTCTGGTGAAGTGCAAGTTTTCAGTCCATATCAATATGTAGTAATGCATGCATTCATAACAATTTTTCAATGAGAGACCTGCCCTTGTTGGTAGCAATTAAACAAGCACAGTGTTAGTGTGATAATCACACTAACACTGTTGGTTTTCTGGTTTTCACGTCCATCTCATAAGTTAGCTGAAAGTTTTAGCAGCTCAACATGTACTTGATACACAGTAATAGTTACTGTAACCATTATCTTACGATGTTCTGTCTTAGGATTAGAATTGCAGCCTTACAGGGCAAGGAAAGGTAGGGTAGACTTTATACAAAAATATTGCAGAGAATAACATATACATAGTGCATTAATTATATGATTTGTCTACTATTTACAGCAGTCTACAGCTCGAGTGCCACAAGCTTGCAAGGGACTGTTTCGTTGTGTATCCTGCAAAAATGGTAATGGAGTGAGGCTTCCTGCAGCTCGATTACTCAATCATTTGCGCTATTTTCATGCTCCTGAACTTATAGAGGTGACTAAATTTTGAAACTTCTATATTGAATAAAAGCTGTCTCATGTGAATGTTTTGACCAAATTATTAATGTTAGCCTTTTAGTATGTTTCATCAATAGCCTGGAACATTATGCTTCAAAATTATGTATGAATCATAAAATGTGTAAACATACTACAAATATGTTTACACATTTTATGATTACCTTTGGACAAAAAATTTGCCAGCTGGCTAGATACTAATCAATCAGTTAGCCTACTGCAGTCCACTGTTGGATAGGCTTCTCCTGGCTAGCTAAGTGAATTTTTCACCTTTGCAGACAAATCAATGATTGAGAAATGATGTATTGATTCAATTTGCCAATAGTTGTTGAAATTTTTAGGGTAAATCGGAGAATGGTGAATACGTGCAAGCCTGGCAGTTTTCTACTGTACCTGGAAGAATTGTTACAGCCGTTCGAGTCTCCGATATGGGCATATTTTTTCTAATAATTGAAATAAGTAGTAAGTAAAAAAATATATGTTCTGATGATTAAAACATAATAACCATAAGATGGTAATACAAATTTAAAAATGGTGTTTTTTTTTTCAGATGACTGTGTATGTGCGTGGCTTGCGATGGCAGCATCACCTTGGGTGGCTCATGAGTTTAGCTACACCATTACCATATCAGGAAATGATCGAGAAGCAATATTTTCTGATTGTGTAAGATATTATGTTATAGTTATTTAAGGTGCTCATACAGCATGAATTTATGTACTTGATTAAAAACCAAGGCAAAGATCTTGTTGATATTTTGAAAATCGACGCTAAAAAGATTCCCATCACATTAAATAGTCCAAGATCCCACTGTCGCCAGAACTTACTTATTTTTTAGTGTATGTGTACTGGCAAATGGGATAAACTAGTAGGTACACTCCAGGTACATACCTACGCTACATTGTCCCATATATTTTATCCTTGTAAAAATATGTGAGTTCTGGTGAGCCCTGGATCTTACTCTAAAAGTAAATTATAATTAAGTCTGTGAGATAAGATTTCATTAAAAGGTGGAGAGTGAGTGTTATGAAAATTTGGTCTTCAATTTATTTAATATTAATTTGTGCCAATGCATTATCAGGACCTGCTTATAGGCTGATAGTTATTTTACAATTTTACAGGTATGGTCTGTTAGATCTTGTGAAGGATCTCTTAAGAAACGTGGACATTGTTTGACAGTGAATGGTTTAGATGCAAGAGCACTGATTGCACCAGTATCAATTAGTGGTAAACTGTCTGTGCGTCGTACACCACCAGATCAGCTCGCACTTCAAACACAACCTCGGGCCGTGCTACGCGTTGCTAACCGTGGTAATAATCGCGACAATCAAAACTCGCACGCGGCCCACGACTTAGAACCCTTCCTTCAAGACCTACAGAATGACGTGGCCCGACTCTCCAGGGCATTTGCAACGCTCGGTCTTGAAGCTAACGCATTGGTCCGTTCCGAAGCAGAGATGCGGGCTAGGATAGAAAATCGCCATAATTCAGGTGCTAATGAACGTACCGACACTTCTGCAGAGGCAGAATCCCCGCCCGTTATACAAAACAATCAAGGTAATAGTGGTGAAAATGTTCCCCTTTCGCGTAACGCGCGCAGACGCCTGCGACAGCGTCTACGAGCTGCGCTCAATGAAACTCAACCCCCGACAGTTCAGGCGCCACTGCCTGTACCAGCACCGAGAGCCATCAACCAATTTGGTGAGTCTCAAAGGCAGAATGTTCCGACAAATGTACATCGTGTTGGTTACATCCAACATCAGCTGCCAGTTGCCGCTCCACCTGTTCCACCGCCGCCCATACCCCCGCCTTCCTCGTCCAGCGGGCCCTCGAATGAGTTAGCTCAAAATGGAAATGGGCGTGCGAACAAGAAGAAGCGACGTCATCGTAGATAAATATATTTTATATTTCTTTAGTTAGATATGTAATAATGAAAAAGCAAGCAAATAATAAGTTTATTAGTATTATTAATGGTGAATGTTATCAATTTGATTGCTCTTTGAGTCTCATTACTTTCCTCTGGGGCTATCCGAATAAATTATATAAATATGTGTTTCGTCTTCTGGACAACCGCAATTTTATCGAGTGCTGTGATAACATGTTGCGTGTCTTGCAATACATGTGGTTAACTACTTAAATAATTTCACTAATTCAATAATCCCCAGAGTATTTTGTGATTTGAACAGATATTTTCAGATACTGAAATGCATTTTGTGGAATATCTGACAATGATATTTTAGGAATATCTATTTGAATAGTGTTAACAAATAATTGACGAATGTGCTTGTTTTAATCTTGTATGTAATCATGATTTTTGTTGAAGAAATATAATTACTATTCAATTACAAATGTCTGTTAATCGTCGTTAACAGGATAGTTATAATTATAAAATTTAAGGAAACGATTTTTCCTTTTTACACAATAGACTTGATGATCCTAACAGAAATGTGAAAAAATTTGACGTAGCCGGGAGCTGAAACTAAAAAAAATAATGTTATTTTTCCCTTATTCATGACGTTAGTGTTACGTCAATTTCTTTCTTCAGTGGTAACTGTTCTACCAATCTTATCTTTACCGTAAAGTTCAGTCTGGTCAAATTCCTTTTTCGTCAAAAGCACGAAATATAAAATAAAGAGCAAGTGCCCATTAGCCTTTTTAGTATAGTTACTAGTGTCACCAAACTCTCACATATCACAATCACACAAAACAGCCACAAACTTAAACAAAATGTCAGACAGTTGATGAAAACCTTAACAGCATTGTGGCAACAAGTGATGTTGCAGAGCACTTCTTCTCGATTTTATATCCGTTGTAAAAACTAAACAATCAAGTACAGTCAATTGACTTGTTTTGCGGGTGCTCGTCAAACACTAGTTCTGCTACTACTGTTATTTATTTTTAATTAAAAAAGGGCCCGTGGACCCGTTAAATCTTATTAATGAAATGTCTAGTCTGTCCGTTACGTCCAGTTCCTCTAAAGTCAATCACTAATGAAAAATCCCCAGAGTATTTTGTGATTTAAACGGATATCCATGTAGGATAAATTTTTAATTTCTGCTAATGAAATGCATTTGTGGAAAACCTTTGACAATGATATTTTAAGAATATCTATTCTAATAGTGTTAACGATTAATTGACGAAGAGCTTGTTTTAATCTTGTATGTAATCATGAATTTGTTGTAGGAATATACTTAATATTTAATTATAAATAACTGTTAATCATCTTTAACAGGTTAGTTATAATTATAAAACTTAAGACACACCATTTTCTTTTCTTTTTCCTTCTTTTTTCCTTCCAACACACTGTCTTAACAACAGGAATGAATGAATTTTACAAATGTATACTTGCTGTAAGCATTCACAACAGCTGCATACAATCGTAATTTTTGTAACTGTTGTCACGGTCAGCGTCCTGCGCCAAGATTTTCGCGACATGACCTTGTTTTTATCCTACGCTCTTAAACTACCGAAACCCAAACCTCGCGTCCTACTCATGCGCAGCTTTTATTGCGTGCAATTATTATGTACCAAACCTAGCTCGTGTTTGTGCTGAACATCTAAGGAGCACTATATATATTATATATATATATATATATATAATACATGGCAGACACTATTTGAGTCAGAAAAAAGTATTGACTCATTTACCGCAGACCAAATACAACATGTGTTTTCATTTGTTAATTCATTTAGTCCAGCAATTGACTTTGAAAATCTAGAAGAAATGGACAACAGAGTATTTGAATATTGGGTGGGGTACACTAAAGAACAGTTCAATCTCTTACTTGAAGAAGTACCTAGAATAACACAAATAAAAAGAGGCAGTCTAGGTCTGGCAGCGCTGCTATTGAACATGAGGACTGGTGATTCTGATGAGAGGATTTCAACATTGGTGGAAGTACCACGTCGCACATTAGAATGTCTAATGGATAAAGTGGTGTGCGTTCGCGCAGCGGAATCTTGTTGAATTTAAAGATTTTAATCATGCAAATATTTAGTGTATGACGTCGTGTAATTGTGTACTTATGGTAAAAAAAAAATTGTGCATGCAGCCATTGTTGAGAAATTTACTAAAATCTGATTCCGCTGGGCGAACGTTGTCCTGGTGGAACTTTTTTTAATCCATGGAATGGATGGATGAAAAAAATGTGTCCAAAAATTAGTGTGTATTTGTGTGTAATTGTGTATGTATGAATACAACTAGTGCATGCATAAACTTTGGAGAAATTCAAGTTTCCGCTACGCGAACGTTTGGCCATTAGATAGTTTTCAAATAAAGCGCTTATATAGAGAGCTATAGATTTTTACATACGTTGTTTTGAATTTGTTTATATTTGTTTAAAAAACAGATTTAGAAAAAATCGTAGGGTTTAAAAAATAAAAATATAAACGTAAAATACGCTTATTAGGTCGCAGTTCGTAAAGTATGCACTTTGGGGGTCTAGATTTTCACGTTTATATGAACCTTGTAAGAGTTTCTGCAACATGTTGCCAAGTATCAATGATGTTCCGTTAGTAATTAAAGAGTTAAAGGACAATTTACCATGAATAGACCACGGTTTACAAAGCAGTCAAATATCACGTCGTTCTAAAGGAATTGCATAGTAAAATGTATTCCAATAATTAGTGTATTAATTCAACTACTCACATGCAAAATTTCATCTCATTAAATTCAGTAATTAAAGAGAAACCATTAAAATACTGACAAAGCATCGAAACCCTACATAACCCGACCAAGTTCGGATTGCTATAAAAAAGCGGCCGTGCCATATATATAAGTAACGTTCTTAACCTTCCAGTATAGTATTTATTAATATGGTACAGTTGCGTACACAGGCGTTAGGAAAAAATTAAACAATTTCATTTCTTGAATCAAATTAAAAAAAAAATAATAATGCCACTATCTACGATAAAAATAAATCTTCAATTAACAAGTACTTTTCTAATTAAACATACGTGTATTAAAATATTTTTAATTACATATAATAACATAAACATAACATGTTATGTAATAATATAATAATTATGTATTTATTATTTATTTCTCGCCACCTGTTACGTAGAAACCCAAAAATTGGCGAAATGTGGGTGTCACAGAAACCCTACCCCTTCTGGGACAACAGCCGTGAGCATATGAATGAATGAATAAAAATACAGAAAATAACCTCAAAATTTCTAACCCTCTAGTTATGACAATCCCTGGGGCGCGCGCCCCAGTAACGGCAGAATTTGACATACAATTCAGGCGCGTGTATTTTGAGCGTATCGGGAGCGCAGCTGCAGCGCAACACTTGCTAAACATACTCTGTCAATGGTTAGAGACAGCAATAGACTTAAACGGTCTTATTACAAAAAACGGAATAAAATCTGGTTTAAACCCGAACTATAAAGTCTAGGCTTAATCTCAAGACCATGGTTTAAACTTCTTATTACAAAAACTGAATAAACCGTAGACTACTTAGTACCATGATTTAAACCTTGGCTTCAATAACAACCACAGATAACTACAAGTATTGTTCGTTCACTAAGACCCTATTCGATCGCAACGTTCCGTATCCTCCGAAAGCAAAAGTTTTCTGAAGTCATTGATAAATATTATTTACTAAGATTGGTGAAAAATATATTTACAACATATATTTTCATTAAATTCAACTTCATGGATAATAGTTATTCTTTATTTAGTAATAAAATATCACTATCATGCCTTAATTTCGCAATCATTGTTTTAAAATATTGGAAAATCTATGGATGTTAAACGGAACAAAGTTTTCCCGTGTAGTTCGAAACGAATTACGAAACTTTATACCTACTGTAAGTTGTATGTTGTATAGTAAAGTTAATTATAAAATGGAACTACAAAAGAAAAGGAGATACCGGATATCCCCGAGGATCCGGAGCCAATTCATCCCTAATTAAATCAACAACTCTCATAGCAAAACGTTTGGAAAATCTATACTTCTGCCTATAAGCTACCTCAGATAGTTCCACAAAGGGGTTCACTCTAATACGATTTCTGTTAGGTAAGCGTGGTATGTGTATGTCCAGTAACTCCACGATATTAATATCTTCGATATCCATTTCATCAACTGCGTTAATATCCATTACGAGCAAAAATATGTACGAATAATAACAATCTAAAATAAATAATGAAATTCTTAAATGACAACTTTGACGTATGTGATTATTGTGATTACACTTTAAACCAACGTTAAACTAGGGGTCACGCAGACCGGGCATGTTTCGGCCTGCAAAAATGAAAATTTCTATATAAAAAAAATATATATTGATAGATCTTAATTAGCCCTTTCGAACTACGTTAATTAATTTATGAGCCCGTCTTTCGTTTTCCTAGGAAAAATCAAGATATCATTTTCCTTTTTTCACCTTTTCAAATACCCGTATCTCTTTAAAATATGGTTATTTTTTATTCTACCAAGCGTAGAAAAATTGCCCTTGAGCTCATTTAAATTGCCCGCGTGTCAATTATTATAAATATTTATTAATAATCCTATAAAAAATAAAAAAACGGTAATGGGATTTCGAAGACAATTATTTGCGCATTGCGCATGCGCGGTAGAAAAAAGGCAACACTGCTCTAGTCTAAGGGCAGCATTTACAACAAAATATCAAAATATAAAGTTATTTCTCGTCGTAAGTCATAATAAAAAATGAAGCATGATTAAAGTAATATTTCAATGTAAGTGGTTTTCTTATTACTAGATTTTTATTATCATTAGGTATATTGTGGGGATAATGTTGAGTTAAACGTGAGTTGACAATGAAAATGAAAACATTGTTTTATTTTTACGTCGAATATAACCTCAATTTTAACTTGTATCTCAGTATTTATTTTGAAATATAAGTTTAATAATTTTCTTTTATTGAATTTGTTATGCTACTTTTTTTTTAATAATCTAAGGTGAAGTCTCCATAACTGACCTAATAATTCTAATATTTCAAGAAATAGTAAATTTTAACAAATAAAATATTCAATAAATTTCTTTGTGGTATTTATGTCTTATCTGAACTTTGCAATCTCTATTTACAGTTTTCTGTCTCAGTCACTTATGACTACTTATTCAAATGGACACTTTTGACATAAAATATGCCACTTATTTTTATTCTTGGTGGGTGGTAATTTTTTTTTGTAAATGTCAAGTCAAAGTCTAATTTATGTAGCAAAAATAACCCTACCCTTACGATGATGCCTTCCGATCGGTATCATAAAACTACAGACCCATTATTTTTTTCTCGTGAACCGGGTTAGATTCCCGGTTCAACGAGGCAATTATTAAAAATGTATGAATGCAGTTCAAATAGTTTTTAAAATTAAAATAAAGTCTTTCAGTAAAATGTCCCGTCTACAATAATTAAGGTACTTTCCCTCCATGTGGCATTGCCGTGGGACGCCCTGTATAGCCTGTAGTTTGACGAATCATAACTGGGTGGAGAGAAATGATTTGGTTGAATACAAAAAGAAATTACCACTTCACCTACCAAGAATAAAAATAAGTGGCATATTTTATGTCAAAGTGTCCATTTGAATAAGTAGTCTTAAGTGACTGAGAAAGAAAACTGTCAATAGAGATTGCAAAGTTCAGATAAGACATAATACCACAAAGAAATTTATTGAATATTTTATTTGTTAAAATTTACTATTTCTTGAAATATTAGAATTATTAGGTCAGTTAGGGAGACTTCACCTTAGATTATTAAAAAAAAAGTGGAAAATAGGATTTAATTTCATATAAGTAGGCATAACAAATTCAATAAAAGAAAATTATTAAACTTATAATTCAAAATAAATACTGAGATACAAGTTAAAATTCAGGTTATATTCGACGTAAAAATAAAACAATGCTTTAATTTTCATTGTCAACTCACGTTTAACTCAACATTATCCCCACAATATACCTAATGATAATAAAAATCTAGTAATAAGAAAACCACTTACATTGAAATATTACTTTAATCATGCTTCATTTTTTATTATGACTTACGACGAGAAATAACTTTATATTTTGATATTTTGTTGTAAATGCTGCCCTTAGACTAGAGCAGTGTTGCCTTTTTTCTACCGCGCATGCGCAATGCGCAAATAATTGTCTTCGAAATCCCATTACCGTTTTTTATTTTTATAGGATTATTATTATATATTTATAATAAATGACACGCGCGCAATTTAAATGAGCTCAAGGGCAATTTTTCTACGCTTGGTAGAATAAAAAATAACCATATTTTATACGGGTATTTGAAAAGATGAAAAAAGGAAAATGATATTTTGATTTTTCCTAGGAAAACGAAAGACGGGCTCATAAATTAATTAACGTAGTTCGAAAGGGCTAATTAAGATCTATCAATATATATTTTTTTTATATCGAAATTTTCATTTTTGCAGGCCGAAACATGCCTGGTGTCACGCAGGTTTATCTTTAGACCAAAGATAATCTATGGTTTACTACTAAAACGCTTTTCGTAATATGACTTTATTTAGACCATGGTCTAAAGACGATTTAAACCTGGTTTTACAATTAGACCATGTTTTGTAATAAGACCGAAAATGTTTGTCAAATACATTTAAAAAAGCAGGTGTAGTAAAATAAATGAACTATAAATTATATCGAAACAACAATTGTGTTATCACCTGTACCAATTCAATACCGGTATTGAACTGTAAATTTTAGAATGTTAACTAAATATATTGCACGGCCGCTTTTTTATAGCTATCCGAACTTGGTCGGGTTATGTAGGTTTTCGATGCTTTGTCAGTATTTTAATTGTTTCTCTTTAATTACTGAATTTAATGAGATGAGATTTTGCATGTGAGTAGCTGAATTAATACACTAATTATTGGAATACATTTTACTATGCAATTCCTTTAGAACGTCGTGATATTTGACTGCTTTGTAAACAGTGGTTTATTCATGTTAAATTGTCCTATAACTCTTTAATTACTAACGAAACATCATTGATACTTGGCAACATGTTGCACACACTCTTACAAGGTTTGTATAAACGTGAAAATCTAGACCCCTCAGTGCATACTTTACGAACTAAGAACTATTATGCGTATTTTACGTTTAAATTTTTATTTTTTAAACCCTACGATTTTTTCTAAATCTGTTTTTTAAACAAATATAAACAAATTCAAAACAACGTATGTAAAAATCTACAACTCTATATAAGCGCTTTATATGAAAACTAGCTAATGGCCAAACGTTCGCGTAGCGGAAACTTGAATTTCTCCAAAGTTTATGCATGCACTAGTTTTATTCATACATACACAATTACACACAAATACACACTAATTTTTGAACACATTTTTTTTCTTCTAAGTCCATGGATTAAAAAAAGTTCCGCCAGGACAACGTTCGCCCAGCGGAATCAGATTTTAGCGAATTTCTGCATGATCATGATTCAAATCTTTAAATTCAACAACATTCCGCTGCGCGAACGCATACGATAAAGTGAGGGAGGTGTTTAGTACAAAATTTTGTTCCGAATTATTACAACATAATATGTTGATCCTAAACGGACTATACGGCTATAATTGCTGGCAACAATGCCATTGTAATATGTGATGGCACCTACATTTACATACATAAGAGCTCAAATTATAAGTTCCAGAGTTATTCTCTGCACAAATACTTACAGGAATTTATTAAAGCCATTTATGATAGTCGCATGTGATGGATATATTGTTGATTGTTTTGGTCCATTTAAAGCAACTACATCAGACGCTGAAATAATGGCCAACCTATTTTCTGCAACGGGTTCTCTATATTTCAGAGAAAGTGTACACAACCCAAAGCCAATTCCGTCGATGAGACTTTTTCTGCTCTTCAGCACGACTTCGCCGCAATGGGTGTGTACTTTGGGGGTTTGCTGGGATTGTGGATGTCGCTGCGGTGCTGGTCTTAAGCGGAACACTTATTATGGGCAGCCTCGAAGAGTACTTGAATTTTCCAGAATTAAAGAGAGATTTTTTCATGTATCTTCATTTATTCCTTGTGAAGAGGAGAGAGCACTTCTCGCTTGACTTTCTACTTGCCGACTGAGGTGTCGAGTCAATTTACAGCGGTTTTTTATACTCTTAATCCAATTAATTCGAATTTTCTAATTGGCCGATCGAACTCTCGCGGCTCGTTAGTGACACCGCGGCTTAACGACTTTTCGCGGATATACCCTAATGGTCGATCGGTCAATCTTACAATTATGTGTTTATTTTCTATTTACAATGATTTATATACCGTATTATGTATTCTAATAGGTAGTAGAAATAAGGTGACACGAAATAGGATACAATTTACACTTATAGATCGGTAAACAATGACGATTTCTTCGTCGCAAACTTATAACTATTACACACGATTATTCCTATAGTTTTTGTTAAATCAGTTTAATTATATACACTATTACTTATGTACTAACAAAATAAGCTTATATACTAGTTGTTCTGCACATTCTCCCCCCGTGAGACGCAGTCACACTTCTTCGCGTGCAGAACTCGTGTCTTCGGTCAGCAGGACGATCAGCTTCCTCACCGGCCGGCGCAGCACTCCTCCCTTGGTCTAGATGTCCACGGTGCGTGTCACGTTGTCAGGCCCGGGGTACGTTGCGATGACTCGTCCTCGGATCCAGAGGTTGCGGGGTGCGTTGGGGTCCACCAGTAAGACCAAGTCATGTAGGCTTACTGGGGGTCCTCGTCCATGCGGCATGCGTCGGTGTTGGAGCTCCGGCAGGTATTCGCGGAGCCACCTGGTCCAGAAGAGGTCGGCCAGGCGCTGTGCTGCTCTCCAGCTGGATCTCGATGCGGCGTCCTTTTCAATGAAGACGCCCGGCTGCTGTACTCCACCGGGTCCTCCCAGCAGAAAGTGGTTGGGAGTCAGGGCTTCAGGGTCCTCCGGGTTCACTGACACATGCGTCAGTGGGCGACTGTTGACGGTGTACTCTACTTCGGCAAGCAGAGTAGATAGAACTTCCTCGGAGGGCCGTCGCTCGTGCAGTGTGGCGGTGAGTGCTGTCTTTACTGAGCGCACCATCCTCTCCCAGGCTCCCCCCATGAAAGGAGCGCCGGGTGGAATGAAGCGCCACGATGTCTTCTTCTTGGCTGCTTCTTGCGAAGTTGCTTCGTCGATGGCTCGTCGCAGCTCGCGGTCGGCTCCCTTCAGGTTGGTCCCATTGTCAGACCAGATTTCTTCAGGACATCCTCTTCTTGCCATCATGCGTCGGAGAGCGGAGATAGCGGAGTCGGTGCTTAACGAGTTTGCTATCTCGAGATGTATGGCACGTGTTGTGAGACACGTGAATATCGCGACGTACCTCTTCTGATTGGTACGTCCGACTGTCACTGTGAGTGGGCCGAAGTAGTCAACCCCTGTGTGTGTGAAGGGTCGCTTGTGATGAGCCAGGCGACACTCAGGTAGATCACCGGTCCTCGGGTACGGTGGTGCTTGAGTCTTGATGCGGCAATGTAGACACTGTCGTAGTAGTGAGCGTGTTACCGGGCGTAGGCGTACAACCCAGTATTGCTGTTTGCACTCGTTGATATTGGCTTCAACTCCCGAGTGATGCAACTTCTTGTGGGTGTGTTGAATCCACAGCTTGACCGTAGGGTGATCTCCGTCTAATATCACAGGCGTCTTGATGTCGTCGGATACGTCTCGAACGGCTTGTATGCGGCTTCTCAAGTGCAGCACTCCGTTGACAGATACGGTGCTCAATTGATGAAGGCGACTTTCTTTCGGGATCACTCTTCCTCGTTGCAGATCTTCAATCTCGCTGCTGAAGGAGTCTTCTTGTGATGCTCGCATGAGGAGGTCTTCGGCTGACCGTAGGAGCTCGGCGGTGATAGGTATGTACTTCCTATCGGCGCTTGAAGTCCTTTTCAGTACGGAAGGTGATGCTGTATTCTTCTGTGGTGCCTTCTTCCAGTCTGGATCTGCCTTAGGGTTTTTCTTAGTCCGTTTGTAGTTGACTCGTTCCGATTTTCGTCTGCACAATTGAATGAACTGTAAGACTCGAGCTGTAGCGTAACGTAGTCGGTCCCAGTTAGAGAATCGGGTGACTACCGGCAGGGCTTCAGATAATTTTTCTTTCTTCTTGGTACTTATAGTGTGTACCCTTTCTTCTATATCTTCGGACTTGTCTTGTCGCGATGTATCTCGTGGCCATGATTCTTCTGATGAGTAGAGGAAGTCAGGGCCTCTGTACCAGCGATGCTTCTGGCTGAAGTCCGTAGGTACGTCTCGGGTGGCGTCGTCTGCCACGTTCATCTTCGTGGGGACCCATCGCCATTCGTTCACTGTTGAGCTGTCTTCTATTGTGTCCTTTTCTTTGAAGCTCGGGTCAGGATCTAATTTGTTTTCAATGATGAGAACTCTCTTCAACGAGTTCTCGCTGTTATTCGGAATCGAAGTCTCTTCATGTTTCCACAGCTTGTCAGTCTCGTATCTTCTATCTTCGTTGTGGACTGTATTTTCTTTCACGATGCGAGATGCTAGCTTATCTGGATCTGTCTTCGGCTTCCGAGCGTTGAGGAGCAGGTCGTCTGTCTCGAAGTGTTTTTCCTCCATCTGTTCGAGTCGGCTGTCTTCCGAGTCTTCCACTGCGTGGGAGACGTACTCGATGCGGTGTCCTAGGGTCCTCGTGTCACTGCCGTGGAGCACCCAGCCTAAGGGTGTTCGGGATGCTACCGGCTGGTCTGGTTCGCCCGTTCTGGTCTCGGACGTTACCAGCAGGTGCCAGTTATCTTGACCGATGAGGATCTTAGGTCTTGCTTCTTCATAGGTGAGGTCGTTGGTGATATCTTCGAGATGACTGCACCCTCGTAACTGTCTATAGGTGACCCGTTGAGATGACACTTTTAAGTTCTTCAATGTTCTGGCTTGAACTTTTTCTTCAGCTGGAGACTCTTCTTGATTGTTGATCAGCTGTCTTCGTACTGTTGATGGTCTCGACTCGCAGTGGGTCGATAGGTCCCGTCGCGCCGATCTTTTCTGCTACGATGTCGTCGAGTAGTGTGACTGTTGACCCGTCGTCTATGAGCGCGAAGGTGTTGACCATCCCTGCTGGCCCCGTCAGTTGGACCGGCAGTATCTTCAGGAAAGTGGTCTTCTTTCCCGTCCACGCCGAGTTGATCGTTTCGGCCGTGTTCGTGCTTTCTTCTTCTGTGGAGTCCCTTTTTCTTCTTTAGTGCAGCAGGGTGTTGTGCAGTAGCTTGCAGCCGTCGATGCCGCAGCGTCGTTCTCTGCAGGTGTGTTTCTTCTCCATCTTCTGTAGACATCGGAAACACAGCCTGTGTTCCTTGGCTAAGTCCCATCTTGCGTTGACGTCAGCCGTCTTGAACTGCTCACACTTGTAGATGGGGTGTTGCTCGTTGCAGATGGTGCACGTCTTGACCTGCTGCTGGGCTTCCATCACCGTGTTGATCCTCTGGGGGCGCTTCTGTTGATGAGTGGTGTGCTGGACTGCTAGGTTTTCAGGTTGAGCGTAGGGTCCGCATAGATCTGCTTCTCTTCTCATGAACTTCTCGAACTTCAAGAGGTCCGCTATTTCCCTCGGCTGAGCTGCTGCGAAGTCGTAGTACCTATACTTGAGAACAGGTGTAAGTTTCTCAACCATTGATCTTGAGACTTCTGGGTTGTATAGGTAGTGGATGCAGTTCAGCGCCTTGAGTGTTGCCACGGCGTTGGTGACCCTCGTTGAGAAGATGCATATGTCCCTTGGTGATTCGCTCAGTCTTGGTAGTCCTCGAAGCACTTCCATTTCTGTAGTTGCTATTGCTTCAGGCCTCCCGAATCTTGATTCTAATGTTCTGATGATATCAGCAGGCTGCGAGTTGGTGATGAGGAGACTCTCGACTGCCTCCCTCGCCTTCCCCTTGAGGTTTCTTCGTAGCCTGTTGAGGTTTTCCACGGCGGTGTAGCCATCTTCTGTTTCGGAGTAAGCTGCCTTGAACGGCAGCCATTCCTGGTGACTTCCACTGAAGATTGGTAGCTCGATGAACTTCGGTCGCTGGGCTGCCTTGATCGCTTGAGTGATGGCGGTAGCCAGTTCGCTGAAGTTCTGCTGTTGGGCTGGTGGCGCTGCTGTCGGCGTTGGTTCACCTGGCCCCTGATGTGGTGTATCGGCGATGGCCAACATGGGAGGAGGTGGTGATTCGTGACGGCTGAACCACTCGCCGACCTTCTCCTCAGCTGCCGCCGACACTTCTTCTTGATTCAATTCTTCTATTTCTTGATCTTCGTCTTCATCTTCTTCCAGGGCGGCGATCTTCGCTGCTGCCAGTTCTATTTTAAGACGAAGTAATTCTTCTTTTGCTTTTGTGATCTTCGCGGCTTTGCTCTTCGAATGCACAGATGAACCCCCCTTTACCCCTTTCTTGGATGGTTGTGGATGAGGCGGCTGTGACTTGCTATTCTTCCCTATCTTCTCTGTTCCAGGTGCCGTTGCTTTCGGACCTGGTGCTGTAGCTGACGGTGGCTCGATGGTAGTCACCGTCTCGGTGCTCGTAGTTCCCTCCGTTGTGGTGTTCTCCGAGGTAGACGTTTCCGTGGTTGTCCCGGATTCGGCGGTCCCCTCGGTGTCTGATGGACCCTGAACGGAGGCGGCTTTACGGCTTCTTTCTTCTGACCTCTTAGTCGGCATCTTCAATTTTTCAATATCTTCACAGCGGAAAATTCAGGCACGCACTCTTCGAGACCACCCTCGTGTTCCACTTAAGGTTTTCTTCAATGTTGACTTCAAATCCGGCTCCGATAGGACCAAAAATGTACACAACCCAAAGCCAATTCCGTCGATGAGATTTTTTCTGCTCTTCACCACGACTTCGCCGCAATGGGTGTGTACTTTGGGGTTTGCTGGGATTGTGGATGTCGCTGCGGTGCTGGTCTTAAGCGGAACACTTATTATGGGCAGCCTCGAAGAGTACTTGAATTTTCCAGAATTAAAGAGAGATTTTTTCATGTATCTTCATTTATTCCTTGTGAAGAGGAGAGAGCACTTCTCGCTTGACTTTCTACTTGCCGACTGAGGTGTCGAGTCAATTTACAGCGGTTTTTTATACTCTTAATCCAATTAATTCGAATTTTCTAATTGGCCGATCGAACTCTCGCGGCTCGTTAGTGACACCGCGGCTTAACGACTTTTCGCGGATATACCCTAATGGTCGATCGGTCAATCTTACAATTATGTGTTTATTTTCTATTTACAATGATTTATATACCGTATTATGTATTCTAATAGGTAGTAGAAATAAGGTGACACGAAATAGGATACAATTTACACTTATAGATCGGTAAACAATGACGATTTCTTCGTCGCAAACTTATAACTATTACACACGATTATTCCTATAGTTTTAGTTAAATCAGTTTAATTATATACACTATTACTTATGTACTAACAAAATAAGCTTATATACTAGTTGTTCTGCACAGAAAGTGATGTGTTCATCTTAGACCGGGGTTTTAGGGACAGTATTAGTTTATTAGAGGGATGTGGCTTTAGAGCATGTATGCCAGAATCTCTTTTAGAACTCAGAGCAATAAACCAAAATTGCTCTGAGTTTTAGAAGGTGAACACCAATTAACTACAGCTCAAGCTAAACGTAACCGCTGCGTTACTATTTGTCGATGGGTGGTAGAGGCTATAAATGGTAATTTAAAAAGAGATTTTAAACTCTTCAGACAAGAATACTTCCATAGGTCTCTGCCACACATGATGCAGACATTCCAAATAGCAGCGGCTGTCCTTAACAAGTTTGGTGTTCGCTTTCATGACATCATTTAAATGCGAATGAAATCTTGGAAATTATAAGAGAAAGCATGGCTTTAAATAATAACCTGGCAGACATGGTCCAGTCCATAAATATGAACAGAAGGTTATCCCAATTTGAAAACATTACAGCGGATGAAAATAATATATACTTCCCAACCCTGGAATATAGGGATATAATTTTGTTTGCCTTGGGAACGTACCAAATAAGACAAGCACGCTCATAATTATTATGGCGAGCATGTACGTTTCCATGGAGGCTACAGAATTGAAGTGTGTAGTGAACACATTGATCCTACTCGATAGAGGCAAAATAAAGACATACAGAGCTCTTCGTTGAGAACAGTCGTGTCTACAGATATAAAAATAAACAAATAAAATTATTAACTGAATCGTGACCTTGTTTCTACCATTCTGTGTCAAATGCGAAGTGCAAAAATTGTGTAAAGTGAATTTGTTGTAATGATATGTAACTAGAGGAGACATTATCCCAGTACGATGGAAGGCAGTCCCTTCAATAGGGGTAACAGGACCACCCGCACGCCCCCTCCGACTCCCGCACCGGCACCTCGCCCAAATGTCCATGAAATGGAGGTTGTCTCAACCCCAGAGATACAGAGCTGGATGACATTGATGTTGAATTGATTGAGCAGTGCCTAAATGAAGTATGTACTATCGCTTCAGAGGGTAAGCTGAACTCTGAGCAGAAGTTGCGTGTTAGCACATTGTGCCGTAGAGTGGGAAGTAGTACCTCGCAAATGACCTATCTCGGAATCTACATGACCTAAAACAGACCATTGTAGAATCTTCCAAGCAAGCATCTGGAACATCATTCGCCGATATGGTAAAGAAGGGTACCAATAACTATATACCAAAAGCGAGCTTCAGTTCGGTGGCGATTTATCCCAACGATAAAGCAAAAACAAGTGAAGATACCAAGTCGCTGGTCCAAAAAATTATCTGCCCTGAGTAATTGAAGTTGCAGGTAAGAGGGCTGCGCAAAACGAAAAATGGTGGCGTTATCATCAGCACAGATACAAAGGGAGACATCGAAAAATTGAAGAGATCAGCCCAGATAACAAATTCAGGCCTTACCATTGATGACCAGCATAAAAGAAAGCCGAAAGGGATAGTGATCGGGGTGCCAACTGCTATGCAAGAAAAGGAAGTTTTTTTTTTTCTGTTTGTACCACCAGAACTTAGGAGATCAACTGCAGGATTATAGCCTTGAAGCTTTCCTGTCTTCAATCAGGCGAAGCCATAAGTCGGGTAAGAAGGATGCAGAGACCTGTAATTACTTGATTGAAATGCCTGCAAACATCCGGAAAGCCCTGATCACACAAGAAAGGGTATTTCCCACACAGCATGATTTATTAATGTGATATTACCGTAATATTACACACTAGGATTGGGAATAATACAGAAATATTGCCGAAATACTGTTATGTCCGCCTAGGACATGAATTTGAAATATTACAAAAAACGTTTCCGAAATATTTCGTAAAGTAATTTAGAAATATACGGAGAATATTTCATAATATTTTTAATGAGAACATGAATTCTTGTTGAAATATTTATGAAATATTTACTTAATAATGAATATAATATTGCTGAAATTTAGCAACGTTTCAAGAAATATTTGTGAAATATTTCATCAAAAATACCGACCAATAGTTCGTGTAATTTTTTGGAAATGTTTCGTGCAAGATTAAACATAGTTAACAATACTTTGCGAGATGTTCCAACGATATTTTCGAAATATTTGTCAAATACTTCTTGTAATATTAAGAAAATATTTCTAAAAGATTTTTATTAGTATTGTTGAAATATTGATAAAATATTACTAATAATATTGCCGCAATATTAATGAAAGATTTGTTGTAAAATTAAAACCAAGCTCGACATGTTTACTGAAATATTCCTGAAATATTTTTAAAATATTACTATCAATATTACTCGTAATCTTCCATAAATATTTTTCAAATAATTTATATAATATTTTCATGGAGCTCAAAAAAAAGTTTGTGAAATGTCACAACAATATTTACTAACCATTCCTTTGTAACATTTCTGATAATATTGTGCAAATCATTCAAAATGTTTCTTTGTAATATTCCAGGTAATATTGCCTGAATGTTACTAAATATTTCTTTGTAATATTTCAGGTGATATCGCCTAAATGTTATTAAATATTTCGTAGTAATATTTCAGGTAATATAGCCTAAATATTAGGTCGTTACATATGAAATTGCCGTTTTTGTTGGAGAAATTGTATGAAATTCAATTTTCAGTACTAACATTTTTGCATTTTTTTAGGAATGACAAATCCAAATTTTATGTTTTTTTTTGTGTATGATTGAGATAACATTAAGCTAACAAACAGCAACTTTTATTACATTTTTGAAAAGTGACAGCTGTTAAGTAATACGAAATTTATCATCAAAATGGATAGCATTTAGGAAGTACTGTTGAAGATCGAATTAATTTATCAAGCGGCCAATAAAAACAAAATTTAATACAGAGTTGTAAAATATTGAAATCAACTTTCAAACAAAATATAAATAATGGAAATAGCTATTAAATTACAGGAATAACGAACTCATAAATTTGTAAGAAAATTTCGGCAATGTCATAGGTAAATATTATATCTAGAGTCTATAGAGGCTATATATCTCTATAGAGGCTGGATAGCAGCTACAGCAATGTCCAAAGCTACAGTAGCAGCAGTAGCAGGAGAGCAGCTGCAGCAGAGCAACAACAGTGCAATAAGAGTCCAGTAGCTAAGCTGAGTAGAGAGGTGCTAACGTAAGTAATGTCGCCTCTGCGGGTGCTTACTTAGCGAGAAGCACACCATCTGAGAGCCGGGCCAACGACGCTTTGGAGTTGCATTATCATACTATCATATTAAAAGCAAAGCAAAAGAGCTTTGCATTCCTAACCGAAGTTTCCGGACGGCCACAACTTAGGCTTTGATCTTACAACGATAAACAAACTATCAAGTTATCACAGCGTTTTCAAGAACGTGAAAAAAAAGTAAACTATTTGAATGTGTATTTATGGAAAAATTTAAAGTTATTCGTCATCTTCTGAAGAAATAGGTAGAGGCGGAGGGAGCATTGGTGTGCCCAATTTTCGTTTAGATGAGTTCGGACTGAAACATAACAAGCAAGAACATATAAGGAAGATTAGCATTAATTGTTGTATGTATAAAATTATTAAAATTTATATTTTTAATCTTAATATGAAAATTTACTAAAATAAATGTAAATAATTTGAATTTTTCAAATTTAAATATGGTAATTTAATATATAAGTATGAACGAAAAAAGATCAATATTATATTGATATATTTCAATTAGTGCGAGCGAAACTTTATATAGTTATAATACATACATATACACATGCGAAACGTGTATTTTGAATGCGTAGTGCTAAACCAACAAGCACCAAATACCAAAACCATAAACAAAGCATTCAAAATGCCCGTTTCACCTAATAGTAAATTATGCAACAAGGAGCAAAAGTAGAAGATTTTTCCCGCGAGTGAGTTTACTGCCCGAACGAGAATATTTTTCTAGAGCACCCTCTAGAAAAATATTCTCGTTCTCGTTTACTGCTCGAGCGAAGCGAAGGCAGTAAGCACCCGAGGGAAAAATATTGTCGTAAGGGCAATATAATCACCAAAGGGAAAAATCTACATTTGCCTCGTGTTGCATATGGGTGCAGAACGGGTATAAGTACCCATCAATTTCGAACTGTATTTTATACCACAAGAGCCGAATTGGAGCAATATTACGCGAACGTAACCTGCAATCATTCACTGCGATATTTGCCCAATCATTACTAGAAATATGTATGAAATATTTCGGCTTCGTTTCAAGAACTATTAAGTATTAGTTCCTGAATCTAAATAGAAATATTGGTGCAATATTATGCGAACGAAACCTGCAATGATTCACTGCAATATTAGCGCAATGGATTGCCCAATCATTACTAGAAATATGTATGTGAATATTTCGGTTTCGTTTCAAGAACTATTAAGTGTTAGTACCTGAATCTAAATTGCAATATTGGAGCAATATTACGGGAACGAAACCTGCAATCATTCACTGCGATATTTGCACAATGTGTTGCCCAATTATTTCCTGAAATATGTCCGGAATAATTCAGCAACGGTTCATGTATTATTACTGTTACTTCCTGAATCTCACTTGAAATATTCGAGCAATATCACGTGAACGAAACCTGCAATGGTTCACTGCGATATTTGCGCAATGTATTGCTCAATCATTACTAGAAATATTTATGAAATATTTCGGGTTCGTTTCAAGAACTATTAAGTATTAGTTCCTGAATCTAAATAGAAATATTGGTGCAATATTACGCGAACGAAACCGGCAATGATTCACTGCGATATTTGCGCAATGTATTGCTCAATCATTACTAGAAATATTTATGAAATATTTCGGCTTCGTTTCAAGAACTATTAGGTATTAATTCCTGAATCTAAATTGAAATATTTGGGCAATATTACGCAAACGAAACGTGAAATGATACAATGCTATATTTGCGCAATGTATTGCCCAATCATTACTAGAAATATGTATGAAATATTTCCGGTTCGTTTCAAGAACTATTAAGTATTAGTACGTGAATCTAAATTGAAATATTGGTGCAATATTACGCGAACGAAACCTGCAATGGTTCACTGCGATATTTGCGCAATGCATTGCCCAATCATTACTAGAAATACTTATGAAATATTTTTGATTCGTTTCAGGAACTATTAAGTATTAGTTCCTGAATCTAAATTGAAGTATTGGTGCAATATTACGCAAACGAAACCTGCAATGATTCACTGCGATATTTGCGCAATGGATTGCCCAATCATTACTAGAAATATTTATGAAATATTTCGGGTTCGTTTCAAGAACTATTAAGTATTAGTTCCTGAATCTAAATTGAAATATTGGTGCAATATTACGCGAACGAAACCTGCAATGATTCACTGCGATATTAGCGCAATGTATTGCCCAATCATTACTAGAAATATTTATGAAATATTTCAGGTTCGTTTCAAGAACTATTAAATATTAGTACCTGAATCTAAATTGCAGTATTGGAGCAATATTACGGGAACGAAACCTGCAATCATTCACTGCGATACTTGCACATTGTGCTGCCTAATTATTTCTTGAAATATGTCCGGAATTATTCAGCAACGGTTCATGTATTATTACTGTTACTACCTGAATCTCACTTGCAATATTCGAGCAATACCACGTGAACGAAACCTGCAATGATTCACTGCGATATTTTCGTAATGTATTGCCTAATCATTACTAGAAAAATAAAATTAAAAATTAAATAAAAATTATACTCACACACTATAAAATATTTTGTTGCAGCAAACAATTTCAATTTATCGATTTCGACATGATATTTTTATTTTTTGAAAATGAATTATATATCTGATATCCAGTATATATGTGTATATATATATATCTACATAATATATATATATATACAGTCCAATTAGTTAAGGCACTCACTGGAACAAAATCACAATACACAATTACGGAAGATATCTCAAAATATGCATTAAATTATTAACTATTCCTGTAAATACAAAAAATTTAATACGCACTATACACACGCATTGAAAATAAAAAGAATGATAATGTGTGGTTATGCACGTGGTGCTGCAACTGTAGCTTTATACGTTTTAAACATTTATGTAAAATCTAAATGTAAAAATACATTGTTAAAGAATAATTTGATCTTACCTTCAACGATATTTCGCAGCAATGCAAATAGATTGCGAAGAAACTGTTTTTATCACAGCCGATGAAAAATATTCGAGGACCGTTATCTGTCATGTGTGTAGCATGATGCAATATGGCCGATTCCCATAATCCCATGCGTCCGTCGACTACTACAAATAGAAGACAATCAGAAAGAAGAGGTGCCAACACAACGGGAAAGAAGAGATGCCAACACAACGGCTTATACATTCGTTTCACGAACTCGGCGATCATCATATACAAAACCTTTTACAAATAGCGCGGAAATTAAAATTAGATATCAAAGAAAATGTTTTCATGGTTATAATTATTGTTTATTATTTTTAGATATAATTAACTATAAAGAGCAGTATCCAATGTTGTCATTGCACAAATATCTCAGCTAATCATTGCAGGTTTCGTTTGCGTAATATTGCTCCAATATTGCAATTTAGATTCAGGTACTAATACTTAATAGTTCTTGAAACGAACCAAAAATATTTCATAAATATTTCTAGTAATGATTGGGAAATACATTGCGCAAATATCGCAGTGAACCATTGCAGGTTTCGTTCACGTGATATTGCTCGAATATTTCAAGTGAGATTCAGGAAGTAACAGTAATAATACATGAACCGTTGCTGAATTATTCCGGACATATTTCAGGAAATAATTGGGCAACACATTGTGCAAATATCGCAGTGAATGATTGCAGGTTTCGTTCCCGTAATATTGCTCCAATATTGCAATTTAGATTCAGGTACTAACACTTAATAGTTCTTGAAACGAAACCGAAATATTCACATACATATTTCTAGTAATGATTGGGCAATCCATTGCGCTAATATTGCAGTGAATCATTGCAGGTTTCGATCGCGTAATATTGCACCAATATTTCAATTTAGATTCAGGAACTAATACTTAATAGTTCTTGAAACGAAGCCGAAATATTTCATAAATATTTCTAGTAATGATTGGGCAATACATTGCGCAAATATCGCAGTGAATCATTGCAGGTTTCGTTCGTGTAATATTGCACCAATATTTCTATTTAGATTCAGGAACTAATACTTAATAGTTCTTGAAACGAAGCCGAAATATTTCATACATATTTCTAGTAGTGATTGAGGAATTCATTGCGCAAATATCGCAGTGAATCATTTCACGTTTCTTTTGAGTAATATTGCCCAAATATTTCAATTTAGATTCAGGAACTAATACTTAATAGTTCTTGAAACGAAGCGGAAATATTTCATAAATACTTCCAGTAATTATTGGGCAATACATTGCGCAAATATCAGAGTGAATCATTTCACGTTTCGTTAGCGTAATATTGCTCAAATATTTCAATTTAGATTCAGGAACTAACAGTTAATAATACATGAAACGTTGTTGAATTATTTCAGCCATATTTGAAGAAATAATTGGGCAATATATTGCGCAAATATCACAGTGAATCATTTCACGTTTCGTTCGCGTAATATTGGCCCAAAAATTCAAATGGGATTCAGGAACTAACAGTTAATAATACTTGAAACGTTGCAGAATTATTTCAGACATATTTGAAGAAATAATTGGGCAATATATTGCGCAAATATCACAGTGAATCATTTCACGTTTCGTTTGCGTAATATTGTATTTATATTTCATTATGGATTCTGAAATAATATTTTCAATATTTGAGGAAATAATTCTAGAATATTGCTGAAACGTATCAAGTAATTAGCCAACAAAATGTTTGGAAAATATTTCTAAAAAATATTCGTATAAATATCTCAGTAATATTGCTGCATAATTTCAACAATTTTTATGTTAATATTTTTATAAATATTTTTGTAATGTTTGCTAAATATTGTATGGAATATTTCATGAAATATTAAAGTATTATAACGTGCAATATAACTTGAAATATCAAGTAAATATTTCTTCAATATTTCTTGTACATTTGCAGAATTTTTTTTTAAAACATTTCATGTTGTATTGATGTTATATTAATGAAACATTTAATGTAATAATCATTTGTAATAATTCCAGAAATATTTCTATGGATTATTTCATGCTGTGTGGGTTGTAAACTGGTCATCTTGTCCCATTAGAGATTTTACGCTGGTTACAAGAGCGTCCGACTGCCCTGCAAGAATAATCGCTGAAAGAAGGTACATCAACTCAATTGATTATGAAGGCGCCTAAGAGCGTCGTTTACGAAGGTATTAACTGACCTTTCTTTGTTTCTTATAGTCTTTAATTAATTTCAGTTCTATAATCTCTAAACAATGATCCAGAATATATTAAATGACCTAGATAACTTCTCTGTATCAGAGTCTAGGACGTGTTAGGCAGAAGAGTGCAAAAAATATCTGACCTCGTACAGTAACCCATTAACCATAATCACACAAAACATACGTAGCATATTTAAGAATTTTGATAATTTTCTAACATTACAACATAGAATAAATATGAACCCTGATGTCATTGTACTAACGGAATGTAGGCTTGCTTTACCATATGACATAGCACTAATGCCGGGATATAATATATACAGAAGTAATACAACATACAACCAGCAGTGCTATTCTCTAAGGACCACAGCGTTGCGCGCAGCGCTGCGCTCGTCGACGAGCTCGCAAAATGCTGCTTTGGATTTATATTTTATTTTATTTTAATTTTGATTTTAATTTAGATTTAGATTTAGATTTAGATTTAGATTTAGATTTAGATTTAGATTTAGATTTAGATTTAGATTTAGATTTAGATTTAGATTTAGATTTAGATTTAGATTTAGATTTAGATTTAGATTTAGATTTAGATTTAGATTTAGATTTAGATTTAGATTTAGATTTAGATTTAGATTTAGATTTAGATTTAGATTTAGATTTAGATTTAGAAAATCTTTAGATTTAGATTTAGATTTATTTTTAGATCAGATCAAATCTAAATCTAAATCTAAATCTAAATCTAAATCTAAATCTAAATCTAAATCTAAATCTAAATCTAAATCTAAATCTAAATCTAAATCTAAATCTAAATCTAAATCTAAATCTAAATCTAAATCTAAATCTAAATCTAAATCTAAATCTAAATCTAAATCTAAATCTAAATCTAAATCTAAATCTAAATCTAAATCTAAATCTAATTCTAAATCTAAATCTAAATCTAAATCTAAATCTAAATCTAAATCTAAATCTAAATCTAAATCTAAATCTAAATCTAAATCTAAATCTAAATCTAAATCTAAATCTAAATCTAAATCTAAATCTAAATCTAAATCTAAATCTAAATCTAAATCTAAATCTAAATCTAAATCTAAATCTAAATCTAAATCTAAATCTAAATCTAAATCTAAATCTAAATCTAAATCTAAATCTAAATCTAAATCTAAATCTAAATCTAAATCTAAATCTAAATCTAAATCTAAATCTAAATCTAAATCTAAATCTAAATCTAAATCTAAATCTAAATCTAAATCTAAATCTAAATCTAAATCTAAATCTAAATCTAAATCTAAATCTAAATCTAAATCTTAATCTAAATCAAAATCAAAATCAAAATCAAAATCAAAATCATAAATTAAAATCAAAATTAATATAAAATAAAATATAAATCCAAAGCAGCATTTTGCGAGCTCGTCGACGAGCGCAACGCTGCGCGCAAGGCTGTGTCCTTAGAGAATAGCACTGCAGAACGATGGGGTAGTAGTTTATACAAAAAGTAGTATTAACGCAGTTATCGAGGAACCCGACATGCAAGACTGTAACAGGTTATTAATAAGAATAGGGTCAGAAATGGCAATACTAGCAACATATAGACCCCCCTGCTTTACAGATAAGTATAAGTTTATTGAATCATTAACCCTTAAAAGAGCAATTTAACTATTTTTTGTGAAATAAATATATGTTGTTATTATTTAACCCATAAAACACAGAAAAAATGCAAAAAATCTAAATTATAAAAATGTGACAGTTTTACAAAACGACATTGTGTTGTTTAAAACCAACATTGCGTGCTTATCTGAGATCACGAAGTACTAGACCAGAGGTTCCCAAACTTATTTTGTCTACTTTGAGACACACTTTGAGACTAAATTAATTTTTAGCGCCCCCATTTTTTCACCTACTTAAAAACCACTATAACTTCAAATTAAATTAATTGTTGTGAGCTATATTAGCGGAGATTAAACATTCATTCTAAAATAGACTTTTACTATAATCCGCAAGAGTTAACTTGAGACCTGAGCAAGTAGGTAGTACATAACGGCGCTCAGGTCTCAAGTTAACTCTTACGGGCTACACCTGCCAATGAGAATGATTATTGAAACGCAACTTTATACTATTCAGACAGTATCTTTTATTCAAAATAAAACAAACATAATCGATTCTTATATAAAAACTAATGTGAAGGATGAATCTGATGCTGTTTAATAAGTTTGTTGATATCAGGTTCCAATTTACTCAAGAACCGCCGCAAGTCGCCACGTTCGGTAACATGCAAACGATTTCTCTTTTTAGTAAGCAGCGTTGCCACAGCACTAATGAACTTGATTTTTATTTCCTCGTTTGTTGTCAATTCTATAAGTTCTTCTTCCAGCTGAGGTGAGATTGCTGTGTTGACATTTGAAAACGGATCTAACACCCAGCCTGGTATTTTCAAGTTCAAAATGTCCTGGTATCGTTCGGTGAAGTCAATGTGGAGGTTTTCCAAATGTTGGCAGTAGGCAAACAAATCGTCGTTGCAGGATACTGATAAATTCGGAAAATTGTGAAACTCACGTCTGCACATATTCTTTTTGTGTAGAAGCAGTTTGGCGACATTTTTTGTTTTAATTAAATTTAGTTCATCGCCTTGCAGTTGGAGATTCATGTCGTTGAACAATTTATACAGGTCTGTCATGTAAGCTATATCATTTTTTGATGTAATGAGCTTGTTGCTCAATTCTGTATCTTTAGTTTTCAAGAACTCTATCACAGACTCAAACTGGTTGTAAAATCGAGTCAGACAATTGCCTCTTGATAGCCAACGAACCTCAGTATGAAGCAACAAACGGTTGGAATCTTCGTCATTAGTAACACAAAGCTGATGAAATATTCTATCATTTAAAGAGCTGGTACGGATTTTATTGACTGCTTTGATGACATATTGCAGTGATTGAAATAGTCGTTCACTTAAGTTTCTAGCAACCAAATGTTGTCTCTGAATAACGCAATGTACAGCAAGTACATCTGGAATTTTATTTTTTAAGTACGCTATGAAGCCTTTATGGCACCGTGTCATAGCCGGAGCGCCATCCGTAGCAACTGATATAATATTTTTCAAGGGAATCTCTTTCTCATCACAAAACTTTTCCAATGTATTGAATATGGTTTCGCCTTTTGTATCGGTCTCTAAATTTCTAGCAAACAATAGTTCTTCACATATTTTCTCATGTTTAATAAACCTCACGTAAGACAGTGTCGGTGTAGGCAGTGGTTCGCCTAACCGAACGTGCGTTGAGAGCCAGCTGATATTGTGGTCAGCTGTGGGGTCACTGACCCGTATTTTATGTAGGTACTTCCTAATTTACTATGCCAGCTGGCTGAGTTCCTTGGACCGGCCAGGTCTGCTCTCAGACCTTCGTACCGTCGCCAAGGATCTGCTCTGAACTATTGGACCGGAATGGGGAACCGTAGCCAAGTAAAAGACAGAGCAAGGGTGAACTGTGTTTATTGATCAAAATTGGCCGTCTAATATATACAATATTCAGTTACAAGTAGTTACTATTTACACGAGCAATAATCTCCTTTCCACCAATCAGCCTTATATACTTATTTTATTTTATTTTATTTTATTTGGGGAGCTTACAGCTACATTCACTTAAACACAACATTTAGGTTAGTATACGCCAATTACAAGCTTCCACAGTTATATCAAGAAGTTATATAAAACAAAATTGTTAACAGCTGAGCGCAATAGGACAGGAATAAGATTGAGCCAATAGAAATATAATAATCTATACACTTTCAACAAAACACTTCGTTAGACAAGATCTGGCAGAATGTTTACCGGTATTAAAGAGATCCAGGTTACTGTCCGCATTCAATTGGTTAAATTCGCTAATAATTCTAGGCAGAAAGCTATTCACCCTAAAATTGGTGCGACACGGAGGCCTGCACAATAAGATATTCTTACGTAATCTTTTAACTGGCACTCTTAGCTTAATCCCAGAGAGAAGCCCAGGACAGTCGATCCCACCCTGAGCAACACTGAGAAGAAGAGTTACATCAGAGATTCTTCTTCTTTCGTGCAACGGTAGGATATGCAGTTTAATACAGCGCTGCTCATAGGTGAGGTCGGCTAGGTGGGACAGTTTGAATTTAAACCCCAAGTATCGTATAAATTTTCTCTGAATCATCTCGATCTCATTAGAATAGCAAGCGTAGCATGGGTTCCAGAAGAAGCATATTCCAGGTGACTTCGTACTGTTACGCCTGGGCCTTGTAGGGCAATATGCACACCAAGTGCTGTGTCAGCTCCTTTGTCGCTCGGACTAAGGATGAGCCTGCCATTTTGCATTCAGTCTCGTTCTGATCCTAAAACCCGACGGACGGCTGCCAAAGGGCTCCGCTAGCCTAAGTTTGACCTCGTTTTATATATATATATATTATCCAAGTCTATCCGAAAAATAAATCAAGTGTCAAACACCCAAAACCTTTTCTTAAAACCCCCTTCGCCGAGGCTCGTGTAACATTGGTGGCAGCGGTGGACATATTGCAGTGATTGAAATAGTCGTTCACTTAAGTTTCTAGCAACCAAATGTTGTCTCTGAATAACGCAATGTACAGCAAGTACATCTGGAATTTTATTTTTTAAGTACGCTATGAAGCCTTTATGGCACCGTGTCATAGCCGGAGCGCCATCCGTAGCAACTGATATAATATTTTTCAAGGGAATCTCTTTCTCATCACAAAACTTTTCCAATGTATTGAATATGGTTTCGCCTTTTGTATCGGTCTCTAAATTTCTAGCAAACAATAGTTCTTCACATATTTTCTCATGTTTAATAAACCTCACGTAAGACAGTGTCGGTGTAGGCAGTGGTTCGCCTAACCGAACGTGCGTTGAGAGCCAGCTGATATTGTGGTCAGCTGTGGGGTCACTGACCCGTATTTTATGTAGGTACTTCCTAATTTACTATGCCAGCTGGCTGAGTTCCTTGGACCGGCCAGGTCTGCTCTCAGACCTTCGTACCGTCGCCAAGGATCTGCTCTGAACTATTGGACCGGAATGGGGAACCGTAGCCAAGTAAAAGACAGAGCAAGGGTGAACTGTGTTTATTGATCAAAATTGGCCGTCTAATATATACAATATTCAGTTACAAGTAGTTACTATTTACACGAGCAATAATCTCCTTTCCACCAATCAGCCTTATATACTTATTTTATTTTATTTTATTTTATTTGGGGAGCTTACAGCTACATTCACTTAAACACAACATTTAGGTTAGTATACGCCAATTACAAGCTTCCACAGTTATATCAAGAAGTTATATAAAACAAAATTGTTAACAGCTGAGCGCAATAGGACAGGAATAAGATTGAGCCAATAGAAATATAATAATCTATACACTTTCAACAAAACACTTCGTTAGACAAGATCTGGCAGAATGTTTACCGGTATTAAAGAGATCCAGGTTACTGTCCGCATTCAATTGGTTAAATTCGCTAATAATTCTAGGCAGAAAGCTATTCACCCTAAAATTGGTGCGACACGGAGGCCTGCACAATAAGATATTCTTACGTAATCTTTTAACTGGCACTCTTAGCTTAATCCCAGAGAGAAGCCCAGGACAGTCGATCCCACCCTGAGCAACACTGAGAAGAAGAGTTACATCAGAGATTCTTCTTCTTTCGTGCAACGGTAGGATATGCAGTTTAATACAGCGCTGCTCATAGGTGAGGTCGGCTAGGTGGGACAGTTTGAATTTAAACCCCAAGTATCGTATAAATTTTCTCTGAATCATCTCGATCTCATTAGAATAGCAAGCGTAGCATGGGTTCCAGAAGAAGCATATTCCAGGTGACTTCGTACTGTTACGCCTGGGCCTTGTAGGGCAATATGCACACCAAGTGCTGTGTCAGCTCCTTTGTCGCTCGGACTAAGGATGAGCCTGCCATTTTGCATTCAGTCTCGTTCTGATCCTAAAACCCGACGGACGGCTGCCAAAGGGCTCCGCTAGCCTAAGTTTGACCTCGTTTTATATATATATATATTATCCAAGTCTATCCGAAAAATAAATCAAGTGTCAAACACCCAAAACCTTTTCTTAAAACCCCCTTCGCCGAGGCTCGTGTAACATTGGTGGCAGCGGTGGGATTGCGAAAAGGCGATCCCGGTACGTCTCCGTAACCCATCCAGTATCAGTGATAACCAGTGATAATCAGTGATAATCAGCAATAACCAGTTATACCAGTGACCAAGTGAAGTGATAGTGCTAACATCTCTGCCTACCCCTACTTTGTACGGTACAAAGTGCACCATCCTTCCGGAGAATCATTCAGCACCGAGCCACTCCCTGTGCCGTAAGAGGTACACTGTTCTTTTGTAGAACCAGCCCAGCACCGAGTGACCCCCTGTGCACTGAGAAACGTAACATTCTCCTACGAATTTTCTTCAACACCGAATCCTTACCAAAAGTACAAGTATCATCACGCCATAATAAGACTCGTTGCGCCGTGTTCAAGCTTCAGTTTGTATACGAATTCTCCGTAACGCGTTATCATATCCAAGCCGAACCGAGATGTTGTTTTGTCTTCTCGCCGCCCACACTATCCTGTAAGTCTTTGGTCATACATTGCTATCTTAAGTTACAATTTAACTAAGTGAGATTTTTTTATTATTGTGATTCTATTTGTACTATATTTTTTATACACAGTGTATTTTGTTACTGCATAAAATGTCGCAACCAAAAAGTGAAAATGCAAAGTCATCATCATCATCGTCCCCATCTGTCGATCTAAATGTGCTTATTAAATTTATCGGTACCTTCGATGGTGACCGTGAGAAGTTAAACCCTTTCTTAACCAACTGCAGAAATGCAATTAATTTAGCCACATCCACCCAACAAGAAATTATTTTTAAATATATTCTAAGCCGTCTTCAGGGCAGAGCTGAAGCGGCCTGTTCAATAAAAGAATTTGATGATTGGTCTGTATTGGAAAGCTTCCTTAAAACGCAGTTTGGTGAGAAAAAACATTATACACATTTACTCTCAGACTTACAAGAGTGCAAACAAGGTTCCTCTGAAACAGTTAACCAGTTTTCATTACGTGTAGAAACTTGTTTAGCTAAATTACTAACCGAAATTAACATATCCATACCCACAAAGAAAAAGGGTGAATTAAGTGGGCGCGTCGCCGCTATGGAAGACCTTGCCCTACACACATTCATGATAGGATTACATAGCAAATTATCCACTATAATTCGTTGTCGAAACCCAGAATCACTTAATGAAGCAATTAATATTGCTGTGGCTGAAGAGAAAATTTTTAATAATCTTTATAAATCCCAACAAGGTCAACGTAATAATTATGGTGAAAAACACCGTCCGTCATCGCAAAATCCGAGTTCACGTTTTGTTCAACATCAAAATGCACGTCCTTCAACCAAACAAGGAATTTTGTAAATAATTCCAACTTTAAAAATGATAGTAAACAAGAATCAAATTGCCGCTATTGTAAATCGACGGGGCATGTTTTAGAACAATGCCAAAAACGCGATTATAACAACCGACGATTTCAGGTTCATTTTACACAATCAAACCATGGTCCCGAAGAAGAAGGTCAAGTAGTTGAAACCGATCCAGAAAATAATGATTACTTGGCTTATACGGACAACAATTTAAACGCTTAAGGGACTCACGACGGTGTCACGTGAGACCCAAACCTATACTGCCTCCGATATCCGACACCCATCTTTCTTCTTCATCCCATGAGACCACACAGCAGGGTAACCAGTCCCAAACCGGAGGTCTTTCCAGTTTTTTCAAAATCCTTGAGACCACACAGCAGGGTAACCAGCCCCAAACCGGAGGTCTTGCCAGTTTTACCAAATCTCTTGAGACCACACAGCAGGGTAACCAGCCCCAAACCGGAGGTCTTGCCAGTTTTACCAAATCTCTTGAGACCACACAGCAGGGTAACCAGCCCCAAACCGGAGGCCATGGTCATTTCAGCGAGTTACCAAAAACTCAGGCTGAAAAATCCGATCCAATAACTTCTATAACTAGTATGCAAGTGCATGAAGTTACAACAAATCCTAGCAAACGACGATTACCACATATCCTAATCCAGACGCCTGTCTCCGAAATCCCCCTATGCTTACTTGTAGACTCGGGATCATCAGTTAGCCTTCTAAAACAAACGTGTTTACAACGACATCCTAAACTTATTAAGGAACCGATTAAACTAAAAGGGATTGACCCCGTTGAGGAAGCGACTTCAACCGTGGACCATTTCGTACTTAAATTAATCATAACAGACTCCAAACCCCAAAAATCTATATTCCATAAATTCCACGTAATAAAAGACATAGACTTACCCTATGATGGAATAGTAGGAAATGACTTCTTGAGCACTTTCAACTGTAGTATTGATTACACTTACGATATCCTAAAGACGGGTAAGATTCACCTGAAACTACATTTTGACGATCCTATCTATATTATTCCCCCAAGAACCGAAAGCATAATTGAATGTTCAGTGATGAACCCCGAATTAAAGGAAGGTGTTATCATAGACCAACATATTTCTGAAAATTTATTAATAGCCAACTGTATTGTCTCTGTGAAAGCAAATAATAGAGTCAATCTGTCCGTAATAAACGTATCGGACCAACCAATATCACTTAAATCTAACCTTAATTTAAGAATGTTTCCAGTTAAGTCTTTCAATCCCCAATCAATTAAAACCTTTTCCAATCTAAACGCGCTGCATAGTATTAATAAAGTAAATGCCGAAATTCCAAAAGACACGTACAAACGTACCAGAGAAGTTCTTAACCAACTACGCGTATCTCATTTAAATGCTGAAGAAAAGAATGCACTTTTCCAGATGTGTTCGGACTTTTCCGACATTTTCCACTTACCTGGGGAATACCTTAGTCATACAAATGCCTTGAGTCACGAAATAAAAACAACAACAGACACCCCCATCCATACGAAATCATATCGTTTCCCAGAAATCCATAAAGAAGAGGTTAAAAAACAAATAGGCCAAATGCTGGAACAAAATATTATTGAACCATCTGACTCTCCTTGGTCCTCCCCAATATGGGTGGTACCAAAAAAATTTGATGCATCAAATATCCAAAAGTGGCGCGTCGTTATTGGTTACCGGAAACTCAATGACATTACAGTAGGAGATACTTACCCACTCCCTCAAATTGCAGAAATTTTAGACCAATTAGGAAACAGCAAGTACTTCTCTACATTAGACCTAGCATCCGGGTTCCATCAAATCCCTTTGAATAAAGACGACAAATCCAAAACGGCTTTCAACGTCCCAGAGGGACACTTTCAGTTCAACCGGATGCCATTCGGATTAAAAAATGCTCCCGCAACATTTCAGAGACTGATGAACACAGCTCTGTCCGGGCTCCAAGGGATCCACTGCTTTGTATACCTGGATGACATTGTTTGCTACGCTCATGACGTAAACTCAGCCATAAAAAATCTAGCATCCACCTTTCAAAGGCTTAGGAAGTTCCACCTAAAACTTCAACCCGATAAGTGTGAGTTTCTGAGACGTGAAGTCGCCTATCTAGGTCACGTGATCACAGAAGAAGGGGTAAAACCCAATCCTGATAAAATCAAATCCGTAATCGAGTTCCCTATACCGAAAACCCAAAAAGATATTAAATCCTTCCTTGGGTTAGTTTCCTATTACAGGCGGTTTATTTCCGACTTCTCCAAAATAGCAAAACCCCTTACCGGCTTATTGAAAAAAGATGTGCCCTTCAATTGGGAGAACCAACAGCAATTAGCATTTGATAACCTAAAACATAAATTGACTACTGCTCCACTCTTAATCTATCCAAACTTTTCTCAGCCGTTCGTACTTACCTGTGATGCATCCAATCACGCTATAGGAGCTGTACTCTCGCAAGGTCATATAGGAAATGACAAACCTGTGGCTTATGCATCAAGAACACTTAATAAAAGTGAAGTTAATTATAGCACAACCGAAAAAGAACTACTAGCCGTCCTGTTTGGCTGCAAGACGTTTAGGCCATACCTCTATGGCCACAAATTCCAGATAGTTACTGATCACCGGCCACTCAGATGGCTTTTTAATCATAAAGACCCTAGTAGCAAACTCCAACGATGGCGATTAAAGCTGGAGGAATATGAATATGAAATCATTTACCGGAAGGGCAAATTAAATTCCGTAGCTGACGCTCTTTCTCGCTATCCGGTTAACCCCATTACATCCGATCCAGAGAACAACGAGCCAAATAATGACCTCGAAGACCTTGGGCCATTAGACTTTAGCCCTCATTCCAACGAATTGAATTTAGACTTCGAAGATCTTGCAATTCCCTCTCCTCTAGAAGTTGAAGAAATCCCTCACCAAGATACAATAACTGAACCATTTACATCAACCATCCCTTCCACAATCAACCCGTTCAATGAACCCGTGGAACCTAGAGAAAATTCCCCTAGTACTCCTATGGTCTCTCGCGAAACTTCTGATATCCGAATCGATGAACCAATGCCATCCACCAGCGCATATCGACCTGAAACATCTGACTTACCTTATGACTCTACGAGCAACTATGCTTCTTTCCTAAAATACAACCAGAATAATAAAGTAGTTAATACCCACCTGAAAGAATATAACGAAGACCTGATGAAGAGTCATTGTAAATATATCCTGATACCTACCTCTATAGATCTTGATGAGTCCGTCCCGTACATCTCCGAAGTCCTTGGTAATCTAGATAACCCAGATAACATACTAAATGCTGAAAAGGAACTACATACATTTCAAAAGATAACATTGAGAAACAGTGTTATTTACCTCGCATTTGTCAAAGTTCACCATTTTGACCAAACTTCTTACCCTGACCTTTTTCTTACACTGAAAAATATAAAAAATGACTTATTACAATCTGGCGATGTAAATGTATTGGCAATATCAGATTTCAAAAGCCCTTATGAGAAACTATCATTTGTAAAAATGTATAATATGCTGTCATTTGTATTTGATGGCAGTGGAATTAAGATTAATATATACCACAATAGCATAATGTATCCCTCATTAAGTGAAATTAAGAAAATATTAATAGAAAATCACGACTTACCTGTAGCAGGCCATCTAGGGTCACTCAGGATGTACAATAGAATCAAAGAGAAATACTATTGGAAATCCATGAGGAGGGATATAGAGAATTACGTTAAACAATGTTCTGCCTGTCAGGCGAATAAAGCACTAAGAAGAACTAACCAAGCGCCAATGCAGATTACCAGTACATCCACTTTACCATTTCAACGGGTAGCACTTGACGTCGTTGGGCCTCTTCCAGAATCCGGCACTGCCAAGTTAAAATATATTATGACGTTGCAAGACGATCTTACCAAGTATTCATGTGCATACCCCATGCGCAGCGTCTCCTCCGAAAAAACTACGGACTGCGTCGTGCACTTTATCTCATTGTTTGGTATCCCAAAGTCGATTCTAACAGACCAAGGCACTAATTTTACTGCAGACCTCTTCAAGAAGACTTGTGAGTTTTTGAAGATTAAGCAACTTTGGTCTACTCCATACCACCCACAAACCCAAGGTGCTCTTGAGAGAAGTCACTCTACTCTCAAAGAGTATCTAAAATCATTTGTTAATGAAAACCAAGATAATTGGTCGAAATACGTTTATACCGCTGTACTAACCTATAACACAGCCGTACATTGTACCACAAAATTTACACCTTATGAGTTGGTATTTGGTCGTAAACCATTCCTCCCAGATTCCATATATCATGAAGACTCTGAAACTACCTATCCTGAGTATCTTAAAATGCTACAGCACAAATTAATTCATTCAAGAAACAAAGCTGTCGAAAATATTGAGAGTTCCAAAGAAAGATCAAAAACTTATTATGATAAACACACACGAACTGTCGCTTATAAAGTCGGTGATTTTGTGTATTTGAAAAACCATCTGCGACTTAGGAAGGCCTTATCTCCTTTGTGGAAAGGACCTTATAAAGTGGTTAAAGTCCACAGTAATAATAATGTTACATTACTCATCAATCGCAGACATGTCAAACATCATTTTGATGAGATCAAGTTAGCGGATAACCGTAACTTAACTTTAGTTTAATTTTTTTATACTTTTAATACATATAGGTATTTTTATTTTTAGCACTCATTTGATTTCAGTTATATTTTTCTTTCAGTATAATGGCTGAAGCCAACACGGACTTTGTCCAACCCATGACATCGAGTCCTGGTATATATTTTGATTATATAGGTAAATTAAGGATAAGTAGAGGCTCTTTAAATGTACTATTACCTTTGGATGTTTCTCACATCGGCCCACAAATAGAGAATGTCAACTCGATTCTTGGTACAGTGAGATATATATGTCAACAGAGCGACAAGTCGAAGATTTTACCTGCCATAACACACTAACACCTCTAACAGTTAGATATAACGATATTAAGAAAGAGTTCGACAATCTTTCTCACTTACTCTCTCATCGTTTCAAGCGTGGAGCTTGGATTGGTGCTGTAGGTAATGTATTTAAAACACTTTTTGGTTCATTGGATGAAGACGATGGCTTAAAATTTGAAAATGCTATAACAACAATCCAATCCAATGAAAAACAAATAGCATCACTTATGAAACAAAACATTTTGGTTACGACATCATCTCTATCTAGTTATAATAAGACTATACAAACGCTCAAAATCAATGAGGAACATCTCGATGTAATGATCGACAAACTCTCGGCGATGTTGAAAAACAATACGATTACTTTGGACAAGCTAACATTTTTGTCTCACCTTAACAGTATTCTTAATACCCTTGAAAGCATATTATTAACATTATCATTTCAATTAGAAGATATCACAAACGCAATCATGTTTAGTAGCCAGAATATTATGCACCCATCTATAATTACACCATTGCAACTTTACCGAGAGCTTGGCGACAACTATAAGCATTTGCCCAATGAAGTGGAATTACCTGTTAAGTTAGAATTAGATTTAATCTATGTTATAATGAACATATCCAATGTAATTAGTTACTACTATAATAATAGAATAGTCTTTGTAATGCAGATTCCCCTAGTCTTGCCAAAAGACTATAACCTATTCCACAATATTCCGCTACCTATAGCACATAGTTCGGAAAGCCCTAACAGCTTTGCTACCATATTACCTAGTACCTAATACATATGTATGACCAAAGACAAACAACATTATTGTAACCTTGATAATTTAGAGCGGTGCAAATCAGTGAAACGCCAGACTTACATATGTGAAATTCAAAGTGTATTCAGTTCAAATTCAAACCCCAGTTGTGAAAGTGAACTTCTAACAGAAATAGTTAAAGAAATACCAGTGCAGTGCGAAACCAAACTACTACGTGGTAGTTTAGATATTTGGAAACCAATAGAAAACAATAGATGGATTTACATCCAATCTCAACCCAGTAAATTAACTATAGATTGTACTCATCAGAATTTATTCGAAACTACGATATTAGGTACAGGTATACTACAAATCCCTAATTATTGTACCGCTTATTGTAAAACAGCTAGATTGATTCCTTCAAATTACAATGTAATAAACACCACGCATGTGACAAATCCTTTGGGATTTAATTTAATAAACGACTCGTGTTGTAATTTATTAAAATTGAAAGCAACTGTACCAGATGTGCCTCATATTGTATTACGAAATGTAGACCTAGACGATTTGAGCAAAAGTCCAAAATTGATAAACCCTATTTTGAAAGACCTAGATAATATAATAGAACAACCACATATAATAAAATATGGGACCCACTACTCAGTGTCTTTTGTTGTAGTAGTATGTATATTGATATGTTATATAATGTATAAGTTAATTAGATTTACATTGCCTGGCCGCAGCCTAATCGGATATTTTCAAAAAACCATAATTACCCCTGAGGTTCAGCAGCCTGTTGAACTAGATGTAATAGAGACCCCAGCTTTACCTAGACTCAGAACTACAATGTAGGTGAATATTTAAATTTAAAAACCATCATAAACTTCGTCATTCCAACCCCGAAGTTTAGAGTTATTCGGGGGGTTGTTACGCCTGGGCCTTGTAGGGCAATATGCACACCAAGTGCTGTGTCAGCTCCTTTGTCGCTCGGACTAAGGATGAGCCTGCCATTTTGCATTCAGTCTCATTCTGATCCTAAAACCCGACGGACGGCTGCCAAAGGGCTCCGCTAGCCTAAGTTTGACCTCGTTTTATATATATATATATTATCCAAGTCTATCCGAAAAATAAATCAAGTGTCAAACACCCAAAACCTTTTTTTAAAACCCCCTTCGCCGAGGCTCGTGTAACAGTACATATGCGCAATAGAGAACTTTTACGGTTTTCATATTTCTGAAGTCCCTGGAGCAACGGATCAGGAAACCTAAAGCCCGAAAGGCTTTATTAACTAATTGGCTAACGTGCTGATTAAATAAAAGCTTGCTATCATGCACCACGCCCAAGTCTCTAGAGGAAGTCCTCCTCTCCAAGTTATGGTTTTTAACTGCGTAGTCGTATTCATAAACTTGACGCTTACGTGTAAAACTCATTGAAAAACATTTAGAAGCGTTTAAATCTAATTTATTTAAATAGCAGCATGAATCAAGACGTTGGAGGTCCTCCTGCATTAAATCGGCATCATCAACATTGTTAACCGTACGGAATATCTTCATATCATCGGCAAAGAGCAAAAAATTTGAATATTTGAAACAGGGCCCTATGTCATTAATAAAAATAACAAAGAGCAGGGGGCCTAACAAGGAACCCTGAGGAACTCCAGAGGGGATTTCAACCCATGACGAAGCATAACCACTCAACACCACTGCCTGGGACCTGTCTAGCAGATATGAAGAGAACCAGTTATGGAGTTTGCCGTGGATACCGATATCCAGAAGCTTATCAAGTAAGATTAAGTGATCTACACGATCAAAAGCTTTGCTGTAATCGGTGTAGACCACATCCACCTGATTACCACAGTCCATATTACTGGTTAGGTACTCATTGAATACCAACAGGTTGGTAACAACCGACCTGCCCCGCAAAAAACCATGCTGTTCAGGTATGAACACAGATTTCACTGCCTCATAAAGCTGATTAAAAACAAGACGTTCCAGAACTTTTGCAATTAAACATAATTTTGATATAGGCCTATAGTTTGTAACTGTGCTTCTAGTCCCACTTTTATGGATAGGAGAAACGAAAGCTGATTTACGTACAATTGTTATCTTACATCTATTATGTACAATTCTAACTAATTAGTTCCTCGATGAATCGCGTGGCGCTGTGCGGCTTCGCTACGTAAATAGTGGCAGTATAGGCTTTTTTTTTTTTAACGTGCGGAAATCCCATCGGATACCCCCCCGCCGGCCAGCGGGGGTGGTTATGTCGTGTCTCGACTAAAACCGCACGGTGTCCTCCCCAAGTGTCCGTTGCCGGGCACCCCGGGTAAGCCCTCGAAAGGATAACCCCAGGGTTGCCGGCGGGCTTTGGCCGCCACCGCGGCCTCGCCTGGTGGGGTCGGGTTTTATCCCGCTTCGGTGAGTTGGCAGGCGTGTGTAGGGCACACACGACACGCCTCCGCCACGGCCTGCTTCTGTAAGGACGGCGAGTCGGCCAACTGCCGTCCTCAGGCCCCGATCATGGAGGTCGGTAGTCCCGGGCGTAGATGAGTCTGCGGCGTCCTCGCCGCAGACTGCGAAACTCGGGGGGCAGGGTTCTCTCCCGCTCCCTCTCCGCCGTCTCTTTCGCGCGCATTACCTGCTCGCAGAAAGAGGCGACGGCGTGCCACTTGCTCCCGTCGGAGACCACGGCCCTCACCATGGTCTCCAACGAGAGAACGTCCACGCCCAGGACCGCAACGAGATCCCGGCGTTGACTCGCCCACGCAGGGCACTCCACCAGCGTGTGGAGCGCCGTGTCTTCGCCAGGATCCTCGCAGTGCTGGCACTGCGGCGTTGTCTCCCGGTGGATGCGATACTTACCGTAGCACCCGTGTCCGGTAACCATCTGGCACATCCGGTAGGAGAGGTCCCCATGGTCCCTCTCCAACCACTCCTTCATGATCGGTCTCACCGCCGCAATGGTGGATTCCCCCCACCTTGGGTGCTCAAGTCGCACCCTCCATGTCTCCATGAGTTCCTGGCGGAGCAGGGACCGCTGAGCCCTGATTTCTCGGGGCTCCGGCCTATGGCCCCGCTCCAGCGCCTCCTTGCGCCACTGGTACAGCAGCGCAAGGGCTCTCGCTTCCAGGTCCCATGGAGGGGTCCCGGCTAGGTGACATGCCGCCTCGACGGAGATCGTGCGATACCCCCTGATGACTCTGACGGCCATCGCTTTTAACGGGCTGTTTAATACAGCCACGTTGCGGGCCGCCAGAGTCTCCACCCATACTGGGGCCCCGTACAGGGCCATGCTTCGCACGATCCCCAGGTACAGTCTCCTAGTGGGGGCGTTGGGTCCCTTAACGTTGGGCATCAGCCGCGATAGCGCGGCCGCAGCCCCCCTCAGTTTTGGAACCAGACTTCGGAGATGAGGTCCGAAGTCCCATCGGCTATCGAGTACGAGCCCAAGGTACTTCATCGTGGGCTCGATGCCGATGCTTACGCCCCCTACGGTTATGCTGGTTCCCGCAGGTGGCCCCCTCCGAGGCCCGTGGAAACACATAGCCTCGGATTTGTGGAGAGCCACCTCGAGTCCCAGCCGCCGTATTCGACCCACGACTTGAGCAACCCCTGCCGTGGCCTTTAGTGCCGCGCTACGGTGCGTTGCTCCCCGCGCCATAACGAGGGTGTCGTCAGCATAACACGTTATGCTGACACCCTCGAGCAACGAACCGCGCAGCACCCAGTCGTATCCGATGTTCCACAGAAGTGGCCCTAGGACCGACCCCTGTGGAACACCGCACGACACTTCTCGCCGCCCTGGCCCTAGCCAGCTCGGGTAAACTATGGCCCTCTCGGATAGGTATGCCTCGACAATGCGGCGGAGGTAAGGAGGCACTCCGTGATACGCGAGCGCCTCCCTAACGCAGCTCCAGGGTAGGGTGTTGAAGGCGTTGGCGATGTCGAGAGACACCGCCACCACCACCCCACCCCGCGAGACTACTTCCTCCGTCAGGCGCCTAACGCGCATGATCGCTTCCACGGTGGAGCGCCCCCGGCGGAAACCGAACTGGTTGTCCGCCAGATCTGGCCCCACGTTCGTGAGATGCTCGACGAGGCGCTCTGCAATAATCCGCTCAAAGAGCTTGCACACCTCGTCGAGCAACACGATCGGCCGGTAACCGGATGGCTGGTCCGCCGGCCGCCCCGCCTTCCGGATAAGGACCAGTTTCCCCGTCTTCCAAGCCTTTGGAAACTGGCCCCTTTCGAGGCATACGCTAAAGAGCACCACCAGTCGAGGCCCTAGTTCCTCCAGAGCCAGGACCCATGCTCGGCCTGGAATGCCGTCGGGTCCGGGGGCAGTGCATTTCCGGGCTTTAAGCCGGAGCACTGCTACCCCCAGTTCACTCTCCCTGACTTCGGGCACATCGTTCTCGCTATTATCAGCGTCAGGCGCCTGAGGCGGAGCCATACGCGAAGGGACATGCTCCTCCGCTCTCGCTGGGAACAAGGAGCCCAGTATCCCCTCCAGCCGCTCCGGCTGGAGGCTCTGGGTCAGTAGGGGCGCCCTTGGGCGGATTTTGCCCCTGACCGCAAGGTAAGGACGCCCCCATGGGTTCTGCTCCAGAGACTCCAGCAGCTCTTCGCGGGCCCGCCGTTTGGCCTGCTTTATGGCTTCCTGGAGGGTCCTCTTGGCCCCCTTGTACGCCTCATACAGCTCCGCCTCTCGGGCTGCCGCATCGTCTGGGCGGCGACGCCTCCGGCGAAACCTGGTGTACTGGCGGCGAGCGGTCACGCACGCTGCTCGCAGCTGTGCGATCTCCGCTGACCACCAGTACACCTGTTTCTTTGCCGGGCCGGGCTTAACCCTAGGCATCGCCGCATCGCAGATATGCGACATGGCTCTCCTGAACCATTCCGCCTCTGCGTCGACATCGGCAGGCCTGGCCAGTGACGGAATCCAGGCCTGCACTATTGATGCCTCCAGGAGATTCAGGCGTCTGAGCGCCCAACGTGGATCCGGGGGATTCGCGATGGTCGGCGGCAGGTTAGTTGGAGGGGAGACGTTGAACCGAATATATTTATGGTCGGAATCCGTCTCCTCCTCCTCCACCACGCGCCAACCCTGGACGCGGCGGGCAAGAGCAGGGGTCGCGAATGCGACATCCACGACCGAACTGAGCCCCCGCCGCTCCCAGGTGGCGACACTCCCCCGGTTGAGGACCTCTAGACCACGGGTGTTGGCCCAGTCCTCCAGTACTCGCCCCTTGTCATTGGTTTCCCGGGAGCCCCAGGCCTGAGACCAGGAGTTGAAGTCTCCCAGGACCAAGACAGGATGAGGACGGCACGCAGCGAGAACAATGTCCAGTTCAGCGAGCCTTAGCTCAAGCTCGTACTGGTCAAGGCTTGGCGAGAAGTAGACGGCCACGACAGCCAAGCCCTCATAGTCCGCCGCGACACAGCCTCTGCACCTTGCAATGAGTGCAAGGCGCGAGGTGTCCGCGGCGGACCCCCCGAAGACGGTCGCTACGCCGTCCAGGTCCACCGGGCTTCCGGGGTGGACCCAGTACGGCTCAGCGACCACGACCACATTAATAGACCACTCCACGATGCTCTGGTACAGAAGATCCTGAGCACCGGTGCAGTGGTTTATGTTCGCCTGCAGGATGCGGATTGGTGTGTCCATTAATGGACGTCCATCTCCGCATCCCGCCGGGAATGTGGCCGCTCTTGAGCGGCACCCCCGCTACCCGTTGCGGACGAACGGGGCTTTGGCCTCGAGGCGGCGCAGGTTCTGCTGTCCGCCCGGTGCTCCGCCGCTTTGCCCTCCGCTACGCATTTGTAGCAGCGCGGCGGAGCATCACAAGCACTGGCCTTGTGCCCGGGCTGACTGCAGCGGAAGCACTGATCCCCCACGGTGTCTCCCGCTGTGCACTGCACTCCCACATGCCCCACGGCCAGGCACCTGAAGCACCTGGTCTCGCGGGGCTGCAGGAGTTGCACCCGCGCCTTTAGGAAGCCCCCAACGAGGAGGCTCCGTTCGTCCGCAATTTTCTGCGCCGCTGCGACGGGGCAGTTGACGACTGCCGTGCCGTGACCGGTGGAGCTGAAGCGGATTTCTCCAGCTCTCACC
The DNA here is from genome assembly GCA_946251805.1 of Cybosia mesomella. NCBI lineage: Eukaryota > Metazoa > Arthropoda > Insecta > Lepidoptera > Erebidae > Cybosia > Cybosia mesomella. The sequence goes on along the minus strand of OX276390.1, from coordinate 17,757,346 downwards.
TGATCACGGGGGCAGCCGCCCGCCTCCACGACGGCGGAGATGACTTCCTCCGTCGTGGCCGCGTCATCCAGACCCGAAATGCGCAAACCTGCGCATTTGTTGGGTCTGGTGACGCGGACGGCTTCGGTATCCAGCGACTCCCTCAGCTTGGCCGCTAGGGCGTCGGCTTTGGGGCCGCTGGTGGCACCGGAGACCTCGAGGAGGCGAGCTCCGGTGCGAGTTGTTTTGCACCGGAGCCCCCCCTCTATCTCGAGGTCCTTGAGGTCCACTGAGGCTTTAACCTGCCTCAGGACCTGGGCGTACCCCACGCCCTTCTCCACACCCTCCGTCGTCACCGTCAGGACGACGGCAGTGGACCGTGGGGCGCGGAGCCTCTTCGGCGCCTTCGCCGCAGCAGCTTTTGCCGCCTTCATAGCCGCCTTTTTGGCGGCTTTTTTCGCCTTTTTGGCGGCTCCCGCTACCACCCATTCCTCCCCTCTGGAGGGACGCTCGGGTGCAGCGGGAGTGGCGGGTATGGCGGGGGTGGGGGTGCCGCGCTTTTTCCCCTTCCCTTGTGGCGTTGGGGCCACTGGGGTGACGGGGCCGGGCTTACCACCGGCAGCAGCTGCAAAAGACGCAGGCCGTGCCAGTGGGGGACGGTAAGCCCGGTCCTCCAGAACACCAAGCCGCCTCTCGATAGCCGCCAAGACCTGCACCACACTAGGCTCTGGCGGCGGATTGGGCGCCGGCCTAGGCGCTGATTTTGGCGCCGGCTTAGGTGCCGACTTTGGCGCCGGCTTTGGTGCCGAATTTGGCGCCGACGTTGACGTAGGCGCCCCCCCTGGCGGCGCAAGAGCCCTCGGGTGGTCCGCCACCTCCTGGGCTCTTGGGGCCTTCTGGGCCTCCGGGGATCCCCTGACCATCTGGGTCAGTTCCCTGACCTCCTCCCGGAGGACCCGCTGTTGCTCCAAGGAGTTGGCCAGCTCAGTTTCCAGGCTTGTGACCCGGACTCTGAGCTTCACCTCCTCCTCGGAGACGCTCCTACCAAGGAGCTCCTCCAGCGCTGTCCTAGCGACGGCGACGTTTTCCGCCACCGTCTTCTTCTTGCCCGACACATTTTTGGACCCTTTAATGGAGTCCGTTATGCGGGCAAGTGCTGCGAGGAGTTCCCTCGCCGCGGGGACGCCTTGGTCCCTGCCACTGGGTAGTGGAGGGACGTGCAGGGGCTGCTTCGGCGTTCTAGCCGCCGCGGTGGCCAGTATTTTGGCCGGCCGATCGTCCTCGCTCGAGGAGACCGTCCGTTGCCCGGAGCTTCTGCTCCGGTCAAGGGACGGTCCACCCGGGCGAGGCCGCTTACGTCGGAGACCCTCCTCGGTCTCCATACGGCTGGATACTGACTCATTGTCAGTACCCGCCGTCGACGCCGCAGACGCAATGTCCGCGTCCGTGTCCCCGCCTACCGGTAGCGGAGTAGCGGGTCTGGTGAAGACGGCCCCAACCGACCGCGAGTGAGGCCGCCGCCTCACCTCCTCTTCACCCCCAGCCACCTCCACTGCATCATTCCGAGTACCGTTGTTAGCGCCAAGTTCGTTGTTAGTATTTCCGTCCGTTTTTGTTTTAAAGGAGTTTACATTGCTCATAATATATCCCACGAGTATGGGGGAAAGATGGTCCGTCCAGGCGGAGCCCCCTGCATCTGGATAAGCCTATATACTATGGAGGTCGGCTGGTATCCATAGGTTTTGACGACTTCGCTGTCGGGTGTTATAGACTTTTCCTTGTCGTGGGCCGGCCAATAAAGGCAAGCCCTCCGGTCGGCAAGTTCGCAGCGTACCCTTCTGGAGCCACCAGTCAGGTCGTTGCTGATCACCTGCCGATTACGGAACGCGAGAGGATGGCTAGTCCTCTCTCACCGGCGGCGGCACAAGTGCCCGTCGGCCCCTGCGTTAGCAGTGGGCCAACCCGCCTCTGGATCCCCCAGGACCCTACTGTGGCCTCCACCACTAACAGCATCGCTCATCCTGTCTCCTCTGAAAGCAGAGGAGTACGGAGAGCGATGTGTTCCCGCCACGTTGGGTATTGGCCGACGATCAATGCCAACCCCATGAAGGGGAAGCCATTGACCGCCGCCCAGGGTGTACCGGCCGCTCCGATTCCGTTCCCCCCGGACTCTGCCAGTCTATTATAGGCTAGTATAAAAACGGCGGGTCGCACTCCGCCGGTTCATTCCACGAATTCCTTACTGGCGCGCGGACGTGTGCTAGAGCGTGCTGGCGCACGGCTTCAAACTTTCGTAATCTGGATGCTCTGTGTTCTGTGTCACTACAGATTACCCCCCTTCAAGTGAAACGTACGCTTGGTTTTACTTTTCTTCCCGTACGCGTCACGTAAGGGTCGCGCTGTTTCCTTGTAGTACTTGCATTTTTCTCAGAATTCGCAGAGTTCTTGGAATTGGATGTGCTCGGTGAAATCGGTTCGTTAAGTACACTCGTTGCAGGTGACGTATGAGATTGCAGACTGCTTGTCGTATCGTTGTATACATACGCTGGCTTCAGTCTGTCTATCGATACGCATGTTTGACGATTTGGTAGCTGTATTGTAAATAACTTGTTGTTTTGACTGCGTTTGATGACTTCATACGGGCCGTCATACGGTGGGATCAAAGGTCGTCGAACCGTATCATTCCGTAGGAAGACATGACTACAAGTTTCGAGTTCTTTGTAGATGAAGGGATGCTTCGATGAATGTGATTTTTGTTTCGGTGCTAGTGATGCCATGAGTGGTGAATGGTGAGCTGGCGGACGAATTCTGCGTCATTGATATTCGGCTTTGTAGGTACGAAGAAATCCGACGGAATTCGTAGCGTAGACCCGTATGTCATTAGTGCTGGGCTCACAGATGTGTCTTGACATAGTGCTGTGCGTAGTCCCAGTAGTACCGTAGGTAGCTCGTCACTCCAGTTGGTACTCGCTGCTCTTGCCATGAGCGAAGCTTTCAAACACCTGTGTCTTCTTTCTAATAATCCGTTTGCTTGGGGTCGGTAAGGTGTCGTACGTATTCGAGTGATACCAAGTTTCTTCATTAGAGTGCGAAATAGTGAAGACTCGAATTGTCTACCTTGATCCGTTGTGATTCGTAGGGGACAACCGAATCGTGAAATCCATCCGTCGTATACTGCTTTTGCTACTGTTTCGGCAGTAATGTCGCGTGTAGGTATAGCTTCCATCCATTTCGTACAGCGATCCACCATTGTAACTATGTATCTATAGTCATTCGAAGGTACCAATTGCCCGACGACATCGACGTGCACGTGTTGAAACCGTGCTGATTCTTGAAACTCGCCGATGGGACTAGTAACATGTCTTTGAATTTTCGCGCGCTGACATCCGATGCATGACCTTGCGCACGTGGTTACGTCTTTGTTCATAGAAGGCCAAAAGAATTTGGATGTGATAATTTTTCTTGTTGTTCGTTAGCTCGTGTTGCGCTTTGAAGGCTGCTTGCCGATAAGTCTGTGGTAGGTATGGTCGAATGTTCTCTGTTGATATTTCACACCATATAGGTAGGGGTTGATGACCTCCAGGTAGATTTACGCGGGCGAACTTGAGGTTTGGCTGCTGTTTACATTTTTCTAACTCTGCGTCCTTTTCTTGATCCGTCGCTAATTTGTTGTAGTCGATCGTGTTGTTTAATATTTCAATCTCCGTAATCCGTGATAAGGCGTCAGCTGCTGTATTGTACTCGCCTTGGATGAACTTGATGCTCGTACAGAATTGACTTATGAAGTGTAATTGTCTTTCTCTTCTCGGCGTGTCACTGTTATTAGCTGATCTAGTGAGTGCGAAGGTTAGAGGTTTGTGATCTGTATATATTGTAAGTTCATTGCCTTCAATCAGCCGTCGTAAGCTCTTCACAGCTGTATACATAGCTAGTAATTCGCGATCGTATACACTGTATCTTCGTTGCGTATCACTCATGGTTTTCGAGTAAAATGCTAGTGGTTTCCATATGCCGTCGACCTTCTGTTGGAGTACAGCACCAATACCGGTATCCGAAGCATCGGTTAACAGGCATAACGGTGCGTTAGGTATCGGATGCGTCAGTGTAGTTGCGTCGAGAATACTTTGTTGACACTGTTGAAATGCTTTTTCGGCTTCTGGTGTCCATTGAATAGGTGATTTGTCGTTCTTCTTGGCATTGTGTAGATACTTATTGAGTAAGTACTGGTGATTGGCTTGGTGGGGTAGACAGTTGCGATAAAAGTTGATCATACCCAAAAATCTTCTTAATTCTTGTACTGTAGTTGGTTTTGGATATTTGCATATGGCTTGAATTCGTTCGTCTCTGGGTTTGATTCCCTCCGATGACACTTCGTAACCGAGGAATTGAATTTTTTTCTTGCTGAACTCGCACTTCTCAATATTGAGTGTAACGCCGTAGTGATTTAAGCGTTCGAGAACTTTTTGTACATTGCGTTTATGTACTTCTTCGTTATCTTCTGTGTATATGAGTAGATCATCTATGAAGCAGTAGCATATGTCATCTAGTCCGCGTAGTACTTCGTGCATAAATCGTTGAAATGATGCGCTACTATTCATTAATCCCATTGTCATGACCTTGAACTGATACAAACCAAAGGGCGTTGTGATGGCTGTTTTTGCTGCGTCTTCTTTTTCGATAGGTATACTGTAATATGCCATTTTCAAGTCGAGCTTCGAGAACAGTGTTTTATCGTGTAGTTGATAGGTAAAATCTTGTATTCTGGGTATAGGGTACCTGTCGGGGATTGTGACAGCGTTAAGTCTTCTATAGTCGCCACAAACACGTAGAGAACCATCTTTTTTCTTTACGACGTGCAGTGGACTGGCCCATGGGCTGTTGGATGGCTCACAGATGCCCATTTCCATGAACTTCGCAAACTCTAACTTGGCAGCTTTATATTTGTCTGGTGGTAGAGGACGCGGTCGGGAGTATATAGGCGGTCCTTTTGTTTCTATGCGATGAGTCACGTTGTGTTTTGCTGTAGATTTGAATGACATTGGTCGTAAAACATCTGGGAATTGCTTCAAAACATCGTGATAAGCATGATTCTGGTTGACAATGTAGACTGATTCTTCTGTGCTGTTTATCTTGATAGTGTTCACGGTGAGGTCTGTGACACTGTCGATAAGTTTCTTCTGATGCAAGTCTACTAGTAATTTATATTTTGTTAGAAAATCTGCGCCTAATATAGATGTCTTCACATCGGCAATAATAAATGTCCATTTGTAACTTCTACGTAAACCTAAGTTAAGCTCTAGTGTGCGCTCGCCATAGGTCCGTATTTCGGTGCCGTTTGCAGCAAATAGTTTGTATGTACTTTCTGTAGGTTGCAAATATCTTTTATTTCTAGCGGCTAATACTGATATGTCCGCTCCAGTGTCGATGAGGAACTTTTCTTGATTATTTTTGTCTATAATGCAAAGGCGGTGGCTTTGATTCACATCGACGCCCGCCACATTCGATGTAGTATTTAGTTTTCCTGTTTCGTATTTGTTTTCGAAGTACTTTTGGCACATGGTTCTTCACATTTGCGAGCATTATTACCAAATTTGAGATGGTAATAACATAACCAGTCCGCGTCGCCCGGCTGTCGACGTGGTTTAGAACGCGAGTGTGAACGCGCCCTATAACTGCGCTTCTCTTGAAAGCGCTCGTTGTTCTGTGGTCGACGATAGGGGCTTCGCCATGAATGAAATTGGTTTGAACGGAGTTCTGCTACTTCGAGTGATAGTTTCTCTATTTGTTTTGTTAGAAGGTTGAGTTGTAGATTTTCGACTGAAGTTTCATTTTGACTTTGCGATGGGCTTGATACGGGAATCGAAGTAGTGATGGCTGCGGCTGTAGCGGGTTCAAAATGTTCTATCATCTTGTCAGCCATGGCGGCTAGGGTTTCCAGTGACGATTCTGTGTTTATTGATAGCACGCCGCGTATTTGGGTAGGTAATTGGTTTAACCATATGACGCGTAGTGCTTCGTCTGTTAACATCTTCCCACTTAGGTCTCTCATTTTTCTTAATAGCTGGCTAGGTTTGGAATCGCCGAGTTCTAGGCCACTGAGTAATTTTTGTAGTTGGCGATGATCGGATTCTTGATACTTGGATATGAGCCTTTCTTTCAACGTGTTGTATTTGCCGGTAGCGGGTGGGTTGAGGATGATATCCGCTATTTGTTCCAGGTCATTGCACCCGAGTAGTGGCATTACTAAGTTGAATTTTTGTTCTTCGCCTATCTTGCTCGCCGCGATGGCAGCCTCGAACTGGGCGAACCATAATCGAGGATTCTGACGCCAGAAGGGTGGAAGACGTGCGGGTAATGATATTGTGGCGACGTCGCTTTTGATTGTCGTGGTTTGTTTGACATCGCTGCCTGGTACGTTTTCTTCAGTAGACATGATGGTAGATAGGTATGTTAATCGTAGAACTCGGTGTTTTAGTCAGCTGATGCGTGCTGATACCGTAGGTATGTAGGTAGATGAACTCGGTGTTTCCGTCAGCTGATGCGTGCTGATACCGTAGGTATGTAGGTATCAGCTGTTCGGGTTATTCGGGGTCACCAATGTCGGTGTAGGCAGTGGTTCGCCTAACCGAACGTGTGTTGAGAGCCAGCTGATATTGTGGTCAGCTGTGGGGTCACTGACCCGTATTTTATGTAGGTACTTCCTAATTTACTATGCCAGCTGGCTGAGTTCCTTGGACCGGCCAGGTCTGCTCTCAGACCTTCGTACCGTCGCCAAGGATCTGCTCTGAACTATTGGACCGGAATGGGGAACCGTAGCCAAGTAAAAGACAGAGCAAGGGTGAACTGTGTTTATTGATCAAAATTGGCCGTCTAATATATACAATATTCAGTTACAAGTAGTTACTATTTACACGAGCAATAATCTCCTTTCCACCAATCAGCCTTATATACTTATTTTATTTTATTTTATTTTATTTGGGGAGCTTACAGCTACATTCACTTAAACACAACATTTAGGTTAGTATACGCCAATTACAAGCTTCCACAGTTATATCAAGAAGTTATATAAAACAAAATTGTTAACAGCTGAGCGCAATAGGACAGGAATAAGATTGAGCCAATAGAAATATAATAATCTATACACTTTCAACAAAACACTTCGTTAGACAAGATCTGGCAGAATGTTTACCGGTATTAAAGAGATCCAGGTTACTGTCCGCATTCAATTGGTTAAATTCGCTAATAATTCTAGGCAGAAAGCTATTCACCCTAAAATTGGTGCGACACGGAGGCCTGCACAATAAGATATTCTTACGTAATCTTTTAACTGGCACTCTTAGCTTAATCCCAGAGAGAAGCCCAGGACAGTCGATCCCACCCTGAGCAACACTGAGAAGAAGAGTTACATCAGAGATTCTTCTTCTTTCGTGCAACGGTAGGATATGCAGTTTAATACAGCGCTGCTCATAGGTGAGGTCGGCTAGGTGGGACAGTTTGAATTTAAACCCCAAGTATCGTATAAATTTTCTCTGAATCATCTCGATCTCATTAGAATAGCAAGCGTAGCATGGGTTCCAGAAGAAGCATATTCCAGGTGACTTCGTACTGTTACGCCTGGGCCTTGTAGGGCAATATGCACACCAAGTGCTGTGTCAGCTCCTTTGTCGCTCGGACTAAGGATGAGCCTGCCATTTTGCATTCAGTCTCGTTCTGATCCTAAAACCCGACGGACGGCTGCCAAAGGGCTCCGCTAGCCTAAGTTTGACCTCGTTTTATATATATATATATTATCCAAGTCTATCCGAAAAATAAATCAAGTGTCAAACACCCAAAACCTTTTCTTAAAACCCCCTTCGCCGAGGCTCGTGTAACATTGGTGGCAGCGGTGGGATTGCGAAAAGGCGATCCCGGTACGTCTCCGTAACCCATCCAGTATCAGTGATAACCAGTGATAATCAGTGATAATCAGCAATAACCAGTTATACCAGTGACCAAGTGAAGTGATAGTGCTAACATCTCTGCCTACCCCTACTTTGTACGGTACAAAGTGCACCATCCTTCCGGAGAATCATTCAGCACCGAGCCACTCCCTGTGCCGTAAGAGGTACACTGTTCTTTTGTAGAACCAGCCCAGCACCGAGTGACCCCCTGTGCACTGAGAAACGTAACATTCTCCTACGAATTTTCTTCAACACCGAATCCTTACCAAAAGTACAAGTATCATCACGCCATAATAAGACTCGTTGCGCCGTGTTCAAGCTTCAGTTTGTATACGAATTCTCCGTAACGCGTTATCATATCCAAGCCGAACCGAGATGTTGTTTTGTCTTCTCGCCGCCCACACTATCCTGTAAGTCTTTGGTCATACATTGCTATCTTAAGTTACAATTTAACTAAGTGAGATTTTTTTATTATTGTGATTCTATTTGTACTATATTTTTTATACACAGTGTATTTTGTTACTGCATAAAATGTCGCAACCAAAAAGTGAAAATGCAAAGTCATCATCATCATCGTCCCCATCTGTCGATCTAAATGTGCTTATTAAATTTATCGGTACCTTCGATGGTGACCGTGAGAAGTTAAACCCTTTCTTAACCAACTGCAGAAATGCAATTAATTTAGCCACATCCACCCAACAAGAAATTATTTTTAAATATATTCTAAGCCGTCTTCAGGGCAGAGCTGAAGCGGCCTGTTCAATAAAAGAATTTGATGATTGGTCTGTATTGGAAAGCTTCCTTAAAACGCAGTTTGGTGAGAAAAAACATTATACACATTTACTCTCAGACTTACAAGAGTGCAAACAAGGTTCCTCTGAAACAGTTAACCAGTTTTCATTACGTGTAGAAACTTGTTTAGCTAAATTACTAACCGAAATTAACATATCCATACCCACAAAGAAAAAGGGTGAATTAAGTGGGCGCGTCGCCGCTATGGAAGACCTTGCCCTACACACATTCATGATAGGATTACATAGCAAATTATCCACTATAATTCGTTGTCGAAACCCAGAATCACTTAATGAAGCAATTAATATTGCTGTGGCTGAAGAGAAAATTTTTAATAATCTTTATAAATCCCAACAAGGTCAACGTAATAATTATGGTGAAAAACACCGTCCGTCATCGCAAAATCCGAGTTCACGTTTTGTTCAACATCAAAATGCACGTCCTTCAACCAAACAAGGAATTTTGTAAATAATTCCAACTTTAAAAATGATAGTAAACAAGAATCAAATTGCCGCTATTGTAAATCGACGGGGCATGTTTTAGAACAATGCCAAAAACGCGATTATAACAACCGACGATTTCAGGTTCATTTTACACAATCAAACCATGGTCCCGAAGAAGAAGGTCAAGTAGTTGAAACCGATCCAGAAAATAATGATTACTTGGCTTATACGGACAACAATTTAAACGCTTAAGGGACTCACGACGGTGTCACGTGAGACCCAAACCTATACTGCCTCCGATATCCGACACCCATCTTTCTTCTTCATCCCATGAGACCACACAGCAGGGTAACCAGTCCCAAACCGGAGGTCTTTCCAGTTTTTTCAAAATCCTTGAGACCACACAGCAGGGTAACCAGCCCCAAACCGGAGGTCTTGCCAGTTTTACCAAATCTCTTGAGACCACACAGCAGGGTAACCAGCCCCAAACCGGAGGTCTTGCCAGTTTTACCAAATCTCTTGAGACCACACAGCAGGGTAACCAGCCCCAAACCGGAGGCCATGGTCATTTCAGCGAGTTACCAAAAACTCAGGCTGAAAAATCCGATCCAATAACTTCTATAACTAGTATGCAAGTGCATGAAGTTACAACAAATCCTAGCAAACGACGATTACCACATATCCTAATCCAGACGCCTGTCTCCGAAATCCCCCTATGCTTACTTGTAGACTCGGGATCATCAGTTAGCCTTCTAAAACAAACGTGTTTACAACGACATCCTAAACTTATTAAGGAACCGATTAAACTAAAAGGGATTGACCCCGTTGAGGAAGCGACTTCAACCGTGGACCATTTCGTACTTAAATTAATCATAACAGACTCCAAACCCCAAAAATCTATATTCCATAAATTCCACGTAATAAAAGACATAGACTTACCCTATGATGGAATAGTAGGAAATGACTTCTTGAGCACTTTCAACTGTAGTATTGATTACACTTACGATATCCTAAAGACGGGTAAGATTCACCTGAAACTACATTTTGACGATCCTATCTATATTATTCCCCCAAGAACCGAAAGCATAATTGAATGTTCAGTGATGAACCCCGAATTAAAGGAAGGTGTTATCATAGACCAACATATTTCTGAAAATTTATTAATAGCCAACTGTATTGTCTCTGTGAAAGCAAATAATAGAGTCAATCTGTCCGTAATAAACGTATCGGACCAACCAATATCACTTAAATCTAACCTTAATTTAAGAATGTTTCCAGTTAAGTCTTTCAATCCCCAATCAATTAAAACCTTTTCCAATCTAAACGCGCTGCATAGTATTAATAAAGTAAATGCCGAAATTCCAAAAGACACGTACAAACGTACCAGAGAAGTTCTTAACCAACTACGCGTATCTCATTTAAATGCTGAAGAAAAGAATGCACTTTTCCAGATGTGTTCGGACTTTTCCGACATTTTCCACTTACCTGGGGAATACCTTAGTCATACAAATGCCTTGAGTCACGAAATAAAAACAACAACAGACACCCCCATCCATACGAAATCATATCGTTTCCCAGAAATCCATAAAGAAGAGGTTAAAAAACAAATAGGCCAAATGCTGGAACAAAATATTATTGAACCATCTGACTCTCCTTGGTCCTCCCCAATATGGGTGGTACCAAAAAAATTTGATGCATCAAATATCCAAAAGTGGCGCGTCGTTATTGGTTACCGGAAACTCAATGACATTACAGTAGGAGATACTTACCCACTCCCTCAAATTGCAGAAATTTTAGACCAATTAGGAAACAGCAAGTACTTCTCTACATTAGACCTAGCATCCGGGTTCCATCAAATCCCTTTGAATAAAGACGACAAATCCAAAACGGCTTTCAACGTCCCAGAGGGACACTTTCAGTTCAACCGGATGCCATTCGGATTAAAAAATGCTCCCGCAACATTTCAGAGACTGATGAACACAGCTCTGTCCGGGCTCCAAGGGATCCACTGCTTTGTATACCTGGATGACATTGTTTGCTACGCTCATGACGTAAACTCAGCCATAAAAAATCTAGCATCCACCTTTCAAAGGCTTAGGAAGTTCCACCTAAAACTTCAACCCGATAAGTGTGAGTTTCTGAGACGTGAAGTCGCCTATCTAGGTCACGTGATCACAGAAGAAGGGGTAAAACCCAATCCTGATAAAATCAAATCCGTAATCGAGTTCCCTATACCGAAAACCCAAAAAGATATTAAATCCTTCCTTGGGTTAGTTTCCTATTACAGGCGGTTTATTTCCGACTTCTCCAAAATAGCAAAACCCCTTACCGGCTTATTGAAAAAAGATGTGCCCTTCAATTGGGAGAACCAACAGCAATTAGCATTTGATAACCTAAAACATAAATTGACTACTGCTCCACTCTTAATCTATCCAAACTTTTCTCAGCCGTTCGTACTTACCTGTGATGCATCCAATCACGCTATAGGAGCTGTACTCTCGCAAGGTCATATAGGAAATGACAAACCTGTGGCTTATGCATCAAGAACACTTAATAAAAGTGAAGTTAATTATAGCACAACCGAAAAAGAACTACTAGCCGTCCTGTTTGGCTGCAAGACGTTTAGGCCATACCTCTATGGCCACAAATTCCAGATAGTTACTGATCACCGGCCACTCAGATGGCTTTTTAATCATAAAGACCCTAGTAGCAAACTCCAACGATGGCGATTAAAGCTGGAGGAATATGAATATGAAATCATTTACCGGAAGGGCAAATTAAATTCCGTAGCTGACGCTCTTTCTCGCTATCCGGTTAACCCCATTACATCCGATCCAGAGAACAACGAGCCAAATAATGACCTCGAAGACCTTGGGCCATTAGACTTTAGCCCTCATTCCAACGAATTGAATTTAGACTTCGAAGATCTTGCAATTCCCTCTCCTCTAGAAGTTGAAGAAATCCCTCACCAAGATACAATAACTGAACCATTTACATCAACCATCCCTTCCACAATCAACCCGTTCAATGAACCCGTGGAACCTAGAGAAAATTCCCCTAGTACTCCTATGGTCTCTCGCGAAACTTCTGATATCCGAATCGATGAACCAATGCCATCCACCAGCGCATATCGACCTGAAACATCTGACTTACCTTATGACTCTACGAGCAACTATGCTTCTTTCCTAAAATACAACCAGAATAATAAAGTAGTTAATACCCACCTGAAAGAATATAACGAAGACCTGATGAAGAGTCATTGTAAATATATCCTGATACCTACCTCTATAGATCTTGATGAGTCCGTCCCGTACATCTCCGAAGTCCTTGGTAATCTAGATAACCCAGATAACATACTAAATGCTGAAAAGGAACTACATACATTTCAAAAGATAACATTGAGAAACAGTGTTATTTACCTCGCATTTGTCAAAGTTCACCATTTTGACCAAACTTCTTACCCTGACCTTTTTCTTACACTGAAAAATATAAAAAATGACTTATTACAATCTGGCGATGTAAATGTATTGGCAATATCAGATTTCAAAAGCCCTTATGAGAAACTATCATTTGTAAAAATGTATAATATGCTGTCATTTGTATTTGATGGCAGTGGAATTAAGATTAATATATACCACAATAGCATAATGTATCCCTCATTAAGTGAAATTAAGAAAATATTAATAGAAAATCACGACTTACCTGTAGCAGGCCATCTAGGGTCACTCAGGATGTACAATAGAATCAAAGAGAAATACTATTGGAAATCCATGAGGAGGGATATAGAGAATTACGTTAAACAATGTTCTGCCTGTCAGGCGAATAAAGCACTAAGAAGAACTAACCAAGCGCCAATGCAGATTACCAGTACATCCACTTTACCATTTCAACGGGTAGCACTTGACGTCGTTGGGCCTCTTCCAGAATCCGGCACTGCCAAGTTAAAATATATTATGACGTTGCAAGACGATCTTACCAAGTATTCATGTGCATACCCCATGCGCAGCGTCTCCTCCGAAAAAACTACGGACTGCGTCGTGCACTTTATCTCATTGTTTGGTATCCCAAAGTCGATTCTAACAGACCAAGGCACTAATTTTACTGCAGACCTCTTCAAGAAGACTTGTGAGTTTTTGAAGATTAAGCAACTTTGGTCTACTCCATACCACCCACAAACCCAAGGTGCTCTTGAGAGAAGTCACTCTACTCTCAAAGAGTATCTAAAATCATTTGTTAATGAAAACCAAGATAATTGGTCGAAATACGTTTATACCGCTGTACTAACCTATAACACAGCCGTACATTGTACCACAAAATTTACACCTTATGAGTTGGTATTTGGTCGTAAACCATTCCTCCCAGATTCCATATATCATGAAGACTCTGAAACTACCTATCCTGAGTATCTTAAAATGCTACAGCACAAATTAATTCATTCAAGAAACAAAGCTGTCGAAAATATTGAGAGTTCCAAAGAAAGATCAAAAACTTATTATGATAAACACACACGAACTGTCGCTTATAAAGTCGGTGATTTTGTGTATTTGAAAAACCATCTGCGACTTAGGAAGGCCTTATCTCCTTTGTGGAAAGGACCTTATAAAGTGGTTAAAGTCCACAGTAATAATAATGTTACATTACTCATCAATCGCAGACATGTCAAACATCATTTTGATGAGATCAAGTTAGCGGATAACCGTAACTTAACTTTAGTTTAATTTTTTTATACTTTTAATACATATAGGTATTTTTATTTTTAGCACTCATTTGATTTCAGTTATATTTTTCTTTCAGTATAATGGCTGAAGCCAACACGGACTTTGTCCAACCCATGACATCGAGTCCTGGTATATATTTTGATTATATAGGTAAATTAAGGATAAGTAGAGGCTCTTTAAATGTACTATTACCTTTGGATGTTTCTCACATCGGCCCACAAATAGAGAATGTCAACTCGATTCTTGGTACAGTGAGATATATATGTCAACAGAGCGACAAGTCGAAGATTTTACCTGCCATAACACACTAACACCTCTAACAGTTAGATATAACGATATTAAGAAAGAGTTCGACAATCTTTCTCACTTACTCTCTCATCGTTTCAAGCGTGGAGCTTGGATTGGTGCTGTAGGTAATGTATTTAAAACACTTTTTGGTTCATTGGATGAAGACGATGGCTTAAAATTTGAAAATGCTATAACAACAATCCAATCCAATGAAAAACAAATAGCATCACTTATGAAACAAAACATTTTGGTTACGACATCATCTCTATCTAGTTATAATAAGACTATACAAACGCTCAAAATCAATGAGGAACATCTCGATGTAATGATCGACAAACTCTCGGCGATGTTGAAAAACAATACGATTACTTTGGACAAGCTAACATTTTTGTCTCACCTTAACAGTATTCTTAATACCCTTGAAAGCATATTATTAACATTATCATTTCAATTAGAAGATATCACAAACGCAATCATGTTTAGTAGCCAGAATATTATGCACCCATCTATAATTACACCATTGCAACTTTACCGAGAGCTTGGCGACAACTATAAGCATTTGCCCAATGAAGTGGAATTACCTGTTAAGTTAGAATTAGATTTAATCTATGTTATAATGAACATATCCAATGTAATTAGTTACTACTATAATAATAGAATAGTCTTTGTAATGCAGATTCCCCTAGTCTTGCCAAAAGACTATAACCTATTCCACAATATTCCGCTACCTATAGCACATAGTTCGGAAAGCCCTAACAGCTTTGCTACCATATTACCTAGTACCTAATACATATGTATGACCAAAGACAAACAACATTATTGTAACCTTGATAATTTAGAGCGGTGCAAATCAGTGAAACGCCAGACTTACATATGTGAAATTCAAAGTGTATTCAGTTCAAATTCAAACCCCAGTTGTGAAAGTGAACTTCTAACAGAAATAGTTAAAGAAATACCAGTGCAGTGCGAAACCAAACTACTACGTGGTAGTTTAGATATTTGGAAACCAATAGAAAACAATAGATGGATTTACATCCAATCTCAACCCAGTAAATTAACTATAGATTGTACTCATCAGAATTTATTCGAAACTACGATATTAGGTACAGGTATACTACAAATCCCTAATTATTGTACCGCTTATTGTAAAACAGCTAGATTGATTCCTTCAAATTACAATGTAATAAACACCACGCATGTGACAAATCCTTTGGGATTTAATTTAATAAACGACTCGTGTTGTAATTTATTAAAATTGAAAGCAACTGTACCAGATGTGCCTCATATTGTATTACGAAATGTAGACCTAGACGATTTGAGCAAAAGTCCAAAATTGATAAACCCTATTTTGAAAGACCTAGATAATATAATAGAACAACCACATATAATAAAATATGGGACCCACTACTCAGTGTCTTTTGTTGTAGTAGTATGTATATTGATATGTTATATAATGTATAAGTTAATTAGATTTACATTGCCTGGCCGCAGCCTAATCGGATATTTTCAAAAAACCATAATTACCCCTGAGGTTCAGCAGCCTGTTGAACTAGATGTAATAGAGACCCCAGCTTTACCTAGACTCAGAACTACAATGTAGGTGAATATTTAAATTTAAAAACCATCATAAACTTCGTCATTCCAACCCCGAAGTTTAGAGTTATTCGGGGGGTTGTTACGCCTGGGCCTTGTAGGGCAATATGCACACCAAGTGCTGTGTCAGCTCCTTTGTCGCTCGGACTAAGGATGAGCCTGCCATTTTGCATTCAGTCTCATTCTGATCCTAAAACCCGACGGACGGCTGCCAAAGGGCTCCGCTAGCCTAAGTTTGACCTCGTTTTATATATATATATATTATCCAAGTCTATCCGAAAAATAAATCAAGTGTCAAACACCCAGAACCTTTTTTTAAAACCCCCTTCGCCGAGGCTCGTGTAACAGTACATATGCGCAATAGAGAACTTTTACGGTTTTCATATTTCTGAAGTCCCTGGAGCAACGGATCAGGAAACCTAAAGCCCGAAAGGCTTTATTAACTAATTGGCTAACGTGCTGATTAAATAAAAGCTTGCTATCATGCACCACGCCCAAGTCTCTAGAGGAAGTCCTCCTCTCCAAGTTATGGTTTTTAACTGCGTAGTCGTATTCATAAACTTGACGCTTACGTGTAAAACTCATTGAAAAACATTTAGAAGCGTTTAAATCTAATTTATTTAAATAGCAGCATGAATCAAGACGTTGGAGGTCCTCCTGCATTAAATCGGCATCATCAACATTGTTAACCGTACGGAATATCTTCATATCATCGGCAAAGAGCAAAAAATTTGAATATTTGAAACAGGGCCCTATGTCATTAATAAAAATAACAAAGAGCAGGGGGCCTAACAAGGAACCCTGAGGAACTCCAGAGGGGATTTCAACCCATGACGAAGCATAACCACTCAACACCACTGCCTGGGACCTGTCTAGCAGATATGAAGAGAACCAGTTATGGAGTTTGCCGTGGATACCGATATCCAGAAGCTTATCAAGTAAGATTAAGTGATCTACACGATCAAAAGCTTTGCTGTAATCGGTGTAGACCACATCCACCTGATTACCACAGTCCATATTACTGGTTAGGTACTCATTGAATACCAACAGGTTGGTAACAACCGACCTGCCCCGCAAAAAACCATGCTGTTCAGGTATGAACACAGATTTCACTGCCTCATAAAGCTGATTAAAAACAAGACGTTCCAGAACTTTTGCAATTAAACATAATTTTGATATAGGCCTATAGTTTGTAACTGTGCTTCTAGTCCCACTTTTATGGATAGGAGAAACGAAAGCTGATTTACGTACAATTGTTATCTTACATCTATTATGTACAATTCTAACTAATTAGTTCCTCGATGAATCGCGTGGCGCTGTGCGGCTTCGCTACGTAAATAGTGGCAGTATAGGCTGGCCGCCGGTTCATTCCACGAATTCCTTACTGGCGCGCGGACGTGTGCTAGAGCGTGCTGGCGCACGGCTTCAATCTTTCGTAATCTGGATGCTCTGTGTTCTGTGTCACTACAACAGCAACAATGCTTCATTAGTAGGTAAAGTGGACTCATCGAGCTGAATTGAGTATTGACTAGTCTTCAGATGATTGCACAATGATCCTTCAATGTTTTCAGCCATTTCATCAATTCGTCTTTGCACAGAATTATTACTCAAAGGTATTTTTCGGATAATATCTGCGGCCAGTTTATGAAGCACAGTAGTTATTACTTCCTTTATTGCTGGCAAAATTAACTCTTCTCCGATGTTGTGTGGTTTGCCTCTTTGAGCAATTAACAAAGAGATATTGTACGAAGCTCGAAATCCGTCGTCATCTTGCTTAGTAGCTGCCGAAAATAGTTTTGCTACACTTGGCTGAGTATTATACTTCATCTCTAGGTCTTGAAAATATGCTACATTCTTGTCTTTCTTATCTGGATGCATTTTATTCAAATGATCTTGCAGTCTTGAAGGCTTCATTGCTTCGTTCGAAAATGTTTTTAGACATAGAAGGCACTGAGGCGACGATGGGTTTGTGGGATTTTCAATGAATCTGAATTTAATATATTCCACAGAGTATTAATAGCCGTCTCTTCTTTTTTACTTCCGACATTGTTTTGTTTTAAGAAATACGTAAGTAAGTGTTGAAGTTAAGTACTGCTTATCTATTACGCGCGAAACCGCAAATGAAAATAAAATAAATATTCCGTTGTTTATATAGGATTGCATAAGCAGCACGCACCGACAGGAATACGACAAACATGCATTAACTCGTTTATCTCATTCGACGCTCAATTGTACTCAACAAGTAAGAACAAGTATTCTATGAATCAGCCGATTGATACAGGAATGCACAAATCGGGTTATTTAACAAAAACTTGTTAAAACATGATTGCCCGCGGTCATTGACGCTCATTCGACGCTCAATTGTACTCCACAAGTAAGAACAAGTATTCTATGAATCGGCCGATTGATACAGGAATGCACAAATCGGGTTATTTAACAAAAACTTGTTAAAACATGATTGCCCGCGGTCTATTATCTATGAAAATTACCTATCTAGGAATACTAATAACTATTAAAATGCGAAAGTGTGTCTATTGCCTTTTTATTTGTTTGTTTGTGTCTACTTTCATTTCGAAACGGAGCGACCGATTGACATGATTTTTCTTCTATTTATTGAATAAAACAGGAAAGATGCATGAACTACGCGGAGAGAAATATCGAACCGAGTTTGAGCAATCTTAGTTGATGTTCACAAGTTGTAGCCGAGAGTCGAGAGCTCTGTCGGTGTCTAAGAGTCCTCCTAGCTAGATGATGAAATTAAAAATCGCCTCCCGAAGCCTACACAACGCCCCCATTTTTTTCTGGGTCTCTTACCGCCCCCCTTTAGGCCTGCAGCGCCCACAAGGGGGCGTTATCGCCCACTTTGGGAATTGAATAAATACTCATTTTATTATCTATGCTATTTTAAATATATTTTATTCGTTATAGTATTTAAAAAAAAAACAGCTTTTATTTTTAGTAGGTATCACAAAGAGAAACACAGCATTTTATACATTTCCTGTAAGTAAATCCCAAACAATTGGGATATTTGCATCTCTCTTGCTTTTCATTCCAAATAGCCCAATGGGATGTTGTATACCACGAAGCAAAATGATTCGCCCTCAAGTTAATTGCGCGCCCATTCATCACAGGTAACATCTGCTAACATTGTGAATAATTTCTTTTTAAACGTTGGTAAGCGTATTGTGCAGCAAACTCAAGCACGCATTCAGTTGCCCACAAGCCCTCCTTTCCCTAGTAGAACTACGCTATCATCTTTTGTGCTATTAGACACCGACGAGGAGGAGGTTGAAAGGATAATCATGAATTTAAAAGATGATTGTGGTATTGGTTGGGACCGTATATCAAATAAAATAATTAAGAAATTCAGGCATATACTAGTGCAACCATTAACTAATATTTTCCAAAAATGTTTATCGACACGTGTTTTCCCTAAGTGCCTTAAAAAAGCTATAATAATCCCTGTGTATAAGTCTGGAAAGAAAGATCAGGTAACAAATTACAGGCCTATTTCCTTACTTCCTGCAATATCAAAAATACTAGAGAAAATTATAAATAATAGGTTGATAAAATATTTGGAGCATAACTCACTTTTATCAAATACACAGTATGGTTTTAGAGCTAATAGGTCAACGGCTGACGCTGTACATCATCTGACTGATTATATAGCACAAGAGCTTGATAAGGGTATTCACACAATAGGTATCTTCCTGGACCTTGCCAAAGCTTATGATACGGTATTTATTCCTAAGTTGTTGAGCAAGCTTGACAATATAGGAATAAGAACTCAAAAGCGCGTATCCAATGTGTGAAGATCGGTAGTGTTGTTAGTGACGACCTTGAGAACACCTTATTTGGCATTCCCCAAGGAAGCATATTAGGAAGCACGCTGTTCTTAATTTATATAAACGAACTTTGTAATATAAGTTTAGAACGCGGTGTGATCATATCATACGCGGACGACACTATGCCCTCCTTTTTTCTGCTGGATCAGAATTAGAGGCGTACGGGCGTGCACAGCGTGGATTTAACATTGTAAACAAATGGCTTCAGCACAATTTACTAACACTAAATGCAGATAAATCGAAATATATTACATTCTCGATTGGCAAAAGAACGACTACAACCCGAATTTGCTTACTGCAAGCTCATTATTGTAAAGACCCTAATTACCGAGAAAGCAACTGTCCGCCCAGATATAAAAATAAGAGACTAAATTAAATATCTGGGTATTATAATAGATGAGAATCTTTCGTTTAAACAGCATAGTGAAGCACTAATTACTAATTACTAAATTGATATTTGTGTTCAAAAGATTAAGATATATTGCTGATTCAAAATTGATTAAACAAGTCTACTACGCCCGTTGTCAGTCAATACTAACATACTGCATAACATCATGGGGAGGAGGGAGTAAAACATTGTTGTTGCCCATCGAGAGAGCTCAGAGGGCGATCCTCAAGGTATCAACATTCCGCTCTTTCCTATTTCCCACTAGCCTCCTATATAAATCCTGTGAATTACTAACAGTCCGCCAGCTATTTATATTGAGCACAGTACTAAAACAGCATGCAGCACTTCCCTACAGCACTGAAGTTATTAATAAAAGACGGAAATATATTGTATGCACTGAAAGAGTTGCGATAAAACATGGATATACAGGTAAATTTTATTTATTCTTGGGACCGCTTCTGTATAATAGGATAAATGCTATAAAAAACATTTATTCTCTGAAATATATCCATTGTAAGCAAACTGTGAAGAAGGTCCTCCAAAATATGTCCTACGAACAGACAGAGGAGTTAATTAATATTTTAAAGTAAGTCAGTCTTGACGCCTGAAGCACAGGACCAGGACTACCTTTTTTTTTTTGTGCGGAAATCCCTTCGGATAACCCCCTCGCCGGCCAGCGGGGGCGGTTATGTCGGGCTTGAACCGACTAAAATCGCACGCCGTCTCGGGTCTACCTAGTTCAGGCGCAAAGAACGTAATATATTTAAATACCTATATAAGACGCCGAAGTGCACACATTTCGAATAACCCTAAATAAGTAGGTATACAGTTTATAGATATACCTATATAAGTATATATCTAAGGCATATGCACTATTATATTTTTCACGTAGCATGGGTACGGTGACATTTGACTAATTCCATTTCATGCATGATTCATTTCGAAACAATTTACCTAACGCGGAATACAGGAAACAACACTTAATACGAAGATAAAAAGAAAACTGTTTTATTTTGCATTTTTAACTTAAAACTATTTTTATTTCTCCGTAATTATTTAAACTTTAAATATAAACATTCCAAATACATAATTCTTGATGCGTGAATCGGAACAGGTTGCGTTAGAGATTGACATAGTAAAATCGTTATAATCGATAAATTGTCGAATAAAGTATCATAAATCGTTAGTTGTATTTTTAACTAAAATACGATTATAAAATATAATTATGTAATAATAAACTTTAAACAAAGCATTTTTGTCTTTGTGGAGCTTTATTATAATATAGCAACACTGCTTAAGCATGAGCTGGCAGCCATCTTGTTATATCAACTCAGTACGAGTGCGTCTGCCTTGTATGCGGTCTGTTTTCTTTGTTTTGAGCTTGCGTGGTGTTTTTGTTACTTGTTTTTGTTATTGACTATCGTTGTGCTTTGTTGTTTTCGTTACCGTTTTTTGTTATTGACTTTTGTTTTGTTGTTTTTTTTTGGCAAAATGCCAAAAAGAACGAAAAAGACTGTGCTTGGTAGTCAAGCCCGTGAATTTGTAGTTCGATTGCGGGATTACTTTGAGCGGGAACGTGAGAATGGCGGAACGCTATTGCCTGTGTCCAACGTTTTGGATCGAGTGGCTGATGCGTTAGACATTGGGCGGAACACGGTTTCTCGAATCACTCGAGAAAAATATGGTGCTCACGATACAGAAGAAAATAAGTTGTCCACCCCTAATAAAAAGCGAACCAAAAAGGCATCTGTAACAGATGTAGACAGTTTTGCGGCCGATGCTATACGGAGCCACATTTATAACTATTACCAGAATAAAGAATTACCGACGCTTCTAAAGCTGGTCAAGTCTTTAAAAGATGCTTATTTGTTTACTGGAAGTCCTACATCCTTGTGGCGCGTATTGAAGGACATTGGTTTCCAATTCAAAAAAGTAAACAAAAGAAAAATTGTCATGGAGAGGGGCGATATAGCACTTGCGCGGGTTACCTTTTTGAAAAAGGCTAAAGCGATTACCGATTGGAGCAATGTCGTCTTCCTGGATGAAACTTGGCTGAATGCCAATCATACGGTCGGTAAAATGTGGACTGACGATACACCTCATGCCTCGACCAAAGTGCCAGAAGGAAAAGGGGAGAGATTGATTATTTGTCACGCAGGCACATCGAAAGGATTTGTAGAAAATGGGCTACTTGCTTTTAAATCGAAAAAGACGGGAGAATATCACGAAGATATGAATGCGGAAGTATTCACGGAGTGGTTTCAAAATATGCTTAGCAATTTCGAAGAACCCAGCACAATTATTATGGACAATGCCCCATATCACTCCGTGCAATTGAACAAACCGCCGACTTCTTCCAATAAGAAGAGCGAGTTGATCGAGTGGCTCCAAGCCAATAATGTGGAAGCCGATGAGACGAAATTAAAGGTGGAGCTAGTGAAGCTCGTAAAAATGCACAAGCCCCAAACGACATACAAATTAGATATGATGGCAAACGAATATGGTCACGAAGTCCTGAGGCTTCCACCGTACCACTGTCAGTACAATGCCATTGAATTAATTTGGGCCCAAATCAAAGGTAACTTGTTTAACCATAGTCTATTTACATGCTGACAAAAATATGATTATGTTTATTACTTGAATTCTATGACTCAATTTGTTTTTTATCTTGTTTCAGGATACGCTGCACGAAAAAATACAGCTCCGCCTTTTACAGCCACAAAAATGATGGGGTTATTGAAAGAGGGATGCAAAAATGTCACTGGCGATGACTGGAAGAAAGTAGTGGAGAAAACCAAAAATCTAATCTTACATGACTGGGAGCGAGACATTAGAATAGACTGCATAATTGATTCCCAAATAATTATTCACGTCGACGAGTCAGATGACGATGATGATGATGATGATGATGATGAAGATGATGAACATGTTTGATTTTTAATAAATAATTAAACAGGTTATCAATTTTGTTTTACTTTTTTTCTTCAAAATTATTAGTTAATAGAATCGATTTCTTCTTCATGAATAAATGATCTCGATAAGATATATAATCGATTTTATTTCATGCGATTTTATCTTGACTACATCTCTAGTAACTTCAAATCCCAAACGTCACCGTACCCATGCTACGTGAAAAATATTGTAGTTATAATTGCATGATAGATTAAGAAAATATGTAAATTTTATTGTACAATGATTACTTGAATAAATTATTATTATTTTGTTTATTTAACTTTAAATACATATCAGTTATATTTTTAAATACATTCTATATATAAAAAAAACAAATATATTTAAAAATATAAAAATAGTAGCCCACTGGCATCGGGAACAGGGACCAAGGTACCGGTGGTTAGGGCTCCAGAGAGAGGAATCTCCTCACAATACGTGCCGTGTCGAGAAGCACTACCTTCTGCATCAAGCCCTTGACCCAACTGCCTAACGCGAGCCTCTGGAGATGTTATTCGAGGCTCTTGGCAATCAGTCCGTGAACCGATACAACTATCGGAACAATAATCGCCGAATCGACACTCCACATGTCGACAACCTCGTGAGCCAAGTCCAAATATTTTATTTGTTTGTCTTTTTCGGCTTTCACGAGATTGTCATCATGGGGGATGGTGATGTCAACAATTATTGCGAGACGCTCTGATCGATCAATCACCACTATATTAGGCTTATTGGCTACAATAGTTCTGTCAGTGACGATTGATCGATCCCAGTACAACGTGACACGACCATTATCAAGAACTGGGTCGGGCACATACCTGTAATACGGTACCTCCGAATCTAAAAGATCGTATTACAGAGCAAGTTGATGAACGATTCTGGCCACTTGGTTGTGTCCATGTAAATACTCTCCGTTGGCAAGACGAGAACAACCAGAGATAATATGTCTTAGATTCTTCGGGACGGTGACACGCCCGACATATGTCAATCGTACCGTAAGGATGTTCCTCCGATAATTATTCGTATGATTATTCGTCATGACAACTTCATCTGTAATTGCGCAGACAAAACCTTCGGTTTCACCAAAGAGGTCACCGAAGTGTAGCCAGAACACTGATGCCTTTATTGTTATTATTATTAAAGTCACGCCACGTTAGCAATAAACAATACTTTGTGTATATTCTAATACAAATATTGCTGCAATTGTTTGGGTAGTCGTCGCACTGTAGGCTGTTGTGCTCATGCATGAGCATGATCATGTGATGACACTTGTCTGGTATTTGGGATGGGCCAGACGTCAACAAAATATTTCAGCACCGGCAGAATTTCTAGATGCAATTATTGTCAGAGAAGACGATGAATAAACTTACTTTAAAATAAAATGCTTTTTTTATTTTTTACCCTAAAAATATATAATGTTTTAACAACTAGAATGATGAAGATTGCCCCTCTTTCTCTCTGAAGACTAAACACCTGGCGTGACGGCGAGTAGCGCGTGGGATGGCCGTAGCCGGTTTTTTTTTATACTACTGAGATATCAGTCAAGCACACGGAACACCTGATGGAAAGTGGTTACCGTGGCCTATAGACGTGTGCAACACCAGGGAAGTCACACTCGTGCTGCCGACCCTGTAAACACAGAGTTTCTGTGCCGTCAGTATAGAAGACAAAGCGGGAATAGCCTTTGGTCTTCCCTCTGACAGCACAAAAACTCTTCAGTGAGCTCTGGCTACCCTATATACTCACCGCCGGGAACACAACACGAGGTTATTATGGCCGCGGTATTCTGTAGGGTGGGCGGAAGTACTTCCCTACTCGGACTGCTCAGTTGAACGGGAATACCGTCATAATTATTGTTTATACGGGACTTAATCGCGTTAATAAATATATAATGGTATATATTTACCTCGACGTTTCGGACGCGATGTTGCGCCCATGGTCGCGAGTAGGACTGAAGAATTGGAGCATCACCGCCTGCGAGTCGTGCGAGTATTTCGAACTACCCGCACTTGGTCTGATATATTCATAGGGTGACCATCGTTTCGATCATTTGTCCGACACACAACACTCACGATATCAGCGGATTCTGAACGCATATTTTTATGTTATGTACATTTACTGATGACTGGATTCCACGAAGATGAAAGCTTAAAACCGTCCCCCGGTTGAAATTTTTATGTTTTCTGATTTCCACCGCTTCACGTACAATTCTACTGTAGTAGTGACGTTCACGGGAGAGGATTTTGGGATTATGGAGCTCAATCCAGTGGTTTGGTCCTGATTCTAGTAAATGTTCGGCTATGGCAGACTTGTTCACCTGAAGAGTTTTCTCAGCTGCGATATGTTCTTTGACTCTTTCAGCTATTGTACGCTTCGTTTGTCCAATGTACGAACTCCCGCAACTGCAATCAATCTTGTACACGCCCGGTGATTGAAAAGGAATTACGTCCTTGGGTGACCTTACATGCCCACCGATCTTGGAAAACGGCGTAAAAATGGTTTTTATGGAGTACTTTTCTAGTACTGTCCCAACTTTATCCGTTACCCCTTTCACGTACGGCATGAACGCTGGTTGCCTTTGAGCGTCCGGATGTCTTTCCTTCCCTTTCCGTCTGGATTTTCGGCCGTTCACCTTGTAGCCGTTCCACCTAAGGACCCTTTGTACGTGGGACAGCTCGCTCTCCAAGAATTCCACGTCACAAAGGTCCCGTGCTCTGTTCAGCAGTGAATTCGCGACAGACTGTAGATGGCGAGGGTGGTGGTGAGATAGAGCGTTCAGATACCTGTCGGTGTGCGTTGGTTTCCTGTAGACTGTGTGCGTTAGGGATCCATCAGTCCGACATGTCACCCTCACATCCAGGAAAGGTAAGCTTCTGTCCGATTCCAATTCATACGTGAACTTGATTTTAGGATGAATTGAATTCAGATGTCCCAGTAACTGCTCGACCTCCTGCTTGCCGCCTTTAAGAATGCAGAAAACATCGTCCACATATCTCTTCCAGAACTTCACTGCCCATGGTTGCAGATCTAAGCTGGCTTCGAAATGTTCCATCCAGATATTAGCCATGACCGGTGCCACTGGGCTACCCATGGCTACTCCCTCGATCTGGAGGTAATGCTTCCCACGATACAAAAAGTAGCTGCCCTCCACACAGTTACGCAATAATACCATGTATTGCTCTGGCATCTCATGGTCGCTTAGCTTTGCCCGAATTACTTCGAGACACTCTTTCACGGGGACGTTGGTAAAAAGTGACTCAACGTCAAAACTCACCATTATCTCATCCGGTTCCAGCGTGATGTTCTTGAGAGTGTCTATAAAGTGACGAGAGTCCTTCACGAAAGACGACGTTTTACCTACCAGTGGTTGCAACACCGATGCGACATACCTGGCAAGACCGTATGTAGGGGAGTCAATCTGACTCACTATAGGTCTCAAAGGCACGTTGGCTTTGTGTATTTTGGGTAAGCCATATAGTTTAGGTGGTTGCACAATTTTAGGTCTATAAAGCTGGTGAAAATCGTCCTCGCCGAACAACTCCTCATAGTCTCTAATGACCGCCCTTATCCGGCGCGTGACTCTGGCTGTAGGATCGTACGAGACCGGCTCATATACGAGGGTGTCATCCAGTAAGCCTCGTATTTTACTGTCATAATCAGCTGAGTCCAACACCACCGTGGCGTTGCCTTTATCGGCCTTAAGGACGAGTATGTTCTCATTTTCTCTCAGGTCCTTAAGAGCTATACGCTCCTCCGTGGTGATGTTACTTGCGGGTAGTTTAGCTTTTCGGAGGATAACGGAAACATCCTGTCTGAGCACCTCCGCATCGCTAGACGGCACTTTGTTTCGCATTATCACTTCTTCTACGCTGCTGATTACGGTCTCGTAAGGAATTCGCTTAGGTGTTGGAGCAAAATTCAACCCTTTTTCCAGTACACGTACGGTCGCATCTTCCAATATAGTGCTAGATAAATTAATGACCGTGTTTGGTTTGTCACACTCATTTGATGATGTCATCACGTTTTTTCCGTACCGAGCAAGTAGTCTCTCATATTTCTTCTCATGACCCTCATTACGCAAAAGAAAAATACGCTTCGCTTGCTCATAGGTTATCCGATCAACCAAATCAAAATCACTATGTGTTAACATCGCACTACACACACAATGTAACCCGTACAACTCGCACTGCACTTTGTCTAGGTCGGCGTAATTGTTCCGAATGAGCTGTTTTAACAGACGGATGCTCGCTGTCCGAAGGATGTTAGCGGAAAACGGTATATCACTACGCGGTTTTATTCTAACACACGTAGGAAGCAGGTTCGATTCGCGACATTTAATTAAAAATGACAATGACGCCATTATACGCACTCGTTTTTTCCGTAACTGTCCTAGATGTTTGATTTTGTTAGCAAAATCCGGCCCGTACCGGTTTACGATATATTGATTTAAACTTACACGATTTTCACACATAATTATTGTTTATACGGGACTTAATCGCGTTAATAAATATATAATGGTATATATTTACCTCGACGTTTCGGACGCGATGTTGCGCCCATGGTCGCGAGTAGGACTGAAGAATTGGAATACCGTCGTTACCTACCTCTCCTAAATGCCGGTTTTGTGTTATGTTACTTAGTTTAGAAGTTACAATTCCTAACATGTTGAAATAGGTAAGAAAAAAAATCCGTTCCCGCAGGGGGAACGCACAGGTAGATTTCGTGAAGCAATTAATATTATTTTATATAGAGAACTATGTACGGACTTTAAACAATATTTTTCCGTACCGCACTATTTTTTTTTTCTTTTTCTCGATAACGGTAAATTTGAGCAAAAAACGTTTCGGACATTTATTTTAGAGCAAAAAATAACCTATCGGTTAGAAATATTTTTTTGCCCCTCTATGACCTATGCTTCTTCTATGACCCACGCCGAGCGCATTTTTAACATGTTTAATTTTTTTTTCTCGAAAACGGTAACTTTTAGCGAAAAACTTTTCAGACATTTATTTTAGACTTAAAAATGGCCTATCGATTAAAAATGTTTCCGACGACAAGAATGTTCACCGGTTAGAAGTTATGATTTTTTTTCCGAAAAATTTTTGTTTTTCCCCCCTCCACTTTTAGTTAAAGTTTTAATCTTATAGGTTTGTAATTAAAAGTTGTTGGTATTCATGTATACTATGGGATAAAATTAGAACGGTTCGAATATCTTTCATGGAACGTAAAATTTTGAGGAAAAACTGATTTCACAAAAAGTGAGGCCCTACCGTCCCCTTAGGCCGGATTCCACCCGTTCACGAACTTAAATTAAGTTTACACCCAAGCAATTTTTGACCGCAGTTTTAAGCGATCGGGGCAAAAATGCGACCGTGAGAGTGCCGCAAATTTTGGGAAGTGGAACCATACATACATATATACATACATATATATAATATATAAACTTTTTGACCAGTGGTCATTTCGGACGCCGGTCATAACTAGACCTCCTATGAAGAATTTTTTTTAAATACGACAGTAGTCAAGAAACCAATAGGTAGATCGATTTCATCGATAAAAATGTAAAATCTATGGTTGGTAACCCTAGAATGAAGTACAATGAATGAAACATCTAATCTATTAAGTTTAAAAATTATTTATAGTTATTAGATGCATTTAGTTCATTGTCTATCTACGATTGCAGCAATATTTATATCTGCTGTGCGGCTTGTGCCTAATCGATACTTTTCAAAATATATATTCAGGTATTTATACCCCAACCTAACTAAGGGCCATCTAGGTAAACTATATAAAATTCGAGTTTAGCTATTCCCTGCTAGATGGCGCACGTTATTGTAGCAAAACAGTACATTCTAGAATTTTGACTACTATCTTTTAATGGCTGCTAGAGTTTCTTTGCTGCCCGCTAGTTAAGCTATAGCTATTTTATACTAACTATATCTATCTAACTGCTTATTCATATTTTACACAGTAAAGTTTAATTAAGTTACTAAACACATGGCACATTCATCGCGTCATTTCATTGTTCTGACTTAGCAATATCCAATATAAGTACCTACATAATAATATGTAGATTTGCGATTGACGACCTTTGGTTATATAAAAATTAATGAGTCTTTCTCTCAGCACGCATACTAGATGGCGCCAATACAAAATATTTTTTTTGCTGTAGTGCCATCTATCAAGTGAATTAATAATATGTATGATAATAAAAAGTTGGGATTACAAATACCGTAATGTAGTTTAGATTTTTACGTTACATTACTTTTCAAATATATCATATTATCATTATGATGGCCGCGGCTCGGCGGTCCGCTATCGTTTTTTGATCATATCTCCGGTTCCCTTTAAAATCAAATATACGGCAGATTTTAATTCTGACCAAGACGTTTCTAATAAAAAAGACCGCATCAAAGTACGTCCAGTAGTTTTTGCGTCCATCGCGAATAAACAGATCAATGGATAAACGGACAAACCACAGACAAGAAATCTAAAAAAAATACTTTTGTGTTCAGAATCGTTTACTTAATATAACCTAAGTAGTTTATAAAATATCTCCAATGTACAGACAGCTAATTTACAATTTTATAACAATATATAAAACCTGTACCTAACTCTAACCTATGTCTATGTCTCGTGTGTCCGACGCCGTAACTTCCTCTATTATAAGCGTTTCAACTGGAAGTGGATGGCTAAATCTGAAATTATGAGCAATAGCGAAGAATGCTCAATAAATTCTCGATTTTCCCGATCTCTTCTCTGATTTTAATAAAAACTAAAACTGCATCATTGTATTTTAAAAATGTCAATAGGTACTCCTAAGAATCATCCATGAATTTTCAACCGACGAAAAAACCGGAGGAGGTTCTCAATTCGAAGCGTATATTTTTATATTTAAGTTTTTTATTTATGATCACTGATCACGCATAACTTTTTACAAAGTAGTCCGACATTTCAGGTGCCTGGTCGTGGGGCATGTGGGAGTGCAGTGCACAGCGGGAGACACCGTGGGGGATCAGTGCTTCCGCTACAGTCAGCCCGGTCACAAGCCCAGTGCCTGTGATGCTCCGCCGCGCTGCTACAAGTGCGTAGCGGAGGGCAAAGCGGCGGAACACCGGGCGGACAGCCGTACCTGCGCCACCTCGAGGCCAAAGCCCCGTTCGTCCGCAACGGGTAGCGGGGGTGCCGCTCAAGCGCGCCCAAATTCGCGGCGGGATGCGGAAATGGAAGTCCATTAATGGAAACACAAATCCGCATCCTGCAAGCGAACATAAACCACTGCACCGGTGCTTAGGATCTTCTGTACCAGAGCATCGTGGAGTGATCTATCAATGTGGTCGTGGTCGCTGAGCCGTACTGGGTCCACCCCGGAAGTCCGGTGGACCTGGACAGCGTAGCGACCGTTTTCGGGGGTTCCGCCGCGGACACCTCGCGCCTTGCACTCATTGCAAGGGGCAGAGGCTGTGTCGCGGCGGACTATGAGGGAATGGCTGTCGTGGCCGTCTACTTCTCGCCAAGCTTTGACCAGTACGGGCTTGAGCCAAAGCTCGCGGAACTGGACTTCGTTCTCGCTGCGTGCCGTCCTCGTCCTGTCTTGATCCTGGGAGACTTCAACGCCTGGCCTGGCTTGGGGCTCCCGGGAAACCAATGACAAGGGGCGAATACTGGAGGACTGGGCCAACACCCGCGGTTTAGAGGTCCTCAACCGGGAGAGTGTCGCCACCTGGGAGCGGCGGGGGCTCAGTTCGGTCGTGGATGTCGCGTTCGCAACCCCTGCTCTCGCCCGCCGCGTCCAGGGTTGGCGCGTGGTGGAGGAGGAGACGGATTCCGACCATAAGTACATTCGGTTCAACGTCTCCCCTACACCTAACCTGCCGCCGACAATCGCAAATCCCCTGGATCCACGTTGGGCGCTCAGACGCCTGGATCGGGAGGCTCTCGAGAGCGATGTGCCCGAAGTCAGGGAGAGTGAGCTAGGGGTAGCAGTGCACCGGTTTAAAGCCCGGAAATGCATTGCCCCCGGACCCGACGGTATTCCAGGCCGAGCATGGGTCCTAGTTCCTCAAGGGCCTCGACTGGTGGCGCTCTCTTGGCCAGTTTTCAAAGGCGTGGAAGACGGGGAAACTGCGGCGGATCAGCCATCCGGTTACTGGCCGATCGTGTTGCTCGACGAGGTGTGCAAGCTCTTTGAGCGGA
Source organism: Cybosia mesomella (assembly GCA_946251805.1). Classification (NCBI taxonomy): domain Eukaryota; kingdom Metazoa; phylum Arthropoda; class Insecta; order Lepidoptera; family Erebidae; genus Cybosia; species Cybosia mesomella. The sequence continues at coordinate 17,726,215 of OX276390.1, read as the reverse complement.
TTATTGCAGAGCGCCTCGTCGAGCATCTCACGAACGTGGGGCCAGATCTGGCGGACAACCAGTTCGGTTTCCGCCGGGGGCGCTGCACCGTGGAAGCGATCATGCGCGTTAGGCGCCTGGCGGAGGAAGTAGTCTCGCGGGGTGGGGTGGTGGTGGCGGTGTCTCTCGACATCGCCAACGCCTTCAACACGCTACCCTGGAGCTGCGTTAGGGAGGCGCTCGAGTATCGCGGAGTGCCTCCTTACCTCCGCCGCATTGTCGAGGCATACCTATCCGAGAGGGCCATAGTTTACCCGAGCTCTAGCCAGCTCGGGTAAACTATGGCCCTCTGACCAGGGCGGTGAGAAGTATCGTGCGGTGTTACGCAGGGGTCGGCCCTAGGGCCACTCCTGTGGAACATCGGATACGCTTGTGTGCTACGCGGTTCGTTGTTCAGCGTCAGTTGTGGGCGTCAGCATAACATGTTATGCTGACGACACCCTCGTGATGGCGCGGGGAGCAACACACCGAAGCGCGGCACTAAAGGCCACAGCAGAGGTTGCTCAAGTCGTGGGTCGAGTACGGCGGCTGGGGCTCGAGGTGGCTCTCCACAAATCCGAGGCTATGTGTTTTCACGGGCCTCGGAGGGGGCCACCTGCGGGAACCAGCATAACCGTAGGGGGCGTAAGCAACGGCATCGAGCCCACGATGAAGTACCTTGGGCTCGTACTCGAAAGCCGATGGGACTTCAGACCATCGGTGTGGTCCCGAAACTGAGGGCGGCTGCGGCCGCGCTATCGCGGCTGATGCCCAACGCCTCCACTAGGAGACTGTACCTGGGGATCGTGCGAAGCATGGCCCTGTACGGGGCGGTGGAGACTTTGGCGGCCCGCAACGTGGCTGTTCTAAACTGCCCGTTAAAAGCGATGGCCGTCAGAGTCATCAGGGGGTATCGCACGATCTCCGTCGAGGTGGCATGTCTCCTAGCCGGGACCCCTCCATGGGACCTGGAAGCGAGAGCCCTTGCATTGCTGTACCAGTGGCGTAAGGAGGCGCTGGAGTGGGGCCATAGACCGGAGCCCCGAAAAATCAGGGCTCAGCGGTCCCAGCTCCGCCGGAAACTCATAGAGACATGGAGGGTGCGACTTGAGCATCCAAGGTGGAGGGAATCCACCATTGCGGCGATGAAACCGATTATGAAGGAGTGGTTGGAGAGGCACCACGGTGACCTCTCCTACCGGATGTGCCAGATATTTACCGGACACGGGTGCTTCGGTAAGTATCTAAGGCGCATCCACCGGGAGACAACGCCGCAGTGCCAGCACTGCGAGGATCCTGGCGAAGACACGGCGCTCCACACGTTGGCCACATACTAGTGGTTTTTTTTTTTTTTTTAGAAATGTAAGTCCAACCAGATTTTACACTTGGCCAGACTCCCCCGGTTTACCCCAGCCGTAGGATAGCCGGGTCCTTGATACGGTGTTATTTATTTATTTACTAACTTTTATTTAGATTTAGGAGTACGGATCAATGTTCCATTATAATTTTACAAATTTAGAGCCATATGGGCTTTTACAAGATTTACTGTTAATTTGGAGGATGCTAATTGTTTTATTCTTTATTTAATTCTAATTATACTATTGGATTTTATGTCTATTTATTGTTAATACTAATTGTGTAGATGTATAAATTGACCAAATTTGGGGGAAGATTTTAATTCTATTTGATTACAAGGGGGATTAATCGTTTTGTGTGTACCTGTGTGTGAGTTTTGTTTCCAGCGGTTTATTCTGCGGCTTATTACATAATAAGTCACAGAATGCCCTGCATGTTAACCAGTGTAACATTTGTGTATTTCAGTGTCCGGGTGATGTTGGTAATGCTTTGTGTGGTGTGGCTAGTGTGTATTGTACTGTGTATCATGTTGCATGTATATGTTGTGTATGTGCGACATACTAGTGGTTGGTTACGACCACATAACTGCAAAAACGTTAAAAGAATTACCTGAAATCGGTATAACTTTCTTGACGCAGATTGTAACAGGGATAGTTGATTTTAAGTTATTAGAAGTTGATTTATAGGTAGATAGTAAGTTACAAGTTAATTACAGTTATTTAAAGGTTTGATATAAGGTTACATAGTAAATTAAACATGAGAATAGTTTTACCTTGTAACGTATATACGTACATATACCTACCTAAATTTTTGCTTACACTAAGGAAAATAAAACAACAAATAGGACTAATAATTACAATTATAATAACAATAGGATTTTTTTTACAAGGAATCAAAATTACAATCAAAATAAAAGCCTAAGTCAAAATTATGTACATGCTGTAGAAGTTGCGAATAATCAACCTTATTGTCCCAGGTGTCGTACCAACTCACATCACATCCGACAATGTCAAGCTAAACGGGACATTGTTTGTTTTAAGTGCGGATTGAAGGATGTGAAAACACCTGATTGCCCTAATTGCAATAAAAATATTAATAATTCAAAAAACTAGGTGAGCAGAGTTGTAGTAATTTTGATAAACAAGATTGGGAGACTTGGCTCGCGTTTATTAGAACATTTTCTTCTTCATATAAGGTTTCTACAATTCTGCAAACTAAACCAATTGATGATTCCAGACCATATGTTAATTTTAAAATAAACAATATCGATGCATGTGGCTTACTTGATTCTGGAGCTGCAGTTACAATCTTAGGCAATAATCCCCATAAACATTTAGCTGACTGCACCTTGCACCAGGATAACCACATCAAAATGGTGACTGCTGGTGGTCAACCATTAACTAGTATTGGGTACATAAATTTGCCTGTCTCTTTTGAAGGACAGTTTCATATAATTAAGGCATACGTCGTTCCCGAAGTCGAGGCCTCAATTATTTTAGGTGTTGATTTTTGGCGTGCTTTTAGAATTTGCCCTAAATACTTATATTGTGTTACCATGTCAAATGCTCCTTTAGCCGAAATAAAGGTCACTAATATGACACATTCATTCTTACGACAATTTATTAGAATCTCAAAAATCTATTGCGGACAACATCATTTCTCAGTTCAAGTCAATATCAACTGAAGTGAAGGGCTTGGGCAGAACAAACGTCATTACACATCGCATAGATACTGGTGATGCTCAACCTATAAGACAGAGATATTATCGTATGTCCCCTGAGAAACAGCGTATTTTGACTGAGCAGGTTGACGAAATGTTAGCACTTGATGTTGTCGAGCCCTGTGAGAGTGCATGGTCTTCTCCTGTGCTCATTGTGAATAAAAAGAATGGAGAGCCTAGGCTCTGCCTCGATGGCCGAAAATTAAATGCCGTAACTAAGCGTGACGCTTACAATTTACCATATGTTTCAGAAATTTTGGATAGCCTTCGTGACGCAAAATACCTATCGAGTGTTGACCTTTCAAAAGCTTTTTGGCAATTACCTATTGCTCCCGAGGACCGTGATAAGACGGCTTTCTACGTACCAGGTCGAGGAACTCAGCGTTTTAAGACCACAGCTTTTGGTTTGACGAACGCTCCCGCTACACAACAGCGTTTGGTAGATTTGCTCTTCGGTGACATGGAGTTCAAGACGTTCGCATATCTTGATGATATCATCATCATCAGTTCTTCATTTGAGGAGCACGTTTCCCGCCTTCTTCGCGTTTTGGAAAAATTAAGTGAGGCTAATCTTACAATCAATTTGGAAAAATGTAAGTTTTTCCGAAGCGAGCTTAAGTATCTTGGATACGTAGTAGATTCTCGTGGTCTGCGCACTGACTCAGAAAAGGTGGAAGCTATTATAAATTCCCCTACTCCCACCAGTAAAAAGGAACTGAAACGCTATCTTGGTACTGCTACGTGGTACCGACGTTTCGTCCCTAATTTTAGTAGGTACAGTGGCTGGGCCACTCAATAAACTCACTTCAAATGGTAAAAAGTCACCGCCGTTCGAATGGACGCGAGAGGCTGACGCGGCTTTTAATGCTTTAAAAGAATGTTTGGTTACCGCGCCAGTACTTTCGTGTTCAGATTCAAAGTCAAAGTCAAAGTCTTTATTTTTCAAAATAGTGCAACGTAATTACATCTTTTTGACGTCAAAAACAGCTTAATACTAAGTTTACCACCGCTTCCTAGGCGCTAGTGGAGAAGAAACGGCGCAACAAACTCCACTGCGGCATTTTCGAGACGTCAGCTTATAATAGTGATTTCTTAAGACTAAATATGGACGAATGTACGTGTAAGATAAATAAAGGTATATAAAAAAAAAACGTTATAATAAACTTTAACCCAAGTTAATCGTCCAAATAATTGAAAAAAGTTAAAATATGGTAAAAAGGTCGCGTGCCTACTACAATATTATGCTGTAGTTGTAACATTTTAGCATTTTAGGAGGAGCCTGCACCATGCTCAAACCAGACATTTTTGTCTTTAAGGTAATCATCTGTCCTATAGTATGCTTTTTTACATAAGGTGGTCTTAACAAAGGTTTTAAATTCAATTAAATTTTTAAGCATTTTGTATGCTTACTTTTTTCTAAAGATTTAGATCGGAAAAAGAGAACATCTAGGACGGGACTTGAACGGGAACGTTGCCTTAAGACGTAATAATGTATCGGAGAATTTCAAATATCTGGGACGTGTCTAGGTGGCTCAGTTGGTCAGAGCATTCCCCCTGTAAGGGACTGATCGCGGGTTCAAGTCCCGTCCTAGATGTTCTCTTTTTCCGATCTAAATCTTTAGAAAAAAGGTTTTAAATTTATTGTCAGGCATACCAAGGACCGATTCAGGCAATTTGTTATAAAAGCGTATACCTTCCCCCCTAAAAGAATCACTAACTTTGCTAAGCCGATAACATGGAAGGATCAGTTTATTTTTATTACGCAGATTTCTGTCTGTAATGTCACTTACTTTTGTAAAATTGGATATATTTTTCCTGACATACAGTATGTTCTCGAATATATATTGGGAAGCTATAGTTAAAATATTAGTCTTTTTAAATCGTACCCTAAGAGAATATCTCTTGCCTAAACAATAAATGGCACGAACTGCCCTCTTTTGTAGTATAAATATAGTTTCTAAAAATCTGCTGCATTCCCCCAAAGTAGTATTCCATAAGACATCAGACTATGAAAGTAACTAAAATATACCAGCCTAGCAGTAGGTTCATCTGTCAACTGCCTAATCCGTCTGACAGCATAAGCAGCAGAACTGAGTTTATTGGCCAAAATAGTGATATGGTCACCCCATTGCAATTTCGAATCTAGTGTTATGCCTAGAAAAGTAGTGCTGTTTTCAAATTCCAACCTTTGCCCCTCCAGGACGACATTAACGTGTGCTTGCCTCACATTAGGCAGTGTAAACTTAATGCATTTGGTCTTTTCTGCATTCAACAATAGGTTGTTTGCATAAAACCAATTTGAAATGGCGTTCAAAATATTATTAATATTACTCGCATCTGTACTACGCCGATCTACTTTGAATATCAGTGATGTATCATCTGCAAACAATACTATGCCAGCTTGAGCCTCGATCGTATAAGGCAGGTCAATGACATACACCAAGAAGACAAAAGGTCCTAGGATTGATCCCTGTGGTACGCCTATTTTGACGTTTGATCCGTTTGACTTGACGTTATTCACAACAACAGTCTGAAGCCTATCTGTTAAGTATGATTTTAATTGTTCTATTGATTTCTCATCAAAACCATATCGACGTAGCTTGAGCAAGAGTGTTTGATGGTCAACACAATCAAATGCTTTAGAAAGATCACAGAATACCCCAATAGCATCCTGCGATCCCTCCCAAGCGTCGTAAATTAGGCTGACTAGAGCCACTCCCGCATCGGTGGTAGATTTCCCGCCAGTAAAGCCATATTGTTGGCTATGGAAAAGATTGTTGGTCTTGAAGTACAGTTGCATCTGATTGAGCATCACTCTCTCAAACACCTTACTCAGAGCTGGCAAAATAGAGATGGGGCGGTAGTTTCCAAGTTCCGACTTAGATCCTTTCTTAAATAATGGTATTAGTTTACTGTGTTTCATTAAATTAGGAAATGTGCCTTCATCTATACATTCATTAAATATGAGTGCTAGATCAGGTGCAATGATATTAATTATATGACTAATTAAACTAACTGACATGCCCCAGTAATCCTCAGACATTTTTATTTTTAGATTTTTAAAAGCTTTTAAAATGTCATTGGGATCAATATGTTTGAACTTAAATTTAGAAGAACTAATATTACCTCAACAAAGGCCACAGCACTGATAACGCTAGAGTTAATAGAGGAAGTGAGTTGCAATGGAATATTGGTAAAATAATCTTCAAAAGCATTTACAATATCCTTCGGAGAGGTTATATTCTTGTTTTCTAATTTAATTTTAGTAACAGTATCCCTCACTTTACATTTACCAGATTCTTTGTTAATAACTTTCCAAGTTTCTTTCATTTTATTGGGAGCCTCAATTATTTTCCTTTTAATATGAATGGCCTTCGCTTGTCTACATACTTTTTTGAATACCTTGGAGTAATTTTTGACATATTCAATGAAACGACTGTCAAGTCTGTACTGTTTTTGGGCGTATAAATCGAAAAGTGTTCTTCTACTTTTATATATGCCTACAGTAGCCCATTCACAGAATTTAGATTTAGTACTGTGCTTTTTACATTTTTGTTTGAATGTATGTGAAAAAGCATCAGTTAATGTACTAAATAAACTATTGTAATGAACCTCAGGATTATTGCCTAGGTAAGCTACACAATTGAGCTTGTTCTCTAACAAGTTTTTGAATTCTCTAATTTTGTTAGAGGTTTATGGAGGTTTATGGAGGGCCTACACATAATTTTCTCTTTAGGTTGATTATTATTTCCCTTGGAAAAGGATACTATTTGACCACAGTGATCTGAGGGCAACGCACTTATTACAGACTTACTTAAGAATACACTGTCACTAAAAAAATTATCTAAACAACTGGCAGTTGTAGCAGTGATTCTAGTTGGTTCACAGAAAATATTTTCAAGGTTGTAACTCTTGAACATGTTTAGAAATTGGGTACTTTTCCTACACTATTCCAAGATGTTTATATTAAAGTCTCCACAAACAATTAGATTCTTTCTGCTATTTGATGCTATCCCAAGAATTTGTTCCATGACCCCAATAAACGTTCCAAAATCACTACTAGGTGGATACCGTATACGCAGACTACTATATAACTATCAAGCTCGGCACAGGCCACCTCAGCACATCGCTCAACAGAAAGTCTAACAATGTCAATCCGCTCTTTGCTGCGGAGACCATTTTTTATTAAGACCATGGAGCCACCTCTGATAGCAGACTTTCTGTTAAAGCAACTTACAATATTGTAAGTGTCTATACTGAACATCATATCACTCTCTTTGAGCCAATGCTCAGTCAAACACAAAATATCCACATTTAATTTCTCTAGAAATAATTCAATTATTAATTCCTTGCCGGGAAGACCTTCTATGTTTTGATGAGCTATCTTTAGCTCTGGCATTCCTGTTGTCTGAACACTTAGTTTAAAGTATCATTTTCAGTTAAACATACAGAATTACCACTACAAGTATCTGGCAAGTATGTAGGTATTAGGTTATTGCTTCGTTTACAATGTAAACTCATCCAAAAATTAATATTATATGCTACTAATGTAGCAATTTTATATTTGTCATAGTTTGTAAGATAGATACTATCTTTGGTCTTTGACATATAATCTCCTTTGTGGCTTTACCTCACATAGTACTTTTACTTATAACTTGTCTATTATGTTGACACCTGTCATATATGAAATATCTATTGTAATATTATTTTATTTGTAACTTGTCTTCTAAGTTAATTAAAGCCAATATAAGAAATTGGTATTTCTTTCAAATGTGTCAATTTAATTAACTTAAATACAATGTCTGAAACGAAGAAAGAATCTGAGAGGACATCATCATGTCCGCTAGCCAGGCACGTACGACCTTGTACCCCCCCCTCTTACCTGCCCCAGACCCCCCTTTTTTTCTACCCCTATCTCTCTTAACCTACTCCAACTTACCTATTTTTTTTTTTTCGTGCGGAAATCCCTTCGGATACCCCCCCGCCGGCCAGCGGGGGCGGTTATGTCGGGCTTGCACCGACTAAAACCGCACGCCGTCTCGGGTCTTCAGACACCGGGGTGTAAGGTTACCCATAGAGCATATCCCTCGCACCCTGACTGACCCTGGGCCATCTCACCACTAACAGCATCGCTCATCCTGTCTCCTCTGAAAGCAGAGGAGTACGGAGAGCGATGTGTACCCGCCACGTTGGGTATTGGCCGACGATCAATGCCAACCCTATGAAGGGGAAGCCATTGACCGCCGCCCAGGGTGTACCGGCCGCTCCGATTCCGTTCTCCCCGGACTGCAGCGGGAACGGAATCGGAGCGACACTCGAGGAGGTTACCCAACACACACCCCTCCCAGACTATACCTACTCCTACCATGCTCTTATCCTACACACATGTGAAACTCACAACTCCTATTCAACTTCCTAAACTAACCCTTGATATCAATTTTGTCAATTTAATTCTTACCTACTTATCAAATAACCCTATCATGATCTACATAAATTCTGTTACAACTTAATATTAATTTGGCCAATGATCGTCATAGTGAGAAAGAACCCTTATCATGATACGTAGTTACCCTTAGCTCTATAAAGGGATTATGTGCTAATTCTCCGTTAAAATGAATGTCTACTTAAATCCTTATACTACTTAACTGGTAATCATGAATTGTTATAATGAATCTCTACCTACACAATAAATTACCTGACCTATTTATACTTTGATAAATTGGATACCTTTTTTTTTTTTTTTTTATCGTGCGGAAATCCCTTCGGATACCCCCCCGCGTGCCAGCGGGGGCGGTTATGTCGGGCTTGAACCGACTAAAACCGCACGCCGTCTCGGGTCTACAGACGCCGGGGTGTAAGGTTGCCCATAGAGCATATCCCTCGCACCCCGACTGACCCTGGGCCATCTCCGGTTTCGAGATGGCCCCCTCGGGTTTGGGAACCACGGTGTCCCCGTCTTGCCCCGGTTTGGGGGAGGGGCGCTAGTCGCCCCACCGTCCCGGCCTGCTTCTGCTGGGGTGACAGGTGGCCTCACCCGCCACTCCCAGGCCTGCGCTCATGGAGGACGGAGGTCGTTAAGCGACCTCCGGCGCCTGAGTCGCCTGCGACGCGCGGCGAGCAAGTTGCGGGCTCGGCGGACTGAGAGAGTTCTAAGTCTAAATTGGATACCTACCTAATGATTTACTTGAACTAACTTTACTTGTTATAATGAAAATCTGTCTAGTCATGATATTACCTAACTTATTAAATACTTGATTATAGTGATACCTACCTAATCTTCTAATAGATCTAGTTCACACTATAGGAATAGAATGTAATATCAATTTCATATAATTACAGTTTAGAATTTATAATTTTATTCTACAAATAATTGTATTTACTAAGTTCCATGTTTCACCTATAATGATACATACTAAAATATCCAAAACTTAACTTTGGTTCAGTTATTATACAACTATTGATTTCAACATGATATTTGTTTATTCGGTCCAATACATAGACTAATTGAGTTCTGTACTTATGTGAATTAGGTATAATTCCTAATCTTATTGGATCAAATACTTTATATGAGTTCTTAATTTATTACTAATAACTTTATACAACATGATATATTTGTTTTTCGGTCTAGGGCCCCATGAACACACGCCCAAGACAGTACAGCTCACACCAACTGAGAAATAGCTGTTCCTATGTCTACTATAGGTATTGGAGTAGTTTTACCTACTCCTCCTGGCCAAGACATCTGGCACCCATAAACAGACAAACACCAATTCGAACGGCGTGGAATTACAATATATCATTCCCTTTACTTAATTAAAAGCTTAAGATAAATTATAAGAGTATTCTCTTTTGTATATCCACTTACTAGAGGTATAAAAGTATCATAGAGATGTATATAATAGTCTCTTGATATAATAAACTTGGAGAATAATAAATATCCTTTACACACCCCGCCTCCCCGCTTCCCGACGCGTCCGCTCGAGCACTGCGTGCATTAGAACGAGCTAAACAAACGATCATTAATTTATTGGAGTGATTACGGTGAAATTGTAATTGCGATTATAGATATAACGTTTGTGGTTAGTGGGGAGAGATGTGACGTTCAGTTATCTTTTATATACCTATATTGTAAGGTGCATTTAGTTTTTAATAAATCAGTTTACCGCTTACTACCGTGTTTTACTGACGTATCACTTTCAACAAAAAGAAAACCAAATATATAAATGATGATGACGACATAATAGAAATACAATTAGAAATGTTAAGCAGAGAAATTTCTGTAGGATTCGCTTTATTTCTCTATACTTAAATATTATTATTTTTTTACTTAAGTTACTTGATAATTATTTCAGTAAAGTTTTCTTCGGCCTAAGTACCCGACATACACCAATATAACATTTTTTACAATTTTTGTCTGTCTGTTTGTTCCAGCTAATCTCTGAAATGGCTGGACCGATTTTGACGGGACTTTTATTGGCAGGTAGCTGATCTAATAAGGAGTAACTTAGGCTACTTTAATTATTTTTAAAGAATTAGGGCTCCGCGCGAAATAAATAAAACCCAGATCTAAGTCCACGCGAACGAAGTCGCAGGCACAGCTAGTTTAATAATAAATACAAGGACAGAGATGGAGCCGGTGCTGTCGTGCGAGCGAAATCGCGTTGGCTGCCGAATGTCGCCGAATGAACGCAACCATCAACATTGTATTATTAAAACACTGTTTAGCTGCACAAGTCATTTTGAACTGTATTTATTACAAAAATAAAAAGAGTGTACTTTAGACCACACGAGTGAAGTAAAACTTTACGTAAACGCACCGTACACGTAAGGTAAAGGCGCCTAATACCGCCAGTTTAAGCCATGCTCATTTTGACATACAAAATATAAGCACATGTTCAATAACTAGAATATTTTTTTATAATTTTACAGGTTTCAGCACCTGAAAAATAATAAAAAATCATGTTTTTACTCGATTATAGAAATAACTAGCAAGCATAAAAGAAAAATAAAATCAAAATAGTTATTTATGAAATGGGCTCAGCCGACCGACCCCATGCATGTATAAAAGCCCTAATACCGGTTTTGTGGCACCTATTACCGACTGGTTAACATGGTCTTTACTATAGGCGTAGAAACTGGTTTGCAGGTATCCATACCAAATCTTCGCAATATTTTCTGCACGTATGATCCTTGAAATATTTTCACACCATCTCTTCTGCTTTCGATCTCAACTCCTAAGAAATAGGAAGCAGGCTTGGTTGTGATTTTGAAGCGACCGGTTAATTCCTTGATGAACTCAGCTATCAATTCCTGTTTTGAGCCAGCGACCAGACCATCATCCACGTATAAGGCCACTATTAACTTCCCACTAGACTTATTGCGGGTGAGAAGGCAAGGATCAGCTTCACTTATCTTGAAGCCAATATCTTTGAGAAAATCCAGAATGCGTCGGTTCCAACAGCGTGGAGCCTGCTTCAAGCCGTACAGACTTTTCTGTAAGTGGCAAACACGACCAGACCCATCGTCATATCCTTCTGACTGTTTCATATATATTTCATCATCCAGAGAGCCGTACAAGAAGGCAGTTGCAACATCAAACTGCAGTAGTGCCAATCCTTCACTTGCAGATACACTTAGCACAGAGCGAACCGTAGCCATTTTGGTTACCGGACTGAATATCTGCTCGTAGTCAACGCCCCTTTTCTGATGAAAGCCTTTTATAACTAGTCTAGCCTTATATTTCTCTACAGAACCATCAGGGTTTAACTTTACACGGAATACCCACTTGCACGGTATAGCCTTCCGTCCTTTCGGTAAGTTCTTCAATACCCAGGTTTGATTTTCCTTCAAAGATTTCATTTCATTATATATAGCGCCTTGCCATAGCTCCTTTTCAGGACTTAACATAACTTCTTTCAGAGAGGTCGGCTCGTGGTATTCAGGATGCCTTAATTCAGCGTGCATGATAAAGTCCTTGAATTTTTCTGCCAGATGAAGACCAGAACGATCTCTGAGTACCATTCGCTCAATCAATTTATCTTGATTTTCATCAATACCATCTCCCCCCTCAAATTCAAAGGACGCACGACTCTGTGCATCATCAAAATTTTCATTGTCAACGGTATCACCCTCTCCATCAATCTCAACATTGACAGGGTTCTCAACTTGGTTGTTCTCGTTAATAATGTCATCCTCGTCATTCTGATTTTTGTTGCCGTTGCCAACTGAGGTATCATCTTCATTATTCACCGTTGATCTTCGGTTTATGACTATCTCTATTTCATTTGCATTTTCCGCAAACTGGTCAGAGATGGGAGGATAATCCATGGATGTTTTCAAAGCTTTCTCATCAAAGATAACGTCCCTAGATCTGACTAATGAGTTTTCATTTCGGTTCCAGAGTCTATACCCATCATCATTGTCGTATCCGATTAAAATGCACCAGGTAGCTTTTTTCTGCATTTTCTTTCTCCTCTGCTTAGGTACATGCGCATATCAGGGTGATCCAATTATCCTCAGATGCTTTATCTGTGGCTTCTTGTTCAGCCAAAGTTCATAAGGTGACTCGTGTTTCACTGCAGTTGGGCCTGTCCTGTTCAAAATGTATACAGCAGTATTAACCAACTCAGCCCACAACTTCTGGGGGTAACTCTTCGTGCGCATGCATTAAAGCTCTAGCAGATTCGACAATTGTGCGATTATCTCTCTCGCTACATCCATTTTGTTCTAGACAATATGGCATAATGAGCCTTTGCTTCACTCCATTGTCATCGAGTAAGTTTCGTACTCTTGCATAATCGTACTCACCACCATTATCACTCAATAACTCTTTGATAGTGTGTCCAGCTTTCTTTGCTTCAGACAACATCTGTTTTAACTTATCATGGACCTCCGATTTGTTTTTCAAGAAATATACGTATCGAAATTTGGTATACTCATCTCTAAATAGAACGAAGTATCTATACCCAGCGTTACTTTTAATGAAAGGGCCGCAGACGTCACTATGACAGCGCTCTCCTGGCATCGTGGCTTTGTCTCGCGTACCAAATGGTTGTCTGTGCGCCTTACCAAATACAAAGCCTTCGCATAACGTTCCGCTGTTTAACGTTTTGACACCTAGCTCTTTCTCGATCAAAAGTTTGACATGCTTCTTATCTTGATGTCCAAAACTGCTCGTGGTACAGTTGTAGCAGATCTCTATCTTCAACAAGGTTTACGCTCACAGTAGGCTTTATATTTTGGCAATCCAGTCTGTATAAATCGCTGCCTTTTCTCTGTGACAACGACCTTTCATAGAGCAGTTAGCAACCCTCGATTCAAACATACTGTTAGGGTTTCTATCTTGTGAACTCAGTACCGAAAAAAGATTCTTACTAACCTGTGGAACATACCAAACATCTCTCAAATAGAGATCCTCTGTCTTCTTGTTAACATTAGCTTTAACATGAATAGTACCTTTCCCAATAGCTTTAATGACGTTGCCATCAGCTGTTGTTACGGTGTGTGCTTCTCCAAAATATTCAAAATCTTGGAACAGATCTCTTCGCATAGTGACATGGTGCGTAGCCCCGTTATCTACAAACCAATCATCACGGTCAATGCTAGAATCTATTGAGTTCACTGTCAACAACATCATGTTGCTGTTGGTACTAATAGACGGCTTCTCATTGTCCTTTCTTCCATAATTAGGACAGCCCTTTTTGAGATGACCAACCTCTTTACAAACAAAGCACTTCTTCAGTTTGGTTTTAGGTTTCTGTTCTTTTTGGTAATTTCCTTTAGCACCGTTTTTACTGGTCTTCACATTCAATGCAGTGCCACTTAACTCTCCGTCAGTGTCCTTAGCAAGTAATGCTTTTTCGTGTCCACAGAGTTGACTAGTTATATTTTCCACTGTCCTGTCATTCTTTGACATTAACAGCCAACTTGATTTAAATGAAAAATAATTATCTGGTAGCGTGTCAAGGATTTTGCAAATCAGAAGAATGTCAGGTAATTCTGTCTTCATCTCTCTGAGAAGTGCCTCCTTTAAGCTATGCCACAAATTTTTCAGTTTCGATATATGAGTTGACATGTCATCCGACTGTTCTCTTTTAAGTTTAAAGAATTCTAAGCACAGGTCAGAGTCGGCTCTCATTAGGTCCCTCATATAGTCTGTGCAATTCATCCCATACTTCCTTAGAGGTGGACAGTCTTATAACTTTACCAAGTGTCTCGTCTGTCACGTTATTAGTTATCAAGAGTAAGGCTGTACTCTCTAACTTTGAAAACTCTTGCAAGTTCGTCTTGTACGCTGCTAAAGCAGCAGCGCTGCAACATCTTTACCTTCAGCGGGTTTAACGGGCGCTCGTGTGACACCTTCCACAATATCCATGAGTCCATGACCGCGCAACAGCGCTTGCATGCGGTATTTCCATTATAGGGTAAGTGCTCCAATTAATGAACCCTTAAGACAATTTTGAACTTTAAAAAATATTTGCATCTATATCAGGTCGGCTAATCCATAATGTTGCTATTGTTTGATATTCAAAATTTATTCAAGATTGAAATTACATGGATAATATGTCATCAATATGTATAGTTATTAAGATATTTCACATTTTATGTAAAAATACCCAAAATCACCAGTGAATGAACCCGAAAATCCAGTGTATGAACACATAAAACTCCAGTTAATGAACATTAGACTCTTATCCAAATCTAGCTCATTTAGTAATCGAGGAAATAGTTTTTTCTAATTCATGTTTTTTTTAATATCACAGTGAATATAGCTAAGTGGCTGAGGGATGAAATTAATGTATAGAAACCCAGTGGTGGCGTAAAATGGCTTATAGTATCATAAAGAAATATCGTAAAAGGAAAAGCAGTTGAATCAGAAAATAAGTTTTATTTGAGCCTAGACTCATTATAATCACAGTTATATAAATCACAGAGCAATCAACATAATATATATCAGTCTAAAATATCACTTAGCAACTTGCCATGGTCTAATCTAAAGAATCAAAACAAACTCCAGTCAGGAATCATCATTAGTTATAAAGAAAGAGATAATTAACCAACATAAAGAATACTGTAAAGCAAATTGTCTACACCTAATTATATAAAGGAATATAAATCTTAAGGCTTTCACGGCCGGCGCTGCATGTAGAATATACCGCTTCCGGGCTGTTTGGCCGTGGTCCATCGGAAACTTGTATTCCTGACGTTTCACCGATCACTGCGGTCGACATCTTCAGTGGACACCGTCGAGTGCGGAGAACCTTCCTCGGCGGCAAACTCGCTGCGAATGATGTAGAGGCCCGAGTCACTGGCGTATCTATAGGCGCAGTTGGAGGGGGGAAACGACGTGATCATATTCATATTCATATTCATATTCATTTATTTATTCACAGAATGCAGGTACAACAAGTGTGGTCTTATAATTAAAATAGTTCCTGATTGGTTGAGAGCTGCGCAACCGATGCGCTCGATCCTGATTGGTCGAGGCTAAGTAAGGGGGTGTGGCCTCCCGATACCGGGGACGGTGGTGGCTTCGTCATGTTTGAATTGTGATGACGCGCGGCTTTCAGTGCTGGGTACCAATCTTTTTGGAGATGAGAACCTTAGTTTTTTCTATTAAAATTGTTGGGATGCTTGAATATTTCGATCGACATAGCCGTGGGAAGAAATGTGAAGTGGTGGCTAGAATCTTCGTGTTCTGAAATTTGATGGTATGATTACCATCCTCCTGGGTGTGTTCTGCAACCGCTGACTTGTCGAAGTGGCTGAGGCGGCAATTTCGTTCATGTTCCGAAAGGCGAGTCTTGACGCTTCTTTGAGTAGTGCTCACGTATACCGAGCCACACGAGCAGTGGATTCGGTAAACTCCAGCTGAAGATAGTGGGTCACGAGGGTCCTTGACTGAACGGTGAAGATTACGTAACTGCGTCGTGGGCTTGAAAATAGGCTTAATGTTGTAAGCTTCTAGCAGTCTCCCGATACGATCCGTTGTACCATGAATGTATGGCAAAAAGGCCTTCCCTAGAGGGGCAGGTTTTCTCCTCATCCTGGTTCGTTAGAGAAAATTTCCTCGGATTAAGAGCTCTCCGTATCTCCTGGACAAAGAATCCATTGGCTTGGAAGGCCGAGTCCAGGTGGCGTAACTCGTTTTGAAGGTGTTGAGGCTCGCAGATGCTCTTAGCTCGGTGGACCAGGGTCTTGATGACTGACATTTTCTGTCTGGATTGGTGGTTGGAGTCCTTGTGTAAGTAACGGTCTGTGTGTGTAGACTTTGATAGACCCGGTGACCAAGGCTGCCATCCTCCTTTTTTGGATACCAGGACATCGAGAAATGGCAGGTCTCCGTTATTCTCTATTTCCATGGTGAACTGGATGTTAGGATGGATGCTGTTCAGGTGATTCAGGAACTTAGTCAGCTCCGTGTCTCCATGACTCCAAACCACAAAGGTATCGTCTACGTAACGGAACCAGACCTTAGGCTTCTTGGGCGCTCGTTCAAGAGCGGCTTCTTCGAAGAATTCCATGTAGAAGTTCGCAACTACTGCAGAACTGATGGGGTTTCCCATGGCTAAACCCTCAACTTGTTCATAGAACGTGTTGTTCCACTGGAAGTATGAAGTCGTCAACACGAACTCGAACAATTCTGCGATGTCCTTAGAGAACAGCGGTCGGATACGTGACATAGCTTCCCTGACTGGATCTTTCGTGAACAGAGAGACGACATCGAAGCTGACCAGACGATCATCCGGGTGTAGCTTGAGATTCTCAAGTTTCTCCACGAAGTGGCGCGAGTCCTTGATGTATGACGAGGACGATCCGACATGTTGTTGAAGCAGTCCGGTGAGATACTTCGAGACTGGATGAGTGGGTGAGCCAATAGCGCTCACGATGGGCCGAAGCGGTACTGAAGGCTTATGGATCTTTGGTAACCCATACAGACTAGGTGGCAGAGCTTCAGAGATGAGAGAAAACTATAATGAAAATTGAGAAAATAAATGATTTTTCTAGCTATTAGGTACTAAAATAAATATAATAATCCGATAATTGCTTGAAATTAACATAAAAAATAACACAGTTCATTCATTGGTTTCAAATAACCAGTATATGAACACATGATTATTTCTGTAGTTCATTCATTGGTTTTTAGAAACTAGTAAATGAACATAGTTGTTCGAACACTGGCCAATAGATTGACAATCCTTTAATAAGCCTTCCTACACAAAATGAACTAATTCCCATAATATTCAGAATCAAAATTAGCTAAAAGTAACAAAACAGACTATACCTAATGAATGAACCCCCGTTCATTCACTAAATTAATTGCACTTTCATGATCCAGTCCTCGAACATGCTTTTATATTGTTAAAACTCAAGAAATTACAAACAAATTGCTTTCTATCCAGTAAAATAACTGTCGATATATCTTATTTGGAACGTTTAATTTCTCAGACTCGCATGTAACATGTACAACATGAATATCAAAATGATCTGTCTTACCTGAGTTCTAACTTCTGGCTCATATAAAAACGTAACACAGCACAACACGTGCACTTTAAACAGTGGCCATTTTGAAACTATGTATAACAAAGCAATGTTAGCGTGACCAGTACACGTTAGATAATGTGGCCAATCCTAAAAAAAATACAATGTCTGGTAGAAATATTTATTTTTCTTAATTTTATGAAAAAACTCTCTTTTGTTCATTCACCGGTGGGTGTTCATTCACTGGTGCACTTACCCTACCCAATTGTGGTCGTTCAATTTCGTGATAACAATTTTGTCAACTCCATTTTACTTTTCAACTTCTGGGTGCTGGGCCCATAACCAATTACGTGTAGATTGATTTACTAATTAACTGTACGTATAGAAAAGACGGAAGTAAGAGTCCAAAATGTATAATCACAAATTATTACACACAATACGAAAAAACCTGCTTGTCAGAATAACAAATAATATAAGGACTTCTGTTGCTAGGTAACCAAGACATTTGGTTTTTCTTAATATCATATTTTGAATTAACTGTATTTACCGATGAAAAATAACACTCCAGATGTATTAGATGCCTTCCCACGTCATTTAACCGCACAGGAAGGCATTTTTGTGATATTCGCAGTGACTTAATATTCAATCAATATCCACACAGTCGTGCTACCTACATCCGTAGAAATCCAACACTTGGTCGGAACTAAAATGATGAACACGTGCAGTAGCATAAATAAATTCCATTCTGCATATGTTTGATGAGAGTTTGTGCCACTTTATGCACGGTCAAGTGGATTTATGGGCATTGTATATAAGCTACCAGTGACTAATTGCGGTGGGACCGAATTTAGTTCGACTCTAAAATTACGTTACAGGAATGAACAATGGCTTACGTCAAAAGATGGAGCCAGTTGTATGAACGTAGTACTGCTACTCACCACTAGAGGGCACATTTAAACTATAAGAAAGCAATTAAAACTCTGTTACCTATCTATGGTTTTTTCTCTCAGTTCTTTCTCACTTCCTCATACATCAACATAGGTCGTCGTTTGTCTTGTCAAAACTAAAGGCAAGCGTTGGGCAAGCGATTGAATTGAAATAATACGAAAAATCTACAACTATAATATAAATTTCTCGTAGCGCGTAAGTGTGAAGATTATTTAGTTGTGATAGTTTAAATGTTCAGTCGTTGGCGGCCCCAGAATATGCTGCCCTTTTTACAGCAACAAATATTCAGTTTGAAAGAAAAATAAGAGCATTGGAAGGATCGATTGGTTCAGAGCATTATAATTGTGGTGGTGAGTTTAACTTTAATAATTTAACTTGATTCAGGTTATTAACACGTTTGATAGACAAAAACTTTCTCTTACATAGTCCAACGAGCACTGCTCGAATAGTAACAGATGTAAGTAATCTATATACATAGATCTATTTTGTGCGGGAACTTCGAAGTTCTGTGTTATAATTGAAATCAATTTGTTCTATACAATGTTGTATTTCTATACAATGCACTTAATAGGTACTTCGTTCTCTTCTCAACCGTTGTGGCCCCACCTGTGGTCCTTTGACTAATATTCAGTTATTATCTGAGTCTACATGGAAATGTTATATTTTAACAGGTGTACATCATGGATATGATAGAAGTTGATCCTAAACTATTTGTGACCTGTCGTTTATGTCTAGAAGAGTTAGGACAGTATCAAATTGTTCCTGTTGTTCAAACGCAAATTAAATACTGCTATGACATAGATGTAAGTATGGTTATCAATATGAAACTACGTTTAATTAATATCTTACCATTGTATCTGAGTACTTTTTTTTTAACCTGTGAAAACCCCTCACGGGCTTCACCCCATCGGTGCCAATGATGGTGTGGACATGTCGGGATCCGGCTGACTAAAACCAAATCTGAGTACTAAAGGTGTTTAAAGTTTTTACGGATACACCATTATGTTAGTTAGCATGTTAACTTAGTCTTTGATCCAGCCTTCCATTGAATTAATTTTTTAATGTTGTTAGTGTCACAAATTTTGTATATGTTAGCATAATTGACTAGTAACAGCACTCAAATCTGTATGTAAAATTATATTTTTATAATCATAATTTTAAATTACAGGTGGAGCCATTTGATGGTCTGCCACAACTGATATGCATGAAATGTAAAGAAGTTTTAACTAACTTCTTTACAATAAAGAAACTTCTATGTGAAAAACAGAATAATTTAAGAAGCAAGATATCCAAAAAGGACATAACTGTAAGTGATCAGAATAATAAAATCATAAGACAAGCTGATTGATTGTAAATGTTATAACTTAGAGGATTTTTTATGTGGTGTTGTGTGCTGGTAGTACTTTATCATACTATATACTGCACTTCACCTAGAGTGAGGGTGTCTTGGGCCCCAATAAGACCTTTAGGGCTAAGCCAACATCACCTGCAAGCTGGTACACCTGTTGTTTGAGGGATGTGTGCAGGGTTTTCTCTCGGGGTTAGGAGGCAGTTACTCTCATAAAAGCTGTGTAAGCCAAACCAACAAAAGGAGAAGTGAACCCCAGGCTTGAGGTGAAAGCTTAATATATGATGATGGGATCCATCATGGGCAAAACCAATAGCAGTTGTGGTGAAAATAATAAGGCATGAATAAGCAAACTTTTAATAGATTTAGACCATTATTTTTTACTTGGGAATTAAAACGAATATGGTAAACACACCTTTAATTTTGATGTTACTACTAGGTTTAACTGGCCATGGTCTCAGGCTGACTGGATCCGTGCTGAATGCCCTCTTGACTTGGCGACAGGGTCTTGTGTATTTCAAATTCAAGTGTCCTCTAAGTAGCAAAACATCTAACCACCCGATACATCTATTTAGTAATATGTCTAAGTAGCAAAACATCTAATTATTGGAATGTCTATGTAGCCAAATGCCAAATTAGAGTACAGTTGTGAACATTATTAGTTATAAAAAACCTAGTATAAAATGAAATATTTTTTATTTGTATATATATTAATAATAATAATAATAATAAAGCTTTTTATTCTATTTCTTAATGTTACATGTTTTGTTAGTATTTTCTCTTATTTTAGTGTTAGTATAGTACTTCAATTCAATTATTCTTCATTATCGAAATAGATCTCTTATTGGGTAAAAGCCTCCCCCATCTTTTTCCATTTCTGTCTGTCTTTGGCAAGTGTCCACCAGTTGTTACCCACAGTTTCTATGATATTGTCAGCCCATCGTTTGTTTGGTCTTCCGACCTTTCTTTTTCCTAATGGGCCAACCCATTGCGTTGACTGTGAAGTCTACCTTTTGTCTTGGTACCTTGTGATGTGGCCTGCCCATTGCCATTTCAGCTTTAGTGCATGACTGAGAGCATCTGTCAGCTTTGTCTTCTTCCTAATAACCTCGCTTCTAATTTTTTCTATTTTTCTTATTTTCAGAGTACTCCTTTCCATAGCACGTTGGGTAGTAATAATTTCAGTTTTTATTTTATTTGTGAATGTCCATGTTTGGCAACCATATGTTAAGGAGGGCAATGTACAGGTTTCCATTACAGTCCTTTTAAGTGGCATGCTGTAGTTACCCTTTAAAATTTCTTTTTGTGCCCAGAAGCTTTTCCAAGCACATTTGACTCTTCTCTGCACCTCTTTTTCATTGCTGTCCTTACTGAATGATATTCAGCAGCCTCCGTGGCGTGGCGGTATTGAAAGCGGCCGCTACGCAGGAGGCGCGGGTTCGATCCCCGCTCAGTGCAAATATTTGTATGCATGAATATGAGTATTTGCATTGGTCTGGTCGTGCCTCGGAGAGCACGTTAAGATGTCGGTCCCGGTTGCCATACGAATATGTATGACAGTCGTTATAGGGGAAATGGGTGAAATGGCCCCACATAGAAGGGCTAATCACCCGTCTGGTCAAACGGCGTCCCCACTGGCAGTATATATACTGAATGATATTAGTTTACCAAGGTATATGTACTCATCACCATAATCAATTTTGTTGTTATTGTCGAGTTGTATTGGTTTATGTAGACCATTTGTCATCACTTTAGTTTTACTTGGATTCATCTGTAAGCCAACCTTGTTACTTTCAGCGTTAAGATTATGTATCATCCCTTGTAATTCTAAAGCTGACTTGGCAAAGATAACGATGTCATCCGCAAATCGTAGGTGACTTAGATGTTTGTCTATTATCCAAATACCTTTTTTCTCCCATTTGATATTTTGGAATATATCCTCTAATACAGCAATGAATAATTTCGGAGACAGGGGATCGCCTTGCCGGACTCCTCTTTGTATTGAAATTTTTTCTCCTTTGGTTTCTAGCTTTCAAGTACAATACTTGAGCTATTACTGTAGATGTTTTTCAGAATTAATATATAGTTTTATTCAATGTTGCATGATTCTAGTGCCTTCCATATGGCAGAGTGAGAGATGCTGTCAAACGCTTTTGAATAGTCTATAAAGCCAATATACAGGGTTTGGTTGTATTCCTTCAATTTTTCGATAACTTGTTCCAAGGTGTGTATGTGATCGATTGTAGAATATCCTGATCGGAACCCTGCTTGTTCTATTGGTTGTTTATTATCTATTTTTTCTGTGATTCGTGCTAGCATGATGGATGAGAATAACTTGTATATACTAGGGAGCAAACTTATTGGTCTGTAGTTATTGATGTCTAGTGAACTGCCTTTTTTATAAAGCAGTATTATATCTGACTTACACCACTGGTGCGGTGTATATATATTACTATATGATATTACTAAAATGGTAGGTAAGGTTTATCACCTGCCCGGTCACCAGTGGCCCCATAGGAAATAATAATTATATTTAACTATAAACAAATTCCATAACCCCATTGCAGTGATACCTACTGAGACTAATTTGTGAATATAAAACCAATGACTTCTCTATGTCTTCCAGTCGAATATACTGGCTGTTGGGAACAAAAAATTTGGTATAGATTTTTGGTCACTGCTGTACACAACTTTGGCGACACTTTTTGTTGCTGTTAAAGCCACAGAGTATATTAAATTTATATTATACGATTTTATACGCGATTATCACCCGACATCTGTCAGGGTGCCAAAATTATGAATCTATGGTGAGGCGTCCCGTACCTCTGCCCCGTTCCTGACTCACCCCCGAAGTAAGACACAGTTTATTCCACAACAACACACCACCACCACCATCAACCTATTTTAGTCCACTGCTGGACATAGGTCTCCCCTAATGAGCGCCATAGCGCCCTGTCTTCAGCTTCCATCCCGCATCCAGCATTTGCCCGCAGTCTTTCGCAGATCGTCATCCCACCTGGCCGGAGGGCGTCCTACACTACGTTTACCGAGTCGTGGTCTCCACTCAAGAACACGTTTACCCCAGCGGTTGTCGGTTCTTCGCGAGATATGGCCGGCCCACTGCCACTTCAGCTTGCTTATTCTTTGAGCTATGTCGATAACCTTGGTTCTCTGTCGGATGTATTCGTTACGAATCCTATCCTTCAGAGAAACTCCGAGCATAGCTCTTTCCATAGCTCGCTGAGCGATTTTGAACTGGTGGACCAGCCCTACCGTGAGTGTCCACGTCTCAGCTCCGTAGGTCATTACGGGTAGGACGCACTGATTGAAAACTTTCGTTTTCAAACACTGCGGTATGGATGACGAGTAGATCCGACGTAGTTTCCCAAACGCTGCCCAGCCTAGCTGGATCCTCCTCTTGGCCTCCTTCTCAAAATTGTTTTTGCCCAACTGCACAATCTGCCCGAGGTAAGTGTACTCAGAAACAATTTTAAGAAGGTGGCCATCCACGACGACCGGTCCTGGATCAATGTGGCCATTGATCAAGACTTTGGTTTTATCCAAATTCATGCCAAGACCGATGCGTCGCGAGGCTGAAGCTAGGCCTTCCACAAACGGAATAGATATTTTGAGTTTGAATAACATCATACAGACTTGACTTACAACTTTAGTGTAGTAATGAAAAATGATTATTTTATTATACTCAATTTATATATCAAGTTTATTTTAGTTGGCCGCCACTTTCGAAATTAGCCCAAAAATGTATGGCGGCAGGGTGATGATCTCCTTTATTTATTTATTTAAATGATTCCTCGAGTTACTCGCGACACCCGGTGGCGCGCGGCGAATATTTGTAGCTACATAGGTAGGTATACATATATATCCTCATGCATGAGAGCCTACGCTGACTATAGAGACTAGAGCTGAGACCTAGGCTGAATATACACACAGAAAGCGCGTTTAATTTGGTGTGCGTGTGTAATTACACACATTTTTGAGTGTGCAAGCGAATGTGTGTGGTTGCGTATTTTTATAATGTAAGCAACATTATAAAAACACGCAGACTAGTGAAAATGAAGAGACGACTTTATCATGATGGGGATTAGTGAACTAAAAAGTTCACTAATCCCCATCATGATCAAGTCGTCATTAAATAAAATTTTTGCGTCAACGGGGAATAGTGAACAAAAAGTTCACTAATCCCCATCATGATAAAGTCGTCATTAAATAAAAATTTTGCGTCAACGGGGAATAGTGAACAAAAAGTTCAATAATCCCCATCAACGGGGATTGTCAACGGGGAAAAGTGGAATAAGCCGTAGAGACCGGCTTCCTCCAATCAATTTAATATCAATGCATTATATTGTTATTTAGGTATTGTTTTCAAATTAAAACAATGTTTAGACTGACACGGGGTACGTCGATATGCATTATTTTAATAAATCGGAGTAAAGTCTGAAAGACATTTAGAGGCTTCACTTAAATATGACCCGCCCCGGCTTAACATGGGTGCAATGCTGATCCTAAATATACTACAGAATATCTATATACAACGTTCACAGCTTTTTTGTCATTAGATAATACAAACATGTTAGTGGATAAGGATTAACTTTGTATTGCCTGAAATCGCTTCGTAAATAAGCCATTATTTCTCGTAAAAAGTATAGGATAAAAAATAGTTATACGGGTGGGTGGTATTGTGGGTATCCCTAAGAGATAACTGCACGGGATACATATTATGTAGTTTCGAACGCCGCTGTGGCGACACACGCTGTTGTGAATTATTTTTCCCCTGCCTTACATGTTCGAAAAACATTGTTACGATTAGAGTGCCTATTAGAGTGTTTTTTTTTTATTAGGTACTTAAAACATTAGGGCACGCCGCAATAGCGGCGGTAAGGCCCATCATGGAGGATTGGCTGGAGAGGCGACACGGAAGCCTCTCGTACCGACTGACGCAGGTGATCTCCGGGAAGGGGTGCTTCGGGGACCACCTGCATCGGATCAGGAAGGAGCCAACGCCTGAGTGTCATCACTGCGACGCGAGCGAGGACTCAGGGCTGCACACGCTGGCGGACTGCCCGGCGTGGGAGGCATCGGGGTGGGAGTCCTCTCGCTCGGCAGCATGATTGCGGCAATGGTGCGGAGCGCGCCCGGGAGAGACTTCGAACTCCCCCGGTCCGCCGAGCCCGCAACTTGCTCGCCGCGCGTCGCAGGCGACTCAGGCGCCGGACGTCGCTTAACGACCTCCGTCCTCCATGAGTGCAGGCCTGGGGGTGGCGGGTGAGGCCACCTGTCACCCCAGCAGAAGCAGGCCGGGACGGTGGGGCGACTAGCGCCCCTCCCCCAAACCGGGGCAAGACGGGGACACCGTGGTTCCCAAACCCGAGGGGGCCACCTCGAAACCGGAGATGGCCCAGGGTCAGTCGGGGTGCGAGGGATATGCTCTATGGGCAACCTTACACCCCGGCGTCTGTAGACCCGAGACGGCGTGCGGTTTTAGTCGGTTCAAGCCCGACATAACCGCCCCCGCTGGCACGCGGGGGGGTATCCGAAGGGATTTCCGCACGATAAAAAAAAAAGGTACTTAAAACATTATTTTTTTGATTTGTCATTAATAGTTACTACAGTAATAGACCAATATTCTTAGCAATCCACGGATTCTCCGTGCGGGTGCCGGGTCCATCGCGTTGCTGAGTTGGGAACTCGGGACAGTGCTTGGGACTTGCGACCCAAGTGTAGGTTTAGAAGGGGCCCCTTTTGTTGATGTACATCAACACTCACCTTCACTACCCAAGTTCCCCCTCCCTGCCTAACCAAATTTGATACGAACCTACTAGTGCCGCTTTAGACATTCGTCCTAGTAATGAGCTTATTGTAGCTCTTAATAGGCCTAGATCTTTAAGTAGGTTATAGAGAGATTTTGCTGGTATACCTCTCGCTCCCACTTCCACTGCATACGAATTAACCACGTAACCGTTTTTGATTAATTCGTTTGTGAGATCATAGTATTTATTTTTCTTTATTGTGTTGTCCTTCGGTATATTTGTTACCCACGGTACAGTAATTTCCACAAGGACCACATGTTTTAACGTTTTTGAATAAAGAAATATGTCAGGTCTAGATAACGAAACCCCAACATCCTCCGGAATTTTATAGTGCTTTTCAAACGTGTCGATTAAGAGAGTCCAATCTGGGGCAGTATCTAAGATTGAATAAGGTTTGTTCCTGGATTTTATGGATGAACCTTCAGACATAAAGTTGATATGATGTCTGTTAGTAGTCAATCCTTTTTGGGCTCTAGCTACTGCCAGACTCATTGCTTCACGTATGATGATAAGCACCTTATTGGCGGTTGGCCTCTATCGAGAAGCACCCTACATCCTACTAATATGTGCCTAGCCGTCCCTATTGCCTCGCCACAAGTATAACATTGTTTTTCTGTGGCCTTCCCCTACCTTACTAGGTTACTCTGGTCTGGGAGGGTCATCAGAAAGGCGTTAAGATAGAATTTTAACAGGGCCGGCGACCACTCATAAATCAAGGTGCGCTAATTAATATCTAATTATACACAAACACCCGAAGAATAGGAATCAGATTTATAATATTAACTATACGATATGATAAATTACTTCACTCAAAATGTAATTATCAAAATTGGTTGACTATGATGTAGTGTACATCGTAAGCACACGCGACTGTACCATAAAACAGTCGTTAGTGTGACAATATTATGACTAGCTGTGCCCGCGACTTCGTCCGCGTGGATTTCGATTTTTATGGTTTTAGTTCTTTTGCGCGGAACCCTATTTTTTTGTGAACCAAATTGTGAATCTAAACCATCCTCGAATCCCCTTGAACTCACACAAAAAATTTCATCAAAATCGGTCCAGCCGTCTAGGAGGAGTTCAGTGACATACACACGCACACAAGAATAAAGATTTGATTAATTACGGCTTCTCAACGGCGCTATTTGCCTGTATCGAAGTTTAACAAGTAATGTATATCGAAATATACAATAAATACTAAAGACGGTGGAGTATATAAATTTGATCACATATTCAATGTTTTATTTGTTAACATAGAATTTACTGACTTAAATTACTTACCCGTGAAATGTGATCCCTATAGATGCACAACCACTATTCCTTGATCTGTTACTACAGTTCGAAATGCAGCAGTTTTGACATTTAATGACAATAGTATATTATGCAACTAGTGAATAAAGGACGGATTTAAAGCGAGGGCCGTAGATGAGTCACGAGCAAGTGAAGGATTCTAATGATTGAATCACGAGCGCAGCGAGTGATTCAACTGTTAAAATCCTGAACGACGCGAGGGATTCATGGCCCTCGATATAAATTCGTACTTTATTCAAGAGTTGCATACTATACTTTATACCATGACTACGAGAAAAGACATAATTTAAGCGAAAATAGAAATTTAATCAAGAAATAAGAATTGTTACATTAATTGAAATGGACATTAAAATTAGAGCAATGACTGAAATTAAGCGTAATTTTCTTATTATTATCATTAGAGTGGTCAACTTGTGAAACAATATTTATTAATCTTGCCAAACTCCTTGTCGCAAATATCGACCCAACAAAACTCGAGAATTTATTTGCACCAAAGAGTTTTGAATTTCGAATCTTAGCGCAAGGACTTTGTGTAAGCATTGAAATAGAGACCGGATATATTTTTGTGCTCCAAATTCAAACACCAAAATAGTGAATAAAAACAAAACAGTGAATAAAAGGCCTTTTTATTCACTGTTTTGCGTGAATAAAATAAGCTTTTTAGAGTAGGTATGGTATAAATTCACTTGTTCGATGCAGTGCGGCGATTTATTACAGACTGTGCCGTGCAAAATGAAACTTTGTACGTCATTGCGAAGCGGCGCGGCGGCGCTTCGCTAGAAGCGCGTATCACAGTTCTATACCCATTATTATTTCTGTAGAACCTACCTACCTTTCCTGATTTTCAACAAAACTTTAATTATAAATAACTCTACTCTGGGAAATTCTATTTTGGTTCTCATTTGTGTTCCCAGGTGACTCATTCGTATTATCCCGATCTTGATTTTTATTAGCTTCACCTGTATGTTTGTTTGTAACCGACTCCTTTGGGCGTGATTTTGACCCACTTAATACGGCCAGATTTCGTTCAAACTTTGTAGATTTATCGAGGACCGATGACAATACACTAATTTGATAAAATTATTCCATTTTTCAATTTGCAAAATAATTTAAACTAATGAATTCGCGAAATATTTACTGACAGCTCTGTAAATATTTGATAACAGCGCCAACTATCCCGTCAACTTTGTATCACGTAGTAGCGAATAATGTCACATGTCCAACTCTGCAATAGGTGGCAACAGCAGCGTGTTAATTTATTTATGAATAAACAAAACTAAAAAGTAGGAAATAAATAATAGTTTAAAATAACTAAAAAACACGTTTTTTATAGAAAACCGAACTAAAAAAATTGAAAATAAGTTTTAATAAATTTAAATTAAGAATAGTGTTAAAAATTTCAATAAATATAAATTAATTATAGTGTAAATAAAAAAAAATATATTTTATTTAAAAAAAAGCGTGTAAGCGAGTAGTTGCGAGTAGCAACCGAGTCAACGCTAGGATGAAAAAGAAGAATTTTGCTATACTCACCTGAAGTATTACTATAATTACTAATCCCACTGATGACCATTATGAATATAAAAGTTAGTAGGTAGGTACGTGAATAATTTGTGTGTGCGTTATAATATAGTTGTTCCTGCGCACTTTTGTGTGGCATAACTCTGATTCGTGTTTAATAAATATCTTAATGATATAATTATTGGTTATATTTACGTACGATTGCCATTAAATGTAAAATTTAATATTCCAGGCAATATGTATCCAGCCACAACAAGATACTGTAAGTTCAAGCCAGCAAGCAACTGAAAATGTAGAAGAGAAGAAGAAACCTAAGCAGAAAATTAAAAGGGTTATTCAATCTTCAGATTCCGAAAATTCATGCGATGTTGCTCCTCAGATACCTAGAAAGAAAAAGAACATCAACTCTTCTAAAACGGATACATGGGATGGAGCAGGTTATAATAGAGAATTAATATGTACAATATGCGATGTTAAATGGCCTAAGTTAAAGTCATTTTTAAATCATCGGCGTACACACCAGAAGTTGCAAACTAAATATCCTACCATATTTGAAAAAAATTGTTCAGTAACTTTGGAAAAAATTGATGGCAAGGCCAATATTACTGGCATGAATAATATCGTAGTACACAACAGCAGTAAAATCATTGAAAATCGTAGCTCGATATTTTATTATGTCAAATATTCAAAAGATAAACAAGATTTGTTTGGAGACAACAGTTTGGAAACAGCTTCGGAAAATTCTTTTGCGAAACGTGTTGATCCAGAATCTAGTGATACTGAACAAGAAATTCTTTTAAGAACCAAACGTAGAAAAAGGCGAGTAATATCTCGAAGCTCTAACGAGACTGTTGTTATTGAAAGTAATGGCAACAAAGCTACATCTGATAATGAGGATTCCCAATCAACACAACAAAGTGTAGCACCAGTTGCACAAATCAATAATGATCAATGCATAAACATTGAAGATTCATCTGATAGTGATACTGATAAAAATGAAGTTGAATCCAGACAAAGACCACCATTGGAAGCGAAACTAGGAGATTACAAAATTATACAAGGTATAATTACTATGTGTGTCAATGCTTACCATAAGAAAAATGATTCGACCGAGCGATCAGACAGACAAGCTAGTTCCGAAACTCAATTAAAACGCAAAGTATTGGGTATTGGTAGAAAGGTTATTAATAGATCAGGTTTTAACTGGACTGGACTATTAAGATATTTGGAAAATAAAAATCTTGGTATAATATGGGTGGCTAAAGGTGTGCAAAATAGTAAAGAATCAAATTATATACGTATAATGACCAAATTACGCGGATCTGAAACAACGTATGATAATCAAGGATGGATTCCAGAACCTGACACTGTAAATATTCAAATACCTGATACATCTTTGAGCACATCACTAAGCCATTCCTCGGAAAACCAACTAAATGAGTTACACACAAACATGGACACTGCACTAATAGTTTATTGTAACTCCCCAGATCCTAAAAATAAATTGCTCAATGCTAATCCTGTGGCAAATCCAAAACAACTGCCGCGGAAGTTAACACCGGCTACTGAGTTCAAAGCTAGTACAATTGCTACAGAGCCATGCATACCATTCCATAATAACGAAAACTCTGAGCTATTGATGCCTATCATAACATCTACAACTTCATTAGCTCTGCCAAATATTGTAGAGCATCAGAATAATAATAACACTCTTGTTGCAAATACCAATCCAGAAACAATTGTTCCCAGAATTAAAGTAAAACCTGTCACAGAGTTGATGTCAGAAAGAATGCTCAATAGTCTTAGAGAGCAGTCGGCAACTGTCTCAACAAGTAATATGCTACCAAACCAAAGTGTTAACTCAAATTCAGTGCTTAATCAGATTGAAAACACAAATACCGCACTAAGCCAAGTTGGAAATACGAATAACTTAGTTTTAAGCCAAAATGTTTGGGTACCACATAGTATGCCAAACATGTTTACACCCCATACAGTACCACAGTTAGCAGCTGCTAATCCGGCAATGCAACTTGTCCAAATATCGTGTGTAAACCCAATTACTATGCAACCAACACTTACGTATCAGAATATAGCTTTGACGCCTACTCTAACAACATCCTTTGATTCAAATATCAAAGATGATTTTGTCATGTTGAATACTGTCGAATTACCAAATACAAGAACAAATTCGCCATTTAAGTATCTGAAGAATCTCTTAAGGATTCATAATCTAATTCTAATAGATCCACAAGACCCATTAACCCTGGACTTTGTTTGTCTAATCAAGTTTAAGGTGCAATTTAAGCAAGACCCCATAGATCAACCTGTGATTTTGTGTTTATCCTTATATTGCTATCAAAACAAATATTGTTTCACAATCAAAGATAGAAATCAAAGAGACATTGAAACAAGTAGAATATCGCCTAATTGGCAATGGGAAATAATTAAAATATTTAAAGGAGAACTTGTTGATAAATTGCTACAAAATGCCCAACGACACAGTCAAGAAGTACTAGAATATACTAACAAATTTTTGTGTGTCCTTAAATCCATTAGCTTTCAAAAACTGTCATGATATTCGAAGAACAATTTATTCGGGAATGTAAGTGCGAAGATACGTAGTATCATCGCGCCTACCCCTAATGACGTAATAGAACCAAACACAATACGTCATTCGCCCGCAGCAACATACGGATTTTTCAATGTCGGTTCAAAGAACTGGCTGCCGTCTGGCGGTATAATTCCCGGCCACCACCCAGGTACGCATTCTAACTTAACTTTCCTCACTTTGCCCGGTCTTCAACATGGCATGCCATTTCCTGAAAATGCCATACAATTTCCATAACATAACATGTCATTTCCTCAATTAAACACTATGCGTCCAATATTATAGTGAGTGGAATTGTTATATTTAAATTAGAGAAGATTCTGCTGTTGAAAATTTATAATAGCACAGAATAAGTAAAAAATATTATTTTAAAATTTCAATCAAAAGTGCCATCAGTCAACAGTATTGTACTCGCGTAATAGTATGCATGACTCCAAACATTCACCGCAGCATATTCATCTCCAGATTCATTTAGGAGCCTGACAATTATGTACAATTTAGCCTGCACATTTCTCGAACTGCCGTTAAATATTTGCCATATTCAATATTCACACATCACATTGGGTACTTTGGAAATTTTGCTAATGAACCGCTTTCAATCCATAGAAAGTTCCATGGCTGTTAAATGAATGCCGGAGGGCCAATTCTCGTAATAAAAATATATTCAAATCGCAGCACAGTCTAGTCTCGATCTCATATCGATCTCCCAATAGTCAAAAAAGGTATTCTCGTAACATTTTTTTTAAGATCGAACATTGACTATAATGTTTCGACAGACGATTATTCGACAGACAATACTTAGACAAGACACATCTTCGAATGACCACTAGTTCGACAGATTTTTTTAACATTCTCCCAAAATAATAATGCTAGTTGGTGCAGTATACAATATAGCTTCTGGGTTAGGTTAGGTTAGAACTGTGACCCCAACAGAGCGTGAGCCGAGCGAGCGAAGCGAGCGCCGCGGCCGGCTTTCGATAGCAAGCTAGTAGCTAGTGTTAAAAAATCTGTCAAATTAGTGGTCATTCGAAGATGTGTCTTGTCTAAGTATTGTCTGTCGAATAATCAATCGTCTGTGTAAGTAGTGGCAATTCGAAAGTGTGTGTTGGCTAATAATTGTCTGTCGAAGCAATGACTTGTCGATCTATGTGTTTTCGAAGTTCGCTACATGTGGAAGTATTGTACCGTCTAAATTCAGTCCGTAAGTCCATTTTGAGATGTCAAAATTGGTACACCGGTTATAATAAAAAAGTTGACGTTTCTGTAATCTTTTTCACTCGTTCGATTAGAAACATTATTAGCGCTTCGGTAATTCATTGACAGTTTTTAATGAATGAAGGCGAACCTTGTATTATTAGAGGATATGAACCAGGACGAATCCTTGTTCATATCCTCTAATAATTCTGATATTACTGTACCTAATCTTTCTTTTCCCGTGACAACACCGAATGGTACCTCCAGTGGTGTCATGGGTAATCACCTATTTCCCATGATACTCCCGGTCGTGTAAGCGGGAATCATCTTAACCCCCTTGACACCCCCAGTGGTATTACTTAGCATCAAGATATTCTCTGTGACACCGTCGAGCATTAGTGATTATTTTAGGTCAAAGCTAGGCTAACTATAAAGTTCTAATATGCCTATTTAAAGTTCTTATATTTAGTTGTAGTTGTTAATTAATATCCTTATCCGTCATATAACTTCTGTGGCGTAGTGGCACAGTGTTTGACTGCTAAACATTTGTATGCGTAAATATGTATATTTGCATTGTTGTGTTTCTATGTATAATATACATGTATTTACAAAAAAAAATATCTAAGAATGTTTATCCGCATTCTAGAACCCATAACACAAGCTATGCTTACTTTATGTCTAGCGTTGTGTAGAATGTTGTAGCATGTGTATTAATTTAATTATTATTACTTTCTTAATTCCTTAAATATACCATATAAATTATATTTTTAAATGTACGTAAAAAAATCCTTTAAAAAAAAAAAAAATAGTACCCCACTGTTATTGGGTACAGGGACCAAGCTACCGGTGGTTAGGACTCCAGAGAGAGGAATCTTAAAAACGTCATGTCGAGGAGTACAGCCTTCTGCATTAAGCCTTGACCCAACTGCCTAACGCGAGCCTCTTGAGACGTTGGTTGAAGCTCTTAGCAATCATTCAACAATGATCGCCATAATATTATTATTATTTATCGATCTATATCACGCTGAGATTATTTTTGGAGCGTGAACTAGTTCATTATATTATAATTTGGGACCCATGGTGGGACA
The DNA here is from genome assembly GCA_946251805.1 of Cybosia mesomella. NCBI lineage: Eukaryota > Metazoa > Arthropoda > Insecta > Lepidoptera > Erebidae > Cybosia > Cybosia mesomella. The sequence goes on along the minus strand of OX276390.1, from coordinate 17,692,794 downwards.
GCTTCGTTCTGGAAGTAGTATTAATGTCATAAAAAGAATATAAAAATGGGTTTTTTTATTAAGAATGATAGGCTCACGTTTGACCTCTTTCCACCTGGTCGTAAGTGACGATGTTGTCTACGATGGAACACGTTTGCCTAGAAGGAACCTATTCACTCGAGACTTGAAGATTCCGAGGTTATAACTTTCCGGGTCTATTGTAGTGGAGCTGTTCGGCTTAAAAAAATATTTTTTCTTTATTTATTGCTCATGCTCATTCTAATGCTCCTCTCATCATTCCAACATTTAATTTTATTGCGCAGCAAAACTACTGGGCATCAGCAATACTAGATGGTGTCACAGTGAATATCTTGATCCCCCTTGTTACCTCTGGGGTATCATGAGGATTCCCCCTAACACCTATCATGGGTAATTTTTATTTATTTATTTTATTTATTAGGGACAAAAAACAGTTATGCGTTACAGTAAATTCTTAAAAACTAGACATAACACTAAAAACGCACAACCCACACCATTGTCCACGGAAATATAATTTAGTTTAAAAGAAGAGACGGACGCGTAGTTGTACCCAGACGTACAAAGATGCTAAATCAAATTAAAAAACCTAAATTAAAAAAAAAAAAAAAAACCCTAACAGACTGACACCCCAGTTTGTTAGGTCTTATTTATTCATTTTGCCGAGAATTTCGGAAGCCATTTTCTTGAATTTGTTCTCGGTAAGCGCAAAAATGTCGAGGTCAATAAAATGTGAGTTGTAGGTTGCCAACAATCGACGATCCTCGTGACACTGCTGGGGGTATCATTCGGTTGAGTCACGGGGAAAGAACGATTAAAATATCATACTTCGTTTATCTATAGGAACAAATGATCTGCCGCTCTAACGCATAACGCACAGTGTAACGCAGAGTGAGTCTGGTCTGCTTTAGTATGCAATGTCAACAGCAATTCAGTAGTTTGTTTCTTTTGAATGGTATTGATTTGGGGCTTTGTTGATCCAAGAATTTCTCTAAATACTCTATTCGCTGATGTCCCTGTCCGGGAGATGAAAGTGCTGCGCGCGGGTGTGCAGTCTGTTCACTGAGCTTTTACATGAAGGTGAGGTTGAAAGTATTACCTAGGTGTCAACTGCGACTGAGACAGACTGAGGTTTAAGGATATAGGCAATATTGTTACGCTACCAGTAACAGTCCAGTGGTAAGGCTGTAAGAAAACTAGGTAAAGTTGGATTTATAGGGACACCTAAAATACCTGACTCTAGCTTTAAATAAAGAGCAATCTTATCAGTTAAGTTAGTTTTGTTTTATCTATTACAGGGTATAACAAATATATTTTGGGACTTATATTTTCGAATAACACACTTTCGAATAACAGTATGGCTTGAACTCACGACCTAAGCTTGTTGGCTAATGTCTCTGCATAGGCACCTGTAACATGATACACTCGATTGATCACGAATCATGGTGAGAATTTTGGCGATTTTTCAATCCCCCCCCCTCTCCTTTCCTTGGTAGGATGTCGTAATCTCACGTGATATTTTTGAATTTGCATATTAATATATGTAAATTAGTAAATCTTTGCTCGATTGCGTTGGATATAATTATTTAAAAAGCAATTTTGTTTAAGGCGAGAGTTCCTGAGATAAGGATTTATTGAAAATGTGAAGGCACTGTATTCTGAAAATCATATGTTCGATTCCCGCTCAGTGCAAATATTTGTATGCATGAATATGTCTATTTGCATTGGTCTGGGTGTTACTATGTATAATATGTATGTATTTACAAAAAAAAAGTATATAAGTATGTTTATCCGCATTCTGGAACCCATAACACAAGCTAGTTAAACTATGCTTACTTTGGGTCTAGAAAGCGCTGTGTAGAATGTCGTAGAATATTTATTATTATTATCCTAGGCTATTCAAACTAGTTTTTAGGGATTTTCTTTAGAAAAGCCCTATTGCTATCGAGTTGTCGTCGACGTCGTCGTTGCCAATATCGCAAAATCGAAAATCCCTTGTATTCGGCTGAGCTCGTCTCAGGAATTCAACTTGTTTCGGTTATCCGATACATGATGACTTTTACTTTCCTCGATAAAATTCTCAAAGATTCTCTCTCAAAGATTGGTCTAACCCAAAATGAATTTGCTCTCAAAGATTGGTCTAACCCAAAAAGAGGAGAAGGAGAGTGAAAAACGTGCGTGAGGGCCTATTAGTGTATGGTCCCCGCATGGTTTTAGTGGGCCCTATGGGTATATGGGGCTCATCAAAATCTTTCAGCTTGGCGCCCGGGGTCCATTCTTATTCATTATTGCTCTTTTTCATAGTTTGGTTCATATAAGCTTTTACGGGAGTGATTTTCTCATAGCTATATTACAATATTATAGTTATTATAAGCTTTATTCCCTTTATTTAAAGTGCAACTAGAAGATCTTCCATGTAAATAACAGTTGCGTCATTATTTGTGTTGATACCACTTAACCTTGACTTAACCTTCGTTGTTTTTCTGTATATTGACGCGAAACACGGGACGCGGACCGCCTGCGCCTCGCTGTGGCGTAAAGTGGCAACTTTACTATGCCAAAAATTATCGAATACCGTGGCCTTTTTTAGCGAAAATATAAGTGCGAAGAGAATTTTTTTGTTAGTTCGTCGCGTCGCATCTTTATTTTAGAAGTTTAAGACATTATTTGGTTATAAATTATATTCACATCATACCGTATGTAGACAAGATAAAATTCATGCAGTGTCACACCGTTGCGGATTTTTTTTTACGAGAGATTGGATGCGATTTGGGTTGAAAGACTCACACGATTCACCAGCCCCGCTGCTTGCGCGGATTGAATTTGACTCATGTCACTGTATAGCTCATACAGTTGGTTAGTTAATTTTATTAATTTTGGTTAGTTTACCTTTATTACTCGGCTTAGACAGTGATTTTCAGTCAAATAATTTCAATTTTTTATTTAAATAAACATAACTAACATTATAGAGACCGAATTTTATGAGTTTATATGTTTGGGGTAATCTTTGGAACTGCTCTTGTTGGAAAAGTTCTTTCACCCTTTTGAAAGGTATCTAAAGAACGATGGCTTGAGGTATAATAGTATTGGTTTGATCGTTCATCATTCTATTCCTACGACTCTTTAATCTGAATCACTGGTAGAGTAAAATACTGTCAAACAGACAGACGCAGACAACTTGCTTCATCATCATCATCAACCTATTCTAGTCCACTGCTGGACATAGGTCTCCCCTAATGAGCGTCATAGCGCCAACTTGCTTATTGGCTCCAATTTATCTATGTGTATAATATGTAATTTCAAGATTTTTTTAATGTGAATCAAATAGGCTGCAGGTGAAACAGATCTTTAAAAAGGCAGTAATAGGGAAATTATCCTATAGTAACCCGTCTCAATGTTAGAACTTACTATTTTACTTTCTCTATAACAGTCTATTTTATACATATTATGTGGTACCTATTGATCCAAATTTTCTTATGAAAATGTATTTATAGTGTAATTTATAAATAGTATCGCTCACAAGCCATACTATTTATATACTTTTGTAATATTGCCATTTAAACTTGCAAATAAAATAAAGTTGATTTTTGTTGGATAGTGTTATCCGTTATTTTTCGATATATCGATACCTATTTGAGAAAACTCGTTAGTATAATTATGATTGTCTTTATAATTATATATCTTGTGAAACTGATGTGTCTGTCCGTCTCCGGACATAGTCGCCTAGACGATTCAGACGAGGAACTGATTTCAGATCTTGGGCAGCAAGGGCCACCAGGTCTTTAGACTCCGCGAGATAAAGTTGAATGTGTTGAACAATGTCTTACGGCAATTGTAAATTCTCTTTAAAGCGTTTCGTTTGTACTGTACGACTGTATATCAAATACAAATTTAATGTTGTTATATAAGTGTTTATGTATTAAATAGTTATTAGTTACTAGATTCTAAGGTAGGTAGATAGGTATGTTTATGCCTACTAATACAGACTGTTTATAACATAAAAATAAAATAACAACATATTTTCTGTTTTTTTTTTTGGCCTTAAATTAATCTACTACTGTTCAAATACTATACAATGTCATAAAAATATTATCCGAGTGTCCATATGGATTCAACATCCACTAAAACATCTTCTGGAGGTGAATGTTTGTGAAACATGAAATATCCTTGTATTTGTGCCGGACTTACAACCTTATGCTTCTCAAGTACCCTGAAAAAAAAATAGTTTACATGTAGACAATAAAATAAATAATACATATTGTAATTGTTGTCTGGTTTATATTTTAAAGTCTAACTTTTTAGCAAATGTTCTTGCATAGTCAGCAGCTTTTTCTCCTTTGTAAAATCTCAAAAACATTAATTCCACTTGTTCTTGATCACAATACCCAACAAATTCTTTCATATCTACCCTTCCAGGTCTAATCAAAGCTGGGTCCAACCTAAAATAAGATATAAAATTAACATTTCAAATTCATACTTTTCTTTTCATATTTTCTCATGACGAGTCATGATAAGAAGTCTGAAAACTTAACATTTAAAATAACATCAAAAGGATTGCCAACAATGCTCAAATTACGTGATTGGTTTAAAATAATGATTGATAAGTCCAGGTTTGACCTCTTCTCACCTCCTGGCAAGTAATGTGGTTGACGACGGAATACTTGCCTAGAAGCAAACTGTTCACTTGACTTATAATCAATATTGCCTTATACTTCGGAAGCGGAATTAATGTTTAAGGGCCAAGGGCCCTCATTAATATACATAGCCTAAAGGGCTTATTACATTGGGACCTAAACATAACTGACGAATCTTAATTGTGTGATACACCCCTTCGGGGATACAGGCGTGAAGTTATGTTATGTAATTTGAATTGGACATAAGCACCACCATGTACTTATCACCATTTAAGTAGGTACAGTCAGCGTCAAAAGTTGATAGTCATACCCAGGTGTCAAAACTCGGCGATGCTACAGAGCGTCAAAAGTAGGTGATGATGTCACCTTGACATTCAAAATTGCGTGAAAGTATGACACCACAATAAAACACTTGTTCAAAGTATGAACAAGGGTCCAAACTTTTTCTTTGACCTAGTGTCAAAGAAAAGTTTTATATTTAAGTTTCTTCGATTTATTTAATTTAGCTTCAGTCATAATTGACATGTCATCTGTTTGGGATACATTTGAAAGGCTATATATATTGGAGCCGTTTCGCCGGTTGCAGTAAACAGCGTTTTGGTTGGCACATCGGGGAGCAGAGAATGTCCGGCTTAGATCGGTGTGCTTCGGTTTTGTAGAGCGTTCTCTCTGTCGCACATAATGCTGCCAGTTAGTTGTAGACTTGAGAATAAATATGAACACGACACTAAAATAAAAAACCGACATACTATTCGACTAGAATAAAAAGCACTAGTTCAGTAGGTGACTGCCATTAAATAATTCTCATAGAGATTATATTTATTATTAGATTTCCCAGTTTGGCCATGTAAAAACCAAAGATCCCATAATATATCCTTTAAAACATAACAATACATAACAATATAATAACATAACATAACTTCACGCCTGTATCCCCGAAGGGGTAGGCAGAGGTGTATTACACACCCACGATTCGCCAGTTATGTTTAGGTCCCAATGTAATAGGGGGCGAGCCTATTGCCATCTACCGGGCACATTACTAAGCTAGCGATAATCAACATTTTTAATACACACAACTACGAAAAGTCAGAGGTATGTGCCCGGGGCGACTGGGGATCGAGAACTCGAGACCTCGTCTCGGCAGTCCGTTACGTACACCACTAGGCTACAACATATTTTAACAATATAATAAAGCACCTGAATGTACATTTACTTATAAATCAGGCAGGGTCAGATTTTGTGTGAATATTAATCGTATGGGTTTGATGAAAAAAAAATTTTTTTGAGTTTCAGTTGGGGTAGGAGTATACTTCCAAAATTTATTGTTTTTTTTTCTTTCTATTTTTATGTGAAAATCTTAAACCGGTTCACAGAATACAGATCTACTTACCAAGTTTCAACAGTATAGTTCTTATAAAGTGTCTGTGACATAAGGACGGACGGACAGACAGACAGACATGACGAATCTATAAGGTTTCCTTTTTGCCATTTGGCTACGGAACCCTAAAAATTACGATTTCTATTTTGCGATACGTACCTACTTCTAAACTAAATGAAGGATTTGTTTTATAGTTCTAAGCTGTTATTTTTTTCATATTTTATTTTGTACTCATCATCTTTTGACTAGCTTTTGACGCTTTGTACTATCACCTACTATTTACACTCTGTAGCATCACCTACTTTTGACGCTTTGTAGCATCATCTACTGTGACGCTCTGTAGCATCACCTACTTTTGACGCTGACTGTACCCTACATAAATAGGAATAAGTACATGGTGGTGCTTACGTCCACGGGGAATTACTTGTGTTCAGATTAAGAGTATATAATGGAATAAATAAATACATAAACTTATACCCATCACAATATTATAAGTGCAAAAGTACCAACGGACTGGTTAAAAGCCATGTATAATTCACAGATAAAATAATAAACATATAAGTAAAATAGATTGGCTGATACCCCTTAATTTCTACACCATTTGCAATAAAATAAATACATTAATTTTATTAACATGATTATTGCAATGTACGTACTGTCAACGACAAAAGTTGCTGTATACTGAAATGTTCATTAGCCTTTTTTAAACTGGAATACACGTATCAATAATTGAAGTAAAATACTTTTATAATCCTTAGAGGACAAAGGTAATAATTCATATTTATAAGTATTTATTATTATATTTATATATATATATATATATTTATATATAATTCATATTAATATAATATTCTATGAAAGGTTTCAGAGCTAAGGTGATCCGTGAATTAGAATTTGTTAGGCTACTTTTGTCGTTGACTGTACAAAGGGCGGTACACGCGATTTCTTCCAGGCAACCTTACGATGTACTAGAATTTTTGCCACGCACAGAGCAATCAAATTACCCCTGTGGCGTAGCGTACCTACGTAACTCTTGGCGGTAGGGCGTTCAACTGCTAAGTCAGAGGTCGCGGCTTCAATTCCCGCTTAGTGCAAATATTTGTGTGAAAATGCAAATATTGGTTTGAGTGTTTCTATGTATTTATAAAAAAAAAATCTACATATATGTATATCCACATTATAGAAGCCATAACATAAGCTAATCAAGCAATGCTCACTTTGGGTCTAGATAGTGTTGTATAGAATTTCGTAGAACATTTCTTTATTAAATTAAATTTGAAATTTCATAGCCTGGCATTCATATCTGGCCGCTATTCCTCTCTCGTATAAACTAATAGCCAGTATATAGCTTTAGCGTGTATTCTCAGCCTACGCTCTGTACCTTGACCTTGACGAGCGTAGAGAGTTTATGTAGACACCCATCCAGTGCCCCAAAGCCTGGTTGAAATTATTTGAAGTGAACAAAAATTTAATACAACTCCATCTATTACCTCTTCCTACAAAATCTGTAATATCCAATTTCGAATCTATAATTATTGTAGACATCTATTGGAGGAAAAACTGTACTAATTTTGCCAGGCCACTTACATGACTTACGGTGGCTTCAAATCTTGTTCTAGTTTGTGTATCTGTATTAGAATAATATTATGTAATCTGTGGTACTACACACTACGCTTCTATAGTGTCTTTTCTGTAGGGTACTTACCTTTCTAAATAGTTTGTTGTCATGAAAACAATTCGGGCTTCCGTTGAAGCAACACCATCTAGACAGTTAAGAAGCCCACTGAATGTTACTCTGTTAAGACCTTCATATGCTGATTTTTGAGTAGGCGTGTCTTCTCGAGACACAAAGGCAGCATCCACATCTTCTAATAATATTATAGATTGCTGAGGTGCAACACTGTAAATAATGGTATCAAAAATTAGTGCTAGGTGTTTTGCTATCCCCAGCACCAGAGTCCCCATTATTAAGTCCAGTGGGAATTGATTAAAAATGATTAGCTTGTCACAAAATGTCTATCTGCACTGTCAAAGTCAAAGTCAAAAACCATTTATTCTGCATAGACCATTAATAAGGCACTTACAAAACGTCATAAAAAAATAAATAAATAAATAATAAAATAAATAATAATAATATAATAAAAACTGTCCAACAAACCTCCTAGTACTCTATGCTCTACTGGTACTTTCTTTTCTAGTTTTTTACAGTAAATATATGCAATTCGATTTGGCTAGATAAAACAAAAACCTTTTAAGCCTTATAGTCTATGATGAGATACAAGAATGGGTACCAAAGAGACAAATTTGGCGAATTCCAGTCTACTTTAGTGGGGCAGGGTAATAGGGACACCCTAATATTATTTTACACTTATTTTACAACCTACAGTTGAATTGATGATTAAGGCACAATATCTGCAGGTTACTTCATTTGTTTGTTTATGATTTGGGGGTAGAAAATTCAGGATCATTTTATAAAATTACACATCATTTGTGTCTGTGTGTTTATTTCCGTGTCAAGTGTTTATTTATATCAAATCATACATTGCTCTTACAGACTAAGTCCAATATTATAATGTAGTTCCTATTTATTATATTATTATTATCTGAAGAGGGTTAGAATGGTTATATAGTAATAGTTTAATTACCTCAGTAAGTGATTTAAGCGGTCATCAGTAAGTCCTCTTTCAGATAAATTGAGTACACATATGTTGTACTCTAATTCCCCAGCCAAAGCCATAATAAAGGAAGACTTTCCACATCCTGGTGGTCCATGCAGCAAATAACCTGAAAATTATACCATATCTTTCAGACTTTCAGGTATTCTATTGCAAAAAGCAAAATTTACTTCATGTTTTTAGTTCATTTTAGTTCAGCTGGCTTAAATTGATAATTAGAAAACTTTCGATGAATACCTCGTCTGTATGGGATTCCTCTGTCTGTATACCACTGAGGACTATCAATAAAATCCAGACAGTCTGCAAGAATCTTGTCTGCTAGGCCAGAACGAAGGACTACACTGTGGAGAGGGCGCCGCCGCCTCGGATGTCCAAATGGTCTCCATTCGGATCCCATTGCAGTATACATTATTGTCATCCCTTCATGTTGCTTCAATGCCATTGTTCTTGCTGCATAGAATTAAATATTATTTTGTCTCTTGTTTGTGATGTCTATCCTCATTGCTTGGAAGATGCCCTGTATGTTAGGACACTTACTCATGTGATGAATCCATCATGCGCAGCTTCTTGGCAAGTTTAAATTAATATGGGTAGGATGGTGTGGTAGCATTTTTGTTATTATACTTAGCTATTTATGAAAAGTATCAATTGCTAATTTGTCCACTTCTGAGCACTGGAGTATTGTCTATTGACTCTCAATACAAGTTATTTTTAAATTTTGCTGCTTTGTGGTGTTCATCTCTGCTTTACAAGTGCTTAGAGAATAAATCTGGCTAAGAGCACAAGAATGGCTTAAATAAAATTTTACCACTCATACACATAAATTTTTTATAAGAAGATGAAGTGAGGGAAATGGCAGTGTAAAAAATTGATAGGCCACTATAGGATGGCTATATTTAAAAAATTTGAAAAAATGTAGGTTAGGCCATACTTACACTTACTGCCACAAATATAGATATTTAAGATTGTAACCCTACAATATGTATAAACTATGTAGCTTAAACAATGCTAGTATAATAGGTAAACAACAAACATACCTTCTTCTAAAATATTATAATAAACCTGTTTATCTCTTCCTATTGCTGTTAAAGTGACTGTTTCCCATGGTACACCCATATGAAGGTCTAAGGTATGTTGTTCTCTAGTGCGGTCAACTTTGATCCATGTGTTTCCATATCTAAATAAGCATTATTTCACATTGTATTATAATGTATTCATATACTAGCTACTTAAGACTAACATCTTATGATACCTATTACATTTAAAGATGGTACTTGAAGCTAAATCCCCTTTACTCACCTGAAAAAGTGTTGTCCAATACTAGGTATAAAATCATATTTAGTTTTGATCTGGCCTGTATCTTTCTGAAGAAAAGATGTTTCGACACTTAAGTGCTGGGTTTTTGTCGCTCCTTTCTGAGTTATCCATTGCAGTAACCATTGGTATGACTTATCTCGACAAGGAACTTCAAGTGTAATCATATAATGTCTCCGAAATAGAATCATTGACGTTTGAACACCTTTTCGTAATATAGCTGCACCAGCTCCGATTCCAAATAGACCGAAACCGGCACCGAAATAAGGGTTCTGTGAAAGAGACGCTATATACTCTGCGATGGTCATGGTTTCAGTGTTTAGTTATAAATATACAAAAAATATTATCTAATGGAACTTAATATGCTTTATAAAAACCGTGCATCATTTGATTTACACACACAACATTTGTAGATTTTATTCAAATATCAATTTGATTTCCTATAACTCATTTGATGCTTGCTCCAGCTCAGCTGATTGTCAATTGTCATATAAATGATGTCAAAGTCACTGGCACTACAGAATTCCATCAGTTTTATTACCAGCTCCAAAAAGCATATTGTTAATAAATAAATATTCTAACTACACGCGTTATCTATACATATTTTAACTAGATTGTATTATTTATGGGTTCTAGAATGCCGATAAACATACGTGTACAGGTGACCTATTCAAATTAATTCCTTCATCTCCTTTCCTATCCAGCTGTTTGAAAGCCATTCGTTGAGTTCGTTGACAAAATGATATTAACTTTGGCTAACAGTAACACGTGAATTGACTTTCTTTCACATTGCACTATACGTTAGTAATAATAGCTCATTGTTCTTTCACTTCTTTCATATACCTTTTCAAATATCCTACTATAAATAATAATAAAGTTACACAGACGTAGTGTAAACTTATTATCATCAACTTAGCGTTATTCCCGGTTGCATCCGAGGCTTTCAATTCGGAGCCCGGGGTTCGCTTACTCCTTCTCTCAGTTTGCCATCATTCCATCGTCTTCTTCCCTATCCAGAACAACACGCCAAGCCTCGTTCTCGTTGAGGTTGGCTTGGTCCCAAAGGTCTTAGTTTGGCCCAAACACCAAACCCTCGGATCTTCATGTTTGGGTCGGGACTATTTAGGTACCTTCTCTTAAACATTCCTAAATTTCTCTTCTACAATAAAAAAAAACTTTGATTGTTATTTAAGTATATTGATATTCACTGAAAAATTCCTCAGCAACAGGCAACCATAAGTCATTAGATTTGTAGTAATAAACTGAATTACCTATCGAAAATTCCAACTGGAACGTACATTTGAAAATATATTTTGAAATGAAAACTTCTATAAGCAGGTTGAGCACTTTTTGGGTGAACATAAATCATGGAACTCGTCACTATTTCCTGATGCTTTCCATATTTTTATAACAACGCCATCTTTGTTGTAACTGATGAACTATTTTGTTCTGACCTTGATGAACTTTGAACTGATTCATAATGAACAACATAGATGGCTCTGTAAATATTGTTTTTGGGTTTTTCACTTCTGTTGACACTCCCGGACTACCGCTGTTTTTTTACATTTGATTTGCGTAGGTATAGTTACCGCCAAAATTCAATGAACGTGTAGGTACAATAAAATAAATCATAACTGTGGCAACTGGCAACACTGGTAAACGCGTCAGCTTGCGTCAGCTACAATCCCGCGCACAAAATAAGTTTTAGTAATGTATTCAAATAAGTTTCAGTACATTAAACAGGGCTTTTGTTATCTTTGGTCCTACGACTAAAAGGTACAAAACCAAAATTGTTTAAAATTCAATTTGCAACTAAACTGCTTTTACAAATTGTCTGTTTGATACATATTTTACCCGTTATAGCAGGGGGGTGTCACTCCGCCGATCTGCGAGAATTTATAAGTACATGCCGGCGGCAGCCCCGGGGCTGCTTATTCAGTGGTTGCCCCGCCGTGGCCCGCGACACTCGCGCGCGTGTCTCCCGCATACCAACGTCGCAAGCGCGTATTGTATACGATGTTTAAAATAAGGGCAAAGAAATATTGCATTGCTGCGGGTTGCAGAAACATTGACCAAAATTCGGATTGCACGTTTTTCTATGTTCCGACGCGTGAAAAGGATACCGAAAGGTAAGGTAGTAAGCACTAAATTTATACCTATATTTTCATAGTAAATCGAACACAAGAATCAAGTAAAACAGCGCAGTGTTATACTTAAATTACAACGCTGTGACAGCGTTGTGATTACAACGCGCTCAATATATCGTTAGAAAATACTAATAGTCGAATCGCGGACATTGAAAAATACCAAACCTTCGTATCTGAGCGTCAGGAGTGTTTCGACGACCGCTTAAAAGCTTTGGAATGCGTTACCGCCAATAATAATGAGTATACACTTAAATTAAATTCGTTAGAAAATAAAATTTCTTCAATGGAGCAACAAGCACGGCAGTGCAACATTGAAATATGCAATTTGCCTGAGAGGCGTGGTGAGAACCTTATCAACATTGTAGAATCTCTCGGGAATGTTATCAAGCAGCCGATACTAAAAACAGACATCGTAGCTGTTCACCGTGTGCCTCACGCGGATCAAAATAACGCGCGCCCGAAGAATATTATACTAAAACTTACAACTAGAACGCTCCGTGACAATGTTATTTCTGCATACCGTACTACAAAGGGTCTGGATAGCGCGAAGCTGGGTATAGGTGGATCGCAAGTTAACACTATTTATGTAAACGAACACTTAACTCTTAACAACAAAATGTTATTTCGCCAGTGCCGTGATTCTGCTAAAAAACATGGTTATAAATACGTATGGGTCAAACATGGTATCATACTGGTACGTAAACAAGATACGTCACCTACAATCGCGATTCGCTCCCTACCTGACATCAATAAAATTAAGTAATGTGTACTATGTAAATAATTTGTTAAACAAATACAAAATAATTGGTTGCGTTCTATCTCGGATAATAAAGAAAAAACTAAAAAACTATTATGATAATCACAGTATTATTTGTGTGACATGTAGGTATTTTTATATCCTTTGTATTTCTGATGGTGGCTGTGGCTATATCCATAAAAGGCATGTAACAACGAAATGTATACTTGTAAAGTGTTCATTGGGCATTTACTCGTACAATGAGCTATTCTTAGGTAATTATTATATACTGACGACACTGTTTTCAACATATTATAATGCACAAATAAATATTATGGTGTATAATTTCTCGCTACTGACTGTCAAGCGGGCACAAGTTGTATTACAATACTTTCTTAGTTTGTTGTCCAATAATAATGGATAAATTATCAGTTTATTATCAAAACTGTCAAGGGATACGGACTAAACTGCATACCTTGTACATGAATACACTGGCACATAACTATGACATAATTGTATTGACGGAGACATGGTTGCATTCAGAAGTACATGACAATGAGTTCATGGATCCGAGGTATCGAGTGTTTCGATGTGACCGTGATCGTGCGGCTACCGGTCGGGATGACGGTGGTGGAGTACTCGTGGCCGTGCGGACTGAACTGAGCGCGACGCGACTCGCGGTGCCTATCGGCGCGCCTTACCCGTCCTCACCGCTCGCCGACCACGTCCTCGTCGAGATACGAACGCGTGATTATTATTGTGTAATTAGTGCGGTGTACATACCGCCCGCTACGAGTGCAGACGTTTATGCGATGCATTTCGAATACATGACGTTTATATTGCATTTAAATAATGTAAAAAATTATATCTTGCTAGGTGATTACAATTTACCTAAAATGAAATGGAAGGAATGTAGTACGTACTTACTACCTGAAGTCTCAAATAACATTGCGTCGTGTCGAGTCTTGTCTAATTTTATGAACCTGTTCAACTCGTTTCAGTATAACAAAATAAAAAATAAAAAGGGACGTGTCTTAGATTTATGTTTATCGGATATTACTTATTGTAACTCCGCTCAACCCGCAGTTGCACTCGTACGTCCTAATGAAAACCATCCCCCCTTTTACACAATATTTCCGATTAGTAAGAATTTTCATAATAGAATAATACAACCGAGGACTCAATTTATATTTAAAAATGCAGACTACTCACTGATAAACAGGGACATAACCAACATCAACTGGATTGAATTATTTTTTGATAAGGATGCAGAATCAATTGTATCAATTTTTTATGAGCAAATATATGAAATAATTAGAAAATATGTACCAAAGAAAGTTGTAAAATCATCTCGATTTCCTATTTGGTTCTCACCTGCTCTAATTCATATATATAAAAATAAAAACCACTATTGGATAAAATGGAAAAAATATGGTAATAAATCTGATTATGAACAGTTCTCAATTTTTAGACATAGATTTAAGAATGAATCGCATAAGTGTTACAAGGAGTATATGGCTAAGGTTGAGAGCAGTATTCAAAATAATATAAAATACTTTTGGACATTTATAAATAATAGAAAAAACAAAGTAGACATACCTCGTTCGATGTCCTATAAAAATGTTGTTAGCAATAAGTCTGAGGAAGTATGTTATCTGTTCTCATCATTTTTTGAATCAGTTTTTGAGCCCTCGGATGTAAGTAATGATTTTGACATAGATCGTGTCCCTGATTGCAACAGTGTCTCCGATGTATTTTTCAGTCAGATTAAGCTTTCTGAAGATGCAGTACTTCGGGAATTAAGATGCCTTGATACGTCAAAAGGTTCTGGAGTGGACAATATCCCACCTATTTTTCTGAAAGCCACGGCTCAAACAATTCATCGGCCTGTACACTATATGTTTAATGCATGTCTTATGGAGGGCGTTTTCCCAGCCATTTTTAAATCAGCCCGTATAGTGCCAGTTTTTAAAAGTGGTGACAAAACCAGTGTAGAAAATTACCGGCCTATCTCAATTTTGCCCACCCTGTCAAAGACCTTCGAACGTTTGGTCCACAAATATATTTATCCTTCACTTCATAATCAAATCATTGAACAACAACACGGCTTCATACAAAAACGTTCCACAAATACCAACCTCTTAACATATACAACTTATCTATTTGAATGTATGGATGATAATAAACAAACAGACAGTATTTATACCGATTTTCGAAAGGCTTTTGATAGAGTGGATCACAAAATCCTTTTGGAGAAGCTAGCTTTTAACGGAATTCGCGGTAACTTATGGCGCTGGTTCAAGTCTTACATCACCAACCGTACACAGAAAGTAGTGTTAAACGGTCATGAGTCTGACTTTATTTCTATCAGTTCTGGAGTCCCACAAGGTTCCATATTGGGTCCGCTCTTGTTTATTATATTTATAAATGATATTAACACCTGCTTTAAATTTAGTAATTTTCTGCTCTATGCCGACGATCTAAAAATTTACCACAAAATTGAACATATTGAAGACCACTATGAATTACAACAAGATCTCGATCGGTTCTCTGACTACTGTGCGAGGAATAAACTCGCACTTAGTATTAATAAATGTAAGTCTATTACTTTCACAAAAAAGAAAAATATATCTTGCTTCAGTTACAGCCTATCTGGAATACACCTTGACAGGGTCAAGGTAATCCGAGACTTAGGTGTCACTTTGGATAGCAAACTGCATTTGGATCTACACATCGACACTATTATTAATAAAGCCTTTAGGATGTATGGGTTTATTGTTCGCTCCAGTACTAACTTTACTCAGCCCTCTACTTATCTTCACTTATATAATTCTTTAGTCCGTTCACAGCTCGAATACGGAGTGGCCGTTTGGAATCCGTTCTATGATAAATATAACAAAGCCCTCGAAACTGTTCAGAGAAAATTCTTGCGTTGTATGCAATATAAGTGTTGTCATAATAGGCGCTCATATAAAGAGTTGCTAATAAAATATAAATACTTAACATTGGAACATAGACGTTTATACCTACAGGCAATGTTGCTTTATGATATTTGCCACAACCACTATGATTGTATTCCACTAGTAAGGAAACTATGTTACAGAGTACCCACTAGAACTCACAGTCGCAACGAACAGAAAATTTTCGCCACAACTAGATGCAGAACTAATGCTGGTAAGCGCTCGCCAATGTATCGCATGGTTGAATCGTACAACAACAATTTTAGTCCTATCGATATAATGGCAGCGCGCCCGGGCATATTTAAGAAGTTATTGCGTGAGAGATTGGCTTTGTACTAATTGGCTATTTGACAATTGTAACAATAATAATATATTTAATATGATAGATACAGTAGCTTAGGTATAGGTTCACAATAATCTAATCTAATTTTATCTTTGTATATATATATAGTTCATAGTCATTATAAATGTTCATTGTTTATCACGATACGACATCGCGTGATCGGCTGTTTGCGTGCGAATTTTAAATTTTAAATTACTGGAAAACTTAAAACTGAAAACTTATTTATTTTCTAATAAATAACACTTTTTTAAGGGAAAGATAATTGTAAGAGGTATAAAATAAGCTTACGGATAGTTTGAAATGTCTTTCCAAAATTGTAAAATTGTAAAATAGCCTTTGTACCTGTATACTTTTTATGTGCATGCATGTTTACGCACGCGCTGTGTGCCTACACGGGGTGAATTATATGTTTCAATTATATGTTTCAATATCCACTTCTTATATGGAAATGTATTCTACTTAAGTACTTGTTTTCTACAAAACCCCTAGAAATAAATACTTGTATTAGCTAATATGTGGTAAATGTTGCTGGTGTCACAATTGTTACTGTAATTGTTATACCTCATAATTGAATATGTATTGTGTCACTGTTTATTTACCTCAATAAATAGAAAAAAAAAAAAAAAAAAAATTAAATAGATATCTGTCAACGGCATATCTACATATGTATACATATACATCAAACGAAAATCCCGAGATTGTGATTAAATCAGTACTTAATTGGACTCATTTACACCTGGCGTGCGACCGCGAACCGTAACGGAGATCGTAAAGTCTACCTCCGTCTCTGTCACTCGAATAGTGAGTGCTATCTAATATTTATAATTCGCGTATTCTGTGTGTGTATATTATTGGATCACGGATAGGTACAAGATGTCTAGGTGGTACATTTAAATATCTTATTGTCGTCGAGGCGCGCCACTTGACACCTCCGCGCTGCGGCGTCGACGCCGCGGCGGTGTCGGGTGCAAGTTCAAACAAGCCGCTAAGTTAGTTCAAGAGCCGTGCTACAAATTTAATGCTTCTCCGTTGCACTACTGTGAAAAAGTGACGGGTGTCGTTATGTCCTGCAACGAGAGTTGCCAAGCAATAAGCATAGTTGTGCTAGACGGGTACCTTATTCTGACATAGTCGATGCTTGCGCCACAGAATAGATAATAGTACAAAGCTACCGTATCCGCTTACGATCGATCGTTTGCCACCGATGACGTTTAAAGAAATGACAACCCTATCTTCGGCAAGGTGCAGAGTAATGTCGACCTTCGCGCCGGGTAATAGAACTCAATGACGGCGCGGCTGGCGTGCGGTCCGTTGCTAATAATAATTAATAGGCACGTAAAAAGGCGGCATTCGTGAACATCAAAACAGAGGGTCTTCTGTACTTGTACTATTATTTATTCTGTGGTTATAGTGTAAAAACGCGATACAACGGTTGGGACCCTACAAACTTTACACTAACCCACTCTTGATATCACTAAAAAAGAAATTGCATTCTCTAACTATGGTTAGCTAAGCCTAAAAAATAACCTACAATGGATTAAAATGATTTCAAAGATTGTTAATAAGTAATTTAGTAAGGTATTTATCCCACGCACGGCAAGGGGAGCTTCGGGCGGCAAGGGGAGCTTCGGGGACCACCTGCTCCGGATTAGGAAGGAGCCAACGTCTGAATGCCATCACTGCGACGCGAGTGAAGACTTCGGGCTACACACGATGGCAGAGTGCCCGGCGTGGGAGGTTCCGAGGCGAGAAATCGTGGCGGCAACCGGGGTGAGAGTCCTCTCGCTCGGCGCTATGATTGTGGTCATGGTGCGGAGTTCGAGCGCGTGGGCCACCGTCTCCTCCTTCTGTGAGCAAGTAATGCTCGAGATGGAGGCGGTGAAGCGAGACCGGGAGAGATTTAGAACTCACCCGGCCCGCCGAGCCCGCAACATGCTCGCCGCGCCGCGCAGGCGACTCAAACGCCTGAGGTCGCTCAACAACCTCCGTCCTCCATGAGCGCAGGCCTGGGGGTGGCCGATGAGGCCGTCTGTCTCCCCAGCAGAGGCAGGCCGAGCCCCCCACGCCCGAGGGGCCGTAAGATGGCCCAGGATCAGCCGGGGCGCGGAGGGAATTGCCTTATTAGGCCACCTTACACTACGGCCTTTGAAGGCCCGAGACGGCGTGCGGTTTTAGTCGGTTCAAGCCCGCTGACCGGCGGGGGGTATTCCGAAGGGATTTGCATGAGGAAAAGAAAAAAGGTATTTGTCCCTGGTGGTAGAAATTTGATGACACAAATTTGTCACAAAGTTCGGCCGGGTAGGTACCACCGTGCACGAGTGCGAAAAACCCTCCAGAGTAATCCAATTTCGGTTTGATTGCGTTCAGGGGTCAGCAAGTGCATAGCCGGGCAGGGGGACTGTGGTCGCAGCACTAGTGGGACCGGTGAGTGTCACGTGGTGCTGCGACGATAATCCTCTTCTGATGAGGCCGTCAAGCTGAGTGCCACCATTGTTAACATGATACGTGTATGTAATGGTGACCCTCTTTCCGGTTAGAGTATACGTAACGGGACGCTATGAAAAAGACTTAGAAAAATTTCGACGAAAAAGGACTTAGAAAAATTTCGCCAAAAAGCTTCGCCTCGTCATACCTTCGGGCTCCGGTGGGATGTGGGAGTGTAAGGGTGGGGTACCACAAGGGTACACTATACAGGTCATTGACCTTGACCTTGAGGTCATCGACCTTGCCACTGCACATAAGGTGACACGAAATAAGATACAATTTACACTTATAGATCGGTAAACAATGACGATTTCTTCGTCGCAAACTTATAACTATTATACACGATTATTCCTACAGTTTTTTGTTAAATCAGTTTAATTATATACACTATTACTTATGTACTAACAAAATAAGCTTATATACTAGTTGTTCTGCACATTCTCCCCCCGTGAGACGCAGTCACACTTCTTCGCGTGCAGAACTCGTGTCTTCGGTCAGCAGGACGATCAGCTTCCTCACCGGCCGGCGCAGCACTCCTCCCTTGGTCTGGATGTCCACGGTGCGTGTCACGTTGTCAGGCCCGGGGTACGTTGCGATGACTCGTCCTCGGATCCAGAGGTTGCGGGGTGCGTTGGGGTCCACCAGTAAGACCAAGTCATGTAGGCTTACTGGGGGTCCTCGTCCGTGCGGCATGCGTCGGTGTTGGAGCTCCGGCAGGTACTCGCGGAGCCACCTGGTCCAGAAGAGGTCGGCCAGGCGCTGTGCCGCTCTCCAGCTGGATCTCGATGCGGCGTCCTTTTCAATGAAGACGCCCGGCTACTGTACTCCACCGGGTCTTCCCAGCAGAAAGTGGTTGGGAGTTAGGGCTTCAGGGTCCTCCGGGTTCACTGACACATGCGTCAGTGGGCGACTGTTGACGGTGTACTCTACTTCGGCAAGCAGAGTAGATAGAACTTCCTCGGAGGGCCGTCGCTCGTGCAGTGTGGCGGTGAGTGCTGTCTTTACTGAGCGCACCATCCTCTCCCAGGCTCCCCCCATGAAAGGAGCGCCGGGTGGAATGAAGCGCCACGATGTCTTCTTCTTGGCTGCTTCTTGCGAAGTTGCTTCGTCGATGGCTCGTCGCAGCTCGCGGTCGGCTCCCTTCAGGTTGGTCCCATTGTCAGACCAGATTTCTTCAGGACATCCTCTTCTTGCCATCATGCGTCGGAGAGCGGAGATAGCGGAGTCGGTGCTTAACGAGTTTGCTATCTCGAGATGTATGGCACGTGTTGTGAGACACGTGAATATCGCGACGTACCTCTTCTGATTGGTACGTCCGACTGTCACTGTGAGTGGGCCGAAGTAGTCAACCCCTGTGTGTGTGAAGGGTCGCTTGTGATGAGCCAGGCGACACTCAGGTAGATCACCGGTCCTCGGGTACGGTGGTGCTTGAGTCTTGATGCGGCAATGTAGACACTGTCGTAGTAGTGAGCGTGTTACCGGGCGTAGGCGTACAACCCAGTATTGCTGTTTGCACTCGTTGATATTGGCTTCAACTCCCGAGTGATGCAACTTCTTGTGGGTGTGTTGAATCCACAGCTTGACCGTAGGGTGATCTCCGTCTAATATCACAGGCGTCTTGATGTCGTCGGATACGTCTCGAACGGCTTGTATGCGGCTTCTCAAGTGCAGCACTCCGTTGACAGATACGGTGCTCAATTGATGAAGGCGACTTTCTTTCGGGATCACTCTTCCTCGTTGCAGATCTTCAATCTCGCTGCTGAAGGAGTCTTCTTGTGATGCTCGCATGAGGAGGTCTTCGGCTGACCGTAGGAGCTCGGCGGTGATAGGTATGTACTTCCTATCGGCGCTTGAAGTCCTTTTCAGTACGGAAGGTGATGCTGTATTCTTCTGTGGTGCCTTCTTCCAGTCTGGATCTGCCTTAGGGTTTTTCTTAGTCCGTTTGTAGTTGACTCGTTCCGATTTTCGTCTGCACAATTGAATGAACTGTAAGACTCGAGCTGTAGCGTAACGTAGTCGGTCCCAGTTAGAGAATCGGGTGACTACCGGCAGGGCTTCAGATAATTTTTCTTTCTTCTTGGTACTTATAGTGTGTACCCTTTCTTCTATATCTTCGGACTTGTCTTGTCGCGATGTATCTCGTGGCCATGATTCTTCTGATGAGTAGAGGAAGTCAGGGCCTCTGTACCAGCGATGCTTCTGGCTGAAGTCCGTAGGTACGTCTCGGGTGGCGTCGTCTGCCACGTTCATCTTCGTGGGGACCCATCGCCATTCGTTCACTGTTGAGCTGTCTTCTATTGTGTCCTTTTCTTTGAAGCTCGGGTCAGGATCTAATTTGTTTTCAATGATGAGAACTCTCTTCAACGAGTTCTCGCTGTTATTCGGAAGCGAAGTCTCTTCATGTTTCTACAGCTTGTCAGTCTCGTATCTTCTATCTTCGTTGTGGACTGTATTTTCTTTCACGATGCGAGATGCTAGCTTATCTGGATCTGTCTTCGGCTTCCGAGCGTTGAGGAGCAGGTCGTCTGTCTCGAAGTGTTTTTCCTCCATCTGTTCGAGTCGGCTGTCTTCCCAGTCTTCCACTGCGTGGGAGACGTACTCGATGCGGTGTCCTAGGGTCCTCGTGTCACTGCCGTGGAGCACCCAGCCTAAGGGTGTTCGGGATGCTACCGGCTGGTCTGGTTCGCCCGTTCTGGTCTCGGACGTTACCAACAGGTGCCAGTTATCTTGACCGATGAGGATCTTAGGTCTTGCTTCTTCATAGGTGAGGTCGTTGGTGATATCTTCGAGATGACTGCACCCTCGTAACTGTCTATAGGTGACCCGTTGAGATGACACTTTTAAGTTCTTCAATGTTCTGGCTTGAACTTTTTCTTCAGCTGGAGACTCTTCTTGATTGTTGATCAGCTGTCTTCGTACTGTTGATGGTCTCGACCCGCAGTGGGTCGATAGGTCCCGTCGCGCCGATCTTTTCTGCTACGGTGTCGTCGAGTAGTGTGACTGTTGACCCGTCGTCTATGAGCGCGAAGGTGTTGACCATCCCTGCTGGCCCCGTCAGTTGGACCGGCAGTATCTTCAGGAAAGTGGTCTTCTTTCCCGTCCACGCCGAGTTGATCGTTTCGGCCGTGTTCGTGCTTTCTTCTTCTGCGGAGTCCCTTTTTCTTCTGTAGTGCAGCAGGGTGTTGTGCAGTAGCTTGCAGCCGTCGATACCGCAGCGTCGTTCTCTGCAGGTGTGTTTCTTCTCCATCTTCTGTAGACATCGGAAACACAGCCTGTGTTCCTTGGCTAAGTCCCATCTTGCGTTGACGTCAGCTGTCTTGAACTGCTCACACTTGTAGATGGGGTGTTGCTCGTTGCAGATGGTGCATGTCTTGACCTGCTGCTGGGTTTCCATCACCGTGTTGATCCTCTGGGGGCGCTTCTGTTGATGAGTGGTGTGCTGGACTGCTAGGTTTTCAGGTTGAGCGTAGGGTCCGCATAGATCTGCTTCTCTTCTCATGAACTTCTCGAACTTCAAGAGGTCCGCTATTTCCCTCGGCTGAGCTGCTGCGAAGTCGTAGTACCTATACTTGAGAACAGGTGTAAGTTTCTCAACCATTGATCTTGAGACTTCTGGGTTGTATAGGTAGTGGATGCAGTTCAGCGCCTTGAGTGTTGCCACGGCGTTGGTGACCCTCGTTGAGAAGATGCATATGTCCCTTGGTGATTCGCTCAGTCTTGGTAGTCCTCGAAGCACTTCCATTTCTGTAGTTGCTATTGCTTCAGGCCTCCCGAATCTTGATTCTAATGTTCTGATGATATCAGCAGGCTGCGAGTTGGTGATGAGGAGACTCTCGACTGCCTCCCTCGCCTTCCCCTTGAGGTTTCTTCGTAGCCTGTTGAGGTTTTCCACGGCGGTGTAGCCATCTTCTGTTTCGGAGTAAGCTGCCTTGAACGGTAGCCATTCCTGGTAACTTCCACTGAAGATTGGTAGCTCGATGAACTTCGGTCGCTGGGCTGCCTTGATCGCTTGAGTGATGGCGGTAGCCAGTTCGCTGAAGTTCTGCTGTTGGGCTGGTGGCGCTGCTGTCGGCGTTGGTTCACCTGGCCCCTGATGTGGTGTATCGGCGATGGCCAACATGGGAGGAGGTGGTGATTCGTGACGGCTGAACCACTCGCCGACCTTCTCCTCAGCTGCCGCCGACACTTCTTCTTGATTCAATTCTTCTATTTCTTGATCTTCGTCTTCATCTTCTTCCAGGGCGGCGATCTTCGCTGCTGCAAGTTCTATTTTAAGACGAAGTAATTCTTCTTTTGCTTTTGCAATCTTCGCGGCTTTGCTCTTCGAATGCACAGATGAACCCCCCTTTACCCCCTTCTTGGATGGTTGTGGATGAGGCGGCTGTGACTTGCTATTCTTCCCTATCTTCTCTGTTCCAGGTGCCGTTGCTTTCGGACCTGGTGCTGTAGCTGACGGTGGCTCGATGGTAGTCACCGTCTCGGTGCTCGTAGTTCCCTCCGTTGTGGTGTTCTCCGAGGTGGACGTTTCCGTGGTTGTCCCGGATTCGGCGGTCCCCTCGGTGTCTGATGGACCTTGAACGGAGGCGGCTTTACGGCTTCTTTCTTCTGACCTCGTAGTCGGCATCTTCAATTTTTCAATATCTTCACAGCGGAAAATTCAGGCACGCACTCTTCGAGACCACCCTCGTGTTCCACTTAAGGTTTTCTTCAATGTTGACTCCAAATCCGGCTCCGATAGGACCAAAAATGTACACAACCCAAAGCCAATTCCGTCGATGAGACTTTATCTGCTCAGAAACACGACTTCGACGCAATGGGTGTGTACTTTGGGGGTTTGCTGGGATTGTGGATGTCGCTGCGGTGCTGGTCTTAAGCGGAACACTTATTATGGGCAGCCTCGAAGAGTACTTGAATTTTCCAGAATTAAAGAGAGATTTTTTCATGTATCTTCATTTATTCCTTGTGAAGAGGAGAGTGCACTTCTCGCTTGACTTTCTAGTTGCCGACTGAGGTGTCGATTCAATTTACAGCGGTTTTTTATACTCTTAATCCAATTAATTCGAATTTTCTAATTGGCCGATCGAACTCTCGCGGCTCGTTAGTGACACCGCGGCTTAACGACTTTTCGCGGATATACCCTAATGGTCGATCGGTCAATCTTACAATTATGTGTTTATTTTCTATTTACAATGATTTATATACCGTATTATGTATTCTAATAGGTAGTAGAAATAAGGTGACACGAAATAAGATACAATTTACACTTATAGATCGGTAAACAATGACGATTTCTTCGTCGCAAACTTATAACTATTATACACGATTATTCCTACAGTTTTTTGTTAAATCAGTTTAATTATATACACTATTACTTATGTACTAACAAAATAAGCTTATATACTAGTTGTTCTGCACAAAATCTAAATCTAAATCTAAATCTAAATCTAAACCTAAATCTAAATCTAAATCTAAATCTAAATCTAAATCTAAATCTAAATCTAAATCCAAAGCAGCATTTTGCGAGCTCGTCGACGAGCGCAACGCTGCGCGCAAGGCTGTGTCCTTAGAGAATAGCACTGCAGATCATCTTTTGCCAAAAAACCTCTGTTCTATCTTCTATTATACTTTGTGAGATAGACGCTGTCGAAATTTGTATGGGCGCCATCTTGAATCTGCCATTTTGGTTATATTTTTAGCTCCCTGGCAATTGGATGAGATTTCGAGTGATTTTTATTTGAGCACCTCCTACCTCTCTTCAATACCTTGGCCGTACTCTTCACCCGTCTCCAAAATCCTCAATCATCAGCTCCCTCCATATTTGTCCTCCGAATGAATTTTCGTCCTTTATACGAAAGCATCAGGGAAAAAAAATTACAGCAGAGGTGAACCGAAACACAATTCATCCATCTTTAATACTTTCTGAGAGAGACACCCATGACATTTGTGTTGACGCCATCTTGAATCCGCCAGTTTGGCTTTTATTTTCATCTCCCTGCCAATTGGATGCGGTTCCAAGTATTTTTTGTTTGAGCAGCCCTCACCTATCTTTAATACCCTGGCCATGCTCCTCACCCATCTTCCAAACCCTCGATCATCATCTATCTCCATATTTCTGACTGAGAGTTCTTCCATAAAAACATTCTGAAAAGGAACCATATCAAAGTCTTGCATAGTTCCCAACTTGCAGTCTATTCAATATTCGCCATACATTTTCAATAGAAAAAAAAAATCCGCCATTTTGAATTTTTTTTCTATTCATCGAGTAGAGCTTTGGATCCTGATCATCTTTTGCGAAGAAACTACTCTTCCATCTTTTATACTTTTCGAGATGGACACCGACGAAATTTGTATGGCGGCCATTTTTTTTTTCGCCATTTTGAATTTTTTTTCAGGTCACTGGCAATTGAATGACGTTTCGAGTGACATTTGCTCAAGCACCCCCAACCTATCTTCAATACCATAAGCGTGCTCTTCACCCCGTCTCCGAAATCCTCAATCGTCAGCTCTCTCCATATTTTTCCTCCGAATGAATTTTTATCCTCTATACAAAACCATCAGTGAAAAAAAAAAATTCATACAAAATTGTTCAGGAGAGGTGATCAATGAGTCAGTGAATCAGCACGAGCAGCTATATAATATTAAAATGGCACGAGCCGGGCGAGCGCATGCAGTGGTCTCGAACCTACCGATTTTTCGGTACTTCTACCGATATGGGCTCTGTTCTACCGAAATATAACGATTTTTCTACGATTTCAGAGTATACATGGAAATTCTCCCGATTTTTCTACCGATTTTACACTTCAAGTTGGCAACCCTTTGTATTTATGTTTAATGTTACAGGGAAGCCCCTAATAGTATGAACCTAGTGAAGAATGTTCCATATATTTTGGGGAATACCCTTGTATCCTACAATTCGATGTTATTAAGGGGCTTCCCGCTCGGGAATTTACCTAAAAAAATGAAAATGTCTAGTCTATTTAAACAGGAATTCGGTTTTATTTTTTTCATTAATTTTCTTAGCTTTGAAGAGAGAGTACCTAACCTAAAGAGTGCCTACAAAATCAGATCATTAAGTTTAAATGTCGTCTGACGAGGAACCAAGCACAAGTGTGAGTGTAAGAAGAAAAAAATATCTACAATATTATCGAAAAGAATGGGAAGAACAATTTCGAGGCTGGCTGCAAGATAGTCGTAAAGGCGAAAGCTATGCCTATTGTAAGAGTTGTAATAAAGATATCAACATCACATCAGGAAAAGACGCTATAAAGAAACATAGTTCTTCAGAAGCACACTGAGATGGCCAACTATCATAGATACTTAGTCATCATTTATAATACAAAAATAGATTACGTTTCATTACCAAAACAAACCCTATTTTTTTTCTCTTATCGCCTAACAACATCTGCTTCAAATATAGTTGGACAATTAAGGTTAAGTTGGCACCGGACATTCCAGAACTATTTTAAATGTCAGTGCGAAACTTGAGAGGAATAAATAATGACCTCAAATCCTAGGAAATTTGATGGGTTCAAAACTTAAAAACCGTCATAAATTTGTAAAAGGGAGACATTTCGTAAGAGTTTTAAAATGCACATCCGAGCCCATAAATCAACACGCACAAAAAATTATTATCGTGAAGACTTTGCCGCCAAATTCTGTGGCGGGTAAGACACACCATAACGACGCTGAAGTATGAACCAATCAGGGACAATTGACTGGCTTTGATTTTTTCCATTGGCAGAATGCAGAATGCAGGGCGGAGCCAGGAGGACCTGGTTTGCGGTGGCGACGCTCGATGGAACGACTGGGGAGGCAGAACGGTTTCAACCCTAGGTCGAGAGACATATCTCGTAGTGAGCTCCCTAGAGGATTAATAGAAAGATTTGACTAGTTAATGCTAGTCTGGTTTAGATAATTTTCCTTGTATTGTGTAAACTAATTTTATTTACTTGTAATAAATAAATTTAAATAATAATTGTATAAGAATTAGTCGAGAATAATAATGAACTAGTGGCAGCAGAAAGCTGATCTTGGTAAAGTATCTAAATTGCATAATTTTAGTGTTCAAAACTTTGTACATAGAATTTTATAATTTACTGACTTTATTAGCTAAACATAATCAAACGAGTTATTAATAATGGACCTAATGACCTATAAGGAATACGAGCTATTGTCTAAATACAGATCGTATTGGGATCCAACAATTTCATACATATGTATTATAATAATCATTTTAATCATTATTATACGGATAATGTGGAAATGTCTCAGGACAGCACAGACGAGAGTGATGGCGATTCCATTAAATCCCGTACAACCATCTAATTAAATATAATGAATTGATCAGCCCATACAATTCATGAAAATTGCATTAAATTAAGAACATATATATATTATGAACAAAGTTTTGAACTGATGTGTTTATAAATGTGTATAAACTGTTTTAAATTGTGTCTGTGTAAGATGAAATTGTAAAGATATTCAAGATCAAGTTATAAATCCTGAAAGTAAATTGCTTTTATAATGTGCTTAATAACTAAATTAATTGCACAATCATGTTATTCTGTTCTAAACAAAACCATTCTTGTGTTTGTAAGTCACTACTGAAATGAGTCCAATGAAATCAACACACATATAAATATATACATAATATATATCATTGGGTATTGGGTCAGACAGAAACCCAGACAAATTATCCGGCATTAGATTAAAGGATAACTAACAAGTAAATAACATTTCATCGAGCACACAATAACCGTGAAAATTATTGTGCATGTAATTTTATCATAAATAGATTTAAGTCTTGTGTAAATATTTGTGTTATAATTAAGTATTAATGGCATACAAGGGTTTTTTTCTTTGAGTTTTCGTTTTTCCCTGTAATTTTTTGCCATAGGAACAGAAAGCTCGGTCTAGATGTGACTCTAATCGGCCACATCTGATCTAAATAATCCACCCAGATTCTATTAACTTCATTTATGAAATAAATATACTTAATTTCTTATATCTGCTATTTCAATGATTTAGATTTAATTCCCTTCCCCATTTTGGCGATAGTAAAATGGAGTTTTAAAGGATGATAATTATTCAGTTAATAAGGTCACGCTGAACGAGACTTACATTGTAAATAATATGTATAAAGTACGAGTCTTATCCGCAAAACACCATCATACATGTCTAGGCTTATTTTATGAATTATAATGAAGCTATGAATGAGTTTGAAAGATTGATAAGTCAAGCTACTATCTGATCTAACTGAATGAAGCCAATTCTATATACGATTCAAGTAATAACTCAAGCTATACTCAGACACTGTATGACTTCTAGTAATCCACAGTCTTGGAATTAATTTCAAATATGTAAATGCATAATATATATCTGACCTTTGAGCTGAAGGTCTCAAGTGAACTCAAAAGGGCACGCCAGAGTCAGAAAGATCGAGCTGTTCGTAAGTAATTAATCTATTTAATAACAAGAATTGGAGATGATAGCCTATCACAGAGTCTGGAGACTAAATTCATTTAGTCTATTTATTAAACTGCAAAACAGTGGTTATTTCAATGCTTAAAGTCAAGGATAGCACATTTTATATGAATTAAAACTTGCAACTAGTGTGGGACTTTAATACCACTAAGGCGCTGACGGGATGACGTTCCCTAGCGGGGATTCTGGTGGATATCTATACAATAAAAGGATTTTCATATTTCATATAACCCCTAGCCATAGCGGAATCTCAGATCGGCCTGAAATTAATAGCAGTTCTGGGTCAGAACTGAACTGTGCAAAAGTAGTCGGAGTTAGCATCAAATCTGGGCATAAGCAAACACATTCCTCTTTTACCGAATCAACTCCGACCTCTATTCGGCCGAATAGAACCCTAATTGATATATATATATATAATATAAAAATTATACCATGGTCACGGGGCTAGGCTGCTTTATGCGCCATAAAAAAATATTCCACGTCTTAGGACGTGTTGATTGACCGCTTCTCAGCGATGAAAAGGAGTTGAATTCGAGGCCCCATAATCCTATGCGTAGGAGCCTTGAGCCAGGCCGTAGGGTGATCCCGTAAATGCCAGAGTGATTTGAGCAACGAGATGACATTTTCATTGACTCAATTTACAGACATATACACTCTTCAGGAACACTTACTAGACCTAATTTGTCATAAAATATTACTAACTCTAGACAATCTACTCATGAAGGTCTTAACGACTTCTTTCTGTTAATTACCTAAGGGTCCATTAAAAGTAAGCTGTGGGCCTACCGCCCAAGTGTCGTCGATATCACAGCCGTCGAAATGTTGCGCTGGTCAAGGTCGACGGCCATTTTGTACCGCCCCATTGATAATCGATGCCGGCGCGGCGTAAGAATGAATGAAACGCTGTTTTTGACAGTTAAATAGCTGCCGCCTAAAAAAATTCAAATCTACGGCGTCGCTTTGAAGTGTCATTTCATTACGGCACCTCATGAGGTGCCGTAATGAAATGACACTTCACACAATGAGCTGTCGTTTTGAATATTATTTTCTTTTCCGACGGTTGATTACGATGCCGATTGCACCTAACACTGGGCTCCTATGGCTTTTATGGGTGCGACTGCCGACGAGTGGATTCTGCCGTCCTATTGCACCTAACACTGGGCTACTATGGCTTTTATAGGGGAGGGACTGCCGACGAGTGGGTTCTGCCCTCCTATTGTACCTAACACTGGGCTACTATGGCTTTTATGGGGGCGACTGGGTTCTGCCCTCCTATTGCACCTAACACTGGGCTACTATGGCTTTTATGGGGGCGACTGGGTTCTGCCCTCCTATTGTACCTAACACTGGGCTACTATGGCTTTTATGAGGGCGACTGGGTTCTGCCCTCCTATTGTACCTAACACTGGGCTACTATGGCTTTTATGGGGGCGACTGGGTTCTGCCCTCCTATTGCACCTAACACTGGGCTACTATGGCTTTTATGGGGGTGACTGGGTTCTACTCTCCTATTGCACCTAACACTGGGCTACTATGGCTTTTATGGGGGCGACTGCCGACGAGTGGGTTCTGCCCTCCTATTGTACCTAACACTGGGCTTCTATGGCTTTTATGGGGGCGACTGGGTTCTGCCCTCCTATTGCACCTAACACTGGGCTACTATGGCTTTTATGGGGGTGACTGGGTTCTGCCCTCCTATTGTACCTAACACTGGGCTACTATGGCTTTTATGGGGGCGACTGGGTTCTGCCCTCCTATTGTACCTAACACTGGGCTACTATGGCTTTTATGGGGGTGACTGGGTTCTGCCCTCCTATTGCACCACACTGGGCTACTATGGCTTTTATGGGGGCGACTGGGTTCTGCCCTCCTATTGTACCTGCGACTAATTGAAACACTCTTTAATCTTTGCCTTACCTACTTAAACGTTTATGCTGTGTTGTTTGTTTTTTTCGTATGTTTCAGAAGGAAGGAATAAGCGAAGGAGTTGGAGGACGAAATTCCATCGTCGGAAGTCGCCCCCATAAAAGCCATAGTAGCCCAGTGTTAGGTGTAATAGGAGGGCAGAACCCACTCGTCGGCAGTCGCCCCCATAAAAGCCATAGTAGCCCAGTGTTAGGTGCAATAGGACGGCAGAACCCACTCGTCGGCAGTCGCACCCATAAAAGCCATAGTAGCCCAGTGTTAGGTGCAATCGGCATCGTAATCAACCGTCGGAAAAGAAAATAATATTCAAAACGACAGCTCATGAGACGCGGTCGATTTGAATTTTTTTAGGCGGCGGCTATTTAACTGTCAAAAACAGCGTTTCATTCATTCTTACGCCGCGCCGGCATCGATTATCAATGGGGCGGTACAAAATGGCCGTCGACCTTGACCAGCACAACATTTCGACGGCTGTGATATCGACGACACTTGGGCGGTAGGCCCACTGGAGTGAATATATGACTTGTTATTTTGGGAATACCATTATTACACTGCACACTTGCATAATCCGACGCGATTGAATTAATTTCATTTGCCACAAAGACTATCCTCACACTTATAAGCATCGAAGTTATCCTGTAATGAAGCAACTAACTTCTTATACATAGATTCAACTATATAGACGATCACATAACTGGGCTTGAACCACCACAACACTCAGCATCATCAAAGAATATAAAATCACAACCGAAGATATCATCATATACTGTGACCAAAACTCAAAAATCTGATACACTGATTAAGCAAGGTAATTTTTAATTTTTTTTTATGATACTACTTACATTATTATATTATTTTGTTTTCTACTTATCGGTTTATAGAAGCAGTGGATATAATTAGACCCTAATCGCTACTAGATATACCTACATAATTTTAATTCTGTATTTCAGGTGAAATAAGATTAGCCTCGTTTGTTGTTGAACACAATCTACCATTCACTATTATGGAGCACCTTCCGAAGCTGATGCAAGCCGTTTGTCCTGATTCAAAAATAGCAAAAGAAATAAAATTCTCTTCGACCAAAACTCATGACATAATTGATCATATTATAGGTAAAGAAAGTTTCAATAATTTATGTGAAGATCTAGGGCAAACTAAGTTTTCGCTTATTATTGACGAGTCCACTGATCTTAGTACAACCAAACACTTGTGCTTAGTCGTGAAATATGCGAAAATGAATCGTATTAAAGATTGTTTTTTGCTCTTATCCCATTAGAAGAAGCTAATGCAGCAACCTTATTTGAACACATTGTAAACTTTTTTAGAAGCAATGATATTCCATATAAAAATAATCTAATAGGTTTTGCATGTGATGGGGCAAACGTAATGATGGGACGTAATAATTCTGTAGTAACATTGCTGCAAAATGAAATTCCCAACATTTTTATACTTAAATGCGCCTGCCATTCGTTTCATCTTTGCGCGTCATATGCTTGTACCAAATTGCCACGCTTTATAGAGGATCTTGTAAGAGACATTTACAACTACTTTTCTTCTAGCCCAAAAAGAGTGGCAGAGTTTAAAAACTTTCAAATGTTTTGCGACTTAAAAGTCCATAAAATACTTCACCCCTCTCAAACACGCTGGTTATCAGTACATGCAGCAATGAAGAGAATATTGGAACAACTCTGCTCTAAAACTATTTTTTATAGACCAAATCTCCAATAATGATCATCTTTTAGCTGCAGAACATATATTACAGAAGCTCCAAGATCCCACTAAGATATTATTTTTGGAATTTTTGGATTTTGTATTACCATTATTTACCGATTTAAATAAAGAAATGCAAGCAGAACATCCGAAAATTCTAAAAAAATAACTGGAGCATTAAAAACTATTTTTGATTGTTTTTTAAAAACAGAATATTTAACTAGCACTCCAATCGAAAATGTTGATTTTAAGAATCCCAGAAATTTTATGGATATTGACGCCGTATACTATGGTGCTGCTGATTCTAATACACTACTAAGTAGTTCAGAAAATCTAAACTCAGATCAAGTAAATTTGTTTAAATGCAGATGCCTAGATTTTTATATCGAAGCTTGTAAGCAAATAACCACACGGATTCCATTGAAAAATAATCCAATAAAAGGTTTAGACATAATTGATCCAAAAAATGTTAAAATTGGCAAAACTGCTTCTATATTTCCTGTGATTAGGCTCTTTCCCAATATTGTTCAGAGCAATGATTTCCAGGAAATTGATACAGAGTGGCGCATTTTAAGAAATTGTGAACAAATCAAAACATTTCCTGATTATGTAGAACTATTTTGGCATGAAGTAAGTTTACTATAATAAAGCGTGGCGATGAAACTCAAATGTTTCCTTTGTTGTCTAATTTCATCTTTAATATTTTATCACTTCCCCATTCATCCGCTAACGTTGAACGCATATTTTCACATATTAATCTTTTGAAAACAAAACAGCGAAATAGGCTGTCGACTGAAT
Source organism: Cybosia mesomella (assembly GCA_946251805.1). NCBI lineage: Eukaryota > Metazoa > Arthropoda > Insecta > Lepidoptera > Erebidae > Cybosia > Cybosia mesomella. The sequence continues at coordinate 17,660,191 of OX276390.1, read as the reverse complement.
CAATCACTGGTCTATTACATTCAAAACGACTCTTTAATACAGCTACTTGTTATGTTTTTGTTTTTTTTTTTGTTATAAATATTCTAGGACATATTACACAACGCTATCTAGACCCAAACTAAGCAGAGCTTGTCATATGGGTTCTAGAATGCGGATAAACATACTTAAATACTTTTTTTTTTGTAAATAAATACATATTATACATAGAAACACCCAGACCAATGCAAATATACATATTTGCACTGAGCGGGAATCGAACCCGCGACCTTTGGCTTAGCAGTCGAATACACTACCGCTACGCCACAGAGGTCGTCAGTCGTCAGTCGAAGATGACCACGGCTATGGCCAAAGAATATTGGTATAATAAATAATTACACTTAAGTGTGATCGTTATAAATTAGTCTGTAAGTTTTTTTCAATAAATAAACGAATTTGATTGAATATTGTATTTTTTGTCAAATACCGATTTTAAGTACAAATATACCGATTTTAGCTGGCAACTCTACCGATCTCGCTCTATGACATTCGAGACCACTGACCCACTGAGCTCATGTTCGCGTCTCACGTCGTGGGAGACAGTCGCGGGCGTAATTATGTTTATTTATTAGTTTAAAATGTCGTCTTACATGCTTATACGAAGTTATATCAAAATCTGAGTTATGCATAATCATAATCTTATCAATGCTTCTTATGATTTTAAGGGAATGGAATTTCTTTATATAATTTTGATTCTAACATATTCAATTACACAGAGAATTAACTAATAACAGTAATAAGCTATTCATCTTAGCTTAATTTTACAAATAATCACATAATTACGTCTTAATTTACGTAAACATAATAATTATTCATTGTTCGTTCATTATATTCACGCTTACTTATTTACATGTCACTGGCACATGTGTTTACTGTTCATTTGTGTCGTGCACATTGTTTTTGAAATCAAAATTCGCCTTCCAGTAAAATTGTCTATCTACATTATTTAAGATACTTTAAATACCCGCCGAGGCTATAAAATCAAATTTCCTGAATACTGTGCTATTACACAATGTGGTAAACTTGCATTAAGAGGGGGTATAAAGAGGGGTGTGTGTTGGGTAACCTCCTCGAGTGTCGCTCCGATTCCGATCCCGCTGCAGTCCGGGGGGAACGGAATCGGAGCGGCCGGTACACCCTGGGCGGCGGTCTATGACTTCCCCTTCACCCCTTCATAGGGTTGGCATTGATCGTCGGCCAATACCCAACGTGGCGGGAACACATCGCTCTCCGTACTCCTCTGCTTTCAGAGGAGACAGGATGAGCGATGCTGTTAGTGGTGAGATGGCCCAGGGTCAGCCGGGGTGCGAGGGATATGCTCTATGGGTAACCTTACACCCCGGCGTCTGAAGACCCGAGACGGCGTGCGGTTTTAGTCGGTGCAAGCCCGACATAACCGCCCCCGCTGGCCGGCGGGGGGGTATCCGAAGGGATTTCCGCACGATAAAAAAAAAAAAAAAAAAAAGGGTGTATAAAGAAAAATTGTCGATCTTAGATTTGATTTGATTTTTATACTCAAAAATATGCCTCAATTGTTCTGTTTTTTGTATAGATAGATATTACATTATATTTAAAAGGGATTGAATTGAGTGAAAACATAAAATTGTAATATTTTATCGATAGAAAATAATCACAAAGTTACGTCTAATTTTCAACTAAAATCGATTTATTGCCATAAATATGCATATAACTGAGTCAATGTTTTAATACGTTATGTAAAAATACATTGCCGAGGGATGCTACTAGCGTTTTGAAAAAATAATGTACAATTTACGAGTAATTACAATAAAACTGATTTGGCGCTTACTACGTTCTTATTCCGCGCAGAACGCTCCCTTTCTGTCGCACCTGACCCGAGGTAACGGGCATGTTCTGTTTCATCAATCAGTCGTGATCGCTCCGTTGAGACGAGAAGACTTTGCTTCTGTGCTCCGCTTCGAGAAAATACTTCGACGACCATGGCAAACAAAAAAAATAAAACAAAAAGCTCTAAAAGAGAATTAAAAATTCAACTCATGGCTAATTGTCGAAGGCAAATGTCTATTACTTTACTTTTCTTATATTTGTGTTTGATTCATGAGTAGTTTTACTTAGAAATTTAACGCGCCGATCTCACAATACTTACAAGTATAATAATGAAGTATAAGCAAAAGAAAATCGATATTTTTGACCACTCGCATGTTGATGCCGGTATACAAAGTTTTTATAGTATTAACATAGTCTTTACTAATATTATAAAGAGGAGAGATATGCATTTTTATTTGTAACGAATAAACTCAAAAACTACTAGACCGATTTAAAAATTATTTTACTTATAGAAAGCTATATTATAAGATACTAAAATAGGCCACACGAGTGTAGCCGTGAGCAACTGCTAGTTCATAATATGTTACAAAAGTATCGTATCATACTTTATATTTTCCGTACAGTTTTATTTATAACTAGCTTTTACCCGCGGCTCTGCCTGCGCTATTGTCGATTTTTTTTCAGCGACATTTTCATTTTTTTTTCTGTAAGAACCTTCTTCTGATAATTCAAACAACAAAAAAATTCAGCCACGGCAAACTTCGTTCTGCCTTAGATTCAAGTTATGGTGGATAAAAAAAAGCCTTATTTATAGACCAGGCTGGATAACCTGCCCTAGGCAGACATATTCCTGAACAACTTCGAGTGTCGACCCTTCAACGTCAATCGGTCTCGGTTCGGTTATGTTCAGTACCCCTCCAGTCCAATCCGGTTTCTTAAAGACGTCCTCCAGTGCGTTGGTGAATCATTTATGGATAATTATGGGGTTCGTTTTCTGGTCTTGGTGCTGGACGTAAATGGCGACAGTGTCATACAGACACCTCATCACCTCGATATATCGCGAATCGACATGACACCGTTGCAAAGCTTTCAGAACTGCCCAGGTCTCGATAGAGTCAAAGGCTTTCTCGTAGTCCACAAAAGCCATAGACGTGGGCTGATTATACTCCTCGGTCTTCTGTACAATTTGCCTAACAGTATGGATGTGGTCTACGGTGCCGTAGCCCTTTCGAAACCCGGTTTGTTCCTGTGGCTGTAACTCATCGAGCTTACTCGCGAGGCGGTTTGTGACGACTCTCGAGAACAACTTGTAGACATTAATCATAGGAGTGAGATGGGTCTGTTGTTCTTGAGCAAGACCTTGTCACCTTTTTTTGAAGAACAGCACCACCGCACTCCCGCTCCATGCCAAAGGTGTTAAGCCCTGCTGAAAAACGGAATTAAAGAGGCTCATTAGGTCATTCAGGATTGGGGTCTAAAGTCTAAGCAGGCGGGTGCTTTTAGGAGCTCGGTAGTAATTCCGTCATCGCCAAAAAAACTACAGGTGCCCTGTAGTTTTTCAGCTGCTTGAAAGTCGCCTCTACCTCGCACTGCTCTATATCGTATCGTATCTCCTCCATATAGTGGTGCATGAGTGGAGCTCTGTGGTCTTCATCGCCGTGTCTCGTCTAATTTGTCATTCGCGATGCCTACAGCTGTCCATAGAATTTCTGGAGAATCTCGAATTTTGAACAACGCAATACGCAGTCCCAAGGCTAGTACCGCCAACGGTATGATGCATTACTTTAGCAATGTCCTCATACACGGCCTCAACGGATTCGTGAGGGCGTTTCGAGGTCAGCGCATATACTTTTATCACCTTCAGGGAATGCCTGTTTGATTTTTAGTATGAGGTACGCTACCCTGTCCGATACATTGTTGACTTCCATAACCCTGCTTATGAGGTCCTTCGTGACCAGAAAACTGATGCCTCCCTGGGAGAGCTGATCACCTACTATGAAGTAGAGCAGGTCGCCTGATATAAGGGTTATCATATCCTCCCCCTGTCTTCGGATGTCAACCTCAATATATGCCAGTTGATACAACTTAGTTCTACCTCGAGTTCGGTGAGGTGTTGGTTCAGCCGTAGGGTGTTGCTATTAAAAGTTGCCGGCTGTAGTCGTTGATGGTAGCCAACCGTAGCCTGGAGATTCTTCGCACCCCCTGCCTCACCGTTACCACGACCGCTACAATTGCCGGAAATAGCAGGACCGCTGGGAACTGGGGGTCTTTTTTGTGGCTTATCTCTATTGTGAGGATATTGACCTACTGTTGCTATGCTGCCCCGACGGGTTGGTAAAGGGTTTAGTTTCGTGTTTTTCTTTTCTTAGGCCCTGGGGTTATCCTTTCGAGGGCTTACCCGGGGTGCCCGGCAACGGACACATGGGGAGGACACCGTGCGGTTTAGTCGAGACACGACATAACCACCCCCGCTGGCCAGCGGGGGGGTATCCGAAGGGATTTCCGCACGTAAAAAAAAAAAAAAAAAAGGCCATATTGACCTTGGCAGAATATCAGCTGGCTGTGGCAACTCCTCCCCCAAAAGACGGGGGAGTAGTTACCGCTTCCGTTGCCCATGGTGCATCACATGGCTTTCAGGCCTTCAGCTTCACCACCTTCATTCAATTAATTAAAATAATTAATGCAATTTAAGCTTACGTTCTTTATATCAATACATATAATTATGTTCGATACTAAATAAAACATCAGTATTTTCTTTCTTGTTTATTTCGTTACCGCATTTTCGACACGTTATTGTCGTTTTACAGAAATCCGGACTCCAACCCTAAACTATACTTCTTATTATTTCTTTCCCTTATCACCTTTCGTCCCTTTCACTTATACGTGCCGTTTTCACAAAATTAGTTATCTTTTCGATATTCGACCTTTTTCAGTCAGTAACCGTATTCTGAAAAAAAAACAACATAATATTGAATGTCAACAAAGCGAAAACGAAAGTAGGTAACATTTTATTAGATTAAATTAGAAAAAGATTAGAATCTCACTACAACAGCCCACATGGACTTATTATTTCTACTTTTTTTGTGCTGTATGTCCAAATTTTGCAAAAAGCCACAACAATTTTAAAGTAAAGGTATATTAAAAAATAAATTTATTTTATTACTTGCCTCTTCGTATCATCTGCACAAACAAAAAGTATTGTTGCTGTTTGAAGTATAGACCAACTTGCGCTTAGTTTGTATGAAAACTAACATTAGCACTATAGTAATGAATACAAGTTAAGCGAGACTTATATATGTGTTACAATTAAACATTTACAATAACATACTATAAATAAATATATCATATAGTAGGTACCTATCTTTTCGTTTTATTTATCACCTGCAAAAATAGATACTGATAGATAAAATCTGATTCGCAGTAAGCAATTTTTATCTGATTTTTTTGGGTATACTGTGCGCGATCGTATTTGACAAAACAAGACGGTAGCTAAGGCAACGCGGGGCGACAACGTGAATGTAGCAACATACGTATTCTTGCCGATGCAATGGACGAGAGCGGGAGGTGTGAGGCGCGCAGGTGAAATCTGATATTTTTTTAGGTTTATGCGCGCTCTTAAATGTAAATTTTGTACTAATGTGCACGAACTTTAATTGAGTTTACGCTTACAGGTTATTTTATTGCACTGCTTACAATAAAGTACATTATGAATATTATGATATAAGTGCGGTAAGTTGAAAATTACAGACGAGGCGACATTATTACACGACAAGAGAGCAGAGGCTGTAATTATCAAAGCGCACGTATGTCATACGACGTTTTATAACATATTTGCGAGGAAATAAGTAAAACTCATACTTTATTAAATGAATAAATCTGTAATCACTTGTTAAAGCAGTTATAAAAATTTGAACAATTTGTAAAGGACAATGGGCATTGCGGCCCATGAGCGGCCATCAATGAAACTAGTGTCATTTGAAAGGGGAGATCTTTGACAACAAATATTGTTCTGCTTGAACAATATTACTATGAAATACCGTTTGGAAAAAAAAAAGTTAAAATACTATTTTTTTTTCATTATTATTTATGTATCCTAATATTCAATACTTTTTCTATTAGAGGTCTAAGAACCTTTGTTAAAATCGGTCTCGCCATGTTTCATGCGTCAACCAATCAGCGACGAGCGCCGCTCGCACTCGGCGACTCGGCGATTACCGTTATGCTCAAGCGCACAGCGCAGTCCATCGTTGACATTTGTTTCGTTGAGTACTGTGCGATTATTATTGTTTGACAATCTCTTTCGACTCTGGCTTGCATATCGGACTTGTTAATATCTATCTTGGTGACTTGTGCTCGTTTTTTTGGACTTTTTTAAGCAGATTCCTATAACAATGGCAGATAATCGCCAAGTGTGTATTTTATGTAATCGATCCGTGATAAACAGAAGAAGATACGAAATAACCCGTGCTCGGTTTGAAGAACATCCCGCTGTAGGCCAATATATCTTTGAAGCTCTTACCTCTGAGCATCAGGTAAGTACATCAAACGAAATCATTATTTCTTAGTTGTCACGTCACCAATATAGTACTGTTTAACTTGAGGTGGTCACAGTGTTTTAACTCTCGCGCATTGAGATTACTTTTCTCTGTAAGTAGTAAGTAAACTGTTACCGACGCGGCGACGTTGTCGTTCCGTTTGATCCACGGGGCGAGAACGGGATAGAAGTATCGGTATTTACGTATGAGTAAGCGAGATAATTAATACTGCTTAGGCAATCGAGTAAAATATTTTTCTTTATATTTCGCTTTGTTTGAACAGCGTTCAATGAAAATAACTAAGCGTTTTGACTAATTGGAATACTCTCATTTTCAGATACAATACAATGGCCAGAAGTACATTTGTCGACCATGCTGGCAACGGGCAGAAAGAGCTGCGCAGCCAAGAGAAGACCGTCCACACGAATGTGTATTACATATTGAAGAATATTCAAGACTCCCTAATACAGCAACGCGTTGTATGTATGAAAACTGCAGACGAACGGATCTCCGAAGGATTCCGGATAACATTAAAGTGACATTCTTGATTCATTTTTAATTTTTATATTCCAAATAGTGCAAGAGTTTGCGATCATCATTTGGTATCCAATGATTGGGATCAAATAATTGACAGCCCTAACTTGCTCCACGACTTCAATGCCACACATTTTGTGCATATCATGAGCCTCATGAAAATCGCGGTGCTTCGAGGATCTGTACTAGATTTTGATAATATAGATGACATGGACCCAAATGAAGTATACATCCGATTAGGCGTTAGTCGAGACCAATTTATGAATATTTTGGAACAAACTCCTTCATTGTCGAACGTATCAACACGCCCGAAAACATCTTTGGCATGCTACTTAATGAAACTGCGAAGCGGTGAAGCAAATGAAAGGCTGGCGACGCTTTTAAATATGAGCCGTAGAACCCTAGAACGACATTTAACGTTCGCCAGAGACTCTCTTTTACTGGACTTCGTTCCCCGGCATCTTGGTTATGATCATCTCAATAGAATTGATGTAGCTAACCGAAACCTACAAGTTCCAAATGCAATTTTTGGAAATGCAAATGCCTTAAACAGAAAGGCAATTGTGATAGCAGACGCCACTTATATACAAAAGTCCGCAAACTATTTATTCCAAAAGCGATCATACAGTCTACACAAATACACGAATATGTTGAAACCGTTTTTAATAGTGTGCTGCGATGGCCACATTTTAGATGCCTTTGGGCCATATTCAGCCATAGAATCAGATGCACAAATAATGAAAAATATGATTGACGACGAAGGAAATCCTTTCTATTGGTTTTTTGAACATGGAGATGTGTTCATCTTAGACCGTGGGTTTCGCGACGTAATCGACGACTTACATGCCTATGCTTATGAAGCTCACTTACCGAAAACAAAAAATCGAGACGAAGATCAATTGACGACAGAACAAGCGAATAAGTCTAGGTTGGTTACTATGTGCCGCTGGGTTGTTGAAGTTATAAATGGTTGGTTCAAACGCGATTTTAAACTATTCCGACAAGACTTTTTCAATCGTGCTTTGCCACATATGATGACAGATTTTAGAATAGGTGCTGCATTATTGAATGCTTGCAGAGAACCATTGTCAGATAGCGTTCACGCTGAAACATTTATAGAGGTTATAAACCAAAGAATGAACCAACCAAATAACCTAGCAGAGTATGTCCTAGCCAACAACCTTAATCGTAGACGGGCTAGTTTCGATAGCATTACAGGAAACCAACCTAACATAAGTGATTTTCCTTTGCTGACTGAGGACGATTTAACGGGGGTGTGTGTAGAACCCCCCCTGTGAAGGAAAAGTTACGGACGCCCCCCCCTTTTTGAGATACGATTTTTTTAATATTCTAACCTAACTTTTGCATTTTCTTGTATTGACATCGATTTAAAGGTCGGAAGGGGGCGCCGAATAAAATAAAGGGGACATGCAAGCATGCAGCAGGCATGGCTTCTGTCACGGCTCCGGCGCTGCAGGGCTCCGGCGGTCCCATGCGAGCTTATCGTCGCAGATGTGTTTCATACTCACCACCTGCTCCTCAGCTCGCGGGCCGCCTCGCCCCTACGCGCCTACGCGATTTTAAATAACACTCTAGGGGTAGGGCAGACAAGACTACGGTTTTGCAGCGATTTGTTTCTGTCACGATGCTCCCGCAGTAGACTACGTTCGATCAAATTAATCGCTTAGCTCGCTTACCAAACCCCACCATCCCCTTCGAACCTAACCTGTCCGAGCCGGGGTGCCCCAAGTCTCAGACATAGCCTTCTAACCTAACCATATTGAATCCGCCCTAGTAGCATTATAATTATATTTTAAATAAAACCAACAATTTGTTTATGAATACTTATTTAACAAATTTTAAATACTAACAGGTTTTTACAAGATTACTATAATTAAAATAAAACAATGAAATTTAAATTTAGTCATTTAATCAATTTTATAAACATATTCGATAGCTTTTAATAGTTCTTCGAAAGGATCTTTATGCTGTATCCTTATTTTTCTCCTCCACGAATACTCTACAACCCAATCTGTGAAATTTGCTTTGTACTGGTCTTTATTAAATAAAACTTTTAAATTTCGCCAGTGGCTTTCTATGCGCTGGGTGTGTGTCCCGTCTGGTGCCACAAATTTATTCATGGGGTCACTGTGGTTTACTTTTTTGTGAATGTACCCATATTGAGGAAGGCAATCATATGCTCTCCAAAAAGAGTGACAGCGCGGCAACGACGTTTTACGTTTCGTTTCACATATCGGCAATAGTCGGTAAATTATTGTAAGTATAAATGTAATAGCATTCATTTAAATCAGCGAAATATACGTAATAGAATAAAATATGCACAAAATTTTACTTAGTCACTAAATAGACGTATTTATTTAATTATTAAATGAAGTAAAACATTTTAGTGCGTTAACCTTACGTAAAACGAAACGTTTAATGACGAGACGAAATGTCAAAAGCATCAAAAGTGACAAAAAAAATAGGTAAATTTTTATAATTTAGTTTTTTTTTCTCGTTAACCATTGATCTCCGTAACTTGAAACTTTGCGAGGAGGCTTCTAATAATATTAGCTTTGTGTAAAAAAAATATGGACTCCCAACTCGTGGGCGGACAATCTAAAGTTGAGCCTAATTGTCGACTAAAAAATATATAGGACAGATGTGGCCGCCGATGGGACAAAGCGCCATACATTTTTGCCCATTGTCCTTTGATTATTACGTTGCCAGTCGACATTTTTAATGTTGTCAATTTCACCAGTCTCTCTCTCATTAACTTAAGTGAAAGTAGGAGAAACGAAACCACAGAGTTCTGCAGTCGGTGGCGGTGGCGGAGGCGGCGGCGACGATAGTGGAATGTACGCGTGTGTTCTCGTAGATGGTCGAAAGTCAACACTTGGCTCCAAATTTATATTCCTTGTAATGCGGGAGTTAATTTCTTATTTATTTCTCATCGTGTCATCTATGTATCCCTCGGCTACACTGCTCGACCGCCACCCTCCGTGTCGTTTTAGAGTTAATAAGTCCGCACCTGGGTCCCAATTCAGTAACGCTACGTTTTCAAAACGCGTGATTTCAATTCGATTAGAAAAAAAGCGGTAATAAATATTTTAATATTCAGTATGATCTGTCAAAACAAAACCTATCTTCACTATAGTGAGGTTATTAAACATTTAGAACCACTCATAGTTGATTTCGTTTTCAATTAGATTTTGAGATTTTAATGTTCATTAGTATCGAAATCGTACGTTTCAAAACGTAATTTTACTGAATCGAGCCCCTGAATCGGTGAGCAATGTAGCCGAGGACCGTCTGAAACTGTGCCCTGTGTATTCATGTGGATAATCCAAATATAAGAAAGTGGCATTTTGTTGCGGCATTGCTCTAAATTTATTTATGGCCAATGGATTGGCTAGTGCATTTCCCATCTAGCCGGGACCCCTCCATGGGACCAGGAAGCGAGAGCCTTTGCGCTGCTGTACCAGTGTCGCAAGGAGGCGCTGAGTGGGGCCATAGGCCCCGAGAAATCAGGGCTCAGCGGTCCCACCTCCACCAGCTCATGGAGACATGGAGGGTGCGACTTGAGCACCCAAGGTGGGGATAATCCACCATTGCGGCGGTGAGACCGATCATGAAGGAGTGGTTGGAGAGGGACCATTGAGACCTCTCCTACTACTACTATGGTTACCGGACACGGGTGTTTCGGTAAGTATCTGTGGCGCATCCACCGGGAGACAACGCCGCAGTGCTAGCACTGCGAGGATCCTGGCGAAGACACGGCGCTCCACACGTTGGTGGAGTGCCCTGCGTGGGTGAGTCAACGCCGGGATCTCGTTGCGGTCCTGAGCGTGGACGTTCTCTCGTTGGAGACCATGGTGAGGGCCGTGGTCTCCGACGGGAGCAAGTGGCACGCCGCCGCCTCTTTCTGCGAGCAGGTAATGCGCGCGAAAGAGACGGCGGAGAGGGAGCGGGAACCCTGCCCCTCGAGTTTCGCAGTCTGCGGCGCGGTTGCCGCAGACTCATCTACGCCCGGGACTACCGACCTCCATGATCGGAGCCTGAGGACGGCAGTTGGCCGACTCGCCGTCCTTACAGAAGCAGGCCGTGGTGGAGGCGTGTCGTGTGTGCCCTCCACACGCCTGCCAACTCACCGAAGCGGGATAAAACCCGAAGCCGGCGAGGCCGCGGTGGCGGCCAAATTCCGCCGGCAACCCTGGGGTTATTCCTTTCGAGGACTTTTTATTTTTGTGTTTTTATATTAGATAAATAAACAAAATTACATATATCAGTCGTATTTCATATATAAATAAATAAATATTCTACGACATTCTACACGGCGCTTTCTAGACCCAAAGTAAGCATAGTTTAACTAGCTTGTGTTATGGGTTCCAGAATGCGGATAAACATATTTTTTTTTGTAAATACATACATATTATACATAGAAACACCCAGACCAATGCAAATAGACGTATTCATGTATACAAATATTTGCACTGAGCGGGAATCGAACCCGCGCCCCCTGTCGCAGCAGTCGAATGCACTACCGCTACGCCACAGAGGCCGTCATACACAATATATTACATTAAAAGTCTATGCAATTTATATAATAGATACAAAATATTTACATATACCTATACTGCCTATATAATCCGGATATGATAGTCACCTAACGGGAGCTGGACAGAATGATAGTGACCCTTTAACATATTTTTAAAAGACATCAATGACTGTGCTCTCTTTATATGTAGTTGCAGTGCATCCCACAGGCAAACTGCCTGAATAGTAAAAAATCGAAGAATCTTGTAGAATGAACTGGCATTTCTAGTCTCAAATTTTCCGATGACCTCAGAAAGTATATGAATATTCCGTCGAAGGCGAATTGGGAGTCACTTGAGTTTTTAACGGAATGTTTCGTTTTCACAGTGCATTTTAGCATTGAATAGTAGCACCACAATGAGTTTGACTTATATTTTTGAGAAAGTTCCATGAAATAGGCTAATAACACACTTTCTGAAAATGAATTTGCATATTTGCTTATTTTTCATATGATGTAGTTTTGATACGCTTGTAAGTATATTTCGGTCGATTTTTAGGGCAAGAGACTTAGAGTAGCCTTTTTCGCTGCCCCTGAGACTTCTGGCGGTGTCGAATTAATAAATTCATCAGTACTTGACGACATTTTGAAATAAAGCAATACAGCGAAAAGAAAAAGCGCGCGGTATAATTTTGACTTATTCACAAATTAGCGACGCGCGCGTCAGCACTTTTTTAGGGTTCCGTAGCCAAATGGCAAAAAACGGAACGAAACGGTTGTACACAACCCAAAGCCTATTCCGTCGATGAGACTTTATCTGCTCAGAAACACGACTTCGCCGCAATGGGTGTGTACTTGGGGGTTGGCTGGAATGTAGAGGTCGCCGTGTGTGCTGATCTTCGGTGGAACACCTATTATGGGTAGCCTCGAAGAGTACTTGAATTTTGCAGAATGAAAGAGAGATTTTTTCATGTATCTTCATTTATTCTTTGTGAAGAGGAGAGAGCACTTCTAGATTTCTAGTTGCCGACTGAGGTGTCGAGTCAAGCGGCTTTTTATACTCTTAATTCAATTAATTCGATTTTTATGGTAGGCCGATCGAACTATCGCGGCTCGTTAGCGACACCGCGGCTTAATTACTTTTCGCGGATATACCCTAATGGTCGATCGGTCAATTTCACAAATATGAACTTATTATCTTATCGAAGGCGAGCGAAGCGTCTTTGGTTTCAAAGTTGCATTTCAAACAAATGATACTCCTCCGAGACCGTTTGACCGATCTCGACCAAATTTGCCACGGTGATCAAGTAGACATTACTGAGTGTCGTAAGGGGTCGAATGCCCAGATCGGTCTTACCATCGAGGAATAATCACCGAAAAACCAAATCAATGGAAAAAGTCGACCGGTCATGTTGACCTATTGTTGTTTTTTTTTTTTTTTTTTTTTTTTACGTGCGGAAATCCCTTCGGATACCCCCCCGCTGGCCAGCGGGGTGGTTATGTCGTGTCTCGACTAAAACCGCACGGTGTCCTCCCCAAGTGTCCGTTGCCGGGCACCCCGGGTAAGCCCTCGAAAGGATAACCCCAGGGTTGCCGGCGGACTTTGGCCGCCACCGCCTCCGCCACCGCCATTTGGCCTCGCCTGATGGGGTCGGGTTTTATCCCGCTTCGGTGAGTTGGCAGGCGTGTGTAGGGCACACACGACACGCCTCCGCCACGGCCTGCTTCTGTAAGGACGGCGAGTCGGCCAAATGCCGTCCTCAGGCCCCGATCATGGAGGTCGGTAGTCCCGGGCGTAGATGAGTCTGCGGCGTCCTCGCCGCAGACTGCGAAACTCGGGGGGCAGGGTTCTTTCCCGCTCCCTCTCCGCCGTCCCTTTCGCGCGCATTACCTGCTCGCAGAAAGAGGCGGCGGTGTGCCACTTGCTCCCGTCGGAGACCACGGCCCTCACCATGGTCTCTAACGAGAGAACGTCCACGCCTAGGACTGCAACGAGATCCCGGCGTTGACTCGCCCACGCAGGGCACTCCACCAACGTGTGGAGCGCCGTGTCTTCGCCAGGATCCTCGCAGTGCTGGCACTGCGGCGTTGTCTCCCGGTGGATGCGCCACAGATACTTACCGAAACACCCGTGTCCGGTAACCATCTGGCACATCCGGTAAGAGAGGTCCCCATGGTCCCTCTCCAACCACTCCTTCATGATCGGTCTCATCGCCGCAATGGTGGATTCCCCCCACCTTGGGTGCTCAAGTCGCACCCTCCATGTCTCCATGAGTTCCTGGCGGAGCAGGGACCGCTGAGCCCTGATTTCTCGGGGCTCCGGCCTATGGCCCCGCTCCAGCGCCTCCTTGCGCCACTGGTACAGCAGCGCAAGGGCTCTCGCTTCCAGGTCCCATGAAGGGGTCCCAGCTAGGAGACATGCCGCCTCGACGGAGATCGTGCTGTTACATATGGGGTTCTCCTATAAAAGTGCTGACACTTTCGCCTGAGTCAGCGCTATCACTCCTGTGAGTTGAAGAGGGCTAGCGGATCGGACAGTTCACCACCAGCCTCCTTCCAGAGCACTTGTTCTTTTCTTTATTCTATTTCATTTTATTTTCTAATTCTCATTTATTCTAAAAGTGCTTCAATTTTGTAAAACTTAAATTCAATAAATCCGGTGTACTCAAAATTTGTTTTTTTAAAAACTCGCGAGCCCGCTCCCGTGTAACATTGGTGGCAGCGTAAAGGGATTCCTCGAAAAACGGAATCCGGGACATTCCAGTCGTGAAAATTGTGAAAGTGAAAACGTGAAAAAGAAAAAGTGTTTTATAATACTATATCTTCACGAGTGCCGCGAGTGACTCTTTCTTCTGTAACTCTTTGTCAAGCCGCGACGAGGACATCACCGAGGTCAAAAAAAAAAAGAAAAAATATATATACAAAGGTCAAGCTGCAAAGCCCAGTATCCAGTTTTCCTGAGTTCCAGAATCTAGTATCCAGTTCCAGAGTCTCGTATCCAGTTTCCAGTGTCTAGTATCCTGTGACGGATACCTAACTCACCCGAAAAAGTATTTTAAGTTTGCGGAATTCCCAGTGCGTAAAGAAATCGTAAAATTTTCCAGTGTTCCTCGAAACCCTTCGTATATTTTCCGACATTTTCGGTTCAGTGCAGTGTTCCCAGTGTTTTCAAGACATCAATATCCAAATGCAGTTACTTCTGTAAGTCTAAAAATAACTTTTGCATTGTTAAACTATTTGTAACTATTTATTCTCAGTACAGTAATCGGAGAATCAAGCGCAGGTGTGCCTATCTTTTGCGTGGGACGGCTTAGCAATAGCGTTCTGGACGCTCTTATCAGACATATTCCCAGTAATGCCTAAGGACGAGAACACACTAACGATGTCTGAAATCAGTATGAATATTTTAATTAAATTTATTAATAAGTATGATGGAAATAGGGAAAAATTAAATGCATTTTTAAATAACTGCAGGAATGCAATAAATTTAGCCTCCGCTGCACAAGTAGATGTGTTGTTAAAATTCATTTTAAGCCAACTCGAGGGGCGTGCTGAGAGCGCCTGCTCTATCAAAGAATTCGAAAACTGGCAACAATTAGAAGATTTCTTAAAATCCCAATTTGGTGAGAAAAAGCACTACGCCGCTTTACTTTCCGAACTACAAGAATGTAAACAGGCTCAGTCAGAGACGGTCAACCAGTTTGCCCTCAGGATTGAGTCTTGCCTTTCTAAACTACTAACAGAAATTAATATATCGATGCCAACTAAGAAAAAGGGCGAACTGGCAGGTCGTGTCGCTGCAATGCAAGACCTAGCTCTGCACACATTTGTCATCGGGCTCAAACCTGGACTTTCTACTCTTGTGCGATGTCGTGACCCCGAAACACTTAATGACGCAATTAATTTTGCTGTGTCCGAGGAAAAAATTTTCTTAGCTTCTATTAAGCGCAATACTACGCCACAGACTAGCAGTTTCCAGAATTCTAATAAAAATTTACGCCAATCTCCGCCACAAGGTAATTTCAGTCGACCACAGTATAACAATAATGTGGCATCGTCATCACATAGGTCTAATCCCGTAGTGTGCCGGTACTGCAAGGCCTTAGGTCATACCATAGAAGAATGCCGTAAAAGGGAATACAATAATAGGCGTTTTAGTAATTCACAAAATCAAAACTATTCTCGCCCAGCCCCTAACTCAGCATTCCAAAACCGTTATCAACCTATTCACACTATCTCCTCGCCTGAGAATGACGGGAATGGCATCGATGAAATCGATCATTTAAACGAGGAAGCTTTCCCGGCCGGTGTCGTGCGGGAAAATTAAGTAACAAAATCGATGCCAAGCCTAATATATCCACTGTATCCGCTGTATCCGCTGTATCTACTGTACCCACTGTATCCGCTGTATCCACTGTATCCACTGCATCCGCTGTATCAACCGCATCCGCTGTATCCACTCTATCCGCTGTATCCACTGTGTCTACTGTTCCCGCTATACCCACTGTATCCGCTGTATCCACTGCAACCGCTGTCTCCACTGCGTCCCCTATGTCCGCTGTACCTGCTGTTCATGTGCCCACTACATCTACTAGCTCCATCACATCTTCTAAATCCCGTACAATAACCTCATCCTCTGTATCCACTACGTCACTCACAAATACATGCACTCAACCCAAACCTAAACTAAAAGACGTCATTTCTTCAAGGTCTCAATCCCATGCTTCGGCTCCTAAACTACCTGAAAAAGAAATAAAGCGCATTAAAATTCATAACATTACATCCAATCCATCAAGAAAGTACTTACCTTTTATCGAAGCCCAAACTTCTGTGTCAACCAAACCACTGAGATTGCTCGTAGATAGTGGCGCTTCGATTAGTCTCATTAAGTTATCATGCATTGAGAAACTACCGGACGTGAATAAAGAAATTATAAGCTTCACCGGAATAGGTACCACAAATAATCCCATACAATCTCTTGGGCATATCTCTTTAAAATTCAATTCTTTCGAGCATAATTTCCATGTAATCGGTGAGTTACATTTTCCTTATGACGGAATTATAGGAAATGACTTCCTGTCAGAATCTCATTCTAACATTAATTATAATGACGATACTCTTACAGTAAACAAAATAAAATTAACATTAAAATTTAATGATCCTATATATACTATTGAACCTCGCACAGAGACAATAATAGAATGCTCTGTCTTAAATCCTGGAATAAGAGAAGGTCTCATTCTAGATCAAAATCCTATGGAGTCCCTTCTAGTAGCCAATTGCATAGTCAAGGTGAAACCTAACTCACGGGTTAACGTAACTGTCGTGAATATTTCTGAATCTCCTATATCAATCAGCTCCGACATGAAATTAAGAATTCTACCCTTAGAGAAGGATCATAGTCATCACATTCTTTATAATACTCACTCGAATAACTCTTCAAATGACACGTTCAATCGGACTGAAGAAGTATTAGGCCTTTTAAGAACATCACACTTAAATAATGAAGAAAAGGACGCTCTTTTTGATCTTTGTGCTACTTACTCTGACATATTTCATCTCCCTAATGATAAATTAACAAGTACCGATGTTCTTCAACATGAAATACCTACTTCTTCTTCTGTACCTATAAATACTAAATCTTATAGATTCCCTGAGGTGCACAAACAAAAAGTCCAATCTCAAATAGATAAAATGCTTGATGATGGGATAATAAAGCCCTCTACTTCTCCATGGTCTTCCCCAATATGGGTAGTCCCCAAGAAAGCAGATGCTTCCGGTCTGCGCAAATGGCGTGTAGTAATAGACTACCGCAGACTGAATGATATCACCATTGGTGACTCCTATCCTATTCCAAACATCACAGAAATTCTAGACCAACTGGGCAAATGCAAATATTTCAGCACACTTGATCTGGCATCCGGTTTCCATCAGATAAAGATGGCAGAGCAAGATTCCTCTAAAACAGCCTTCTCTGTGCCTCAAGGTCACTTTGAATTCACCCGTATGCCGTTCGGGCTCAAAAATGCCCCCTCTACCTTCCAAAGGGTGATGAACACGGTGTTGTCAGGACTACAAGGCATTCAATGCTTTGTTTACCTCGATGATATCGTAATCTACTCATTTGATCTCTTCACACACATGAAAAACCTATCCAATATCTTCGACAAGCTTAGGCATGCCAACCTTAAACTTCAGCCGGATAAGTGCGAATTTCTCCGTAAGGAAGTCTCTTATCTCGGTCACATGATAACCGACCAAGGAGTCAAACCAAACCCAGAGAAAGTTAAGGCTGTACAACAATTCCCTAAGCCCAAATGCCCAAAAGATATAAAATCCTTCCTAGGGCTAGTTTCTTATTATCGCCGATTTATACCTAACCTCTCCAAAATTGCTAAGCCTTTGACAAACCTCCTTAAGAAAGATGTCCCATTTTTATGGCAAAATGAGCAGCAGCTAGCTTTCGAAACCCTTAAAACATGTCTTACCTCTGCTCCAGTATTGGCATATCCCGATTTCTCACAACCCTTTGTCCTAACTTGTGATGCATCCAATTTTGCCGTCTCAGCCATTTTATCTCAAGGCCCAATAGGGAAAGACAGACCAATTGCCTATAGCTCCAGAACTCTTAATAAGGCTGAAGCCAATTATAGCGTAACTGAGAAGGAATGCCTTGCCATCCTTCATGGTACCCAAGCTTTCAGACCTTACCTTTACGGCCGTCGCTTTAAAATCATCACTGACCATCAGCCACTCAAATGGCTCTTTAAGTGCAATGACCCTGGCTCCAAACTTGTAAGATGGCGATTAAAATTAGAAGAGTTCGACTACGAGGTAGAATATAAAAGAGGTAAGACGAATAGTAATGCAGATGCATTATCCCGTTACCCCGTGAACCCTGTTGTCCAAAAGGAAAATGACCCTCAACCTTCTACTTCTAGAGATCCTGTCGACCCAATCTTCGAACAAAATTCTAACTCATCAGGAAACTCTGATATCCCACAAGAGGTTCTGAAGGACCTCGAAGACTTAGGTGCATTTGATATTAGTCCCACGGAAAACCGCGACGAAGACCTAAGTCCTTCAAATCTCCCATCTCTATTAGGCACCCCTAATACCAGTCCTAATCCTATCCCATCTCCTTCTAATTCTAACGAAGATTATAATAATTTTTTACAATCCTTCTCTAACAAAGATAAAATATTCAACACCTATATAAAGGAACATAACGAAAATCTTCTTAAAAGCAGTTGTAAAACCATCTTATTTCCAGTTTCAATCGATTTTGATGACTCAAACGCATATCTCCAAGATATTCTTTCTGAACTCGATGACTCTTCTATTATTCTCGATGAAGAACGCGAACTTCACTCATTCAAAAGGCTTGAAATAAAAGGAAAAACATTCTACCTACTATTCACTAAGTTATACTATTTTGATAATACCTCATATCCCGAAATATTCAAAACCATTAAATCTGCTCGTGATGATATACTGCTAGCTGGAGATATCAGTGAAATAGCGGTATCAGATTTCAAGAACTTATTTGAGCAACGATCTTTTGTTAAAATCTACGGCATGTTCATGTATCTCTTTGATAATACTAATATTACAATAAATATTCATCACAACACTATTATATATCCAGTCCCAACAGAAATCGCAAAAATACTTAAAGAAAACCATGATATTCCGATAGCGGGGCATGTAGGCTCAAATAGAATGTATAATAGAATTAAAGAGCGCTATTATTGGAAAAATATGCGGTCAGACATAGAGAACTATGTAAAAAATTGTAAACTATGTCAATCCAACAAAGCTCTAAGAAGAATAAATAGATCCCCTATGCAAATTACTACTTCTTCGACCCGACCTTTTGAGAGAATTGGCTTAGATATTGTTGGTCCCCTTCCAGAAGCTGGTCTCCACAAATTTAGGTTCATCCTCACTTTACAGGACGACCTCACTAAATTCTCTTTAGCATACCCTATCTCAAATTGCACTGCAGAGGAATCCTGTGAATGTTTAATACATTTCATATCTGTGTTCGGGATTCCAAAATCTGTATTAACTGATCAAGGGCCAAACTTTACTGCAGAACTGTTTAAGCGTAGTTGCGAATTCCTTAAGGTGAAGCAGATTTGGAGCTCTCCTTATCATCCGCAGACACAAGGAGCACTCGAGAGGAGCCACTCAACTCTAAAAGAGTATCTCAAATCATATGTAAATGATTATAGAACCAATTGGCATAAGTATGTCTACACTGCCATGTTAACATACAACAGCAGCGTCCACACCACTACCCAATTTACTCCCTATGAACTCGTGTTCGGTCATAAACCTTATCTCCCAGACTCTGTTTTTGACTCTAGAACAGATATAACCTATCCTGAATATACGAAAATGCTCCAGCATCGTTTAAAAGTATCCCGCGAAAAGGCTCTACAAAATATTAACGCGTCGAAAGAGAGATCTAAATCGTATTATGACAAGCACTCACGTATTGTACAATATAATGTGGGTGACTACGTATATTTAAAAAATCATGTTAGGCTAGGTAAAGCTCTGTCCCCTGTGTGGAAAGGCCCTTACAAGGTCATGAAAATCCATGGTAATAACAACTTATCCCTTTTAATTAATCGACGCCATATCAAACATCATTACGATGAAATAAAGCCAGCTCATGGAGCTGAATGATATTAAGTAATTAATCTTACCAAATGTAATCACTAGTAATCTAAGTATTCTTTTATATGATGTTTAAGAAGAAAATATATTCTATAGGTTTTATATTACCATACCCTAATTACTAACGGTTTATTTACAGAATTGCTGTCTATACAGTATTCTGCAATGCAGTCTCGACAGAGGAACAAAATTACGAATGTATTGAATATATTAATAAAAGCCCTGGCATATTCTTCGACGCTATCGGTACACTAAGGATTATTAATGATCAACTCCATATAGTTGTTCCAATCGAAGTTCTCCCCTTTCAACACCAACTTGGGAACATTCGAATAAGGTACTGAATAATATCCGAATTCAGTGTCGTGAAACCGACGAAATTGATTATGATCAGTGTGAAAATATGTTACAACCTTTAGAATCATTATATAATGATATTTTACGTGATTTTAAATCAGTATCTCACATAATCTCAAACGGCGTCTCCAAAAGATCTGCTTGGTTCTCTGGCGTAGGTGTTGTTTTTAAGCACATATTCGGTACATTGGACGAAGATGATGCTAAAGCTTATAATGATGCTGTTCAAGCTCTTTATAACAATGATAAAATGTTAGCAAACTCCATTTCTAGAAGTATCATGATATCTCAGTCGGCCATTTCTAACATCAATGAATCCCTACATGAAATTAGTGTAAATGAAGCTAAATTAACCGACGTCATTGAGCAATTATCTCTTAATATAACAGGAGTGATTAGAATTGTAAATTTTAAAATTAAGCTTAGTAATGCACTTAATATTTTGCAATCAAACTTATTGACGATTTCTTTCAAGGTCGAAGATTTATTAAACTCTATATTATTTGTAAAGAGTAACACTCTACATCCGTCTATACTTACACCCAAACAAATGTATAACGATATTTTAAGTAATCTTAAAATTATACCTAAATTTAGAGATTTTCCTGTAAACCTAGACATAAGTAACATACATACGCTAATCAATATAGCTGATTTAACGTGTTACTATTTAGATAATAAGTTAATGTTTATTATAAAACTCCCTCTAGTTAGTTTACTAGAATATAACATATATAAGAACATACCGTTGCCGACGCCCCACATCGCTGAAAATAAACCAAACTCTTTCGTTATGATTCTTCCTTCTGAAGAATATCTAGCTATTAGTGAAGATAAATCTACATATACTTACCTAAAAACCTTAAATAGTTGTAAAAAGATACTTACCGAGACTTACCTTTGTGAAATTTCCGAGGTTTACGCGGTTTTGAATAATCCTTCCTGTGAAATTGAAATAATAACAAAAACCTTACCTTCCCTTCCTGAAAAAGGTCCTATTAAGTTTATATCCGGTGATGTGGATGTCTGGCATAAATTAAAAAATAATAAGTGGATTTTTGTACAATCAAGTAAAACTAAATTAAGTATACAATGTAATAGTAATGTTTTAGAAAAGAGTATATCCGGCACAGGTGTACTGAACATTCCATTAGAATGTATAGCTTTCCATAATAATTTAAAATTGGTTCCTAAATTATATCCGAAATTGTACATACCATATATATATTCTGATTTCAATATTATTAACGATAGTTGCTGTAATTTAAAGACTTTCAAAACATTTCACTTTAATGCATCCTTACCTAAAATTAAAACTCTTAATTTATATGAATTGAAATCGTTTAAACCGGGAACTGATGGAATTATAAATAGTTTAAATAAAATAGAGTCAACTAAATTTGAGAATCATATCAGTTTCCCAATATTAACTATAATCTCCATAATTATGATTATCATTTTGATTATAATACTAATTTGTAAAAAGAACAAGTCTTTTGGAAAATTCAACATTAAATCAAAAAGATCAGTAACTCGGACAGACAGTAATTCAGAAATAGAATTAAAACAGGTGGCGCCCCGGTTGCGCGTAGAATAATACGGAAACTTATCACAACAACCCTAAGTTTCCTCTTAACGGGGGGGTTGTTACATATGGGGTTCTCCTATAAAAGTGCTGACACTTTCGCCTGAGTCAGCGCTATCACTCCTGTGAGTTGAAGAGGGCTAGCGGATCGGACAGTTCACCACCAGCCTCCTTCCAGAGCACTTGTTCTTTTCTTTATTCTATTTCATTTTATTTTCTAATTCTCATTTATTCTAAAAGTGCTTCAATTTTGTAAAACTTAAATTCAATAAATCCGGTGTACTCAAAATTTGTTTTTTTAAAAACTCGCGAGCCCGCTCCCGTGTAACAGTGCGATACCCCCTGATGACTCTGACGGCCATCGCCTTTAACGGACTGTTAAGAACAGCCACGTTGCGGGCCGCCAGAGTCTCCGCCCATACGGGGGCCCCGTATAGGGCCATGCTTCGTACGATCCCCAGGTACAGTCTCCTAGTGGGGGCGTTGGGTTCCTTAACGTTGGGCATCAGCCGCGATAGCGCGGCCGCAGCCCCCCTCAGTTTCGGGACCAGACTTCGGAGATGAGGTCCGAAGTCCCATCGGCTATCGAGTACGAGCCCAAGGTACTTCATCGTGGGCTCGATGCCGATGCTTACGCCCCCTACGGTTATGATGGTTCCCGCAGGTGGCCCCCTCCGAGGCCCGTGAAAACACATAGCCTCGGATTTGTGGAGAGCCACCTCGAGTCCCAGCCGCCGTATTCGACCCACGACTTGAGCAACCCCTGCCGTGACCTTCAGTGCCGCGCTTCGGTACGTTGCTCCCCGCGCCATAACGAGGGTGTCGTCAGCATAGCACACTATGCTGACACCCTCGAGCAACGTACCGCGCAGCACCCAGTCGTATCCGATGTTCCACAGGAGTGGCCCTAGGACCGACCCCTGCGGAACACCGCACGACACTTCTCACCGCCTTGGCCCTAGCCAGCTCGGGTAAACTATGGCCCTCTCGGATAGGTATGCCTCGTCAATGCGACGGAGGTAAGGAGGCACTCCGTGATACGCGAGCGCCTCCCTAACGCAGCTCCAGGGTAGGGTGTTGAAGGCGTTGGCGATGTCGAGAGACACCGCCACCACCACCCCACCCCGCGAGACTACTTCCTCCGCCAGTCGCCTAACGCGCATGATCGCTTCCACGGTGGAGCGCCCCCGGCGGAAACCGAACTGGTTGTCCGCCAGATCTGGCCCCACGTTCGTGAGATGCTCGACGAGGCGCTCTGCAATAATCCGCTCAAAGAGCTTGCACATCTCGTCGAGCAACACGATCGGCCGGTAACCGGATGGCTAGTCCGCCGGCCGCCCCGCCTTCCGGATAAGGACCAGTTTCCCCGTCTTCCAAGCCTTTGGAAACTGGCCCCTTTCGAGTCATGCGCTAAAGAGCGCCACCAGTCGAGGCCCTAGTTCCTCCAGGGCCAGGACCCATGCTCGGCCTGGAATGCCGTCGGGTCCGGGGGCAGTGCATTTCCGGGCTTTAAGCCGGAGCACTGCTACCCCCAGTTCACTCTCCCTGACTTCGGGCACATCGCTCTCGCTATTATTGGCGTCAGGCGCCTGAGGCGGAGCCATACGCGGAGGGACATGCTCCTCCGCTCTCGCTGGGAACAAGGAGCCCAGTATCCCCTCCAGCCGCTCCGGCTGGAGGCTCTGGGTCAGTAGGGGCGCCCTTGGGCGGATTTTGCCTCTGACCGCAAGGTAAGGACGCCCCCATGGGTTCTGCTCCAGAGACTCCAGCAGCTCTTCGCGGGCCCGCCGTTTGTCCTGCTTTATGGCTTCCTGGAGGGTCCTCTTGGCCCCCTTGTACGCCTCATTCAGCTCCGCCTCTCGGGCTGCCGCATCATCTGGTCGGCGACGCCTCCGGCGAAACCTGGTGTACTGGCGGCCAGCGGTCACGCACGCTGCTCGCAGCTGTGCGATCTCTGCTGACCACCAGTACACCTGTTTCTTGGCCGGGCCGGGCTTAACCCTAGGCATCGCCGCATCGCAGATATGCGACATGGCTCTCCTGAACCATTCCGCCTCTGCGTCGACATCGGCAGGCCTGGCCGGTGACGGAATCCAGGCCTGCACTATGGATGCCTCCAGGAGAGCCTCCCGATCCAGGCGTCTGAGCGCCCAACGTGGATCCGGGGGATTCGCGATAGTCGGCGGCAGGTTAGTTGGAGGGGAGACGTTGAACCGAATGTACTTATGGTCGGAATCCGTCTCCTCCTCCTCCACCACGCGCCAACCCTGGACGCGGCGGGCGAGAGCAGGGGTCGCGAACGCGACATCCACGACCGAACTGAGCCCCCGCCGCTCCCAGGTGGCGATATTCCCCCGGTTGAGGACCTCTAGACCACGGGTGTTGGCCCAGTCCTCCAGTACTCGCCCCTTGTCATTGGTTTCCCGGGAGCCCCAGGCCTGAGACCAGGAGTTGAAGTCTCCCAGGACCAAGACAGGACGAGGACGGAACGCAGCGAGAACAATGTCCAGTTCAGCGAGCCTTAGCTCAAGCTCGTACTGGTCAAGGCTTGGCGAGAAGTAGACTGCCACGACAGCCAAGCCCTCATAGTCCGCCGCGACACAGCCTCTGCACCTTGCAATGAGTGCAAGGCGCGAGGTGTCCGCGGCGGACCCCCCGAAGACGGTCGCTACGCCGTCCAGGTCCACCGGGCTTCCGGGGTGGACCCAGTACGGCTCAGCGACCACGACCACATTGATAGACCACTGCACGGTGCTCTGGTACAGAAGATCCTGAGCACCGGAGCAGTGGTTTATGTTCGCTTGCAGGATGCGGATTGGTGTGTCCATTATTGGACAGCCATTTCCGCATCCCGCCGTGTATGTGGCCGCTCCTGAGCGGCACCCCCGCTACCCGTTGCGGACGAACGGGGCTTTGGCCTCGAGGTGGCGCAGGTTTTGCTGTCCGCCCGGTGCTCCGCCGCTTTGCCCTCCGCTACGCACTTGTAGCAGCGTGGCGGAGCATCACAAGCACTGGCCTTGTGCCCGGGCTGACTACAGCGGAAGCACCGATCCCCCACGGTGTCTCCCGCTGTGCACTGCACCCCACATGCCCCACGGCCAGGCACCTAAAGCACCTGGTCTCGCGGGGCTGCAGGAGTTGCACCCGCGCCTTAAGGAAGCCCCCAACGAGGAGGCTCCGTCCGTCCGCAATCATCTGAGCCGCTGCGACGGGGCAGTTGATGACTGCCGTGCCGTGACCGGTGGGGCTGAACCGGATTTCTCCGGCTCTCACCTGATCACGGGGGCAGCCGCCCGCCTCCACGACGGCGGAGATAATTTCCTCCGTCGTGGCCGCGTCATCCAGACCCGAAATGCGCAAACCTGCGCATTTGTTGGGTCTGGTGACGCGGACGGCTTCGTTGTCCAGCGACTCCCTCAGCTTGGCCGCTAGGGCGTCGGCTTTGGGGCCGCTGGTGGCGCCGGAGACCTCGAGGAGGCGAGCTCCGGTGCGAGTTGTTTTGCACCGGAGCCCCCCCTCAATCTCGAGGGTCTTGAGGTCCACTGAGGCTTTCACTTGCCTCAGGACCTGGGCGTACCCCACGCCCTTCTCCACACCCTCCGTCGTCACCGTTAGGACGACGGCTGTGGAGCGTGGGGCGCGGAGCCTCTTCGGCGCCTTCGCCGCAGCGGCTTTTGCCGCCTTCTTAGCCGCCTTTTTGGTGGCTTTTTTCGCCTTTTTGGCGGCTCCCGCTACCACCCATTCCTCCCCTCTGGAGGAAACCTATTGTTGGATAGGCAAATCTCGCTACGCTTAAGTTTGGGTTGATTGCCAAGCTGGCAACCGTCTGGCAACCGTCCTAGTATACATTGTTATCACTTATGTATTAACTTAATCAACCTTATATACTAGTTGTTCTGCACATTCTCCCCCCGTGAGACGCAGTCACACTTCTTCGCGTGCAGAACTCGTCTCTCCGGTCAGCAGCACGATCAGCTTCCTCACCGGCCGGCGTAGCACTCCTCCTTTGGTCTGGATGTCCACGGTGCGTGTCACGTTGTCAGGCCCGGGGTACGTCTCGATGATCGTCCTCGGATCACCATGTTACGGGGTGCGTTGGAGTCCACCAGTAAGATCAAGTCATGTAGGTCGGCCAGGCGCTGTGCTGCTCTCCAGCTGGAGATCGATGCGGCGTCCTTCTCGTTGAAGACGCCCGGCTGCTGTACTCCACCGGGTCCTCCCAGCAGAAATTGGTTGGGAGTCAGGGCTTCGGGGTCCCCCGGGTTCATTGACACATGCGTCAGTGGGCGACTGTTGACGGTGTACTCTACTTTGGCAAGCAGAGTAGATAGAACTTCCTTGGAGGGCCGCCGCTCGTGCAGTGTGGTGGCGGTCTTCACTGAGCGCACCATCCTCTCCCAGGCTCCCCCCATGAAAGGAGCGCCGTATGGAATGAAGCGCCACGATGTCTTCTTCTGGGCTGCTTCTTGTGATGTTGCTTCATTTATGGCTGGTCGCAGCTCGCGGTCGGCTCCCTTCAGGTTGGTCCCATTGTCAGATCAGATTTCTTCAGGACATCCTCTTCTCGCCATCATGCGTCGGAGAGCGGAGATAGCGGAGTCGGTGCTTAACGAGTTTGCTATCTCGAGATGTATGGCACGTGTTGTGAGACACGTGAATATCGCGACGTACTTTTTTTTTTTTTTTTTTATTCGTGCGGAAATCCCTCTTCTGCAGTGCTATTCTCTAAGGACCACAGCCTTGCGCGCAGCGCTGCGCTCGTCGACGAGCTCGCAAAATGCTGCTTTGGATTTATATTTTATTTTATTTTGATTTTAATTTATGATTTAGATTTAGATTTAGATTTAGATTTAGATTTAGATTTAGATTTAGATTTAGATTTAGATTTAGATTTAGATTTAGATTTAGATTTAGATTTAGATTTAGATTTAGATTTAGATTTAGATTTAGATTTAGATTTAGATTTAGATTTAGATTTAGATTTAGATTTAGATTTAGATTTAGATTTAGATTTAGATTTAGATTTAGATTTAGATTTAGATTTAGATTTAGATTTAGATTTAGATTTAGATTTAGATTTAGATTTAGATTTAGATTTAGATTTAGATTTAGATTTAGATTTAGATTTAGATTTAGATTTAGATTTAGATTTAGATTTAGATTTAGATTTAGATTTAGATTTAGATTTAGATTTAGATTTAGATTTAGATTTAGATTTAGATTTAGATTTAGATTTAGATTTAGATTTAGATTTAGATTTAGATTTAGATTTAGATTTAGATTTAGATTTAGATTTAGATTTAGATTTAGATTTAGATTTAGATTTAGATTTAGATTTAGATTTAGATTTAGATTTAGATTTAGATTTAGATTTAGATTTAGATTTAGATTTAGATTTAGATTTAGATTTAGATTTAGATTTAGATTTAGATTTAGATTTAGATTTAGATTTAGATTTAGATTTAGATTAGATTTTTGATTGATGATGAAATCTAAATCTAAATCTAAATCTAGATTAGATTTTTGATTGATGATGAAATCTAAATCTAAATCTAAATCTAAATCTAAATCTAAATCTAAATCTAAATCTAAATCTAAATCTAAATCTAAATCTAAATCTAAATCTAAATCTAAATCTAAATCTAAATCTAAATCTAAATCTAAATCTAAATCTAAATCTAAATCTAAATCTAAATCTAAATCTAAATCTAAATCTAAATCTAAATCTAAATCTAAATCTAAATCTAAATCTAAATCTAAATCTAAATCTAAATCTAAATCTAAATCTAAATCTAAATCTAAATCTAAATCTAAATCTAAATCTAAATCTAAATCTAAATCTAAATCTAAATCTAAATCTAAATCTAAATCTAAATCTAAATCTAAATCTAAATCTAAATCTAAATCTAAATCTAAATCTAAATCTAAATCTAAATCTAAATCTAAATCTAAATCTAAATCTAAATCTAAATCTAAATCTAAATCTAAATCTAAATCTAAATCTAAATCTAAATCTAAATCTAAATCTAAATCTAAATCTAAATCTAAATCTAAATCTAAATCTAAATCTAAATCTAAATCTAAATCTAAATCTAAATCTAAATCTAAATCTAAATCTAAATCTAAATCTAAATCTAAATCTAAATCTAAATCTAAATCTAAATCTAAATCTAAATCTAAATCTAAATCTAAATCTAAATCTAAATCTAAATCTAATTCTAAATCATAAATTAAAATCAAAATTAAAATAAAATAAAATATAAATCCAAAGCAGCATTTTGCGAGCTCGTCGACGAGCGCAGCGCTGCGCGCAAGGCTGTGGTCCTTAGAGAATAGCACTGCTGATTGGTACGTCCGACTGTCACTGTGACCCTGTGTGTGTGAAGGGTCGCTTGTGATGAGCCAGGTGACACTCAGGTAGATCACCGGTCCTCGGGTACGGTGGCGCTTGAGTCTTGATACGGCAATGTACACACTGTCGCAGTAGTGAGCGTATTACCGGGCGTAGGCGTACAACCCAGTATTGTTGTTTGTACTCGTTGATAGTGGCTTCAACTCCCGAGTGATGCAACTTCTTGTGGGTGTGTTGAATCCACAACTTGACCGTAGGGTGATCTCCGTCTAATATCACAGGTGTTTTGATGTCTTCGGATACGTCTTGAACGGCTTTTATGCGGCTTACTCAGGTGTAGCACTACGTTGACAGATACGATGCTCAATTGATGAAGGCGGCTTTCTTTCGGGATCACTCTTCCTCGTTGCAGATCTTCAAACTCGCTGCTGAAGGAGTCTTCTTGTGACGCTCGCATGAGGAGGTCCTCGGCTGACCGTAGGAGCTCGGCGGTGATAGATATGTACTTCCTATCGGTGCTTGAAGTCTTCTTCGGTACGGAAGGTGATGTTTTATTCTTCTGGGGTACCTTCTTCCAGTCTGGATCTGTCTTAGGGTTTTTCTTAGTCCGTTTGTAGTTGACTCGTTCCGATTTTCGTCTGCACAGTTGAATGAATCGTAAGACTCGGGCTGTAGCGTAGCGTAGTCGGTCCCAGTTTGAGAATCGGGTGACAACCGGCAGGGCTTCAGTAAATTTTTCTTTCTTCTTGGTACTTATAGTGTGCCCAACCCTTTCTTCTATATCTTCGGACTTGTCTTGTTGCGATGTATCGCGTTCTGTTTTGCTATCTGTCCAGAAGGTCTTCGAGTCGGGTTTTCTCTCTCGTTGTTCTATGACGGTCCCGGTGAGTCTGGTGCCCATCACTTCGGCTTGAAGCTCCAAGGTATGTTAAAGGTATGGATGTGAGCTTCAATGGCTTTGTGTTGGCCTCGATGAGTGATGTGCTGACTGCCCCGTTCATGTCCTTTTCTTTGAAGCTCGGGTGAGGATCTAATTTCTTTTCAATGATGAGAACTCTCTTCAACGAGTTGTCGTAGTTATTCGGAAGCGAAGTCTCTTCATGTTTCCACAGCTTGCCAGTCTCGTATCTTCTATCTTCGTTGTGGACTTCGTTTCTTTCAGGATGCGAGATGCTTGTTCATCTGGATCTGTCTTCGGCTTCCGAGCGTTGAGGAGCAGGTCGTCTGTCTCGAAGTGTTCTTCCACCATCTGTTCGAGGCGGCTGTCTTCGGAGTCTTCACTTGCGTGGGAGACGTACTCGATGCGGTGTCCTAGGGTCCTCGTGTCACTGCCGCGGAGCACCCAGCCTAAGGGTGTTCGGGATGCGACTGGCTGGTCTGGTTCGCCCGTTCTGGTCTCCGACGTTACCAGCAGGTGCCAGTTATCTTGACCGATGAGGATCTTAGGTCTTGCTTCTTCATAGGTGAGGTCGTTGGTGATCTCGTATCTTCAATGAGACTCTCCTTGATTGTTGATCAGCTGTTTTCGTACTTGATGGTCTCGACCCGCAGTGTGTCGATAGGTCCCGTCGCGCCGATCTTCTCTGCTACGGTGTCGTCGAGTAGTGTGACTATTGAGTTGAACCGTCGTCTATGAGCGCGAAGGTGTTGACCATCCCTGCTGGCCCCGTCAGTTGAACCGGCAGTATCTTCTGGAAAGTGTACTTCTTTCCCGTCCACGCCGAGTGATTGTTTCGGCCGTGTTCTTGTTTTCTTCTTCTGTGGAGTCCCTTTTCTTCTTATAATGCAGCAGGGTGTTGTGTAGTAGCTTGCAGCCGTCGATGCCGCAGCGTCGCTCTCTGCAGGTGTGTTTCTTCTCCATCTCCTGTAGACATTGGAAGCACAACTTATTTTCCTTAGCTAAGTCCCATCTTGCATTGACGTCAGCTGTCTTGAACTGCTCACACCTGTAGATGGGGTGTTGCTCGTTGTAGATGGCGCACGTCTTGACCTGCTGCTGGGCTTCCATCACCGTATTCATCCTCTGGGGGCGCTTCTGTTGATGAGTGGTGTGCTGGAATGCTAGGATTTCAGGTTGAGCGTAGGGGCCGCATAGATCTGCTTCTCTTCTCATGAACTTCTCGAACTTTAAGAGGTCCGCTATATCCCTCGGCTGAGCTGCTGCGAAGTCGTAGTACCTATACTTGAGCACAGGTGTAAGCTTCTCGACCATTGATCTTGAGACTTCTGGGCTGTGTAGGTAGTGGATGCAGTTCAGCGCTTTGAATGTTGCCACGGCGTTGGTGACCCTCGTTGGGAAGATGCATATGTCCCTCGGCGACTCGCTCAGTCTTGGTAGTCCTCGAAGCACGTCCATCTCGGTACTCGCTATTGCTTCAGGCCTCCCGAATCTTGATTCCAATGTTCTGATGATTTCAACAGGTTGTGAGTTGGTGATGAGGAGACTCTCGACTGCCTCCCTCGCCTTCCCCTTGAGGTTTCTTCGTAGCCTGTTGAGGTTTTCCACGGCTTCTTCCAGGGCGGCGATCTTCACTGCTGCCAGTTCTATTCTAAGACGAAGTAATTCTTATTTTGCTTTTGCGATCTTCGCAGCTTTGCTCTTCGAATGCAGTACTATTTACAATGGTTTATATACCTAATATATTATATAATAGCTTTTGCCCGCGGCTCCGCCCGCGTAGATGTCGGTTATCGCGACAAAACATAGCCTATGTCCTTTCCCAAGGTCTAATCTACCCCTGTACCAAATTTCAGCAAAATCGGGTCCGTGGTTTAGGCATGAAAGCGTAACAGACAGACAGACAGACAGAGTAACTTTCACATTTATATATTAATAAAGATTCCAATAGGGAGTAGAAATAAGGTGACCCGAAATAAAATACAATTTACACTTCGTAAACAATGACGATTTCTTCGTCGCAAACTTATAACTATTATACACGATTATTCCTATAGTGTTTTGTAAATCAGTTTAATAATTATATACATTATTATCACTTATGTACTAACTAAATCAACCTTATATACTAGTTGTTCTGCACACTTATAGATTCGTCATATCTGTCTGTCCGTCCGTGTGTCACAGCAATTTTTTTCCGAAACTATAAGAACTACGCTGTTGAGACTTGGTAAGTAGATGTATTCTGTGAACAGCATTAAGATTAGTGTGAGCAGTAAATTTTGGGGGTCCCTAGAACCTAGAATACCTAGAACGGAAACTCAATTTTTTTTTTTCGTCAAATCCATACGTGTACATGGATAGGCCTTCAAAAATGATATTGAGGTTTGTAATATAATTTTTTATGGAAAAAAATGATATTGAGAGAGACACTTCCAAAGTGGTCAAATGTGTCCGCCCCCTGTAACTTTTAAAATCAGAGAATGATAAAACTAAAAAAAATATAATAATATGATGTACATTACCATGTAAACTTCCACCGAAATTTGGTTTGAACGAGATCTAGTAAGTACTTACTTAGTTTTTTTTATACGTCATTAATCGTAAACAGCTATTTACCTTTCATACAATAAACTAAAATATAAAAATTAAAAATAAATAATGGTACGGCACCCTTCGTGCGCGAGTCTGTCAGTCAGTTTTATTAGATAAGTATTAGGTTCCGCGATAAGAAAAGCTAGTTAATAATAAAAACTATAAAAGTAGAACCAACTTCAAAAACCAAGAAGAGACTAAAAACTGAAAAATAACTGTATTACTGATTTAGTTCAAAATGCAAATATGCGCATAAGACTTTTCTGTCAAGTCGGCTACGTATACTAAAACCTTCTCCGGTATGTAATAAATACTTTTCTGAGAACGGCATCAAAATCCGTTCAATCAAACGCGAGAAAATCGCGGACAAACATACACACAAACATACAGACAGCAATCAACAGTGAATATCCTTTAGAAGTCGGTTAAAAAGAATAGAATGCCCTCACAAGCATTTCTATGTAAAAAACAGAGTGGCGTGACGTCAACGCAATGATAGGGGTCGCGTGACCCGCAGCGCGTCACATGATCACATCAAAGCATTCTCCTAAAAGCCCTAGGGTGCCGAGCACACAAATCCCTCAACTTCATAAATAACTTTCATGTTAGTATTAGATATTATTGATAGCTTCATACTTACCAACTATAAAATTGTCGTAATATATTAAAAAAAAAAAATCTACGATGTTTTACACCGCGCTATCTAAAACCAAAGTAGGCATACTTAGCTCAACTAGCTTGTGTTATGGGTTCGAGAAATATTTCAAAGTATACACATTAAAAAACCCAGACCAATGCAAAAATACATATACATATCTATTATTCATGCATATAATTGCACTGAGCGGGAATCGAACTCGTGATCTCTGACTTAGCATTCGAACGCTCTACCACTACGCCACAGAGGTTGCCATTTTATTTTACCATTTTTCTTTTTATAATTCGATTTGAGAGAGTTTACAAATAAAAAAATCTGATTTTTTTAAATAAGCTTCCTAGTAAGTGCATAACAAGATTAATGAAATGAGCACAAAAATAACGGGTTTATCTTGTCTAGTTCAGAAGTTCCTATGACCACCTACCGTCTCCATCTGCAGACTCTGGATATCATGTAGTATGAGTGCATGAGAGTATTTGCCAAGACAAAACAAATGAGCCTAAGTTCGATAAGATTTATTTTGTTTAGTTCAGTAGTTATGGATACCTTCCGACAGACCAGCTTTTATATAAAATTGTAAATTAGGTAGTCGTGTCTGTATGTACATTGGAAATATTTAAAAATAAACTTGGGTAATGTTAAATGCACGATTTTGAACACAAACATTTTTTTTTTTGGAATTCCTATCTTTTGTCCGTTTGTTCGCGATGGACGCAAAAACTACTTATCGGATTTTGATGCGGAATTTTTCTGTTAGAAAGGCCTTGGTCAGACTTAAAATCTGGCATTTCCGCACGAAAAAAAAAAAAAAAAAAAAAAAAAAAAGGTATGTTTGATTGCAATTGATTAAGTAGAACCGGAGATATAGCCAAAAAACGGTAACTGACATACGCGCGGGCGGAGCCGCGGGTATCAGCTAGTACTATTATAAAATCGTTAATTACTTGTGTCTGTACATTGGAGACATTAAAAAAAAGACTTGGGTTATGTTGAATGAACGATTTTGAACACAAAAAAAATTAGTTTGGCATTCTTGTCTATTTATCTGTTTCTCCGCGATGCACGCAAAAACTACTAAACAGATTTTGATGACATTTTTATATTAGAAAGGTCTTGGACTTAAAATCTGCCGTATGTTTGATTGCATTAACCGAAGATTTGACCAAGAACGATATCCGACTACCGCGCGGACTAACCGCGGCCATCAGCTAATACTTATATATTAAGGCATTGTTACCGAAGATACTCAAGTACTTATACCCAATTTGAGTTTAATCCAACGACAGGAAGTGGCTCTCATTCGACTTCCAAGATTTGACCCATACTAACTAACAAACAGAGCAAGTTAAATAAAATCTTGTATTAATAGACGTCATTCTATTTTACCAATTTCCATAATTTAATAATTAGATTTATACGATATCCTGGTGGTATTTTTCTGTTTGGAAATTTTCAGTAGTAGTATGGACTTTGGAAAAAGTGTTAGTTGACCGCGAACCTCGTCCCCCAAGGGTTCGAAATCAGATGGTGAAATAAGGGTGTTTAAAATATTTTCGCCTTTTTTACTTACAGAATATACCTACACAGGCGTGATTAAGTGACTAAAAAGTGAAAAAGTTTAAACACTGAAATGAAATCTGACAATGAAAGTTTGAAAATTGTTTATTCCGTACTAGATGTTGACTGCGGCTCCGCCCGCGTGGATGTCGGTTATTGAACTATCATTCCCTATTTCACCCCTACACAGATCGAACAGAAAATATTTCTGTGAGTGAAAACTTCACTTTGGATCACCTCTCAGCAATACACTTTTTAAAAATATACTGTGGAATTTCCAGCAGGACTCTGCTCCTGGTCACAAGGCACGCACTACCCAAGCCTGGCTAGAAACCAACGTTCCGGACTTTATAAGAGCTGAAGACTGGCCCTCATCTAGCCCAGACCTCAACCCTTTAGACTACAAATTATGGTCAGTTTTAGAGTCCATGGGCTGCTCTAAACGACATGGCGACATTGAGTCTCTTATAAAATCTATGGAGCAAGCAGTGGCAAAATTTCCCTTGGAAACAGTGCGTAAATCCATAGATTCGTGGCCAAACAGATTAAAGGCCTGTATAAAAGCCAAAAGTGGCCATTTCGAAAAAAAACCGTTCCCGCAGGGGGAACGCACAGGTAGATTTCGTGAAGCAATTAATATTAATTTATATAGAGAACTACGGACTTTAAACAATATTTCGTGAAGTTAACATGTTTAATTTTTTTTCCTCGAAAACGGTAACTTTTAGCGAAAAACTTTTCAGACATTTATTTTAGACTTAAAAATGGCCTATCGATTAAAAATGTTTCCGACGGCAAGAATGTTCACCGGTTAGAAGTTGTGATTATTTTCCCGAAAAATTTTGGTTTTTCCCCCCTCCACTTTTAGTTAAAGTTTTAATCTTATAGGTTTATAATTAAAAGTTGTTGGTATTCATGTATACTATAGGATAAAATTAGAACGGATCGAATCTTTCATGGAACGTGAAATTTTGAGGAAAAACTGATTTCACAAAAAGTGTCCCCTTAGGCCGGATTCCACCCGTTCACGAACATAAACTAAGTTTACACCCAAGTAATTTTTGACCGCAGTTTGAAAGCGATCGGGGCAAAATTGCGACCGTGAGAGTGCCGCAAATTTTGGGAAGTGGAACCATACATACATATATATATATATAGATATATAAACTTTTTGACGAATGGTCATTTCGGACTCAGGGGGTCATAACTAGACCTCCTATGAAGAATTTTTTTTTAAATTCGACAGTAGTCAAGAAACCAATAGATAGATCGATTTCATCGAAATCTACCTTTTTTTTTTTTTTTTTTTTTTTTATCGTGCGGAAATCCCTTCGGAACCCCCCCCGCCGGCCAGCGGGGGCGGTTATGTCGGGCTTGCACCGACTAAAACCGCACGCCGTCTCGGGTCTTCAGACGCCGGGGTGTAAGGTTACCCATAGAGCATATCCCTCGCACCCCGGCTGACCCTAGGCCATCTCACCACTAACAGCATCGCTCATCCTGTCTCCTCTGAAAGCAGAGGAGTACGGAGAGCGATGTGTTCCCGCCACGTTGGGTATTGGCCGACGATCAATGCCAACCCTATGAAGGGGTGAAGGGGAAGCCATTGACCGCCGCCCAGGGTGTACCGGCCGCTCCGATTCCGTTCCCCCCGGACTGCAGCGGGATCGGAATCGGAGCGACACTCGAGGAGGTTACCCAACACACACCCCCATCGAAATCTACCTAAAAATATATTTTTATTTTTTGCCAAGACATAATAATAATATAATAATAATATCATTTATTGCAGACCATTTTAAGTCCATAGTGTTAGTATATTAGTAACAATCTGCTTAGAATTATGTTAGTATTGTTAGTACATCAATTACATTTATATCACAAATTGCCATTGACTACCCTTACCCAATGTTTTTGGATAGGGCAGTCAAACCTATGGCCAATGACTTTCAGAATGCTGTTGTTGGTATTGCGCAGGCGTTGTGGCAAGGAAGCAGCTTTTTTGCGGATTATCGCCTTGAATCCGTCAGTTCGCATTTCAGTTTCAGAATTTTAATAATATTACACTACTTCATTTAAAAAAAATTGCATTTTCTTTTGTAACAAAACTTATGGCTGGATTAGGTATATGTAAGTAGGTAAGTATCTACTTATTAATATTATAGATCTCTGTACTTAGTTTTAAATATCTACGTGGCCATGTAACAAAAATGTCTCGTTACCTGTTAATATACCTAATTTCATTGATATCTATTAGTGTAAAGCTGGGTACAGCTGCTTTAACTTACCGCAAGTTCGTCTACCAGAAGGATATGTCGGAATACTGTCGTCGGCGCGTAATGCCTGCCGTGTTTCTGGGCCGGCAAGTCGTTGATGCCAACTCACAAATATTACACTTCTCACGGCTAGAAGAGCCGTATAGTTGCTTTATTACCGTCAGGTTTGTATAAACCATGGGCGTATAAAGGGTTGAAACTCCTTGAAAAATTATATACCATTTTTTTTTTTTTTTTATCGTGCGGAAATCCCTTCGGATACCCCCCCGCCGGCCAGCGGGGGCGGTTATGTCGGGCTTGCACCGACTAAAACCGCACGCCGTCTCGGGTCTTCAGACGCCGGGGTGTAAGGTTACCCATAGAGCATATCCCTCGCACCCCGGCTGACCCTGGGCCATCTCACCACTAACAGCATCGCTCATCCTGTCTCCTCTGATCCACGTTGGGTATTGGCCGACGATCAATGCCAACCCTATGAAGGGGTGAAGGGGAAGCCATTGACCGCCGCCCAGGGTGTACCGGCCGCTCCGATTCCGTTCCCCCCGGACTGCAGCGGGATCGGAATCGGAGCGACACTCGAGGAGGTTACCCAACACACACCCCGAAAAATTATATACCTAAACCTGATAAAATTAGTTCAGTAGTTTTTGATTGCAGGACGGAAATGGGCAGTAACATTATAGTAGTGATTCAAGTGGTAACTGGTACACATATTGAAAGCTCGTGTAAGCAAGGTAACCATCAGCTGTTTATCCACGAATTGGGCGAAACGTTCGGAGGATATTGGGGGCAGATGCCTGATAGTGTGATGCAACGAGTAAAAGGCAGAGATGATCGCACTTATACTTTGAAATCTAGTATGACTGAGCCGCCAACGACCACGACTGAAAGGTAAATGTACTTACGGTGTGCTGTAGTGTATTATCTGAAAAAGAAAACAGTGGCACTCTGGGAGTGGCGACATAAGTGAAAACTTGAACAATGATGAGTGCTCCCTCCTTCCCTCCCTCCCTCTCTCCCTTCCACCCCCTCTCCATAAGCTCTACCTCCCTCTCTGCCTCCATTCATCCAGCGGCAACAACGATGGCGGTGTTATAAAAAGAAATAAATATGGGAAGCGTCACAGTGACGATAACACGAGTTTCATGATTTTTGTTCGCCCAAAAAATGCTATGTGGAAAGTGCTCAACGAGCCTAAAGTTTTTACTTCAAAAATAGATCTCTTTAACTGTGTCACCTATCGGGTCCAAAACTTGACACATGTTGGGGCTCGTAGGTGTAGATATGACTAATTCCGTCTGCTGGTGGCGGTCGAAACCATCCATCATCTTCACAGCGACAGGGACAGCGAGTCCCAGTTGCATCCAAAGCTTGTACTGGAACCCAGGGTTCGCCCTCTTACTTTCTCTTGATTTGGCTTTTGCGGGATTTACTGCCGTCCGTCCTCCCAACCACAAAAGTGAAGCCTGCACAAGAGTCTCGTTCGTTAATTAGTGGGTGTACCAGCTTGCAGGTGAGGTTGGCTTGTACCCTAAAAATGTCGATACACCCAGCGCTTGGCCCCTATACACCCAGCGCTTGAAAATATCCATAGATTTATTTGCACCTCCCGATGATAGGTAACCGTAATGCAGCAGCCACAATATAAAGTAAGTAACTATTACTTGGTGGGTAGCCGTAATAAGTAGTTGTGCGCCATCGAAATTATAGGGTCCCAAACCAACCTTACCTGCAAGCCTGCACACCTGCTGGTTGATGGAAGTGATTGTGATCCCCAAAAACAGCTGCGAAAACCATAAGGCATCGAACTACAGTTTAAGGGACGGATACCTTTACAAGCCCTTAGTTTTCTAGAACTACAACAACTGCAAGCACTACTTCGCCTACCACTGGAACTACGACAGATAAAGATGATTCTGCGGAAGAAGGTTATGATGGCTATCTGACGCTGGAGCTGCCGATCCTGAACGTCTCAGCTGAAATAGTGCCCGGTAAAATAGAAATGGGAGTTTCAGTCTCTTCTGAAGATACTTTTGATTATGACGTCACACCAAGGTAATACACATTTGTGTAATTTTATTGAAAACGAACTGCGCGCCCTGGCTTCGCCCGATGCAATGTATCGCAGCTTGTCAGCGAGCTTCTTAAAATTTTTCGCTCATATACAAACCTTGTCCTGAAAATAACGAACACAAAAAAAAACAATTTGGTGCAGTTATTCAGAAGGTATGTCTGTAGACCTGAGATGGCGTGCGGTTTTAGTCGGTTCAAGCCCAACATAACCGCCCCCGCTGGCCGGCGGGGGGTATCCGAAGGGATTTCCGCACGAAAAAAAAAAAAAAAAAAAAAAGGTATGCGCGGTATATAAGGTCCGCACCTACGCCGCCTAGCGGGGATGGTAATGTCGGCTTGTAACGACTAAAACCGCACGCCATCTCGGGTCTTCAGACGCCGGGGTGTAAGGTGGCCCTAAGGCATTTACCTCACTCCCCGACTGAGCCAGAACCATCTCCGATGGCCCTTCGGGTCTGGGAACCACGGTGTACCGGAAAGGGAGGGGGGGGCTAGCTGCCCCGCCGCCCCGGCCTGCTTCTCCTGGGGCGGCCTTACCTGCCACCCCCAGGCTTGCGCTCATGGAGGACGGAGGTCGTTAAGCGACCCCCGGCGTCTGAGTCGCCTGCGACGCGCGGCGAGAATTTTGCGGGCTCGGCGGGCCGGGAGAGTCCAAAATAAATTCCGGGCTGGCTCCACGGAGCGCGCAGCATCCGCACACTTCTGACCTTCAGGGCCTCCGCCCATATTGGGCACCCATATAGGGCCATGGACCGCATGCACGTTCCCCCCGTAGTCTCCTGCAGGAATTATCGGGCCCCCTCATGTTGCCCTTCAATTTGGGGGCCAGACTTCGGATATGTTCTCCGAAGTCCCATCGGCCGTCGAGCACGAGCCTGAATGTATCGATGATCCGAACTTGTCTCCTGCCACCTGAAGGATGCGGCGTTGAGGATCCATTATGGAACCCCCCCATCTCCGCATCCCGCTGCGAACTGGAGGCGGAAGGCCGGCCTCCTGGCTTCGGCTCCCCTCCGGCGCAGGCCTTGCTGCCAACCCTGTGGTCGGCCGGCTTGCCCCCCGCTGCACACCTGAAACAGAGCAGCATTGCGCCACACGTGCCGGCCTTATGACCGGGCTGACCACAGAGGAAGCAACGGTCACCCGCCGTCACTTCCGCCGTATAGTGCACACCGACATGGTCCACCGACAGACACCTAAAGCACCTAGCCGGTCGAGCCTGCAACTCATTTACCTAAAACACATTTTAACGACCTAGAACCTCAACTATAATTTCAATTATATTTTATACGTATCATAAAAAAAACATTTTTTGGACTTTATTTTATTTTGAACGAAGCCGAAGGTGGGCTATTAATATAAATAATTTAAGTCACATATATTCACATCTTACTACTTAGTAGGTACTTATTCTTGTTAACTTTTTTACCTGAGTAAATGCTTTTATAGAAGTTGGTTTCCATTCCCATCAGTGGTATATTATATCGCGGTAGCCTAGTGGTATGGGTAATGGACTGCTGAGACGCGGTAGCCTAGTGGTATGGGTAATGGACTGCTGAGACGATGTCTCAGGTTCAATCCCAGGTTTTACCATGGCACACACCAATGACTTTTCGATGCTTCTCGAAGTTATGTGTGTATTTATCGCTGGTTTATAAGTGCCCGGTTAATGGCAATAGGCTCGCCACCTATTACATTGGGACCTAAACATAAACTGGCGAAATGTGGGTGCTAGCACCTCTGCCTACCCCTTCGGGGATATAGGCGTGAGTTTATGTTATGTTATGTTATGTTATATTATTTGGGGTTTGAATGTAAATCAAATCCCATGGCTTATGCGTTAGGTACTAGTTTTATACACGGCATGACATAGATTGATTTGCGAAAACTATTTTAAGTATTATTTGTGTTAATAGGGCTGGAGAGTCGTATGAAACGAAAGAAGTACCTTTACTTGAAATCGGAGTGAGAAAAAGCAAAGGTGGTAGACGTTATGATGCCGAATTCCAAATGGAACTAAATGATATTTTCACACCAGACCCAAGGTAAGAAAAAGAATGTTAGACTTATCACATTAAATGACTTTTATTTATTTAATGAGGTACCTACCTATATCTAACGTTCACAGATTCAATGTGAATAATTCCGCATTCTAGAAACCATATTACAAGCTAGTTCAGCTATGCTTAGGTACATACTTTGGGTCCAGATAGAGCTGTGTAGAATATCCTAAAATATTGATTTATTTACAAACTACCTTTAGAGCTTGTTAATTTGTCTGCACAAGTAAACTTACAAGTATTATAGGTACCACGAAGTGATATCCGTAATCGATCTCACATTTAGATTCTATTATTTTATCTGTGCTTTGTATTTATTTAAACTAAGTTTTCTTATTATAATACGGAATTTCTGTTAAGAACTTCTCAATAACAGAAAGTAATCTCGAAGTATACGTCCCCATATTATATGGGATTATAAAATGTAGCCGGAATTCAAGCATTAGGTACCTACCGAAATTTTCGGTAGGTACCTAATGCTTGGGCGACCAAGCGCAGGGCACGCCGCAATAGCGGCGGTAAGGCCCATCATGGAGGATTGGCTAGAGAGGCGACACGGAAGCCTCTCGTACCGACTGACGCAGGTGATCTCCGGGAAGGGGTGCTTCGGGGACCACCTG
Source organism: Cybosia mesomella (assembly GCA_946251805.1). Taxonomy (NCBI): domain Eukaryota; kingdom Metazoa; phylum Arthropoda; class Insecta; order Lepidoptera; family Erebidae; genus Cybosia; species Cybosia mesomella. Next base: position 17,619,027 of record OX276390.1, on the reverse strand, counting down.
CATCGGATCAGGAAGGAGCCAACGCCTGAGTGTCATCACTGCGATGCGAGCGAGGACTCAGGGCTGCACACGCTGGCGGACTGCCCGGCGTGGGAGGCGCCGAGGCGTGACCTCGTGGCAGCCATCGGGGTGGGAGTCCTCTCGCTCGGCAGCATGATTGCGGCAATGGTGCGGAGCGCGAGCGCGTGGGCCACCGCCACCTCCTTCTGCGAGCATGTAATGCTCGCGAAGGACAGGGCGGAGCGCGCCCGGGAGAGATTTAGAACTCTTCCGGCCCGCCGAGCCCGCAACTTGCTCGTCGCGCGTCGCAGGCGACTCAGGCGCCGGAGGTCGCTTAACGACCTCCGTCCTCCATGAGCGCAGGCCTGGGGGTGACAGGTGAGGCCGCCTGTCACCCCAGCAGAAGCAGGCCGGGACGGTGGGGCGACTAGCGCCCCTCCCCCAAACCGGGGCAGGACGGGGACACCGTGGTTCCCAAACCCGAGGGGCCATCTCGAAACCGGAGATGGCCCAGGGTCAGTCGGGGTGCGAGGGATATGCTCTATGGGCAACCTTACACCCTGGCGTCTGTAGACCCGAGACGGCGTGCGGTTTTAGTCGGTTCAAGCCCGACATAACCGCCCCCACTGGCACGCGGGGGGGTATCCGAAGGGATTTCCGCACGATAAAAAAAGAAATAAAAAAAAAGGTACCTAATGCTTACAACTCTTATATAAATCTTAAGGCTTTAACGGCCGGCGTTGCATGTGTTGGCTTCGTCATGTTTGAATTGTGGCTCTCAGTGCTGGGACCAATCTTTTTGGAGATGAAAACCTTAGTTTTTTCTATTAAAATTATTGGAATGCTTGAATATTTCGATGGCTTCTCGAAGTAGCCGTGGGAAGAAATGTGAAGTGGTGGCTAGAACCTTCGTGTTCTGAAATTTGATGGTATGATTACCATCCCACCATATCACCATCATACCAGAACACACCCAGGAGGACACCCCCTTGCCTTAGCCTCGACCAATCAGGATCGAGCGCATCGGTTCCGCAGTCCTCAACCAATCAGGATCGATCACGTCGTTTTCCCCCTCCAACTATATTATGTATTTTAATCTGCGGATAACGTAGTGGGTTGCAATATTGCCTATAAAATAACCAATCTACTTTCAAAATTTGTACTACACATGTTGTAACTGTTTGTTGTCCCTGAATAAATAAAATAAAATAAATTCGCTAGTGACTTGGGCCTCTACATCAGTCACAGAGAAGTCGCCGCCGAGGAAGGTTTTCAGCACTCGACGGCGTCCGGACTAGTAAGACTGAAGATGTCGACCGCAGTGATCGACGAAACGTCTGGAATACAAGTTTCCGATGGACCACGGCCAAACAGACCGGAAGCAGTATATTCGACATGCTTACAACTCTGTCTACCTCTTCGGTATTTAATGTTAAGTTGTTTTAGGTTATTGCTATTCGATGTCGTCGAGCGTACTCATAAGAGAAAATCGTATAAATCCTACCTCAATGTAAATAGACGACTTGATTTTAAGAAAAACAAAAGCCTTTTTATGCCTAAGGGAGCATTATACAAGAAAAGGTAACTAAACGTACTTGTAGAGTCCAGTATTGACAAGGGTCCTTGCAAGGGCAGTAGTGGGCTAGTGGTAGGTAGTGGCTATATCGAAATTGCACTGAATAAAACCATACGGAAGCCTTATAAAAGGTACTTTGTTTCATCTATACTATTATAAAATTGTAAATTAGTGGTGTCTGAACAATGGAGATATTTAAAAAAATACTTAGGCTATGTTAAATGAACGATTCTGAACACAAAAATATTTTTTTAGAACTTTTGTCTATTTGTCTGTTTATCTGTTGGTTTGCGATGGACGCAAAGACTTCGAAACGGATTTTCATGCGGTTCTTTAATAGGAAGGTATTGGTCAGACTTAAAATCTACCGTATATCTGATTACAATTGGCTAAGCGGAACCAGAGATATAACCAAAAAATGATAACCAACCTCCAAGCGGGGGGAGGCGCAAACATCAGCTAGTGAGAAATATTTGGGCAAATACAGCATAGCCGCATAACAAATAACACAAAACGCAATGTGGTTCTACCATGAGGTACAAAGCGAGTTTGTGCAGTCAGTAAGGGGAAACTAGCGGTCAACAGCTCGCTTGGACATTTTTTTTTGGTACACAGCGTAGCGCTTGCTGCTTACTCCGTATGTTACTTATCTAGATTGCGCGGCTTTAGTTGCCACTTTTATATATTGTCGTGAGCGGTTCGTTACGGCACTTACGGGTATTAGAAAGTTTGGAATATTTACAATTATCTTCTGTTATAACCAAACCGAGGTAATTAAATATCTAATTAATATATTCAGACTATCCATTACGACTCGACGACCACACTTGAATACAGTACAACAATATAACTACGTTTCTAAGCTCTACGATGTCAAGCATGAACCTATTGAACCTATACATACAAGTGAAGAAAGTAAAATTGAACGAAAACCGCACTATTGGGATGATATTCACGATATTCTGAAAAATCTCAGCCTAAATAGTGATGTTACCACTGAACCACCGCACAAAGAATTAGCAAATATTTTGCGTGGAATCTCTAATAGGAAATTCAATAAAAGTGGTTAGTGGATTCGTACTTCATCCAGTCATTTAGGTACAGTAGGTACTTACCCGGTTTGTTATTGGTCACGTTGGAAAAAGGGTGAGAGTCCAGCTAAGATCGGCTTGGTACGGATTGTAGAGCGTTGGCAAAGTAGTTAAAACGGTTTGTGTTAATAAAATATTAAAACTATAAGTTCGTTCTTCACTACTCTAAAATATATATCAAAAGTAGACATGCACTATGTCTCTGCAGCGTAGAGAGCGCTTTACAAAATCAAAGTAAGCCGATCTAAGTCGGTTAATTAATAATAACTGTCAAACCAAAGTTTATACATACATACATACATAGAGTCACGCCTCTTTCCCATTGGGGTAAGCAAAGATAACATCTTTCCACTTGCTATGATCTTGGCATACGCCTTTCGCTTCTTCCACTCTATAATTGTTTTCATACAAAAACGCCGGTTACGGGTACTTCTGACCGGGCCTTTTTTCAAAACGTCTTCGATCTGATTGGTATACGTACGCCTAGGTCGACTTTTACCGGTTTGCCCAGTCGCTTCATACATCTGTTTCGTTAATCTCCTTTCATCCATCCTCGATATCACGCTGATCCTCACTCGGTCCATCAAGGTCAGTCCAGCTTTACTTCTTAGACTTCAGATTTCTACAGCATCCAGTTTACTTTCATGTTCCTTCTACCACACCCAACATTTATTACCATACATAAGTGACGGGACGAGTACTCCTCGATGTACAGCCAGTCGTGCCTCCTTAAATACTTTCTGGCTGGTCATAAAATTATGCAGCGCCCCATTTACTTGATTTCCAGCCAAAACTCTTCGCTCAATATCACAACAATTTCAATCTCTCGTAAGCTTTGAACCCAAGTATACAAACTCTTTCACTTGTTCTTCTGTTTCTCCTTCAATTAGAAATATATAATTTGTCATGTTTTCTTCTCTTTCAAAAATCATTACTTTCGTTATAATTACATTTACTTTCATTCCTTTGTTTGCTAAGGCACCATGCATAATATTAACCATCACCAAACTACTGTTCTGATGATGCCAATATTACTTGATTATCGGCGTACAGGATGTATTTGACGGTCAAGTCATTCATTCTTAATCCATACGCGGTCTCTTTCAGTTATTTCGAGCAATCGTCTATAAATAAATTAAACAGTCCCGGCGACGCCAGACATATCTGTCTAACACCTTTTTCGATGTTAAACCAATCTGTGCAAGCTCCGTTTATCATGAGATAAGCACTGGAACCCTCATAGAGAGATCTCAGTGCTCGTATCAAGCTGCCGCTCACCCCATTCATAGACAATGTTGACCACCACTCTATCCAAATCTACGAAAGCGCAATAGACCTTTTGGTTGTGAGCCAAAAATTTCTCGGTTACACTTCGTAGGGAAATGAAGTGATCCATGCATACCCTCAATTCATTTCATGCATTTCCTAAATTCCGCTTGTACATCCCACAACTTTTCATCAGTTTCAATCATCACTCTTTTTATAAAGATTTTTGCATACAGTTTGCCGACGATGCTGAGTAAGCTAATGCGTCGGTAATACTTGCAAAGTTCATATGAAAACTACCGTAGGAAAACTACGGTAAACTGTGTGTATATAATATTATAAATAAATATTCTAACGTCCTTGTCTACATATAATTATTGTTTAGCTTAACTCATCGTGGTCGGTGGACCCCCACTGCATTCGAATTTCCACCTGCATTTTGACTCCATGACTCAATTTCCACTTTCTCCGTCAGTTCGTTTCTGTACTTTCCTCTCCTCGGTTTATAGGGGTATGAGTAGGTATATCAAAAATACTGCATAATCTCGCTAGATATGCTCTCGACTGTGTCAAATATTTCGAAGTTTAAATTTAACTAAAAAAATTTCAGTGTACTTAAGCCCAGATTTGTCGTATATGGACTTGAATACGCCTGGAGTTCCTGTCATCGAATATAGTTCAACCACACCCGGAGAACCAACTGTTACATACAAGTAAAGTATTACCCTTACACACTAGCGTTTAGCCTATACCTGTCCCAGAACTGGGCTATCAAATGTATTTTTTTTTCATATCGCACGTAGTTCCAGACCTTAGCGCGCATAAACATACAAATGAAATTTTTAGCCCTACTATTAGTATAACGAATACCCAAATATTGTTCTAGAACACATGTCCATCAATTAAATGACATGTCAAAAATCTTGAATGTGTCACAAGATTCCAATAAATCGGTCACTAAATCAAATGCCGAAATAAATAACAACTCTGCGATCGATAATGGTGAGGGAGCGACGTTGGCCCTCCTTCCTCTGGCACTCGATGTGGACAATATTATACTAAATGGTACGTTTATGTTATATGTTATGTTTATGTTTATGTGAGCAAGTAAAATAAATATTGGTCGTTAAAAGAGTTAGCCATTTCTCTGGTTGAAAGGAAATTACAATATACTTAATATTGGTAGGCACAAGTGACCCTCAGAAGGCATATCTTATAGCTAAAATTATATTTTTAATCTTAACGATATATATAGGTGGTGGTCGAGGAGACTTGACTTATTATGATATTATTAGTAACCCTTTCCATTCCCAAAATACCCGTGTGGAAGGAAACAGTGACTGAAGATACAATAATAATAGTCCTCTATTAAAGTATTTAATCTTTGTAATGTACGTCTTCATATTATTTTCACAGTAACAAATCAAAACAAAGATGGCGTACAAGACAAACACTCTGTAGTAGTGTTAAAAATAAATTCTACACATAGCGTTGCAAAGTAAGATCGATAAGTGTATCATAATTATATTCATGCAACATATTTTATTTATTAGAACTTGTATTGTACACTGATTATTGTACAATGTGTCTCATCGGGGCCCAAGCTGACCTCACCTGCAAGTAGGTACACATGCTGAATGATGGATGAGGCTGTGCCGGACGAGACTCCTTGCACAGTAGTCGCACTTTTTACCAAGCAGGCCGGTCAAAACGCAGCACACTGCTACTTAAGCTTGATATTAAGTTATCCGGTCGAGCCATCGCGTTCGTACAGGGCAAATCATAAGTTTATCTCAAATGAAGAAAGTCAATCTGTCGCCTCCAGTGCTACGGTTTTCGTAGCTATGGTAGGTAGCATGTATTGATGAAGTATTATTTTAACCTTGTTAATTATTCTATAAAGTTATATTATCCTCTCACTTCATCATCGTCATCTTAACGTTATTTCCCGTTGCATCTGAGTCTTTTTCCTTTTACTGCAGGTCCGCTTACTCCTTCTACTCTACTCCTTGTTATTTGGCATATATGGCTTTCATCAATGCGACATGCTTAGTGGGGGCCCGACAACATCTTCAGGGCTGAAGCTAACCTCACCTGTAAACCGATATACTTGCCGATTGACGGACCACGTTTTGGTACACCTCTGGGGTTAGGGATCAGACGGTTGAAATGAAAGTGTTAGTGAAAGTTAACCAAGCCAAAATATGGCAAGGAGGACTAGGAGGGTGGAACCTGGGCCCCAAAGTGCACGCTTTAGATGAAACCGGGATTGGTGGTGAGATGATGATATATGATGAGCATTTATAATTTTGTTTTCAGACTGGACCCCTTACCTGTTTCTCTGGTAGATCATGAATCCTTTGAGAACGTGGTGCAGTCGGCCTCTGCAATGGCCATCATGTTAAATCTAACTAAAGCTACAAGTGCTTACAAAACGAAACGAGAAGTATATGTAACCAAGCTTAAGCGGAGGTACGACTTTACTGACTTATATTATATATCTACGCTGTGATTTTATAGTTGTTTTTTGTTTATATTATTGAGTAAAAAAAAAATACAAAGCAATTTTTTAAAAACATTAGATATAATCCGGTTCTTAACCCGCGTAAAGTAGGGTATTGTAAGAGGGAGATATGTGATTGCGAGATTTGAAGTAGATATTTAGACACTTCCAAGGGGGATATCTCAAAGCCGTAGACGGTCCAGGGTTAGCCGGGGTACGAGGGAATTGCTTTATTAGGCCACCTTACCCGAGATGTTACATAAGTGACCCAAGACCCCGAGAGGCGGAGCTGTATGAGGCGTACAAGGGGGCCAAGAGGACCCTCCAGGAAGCCATTAAGCAGGCCAAACGGCGGGCCCAAGAAGAGCTGCTGGAGTCTCTGGAGCAGAACCCATGGGGGCGTCCTTACCTTGCGGTCAGGGGCAAAATCCGCCCAAGGGCGCCCCTACTGACCCAGAGCCTATACTGATACTGGGCTCCTTGTTCCCAGCGAGAGCGGAGGAGCATGTCCCTCCGCGTATGGCTCCGCCTCAGGCGCCTGACGCTGATAATAGCGAGAGCGATGTGCCCGAAGTCAGGGAGAGTGAACTGGGGGTAGCAGTGCTCCGGCTTAAAGCCCGGAAATGCACTGCCCCCAGACCCGACGGCATTCCAGGCCGAGCATGGGTCCTGGCCCTGGAGGAACTAGGGCCTCGACTGGTGGCGCTCTTTAGCGCATGCCTCGAAAGGGGCCAGTTTCCAAAGGCTTGGAAGACGGGGAAACTGGTCCTTATCCGGAAGGCGGGGCGGCCGGCGGACCAGCCATCCGGTTACCGGCCGATCGTGTTGCTCGACGAGGTGTGCAAGCTCTTTGAGCGGATTATTGCAGAGCGCCTCGTCGAGCATCTCACGAACGTGGGGCCAGATCTGGCGGACAACCAGTTCGGTTTCCGCCGGGGGCGCTCCACCGTGGAAGCGATCATGCGCGTTAGGCGCCTGGCGGAGGAAGTAGTCTCGCGGGGTGGGGTGGTGGTGGCGGTGTCTCTCGACATCGCCAACGCCTTCAACACCCTACCCTGGAGCTGCGTTAGGGAGGCGCTCGCGTATCACGGAGTGCCTCCTTACCTCCGCCGCATTGTCGAGGCATACCTATCCGAGAGGGCTATAGTTTACCCGAGCTGGCTAGGGCCAGGGCGGCGAGAAGTGTCGTGCGGTGTTCCGCAGGGGTCGGTCCTAGGGCCACTCCTGTGGAACATCGGATACGACTGGGTGCTGCGCGGTTCGTTGCTCGAGGGTGTCAGCATAACATGTTATGCTGACGACACCCTCGTTATGGCGCGAGGAGCAACGCACCGAAGCGCGGCACTAAAGGCCACGGCAGGGGTTGCTCAAGTCGTGGGTCGAATACGGCGGCTGGGACTCGAGGTGGCTCTCCACAAATCTGAGGCTATGTGTTTTCACGGGCCTCGGAGGGGGCCACCTGCGGGAACCAGCATAACCGTAGGGGGCGTAAGCATCGGCATCGAGCCCACGATGAAGTACCTTGGGCTCGTACTCGATAGCCGATGGGACTTCGGACCTCATCTCCGAAGTCTGGTCCCGAAACTGAGGGGGGCTGCGGCCTGCGGCCGCGCTATCACGGCTGATGCCTAATGTTAAGGGACCCAACGCCCCCACTAGGAGACTGTACCTGGGGATCGTGCGAAGCATGGCCCTGTACGGGGCCCCAGTATGGGCAGAGACTCTGGCGGCCCGCAACGTGGCTGTACTAAACAGCCCGTTAAAAGCGATGGCCGTCAGAGTCATCAGGGGGTATCGCACGATCTCCGTCGAGGCGGCATGTCTCCTAGCCGGGACCCCTCCATGGGACCTGGAAGCGAGAGCCCTTGCGCTGCTGTACCAGTGGCGCAAGGAGGCGCTGGAGCAGGGCCATAGGCCAGAGCCCCGAGAAATCAGGGCTCAGCGGTCCCTGCTCCGTCAGGAACTCATGGAGACATGGAGGGTGCGACTTGAGCACCCCAGGTGGGGGGAATCCACCATTGCGGCGGTGAGACCGATCATGAAGGAGTGGTTGGAGAGGGACCATGGGGACCTCTCCTACCGGATGTGCCAGATGGTTACCGGACACGGGTGTTTCGGTAGGTATCTGTGGCGCATCCACCGGGAAACGACGCCGCAGTGCCAGCACTGCGAGGATCCTGGCGAAGACACGGCGCTCCACACGTTGGTGGAGTGCCCTGCGTGGGCGAGTCAACGCCGGGATCTCGTTGGGGTCCTGGGCGTGGACGTTCTCTCGTTGGAGACCATGGTGAGGGCCGTGGTCTCCGACGGGAGCAAGTGGCACGCCGCCGCCTCTTTCTGCGAGCAGGTAATGCGCGCGAAAGAGACGGCGGAGAGGGAGCAGGAGAGAATCCTGCCCCCCGAGTTTCGCAGTCATCAGACTCATCTACGCCCGGGACTACCGACCTCCATGATCGGGGCGTGAGGACGGCAGTTGGCCGACTCGCCGTCCTTACAGAAGCAGGCCGTGGCGGAGGCGTGTCGTGTGTGCCCTACACACGCCTGCCAACTCACCGAAGCGGGATAAAACCCGACCCCACCAGGCGAGGCCGCGGTGGCGGCCAAAGTCCGCCGGCAACCCTGGGGTTATCCTTTCGAGGGCTTACCCGGGGTGCCCGGCAACGGACACTTGGGGAGGACACCGTGCGGTTTTAGTCGAGACACGACATAACCACCCCCGCAGGCCGGCGGGGGGGTATCCGAAGGGATTTCCACACGTTAAAAAAAAAAAAAAAAGTGACCCAAGACGCCGTGCGGTTTTAGTCGATTCGAGTCCGACAAAACTTCCCCCGCTGGCTGGCGGGGAGGTATCCGAAATAAAAAAGCGGCCAAGTGCGAGTCGGACTCGCCCATGAAGGGTTCCGAAGCAGAAAGTAACATAATAATGTTTTTTTTTTAAATTTTTATATTTGAGTTGGTTGAATGAAAGGTAAATTGCGGTTTACGATTAATGACTTATTAAAAACTAACTACTAACTAGAACTCGTTCAAACCAATTTTCGGTGGAAGTTTACATGGTAATGTACATCATAAATTTTTTTTAGTTTTATCATTCTGTTATTTTAGAAGTTACAGTGGGGGGAGGGGGTTACACTTTTTACCACTTTGGAAGTGTCTCTCGCGCAAACTATTCAGTTTAGAATAAAATGATCTTAGAAACCTCAATATAATTTTTGAAGACCTATCCATAGATACCGCACACGTATGGGTTTGATGGAAAAAAATTTAGAGTTTTAGTTCTAAGTTTGGGGAACCCTCAAAATTTATTGTTTTTTTCTATTTTTGTGTGATATGCGGATGCGGAATCTTAATGCGGTTCACAGAATACATCTACTTACCAAGTTTCAAGAGCAATAGTTCTTATAGTTTCGGAAAAAAATCGCTGTGACATACGGACGAACAGACAGACAGACATGACGGATCTATAAGGGTTCCGTTTTTTGCCATTTGGCAACGGAACCCTAAAAAGGTATTCACATACCATCTCAACCGGTCCGGTTGATGGCAGTAGGCTCGGGCAACGTGGATGATAATACTCCTCTGACTTACTTTCCACCGATATACAAGCGGTTAGTATATACTTAAAAATAATAAAAAATAATTTATTTTTATAAGTTCACTATTGCTGTTAACAGTAAAATACGTAAGAAGCGCTATTTACACGCTATCGATATAGCAAGAGCACAACCACATCATGAGCAACTAATGAAACATGTGACTACAACTTCAGCGTCAGAAAATTTTAACATGGGGCAGTTTCAGAGTCTTGTGGAATTGCAAGACGACGAGGTAATATTATTTCAGTAAAGTAACTCTAGTACTTAACTGCCCCTCCCCCCCCCCCCCACCCCAACGTAGTATATTATTACCTCGATCGGTCCCGCCAAGCCCAAGTCAACCTCACCTGCAAGCCGGTACACCTGCTAGTTTAAGGACGAGGCTCTTACGCAGGCTTACCTCTCCGGGCTGGGAGGGCAGACGGCAGTCGCTTCCATAAAAACCGCATAAGCCAAATCTAAAGGAGGAGAACGGATGCAACCGGGAACCATGCTAAGATGATGATGAGCAGTTAACTATCTTTTTTTTACATCTTTTTTTCGGATACCCCCCCCCCCCGGCCTGCGGGGGTGGTTATGTCGCGTATCGACTAAAACCGCACGGTGTCCTCCCCAAGTGTCCGTTGCCGGGTACCCCGGGTAAGCCCTCGAAAGGATAACCCCAGGGTTTAACTAACTATCATGGCCATAATATTATACTTATTCTTCTTCGTCCGAGTACCAATCCCGCTTGCATCCAAAGCGTGCGCCTTAGAGCCCAGGGTCCGCTTGCCTAGAAAAAAAATAAAGAAAGAAAGAAAAATCTCTTTATTTCGGTGCAACTCAAATTATATAACTAAGAACACATTATACACCGTTACACAATCGAGCCTACTCCGCTTTCCATGGTTTGCTTTGTTTTGGCTAGCTGTTGCTCGCGGCTTCACCCACCTGGAATTCTGATCCCATTCCCGCTACCCATGGGACGCTATTCCACCACCGCAACCTATATAAGATACACAACTCCACCATACATAATTTTGTTATATCCCAAAGGCAGCGTTTTCGTTGAAAGCTACCAGACGGCAATTTTTTTCCGACACCAACAAATATCATTATATTTTAGCAAATGAATACAAAAAATTAAGAATATATATAATAAAACCTTCTTTGAGAACCACTCTATCCGTTGGTGAAAACAGCATGAAAATCGGTGCAGTAGTTTTTGAGTGGAACAGACATACAGACCGACGCACCGGAGGACTTTGTTTTATAATATGTAGTGATTTTACCCTCAACCCTGAGAGAAAAGCCTGAACTAGAGCGTCGTTCGTCAATCAGCAGGTGTACCGGCTTGCAAGTGAGGTCGGTTTGCGCCTGAAGATCTTGGTTAAGCACCATATGCCCAAAAGCTGAAAACGATTAACCAAATTATGGCAAGGTAAAGTAGGTAAGCTTTGGATGCAACTGGGATTGATGCTTTAATGGTGATGATATACGTGAAGTTCACAGAGCTATGAATTCCGCAACAGTAAAGCGAGCAGTTTCTTTTCTGGCTTTGTAATGAATTTGTGTTGCCAGTTAAGTCTAGTTCTACATTTGGATGGGGTCGCACCGATACCCTCTGGGCCAAGCCAGACTGACCTACAAGCCTACGAGGCTCTGGCGAAGGCTTTGCTCTTGATGTTGGAAGGTCAAACGGCAGTTGCTTCCATAAAAGTAGCATAAGCCAAATCTAAAGGCGGAGAAGGGGTATGTGGACTCCGGGCTCCGAGGTGAAAGCCTTGCATGCAACCGGTAACGTACAGTCTTAATTTTCTCTGTTTATTATACAGGTACAGTAATACAAGGAAACGTTTGTTGTTTATAGATTCAAGATCGGTTTTCTATGCGGTATTTGCCTCAAATAATGGGTCCACCATTGCTAGACTTCTGCGACTTGAACGAGACTTCCACCAGATACGTCTACTTATTCAATTCTTCAAGACTTGTGTTGGCTATATCAAATTTCACCGTTAGTTTTTGTTTCTTTCGTTGTCAATTTTGAATGTATGAATGATAAAGTAGTAACCTGATAGCTGTCTATAGATGAGGCGTATGACGGTGGTGGTGACACCAGCACAGACCTTGCAGAGCGGCGAAGCGCGATGTAGAACGACGAACATCGAGTGTCAAATCTCGGGCGCGCGTGTCTGTATAGACTCTCTTTGCGCCTGTGATGGAGTACCTAATTGTGGCTCTTACGGTATATGTATCAACAAATTGTGATTATAGCAGAAGATTGTTGAAGGTAAACATGATGGGTGACCCACTAAGATCTTCGGGGCCCAAGCCAACCTCGCCTGCTAACCAGTACACGTGCTGATTAACACATGGCTTTGGCGCAGGCTGTCCTCTCGGGTTTGGACGGCAGCCGCCCCCGCAAAAACCAAGATAATCCAAATGACGAGAAAGAGTAGCTAGTTCGAACATATGAACTCTTTAGATTCATACCATTAGTTGGTATAATATGGAAATCGACATCACCTATATAATAAAATTATTAATACAGTGTTATATAGCGTAGATATAAAGTAGGTAGTCAGGCAGGGGTGTGTGTTGGGTAACCTCCTCGAGTGTCATTCCAATTCCGATCCCGCTGGAGTCCGGGGGGAACGGAATCGGAGTGGCCGGTACACCCTGGGCGGCGGTCAATGGCTTCCCCTTCACGGGGTTGGCATTGATCGTCAGCCAATACCTAACGTGGCGGGAACACATCGCTCTCCGTACTCCTCTGCTTTCAGAGGAGACAGGATGAGCGATGCTGTTAGTGGTGGAGGCCACCGTAGGGTCCTGGGGGATCCAGGGGCGGGTTGGCCCACTGCTGACGCAGGGGCCGACGGGCACTTGTGCCGCCGCCGGTGAGAGAGGACTACCCATCCTCTCGCGTTCCGTAATCGGCAGGTGATCACCAACGACCTGACTGGTGGCTCCAGAAGGGTACGCTGTGAACTTGCTGACCGGAGGGCTTGCCTTTATTGGCCGGCCCACGACAAGGAAAAGTCTATAACACCCGACAGCGAAGTCGTCAAAACCTATGGATACCTGCCGACCTCCACAGTGTATAGGCTTATCCAGGTGCAGGGGGCTCCGCCTGGACGGACCACCCTTCCCCCATACTCGTGGGATTAGACATGGAAACTTCAATAAAAAATAAAAAGAAACCGGACGATACAACCAAAAACGACCAAGGCGCGAACAAGGACATCGAGCATGATGGGGTGGAGGTAGTTGGGGGTGAAGAGGAGTTGAGGCGGCGGCCTCACCCGCGGGCGGTTAAGGCTGTCTTCACCAGACCCGCTACTCCGCTACCTATAGGCGGGGAAACGGACGCAGACGTTGCGTCTGCGGCGTCGACGGCGGGTACTGACAACGAGTCAGTATCCAGCCGAATGGAGACCGAGGAGGGTCTCCGACGTAAGCGGCCTCGCTCGAGTGGACCGTCCCTTGACCGTAGCAGAAGCTCCGGGCAACGGACGATCTCCGGCCAAAATATTGGCCACCGCGGCGGTTAGAACGCCGAAACAACCGGTGCACGTCCCTCCGCTACCCAGCGGCAGGGACCAAGGCGTCCCCGCGGCGAGGGAGCTCCTCACAGCGCTTGCCCGCATTACCGACACAATAAAAGGGTCGAAAAATGTGTCGGGAAAGAAGAAGACGGTGGCGGAAAACGTCGCCGTCGCCAGGACGGCGCTGGAGGAGCTCCTCGGTAGGAGCGTCTCCGAGGAGGAGGCGAAGCTCAGGGCCCGGGTCACAAGCCTGGAAACTGAGCTGGCCAACTCCTTGGAGCAACAGCGGGTCCTCCGGGAGGAGGTCAGGCAACTGACCCAGATGGTCAGGGGATCCCCGGAGGCCCAGAACGCCCCAAGAGCCCAGGAGGTGGTGGACCACCCGAGGGCTCTTGTGCCGCAGGGGGGGATGCCTACGTCGTCGTCGTCGGTGCCAAATTCGGCACCAAAGCCGGCGCCAAAGTCGGCGCCAAAAACAGCGCCTAAGCCGGCGCCCAAACCGGCACCCGAGGTGGCGCCAGAGCCTGCACCGAGTATGGTGCAGCTACTGGCGGCCATCGAGAGGCGGCTTGGCGTGTTAGAGGACCGGGCTTACCGTCCCCCATTGGCACGGCCTGCGACTTTCGCAGCTGCTGCCGGTGGTAAGCCCGGCCCCGCCACCCCATTTGGCCCAACGCCACAAGGGAAGGGCAAAAAGCGCGGCACCCCCACCCCCGCCATACCCGCCACTCCCGCTGCACCCGAGCGTTCCTCCAGAGGGGAGGAATGGGTGGTAGCGGGAGCCGCCAAAAAGGCGAAAAAAGCCGCCAATAAGGCGGCTAAGAAGGCGGCAAAAGCCGCTGCGGCGAAGGCGCCGAAGAGGCTCCGCACCCCACGCTCCACTGCCGTCGTCCTGACGGTGACGACGGAGGGTGTGGAGAAGGGCGTGGGGTACGCCCAGGTCCTGAGGCAGGTTAAAGCCTCAGTGGACCTCAAGGCCCTCGAGATTGAGGGGGGGCTCCGGTGCAAAACAACTCGCACCGGAGCTCGCCTCCTCGAGGTCTCCGGCGCCACCAGCGGCCCCAAAGCCGACGCCCTAGCGGCCAAGCTGAGGGAGTCGCTGGATACCGAAGCCGTCCGCGTCACCAGACCCAACAAATGCGCAGGTTTGCGCATTTCGGGTCTGGATGACGCGGCCACGACGGAGGAAGTCATCTCCGCCGTCGTGGAGGCGGGCGGCTGCCCCCGTGATCAGGTGAGAGCTGGAGAAATCCGCTTCAGCTCCACCGGTCACGGCACGGCAGTCGTCAACTGTCCCGTCGCAGCGGCGCAGAAAATTGCGGACGAACGGAGCCTCCTCGTTGGGGTCTTCCTAAAGGCGCGGGTGCAACTCCTGCAGCCCCGCGAGACCAGGTGCTTCAGGTGCCTGGCCGTGGGGCATGTGGGAGTGCAGTGCACAGCGGGAGACACCGTGGGGGATCGGTGCTTCCGCTGCAGTCAGCCCGGGCACAAGGCCAGTGCTTGTGATGCCCCGCCGCGCTGCTTCAAATGCGTAGCGGAGGGCAAAGCGGCGGAGCACCGGGTGGACAGCAGAACCTGCGCCGCCTCGAGGCCAAAGCCCCGTTCGTCCGCAACGGGTAGCGGGGGTGCCGCTCAAGAGCGGCCACATTCGCGGCGGGATGCGGAGATGGACGTCCATTAATGGACACACCAATCCGCATCCTGCAGGCGAACATAAACCACTGCACCGGTGCTCAGGATCTTCTGTACCAGAGCATCGTGGAGTGGTCTATCAATGTGGTCGTGGTCGCTGAGCCGTACTGGGTCCACCCCGGAAGCCCGGTGGACCTGGACGGCGTAGCGACCGTCTTCGGGGGGTCCGCCGCGGACACCTCGCGCCTTGCACTCATTGCAAGGTGCAGAGGCTGTGTCGCGGCGGACTATGAGGGCTTGGCTGTCGTGGCCGTCTGCTTCTCGCCAAGCCTTGACCAGTACGAGCTTGAGCTAAGGCTCGCTGAACTGGACATCGTTCTCGCTGCGTGCCGTCCTCGTCCTGTCTTGGTCCTGGGAGACTTCAACTCCTGGTCTCAGGCCTGGGGCTCCCGGGAAACCAATGACAAGGGGCGAGTACTGGAGGACTGGGCCAACACCCGTGGTCTAGAGGTCCTCAACCGGGGGAGTGTCGCCACCTGGGAGCGGCGGGGGCTCAGTTCGGTCGTGGATGTCGCATTCGCGACCCCTGCTCTCGCCCGCCGCGTCCAGGGTTGGCGCGTGGTGGAGGAGGAGGAGACGGATTCCGACCATAAGTATATTCGGTTCAACGTCTCCCCTCCAACTAACCTGCCGCCGACAATCGCGAATCCCCCGGATCCACGTTGGGCGCTCAGACGCCTGGATCGGGAGGCTCTCCTGGAGGCATCAATAGTGCAGGCCTGGATTCCGTCACTGGCCAGGCCTGCCGATGTCGACGCAGAGGCGGAATGGTTCAGGAGAGCCATGTCGCATATCTGTGATGCGGCGATGCCTAGGGTTAAGCCCGGCCCGGCAAAGAAACAGGTGTACTGGTGGTCAGCGGAGCTCGCACAGCTGCGAGCAGCGTGCGTGACTGCTCGCCGCCAGTACACCAGGTTACGCCGGAGGCGTCGCCGCCCAGACGATGCGGCAGCCCGAGAGGTGGAGCTGTATGAGGCGTACAAGGGGGCCAAGAGAACCCTCCAGGAAGCCATAAAGCAGGCCAAACGGCGGGCCCGCGAAGAGCTGCTGGAGTCTCTGGAGCAGAACCCATGGGGGCGTCCTTACCTTGCGGTCAGGGGCAAAATCCGCCCAAGGGCGCCCCTACTGACCCAGAGCCTCCAGCCGGAGCGGCTGGAGGGGATACTGGGCTCCTTGTTCCCTGCGAGAGCGGAGGAGCATGTCCCTCCGCATATGGCTCCGCCTCAGGCACCTGACGCTGATAATAGCGAGAGCGATGTGCCCGAAGTCAGGGAGAGTGAACTGGGGGTAGCAGTGCTCCGGCTTAAAGCCCGGAAATGCACTGCCCCCGGACCCGACGGCATTCCAGGCCGAGCATGGGTCCTGGCCCTGGAGGAACTAGGGCTTCGACTGGTGGCGCTCTTTAGCGCATGCCTCGAAAGGGGCCAGTTTCCAAAGGCTTGGAAGACGGGGAAACTGGTCCTTATCCGGAAGGCGGGGCGGCCGGCGGACCAGCCATCCGGTTACCGGCCGATTGTGTTGCTCGACGAGGTGTGCAAGCTCTTTGAGCGGATTATTGCAGAGCGCCTCGTCGAGCATCTCACGAACGTGGGGCCAGATCTGGCGGACAACCAGTTCGGTTTCCGCCGGGGGCGCTCCACCGTGGAAGCGATCATGCGCGTTAGGCGCCTGGCGGAGGAAGTAGTCTCGCGGGGTGGGGTGGTGGTGGCGGTGTCTCTTGACATCGCCAACGCCTTCAACACCCTACCCTGGAGCTGCGTTAGGGAGGCGCTCGCGTATCACGGAGTGCCTCCTTACCTCCGCCGCATTGTCGAGGCATACCTATCCGAGAGGGCCATAGTTTACCCGAGCTGGCTAGGGCCAGGGCGGCGAGAAGTGTCGTGCGGTGTTCCGCAGGGGTCGGTCCTAGGGCCACTCCTGTGGAAAATCGGATACGACTGGGTGCTGCGCGGTACGTTGCTCGAGGGTGTCAGCATAGTGTGCTATGCTGACGACACCCTCGTTATGGCTCGGGGAGCAACGTACCGAAGCGCGGCACTGAAGGCCACGGCAGGGGTTGCTCAAGTCGTGGGTCGAATACGGCGGCTGGGACTTGAGGTGGCTCTCCATAAATCCGAGGCTATGTGTTTTCACGGGCCTCGGAGGGGGCCACCTGCGGGAACCATCATAACCGTAGGGGGCGTAAGCATCGGCATCGAGCCCACGATGAAGTACCTTGGGCTCGTACTCGATAGCCGATGGGACTTCGGACCTCATCTCCGAAGTCTGGTCCCGAAACTGAGGGGGGCTGCGGCCGCGCTATCGCGGCTGATGCCCAACGTTAAGGGACCCAACGCCCCCACTAGGAGACTGTACCTGGGGATCGTGCGAAGCATGGCCCTATACGGGGCCCCCGTATGGGCGGAGACTCTGGCGGCCCGCAACGTGGCTGTTCTTAACAGCCCATTAAAGGCGATGGCAGTCAGAGTCATCAGGGGGTATCGCACGATCTCCATCGAGGCGGCATGTCTCCTAGCTGGGACCCCTCCATGGGACCTGGAAGCGAGAGCCCTTGCGCTGCTGTACCAGTGGCGCAAGGAGGCGCTGGAGCGGGGCCATAGGCCGGAGCCCCGTGAAATCAGGGCTCAGCGGTCCCTGCTCCGCCAGGAACTCATGGAGACATGGAGGGTGCGACTTGAGCACCCAAGGTGGGGGGAATCCACCATTGCGGCGGTGAGACCGATCATGAAGGAGTGGTTGGAGAGGGACCATGGGGACCTCTCCTACCGGATGTGCCAGATGGTTACCGGACACGGGTGTTTCGGTAAGTATCTGTGGCGCATCCACCGGGAGACAACGCCGCAGTGCCAGCACTGCGAGGATCCTGGCGAAGACACGGCGCTCCACACGTTGGTGGAGTGCCCTGCGTGGGCGAGTCAACGCCGGGATCTCGTTGCGGTCCTGGGCGTGGACGTTCTCTCGTTGGAGACCATGGTGAGGGCCGTGGTCTCCGACGGGAGCAAGTGGCACGCCGCCGCCTCTATCTGCGAGCAGGTAATGCGCGCGAAAGAGACGGCGGAGAGGGAGCGGGAAAGAACCCTGCCCCCCGAGTTTCACAGTCTGCGGCGAGGACGCCGCAGACTCATCTACGCCCGGGACTACCGACCTCCATGATCGGGGCCTGAGGACGGCATTTGGCCGACTCGCCGTCCTTACAGAAGCAGGCCGTGGCGGAGGCGTGTCGTGTGTGCCCTACACACGCCTGCCAACTCACCGAAGCGGGATAAAACCCGGCCCCACCAGGCGAGGCCGCGGTGGCGGCCAAAGTCCGCCGGCAACCCTGGAGTTATCCTTTCGAGGGCTTACCCGGGGTGCCCGGCAACGGACACTTGGGAAGGACACCGTGCGGTTTTAGTCGAGACACGACATAACCACCCCCGCTGGCTAGCGGGGGGGTATCCGAAGGGATTTCCGCACGTAAAAAAAAAAAAAAAAAAAAAAGGTAGTCAGGCAATTCAACTAATTATGTTTTCCACAATATATCCAAATTATCCAAATACTGCTTCCGGGCTGTTTGGCCGTGGACTCGGCCTTCCAAGCCAATGGATTCTCTGCCCGAGAGATACGAAGAGCTCTTCATCCGAGGAAATCTTCTCTTACGAACCAGGATGAGGAGAAACCTGCCCCTCTAGGGAAGGCCTTTTTGCCATACATTTATGGTACAACGGATCGTATCGGGACACTGCTAGAAGCTTACAACATTAAGCCTATTTTCAAGCCCACGACGCAGTTACGTAATCTTCACCGTTCAGTCAAGGACCTTCGTGACCCACTATCTTCGGCTGGAGTTTACCGAATCCCCTGCTCGTGTGGCTCGGTATACGTGGGCACTACTCAAAGAAGCGTCAAGACCCGCCTTTCAGAACATGAACGAAATTGCCGCCTCGGCCACTTCGACAAGTCAGCGGTTGCGGAACACACCCAGGAGGATGGTAATCATACCATCAAATTTCAGAACACGAAGGTTCTAGCCACCACTTCACAATTCTTCCCACGGCTATGTCGAGAAGCCATCGAAATATTCAAGCATCCCAATAATTTTAATAGAAAAAACGAAGGTTTTCATCTCCAAAAAGATTGGTATCCAGCACTAAGAGCCGCGCGTCATCACAATTCAAACATGACGAAGCCGCCACCATCCCCGGTATCCCCCTTGCTTAGCCCCGACCAATCAGTATCGAACGCATCGGTTGCGCAGCTCTCAACCAATCAGGAGCGATCACGTTGTTTAGCCCCTCCCATTGCACCTATACATACGCCAGTGACTCGGGCCTTTACATCAGTCGCACTGAGTTCGCCGCCGAGGAAGGTTCTCCGCACTCGACGGCGTCCCGACGTTAACCACTGAAGATGTCGACCGCAGTGATCGACGAAACGTCTGGAACACAAGTTTCCGATGGACCACGGCCAAACAGCCCGGAAGCAGTATATTCTACATGCAACGCCGGCCGTGAAAGCCTTAAGATTTATATCCAAATACTGTAAAGTAACTACATATTCATTCAATTCCAATCCATGAAAATGTTATGAAGTGAATTCTGCTCAGAAAATCATATTAATCTTTACAATTATGAATTTATTTGGCTATTTGTGTGGCGTGGCGGTAGGGCGTTTTTTTTATACTACTAAGGTGGCAAACAAGCACACGGCCCACCTGATGGGAAGCGGTTACCGCGGCCTATGGACGTGTGCCACACCAGTGGCGTAACACTCGCGCTGCCGACCCTTTAAAGGAAAGGGGATGGGAAAGGAGTTTAGGCTCCGACAGTCTCACTCACCAAACGGAACGCAACAGTTCAAATACTGTTACTTGGCGTCGATATTCTGTGAGAGGGTGGTGCTTCCCCGGTCGAGTCGGCCCATTAATGCAACAGCCAAAATGACTGTCGCTTGACTCTACCACCTACGAGACGTTTGACAGGTACGTCAGAAGTCGCGGGTTCGTTTCCCGCTCAGAGCAAATGAATTTATATAACATTTGTAAAAAGTCTGTTTATCTTCATTCTAGAACTCAAACTACAAGCTATGTTCAGTTTGAGGTCTAGATGGCGCTGCTTACTTTTATTTTCTTTATTAATTAATAAAACATATAACCAAGAATCTCCTCACAATAAGTGTCGAGGTGTACTGCCTTGTGCATCAAGCCCTTTACCCAACTGCCTAGCGGGAGCCTCTTGGGAATCAGTCCGTGCTTATTATTTTGATGCTAAATTGTTTTGTAAGTTTGTTGCAATCCGCTTCATCCATTCCATAGTTTAAATATTTTTCGTATTATTATCATAGATATATACGACGAAGACCGTCTCAGCTGCGGTTCAGCACCTGGTTACCGTTACAATGTGTATCTTGCCGCTATAACATTTCTGGCCGTCATGCTAACTTTATTATACACGATACACTACTGGCTTACGCGATACATACCCAAGGTCTCGGAGGCGTTTTTCATTTACACGGATGCTGCGGAAAATGTGTAAGTAGAATGTAATCCAGATAGAGGTATATGGGGCCGTCTCCTTCTGCGAGCAGGTAACGCGAATGAGGTTGCGGAGAGGGAGCGGTAGAGAACTTTGCTCCCCAAGTTCCGCAGCCTGCGGCGTGTCTACGCCCAGGACTACCAACCTCCACGATCGCCATGATCGGGGCCTGAGGACTCGCCGTCTTTACAAAAGCAGGCCAAGATGGAGACATGTCGTGTGTATCCTACATATGCCTTCCAACTCACCGAAGCAGTACAAATCCGACTCCAAAGGCGAGGCTGCGATGGCGGCCAAACTCCGCCGGTAACGCTGGGGTTATCGTTTTGAGGGCGCACCTGGGTGCCCGGCAATGGACACTTGGAAGGACACCATGTGGTTTTAGTCGGTTCAATTACGACACACCCACCTCATCGTTGGCACCGATGGGGTGAAGCCCGTGGGGGTTTCCACACGTAAAAAAAGAAGAAAAACAAATAATGGTAAGCGGACACCAAGATGCAAGCTGATATAACCGGTGGTAAACTTAAATCCTAATTTAAGTTTACTACAAAATATGTCCTATTGTATTAATTTAAACGTGTAACATATCTCCAATATTGTGTAATGATATGTGTTCCGTTGATTTTCAGTTTATACTTAGACACAATTATGAAATCACCACATGATATAGGAGTAGGAAAAGATTTCTTACGTGGAGCTCAAGAGCTTTTTGGCTACGGAGATATAACTTTAAAGGAAAATGTTTGCAAAAGATTTATGAATAGATGTCTGAAGTTTTTAAGACACAAAAAGGTTGCAGAAGAAGTAGTTACTGCAGATTTAGATCAACTGTACTCAGAAAGAATATCTCCTTTTGCGCCATTGGAAATAACTCAAATGACAGGTTTTGTGCACTATGCCACAGATGCAGCTATTCAAACTGATTCACAAGAGGAAATGACAATCTTCTCTACTAATTACAGTAAAGATGAAGACTTTAGTTTAGAAAACTTCCTAACTACGTCCATGGAATCTGCAGAAGTAGGGCAGGCTAATTCAGATTCGACTCAACCTTCCGATGAGTTAAATATGTTACAATTCTTAAGAAAACTAAGAGCGAGATCTATTTCTGAGCAACACAGTGAAATAAATAATAGTTTTAATGAATTACCATACAAGTCCCAATTATCATCATTTAAATCCTCAAGCAAAGAAAAAGGGATGTGTACCATAGAAAAGAAAGTAGCTGTGGAAACGGTCATAATTGAACAACATCAAGTTAGTAAACCAGTGGTAAAACAGTTGAGGTTTCAAGATGAAGCAATTATTATCCCGAATGAAGATGATGACCTAGATGATACTGTTGAGAGCCCTCGGTTTAACACACGGAGGAGCATTATCTTTGGAGCTAGTAAAATATTTCATATGCAAGAACAGGATGGTAGAACCAATGAATCTGAGGAACAAATTACAGGTACGGGTAGAGAGATAAAATCATATTTTAATTGGGGAAGTGGCAAAGAAAAAAAGAAAAAGAAGCCTAAAAAGAAGTAGCTTGGATTGAACACGATACATGAATTAGATTATAATTTTCTTATTTCTAGTTATTATTCTTAGAAGAAGAGGTTAGAGAAAGAGTAAGACAGCAGTGATTTATATGAGTGCAACGTTTTCATGATTTTTTGAACTTTACTGAGGTACGGAGGTGTATTTGTTCCTTATATTATGTAATTATATAATTATACGTGTTCATTATTTTAACAATTATAATGAATAATTATATGTATTTTTATTTATGAGTGACGCTTATATCGCAAGACGGCCGTCACAGCGGCGGCGTCTGCCTCTCGCGCCGCTATTTCCTAATTAAGACCAATTGAGCACCGGATAGAACACGTGCCAAAATGTATGATGTCTTTTTAATGGCACATTGTCATCGTATACCTATATATATTATATATACCTATATTTGCTGATATTCTATTGTTTGTACTTAGCATATGACATAATTAGAATTGATACCAATTATGTCCAAAGCAGAGCGCCAAAACCTACCTATCTATTCTTGTTGAGCCACGTTTATTATGTGCTGTATCACTGATAGACACGAACTCTACTCGTATAAGAAGGGTTAGGTTATGGTATAGAGTGGGTACACAGTCTTCACAAACCTTCGGTAATATTATGATGAACTCTTTGGTATACTTATGGAAGAGTACAAGGAAAAGAAAATAATATTTGACGCTCGATTTACATTGAGAATACGAGTATAATATTCTTTTCCGAGGTTTGATATCTACAAGCAAGTTGCCTCACGGCATTTCCAAGTTTACCTACACAACAGAGTAATTAATATGCTACGTACCTTTTTTCTTCGTTCGGTTTTTTTTTATACCACTAAGGTGGCAGACAAGCACACGGCCCAC
This sequence comes from Cybosia mesomella, assembly GCA_946251805.1. Lineage (NCBI taxonomy): Eukaryota > Metazoa > Arthropoda > Insecta > Lepidoptera > Erebidae > Cybosia > Cybosia mesomella. The sequence goes on along the minus strand of OX276390.1, from coordinate 17,595,855 downwards.
CTAATGGGAAGCGGTTACCGCGGCCTATGGACGTGTGCAACACCAGTGGCGTCACACTCGCCCCTCCGACCCTGTAAAGGAAAGGGGATGGGAAAGGAGTTTGGGAGGGGATGGGAAAGGTGTTTGGGAGGGGATGGGAAAGGAGTTTGGGCTCCGGCACTCTCATTCACCAAACGGAACGCAACAGTTCAAATACTGTTACTTGGCGTCGATATTCTGTGAGAGGGTGGTGCTTCCCCGGTCGAGTCGGCCCATTCATGCAACGGTCAAAATGACTGTTGCTTGACTCTACCACTTAGATTAGGGGGGTACGGATACCCCCCACCGGGCGGCGTGGTGGTTATGTCGGGCTTGAACCGACTAAAACCGCACTCCGTCTCGGGTCTTCAGACGCCGGGGTGTAAGGTTGCCCATAGAGCATATCCCTCGCACCTCGAATATGCTACGTACCTTTTTTTTCGTGCGGAAATCCCTTCGTATACCCCCCCGCCGGCCAGCGGGGGCGGTTATGTCGTACTTGAACTGACTAAAATCGCACGCCGTCTAGGGTCTACAGACGCCGGAGTGTAAGGTTGTCCATAGAGCATATCCCTCGCACAATATGCTACGTACCTACACACAACATGGATGTTGGAGGTTCGTGAACGCTGATGATGCTGGAACCTGATTTCAGTATTATTTAAAGTTACTATGTTCAGCTAGCTAGCTAAATTATTATTATATGGTTATACATGTGATACACCCAAGATACACCTAATATACATAGTATTCAGCGATTTAAAAATTTCAGATCACGTCTCGCTTATTACCACGAGTTATCAAAACGGACACAATTTTTGAGAGCACCACTGATAATACAATCATGTAGGCAAAGAGCTATCGTTTGTATAAGGCGTAGGAATAAATAAAATGATAATAACAAAATGTAGACTAGTACATTCGCAAGCTACATTAACCAAAATAAGATTTATGTAATGTTTGTACCTATATTACAAACAAATGTCTCCTTTATAATGCAAAGCTAAATAGATCTACCTTTTTTTTTTTTTTTTTTTTTTTTTTATCGTGCGGAAATCCCTTCGGATACCCCCCCGCCGGCCAGCGGGGGCGGTTATGTCGGGCTTGCACCGACTAAAACCGCACGCCGTCTCGGGTCTTCAGACGCCGGGGTGTAAGGTTACCCATAGAGCATATCCCTCGCACCCCGGCTGACCCTAGGCCATCTCACCACTAACAGCATCGCTCATCCTGTCTCCTCTGAAAGCAGAGGAGTACGGAGAGCGATGTGTTCCCGCCACGTTGGGTATTGGCCGACGATCAATGCCAACCCTATGAAGGGGTGAAGGGGAAGCCATTGACCGCCGCCCAGGGTGTACCGGCCGCTCCGATTCCGTTCCCCCCGGACTGCAGCGGGATCGGAATCGGAGCGACACTCGAGGAGGTTACCCAACACACACCCCTAAATAGATCTACCTAGTAAATGATAATAATGAAGTTCTGAGGATGTCTAAGCAAGCATAAACAGCATACATCTGGGATGCTGTTGTTAGAACTTCTTTGCTATTAAGAGGAACAACTACAGGTCATGATACATAATACAAAACATTCAATGTACAGGATACTGTAGTAACAAACGAATGGCCAGTTTATTGGGCAATGAAATTTATCTTAGAGCTTTTATGTCAGCTCCAAAAAAGATAGATGTAAAAGTGTCAGGCTAGAAGCGGGAGTCGAGAGACGGTGCACGAGGTCATTTCAATTGAAGTCAATTAAAGCAATTTAGTCCAATTGAGCGCGCGGCAGATTCTGCGTCGCGCTGCCGTCGCCAGAGAGATTTTATGTGAAGCGCCTACACGCCCGCACTGCGGCGCGCCGTCCGCCCGCGCCTGCCTTCGTCACGTGACTCACTTGTGGGTACATCCATCATAAACAATATGTATGCTATGCTTACTTCTTATGTAAATAGTTTGTGTACACGTAATGTACGTTCGGGAAATTAATTGATAGATTACATTTGAGATGAGTTGCGTCTCGTCTTCGTCTAGATTTGAATAAGCTCATTTATTAAATTCGTTTGGGGTAATCTTCGGGACCACTACATTTAATAGATAAAATTCTTTCGCCACTTGAAGGTACACTATCCTCGATGGATATAAGCTATACCTCCCTATATTATGTCTAAATTATGATGGCTTGAGTAAAAAAAAAACATATTAGTTAGTTCATATTTCTGTTTATTTAAAAAGAGGTAGGCATAGTCGGTCCTACGACTGAGAGGTTCGACGACCGAACGTCGTGAACCCACTCCTAAAACAAGCAATTTAGCTTAGCTGAAGGGTTTAGGGAGAATACTATTAATTTCGGTTAATAATGTATATTCTTTAAAAAAACCCACTGCATTGTAAATTGTAACTGAGTATTTCCTAATTGACAATACTAACAACTTGTTACCCGACCCGGGATACGAATCCAGGACCACACGATAAAAGAAACAAACATTCTATACTAGAATATCTATTTCTTTTTATTTACACTAAAGTCAACCCTCTTTTTTTTTTTTTTTACGTGCGGAAATCCCTTCGGATATCCCCCCGCTGGCCAGCGGGGGTGGTTATGTCGTGTCTCGACTAAAACCGCACGGTGTCCTCCCCAAGTGTCCGTTGCCGGGCACCCCGGGTAAGCCCTCGAAAGGATAACCCCAGGGTTGCCGGCGGACTTTGGCCGCCACCGCGGTCTCGCCTGGTGGGGTCGGGTTTTATCCCGCTTCGGTGAGTTGGCAGGCGTGTGTAGGGCACACACGACACGCCTCCGCCACGGCCTGCTTCTGTAAGGACGGCGAGTCGGCCAACTGCCGTCCTCAGGCCCCGATCATGGAGGTCGGTAGTCCCGGGCGTAGATGAGTCTGCGGCGTCCTCGCCGCAGACTGCGAAACTCGGGGGGCAGGGTTCTTTCCCGCTCCCTCTCCGCCGTCTCTTTCGCGCGCATTACCTGCTCGCAGAAAGAGGCGGCGGCGTGCCACTTGCTCCCGTCGGAGACCACGGCCCTCACCATGGTCTCCAACGAGAGAACGTCCACGCCCAGGACCGCAACGAGATTCCGGCGTTGACTCGCCCACGCAGGGCACTCCACCAACGTGTGGAGCGCCGTGTCTTCGCCAGGATCCTCGCAGTGCTGGCACTGCGGCGTTGTCTCCCGGTGGATGCGCCACAGATACTTACCGAAACACCCGTGTCCGGTAACCATCTGGCACATCCGGTAGGAGAGGTCCCCATGGTCCCTCTCCAACCACTCCTTCATGATCGGTCTCACCGCCGCAATGGTGGATTCCCCCCACCTTTGGTGCTCAAGTCGCACCCTCCATGTCTCCATGAGTTCCTGGCGGAGCAGGGACCGCTGAGCCCTGATTTCTCGGGGCTCCGGCCTATGGCCCCGCTCCAGCGCCTCCTTGCGCCACTGGTACAGCAGCGCAAGGGCTCTCGCTTCCAGGTCCCATGGAGGGGTCCCAGCTAGGAGACATGCCGCCTCGACGGAGATCGTGCGATACCCCCTGATGACTCTGACGGCCATCGCCTTTAACGGACTGTTAAGAACAGCCACGTTGCGGGCCGCCAGAGTCTCCGCCCATACGGGGGCCCCGTATAGGGCCATGCTTCGCACGATCCCCAGGTACAGTCTCCTAGTGGGGGCGTTGGGTCCCTTAACGTTGGGCATCAGCCGCGATAGCGCGGCCGCAGCCCCCCTCAGTTTCGGGACCAGACTTCGGAGATGAGGTCTGAAGTCCCATCGGCTATCGAGTACGAGCCCAAGGTACTTCATCGTGGGCTCGATGCCGATGCTTACGCCCCCTACGGTTATGCTGGTTCCCGCAGGTGCCCCCCTCCGAGGCCCGTGAAAACACATAGCCTTGGATTTGTGGAGAACCACCTCGAGTCCCAGCCGCCGTATTCGACCCACGACTTGAGCAACCCCTGCCGTGGCCTTCAGTGCCGCGCTTCGGTACGTTGCTCCCCGCGCCATAACGAGGGTGTCGTCAGCATAGCACACTATGCTGACACCCTCGAGCAACGTACCGCGCAGCACCCAGTCGTATCCGATGTTCCACAGGAGTGGCCCTAGGACCGACCCCTGCGGAACACCGCACGACACTTCTCGCCGCCCTGGCCCTAGCCAGCTCGGGTAAACTATGGCCCTCTCGGATAGGTATGCCTCGACAATGCGACGGAGGTAAGGAGGCACTCCGTGATACGCGAGCGCCTCCCTAACGCAGCTCCAGGGTAGGGTGTTGAAGGCGTTGGCGATGTCGAGAGACACCGCCACCACCACCCCACCCCGCGAGACTACTTCCTCCGCCAGGCGCCTAACGCGCATGATCGCTTCCACGGTGAAGTCAACCCTCTTGGTTTAGTTCGTTTGCAATTTGATGTTTTTCATCAGCATATTATATCTGTATGCTCAATAATCATTTTCACCACGTAGTTGAATTTCAATTACTTACTGTTCCTGAAATATTTATTTTTATGAGAAAGAGAGAGAGACAGAGCGTGGTAAAGAGTTGTTTCATGTTAATTTGGTAAATATCTAATAGTAGAATTTTGGGAATAAAGACTCCCCGTGACCATGGCTGCTAAAAAGCAATCGAAACGTCGGGATCAATGTAAAATATAAAATAACATCAAATAAATCGCGATAGAATCCGTTAAAAATAGTTTTATTTCAATATGTGATATTCGCGTAAACTTCCGACAATATCAAATAAAGACTCTTTTCGCGTTCGACTGCTACATATGGAGGTCGTGGGTTCGATTTCCGCTCACTGTAAATATTAGTATGCCTGAATTTGCATTGATCTGGGTGGTTATATGTATAATAAGAATGTATTTGCAAAAGAAAATGTATAAATGACTAATAAACTATAAAACGGGGGGAGAAGGGCCCTATCATGAAAGGTACACATCTGAAACTTCTGGCCTGCATGTAGCACGAAACAAGCAGGAAGAACGTAGCATTTAGCTACCATGAAGTTACTTTGGACTTCTTCCGGTAGGGTTTAAGCCGAACGAAGTGTCACGCCCCGTCTTTCGATTGCAGGATTAATGCGTTTCATGGTACCAAGTGTACCAACCGCCATAAACTTCGGTTGTACGTTACATGGTTGAGGCAACGTATACCCGAACTTGCGGACAATACAATACCCAAGCAAAAGAGCTCAATACCGAACTGTGTAGTAATACTTACACATATATTACAATTAACTCATAGTCGAAACTAACTTTTATTTAGCTTAAAACATTCGTTGTTATCAAAAGAGGTCAATTGGGAGTCGGACTTGCACACGAAGGGTTCCATACCATCGCACAGAATAGACCACTATATACCTACTATTTAACTATGTTAAAAATATATATGTGAAAATTAAAAAAAAAACAAGAGCATATGATTTTTTTAATTTGATTAATTTTTGTTAAAGCGGCATTCATTTAAGCTGTTTGACAATTGCGTTTCTGAGATGCAGCCCGCTGGTAGACGCACATTCACCGGAGTTCAGTAATAATAAGTTAAAATGAGTAATATGTGCGTTTGTGCTATATGAACGTAAAAATTAAGTAAAATAAATTAATAAAGTAAACATAGCTTAACTAGCTAGTATTATGAGTTTTAGAATGCAGATAAATATATATAATCAGATTTTTTTAGGGAAAAAAAACCGTACTAATATTACAAATGTGAAAGTTTGTGAAGATGTTTGTATGTTTGGATGTTTATTACTTAATGACGCTCTAAGAGCTGAATGGATCTGGCTTCGGTTCAGGGACAGATTATAGTCTGGAATAACACTTAGGCTAATTCTTATCCCTGGAATAGGTTCCCATGGGCAGAGGGAACGGGAACAGAATTCCATGCGGGTGAAGCCGTGGACAACAGCTAGTAGATAATATTTACAAAAAATCAGTCAAGTGCGAGTCGGGCTCGCACGCTGAGGGTTCCGTACGAAACCGGATTGAGGGAAGTTACTGTTGTGTCTAAATATGCTGCTGCATAAATGACCGTAAATTTTGTGATGCTGATAGTGTTGACATAGAAGTTTAAAATACAGCTTCAAAGGGTTGCAGATTTGCATATTTGATATTCATTTCAACTTGATGCCTTCATGCATTCCTGAAAAAAAAGACTTGACAGACAGATATACACATAGTTTTTTAATGATGCGGTATATTTACGGTTTTCAGACTTTTCCATTAACTTGAGCTATAAGACCTCGCTTCTTGCTAATTTTTTTTTTTTTTATGGATAATAGGCTCACGTTTGACCTCTATCTCACCTGATCGTAAGTGATGATGTGGTCAGACTCAGGCAGGCAATTCCACTCCTTTGCTGTACGCATAATAAATGTGTCGCCGAAACGTTTCGTGCGTATGAGTGGAATATCCACCATGTAGCTGTGGTGCGTCGCTGTGCGTCTGGTCGTTCGTTGGTGGAAAGGGCTTGGAGGTATCAAGTTGTGCAATTCCAGAGCACACTCTCCGAAATGCATCCGGTAAAAAACCAATAGGCCTGCAACTTTGCGTCGATGTTCAAGGCTCTGAAGCCTTTTCTCGACGAATGCATCGTTATTGATGAGCCTCTTGGCCCATCTCTCTATTGTCTCAAGCGCTTCCAGGTGGTATTTAGCTGAGCCATCACACAGGTACGAGCAGTACTCCATACAGGATCGAACCTGCGCTTGGTACAAGTTGAGCAACTGTTCCGGTGTGAAGTACTGTCGCACCTTCGACAGAATACCCAGCTTTTTAGCAGCCACTTGAGCTTTAGCCTCAATGTAAGACCCAAAATTGAGGGTGGACGTCAGGGTAACGCCAAGAAGCTCGAGGCGGTCGGTTATCGGCACGGGTGCATTTCGGAATGTGAGGTTTGGTTGAAATTGACTTCGCTTGGCAGAGAAGAGACACGCCTGGGTCTTGGTAGCGTTGAACTTGACCAAGTTAGCATCACCCCAATCGGAGACCGCCTTCAAGGACAAATTCAAACGCTCAACCATAGCCTCTCGGAGAGATCGGATCTGTCCCACACTGGATCGGGGGTTGGACTCGTAACTCTCGACTACTGTGCTGTCGTCTGCGTACCCACAAGTACCGGGCTTGAGCAGGTCGTTAATGTGCCGCAAGAATAATGTAGCCGAGAGTACCGACCCCTTTTTTTTTTTTTTTTTTTTTTTTATCGTGCGGAAATCCCTTCGGATACCCCCCCGCGTGCCAGCGGGGGCGGTTATGTCGGGCTTGAACCGACTAAAACCGCACGCCGTCTCGGGTCTACAGACGCCGGAGTGTAAGGTTGCCCATAGAGCATATCCCTCGCACCCCGACTGACCCTGGGCCATCTCCGGTTTCGAGATGGCCCCCTCGGGTTTGGGAACCACGGTGTCCCCGTCTTGCCGTCTTTGCGTTTGGGGGAGGGGCGCTAGTCGCCCCACCGTCCCGGCCTGCTTCTGCTGGGGTGACAGGTGGCCTCACCCGCCACCCCCAGGCCTGCGCTCATGGAGGACGGAGGTCGTTAAGCGACCTCCGGCGCCTGAGTTGCCTAGAGTACCGACCCCTGAGGGACCCCAGCGTTGATCGCTAATCGGTCAGATGTGCAGCCGTCAACGACCACCCGGATAGACCGATTTCTCAGGAAGTCAGTGATCCAGACACATAAGCCAGCGGGAAGGCCGACGATACGGAAGCTTGCCAAATAGGCTATCGTGCCAGACCCTGTCAAAAGCCGTCGAGATCTCGAGAGAAACGGCAAGTGCCTCTCCGTGCCTCTCGATGGCCTCACTCCAAATGTAGGTGGCATACACAAGAAGGTCCCCAGTGGAACGGTTTTGGCGAAAGAAATATTGCCGATCACTGAGGAGATCGTTCATTTCGAGGTATGCCGACAGCTTTTTGTTCAGTACACGTTCCATAGTCTTACAGAGTATGGACGTTACGGAAATTGGTCTGTAATTGACAGGGTCCGCCCGACTGACCTTTTTGGGCACAGGTTGCACGTTGGCTTCCTTCCAAGCCTTCGGCACTTGACCGGTCTCATATGAGAGACGAAACAGGCGTGACAAAATAGGAGACAACTCAGGTGCTCAAGTCCTGAGCACTATTGCTGGTATCCCATCGGGTCCACTGGCCTTATTCACGTCTAGATTATTTAGCACCCTACGTACATCCCTCTGTCGGATGCTGATATCTGCCATGCGCGTCCCACATCCGACAGGAGGGATAGGAGGAGCAGGAGGCTTCGTCGTTCCGGCATCTAGACGCGAAGACTCCGTAAAAAGTGAAGCAAATTAATTTTGCCTTTTCCTCAGCGGAGTGGGCCAGTGTCCCGTCAGGCTTCCGCAGTGGAGGCAGTGAGGGGCAGCAAAAGTTGAAATCAACCGACTTTGCTAGGGTCCAAAACGCTGTACTGCCCTCTGGATACTTCCTGATGATGCTAGCTCAACGGGAAGTACCTGCCCTATAGGTTCTCAAAACCCTTGCATTTGGGTATATTTGCTCCAGAAACGGCTATCCCTTTTGATTTTTTCACAGACCTGAGTGTTTGTATGAGGTGCAACTTGGTGCCTCCACGTATTCCTGAGAAAAAGATCTTGATAGACAGACGGACAACGAAGTGATCCTATAAGGGATCCGTTTTTCTCTATTCAGGTACGGAGCCATAGGGGTGCGACTGGTTGGATCACCTCCAAGTTTGGTGCACCCTGGGCAACGTGGGCGACGACGCATCATTGATTGCTCCTCTGGAGTAGCTGGCGTCAACGTCAACGGCCAAGAGTCTGACCAACCGGCCCTTTTCAGGGCCAGCTTACCCCATTGCACGAGGGGGTCGGGGTATGGCGGGCCTGTAAGGCCCGCGGGGGGGGTCGCTCCAGGTACCCCTCTGCTGTTATCGGAGGGGACACTGCGATTGGCCCAGGGTCAGTCGGAGTGCGAGGGATATGCTCTATGGGTAACCTTACACTCCGGCGTCTGTAGACCCGAGACGGCGTGCGGTTTTAGTTGGTTCAAGCACGACATAACCGCCCCTGCTGGCCGGCGGGGGGGTATTCGAAGGGAACATTTTTTAGAAAAAAAAAAAAGGTACGGAGCCATAAAAAAAATCAAGAACTTACCTAATACGAGTAGGGGTCTAAACTGCAGAAGAAAAATACTTTGACCTATTCAGAACTTAACGCCGACGTAGTCACGATTAGCAGCTAGTGATATCTAGATATTGTAGACATTGAAATAAAACATATAAAATATTCCACGACATTCTACACTGCGCTATCTAGACCCAAAGTAACTAACAAAGTTTAACTAGCTTGTGTTATGGGTTCCAGAATGCGGATAAACATACTTATATACTTTTTTTTGTAAATACATACGTATGACGTAGTCACGAGTAGCAGCTAGTGATATCTAGATATTGTAGACATTGAAATAAAACATATAAAATATTCCACGACATTCTACACGGCGCTATCTAGACCCAAAGTAACTAACAAAGTTTAACTAGCTTGTGTTATGGGTTCCAGAATGCGGATAAACATACTTATATACTTTTTTTTGTAAATACATACATATTATACATAGAAACATAACATAACATAACTTCACGCCTGTATCCCCGAAGGGGTCGGCAGAGGTGTATTACACACCCACGATTCGCCAGTTATGTTTAGGTCCCAATGTAATAGGGGGCGAGCCTATTGCCATCTACCGGGCACATTATTAAGCGAGCGATAATTAACATTAATTAATGCACACATTACTACGAAAAGTCAGAGGTGTGTGCCCGGGGCGACTGGGGATCGAACTCGAGACCTCGTCTCAGCAGTCCGTTACGTACGCCACTGGGCTATCGTTGCTCACCCACACAAAGACCCAGACTAATGCAAATAGACATATTCATATTCATTCATTCCCGCACCCCCTGTCGTAGCAGTCGAATGCACTACCGCTGCGCTACAGAGGCCGTCAAATAATAAAATATAGTGTAGATTTAAAAATAACGTATTTTAAACTGCGCAATCTATACATAAATTCATCCAATGTATTATTTTTCAATTTACTACTTTATTAGTTTTTAAATATTTTTAGAATCTAGTTTTTTTTTTCTTTTCAAGGAAGACGACCACACCAGAGAAATTTGCCTACTGTGTCACCGGGGACTTCCCGAACATATAAATCAATGTCTTTGACAGGGGCTCTACCTACTTCATTGCGAATCTAACAACATGTAAATAAAACAATTAAAGCACTTTTTGCTATTCAGTCATAAGAGTGAGGTAGTCATAATGCAACCTTGACTGAATAGAGATCATTTTGTTTTATTTTAACAGTACATACTCGTATGGTCGCCCTCTTTTTGTAACTTCTTTTTTGGGGGTACGCTAATTCTGGAAAGTTGTAGATCGATACATTATAGTCTGCCAACCTCACCTGCAAGCCGGTGCACTGGCGCGGGGTTTCCTCTCGGGGTTGGGAGCCCAGACGGCAGTCACACCGACAAATTGTCACGTCACAGAAATTCGCCTCGGCAATAGGTGACAAGTGCGCCGATGCTCAAAACGAACTTGTTCAGCACTGCTGGGACAAGATTCAGACAGCTGTTCCTAGAGCCATGAAGGCGGTGCTTGCCATGTCCAAGATTGAACGCAAGTGTGATAAAGACACTTGGTGGTGGAACGACACAGTCCAGAAGTAGACGAGGGTGAAGAAAGCCCTCTTTAAAAAGTGACAAGCGACCAAATCTCCTGAAGATCATGACGCGTACAGAGCTGCAAAGCGCACCTCTAAGAGAGCTGTAGTCCGAGCCAGACGAGATCACTTATGACTTCTCTCTGATCGTCTGGGGGACGGCAGCTGATATACAAGTTGGCGCGTTTCAGGGTCAAAGCGGCACATATTTCCAAGTGCCGCTCTGTTAAAGACCCTGGCGGTAATCTGTTATACGAGGAAGTCGCGGTGAAGGAGAGATGGCGCTCATACTTCCACGAGGAAAGAGGTGCGCCCACCGAATCGCTCTCCGAATCAAGGACTAGTGCCACCGGTAACGCCTGTAGAAACTGCTCTTTTTTATAAAAAAAATATATAAATATTCTACGACATTCTACACAGCGCTTTCTAGACCCAATGTAAGCATAGTTTAACTAGCTTGTGTTATGGGTTCCAGAATGCGGATAAACATACTTATATACTTTTTTTTTGTAAATACATATATATTATACATAGAAACACCCAGACCAATGCAAATAGACATATTCATGCATACAAATATTTGCACTGAGCGGGAATCGAACCCGCGCTGTCGCGGCAGTACATGTCGTAGCAGTCGAACGCACTACCGCTACGCCACAGAGGCCGTCACTGCCGCATTCGTGATTCGCCGCATGAAGAATCGGAAAGCTGTCGGACCCGATAAAGTCCCCATCGACGCCTGGTAGGCGATGGGACCCCGTGGTGTGGGCATTCTTACAAACCTTTGTGACAGTGTACTCCTCACCGGTAAGATCCCAAGCCAATGGAGGCTGAGTATCATTAGTCCAGTCTTCAAAGGTAAGAATCGGTACAGGAGTGCGGGGGCTACTGCGGTATAAAGGTCCCACAACATGAGGCTATTCGAGAGGATAATTGACTCCCGGATCCAACAGTAGTCGAAACTTTCGGAGTGTTAATATGGGTTTCGCCCCGGACACGGAGCCATGGATCCGGTCTTTGCCCCTTGAAGAAATATAGGACGAAGATTACGCCACTGCACTGCTTGTATTTAGACAAAAAAAAAATGTAAAGGTAGTTTTTTGCCAAAATTCTTAAAAAAAACAGTTTTTGTTTCAAAGTTCCAAGTTCCGAAATATCCTTTGGGGGCACTGCCCCCGCCTGCACCCACAAAGAAAGCCCTGCATATAGTTATATATATGCAGAATTCCTTTTTTATTTTTACTAGCTGACCCGGCAATCTTCGTTCCGTTTTAGAATCAAGTTATGTTGCTTACCCTGTCAGCTGAATTTATTTCGTGAATGTCTACTTGCACCGCGGCGTTCGACGAACACAGTTTTCTGCATTCATTTATTTCATATATTTTCCAGGGCAAACGTGTGACGTTTGTCACCTAATAATAATTATTAATAGGCCAAATTTGATTTTTCCCAGTAATATAGACATCAATGTCTTTCTTAGTCATTTGTTATCGTCATTTATGCTTTTACATATGCAGTCATAAGATTTTGGGTATACAAAAAACCCCCAAAATAAACCTGTAGTTTCAACTATGTACTACAATAGTTTTAGTGCTACTAGCGCTATAAATATCCGCCTGTTTCAGTTTCTTCACCACCTCACAAAAGACAGAAAACCTACATAATAGGTAGGTAACACAAGTTATTAAAGTACTAGTACTTAATACAATATTTGATAAAAAAGTTTAAATACAGCACAGCCTATTTCACAGGATCAAATATTTTTATATCAAGGAGCTTTTAACAATCACTACATAGTATAAAACAAAGTCGCTTTCTCTGTCCCTATATACCTATGTATGCTTAAATCTTTAAAACTACGCAACGGATTTTGATGAGGTTTTTTTTGATAGATAGAGTGTTTGAAGAGGAAGGTTTATATGTATAATAACATCCATTGCACCCGTGCGAAGCCGAGGCGGGTCGCTAGTTTAAATATAAATAAAATAATCATATTTATAGATACTTACTAATATATCATATATATATATAATCATTTACTGACTATTTACCATAATCTATACATATAATAAATAAGTTCGATCCCCAGTCGTCCCGGGCACAATCTGACTTTTCGTAGTTATGTATGTATTAAAAAATGTAATTATCGCTCGCTTAGTAATGTGCCCGGTAGATGGCAATAGGCTCGTACCATATTACATTGGGACCTAAACATAACTGGCGGATAGTGGGTATGTAATACACCTCTGCCAACCCCTTCGGGGATACAGGATACAGGATTATTGATCATTCCTTTATTATTACAAAGCTAAAATATGGAATCTCGAAACTACAGTCTACTTTTTTTTTTTTTTTTTCGTGCGGAAATCCCTTCGGATACCCCCCCGCCGGGCAGCGGGGGCGGTTATGTCGGGCTTGCACCGACTAAAACCGCACGCCGTCTCGGGTCTTAAGACGCCGGGGTGTAAGGTTACCCATAGAGCATATCCCTCGCACCCCGACTGACCCTGGGCCATCTCCGGTTTCGAGATGGCCCCTTACTTGCTCTCCACTGTGCCATCTGCTTAATCAGAGGGACACGTGGAAAGCTTCCGAACAGCCCTCAACAGGGCCGTCCCCGCCTCGGTCGGAGTTGGCCGTAGGCGGCAGCGTCTCTCCCACCCTAGGAGAGAGGCGCTGCCGTCTCCGTTGCCCAGGGTGCACCGCGTGGAGGTCCCTAACCAAGCACCCCTGGAGGTCCCCAACCAAGCACCCCTACTACAGAGTTACCTATGTGTAAAAGATAGTTGATTAGAGACTCAACCTTTAATAATAAATTTCATCACGCTATTATATTAGGGGTAGAATTAATTTCAATATTACCTACATATAAACCTCTATTTCTTCATGATAAATTATCGAAAATATAACGATGAAAAGGTAACCTAATACATGTTGGTTTCAAAACTGCAGAAATACCTGAAGTACACATACCTTCATCTATTCCGAATTTAAAGCGGATGAAGTCGTGGGCATCAGATAGTATTTCTATATAAAGCTGGGTTGATGGAGAGAAGATTTGTAACAATGAATTTATTTTACATCAGTCGATTTCAGAAGACAACTACTTGTAGCATCAGAAATGATCAAAAGCTGATTGCAAATTGATTTAAACGTTGTTCTAAAAATTTAGTTATCTGAGTAGAAATCGAATATAATACTTACGCAATTAACTGATCTAAACTTAACTTTATTCTGACAAAATATAATCTAAAATTACAGACTATTAAGTATTAGTCTAAAGCCTGAACCTACGACTTGTACAATCCTTTAGTTAGTTAGTTTATTTTAAATAGAGCGGTATTTTATGAATGTGCTTAAATCCCACACGAATTTTCAAATTGATCGGAACATTTTCGACAGAGTAGGTACTTCATAAAACTTGTAAGTATACTATTGTCTGTAGTAATTTACTTAGATTATTTCGGACAATAAATTTTTTGTAAATTTCAATTTACTATTTTTTGAAATTAAATATTTTTTCATAAAAGACGTTACAATATTTTAGGTATCTACTCGTAGGTTTATAGAAAATATTAAATTAAGTGACGTTAAAAAAAAAAAACTGTTTCATAACCGAGACATGATATTTAGCATTTAGGCCTCAAGATACAGAAACAGAAATAATAATAATAATAATAAATATTCTACGACATTCTACACAGCGCTTTCTAGACCCAAAGTAAGCATAGTTTAACTAGCTTGTGTTATGGGTTCCAGAATGCGGATAAACATATACATTTTTTTTTGTAAATACATACATATTATACATAGAAACACCCAGACCAATGCAAATAGACATATTCATGCATACAAATATTTGCACTGAGCGGGAATCGAACCCGAAAGTTTGAATGTTACGTTAAACTTAGATAGAAATAACACAAGCTTCCAGTTAATAAAAAAGTAGCATGTATTGTATTATTTAATAGCACCTTGCTTGTATTTGATAGCTACCTATGTAATATTATTATTCAAAAGAACAAAAAAAATGTCTCCTATACTTCACAGCAATGTAATTACAATGGCGGTTTACCATGGCCGAGCCTTGTAGTTAATCTACATTTTTCTAAACCAGAAATAAAAATGCTTCTATTTTGGTTTTATTTGTGTATTTAAAGCATAATTAACATAGATGATGAACACAACTAAGTGGCTGGTTTTATTATATTGACCACATTAAAATAATGTAAAATCCTTAAGTATGTCCAGAAGTATACTCGCCATTAACATAAGATTAGGTATAAGATATGAGTAATAAAGTACCTATTCTACAGTAACGCTGCACTAAAGTTTTTACATTTAGCTTGGAGGCGTAAATGGCCGGGTGGCGGCGGCGTTTGATTTCGGCCGTCACGAAGATGACGAAGAGCCCGCCTCATAGACTGCACGGAATCCTTAGACACAACACGCAACTTCGCTGGCACTTCTCACTGGATCTAACACATTTCACTTTATACACCAGTTTACAGCACAAACCGAGGTTTCTTACGATTTCTAGCAACAATTCTTAGGTGGCCAATGAGTTCGAGCACTGTCAACACGCGCGTCATGAACACAAACAGTGAATAAGTTCTTGACCCACTTTGATCAACTCAAATAAACTGCAAATGCGACGAGAAGTGCATCAGCGAGTGCAATTCGTGTTGTCTGAAAGTCACCAATAAGCCCAATGAAGTAGAGATCCCGCTGGCGAGCGCCAGCACCAACCTAAATAGACTCTGATCATCTAAATTGACTTCAATTAAATAACAACCGAAATTGTTGAAATGCGCCATTACTCCCTCGACGCTAATCTAAGTGCCAATAGTCAGGGCGAATGTTTTATTAATAATACCCAGCAATAACTGTTAATTAATAATTAAGCGATGGCGGCGTCAATCGGTGGCATCAGTGCGCGTGCGTCGCCGGCCACTGCGCTGCGCATTCGTATCAGCTGCATCCTGTGATCATACCGTGTAATACTGTGCTTCCTCCGGCTTTACCTGTTAGTTTCAAATATTTTGACCATATATTGATTAAATTGTCATAAGAATATAGGAACTGAGATCAAAATGAAGTAATCGTTGCATGATATTCTCTAACTTCGAGTTGAGAAGACTAGGCAGGTGGATACGATCAGTTTAGAACTACGGAGACATTATGCTGTGTTTAATTCTGACATATATAAATATGATATAAACAGGCAATAATTATATGATAAATATTTGAACGTGATAATTTCCCACGGTTATAAATCATGCAACAGACATGTGAGTGGTGTCGATACGGATTTACAATGCAATATTATGGACTTTGAAAATAATGATGTGGGCGTTCTACCCTACAATAGCATTGATACAAACAAATATCAGTGGAGTTTGTGGGAATCCCGCATGGTGTTCGGACGGCGGCAGCGAGCCGGTGGCGGCACCGACCCGCAGCAACGCGGCGAGGGCCCGAAGAAGCGAGGGGCGAGCGACGAAGCGCCGGGGGAGTGGCCACGCAACATCACGATTGGCTTAACAGCACACTCGTACCAGAGTCGTAAGCGGCCGCCCTACTTACAGAAATTTATCCCCTCTGTCCGCACACTACAACTGATATTAGCACATACACACTCGAGTCTGACGCTCTCGGTCGCACTACTCATTGGCTCAAAACCTATGTCGACAGACGTATTATGGTAATATAAATTGACCAACCGTAGAGCAAATTCGGTTAGTTCGTTAAAGTTGATTAAAGCCATTTAACCGGGACGGACACGAGGATACGAACGGCGCGAGCGTTCGTCGATCCCGAGGGCTCGACTAAATGAAGTTAAATTGTTTAATATAGTAGATAAATCTGAGCGACGAATTCGTCGTCGGCGAGCCTAAGAGTAGAGCAGCGGCAGCGGCAGGTAGGCCGCCGCAACGGAGTCAAGCGAGGTGGGCGCCGAGGTAGCGGGCCCGCACCCGCCCGCCACCGACGGCTACATGTACGTGTGCGGAGACAGCGTCGGCGGGCCCGGCCCGCGGTACGAGTGCTCCTTCGAGCCTGGAGGCATGGAGCAGCCTACCTTCGAGGAGCACATGTTCGGCGAGTTCGGCAAGGAGCGTCACGTACAGGTGGTCGTGGGTGAGGTCGGCGAGCTGCAATACCGGGACGAGCTGCCAGTTTTCGCTGGTGCAGATCACAAGCGCAAAGACGAGCCGCTCCTGTTGCAGGCTGTAGAGTCAACGGCTGCACCGCATCCACCTCCTCCACCACCTACTACTACCAAGAAGAGTGAAAAGAAGAAGAACGATAATAACGGAATCAAGAAAAAGAAAACTAGGTTAGTGTTTTTTCACTTGAAATCTATACCTGCCTACCATAAAATGTTTGTTAGTTCAAATATAACCAACATTTTGACATTGATGACTTTTGGGTTAAAAAGATTATGATTGAACTTCAAAGCTATAGGTAATTTTATATCGCTATGATGACGTAAGTCAGATACATAATATTCTAATACGTGTCTAAGCTGCGGTAACAGACTAGTTTGAAATGGAAGATGGTGTAACTTAATGGGCAAGGTATCGGCAGGCCAATGGAATGTTCAAATTTATTACGTCATCGATGTCAACCCCCGACACTAGTTATGTTTTGTTTTCAAAATGTTACAATTAAGAATAAATTTAAAAAAATCTTGTTCTAAAGTAAAATAAGTAACTTTTATGTTATTCAGCGAAGCTCGGCAGAGCTTTGCTCTCTTTTAGACGACTCATGTCATGAGACCATCTTCTCCTCCCACGGTTGAATCGATTCTAATGAAAATTCACACAAGCAAAGATGTTACTGATGTGAAGGACATAGGCTATGTAATTATAAATTCATGTGGAACATAACATAACTTCAGGCCTGTATCCCCGAAGGGGTAGGCAGAGGTGTATTAAAGTGGAGTCGATCAAAAAAAGAAATTTTGAAATCCAACGTACTACGGAGGAATAATCACCGAACAAAATTTTCAAAACCGTTGGTCTAGGCTTGACCATCAGGTCAAGCCTAGACCAACGGTTTTGGCGCCAAAACGTGCAAGAGAAAAAGTCCTTTTTTTTTTTTTTTTTTACGTGCGGAAATCCCTTCGGATACCCCCCCGCCGGCCAGCGGGTTGGTTATGTCGTGTCTCGACTAAAACCGCACGGTGTCCTCCCCAAGTGTCCGTTGCCGGGCACCCCGGGTAAGCCCTCGAAAGGATAACCCCAGGATTGCCGGCGGACTTTGGCCGCCACCGCGGCCTCGCCAGGTGGGGTCGGGTTTTATCCCGCTTCGGTGAGTTGGCAGGCGTGTGTAGGGCACACACGACACGCCTCCGCCACGGCCTGCTTCTGTAAGGACGGCGAGTCGGCCAACTGCCGTCCTCAGGCCCCGATCATGGAGGTCGGTAGTCCCGGGCGTAGATGAGTCTGCGGCGTCCTCGCCGCAGACTGCGAAACTCGTGGGGCAGGGTTCTCTCCCGCTCCCTCTCCGCCGTCTCTTTCGCGCGCATTACCTGCTCGCAGAAAGAGGCGGCGGCGTGCCACTTGCTCCCGTCGGAGACCACGGCCCTCACCATGGTCTCCAACGAGAGAACGTCCACGCCCAGGACCGCAACGAGATCCCGGCGTTGACTCGCCCACGCAGGGCACTCCACCAACGTGTGGAGCGCCGTGTCTTCGCCAGGATCCTCGCAGTGCTGGCACTGCGGCGTTGTCTCCCGGTGGATGCGCCACAGATACTTACCGAAACACCCGTGTCCGGTAACCATCTGGCACATCCGGTAGGAGAGGTCCCCATGGTCCCTCTCCAACCACTCCTTCATGATCGGTCTCACCGCCGCAATGGTGGATTCCCCCCACCTTGGGTGCTCAAGTCGCACCCTCCATGTCTCCATGAGTTCCCGGTGGAGCTGGAACTGTTGAGCCCTGATTTCTCGGGGCTCCGGCCTATGGCCCCGTTCCAGCGCCTCCTTGCGCCACTGGTACAGCAGCGCAAGGGCTCTCGCTTCCAGGTCCCATGGAGGGGTCCCGGCTAGGAGACATGCCGCCTCAACGGAGATCGTGCGATACCCCCTGATGACTCTGACGGCCATCGCTTTTAACGGGCTGTTTAATACAGCCACGTTGCGGGCCGCCAGAGTCTCCGCCCATACGGGGGCCCCGTATAGGGCCATGCTTCGCACGATCCCCAGGTACAGTCTCCTAGTGGGGGCGTTGGGTCCCTTAACGTTGGGCATCAGCCGCGATAGCGCGGCCGCAGCCCCCCTCAGTTTCGGGACAAGACTCCGGAGATGAGGTCCGAAGTCCCATCGGCTATCGAGTACGAGCCCAAGGTACTTCATCGTGGGCTCGATGCCGATGCTCACGCCCCCTACGGTTATGCTGGTTCCCGTAGGTGGCCCCCTCCGGGGCCCGTGAAAACACATAGCCTCGGATTTGTGGAGAGCCACCTCGAGTCCCAGCCGCCGTATTCGACCCACGACTTGAGCAACCCCTGCCGTGGCCTTCAGTGCCGCGCTTCGGTACGTTGCTCTCCGCGCCATAACGAGGGTGTCGTCAGCATAGCAGACTATGCTGACACCCTCGAGCAACGTACCGCGCAGCACCCAGTCGTATCCGATGTTCCACAGGAGTGGCCCTAGGACCGACCCCTGCGGAACACCACACGACACTTCTCGCCGCCCTGGCCCTAGCCAGCTCGGGTAAACTATGGCCCTCTCGGATAGAGAGAAAAAGTCCTGGTGAAATTGTTTCGCTTAATTTTTGCAAAAGCAGAATGAAATTGTAGACCTTTTTTTTTCGTGCGGAAATCCCCTCGGATAACCCCCAGCTGGCCAGCGGGGGCGGTTATGTCGGACTTGAACCGACTAAAACCGCACGCCGTCTCTGGTCTACAGACGCCGGGGTGTAAGGTTGCCCATAGAGCATATCCCTCGCATCCCGACTGACCTTGGGCCATCTCTGGTTTCGAGATGGCCCCCTCGGGTTTGGGAACCACGGTGTCCCCGTCTTGCCCCGGTTGCGCTAGTCGCCCCACCGTCCCGGCCTGCTTCTGCTGGGGTGACAGGCAGCTTCACCTGTCACCCCCAGGCCTGCGCTCATGGAGGACGGAGGTCGTTGAGCGACCTCCGACGTCTGAGTCGCCTCCGCGCGTTTTAAATGTATTTTCAATATGCCGAGGGTTATTTTTTTGACGTATCAAAATACTACGCACTGCTACGTTACTGCTACGTACGAAATATCTTCGTAGCATTTCCGTAGCGGCCACCTGCTTTTTTTGTGACGTTGATAGTTTCTTCTTACTATCAAAATGGGCAAAGTTGAGTAATTAGTTAAGTTCTTTTAAATTTTGTTTATGTTCCAATGGTGAGTTCCACATGTGTCGGCACGTGCCGATGTCACAGGTG
Organism: Cybosia mesomella; assembly: GCA_946251805.1. Lineage (NCBI taxonomy): Eukaryota > Metazoa > Arthropoda > Insecta > Lepidoptera > Erebidae > Cybosia > Cybosia mesomella. Next base: position 17,575,713 of record OX276390.1, on the reverse strand, counting down.
GGCCTTTCACCCTCCCGGCTGTATTATTCGTTTCGTATCATCGTGGCACAGCACACCCCTAGTTTATTATTTGCATAACTAATACGATGATTTTTATATTGTGATAAATACCATATGGCGTGATGAACGATATTTTGCAGATAGTTTTACATATTTGGATGAAAGTCCTTATTTCTTTTTATTTTAGTTTCTGCCTTTGTTTGTATATTTGTATTAGGCACCTACGCTAAGAGAAAAAATCCTAAGGAAAAAATTAAATAATTTTAAATTAAGTTATTGAGACATTTTCATACAATACGATACAATACTAGTGCGTATCTAAGTATTCTTGTCTCTCTAACTAAGTTCAATGATTGTATGAGAGGTAGGTGTACATTATCTATACATACTGATATAGGTCATTTCTTGTCTTGACTGACGAACTAATTCATCAATACCGAGTCTTAACCGCTGGAGCTGTAAACTAAAACTTCGGGAGTTGATGCAAGTTATATTCTTAACATCCATTAAGGTAGTTTTGGAAATTACACACTTAAGGGGATAATTTTTTTATTTCATGCCCTTAAGTGTGTGAATTTAAGGTAAACGTAAGGGATGAAATTTTAATATGGAAGTTCTTAATTTTTTTTAAACTTTAGGTTTCCAAGGAAAGATGCACAAAAATTTACGTACCTTTTTTTTTTCGTGCGGAAATCCCTTCGGATACCCCCCGCTGGCCAGCGGGGGCGGTTATGTACGTACGTACTTGCTACATGTAGATATAATAATGTATATATATTGGCGTTTTTAAGTGTGTTATAGGGTCTCTGAGTCATTGACATTTCCAATTAGACCCGGTAGGTGGCATTGTGATCAGATTAAAGGTTTATTTTTCATGAGTTTTTCCCGTGCGCAGCCGGGACGGACCGCCATCTATATTTTATGAGATTAAAATATGATGCTTCTAGATTACCAACCAGATCGATATCTTAATCATTACACTATATTTTTTTAGTACCGACCTATTTAAGCAGAAATACTTTACACAAATCACAAAATTATTAAAGGATGTATCGCGGCACTTAAATGTACTATAAGATTAGGAGGGACATTTTCGTTATGTACAGTACACGACAGAAGTCGCTTAGCAAGTTCTAATCTATTGATCACCTTACCTTTTAACCCTTTCATAAAACAATAAATAAAACATGAATAATATTAACTTTGTCCTCTGGGGATTATAAAACTACATGAACATCCACTTTTGATTCATGTATTCCTATGTGAAAAGGTTTGAAATATTTTGGTGTTAATCAATTTTTGTCGTTTACTGTACAAAATACGATAAATAAATATTAAAACTTTAGTAAAGTAAAATCTTAATCTTAACTAAATCTGTCCTTATTATTGGGATCCGTTAACAATCTATTTCAAAATACGGGTACTGAAGCAGTAGATATCAGATCTGATAAATTTCTAAGTAACAATTCAAATCATTACGACCTAACACCCTGGTGGGGACGCAAGACGTAAACCTCAGCGGGTGCACCCTTTTCTACTAACACTTGATGCTGGCGTCAAAGAAATTAAATTCGACGTCGCGACATGTACGTTCAGATTAATTACCCGTATGGCTGCGGGGTATCAATTGCCTTATCGCACCATCTCGTGAATGGAGGGATATAATGCTTAATGAATGTAGTTGCAACACCATCTCATTGATCGTTGTGTAGATAAGATATCGTTTTAAATTGTTATTTAAGAATTTAAACTGTAAAGATCCCTTATTTTAACCGACAGTGCGGTAGCGGCGACTCTGTAACTTTCCTCGTAACTACTCAATACTCAAGGGCTGAATCAATGTTTATGCACGATGAACGTTGCTTTAACGAGAAAAAAACTTATCCCTCTTTGTCTTAAGTTTGATAGAAAAAGAGATAGGTTACATAATAGGATAGGATAACAAAAGTAATTTTTAAATACCTACACCACAATAAATGATATACAGAATTCTAATCAATAGGGCCAGTAAAAAGTGGTGAAATAATTAATAATACACTACCACTATAAGTTTAAAGTCAATTGGCAGGCAATTATAGGTGCTCGCACGCGACGGGGGTGAATTTCGTTTCACGCTCAATCAATTTCTGCGCGTGCGCAGGCCCGCAGCCATATTGCACGCGTCAGATGGTAGATGTGTCCAAGTATGATAAGAGTGAATTTATTTGTGAATATATAATTGGGAATAAAATAACAAGTTGGCTTTGTAGTGGGGCTCTTATTTTATGACACCAATTAAATAAGTACGTTTTCAATAAACATTTGTGGTCGTAAAATATCGTACCTAATCCAGTACGAGTAGGCTTTTATTATTTCTAGAAATATGTAGGTAGTGGTCCGGCTAAGATCGGCTTGGTTCGGTTTTGGGGTAGTTTCGGTTGCGTTCTCTTTATCACAACCATATAGACTGACAGTTTGGTAAATGATACCTTTAAAGAGTACCTACTCATAGTTAAAACTGTTCGTATTAATAAAATATTAAAACAATAGCTAATCTCACTAGCTTAAACTACTCTTAAAATATATCAAGCTGTAGACATACGTTGTGCGATGACAGAACGCTCTACAAAACCAAAACAAGCCGATCTGGGCTGGCTGGATTCTCACTCTTCTTTCCGACGTGCTAAATCAAAAGCTGTACGTACGTAGGTATGCCTATTAGTTACTTATCATTTCTTACAGTGACTTTCTTTGTTTACAGGACTACATTTACAGCATATCAACTAGAGGAGCTAGAACGAGCCTTCGAGCGAGCGCCTTACCCTGACGTATTTGCAAGAGAAGAGCTGGCTCTCAAACTAAACTTATCAGAATCACGAGTACAGGTTGGTCTACATTTTTATTAAGAATTAAAAAACCGAACAAGTATCGTAAATTCGTCTTCTAACGCTTTTATTCTAATATAACATTTACTTTAAAGGTATGGTTCCAAAATCGAAGAGCTAAATGGCGTAAACGAGAACCTCCACGGAAGACAGGGTACATCGGTTCCAGCTCACCAAGCTCTACAACATTAGGCGGCGGGTTCTCTGGTATTGGTGGTAGTCTACCAGCATTCCCACAGAATGGGCTCCCTGCTCCAGCGGACTGGTCGTACCAGCACTCTTACGAACTTTCATCTCATCAACTACTGTCATCCAGCGCTGGAGCATATCCAGGCTTTAATACACAACCAGCTGCTTATTCTTACACAACTGTGCTAAATGGACATGATGGCCAGATGTTTGCTCCCAGACACGCTTACGAATATGGAGAGGGCAGCCCACCGCCACTTGGCGTTCGCGACTATCCGATGATGCCGGCGCACTCGCCGCAAATAGAAGCCCATACTCATGAAGATAAACTTGAGTATCGTACACACGATCATGAAGACAAGTATTCCGCGTGCGCTCTGCAGGAAGAACCACCTCGGTACGCGGCTCCGCCAGAAGACTACGATAAGTGCGGGCTGGTATCACACGAGAAGCACTACGAGATGGAAAGGCACTCCGACCTCAGTCAACCAGTTGTGGTCAAAATGGAACCCAGCACCGGCCAAGCTTACACCACGCTGCCCCCTTTTTTGAATTGAAATACTCCTTTTCGAAATTACTCTAGGATTAAATTGCAGTAATTCCGAGTAATTTCGAAAGGGAGTATTAGACAATGGGTGCGGTATGATAATATCTCGGTAAAAAAAAGTTAGACGGAGACTTTTAGAGAATATACGAATATGTTTAGGTGCCTATGTGTGACAGCACCAGCTTGTCAGTTCTATTCTCATTTTTGGATTTAAATGTTTTATTGCCTATCAATAGTAGGTACCTAAGTATTTTCTATATCGCATTTGTTTATTACAAATATATTCACTGGTTCTCTATGAATTGATTTGTAGAAAGTAAACGAATAGGTATATAACGAACATTACATTTATACATAGGCTTATGTAGTTAGGCGGATTTTTATATTTTTATAGTTTTAAATTATGCTGTTTTAGTAAGTTTTTGCAATACATGTATATATTTACTTATTTAAAGATAGGTAGGTAATTAGTTAAGAGTGCCTCCAATAATGTAATTTTCTTAGGTATTACGTTATGTAATTTATAAGTTAAAGCATTAGCATTAGGTACGAATAGTAGACTACTCATTGAGTAAAATACTCGTAGACTTCGCTTCTCGTGCATTCCTTGTGCCTTATTAGGATAGTGGCTGTTTCCATAGTTTATCTTAATATGATGTGAGTGCCATCTTCTTTGGGTAAAATTGTTAGATATTCTTGTTGAAATACCTAGCTATTTTACTATAAATATTTCGCTCATGGTTTTTTATTAGGTACTATATTTTAGTAGGTACGTCGCACATTGTGCAGTAGGTGCATACTTTTAAGTTACTCCTGATATAATTGTAACAAGTAATTTGTGGAGGTGTTCAAAAACGTTGGATGTTTAATTAAGGACGCTTACGTCAAAAATAGATGATCATTTGACATTCAAAAAATATTTTACTACCAAAGTAATCTATATTTCTTAGTGAGTATGTTGTTAACTATTTAGTGGGCTCTATTAAAATATATTAAAATTTTGAATAAAATTAAATTTATAATATTTATTGGAATTTTTAAGCTTGAAATCTGTGCAATCATCATTTACTTTTGACGCTGACTGTCCCTATGCGTATCTTTTACATAGTCGAGTCAAAATAAACTTCACCCTTATATTAATTCGAACTGGCGAAATGTGGGTGCTAGCACCTCTGCCTACCCCTTCGGGGATATAGGCGTGAGTTTATGTTATGTTATGTTATGTTATTGATTCGAAAGGAGCTGAAAATTGAAGTGAACGTTGGGGTACCATTTAATTGTGAAAAATCCGCGTCGATGCTATAGCTGAAAATTTAAGTGAACGTTGGGGTACCATTTAATTGTGAAAAATCCGCGTCGATGCTATAGCTGAAAATATAAGTGAACGTTGGGGTAACATTTAATTGTGAAAAATCCACGTCGATGCTTTAGCTGAAAATTTAAGTGTACGTTGGGGTACCATTTAATTGTGAAAAATCCGCGTCGATGCTATAGGAGCAAAAAAGTTGTTTTAGGTCACATATGGTTGGTTTTTTTAAAAGCAAAAATATTTAAGAGGTTTTGTAGATGGTAAAATTCTCTACAAAAGAGGTATATTTCAATCTACGCCTATAGGTACTTTCTGTTGACCTAGAATCATGAAATTTGGCAAGAACTAAGGTATTATAGCACAAGTAAAGTTTCGAAAACAAAAATATTCGATTAATCAATTTAGGTCTATTGCAGTCTCACGTATGGTGAATTATAGAAAAAGAAAAATTAAGGACAGTTTTTATAGATGATCTTTAACTTTATCTTACAAATTTTTACGATAAAACTTACCGTTTGTGAGAAAAATGACACAATGGATATTTATGACCTTTAACCCTGAATAAAAAAAAATTGCGCCTATGGTATCGATGGAGATTTTTCACAATTTCATTACAATGGTATCTCTAACATTTGTGTAAATTAGGGTACCCGTACATTTCGCGCCAAAATGAGTGGACTATATATTTATACACATTTTTATATAGATATATAAAAATATGAATATTCATTGCCCTAACACTTATACTATAAATGTAGTTCAGTAGAAAGGACTCAACTCTGTTAAACTCATTTCATTGTTCACTTAACTACTATAAAATATAGCTATAGCTAGATAGGTACAATTCTCCCAACCAAATTCTGTCTTTACTTGTTATTTGATAGTTTCTTTAGTTAACATAGGAAAATTAAGAAATCTGAGCTTACCAACTAGAATACGCTTCTAAGTTTTAGGCATCAATATCTCCAATCTAGCTTTTTGTTGTGTTTTCTCACTTAGATACGTAGTATGTAGACCTCCTATGTTGTAATAATTTTTATGGAAGTAATATCTTAATAATTTTGTAATACGAAAATTATTTTCGTAGAAAAAGTAGTAAACTATCTGCAGATGACAATAATTTCACATATTTATCGGATAAAAGTTTTGAAGTACCTATGCTCGGGAACGGTACCTCCCTTTTTTTATACCAAGTTTAACAAAGTCTCAAGACGGCATGCGGTTTTGGTCGACTAGAGTCCCACATAACTTATCCCGATGGCCGGCAGTGGGTGGCCGGCAGTTCTGGGAGGGGATTTCCGAATAGAAAAAAGAGAGAAGAAAAAAGAAAAACGGTACTGTGTACCGACCTAATGCTATTTTGTAAACTTTGCACAGTCTATTCAAATTATTGTATTTCCAGTGTTTTTTTTTATAATTAAGGTATAAAAAACACTCTTTAACACATAACATTACATACCTCTCTTTTTAGTACCTACGCTCAAGGACGAACCTAGAGGGGGAAGGGGGATGTTTTCGAGATTAAATTCAAAATATTATCTACAGATTAACCTTCTGTTAATTTTCACAGTTTTTGATGCATATTTTTCTTATTTAGATTTCTTAAAGAGTGCAGAGCGTCTTTTGTTATTCGCCAAATAATATATTTTGAACAGTAGGTACATATAAGTTAGACAGTAAATTTATTGTAAATAACTTACAAAACGTGAAACTTTGTGCCAATAATTGTATGAGGTAAGTCGCACAATTGAGGTGCCAAGTTTACAATTTGGAAAAGTAATTCAATTGCCTTATTTTTTGTATTAATTTGATAACGGAATAAAATTATAATAACTATGTTTATATTAATGAGAGGTGATCTTAAGTGAGATCGGGCATCCAAGAAGAGGTTACAGAGTATTCAGGCCACTGGCTACTATAACAGAAAACCCGAGTAATTTGCGCTCTTTAGATTCTGACGTAACATATATGACGTTGTGGTTGAGCATTCGACTGCAACGCCTGGGATCGCGGGATCGATGCCCGCCTAATGTAAATATTTTTATGCATAAATATATTTGTTTGCGTTGATCTGGGTATTTGAACATGTTTTTTTTCTATAAAACCAGTCATGTATGTTTGTCAGTGTTCTAAATTCATAGTACAAACTATTAGCTTAATTTGGTTCTAGACAGCGGTGTGTTGTCTAAGAATATAGATTATTACTAATATAAACATTTCGACGTACCCTGATGACGTGGCAGCCAATAGGATAATTCACGTCAAACAGTGCGGTCATGACGGAACCTCATTTGAGCGCATGTTTCACTATCTACCGATGAACAATTTGCTTTTATTCGTACCGAGTCTAGATCATCCATAACTAGGCCAATAATTACTTGAAACTAAATGGGAATCGTGCACTAATATCTTCGACTGATGAGCTATTTAGGATACAGTTATATTACAATCTATAATGCCCAAAGTTTTGTGAATTTAATTGTTTCAAATAATATGCTGCGACTCATAATTTAAATGGTTTAATAATTTCTCAGAAATTACCAAAGTTATGAAAAAAAAAGTTTTAGATATAGTTTTAAATACATACGTTAACAGTTTTTGATCTCCAGATTGCCAATAGATGTATTTTTATAGAAGGGACCAAAGATTGTACCAAAACATTAACTCTGCTTCTATTAAATATAATTAATAACCTTTGTTTAGCAGGGTACATACATTTTTATTAAACGTTATTTGTACCTATTTTCGCTGCATGTATGCTTAGTTTAAATATAGCATGTATATTAAGTTGAAAAGCAATAAGCTGGATATTTTGTAAAATTAAATGGTAAGAATGAGGAGAATTATAATACAAATGTGCTTATTTGTTTTTTTATTTACACTTACTATCCTTTGTTCTTTTTACTTTCACATATTTTTATTATAAACAAATACTTACAATTATTTAATCATCAAATTCATATTCTGCTAGTTTTTTTTATTGGTAAGATATTGGTTAAACGAGAACCCCATTTGACCAATATCTTACTTGACCTCGAGTGCTTATGCAGTTAAGTGATAAGATACGTCTCGGGGCTGTATTATATTGTAAAATGTTAATTTACTCTTTTAAGTATAAAATTTAATACCTAAAACTCAAAATTCACCATTTTACCCATTTTGTAACTTGATGGTCAAACCTCAAATTTATCAATGAGTGTCAATTGTTAAACCTATTTTTAATAACGAATATAGTTTACAGTCAAACTAGTATTCCAACGAATCCAGAAGTATATGACTTATCTCATGGTAAACTGCCAGCGTAGTTTGAAAGCCTTTTAAGCAACGTTTTATGATCATTTTGAAGAACACTACACATTATTCTCTCACGAAAGTCGTGGTCTCGCGATCATTTATATATTTTAAGTATGCAGTTAAAGTACTATAGGCTGGTCATCATTATCACAGTCTTAGTCCCGGTTGCACCCAAAGCTTGCACTTTGAAGCCGGAGTCTCCAGGAGTTTCCAGGAATTATCTTGCCTCTTACAGAAGCGACTACCGTCTGACCTTCAACCCCAACGACCTCAAAACCAAACAGTACGTGTACTGGTTAGCAGATGAGGTTGATTTAAGTCCCGTAGATCTTGGTGGGGCCCATACATACCAGGTAAAAGTCCTTTTCATACTAGTGTCTAAATTGTAGAAGAAACTATTTTCACTTAATTGAATCAAAGTTACGTCACTTTGAAGATAATGAATCCACTTTAACTCCATCTTGTTTCGTCCATATGCCATCACCGCTGAAGTGGTATTTCTTCTCAATTTCATATAACACAAGGCTCAGTATCTGGTCGTCAGACAGCGAGGTGCAGCTCAGAGTTCCATAGTTAAGGTCATGGACGAAATATTCATGCCTTTGTTTGCCCTCTCGAAGGTTTAGCAGCGCAGTTATGTAGTGTTCCACTTCTGTCCTGAACAATACAATATAGAAAGTGTTTTCAATTGCTTTTTTTATGAAGTGGGTAAATACTCGTAACTATCCGCATCCATACATTTGCAACGATCCGGCACATCACTACTAGAGAGACCGATATTCTTGGCAATCCATGAATTCTCCGTGCGGGTGCCGGGACCATCGCGTTGCTGAGTTGGGAACTCGGGACAGTGCTTGGGACTTGCGACCCAAGTGTAGGTTTAGAAGGGGCCCCTTTTGTTGATGTACATCAACACTCACCTTCACTACCCAAGTTCCCCTCCCTGCCTAACCAAATTTGATGCGAACCTACTAGTGCCGCTTTAGACATTCGTCCTATTGTAGTAATGAGCTTATTGTAGCTGTCGATAGGCCTAGATCTTTGAGTAGGTTATAGAGAGATTTTGCTGGCATACCTCTCGCCCCCACTTCTACTGCATAAAAATTAATCACGTAACCGTTTTTGAATAATTTGTTTGTGAGATCATAATATTTATTTTTATTTATTGTGTGGTCCTTCGGTATATTTGTTTCCCACGGTACAGTAAGTTCCACAAGGACCACATATTTTATCGTTCTCGAATAAAGAAATATGTCAGGTCTAGATGACGAAAGGTAGGTATTTATATATACCGAAAAGGTTTCAATCTTTTTAAACAGATAATACAAACTTTAAATTTCATATATTTACTTACACAGGGTACAATAATATCTGACAGTTATCGAAAATAGTCTGATCATGGAACCTCTTCCTCAGAAACTGTATGTTTTCGTCTATGACATGGATGGCAGCGTGCAGCCAATACTTGTGTCGTCTTAACTTTTTTAACAACTGAGCTTTTAACTCTGTTAGCTTCACATCCTTCGTCAGGTTGCTTAGAGAAGAAGTTATTAGTACGGTGATATCTCTGCCACAAACTTTATCACCGAAGCTGCTGATATAACTGTAATATGAAACATAAAAATCGTTTAATTTTTTATTATTGTTTGTTTAAGATGTTTTGGGCTTTCCGGGACATGTCCAGATAGCTCAATTGGTCAGAGTATTCACCCTAGACAGGGACAGGGAAACACGAGGGTATATCCCGCACGCGACGACCCTCCCCTTATATTAGGTGGGGAGCAGCAGCTGCAGAAAGGGGGCAACCGCCTCGGGTCTAAATGAGGCTTAAAGACCGACTAGCGTCAGTCAATCAACAGATGTACCGGTTTTCAAGCTGACAGGCTTTGATTCGAGGTTGCCTTGGCCCCAATGTATTGGTGGTATACCAAGGTTAACATGCCTGGTTCTACTATACTATAGTATTATATACATACCTCCTTTATTAGTATAATACTCGTAGTTACCTACATTTTGTATTTATTTTCATGGCACCCGACATAAAAATGGTAAATTACATAATGATAAATTACTTACGTGTCGAATACCTTGTTAGATGACACAAGATGATTTAAGCTGTAGCATTGTTTATTTGCCTTCGCTATTTTTGTAAGCCGAGCCATCATTTTATTTCTATGTATAACCATGTAGAGAACCTGCATGAAACAAAAAAACATACATTAATAAATAGGATGTATTTTGTATTATGAATCTTCTTTGACTATTAAGAAAGATTATAATCGGTACTTCGTAAGCTGATAATGCATGAGATCTGAAGGACATGCCTCATAGGTGTGTGACAAACAAAACAAAATGTGTGACGTTAGGGTGTAATATACCTGTCCCAATGTCACACGCCCAAAAGAAGCGAAACTTTTATGCATGGTAATGTGGGCTTTTAAAATGAATTAGTACAGTCGACTACTAGTCGGCCGACCCAGCATCTACCCGCTAGATGGCGCTTTCTAAGTTGGCAGGAATGCATACACGGGTCCCTTATTTGCATGTACACGGATGTCAGTAACAGGAGTAGAAAGAAAGTAGCTCACACTTTGCGTGGTATCACGATGATACAGTATATTACAGCTGTAAACAAGTGACTGGTCAATGGCTGTCACGAAAGTTTAGCGTTGCGCCTTCCAAGCAATAGCCTAAGATGCGCTGAACCATCATTACAGTCACAGTGGTTGCAGGCCTCAATTTTTCCCTCGCTAGACATCAAGGGTACTTTTGGCAGCAGTCGTGCCCGAAAGGACGGAGAGAGTTCCGTGGGCGGCATAGTCTACCCATGGAGTGACGATGTTACTTTTCGGCAACCTACCAACCACAGGCTTTAGGCAGATACCGTTATGTTGGTATAAGTATGGCACATAGAATGAAATAGCTATACTAGAGCCATTACAAACGTGCGAACTGAGTCATAAATAATTATTATCAGACCTCTCGCTCACACTTATAGGTATAACGGAACTCTCGCTCCCACTCCTAGTGTTGTGCGTAACAATAAAAAAGGGATTTGTCGATAGTCAATAGTAGGTAATGAGGGAAAGATTAAGGAAATAATGCAAAATATTGTCTAGCATGAATTTTTTATTTCATAATTTATTTACAGATTCACAGATAATATATACCAATTATCTGCTTCTAAAACATACAATATATTAAATGTTATAAAACTTAAATTTTATACAATGATCTGTTTAGAATATTAATCCATGTCTGTGTCATCTTCTGAGCAGTCACTGTCATCTTCGTGTAAATTTATTATCAGAGGCTGTATTGTCGACGTCTGCTATTTTGAAGGAATATTATACTATTGGATATTAGATTTAGGAATATTATATGATAAAACATAACATAACATAAACATAACTTCACGCCTGTATCCCCGAAGGGGTAGGCAGAGATTCGCCAGTTATGTTTAGGTCCCAATGTTATATAATACTATTTTGAAAAACATTTTTTTGATGTATTGATTATATTGGCAGTGAAACGGTGGTAGCCAATTAACTTCGTGACCGTACTCAATTGCCAGTTGGTAAATTTCATAAATCTTTATTGGGTTGCTTTGTTTTACTTTCATTATTAATTCTTCTTTTATGTCGGTTATTATTAAAAAAAAAAAAATAAGATTTATTATTATATTATTATTATATTCGAAAATAAAATGCTTTTCTTTTTGAGTCATTCCTGTATGTCATTTTTTTCCAAGACATTGTGGGTATGGATTCTAATTGCTATGGTAACTGGCATTATCTATTATAATGATAATGGATGGTTATGAATAACCATACAAGTCTGGGCGTTAATATTGCCCTTTAAATTCAACAAAGTTAAGTTGGAGAATAATGCTCCCATGGTTCGCTTGTGATGTCTAATGGCAACTAACACAATTTTTACACTACATATTTCCTAATGACAACTACCTAATTGCATTAGTCATCAAAGACCGCGGCGTTCTACAATAGCTACCTGCGTCCGAGCGGCGTCCCTTTATCGATAACGAGTGACGTAATGTTTTTTGACTCAGTTCGCACGTTTGTAATGGCTCTGGTTAGTTTTTTGGTAGTGGATATTTTATTATGAAATATTATTTCTTACCCTAGGATTTGTAGATAATATTTGGTATTCCTTCGAATTTCTCAGTTCCTCTAAACGCTTTCGTACAGTATCTGGTCGCATGCAGTACACCTTCAGGCATCTCCTTTGAGCGTCATGTGATATTCTGTATTCCTAGTAATAGTAACATTTATAAATATACAAATATTGATTCTATAGCGGGTGATTTTTTCAAGTGGGTGTGGATGGCCAAATGAGGAATAGCAAATAATACAAAAACTACAACATTGAATTTCTGAATAATCTATATTCCTAGTCAGGAACCGAACGATTCAATAGTGTTGCTAATAAGGATCAAGTTCTAGGAAGTAATGAAATACGGCAAACTTAAGGATTGAGAATGTTTCTAACAAAATACATTTAATGTTTATTATGTTACCTACAACTGATTCATTGTTCAATATGGTAGCCTGTTCTCAATACATCTCTGGATTCAATGTCTCAAGAAGTGAACTAAGCGACGCTGTCTACATGTAGGAATTTTATAACTTACTTCAAGGATATCACGTATCTGAAGAACAGCGTTGTAGTTATTTTTTAATATGGCAGGCTCTGTCTTAAGTATCTCGCGAACGTCCATACCAGCCAGTGTTTTGATATTTTCTAATAATAGCTTAGTATGTAATGGATCAGCATATATAATGAAACCATTTTTTCTTATAGACATTTTATCGAACTTTATATCGTTTAGAGCTATATTTATTGCTTCTTGAATATCTGACATTGGCTTGTGTTTAAGGGGCAGATAATTTGTACAGTATTTTTGGAATTCACTTGAAGATACTGACAATTTCCAGAATAGATACCTTTCTAAGACACTTAAACGCACTTTCACTGAAAATGAGATTAATCTGAGTTAATGAAGTAAAATAGTTCATACCTATCTATGTAGTTGTTTATCTTTATATTCAAATGCTACAATTTATTACTTTTATGCAATGATCTAATACTAAAAGAGGTAAATATGACATTGGTCCTTAGTCCTTAATATCAAAGACATACTCCAAGTAATGATATAACGGTTTAAGTGCAAATAGATTGTTAAATAAAACTTACATATAGATGAACTGGAATCAGAAAAGTTTTGTAAAATTTTTCCATTATCTGGCCAGTCTCTAAGTTTATCTAAAATATTTTGTTCTAAGATCATGTCTTGAGAAAGCAAGCCCTCTTTTTTTAGCTGAGCTATAGTTCGAGATCTAGCAAGAGTATGATATCTGAAATGTGCAAGAATATTATGATATTACAAAGAATTATTTTATTTGTTTGTATTATTTGCAAGTGCGCCAATAGGCAATTATATAGTATCAAGCATGAACAGTCATGACCAATTAGCCATACCGAACGAGCAGGTCTAGAAGCACTTTTATTGACTCATGACCTGAGAACAATATAATAATCTTAAACTTATCATGTTTATTAGATTATTGGTTTTAAAATAATGTTTCCACTACCCTACAAAGCAAAAACCTTCCAATTTTCAGATATTTTTTTTTCTTTTTTTTTTAAATATATTTAGGACACGTCAATTTGACTTCACCGAGCCTGATGGTAAGCTGAAGGTAAAGTCTCAGGAAAGAGGGTCACCATTACATACACATACCATGTTAACAATGGTGGCACTCAGCTTGACGGCCTCATCAGAAGAGCATTGTCGTCGCAGCACCGTGTGACACCCACCCACCGGTCCCACTAGTGCTGCGACCACAATCCCCCTGCCTGGCTATGCACTTGCTGACCCCTGAACGCAATCCGACCGAAATTGGATTACTATGGAGGGCTTTTCGCAGTCGTGCACGGTGGTACCTACCCGGCCGAATTTTGTGTCATCAAATTTCTACCACCATTTCTACCATTCTATAGTGGTTTTCATTTTATAATCACTATAAAGTACTTAAATTGTTTAGAAGAGTGAAAATGTAGTCAAAATAATACACACAATATACTAACTTTATTATATGATTGGGTGAAATTATAACAAAGCCACATTCTTTGAGTATTTCTCCATAGTTGTCCATTGTGATTGGGTTCATGCTAAACACATGAAGGTGTTGGCATGCTTCTTCAGGCGTGATGCCAAATTTTTCTAATATTTGTAATGTGCACTGTAACCGGTCATGGCTTAATTGATCTATATGTGGATGTCTCTTCTTTAATATCTGGTAATATTGTTCTGGTATTGTTTCACCTATGAAATCAAAATATTTAAGTAGAAGGATTTGGAACCCTTAGATGCATGCTGTAAAAAATGGTACTCAACATCTCTTAAAATAGCAACTGTTAATAACCTGTAATTTTCTTGTAGAACTCTAAAAAGGGACCGCTGTTATAATATTTTTTACAGGTTACTTTAGCGGTATGCGGCTGTTGTAAAAAGGTACTGCTAATAAACATTATCTTTTTTATGTAAGGACGCATAGTTAAATATGTCATATATTTCCTATGTTATTAAAAGAGAAAAAGTTTTTTCAGATGTAAACAAAACCATCAGACAATAACAAGCAATATGTACAATATGTCAATGTCATACGTTGATCCAATTCTAAAGTAAAGGCCCTTGACTTGACATTGGCTAAATGCGATGCAAGAAGCCAGAAAAAAAAAAAAAAAAAAGTAAAGGCCAAATCATAGATTTAAGAAAAATTCTTATATCTATTGGCCAAATTAATAGGCCACATTTGACATAAGCTGCATAGTAAGGTGACATGCTTAAAAATCAAATTAAATTGGATAAATCCAGATAAATCGATAGGGAACTGAATTGAATGAATTTATTGTAAAAAAGTATTATATAGATTATGTAATACAATTTTAATTGAGTTTAATTGAAAATCAAATAAAAAAATCAAGTCAAATTCCTGTCTTATTATTATTTTCTATCGTAATATAAAAGGAAACAAAATAAAAGAAGTACATAATTGGACAAAAAAATAATATTCTGATGAACTGAGTGTCATAACTATCACTGTCATCACTGCTGTCTGCACTCAAAGATATGATTAAATCATTTTCAATAATGTTGTCTATTCTTACATCACGTTCAAAATCGTTCAATATATTTTTTTTCGATTTCTCGACGACTTTTCTCCAGTACTCTACACTACAGTGACTTCTGCACACGTAGTTTTTAGCAGAGTCAGCATCTTTCCAGTGCTGAAGGGTAGCTCAGTATTGTTGCGCGCTTCATGACCCTTTATTTGTGCACAAATTAGCTCAATAGCATTATATTGGCAGTTGTAGGGAGGCAATCTAATGACTTCGTGCTCATGCTCTAAGGCTAGCTCGTCAATTACATAGCGTGGCTTGGACGTCTTAGTTGCATTTACCAAGTGCAATAACTCCACTTTCAGTAAAGTTGGACTTGCTTCCACTCGATTCCTTTCCAACCACGCCACAATTTCTTGTTCTTTGTTTGATTGGGTTGGTGGTTTGTCAACTTGCACAGAGTGATATGGGGCATTGTCTATACAATTTTAGGTAGATTTCGATGAAATCGATCTACCTATTGGTTTCTTGACTACTGTCGAATTAAAAAAAAATTTCTTCATAGGAGGTCTAGTTAACACCCCCTGAGTCCGAAATGACCACTGGTCAAAAAGTTTATATATATATATATATATATATTATGTATGTACGGTTCCACTTCCCAAAATTTGCGGCACTCTCACGGTCGCATTTTTGCCCCGATCGCTTTCAAACTGCGGTCAAAAAATGCTTGGGTGTAAACTTAGTTTAAGTTCGTGAATTGGTGGAATCCGGCCTAAGGGGACGGTAGGGCCTCACTTTTTGTGAAATCAGTTGTTCCTCAAAATTTCACGTTCCATGAAAGATATTCGAACCGTTCTAATTTTATCCTATAATATACATGAATACCAACAACTTTTAATTATAAACCTATAAGAATAAAACTTTAAGTAAAAGTGGATGGGGAAAAACCAAAATTTTTCGGGAATAAATGTCTGAAAAGTGTTTCGCTAAAAGCTACCGTTTTCGAGAAAAAAAATTAAACTGTTTAAAGTCCGTAGTTCTGTATTTATAATAATATTAATTGCTTCACGAAATCTACCTGTGCGTTCCTCCTGCGGGAACGGATTCTTTGATGGGTTTTCTAAAGTGAGCAGCAGTTTTTGAAACCACTCTTCGAAAACCTCAAAATGCATCTCTTCATGGTAATCTGTCGTTGTTTTTGACGTGAATGCAAAAAGGCAGTCTGGTATAAATCCTTGAGAAGCTGAGCCAACGTGACTGATAATAAGACGGGCTCCTTTTCCCGATGGTACTTTTGAAGTGGAGGCCGCTGTATCATCGGTCCATGACCGGGAAACTGTATGGTTCGCATTCAACCACCTTTCGTCAATAAACACTACATTGTCCCATCCCAATCAGTAATTTTGTTTATCTGACGTAAATATTTTACTCTTTTCAAAATGATATCGTAGCGTTCCAGTAGGATTTTCCGCTTGTCAGATTTTTTGTATCTAAAGCCGATTGATTGCAAAACCTTTGACAGAGACGTTTTACCGCCAGAAAATAAACCTGTTTCATTTAACGACCCCAGAAGCTTTTTCCGTGTAGGATATTATTTTCGCCTGTAATATCCATAAATATGGTTGCAACAAAGTTATTGGAGTTGATAATTTTGATGCTGCTGCAGCATCAAAATTATCAACTCCAATTACTTGTTTGTCTCTCTTTCTTTTTTTTGGAGTTCGTAAAGTATTCTCTTCTAAGTCTGCGCCTGATGGTCAGATTTTTTTCTTTCAGAATATGGGATACAGTCTTCTTCCCTATTCCTAATGCTTCGACAACGCGGTCTCTCACTTGTGTTATAGGTAAAAGAGGCCCACCGTTAACACATTTTCGTTCCAAATACTCGTACAATTCCACAACTTTTTCACGAGCTTGACTCTTTAGAGTTTTCCCTCGTTCCGACATGGTAAAATAATAACAACAGTACAAATCGTTAAGCAATCGGAGTACAAATTATAACCAGGTAAACGTCAGAGCAAGATCAGTCCAATAAAAGAAGCCGGGTCGTAAGAAAATAACAGAGAACACACAAAAACGCAGTCACTTCGCACAACGACAAAAGACTGCGTCATGTAATGGCGGCGACATGGCGTCATGGACAGGTTTTAGTGTTACCAGGAAAATCCCATGAGTTTTCTTTAAGATAAATTATTTTTTTGTTTCAATTTAATTATTTTTGTAATTTTTTGGTTTATTTAAAATAATAATACGTTTTATTATAATCACAATGCGGTTATTATTTATGGCCAAACATTCCTACGCGAGTAATCATTGCAATACATTTTAATTAATGACTCATTAATCTTTTGTTAAATTATAATATACAACAAACTGCAATGTAGTTTCGCGGAGGTAAAATTATTAGTTTGTAATTTTATAAATGAATAAACGCTTACATTCATTCATTTAAAGTATTGGGCAACATCCCTAGTGTTTAAAAAGAAAAAGGGTTCACCGACGTAACCTTGTAATGACGTTCAGTTTTTTAGAATAAGAATTGTTTAATTTATCATAATCTATGGTTTAATTTGTTTAAAATGGTTTATTAGTCAAAGTAATTTTAGATTGACATGGTCATTTACATTAAAATTAGAATTATAAAAAATATCCCGTTTATAATTCTAATTTTAATAGTCAAAGTAAACCGTAAAATTGCCTAATTTTGTCATTATTGCGATAAATATGCATTTTGAACTGTAAATAGTTAGGCAATTTTGCAGTTCTAACTTTGAAATATTTTTTTCCTCTGTTACAAGGTTACGTTGTCGAATTTTGATGAAATGTCAAATGTGGCCTATTACACTGGTCTTACTTCTATAGTGATCTATTTTTGCACTCATACGATTGTAAAGGGACAAAATAAATCAAAATTAATAAATAAATTAATATTATATTCAATATCTTTGAAATCTACGATTGATACACTTAGCGATATCTAGTTAACATGAAGCTATAATTATCGAAGTACGTATTTTTCATAGAGATTGTCAGTCTATTGTTTACATATTGGTCTATGATATAATTAATTTAAGATAGTTTTTAGAATAATATTATATGTAATGTAATCTGTGGTAGGTAGTGAGCAGTGTAAACAAAGGTGTAAATTGCTAACAACCATATTTCCGAACCTACCCTAAATGCCGGTCATCTCATTTAAAAGTCATTGTAGGTATTGAATTGAGCCCGAGGGGGCCATCTCGAAACCGGAGATGGCCCAGGGTACGTCGGGGTGCGGAGGATATGCTTTATGGGCAACCTTACACCACGGCATCTGAATACCCGAGACAGCGTGCGGTTTTAGTCGGTTCAAGCCCGACATAACCGCATCCGCTGGCCTTGGCATCATAGAGGATTTCCGCACGAAAAAAAAGGTACTGAATGCAGTCATACCATACAATACATCTGTCAAGTAAGTGTGATTCCGAGGCGGGAAATTGAAAAGAGTGGGCGCGATTTTTTTCAATTCTTTCAACATTTATATTTAAAGTTGTAAATACTTGTACAAACCCTGCATAGTGTTAAAAATAGTGTTTAGCACTTGCTCAAAATGGAGGAGGACGAAGGCGGGGGTGTTAATACTCCCCCGAATCCTAAAGTGAGGAAGAGGAAGGAGGACAATGTTAGGACTGGCGACAGTGGTGAGGAAAGTGAAAAAAGTTATTTGCCTTTTTTCAAACCTAATTATAAAAGACTCTATCCAGAAAATTCTAATTATACCGAGTTCAATGTGTTCGTGGAAAGCCGTGATAAAGACCGTATAGGGAATAAGAGCCCTATTTACTTGAACCATATTTTTGCATCGGAAGTAAAGGGAGTGGTAGCTATAAGGCGAATTAATGCCAATCGAATTGGTGTTATATTCAAACAATATAATACTGCAAACAATTTTATTAAAAATGAACATTTCCTAGAGAAATACAAAATTAAAGCCTTTATTCCTGCAGCACAAATTGAGCGCATAGGTATAATTAGACATGTACCAACAAACATTTCCAATAAGGAATTATATTTGAAGCTCTCCTCAATATATGAAATAGTTGCAGTACGCCGATTTACTAAGAAAGTAGGGTCCAGCTGGGCCCCACTGCAGACAGTCAGCATAACATTTCTATCAAATATGTTACCAAATAATGTCCAATATGATTTATTCTCATACAGAGTGTCTGAATACATCCCACCTCTGCAGCAGTGCTATCGCTGCTTCAAATTTAATCATTCTGCTAAGGTTTGTAATGGTAAACAGCGCTGCAGCTGTTGTGCAGGTGATCATTCTTATAAAGATTGTGACAAGCCTAATGAATTATGCTGTGTTAATTGTGGTGGAACTCATTTGGCTGTAGCTAGGACTTGTCCAGTAAAAATGAGGAAGATAGTAGAAAAAAAAGAAAAAATAAGTTATTCAAGTGTAGATAAAACTAATAAAAATGATGTTAAAGAATTTCCTCTTTTACCAGAAAAGTCCCATAGTGTAAATAAAACATTTAATAAAACAGGAGTAAATAATAATGTAAATAGCTCTAATGTAAATACAACTGAGAAATCTCAGACTGAGAAGAAAAGCTCTACCTCAGATGTAATTAAACAAGTCATAGGTAATAATGATATTCTAATGGCCCTTGTACAAACTTTAGTACAACTAGGAAACAAAATGGATGATGTGCCTATCACCACAACATCCATAAAACAAATGTTACTTAAAAATTTATCATCATAAACAATGGATATAAGTGCCAGTAACATAAGTTCTAACTTACGTATTGCACAATATAATATTCAAAGTGCCAATAGTAAAAAATGCCTATTAATCAAATTTTTACATGAAAATAATATAGATATTTGTTTACTAAATGAGACATGGTTTAAAAACAATAATAAACAGTTTAAAATACCTGGGTTTAATATTTACTTTAAAAATTCTGTGAATGATCATAATGGTGTAGCAATTTTAATAAAACCATATTTAAAATACAATGTTTTAGATACAACTTTCTATGAAGAAATACAAACAATTGCTATTTCAATATCCACAGAAATTGGTAATATTACTATCTTAAATGTATATTGTCCTCCTAAAAGTGGACATATAAGATTAAATAGATTATGCAACATGATAGGTAGTCTTCCAAAGCCCATCCTTGTTAGTGGAGATTTCAATGCCCACCACATTGCCTTTGGCTGTCTAAGTACGAAAGGGCGCGGTCGAGATTTGTACAATGTGATAGATGACTGTGATTTATGTATTTTAAACGATGGTAGCTTCACTACTGTTAATAGTCCTAGGCATAACCCATCTGCAATAGATGTTACCTTTGTTAGTCCGAATTTGGCACCACTTTGTAAATGGTCCTTGCATGATAATGCTATGGGTAGTTACCATTACCCAACAATTATTAGTATTGCACTGAGTACTGACAAATATCAAATCAATCCACCGGTTGATAAATATTTGTATAATAAAACAGATTGGAATAAATTTCGTGACCTTTCTCAAAATATTTTCACTGACATGACATCAACAGTTGATGAACAAGATCCAATGTCTGTATATTTAGACTTTTGCTCTCGTCTAGACAAACTTAAACAACTCGCTATCCCAAAATTCGTAAAAACTAGTGATTTTAAAAGTAGGCCTCCATCACCCTGGTGGAATGATATTTGTGAGAAAAGTGTTAAAACGTCATACAATGCCTTGAAATTATATAGAAGTGATCCAACTATAGCAAACTACATCAATTATAAAAGATTGGACGCTTTGAAAAAGCGGACTATTTCCGAGCAGAAAAAGAGTGGTTGGAATGACTTCTGTAACACTTTCAACAGAACTACTCCAATAAGCAAGATTTGGAATTTAATTAAAAGATTCAAGGGTGTAAAAGCTGGCAATAAATCTTATAAGGATGAGTTTGTTCAACCATTTTTGTCTAAATTAGCAGACAGCAATAATTTGATAGATTTTAGTTCATATTGCAATTATTTTAATGTGAATAATGATAATCCCAAATCAATGTTTCTCTTAGATACTTTTACATGGAGTGAATTTATGATGAGCTTACAAACCAGGAAAAATACAACTCCAGGTCTTGATGATTTTCCATACATTTTAATTAAAAATCTTCATGTGTCCATACAACAGTTATTTTTAAAAATTCTAAATATGCTCTGGCTACAAAAAATCATCCCTACACAATGGAAAACACAATGTGTCATTCCCATTTTAAAGGCAGATAAACCACCTGAACTACCCAGTTCGTATCGACCTATCTCTTTATCGTCATGTCTCGGTAAGATATTCGAAAACATGCTCAAAAATCGTCTTGATTGGTATGTTGAAACAAATAATTTTCTTCCACGGATCCAATATGGTTTTCGAAGAGGCTGCAGCTGTGTAGATAGTTTCACCTCACTTATAACAGACCTGAAAAAAGCCAAAAATTTAAGATTAAATACTGTTTGTGTATTTTTGGATGTACAAGGTGCATTTGATAGTCTCGACCCTGGGATTTTAGTTAAGATTTTAACTGGTAGCCTAGGCATACCTGGTGAAATCTCTAAATGGTTACACAATTTTTTAAACAAGAGAGTCCTGTATGTACGACACAATAATATTCTGTATGGCCCAGAAGAGGCCTCTAAAGGGACAATGCAAGGTGCAGCACTCTCACCTTTATTGTATAATTTGTATACTTCTGAAATATGTAAATATGTAAATTTGAAAAATGTACAGATTCTGCAATTTGCAGATGATCTGGTTCTTTATAGTTCTGATAACAACATAACTAAAGCAATAGACAATATTAATTTAGCCTTACATGAACTCAAGAACTATTACCAAGATATTTTAAATCTGAAAATTAATGCTGGTAAAAGTAGTGTGATGATTTTTAGTGATGAGACTCCCCGTACAGATGTTATATACAATGGTGACATAATAGATAGAGCTAATCAGCATAAATTTTTAGGTGTTATTTTGGATCAGAAGTTAAACTTTGAGCAACACATTAAATACATTTCTCAAAATGCTCTTAAAGGTGTTAATATCATTAGATGCTTAGCTGGTTTGTCTTGGGGTGCAGACCCCAATATATTGTCCCTGTTATATAAAGCAATTGTAAGGAGTCACTTTGATTACAGTACTCTAGCTTATGTAAATAGTCCTTAAGTACATAGATTAGATGTGATTCAAAACAAGGCTTTGAGAACTATTTCTGGAGCAATGTGTTCTACTCCTATTAGAGCAATGGAGGTTGAAACCAAAATTATGCCTCTTATACTAAGGAGGATTCTACTAATTGAAAGATATTGTCTGAAACTGTTAGCACTAGAAAATAATGAAGTTAAACATAAAATAGTTCCTCACCTTATTAGTATATCAGGCCCATTAACTTCCGCAGACGAATTGTTAAGAGATATCTCTCCTCAGATATGTAGAATTTTTCTGCAAATTCATGAAAAATGCACTCATGTTAGAAAACAGTCACAATGGCCATGTTATTCTCATTCATTCAAAAGTATACTTCATCCTATTACTATTTTAACTCACAAAATTTCCTGTAATTCTGACATGTTACAATTCTTAGAAGAGAATCCTCATTATTATACTTTGTACACTGACGGTAGTAAGAGCAACGACCATGTGAGATCTGCAGTGTTTGATCCACAAACCAATTTTTCTCAAAGTTTCGTTTTGGATAACAATTGTTCAATATTCACAGCAGAGGCATATGCAGTTTTAGAAGCTTTAAAATTAATAATTCATTTGAAAACGTGTAAATACTTTTTAAATTCTATCAGATTCTTTAAGCCTAGTAGAAGGTTTAAATAATTTAAAAATTAACTATAAAACAAACTATATTCTGTATCTTATTAAAGAGATTATATATAAATTACATTTACTAGAAATAGAGGTAGTCTTTATGTGGATACCTTCACATAAAGGTATCTCTGGTAATGAGATAGCAGATAAAACTGCATTTGAAGGGATTAACGCTTTAAATGTTAAATGTGTAATGGACATTCCACTGACAGATTATTACTACACTCTAAAAATTGAAATATTGGGATTCTGGAGAGATATGTGGAAGAAAGATCAAGATGAGAAAGGAAAGTGGTATGGGAAAATTCAAGAAGAGATACCTACTAAACCTTGGTACTACAAATTGACGTCAGCAAGTCGAGAGTACATAACAACTATGAACAGGCTTCGATTCGGACACTCCACCACTCCCTTCCACCTGGCAAGGCTGGGAATTATAACCGATAATAGGTGCAAATACTGTAATGTGCCACAAGCAGATATCGAACACGTGCTCTTCTGCTGTCAAAAGTGGAATATGCACAGGTTAATACTCGCCAGTGAATTAAGTGATATTATGGCAAATAATTCCTCCCGCCACTTGTACGAATTATTAAAAAACAAACAATGTTATAATTCATTATTTAAATTTATTAAAAACACCATAGTAAAAGTTTAAAAACGCAGTGTATTGTGACTTGTGAAGCTTGTGAATGTAATGTGAAGTGAACTATGGAAGTGAATAAACAAAACTATTATAAATAAAGACATGGCTTAAAGGTCTTGTAACCAAGCCAAAAATCTTCAAAAAAAAAAAAAAAAAATCAAGTAAATGTCATTTCATTATATTTGTTTTGAAAAAAATTGGGCAATATTGAAATAAATAATATACTGTAATCAAGAATTACTAAATTAATCGGGTACTTAACGAAATGTGAGCATAATAAATACACATGTCTATTAAATTCCAATAAAAGTGCATTGTAGGTTGCATAGAGTAATACGAGATGTTGATATCGTACTAATAAATTTAGTTTCAAATTACAATAATATTTGAATACAATATTTAATATCTATTTATTTTATTATTCTTTATCATTTTTCATTTTGTATGTAATCAAAACTACTGTTTATAGATGGACTGGAGTGCTGTTAAAAATAATTTTAGACAGACATGGTTGACTACTATATTGAGTCTTATTTTGTTTTCTGGTGTTACTTATTTTCTGGTATGGGCAGAGGTAAGCAGAGTATTTTGAAATATATCCTATTAATTTTCAGTTTGTCAAACTGTTTTGATTATTTTTTAGAGTCAAACTATTCAAAGTAACCTTATGTTAGAAGAACTGGTGTCTGCAGCAGAAAGTATAGACGCCCATACCGGCGATGAAGCGGCTCGTTATGAAGGCCGAGTCGTACATATTGTGGGTCCATTGAGAGTTCTGGAGCCAATATCAGAACCCGACTACAATATACAAGTTCAAGCAGTTAAATTGAGAAAGAGAGTACAGATGTATCAATGGATTGAGGAATCTACGTAAGCTAAGCTTTCTTTTATATATTTTTTTTATTAACTTTTATTATATGTAACTACTTTCTACTACTGTTGCTTTCGCCCACAAGGAATTCTGTTCCTATACCAGGGATACAAGTAGCCTATGTGTTATTAAAGACTATATATCTGTACTAAATTTCAGCCATTAGAGTGTGATTGAGTAACAAACATTCAAAACTTACAAACATCTTCACAAGCTATCACATTCATAATATTAGTAGGATTTGTGATGCACAGGTATCTTGTGCTTGTCTGTCTTAAGGCTTTTTTTTATACCACTCAGGTGGCAGAAAAGCTCACGGCCCACCTGATGGGAAGCGGTTACCATGGCCTATAGACGTGTGCAACACCAGGGGCATCACACTCACACTGCCGACCCTGTAAAAACCTTTTAATGCCCTTCTTGAAGAACCCCATATTATTAATTGGGAAAACCATAGCAGGGAGATCATTCCACAGCCAGAGAGTGCACAGAATAAAGCGTGGATTTTTTACTAGTATGTCTCCAATATGGTGGCCAGATGTGTATTATATTGGGGAGAGTATTAGTAAAAGGTAATCAGATTTAGGGACCGAGGGAGTTTGTATTATTTAGGGAGATATTTTCCTTCTCTGGTAAGATACCTGGTACCTCCTTTATTTTTAACAGTAATTTCTTTTCCCTCATGTACTAATATAGTCTGATCACAGTTTTCTTTATTTTCCAGGGAGCAAGAACATTTTTTAAGTGAACCTGCAGAAGAGTCTCGAAAAACATACTGGTATCATAAAGACTGGAGAGATTATGTTGTGGAGTCCTCACTATTCTATATAAGACCAGGGCACCAAAACCCAGCCTCTATGCCATTGTTCAGTGAGACTCATATTGCTGAGAATGTTAAAATTGGATGGTTATACCTGGGTGAGCATTTGATTCTTTTTTGATCAGTGTCTTAACATCTTGTCTCACTGTTGAATGAGAATTGTAAAGTTGGATGGTTATACCTGGATGAGCATTTAATAATCTTTTTTGATCAGTCTCTTACTATTCTGTTCCAATTCTTGGTGATAACACACAGTCATTAGTTTGGGTTGCAGCCACAATCAGAATCAGGGCCAGGGTTCTTTATATTGTCCTCAGAGGATTGTGAATTATGTGAATGAAGTATATACAGCAGAGCGACAGCTTATGTTATGGAGTCTGGTTTCTTTGAAACATACAATACAGTGTGTGGTGGCCATTGACAGTCAGTCTCAGGTGCTTCAAACTGTTTAAACGAAACAAAACAAGAAAGTATTCTGCCTTGAATATAATGAATAATTTTATTTTACAGGCGTAGACGTGAAGCGAAAAGTGAACGACTATTACGAAATTTGGTCTGACTCTAGACCAGAACGCAGTGATATCAAATTGCACTCTGGTTTCTACTATCATGGAGAGAGTGCCTTGGAACATGAAATCGGCGACATGCGCGTTCATTTCTCGTATGCGGGTCGCGAAGATGATATTGTAAGTGTGATATGTGAGTTTAAAATTTACACTATATTTCCTATATTCACTCCTTGTAATCAGATAAACGACGGCCTCTGTGGCGTAGCAGTGGTGCATTCGACTGCTACGACAGGGGGCGCGGGTTCGATTTCCGCTCATTGCAAATATTTGTATGCATGAATATGTCTATTTGCATTTGTCTGGGTGTTTCTATGCATAATATGTATGTACTTACAAAAAAAAAGTATTTAAGTATGTTTATCCGCATTCTGGAACCCATAACACAAGCTAGTTAAACTATGCTTACATTGGGTCTAGAAAGCACAGTGTATAATGTAGAATATTTATAGATAATGATGCTGTATAAGGTGGAGGACTCGGTCCTATGTCAAGCAGTGGCCTGCCATAGGATAACGACTGTAGACTTGAACGAGAGAGTACAAGAAGGAAACATATGCCTTCAATGATTGCGCCCATTCTTGATGTGGTCAAACATAGCTCTTTTTATAATGCAGTAAAAATATTTGACAGTCTTCCTTTGGATATAAGAAGTGCAGTTTACACGACAGAGTTCTAGACCACACTTAGGACTTTTCTTGTTCAAGGGTGTTTCTACTCAATTGACGAATTTATGAAATGACATGGTTTACATATGCATGCATAGACGTCGTGTTCAATTTATTTCAATTTGGTATAACTTTTGACCTTATTTAATGTATGCTTTGACATTTGTATTATATTCTTATATTTTTCAATCTAATTGGTATCTTGACATTATTTGTAATTTGTTTCATTTTTTTTTTAAATCTTTGATGTGCTAAAAGATGAATGTAAAGAGTAATGTAGATACTACTAAACTTAGATTAAGCTCCATTATATAGTTATTTTCAATACAATGTACTATTGTTCAGGAAATAAACAAATACAAATATACATAGGCATGGGTCCACTTCTTTCATAGGAGCATAGGCTGCAGTTTAACCCCCTACCTTCAGGATGTGAGTTGGTTAGCTACCTTTTATTATTTCAAGCGGGAGCGCCCAAGACGTTTAAGGGCCACTTCATCCATTTCTCCAATCCTCCAATTGGGGAGAGTGTGGTTTGGTTTGCTACCTCAGTAATATGGAGTATTTTTTTCCAGTATACAGCAGTAGGTGTACTAGAAACTGGTGTTCTACAAGCATACAGTGCTTCAAGGTTTCCCACAGCTGACCCAATATGTCTGCTTAGGAAAGGATCATATAGCTTAAAACAGCTGCATGATCTGGAGAGAAGAGATGCAAACCTACACACGTGGAAATACAGACTATTAGGTTTTGTACAAGTGTTTGCATCTGCAATGACTTTACATCCAGATTGGGTGACATTATGTAAGTTTATGTTTGAATATTAAGCATCAGCGCCGACGGACGGAGTGGCGGTGAAGAGCAGTTTATAGGTCGCAACCTCACTGAACGGCGGGCGGTCGTCGGCGATAGCTATGAGAGCCGTCGCGTGACTCCGAACGCCTCCGCACGATTCTCAATGCTGCCTCGCTGCGCTTTGAGTCGCTCGCTGTCTTTTCATTTCGCTGTACCAAATACAGTCGGATTCTGAAGCACTTCAGGTTGAATTTAAGTTTTTACTGGATTAGTCTCCTTGCCTTCACTACGTCCGTCGGGGCAGACCCTGAATGTTTATAGTTTATTTTCTTCACCCTGCCAGATTGTACGAAGCTGTAAGTGAAATTAAAAAAACGAAGGCCTGTATTATAGATAACTTTTTTTTTTGTCGTGCAGAAATCCCTTCGGATACCCCCCCGCCGGCCGGAGTGTAAGGTTGCCCATAGAGCATATCCCTCGCACCCCGACTGACCCTGGGCCATCTCCGGTTTCGGGATGGGCCCCTCGGGTTATAATACATCATCAATCAATACAATCTTCATCATTATCATCTTAGCGGTTATCCCGATTGCATCCAAAGCTTGTGCTCTGGTGCCTGGGGTCTGCTTTCCTACACTTTCACCTCCTGATGTGGCTAATTTTAGCTTTTGCGGGTGCGAGTGCCATTTGACCTCCCAACCCCGAGAAGAAAGCTTGCGCCAGAGCCTCGTCCGTCGATCAACGTGTTTACCAGCTTGTAGGTGATGTGAGCTTGGACCCCCAAGGTCTTGGTGGGGGCCCAAATACTCCCAACCAACATGGTGGTGTTCAGTTTGGCGGCCTTCATATATGCTTATTTACGGCTGATCTAATAATATGTTTAAATCTTTTATTAATTCCTTTTACAGTCCTACAGTGCCAATGGATATCAAGTAATTTAAGAAGATGCACAAGATTTTGGGTCAACTTAGTTCTATCATTTTCGTATACACTATTTATCATATCGATACCCTGGTAAGCATTACTAGTTTCATTAATAAATGTTAGATATATATAGCTACACTTCCAGTAAAATGGAAATTACTTAGCATAGTAACCAAATAGCAAGAATACACTTATCACTACGGTACCGGGTACGCTCCCTTGAAGTCGCGACCGCCGGCGATTTGTAGTCTATGATCTAATGTTGGGACCACATTCACTCGATTTTTTTTTACAACTGGGCCAGTTATACCTCTGTAAAACAACAAGGAGCCAAGTGGCCCATTGAGTTGGATTCTTATAATGAAAATGAAAAAATGAAATGAAGTTAGTTATGAAGTTCTCATTGTTCAATATCGTCAGGCATCAAAATAATTATAATAAGGTTTTTTTTTCACAACTTTCGACAAATATGAATAAAATACTGTCTTAAGCCTACCCATACATTTAAATTCATACTTTTATCCCGATGATCCTATCCCTATTTCAGGTTAGTACATAAACCGACATTCGGAGCGTTAGTTCTGGGTGGTGCGATGTTGCCGCTCCTTCACTATTCCAATATGATGACGCGACGAGATACTACCCCTGAGCCGCCGCCGTACAACAGATGGAACAACCACCCCCGCTGAATGTTACAATAACACTGACATTTTTACATTGCTACTGATGCGGTAGATAGTTATTATTTTTGTTATTTGTACGTAGGTTGATCCCATTTCGATACCTAAGGCCAAATAAACCCCTGATTTACACATATTTTACTGGCGAAAGTGTAATCATTATATTTCCCGCGACCCTGGACCCCGGGGTCTGCTTACTCCTTCTAACCTTTTTGATTCCGATTATACAACTTTTATGGGAGCGACTGCAGTTTACACTTGCGTACGGATATGATGCGTTACAATGTCTGTCGTACATGTATTAGGGCCAAGAGTATTATAAAGTTTTAGAGATTTTTATATAACTCTGGCCGTTCACAACCAAATTCATGCATCAATATAAAAAAAAATAGGAAATTCTATTAATTAAGGTATTTTTCTCGAAACCGGAGATGGCCCAGGGTCAGTCGGGGTGCGAGGGATATGCTCTATGGGCAACCTTACACCCCGGCGTCTGTAGACCGGCGTGCGGTTTTAGTCGGTTCAAGCCTGACATAACCGCCCCCGCTGGCCGGGGGGGGGGGGGTATCCGAAGGGTCCTCCGCACGAAAAAAATAATAAAAAAATACGGTACGGCAATGTAATAGGTTCGTACCGTACCGTAGGTCGGACCGAATGTGACAGGCGAACTGCGGGTATACAGTCTGCGTCTGCCTACTCCTACAGGAATATAGGTGTGAGTGTATATGATAACGCTTATTTCGCAGCCTTAATCATCATCCAGACATCATCTTGTATTAAGTTTAGACTACCCTAGCAAAATATATTTTTGTATCTGTTTACCTATTTCTATGCGGGTATAAAGCTAATCCTGACCACGCCTGAAATACTGTCCTTTCTAAAACACGCATCGTGTATACGTTCATAATTTAATCCATTGACAAGTTAATTATTAACATAATATACAATTATGTAGGTTTAGTGAATTTTATTAGAAATGATTAGAAAAAGCGCAATACTTATACTCATAAGTGCAATAACTATTATTTATTATTCATATATAATTGTTTTGGTGTTCGTGGCTAAGTGGTAACCGAGTAGGTTAGTACATTACAAGGTTAAGTAATATTAGTCAGGTTAGTCTTAGGATGGGTAACCATTCTTAACACATTGAGACCCCTCCGGGCCTCCATGCCTGCGTGCTTCAGAGTGCACGTTAAGACGTCGGTCCTGGACCGGTAGACAAAGTCACATTCTACTAGTGGAATCGCTTCGAAGCGAACCTTCAAATGTTCAATATGTATGGGAGTGACATTATTTGTTACACGTGACATGTCGACAAATGCTGTCTCTCCCATACATTTCGGTCTTTTGAAGGTTCGCTTCGTTGCGATTCCACTAGTACAATGTGACTTTGTCTGTCTACAGGCCCTGGTTGTCATGCGAACATCTGTGGCATTCGTTACGGGTAGTTGGAACCTTAAAAATCTGATAGTCTGGTCTAACTACAGAACTTCGATATCGCCAGTGGGTTATGAACGTCAGATGGTAGTCGATTCAGGGAAAATATTTAAATTAAAGCCGACCTCAACTGAGTCGGGCAAAGGTTCGGAGGATGACGATATTATATTATTTCCTTTTTGTACTAAGTATTCTGTTTTCTACTCATAATGTAGATTCTCCTGTAAATTTTTTTTTTTTTATAAAACAATTATATTGTGTAATGTGATGTTATCACGAAAGTTTGCATAATGTATTGCTTAGGTATTATTTACTGAAAGTAATGTGTACATGAGTAATATACACATTGAGTTTATAATCGTTTTGGAGCGAAATATTTCGGGCCCAGTTTCGATAATAGAACCACCTGGAAGTATTAATTGGAAAATCGAAAGATATTTTTTTACAAAAATTTCAAAATTGATGTCGTTTGCACAAAACAAATGAGAACTCGAGGTAACTCCTTTAAACTTCACGTAAAACGCTTTACTACGGTTTACGCGACGATTTTCATTCAGCATTTCCCGCCCAGCTACAGCCAGCGGTGCGACACGTTTCGACTCGACGCAAAGGACCTACCTAGCAACCGCACTCCCGTCCGACCCAGCTGCCCGGTGCCCGGTCTTTATTGAAGGGCATCTTACTGGTAGTTCGTATCTATTGATGCTACGTACGGTAATATCTGAATTATTAGAGGATGTGCCATTAGCGTACTTACGAGGTATGTACTACTAGCATGATGGCTGTCCGGCTCATAATGCACGTGCTGTGCGTGAATACCTAGATAGGGAATTTGGTGAACGCTGGAAAGGCTGCAACGGTCCCGTTGCTTGGCCGCGAAGGAGTCTGAACTTAACTCCCTTAGAGTTTTCAGGTCAGGTAAGGACTTGGTCAGAAATAAAAAGACTTATTTACACTCGGGAATACGAAACTCGCGATGAGTTACGCAGTGCTATAGTAGTTGTTTTTGCTTGCGTACGGTCAGTGCATTCTTATCACATGTTTCGCGAAGTGCGCCGACACATTTATAAATAAGGTCGCTTTCACGAAGCCAAGGCACACCTTCATTCATGTAAAATTTTCAATGAATTATTCGAAGCGCTAATATTATTTCAACTCGAACGAGTGATAAAGATTACAGAAAAGCCAAATTTTTTATTATAACCGGTACAGAAATTTGGACACTTTAAAATCATACCATAGATAATTCCGAGTAACCCCTTTCCGGGTTCAAAACGACTATAAATTCAGCGTCTATATTGTAGAAAACAATCAAGTATCTCCATAGTAAAGCACAAAATGTTATTAATAATTTAGTTTTTAATGTAAACGTTTTAAACTTATATAGACATAGAAAGAAAGCGAATACATATTATTATGAAACATAATATAGGTACATTACCAACACTTGTACAATTTTATTACTTAATAGACTAGGTACTAAGTTAGTGGTAGGTATAAAATAATCTTTATTAGGTGTACTAATTTAACCTTCAGCATGACCAATCCTATTGCTATAGTTTGTAGATATTATAAGTAGTGTTGTAACGAGGTTTTTTAACACCCTTGCTCGTAAAGCTGATGTAATTCCACCGGTTTTAAATATGTAAAGCGGGTCATAAAAAACGCGTGTGTTACCAAAGCAAATAGTTAAGTTATAGGCCATACAAATTCCATAACAGTATTATTTGCCATTTCAAATATGGAACTGATCGCCGCCGCACGACTTCAGCTAGTGAGCAGCGCGCTGTTGCTATTCAAATTTCGAACTAATCGCCGCGCGGCGCCAGTCAGTAGGCAGCGCTAGCGCGCTGTTAAAATGGCGGGAAAGCAACAGTGTGCATTCACAGATTGAGTTTATTAAAATAAAAAAAAAACAGTTTATTCGGTAATTTAAAAACTTGGCTGCATGCTCTAGCGTCTTTGCCAACATTTTCACGCAGCCACGGCAGAAAATAATCCTCGCGCCATTTTTCTCAAATTTTCTTTTCTTTGTACTTGTGAATATCTAAAAATGACAACTTTCAATAATGAAAATGAGCAATATATTACTTCAACTCCACCGGATATACTAATAGAAGCGCGAACCGCATGC
Source organism: Cybosia mesomella (assembly GCA_946251805.1). NCBI lineage: Eukaryota > Metazoa > Arthropoda > Insecta > Lepidoptera > Erebidae > Cybosia > Cybosia mesomella. Next base: position 17,542,965 of record OX276390.1, on the reverse strand, counting down.
GACAGCTTTCTGACGTCAATATCCAAGGACAGATACATAACCACATATGAAAATTTCTTGAAGTGGAAAAACATGAAAAATGCCAAGTCATTTTCCGAAAATGTAGTTTTGGCGTATTTTAATGAACTAGCTAGTAAATATAAGCCTAGCTCGTTGTGGACAACATATTCTATGCTGAAAAGTACCCTCAAGATGAAAAATGGTTTCGATATTAATTTATATTCAAATCTCATTGCATTTTTAAAGAGACGCTCTAATGGTTTTTTAATGAAAAAATCTAAGGTACTGTCATCAAATAAATGTTTGTAAAAGATGCTCCAGATAGCCAGTACGTGGCAACAAAGGTCAGTTTGCCTCCTTATTTTATGTATTGATCTACCTACTCTTTTACATATTTTTTAACGACCGTCTGTAAGCTAAGTACCTATACCTTATCTAACACATTTTTATTTATTCTCAGGTTGCGTTAATATTTGGTATTAATGGTGCATGTAGACGGCAAGAGCTTCACAATATTACCACAAAAGACATTGAAAATCAAGGCAAAATGCTTAAAATCCCAAACACTAAAAACAAAATACCCCGATCTTTTATTATCGACGGCCCATTTTATGACGTGGTCAAAAAATATGAAGCTCTGCGTACGACTAAGTCGAAAAATAATCATCTCTTTCAGAATTACTAAAAAGGTAAATGTACTGCGCAACCTATTGGCATAAATAAATTCGGTACCATGCCAAAGGAAGTCGCCAAGTTTTTAGGATTGCCGGATGCTGTTATACAGGGCACAGTTTCAGAAGAACGTCAGCTACATTACTTGCTGATTCGGGAGCTGATATATTCACTTTAAAGCGGCATGGCGGGTGGCGTTCTAACGCAGTAGCAGAATCTTATGTAGAAGATTCCATCCAAAACAAAGCAAATATAAGTGCCAAAATAACTCAGGCAATAAATATGGAGCCACAAACGAAGAAGTTTTGCCCTGAGCCGCGCCCCTCTACTTCTACTGATGATACTTTTTCATTTACAACTAATGACGAATTACAATGCTCTTCTGCCGCGACAAGAAGTTTCGTCGTCTCCAACATTTACCCTAACAGAAAACAATGACATTATGAATAGTAATAATAATAATAAAAACATAATTAAAAAACCAACTACAACTACGTATCATTTTAATAATTGTATTTTCACTAACTGTTTCAATAATTAAAAATGAACAAAATATAAAATGTTTTTTTTTTCTGTTTCCTCGCAAATGTGTTAAAAAACGTCGTACAATATACGTGCGTATTGGTTATAACATGCTCGGCTCAATTACTACGCCTACGCGTACGCGGCCTACGGCTCGGGCTGAAATTCCACCTCGCATGTTATAACCATCTTAACGCACTAATATCGTAATGTACTATTACGGTAAAAATCTGATACCTGATGGTAAGGTAAAAATTGAGATAGTATATTTCTTCAAATGACAGTGCAATTAATACTTTTAACTTCTGTATACACTACATACTCATAACAAGATTATCAAAACTAGGTGTTATATGAATTCATTCCCAGATTTAATTAAACATACGGTCATGTCTTATAAAATTTTACGTGATGTGTCATGAATATACAGGTATTTGTAGGAAAATTAATGAGAATCTGTAGATATAGACGGTATTAGGTAGAGATGGTTCTTTTATATACCACTAGGTGGTACTTTTTCTGACAAATCTGTAACTTATATCGATCAAAGAGCTGTGTATTTAATTAATATATATTTAGTAATGTAATGATAACTTTAGTCTGTGCTCTCTGGGTGTTTGTAGTTTTCCCAGTAAAATCAGTCCGGTAACCATGTGAACGACATAGTATGTGTACAAAAAAAGTAGGTACTCAATGAGGGGTATAAGTCGGCCGAGGATTCTGTCACGTTATTTCAATGTAAATGTTATTTGTAAATATTTTAGTGTTCAGCAACTATTCATAATGCTTCATTATTATGGCTGAAATTATAATAACATGTATTTATAACATTTTATTTCTTTGCAAGTACTTTACATTATTTAACTATCAAAATTAACAATGTTTAACTGTAAGTAAGGATATAAAAAATATTAAATAAGGCCAATTGACCAGTATTTTAAAGTAGGAAGACTCCTTTTTTTTTTTTTTTACGTGCGTTAATCCCTTCGGATACCCCCCCCGCCGGCCAGCGGGGTTGGTTATGTCGTGTCTCGACTAAAACCGCACGGTGTCCTCCCCAAGTGTCCGTTGCCGGGCACCCCGGGTAAGCCCTCGAAAGGATAACCCCAGGGTTGCCGGGTAGGAAGACTCCTCATTAAGCTTTCAGCTTTTGAATTATGTCATATCCTGTACAAAGTACTTATGTGAACCAATTAAATAAGTCTAGTTATACTGTTGTGCCACGTAATATTTAAATTCTCTCATTTTGTATTAATTTTACCTTTATTTTCATTACTGAATTTGTACTAAAATAGGCCCCAGGTTGTGAACTGACTACTTGAATCAATGATATGCTTTATGTAAAACTCTATTTTAAAAATAAACTATTCATAAAACTTACTCTTTTTATTGTTTTAGGTTAGTATTTTATTTAGTTAAGTATGAAATTACCTAAAAATTTCAATCGGGAGTTTTGATAATTTACAGGACAAGTCCCGTATATTTTTGGATTAAATTGAATAATCCATTATTTCGGTAAATATAATTTCTATCAACATCTCTCCCCTCGTACAAACTATTTATTAAAGCGCATATCGCATGTTGTTTATACCTATTGAATGTAATAACGTAGTAAAAAAAATTGATTGTAACATTTGAAAAGTCAGATACACATCTAGATGTATAATTATCTATAGTAGGTATAGTTTCAAGTCTAAATAACCTTTTGTAAATTGCAACGTCTTTTAGTCTCTGCACTCGTGTAAAATATAAAAAAACCTTATTTCATGCTTCGAAATCATTAATCCCTCTAGGCCAAGAAGCAAAGTTGTCAATCCTAGTGCATACGTCTTTTTGTTACGTAATAGGACTACATAACGCTAATTTAGATTAGAACAATATAATTTTGGAATTTAGTTGAAATTAAATTACCCTTAACTTCACTTGGGCAATTTTGCTAATAAAAATATTTAATCATCTGTATTTACCGAAATGATAGCAAATTTGGTTAGATTAAAGGTTGAATTCGTGCTATCATAAACTGTTCTGTATTAAATCAACAGAACAGAGAAAGCTATACCTACCAGGTACAGCCAAATGCGCGCTGCAGCTTTTCACGCAGCCGCGTTAACGTTACGCACGCGTACTGCGAACGTTATCAGCTGATCATACTCGATCGAATTTTTACGGTTGTGATTATTGTATTCAAGCATAATATACTTTGATAATTCCAAGTTTTTTAAAATCGTGTCAACGACAACAAAATGAAAGCTGCAGCGATGTCTGTGTGGGTGTTTATTAACCTCCTTTTCTTTGGTATGTGCGGTTATCTGTATTTAATTTGGTCACAATATTGGATGTACATTGAAAAACAAAGATTGTTCAGCAAGAGCCCGGGCCCACAAAAGACCGAATCTGTACTTACTTACCATCAAACTCACCTACCGGACAAATATCAGTCAAGATCGCCGTATAATCTAAGTTCGGTGATCAATTCTTTACGTAAAAATCGAAGGTCTGCTGTTGCAGTATTGTGGGGTAACGGTGTGGTAATCCAAACGTCCAATAAGTCTTCTGTGTCGTATACTCATCCGTCCAACAACATAGTGAGGAAGAGCCATGGCAGTCCCAGGTTTCCTAACAAACACACACCGTTGCTTGAGTTTGATACCGATAAATATGTTTGTGACGACTTGTTATCCTCAGAATGTAGACAACGTACATCAGAATTTAAGGAGCTGTTATTGAAAGAATTTCACAGAGTATTGATGGGAGAGAGTAATGTGTTCAAGTCGGGTTTGGATGCTCACAATACGTATGATGTTAAATATGACAATAGTAATCGAAAGGAAACCTCTAGAGAAGAGGTGATGTGCGCTTTAAAGCGCGTGAAGGTGAGGACAGTAACGGCAGCTGATGAACCATTTCATAGTCTAGGGTTTAAAATACCTGGAGGTCCATTGCAGGAAGGCCGTCACTTTAATACATGTGCTGTTGTCACTAGTGCTGGAGCATTGCTGGGATCACGATTAGGAGATTTTATAGGTAAGTTTATTATTAGTAACTACACCATTGATGTCTATATTACTAAAGTAATCCCAGTAAACTACAATCAACATTATCATCAAAACGTTAGTCCTGGTCGCATCCGAGGCTATTACCTCGGAGTCCGGGAACTACACAATATTTGCTATTTCTAGAAGACGAAGGGAATTCACGATCAAAAGTTTTTTTTTGGGCTATGTGTCCAAAGGGTATAACGAGGGCAAAGCGTCAATAACATACCATAACTTCACGCCTGTATCCCCGAAGGGGTAGGCAGAGGTGTATTACACACCCACGATTCGCCAGTTATGTTAAGGTCCCAATGTAATAGGGCGAGCCTATTGCCATCAACCGGGCACATTATTAAGCGAGCGATAATTAACATTTATTAATGCTCACATAACTACGAAAAGTCAGGTGTGTGCCCGGGGCGACTGGGGATCGAACTCGAGACCTCGTCTCAGCAGTCCGTTGCGTCAATAAGTAATACGTACTTTTTTTTTTTTCTTTTTTATCGTGCGGAAATCCCTTCGGATACCCCCCCGCCGGCCAGCGGGGGCGGTTATGTCGGGCTTGCACCGACTAAAACCGCACGCCGTCTCGGGTCTTCAGACGCCGGGGTGTAAGGTTACCCATAGAGCATATCCCTCGCACCCCGGCTGACGCTGGGCCATCTCACCACTAACAGCATCGCTCATCCTGTCTCCTCTGAAAGCAGAGGAGTACGGAGAGCGATGTGTTCCCGCCACGTTGGGTATTGGCCGACGATCAATGCCAACCCTATGAAGGGGTGAAGGGGAAGCCATTGACCGCCGCCCAGGGTGTACCGGCCGCTCTGATTCCGTTTCCCCCGGACTGCAGCGGGATCGGAATCGGAGCGACACTCGAGGAGGTTACCCAACACACACCCCAAGTAATACGTACCTAATTATAAAAAGACAATCTTACAAGTCATAAAAAAAATTCATCTATACTTGTACATCATACTAATTGTAAATTAGTTGTGTCTTAACATTGCATTGGAATTATAAAAAAAACTTGAGTTATGTTTAATGAATGATTCTGAACACAAAATAATGTTTGTTGTTTGTCTGTTTATTCGCTATGGGCGCAGGAACTACTGAACGGATTTTGATGCGGTTTTTGCCATTAGAAAGGTCTTGGTCAGATTTAAAATCTGTCGTATGTTTGATTGTGTTAAATACGGGTAGGTACGTAAGTGAGCATGCCTGGGCCGCTGCTACCTCCTTCTGCGAGCATGTAATGCTCGCGAAGGAGATGGCGGAGCGCGCCCGGGAGAGGTTCCGAACTCTCCCGGCCCGCAGAGCCCGCAACATGCTGGTCGGCACATCGGGTACCAGGTCCAGGGCCCAGTCCTGGTCGACACTTGGTGAAGAGTGTAATCTTTTCCTTATTTGATCAAGTGTCTGGTGACGTCACACTCGTACTGTGGCACGTATACTATGTACATACTATTACTATTTTTTTTCCTAATTGTTCATTCTAACCAACAGATTTTCTGTATACCTACTTATGTTTTTAGTTATCCAAACACTATCGTTCGCTTTAAAGTCTGGGCTTTCTATACCACGGTAGTGTTTAGCCTGTAAGCACTGATTGTTTTCGACGGTTTGAGTTAGGTCTGTGGACGAATGCGACGGAACAGTGGGGTTCAATAGGTCTAACCGTGAGCGTAACGTACGCCCAAACAATCTCCGCGGGTGACGTATCAGTAGTACCTTTTTTTTTATCGTGCGGAAATCGAAGGGATTTCGTATACCCCCCCGCGTGCCAGCGGGGCGGTTATGTCGGGCTTGAACCGACTAAAACCGCACGCCGTCTCGGGTCTACAGACGCCGGGGTGTAAGGTTGCCCATAGAGCATATCCCTCGCACCCCGACTGACCCTGGGCCGTCTCCGGTTTCGAGATGGCCCCCTCGGGTTTGGGAACCACGGTGTCCCCGTCTTGCCCCGGTTTGAGGGAGGGGCGCTAGTCGCCCCACCGTCCCGGCCTGCTTCTGCTGGGGTGACAGGCGGCCTCACCTGTCACCCCCAGGCCTGCGCTCATGGAGGACGGAGGTCGTTAACCTCCGGCGCCTGAGTCGCCTGCGACGCGCGGCGAGCATGTTGCGGGCTCGGCGGGCCGGGAGAGTTCTAAATCTCTCCCGGGCGCGCTCCGCCATCTCCTTCGCGAGCATTACATGCTCGCAGAAGGAGGTGGCGGCACCCACGCGCTCGCGCTCCGCACCATTGCCGCAATCATGCTGCCGAGCGAGAGGACTCCCACCCCGATGGCTGCCACGAGGTCACGCCTCGGCGCCTCCCACGCCGGGCAGTCCGCCAGCGTGTGCAGCCCTGAGTCCTCGCTCGCGTCGCAGTGATGACACTCAGGCGTTGGCTCCTTCCTGATCCGATGCAGGTGGCCCCCGAAGCACCCCTTTCCGGAGACCACCTGCGTCAGTCGGTACGAGAGGCTTCCGTGTCGCCTCTCCAGCCAATCCTCCATGATGGGCCTTACCGCCGCTATTGCGGCGTGCCCTGCGCTTGGTCGCCCAAGTCGTTCCTTCCACTCCACCACGATGGCCTGGCGGAGCTGGGACTGTACGGCCTCGATTTCTCGAGGCTCGGGGTTCCATCCCTGCTCCCGCGCCTCCTTTCGCCACTGGTACAGTTGCGAAAGGGCTCTCGCTTCCAGGTCCCATGGCGGAGTTCCGGCAAGAAGACTCGCCGCCTCGAAGGAGATCGTGCGGTACCCTCGGATGACCCTGATGGCCAGAACTCGCTGCGGAGCGCGCAGCATCTGCACAGTTCTGGTCCTCAGGGCCTCCGCCCATATTGGGCATGATTTCTCTACCCATACCTAAAAACATTGACAGACAGACAGACAAATAGGCAGATGGAGAACCAAGTGGTTCTACAACGATTCCTTTTTTACCTTTTTAGCAAGGGAACACTAAATCTTAAAAGTAATAATAGTTTATTTGCCAAAAAAAAAAAAGGGATACAGATCACTTAAAATATTTAAACATCATTATAAGTACTAGATTAGGGTATGTTTACATAATAGAGTAGATATGTACTAGTAGTGACTCATTATAATATAACAATATCTGTAGTTGTTTAAATCTGTGAGTATGTGACCCTGCCTCTTAAACTAGGTTAACCTGTATCTTAAGAGACAGTTCAGCCAAAAGAATTATAGTACAACTAACTTAAAACAAATACGGGATAGAACGGTGTCGATCCATCCATAGAGATATGCTCTGTATGCTGGTGACTCTAATGTATAGTGTGTTTATGTTGTGAATTGTGTGTGCGTGTGTGTGTGTGTATGTTTGTGTGTGTGTGTATTATGCGATGTAAGTAATTAAGGATTCCGTATAGGCATAGTCCTTTTCTAGCAACCACTCTGTTACTTTTTGTTTAATTTGGTGCGAGATCAACGATGAGAAGCTGTTTGTGAACTTTTCGATACAAATGAGTGCTTAAGGTGTAGTATTGGTGTGTGGAAAAAGTTGTTTTGGTTGGGGGATACCTGGCAGACGAAATGACCTCTTCTTAGGATCTGATGGTGGCAGGCTAACGTGCTTCCCCAAAACAGAACGAAGCACTAAGAGCTGACGGACCGTAAGTACCTGCAGTCAGAGTATAATTTTGTGGTGGGGTACCTTTTTTTTTTTTTTTTTTTTTTTTTTTTTTTTTATCGTGCGGAAATCCCTTCGGATACCCCCCCGCCGGCCAGCGGGGGCGGTTATGTCGGGCTTGCACCGACTAAAACCGCACGCCGTCTCGGGTCTTCAGACGCCGGGGTGTAAGGTTACCCATAGAGCATATCCCTCGCACCCCGGCTGACCCTGGGCCATCTCACCACTAACAGCATCGCTCATCCTGTCTCCTCTGAAAGCAGAGGAGTACGGAGAGCGATGTGTTCCCGCCACGTTGGGTATTGGCCGACGATCAATGCCAACCCTATGAAGGGGTGAAGGGGAAGCCATTGACCGCCGCCCAGGGTGTACCGGCCGCTCCGATTCCGTTCCCCCCGGACTGCAGCGGGATCGGAATCGGAGCGACACTCGAGGAGGTTACCCAACACACACCCCTGTGGTGGGGTACCTATAGGGCTTTCTAGTCATTACTTTAAGTATGGCTCTCTGTGCTCTCTCTACTCTGAGAAAGCTCGTCTTTGCTGCCCCACCCCATACAGTAATGCAGTACCCAAGGACCGATTGACAAAGTGCATAATACACCATCCTAAGCGTTTCAGGCTTTGCCGAGTCTCTGAGGGATTTGAAAATGTGTATGAGGCGCATTGTCCTGGCTGTGAGGGCATCTATCTGTTTGTCCCATTTCAGTCCAGCATCTATCAGTATACCTAGGTACTTTACGCATGCAGATCTGATGAGTGTTGGGCAGATACAAGGTACTAATGGGTGCGAGCAAGAGTGAGCAGTCAAAGAGAAATTGGGTGATGGTGATGCATCGCGTCGGATAGCGAAAGTAGTATATAAAAAGTATATATATATTTATATATATATATATATATATATATATATATATACATATATATATATATATATATTTATAGTATATAAAAAGTAGTATAAAAGAAAGTAGGTATAGTTTGCAGTTTCATTTCATCATAATTAGTTCTTCTTCATCCATGCACCAATCTCGTTCGGACGGCCTACACGCGTAGTTGGCCTTAGGACCCCAAAGATCATGTTGGGGTCACTATCGTTAAAATTGTTTTACTGAGCAAAATACAGCACACATCGAGTTTTGACATAATGATCAATTTTGTAATCTCCTAATTTCATTCATTTTGATACTTTACTCAATAGGTTTGGTTAAAATGTATAATTAATACTTATATTCACTATTTACACCATTGCACATAAAAACTGTTTTAGACAATAATAAATCGTGAACCACGTGCAATTTAATTGGCTTTTCCGCACAAAAGTTATTATAGTATTACAGAAAAGGCAAAGCAGGCGCCGGCGCCAGTACACCAACACATCTTCAAGTAAACTTGCATGCAATCAGCATATCAAATCACAAGCTTCTATGTAAAGCATAGAAGTAACTATTCGTCATACATTGATTGATTGATCAAAACATTGATTAGATATTGTATAATGGATATGTCGCAGTATGCGGGGAAAAACCTTTCGAGAAACGTTTCTGAACCATCCAAGAATGGTTCAGAAACGTATAGAGGATGGACGTGCCCTATGTTTTTGTGGATCGCCAAACGTCAACCGTAAAGCTAAGGTTTTTCCCCGCATACTGCGACATATCCATTATACAATATCTAATCAATGTTTTGATCAATCAATCAATTCATGACGAATAGTTACTTCTATGCTTTACCCTTTTCTCTATCTTGCTCAATACATTTTCTATCATATTACAACATTCCCTTATCAGGATGTTCCTCACTTGGTATATCAATGCCACTTCAGCTATACTTCTCAGACCTATAATTTCCGCAGCGTTAAGTTAATTTTTATGCTTCTTCTTCCAATCACAACGTTCACTACCATACATACATAAGATTGGGCACTAGCTCTCCTCTATGTCTAGCGTGTCGTGCCTTTAGAGAAACGTTATGGCTGCCTATAACGAAATGTTTTAACGATTTGATATTGGAAATCAAAATTTTAAAGTGCCAACCTACATACTTACGTAAATATCACAATGTAACTATCCTATAGCTTTTTATAAGAAGCTTATGTATAAATCATGACAGCGTGTATAACTTTAATAACATAATTTAAATACTGAATGAACAGCTGTATCGTTACATTATCATGTATATAGCTACAAGTACGTGTTATAATAATGCATTCATTTAATATGTCTCGCTGAGTAATCACCAAAGTCAAATACACAACAATAATAATTCGTGTAATTCGCATACGATTTGGGCCGTTCGGCGAAGGGAGCAGCCTATGCATGTCAATGCGTTCGACAAAGCAAAGATCCGATGCGATAAGTGGCACAATACACGGTCGATCACCTGTCCAGCGTGACTAAACACGCACAACATTTACTTATAGTATTTATTAGCAGATTCAAAAATTATCTATTTAAATTTTCTTCATCTTGGTTATACATCCAGATGATAAATACCTATACCCAAGAAAAAGAAATGTTTAAGGTAGATGATGCCTACCCCAGCAGAAGCAGGCCGGGACGGTGGGGCGACTAGCGCCCCTCCCCCAAACCGGGGCAAGCCGGGGACACCGTGGTTCCCAAACCCGAGGGGGCCATCTCGAAACTAGAGATGGCCCAAGGTCAGTCGGGGTGCGAGGGATATGCTCTATGGGCAACCTTACACCCCGGCGTTTGTTGAGCAGAGACGGTGTGCGGTTTTAGTCGGTTCAAGTCCGACATAACCGCCCCCGCTGGCCAGCGGGGGGGGGGGGTATCCGAGGGGATTTCCGCACGAAAAAAAAAAGGTAGATGATGCCTAAGAAGGAGGAGGATAGATACAGGATATTTCGCGAATATGATCTTGTGAGACTACATCCCAAAGGAGCCGTATAAGTGTCTCCTGCATAAGAACCTTTTTAATTTGAAAAGTGTATAACGGATAATATTAAAGTCTGTATATAACATATACATAAAAGCAATCGTGGCATGCTTTTCATTACGAATAACGAAATTTACCGCCATAATTTGGAAAACAAAAATTAATAAAATCAATCAGGACAGCTGCACTGACGGGTTTTATAATTGTTTACATAATGAGTTCATTGCGATAATTTTGTGCAATGTAGCCAGTACCTTCGTTGTTCTTGTAAAATTCAAGTAAGATAGTGATCGAGACTGCTAAACACCACTGAAATTTAAAAAGTACAAAGTTTTTTTTTATAGACTTCTAAAATTCCAGTGATTATTTCAGTAAATTAAGGAGTTCTGACTATCTAGTAGACACGCTTTATTGACGAAGCGCGGGAAGCGTCTCCATTTCAGAAGTGACCGCATTAAGTTTCGTCGTTTGTTTGGCTGTCTGTTTTCTGTCGCACAAGTCGTATTTTTCAATTGTTCGTTACAAAATTTGTTGTCGTTATTTCTCATTTGTATGTCGTTGGCAATTTTCGAATAACAGGGATATTCCTGCGGCATCATATATCTACCGATTTTGATAATATTTAAAAAAAACCGGCTAAGTGCGAGTCGGTCTCGCCCATGAAGGCTTCCGTTGCAGCAAGTAACATAATAATGCTTTTTTTTTATACTCGTATTTGAGTTGATTGAATGAATGGTAAATTGCGGTTTACGATTTATGACGTATTAAAATAATGTATATCGTATAATTTTTTTAGTTGTATCATTGTCATGTTTTAGAAGTTACAGGGGACACATTTTACCACTTTGGAAGTGTCTCTCGCGCAAACTATTCAGCTTAGAAAAGGATGATATTAGAAAACTCAATATCATTTTTGAAGACCTATCATAGATCCATAGATTACACGTATGGGATTGATGAAAAAAAAAATTCGAGTTTCAGTTGTATGTAAATGTATGGACCCGGTGCAGGTCCCGGCGCTTTGGTTGGCACATCGGGAAGAAGAGAGTGTCGAGATCGACTTACTTCGGTTTTGTAAAGCGTTCTCTCTGTTGTACATCGGACTGACAGTAAACGTAGACAGATCATGAACTAAGGCTGGCTATCTATCAACGTATACGAGAGAGGAAGAGAGATAGTTTTTTTTATGGCCAAACTATGAAGTATCCCATAATATAGGTAATAATTCAAAAAAAATCGTAAAGTTTTCTCTGATCTTCTAAAGTCGATAGCTTCTAGAACTCTAGAACGATCTACAAAACCGAAGCACACTGATTTTAGCCGGACACCCTCTCTGCTTCCCGATGGGTCAACCAAAACGCCGTTACAAGGTGTTGCGAAAAAAGTTTAATACTCACGAGATCGTTTTCTATCTCTTGTGGGTGTATGGGGCCGCAACAAGATGTTCGAAGTCAAGCCAACCTCACCTTCAAGCCGGTACTCCTAGTGATTGACGGACGAGGCTCTGACGCATGCTGTTGAGGGTTGGGAGGTCAGGCGACAGGAGTAAGCCAACCCCGAGCTCTGAGGTGAAAGCCTCGGATGCAACCGAGAACAACGCTAAGACGATCTTGATTCACGAGTCACGAGGTTTTCTGTTAGCAGAACTACCAATAATAGTCTTTGAATTTACTTTTCTGACTAACATTACATTCCAAATATGGCTATATTTTGTGTCAAGATTTCCTTCGACATAAGTAGTTCCTACTTATCATTTCTATAAAGCGTATCCTTATGAGTAAAGGTGTACCTTGTATTTATACAGAGTGCGGTTGAACCCAACCTCTTTCTTCATCTAATTATGTGAAGCATTTATATTTATGGCTCTAATACAGTGCATGCTATGATTCATAGCGCATATGAGCGTACGTATTATGAGTATTCTAGTGAATCGCACCAATAACCACTCTAGTTAGCCCATTTACAGGTAACGTCCTAAATACGCCTCAAGCTACTGTCATTTGTTATAACCACTCACAATAGGTCAATAACCTGTTATGAACTTGTTTAAATTACAGTCGGAAGATGGTGGTTGTCGAATGAAAATGTAGAGGAGGAACTCTATATTTTTTCGGGCTTGATCCTGATTGATAGACTTCATGTTATTATCAGTGTGTTTATATTTGGAATAAAATGTGTGTTTAATTAACACTATATTGATTTGTTTGAAGTTGTGACAAAGCACTAAGTTATTTTGACCCCTGACAATTTTGAGCAATGCAAAACTTCACAACTACCTACTAAATGAGTAAATAAACTTGTGGGGCTCGTGGCTAAGTGGTAACCGAGTAGTTTAAGACATTGCAAAGTTAAGCGACATTAGCCAATGCATTTTTAAGATGGCTAACCATTCTTCTGACGCATTGATACCCCTTCGGGCCTCGTTCGTTCCGGTTGCCATACCAACATCTGTGGCAGTCGTTACGGATAGTTGGAGTCCTAAAAGTCCGACAAATGATCTAACTAAAGAATTTCGATATCGTCAATGGTTGTGGAAGTCAGATAGAAGTCGCTTCACGGAAAATGTGGAAGTTCAGCCGCTTCGTAGTTAGATTGAAAAGCCGACCCTGAGTTGGGAGAAGGCTCGAAAGAGGAGATGAGTAAAGAATCTACTAAAGCGGGCCACTTGAATCCAACTCGTTTTTCAGGGCCAATTGTAAAAACGATTCGTCACGATTTCAATGGGGTGAAACCCATATAAATATAAGGTAATGCATTATTCAACATCATCTTCGCGTTGATCCCGGTTGCATCCTGGGCTTTCACTTCGAACCCCGGGGTCTACGAAGTTATAGCTACGTTTTTATCAATTTGGCCAAATAATTAGATCGTATTTTTAGTATACCTAATATCAGAGTAATATTATTATGAAACTAGCCGATACCTGCCGCTTGGGTTGGTTATGGTATTGGTTCTAATTAACCAATTGCAATCTGTTATGTATGTGGTAAGCGCATAGGTATAGGTAGGTAGGTGTGCGGGCTGCGTCCCGCCTATCCGCCATTTATTTTTTCATTAAACAGTGTGCAACCATTATGCAACCGACTGACGAGTTTGATTGACGCGCATTGCTCCTCACTTACGTACCTTTTTTTTTTTTTCGTGCGGAAATCCCTTCGGATACCCCCCCGCCGGCCAGCGGGGGCGGTTATGTCGGGCTTGAACCGACTAAAACCGCACGCCGTCTCGGGTCTACAGACGCCGGGGTGTAAGGTTGCCCATAGAGCATATCCCTCGCACCCCAACTGACCCTGGGCGTGGAGCGCCTCTGGCGGAAGCCATATTGGCCATCCGCCAGGTCCGGCCTCACTCTTGAGAGGTGCTCGACGAGGCGCTTCGCAATTACTCTTTCAAAGAGCTTGCACACCTCGTAGAGCAACACTATGGGCCGGTAGGCGGACGGTGAGTCCGCCGGGCGCCCCTCCTTTCGGATGAGGACCAGTTTCCCCGTCTTCCACAATTTCGGAAACTGGCCCCGCTCCAAACATGCGCTGAGAAGCCCTCTCAGTCGGGGCTCGAGAACGTCGTCGACTAGAGCTAGGACCCACGCTCGGCCTGGAATGCCGTCGGGTCCCGGGGCGGTGTGTTTGGCTCTTAGCCTTCTCACCGCCAGCTCTAGTTCTACCCAAGTGACCTCGGGCAAGTCGTCGTCTTCCACGTCGGGCGCCACTGCCCGCGCTGGGAACAGGGAGCCAACAACTCCTCCGAGCAGATCCGGCTGGAGACACCGGGTTAACGGCGGGGCCTTGGGGCGCAGCTTGCCCCTCACCATCCGGTAGGGCCGCCCCCAAGGGTCCCGCTCCAGCGTCTCCAGCAGCTCGCGGAAGGCGGCCTGTTTGGCCCGCGTTATCTCCGCTCGGAGGGCTCCTCTGGCCTCCCTGTATCCCTCGTACAACTCCGCCTCTCGGGCCTCCGCATCTGCGGGGCGTCGACGCCTCCTACGGAATCGGGCCCACCGGCGGTGCGTGATCACGCAGGCCCGTCTGAGCTGCGCGATCTCCGACGACCACCAGTAGACCTGACCCGTCGGATTATAGGGCGGAGCCCTAGGCATCGCCGCGTCACAGACAAGGGTCATGGCCTCCCGGAACCACTCCGCCTCATCGTCTATGCTGACAGGCCTGTCCGGCGCAGGGGCCCAGGCCTGTACGATGGCGGCTTCCAGGAGGAGCTCCCGATCAAGTCGCTTAAGCGCCCAACGTGGCTCGGGTGGAGCCGGTACAGCCGGCGCGTGTTACACGGGAGCGGGCTCGCGAGTTTTTAAAAAAACAAATTTTGAGTACACCGGATTTATTGAATTTAAGTTTTACAAAATTGAAGCAATTTTAGAATAAATGAGAATTAGAAATAAAATGAAATAGAATAAAGAAAAGAACAAGTGCTCTGGAAGGAGGCTGGTGGTGAACTGTCCGATCCGCTAGCCCTCTTCAACTCACAGGAGTGATAGCGCTGACTCAGGCGAAAGTGTCAGCACTTTTATAGGAGAACCCCATATGTAACAACCCCCCCGTTAAGAGGAAACTTAGGGTTGTTGTGATAAGTTTCCGTATTATTCTACGCGCAACCGGGGCGCCACCTGTTTTAATTCTATTTCTGAATTACTGTCTTTCCGAGTTACTGATCTTTTTGATTTAATGTTGAATTTTCCAAAAGACTTGTTCTTTTTACAAATTAGTATTATAATCAAAATGATAATCATAATTATGGAGATTATAGTTAATATTGGGAAACTGATATGATTCTCAAATTTAGTTGACTCTATTTTATTTAAACTATTTATAATTCCATCAGTTCCCGGTTTAAACGATTTCAATTCATATAAATTAAGAGTTTTAATTTTAGGTGAGGATACATTAAAGTGAAATGTTTTGAAAGTCTTTAAATTACAGCAACTATCGTTAATAATATTAAAATCAGAATATATATATGGTATGTACAATTTCGGATATAATTTAGGAACCAATTTTAAATTATTATGGAAAGCTATACATTCTAATGGAATGTTCAGTACACCTGTACCGGATATACTCTTTTCTAAAACATTACTATTACATTGTATACTTAATTTAGTTTTACTTGATTGTACAAAAATCCACTTATTATTTTTCAATTTATGCCAGACATCCACATCACCGGATATAAACTTAATAGGACATTTTTCAGGAAGGGAAGGTAAGGTTTTTGTTATTATTTCAATTTCACAGGAAGGATTATTCAAAACCGCGTAAACCTCGGAAATTTCACAAAGGTAAGTCTCGGTAAGTATCTTTTTACAAGTATTTAAGGTTTTTAGGTAAGTATATGTAGATTTATCTTCACTAATAGCTAGATATTCTTCAGAAGGAAGAATCATAACGAAAGAGTTTGGTTTATTTTCAGCGATGTGGGGCGTCGGCAACGGTATGTTCTTATATATGTTATATTCTAGTAAACTAACTAGAGGGAGTTTTATAATAAACATTAACTTATTATCTAAATAGTAACACGTTAAATCAGCTATATTGATTAGCGTATGTATGTTACTTATGTCTAGGTTTACAGGAAAATCTCTAAATTTAGGTATAATTTTAAGATTACTTAAAATATCGTTATACATTTGTTTGGGTGTAAGTATAGACGGATGTAGAGTGTTACTCTTTACAAATAATATAGAGTTTAATAAATCTTCGACCTTGAAAGAAATCGTCAATAAGTTTGATTGCAAAATATTAAGTGCATTACTAAGCTTAATTTTAAAATTTACATTTCTAATCACTCCTGTTATATTAAGAGATAATTGCTCAATGACGTCGGTTAATTTAGCTTCATTTACACTAATTTCATGTAGGGATTCATTGATGTTAGAAATGGCCGACTGAGATATCATGATACTTCTAGAAATGGAGTTTGCTAACATTTTATCATTGTTATAAAGAGCTTGAACAGCATCATTATAAGCTTTAGCATCATCTTCGTCCAATGTACCGAATATGTGCTTAAAAACAACACCTACGCCAGAGAACCAAGCAGATCTTTTGGAGACGCCGTTTGAGATTATGTGAGATACTGATTTAAAATCACGTAAAATATCATTATATAATGATTCTAAAGGTTGTAACATATTTTCACACTGATCATAATCAATTTCGTAGGTTTCACGACACTGAATTCGGATATTATTCAGTACCTTATGAATGTTCCCAAGGTGGTGTTGAAAGGGGAGAACTTCGATTGGAACAACTATATGGAGTTGATCATTAATAATCCTTAGTGTACCGATAGCGTCGAAGAATATGCCAGGGCTTTTATTAATATATTCAATATATTCGTAATTTTGTTCCTCTGTCGAGACTGCATTGCAGAATACTGTATAGACAGCAATTCTGTAAATAAACCGTTAGTAATTAGGGTATCGTAATGTAAAACCTATAGAATATATTTTCTTCTTAAACATCATATAAAAGAATACTTAGATTACTAGTGATTACATTTGGTAAGTTTAATTACTTAATATCATTCAGCTCCATGAGCTGGCTTTATTTCATCGTAATGATGTTTGATATGGCGTCGATTAATTAAAAGGGATAAGTTGTTATTACCATGGATTTTCATGACCTTGTAAGGGCCTTTCCACACAGGGGACAGAGCTTTACCTAGCCTAACATGATTTTTTAAATATACGTAGTCACCCACATTATATTGTACAATACGTGAGTGCTTGTCATAATACGATTTAGATCTCTCTTTCGACGCGTTAATATTTTGTAGAGCCTTTTCGCGGGATACTTTTAAACGATGCTGGAGCATTTTCGTATATTCAGGATAGGTTATATCTGTTCTAGAGTCAAAAACAGAGTCTGGGAGATAAGGTTTATGACCGAACACGAGTTCATAGGGAGTAAATTGGGTAGTGGTGTGGACGCTGCTGTTGTATGTTAACATGGCAGTGTAGACATACTTATGCCAATTGGTTCTATAATCATTTACATATGATTTGAGATACTCTTTTAGAGTTGAGTGGCTCCTCTCGAGTGCTCCTTGTGTCTGCGGATGATAAGGAGAGCTCCAAATCTGCTTCACCTTAAGGAATTCGCAACTACGCTTAAACAGTTCTGCAGTAAAGTTTGGCCCTTGATCAGTTAATACAGATTTTGGAATCCCGAACACAGATATGAAATGTATTAAACATTCACAGGATTCCTCTGCAGTGCAATTTGAGATAGGGTATGCTAAAGAGAATTTAGTGAGGTCGTCCTGTAAAGTGAGGATGAACCTAAATTTGTGAAGACCAGCTTCTGGAAGGGGACCAACAATATCTAAGCCAATTCTCTCAAAAGGTCGGGTAGAAGAAGTAGTAATTTGCATAGGGGATCTATTTATTCTTCTTAGAGCTTTGTTGGATTGACATAGTTTACAATTTTTTACATAGTTCTCTATTTCTGACCGCATATTTTTCCAATAATAGCGCTCTTTAATTCTATTATACATTCTATTTGAGCCTACATGCCCCGCTATCGGAATATCATGGTTTTCCTTAAGTATTTTTGCGATTTCTGTTGGGACTGGATATATAATAGTGTTGTGATGAATATTTATTGTAATATTAGTATTATCAAAGAGATACATGAACATGCCGTAGATTTTAACAAAAGATCGTTGCTCAAATAAGTTCTTGAAATCTGATACCGCTATTTCACTGATATCTCCAGTTAGCAGTATATCATCACGAGCAGATTTAATGGTTTTGAATATTTCGGGATATGAGGTATTATCAAAATAGTATAACTTAGTGAATAGTAGGTAGAATGTTTTTCCTTTTATTTCAAGCCTTTTGAATGAGTGAAGTTCGCGTTCTTCATCGAGAATAATAGAAGAGTCATCGAGTTCAGAAAGAATATCTTGGAGATATGGGTTTGAGTCATCAAAATCGATTGAAACTGGAAATAAGATGGTTTTACAACTGCTTTTAAGAAGATTTTCGTTATGTTCCTTTATATAGGTGTTGAATATTTTATCTTTGTTAGAGAAGGATTGTAAAAAATTATTATAATCTTCGTTAGAATTAGAAGGAGATGGGATAGGATTAGGACTGGTATTAGGGGTACCTAATAGAGATGGGAGATTTGAAGGACTTAGGTCTTCGTCGCGGTTTTCCGTGGGACTAATATCAAATGCACCTAAGTCTTCGAGGTCCTTCAGAACCTCTTGTGGGATATCAGAGTTTCCTGATGAGTTAGAATTTTGATCGGAGATTGGGTCGACAGGATCTCTAGAAGTAGAAGGTTGAGGGTCATTTTCCCTTTGGACAACAGGGTTCACGGGGGTAACGGGATAATGCATCTGCATTACTATTCGTCTTACCTCTTTTATATTCTACCTCGTAGTCGAACTCTTCTAATTTTAATCGCCATCTTACAAGTTTGGAGCCAGGGTCTTTGCACTTAAAAAGCCATTTGAGTGGCTGATGGTCAGTGATGATTTTAAAGCGACGGCCGTAAAGGTAAGGTCTGAAAGCTTGGGTACCATGAAGGATGGCAAGGCATTCCTTCTCAGTTACGCTATAATTTGCTTCAGCCTTATTAAGAGTTCTGGAGCTATAGGCAATTGGTCTGTCTTTCCCTATTGGGCCTTGAGATAAAATGGCTGAGACGGCAAAATTGGATGCATCACAAGTTAGGACAAAGGGTTGTGAGAAATCGGGATATGCCAATACTGGAGCAGAGGTGAGGCATGTTTTAAGGGTTTCGAAAGCTAGCTGCTGCTCATTTTGCCATAAAAATGGGATATCTTTCTTAAGGAGGTTTGTCAAAGGCTTAGCAATTTTGGAGAGGTTAGGTATAAATCGGCGATAATAAGAAACTAGCCCTAGGAAAGATTTTATGTCTTTTGGGCATTTGGGCTTAGGGAATTGTTGTACAGCCTTAACTTTCTCTGGGTTTGGTTTGACTCCTTGGTCAGTTATCATATGACCGAGATAAGAGACTTCCTTACGGAGAAATTCGCACTTATCCGGCTGAAGTTTAAGGTTGGCATTCCTAAGCCTGTCGAAGATATTGGATAGGTTTTTCATGTGTGTGAAGAGATCAAATGAGTAGATTACGATATCATCGAGGTAAACAAAGCATTGAATGCCTTGTAGTCCTGACAACACCGTGTTCATCACCCTTTGGAAGGTAGAGGGAGCATTTTTGAGCCCGAACGGCATACGGGTGAATTCAAAGTGACCTTGAGGCACAGAGAAGGCTGTTTTAGAGGAATCTTGCTCTGCCATCTTTATCTGATGGAAACCGGATGCCAGATCAAGTGTGCTGAAATATTTGCATTTGCCCAGTTGGTCTAGAATTTCTGTGATGTTTGGAATAGGATAGGAGTCACCAATGGTGATATCATTCAGTCTGCGGTAGTCTATTACTACACGCCATTTGCGCAGACCGGAAGCATCTGCTTTCTTGGGGACTACCCATATTGGGGAAGACCATGGAGAAGTAGAGGGCTTTATTATCCCATCATCAAGCATTTTATCTATTTGAGATTGGACTTCTTGTTTGTGCACCTCAGGGAATCTATAAGATTTAGTATTTATAGGTACAGAAGAAGAAGTAGGTATTTCATGTTGAAGAACATCGGTACTTGTTAATTTATCATTAGGGAGATGAAATATGTCAGAGTAAGTAGCACAAAGATCAAAAAGAGCGTCCTTTTCTTCATTATTTAAGTGTGATGTTCTTAAAAGGCCTAATACTTCTTCAGTCCGATTGAACGTGTCATTTGAAGAGTTATTCGAGTGAGTATTATAAAGAATGTGATGACTATGATCCTTCTCTAAGGGTAGAATTCTTAATTTCATGTCGGAGCTGATTGATATAGGAGATTCAGAGATATTCACGACAGTTACGTTAACCCGTGAGTTAGGTTTCACCTTGACTATGCAATTGGCTACTAGAAGGGACTCCATAGGATGTTGATCTAGAATGAGACCTTCTCTTATTCCAGGATTTAAGACAGAGCATTCTATTATTGTCTCTGTGCGAGGTTCAATAGTATATATAGGATCATTAAATTTTAATGTTAATTTTATTTTGTTTACTGTAAGAGTATCGTCATTATAATTAATATTAGAATGAGATTCTGACAGGAAGTCATTTCCTATAATTCCGTCATAAGGAAAATGTAAGTCACCGATTACATGGAAATTATGCTCGAAAGAATTGAATTTTAAAGAGATATGCCCAAGAGATTGTATGGGATTATTTGTGGTACCTATTCCGGTGAAGCTTATAATTTCTTTATTCACGTCCGGTAGTTTCTCAATGCATGATAACTTAATGAGACTTATCGAAGCGCCACTATCTACGAGCAATCTCAGTGGTTTGGTTGACACAGAAGTTTGGGCTTCGATAAAAGGTAAGTACTTTCTTGATGGATTGGATGTAATGTTATGAATTTTAATGCGCTTTTTTTCTTTTTCAGGTAGTTTAGGAGCCGAAGCATGGGATTGAGACCTTGAAGAAATGACGTCTTTTAGTTTAGGTTTGGGTTGAGTGCATGTATTTGTGAGTGACGTAGTGGATACAGAGGATGAGGTTATTGTACGGGATTTAGAAGATGTGATGGAGCTAGTAGATGTAGTGGGCACATGAACAGCAGGTACAGCGGACATAGGGGACGCAGTGGAGACAGTGGTTGCAGTGGATACAGCGGATACAGTGGGTATAGCGGGAACAGTAGACACAGTGGATACAGCGGATACAGTGGATACAGCGGATGCGGTTGATACAGCGGATACAGTGGATACAGTGGATACAGCGGATACAGTGGGTACAGTAGATATAGCGGATACAGTGGATACAGCGGATACAGTGGATACAGCGGATACAGTGGATATATTAGGCTTGGCATCGATTTTGTTATTTAATTTTCCCGCACGACACCGGCCGGGAAAGCTTCCTCGTTTAAATGATCGATTTCATCGATACCATTCCCATCATTCTCAGGCGAGGAGATAGTGTGAATAGGTTGATTACGGTTTTGGAATGCTGAGTTAGGGGCTGGGCGAGAATAGTTTTGATTTTGTGAATTACCAAAACGCCTATTATTGTATTCCCTTTTACGGCATTCTTCTATGGTATGACCTAAGGCCTTGCAGTACCGGCACACTACGGGATTAGACCTATGTGATGACGATGCCACATTATTGTTATACTGTGGTCGACTGAAATTACCTTGTGGCGGAGATTGGCGTAAATTTTTATTAGAATTCTGGAAACTGCTAGTCTGTGGCGTAGTATTGCGTTTAATAGAAGCTAAGAAAATTTTTTCCTCGGACACAGCAAAATTAATTGCGTCATTAAGTGTTTCGGGGTCACGACATCGCACAAGAGTAGAAAGTCCAGGTTTGAGCCCGATGACAAATGTGTGCAGAGCTAGGTCTTGCATTGCAGCGACACGACCTGCCAGTTCGCCCTTTTTCTTAGTTGGCATCGATATATTAATTTCTGTTAGTAGTTTAGAAAGGCAAGATTCAATCCTGAGGGCAAACTGGTTGACCGTCTCTGACTGAGCCTGTTTACATTCTTGTAGTTCGGAAAGTAAAGCGGCGTAGTGCTTTTTCTCACCAAATTGGGATTTTAAGAAATCTTCTAATTGTTGCCAGTTTTCGAATTCTTTGATAGAGCAGGCGCTCTCAGCACGCCCCTCGAGTTGGCTTAAAATGAATTTTAACAACACATCTACTTGTGCAGCGGAGGCTAAATTTATTGCATTCCTGCAGTTATTTAAAAATGCATTTAATTTTTTCCTATTTCCATCATACTTATTAATGAATTTAATTAAAATATTCATACTGATTTCAGACATCGTTAGTGTGTTCTCGTCCTTAGGCATTACTGGGAATATGTCTGATAAGAGCGTCCAGAACGCTATTGCTAAGCCGTCCCACGCAAAAGATAGGCACACCTGCGCTTGATTCTCCGATTACTGTACTGAGAATAAATAGTTACAAATAGTTTAACAATGCAAAAGTTATTTTTAGACTTACAGAAGTAACTGCATTTGGATATTGAAGTCTTGAAAACACTGGGAACACTGCACTGAACCGAAAATGTCGGAAAATATACGAAGGGTTTTGAGGAACACTGGAAAATTTTACGATTTCTTTACGCACTGGGAATTCCGCAACTTAAAACACTTTTTCGGGTGAGTTAGGTATCCGTCACATACGATGGTACGTGAATGTACGTGGATGATACGTGGATACGAGACTCTGGAACTGGATACTAGATTCTGGAACTCAGGAAAACTGGATACTGGGCTCTGCAGCTTGACCTTTGTATATATATATTTTTTTTTTTTTGACCTCGGTGATGTCCTCGTCGCGGCTTGACAAAGAGTTGTAGAGTCACAGAAGAAAGAGTCACTCGCGGCACTCGTGAAGATATAGTATTATAAAACACTTTTTCTTTTCACGTTTTCACTTTCACAATTTTCACGACTGGAATGTCCCGGATTCCGTTTTTCGAGGAATCCCTTTACGCTGCCACCAATGTTACACGGGAGCGGGCTCGCGAGTTTTTAAAAAAACAAATTTTGAGTACACCGGATTTATTGAATTTAAGTTTTACAAAATTGAAGCAATTTTAGAATAAATGAGAATTAGAAATAAAATGAAATAGAATAAAGAAAAGAACAAGTGCTCTGGAAGGAGGCTGGTGGTGAACTGTCCGATCCGCTAGCCCTCTTCAACTCACAGGAGTGATAGCGCTGACTCAGGCGAAAGTGTCAGCACTTTTATAGGAGAACCCCATATGTAACAGCTCGTAGGGGGGGGGGACACGTCAAACCGAATGTATCGGTGATCCGAACTTGTGTCCTCCCCCAAAACGACGCGCCAGCCCTGAACACGTCGCGCCCACGAGGGGCTCGCAACGAACGTGTCCACGGCTCCCCGATTTAGGAGGACTAGGCCGTGTCGTGCGGCCCAGTCCACCAGTGCCCTGCCTCTATGCCCCGTCGCGCCCCTTTCGTGTCGGGAGCCCCAGGCATACGACCAGGCGTTGAAGTCCCCGAGCACAAGGACCGGACGGGGCTGGCAGGCATTGACGACGACGGCCAGCTGACGGAGCCATTGCTCATATGCAGCTTGGTCTCGGTTCGGCGTGATATAAGCGGCCACGACCGCTATATCGCCAACCGCCGCCGCCACGCAGCCGGGTCCCCTTGCAACGACGGCAAGAGGGGGGCTCCCGGCGGCAGGGTTGTGCACCAGTGCCGCCGACCCATCCAGCGCGGTTTCCCAGGCAGGCCCGAGGAACCGGTGGGTGTATGGGTCGGCGACAGCGGCGACATTTATGGCCCACGGTGCCATGTTCTGGAGCAGAAGACCCTGAGCATCGGCACCGTGGCCCACGTTCGCCTGCAGGATGCGGAGTTGAGAATCCATTATGGGTCCCCCATCTTCGCATCCCGCTGCGAACTAGGGGCAAAAGGCCGGCCTCCCGGCTTCGGCTCCCCTCCGGCGCAGGCCTTGCTTCCAACCCTGTGGTCGGCCGGCTTGCCTCCCGCTGCACACCTAAAACAGTGCAGCAGAGCGTCGCACGTGCCGGCCTTGTGACCGGGTTGGCCACAGCGGAAGCAACGGTCACCCGCCGTCACTTCCGCCGTGCAGTGCACCCCCACATGGCCCACCGACAGGCACCTGAAGCACCTGGCCGGTCGGGCCTGCAGGAGCCGTACCTGCGCCCTCAGGAAGCCTCCTACTAGGAGGCTCCGCCCGTCAGCGACCTTTTGGGCCGCCGCGATAGGGCAGCCGACAACTGCGTCCCCTGTCCACTGCGGCCGAAGCGTATCGCTCCGGCCTTTACTGTGTCCGGGGAGCAGTCCCCGGCCTCCGCCACGGCGAGCCTGAGCTCTTCTGCCGTGACGGAGTCGTCCAGGCCCGTAATGCGCACTTCTGCGCATTTAATTGGCCTGGACACCCGGACGTCGGCTGCATCCAGCGACCCCCCTAAGCCGAGCCGTCGGCTTCGGGGCCACTGGCGGTGCCGGGGACCTCGAGAAGTCGGGCTCCTGTCCGTGTGCTCTTGCACTGGCCGCCCGGGATCTCGAGGGCCTTGAGGTCGACGTTGGCCTTCACCTTGGCCAACACCTCGGCATACCCCATGCCTCTCCCCGCTGCCTCCGCCGTCAGGGTGACGACGACGGCTGTAGTGCGAGGGGCACGGAGCTTCCCCGGCGCTGCTTTCGCGGCGGCCACGGCCCTCCTGGCCTTCTTGGCGGCCTTCTTTGCGGCCTTCCGCCTCTTTTTGCTGGCTCTAGCCACCTCCCAGCCCACTTCCAATGGGGTGGAGGTTGGCGGAGCCACGGCTACGGCTGGGGCCAGGGCTGGGGACGTCTTTCCCTTGCCCTTCCCCTTGCCTTTGCCCTTCCCCTTACCCTGAGCGGGAGGGGGCTGAGGAGCCGGCCCCGGCAGGGTCGCACCCGCACGCTGCTGCAGCTAGTCGAGCCGTCTCCCGATGGGACTCGGCCAGCTGCGCCGCCAGGCCCTCATTCTCGGAGGCGATGTCGAGCACAATGCGCAACCCTCACTTACCTACCCGTATTTAACAAGTGGCGACGGGGATGGGAACGGCTGGCCTAGGAAGGTTAATGACGTAAGTTTAAAACCATTTTTCAACTGTCGGACACAGTTATCTTTTGAAAATGGTATCTTAATGCGAGGGCATAAGGTCGTTATTCCCTCGTCTCTAAGAGCTAACATATGTAGGGAACTACATAGTTCACATTTCGGGGTGGTAAAAATGAAGGCTGAGGCTCGCAAGCGGTTATGGTTTCCCGGAGTAGAGGCAGCGCTGGAGCGAGTGGCAGGCGCCTGCGGCGTGTGCTGCGCGCTGCGCCCCGCGCCGCCACACGCGCCCCTCACGCCCTGGCCGTGGCCGCCGCACGCTTTCTATAGAAGCCACATATAGACTTCCTAGGCCCGTTCCATGATTACATGTTTTTAGTTATTGTTGATGCATATAGCAAATGGGTGGAATGTTACGATATGTCATCGACTCAGAGTTCAAAGGCAGTTTTAAGTAAATTATAATATGATTTCATGTCGCGGTTTGGAGTTCCACACACGTTGGTGAGTGACAATGGTACATCGTTTACATCATCGGAATTCGAAGACTTTTGTAGACTTAACGGTATCGAGCACGTCCTATCACCTGTTTATCATGCAGCCAGTAACGGACAAGCCGAGGCTTTTGTGAAAATTGTAAAAAAGGGACTTAAGGGCATAATTTTAGAGGGTTGTAATAAAAAAACAATTCATGAAAAAATTTCAAAATTCTTATTCGACTACCGAAACTCTAAAAATAGTAGGTACTACTGATACGAGGGAACGCCGCAATAGCGGCGGTAAGGCCCATCATGGAGGATTGGCTAGAGAGGCAACACGGAAGCCTCTCGTACCGACTGACGCAGGTGGTCTCCGGAAAGGGGTGCTTCGGGGGCCACCTGCATCGGATCAGGAAGGAGCCAACGCCTGAGTGTCATCACTGCGACGCGAGCGAGGACTCAGGGCTGCACACGCTGGCGGACTGCCCGGCGTGGGAGGCGCCGAGGCGTGACCTCGTGGCAGCCATCAGGGTGGGAGTCCTCTCGCTCGGCAGCATGATTGCGGCAATGGTGCGGAGCGCGAGCGCGTGGGCCGCCGCCACCTCCTTCTGCGAGCATGTAATGCTCGCGAAGGAGATGGCGGAGCGCGCCCGGGAGAGATTTAGAACTCTCCCGGCCCGCCGAGCCCGCAACATGCTCGCCGCGCGTCGCAGGCGACTCAGGCGCCGGAGGTCGCTTAACGACCTCCGTCCTCCATGAGCGCAGGCCTGGGGGTGACAGGTGAGGCCGCCTGTCACCCCAGCAGAAGCAGGCCGGGACGGTGGGGCGACTAGCGCCCCTCGCTCAAACCGGGGCAAGACGGGGACACCGGGGTTCCCAAACCCAAAAAATCGGAGATGGCCCAGGGTCAGTCGGGGTGCGAGGGATATGCTCTATGGGCAACCTTACACCCCGGCGTCTGTACACCCGAGACGGCGTGCGGTTTTAGTCGGTTCAAGCCCGACATAACCGCCCCCGCTAGCACGCGGGGGGTATCCGAAGGGATTTCCGCACGATAAAAAAAAAAAAAAAAGGGTAAAGAAATCAACTTGGAAATTTGAAGAATGATGGGGTCATATTTGAGGGACGCATTACGTATATTATAAACGAAACACCGCCAGGGCTATTCAATCTATAGGTACTATTATAAAGGGGTGCTTGGTTGGGGACCTCCACGCGGTGCACCCTGGGCAACGGAGACGGCAGCGCCTCTCTCCTAGGGTGGGAGAGACGCTGCCGCCTACGGCCAACTCCGACCGAGGCGAGGACGGCCCTGTTGAGGGCTGTTCGGAAGCTTTCCACGTGTCCCTCTGATTAGCAGAGGGCACAGTGGAGAGCAAGTAAGGGGGCCATCTCGAAACCGGAGATGGCCCAGGGTCAGTCGGGGTGCGAGGGATATGCTCTATGGGTAACCTTACACCCCGGCGTCTTAAGACCCGAGACGGCGTGCGGTTTTAGTCGGTGCAAGCCCGACATAACCGCCCCCGCTGGAGACCCCCCGCTCTCCAGCGGGGGCGGTATCCGAAGGGATTTCCGCACGAAAAAAAAAAAAAAAAAAAAAAGGTACTATTATAAAATTGTAAATTGATTGTGTCTGTACATTATATAAAAAATTGAATTATGTTCCTTTTTTATATTTTTTTTATATTTAGGACACGTCAATTTGACTTCACCTCGCCTTATGGTAAGCTGAAGGTAAAGTCTCAGGAAAGAGGGTCACCATTACATACACGTACCATGTTAACAATGGTGGCACTCAGCTTGACGGCCTCATCAGAAGAGGATTGTCGTGGCAGCACCGCGTGACACCACCGGTCCCACTAGTGCTGCGACCACAATCCCCCTGCCCGGCTATGCACTTGCTGACCCCTGAACGCAATCAAACCGAAATTGGATTACTATGGAGGGTTTTTCGCAATCGTGCACGGTGGTACCTACCCGGCCGAATTTTGTGACAAATTTGTGTCATCAACTACTGAACGGATATTGGTGCTATTTTTCTATTATAAAGGTCTTGGTCAGACTTAAAATCTGTCAGATGTTTGATTGCTATTAGTTAAGTAGTAGGTACCGAAGATATGACTGAAAAAAAGCGGCCAAGTGGCCAAAGCAGCCAACCCTTCATGAGCGAGTCGGACTCGCTCATGAAGGGTTCCGTAGCAGCAAGTAACATAATAATGCTTTTTTTTAAATTTTATATTTGAGTTGATCGAATGAAAGGTAAATTGCATTTTACGGTTTATGACGTATTAAAAAAAAACTACTAACACAAGCTCGTTCAAACCAATTTTCGGTGGAAGTTTACATGGTAATGTACATCATATATTTTTTTTAGTTTTATTATTCTCTTATTTGAGAAGTTACGGGGGGTAGGGGTGGGGGGTGTGTACACACATTTTGCCACTTTGGAAGTGTCTCTCGCGCAAACTATTCAGTTTACAGAAAAAATATATTAGAAACCTCAATATCATTTTTGAAGATCTATCCATAGATACCATACACGTAAGGGTTTGATGTAAAAACAAGTTGAATTCCTGAGACGAGCTCAGCCGAATACAAGGGATTTTCGATTTTGCGTTTTTTTTTGCGATTTCTTGCGATTTTTTCTTTATCTTGCAATGGTTCACCCCAGCACGAATCGATTACCGAAAACAGCAACTCGATAGCTCATCTTCTTCATACCCAAAACCGTGACAGAAAATTGGCAACGACGACGTCGACGACGTCGACGACAACTCCATAGCAATAGGGCTTTTCTAAAGAAAATCCCTAAAAACGACGGGTTGCACTCCGGGAGTACCGGCAGAAGTGAAAACTTGAAAATATTAACGTTGTGCATTTTTGATATTTTGGAATGGTTTATGGGAATAAATATCATTTATGTGGTAACATACAGTTTTCATTTATGCGCTATCGTACACAAACATGACAATTTATATTACATTAAAAAGTTAACACTTCGGAACTATTACAATTATTTTACATTAAAAAGTTTATCTCTCTATATTGAGTTTCAGTTCTAAGTATGGGGAGCCCCCAGTTTTTTTTTCTATTTTTGTGTGAAAATCTTAACGCGGTTTACAGAAAACCGATAACCGACCGCCGTGCGGCCGAGCCGTGGGCATCTGCTGGTAGGAAACGTCACGTAACGTTGAAAAGTGTCTTACTTGATGTTCAAATTGATGGACATTGCCGATAAACGCACGACACTAAAAAATAATCAGTTTCCAGTTGAGATGAAATTTTGCAAGCGTATGTACATCGTGTGCAATAGACAAAACAAATGACGGGATTATTTTAGGCAATAATAAAAGGACTTTTCAGTGTCAAATGTTGAAGGAGTATCCAATATGTATGATGAATCAATCGATATTTAACTACAGCTTTTGTCAACATACCAAATTTTTTGGATTCTGAAACATACCTCCGACAGACGTTTCTCTGCCGAATGAGCCGCCAACAGAACGTTTCGATTATGAGTTGTTCACCGACAGAACCTTTCAACTACGAATGTTTCGCCGACAGAACGATTAATTCATGAGTGAATCGACGACAGAATCGTTCACCAAATATTTAGGCATAATTTGTCACAAGTAATGACTAAATCTTTGAGGATGATACGTTTTGAAAGGTTAAATGATACTAAACATATAAAATTAAACTTTGTATTCATAGTCGTCATATAGTCATAGGCTAGCTTATCTAGTGGCTCCGGCGCTTCGCCGGCCGCTGCCAAGGCACGCTCGCTCGGCTCGCGCTCTGTTGGGGTCACAGTTCTAACATAACCTAACCCAGAAGCGCCGGAACCACTAGTCCGGATAGTTGATTTCGCAAGCTAGTAGCTTTTTGGTGGCTTTGTACTTAAATAGTGAAAACGCCATGTCGAAACATCGTAGACAAAACGACCTGACGGCGAATATTCCATAATTGAAAAGTCCTGTCGTCGAAACAAACAAATGCGAACCATTCTGTAGGTGAAACGTTCGTAGTTGAAAGGTTCTATCGACGAATCTATCAAAAACGAAATGTTCTGTCGGTGATCAATTCAAAGGAGAAACGACTGTCGGAGAACTGGCCTATCGCCAATTTTTTGAAGGTAATTGTATAATGATTTTGACGATGGAGTTATAGACCCTATACGGCTCCATCCCTGTTTCTCGTCCGGCACACGAACGCTTTAATACGTCACAGTAGAGTTGCAGGTCGAAAGTCGGTATTGGTAGAACATCAACTTGCAAAATTTAAATCTTGTTTCATGATTCACTTGTGCAATGAATAATATTATTATTTTATTACATTTGTTAGTCACTGTGTAACCACAGGTCATGTCTTTGTCCTTTCTGGAAAAAGTGCTGATATCTTTATAGCCAGACGTGGAACAGACAATGACACATGCTTCCGACTGAGGTGGCACGTGTAAGGACACTGTCTACTTATTGTTTCTTATTAAAAAACATGTGATTTACCTATTATCCAGTAGGTGATCCTATCCGATATATTATCCTTCCTGATAGGTAGTTATACTCAAAAACCAAACAAAAGAGCAAGCTTCGTTTTAATTTTCTAACGTTACTTTCATTCACATTACATAATTTGTAGATGTCCGATTAAGTTTTTATCTATTTCCACTGATAATATTTGTTTCCATTTTTATTTCTGGTTCTGTTAGAATTCAGTTTATTGTAGACTAGATTTTGTCGGCCGCTTCGCCCGCGGGGAATTCTGTTCCTGTTCTCGCTTCCC
The DNA here is from genome assembly GCA_946251805.1 of Cybosia mesomella. Taxonomy (NCBI): domain Eukaryota; kingdom Metazoa; phylum Arthropoda; class Insecta; order Lepidoptera; family Erebidae; genus Cybosia; species Cybosia mesomella. The sequence continues at coordinate 17,512,310 of OX276390.1, read as the reverse complement.
ATGGGAATCTATTCCAGGCATAAAATGCTTATGTGTTATTCCAGACCATAATCTATCCCTGTACCAAATTTCAGCCAGATTCGTTCAGACGTTTTTGCGTGAAAGAGTAACATACATCCATACATTTAAACAATTCTGCCCCAGCAGTTTGGCGAAGATAACTTTTAAGAACATATGTATCTATATTATGAATAAACAATTAAAAACAAACAAAAACAAATTTCACATTTATAATATTAGTAGTGTTAGAATTATTCAGCAAATTACACAGAAATATTAAGTAAATGTACTTGAAAATGTAAACATAATTGTAATAACTGCTATTTACTCTTATATGTGGTATTTGAGAATGATATTATACTATTCGAACAACTTTATAACAAATATAAAATTGCGTCGGTATTTGTAGAATAGTAACGTCGAAAAAGAGTATGAAAGCAGGTCTCAATCTACTAATCCTACTAATTTTATAAACGCAAACGTTTGTGTGTCTTTCACGCAAAAACGGCTGAACAGTTCTGGCTGAAATTTGACACGGGATAGATTATAGTTCGGAATAACACATAGGCTACTTTTTGTTCCGGGAATAGGTTCCCATGGGTTGCAGGAACGGGATCAGAATTCTATGCGGGTGGAGCCGCGGGCAACAGCTAGTTTCTAATGTAAGGGAGTTTTTCCGACGTCCGGGTAGTGAAGACATTAGTTGGCAAGTAGGATACTATAATAGTTGAATAATTGTGTTAATAGAAACGTCCTCGTGTAATATTGAACTGTGATTGTGGATATTGTAGTACTGGAACATCAAAGCGTTGTTATTTCCTGCACATCGTACAGTAGGATATATAATATATACATAGGTAGGTATATATATAGGATAGTATTAGTAGTATTCACACCCGAGCAAGACATACAGCCATACTTGAAAGTGCTGGTTTGTTTTGTTTTGAGCCGTTTGAGGTCGAAACACTAGGTTCGTGGGGTCCGATTGCACGGTCGCTTTATAAAGGAATCGCAAAAAGCGACTGGTTGATGCTTCACGTGTTCAAAAGGTTGGCTTGTTTTATGCACAAATAATTGGCATTGCCATCCAACGTGGCTTTTGGGTACGTTACCAGTCGACATCGATGGGGAGGAATTCTTTGACACCTTAACTTTTTACTTTGCACATACTCACTCCCATTTATGTATGTAATTATTTTAGTTTATATAATTTTGTTATTTTATATTCTCCAATAAATGCACACACATACATACATACTTGAGGGAATTAAATTCCACAAACAGTACCTTCAGTTAAGCCTTGTTTATGTTATTACTCGGTAATCGCTGCATCACATTTTCTCTGGAATCTTTATTACCCGCAGTAAAGAAAGTGGCAGCGTTGCCGCTGCGTCAAGTTGAAACATTTACTCGTCCTAAACGTATAGTCTGTCCAGAAGTTTGGTCATTTTCTCTATCTGGATACATTATTTCAATGGTCGAGGCGTTCCTGATTTATACGATTATACATATTTTTTTAAGTACTTAGGTATTTAGTACGTTTATTATTTGTGAAGAGCTATTAGTGCTATAACATAGAAGAGCTATGTATAATAAAGATTGTACTTAATTAAAAAATGTGTAGATTAAAAAATTTGTACCATTTTATACTTATATAATTGTATGTGGTTTAGAGTACATGAAAAGTTCATAACATATTTAAAAAAAAGTGTGTGTGTGTATTTTTATACTTCTTTGGCGTAACAACATAAAAATCTTTCTAAAAATGTTATCCTTCGCGTTAGCCTACATTTCGACCACTCGACCGTCCACCTCGCGAGCTCAAAACTAACTGCCCCTCGTCATCCCCCAATCTTTTTCTATCCCACATCTTTTTTTAACCCATATCTCGTATTTGTGCTTGTGATTTACAGACACTTAATCAAAACTGGACTCCAATAGTTTGCTCGTGTTTGGGTGTTACATTTGCATAGACGGTGCAAGTATCGCAAAACAATGACCCTTACAAGAAATCAAGATGCAACGTCCTTTTGTTTATCTGATTTAAGGCCGTTAACGATAGTAACGATTTACATCAGATGTGTATACATGAGAAAAACTATAAAATATTAAATTAATACAATATTTCAGATGCACCTATTGGAGTTTATTAATTTATATATTGTTACGTGATTAGTGTACTATCACAACTGAGAGCCCAGGTACCGCTCTTCTTTGGAGATTTGGTTTATCTGGCTTCTACGGAATCCACTGCCATCTGACCTCTCAACCCTAACCCTAGCGCCAGGGCTTCATGCAGCAGTTGCCACGACTTGCAAGTGGGGTCTTCGTTGGTGAAGCTCCATACACCCCTATTACAGCAAAGGTATAGATAAGCATTTTTACACATTTGGTATTATTAATAAATCTAAAATAAATTAGACGACCATAGCTCAGTAATAGCATAGAAAGAAACCGTTTATTTGATTATAGACTAAGAATAGGTGTAATTATCAAGTTTATTATCAATCATGTTGTTACCTTCCATTGTCCCGCTTTCATAAATGCATTATATAAAGCGAATCGTGCGGAAGATTATAGCACATTTCCTTTGATGACTTAATTATATTATGGATGAGACAAGTAATTATGATTGAGGAGTCTATATTAGAGCAGGCGAGAACTACAAAGTCTTAACTTATTCACGAAAATCATCTTATGTATTGTAACTCTATGGCAAAATAAACCTGTTGCAGCCAAGTGGGGTGATTTGCTTGCCGGTAGGTAATAACCGCCCCCGCTGGCCGGCGGGGGGGTATACGAGGGGATTTCCGCACGAAAAAAAAAAAAAAAAAAAAGGTATGATATATTTTATTTTATCTAAAACGTCCAGACGGGCTACGGCAAGTCATTGCCATTGTGTGAACACTAAAGTGATTATGACCTACAGTTGCACATTGCAGAGCATGGCACATCACTGGCCATAATGTAATTTATAAAAATAAAAATTACAAAGTTTCCGCCAGAGGTCATCGACCTCCTTTTGTATAACTGGAATAATATTGTACTTGTTTCATTGGGGAGGCTGTTATTTTACCCTGATGATATGCTGAGGCAGTAGTAACAAGCTCAAATTGGTTCACATTTCTCCATTAGCTCATTCCAGTATCAGAGAATACGGTGGAGAAATTCTCCGAATACTTTCAGTTTTCTTCTACGTAATCCTTCACCTTGAATGATAAAGGACAGGGTCTTTTCAGAGGTTCGAGTAAGAATATTTAGGTAATGAATGAGTCAAATGGTTTGATGGTAGCGGGAAAAGCAGCTCGTCAGTGATTTAGGTTTCATGTTGATGATTCTTTGTGGTTTCATTTCTAATGAAATATGATGTATCTAGGTACACTAAAATAGCGGCGAGAATTTCCAATTAGGTGTGCCCTAATATGAAATTTTAATAATACTCATTTATACCTAGGTATGATACCTAGTAACACTTTTGCACACCAATGTATTTACCTACTGATTATGTGGTCAGTAGTAGAGGCTGTGTCAGTATTCAGCCAATAAAAACCTTACGATATTCCGTTACGGGAGTCTGTTGCCGAGGGCCAGTGTATAATCTAGTACGGAAATCTAAAGGAAACCCGGTACCAGGTAGGCTTTAACTCCTGACCTTACAGCAGACAGCCTCACTGTCCTGACTGCAAGAGTTCCTCATCCCCTGCATATAGGGAGGTGTATACCAAGTATTCAAACCCGTTGACCCGGTAGTCGTCATTCTCAGGCCGGCGTTCATCTCATTACCGGCAATTAGTGTGTTTTCCGTGGGGCTTACTACCTTTCTTCCACTTTTTTGACGTACCTAAATTCTTTCAATGTGTTTACGTTTTGGCTTTCCTACGGATAACACCATGGTCACCAACACGATAAAATAATGTAGGTCCAGTCGAGTACTTTATTATTTACCTTTTTTTTATATTTAGTCCGTCAAATTGACTGCACCCCGCCTGATGGTAAGCTGAGGTGAAGTCCAGAAAGTAGCGGCCACCATTTCCAGAGATTGTCCATAGAATGGTGGCCCCTACCTAGACGGCTTCAACAGATGTTTTTTCACGCCCCGCTTAAAAAACCCAGGATTGTAGGTAGAAGGGAACACGTGTGTGGGTAAAGCGTTCCAGTGCTTTATGGTCCGACAAAAAAAGGAGTCACCAAACCGCTTGGTTCCCACTGGTATCGATTGCACTGTATGAGGATGACACCTAAGTCCTGCACGTGTTGTTCGGGACAAGAAGGGAGAAGGAGGAATCAATTGGAATAACTCATCGGAACATTCACCATTGTATATGCGATAGAATACTGCCAAGGAGGCTATATCTCTACGCAGCTGCAGAGGTTCTAGAGAACTGGTGACTTCAGGACTATCAATGAACCGGACTGCAAATTGAAACCACGATAATCCCATAGCTGAAAGACGTGACCCCTCAAATTTTGAATATTTCTGGTTATAGATGAATTCCATTTTGTACCTATATAATATGTTGATTATGTCTAAAGTTCCCAGGCCGCGTATAGTTTTCTGGGTGACCGACTGTTGTAACACGCTCAGTATTATAAAATTGCAACTGAGTAAAAAAAAGAATTTCACTAATTGTTATTTTGTAGTAGATTATATTGACTCGAATTGCTGATTGTGAAACCCCTTTAAGATACCTGAATTGGAGCGGAAACTAGGTTCAAGGACTGATAACGGAATTTAAAAATACTAGGTTTCAATTTGTATGCACAGAGAGCCGTGAATATTTTGTGAAAATTATGACAAAAGGCTTTATTTATTGTACTCTATACTAATAATAAAGGTGAGTTTGTTTGCTTGAACTCTAATCGCTGATACTACTCGTGCGATTAAAAAAAACATTTTGTATGAAATAGCTCAGTTCTTGGAGGATTTTATAGGCTATATAACATCACACTAGGACCCTTAGGAGCCGTGCAATAAAAAAAGATGAGATAGTCGCAGGTGGTTGGGTGTTTATAGGGCCCCACCAAGAGAGAAGGCTAGCCAGCCTGTGCACCGGATGATGAACGGACGAGGCTTTAATACAAGTTTTCCTTTTGGATTGGGAGGTCATACGGCAGTCACTCCCATAAAAGACGTAGAAGTCAAATCAAAAGGAAGAGAAGCAGCAATCGGACCCCGGGCAACCAGGCACAAGTCTCTGATGCAGACGGAACTCTGCTCTGGAGCAATGCTATGACGATGATTATAGCTTGGCAAATTCATGCGAGTGGTGGCCGTTTTCAGGTGGTATCCGTGGGGGCACCGCTAGTTTTAAATATACCTAGACTTGCCATAAATACCGTAACAAAGACAAAAAAAAAATTGCAAATAACATTTATTGCTGTGTGTTAGTTTAATACATAAATATAAAACCATTTAAAATATAAAAAAGCTTATTGAAGTGGTCTTCATTGGCTGCAATACAGTCCTTTAAACGTTGATTCCAGTTATCAATAGAAGCACGCACTCTTTCCATGGGAAAATTCTTCACTGCCAATCGTATGGATTGTTTTAGGGACTCCAAATTATCATGGCGTTTAGAGCAGCCGTACTCTCTAAAACTGACCATAAATCATAATCCAGCAGATTAAGATCGGGACTAGACGATGCGCGACTTCCAGTCTTCAGCTCTGATGAAGTCCAAAACGTTCGTTTCCAACCAAGACTGCGTAGACCGAGCTTTATGACTCGGCGCCGAGTCTTGCTGGAAGGAGCATTCTTGGTTATTGAACATGGTGTTGTTAAGGGGCAACACTACCTTCTCAAGAATGGTATCTTGATACACTTGTACCGATGTTATGATACCTTTTTTAACAAAAGTATGGCTCAGTCACTCCTTCATAGCTAATACCTCACCAAACCATCACTGAAGTCGAATAATGCCCATGTTACACTCTGTAGACTAATAAGGAAGCTTCGTTAGAGGTGTGAGCATAAATACGGTAATTTTGTTTGTTAAAATGTTGCTCAATTGTAAAAAACTCTCATCCGTAAACAAAATTTTCTGTGACCTCTCTTTGCGTACCGCTTCAGTACCTAGTTGTTTCGATTTTGCCACCCTATTCTTTTTTAATAGCCCGGTACACAAACATCTTACTAATACAATGTGGACAGTTTTAAAAATTGCATTTGGCTCCATACCTACTTTGTGTAGTATCTAGCTAGTATCGAATCGCTGTGATTGCATTACAAAAAGTGTAATGCAATCACAGCGATTCGGTTCTCTTTATTACCCCACTCCATTTTAATATCTCAAAATATTGTACAACGTATTGGCGCCAAAATTAGAAAACACCATGAACATAATAATCTATGCACTATGAACAATCATATAAAAATTACAGATCCAAATTCAAATGTAATATTTTGTTTATTTTTAATTGTAACAGTATTTATGGCCAGACTAAGTATATGGTAATACTTTGTGACTCATAGTTAATAAAAAACCTTTTTTGGTATAACTGGTGGGTAGTTGTACTTTGGACGGAAGGAAGCACATGGTAACACGCCTTAAATGTTTTAACAATTAGTCAACTCTATTCGTGGTAGGTACTTTAGTTACGTTATTAATTCAATAGGTACCTAATTCAAGTCTGTTGCTACCGTGATATAATATTTAGTTATGTAGGGAGGTAGGTACGCAAATTACCGTTCAAATATGGATACGATTTGCTGAAAATATTGATATTTTCAGTAGATTGTCTCTAAATTTGTAAACCACAGTGACACAGCATTACTTGAATATGGTGTTATATACTATAGCTTGACCAGGTTGCTTATGTCGGATTGCGTCGAAGTCGGTTGTTAGTTATGTCAATGGCGTGCGATTTTAGTCGTCTTCAGACGCCGGGGTGTAAGATTAAGCAGAAGTAAGGCATTTTCCTCGCACCCCGGCTGAGCCAGGACCATATCCGGTTTCGAAAAGAGGGAAGCGCAAACGCGCCACCGCATGCGGTACACACCCATTGTTCGCACGGGATGCGATCGCCCCGCACCCACATTTCATCACCTACCCCTGCCATACGCCCGCATCCTTCATCCCGCGCGAGCCATAGGAGTGCAACGTTTGAATTTCCCAAGCTATAGCTGTTGTCCACAGTAGCAAGTAAATACTGAACCTATTCCCTGTAATATAAAATTACCTATGTGCTGTTCCAGGCTATAATCTATCTTTATGCAAAATTTCATCCAGACCCGTTCAGAACAAGCATGCATCTGTCCATCTAAACTTTTACAATTATAATAGTAGTGAGATTCAGCTGGCAGGCTTGCATGAAAGTTTTAAGTAGTAGATGAAGGGCTGTTGTTTCGGCCTATCTCGAAAGGAAAAAAGCGTGAGATATGTATGTATGTAAAAAGAAGCATTGTAATGCATGCCGGGCATAGGAATAAAGAATCTTACTTATAGTAAGTTTCTTACCCATGTGTGCCTTGTCAATGCATACAACTATTAACTTGTGTTTGCCAACAGATTCTCACGATATGGTATTAAGATTCAACAATGCGCCAACAGAAAATTATACAGAAGATGTAGGCAGCAAAACAACTTTCCGGGTGCTTAATTCACAGGTAAGCTTACACCTTCCACGTATATCCATAAAACCGTAAACATGATGTGTTTATAGTCACTGTTTTTATAACACCAAACCTCTTGCAACAGTTGGGTTTCGACTTTTGAAAATACTAAGGCAGTAATCGCTTGCAAGCCTTTTGTGTTCAACTTAGAAAAATAATTCTCTTTCTTTCGTAATTCATATTCTCGTCCTTTCCCTCTTCCTTCTCCTATGTAAGTGGCAAAGTGCCAGCGAAAATTAACTTATGATGTTTATGGCTCCACGTGGTTTTTGGGGCCCAAACGAAGCTAACCTGCTAACTGGTACACCTGATGTTAACGGACATGGCTCTAGCATAGGCTTCCATCTCGGTTTGGAAGGTCTGAAGGCAGTCGCTCCTATAAAAGCCAAGAATAAGCCCAATCGAAAGGAGGAGACAGAATTGGCAGGACCTCTCCTACAGTCTCCGACGTGTAAGTGTCGCATGCAATCGGAAACAATGTTAAGATGATGATGAAGAAACTTGAATGGATATTTCTTTTTTTTACATTTCAGGTAGTGACCAAACCACAGTATAAGTTCTTGGAGGATCCTCTATTTCGTGGTGTATCAATCCTCGTATGGGATCCGGCAAATTTCTCATCGACGCTAGAAAACTGGTATCACCATCCCGATTATAATCTCTTTCCAGTTTATAAAAGGTAAGCAACCTATTCCTTGGTGAAAGAGCTAGATTTTTAGATTCAGAATTATTGCGAATTATTAGATTATGAAGAATAACATAACATAACATAACATTATATATTATGAGTGTCGGTGTTTCAGTCAATAAGCAGTTATTGTCATAAATTCCGACACTCTTATCTGAGTACAGGGCGTACTTCTGAGTACTGCTTGTAACCTATACTGCTTTCCTCAAGCTAAGAGCGACTGAGTAACTTCTGGTCAATTTTCACATCTTAACTTTAAACAAATATATAAGTGTATCAATAGCAACTTTATTCTAGTAAATGCAACAACTTAATTTTTAAACGCTCGAAATTTACTTTTCCTCTTAGCGGCTTTTTAGTTTGGGGACAGCAGTACGTATTTACTGTATCGCTATGCAATATTATTTGCAGTAGGTAGTGCTACTTACTTTGGTAGTATAGTAGTTTGTTTAAAAATCCATGTCATCTTCAGAGCTTCTTTAATCAAAAATCAAACATACTCGTAGCTTCTCTATATAAAATATTCTCTATATTCTCTATATAAAATGAAGTTTCTGTATTGTTATATAACATTAAAATTATTTAGTATGTTTCAGGTTACTAGAAGAACAGAAGGCTGATGTCCATTTATTAAAACCTCAAGTACTTTGGGAGTTATGGTCAGTACTACAGGATACATCTGCTTATCGTCTCCGAAAAAACCCTCCTTCGTCAGGTTTTATAGGTCCGTTACTAATTCAGCTCTTTGTAATATTAGTGAATCATTGCCATTTTTAGGGTTCCGTTGCCAAAGTGCAAAAAACGGAACCCTTATAGATTCGTCATGCCTGTCTGTCTGTCCGTCCGTATGTCACAACCACTTTTTTCCGAAACTATAAGAACTATGTTGTTGAAACTTGGTGAGTAGATGTATTCTGTGAACCGCATTAAGATTTTCACACAAAAATAGAAAAAAACAATAAATTTTGGGGGCTCCCCATACTTCAAACTGTAACTCCAAATTTTTTTTTCATCAAAACCATTCGTGTGGGATATCTATAGATAGGTCTTCAAAAATGATATTGAGGTTTCTAATATCATTTTTTTCTAAACTGAATAGTTTACGCGAGAGACACTTCCAAAGTGGTAAAATGTGTCCCCCCCCCCCTGTAACTTCTAAAATAAGAGAATGATAAAACTAAAAAAAATATATGTTATAGATTACCATGTAAACTTCCACCAAAAATTGGTTTGAACGCGATCTAGTAAGTAGTTTTTTTAATACGTCATAAATCGTAAATCTCAATTTACCTTTCATTCAATCAACCCAAATATAAAAAATTTACTTGCTGCTACGGAACCCTTCATGGGCGAGTCCGACTCGCACTTGGCCGGTTTTTTTTTTAAGATTAGTTAGAAGAGTAAAGCTTCATTACTAAGTATTTAGATGAACTAGTGACCCCGTGGGATGGTCAAAATTCGACCTGTTTTTGAGTTTGTCGGAAACTGTAATTTCCTTTTAATTTTGTTATCAGCTGTGAACATTATAACGGGTGATTTTTTAAGCGTTTGGTATTTTATTTACAAAAAAAAAAAAAGAAAATTTGCAAAAAAAATGAGGATTCATAATCAATCCTTGCCAATTATGTTGTAAAGATTATTTCATGTAAATGTTGGCCACGACTACGTTTTAGGTGATCTATACGTGTAGTTAAATTTTGAGTTACTTTTTCGAGGGTAACGGCTTGTATATCACCGATAACACATACCTTACACATCTCACAAGGTTCCTTTGTAAATTATGAGGGAAACAGGTTTCAGGGTTAAGTAAAACACCGGTACTCAAAACTCAAAAATTCAAAACGTACCTATTTATTTTATATAGACCATTCAACGGCACTTAAAATAGTATATATACAAATTATTCGCAGAACATACCAGTTATATGTTTAGAGTTTACTAGCTGTTGCCCGGCGCTTCGCTCGCGTTAAATTCTGTTCCCGTTGCCGCTTCCCATGGGAATCTATTCCAGGGATAATATAAGTAGTTTCCAGACTATAATCTATTCCTGTACCAAATTTCAGCCAGATCCGTTCAGTCGTTAGAGTGTGACGGAGTAAGAAACCTCGAAACATACAAAAATCTTAACAAACTTTCACATTTATAATATTAGTGGGAAGTAGGATAGGATATTAGTTAAATGTATTTTTGTTGATTGATGGCCGATTATTATGCACATCTGCTATTTTAATGTGTGCAAACCAAATATACTATTAAAGCTTGAAGGTCGCTTAATGAAGCATACTTTACATTGGCAATTACTCTACAGGGCTATGGTTCTCATTACACCGCTGTACGCGTGTACGCATGTTTGAGTACGTGCCGTCTGCTCGGGCGACGCGGCGTTGTCACTACCACGTGCGTCGCGACGACGTCTCCTGCACGCTAGGCGCCTGGCACCCGCTCGCGCACGAGAAGGCTCTCGCAGAACGCATACGCACTAATTCCGATATCGACGTCTTCCAACGAGGATTTGTAGGTATACCTGCCTTCAACACCATAGCTTGTCAATAGATCATTGTTTCTCAATCTGTAAAATTGTGATCCCACGTTATACAGTCGCCCTTAGAAGTTGCTTAACACTAATAAATTTACAAACGATACTTACATTGAAGTAAGTCAATAAATAATTAATTATTGTTTTTGTTATCTTCAAAGGACAAATTTACTATTTTTCAATTCTTCTTCTTCATTCTTCAATTATTTTATGTAAAGTTTTAGTGCTGTCGGTGGTCGGTATCTTGCAATGTGTTAATCGAATACCGATGGCGACTGTGCCAACCAGTTTGTAACATTTCATGACTGTCTCGGCATTGTAGGCGTAAGTGGGTAAATCTAGGAAGATTAAATGTAATTCGGGTTAAAAAAGGTTTCACACTTCATATTTTAGAACGTAAGATACTAAAACTATTTTACTGTACAAACTACTGCTAAAACTGTTCTACTCCACCATTGGTATTGGTTGGACAACCATGGTCCGGTGCATAGATTAAACTAGGCTAGGTACTGTTATGTTTATTACTAGTAAGACTAACTACGGATACACGGAAACCTGGGAAGTTCTTGCCAACGTTGAAAGATATTATCTTTTTTTTATATACCACTCAGTTGGCAGACAAGCTCACGGCCCACCTGATGGGAAGCGGTTACCGTGGCCTATGGACGTGTGCAATACCAGGGGCATCGCACTTGCGCTACTGACCCCATAAAAGCCTTCTAATGTACTTCTTGAAGAACTCCATATTGTAGTCGCTTGGGAAAACCACAGCAGGGAGATCATTCCACAGCCTGAGAGTGCGCGGAATAAAGTGCCTTAAATACCTAACTGTACGCACCGTTTCCGGTCGCAACGTGTGAGGATGAATTCTCTGTCTGTGTCGAGCGGTGCGATGATAGAATGTGGCCGTGGGCATCATAGCATACAATTGTTCTGAACACACCCCATTATAAAGGCGGTTGAAAACGCACAGGGAGGCGAAATCTCTCCTAAGGTTAAGAGTGCCTGTAAGTATGGGATCGTCGACGATCCTCAGCGCCCGTCTTTGCACCGAGTCAAACAGGTCAAGTTGGTATGTAGGTGCTCCGGCAAAAAAAGGTGACAGCAATACTCCATCTGGGGCCGGACTTGCGAATTATAAAGAAGAAGTCTTTGCTGCACAGTGAAGTACTGCTTCGCCCTGTTGAGCACTCCAAGTTTCTTAGATGCCAACTTGACCTGGTCTTCCAGGTGACTGCCGTACTGGACCTCGCAGGAGATGTTGACACCGAGGATCCCGATACTTTTGGAGATTTTAAGTGGTGTGTCCAAGAATTGTGGCGCTACAATGTATTGGGTTTTCTTAGCGGTGAAGGCACATACTTGTGTCTTAGTGGGGTTGAATTGGACCAGGTTTAGTCCACCCCAATCGGACACTCTTGTGAGAGTAGTCTCGATTTCAGACACAAGTTGTTCGCGACTTTCTTCCACCGCGAACCGAGGGATGTTAGCCCGGCCCGTGTAAAATGCGTCCCCGGTACTGTCGTCCGCACAGCAATGAATGGAGTCATCAGACAGCATGTCATTGATATGCAGGAGGAACAGGGTCGGAGACAGCACGGAGTCTTGTGGAACACCAGCGTTTATGTCCATGCGGTCTGAGCAGCTGCCGTCAACAACGGCTTGGATGCTTCTATTGGACAAAAAGCTGGCGATCCATTCGCAAAGTCCCTCGGGCAGTCCATAAGACGGCAACTTCGCAAGAAGATCTCCGTGCCAGACCCCATCCAAGGCCTTGGCTATATGGAGGCTGACCGCTACTGCCTCACCCTGACTCTCGATAGCTTGCGCCCAGCAGTGTGTGAGATACACTAGAAGGTCACCGGTAGAGCGACTGTGGCGGAAGTCGTACTGTCGGTCGCTCAATAGATCCTTTCCTTCAATCTCATGTCTTCTTTATCTATTTTGAGTCCGTTCTCCCACTCTTCCTTTCAATTACTTGGTTTATTTTCATAAAAGAAAGTACCTACCTACATCAATGACTTCTATGTATACTAGACAAGCAGTACAGAACAAAAAGTGTGCCACACTTCGGGGGCAGTCTGCTTATTAGTAAAACCATCTGCATTAAATTTATTCTCGTAACTAAAAGTAAGGGTATTTAAATATAAATACAATGTATAAATAGGCGTTGACAGCGAAGCAAGTCTCAGCGGCCAAGCAAACCCTAAATAATTAAGATTGAATTTCACCCGTGAAAATTCATTTATCTTAATTGAGTTTTCACGTTTATTCAATGAAGCTTGTCGATTATGGGCAGTAGATAATAGTTCTATTTCGACAATAATCAGTAAGACAAAGATTAAGTGTCAAATAAGCTGATCTTCAAATACGATGTCTTCGAAATTAACTTTAATTTGTAATTCTAGGGTTCTTCTAAGTAAGTTCATTTCTTGTGCCAAGATACAGAAAATGAATATTAATGACAACGTTCGCATTCCGCTTGACTTGGCGGGTACACTGTCATGCCTCTAGATATAGATGCTTCACTAGGCAGCCTAGTCCAGTCAAAATAGTCATTTGACTAAGCAATAATTCGCATAGAGCTGAAAATTGGCAGAGACGTTAAATACATCATTATAAATAACATGTCAAAAATCCCCATCGATCCTTCTTCTGCAAAAAAAATTATCCAAGGTCAAACGTACAAATTAAAGTTTTTTCCATTTTTCCCGAAAACGGTAAGTTTTATCGTGAAAATAGGTCAGACAAAGTTATAGATCGTCTTTTTTTCTCTTATGACTCACCATTCGTGAGATATCGCGGTTTTAATAAATAGAAAATTCATTAGTTTATTTTAAAATACTCATTCAATTTATACAAGTTTTATTGTGTAAGTAACACAAACCAATAGTTCCTTATTTTCATTTATATTGAACGTCCGATGACGTGTACAGGCTGCGTTTTAGTGCATATTACTCGTATGTAAAATATTATTTTCTAATTATTAAAACCGCGATATCTCACGAATGGTGAGTCTTAAGAGAAAAAGTGTCTGGACCATTTTTGTAGAGAATTGTATGATCTACAACTTTGTCTGACTTATTTTCACGATAAAATTTACCGTTTTCGAAAAAAATGGAACCCTTAATTTTGTATGTTTGACCTTGAATAATTTTTTTTGCAGAAGTAGAATCGATGGGGATTTTTGACATTTTATTTATGATGATGTATTTAACGTCTCTGCCAATTTTCAGCTCTATGCGAATTATTCCTTAGTTATGACTTATTTTTGTCTATTTTGACTGGACTAATAGTGGCCGTTACGATTCAAGAGCTCAAAAAGAAAATGAAATTTAGGTTTATGTTTTGATACTACTGTAATTTTTATACACAAACGGGCATGCCCTAAATTATTGTACAAAAATGAGCATACCAACAATTTTTTAGACCCAAACGAGCATCATCATATATTTTAAGTTAGGGCATAAAACCCGACCCCACCAGGCGAGGCCGCGGTGGCGGCCAAAGTCCGCCGGCAACCCTGGGGTTATCCTTTCCAGGGCTTACCCGGGGTGCCCGGCAACGGACACTTGGGGAGGACACCGTGCGGTTTTAGTCGAGACACGACATAACCACCCCTGCTGGCCGGCGGGGGGGCTATCCGAAGGGATTTCCGCACGATAAAAAAAAAAAAAAGGCATAATGCCCTATAAGGCCAAGCGCATGTTCACAACCGCTTAGATATCAAAGTTTTCTCTCTACTGGATAAACGGTATAACAACGTACTAGGGAGATACAAACAAACACATTTTCATGTAAAATATGTAGAAATAATAAAAATTGACATGGATATACTAAAAATTACCATAGAAATATAAAAAAGTTGTTCGGTTATGCAAAATGAATTGACCTGCGCAGTTTGTGCTTTCGACTTACAACGGCCATATTTAGAGTTAGAGGGCTTACCATGACATAAGAGGGACTGAGCTATAAAGGGTTTATAACTTCCATCCCTCTTTCTCGCTCGGAACACGGACGCTTTAACACGTCATGGTAGAGCTGTAGATAATACAAAATAAATGTCTTCCTAAATATAAGGTGCTTTCTTAGTTTATTAAACAAAAAACATTTCCATAAAAGTTATAACATAAATAAATTCGTGTATTATGTACCTATACTATGTAGTTAACGTTAAGTTAATACTGTGTTGCTTTTATAATATATTTGTAGATGCATGTAGAATATATTTGTTTTATTGATTCTCGAATCTCTATCTGTTTAACTCTATGAAGTGGTGGTAGAGCCTTCACCTGCTACCATAGTATAATAAGAGAACAGTAGGTTATCTAAAGCCTCTCAGCGAGTTAATTACCTAATCTGCGTTGGCGCTTAGGGTTTCGTTAAATATATATACGCAATTACGTATTATGAGCAGCACTAGATTTTTTTAGCCCCGACGCCAAAACGACGGGCTGTTATAAGTTTGACGTGTCTGTCTGTGTGTGTGTCTGTTTATAGCATCGTAGCTCCTGAACGGATGAACAGATTTTGATTTAGTTTTTTTTTATTTAAAAGGTGAATAGTCGGATGGCGGATTACATTTATTTTTTCACAACTCCCTCAATGTGGGTATCAAATGAAAGGCTTTGACTAGTAGAATACTATACAATAAAACTAATTTCAAATCCAAGATGGCCGCCATCACAAAATGGCGAATTACCTTCTTTTTTTTCGCAACTCTCTCAATATGAGTATCAAATAAAAAGGCTTGACTAGTAGAATACTATACACTATGACAAATTTCAAATCCAAGGTGCCCGCCACTACAAAATGGTGAATTACCTTATTTTTTTTTCACAACTTCTTCAATATAGGTATCAAATGAAAGAGCTTGAACAGTGGAATAATGTACACTATAACAGATTTCAAATCCAAAATGGCACAAAACGGCGGATTTCAAATTTTTTCCTCAACAACTTCCTCAATATGGATATTGAATTAAAGGGCTTAACTAATAAAATATAAAAATGAAGTAAAAAAAAATAGAACAAAAAAGGTATGAACGTACCCTGTAAAGCACTGCAAAAAGAAAAATAAAGTTTTTGAAATTTGAACCTACTATGTAAGTATAACGTTTTACTAAATTTTATGCAATTTTCTAATGTAAATACTAAATATTTAAGGTCTTTTATGTACATACCTCATTATTTTATTCATATAATTTATAGATATAGAGTAGTAAAGAGAATATTTCATTATCGTTTATATGTTATAAACCTCTAAATAAAAATAAACTGCGCTAATCAAATTAAATTCAGTGGGAGAAGGCGAATGCGAGCATAACCTAACCTAACCCACGATCTCCAATGTAGCACCACAGTATAAGCTACTACAATATGACAATATAAGATATCGATCGAGCATTAAAGTGTCTATTTAGACTAGGTGAGTAACGAATAGAAAAGTAGATAGAAGTCAAGAAGTATTTTTTTTTGTTTTCACTTTTATTAGGTCGTTACATATGAAATTGCCGTTTTTCTTGAAGAAATTGGAGGAAACCCAATTTTCAGTACTAACATTTTTGCATTTTTTAGGAATGACAAATCCAAATTTTATGTTTTTTTTTGTGTATGGATGAGAGAACATTAAGCTAACAAACAGCTCTTTTATTACATTTTTGAAAAGTGACAGCTGTTAAGTTATACGAAATTTATCATCAAAATGCATTTAGGAAGTACTGTTTTTGAAGATCGAATTAATTTATCAAGCGGCCAATAAAAACAAAAATTAATACAGAGTTGTAAAATCTTGAAATCAACTTTCAAACAAAATATAAATAATGAAAATAGCTGTTAAATTACAGGAATAACGAACTCATGAATTTGTAAATCGTTGACACGTTAATCGTATTAGTCGGTTCAAGCCCGACATAACCACCCCCGCTGGCACGCGGGGGGGTATCCGAAGGGATTTCCGCACGAAAAAAAAAAAAAAAAAGGTACCCACAGGACAGGCTTGCCTAGTGTGGGGCCACTGGATATAATTATATACATTTTGTATAAATTTTATGGAAATAAATATTTTATTTTATTTTTATATTTTAAACTTTATTTTTTTGTTTAAATACCGTAAATACATTCATATGCATTTACTAAAAAGCTATTATTTTGAAATAAAACTATTTTTAACGGATTCTATCGCGATTTATTTGATGTTATTTTATACTTTACATTGATCCCGACGTTTCGGTTGCTTTTCAGCAGCCATGGTTACGCGGAGACTCCCCCGGAGTCTCCTCGCCGAACATCAAATAAATCGCGATAGAATCCGTTAAAAATAGTTTTATTTCAATGTGTGACATTCGCGTAAACTTCCGACAATATCAGCTATTATTTTGATATTACACACATACTCTTCAATTTTATTTATTTGTATAGACTATATTTACACACAAATATAGGTACAATCAACCTCAAAAGTCTAATAACACATTCAAATTTGCAAAACACGTGAACACTTCAACCAACTGTAAGTAACAGTCGTAACATTGAAGATGTACAGCCTCGGGTGCAACAGGGACTCAACACTGAGATGACGATGATGATTCATTATTAATATTTTGTGGTCTCCAATTCAAGTCGAGCTCATTGCCGTCTACTGATCGGTTACATTTTCAGACTCCATCCAGTTGCCTGAAATGTCGTATATCTCTTAGAATTTCCTAATAAAAACACGTCATTATCATTTTACCTGATAAAGACCCATCGGGTCATAGGCGTCAAAATTAGACTAGCCCTTTGAAACATACAAAATACTCTATGACAAGGTAATTTAGTCACGTGGTAGTCAAGAAACTTTTGTAATATTGATGTTAAGTCACCTAACACCATTTTCCCATAAATCATCTTTTTCTTTAGTTGCTACAATTACTTAGGCTTGGTTACTTACTTACTTACTGCTCAGGTGTTTTGTAAATTTGATTATGTTAACTGACGAACTTTTGACGCTGACTGTACAGTTTCATCAGGAAATGATACTGTTTAATGATATTGTAATTTTGATGGTAACAGAGAAGGACATATGGGCCTGAATTGCCCTTGTTCATCTCGTATTTTTAGCGATTTGCGGCACATAGAGCTACCGGAATACAGATACGTGTCGCAGTCTCTTGATTAGTGATTCTGTGCGAGCCTGCGGAATCAGCACGCCATGTCCGAGATGCGGAGCAGGTAAATACAATCTTACAAGTAAAGTTTCATCGACCTTACTTCACACCGAATATAATAACATCGATGCCCAAGACATGAAAGTTAGAGTACCACTCTAGCATCAAGACTAGGCAATGCCACTTGCGAAATTATAAGTTCAAAGTTTACCAATTTCTTTTTGTTGAGATATTAGTGTTTAAATTATATGATGCGCAGGTGGACGAAATAGATATCATTAGAACCACAATTTGTAACCTGACAACAGACAATGCCTACAGGTTAACGACAAATGTGTGTAGATAACAAGCAAACGATACATTGGTGTTGTGTTTGGGAGATTAGTTCAATATCCATAGGCCTGCTTATCATGTGAGGTGTTTGGAATCAAAAATCGTAATTACCTGGTGCAATTAACCAAATATAAACGTTCACAGTACGTACACGAAGCACCGTATTTATTTCTTAATGTGAACAGTGAAATATAGGTATTCTGTACCATTCTAAGGCATTTGCTTCCTCCTTCGTTGTTCATCTCTATTGATTCGTTTAAAGTCCGCAAACTACTACACATGAATCTCAAACGATTTGTAATTACCATATTTATATTCTATGCGCATCTGTATCAAATAGCGGACATTTTAATGATGAGCAGACGCTTGCATAGTTTATTCAATGGTTTTAAACGGAAATGTTTTCCTCATGCATTGTACTTTGAATGTTACGGCTGCCGGTCAATGCCTTTAGGGATTTCACAGAATAGTGCAACAAAGTGTGAGGACGAGGTGATACATCCCGCCACTACACAACCAGGCACTAGGTATTCTGTGAATATCTGTAGTTAATTCTGTCAATATACTAGGAAGCGTTGGATACGTGCCTAGTGCTAACCGGGGGTAAGCACTGGCCGCGGTCCAGCTATTATTGTAACACAATACAGTCATGTGCTCAATAACTTATATTCATCCCTCCGACACCTTCTCATTTGTTAGTTTGAGAGCCTCTTCAATTTACCATGCTAGTCGATGCTGCTGATTCTACTGTAAAGAATACATAACATAGGCATCTAATTAATTTGTGGCTCAATGAGGAATGTTGAAGTTAGGCAATACAATGGTTGGCGATCACTCGAGTATCTTTTTTTGGTACGGCGGTACTGCAAGTTGTTGTGTTTACTTGTGAAGCATGCTGTAAGTACGAATCAGCGGAATCCCGTTTTGTCATCACTATGATGCCAGAACTGGATTCTGCTGATTTCACCGAATCAGGAATCTTAAACACACTGGTTCCGGAGAGACTAGTTTGAATATGGTGAATTTCTTAGTGAGTACTTTTCTTTGGTATGTTTAGGCTGAGGATATAGGATGGCAGAGACTTATAATTTATAGATGTTTGCAATTATAATAGTTCTGCTTTGCTCCGTGATAGCTGCTTCCAATAATATCGGTGTAACTACTTTGGAGAAACAGGGCGTGATATTCCTCCTTCACATAAGGATGATCCGCGATAATTCTAGGTCATTATGCTTGGCGGGCTGCAGTCTAACGGGTAATGTAGTCCGAATGTTGATGTAGGCAGGATCCATACCAGGAAATCAGCATGGGAACGACATTTTTCTCCCGATGGTGCTGGTATATGGAGGGCATAAAATAAAGCTGGCATGTCCATAATCTTTATATCTGCCCAATTGTATATTATTATTAGCGTAACTTTAGTTACGTTGTTATTTGTGTAAAGTTCCTAGTATTGCAAAGTCACTGTTATTACACTTATTTTTTACCAAGGAAGGTTCCCAGAAAATTTAAGCTCCATTATCCGTGATCTCCGGCGCTGAGAACCGGTCTATTACACCGTTACTACTATGTTTACCAATGACTCACTGCCTCGAGTTAGTGAATGACTTATCTCTTTATTTTTATCTAATTTGCTTTTCCGGTGTAATTCGGTACTTGTAGTATTACTATGTGCATTGTAATTCTTTTATAATGCACATAGTAATATTAGTAGGTATTGATAATATTGGAATACATAAAGTTCCTTTTATAATTAGGTACAATACTGTAGCCAAGAGCTACGGAAGTAGTTGATTATAATGAAGTACAAGTACTACATGAAGTACAAGGTATGCCCTTGGTGACACGTGAAGGTTTTCAAAGCTTTGTTCTACCACATGCGCATCTCATAATAAATAACCATCTTATGGGTTTGAAATTATCATTATTAAATTCTGCAAAAGGACATCGACTTTTTGTTATCAACGTCCATAACTGTAAACGACACAGGTAAAATTTTAATTCGTATGTGATTAACATTAGTCAGTCATCATTTAAATTCTTATATTATTATTACCCGAGAACGTAATTTCATGTTTTTAACCCTCGACGCAAAAACGAAGGGGTGTTATAAGTTTAACGGTTTACTAATGTTTGGCAAAAACGTTCCCCAAAGTGTCACATGCCAAAGTATGTTTCCCAAATTTTCATTTGGCAGAAAAGCATTTGGCAAAACAACTTTTCGCAATTTTACAGTTAGCAATACTATTTTGGCAATTTATTGTTTAACAAATAATTACTTGGCAAAGTTTCATTTTACCAAATATTAGGTAGTCAAATATGGGGGTGTGTGTTGGGTAACCTCCTCGAGTGTCGCTCCGATTCCGATCCCGCTGTAGTCCGGGGGGAACGGAATCGGAGCGGCCGGTACACCCTGGGCGGCGGTCAATGGCTTCCCCTTCACCCCTTCATAGGGTTGGCATTGATCGTCGGCCAATACCCAACGTGGCGGGAACACATCGCTCTCCGTACTCCTCTGCTTTCAGAGGAGACAGGATGAGCGATGCTGTTAGTGGTGAGATGGCCCAGGGTCAGTCGGAGTGCGAGGGATATGCTCTATGGGTAACCTTACACCCCGGCGTCTGAAGACCCGAGACGGCGTGCGGTTTTAGTCGGTGCAAGCCCGACATAACCGCCCCCGCTGGCCGGCGGGGGGGTATCCGAAGGGATTTCCGCACGATAAAAAAAAAATACACTGCTGCATGGGTGTTTGTTTCACCTTGGACAAATAATTTACAGGTAAGAACTTCTATAATAATTATATTGCTATTATACAAATCAATTCCGGCACTTCGCCGGCCGCTGCCGCGGCACGCTCGCTACGCTCGCTCGGCTCGCACTCTGTTGGGGCCACAGTTCTAACCTAACCTAACCCACTTTTCTGGCAGTTCCGATCTAGCCTACGTAACTTATATGAAATTAATGTATTTTACTTTATTTATAATTAATTATTAATGAGACATGCTTTTTGAACGAACTTACTTTTGGAATATAATTTTTAACAAAATAAAGCATTTGCTTACTGTATATTTGACTTAATAAAAAGCGGCCAAGTGCGAGTCGGACTCGCCCATTAAGGGTGCCGTAGCAGCAAGTAACATAATAATGTTTTTATTTAATTTTTATATTTGAGTGGATTGAATGAAATGTAAATTGCGGTTTACGATTTATGACGTATTAAAAAAAAACTGCTTACTAGATCTCGTTCAAACCAATTTTCGTTGGAAGTTTACATGGTAATGTACATCATATATTTTTTTTAGTTTTATCATTCTGTTATTTTAGAAGTTACACACATTTTACCACTTTGGAAGTGTCTCTCGCGCAAACTATTCAGTTTAGAAAAAAATGATATTAGAAACCTCAATATCATTTTTGAAGACCTATCTATAGATACCACACACGTATGGGTTCAATGAAAAAATTTTTTTTGAGTTTCAGTTCTAAGTATGGGCCCCAAAATTGATTGTTTTTTTTTATATTTTTGTATGAAAATCTTAATGCGGTTCACAGAATACATCTACTTACCAAGTTTAAACAGCATAGATCTTATAGTTTAGGAAAAAAGTGGCTGTGACATACGGACGGACAGACACACAGACATGACGAATCTATAATTTTAAAGGAGGTAGGACACGACGGTATCTCCCGTTCTAATTGAGCAGTCCGACTGGGGTAGTACCTCCGCCCTACAGAAGACCGCGGCCATAATAACCCTTGTGTTGTGTCCCCGGCGGTGAGTAGGGTAGCCAGAGCTCACTGGAGGGGTTTTGTGCTGTCAGCGGGGAGACCAGAGGTTTTAGTAATCGTCACCGACTTGTATGGGCGTGAAATGCTGGCGTGGCGGTCAGGAAGACCCGGTGAAACGGCTTTCCGCTGGCCGCCCGCAGGCTTGAACGGTTCCCGAACCTGGGGACTACATAATCTCCGGCCCAGGAGGCTGAACCAGCTGCCTGTGAAAAGTGCCTGATACTGTGGTCGTGCCGGAGGAGGAGACCGGAGTGGACCCGGCTACAGTATTCAGGAGGGGACCGGGGGCCCTTCCGCCCGCCTCGCCAGCCAGTCACACAACCCTAACTTGTCGGTGGTCGCATAGAGTCTTGCTTTGTCTCCTGCACTGTCAGCACAGAATCTCTCTTAACCTTCTCCCCCACCAACCCTTCTCAAAGTGGCCAGAAATAAAAGGAAAAATATTTCAACAGCGGCATCCTCGTCCACATTACAAGTGGATTTTTGCAACATCAGGGGATTGCATACCAACCTCAACGCGGTCCACCAACACCTTGAAACCGCTCAGCCGACCTTGTTTTTCCTAACGGAGACACAAATATCATCCCCTGCCTAATGCAGCCTACCTAATGTACCCTGGGTACAAACTCGAGCACAATTTTTTGAGGCGTGCCGGGGTATGCTTGTACGTCCGGGATGATATTTGTTGCCGCCGTCTTAATGGCCTTGAAGACAGGGACCTGTCTATTTTGTGGGTACGTATAGATCACGGGAGTCACACACGTATCTGTGCGTGCCTTTACAGGTCTCATAGCGGTGACTTGGGAACGACTCAACTGTTTGAGTACCTGCAGCGGTCGGCAGACAAGGCTATTGAGCAGTACCCCACCGCGGACTTAGTGTTCTTGGGAGACTTCAACGCTCATCACATTGAGTGGCTGGGGTCCTCGAGCACTGATTTTGCGGGAAGGGCTGCTCACAAATTTGCCCTGACCTATGGGTTCTCGAAAGTGGTTCATTCTATCACAAGAATACCAGATATCGAGACCCATAGAAGCTCTCTACTGGACCTTCTGCTGACTACGCGCCCGGATGAATACTCCATAACTGTGGAAGCACCACTTGACAAGTCAGACCATTGCCTCGTCCGGGCGCAAGTGCCTCTCGCGCGGCCACAACCACCTCGGCCATCCGAACGGCGGCATGTTTGGCACTATAAGTCGGCAGACTGGGATGGATTGCGAGAATTCTTCGCTTCGTACCCGTGGAGGCGGCTCTGCTTCACTTCTGAAGATCCAAGTTCCTGTGCAACAGCAGTTACTGAGGCGATTCTAGCGGGCATGGAATGTTACATTCCAAACCGCTGGATCGCAACAGGAGCAAGTAAGCGCCCGTGGTTTAATCCGCCTTGCAGAGAAGCAAGACTTCACAAGCAATCTGCTTATAAGGCTTGGACTACGGCACTTGCTAACAAGGATCCTAATATCACTGAGGTGAAGCGGAAATTAAATGCCGCCACGAGATCCAGTAAAAGAGCAACGGCCAGGGCTAAATTTGAATTCATCGGCAGAATTGGTGAACGGCTGGCGCGGTACCCATCTGGTAGTCGTGCATTCTGGTCGCTTGCCAAAGCTGCCGAGGGAAATTTTTGTCGGTCTTGTCTGCCGCCGCTGCAAAAATCCGACGGCAATCTGGCCCATGGCGCAAGGGAGAAAGCCTGTCTTTTAGGTGACCTCTTTGCGTCAAACTCGACCATGAATGATGGGAATGCCGAGCCACCCACTATCCCCTGGTGTGGTGTTTCTATGCCAGAAATCAAAATCACACAACGGGTGGTCCGGCGGGAATTGAAGTCCTTAGATGTTCGCAAGTCGAGTGGGCCTGACGGCATATCGGCGATGGTGCTTAAGCAGTGTGCTCCAGAGTTGTGCCCTGTTCTTACACAGCTTTTTGCGCTCTCTTACTCCACGAGACAAGTCCCAGCTTCGTGGAAGACTGCATTCGTGCACCCTGTGCCTAAGAAAGGCGATAGGACAGACCCGTCCAATTACAGGCCTATCGCTATCACCTCCCTTCTCTCGAAGGTAATGGAGCGTGTCATTAACATACAGCTCCTGAGATACCTTGAAGAAAACGATCTATTGAGTGACCGACAGTACGGCTTCCGCCACAGTCGCTCTACCGGTGACCTTCTTGTGTATCTCACACACCGCTGGGCGCAAGTCATCGAGAGTCAAGGTGAGGCACTAGCGGTCAGCCTCGATATAGCGAAGGCCTTCGATCGGGTCTGGCACAGAGGTCTTCTTTCGAAGTTGCCGTCTTATGGACTGCCCGAGGGACTTTGCGAATGGATCGCCATCTTTTTGTCCAATAGAAGCATCCAAGCCGTCGTTGACGGCAGCTGCTCGGACCACATGGACATAAACGCTGGTGTTCCACAAGGCTCCGTGCTGTCTCCGACCCTGTTCCTCCTGCATATCAGTGACATGCTGTCTGATGACTCCATTCATTGCTATGCGGACGACAGTACCTACCGGGGACGCATTTTACACGGGCCGAGCTAACATCCCTCGGTCCACAGTGGAAGAAAGTCGCGAACAACTTGTGTCTGAAATCGAGACTACTCTCACAAGAGTGTCCGATTGGGGTGGACTAAACCTGGTCCAATTCAACCCCACTAAGACACAAGTATGTGCATTCACCGCTAAGAAAACCCCATTTATTGTAGCGCCACAATTCCTGGACACACCACTTAATATCTCTAAAAGTATCGGGATCCTCGGTGTCGACATCTCCAGCGAGGTCCAGTACCGTAGTCACCTGGAAGACAAAGTCAAGTTGGCATCTAAGAAACTTGGAGTGCTCAACAGGGCGAAGCAGTACTTCACTGCGGAGCAAAGACTTCTTCTTTATAAGTCGCAAGTCCGGCCCCAGATGGAGTACTGCTGTCACCTTTTTGCCGGAGCACCTAGATACCAACTTGACCCGTTCGACTCGGTGCAAAGACGGGCGCTGAGGATCGTCGACGATCCCATACTTACAGGCAGTGTGGAACCGCTTAACCTTAGGAGAGATTTCGCCTCCCTGTGCGTTTTCTACCGCCTTTATAACGGGGTGTGTTCAGAAGAATTGTTTGATATGATGCCCACGGCCACATTCTATCATCGCACCGCTCGCCACAGACAGGGAATTCATCCTCACACGTTGCGACCGGAAACGGTGCGTACAGTTAGATATGAAAGGCACTTCATTCCGCGCACCCTCAGGCTGTGGAATGATCTCCCTGCTGTGGTTTTCCCAAGCGACTACAATATGGGGTTCTTCAAGAAGGGCATTAGAAGGTTTTTACAGGGTCGGCAGCGCGAGTGTGACGCCCCTGGTGTTGCACACGTCCATAGGCTGCGGTAACCACTTCCCATCAGGTGGGCCGTGAGCTTGACTGCCACCTGAGTGGTATAAAAAAAAAAAGGGTTCCGTTTTTTGCCATTTGGCAACGGAACCCTAGAAATTGAGCAAGTAAAAAAGTGCCAAATGAATATTTGACGAAGTGATTAAAATGCGAAATATAAATTTGCTAAAGATTCTTTTGGGAAATGAAACTATGCGATAAGTTTTTTGGGAAGTGAAATTTGACGAAACATCCAAACGGCAGGATCTCAAGTTTAACGTGTCTGTGTGTAGCATCGTAGCTCCCGAATGGATGAACCGATTTTGTTTTTTTTTTGTTTAAAATATGAACGCCATTAAGGTAGTGGCACAATGGGCAAACAAAACTGGATATGCCATCGACACAAGAGATGGGGAAGAAATAAGGAAATATTTTTGTGCTGAAATGATGGCAGCACAATGTAAGTGAAATGACACGTGCATTAACACTACACTACTAATTGTGTTTCAAATATGATTCACAATTACTTGTGTTCTGAATCATAATATTTTTTAGGTGGACATTGACGCAGGAGATGTTCTTCATTTTAATTAGTCTATCGATTGAGACTATATAGTACGCGTGTGGCGTCAAACGATTTCTTAATAAACAGAAACCACAAATCCTATGGAACACCGGTAACCAGAAGAAGGAAATTTATTGTCAATTAATGATGTAAATGTTAACAATATAGGTCAATAAAGCAATTAAATGGTGATTCTCACCAGGCGCATATGTGTTCCAGGAAACAAAATTTTATAGATTAAATGCGCGTTTTATAAATAAATGTTAGTTATGGTATATGTGGTGCATACTGTAATATTTATTTGGCCCGGGATTGGGATAGCATGAAGAGTATACTTATATGGTATATATTTGTATGATTAGGGACCATACCAATTCCGAATTAGACTTTACCTGTTCACATAAGTCATAGCCCATCCTTTTCTTAGCATTAACAGGTAAGGTATTGCGGCCACCAAAAACACTTTCAGGTAGCTCAGTTGGCTGAATATTCCCCCAAGAAAAACACTGTCACGGGCTCAAGTCCCGCCCTAGATTTTGAGTTTACTGATTTAAATTTAATGGACAAGTTCTTATATTAAAATGGACTGCTGTACCAGCAACAGAAGAAAAAGTCCACTACAGCAAATTGTATGTTGTATGTCAGCTATGGTATATGGCCGCACCAAGATCTTCGGGGCCCAAATAAACGTCACCTTCATACCAGTACACCTGCTGATTGCTGGATGAGGCTCTGGCGTAGGATTTACTATCGGGGTTGGAGGTTCAGCCAGCAGTCACTCCCGTGAAGACAGTCCCAGTTGCAGCTTGTAGATAGGAATCTACAAGCTGCAACTGGGACTGGCATTGAATGATAATGACTCAGCTACTCTGTAACCATTTGATAAAGGCGGCTGCATTTTTATGGATGATAGTAAAAGAAGCGATGATACATCTATCAATGAGGGGAGTGAGAGACAATCTATTCAATTTGTATGTTCACTTTAAATCAAGTCTAATGGCCATGACTCACTGACATGTGGCCTAAATTCTACGAAGTTTTATAAACGAAGCAAATCAGACAAGTTTCTCTATAACACGAGGTTCTCTTACATTTATTATCGTGTAATATTTTATTATTTAATATTCATACATACGGTCATGACCCTTTCTCATTGAAGTAGGCAAAGACAACGTCTTTCCATTTGCGAACACCGTTCGCTTCTTCTAATTTAAAACATAAACAACATAACTTCACGCCTGTATCCCCGAAGGGGTAGGCAGAGATGTATTACACAGCCACGATTCGCCAGTTATGTTAATTAAATTAATTAACTCTTAATTTAAATATTGTTTTTATACAAGGTCGAAGCTTCCCCATTTTAAATTCAAAATCAATGGTTCAGAGCAATTTATATTGATAAGTTAAGAAAAAAATTGCGTATAATTATGATTCCTTCTATATATAAAAGTATGCATGACTATTCAAAAGAGGATGTAAAGAAACCTCTGCCAATAAAAATCGAAGGATTCACGTTAAGGCCCGACTTATATTCAAAAAAGCCTTTAATAGTTATTGAGTTTATGTTTACTTGCATATAAAAACGTAATGAGTCAAACATAAATAAACAAAGAAAATGGAAGAAACTAATGTATTCCAATGAATGTTCTCCTATTTATTACATTGAACAATATTATTTGTATATATTATATTACTCATTCATATAGTGCCTGGCCTGGATTATCCTTTTATTATTTGACTGAATGACTACTAATTGTGTTCACACAATTAGCAGTGTCAATTTATAATAGGCCTCTTTAAGCTGATTCAATATTGCTTTTGTTTAGCCATGTGCTGTTTTACTGTTATCATATCGTAACTACAAACTATTATTTGTACAGTTTGACTCGTAATTATTACCTTAAGGCCAGATTCCAGAGCAAACTGGACTTATGAATAGTAATATCTTGTAGTACATTTTTTAGCAGAATAAGATTATTTAGTTTGCATATATACAAATAAATACTTTAGGATGACCGGAGAGAAAATCGGAGCCCGCGCTCTAACTCTTCTTTATTATAATTTGGCTAATTTTGGCTGCCTACATATACTCACGCCTTTTTCCCTCCGGGGTAGGCAGAGACGACAGCCCGCCATCCGCTTCCGTTCTTACATACTTCACGAGCTTCCTTCACTGTCATTAAACCTTTCATGCAAGCCCGCCGGTTTCGAGTGCTTTTGACCTGCCCTGAGAGTTCGTCAATTAGTTTAATGTGTTGAATAGAACAGAAATGAAAGTAGGTGTACCGACTTGCAATCCTTGCTTGGCTTCGATAATTTTGATGAAGTGACACCCGATAGTGTTCATATTACAAGTATAAGGTAAACAAAAAAAGTGGCCAAATGCGAGTCGGACTCGCCCATTAAGGGTTCCGTAGTAGTAAGTAACATAATAATGTTTTTTTTTGAATTTTTATATTTGATTTGATTGAATGAAAGGTAAATTCCGGTTTGTGATTTATGATGTATTAAAAAAAACTACTAAAAAAGAACCCCACGAAAATCTCCAGAATTCTCAAGAACCCCACAAACAACTCAAGAACCCTACGATAAACTCAATAACCCTACGAAAACCTCAAGTACTCTCAATATGCCCTTCAAAATGTCAGAAACCCTAAAGAACCCCACGAAAAACTCAAGAACGTATACACGAAAAACTCAAGAACCGTCAAGAACCCTACGGAAATCTCAAGAACTCTCAAGAACCCCACAAACAACTCAAGAACACGCCAAACGCCACGTCAAAAACGCGCCTAAAGAAGTTTTCACGTCAATAACATAAAGAAGTTTTTACCTCAAAAAGTTAATATCAAAAACCGTCTACACCAACTAATGCGTGACCACAGACAGTTTGTCGGACGTAGTTTCAAGCCTTAATACACGATCAAGAATGAGTCAGGGGCCTGACCTAGGCGGGCGACTTTTCTTAAAAGTAATATTATAAGTAGATATTGTTAAATCAGAGCAGTCTTTGCGTGTTGTCGACCTCAAACTGATAATGATAATGAAAAATACTTCATCATCATCAAAGTGCACATAATATCAGTCCCAGTTCGCACTTGGAAGCCCAGGGTTCGCTGTTCTGTTCTTTCTATTGTTTTGATTTGGCTTATCTTTCTCTGGAGTAGCTGCAACTGCAGGTTGGCTGAGCTCTGAAGAACTTGGTGGGCCTCGTATACTCGACCTGAAGAACATTCAGGTGTTTAAAATAAATATATCTTAATTGTATTTGTAGCCCTTTGATTTGAATCAAGGGGCAGTTTAACGAACTGGGGCAATAGTGGCTCCCTACTTCGTTGTCATTCGCGTAAACTATACTAGCCTCATGGCCCGTATGATTCATAAGTGCCCAAATGAGTGCAATTTTTCAGCTCTTTATGTACCTCAACTGTCACAAAATATACAGTTATAGAGTAATTCTGTGCCCCTTTGTTTTAGCCAAACACGGCACTGAAAACAAACTACAAACCGCATTGTACAGTTTTGAGGTCATTTTTGTTTCTGTTCTCCGGGAATAACTGTGCAGACACACATAAATAAAATGATTTTCTTTTTAAATCGTGTCGCGTGCTGTCATTATCTAGACAACTTGTGTTAATTTGATTATAACAATGGAAATTCTCTGATCGGAAATGTACGCATATTAGACATTGTGCGGAATTTTCTAACTAAGATAATGATTTGATTTGCTCTCACTCTCTAAAGGAAAATTACTTGTGGGATGTGTTTAGCTTACGTTTAATAAAACAAATAAATACACATTTTTTATTTACCAGTCAAAACGTAAAACAGCTCTAGGGACTTTTATTTTACAAACAAACATTTTCACATAGACCATATTTTATGATAAAATATTCAGTCAAAAAGTTCATCCCTGCTTTTGACCCCCTTCGCGATATAGAAAGCTCACCCATAGAATAGTACTCAAACAGTACTATTCACATCCCAGAACATTGAGCTTACAGGAGCAATCGCTACAGCAACTTCAGACAACCGTAAATGACTGCCAAGAGTAATAAATACTACATCATACTGTTCTACTGTGTGAAAGTCTTCTAAATTATAATTTTTTATGCAACAAATATCAAAATCTAAAGAGAGGGTCAGATGGCAGTTACTCCCAAAAATGCGCAGGCAAACCAAATATGGGAATGGGAGAAAAAGTAGAAGGGAGAGAAGAACCCTAGGCTTTAAAGTGCAATTTGCATTGAATTTACATGCTAAGCGCATGCAAACTCAAATAATTTTTAACTTATAAAACATGGTATTCACGATACACGGCACACGTCGACTTAAAATTCGAATCGTCGTCGTTGCTGTATTTATTATCGTACGGTTTATATCCACGGCCGATTCAGGTTACTACTAAGCATTTGAAAAATGAAAGGAATGTTACTTGGATACGTGTTTATCCATGTTAAAAATAAATAATTACTCATATTTAAGTATATATAGTATATAGTAAATCAGTGCAATAAACGACTGTGAGTACGGGGGAAGCTTCGTGTTAAAAGCTTTACAAAATGTGTAGGAATTCAATGTTTTTTTTTTGAAAGATTTAACCGACTGAGTAATAATACTGGCGACCCGTATTCTTATTACTTTAGATTGTATATTTTCTTAAAAAGCGAATGAATATACTAACTTTACGCAGACAACTAGTAACTTATAATTATTTAGAGCACACGCATCACGGCTTATTCTGCTACGTAGATTATTTAACCTATTGACACCTTTTCAGGGTTCCGTACCCAAAGGGTAAAACGGAATTACGGCCTATTACTAAGGCTGCGCTGTCCGTCCGTCTTGTCACAAAGCTGTATCTCATGAATCTTGATAGCTAAACAGTTGAAATTTTCACAGATGATGTATTTCTAACAACAAATACTAGAAACTATTAAAATTTATATTTAAGGTAATTTTTGTATGGAAGCCCCAGTTATATAACACCATTGCGGCGGTGAGACCGATCATGAAGGAGTGGTTGGAGAGGGACCATGCGGACCTATCCTACCGGATGTGCCAGTTGGTTACCGGACACGGGTGTTTCGGTAAGTATCTGTGGCGCATCCACCGGGAGACAACGCCGCAGTGCCAGCACTGCGAGGATCCTGGCGAAGACACGGCGATCCACACGTTGGTGGAGTGCCCTGCGTGGGCGAGTCAACGCCGGGATCTCGTTGCGGTCCTGGGCGTGGACGTTCTCTCGTTGGAGACCATGGTGAGGGCCGTGGTCTCCGACGGGAGCAAGTGGCACGCCGCCGACTCTTTCTGCGAGCAGGTAATTCGCGCGAAAGAGACAGCGGAGAGGGAGCGGGAGAGAACCCTGCCCCCGAGTTTCGCAGTCTGCGGCGAGGACGCCGCAGACTCATCTACGCCCGGGACTACCGACCTCCATGATCGGGGCCTGAGGACAGCAGTTGGACGACTCGCCGTCCTTACAGAAGCAGTGTCGTGTGTGCCCTACACACGCCTGCCAACTCACCGAAGCGGGATAAAACCCGACCCCACCAGGCGAGGCCGCGGTGGCGGCCAAGGTCCGCCGGCAACCCTGGGGTTATCCTTTCGAGGGCTTACCCGTGGTGCCCGGCAACGGACACTTGGGGAGGACACCTTGCGGTTTTAGTCGAGACACGACATAACCACCCCCGCTGGCCGGCGGTGGGGTATCCGAAGGGATTTCCGCACGTAAAAAAAAAAACCCAGATATAAAAACGTGTTTTTTTTTTTGCGGTTTTTTTGCTCGATATTGATAACCGCAACAGATAAACGCTTGAAATATTCACAGAATATTTAGTTATATATTCAATTCAAAAATAAATAGTTAAATTAAAATAAAATAAATACCTGAGGGCTCCCATACAAAAAAGATGTTTTTTTTTAGTGTTTTTACTCAATATTAATAACGGTAACAGGTAGATGCTTGAAATATAGATAATGGTACGGAACCCGTCGTGCGCGATTCCGACTTGCACTTGTTCGATTTTTCTTTTCATGTTTATAAGTTACTTTCTTTGAGCCCCGATAGTCTTGTTGTTGTTGTGATGTTGTATGAGTCTAGGATCATGTAGGATTTTTTTAAAGAGTCTTAGTAACCGAAACTACTATAATAACCTCTTCAGCTAAGCTAAATTGCTTGTATTAGCAGTGGGTTCACGTCGGTAGTGTACGTAACCTGTGCAATCGTAAGGCCGACGCCCTTAACTACCTACTAAACTACCGAGCTTCTGCTGCCGTTTTTCCTATCATGTCACTGTAAATCTGCCTCCTCGAGTATGTAACCGAGTTGCCAGCTGCATGAGCGTCGAGTCCTTTATTACAGCGAGTTTTATAGGTTAATACTTGCGTGTCTAATTAAACCGTAGCCCTACTAGACTAAGGTGTCACTCCCATAAATTATGGCGCTAACAATCCCGGCTTGAACAAATGTTATTTTGATAAAAACCGAAGGATTACCTCCTGGCAAATTTTCTCTGGGTCGTGTTGTAGAGAAACATCCTGGAGAAGATGGCTTTACCAGAGTCTACAGCATATTATGTTGAAGTTAGCTTATGGATTGTCAGAGTAGACTTTTGGAATAATAAAAGAACTACGTCCTTTTGGTGGGCGGTATGTTGTGTCTATATGCATGTATTATGTGATCGCTAAGTTTTTACTACCATCTGTGTCCCCACCTCAGGTAGTCGCAAATAAATAGTCTTGAAGCAAACACGCATTTTAAATTACTAAATTGACCTGTGTGGCAATGCGGTATAGCATTCGACTACGTCGTTCGTTGCTACGTCAGGGGTCACAGGTGGCCAGCGGGGGGGTATCCGAAGGGTTTTCCGCACGTAAAAAAAAAGGGGTCACAGGTTTGATATCCGCTCAGCTGAAATATTAATATGATATATGGTTCCTATTCCTCCTCTCTTAAAAGGAAAGGCTGCCCCAGAGCCTTGTCTGTCAATTAGTAGGTGTACCGACTTACTAGTGAGGTTGGCTCGGTTCATACACCCTAGTGTAAATTATATTCAAATATAAAATGAAGGTAAATGAGTAATTACGCACCCATGGAGTCGTGACTAACAGATTATTTATTGGTCATTGCATTACGATCAATAGGCATATTACAATCAAGACCTCACATATTGACACTTACAATTACCAGAATTTTCCGAAGTTCATTTTGCACCACTGAGGTCGTTAGCGAATGTCACTACGGATGAATCGCATCTACTATTTTTTTTTCTGTTCCTTCCGCCAAAACAAACTACGAGTATTAGTAAATACACTATTGCATCATTTGTAGTACACTAAAGTAGTACTTTATAACGGTGATAATACCTCAATGGCTAGTCCGATTTTCGTTTTTCTTTTTTTGTCTTATGTATATGAACAAATTACTTAATTTAATACCAGTCGCGTGAATGCGGCATTTTTGTTCATTGAGAAGTCAGATTTTGAAAATTTTGTTCGGTGATTATTCCTTCGTGGTACATGGCTTTCCCATCAGTAACATCTTTGCTTGTGTGAAATTTCATTAGAATTGGTTCAGTCGTTTGGGAGGAGAAGATGGTCTAACGAAATACATGAGTCGTCTTAAAGAGTGCAAAGCTGTCAAAGCTTCGCTCAATAAACAATTGTCAATTTCTAACATGATATTGTCGGTAGATTACGCGAATGTTACACGTTGAAATAAAACTATTCTTAACAGATTCTGGATTTGGGGTTTATTCATGTTGTCTGTGAAAGTAATTTTTATTAGTAGGTTAACACGCGCATCAGTCTTTTTCAACTCCGACGCAAAAAAATTGACGAGTTAATAATAATAGTAAATAGTGTGTCTGTGGCATCCGTGATCCCGAAAAGATGAATTGATTTTGATTTTGTATTTTTTGTTTGAAAGGTGAATTCGTTGGGAGTGTTTTTAGCAATGTGGTTTTTTATTATAATTTTTAATTTTTAGATTATAATCAGTGTCAGAAGCAAGGGTGTATGGGGCGCATCGAGATCTGTGGGATTCAAGCCAAACTCACCTGTAAACCGGTACACCTGCTGATTGACGGATGAGGCTCTGGCGTGAGCTTCCCACTCGGGGGACAAACGGCAGTCGGTCCTGTGAATCCAAGGAAATCCACACAAGGGAAAATAGGAGTAGGAAAAGACCTCGGGCTCCTAAGTGCAAGCTTCCGATGCTCTCCCTCTTCTGGTAAAGGTTATGAAATTCTTTACCTTTAATCTTTTAATCAATAAATAATTATATCAATAGGATTAAGATTGTGACTGAGAAATTTCCATTGAAATTTGGATTGGTTTTTCGATAATGAGTCAAAAGAAGATGAAAAAATAAATATTTTAAATAAAAACAATTATAGTGTGTTTCGGACATAAAAAGGTTAGTTACACCAAATTGCATAAACAAAAAAAATTGTAAAAGATAAATCTAGTGGGGCGGAAATCACACAGTGATTGTCAAACTTCAGGCCAAACTTAGATATTTTGTTGCAGTATTTTTATTCAAAATTACAGACCTTAGGCTTTATGCATATTATTCGACGCGTCTTTATATATTGAGCAATAAATATGAAGAAAATGAAATCAAATCAAACGTCTTTGACGTCAAAAACACAAAAAAAAAGATTTTATATTTCAGTTTCTTTCAGAGTCTGGTTGTTTTATGTAAATATACAATGTACGTATTGTCATTGTCACTCAAATGTTAAAGTCAAATACGCGTTACTCTGATAACTCGAAAGAAACTCACTTGTAAAAGTTTTTTAGGGACAATTTGTATGGTAGGTACCCGAAACCTTGAACGTACAAACCCCAAAATCTAATCAGTTCTTCCCATTAACCAAACAAGATGATTGGCGAAAGAATTGTTTAAATCGGATAAGTGGTTCTTGAGTTATTGCATAAACAGACATCCAGACATCCAGACCAACAGACAGACCGAGACAAAAATTTTTTTTGCTTAATTAGACTTAGAATCATGTGAAACATCGAGAAAAGTGATAAAAAGTGGGTGTAAGATTTTTGGATTTTTTTTGCGTGATTTTAAGACTTTTGTGTCCACCTGGTTGGTGGCCCGAAGTAAATTTAAAGCATAAGTAGTATGTGGATCTCTAAATCTGAACTTAAGTCAGTGTAACCCGAGGCTTACAGCGACTTAAGTTCAGATTTAGAGATCTGTTTAGAGTCTGCTTCGATTACATTTTAATCTCATAGTTGGTATTCAAAGTGGTAAAGTGAAATACTATAAAGTCGAAGGTCCGAACTTTTGTGTTTATTAAAGTGAACTACATACATGATTTTAACCTTCTCCATTGTCTTCAAAAAAACAATAAATCATATCCAGTGATGTGCAAGGTCCCAACACGATCTTCAAGATCCAAGTCAACCTCACTTACAAGCCAGTACACCGGCTGACGCTCTGGCGCTGGCTCTACTCTGAGGTTTGTTAGGTCAGATGGCTGTAGCTCCAAGAAGGAGTAAGCGGACCCCGGGCACCTCGGATGCAACCGGGAACAACGCACTGATGATGATGAGATATTATTATAATAATATATGACCAGCAATATGGCTTTAGACCGAAGCGGTCAATGGGTGATCTTCTGGCGTACGTCACACATCTCTGGGGTGAGGCTATGGACCGGCATGGCGAGTCATTGGCATTATATAGTCTTGATATCGCCAAAGCCTTCGATAGAGTCTGGCACAGCTCGCTTCTTTCCAAGCTTCCGGCCTACGGTCTGCCTACTCGATTGTGCAATTGGGTTGCCAGCATCCTGCATAAGCGCAGCATCCGAGTTCTCTGTGACCGCCGGGCTTCAGAGTTCATGCAGGTTAATGCTAGCGTGCCTCAGGGGTCCATCTATCACCCACTCTCTTTCTTCTGCATATCAATGACATGCTGTCTACTGGCAGCATTCATTGCTATGCACTCTGCATGGGCGATACTACGGACACCCTGCGGCCTAGCGGACCGACATTGAGGAAAACAGACGACAACTTGTCACTGAGCTCGACCGGGTCCTATCCCGCATTTCCCAATGGGGATCTGAGAACTTGGTCGAGTTCAATACCAAGAAAACACAAGCGTGCGCGTTTACAGCTAAGGTATCCTCCTACCTTCCTCTCCGAACTCTTCAGAACACACCGCTACTACTACAGGACCACATTAACATGCTGAGAATGGACCATCGCTGCAAGCTGAACAATAAAAACTACATCGAGAACGTCTTCAAAATAGCTTCACGAAAACTCGGAGTTCTGAACAGGGTGAATTGGTTTTTCACGCCGGAGCAGCGGTGTCTTTTGTACAAGACACAAATTCGCCCCTGCGTGGAATACTGCTCTCATCTCTGGGATGGCTCCGCACAGTACTTATTAGACGCTCTCGACAGATTGCAGCGGCGTGCCATCCGTATCATTGGGAGTCCTGAGATTACTAATAGCTTGGAACTTCTGCAGCTGCGTAGAGACATTGCCTCTCTGGCTGTATTTCACCGCCTCTACCACGGCGAGTGTTCTGAGGAGCTCTTTCAACTAATCCCACCTTTTCCATTTCAATCCAGAACGACACGTGCTGAACTGCGATGCCATCCGCACACGGTGGAAACCATACAGTCCTGAACTCAGCGGTTCGGTGCTTCCTTTCTTTGTCGCACGATAAAGAGCTGGAATGCTCTGCCCGCGCACGTGTTTCCTTCTTATAATCTAATTCTACAAAATATTCTGATAAGGTTTATTTAAACCACATCTTTGTCTGCTGGTGTAGTAAGGGAGGTTCTGATTCTTAGCTTAGTTTTGCAGGCTGCCTCTTGCCGGAAAGGGCTAGGAAAGGGTTTTGAACGATATTTAGTGAAAAGAAAACTAATCTCAAAAAATATAAGACCTAATTTTGTACCTCAAACATAGGTCTTATAGGTTTCTACATGACAATAGTATAAACTTAACTACGAATAAATGCGTAACACAAGCACTACAGATTAAATTCTATGATACGGCTACGGTTTATTGTGCTGTTTAAAATATTAAAAGTATTTAATGTACTAAATAATTATGACTATTTGGTTCAATTTTGTTTACTATCCGAAGGGATTTCCGCACGACAAAAAAAAATAGGTACTGATTCATTTGTTACCATTACGACCCTTATTGGTAGTAAAAAAAAGTTGCGTTTGTAAAGTTAAGGTGGATTGAATCACCGACCTCCATTGTAATCGGGCTCGATCGTAGCCAGCTGTTATTCGACAATGGTTTCTTAGAATCACCACAAATTGTTTTATTACGTTAGCCTTGATACATTTATTTGGTCTCCATAGAAATTGGATACTTGGGAATATCTCGAACTCGTTACGCATTAGACATTTCGTTTTAATTTTCGTAGAAAGCTTTTGGATTACCTTTATAGTGTTATTAAACCAACATATGAGTCATTCCATGGGTATTTAATTAGCTCTATATTGTACCTACAATTAAAACGTGTAACGTTAGGCACATGTAAGGTATATGATGGCAAAGAATGTAGAATTACGTAAGTATGTATTAATAAATAACGTGTATTTAATATTAAATTTATTCAATTTACAAGTTCGTTTAAATTCCACACTTGGGAAGAAAAATACTATTAAACGAGAATCCGTTTAGTTATCACGAATAAATTTGCATATAATCATCGTGATCGTGATCGTAATATGAGGATATATATGTTAATTTGATAAACCTTCGCGGGGCTCGGTGACACACGAAACAATAAAGATAGTATGACCATACTATGACGAAGAAAGTTGGCACGTCATCAAAGGCGGCAAGCGCACATGGTGCTGCGATCAGCACTACTGTTTTTCATACATGCACATGCACCGTCCGACCTTCACCCCACCCGACGCTCCGGCAACTCATTCTATAGTGGTGCGACTACACTAAAAGAAACCTATTACTTACCCCCTTTTAGTCATACCCACCACAAACAAAAGCTTTGTCATCCATCAAGGTCAGCTTTGTCATGCTGGTGAGTTAATAGCATTGCCCGAATCGATAGCCGGCTGACAGGTTGCTTACTGGGAAATGGGGTAGTGTAGAAAGTCCATGTTTGAAAAGCATACATATACGTAATAATAATGTTGCAAGGTTGTCATTGTTTACATTATGTGGAATGTATAGTTCTGATTATTTGTTATGATTCAGGGTTTTTATGGTTCCGTAGCCAAATGGCAAAAAACGGAACCCTTATAGATTCGTCATGTCTGTCCGTCCGTATGCCACAGCCACTTTTTTCCGAAACTATAAGAACTATGCTGTTGAAACTAGGTAAGTAGATGTATTCTTTGAACCACATTAAGATTTTCACACAAAAAAAACAATACATTTTGGGGGCTTCCCCATACTTAGAACTGAAACTCAAAAAAGTGTTTTTTTCATAAAACCCATACGTGTGTGGTATCTATAGATAGGTCTTTTAATTAACAATTAACAACTTATTATCAATAAAAAATAACAAAATAATCTTTTTTTTCTACACTGATTAGTTTGCGCGAGAGACACTTCCAAAGTGGTAAAATGTGTGTCCCCCCCTTGTAACTTCTAAAATAAGAGAATGATAAAACTAAAAAAAATATATATGATGTACATTAAACCCCATGTAAACTTCCACCGAAAATTGGTTTGAAGGACATCTAGTAAGTATTTTTTTTAATACGTCATAAATCGTAAACCGCAATTTACCTTTCATTCAATCAGCTCAAATATTAAAATTAAAAATATATATATTATGTTACTTGCTGTTACGGAACCCTTCATGGGCGAGTCCGACTCGCAATTGGCCGCTTATTTATATCACTATTTGGAAAATTATTGTTAGGGTGGCATAATGGGTTCAGGATTACCATAGCCATATTGTCGTGACTTGACGTGACCTATTTAAACAGTCAAAAAACTGAATGTATTATTCTAAATAGACAATATTTTACAATTTAACATTTGTCTGATAGCCCACGGCTCCGCTCACCTGGGATACGGATCCAGCAGAAATTGAAATGTCCTGTTCACGGTTATGTGTACTCTACTTAAGTGCAAGCTCTCAGTAGTTCACAGTATGCCAGTTTTTAGGCAATTATAAAAAAGTTGCAATCACAAAATTTAAATAATTGAAGGAATAAATGACATAACTAACATAGATGACTACTGCAAGAATTTTGCAAATGTTAGATGAAGACAAGTCGTAAAGTTTCAAGGCAGGCCATGCCGTTCAAACATAGCCACCAAGGTTTTGATTTAAAGATGTCGTGCTTATGTAGAGGGTGTAGGTACATCTTGGTACCATCATATTTATGTACGATTAAGATTATCTTAGAGAATACTTCCTATCTTTGTCTAAGCTATTAATAAACAAAGTATTTCAAAAGGCAAGTATTTAATTTTCATATTCATTGACATGCTAAGAATTCAATGTGTCGAATTCATTTGAAACGCTTGTTTGTTGCGTAAACTCAAGGGTAGAAATATCACGTTTGGGAAGAAATTTTCTATGATGCCACTAAGATTGTTAAAATTATAACTTTCAACCTCTATAAGGTTTAAAATCATGTTAACGGGAATTCAGGAATGCGATCATGGTATGTTCCAATTACCTGACTGAGGCTAACTGATCATCTACGATTGGCTGAAAACGATCTATAGAGCGGCCCACCGTCCTAGCAGAACTAAGTTCACGACTGATCGTAATCGTAGACTTTCGTAACGTACTTATAAGGTCGCCTGATATTCGCGCAATTAAG
Organism: Cybosia mesomella; assembly: GCA_946251805.1. NCBI lineage: Eukaryota > Metazoa > Arthropoda > Insecta > Lepidoptera > Erebidae > Cybosia > Cybosia mesomella. The sequence goes on along the minus strand of OX276390.1, from coordinate 17,472,471 downwards.
GCCTGTGGGAAGTTTGGATAACTATTCGCAAGTCACCTATGATTATAAATATAGACGACGAATCACCGTGTGAGACTTTACGTCAAGAACTCGAACAGGAATCGAACTGCGTCAATAGTCATAAGTGTAGTAAGATAACAGAGTTTATAACCAGTTGAAATCCGTGGCGCTTATACCTATAATAATAATAATAATAATTTTTATTTCCAAAAAAAGCATGATACATGATTTATATCTTATAATAAATTCTTAACATTCTTACATTCTTAATTCTTATGCATAAGAGTATTATATAGCATCTAATTGCAGCTTCTGTCACTGAGATAGGCTAGTAGCCTGTATTTCAGTGAGCAGTTGCAACCACCCTGAAGACATGCTCAGTAGTTTAGAAAAATACTTGAGCAAAGGTGTTCGAAAATTACATTTTAAATCAAAATAAATAAATACATATTAATCAATAAAAATTAATTCTAACACATTACAATTTACATCTTATAACTCAGGTAACTCAAATTATTATAAAAAGCAAAAGATAAGGATTAAGTGTATGTGTGTGGATTTGTGTGTATGTGCATTTTTGTGTGTTTGTGAAGGTGCGTGTTTTGTGTGTGTGCGTGTGTTTACGTGATCCACGAGGTATATTATGAACTCTACGATGTGTAGTCTGTAGGTTGGTAGCAATTTCGAACACTGGTTAGGGATTGTCAATAGCTCTTCAGCTTCACTGTAAGTCATTTTATTGAGCCACGGAAATAACGATTTTTTGAGTTGTGGTTTAGTCAAATTATATATTTCATTTATTTTATTATAAAGATATGGACCTAGAAATGGTAGGAATCTGCGAATAAATGACGTTTTAGGTTTAAGAGTACGATCGCACACGTTGTGGAGTCTTCGTCGATACACGTAAAACAGTGTAATAAGGCCTTCTTAGAAAAGAAAATAAAGTTTTCAACCATGAATAGGTCTGTGCCACCCTCTCGCTTAATGTCGAATCGTTTATGAGGGTATCGGAGGTTCCCCTCCCTTCTTCTTTGCAAGTGGCAACACACGACTGTCAACGGGTGATCATCAGATAGCCGTATGCTTGTTTGTTACTTTATGAGTAAATTAAAACTTCTCGCAACTAGAGAATCTATTTTAACACTTAAAAGTTAGTAAGCTATTATTTTTACCCTTCTCCTGGGATTATGAATCAGAAGGTCTCTTCTACTTATTTCCGGGGATTTCCTTTGTGATTAGGTATAGGAAATCGACATGAATTAAAAGTGTTCCTTTACAATCTGGGCACGTCTTTGTGGTTGTACATGACTCTTCATTCTTTATGAGTATTTCATTCTGACAAATTGACATGTCACACATCAATTTCTCATTTACTTTCCTTCTCTTTCTGTAGGTGGGGTTTTTGATATTACATAAATATGATTCATTCGAATAATAACAATGAATGAAAAAAAAAAGTGGCGATAGCCCGGTGGCGTACGTAACGGACTGCTGAGACGAGGTCTCGAGTTCGATCCCCAGTCGCCCCGGGGACACACCTCTGACTTTTCGTAGTTATGTGTGCATTAATAAATGTTAATTATAGCTCGCTTAATAATGTGCCCGGTAGATGGCAATAGGCTCGCCCCCTATTACATTGGGACCTTAAAATAACTGGCGAATCATGGGTGTGTAATACACCTCTGCCTACCCCTTCGGGGATACAGGCGTGAAGTTATGAAGTTATGTAACAATGAACGACAAACGTTGATGAAGGAAACTAACGCGTCTAAAAGTCCAGTTATCTATTAGGTATATGCAGTCGATACTAGCTCACAGTATGCGAGTTGGCATTATCCCAGAGCATGTACATTTGTTTTGGACGTTACAACTACTTTAAAAGACCATTTGCATACACTAATATATTATGTATGTAGGTTAAAATATAGTTACAGTTATCTAATGCGTATAATATTTGTCCTAAAAATAATCACAAACCTTTTTCTAAATAATCTCATAAAACGCTTATGAGTGTCAGCACGTTTCTGTGTCAAAATGTAATATAAATCATGTATATTAATAATAAATTTATTCTTTGGGTTCCATTGACCCATAATGAATAATAAATTCACCTTAATATATAAATACGTACCTAGAAAATGTGTTGGTGTAAAAAACTTAAACCGATATTACTAGACATTTTATTTTTGTATTATGTCCATGGCACAATGGACATAATACAAAAATAAAATGTCTACACACAATCACAATCTCGTTAAAATCAATATGCAATCAAATTATTATGAATGTAGTCACACTCCATAGTTAACGTCACATATCGAGACTCTGTACATATACCTGGTATGCATACGCTGATGCCCGCGGCTCCACCCGCACGGATGTCGGTTATAATTTTTTGGTCATATCTCCGGTTTCAATTAACCAATTGCAATCAAATATACGGTAAGTACATTTTAAATTTGATTAAGACCTTTCTTATAGAAATAACCGCATAAATATCCGTTAAGTAGTTTTTGCTGCTCTGTTTGTTCGCGATGGACACAAACAGACAAGCAGATAAACAGACAAACAGGCAAGTATTCCAAAAAATATTTTTGTGTTCATTTAATGTAACCCAGCCATTTTTTAAATATCTCCAATGTACAGACATAACTAATTTCTTTAGTCTGTCTGAGGCGCCCTCGCCGCAGACTGCGGAGCTCGGGGGGCAGGGTTGAAGTGTCCTGTTTTAAATTAGAAGAATTTGGTTCTTCCTATTCCTAGAGTAACACGATTGTTAAGGAGAGTTGTCCACTGGATTGTTTGTGTCTCACTAATGGACCACCATATTTAAATGTACAGTCAACGACAACAGTTTAAAGTAACATTGAAAACTTGTTTAGGCGCGTTAAGCACTTTTCTTCTGTAGGCACTTTTTCAAGGAAAATCATGGAACTCGCGTCATCATCACCGAACGCTTTCCATATTATTATAACAACGCCATCTTTGTTGTAGGTGATGAACTCGTTTGGAACTTTATCCAAATTATTTTGTACTGAACCCTGATGAAGTTTCTGATTCATAAAGAACAGCATAGATAGCTATGTAATTTTTTTGTGTTTTGACGTGTGTGTTTTTTTGTGTTCTCTCAGCAAATGTACATACACCAATAAAATTCAAATTAGGTATATTGTGTAGTTGGGGTGTGTGTTGGGTAACCTCCTCGAGTGTCGCTCCGATTCCGATCCCGCTGCAGTCCGGGGGGAACGGAATCGGAGCGGCCGGTACACCCTGGGCGGCGGTCAATGGCTTCCCCTTCATAGGGTTGGCATTGATCGTCGGCCAATACCCAACGTGGCGGGAACACATCGCTCTCCGTACTCCTCTGCTTTCAGAGGAGACAGGATGAGCGATGCTGTTAGTGGTGAGATAGCCCAGGGTCAGCCGGGGTGCGAGGGATATGCTCTATGGGTAACCTTACACCCCGGAGTCTGAAGACCCGAGACGGCGTGCGGTTTTAGTCGGTGCAAGCCCGACATAACCACCCCCGCTGGCCGGCGGGGGGGTATCCGAAGGGATTTCCGCACGATAAAAAAGAAAAAAATAAAAAAAAAGGTATATTGTGTAGTTGCAGAGGACAATAAATAGAAATTTTTTAAGCTACTTTTATCGTCGAATCAACTCAGCTGATATGAAAATGGGGCAACTTATTTAAATGAGTTATGAATAATAGCGCTTACGTATCACGACAAACATCCAAGTACTTAATGAGTCTACGCGATGATTGTCTTCCCTTTTTCTTTGTTTTCTTAAACCTTGTTTTTAGTTTTTCAAGTCGCATTTCCTTCAGTTTGTTTGTTTGTGTATTCTTGTTATTCCTAAAGTAGGGACAAGATAATGTCAATGTCACTTTTGACATTTCATCAAAATTCAACAACGTAACCTTGTAACGGCGGGCATAAAATAAGAACTGCACAATTGCTTAACTTTTTTCAATTACGTTTACATATTTATTGTAATAATGACCGATACGAGTAATTTTACGATTTGCTTTCACTAATAAACCATTCTAAACATAATAAACAATTTCTGATCTAAAGAACTGAACGTCGTTACAATGTTGCGTCAGTCAACCCTTTTTCTTTTTAAACACTAGGGATGTTACTCTAAAAATCGAAAGCTGATAGGACTGTAAGTTGAATCGAATGCAATGATTACTTGTGAAGAAAAATCACCAGAAATTTATAACCACGTTGTGATTATAATAAAACCTAATTATACATATTTATTATTCTTTTAACTAACTATAAAAATACAAAAAAATAACTAAATAGAAAGGTCATTGATGTTGGGTGCAATTTAGGTGGATGTTGCTGGCAACACCAGTGCCTGTCGATGACGCATGTCATGTCGCCATAACATGATGATGACGCAGTCTTTTGTTGTTGTGCGAAGTGACTGTGCGTTTTTGGTGTGCTCTCTGTTATTTTCTTCTGATCCGGCTTTTTCATTGAACTGATCTTACTGACTACGTTTACCTGGCTATAAATTGGACTCCGATTGCTTAACGATTATTAAACAAGAAAAACATTACAGTCTTACTATGTCGAAACGGGGGAAAACTCTAAACAGTCAATCTCGCGAACTAGTGCTGAAATTGTACAATTATTTTGGACGTGAATCAGTTAACGATGGGCCTCTTTTACCATTGAAACCACCGAGAGAACGCGTTGCCGAAGCATTGGGAATAGGGAAGAAGACAGTAACTCAAATTCTGAAAGAGAAATACGGACCATCAGGCTCAGAAGATAATACTTTACGTACACCGAAAAAACGAAAGAGGGAGAAGAAAATTGTTGACGTTGATAATTTTGATGCTGCTGCAATTCGCAACCACATTTATGGATATTACTCGAGAAAAGAATATCCTACACGGGAAAAGCTATTGAGTTCGTTAAAAGGCGCAGGCTTATTTTTTGGAGGACAATCGTCTCTATCAAAGGTTTTAAAATCGATTGGCTTTAGATTTTAAAAAATCCGACAAGCGGAAAATCCTGCTAGAACGCTACGACATTATTTTGAAGAGAATAACATTCTTACGTCAGGTAAATAAAATTACGGATTGGGACAATGTCGTGTTTATTGACGAAACATGGTTGAATGCGAACCATACGGTTGCGCGGACATGGACCGATGATACAGCGGCCTCCACCTCAAAAGTTCCATCGGGAAAAGGAGCCCGACTTATTATATGTCACGCGGGATCAGCTTCTCAAGGTTTTATTCCAGACTGCCTCCTCGCATTCGCCTCTATAACTACAACAGATTACCATGAGGAAATGAACTTTGATGTTTATAAAAAGTGGTTTGAGAAGCTGCTAGTCAGCTTAGAAAACCCATCGAAAATTATAATGGACAATGCTCCGTATCATTCTGTACAAGTTGATAAACCACCAACTCAAGCAAATAAAAAGCAAGAAATTGTCTCGTGGCTGGTAAGAAATGGTGTGGAGGCAAGTCCAACTTTATTAAAAGTTGAGTTGTTAAATCTGGTAAAAGCAACTAAGCCGTCCAAGCTCCGCTATGTAATCAATGAACTAGCCCTAGAGCATGGACACGAAGTTATTCGATTGCCGCCATTGCCAGTATAACGCCATCGAGCTTATTTGGGCACAAATAAAGGGTCATGCAGCGCGGAACAATACTGAACCACCCTTCAGTACTGCTAAAATGATGACTCTGCTACAAACTGCATGTGCAGAAGTCACTACAGAAGACTGGCGAAAAGTCGTGGAGAAGACAAAGAAAATAATTATACAAGATTTTGAACGAGATGTGAGAATAGACAATATTATTGAAAATGAATTAATAATATCTCTGAGTGCTGACAGCAGTGATGAAGATAGCAGTTCCGATAGTTCAAGTGAATAAAAGCAATTTTTTTGTTAAATTACGTAGGTACTTGTCTTATTTTGCTCCTTTAATTTATGAAAGAAAAAATAATAATGGGACAGGGATTCGCATGATCATTTTTAAAATTCACATATGTTTCAAGTCTGTATCGATTTGTTCGATTCATTCATTTAATCGATGTTTTTAAGCAGGTCACCTCACTATGAATATAAAACTGACATCTGTCAAAAGTGACCTATTATCTTGTCCCTACTGTAACGAGCTCCACAAGTCCACTATTCGTAAGACTAGCTTAACGTTAGCGGTTTAAAGGAGAGGATACCACCAAAGTTGCCCTTTACCAATTTTTTTGAACAATAGTAATTTCTATGGCCCAAGGGATTAGCGATGGAGTTATGTTATATTTATGTGTGTCCTACCTTTTTTTTTTTTTTTTTTTTTTATCGTGCGGAAATCCCTTCGGATACCCCCCCGCCGGCCAGCGGGGGCGGTTATGTCGGGCTTGCACCGACTAAAACCGCACGCCGTCTCGGGTCTTCAGACGCCGGGGTGTAAGGTTACCCATAGGGCATATCCCTCGCACCCCGGCTGACCCTGGGCCATCTCACCACTAACAGCATCGCTCATCCTGTCTCCTCTGAAAGCAGAGGAGTACGGAGAGCGATGTGTTCCCGCCACGTTGGGTATTGGCCGACGATCAATGCCAACCCTATGAAGGGGTGAAGGGGAAGCCATTGACCGCCGCCCAGGGTGTACCGGCCGCTCCGATTCCGTTCCCCCCGGACTGCAGCGGGATCGGAATCGGAGCGACACTCGAGGAGGTTACCCAACTCACACCCCTATGTGTGTCCTACCTAATTGGGGCGAATTTAATTATATAATTTTACATGATATTGTCGGAAGTTTACGCGAATGTCACACATTGAAATAAAACTATTTTTAACGGATTCTATCGCAATTTATTTGATGTTATTTCATATTTTACATTGATCCCGACGTTTCGGTTGCTTTTCAGCAGCCATGGTCACGGGGAGACTAAAGATGGTTGTTGTCTTATAGTTTGAAGTGTAACGTGTTACTATTTACGCAGAATGAACTCACAGTGTCATGAAGTCTTGTTGTATTTTGATTTTTCTTGGAATTAATTAATTGAATGACTGGGTCCCAAGCTGGTGGTATATTCCAACCATCTATATATAAATTAACATCAAATAAATCGCGATAAAATCCGTTAAAAATAGTTTTATTTTAATATATAATTTTATTTTATACTTATGAAACAAATGTTAACAATCAATCATCATCATCACAGCGTAAGTCCCGGTTGCATTCAAACCTTGCTTTTACGAGAGCGACTGCTGAGAAGAAAACCTGCGCCAGAGCCCCGTTCGAGCGTCAATCAGTAGGTGTATTTACGCTTGAAAATCATTAGTCACCCTATCGAAGCTGCGTGAAGCAGAAGGTGTATCAATTTCACTGCCAGTATATTATTATTGAAATTATAGATATCGCGGAAAACGATCAAATACTGTGATTCTTACTGAGAAGTAGTTAGTCCACTCCAGTATTCTACCGTATTAGATGCAATTATTGATTTTTTACTCCTTTATGATTTGTTTGACAGATTTACTGGAAGTTGTTTTCGATGACGATATGACCTCAGTGGCGGTTGTTCGGCTGTTAAGACTGAGGTCATGGATTCAATTCCCGCTCAGTATTCATATGCACGAATATTTATCTTTGCATTGGGCTGGGTGTTTACATGTATATTAGGTCTAAAAGGCATTGTTTAATATGTTCTAGAATATTTATTTGCAGTTGGAATATTGGTAACTTAGTGGTAACCTGACTCTGACCCGTTTATGAAGATTTACCTGTATTTATATATTAAATACAATAATTGCGTGGTTATGACTCAGGATACTCTTTCCAGCTTATTCATAAGCACTTATTTGGAAGTAGGTAGAGTCAACGACACATGTAGTTTGACAAATTCTAATTTATGGATTAGCTCTGAAACCTTTCAAAAAGTTATAAACTAGATATCAAATATATTAACTTCGTCCGCTGGAGATTATAAAACTACCTGTAGATCATTTATTGGCGCATGTATTCCAATGAGAAAAAACGTTTGTAAATATTTTAGTATTCAGTCACTTTGGCGTTGACCACTTTAGGTAATAATTATAATAAGTTGTCATCACTGTTCTTGATTGACATACTACACAAAATCAAACGGGGAAATACAAAATGAAATATTCATGAATATTTTATTTATCCTTAAAGCCTTTTTTGGTTTTGCACCTAAATAATATTTATATCTTCATCACGTCAGCGTTGACTCCCGGTTGCATCCAAAGCTTTCTTTTACGAGAGCGACTACAGAGAGGAAAATTTCAGAGCCTGGGGCCCGCTTTCCGGCTTTTACTCCCACAATTCGCACAATCTTCCGCATCCCTGGTAGTGTGACTATTGACAGGCTTTCCTTTTACCTCTGTGCCAAATTACATCTAGATCCGTACAGCCATTCTGGTGTCGATGGTGTAATTGATTAACAAGCATCCATCGAAATAGTAGTAACTAGTTCACATTTATTGAAGTAGGTATTATACATTATCTAGAGATGAATACGTGTCATCATAACACAATTACTCTTCAGGTATGTAACGGGCGTCGGATAAGTGATACAGCGGAGATTTTCCTGCTACTTAACGTCGCATGTAGCTGACATGTTCTGGTAATTACACCAGGTAGAACTGATATTTTTCTCTCTCATTGTATTCAATTAGGCGATAATTCAATTATCGTATCAACGTCTTTTTATATTATTAAGGGCAAAAAATCCTTCCTTTTGTCATCAAAAAGGCAGTTCAGTGTAACACTCGTCTTTAAATTGAATTATTTTATTTCCTTTTATATTAATAACGTTCCAGGGAAGTAGTAGTAAATGTATAACATGAATGATGCTAATAAATCAATGCAACTAAAATAAATTATTGTTTAATATTACTATGAGGACCTACCAAGATCTGCGGGGCCCAAACTAAAGTCACCTGCAAGCCGGTACACCTTCTGAATGACGACCGAGGTTCTGGCGCATACTTTCTTCTCAGGGCTGGGTTTCTGAAGGCAGTCGCTCCCGCAAAAGCTAAATCAAGAGAAAGAGTAGGAGGACGGACCCTGGACTCCAAAGTGCAATCCTCGGATGCTACCAGGAACCATGATGAGATGATGACAAGCAACTTAACCACTATGTTGGTGAAAAGTAAAAAATATAAAACCCTCAGCCGGAGAGATTAATTTTATTCTAGACACGAGGATCTTCACGTATCCTCGTGTCTAGAATAAAATTAATCTCTCCGGCTGTGGGTTTTATATTTTCAGGACTTCAGGATAAAATAGAATGTTTAGTTTCTCTGTTCTAATCCTAAATTTTATATTTTCCTGTCCGTTTTATAAATTCTGTTATTTCTGCTGGAATAAACTTCTTTGAAGGCATTATCGAGCGTCATAAATCACAAATCACGCAGCGCATCACAAAGTAGTCTGATAATTTAATATTTATGGAAACTTGTAATGTAATAAAAAAACAAGTTAAGAATACTCAACAAAAGCGCTTAATATTGTTAAAAGTTTACGAGAATGAGTTTACGAGACACATTATAATAAAACTATTTGCAACGTAGGGAACAGTGTACATAACAAAAAATAAATCGCAATTGTACTAGTAAAATTGTTTACTTCTTGGGGATTAAAAAAAAAATACCTACTAGTTACCGAAATGACTAGTATTCCCGTTAACCCTATCCCGCTAAGCTAAATTGCTTATGTTAGTAGGTAGTGGGCTCACGTCGGAGTTCAGGAGTCGAACCAGGGACCTTTCAAATGATGTCGACTCCTTACCGAATAAACTCTTAAACGACGGTAAAATGATGGTTGCCTGAAAGAGATTGTTCTTAGCGATAAGGCATCGTATATTTGAACTTAATTGTTGTGATCCATGTTAATATATCTGTAAACTTCATAATTAAGTACAATATAGAGTTATCTATCTTTATTTCAATGAAAGCGCATAAGTTATCCTGTAAAGTTGTGTGTAGGGGCGGGCGGTCGGCGGAGGCTTCGCCGGTCTGTGGAAGGGCGGGCGACGGGGCGCCGGGCATGTATCGTGTGATTATAAGCGCGACGCGGTGCCGCGGCCCGCACTCTACTCAAACTCGTGGACTGCGGTAGGTCGTGTCACGCGGTGGCGCAACGATCGCAGCCGTTCGCCTGTTCCCGCCATACAAAACACACACATTTTCTTTGAAAATTCGCGCAATTGCAAAGAAATAAGTGACTCTAGCGGGACAATCGGTGAAATCAGAGTGCCTTGTGATAATTGTTTTATCAAGCATAGACTCTATTTTTGTAATCAAAATTTCGGTAGTAACAACGAGACGTGATCGCACTAGTGAGACGAAGACCTTAACGTTTCAAGTAGTGAGGATTGCGTGAATTTCGCTACCAGTTAACAGGTTAGTTGATACCTTCCATTTTAGTGTCAAACGTGTGGTAAGATCGAGAGACGACATTATTACTCTATCAATTGATTACTACGTCATTCATATTCTATTATTGTAGCTACATATGTTCATACCTGTATATTCCTGATTACATAGGCAGAGTTGTATAGACACCCACGTCAGGCTATGTTTTTCAGTCCTACATATTAGGGCTCGACTGTATTGCAGTTGACTGGACCCTTTTTCATGGGATGTTTGTTTGTTTTGGGATAAAGAACATGTCTTTGCTATTCTGGCAAATGGATTATGGAAACCAACCAATCACTGTCTATAAATATAAATAAGTAGGTACCTCAACTCAACTTATAAAAAAGATGATATGCCTACGAAGAATTAATAATAAATTTGCATATAATACTCAGTTGCCTCTAGCAAACTGACTAGTTTTTCAAGTGTTTCCTTCACGCATTTCCAATATCTATTAAATCAGTGCAATATTCGAAATTAGAAATTCGGAATGGTTTGGTGTCAGGGCCAATTGGGGCCAATACTTCATGACATTGCCGAAATGTTGCTACGGTACAGTGCTGCTTAGCGTAGAAAACTGTGACTTAAACCTTTGTTAAAACTGACTTTACATCAATTCTTAGACGATACTAAGGTACAATTACATTTATGTTCGACTTTAGATATGCATACTTCAGAAAACCACATATGAAATTACACTTGATCTGTATGTTGTGTTTCTATTAGCGAATACTGTCGACAGAGCTTCATGTAAAATGCGATTGAAACCTCTGATATTGATGATAGTGTTGATAGGGTACGATAACCGCTTAACTTTATGTGGGCCATGTGCCAGTTATTTACTATATTAGTATAAAGAATCCAGAGACATAATAGACAGCAAAATGTAAAAAGATAGCAACTATTTGAAAGAAAGACTTGAGGCACGCGTATCGGTGTTGTTATCAGATAAAATTTGTGGATAAGGCCGTATCTACCTGATAACAGTGAGATCTGTATGAACTCATTCTTTGTACCAATCTTTAGTTATACCGATGAAAAAATAATTAGACCACTTTGTACTCTTTTTACCAGTTTACATTGAGGAATTCGTGTAAACCTTTTCGTGTAAACAACTATCTTTTATTTATGAATGAATTTTATTGAAATATAAAATATTTTTAAAAAGGCGTTGAATGGTTATATAAAATGTCCATTGATTTCGAAGTATCATATATATACATGTGTTGAAATTCAAAGCTTATTTTTGTTTATATTTACAGTTGGACCCGTTAGAGGGGGAGGGGGAGATGTAATCGAGTGATAGATCATTTTGCGAATTAATTCACGGGCGAAGCCGGAGCACGGGCTGCTAGTATTATACTCGTAATATAGAGACAAAGAGAAAAATGCAAATATTTGCACTGAGCGGGAATTGAATCCCGACGCACGCTTTACTACTACGCTACACAGTCGTCAAATATATAATAACTAGATATTGTCAATAGACTATTGTGATATAAAGTTATAATAATAAATAGCATTAGTTTGAAGGTATATTTATACATATTGTATTCAACTATTCTGAAAATATAATTGAAAATGGTGTTAGAGCAATGCTTTTTCCAATACGAATGGGCTGGCTCAATCAGGGTTCAACCGCCTTTGTACTTAGTTACCAACAAGCTCCAATTCGTACGGATTGTAAAAGTCTTCTTAAAAATTTTCTATTCTTAAATTGTTCTTACCACTTATAATATGCAGGTGACATTCACAAGTGCTCGTTGGTTCTGGTAACTGCTATTCGCCTAGCTTACGTGGGACGTGTGTTTGTTGGTATACAAAAATCTATTGATCACCATCGAATTTGTCATTCGTTAAGTATAGTACATTTGTGTTTGCTTACAGTGAGGTAATTAATACTGCCCGACATAACCGCCCCCGCTGGCCGGCGGGGATTTCCGCACGAACAAAAAAAAAAAGGTAATTAATACTACTGTGAGAGATCAAACAATAGTAGTGCTTAACTAAATAGTAATTAAAGTGGTGTGTAACGTATATCAAAAAAATAAATAATAAAAGATACCATATTGGCGAAATGTACCTAGATGTTAATAGACGAAAATAAGGGGTAGGCTCTTCAGATGTGAATATGTAAATCTGTATTTGTATTGATTTATAATTGCATGCTTTGTATACATTTATATGCATTGGTATCAGTCAAATAAAACACGTTGCGATAAAACAAGCCATTGCACCTATTAAAATCATAAAAAAGGTTTTCAATTTTTCACTTACCGTTTTTGTTTAATACGTCAATAACATGTCGAATAAAGTAACATACTTGAGAATATTTTGCATCCTCTAAATAGTACAGTACATAAACACCTTGCTTAGTTTGTTCTGAGACCAGAATGAGTCACAGATAAGTCATGCCGCAGGACGCCGAACTTGGCACGAAATGTCGGCGAAAGCACGCATTATAAAAATACCATGTATGTACATACAATTCTTCAAGTTCAATGTTAAAGGATAGTTTACTTCACCTTCATAAAGGGATTGAACACACACTGATGAAATTGATAATGTCTTGCATTGAAAAGTTTAATGACAGTAGTGGAAACTCGTGAAGTGTGTTTAATGACAGTACGAGAGACTTAGCTTCGCGATAGTTCTCAAGTGTTTTGATAAGTCAGTCTAATTAGATATTAAGCTTACTCCTTGCAAAAGATGTCATATTTAAATATATGGACATACCGTTTTCGTTTTTTTCTCTACAACAAGAATGCATTGGTAGTACCCACGCCTAACAAAAAAGGTCAATCCTACAACACATTTCTCTCAAAATGCTCAGAAAATTCATAGCACGTGAGCTATGAATGACTCAGAGTCGTCGGTAAAGGCGTTGAACTTCTTATTATTATTATTATACCTATATATTACCTACTAATATTACAGATAAAACAATAGGTATGTCATCTGCTACTGTATATAGGTAACAAACTTCACATTTTGACTCAAAGCTATTTTATTCATCATTCGACCTCCGTGGCGTAGCGGTAGTGCATTCGACTGCTCAGTTGGTGGTCGCGGGCTCGATTCTCGCTCAGTGCAAATATTTGTATGCATGAATTTGTCTATTTGCATTGACCTGGATGTATCTATGTTTAAAATGTATGTATCTACAAAAGAAATGTATCTAAGTATGTTTATCCGCATTCTAGAACTCATAACTTAAGCTAGTTGCGGTCTCACCACCCAATCCCGAGAGGAAAGGTTGCGCCAAAGCCTCGTTCTAACGGACGAGGCTTTGGCCCAAGCTTCCAAGCATGCTGCTAATTCTAGAGTGAGATAGCGGGTGGGATTAGGCCCTACTAAACTCAAGAGTGACATCTAGTACTTAAATAGTTAATGCAAGCATTATGGGCGTATATATAAATTCACGGTATATTTTATGTTCATATTAATTGTATGATCTAAGCTGTATATTAGTAATACCTACAGTTATATGTTATTGATGGTATTGTGGAAGTCACCGGTGACCCTGAAGTTTATTCAACCAAAACATTGTTTGACTCATGGGTCGGTGGTTTTCCACGAACAAAATCATCGTGGTGAAGGTGTCAACTAACACAAATTAATAGTAGATAGGGTAAAGCATCCAATCATTTGCACCGGACCAGTTGTTAGTACTTTTTTCTGGTAAAAAAAGAGATCTATAATAACAACTAACAACAATCAAAATAATGCGTAGGAGTGTATGAATGATACCGATAACAGAATAACAATTTCTGAAAAAATTGTCTATCTGTCTTTCTGTATATTTGTTCCGGGTAATCTCCGAAATGGCTGAGCCGATTTTGATGTAATTTTTACTATAGATAGCTGATGTTATAAGGCGTTACTTAAAAAGTTTATTTAAGACTAGCTGTAACGGCGACTTCGTCCACGTGGACTTGGTTCTGCGTTTTATTTTTTTTATGCAATGTTATTTATATTTTTCTAAAGTAAAAGTAAAACGCGACGATAGCCCAGTGGTGTACGTAACGGACTGCCGAGACGAGGTCTCAAGTTCGATCCCCAGTCGCCCCGGGCACACACCTCTGACTTTTCGTAGTTATGTGTGTATTAAAAATGTTGATTATCGCTCGCTTAGTAATGGGCCCGGTAGATGGCAATAGGCTCGCTCCCTATTACATTGGGACCTAAATATAACTGGCGAATCGCGGGTGTGCAATACACCTCTGCCTACCCCTTCGGGGATACAGGCGTGAAGTTATGTTATGTTATGTTATGTAAAAGTATTAGTAGTAAGCTACTTTTATTTCACAAATATAATTAAGGTTTTGTATAAAAAAAATAAAACCCAGATCTAAGTCCACACGGAAGATTTTGCGGAAACAGCTGGTCTTAAATTAACTTTTTAACTTTGATTGTCATGTCAAAGCTTTCTAAGGACGGCATAACAAAGCTTAGCAAAGTTGGCACAGGTTCTACATATGATAATTTTTTAAAATACTGCTATAAAGTACGATAAGTAGATAGCTGTACAATGTACATAAGTAATTATCATTGCCCACGGTGATCCGGAAGCAGGAAGTTCACCAATGTCGTGTCAATGCGAAATGCACGCACGCACGTCACCTGTAGATCACACGGCATACTCATTGAGATGCATCTCAGGAGTACATAGTGTGTCATCACACTTCGCATGTACAATGAACCGATGATGTCAAACACTAACTTTAATTTAAAATCACTTGAGAGTCCAAGCGCGAAATTCCACATGTACATTGCGGGTTTTATATGACATGGAATAGACTCAGGACAATATTTATTTATTTTTTTATTAACAACGCGTGCAACAATCGTTTATAATATTAATAAAAATTTGACTATAACTCCACATTTGCATATCAACAAACATGCAATTTAATCAAATTTTAAAGAAGATGCCAAAATAAAATGCAGTCTCTGGTCTCAGTGTTAGTATTAGTTTTATAATATAAAAATGTAAATACATAGATTAAAAAAATCCCTAATCCAAGTTAGAAAATAAATTTGAAGACTAATTTAAAATAAGAATAGGATGGGCGCGAAATTGCTAGGATAGGGAATGGTGTAATGGCGGTTGGTTGGTGTAATTGGTTCGTGCAAAACAATGCATTATGGGCTAGCTAAATACATTTTTTATTTAAAAAAAAAATTAAATTTGTAACACTCTGTATCTAATAATATGGAGTTTTCAATAGACTAAGTAATTAATAGATCAGAGAGTTATGTATTCTCATTCCAATATACTTCTACCGAATCTAAAGAACATAGTCTTTAAAGAGACCGTATCTATTTACCGCAACGATACTAAACATAGTAAACGTTCTAGGAACCTGGAACATGTTTATCATTCGATTTTACTGTTTTTTTGTCAATGTTTGAATGGACGTTACTCTTCGCCACACTTCTTCTGCATCAATGCACTTGAATCAATTGGCCAAAGATTGTAAAGTAAGGTTCGTGATGACCGCTATACCAGTTACCTATTGCAATTTAATTACGGGGTCAAACTGAATAAATAATCAAATTTAATGGATTTCACTAAATATAATTGATAAGATTTCGGTTGTATTTAAATTGCAATCTCTGATTAGAGTAGACTGTGTGAAAAAATTACTCAGGTAAATGATATTAGGTAAGAGATCGGGTCCCAATGTCGGTGAAACTGGCGTCGCGTCCGCGCTGCGACACGCTTCGATGAGCGGAACATTGCTGGCGACACTTCTGATACCGCACTTTCGGTTTCATTTGTATCGGCTTCGTGGATGGGGAGATAAATCTCGTTCATTGTAATTCGATTTGAATTCTTTTCTTGTCAATCCATTTGGTTCATTGCATTCTATATTTACGACCTAGATAAAAAATTCGCTAAGTGGAAAGCGATAACCGCAACGTTGTCGACTTAAAAAAAAACTGCCAGTACGACTTTCAGTAGCTATGGTAATAAGTACAACATATTCAATCTAAAAAAACTAAATATTGAAGCTACTGCCTAAACTCTAATAAACTGGATTATGTAAAAATCACACGCCATACTGAAACAGTATAAAATAAAAATATTTAAAATTTGGAATCCAAATCGATTTATGATTACACAGTCTCTTCAGCAATTATTTATCATAAACACCGTGCATTTTTTTACAATTCGTGTTTTGAATATAGTGGTCGCATAGTTTGATATCCTTGCTTTGTTTGAAAATGAAGTATAAAACCGTTGTGAATCACAAGCCTCTTGAGTATTCGAACATGGATAGAAGAATATCTAATCAGTTCCCCGCATTGAGTCCGTACTGGCCTTTGTTTGTGTGGGTTAGAAACAATTTATCATCACAACGATAATACTATTTAGAGACAAGCCCACGGCATCGTCACTTACGTAAAACATGTAGGTCAGAAATGCGCGGTTACTTTGTGCTAAAGTCGATTAATAAATAAAAATAATTGATCTCAACCCGGTAGTTGTTTTTTGTTTTTATTTGAAATGTGACAGGGCCCGGAACTCAGGTATATGTGACAAAGCACCGTGCGGTGTTAGTTGGTTTGAGTCCAACATATCCACCTCATCGTTAGTTCCGGTGGAATGTAATCCGAGGAATATTTGGTAGATTTAAAAAATGAAAGGGCCCTGGCTATATACCTGTACTGCTGTCACTTTGCCAATGTACCCCCTTAGGTCCATTTCAATAAGCTAAAATTTTAACACAAGTCCTCACTTTTGTGTCCAAATAAATTAACTTTAAATAAATAGATACTCGTGATAAAATGAGTGCTTTATTATAACAATATAATTATTAGTATGTGTAATGAAAAAAATCAAAAAACTTCTCATAACAGCCTTATATGGACTTCAGTATATCTGATTAAAATTGTCACACCTTGATTTACGTTTTTATTTACTCAATGACTCAATATTTTCATGTAATGTGATCCAGAACTAGCCTACATAAGTGCACAGATGATCAGTGACTCAGAACACAATTGAAAACATCGTGGATATGACTAAATTATTGTCAGTAATAAATTTCATGAATTAATAAATATTTAATTTCACTAATTTCTTTTACCTTGTTTCCAAAGAAAAAGTATACCTTGTATATAGATTTTTAAGAAATTTGAAAATGTTTGAGACTTGGTATCAATCGCTTCGAATTTTCTACCTTATGCATACTTAATCACAGCCATTGAGGTACAGTACAGTGCCTTTTTTTTTTTTTTATCGTGCGGAAATCCCTTCGGATACCCCCCCGCCGGCCAGCGGGGCGGTTATGTCTCGGCTCTTCAGACGCCTGGGTGTAAGGTTACCCATAGAGCATATCCCTCGCACCCCGGCTGACCCTGGGCTATCTCAACACTAACAGCATCGCTCATCCTGTCTCCTCTGAAAGCAGAGGAGTACGGAGAGCGATGTGTTCCCGCCACGTTGGGTATTGTCCGACGATCAATGCCAACCCTATGAAGGGGTGAAGGGGAAGCCATTGACCGCCGCCCAGGGTGTACCGGCCGCTCCGATTCCGTTCCCCCCGGACTGCAGCGGGATCGGAATCGGAGCGACACTCGAGGAGGTTACCCAACACACACCCCGGTACAGTACAGTACCTAGTTAGTTTTATTTCAACATAAAATACTTAATTGTTTCAAATCATTAAAATGTAGTTAGTGATTTTAAAACAATAAGGTTTAAAAAAAACAACTTTAGCTAAAAATTCAACCAGTATTACATCATGCTTTTTGTAGATTAATAATAATTAATAACATTACTTATTAATTTTATTCAACTAAGTGTAAAAATTGTACCTATTAACAACGATATTAAAACTTGTCAAAATACAGACAGCGATAATGTTCTATGACTCATTACTCGATATCGGTAAATTTGTACCTACTAAGTAGGTACTATATTATCGATATCATATACCCATATATTATAAGTTTTTAAAACTCACGAAACAGTTTTAATCTTTATTTAGTAATAGGATTTTGTCCTATTGAATTAGTTAATCTATTCGGTACTTAAAAAGTTAATTACATGAAATTAAAATTATAACTTTACACATTACATACATACATACATACATACAATACATTAAAACAATTTACAATAATGTAAACGGGAATTAACGCGATCATGTATAGGTGTCTACATACCTTTGGATTGACTGACGCTTCAACCAGGTTTCACTGGCTGTGTTCGCAGGCGGCAGGTCTCAGTCAGCCTGTGACCGGATGATCGCGTTAATTCCCGTTAACATTATTGTATATCATGGAACGCAAAAGTTAAGAATTAGTATTAAAATAATTGTCTAAAATATGCCTATAATTTTAACAGCTATTAAAAAGAACGTTAAAAATATATTTCATTGTTCTTTGATTCTAAAGCATTACGGTAGTGGGTTAATCACGTTCTGTAATACAACAGAATGCCTCAGGTAGCGCAAATAGCATTTTGAGTCGATTGTCACGGGGTCAAGTCATGTAGTGTCAATTTCGACGAGAAAACCTTAAAATAGTAATTTTTCGAAAGTTATTAAATATTTTAAATAATATTTACTATTTTTTGTTTATGTTTCAGATACCATATCAACGTGGCGTTTAAGCTTAACGATAGCTGAACTACAACTTAGGTTAAAAAATCGACATAAGAGTAATGTCAATTTTTTCGACATCTAGATATTTTTTATAAAGCTATTATATGAGGAATTATCAAATGAGCATATCAAGGAATAGATTATTAGAAAACATGGCGTTCAGTCTAAAGATATTATGGACGGCGACGGTGTCTCTGGTGTTTCTCACGAGGAGTAGTGCCGCGCCAACCTTCGGTGGAACTGATAAGGCGATGGTGAGTCTCATTCTATTTTTTATAACTAAAATATTATTTTATAACTTGTCTTTTAAATGGATTTCTATATACAATGGTATATAATACGTTCACTTGTTAACATTATCAATTTATTGATAAGTTAAGAAATCACTATCAGTGATACAGGAACCAAGAATTGCAAGAATGTGTAATTTGATGATAACCGCACCAGTCTTATCCATTAAGGGATTTCCTGAATTTATATCGTAAGCGATAATTATTAATTGTATCGGAAGTTGGAAACACATGCTTAATTTATAGAATGTATCTAACAACCGTTGACTCAGCCTCTCTGAGAAAAGGTTACCGCTCACCTCCGCATCGTGTCTCCGTAACATTATTGAATCGAAACAGACTCTACTAGATACACACTCGTAGGCGTATGTAGAATTCCGTTCATTCATAAAACCCACGTAGTCCAACCAAGATGAGAGGTCAACTTTCGTACCGGTAATAAAACGTTTCGTTTGTCTTCTTAAATAATTTGTGTAACACACAACATGAGTCACAAACATGTGTGTATTGGTGTAGCAAGATATTGGTCATTATACTTTCAATGGACGTTACGTCATTTCTGTAGTATTTGTAAAATACTCTAAGTTGTTGTGTATGAATCAATGGCTATAGATTAATCATCAACATCCTCTTTACGTTTAAGTCACTTTTTGATCCTGATAAGTTGATTAATGGGATGTTAATAGGCATATACTTAGGCCACCAAAATAAAAAGTCCAAAGAAATAAATAATAACTTTTGTCAAATAGAAATAAAATGCTTTAAATTATTAGAATTTCGAATTATTGTATGATAGCCCAAAAAAGTTCTAAATAATACATTTTATCACGCAGCCTGTAACTATGACCGGCAACTCGCAGTCAAAATGGTTATTGTAGTCGGTTCAAGTCCAACATAAGCGCCCCCGCTGGCTGGCGGGGGGGTATCCGAAGGGAGTTCCGCACGAAAAAAAAAAAAGGTACAAAAACATCACCTGGGTATTAATGGGTCCACGCGGCTAAAGCAGTCATCATCATCCTCGTAGCGATTTCCCAGTTGCGTCCAAAGTTTACACTTTATAGCTTGGGCTCTTGCAGAAGTGTAAAGCATAGCTATCGGACTTGCGATCATACAGTGGTGCACTGGGCTTAGTGCTATGCCCAGTGTACCACTACCTAAATCTTCGTGTAGATACCTATATACTAACGTAAGTTTATTTTATTTCTGTATACATACGTTACAAGAGAGAAATAGCTGACTTGGCACAATTATCTCTTCTCCGCGATGCCTAATGTGCGACCAAGTGCTTTAATTCTCTCAGGCAATATATTTAATCACAGTTGTAACATACAATTCTGGAATAATATTAATTAATTTACGTAACGATTTTAGGGTAATATGATCAAATGGATTTATAATCGATCCCTCCCATGTAGCCACTAGGCATTAGCAACACTGTCTCACTCCGAAAGATTATGAATAATTTGGTAAGGGTATTCTGTTGGTTAGAAATTTCTCTAAGCTTGGCACATACTGTTATATCCTACCTGGATGCATGGAGGCTTCACCAAGATCTTCGGAGCCCAAGGCAACCTCACCTGCAAGCCGAAGGCGCAGGCATTATTCTCGTGGTTGAGGGTCCGAAGGCAATCACTCCCGTCAAAGTCAAGATGGCCAAGTCAAGAGAAAGAGTAGGAGAAGCTTTGTATACCACTGGGACTAACGCTGTGATGATGATGATGATCCCGTTATATCTCACCTACATCAATAGAAAAAGATATAGAAAGTAAGCTCTCCATCATCCACTTCTGAATTATAAAGCATATAGTAACTAAGTAATTTGTAGTCACACAAGCGGTTCTTGAGAACATGTATATAATAAAATCGGAACGTTTCTCGGTATTGCGTCTGAGTCACTTACTTGCTCGGTCAGTGTTGGCCCGTCATCTCGCTCACCGCCAAGTTCTAGGTCATAGTGCGCCGAGCAATCGACCACTGAGCACATGTTAATACTTCATATAAACACGTACATAATTTCCTCTGTGTATTAAGACGATTTATAAAGCTAAGTACCGTTGCATGTGGTATTGAACAGAGGTCGTTAGTCATTCTGCCAAGAGGCTTTTTAAAGAGTACTAGTAACGCCTCAAGCTGAGCTAAATTGCTTGTGTTGGAAGTGGGTTCACGTCTGCAGTACAGAAACCGATAAACATCTTAACAAAAGTCGGAAAGTTCACGCATGTGCACTTACGGAATAACCAAGAAACCAATAAAAGGACTGATCAACCAATGATACGACCCCTTTGAGTCCGTGAATGGTTTAATGTAATCTATAATATGGCGTGACTCGGCCATCGCGCCCTGTAAAAACGTCGGTCGTCGTCGAGATTGTCGGTCATTATATCATGGTTTGGTTAACTAGAGAATTTCGATATTGCCAGTGTGTTTTGGAGGTTTTATGGCCGTTGCTTCACAGAAAATAACAAACTTTTCGCCGTTTCGTAGTTCGACACCAACTGTGTTAGTCAGGTAAAAAGGCGCGCTATGGGTATACAAATAGGTGTCAATATTCATTATCTCATTTATCTAGTTTCTGCGTCCCGTTCCTATTTCGAAATTCAACCAGAATCGAACCGTGATACAATTTTTGTTCTAAACAGCTTATCTATAAGTATACATAGACGTCAATGGTATCAAGTAGAGAAGTTCTAGTTGGCTCTATAGTTATCTCATGACCACCTCTAGGCAAATAAATTCCACAGTAATTATTACTTCATTATTACTTCAGCCTCATTCAGTCGAAATAAATCATAGAGAATATTTCTTAACATTTAATATAACCTAACAAAGAGCGCAGGGACTCGGTGGATGCAGGCCGCTACAGACCGGTCGAAATGGAAGTCGATGGGGAAGGCCTATGTTCAGCAGTGGACTTCCTACGGCTGATATGATGAAATGGATAGTTTTTGATGTCACAAATCGAACTTGCATTTTAATTTGCGTTTTAATAAACTCCATAAGTGAATGTACAATTTTTATGTCAGATACTAAGTCTATTGGAAGGGTGCCAAATAGCCTGGAGAGAAATGAGCGATACTCGCCTTACGTTATAGTTACAGTGATCTAGCAATAAAGCTTTTATTGATACGGCAATGTAGAAAGTCCATTAACAGACTATTATGGTTTACTAGTTGTTGTCCGCGGTTCCGCTCGTGTGGTGATACTAATCCTGTTCCCGTGACCTATAGGACAGGTTCCTTTTCGGGCAAAAGTAGTATATTTACCTACTATCCCAGCCTAGATGATCCAGTGGTTTTTTAGTGAAAGAGTAAAAAACATCCACCCATCCTCACAAACTTTTATATTTCTATTATTACTAAGTAGAGTAGAATTGTAAAAAGAAATGCATTCTACATGCACTTTATCACTATCTCACAAATACTATCTCTATTTGATAGTATTACTATATGAGATCATTTAAAATGTTTATGAATCTTCGGCGTTATCAAAAGTTATCTTAGCGGTCGATGTAGAGGTTAAGTAAATAAAAACCTAATGCAGAGTACGCACCAAGTCAAAGAAGGCGAACTGGTTAATGAACGAATGACACACAGTGTGGTGACGGGATTCGATATTTAGGCTGGATTTCACCAGTGAAACAACTACACTACACTGAACACACAAACTTCAACTACACTGAGTTCTCGCGTATCGCTCGATGAAATTAATTATGAGTAAAATGTAGTAACGCAGTCGGTTCGCCTTTAATCGTTGGTCAAAGCCGCTCTTGATGATGTTTATATGCGGTATTGATTGTTTTTGCTTTCCTTAGGGGTCTTCGTTCCGTTGGTGCATGCATGATAAGATAAATTTAAATAAGTTTAAGAGGTTCATCAGAATACTAGTAGCGTATAGCATTTAAAGACGTCTTAAAGGCACCCACTCACGAAGGAAGAATCAGAAAGCAAGAATTAGCCCTTCCAGACATTGCCACCTTATTATACATCGGTGTCCTCACATATCATCAGTGTAGGAGGTCTACACTGATGGTATGCGGATGTTGGCCCCCGGCCACGGATGATTTCCGAAGCAGCTGTGTCCGGTGAGCTCCTGCATAAGCCAGTAGAAATGACTATGTTACCTTTGAGCTAAATACTTATTACATACCTAAGTGATAACGTGAAAAATTTTATTCGCAGATATTTTGACGAATATCTAATCAATAATTAATAAACAAAAAATAGGCACTTCATGATAATATCTTAATACGGTGTAAATTAGTTAGTGTTAAAATAGTTATAACGATGTCAAGGTTAATGTGACCTACTTATCCGCGTACAATTTGTATAGAGCATAATTTATTATTCAAAAAAGGTTTAGTAAAGAGTAAAAAAGTTTAGTCCTTTTTGCAAGCGTTCGCTGCGCGTTATTGTTCGGTGAAACAATGTATTGAGGCCTATGTCACGCTTTTATTAACGACTTTCTCCGGTAGAGCCATCTGAAGTGTTTTTAATATAACTTACGTGCGTGTAAAATTGTATGAATATTGAAAATTTACTGTAAACACAAATCTAAATTGTCACATAACCAATGATTTTAAATGTACTACTGATAGTAAAAGTTATAGTGCTTTTGTGTTATTTCAAGTTTAGGCTGGCCTTATCTAGATTCATTTCTATGTAGTTATAGTTGTTATAGGACAACCATAATAGAAAGTAAGTAAGGTACTTTTAAATACAATTCGAATAAATATACATAGCTTAGTTTTAGTCTTTTTATGTCTTGAAGTTAGGACGCTTCGTAACTTAGTAAGTACTAACATTTTTGGGGCTCAAGCCAACCTAGGTAGCCAAGTACACCTGCCGATCAACGGACGAGGCTCTGGAGCAGGCTTTTCTCTCGAAGTTGGACTGTCAGACGGCAGTTTAGCCAAAATTCGTCAAATAAAAAGATGGATCACTGGACCCGGGCTTCGTGGTAAAAGCCTCGGATGCATCAGGGATCATCGCAGTGAGGTCAGTCGGGGTGCGAGGGATATGCTCTATGGGCAACCTTACACCCCGGCGTCTGTAGACGCGAGACGGCGTGCGGTTTTAGTCGGTTCAAGCCCGACATAACCGCCCCCGCTAGCCGGCGGGGGGGTATCCGAAGGGATTTCCGCACGAAAAAAAAAAGGTACAATAAATGTTCTGAATTTATGAATAGAAATGTGGCTTATGTTTTGGTATCGTTTGGAATAGCCATCATCCTCCGAGTATTTCCCAACTAAGTTGCGGTGGTGTGGTTGTGGCATATTTTATGTCAAGCGACTACAATTTTTTGCAATAGTAGGATAAAGAATCGATTACGTTGACAAGTACCTACTTCATTGCGTTACATAGATAGTAGATTTCACAACGTCAATAGCGTTCAACGCACTTGAGCCAGGTACCACGTTCTTCTATCTGCACGTCAATAGCGTTCAACGCACTTGAGCCAGGTACCACGTTCTTCTATCTGCAATTACCTATATTTATAAGTACCTTTTAACATGTTGCGGAAAACATCTTTCAATATTTTTTAATAAATATAAACCTTTGTTCAATTAGGACTGGGCATGGAGCTCATGAGTTGATTAAAAAGCCAGCCATGATTAATTTCTATGACCGGTTTACAATCAAGTTACTTTCTAGATGTTAAACCAAAGAGTAGGTAGTAATTGAAATAGTAAAAGTAATATTTATAGAAGATATCAATTCGGTTTATTATTCATAACTAGTTGTACAAAATTCTTATCGAATATGATGTTGAATTTCAAAATTGATTATTCAATTGCATAATTCTGTGACTCGTAACTGAAAAATCACATTGATCTAAAATAACATGAATCAAGCTATCAACAAATATTCGTGCTGTTACCAACCGTGAACTGAATATTGAAATGCAGGATTGGTTACTAGGATACCACAAATATCGTGTGAAGAACATGGGATTCAGTCACGATACACTATTATTGTCAGATGTAGCCTCTTAAGGAGGCCATTTTGGCACAGATTAAATAATATTTTGGTTACATTTTGTAGGTCGTTGTCCTTACATCACGTGGGGTTGAGATGGCCCGCACTCCGCACATTGTCATGGGCAAGATATTTCCTGGCATTTAACACAGGTACTGTTATGATAAACGTAGCCTTTTATAGAGGGTCATTCTCCTGATCAACGCTTCAGCTGAGAACAATGGTTCTGACAGAAAGTGCCAAGAACCTGTGATGTTCTTTGTCTTCAGCTACCTGTCTTGATTAATGCGGTATAAAAATTCGAAGCGTGTCCCGCACTCGACCAGGGAGCAACTCTCGGAAAATTTCATTCGAATGTTTAGAACAATGAACTGTGGAAACAATACCGTTGTGCTCAACGACTTTTTTAATATTAATTTAAATATTTACTTCAACGTACATCACTTTTATTGAAGCACCTGTTTTTGTCGTGCGGTGTTTTAGCAGGATTACGGTTTGCCAGTTTTAATGTTACATGCATACCTAACTGTCAACTACCTTCTCGTAATTCGTTTTAGGAAATGTGTTTATGTATCTCTTTAGAGTTTGCCATCACACTGGCCTCCGAAATGAACATGATGCAAAACAAAATGCTTAGTACGTCTATCTTATCCTAGTCACGATTTGCAGGGTAGTAACATTTTTTACTTAGAATTTCGTAGAGGATTATATCAAAGTGTGATTACAAACTGCGGTATTTGAGAGTAGATATATGTTAGATATGATGTGATGATGTAACCTTCGCCTATTTTGGGAAGGCTAACGAAGCACAACTAGATATATGTATTATCTGAACCGATAAAGAAAGATATCTTGTTAGATGTTTTAAAAACACAGCAAAGCGTACTCACGGTATGAATTAGAGAAGTTTTGTGAACACAATGCTCAGACAATAGCCTGGCGTGGTCGTCAAAAACAAAAAGCGACCCGGTCACCTGGCTGTTACGGTAATCTAAGTGGACTTCTTCGAGGTAACGGCATTTTTGTATTTCTGCTGCATACAATGCAAATGTGACGAATCTTGTGTTTTTGAGCATGTGTCATATCAAGTAAGATGGGTGGATTATGTTTGTGGTGGCGATGGCGTCGAGAAGTTATTGGAGGTGTGCATGCGCGTCACGCGCGCAGGAAGCGCTGGGCAACCTTCAGCACGCGAGCCACGGCCACCATCCGCCAGTCGCTACTGCTTATTGTTCACCACTACGACACTAACATCTGATTGTTAACATTTGTTTGATGTCACCACGCTGAGATACTGTATCACCGCATTAATTATATATCCACCATATATTGTACAACGAACTTACGATATACGTACTTTATATTCTGACTAACAAATTAAACGGTTGATCTTGATGATATTGTATAAAAGGCATGGAAAATTTTGGCTTCATATTTTATCTAAACTTTTGTAGCGTCGGACATACAAAATATTTTGAATTTCTCTCTTATTTTTGGTAGATAAGAACGGTAGATATAAGAGAAGAAGAAGAAGTGTTATAAGAGAATTTACGAGTAGTTAAAATATGACTATGGTGGTCTATGGGATAGAACTGAGCTGTACCTAATTTTAGAAGTATATGATTGATTCGAGAATTACCACAGGCGACTGTCAAGATACGTTGAATAAGAGGCACGGCGTTTCTATAGGTCAGTAGACCTAGTTCAGTCACATTGTTATGAAAAAAAAGTTTAATCTTTTCGAATGTAGGATGATCATTGCAAAAGTAAAACAAATAAAAATTGCAATGATCTGTACAATCTGACACATGCCTTTCGTACCAGTTCTTGTTAGATGATCTAAAGACTTTGAGTTGTACACGTGTAAGTTATAGATGATTGGCATGCAATCATCAGATCCAAGTCTATTATATCTGAAAAGCAAGACAATGTATTTGTGTTCCTACACGTGACAAACGTGATCTAGTGGACAAAGGGCGGGTTGCTTTACCGCAAAAAAAAACATTTTCTACATTCTAATACGGAAAAGTGGTGCTTCACACGCGATAAATTCTATTTTAAACCTTTCGACAATCGCTACGTAATTGAAACTAATTACGTCGGCAATTATCTACCCATTGCTCGTGCGGATGAATAAGCGTGTATTGAGATGCGACTGATACATTGCTGTGGACACGTCCGCCCTGCGTCCACAGTGATGCGTTTGTCACCGCGTTGATAAGTCTGCTAAGGCGATGGTACCTTTTTTTATTTTTTATTTTTCGTGCGGAAATCCCTTCGGATACCCCCCCGCCGGCCAGCGGGGGCGGTTATGTCGGGCTTGAACCGACTAAAACCGCATGCCGTCTCGGGTCTGCAGACGCCGAGGTGTAAGGTTGCCCATAGAGCATATCCCTCGCAAAGGCGATGGTACCTATTCGAGAAGTTTAGGTATTGCGTTAACCTTACTCAGTTACAGCGTATGATTTATTTATTTAGTAGTTAGTAGTAGTTAGCCTGTAGTTTGAAAGTAGCATAAAACTATAAGTGTTATCACAAATACACGGTTTTCAGTCAAAGTATCAATATCATAGTTCTGCTAAATCAGAGGTCGCAGGTTCAATTTCCGCTCAGTGCGAATATTTTTATACATGATTTTTTTGAGTTCATTGGTTTGGGTGTTTCTATGTATAATATATTTGTCTAGACAGTACTGTATAGAATGTACTAGAATATTTAATACAGACATATTAATTATACCATTAAGGAATAATCATCGAAAAACAGTTTCACGAGCGCGCGGCCTTAGCTATGCGTGCGACCGTCGTACTACGATGACCGAAGTCTTAAAATCGCGCAAAAAAAATTAAAATCTTACACCCACTTTTTATCACTTTTCTCGACGTTTCACATGATTCTAAGTCTAATTAAGCAAAAAAAAAATTTGTGTCGGTCCGTCTGTTGGTCTGGATGTCTGGATGTCTGGATGTCTGGATGTCTGGATGTCTGTTTACGCAATATCTCAAGAACCACTTATCCGATTTAAAAAATTCTTTCGCCAATCATCTTGTTTGGTTAATGGGAAGAACTGATTAGATTTTGGGGTTTGTTCGTTCAAGGTTTCGGGTACCTACCATACAAATTGTCCCTAAAAAACTTTTACAAGTGAGTTTCTTTTGAGTTATCAGAGTAACGCGTAATTGACTTTGACATTTGAGTGACAATGACAATACGTATATTGTATATTTACATAAAACAACCAGACTCTGAAAGAAACTGAAATATAAAGACGCGTCGAATAATATGCATAAAGCCTAAGGTCTGTAATTTTGAATAAAAATACTGCAACAAAAATATCTAAGTTTGGCCCGAAGTTTGACAATCACTGTGTGATTTCCGCCCCACTAGATTTTTCAAGTAAGAGTCCTGCTCGCTCAGCTCAATTTATTTCAGTCGCACCCTGCACTGAATTCCTAGTGTTATAATAAATTAAGCTAGGGTAAAAATAAGAATGTGTGTTTATATTTTTTATGTTCGCTGAATACTCGAGGACGCCTGAACCGATTAGGAAAATTCTTTTTTGTTTCTAATTGTGTTGTGATAAATATATTTTCCAGGTCATTTAAATTTCGTAAAGAAGTGTTGATAAGTTTCGGAGACAGACAACGGAACTCTTCAATAAATACCAGCAAATCATCCGTGATTGCTGCTATCGGATGTTTAGGCATTATTCATGCTATTATAAAACATAAAATCACGCGTATATTCTCTAAATGGGTTCAAAGTTCAGTATACATGTTCGGTATATATTATGTCCGTGGTTTATGAACCAATTTAAAAAAATCTTTTAATATCGGGTTTGGTTCAGCTGCCGGGTGTGGGTGGTCCCAGACGAATTAAGTTACGTTCACTAAAAAGAGAGTTTGTGGTATTTTGGTTTTTGAAGTCGGTTTTTATTTTTTAATAACTTATAAGCCTTATTCTCTTTAGTTCATAAGAAAAACGACTAAAATGAAGAAATGAAGATCAAAGCTACATAATAATATTGGTACAGGACGTGAATTAAATAATATTATTATATGGCCCTAATTACGCTTTTTTCAATCTTAATTTCTATGTTTCATTTAAAGAAATAATCACGTCTCGTGTTATGAAATCATTAATATTTATCATGTGGTTCATTTAATAATTACCTATCAATTACATACTTCATGTCACCTCTAATAGAATTATTAAGGGCGATTTCTTACACGTTGTATGAATAATATTACTCTTCGAGTTTTCATATGCGCAATAGATTGACACTTCGACTTGGTAAATAAGATGAATAGGGAAATAAATAAACTATAACATGTTGACCAATTAATGTATAAAAACATTGTAATAGACGCTTATTGAGTCCACGAGTCGTTGTTTACGTTGTTGAGAAAACAACGTCACTCTTCAGGTGTACGCTGGTGGTGGACGGAACGCGTGTACAATACATTGTACAAATTAATGCAATTGCGTGATACATATAACTTATTTAATATACCATGCTCCGATTTGATTGCGTACTATGGTATGTAAAGATGAATTAAGATGCCTAACCGCCGTTGTATGTTATGTTAATTGGAATTGACAAAGCAGACATAATAACAAGGAAAAGTTATATGGTCTTAGCTGTTGTTAAGGCTTCTCAATAGGAAGAGGTTCTCAATTTGGATGTTTATATTCTCTATCTTACAGAGTTATTTGAATAAAGGTTAATTATTTTTTTTAATTTAAATATTTTTTTATTAACCAATTCATTTCCTACTAAAGTTGTTGGATGTAATATATCAAGGATATAATGTAGAGCGGATTTCACTGATGATCAGATGTACTACTATTTTTCTCAATAAGTTTTTTTGTCGTATAGTTTTCATTAGTTGAACGGAATTTCACTGGTGAAAACCATTTATTAAAACAAAATATAAGATTTTATTAAAACTAAACTTGAATATGACTTAAAATTTAAGTTCGTTTATAGAGCTAGCTAGTTTATAAAAAAATAATATTATTTTATTTTCTATAAGTTGACGATAGGTACTTTGTGAAGTAGGCAGTCGTTTCAAAACATTACGAATGTACGATAATAATAACAGATGGTTTGTGCAAAAGCAGTGCCGTATCTTTAAAATAATAAACAATGTTATCGACGCTCCCCTATTATTGCACTCATTATCTTTTAAGTACCTCAGCGTCGCGAACGGAGTTGCCGGAACAAACCTCTCTTTGTGATACCCCGTAGTCGCACTAGTTATGCACAAAATGCTTTCGTAAGACGTGCTTGCAGGTTGTACAATGATAGACTATTACATGTAGACTTGTTTAGTGAATCTCTTCGACGTTTTAAGAGATTGGCTTCGGAATGTCTCAAGGAATAATTGTATGTGTTTTATGTGTAATTACAAAACACAGGTATGTAGGTAGGTATTTTGTTAAATTTAAGTTGAAAATATGTTTTTGGTTGTTATTAAAATAAAATTTTATACTGTAGTTTTAAAAAAGCAGGAAACTGTAGGTCTACAATTTTTAAATTTGTTTCTATATTTCCATACTTGTATTATGACTGTTTGTTTCCAAATAAATAAATAAAAAAAATAAAAAAAAGCGTGGGTGGAACGGGTCTTTGGCATTATAAAGAGATTAATACTCACCTATTACTTCTTATCCACTAGTTAGCACTTCAGAAAGAAAACACATTGTCTGTCGAGGTACTCAGTTAATTTGCTGTCACAAAAATTTTTATCAACCTGTAGGTAGTTAATTTTATAAGGGAAAGATAAACAATAAAATTGTATACGTCTTCTTAAATGCTCATTTAGATTACAATTATATATTATATTATTATTATATTAATTATTAGTCTATATAGACCAAACGAAATAAATCCTAACCTTTCTGTCTTCACCCGAGCGCCAATCCCGGTTGAATTTAGAGCCCGAGGTCTGCTTTCTTACTTCTATAACTTCTCGTTTTATTCTGGATTTTATTAAAAGCTAATAAACTCAATTATCCATAATAGAGATTTTTTAATCGTTAACAATTATTAAACTTATTTGTCACTTACCGTAATCTATGAATGCTGGCAAAACATATGTCATGAATTGTGTTCTGCCTTTGTAAAAAAGCGGCCAAGTGCGAGTCGGACTCGCCCATTAAGCAAGTAACGTAGCAGCAAGTAACATAATAATGTTTTTTTTTTTTAATTTTTACATTTGAGTTGATTGAATGAAAGGTAAATTGCAGTTTACGATTTATGACGTATTAAAAAAAACTACTTACTAGATCTCGTTCAAACCAATTATCGTTGGAAGTTTACATGGTAATGTACATCATATATTTTTCTTACTTTTATCATTCTCTTATTTTAGAAGTTACAGGGGGGGGACACACATTTTACCATTTTGGAAGTGTCTCTCGCGCAAACTATTCAGTTTATAAAAAAATGATATTAGAAACCTCAATATCATTTTTGAAGACCTATCCATAGATACCACACATGATTGGGTTTGATGAAACAAATTTTTTTAGTTTCAGTTCCAAGTATTGTTTTTTTTTTTCTATTTTTGTATGAAAATCTTAATGCGGTTCACAGAATACATCTACTTACTAAGTTTCAACGGCATAGATCTTATAGTTTAGAAAAAAAGTGGCTGTGACATACGGACGGACAGACAGACAGACATGACGAATCTATAAGGGTTCCGTTTTTTGCCATTTGGCAACGGAACCCTAAAAATTAAAAGTCTAATAGGTTTTCTTAAAAAGATGACAGAAAACTAAATTTTACGGATTGCGATTTTCTTTTCCTTTTATAATTCCACGGTTCAAGCCCGACATAACCGCCTCCGCTGGCCGGTGGGGGGCATCCGAGGGGATTTCAGCACAAACAAAAAGGTACACTAGAATACCTATCGACTATGTGGTGGTATAACTAGATTTTTTTTTCATGATCATGCAGGCATTTAGCCTGCATGATCATGAAAAATAAATCTTTAATAAATTTAACTATTCCCATACTCTAGAAAACTTATGATAAAAAAGTCGTTTTATAATTGGGAATATTTATCAAGGAAGTGTTAGCCTGAAGTTACTTTTTAATTTCCCCTGTGTTCTTCTCCTCTACTATTTTGCTTCAATCCTCTTATGAACAAAATATCGCTATCATCCGCGAGTGAAATCATTGCACTCATTAGGAAGTGTTTACGAATATTTGCACGTGGACAGGCAGCGTTCCCAGTAAGGCATATCAGGGGGATCGTAGAGAACAGATGCACTTCCTCGAAGCCGCGTGACCGCTGAAATAGTATTTATAACAATTCCAATTATGCACTTCAGATAGTCCATTATGATTATTTAGCTATTGTGGTGATAAGCAAATGGGTTATACAACCTGTTGTTTTATATTCGATACGTGTAAGTTATGTTGCTAATAATTATGTGTTGTAATATTTTATATGCTAACGTTTGTTACCTTTTCTCGCCTTAACTACTCTACTGATCATGATGAAATTTAGCATACACGTTGTGAGTTTTATAGAAAATGACAAAGGTTACTTTTCATTCAGAAAATAGTGGGTGGGTACTGTAGGAATGGTAAGAACCTTTGGATTTTGATTAACAAAATGTCGCGTGTTCAAGTCCCGTCCTAGATGTTCTCTATTTCCGATCTAAATCTATAAGTTAAAGTAAGCATACAAAATGCTTAAAAATTTAATTGAAAAAATTAATAATATTGGATTCAATCCTAATACAAACCAAACTAAAAACAAAAGGATATATGGTTGTTTAATAAAAATAGCAAGAAAGAAAGACCAATTTAATTTAAATACCACTACTCTATAAACTTAAGATACAGTGATTTTATTAGTTTTAGGTTTGATTCCAATCATTATAACTATTTTGTGTCCATATCACAATACTCGTCGTGGATGTCAAAACATAGCACATCCTGTAACGCTTTCATATTTATGAGCATTAGCACGAGCACGAACACTAGCAGCAACTATTTTGCTTGTAGAGTAAGAAAGTTCACAAGCATCATAGTCACATCTAGTTGCGATTCTACAATTGAATAATTAGGACAGGTCTCATGACATCCTCATTCAAAACTAACGTATAAAACGCAAGAAATACATAATGCTCTTTCTGGGTAAACTACAAGCACACGAAAACTTAACTTGTGAATCATTGTACCACGGCTACCCATAGGACAGTATAGTATAGTACAATGTGTAACTTTTGAAACATTGAACGCCTTGTTTATTTAACTGTTGATTGTACCAAGCGTGCTATTTCCGATGCCGATGATCTGATATATCTATACTTATCTGATATATATATATCATACCGTAATTCGTAAATTCTTAAAAAGGCAGTTTCACTATAAGTATCACGAATATATTTTAGTAACCACTTATGGGCTGTATAATATGCAGCAGTATAGGCAGGAATCTGGCGTAAACAGTGATTAAATGATTATCTGTGTTGGTACAAAACATCTTGATCACAGTGATTCCCTTCAGCAGCCTCACCGTAATCTACACTTAATGGATGCTGATTCATTGTGACTAGGTTACTCATTTATGATTGATCTAACAATAGGGACACGATTATTCATATAAAAATTTGAAGTAACGGTTTTAAAATTATATTATAAATTTAAATATTAATTTCATATGGTAAACACTTTGAAATAATACTATTTTTAACGGATTCTATCGCGATTTATTTGATGTAATTTTATATTTTACATTGATCCCGACGTTTCGGTTACTTTTCAGCAGCCATGGTCACGGGGAGTCCCCGTGACCATGGCTGCTGAAAACATTGAAATAAAAATAGTTTTATTTCAATGTGTGACATTCGCATAAACTTCCGACAATATCAGGTAAACACTTGTAAATAGATTGAATTTTCTGAAATAGATATTCACTCATGTTAACGTAAATTTGCGAAAACCGTTTTAGTTACAAGATAAAGTGTCACTCACGTTTTGTAATTCAACATAGATACACATCTTCAATCATGTTATAATAAAACAAAATCTGGCTATAACAGTGTAGACTCCGATGCAAAGTTCTGCAAATACTTCTGTCTACTCTTTCAGAGATATATTAGCGTGAGTATACGAACGTCAGAAGCTTAATGCCGAGGTTGCCAGGAAAATTCAGTACCTATCATTGGACAATTACAAGATTTTTAATTGCAAAACCAGATACGTTACAATGCGCGGTTAACATTGCTCCTTACTTGCGCAGTTTTGATTCTGAGAACAGCGTCATAATAGGTAGTTTTAAAATGTTTTAAAAATTTTCTAGCATTACTTAATGTAATATGGCACAGTATAGATGCTCTTAATGTTAGCATAAAGCCGCCTGCATACAAAGTCGTATACATATCGCATGTCATTGCGATATATGCTTAACTAAGGGTGATATAGGACACAGTGGAATTGCCTTTCAAGTATGGGAAATACCTCTATCCTACAGAAGATCGCAATAAATATCAAACTGTGTTGTGTTCCTATGATGAGGAAAAATACTTAGTAAACAAATATATATATTACCCCTTAGAAAATAGCAGTTCAATTACTCTGCTCTCTTTTTGAAACTACTGGAAATCCCTTCGGTTACCCCCCCCCCCCCACTATTCTATTTATATTTTTGTGTTTTATCGTAACAGATAAAATAAAAATACAACCCACTATGTACTCGTGGGTTAATGAAAAATTCAATCATCATTTAGAATGACTGTTGCAAAATCTTCTGATAAATTCTATTCGGGCCAAAGTATGCAACTACCTTTACACTGGTAGTAATGATGGACGGTTCCACATAAATCTGAACCAATGTCAGCAGTTATCCAACAATAATGATTGATGTAGGTAATATCGTAGGTGTCATTAAATGCCTGCATGGTTAACATTGTAATCGCTTACACAGATAATCGTCCCATAGCTCTTCCACATGCGGCTATATTGCGCCTCTTTTGGTTCTGGCTCTCTGAATACTGACAATGATTGTAAACAATCATAAACATAACGTAACACGCGTATGCTAATGTAATTGTTGTAATACTATTGGCAGCTTTAGTGTCTCTTATTTACATAATGAACTGTATTGTAAAGACATTATTCTGTATTTATATTCCGTGTGAATTTTAAGATTTAATACATAATGTATAGAATCAGTAATTTGTGCCTCCCGGGTAGGCAGTGCCATGCAGTGCATGGAGTGCATGGAGTGCATAGAGAGCATCCATTAGCATCTGTGTAAGAATTATGAAGACATTTCAGTCTATAAATGGATTTTAGTCCTATAATTTATAAAGCGTAACACTACTGACTAATAATGCTTTTGGTAGTTCATAAAAACTTTTCTGTTTATCATTCATATATTATGGTGAGTCTTAGCACATAAAACTGGACCATACTGATTTATGAGAACTCTTAACAAGCAAGTTCCTTCTAATTAGCCATTTTGGTGACTACCAATTATTAACTACAATAGAACACACTTAAGATCGTTGTTCTATAATCAGCAGGGTCATTTGTTAGTCATATCAACGACAACAAACGTGGAAATTTACTTTGTGTAAATTTTGTTAAACATAAGTCAGGCCGGAACTAAGGTACTCCTTAACTCAGCATGACTAACTTAACACTTTAGTTATCGCTATCTATATATTTTATTGAATAGGAAATAATGAATCAGGATTGTTTTCCTTTACCGGAATTCGCATGCAGTAAGCCTTTTTTGTTTTTCTTTAACTTCATGCCTGTATAATATCAACGCGGTAGACAGGTTACTGATTATTTCAACTGTTTTCGGTCACACGTTATAGAGGGTGATTACCTGCAACCAGGCACTTTCACCAGACTTCTACACACATTCTAATATTGGGATACTTTAAATATAGTTTTTGTTAGTACTAATAAGTTTTGTAATACGGACTTTATCTTTCTTCCACTGTATGAATGGTACAGTCAACGAGAAAAGTAGATGACTTTTTCTAATAATAAAAGTTAAAAGTCTGCATGATAATTATTAATTAAGCTTCAATCAGTTTTTATAGAGCTCACTAAGTAGTTTGGCAGAATTTTCATAAAGTAATATAAGTTATTTTGCTCAAAAACTAGTTTTAAAATCTGAAAATGATTATCTACTTTTGACTTCTTACCGACCGACTCTTACATACCGACTACATTAACTCCAAAAACTTTACAGAAAATAATAAACAAAAATTGAAAAATGTTAAATTTTTCCTCTAAAGATTACAAAAAGAATTACACTTATTATTTATTGATTTATGTAAATGGAAAGATCATTTCTGACTTTGTTAGTGTTCAGCAAATGCCAATGCCATTGACTAGACGTCGTGAGGGTTTTACTTACGTAGATGCTAGGTCAGTAGTATACGGTAGTGCTTGCGACAGCTGTGTATGAGAAGGTGTCAATTTTTTTTAATAGGGTTTCCTTCCCAACTGCAAAAAAAAAACGGAACCCAAACCCACAAACAATGTTATCATATGGAAGTGAGTCAGTGGGAACACGAGGTTTGGACATTTTATTTCACGCCTCGATACGTTATCCTTTCTATTCGAACTGCCGTTAATCAAAGCCGTTACTTCGATTGGAGTAATTGACCTGTCAATTATGCTTTTTATGCATTAATGTAGTACTTTTGTACAGAAATCTGTAGGTGGTATAGGAGCTATACCTTTTCCGGCATGAATATGGTAATATGGTAAACCACTCACTAATATCGACTTCAAGTAGGTACTTTGTACGGTTTGTGAGAACTTGAAACTTGACCTCACTTCCTTTCTATTTCATTTCCTCTCTTTATATCGATCATTCTATGAAAATACCTACTAGTTTTTGGATGCTGTTTCACTTTTAAGGCCGACTACCTATACTATTATAAAATTGTAAATTAGTTGTGTCTGCACATTGGAGATATTTAAAAAAAACTTGGGTTATGTTAAATGAAGGATTCTGAACACAATAACATTTTTTGTTAAGAAGAACCGGAGATATGACCAAGAACGATAACCGACCTCCGCGCAGGCGGAGTCGCGGGCATCAGCTAGTAGCCTATATATGAAAATCCAGGGCTCCTGGTCATGATCCTATTAATTTCTATTAAATCATAATGATTACGATTACAACGTAATGTTTAAGATATATGTATGTATGAGAGTTCATTAATTTATGATTCATCATCATCACTTATTAACATTGGAAACAAGATATCAATAGATTAAGATGATTACGATTTACAATCGAGAGCTTGTAGGTTTGAGCACTATGCAGTAAGTACAGTAACGATGCGTAACCACTTCTAACAAAAGTATTTCACTTAGTTTTTGAAAGAGAATATTAATTTAATAATGAATGACCTAAGCTGCTAGTGTAATGAAATCTTGAAATTTTAATTGTTTCCTCATGTTTATCAATCCGAGTTTCTATTAATAAGTACATTAATCTTTAAAAAAATCTAAAATTATTCGAACACGTCGAAAATATTACATTAATAAAAGCAGCAAAATTGTTTTTTTGCGCCGATGCTGCGGTCATAATCCTGTGATTATGACCGCCTGTCTATTATGTTTGGCGAGGTGAGTAGTGGTTTGAGGCGTTAAACATTGACCCAGAGCGAGATATTTTTTCCAATTAGCATTGTTACATAGCAATGATGCGTGATACGTGCCGTTGAATGTTTCTCGAGGCGGTAAAATTTACATGAGTTAAGTAGGTCTGTGGAGCATCGCCGCAGGCTGCGCCGTGCGATTCGCGCGATGGCAGACTCCGTCAGTACCCGTTACTCATTGGGACACACTGACCCCGATTTGCTCATGCGGATCCATTATTTAAACGCCTCCATCTATAATCCTTCTTGTGTATCTTTGCTTTCTCATTTCGTTTTGACGCGAAGCCTAAGACAAACATACGTAGTCAGTAACTTGCTACTTTTTGCGGTTGATTTACAATGTTGTGCGAGCGTTTAGACCAGACCTTTTCAAAGAACTCTTTCTTAAATGGAACAATGCTTCGCTCGGAAACATCGGTGCGATATGTGGACTAAAAGAAGCAGTATATTTACATTCGAATGCATTTTTGTTTGTGTAACAAACAATGGCATTAGCGATGTGGCTGCGAGTGTCAATGGCCTGGCTAGTGGCCTGAACGCACCCAAAAACTGTCATGTCAAAACGCGGATTTATTTATGTAGAATATGCGTTGAGGGTAAGATTATTCCTAAAAAGAATTGAATATTTCAAACAATGATGCCACTAATATTATAAATGTGAAAGTATGTGAAGATGTTTGGATGTTTGATTGTTTGTTACTCAATCACGCTCTAACGGCTAAACGGATCTGGCTGAAATTCGGTACAGGCATGGATTATAGTTTGGGTTGCGGGAACGGGATCAGAATTCTAATCGGGCGATGCCGCGGTCAGCAGCTGGTCATCTATAAATATTTATTCCTTAATTGCTTTAAAAGTAGAAACGGAAAGTCAAATTTCGGTAGTTCAAAATCGGAATGTACCTTTTTTTTTTTTGTGCGGAAATCCCTTCGGATACCCCCCCGCCGGGCAGCGGGGGCGGTTATGTCGGGCTTGAATCGACTAAAGCCGCACGCCGTCTCGGGTCTACAGACGCCGGGGTGTAAGGTTACCCAGTCGCAGTGTCCCCTCTGATAACAGCAGAGGGGTACCTGGAGCGACCACTCCCCCCGCTGGCCTTGCAGGCCCGCCATACCCCGACCCCCTCGTGCAATGGGGTCAGCTGGCCCTGAAAAGGGCCGGTTGGTCAGACTCTTGGCCGTTTACGTTGACGCCAGCTACTCCAGAGGAGCAATCAATGATGCGTCATCGCCCACGTTGCCCAGGGTGCACCAAACTTGGAGGTGATCCAACCAGTCGCACCCCAATCGGAATGTACCTATCTTATTACGAACAGTTTAACTGGTGTAGTGGTTTAAGTGGTGACCTCGCAACATGGGACATTAATCAATTTACAGATCAACTATCTGTTGAAGTCTAAGTCCCAAGAGGAATATCCCAAAAAAGGACTAATTACATCATGTATTATCTTATCGTAAGTTACTGGCTGAATTGACACTAAACCTCTATGATTTAGATTACGTAATTCTATTGTTGTATGCCTACAAACCTAATAAGTTTGACGTCATCAGCGGATTTCTTATACGACCTCCTAGGGTTAATTTTTACTCGAAATTCGAAAGCACCACGCAATAACATTTCGATCGAAACAATAATCGACCCAGGACCTTATGATCATGGTGATCGAGCCTGTACCATTCGATTCCTAAGGCAATCATTGAACCTCAGCAACAAATAACGGATAGAGGTAGGGAGGTCAATCACACATTCTTGATGATATCTACGCATGTTTGATTTGCTTAACAAACAGAAGAAATTTTTAAATATTATTTAGTATTCTCGTGGCGTTGGACGGACAATAGTCAACATGGGCTTTTGGGGGTAATGACTGGAAGGATTTACAGCCATATTGTTGAATATTTCCCGGCGTGAGAGGTAACAAAGAGCGATGGCGACTGCGTCGTGCGTTATGCTTGCCGGAGATATATGCGCTCACGCATTGTCATGCCGTGCACGCACTCGCCACTGCCACTGCCAATGCTCAAGGTCGCCATACCTCAGGCTCTCATCCCAACTGCTTTGAATGCATCCCTTTGTTAATATTATAACATCGTAAATATCGTAATGCATAGTAGACATTTACAGGATCAAATTACTGTACAATAGTGTTGCGAACTCAATATTATTAGCACCCTTTTTAACTCGAATTCGCTTGGTTTCTTCAATAATGACTTATTAGTGAAGTAACCAAGGTTGGTTACCTCAATAATAAGTTACTATAGATTAACGGCTTTTATTCACCTGCAGTTTAGGACTTATTCGAAGTCCTTGTTTATATAGATGTCTGAGGTTTAACCGATTTCAAATAAGTGGGGCTCTTTTTTTAAATTTATTGGTTGCGGCTCCATACTTTATTGGCATTTGTAAAACCATGTATTCTAATTTGATAAGTGGAAAAAGTGATCTGGCTTATCTTGTCGTAGCTCTACTTGTCGCAATGTGAACAATGCACAATATGTAAATATGTTGACCTTTGAAAAAGAATACTATTAATCTATCTTTTTTAACAACTGATTAATTCAATCTGGATAAGAAAATAGCCCGTATAAGCATTTGAAAGGCGTTTCATGTAATCAAACAATAAACAATGGTATAACCTTGTGATGATGTGAGATAATTTTACGTTTGTCAATACTTTGTTACAGATAACGAAGGTTCAGCCAGCAAATTAACAGCTTAATGGGAGACGTGGAGAGTTAACATCAGACTCTCTACTCCCAAAACACATTTTTACTTTAATAACTACAAAATTACAAAATTAAATTATGAAAAAGAAATTATTATAACCCAGCTTAGTGGTTAATATGGTATATGGTTCGTATATGTCGAATCCGACATAACTACCCCCGCTGGCCGGTGGAAGGGAAAGGAGATCAGAGGAGATTTCCGCACGCAAAAAAAAAAACAGGTGGCTCGTATATGAACGCATAATTGTAACGGAATTATAAATTACAATTAATCAAATCAGATATTTTACCTTATGAAACTTTGCACTTAATTAGGTATAAATAATAATAAGTTGTAAGTAGATTGTAATACCTTACACTACCATAAATATGGTTAATAGTACCCTTTTACCATGGCCAAATTTATAATTATGTATGCGTCCTTTTAGTTAAGCCTTCTAGTTCTGAAAATCGATGCATAAACCTACCCTTTTAAAACACATTAAGATTGGTTTTATTATCCTTACCTACATACCGTATAGCCCGTAACGGCTAGCGAAGAAAATGTATAAAGAAATCCATTTCGATGACTATTACAATATAAACAAGAGTACGATTCCATAATCTCTGTTATCAGTCGAACGAAGTTAATTACACATAATTAATGCAACTCCCTGTTTATTCAACAAAAATAACATTTTTGCACCGTAGCTAAATGCACCAACTAAAATGTAGCTAGACATCTTTCGTCTGAGAACAGAGGCCTACTCCTAATTTGGGTACGGCAGGCTGAAGGTGACGTGTACTTTCAGATGTACTTAGCGCAGTACGGGTACCTGAGTCCCTCTGTAAGAAATCCTTCAAGTGGCCACATTATGGATGAAAGCTCGTGGCGACGAGCGATTGCTGAGTTTCAAGGCTTTGCAGGACTGAACGCGACAGGTAAGTTTATCTTTACATAACATCACATTATTTCGACGGTCTAAAAAAGAACTTATATAATTGATACACAATACAAAAGAAAATCGCTTCTGTAACTTCGACTGGTACCACCACTGAGAAATTAAATTCCTATGAACCATCGATTTTACATAGGATCTTTTAACTTTCAGTGGACTATTTAATATCAGCTGAAAGCCTTGAAAAACAAATGTATATAGTTCTTTATTGACCTATACGCTATAGATACATACAAAGCCGCGTATGCTAACCAAAAATATATAAATAATATTAATGATAATTTACTTTATGACGCTCGTAGGAGTTTATTTAGTTACGTCCTTTGTCAATAATGCCACAAATAACTCAGTTCTGTAAATGTTATACGAAGGTTCCACCGTCCTCAAATATTCACGGGCTATTTAACTTTGATTAAAAGACAATCAATTGTGATCGGTGAAAACTGAAATAAATTTCCTTTGTCCGTAACAAACAATTGTTTACGCAAGTTGAGGTAAAGAACCCAACTTTGATTCAATTAAATAAAAACAGTACTTGCGTTACGTCTGAAATGGAAAAATCAATAGCCCGAAAGAAAGGTTTTTTTTTGGTAAAAAGATAATTATCAAAATGCTAGTAAATGAAAAGTCAAACAGTATTGTTGATGATATTGAACCACAGCAAATTATTACATAAAGTTAAAAGAATATAGTATTTTGTTCCTTGTTCACTAGCTGTTGTTCCCCGCTCTCATTCTATCAAGGAAGTGCTGTGCCAATACCGTATATTTCCTGTACCATCTAGCAAAGACAAGAACTACTTCACAATATCTGATCGTGCATCGCGATATGATAATTCCCACGATGACAAAACTTTAGGTACCTAAAACGTCCCAATATTTAAGTTAGAAAGCACAATGTATTTTTGTGCCTCCTACTTGAGTTGCACTAATCTTCAGTTCGCTAGAAACTAGGGTGAACAGATCAGTATTTTGACTATTACTGTCTCTATATCTACTATACGTGGTTCTACTTACAAATATCGTAGTATTTAGTGATCAAGGATTTTTTGTATTACATAAGCTGACATAATTAATGTGCTCCTAGTCCGGAACAACCCGTCCTTGTAAAACGGTAATAGAATCGTACCTACTGCAAGGGTGTTCTTTAAATTTTCTAACAGAAATTTTCGCGAACCTGTATTGAACTTCATTGATCGATATTACAAAAGGAACAAAATTTACAAAAATATATTGGTATGAGTTTCTAAATTGCTTACCAGACGTACTTAATTGGTTCAAGATTTTATTTTTCTTATTTTGTGTTATCTTTGTTTCTAAACCTTTTTCCCAAAGTTTCGGTTCCTCCTCATGATGATGGTCATGATAAATCCGTTAAAATTAGTTTTGTTTTAATGAGAATACTAATCGTGGGTGTGTGATACACCTCTGTCTACCCCTTCGGGGATACAGGCGTGAAGTTATGTTATGTTATGTTATATTAGAATACTAAATACGACAGCATTTGCTAATAATACATTTTCTGTTTTCGTATATTTCTATTTCGTGTATTAAAACATGTTTTCAGTTCTCTACAGAACTTTTGTAGAAATGGTTTTACTGATACATTTGTTTATTTTTAGCTTTGAATCTATGTCAAAACATAAATTAATATCAAGTCAATTCTAAAGTCAAACCATTTCATGCTAGTCAAATCAAAACAATTTCAAAATAAAAGGTTTTATCATTTTAACTTTAACCCCTAAACTAGCTCATTATCTGACAGGCGGTTGTTAGCCTTTGTTTATAGGCGGTCATCGAATAGCCTTGGTCCGTCCTCATAACAGTTATTACCATCACATACGTCCAAGCAATTTAAAAGTCTGTACGATCTCAACCGAGTATTTAAAACGCTAGAATTATGTGGGACTCCAACCGTGTTCGTTCACGTACGTGCCTTGACACGAGAAGTAGTTTATTGGTCTTGACTATGACTGAAGGCAGTGTTATTATGTAAGCAAATAACGCACAGGCGGCACATAAATACATAATTCATTATCGGTCAGTGCACGACTTCCAACGAACTGTCGTCGAGTTTACGTTACGTTTCGCCTTTTAGGTTTAAACATTAACAGCGAGTTTTAGACAGAAATAAGATTAAATCAACTGGCTTTGTCATTTCAAAGAAAGGTTGAATGAGATTACAACAGAATAAATCTCATGAAGAAAAAATCTGCTTACATTATAAGCACGCGTCATCTATAATTCCTCTTCCTGCCACACTAATATTGAGAATGAAGTTTTCCTTATGATATACATTTAACTGCTTACATTGTTATTCCCCATATCAATGAAAATGTAAATCGAAGTCACACGTGAATTCCTAGTTGTCAACTGATGATCGGCGGTCACCATCGGCCATAGTTCCTTATTATTTAACGTTTTCCGCATGCGGTTTTGGTCAATGTGTTAGTGTAATGACTTCCTCATCATTGATTGTCACAAAAACTATGTTTGTCCTTTGACATGCAGAAGCGCTTGACGTTGTAAACGATGATATAATCAGAAGTGCTCTGACGCACGCAGCTTGTTTTAGTGATACCTACTAACTATTTATTGTATATTTGTCTGAATTCCTTGAAGAGCTCCTTAGTAAATATACTCCTCATTTATGTTAACAGGTGAATTAGATGAAGAAACAACAAAAATGATGTCTTTGCCAAGGTGTGGTGTGCGAGATAAAGTAGGTTTTGGAGAAAGCCGTGCCAAGAGATACGCGTTGCAGGGTGAGTACCATACCTAATTTGTTTTCTGACGTAATTATATAGTGACAATATGCACAATTTGTC
The DNA here is from genome assembly GCA_946251805.1 of Cybosia mesomella. Taxonomy (NCBI): domain Eukaryota; kingdom Metazoa; phylum Arthropoda; class Insecta; order Lepidoptera; family Erebidae; genus Cybosia; species Cybosia mesomella. The sequence goes on along the minus strand of OX276390.1, from coordinate 17,428,010 downwards.
TAGTTAAATCTATGTTTAACTAGACAAATTGTGCATATGTTTCCACTATCTGTTACAGGTTCGATCAGCACATAAGAAATATTATTGTTGTATAATTTTTTTAGACTATTTAACTTTAACTTTAACTATGAAGTAAGTACTGTTTATAAGTATAAATATGTTTACCCAGGCTCGAGATGGCGTGTAAAAAACCTTACGTACAAGATCTCAAAGTACCCATCAAGACTAAACCGTGCTGAGGTGGATACCGAACTTGCCAAAGCCTTCGCTGTGTGGTCCGATTACACTGATCTTACGTTCACTCAGAAGAGATCCGGACAAGTCCACATTGAAATCAGGTAAGCCTTCATCAAACTGTACAAGCCAAATTTCTTCTTCATGACATCTACTATCTAGGTGATTTGTTCATGATACATCACATGAATAGTATATGTCTGGACACGATCGACTTGTTTCGGTTTTGTAGAGCGGTCTCTTTATCACACAAACTGTCTTTATTTTATAGACCCACAAGGTTTTTAACTACTGTAGAAAGGGGTCAAACTGTCAGTTTACAGTGTACAAATAGAAAGAACGCTCCACAGATCGAAGTAAAGCGATCCTAATCGGACACTGTACTAAGATACCATGATATCATTCATTCATGGAAAAATAGCAAATCCTTGCATGAAATAGTAATTTATATTATTTTAATACTAAGTAACTGCAACTGCCTTTGCAAAACAGAAGTGTCTATATTGACTAGATACGTAATCTAATATTATCAGATTGTATCCATTTAAAAGTACAAAATAGTGATTCGCGTAAAACGAATTCAAATCTCGAATCATTAAAATTGTAACTTGTATTTCGAGATCGGTCAAATTGTTTACGGTAAACGTTTAGATTAGTACGCAATGATGTCAATGCAGTATTGTGTGTAGGGTTATTTGAATCAGTAATAATATGTTTTTCATCACAATCCATGGGTAATCTTTGTTGCGCAACGTTGAATGATTGTCATTGAGCGACTCGTAAAGCATGTAACTACTTATACCTACTGTAAAACATGCGTGAATGATAAAATATTTCATGATTCACGCAATTTACGTAATTTTACATTTGCGAAATATGTGTAATACACCTCTGCCTACCCTTTCGGGTATACAGGCGTGAAGTTATGTTATGTTATGTTAAATATTTCTCAAATATTATCCGATGATTTCATCGACTTTACCGAGACCCCAAAAAAAAACCGGAGCAAAAAGGTTTTATGCAAATCTAGATCACTAACTTAGATATTAATAATAGCTTACGTAATAGATTTAAGTGCAAGTTATTGACAAATTTGGATTGTAATTTTCAAAGAATGCAATCAATGAATGAAGTATTTAAATTGCACTGTAGATACAAACGGATAATAAATTTGAAGAACCTCCTCTTCGTGTAATAAATTCATACACTGACATATAAATAACATCACTGTGCAGTCATAACAATCAATATTGTTACGATAACCAATCCTAGTATTAGAGATAATTTCGACGTCGCAAAGACCCTCCGAAAATTATTCAATGTCGTGGTATAGGTAGAGGCCCAAGTCGGCAATGACTAAGTTGACCATGAGCTTCCCTGTGGACATACGATAAGACGTTATTGAAGTAATGTTTCACAAAGTGCATCAATGGTACAAGGTTAAAAAAAAAGAAAAAACGGAAACGCCGTCTATAAAAAAATGCCATAAAACAAAGAGAAAAAAGATTAGCCTTCGTCAAGAATTTTGAAATGAATCTTCAGGAAACGTTTGTATCTGAATGTTACCTTCAAAATTAGTAATTTCTCAAAGAACTCCTTTGAAAAATGTCTAATGTTGAAGGTAAATAATAATTTTATTACTACTTGAGAGAATTCATATTTATTCAAAGTTTTTTTTAAGTGAAAACTTCTTTAGGCGCGTTTAACGCTTTTGTGTTTAAAAAAATCACGGAACTCGCGTCATCGTCACCGAAGACTTTCCATATTTTCATAACAACGCCATCTTTTTTGTAGCTGATGAATTCATTTGAACCCTTACTAAAATTATTTTAGTATGACCTTAATGAAGTTTCGAACTGATGTATAATGAACACCATAGATGGCTCTGTATATATTTCCTTTGTGCTTTCACTTAGGTTGCCACTCCCGGAGTACACTTTTTTTAGGTCTGTTATAATAATAATACTTCATGTATATAATTAAAATTTTAGGTTTGAAAAAGGAGAGCACGGAGACGGTGATCCATTTGACGGCCCCGGAGGTACCCTTGCCCATGCTTATTTCCCAGTGAGTATACATTTTCATATTTTCAGGTTTCACCAAGATATAAAATTTCCGTGAATGGGACATCACAGATAGCTACACCATGAAAAAAATTTTTGATTACACATCTGTAAATTCCTAAGGGCTCGTCGCTAGTTGATAACCGTGTAGGTTAGAACATTGCAAGGTTAAATAATACTGGTCAGGTCGGTCCTAGGGTGGTTGACCATTCTTAACACATTGAGACCCCTCCGTGCCCCAGAGAGCACGTTAAGCCGTCGTCGGTCCCGGTTGCCATATGAACATCTATGACATTTGTGATGGGTAGTTAGAGCCCTAAGAAGCACAAAAACCTGGTCTAACTACTAAACTAGAATATCGTCATTGGATTGTGGAGGTCAGATGGCTTCACGTAGAAAAATCGTGATTAATGCCTTATTAGTGGGTTAAGCCTGGATTGTCAGATCCGTCAGGCTCGAAACCAGGTTTCTCATTTAACTGATATTTTCCTACACGTTATCTATACGTTGGTAATGCATAAGCTAGACACCAGAGCAACTATGAAGTACTTACTTCACATAATGGTGTGTCGAATAAAAGTAACGGATGTAACATGTGGGCACCAACAGTGAAAGTTATTTGTATTACTAACGTGATAATTGAGCGTTTTGTTAAGCGAAACGAATTATTAATATTCCGTTTAGGACATTTTACCTGTAATTCTAATAGCTCTATTATATACATGAAACTTGTTTAGATAGCATACCTAAAATATAAAAACATAGAAATCAAATATTGAAGTGAACTATTGGCACTGATAGTGGTCAGTAAAAAAGACAAAACGACTGCGACCTACACAAATTGAAATTAAAGTGTCACATAAAAAAAATTGTGTCTGTCTATCTGTCCATCGGTCTGTTAGATTTGAAATGGCTGGGTTGATTTTGACGAGACTTTCACTGGTAGATAGTTGATAATAAGGCGTAACTTAGGTAAAATTTATTGTCCAATTTATTTTAAAATCAAAAAACGTTGAAACCCAGATCAACGCGGACGAAGTCAGCACACCTAGTCATTAATAAAACTAATAACAGTATAAAAGAATTCACGCGGTACGGTTTATAATGGTATATTTGTGTCGTGTTACCATCTCACTCCGTCCACTGCGTCAGCGTAGCTTAAGATTGTCTAGTTAAATAAAATTCTTAGATAGTCGGTGTGAATTATCTCGTGGCTTACTGACAAACTTAGAATAACGTGAATTTAAATTAAACGTGTAAACATAAGATAATTTTTATTACTTCCAGACATCATTATAGGCACACATAAGCGCTAAGAATAATCAGATATATTTACCTTGGCGTGCTATGGTCCCCACCAAGATCTTTGAGACCCAAGTCAGCCTCACCTATTAGTCGGTACATCTGCTGATTAACAGACGAGGCTCTGGCGCAGATTTTCCTCGCCGTGTTAGCGAGTCAGACGGTAGCTGCATCCGCAAAGCCAGGATAAACAATATCAAGAAAAAGAGTTTGAGAATGGACCCTGGGCTTTAAAGTACAAACTTTGGATTCAATTTCGTTTTTTTTTTGCATTTGGAAGCCCCACGGGCTCCACCACGTTTGTGCCAACGATGAGATAGGTATGTCGGAATCGAACCGACTAAAACCATACGGTGTCTCCCAAGTGTTCATTGCCGAACATTCATGACAATGTTGCTAATAAAAGTTCTACAGTGTTTTAAAAGAACACCTTTGCAACGGCCCCAAAACGCATTTTCAAATCCACTGATGGTGCTGAGACATTGAAAACGAATCACGATGATTATGTAGCTAGAACTGTGTACGTGCACAGGACAAAGGTTTAACAACAATATAACGATTGTATTATTGATTCATCGGTAATGATGCTTGTTTTCCTTAATCTCGAGTTTTTTGCACACAGGTGTACGGAGGCGACGCTCACTTTGATGACGCTGAGATGTGGTCCATTAACTCGAGAAGAGGCACCAATCTGTTCCAGGTAATAATGTGAAAGTACTACCGTTTAATAGTTCTATATCTGCTAATCTGTATACTTATTTAAGTACAAAACCCGTCGGGTTTAGTGGATATGTTTTCTTTCTTTCTTCATAAATATTATGAAACCTCAAGAAAAGTTATATTTTGATTTTTATTTCAACAATAAATTTAAAAATTGTTATATATGATTTTAGATTGACATGGTCATTTACATTAAAATTAGAATTATAAACGGGATATTTACCATGTTTAGTATCTTTTTCGATACTAAACATGGTAAATATCCCGTTTATAATTCTAATTTTAATTAAAAATTGCTGTTAGTATAACATATTTTATAGTTTGTTAGTAGCATAGAATTTCCTTCATACGTTCGTTTCGCAGTTATCTTTAAATTTCATAAGTTAGAAGTTAGAAGAAATTAGGTGAAAGTTAAGTGCTATGATTAAAGCTACCTGTAAAATTATTTATACATAATTATTTGTATATGGAGCAAAAAGAAAAAATAAATTATAAATTTAAAACAAAATTCCGACTATTCAAAACACGATATTTACTAACCCGAATGTCATAAATATATTTTTTTATTTTTTTACCGCTCTAATTACGAATCTAATGATATTAAAAACCTTTTTTTATTCGGGTCACATGTTTACTGTTGCTAAGTACATATTACATAATATTTAGTTATAGTTAGCGATTATACAATAAATAAAATGTTTAAATAAAGAATGATAATGTTTTAAACTCCTTCAATTTACTAAATATTATATATTTAATACAATTTAGTCTACATTTATGTATAAAAAACAATCACAACTAATCCACAGGTGGCAGCTCATGAATTTGGTCACTCACTGGGTTTGTCTCACAGTGATGTTCGTTCTGCTCTCATGGCTCCTTTCTACAGAGGTTACGACCCAGCGTTCCAGCTTGACCAGGATGATGTACAGGGTATACAGGTCAGTGTCTCATTTAAAATATTTTTTAAGACGCTAATAGGTTCAAGTTACTAATAAACGAGGTGAAAAGTCTATAACGAATGTGGTTGAACTTAAAAATTCTTTAACACCGGGTATTGGGTTTTTCTATAAATATTAGTAGAGCAGCTAAGATAAATTGCTTGTGTTAGGACTGGGTTCATGTCGGTAGTGTAATGACCTGGATTCAAACCCGCGACCTATCGATCGTAAGGCCGACTCTTCAACTACTAAGCTACCGATGCTTCTCTGGGTTACTAGAGCTTTTCAAGAACTGTTTTGATAACTAGATTGTTTAGTCTGAGGTTAATAATTAATTTTAATCTTAGTATAGCAACAGCTCAAAAGCTATATAATTTCAGATTATTTTGAAAAACTAGACTTTCTTGGGAAATTTTCACAACTCACTGATTCTAAACAATATGCCTGTCACTTTTCAGGCTCTCTACGGTCACAAAACGCAAACCGACATTGGCGGTTCCGTCCCAGTACCTTCAGTCCCACGTACCACGACGCAGCAGCCCTCGGCCGAAGACCCCGCGCTTTGTGCCGATCCCAAGTTTGACACCATATTTAATTCGGCTGATGGAGGCACTTTTGTATTCAAGGGTACATACTAAATTATTTAATTATAATTGAATTAAAAAATTAACTTCATTAGTGTGTACTAATACAAGTGCAACGACAGTAATTCAAAAGTAGAAATTGAAATCTTTTGATTAGGGCCGGGTTAAGATAAATTAATACATCTTTTATCACATTTATGTCGCTAAAAGAAAACTTTAGCAATCGCAATTTTAAATATTTGGTTGACCGACTTATGCTCGGTTTTCGACGTTTTCGAATAATGAAACCTATCTAGATCGATTTATCGCCCCCGGAAACTCCCAAATTTCATGAAAATCGTTGGAGACGTTTCCGAGATTTAGATTATACATAATACCAGCGGCGGCTCCGCCCGCGCGGAGTTCGGTTATCGTTCTATGTTCACCTCTCCGGTTCTACTTAACCAATTGCAATTGCAAATAATCTAATAATGTTTCATGGAGCACCTTTTTATTTAGCCCACCCGCAAGAATGTTGCCTTAAAAACCTATTTTCAATTTATTCTATCAATTTTAGGAGAACACTACTGGAGACTAACTGAAGATGGTGTCGCGTCTGGCTACCCCCGCTTAATTTCCCGCGCCTGGCCCGGCCTACCTGGTAACATCGATGCTGCTTTCACCTATAAGAATGGCAAAACATATTTCTTCAAAGGATCCAAGTACTGGAGATACAATGGGCAGAAAGTTGACGGAGATTATCCTAAGGCTATAAGTGAAGGTGAGATACACTACCTCTGCTACCTGAAGAATATTGTAAAAAAAGTAAATAAAGCAACTAAAGAGCAAGAAATGTCCTTCTCTTAGCGATATTGCTAACAAGCCTGTATTAGCCTTGAATTTGCAAAATTCAATTCATTAGATTTTTTATAATACAATTTAAACAATTATTGAAAATTTTGATATCAAAAGCGAAATATTAAATTTGTTTTAACTTATTATTTCTTTAGGTTTCACTGGAATCCCTGACAATCTTGATGCTGCTCTGGTATGGTCTGGTAACGGCAAGATTTACTTCTACAAGGGGTCCAAATTCTGGCGATTCGACCCGGCTCAGAGGCCCCCAGTCAAGTCAACATACCCTAAGCCTCTATCAAACTGGGAAAATGTTCCTGACAACATTGATGCAGCCCTTCAATACACCAATGGTTATACGTACTTTTTCAAGGGTGGCTCATACTGGCGGTTTAATGATAGAACTTTTGCTGTAAGTAGATGGTCAAAAATATCACAATTTTTATTGTTTGATTTCGTACTTGTTTTCGGAACTCAAACCAACCTCACTAGATTGGTGGCTGGTATCCGTGCCAATCAGCGGACGAGGGCATAGCGCAGCCTTCCTTCTCAGTTGGGAGATCAGATAGCAGTTGAAAAAATAATGGAAACCGGATTTCGGGCTCTTAGGGGAAATCCTCGGATGTAACCGGGATTATCGCTAAGATAATTATGATAACATTGATATATGTATAACTACAATAGAATGGTGCATAACGTATGCCTTGCAGCTAGTGGCTATCGTAGAACACAAAAGCATATGGTGGGAGCTTGAAGGACAAATATGGTACCCTTGCTTCCTTGAGGTTCAGGAATTCTAGAGATTCCACTCATTATAAGAAAGAAAAAAACAGTGAAGCAAAAGAAAAACTTTAACTGGGAGGTTGTGAACGTTCTTACGTTACGAGTTTGCGGTTTTGATTCAGTAACTCTATAATATATGAAAACGAATTGATATTTTTCCAGGTGGACAATGATAACCCAGCTTTCCCTCGGTCCACGGCGTTCTGGTGGCTCGGTTGCAGTAGCGCACCACGCGGTACCGTCGGAGGTAATGCGCGATTATCAAACGCGCCGCCTTCCTCTGATGACGACGTGGGCGATATTCTGTTTGATGCAGGTAGGATGGGGGCCTGGAAGACGCCTCGACCGAGACTTCATGACGACAATGACTTTATTAAATGAATACAATTTGAAAATTACATAAGGAAAAGAAAATTGTAGCCTAAATTCCTCGAAAACCATTCGACGAGAGTTACTGACTCTAGCTCTAAATGAGCTACAATACCTTAGCTCTATTTTTTTAGAAGCCCTTCTAAATTGATAAATCTAACGATCTTAGTAAAAACCAATAATGACTATGAACGATTTTAGCCTATATATTTTGACTTCAAATTTTTTTTCAAAGACTTAAGAACGTAATCCAGTTTATTAAGTAAGAGATTATACAAAATGAGATTTAGTATTTTGAAACCACTGAACTGATTTTTTCTTTTGACGATAGAAATTAGACGATTTTAGGCTGTAACACTCTGAAATTTAAAAGAAGGGACTTTCACCAGTCGTCGTTTCCACTGTAACAAATTAGCTGTTGTGTCTATGTGAATGTCTATATCTGTTAGTTATTTATCATATATCCTGCTCATTAATCTATTAAGTGTTGTACAACCAATCGAATTGTAATACCTTATCTTGATTATGATTTTAACATATCGTTCTTCCTTCTTTCTCGTCATCATCCGTAAACAAATAATTAATATAAATTTCTACCATAAGCTAACAACGACTTACTAACAGAATTTCAGCTTTCGTTATGACTAATATGAAAAAAATCGCAACTAACACTGGTGCAGCGGTCGCTAATATTGACTCAGTTTAGCTTATAACAAAATATAGCTTTATAACAAATACTAGAAGATTAATTGTTCCATGCTGATTATTTGACGCTTATGGTGAATGTGCAGTGGCAGACGGTGGCTGGTCCCTGCGACCTGACGACTTCGCGGCTTCTGGGCGCCTCCAACCTACCTGCCGTTGTTCGGATCCGTGATAAACTTAATAAAGAAAGAAAAAATATTTTATTGATAACTGTTGAAGATGTAAAAAAATATATTGAAGTTTGTTGCGGGTTTTCACAACGACAAACAAGTTTGCAATGTCTTTGATGAAAGCAATAACTAGTCTCACCTTGCAATGCTGGCACAAGCACAAAGTCAATAAATTTTATGCTCAATTTTATTATTTATTATTGGTCACAATATTTGCAGAATCGACTATTCATAACGTATTTTAATAAAAAATACGTAATTAAGTGCGAATATTTCCGTGAGACTTATCGTAGTACGTAATATCGTAGTCGATTTAGCAAATATGTTCAAAAGTTTTGTTGATTATTCACTTTGTGTATTAAATATCAGCACCTAGTTATATTTGTGTTTTTCACTATTTTGTTATTGACACAAGAACAAACAGTCACCGTGTTATAAACTTATTAAAAACGGTGGCTGGGCGTGTCCACGTCTCGATGTGTGTGTGTGTGTTTTGATTCTAGGTGTAAAATCATCCGTTCCGCGATCATTCTTCTGGTTCAGGAAATAGCCACGGTGAAGTGTTCCTGAACATTGTATATAGATTACATAAAGAACAAAGACTCAATTAGTTACATACAATTTAAGCGAATACCAGTGAGATTATAGAACATAAGCGGTGATTTTAGTACCAGCGAGCTTGTCACGCGCTGCCTGTACGTCCTTTTCATTTCACGTTAGCATGTTTACTGCATATTAGTTAGATTTACTTGCAATTGTGGTGATTGGATCACGCCTGCTTGTGCTAGATTTGTACCGATATCTTATGTACGAAATACAATGCTTTGCTTACTTCTGCTTTTACAAGGTGAATGCGTAAACAATCTCAATCTAAGTTTAGCATGCGATTAGTTGACTCTCAATCATAACTCATTTAAAACATTTTTATCAATATTTCCGACTTATTCTGGCTATGGATAGCCTTCGAACTAAATAGTTAGTAGATAATTAGCATCAGTTTTAGCATATCTTACTATTAGGGTATTATGATCATTGAATTTATTTTGCGATCCATCGGTTTTTCAGGGTTATCGAAGCATAAGATAAATGTAATCGTGTTGAAAATTTAATGATTGCAGCCCTCATCCTAAGACTAACTGAAGATGAGTACTAGTGTAAGATAAACCTTACACCAATGAATTACTTAACAGCACATTTTTAAAGAGTTTCTGAATTGTCACGTATATGCAATTAATGACATTATTTTACACTGTTTGGACTGATAAAGTACATAATAACTTCGTAAACTAAACACTTTCTTGTTCACATGCATAATATATTTGGTGATATATGAACTATATAGGTCGTAGATGGGGTAGGGTCGTACATGCGTGTTTTTGTAACTAACCAAGCGTGACGCATGAATTTGACTTCATATAATCCCAAATAAATGTTAACAAAGTAGTAAACATTTTGACCTGTAATGATACAAATTAAGTAATATATACGTATTTAATATTAACTTCAAATTATTAGTAGGCACAATGCATGAGTAAATATGCGAAGTAGAAATTAAAGAAATTGTATATATTTTGAGTGTGGTACTTAGGGGTATCGGTTACGGTAAATTAAAGTAATCTTGCTAAAGGCAAGTTGATGTTTCAGTGATCAGCGTTCAATCTGAAGGGGCTAGACTGTAATATGAGGTTCACACGTGGCCCCGATCCGCTTCATATTTTAGGAGGGCATAACGTCCTCCGCCGCGACACCACTCATCCGCATCTGTAGGTTTTTTTTTAATTTCATTTTGATTTTTCACTTATAACTCCATTATCTCAATACATTTGTATAAAAATAGATTTTCGGTGTTGTTATTACCATATAATGCAGTTCAATCATTTTTATGTTTTAATATTTATGTTCAATGTCTTGCACTAGTCTATGTAATCAGTCACTATGCAAAACGTTGGTGACTCACAATATTGCACAGTGGTACATGAGTACTTAGAGCAAACCTACGTGAGTTCGTCTATAACATTACTTTCCTATGTGTGCAGATGCGGGTTCTTCAGGTGATAGTAGCAGGCGAAACAGCGCGGGATTATCACGCTCTTCGCTGACGTCAATAGCAGCCATTTTAGCAGTTGTACTGGCGTTACTAGCCTAGCGCATCCAAGCGTTCCCGAGCGCTATCAAGCGCTTCTACTCGCCTTTGAGTGCTTTTGAGCGCTCCTTAGTGTCGAAAGCTCCGGACCTCATTCGGACCGCGTCACGGACTGTGATCTGTGTGTGTGCCTGTTCGCGTTCGGTATATTGTGTATAGCGAACGCTCAAATGTGATGACGAGTGCGCTTTTTTATACTATTGCGAGAACGATAATTTAATGCGAAGTCATAGTTTTTATACTTAATATAAATAGATGATGTAAGCTCGAGTGTGATATTGAAGTAAGCGATAATTTTTATATTAAAATATTTAAAGATATTTATTCTCTGGTTGTCATTTGAAAACCTTTGATTCTTCTTAATCATTACTATTAATGGGATTTTTTGTCGTTAGGTACAAGTTGGTACACAACAGTTTTACAAGAAAAGCAGAACCAAGCAGCTTAGTTGAAGGGGATACTGGGAATACTATAAATTTGTAAGCTAAGTTATTTGAAATTCTAAAAATATGTAACTTGTTAGCTACCCCATCTCTTTCCGTGAGTGTCATACAAGTCGACTAACGGATAGGACGGTTATCTATCCGACAGTAAACATATAGAACATATAGTCCATGAGTAAGTACCCGGTTGATGGCAATAGACCAACCATTAGGTGGGACTAAAAAACAGGATGGATTTAATTAGTTAACCATAGTTTGGGGAAATTTGTGTGTATCACTCATCTCTGCATAATTCTTCGAAGATATAGGATTGTGAGTTCATACGTGTTTATGTATCTGCGTATACTTTGAGTTGATGTGACACCTGCATACATAACATAACATAAACTCACGCCTACATCCCCGAAGGGGTAGGCAGAGGTGCTAGTACCCACATTTCGCCAGTTTATGTTTAGGTCCCAATGTAATAGGTGGCGAGCCTATTGCCATTAACCGGGCACTAATAAACCTGCGATAAATACACACATAACTTCAAAAATCATCGAAAAGTCATTGGTGTGTGCCATGGTAAAACCTGGGATCGAACCCGAGACCTCGTCTCAGCAGTCCTTTACCCATACCACTAGACTACCGCGGTATACCTGCATACAATATTTTTATTGGACAATGTTTGAGAAAATACATTTATTTGGACTATCAACTCTTCATTGAAGGTTATGTAGTCATAGTCATAGAGACTACATAAACCATAACCGAAGCCGTCTGCCAAATTCAGTAGAAAAACTATTGTTCGTCTACCGAATTCGGCAGACGGCTTCGGCGCGCTGTAAGCGAATCGGACAAAATTTTACTTACACAAAGGCTTAACAGCTTCAGCTAAGGACATCAACAACAAACTTGGCAAGGGGTAATAACTAACCTGTAATTATTAATTGGCGTATATCCACTGCCCTAGACGTAAAGTTAATTTACATTCTAAGAGTTTATTTAAAGAATATAGATTTGGAAAGAAATTTCAGATATATAAACTGAAACAGACCAGTGATGAAATTTAAATAGGGGTTTTTTGTGAAGAAATGATACTCACGTTTGTATTTTTAATCGGTTTATTTAACGTTTTTCTGGTTCTCCAATAATTCCTCTTAAGTTAGTAATTACAAGTTTATATGACAATATTTTTCGTTTTTATTCCATTTTCATAAACGTATTTTTTAATAAACATCTCCACAATTCATCATAACACGGTCGTGTGACCTACTGTCTCAATCGTTCTAACTCTTAGGAAAATGCAAATAATAATAAATTTCAAAATCTGTCTACGAATATTCGAACGTGATTAATCTTACTTCGAGTGTCGAACGATGTCTACGTGCGACGAAGGCGCGGCGCGCGACGTACTACGCGAAGGCTACGCAACCTACGGCGTAGACTCGTAGGCGTCGCCACACCCGTACCCTCGCCGCACACTAACACTTTATAATGATTTAGAAGGCATAACATAAGAATTATTATACGATCACTACTCGAGAAACACCTACGACACATCCTAGATCATATCAATATATCGAGCCCGCGTGCTGTAGCAGTGTTGGCCGGGCCGCGAATCGCCCGCACCCGTTCCCCGCTCACCTCCAATTCCCTTCCAACTCCGAGCCCAGGACGGCGCCCCGCGCTCCCGTCAACTTTATATCCTTGTTATCATTATGAGTTAACATTTTATTCTACGCTACCTCTCTCACTATGAATTAGGCATTTTAATGATATTATTTATAGAGATTAAAATTATGTTCAAAGCAGTCCTGTGGACAGATCGAGTATTTTTAAGTATAATCACTCTCCAACAGTGCAATCCTAACTACGTACTTTATCAAAACGATATTTAAAATAATACGTTTAACTTCAGGTGTGGTGCCTTTAAAGTCCTCATAATCATACATATATTTATATGATCTAGAACTCATTAGGAATTGATGGGACCGCTGTTGTACAGAATACGTAATAACATAATTCATACACGCAATCACACGTTCACTGGAAACGGTACAAAATGTACAGGGTGGTCTTACAGTGTAACTAAAGAGTACATCAGTTGTGGCTACAGCTCCGTTCCAGAGCCAACGTAACGCTATCAAATGAACACAAAACATTTACTTTAAAATGGAAATAACACTAATTACATACATTATATTTATACTAATTTATGAACAGACATCTAAACCAAACAAAAGAGTAGATAGACCGCAGGCATTTATAGTCTAACCATGGCATGGTGTGTACGAAACGTATAAGAATCCTTAATGTTATGGAATATTGTACAGTTAACACAGAGATTAGTGATAATTTAGTTCAGTACATGAGTTGGCACACACTTATTACATCGAACACTGGAAAGGCTGATCCCTATAGAATTGCATCTAATTTCTTTCCGAAATTGACATAGCAATGAATTGTAATTGCACTGTATTTACTGTAGCATAGAGTACCCTACTTCTAATTTGACGCGTCGAGAAGAAGAATGAAAGCCCGGCTAACATCAGTTTGCTCCGATTTTTTAGAGCATTTTCGCTATCGCACATCGGACTGGCAGTTTGGCACCTTTATAGAGTAGTTATGACCAATTGTGTTTATATCATATGGAAACTATAGCTTCGGTTTTAACTACTCTAAAGATATATTAAGCTGTAGACATGTACTGTGCGATAGAGATTACGCTCTACAAAACCGAAGCAATTCGATTTTACTTGGCCTCTCATTCCACCAGGATGGGTAAGTAGGACACCACTTCTCGACGACGTGACAAATCAAAAGTCAGCTACTGTTATTTCCTATTTACTGTGTCAAGTCTAAGCTAGTTCTTTAGAAGATGTGCGCTGTTGCTGTACGATATTGAATTTAAAAAGAGCACTACCTTTCAAGAAGTGTTGTGGCATAAAATAAGCTGTATCATTACTATAAGAGTTAACCGAATATTAACCATGTGTTGTTTTGAGTGTGCGACACATCACGGTAAATATCCCGTTAATTATAACAGTAATATTAGTGACCATGACTCATGTACCTATTGTATTTTAACTAATTATAGTCCTATACAATTTTAGTTTCATTGTATTGTAAAAATGACTTTGATTTATCTACCTACGTATTTGTGAATTAAAATAAAATTCATGATATAAAATAATAAAAAACGTCATTTTATTTTACTCAAAAATTTAGAATACGTGTATTCTAAAGAAAAACTTTCGGGGTTGAATCATTACTTACTTATGAACATTCGGATTAAAATAACGTACAAATTGTTAAACCTATTTAAGTTTAAGTTTGTCATCATCATAAGACCTTTGATACATTAATTGTGGCTTAATTTACTTAACGAGTCTCTATACTGTAAAATCGAAGGCCATATCGATTATCGATCTACTATTATTAACACGTTACGCACAATAACATGGATCCGATTGGGAAACAATCAATGATGTTATATTAAAAAGAGATAAATCCGACACTAGCACTTAAAAACGGCCAGTCGTAATTAGACGAACTCAATTTCCCACCCTACGTCAACGTAAGTACGAGTGCAAAAGGACATGCGCTTATCAGTGAGCGAACGAGAACAAAGTGTGACTTTTGTCAAACAAGGCGGTGTATTGAAGTAATATATCTACCTCATTTTAATATAAAATCAATAAACGCTATACAAAACATTCGACTACAGGGCAGGGTAAACACAATTAGTCAGCTATGATGCCGTAATATTCATCCAGCTGTCTGTCACATTATTATGACCAATGACTTGTATGTATATTGCTATACAATCTGTTCAGAACAATAAATGTGTCACGGTTCCGGGGGTGAGGCGGGAATGGGGGAGAGGTACGGAATGCAGAGACTAGATAAATGGGTTAATGAATTTAGATACTTATCACATAACAAAAAATTGCATATGCATAGCGCGCACCTTTTTGTAATGTCATCTGTATGACAGGCACCAAAAGTTGGCAAAAGTTGATAGTAGGTTGATGGCATTTGCGATACTAGATTCTTATCGTAAATAGTCTAGTACTATACACAGAAGTCATTGGTTATGACAAATATTTTATATGTCGTTGGCATTAGTTATCTGTATTTAAAAAAGCAAAAGAATGTTAGTATTACAATATCTCAAACGTGAATCATTTTCGTTGTTTTCTTAAAGATCAGTGTGGCATTAAAAGAGATATACGGTACCTATTAAGAATTAACATTGTAATCTAGTGTAAAAATCAATATGGTATATTTTTATAAATAATCATTTGTCTTGCAAAAGTAACATAGACTTTGATATTAAATAGACACTTTTAATAGGTCCAATGGTGGATGGTATACTAAACTATATTATTATACTGGTAACATTGTACTGTATTTAAGATATAACAGGCAAGCTTTATGTGAAACCTTTATCTATTCAATCTAGGCACTTACGTCATACACTTTAAACCTTTACTTAAGGTTTCCGGAACTGTCGATCATTAATACTACAACTTTTCTAGCAAAGCGGCTTTTGGTACTCTTTTGCGCACTGGGTATCTAATTGGGTGTCAAAAAGCCTATAAGTTGATTTTTTTTCCGATACCTTATCTAAGCTTTAATATTGAATTTTAGGCTTGTTCTCACTAGTTCGATTCATTAGTTCGATCGTCGAACTAGTGAGATTTTTTTTTTCTCATTAGTTCGACTGTCTTTCTTCGAATATATCGAACGATCCATATAAACTTTCAACCCTTAATTCACCCTCTTAAGGGTAAAGTTTTCTAAACCGCCGATATATGGGCACATCTATTTCAAAAGTAGGTGTGTGCAATTTGATGCTTCTTACTTTGAAATCGCAAAGTTCCACACAAATGTTAATCCCTTAGGGGTGAAGCATAAAAGGCATTAACTGCCAAAATTTCAAGTGGTAACCCCGATGATTTAATCTCTGCGTTGATAATTATCGGCATAATTATATATGTATAAAAGATCAGAAGATAATTCTTGTTAACTCCTTAAACTATCTTCATATTGGTATTAGGGGTAAGTGCTTATTCTACTGATTGATATTAGAACCTGCTACTACTAAATGTTTCAATAATCCATTTTGAGTAGTTATTAATTCTTTTAATGCCACAGCCGAGCCACGTCCTACATCTTATACCTCTAAGCATAGAAACATCTACTGGCAGTTATTAAAAAATAATTATGATTCATACGTCGTATAAAACACAATCATTATTATATGAACTAATGACATTAAAGGAAATATAAAAGTACTAGTGCAGATGGAGTGCTTTAAATATGCTTAGTACATATTCATTTATTTTAGGTACATCTACAATATACTTATATAAATAGTGTTTATTAAATGCAGTTGAGTTATAGATGTAGGTACATAGTATTCATTGCACTTGAAACGTGCTCAGAATGGTTAAGTAAAAAGGTGAATTCAATGTATATAAAATAAATTAAAAGATTCTATAGCAGATGTCATTACAACTAGAAATTAAATATAAGGTACTTTTGAATATGAGTAGCAACTTTGTTGTAGATCATATTTGTAGCGCGTAGAAACTTATACAACATACAATAACTTGAACTATTTATTTAACCTACTAAGTTTGAATTATTTTAAGCTGCTGTTTCGTGTAAAGGCTACCATTTGGTGTTTTGCTTACTTCTCTATATGTATTTTGAGAATAATTATATACGTAATTACGTAAGTACACATAAACGCTTAATCATCGATGGACGACCCCGAAAGCACATATCTCTGTTTGTTTTGTGCGTGTGTGTGACAGTCAACTGAGTCGCCGCGCAACCTAACGTGAGGGGTTTAATATACTGAACAGTAAATCTAGTTAATTCCTGTGTATTGAACAATTTATAACAATGTCGACTGGCAACGGCGTTCACAGCCACGAAGACTGACGTGGGCGTGCGGCTACCACGCCGCAACTAACAAATAAGTACAAAGTCAAATAGCGTAACAGAACGTCAATGATGTGAATGACAGACAAACGAAACAGTTCTCGGGAGCAAACGGAGTACGGAAGTTCCTACTTTCATATTTCCTATAGATTACTTCTCAGTTACATTTTACAGCTTAATACATAAGATTTCGTACACTGCTTTACATATTCAGCATTCTTTTTCATATTATTTGTGCGTTAAACATTTACACTTTATTTATGTACATCAAAACATACGTATATAATTTTAAAAACATAATTTTACACTATCGCCAAACGTTTAACGAAACATTAACACAATACACCCGTTACACTAAACCTAGAGTGGGGATTGTGTGTGAGTAGCGTGCGGGGACGAGACCGCTCATCTCCGCTCCGCAGTACGAGACATTATATATTATCATCAATGGCACGTGCCGAGCACTCGCGCTCCTCGCCCACCACATAATTCTGACATTCACTACCAATTATTGCTAATTTCGCATTTTTACAGAAATAATTGCCACAACAGGAGGTACCACTTTATAATGAATAACATATTTATCACTGATTCATGAATGCACATGGACTGATCTGATTTGACGAGATATGTGGTGGCTAAATTGGCTAAGGCCTCGGTTACTTATCGTGGGAACCGGATGAGATGAACACCGTTGTCGAACTGTTGAACCAAAACGCTAACCGTACCTAACATCTGAACCGCTCCTTTGGTCTTTCACTATCTACACTAATGACGTGAACGAGTGAAGATATCGATAGGGTAGAGTGGTAACACTCACAAGAAGATGCACGGTCAATGTGTAAGTTTTAACGAGTGCTCGAAATTGTTCCAATTAATTATGTTCTAGTAATTCATTTTCTATTACTAAGTTTTAGACACCTTGATAATTTAATTTACATATAGATACACGCAGATTCCGTGAGATTACTACGCAGTAGGGCAACGATTGACTTTCGAAAGATTTGTAAATTAGTATAACGTTTATGTGCATTAGAATCTGATGCGGTTATAAACAAATTTACCTGAAATTTTGACCTACTAATGTAGGTAGTTAAATTAGATTCTTACATTATATATGAAATTAAACTTTAGTGAAATTTTGCCTTAAAATATTGCTTAGTTTGGACATGAATTTTGAAACGTTACAGTATATTCTGTTGTCTTTTAAATGCAAACAATTGATCTCAAACTTTTTATTGTTAACAGCCCTCAAATCTATACCTACTACATAAACTCTCTTGAAGAGACTATAACTATGATTCTCAACATTTTACTTCCAACTGTGTTTATTGAACGACATATTACGTGCACTGGAGACAAACTACTTGTTCCATCAGTCACAGCGTGAGACGTTATGAGTAGTATCATAATTATTGGTGAAAGTCGACTTAGCCAGTGAAGACAAACAGATAGATAATCACAGAGTGCGGTAACAAGAACAGCTAGGTGAGTAGAGCTCGAAGTCAAAATACCGTTGACTATTCTGGACGTGACGCTTTCACTTGGACAAAAGTGAAGACACTGGGGACTAAGAGCGATAAGATTTAGTACCTACTGATACACTGTCGAGACTCCACTAATACTGTGTCCAAGTATTTCTTAATCTATTAAGGGAAATACCTCGCTGAAGGGAAACTGCCACTCACAAAGTTCTTTAGACTATATAGAAGTGTAAATGCTGAGTGATATGAGTGTGGAGGCGTCACGCGCGGCGCCGTAGTGCAGCTACGAGAGCATCGATGTCGGTCGTGCCCGCACCTGCCGCTACGAGCTACGAGCATCTACGTACTAACGAGTACATCACACAGACAGACAAACAGATCAGATTATATTGGAAGTTGACAAAAATCAAGCCTTAAGAAGCGTTAATAGACCATTAGCACCTTCGGTGACGACGATTAAGTATGGGAGTGGAAACAACAAACCGTTTTTGACATTATGTACACACGATAAAAACGTAAAAAATAACTTACTTAATATTATTATCATTTATCATTTGAATACAACAACTACGTCCTCGACCGAGGACAATATCTCAACAAATTTCCATTCAATAAAGTCTTAATAACCATCTTTTGTTTTCATCACATAATGTTTAACGATAATTCTATAATTTAATATTTTTCAAAAATAAAGACAAAACTAACAAACACCGTTACCGTTGAGAACAACAATACGATACTCAGCTTGACAGTTGCATTACCATTATCAATATTCGATACGATCATACATTATAATATACAATATATATATATATATTCAAAATCAGGTTTTATAAAAATCATTTTCAACCATATTAAATCTGACTGTGATTAGTTCATAAGACGGATATATTACATATAATTTTCATTATATGTTTGTAGTCATATTTTACTTCTTACAAAACAACAACTACTTATTAATTCTATATTACCTTCTTGACTCATTTTATACATAATCATCATAACCAACTATTTAGGCGTCCACACGCGTACAGGCTAGTATCGCGGCGGCATGATGCACGGGGGGGGGGGGGGGGGGGCACTTCAGTAATGCTTTGTATACTGGCATATCTTTACTGAAGCACTTGTATTTATAGACTTTATCTGCG
Organism: Cybosia mesomella; assembly: GCA_946251805.1. Lineage (NCBI taxonomy): Eukaryota > Metazoa > Arthropoda > Insecta > Lepidoptera > Erebidae > Cybosia > Cybosia mesomella. Next base: position 17,408,147 of record OX276390.1, on the reverse strand, counting down.
CACCCTGCCGCCACTAAACCACGGTCCGCTACTAGTGCAACATTACAAAAATAATTCTCTAAAAAAAGATACCACAGTAAGTATGCCTACCTATTGCCTCATGTTCAAAAGAGTAGAGACATCGTGTCCTTATACATATAATTAGATTATCATCAACTTTGGTCGTTAAGCGTGAGGGAGACGGGACGTGACACCTACTCTTTATCCCACGGCGATTGAGGTGGGTAAGAATCCAAACCTGGCGTCTGTGTTGTTTGTGGCGCGTACACGTCTAATATATGAGGTATTGGAGTCTACATAATTAAGTAGTATAAAAGTTTTCGCGCAAATCCTAACAACGTTCAATTGCACCTATGTATGTATGTATAATTTAAGATTATAAATATTGATTATTAACTATCGTCACAGAGAGTTCAGCTTCATTAAGATCTGTTGTAAAATATTGCTTTCATTTATGTAGTAGATGCATAACCTAATTAGCGATACAATTCAAAATCAAACTCTGTGCTTATTAACGATGTAACTGTAAAACACTATGTAAAATATATTATAGTACGTAACACTTCCCACGATGCAAAACATCGTAAGAACACTGTTTACAATTTCTGCCAAAAATATTAACATATTGGCCGGATTATCGGCTAACAGCGCTTATGTGATATATGATTTAAGTAACATGTATATCTGCCTATTATTTGGTGTTTTCATGTTTCAGGTAAATCGACCGACCGGACACAAATATTAATTTAGAGTCTATAGGGGCGTCGCGAGTTGCGACTCCGTGGCGCGCTCCGCCCGCGTCGCCACTCGCGTCCGTCTCGTCCGAAATGGTAACCGCTCGTTATTTATTATCATAAGTACAGCACTAACAGAGGTTCCGATCGCAGGTTGACGATCTCGGGACGCGCGGGTGCGACGCACGTAAACGTAAAACTATAACCTTGAATCGCGCACTTTCACTATAGGTGTGACTGCGGTCCAGTGAGTCCGTGCGTGTACTGAGAATGTGAACAGTACCGCAGTGAAGACCAGCGCTGTGCCTGGGGAGAGGACGCGCGCGGCGCCCGGAGCCTGGTAGGGCACCGAGCACGACGGCACGCGCTCCTCCACAGACGCACAGCGCTCCCCCTCGGGCCGCGGCGCCTCGCTCAGCCGCGATTCGCACCGGTAGCACAGCCGCCCCTCGCAGTACCAGTAACAGCAGTCATCCCACCCGTAGTTGGACTTGTTCGCCTGTGCACCCGTCTCCGGAATGCGCGGGTCTGAAATCAGTCGCGATAGTCTATTAGCCGACCCCTTGCTCACTCTGTGTGACTATTATTATATACGCAGCTTGATAACCGAAAATATGAAACTTACAGACAGTCTTTCGACTGTCAAATAAAGTAGATTTTGTTTGCCAAGGGGTACCGTTTAACTTTTCTTAAATGTCAAACCGAAAAGTAGAAGCAACAATTGGTTTTAGACAAAGGCTGTTTTAGAGAACTATAAAACCACGCATCGTGCCAATAGGGATAGTTGTTTTATGCTCTCTATTTTTGAACTGCAGCCAAACTTACGGTCATTGCGTTGAGTAATTTGGCCTTTTTAATGTACCTACTTTTGGAGAAACTATTGAACAAATATTTTCCTTTCAGTTTCTTACGATATTTTAGGATTAAGGATTAAGTTTGGAATTTTATTTTGATACTGGTTTTGTTTATTAATATAGGGTGCGTCCAATGCTTGTAAAAAATATTGTTTTCTTGACATAACAAATTAGTGCAGTAATTATTGTGGAAGTGAGCCTACTCACCGAGACATAGGAACGTGGGCTCTCCGGCGTACTGTGTGGGGTATGCAGGCGCGCGATCCGCCGGTAGGAAGTAGGGGCAGTGTTGCTCAACGAGCTGGCAGACGGAAAGGCAGGGCTTGAGCCGAACGATGGGCCGGCCGGGGCCGGCGGCGGCGGCACGGACCCAACGGCCCACGACGCCGCCGACGCCACGCCGCCGGTCCAGGTGCCCGACACGCTCCAGGTGACGCGCGTGCCAGCGCGCCGCATGCTCGGCAGGCGCACGCCGCGCCCTGCCGCCTTCCTCGCTGCCTTCCTCCGCACCCTCCTCCACCCACAGCGGCACCATTGTGCTGCACGCCCAACGACGATACGTTTCCTGTAACACCAATGTGGTAAAACTTTATAACTGTTAACATATACGAAACGAGACGTCGGATCACGTAATGGAAATGTTAAACAGTTATTCTGATTCTTTATATTCGCTAAAATCAGTATTTTTCATGATAAGCGCTTATAAACAGCACGCGGCTCCACTCTATTATCGTTTTGTGATCATTTCGCCGGTTCTACTTAATCAGTTGCTTCTAAAAGAAAAAACCGCATCAAAATCCGTTCAGTAGTTTTTGCGTCCATCACAAAAAAAGATACCAACAGACAAGAATTCCAAAATATATTTATGTTTCCAAAATAGTTCATTATTGTCACGCAAGCATTTTTTTAAATATCTCCACAATTACAGATACACAGACACAATTAATTTAGAATTTTATAATAGTATAGACTCATATCATACATACATATCTGATTTCAAATTTTCAGTTTAGCAGGACGTTATAGGTTTTTTTACATGCATGCACCCACATAACATATATTATATCGAGACGATAATTCATAAACCAAACAGTCCTGTAAATTAACAATTTAATTTTGACCAAACTAATTGAATATAGAATATCGGTTGGTACTCTCTCTAGACACAAACGGTACAAAATGAAATAGCTCGTAAGTCGACGCACACCGGTTAAATTTCCTACCTTTACTTAATACAGGTTACTAACTAAAATGTTTGCAAATGTGTAATTATTGTTCACTGATGTATATAAAGCCATAATACCTCATAGTACATTGCATAATTGAAGTTGTCCGTTAGTCGGGGACGTCCTAATTAAGCCCGCAGATCGGTTTATATCGAATACAATGCCTTTTTATGATCATTCACGTACTATTAGCTTATTGAAGCTGCATTCCCTCTGTATATGCTATTGTTAACTAGTAATAACAATATGTATTTACTAGCTGCTACCCGCGGCTCCGGTCGCGTGGTATTCTGTTCCCGTTCCTGCTTCCCATGGAAACCTATTCCGGGATAAATTGCTAAGTGTTATTCCAGACTATAATCTAGCCCTGTACCAAATTTCAGCCAGATTCGTTCAGCCGTTATTGCGTGAAAGAGTAACAAACATCCATCCATCCTTTTACATTTATAACATCGTTAGTGGTATTAGTAGAAAGTAAGATCGTTTAATAGCACGTCATAAAGGATGACGTTGTGGCAATATTTATAGCAAATAATAATAATGCAGTGTAGTTGAATTAGTACGAAAATTTACAAAAAATAAAAACAGGCCGATAGTGGTAATTGTTACAAAATTCAGTTATTTTATTAATATGGCTACAGTAATCAAAACACGACGTCAAATTGTTTGTAACATCCAATGATTTCTACGTATAGATACTACGCCGGTCTAGTAGTTACCTTAGGTTAATGATAATTTCAAATAACCAAAACATTTTCAGATGGCTTATAGTTAATAGAGTAGGTATTACCCGTTAGAAAAGAATGGCCGCGGATTTGAGTCCCGATATTCCTGAGTTAACATTGGTGTTTACAAGATTTTTTTGTGTAAAATGATGGAGAAGATCATTTAACATGTTGGACAATGCTAGAGAGCAAAAAATCATTGTATTTGAAAAAGAAATGTACCTAAATGATACTAATAATGAGACACATAATTTTGCGAACTAAACACGTGATACGAGTTTAACGGGATCGCAATTACTATCATTCTCGTAAAATCCAACTTTAAACTGTCTGGTTCCTAATATCTTCACCAAGATTCGTGAATACGAAACGCAACACCAAAACTAGGAATTTTGAACAAGGTGAGACGGTTTTTCACTCCGAAGCAGCGGTGTCTTTTGTACAAGACAAAGATTCTCATCTCTGGGATGACTCTGCAAGACATGTACTTATTAGACGCTCTCGACAGTTAATGCATCCGTATCATTGGAAGTCCTGAGATTACTAACATCTTAGACCGTCTACAGTTGCATAGACGTTGCCGCTTTGGTTGTATTTTACCGTCTCCACCACGGCGAATGTTCCGATGAGCTCTTTCAGCGAACACTTACAGAACACTCACTTTCGGTAGAAACAATACCGTCTCGAACCAAGCGTTTTGGTACTTCCTTTCTTTGTCGCACGATAAAGAATTGAAATGCTCTAGCCGCACATGTCTTTCTTCCTTACAAAGGCCTTCAAGGTGGGACCACCATAGAAATAATAGTATCTGGTTAAGTGGCCCGTATCCTCTGGACTTCACCATAGCTTCTTACCATCCATGCAGTGGGGTAAAGTCAATTGACGGACGGAATAAAAAAAACTTTGGCAATGAAATGAAAAATATATCGTAAGAAAGGAAGAATTAGATATTTGTCCCTACGCTAGGAAAGTGTGTATCACACAATCGCGTATCTCACTAAACCCCACCACTTAGAATGCGGATAAACATACTCAGTTTTTTTTTGTAAACACGATTATACATAGTAATACCCAGACAAATGCAAATAGACATATTCTTGCACACAAATATTTACAATGAGCGAGCAACGAATCTGTGTGTGTATCGTATCCACAAGATACGATACGTACGACGTACTGGTCGAAAGCCGTACTGCTCCACCAGCAGTACGGCTTTCGACCAGTACGTCGGTGGTACGTCTCTCACGGTCGCATTTTTGCCCCGATCGCTTTCAAACTGCGGTCAAAAATTGCTTGGGTGTAAACTTGGTTTAAGTTCGTGAACGGGTGGAATCCGGCCTAAGGGGACGGTAGGGCCTCACTTTTTGTGAAATCAGTTTTTCCTCAAAATTTCACGTTCCATGAAAGATATTCGAACCGTTCTAATTTTATCCCATAGTATACATGAATACCAACAACTTTTAATTATAAACCTATAAGATTAAAACTTTAACTAAAAGTGGAGGGGGGAAAAACCAACATTTTTCGGGAAAAAAATCATTACTTCTAACCGGTGAACATTCATTTTTAATCGATAGGCCATTTTTAAGTCTAAAATAAATGTCTGAAAAGTTTTTCGCTAAAAGTTACCGTTTTTGAGAAAAAAAAATTAAACTGTTTAAAGTCCGTAGTTCTCTATATAAAATAATATTAATTGCTTCACGAAATCTACCTGTGCGTTCCCCCTGCGGGAACGGATTTTTTTTACATTATTACCTACAAACGTAGGATATCAACAACGATAAATTTTTTAGAGAGAACTTCTTACGTGCGTACATAAGTGCACACACATTTTCTTTTTGTTTTATGCATAAAACCATCGACATTTCCATCGTTTAGGAACCGATTTAAATATTCGTTTTTTATTAGGTTTGGTTTTTGTACCAAACAGCTTGTACAAAGAAGTAATTGAAGTCCAAGCGTTGTGTTTCTGAAATTCTATATTTGAAAATTTCGCCCTTACAATTGAAAGCTCACCACTATTTTTGGAGCCGAAGCCAACCCTGTTTACAAGCCGTTACACCTGCTGATTTACGAACATCACTCTAGCACAGGTTTAGGCTCAACATTGAGGGGTTAAACGGCAGTAGTTTCCTTAAAAGCTAAAATAACCGGGATCATGGATAAGAGAGCGGACCCGTCTCCATCGTGCGATCTTTGAATATTACTGGGATTGGCTCTCGAATGATGATAATGATGAACGGCAGGGATTATCCCTCTTCTACTACTTCTTTACTTCTATACTTTTATTTTTATCAATTGGTCCTTGGGTAAAAAGCCATACTATATATAAGTGATATTTTTTTTTTTTTTTTTTTTTTATATTTGGTCCGTCCAATTGACTGTACCCCGCCTGATGGTAAGCTGAGGTAAAGTCCAAAAAGTAGTGGCCACCATTTCTAGAGATTGCCCCTAGAATGGTGGCCCCTACCTAGACGGCCTCAACAGATGTTTTTTCACGCCCCGCTTAAAGAGCCCAGGATTATAAATGAAAAAGTGTAATAAGCGGCGATAGCCCAGGGGCGTACGTAACGGACTGACGAGACGAGGTCTCGAGTTCGATCCCCAGTCGCCCCGGGCACACACCTCTGACTTTTGTTAAAATGTTAATTACCTATCGCTCGCTTAGTATGTGCCCGGTAGATGGCAAAAGGCTCGCCCCCTATTACATTGGGACCTAAACATAACTGGCGAATCGTGGGTGTGTAATACACCTCTGCCTACCCCTTCAGGGATACAGGCGTGAATTTATGTTATATATAAGTGATTATGTAAGCTCCACACTAAAAGCCTGCTATGGACCATTTTTTGTTCCTAAACCGAGTGGGCCGTTGAAACAGAGTTTTTACGACATCAGCGTTTAATACACATCAGTTGGGGATTGGAGTAATTCACAAGAATATCGGTGTCTTAAGCGTAATTTTACTAGACACCTTTTTTTAACGAAATCTAATAAGTATAAATCTTTTAACATTGTTTCCAAGTTTTCAAAATGTATGTTTTAGAAATGTCCATAGTAACTATGCCTGGACATGTACTACCCGTAAATCTTCTCGTATCCCATGAGGTACATCATATCATAATAATATTTTCTAATCAAGTAATGTTCGATGTTGGAGTGCTCGCGGTGCGCCCCGGTGTCTAACAAATCAGAACAAATGAACATCATGTCAAGCAACGTTGTCTCAGCGGGCGCCAGAGGCTGGCTGCCTCGAAGCCACCGAGATCGGGTGAGGGAGACGAGGCAGGGGGAAGGGTGACCGCCTCCAACCCTATGCCCAATCAATCACAGAGTGGGCGCGAGGTGTCGCTCGATAACCGCATTCATGTGTGCTTTCTGTTTATACTATTACCTTTAAATAAGCCAATAATATATGGCAGGAAAGGTACGCATTCTCTATTGTTTACTAAACAATTTGTAGCACGGTTAGCCTGATCACGTTCCAATACTTTGTACTCGTTTTTGTATTATACCGAATTCGATCGCATCAGTGAACCTGAAAATAATTATTTAACATCCGCTTGACAAATACACTTGGAATTCAGTGCAGGGTGCGACTGAAATAAATTGAGTTGAGCGAGCAGGACTCTTACTTGAAAATAAGACATCTTACTACGGTCGCGAGCTTAGCTAAGGCCGCGCGCTCGTGAAACTGTTTTTCGGTGATTATTCCTCAATGGTATATCGGACATGAACCATTTCGCTTCAAAACACTCCTCAGTGTCTACACTATCACCGTGATAAATTTGGTCAAGATCGCGCGAGTGGTTACGGAGGAGTTCAGCCACCAACAAACGCTATGCCGCGTATAAGAGCTTCGCTCACTCAGCCCAAAAATTAATACATATTTTCGACATTCACAACTAAAAATTAAACGTTTGAAAAGCATAGGTATCTGTCATAATATTTTTTAATTTATACTATTATTGGATATAGGAATTCATAGGGAATTATAACTTATGGGATTCAATGTTTAACGTGCGTGGTTATCAACCCAGGCACTTGCAACCCAGGCTATGAAGAATGTAGGGGTTCCTGTAAGGAATTCTTATGTTCGTTCGTACGGTATGAGACGATGACCATAGGGTTTGTCGAACAAAAGATGATCCCCCTATATTGTATAGAGCAAGTGACTTTTCCTTACTGTGATTAGGGAAGTACGTGGTAACACTAGTCTGGCAATTAGATAACTAGCAGCTACAATATAAAAACTATGCTTGCGCGTATATTTATTACTAGCTGTTGCCTGCGGCTTCACCTGCGTGGAATTCTGATCCCGTACCCGCTATCCATTCCACCACCACAACCTATATAAGTTACAGAATTCAGTCATACATCATTTTGTTCTATCTTAAAGGGTTTAGGCAGTGTTGGTAGCTCCCACACGGTTTATTTTTTTCTGACACCTCCAACAAATATTATTATATTTTAGCCAATGTATACAAAAACTTGATAAATTATATACCTTCCTCAAGAACCACTCTATTTATTTTATTTATTTATTTTTATTCTTTTTGCACACACAAGAAAATGATAGTAACGTAAATGACATTTCAAAAAAGATGTACAAAGGCGAGCTTAACTCAATATGAGTTCTCTCCCAGCAAACCTTTGAGTAATAGAGGAAGAATAGTTTAAGAAAGGGTGTGAAGTGTTCACAAGATAAAAAGAAAAGAGAAACATGCTACAATACTTATAATAAAAAATATATACATATATACACACACATACATACATACATAAATATATTCGTAGGTTAGATATATACACACTAAATTATGGAGAAAGGAAAAATTCTTTAATTCTTCTTCTGAAGATGTCCAGACTGGTACTACTCCGAATGGTATGAGGGAGTGAGTTCCAGAGACGAACAGCTTGCACCGTGAAGGATCCGTCATAGCAACTAGAACAGTGTGCAGGAGTATGAAGCAGAAGATAGGAAGAAACACGACAGGGTTTGCCCCTAGAAACGTTCCCGCAGATATGACGGAGAATTAGGATTTTGAAGTATAGAGTAGAGAAGAGATAGGATGTGAGTGTTACGACGCTGCCGAATAGGGAGCCAGTTCAGTCTTTTACGAAATTCACTAACATGGTCGTATTTACGAAGGCCAAATACGAAGCGAATCCCCAAATTCTGCAAGCGTTCCAGTTTATTCAGTAGTTCCTCCGAAGCATCGAGAAAGCAGACATCACCATAGTCTAATATTGAGAGTAGAAGAGATTGCGCAAGAGTAACTTTAGTCTGAAGAGGTAGGAGTATCTATTGCGATAATGATTATAATGTCCCCGTTTTAGCATCTATAAGACAGAGTAAATTTCATTAAACCTTCGGTTATTTGCTGGCAAAGAAAATTAATTCTAATTACATTTTTCAACCGTTCAAGTCATTATTATGATTGATGAATAAAGTTTGTGCTTCAAGATTTATTTGTAAGGCTATAATTTATAATATTTTATACTTCTAAGATAGATAGAAAGTTAAGAAAGAGAAAATGGACACTTGGGGAGGATACCGTGCGGTTTTAGTCGAGACACGACATAACCACCCCCGCTGGCCAGCGGGGGGGTATCCGAAGGAATTTCCGCACGTAAAAAAAAAGCGTTTTTTCACAACTAGAAGTTTTTTATGCATTGTTGGTCAATTTGACTGCACCCCGCCTGATGGTAAGCTAAAGTGCTGCCCCTAGAATGTTGGTCCCTAACTCGACGGTCTCTACAGAGGCTTTTTTACACCCCGTTTAAAGAACCCGGGATATTATTGAAGTTATACTTCTTTTGGCGCGTTAAGGAAAAATGATGAGAGTATTTTTTTACGATGCGCGCTCACACCTTCACGAAAAACCAACACCATGAAATGAAGTTAGCTAGCAAACCGACACCCTGAAGTTAGGCAGTCAACATTACTTTGAGCACGTTTGTAGAATTTGAGGTTAGTTAACGGTATGTATCATTTATTTACTTCATAATCTAATTTTTTTTTCATTATTATTTCTGCAAACGTAGGATAGCGTGAAGAATCAAATTTTTAGAAATATATTTATCTTGTTACGCCAAAGAAGTATAACTTCTTACGTGTGTACATAAGTACACACACACATTTTTTATTTATTTACTAGCTCCGCTGCAATAATAGCACTTTACCCGTGGACTTTCCTATGTCTTTGTTTTATACAAATCTTGTCCTAACAATAAAGAACACTAAAAAAATAATTATCCAATTTGGTGCAGTCACTCGGAAGTTATGCGCTTACTACCTACATTCCGGAGATTCATTATCATTTATATACATTAATATTAATATATAATTATGTTGAATCGAAGCAAATTATTTTATCTTTAAATCATCTCTACGCGTCACATCACAGTACGCACTTTACGTATTTTGTCTAAATAATGGCCGCCTTTTAATAGTTAATTTTGCGACGAAATCCTAATCCGGAGGTCGGTTATCGATTTTCTGTCATATCTCCGGTTCTTCTTAACCAATTGTAATCAAAAATACGGCAGATTTTTTAAGTCTGATTAAGACCTTTATAATGAAAAAAAAACGCATCTAAATCTGTTAAGTAGTTTTTGCGTCCATCGCGAACAAATAGACAAACAGACAAGAATTCCAAAGAAAATATTTTTGTGTTCAGAATCGTTCATTTAAAATATATGTTTTTTTAATATCTGCAATATACAGACACAACTAATTTAAAATTTCATGACAGTATAGATTAATAAAAAAAATTGTTTGTTGATTTTATTGAATGTAATTACTATAAAAACTAGGTATTTTTACCTCTAGTGTTTTACTCACTTGAAAAATTTCACAAGTGCCTAAGACAATAACGTGGAGCTAGTGATAAAAAAATCAACACTAGTTCCATTAGTTTCAGATTATTTTAAAAACTCTCAGTAGTTCCATCATGGAACTGTTACAACAAACTCATAAAGTGTGTCACTTTTTGGGTTTGTTTTACTAGTACCAAAGAACTACTACAGTCCTGATTGCCTTTCAAAAGTGAGAATTTCAATAATATTAAATAACGTCACCTAGTGTTCCTTGTTTGATAAATTACTTAGCGGATTCGTTAAGAACTCGTTGTGGTCGAAACCTTGTAACAAAGAATCAGTCCATTTTAAGTGATAAGTTATAAATCGAAATACAAGGATATCAACATGTAGGACTATAATTCCCTGAATTCTAGTATTTGATACTACAACCACCTATTGGGTTCTTAACCATTAAAAAAAACTATAAATGCGATAGTACCTACTCCTTTTTCTTGTCGATACCGACTACTGTATATTATATATATATATATATTTGGAAACATAGCAACACAGCACACTTATCATCCGCTTTGTTCATTTTGACGCGATTGTTATTACCCACAATCAAATATCTCAAATCAAAGTTACTCGAAACTATCGACTTTAGAGAATCAGAAAAAGCATTATGAAAAATTCTGAAAGATTACCTATATTATGGCAAGTATTGGCAAAAAAAAACTATCGCTATTCCTCTCTCGTATACTCTCTTCGTTCATGATCTGTTCAGGTTTATTGTCAGTCCGATATGCGAGAGAGAGAACGCGAGAACGCTCTATATAACCGAAGTAAGTCGATCTTAGCCGGACTCTCTCTCTTCTTTCCGACGTGCCAACCTAAGCGCCGGGACCTGTACTTGCATTGCGGCTAAAATGCATAGTAAAATACTACTAGGTGGAACGAAATTCTCGTTATTAAATTATATTATTGGTACAATTTGAGACCCGTGAAAATTTGATTGTAGAAAATAACTAAAGCATTTAGCTACATGTTAGGTATCTCTTACACACCGGCATCTGAAGACCCGAGACGTAGTGCGATTTTCGGTGCGGTAAGATCTGAATCTTTGAAATTTGATCAGGTTCAATTTAATGACTCTTAAGCTTAGTACTAACACATGGATTCAGATATTCCTAACGAAGGAAAGATATATGTGAGCGATTAAGATAAGAAGATATATATATATATATACATATATATATATACTAGCTTTTGCCTGCAGCTTCGCCCACATGGAATTCTGTTTCCGTTTCCATTTCCCATGAGAAGGTTCTCAATAGGTATTCCAGAGATGAAAAGTAGCCTTTGTGTTATTGCAGACTATAATCTATCCCTGTACCAAACTTCAGCCAGATCCATTAAGCCGTTTTTGCGTGAAAGGGTTACAAACATCCATACATCCATACTCACACTCTTTCATGTTTGTAATATTAGGAAGTAGGATACTCTTAATAAAGAATATATACGTCACCTCTAATGTGCGTAAATCAGTGAGAGTGTATTAACTAGTTCATCTGCAGATTATCTGATGCAGTCCGATCAAGTGGATTTTTTTTAGACTTCTTAGGTTGTCTGCAGACTAACGGCCAAGCATAAGGTAAAGGTATAGCATAAGGTGACAAAACAGGTGTTTTGTTTGAATAAAACATTCGAATTTATAGTAATTATTTATTGAATTTGATACACGGATACACCACGGGAGCCAGTCTGGCCAGTATACTTAGCAAGATAGAGAGAAGAGGGTACCTTAGCATACCTTGGACGATGGGATCGGTTGGTGGCCACCAGCATACCATCGTAGAAGCCGCACGCGGTAAATTATCCAATTTACCTGTTTATTTTGTTGTTGTACCACCTATTTTGTTCCCATAGGATTATCTAACAAATTAGATTGATCCGCATTCCACGTTATTACGTTATTAATCGTAACAGTTCTCATCCCGTAAAGAGGTCAGACTATTTACATGTCTGTACCCTCCAACATAGTATATACATATAGAAATATACAAGAGTATAAAGGGTGAATTTTTCAACTGGGCTTGGATGGCCAAATCCGAAACTATGGTGAAAAGGAAAAGGAGTAGCAAGAAATGCTCGAGCTCGATTTAGATGAAAAGTAAAACTGCATCATTGGATTTAAAGAAAAATTAATTCTCCTAGCCAGGAATCAAACCTATTGAAACATCAAACCGGTTTTGAAAAAAAAAACAACACCTGTATTGTTACATCATTCGATAGTGACGCTAATGAGGAACGAATTCTCGAAAGTAAAAACATACGGCAAACTCAAGGAAAGATCTAATTTTTAACACAATACTTTTTTTCCTCATATTTTACTCAGAATATTTCTCTGGGGGCATGTCACCATCATCATCTTAACTTTATTCCCAGTAGCCTCTGAAATTTTCACCTCGGAGCCCGGGGCCCACTTATTCTTTTCGATTTTGCTTATCATGGTTTTTAAGGGAGGAAAGCCTGTGCAAGAGTCTCGTCCGTTCATAAGCAGGCTTACTGGCAGTACATGAGGTTGGCTTCGGCTCCCAAAATCTTAGTAGGTTCCCCCCCCTACCATACATTTCAATGTCGATTACTTGTTTTCTACAAACAAAGACACGTATAATGTTATCAATAATATGGTACTACCTAATGCTGAATGCAGTATAATCCTTGAGAAGTAGAATCCATCTATGTATTGAGAACAAAGGCCATCAATTTGAACAATTTAAGATAGGTAATAAAAGAAAATAAAAAAATATTATGTTAAAAATTAGACCTGTCCTTAAGTTTGACAAATTCGTTTTTTATTAGCGGCACTAACGATTGCTATAATAATACAGGTGATATTTTTATCAAAATTTCTCGAATCCTGGTTAAAAGAACTGATTTTTTTAAATGATGCAGTATTGATCAAAATCGGTCTCGAGACTCCTTTGAACATTTTTCACTATTCCTCATATTTTCGGATTTAGCCATCTACGCCCAGTTGAAAAGTTTATCCCGTATCAATTATTATCAAGACTTCTATCACACTGGGGGGGAGGCGTGAACGGGGGAAAGGTACGGGACGCCTCACCGCTGATTCATAATTTTGGCGGCCTTACACTACTTTACAGGTGATGATCTCAAAAAAAAATTGTATAAAAGAAGTTTAATATGCTCTGTAGCTATGACAACAAAGCGTCCAAAAATCTATACGTCTCTTTTCCGAATAGCCAGTCTAGTATAGAAGTCAGTGTCCTGTATACATGTAATTAGTATGTATCAATCAAAATATCTATTTATACATATAATAAAATCGTAACGAGGTGAAAACTGTACATTCAATATTTTTCCAAAAAAATAATTGAAGTGTGTTCCAGGAGCGATACGGACGTCGAAAATGTGATTTTTAGAATATTTGTTTCTTTGTCGATTCGTTTATTTTGTCTGTTTATCAGTTTTTTTGGATATCCGAGCATCACTTGAAAATCACTGAATAGATTTGGCAGAAATTTTGCATGAACATTCTTCTAGGGCATGGTCATAAACTGCGCTATATATCATCACGCTAGTATAGGTATGATAGTGGCAGTAGAGCAAAATCGGTCTAAAGTATTATCGATGAACTTTATTGTTACAAGATAGATCTTTATATAATTTTATAGTTCAGCAGAACAGACATGGTCAAATACCGGGCTATAACTTATCATGAATATAACAGTGTTAAATCTCGAAACTCCACAGAGTAACCCACGTATAAAAGATAGTTGATTAGAAACGCATAAACATTTCATATTGAATATCATCACGCTATTATAATAAGGAATCAGGTAGAATTGATTTCTATGTTGCTTATTTCTTTATCTATTAATTTGTCAATGTAAAACAAGTGTACTACCACATCACCTCATCCGGCCCGTTTAATAAAATTGCTTAATACTTACGTGTTAGTATCGAGACTGCAGAAATAAACGTACCTTGATCTATTTCGAAATTAAGACGTACTAATTCGCAGGCAACAGCAAGTAATAAAATAAAATACTACTTTGTAACTAACTTAAAATCTAAAACTGTTGTTCAATAGACGGCCTTATCACGATATACGATCTTTTCCAGGCATTCATTGGATGGAAAAATATTTATATCTGATATGCCCATTATATCTCCTATATAAAATATACGAAATACAAAATATAATACTACCTACTTGGTATTTATGCATAATTATTGGTATAAATTCGTATAGAAAATAAGATAACACATGCATACAAAACTCATAATGTAGGTTCATACCTACATTATGAGTTTAAACAATTATATTAGGAATTTTAATACTCAAAATGATATAGTAAACCTGCAGTGATTTTTTAAAATTTTGTAAAGTTTTTGCATATCATATCGGACAGAGGTTATAATATATTATACCTCTATTCAAACTTCTTGGCCGCTCTGAACATAGCCGCGAGAATGGAGAATGGTTTAGTAAACGTTATTTACTTTAAAAGAACACATACATTGCTGAGTTTAAGTGTTGATTGAATTAAGCTTAATAGCTAGCATTTGTTGAAAATTTGGTGTAATAAGTATGGCTCAAAACTTAGTGATGCAGAAGAGAACTCCTCAAAATCAAACATTATCGAATTATCGAATACATATTTTGAAAGGCTGCATATTGATGCCGATTCTACTGTTAAAAGTACAGATTATATTATGTAGTAGTTACGTAACAAGACTCTCTAAACTAGATTACCTTTTTAATAAAGTCTAGATTTAATCCGACAGTACATAGAACAACTTATGGAAATTCAAAAGAAATACTTTAAGAGAAGGTTTACTTTAGTGAGACGAGCAACAGAATTAACATACATACAGTCACGCCTCTTTGCCGTTGGGTTAGGCAGAGACAACATCTTTTAACTTGCTACGATCCTGGCATACGCCTTTCGCTTCTTCCACTTTCATAATTGTTTTCATACATGCATGCCGGTTACGGGTACTTCTGACCTGGCCCTTCTTCAAAACATCCTCTATCTGATTGGCATACGTACGCCTAGGTCCTTTACCGGGTTGCCCAGTAGCCCTCATAGATCTGTTTCGTTAATCTCCTTTCATCCATCCTTTCGACATGTCCGAACCCAAGCATCCCTTTTTAGGGATTTTCTTTAGAAAAGCCCTAATGCTATCGAGTTGTCGTCGACGTCGTCGTTTCCAATTTTCTGCCACAGTTTTGGGTATGAAGGAGATGAGCTATCGAGTTGCTGTTTTCGGTAATAGATTCGTGCTGGGGTGAACCATTGCAAGATAAAGAAACCAGAAGTCTAGAATCAGTATTTTCTTATTTAAAGTACATTTTTAGGGATTTTCTTTAGAAAAGCCCTATTGCTATAAGTCACGGTTGTGGGTATGAAGGAGATGAGCTATCGAGTTGCTGTTTTCGGTAATAGATTCGTGCTGGGGTGAACCACTGCAAGATAAAGAAAAAAAAAACCCTTGTATTCGGCTGAGCTCGTCTCAGGAATTCAACTTGTTCTATTTTGGTCACTACATCTTCTGCTATACCACAACGTTCCCTTATCACGCTGTTCCTCACTCGGTCCATCAGGGTCACTCCAGCTATACTTCTCAGACTTCTCATTTCAACAGCATTCAGTTTACTTTCATGTTACATTTTGTAAATTCAATAGCTAATTAAATATCACCACGAGCATTCGCCTGTAATGTAACGTTACAGATTCCAACCTTAGAGGCATCAGTGAGGGAGTGGTGAGTGGACCATGGAGTGGAGAGATGAGTAGAGTGGAGTGCAACGGAGTGGAGTTGAGTGGAGTGGAGCGGAGTAGAGAGTAGAGTGGAGTGGAGAGTGGAGAGAAGAGTGTAGTAGAGAGTGGGGTAGAGTGGACTATAGCGTCCACAATGTGTCATGATAATTCTGGTGCTAAAAGCATTTGTAGCGACTAAACTAAACTTCTCGTAGGCTCAGATGATTATATGCCATTTTTAAGGTTCCGTAGCCAAATGAAAAACACGGAACCCTTATAGATTTGTCAGTTAATTTGTCTGTCCGTCCATATGTCACAGCTAATTTTTTTCCGAAACTAACACAAGAATAGAAAATAACATAAGAACTATGCTGTAGAAACTGGGTAAGTAGATGTATTCTGTGAACCGCATTAAGATTTTCATACAAAAATAGAAAAAAAAATCAATAAATTTTGGGGTTTCCCCATACTTAGAACTGAAAAACATTTTTTTTTATCAAACCCATATGTGTGTGGTATTTATGGATAGGTCTTTAAAAATGATATTGAGGTTTATAATAATTATCATTTTTTTCTAAACTGAATAGTTTGCGCGAGAGACACTTCCAAAGTGGTAAAATATGTGTAACTTCTAACTTCTAAATAAGAGAATGATAAAAGTAAAAAAAATTATGATGTACAAATTACCATGTAAACTTCCACCGATTGGTTTGAACGAGATCTAGTATTTTTTTTTTGAATACTTCATAAATCTTACACCGCATTTACCTGTCATTCAATCAACTCAAATATAAAAATTATAAAAAACATTATTATGTTACTTGCTGCTACGGAACACTTCGTGGGTTACCCTTTTTTTAAATCATTTACATACAATGTTACTAATAAGATCCCAGCGCATCATTATTTACTTGCAACAAAATTATCTGTTAAAAAAACATAACATAACATAATAACATAACTTCACGCCTGTATCCCTGAAGGGGTAGGCAGAGGTCTATTACACACCCACGATTCGCCAGTTATGTTAAGGTCCCAATGTTATAGGGGGCGAGCCTATTGCCATCTATCGGACACATTAATTAATGCACACATAACTACGAAAAGTCAGAGGTGTGTGCCCGGGGCGATTGGGGATCGAACTCGAGACCTCGTCTCAGCAGTCCGATGTACAAATAAAAACTTTGCTAGTCTCATACTTTATTAATTTAAATAAAAAAAAAAAACGCAACATTTAAATCCCCCATGTTCACTTAACCAATTGCAATCAAACATACAGCAAGGCTTTAAGTCTGACCGAGACCATTCTAATAAAAAAAAAAACAAAAATATCGATCAATCCTTTTGATATTTTACATGGTAAAAACTGTTATGCGAATAAATAATATTATGCTTTATAAGTTTATGTGATTTAAAATTAGGCTAAAATATATTTGTCTATGATAGTTGATAGTTATGCCTAAAGAAACAGTTTGCCATAATATTGTAATGCCAAAGTAGTGTTATGCCTTTAAATCTTCTCGTAGCGGTAGTGCATTCGACTGCTACGACAGGGGGCGCGGGTTCGATTCCCGCTCAGTGCAAATATTTGTATGCATGAATATGTCTATTTGCATTTGGTCTGGGTGTTTCTAGTATAATATGTATGTATTTACAAAAAAAAAAGTATATAAGTATGTTTATCCGCATTCTAGAACCCATAACACAAGCTAGTAAAACTATGCTTACTTTGGGTCTAGAAAGCGATGTGTAGAATGTCGTAGAATATTTATTTTATTTATTTATTTATTTATGCCAAACCTATGCTAAAAAATTAGGACAAAAAAGTTATGCATTCGAAGGGGTTCCCATAAATAAATATATAGTAGAAAAGTACTAGTGATACATTATTCCAATTCTGTCTGTCTATCTGTCTTTTGGTTCGTTTATTCCGGGTATACTCTCAGGAGTAGGTAGCTGAGCTGCTTTTGACGGAATTTTTTATGCTTATAGTTGGTGTCATAAGACGTAAATTAGACTACTGTTAATTTAGAAATAGTATAAGGGTTCCGCACAAAGATTAAAACGTAAAGATTAAAATCTAAAAAAAAGTCGTGGGACAGCAAGTATAAAATAAATATTCCATTGACAGTAAATAAGAATAAAAGGTCAGTAATATCCAATCATGTGTTGTAGTAATGTTTATTACTTTACATTGTTGTGTCGTTGACATTGTTAGGTTAGTTTGCCAATTAAAAACACATAAACTAATTTTGTGCAACGAATATATTTCATAATCAAAAGAATTGCGCATTACTCGAATCCTCGTAAAATACTCGACCTAAATTTAGCTTTGTCTTATTAAGATGTAAAAAATCATGTATTAATTAATTTAGTAACCGTTCACGTTGCGAAACTCCCCTGTTCCTATCCATGACTCTAGTCTATGCATTTTGCGCTAGCCGATGGAAAGCGTTATTTTTGGGATGTCAAAGATGTTTGATGTGGGGATAATGTCAAGGTGATAGAATACTTCACTCAGCGATGTGGTAGCGGTTTTTAGCTATCTTTTTGATATAGCCCTTTTTTCATGGGATAAGTTTTGCATCTGGACGCATCTCGCCCAGAGTTATGTATTGGTAGAAATAAAACATAGTATTACTATCTTCGTGGGAGGCGGAAGCAGAAGATTGGCTGTTTTGTTCCGGACAGCACGCCACACGCCGTGCTGGTGTACCGTAGGCCAACGCGGACGACGCCCACGTTGTGTTCCTCACCAGCTATGCAGAGATGAACGATGCCAAGGTAGCCTCGTATGCGTCACTCGTCCAACACCACCTCGAGCCACGGAAGCCGGATACCAGCCGGTTCCGCCTTAGCGTTCGCCGAACTCCACGGCGACACACACATCTCTTCACGACTGCGGTTACCGGTAGCTACATGACGTCCGGGGACCCCACGTGACTTTTTCGACACGTGCGATCGCGTTACAGTGCGGACCCCGGGGTTCGGACATGTTTAACCATGCTTTAGAGTTTGGTGATGTTGGACGAATGTCCATTGTCTCTGCCGTTACAATAAACTTGTGTATCATCTAGCTAGAACCACCTATTTTCTTTATTTTTGCCCAAGTTAAACCTTTTACAGATTCCCTACAGCTTATACAAGAGGTCCTTGAACCAATAGGCCTTTGCTGATGCCGAGAGCATATCCAACCTATCTTGTACTGAACACATTGTCGTGTAAACTTTGAACCAAAATTTTAACCTAAAGCCATATAATATCATCCCGTCTTTTTTAATACGCGACAGTGGCACAGACTATTACTTCTGGTTTCGAAGCATTTCTATGAGATAAGTAGTTAATAACAGAAATATATTCGGCTAAGGTTCGACTAGGTTAAGACTTCCAATTGTTCAAACATATAGCATAGCATAGCATATTAAGGCTGAATTTCATCAGTGGAAAACCGTTCATCTGAGTTATTACCTTATTACCTTTTTCCATTACTTTTTTTATAGAATATTAGTAACCGAGTATTTCCGCGAACCCCTCCAGCTGTACTTATTCGCTTGTGTTAGAAGTGGGTACACGTTGGTAATGTAATGGCCAATGACCAATGACAATGGCCATGACAGCACTGTTTTCGAGCGGATGCACTCGTAGTCGGACGGATGCACTCGAAGCCGAGCGGGTGCTCTGCAAGGGCGGTTTACCTTACACACACCTGTTCCGTTCAAATGTTGCTAACAAAATGGCGGCTATCGGCACGCAATGCATTCGGGTTGCAGCGAGAGGGGACACAATCGGAGCCGGTCGGACGCACAGGCGTGAAAGAGCACGCAATCGAAGGCGGTCGGCTGCGCGAGCGTGGAAGAGTACGTCATCAACGGCAGCCGGTCGGCTCCTCTTATTCTTTCACACAAAGTTCGTTAGGATTGCTCAATAATAAAAAAATGACATGTAAAAAATAAACCTTATTAAATTAATTCAAAATTCTGTTTAAGAAGTGATAAAAATCTGCTTTCCTCTTCGAGCCGGTCTGTGTGAACGGACCCTAAGGCCGACTAGTTAATCACTAAGCTACTGATATCGCAGCATTGAATCAAATTATAATCATTGGTGAAATCCAGCCTGAGTTGCAGTATGCTACCGATTTGAAGGTCCTCCGACTGTAATTCTGGCCTCTAACGTGGAAACTGCAGGCTTATAAAAAAAACCGGCCAAATGAAATGAAGCAGTCATGTACTCATTTCTTTACCCATTTGAATGGATTACAAGAACTGTATTGAACTGTCTGCAGCAAAGGTTTGCCCTCTATTTCTTAATAACAACAATGTTGTGGTATTTAGCGATACCAGCATTTCTCTTAAACGTCATCGAATAGCTACAAAAAGTGAAAATATAGAACCAGGCTTAGTATAAAGAGCATTATTTAAGCTATTTATGTGTGTAGAACAATAGTAAGACTGTTTATGGTTTCAACGATCTCATAGACACATAATAGACACATCTATGTTGTACCAATGTCGGTCAATAAACATGGATGACTCGTGCGATCGAATAAATATTTATTAAGTGGCTTTAACAGTTATTTTAGTGCTGTATAGTTTGTAGTAAACACGGTATAATGATGATACGATGTCCTATGTGGTGTAGGGACAGAGCGTTCGACAACTAAGGTAGAGGTCGCGGGTTCGATTGCCACTCAGTGCAAATATATGTATGCATCAATTTGTATATTTGCATTGGTCTGTGTATCTAAGTATGTTTATCCGCATTATAGAACGCATAATACAAGCTAGTTAAGCTACTCTTACTTGAGGTCTAGATAGCGCTGTATAGATTATCTTAAAATATTTTTTAGTACTAGCTGTTGCCCACGGCTTCGTCCGTGTGGAAAATTTGTCACTATTTCCGCAACCCATGAGAACCTATTGCAGAGATAAAAGTAATTAGTTCAGTCTATAGTACCTGTACTAAATTTCAGCCAGATACGTTCCTGCATTGGAGCATGATTGATTAACAAACATCAAAACATACAAACATCTTCACAATATTTACATTTATAATATTAGTAGGATAATATGATAGGAAGGCAATAGGATAGTAGGATTAAGAAGGATAATTTGATTTTCAAGATGAGCACCAGATTATTTTACTTTAACATCATCTCCATGGCCTTTTTTTTTTTTACGTGCGGAAATCCCTTCGGATACCCCCCCGCCGGCCAGTGGGGGTGGTTATGTCGTGTATCGACTAAAACCGCACGGTGTCCTCCCCAAGTGTCCATTGCCGGGCACCCCGGGTAAGCCCTCGAAAGGATAACCCCAGGGTTACCGGCCAACTTTGGCATCTGCTAAATTTCAGAATTTAATGACGATTGCCCAAAACTGACACTTTTACGTAGTTGGTTCTATCTCTACATTTTGAATAATATTTGTAAGTTTAGGTGTACTTACTTTATATCCGTAAATTTATTTTTGAGTGGGAGTCTCAATACAAAGTGGGTCTGAAGACTTATTCAGTGGTAAATTTTTTTTTATTGTAATACCCAAGTGGTAAAAATTGATGGATCGGAGTAAATCGATATTAGGCTGCAACATCATAAATTTATAAAATAAATGGGCGCTTCTGAAGCAAAGACTAAACTGAGATGTGGGCTTTTAATTTCTAAAATCCATATTTCCTAACATAAAACCTACAACCCCAAGAAAACTCCATAATATAATGAACACCAACACTGGGCACTTAACTATAAGAGAATTGTAAATACAGCCAGGACAAAAAAGTCTAGTTTCAATCTCCTGAATATCGTTTTAAATATTCTGTCAAACAAATGAACGCCAACAGCAATGTGATCACAACGAAACGTGATGAAAAATAACACTTACATTCTACGAAATATTAAATTCACAAAACACTGTGCCTCATTTTAACTGCCTCTCATTCATAATCAAAGTCGTGATCATCACAAACGAGTGTTCCGTCACGGCAGAACATACACATATCAAAAAAAGTTTGCGATCACTTTGAAAGTAGTAGCCCGCAACTTGCTCGCCGCGCGTCGCAGGCGACTCAGGCGCCGGAGGTCGCTTAACGACCTCCGTCCTCCATGAGCGCAGGCCTGGGGGTGGTGGGTGAGGCCACCTGTCACCCCAGCAGAAGCAGGCCGGGACGGTGGGGCGATTAGCGCCCCTCCCCCCAAACCGGGGCAAGACGGGGACACCGTGGTTCCCAAACCCGAGGGGGCCATCTCGAAACCGGAGATGGCCCAGGGTCAGTCGGGGTGCGAGGGATATGCTCTATGGGCAACCTTACACTCCAGCGTCTGTAGACCCGAGATGGCTTGCGGTTTTAGTAGGTTCAAGCCCGACATAACCGCCCCCGCTGGCACGCGGGGGGGTATCCGAAGGGATTTCCGCACGATAAAAAAAAAAAAAAAAAAAGTAGATTACATTGTGATTTCTTCTTCTTCTGAAAATATAGAATGAAAATATAATCAATTGTTTTTCCTTATAAAAAGGCTTTCAGTGCTTACGCTCATTCAGAAATCTGACTTAGTCAATTTTAAAGGATTTAAAATAGTTTTTCGCAGAAAGTTGTGATTGGAATAATGCCAAGAGGATTACCAGAAGTTTTACGAGCAGGAATAGTAACTTTGAGGGAAGAAGGATACACCGAGAGAGAAATAGCATCCAGAGTTGCTATATCCCAATCCTGTGTCGATGACCATGTTACAGAGGTACCACGAGATGGGTAATTTAGCTGACCAACCCCGCAGTGGTCGCCCAACTGCCGTCCAAAAGCGCTATATTATATTGCTGGCAGCCCGTGACCCAACAATCATCGCTACTAAATAAAAGCAAAAGGTCGGCCCGCCTCTGGGCTTGAAGTGAGTACTCAGAACATTCGGAATTGCTTGCACCAGGCTGGATCACAAGCACGGAGGTCTTGGCGAGCTCGGTGAAATCGGTGTCCTTTCGTTGTGGTCTTAGTATTGGAGCTAGAACGCCTTTGATCCCGTATCGAGGCTTCATGACAGCAGAGTTTGGTTAAACAGTCTTCTTCTTTCTATCAAATTTCTGTTACAATTTTTTTTATAAAAAACAGTTTTATTTTATTAATTTCAAACAGGATATTTCTATTTAAAGAAAACACACAACAAAGAATTTTTCTTCAAAAAGTTAAATTAAATAAATTATATCAGCTTATGGTAGTGATCACAAACTTCTTTTTATGTGTGTATATAGCCCAAGCAGCAATAGCTCATGAATTTTTTGTACAAAAATGCCATGCATATGATTCTCTGTCTTTTCGGAAAAAAATCTTTCTAAAAAATACTTCTTAGTACATCATTCAAAGTTGCGTAAGTATAAATTGCAATCAAGAATCAGAAATGCCAATAAACAAACAGCTCAATCCCCGATAAATTTGAAACATGTTATGAATATGTTTAATGGATTAGAAGGAATTACTGCAGACACGACGTATCTGATGGATGAGCCCACTGGACAAGTGTCGACTCACGGTGATCAAATCATGCGAAACCTTCATACATAACGTGAGCTACCTACCATTAACGTACCACCAAATATGTGTCTAAGCGTCCACTCCGCTAAGTGTATCGCAACGTAATAAATATTTAATAAAACCTCATTTCCATTAGCACGTTAAAATATATTTGAAACACAAATGAAATCTCGACTCAGAGCTTTTACGTAACCAGTAACAAGTACTCCTTCAAACCGACAAAGTATAAGAGCTTCTGGGTTTCAAGTCTCGTATTTTATTTTTTGACTTGTAATTTGAGGCTCAGTACATAGTGAAAAGATTATTTCGATAGTTATATCTATCTGTTCAAGAGTCTTGACTAAGAATTCCTTAGTACTCAATTCTGGTTCATAGCACAACTTGATCCATTAAGTAGCTCCTTTTGTCCGCAATTATTTCTTATGAATATATAATATATATTTTATTATAAAAGTGATTTACATGTGAAGACATTTAAACAAAAAAGTCCTGGATATAAAAAGCTTGCAAAATCTCTTATAAAATTTGCAATAGAATCGATAACACATTTTATAATAGTCTGAATGTGTTGAATTGAAGGAAATAGAGTAGGTTCATACGGTAGTTGTATAAAATATAACCTATCCATAAACGAGACACAGTTCACAGAGATAATACACAGGATAATAAGAAAATACTAACAAGCTAAATAAAATCGAGTCTGTTAAAGCATATATACCAAATCCTAAAGTCTCTCAGGACACGCCACGCGACAACGCTGTTCTTAAACGATCTTTTTTTTTCATGACTCTTATGAAAAAGAAGATCATTGAGCAAAATATGATTTTATCGGAGTCAAATCGACTAAATTTCTGGCGTCAGACTTCAGTTAATCGAGTTGCTTTCTATTAACTTAGGTCTTAAAGATTAGAGAGATTTTACTCCTCGCAGCCCCGAAGAGCACCGTTTCCCGTTCGTTCCCAGTAAGGGTTTCAAGTCGGCTCCTACTACACTATCTTTAGGCATCTGTATAGATAGTGTAACCCGACTAAATCGTGGCATTAAATGACTTTACAGTCTCTGTGAAGTCTAGGTGAAGGTCACTACCAGGCCTTGACTAACTATTAAGTTTATTACAGTAGAGTTATTTAATTTTTCAAATCTAGGCTTTAATAAATGAAAAACCAGTCAAGTGCGCACTGAAGATTCCGTTCCGAACTGAATTGAAGGACATTCTTAACTTTGCGGTTGGAAAACTGGAGTTACCAATCTACTTTACTGGAGGCCTGGAGTGAAGACCGCGAATTGGTAAACGAATGGTGGGAATTCAGTCAAATCTATGAAAGTGATAAATTATTTCAATTAAATTTTTAAGTATTTTGTATGCTTATAAATTTAATTGAACTAATTAGGCGGAGTCATTATAAAACAATGTTTAAAAATGACTGTAAAGTTATTCATTGTTTCCGTAGTTCACAAGAATTACGGTAGATGGCTCCAGCGTCGCCTTAAGACGTATATAACATATCGAAGAATTTCGAATATCTGGGACGTGTCTAGGTGGCTCAGCTGGTCAGAGCACTCCCCCTGTAAGGGACTGGTCGCGGGTTGAAGTCCCGTCCTAGATGTTCTTTTTTTCCGATCTAAATCTATAGAAAAAAGTAAGCATACTAATTGCTTAAAAAATTAATTGAATTAATGTGGCGGAGTAATAATAAAACAATGTTTAAAATTATATGAGACCGTAATCTTAGCAATCCATGGATTCTCCGTGCGGGTGCCGGGTCCATCGCGTTGCTGAGTTGGGAACTCGGGACAGTGCCTGGGACTTGCGACCCAAGTGTAGGTTTAGAAGGGGCCCCTTTTGTTGATGTACATCAACACTCACCTTCACTACCCAAGTTCCCCTCCCTGCCTAACCAAATTTGATACGAACCTACTAGTGCCGCTTTAGACATTCGTCCTAGTAATGAGCTTATTGTAGCTCTCGATAGGCCTAGATCTTTAAGTAGGTTATAGAGAGATTTTGCTGGTATACCTCTCGCTCCCACTTCCACTGCATACAAATTAACCACGTAACCGTTTTTGATTAATTCGTTTGTGAGATCATAGTATTTATTTTTCTTTATTGTGTGGTCCTTCGGTATATTTGTTTCCCACGGTACAGTAAGTTCCAAAGTCATTAATTGTTTCCGTAGTTCGCAAGAATTACGGTAGATCCTTGAGACGTTTAAAATATATCGGAGAATTTCGAATATCTGGGACGTGTCTAGGTGGCTCAGCTGGTCAGAGCACTCCCCCTGTAAGGGACTGGTCGCGGGTTCAAGTCCCATCCTAGATGTTCTCTTTTTCCGATCTAAATCTATAAGTGATAAATCATTCACAACAAATCACATTGAAATCCGTTAATTTGTAGTTTTGATAAAACGTACGGGACTCACTGAGGTTTTGTTCATTTGAACTTTACCGATATACAAAAAAAATGTTCATATTAAATATCACTTGGCATATTCTTACAAGAAACCACTTAATAAATTTTATATAAATACCGGACTCTAGTCATCATTATCACAGCGTTAGTCCCGATTGCTCTCGGGTACACTCCTAATCTTTCCTTGATTTGGCTTATCTTGGCTTTTTTGGGTGTACCGGCAGCAACGCGGTTGAATGCATGAAATTTCAAATGTAGCTATTTAAGTAAAATAATAAATACTCTATCATCAACTGTGCGACGGGCTACGTTAATTTTTCTGAGAATAAGCCTTTAATGGATTGTGGTAAGCTCTAATAAAATTTTCATTGCTACTTCCCAGCACAGCTGTTACGAGTTTGTGGAAAAAATATTTTAACTACATAAAGTCCTGTAGAATTTTTACTTAATCCATCAAACCATCATATTAAATGAACTAAAAATCGGTCAAGCGCGAGTCGGGCCACGTGTAATATAGGGTTCCGTAGATACTTCTCCAAATGCATTTTTGAGTCGGTCGACTATTACTCGTAAATTTCGACAATTCCTACGTATAATATCGAAACTGCATGCGAGCAACTATCATCGGTATTAGCTTAACACATTCAAAGTTACCAATCACCTTAGTTCTAAAATTTAACTATAATAATAAACAAAAATGGAAACATGGTAAATTTGTCCTCTGAAGATTACAACAATAATTATACATCAATTATTTATACATTTAATTCAATGTAAAGATCGTTTGTAAATTCTTTAGAGTTCAGCAACTTCTGAGGGTGACAGTAAAATATTTTAAGTAGTTACTTGGCCATAGGTAATCACTTTAGATACCGTTTTGGGCAATACTGTTTGTGACCTCAGGGTGTATGGAGAGACTACCAAGACATTCGGGCCCAAGCTAATCTCACCTGTAAGCCGGTGCACGTACTGATTGATGGACACTACTAACTGGCGCTAACTGCTTCTCGGGGTTGAGTATCAGACGGCAGTCTCACCTTTAAAAGCCAAGATTAACCAATTAGGAGAGCGGACCTAGAATTTGTGCTTGGATGATGATGAAGTGTTTTAAAAATTATATCCCTAAGTCATTACATTCTTTCTATCACCTTTATGCAGACGCTCTTTAAATATATACACAGGCTCCTTTACAGAAATTGTCGACTGCCTTTAATGCTATTAATACCGACTTGAAGAGTATATGCACTTTAAGCAAGCGGAATGGGTTAGAAGTGTACCCCTCTAAGACTCAGCTAATAGTTGTTGGTAGCTCCAGGATGTTGCCTCACGTTAATTGGTCACAGTTACCAAATATCGTTTTTAATGCTATTCCGCTGAAAATATGCCAAAGTGTAGAACTTAGGGATATTCATCGATGGCACGCTATCTTGGAGTCCTCGAATCCGTGAAGTTAGTCGCAAATCGTTTGCATCAGCGGGGTCTATGCGCGCAGACTACGTAAGTTTCTACCAACGACCACTAAAAATGCAGAATCTCTCCTTCTTCCTTTTTCTTGACTGTACCGATGTCAGCTACCTCGATGTCACCGAGGAGCAACTCCATAAGCTTGAGCGCCTTCAAAACTTTTGCATTAGATTTATATTTGGTCAACGCAAATATGATCACGTATCAGAGTTCGAATCGATTCGACTTCGACGGAACGCTCATAATCTTTCCATGCTTTATAGTATTCTCTTTAATCCCAATACTTGGCGGTACCTAGGCATTCTACCAATTTTTATGATAAATCATTCACTGTACAGGCGGTACGGTTATGGAATGCACTGCCATTATCAATTAGACGGGCACAATCATTGGCCATCTTCAAAAGGATGCTGAATTAGCACTACCTGGACCCATTGTCTCCCCCATTCCTTGTTTGCGTTATGTGTTGTCCAACTTTCGTGCAAGATATAAAAATAATATATTATGTAGGTTTAGTATATATCTAATTTTTGTATGTATACGTGAAAATTTATATTATGTACGATTATATATTAGGTGTCTTATTTATGTGTCATTGTATGCTTATTTGTATGTATATGTACCTACTACATTGCAATTATGTGTGTTTGTAATCTAATCTGTTATATTATATGACTACGTTAGTCCTCTTTTCTTTCCTATTACACCAATAACTACCCAATATACGATTTAGCTCATTTAGGATTCATGTCCATCCAAAGTTTGCCTGTCAGAGATTGCTTTTAGCGATAAGGCCGCCATTTGTACATATATTAATTGAGATTTCCATATATGCATATTATGTCAGGTGTACAATAAAGTTTATATCTATCTATCTTCATAAACAATCTTGGCATGATGAGAGACAAATAAATATCCAGTAAATCAAAATAATCTATTCGCTTTAAAATCATTTATTCACACACCGTTTGTGCAGCGGTTTGTGAATACACCGTTTAAATACCTAAATGTTTATAATCAGATCAAGCTGTTAAATTTTATTGCTTTTTCATATTGACATCAAAAAAAGAGCAATAACATTATTGAAGGTATAAATAATAAATTAACCTCTTTTCGTGTTAATGGCTTGTGGTTTTATATGAATTATACGTTAATTGTTAAAATAACCGCTTCAACAATTATGTCGAATACTGAATTGCAACATAATGTGAAAGTTTATTAAAATGTTTGAATGTTTGTTGCTCAATCACGGCTGAATGGAACTGGCTGAAATTTTGGACAGGAATAGATTTGGTAAAGTCTTTGGAATAACACATAGGCTACTTTTTATCCCTGAATTAGGTTCCCATGGCTTGCAGAATTTCATGTGGATGGAGTCGTGGGCAACAGCTAGTGAAAACTAATAGATAGTACAGTATCCTGGCTTCTAATAGGCCACTCCGAAATGAAGAGAGAGAAAGAGTAGGTATAGCCAAAATCGACTTGCTTCAGTTGTATAGAGCGTTGTCAAAATACTTTAATAAAAGTGGAATCAAGGTGTCTCGCCAGCTCAGACCGGGCTAAATAATTGTAGGGAGTTCGTGCACATACCTCGTATCTTAAAAGGATTTTCGGAGATTAGGTATATGCGGCCCACCAAGATCTCGGTTGAGGCCCAAGCACATTCTTATTAGCGGATGAGATTGAGAGTTCAGATGGCAGTTGCTCTCATAGATGCCAAGATAAGCCACTTCAGAAGAACAGTGAAAGTGAAAGTTCAAAGTTCAAGCTTTGGATGCAACTGGGATAATCTGTGGAATGATGATGACCTAAACGGATTTTCACTGCTTAAATTCATTCTTATGCCACTTTCAACACATATTTTAACGTTGTTTATGACTATTTTTAGCGCTAGATGGCGCTGTTCCATTTAGAAACGCGCTAGTAATTTGTTAAAGCTGTTTAGATCGGTCTGTCTATTCAACACTGAAAATAAAGTACAATAGAATCAGGTGTCAGTGATTTATTTGGAAACTCCTAAGTAGTCGTCCCATGTTCAGAGTTCAGAGCTATCGAAGAAGGTACCCGGCAAACCACATCATTGCCACTAGCACAACCGGTGCGCAGTACCGTAAAAATAACGTATTATTTAATCTGTGCGCACGTGCGTGTCATGTCGTCATGGCAAAGGTACCATCTGAAAATCAGCGTTGCACATTTAAGGTCTTTGGCAAGTGATGTGCAGCCATTTAAGCTATGATGGCGACCCATTATGACTCGCACAGGCATTGATATTTTTCATGGCTCCTATTATTGTTTTTTATTATTATGTAATGTGCGTGTCCTTAATAAATGTATTTATTTTTAATTTATTTCTTTCTTAGCAAACATATCCATGTGCTATTCTAATTTTTCAAGGAGTACAAAGCGCTTACTATTTCAACTACGAGTTATCTCGGCCATTTACAAAGATCAGAAACAGGACAGTTCGAAATAGAGCGCCTGGTTGTGATCGATTGTCGATCTACACTCCTTCCTACTTTATTAACCGACTTCAAAAAAAGGAAGAGGTTTCTACCTAAGACGTTAATACGACTGTGAGTCGTTTATGAACTGATTTTAATGACTCTCTTTTTGTTGAAAAGGTTGATGTATCTTGTCTTAGTATTGTCTGTCGAATAATCGTCTGTCGAAGTAGTGGTAATTCGAAGGTGTGTGTTGTCTAATATTGTCTGTTGAAGCAATGACATGTCGATCTATGTGTTTTCGAAGTTCGCTACATGTCGAAGTATTGTACCGTCTAAATTCAGTCCGTAAATGGTAAAGGCTACGTAGCTGTGATAGTTTTCCTTTTAAATTCATCGATATCTTTTTCAAATTCATCGGGTTTTTTTCGACAATTTCTAAATATAGAACCTAGCTGGATCGATTTATCGCCCACGAAACCCCCTGCCTACTAAATTTCATGAAAATCTTTCTGTATGGTGATAAGTTTTCCATAATACATATCATCTCGCTATCATATTAAAAAGTCAGCAGAATTTAGTTTGTTATTACATGTAAACTTCTATTTCGAGTGACATCTCAACAGTATTGGTGCCTCAGGGAGTCAACAGAGGACTTCCATTTTTACTAATCAACATGCGAATCCAAATTCCCAAAAAATTGTCACAAACGAGTCTAGGATTTTTTTTTACCTATTTAAATTATTGCTATCTTTTTCTATCACAAGTATTTTATTTACTGCTTTTTCACGCGATCGGTTGTTAGCGTTATAGAATTGGTTTTCTGTTCAAAAGTTTTATTTTCGTCCTGAATTCGCATAGGATTCCTAACGGAATGTTAAGACTCTTAAACTTTGATAAATGGTGATAGACGTGTGTGATTCTGTTAGGTCAAAGGCTTTTCAGTTTTCACCCATAAAATATTGAATTTCTCAAATACCTTTCTTGGCGCTAACCTTTAACTTTCTTAGCTAGCGCTTCCATAGAAGGAACCTACTGTCCTAATTTTGTAGTTCTAGCTTCGGTAGTGTCGGCTCTGCGTTGATGAGTCAGTCACCCGAAAAAGGGTTACTTCTTCATAATAAATAATTGAAAATGTAGCGTATGTATGAAATACCTTGATAATTATGGATTTTAATCGAAACTGCAGATTTGAACATACCTTGATCTATTCCGAACCTTAACGCAGACGAATTCGCGGGCAACAGCTAGTATATCTATATATCTAAAAGTAGAAACTGACTGACTGATCAACCAACGCACAGCTGAAACCGCTGGGTCTAGAACCATGAAATTTTGCTACGAAAGTGACGTAGGTGTGCATTAAGATAGGATTTTTGAAAATTCAACCCCTAAGGATTTTTTCCTCTTCCCCTTTCACCCACGTGTAACAACATGTTTTCTTGGTTTAATTAACTTCAAACTTGGCATTTTTTTTCTTGAAAAGATTTAACCAGTCTCTTACAGGGGGAATACTCTGACCAACTGAGCTACCTAGACACGTCCTAGATATTCGCAATTCACCGATAAATAATATACATATCTCGGGGCGATCTACTGTTCTTGCGAACTACGGAAACAATGAATAATGTTTTGTTTGTGAATTATGTTGTTTTGTTTAGGTCGAGGGCTATTCACTCATGAAAGGTGGAATTTCTCAGCATCCTTTATATGCGCTTGCCTGGTCATAGAAGAAGCCTGTCCTGATTTCGTAGTTCTAATATCGATAGTTTAGCTTGCGTTGATAAATAAGTATTAATACAGAAGTATTTAACGCGGACAAAAGTCGAGGGCAAAATCTAGAATATATATATATATAAACATAACATAACATAACTTCACGCCTGTATCCCCGAAGGGGTAGGCAGAGGTGTATTACACACCCACGATTCGCCAGTTATGTTAAGGTCCCAATGTAATAGGGGGCGAGCCTATTGCCATCTACCGGGTACATTTTTAAGCAAGCGATAATTAACATTTATTAATGCACACATAACTACGAAAAGTCAGAGGTGTGTGCACGGGGCAACTGGGGATCGAACTCGAGACCTCGTCTCAGCAGTCCGTTACGTACGCCACTAGGCTATCGCCGCTTAATATCCCTTAACTGGACTGGCCATCTCTGCCAATGGACCAATGGCCCTAAGCGAGTCATAGGGGGGAAACGTCGATGCCAGGTGACCTGAAGACCTGAAAAAGATAGGACGGATATATTGGATGCCCTATAGATTTCAATGCTGAAAAAATGACCGCATGATTTGATGGCATTGACTTGAAAGTTTGATTATTTCACAGCTTCAAGGGGTTTCAGACTTGCGTATTTGATGCTAATTTCTTCTTGATACTTTCACGCGTTCCTAAGAAAAAGGTCTTAGCAGACAGACATACAAATACTATTTTGTAATGTGGGTAACTATTTACGGATTTTGTTTTTTTTAAATTTGTGCTATAAGGCTTTGCTTTTTGCTAAATTTCATGATTCTAGCTAAATAGTAAGTGCCCTATAGTTATTGATGCCCTACATAAATGGCACTATTGTTTGATTGCATTTACCTAGAAGTTCGCGTTTACCAAGACAAAACAAATGAGCCTAAGTTCACTAAATTTATCTGTTTAGTTTAGGAGTTCCTATGGCCACCTTCCTACTTCATCATTAGACTCTGAATACCATGTCACATCAGAGAGTTTATCAAGACAAAGCAAATGAATCCAAGCTCGATAGGTTTATCTTGTTTAGCTTAGGAGTTCCTATGGCTACATTCCTACTCCATCATCAGACCCTGAATACCATGTCACATCAGAGAGTTTATCAAGACAAAGCAAATGAATCCAAGCTCGATAGGTTTATCTTGTTTAGCTTAGGAGTTCCTATGGCTACATTCCTACTCCATCATCAGACCCTGAATACCATGTCACATCAGAGAGTTTATCAAGACAAAGCAAATGAATCCAAGCTAGATAGGTTTATCTAGTTTAGCTTAGGAGTTCCTATGGCTACATTCCTACTCCATCATCAGACCCTGAATACCATGTCACATCAGAGAGTTTACCAAAAAAAAAATGAGCCCAAACTCGATAGGTTTATCTTGTTTAGCTTAGCAGTTCCTAAGGCCAGTTTCCTACTCCATCATCAGACCAGACCATCTATTAATGCATTGTCATCCAAACTAAACGTGTACGCAAAATTTCATCTCAATCGGTTGAGGATAACTGCTTCAAAATTCAGTTGAAAGATTTGACCCGCACTAACATACATACATACAAAGCAAGTTAAATAAAAGCTTGTAAAAAAGCATGTAAATACAATCAAGCGGCGGATTAATAACCCACCCAAGATAATAATAGAGGTACAGTCAACGACAAAAGTTGATATCGTTAAAATATTTACAAACCTTTTTAGGGTTCCGTTGCCAAATGGCAAAAAAACGGAACCCTTATAGATTCGTCATGTCTGTCTGTCTGTCCGTCCGTATGTCACAGTCACTTTTTTCCGAAACTATAAGAACTATGCTGTTGTGAACCGCATTTAGATTTTCACACAAAAATAGAAAAAAAACAATAAATTTTGGGGGCTTACCCCATACTTAGAACTAAAACTCAAATTATTTTTTTTCGTCTAACCCATACGTGTGAGATGTCTGTGGATAGGTCTTCAAAAATGATATTGAGGTTTCTAGTATAATTTTTCTCTAAACTGAGTAGTTTGCGCGAGAGATACTTCCAAAGTGGTAAAATGCGTGTGTGTGTCCCCCCCCCCCTGTAACTTCTAAAATAAGAGAATGATAAAACTAAAAAAAATATATGATGTACATTACCATGTAAACTTCCAACGATATTTGGTTTGAACGTGATCTAGCAAGTAGTTTTTTTTTAATACGTCATAAATCGTAAAATGCAATTTACCTTTCATTCAATCAACTCAAATCTGAAATTTTTCAAAAAGCATCATTATGTTACTTACTGCTACGGAACCCTTCATGGGCGAGTCCGACTCGCACTTGGCCACTTTTTATTTTCTATTGGAATAATTTTAAGAATAATTGACGTATAGTTAGTTTTATACTCCCCAGAAGACAAAGTTAATATAATTCTTGTTTTGTTTAATTTTAATGAAAGGTTTATGAGCCAAGGCGATCAATAAATTAGAATTCGCTAAGCTACTTTTGTCGTTAGTACTTACTAACTTGAAAGTCATTAATTTGCTTTTGAACCCAAGTTGTCCGCTGCAGGGAAAATATGGCAAAATGAGGTTATATTGACAAGGGCCCTGCGATTACGGGGTCCAATACCAGTCTCTTGCCCACAGTGCCCCTTCACCTGTACTATTTAGACCTGTATAGGGCAACGGACAACACTGGCTGTGGCTAAATATTGGGCTGACAAAATCTACGAAACAATAGCCCGTTACTAAGCAAGCAAGCACTTCTTCTTTCTTCACCTTTTAAGTTTATTTGTGTACGCTTCAAAAAGTCAAGATTTCTGCATCGTCTGAGCTCAAATAGCCTGGCTGGGATATATTGGTTGTAAAAGGCCGAGGATTGGGTACTATGGTCAACATTGGGAGAGGCCTATGTCCAACAATGGAGAGCCATATTTATTGATTGTTTTATTGCTTTTTAGCCAGCTCTTTTACAAGTTAGGAAATGTGTCATTTCATGCGCTACGGTACATGCGCGAACACTAGATGCACTACGGTAATATAATGAATTGCGAAATAGTGGTATAATAATAATCACAAAAACAGCATAATTATAATCCAGTCGCTCAGGAGTGTAAGGACTTTATGAAAACCCATACTTTAATAATCGCAACCCAAGCGCAAACCCACATATGTACTGGCAAATTTTGGAATTTTAAAGTTATAAAGGAATAGAGAAACTCGCAATTCTGAAAACATAACACTGGAGTTGTGTAAAAAGTTGTGGAATAACTTCAATGGCTCGAAAACAGTGAAATAATCCCATCTAAGTCTGTCGGTTATACCATAGAAGGGTTTTACCAAGAAGCTACAAATTACAGATTTGCTAAGAGGACAACACGCGCTTTACAATCTCGTGACTGTCTTGGCTAGGGTGACTATTTGTCTTCAATTTAAGGGAACTTTATAAGATATTTTTTAAAAGAATATTAGCAACAGAAATCACTAGTATTCCCCCAACCCCTTCAGCTAAATTAATTTGCTTGTCAGGAATGGGTTCACGTCGTCGGTATAGTAATGGCCAGTAATCAAACCCAAGATCTCTCGACCGTTAAGCCGACTTCTTAACCACTAAACTACCGACGCTTCAAATTATGTTTTAATCATTAATGTATTAGCTAACGTGTTAGGCTCAAATATGAGAATAAATGTAAAAATGTTCAGTTTGACCTGCAATGCTAACTTTCCTTCGATGTCTACTTTTCCTACACAAACTGCTGACAAGCCAACTTTTCATAAAATACTTAACCTATGTTCCTTCATGCCTAAGCTTATTTTATCTGTTACAAAGCGTAAGGCATTTCTAACTTTACAACACTTAGTAGGATATAAGAATTCCTATTTTTGCCATTATGAGTACAGACGAACTATAAATAATATAAAATGCTTCGGCTCGAGATTAACATGGCTTAATCTTGTTAAAAGCATGTAAGCATGATGTCTTAAAAAATTATCAACATTTTTTTTATTCTTTCATCTGTCAATGTATACTTATTTAACTTTTTTGTATGTATCGGTAACAAACTTTCATATTCATCTTCAAAACTTTTTTTTAATGATATTGTACCCAGAACTGTCTGAACAGTAATAAACGAAGGAGTTTGGTCGTCAGAGTCGTCACTATAATATGATCGGTAATTTTCAAAATTTTAAGCGATTTGCGTGATATTTGGTACAATAATGACATCTTGTCAATTGAAAAGTTTGAAAATAAGGAAAATATCTATAGGTACTTACTAAGCCGTTCAAATAGGTCATTCATAATTTATATTTATACTAGCTGATGCCCGCGGCTTCAGCCGCGTCTAATCCTGATCACGTTCCCACCACCCATGGGAACTTATTCCAGAGATAAAAAGTACGTACGTACGTAGTATTTGAAATTGTAATCTATCCCAGTACCAAATTTCAGCCAAATCTGTGCGTTAAAGCATGATGAATGGCATAGCAAACATCTTCAGAAATTTTCACAACAGTATCACTCCATATAACAAAGTCCTCCGCCGCGTCTGTCTGTTTATCTGTTCGCGAAAAACTAAAAAACTACTGAAACTATTTTCATGCTGTTTTGACCAAAAGATAGAGTGGCTCTCGAGGAGGGTTTTGGTATACAATTTGTTAAGTTTTTGTATACATTAACTAGAATATAATGATATTTTAGTTAATGTAACCTACTGAACCTATTTTCATGCTGTTTTGACCAAAAGATAGAGTGGTTCTCGAGGAGGGTTTTGGTATACAATTTGTTAAGTTTTTGTATACATTAACTAGAATATAATGATATTTTAGTTAATGTAACCAAAACGCCCATGGGAACCTATTAAAAAATGTAGTCTTACTTAACGAAAATAATTATTTGCTTTTTTCTATTTTTGTGTTAAAATCTTAATGCGGTTCACAGACTACATCTACTTACCAAGTTTCAACAGCATAGTTCTTATAGTTTCGGAAAATAGTGCTGTGACAGACAGACAGACATGACGAATCTATAAGGGCTTCGTTTTTTGCCATTTGGCAACGGAACCCTAAAAAGTAATATTTTCTTGTCTGTCTATACACTGATATGTATTTATTTAAAACCTGTTATTTTAATATTATAAACGTGGGTGTGTAATACACCTCTGCCTACCCCTTCTGGGATACAGGCGTGAAGTTATGTTATGTTATAAACAGACACTTCAATTGTATTTATTTGTATAGAGTATAGATAGATGAATATATTTTAAGGCGAGGGTCCCTAACGAAGGATGTTTTTAGATTACGATTTTTCAAAAATGGGAAGTCCCCGTATTCTGTAAATCACATATGTTATTCTAGGTTATTTAAACTAGTATTTTCGGTTATCCCATACACGATGACTTTTACTTTCCTCGATGGAATTTGCTCTCAAAGATTGGTCTAACCAAAAACGCATTCCAGTTTTATTTGATTTGTATTCAGGTTAGAAAACTAAAAAGATACCAAAATGAAGGTCATTGATAGGAGAATGAAAAACGGTTATCAAAACCTACATACGCTCTGAATTATACAATGAAAATTCAAAATACCTACGTTTTCTACCTATATGACGCGTTCGGAGGGTCAATCAGTCCTGACCGGAACGTGTTAGAGGCAGGACGTGTCTCAGTTTGCGGCAGATGCAAAGTGGAATCGTACGATTTTTAAATGTAGGTACTTAGCGTAAATGCCACATCGTAGAGAATGTGCCAGATGTACAAATCTAATGATAAAAAGTTGATACTCGATCATTTGCGAATACTGCTAGTATTCAAAAAAGCCTCGCTGTGGCGTAAAGTGGCAACTTTACTATGCCAAAAATACCTAAAGTCGTCGAATATCGCCTTAAGTATATCGCTCTAGCGATGGGTATCTATATCTGTATCTCTTGAAAACATAAGTTTTTACTAAAAACGCCTGCAGCCCACTAAAATGTAAGTACTGCACGCTAGTTTATTCTCATAATTGCAAAGAATAGCATCGTATGACAAGTTGGGCGTCGTCTTTGTCGTCAGATGTATCGGCGCACAATGACATCATCCGCCGCCGCCGACAGATATCATTGTGTGCTTGTTCCGCTCACTGAACGCACCCCGCCATTTGTAACAATTTGTTAACCCAACGATCGAAAAGGTACAGCATTTATTACAATATAGATGCAATGGCTGCGTAAATTGAATTCACATTTAAGTAGTTTCATAAATTATATTTCAATTATACAGATTTAAGCAGTTAGATAGGCAATAAGACACAGAGATTTGGAAACACTCTCGATAGAGTTGACGATTGAAGCTGCTTCTTCACATTAAAGAGGACGGGACAGTATTAAAAGCATGCTAATGGTTATTTGCTCATAAATATGACCCCGATAAAATGAGGAGGTAGATTCGAGTACTGTCGGCCTGTAAACCCTATATAGTTACAGCCCTCTCTCTCTGGATCACGGCCCAAACCACGATCGCTCATAGCACGATATGGTAGGCGGCCTTTTCAGTTAAACAGTACAAATGAATAAATTATTTATATCCCATAGTAAATCAATTGACATACGATAACAAAAATGTTACTAACAAAATGGGATGTGTCTGATTAAATAGATATATTATTATTATGCAGCGTATGTGTGTACATTCAATAGATTAATTTAAACTGTCTTTATGTTCTACAAGTAAATGTATATATAAGAATCAGCAGTCTGAATTGTTGATTTTCATGAGAGTTATGCAACCGTTATACAGCAATGTGTGAGGTAATTATAGATACATAGATTCTGAACAGAATCTTCAAAGTATAAGAATATGAGATAATAAGAACGTGAAAGTGATGTTAAGTTGTTTGATATAGCACTCAGAATGACCAGGACCTGGAGAAGTGTATAGCATACTTTTTATGTGTCGGATATACGACCATTTTTTCGGGTGAATCCCCCTTGGGTTTCACCTTACCGGAGCGAACGATGAGGTGGGTATGACCGCACGGTGTTTGATCACATCAGCCTGCGTGGCTGAGGAATTTGGTTTGTCTCAGAGAAGATATCCCAGAGACCCTGACCGGCCTTGGCCATCAACATAAGCGATCGAGATCGCGGCGCGCCCTGCGCTTGGTTGCCCAAGTCGTTCCTTCCACTCCTTAATGAACACCTGGCAGTGCTGGGATCGCTGCTCCTTTATTTCTCATGGAGCAGGTCTTAGATACCGCTCCAGCGCCTCCTTGCGCCACTTATTCAGCTCCACAAGGGTTCTCGCTTCCAGATCCCATGGAGGCGTCCCGGCCAGGAGGTATTCTTTTATAATCCTTACGGCCAGCACTAGCAAGGAGGATCGCAGGATTGCCGTATTGCTGGACGTCAAGTTCACCGCCCATGTTGGAGCCCCTGGACAGCGTTGAACCTCCTGCAGGAGGAGTCAAGCACCTTCAAATTGAGTAGCAGCTGCGAGAGCGCAATTGCCACCCTCTTGAGCTTAGGGGCCTAGCTTAGGAGCCTGGCTTCGGCAATGATATCCGAAGTCCCACCGCCCATTGAGTACGAGCCTTATCGATACTTTATCAAGGGCTTGGTGACGATGCGTACTCCTCCTACGTTTTTTTGCTACTGGGAATGGGCCTTTGCCCAACAATAGGACAAGGTGAGCTGGGTAAACAAAAAAATCCTGTTGGTCTTGTGACCGATAACCACGGTAACGGACTCTAAGCCCGTCGACCAATACAATAGTAATTACAAAATAATTAGCGGCGATTGCCCAGTGGCGTACCTAACGGACTGCTGAGACGAGGTCTCGAGTTCGATCCCCAGTCGCCCCGTGCACACACCTCTGACTTTTCGTAGTTATGTGTGCATTAATAAATGTTAATTATCGCTCGCTTAATAATGTGCCCGGTAGATGGCAATAGGCTCGCCCCCTATTACATTGGGACCTTAACATAACTGGCGAATCGTGGGTGTGTAATACACCTCTGCCTACCCCTTCGGGGATACAGGCGTATGTTGTTGTTTTTACAATATAATTAGTACTGTGTTTCTCTATCCCGTTAAACACCACAAAAATAAAACTTTTCAAATTACAAGTTTGTGGCGTTACCACATATGCCCAGCGCCATCTAGTGACCACAAGTAAAGCTACTTCGATACTACTACGTCACTACCGATCCTGAATCGTGAAATTGGAGTTCGCGCGCTGGTATAACATACATATATACAACATCCCAATGGCAACTGTAGGGCCGCGGCCCACCACGCGTGATCACCTTGCCTGGTCGAAGGATCCCCCTTTATGTTGGAGGAATATCACACCCCTTTCCTCTACAAGTTGTTTGAAAGAGCAAAGTCAACTAAATCTCCATTGTGTGACTGAGATTTCTTTTAATCCATCAAATCTTTTAACTAACCGTCAATTAGCCTATCGCAGTCCACTGCTGGACATAGGCCTCTCCCAATGTGCACCATACCTCTGCCTTCCGCAACCAGTCTATCCCAGCTACCTTTTTCAGGTCCTCAGTCCATCTGGCTGGAGGGCGTCCCACCTTCTATTTGCTAACTCGCGGTCTCCACTCTAGGACTCGTTTGCTCCAACGACAATCGGTCCTTCGACAGATGTGGCCAGCCCATTGCGTCTTCAGCTTGTTTATTCTGCGAGCTATGTCGGTAACTTTAGTACTTTGTCGGATGACCTCAGTGCGAATCGTATCCTTCAAAGAAACTCCAAGCATAGCTCGCTCGCTCGAAATTTGTGGACCAACCCCACCGAACCAACTGAATGATCTTTCAAACAATGAGTAGTCAGGAATCATCCAGAATACTACTGACAAGAAATTAAAAAAAGCATTGAAATCGATCCTCTTGTTTGTGAACCACACAAAACAAAATGTCAGACATACACGATTAAGGTTCGTACTTACAAAAAAAACAACATTCATAATATCGCTTTTAGCAGCGAGGATTGGATCAATATATTGGTTTATACCAAACAGATATCAAACTAATCAATGTTCCTAAGCAAGTGAATTACAAGATTCCACCATAAATATTTAGGACACCTCACCGATTGAGCTGTTTTCATTTCATAAGGCGAATCTAAATTGGGAACAGTTCGTCGTAGTTTGCACAACAAAACTACGGATCAAATCTTAGAAGATCAGAATTGCACGACTGTATGTATATAAAAATCCCATTTCAGCCTTACACCTCCAACGCTTACGTTATATTGTACATCTGGGACCCATCTCCTTTCTCTTCTACAATTATAAATGAGCGGTTTTTCTCCTAAGGATTTCCTGTCTTTTTCCCGGAAGTACCTAATACGCTAGTAAAGGTTTATTAAATATTCACTGGAGTAATTTTATCGTAGTGAGGTTTAATGGTGGCATTATCTTATCGTTTCCGCGTAGATATAAATGCCCTGTTCTCGGATAAACGATAAAAAATAAATGATGTCTATATTACGGTAGTCTGGTCTGGGTCCTGGTAGGAGGGTTGAACTCAAGAAGTCAGATCGTAGAAGATGATACGCATGCCAATGGCCTCATTAGCTAAGTAACTGATTAATTATAATTGGTTATTGGGGCTATTTTTTTCTTGAAGTCAATGGGACAGATCGAAACCAATGGGGGCAATAGTATTGTACTGTTTACATCCTTTACATAATAAATATGTAAAGGATGTAAACAGTACAATACTATTGCCCCATTGGTTTCATAACAGGAATTTTCTATCAGGTTACTGGGGAAATTGAGTACCGATTAACAATAATCCCCATGACAATAAACCACCGTTTGAGTGGTAGTGTGCATGTGTGTTCATGTGAGGGTGTGTGCGCATATAGATGTCTATTTTTAACAATTTACAGGCATAGTACAGTTTAATAAGATGAATCATAAAATTAAAATAGGTAAGTACATTTCATTATAAATAGTTATGGCATGCAAATATTACAATAATATCTTGTAAATCGAATACACAGTGATATTCACAAAATAGTATCTGAATATCATAGTCCATCAATAAAGTGTCCATAAATCAGTTAAATAGCGAACTAAATCATGTAAATATTTCGAAATTTTTATACAATTAACGACAAAAGTTATTTACGACTAAAACATTGACAAACCTTTTTTACTTTTTATTTTATTTATTTTGGTCCACCAATTACTATTTACATTCATAACAGTATACATAGCGATATAAATAGGTAAAAAGTCTTCATATAACAGTTACTTATAGATAGACACAAAATAACATAAACTAAGAAGCTTACATACCATGACAGTAACAAAGATTTTAAGGAAAAAATCATTATACAATACAATATAATATATAATAATATAATCATTATATATAGGATCGTCTTATCCATTATGCAGCAGAAATAATACAGAACACAAGTAGTTTTTTTTAAAGATTTACAGTGGTAACAAAAATAAATTAAGCCAGTTCTGGCAGGGAGCCGTAAACAGACTTTTGCAATCGATATAAATGGAAGTGGATATCAGCTAGATGGCTGCAACTATTTATCACCCTGCACAACCTAGCAAAAGGAGAGTTAGCACCAAGAACAGTTTTTTAATGGTTCTCAAAGGTACGCGAAACTTAAAGAGGCCTGGTAGTGGGGAGAAGTCAATTTTGTGATTAAGAACTTCAGAGGCAAATACTGTATCATTTAATTTCTACCTATTAGAAAAAGGTTTAATATTGAAATGTTTTGTTTTGTTTTAGTCTGCTATCGTAAGAGCGAATTCTCTTCGCTATGCTATTAAATTAAATATAGTAAGGCAATAAAGAAAACGCTTTTTTACACGTTCTAATTTTAATGCACTGCATTATTCCAGGATGCTCTTAATAAGAGTGTTATACAGTAACAGTTTGGTTGAATTGATGTGAAATTTCTTGTAAGTTCTTAAAACGAAACCAAGCATCTTAGAAGATCTTTTATAAGGTGGTCAATATGCAGCGAGAATGTTAATTTAGTGTCAAGTTCTACAATTTTGGTAATTTTTACGTAGTACTCAAAGCTAACAGAGTTATAGTTTCTAGTGTATTTTATGTGCTTACATTCATCTGCTTTTCATTGCATTTTGTTAAATATTCAC
Organism: Cybosia mesomella; assembly: GCA_946251805.1. Classification (NCBI taxonomy): domain Eukaryota; kingdom Metazoa; phylum Arthropoda; class Insecta; order Lepidoptera; family Erebidae; genus Cybosia; species Cybosia mesomella. The sequence goes on along the minus strand of OX276390.1, from coordinate 17,365,364 downwards.
ACCATTCGACAAGTCTATTCAGATCAGTGTGAAGATATCTAGCGTTATCAATACACCTCATAGTAGGTATTTGAAAATTGTAGATCATCAGCATACATGTAAACTTAGGAGTACTGGAAACAATTTGGATTGTCGTTAAAGAAAAAAATATACAAAATTGGTCCCAAATGGAACCCGTGGGGCACCTCAGAAGTGCTGTGTTTTAAAATAGATTAATAGCCATTAAACACCACTATAAAAGAATATTTGATCCAATAATTGATATTATAAGTAGTTAAATAATCCCAAGAGGATGTAGTTAATATATTTCATGTTTTATTAATTATTTATAAAGGTTTAAGAGATAAGGTTATCATCAAATTAGAATTTTGTTAAGCTACTTTTGTCGTTGGCTGTGCCTACATAACAATGTTCAAGAAATATTCAAGAAATTCAAAAATTTAACAACATTCACATTAACATTACAACATTTTCTAGTAAGCATCAATAAGTAAGTCTAGTTTTATTTTAATTGGTTTAAGCAATTTAATAATGTTGTTATTATTTATTAAATTACCTTTTACCATACAGAATATTCTTTAAGATCGTTGAACTAGGAACTAAACAAAACCGCAATTTGCTAGCGGGAGGAACTCTCTGTCGTTTGTTAAATAGCTGTATATTCCATTTCACAAATATAATGCATTCCTGAATATATGTACATGCACGGTAATTTTAATACTTTTGTTGATTTTGAAGTACGATTCGCATGTATCACTTTAAATTCGACTGCAGCCAACGATCCGAACCGTAACTTTTATTGGTTGGCTGGAAAAAGTCGGAGCCTCAGTATGTCTCTAAGGTCTGATCTAAAAGACTCCAGAAATAATTACGACAAGAATAACCTGCCCTCTTGCCAATCGCCATATTACAATATAAAGTACAAGGTTAGGTACAAATTCGATAGAGTGAGGAGTTGCAACTAATGGAAGCATGTACTTACAAAAAAAGAAATCACGTTGTTTCGTCGTCGAATTAATGTTCCTCATTTTGGGTAACTATCTTTCTTCGTTTAGGAAACACGGAAAAGGAGAGTTGTCCAAAATTAGATCCATTATCACAGAAGATGCAGTGCAGATAACCACGACGGGGCAGGCGAAAAGAAAGGCATAAAATGGTTATTTTATCATATTCTTAAAAATATGATAAAATAATATAACTTATTATATATAACATATTCTTAAATATTAAAAATTCATTTGTGATTGGGCAAACAAATATGCAAACAACATACTCTACGAATAAATATGTAAACTTGCCACTAATGATCACGAATTAGCTCTTTTTATAAACTATTGAAATATTTTATATATCTTAATTAGTGTAGGAAATTAATTGCCTTACTCTGTAGTGAGGCAAATAATTGCCTGCATTTATGGAATTTGGTAATTTGAACTACTCTTTATTCATGATGTTTCATAAATCGCAAGTCACATTACATTTCATTTATTAAAAGCCGACACAGAAATATTATCACAACGTAACCTAGTGCACACTTGAAGAACATAGATCTCTCTTTTGGTTTTTACGGTAAATCGGGCTTCAGAGTTCAAAAATAGTGGAAATTCCACTACTATACGTTGTGATAAACCCAGATCTTTCAGAATTTCATGAGATTTCGCAATTTGTTGGCCTCTTGCTTATTACTGTTTGCTTCATCCTACTTCCTACTAATATATAAATGTGAAAGTTTGTGAAGATTTGATTGATTTGTGTTTGTAAGTTTGGGTGTTTGTTACTCAATCACGCTCTATGGGAGACTATTGTCAACTATAGCGCATAGGCTACTTTTTATCCCTAGAATAGGTTTCCATGGCAAGCAGGAACGGGAACAGAACTCACTCGCAGGCGAAGCCGCGGAAAATAGCTAGTAAACTATAAATAAAACTAGCCGTTGCCCGCAGCTTCGCCTAGCCTATGTGTTAATTCAGACTATATACTATCCCTGAACCAACTGTCTGCCAGATCGTTCAGCCGTTAGAGCGTCATCGAATAACAAACATCCAAATATCTTCACAAACTTTCACATTTATAATATTAGTAGGATGTAGCTATCGACATAACATAAATCAGTACTATGAACTACAGTTTAGGCAGCTCTTGAACACTCTTGGTAACAGAAGTAGTAACGCTTCTCTTCTACTGTTTGAACAAGTTGTTGCTTCGACGAATTAATGTTCCTGATTTTGGGTAACTATCTTTCTTCGCTTAGCTAACGCGGAAAAAGAGAGTTGCCCAAAATTAGATCCATTATCACAGAAGATGCAGTGCAGAAAACCACGACGGGGCAGGCACGTTTCTGAACTCGATGACTTCTAACCCGTAACCCTATCCAGCAATGGGCCGATTAACCGATCCTTTCCTGGATAGGGTTAAGGGTTGGGTTACTAGAAAGAAAACATGTTAAAAATATCACGGATAGATTCATCGTGTTACAGATTTGAAGATAGTGTGTTTAAGCTGCCAGTGGTTTGATTACTTCCTAATGGTAACCAGGGCCTATTGGATGCCATTGAATAGGTTCTCTGCTCTGAGATTACACTGATTAACTTCATCACATGAACATAAATGGCGCCCTTCCTCATGTTAAAAACTATAGCATGCGTTTGTTTCAAACCAAGGTGTAAATTGCAACAGTGATTAAATATGTTTATAGCCAAAAGGGATGCTTGTTCAAAATGTGAAATTTTTGCTCTTGTGAATAAATAAGTTTAACCGTACTTTCCATCGTGCGCTAAGGATCGTCCTTAAGCTGAAGTTCACTGAATTAATTATATACGAAGTGAGGCAACTGTCTTTTTGAAATATCTCAAACCAGAGGTGCCTTGACTGCTCAAGAAATTCATCCCCACCTTGGCATTGAATAAATTATAGCATAAGATTATAGATTTTAATAAAGTATAAAACTGCCCTGGTTGTCATGAACAGTTATGAAAAGTACACATAATACAAGATTAACTAATTGGTGCAAGTGCCAATGCCGATTACTTATTTTTAGATTTCGAAAAGTATTTATAAGATGATAAAGAGCACTATAAATTCTACTAGTGGTTGCTAAGTGTGACTTTATAATTTACGGACACAAATTATCACGATGCATTGTGTCGAAAAAGTCACATGAATTATTGTGCAATATACTATATCAATGTTGATCTGTCAAGCCATTCGCGTTTCCTATAACCAAACGTATCATAGGATTTTACGTGATAAAAATCTTGACATATCACGACAAGTCCGGAACGATCTTATCTTGGTTTCCCTACATCTCGGATTTAATGAAGCATAATGTTATCATCATCAACCTATGCTAGTCCACTGCTGGACATAGGTCTCCCCTAATGAGCGCCATAGCGCCCGGTCTTCAGCTTGCCGCGTTATGTCCGTCAAAAATTTTCCTGAACTAAAAGTATCAAATGTCTGGACACCTGCATAGCATAAATACACGAAACAAATGACTCACAAATTGCCGGTACTATGTCACTATACAGCTGTACAGAGTACACTGGCAAAATTCCCGCGGGTAGCTTTATTAAAATTTCCCGTCGATGTCGAACACTAGGCGACGCAATTTAATAATGCAAGCCATAAAATTGTTTCTCGACAACAATATCGTGTTCCATTAACATCAAATTATGTTTATATAAACAAGAATTGTGTGGTGCGGGGACTAATATTTTTCAATAATTATTGCTTTAGTTCAAATGGATTATATTATTCTGTTGAACGTTAAAGATTTTAGAGACGTTGGGAATGGATTGGATTACATTACTAGAAAAGGATGTTCAATGTTCCGGGTATGCGTGTTATTGAAAACCATGAATTAAAATTCAGTTTTCGTTTTTTATCATTTTAAATTATAATGAGTAATAGTACACAATTATAAACACAACATTTATACGTTGGTATACTTTACATATATATAGTATAAGATTAGATATATTCAATCAACCTAAAAATTCTTATTAATCGATGCCTCATACGTTTGATCAAGTTCAATATAGTTATAGAGTTGATTAATATAGTTATGCAGTTATTTTTGGTGATTATTTATTTCCCTTTCAAACTGAAAAATATAATCGATTGAGATTATAATAATTATTTATTTGTAATAATTACTTCGGGCCACCAACCAGGTGGACACCGAAGTCTTAAAATCACGCTAAAAAAATCAAAATCTTACACTCACTTTTTATCACTTTTCTCGATGTTTCACATGATTCTAAGTCTAATTAAGCAAAAAAAAATTTTGTGTCGGTCTGTCTGTTGGTCTGGATGTGTGGATGTCTGTTTACGCAATAACTCAAGAACCACTTATCCGATTTAAAAAAAATTTTCGCCAATCATCTTGTTTGGTTAATGGGAAGAACTGATTAGATTTTGGGGTTTGTACGTTCAAGGTTTCGGGTACCTACCATACAGATTGTCCCTAAAAAATATTTTTTTTGTGTTTTTGACGTCGAAGACGTTTGATTTGATTTCATTTTCTTCATATTTATTGCTCAATATTATAAAGACGCGTCGAATAATATGCATAAAGCCTAAGGTCTGTAATTTTGAATAAAAATACTGCAACAAAAATATCTAAGTTTGGCCCGAAGTTTGACAATCACTGTGTGATTTCCGCCCCACTAGATTTTCTAAACACACGGGGATCAACACAATCTGCTTAATATTAAGTGGTTACTTTGCCCTCTAGCTAGATGCTCGATCAACAGTTTTGTGGTTTCACAATTTTTTTATGTATACTACTAGTAACCGATATCACTAGAATTCCCCCTAATCCCTCCAGCTAAGCTAAATTGCTTTTGTTAGGAGTGGGTTCACGTCGATAGTGTGTTCACTTCACACGTTCTATTCTGGCCATTGCCAGAATTCGAACTTGGAACCTCTCGACCGTAAGGCCGACTCCTTAACCACTAAGCTACATACTGATTTGTCTCAAAATCAAACATTTATTCGTAATACGCCTATACTAAAAGAACTTAATTTTTTACTCTTCTTAGCCGTACCTTAGCTGTCGATCTACTCTATTAAATAATGGCAATTATGGTTAAAATTAAACGCTTACCAGATAAACTTTCGGCAGTGGGCGGCATGATTAATCACACTTTAAATAATGCAACAAGTCAGTGTCTCCGAGGAACAGTTATACTTAAACAATACTCCACCCTTCATCAGAGCAGATTAATTCTGATTTAAACGGCTACATCGATCACAAACTCTAGTGTTGAATGGTTAAGCATCGCCTCGGGGTCGGTTAAGCTAGCGGCGCAGTGAATTCTTGATGCGCGCGCCGACGGCTGGCACACATCAAATATGCACCACATTTACCACCTGAAGCAGGCAAGTGAATCCGGCCTTAGATATACATATATCACACATGGATATCACGCTGCCAGTTTGACAGTTCGACACGATGTGCACAAGACACGAAACCAATATTTACTAATGTATTTCAAACTATTTTAGTACAGTCTCCTAACTTGATAACTGAAAGTAGGTGATTTTGTACTGCAGTAAGTTTACGGTTTCTATATTTTGCATTGTTATGAGTGTTTCTGTAACAAGGAAGCGTTGTGGTATGGTTGAAGATGTAGTGACCAAGATATTGGGACTCTTAGATGGTTCGGACACGTGTAGGTATATATTCCAGAATATAATTTATTTTATTATTACATGAGATGTTAATAATAATAATAATAATAATACTTTTTATTTGTCTAAAACATGTGTTTACATACAGTAGCATGCAGTTATTAAATGATAAAAAAACATAGGTCCATCATGTTTTGCCTCATATAGTGGCGTACAAATATTTCAGTGACGCTAGTTACATAGTTACATGCTGTGTCCAAGTCTAATTAAATTCCTGCATAAATAAAGTTTATATTTTTTCAATTCAAGAAATTATTAAAAAATGTCAAATAAATCAAAGTAATGTAATGAAGTTATGTCAATATACTCAATAAGAAATGTCAAGATATAAGGTCAATATTTTCTAATTTATGCTATCTGTCAAAAAATCTGTTATGCTATAATATGCCTTTTGCAGAAGAAGCCTTCTAAATTCGTGCCAAGACACTTATCCGTTGCCATCTTAGTGGTATAGAAAATACAAAACGTCGTCTGTCTCAAACGTCAAATTGCTTGCGTTAAACTTCCTACCTTTAGCGTACTTTGTACGGGTTACACATCATAAGTGTTTTTATTGACTCTTTCGACTACACTTATTTAAAACTACTTTCACACCTACAAAGAAATATCACATCGACAAATGATTTCACATCGACCTAGGCTCACCCTGCTCGAGCACGCAACCAGTCTTAATTGCGTTTGAAAAATGAGAAGGTTTGGTCTGTTCATTTGTGACTCTGAGCGCCAGTTTCATTTGTCAAACTGATGCTAACTTATATGTTAAAATAGTCATTATACCAGTAAGCTGTCGTAGGATTCGTTTAAGCAAACCAAGTATTTTTTATCTGACTGTACAAAATAGCTTTTTTGGGAGGTGGCCGAATTTTCAGTGAAAAAATAATAAAATTAAAAAATGACATTTCGGCCAAGTGGACGAAATAATTAGAGCCCGACACTTCGACTAGCCTAATATCCATACAACGCCCATTGATAAATTTATCGATCACGTTCAACTAATGAGCATACAGTATTTAGGGTGTTAAATTGACAAGAGTTGACTTTGTAATTATGCATCCAAGTACTAGCCTGATCCTCTACGTCTAGCTTAATTTACAAGCCAGGTAATTTGAGTGTCTGGTAAACAAGGTTAGGTTAAGCTTTTTAACCAACTTCAAAGAAAGAGAAGGTGTAAATAAGGAGACCGAGCCCGAAATTCAATTATAAAATAGGTAGTACATATAAGGGGTGCGACTGGTTGGAAGGGGTGCGACTGGTTGGAACACCTCCGCGTTTGGTGCACCCTGGGCAACGTGGGCGATGACGCATCATTGATTGCTCCTCTGGAGTAGCTGGCGTCAACGTCAACGGCCAAGAGTCCGACCGACCGGCCCTTCTCAGGGCCAGCTGACCCCATTGCACGAGGGGGTCGGGGTATGGCGGGCCTGCAAGGCCCGCGGTGGTGGTCGCTCCAGGTACCCCTCTGCTGTTATCAGAGGAGACACTGCGAGCGACGTGTTGATCCGAGGGGATCAGGGGACGGGTCGGCCCACTGCTCGCGCAGGGGCCGACGGGCACTTGTGCCGCCGCCGGTGAGAGAGGACTAGCCATCCTCTCGCGTTCCGTAATCGGTGGGTGATCAGCAACGACCTAACTGGTGGCTCCAGAAGGGTACGCTGTGATCTTGCTGACCGGAGGGCTTGCCTTTATTGGCCGGCCCACGACAAGGAAAAGTCTATAACACCCGACAGCAAAGTCGTAAAAACCTATGGATACCAGCCGACCTCCATAGTATATAGGCTTATCCAGGTGCAGGGGGCTCCGCCTGGATGGACCACCTTTCCCCCATACTCGTGGGATAAGATATGGACACATTAATAAATTCATTGAATAAACCGGACCGATCTATCAACAACAACAAAGGCTTACACAACACGGATACCGAGAATGACGGAGTCTGCGCGGAGGTCGCGCAGCACTCAGGCGTGGAGGGGACGCCAAACACCACGGCGGTGTCGGAGAAATTCGACACCGCCAACGAGCGAAGTAGGGCAAGTAGCCCGGCGGGTCTGGGCGTGCAGCGGACCCGCAAGCGCAGGAGGCGCGCAAAGGCTCGGGCGGGGGAGGACGTGTCGGATGAGGACTTTACCCTCACCGGGACGACCTCCTCCTCCAGCAGCGATGAGGCGAAACCGGCGTCCAAGGTGGCTACTGGCCGCCGAGGGGCGCGTGGTGGCGTGAGGGCCGGGCAATCCACCCGAGCCCCCTCGGCTCTTGTAAGGGCCGCGGGAACCTCACCGCCGAGGCCTTCCACCTCGGCGGTGTCGGTGTCGGAGCCGTGCGGGAGGACGCGGTCACTCCTGGAGAGACTCCAGAGGGTGGCTGCGTCGTCCCAGGGGTCCCCGGACCCTCAGCAGGAGGAGATGCTGAACATTGTGTTCGGCATCGCCTCCGAAAACGAGGCTCTCGCGGCACAGCTGGCCGAGTCCCGTCGGGAGACGGCTCGGCTAGCTGCAGCTCTGGAGGAGCTAAAGAGGGTGGTGGCGAGCTCCGCCCAGCCGGCACAATCAGCGCAGCCGGTGAGAACGACGCGATCGGCAAGAATGACGCAGCCGGCGCAACCATCGCCGCCGCAGCGGCTCGCGCAGTCGGTGCAGCCAGAGCAGCTGGCGCAACCGGTGCAGCTGGCTCAGCCGACGCGGTCGTCTAGGACGACGCAGTCGAGGGCACCACCGGAGTCCTGGTTGCCGTATGTGGAGGCGCTCGAGGAGCGTATGATGAGTCGGATGGAGGCCTTACTAGACTCCATCCGCCGTCCGCCTCTGGCGCCTCCGGTGGCCGGTTACGTGGCTGCAGCCCGGAAGGTCCGTACGCTCCCGGCTGCGGGAGAGGCCCTGCCGGAGCCGGCCCGTCGCCCCGCTCCCGCTCAAGGCCCCACTCCTGCTCAGAGCAAGGGTAAGGGCAAGGGGAAGGGCAAGGGGAAGACGTCCCCAGCCCTGGCCCCAGCCCCAGCCCCAGCCGTGGTTCCGGCCACCTCCACCCCATTGGAAGGGGGCTGGGAGGTGGCTGGAGCCAACAAGAAGAGGCGGAAGGCCGCCAAGAAGGCCGCCAAGAAGGCCAGGAAGGCCGCGGCCGCCGCGAAGACAGCGCCGGGGAAGCTCCGTGCCCCTCGTACCACGGCCGTCGTCGTCACCCTGACGGCGGAGGCAGCGGGTAGGGGCATGGGGTATGCCGAGGTGTTGGCCAAGGTGAAGGCCAACGTCGACCTCAAGGCCCTCGAGATCCCGGGTGTCCGGTGCAAGAGCACACGGACGGGAGCCCGGCTTCTTGAGGTCCCTGGCGCCGCCAGTGGCCCCAAGGCCGACGCCCTAGCGGCTCGGCTGAGGGAGTCGCTGGACGCAGCCGACGTCCGGGTGTCCAGGCCCATTAAATGCGCAGAAGTGCGCATTACGGGCCTGGACGACTCCGTCACTGCAGAAGAGCTCAGGCTCGCCGTGGCGGAGGCCGGGGACTGCTCCCCGGACACAGTAAAGGCCGGAGCTATACGCTTCGGCCGCGGTGGACAGGGGGCAGCAGTTGTCGGCTGCCCTATCGCGGCGGCCCAAAAGGTCGCAGACGGGCGGAGCCTCCTGGTGGGAGGCTTCCTGAGGGCGCAGGCACGGCTCCTGCAGGCCCGACCGGCCAGGTGCTTCAGGTGCCTGTCGGTGGGCCATGTGGGGGTGCACTGCACGGCGGAAGTGACGGCGGGTGACCGTTGCTTCCGCTGTGGCCAACCCGGTCACAAGGCCGGCACTTGCGATGCCCCGCTGCACTGCTTTAGGTGTGCAGCGGGAGGCAAGCCGGCCGACCACAGGGTTGGCAGCAAGGCCTGCGCCGGAGGGGAGCCGAAGCCGGGAGGCCGGCCTTCCGCCTCCAGTTCACAGCGGGATGCGGAGATGGGGGTTCCATAATGGATCCTCAACTCCGCATCCTGCAGGTGAACGTTGGCCACGGTGCCCATGCTCAGGATCTTCTGCGCCAGAGCATGGCACAGTGGGCCATAAATGTCGCCGCTGTCGCCGACCCATACACCCACCGGTTCCTCGGGCCTACCTGGGAAACCGCGCTGGATGGGTCGGCGGCACTGGTGCACAACCCTGCCGCCGGCAGCCCCCCTCTTGCCGTCGTTGCAAGGGGACCCGGCTGCGTGGCGGCGGCGGTTGGGGATATAGCGGTCGTGGCCGCTTATATCACGCCGAACCGAGACCAAGCTGCATATGAGCAGTGGCTCCGTCAGCTGGCCGTCGTCGTCAATGCCTGCCAGCCCCGTCCGGTCCTTGTGCTCGGGGACTTCAACGCCTGGTCGTATGCCTGGGGTTCCCGACACGAAAGGGGCGCGACGGGGCATAGAGGCAGGGCACTGGTGGACTGGGCCGCACGACTCGGCCTAGTCCTCCTAAATCGGGGAGCCGTGGACACGTTCGTGACCTCGAGGGGTAGCTCCATCGTGGACCTATCGTTCGCGAGCCCCTCGTTGGCGCGACGTGTTCAGGGCTGGCGCGTCGTTTTGGGGGAGGACACAAGTTCGGATCACCGATACATTCGGTTTGACGTGTCCCCCCCTGCGAGCGACGCGCCGGCTGCACCGGCTCCACCCGAGCCACGTTGGGCGCTTAAGCGACTTGATCGGGAGCTCCTCCTGGAAGCCGCCATCGTACAGGCCTGGGCCCCTGCGCCGGACAGGCCTGTCTGCATAGACGATGAGGCGGAGTGGTTCCGGGAGGCCATGACCCGTGTCTGTGACGCGGCGATGCCTAGGGCTCCGCCCTATAATCCGAGGGGTCAGGTCTACTGGTGGTCGTCGGAGATCGCGCAGCTCAGACGGGGCTGCGTGATCACGCACCGCCGGTGGGCCCGATTCCGTAGGAGGCGTCGCCGCCCCGCAGATGCGGAGGCCCGAGAGGCGGAGTTGTACGAGGGATACAGGGAGGCCAGACGAGCCCTCCGAGCGGAGATAAGGCGTTCCAAACGGGACGCCTTCCGCGAGCTGCTGGAGACGCTGGAGCGGGACCCTTGGGGGCGGCCCTACCGGATGGTGAGGGGCAAGCTGCGCCCCAAGGCCCCGCCGTTAACCCGGTGTCTCCAGCCGGATCTGCTCGGAGGAGTTGTTGGCTCCCTGTTCCCAGCGCGGGCGGTGGAACATGTTCCACCGCAGATGACTCCGCCTCGGTTGCGCATGGCGCCCGACGTGGAAGACGACGACGTGCCCGAGGTCACTTGGGTAGAACTAGAGCTGGCGGTGAGAAGGCTAAGAGCCAAACACACCGCCCCGGGACCCGACGGCATTCCAGGCCGAGCGTGGGTCCTAGCTCTAGTCGACGACGCTCTCGAGCCCCGACTGAGAGGGCTTCTCAGCGCATGTTTGGAGCGGGGCCAGTTTCCGAAATTGTGGAAGACGGGGAGACTGGTCCTCATCCGAAAGGAGGGGCGCCCGGCGGACTCGCCGTCCGCCTACCGGCCCATAGTGTTGCTCGACGAGGTGTGCAAGCTCTTTGAAAGAGTAATTGCGAAGCGCCTCGTCGAGCACCTCTCAAGAGTGGGGCCGGACCTGGCGGATGGCCAATATGGCTTCCGCCAGAGGCGCTCCACCGTGGATGCCATCATGCGCGTGAGGGCTCTGGCGGAGGATGCAGTAGCCCGGGGTGAGGTGATGTTGGCGGTGTCCCTGGACATCGCCAACGCGTTCAACACCTTGCCCTGGAGTTGCATTAGGGAGGCGCTCGTGTATCACGAAGTGCCTCTCTACCTCCGCCGCATAGTCGGGGCGTATTTGACGGAGAGAGCCGTCATCTACCCAACCGTGACCGGTCTCGGTCGGCGTGAAATGTCGTGCGGTGTTCCACAGGGATCGGTCCTGGGGCCGCTCCTGTGGAACATCGGATACGACTGGGTGCTTCGCGGTGAGCTCGTAGGCGGTGCCGCCGTCACGTGCTACGCGGACGACACGCTCGTGACGGCGTGCGGGGCGACGTACCGCGAAGCGACCCGAAAGGCCACGACCGCGGTTGCCCAAGTCGTTAGGCGGATCCGGCGGCTGGGTCTCGAGGTGGCCCTGCATAAAACCGAGGCCCTGTTCTTCCATGGGCCTCGGAGCAAGCCACCCGAGGGATCCAGTCTCATCGTGGGAGGAAATCGCATCGGCATCAAGCCCCAAATGAAATATTTGGGGCTCGTGCTCGACGGCCGATGGGACTTCGGAGAGCACATCCGAAGTCTGGCCCCCAAATTGAAGGGCACAGCTCTTGCTCTGGCTCGGCTGTTGCCCAACATGAGGGGGCCCGATGACTCCTGCAGGAGACTCTACGCGGGGATCGTGCGGTCCATGGCCCTGTATGGGTGCCCAATATGGGCGGAGGCCCTGAGGACCAGAACTGTGCGGATGCTGCGCGCTCCGCAGCGGGTTCTGGCCATCAGGGTCATCCGAGGGTACCGCACGATCTCCTTCGAGGCGGCGAGTCTCCTTGCCGGAACTCCGCCATGGGACCTGGAAGCGAGAGCCCTTTCGCAACTGTACCAGTGGCGAAAGGAGGCGCGGGAGCAGGGATGGAACCCCGAGCCTCGAGAAATCGAGGCCGTGCAGTCCCAGCTCCGCCAGGCCATCGTGGTGGAGTGGAAGGAACGACTTGGGCAACCAAGCGCAGGGCACGCCGCAATAGCGGCGGTAAGGCCCATCATGGAGGATTGGCTGGAGAGGCGACACGGAAGCCTCTCCTACCGACTGACGCAGGTGATCTCAGGGAAGGGGTGCTTCGGGGACCACCTGCATCGGATCAGGAAGGAGCCAACGCCTGAGTGTCATCACTGCGACGCGAGCGAGGACTCAGGGCTGCACACGCTGGCGGACTGCCCGGCGTGGGAGGCGCCGAGGCGTGACCTCGTGGCAGCCATCGGGGTGGGAGTCCTCTCGCTCGGCAGCATGATTGCGGCAATGGTGCGGAGCGCGAGCGCGTGGGCCGCCGCCGCCTCCTTCTGCGAGCATGTAATGCTCGCGAAGGAGGTGGCGGAGCGCGCCCGGGAGAGACTTAGAACTCTCCCGGTCCGCCGAGCCCGCAACTTGCTCGCCGCGCGTCGCAGGCAACTCAGGCGCCGGAGGTCGCTTAACGACCTCCGTCCTCCATGAGCGCAGGCCTGGGGGTGGCGGGTGAGGCCACCTGTCACCCCAGCAGAAGCAGGCCGGGACGGTGGGGCGACTAGCGCCCCTCCCCCAAACCGGGGCAAGACGGGGACACCGTGGTTCCCAAACCCGAGGGGGCCATCTCGAAACCGGAGATGGCCCAGGGTCAGTCGGGGTGCGAGGGATATGCTCTATGGGCAACCTTACACCCCGGCGTCTGTAGACCCGAGACGGCGTGCGGTTTTAGTCGGTTCAAGCCCGACATAACCGCCCCCGCTGGCACGCGGGGGGGTATCCGAAGGGATTTCCGCACGAAAAAAAAAAAAAAAAAAAAAGGTAGTACATATAAGGGCACGCCGCAATAGCGGCGGTAAGGCCCATCATGGAGGATTGGCTAGAGAGGCGACACGGAAGCCTCTAGTACCGACTGACGCAGGTGATCTCCGGTAAGGGGAGCTTCGGGGACCACCTGCATCGGATTAGGAAGGAGCCAACGCCTGAGTGCCATCACTGCGATGCGAGCGAGGACTCAGGGCTGCACACGCTGGCGGACTGCCCGGCGTGGGAGGTTGCGAGGCGTGACCTCGTGGCAGCCATCGGGGTGGGAGTCCTCTCGCTCGGCAGCATGATTGTGGCAATGGTGCGGAGCGCGAGCGCGTGGGCCACCGCCACCTCCTTCTGCGAGCATGTAATGCTCGCGAAGGAGATGCCGGAGCGCGCCTTGGAGAGATTTAGAACTCTCCCGGCCCGCCGAGCCCGCAACATGCTCGCCGCGCGTTGCAGGTGACTCAGGCGCCGGAGGTCGCTTAACGACCTCCGTCCTCCATGAGCGCAGGTCTGGGGGTGGCAGGTGAGGCCGCCTGTCACCCCAGCAGAAGCAGGCCGGGACGGTGGGGTGACTAGCGCCCCTCCCCCAAACCGGGGCAAGACGGGGACACCGTGGTTCCCAAACCCGAGGGGGCCATCTCGAAACCGGAGATGGCCCAGGGTCAGTCGGGATATGCTCTATGGGCAACCTTACACCCCGGCGTTTTAAGACCCGAGACGGCGTGCGGTTTTAGTCGGATCTTTTTTTCTTGAAGTCGTTTCAACTTTATCACAAATACTAATTAAATTATATCTTGAAAAACATAACGTTTTGTGTTACTCAATGAGAAAATTAAGTAGGTAGTATAACAATGTCTAGAAACATTTCGGCTTACATTGGCCAGTTGATGTTCTTTAACAAATACTTTATAAGGTTTTCCTAATAAGAATTCCAAGAAATCACAAAGTTTGTTTCTAAATTATACAACTGTATACCTACAGTGAAGTTAAACTTCGTGCTGGTTATGAGAAACAGCCAAGAAACTAGGCATAAAGAAGCCCGTGGCACGATACGGTAGTTGGATCGTGAGAGGGTAAATTTCACGTGGCGAGCAGGCGTCACGTTGCGGATGGGGGAACATTGCATGACAGGACGGTGCACGTGGACCTCCGCCGTCTTTATGGATCCAATACCGGATCACTTTACAACAAGGGGGAATGTAGTTGCATTCCCCCATTTTATTTAATTAAACAAGCAATTTATACAAGTTTACATACTTACACATTTGTTTGGCTTTGCTTAATTAGCAAATTGCGGCGCCAAATTGTACTATTTGAACTAAATGTTATTAGTCCACAGCTGATAGTTGCTGCCAAAACAAGGCTTTTCGTAAATAAAGATGTTGTTAATTGTGACGTTTGAAATGTAACTTCTTTTTAGGAAAAAAATAGATAAGTTTATAGAGGTTATAGAGGTGATACAACAGTATTACCCATTCGTAGGAAATCCCACCCCACTGGAGAAGTAGGTAGCTTCATCCTACAGAAATAGTTACATAGTTACCTAAATAGTTACACCAGAGCTCATTGGGAAGTAAGATAGATTAACTATATATCAGTGACATTTCTTGTGCCCGCTTATGGTTGTAAAAATAAAAAACTAAGAAACAAAGAAAATATATTTTTGTTGAGACTTAATTCGGAATAAAAATACTTAATCAAAATAGAAACGTAATAATAAAGTCAGATTATTTGAAGAGCGTGTACTTACTTACTCATTATTGCAATGTTAAAAGGTTTTCGTTATAACCCCCAACATGTGATACCGCGACAATTGAAATCAGAACTCACATCCACGTAGACGTGATTTTAACGAAATAATTTACACCAAACCCACTCGAAATACTATTGCGAATGGCGCATGACAATTTTTCCGATAAACCTTCACTTACGTTTTTTATCTTGGAAAATTATCTTTAAAAGAGTGGTTTTAAGGTTGACATTCATGTATTTAGGGAGTTGCTGGGGAAGTGAGGTGAGGGGTGAAGGGCAGGTCAACGTCCCTACCCCCGCAGTCTGCTCTACAACGCGCTTTCCAGACGGAGCGGGACATCGCAGGCTCTTGAGTTTCGAGGCAGCCGCGCCCGCGCTCACCATATGTCTTCTTGACATGTATATTGAAAATTCGCAGATAACAATCGCCCATTAATACAGAAGAGCCCATTGAATCTGATCCCTGAACAATTGACATTATATAACAGACATTCTGGATGTCTTTCACACTGGATATGGTAAAGTATAATAAAAGGAATTTCAACTTTTCAAAATTGTGTTATTAAGGTTACCGATCTTAACATATAATAAAGTAATTTAGTACCATAATTTCATTTTGTTATCACATAGTACACCTTTTTCATAAACTGCGTTAAATTTTACCTTTGTTTCACAGTATCCAGATAGAATAGATAATGGAATATGTTTTTACAGCAGCAGAAAAATATTGGTAGGATTTGTTAATGTAGGTTGATTTCATTGATGACTCTGACTGATTTTTTGGGTTCCGTTGCCAAATGGCAAAAAACGGAACCCTTATAGATTCGTCATGTCTGTCTGTCCGTAACTATCACTTTTTTCCGAAACTATAAGAACTATGCTGTTAATATCATTTTTCTCTAAACTGAATGGTTTGCGCAAGAGACACTTCCAAAGTGGTAAAATGTGTCCCCCCCCCCCCCTGTAACTTCTAAAATAAGAGAATGACAAAACTAAATACATTACCATGTAAACTCCCACCGAAAATTGGTTTGAACGAGAACTTGTAAGTAGTTTTTTTTTAATACGTCATAAATCGTAAACCACAATTTACTTTTCATTCCATCAACTCAAATATAAAATTGAAAAAAAAGCATTATTAGCATTATGTTACTTGCTGCTACGGAACCCTTCATGGGCGAGTCCGACTCGCACTTGGCCTCTTTTATTCTAGAAATTGACTAAACAATTATTACATTACCTACCAAGTAAATCTTGTGAAAATTATATTAACGATGTGTAAATATACTTTTCCAAAGTATTATTTTTATTTATTTTATTTTGGATATATCTTTTATTAGTCTTCTGTGAGATTAGATTTTAAATTTTATTCAAAATGTAAAACACTGCTTACATTCATACTAACCTGTTAAGGCTTTCATGACTTTTATCTAAACCGTTGAAGAACCGGGTCTTAAGGTATTTTAGTAAATAACATTTTAATCCATTTTGTATTTGGTCAGAGTTCGAAAAATTTGTAGTAGTCATAACTCTGCCCATAAGAATTACTACATAGTACAAAATAATGTCGGTCCTGCTGTCTGTTCCTAGGTATGCTTAGATCTTTATAACTACGCAACGGAGTCGCGTTTGAAGTGTCGGTAGCTTAGTGGTTAAGGAGTCGAGCCTACGATCGAGAGGTCCCGGGTTCGAATCCTGGCCATTACACTACCGACGTGAACCCACTCCTAACACAAGCAATTTAGCTTAGCTGGAGGGGTTAGGGGGGAATATTAGTAATTTCGGTTACTAATATTCTTTGTAAAAAAAAAACAAAAAAATTGATGCGGTTTTTTCAATAGATAGAGTGATTCAAGAGAAAATTTTAGGTGTATAATACATGCATGCAGTACTTATAATTTTAGAGGTTTCTAATGTAACGTCGTAAATAAACACATTTTTATGCGCTTACATTGCAACCGCTGGCTGAACCCTACGAGATAGATCAAAATAATGTATCACAGTATTCTACACCTTAAGAAGGTCTACAAAAAAGTTAGGAATACCCCACAATAACCATTTTTTATCATTTACTTTTTACGAAAAGTAATGGCTTATTTACGTAGCGATTTACTGCAATACAGCATTAATACTTACCCAATTAAGTACCTTAAATACATTATGCATTTAATATAGATGAATATGGTTCCTTACAGTATGTTATTTAAATCAATATTTTTGAAGATATTACAGATTTAAAATGCAAAGATATAGCGGTTGCGGCAGTATCGGCCGGGGGACGGGGAATTCTGTATTATATTTTAGCATCAGCATTGCACCCTTGCGAAGCCGGGGTGGGTCGCTAGTAATAAATAAACTTGCACTTTAGAGCCCGGGGCTCAGTCTCCTACTCCGCCTTTCCATTATTTGGTTTATTTTGGCTTTTTTGGGAGCCACTGTCGTCTGGTCCCCCAAGAAATCAGCCAAAATAAAAAGCTGTTCTTAAGTGATGCGCATTTCGGTTTTTATTCATAAAGATAATATATCTAGCACTGATTCTTTACCATATACAATACGTCCAGAAACCTGAAAACCCTAGAGGTTGTGCACTCAGAGGACCGAAAGGAATTTCTTTCTGTGGGCGCCCATGCCACTCAATGAACTGCCTGATATGCTTCTTCAATCCACATAATATAGTTTCTTAGGATAGGTACTGTTTTATCAGAAAAGTTTTTTATAGAGTTGGCAGGCAGTTTTATCCTAGATTTAACACAAATGATACCCTTGATAGTGCAAATGTCCACGGATTACGACCATGAAAACCCTCATGAATAATAATTGTTATAATGGATTGATATAATCGAATATGTAATCGATTTGTACCTCTCGGTGAAACAATAAACTAATTAAAATAGGGAACATTTAAAAATAGACAATAAGACAATTTAAAACGATTTAAAATGTAAATCATATTGCCAAATAACAAAATTTATATACAACGTTAGTGCCTTATACGAACAGAATTCGTTTTATGTTCTATTAGCTGACTTGAACGTTGAGGAAAAGTTTCTAATGTTTACTCTCAGAATATTTTCTCGGAAAACCAAACAGATTCTAATTCGGGTAGATTCACATTCAACCGATAAATTATCTACCAGTGAATATTTTTTCCACATTTAACTACTTTTTATTCTACATTCCATCGTTAACTTCAAATTCCAGTTTCGACCGGTAGTTTATTCCTTTTCAAATATTTTTAAAATAGGATTCTAAATGTAAGTAAAAACAAGACAAGGAACATGAACAAGCCTGTGTTCCCCTTGTTTTCTTATACTTGGAATTTTAATACTGGTTGAAAAAGGAATTAGCCACTGGTCGAAACTGGAATTTAAACTTACGGTAGAATCTGGAATAAAAAGCGGTTTATACTATATATTAAATAAAAACCCCACGTTTCGATGACTAACCTTAGCCTTAATTGATTGATTGTGGGGTTTCAAAGGAAGTTCGTATCGTGAAATTAGTAGGAAAGATTTTTTTTTTTTATTATTGTTACAAGCTTTTATTATTTAATTAACTTGCACTGTAAGCATGTAAGTTCTCCGTCCTTCGTCACATTGATACTTCAACACAGCTTACAACGGCTTTTTATCCCGTCTCATCATATGTCCATACTATAATAGACGCAAATTATTCAAAGTTTTGCCAATAGGGTAATTTGATTAGGCTTGACTATAATTGAGGTTGTTAGATAAAGAATTGGAACAGAGCTTTACAAATGACATACTTAGATATATCTTTCCTTGTTAATACACATTATTATACATAGAAACACTCAGACCAAGGCAAAAATACATATTCATGCATACAAATATTTGCACTGAGCGGGAACCGAACCCGTGACCTCTGAGTTAGCAATCTTAACCCGTTGAATCACGGAGGTTATAATCTATCTTAGTACTAAATTTCAGACTCATCTACGCCCGGGACTACCGACCTCCATGATCGGGGCCTGAGGACGGTAGCTGGCCGACTCGCCGTCCTTACAGAAGCAGGCCGTGGCGGAGGCGTGTCGTGTGTGCCCTACACACGCCTGCCAACTCACCGAAGCGGGATAAAACCCGACCCCACCAGGCGAGGCCGCGATGGCGGCCAAAATCCGCCGGCAACCCTGGGGTTATCCTTTCGAGGGCTTACCCGGGGTGCCCGGCCACGGACACTTGGGGAGGACACCGTGCGGTTTTAGTCGATACTCGACATAACCACCCCCGCTGGCTGGCGGGGGGGGGGGGTATCCGAAGGGATTTCCGCACGTAAAAAAAAACGTACTAAATTTCATCTAAATCTGTTTAGCCTTCATGACGTGGTTGAGTAAGAAACAACCATCCATCCATTCATCCATCTATCTAAACTTTCATATTTATAAACAGTAGTTAGAAGTAAAACTAGAGTCAGCAAATTAAACTACCATTACCTTCACCCCGAATGGTAAACATGTTAAAGATTTATTGTCCGCTAGCATGGTTGCATATATAGATGGTAGGGTTCGGAAGGTGTAAATCTACTATGGGAATGACACATCTAATTGATGTACCTTTTCTATGAAAACATGGGGAGGGCCCCTATCTCAGTCAGCTGTAGAAGAGCGCGTGATTATTGTTTTGAATTGTTAAATAATTTGGTCTATTTTCCGGAGGACTGTAAAGGACTGACAGAGACCAGTTTTTTTTTCTTAGGTGTGGCTTTACCCCACCGGTGCCAGCGATGAGGTGGGTATGTTGGAATCGAACGGACTAAAATCACACGGTCCCTTGGGAAGGAAACCGTGTGATTTTCCGTCCATTGCCGGGCACCCCAGGTACGCCCTCGAAAGGATAACCCCTGGTTCGGGTTTGATCCCACGTCGATGAGTTGGCAGGCGTGTGTAGGACACACACGACACGCCTCCGTCTTGGCCTCCTTGTGTAAGGACGGTGGGTCGGTCGACTGCCGTTCTCGGGCCCTGATCATGGAGGTCGGTAGTCTTGGGCGTAGACGCCCCCCGAGTTCGGCGTCCTCGCCGCAGACTGCGGAACTCGGGGGGCGAGGTTCTCTCTCGCTCCCTCTCTACCGCCTCTTTCACGCGCATTACCTGCTTCGGTAATTCCTTGCTCTGTCATAAGATAAAGGACTGGATTTTTTCCTACAATAAAATTTCCTACAATACCTTAAGCAGGGCGTGAAAAAGCATCAGTCGTGGCCGTTAAGGCAGGGACCACCATTCTAGTGACAGCATCTTGAATGGTGGTTACTACTTGTTGGACTTCACCTCAGCTTACCATCAGGCGCGGTGCAGTCTAATTGAAAAAGTTTCCGGAAACGGACTGAGTATATCATCTTCTTCGACTTGACATAAGTATAGTAACCGGCTTTTAATTTAGCACCGTCAGCAAAAAAAGTGAGAGTCCTGCTAAGGTCGACTTGCTCTAAAAAACATTTGTAGTGCTTTTTCTCTACGAAGTGCCAAATCAAAAGCCGGGTACTGACATGAATAGATATATAACTATTATCTATGACTGTGACTATTATCTATGACTATAAATAAGTCGAGTCCCAGTATGTTTAAACTCGTATACATAACGTAAATAATGCAATTCATTAACCATACATACACATAAAGCGACCTTAATCACTTTTAAGATAGTTGCTTTTAATTAACAAATTTAGAGTATCGTAGGTGTGTGAATACTGAAGAGTTTCATTGGCATAGAAGCCGATAGTGATGATAGAGTCCCCAGGCGGCGCTCGCGAGTGTCGGAGCCAAGTCGCGCGCTATCGGCACGATCGTTTGCCTCCCGCACCACTCCAACGGGTTTTTGGGTCAAGCGGATTGTGACCGGTGTTACAGTTACTGCTTTGGGAATCGCCCTCTCGTTTCCTCGAATTTATTGTATGCATGTAGTTACGGTATTTACACATAATTCATACACATAATTGTGTGTGTACAGTAATGGTGAACTGAGGGTATCTCTTTTCATACCTACAGGTTTTTTGTGTAAGTATTATGCCAAAATTAATTAATGATATTGTCGGAAGTTGGGCAACCCCAAAAGCACAATGCAGGAAGCTGGAATCATATCAGAAGGCAATGGAGAAAAGTATGCTGCTCAGCATGCTGCATGCAGCTGAAGCGGACAGAATAAAGCACACTCAAATAAGAGCGACAAACAAACTTGAATGCGTAACATATAAAATCAAAAAACTAAAGTGGATATGGACGGGTCCATACAATTCGAGGAAGAGATAAATGGAGCAGTACCCAAGGGATAGGAAAAGAGGCCGTCAGTTCAAGAGATGGGCCGATGAGAATAAAGCCATTGTAGGCCACACCTGGACCACACTGGCAAAAAACAGGGAGGCATGGAAGGCATTGGAGTAGGCCTTTACCAAAAGGTAAACGGATATAGTCTGCAAATCACTCTAAATAAATTTAGTCCAAGTTTCACAATGTACCTATGTCTATTGTTTGAAACAAATGCTTATATGATATGTACAAATAGTATTATAGTCTGGAATATCAGACTGTAATGTATCCTTGTGCTAAATTTCATCCAGATCTATTCAAATGTTCCAGCGTGATTGAGTAACAAACATTTCTGCATCCATCTTTCTTCTTCTTTAAATACTAATTATATTTTATTATTAAACTATTTTTAAACATTCCAAGAACAATAAACATGTCCTCTTAGAATTCGGATCTTATTATTGAGCTGACCGAGCGAAGCTCTTATACCCGGCATAGCCGTTTATTGGTGGCAGAACTCCTCTGTAACCACCCTCACGATCTTGACCAAATTTACCACAGCGATAGTGTGGACACTAAGGAGTGTTTTGAAGCGAGATGGTTCATGTCCGATGTACCATTGAGGAATAATCACCGAAAAACAGTTTCACGAGCGCGCGGCCTTAGCTAAGCGCGCGACCGTAGTAAGATGTCTTATTTTGAAGTAAGATTCCTGCTCGCTCAGCTCAATTTATTTCAGTCGCGCCCTGCACTGAATTCCTAGTTTATTTATGATTTTCAGACTGAGATTTACTGTAATGAAACTTCACAAGCATTTTTATCAGATGTTTCACACCATTGAGGTTATATGTTAATTACTCTATATACTCGTGTATAAGATAGATAATGTAACTGCGTAACTGCATATGTTCATAATGCATTCTTGCAATACATAAAATAAAATTGCTTGAGAAAGGTCACAATTAAAAAATATATTATCCAAAATATTAGGTAGGCCACCGGAATTACAATACAAACGAGTTGAATTGTTTAATTTGTTTAGTTATTTATTTATTTAATTTTACACAATTTATTCTTTTCAAGTTACTAATTAATTAAACACTGAACCCTGTCTAACAGCTGACAACTAACACGTCAAAATTGTTATATTTCTAACTCGTCACCATGTTACCGAGTGACGACGTGATTGAAAATTTGCTTTAAAGCCATATTTTTGCTTGTAATGTGTATGTACAGGGAAAATAAATTATTACCAAGTGACTAGAAAGAAAGATACCGTGCGTCACAGACAAAATTCAAATTTAGTATTCTGTCTGTTATCTATCATCATGTCTCTGAAGTGGGTACAGCAGACATATTATAACATCATACCTGTCTAATGTGTCGCTAATTTTGCCATGACAGTGACATAAATTGTATGCCGTTCACTCTTATTGCCTTTTTAAATGTCCCGGTTGTCGGGTAGACACTTCTACGCCGGATATTCGGGTTTCCGGTATCAAAGTGTATGGTAGCCGGAACACTACCAGACGTAAGTATGACGTTTAATGCTCCGATTGAATCTCACGTTATCCTCATTCCAATTAATTGTACGTGTCTCATTTTTAAAGGAGAGTATAGATGCGTAATCACAATGCGATTGTACTTGCATCGGTGGTCGAGATGCTATTGGATACAAAATCGGATCATATAAAAGCTGAATCAAATATGAAATCGGTGTTAAACGATAATCGGGACGTGTCTAAAAGCATTAAAGGCGTGAGCGAAGTAAATAATCCTGTGCAATTGCAACCAGCTGAAGACTGTGCAGAAGCTGAGCAGAAGGAGCAAGCAAGCGGACCCCAGCGCTATAGCCTCGTCCGTTAATCAGTAGGTTTAATGACTTGCAGGTGATGTTGGCTTGGGCCCCGGATTTTTGTGAGACCCCAGAAAACTATTTTATTGATCAAAAGTAATTCATTATTACAGGCCAGATCATCACCAAATGTTGTAGTTTGGTAGAACTCGGACATGGTTCATTTCTGAACTATAAATCATCACACTATATCTAAATGGTGATGAGCAGTAAAATATAAATTAAAAATTTTAAAAACCCCCGACATATAATATATTTGCAGGTATTGGGTATTTTCCCCACTTTTACCCCCAGAGTTTTTTCAGGGCTCTACCGATTTTCATTGAATATATTATTTTGTAATGTGCACGTGATGCGCTTTCATTTGAGACCATACTCGACTCTATTTCAATCACGGTTATTCTTCCCCACTGTCACCCCCCACAACTTTTAAACAACTCAACCGATTTTCATCAAACATGTCTAAAAACACTCGCCCGTAACTCACATTTCATACAAAAGGAAACTAAATTGAAATCGCTTCATCCGTTTGCGAGCTACGGAGCCACATACAGACAAACAAACAGACACGTCAAACTTATAACACCCCTCTTTTTGCGTCGGGGGTTAATAAAATACCGAACCTCTACGAAGTTACTTACGCATTAAAGAAAGTTGATTAGTAGAAAGAAACCATTGATAATTAATACCATCACGCATTATATTAGAGAATATGGCATAATTTATTATGAAGTAATGAATTTTGATCAACACCTATATAACAGATTTAGATTAGTTACTTTGATAAATGTTATATTTGTTGTTTTGATAAATGTTATACGGGTTTGATTACGTTAAGATCGAGCTCGGGCTTTTCACTCATGAAATGTTGAATATCTCAAAGTCCTTTTTAACGCTTGCCTTTCCATAGAAAAAACCCGTCCTAATATCGTAGTTCTGACATTGGTAGAAGCTCTACGTGGAGCTTAAAACGTAAAACTTATGTTGGGTTTGAGACTGAAGAAATAAACATACCTTGACCTATTCTGAATTTACTGCGGACGAAGTCGCGGGCAACAGCTAGTATATCAATAACTATTTGAGCAACATTTATGAAATTTTATATTCTAGACAAGCTAAGTCCCTGAAATAGGTTCCTATGGGTTACGGGAACTGGATCAAAATTTCAAGTGGTAGTAATTTTCCGTTTTCAGGTTTATTCCATTGTATATGCCTCATAGTCTACGTTGATGCCAACTATTTTAGCAATATTTATAGAATTTTGGATTGGATCAGCTAAGAGGCTATAATATATATATATATATATGACAGAAGTAGCTCGAAATGTTTATGTAATATGTCAGAAGTAGCTTTTACTTGGCTGGGCAAGCCAAATTCATAGAAAAATAAAATGCGTGTCTAGATTAACAAACACATTCACTGCATCTGTCCATTTCTGTGCCACGACAAACATCATATCAAGTCACATAGTAAAAAAAAGATCCTAAAACAAAACGTGTACTGAATATGCATTTAAAACAATCTCATTTTCATGGTCTACATATACATACGGTACGATTGAATATTGTAACATTCGGCTGAGAGCTCTATGCGCTCGCCACACTGTTCGCGTAAGGTTGTAGAGGCCTGTCGGCCAACAACCCACACCCCACACAAAATAAAAATAAAAAGAATATTGTAACAGGAAAAGCACAAAACAAGAACGGCTATCAATTCATGGGCCAAAGAAGGGTGCACAGAATCGAAGTTTCTCAAGTGCTTATCCAAACGGTGAATTCTATGATTGTCGACATCTCGAGCTGTTTGACAAGTAACCCGGGTGTAGATTGTAACTCTCGAGTGGTTCCCTTCGATACAAGAGTACTTTGAGTGATGCGTTCGTTTTATTGGGTACAAGTACCTGTGCTCTACAAAACTCTGTCCAAAGTTAGATTAAGGCGGTCCATCGCATTGAGCATTTATCACAAGCAGGTTGAATCCTGTCACGTCTTTCTTCCAGGCATAAACTAACCTGCAACCTGTTGAGAGCATCTGGTAAGTACTGTGCAGAGTTATCCCAGAGATGAGAGCAGTCCGCTAGAACGGATTTGTGTCTTCTATAGAAGACATAACACTGCAACGGTGCGAAAAACCGTCTCACCTTGTTCAGGAGTTTACGCGAGACCGTTTTGATGATGCTCTCGATTTAGTCTTTGTTGTTCAGTTTCCAACGAAAATTCTTACCGAGTACATTTAGATTGTCCTACAGTGGCAATGGTGTGTCCCGAAAAGTAGGGAGGGTAAGGAAAGGAGATACCTTTGTTGTAAACGCACATGCCTGTGTCTTCTTGGCATTGAACTCGACAAGGGTTTTAGTGCCCCATTGAGAAATGTGATTCAGGACCAGGTCAAGCTCAGTGACAAGAAGCTGCCTTTCTTTCTCAACGTCAGCCGGGCCGCAGGGTGTCCGTGATATGGCCCGTACAAGGTACTATCATCTGCATAGCAATTAATGCTGCTGGCAGAGAGCATGTCGTTGATATGCAGAAGAAATCGATTGGGTGACAAAACGGACCCAGCCTTTACCTACAAAAACTTCGAAGCTCATCCATCACAAAGCACTGGAATACGGCGTTTCTGCAGTAAGGTAACAACCCAGCTGTATAATCGAGGAGGCAGAACAAAGGCAGGCAGCTTGGAAAGAAGCGACCTGTGCCATACTCTATCGAATACTTTGTCGATGTCAAAACTAATAGCCTATGACTCGCCGTCCTTGTCCATAGCCTCTCCCCAAAGATGGGTAACGTACGGCAGAAAATCACCCGTTAACCGTTTCGGCCTGAACCCATATTGCCGATCATTAATTGAGGAATGATCCTCTAGGTAACGTATGAGCTGTGCGTTAATGACTTCACTTTGAATTTCTGTTGAATAGATTTTGAAATAAATATTCAACTTATATTTAGTTTAGAATATACACAATTTCAACTTCATCCGTGCATCATAAATGTAAAAACCTTTTCAAAAATTCGAAAGGGCCTACACCTCAAAAAAAAAAATTACATTACTTGCTTTGTAGGTATGTGTATTCTTTATAGGGGAGGAGGGGCTTCAGATCCCCAACAACACATCGGGGTCTCCAATGTTGGCGGCTAGGGCCGGTCGGGGTCTCTGGGATATCCTTTCTAGGGCACACCAGTTTCCCCGACCACACAGGCCGATGGTACGAAACACCGTGCTTTAGACGATTCGAGTCCAATATCTCACCTCACCGCTACAACAACCTCACCGTTAGCTCCGGTGAGGTGAAGCCCGAGGGGGTTTCAGCACGTAAAAAACGAAAGGGTTTATGTATTGTATGGTCCATTTTAACCATATAAGTACATTTTGTAAATGGTTATACTCGTAGGTAAAGTACACAAATAGAATCGTTATTCTATATTGGGTTCATAAACATTTAACTTAATTAATTATTCAACTTCTCTTTCCCTTGGTGTGTGTATTTGCTAGTAAGTTGTGCACTCCATCTGTACATTTAAATAATGTTTGATAAAAAGTCTGCGGCAGAAGCAGGTCGCAATATAAACAGAAAAATGTATAGTAACGAAACTCGAATGGAGAGCCACCGTCTTTGTGAACTCGGTAAAAAATTCACTGCACCATTTAAACAGTTCTCAAAGTCACTAAGGAGTATCTAACTATCTTCGTAATTCCTAGAATTTTCAAAGATAACGATGGATTAGAGTTTCTACAAGAAAATAAATATCTGTCGCACAATGAACTAAGTGATTAATACGAATTTACGGGTAGTAAATTTGGGTCGGTAACATTTTGTAAATATCGCTATAGTATTACTAGCGTATTACTATTATTTCAATCGGATTCTTAGATGTAGGCATCGAATGCAATCGGGACACAACGCGGAGATGATGATGAGGATGATGCTAGTACTTCAATGAAAATAAAAATTTGAAAAAATTGATAAAACTAATTTCGATGCTTGTTGTATAAATATTTGCAAAAATTTGAAATTGAGAAAAAGCCTCAGTGAAAAACAAGTAAGTCAGTTACCTTGTTAACAAACCGCTGTTCGTCTGTTTCGTCTATCAAATACTTAATTAAAGAAGCCCGGTAGGTATATATTAAAAAGCTTGTTTCAAAATAAGTGGGTTGTGAGGGGATCTAAATATCTAATTGTAATCTTATTTGCATTTAAACTGTTCGCTCCTTCGCTTCGAAAGGAATTCCAAGATAAGTTGAGACGATGTAGCCGCAAATCACGGCTGTATGAATTTATTTCTTACACAAGTCGCGAGCAAAGTTTTTGATTGGAATAATAGATATTATTAGGATTAATTGAAACGCTACGGACAGGGATATCAATTTGGTATTACGCTGCTTCCGATTATTTTTTAATTTATCGATATTCCATTATATCAATGATACAATGGAAATCCTTTTTATTTCTAAGACTTGATTAATGTTTTATAATGATGGTAAATTTCACCAAAACTGTTTATCGGTGTTGAACTTTCTAATACATTTGTGAGCGAAATTGGGACTACCAGATGCCACGAGTATATACCTCCCAGGTTTATCTATAATTCTCGATACATAGATAGATCTAAGTTTTAATCTTGGAGTCAGATCAGTTTGGGGACGAATATTTGTTATTACTAAGAACAAGTTGCGAATGACTTAAGGTTTGTTCTATAAATACAGAAATCTTACAAAACAGACAGAAGAATAGGTCTACAAATATATTTTTCCAGTTTCGTTAAATATGATAAAGTACTTACATACAAACCAAACCAATACCAAATATTTCAAAAACCTTTTTCAAAAACGATACGCACCAACAGTAACGGGTGGATAATGGATGTAGCCTTGAAGTGCGCTTGAAGCAACAAGGGAGCTATCGGTTGAACATTTTTAAATATTTCTCAACAAGAGATTACTACAATATAATAGGCTGTAGGCTAAGGATTTTCGGTTTCAAATATTACAATTTCATAAGTTACGAAATTTCATGGCACCATAGACCACATTCACACAGTGAGGCAGATTATACAGAAGTCAGAAGAGTATAATCAGCCCCTGTGTCTCGATTTTGTGGACTATGAAAAGGCATTTGACTCCGTCGAAACTTGGGCTGTTCTGGAACCCTTACAGCGATGTCAAGTAGACTATCGTTATGTCGAGGTGTTGAGATGCCTTTACGAAGCCACCACTATGAGTGTCCAAGTACAGGGTCAGCAGTCTAAACCCATCCAATTGCGCAGAGGAGTGAGACAGGGGGATGTCATATCCCCGAAACTGTTCACGAGCGCATTGGAAGATATGTTTAAGACGCTGGACTGGAAAGGTAAGGGCATAAATATAAACGGCGACTACATCTTACACCTGCGATTCGCTGATGACATAGTATTAATGGCGGAGTCGCTAGAGGAGCTAACCCAGATGCTGGACGGCCTAGCTTCAGCCTCGCGACGCATGAAAAGTCTTGGCATGAATTTGGATAAAACAAAAGTCTTGATCAATGGCCACATTGATCCAGAACCGGTCGTCGTTGATGGCCACCTTCTTGAAATTGTTTCTGAGTACGCTTACCTCGGGCAGATTGTGCAGTTGGGTAAAAACAATTTTGAGAAGGACGCCAAGAGGAGAATCCAGCTAGGCTGGGCAGCGTTTGGAAAACTACGTCGGGTCTTCTCGTCATCCATACCGCAGTGTTTGAAAACGAAAGTTTTCAATCAGTGCGTCCTACCCGTAATGACCTACGGAGCTGAGACGTGGACACTCACGGTAGGGCTGGTCCACCAGTTCAAAGTCGCTCAGCGAGCTATGGAAAGAGCTATGCTCGGAATTTCTCTGAAGGATAGGATTCGTAACGAATACATCCACAGAGAACCAAGGTTATCGACATAGCTCAAAGAATAAGCAAGCTGAAGTGGCAGTGGACCGGCCATATCTCGCGAAGAACCGACAAACGCTGGGGTAAACGTGTTCTTGAGTGGAGACCGCGACTCGGCAAACGTAGTGTAGCCCTCCGGCCAGGTGGGATGACGATCTGCGAAAGACTGCGGGCAGATGCTGGATGCGGCAAGCTGAAAACAGGGCGCTATGGCGCTCATTAGGGTAGACCTATGTCCAGCAGTGAACTAGAATAGGTTGATGATGATGATGAAGTTACGAAATACTTAATATATGAGAAGGGTCTAAAATAGAATCAAATATTTTTGCAAAAAAAATCTTTCGTGTATACCAAAAGTCCAGAAGAATTTTATTCCGATGCATGATAAATGCTTGCATTTAGTATCTAGTTATGAGCTACGTACTCGCATCCTACATAATAAATTTGAATGTTTTTTATTAATCTCGCATAACCTTTCAACAGATTTGGATAAAAATCTCTATAACTAGTTATAAAAATTTACTTGACAGTACACGGTTAGAACACGCTTTTACCTATTCGTTAAAATAGGTCATAGTATAGTATCTCGTCATTGTAACTTCAGCACACAAATCCTTATAATACACATATACATATTATTAAATATATTATGTCTTCACTACAGCATCGTAATGAATATTATTTCAATTACCCACAAGGCTACGTAATTCAATACATTGATATCTCATCCGATCATATTATGAGGTCTTCCTTTTTGATTGCAATAAATATGTATTTAAAAGAAAATATTTTTTACTCATGTTGCTTTGTGTTTAATGACGCATATAAAAATCTTGAATATTGAACAGAGAAGCCGCGCAATATAAAAGGAATAGGAAAGATCTCAACGTTAGTAATCGGAGTTATATGGGACTGTCTGGTCGTTAAACGATTTTACTCTGCTTGAAAACACATTTTAAAACTAAACTTATCGAGTGAATGGAAAGAAAACATCAATTTTAAAGTTCCACTAGTGATAAGAGCGAAACGCAGAAACCATGTTAGAAGTTCAGCCGTAAAGTGAACTCGCATTATATATTTATAACGATTCAACGAACCAAGA
Organism: Cybosia mesomella; assembly: GCA_946251805.1. NCBI lineage: Eukaryota > Metazoa > Arthropoda > Insecta > Lepidoptera > Erebidae > Cybosia > Cybosia mesomella. The sequence continues at coordinate 17,335,350 of OX276390.1, read as the reverse complement.
AACATAAAGAAGAGTCAATGCACACTTGATAAGTGGTTTTTGTCTATAAAACTGGGTGTAACCAATCTACAGAGAGAAGGCAACAGATTATCGAAAGCAGCTAATATTAATCAATAAAAAATAATAGTAAGGTTTAAAACGAAAGACGACATGCGAATAGATGATAAAATAGATGCATCAATACCTTATCTGATAATTTTACCACTATGCAAATGTTACGACTGAAAGAAATTTTGGATAAATTATTTCATTGACAAGTACTCCATATTATTTATTTACTCTTGTATTGATTCGAGGTGTATCATTAAAAAATTCATCCTAAGACTCGTATTTATCTTATCTGTGAAGCACCAATATCAGTAATATTATATGTAGCATGAGATACCCGCATCGATATCTGATTTACTGCCTGTACGTTTAGAAAAATAAAAATATAATGCGCCTTTTTCTGATTTACGCAACCCCTCGAAATTATATGATTTTTCAATTTCCCATTACGTCGACAAATTTCTGTGGTGACTCAATTGTGTTTGTAGCTAAACGGGAAAGCCTCCAGGATCCGGGAAAGGTCAGCATTATTTTGATTGAAAAGATTCATTCAGTCTTTTATTTTAGTCTCGGTACAGATCTCGGATATCTAGACACGCGGCAACGTATCAAGCCAAATTCAAGCAAAGGAACTGGCTAGCCAGCGCCGAGTGTTATATTACAAGAACCACTTGGTGCCACTTTTGACCCTTCTATAACTCAAAATCTCTTTAACGTGAACACATAAAACTACGTGTGTTTAATTATATCCATAAGGCCAGTTTTTATCAGAATTAAAATATATATATATATGTTGAATAACTTTATAAAATTACTGATGTAATGAAAACTGGCCAAGTCAAATCTAACCTGCTTTAAGATCTCACATTTTTAAATAACAGCAATTGTTATAGGTATCCAATAAAGTAAAGAAATAGAGTTTAATACTTGTTCATAATGTTATTTTGTTCCTATAAATACATATTTTGATTTTGCATAGAACTTGGCACTCATTTAGATCTCCATTCTTTATTTAGCGAAGCCCACAGCCAAGCATAATTTTCGTATTGAACTTGGCTCTCCTTTTTTACATTTATGTTTTGGTGGGACTCAGGGTTTACTGACACCCCATTCGTCTTTCGCGTTTCGGGAGAGTACCTTTCTCTACCTTTTTCTTCTCGTGGTATCTTGGGCATAGATGTATCGACTAAAACCGCACGGTGTCCTCCCCAAGTGTCCGTTACCGGGCACCCCGGGTAAGCCCTCGAAAGGATAACCCCAGGGTAACCGGCGGACTTTGGCCGGCACCGCGGCCTCGCCTGTTGGGGTCGGGTTTTATCCCGCTTCGGTGAGTTGGCTCCGCCAACTGCCGTCCTCAGGCCCCGATCATGGAGGTCGGTAGTCCCGGGCGTAGATGAGTCTGCGGCGTTCTCGCCGCAGACTGCGAATTCAACGGGCTTCATTATTTATTATCGCTATTTCCTCATGTCATCGAAGCCTTCTTCGGTTTTTATTATCTTCACTATACCCGACGTTTAGGTGCATGTTACCAATCCTGTTTTTTCAGATTTTCTAACATCAATCAATCAATAGCCCATTGCAGACCACTGCAGGACATAGGCCTCTCTCAATGTCAACGCCATATCACCCGATCCTTTGCCTTCCGCATCTAGTCAATCCGCACGTAAAAAAAAAAAAAGAGCCACCCATTTCTATCATACTTATTCAGAATTCACTTAATTCAGAAACATTCTGAATTAATTTGGTACTGTAAATAAATTGTAACCTTGACTAGTGCCCCTAGGGCAACAGCTAGTAGGCAATAAAAAAATTTAGCATACATATACATAAATACAAAATTTCAGCTGAATCTGTTCAGCGGTTTTCAAGTGATACTCGGAAATCGATAATTAAAAGCAGACAAACAGACTAAAATTCTAAAAATCACATTTTTGATATCGGCAGGTGAGGCTATCTGTCACCCCAGCAGAAGCAAGCCCGGGTGGCGGGGTGACTAGTGCCCCTTTCCGGGGCAAGATGGGGACACCGTGGTTCCCAAACCCGAGAGGGCCATCTCGAAACCGGAGATGGTCCTGGGTCAGTCGGGGTGCGAGGGAAATGCCTTATGGGCCACCTTACACCCCGGCATTTGAAGACCCGAGACGGCGTGTAGTTTTGTTAGGTTCAAGCCTGACATAACCACCCCCACTAGACGGATCCGAGGGGATTACCGCACGAAAATAAAAGGTTTTTATTGATGTTCGAGCATCACATGAATCGCTGATATGAAATCGCTGAAAGGCTGAAATTTTGCATGAACGTTCTTCCAGGGGATGGTCGTAAACTTAGGTATATATCATCACGCTCTTATAGGTCTGATAGGAGCAGTAGAGCAAAATCTATCTAAGCTATTATTGATTTTATTATTACAAGGCAGATCTTCACCAAATTTTGCAGTTCAGTAGAACTCGGACATGATCAACATTTGGACTATAAAGAGTAATGAGCAAAAAATATAAAATGTCAAAAATTCACAGAATTACCTATGTAATAAGATAGTGGAACTCTTTAAACGTTTCTTAATTAATATCTTCACGCTATTATATTAAGTAACCGGGCAAAACTTATTTGGATGTTACATCTAAATTGTCTCAATATCAAAAACTATCAAAAATAAGTAAATGCAAATATAACAATGAAATAACTTAATACATGTTGGGATCGACACCTACTGCCGATGTGTTGGCATCTAATATATAAAACCTCGATCTATTCTAAATATGCATACATATTATACTCATCAAAATTCAGACCTGTAAATATTTGTCATTTAAATGTTTTCCCTGAGTGGGAATCGAACCCACAACCTCTTTTTTTTTTTTTTTTTTTACGTGCGGAAATCCCTTCGGATACCCCCCCGCTGGCCAGCGGGGATGGTTATGTCGTGTCTCGACTAAAACCGCACGATGTCCTCCCCAAGTGTCCGTTGCCGGGCATCCCGGGTAAGCCCTCGAAAGGATAACCCCAGGGTTGCCGGCGGACTTTGGCCGCCACCGCGGCCTCGCCTGGTGGGGTCGGGTTTTATCCCGCGTCAGTGAGTTGGCAAGCGTGTGTAGGACACACGACACGCCTTCGCCACGGCCTGCTTCTGTAAGGACGGCGAGTCGGCCCACTGCCGTCCTCAGGCCCCGATCATGGAGGTCGGTAGTCCCGGGCGTAGATGAATCTGCGGCGAGCTCGCCGCAGACTGCGAAACTCGAGGGGCAGGGTTCTCTCCCACTCCCTCTCCGCCGTCTCTTTCGCGAGCATTACCTGCTCGCAGAAAGAGGCGGCGGCGTGCCACATGCTTCCGTCGGAGACCACGGCCCTCACCATGGTCTCCAACGAGAGAACGTCCACGCCCAGGACCGCAACGAGATCCCGGCGTTGACTCGCCCACGCAGGGCACTCCACCAACGTGTGGAGCGCCGTGTCTTCGCCAGGATCCTCGCAGTACTGGCACTGCGGCGTTGTCTCCCGGTGGATGCGCCATAGATACTTACCGAAACACCCGTGTCCGGTAAATATCTGGCACATCCGGTAGGAGAGGTCCCCATGGTCCCTCTCCAACCACTCCTTCATAATCGGTCTCACCGCCGCAATGGTGGATTCCCCCCACCTTGGATGCTCAAGTCGCACCCTCCATGTCTCCATGAGTTCCTGGCGGAGCAGGGACCGCTGAGCCCTGATTTCTCGGGGCTCCGGCCTATGGCCCCGCTCCAGCGTCTCCTTGCGCCACTGGTACAGCAGCGCAAGGGCTCTCGCTTCCAGGTCCCGGCTAGGAGACATGCCGCCTCGACGGAGATCGTGCGATACCCCCTGATGACTCTGACGGCCATCGCCTTTAACGGGCTGTTTAGAACAGCCACGTTGCGGGCCGCCAGAGTCTCCGCCCATACAGGGGCCCCGTACAGGGCCATGCTTCGCACGATCCCCAGGTACAGTCTCCTAGTGGGGGCGTTGGGTCCCTTAACATTGGGCATCAGCCGCGATAGCGCGGCCGCAGCCCCCCTCAGTTTCGGGACCAGACTTCGGAGATGTGGTCCGAAGTCCCATCGGCTATCGAGTACGACCCGTAACCTCTGACTTAAAAGTCGAACGCTCTACCGCTACATCACATAGGTGGTAAACGTCCAGCAGGATGCTTTAAATGTTTTTTACAAACAATAGATAGATGGACGGATACAATATTCTTTATTGCAGATCAAACATAATATAAATTCATTTAGAAACATAAATTTTATATTGATTAGTAGGTGGTTATACCTAAGAGTTGATCTTTGCCATAAAACCTTGGAATAGAAATTATGGCAGTAGTAGTAGCAGCATAGAATAGCAGTTATATTTATATAAATAGGTAAGTAATACCACATATACAGAGGAAATATCATATATACATACTTTACTGTGAACAAAGTATAGCAAATTATTTGAAATAAATGAAATTTTGCAGCAAATTCTTGGCCCTTTATAAAATAAAAACATAATCGCGACAAAATTGAAATTGTTGAATAAATTTTCAGAGCCCGCCCTTGGTTCAAACCGTGTCAGTTTTAAAATGTTTTCTTAATACCGACAAAGAACTTTTTAGCAGCGCTACAGTCGCTGTCTGTTTTTCTCAGAACTTTTAATTAACCGCACTTTACTAACTAACCCTGTTAATCAGCTTATGCCTCAACGCTCATTCATAATTGCTACTCGTAAAATCAGAGGGAGAGCTATCTGACAACGTAATGGTCCGGCCACGAGTTCAGGCTTCACCGGCAATCGGCGGGCGGCGCGGCGGCTAGGTCTGCAAGCAGAGCGGCGATGGCAGCCATGTTACGTACTACGTATAGAGCCTTAACGACTTTCATCACTTCGCTGCCGCTACCCGGACCGCTCTATCTCGTAGCTTCGCATTAAGTCACGCGTACGTTTGTTTCCACCGTACCAGGCACCGTGCTACTGCAGCTATTCGCTTAGTAAAAAAGAAACGACGTGTTGCACTCCGGGAGTGCCGGCAGAAGTGAAAATTTGAATATTAACGTTGTGCATTTTTGATATTTTGGAATGGTTAGGGAATAATTTTGCACGAATTGCTTTAATTATCAGTATAAAAGTACTATCATTTATGTGGTAACATACAATATTTTCACCATCATTATTACCAGAACCATCTTCGCCAATATATTTATAAAGTACTCACTTATTTTCTTTCGCTATTTCTTCGTCACTTTTATCATTAATAGATGCACTTTGTTTAATTTCCATTTTATATCAATAGATTTATGGCACAAAATAAATTAAATATTACAAAAAGTTATATGATGACAAAAAGTGTTTTTTGGGCCTCGGTCGGAATCGATCTCAGTCTTGACGAAATCAACGACCTCTCATTAGACGAACGCGCCACCAAGGTTGTTAAGTACAGTGTGAAATTAGCGCTTCTATATTTGTTGTGTAATTTTCGAATCAGGACACGTGACCTGCACGTGTCCTGACGCGAGTTTAACGTTTTTTACCCATTACAAAAAAAAGCGGCCAAGTACGAGTCGGACTCGCCCATGAAGGGTTCCGTAGCAGCAAGTAACATAATAATGTTTTTTTTTAATTTTTATATTTGATTTGATTGAATGAAAGGTATTCATATCGTATTAAAAAACCTACTTAGGTACTGGATCTCGTTCAAACCAATTTTCGGTGGAAGTTTACATGGTACATCATATTTTTATTTAGTTTTATCATTCTCTTATTTTAGAAGTTACAGGGGGAGGACACACATTTTACCACTTTGGAAGTGTCTCTCTTGCAAACTATTCAGTTTAGAAAAAAATGATATTAGAAACCTCAATATCACAGAATACATCTAGTTACCAAGTTTCAACAGCATAGTTCTTAAAGTTTCGGAGAATATAAAAAAAAAAGTAGCTGTGACATACGGATAGACAGACAGACAGACATGACGAATCTATAAAGGTTTCGTTTTTTGCCATTTGGCAACGGAACCTAAAAAGTGCACAACACCGTTAAAGAAGTTTTCACTTCAAAAACTGTGGCCTCGTTACAAGGTGCCGCTGAAAGCGGCGTGTCTTTGACCAGACTGTAACGTAGGCATGCGACAAATATATCTTTTCAATCTGAAGTCAGACAAAGACGCTTAACGCACCGTACGCAGTATTCGCCATTCCCTGTTGAGCTTATCGAGCTAAACAGATCAGAGATAACTCGTAATTACCGTGCTACGTATATATAAGATATTTTTGAAGATCCTCCAAAATCTCACCCCTTTTATAATCTACTCTAATCGAAAACGTTAGAGCCAGCGTGTAAACAACAGGAAGGATGAGTTATTTGCCTGTTTAGTTAATCACATAATTTTATCAGTTAGCTCTTGATACTTGCGATTAGCATGAAATGTAAAGTTTTAAACGACGAATGAAAATGAATTATAATAACCAATAATAATGATAACATATTTATTTTTCAGACAGCATAAATTCATTTTGTTAGTAACAATTTAACCGTCGGAATTTTACGCAAATGTCACACATTGAAATAAAACTATGTTTAACGGATTCTATCGAGATTTATTTGATGTTATTTTATATTTTACATTGATCGCGAGCTACCATGGCTGCTGAAAAGCAAACGAAACGTCGGGATCAATGTAAAATATAAAATAACATCAAATAAATCGCGATAGAATCCGCTAAAGGTAGTTTTATTTCAACAATTAAATTCTTAACCTATGTTAATAAAATTAAATTATAGTTATACATTTTATTATTTTATTTTATTATCTGTCCCACCCAATGTCTCAACATAGACAGTCTATTTTTACAACAATTGCCTTATGGACGCTGTTATATTTTAGCCCGTGTCCTGTGCTACACTAAAGAGATTATTTTACACCGTATAGCGTAAAAGTCATCTGTGCGTTCTTGTGCAAACATCAACGAGGCATCGTTGTACTAAACTCGGAGAGCATTGTAAGTTTTCTGAGTACCTATAGTTGAATGTGAATAATGCAGTGCTGGTGTGTGGAGTTGAAAGTATACATTAGAATTTACAAAATTATTGTACATACTCAGACCTTATGATAACTATAATATTATCGCCGCGTCCGTCTTTCTGTTCGTGATAAACTGAAAAACTACTGCACATTTTTTCGCTGTTTTCACCAATGGATAGAGTGCTTTTAGTATATAATTTGTCTAGTTTTTGTATACATTGGCTAAAATAAAGTGATATTTGATACAAAGAAATAAACCATCTGGGGGCTTTCCCGAAAACGCACGAAAACCCTTTGAGATATAACAAAATGATACATGGTGGAATTGAGTATCTTATATAGGTTATGGTGGTGTGATGGAAATGAGTCCCATGGGTAGCGGAAACGGGACCAGCATTCCATGCGGGTGAAGCCGCGGGCAACAGCTAGTAGATACATAAAATATACATATAAGTACATATAGTACACAGAAAATTTTAGGTGTTTAGTTTATGTTATTGATTTGAGTGTGCATTCATTTATAACTTTAGGTGTTTCGTTGCAAACCGCATCTATTTACAGTAAAAAATTACAATAGGTACCAATATTAGGTATTCGTAGACCATAAACCCAGAAAATTTAATAAAATTAAAAAATAGAAAATAAACCAACAATATGAACTAGAAACTAGAACTAGTTTCGTATACTACGAAACTAAAAAGTGGTACTTAGTGAAATAGAAAGCCTATGCTTTCTATTTTACAGCCACTTTTTTATGAATTTACTACTTATTAATATTCGGGACGTGGCTAAAAAAAGCAAGTAAATGCGGAATAAGTGTAGTCGGTAAGCAACATCGAGATTGTCATGAGAAAACTTGCGACGAGAAGCGTCAAGTTTGGCGGCGGGGAGGCACGAGGACGGCATGAGTGTGGGACGCGCGGGGAACGCGGGATGCGGAGGTCACGGATCAGCTGGGCGGCGGCCATATTGATTCCCCGGCCTGTTTGATCGGCGCCACCCGCCCCCGACCTCCTCGCGCTTACACCCGCTCCCCGGATTAATAGATGAGAACAACTTTTATGATTTCAACTCAAACAGAACGATGGCCTATTTAATGTTACCGGTAAAGTGAGAAACTGTTCAAAAACATACATAATGTGCGATTGCATATTTTTTTTATTCTGAATGCTCATATTTCAATAAAATTTAGCTACACGTCTTCATATCGCTAACCCTAAATTCGTAAATCTTTAGCACTGAGGGGTGATTTTGAAAAGTTCAAATTTCAAAGACGATCCCTGTCAACTCGAACTCTGGTCGATTTAATAATTGAAATATAAACTGTCCCGTAACCGAATTTGATAAAAGGTCTACCCATTCACTTAAATACACACCACTTTGAGCCTCAATATCGTCGGTTCCAACTGTCATAAATATAATACCTACGACAATAGGAAGCTACTCTCCTCAAATATACGACACGATATAGGAAGTCGGTAGCCTGAAATCTTGACAACTACCGATAGAATATACTTATCCCTTGGCTTTGCGAAAGGTCAGTTTTGCTTTTACCTTGAGACATTTAAAATCATCACTTCGGAATATACCTATTGTTAAAATTAAAACGAAATAAAGCTAGCTTGACATGTTCAACCATCTTTTAAAGGTATATTTTTAACTTCTAACTTGCACTTTGGAGCCCACAGCCGCTCTCCTACGCCTCCATTTTTTGTTTATTTTGTCTTTAGGAGCGACTACCACCTGAGGTCCCAAAACAAAGCGTAGCGCCAGAGCTTCGCCCATGAATCTGCAGGTGTAACGACTTGCAGGTGTGGTTGACTTTGGCAGTGACCATATCGAATTGTTGAAAAATTAAGATTCAAACCATAATATCGTACATACGTCCTAGCTTGGGGCATCATACACCAACGTTTAATCATACTCTGTCTGTAACAATTAAATTCTTCATTTTATTTATAAAGAATATTTATAAGAATATTCACATATTTTCTGTCACTTTGCATACTTCTAACAAGTCAACAGTTTTATTATTTTACTTTTTTGGCATATGAAAACCCTTACCACGGTACCACCGGACCGAGAGAGAAACTCCATTGAAATAGAAATGAAACTCCTCTAATCTTTGATTCGGGCCACAGCGACTAATGTGTTTAGTTATAGTCTTCTCCGTGCATTTTCATTTCTTGACTTTTAACAGAATTGTGTAAAATCATATTCACTGTCGTGTTATGAAAACACCCGAAGTTGCAGATTGTATGCCTTATACGAGCGTTTGGTAATTGTTGTCTACGAACGGGCTAGGTGCATCAAGATGTAACTTGCCCTTTGCAAACATTAGACTTTTTAATACTCTTACTGAAAAACTCTATTTCGAAAAAATAATACACCATGAATGTACCTAAAAGTAGCCTACAATATGGATATCTGAAGAAGGAAATAATTTGAGAAACATATAACAAACAAACATTTATATGCGTAAGTATCTGAAAATCCCCACGGGTATTTCTATCGATATAGGTTTCGAAACAATTTAATCCATACGGTGTTTGATCATCTTGTTACCGAAGCCTGGGATAATCTACAAACGCTGTGCTTGAAAGTAGTAGGTATAAAACTAATAAACATACATGTACTCATGCTTTTTCCCTAAGGAAAAGGTAGAGACCACGGTACGCCGTCTGCCGCTGGATTCGAGTGCTTTTGACCTGTCGTTTAAATAAATATACTACTATATTTCCAATGACTGTAAGTTTATGTGCAACACACCCTGTGCGCGATACAACGCAGTATGGTCTCTGTATTCAGATTTAATTAATAGATACGGTCGTATGTGGCACTTGAAGACTAAAACATTGATAGCGCATTGATTGATTATATGCTTCATGGATAATAGTGCTACATGCAGTTAAAATAGAACTTATTCATTTTGAACATTATTTTCAGAAGACAGCTATATTGATTAGGGTGCTAGATGAAAACATATGGATAGTGCTAGTGTTCGTATTGTGATTGTGTACTCTTAATCAATGTATATCTGAAGTTCTTTATTGGGTGTTACCACGATTCTCGCCGGTTCGGGTACAATTACCGGAGATTATCCGATTTCCTTTAAAAAAATCAGGAAGTAGGTATATTTTACCAATAAATTGTTTTGTTTTGACCACAATAGACAGAATACTGATAAAGAAAAGTCCATGTTTCGGATTATATTGTCAGTGTCATGAGATTACCTTAGAGTTACCGATTGCCTTCCTATAAATGGCAATGGTGATCAATCCTATATCTATGCTCAATGTATTATTTTAAAGCCATTAAAAAGCTGAGCATTGTTAGGCCCACAACGCACTTGCAGCTAAATGCAATGCATTACGTGCGTTGCATTCATTGTGGCTGTTATAGTTATTAACATCTATTTAGAAATTTAATTCTGTCCCGCAGAGTATAATATAATCGTTACAGCCCACAAATATATACTACCTATCACTTTACTGATATGTTAAAAATATTAAAACGTGACTAGCTATCATAAATTGAACTCTGCCTAAAGTAGGTGAGGCGACGTAGACGAATTTCAAGTGTTGCTTTTACCGTGAAGAAGTGGCGCGTGCACGAGTAGCGAGCAACGTCTCTGTATCGTTCGCCTGCCAGACGACCACTGCGCCCATACTCAATCTAACCTCACAATTTTCCAGCCACTCCTTTGATACAATATTACGTTCTCTATCAAAGTGAGTGTTTAACAGTCGGAACTAAAACAAATATAATAATTGTATGCAATGGTTGTCCTGATTTCAGAAGCTTTTTTCTGTGTCACAACCCTTGCAACACAATTTCAGCGCAATCGAATGTAAACAAAATTGACGAAAAATGGTTTATAAATTTTGATGGAAAATAAACTGACATACGAACAGTGCCAGTTAATAAAAAGCTTATAATATATATTATAAAATTATGTTTCAGATTTCACTCTGATAACATTGGAAAAAGTAGTGTTTAAAAAAGAGCAGAACAAAAATTCCTACAACTGAAGCAATTTAGCTTGGTAGCGGGAGCTGACGAGGATACCAGTAATGTGAAGTCGATACTCGTAGACTTTATTTTAGTAACTTTATTTTTAAAATACACTAGAGTATGTATTTTCCTATATAGAAGTGGTAGCGCATAGCGGAATCCCCACACCATACTGTGTACTTACGGTCTGTTTTAGCTTCTTGTAACACGTTTTAGGTTTTTTGAAATGTGCGTTATACCACTGGTGTTAGTAGCGTCCGTAGGTTCAGATACAACCCATCTGTATACAACTGATTAGAAATATCGTAAATATTAAACAATAGGTTGTTCCGTCAACGCAAAAGTGTAGGCTCGTGTGTTTTTTTTCTTTTGATTGCATCAGTAGTAAGTACAATAGCTTTGCATGAGGTGCTAACTTCAATTTTTAGGGCTCTTTCTATTTCTAATCAGCACAGATATTGCATACAATTATTATTTTCGTTATAGTGCGACTACATTTTGAAATAAAAGCTTGTTTTTAAGAAAGTAGTTTTTAAAAATTATTTTATATTTAAACAATAATGATCACTGTCATTAGTATTAGAGTTAACGGGATATTTACCAAGTATTGTTTTGAGTGTCCGATATTTCGCCACTGTTGAGAGAATGATCACGGAGGCACTGATTATAGGGCTTGTAAGTAACAGTGCCGAAATATCGGAAAAACAACTCTAATGAGTAGAAATGCTAGATAAATAATATATAACTGAGGGAGCCTAGAAGTCTCCCGGAGAGAACTCCGGTTGTCGTGCTCCACAGCTGAACCACAACGTTTGCAAGTCTCCAGTAGGTTAGTTCCAAATTATTCCTCATTAATCCTACCTCCCAAAAATTTCTGTTGCAAATCAACAATATCCTTTCTATAAAGATTCTATTGAGATTCTATTGTAGAGGTTCTAATGAGGCAGCTAGCGTACAAACTTGCTGTTGGCAAAACGCACTACTCGCTTACACTCAGACAGTGCTGCTCTCAGCCACTGAACGGCTGAGAGCTTTCCATCGATTGCCGCTCAACTCGTCGTTTATTCATTTATAGATGTTCAGCCGACTGATATTTGAGTGAAGCTCTGAAAGAGTGAAGCTCTCTCTTAGACGACTCATGTATTTCGGTTGTTTGCTAACTCCTCTCAGGCCACTCAACCGATTTAGATCAAATTTGGCATATTTAAGTATACACAACATATGAGTGTGGAGGTTATAGGCTAGGAAAATCAAAAATCAAAAGTACCACGGAGGAATAATCACCGGAAAAATCAGTCTGGGAGCTTCACTCAATTTTTGCAACAGCACAATGCATTGCAGATCTAATTTATAACCTCCCTTATAGAAATCCAGGAAGTGAAAAAACCAGAGCGATTAAAGCTACTTGTAATTTATACTTACAAGCTCTGTTAGTACCTTTTTTTTGTGCGGAAATCTCTTCGGATACCCCCCCGCCGGCTAGCGGGGGCGGTTATGTCGGGCTTGAACCGACTAAAACCGCACGCCGTCTCGGGTTTACAGACGCCGGGGTGTAAGGTTGCCCATAGAGCATATCCCTCGCACCCCGGCTGACCCTGGGCCATCTCCGGTTTCGAGATGGGCCCCTCGGGTATTGCCCCAGTTTGGGGGAGGGGCGCTAGTCACCCCACCGTGCCGGCCTGCTTCTGTTGGGGTGACAGGCGGCCTCACCTGCCACCCCCAGGCCTGCACTCATGGAGGACGGAGGTCGTTAAGCGACCTCCGGCGCCTGAGTCGCCTGCGACGCGCGGCGAGCATGTTGCGGGCACGGCGGGCCGGGAGAGTTCTAAACCTCTCCCGAATGCGCTCCGCCATCCGCTTCGCGAGCATTACATGCTCGCAGAAGGAGGTGGTGGCAGCCCAAACGCTCGCGCTCCGCACCATTGCCGCAATCTTGCTGCCGAGCGAGAGGACTCCCACTCCGATGGCTGCCACTAGGTCACGCCTCGGCACCTGGCACGCTGGGCAGTTCGCCAGCATGTGCAGCCCCGAGTCCTCGCTCGCGTCGCAGTGATGGCACTCTGGCGTTGGCTCCTTCCTGATCCGATGCAGGTGGTCCCCGAAGCTCCCCTTCCCGGAGATCACCTGCGTCAGTCGGAACGAGAGGTTTCCGTGTCGCCTCTCTAGCCAATCCTCCATGACGGGCCTTACCGCCGCTATTGCGGCGTGCCCTGCGCTTGGTTGCCCAAGTCGTTCCTGCCACTCCACCACGATGGCCTGGCGGAGCTGGGACTGCACAGCCTCGATTTCTCAAGGCTCGGGGTGCCGTCCCTGCTCCCGCATCTCCTTTCGCCACTGGTATAGTTCCGAAAGGGCTCTCCATGACGGAGTTCCGGCAATGAGACTTCGAAGGAGATCGTGCGGTACCCGCGGATGACCCTTTGGGCCATCACCCGCTGCGGAGCGCGCAGCATCCGCACACTTCTGACCTTCAGGGCCTCCGCCCATATTGGGCACCCATACAGGGCCATGGACCGCACGATCCCCGCGTAGAGTCTCCTGCAGGAGTCATCGGGCATCGTCTGCGAGCTCACCGCGAAGCACCCAGTCGTATCCGATGTGCCACAGGAGCGGCCCCAGGACCGATCCCTGCGGAACACCGCACGATGCCCCGAGGTCCGCTCTTCTATTACAACTTATTTATTGGTTTTCTAGCTATTGTCCACGGCTCCGGTTTCGTGATAATCCGTTATCGCGACCAAACAGCCTATGTCCTTTAACAAACTCTAGTCCATCAAAATCGGATCAGTGGTTTAGGCGCGAAAGCGTAACAGAGAGACAGAGTTACTTTTGCATTTATAAAATTAGTATTGTGTTTTACGGGTTTTACCCAACCCTCGTCCGTCTATCAGCTGGTAGCAAGCCGGTATGCTTGCAAGCGAGGGTGACTTGGGCCCCGAAGATCTTATGGTGATTCGTGGGGCCCAATACACCCACATAATATGGTTTCTTTGGATAGATAAGTCTAACTTCATAAGAAAAGTTTTTTTAAGTATGTAGCCTATTGACTAATTAATTAATTATTTTTACCTTAATTACTAGGTAAACAAAACCTAGGAATGCATCCAGTAACACTTACTGACTTTCTGTTAACACTACATTTACTTGTCTGTCACTAAAACACTACAATTACTCACGACTTTTGTCCATTTCAGTCTTTTAGTATATTATTGTATGGCAATATTATGATTAGATCATTTCGTCAATTTTATATCACTTAGGGGCAAAATAGCATACGGCCCAGCGTATAGTTCAATATTAGGCGGCCTGTCTAATATTATTATGTCGCTCGTAACGGATGAGTCTGGTTTCGATTTGGCTCGCTATTTTGTGCCATGAGTAAACGTATCAAATAGTGATATTAGATACATTTATCTTTTCATGAATGACCACGTCGAAATGTTTAGGTAGGTATAGGATAATGCATTTTTGCGAAATTTAAGGGGTCCATGTATTGAATGGTAGTAAATGGAAAGATCTAAATCAGCAGTGGACTAGAATAGGTTGATGATGATGATGATGATGAAATATAAAGAATATGTCCTGTCTATCCCAGTGATATACTAGCGTGGTTGCAGTTATGTATTTAATATTCATGTCAACTTTCGATATATATTCGATAGCTATCATATATATGCAACTGCTCTCGCTAACTGTTCACAACCGCACTGATCCCTTATCAAAGGCTCCTTGAGTCAGTAAATAAGCTTTTCTTCATATAAGAAGCTTATATATGTATATAGGTCCTTCAAAATATCAAAGTACACTCCACAACGACGTGATGGCCTTCACAAAGCTCAATTCCTTTTAATTTGACCGGGAAAGTGGTTTCACCAGGCTCTTGAAAACTAAAGACGTACCAAACACAGATCAGAATACGACGCCTTTGAATAACGTGTTTTTTTTTTAAAGATATTATGCTAGATTTTTGTTTTTTTTCTAGACGAACATGCAATGTCATAAGAAGCTCTTTTTATTTGCGTAAAACGAAAAATCTGAAAAAGAACCACGCGCTTAAATTTGAAAAAACTACATTTTTAAACCCAAACACGAGTGACACACAATGTCACCAGGGAAAAACCGTTGAACTAAACTGTTTTCGCGTCTTACTTAATGAAATTCATTGAAAAAATAATAATAATAATCATAGTTTAACTAGCTTGTGTTATGGGTTCTAGAATGTGGATTATTATAATTAGATTCTTTTTTGTAAATTAAAAATAGAAATACTCAGACCAATGCAAATATACATATTCGTGCATACAAATATTCGCAACGAGCGGAATTCGAACCCGGGGCCTCCAAAGTAGCTGTCGAGCGCAATACCGTTTTACCGTGTTTATATGTACCAAAACTATAAAATTTAAGAAGTCAATGTCAGAGTGTTATAAAAAATCTTAGATCAAGAAGAGTGGAAGTCGCCAAGATGATATTCAGTTGATGTTATTTCGACGCTTTTATATATTCTTTGCTCTTGAGTATTTCAATGTTGGCAGCGATGCCAGCACCTATTATAATACTCTTCTCGGCATAATTCCACGAATAAGCAATTGTATACATAAATCTACAGTTCTCGTATGTACATAACTCTCAGCGATAAGTAGCGGTGTTATAATCCGCGAGCTTCTCAAAAAATAATAATTGCATGAAAAATCTCCGCTAGCCACCTGCAGGATGTAAGACACTGGATTCGGCAAGTTCTGTTATTTAATTAGGTTTTTATGTGAGGTTGTTCTTTATTCAATAGATTCTAATCTACTGAATAAAATACGAAAGACTCCGGCAAGAAAATCAGCGGGCTTTCTATATGATCTATGTATATACATCATCATCATCATCCTCACTACCGGGTCACCATTACAGACACCGATAATATTACAATGGTGGCCCTCAGCTTGGTGAACTGATCAGATGCTATTTCACGCCCCGCTTGAAGGACCCAGGACTGTAGGAAGAAGGAAACACGTGTGCTGGTAAAGAGGCAATATCTCTGCGCAAGGGGTCAAAGGTGTTGGTGAGCTCAGGACTCCCAATAATGAGGACTGTACATCGCTGCAAGCTGTCGAGAGCATCTAGCAAGTACTGTGAAGAGCTATCCCAGAGATGAGAGCAGTATTCCACGCTAGAACGGATTCGTGTCTTGTACGGCACGGCTGCTTCGACGTGAAAAACTGTCTCACCTTGTTCAGGACTTCGATGTACTTGTGTTGCAGCGAATATCCATACTGAGTGTATTTAGATTATCCTTCAGCGGCAGTGGTGTGTCCCGAATAGTAGGGAGGAGAAGACTGGTAATTAGCAGGTGAGGTTGGCTTGAGCCTCAAAGGTGTTAATAGGGCCAAAGATGTTAAAAATGTTAACACAGGTTTATGTGGTTTATAAATTGCCGAAGTCTCCTCAGAACGGGGACGCATTGTGAATTTGTGGTCAGTTTAGTGAACAACATGTGGGCTTATTTCGACGTTTTCTAAAAATGAAACCTAGCTAGATCGATTTATCGCCCCCGAAACGCCCTGTATACTAAATTTCATGAAAATTGTTAGATCCGTCTCCGGGATATAAAAGGTGTCACAAAATTAGGTCTCTGAATTTCGTGAGATGACTTGGTATCGACAAAATATGTATTTGATAAAAAAAAAATATCGGTAAAATAAATAAAAAATATAGAAATTAAAAATATAAAAATGAAAAAAAAGACACCACCAGCGCCATCGTCACGTCACGCAACGAGCCCGTGACGCACGTGGTAGGCGTGCAGTCCTTCTCCTTGCAGTATTCTCCAAGCGGATGTGTGGGAAATACCTAAATCACGACCAGCGTCACGTGTGCTCGTCGCGTCACGTGACACTGGTCGCTGGTGGTGTTTTTTTTTTCATTTTTTTTTATTTATTTATTTTTTTATTTTACTCGATATTTTTTTTTTGTTTTATTCGATATTTTTTTTTGTTTCAAATACATACATTGTCGATACCAAGTCATTTCACCAAATTCAGAGACCTAATTTTGTGACGCTTTATATATACAACTAGTATTTTGCGCGGTGTGCGAGCTGCAAGCAGCTCGCGAGTGTTAAATAAAAAAATCGATCCGCCTTCTTGGATTTTCAAGTTTTTTTTTTCAAAAATTCAAAATCAGAAGCCTCGATTTACTCAAAAATGACACCCATGTTGCCATGTCATCAAAGATGGCGGAGAAACGACCACCATGTTAGCCGCCATCTTGAATATTTGACATTTCGGATTTTTCCCATAGTCACCTCAGCTCTCTCTACATTTTTCCCATACATCATCCATATTTACTCCTTCTAGGAGAACAATTTTGTCAGTAAGTGAGTGAGTGGTAATCGAGCTATATATAATATGAGCCTCTCTTCAATACCTTGGCCGTGCTATTCACCCGTCTCCAAAATCCTCAATCATCAGCTCCCTCCATATTTTTCCTCCGAATGAATTTTCGTCCTTTATACCAAAGCATCAGGGAAAAAAAATTACAGCAGAGGTGAACCGAAACACAATTCATCCATCTTCAATACTTTCTGAGAGAGACACCCATGACATTTGTGTTGACGCCATCTTGAATCCGCCATTTTGGATTTATTTTCATCTCCCTGCCAATTGGATGCGGTTCCGAGTATTTTTTGTTTGAGCAGCCCTCACCTATCTTCTATACCCTGGCCATGCTCCTCACCCATCTTCCAAACCCTCGATCATCATCTATCTCCATATTTCTGACTGAGAGTTCTTCCATAAAAACATTCTGAAAAGGAACCATACCAAAGTCTTGCATAGTTCCCAACTTGCAGTCTCTTCAATATTCTCCATATATTTTGTATGGAAAAATAAATTCCGCCATCGTGAATTTTGTTTCTGTTCATTGAGTAGACCTTCAGGTCCTGATCATCTTTTGCTAAGAATCCACTCTTCTATCTTTTATACTCTCCGAGATAGACACCGTCGAAATTTGTATGGCGGCCATCTTTTTTTCTCCATTTAGAATTTTTTTCAGCTCACTGCCAATTGGATGAGGTTCCAAGTATTTCTTGTTTGAGCAGCCCTCACCTATGTTTAATACCCTGGCCGTGCTCCTCACCCATCTTCCAAACCCTCGATCATCATCTATCTACATATTTCTGACTGAGTTCTTCCACAAAAACATTTTAAAAAGAAACCATAAATCAAAGTCTTGCATAGTTCAAAACTTGTAGTCTATTCAATATTTGCCATACATTTTCTATAGAAAAAATAAATTCCGCCATCTTGAATTTTTTTTCTATTCATCGAGTAGATCTTTGGATCCTGATCGTCTTTTGCGAAGAAACTACTCTTCCATCTTTTATACTCTCCGAGATGGACACCGACGAAATTTGTATGGCGGCCATTTTTTTTTCGCCATTTTGATTTTTTTTTCAGGTCACTGGCAATTGAATGACGTTTCGAGTGACATTTGCTCAAGCACCCCCAACCTATCTTCAATACCTTAAGCGTGCTCTTCACCCGTCTCCGAAATCCTCAATCATCAGCTCTCTCCATATTTTTCCTCCGAATGATTTTTTATCCTCTATACGAAACCATCAGTGAAAAAAAATTTTTTCATACAAAATTGTTCAGGAGAGGTGATCAATGAGTGAGTCAGTGAATCAGCACGAGCAGCTATATATATATTAATATACATACATGCTTATTTATACAAGAATTGCTCGTTTCAAGGTATTAGATAAGTGAGTCTAATACTTTTAGTGTTATTTTGTGTCACGTTTGTCGCCTTAACTTCTCACACAAATGTTGAAACTTCAATTGTTTAATGGTAAAGGAAAACATCGTAGGGATCCTGTATACCTGAGAATTCCATGGGTTCTTGAAACTTGTGAAGAATGCTAATTTGCAATGAACCACTGAGGTGTAAAATTACTTTACTCACTAGTGGAACAGTTTATATTGTACATTCATACGTTATACTTACACTTCTACAGGTATATTCGTCAACTCTGTATTTCAGTTTCACGTTTCAGGGGTATCAACCGGACACGTTTTCAAGGACTGTCGAAAAAGCCCGATAGAAGAAATGCCCTATATATTCTGGATTTCACCGATGAAGTGTCTATATTGTTGTTGTTATGTTATTCAATTTAAACTACGTTAGCACATTTTATTCATTGAATTTTATTAAATTTCAACTTAAAAACTCTGTTTCACTGGTGAAATCCTGCCTAAGTCACAAGAAGAAAAGCAGCAGTTCTTACCTCCTACTTCACAGGTTGTAAAATACAATCAAAATAGAACCAAAAAGGTTTTAATTGTAGAGCCTGGGCTCCGCTCACTGATTTCATTGGGAGATATGTCCGCTTTTTCGGAAGCGACTGCCGTCTGACTTCCACACCCCGAGCGGAAAGCCTATAAGCTAGAGCCTCATCCGTGTTGTTTAACTGGTGCACCGATTAGCAGGTGAGGTTGGCTTGGGCCCCATAGTTGTGGTGGGGCCACACACACAATCAAAATAGGGTATTATAGTAGCACATAATGTTCAGTCTCCAGAGCTGCTTGTGATGGCATCGTTCATCCATTAAATCCGTTAAAAATAGTTTTATTTCATGACATTCGCGTAAACCTCCGACAATGTCATAAAAAGTTTTTGATAAAAATAAAAAGTCACCTTACTTTTTGAACACACTGCGTACAATGCAGTAATATGCCTCTTCAATGGTGTAGTAATTGAAATAACCTTACTAACTACCACTGAATCACACAAGCGACAGTTATTTGTGGGATTCACACACATAATTTGTACTCAGTTTAAAACACAAAAAATACAAAGTTTAAATCGTGACAGTCTGTTGTGCGTATTGAAAAATTCTTTTATTTTTGTAATACTTCATTATATAGGGAGTTAAGAACTGGTTTGAAGTGGTTTTAGGCAAAATTTACTACGACAACAGCTTTTCCTCCATAAGCTTTTAAGCTGAATTCGGTAATATCCAAAACTTGCATTTGGAGCTCAGGCTCCAAATGCAAGTTCGCCTGAGAAGACCCTGAGGTCTGCGTCGGAGGCGGGGAAGGAGAGCGTCCTTCAACTCCATTGTTTTGTTTATTTTGAATT
Source organism: Cybosia mesomella (assembly GCA_946251805.1). Lineage (NCBI taxonomy): Eukaryota > Metazoa > Arthropoda > Insecta > Lepidoptera > Erebidae > Cybosia > Cybosia mesomella. Next base: position 17,315,144 of record OX276390.1, on the reverse strand, counting down.
TGACGCGAGCAACTGCTAAAGACAGGGCGCTCAACGATCAAAAGATGCGTCAACTCTCAATTAGTGAGTTCTTTTTAGTGATTCATATTTTTAAAAAAAGGGTGTGCTATCTGTTAGTTTAGGATCCAGATATTTTAAATTTGGAAAACAAACTATTTTGTTTAACAGTAAGAAGTATAATTTCATACATGTATACAGATTTATATCATTATGGTGTGTGTCTTTGTGATTGTTTGCAAATAAATGACTTTCTTTTTTCCACATTCCACCTCTCCCCCATAGCTAAGAGTAATAAATCCACGACAATTTTTAATTCCAGATACTTTATTATAGGAGACACGTTATAATAATTTGTCCGACTGTAATCCTTAGTAGGTATTTAATTGTACGGCTTATTATAGGCCCGCATTCCACAGGAACCTTTTCCCGGTAAAAAGTAGCCTATGGCTATCCAGGCTATAATCTATATTTATGCTAAATTGCATTCAGCGTGAAAGAGTAAGATACATCCACACATACATTCATTCATCTTCACAAACTTTTACATTTATAATATTAGAGGGATTCTAATATTTAGGTCTAATAGGAGGTTTATAATTTTTAGTAGTAATAATTAGTAGTATAATAATATTAGTAGTGTTATAATATTTATAGGATTATAATATTAGTAGAACTATTACTAACCTAGATATCACTGAACTTTAGTGGAAAATTGTTAAGTTACAAAGTGTACATTTGATCGGACATAGGCGCAAGCCAATGTCTGCAGTAGAGTGCAGCAGCTGGTTGCACTTGGCACTTGGCCAACACAAACACTAATTCGCTGTTACATAATTGGTTCGTTTTTATCAAAAACGGGATACTTACCAATTTACTCATGGAATGAAGTTTAGAAGCTTTTACTCCACAAACTTTTTCTTTTTAATTTTAATTGGATAATTCAACATTCAAGGGGCGAATGAGGCACCGAGATATTCGGAGGAGGCTACTTTCAGTGACTGGTCAAACAGTATGATCTAACAAAATTAATACATACTAGTTGATGGTCGCTTATCGTTTTTTGGTCATATCTCCAGCTGCTCTACGTAACCAATTGCGATGAAACATACGCCATATTTTAAATCTGACCAAGACCTTTCTAATAGGAAAAACTGCATCAAAATTTTGGGTCCATCGCAAAATAACAGACAAACAGACAAGAATTCCAAATAATATATTTTTCTGTTCGGAATTTACCATAACCCAAGTACGTTTTCATGAAGTTATTAAATTGAACCTTCAGAATCACTCAAAGTTTGATTCATTTTCAATTAGTGTTTGAAATTTTAATTTCATAAGTCTTCGTAAATTTAGGAATCACACATTTTAAAAACTTAATTTTAGTGAATCGGGTCCCTGAGCACGCAATAATGATGAGAGATGAGTACAAGATACTTCCAGCCCTTGACGTTCCCCTAAGACAGTGACGACAACAAGGATCAAAGTCACATTACCACTGGCCAAGCACAGATGCGTCAATTTTAAAAAGAAACTGCGGATATTTTTGCTCGAACATCAAAAACAATTTGAGCGTGTTCGAGCAAATGTATCGCTAATTTAGTTGTCAGTAATGGTTTGGTACAAGTTAGAGCTTGAACGCTGCTTGGAATTAGGTATATTCGAATTTATACTTATGTTCGATTTTGTTTTCTTGTATTTTTTGACTCAATGTTATTGTTGATTTCAATGATTAGTACTATATTTATATTAAATTTAATTCAATTGTTAATTTCATTATTTAATTCAATTGTTAATTTTCATAAATTGATTTATTTATTTATTATGTGTCCAATTTCATATTTAAAATACTTTTCTGATTATTCAATTTATTGTTGCTATTTTTATTACTGATTAGTATAACGTTGGTCTGGTCAACCAGTGATTTATTTGCCATTTTGAGCGTATGACACTCGTGGGTTGCAACTGAAAATCAGCGTTGGATACAACCCAACATTATGCTGAGTTGTTTTCCCATTGACACTCTCTATAACTTATATTATTATAACTTAAGTGTATCGCCAATGTTAGTGTTAATAAATATTTTTCTTTCTTTCTTTCTTTCTTTATTCATCTATGGACGAGACTGGCCATAGTGCTCATAAGGCCACGCCTCTTTGGACCTAGGTGAGTATATAAAGTAGATCGATTTTGGCACAATATATGGGTTTTAAAGTACTCACCCCATAAAATGGTATTGTATGGATTCCTTGAGCTGTTTTATTTTGTTGTTATGAGCTGTGTCCCACTCTGTCACACTGTTAAATAAAGTAGTCTAAACGTACAACTATACGGCTTTTGATTTGGCTCGTTTTTACTTGCTATAGTGAACACCAAAAATCTTGAACATTTGACCTTGACATGCGAGCCCTTTGTCTCAAAGGGCTCGCATGATTGGTTGCGCGTCTGGGTCAAATTGTTAAGTTGTTTGGCGACGATTATAGTCGTATATAGGTAGAAATTGCGTAAAAATGCGGAATTTCAACGTCGGGATCAATGTAAAATATAAAATAACATCAAATAAACCGCGATAGAATCCGTTAAAAATAGTTTTATTTCAATGTGTAACATTCGCGTAAACTTCCGACAATATCATGTCATGATTTGTTTTGTTTATGTTTTTTTTTTGTTTACTATTACATAAGCTGTCGCGGCTATACATTTAGCTGCACTGTCTGTCAGGCTCATGCTCAGGCTCAACCGGTTTTTGGCCACAGACTCAACAAAATCAAAGGTTATAATAAATATTATAGGATTTGGACCTGTTTTTTGGTTTTAAGTAATCATCGTAAAAAAGCTATATATATATAATACATAATAATAATTATTAAGAAATACAAAGTAAGAAAACAAACAAATATGTCTCAATTCTTGTTCTGCATAGATTGTAACAATTACAATACTGAATATACAGAATTAATTGATATATAGAATTAATTGTGGTTAGCGCCATCTGTAGGACACGGTCGCAACTACGGTGGTTGCAGCCGATGTGGCGGTCTGTAGCAGCTCCCCGTCAGAGGGCGTGTGTTATGCGGTCATATCGATTGTTGTTTGACAACATGTCATTCTTATCGAAGTTTCCAGCGGGATATCCTCACCGGTATTTTTCTCGCAAGATCTAGAATTATTTTAGCATATAAGGATGATCGCAGTGACACGATTTTTATTTGTTGTTTGAGAGGTCATTAGTCCTCTACTCTGAAAATTTATCGTCTGAAGGTATTATAGTGAAACATAAATTATCTTCAGTTTGGAGGTTATAGTTTGTGTGTGTTCCCAGATTTGATCTGGTAAGTTGTTCTTTTAATTGCTGTTAGTCTATTCGCATAATGGAGATGTGTTATTGATAAAAGTTGTGTATTTTCATAACAGGGTTGTTAGTTCTGGGAGAAAACCCCGTATACAATATATACTCTGAGGTGTCAATCTTGGTGATTTGGAGACCTAGACCTTGGGCAAGCTGAAGCTCCGAAATTTGCTCTGCCGCACGGTGTCCTCCCCAAGTGTCCGTTGCCGGGCACCCCGGGTAAGCCCTCGAAAGGATAACCCCAGGGTTGCCGTCAGACTTTGGCCACCACCGCGGCCTCGCCTGGTGGGGTCGGGTTTTATCCCGCTTCGGTGAGTTGGCAGGCGTGTTTAGGGCACACACGACACGCCTCCGCCACGGCCTGCTTCTGTAAGGACGGCGAGTCGGCCAACTGCCATCCTCAGGCCCCGATCATGGAGGTCGGTAGTCCCGGGCGTAGATGAGTCTGCGGCGTCCTCGCCGCAGACTGCGAAACTCGGGGGGCAGGGTTCTCTCCCGCTCCCTCTCCGCCGTCTCTTTCGCATTACCTTGCGCATTACCTGCTCACAGAAAGAGGCGGCGGCGTGCCACTTGCTCCCGTCGGAGACCACGGCCCTCACCATGGTCTCCAACGAGAGAACGTCCACGCCCAGGACCGCAACGAGATCCCGGCGTTGACTCGCCCACGCAGGGCACTCCACCATCGTGTGGAGCGCCGTGTCTTCGCCAGGATCCTCGCAGTACTGGCACTGCGGCGTTGTCTCCCGGTGGATGCGCCACAGATACTTACCGAAACACCCGTGTCCGGTAACCATCTGGCACATCCGGTAGGAGAGGTCCCCATGGTCCCTCTCCAACCACTCCTTCATGATCGGTCTCACCGCCGCAATGGTGGATTCCCCCCACCTTGGGTGCTCAAGTCGCACCCTCCATGTCTCCATGAGTTCCCAGTGGAGCTGGGACCGCTGAGCCCTGATTTCTCGGGGCTCCTGCCTATGGCCCCGCTCCAGCGCCTCCTTGCGCCACTGGTACAGCAGCGCAAGGGCTCTCGCTTCCAGGTCCCATGGAGGGGTCCCGGCTAGGAGACATGCCGCCTCGACGGAGATCGTGCGATACCCCCTGATGACTCTGACGGCCATCTCTTTTAACGGGCTGTTTAATACAGCCGGTCCCTTAACGTTGGGCTTCAGCCGCGATAGTGCGGCCGCAGCCCCCCTCAGTTTCGGGACCAGACTTCGGAGATGAGGTCCGAAGTCCCATCGGCTATCGAGTACGAGCCCAAGGTACTTCATCGTGGGCTCGATGCCGATGCTCACGCCCCCTACGGTTATGCTGGTTCCCGCAGGTGGCCCCCTCCGAGGCCCGTGAGGTGTGTAACCCTTGTGAGGAAAAAAGGATACAAGACATTCTTTCTTTCTTTCTTTCTTTAAATTCTTTTTTCTGCAATAAAAATCAGACTCGTAAATTAATATTTATAGTACGATGATGTTAACCACATCGTACTATAAATATTAATTTAGTAGTAGTGGTAGTGCATTTTGTAGAATTCAAACAAGTAAACACGTGATTTGTAATCCTATGCCTACAGTGCTACGAAGTGCTACGCCATTAAGCAATCATCAGCATCCGAACGCCAATCCCAGTTTCAACAAAAGCTTGCGCTTTGGAGCCCGGGATCTACATTCACTCCTCTGTTATTGGTTTATCTTAGCTTTTACAGGAGCGACTTCTACCTGACATTCTAACCCTGGCCACCACCAGAACCTCGTCTGTTGATCGGTAGGTATACCCGCTAGCAGGTGAGGTTGACTTAGGCCTCGTAGGTCTTGGTGATTCTTCTTACCCCCTTTTTTTTTTTTTTTTTTTCGGATACCCCCCCGCGGGCCAGCGGGGGCGGTTATGTCGGGCTTGCACCGACTAAAACCGCACGCCGTCTCGGGTCTTCAGACGCCGGGGTGTAAGGTTACCCATAGAGCATATCCCTCGCACCCCGGCTGACCCTGGGCCATCTCACCACTAACAGCATCGCTCATCCTGTCTCCTCTGAAAGCAGAGGAGTACGGAGAGCGATGTGTTCCCGCCACGTTGGGTATTGGCCGACGATCAATGCCAACCCTATGAAGGGGTGAAGGGGAAGCCATTGACCGCCGCCCAGGGTGTACCGGCCGCTCCGATTCCGTTCCCCCCGGACTGCAGCGGGATCGGAATCGGAGCGACACTCGAGGAGGTTACCCAACACACACCCCTCTTCTTACCCCCTACGGCTAAACAAGCTATTCTTTCATTCGGGTTGACCAACTGTAACGTACAGTTAACGACAACTGTGGATTAACACTTGAATATTTACAATCGTTTTTTACATTGGAATATGATTACATTGGAATATAATAAATATATATGTAGTTTTATTATCCCCAGAGGACAAAGTTATTGTTTATTATTTTATGAAAAGTTTAAGAGTTATAGTGATTCATCATCATCATCATCAACCTATCCTAGTCCACTGCTGGACATAGGTCTCCTCTAATGAGCGCCATAACGCCCTGTCTTCAGCTTGCCGCTATAGTGATTAATAAATTAGAATTTGTTAAGCCCCTTTTGTCGCTTTTAACGGGCTGTTTAATACAGCCACGTTGCGGGCCGCCAGAGTCTCAGCCCATACTGGGGCCCCGTACAAGGCCATGCTTAGCACGATCCCCAGGTACAGTCTCCTAGTGGGGGCGTTGGGTCCCTTGCGGTTTAGCATCAGCCGCGATAGCGCGGCCGCAGCCCTCCTCAGTTTCGGGACCAGACTTCGGAGATGAGGTCCGAAGTCCCATCGGCTATCGAGTACGAGCCCAAGGTACTTCATTGTGGGCTCGATGCCGATGCTTACGCCCCCTACGGTTATGCTGGTTCCCGCAGGTGGCCCCCTCCGAGGCCCGTGGAAACACATAGCCACGGATTTGTGGAGAGCCACCTCGAGTCCCAGCCGCCGTATTCGACCCACGACTTGAGCAACCCCTGCCGTGGCCCTTAGTGCCGCGCTTCGGTGCGTTGCTCCCCGCACCATAACGAGGGTGTCGTCAGCATAACATGTTATGCTGACACCCTCGAGCAACGAACCGCGCAGCACCCAGTCGTATCCGATGTTCCACAGGAGTGGCCCTAGGACCGACCCCTGCGGAACACCGCACGACACTTCTCGCCGCCCTGGCCCTAGCCAGCTCGGATAAACTATGGCCCTCTCGGATAGGTATGCCTCGACAATGCGGCGGAGGTAAGGAGGCACTCCGTGATACGCGAGCGCCTCCCTAACGCAGCTCCAGGGTAGGGTGTTGAAGGCGTTGGCGATGTCGAGAGACACCGCCACCACCACCCCACCCCGCGAGTCTATTTCCTCCGCCAGGCACCTAACGCGCATGATCGCTTCCACGGTGGAGCGCCCCCGGCGGAAACCGAACTGGTTGTCCACCAGATCTGGCCCCACGTTCGTGAGATGTTCGACGAGTCGCTCTGCAATAATCCGCTCAAAGAGCTTGCACACCTCGTCGAGCAACACGATCGGCCAGAAACCGGGAGGCTGATCCGCCGGCCGCCCCGTCTTCCGGATAAGGACCAGTTTCCCCGTCTTCCACGCCTTTGGAAACTGGCCCCTTTCGAGGCATGCGCTAAAGAGCGCCACCAGTAGGGTCCGGGGGCAGTGCATTTCCGGGCTTTAAGCCGGAGCACTGCTACCCCCAGTTCTCTCTCCCTGACTTCGGGCAGATCGCTCTCGCTAGGCGGAGCCATACGCGGAGGGACATGCTCCTCCGCTCTCGCTGGGAACAAGGAGCCCAGTATCCCCTCAATTGTCGTCGGCCGTCAGAGTCATCAGGGGGTATCGCACGATCTCCGTCGAGGCGGCATGTCTCCTAGCCGGGACCCCTCCATGGGACCTGGAAGCGAGAGCCCTTGCGCTGCTGTACCAGTGTCGCAAGGAGGCGCTGGAGCGGGGCCATGGGCCGGAGCCCCGAGAAATCAGGGCTCAGCCTTCCCAGCTCCACCGGGAACTCATGGAGACATGGAGGGTGCGACTTGAGCACCCAAGGTGGGGGGAATCCACCATTGCGGCGGTGAGACCGATCATGAAGGAGTGGTTGGAGAGGGACCATGGGGACCTCTACTACCGGATGTGCCAGATGGTTACCGGACACGGGTGTTTCGGTAAGTATCTGTGGCGCATCCACCGGGAGACAACGCCGCAGTGCCAGCACTGCGAGGATCCTGGCGTAGACACGGCGCTCCACACGTTGGTGGAGTGCCCTGCGTGGGCGAGTCAACGCCGGGATCTCGTTGCGGTCCTGGGCGTGGACGTTCTCTCGTTGGAGACCATGGTGAGGGCCGTGGTCTCCGACGGGAGCAAGTGGCCCGCCGCCGCCTCTTTCTGCGAGCAGGTAATGCGCGCGAAAGAGACGGCGGAGAGGGAGCGGTAGAGAACCCTGCCCCCCGAGTTTCGCAGTCTGCGGCGAGGACGCCGCAGACTCATCTACGCCCGGGACTACCGACCTCCATGATCGGGGCCTGAGGACGGCAGTTGGCCGACTCGCCGTCCTTACAGAAGCAGGCCGTGGCGGAGGCGTGTCGTGTGTGCCCTACACACGCCTGCCAACTCACCGAAGCGGGATAAAACCCGACCCCACCAGACGAGGCCGCGGTGGCGGCCAAAGTCCGCCGGCAATCCTGGGGTTATCCTTTCGAGGGCTTACCCGGGGTGCCCGGTAACGGACACTTGGGGAGGACACCGTGCGGTTTTAGTGGAGGGACGACATAACCACCCCCGCTGGCCAGCGGGGGGGTATCCCAAGGGATTTCCGCACGAAAAAAAAAAAGCCCATTTGTCGTTGAATGTACGTTAAATATAATATAGGTAAGATATTTCAGGTAGTTTAGTGTTGCGTCAGTTATTTCTTGTACATTAACCAATCGAAATATGCCGAATTATTAACATTATGACTGTGATTGCACACGTTGCCAAGCAATATACCTAATGGCCCTGGACTGAAACGATATTCGAACCAATTTGTTATACATTGTGTTACAAGGTGTACTCGTTAATTAAATACAATAACAACGCCTGGTCTCGACACGAATCTCAGAGGGGCAGGGCCGCACTTGGCCGGTCTGTTCGGCCGCAGGTCGCAACCGCTTTAAAAGAGAGGGTATTAATTTTCGCAACCTGCCACCCTCTAATTATAACAAGCAACTTTAAGCAACTTAGCTCGTGTTACATACAGCTCAGTTAGTCTTTGTTTTAAATCTAAAGTTTTTAGGGATCCGTGAATTTGTTTTATGATAAGAAGACTATGTTATTTTACCTTTGAAGTGTAGATGTGTTGTTATCGTTTTGCAAACCAAATCACTGTTGTATCTTTAAGAGATTTTTAAATATTTTTTTGTCTTTATTACAACTAACCAAAGTTTTATCTTAATCGACTGAATATGAAACAAATATTTGTTTAATATACCAGTTTTTTTTGTTACCTTCATTAAAAATAAAACGCATGTAAAATAATTAATATATATATAGCTGCTCGTGCTGATTCACTGACTCATTGATCACCTCTCCTGAACAATTTTGTATGAAAAAATTTTTATTCACTGATGGTTTCGTATAGAGGATAAAAATTCATTCGGAAGAAAAATATGGAGAGAGCTGATGATTGAGGATTTCGGAGACGGGTGAAGAGCACGCTTACGGTATTGAAGATAGGTTGGGGGTGCTTGAGCAAATGTCACTCGAAACGTCATTCAATTGCCAGTGACCTGAAAAAAAATTCAAAATGGCGAAAAAAAAAATGGCCGCCATACAAATTTCGTCGGTGTCCACCTCGGAGAGTATAAAAGATGGAAGAGTAGTTTCTTCGCAAAAGACGATCAGGATCCAAAGGTCTACTCGATGAATAGAAAAAAAATTCAAGATGGCGGAATTTATTTTTCTATAGAAAATGTATAGCGAATATTGAATAGACTACAAGTTTTGAACTATGCAAGACTTTGATTTATGGTGTCTTTTTTAAATCTTTTTGTGGAAGAACTCTTAGTCAGAAATATGTAGATAGATGATGATCGAGGGTTTGGAAGATGGGTGAGGAGCACGGCCAGGGTATTAAACATAGGTGAGGGCTGCTCAAACAAAAAATACTTGGAACCTCATCCAATTGGCAGTGAGCTGAAAAAAAATTCAAAATGGAGAAAAAAAGATGGCCGCCATACAAATTTCGTCGGTGTCTATCTCGGAGAGTATAAAAGATAGAAGAGTGGTTTCTTAGCAAAAGATGATCAGGACCTGAAGGTCTACTCAATGAACAGAAACAAAATTCAAGATGGCGGAATTTATTTATCCATTAATATATATATAGCTGCTCGAGCTGATTCACTGACTGACTCACGCACTCACTCACTCATTGATCACCTCTCCTGAACAATTTTGTATGAAATTTTTTTTTTCACTGAAGGTTTCGTATAGAGGATAAAAATTCATTCGGAGGAAAAATATGGAGAGAGCTGATGATTGAGGATTTCGGAGACGGGTGAAGAGCACGCTTACGGTATTGAAGATAGGTTGGGGGTGCTTGAGCAAATGTCACTCGAAACGTCATTCAATTGCCAGTGACCTGAAAAAAAATTCAAAATGGCGAAAAAAAAAATGGCCGCCATACAAATTTCGTCGGTGTCCATCTCGGAGAGTATAAAAGATGGAAGAGTGGTTTCTTCGCAAAAGATGATCAGGATCCATAGGTCTACTCGATGAATAGAAAAAAAATTCAAGATGGCGGAATTTATTTTTCTATAGAAAATGTATGGCGAATATTGAATGGACTACAAGTTTTGAACTATGCAAGACTTTGATTTATGGTGTCTTTTTAAAATGTTTTTGTGGAAGAGCTCTTAGTCAGAAATATGTAGATAGATGATGATCGAGGGTTTGGAAGATGGGTGAGGAGCACGGCCAGGGTATTAAACATAGGTGAGGGCTGCTCAAACAAAAAATACTTGGAACCTCATCCAATTGGCAGTGAGCTGAAAAAAAATTCAATATGGAGAAAAAAAGATGGCCGCCATACAAATTTCGTCGGTGTCTATCTCGGAGAGTATAAAAGATAGAAGAGTGGTTTCTTAGCAAAAGATGATCAGGACCTGACGGTCTACTCAATGAACAGAAACAAAATTCAAGATGGCGGAATTTATTTTTCCATACAAAATATATGGAGAATATTGAAGAGACTGCAAGTTGGAAACTATGCAAGACTTTGATATGGTTCCTTTTCAGAATGTTTTTATGGAAGAACTCTCAGTCAGAAATATGGAGATAGATGATGATCGAGGGTTTGGAAGATGGGTGAGGAGCATGGGCAGAGTATTAAAGATAGGTGAGGGCTGCTCAAACAAAAAATACTCGGAACCGCATCCAATTGGCAGGGAGATGAAAATAAATCCAAAATGGTGGATTCAAGATGGCGTCAACACAAATGCCAAACGGCGGGCCCGCGAAGAGCTGCTGGAGTCTCTGGAGCAGAACCCATGGGAACGTCCTTACCTTGCGGTCAGGGGCAAAATCCGCCCAAGGACGCCCCTACTGACCCAGAGTCTCCAGCCGGAGCGGCTGGAGGGGATACTGGGCTCCTTGTTCCCAGCGAGAGCGGAGGAGCATGTCCCTCCGCATATGGCTCCGCCTCAGGCGCCTGACGCTGATAATAGCGAGAGTGATGTGCCCGAAGTCAGGGAGAGTGAACTGGGGATAGCAGTGCTCCGGCTTAAAGCCCGGAAATGCACTGCTCCCGGACCCGACGGCATTCCAGGCCGAGCATGGGTCCTGGCCCTGGAGGAACTAGGGCCTCGACTGGTGGCGCTCTTTAGCGCATGCCTCGAAAGGGGCCAGTTTCCAAAGGCTTGGAAGACGGGGAAACTGGTCCTTATCCGGAAGGCGGGGCGGCCGGCGGACCAGCCATCCGGTTACCGGCCGATCGTGTTGCTCGACGAGGTGTGCAAGCTCTTTGAGCGGATTATTGCAGAGCGCCTCGTCGAGCATCTCACGAACATGGGGCCAGATCTGGCGGACAACCAGTTCGGTTTCCGCCGGGGGCGCTCCACCGTGGAAGCGATCATGCGCGTTAGGCGCCTGGCGGAGGAAGTAGTCTCGCGGGGTGGGGTGGTGGTGGTGGTGTCCCTCGACATCGCCAACGCCTTCAACACCCTATCCTGGAGCTGCGTTAGGGAGGCGCTCGCGTATCACGGAGTGCCTCCTTACCTCCGCCACATTGTCGAGGCATACCTATCCGAGAGGGCCATAGTTTACCCGAGCTGGCTAGGGCCAGGGCGGCGAGAAGTGTCGTGCGGTGTTCCGCAGGGGTCGGTCCTAGGGCCACTCCTGTGGAACATCGGATACGACTGGGTCCTGCGCGGTTCGTTGCCCGAGGGTGTCAGCATAACCTGTTATGCTGACGACACCCTCGTTATGGCGCGGGGAGCAACGCACCGAAGCGCGGCACTAAAGGCCACGGCAGGGGTTGCTCAAGTCGTGGGTCGAATACGGCGGCTGGGACTCGAGGTGGCTCTCCACAAATCCGAGGCTATGTGTTTCCACGGGCCTCGGAAGGGGCCACCTGCGGGAACCAGCATAACCGTAGGGGGCGTAAGCATCGGCATCGAGCCCACGATGAAGTACCTTGGGCTCGTACTCGATAGCCGATGGGACTTCGGACCTCATATCCGAAGTCTGGTCCCGAAACTGAGGGGAGCTGCGGCCGCGCTATCGCGGCTGATGCCCAACGTCAAGGGACCCAACGCCCCCACTAGGAGACTGTACCTGGGGATCGTGCGAAGCATGGCCCTGTACGGGGCCCCAGTATGGGCGGAGACTCTGGCGGCCCGCAACGTGGCTGTATTAAACAGCCCGTTAAAAGCGATGGCCGTCAGAGTCATCAGGGGGTATCGCACGATCTCCGTCGAGGCGGCATGTCTCCTAGCCGGGACCCCTCCATGGGACCTGGAAGCGAGAGCCCTTGCGCTGCTGTACCAGTGGCGCAAGGAGGCGCTGGAGCGGGGCCATAGGCCGGAGCCCCGAGAAATCAGGGCTCAGCGGTCCCTGCTCCACCAGGAACTCATGGAGACATGGAGGGTGCGACTTGAGCACCCAAGGTGGGGGGAATCCACCATTGCGGCGGTGAGACCGATCATGAAGGAGTGGTTGGAGAGGGACCATGGGGACCTCTCCTACCGGATGTGCCAGATGGTTACCGGACACGGGTGTTTCGGTAAGTATCTGTGGCGCATCCACCGGGAGACAACGCCGCAGTGCCAGCACTGCGAGGATCCTGGCGAAGACACGGCGCTCCACACGTTGGTGGAGTGCCCTGCGTGGGCGAGTCAACGCCGGGATCTCGTTGCGGTCCTGGGCGTGGACGTTCTCTCGTTGGAGACCATGGTGAGGGCCGTGGTCTCCGACGGGAGCAAGTGGCCCGCCGCCGCCTCTTTCTGCGAGCAGGTAATGCGCGCGAAAGAGACGGCGGAGAGGGAGCGGGAGAGAACCCTGCCCCCCGAGTTTCGCAGTCTGCGGCGAGGACGCCGCAACTCATCTACGCCCGGGACTACCGACCTCCATGATCGGGGCCTGAGGACGGCAGTTGGCCGACTCGCCGTCCTTACAGAAGCAGGCCGTGGCGGAGGCGTGTCGTGTGTGCCCTACACACGCCTGCCAACTCACCGAAGCGGGATAAAACCCGACCCCACCAGGCGAGGCCGCGGTGGCGGCCAAAGTCCGCCGGCAACCCTGGGGTTATCCTTTCGAGGACTTACCCGGGGTGCTCGGCAACGGACACTTGGGGAGTCCTCCCCAAGTGTCCGTTGCCGAGCACGAGGTTCCGCTGGCCGGCGGGGGGGTATCCGAAGGGATTTCCGCACGTTAAAAAAAAAAAAAAAAAAATGGGTGTCTCTCTCAGAAAGTATTTAAGATGAATGAATTGTGTTTCGGTTCACCTCTGCTGTAATTTTTTTTCCCTGATGCTTTCGTATAAAGGACGAAAATTCATTTGGAGGAAAAATATGGAGGGAGCTGATGATTGAGGATTTTGGAGACGGGTGAAGAGCACGGCCAAGGTATTGAAGAGAGGTAGGGGGTGCTCAAATAAAAACCACTCGGAATCTCATCCAATTACCAGTGAGCTAAAAATATAACTCACTGACACAATTGTTCTCCTAGAAGGAGTAATGGGGGATATGGATGATGTATGAGAAAAATGTAGTGAGAGCTGAGGTGACTATGGAAAAAATGCCAAAAAATTCAAGATGGCGGCCAACATGGAGGTCGTTTCTCCGCCATCTTTGATGATATGGCGACATGGGTGTCATTTTTGAGTAAATTGTGGCTTCTGATTTTGAATTTTTGAAAAAAAAAGTTGAAAAATCCAAGATGGCGGATCGTTTTTTTACATAACACTCACGAGCTGCTTGCAGCTCGCGCACCGCGCAAAATACTAGTATATTATATGCTGAGTAAGAAATGTGGATTGGGCGATTATTGTTCCGATAGTCGGATCGGTTCACGGAATGATTCGAAGAGCCTCGACCAACATCACAGGAGGCTCGCGTTAGACAGTTTGGTCAAGGGCTTGATGCAGAGGACATTACTCCTCGACACGGCACGTGTTGTAAGAAGACCCTGGAGTCCTAACTACCGGTAGCTTGGTCCCTGTACCCGATGCCGGTGGAGTACAATTTTGTATATATTAAATATATTTGTATTTAATTTATATTGTAAATAAAATTTATAAGTGTAGTTAATGAGTAAAAGAGGCAACAATAACATTTTACACCAAGGACATACTCTTAAAACATAATCAAAATTACAATGACCGATTTAAACAATTGCGGCCTTATCGCAATGGGGCCTGGGGCGATCTCTTACAGGGAACTACGAGAGAACCAATCCTTAGAGAGAAATTAGGATAATTGCTGTATTTTTCTTCTTATGGTTAAGCCAGTTAGTATCATTTCTCCTCTATCCTTTATAACATTTACAGAACCAGTAAAATTACATTGAAAAAAGTTACAGTAAAGCATAAACCTAGCAGGAGCTAAATCGTAAATTGCAAAATTCCTATATGGATACAATGAACTGTAAAAGACTGATTGGTTGTACAGTACCAAAGGCGTACTTCAGTTTTGTAAAGCGTTCTCTCTATCGTATATCGGACTGACAGTTTGATACCTTTGTAGAGTAGTTAAACCCGTTTGTGTTTATAAAATCTTAGTGCTACACCTTCGGTTTTAACTACTCTCAAAATATATCAAGCTGTAGACATGCGCAGCCCAATAGGATCAAGCGGAACCCATTAAATTTCTTTCGGTTTATGGTTTGCAAATGGGTCCCGCCTGCTATCAAACTTGTTTCGGTCTTTTTAGGGCAGTCGGGTTTTTGATTTTTAAATTGATAATTGTATTGTAAAACTTTCCATTATGATATATGTATGTATATTTGAAATCAACCTTCAAAGCTCTTCATTTTGATGCCCTACTCGATAAAGTAAACCCAGTAGCACTCTCACAGTAAATATGAATCTTACAACACCTCTCAAGCTACAATCCATCGAGCCATTCAGGCTGCAGAGCGTGCCAAACAAGTATACATACATAGGTATTCTCGAAAAACATAACCCTCCTTCTGGCGCAGTCTGATAAAAAGCAAGCTATATCTATTTCTTTGATTCGAAAATTACATTAAGGCACAGGATTAACACAACTTAACTCTTTCCATCTATTTTTGTTACATTAACCTTCTTATTGTATGATATCATATATATATTATAACAGTATTGTGCCCCAATAAAAGAAAATTTAAAAAAGTTTATTAGCATTATTTCAACGCACAGAATAATTAAAATATACTCTTTTCAATGCAATCTATGAGTATATAGAAAATGCATAGACATAAAGTAAACTAGTCATAAAGTGTTCAACACTATTTATGACAGCTATAACTCCAATACGAATAAAATACAACTGCGTACTCACACAGTTGTACATACCGCATTAAGTAATAAAACTAAAGCAAGGGCGTATTTCAATAAATAACACGAAGCTTTATATCGTCAAGATGAGAACAATAACTCTATTATTGACGTGTTTGAAGTACTAACCCGTACCAATTCATCGAAGCCTTAGTAATGAAAATTACCAATCAAAGCGATGCGGTCCCGTCCCAATATAGTAGTCTTCTTAAGTATTCAACTAAGTCTGAGGCTTGGTAATTTCCTTTACACTAAACGAGCGTTGCACAAAGTAATTTATACATCACATTAATAAAACATGACTATGTAAACGCGTTGACGCAGTTCAGGTGGCCCATCAACACTGGGCTACATTGTCACTGTTTCTTTAATCAAACTCTACGTAGTATGTTCGGTGAAAAACGTATTTTTATTAGTTTTAAACTAATATTTTAACGTAGCTATAATATCACCATCAACTGTAACTGCTTAGAGAATTTTTCCAAACCTCTGCATTAACAAAATTAACACACACACACATACACTCGAATACACGCCAAACAATCAAGATAATTTCAAACAATTGCTTTAAACAAGCTTTAAAAGCTTCAAAAGTACTTATAAGCTTTGTGAAAATACAAACTATACTATCAAAAAATCTTACTTAATTCACACTAATTACAAACAACACTCACCACTGTATCGTATGATGTTCACACCAGTGTTCACATCAAGAAGGACTTTACATCTCTTTTTGTGAACATAATATTTACGTACATGGCACGTACGAGTTACATGTTTTGCAATGACTTCTATGTCTAGTATACACAAGCAGTTCAGAATAAAAGGGAGTCACACTGGATGCCACACCATAGATTAATAATTTGGCGCCGTTACACTACTTTATATATAAACTAGCTGACCCGGCAGACTTCGTACTGCCTCAATCGATAACAACTTCCATATTTATTCACCTTATGAACCTTCTCTGGACCTCCACAAATAATTCAATACCAAAATTAACCAAATCGGTCCAGCCGTTCTCGAGTTTTAGCGAGACTAACGAACAGCAATTCATTTTTATATATAAAAAAAGATAAAAATAAATTTAATTTAATACTTATACTCTGTGATAATGACATCAACAAAACACGGCACCAGAATAGTGTCCAGTAGCATCTAAATTTTATTTTATTTTATGCGTGTATAATTGGTTATGCACTGTTTAAGTACTTACTACTACTTACTACGTATTGTTATAAAATATTATAATGTTAGCAAATTGCAAATCACATAAAAATTATAATTAAAAACGGAGAATTATGTAAACACAATAAGAAAATAATATGTAATTGTTTCTAAATTACCTTTAAAACTAAGGTTAAGTTTCACCGATGAATATAAACGCCTAAAAGTGAGTAGTTTTTCTCGTCAGAAATAAGTTAATGAGCCTTCCACTCCGCAAAAAAACAACGGAAGCAACCACTTCGAATAATAGGTGAGATGATGCTAGACACATAGTGTCACGTGGTTTTCATCAGTTTAACTCCGACATAAATCGGCCATTCTCCGATTAGCAATTTTTACGTGTCCGAGCTTGTATAAACCCTAATATTAATCGATTTAATCATGCAAATATTTTTATATGTTAGTTAGCGTCCATATCTAGCTGGAAACAAAAACACTGGCTTCTGTTTTAAGTAGATAAGGCTAAATAATTAAATATCTGTTTGAAGAACCTATGTTCTCTAATTACCGTGACATGTCCGCACTCCAACTTAATGTGAAAACATGCCTGTAATTTTTGTAACGTACAGACTTACTTCGATCCATTCAACGTTTTAAGCACTTATTAAGCCGTATTAAGCCAAATGTACTGCATAAGAAAATATGGACACAATAGATCCAGTCTGTAAATAATTATCATTAAGTAACTGTATGTCCGAGCGAAAATTATAATTGCCATGACAATCTTCTGTTCTTTGGTGCATATCCCTAAATAATAATATTTGAAACATCAGTACCACACGCGTCGCGAACCCTCAATGTGTGCCCCTGCCCATTGCCAGTTGCACTTCTTCAATGTTAGTGTACCGCCAATGAAGAATGTGAGTATATAATTACCGCAGCCTTGGTTAAAAACTTTACTAATTACCATTGTACTTATTTTGATATTTATTTTTTGAAATTAGATTCTAGTTGTTATAAACAGAGACTGTACTTTGGCCTCCGTATATTTTAATGGGCAGAGTTAAGAGTTCGCATACTGTGCAAGTTTTCGAAATTTTGAAGAAAATCTATCGTTTTCTAATAACCGTATACTAATTACCATGTATTTATAATTACCATTGTATGAAAGTTACTAACTTCCTGTATACGTGACGTTATACCAAGGGATATTTTCCTGCATATCATTACCATTATCTGTAAATACCGCTGAACTATATGCTGACCATTCATCGAGTTATTTAATTTATAGGATGGTAAACCCCAAATAGATCAAAAAGGAAGTTAAAGAAAAGAGGATTTTACTCATTGAATCTAGAAAAGTCAGAAGAGACTGATCTTTCCCAGCCTTTCAGACTCATTTTATCTGCAACCTCCGAAAACAAACATAATTATTGTGATACATGGTCTATTAGCGCTAAGAAATATTCGGACCAACCAAAAAAATCATCTAACAAGCTGCTAGTACAGCCTGTATGTATTTTCTAGATCTTCGAAGTCTCTTATTTCTAAACATGACAAAACAAAAACTATTAAGCATTTTGAGAAGCTCGTAAAGGTGGAAAGTAGCTTAAATTTATCTTAATCAGATAATTTTTGGAATCCGGTCTCACCTGTTGATTTTAGTTTTACAATGCCTTCCTTCAAAACAATGACAATTATGCCAAATAATAGTATTAAGAAAAAGAAGACTTAATTTTTCGACTAATCTGATTCTGATTTTAATATAATATAGATTGTTTGTTATATTTAACTATTCTTATTATTTAATATATTCTTATTATATAATTTATTAATATAATTAATGCTGAGACGAGGTCTCGAGTTCGATCGACAGTCGCCCCGGGCACACTCCTCTGACTTTTCGTAGTTAGGTGTGTATTAATAAATGTTAATTATCGCTCGCTTAATAATGTGCCCGGTAGATGGCAATAAGCTCACCCGCTATTACATTGGGACCTAAACATAACTGGCGAATCGTGGGTGTGTAATACACCTCTGCCTACCCCTTCGGGGATACAGGCGTAAAGTTATGTTATGTTATAATTTATCAAAAATATTTTTAAAAGGTTACAGTTGATTTATTTAATAGTACAATACAATACAAGTACAATATAATAGTATAAGTACTCAGTGATACTAATATAAATCTTAAAAGAGCTGTGAGTTACTTTAAATTTAAGTAATTATCACAATATTTTTGATTAAATTCGTTTAAGTTTGGTTTACATCGAGTAAGTTTTGACTGTTTTTCATTGAAAGTGTTTTTATTAATAACTAATAAATTATAGCAATAATAAATATATTTTTTTACAATTTATTCTAATGCTGTACCACAATATGATGAGTGATATTATCATTTTTATTGTTTTAGATGAACTTATTGATATTATCTAATTACCGTTGCATTAAATAAAAACCTTATCTAATTATCATACCTATATTTTTTTTTAATCTCATTAATTACGAAACCATTATTACTAGACAAACGCCTCATTAATTGTTGAATTTGTATCTTTGATGTGTTTCATATTTTAAGGTTTTATAGTCAAATCAGTGAAAAATAAAAAATGGTACGGAAATTAGGCAAATAATGCTTAATTCGAGAATGACCGAAATACTTCAAGGTACCCTTGGCTGAGGTAAATTTTCAAGTGACATCGAAAAAAAACATAGATCCATCATTATCTATTCTCTATACAGATTAATAAAATTGAAGGGTCTGCTAATAACATTAAATAACAGTTTTCGAGTCAATGCATATGAGTGTATGAGTATACAAAAAAGGCAATTATTGGCATTTTTGTCTGTTTTTCTGTCTATTGAATCTATGGATTCTGAGTAGACGAGGCTTCGATTTTGATGAAATTTTCACTATATCACTATATTCAATATATCACAAGGTAATATTATAAGGCGTAAGATAGCATACTTTCAGTTTAAAAAAAGAATTAGGGTTCAAAATCTAAATCCACACGAAGTCAAGAACGGAAGAAAAATCTTATTTATAAGTGTTCAACTTATAGTAGGTACCTTTTTTTTTTTTTTTTTTTTTTTTTTTTTTTTTTTTTTTTTATCGTGCGGAAATCCCTTCGGATACCCCCCCGCCGGCCAGCGGGGGCGGTTATGTCGGGCTTGCACCGACTAAAACCGCACGCCGTCTCGGGTCTTCAGACGCCGGGGTGTAAGGTTACCCATAGAGCATATCCCTCGCACCCCGGCTGACCCTGGGCCATCTCACCACTAACAGCATCGCTCATCCTGTCTCCTCTGAAAGCAGAGGAGTACGGAGAGCGATGTGTTCCCGCCACGTTGGGTATTGGCCGACGATCAATGCCAACCCTATGAAGGGGTGAAGGGGAAGCCATTGACCGCCGCCCAGGGTGTACCGGCCGCTCCGATTCCGTTCCCCCCGGACTGCAGCGGGATCGGAATCGGAGCGACACTCGAGGAGGTTACCCAACACACACCCCAGCTTAACATATACCTACTATTACCAATACTTTCGCAAACGTACCTATGCACAATCAACGACAAAAGTTAATATACATTAAAATATGTACAAACCTTTTTTTCCATTGGAATACATGAACCAATAATTGAGTTTTATATTCCCCAGAAGCCAAAGTTAATATAATTCGTGTTTTGTTTATTATTTTATTAAAGATTTAAAAGCTAAAGTGATCAATAAATTAGAATTTGTAAAGCTACTATTGTCGTTGACTGTACCTCAATTGTATTATATATTGTAGAAGTTTGCATTCGTCAGACAAACCTATATCCTCAGAAATATGAAGTTTAAAAATGAAGATATTTGAATTAAGATACGTCAAGAAGATCAAGTGGGAATATCTCCCCATATTCCCCACCGCTCAATCTATTGAGCAGATGGGCAGTGGGTCGTATTTTCTGCCCGATCATTTTGTGCCCTACTGCTCGACTAAACTACTCAACCAATAGGGCAATGTTGATACCTGACTGTTCAATTGTTATCCAGTTGAGCAGTCCAAATAAGCAGTGGTGACAGAAATCTCTTGTAAAAATCAAATATGAAAATTCAATACAGAGAAGTGAAAGTGCTCACTTAGTTTAATTTATTACCAGTTAGAACCTAATTCTTACAGATTCTACAGTAAATAAGTATTTACTCGTAATATTGTGTTATGCAGCGGTAAATGTGTATGGTTAATATTCCTCCTCACACTAATACACCTCAACTTTTACAAGACTACCTAGGTACTCATTTGCGAGAAGTTCTCTAACACTGGTGTATGCAAACAAGCTCAGAATGGCTCTTCACTTTAAATTCAAGACGAGCTACTTTACTCTGCCATTTGCGTTGACATTAAGAAAAAAAGATTTTAACGAATTCTAAATACCTTTTAATGACAAATATTGTTTTCAAAATGTTAAAATAGTAAACTTTGATGTTGTTTCAATAGGAGATAAGCAAGTATGTATTTCGTTCTTTCACGGTTTCAGCGTTTCAAATTTAAACGAAATGCCTATTCACTCTTGTCAAAAATGCAAATACACTTCTGATCAGAAAAATCGAAACACCTTGCAAGTTTATGTTTTCTACCGCCACCATATATATACCGACCTTTTCTTCAACGCAGCATTGTGCAAAGCGTTCTCCATCTCTTCTGTATACCTTGTTCCTTCCGTCGTTACCATACAGCAGAATTTTACACTCATCAGAAACGCGAACTTCTAGTATCCAGCAATGCCAGCTTTTCCAGCAATGGCGGCTTCTGCGGGCGAAGTATTCATAATATGTTTTAGAAAAAAACTTTTTTCAGACGTCCCAAAGTCACAGTATTGTTTACTGTGACTTTGGGACGTCTGAAGAAGAAAAAGTTTCAAGATAAACGCTAATTTTTAGTTTCAAATGTGAGATGTTCTCCAACTCTAAAAACACATTTGTCTCAAAACAATGATTCATTTCCTTTTTAGGATAAAAAAATGAAATTCTAATTTTGAATTTTGAATTTTCTACTGTAATGGCCAAACTGTCAGCTATATAATCATGTGATTTTTTCATGGAATGAAAGCTCTTATGTGTTAAATTAGGACAGATATCATAACAAGTTGAATTCCTGAGACGAGCTCAGCCGAATACAAGGGATTTTCGATTTAGCGATTTTTTCTTTATCTTGCAATGGTTCACCCCAGCACGAATCTATTACCGAAAACAGCAACTCGATAGCTCATCTCATTCATACCCAAAACCGTGACAGAAAATTGGCAACGAAAGTGTTTCGATTTTTCTGATGAGAAGTGTATATTAAAATTTCGGATATTCATCTGTAAGTTGTGAAGTGTTCATCTTTTCTGAAATATTGTTACAAACAATTGCACTGTTTTTGTACTTGAAAAAGTGATAAAATCGGTACTCACCTCAAATAGAATTAAAAATCAAATTACCTAATAATCCGTTATTGAAATACATATTTAATTTTATAACATAATATTTATATTACAATTCATACATTTATTATTCTGTATTCATTTTATTTCTGGTAATAATAAAATAAATGCAAATACCACATCCCGCCAAGTACATTAGACGAAAAGATAGGCAGGTGTGGTAAATATACCGGGCAGTTTCACGAGTATTTCTCGTGGATATCACTATGGGAACCTAGTCCGTGTCGAAGCAGATAAAAAATCCAAATAATAAAATACAACTATCTGGTCCTGGCGCACGAGGTTACCGACATATGGAGGGTGGAGTCCCATATTGTCACAATATCAGCTAATAGTTTCAGACCATCTTGGGAGGCTCAGAGGGATTAGTCAGAAGTCGGTGAAAGATGCAAAAAGCCATATTGCTTGACAATGCCCGAATAGTCCGGCGGATCCTCTGCAAATCGTCTATAATTACACTATCGTCTAATCGTCTATTAATACTTTACAACTCCCGATACTAAACGAGAATAATACACCGAAGATAACGAGTGTAACCCTGTTCCTACAAAATTCAAAAGAAGAAACTGAAGGATTCATTAAAATATGCACAGCTGACCAGTAGTTAATCTTTATCCTCCTTATTATATAAGACTGTAATTCGGCACATTGAATGGCGACAAGTCATATTAAAATTCCCGAATGTATGTGTAAATGTAGGTCGTAATATGCAAGTAGGTCAGTGCGCCGCGCCGCCGCGCGAGATGAGCCGAGAAAAGGCGGCTTCATCGTACCATAGATTCTCTAACAGGAAAATTTCCCTATAGCCCTTTATAGATACTCGTACTGCCAGTTAAGAGACT
Organism: Cybosia mesomella; assembly: GCA_946251805.1. Lineage (NCBI taxonomy): Eukaryota > Metazoa > Arthropoda > Insecta > Lepidoptera > Erebidae > Cybosia > Cybosia mesomella. Next base: position 17,292,315 of record OX276390.1, on the reverse strand, counting down.
GGCAAGCCATATATACGCGTAAACTCAACTTTTTGAAAATCGAATTACATTACCTGTATGACATAGGCTATTGATACTTCCAAGGTAGGGAGGCAAGATAAACTAGGACGGTTACCAGCTTCGCAATCAACCCAAACTTAAGCATAGCGAGATTTGCCTATTCAACAATAGGTCAACGTGACCGGTCGACTTTTTCCATTGATTTGGTTTTTCCGTGATTATTCCTCGATGGTACGTCGGACATCAACTTTCGACCCATAGAGACACTCAGCAAACTGAGCTTGATAACCGTGCCAAGTTTTGTCAAGATCGGTCGAGCCGTCTAGGAGGAGTATGGTTTCACGCGAAAACCCGATTTGTGGAGAAAGACGCTTCGCTCGCCTTCGGCTCGCTACGCTTAACTAAGGTGCAATCCAAGAAGGCCCCCATTCTAGAATATTGACAAGCTTTTTAGAACAAAAATGGTGTCATGGTTCCACATAAATTATAATCATTTAATGTTTGTGCATAGTTCCTGGGTGAGGCGGGAATGAATTTTGAATAGGCTAGTGCGTCTATGACAGCAACAAAAAGTTGCATAATATTGTTGTTTGTCGATTAGTGGTCTAGTAGTATACATAGAAGTTATTTTTTATAATAATTGCAAATTAATCTTGTCTGTACATTGGAGATATTTAAAACATACTTGGGTTATGTTAAATGAACGCTTCTCGACACAAAAATATTTTTTTAGGGATTTTCTTTAGAAAAGCCCTATTGCTATCGAGTTGTCGTCGACGTCGTCGTCGACGTCGTCGTTGTTGCCAATTTTCTGTCACGGTTTTGGGTATGAAGGTGATGAGCTATCGTTGCTGTTTTCGGTAATAGATTCGTGCTGGGGTGAACCATTGCAAGATAAAAAAAAAATCGCAAAATCGAAAATCCCTTGTATTCGGCTGAGCTCGTCTCAGGAATTCAACTTGTTTGCAATTCCAGTGTGTTTATTCGCGATTAACGCAATAACTACTAAACGGATTTTGATGCGGATTCTAATAAAAGGGTCTTGGTTAAAATCTGCCGTATATCTGATTGCAATTGGTTGAATAGAACCGGCGATATGGCCAAAAAACGATAACCGACCTCCGCGCGGGCGGAGCCGCAGGCATCAGCTAGTAGGTACATTATATCACGCCTGAGTGTCATCACTGCGACGCGAGCGAGGACTCAGGGCTGCACACGCTGGCGGACTGCCCGGCGTGGGAGGCGCCGAGGCGTGACCTCGTGGCAGCCATCGGGGAGGGAGTCCTCTCGCTCGGCAGCATGATTGCGGCAATGGTGCGGAGCGCGAGCGCGTGGGCCGCCGCCACCTCCTTCTGCGAGCATGTAATGCTCGCGAAGGAGGTGGCGGAGCGCGCCCGGGAGAGACTTAGAACTCTCCCGGTCCGCCGAGCCCGCAACTTGCTCGCCGCGCGTCGCAGGCGACTCAGGCGCCGGAGGTCGCTTAACGACCTCCGTCCTCCATGAGCGCAGGCCTGGGGGTGGCGGGTGAGGCCACCTGTCACCCCAGCAGAAGCAGGCCGGGACGGTGGGGCGACTAGCGCCCCTTCCCCAAACCGGAGCAAGACGGGGACACCGTGGTTCCCAAACCCGAGGGGGCCATCTCGAAACCGGAGATGGCCCAGGGTCAGTCGGGGTGCGAGGGATATGCTCTATGGGCAACCTTACGCACCCCGGCGTCTGTAGACCCGAGACTGCGTGCGGTTTTAGTCGGTTCAAGCCCGACATAACCGCCCCCGCTGGCACGCGGGGGGGTATCCGAAGGGATTTCCGCACGATAAAAAAAAAAAAAAAAAGGTACATTATATCATAATAATGTTAGCTGGACTGGAATATTGTAGGCTACCGCAGAAAAAAAAAGGTACACACGGCCAAGGAAATACGTAGACCTTTACATGTGATGAATAATAATAAATTAATATTCTAGAACATTCTGCACAGCGCTATCTAGACCCAAAGTAAACATAGCTTAACTAGCTTGTGTTATGGGTTCTAGAATGCGTATAAACATACTTAGATACATTTTTTTAAACACATAATATACATAACACATAACAACACCCACACCAGATAGACATACAAATGCACTGAGCTGGAAACGAACCCGCGAACTCCGACGTAGCAGTCGAATGCACTACCGCCAGACCGCGAAGGTCGCCAAAATGAATGAGTATGTAAAGATGTATACTTATTTCCTTGGCCGTATGTCCATAAGCTTGGAACCTGACAGCCCTAACTGTTAGTGCTGCACAAAGGTAAAAACCAGCCTTTGTTGTAGATTAATTTGAGAGTTGCTGTCAAAATTGATCAAGGTACTACGAAACCAAAATGGGGAAAGATCTTACAGAATTTAAAATAAATGCAAATAATTAATAAATAATATGTTTATCTTTCTCGTCTAAGGGAATAATTAAACTATACTCACATTTAATTTTTTACAATAATGTTAAATTTAATATTTATATGCCGAAAGTCGCTTTTGTGATGACCGGGATAAACTCAAAAACGGGTGGACCGATTTTCAAGATCTTAGATTTTTAAGATTTGTCTCCGTCTTACAGTGGCTTTTTTTGCGGAAATCGCCACGGTTATACCCCGCCGGCCAGCAGGTGTGGTTATGTCAGACTCGAACCGACCAAAACCTCACGCCGTCTATGGTTTTTAATGCAGGGGTGCAATGAGACATTCACGGAATCGAAAAATCAGCTGATAAGGTAACCAACATAACTTGAATCTAAGACAGAACTATGTTTGCTAGGTCAGCTAGTTAGGTATAATACGTAGTTTGAAGGTGGGGGGAGTAACGTATGCGCTCACAAATGAATATTCTTGAAATTTATGAGCTAGATGTATTTATAACATAAAACACATAACATAACATAAACTCACGCCTAGTTGTATTTATAAACAGTATATATTAATATTGAAACAATAGTAGATTGTTATACAAGGAGCTAAAATGAGTCATTAAATACGAGGTAGTTTTACTCCCCAGCTGGGGGTTGGGTTTTAGCGCCGTGTGTTACACTATACTTTTCACTACGATTGTGAGAAAATAAAACAATCCAATACAATATGAAATATGTAGTTTATTTTATTAACTTTTCGTAATTATTTAAATAAATGCTTTGTGACCTTGACGGCAACAGATTGAAAATTATTTCTTTTCCTTTCTCTTCTATTTGTAAATTAGGGTCTCCATTCTCACTAGATGATGAAATTTGTTTGTAATGATGAATTTTCACTATTGTAAAATTAATTACGGTCACTACCAATTCAATTTGCAATTAGAGAAAAATTATAAAGATTTCGTGCCAATGTCTTTTTTTTGTTTCTTCTGTAGCCGCCACACATTGCATGCATTCTACCAGAGATCGCCGATTTTAGTTCCATTTTCAAAAATTAAAATGAAGTTCTTTTTTTAGGAAACAGTAAAAAGTCTTTATTCATGATTATTCTACTTATGACTAAAGACTTTTTCGTTTTTGTAGGCTCATTGTCATTTGACACACAAAAATAAAAAAAAACGTTTTCCCCTAGGGGAAGAATTGCTATTTTTTCTTCGCTCTGGTACGCCACAATGACGGTCTTTTTGAGCAAGAGGAGTGAAAAATTATTTTTTACGGATTCTATCGCGATTTATTTGATGTTATTTTATTGTTTACACTAAACCCGATGAACCGAACCACGGAGTAAGGAAAGATAAGTTCCTAACGCCGTGACCCGGACCATGGGTACTGAAGAAGCAACCGAAACGTCGGGTTCAGAAATAGTTTTATTTAAATGCATGATATTTGTGTAAACTTGTGACAGTATCAGTATAAAGTTATTTAATTATTTCAAACCAAGTACTGTACAAGTACCGGTTTTAAATATGGTCATACTTGACAGAGGAAAAATAATTTATGCACGTATTGTGAAGATAGGCAGATCTTTATCTATGCTATCCATACTAATATTATAAGAGGAAAGATTTGTTTGTTTGTTATCGATAAAGTCTGTAACTACTGGAACGATTTCAAAGATTCTTTCACCATTAAAATGTTACAGTATCCCTGAGTTACATAGTAATATGTCAGTAATCAAAGCCTCTGTGGCATGGTGGTAGAGCGTTTGAGTGCTACGTCGTAAGTCACGGGTCCGCTTTTCAACAGATTTGGAGTGTATAAGGAGGGGCTTCTTCCTTGGGCCCAAGATCTTCGGGGTCCAAGTCAGTTTAATTATTTTATTAAAATTTTACTTATTTAATTATTTGTTTCATTAAACTTATTAACAAATTTCTAATGTAAAATTCAGTTACCTATGTAACGACTTGGTAAAGTGGATAGCAACAAAAGATAAATAAAAATAGAAAAATAAAAACAGCCGTGCTGTCATTTTTGACTCTATTTTTATTATCTTTATATGCTATGAAATAACATCAAATAAATCCCGATAGATGCCGTTAAAAATAGTTTTATTTCAATGGTGACATTCGCGTATACATCCGACAATATCAAATAGGTATAACTTACAATCACCATCGAAAATCGTGAAGCGTTTGATATTAGAAAGCTCCACATGTATTTTTGCATTGATTCGAGTTAATTCGCTCAAGATTTTTCATTACTTTAGATTTTTGTTGTAATATTTATATGTATATTATAATATTACCAATAAATACAAATTTTAAGTATTTGGCAGTACGATAAATGTTTTTATTATAAAGTTTTTGAATATTTTTAATAAGTTAGCACTAATATATTTCGCGCTATATTTTTTTAAATCATATTAGTATTCGAAGTTACTTGTATTCTCCGTAATCCTTCTAAGTAAGCGAAATGGCTTGTGTTAGGAGTGATTTCACGTCGTTAGTGTAATGGCCTGGATTCTCAGAAACCCAGGACCGGGTTGGCTGACTCCTTAGCCATTAAGCTACCTCCGTTGTTGGTACGTGTTAACCTTGAAGAACTTCTACATAGCGATGCTAAACTATTGATATAATGAACAGTTGACAGAATTTCGATAGAACATAGTTTTCAAACACTCTGTATCAGCAATTGTGTACAGATGTATGATGTTCTGGAAGCGCTTACTATTTATATTTGATTTGATTTTTATTTAATGGGAATTAATTTTATGAATACTAACATAGTTTAAACTTGCAATTATCTACTAACAAAAATGGATCTATGTTATCTGAATAAATAAACTATTATTGTTATTAATGCATACGATTGTATCGATACTACTGATAGTATTTTATCGATACCTGAAAGCACTATCGGATATGTCCATGGTATATGATAGTCCATGATAGTGTAATACCTAGACTCTGTCAACGTTCCTATAGTATTTAACTATTTACATTGTTGTTGGACTATCTAGAGCCAAAGGGTAGGCAGAAGTATATTAAACACTGACTTATCGTCAGCTGTTTCAAGTCTAACGGAATAGGGTATGAGCCTATTAGCGTCAACCGCGATTTTTTGCCTGACTCTGAGAAACGGTCGCTAGTAGATTGAGAGTTTCTTAGAAAACGCCACTACTTAACACTTTGCCCAACCTGGAAATCGAACCTGAGACCTTATACACAGCGTTCGCAGTCATTACTGCGGCACAAACAAGGATTGTATGGGACATTGATATTCTGTATATTCGTAGACCTAGGAAATGCCCTCAGGTCTACGAATATTTTACTCGGTGTTAGAGCAATGCTCCCGAAAAGACAGGTGATAGTAACGAAGAAAAAAAAATTGAGTGATTTTGTTTTTCAATCGGGAGCGTTACCCTAACATCGAGCATAATACTAGCGGCTAGGATCCCGCCTTCTCCAGGAATAAATTCGTTATAAATCTTATAACCAGATTGCAACGCCTTCTAAAAAAAAGGTGAAAAATAGATAAAACCCATCTTGGAAGCGGGTTATATATATCGTGTCAAAATATGTGCTCAATCGAAGCACAGCTTTTTGAGTGAGTTTTTGAAGTGTTCACAAATCAAATTATCCATTTTATATGCATATCTATAAAACGAAGTCGTGTTGGTGGTGAACGCGATATATATAGATAACTCGACAACGGGAGGACCGATTTTCATGATTTGTCTCCGCATATGTGCCTTTTTGTGTGTATGTATTTATGTATTTTCGCGGTAATCGAACTCGAACCGACCGAACCACCAAAATCCTCCGTCGCCATCGGAGGTCGCCCTCTCGGGTCTTCAATGCCCCGGCGTGCAAGGACACATTCACGAAATAAATTCAGCTGATAAGGTGACCAACAAAACTTGATTCCAAGTAGTAGGTATAGGTACTACTTGGAATCAAGTTTTCTAGTAGGTAATAATCTAGTAGGATATAATATAATGTTTTAGTAGTAATAATCGTCACACACAATACTGAGATATTTTAGACACATACGCACACACAGTAGGTACTTCCACTATTACGAATACCCAAATTCGCGAGCAAATTCATGCGAGGCAAATTTAAGTAGGTATACCTAATTACATAAGCGCAGATTTTAATGAAGGCCCGACAAGAAGTTCTCCCGTGAAAGGTTTGAAACCGTAATTTCGCTACCTTTTGTTCCCTTTGTCTCGAACAGTAGGTACCAATCAAATTTAATTATTCGTTCTAAATCTATTCAAGATGGCTAGATTTCTCATTTTTGTAAACAAATATAGTTAACTAAAGTTAACTATATTTGTTTACAAAAATGAGTCTGTAGATCTTAAAGAACATTCAAAGGTTTTCATAACCTTGGTAACGCGAATGTGTCATCCCTAGGTTTTTCAAGCGTCCATTCTATTGTGACCGCTTTCAAAAAAGGCTGCTTTTGCTTGTTACTTTAAAGGCATAAAAGATTTCTTATCTGTCTTTCCTCCAAAAGTAATGATAGATACGTTTGTATACAGTACACGGCTTGTGATATAGCATCGGAAAAAAGAGTGAGTGTCCGGCTTACATAGAATTGCTTCAGTTTCATAGAGCGCTCCCTCAAGCATTATTACACTTACCTACTTAGCGAAATAATACATTACTCAAATCTTTAAAATACAACTCCATGTAGAGCTAGTCTGAAGACGATGAGTGTTTTCACAAAACCAACTTTAAGTGACTAAAAATCACATTACTTTACAAGTTTATTGAGTTTGACTATATTTAAGAACGAATTAACGATATCTGTGACAAGAGTGAACATATGTAAAATTCAAAATGCTACGGAAGGTACGTGAAATCATTGCGAGACAGGCGTTTAGAGCGCATGCGCGGATCGCACGCCTGCGCACCACCACTTAACCTCAATCCGAGGCATGTTTTTGAATGAAACTTCATTCGCAGCCGGCCCCCGCGGCCGTACTCTACTTATAAGTGAGTTCAGTACTCAAGACGACTTATCTAATACAAATATATTCTAGACGTACTAGAATATAAGTATCCGCACAATAAGTTCAGCGTTTTGAATGTTTTAATCTGTTTTAACAAGTAAGCTATAGCACTGGTTACGTTGATAATTTTATTATTTTGTTTGTTTTTACTCAAAAGACATCGGTCTTTCAGGCTGTAGATTTAAACATTGACCTTAATTTACAAAATTACTTCCTGAACCACTATTCGACATAAATGCCGCTTATTATGCAGCAATGGATCTAATAATTTTGAACCACCATCACCTACACACCTCAAGTGTGAAGTGATACACATACACACACACTAACAGTGTAGAATATTTAAGTGTTCTGTTCTATTTAAATATTGTTTTTTTTTTCTTTCATTAATATACAATAATCTGTTTGTAATGAAACTCAGGTGGCGTTAGTGTGTTCTAATAAAGATTATTATTTATTAGGTCTTCAGCTCCTCAAGGCCCACCACAACAAAATGTATTTTGTTTGCAGAAGTTCCTTACCTACCAAGCCGTTTAGAGTAGATACCTAGTAGTCAAAATGGCACCATGCGAGTGTGGTAGGTACAGTGCGAAATAAAAATATCGAGACGGACTCGACAACGGACGACGTGCACCATTGAGAAAGTCAGCCTGTAACCACGGCCACTGTAACCTGATCAAATCATCAGGTAGTTCGAAGGTGGGGTGTGTGTTGGGTAACCTCCTCGAGTGTCGCTCCGATTCCGATCCCGCTGCAGTCCGGGGGGAACGGAATCGGAGCGGCCGGTACACCCTTGGCGGCGGTCAATGGCTTCCCCTTCACCCCTTCATAGGGTTGGCATTGATCGTCGGCCAATACCCAACGTGGCGGGAACACATCGCTCTCCGTACTCCTCTGCTTTCAGAGGAGACAGGATGAGCGATGCTGTTAGTGGTGAGATGGCCCAGGGTCAGCCGGGGTGCGAGGGATATGCTCTATGGGTAACCTTACACCCCGGCGTCTGAAGACCCGAGACGGCGTGCGGTTTTAGTCGGTGCAAGCCCGACATAACCACCCCCGCTGGCCGGCGGGCCGAAGGGATTTCCGCACGATAAAAAAAAAAAAAAAAAAAAAAGGTAGTTCGAAGGTAAGGTGTAGCAAACGCTCCCCAAGTCCTCCAAGTCCAGAAGATAAAGAAGAGCCTGAGTGATTTTTATAAAAAAGTTCCATCTTGTTAAATGAAATGATAAATTTCATAAAAAAATATCTAAAAAATGAATTCCGCAATGAATATCGGTGTAACGTCGCCGGTTGTTGACCACGGTGGTGGCACATTTAGTCAACGACTGGTTTCATTTAGCTGTACTAATACAATTGAGCGTGATTAATGCTAAAAAAACATATCAAAAAAAAATTAAGCCGATCGAAAAAAAACTCAGTTTTTTTTTATTGCCTGTCTTCGTTTGCGCCAGCGTTTTCCTTACACCCTGTATATACCTAACCCATGATCGCGTTAATTCTCGTTAACAATGTTTCATAACATTTTTATCCCAGTTTGATCTGATTATTCAGCACAATTCACTAAATGGTAGTTAGTTAAGTGAGGTGTTAATGTTAGGTATTTAAATTTGTCTGAGGTTTTCTTTACAACCAAAAATATTGATTGATGATGTTGTTTTTTGAAAGCTAAATTTTTAAACGCCTTTGGTAAAAGGCCGTTGAAATTTAACCCGGTGTAACATTTGGAGAAGTCAGCTCTGAATAGATTTGACTAAGTACCACTTCCGGGTAACGCAGCCAGGTTTAACATAAAAGATCATTTTTGTGTTGTAGCTAGTAAATTGTAACTAATACCTACGCATCAGAACAGCAACATAATATTATATACTACTAATATTACAAGTATAAAGTTTAAAAAAACCGGCTAAGTGCTAGTCGGACTCGCCCATGAAGAGTTCCGTAGCAGCAAGTAACATTTTTATATTTGAGTTGATTGAAGGGAAAATACGGTTTACGATTTATGATGTACTAAAATAAAACTACTTACTAGATCTCGTTCAAACTAATTTTCGGTGGAAGTTTACATGGTAATGTACATCATATATTTTTTTTGTTTTATCATTCTCTTATTTCAGAAGTTACAGGGGGGGGGGACACATTTTACTACTTTGGAAGTGTCTCTCGCGCAAACTATTCAGTTTAGAAAAAAAAATATATTAGAAACATCAATATCATTTTTGAAGACCTATCCATAGATACCCACACACGTATGGGTTTGATGAAAAAAAAATTTTTGAGTTTCAGTTCTAAGTATGGGGAACCCCCAAAATTAATTTTTTTTTTTTCTATTTTTGTATGAAAATCTTAATGCGGTTTACAGAATACATCTACTTACCAAGTTACAACAGCATAGTTCTTATAGTTTCGGAATTATTTTTTTTAAATACTGGCTTTGACATACGGACGGACAGACAGAGAGACATGACGAATCTATAAGGGTTCCGTTTTTGCCATTTCGCAACGGAACCCTTAAATAATATAACCAGACTACGGTCACGTTAATACTGCATGGTAAGGACATATAAACACATAACCTTACTACGGACGCGCGAACGTACGCGCCGTAGTCTGGTAATAAAGAGGAAAGATTTGTTTGTTTGTAATCGATAAATACTGAAACTACTTAACCGATTTCAAAAATACTTTCCCCATTAGATTGCTATATTATACCTGAGTAACATCAGCTACTTTTTATCTCGATATTCCCACGGGATCATAACTACACGCGGGCACGCGCGCAATAGCTAGTTTAATATAAATTACAGTGCAGTTACCCGTTTACTTAAACAAAAAGTTATACCATAACTACACTGGCAAAAAGATTTCCAATAAAAATTACACGAAAAATTTCATCCAACATAATTATATGAAAACTGTCGGTGTTAATGTTGACTATTGAAGACTTTATTGAGTTCTTCCAAATGTACTTTATTAACCAGTCAACTGTATCCTTTCTCAAACGGATGAACATGTAAACCACGTTAAAGCTGCCGCTATTCACCGGTCAGTAAATATCTGAGAAATATGTCGTAACATCATCATTATTCGTAACCAATCTTATTCTAAATCTTTAGGCTAAAGTTTTGAAACAATTTTTTTTAAGTATGAGATTATGTGTTTGGTTTGTCAGTATGTAACCATTAATGATAATTATGACCATTAGCTTAGCGTTGTTGTCGGTTGCATCCGGGACTATCACCTCAGAGCCTTGGTTCAGGTACTCTTTCTCCTTCTTTTGATTTGTCTCATCTTGATTTTGGCGGCAGCAACTGCGACGGAAAACCTACGCTAGAGCCTCGTCCCTCAATCAGTAGGTGTATCGGCTTGCAGATGAGGCTGGCCCTAAAGGTTTGAGGTATATATATGTTAGGCGCATTGTAACACTCCCACGCTTCAGCAGCATTACTTTTGGTCCCACGTAATGGATAGTGAATCTGTTGCCCATCATCGGGTTTTTAGGGATTACAAAATGGAAAATTGGGAGTATAGATATAAAGGGAAAGGTAAGGAGGTGCTTTGTTTTTTCACGGGAAGAATTTGGTTGTTAAATATATTACGAGTACTTGTCACACTTAAATTGAAATGTCAAAATCGAGTCTTTGTAATTTGAGCTTGCTGTTATCGGGACGTAAAGTAAACCTTGATAAGCTATCACTTTCATATTCCCAGTTCTACCCGCTTAACACTCCCAGCATTCAATTAAAGTTACTACAAGCTTACCCATATATATTACTAGCTGTTCTTCACTGTTTTAACCGGGATACTTGGTTTGAATCCGCCCACGTCTTTCTGACATTTTTTCTTAATGTACGGCTCCTAAGGATCCCAGCGTAATGTCTTTTACCTTTCTCAAGAATAGAGCTATCAAATACCACAAGAATTTTTCAAATTCCACGGTCAGTTCCAGAGCTAAGTGCATTCAAAGAAACACACAAATTCTTTAGTTTATTTATTTGAAAACCTTATATCAGTACTTTGTTCGTTTTTTTTACCACCAATACTAACCATGCACTATGTGACTTCGTCAGTAGCCTAATGATTAAGGAGCTGGCCTTACGATCGAGAAGTCCCGGGTTTGAAACCTGGCCATTACACTACACTACACGCCTGACAACAAGCTATTTAGCTTAGCTAGAGGGATTAGTAGCAATACTAGTAATTACGTTTACCCATCATCATATTTGCGTTAGTCCCGGTTGCATCCAAGGCTCTTACCTCAAAGTCCGCTGATTATGGTTACTAACATTCTAAAAAATAAAGATAATAACAAACACAAATTTTCGATGACATGGTAATATGTTTATGATGATTTCAAAATTCAGTGTAGCATTGCATTAGTTCATTATTATAACATTACTGCAAAATTAATATTACGATACGGTTGCATAAAAGCAAAATGTAGTGAAGTAAGTAAGGATGTCAGACAATTGACAGATAATTTAGCAACAGTGGTTGATTTAGGAACACAATTAAAGAATGTTTTATTGCAAAATACATAATACAGAACAAAGTTGTTATATAACCCTTTAATTCACATATTTTTTAAATCTATGTTTTTTTGTACGATGTTATATTATTTTAAATATTTACGTCAGTATTATTTTTCTTAGTCAAATTGCATTTTAATAAAGGAGGATTTCAGGTGTTGACGAAATGTTGCTACCTTCCTCAGTTTTCAGCCTCGTCAATTGACTTTGCGACTTTGATCTCTCGCGAACACTTTAGAGTCTTTTAGTAGAATATTCATACAAAATTTCAGCTGAATCTGTTCAGCAGTTTTCAAGTGATGCTCGGACATCGAAAATAAAAAGCAGATAAACAGATAAGCAGACAATAATTCTAAAAATATTTTTTTTGGAATCGATATCGTTCCTAGAACACTTAAAAATTATTTTTTGAAAATATATTCAATGTACAGTTTTCACCTCGTTACGATTTTATTATCTGTATAGATTTCATATTCGTACGGTACCGTGGTGTAGACATACTCTGGAACAGATCCCAAACCAGACAAGACACGAGGGGCCTTCACATCACACTAACACCTTCCGCTACGTTGAGCATACGGCGCAACGAGACGATGTCCACACACGCTCGGTCAGCTACCCTCCGCAGAAGGCTCTACGGCGGGAGGAGGACAAACGCCTGTCTCCAATTTAATACAGTTTTGTTTACCACTTTGCAGATATACAGAAGTACCTAAGTAAATGAGTGAATTCCGAAAATCACAAAGTAAATATCGATTCAAATGAAGAGCAAGAGAAATACAAGATGCTGTGATAAATGTACCGGTACCTGCCAAGAAACGCTGAAAGTAAACACATAACATATACAATTTTATCTTTAACTACCCAAAGAGAGCGTAACGAATAGATGGTGCAAGAAATAGAGATAGAGGTCAAACGTGAGCCTATCATTCATACAAAAAAAAAGTCTAAGCTTACGATAAATCATTTATGCCAAAACAATTGAAGGCGAAAGAATGCACATTCTTCGTGATTATGCTCAAAAACATCTTATAACAACTGCAGATGAGTAAACAGATCGGATATGAGTTACGAACATAAAAACTTGAAATGTATATGTAATTTTTTGACCTAACCCTCATTGATCCTTAAAACCCCTTTACAGTCAGAACACAACGAACCAAAGCATAACATCAACCATCATCCTCACAGCGGTTGCGTCCAAAGTTTACACTTTAGAGTCCGAGGTCCGCTTATTGTTTTTGATTGGTATATTGACTTATCTGGGAGCGACTACCGTCTGACCTCTCAAACCCGACAGGAAAGCCTGCTCCAGAGCCTCGTCCGTTGGTTAGCAGGTGCACTGACTACCAGGTGAGGTGGTCGTGACCCTGTACACCTCGTTGTTAGGGCCCTGTATACCCTGTTGGTAGGGTCCTGTATATATAAAAGCATAAATATTATAGGTAATCCATACCATACTGGGAAAGGGTTCATTTAATTAACCGAATACCCTAACCCTACCTACTAACGAGGTTTCAGGGCACTTCCTGCCCTGAAACCTCGTTAGTAGGGAAATTAGTGTCTCAAACTTTTACATCTAATATTTAAACGAGCAATTCTTGTATACATATATGTATATACACACATGAAAAAAAAATTTCGATTTCTTTCTTTCTTTTCTTTCTTCTTCTTTCTCTTTCTTTCTTTCGATATCTTTGAAAAATCGAAATCTTTTTTTGTTACGGTAGATTATATTATGATTTCTACTTCTTTTTAGATTCTTTATTTAAAAATATAGAATTAGAATGTAAATAAGTCAATTTTAATGGATTTTTATCACGGAGAGTATCGATTGAAAAAATGCCAAGTGGATTATCAGAAGATTTACGAGCAAAAATAGTAACTTTGAGGGAAGAATGATACACCACGAGAAAAATAGCACGCAGAGTTGCTATCCTGTGTCGTGACCATGTTGCAGAGGTACCACGAGATGGGTAATCTAGCTATCCGACCGACCCCGCAGTGGTCGCCCAACTGTTTTAACTGCTGCCCAAAAGCACTATATTAGATTGCTGGCAGCCCGTGACTCAACCATCAACGCTACTTATATAAAAGTAGATGTCCCGGCCGCCTATGGGCTTGAAGGTAGCAGTCAGACCATTCGGAATTGCTTGCACCAGGCTGGATTACGTGGCATCAGGGAGGCACTCCGGTATCATGGGATGCCCCTTTACCTGAGGCGGCTAGTGGCAGACTATTTAGAGGACAGGTGTGTTCTGTACGAGGACCGAGACGGAGTGCTGCAACGTCGGCCCATGTCGTGCGGCGTCCCACAGGGATTGGTCCTCAGACCGCTCCGGCGGAACATCGGGTACGACTGGGTGCTTCGTGGTGCTCTCCCCCGGGGGCTGGGCGTCATCTGCTATGCAGACGATACGTTTGTCACAGCCTTCGGGGAATTGTATGAAGCGGTAGCACGCATGGCCACCAGGAGAGTAGCCCAAATGGTCGAGCGCATCGAGGCGCTGGGTTTACGGGTGGCCCCGAACAAGATGGAGGCCCTGTTGTTCCACGGGCCCCGTCGTGGTTCACCTCGCGGCGCCTCGATCGAGGTCCGCTCGGTCCCCGTACCGATCAAGGCCCAAATGAGGTACCTGGGCCTAACTCTGGAGGTGGCATTTCGACGAGCACTTCATGCAGCTCGCCCCGAAACGCGTTATGGCGTTGCGTCTGCCCTTGGTCGGCTCTTGCCCAACCTAGGGGGACCCAGCGTCGCTTGCAGGCGACTGTACACGGGGGTTGTCTGGTCAATAGCGCTATACGGTGCGCCGGTGTGAGCGGCGGCCTTGACCGCCGAGAATAGAGCCCACCTGTAGCGCCCTCAGAGGGTAATGGCGGTCAAATTCATACGTTGATACCGTACCGTATCAACGGAGGTGGCCTGCGCGTTGGCCGCAACACCCCCATGGGACTTGGAGTCAGAAGTGCTTTCCGAAGTGTATCAACGAAACAGTCGGCCTCCGCCCGAGGAAATTCGCGGGTGGCGTGAAGCCGCCCGCTCGGAGATTTTACAGAGGTGGTCGACACGGCTCTAGGCTCCACGCGCTGGTATTGCCGTCGTGGAAGCGTTCCAGCCCGTCATAGTTGAGTGGGCAGTTAGGCAGCCCGGGACTCTTTCCTTCCGACAGACGCAGGTGCTTTCCGGGCACGGCTACTTCGGAAGGTGCCTGTTCAAGGTCGCTAGGAGGGAATGGAGGAAGCCTGCCACCACTGCGTCTGCAGTGAGGACACGGCGCAGCACACGCTTGCAGTCTGCCAGGCCAGGGAGTCGCAGCGCCGGGCTCGCACTGCAGTTATAGGGTTAATTATGACCTCTCATCTATTGCCGCCAGCGACAGGAACTTCACCGCGGTTGCAACCTTCTGCGAGGACGTCATCTCGCGGAAGGAAGGCGCGGAGCGGATTAGGGAGGGAGATCCCCTTGCTGATCCAAACCGCCGCCGGCATGCTGGGCGGCGGAGGCGCGAGTATTTGCGCCTCATGCCGCCCTGAGCGTGGCTCCGGGTGTGAGGGATGGGGACAGCCCTTCACCCGCTGGTCTAGCCACCCGCGAAGACGACGACGTCTATGTGTGCCTGGACGTCGCCCAACCGAGAGTGTCAAAGGTGTGGGGCCCACATCAATGGGCATGCGCTAGGGGGGGTCGCCCTAGAAGTATTCTTGTATAGTTTCAGCCCCCCCCCCCCCGACAAGGCGCAGAGCATGATGCACCATAGGGTTTAGTGGGTATGCCCTTCCAGCTGCTGGATCGGAGAGTCCTACACACGATCTCCGGCTATTGCCCCGTGGTTTGACTAAACCATGGGCACCAATTTATACTGGTCGATGATAATGCGCCCGCCCATCGAGCACAACGAGTCAATGCAGCTCTCCGAGGATACGACATCACAAGGTTAGACTGGCCTGCCGGCTCGCTTGACTTAAACTCAATAGAGCACGCGTGAGCCACGTCCCCAGACAGTGCCAGAGCTCAGGGAAGCCGCTATTAAAGAATGGGACAGGTTACCCTAAGAAATGCTGGATAACTTGATTCGCGGCATGCCCAGGAGAATCTCCGCATGTGTTCCAGCGAGGGGAGGAGTTATATTATATCGAATTTCAACCCTTTTATTAATAAATTGTTGTTTAATTGTGGTAAAACAGTATTTTTCTTTCTATCAAGTTTCTGTTACTGTTACGTTATGATTAATCTCAATTTCTTAATATAAAAATAAGAAATAGTTTTATTTTTTAATTTCAATTTCATTATAAAAAAAACACACAAAGAATTTATCTTGATAAAGTTCATTTTTAAAAAATTATATCAGCTTATGCTAGTGATCACAAACCTATTTTGATATAATATATATTATACTCGGATATATAAATCTGAAACTCGGCAACGGCTTCAACGATTTTCTTGAAATTTAGTATTTCAGGGGCGATAAATCGATCTAGCTAGGTTAAATTTTTAGAAAACATTTAAAAAAAACTGTCACCCAGATATTATATTATCCATTCTTACTAATCAGCAATACTTCACACAAAACGATGACAAGATCGGTTTGAACAAGCATTGTTTTAACTTACACTGTGTATGTAATTATGTTGTCCGTCAAAATATGCAAACCATTTTTTGACTATTTGTTGGCATCCGATTGAGCTGAAATTTTGCATACTCAGTTTGGATGATAATATCTTGACCACAGAAACTGGACTACTGGACCACGCTCACCTATTGTGGATTACGCTCATCGATTTTGAATAAAAAAAAAATTAACTGTGCTCGCAAGTTTTGATAACCATGAGTTGGTCGATCGAATTTCATGCAGCCAAAAAATCCAAAAATTTATTCTGAACAGGGATTGCATACAAGCTAGATTAAACTTTATTGCATGGAGAAGTCAGGTCCTGAGATGAAATTTAAGTAACTAGTACTTAAATTTCATCTCAGGAAGAGGCTTCTTTATGAATTAAATACTTTTTGGCTATTTTATGCCGACAGAGATTTTCATCTTTTTAAGTAGATAAAGTGTGTGAGGGTGTGTACGCGTGTGTGTCGTTGAGTCACAAAGAACTTCACAAGCATAATGCAAAGACAAAGAATATCCAAATTCGGAACATTCATCTCTAGGGATTTCAGAATCGAAGAGTGACAGAATCGAACTTACCCGTACCTAAATAGATTATGAAAATATACTATATAGATAGTTAGATAAAAGTTAGCTGAGTTACTAAATATACATTGCAGGTAATACCATAACAAATTTACATACATCACCGACACCACGAATGTCAATACAAATGCCTACAGAATGCTAGTCATTAATTAATGAGGGAAATAACGAATAAGACGCACAGCAACACGCCACCGCTACATGGTGAATATTCCACTCATACGCACGAAACGTTTCGGAGACACATTTATTATGCGTACAGCTAAGGAGTGGAATTGCCTGCCTGAGTCTGTGTTTCCGGAAAGCTATAACCTCGGAATCTTCAAGTCTCGAGTGAATAGGTTTCTTTTAGGCAAACATGATCCATCGAAGACCACATCGTCACTTACGACCGGGTGAGATAGGGGTCAAACGTGAGCCTAACATTCATAGAAAAAAAGATTCGTAAGACGTATGTTTGTTTTGTATTTAGAAAAATAAATATATACTTACCTACCATTTTTGGTTTCAAATTCTTAAAAAAAAAAAAGGTACCATTATATTCCGAGGAAGTCAGTCGGGGTGCGAGGGATATGCTCTATGGGCAAACCTTACTTCCCGGCATCTTAAGACCCGCAACGGCGTGCGGTTTTAGTCGGTTCAAGCCCGACATAACCCCCCGGATACCCCCCCGTCGGCCAGCGGGGGGGTATCCGAAGGGAATCCGCACGAAAATAAAAAAAAGTACCATTATATTATCTGTGCTATTATGGAGGGATTTATGAGTGTACCCAATGTGAAAGCAATAACTCGCGAAGTCAGGGCCGCGTTCCATAAGTCGTACTGACTGTTCCTGGAACAAGTAACAGCAGACTGAGTCATCTAAGTAATGTATGTTACTAATGCATGTTATTAGTAGTCTTCATTTAGAACAACATTTGACGTCAAAGATGCTCCTCAGAAGAAGAGGCTCGTGTTTAACCGAGTAGGTAAGCACATTGCGAGGTTAGGCAATACCCAACTATTAGGTAATCCGTAATAGGTACTAACCAGGTCAGTCTTAGGACGGGTGACCGTTATTAATACATTGAGGGCCTTCCGTGCCTCAGAGAGCGCGTTAAGCCGTAAGGTTGTGGTAAATATAATAATAAAAATAAGTAATATCGAAGTTCGCCCATACCGTGGCTAAACTCAAAGCTGATCCTAGCTCAGTTGGGAAAAGTCTCGGAGGATGATGCTTCTGAGGAGACGCATTTTACTAAATTTAACCACCGATCATAAATATGAAAGCAGAGATTTAAAAGTGCTGAATAATTTAAGGCTAGTTTGTTTTCGCTATTCATGTGCATAAGTAAAAGACAATAGTGTAGCCGTACTTTTGAAGAATAGGAACTTAACGGTGACAGTGCGCTTTTTACCTGTTTTACCCCCACCCTTCTGCCCCTCTCTTCCCCAGCAGCTGAACGCACAACGCTACTGTAAAAGTTTCAATTCAAAAAAATTAAATTGTGGCTAAAGATAAGATTTACCCTTTTCCCCGTTTCAACAGCAATGTGAAATATTTTCAGGAAAGAGCTAACGTATTATTTCAAGCTGTCAGAATCAAAATATCGTAGTAAACCCAAACGGCATACCCTCAGCCATTCTTAAGCCTGCCACGGAAATATTTTTCATCGTCCCCTTTCACGTCGCCAATTTGTTTTAAAAGCTTTTTTAAACCTTGCCACGGTGAAGGGGATAAACAAATACTGTTTGGTTTTATGTAGGCGATCTGCCGAGAGTCCGAGACTTGTATAATGACAACCGCGTTAATGCGCGGGTTAGTTGTTTTAAACAAGTCACAAGATTAATATTATATTAAAACTCAACACTCTGGACAGGACTAGACTTGCACCATGATATTCCTGCTAGATGATTCCTTTCACTGCCTTGATAGTGAGTTGGAAATTTTAATAAACCAGGTTCTCACGTAACTCAATAAAATGTATGGAAAGACGTTATACCATCAAAAATCTTCAAGACAAATTATGATAAAAAATGCATCAAGCTTGTAAAGTTAGTAAATGTGAAAGAAATAAATAAATAAAATGTATTCTTATTCGCTGCGTAAACTTAAACAGGGCGATCTTAGCTGGACGCTCACTCTTCTTCCCGTAGAAGTTAAGTAAATTAAAGTACAAGTAAAAAATAAATGCAGGTATAAGCAATAATAGGCTCCCATGGTACGATACCTTTGCGGGTCGTAACCATTTATTAAAACATAAATTATTCTTGTAAAACATCGACCAAAGCCCTTCCTTATCAGCAGCAGATAACGTAATTTAAATTAATTATACGCATACAACTCCAAAAGAAATAATGTACAAAACGTAAACACGTTTTTTCTTTCTCAACGATAACAGTTCTAGGAAACTTCAGTTACTTACCGATAGGTTTTATTACGTTATAAATAAAAACAGGTATGCTTAACGGACTGGCAAACAGTTGAAAGCTTTCAGATGTTTCAACTGCAGGTGATGTCGTCGTTAGCAGGAAATGGCTACCGACACGCCACCTGCAGGCAAACCTTTGATAACATTCGTAATAAATGTTATAGAGAATATTATAATTGTGTAGACGTTTTCCCAGCAGTCATACCAGTTCAATGGTTCGTTTGATTTAAATATAGCAATGACAAACATTGTGAGGGTTAAAGGAGATATAAATTAAGATTGACAAGGTAGGTATTAACCTAGCAAAATTTCCCGCTGGTATGTATTTGGCACTGCTTACACTGGAGAAAACTATAATTACATATTTAGTGCGAGTAGACCGAGTTTCTTGGAATAGGGTAGGAGAGATAACCACCTATAGTATAAGTCATGTGGTTGTTTGCAGAACTTGTGGTATTTGATTTGGAGAGGACCATGAGACGACCCATAGAAGAAAATGTATGCTGATATCATGGAATTCAGTAGTAGTCACAATAGATTTTCTTTAGGGTAGGTTGCCGCCGATGTTCGACATGCTAGTGTATTAGGCCCTCTAGAGGAAATCGGGAATGACATTATTTTGGCGTACAGTTTCGTACATATTTTAGACATTAGACTAAAGTTCGTATAAAGTCATGTCACCGGTAGAAAGTATGAAACCAGCTTCCTACAAATATCCAATAAGAAAGGGAAATTATATTTTAAGTAATAACCGTGATACAAATATAAAAAACCTGCCTAAACAGAAAGAGGGACCTGATAGTCTAGTATGGGCCAATTGGAACCAAAAGATTTTTTTTAACCGAACCTAGTCAGATTTCACCAGTGAAAATAATTGCGTTAGAAGTCAAGTAAAACCGAGATCTCACATTATACTCAGGCTAGATTTCACTGATGAGGTAAACGTGTTAAATAAAATTAAAATACGTTAACATATTTTACTCAATGAAAGTCATTCAGGAAACGTGATGACGCAGTTTAGTTCCTATCATTGTCAATCCACTCTTAGAATAAATAGATCAATGGCACAAAATCAAGAGAACCGAATCCATAATATAGATTGTCAAATAAAAGGTTGTATAAATTACTCCCAGTGTTTCATTGTACACAAAAACCCGTACAGTAAATTAACCGTTTGTGTAAAATGTTAGTCTGCAGTCTGTATTCAAACAGCCGTGTACGCGCGTACCGATCGTAATATTCACAGCCAACCACGGCACGGGGAGCTCCGAGCTTCTACGAATATCTACACGTGACTACGATCGATGCCATTCGATCACCGCGTTCGGTCAATGAAAGATATTTATTTATCTTAAATATTAAACGCAACCCCTGTCTGTCTATTTTAATAAAACGTAGCGTATTTCGCGGAATTATATTACTGTAAATTCAGGCCCATATTCATATTCATTCATATTCGCACTATGTTACTATGTTATGTCTTTATATATTTGCTTAATGTGATGACACGCCTGTTCTGTTTACTATTTATAATTACGTAGGTTATGCCCTTGGCTCCTCACATGTAGTACTGACGACAGGATACTATTCCCGGGATAAAAATACCTATACCCTATTTCTAGGTATAATCTACCTGTATTTCCTAGGCGTTCGGATGACAATCAGATGGCGGACGTTTTAAGAAAAGGCCAGGCCATGAGTACTCCGGCGTCCATTGCCAATTCGTAGCAAGTGGTAAGATGTTGTCTCTTGTCTATTCCAATGAGAAAGAGGCGTGACCAGATGCATGCATGTATATATGTAATCATGACTATGCGGTTTGTGGTCAAAGTACAGTCGTATTGATCACATAGGCGCTGGGTATTAATATAATATAAAGCACAGATACCTTTTTTTTTTATTGTGCGGAAATCCCTCCGGATACCCCCCCGCCGACCAGCGGGGGTGGTTATGTCGGGCTTGAACCGACTAAAACCGCACACCGTCTCGGGTCTACAGACGCCGGGGTGTAAGGTTACCCATAGAGCATATCCCTCGCACTCCGACTGACCCTGGGCCATTCGCAGTGTCCCCTCTGATAACAGCAGAGGGGTACCTGGAGCGACCACCCCTACCCGCATGGCATGGCGGGCCTTGCAGGCCCGCCATGCCCCGACCCCCTCGTGCAATGGGGTCAGCTGGCCCTGAAAAGGGCCGGTTGGTCAGACTCTTGGCCGTTGACGTTGACGCCAGTTACTCCAGAGGAGCAATCAATGATGCGTCATCGCCCACGTTGCCCAGGGTGCACCAAACTTGGAGGTGATCCAACCAGTCGCACCCCCACAGCACAGATACGTAATTCGAATTGTTGTTTAGGCATAACCAATATTGAATACCTATGATCAAGCGAGCACACGGGTTGAATAGTGTGGGCTGAGTTGTCCGTAAAGGATTTTTTTTACTGAATTCATTTATAATAAATTGCATGCCTAATCCATACTATCAATACTAACATTATAAATGCGAAAGTAACAATCTTTCTGTCTGTTCCGCTTGCACGCCTAAACCACACAACTGATTTTGATGAAATTTGGTACAGAGTTGTATTAGAGCTTAAGAAAGGACATAGGCTACATTTTATTGCAAAAAAAAAGAATGAAGGGTTTCAAATGGAGGATGATAGTTTGTATAAAAGTTCGTCATTTTCGAAGATAACTAGAGCTTGGGAAAGCGTATTTACTAGGTTTGGTCGCAATAAAAGTCATCCACGAGGGCTGAGCCGCGGGCAACAGCTAGTGAATGATATGACTCCGAACTACGCATTTTCATCTTCATCCGGGCACCAATCTCAGTTTTACCCAAAGCCTGCACTTTGGAGCCCGCTCCTCCTATCCATGATTTACTTTATGTGGGTTTTTACGGAAGCAACTGCTTTCTGACCTCCCAGGCCCGAGAGATGAGCCTACGCCAGAGCGTTCGTCAATCAGTAGGTAGGTATACCGACTGCAAGCCGGCGAGTTTGACTTCGGCTCCGAAGACCTTGGTGTGGCTCCATACACCCAAACACTCCGAACTACGTATATAACTCACTTATTTGTGCAAATTTAATGTTTATTACTTTACACTAATCAACTTCAATATTTTTAAAATATGAATTGTGTATGTATGTATTTACCAAAAAAACGTCTCTAAGTATGTCTATCCACATTCTAGAACCCATTACACAAGCTAGTAAGCAACTATGCTTACTTTGGGGTCTAGGTATCCCTGTGTAGAATGTCATAGAATATCGTAAACATCACCAAAAGTACGAATTAGCAAAAAAATGTCCTCTGACGCTAGACGTAATAATATCAGGGCAATACCTCAATCAATTATTTGGAATGGTTTCGGACTACCGAAACTTGAAACTAAAAGGGTATAAAACTTTTTAAAAAAACCTCATTACTTAGTCCTCTCCTCTCGTTACTCTTCGACTTACCTACTAAGAAAAAATATATAAAAGGCGTACGTTCATTTCTGTAATTTAAACAATCCTACATTTTTATTGAAAAATTCAAAATAACGAAATAAAAATAAGAGAACGGAAGAAATACAAAAGCTATTGTATTGGTTTGGAAAGTGAAACAGATGTAAATTAAAGGTTTACTGAATAGAAATACAGAATGGCTTTTTCAAATAAGCGACGTTGGCTATAATAAAGTCCGAGAAGTTAGCAAAACTAATTGGAGTCTTGGGGTTAAAAACTAAAACGTTCTAAAGGGTATCAGTCGATTTTTGAAAATATTAATATTTTAAGCTGGAAACCAAACCGTTTATTCCGTTTAATATTGAAAAGAGCATTAATATTTATTCACAGAATTATATTCTTTGGGTGAATCCACACACTACGAGACATCGTTACGATCGCACTCATCATAATCCTCGAAACGATTTCCCAGTGGCGTCCAAAGTTTGCTCTTTAAAGCCTAGTTTTCGCTTATTGTTTTTGATTGGTATATCGTTTTTTTCGGGAGCGACTGCCGTCTGACCGGCCAACCACGAGGAAGAAGTCTGCGCCAGAGCCTCGTACGTTTTTTCGCAGGCACCGACTAACTGGTGAGATTGGCTTGGGTCCCAAATTTGTTAGTAGCCCGCCAACCGCAGAGTGATGGAGTGGGGGTGTATTATTACTCACGCAACTCTTTCTCGGTGCTGTTTGAACGGTACCGTGCGATCGGAACGATTTCTCGTTGCGTGCGTACCGTCCCACCCATTACCAAAACTATTGAATGCAACAATAATACAATGCTCCAATAAAACAGTTTTGTGAAGTAAAGAGATGTCAAAGGCGTGAGTACATGTATGTCTATGTATGTTTGTATGTACCATGGTGAGTATTATTAGGATATAACTTATGCCAAGGATATCAGGTAGTTTCAAAGAATTCAATGAAAGGGAGAACAGTATGCAACGTACAGATGAAAATTAATAAAGACATTCATCATCATCACAGCTCTCCTCTTGTTTCTCTTGATTTGGCTTATCTTGGCTTTTGAGAGAGAGGGAAGCCGGCACCAGATCACACGGAGCATATAACCAAGTCACTGGTTGTTCAAGTAACCGAGTAACTAACAGGTGAGGTTGGCTTGTGCCGCGAAGATTCCTATGGGCTCCCATACACGCAAAAGTACTCTTACAACAATTTGGAAAGTCCTCCGAAAAATTTGGAAACTGGACGACGCTGGGCTTACAGTTAATATAATTAATCGTTTTATATTGTTTTGAAGTCAGTGGCAAGTAAATATTCAAAAAATAGTTTATCAGTAGGTGCCAAATAAAACATAAATAACGTAGGCATATTTTGTATGTTACACTTACTTAATATAAATTCACTTTTACTTGATGTAGTTCATATCGATTTTAAGGAACTACCTAACCTTTTATATACTTTCCCATTTGGATATGGTATAGAAAAATTTAATAAATGACGTGACTTACTTACTTATGTTTGGTTAGAATTTGTTTAGTAATAACGTCAAAATATATGACGGAAACATTACCCTAAAATTAATTGTTCGGTTTGTTACGACAGTATCTGGCCTACCGATCTCTTATCGCGGAAAAAGAGCTTAAGAAGTTCCATCTACGACCCGGGAGCTCATTCTAGTCCTCTACTAGCGACAGGGCGTGGGGAGATGCCATCCGCATTAAGCCTGCATTAACAGTGAAATATAATGCTATTCTTCAGGAATCATTTTTTTCTTCTTAGATTTGGTAGGTATGTACCAAAATGAGTTCCATCTTGACTATCGCAAGTAAGTATAATAAATTTAATTAATCTCCTATTTGCTACACAGTAGCTACGTACTAGTTTAGAATTCTAGACACAGTAATGGCGTGTCAGCGGTCGTCTGTCACCTACACTACACGCTGATAAATGGTCGGGTAACGAATCCATCACCCGCACTGACACCTCACCAACGATAGCTCCTTCACTTTACTTAGGTTAAGAAACGTGTCTTGCCCAACTCGATCAATACACGCATGTGGTTGCCTAAAACTGTACAGCCTCACACTTCGGCTTATTATTTGACGTAAATTATTTTATTTTAAAAGGATAATGATAAGTCCTGAAAATTATTGTTGGAACTCGAATAACATAGGATTGATTTTCGTAGTGGCACCTAGCGGTATTATGAGCTTATTGTTTTTTTATTGGTCTCGTGCTGTCGTAAACACTGCATACTCCAGCCAGAGATTAGGTGTTTCGACGTCGAAATTGTATAATAAATCGTCGTTGTTCAAACTATAAACAGCAGCAGCCGTAATGAATGCACGGTGTTGTCTCGTAGTGACACTCACCTGGCACTCGTTACACGTGTGTACAGAGTAGGGCTGGTCACAGTCGTAGCGACCGAGGATGTCAACAAAATCGCAGTGCACGCGCGCTACCATCGCGTCTAGCCCGAGGAGGTCGTGCAACGCGCGCTCGCAGCGCTCCCCGCCGGCGAGCACGTCGGCGCGCGCGCCGCGGTCCAGCGCGGAGGCGGGCGAGCGCTCGCAGCAGGCGCGCAGCCGCAGCTCGGCCAGGCGCCGCGCGCGTGCACCGGCTCCCAGCGCGCACAGGTGCGGCACGTCGCGCGCCGATAGCGCGTCGGGCGCGCCGCCGCCGCCGCCGCACGCCGCGCCCCTGCACTCGCGCACGCCGCCCGCGCCCTCCTCCTCCAGGTCGCACGCGCTCAGCCAGGGGTTGAGGCGCGCGAGCGGACTCACGGCCAAGCCCGCGGCCGCCATCAGCAGCAGCAGCAGCAGCGGCGGCGCTCGCATGGCGGGGGCGGCGCCGCTAGCGGGGGCCGGCCCGCCGGGCGCGGCGCTGCCTCATACCGCATCGCGCATGGCGACCTACTCGCGCGGCCCGGGCCGCGGGGCCGCCGCGCGGGTTGGGCGCGCCGCCATGTCGCTCGCTCGCCGCTCGACTGACTCCCCCCGGGCGCGCATCGATCGCCCCGCGCCCCGCACCTGCCGCTGCGCGCGCCAACTAAGCCTCCGCCACCATTATGTAACCGTGCGCGCGCACCCTGTGGTTTTACCCGATGTGGTGCGCTGCCCGCCCTCTCACGAGTACACTGTATTTTCCGCCCGCCCAAAAGCAACAGACTCAACTAACGAAGGAATGGTTTAAGTCACTTAACCACAGAGGGCGCCACGTCTGATGACAGTCACGAATGTTTTGTTTCAAGTACCTTTCGCATGATAACACTACCGACATCTATCTACTATTGAAAGTTAGCATCGAAACAATAAGTTAAGTTAATTATAGCCTGATGGTCTGGAAAGATCTTCAGCAATAACTTACGGCATTTGTTAGTCCATTTTCAGTCAATTTCTGAACTTACTTTTGTCCTGGACTTGCCGATCACATAACATAAACATAACATAAACTCACGCCTATATCCCCGAAAAAAAAATCAAAAACTTATATTATCAGATTATCACCTATTTTTTGGGACACTAGCTGATGCCCGCGACTCCACCCGCGCGGAGGTCGGTTATTGTTTTTGTTCATATCTCCGGTTCTACTAAACCAATTGCAAGCAAACACAAACCAACAGATACCAAATCACAAACAGATGCCAAATCTGACCAAGACATTTCTGATAGAAAAAACCGCATCAAAATCCGTTCAGTAGGTTTGCGTCCATCGTGAACAAACAGACAAGAATTAGAAACAAAATATTTTTGTGTTCATCATCGTTTATTTAAGACTAGTTTATTTAACACTTGTTGGGAGCCGAATCACCCGCGTCCGTAGGAGAGTACCCTAATATGAAGGCCCCTACACGTGGCCTCTGGGTGGTGCTAAACAGGTGATACACTGGTGGTACGTTTCGACCGATGGCTTGTGACCACCCACTGAGCAAAGCCGTACCGCCAAGCAGCCCAGCTGTGTTACCCGGGGGGCTCGGGAGTCCCCGCGGTCTCCTGTCTAGCTCCCCATAGTTGTCGTTCTGCCAGGGTGTGTCTGAGGGTTAGCGGCGTGGAGTGGCGTAACTATACCATCTGAGGCCCGTGGCAATTTTTTTGGATTGGGCGGTCCGGCGTATCAGTAAAAATAGTCCCGTTAGAATTTAATTTTAATAAACCACTGATGTAAGTACCTAAAACTATTAATAATATTATGTGCATTTTAGTTAAATATCTAATACGTTTTATTTTCAAGAACAATTAACTTTTAATAAGAATTCTTTTCTCCGAGCTTTCTGTTCCGCAAAAGTATCTATAACATCATCAAAGTTTAAAGATCGGGCCATAGAATTTTCAATAGACCGAATAGCCAAGTTACGTAGCCTGTCTTGTGCCAAAGAGTTTCTTAAATGGGTTTTTTTAATTTTAGTTTCGAAAATGATCGTTTAACATTAGCTGTAGTCACAGGAATTGTAAGAAAAAACATTAATGCAGTACATATTTCAGGAAATCTGCAAATTTTAATTTTCCGCAGTTTTTGATGAATTTTAGTGCATTTAATAGAAAATTAGGTGATTTAAAAGATTTTTTTTTTACCCCCTATCACACCGTTCAAATAGGCACGTTTATACCCTTCCGGCTAAATGAATGCTCTTGGGTGTATAGGGCCCATCAACATCCTAGAGGCCGAAGCCAACCTCACCTGCAAGTCGGTGCACCTGCTAAACAACGGACGAGGCTCTGGCGCAAGATACTGGTGGCACAATTTTGGTCCGGGTTGGTACCACCATGCAGTTGCGAAAAACCCTCCAAATAATCCAACCTCGGTTGGGTTGTGTTCAGGGGTCAGCAACTGCACAGCCGGGGATGAGGGGGCAGACGATGCATTACGAATGGCACCAGCGGAGTATTGGTGGAGTCGAGTGTGGTCATGGTTTGGGTCAACCCGCCGGACAGGGAGACTCGTAGAAACGGTGGTGCCGCTGGCCGCCCGCGGCATAGTACAGGGGCCCGACTAGGACTAACCACCCCAGAAGGCTGCCCCACCAGGTCGCGCATAATCTCGATGTGGCTCGTCGTGCCGGTTGGTGACCGGACGGTGGACCCGGCGTCCACATTCGGGAGGGTACGGGGGCCCTTCCGTTCGGCGGGTTGGCTGCCACCATGCCGCATATTCGCCGACGAAACCAAACCCCGCGCCTTGTCACACACTGCTGCGGCATCTGTCACCTCTTTTTCACGCATTCCTTTTTTTCACACTATGGCAGCGCAAAGTAAAAGTAAAATTTCTACAGCGCCATACCCCTCTCCCACCAAGTCAACACCATTTGAGGTAGAGTTCACGAACATTCGTGGACTCCATTCAAACCTCACAGCCGTCCACCATCACCTAGAGGCGCTACGGCCAGCTTTGCTTTTCCTGACGGAGACACAAATACGCCGCCTGATGACACGTCTTACTTACTCTACCCCGGCTATGTGATAGAGGAAAACTTCCTGGGAAAAGCTGGGGTGTGTGCGTTTGTCAGGGCGGATGTTTGTTGTCGACGCTTGCGCTGCCTGGAGGACCCATCCTTTTCTATCCTCTCGCTATACGTGGACCATGGCCCGTCCAGCCAGGTCTACGTGTGCGTTTACCGCTCCCATAAAGGAGGAGACACGGAGACGACTCGACTCTTTGACCACCTGAGTCAGGCGGCAGACGCTGCGCAGGAGCTGTTTTCGTCCGCGGAATTGGTATTTTTGGGAGATTTTAATGCCCACCACGAGGAGTCGCTGGGATCTCCCAGAACGGACCATGCGGGTCGGACAGCCCACGCATGACTTGACACAACTGGTACTCCAGACCACCAGGATACCAGACATAGCAAGTCACGCGCCCTCTTTGCTTGACCTTCTGCTGACGACCCACCCAGCCCAGTACAGTGTTTTGGTGCGAGCCCCATTGGGTTCCTCCGACTACAGTCTGGTCTGTGCCAACGTGCCAGTCGCTGTACTTCCGCAACCTTTGGAGGTAAAGCGGCAACTATGGCACTATTCGTCAGCAGATTGGGACGGACTACGTGACTACTTCGCTTCCGTTCCGTGGACTCAGCGCTGCTTTGATGGTAGGGACTCATCAGATTGCGCCTCTGCCGTCGCTGGTGAAATCAGCTTGGGTATGGAGTATTATATCCCATACACCGAGGTCACCAGTGCACGCAGAGCTCGCCCCTGGTTCGGGCGTGAGTGCAATGACGCTGTTCAACAAAAGCAGTCGGCGTTCCGCACCTGGGTCAGGGCACGCGCAATGCGCGATCCAAATGTGGGTCACCTCAAAGCAGCGTATAACAGAGCCACAAAGGACTGCAAGAGGGCATACATTAGAGCGGATGCTCAGCGCATAGCATGGCTTGGTCAAGAACTCATGTCGCATCCCGCAGGCAGCCGCGGCTACTGGCGACTGGCCAAAGCCGTGCAATCCAACTTCTGCCAGCCTTCGCTACCGCCACTACGGTACCCTGATGGTTCACTGGCTCACGAGCCGCAAGAGCAAGCAGACATGCTGGTTAACCTCTTCGCGGCTAATTCCCGTGTCGATGACTGTGGACTACAGCCACCAACGCTACCCAGCTGCGACCACTCAATACCTGATATTCGCATCAGGCAATGTGACGTTCAAACAACCCTACAGTCACTCGACATCCGGAAAGCCAGTGGACCTGACGGTATTCCTGCGTTGGTCCTAAAAAAATGTGCAGCGGAGTTGTCTCCAACGCTAACACGGCTGTACCGCCTGTCCTATTCCTCAGGAAAAGTCCCGCGGGCTTGGAAGGAGGTGAACATACAACCGGTCCCTAAAAAGGGAGACCGTTCGGACCCGGGCAACTATCAACCCATAGCTGTCATCTCAGTCCTCTGTAAAGTGTTTGAGCATATCATAAACACACAGCTCATGCGTTACCTAGAAGATCACTCATTAATTAATGACCGGCAATATGGCTTCAGACCGAAGCGGTCAACGGGTGATCTTCTGGCGTACGTCACACATCTCTGGGGTGTGGCTATGGACAGGCATGTCGAGTCATTGGCTATCAGCCTTGATATCGCCAAAGCCTACGATAGAGTCTGGCACAGCTCGCTTCTTTCCAAGCTTCCGGCCGAAGGTCTGCCTACTCGATTGTGCAATTGGGTTGCCAGCTTCCTGCATGAGCGCAGCATCCGAGTTCTCTGTGACGGCCGAGCTTCAGAGTTCATGCAGGTTAATGCTGGCGTACCTCAGGGGTCCGTCCTGTCACCCACTCTCTTTCTTCTGCATATCAATGACATGCTGTCTACTGGCAGCATTCATTGCTATGCAGACGATAGCACTCTGCATGGGGGATACTACGGATACCCTGCGGCCAAGCGGACCGATATTGAGGAAAACAGACGACAACTTGTCACTGAGCTCGACCGGGTCCTGACCCGCATTTTCCAATGGGGATCTGAGAACTTGGTCGAGTTCAATGCCAAGAAAACACAAGCGTGCGCGTTCACAGCTAAAGTATCCTCCTTCCTTCCTCTCCCTACTCTTCAGAACACACCGCTACCACTGCAAGACCACATTAACATGCTCGGAATGGACGTGCGCTACAAACTGAACAATAAAAACTACATCGAGAGCGTCATCAAAACAGCTTCACGAAAACTCGGAGTTCTGAACAACGTGAGACGGTTTTTCACGCCGGAGCAGCGGTGTCTTTTGTACAAGACACAAATTCGCCCCTGCGTCGAATACTGCTCTCATCTCTGGGATGGCTCCGCAAAGTACTTATTAGACGCTCTCGACAGATTGCAGCGGCGTGCCATCCATATCATTGGGAGTCCTGAGATTACCAATAGCCTAGAACCTCTGCAGCTGCGTAGAGACATTGCCTCTCTGGCTGTATTTAACCGCCTCTACCACGGCGAGTGTTCTGAGGAGCTCTTTCAACTGATCCCACCTTCTCCATTTCGAACCAGAACAACATGTGCTGGACTGCGATGCCATCCGCACACGGTGGAAACCATACAGTCCCAAACTCAGCGGGTCGGTGCTTCCTTTCTTTGTCGCACGATAAAGAGCTGGAATGCTCTGCCCGCGCACGTGTTTCCTTCTTCTTACAATCCCGGGTTCTTTAAGCGGGGCGTGAAAAAGCATCTTTTCAGGCCGTCAAGGTAGGGGCTACCATTTTAGGATCAGCATCTGGGTTGGTGGCCCATATCTTCTGGACTTCACCCTAGCTTCTTACCATCCAGCGGGGTGCAGTCAATTGACGGAACAAATATAAAAAAAATGAAATTGTCAGCAAAATTTTCGGTTAAGTCGCGAAATTTCCTATCGAATGAACTAAATTTCATCAGAATCCGCGATAACAATAAATGTTTTATATTTAATACTTTGTATTTAGTTTTATATTTTATATATAAGAATTTATTATTATATATTATATATTTAACATATTTTCGGCTTACTAAGTCAACGCGTACCCAGTTGATTTTATTCGTATAATTGTTAATTATCGATTTACATATAAATTTTTCAAATCCGCGATGACAGGACTTACAGTGTCACCGGCTTCTAGCCTATTTCGTTAACAAAATGAGGGAATTCCCCGACCGACACGTGTGCGTTCGCGCAGCGGAATGTTATTGAATTTAAAGATTTTAATTATGCAGATATTTAGTGTATGACATCGTGTTCAATAAACCAATTCAACTACTCACATGCAAATTTTCATCTCATTAAATTCAGTAATTAAAGAGAAACAATTAAAATACTGACAAAGCATCGAAAACCTATATAACCCGAATTTTACGTTTATATTTGTATTTTTTAAACCCTACGATTTTTTCTGAATCTGTGTTTTAATCAAATATAAACAAATTCAAAACAACGTATGTAAAAATCTACAGCTCTCTATATAAGCATTTTATATGAAAACTAGCTAATGGCCAAACGTTTGCGTAGCGGATACTTGAATTTCTTCGAAGTTTATGCATGCACTAATTTTATTCATACATACACAATTACACACAAATACACACAAATTTTTGGACACATTTTTTTTCTTCTAAGTCCATGGATTAAAAAAAGTTCCGCCAGGAGAACGTTCGCCCAGCGGAATCAGTTTTTAGCGAATTTCTCCACAATGGCTGCATGCACAATTTTTTTTACCATACACAATTACACGACGTTATACACTAAATATCTGCATAATTAAAATCTTTAAATTCAACAACATTCCGCTGCGCGAACGCACACGACCGACACTAGCAACCAATGTATGCGTTCTGAAAATCGTCATCTTTTTGGTTTAAATGTGTTAAAATTTTCATGATTAGTTTGAATTTGCATATAGTCTTTAGTTGTACCCCACTTTGATTGATTTTAAGTACTTAATTTTTTTAATTTTTAAGTACTTAGGTACAAAATTTTGTTAAAAAAGTTAGGTTATTTCTGAGCTCGTAGCCTCTTGGGCCGGAGCCCTCTTGGGCTGGGGGCCCGTGGCATTTTGCCAGCAATGCCACCCTATAGTTACACCACTCCCGCGTGGAACCTCATTTCACTACCATCTTCTCACCTTACTTCACTCTAAAAACATGACCAGGAACAAAAACCCTGAAGCACAATTTTAAGGTATAAGTACATATGCACACATACATATGTGATGACATCTGACATCGTCTACGAGATCGGTCCCCAAAATCGGTCAATCCGAGTGGTTATTGACGGCTGCTCGTCGGACCGATTACAAATAACCGCTGGGGTCCCTTAGGGGTCGGTAGAGAGTACCGACGATACCACGCTTTTCCTGCTACATATTAACGATCTGCTCAAGCCCAGTACCTTTGGGTACGCAGACGACAACACAGTGGTTGAGAGTTACGAGTCCGGCTCGCAGGCCAGTGTGGCACAGATCGAGTCTCTTCGAGTGGCCATGGTTGAGCGCTTGGACTTGTCCTGGAAGGCGGTCTCCGATTAGGGTGAAGCTAACTTGGTCCACTGCAACGCAACTAAGACCCAGGCGTTTTTCTTCTCTATAAGCGAGCCGATAACCTTGAGCTTCTTGGCATAACTCTTTTTTCTACCCTCAGCTTTGGCCTATACATTGAGGCAAAGGCTCAACTAGCTGCCAAAAAGCTGCGCATTCTATCGAAGGTGCGACGGTACTTCACACCGGAACAGCTGCTCAACCTCTATAAAACGCAATTTCGATCGTGCAAGAGTACTGCTCGCACCTCTGGGACGTAGTAATAACGTACGGCAAACTTAAGGATATATCTAATTTTTATCAAAATATCTACCTTCCTTTAGCACCTGATTACTTGGCAAATGGCCTCCGGGACAAGCAAGCAGTATCTACCTACAGTTAAAATGAAAAAGTTAAAATGTACGGGATAGTACATTTTAATTTGGTGAAAATAAGTTATATCCTGCGATCCTGGGATCTTGGACCATTTCCAAATTTTCCAATTACATCGCATTCTTAAAAAGGCTAGTCTATAAAGTGAAATTGTTTTTAACTAGCTACGTCCCAACGAAAATCCTTCATTTTCGTTGGGACGACCACAGGGATTGTATTATACAATTATATATACCTATATATTATTAAAAATTAACAAGGCCTTCAATGCAACAGCGGACATCCTGTAGATACTAAAGACGTATCCGTATGTTATGGACGAACGCTGTAACTAATTAATTAAATTTTTGAGTTGCGGTTTATTTACAAAGTAACAAGCGTCAGTGGCTTAGTGGTTAAGGAGTCGGCCTTACGATGAAAAAGACCCGGATTCAAACCCTGGTCAGTACATAACACAAGCAATTTAGCTTAGCTGGAGGGGTTAGGGTGAATACTAGTAATTTCAGTTACTAATATTCTTTAAAAATAGAAAATAAAATGTTATGAAATTACTTAAAAAGATATTTTAGAAAATAAAAGGATTTTTTTTTTCACTTGTATCCGTCCAACATATTTCATCTTCATCCAAGCGCCAATCCCGGAGCCCTAGCTCCGCTCTCTTATTCCTCTCATTGAAATTTGGTTTATCTTGGCTTATACGAGAGCGACTGTCGTCTGTCGACTCCCAACCCCGAGAGGAAATTCTGAACCAGAGCCTTATCTGTCAATCAGCAGGTATACAGGCCTGTAGGTGAGATAGGTGCGAGCCTCGAAGATCTAGGTGAGGAATCCCTAAATACCCTTAGACTCATGCTACGTAATTTTTTTGTATAAGTTGTATTCCTACCGAAACCATTTCACAAAAGATTATTTTGAAACGTAAGGGTAAAAATGTGATTTAGCGAAGTTTATAAGTACCCATTCCTGCTGACCATCACGTAGTGCTATATGTTTGTTAATTATCACAGCTTGTATATATTAAACTTAATTAACATAAAAACCGGCCAAGTTCGAGTCGGACTCGCCCATGAAGGGTTCCGTAACAGCAAGGAAATTTTTTGTATTTGAGTTGATTGAATGAAAGGTAAATTGCGGTTTACGATTTATGACGTATTAAAAAAAAACAATTTTCGGTGGAAGTTTACATGGTAATGAACATCATAAATTTTCTTTTGGTTTTATCATTCTCTTATTTTAGAAGTTACATGGGGGGGGACACATTTTACCACTTTGGAAGTGTCTCTCGCGCAAACTATTCAGTTTAGAAAAAAAATATATTAGAAACCTCAATATCGTTTTTGAAGATCCATAGATGAATTTTTTTGATGAATTTTTTTTTTTATTTCAGTTCTAAGTATGGGGAACCTTCAACAAAATACATCTACTTACCAAGTTTCAACAGCATAGTAGGTACTTATAGTTTCGGAAAAAAGTGGCTGTGGCATACGGACGGACAGACAGACATGACGAATCTATAAGGGTCCCGTTTTTTGCCATTTGCCAACGGAACCCTAAAAATTGATTTATAATTTGTAGACTGGATACCTAACTTCTTACTAAACTCACAATGAAAGTGATCACCACAAGTAGCACCTATATGTTTGCATGTAGCTATTAATAGTAGTTAAAAGATATAATATAAGGTGTCCCAAAATTAGGTATCTGAATTTGGTGAGATGACTTGGTATCGACAAAATGTGTATTATAAAAAAAAAATATCGGGCAAAATAAAAAATAAAAAAAAAATATAAAAAAATAAATAAAAAAAACACCACCAGCGTCACGTGACGCGACGAGCACACGTGACGCTGGTCGCGATTTATATATTTCCCACACATCCGCTTGGAGAATACTGCGAGGAGAAGGACTGCACGCCTACCACGTGCGTCACGGGCTCGTCGCGTCACTTGACGCTGGTCGCTGGTGGTGTTTTTTTTTTTTCATTTTTTTTTTTTTTTGTTTTATCTTACCCGATATTTTTTTTGTTTCAAATACATATTTTATCGATACTAAGTTATCTCACCAAATTCAGAGAGCTAATTTTGTGACACTTTATATAATAATATCTGTAAGGAAAAAGTCTATCTCTAAATGTTTGTACTCGTGGGTGGTCTAACGCAATTGCATCAAATAAATACCTGCGCATTCCATATAAGTTTAACGACCCATTTGCTTCCCATTGACAATGTGGGCGCTAAACAATGCTTTGCGGTACTCTTATAACATTTACATACTTAATCAATTTAATTCTCGGAACATTGCATAGGTCAGTAGTATGAAGATCACTTACGAAAAATAAAATACTACGAAATATAACCCAGAAAAAATAATCGGAGCTTCTATTAATTGTAACTTTATATGAAATTACATTGCCATTAAATAATGTAATTGTGAAATTACATTTGCTAATAATAATCAAATTAATTAATAAATAAAGTTCGCAAAATTAAACTTTATGAGCCCAGAACAGTAAGTCGTTCATAATCGCGCTTTGTAATAGTCGTATTGCGCATTAATTGGTACCTAATTAGACAGCAAACGAGTTAAGTTGATCCGCGTAAACAACAAGTTACCTGACGTCAGATCGTCTGTCTCTGTCATTACTTAGCATTTACGAGTTGTCGCCGTCTCACAATCATGACGTAATTTGCCCGCGCGCTCTCGAAGTGCATTCACTTCACTCACCGCTTAAACATCGCAAGATCACAACGTAACGTAGACTAGATATTTTATCGAAAAGATTCGTTCGCAGCATTGTGTAACATTCAATAAATTAATCATATTGTTACAAAACTCGGAGTCTCGGTAAAAATAATTTACTTGAAGTTTAAAAGTGTACCTAGTGCAGTTAAAAAAACAAACAGGGGATTGAGAAATCGACCGAAGGTTGAATTTCATCATACCTACGATGGACGCCACAAGTAAGTAAACTGGTTTAAGCTCCTTAGTGTAAAAACAGAACATCGTACACCTATTTTTGGAAGTATAAATCATTGGAATCAAGTACTAATAACTTCTATAATTTTTAAACAAATAACAAAATCTATTTTATTTCATCATGCTATGCCAATCAATTTACTTTCTGGATATTAAAATAAATAAAATATAACACTAACAAGTAGGTAAGTTCCTACAAAATAAGTGTTACTGGAAAAAATATACTTAAAAATATCTTCGTTTCGTCTTAGTTAATGTAAACATATTCTTATCGTAATTCTTAAGTAAACCTACTCGTCAGAAAATTTAATGATCTCCAATTGGCTATGTGAATATTAGGCACTTACATATAACTATTGTTATTTACAATAAAATGGTAATCTGTAGTCTAAAATCTTATGAGACAACTTCAAAGGACGCAAACGAAGGTGTTACGTGTCGATGAAAATCGTACATTTTTGGTGAACGGCATATCGATTAAACGACGGTACTCTAGGTATACCAGGAATTATCGTTTTTAATCGTGGCATTTGGCATAATGACTTTCAGTTCCTATAGAGCCTTGTAAAGTCACGCCCTGAATACCACGAGTTATAGTTTCATCATTTTATAATCGTTCACAACCACAACTGACAGCAAAGTCTTTATGCACTGGCTCACTATACCTAGTCACAAAGAACAAGAACTCTTGTTAAATACGGTAACCTCGTTACATACGAGTGTAAATTAGTATTTTAGCGTTGCATTGCCTCCTCCCAAGGCTCTCATAACAAGGCTATGCTAGATTTGTTTTAATACTTCTTTTTGTTTTATAATAAACACGCAATAATACTTAAAATCTTGTATAAATGTGTATACCTCAAGGCGAATTAAAAAACCGGCCAAGTGCGAGTCGGACTCGCCCATGAACGGTTCCGTAGCAGCAAGTAAAATTTTTATGTTTGAGTTGATTGAATGAAAGGTAAATTGCAGTTTACGATGTATGACGTATTAAAAAAAAACTAGATCTCGTTTAAACCAATTTTCGGTGGAAGTTTACATGGTAATGAACATCATATATTTTCTTTTGGTTTTATCATTCTCTTATTTTAGAAGTTACAGGGGGGGGGGGCACATTTTACCACTTTGGAAGTGTCCCTCGCGCATACTATTCAGTTTAGAAAAAAATTATGTTAGAAACCAATATCATATATATCATTTTTGAAGACCTATTCATAAATACCCAACACGTATGGGTTTGACGAAAAAAATTTTTTTGAGTTTAGTTCTAAGTATGGCTTAGACCCTCAAAATTTATTGTTTTTTTTCTATTTTGGTGTGATAATCTGAAGGCGGTTCACAGAATACATCTACTTACCAAGTTTCAACAGCATAGTTCTTATAGTTTCGGAAAAAAGTAGCTGTGACATACGGACGGAAAGACAGACAGACATGACGAATCTATAAGGGTTTTTTGCCATTTGGCAACGGAACCCTAAAAAGGGAATTGTCATTTTCACGCGCACATCCAGTATATCGTCATCGGCCATGAATCATCAAACGTGACGACAAAAAATGTATTATGTGAATATGACCCCAAATACGGTCAAGTAATTCAACAGTTCCACGATCACAAATATCCGCACTAACGACGAACAACAAACCAAACTCATTGCCTAAGCCAATATAAATGAGTCGTCATAATTATGTTTTCAGACTTTACCTCTTAGATAACTCTCAAATGAGTATAGACAGCGAACTTAGGTTCAACTTACGACACGAATAATTGTATACAAGAATAATTGAGTAGACACATCAAATTTTATTTCTATTTCCATCTCAGAAGAACCTTAGTCCCAAACGCAACTACACTGATCAAACTGAATTTACAGTTAAAGTAACGTCTCTATGTAGTTCCATGTAAAAACGCATACTTAACGGAGTAACGGCCCATTCAGATATTCTGTCCCTCTAGCATATTATCAAAAAGAATACAATCAAAGCAGGCAAAAGGTCCAGACAGTAAAAACATAAACAATAATTTCGATTAGACCTTTGGAACCTACAAAATATAATATTGAAATCAGAGGAAATCTATCGTTGAAACAGCAATTCTGCAGAAAATACGGTCGATATTGGTTTTAGTCACGGAAAGATCTGATGAAAGCCTCTACACATTTTGACAGTCGTTTCTTGTTTTTGCTATGATAGGCGACGATAACGCATTCATTATCATCATCATCAAGTAATCGTCATCATTATCACCATCCAATAAACAAATTGGACTACATGTTGTAATGGTAAAATAACAGCTTTTTAATGATGTATTTACCTCTGTTATAGTCAAACATTGAATCTCCGGCACTTTTAGGTTTGACTTGAATTATGCACACTATGCATAATAATATAACAACCAAATAAACTGCCAATAGATGTAATTAATTTTCAAACAGACTTTTATCACCTTGCTTTGCACAAATTACGGGACGGTGGGGCGACTAGCGCCCCTCCCCCAAACCGGGGCAAGACGGGGAAAGTCAAAGTCAAAGTCAAAAAGCATTTATTCTGTATAGACCATTAATACGGCACTTACAAAACGTCATAAAATAATAAATAATCTAATGTTTGGCAAATGGACCACCGGTTCGAAACGCGGCCCTGTCGTGAGAAGACTCCGGCAAGAAACTCAGCGGGCTGTTTTTTTTGGTCTATTTACAAACATATTTACTTAACCTAAGTACAATATTTCATTTGAGTAGCATAGAGAGAGAGAGCAAACAGTTCATATCCAAGCTTGTTTGTAGTCTAAATAGTCTTGAATTTTATAGTAGCCTTTTTGGCAGAGTTTACTTTTAATTTGGCTTTTAAATTTATGAAGAGGTAGATTCTTCATTTCACTAGGAAGCTTGTTGTAGAAGCGTATACAGTTACCCTGAAAGGAATTACTAATCTTGTGGAGTCGACTATTACAAACCACAAGATTGTTTTTATTTCTAGTATTTACGTTATGTATATCACAAAGCCTTAAAAAATTGGAAATGTTTCTTCTAACATACAAAAGATTTTCAAAAATATATTGGGAAACTTCAGTTAGAATGTCTATTTCTTTGATCTTTTCTCGGAGGGAGACTCTTGGGCCCAACTTATAAATTGCTCGCACCGCCCGCTTTTGCAGTACAAAGCTTGTATTTAAATCTGCGGCATTACCCCAAAGGAGAATGCCGTAGCTCATAATACTATGAAAATAACTGAAATAAACTATTCTAGCGGTATCTATGTCTGTAAAAGTCCTAATCTTTTTCACAGCGTAGCAAGCAG
The DNA here is from genome assembly GCA_946251805.1 of Cybosia mesomella. Lineage (NCBI taxonomy): Eukaryota > Metazoa > Arthropoda > Insecta > Lepidoptera > Erebidae > Cybosia > Cybosia mesomella. Next base: position 17,252,707 of record OX276390.1, on the reverse strand, counting down.
AACTTAATCTACTAGCTATTTTTTCAATATGTGATCCCCACTGTAATTTAGCATCGATACTTAAACCTAAGAACACGGTTGATTCCACAAGGCTCAACAACTGTCCATTAAGTTGTACATTGGTTTCCACCTGTGTAACATTAGGTAAGGTGAATTTAATACATTTGGTTTTTTTTTCATTAAGGCAAAGATTATTTATATTAAACCAATGAACCACTCGTGAGATTGCGTTGTTCACTTCGTCATAATTATCTAATTGTCTTTTAATTTTAAATATTAAGGAAGTATCATCAGCAAACCAAACAATACTCTTTTATCTCTTACGTAGTAAGGGAGGTCATTTATATAAATTAAAAATAAAAATGGTCCAAGTATCGAACCCTGTGGAACGCCCATCGAAACCAAAGATCCCACCGAACGTATACCGTTCACATCGACCCTCTGAATTCTATTGTTTAAATAAGAAGTCAAAAGGTCGAGAGCCTTGTTCCTTATTCCGTAATGATCTAATTTCCTGACCAATGTATCATGGTGGACGCAATCGAAGGCTCTGGATAGATCGCAGAAAACACCTAATGCATCCTGCTTATCCTCCCAGGCCTCATAACACCTCGGGACACCGTGGTTCCCAAACCCGAGGGGGCCATCTCGAAACCGGAGATGGCCCAGGGTCAGTCGGGATGCGAGGGATATGCTCTATGGGCAACCTTACACCCCGGCGTCTGCAGACTCGAGACGGCGTGCGGTTTTAGTCGGTTCAAGCCTGACATAACCGCCCCCGCAGGCCGCAAAAAAAAGGGTACTTACCGATCTAGTAACCTAAAAGTCTTAGTATGCTTAGGAAATCACACACTTCCTTTTAATATATATCACTACTATTATACTACTACTATTATAAAACCAAGTCTCCGAAGCGTCTGTCTGTCTGTCTGTTCGCGATAAACTCAAAAACCACTGCACGTATTTTCATGCTGTTTTCACCAATGGATAGAGTGATGCTCGAGGAAGATTCTAGTATATTATTTGTCAAGTTTTTATATACATTAGCTAAAATATAATGAAATTTGTTGGAGGTGTCGGTGATGCTAAATGACGTATAAACTTCCCCAAGAACAGGGCTATCAAATACAAAATTAATCTTTTTTCAAATAAAACCGGTAGTTTACAGATTAGTGTCATCAAACAAACCCTTCAGCATTGGTAGTAGGTACCTACATATAGATTACGATTATTTTGCTAAAATATATTGGAGATTAACATAAATGTCAAGGAGACAATTTGGCAATTGGCACCATGATGTTCTAACGATATGCGTGAATCATTCAATATTCTAATTAATTATGCGTCATAAGTGTTTTCAAACGACTCCTTCCACAGGGTGTATTGATACCTAATACCGCAATAAACGGATGATATACGACTCCAAATTATCCTCTAAGCTAAGCATCTATTTATACAGGCGACCTCAATCGGCACACAACACGTGGTACTTTGTACAGTCATGTACAAAAATAATGTTAAATAAGTAAATGTCGTACATGTACTAAAGTCTAACTTGACGATTATAATAGACGAAAGAATTTAAGTTATTATTTTTAAAAGAAGTAGGTACTGTTGAAACAGTGGGAAATAAGACTAAATTGACTTAGATAGATTAGTTTAGAAGGTTAAGGTGGGAGCGTAGCTGAGCAGAGCTCAGGCTTTTGCTTTGCCGGGTCCTGTTTGTGGGTGGTTATAAAAATAACCACGAAGGTTAAGCTCCCACCTTAACCTTCTAAACTAATCTATCTAAGTCAATTGAGTCTTATTTCCCACTGTTTCAACAGTACCTACTTCTTTTAAAAATAATAACCTAACACAATTTGGTGAACATTTATCCGTTTTACTAAGCATTTCGAATTTTAAGACGCGGCGATAGCCCAGTGGCGTACGTAACGGACTGCTGAGACGAGGTCTCGAGTTCGATCCCCAGTCGCCCCGGGCACACACCTCTGACTTTTCGTAGTTATGTGTGCATTAATAAATGTTAATTATCGCTCGCTTAATAATGTGCCCTGTAGATGGCAATAGGCTCGCCCCCTATTACATTGGGACCTTAACATAACTGGCGAATTGTGGGTGTGTAATACACCTCTGCCTACCCCTTCGGGGATACAGGCGTGAAGTTATGTTATGTTATGTTTATATTCGAATTTTATTTGTAGTATATAAGGGTCCGTAACTAAACTTCGAGAGTTATATGTTCGATGAATGGAAATTCGACAGAACGTTTGATCGAATATTGCTATTTCGAATGAACCGTTTATCGCCAAACGCAACTTCGACTGAACGTTTTATCGAATATTTATTAATCGATGGATTGCTGTTTCGAATGAGATTTAGACATGGCTTCTTGCCATAAACTTTCCGGACTACTGATTCCAGCGCTTCGCCGGCCGCTACCGCGGCACGCTCCGGCTCCGCTCGCTCGGCTTGCGCTCTGTTGGGGTCACAGTTCTAACCTAACCTAACCCACTTTACTAATTTTCGGACATCAGTCCATCGATTGATAAATATTCGATAAAACGTTCAGTCGAAGTTGCGTTTGGCGATAAACGGAAATTCATTCGAAATAGCAATATTCGATCAAACGTTCTGTCGACTTTCCATTCATCGAACATATAACTCTCGAAGTAAAATTACGGACCTGTATATAATAGGTGCATTTCTGGTAGATATGTAAACACGCCTTTAAAGTTACATTATCGACAGTACTAACCAGGTGCCGAATTGACGAATAAACTAAACTAATTCCTGGTAATTCGGCACCGGTGCCGAGTTTTCAAGTGCCAAGGTGACGAATAAGTTGACTTCACTAGTGAGAAATGTGAAAACCTTAGAACTGGTTTCTAAACCTGGCACCTAAACAAAAGACGGTATTGCTTAGTACCTTAACATTTCATTCTTACTAACCGGGCCAATTTAACCAAACTTCATTTCTACCTTCCAGTGGAGAATAAAATGGGACTCCCACCGCCATATGAACAAACAAGACCTAACCCTGCACCGCCACCGTCATATTTCGGTGATAATCCTCCGCCACCACCCGGCTTTGCAGCCGTCCCACCAGCTGCGACACCGCGAACTACAGTGATAACAACTCCTGCAGCTGGACAGGGAAGAGCTCACCCAACGAAAATGGGACCCGGCCCAACGGGAACTACGTGCGTGACATGTAATAAGAGCGTTGTCACCACCGTGGAATATGCGCCGAACAACCGCACACATATAATTTCAGCAGCGCTTTGTGTTTTAGCGGGGTAAGAGCATTGTTTTATTACACCGATAAATATAGTACATAAAGTAATGTGTCAGTTGAATCGAATGTATTGTTCTAAATTTTAATCTTGTTACATTATACTGCGTGAGGTCAACTGATAAGTAAGGTCTGGTTCTAAACGGAATGAGAAAACTATTTGTAAATAGTAAACTTATCCGTCTTATCTTTCCTAATACTTTACTGTGCACAAATAGAATAATACAATTTCTTAAACATGAACTTGAAAAAAGGTTTTTTACCATGTCTTTGTTTTCGGATAATTACCTAATCTTTTATTGGTTCATAATTTATAATAAGGAAGAAAAATACAAAATAACATAATCCGTCACACAGCAAAGAAAGATAATATTTAATTCCTCTTCGTCATCATCACCGTCTTCGCGGTAGTCTCGGTCGCATTTTTTTTTCATGTTTTTCATAGATTGCCGTAAACATGGTTTGTTTTTATTGTTAGGTTATTGATATATAATTATGTTTTGTTTTTTAAATATTTTTTTATTTAATTGATGTTTTTGTGTTTCATTTCTTTTCTTTTTTGTATTTTTTATTTAAGAACTCCTATGTTTGCCGGATGTCCTCCACATAGGAGTCAATAGAAAACCAGCGCCAGGTACTTGTACCTGGCATTATGCTGAACTGGCTCCTTTTTTGGTCCAATGTGGAGTATTTGCTCGATTTGTAACCTAGTTCTGTAATTTGTGTTGCACCAAAGTGAAGATATTTTTTTTCTTCTTTCTTTTCATTTGACACTCTCACCTTGGGGTCTGGGGCCCGCCTTTTTACTGCTTTACTGCTTTTACTGCTTCACTTCGCACGATGTTGAGCATCCATGGTAGTGATACCATTTGCATTCGAATTTGAATTTGAATGACGAACGAGTTTGCTAAGAACTCACTAATAACTCAAAAGGATATGTAGCAATATCCCTCTGCATATATTACCGAACATCAGCAATTATATTAGTCAAGGAGAAACGGAATATAACTTTCACGAAATCGGCTTAGAATTACTCAGAAATATGTAGTTATAAAAATAAAAGTGTCTAAAGTATACATAAAAATATTTGTTCTTCACAATGAGAACAAAAAGAACTCTAAGGACGTCTGCGTTGTTTTATTGGTGAATGTGATATAAAGTAATAAAATTGTAATTGTTCTAAATATTGAAATACGATGGAATAAAGTTCATCTATCTAAGTTCTTGCTGTGGGCTGTGGTTTATAATTGTTTATCTACACTCAAATCGAACAATTCGAATTACGAATTCAAAGACGATTCTATAAATACGCACTTTATAAACGCATATACATAAAATTAAAAATTAAACTTATTATAGTACCGCCAACTGTATCATAAAACTCATTACAGTACCGCTATCTTTTTTTATTCATGAAACTCGTCTAAGGTTTTAGGCTGAATATGAAAAATAAGGCGCACGCATGCGCAGTTCGAACTGTGAAAAAAATGGGGCACGCTAAATTACATCCTTGTAACCTACCTACTTTGTTTAATTTCAATTTTTCCTATGAGTGAAGATAAAGTAGTGTATGAAACTGCATATAACTTAGGTATTAAAACACTCGAGTCAACCTATTATCGCCTATAACCTATAAACAGACTCTCGTGTTTTAATACCCCTTCTTATATGACAGTTGCATAAACTACTATTAATTGACATAGCATATAAAGAGCAACAAACATATTTTCAAAACAATGCTGGTATGAAATGCTTCGCTATGGCTATGGCTCGTTGGGTATGTTTATGATTTTGAGGAGCGAACGCTCGCGCGCATAGCGTTACCCAATTACGTTTTGACACGAGAAGAAACTCACGTTTAATTAAACTATCAATTTTTAACTGTGTCATTTTGTTTGTATTTTTTCGTATTTCCGTCGTTTATGAACAGATTTCGAAAATTACATTTACATATTATTAGTATATACATTTTATTAGTATTGGACCTAGAACTCTGGAGATGCAGCAGGAAATTCCTCAATGTCAAACAGAAAATGTGAAATTTCGAGTATATGATTGAATATGACGTCGAATGTCTTTTGTTTGGAATTTAAGCCGTATATATTTGTTGCCGATTCTGCTGTTACAAAACTCTCTAAACTAGACTACCTTTTTAACAAAGACTAGATTTAATCCGACGGCACATAGAACAAAATTTCGAAATTCAAATGAAATAGTTTTAGGGACAGTCTAGTTTAGTGAGATGAGTTTCAGAATTAACGCCATTTTGTGAATTCAATAGCAAATCGAAGATTTGTTTTAAGGTGCTTCCTCGAGCGCGGCACTAAAGGCCACGGCAGGGGTTGCTCAAGTCGTGAGTCGAATACGGCGGCTGGGACTCGAGGTGGCTCTCCACAAATCCGAGGCTACGTGTTTTCACGGGCCACCTGCGGGAACCAGCATAACCGCAGGGAGCGTAAGCATCGGCATCAAGCCCAAGATGAAGTACCTTGGGCTCGTACTCGATAGCCGATGGGACTTCGGACCACATCTCCGAAGTCTGGTCCCGAAACTGAGGCGGGCTGCGGCCGCGCTATAGCGGCTGATGACCAACGTTGAGGGACCCAACGCCCCCACTAGGATACTGTACCTGGGGATCGTGCGAAGCATGGCCCTGTACGGGACCCCGTATGGGCGGAGACTGGCGGCGCGCAATGCGGCTGTTCTAAACAGCCCGTCAAAAGCGATGGCCGCAGAGTCATCAGAGGGCATCGCGGAATCTTCGTCGAGGTGGCATGTTTCCTAGCCGGGACCCCTCCATGGGCCCTGGAAGCGAGAGCCCTTGCGTCGTTGTACAAATATCGCAGGGAGACGCTGGAGCGGGGCCATAGGACGGAGCCCCGAGAAACCAGGGCTCAGCGGTCCCAGCTCCGCCGGGAACTCATGGAGACATGGAGGGTGTGACTTGAGCATCCAAGGTGGGGGGAATCCACCATTGCGGCGTGGCGGTGAGGCCGATCATGAAGGAGTGGTTGGAGAGGCACCACGGTGACCTCTCTTACCGGATGTGCCAGATATTTACCGGACACGGGTGCTTCGGTAAGTATCTATGGCGCATCCACCGGGAGACAACGCCGTAGTGCCAGCACTGCGAGGATCCTGGCGAAGACACGGCGCTCAACATGATGGTGGAGTGCCCTACATGGGCGAGTCAACGCCGGGATTCCGTTGCGGTCCTGGGAGTAGACGTTCTCTCGCTGGAGACCATAATGAGGGCCGTGGTCTCCGACGGGAGCAAGTGGCACGCCGCCACCTCTTTCTGCGAGCAGGTAATGCGCGCGAAAAAGACGGCGGAGAGGGAGCGGGAGAGAACCCTGCCACCCGAGTTCCGCACGCCGTCTACGCCCGGGACTACCGACCTCCATGATCGGGGCCTGAGGACGGCAGTTGGCTGGCTCGCCGTCCTTACAGAAGCAGGCCGTGGCAGAGGCGTGTCGTGTGTGTCCTACACACGCCTGCCAACTCACCACCAGGCGAGCCCGCGGTGGCGGCCAAAGTCCGCCGGTAACCTTGGAGGACACCGTGTGGTTTTAGTCGGTCCGATTCCGACACGCCCACCAGGGTGTCCCGTCGATGTATGGAATTTTTTTTTTTAGATACGGTTATGCAAGAGGTGTCAAAAGTTGCGATTTGACACACACATTACGATTATCATAAAATTTAATTAGATATCAATCATCTTGAGGCCTCTACCGGTCCTTGAAGTTATACAAATTCGTCATTTTCAGGGGTTCCTAACATAAACTATAAATCATACAAAACTAACGTTTAAATAGTTTTTATTAAATAAAAGGGAACAACAATGAGTGTGATGAGAGAGAAAAATGAATAGGTCATTTTATACTTTAAAAACGAAACTGGTTTTTGTGGCCAAAGCAAGGCATTTCGGCGCGAGATTTCAGTTTATTCCTAATAAATCCATCCCGCCCTGTGTTATCTGTTGCGCTTTGAGAAGCCTCTGTTACCAATTTTACACATCTTTCCACTGCCTGTGTGTGACAAGGGAAGTCTTCAATAAAGAGGCTTTGCTCTTTAGCCTTAATAAGTTCATCGTCGGAGACGTGTCGCAGGACCGGTGGAGCTGATATTTCACAGTCTTGCCAAAACATATCTATGTAATCTTGTGCTATGAAATTGATTTTCGGTGACTTAAATACTCTGAGACGACAAGCTTTTTTCTCTTCTATAGCTTTTAATATCCTGCGAGATGCAAGCTCTCGAATATGGTCCCTATCGTCGAATAACATGGCAATAAGCAAGTTTTCTGGATGCTCGAAAATAGCATTTCTTTCGATCACTGAATTAATAATACATCTTTGTCTATCAGGTAAAAATCGGGAGTACATAATCATTCTAAAAATATGCTTGGCTCCGTGTTTAAATGATGGATTTTTCTTAATGAGAAACCAAACGGGAGCGTAAACTTTGACCACGTAGTTCACAAGCAGTTCCAAATTATTTGAGGGCGTAAAAGTACTTACGTAAAGTCTGAGTATTCGATTGGCAGTAGTAAGCCATCTCGAATGTGCCATTTTTCCAGGTTGGCGGCTCGCTAACTCGGGGCAACAGGAACCAGCCATCACAGCATGGCACATTTCGTATAGATACTTTTGATCCGTGCTTAATTCCTTCACTATATTATTAGGTAATTCGAGCAAATTTCCAGTCACTGCACAGAAAGACACTAGAGGTTTACTTTCACAATCAGCTAGCTCTTTTCCAATAGGTCCTGAATATTCTTTTGGTCCAGATGTGCTTCCATCCAGAGACATAAACAAATGGCGCAGCGGTAATTCATTTACGTGAAGCATACAAATACACCATTGCAATGGTCTCTTCAAATAGTTTTCTAGGTATTGAATGACACCTCCTTTCCAACCTGTATTCGTAGCAGTACCATCGCACCCCACACAGATCACCGCTTCCAAGTTAAACCCTTGATTTTCTAATAAAGATATGACAGAAGTGACGATCGCTTTGGCAGTGCCACGACTTGGCGTCGTGTGTCCCAAATAAATCGATCCCGGTTCTGTGAGAACTGAAATATGCTCTTCCAAGACTTCTCTACGGTGGTACCGATTACCTATTTTCTCATTTACGAGTGTTTTATCCTTTCGTCCATCAAAGTAAATACTTTTAACTACAATAGCATCAATGTCTTGGATGGCCTTGGCCCGTGCTTTTGAAACAGCTCTATGAATTTTATTCTTTAATCCTACGTCAACTAAGACCGCCGAAGCGACCGCAGCCGCAGATCGCGTTGATAGTCCATACCGATCACATACCTTAGCTACCGTTGGCAGCACCAGAGTATTCCGAGCCAATGAACTAAACGAAGTCTCATTTACAAGCACATCAGTATTTTGAGGAAGCTCTGTTGCAGGAGACTGTGATCGCCGTGGTCGAGGCGGCAACTCGCGCACTGGAGCAGGATTGGTTTCTTGTGATGTACCTGGCAAACATGCATTCATCAGCTCCAAATTTTCTTGTTTTTGATGTTTCTTTAAAAGTCTTGCCGTTTCTTTTGTATCTATACCGCTTATGGCCATTTTTCTATCAGTTCTTTGGTCCAGTAAAAAGTACTCTTTCATTTATAGGAACTTTCTTAGGTTTTATGCAGGAACAAACATGAAACGAAGTGCACTTACAAGCAGCAATGTCGAAGAGCTTGTTCGACAATTCTAAAAAGCACTTTAGTCTGTTTTCGTAGCTATGTTGTTTTTTATTTTTGGGATATCTTATTGAGAGGTATTTATCAAAATATGATTTCAGCAATTGTGTAACACGTTCTTTGGAAACGATGGGAATCGAGGCTTTAGCCCAAATTACATTAAGTTTCTCAGAAACGATTGAAAAAACTTCAGTGTTGGAGGGATCTTTCCCATTCTTTTGTAGTTTTAGTTCGTTTTTTGTGGACAAAATAAATTTTATAACGTCGCTTATCACCGGTAACTGGCGATCGTCAAGTTCTTTATATGGTCCCAATATAGCACAAGTAGTCTCACTTCGTCTTGAACCCACTATTATCTACTAATTTATCACAAGAAAGTACGGAGTGTCACTGTTTCAGCACTGGAAATGAGACGAACTGCCTCACAATTGAAGTAGAGAATTTGAGTAAAGCAAGTCAAAACATGAATTTCGCGAGTTCGAGCGAAACCTACTCTTAACTGGAACAACTTGTCGTTACTTGGAAATCATAATTTATTATTCCACTATCATTGTGATTAGAAAATAAAATGAGAGTAATGTATAAAGAAAAAAAAAATTATATGCACTGAAGTGTTACTTGAGCGATTTTTCAAAAAATAAAACTGCCGGTAGCCCTCATGATATTTTTTTTTTTTTAATTATTTTTACGATAATTTACAAGTTATAACGCAACTTTTGAGGGGTCTTGTGTAGCGCAACCAGAAAAAAAAATAGTTTTCGGGACACCCTAACGCCCACCCCATCGTCGGCACCGATCGATGGGGTGAAACCCGTGGGGGTTACCACACGTAAAAAAAGTGCTCCCTCGCCGTGAGCATTCGTCTGTAATGTAATGTTACAGATTCGAACATTCGATACATCAGTGACGTAGTAATGAGTGGCGAATGAATTGGATAGTGGAGTGGAGGGAAATTTAGTGGAGTGGATAGTAGCGGAGTAGCGCGGAACTGAATGGAGCGGAGCGGAGCTGAGTGGATCGAAGCGGAGCTGAATTGAGTGGAGCGGAGTGGAGTGGAGCGAAGTGGAATGTAGAGTAGAGTGGAGTGGAGAGTGAAGTGGATAGTGGAATGGAGTGGAGTGAAAAGAAGTGGAAAGTGGAATGGAGTGGAGTGGAGAGTGATGTGGAGAGAAGAGTGAAGTGGAGTTAGCAAAACAGCGCAATAAACACAGCGCGGTAAGATTAGGTTAGAAGTTATTAGGCACGAACAAAATAGGAGCTCTGCGATGCGGGGCACCGTCTACATCATCCACTAACTAACAGGACTTCAAAAGAATAGTCTTACGAGTTTGTTTATCTTTAGAATGAAATCTGTAATTTACCTACCTAACCTTTTTTTTTAACTTATTAATTTTATTGAAATAAACTATTTTTAACGGATTCTATCGCGATTTATTTGATGTTATTTTATTATTTACATTAAACCCTTAGTTTAGTTTATTAATTTTAATTTTGTTAACGTTTATTTTATTAGGTTTTATTAGACGATCATAGCAAACGTGTGGCGAGAGATAGCTCTAAGGCTAATTCCTGTAACAAAGACACAAAAGAGACTAGGATTTTTGGTTACATCTGCCAACCTAGTTGGGATAGTGACTATCTGAGTATTCAGCGAGTCAATATGAAAATCAATCGAAGAAGAAATAAGCAATAATACTAGGACGGTTGCCAGCTTGGCAATCAACCCAAACTTAAGCGTAGCGAGATTAGCCTATCCAACAATAGGTCAACGTGACCGGTCGAGTTTTTCCATTGATTTGGTTTTTCGGTGATTATTCCTCGATGGTAAGACCTATCTGGACATTCGACCCCTTACGACACTCAGTAATGTCTACTTGATCACCGTGGCAAATTTGGTCGAGATCGGTCAAACGGTCTCGGAGGAGTATTTTTTGTTTTTTTGTTTGAAATGCAACTTTCAAACCAAAGACGCTTCGCTAGCCTTCGGCTGGCTACGCATAATGAATAGACGAAAATTGTATTTCAATATTTCTTAGTGATAGCATTGATCTAACTTGACTTCTGCTGTAAGTAACGTTTATAGAAAATCGTGGGAGTCGTCATTTTCTTTTATATTATATATTCTTATATGAGGAAAAATACACAATATTTTGCTGTAAGTATAGCTTTTCCTCATAGCTAGTTATGTTTTGGAGAAAGCAAACTATGTACATGAAAACAACTATGTACATGCAAACATAATTTCACTCATTATTCCTCGCCGGTGGGGTAGGCAGAAACAATTTTTTTTCATCTTACTGTTAATTAAGCGTAGCGAGCCGAAGGCGAGCGAAGCGTCTTTGGTTTCAAAGTTGCATTTCAAACAAATGATACTCCTCCGAGACCGTTTGACCGATCTCGACCAAATTTGCCACGGTGATCAAGTAGACATTACTGAGTGTCGTAAGGGGTTGAATGTCCAGATCGGTCTTACCATCGAGGAATAATCACCGAAAAACCATATTAATGGAAAAAGTCGACCGGTCACGTTGACCTATTGTTCGATAGGCAAATCTCGCTACGCTTAAGTTTGGGTTGATTGCCAAGCTGGCAACCGTCCTAGTTAATCTCATTTCACACATACTTCACTGTGATTTCCTCTTCTATGTTAATTCTACTGTAATGAGGTTTAACTCAAACCCATCTTCTGTAACTATATAGTAAACCAGGGGTTAACATACCATTATAAAAGTCCACTAAATGTTCGCTATAAAGATTTTAAAAGACATTTGAGTGGTTCATAAAAATATTTACCAAGGCTAAGTAAATCAAGAATGGGTAGGTATAACCTGACTTTGTAGGTTAAAAAACCAGATATTGTTCTGAAACTTATATAGCTCATTTGTTTTTTTCAGATGCTGTTGCGGCTGTTTCGTTCCGTACTGCATGAAATCCTGCAAGACTGCCAACCACTACTGCCCTCAATGCAAGGCTTTTATCGGTTCCTACACGCCATCTTGATTTATAGTAGTTGTACTCAATGTATATACGTATAGGTACTATAATTTTATTGCCTGAAAGGCCTGTTACAGAATTTGTAAGTAAGAGACATCCTTATTGATAGCTACAAACGTAATTACTCAAATGATTAGGAGAATATGGATAGGTTTACTTGATGATTTTAGGACAGGTCTTTTTGAAATATTTTAAGGGTTATAAAATGGCTACGAGTGATTTATCAACATCTGTAATTTCTCAAAATGCGTGTTTATCATCATCATTCTCCTAATGAGTGACTCGGTTGCATCCGGAGCTTCCACCTCGGAACCCGGGGTCTGCGTTCCTCCTTTTTCTATTCCACTTCGAACGATCGTCTGCATCCCTGATAGAGAGCCTATTGAGACGCATGTGATCTCTTGCAACGACAAGCCAGCATTTTTGAGTCTTCCCCGTCTAATGCACTTCAACATTTTGTGGTTATAGAGAGACTTTTCGTGTCTTATGACTAGTTTATAAATAATTATAGTCACAGGCATAGTTTGACATTTGATTAACCGTTTTATTAATGATTTTCTCCGCCATATAAATCATCGTGATGGAATACTGTACGACTTTTTTAGATTCCAACTTGTTATAGCCACCTTACTATTTTCCTGGGGGTTCCACAAGACTAATAAGTTAGTTCTTTTTAGTACTTAGTCCTTTAGTGATATTGGTAGTTTAATTTGTAAAAGTATGTATACTGGTATGTATTCTCAATCAAGAGAAAAACAGTTTTTTCTCTTTTTACATGTAGTTAGTTTGGATAAATAAATATGTTCATTGGCATCACTTATAGTCATTTTATAACTACAACTATGTCACAACAACTGAAATCTGATATACTTATAAATTATAATTGATATAATTACCTGATATACCTACCTATTAAGAGCTTAGTTTTAAGTAAAGATATAAATCTCATAATAACTATAGGTACAATAATATCGAACATTCGAACTATTATATCATATTTATGAACGAATGTATTCGCTCGAATTTTAAAAACGATCTAACTTAACCCCGAAATTCTCAATGATGAATTCCGAAATATATTAGTTACCTTTTTTTTGTGCGGATATCCCCTCGGATAACCCTCCCCCCCCCCCCCCGCCGGCCAGCGGGGGCAGTTATGTCGGGGTTGAAGCCAGAATTAATTTTAAACGAATTCAAAAAAGGATGTTCGTATTTTGCCGTGATATTTTTCTTTGTCCGATTTTATACTTTATTATAAATTTGGTGAGACCTTATCCTTCAGAATACCATTAACGTCGTGTGGCTGCTCTTTTCCTTTTTTCAAATAGGTTTTTGAAATTGTACTTGGTAATAAATTTAGACTTAACTTTTTCATCAGCTGCGTAATACTGAACGGTTACGTTCGTGAGCGACGTGCTCAGTTCGCAGCTAGTATACGTTACACTGTGTACTGAAATACCATATACGAACGGCTTATTGCTCGCATGTTTCCCCCTAAGGGGAGTATTTTAAAAACCATTTCTGCGCAGTTAGAGTAGGTACATTGTCAAGACGTTTGCCGATCATAATACTGACTGTACGAATGCTCCCTTTGCAACATGTTACATTATGCCGTGTACATTGCTTCTTTTCATTTCATTAATTATTTTTGATTTTACCTCTCATTTTTTATGCCTGTGCTTGTGTAATACATTTTTATAATGCTTAAATTAACTAAATACTGGGTAGGTATAGCACAGAAAATTTACTCACAATTTGAACAAACTGTACTAATGAACAATAAGCAGGCGCTACACGTTTATAGCTATGCAAAATCCTAGGACCGGCAGCTATGACCGGATTCCTATTCCTAAGAACCCAAATAACTACAAAAACTACACATTTTTAAATGAAGCATTTCTTTTACGACCTCAACTTTTCATTTTATTTGTTAAAAACCATTTTTGGTAAATTTTGACGATTTTTCACTAATAAAAAAATGAATCCAGTGAAAAAAACGTGCTTTTAGTGAATTCTGAAAGTCCATAACGTTCTAATAATATGAAGAGTTGAAACTTGGTTATGTTGTAGCTTTCGTGAACCTTAAAGTTTCCTGTAAGTTTTAATAAAATCGATTCATAAGTTTCTCGTAACGCAGGTAAAAGTTAAAAAAATACTTTTGTAAAATGGCCAAAAAAAAGTTAGGAATGACCTACGATGCTTTTTGAAATGGTTTCATATTTGTGAAGTGATTATCTAAAACTTGGTATATTGTCGTTCCGTAGACCAATCGCAAGTATTGAAAAAGTTAAAATTAAAATACACGGAAAGGGACCATCACTCCTGGCGGCAAGATATGTTTTGTAGTTATTTGGGATCTCAGTTGCCGGTCCTCGGATTTTGCATAGTCAAAAACCTGTAGCGCCCCGTCTATAAGATAAGCCCCAAGAATCCTTCCACATAAGCTTTAATTGTTATAATAACGTTTTTTCAACGATAGTCAATGAGTATTTACAGTTACACTGAAAACAAAGTCAGTGTTTTGCGTATAATCTATATTTCTTGCAGTCGGAAATTTTTTTTTAGGTTTTAATCATGATCGCCAAAAGGGGCTTCACCAAGATTTTTGGGGCACAAGTCAACCTCACCTGTCAGAAGGAGCAGCTGCTGAACAAAGGATGAGGCTCTTACGAAGGTGCCCTCTCTGAGGTTAGCAGGTCAGATGGCAATCGCAATCAAAATTAGTTAATTCTTGGAGCATGCAACCCCTGTGCTCCAAGATGAAAGTCTCGGATGCAAGGGCACAACGCAAAGATGATGAGGATGAATCATGATCGCTGAAAGTAGCAATTAGTTTTATTTAGCAGAATACGATTTACCATTATTTTACACTGTGCAGTTATAGATGCTAATTTATTTATTTGGCAATTAAAATTATTTTCGAGGACAGTTTTTATTTATCCGCAGTCTTTCTAATCCAAAAATGTATCGAATTTATAATTAACGTAAACTACGAATTGCTAAAGTATTATTTAAAAGACAAATATTTGTTTCTTTATAGTTTTTTATCAAACAAATATTTATGTCTTCAATATAATAATATAAATAATTAGAAATTTAATACTTAACTTATATTTTTAACTTATTATATAGTTAAAAATATAGTTAAATTATATTTCGTATATAATTTGTGTTATAAAGCTACTATAAAAGGTTTCGTGGATAATGTATGTTATATTGTAATGTATATAAAATTCTGTGATAAGTATACTTTTTCAGGGGTATTTTATACAAATTCTATATAAAAAAAAAGGTAAAAACTAATTCGTAATTTATTTCACTGTTTCCTGATGTCGACTATTCATTATCATAGTACAACGTATAGTCAGCGTCAAAGTAGATGATAATTTTCAGAATTTAAAAACTCTTTAATAAAGTAATTATATTTCTGGATAAAATTCTGCTTAACTATCTCTGCTTTTTTAATTGAACTTAATTAAAATATTATTAATAATTTGCATTAAAAAAAATATTTTGAAATCTGCGCAACTCTCTTCATTTGGCAAGCGGTATGCCGTATGGAAGCTACCGTCCTAAGAGGCCATAAAATATCTAGAAATCATCATAATTCATTAAACATAAACACTTTATGATAAAATATTTATCATGATTATAAATTGTTCCTTCACTGACAACTCGTAACTATCGTTTATCCTTGGGAAAGGCTTTAGCTCTATAATGTGTTCTAATAGTTGTAGGTATATTGTATATCATCTCTTTTGGCTTCTATACATCCAAAGGTTGCCTGGAAGAGATCGCTGTTAGCGATAAGGCCGCCCATTGTACATTCAGTTTAAGTTGAATGTAATTTATATAGTACTACTTTTATGGTGTACAGTAAATAATATTTTATCTTTATAATGGTTGGTGTAGACGCATTTGGAATACATAGTAATATGAATTCTTTCGGAAAAATTACTACAATAAATGATGAATTTGAATCTTTGACCCAACATTTTGTTGTGCAGACAGAGATTAGTAATTCCATTCTCCAAACTGATATCTTATCGGCCCTGATCGCAGATACAAAAACGTACCGTTAGCAAAACGCGTACGGTAGGTAATATTGTTTTGGTTCGGGCCTTACGTCGTATCATGGTGATGAATCATTGTCATTTTAATGATTAATTATTATGTATAAATAAATATTTTATTTATTACTCATAATGTCTATCATTGTGCTTAGGTGGGAACTCATTTACATTGATAGCTATCCATCCCTTCATCCCAATCAGCTTTAGTATATTTAATACGAGGAATGCTGTATAAAATGGGTGTATCGAGCTCCACCAAGACCCGAGTTTGTAAAAACTGTACAGAAAAAATAACCGGCAAAAATACGATCTTTTTTTTCTATGCGGCAACATTTCGACTAAAATTGAATCTGAGAATCTTGTTATTTTGCTCAGATGAGGTACCATTTTATGAATATTAGAGGAATTAATTGGGATCTGCTACAAATTCTTAAAGTTATTCATTTTTAGCGGAAGGGCTCAATTTGGCCTTTTTTAGTTTGTAATGTGTACAGAAAAAATAAAAATACGATCGTTACTTTTTCCGTGCGGTAACATTTCGACAAAATGTGAATCTGAGAATATTGCAATTCTGCTCAGATGAGTGACCATTTTACGAATATTTGAGGAATCGATTGGAATCTGCTGAACATTCTTAGTTATTCGCTGGGAGCGGAATCGCTCAATGTGACCTTTTCAGACCCGCTGCTGATTGAAGGACAAGGCTCTGGCGCAGGCTTTCCTCTCGTCGAAAGTACACCAGGCTTCGAGTAGAAAGCCAGGGTTGCAACCGGTAGCAAGCTAAGATGATAAGTTTTTTCAATACGAGTGCCGCACACTGAACTCTTCAAGAGAAAGCAATCTTCCGTTAAAAATAAAACCATAATTTCTGATTATTCTATAATATAATTAGTTTATTATTAACAGTACAAATATATGTAAAAAGAAGTTAGTAGAGTAGCTAGATACGAGCTCAGTTTTTCTTTTTAATTCACTTTTCCTAGTTTCAATACCTATTAGATAAGTAGGAATCTAAGCTATGCGATATAATTAGACTCAAATATTTGCAAAAACATTATTAACTTATAATGAGAATGCTGTACCATAGGAATACTTAGGTATCAACCTATAATAATAATATTCTAGGACGTTCTATACAGCACTATCTAGGTTCAGGATAAACAGATAAGGCAAAAACGCGTTAGACGTGCCCGCTGCAAAAGCATATTAAAGAGGCGCGGAAACGTTTCTTACATTTAGCTATGCTTCGCAGGCGCTCGGGTGTCACGTGTTCAAAGTAAAAAGCCCTTCGCGTAGCCCTTTCGGCAGCATCTTAACCGCGCCTCGACTTTTTTTTTAGTCTTTTGTATGTTTTAGAATAGGGCCTCAAAAGCGTCGTGACCGTGTCTCGCCCTTGCCCCGACTTGTGTTTGGTTTGTCTTGGGGCTTCTATACATTTTGCATGAAACTCACTGAAGAGACGCTGCGTACGTGACGTGTCTTCGGGACGTCATTGCCTTACGTCTTAACAGTATGTCCCGCCCGCCCCATAAACTCAATGTAAGCATAAAGCCCGTTACACACGTAGGTATAATATAGGTATATTAATATGCCGTGCTATAATATATATCATAGTAAGCTACCACACACGGAGACGATGCTTTAATATATATTTTGCCTTCATTTCTTTGATGATCTTATTATAATTAATTTTTTTTCGAATTTAATCTGTATCGTGAACTACCCTCAAAAAAATTCGCTCAATATTTTAGGAGTTCAAAATCATCATGAAGCGGAGCGGGAGCATCAGGCAGGAAAGGGACACGTTGGAACATGCTGTATATTCAAAATATGTTGTAATATGTCTTGCTATACCATAATATGCAATAATATATATTACTATGCGATAATATACATTACGGTATAAGTTAGTGACGTCATAGAAATATATATATTATAGCTGCGTGTGCGGTCACTTGAAAATTTGTATTGAAAAGATATATTAATGTGCCTTGCTATGAGTCATATTAATATAAATATAGCTGCGTCTGTGACGGGCTTAACTTACTAGCTTGTAATATAGGTTCTGTATATAGATAGGTACATATTGACACCCTAATATGCAAGTATCGTAAGTCCCATACCATGGAAGAGATAAACGAATGGTGTCGATCATCCAGCCTAATACATATACCTACACATAATTGTGGCATACAAATATTCGCAATGAGCGGGAATTGAACCCGCTACCTCTGATGTAGGGATCGATAACTCGCTGCAAAACGCTACGCCACAGAGCTATGAAATAGATATTCTACAACATACGATAACACCTATGTGCATTGATTATATTACAATACGTATTCAAATTAATGGTCACTGATGTCAATACTGGATAACTATTCCATCTTTAATTTATTTTAGTATTTTTGAAGACCAAATGGCTTACTAGACCCGTTTAGAGCAGACTTCAAAAATACATTATCTTCTCTTTTATTATTTTCTTAAACATTAATATGAAAATAGTTGAATGCACAATTGAACTTATTCTCAAAACACAGTTGATCTCGAATACATGCCCAAATACCGACGGCAATTGGGACAGTAATGTTCTACGTTCCTCCACCTCTTGGTGAAGTAAGGGATTAAACAGCAGCACAGCCACCTGCAAATAATAAAACGAAAAATGAAATAACTTAACTTCTACCTTACCAAGTAATTAAAAACCGGCCAATTACGAGTTGGATTAGCGCACGAAGGGTTCCGTACCATTATCTATAACGAAGGCAAAGAAATCACGTTTTTTGTATGATAAATGTTTTATCTTTCTTTTTTATATATAAAAATGAATTGCTGTTCGTTAGTCTCGCTAAAACTCGAGAACGGCTGGACCGATTTGGCTCATTTTGGTCTTGAATTATTTATGGAGGTCCAGAGAAGGTTTAAAAGGTGAATAAATATGGAAGTTGTTATCGATTGAGGCAGTACGAAGTCTGCCGGGTCAGCTAGTTAAATATGTTTATTATATATTGTAGTTTATGGTAAATATTTGTTTTATTTTAATTTGATTATTTATTTTAAACTTAATAATAACAAAATATTCTCTGAATATTACACGCGTCTACCTGTTGCCGTTATCACTATCGAACAGCAAGCAAAAAAAATATCACATTTGTTGTATGGGAGCCCCCTAAAATATTTTATTTATTCTGTTTTTTAGTATTTGTTGTTATTCGGCAACAGTGTGAAACATTCAACTGTCTAACTATCACGGTGCATGAGGTACAGCCTGGTGACAGACGGACAGACAGACAGACGGACGGACAGCGGAGTCTTATTAATGGGGTCGCGTTTACCCTTTGGGAACGGAACCCTTAAAATGGTTCTTGCAGATATTCTTTACAATTAAGTACCTCCCTTACGTTAGTTCAGTTACCAAACAAAGAAATTTTTTTATGACTAGTTCAAAATTATAAGCGGAGAAATAAGACTCCAATGACGTGATGGCAGATAAATAAAATAAAAGTTGAAAACATTTTCGAAAAGATTTAGACGGTAGGGAAAAGAAGCCAACTCCAACACCTCTAATACATGTGGCACAATAGCTTATGTGTGGAAATAATTTTACTCAAGGAATTGGGACTTCAGGAAATTGAAGTCAAAAAAGAAAGAAAAAAGTACCTTTTTATTTTTCGTGCGGAAATCCCTTCTTCGTGCGGAAATCTAGACTTTCTTCCTGGCTGGCCTCCAGTAACAATACAATAAATCTATTGGAATCTAATTCAAGATAATATAATTATGCAAGATAAAGCACTTCCCGAATAGCATAAACTTTCACAGATGACATGGTTCCTCAGAGTTGAACCTCATTTCGAAAGTTAGAAAAAGAGAACGTAGTTACACTAGTTACCTTTTTTTTTTTTTTTTTTTTTTTCGTGCGGAAATCCCTTCGGATACCCCCCCGCGTGCCAGCGGGGGCGGTTATGTCGGGCTTGAACCGACTAAAACCGCACGCCGTCTCGGGTCTACAGACGCCGGGGTGTAAGGTTGTCCATAGAGCATATCCCTCGCACCCCGACCAAGAAAAAAGTACCATTTTGTTTTTTGTTTTTTTTATCGTGCGGAAATCCCTTCGGATACCCCCCCGCCGGCCAGCGGGGGCGGTTATGTCGGGCTTGCACCGACTAAAACCGCACGCCGTCTCGGGTCTTCAGACGCCGGGGTGTAAGGTTACCCATAGAGCATATCCCTCGCACCCCGGCTGACCCTGGGCCATCTCACCACTAACAGCATCGCTCATCCTGTCTCCTCTGAAAGCAGAGGAGTACGGAGAGCGATGTGTTCCCGCCACGTTGGGTATTGGCCGACGATCAATGCCAACCCTATGAAGGGGTGAAGGGGAAGCCATTGACCGCCGCCCAGGGTGTACCGGCCGCTCCGATTCCGTTCCCCCCGGACTGCAGCGGGATCGGAATCGGAGCGACACTCGAGGAGGTTACCCAACACACACCCCAAGAAAAAAGTACCTATAGTAGAAGAGGATATATCGTAACTCCAGTAACAATACAATAAATCTATTGGAATCTAATTCAAGATAATATAATTATGCAAGATAAAGCACTTCCCGAATAGCATAAACTTTCACAGATGACATGGTTCCTCAGAGTTGAACCTCATTTCGAAAGTTAGAAAAAGAGAACGTAGTTACACTAGTTACCTTTTTTTTTTTTTTTTTTTTTTCGTGCGGAAATCCCTTCGGATACCCCCCCGCGTGCCAGCGGGGGCGGTTATGTCGGGCTTGAACCGACTAAAACCGCACGCCGTCTCGGGTCTACAGACGCCGGGGTGTAAGGTTGCCCATAGAGCATATCCCTCGCACCCCGACTGACCCTGGGCCATCTCCGGTTTCCAGATGGCCCCCTCGGGTTTGGGAACCACGGTGTCCCCGTCTTGCCCCGGTTTGGGGGAGGGGCGCTAGTCGCCCCACCGTCCCGGCCTGCTTCTGCTGGGGTGACAGGTGGCCTCACCCGCCACCCCCAGGCCTGCGCTCATGGAGGACGGAGGTCGTTAAGCGACCTCCGGCGCCTGAGTTGCCTGCGACGCGCGGCGAGCAAGTTGCGGGCTCGGCGGACCGGGAGAGTTCTAAGTCTCTCCCGGGCGCGCTCCGCCACCTCCTTCGCGAGCATTACATGCTCGCAGAAGGAGGCGGCGGCGGCCCACGCGCTCGCGCTCCGCACCATTGCCGCAATCATGCTGCCGAGCGAGAGGACTCCCACCCCGATGGCTGCCACGAGGTCACGCCTCGGCGCCTCCCACGCCGGGCAGTCCGCCAGCGTGTGCAGCCCTGAGTCCTCGCTCGCGTCGCAGTGATGACACTCAGGCGTTGGCTCCTTCCTGATCCGATGCAGGTGGTCCCCGAAGCACCCCTTCCCTGAGATCACCTGCGTCAGTCGGTAGGAGAGGCTTCCGTGTCGCCTCTCCAGCCAATCCTCCATGATGGGCCTTACCGCCGCTATTGCGGCGTGCCCTGCGCTTGGTTGCCCAAGTCGTTCCTTCCACTCCACCACGATGGCCTGGCGGAGCTGGGACTGCACGGCCTCGATTTCTCGAGGCTCGGGGTTCCATCCCTGCTCCCGCGCCTCCTTTCGCCACTGGTACAGTTGCGAAAGGGCTCTCGCTTCCAGGTCCCATGGCGGAGTTCCGGCAAGGAGACTCGCCGCCTCGAAGGAGATCGTGCGGTACCCTCGGATGACCCTGATGGCCAGAACCCGCTGCGGAGCGCGCAGCATCCGCACAGTTCTGGTCCTCAGGGCCTCCGCCCATATTGGGCACCCATACAGGGCCATGGACCGCACGATCCCCGCATAGAGTCTCCTGCAGGAGTCATCGGGCCCCCTCATGTTGGGCAACAGCCGAGCCAGAGCGAGAGCTGTGCCCTTCAATTTAGGGGCCAGACTTCGGATGTGCTCTCCGAAGTCCCATCGGCCGTCGAGCACGAGCCCCAAATATTTCATTTGGGGCTTGATGCCGATGCGATTTCCTCCCACGATAAGACTGGATCCCTCGGGTGGCTTGCTCCGAGGCCCATGGAAGAACAGGGCCTCGGTTTTATGCAGGGCCACCTCGAGACCCAGCCGCCGGATCCGCCTAACGACTTGGGCAACCGCGGTCGTGGCCTTTCGGGTCGCTTCGCGGTACGTCGCCCCGCACGCCGTCACGAGCGTGTCGTCCGCGTAGCACGTGACGGCGGCACCGCCTACGAGCTCACCGCGAAGCACCCAGTCGTATCCGATGTTCCACAGGAGCGGCCCCAGGACCGATCCCTGTGGAACACCGCACGACATTTCACGCCGACCGAGACCGGTCACGGTTGGGTAGATGACGGCTCTCTCCGTCAAATACGCCCCGACTATGCGGCGGAGGTAGAGAGGCACTTCGTGATACACGAGCGCCTCCCTAATGCAACTCCAGGGCAAGGTGTTGAACGCGTTGGCGATGTCCAGGGACACCGCCAACATCACCTCTCCCCGGGCTACTGCATCCTCCGCCAGAGCCCTCACGCGCATGATGGCATCCACGGTGGAGCGCCTCTGGCGGAAGCCATATTGGCCATCCGCCAGGTCCGGCCCCACTCTTGAGAGGTGCTCGACGAGGCGCTTCGCAATTACTCTTTCAAAGAGCTTGCACACCTCGTCGAGCATCACTATGGGCCGGTAGGCGGACGGCGAGTCCGCCGGGCGCCCCTCCTTTCGGATGAGGACCAGTTTCCCCGTCTTCCACAATTTCGGAAACTGGCCCCGCAGTTACACTAGTTACCTAATAACAGGCTGACCTTAGGCACAATAACGAGCGACTTAATTAGTACGCAAGCATTAACGTTATTAACTAAAACGTGTTAATTGAATTTGAGTTTGTTTAAATTTGTTTCAGACGGGGTGCACACTTCAGCTTAACACAACATACCTTTTAACTTCATTATACTAGTCACTATATACACTGTTAGTTTCATTTCATATAATTTATTACGGCCTTTGTGGCGTAGCGGAGTGCATTCGACTGCTACGACAGGGGGCGCGGGTTCGATCCCCGTTCAGTGCAAATATCTGGTCTGGTTCGGGTCTGCTGTTTCTATGTATAATATGTATGTTTTCACAAAAAAAATGTATTAGTAAGTTTATGCGCATTCCATAACACAACCTAGTTAAACTATGCTTAGGTAACTACTTTGGGTCAGGGCACGCCGCAATAGCGGCGATAAGGCCATCATGGAGGATTGGCTAGAGAGGCGACACGGAAGCCTCTCGTACCGACTGACGCAGGTGATCTCCGGGAATGGGTGCTTCGGGGACCACCTGCATCGGATCAGGAAGGAGCCAACGCCAGAGTGTCATCACTGTGACGCGAGCGAGGACTCAGGGCTGCACACGCTGGCGGACTGCCCGGCGTGGGAGGTGCCGAGGCGTGACCTCGTGGCAGCCATCGGGGTGGGAGTCCTCTCGCTCGGCAGCATGATTGCGGCAATGGTGCGGAGCGCGAGCGCGTGGGCCGCCGCCACCTCCTTCTGCGAGCATGTGATGCTCGCGAAGGAGATGGCGGAGCGCGCCCGGGAGAGGTTCAGAACTCTCCCGGCCCGCCGAGCCCGCAACATGCTCGCCGCGCGTCGCAGACGACTCAGGCGCCGGAGGTCGCTTAACGACCTCCGTCCTCCATGAGCGCAGGCCTGGGGGTGGCAGGTGAGGCCACCTGTTACCCCAGCAGAAGCAGGCCGGGACGGTGGGGCAAACCGGGGCAAGACGGGGACACCGTGGTTCCCAAACCCGAGGTGGCCATCTCGAAACCAGAGATGGCCCAGGGTCAGTCGGGGTGCGAGGGATATGCTCTATGGGCAACCTTACACCCCGGCGTCTGCAGACCCGAGACGGCGTGCGGTTTTAGTCGGTGCAAGCCCGACATAACCGCCCCCGCTGGCCGGCGGGGGGGTATCCGAAGGGATTTCCGCACGAAAAAAAAAAAAATCTCCGGGAATGGGTGCTTCGGGGACCACCTGCATCGGATCAGGAAGAAGCCAACGCCAGAGTGTCATCACTGTGACGCGAGCGAGGACTCAGGGCTGCACACGCTGGCGGACTGCCTGGCGTGGGAGGTGCCGAGGCGTGACCTCGTGGCAGCCATCGGGGTGGGAGTCCTCTCGCTCGGCAGCATGATTGCGGCAATGGTGCGGAGCGCGAGCGCGTGGGCCGCCGCCACCTCCTTCTGCGAGCATGTGATGCTCGCGAAGGAGATGGCGGAGCGCGCCCGGGAGAGGTTCAGAACTCTCCCGGCCCGCCGAGCCCGCAACATGCTCGCCGCGCGTCGCAGACGACTCAGGCGCCGGAGGTCGCTTAACGACCTCCGTCCTCCATGAGCGCAGGCCTGGGGGTGGCAGGTGAGGCCGCCTGTCACCCCAGCAGAAGCAGGCCGGGACGGTGGGGCAAACCGGGGCAAGACGGGGACACCGTGGTTCCCAAACCCGAGGTGGCCATCTCGAAACCGGATATGGCCCAGGGTCAGTCGGGGTGCGAGGGATATGCTCTATGGGCAACCTTACACCCCGGCGTCTGCAGACCCGAGACGGCGTGCGGTTTTAGTCGGTGCAAACCCGACATAACCGCCCCCGCTGGCCGGCGGGGGGGTATCCGAAGGGATTTCCGCACGAAAAAAAAAAAAAGGTACTTTGAGTCTGGGGTGCTTGGTTGGGGACCTCCACGCGGTGCACCCTGGGCAACGGAGACGGCAGCGCCTCTCTCCTAGGGCGGGGGAGACGCTGCCGCCTACGGCTAACTCCGACCGAGGCGAGGACGGCCCTGTTGAGGGCTGTTCGGAAGTTTTCCACGTGTCCCTCTGATTAGCAGATGGCACAGTGGAGAGCAAGTAAGAGGGCCATCTCGAAACCGGAGATGGCCCAGGGTCAGTCGGGGTGCGAGGGATATGCTCTATAGGTAACCTTACACCCCAGCATCTTAAGACCCTAGACGGCGTGAGGTTTTAGTCGGTTCAAGCCCGACATAACCGCCCCAGCTGAACGGCGGGGGGGTATCCGAAGGGATTTCCGCACGAAAAAAAAAAAGGTACTTTGGGTCTAGAAAGCGCTGTGTAAAATGTCGTAAAAAAATTATTTATTTATGTCTAATGGGTCGGCCTTCATTGACTATTTATATTTTTACAATTAAAGCTATTCAATGTAAACTTATCATTTTTGTCTAAAATATTTACATGTAGATCTTGTTTGACCCGGCTTTGGATTTGGCACGTCGCGAAAGAAGAGTGAATGTTCGGAAATGTACACAGGAATACTTTGGTTTTTTTAGGTTACATAGGTTGGGTGCACTGTATCATCTCATCATCACAGCTTTGTCCCGATTGCATCCAAAGTTTATGCTTTGGACCCTAGGATTCGCTCTCCTCGAAGCGGGTCCGGGGCAGACCTGGTCCCGTGAGGCGCGGAGGCGACTCAGACGTCGGAGGTCGTATAAGGACCTCCGTCCTCCATGAGTCTGGGTCAGTCGGGATGCGAGGGAAATGCCTTATGGTCTACCTTACACCCTTTCATCTGAAGACCCGAGACGGCGTGCGGTTTTCTTCGGTTCGAGTCCGACAAAATGTCCCCCGCTGGGGGTATCCGAGGGGATTTCCGCACAGAATAAAACAGGGTTCGCTCTCCTGCTCTTTCTATTGATTTGGTTTATCTTGGCTTTTGCGGTAGCGACTGCTCTCTGACCCCCCAAACTTTAAAGGAAAGCCTGCGCCTGAGCCTCGTCCATTAATCAGCAGGTGTACCAGCTAGCAGGAGAGGTTGACTCAGGCGCCGATGATTTGGTGGGGCCCCTATACACGCCATTTCGGTTCGTTGGACTGTACATAGGTACTGGAATAGGCTGATTGTTTAATATACTCACCAAAACAAAATACCGAGAATTAGTGCCACAGTATGCGTAATAGTAGTATTCGTGTAATGAGCTTTAGTCATGACGTCTTCCTGGCAGTAAGGGCACCGCATGCCGATCGGCTCTGATCCGACCTTAAGAAGGTCCATCTCGATACACACTGCATTCTCAGTACTTTGTCCTATCTGGTGGTAAACAGGAGATTCCACTGAAATAGAAATAATAAAAACATATTTATAGTTCGTTCATTGAAGTACTGCAGTAAGCAGGTTACTGAAATAACCATGCACAATATCTATTACTCTTACCGGACGTCACGCCTGTGGAGAGCATTGAGGGGAGAGAGCACAACATCATTGATTACTATAATGAAAACATAAAATGTCTCTTTATGTAGGTAAAGGTACGTTACCTACACGTGAATTTATGTCACCAGTCACAATATATTAGGTCAGTAAGTACCTACCTATTCAAATCTTAGATAAACAATATTTTTTCGCTCTTATCCACATGGCAAATTTGAGATTTCTTTGTACAAATAATGCATACTATCTAAACCTTTAATCATAAATAAGTACAACTAGGTATAGTAGAATATACACAGATGAAATAAAACTTTAACAAAGAAATGGCTCACTTGTTTACAAAATCCGCTGGACACGATCCGATAATGTTGAAGTGTCACTGAGTATAACTGATAAGTTAAGTATCACTTTTATAAATTAAGCTAATCAAACAGAAATTATATCATTAAAGAGAACAACAGATACATTTTATTTCGTTCTAATATTGGAGAAGTTCTTAATTTGAATAAACTAGTTACTGGCAGCAGTACCTGCTTAGGTATGTTGGTATGATAACAATAAAATGTCGATATCTATTAGTTATCTTTTAGATAATGTATGAAATGAGCCAAACATAATACTAATAAGAGCGCCTAAGTATACCTGCTAGTCAGATCTGCTTTTTTTTTCTATACGATGCAATACGATACAACAGTCGCTGTAGATACTTAGGTACTTTAATTAGTCCTATACTGCTTGTACGAAACGCTTATAGAACCAATAAACAAAAAAATCAGACTGATTTAAATAGCCGTTGGCAAATAAATTGGCAGAGTGGCTGAAGACAACGTTCAACAGTACCTACAGCTAGACGGAACTCAGCCTCACCTGGAAGGTAGCAGGAGATTTCACCGATCAATATCTTCTTCTTCTTCATCCGAGCGCCAATCTCGGTTGCAGCTATTCACCTTTCCACAATTTGGTTTAATTTGGCTTTTAAGTTTTGAGCCTGCCTTCTGAATTTCAAACCCAGAGAGCAAGTGCACCAGAACCTCGTCAGTCTCACCTAATCTATCCGTACATGTGGGTAGGATGTCCACAAGCTCGCTTCGCTGGCTCCCGGTGGATTAGAGTCAGCACTTACCTATGTTTATCATCATCATAACAACGTTGAGGCCCGATCGCATTTGAGGCCTGCACCTAGGAGCCTGTGAGCCGCCTTCATACCTGTGATTATATTTTATTTGGCTTTTCCGAGGACACCCCTCAACCCCGACGGGAAAGTCTACGCCCAAGCCTCGTCCGTCACTCAGTAGGTGCACCAGCTTGAAAGTGAGATTGGCTTGGGCCCCGAAGATTTTGGTGGGACCTCAGATACACCCAGCACTTACCTATTCGAATGTTTTAAAAATATCCTTATTGTTCAACTAAAAAACTAAGTGTATGGTTGAGTGGAGAGATTCGATGAAATTGGTAACTGTAATAAAATTACTCTTTATCAGTTGACTACGATAAGAATTCGTCATTTTCATCTGACTGTCCTTATATATCCTCTTTCACGCATAATCACGCATTACATTCATCTTTTATTGGGAATAGCTCTGCTCCTAACGCCTTCTTCATTCATATTTGGATTTTTTTTTAACATTTCTTTCATCTCTTCATCATCATATTCATAGCGATTTCCCAGTTGCTCCCAAACTTATGGGTTTTGATTGGTATATCGGCTTTTCCGGGAGCGACTGCCGTCTGACCTCGTAATTCCAACAGGAAAGTCTGCGCCAGAGCCTCGACCGTTGCTTAGCAGGTTCACTGACTAGCAGGTGATTTGGCTTGATTGCTTGGGCCTCTTCTCATAAAGTATATTGTGTTGGAATAACTCACGTATGTACGTAATTTTACGTTTATTGCTTTTTATACATTGATATGGTTACCAAGACGAGTTACCCACGCCCGAGACAATAAGTAACTCGAGTCGAGTTACTAGACTTTTCTGCCTCTAAATCACAGACTATTATGGGATAGGATACTACGTATCTCTAAGTGTCAAAAACTTCCCAATCTTCCCATTCCCATACATAATGTATTACCACAGACTTATAGTTATAATCGCGTAATATACTACTAAAAGTCTGTGTATATTACATTAGAATAATATTATGTAATCTGTGATATTACTTACTACTTACTCTGTGGGCGTACCTACTACGCTACGCGTAAGTTTGTAGGTTATGTTACTGTTGTTGTTGTATAGGTATGTTGAATTGTTAGTGATATCGTTTACCAGTGTTAAATATTAATGTTATACTTATGCCGGTTAGCATGTAACAGTTTTTTGTATTTACTTATATTTTAATATCAACCACTTTGTAACATGTATCTGTCGGCTTAACTAGAAAAACACCCAACTATTAATAAGCGCTAATCTACCCGGAATAAATTAAGAGCAGTACTACTACCAAATTATTCTGAATCTAACACATAGCACTGTATATAAGTACTTGTTTAAATGTCAGTCTGTCAGTCCTGCAGGTCTTGCCCTAGCTGACTCCGGCTGCTCCGAACCGCTATCAATATATTATTGTTGTATTATCAAAAAGTACTATAAATTAAGAGATATTCGAGCCATAATGCTTGTGGTTCGTGTTGTCTTGAAATATATTTTTATGATCTCATCATGGGTATATTTAATCCGCAATTCTACGGCGCAAGAAGCAGTTTTGGTTAATACAGTCTGCAAATATTTATGTTGTAGATGTGTGAATAGTATAACTCATGAAATCTAAAACTATTGATCACAAATAAAAGCTAGAAGCTAAAAGCTTAAAACAACAACTCCCCCGTTTCAATTACTTTTCTACTAAAGACATTTTCAGTTTTTTTGTTTTCATTGACTTTAAAAAGTTCATGATTGACTACTAGTACTACCGATAAATTTTTCGTTGGTTTCAGTGAACATCTCTGTGAAGATTTTCTGCAAGTGTTATTTTCAAAGCCACTATAAAACTGACTTTAGAAAACTTAATATTGTTTGTTGATTGCTATATTCAACAAATAACTGAGTAATAGAAGTGAAACATTTTAAAAATCACTCATAGATCCTACATATTATAAGTAAATTCAAACAGGTTTTATTTTGATTTATCAATGTAAAACTTAACTAATTAATATTCGTGAGATTCTACAATCAAAATGGATGTGGACTTGTTACGACCAGGCACAGTGCCTATATCACCAGATACAATATTGTGGTTTGAATTTCTTTTAGACCCAAATCTTCTAAAAAAGCATCTGAGTAAATCTCATCCAGGTAAGATAATTTATTACCGTGAAACTAATGTTAAATTAAATTAAGTACTTTAGTTTGAACTTTTTGTTTGCAGAGCCCACAGCTTGTGAACTTATAGCCGAATTTGTATCTGTAGCTACAAAGAACCCAAACTCGAAACCCACAAGTGAACGTATAGTGGATCTTGATGCTCCACCAACTCCACCTTCAGTGATTACGCTAGCACCAGTACAGTTCACACGGAAGCAACTAGCATTGAAAATACTTGCTTTAAAAGTTGCAGCTACTTTGCACTGGAACTTAGGTATGAGGTTACTCAAAATGTAAATTTTGAGAAAAGATGCACATTATTTTTGTAACAGGAGTCATAATGAGCTAGTTTCCTATATTAATACAATTAATATTATTAATAAATTGTTTGACTAAGCTTATTAGTTTACACAATTACTTTTCGAAAGTATCACATTGATTGCAAATTCTTTTGAAAAAGAAATAGTTTGAATGTATACAAAATCAAAATCCATCATAGAAACAATATCAATACAACATTACAGTGTGCTATAAACATTTGTTTTCAGGGCGAGAAAGAAGGATGGAGCTATATAAGGTGTATAGCTCCATTCCTTTTTCTCGCTCAGAAAATGCTTATCCACCACCATAGAGGTAGGACATGACGGTATTCCCGTTCCTGCTTTGCAATTTCTTTTTTTTTTAGGGTCGGCAGCGCGAGTGTGACGCCCCTTGTGTTCCCATCCTCTCCCAAACTCCTTTCCCATCCCCTCCCAAACTCCTTTCCCATCCCCTCCCAAACTCCTTTCCCATCCCCTCCCAAACTCCTTTCCCATCCCCTCCCCAAACTCCTTTCCCATCCCCTTTCCTTTACAGGGTCGGCAGCGCGAGTGTGACGCCACTGGTTTTGCACACGTTCATAGGCCGCGGTAACCGCTTCCCATCAGGTGGGCCGTGTGTTTGTCTGCCACCTTAGTGGTATAAAAAAAAAAAAAAAAAATGACATGCCATCATGGTGGTCCTGCTGTTGACAAGATTAGCAAGCTAATCCTTTTTGATTTGAAATATGACTTACATTTACAGTTATCAAATAACCAATTAGAATGTTATTTATTTTGAATAAGTCATTTCAGTTTATAACTATTTTGAAATTAAAATGAAAAATTTCAGATATATTTGAAAGCAAGCTACCACCGCAGATCCAGCAGCAATTGATGCAGGACCTAGTATATATGGCCACAGATGCAGCATTTGCTATTCCGCCACAGGTAAATAACATAACATAACTTCACGCCTGTATCCCCGAAGGGGTAGGCAGAGGTGTATTACACACCCACGAAATAATTACATATTAAATACTCTGTTATGCATATATTTGTATTTCTATATATATATATAAATATAATAATAATAAGCTTATGCAGCATGCCGGTTTATCGGCGCTAAGCTCCAGCCACATCGGCAGGTGGGAGCTGCTGATACTCAGCGTGTGAGAGACGCTGAGCCTGCCTGGAAGCGCAGAATTGAGAATCGTATCGCTGAGACTAGGGTCCTCATCGGCAAACTAATTAGCTTCAGGGCGGGTCATATAAGGCCGAGAGTCCTACGGTTTGTAAAAGCATTTGCTTGGTGTGACTTAGGTCCCGCAATACCAAATGCTCATCAACTGAAGGACCGCATTGACACCCTGAAATAGAAGGTGGCATCTTGGAGCAAGCGAATCCGACGGTACTCAGAACGAGTAAAAAGGTATCACCAGAATCGCCTCTTCATGAGTGATCAGAGGAAGTTCTACAGGTCGTTAGAGCAGCCTAGGGTCAACGCCACTACTGAGCGTCCTGAAGGACAGGAACTGGTTGCATTTTGGCGTGACCTATGGTCACGACCTGTGGAGCATGTGGAGGGAACCTGGATGCAGGTCATCGAGGAGTCGTGTGCAGATATACTGCCAATGAGCCCGATAACTATCAGCCAGGACGATGTTCGCGTAGCAGTTGCCAAAGCTCCGCACTGGAAATCTCATGGGAGCGATGGACTGCAGCATTACTGGCTGAAGAGTTTTCGGGCTTCCCATGACACCCTAGCAAGACAGTTCCAGGAGGCCCTAGCCAGGAATAAGCTCCCTAACTTCCTCACTACTGGGGTCACTCATTTGGTTCCTAAGTCGGAGCGTACCACGGACCCATCGCAATACCGACCGATAACGTGCCTACCTACCACCTACAAGGCACTGACATCTGTTCTGGAGGCAAAATAGCGAGCCATCTAAACAGCTGTTGCATCGTCGCTAATGCCCAGTACGGATGTTGGCGTGGTAGTCGTGGAACCAAGGAACTCCTCCTAATCGACGCGGTAGTTAGCCAGCTGGTCAAACGCAACCGACGTAATTTTTCCGCTGCCTGGATAGACTACATGAAAGCATTTGACTCGGTCCCCCATACATGGCTCTCTCTCTCTCTCTCTCCCCCTCGAGCTGTATAAAATTGATCATACAGTTCGAGACTTCCTCGGTGCCTGTATGGAGCAATGGAGCACAATGCTTAGTCTTTCCGGGGTGCGACTGTCGGATGCGGAAGACCGGATAAAGGTGAAGCGGGGTATCTCGAGGTATATCGAGGGGTATCTTTCAGGGTGACTGTCTGAGTCCATTGTGGTTTTGTCTGTCCTTGAATCCTCTAAGCACATTGCTGGATAAGTCAGGGACGGGCTTTCAGCTTCGGAGAGGGGGCCCGAATGTGTCTCACCTGTTCTACATGGACGACCTCAAGTTGTTTGCTCCAAACGCTGCAGATCTGATGCGGTTGCTAGATATCACTTGTGATTTCAGCAGCAGCATCGGCATGGTGCTTGGAGTGGACAAGTGTGCGGTTATTCGTGTGGAGCGGGGAAGAATTATCTCATCGGACCGTATACCAGTGTCCGGTGAGGTGAGCCTTCGTTCACTCTCCGAGGTTGAAACATACCGGTACCTGGGCATGTCGCAGAATGTGGGTGTCGCCGCGGCGGACATCAAACAGGCCGTATGCGAAGTGTTTTGGGATCGTCTGGTAAAAGTGTGTAACAGTCTTTTATCGGGCATGAACAAGACACGGGCGTTTAACGGGTGGGTGATGCCCGTCCTGTTGTACACCTTCGGCGTGGTCAGGTGGTCTCATACCCAACTGGACGCCCTGGATAGAAGAGTCCGTTTGAATGCGATAAAGGACTAACCCCGCTAGGCCCTGGCTAACACAGAGTGGCGGGCACCAGCAGTACTTAGTACCATTGAGCGCGAGGCCGTTTGGAAGGGTAAAGAGCTGCACGGACGCTTCTTTAAGGCTTTACATGAGCCTCACGTAGACCGAGAGGCTACAGGTGGTTTGGTCTGAATGTCAAAATGTACTGATCTACATAAAGTACGTATTTCAAAAAGGACGTTTCCCGAAATGACTGATTTTCTACAGGTCTTCATTATTAAATGTCGGAAATCCGTAAAGCCTGACACAAAAGGTACATTCAGCTACATTATCTTTAAGTGCGGGACACCCGTAAATGAATTCCGCATACATCACCCTCGAAAGAGTGCGATGGAAACCTTCAGGGTTTTACTGGCCACTCATGACTTTGTAATGACACTTGAAAATCAATACATTTTCCGCACCTTGTCATTCCAGTATTTTTATAGACTGAGTAAAAGAGATGATGAATTCCTCTCCATCATTATCTTAGCCGGTCTACCGGAGAGTTACAAGCCAGTCGTGGTGACGTTAGAACATTCAAATATCAAAATTTCATCGAAAAACGTACCGTATCGTACGAAAAATGCTGTCGAGGGCTGGCATAGGTGATTGAATGCACGCCGCACAAGCCTACCCTGGGCAGATTTTTATATAAACTAAAAAAAGAGGCGAAATATCAAGACACCAGAATAATAAACTCATTGTTCAGTGGTGCAACTAGACGACGGCGTGATATTTTATTTCATAAGAACTATCAAAAACAGTTCAATTAGTTGCAATCCGGTCATATTACTGAAATCCAATTTTTAGAAAATATCACAACTTTAAAAAAGTGTTTACACTAAACTAGCACACATTATTTTAAGGATAAGTGTTTTTTGTTTCGTTTGTCTATTATAGAATGTGATTTTATTTTAATATATTTTAAAGATATAGTAAAGAGCGTGACTGTACATACATTTGACAGTTTCATTTCCGACATTTAATAATGAAGACCTATAGAAAATCAGTCATTTTAGGAAAAGTTCTTTTTGAAATACGTACTTTATGTAGATCAGTACATTTTGACATTCAGACCAAATCACCTGTAGCCGACCGAGAGGCCTCCGTGCACTGGCTGCGCTTTGGTGACCTTTTTGGGGAAACCGAGGGTTTTGTCTGTGCGATACAAGATCAGGTTATTAAGATGAACAACTACAGGAGGTACATACTGAGGGATTGAACGGTAGATGTTTGTCGTTTGTGCCACCGTCCCGGTGAATCTCTCAGACACGTGACCTCCGGTTGTTCAATGCTTGCTAACACTGAGTATCTGCACAGACATAACCAAGCAGCCAGGATACTTCATCTACAGCTTGCCCTTAAATACGGCCCCATCGAACAGAGGCTGCCCTACTACAAGTCCGTACCGGAAGCCGTACTCGAAAACGACCGCACCAAGCTCTACTGGGACCGGTCCATCATCACGGATAGGACTATTCTAGCGAATAGGCCTGATATCGTGCTGATGGACCGGGCACAGTCACGGGTATTTCTTGTGGACATCACATCCCCTATGACGAGAATCTCGTCCGCGCCGAAGCAGATAAAAAGATCAAATATCTGACCCTGGCGCACGAGGTTACCGACATGTGGAGGGTGGGGTCCACAGAAATAGTCCCAGTTGTGATCTCAGCGAATGGTTTGATCCCAAGGAGCCTCTCAGTCCATCTTGAGAGGCTCGGGATCGGTGGGAAGTCGGTGGCGGCCAAGATGCAGAAAGCGGTCTTGTTCGACAATGCCCGAATAGTCCGGCGGTCCGGGACTTTCTTATCTATCTTGGCAGTGTTGTTAGTTATAACAGATCTCTTGTCTCGGTATGCCTTTTGGCATAGGCCTCCTCCAACTCCCTTCAGTGTACTCTATCTCTCGCTGCACGAGCCAAGTTTATAAATATATAAACAGATAAATAAAAAAAACTGACTTTAAAGAGAAAGAAAGAATCAATTACTCTAGAGATATCAAAGCAATCAGCTACATTTAGAAAAATAGGGTATACCTATGGAGCCCTACCAAGACCTTTAGGACTCAAGCCAGGTGCTAGCTGGTACACACCTACTGATTATCGGACGAAGCTCTAGTGCGACTTTTCTCTCGCGATAGGGGATTCAGGCGACAGTCGCACCCGTAAAGACCAAGAAAAGCTTAATTAAGAGAAGAGGTGGGAGAGTGGAACCGGGGCTCTAAACTGCAAACTTTGTATGCAAGACTAATGATTAATATAATAATTTGAAAAAAAACATCTCAGCGTTATTTAAAAAATAGGTTTTGAATTTACAACCTCCTTGTTTGAATCCGTTCAAAAAATAATTAATCAAATCTTATAGTAATAATAAGGTAAATTATTAGAATCATACTATACATCTATAATAACCTCTGTCGCGTGGCAGTAGTGCGTTCAACTGCAAAGTCAGAGGTCGCGGGTTTGATTCCCGCTCAGTGCAAATATGTAAATTTGCATTGGTCTGGGTGTTTCTATGTATAATATGTATTTATTTACAAAAAAAAGTATCTAAGTACGTTTTTCCGCATTCTACAACCCATATGACAAGCACTGCTTAGTTTGGGTCTAGATGGCGTTGTGTAATTTGACCTAAAGTATTTGTTTATATTTATTTATTTTCAGGAAATACCTGTGGAGTTACTGCAGCAGCCACAAGTCCAATTTGCATTGGTTTTGTACCACAGATGGGTTGTCAGGTTTCCTGTGAAAGCTGCACTTCATGCTAAGTTCAATAAAATGTCATATATCCATATGTAAGGAAACCTTAGATTACCCCAGGCCTTAGATTTTTTTGTAGGTTTTAGGCCTATAAAATAGGCCCAAAGCCTATCTTCGAAATTTCGAAAAAAAAAAAAATGGTAATGCTAGTCTTCTTGAAAGTAAAAAAAAGCCTGAAGTTTCATACACTTCACATTCAAGAGGCAATTCCGATAAGTTTTTTATGGGTGCGCCAAAGTTCACCTAAATTTTCAACTCCGATAATTGGAACTCCGAAAAATTTCTTCCTAATATTTTTCATCCTAACTACTCTGTCTCTAATGTTCATAATTTCGAAGCATTCAACTTCATAATGTCAGTAGCAATAAACATACTTTTATTAGTTTTCCTATATTTTTTCAACATAACCATCTTTTACACTATTATTCAAAGTCATATCTTTTTTGTTTAGATTTCTTTTTATTGATAATAATCAGTATTATATACATTAATTTTGCGTAACTTTTTCAGTTTTAGTTATTTAGTTATTTTCACATAACATGTATAACATATAAGAATAATAGTACCATGGTACAAGTA
Source organism: Cybosia mesomella (assembly GCA_946251805.1). NCBI lineage: Eukaryota > Metazoa > Arthropoda > Insecta > Lepidoptera > Erebidae > Cybosia > Cybosia mesomella. The sequence continues at coordinate 17,216,593 of OX276390.1, read as the reverse complement.
GCACTTTACCCACCTTATACCACGGTACTATTTATAGTCATTGGTTTAGGTTAGGTTAGAACTGTGACCACAACGCACGAGCCGAGCGAGGGAAGCGAGCGTGCCGCGGCAGCGGCCGGCGAAGTGCCAATTACTCGTTAAATATTCCTTTCCGAGTATTAGTGACAATATTATGGTAAAAAACAGTAGAAGTTTTAATATATTTGCATATATAATATTATTAATTACAATTTTCGGAAACATTAGTGTTATGAACATCGCCGGTAGCACTACTAATAGTATGTATGAAAACTTTAGGAGGATAAATTTTAGGACAAGTGATCATTCGGATTAGAAATCATTAGGAAGAACAATTTCGGGTAAAGAATTTTAGGTGAGCCCGAATTTATACAGTTTAGTAGAATAGGGACCCGTTTTTTATATGTATACTAGCGACCCGCCCCGGCTTCGCACGGGTGCAATGGATGTCTAATAAAAAAAACCGCATCAAAATCCGTTGCGTAGTTTTAAAGATTTAAGCATACATAGGTATATAGGGACAGAGAAAGCGACTTTGTTTTATACTATGTAGTGATTTCATAAGAACAGCTTTCTTTTATAACTTCTTTCTTGTCACAGACCTGGTATGCAGCTTGAAAGCGCCTTCAGCCCTTTGAACCAAAACTTTGAGAAGATTCTGAGAATGTGCGATGTGATGCGTATGCAGAGTCTTATGTTTTTAGATGAAATGTTATCTTATTATGAACCTACATCAGGTATCGGTCGCAGGGAATCCAAAAAGATTAAAGTACCTGTCACAGATACTTTTGTTCATCTATCTGAAGAATCCTGTGATATGCAGCACAACTGGAATGCTGGTGACGTTCTCATAAGCCAGCATGAGATGGCAATGCAAATTCATTTTGATCTTTGTTATAATTACTTTTTCTATTGCCAGCACAATTTGGCCAAGAAACATATCTTAGGCTGTAGACAGAACTCAAACTTACTCGAAAGTGAAATACAAAAATATGGCTATGGTTCCCACAAGACAATGCCTTGGGGTGAATTTCACTATGCCAGCATGATGAAGGATGAGATTTTGGGGTATGTAAGAGCATTGAATTTGGGTTATGAAGTATTAAATGAAAAGCCAACAATGCTACAAAGACTTCAAGAATGTATAGCAAATCATTACAATGGAATAATAGATGTTTTGCAAGCTGATAATCTGGCAAGAGAAATTGATATGGTACATAGACAAGTTCTGGAATTGGATATGCAAGGAGCTGCATCAAGTGGAGCCTTTACGATAGCTCCGGATCTCTTAAACGATGTAGCAGCTCTGAATGCTGTTAGATATGCCTTAGAAGGAGGTCTACCCTCTACTCATCCTGAATTTCTAAACAAATTTAAATCAGCTGGTATCAAATTCTTCGATTATTTATTCAAGGCGTTAACTCCTGTTTTGACATCGGACTTGACAGACACTGACTGGTATCATATAAGAACTTTTATTCTTCACACACTGTTAGCTACATCTCAATACAGATTCCCAATTTCTAGAATTCTAAAATATTTGAAAGATCGCATCGGTGACAGAAATATATTGATTTCTGATGAATATTTAAATACAATACTCAGTGACCCTGTTAACATTGACGATAAAATTATGCAAATTCCTAGAGAGTTATTAACAGACAGTTGGGACACACCAGAGTTCGAGAACGAACTTCAAGCTGTTCCTGAATTAAAAATGGGCAATTTTAGAAAGCGGCTTATTGAAGCTTCGACGTCTGATGATATTCGGAAATGTTTAGTGGAAGTGGCGAGGGAGTCCCCACAATCGCCGCTTTGGAAATTGAGTCCTTCATGGAAACCGGCAGGAGAACTGTGTAACGCTTTTGTTTCTTTACCGAGAGGGTTTTTACAAGATTTTGGTTACATAGTGTCGGGAGTAGCCCGTGCTAGAGTCGAGGCGGGGTGTACTCGAACAGCCTTGTCGTTTATTTCTTCTCTGAAGGACGAGGTGCGCAGTCAGTTAGGCGGTGGTAATGACCCAAACTTATATCGCCTGTGTCGGCATCTAACATGGGAGGAGTTATTATTACAGATTATTATGGTACTGACTGAATGGCCGCATCATGGCCAAGATTTAGCAACTGTAGTTAATAAATGCAAAGCTTGCATAGGGGAAATTAATTCAGGCGATGGCGTTGTTCCTAGACCACAGGTAATAATGACTAATCACTTATCATACACGCAACAAATGCTATCCTTGAAACTTTTTTATTTCTCACAACCTGCGTGGACGGCGTAGCGGTAGAACATTCGACTGCTAAGTCAGAGGTCGCGGGTTCGATTCTCGCTTAGTACAAAATACTAATGTGTATAAAAATGTCTGTGCTGTAAAAAAAATCTAGTTTCTATCATTATATTCTATTACAAGCTAGTTATGCTATGCTTACTTTTGGTCTTGATTGCACTGTTTTTCGCAGGTAATCGAAGCATGTTGGATATATTTAGTAAACGCCTGTGAAGGAAAGGGAGCAAGTTCAGGTCCAGGTGAAATGGCTATCGCACACGCTCTGGAATGGAAAGGAGCTGGCGTAGCAACAAGTCCTGGGGAGATAGCCGCTGCACTGTACGCTGCTTGTTTCGAGTTGCAAGAAAAATCGACTCGAAAGTTTCCAAGGCCGCTATGGGATTATGGTAGGTCCTAGTCAAACTCTGATTTGACGGCCATAACACATATGATGCTACTTGTAGTATCGATGACGACTTGTAGCGTCGGATCGCTGCATCTAAATGGGTTCTTTACAAAGTGATATTCTATTAGCGATAACGCCAGTGGAAACGTTAAGTAATGTATGGGATTGATATAATCATGCCGAATGGGATTTAAGTGAATGTTTGAAGATAAATTATTATTATTATCTCATTCAACTACATCACGCCTCCCCCATAGTTTGGAAGAGGTGGCAAGATAGCCCCGGCGAGGTGGGCAACAGTCGACCGGGGTGTTAGGGCGATTGGCAGAGGAACCGCCGGACTATTCGGGCATTGTCGAGCAAGACGACTTTCTACATCTTGGCCGCCACCGATTTACTGATCCCGAGCCTCTCAAGATGGACAGAGAGGCTCCTTGGGATCAAGCCATTGGCTGAGATCACAACTGGGACTATTATCTGAATCTAGTGTTAGGAGTATGTTCACATTGGTAGTATAATTCTCTCGATCTTAAGTTCAAAAGTCTTAGCCACCACGAAATACTTTATATACGGAATAACGGCTGTACCGCTGATGTGACTGTTTCATAATTTAACTATAAAAAATCCAAGATTGACTTAAATTTCGGTTTCTTTCAGCTTTATCTGTATATAGTAACAACACAGCAGGACCTGTAAAGCGATCAGCGGGAGGTATGCCAACACATTCAAGAGACGCCGAGAGAGCATCAAATGAATCGCGAACCGCATTCAACAGTTTCTTGTCTACACTGCGGTCACCGCTGGCCATCAGTGTTATGCTGTCGTTACTCGCTCGTATCCACAACTATCTCCTGGACGACAGTTCTCTAGAACTTGTTGTGGAGTATACTAATCTCTGGCCATCGAACATATCGAATATGAACAACTGTAACCGTACATACGTGCTTGAAGCGCTCACTGATTTATTAGAAAGGAGTTTGAAACTGCATCCCTATAATACTTCATGGTAATTATTCATAGTTTTATGCCCAGCGTTTCTCTCTATAAAAAGTTAACTATTTAGAAGATTCTGTATTTACGTAGTTTATTTTAGACTAGCTGACCTAGCAAACTTCGTTCCGTCTTAGAATTAAGTTATGTTGGTTACCTTATTAGGTGAATTTATTTTGTGAATGTGGAATTGCCTTACACCCCGGTATTAGAGACCCGAGACGGAGTGACGTGTGATTTTGGTCGGTTCGATTCCGACATACCTACCCCCACGTGGGGAGTTCCGCAAAAAGGCGTAGACAAATCAAAAATATAAAATATGAAAATCGGTCCCCACCCGTTCTCGAGTTGTCTGCGGTCATCACTAACACGAAACACGACTTTATATATATATATATATATATATTATTATCATTATTTATAATCAATAACTAACTCCCGCTCCATTGTGGTTTAAGCGGGTAGTTAAATTTTATTAGCTTAAATATTATAAATATACTGAATAATTTAAAAAATCCAGGTTACGTCTATACGGCGATGTGGAGATGGTAAACAGTCGTTGGGGCGCAGCGCTCCGCCGCTACTTGTGCGGCCTGGCGGTAGGCTCGTGGTTATTCCAGAACCGAACTCCGGACGAGGCCAGTATCGTCCGTCGGGCAGCACGCTGTTGCCAGGCGCTCGGTGCTTTTACTCAAGCTGCCGCGCTCTGCCAACTGCCTGATGAACCGGATTACACAACTGCTTTCAAATGCCTGGCTGAAAAGGTACATTACATTCTTGTCTCACGAGTTGGGTGTATTGTCTTGCGCCACCAGACTATGGCGCAGGCTTTCCTCTCGGGGTTTTGAGGTCAGACAGCAGTCGCTCCCGTAAAAGCCAAGATAGGCCAAATCGAGGGAAGGATTAAGAGGGCAGACCCCGTGCTCCAAAGTACTAGCCTTGGATGGGCTAATGCTGGACTAATGCTGTAATGATCACGGAAATAAAATCAATAATTATTTGGTATGTTCTGCAAGGTCGACCCCGCCTTGCCTGCCCACTTACATGTGTGGCTTGTTTTTGGAGATATATACTTTAACACTACTCTGTAGATGGAGCTGTTCCATTCTGAAACACGCTAGTAATTTGTTTACAGAAATTTATAAATGTTTATGTCCTTTGACGTATTCGCCTGGTATCAGTAGTTCGGTTGGTCGGTCTGCTTATGTTTAATTAAATTTCATGACTTGTCATCAGCCGGGTAACGCGACTGACGCGATGGACGCGTACTACGGCTGCATTTGGGACGGCACGCTGCTGGAGGTGGGCGTGGCGCTGCACGCGCGGCGCGGCGAGGGCGGCCGGCGGGCGCGCGCCGTGCGGGCTGCCGGCGCCCTCGAGCTCAACGCCAACAACAGCGAGGACATTCAGCGGGAGGCCGCCGCCGTACGACGCGCCAGACTGCTTCGAGCTCTAACCAAGCAATATGTCGCATGAATGTGATCACCCTCCGCCTAGCCTTTATTCGACTCAGTTGGGCTCGGCTTCCAGACTTCTACGAAAGGACCGAACTCCGATATTTTCCATGAAATGACGGCCATCTGACCTCCACAACCCACTGGTGATATCGAACTTCCATAGTTAGAACACGTTGTGGGACTTTTAGGGTTCCCACAACCCGTAAGCTAAACATGCTCTGCGATTTTGCTTGAAACCGTCGTGCCTAAAAAGGTATTAATATTGGAAACTGTCTGTAGATAAGAAATCGCCCACTGTAAATACAGTAGTTTTAAGTATTATCAAGTTTTAATGTACATGTGTTGATACAATAAAGTATGTATATTTTCAATTTTTTTATTTTTTTCATGTTAGTAGGATCCTGTTTATACTGTCGCCTGTATGTATAATCTGAGAAAGTGTATTGTGTAAGTGTGAGTATCCACACTTCGAAAAATTACAAAACCCTTCTAAAGAAGACTCATCTAGCAAGTAGGCTTTGCTTTGACTGATGTACACGTTTCCTTGTTTAATTTTGTTCTAACCAATGTCAATTTTCAATGTAGTTTACCCTGGCTAGTTTGGGGGTTTTGTCTAATAATATAATACTTACATAAAAGTTTTCAATAAAACAAAAACATTTTATTAAACTCTATTTAAAAAAATATTTATGAAAAAAGGATAGAAAACATGTCTAATAGTGTGATATCTTATTATCTGTGGATAATAGTACCCAAGTAATCCTACACAAGTTTATCTTATATCTATGAATATTAAATTGTTCCATTAGACTATGTATTACAACCAGAGATTCAAAGCAAGGAACAGTTTATTAATAGTTAAACAGGTTACAGTTTCAGTTGTACATGTAGGTATACTGCCTAAGTACCTAACTAAATTATCTGTCGCGCAATGTTGTTAGCGGCTAATTGAATCATCTAATTTAGTAATATCGAAACAATATACTATAATTACCCATGTGCTTGGTACAAACAATACTATAATCATTAAAAAAAAAATTTGCACCTTTTTGGGCAACTAAACCAGTGCGTAAAAACTAATGGCACTCATCGGCTTTACAGTGCCGAAAGCCTGCGACTACAAATAACAGACATTATTCTAGCTACCCCACCCCAGCCTGCAAAATAATATTTGTAATAAAAAAAATACTAATCGATAGATTTTCAATAGCTCAATTCAACTAACTACGTTGCCCTTTAAAATTGCTCACCTTAAATGATTTAATTAAAAATCAATAAAGTCGATTGAAAATAGTGGGGCGGAAATCACACAGTGATTGTCAAACTTCGGGCCAAACTTAGATATTTTTTAGGGACAATTTGTATGGTAGGTACCCGAAACCTTGAACGTACAAACCCCAAAATCTGATCAGTTCTTCCCATTAACCAAACAAGATGATTGGCGAAAGAATTTTTTAAATCGGATAAGTGGTTCTTCAGATAATGCGTAAACAGACATCCAGACAGACAGACCGACACAAAATTTTTTTTTGCATAATTAGACTTAGAATTATGTGAAAAAGTGGGTGTAAGATTTAGATTTTTTTTGCGTGATTTTAAGACCTGGAGCAATTATAAATGCAACTTGAGCAGTTTTTTAACACTGAGCAATTTAAAATATTGTATATATCAAAAGATATAGGAGTTTGAAAGTACGGATAAATGATTTTTTTTCAACGACTTAATTGATTTTTAATTAAATAATTTAAGGTGAGCAATTTTAAAGGGCAATGTAGTTGAATTGAGCTATTGAAAATCTATCGATTAGTAATTTTTTTATTACAAATATTATTTTGCAGGCTGGGGTGGGGCAGTGCATTATTCTTTATGCATTAAGCAGTATTTATAATCTGTGGATAGACCTTATATTTAATTCTTTAGTAATTATAATTTGTCGATCTATCATACCAAACAAATTAAACGTACAAATATAAAAATTGAACATGTAGTAGGTATGGTAACGTTTACTTGACGTAAGTGCCTAGGTATCTCTGGCAAGCAGGGCAGTAATGATCGCTGTTCTTCGCCGATTCAGCGCCATACGGAACACAGCAAAGGCAACTGAAATAAAAATATGGTGATGGTTATACATAATTATAATAGAATATTTTGCCACCAAAAACTTAAAAATTAATTTCACCGCAGAATATGGATGGAATATGTGCAGAAAATTATATTTTTCCCTTCAGCTAAACAAAATAGCGTGTGTTAGAAGTGGCTTCACTTCGATAGTCTAATGGCAAAGCTTCAAACCCGGGACCTATCGATCGTAAGGCCGACTCCTTAACCACTAAGCAGCTGCATACAAAATAAGATTGATAAAATATTATTTTTTTCTGTAGGTATAGGTACAGTATATAACAAAATTATTTAGTGTCCGATCGATAAGGGGCACAGGTATCCTAAATACATAACCATATATGAAATAAAAAAGAAATATTACTGAAAATAGATGTACTATTGGTATTTAAAATACCATTTCGTAGTATCATAAATACCATCATATTTGGGCAACATCAGATTTTGGGTGACTAATATACCTAGGTAGGTACCTTATCCCAATTTTCAATACTAGTTTCTCAGCGAAACAATGTTAAGCAATATTGTGTAGATACTAAACTACTACCTGCTTACAAAATGTGTGCAGTAAAACAAATAGAATCTTACCAAATGATGCCCCACAACGCCGCTGCCATATGGGTCCTTGAAGTGGTTGTGTACTTGACAGCCGTCTTGATCGATGCTCGACAGAACTGACACGTGGTTACCGTGTTTTCAGGGCCCAGTAGAGGCTAAATAGGAAGTTGATAAACCGATTAATTTAAGCGAATGTAGATGGAACTATTGAACAAAGCGGATACGAGGGTTTGAATCACTTCAATAGTGAAATGGCTTAAAGAGTGTAAAAGCGATCCCACCAAAACCTTTGTGGCCCAAGCTAACCTCGCCTGCTTGCCAGTGCACCTGCTGACCGACAGACGAGGCCCTGACGATGGTGCTCTTATCGGGGTTGGCAGGTCAGATAAGGCTGTCGCCCTCGCAATGTATTATCATTGATCAAATCCCTGGACTCCCGAGGTGAAAGCCTCCTATGGCACCGCGATCAACGCTAAGACGATGATGATGAGACCTACTATGTGTAAAATTCACCCTAGTCCCTACCTAATAAAATTTATCCACTCCTAAATTGAACGGGAAGTTTGTTATGCCTTAGGTACCTTTCCGGCGGGGGGGTATCCGAAGGGATTTCCGCACGAATAAAAAAAAAAAAAGGTACCTTTCTTAAGTTTCTTGTTAGTGAAACTTAGCGGGGACAATTTCGTCGGTTTGGACGATTAATGGTAGTCCCTTTCTTCTTGTAAACTTGTTTGTCATAAAATCATTATCTATAACACGTTTGCTATAAACTTCAGTAACCATAATGTTCAAAAATTCGAAATTTTATTTTCGTACATATCTTTAGGTACTCCTAAAACCTCCCCCAAACTGGGACAAGGCGGGGACACCGTGGTTCCCAAACCCGAGGGGGCCATCTCGAAACCGGAGATGGCCCAGGGTCGGTCGGGGTGCGAGGGATATGCTCTATGGACAACCTTACAGCCCGGCGCGTTTTAAGACCCGAGACGGCGTGCGGTTTTAGTCGGTTCAAGCCCGACATAACCGCCCTCGCTGGCCCGCGGGGGGGTATACGAAGGGATTACCGCACGAAAAAAAAAAAGGTACGATAATAATTCCATATCCTAATTTTGTATGAAATAAAGTCATATGACCTAAGTATTGTATTAATGTGTTTTATAATGTGTATTCTAATATGCATTTATAATAAATGTTAGTCCTAAAACATCGCAGAAAATTAGGTTTTAGTGAAAGAACCGAATTGCTTGAAGAATATACTGCTTCCGGGCTGAAACTTGTATTCCAGACGTTTCGTCGATCACTGCGGTCGACATCTTCAGTGGTACACGTCGGGACGCCGTCGAATGCGAAGAACCTTCCTCGGCGGCGAACTCAGTGCGACTGATGTAAAGGCCCGAGTCACTGGCCGAATTGCTGTAAATTCGACTTCACGTAGTCTTGCCTGTCCTACCCCTAGAGTGTAATTTAGAATCGCGTAGGGGTGAGGCGGCCCACAGCGCCGAAGCCATGACATAAACCATATTGCTATTAATCCGACTGCACATAGTCTTGTCTGTCCTACCCCTAGAGTGTAATTTAGAATCGCGTAGGGGCGATGCGGCCCACAGCGCCGAAGCCATGACATAAGCCATATTGCTATTAATCCGACTTCACGTAATCTTGGCTGCCCTACCCCTAGAGAGTAATTTAGAATCGCGTATGCGAGGCGAGGCTTTGTAATACATTATTAGGATAAATAAACATTAAATAATTTGAATTTAGGATTTATAACTTTTATGGAAAACGCTTTTGTCTTTTACAAACTACTGTTTTAAATGTTTTACAGAATCCGATCATCGTTGCAGCTACCAAGTTAATCTATTATTTTCCACATGACTGATGTATAATCGACTCTGTCGGTGCGGTTAGTTCGGTGTTCGATACAAGTTTGACACATTGATATAATTTTGTGAATAATATTCTCTCACGAGTTGGGAAGTGATCACGGCTATGCCTTTTAAAAATGTAATTAATTATATGTTAGGAATTCAGAAAAAATTGATATCTATGGTTAGATCTATTTTTTGATCTATGGGAACACTGGGAACTTTCTTTATTTATATATATTGGATATAATAAATAGATAAATGCCATACCCTTACAGGCTGCATTTGAAAGATCTTGCAATCATTTGCATCCTGGAGAGGTGGTATGCCAGGTGCAGTGTGTGGTATCATTTGAGTTTTGTGAAACTGTAACAATACGTTGAAAATATTAGATTACTTATTAAATTTCACTCAGGACTTCCGATGTCCGTGGTTAGAGTAATAAACGAAGGTGTTTGGTCAGTAGTGTCGTAACACGTTACTATACGTAGACTGAGAATTTCTATCTATAGATAGATAGATACTCTTTATTGTACACCAACCAAAGGATACAAATTACTAAGATACTTAAAAATAAACTTGTACAATGGGCGGTCTTATCGCAATTTGCGATCTCTTCCAGACAACCTTTAGATGGACTAGATTGCTAGAAATGGGTAGTTATAGTGGTGTACCTTTTTTTTTTTTATCGTGCGGAAATCCCTTCGGATACCCCCCCGCCGGCCAGCGGGGGCGGTTATGTCGGGCTTGCACCGACTAAAACCGCACGCCGTCTCGGGTCTTCAGACGCCGGGGTGTAAGGTTACCCATAGAGCATATCCCTCGCACCCCGGCTGACCCTGGGCCATCTCACCACTAACAGCATCGCTCATCCTGTCTCCTCTGAAAGCAGAGGAGTACGGAGAGCGATGTGTTCCTGCCACGTTGGGTATTGGCCGACGATCAATGCCAACCCTATGAAGGGGTGAAGGGGAAGCCATTGACCGCCGCCCAGGATGTACCGGCCGCTCCGATTCCGTTCCCCCCGGACTGCAGCGGTATCGGAATCGGAGCGACACTCGAGGAGGTTACCCAACACACACCCCTTACCCAACACACACCCCTATAGTGGTGTACCTATTATAAATTATAATAATATATTGCAACACATAAATACATAGCTATATCTTGCGAGTATAAATGATAAAAATAATATAAATTATATAACATATAACATAACATAAACTCACGCCTATATCCCCGAAGGGGTAGGCAGAGGTGCTAGCACCCACATTTCGCCAGTTTATGTTTAGGTCCCAATGTAATAGGTGGCGAGCCTATTGCCATTAACCGGGCACTTATAAACCTGCGATAAATACACACATAACTTCGAAAAGCATCGAAAAGTCATTGGTGTGTGCCATGGTAAAACCTGGAATCGAACCCGAGACCTCGTCTCAGCAGTCCATTACCCATACCACTAGGCTACCGCGGCTATTATATATACACAATAAATGATAAAAATAATGACGAAAAATACAACATTGTTTTTAAAGCGTTAAGTAGTGATCTTTGACGAGTTTTTGGAAAGTTGGTAATGACTGTGCTCGTCTGATAGATTCAGGCAGAGCATTCCACAGGCGTGCAGCTTGAATTGTGAAGGATTTGTCGTAAAAGGTTGTGGCATGCTGCTGAATTTCCAGAGTTAAATTTTCCGAAGATCTCAAGTATCTCGTATAAGTTTCCTGCATAAATTTGAGAGGAGCAGCAGGGTGAAACAAGATATTGAAGAGAAGAGAGAGTATATGAGTATTCCGGCGAAGGCGAATTGGCAACCACTTTAGTTTAATACGAAATTCGGAAATTTGATTAAATTTGCGCAAGCCAAAAATGAATCTTATACAGAAGTTTTGGAGCCGCTCAAGTTTATCAAGTTGGTCCTCATTAAGATCAAGATAGCTGACATCAGCGTAGTCAAAAATAGGAATGAGTATAGATTGCGCTAGTGCAATTTTAGTTGCTGTTGGGAGGAAATTATGTAATCTCCTTAGAGATGCTCCGGTAGCGAATACTTTGCGACTAATATTCTGCACCTGCGCCGACCATGACATGGTTTTGTCAAGGTATATTCCCAAGTTCTTGACTGTATCGCATATAGGGATTATACTGCCATCAAAATAAACCTGGGGCAGTACTAACCAGTCCACCCTATCTAACAGTCTGGAGCTGCCAATGACAGTAACCTGAGTCTTACCAGGGTTAATACTGAGTCCATAATTTGCAGTCCAATCACTTAGACGGACTAGATCTGCATTAATCATGGCAACAATACCATTAGACAAATCGTCCAAGCCCACTTGACAGTAAATTTGTAAATCATTTGCATAAAGGTGGTAGGAACATAGAAGTCGATTAGAGATAGAGTTAAGGAATATTGAAAAGAGTAAGGGAGATAAAACGGCACCCTGCGGCACACCAGCAGCGGTATCAGACCAAGATGAATAACTATCATCCAGTCGGACGCGCTGCCGGCGACCAGACAGGTAACTTCGAAACTAGTCAATAGCCGATGGAGATATGTTGAGAGAGCTTAGTATGGCAAGGAGAACGTCGAAATCCACAGTGTTAAAGGCGTTGCTAAAGTCCAGTAAACAGAGGATTGTGAGATTTCCCTTCTCCATGCCAGACCTAATGTCATCAGTAATGCTAATAAGGGCGGTCGTGGTACTGTGCCCCGGACGGAACCCGGATTGAAACTGGTTGAGTAAATTATTTTCACGAATAAAAGCACTAAGCTGGTTTTGGATGAGACGTTCAAGAACTTTAGACAAGAAAGGTAAGATAGAGATAGGACGATAATCGGTAAAAAAGCAGGTTTAGAATTTTTGGGTAAAGGGATAACTTGAGCATCTTTCCATGTAGTAGGAAATATACTTCTAGAAATGGAGTGATTCATTATATGAGTGATGATGGGAAGAATGTCAACCAGTATGGGGAGCACCATGTTGCGGCTGATAGAATCAGCACCAATCGCATTCGATGAGATGGATAGAATACTCTTCTCAACATCACAAACGGACAATTGACTAAAGACAAATGGAGAATAGTCAGGAGTTGGAAGCGATGAAAGATGATTAAGTGTATTAATTTTAGTTGTACTACTAAAATTAGACGAAGTGGAGAAGTGCCGGTTAAGGGCATTAATATCGAGACGTGTTGAGGTTAATTCTTGACGCTGCTTTCCAACCCCTAGTGTTCTAAGGAATTTCCAGACTTTAGCTGGGTCTCCATTTTGAACAGAACTATGGACATGTTGGCGTTGTGCATTCCTACACACCTTGTTGCAGTGATTTCGTATGCTCAAATAATTTTCCTTATTACGATCTGAGGGGCGAATCTTGTACTTGGACTTAGCTGCTCCTTTTTTGGCAATTAGTTTTTCAATGTCATCTGTAAGCCAAGGTGCCGGAAGATGCTTCACTTTAATAGGTCAAGAAGCGAAGGTTCAAAGTGAGGAAAAAAATGAGTAGCATTAAGAGGGAGAATGAAAAGGTTGGTAGATTTAACAATAGAAAGAAGAGAGGACGAGCGAGAATTTTTCTTTAATAGGCATGTATTAAAGTCGCCCATGATAATAGTGTGGTTGTAAATATATATACGTACGAGTATATATGTAGGTACCTACTTATAGGTACGTAATTGGGAGTGAGCGTTTGAATTTAATACATAGGAAAATTGGGATTTAGCAGAATTTTTGTTGAAAGGAAAAATGTAAGCACGGGATAAAGCTTTCACAAAACGATTTGAGAGTGAAAAGCAATTACCAGGCTAAAATGCCAGAGTCGCGTTCCAGTATCTCGAACTGTCTGTTTGCCCATAGACTGTCTAATCTGCGATTAGACAGTCTATGGGCGCGTGTAGACTAGACTGTTAATCTCGATCCTGTCAATATTTACTGCTTACATTGATGTGCAAACGCGACTTATTGATGTGATGATGTGCAAACGCCGGATGACGATATTGGCCTGTCTCCTGCGCGTGTTTTACTCTACACACTACACAAAACACGGCTACGCTCGTTACTCTATGGTTTTCGCTACACATTTCGGGTGGTGAAACAATGACTTTGCTTGCCGGGGCCGATGGAAAACATCGAACATCTACACATTTCCCCCCACATGGGTGAAGGTTGGCGGAGTATTGGTATGTCAATGTAATTTGATTTGACAGCAACTGTCAGCGGCGGCTCCGAAATAAGATTCATGAGTCTAAAATAAAATAGAATAGAATAGTGTCGATTGGATGGTCAGCGCGCCTCAGTTTTGCGCCCCGTCTGTCAAGATTTTAGTCCCTATCTATACCTACTTGAAATATTAACAGAATTCAGGGCGCCACAACGGCCAGATTTCTTCATTATACCTACCCACAATGTTTCTTATTTCTTAAAAATATTTGATAAAAGTTGGATCGAAAGTGAATTATATCATGTCTTAAGTACATGTCTTAACTACATGTCTTAACTACACGCCTCTACAGAATAGATAATAGTACTGACGCCGCCTCTGCTTACATAGGTACCTGTAGGCTAGTTATAGGTACCTTTTTTTTACGTGTGGAAAACCCCACGGGCTTCACTCCATCGGTGCCAACGATGGGATGGGCGTGTCGGAATCGGACGACTAAAAACACACGTTATCCTCCACAAGCGTCCATTGACGGGCACCCCGGGTAAGCTCTCGAAAGTATAACTCTAGGGTTATCGGTTATAGGTCTCCTATAGGGTCGGGTCGGTCCCGCGACGGTGAGTTGGTAGGCGTATGTAGGACACACACAACACGCCTCCATCGTGGCCTGCTTCTGTGAGGACAGCGCGTCGGCCAACTGCCGTCCTCAGGCCCCAATCATGGAGGTCAGTAGTCCCGGGCGTAGACAACCTGCAGAACTCTGGGGGCAGGGTTCTTTCCCGCTACCTCTCCGCCGCCTCTTTCGCACGCATTATCTGCTCGCAGAAAGAGGCGGCGGCGTGCCACTTGCTCCCGTCGGAGACCACGGCTCTCACCATGGTCTCCAGCGAGAGAACTTCCACGCCCAGGACCGCAACGAGATCCCGGCGTTGACTCGCCCACGCAGTTATAGCTACCTAATATATAACAAATCAAGTCAAGAAGATAGATAAGTAGGTAGATACATAAGAAATCTAAGAAAAAATCTGATTTTAGTCAACCAATCAATCTTTTATTTGGGAATATGGGACTACCCACCTACAAAATAATAGTGTTAAAATATGATGAGTAGGTAGGTATATCAATGTCAGTTGTTGGTAATACCTACATCTATTAATGAATCGAAGCTTGACCTTGATTTTTGTGTAAGTCTAGTCTAGACCATGTGTTTACAGATAGGTATAGATGTATGCTTGATGCTTAATCGGTAATTTCAATGAAAGATGTCTACAAGTAATAAAAATATATTGTTCACTATTAGGCCAGTTTAAAATAGTTGTGGAGATGGATTCTACTACATTTATAATATAAATAATGATCTAACCCAGAACCGGAGAAAAGCCACTGAAGTCCCGTGTTAAGTCAGTGGTTACCTTAGAGTATGTAGGTACATAACGTGGCTACGAAACGGGCTGTGCGTTACAAAAAAAAACCGGCCAAGTGCGAGTCGGACTCGCCCGGAAGGGTTCCGTAGCAGCAAGTAACAATTTTTTTTTTTTTACTTTTTATATTTTAGTTGATTGAATGAAAGGTAAATTGCAATTTACGATTTATGACGTAATAAAAAAACTACTTACTAGATCTCGTTCAAACCAATGTTCGGTGGAAGTTTACATGGTAATGTACATCCTTTGATTATATAAATGTGTACATCGTATATTTTTTTTAGTTTTATCATTCCCTTATTTTAGAAGCTACACACACACATTTTACCACTTTGCAAGTGTCTCTCATGCAAACTATTCAGTTTAGAAGACCTATCCATAGATACGTATGGGTTTGATGAAAAAAAAAATGTTGAGTTTCAGTTCTGAGTATGACCCCCAAAATATATTGTTTCTTTTTTCTATTTTTGTGTGCGGTATATCTTAATGCGGTTCACAGAATACATCTACTTACCAAGTTTCAACAGCATAGTTGTTATAGTTATAGTTTCGGAAAAAGTGCCGTGACATACGGACGGACAGACAGACATGACGAATCTATAAGGGTTCCGTTTTTTGCCATTTGGCTACGGAACCCTAAAAAGAATAAGACCGCCCGCACTACATTTTGTTACATACATCTACACATACATCATATTTTTGTCGATACCAATTTAAGCTATCGACAATATTATATTAATACCCAAATGTTAATATAATAAATATGAATTACCTGAGCTGGAGCAGTCTCTGACGGAACCAGCTTGATTCCATCGTTCTCCACGTTGTAACTGGAAAATTAAAATAATGAATTAAAGTAGGCCTCAATGATATTATTAAATGTCATTGAAGTAGGTATATGGATTGACATGACATTCATCATCACCTTACGGGAGTGACGGGGGTACCTTCTTAGGGACGAGGGCCATCTCGAAACCGGAGATGGCCCAGGGTCAATCGGGGCGCGAGGGATATGCTTTATGGGCAACCTTACACCCCGGCGTCTTAAGACCCGAGACGACGTGTGGTTTTTTTTTTTATATTTAGGATACGTCAATTTGACTTCACCTCGCCTGATGGTAAGCTGCAGGTAAAGTCTCAGGAAAGAGGGTCACCATTACATACACGGATCATGCTAACAATGGTGGCACTCAGCTTGACGGCCTCATCAGAAGAGGATTGTCGACGCAGCACCGCGTGACACCCACCGGTCCCACTAGTGCTGCGACCAAAATCCCCCTGCCCGGCTATGCACTTGCTGACCCCTGAACGCAATCAAACCGAAATTGGATTACTATGGAGGGTTTTTCGCAATCGTGCACGGTGGTCCCTACCCGGCCGAATTTTGTGACAAATTTGTGTCATCAAATTTCTACCACCAGTAAAAACCAGTTTTAGTCGGTTCAAGCCCGACATAACCGCCCGCGCTGGCCGGCGGGAGGGGATCTCCGCACGAAAAAAAGAGGTACCTCCTAGGGAAGGATTCATTATGATATATCATACGTAAATGAAGGGTGGATAGAGTCTCACTCAGGTCCTAGAAGGTCTTCTTTGAGCCCAAGCCAACCGCACCTGCGGCTGCACACCTGCAAACTGATTGACGGACGACGCTCTGGCGAGGCTTTGCTTTCGGGGTTCGGCAATCACTCCCATGGAACAACCTATAAGCCTAAACAAAAGGAGTAAGCGGCCCTCGGACAACGAGGCGAAGACTAGCACGAAATTAGTAGCCGGCTACAACATGTCGCCAGAACTTGCGCTATGCTATGCTTTGGAAAACCATAATATACTTCAATACGTACAGTAATGTGGCTTGAACAGCTTCATTAGGTTCATAACTAAAAGAATATTCTTTTAGTCTGAGGCTCGTAACCAAAAATCATAACAAAGAACAAGTTTTCTTCTAGTGGTTATATACCTATCTAATATATTTAAGGCAATTCTGTTAAAACTATTTTTTACCTATGTTTTTTTTAACCGTCCATGGATCTATAAATCGTATAAAGAAGGTAAATTCCTGTTATAGTTGTACCAGCTTTTCTGTGAAATGGGAATCAGAACTACGGTTGACACTGTCAAATTTCATTCAATAACATTCTGGGGTGAATATGTTCTTGAGTGGAGACCGCTACTCGGCAAACGTAGTGTAGGACGCCCTCCAGCCAGGTGAGATGACGATCTGCGAAAGACTGCGGGCAGATGTTGGATGCGGCAAGCTGAAGACAGGGCGCTATGGCGCTCATTAGGGGAGACCTATGTCCAGCAGTGGACTAGAATAGGTTGATGATGATGATGATGATGATGACACTCTGATTTAGTGTTCTCAGCGGTTCTCAGATAGACGGTGGCGCCACACTTCAATTCACACAATGGTCGGTAGGTACGCCTTTAACTGGGGTGCTTGGTTGGGGACATCCTCGCGGTGCACCCTGGGCAACGGAGACGGCAGCGCCTCTCTCCTAGGGTGGGAGAGACGCTGCCGCCTACGGCCAACTCCGACCGAGGCGAGGACGGCCCTGTTGAGGGCTGTTCGGAAGCTTTCCACGTGTCCCTCTGATTAGCAGATGGCACAGTGGAGAGCAAGTAAGGGGGCCATCTCGAAACCGGAGATGGCCCAGGGTCAGTCGGGGTGCGAGGGATATGCTCTATGGGTAACCTTTCACCCCGGCTCCCCACTCCCGCTATCAGGCAGGGGGATATCCGCACGAAAAAAAAGGAGGTACGACTTTAACTGTTTCACCGCGGAGAACTCCGTGAATAGACCCAGCGCAGTTTCATGGGGTTTTTTACTATTCACCGAGTCTATTAGAATAGAAATTTCAGTTTATACAACTGCCTGTGATTAATATGATATAACTGGATGCAACCAAAAATGCACATTCTGAATGTGAGCTGTTATCGGGAAATTCGTAAGTATAAGAAAATCCACAAACACTTTCGACCCTATACACAACAGTCGCCCTCGCTACCGCTCTACCATCGAGGCAGTGAGAAAGATTTACTGCTTTCAAAAACATCTTTAGTAAGCTGCATACCATAGAATACTAAGAATTAATTTATACCAAAACGAAGGACATGCACAAGCAAAACATAAATAGTTTGGTTCAAAAACAACGGTATGTTTATCTCGAAGGAATTCCACGAAACGCTTAACGCTTTTTATGTATGGGTACTTAGTGAGATTGATATCGAGGTAGGTAACTGAAGCGCGTTATAAGTGGAGTTGTATGGCGTCATGGACGAAAGGTTCAGAGAAATACTACAGAAAGGATAATTTATTAGTTGAGTACAATTGAGAGACTCAAGTCCTGAGTAACAAAAAGTGGTGGTTTTTGAGTTTTAAGTTTCAACTTGGCAGATACCGACAACACAGTTGTTGAACTTTACCGGAATTTGTGATATGTGACATTGAAATATTTTTAATTTATTAGGTAATGTATTACTATTTTTGTAATCTTCATAGGTTAAGGTTAATTCAATATGATGTTCTGTTTATTAGGTATTTTATTAAAGATTTTGGAGCTAAGGTGATCCGTAAATAAGAATATTGAGATAGTTCCTTGTGTAGCTGTCTGTTTTAAGTCTATAAAATTTGAAACAGTATAATATGTATTGATAATCATAATCGGTGTGTATTATACATTCGGAGGCTGAGTAGGTAAGTAGGTATCAGTAAGGCTATTATAGTGATGATAAAAATACACTATTTGCATTCGTGATCCAGGTAGAAGCCTATGACGACAACATTATTATTACGAAAAAGTTAATTTTCGTAGCTCTAGGAATCGCATCTTTCCGTATATATCATATGTACGTATTTGTGTTATTTGTAGAAACAATTTTTGCGTAACTATTTAACAAATGGGTTTAAAATTTAAATACTTAAAGAATTAATCCACCGCGGCTCTTTGGTGCGAATATCAAAACATGTTTTTATAAGTTGGAACTAACAGTAAAAATAGAAATAAACAAGCAGTATTAAGTAATTAATAAGAAGGTATATCGCACCCAGTATGAAATCCCGGTGCTGAAGCCATTTTGAGCTAAGAGTACCTGAAAAAACAAAACGGATATTTACGTGGTTTGAATTCCAAAATATAAGTAATAAATAGGTACCTACTATGCAATTCAACTTAAAGGACCACAAGCTGATGCCAGCGGCTCCACCCGCGCGGAGGTTGGTTATCGTTGTTTGGTCATGTCTCCAGTTCTACTTAACCAATTGCGATCAAACATAGATTTGACCAAGACCTTTCTAATAGAAAAAACCGCATCAAATTCCGTTCAGTTTTCGCATCCATCGCGAACAAACAGACAAGAATTCCAACAAAATATAGGTATTTATGTTCAAAATCGTTCATTTAACATAACCCAAGTAATTTTTTTAAATAACTTCAAATTAAAGACACATCTAATTTACAATTTTATAATAGTATAAATGGGTACCTACTTTACAATTTATTAATTTCTGTTGTCACTTTGCTGAAACTATCACATCACACTTTCAGGTTTGGGCATTGATATAACATTTTATATTAATGTCTAGATGTGTTATCATTGTTATCAATCATAAAATAGGTAGTTCAAGGATTAAAAGATTATTCTCTTTAAAAAAACTAAGTACCTTCCAAATTATTACTAGGTAGAAAACGTTGCAATCGTACAGCACCGCTTTTAGCTAGTTTTATAAATGTAAAGAAATAAAATTAGATGCAAGAATATTATTTTTTTGGTTTACATATTTTTCTGCTGACAGTACCTACATAAGTCTGTTGATGTGATCATATGATTCAAATTATCGCAAGCAGTGCGATCCTATTTTTTAAGTATGTAAGTACCTAAATCGCACGCTCATAAATGTTGAAATAGGTCGTTATAGCTAAGTATTCCTAAAATTCCTAAAAGCACTACAATGCAAATTAACAGTTACAGATACCTAGCTACTCACTGGTACATTGTCATTGTGGCGGATGCGACTAAATTTAAATTGGTTCAGGAAATTAAATAACCGACTAAATAAAGAGAATCAAAATTTGCACTAGGCTGTTTCGGTCTTCGGACGTGATATTCGTGGTTCACCAACGACGACCGAAGACCGGGCTATGTGGTAGTCAGCAAGCTTAAAATTCAAATGACCTTCACATGTTGTAACTTTCTAACCCTGATCTGAGAATACGTATTCATAACATTTTCCTAAAAAAAGTTTGCATTAAAAACCATTTAGGTTACTAGAGCAAATTGCAAGTACATAAACACTATGACGTGTTTTACAAATGTCGTCCTGTGTAAATATTAGGAATTATACTTATAAGCATTACTTCTAATGAGAGTAATGCTTTAAGCTATATCTTCAGACGACTTTATATCTTTAGGTCTAAGGCTTTATTCTATATCTATATTTTTAGATGACTTTATTTAGATGATCGAAAAGAAATTGGTAAATAAAAAACATAAACTTCGCCATTTCAAGGTTATAACGCATCATTAGCAATCAAAAGTTCAAAACAATATAACTCACCGTTCGTTCCTCAAAATCCTAAAGGTAAGATTCAGAAACTTGTTTTCTTGATTATTATTGTAATTTTTATTCACAACACGGCAATGACGACCGGATAAACAAGACACGATTCATCGACTCAACTGTTCGAGACTTGTACGGCTACTGAACTGAAGCGAAATGACATGACAGCAACAAGCGATCACTATCAAAAGATTCAAAAGTGAAGTCTGAACTTGAACTGTGCTTGAACTGAAGGTCGATTTCACGTATCGAATTAATTTGATACTTTTTTTTTCAATTTCTGTTTATATACCCGTTTTATTGGTAACTGAATAACGTTTCTTTTAGTAAATGAATAACTTTAGAAAATGATAAAGTCTGCATGACTCTAATAATATTAGCTATGTGAACCATATATTTTATGATTTTAGCTTTGGTTTAAATAAGTCCCAGATCCGACAAGAGTGTACACTTTCGAAGTGTTAATATGGATTTCATCCCGGTCACCAAACCATGGATCCTGCATTGCTTGTTTCAAGTTACCCGGAAGCGCTGGGTTGCCGTTGTTGAAGATGATATGCATGCCAATGGTCTCACTACCCAGTGGCGTAGCTACCTTGGGTGGCACCCGGTGCGGAAGTTGGTTGTGTCACCCCATCGAAAGTAAAAAGTAATAAATTTTCTATTATCTATTACTACGTTTTAATTATCTATAACTATAGAATAATACACGTTTAACAATTCACGCCAACCAAAAGTAGTAGTATTTTTTTTTATACCACTAAAGTGGCAGACAAGCACACGGCCCACCTGATGGGAAGCGGTTACCGTGGAGTCCACGGAAACCGCTTCCCATCAGGTAGTGCACGGCGTGGACTATGGACGTGTGCAACACCAGTGGCGTCACACTCGCGCTGCCAACCCTGTAAAGGAACGGGGATGGGAAAGGAGTTTGGGAGGGGATGGGAAAGGAGTTTGGGCTCCGGCACTCTCACTCACCAAACGGAGAAACGGAACGCAACAGTTCAAATACTGTTACTTGGCGTCGATATTTTGAGAGGGTGGTGCTTCCCCGGTCGAGTCGGCCCATTCATATTTAATATATAATATAATATAATATTAAGATGTACGCATCTTATGGAATAGTAAATAGGCGTTTAACATCAAAAGTAAAGGAGTTATTTCAAAAATCGGCTTTTTACTGTTGATTTGAAATTGAACCCTGAACTGAACTGAACTGGCAAGTTGGCAGTTTGTATTTGTTTTTTGTTTTGAGGCTGCTGTCACGATTATGGGTAAAGCTTGACCAAAATCCCCCGAGGGCTGGACACACAGATATATTATATTATTTTATATTATTATAGATGCTGATCCGCGCGCAGGTCGGTTATCGTTTTTTGATCATATCTCCGGTTCTTCTTAACCAATTACAATCAAATATAAGGCAGATTTTAAATTTGATCAAGCCCCTTCTGATCGAAAAACCGCATCAAAATCCATTAAGTAGTTTGACAAATTGAAAAACAGACAAAAGAAATCCGACCTATATCGAGCAGCTGACGTCTGTATGTACATGCAGGTCAGGATTCGATTCCAAGATTTGAAGACTTGTGAAGATTTGTGGACTGTATCATGACAGTGAATGCGGTTAGTGCTTCGTGGTTGGCGCTGGTAGGTTGGTTCGGGGTAAATAAAACTTCACTGCTTCATGATTTCAGTATTCTGTTCTGCTACTGGCTACGACCCGCTGAGGTGAACGGAATTTCGGAACAAACCTTAACAAAGCATAAGTACTTCGTACCTGCACCAGGAAGAAAACCGGCTAATTTTAGCACGAAAACAAGTACCATCGGATGGCGAACGCGATCGCCCATCTGATGGTTAGGGTTTTCGTTTTATAATCCGCACTGTTTGTGCCGTTTCTGTACCGTTATGAGCGATTGACCTGCCATTTACTACTTTTAAGTTAAATTATACAAAAACAGTTCCAAACTTCCAAATATAGCAATAGGATTACAGGCTCTGATAACCGAACATATTGGCTTATTATAAAACACCTTTCCAATGTCTTTTATTTCACACCTTACACATGCAAAATACTGTATTAAGCAACAAAACATGTTGCATCGACGACAGAAAGGCTAAAAAGGGAATAAGCGACAATAACATTTGACTAAACAAATTACTATTCGGTCAAGTGTTTATGATGTCGTTTGGGATCTTTTCTTTTAAATCTTTGATGTCCATTGAACCATTTAGCTTTTAAACAGTCAATGTTAACATTTTAAATGGCTTATAGGAAATGGGTGATGTCATACATTAGGCACAATACTTGATTGTTATGGTTCTACATTGTAAGTTTTGTATTCTTTTATTAGATATTAAATGTCGGGCTTGAACCGACTAAAACCGCACGCCGTCTCGGGTCTTCAGACGCCGGGGTGTAAGGTTACCCATAGAGCATATCCCTCGCACCCCGACTGACCCTGGGCCATCTCACCACTAACAGCATCGCTCATCCTGTCTCCTCTGAAAGCAGAGGAGTACGGAGAGCGATGTGTTCCCGCCACGTTGGGTATTGGCCGACGATCAATGCCAACCCTATGAAGGGGAAGCCATTGACCGCCGCCCGGGGTGTACCGTCCGCTCCGATTCCGTTCCCCCCGGACTTCAGCGGGATCGGAATCGGAGCGACACTCGAGGAGGTTACCCAACACACACCCCACCATTTAAGTACCTATTTCAGGTTTAACCAAAAAAATAAATAAATTTAATTGAAGTTCCTCCCTAAACTAAGGTGGCCATCTGTGAGAATAGTGCGGGCATGACACATATTGGGTCACATGTTGGGTATATACATAAAGTTATGTTAAAACTTATGAACAGTGATACCACGGACTTACGCGATAGGTGGAACCACAGATTACATAATATTATTCTAGTGGAACCAAGCGATACCATGTAAGTCAAATTCGCGTAATACGGGGTGCAATTTTGCATATAAAAACGTATAATTTATAAATATAATTCTATTAAACGTTTTAGTCCCAATTAAATAATTGGGAATAAAACGTTTAATAAAATATAGAATAATTCATAATCAATTTACATAGTTATGAATAAAATAAACATAAACCGTATTTATTTTGATGTAGAAACACGCCTGAATAGTTTAATTTTGCGTCTCACGCACTACCCGGCTTATATTTTCTCAAAATTTGTAACCCCTTTGCTATTGAACGTTAAAATGGCTTGAAACTGGAAAGGCTTGTTTTAAATTCGCAATAGTTATTTGATTGATGATGATTCAACTGGGTCAAAACATTGCGTGGTAAAAACCGCGTATCTCTAAATTCGCGTAACATAGGAACTATCCTGTGTACACTAGTAGGCAGTGCGGATTTAGGTTACTTGAGGCGCTAAGCAGTCTTTCCCTGCGCCCATATCCTTAAGTGAACTAGGTACAAAGATATAATTAAATCATAATAATAATAATTATAGTTATAGTTGCAACACTGGTCGCGTACTGTCAAAATATTTTTCTCAGAATACATTTTCTGTAAATAATTTAATTTTATACCTATTTTACATTGTCATCTAGTTATTTTGTGAAGCTAAATAAATTAATTAAATTATTAAAAATGAATCCTACCTCCATCAATTACACCATTTTCAGAGAAATCAACAAACACAGAACTTTAAATTTATGACATACGTCAATCTAGACGAACAGAAAGCTATGAAATAATATGTTGACACGCGGAAAATTCAAGCAACTCAGTCAAATAGCACAATTAACACCGACGGACTCGTCGTGCAGCTCCGCCCCGCAGCCTCAGGTGACCCTTCCATCGACAACTGCTGAGCCGTCGACCTCCGACAGTAGCGACGAGTATTTCTCTCCGCCGACGTCGCCAACACCTGTGCGTCGGCCGGGGAGAGGCCGGCCACCGATGTGCCTAGGACCCCGAAGACAACCGTCCTCGAACAGGGCCCCCGCCGCCGGTGGTGATGTGCGCCGCATGAAATGGTCTTCTTCAATAAATGAAAGCGTCATGCGGGCATATTATATGGCTACAGAGCTAGGAACCAACCTCACTGCATACCGTGGTCGTTTACTGTCTCTGTTCCAGGAACTAGAACCGACTGTCAACGTATCAGCGCAACGATTATCGGACCAGGTGCGGGCTATTCAACGTTGTAATATGTTGGATGGTACCGTACTTGAGAGGCTATACTCTGACGTGCAGAATAGTCTTACTATCCCCACTTCATTGAATGCTGTATCTCCGGTGGAGTCTAGCGTAACCGCGAGTGTAAACCCGCCACAGCTCGATCACACTAATGAGGGTGTGGAAAGTGAGACTATATCCGTAAGTACCCAGTATAATGAACGATTAAGGAGCACTTTGGGGGATGCGATGCTAGAATATCGATCTATGATACCAAGCAAAAGACCTCGCTTACCCCATTTGCCCATGCATAAAAGGAATATAGCGCTGGTTTGTGCCCTAGATTCGCTATTACCTGAGTATTTAGAAAATAGCGAAGACCTTAGTGATACACATTCGATTTTGTACTGTGCGGCCGTCGCAGCATGTCGAGTAGCTGGAGTAAAATTTATTGTAAATAAAACTGCTACTCGACCCAAACCTGCTGTGCCTGCCTGGCAGTACAGGATTGAACGTCGTATTGCTGAGGCTAGGACACTCATCGGTAAGCTAACCTGCTTCAGATCAGGCAATACCCGCCCGAGGGTGATGCGCTTTGTGACACAGGCATTCTTGGGGACTAACGTTAGTCCTCAACAATACGCTTCATGTGTCACAGAGCGCATTGACTTTCTGAAGCAGAAAGTTTATGCATGGGCAAATCGGATACGACGCTACAAAAAGCGCGTAGATAGGTATAATCAGAATCGCATTTTCCAAAAGGATGAGCGGTGGGTTTATCGGAAATGGGAACAACCCGAGTCAGGTGTAAATGACGGTACTCGGCCGGATGCTGATGCTACGAATACTTTCTGGGGTAGCATCTGGTCGACGCCAGTCATACATTCAGAAGGTGATTGGATGAGAGAGGTTGAACGAGCATGTGAGAATTTACAGATTATGGAGCCAATTATCATTTTACCTGAAGATGTTGCAATTGCAGTCCGTTCGTTATCGAACTGGAAGTCAGCAGGACCGGACGGACTGCACAACTTTTGGTTGAAGTGGCTCCGTAACTCACATGCTCGTTTAGCAACTCAATTCCAATCATGCCTAAACTCGGGTTCCCTCCCTAATTTCCTAACAACTGGAGTAACCCACCTACTCTATAAGTCTGGTAGTGCTACGGACCCCAGAAACTATAGGCCTATTACCTGCCTACCGACGGTCTATAAACTCCTAACTTCCATTCTGAGAGTCAAAATTACTGCACATTTAGAAAAAAAATCGATCATCTCCATCTCTCAGAATGGATGTAGGAGCGGGGCCCGTGGCACTAAAGAGCTCCTTCTAGTTGATATGGCCATTAGCCAACAGGTGCGTCGTAACCGTAAAAATCTGGCGACATGTTGGATAGATTATAAAAAGGCTTATGATTCTGTTCCACATACATGGCTTCTGAGGGTGCTAGAGTTGTATAAAGTTGATACAACTCTATCTACCTTCTTGAGGTCATGTATGGGGCAATGGACCACGGTTCTTCGCTATCCAGGATGTTGCCAGACAAACGATGCACCGATAAGAATCGAGAGGGGTATATTTCAGGGCGATAGTCTGAGTCCCCTGTGGTTCTGTCTAGCACTGAATCCTCTTAGTACAATATTGGAGAATTCAGGGCTAGGCTATCGGTTGCGGAGAGAGGGTCGAGCTATATCCCACCTCCTATACATGGATGACCTCAAACTTTTTGCTACCAATAATCTACAATTGATGGAGCTATTAAAGATGACTGAAAACTTTAGTAGCTCTATCAAGATGGAATTTGGTTTAGACAAGTGTGCGGTCATGCATGTGGAAAGAGGTGGTATAGTGGAATCCGAAGGCATGATACTTTCGGATTCCATTAAACTTAAATCTCTATCTACAACCGAAACCTACAAATATCTAGGTATGTCACAGGCATTAGGAATCTCCGAGTCTGGCATGAAGCAGGCATTGCAGGAGCGCTTCTTTGGCCGCCTGAAAAAAGTTCTGAAAAGCTTTCTATCGGGTGGCAACAAGGTGCGTGCCTGCAATGGTTGGGTCATGCCAGTCCTAATGTACTCCTTTGGCATACTTAGATGGACTCAGACCGAACTGGATGCCCTAGATAGAAGAGTTCGTTCGCTGATGACCACATTTCGGATGCACCACCCACGATCATCTGTAATGAGGTTGTATATCCCACGGAAACTGGGGGGTCGTGGCTTTCTAAATGCTAAGACCCTTCATAACCGCGAGATATACAACCTTAGAGAATATTTCCTTCAAACAAATACAGATATGCACCGTGATGTGATCGCATCGGATTATGGCTTAACCCCTCTTGCGTTGGCTAGAGAGAACTGGCGCAAACCTGTCGTACTAAGTATTAATGATCGTATGGATGTATGGAAGAGCAAAGAGTTGCATGGACGTTTCTATCGGGCTCTCCATGGGCCTGATATAGATTTACCAGCATCTGTGTCTTGGCTACGCTTCGGTGACCTATTTGGGGAAACCGAAGGTTTTGTCTTTGCAATTATGGACGAAGTAGTGATGACGAATAACTATCGGAAGTATATTCTAAAGGATGGTACGGTTGACATATGTCGGGCGTGCCACCGTCCCGGAGAATCCCTTAGACATATAATTTCTGGTTGTTCTCGTCTTGCCAACGGCGAGTATTTGCATAGACATAACCAAGTAGCCAGGATTGTCCATCAACAGCTTGCTCTAAAGTATAACCTATTAGAATCAGAGGTACCGTACTATAGGTATGTGCCCGACGCAGTTCTCGAAAATGGGCACATCACGTTGTACTGGGATCGATCTATCATCACTGACAGGACTATTGTAGCTAATAAACCTGATATAGTGTTGATAGATCGATCAGAGCGCCGCGCAATAATTATCGATATCACCATTCCACATGACGACAATCTTGTAAAAGCCGAAAAAGAAAAACAAATGAAATATTTGGATTTGGCTCACGAGGTTGTCGGCATGTGGAGTGTTGATTCGGCAATTATTGTCCCGATAGTTGTTTCGGTTCACGGACTGATTGCCAAGAGCCTCGATCAACATCTCAAGAGGCTCGCGTTAGGCAGTTGGGTCAAGGGCTTGATGCAGAAGGCAGTGCTCCTCGACACGGCACGTATCGTGAGGAGATTCCTCTCTCTGGAGCCCTAACCACCGGTAGCTTGGTCCCTGTACCCGATGCCGGTGGGCCACTATTTTTTATATTTTTAAATATATTTGTCTTTTTTTTGTATAGAATGTATTTAAAAATATAATGTAATATGTATTTAAGTGTAATAAAGAGAATAATAATTAACTAGGGGGGAGGCGTGAAGTGCTTTGGTGTGAATAATATTAATCGTAAGTAGACTAAGTATGTGTTGTTGTTCCTGCTCTTATACCATGCTGGGTCGGTCGGTACGGTTATCCTATGATTCGGCTATATTTTTACAACCGACGCCGGCCGGCCGCCTACGTGACGTCAAATCACCTCGGAAACATCTAACACAGTTATCGTCAAATTTGACCGTGGGTGGGAATCGAACACACGACCCCCCGAGGTGTCGCAGGCAAGGTCACTACCAAACACCTCAAAATATGTATATTTATTATACATAAAGGACGAAAAAGACAAACA
Source organism: Cybosia mesomella (assembly GCA_946251805.1). Classification (NCBI taxonomy): domain Eukaryota; kingdom Metazoa; phylum Arthropoda; class Insecta; order Lepidoptera; family Erebidae; genus Cybosia; species Cybosia mesomella. The sequence goes on along the minus strand of OX276390.1, from coordinate 17,187,962 downwards.
AAATATTCGACTGATATAAATCACTGACAACAATAACAAACGCCTCTCATCGTCCGCGTGTCGCTGACAATAATCAACCGATTGCGACCGGCTGGGGGTACGTATAATATAACCACCTACGAGCGAGCCAGCTGGAGATCACGACTGTGGCCAAACCGAGCGTCAGCGACAATTTATAACGCGCGAATTTTGAAATTGCTTTAACTTTTTGTGCTCGTTTTTTTCTCGGTCGTGGCTGTCCGCCGCTAGACGGAAGGCCCTAAGCAAATGCTTCAATAGCTTATAGGCTACGGCCAGTCTCAATAATCTACCTACAGTTAAAGGTAGAAGCTATCCCAGATAAACATGTCAACATTAATCTGTAACTGCGGTTTCAATATTATCAAAGTCATTTTCTGCTTATCTTTGCTTATTGAAACAGAAAAAATCCCCGATAGATACTGATGGTAGCTATTTTAACTGCTGGTAAAGGATATATGGATTATTGAAACCGGCCGTAATTCAGAACTTACTGAGCGTAGGTCGGGGAATTTGGTACTGATGTAGGTATACTCTAAGGTTGCGTTAACACAATATGACATTACACTGTGCACTGTGCACTGACATTGCGGGACGGTTGGCCGCCTTATCTTAATCGTTTCTTCTAACCTAAGTACCTACCCAATGGAGTCGGTTTCCGGTCTTGATTTTTATAACTGGTACAGACACATTACTCACAATATACAGCTTAATACCACAAAGGACCAAGTTAGACACTTATTTTAAAAAGAAATAGGAACGTGGAACGTTATTTTTTCATGCGGAAATCCCCTCTGATACCCCCCCGCCAGGCAGCGGGGGCGGTTATGTCGGGCTTGAACCGACTAAAACTGGACGCCGTCTCGGCTCTTCAGACGCCGGGGTGTAAGGTTGCCCATAAAGCATATCCCTTGCACCCCGACTGTCCCTGGGCCATCTCCGGTTTCGAGATGGCCCCCTCGGGTTAGGGAACCACGGTGTCCCCGTCTTTCTCCGGTTTGGGGGAGGGACACTAGTCACCTCACCGTCCCGGCCTGCTTCTGCTAGCGCGACAGGCGGCCTCACCTGCCACCACCAGGCCTGCGCTCATGGAGGACGGAGGTCGTTAGGCGACCTCCGGCGCCTGAGTCACCTGCGACACGCGCGGCGAGCATGTTGCTGGCTCGGCGGGCCGGGAGAGTTCTAAACCTCTCCCGGACGCGCTCCGCACCATTGCCGCAATTCCTGATGGCTGCCACGAGGTCAGGCCTCGGCGCCTCCCACGCCAGGCAGTCCGCCAGCGTATACAACCCCGAGTCCTCGCGTCGCAGTGATAGGTTGTGGTACCTAAATATAATATAAAGTATAACTTTCTATAAGCGGAGTGAAGAAATGCTCTACATCAGTGTTTCCATAACTTTATTAGGCACTGGCCCGGTAAATTCTGTCTTCCTATCGCAGCATCGAGACATTCGTGACCAACCATAGGATTGTTTAATCCCCTAGTGCAAATAGCGAAAATAAAGCAATTTCCATATAATATGCAAGTTTATTAAAGTTTAATATACCTACCTACTTTAATTTTTGAAACGTTCGCGTGGACACAATATTAGGTCTTTATCTTGTTCATGAACGAGTACTTATGTCATATTGTGCTTGTAAACAATAAGACAATGCTGTAGCCCATTGAACTAATATTACTGGCGCATAGAACTGACGGCGGCGGTGGCGCCAACTAGATTTTTGCGTTGACTCGGCTAGACTCGTAGTGACCGCATACTAAAATTGTGACAAGTCAATTCAACAATGCCTTCGTGCGTGTTAAAAACTTACAAAAATCAGTCGACTGCAACTGCGATAAACAATAGTTATTTGTTCAACAAGTGACCAAAGTAATTTATTGCTGCGAGTGGGATAGATTGAATCCCGAGTAAGCGAGGGATTCTAGGATTGAATCACGAGCGTAGCGAGTGATTCAGTAGAATTCCGAGTGCAGCGAGGGATTCAACAACACTCGCAGTAAAAAAGCTTTGGTCCCGTGTAGCACACATTATTTTTCACTTTAGGAGTGAGAACAAATAAAAGACACATTAAAATGTAGGTAACGCTTTATTTCAGGAATAAAAAAGATACTAAAAGTTAAACGTACAATTATTACAATGCTGTAAATTTAAAGTAATTGTTTTATTAGGCATCTTTATTGTGGTATTCACTTGGCTTAGATTTTCTATTGGTGTATCTGTTTCACTCATCAACTCAGAAGAAACAACAGTGAATGTAGGTGATTCAGTTCGGGTTTCTGTGTAGCCATCCATGCTATTTTTAGAAGTTGATGGTTGTGGTTCTGAAGTCTGTTTCACATTTATAGATTCCACAATCCGATTACAAGTTTTTGATTTATTTTCAATTGAGTCTTCTATATAACCTTAAGCGACTGTATTTGTTTTCCACCCTCCATGACGTTTCAGAGTTGTGAGATCAGCTCCAGAACTAGCCAATAGTGTTGCAGATGTCCTACGTAAACAATGACCAGTATATAGGGCAGGCTCTGCAAGTTTTAAAAAGGTCACTATTTGTCGCGGTGTAGAGCCAATTTTGTTTATACCCATAGGCTGCTTTGTACATTTACCATTAAAATATTGTATGAAAAATCGACTTGTGTTAATATTATTTGGACGTAATCTCTAATATTTTTCAACAAAAGTAACATATTCTTCACGAATAACAAAAGATCTGTCCACATTGGTTTTAGTATTATTCAACTTAACTAACAATAAAGTTTCTGAATGTTTTTCAATGTCATTTATAGTAAGATTAAGTAATTCTTGGCTGCGACATGCACCATTAATGCCTATTATTAAAATTACTTTTGCAGCAAGATATACATTGTCAGGAGCTTCATTTAAAAACATTTCTATGTTATGAGCTGTTAATACTTTTGACTTTTTCGGTTTATACCCAACGGACTTCTTCTTCAAGTACGCTACAAGTTTTGTATATCTATCGATATGTACGTCATGTTTTATTTTCAGTGTAGATTTAAGCATAGAGTATATACTCCACAAAGTTGAGGATTGTTTGGACTGTGACATTTCAATGAAATAAGACAGTAAGACTGTCTCTGAATAATTTTTTGCTCCTTTTGAACTTCGCCATTCATTGAAATTATGTAATGCTTGAATGTATTTTTCCCCTGATTTAGAGGGCAGAAAACTAGTTTCTGCGTTTTGCACATATTGTTTCAGTTCCTCAGGTGTCAAAATATCTTCGTCACTTGATTCACTCATGTTTAAACTAACAAAAGGCACTTTACAAACTTTTAAAAACAAGCAAGATAAAATCTTGTTAATTTTTTTTAATTGCGCGGGCTGTATATTTTTTTATTTATCTGTGGCGCGGGTAACAAAGGTGCGTTCCGAAATTGGCGCGCACAGCCGCCGCGAGGCGGGGCGCGGCGCGTTGAAAGCAAATAGCATTTTTTTTCAAGCTGAAATATCTCAGAATATAAGCATTTATCAGTTTTTCTTTAGTAATTTATTGAATTTAATTTAGTTTATTTTTTAATAATTGTCCAAATCTAAAAACTGCTAGTTAGAATTATGATTCTTTGATTAGTTCAGAATTCGGAACGAAAAATTATAAAAAAACTTTGGCTCTCTAGGCAGCAAAAAGCTATTTTGCTGCCTGTTTATAAGCAGCAAAATACGCTTGTTTGAGCTACTGAAGTGAAAAATATCAAGTAAAATACTTTAGTGTCTAGTAAATCAAAACTAACTGTTGTACGTTTTGTACCCGCCATTTGTATTGAAAATCATGCATTAAGAAAAGTGACCGTACAGATGTGATAAATTATACTTCGACGTTGCATCCTCGAGATTTATTCTTTACTTCACTTGGTAGTCCACTTCTCATTCTACTAGGCATCGCACAATATTTAGAGATCTAGAAAAAAAAACTTTAGTTTCTACCGCCTCCGCTCTAGCTGGTGGCGGCGCTCCTGTCTTACGTCATTCGCTTTTCTTGTGCGGGCATCGCAACACCTAATAAATTAAATTAAATATTTTTCGGTGAATTCTTATAGATTTGATTTTTTCGTGTGTATTAAGCAAAGTGAATATGGGAAAACGTAAACAACGCAAACGTTAACATATTCGTAAGAAAATTAGGCGATTAGAAAATCAATTACGAAATTATTCTTCGGAACTACCTCGGATAAGGGTAAGTCGTGATTTTTTTTTTTACAACTTTGTTCTAGTTAATACGGTCGGGTTACACATGTAACTTTATTATGTTGTGTTATAATATGAAAGTCTATGATACTTCTACAAGCTAGCTTGTCGTACCGACATGGTACAGCTACAGCGCAATACGATGATAAGAAAACTCAATGTAGGTACTAGTCCGTTGCTCCGTGTTATTTTGGGAATAAATTGGTACTTTTGTGTGCATAACCTGGCAAAATGCTATTAGGTATCTGTGACGTGATATCAGTTGATAAATACGGATACCTACCCTTTACCACCATGCCACCTTCACTAGGTGCCCAGTGAAGGTGGCAATACTGCGTGATGCGATCACAGCTGATAACCCATCTATTTATTTCCGCTTTAGCGGTACACTACTCGCTATTCCCCGTGACGTGATCACGGCCGATAGTGATAACTAACAGTCTCGTGTCGTAACGTGATTACGCCCAATGACTCAAAAGCACTAAAATGACTTGGATGTCATTAAAAATACACTACTACGAAAGTAGTACGGGAGGTAACGTATTTTTTCCTGTTTTGTCCTTAACAGAGTTGCCTAACGTGAATAACACTCACACAAGTGACGCGAGGCGGCCGTGGCCCGACTCACCCGCAACTATTCAAACCTGGGAACTGCACTCCGATTCTGACGGTACCTTACCATCTTCGCACGTCAGATCCCTAGTGTTTCCCGCTCCTACACAAAATGTCAATAAAGATAATCCAGTGTTCTTGCCTGAGCCGAACAATGTTGATATAGACGCCGTACCGGCCGGCCCTCCAATATCTTCTGACCCAACTCCTAGAGAGGCAACACTATCGGGGTTTAACCCAATGGAAGCAGCCGCAAGTACTAGCTCCGACTTGGTTAATGCGACAGTACCTCTGTCCAGTGATATCTTAGATGCACTTGGGGACCCAAAGAGTAAAGATGAGGTCTTTGTTCCTGCTATTCCCGAGGAAATCGCTAAACGTTGGGGGTGTATCTTAACGGATGACCTTACTAAAGAGCAAAAACAGGAGATAACTGACAGGACCTCCATTCCAGACAACTTTCGCCCGGCTAAAGCCCTTTATTAAATCCCGAAATCACATCAGTATTGGGTGATCCAGTTAGAAATAGCGATAAACTTTTACAAAAAGCCCAAGACCATCTCGGATTAGGAATCGCAGGACTGACACACCTAACCTCAGACATTATAAAAGGTGAGACTGATAAACTAGTACTCCTGAAGAAAGTCTCTGAGATTAGTCAAATCTTCTTAGATTTACATCATGAAAATACAAAGACCAGGAGGAGACTAGTTATATCTTCCTTAGATAAAAAAATCATCGGAATGATCACGGACGTTAAAAGAGACACATTTCTCTTCGGAGAACATCTAAATGAGAAGATTAAGGCGTCAAAAACTGCCGAAAAGTCGGGATTCCAAATAAAGCGTACCGACGGTACCACATCAACCCGCAAGTATCCACAGGGAAACTGGAAGGGCCCACCCAGGGGTCGCGGACAACTAGCGTACAGACAGGGTGGGCCGAGGAACCGATACACCGGTCCAGGGAGCAGACCGCCCGCCAACGGCAGCGAAGACCGGCGTGCCAGCCAACAAGACGCGCCAGTTATAGATCAGGTAATACCCCATGCAGGTCGTCTTCGCCATTTCCTACAGGAGTGGCAAAAACCTCACCGACGACGATCCTATTGTACTACAGTACATTAAAAGTATTCGAATTCCGATCGAAAATCCTGTGGTACGTATGTACATTATGTACCCGAAAACAATAACTTTTGCCTTGCCGAGATTAAACAAACGATTACTCGGGGCAATTATAAAGTGTGATTAGAAACCTGTGGGCCTACCGCCCAAGTGTCGTCGATATCACAGCCGTCGAAATGTTGCGTTGGTCAAGGTCGACGGCCATTTTGTACCGCCCCATTGATAATCGATGCCGGCGCGGCGTAAGAATGAATGAAAGGCTGTTTTTGACAGTTAAATAGCTGCCGCCTAAATAAATTCAAATCGACGGCGTCGCTTTGAAGTTTTATTTCATTACGGCACCTCATTAGCTGTCGTTTTGAATATTATTTTCTTTTCCGACGGTTGATTACGATGCCGATTGCACCTAACACTGGGCTACTATGGATTTTATGGGTGCGACTGCCGACGAGTGGGTTCTGCCGTCCTATTGCACCTAACACTGGGCTACTATGGCTTTTATGGGGGCGACTGCCGACGAGTGGGTTCTGCCCTCCTATTGCACCAAGCACTGGGCTACTATGGCTTTTATGGGGGCGACTGGGTTATGCCCTCCTATTGTAGCTAACACTGGGCTACTATGGCTTTTATGGGGGCGACTGCCGACGAGTGGGTTCTGCCCTCCTATTGTACCTAACACTGGGCTACTATGGCTTTTATGGGGGCGACTGGGTACTGCCCTCCTATTGCACCTAACACTGGGCTACTATGGCTTTTATGGGGGCGACTGGGTTCTGCCCTCCTATTGTACCTAACACTGGGCTACTATGGCTTTTATGGGGGCGACTGCCGACGAGTGGGTTCTGCCCTCCTATTGCACCTAACACTGGGCTACTATGGCTTTTATAAAAAGACGTCGGAAAAGAAAATAATATTCAAAACGACAACTCATGTGGTGCCGTAATGAAATGATACTTCAAAGCGACGCCGTCGATTTGAATTTTTTTAGGCGGCAGCATTTAACTGTCAAAAACAGCGTTTCATTCATTCTTACGCCGCGCCGGCATCGATTATCAATGGGGGGCGGTACAAAATGGCCGTCGACCTTGACCAACGCAACATTTCGACGGCTGTGATATCGACGACACTTGGACGGTAGGCCCACTGGTCAATTTTTATCAAAAACTTTCCTAACTATTAAACCTAGCCTAGTGGTATGGGTAATGGACTGCTGAGACGAGGTCTCGGGTTCGATCCCAGGTTTGACCAATGGCACACACCAATGACTTTTCGATGCTTTTCGAAGTTATGTGTGTATTTATCGCAGATTTATAAGTGTCCGGTTAATGGCAATAGGCTCGCCACCTATTACATTGGGACCTAAACATAAACTGGCGAAATGTGGGTGCTAGCACCTCTGCCTACCCCTTCGGGGATATAGGCGTGAGTTTATGTATATCCGCACCACATTTCAAAATGGAGGACATACACAAAGTCACCAAATTAATGGGTAAAGACTGTGACCTAAAGGAGGCTTACTTTTCGGTACCGATAAGAAGCAAATAACAGAAAATACTCGAAACCTACTTTTAAGGCTCGATTTTGTCATTAATTATACAAAAATTAACATAATACCAAAACAGGCACAGATATCTTTAGGATTTCAATTAGATTCACTTAATATGTGTTTAAAATAACCGAATCAAAAATGTACAAAATTAGTAGATTACATCGAAAAGATTTCTAAACGACACGTATTTTGCCTATCAGGGATTTCGCTAAATTTTTAGGACTCTTATGCTCTGCCTGTCCTGCAGTTTCGTACGGTTGGTTATATACCAAACGATTCGAACGCGTGAAAATCTTAGATTTAAGAGAATGCAATGAGGACTATGACCTCAATATGACAATACCCTCTTATCTTACGGAGGATTTTTTGTGGTGGAAAAATAATATCCCACAATCTATAAACCCCATTCGCCATGGGCGATACGCCTTAGAAATCTTTTCGGATGCTTCGCTGACATGATGGGGGCATTCTGTAATGGGGATAGGACAGGCGGTTTTTTGGGATGAAATAGAGTTAGGAATCAAATTAACTGGTTAGAATTAAAAGCGGCTTTGAATCGTTTGAAGTGTTTTGCGGCCGACATTACGCATAAGGAGCTGCTTCTACGAATCGATAAAACTACGGCAATCTCTTACATAAATCGATACGGAGGGGTGAGTTTTCTCACCTCAATGAGGTCGCTATAAATTCGCTTCGTATATTAAGTCTAAGGATAAACGCAAAGCTGACGAGGAGGCAAGGAGAAGTAACACATGGAATGGACTTTAGATACTCTATAATTCCAAAAAATAGTTGACACATACGGCTATCCTGAAATAGACCTCTTTGTGACAAAAAATAATGCCAAATGCTTAATATACATCTCATGGCAACGAGATCCCGAAGCTCATAATGTAGATGCATTTATTATAGACTGGAGGGAACATTTCTTTTATACCTTCCCTCCCTTTTCATTGATCTTGAAATGCTTACGGAAAATTGTTAATGATAATGCCACGGGTTTAATCGTAGTTCCATACTGACCAAGCCAGCCGTGGTATCCTCTTTTTCTTAAATTGTCCAAATTAAAGCCTATATACTTTAAACTTATGCCAGGTTTGCTATTATCTCCTTCCAGGACCCGTCACCCCCCTTGGAGGCGACTTACCCTGGTGGCATCTCTATTATCAGGGGAGCGTACGCAACACAATCTTTGAGTGCCGAGACAATAGATATTATGATTGCATCATTGTCTACAAATTCGATTAAACAATACGATAGTGCTATTAAACAAGATGAATTCCTGAGACGAGCTCAGCCGAATACAAGGGATTTTCGACTTTGCGTTTTTTATTTTTATTTTTTGCGATTTTTTCTTTATCTTGCAATGGTTCACCCCAGCACGAATCTATTACCGAAAACAGCAACTCGATAGCTCATCTCCTTCATACCCAAAACCGTGACAGAAAATTGGCAACGACGACGTCGACAGGGATTTTCTTTAGAAAAGCCCTATTGCTATCGAGTTGTCGTCGACGTCGTCGTTGCCAATTTTCTGTCACGGTTTTGGGTATGAAGGCGATGAGCTATCGAGTTGCTGTTTTCGGTAATAGATTCGTGCTGGGGTGAACCATTGCAAGATAAAGAAAAAATATAAAAAAGATAAACGATAAAATAAAAGAAAATCCCTTGTATTCGGCTGAGCTCGTCTCAGGAATTTTTCTTTATCTTGCAATGGTTCACCCCAGCACGAATCTATTACCGAAAACAGCAACTCGATAGCTCATCTCCTTCATACCCAAAACCGTGACAGAAAATTGGCAACGACGACGTCGACGACGACAACTCGATAGCAATAGGGCTTTTCTAAAGAAAATCCCTAAAAATGGTGGCATTTCTGCACTGATAGAAATTTGAACTATTATGTAATAGATATCCCTATAATATCAACGTCCCTAACATCACAGTTTGCAGCTGGTGCTAGATATTCTACTTTAAATACTCTCCGCTCGGCCTTGGCTCTGATTTTAGGCAAACAAGTAGGTAATAATGATGAAATAGGTAGATTTTTCAAGGGCGTATTTAAGATTAGACCCAATTTTCCTAAATACAAGTCAACCTGGGACCCGAATTTAGTGCTGGACCTATTGGCCACATGGTACCCAAATGACGCTTTGAGTATAGACAAACCGTCTAAAAAATTGACAGCTCGCCTCGCGTTGTCGACTGCACAACGCGTGCAGACGCTATCCTTGATTCGTTTGGCTAATATCAGTGTCACCACCGGCACCGATAGGATCGAGATAATAATTAACGACATAATTAAAACATCTGCACCAGGCCGCGCAATGCCGACATTATTCATTACATTTTTTCCTAATAAGCAACAAATGGGAGAGGCCTATGTCCAGCAGTGGACTGCAATAGGCTAATTGATTGATTGATTGAAGCAACAAATATGTCCCGCGAGGACATTACTATCCTACATTGAGGCTACTAAAGGTTACCGGGACCATCCACAAACCGATAGGTTAATACTAACCACTAAAAGACCCGTCCATAACGCAACCGCTCCAACTATCAGCCGTTGGATCAAAAATGTAATGATGGGGGGTGGAGTCAATACCACTGTTTTCTCGGCGCACAGCACGCGCCATGCCTCTGCCTCAGCAGCTGTTCGGAGGGGCATATCCGTCGATATTATAAAGAAAACCGCGGGATGGACCGGAAAGTCCCTTGTTTTTGCAAGGTTTTATAACAGACCTTTGGCCATGGAGGATGGTAATAGCTTCGCAACAATTGTATGTGATTCTGACTGAATATTTCATGTTTTGTTAGTTAGAATATTAACAGTGTAAGATTATGTCTATCTCCTTTGCACAAATTTTCTTTTGTTTTCCCATTCCACCCATTTCACATCATCGCTAAACATCCACCAAGTGAAGTAAAGAATAAATCTCGAGGATGCAACGTCGAAGTATAATTGGTGGTTAAACAAACTTACCTGTAAGTGACGTTTGACCATAATTATACGAGACTTTGCATCCGAGGAGATGTATTACGCGCCCAATCCCCGGCATGCTGATTAGAAACGGCAAAGCGTGAAATAGGCAATAGCTCTAAAATGAATGACGTAAGACAGGAGCGCCGCCACCGGCTAGAGCAGAGGCGGTAGGAACTAAAGTTTTTTTTCTAGATCTCTAAATATTGTGCGATGCCTAGTAGAATGAGAAGTGGACTACCAAGTGAAGTAAAGAATAAATCTCTTCGGATGCAACGTCTCGTATAATTATGGTCAAACGTCACTTACAGGTAAGTTTGTTTAACCACCAATTATACATTAGAAAATGAGCCAATTGCACACCTTCATTATCATCATTCTAGCGTGGATTATTTTGGGGATAATATGAGGGAATGAATTGGGGGGGGGGGACTGATGTAATGCCCCCCCCCCATTCATACCCTCATGTTATCAAAATGAGTAACCTTCCTCCACATCTCGCCCGGTTACATAATACTTAAATGGCCCATTTTGACCTCTGTGGCGTAGAGATAGAGCATTCGACTGCTAAGTCAGAGGTCGCGGGTTTGATTTCCACTCATTGCAACATTTGCATTGGTCTGGGTGTTTCTATGTATAATAAATACATTTACCATAAAAAGTATCGAAGTATGTTTATCCAAATTCTAGAACCCATATTATGACAACCTCTGCTTAGTTTGGGCCTATGGCGCTGTGTAATATGTCCTAGAATATTTATTTATGCAAGGTTCTCTATCCGTCACGGAGGTATCGGGGTGCAACGCGCGTGGGATGTGGGGTTGCCGGCATTCCTGCATGGCGTCGGCGCATGGGGCGGCGGACCTTGTCACTGTAATCCTCAATAACAATGGTGGCAAGGTGACCGTGCCCTATGCAGCCGGCGCCGAGACAGAGTGGCTTGCCCGCAGTTCGGCGTTGTCAAGTCCTGTGACTACCCATGCCCAGCGCGCCTGGGACGAGGGTATGGTTGGGGGACTCAGGGAGCGGTTGGTAGAGGGTGCAGCGGGAACCGATCTGGCGAGGCTTAGGGCGGTGTCACAGCCAGAATCGGGAGCATGGCTGCACGCGCTGCCTTCGCCTCACATGGGCACTTTACTGGACGACAATTCTTTGCGGGTGGCGGTGGCCCTCTGCGTAGGTTGCAAGGTGTGCGAATCCCATAAATGCACCTGCGGCTCCATGGTGGGGGATGACGGCCAGCACGCACTGAGTTGTCGTAGAAGTGCGGGTAGGTTTCCGCGTCACCATGCTCTCAACGACATACTGCGGAGAGCATTTGTATCGGCGGATATCCCGTGTCTAGTGGAGCCACCCGGCCTCAGTAGATCCGATGGCAAAAGACCGGACGGTAATGACTCTGGTGCCGTGGAGGAATGGCAGATGCCTTTTGTGGGATGCCACGTGCGTCAGTACGGTTGCCTCTAGCCACCTGAGCCGTACCGTCTTGTTTCCAGCAGCCGCTGCCGAAGAAGCGGCGGAAAAAAAACGCAGCAAATATGCGGCCTTAGATGAACGGTACATTTTTGCACCCTTTGCAGTCGAGACGATGGGAAGTTGGGGTTCTGATGCCAAAAACCTAGTGAGCGAATTGGGACGCAGGTTGAGGGACAAAACCGGTGACTCTCGCTCCGCCTCGTACCTGGGGCAAAGGTTGGCCGTTGCTATCCAGCGGGGTAATGCCGCTAGCGTCGTGGGCACCTTTGCCCCTGGTACGGTGAGGGGTGGGTTAATTGATTAATTTTGAATATGGATTTACATTTAGCTTTTAAGATGACATTTAATATGTAATTAGCAATATAAATAAATTAATATTCTTTAAAAAAAAAAGATATACATATATATATATATATATATATATATATCTGAATCTCGGAAACGGCTTAAAAATTTAGTATACAGGAGGTTTCGGGGGTTTTCGGTCACCCAGATATATAATATTAATTTAATAATATTAAATAAATACATACTTAAGGGAATAAATGATTATGAATAAATAAAATAAATTAAATGCCAATAAATATTATATAAAATAAATTAAAATATGCATACAGTTTAAATACTCTTTTTATTTGTTCATGTGTTAGTATTTAGTATAGACAGTTTCAAGCAGTAGGCATAGTATAATAAGAGAGTATATGCAAGGCAGAATAAAAATATGTCGCATCTTGCTTGCACCGCGCATCTCTTCCATCAAGTTGCGCCCTGTTTTCAGATTCAAATAACTTCTCTAGTACCTATGTAGTACATTATAACTCAATGCTGTAATTCAGTATTTTAATTTCGTGGCCCGGGCCGGACTCGCGACCGATTTTTTGGGACACGCTACACGATCATCTTTAAAATGTTCACATAATAAATTTTAATTTATTCCATTTCAATTTGTCTTTATTGATAAGTAGGTAACGTAGACAGAGATGATTAGAGCGTTTGCTTTTTGTTCAGTTAAGTAGGTAACCACTTACATAAAATCGCTAAGTTTTAAAAGGATTCATTATTTTATTACAGAAAATTCTGTAATAAAATAATGAATCCTTTCCGTCGAATTTGTGCACACAAATTCATCTTCGCGTTGGTAGCATCCGAGTTTTTCACTTCTGAGCCCAGGATCCGCTTACTCTTTCTCCTCCTTTTTGGTTTGGCTTATCGGCTATTATGGTAGTGACTACTGTGTAAACACGACTACTGTGTGTGAATTTTTTTTACTGGTGGTAGAAATTTGATGACACAAATTTGTCACAAAATTCGACCGGGTGGGGACCGTTACGATTGCGACAAACCCTCCATAGTAATCCAATTTCGGTTTGATTGTGTTCAGGGGTCAGCAAGTGCATAGCCAGGCAGGGATTGTGGTCGCAGCACTAGTGGGACCGGTGGGTGTCACGTGGTGCTGCGACGACAATCCTCTTTTGATGAGGCCGTCAAGCTGAGTGCCGCCATTGTTAACATGTACGTGTATGTAATGGTGACCCTCTTTACTGTGACTTTACCTTCAGCTTACCATCAGGCGAGGTGAAGTCAAATTGACGTGTCCTATATATAAAAATAAATAAATAGATTTCCTCTCGGGGTGGGACCCGAGAAGGAAGCCAAAGGGGGATGACCACTGCCCATAGGCACTTTGGCCATGAGGTGCCCATAGTAAAAAGCGTATGAAAATGGTAGTATACTCTACCACTATTGAATAACTAACGTTATATTGTAAATAAAACTTCGGGTATAGAAAATAATACAGTTTTTAATTTTCACATAAATACACGTGTACAATAAATTTTAACTGCTGCTGAACATGATTTTAAAACTCAAACTACGAAATATGATATTTTAATTCTCTTTTTATATTATTATTATATTTTTTTTATTTTTACAATATACCGAAATGATCGAAATTACTAATATTCCCTCTAACTAAGCTAAATTGCTTGTGCTAGGAGTGGGTTCACATCGGTAGTGTAATGGCGATTCGAACCCGGGACCTCTCGATCGTAAGGCGGACCCCTTAACCACTAAGCTAATTACCTTTATACTTTTTCAGACGCATTTTAATTATTATATGAATAAATTAAGCCGTAGTGTGTGTTATATGAATAAATTAAGCCGTAGTGTGTGTGCCGTAGTAGTCGTCAGAGTTAAATGTGTCGTCGTGCTCCATTTGTAATGCTTATTCGTTACTAAAAGATTAACAAAAGTGAAACGCAAGCGCACCGTATTTGAAGTTTGAAAATCTTCTGACAGTTTGTTTTTTTAATTACTTTTTACATGAGTATGTTGCAACTTATAAAATAAATTATTTGCATTTCTCAATTAATCGACTCATTGGAAATTCTTTAAAATGCATAATATGTAAATGTAAAAAACATTTATTTTTATTTTCTATTTTATTTCTTAGTTACTCAATCGAATCAGTATTTTATTTTATTTTATTTTATTTATTCAGGGACAACAAACAGTTACAACATGTGTAGTACAAATTTTGAAAGTAGATTGGTTATTTTATAGGCAATATTGCAACCCACAACGTTATCCGCAGATTAAAATACATAATATAGCAGAGGGTGCCACTAGAGTTTGGTACATTACAAAAAATAGTAATAATCAAAAACAAAGAAAATAAATCAATTTGCAAAAAAAAAAAACAACTTAAATAAAAATAAACTGAGACACACATGAGAAGAAATACATCCATTACAATTATAACAATAAATTGGTAAATTAAATTAGGCTCATTTACATTAAATTATATTAGATATACATATATTAAATTACATTACATTAAAATCAAAATCCGTGCAGCTAACTATGAAAGCATTAATATAGGTATGTATTAATAATTAAGTTAATTATCATGAATGAATTACAAATTAATAAAAAAATCATATGTATTTGATTTAAATTCATACTTCGAACATGCAAATATGTCAACATTTATAAAATTATTGTTGTAAGTCTCCAACATTCGATGGATGGGGCAACGTAGGCCAGAATTAGTACGACATGTGTTCACCGCGAACAATGTTCCTGCACGAACTCTGCGCACGCTAACAGTTCGAGGCACTGCGTAGCATAATTTACTTGTGAGGTCTAATACATCGAAGCGATTATGAACAATATCGTAAAGTATGTTGGCCTCCAGATATTGGCGGCGGTGCTCTAAACTGATAATCTTATACTCGATCAGTAGTTGTGAGTATGACAAGTAACATTTAGACCTATGGCACCGGCAATACATGGCACGCAGAAATTTACGTTGCACACTCTCGATCTCGACTACATATTTCTGGTAGAATGGATTCCAAATGGGGACAGCATATTCTACCTGCGAGCGGATAAGCGTTTTGTACAGGTAAACGAAAGTTACAGGACGCCTAAATTCAGTAGAGGACCTCAAAACGAACCCATACATCTTGAATGCACTTTTTACTATACCATGTACATGTTGATTTAGGGACAATTTATCATCAAAAAGTACACCTAGGTCTTTAACGGTGGATATGTTACTCAAGACAGATCCACAGAGCTTGTAATTATATTTAATGATAAATTTATTCTTAGTAAAGTGAATATAGTTGCATTTTGGTAAGCTGAGCTGTAGCTTATTGAGGGCACAATAGGAAGACAGCCTGTCCAGATCTTCCTGAAATGATAGGTAATCGTTTACGGTGCTAATTGATTGGAAAGCTTTTAAATCATCAGCATACATCACAAATTTGGAATTCTTAAAGCATGTCTTGATATCATTAATGTAAATTACAAACAACAACGGCCCTATTATGGAACCTTGTGGAACACCCGAGGTCACGCGCACAGTAATAGACTGATGACCCTTTATCGACCCTCTGTGTTCGATTCTCTATATATGACGCGAACCACCGCAACAGATTTCCTCGTATCCCATTATAAGCAATTTTATTCAATAATATCTCATGGTCGACTTTGTCAAAAGCTTTTTTGAAGTCAGTGTATACTGCGTCAACCTGCACACGTCTATCAACATTTTCGAACAGGTAGTTTGAAAATATCAACAAGTTGGATACTGTCGAGCGGCGTTTAACGAATCCATGTTGCTCAGGAATGATGACGTTATGCAGCATTGGATAGATTTCATTGTGCACCAGCTTTTCAAAAAGTTTCGACATCGTCGACAAAATCGAGATTGGTCTGTATTGCTCAACATCTTGCCTAGAACCACCCTTGTGCACCGGAGTAACATTAGCTTGCTTCCACACATTCGGGTATGTAGTATGTAAAAATAATCGATAGTTTATACCCGGATGTTTACTTTTCGAATTTTGTCTATCTTTCGGGATTTTGCATCTTACGAGATATAATAATTAATATCATGCACTTTTCCCAGTTAATCGAATGATTAAAAATGGTACTTTCTAAAAACATTTGTATTTTCCTATTTTATGTATCGATTTTTAATCGATAATGCAAAATCCAAATACAAATACACTATCAAAATAATAATCGATATGAAGTAAATTGTTGCCCATTTTAGAATCGGGTAACATTATGCTCGCCATGACGCAGTTTCCAAAAAAATATATGAAATCGTGGCGGTACTTTAATATTTTAGAACACTGCTCCTGAGTTATGCTGGTATACGAATAGCTTGATTTGTAATTAAAAATAACGACGGTTTTTTTGCTATTTAGCATATTCTTGGGCAGTGAATGGCCATAATTTGACATCCCCCTTTCATTATATTCAACTCATTTTCAATACCATTCATGGCATGTCTGTGATTGTGATAATATAGAATAAATTACTTAGATATCGTTTAGTTAATGATTTGGGGATGAAACTCTGTTAAAGTAGAAAGAGCCATCACTTACCGTTGTATCTAACACGAGTCTTACTCACACATTGTCATTCTCTACTTGCGTTGAGTTGCTTGCTACTACATACTTGCGATGAGTTCTGGTCTGTGAGTGAACTTAGAGGAATGGTGGAGTGGTGGAAAGGTGGATTACCACATCTGGTGAATTGACGTTCCGTGCCATATATAAGTACCTAGTACCATAGTATATAATAAGAGAACAGTAGGTTATCTAAAGCCCCACGGCGAGTTAATTACCTAGTCTGCGTTGGCGCTTAGGGTTGTCACGTTTATTTTTCGTTAAATATATACGAAAATACGTACTATGCGCAACACTAGATTTTTAAGCCCCGACGCCAAAACGACGGGCTGTTCTTATAAGTTTGACGTGACTGTCTGTGTGTGTGTCTGTCTATGGCATCGTAGCTCCTGAACGGATGAACCGATTTTGATTTTTATTTGAAAGGTGAATTAGTTGGGAGTGATGTTAGCTATGTTTGATGAAAATCGGTCCAATATGGCCGCCGCCACAAAATAGCGGATTACATTTATTTTTTCATAAGTCCCTCAATGTAGGTATTAAATGAAAGGTCTTGACTAGTAGAATACTATACACTGAAACAAATTTCAAATTCAAGATGGCCGCCACCACAAAATGGCGAATTACCTTCTTATTTTTCACAACTCTCTCAATATGGGTATCAAATAAAAAGGTTTGACTAGTAGAATACTATACACTATGACAAATTTCAAATCCTAAATGGCTGCCGCCACAAAACGGTGGATTTTAAATTTTTTTACAACTCTCTAAATATTGAATGAAAAGGCTTGACTAATAAAATATAGAAATAAAATTTAAAAAAATAGAACAAAAAGGCATGAACGTGAAACCCTGTGAAAAGAAAAAAAATTGAAATTATAACCCTACTACGTAAGTATAACTTTTTAATAAATTTATGGAATTTCCTAATGCAAGTACTAAATATTTAAAAGGCCTTTATGTACATACCTCATTATTTTATTCATATAACTTATAGATAATAAAATAAATATTTCATTATCGTCTGTATGTTATATAAATAAAATAAAAACTTTAAAAACCCCCGACACAAAATAGAAGAAATGGGGTATGAACGTGAAACCCCATAAAAAGAAAAAATAACCTTGAGATTACGTTGGTAGACCTTACTCGTTGTAATTTTAATATCATTTTATTTAGGTAGGTGTTTTTATAGGTAAAGAGCGCTTCCCCGACACGATAACATTTAATTAAAAAAATTCATAAGTACTTACGTAGGGTCATAATTTGAACGTTACTTTTTTCTTTTTATAGGGTATAATGTTCCTACCTCTATTGTTCTATTTTGTATCGGGGTTTTTTTAAGTTTTTAATTTTATTTATATAACATTTAAATGATAATGAAATATTTATTTTATTATCTATATAATATATTACATAAATAATATATAAAATAATGAGGTGTACATAAAAGGCCTTTTAAATATTTAGTATTTACATACATTAGGAAATTGCCTAAAATTATGAAAAAGTTATAAATTTCCTCCGGTTTCTTCCTATTCGAAATGCTCTATTGTTAAAGTGAAGTATATTCTGATTCGTCTAAATAATCTCTGGTCGTATTTATGTATGTATGTTAAGGTAATTCGCCATTTTGTGGTGGTGGCCATTTTGGATTTGAAATTTGTTATAGTATATAGTATTCTACTAGTCAAGCCCTTTCATTTGATACCCACACTGAGGGAGTTGTGAAAAATTAAATGTAATCCGCCATCCGACTAATTCACCTTTCAAATAAAAAAAACACAAAATCAAAATCGGTTCATTCGTTTAGGAGCTACGATGCCATAGACAGACACGTCAAACTTATAACAGCCAGCAGTTTTGGCGTCGAGGCTTAAAAAAAATCTCGTGCTGCTCATAATAGGTACGTATTTGCGTATACGACAATACGAGTATATATTTAACGAAAAATAAAAGTGACAACCCTAAGCGCCAACGCAGATTAGGTAATTAACTCGCTGAGGGGCTTTAGATAACCTACTGTTCTCTTATTATACTATGACGGTACGGCCCAAACTGCGACCAACGTATTTTACCTTATATTATGATAATGTGTGCGTGGTAACGCGTGCCTACACGGCGGCGCCCGGCGCGTGCTCACACATCTAAACTATAAATGCTATCTAAACTATAAAAGGTAGACTGCATGCGCTAGGCGGAGTAACGGGTGCTATGGCGCACATTGCAACAGGCATAATATATGTCCAGCAGTGGACTGCAATAGGCTAATTGATTGACGTTGTAAGCATGCATTTGGATTGGAAGGATTTTTGGAAATTACACCACTAAATCAAGGTATGACCTATTGGAAGTCCGTCATTTTCAAAGAAAGAAGCACGACATTTTATGTACGTACGTACCTGCTCTTTGGTTGCAGTTAAATTACAGTAGGTAAGTACCTGATTGGTTCTAAGAAGCTAATATTTTTATGGCTGTATTAGAAACCGAGAATTCTCACTCTGATATTATTCTAAGCGCGATTTTCCTTATTCATATACCTGCCTACTTACTTGTTAAAATATTGAGCAACAGACGTATATAATACAAAAAGGTTTTCTTCTTTACCTACAGCTGTGGTCTTCGGTAAATATCCTATAGAATATAATAAATTTTCGCTCTCACACGGCTTTAACAGTTTTATAGGTTTTTATTTATACGTATACATTTTTGAATCCCGGTGAATAATAAACAAGTAGACCCACAGAACTAATAACAAGAGGAATCTCTTATTATTAATTCTGTGAGTAGCTCATACCATAGCAGATTAGCCCATAAACCGAATAGTTATTGCTATGTAACAAACACTAGGCCTTCATTGTTTACGTTTAAACGATGTAATGAAACTAATAATAGCATGTAAATCTTTACGCGAACTTTCTTTAAGTATTCAATATAAAAACATTGTGATATTATGGCATAATAATATGCTCCTATTACCGTTATAGGTCACACCCGGTAATAGAACCTCCCTGACGGGACAATATTTTTTTAGTCGGATCATAATCATCATCATCATCATCAACCTATTCTAGTCCACTGCTGGTCATAGGTCTCCCCCAATGAGCGCCATAATGCCGTCTTCAGCTTGCCGCATCCAGCATCTGCCCGCAGTCTTTCGCAGATCGGCATCCCACCTGGCCGGATAGATTCCAAGATAGTAGTACTCTGATAGTAGGTATAGTGAGGTACTATCCTTATTCTCTACATGTAGAAAGCACCTTTATAGGTGGGTCATCTACCTATATAGGTACTTTTACGTAGAGGATGGAAACAAGGCAAATCTACCGTAGGTGTGCCTTCTCGCCATCCTATTTGTAAACTTATTTGATGAGTGCTGTCGTCTTGTAGTTGTAGTTAGAATAAATGAAATATATAATATAATTAAACATACCTACCTGAAATCCTGAGAATCGTACATCTTTCACCTCGTTCACGTTCACTGCAGGCAGCCGTTTATGCGATGAAGAAAACTCAATGAAACTAAAATATTTCCAACTATGTTTATTTAACAGGAATATCGCGTATGTGTTGGCAGTCAATGACTCACTTAACTTAACCTGTACAGTGTTATTAAAGTCAAATATATTCTATAAACTAATTAAATTCTTACAAAGAGATAACGTGTAAATTTTTAAGCACTCGCGTCGATTAATATCTTCCAAACCAATAGATAATGTAACTACGTTTTAGATTCGCATCACCCTACAGAGTTGTTCCGGTAACAGACTAACTATGAGTAGGTACCTACTAAGATGTATTTAATAATACCTAGTCTAGAAAACGTGATTCGTGGCTCGTGGCATTGGTCCAAACTCCAAATAATAAGCACGTCGAAACTTTGTTATTTATAAGGCGTAATGTAGGTACATAAGTTTTATTCGGATGAATTCAGTGTCTATCTCCTATAAAATAAATGAGTCGGGTCGTTTCTTTTTTGTTTAAAGCCTAGCATTGCTTTTAAAAACCCACTAGGCGCCATCGATTTTCATCAACTCGTGCGCATCGATGAGTTCACGACTTTAGGCGATACTGCTTGCTCAATCAACACCTCACTTTCAATGTGTTTTGCTGAATATTTTTATACTTGTTAAGTACTGACCCCTAAAGCAGACCGCTGACGCCGCAAACACACGACGATCAAGGGACATAGCAACGACGACGGAATCGCCGACGCAGCGATCACGCCACCGCGCCGATGACGACCGTTCGAGCGTCGATTGCTGACGCCGCGAATCGATGTCATGTGTTTTATTAAAATTATGTGCATTCCTAATTCTAGCATCGAATAGGTTTCATTACTTTATAATATTGTAATTTTTCATTTAATTAAATTAATTATAAGTAACTTTGGTTTTTTTTCAATACTTTGGCTGCAGAACTCATAATTGGCGCAGTCGGTAGGATTCTCGCGGGCCGGTTCGCGAACACTTAGGAATATCTTACATCGATAATTCGCGTTCGCGAGTCGCCCGGGCGGCTATCAAGCCACGGTACGAGAATCCGGAATCTACTGAGCTGCAGCGCCGAGTGAAGAATCCAGACTTCGATTCACGAAGAAGAACCAGAGATGTTATATCTTATGTGCACTTGAATCTTTCTCGTGTTGCTACCCGTCTTATCCTAAGTATTTCCAAAATTTTTCGCCCCGTTAAATCGTATACCCGGGATCCTGCATCACGTCAGGCTCGCCGGAAACTAGCAGATAGGTCTAGACATTTAGATAGTGATTTTGATCTTAATTTAAGCTTTTTATTTGAACCAAATATGCCTTACGACCCGGGAGCCCCTTATTTCGTAGAAAGAAATTTCATAGAATTTCGTTTCACAGAAATGTTTCATATAATATTTGGTTCTTATATTTTTATTTCGAATATTATTGTTTCAAAAACAATTTACTACAATGAAACATATTTCACAGAAACACAATTGAACGAATTTTTAATCACATTTTTTTGTTTAACAAACTTATCAAACTGTAGAATTATTTTTTAAAGAATATTAAATCACCTTTATAATGTTCCAAATCACATTTATTTTTAACTGTAACATTTACAAATTTAAATTTTTTCCGATTGCTTGTAGTAATTTAATTTCTGAATAATTTTGCTTATGCTGTAAAATTACATCAATACGATCATCTTTGTCTGAGTACTTTCGTTTTTTAGGTGTTGGTGGGCTACCACATAGAATTTTTTCAATCTCAGCCGTGTTTGATATTGTTTCTTTAATCAGTTCTTTGATGAGCAGGTAGGTCTTGGGATTAGGTTTACCAATTATAGTATTGATTTTATGATGCCAACTTTCAGCTGCATTCTGTGTTCTTGGTATTTTCATAGTATTTAATTCATGGCAACTCCAAAATTCAGGTGAATATTTGGGTTGGCTACTTATTGTGCCATAAACATAGATTTCTTGAAACCAATTTGCCATGATTTTACTGTCGTCATCTTCCATGTTCTCCATTAATTTTTCAAAACAAATAGGTATTTCTGAATGTTCCAAGTAACTAAGTGCTATAATACATTTCATATCAATATAGAATTTTTTGTCTTTCGCATATTTTGTTGCAAATTTGTTTGCTTGAATTCTTCTGTAAAATATAATAAAATCATTTTGTTATTAAATTATTAATAAAACGTCATTATAGTTAACACCCCGACTCAGATTACCCCGACCGATTTTATAAACCACCCAGAAGTAGGAGCCCCGCGTAGCCGGGCTCCGTCGACCTTGTAGACGCATCAATTGTTTAGTTTATAAAAAAATTGTCCCATGTATAGTTTAGGGCACCCCGACTCGGATAGGTTTTTTTTTTTTTTTTTTTTTTTACGTGAGGAATGCTATTAGGCATGCTACCTCCGATATGGGGGGTATCTGGAGGCCGTATGTGGGACTCACCTCTTCGGGGCATACCCACTAAACCTCACGATGTCCACTTCATCGCCTTCAGGTCAGATCACAGGATAGGCAGGCGTTTGCTCACTGCGATCCGGCCGGCGTTGCCCAGCGAGCGGGCTCGACTCCCAGGGGTTGGGCCAATGCCCTTCCCCTGTAACGTCACATGTTAGCGCCCCCTGAACACTAGGGGCGCCACATCGCGGGGCCATTATTAGGTCGGTGGATCCCCCGATCCTCCTTCCAAGGCCAGGCGGCTGGCGTACTGCATACGCCGCCGCCCCGACGCTGTGGGCCGACGAGGAGGAAGCGTCAAACCGCTACGCTCCCTCTCTCTGAGCGTCTCTCGTTTTGCCGTCATGACTGTCTCAGCGAATGAGACGACGGCGGCCCAGCCCTCTTCGCTGTCGACCATGGCGCGAACCACGGCCGGCAGCGAGAGGTCTTGTCCTATCTTACCTACTAGAGCCGAACGCTCCCCGCTCCAAGCCGTGCACACGACGCGCGTATGCTCCGCCGTGTCCACAGCCCCACCGCTACAGTGGCGACACGTAGGCTCCGGCTCGATGCCGACCACCTCCCACAAGTACTTCCCGAAGCAGCCGTGCCCCGTTAAGAGTTGTGTAAGGTGGAACGTTAGAGTCCCGTGCCGCCTTTCGACGTAGGGCCGCAGAATGGGTTGGATGGCCGAAACCAGTTCCTTCCCCACCGCGGACCCCTCTAGTCGGGTCGACCACCTTTCGAAGAGAACGTCGCGAGCTTGCGCTCTCCAAGTTCCGATCTCCTCCATGGTTGGCCAACCCCCGCCCCTGCGTACCAGAGTACTTCGCCGGTAAACCTGCGACAGTACCCCCGCCTCGAGATCGACTCGGATAGGTTAGGTTAGGTTAGGTTAGGTGTTGTAATTTTAAATGAGAGTATGCATTTTATGAATTGAAACGTTTAGAAACTGTCACTTTGATAATATGTTATTCTTTGTAATAAGTTTTCTATTAAATAAACAATATAATGATTAAGAATATTTGATTTGATATTCTATGAAATGATTATTCTAATGTTTAACTTTATATGAAACAAAATTCAATGATTTAAAATTCTTTAAAGTAAGTATTCTGTATATTGATTATTCTATGAAACGAATATATGCGAAACATTTTCTGTAATACGAAATTATATTAAACAATTGTCTATAAAACAACGCACACCCCTAACGACTCCGATGTTATTTTTAAGGCCTTACGCCTGGTACCGGAGTTCGACGGTAACCATAATGTGTTAACGAGATTCATTAATATTTGTGATAGAATCGTAACCCAATATGCTAGCCCTGAGCCAGGCAGCGAGCTTTCAAATCTTTGCTTGTTAAATGGCATATTAAATAAAATTACAGGGTCTGCCGCTTCGACTATCAATGCGAACGGCTTACCAGAGACCTGGGCAGGCATCAGAGCCGCCCTTATCAATAACTTTTCCGACCAGAGGGATGAGACCCTGTTGTACAACGATCTCTCTTTAGCTAGACAGGACAATAGATCCCCACAAGAGTTCTATGATCAATGTCAGACTTTATTTAGTACAATAATGACATACGTGACCTTACACAAGACATTACAGACGACTATAGACGCCAAACGAGCCCTTTATAAGAAAGTAGCTATGCAGGCTTTTGTACGTGGTTTAAAGGAACCCTTGGGATCGCGTATACGATGCATGCGCCCAGATTCGATTGAAAAAGCTCTTGAATACGTGCAGGAAGAGTTAAACGTTATGTACCTGCAGCAGCGCAATGATGGCTCAAAGACACATAGCGCCCCTAAGCCTGCTACGCCCTCCAATATACCGTTAGGTACGCCAAGTGTGGGGTGTGTGTTGGGTAACCTCCTCGAGTGTCGCTCCGATTCCGATCCCGCTGCAGTCCGGGGGGAACGGAATCGGAGCGGCCGGTACACCCTGGGCGGCGGTCAATGGCTTTCCCTTCACCCCTTCATTGGGTTGGCATTGATCGTCGGCCAATACCCAACGTGGCGGGAACACATCGCTCTCCGTACTCCTCTGCTTTCAGAGGAGACAGGATGAGCGATGCTGTTAGTGGTGAGATGGCCCAGGGTCAGTCGAGGTGCGAGGGATATGCTCTATGGGTAACCTTACACCCCGGCGTCTGAAGACCCGAGACGGCGTGCGGTTTTAGTCGGTGCAAGCCCGACATAACCGCCCCCGCTGACCGGCGGGGGGGTATCCGAAGGGATTTCCGCACGTTAAAAAAAAAAAAAAAAAAAAGGTACGCCAAGTGTACCGCGTCACCCCGTTAGTAACTGGCCAGCCCCTATGGCACAACGGCCTTATCAAAATCCAAATCCAGCGTTTAAATTCCACCCTCAGCAAAACCGATTCCCTACAAGAACACAACAGATGTTCCGGGCACAACCAACCAATTACCACCCACAGAGCAATTTGTCCCGGTTACCACCTAAGAATAACGCCCCGCTACAAGCCGGTGGTGCTGGTGTGAAACCCATGAGTGGTGTCCAACATTTTACCCCTAGGCCATTACCGATGTCGTCAAGTCACGATTGGCGAAAATCTGGTAACCCACCATCTACTTATTACTTTAAGACCCGCGAAGTTAACGTCAACGAATATCTGTTGCCCGATAATGTCCATTATTCGGACGAGTATTACTGTGCACCCGAATACGAATATTATACAGACTTTAATGACTATAATAACTCTTACAACTATGACTATAACACTGACATGACTTATAATGAACCGACTTATGATACTAATCAAATGGTACAAGAGATAGAACCGCAACCCGGGCCCAGCCACATTGGTCCAACTAATTATTTTCGGTCGAGCCCGAAGTCAAAGGAGTCAGGATAGATATTAACTTGCAAACCCAGAGACAATTACCCTACATAGAAATTGGCTTTCCCCCTTTAAAGTTTTTGATAGATACTGGCGCTAACCAGTCATTTATAAGCCCCGAGGCCGTAGAAGAATTTTTCTCGCAATATCCCCTTAATTATGACCCTTTCGAAGTAACAAATATACATGGTGTTAGCACAAGTGATTATTCTATATTTTTACCAAGTTTTACTGAATTTAATGAGAGTGATGGTATTAAGTTATTCGTATACCGTTTTCACGATTATTTTGATGGGTTAATAGGTTTAGATATATTATCTAAATTGGAAGCTAATATAAATCTAAAAGACTTCCAACTAATTACGCGAAATGCAACAATTCCGATTAAATTATATAACACCCGGAATGTAAATTTATACGAAGACATTATTCCAGCCAAGAGTTCCAAGATAATCAAGGTACCCATAAATGCCCCCGAAGGCGATGTTTTCATTAAGGAAAAAAATTTTGTAACTGTATTTTACACGAATGCTTTACTACTGTAACTAACGGTCGAGGTTATGTAGAAATAGAAAAACCAACTTCTAACGACAGTATATTCTCTTTAGATCAGCCCGCTAGTGCAGATGTATTCAACTTTAATTGCACGCCGACTGAGAATTCAAACCGCGTAAATGATGTGCTATCGCGTTTGCGTACCGACCATCTCAACGAAGAAGAAAAGGCTAACCTTTTAACACTCTGTAGCCGCTACGCAGATGTATTCTATATAGATGGCGAACCGTTGACTTTTACTAATAAGATCAAACATAGAATTCGTACAACCGACGAAGTACCTGTATACACCAAAAGCTATCGTTACCCTTTCGTTCACAGACAGGAAGTCAGAGACCAAATTACAAAAATGTTACAGCAGGGTATAATTAGACCTTCTGACTCTGCATGGAGCTCACCCATTTGGGTTGTACCCAAGAAAATGGATGCTTCTGGAAAACAGAAGTGGCGTCTCGTAGTTGCCTTTCGTAAATTGAACGA
The DNA here is from genome assembly GCA_946251805.1 of Cybosia mesomella. Classification (NCBI taxonomy): domain Eukaryota; kingdom Metazoa; phylum Arthropoda; class Insecta; order Lepidoptera; family Erebidae; genus Cybosia; species Cybosia mesomella. The sequence goes on along the minus strand of OX276390.1, from coordinate 17,161,230 downwards.
AAAGACTATAGATGACAAATACCTCATACCAAATATCACAGATGTTCTGGACAAGTTAGGTAGATGCCAATACTTTACAACCTTAGATCTAGCAAGCGGGTTCTACCAGGTGGAAATGGATCCCCAGGATATATCTAAGACCGCATTCAACGTGGAGCATGGGCATTTTGAGTATACTCGAATGCCGATGGGATTAAAATATTCTCCTTCTACGTTCCAGAGGGTCATGGATAATGTCCTCAGAGGTCTCCAGAATAGTATTTGTTTAGTATACCTGGATGACATCATTGTCTTCAGCTCCTCACTCCAGGAACACCTAGAAAACCTGGAAAGATTTTTCAAAGGCTTAAAGAATCCAACTTCAAAATCCAGATGGATAAATCAGAGTTCTTGAAGTTAGAGACCGCTTATCTTGATCACATAATCAGTAGAGACGGTAAGCCTAATCCCGACAAAATTTCAGCCATTCAAAAGTATCCCATTCCGATCACCCCCAAGGAGATCAAACAATTTTTAGGTCTTCTCGGTTATTACCGAAAATTTATCCCAGACTTCGCACGCATCACGAAACCCCTTACCCATTGTCTCAAGAAAGGTAACAAAGTAATCCATAGCCCCGAGTATGTGAATTCCTTCAATAAATGCAAAACGTTATTAACTAATGATCCCATTCTACAGTACCCCGATTTTAATAGAGAGTTCAATCTTACCACAGACGCTTCGAATGTCGCTATAGGAGCAGTTTTATCGCAAGGACCCATAGGTTCTGATAAACCAGTCTGTTACGCTTCTCGTACATTAAATGAAAGCGAACTAAATTACAGCACAATAGAAAAGGAATTGCTAGCCATAGTGTGGGCTACCAAGTACTTTAGGCCATATCTATTTGGTAGGAAATTCAAGATACTGACTGACCACAAACCATTGCAATGGATGATGAACTTAAAAGAACCAAACTCACGACTGACAAGATGGAGACTTAAACTCAGCGAATACGACTTTACTGTAATTTATAAGAAAGGAAAATTTAACACCAATGCAGATGCCCTCTCACGAGTAGAAATACACAATAACGAGATTGACGAGATTACTTCGGTAATTAATAGCATCAACGACTTAAGTTTAATGATAAATCACCCCTCAGAACCATCAATCCAACGTGCCAACTCTCTGACTGACTCTATAGTTATTAATAGTGAAGATCCCGTTATAGAAGACTTTAATCCATTAAACGTACCCGCTGACCAGACTAACTCCTCGACTGACACTGTACATACCAGTAACGAACATGCCATTTTAGAAGTCCCTATCACTGACGAGCCCCTTAACAAATTTCATAGACAGATTCACCTTACAATAGTTGGTGACATAAAACGAAGACCCATAGTGACCAAACCCTTCGAAGGACACACAAGAACAGCAATCCAGATTTCTGAAACAAATTTAGAATCAGACGTTATTAATGCTATCAAAGAGTACGTTAACCCAAAGGTTAAGACCGCTATACTAATAAACCCACCTTTAGGCATGTATTCCATAGTACCTATTATACAAGATAAATTTAAAAGCTCTGCCCTTAAACTAGTATTAACTAAGACAGAATTAGAAAACGTTAAAGAGTATCTGAGACAGCAGGAAATCATTAAGCATTATCACAAAACAAACATAAAACAAACCACCGTGGTATAAACGAATGCTATTTAGCCCTTTCGCGAAAGTATTACTGGCCCAAAATGAAGGAACAGATTACCAAATTTATTAACGAATGTACCATATGTGGACAGGCCAAATACGATAGAAATCCAATCAGACCACATTTTAATATAGTACCACCAGCTACAAAACCACTGGAAATTATTCACATGAACCTTTTCACAGTAGAATCAGAGAAATATGCAACATTTATAGACGTTTTCACGAAATATGGTCAAGCTTATCAGTTGCGAGACGGTCCAGCCATAAGTATAATCCAATCATTATTAAAATTTTGTACTCATCATGGGCTACCCATGACTATTATTACTGACAATGGCCCCGAATTTACAAACCAATTGTTCTCAGAGATAACGCGTATTCAAAAAATAGTTCATCATAAAACCTTACCCCATAGTCCAAACGATAATGGTAACATAGAACGCTTTCACTCGACATTATTGGAACATATTAGAATTCTTAAGTTACAGCATAAAAGTGAACCAGTAGTTAATCTCGTTCCATACGCCCTAATAGCATACAATAGCTCTATACACAGTTTTACCAAGTGTAGGCCGTTTGACTTATTGAATGGACATTTTGACCCCAGGGACCCAATCGACGTTGACTTTACTGAACACATCTTACAGCAATACGCGCAGAATCATAGGCAACAGATGAAACAGGTATATGATATAATAAATGAATCCTCTCTTGCAAATCGTACAGCCCTTATCGAAAATAGGAATATAACCCGTGAGCCTGAGACAGAGTACTCACCCCAGCAACAAGTCTTTATAAGAAACCCTCTCGCCAGTCGCCAGAAAGTTGCCCCACGCTTCACACAAGACATAGTTCTAGCTGATTTACCAATTCATATTTATACCTCGAATAAACGTGGCCCTGTTGCTAAATCGCGACTAAAAAGACGACCTAAAGGGAACCAATTGTTACAGGAGTCTGCTACTACTGATAATACCGGCGACGCATCCCCAAGAAATAAGACTTAAGACTTTAGCTGATGGACCAGGTGATTCAACTTGGAATTGTTCTTTCGCTTGGTCAAAGAACCTCCGGGCGTCTGCCACCTAAACCTGCGATAACAAATTAGAAAAATGCACAAAATGAAATCTGGATGAGGGAAGGTACTTACAGTTCCGCCGGGACGTCACAGGCACTGATTCTAGGAGTTTTATGTGGTTTTTATTGAGAAATTCACGTATAGCAACACACGCGCGGTCGACCGTTATTTTTGACATTGGAAGATACAAGTTTTTTTTTTCTTAGGTGAGGCGCGGTTAGTTTTTACAGTTGACGTTGCGTTTAGTTTTTCGTTGTATAGACTCACGGAATGAATATGGATAGGAATTAGGTTCGGGACTGATCTCAATCCGTAACATTTCCCCCCACTTGAAATCGACTAGGGATTTCACAAGGTAACATAACACAAGAGTCCTTAGAATGTACAGCTAAGTGTTCAAACAGTAAAATTACATACATAACCTGACGTTGAAATTTTTTAATTAACGTGCAAAAGGCAAGAGCTTAATGGGAAAGAAGCTTAAAAGCTAAATTAAGTTAAGAAACAGATTAACGCTAGAATAAGAAATTAGTGTTACAGGGTAAGTATCACTTAGGATGATGCTAAAGGTAATGGACAGATTTTAACTAGAGGTCGAGTCAGAGAACCGTTGGTAGTCCGAACAGTGACAACTCTTACAACTTTGTCCTTGCCCGGATGAAGTTGAACAATACGTCCGAGACGCCACTCACCCGGGGGCAAGCCGGCTTCAACGATCATCACAATATCACCTACCGATGGAAAGTTGTGGTTATCGGTATACCATTTATTTCTTTGTTGTAGGGTGTGAAGGTAATCCCTTTGCCATGTTTTCCAAAAGCTTTGCGATAATCGCTGAAGCAACCGCCACCGAGTGCGGAGCGTCATGTTATTGTCTTCAAAGACTGGTTCAGGTAGCGAGACCAACGGTCTGCCTATAATGAAATGTCCGGGAGTAAGAACGTTCAGTTCGTTAGGGTCCGATGATAACTCGCATAGAGGTCGCGAGTTTAACATAGCTTCGATTTTAACGAGTACCGTCGTGAACTCTTCAAAGGTAAGGGTTTGTGAGCCAACCACCCGCTTTAAATGGTATTTGGTTGACTTAATCCCACTCTCGAAAATTCCGCCAAAATGTGGGGCTGAAGCTGGGTTAAGTTTCCAAGAAATTCCCTTGGATGAAAGGTTGTTTGAAATAACGTCATTTTGAGAACGTAGCAATTCTGTAATTTCATTAAGGTAACGTTTTGCACCCACGAAATTGGTACCTCGGTCGGAAATGATAGTGTGACATAAACCTCGCCGAGCAACAAATCGGTCTAAGGCGGCTATGAACGCTTCTGATGAGAGCTCTGTCACCAGTTCAAGGTGGACTGCTTTCACAGTGAGACAGACAAAGAGACATAGATAGGCTTTGAAAGTTTTAGCGCTTCTCCTGCGGCTTTCCTTGATGAGGAAAGGTCCACCAAAGTCGACACCAACACTTTGAAAACAACCACCCTGAACCAGACGTAACGATGGAAGATCGCCCATCACAGGCTGAAAAGGTTGAAGCTTGTTCTTAAAACAAGTCACGCATTTGGACAACCGAGATCGGATTAGGGTTCGGATGCCTAGAATCCAGAATTGGCGTAATATGAGAGATTGCAAGGAGCGTGGCCCACAATGTAAGTATTTTTTGTGAAGTGAATCAACTATTAGGTTAGATAAGTCAGCTTTTTTAGGTAAAATATATGGATGTTTTGTGTTTTCAGGAACCTCAGCGTTTTTTATACGTCCCCCCACTCGCCACACTCCGTGGGGATCTACGAACGGAGACAGTTTACGCATCGTTCGGGGTAAGGTTGGGCTGGTTGGACACGTCACGGAAAGAGACCCAAAAGCCTTCGCCTGAGCACTTTTGATCAAGATCTTAAGAGCCTCATCCAGCTCCAGAACAGACAGGGGGCCCTGAATTCTGTTTGAAGGTTGCTTGACGGAAGATCGCAAGTTGATGATAAATCGCTTACACCACGCCAAAATCCGCTGTAGCTGCGACAGGGACGAACACCTCTTGGTCAGATTCTGAAGCACCTCATCATCAGCTGACTCAGTCGACTGAGTCAGGAGTGTGGTGGACTTCAGCTCTGGAACTGCTAGGTCAACCTCGGGTTCAGCAGTGCTATTCTCTAAGGACCACAGCCTTGCGCGCAGCGCTGCGCTCGTCGACGAGCTCGCAAAATGCTGCTTTGGATTTATATTTTATTTTAATTTTGATTTTAATTTATGATTTAGATTTAGATTTAGATTTAGATTTAGATTTAGATTTAGATTTAGATTTAGATTTAGATTTAGATTTTGATTTTGATTTTGATTTAGATTTAGATTTAGATTTAGATTTAGATTTAGATTTAGATTTAGATTTAGATTTAGATTTAGATTTAGATTTAGATTTAGATTTAGATTTAGATTTAGATTTAGATTTAGATTTAGATTTAGATTTAGATTTAGATTTAGATTTAGATTTAGATTTAGATTTAGATTTAGATTTAGATTTAGATTTAGATTTAGATTTAGATTTAGATTTAGATTTAAATCTAAATCTAAATCTAAATCTGATTTAGATTTAGATTTAGATTTAGATTTAGATTTAAATCTAAATCTAAATCTAAATCTAAATCTAAATCTAAATCTAAATCTAAATCTAAATCTAAATCTAAATCTAAATCTAAATCTAAATCCAAATCCAAATCCAAATCCAAATCCAAATCCAAATCCAAATCCAAATCCAAATCCAAATCCAAATCCAAATCCAAATCCAAATCCAAATCCAAATCCAAATCCAAATCCAAATCCAAATCCAAATCCAAATCCAAATCCAAATCCAAATCCAAATCCAAATCCAAATCCAAATCCAAATCCAAATCCAAATCCAAATCCAAATCCAAATCCAAATCCAAATCCAAATCCAAATCCAAATCCAAATCCAAATCCAAATCCAAATCCAAATCCAAATCCAAATCCAAATCCAAATCCAAATCCAAATCCAAATCCAAATCCAAATCCAAATCCAAATCCAAATCCAAATCCAAATCCAAATCCAAATCCAAATCCAAATCCAAATCCAAATCCAAATCCAAATCCAAATCCAAATCCAAATCCAAATCCAAATCCAAATCCAAATCCAAATCCAAATCCAAATCTAAATCTAAATCATAAATTAAAATCAAAATTAAAATAAAATATAAATCCAAAGCAGCATTTTGCAAGCTCGTCGACGAGCGCAGCGCTGCGCGCAAGGCTGTGGTCCTTAGAGAATAGCACTGCAGATCGTGTTGGCCATTGCGATGGATCTTGGCACAGCCAGCTAGGGCCAGACCACCATTGATCGCAATGAACTAACTCAGAACACGAGAGCCCACGGCTGCAATGATCTGCAGGGTTATCCTGTGTAGCAACGTGATGCCAATGGTTGGAAGGGATCGCATCAGTGATCTTAACGACCCGGTGTGCGATAAAAGGTTTTAAGCGATGGGGTTCCGTATTCAACCAGGCCAACACTGTTGAACTGTCCGTGTAGGCAAGCGTTTGTTTGAGGTTCAGTTTAGGAGCCAGCAGCGAGTTCATGTGACTCAGCACCCGAGAGAGAAATACGGCACCGCACAACTCTAAGCGGTTTACAGTCAACGGCTTCAAGGGCGCGACCTTAGACTTGGCTACCAACAGACGAACGGTAACAGTGCCGGTCCGATCCGTGGATCTTAAATAAACACAGCATCCGTACGCTTTCGTGGAGCCATCGCAAAAACCGAGGAGTTGAGAGTCGACGAGATCGCCTGGCACAATGTGCCTCGGGAGCTGTATCAACGGAAGATTTGACAACTCCAATAGAAAATTACGCCAGTCACGAGCTAGATCGTCTGGGATAGTATCATCCCAGGAGAGTTGATGTCGCCACAAGTCTTGAAGGAGCAGCTTGTCTATTAAAATGTATGGGTTGACCCATCCAAGCGGGTCAAAGATGCGAGCTACGTTTGATAAAATAGACCGTTTTGTATATTCGACATCTACTTGGGAGATGGAATATGTAAAATAGTCACCCCGAGGTTCCCACTGGACTCCTAAGACTTTAAGCGTTGATCGATCACTCTCTTCAGAAAAGATTTTAGGCGATTGACAGTGTTCTGACGGCAACTGCTCAAGAAATTGGGCACTATTGCTAGTCCACTTTCTAAGTTCCAACTGAGCACACCCTAAGAGTTCGACTAGATCGTCTTTTAGGGAAATTGCCGCTTCAAGGTTAGGAGCTCCCGTGGTGATATCGTCAATGTATGTTTCATGACGCAACGCATCAGCAGCCCGTGGCCATCGGGACCCGTTATCATCAGCCAATTGTCTGAGCGTCCGTATTGCCAGATAAGGCGAGCTACTGACGCCGTAGGTAACGGTACGAAGTTCGTAATCTGAGATGGGGTCTACAGGTGAGCTACGCCATAAAATATGCTGAAAGGAACGATCTTCGGGCCTTATCATGATTTGTCGATACATTTTGGAGATATCACATGTGAAGACAATGTGATGCAGCCTAAAGCCAGTAATGATATCGACTATATCAGCTTGTAATTTGGGTCCTGTGTAAACCAAATCATTCAATGATAAGCCGTTGGAAGATTGGGAGCTTGCGTTAAAAACGACGCGAAGCTTGGTCGTGGTCGATTCGGGTTTAATTACGCAGTGGTGAGGGATATAATAGTTCTCACTGGGAACTGACTCGACAACGCGTTCCATGTGCCCTAAACTCTCATACTCCTTCATAAATTCAACGTATTGAGATTTTAAATCAGGTAGGCGGCTTAACCGCCTCTCAAGACCAAGTAACCGCGACAACGACGTGTTATAAGATTGTCCGAGGTCAGCCCGCGGCTCTTTTAAAAGCAGAGGTACCACATATCGGCCATCCTGATCACGGTAAGTAAGTTTGGTGTATAATCGTTCACACTCTTCGTCTTCAGGCGAGCAGAGGCGAACTTGCGGTGGTTCCTCGATTTCCCAAAATCGTTTTACAAGGCTGTCGATGTTAAGCGTCGCGGCAAGTAGGGACGAGGTGACCAACGGCGGGGAATTGTTAGCTAAATTAACGGGACCGGTGAGTAGCCACCCAAAGATACTATGAAGAGCGACAGGTAAGCCTGGCTCCAGTTTAACACGCTGGCCGTCGTAGATGTCGTGAAAGTGTTCTGCTCCTAATAAAAGTTGAATGTCGGAGGGGGTGTCAAATTGTTCGTCAGCCAGCCCTAAATGCTTAAAACGTTGTTTTACAATGGCAGGTAGCTCTGTCACGGGCATTTTCGTGGTGATGCTGTCGAGAACAATTGGTTTAATAGGAAATTTAGGATTTTCAGCATCACACGGCTGCACAGTACACTCGGTGACACCTTTGACTTGTGTCACGGGGTTTTCTCCTATTCCGGCTACCGTCAATCGGCAACGACGGAGAGGATAACCGAGCTGTTTAGCGCAGGCTGTGGTTATGTAACAATCCTGAGCACCACTATCAATTAAGGCACGTAGCTTGTGTGGGGTACCGGAAATATCACACACGCGAACCGTACATGTTCCAAGTAAAACGAGGGCCGTATCACGATTGCGGCCCACATGCGCCACAGTAGGTCCACTGTTCGAGGTAGCAGGATGGTCTACATTAGGCTGAACTAGCTGCGACTCAGGGTGTAAAAGCGTATGATGCCTATTCGAACAGGTTTGGCACCTAACTTTGGAGAAACACTTCTCCACCACATGATTTTTGCGTAAACAATTAATGCAGACATTTTTGTCATTTGTCCAGGCTTGACGCTCCGTTAATGACATGGATTGAAACTTCGGACATTTATAGACAGAATGATCTGAGCCACAGCATAAGCAATCGACTGGGTGAGCTGATTTGTTATTAGTTGTGTTTTGGGATGTTAAAGCAGAACGTTTTTGATTGTTACTTGGCCGGCCATCGGAAGTCTTATTGTTTTTCGCTTGCGCGGGTTGACTTGACCGAGCTGGGGCATTAGTGTTAGGGGGTTGGCTAGTTTCTAAGACCTTAACATAGCCTTGAAGAAACGTAAGAAGCTCTTCATAAGAAGGAGTCAACGATTCGTTTTGAATTTCAAAGCGTTTGCGCGTGTCTGAGTCGAGAGCTCGCGACGCTAGATGAAATAAAAGGAATTCGTCTAAATTTTTAATCTTTAAAGTTTTGAGAGCGTTAACAGTCTCATACAATGTATTATAAAACTTTTGTAAATCGTTTAGGTTACAATTCTTTATTTGCGGGAAATTTTGAATTTTTTCTATGTAAGTTACAGCCAGAAGACGTTTATTTTGATAACGTTCTTTGAGGGTATCAAAAACATGTTCATAGTTGTCCCCCGTAACTGGGACACCCTTGGCTATGGCCAGAGCTGAACCGGACAAGCAAGATATAAGATAATGGAACTTTTCGATTGATGCGATCGATTTATTTTCGTGAATTAATGACAAAAAAGTGTCATAAAATGTTGGCCAATTTTCGATATTGCTATCAAATTTTGGCAGCTCTAGTTTAGGTAACCTTGCATGAAAAGATTTGGCGTCTGAATTACTCGAGCCAGTACCAGTACAGTCTCCGCGAGTTTCATCTTTATGCTTGAGATTCATCTCTTCATACACGGCCAACACATAATAATAAAGATCATCAAAGGCTAGTAATGGTTTGTGATCTAAAACGACCTCTGGATCAATCGCTACCCGAACTTCGTTTATGGATTCCGTCACTGTAGCAAACTCCTCTCGAATTGATTCAATTCTAGTCATTCTACTACGAAAATTCGGAAGTTGAGAAGCATCGACCTTGATTTGCTTCGATAAATCGAAAAGAATTTGCATCGCCCGAAAAGTGTATTCCCGCTGTGATTCCAACACTTTTAACCTTTTTTCGTCCATTTTCCACCGCAATGAAGGGCACGATAAAGAAATAGAATACAAAAAAGTTGTGTTGAAATCGGATTTGTCAAGATTCTAAAATAGCACTAATGTAAACAAATACCATCACTTTAGTTGAACTTGATTGAATAGGTACCTACCTACGTAATGGAATTTGTATGGTACCTACCTACGAGAAAACATCGATATTATGATACCTAACAAGGTTAAAAGAAGAATATTTTGTTGAATAGCTATATTCATCTGGCCTAGGTACAGTTCAGATATCTATGATTGTAGGTACCAAGTTTGCCATTTGCACGTTGTTGTTGAATACGTAGGTATAATGCAATCAAATTATGTTGACTGTTAGATTCGAACACTGTGTACGTGACGAAAGAACAATCACTATGGTAGGGTTATAGGTAATAACCTCTAAGAAAATTGATCGTTTTTTGTTAGAACACCAAAGTTTTCTTAAGAAATTGAACTTGATATTAACTAAAACGTAAAATACTGTGATAATCCACAGGTATTCGCGCTCGAAATGGACCAGAATTTATGATTCAACTTGGAATTGTTTTATGTGGTTTTTATTGAGAAATTCACGTATAGCAACACACGCGCGGTCGACCGTTATTTTTGACATTGGAAGATACAAGTTTTTTTTTTTCTTAGGTGAGGCGCGGTTACTTTTTACAGTTGACGTTGCGTTTAGTTTTTCGTTGTATAGACTCACGGAATGAATATGGATAGGAATTAGGTTCGGGACTGATCTCAATCCGTAACACCAGGACTTTTACCATTCAAACTAGGACCGACCAGATTAACGACACATTACCATACCTTTATACAATTCATTCAACTGACAGATATCGAAGACCAAATAGAGTCTGTACAAACTCAACTTAAAATGTTTATAGTTAAACTTAACGCAGGAGCTTATACTATTTATGAATACCAAATCGATTATCTTACCAACAAATTAAATTTTTTATATAGCCAAGACCAAATAATCAACTTAGAATTACGAGATTATTACGACTTGATCAAACCAGGTTCACACTTTGTTGAAAAAAAAGGATAGTAATAGTTTATAAATTTCCTATAGTCTCCCGAGAGATATACGATTTATATAAGTTATCCATTGTCCCTAACGAAAAACAATTAGCCCTTGTACCTCCTACTCCTTATATAGCAACAACCGAGAAATCATTCGTGTACATAGAGGCTGAATGCCCGAAGTACAGCAGCATATATCTCTGTGGGAAAAAGATAAATCATCAAGTACGCAACGAACCCGATTGCCAACATTTGAAAACGACCTGCCAAATGACTAAGATCTCACTAACTACAGAAGCCATACAGAAATTGGACGACCAACACTACGTGCTCTCACTACCGCAACGAACGAAAATACAATTGACTTGTGGCAGAAGAGAATTTAACACACTTAGTGGAAGTTACCTCTTTACACTATCATAGCAGGTGCAGCTATCCTTATCATATTTGTAATAAGCCGCAGATACAGATCCTGGAATATCTGTTCGGAAAACAAGGAGAAGCAGCAAACTCTCAAGATTCCTGGTTATGAAGAAGTTACCAAGAAACGCAACGAGGTCCCAGCAACATTTTCCCTTAATATGACAAAATAGTTGCTGTTCTAGGGATGGAGGTGTTAAGTACGGACCCCTAAAGCAGACCGCTGACGCCGCAAACACACGACGATCAAGGTACATAGCAACGACGACGGAATCGCCGACGCAGCGATCACGCCACCGCGCCGATGACGACCGTTCGAGCGTCGATTGCTGACGCCGCGAATAGATGTCATGTTTTTTATTAAAATTATGTGCATTCCTAATTCTAGCATCGAATAGGTTTCATTACTTTGCAATATTGTAATTTTTCATTTAATTAAATTAATTATAAGTAACTTTGGTTTTTTTTCAATACTTTGGCTGCATAACTCATAATTTACTCGTAGCAAGTAGTAAACTACATCACTATCACCGAAACAAGTTTATAAAAGTGAGCGAAGGAGTATTTATAGGAATAATACATTAAGGTTTATATGTATCTAGAAAATACAGTTTGCGTCATTTAGACGTAGATACACCTGCAGAATAAAAATAATAAGGACTTGGTACCTTCTTAGTGATAAAAAATCACTACGGACCCGATACCACCCAATGACACTACCGGTGGTGTCAAAGGTATTTATCAATTCCCACATGATACCACCGCGGTAAGTCAAGGGTATTTTTGAATCCCTATGACACCACATCGGTATTGTCAAGGGTATTATACTTTTATATAATTAATGACACACCACAGCGCAATAAAGATAGATGACGAAATTTATTTATAATTAAATAGTAATTATAATAAAAATCATTTATAATTAAGTAGTGTAAACACTACTTTTCAAAGTTTTTACCCATGGATGAAAGTAATGCGATGCTGTAGAAAAATGAACCCTGAGATAGCTGTCGAAAATAAAAACCCAGTTTTTTTTTAAATGTACTATAGTGGTTTTCGATGATGTTCTACCCGTAACTCAAAAAACTAAAAATGTCAGAGATTAACTACTTCTTAATTTTTTTTTTGTAAACTATTGTTATTTATTTATTAAGCGGCCGCCGAGCGGCTGCTGTCGTTTTATTGGCAGGTATACCTCTTCAAGTCGTGAATGTCCGATAAAATGTTCATTAAACGTTTCTAATTAAACTTTTCTAAATTTTCCACGCGCCAGCGATAATGCTATAAGTCTGAGTGGAGTCCCCACGTTTCCAACAACACCACCTAAATGGGAAAACACGTGCGTGTACTGCGGGTAGACACTTGACACCGACTTCTACAGAAATCTTATGCGTATTTTTGTATAATAATCTGTAACTAATTTAGTTGTTTTTCTTTTTTTGTGCCTGTATTCGGTGCTTTTTTGGCTTTTGAAGTTGTTTTTTTTTAAGTAAAATGAAGGAAAACATAACAATTCAATGTTCTGCCAAAAGAACGACGGGCGTCCGCTCAATAATAACTAATTAAATAAATTTCGTCATCTATCTTTATAACACGGTGGTGTCATGATATAAAAGAATATATACCCGTGATAATACGGGTGATGTCATGGGGTTTGAGTAATACCCTTAACACCACCATTGGCGTCATGTTGATTGAAATATACCTACTCTTGACACCACCGGTGGTATCATTGGGTGGTATCACGGGTCCGTAGCGTAAAAATCTATTTTATCGACTAGTAGGATAGTGGTTGATCAATTTTCCACTCGTTACACCAATGCAATGACTGCGAATTGATGACACTGTACCTACACTGTGTCCTTCACCAAAGAGCTCAGATGACCAAAGTCATAGCGGAATTAGTAAATTTAAATTCGGAATGTCGTTGGATTCCACCTCTTTTCGTGGAAAGTTCAATTAGTATATTTGCAGAATTCTTATTTTTATTTCCACTACCTGCAAAAGCAGTTAGGTGCAGCTTTAGCTTAACAGAAACCGTACCTAACTACTTCCTAGTGACGCATCAGTTGAGGTAAATTAACTACAATAAAAAATAACTACATTTACCATTTCAACCTACAGATGTGACTGTGTCAATTTGACTGCACCCCGCTGGATGGTGAGAAGCTAGGGTGAAGTCCAGAAGATACGGGCCGTCATGCCAGAAGCTAACGATCCTAAAATTTTGACATTTGTCGACTTCAGCTACTTCTCTTGAACACTACCATGAATAATCCTTTTGGCTCAGTCTTTCCGAACATCCGAACTATGGGATAAGTAGATAAACATGGTAGGTATAGTATTATCAAAGTTACCTATCTACAGATGTTTCCCGAACATACATTCTTAGGCCTCATAAGTATCAGCCAAAATAATCTAAGCGACCGTGCGCTTAGATTATTTTGGCTGCAGTTGCGCAGGCCAAGTTCCAGCAACAGGCCACGCGTATGTCGTGCACTATTATTTGTCACGAACCGTTTCGACCCACTTTTGACCCCCTTCTAGCTCAGTGCCTATCGCAAGTACCTACAGAAATAAAATTGTATATATATTAGTACTAAAGCAGTATGCCAAATTTCATAGATATAGCTTCAGTAGATCCTGAAATATGACCCTGTGAGTATAGCACATTTTGGCACTGACTGACTCACTGACCGGCAATCAAAACCTTTAGGCCAGTCAATTGTCCTAGCGTTATGAAATTTGGCACACAGATCGTGTGTTATATGAAGTTAAAAAAAATAAGAAATTTAAGAAATCGGTCAAGCGTAAGTTGGCTTTAATAGAATATCGAATTTTTAATAAAAATATTTATGAACCAGTGATACAAGGAGAATACGAAGTGGGGGGAGGGAGGAGAGGAGGAGATGGAGGGTATAAAATATGGCACAAAAAGAAAAAAATAGATACGATTTCTTTATAAAAAGTATTGAAATCCCACCAAAAACATATCTGTTTAAAAAGGGGGCCAATTCCTATCGGTTAATTGTTCGCCTAAAAAAAGGGTTGAAATCCAATCCAATGCCACGTTTAGATGCACTTTAAAATCGATCATAATCATCTTCATTAACAGCTTGATCCCCTGGTAAACATTTGCCATTCTCAAGACTCGCCACCACACCCAGTCCTCCGCCTTTCGCATCCAGCTACTACCCGTCACCGATATTCACGTCAACGGTCCATCTGGCCGAAATTCACTTTACCATACACCCATCTTAAAATATGGTATAGTTGTGAAAATAGTTAATATAATTATATAAATAACTAGGACGGTTACCAGCTTCGCAATCAACCCAAACATAAGCGTAGCGAGATTTGCCTATCCAACAATAGGTCAACGTGACCGGTCGACTTTTTCCATTGATTTTGGTTTTCGGTGATTATTCCTTGATGGTAAGACCGATCTGGACATTCGACCCCTTACCACATGTTAATTATCGCTCAGTAATGTCTACTTGATCACCGTGGCAAATTTGGTCGAGATCGGTCAAACGGTGTCGGAAGAGTATCATTTGTTTGAAATGCAACTTTGAAACCAAAGACACTTTATTTAAATTATACAATATATATATAATTTAAATTTAATTATACAATAAGTGTTACGTACAGCACGAAAACCTGCCAAGTTGAAATTTAGAAGTATTATAATTTTAAAGATTTAGATCGGAAAAAGAGAACATCTAGAACGGGACTTGAACCCGCGACCAGCCCCTCAGCTCCCAGGATAGCTCAGCTGGTCAGAGCATTCCCCCTGTAAGGGACTGGTCGCGGGTTCAAGTCCCGTACTAGATGTTCTCTTTTTCCGATCTAAATGTTTAGAAAAAAGTAAGCATACAAAATGCTTAAAAATTTAATTGAAATATTATAATTTTAGATATTTTTAACCAAGTACCTACGTATTTTCACAACTATACCATATTTTAAATTGGGTGTATGGTAAAGTGAATTTCGGCCAGATGGACCATTGACGAGAATACGGTAGCGGGTAGTGGCTGGATGCGGAAGACGGAGGACTTGGGAATGGCAAATGTTTACCAGGGGATCAGGCTGTTGATGAAGATGATTATTAAATATTATAGTAGTATATTTTAAAGTGCATCTAAACTTGGCATTGAATTGGATTTGTTGTTGTCCAGTTGTTGTGGGTTCAAGTCCGACATAACCGCCCCCGATGGCCAGCGGGGGGGGGGGGGTAACCGAGAGGATTTCCGCACGAAAAAAAAAGGGGGGGGGCGAACCTATTACTAAGCGAGCGATAATTAACATTTTTAATACACACATAACTACGAAAAGTCAGAGGTGTGTGCCCGGGGCGACTGGGGATCGAACTCGAGACCTTGTCTCGGCAGTCCGTTACGTACGCCACTGGGCTATCGCCGCTTTTTTAGGCGAACAATTAACCGATAGGAAGTTGGCCCCCTTTTTAACAAGTATGTTTTTGGTGAGATTCAATATAACATAAATGCTGCTACTTCATAAGGTACTGTTATGTATTTTTTATTTACCCTTTTTAATTTTCTGCCTGGTAGAAATCACTTCAAGCAATAAAGTCACCCATTGTACTACTTCCGTAGCCACTAATCATAAACGTTGCTTAATTTTAAGCAAGCTTTTAAATAATGCTTAACAAAATTTTGCATTTATAAACGTTGTTTAGATTTAAACAACTGTTTAAACTGGTGCTTAACTAGCTGTCACATTAAACAACCTCATGACCACTCTTAACTTTTTAAACAACAAAATGGCGTGCGTTGAACAGCTGATGTTTGATGTGTGCGAGTTCTGTTACAGCTCGCCACCCAGACTGACAATTCTTTTTCGTCTGCGACAGGCTGTGACAGACAGTAGTGCTATTTAGTCAAAAACTCAAAAAAGCCTTTCGTTATCAAAATGGACTTGGATAATTTTGATTTCGGTGACGATTTAAACAATTTAGAGCAAGACATCGCAGATATCAGCGAATTTCGGCGACCACGTACAAACGTTTATCAGCCTAGGTTAGACCCAATGGTGGAATATGATGAAGTGGAGTTCAGAAAAAAGTACAGGTTTTGTAAGGAAAATATGAACAAAATTATAAATATTGTGAAAGAAGACATCACGATAGATACAAGAGGCAGCGGTATACCTGTTCACATTCAAGTAATGGCTTTGAACCAAAGTGAAAACACCACGAGATGAACGGACCGAAATCAAAACGTCAGCGTCAAACAATGTTTTGTTTGTTTTGGCAGATTTCTTTTAAATTTGACTTTTGGCTAAAGCGTCGCGCTACTGTCAGATTCCTACCATTTCTACCAAAAAACTACCAGTAGTAAAAAAGTTAAGTAGTGTTTAACTAAGCAACCTTCAAGTAGCGTATAAGAATCAAATTTTTTTATACATTACTTAAAGCTTAATTAGGTAATTAGTTAAGTGATGCTTAAGACGTTGATTAACAACATTTCATGAATAACGCAGTAAGTGACTTTAATTATGTATTTACCTGGAGAAGAATAAAGTGTTCAATAAATGAATAAAAATAATAAAAACAAATATGCATTATTTTGTATTTTATAGCTTATTTGTTCGGCCAGTTATATATTTATATCGATTCGCTTTATAAATTCGCCAATTTACCAATGTAAGTCTAATGCCAATTGGCTGCTTTTTTCACAATGATGGCACCGGCGCGGTGTGAAAAAGCCCGTGGGGGACTCCACACGTAAAAAAAATTGATGGTGGATACATTTTAAATATTACCTACGTATGATCCTTTAAATGACAATGAACGTAAGTAAATATAAGGTTATATAACTGGCCACCGCATTTCAATACAAAATCATTTAATATGTACTGACATACTTTAAAAGAATTAAGATCTGTAAAAAGACCCAGGTTCTATCTATTTTAATTGGAATGAAAATCACAGTTCATCTAAAAATTATACTAAAATACATTGAATTTTATTTTAATTTCAATAATGTGCATAGAGTAGGTAAATCCCTATAAATCTTAGGACTACACACATGTATTTTTAACATTTACTTGTTTGTTAACTGTTAAGTAATAAGCAAGGAAATACATTCAACAAATAGTTTATTTTTAAGACGTACGTACGTAGGTACCAAGTACGAACCTCAAAATAATAGATTAGGTTATCCAAAAGTTACATGCGTACTTTTCCTTGTTTGCTACTAATCAGATGACAGTCAAGGCTACACCCACATCTAAATCAGGGACAAAATACTCACTTTGGTACAGTACCTATCTAATTACCATGAATAGTAGATTGATAGTAGAGGTACTAAAAATGAGGACATTAGGACACATATAAAAACAAGTTTATATTAGATAGCACAGTACCTATTATGTTTAAACAAGAAATAATTGCTACCGAAATATGAAATCCTTCATTTTATGCATAGAATTAGACTGTTTCCGCGCTTTACTGCATTAAGAAATATTAAGAATTTTGAAAATGTGCGAGTTTGTACCACAGATACTCATAAAAATTCCATACAATTTATTTCATTTAAATTTGAAAGCAGATAGGTATCTAGATAATTTTCGTTTCTTCAGCGAGGAAAAAGTTTAGGTAATTATAAATCAATTCCTCTGCAGCAGTTGAAAAATTGTACATTTTTGCTTTAGACTTTCTCAAAGGTAACAACATTTTGATTTCTTCTACACATCTTGATTCCTCAATTTTATAAAATGTAGGGGAAAGGCTGCCAAGACGATCCTGTGAGGTAAGATGATTCCCTCATATATTTTTGAAACTACTAGTGCCATCTATTGAATTTTTGCAACAAATCATGCCAGTAGGTCACGCGAAGCGACAGTCAAACCGTCATGGCGGATTACGAAACAGGTGAAATTTTAGTGAAAAAAAATTAAATTGTGATTGCTGGATCTAAGGTAAGCTTGTTTCTCTGTTCATGTTTCTTTTGTTTTATTAACGGTAATGAGTTGTTATCGATATTGGCAGTGCTATAGATTGTTTAATTATTAATTTTTACCGGAATTTCTACCGAACAAAATTCATAGGTTATGCCACAGATCAAAATATAAAAAAGTGGTGGGTGGGGCAAGACGATTACCTTCTAGGTGTTTAAGATGATCCCCAGGGATCATCTTGTACACCATAATTTAAACATTGACAGTATGTTCTTTGTGTTATTATTTTATTTATCGATTTCTTTGTTTTTACAGACAAAATGGTTCGTAACTATATAAGAAAAACTACGCGAGGTGCATGGACAGAAGAAAACATGAATAGAGCAATTGATGCAGTAAGAAATGATAAAATTCCATTTAAAACTGCAAGCAAACAGTTCTCAGTTCCCGTCATGGCGCTAAAAAGAAGAGTTAAAGGCAAGAATAAAGTGGCTCTGGGTACTAAAAAGTATCTTGGGGGAAAACAGCCTGTCTTTACAGCTGAGCAAGAAGTAGAACTTGTTCGTCATATCAAGGAAATGGAAGTAAGGATGTATGGGTTAACAAGACAGGATGTTTTGAAACTGGCGTTTGACTTAGCTGAAAGAAACAACATAGCACATCCATTTAAGAATGAAAAAGCTGGCAAGGAATGGCTGAGAGGACTCCGCAAGAGACACCCAGACATTGCTCTTCGATCTCCAGAATCTACGTCAACTGCACGGGCACGTGCTTTCAACAAACCAGTTGTGGATCGGTTTTATTCGGTTTGGAAAGGCATTCAAGAAGAGAAATGTTTTCCTCCCCATCGAATTTTCAATGTTGATGAGACGAGCATTTCTACGGTTCCTACAAAAAATATGAGGGTCTTTGCAGAAACTGGGAGAAAGCAAGTAGCCCGAGTCACATCTGCTGAACGTGGGGAAACAACAACAGCTGTAGTATGCATCGCTGCCTCCGGAATTTTTGTGCCACCCATGTTCATATTTCGCAGGATTCGCATGAAAATGGAGTTAATGGATGGCACTCCGCCTGGTTCTGAGTGGGCCTGTAATGCATCAGGATGGATGAACATTGAAGTTTTCACAAAATAGTTTGATCACTTTTTATACCACGTAAAACCATCTATTGATGATCCAGCGGTGCTAATTTTAGACGGTCACTTATCCCACACAAAAAACTTGAATGTCGTAATGAAAGCACGAGAAAACCATGTAACCATTCTCTGCTTGCCTCCGCATTGCACTCATAAGCTTCAACCATTAGATGTGAGTGTGATGTACCCATTAAGTGCGTATCTTAATCAATCGCTCGAAAAATGGATGAATAATAACCCGGGCAGAGCAGTCACTTCTTTTCAGATTGGAAAAATCTTCGGTGAGGCTTATTTAAAAGCCGCGGTACCAATCAACGCTATAAATGGATTTGCTAAGACTGGAATATATCCATTTAATCCCGACGTATTCAGTGATGCAGATTTTATTGCTGCTTCTACAACTGAAATGTGTGTGGAAGAAGAACCAGAAATATCTCCAAATAATGATTCCCATGAACCAGCAGCTCTGGATATCTCACCACTGTTGCCTGCATCTACACAGCAAATATCCATCAGACCAAACTCTGCCACACCATCACCTACACCCGTGCTCCGCTGCCCCTTGTCACCATTGCCATCCACAAGTTCTGCAAGCAACATATGCAAGTCTCCATCATTTTCACAACAGATAGTCAGCCAGACAGAAAACTTTGGTATCTCACCGGCCCAGATCTGCCCATTTCCTAAGATTTCAGGTCCAAGAAGAAGCAATATAAAAAGAAGACAAGCACCGTCATCTATTCTCACAAGTACACCGTATAAAGATTATTTGGAGGAAGAAGAAGCCAAAAAAACACAAAAAGAAAACAAGCGTTCAAAGAAACAAAATACAAAAAAATATTATTCTAAAAAGATGAAAGGTGTCGGCAAGGGCTTGTCAAATAAAAGAAAGAAAACAGCCCTTGTAACAGACTCCGAAGAGTCATCTGAAGAAGAAGATGTGGAATGTCTGTTTTGTACAGAAGCTTTTTCGAAAGACGTTACAGGCGAAGGATGGATACAATGTTCCAAATGTAGGAAATGGGGCCATGAGTCTTGTGCAGGGATAGATAGCGATGATGATGCTGATTACTTCCAGTGTGATATCTGCGTCAATGCTCCGGGAAAGAAAAGATTGTCATTTTAGATTTCATTATTTTGTTTTTTTTAGATGTTTTTGAAGAAAAGTTTTCTTTTATACCTACTTAAATTTATTTCACTTGAAAAGTTTTTAGAATGTTTATTATTTAATTTAATTGTTGTCTCTTAAGAATTTATAAGTTACTTAATTGTGATCCAAAGACTGATTAAAATCACAATAACTTGATCTCGTTATTACCAAATAATACTTAAAATGTAAGAAATAAAAGAAGCAGTGTTCATTTTTTGAAGTTGTTTCTATTTGAGTTTCTCCTGAATAAATTCCCTTTAGTTCTTCTAGGTTGTAGGTTAGATGATCCCCGGGATCATCTTGCCCATATACCAGGGACCATCTTACCTACCCCGGTGTTCAAGATGATCCTTTTCGAAGGTTTTAAAAAAACGAAAATATTTCCTATAGATAATACTGAAGTAAATTTTTTGAGTATGAGGATACTCAGACAAATAAATTTCCTAGCAGCTGGCACTAAAATAGTTCTGATTGATCTAGTATTTGACAAATCACAGCTATTTTCCCTTAAGGGGATCGTCTCGTCCACCTTTCCCCTATTGTTTAGTTAATGTGGACGTGGTTCAAGACTTCGAGATAATGTACCTATGTGAAGCCCCATTGAACAGAAAACTGAAGAGAATTGTGATTTTTCAGAGTAATATTAGATGCTAGTATTACACGTGAATTATGAACGAAATTTATACGACGAATGCTTCCAGGGCCAACATGGCCAGCGCTGCAATGGCGGCCACAACAGGAACTGTCACCACCCAAGCGAATATAATGTTCCTGTAACACACACAACACATATATACCTACATATATCAGTTGAGATAACAAATTGGCTATAATGGTTGAGTAACTATTTAGTAGTTTGTAGTTTAGGGGATATGGTATCCATAGATATACTTATAAAGGTTGAAGATATCCTAGCGGTTTCAAGATCCATTGAATATTCAAATCAAGAGTTTTGTAATGACTCTTTCTTTTATTTTTATGATCATTATTTTAATCATGACTTATAGCTAAGGTAAGGTAGCTACGGGAGTAAACCCCACCCAATACACTAGCGACATAAACCCGTTACTAACACAGAGATTTCCTTAGCTCAATTTTAGGGGTTAACAAATATTCTTATGAAAGACCTATGTCTTTTTTTTTTTTTACGTGCGGAAATCCCTTCGGATACCCCCCCGCCGGCCAGCGGGGGTGGTTATGTCGTGTCTCGACTAAAACCGCACGGTGTCCTCCCCAAGTGTCCGTTGCCGGGCACCCCGGGTAAGCCCTCGAAAGCATAACCCCAGGGTTGCCGGCGGACCTTGGCCGCCACCGCGGCCTCGCCTGGTGGGGTCGGGTTTTATCCCGCTTCGGTGAGTTGGCAGGCGTGTGTAGGGCACACACGACACGCCTCTGCCACGGCCTGCTTCTGTAAGGACGGCGAGTCGGCCAACTGCCGTCCTCAGGCCCCGATCATGGAGGTCGGTAGTCCCGGGCGTAGATGAGTCTGCGGCGTCCTCGCCGCAGACTGCGAAACTCGGGGGGCAGGGTTCTCTCCCGCTCCCTCTCCGTCGTCTCTTTCGCGCGCATTACCTGCTCGCAGAAAGAGGCGGCGGCGTGTCACTTGATCCCGTCGGAGATGCCTTCACCATGGTCTCCAACGAGAGAACGTCCACGCCCAGGACCGCAACGAGATCCCGGCGTTGACTCGCCCACGCAGGGCACTCCACCAACGTGTGGAGCGCCGTGTCTTCGCCAGGATGCTCGCAGTGCTGGCACTGCGGCGTTGTCTCCCGGTGGATGCGCCACAGATACTTACCGAAACACCCGTGTCCGGTAACCATCTGGCACATCCGGTAGGAGAGGTCCCCATGGTCCCTCTCCAACCACTCCTTCATGATCGATCTCACCGCCGCAATGGTGGATTCCCCCCACCTTGGGTGCTCAAGTCGCACCCTCCATGTCTCCATGAGTTCCTGGCGGAGCAGGGACCGCTGAGCCCTGATTTCTCGGGGCTCCGGCCTATGGCCCCGCTCCAGCGCCTCCTTGCGCCACTGGTACAGCAGCGCAAGGGCTCTCGCTTCCAGGTCCCATGGAGGGGTCCCGGCTAGGAGACATGCCACCTCGACGGAGATCGTGCGATACCCCCTGATGACTCTGACGGCCATCGCCTTTAACGGGCTGTTTAGAACAACCACGTTGCGGGCCGCCAGAGTCTCCGCCCATACGGGGGCCCCGTATAGGGCCATGCTTCGCACGATCCCCAGGTACAGTCTCCTAGTGGGGGCGTTTGGTCCCTTAACGTTGGGCATCAGCCGCGATAGCGCGGCCGCAGCCCCCCTCAGTTTCGGGACCAGACTTCGGAGAATTAAGTATGAAAGACCTATGTCTTGCATACTTAACTAGTAACCATATAACTAAATCTTACCGAAACAAACTCCAATCAACGGCCTTCTCTGAGAAATATCCTATGCAAACGACGGAGCCAACCTTGCAGTGGGTGGTGGAGACCGGTAGGCCAGCCTTGCTTGCCACCAAAACAGTCAGTGCAGCTCCCAATTCAATCGTGAATCCTCTGAGGTGTCCCAAAATACAGACATGGCATAAAAATAGAAAAAAAGATTCAAAGGAGGCATAGAATGACGACACCTGGTTGGTACCTTGATTAACTTATAAGTTAAGGGGCTCGTGGCTAAGCTGTAACAGTAGATTATATAACACATTGCAATGTTAAGCAATACCAGCCAGGTCAGTCTTGTGCCTCAGATAGCACGTTCAGCCGTCGGTCCCGGTTGCCATACGAACATCTGTGGTAGTCATTATGGGTAGTTGGAGCCTTAAAAATCTGACAACTAGAACTTCAATACCGCCAATGGGTTGTGAAGGTCAGATTGCAGTCGCTTCACTGAAAATGTAACATGTTTGTTGCTCTTTCACGCAAAAACGGCTGAACGGAAATGGCTGAAATTTGGTACAGGGATATATTATAGTCTGGAAAAACATAAGCTACTTTTTATCCCTGGAATAGGTTCCCATGGGAAGCGGGAATTCGGGCGAAGCCGCCGGCAACAGCTAGTATATATATATAAATTTCGGCAGCTTCGTAGTTAAACTGAAAAGCCTGAGTTGGGAAAATGCTAATTTAAATAATGCTAATAAATGCTAGTCAAATAAAACGAAACTGCATTATATATAAGTGTTATAACCTGTGATTTATGATCGTTATGTACCTAACCTGTGATATTACGATATTTTAGATGATATTCAATGATATTGTGTGATGTAAAAGGCAATCATTATGTTTATGAAATGCTTAAAGTCACTAACATATTTTTTTAGAAGTTAATATGGAAAAATCTATATACAATATATATTGTATAATAATAGGAATTAAGTGCAGGGTGCGACTGAAATAAATTGAGCTGAGCGAGCAGGACTCTTACTTGAAAATAAGATATCTTACTACGGTCGCGCGCTTAGCCAAGGCCGCGCGCTCGTGAAACTGTTTTTCAGTGATTATTCCACATACACAGACATGAACCATCTTGCTTCAAAACACTCCTCAGTGTCCACACTACCACCGTGGTAAGGTTGGTCAAGATCGCGCGAGTGGTTACGGAGGAGTTCAGCCACCAACAAACGGCTATGCCGCGTATAAGAGCTTCGCTTGCTCAGCTCAATTATATTAAAATATCATATATATAACATATTATGGCTACGCTAAAAGCAACCCTATAGTTTCCCCGCTAGAATCATAATATTTGGCAGAAAGTGAAGTCTTTTAGCAAAAGTAAAGGTCCAAAAACCGTACATATGTAGTTAAACACGTCACAAAAAAATCTTTATGTCTGTCTGTCAAGACTATAAGCTCTACAGCAACGTTAAGTTCGCCCCTTAACTCAGTTTTGTACGGATCTCTTAGTGCGCAAGTCCGACTCGCACTTTACACTAGATATTGAACGATTCTGAACACAAAAATATTTTTTTGGAATTCTTATCGGTTTGTCTGTTTATATGTTTGCTCGCCAACACTACTGAACCGATTTTGATGCAGTTTATCTATTAGAAAGGTCTTGATCAGACTTCAAATATGTCGTATGTTTGATTGGCGAGGGTCCCTGAGGAAGAGTGTTTTTAGATTAAGATTTTTCGAAAATAAGAAGTTCTTGTATTCTTTAAATCATATTAGTTATATTAGACTATTTAGACTCTGGCTATTTAGACCGATTCCGACACGCCCACCTTATCGTCGGCACTGATGGGGTGAAGCCCGTGGGGGTTTCCACACGTTAAAAAAAAAGGCTATTTAGACTAGTACTTTCGGTTATTCGATACACGATGACTTGTACTTTCCTCGATAGAATTTGCTCTCAAAGATTGGTCTGACCAAAAAGATAACCGATGGAAATATAAAATTCAGTACTAAGGTAATAGTTGTAGTAGACTAACATGTATACAGGCATACTCACGTATCTGGTGTAATGTTCGTGAGGTCTTCTCCCACAGTCCGTATGACACGTCGACCCCAGAGCCACAGGCCAAGCGCGATACCCACACCACCGAATACCAGGATACCAAGAGGTGTTTCTGCTCGTGATTGAGGACCACCTTCTGAATAAAGAAGCCAAAGAGCCACTAGGGGCCCTATCGCGTTGCTGTAAAATATGAAATAAAGTCAATAAGTAAGTATTTACGTTTCATTTCATTCTTATATATATTTAGGTAATGGCCAGTTTCTTTGATAAAATAAATTTGAGAATTCTTCGCCTACTTACGCACATATTCGTATCTACTACGCACTGTGCGTCAGTAGGCGTTAACGCGACTCAAATTCAGTTTCTCAATTCAGAATACGACCATAAGATAAGTTTTATTTAAGAATTCACCTGACATCATTACCACCATGGGCGAACGCTCCGAAAGTTGCAGTGAGCACTTGCAGGAAAGAGAACAATTGCAGTGCATCAGATGGAGGGGGTGGCGCAGTCGCGGGTGGTGGCGTCACAGTGCGCAAGAGTGGCGCGGCGCTTGAGTTGGGCGTTATGGCTGTCACGTGTACGTTACTGAGCAATTCACCACCACCACACCGGTCGACGCTCCAAGCGCTGCCTCCTTCAGGAGCCTGGAAGACAGTGTAATAATAAATTTGCCTAGTTTCATAAATCTGACTGATCTGGTGGAAAATTATTACCTCTGATAAAACTCTGTGGATAGGTATTTCTAATTTAAAGTAAAGAGTTGAAATGTTGACTTCATACATAACTACCTTATCAATTCGAGGTGGTGGTGTTTCAAACTCTACGCATTGAGTTACTGCCCTTGCAGCAGCCAGCCTGTCGAACTCGCAGCGAGCTATCGTATCACAAGAATCACCTAAAAAACCGTTCTTCGAATCATAGCTCTCGCCCATGCCGGCCATTTGGGCAGAGTCTAAACTTTTACAGCAGCTCAATGTTTCGTCTATATATTTCAAGGTGTTAATCTGGGGATCGGCATCGATCAACTGTAACCGTGACTTGTTAGGGGGACTGAGGCTTCTGGACAAGATGCTGCAGTCATCCATAGTGGCGAGTAATACTCGATTCCTTGCGTTCATCTCCTTCACTCCAGCAGAGGATTTATCTGCATCGCTTAAGGTAACCATCTCGGCACATTCCTCTATGGCTTCTAGGACTTTCCCATCTTCGGACAAAAGAGAAGTCGGGCGTTGTGGTACACTGCTTTTGTTGGAATGTGTAGGGGTATTCGCTGGAGTCGTTTCTAAAATATTCAAAAGCCTCTATTAACGGGGGCTTTGGCTCTATATGTCATTCAAGTAAGAGAGGTCTAAAACCTACCATTTGATAATCCAAGGGAGAAGTTGACAGGAGGTGCAATAAACCGGCGACGGTAGTACGGCACGAGGAACGCGCGGACGCACACCGACACGAAGGCACCAAATGCCATGGAACCTACTAACGCCAACCAAAGCGGGATCTTATCCATCGCCAACACTACATGAAACAACAGGCAATCAAACAGGTCCATTAGAAATATAGGGATAATTTAGGATAAATGGATCGAAATGAAAATATTTTTATGGCTAAAGTTACGGTGTTGCGATGGTGCAAATGTGGGGGAATTCCTTCCCATTACATTAAAGAGGTGAATATACTCACAGATTTTTTAAACTAGTTGTTTCATCGGATAGGTAAATAAATATTTCGGTTTAAATACTTACACTTAGGGCCGTCGTGTACCACGCTCAAAACATTAACAGCGATGGTGGCGCCGTAGAAGAAGGGCAACGCGATGAGACCTGCATTGACAGGCTGAGGTGCCCGTAGGATGAACCTACGCACCAACCAGAACAAGAGAACTGACGCCGTGCCACTCAATACCGGGGAAATAAACCACGACATCACTGTGGAAAATGAAATTAATATGATAATCAATTATAGTTTAATAGGTTTGCTGTGTACCTACCATAGCTGTCTAAGGTGCTGTTATTTTGGGGCTCAAGGCAACCTCACCTACAAGCTGGAACACCTGCTGATTGATGGACGAAGGTCTGGCATAGGTTTTCCTATGCGATAAACGTGAATCAAACGAAAATACGGAAAGGGGGAGTAGAAGCGCGGACCCCGGGCTTCAAATTGCAAGGTTTGGATGCAACCGGGATTGGTACCCGGATGAAAAAGTGGACAGAGAGTAAAACCACCACCTTTCTCGGTTACAGTTTTACGGCAAGTGTTCCTTAAACAATCATCGCATTATGAACTTAGGAGTAGGTGATGTAGTGTTCGGACTCCTTCGAACACTATAGTTAGTTGCCTGGTAAAATCTCAAGAAGTGAAAAGTGTATTAGGCTCAATCACTGAGCGGATTTCGCGACCCTCTTGTTCGTATCAGTAAAGTTAAAGAACCTCGCGTAAATCCCATAAAAACACGTTTAGTAGAATTATAATTAAGAATAAATATAGTAATCATATAAAATCCTTGTCTTATAATTTAAATATCACAAGTTATCGACAAGAAGCCGTGAAGTCAAACCCCAGACTCCGAAGGAGTCCGTACACTACATCTGGGCGTAGCTGATGTAGTGTTCGGACTCCTTCGAACACTATAGTTAGTTGCCTGGCCATCATGCGTCAGCGATATTAAAATAAAATATATTAATCAATTTAAATTTAGAGCTTAGAGAAAAAACAAAAGGTTGGTGGACAGATCCAGTCAGGTGGTGATGAAGGGATCTGTCCTTGATACGGGAGAACAAATCTCAAGAAGTGAAAAGTGTATCAGGCTCAATCACTGAGCGGATTTCGCGACCCTCTGGTTCGTATCAGTAAAGTTAAAGAAACTCGCGTAAATCGCATAAAACACGTTTAGTAGAATTATAATTAAGAATTTATATATTAATCATATAAAATCCTTGTCTTATAATTTAAATATCACAAGTTATCGACAAGAAGCTGTGAAGTCAAACCCCAGACCCCACAGTACTGACACGATTAATAGCCAACAGACAACTAAAGGTAGTATGGGATTATATAAGGCATTTAACAAGCAGTTTAGATAAAACTTATACTTACATAAATTTATTGTCACTCTCTTTTTTATTGTTATCGATATCAACTTTTATCGTTGAGTGGGACTATAGGTACCTAGATACTTAAATTAAGACTAACAAATAGGTACAGCAATCTAGTTACCAGCTTAAATAGGTATTAGATTATCCTCCATAATAATCGGTCCTAATCCTATATTGAGCACCTAATGGGAAACAAGCCATAATAGCCTGCTGCCAGTTTCGCTCAAGGTTAATTGTACGTCCTCACATTACCTACCCATAAACTGGAATGGGATGGAGACGAAATACCTAGATATTAGTGAAACTAATTTCATGAGAAAGCTACTATTATTTTGTTTGTGTACTTTAGGAATTAGGAGAACCCCGCAGCCCTAGGTACCATCGTATATTTATCCGTTTTAGATTCATTCTGTCTAATTTATCTCACTGCGCAATAAAATCACATACTGTCAATACAGTAGCGTAGCGCAGTGATGGCGTTACTCCGTACCAATCTTCATACCTAATAAATTATAAACATCTACCAGGTAGGTACTACTTAGCCTAGAGGATGCGGCCGTAGCGGCCCTAATGGCGCTGCATAAACGAGCCACCGACCACGCGACACCCACCGATGGCTGTCGCACGCCATCTCCTTTGGTACGACACCGTCCACCTTCATTTTCATCTGTATTCGTCATGACGGTGTTTGTACATTGGAGTTATGTAAAAAATTTATATAAAATATAGTTTTTTGGAATCCTTGTCAGTTCGTCTGTTTGTCTGTTTGTTCGCGATGGACGCATAAACTACTAAACTTATTTTGAGGCGGTTATACATGAGAAGGATCTTGGTCCGACCTAAAATCTGTCGTAGATATGTTTCATTGCAATTGGTTAAGTAGAACCGGATATATACCAAAAAACGATAACCGACCTTCACGCGGGCGGAGCCGCGGGTATCAGCTAGTTAAGAGGGTAACTATAGGTTCTCACTTTTACTCAATAATTTCTTTGACTAAAACGTGAGAACCCAGTTTAGTTTAGAGACTTGATCGCAGTTCCTATCATTGGTGATATCCGCTCTAATTTGCGAATGACTGCCGAGCATGTATGAAAATGCACCCAACACGTATGAAAAATTATGTACCTAGCCACTATTGGTTAGCCACTGATGGTTGTGGTGTGTGTGGTCGTTTATGCAGAACCTAAGCGGCTTTGCTAATTTCTCAACAACGACGTTAAGTGCTTCATTCATTTTGAAAGAATGAGAATGAATATATATATACCTTCTTTTTATTTATATTTTTCGTGCGGAAATCCCCTCGGATACCCCCCCGCCGGCCAGTGGGGGCGGTTATGTCGGGCTTCAACCGACTTAAACCGCACGCCGTCTCGGGTCTTCAGACGCCGGGGTGTAAGGTTGCCCATAAAGCATATCCTTCGCACCCCGACTGACCCTGGGCCATCTCCAGTTTCGAGATGCCCCGGTTTGTACCTACATACCTGTTTTTTTTTTTTCGTGCGGAAATCCCTTCGGAAACACCCCCGCCGGCCAGCGGGGGCAGTTATGTCGGGCTTGAACAGACTAAAACCGCACGCCGTCTCGGGTCTACAGACGCCGGGGTGTAAGGTTGCCCATAGAGCGTATCCCTCGCACCCCGACTGTACCTACATACCTTTATTTATTTATTTTTTTTTTTTTTTTTATCGTGCGGAAATCCCTTCGGATACCCCCCGCCGGCCAGCGGGGGCGGTTATGTCGGGCATGCACCGACTAAAACCGCACGCCGTCTCGGGCCTTCAGACGCCGGGGTGTAAGGTTACCCATAGAGCATATCCCTCGCACCCCGGCTGACCCTGGGCCATCTCACCACTAACAGCATCGCTCATCCTGTCTCCTCTGAAAGCAGAGGAGTACGGAGAGCGATGTGTTCCCGCCACGTTGGGTATTGGCCGACGATCAATGCCAACCCTATGAAGGGGTGAAGGGGAAGCCATTGACCGCCGCCCAGGGTGTACCGGCCGCTCCGATTCCGTTCCCCCCGGACTGCAGCGGGATCGGAATCGGAGCGACACTCGAGGAGGTTACCCAACACACACCCCTGTACCTACATACCTAATGACAAATATTTTTTTACCAAGAGTTCATATATCATTACTATATTAATATATAATAACACAATCATGGTATCTGTAGCTATAACATGGAATGAGAAAGTTTAAAAGTTAGTAAATAATTTAAAATACTAAACTTACTGACCAATAGCTCCAAGTGTCGACCAGCGTACTCCAACGGCACCTTTAGCAGTTAGTGTAAACCCGACAGTAGCTCCCACCATGGAATGAGTTCCCGAAACTGGTAGTCGCAACGCTGTAGCTAAGATTAGCCAGATTGCACCCGATATCAATGCTGATAGACACCCTGCAGCAAGAAGCTTCTCACCGCCGTCTGCGTACAACGACACATCGAGGATACCTTTTCGCATTGTATCTGATACCTTATAACCTGTAAAGGTGAATAATAAGTGGTTAATGAAAAGGTAAGCTGGTGTTGGGCTGGATATTGTAAGACTTAGGTGTATGGAAACCAAAGATCGTCCAAGCCAACTTCATCTGCGAATCGGTACACCTGCTAATTGACGGACGAGTCTCCGGCGCAAGCCTCTCGTGGTTGAGGGGCAAACGGCCATCGCTCCCATAGAATTCAACCGAACCAAATTATGGAAAGAAGTGGTGGCAGAGCGGACCTCAGGCTTTCGACTTTCCACCCTCGGAGCCCGAAGTCCGCTTTTGATTTTATAATTAGATGATTTTGACTATTGCGGAAACGACTGCTGTCTGACCTCCCAATCCTGAGAGGAAAGCCTGCGCCAGAGCCTCATCTGTTGATCGACAGGTGTACCTACCTACTAGCTAGCAGTTGAGGTTGGCTTGGGCCCCGAAGAAGTTAATAATACCTGTACATGTAGGTACACCCTCTGGTTATAGTGGCTATAGGTTGTACTCGTATGTAATGTAAACACAAAAGCGCGGTCGAGCTTTCGTTTAAGTGTCAGTAATATAGACATCAATGCTGTTAACCCTAAGTAACAGCAGTACTAAAGTAACGGTAACAGTAACTAAATAAAATATCACTCACCTATGAGTACTGCACCGGCAATCTCGAATATTGTTGCAAGTATGCAAGCTTGTGTGAGCGTGAGCACCTTAGAGCCAACGCTGGTACCGAATGAGTTCGCCACATCATTCGCGCCAATACCGAAAGCCAGGACGAACGCTACCACAAAGCCGCTTACTACCAGCCATAGTAACTCATCAGAAAACGGCTCCATCGTTCCGTTTCCCCGATTTTCAGACACACAAATTCATTTCAATATGAGATAACATATTTAGCACCTACCCAATGCAAAGGTTTTAATTTAATATATTTAACAATAAGCTTCGCTCTATATTTAATTTTAATTTCTCAACACTTTCTGAAAACAATCCGTCTAGCTTCAAATAGTCGAAATTTTATTCCTTGTAATATTTATATAAAAATAAATGAATATTAATAAAGCTGACAATATAACCGTAACTATGCATAAATTACAACGCCTAAATCAATCAATAAATTAGTTATAGGTACATTAAAAATGTTAGAAATAATGTAATTTCAAATGTATATAAAAGTTGTGCGTCACAATGCCTGATCTTTATATAGCCTTTCGCATAGACTATGACGACTGGATAATCTTCGCTTCATCATTTCTGCAAAAGAAATATAAAATTTACGTTACCTTAGTACCTAGTTATACATACATGTATCTAATTAGCGGTTTCTATTAGGTACCTTGTAATAACACCGGGGCGCGGACACTATTTGAAATGAAATTTCGTAATAGCCACTATAAAAAATAATTTCCGTATAATGATTCTTATTAACTAACTGCGAAGACATCACATGGATTCACGAATATTGATTACCGCGTTTAATTAAATAATCACAGTAAAATAAGCTCTTCTGACGTGTAACTATTTGCGAAGTATGGACACGCTGGTTATTTAAAAATTCTCCGACAAAATTTGAAATCTACAAAACTGGCTGAAATTGGACTAGTTGCGTCATAGGAGTTTTATGTCCATCATCGTCGTATGCTTATTTATAAAAGTAGTGAGATATATCACGGCTTTCCATATCACGTGTCGAAATTTCAAACGGTACACGAAAGAAAGGAGAAGAAAATCTAGGAGTACGCACAATAATTATGAAGTATAAAAGGAACACTTACTTTTGAATAGAGTAGGATTTTATGGTCCTAGAATAACCTGGGTCTAAAAAACGCGAGGTTTCACCTTGAGCTCTTCAGCTGTGCACTGAAGTTGACAGGGGTCACACCGGGCCGCAGACTGAATGGGAGCATGCGCGTAGGGCACTCGGCACCCCAATTCAGTAAACCCCTGCCTGTACGAATACAATAAAACTGTTTGTTCTTTAGCAAACCACCCCTAAATCTGTATAACTAGGTAACTGGTATAAATTAATGGTTGAGTTTTAAGAGACAATTCTACTTCTTAAGGCATGTTCCTTAGAAAATGAATAATAACTACGTATAGTTTGTTTAGATTATTCCATTTGCATTTGACGATGATATCGAAATGAGTAGCACTGTACCAACCTCGACACAGGGAATCGTAGTGTGGGATCTAGGGAGCCATTGTGTTTTTTATAAATTTTTGAGACAATAAATATTATTATTATTATAGATTATTGACAACCAAACAGACACGATGAGCATTACAATAATTGACCCTAACCAATTGGTTTCGACAAACCATACCCAGCCTGATAACGAAAATAACGGTATACCAATATTATCCGATGCAATCGACAAACAGCTTAAATAATTTTATATTAGGTCCACCCCAGGCTCCTCATATAGAGTAGAAGATAGATCGAAAACCGTTATTAAGGACGTTTTTATCCCAATTTATAACACTCGAGTCCGAAATCATTCGATTCTTAAAGGAACACACAATAGCAAACCGCATTTTTCATTTCTACTTCTATGATGAAAGTCTCTATATAGCTTTTTCGAGAGTTTACACTACAATCTCAAACGATAGGGGTCCCAAATTGATAAGAGGTACGGCGCGAGTTACAGTAGTCGAAAACAAAACAGAACAAGATGAATGAATAAAACGGTACCATGAAGGTGAATCATCGCATAGAGGTATCCAGGAAACCGACAAACAACTTCATAGGAATTATCATTGGCCTAATATGTTACTCTCTATTCAAAAATACATTAACCAATGTGACGTGTTTCTACGAGTAAATTACGAAAGAAACCCTGTTATGCCCACGCTAGCTATAACAGAAACACATACAAAACCTATTCAACACCTATTCATGGACCTCTATTCCACAGGAGGCGCAACATTTCTGACCGTAATTGATAACTTCTCTAAATTTGCACAAGCGGTTCCCGTAAACGCGTCTAGTCGTGTTCATATAGCGGAAGCATTACTGCAAATATTTCCTATCTTGGGTTTACCACTTAACATCACCACAGACTCTGACACGGAATTCGACAATGATGTAATAAAAGAAATATGTGCTTCTCACGACTTTAACATACAGTTCAAGACACCATACAACCCAAACTCAAACTCCCCGATAGAACGTTTTTATTCAACTATTGGTAAAATAATTAGGATACAGCGAATGACCAACAAGGACGATCCGATAAACCTACTGATGAAATATGCTATTATAGTATATAACAATGCTATTCACTCCACAACAGGTTACACACACGAGAGCCTCTAGGAATCCGTTAGAACTATTTTATCCTAAAGAGTTCTATCAGGATTATGTTCTTAGCCATCGTAAAAACGCAGAAGCAGTGCAAGAGTGTATAGCCGCCCCCGTATTGAAAAATAAAGATCAGGTGATAGAGAAAAGGAACCAGACGGCTGAAGCAATGTTGTATAAGGTAGGTGAAACGGTCTACAAACAGGTTGCCAAGACTACGAGGAGTATAAAGACAAAGCCTGTATTCAAAGGACCCTATAAAATTATTCACCTCAATCCTAAAAACGTAGCAGAGATTATAGGTAGCCACACGAACCCAAATCCATCAGAGTTCATTTCAAGCCCTTACGAAGACCCCACCTTGTTCCAGGACACTCGTCACAAGAGCCTTCGTGCTCTGCGCAGTCAGAAACTTGACCCTAAATCCTAATGATAACGTGAACGGAATCCTCCTCTTAAAACAAGGCCAAATTTTGAAGCAGGTTGACACTTTTAGTTTGGCTTGCGTGTACAACGTCTCATATTTATACGAAACGGCGCTTAAGCTTATATGGCACTATAGTGGCTCAAAAAGATGAGCACCTACATAGGACTTATAAGAATCAGATAGAAAGTAACATAAACTTAATAAGTAAGAAAATTATATTTACAACTCCAAAACATAGAATTAGACGTGGTATTATCAATGGTTTATGCTCTATTATTAAGACAATAACAGGTAACTTAGATTACGACGACGCTGTTAAATTTGAAAACGAATTATCTGCTTTACGTAATTCAGTTGGTAATGTAATTACATCTCAGATACAAACATTATTCGTAGCAGAACATGCTGTTGGCGAAAACAAATTAAGCTTTTAAACGAGAATCAAAAGAAATTAAGTAACTTCAATACTGAAAAATTTATTAATAGGTTACACTTTTTAGACTTTTTTTTATTCAAATAAACTTTAGTTTGCAACTACTGTTAGACAAATTTCCCTTTTCTCACTACTGGTCTTGGTCTTAGGGTATACATAAAGTATACTGGTGGACAGTTAAACTTTTTGCTAATAGGTGCCGTACAGTGAATTGAATGGAGATTCTTGGACGTGCACATAAATTACCTACCTACTGTTTACTTATACGTAAAAAATTCTAGACACTTGCCCAGCCAGATACCCAGACTCAGAACAGTTATTTGTAAATCAGGGAAATACATAGGTAATGATTTCATGTGGGAATCAAACCTACAACACTCGACACAGTTAAACCGTTGCGCCATCCGTTCATTCGTAAACTGTGTACCTATTTTGTTTATTTAATTATCCAATTGTCTGCGCAATTTCTTTGATTTTTCTTTTCATTGAATATACATAAAATGAAGCGCAGAACTTGTTTGTCTTTTTTATCCTAATTGTTATCATACAAAATATTAATATTATTAAGGTTAAGACATAAGATTAGGGTAATTATATTCCCGGCCTTCACACTATAAAATTTAGAAATTTTCATTGTAATGAAGCGAAATATAAATTATTTCTCCCTGGAATCGAAAAATTACTAAGAAAAAGAGTAGGAATATATATTAATTTTTTATTAGGTTCCTGAAACGCTAACGCCCTGGCTCGTAAGACATTTCAACCTCTGGGATCAGGCGCGGAGAGTAGCTACACAATTAAATTTTTTTGGTGCAG
Organism: Cybosia mesomella; assembly: GCA_946251805.1. Classification (NCBI taxonomy): domain Eukaryota; kingdom Metazoa; phylum Arthropoda; class Insecta; order Lepidoptera; family Erebidae; genus Cybosia; species Cybosia mesomella. Next base: position 17,125,860 of record OX276390.1, on the reverse strand, counting down.
TAATCCCCCCGGATACCTAAACAAGTACATTTTCTTTTTTTTTCGTGCGGAAATCCTCTCTGCTACCCGGGGAGGTTATGTCGGGCTTGAACTGACTAAAACCGCATGCCGTCTCGGGTCTCACGCTGGGGTGTAAGGTGGCCCATAAGGCATTTTCCTCGCACACCGACTGACCCTGGACCTACACAAGTACAAGATAATAACGTATTTATAGTCATTGGTTTAGGTTAGGTTAGAACTGTGACCACAACGCACGAGCCGAGCGAGCGAAGCGAGCGTGCCGCGGCAGCGGCCGGCGAAGTGCCAGAACCGAATCGGTCTTATAGTTATTGGTTTAGGCACGGTTAAAAAAGCGGTATAAACTCCCAGGCCATAAAAATAACCGTAAATACGTTATTATCTATATACGTTAAATTTGTTCAAACTATTTATATTTATTTAGTAATTATGGAAAGTGGAGCTGTTACAAACTGTACTTGAGCAATTATAAATGCAACTTGAGCAGTTTTTTAACACTGAGCAATTTAAAATATTGTATACATCAAAAGATATAGGAGTTTCAAATGAATTTTTTTTCAACAACTTTATTGATTTATAATTAAATAATTTATATGATAACGTAGTTGAATTGAGCTATTGAAAATCTATCGATTAGTATTTATTTTATTACAAATATTATTATTTTGCAGGCTGGGGTGGGGTAGCTCCAATATCTTTATCTTTTGCTGTGACTGTGAGTCTATGCGCCTGTCATTGTAATGTCAACGTCAAATGTCATCAGTTCTTTTTAAATCACTTGTCAATGTTGAGATTCTACAAAAAATAATTTGTAACACGATTGCATCATTGAATCCGTTTCATTAATAATGTAACAATATAATAAGGAAAAAATATAGAATGTTTTTCAGAAATGTTTGGTGTGCGGCAGAGCTGACAAATACTTAGTATGCTTACTGAAAATGTTGAGGTTATATTAGTGACAACAATCGGCGCTTATTGTTTTATTTTATATTTTAGCAGTTCTGGGCTTTTTCTACGATTTCGAAGTGCTGCTCAAAATGTGCGAATACAACATCGGAATACTCTTCATAACGCCCGGCGCAACACACGGCAAAACACTGATCCAAATCCCTTGGAACATCTTAAGATTGATTCTAGACCATTGAAACCGGGTACATTGATAAGACCCTTCTTTTTTACTGTGGGGGTGAGAAATTATTGTTAATCATAAAAGTAGAACCTATTATTATACATCTAAATGGTTGCTCTTGAGCTCCAGGTGCAAATACAGGATTTTGTTTTGGAAGGGCAAATTTTATATAATTTAATATGATGATGATACGTAATTACTAGTGCCTAGTATATAAACAACAGCCACCCCATCTCTGCCCAAGGATTGTACAAAGCCACCAAGGATTGTACAAAGCCACCAAGGATTGGGGTTGTTGTGCTCCCGAGCAGGTGCCACGGGGGTGAAGTATGCCACGGGCGAAGCCGTGGGGGACAGCTATAATATATATAATTTGGTATATAAATAAACCCAGTATCTTTTTTATGTCTTCATTGCAATAAATAAGTAAATGTTATAATGAATTTTGATTTTTAAAGGTTTCCACATTGAGTCTTGGGGCATGTATGATTTGGGAGTATGAAGGTGTCCGGCTTCATGCATCTTCCTTTCTCAGAAAATCTGGAACATGGTTAAGTGCACAGCAGAGAAAAGTTAAGGTTGTAAGTTGCATTTAGTGTTCATCTTATACTAAACTATTTAATAAATAAATTTAAAAGAGCAATGTCATCCTGTGGTAACACATATGACTGATTTCTGAATTGAGAACACATACCATAGCTCAGTTGGGTACTGTGAACTGTGTGTAAGTAGACTTTGATTACTCAACTCCAATTCAGAAACTGGCCATTGGGCTGGCAGAGTTTGCTGTGTTTGCACATTTATGCTATTATACTATATTTTCTTTAGCTTTAGAACTTACTGCATCTACAGTTATCAAATTGGGAAGTAATTAGAGGAAAAATCCCAACATTTTTGATATATTTTTGCAGAATGGATAAAATTGTTTTAGAGGAATTTGAAGTTACACACTTAAACTATAACAGGGGGAAATTTTTTGACAGTAAATTTACCTTATCATTACTAGAAACACCCACACACATTCATGCATAACATTATTTGAACTCAAACATGCGATGTTCAACATAGCAGTTGTATACTCACAGTATACTAATTTATATCTAAAAAAATATATATACATAAAGCTTATGTCTGCAGAGATCTGAACCTGGCCCAATACGAAAATGGTGGAACTCACTGAGAGACAGTGAAAAAGTTTTCTATCCTATATTAGCAGCAAATGTTTTGGTGTTTGGAGCCTGGCGTGTGAGACAACTCCAACCCTATATGATTAAGTACTTCTGTTCAAATCCCTCAGGCAGTAAGTACTTCACATTTTGATATTAATTGTCACAAATCTGTTACTTTATGCAAGTTACTGTATTTACCTGTTAATTAGTTCATGCTGATTTAAGATATACTTAACTAAAATTGTTTTGTTTCCAGGTTCAAAATGCATCCCAATGTTACTGTCAACATTCAGTCATTACTCTGCAATGCATTTAGCTGCAAATATGTATGTCCTTTATAGCTTCATGCCAGGTTAGCACTAGTGTCATATACTTTGAATTAAGTTAAATGGATCTGATAACTGATAACACATGGGTATTTTTTGAATCTGATAACTGATAACATATTTAGGGGTAGAACTTACAGCGCAAATATAGGGATTACTAATTTTTGGGCAAAAAACGTTTCCCAAAGTATCACATGCCAAAGTATGTTTCCCAAATTTTCATTTGACGATCTGTGAAAGACTGCGGGCAGATGCTGGATGCGGCAAGCTGAAGACAGGGCGCTATGGCGCTCATTAGGGGAGACCTATGTCCAGCAGTGGACTAGCATGATGGTGATGATGAAAAAAACATTTTGCAAAACAAGTTTTCGCAATTTTACAGTTAGCAATACTATTATCGGCAATTTATTGTTTAACAAATATTCATGGCAATATTTCATATTACCAAGTATTATGTAGTCAAATATGGTTTGGCATAACATAGCACGATACCTGTAAGGAAGTTTATCCAAAACATATAAAATACACCAAAATGCTGTATTTTGGATTTCGAAAAAGCTAGCATTTCAAGTTTAGAATCCAATTTTGAAAATATACTGCTGCATGGATGTTTGTTTCACCTTGGACAGATAAGTAATTCACAGGTAAGAACTTCTATAATCATTATATTGTTATTATACAAATCAATTCCGGTTGGGGTCACAGTTCACTTTACTTATTTTTGGAATATTTTTTTTACAAAGTTAAGTCAAATATACACTAAGCAAGTGTGCTTAGTGTATATTTGACTTAATAAAACTTGAGCAAGTAAAAAATTGCCAAATTAATATTTGACCAAGTGATTAAAATGCGAAATATAAATTTGCTAAAGATTCTTTTGGGAAATATTAAAATATTTTGCCAAACGGAAGGATACCAAAATACAGAATACAAAGAAGTACCTAGGTATATCATAAAACGGCTTGCCGCTTAGAAGATACGTAAATATAATAGAGACAAGAGAGGAGACAGTAGTACCTACGATAGGTATTTAACCAAGAAAAAAAAAGACGGCTGAGACAATGCACAAGGTGGAAAAAAACATCTGGAAACCACATTACATCTTGTCAAAAAATGTTAAGCATAATTTAGTTTTAAGTTGATTAATGCTGGTGAAACATAATTGTATTTCATACCTACCTTAGGCCGTCCGCTGCCTCATGCGTGTGAAGCATGCGGGCGCCCGCACTTCGTGCATATCGTATGTATTTTTGCACCATATTATTTGCATGAAACAGGCTCAATGCATGCGGGCACACGCAAGTGGCAGCGGACGACCTAAAGCTCTTAAAAATCATGGAGTATTGGACACTTGTCTGAATACCTTTAAGAGCTCCTTCTTTATTGGGTAGCTGGCATTCGATCGCAACCTACAATGTTTAGATTTTATAATAAATAATTCTATTTTGTTGTATTTTTAACAGTTAGGACAAAATGTTTGAATGAAAAAAAGTTAAGTCGTGGTCAATGAATTAGGTGGTGAGCGAAGCCGCGGGCAATAGCTAGTAAAAATAATGTTAACTATTCTCATAAACGCTATATATTGTGTTGCAGCTGCGGTTGCATCTCTAGGGAAGGAGCAATTTACAGCCATGTACCTTAGTGCTGGTGTCGTCAGCAGTTTTACGAGCTTCGTTTATAAGGTCCTACTAAACCAACCTGGCCTTAGTCTCGGAGCGGTAAGCATGATTGTCTTTGTAATCAATAAAATACATAAACGCCTGACTGGTTTAGGCCTCAGAGATGTTGGTAGGGCAATGTGCCCTGGTGCACACAAACTTCTTTTTAATATCATCATGCAACCTATACATAATAATACCATTTTTAAAATGTACTTACAATGTTTGTAATCGATTGTTTCAGTCTGGTGCCATAATGTCGGTTTTAGCATATGTATGTGTGCAGTATCCCGACACCAGATTGAGTATTATCTTCTTACCAATGTATACATTTGCAGCTGGAACGGTAAGTAATCATAATTATTCTTTTAAGGTGCTTATTTTTTATCTATAACATCCGTAAATAACTTTACGCCGTCCGCTGCCTCATACGTATGCACGCATACGGGCGCCTGTTTCGTGCAAATAGTATGGTGCGAATGTCGTGCAAAAATGTGTATTTGATTTTCAAATTACGATTTGCACAAATTCCAAGAGTCCGTATGCTTGACACGTATCAAGCAGCAGACGGCCTAAAGTTAGTTCGTTTGCGATGAGATACAATAATCTGATTACTTTGAAATAAATATGTTGCTTATACTTTGTGTGTGCTTTTAATTGTTAGTTGTTATGATTATTATATTATGTATATTACTCACAAGCTAACCTAACACTTTTTAACTAAAAAAAAATGAAAAAGAAAGGCAATAAAATGTACCTGGTCTATGCTTGCAGGCTTACACCTGAGTGTGATTCAATTATGTAATTTTTAACCGACTTCAAAAAGGAGGAAGTTATATCGTTTGTAACAAACTTTTTTATGTTCTAGGCTATTAAAGTCATAATGAGTGTAGATCTGGCTGGTGTAGTGTTTGGATGGAAGTTCTTCGACCATGCGGCACATCTTGGTGGAGCTTTGTTTGGAATGTAAGTGCATTATTGACTGTTGCCCGCGGCTTCGCCCGCGTGGTATTTTGATAAGGTTGTCACAACCCATGGATATAAGAGTTGTGTATGTGTTATCCCAGACTATAATCTATCTCTGTACTAATTTTCGGCCTGATCCGTTCAGCCGTTTTGAGTGTGGTTGTTTGTTGTGTGTAAAACTAATCACGGGCTCAAAGAGCTCGCGTTATTAGTTGAGCAGTCCTTTTATAGGCTTTAAGTCGTAATATCGGAACCGACGCTGTCAGCTGCTGTCAAATCAAATGACATGACATGCCAATACTCTGCCCCTCTTCAGATTTCCAATGTGTGTGTGCGTTTTCCATCGACCACGGAAATAAGGGTGCCCACGATGCTAACTGGAGATTTACTCGAGCGTCATAGAGACCTATTGGGTTGCAAAGCTTAGGTGGTAAAAAGAAAAGATATATAATGTAAACCTTTTCATAGGTGGGGGGGAGGGGGCGGCTATAGATTTTCAAGAATAAATGTATGTCCTAGACGTGCTGTCTCATAATCTAATGATTTCTGGAGGGATTCGCCTAATCTAACAATTAAACTTGAACAACTTGACAATTACACTTGAATTTTTGAATTAAATCTATATGGGTATCGTTTTTGAAGTTTTCATGATTGGTGATTACGAATATACCTTTTTTTTTTATCGTGCGGAAATCCCTTCGGATACCCCCCCGCGTGCCAGCGGGGGCGGTTATGTCGGGCTTGAACCGACTAAAACCGCACGCCGTCTCGGGTCTACAGACATCCACTTATCGATGAAAGATGGCGGACTCGAAATTTTCAATAAAATCAATATGGATATCGTTTTCTGGGTTTTCGGGGTTGGTGATTACGAATATATTAAAAAACATAACAAAACATAACTTCACGACTGTATCCCCAAAGGGGTAGGCAGAGGTGTATTATACACCCACGATTCGCCAGTTATGTTAAGGTCCCAATGTAATAGGGGGCGAGCCTATTGCCATCTACCGGGCACATTATTAAGCGTGCGATAATTAAATATATTATTGAATATATTATTCATTTAGCGATAAAAGATCGATATATAGTTACATTGTAATTTCGAATAAATTAAATATATGAATTTTATTAAAAAAGTCAAGTCCATCGTCAACAGTTAACGTTACTAAATTTTTAACAGTATTCCGAGCCCTGTAATAGGTAGGGAAAGAATGAGAGAGGAGTACAAACGCGGAGACGGAAATATACGAGGGGAGGTACAAAAATTCGCGGAACAAAATTGTTCTGAATAACATAAAACAATTGAATTATTTTTCTAATAAATAATAATAAATTTTATACTAAAATAATAATAAATTCTATAATAAAAATAATAATAAATTCTATAATAAAAATAATAATAAATTTTTATAATAAACAGGATCACTATTGTTATGTTGATTGTGTAAGAATAATATTGATTTTGAAAAAATACACATAATTATTTAATTTCTATGAACGCCAGATTCTTATAATGCCACATTCTATAAATTTGAGATTCTGTTAATGGCACATTTTTGTTACAATTGCAATATACCTTTTTTTTTTTTATCGTGCGGAAATCCCTTCGGATACTCCCCGCGTGCCAGCGGGGGCGGTTATGTCGGGCTTGAACCGACTAAAACCCTGAACTGTACCCTTGCTGACCTAAAACTAGGGAGCATAACATCAGTGTGTTCGAGAGTCCCCTGCAAAACCTCCTTCGCAAATAGGCAATCTAGAATTGCAATATACCTAAAGGATATAAAGGATCAATCGAATAAGTCACGTTATCGAAATCCAACTTTCCGAACTAGTGGTTCCGGCGCTTCTGGGTTAGGTCAAGTTAGATCTGTGACCCCAACAGAGCGCGAGCCGAGCGAGCGAAGCGAGCGTGACGCGGGAGCGGCCGTGGAAGCGCCGGAACCACTTCTCCCCCTCTTTAACTCTTTTAAACTCAAGAAGAATTGTAGAAAATGGAGCCGGAACCACTAGTCCGGAAAGTTGATTTCGATAACGTGACTATATTCGATTGGTCCTTTATATTCTTTAGGTAGTCGGGGTGCGAGGGATATGCTCTATGGGCAACCTTACACCCCGGCGTCTGTAGACCCGAGACGGCGTGCGGTTTTAGTCGGTTCAAGCCCGACATAACCGCCCCCGCTGGCTGGTGGGGGGGTATCCGAAGGGATTACCGCACGAAAAAAAAAGGTATATTGCAATTGTAACAAAAGTGTGACGTGCCATTAACAGAATCTGGCATTTATAGAATGTGGCATTATAAGAATCTGGCATTCATAGAAACTGGCGTTTTAAACTCATCTGACATTTGTCGACGAATCCATTTACAGCTATATAATTTTATTTTCAAGCCTACCAGTTGAAACAATAATCAGATAAATTAAACTTTTATATGAGTGTGACCATTTTGCGAATGGGACGGTATGCGTCACTCCCACAACATTTTATTTATTTTTTTACTTAATGAGGTATAACTATAACTGAGCATAGAGTTTGTATAATATTGTTTTCTCCTAATACTTCATTCCGCGAACTTTTGTACCTCCCCTCGTAAGAGTCATGCACGCATTAAACTTTATCGACGAATTTTTGTTACTTTAAATACCTTCAAAAAAAGAATTGCCACGCTGGAGTCTGTCGAGATGACGCTTTTTTTACAACTTTGTAGCCCACCCCCTTTCTTTAAGCCACTCTCAAATTGTCAGATTTGTGGAATAACCTACACTTTATCTTGTAATTAACCCACCCTACCTTAATCAGACGCGCTCGAGACTTTCTGATGATGAATTTTTTTTTTACTAATCTGTTCCTGACGGGCGGCCATATATATGTAGCTCATAGTTGGTGGAGGTACTTAACCGGGTATAAGGTATCGCCCTGTATATTAATCTACCGCGCTTTAGTAAATCCCAAAATCCCCGCTTGGGCTCCCCTGCTAAAAGCTGAAATCGTTGTTGATACCAACAGTTCAGCCCCAAAATGTGTAGCGAAAACCAGAGAGTAAAAAGCGGAACTGTGTTTTGTGTAGATCTTTTTGCGAGTGTGTATAGTAAAACTCGCAGAAGACGGGCCTTAAAATACGCACAGGAGACGGGCCTTTACTCAAACATCCAAACATCTTCACAAACTTTCACATTTATGATTGTAGTAGGATTTTCTTTTTACTTACAATCCCGAAGAATCTGCTTTGGCCTGCTGAATGCGAGATCTAAAACTAAGATATTTTTCATTGGTATACATTTTTATTTCAGGTATTGGTGTCGATGGGGAAGTGACACCTTATGGGGTAACAGAGACAAATTCCTACAGTATTATCATACCATTAGGAAAAGTGATACGAACAGATAGCAAGATACTTATGTAGAAATAAATTATATTGAAACTCTTTTGTTAAGAAAATATATGTAACCATTATATTGTTCATAATATCGGTCAATATTTTTGTTCATAAAATCTATTTTATTTATAACGAACCAAAGTCCAGGAGAAAAGAAACCATTTGCAAAACAACTGAATTGGCCATCACAAGAAACTAAGGACACGTTGAGTGTGCGTTAGTCGCGTGACGGTTTGTTTCGTACAAATACATGAACAACGCTACGTTACGCGGGTGGGTACACAGTTAACCCCGTGCACACGCTCAACGCAGCGGGCGGCCCAAACGCCAATATGAGATAAAAGTTATCAAACGTCAATACTTACTACCACTTATACATCAATAATATTATAGGTGTGGAATTGAAATTTCCATTAAATAGGTATTTTATTCTTGATACCTGTTCTTGCCATGAACGTTGACACCTTACTATAAACTGTTTTGACGGCCTCTGTAGCGTAGCTGTAGTACATTCGACTGCTACGACAGGGGGCGAGGGTTCATTCCCGCTCAGTGTAAATATTTGTATGCATGAATATGTTTATTTGCATTGTTCTGGGTGTTTCTATGTATAATATGTATGGATTAACAAAAATAAAAAGGAGTTTATAAGTATGTTTATTCGCATAACACCAGACCCATAATACAAGATAGTTAAACTATGCTTACTTTGGATCTAGAAAGCGATGTGTAGAATATCGTAGAATATTATTTATTTTTTCATTCCAAAAAAACAAGAAGAGACCCATCCTAAAGATACTAGACCGATAGCACAACTAACACAATTTCAAAAATATTTTTCTCAATACTACAAACAAAGTGTGCGTTCGCGCAGCGGAATGTTGTTGAATTTTAAGATTTTAATCATGCAAATATTTAGTGTATGACGTCGTGTAATTGTGTATGGTAAAAAAAAAATTGTGGATACAGCCATTGTTGAGAAATTTGCTAAAATCTGATTCCGCTGGGCGAACGTTGTCCTGGCGGAACTTTTTTAATCCATGGACTTTTACATGCGTTGTTTTGAATTTGTTTATATTTGTTTAATATAATAATTGTGTATTTATTATTTATTTCTCGCCACCTGTTACGTAGAAACCCAAAAATTGGCGAAATGTGGGTGTCACAGAAACCCTACCCCTTCTGGGACAACAGCCGTGAGCATATGAATGAATGAATGAAAATAGGTACAGAAAATAACCTCAAAATTTCTAACCCTCATAAGGACTAATTATGACAATCCCTGGGGCGCGCGGGTCAAATTCTGCCGTTACTGGGGTAACGGCAGAATTTGACATACAATTCAGGCGCGTGTATTTTGAGCGTATCGGGAGCGCAGCTGCAGCGCAACGCTTGCTAAACATACTCTGTCAATGGTTAGAGACAGCAATAGACTTAAACGGTCTTATTACAAAAAACGGAATAAAATCTGGTTTAAACCCGAACTATAAAGTCTAGGCTTAATCTCAAGACCATGGTTTAAACTTCTTCTTATTACAAAAACTGAATAAACCGTAGACTACTTAGGGCCGGTTCGACCAAACGCGAGTAAAGTTTATTCCTAGAATAAATAGCTACATATTCGAGAGTAAATCAATTTCACATTCTACCATGCTTAATACTAAGAATAGTGAGCTTATTCGGGAATAGTTATTAAACCACCGTTTCTCACGGAATAAAGAGCTATTCTAAGAATAAGTAATAAAATGGCGTCTCAAACTGTCATTTTTGAAGTTTACGCACGCAAGGAATCATATCTCAAAATATTACATAAAATGCAACGTTTAAACGATTTGATTGAAGAAAGTGATAGTGATGAAGAAGTTATACCTAGACGTCCAAGGTGGATAAAAGAAAGGAAGGATTTATTTGACTACTACGATGATCGTGATTTCGCGATCAGGTTTCGTTTGAGCAAAGAAACAGCTTTGTTTTTGCTTACAAAAATTGAAAACAACTTGGAATACATTTCCGACCGGTAAGTTTTTAGGTACTTAGGTACCCACCTACCTACCATACCACTACCTAAACTGCTGGTCCAGCCCGCTCACCTATTTTTTTTTCATATTTCAGCAATTATTCTATTTCTCCAATGAATCAGTTGCTAGGAACTCTAAGATTTTATGCAACAAATTCCACACAGATGAGTATTGGTTACATGTGTGGTTGGAGTGTTCCTACTGCAAATAAAATCATCCACAGAGTTAGTGCCGCAATTGCTGCACTACACGATGAATTTATAAAATTTCCTGCTACTGAGCAGGAGATGAGAAGGGAACAAGACAATTTTTACCAAATAGCTCGATTCCCATGTGTAGTTGGTGCCATGGATTGTACACACATAAAGTTGTCATTTGTCCCTCTTCGAAATCAGGTGGGATGTGAGCAATCAGAATTATATAGAAACAGAAAAGGTTACTTTTCGATAAACGTACAAACAATATGCAACGCTAACATGGAAATCATTGATATAGTAGCAAGATGGCCAGGATCATGTCATGATAGTACCATATTCAATAATAGTGTTATAAAAGCAAAGTTTGAAGATGGTTGTTACGGGGATTCAGTTCTGGTAGTTGATGGTGGATATGCCTCAACGTCTTACATGATGCCTCCATTAGAAAGACCGAGAACACAAACAGAACAACTTTATAATGAGTCACAAATAAGAACAAGGAATCCTATTGAAAGAAGTTATGGAGTATGGAAAAGAAGATTTCCTGTATTGGCACTTGGAATGCGTGTCAAATTAGAAAAGACACTGACAATTATAGTGGCAACTGCAGTCCTGCATAATATTTTACGCCGCAAAGGAGAAATTTTACCCCCGGATGACCCAGAACTTGATTTACCAGCCCCATGGGAGCAAATTTTAAGTGATGGTCAAATACGTCAAGGCATTGAAAGAGAACAAATGTCTGTCCGAAGGCACGGAGCCCGTGATGCACTTATTGCTAATTATTTTCAAAGTTTGATACAAAATGAGTAAAATAAAATGGTACATTTTGAATGGTTGTTGTATTTATTTTTATTCCATAATTATACATAATTATATCTATATTAAGGTGAAAAGACCAAAGACTCTGCATGTATGTACTGTACTAATAACATTTATTTTTTACTATTTTTAAAAGCCAGTAGCTTTCTTCGCTTGATTAGTAATATATTTGTTTTAATTTTTTCTTGCATTAGGATTTGTTTTTTTATTTTAATATCTAGGTCATGTCGACCTTTTGACCTCTCCATTTCTTCCACAGCAAGTTTATTTTGTAGTTCTATTGCTTCTATTTTCTTCTTATGCAATTGCTCTAAAGAAGAAGATGTATTTGTATGGGTTGGTCTTCTCCTAGAAACCCATGTCAGATTACTCGGTGTCTGTTCAGTGTCGGTCGGTTGGTGTATCTGCCTCTTACTATTATTCTCCATGTCTTCATTATTAATTCTGAGGGCCAGTGACACAGGAGTCCTCAACAATTGAGGTGTGTAATCTCCCCAATCCTAAAACGAAAGATTATGAAATTAGTAGGTAGGTAACTATTATAAAAATATATATTTTATGTATTTATTTGTTAAGTAATTAATTACTTTTGTCTGAAGTTTTTGTTCAAATACTGGTACATCCGTGTCGCTCATCTGGTCATTCACAATTATTGTTATTGGAGGCACCGAGAGATCTGCAAATTAAGGTAAATTGTGATTAATAAGACAATAATTTGCCTGACATCCTATAGAATACCTAGACAATCTATATGCATAGTAAGAACAACATTTAGAGTAGTTGACAGTGGTTACTCATAGAAACTGGTGTATATACAAAGCATCTAACATGGACAGTCATGGGTCATTTTAATAAACTTTGACACAGCATGTCAATAATCTAAACATTTATATTCTAGCTAGATAATATCTACATTTACGTAAATTATCTCGACAAGTATGAGGTTTAAAATAATAATTCTCACTCAGTTCTTCACTCGAGTAATAAAAGTAAAACTGCCATCAAAGAATATCCTTAGTAAATGCTAGTTATCAGTACAATTACAGTATAGTTTACATTTACCAGTATTGTTTTTCTTTGGTGATTCTGGGAAGTCCTCTGTTTGTATAGCAGGAATTGCTCCTTGATCTTGTACTACAGGAACAATGGAGTCTTTGTCATAAGGATTAAATAACCCAATAGCACTGGTGGATATTAGGCTTAGTATCCGCTGAAGAAAAGGATCTTATTTTTTAGGATGTATTGGTGATCCACCACCTAAAACAAAAAATATGTAAAGTAATGAACGACTGATGATGATGATGAGAATACCTATTTTACAATGGCACATAATCTGACCATAGGTACATGTTGGCTTTGTGAAGTTTAGTTTTATCTTAAGTTGAAATTAAGTTGGTATTATAGGTACTCAAACATTAAATAATATTACTGACCTGTTTGTATCATATGCTTCCTATTATTTGCTGCATCCTTTCTCGCCACCTTTTTCAGACTCTCCCACTGAGCTTTTAAGTTTTCTCCTATACGAGAACAGTGGGTTGTATGGCTTATATTGGTCAGCAATAATTTGCCATTGAGCTAATTTTGCCTTCACCGTTACACCATCCGTTTTTTTATTTTCAATTATTTTGAAATGAGACTCCACAAGGCTTAACAAAAGTTCTTTTTCAGACGGTAGCCAATTGGGATTGCGTTTACGTTTATCGTCACTCATTTTAAACTTATTTCTATTAACAAAACTTTCGAAACCCGAAAAATCACACGAAGAGTACAAGTAATAAAACAGACGAATAAACTTTTGACAGGTTCTGTCCCACGCTTTAATACGACAAAAACGAGTTGACATGACTTACGCTTACCACCGTGCCTTTTTAAAACAACGCATTATTGCCGGGTATTACATTCATTCATTCATTCATTATCTATGCGCGAATAGCAGAGTGAACTCTGCTATTCGCGCATAGATAATCTAAGTATAGCTATACGGTAGATTGCATGGTAAAACGTCTATTGATTTACTCGAGAATAAGATCTTGGATTAGATTAATTCTGGAATAGTAACTCGTGTATAAATTTAGGTTTGGTCGAATCCACCCTTAGTACCATGATTTAAACCTTGGCTTCAATAACAACCACAGATAACTACAAGTATTGTTCGTTCATTATGACCCTATTCGATCGCAACGTTCCGTATCCTCCGAAAGCAAAAGTTTTCTGAAGTCATTGATAAATATTATATAAGGTCAACACGGGGAAGTGTGTCATACTTTTTTCGAAGTTTACTTTGAACTTAAAAATCACGTAATTTAAGGTATAATTTCTAACTCTCTGTGCAAACAAAACATGATAAGGTTCATAATTGACAGAATAAAAAGTGTTTTAGTCAATAATATTCATTAGGAATTCGTTTTTAACGTCTTAGTGTAAATTGCTATGATAGACACTCTTCCCCAACAAAGTGAGGCAAGTGTGACTATAGCTTTAGTGTACAATAGACAGTTATTTTTTATTAAGAAATGCAATGTCTGAGACTCGATCATGTGAACGAATCAATTGATGATAATACTTCGTAGTTATACTCTGTGCGAATTTTTCAAGGGAGTAAAAGTTATGGGGTAAGTGTGTCTTAATAGGTTGGGCAGGTATAGAAAACATTTTTAGGTAAAAGTCAAAACTGATGGATAATCTTCACTTTTATTAAGAGTTAAATATCATATTTACTTATTCAATTCAAAGGTAAGTATTCTTGTTGCTACTACAATTTTCTTGTTTCTACAAGAAAATTTATTTTTCATATTTATATCAAGAATAAAATAAATCTTAAGTATCTTCTATAAAAATTAAACAAAGCTTATAAGAAAATAAAATAGAAAATATCAACATATTTAAAATTTTAAATGGCATTTTGTTATAACCACCTTGCTTACTGCTCTTACAATCCAGGAAATGTCCTGTATAATCATTATTAATAAAAGACTAACACTTTTAGTGTGTACAGGTACAAGATATCAAAGGAACTCTTCAGTCAAAGGATCTATCAAATACTATTCAGTCGTGTATTGAAAATAAATACACTACTTACCTCGTAAGTAGGTAAGTAATATAAAACAATAAAATAATAAAAAATCTCAAACATCTTACAAAAAATTAATAACAGCCAAACATAAAAGAATAATCATATTTTAAATTTTATATGGCACATTTTTATAAATAGGTACTTACATAGTCTCACATACGATTACTCTTACATTACTCTTAAAATCTAGGAAATGTTTTTAAATCGAAAATACAATTTTTTGTTGTCGTCAGTAATATAGCAAAAATAAAATAAATCTGAAGTCCCTTCTTCAAAAATTAAACAAAGCTAATAACAAAATATAGCAACAAAACGAGCGAAATCATCTTTATTGTGCATACATAGCATTTCGTGTGATTTGATGTACCTATGTGTCTAATAGTTCAGATGTTAACTGCCCGATTATTGATATTTATACTTACTGTATATTATATTTATGGAAATTAACTTTGAAAATTATGTGTCCGCGACGAGATATTTCAGGGGCAGGCAGAACTGCCAAAATGTCTTCAATGTGGTTCAATTCACATGAATCATCATTTATAGGATTGGCGAATGTTGATTCCTTTTTAGCGGAACGGACTTTGCGGACATACTGTATTGTAGGCGTCTTTTCGTTAAGGGATATAATTTTCCCAACAAAATGCTTGATGCTCCTTTTTGTACAAAACTGTACTACGACCCAATCGTTTACATTATACTTTTGCTCAGACTCAAAATAATTTATGTCAGTCAAAGTACAACAAATGTCTTTATTAAAATCTTCATCGGGTGATTTTGGGGAATTTTCGCAATTATATAATTTTGAAAATTCCTCAAAATCACCAAAATCGGACATATCAGTATCTGCCATAGAATAATTACTTTCCGATGATGATGTGTCAGATTTTTTATATTTGCGAGTTTTTTCCTTTTTTATAATAGTTTTTTTGTGGTCTTTAAGCTTTTTTGCTGTATTTATTTTTGTATTTTTTTGTTTTGGATCTAAATTTTCGACTTGATTTTTTATATTTATATTTAGCACCGTATTTTTATGTATTTTAGTTTTTTTAACTTTCCTGCAGTTATTTAATAGTATTTCACCATTCGTAATATATCTATCATCTATAATAGTAATTTTTTTAGAACCGTCTTCTTCTGTATTCAGGCCAGAAGAGTTTGACATTGACGGCACTGATGACGGATGAGATATCTGATTTTCATCAATATTATTTAATGGATTCTTCCTGGCGGCTTTAGTAATAATTTTCTTTGGTAAACTACTTTCATCAGTCTTTCTTTTTTTACATTTGTTTTGTTTTTCTTCGGCGTTTTTCTTGAGTCTATTAATCACGTCTTCATGTGTAATTACTTCTGCGCCACCTGCAATTCTAGTCTTTTTCTTTGTTGTGGCCGGATTTTCATGTTGCTTTATGGAAAGTAATATTAATTCTTCAAATGTTTTAGTTGAACATTCAATGTTACTTGACTGAGAGGTACGATCAACAGACTGTGGGACTATAATGATATCTTTAGGATTATTCTCAGAACCAAGACTCATCAGAACTCGTTTAAGAGCAAGACATGCCAATGTTTTGGGAGTACTACGATTTCTTGTGGAAATAGCGACGTCTCTTGTACTTATTAGCGAACCGGAATCTGCTTTCATATTTTCCCATCGTTTTAAGGCAATTGGGTCAAATTTGTGTTCTGGTATAACATTTCTATTCATAGGATAAATCCCCCCCTTTTTGAATCCATTCATTATAGTTACTGAATCAATATTTTTCCAAACTTGACCTATAAGAACAGAAAATTCTTTTTTTGATAATTTCCGACCATAGTTAGATCGCTGCCATTTGACCATAACGGAATCCCATTTGTCTTTAAAAGCTTTGAAGACAGCTAAGTCTAGAGGTTGTAGAAGGTGACTTGAATGTGGTGCTAGCTTTATTATGGTTATATTATTTTCTTTGGCTATTTCGAGTACCGATGGTTGAACATGAGTACTGTGTCCATCGTATATTAACAATGTTGGTTCAGATGTCACACCTAACATTGGTATAAACGACTTAGTGATGAACTCTTCGAAGGCTTTGGTCTCGATCCACCCATTTTCTGTAGCTGTGTACACCGTATTAGGATATGCATCTGCTGAAGTCCACTCGCTCCAAGTGTTTTTGCCTTTGTAAATTATAAAAGGTGGTCCCTTTTCACCGGCTGCATTAGATGCGAAAAGAACTGTAGTGTTATCTTTTCCGGCCGTAGCGGTAGTCCTAGTCGATGCAAATCCTTTTAAACCAACAATTTTTGTTTTCTTGGGGTCACTCACGAAACTTGTTTCATCTATATTCCAAATTCTATGTGGTTTGTTTTTTAAGCCTAATTCATTAATTGTAGAAAATAGAATATCAAAATATTTGTGTATAATAAACGGATCTGTTGCTTTTTTACGAGATAGTTCCACTGATTGGGGTTTTTTAATAGATAGGTTATGTCTGTTACAAAAGTTTTTAAACCATTCTTGACCTGGCTTATCATCTGTAAAAGGAGTGATAAGTTTGTTCTCTCTTACAAAAGTTTGGACAAGTTGAAATATCTCATTTCGACTCAACCCAAACCCATTTTTCTCCATAACATGCAAACAGTTGACTAGCCTTTGCTCGTGTTCTGCACCGATAGCTTTTGGTCTCCCCATATTACTCGATTTTTGGCCTCGTATTCCATTGACGTGACTCATAATGGTACTACGTGGTATTTTGAAGCGTGCAGCAGCTTGGTACCCTGATAATCTGCCACTTTTTACTTCATCCACAGCCTCATTTAATTTTGATTTAGTCCACTCGGGACCATTTTTTTTCCGAATATAGTTCCTTACCATGTTTTTCCACTGAAAAAAAAAACGTAGGACTAACATATAGGAATTGTTAAAACAATGAAGTAGTGTCCAAATGTCTAAATGCTCAAATGTCCGAATGTCCAAATGTACTAAATGTCCAGACATCCAAACGACCCGATCTCTCAATCCCCTGCCTTCAGCTTACCATTTGGCGAGGTGTAGTCAAATTGACGTGTCCTATATTTATAAAAACAACCGTCTCCCAATCTTCCCCTAACCCAATTTCCTCTTCTCCAAATCCCCCAACCTTTAGCTTGCCATCAGGCGAGGTGAATTATAATCGTTGTGCTAAGGAACTTTATTGTGAAAATTTTATTTTATATTTTTTAAAATACTTAATAAACATTATTAATTACGATTAAAATTGAACATTGGTGAATAATTTAACAAACTGGTCGAAGAATTTAATAAATCGGTTCAGTAGTTCCAGAGATAATAAATCCTTTCAAATACAATGTAAAATTGTTAACAAAATATTTTATTTATTTATTTAGGACAGCCTAATAAAATAAATAAATAAGATTACTTACTGCCTACATACAAAATCACAAACTACAAACTTTGCCTTAGAAATTATCTAATTAGTTAAATCAAACACCATGTTTATAACCTCTGACTATATAGACAAGTGTGTCTGTATGACACACTTGCCTCATGGATAATAGTTATTCTTTATTTAGTAATAAAATATCACTATCATGCCTTAATTTCGCAATCATTGTTTTAAAATATTGGAAAATCTATGGATGTTAAACGGAACAAAGTTTTCCCGTGTAGTTCGAAACGAATTACGAAACTTTATACCTACTGTAAGTTGTATGTGGTATAGTAAAGTTAATTATAAAATGGAACTACAAAAGAAAAGGAGATACCTGATATCCCCGAGGATCCGGAGCCAAATCATCCCTAACTAAATCAACAAGTCTCATAGCAAAACGTTTGGAAAATGTATACTTCTGCCTAAAAGCTACCTCAGATAGTTCCACAAAGGGGTTCAATCTAATACGATTTCTATTAGGTAAGCGTGGTATGTGTATGTCCAGTAACTCCACGCTATTAATATCTTCGATATCCATTTCATCAACTGCGTTAATATCCATTACGAGCAAAAATATGTACGAATAATAACAATCTAAAATAAATAATGAAATTCTTAAATGACAACTTTGACGTATGTGATTATTGTGATTACACTTTAAACCAACGTTAAACTAGGGGTCACGCAGGTTTATCTTTAGACCAAAGATAATCTATGGTTTACTACTAAAACGCTTTTCGTAATATGACTTTATTTAGACCATGGTCTAAAGACGATTTAAACCTGGTTTTACAATTAGACCATGTTTTGTAATAAGACCGAAAATGTTTGTCAAATACATTTAAAAAAGCAGGTGTAGTAAAATAAATGAACTATAAATTATATCGAAACAACAATTGTGTTATCACCTGTACCAATTCAATACCGGTATTGAACTGTAAATTTTAGAATGTTACCTAAATATATTGCACGGCCGCTTTTTTATAGCGATCCGAACTTGGTCGGGTTATGTAGGTTTTCGATGCTTTGTCAGTATTTTAATTGTTTCTCTTTAATTACTGAATTTAATGAGATGAGATTTTGCATGTGAGTAGTTGAATTAATACACTAATTATTGGAATACATTTTACTATGCAATTCCTTTAGAACGTCGTGATATTTGACTGCTTTGTAAACAGTGGTTTATTCATGTTAAATTGTCCTATAACTCTTTAATTACTAACGAAACATCATTGATACTTGGCAACATGTTGCACACACTCTTACAAGGTTTGTATAAACGTGAAAATCTAGACCCCTCAGTGCATACTTTACGAACTTAGAACTATTATGCGTATTTTACGTTTAAGTTTTTATCTTTTAAACCCTACGATTTAGTCTAAATCTATTTTTTAAACAAATATAAACAAATTCAAAACGACGTATGTAAAAATCTACAGCTCTCTATATAAGCGCTTTATATGAAAACTAGCTAATGGTAGCAATTCTGTTGCTGACATCACTAAACTAATTTTTCTCTAAAATTTTCTTATTTTAGAGAAATTTAGAGGGAATGCTATTCTGTTACGTCGAACTAAATTTGGTGTTCAATATGACAGCACCAAATTTGAATCTGACATCACCAAATTTTAAATATGAAAGTGTTACCGTTATTAAAAAAATAAGAATGAATGATAAAGAGTGAATTATTAAATTCTTTAAAAACTATATTCTTAGGTTTTTAGAATGCCGAAAAATGATTATTAATGCAAATTATAGATCAAACAGTAAACAAACCGTTATTTTTCTTAGTCATAGCTAAGTACAAACGGTTTTATTCGTTCACTAGCCTGGCAACCCGGTGTAAACCTCTTTGTTATCTAGTTTATAAATAAAGACATGGCTTAAAGGTCTTGTAACCAAGCCAAAAATCTTCAAAAAAAAAAAAAAAAAATTTGTTATCTAGTCCGAGGCGGGAAATTGAAAAGAGGGCGCGATTTTTTTCAATTCTTTCAACATTTATATTTAAAGTTGTAAATACTTGTACAAACCCTTCATAGTATTAAAAATAGTGTTTAGCACTTGCTCAAAATGGAGGAGGACGAAGGCGGGGGTGTTAATACTCCCCCGAATCCTAAAGTGAGGAAGAGGAAGGAAGACAATGTTAGGACTGGCGACAGTGGTGAGGAAAGTGAAAAAAGTTATTTGCCTTTTTTTAAACCTAATTATAAAAGACTCTATCCAGAAAATTCTAACTATACCGAGTTCAATGTGTTCGTGGAAAGCCGTGATAAAGACCGTATAGGTAATAAGAGCCCTATTTACTTGAACCATATTTTTGCATCGGAAGTAAAGGGAGTGGTAGCTATAAGGCGAATTAATGCCAATCGAATTGGTGTTATATTCAAACAATATAATACTGCAAACAATTTTATTAAAAATGAACATTTCCTAGAGAAATACAAAATTAAAGCCTTTATACCTGCAGCACAAATTGAGCGCATAGGTATAATTAGACATGTACCAACAAACATTTCCAATAAGGAATTATATTTGAAGCTCTCCTCAATATATGAAATAGTTGCAGTACGCCGATTTACTAAGAAAGTAGGGTCCAGCTGGGCCCCACTGCAGACAGTCAGTATAACATTTCTCTCAAATATCTTACCAAATAATGTCCAATATGATTTATTCTCATACAGAGTGTCTGAATACATCCCACCTCTGCAGCAGTGCTATCGCTGCTTCAAATTTAATCATTCTGCTAAGGTTTGTAATGGTAAACAGCGCTGCAGCTGTTGTGCAGGTGATCATTCTTATAAAGATTGTGACAAGCCTAATGAATTATGCTGTGTTAATTGTGGTGGAACTCATTTGGCTGTAGCTAGGACTTGTCCAGTAAAAATAAGGAAGATAGTAGAAAAAAAAGAAAAAATAAGTTATTCAAGTGTAGTTAAAACTAATAAAAATGATGATAAAGAATTTCCTCTTTTACCAGAAAAGTCCCATAGTGTAAATAAAACATTTAATAAAACAGGTGTAAATAATATTGTAAATAGCTCTAATGTAAATACAACTGAGAAATCTCAGACTGAGAAGAAAAGCTCTACCTCAGATGTAATTAAACAAGTCATAGGTAATAATGATATTCTAATGGCCCTTGTACAAACTTTAGTACAACTAGGAAACAAAATGGATGATGTGCCTATCACCACAACATCCATAAAACAAATGTTACTTAAAAATTTATCATCATAAACAATGGATATAGGTGCCAGTAACATAAGTTCTAACTTATGTATTGCACAATATAATATTCAAAGTGCCAATAGTAAAAAATGCCTATTAATCAAATTTTTACATGAAAATAATATAGATATTTGTTTACTAAATGAGACGTGGTTTAAAAACAATAATAAACAGTTTAAAATACCTGGGTTTAATATTTACTTTAAAAATTCTGTGAATGATCATAATGGTGTAGCAATTTTAATAAAACCATATTTAAAATACAATGTTTTAGATACAACTTTCTATGAAGAAATACAAACAATTGCTATTTCAATATCCATAGAAATTGGTAATATTACTATCTTAAATGTATATTGTCCTCCTAAAAGTGGACATATAAGATTAAATAGATTGTGCAACATGATAGGTAGTCTTCCAAAGCCCATCCTTGTTAGTGGAGATTTCAATGCCCACCACATTGCCTTTGGCTGTCTAAGTACGAAAGGGCGCGGTCGAGATTTGTACAATGTGATAGATGACTGTGATTTATGTATTTTAAACGATGGTAGCTTCACTACTGTTAATAGTCCTAGGCATAACCCATCTGCAATAGATGTTACCTTTGTTAGTCCGAATTTGGCTCCACTTTGTAAATGGTCCTTGCATGATAATGCTATGGGTAGTTACCATTACCCAACAATTATTAGTATTGCACTGAGTACTGACAAATATCAAATCAATCCACCGGTTGATAAATATTTGTATAATAAAACAGATTGGAATAAATTTCGGGACCTTTCTCAAAATATTTTCACTGACATGACATCAACAGTTGATGAACAAGACCCAATGTCTGTATATTTAGACTTTTGCTCTCGTCTAGACAAACTTAAACAACTCGCTATCCCAAAATTCGTAAAAACTAGTGATTTTAAAAGTAGGCCTCCATCACCCTGGTGGAATGATATTTGTGAGAAAAGTGTTAAAACGTCATACAATGCCTTGAAATTATATAGAAGTGATCCAACTATAGCAAACTACATCAATTATAAAAGATTGGACGCTTTGAAAAAGCGGACTATTTCCGAGCAGAAAAAGAGTGGTTGGAATGACTTCTGTAACACTTTCAACAGAACTACTCCAATAAGCAAGATTTGGAATTTAATTATAAGATTCAAGGGTGTAAAAGCTGGCAATAAATCTTATAAGGATGAGTTTGTTCAACCATTTTTGTCTAAATTAGCAGACAGCAATAATTTGATAGATTTTAGTTCATATTGCAATTATTTTAATGTGAATAATGATAATCCCAAATCAATGTTTCTCTTAGATACTTTTACATGGAGTGAATTTATGATGAGCTTACAAACCAGGAAAAATACAACTCCAGGTCTTGATGATTTTCCATACATTTTAATTAAAAATCTTCATGTGTCCATACAACAGTTATTTTTAAAAATTCTAAATATGCTCTGGCTACAAAAAATCATCCCTACACAATGGAAAACACAATGTGTCATTCCCATTTTAAAGGCAGATAAACCACCTGAACTACCCAGTTCGTATCGACCTATCTCTTTATCGTCATGTCTCGGTAAGATATTCGAAAACATGCTCAAAAATCGTCTTGATTGGTATGTTGAAACAAATAATTTTCTTCCACGGATCCAATATGGTTTTCGAAGAGGCTGCAGCTGTGTAGATAGTTTCACCTCACTTATAACAGACCTGAAAAAAGCCAAAAATTTAAGATTAAATACTGTTTGTGTATTTTTGGATGTACAAGGTGCATTTGATAGTCTCGACCCTGGGATCTTAGTTAAGATTTTAACTGGTAGCCTAGGCATACCTGGTGAAATTTCTAAATGGTTACACAATTTTTTAAACAAGAGAGTCCTGTATGTACGACACAATAATATTCTGTATGGCCCAGAAGAGGCCTCTAAAGGGACAATGCAAGGTGAAGCACTCTCACCTTTATTGTATAATTTGTATACTTCTGAAATATGTAAATATGTAAATTTGAAAAATGTACAGATTCTGCAATTTGCAGATGATCTGGTTCTTTATAGTTCTGATAACAACATAACTAAAGCAATAGACAATATTAATTTAGCCTTACATGAACTCAAGAACTATTACCAAGATATTTTAAATCTGAAAATAAATGCTGGTAAAAGTAGTGTGATGATTTTTAGTGATGAGACTCCCTGTACAGATGTTATATACAATGGTGACATAATAGATAGAGCTAATCAACATAAATTTTTAGGTGTTATTTTGGATCAGAAGTTAAACTTTGAACAACACATTAAATACATTTCTCAAAATGCTCTTAAAGGTGTTAATATCATTAGATGCTTAGCTGGTTTGTCTTGGGGTGCAGACCCCAATATATTGTCCCTGTTATATAAAGCAATTGTAAGGAGTCACTTCGATCACAGTACTCTAGCTTATGTAATAGTCCTTATGTACATAGATTAGATGTGATTCAAAACAAGGCTTTGAGAACTATTTCTGGAGCAATGTGTTCTACTCCTATTAGAGCAATGGAGGTTGAAACCAAAATTATGCCTCTTATACTAAGGAGGATTCTACTAATTGAAAGATATTGTCTGAAACTGTTAGCACTAGAAAATAATGAAGTTACACATAAAATAGTTCCTCACCTTATTAGTATATCAGGCCCATTAACTTCCGCAGACGAATTGTTAAGAGATATCTCTCCTCAGATATGTAGAATTTTTCTGCAAATTCATGAAAAATGCACTCATGTTAGACAACAGTCACAATGGCCATGTTATTCTCATTCATTCAAAAGTATACTTCATCCTATTACTATTTTAACTCACAAAATTTCCTGTAATTCTGACATGTTACAATTCTTAGAAGAGAATCCTCATTATTATACTTTGTACACTGACGGTAGTAAGAGCAACGACCATGTGAGATCTGCAGTGTTTGATCCACAAACCAATTTTTCTCAAAGTTTCGTTTTGGATAACAATTGTTCAATATTCACAGCAGAGGCATATGCAGTTTTAGAAGCTTTAAAATTAATAATTCATTTGAAAACGTGTAAATACTTTTTAATTCTATCAGATTCTTTAAGCCTAGTAGAAGGTTTAAATAATTTAAAAATTAATTATAAAACAAACTATATTCTATATCTTATTAAAGAGATTATATATAAATTACATTTACTAGAAATAGAGGTAGTTACCTTCACATTAAGGTATCTCTGGTAATGAGATAGCAGATAAAACTGCATTTGAAGGGATTAACGCTTTAAATGTTAAATGTGTAATGGAAATTCCACTGACAGATTATTACTACACTCTAAAAATTGAAATATTGGGATTCTGGAGAGATATGTGGAAGAAAGATCAAGATGAGAAAGGAAAGTGGTATGGGAAAATTCAAGAAGAGATACCTACTAACCCTTGGTACTACAAATTGACGTCAGCAAGTCGAGAGTACATAACAACTATGAACAGGCTTCGATTCGGACACTCCACCACTCCCTCCCACCTGGCAAGGCTGGGAATTATAACCGATAATAGGTGCAAAGACTGTAATGTGAGCAGATATCGAACACGTGCTCTTCTGCTGTCAAAAGTGGAATATGCACAGGTTAATACTCGCCAGTGAATTAAGTGATATTATGGCAAATAATTCCTCCCGCCACTTGTACGAATTATTAAAAAATAAACAATGTTATAATTCATTATTTAAATTTATTAAAAACACCATAGTAAAAGTTTAAAAACGCAGTGTATTGTGACTTGTGAAGCTTGGGAATGTGATGTGAAGTGAACTATGGAAGTGAATAAACAAAACTATTATAAATAAAGACATGGCTTAAAGGTCTTGTAACCAAGCCAAAAATCTTCAAAAAAAAAAAAAAATTTGTTATCTACGCAACTAAACTATCTCTGGCTGGAATATGTGCAAGTCAATTTGACGTGACATGACACAATTGACATATCGGATCAGTTAAAAATTTGGCAAGGAAATAATTCTCGGAATGGTTCTCGGAAAAGATGGGCCTTTTATCTGCTAATCAATATGGTTTCCGTAAGGGGAAAAGTTGCTTAGACAGTGTAGCTCTTTTAGTGTCGGACATTCAACTGTCTATGGCACTGAAAGGTTACACTGTAGCAGCCTTCCTCGATATTTGCTCCGCATATGATAATGTGTGTTTATTTACCCTTAGACGTAAGTTATTAAACATGGGCTGTCCCTCGAAATTTGTATCTTATATTTTTAATAGCTTTTATGGCAGATCCATTCTCATCAAATGCAATAATGGTGAGTACAAAAGGAGAACCTTATATAAAGGAATTCCTCAAGGTTCTGTTTTAAGCCCCCTTCTATTTAGCTTGTATACTTCGGATCTTGATGCACACCCCTTTCCCAATTGCCAAATTCTTCAATATGCTGACGACATTGTTCTCTACTCATCTGGTCCTGATGTAAATAATAATAATAATAATATATCTCTTTATTGTATGTACACAAGAACAGTATTACAGAAACATAGTTGGCATAGTTTTGCGGCATGTACAATTGGCGGCCTTATCGCACAAGGCAATCTCTTACAGGCAACCATTGGATGGAGAGAAACTGTGAACAGAACTAGGGCAGTTTGCGGTGTACATATTAAATTAATTTTTATTTTTAATTTATACTCTGATATACTATTTATATGCAATTATGAATACATATTAAACTTGCTATACATATAATGTACAGCGATACCGTACCTACTATTAGGTACATAATATATACATAACATAATAGAAACACAGCACAGACATGAATCAGGGAGACAGGAAGACTAAGAGACAAAAAATAAATAAAAAAGACTATTCCCGTAAATAGTAGGCCGTCACTAATTTTTTGAAGACGGGCAGAGATTGCGCGCGTCTTATCGTTACGGGTAAGGCATTCCACAACCGAACAGCTTGAACAGTAAAAGACTTATCCATAAATTTCGTGGAATGCCCGGGCATTTTCAGCCTCAGATTCTCTGACGATCTCAGAACCCTAGAATGCGAGTCATGAAGGTATTGAAAGCGTTCTTTTAAGTAGGCTGGGGTTAGTGGATTAAATAAAATGTTATATAATATATAAAGAATGTGAGCATTCCGGCGAAGGGGTATAGGTAACCACTTGAGTTTTGCGCGAAATTCGGATATGTGATCATATTTGCGTAGTCCAAATATAAATCGTATGCAAAGATTTTGGAGTCTCTCAAGTTTATTAAGTTGGTCTTCAGTGAGATCTGGATAACTGGCATCAGCATAATTTTTTTTTTTTTATTTATTTATTTAATATTACTACAGACACTATTATTACAGAAGGACCCAATACAATAGTGTAGGACATTTCTAAATACAATATAATAACAAAAAGACAACAGATACAATGAACAAAACACACGCATATTAGTAAGAAATAATATCTAATACAATATCTAGTTCGATATAACGCAATAAGCGGCCTTCGTGAACTCATTCAGTGGACACGAAAACAAGTCTATCTGCTCGGCCACCGTGTTGAGCGTACGCAGCGCGCGCGTAAGTGGCGCCTGCTGCAGCAGGTTAGTGCGCGCGCTTGCCACCTCGAGCAGGCGCGGGCGCCGCCGCCGCCCCACGTACTCGTCCGGCGCGCACAGCCCGACCTCCCGCAGGATAGCTGGGTTGTGAATGTGCCCGCGGAACACTTTGAACACGTACGTGGCTAATGCAACCTCCCTTCGAACTTCCAACTTGTAGTATCCTACCATACCCAAAACAAATAACGTAGGATACAACAATGGATACCCTGGGTATACGCCGTACAGTTTGTAATACAAAAATCGAATAAATTTATTTTGTATCCGTTCCAGCATTAATTTGTACTTAGCTTCAGATGGGGACCAGATTACTGCATTACATTCCAAGTGACTTTTAACTAATGCCTCATACAAGGTTCTCAAAGCTCCGATATTGGTAAACTGGTTTGTATGCCTTAAAAGAAACCCAAGATTACGGTACGACTTTTTACATACTTCATTAATATGAGTGTTAAACTTCAAATCACTACTGAAACGAACGCCCAAGTCTCTGACCTCGCTTATGCGCCGCAGAGTCGCCCCCTCCATGTGATATTGGTAGTGATGAGGGTTGCGAGCACGGCTAAAAGACAACACGGAGCACTTAGACACGTTAAAGTAAAGCTTGTTGTCTTCGCTCCACCTGACCACCCTATCTATATATAATCTATCTATCTATAATCAAGGATGGGAAAGAAAAGAGATTGTGCAAGCGCAGTTTTCGTGGCAATTGGCAGAAAATTTTGAAGCCTACGCAAGGACCCGGCTGCGGCAAACATTCTGCGGCTAATCTCTTGAAGCTGAGGGCCCCAAGTCAAACTTCTGTCAATATGTATCCCCAGATTTTTGACTTTTTCACTATAAGGTATGATCGTGCCATCACAGGAGACTTGAGGAAGTAGTGACCAGTCAATTTTAGATATAGCATATGGGCTATATCTAAACTCAATATATGTAGACTCAATATCCCGATCATTAAGTTCGGTGACATTCTGGATGGCCTCTAATAACCTTACCATTTCTCCTGAGAAAAGCTCTGTCGTTACCTTTACCCGCAAACGCCTTCTTCCTAGGATTAACATTTTTATGCAAGACGTCAGAATCCCTACAGCTTCTAGTGTTAAATTCTTAGGTGTTATTTTGGACTCGAAACTATCAGGTCGTCTACACACTGAATATATTTTAGGTAAATGTGAGAAAGGGCTAAATATCTTGAGATGCTTGGCTGGTATTTGGTGGGGCGCTCACCCTTATTCCCTAAAGTTATTATATAATGCTTTGGTTCGAAGTGTTTTAGATTATGGCTCCTTTCTCCTAAATTTGTCCAATAGGTCTTGTATTACCAAACTCAATTCCGTCCAATCTAGGGCATTAAGAATTATTTGTGGTGCTATGAAATCCACTCCAATTAATTCTCTACAGGTTGAATGCGTGGAACCACCTTTAGTTTTAAGAACTCAATATTTGGCAGATAGATTTTTAATTTACCGTTGGCAATTTTCAAATCACCCTATTTTTCAAAAGTTAGCTATGTTGTCTAATCATTATAAATTTTCCTTGTGGAGTGATGAATCTATTCCCTGTTTAGTCAAAAGTTTTCTCAAAATTCGAAATTTTAAGTATCCTACTAATAATAATCCAAAACTTCCAATCTTCATGCATAGTCTAGAATCCGTTCTTTACACCCCAGATATTATAACTAACTTTGGTGTCGATAAAGACATTGTCTGTGCTCATAAAGTTTTTAACGATATAATTCAGAGAAAATGGGCTGGTTGGAATACCATCTTTTCTGATGCTTCCAAATTAGATCCTTTAGGTTCCGTTGGTGTCAGCATTTTTCATAAGCAATATAATACCCATCAGCTCGTGAAATGCCCTCCAGGTACATCCGTTTGCACAGGAGAAAGTAGAGGTCTTCATGAATCCGTTAAATATATTTTGTTATTTCAGCTTAAACAGTCGATTGTCTTTACAGACTCTTTAAGCTGCTTACATTCTTTACAATCAAATCCGTTTAAAGGTAATCTATCTGATATCATGTTAAGCATCAAACGTGACTTACTTCTGTGCAAATCGTATGGGTATAGAGTAATTTTGGCCTGGATTCCTGGTCATTGCGGTATTTATGGCAATGAAATGGCGGACAAATTTGCGAAAAAGGCAATCTTTTCTGGAGACGATATTCCATTTGAAAATTATTTTTTTGACCTTTTATTGACCCCTAAACCTCAATTATTTAAATCTTGGTCACGTTCTTGGAAGTTAAATTCTAAATTTAAGGGTTCCAGATACTCTAAAATCCAATGTGTTATTCCCTCTAAGCCATGGTTCAGTAAAATTTATGCATCAAGGTATATTACTTCGTCTATTTGTCGTCTTCGTTTCGGTCATTGTTGCATAGCAGTTCATTTAAAAAGATTGAGAATTTTGGATTCTTCCTTATGTAAGTGTGGGCTCGCTGAGGAAGATCTAAATCACATTTTCTTTTCATGTTCAAATATGGATCGCTCATCATTTATTTCATCATTATTAGAGCATGAATATCCTTTTCCTACTCATATAGATCTACTTCTGTCATCTTTAAATCCTTTTATTGTACACATTATTGGCGACTTCATTACACTCAATAAATTAAAGTTTTAATTCATATTATTATTTTAGTTTAGATAATTTATTTTTCTTTTCGTTTCATTCCTCCAGTTTTACTTTTCCTCCCATTTATATTTTTCATTGTTCGTTTTATCTATTTATTTCATTGATTGTATAGTTTTGTACACATTAATCTTTTTATTTCAGATGAATCTTTGCAAGAAGTCTCAAAATTTCTAAAGTATCGAAATAAAGTTAATTAATCAATCTTTCACTTGACGTTGGCATATTATTATACATGCCATAATTAAAAAAAAAAAAAAAAAAAAAGGAAATAATTGCTTGATTTGAAATACATGAACAATTTAATATTTATTTTAGGGAATTACATTGCAGCTCGCCACCTGTATCTCTATTGCTGCCCTCTGTACAATCTCCTCAGGAGGTACAGCAGCCACAACTGCCTCAATCTGGTGTCTCGGCAGAAGCTGGCCCCATTCGCCATCGGATTGTGCCGAGACGCCGCATATTGCCTAGGCCTTCACGACCTCCTGCCTATGAAAACTTAGTGAATGCCCTGCATGAAAGCAATAGCACCTTACAAGAAACTATTCGTAACATAGTGTTGATGTGATTGTGATTGTTGATTGTGATTTTTGGCGAATATATGTATAAAAAATAACTTTATTTAAAACGAATTATATGTTTTTAATTAAAATTTCTTTCAATTAATTCTGCCCGCATTTGTCTGTGAAAAAGATTAGGACTTTAACAGACATAGATACCGCTAGAATAGTTTATTTCAGTTATTTCCATAGTATTATGAGCTACGGCATTCTCCTTTGGGGTAATGCCGCAGATTTAAATACAATCTTTGTATTGCAAAAGCGGGCTCTGTAGTGTCTCAATATATTTTTGAAAATCTTTTGTATGTTAGAAGAAACATTTCCAATTTTTTAAGGCTTTGTAAGGGCCGTATTAATGGTCTATACAGAATAAATGATTTTTGACTTTGACTTTGACTGGCCAAAGCCAAAATCACGAAATCGTTATTCATCATTGCGGCGATAGCCCAGTGGCGTACGTAACGGACTGCTGAGACGAGGTCTCGAGTTCGATCCCCAGTCGCCCCGGGCGCACACCTCTGACTTTTCGTAGTTATGTGTGCATTAATAAATGTTAATTATCACTCGCTTAATAATGTGCCCGGTAGATGGCAATAGGCTCGCCCCCTATTACATTGGGACCTTAACATAACTGGCGAATCGTGGGTGTGTAATACCCCTCTGCCTACCCCTTCGGGAATACAGGCGTGAAGTTATGTTATGTTATTCATCATGAGACATGGAGGGTGCGACTTGAGCACCCAAGGTGGGGGGAATCCACCATTGCGGCGGTGAGACCGATCATGAAGGAGTGGTTGGAGAAGGACCATGGGGACCTCTCCTACCGGATGTGCCAGATGGTTACCGGACACGGGTGTTTCGGTAAGTATCTGTGGCGCATCCACCGGGAGACAACGCCGCAGTGCCAGCACTGCGAGGACCTGGCGAAGACACGGCGCTCCACACGTTGGTGGAGTGCCCTGCGTGGGCGAGTCAACGCCGGGATCTCGTTGCGGTCCTGGGTGTGGACGTTGTTAGCCACTTTATATAATTAGCTGGTTTTGCGATGGTAACATAAATAAAACTGGCGAGATTATAGATCTCATCGTAATTTATTGATTCGACTACACAGTACAGTACAAGCGAACAGAGTGAGTGTTTAAAGCAAAACTACCAACACAACTACTTAAATCCATGTTCGGATACTTGTATCGAACAGACGTTCTCTCGTTGGAGACCATGGTGAGGGCCGTGGTCTCCGACGGGAGCAAGTGGCACGCCGCCGCCTCTTTCTGCGAGCAGGTAATGCGCGCGAAAGAGACGTCGGAGAGGGAGCGGGAGAGAACCCTGCCCCCCGAGTTTCGCAGTCTGCGGCGAGGACGCCGCAGACTCATCTAAGCCCGGGACTACCGACCTCCATGATCGGGGCCTGAGGACGGCAGTTGGCCGACTCGCCGTCCTTACAGAAGCAGGCCGTGGCGGAGGCGTGTCGTGTGTGCCCTACACACGCCTGCCAACTCACCGAAGCGGGATAAAACCCGACCCCACCAGGCGAGGCCGCGGTGGCGGCCAAAGTCCGCCGGCAACCCTGGGGTTATCCTTTCGAGGGCTTACCCGGGGTGCCCGGCAACGGACACTTGGGGAGGACACCGTGCGGTTTTAGTCGAGACACGACATAACCACCCCCGCTGGCTGGCTGGGGTATCCGAAGGGATTTCCGCACGTAAAAAAAAAAAAAAAGAAATGTTATTCATCATAAAAATGTTATTTGAATTGAAATTTTAACGAAATTACAATTATCACTATAACTGGTCGGCAGTATTTTAGATGGCGTCTAATTTTAGTGTGACGTTTCTAATTTTAGACGTTTAGGACGTACAACAGAATACCAAATAAGCAAATTTGGACTAAGTTGAGTAACTAAGCTAATTTTGGTTGTGTCAAACTAATAATAGTTTAGTCATACGTTTTCAGAATACAAAACGTCGTTTGACATCACTAAACTAAATTTTAGTGATTTTTAGTTTAGTTTAGAGAGTTTTTGAACAACAGAATTGCTACCAATGGCCAAACGTTCACGTAGCGGAAACTTGAATTTTTCCAAAGTTTATGCATGCACTAGTTTTATTCATACATAAACAAATACACACAAATTTTTGGACACATTTTTTTTCTTCTAAGTCCATGGATTAAAAAAGTTCCGCCAGGACAACGTTCGCCCAGCGGAATCAGATTTTAGCGAATTTCTCAACAATGGCTGCATGCACAAATATTTTTTTACCATACACGATTAGACGACGTCATACACTAAATATCTGCATGATTCAAATATTTAAATTCAACAACATTCCGCTGCGCGAACGCAAACAAACAAAAATGTGTCATTTTATGATTAACAATAGGTATTTCGGACCTAACCACCAGAAAGGGTTTTTACCCGGCATTTCTGGGGGTGCGTGACGATTGGGTGTCCTAACTTCCAAACTTTGTTCCAAACTTTTATAAATGTTTTAAATATATCCCTCAATCCTTACTGTATAGATTGAGGGTCATGGTGTTTTGAAAAAGTGGCTATGTTTTAAATTTATTTTTGCATGAAGATTAAGTAAAAGTTGTCAAACCGATGTCTTTGCGACCGATTCAGTACTTTAGTCGAGTTACAAGCAAAGAAGAGAGTATGTATCATAGCTACGAGTTAGAAACGCTCGCAGTTGTTAATTCGTTACATAGATTTCGCGTGTACATTATAGGTAAACATGTAAAGTAGTAACTGATTGCACAGCAGTTCGGGCTACATTAACTAAACGCGACCTCATCCCACGTATTGCTAGATGGTGGCTATCTATTCAGGATTATGATATTAGCGTAGAATCTAGGCCAGGTGAGCGTATGAAGCACGTAGACGCGCTTAGTAGACATCCAATTGATACGATAAACGTAAACAGACTTGCAAGTGGTAGATTGGTTCTATACGTTACAGCGTCAGGACGACAAGCATAATTCGATAATTAACCAGTTGATAAATAATAATGCCGATTTACAGATAAAGAATAATTATGTTATTTTGGACAATCGGCTCGTAAGACCCTAAACGGTAATCGTTTAGTTGTCCTCAGTTTTGGTAGGTGGCGAATTTTACAGATGCATCACGATGACATTGGTCACGTGGGCATAAACCGTTGCATGGAATTGATTAAAACAGTTATTGGTTTCCCAAAATGACCAGATTTATAAAAAAATACGTGACTGCATGCCTTCATTGTGCATATGGTAAAGGTAGTTACGGAAAAAAGAAGGGAAGCTTCACCCAATCCCTAAACCGTCTGATCCAATGTGTATGGTACATGTTGATCACTTAGGCCCGTTCTGTAGGACCCGAAAAGGGTACCTAGCCAAGGGTACCAAGGGTACATACTTGTATTGACAGATGGTTTTTCCAAGTTTGTGATAGCTGAACCGTCACGAACTGTTAATTCAATAGAGACAGTTCGTGCGCTCAAAATAATTTTTAGTCTATTCGGTTACCCAAATCACGTAGTAACAGACCATGGGAAGGCCTTTACAAGTAGACACTTTAAAAAATTTAGTGCAGATAAACAATTTAGACACACTTTGAATGCAATTTCTTGCCCGCGCGCTAACTGGCAGGTTGAGCGCACGAATAGAACTATTCTTGATCCCCTACGTGCCACCGACACAACCGAAGCCTCCGGTAACTGGCCGAACTCTTTGTCAGACATAATTTGGGGAATTAACAATACCGTCAACAGCAGTACTAGTTATAAGCCTTACGATCTAATGTTTGCCCGTGCTGGTAGACAATAGTATAAAATTTACCTTCTACTTGCATCGATTCGCTAAGAAATGGGTACCCTTGAGTAAGGATTGGGAGACCTCATTTAAATTGCCATATTTGTTTAAATTATTATTTTACAAATTTTTAAATCGGTTCTACAATTTTTTTACAAGTTCTATTAAATCTAGATAACATTAGTTTTTCGATTCACAATTAGGACACCGAATCGTCACGCACACCATTTCTGGATGTCTGGAACACAATAGTCTGTTAGCGGAAAGCTTAAAAGATGCCAGAAAAAACGAAAGACATAAGTAACGGTATGTTGGATAGAAAACGCATTTAGCTCAATTCCACATTACCTTATGATATACGCGTTGCAATGGTATAACTTTCCACCCGTGGTCATAGAGATAATCGCGTCGTATTACTCACAGCTAAAATTTGCTATAAGCTTCCAAAAAGACCACACCGAACCATTACTGTATAATGTGGGACTGTTTCAGGGATGCTGCTTGTCACCAATAGCATTTAACATAGTAATTAATATCTTAATCACCAAGTTAATATGTCACGAAAAGAAATTGGGTTATCGGTTTAAAGTAAATAACAAATACTCCGAGTCCATCGTAGCTTTTGCTGACGATTTTGCAATACTGACGCGTAATCCAAAACAATGTCAGGAACTATTAAAGGAAATCAATGAGTTCTGTTCGTGGACAAATGAACTGAGAACGAAGCCCAGTAAGTGTCACTGTCTGTGTCTGGGTAGACGGGACACCAAAATTAAATCTCCTACGACCCGAGACTCTTCATAGGGGGTAAACCAGTTTCCATAGTCGCTGAATCGGTGCCATTTAAATTTCTTGTAAGAAAGATAGACTATAAAAGACGCACACCTTTATTAGATGAAGTTGTCGATATGTTTATAAATGACCTACATAAGATAGATCAGCTACCACTGAACAATATCAAAAAATCTTGGATATATGACAACTACTTAACATCACGTCTGACTTGGCCTTTTTTGGTGTATGATTTCGTCAAAACCTTACTGGCGAAAATAGATGCAACTGTCATAAAATCACTGAAATTGTGACTTGGACTAGCGCATTCTGCTGATTCCTCTGCTCTATTTAGGGATCAAAATAATTTTGAGATGAAATTAAAGAAACCATCGGAGCTCTATAAACACCTTAGAGTTACCAAAGCCCACATCTTAGGTAAATCCCAAGATGACACAGTCAGGGCACTCCCGAAAGATAACGCGTCCGAGCTTGAATCTAGACTCATATTCCATTAACGATTTATGATAGGGGCCCAGTCGAACAGAGTGGGGGTTGGGAGTACAAGAGCCAAAAAGGGACCAGGATATACTTAGGTCCTTTCTAAAACAAGACGAAAATGATAAATATCGAGTGCACGCGATGAATTTGGAAATCCAAAATGAATGGTTGACAATGGGAGAGCTCTGCATACCGATGGCCTTAAAGTGGCGCACCTTGACTTATGTGTGGTCGCAGGCCCTGGTAAAATTCTATCTTTGTATCCAGTGGAAGTGGGAGCGAGAGGTATACCAGCAAAATCTATCTATAACCTACTTAAAGATCTAGGCCTATCGAGAGCTACAATAAGCTCATTACTAGGACGAATGTCTAAAGCGGCACTAGTAGGTTCGCATCAAATTTGGTTAGGCAGGGAGGGGAACTTGGTAGTGAAGTTGAGTGTTGATGTACATCAATAAAAGGGGCCCCTTCTAAACCTACACTTGGGTCGCAAGTCCCAAGCACTGTCCCGAGTTCCCAACTCAGCAACGCGATGGGCCTGGCACCCGCACGGAGAATCCATATATTGCTAAGAATATCGGTCTCTAATAATGAACAAGAACATAGGTACATATTATAAAACAAAGTCCTCCGTCGCGTCTGTCTGCGTGAAACTCAAAAAACTACTGCACCGATTTTCATGCTGTTTCACTATTGATATTGTGGTTCAAACAAAATGATGTATGGTGGAATTGTGTATCTTATATAGGTTGTGGTGGTGGAATAGGATTTCATGGGTAGCTCGAACGAGATAATAAATATAGATAAAAGATAAATAAACAGTTTTAATTAATAATTACAAGAATAATAACTTTATTGGAAAAATAACATTAGGTATGTACAGTTGACATTCTTGCCATATTTAAGCATTTAGTGTAAATGCATGGAAATCCATGTGCTCCCCAATGTATGTGGATATGTAGTAATACGAGTGGTCATATCCTTCTCGCACATTAAAGATGACTTGCACTCCCACTGAGCGACATGATTCAACGAGGTTTTCGGGAAGTAACTGCTTTTCAATGTAAAATTTGTCAGCAGCACCCTGTAATAAGAAATAAATAAATTTTATGTAGATTATAGTACTTGTATGAGAGGTATAAATAATGGAAGTCTATTATTAGGCTATCTGCATAGTTAAAATTAAAACCTGTGGATGTAAAATCTTCAAGCGAAAATGAGTAGGTAGGTACTTAAATACTACATTCCATAAAAATTGCAATTATTACAAGTGTTTATTAAGGTTTTTTTGAGCAGGCTGGTTTACTTCAGAAGATTAAAGTATTTGGTATATAATATTGACTGAATAGATTATTAATATCTAGAATAACATTAATTTTACCAGATTATACCGCGCTTTATTGTTTACAGTACCAAACTTTTGATTTGGCAGGTCGAAAAGTGACTTGCTTCAGTTTAGTAACACGTTTATCGAACAGCGCATGTGTACAGCCTTTTTAGAGCAGTTAAAATCGAAGTTATACTTTATATATTTTATTACAAATAGTTTTAGCACTCTATAGAGTGTCGTGTCTACCCTCAGTGTACAAAATCGGAGCAAGCTGATCTTAGGCAGACTCAGACTTCTTTCCGATGTGGATAATCTAAAAGCCGGTTATTTGAACACTATTCAAAATGAACAATGACGTTATTATGCATAATCTGGTAATTAGTTTTATATCAATAATACCTAGTTGCGTAATATAAAACCATAATTTTTTATTCGTTTTGCCTTTTTTTTTCCGTGTGGAATCCCCAACGGGCTTTACCTCACCGTTGCCAGTGACGAGGTGGGTATGTCGGAATCGATCCGACTAAAACTACACGATGTCCTTCCCAAGCGTCCATTGCCAGACACGGGTACGCCCTCGAAAGGATAACCCCAGGGTTCCAGGCGGACTTCGGCTTTCAACGCGGCCTCGCAGTTGGGGTCGGGTTTGGTCCCGCGTCCGTGTTGGCCTGCTTCTGCAAGGACGGTGAGTCGGCCGACTGCCGTCCTAAGGCCCCGATCATAGAGGTCGGTAGTCCTGGGCGTAGACAAGTCTGCGGTGTCCTCACCGCAGACTGAGGAATTCGAGAGGGTAGGGTCTCTCCGCCGCTTCTTTCGCGTGCATTACCTGGTCGCAGAAAGAGGCGGCGCCATGTCATTTGCTCCCGTCGAAGACCACGGCTTTCACCATCGTCTCTAGCGAGAGTACGTACACGCCCAGGACCGCAACGAGATCCCGGCGTTGACTCACCCACGCTGGACACTTGCAGTGCTGGCACTGCGGCGTTGTCTCCCGGTCGATTCGCCACAGATACTTACCGAAGAACCCATGTCCGGTAATCATCTGTGACATCTGGTAGGACAGATCATCGCGGTGCCTTTCCAACCACTCCTTCATGACGGCCTCACTGCCGCGATGGTGGCTACTCTCCACCTCAGTTGCTCAAGTCGAACCTTCCATGTCTCCATGCGTTACTAGCGGAGCTGGGACCGCTGAGCATCTGGGCCTTCTCGGGGTCCCGGCCTGTGGGCCCCGCTCCAGCCTATTGCCTTGCGCTATTGATACAACGTCGCAAGAGCCCTCGCTTCCAGGTCCCATGGAGGGCCAGCTAGGAGATATGCCGCCTCGACGAAGACCGTGCGGTATCCCCTTATGACTCTGACGGTCAGCGTTTTCACCGGCTGTGCAAAACAGTCACGTTGCGAGCCGTCAGACGTGCAGCCCATACGGGGGCCCCGTACAGGGCAATGCTTCGCACGATCCCCAGGTACAGTCTCCTGGCGTTGGGTCCCTTCATGTTGGGCATCAACCGCGAGAGTGCAGCCGCAACCCCCTTCAGTTTAGAGACCAGACTACGGTTATGCTGGATCCCGTAGGCGGCCCCATACGAGGTCCGTTAATACACGTAGCCTCGGATATGTGTAGGACCACCTCGAGTCCTAGCTGCCGTATTCGACCCACGACTTGAGCATCGTTTTACCTGCTTACAATAAAACTTATAAAAATATAACATAAAACCGGCCAAGTGTGAGTCGGACTCGCGCACGAAGGGTTCCGTACGATTATCTATAAAAACGGCATAAAATCATGTCTGTTGTATGGGGGCCCGGTACAGAAGGTACAACCGTTATGTAGTAAATTTCACCAAATTGCCCTTGGCATCAAAACCTCTCAAAAATCCAAAACGGTAAACATAGTTACTATATTTTTCCGAATTTCTTGAAAATCCGAAAACGGTAAATATCTATTACCCACATCACAAAAAACTAGAAGCTCTACAGCAACGTTAACTTCATATACATGAAAAAATCTCTCTTTAATTCTGGAAAATTCAAGTACTCTTCGAGGCTGCCCATAATAAGTGTTCCGCTTAAGTACAGCACCACGGTGGTGGCCATATAATTAAGAACGCTGATATAAAGGGAAGATTTTTTCCAACTAAGATGCAAAACTAATTGTATGCATTTGTTTTTATTTCTCTCGGTATCGTAAAACATTTCCATATTACCACTGTATTCATTGATACACATGATTGGCTAAAAATCAATAGGCAATCTTTTTACACTACTTTTAAACAAAGTATTCCTTATTACTGGCTGGTCACGTAATTAAGAACGCTAAGTAGTTTATACCTTTATTCAAATTTAAATAGAGAACACTCAGTCGATTTGTTACTGTTTGTATAATTTTGGCGCAATTACGTGCTGTAAAAGATTAAAGGTGATTGCTTCTTTAGAAAAAACAATGGGAAAAAAATAAAAGTTGTGATAAATCTACAAGGGAAGTAATAATAAAACTTCGCCGGAAGAATTGGTCTTATAAAAAGATAGCCGACCATCTGCAATGTTCAAAAACGATGGTTTTCCACGCTGTAAAGCATTTTGCTACGTATCAAAGTACTTCGAATGTTCCACGTGTACCTAAACAGAGAAAAACAACTCCTCGAGATGACCGAAACATCGTTCGTATGGCAAAACAAAATCCTTTTAAAGGGTCCAATGAGCTTAGAAAAGAATATTTTGGTGAAAACAACTTTTCAGCAATCTCAGCACGCACTATTCGAAGACGTTTGGTAGAAGAAAAATTGCACGGTAGGATAGCAAGAAAGGTACCCATGTTAAAACTTTGCCACAGGCAA
The DNA here is from genome assembly GCA_946251805.1 of Cybosia mesomella. Taxonomy (NCBI): domain Eukaryota; kingdom Metazoa; phylum Arthropoda; class Insecta; order Lepidoptera; family Erebidae; genus Cybosia; species Cybosia mesomella. The sequence goes on along the minus strand of OX276390.1, from coordinate 17,086,428 downwards.
GCCCGGCTTGCATTTGCGAGAAAGTATGAAAACTGGACTGTGCAACAGTGGAAAAATGGTGTAGGTGTAGGACCTGTAAAGTTGATAGAAGGTAGCATGGATCAGTTCCAATACAAAAATATACTGGAAGAAACAATGTTACCATACGCTGAAGACGTTCTACCGGTCATTTGGACATTCCAGCATGACAATGATCCAAAGCACACTGCACGCACCGTAAAGGAATTTCTTACAGCTCAATTAGTTTCTGTCTTAGACTGGCCTGCTAACAGTCCAGATCTAAACCCAATAGAGAATCTGTGGTTTGAAGTAAAGAAAAAGGTTTCAAATACAAAGTGTGGAAATTTAAGAGAGCTGTATGACGTTTTTTTAGAAGAATGGAACTCTATTTCTCTTGCGAAATGTCAAAAATTAATAGAGTCAATGCCTCGCCGGTGTAAAGCTGTAATTAAAAGCCGTGGATATGCTATTAACTATTAATTTTAGTTAAATATTTCTTTTTATGTTTCCTGTGCTACATAATATTGTGATTTTTTAAATCTAGTGTCATACAAAACAATTCCCGAGCAGTTAAATAAATCGTTCTTAATTATTTGTCCAGTTTCAGTACTATTTGAATGTGTTACTTTGATAAAATCAATAAAATGCGCAAAAAACAGTTAGCGATTTCATACTTTATTCTTAAGTCAGGTTGCTCTATTAATGTGACTATTATATAACATAAATAGTTGCTTCTCAAAAGGTACACATCTCTGTGTATGATACGATTTAAATAAAAAACTTCTAGAACTTCAAATCGTTCTTAATTATATGACCACAACTGTATATATCTGAACATCGGAAACGGCTCCAACGATTTTTATGAAATTTAGTTTACAGGGTGTTTTTAGATTATTTTCCGAGGTAAATATGTATATAGGAAAAGTTAGCAAACTAATTGCTTCAAAATTTCATAAAATGCAGTTGTAATATCTGGGCGAACTTAGTTTTTGGCCTTTTTTTAAAAATGAACTACATAGATCGATTTATCGCCCCCGAAACCCCCGCCCCCTGTTTTTTTCATCGGCCCCCGCTGTCCAATTTCATAAAAATCGTTGGAGCCGTTTCCGATGTTCAGATATATACAGTTGTGGTCATATAATTAAGAACGATTTGAAGTTCTAGAAGTTTTTTATTTAAATCGTATCATACACAGAGATGTGTACCTTTTGAGAAGCAACTATTTATGTTTCGGGGCGACTCTACGGGGAGGATCGTGCGATCCATGGCCCTATATGGGTTTCCAAGTCGGGCGGACGCCCTGAAGGCCAAAAGTGTGCGGATGCTGCGCGTTACGCAGTGGGTGATGGCCATCAGGGTCATCAGGGGGTACCGCACGACCTCTTTCGAGGCGGCGAGTCTACCGGAACTCCACCCAGGGACCTGAAGGCGAAAGCCCTTTCGCAACTATACCAGTGGCGAAAGAAGGTGCGGGAGCTTGTAAGGAACTCAGGAGTCTTGAGAAATCGAAGCCGTGAAGTCCCAGCTCGGCCAGGACATTTAGTCCAGAGTTCTAGCGTTGCAATTTTAGGCAGTGAGTTTACGCCGATTGCCATCTTTTTCAATAGAGCTCGAATCACTTATAACTGAACCAAGTGTCAGCTGACGCATCCGCGGTGGGCGTTGAATTGGTAGGTCGTGGAAGTGGTAAAAAAAAATTTATGGTACGCCGGCTGAAATTTTCCCTAAATAGTTGTTATCATACTGAATTACTGAGCTAAAAAGATCGTAAACTATAGATTTAGATCGGAAAAAGAGAACATCTAGGACGGGACTTGAACCCGCGACCAGTCCCTTAAAGGGGGAATGCTCTGACCAACTGAGCCACCTAGACACGTCCCAGATATTCGAAATTCTCCGATATATCATATACGTCTTAAGGCGACATTGGAGCCATAGTAATGGCCGCAACGTCGCGGTTCAACAAGTGTCTACTTTAATGAGTAGACAAGCTTGACATTTACTTTAGTTCCACTTTTGTCAATACGCTGTCATGTACTCGTGTCATACATGAAAAATATAAACAATGCCGGTTTGTGCTGTCAAATTATGTCATAATTCTCTAGTGAAACATGATACAAAGATCTAATTTCATCGGTTAGTTTTTATATTTGACCATTATGTTTAGGGGAACCATGATGATTAAATTTGCTGAAGTCGGATAGGTCAGCGATATCAATTTATTGGGGTAACTACTCAAAATATGGGGCACTTATATTTTAGTACCCATTTTTTTTTTTTTTTTTTTTTTTATCGTGCGGAAATCCCTTCGGATACCCCCCCGCCGGCCAGCGGGGGCGGTTATGTCGGGCTTGCACCGACTAAAACCGCACGCCGTCTCGGGTCTTCAGACGCCGGGGTGTAAGGTTACCCATAGAGCATATCCCTCGCACCCCGGCTGACCCTGGGCCATCTCACCACTAACAGCATCGCTCATCCTGTCTCCTCTGAAAGCAGAGGAGTACAGAGAGCGATGTGTTCCCGCCACGTTGGGTATTGGCCGACGATCAATGCCAACCCTATGAAGGGGTGAAGGGGAAGCCATTGACCGCCGCCCAGGGTGTACCGGCCGCTCCGATTCCGTTCCCCCCGGACTGCAGCGGGATCGGAATCGGAGCGACACTCGAGGAGGTTACCCAACACACACCCCTATATTTTAGTACCCATTAACGTATTACGCAATTTTTTTTATCAGCCTACCAGTCTTAACTATGAATTTTATATTTGCAACGCTACCTCCCGGACTAATCGTGGTGGTGTGGTAGGAACGACTTGGGCGACCAAGCGCAGGGCACACCGTAGTAGCGGCGGTATGGCCCATCATCGAGGACTGGCTAGAGAGGCGATACGGGAGTCTCTTGTTTCAGCTAACGCAGGTCATCTCTGGGATGGGGTGCTTCAGGGACAACCTGTGTCAAATCAGGAAGGAGGCAACGCCTGAGTGCCATCGCTGTGATGCAAGCGAGGACTCGGGGCTGTACACGCTGGTGGAATGCCCGGCGTGGGAGGTGCTGAGGCGGGCCCTGGTGGCAGCCCTCGTAATGGGAGTCCTCTCGCTCGGCGTCTTGCCCAAGATTGCCGAGCCGCAGAGCCCGCGAGGCGCGGAGGCGACTCAGGTGTCGGAGGTTGCTGAACGACCTCCTTCCTCCATGAGTGTAGAGCCTGTCACTCTAGCAGAAGCAGGCCGGGGCGGCAGCGCCTTGCGGTTCCCAAAACCGAGGGGGCCATCTCGAAACTGGAGATGGCCCTGGGTCAGCCGGGGTACGAGGGAAATGGAAATAACATATGGGGCAACCTTACACCCCGGCGTCTGTAGACCCGTGACGGCGTGCGGATTTAGTCGGTTCGAATCCGACATAACCACTCCCGCTGGACAGCGGGGGCCGATGAAAAAAACAGGGGGCGGGGGTTTCGGGGGCGATAAATCGATCTATGTAGTTCATTTTTAAAAAAAGGCCAAAAACTAAGTTCGCCCAGATATTACAACTGCATTTTATGAAATTTTGAAGCAATTAGTTTGCTAACTTTTCCTATATACATATTTACCTCGGAAAATAATCTAAAAACAAATGTTTAAAAGTGATTGTAATATCATTCATTGTTTGCTCCGAGCCGTAATGTATCAGAAAATTTCGAATATCTGAGACCTAGACACGTCTTAGGTGGTAGTAGCTCAGTTGGTCAGAGTATTTTCCCTGTAAGGGACTGGCCGCGGTTTCAAGTCCCGTCGTGGATGTTCACTTTTTTAGAGTTCTAAACGAACCCTTATAGGTAGATTCGTCATGTCTGTCTGTCTGTCCGTCCGTATGTCACAGCCACTTTTTTCCGAAACTATAATAGTTCTTATAGTTTGCTGTTGAAACTTGGTAAGTAGATGTATTCTGTGAACCGCATATTTTCACACAAAAATAGAAAAAAATCAATAAATTTTGGGGATTCCCCATACTTAGAGGTAAAATGTCCCCCTCCCCCCCTGTAACTTCTAAAATAGCAAAAAACGGAACCCTTATATATTCGTCATGTGTTGTAGATTTCACGGATATAACAAAAAGAAACACCATTTTTGGTTCTCAAATATTGAATGTGTATTCACTAGAAGCTCATTGTACAAACCATGTTAATGACATACGTTTTAAATATCGAGACATCTGTCTTAGATAAAAAACTTAATTTGAAAAAACCAGACAGAGTTTATAGTGGTGCCTACCTATAAGAACTCTTTGTAAGCTAGTTCCAACACTGGCCCTTGAACCAATATAAACTCAACATAAATCACATATACATACACAATAAGCTATCATATTAAAAATACCTACTTACAAATCTGTTGTTTAAAAACTATAAACATAACAGCATATACATAGCAAGAAATGTAGGTATCTATCAAAGTATCCATCACATATTAACAGTTAACATCAACACACATGAAATGATGGCAAAACTGTTATTAAATGAGAAACAAACTTATTATGCTTTTCCCTCGTCAACGGCTTCGTCAACACATCCGCCACCATCTCGTCAGTGGAAAGGTATTTCAAAATGACTGTACCTTTATCAACGATTTCCCTGATAAAATTATGTCTAACATCTATGTGCTTCGTTCTGGCGTGGTACATATAATTATTATCTACACCCATGCTTTAAATCCTCTATAAAAGATTCTGAAACAGTTAGCTAATTGCCAACATTAATACATCCAATGTCATAATAACCATAATATCATCCGAACGGGTGTTATAATGTTGTATGAAATTTCATAGTAACACTCCTTTCGCTTTTTCAATCTCTTCCGCGCAATGGGTTACTCATCAGACAGCCAAATTCTTAGCGCTCGATGCGTGGAATCTGTATGAGTTTCAAAAAAAGAACTGTCATTCACGCGCGTTGCATTGCACTACCACAGCGGCACGCGGCGCGCCGTAAAAAAAAAATTAAAGCTTATTCGTTCGAATTCGGATTCCCGCTATTTTTCTTCGCTATTATTTTTGCAAATTGTTTTGTTTACTTACGAAAATGAGCGATTCAAGTTTTGATAACTCACTTCCAGACATTTCGAATGCAGCAAAGGACATTTCTAACAAATTACTACCGGAAAAATCTAGAAAACAGTATGAAAAGGCGTACCAAGATTTCATGAATTGGAAAATATCAAAGGGCAGTACATCATTCTCTGAAGATGTATTATTAGTTTATCATGGGTGTAGATAAAGTCTTGTATGCAACTGTATAATTAGGTATTAAAACACTCATGTGATACTATTATCACACTCAGCTTCGCTTCGTGTGATAAACCCACATTCATGTTTTAATACCCCTCATTATACCACAGTTGCATAAATAACTATTACACAACTTCAATGCAGACTGATTGTCGTTATGCAAAGTGATCCTGTGCCGTAAATTTCGAGCAGAAACTGGCGGAGCTGAAGAGCCTCTTTACAAGCATCTGACAAACATATATATACCGCCTCCGTGCTTGAAAGAGCTACCGTGTTTTGTTTTTTACTCTCCCAAGAGATGGTAGAATTACAATTTTAAAAACATATCCAGTGTAAGATCGACGGTCGACCTCATTCGACGCAAAATCGGCGTCAGCATACGCGACGATATTCAATCCTGACTTTTGAAAAGTTACAGAATAATTAACCGTACCTGTTTTGTTTTTCGTGCGGAAATCCCTTCGGATACCCCCCCGCCGGCCAGCGGGGGCGGTTAATTAAGCGTACCTTTAAGATACCGAAGAACGCGTTTCGCCGCCTTCCAGTGAGTCTCGTCATACACGTCGTTGAACTGGCTAAGTTTTTAATTTAACGAGCTTCAACCCTGTCTCCATATGTGTTAGTGCAGGTTTGCAATCCAACATCCAAAAACGTTCTAGCATCTTCTTGAAATAGCTCATCTGGTCTAGAGTTATTTCATTGTTTTGTCTACAAAGTCTCATTCCAGGAATGTGATGTGCTGGCCCTAAATCTTTGATTTCGAAAATCAATTTCAGCTCTTCTTTGATTCCTGCCGTATCTTGGCAATCAACTGAAGAAAACAGCATTATGTCATCAACATAGAGTGCAATTATAATCAAAGATTTCACGCTCGACTTGACATAAACACAAGGTTCGGTAGATAATCGTTTGAATTTCATTTATCTTGTCAAAACGCCATTTATCTTTTCATTCCAAGACTTCGAAGCTTGCTTCAGTCCGTATATGGCCTTATTTAACTTGTAAACTTCATTTTCTTGACCTTTAATCTTATAGCCCTCTGGCTGTTCCATAAAAACAGACCGTTTTTAAATTTAAATCTCCATTCAAAAACGCCGTTTTTACATCCAGATGCTCGATATTGAAAGAAAGAAAGAAAGAAAAAGAAAGAAAAATGCGTTTATTTTGGCTTACTGCAGCACACAAAACAGTTCAACTTATAATATAACTATTCCATGACATTTTAAATGAAGTAAATTATAATCAAAGATATACAGTGTTAAATATAATATTTTGCATTTTTTTAGACCATCTTTATATTATTTTAATTTAATTTTGTAATTGGCAACACTGACCATCATTCACTCTGCAGCCATTACGTAATCTATGATATAGAATTATGATATCATACCTAATCTATGATTTAACAATGATGTGATATAATTCTATGATATAATTTGTGACAACAACAACGAACATATACAGTGCCAATTGAAAGATGGTATATTTATTTCTTGTGTTGTGATACAATGTTAAATATGATATGCACTGCAGCCGCCAAAACTGGTCGCTACTCAGCTTGTTGCTGTGATGAGTATTCGGTGAGTACCAAATCTACATCAAGCGCTGATTTTCGTTCACGGCCATTTTGTGAAGTAACGCATTACGCAAGCGTCGAATCGTTGGTAGAACAATGGCGGTTTTGGAATATATTTTCTAAATTCGGTAAGTAATTACCTACCATACCTTATACTGATCAAACAACAAAAAAAGAAATAGATGTAGTTGCATTACGCCAGACAACGTGGACATTTCCAGAATTACACGCACATTCAATCACAAAGACAACATCTTACTAGTATATACCTACTACCTACTCATGTTAACGAACAGGATGCCATTTGCTACGCTTCTGGCGATCGGCGATACCAGATGATGCACTCCCGCGCAAGCACTCAGTCAAGCCAGCATAATTATCTTGACTTATCTAAGACCTAGTACACGTCTTAATATCCCAGTAGTTAAAGCATTGTCACATATCTATTATATCGACACAGGAGATCGCGAACGGCGCACCCCCCGCCTTTGATCCGGATCCCCGGACAGCATGCCCATCTTTCAACAGTAAAATGTACATACCCTAAGGTAAGGATGAAATTAATAGAATCTATTGCAATAGATGTCAATTGAGTTGAATGAAAGTATGTACAGGTTGTAAGCTTATGTAATATTAGACAATTCAATTATACACTCTTTCAGGTTACAATGAGGGCTAATGATGTCCTGAGGGAGCCAGGATCCCAGCGGCACCGGGTGCGCTTCATTCGCACCTCCCCGCTGTGCCCAGATTTCACCTCTGTGTGAGTATAAACATTAATATTGGAATATTTTAAGAAACATTCCAACCAACTTAGTAATAATAAAAATACTAAAATAACCAACTCAGTTCCAATCCAGACCCATAACAAGCATTACCATAACATAACATAACATAACATAACTTCATGCCTGCATCCCTGAAGGGGTTACCAATCCAGTCTGTTATCATCCAGAATGTGGATGCAAATAACTTAAATACATTATCATTTTTTTTTATATGAATAAATATATTAACAAAAAGGAGAAATGTACAAAAAAAAAATAAAAAAAATTAATAATAAACAAAAAATAAAAATAAAATAAACAAGTGCAATGTATGAGTGAGAATCAAATATGCCTCTGCTGCTCCATGTAAATCTTTTTCAGCTTTTTTATGAACAGTGGTTTTGATTTCAGCACCCTGATTGGCGGCGGGATATTATTCCAGCAGGAAGTTGCTGCATAAACGAAGCTACCCCTAAAAGCTGTGGTTTTATGCTTGGGCACTGACAGTGGCACTGTTGTATGACGAATACATCCTCCATACCCCCTTCGCCAACTTAGTTTTTCATACAGGTATTTTGGTTTTTTAGTATTAATTACACCGAACAGCAGACTAGCCAAGTGGATCCTTCTCCGAGATTCCATTTTCATTATATTGTTAGCGTTTATGTAAGGTGTAACGTGGGCTCTCCGTGGAATATTTACACAAAACCGTGTACAGGCATTCTGTATTCTCTGTATTAGCCGGACTGTCCTAGCCAGCAGGCATGGTCCATAAACTGTGTCACAGTAATTCAATTTTGAGAGAACTAAACTATCTACTAGACTTTTTCTTAAATCTATACTGAGGTAGTTTCTTATGTTGTAGAGGACCTTAAGTCTGTAAAAGCAGTTCCGCATGGCATTAGACACATGTTTCTCAAAGTGCAGCTCTGGGTCAATTGTTAGCCCCAAGTTACAAGCCACATCAACCCGCTCAATTTTATTTCCCTGTATAGCAACTTCCGGATTTGCTGATAGTATTGCGCTGATCTGTTTCTTACTTCCAAGTACCATAAATTTAGACTTCTTATGATTTAAGACTAATCAATTTTGTTCAGACCATATTGCCACACGTTGAAGATCTGCTTCCAAAAGTTTAACCGCTGTTACTGTGTCACTGGGTTTGCAAGATATATACATTTGAATATCATCCGCGTACATGTGATATTTACAGTTTTGAATAGAATGAACTATATCAGCACTGTATAATATGTATAAAAGAGGGCCCAGAATGGACCCCTGTGGCACACCTCTAGGGACGTGCCGAGGTGTAGATTTAAGTGAGGTACCATCCTCCCGCCGTATCTCCACATACTGCATTCTATTTGACAGGTAGCTATGGAACCATTCAATAGTCTCCCTTTCAAAACCATAGTATGCGAGTTTGGAGAGCAACAGAGTCGGATTTATGGCATCAAAAGCACGGGAGTAGTCCAGCAGAGTCAGTATGGTTCCTTCCCCCCTATCCCTTGCCTCCAGAATATTGCCTATCACATCCGATAGAGCTGTTGCTGTGCCCCGTCCCTTTCTAAAACCAGATTGCATGTCTGGTAGTATATTACTTTTTCCAAGTAATACCGCGTGATACCCACCGGTCCCACTAGTGCTGCGACCACAATCCCCCTGCCAGGCAATGCACTTGCTGACCCCTGAACGCAATCAAACCGAAATTGGATTACTATGGAGGGTTTTTCGCAATCGTGCACGGTGTGAAGATGTGGGTAAGTCGGGTTGCACTTGAGAATTATCAGTGACAGTTATATTTTCGTTAGACAGATCAACCAAAGTGTAACGTGAGTTGTCGTTCTCATCGGATGACGTGCAATTTCAAAAAACATGTTCGAGAAAAGTGACATTATTTCTCGCTTTTATAACATTCTTTGGGCTCATCGGATCTATTAATCTGTAACCTTTTGTCTCTTCACAGTATCCGACAAAAATATGTTTCCGAAACTATATTCTAATTAACTATATTTCCCCTCGCCTACTCTTGCTAAGGCTGATATTAGTTGTGTAGAAGTTAAAACAGAGGATGTTGTCAAAATCCTTCAACAGCTGGATACCTCAAAGGGTGCGGGTCCTGACAACATTTCACCGCAGCTGCTTAAAAGGTGTGCATCTGCTATTTCATTACCTATATCAATTATTTTCAGAAAATCACTGTCATCGGGTATCGTTCCTCGGACTTGGAAGTCAGCATATATAACACCTGTTCATAAAAAAGGATCAAAAATTAATGTTACCAATTATAGGCCCATATCCAAACTCTGTTTAACAGCCAAAGTTTTTGAAAAGATAGTGCATAACCAAGTATATTCTGCCATGTCAACCTCATTCAGTTCTTCTCAACATGGTTTCCTGCGAGGCCGATCAACTGTGACTAATCTCACATTGTTTAATGATTTCATCACCAATGCTATGGATGGAGGTGGGCAGGTCGATGTCATTTATACAGATTATAGCAAAGCTTTTGATAGAATCGATCATTCTATTCTTTTAAAGAAGTTAAATGACATTGGAATAAGAGGGGATCTACTCCGATGGTTCTCTTCTTATCTTGAAAACAGATCTCAAGCTGTTGTCTTAAATAACTACATATCTAGTTGGGTTCCAGTGCCCTCTGGTGTGCCGCAAGGTTCCCTGCTCGGCCCTTTATTATTTGTTATCTACATAAATGACATTGACGCCTGCCTCCAATCATCTCATTTACTCTGTTTTGCGGATGATATGAAAATCTTTGCGACTATGTCATCCTTCGAAGATATGGTGGCCCTTCAGGATGATTTGAAACGCTTAGAGAGTTATTGTTATGTGAACAAACTTGACCTTAACCCCTCGAAATGCTCGGTAATTACATATACCAGAAAGCGTAAGGCTATGAACACTAATTATATGTTAGAAGGCCAAACCCTCACAAGATGCAACAGCCTACGCGATCTGGGTGTATATCATGATAGCGGTTTATTATTTGATGAGCATATAGATGCAGTTATTAAAAAAGCATCTAAATCACTCGGGTTTGTGATGCGAATCTCCAAGTGCTTCAATGAAGCCAAAACACTTAAAATATTATACTGCACTTACGTAAGAAGTCACTTGGAATATGCCTCACAAATATGGAATCCACGATACCTAATATATATAGATCGAATAGAAAATATTCAAAAACGTTTTATTAAATACTTGTGCTACCACCAAAGGATTCCATATCACCCGGGAAATTACTTACAGCTTTGTAAAAAATTTCATTTACTCCCACTTGTAGACCGTCGAATGATAGCGGATTTAATATTTTTGGTAAAAATACTAAATAACAAAATCGACAGCCCTGAAATTTTAGGAAAACTCCAATTTAAAGTACCTAATAAATTACTTCGGATCAATCCCCCTCTCATTATACCAAGAGCAACAACTAACTATCGTCAAAATAGTTATATGGTGCGAGTGAGTAGGAAGTTTAATGAAGTCTGTAAGCAGTATGATATTGACCCTTTTACTGTGAGTGTACCCATGTTGAAGAGGTGTCTAAGCCAGAACTTTTTCGCAGCTGACTAATTAATAGTTTTCAATGCCTCTATACCTATATTAGTCTTGTATTTTAAACTTAGTATATTATTTGTATTTTTTTTTTTCTAAGCTCAAAACGCAATTTGTATTTTTTTTTTATTGTGTCACTAGAAGTGAGGACTTGTAATTGGCTCTCTGTGATGTACCTTCTTTAATATTATTTTGAAAATACTAGCTGTTAGTCCTCCATACTATAAATAAATAAATAAATAAATAAATAAACTATAAGAACTATGCTGTTGGAACTTGGTAAGTAGATGTATTCTGTGAACCGCATTTAGATTTTCACACAAAAATAGACAAACAAGTTGAATTCCTGAGACGAGCTCAGCCGAATACAAGGGATTTTCGATTTTGCGATTTATTTATTTTATGCGATTTTTTGCGATTTTTTTTTATCTTGCAATGGTTCACCCCAGCACGAATCTATTACCGAAAACAGCAACTCGATAGCTCATCTCCTTCATACCCAAAACCGTGACAGAAAATTGGCAACGACGACGTCTAAAGAAAAAAAGAAAGTCCCTAAACACAATAAATTTCAGGGGTTCCCCATACTTAGTGGTAAAACCTGTCCTCTCCCCCCTGTAACTTCTAACATAAGAGAATGATAAAACTAAAAAAAAATATATGATGTACATTACCATGTAAACTGCCACCGAAAATTGGTTTGAACAAGATCTATTAAGTAGTTTTTAGGGATTTTCTTTAGAAAAGCCCCCTTTTTCTTTTTATCGTGCGGAAATCCCTTCGGATACCCCCCGCGTGCCAGCGGGGGCGGTTATGTCGGGCTTGAACCGACTAAAACCGCACGCCGTCTTGGGTCTACAGACGCCGGGGTGTAAGGTTGCCCATAGAGCATATCCCTCGCACCCCGACTGACCCTGACTGAGGTCGTTAAGCGACCTCCGGCGCCTGAGTCGCCTGCGACGCGCGGCGAGCAAGTTGCGGGCTCGGCGGTCCGGGAGAGTTCTAAATCTCTCCCGGGCGCGCTCCGCCATCTCCTTCGCGAGCATTACATGCTCGCAGAAGGAGGTGGCGGCGGCCCACGCGCTCGCGCTCCGCACCATTGCCGCAATTATGCTGCCGAGCGAGAGGACTCCCACCCCTCTTTAGAAAAGCCCTATTGCTATCGAGTTGTCGTCGTCGACGTCATCGTTGCCAATTTTCTGTCACGGTTTTGGGTATGAAGGAGATGAGCTATCGAGTTGCTGTTTTCGGTAATAGATTCGTGCTGGGGTGAACCATTGCAAGATAAAGAAAAAATCGCAAAAAATCGCAAAAAAAAAAAAAACGCAAAATCGGAAATCCCTTGTATTCGGCTGAGCTCGTCTCAGGAATTCAACTTGTTTTTTAATACGTCATAAATCGTAAACCGCAATTTACCTTTCATTCAATCAACTCAAATATAAAAATTTTACTTGCTGCAACGGAACCCTTCATGGGCGAGTCCGACTCGTACTTGGCCGGTTTTTTACAATAGTATGAGAGGAGCTCATATTAGTATCATTTAATTAAAATGCAACCCAAAAGTGCGCAGACATTATAAAATATAAAAATTATTTTTAAAATACCTGGTCCAGCAGCAAAGTTAATGGCGGGCCATCATATTTCTTGACCAGTTCGGTGGCATCCCATTCAGCCCATTTGCTTTTGTCATCTCCCAGATACCCAGTGAAGGCTTTTACTCCCCACGGGCAAGCTGTGGGATTGCAGATGGGGGCAAATGCACTGACTGATTTATATAAACCAGGATTCCTGAGCGCAGATACTAAAGCTCCATGACCACCCATACTAAAAAGAAATACAAATTAATTAGTACATAACTAAGTCAATGTTTTTATTAATACACATGCCTTCTTGTGGTCATTTTTAATTGAGGTAGCCAAAGACCATATCTTTTCACTTACTTCCTTCATCCTGGCATACAGCTTCCACTTCCCCAGCAGTGGTCCCCAGGCAATCTGACAAACATTTTGCAGGGCAGTGTCAGACTATCGAATTTGTCGGATTATAGGGTACTGCCTAGACTCCTTATAGTCTGTCATTTTTCGAAAAGAGTACCTTGTAATCCGACAAGTTACAGATCGTAATGATAAGAACTATTATAAAAATATTTGAACTACAAATCATACTACATTGTATGTCGAATGTTCAACAGTGATAGGTATGTCGGATTGCTGGCGGACTGCCCGGCGTGGGAGGTGCCGAGGCGTGACCTCGTGGCAGCCATCGGGGTGGGAGTCCTCTCGCTCGGCAGCATGATTGCGGCAATGGTGCGGAGCGCGAGCGCGTGGGCCGCCGCCACCTCCTTCTGCGAGCATGTGATGCTCGCGAAGGAGATGGCGGAGCGCGCCCGGGAGAGGTTCAGAACCCTCCCGGCCCGCCGAGCCCGCAACACGCTCGCCTCGCGTCGCAGGCGACTCAGGCGCCGGAGGTCGCTTAACGACCTCCGCCCTCCATGAGCGCAGGCCTGGGGGTGGCAGGTGAGGCCGCCTGTCACCCCAGCAGAAGCAGGCCGGGACGGTGGGGCGACTAGCGCCCCTCCCCCAAACCGGGGCAAGACGGGGACACCGTGGTTCCCAAACCCGAGGGGGCCATCTCGAAACCGGAGATGGCCCAGGGTCAGTCGGGGTGCGAGGGATATGCTCTATGGGCAACCTTACACCCCGACGTCTGCAGACCCAAGACGGCGTGCGGTTTTAGTCGGTTCGAGCCCGACATAACCGCCCCCGCTGGCCGGCGGGGGGGTATCCGAGGGGATTTCCGCACGAAAAAAAAAAAAAAAAAAAAAAAGGTATAAGGTCGGATTGCGGGGTGCGACTGGTTGGATCACCTTCAAGTTTGGTGCACCCTGGGCAACGTGGGCGTCAACGTTAACGGCCAAGAGTCTGACGAACCGGTCCTTTTCAGGGCCCCATTGCACGAGGGGGTCGGGGTATGGCGGGCTGCTGTTATCAGAGAGGACACTGCGAATGGCCCAGGGTCAGTCGGAGTGCGAGGGATATGCTCTATGGGTAACCTCACACCCCGGCGTCTGTAGAACCGAGACGGCGTGCGGTTTTAGTCGGTTCAAGCCCGACATAACCGCCCCCGTTGGTCGGTGGGGGGGGGGGGGTATCCGAAGGGATTTCCGCACAAAAAAAAAGGTATGTCGGATTGCAGGGGGTCCTGTGCCCACAACCTACAGGGACCTATAAACAGTATAAAGTAGACTATGTGCGCTATTCCAAAATATAATCTATTTCTGTGCCAGTAGTTTCGGTTACGTATCATTATAACTACACTTATATTAACTATAACAAGCTACTATTTAACATGCTCTGTATGTATGTATGTTAGTTCGGGTAAAATCTTGCAACTGAACTTCGAAGCAGTTATCCTAAACTAATTGATATGACAAATTGCATGCACATTTAGTTTAGATGACAATGCATCAATATGATACCATGGAGCTGGTCTGATGATAGAGTAGAAAGGTGACCATAGGAACTCCTAAATTAAACAAGATAAACTCATCGAGTTCGTCTCATTTGCTTCGTCTTGATAAACTCTCTAATGTGACATGGTATTCAGGGTCTGATGATGGAGTAGGAAGGTGGCCATAGGAATTCCTAAACTAAACAAGAAAAACCGGTCAAGTTTAGGCTCATTTGTTTTATCTAGACAAACTCTGATGTGAAATAGTATTCAGGGTCTAATGATGGACTAGGAAGGTGGCCATAGTAACTCCTAAGCTAAACAAGAAAAACTGGGCTCATTTGTTTTATGATTACAGACTCTCTACTGTTACATGGTAATCAGGGTCTGATGATGGAATAGAAAGGTCGCCATAGGAACGCCTTAACGGAACAAGATGAACCATCGAGTTTGGTCTAATTTGTTTTGTCTTGACAAAGCCTCTGGCGTTACTTGGTATTTAGGGTCTGATGATGGAGTAGGAAGGTGGTCATAAGAACTTCTAAACTAAACAAGATAAAACTAGCAAGTTTGAGTTTATTTGTTTTGTCTTGGTAAACATGTGGTGCTACATGATATCCAAGGTCTGAAGATGGAGACGGTAGGTGGTCTGGAACTAAACAAGATAGACCTGTTGTGTTGAGTTCCTTTGGCTAGTCTTGGCTAGCACTCTGGTGCTACATGACATTACTAAAACTACAGAGTTGAAAATATTATTTTTTAAACAATCTTTAATTAAAACTATCTGTTGTACTGAAACGAATATAATAATTTTGGGTATAGGCCGTCAGAAATACTTTATTAGTATATTACTTATTTAACGATAAATGACTTGTAGTAATAATAACATAAACACAACAACGGATTGCGAGTAGGTATTTCAGACGTTTTAAAAAATTAGAACTGTTTACAAAATAATCAACTTTCATAGGTACTTACCTTTTTACAGTTTACACTTCTCGTACAAAGAAACTGCTCAAAATCGAGAGGGTCCTCCACGTTCGATACACAACGGGCACGTTTTATGGTTCCATACTATTGTCTTTTAGCGTATTGAATGTGTGTCTGTCTCTGTCAATTTTCACTTTTTTTTTTTTCGTGCAGAAATCCCTTCGGATACCGCCCCCGCTGGAGAGCGGGGGGTCTCCAGCGAGGGCGGTTATGTCGGGCTTGAACCGACTAAAACCGCACGCCGTCTCGGGTCTTAAGACGCCGGGGTGTAAGGTTACCCATAGAGCATATTCCTCGCACCCCGACTGACCCTGGGCCATCTCCGGTTTCGAGATGACCCCTTCACTTGCTCTCCACTGTGCCATCTGCTAATCAGAGGGACACGTGGAAAGCTTCCGAACAGCCCTCAACAAGGCCGTCCTCGCCTCGGTCGGAGTTGGCCGTAGGCGGCAGCGTCTCTCCCGCCCTAGGAGAGGCGCTGCTGTCTCCGTTGCCCAGGGTGCACCGCGTGGAGGTCCCCAACCAAGCACCCCTCCCCAACCAAGCACCCCTGGAAAATCGTACCTACCTACACTGCGTAACTCATCACGAGTTTCGTATTCACGAGTGTATATAAGTCGTTTTTATTTTAACTACAAATAAAAGTCTAGGTCCAAGTCATGAGGCTGCCGTAGCGTGTCCATCGTGCGCCAAATTAACTATTTAGATATTCGGCACAGCATATGC
Source organism: Cybosia mesomella (assembly GCA_946251805.1). NCBI lineage: Eukaryota > Metazoa > Arthropoda > Insecta > Lepidoptera > Erebidae > Cybosia > Cybosia mesomella. The sequence continues at coordinate 17,070,085 of OX276390.1, read as the reverse complement.
ATAATAAGCCGGATGGACGACCTCGAAAGTACACTAACGGCATAATCCTCTAATAATTTTGATATTACTGTACCTACGTAGCATTACTAGATACGAACTACTAGTGAAATGACCACAATAAAGTTGGGGTCCTAATAATTGATCGTTAATTATACCGTCACTAACATTCACATTGAACGCGAACCGCGCAACTGGAGAGTACGCTGGGCGGGTGTGGTGGCGCCGCCGGCAGCGGTTCAACTCGTGACATGTCACCGCTGGCGCTGCAGCGGTCGCTGAAGCGTATTACGTGAAATTGAAAGGCGTTACAACAAGTTCTCATTTGATTTGTGTAAACGACATCAAATTTAGCCTTTTTATTGAAAAACATGTTTTTTGTTTTTCATATAAATACTTCTAGGCGGCTGTTCTCGAAACTGCCCAAAATATTTCTTTCCAAAACCAATAATCAAACGACTAATAAAATTAGCGTGTAATTAGTATAACGGTATTTCTGATCTACGTGACATTTATTAGTATTAGTCAACGGGATATTTACCATGTGTTGTTTTGAGAATGCAATACGAACTAATGATAGTGACCATGATAGATAGTTTTAAGTACCAATACGTGATGTTTTACTTGTGAGGCTTTAAAATGCTTACCTGTGACCCATTATCCCAATTCTGTCACCATCAACTACTTCAAATGCGGTTTGAATTAGTGCATACAATTCCTTATTTACATAACTACCCATTCTGTAACTTTTCGACCATGGATCTTTGGTAGCGTCCAAATAAAAGCCAGCTGAAACTCCGAAGTCCCAGGACTCATCATCACCATCAATCTTCACTCCACGGGGGGAGGTATCAGGTCCAACAACTATGATTCCATGTTCTGCTGCGTATCTATTTATACAAAGGAAAATAATTATTATTAACAACATTATATAGTTCTACCATAGTAATCGAGACAGCAGTAAGTCAATAAAGGTGATTTTGGAATAAGTTATTGCAATGTTTTGTTTGTAAAAAAAAACAAACGTCCTTGTATTGAAATAACTAATCCCTTGCATTTTTTCATTATATTAACATAACATAACTTCACGCCTGTATCGCCGAATGGGTAGGCAGAGGTGTATTACACACCCACTATTCGCGAGCTTATTGCCATCTACCGGGCAAATTACATTTCCACTATATTTATTAAATTAAACCTGACCGTTTTCGCCTCACAGCTTTCTCAAAGGACTTTTATGACAGTTACTAAGCATAGTGAACATTAGAGGTACCTACCTATTTGAACTTCCAAAACAATAATATTTTTATAATGTAGTAAAACAAAAGAATGTGCAATAGGTCTAAATTTTACACTAAAAATATGGTCGAGTAAAATTGAAATATATATTTTTTAATCTATATTTATAAAACGCTGTCCAGAATGACTGGAGGATCAACGCACAGCCTAAACCGCTGATCGTAGAGACCTGAAACTTGGAGGGTGTGTTCTTTTTATGAAGTAGGTATTCGATAATAAAGGATTTTCCGAAATTCTATCTCTAAGAGGGTGTAAAGGGGGGGGGGGCAAAGTTTGTATGGGACAACGTGATTTCTTAGTCTAATATACTCCAAATTTTCCACGCGCCGCAAACCTCGGTGCAGCCACCGCGGAGCGCACCGTAACTACACTGCTGAGTGCGCCGCAGAGCGCCCCGCAGCTACGCCGCAGAGCGCACCGCGAGACGCTGCCGCCTACGGCCAACTCCGACCGAGGCGAGGACGGCCCTGTTGAGGGCTGTTCGGAAGCTTTCCACGTGTCCCTCTGATTAGCAGATGGCACAGTGGAGAGCAAGTAAGGGGGCCATCTCGAAACCGGAGATGGCCCAGGGTCAGTCGGGGTGCGAGGGATATGCTCTATGGGTAACCTTACACCCTGGCGTCTTAAGACCCGAGACGGCGTGCGGTTATAGTCGGTTCAAGCCCGACATAACCGCCCCCGCTGAACGGCGGGGGGGTATCCGAAGGGATTTCCGCACGAAAAAAAAAAATTAAAAAGGTACGCAGTAGTCTCTGGGTGCGAGGGAAATGCCTTATGGGCAACCTTATACCCCGGCGTTTGAAGACCGACATAACTGCCCCCGCAGGCCGGTGGAGGGTATCAGAGGGGATTACAGCACGAAAAAAAAAAAGGTACTCGGTAGTCAGGCCGAAGTGTGCACCGCACCGTAAAACTGTGTTGATGACGCCGCCGCAGGATTTAGGCAAATTTGCATACTCTCATCACATCTCTCACATCTTCCCCCTAACCTAGGTCACCAATCCTGAGACTTATCTGGCTAGTATTACTTGACCTTGTAATGTTAAGAATGGTCTCCATCCTAAGACTGATCTCGCTAGTATTGCTTAACCTTGTAATGTCATGTTAAGAATGGTCACCCATCCTAATAAATTTTCAATAAAATCAATATGTGTATCGTATTCGCGGTTTTCGGGGGTTGGTAATTACGAATTACTTACGTCTGGTCATAAATACTGTTACAATTAAAAATAAACAAAATATTACATTTAAATTTGGAATCTGTCATTTTAATAATAACTGGCAACATTGGTATCAAACAGTTGACTATTTTTGTGCTTGAAATAAAATTATGTTAATAATAAAAGCTGTTACAGTTATAAACCACCAATAATAAAATTTTAATCACAAGATAGAAATAGATCTCAATAGATAATAATTCCAACAACTATGCAACCTAAAATACAAATACTATCTACTAAATACATGACAGTAAATAGCTGTCAAACACCAACCGGAAATGCACAAGAATAACCATGTAAAATGATAACAAGAGCCAAGGCAAGAGCAGCAGCACGCCCAACAACCCCGGACTCGTCGCTCAGCTCCGTCCCGCAGCCACCAGCAAGTTCTCTGGGTGTGACAGCGACGTCGAGCTCAAGTTCCAACGACAAGTTTTTCTCCCCGCCGACGTCGCCAACACCTGTACGTCGGCAGGGGAGAGGCCGGCCACCGACTGGCTTGGAGCTCCGACGCCCACCGGCTTCGAATAGGGCCCCCGCTACCGGTGGCAATGTGCACCGTATGCGATGGAGTACTTCTATGAACGAAAACGTCATGCGGGCATATTTTGTGGCTACAGAGGGGGAGTCAACCTTACTGCGTACCGTGTTCGTATGCTGCCTTTGTTTCAGGTACTTGAACCAACTGTGAACGTCTCGGCACAACGGCAATCGGATCAAGTGCGGGCCATCCAACGTTGTCATTTGTTGGATGACTCTGTACTTAAGAGGCTACGCTCTGACGTACGAAGTAGCCCGGGTGTCACACCCTCTTCGCAAACTGTGAGACAACCAGCCACGGAGACGATCTCACAATTCATCTGTAGCGAAGAAGTGATTAATACCAGGGCTATAGACGTAAGTACCGAATACAATGAACAATTAAGGAGCGCTTTGGAATGTGCTATGCGGGAATATCGATCCATATCTTCTGGTAATAGACCTCGCCTACCACGTTTACCAACGCATAAAAAGAATATAGCGCTAGTGTGTGCCCTGGGCCTGTAGACAAAGTCACATTCTACTAGTGGAATCGCAACGAAGCGAACCTTCAAAAGACCGAAATGTATGGGAGAGACAACATTTGTCGACATGTCACGTGTAACAAATAATGTCACTCCCATACATATTGAACACTTGAAGGTTCGCTTCGAAGCGATTCCACTAGTAGAATGTGACTTTGTCGACAGGACCTGGATTCGTTATTATCATCTTGATAATAGTGAAGATCTAGGTGATACACATTCAATTTTATATTGCGCGGCCGTCGCAGTATGTCGAGTAGCTAATGTTCACTTTCCAACGTGCGACATAGCTACTCGACCGAAATCTGCTGTGCCGGCTTGGCAATGTAGACTTGAGCAACGTATTACCGAGACTAGGGCACTCATTGGAAAGCTCATTTGTTACAGGTCGGGAAATACACGCCCAAGAGTGATGCGCTTTGTGAGTCGAGCGTTCTCGGGGTCTGACATTAGGCCTCGAGAATTTTTGGCACGAGTCACAGAGTATATGACTACCTGAAACAAAAAGTTTATGCGTGGGCAAACCGGATTCGGCGGTATAAAAAAAGAGTGGAGCGATATTCTCAGAATCGCACGTTCCAAATGGACCAAAGGTGGGTCTACAGAGATTGGGAGCGCCCTGATTCGACTGGGACTGACATGTGTCGACCAGATGATGATATGACTAATACGTTTTGGCGTAATATCTGGTCGATGCCCGTCAGTCATGCAGAAGGTGATTGGGATGTTGGGCGATCGTGTGAGCCTATTAAGATCATGGATTCGGTTCTTCAAGAGGATGTAACCGATACAGTCCGTCTGTTGCCTAACTGGAAGTCAGTGGGACCAGACGGACTGCATAATTTTTGGTTAAAATGGCTGAAAAGTTCACACCGTCGTTTGGCATGTCAATTCCAATCATGTCTTGAATCAGGATTGATTCTCAATTTCATGACTACTGGTGTAACCCACCTTCTTTACAAGTCCGGTAGTGCTACGGATCCTAAAAATTATAGACCGACTACATGTCTTCCTGCGGTCTATAAGCTTCTTACATCCATCCTGAGAGAAAAAATATCTTCACACTTAATCGACAATTCTATCATGTCTATCTCTCAGAATGGATGTAGGAGTGGGGCTCGTGGCACTAAGGAACTCCTTATAATTGATATGGCCATTAGTCAACAGGTACGCCGTAATCGTGGGGTGCGACTGGTTGGATCACCTCTAAGTTTGGTGCACCCTGGGCAACGTGGGCGATGACGCATCATTGATTGCTCCTCTGGAGTAGCTGGCGTCAACGTCAACGACCAAGAGTCTGACCAACCGGCCCTTTTTAGGGCCAGCTGACCCCATTGCACGAGGGGGTCGGGGTATGGCGGGCCTTCAAGGCCCGCGGGGGTGGTCGCTCCAGGTACCCCTCTGCTGTTATCAGAGGGGACACTGCGAATGGCCCAGGGTCAGTCGGAGTGCGAGGGATATACTCTGTGGGTAACCTTACACCCCGGCGTCTGTAAACCCGAGACGGCGTGCGGTTTTACAGACGAATGGAGGACGAAGGAATTTCCGCACAAAAAAAAAAAGGTATGCCGTAGTCGTAAGGACCTGGCGACATGTTGGATAGACTATAAAAAGGCCTATGACTCCGTGTCGAATACATGGCGCATGAGGGTGCTGGAGTTGTATAAAATTGATACAACTCTATGTACCTTCCTGAAGGCATGTATGGGGCACTGGAGTACGGTCCTTTGCTATCCAGGGTGTCGACGGATCTGCGAGAATGGCGGACTGATAACGATAGAGCGGGGCATATTCCAGGGTGATAGTCTTAGTCCATTATGGTTTTGCCTGGCACTGAACCCTCTTAGTTATAAGTTCAGGGTTAGGCTGTCGATTGCGGAGAGATGGTCAGGTTATATCCCACCTCCTTTACATGGATGATCTTAAATTATTTGCCCCCAACAAGTCCCAACTGATAGCGTTATTAAAGATGACCGAAACCTTTAGTAACTCTATCAGGATGGAATTTGGTGTGGACAAATGTGCGGTCATGCATGTAAAAAGAGGTGAGATTGTGGAATCTGATGGGGTTGAGCTCTCAGATTCCACAAAACTTAGGTCTCTCTCTGCAATCGATACCTATAAATACCTGGGTATGTCGCAGGCGTTAGGCATTACAGAAGCTAGCATGAAACCATCGTTTACGGGAGCGTTTCTTTGGCCGCTTGAAAAAAGTTCTTTAGTCTTTTGTCAGGCGGTAATAAGGTGCGCGCCTATAATGGTTGGGTCATGCCGGTTTTAATGTACTCCTTCGGCATACTCAGGTGGACTCAGACCGAATTAGACACCCTGGATAGGAGAGTCCGTACGCTTCTTACTGCATACCGAATGCATCATCAGCGTTCATCTGTGATGAAGTTGTACATACCGCGGAAATGCGGAGGACGTGGCTTTTTAAATGCCAAATCCCTCCATAACCGTGAGGTGTCCAACCTCAGGGAATACTTCCTACACAATGAAGCTGATATGCATCGTGATGTAGTAATGGTGGATAACGGACTTACACCGCTAGCTTTGGCTAAAGAGAACTGGTGCAAACATGTGGTATTAGGTAATAATGAATGGATGTATGGAAGAGCAAGGAGTTGCATGGGACGTTTCTATCGGGCTCTCCATGAGCCTGATATAGACTTACTACCATCTGTGTCTTGGCTACGCTTCGGTGACCTATTCGGGGTAACCGAAGGTTTTGTTTTTGCAATTATGGACGAAGTTGTGATGACGAATAACTATCGGAAGTATATTCTAAAGGATGGTACGGTTGACATATGTCGGGCGTGCCACCGTCCCGGAGAATCCCTTAGACATATAATTTCTGGTTGTTCTCGTCTTGCCAATAGCGAATATTTGCATAGACATAACCAAGTAGCCAGGATTGTTCATCAACAGCTTGCTCTAAAGTACAACCTTGTGCCCGACGCAGTTCTCGAAAATGGGCATATCACGTTGTACTGGGATCGATCTATCATCATTGACAGGACTATTGTAGCCAATAAACCTGATATAGTGTTGATTGATCGATCAGAGCGCCGCGCAATAATTATCGATATCACCATTCCACATGACGAGAATCTTGTGAAAGCCGAAAAAGAAAAAAAAAAAGTATTTAGATTTGGCTCACGAGGTTGTCGACATGTGGAGTGTGGATTCGGCGATTATTGATCCGATAGTTGTATCGGTTCACGGACTGATTGCCAAGAGCCTCGATCAACATCTCAAGAGGCTCGCGTTAGGCAGTTGGGTCAAGGGCTTGATGCAGAAGGCAGTGCTCCTCGACACGGCACGTATTGTGAGGAGATTCCTCTCTCTTGAGCCCTAACCACCGGTAGCTTGGTCCCTGTACCCGATGCAGGTGGGCCAGAATTTTTTATATTATTAAATATATTTGTTTTTTTATTTTTGTATAGAATGTATTTAAAAATATAATTTAATATGTATTTAAGTTTAATAAAGGGAATAATAATAATAAATATTCTACGACATTCTACACAGCGATTTCTAGACCCAAAAGCTGCGGGCGAAGTATCCATATGTTTTAGAAAAAAAACATTTTTTCCGACGTCCCAAAGTCACAGTAAACAGTTAAAGAAGAAAAAGTTTCAAGAAAAACGCTAATTTTTTGTTTCAAAGGTGAGATGTACTCCAACTCTAAAAACACATTTGTCTCAAAATAATGATTCATTTCTTTTTTAGGATAAACAAATGAAATTCTAATTTTGAATTTAGAATTTTGGCTTACAACTGCAATGGCCAAACTGCCAGCTATACTACTCTGTGTAAAAAGTATCGGGAATATGTCAATAAAAAGACCCGCGTAAAAGAGGTCGTTCTAATTTTTTTACTGCATGTTGGTAGCACTGTACTGATTTAGCGCGCAAAATTTGAGCGGGATCTGTTATTCAATTTGTTTTAAACTACACTTTTTGTTGGTCATAGTTTTGAGTCCTCGGCGATTTTTACAATGGAAAATATTGTTGAACAAAGAGTGTACCTTAAATTTTGTGTTTCGAATGATATTTCATGTGGTGAATCACTAAAAATGTTGCGAAATACCTACGGCGAATCGTGTATATCGAAAACAAGGGCTTATGAATGGTATAAGGCTTTTAAAGAAGGCCGAGAAGTAGTAGTAGACTTGCCTCGTTCTGGTAGACCTTCAACCGCTACGACCAAAGAAAACATCGACAGAATCAAGAAGCTAGTGCTCGAAAATCGACGTATGAGTCTGAGAGAGTTGGCTAATGAGGTGAACATATCTTTTAAGTCCGTCCACATTCCACAATATTCTCATTGACATTTTAGGCATGAAACGCGTCGCCGCTCGACTAGTTCCAAAAGAGCTCAATTTTGTTCAAAAAGCGCAGCGAAAGCATGTCGCTGAAGACATGGTTTCCCGAGCTTCTACGGATCCGACCTTTATGAAACCTATAATTACTGGCGACGAGACATTGGTTTATGAGTATGACATGCAAACAAGCCAACAGTCTTCAGAATGGCGTCTCGAAAACGAGCCGAAACCCAAAAAACCGCGGCAAAGTCGCTCCAAAATCAAGGTGATGCTGACAGTTTTTTTTGACTACCGTGGTGTGGTTCACTCCGAATTCCTTCCAGAGGGAGAAACAGTGAATAAAGAATATTATATAGGTGTCATGAAGCGTTAGCGTGAGAGTATCCGCCGAAAACGTCCAGATTTGTGGCGACACAACTCATGGATGCTGCACCATCACACACAGCCATTATAGTGAAAGAGTTTTTAGCGAAAAATTCAACAAAAGTTCTCGACCAAGCACCGTATTCACCTGATATGGCTCCGTCTGACTTTTTTTTATTTCCCAAGTTAAAATTACCACTTCGAGGAAAACGTTTTGAGTCGATAGAAGCCATAAAAGAAAATTTGCTGAATGAGCTAAAGGCCATACCGCAAATAGCCTATGAAAAATGTATGGAAGACTGGGTGAAGCAGTGGAGATGTTGTATTGCAAGCGATGGGGCCTACTTTGAAGGCGATAAAATAAATTTAGATGAATAATTTATATTTTTTGTTTTATTGACAAATTCCCGATACTTAGTATACAGAATGTATAATCATGTGATTTTTTTCATGGAATGAAAACTCTTTTGTGTTAAATTAGGACAGATATAAAAATTAAGTGTTTCAATTTTTTCTAATGAGAAGTGTATTTTATGAGTTCTAATTAATTCTTATTCGATAAATCTATTGAAATTGACTGTCAACATTAAAAAAAAGGAGAAGGAAGTCAAAAAAATATGGCAGCAGATTGAAAAATGATTCTTGTCAATCATATTCTAATCTGGCTCCGGCTGAAATTTGGCACAGGGATAGATTATGGTCTGGAATAACACATAGGTTACACATAGGTACTAGGTACACGAGAAACTATTCCAGGGATAAAACCCTGGAATAGTTTCTCGTGGGTTGCAGAAAAGGGGTCAGAATTCCACACTGGCGAAGCCGTTGGTAACAGCTAGTAGTATATAATTTTTGTTGACATGGCATTGTACAGTATGACATACAAATGTAATTCAATATTAACACTTAATAATTTTGACATGTTCACTTCTTGGCATTTAGTTATTTGAGTCTTGATTTGAAATTCTAATATAATTAATTTTGTATGTCTTTACTAGTTAATTTAAAAAGTTCAATCTTATTCCCACAAATTTTTAGGGTGAAATTTAGAACTGGGATTGCACATTATTTTGTTCTACCTATATTATAAAAATATTATTATTTTGGAAACTAATACATCTAATGTTCACTATGCTTAACAACTGTCACAAAATCCTTTTAGAATGCTGTGAGGCAAAACCGGTCAGGTTTATTATATAAATATAGTGGAAATTCTCAGCTTTGTTGGAATTAATGCATATCTACCCATACATTTCGCACTCAAATGACTGGACTATCAATCAACAGTATAAATAGACAAATGTATTTGATTTTTGCAACAGAGTTTTATGAAGCACTTCTTTAAAAAAAAACCACTCTTTTACAAATAATTATCAACTGCTATCACAATCAATTATAATTTCCAAAGCACCAGGCATTTTTCCTTTTCTTTTCTACTTTCACAAAGTTGATAGGTACTTTAATACCATTTAATACTGATAAAGGTCTGTATGTGAGATAAGAATGTTACATAATGAACTTATTATGACTATATAAAATCACATTTAATCTAAGGTCATCATGATGCAATTCTGTATTTGTGGAATTTGATTAATACATTTTCGATCTTTGGGTTTGGCCAATAAGTTCTGAATTTGAAATGAAAGTTGTTTGAGTATATACATTATTATAAGATAAGATAAAATATTATTTATTGTACACCATAAAAAGAAGTAGTATTTATACCTATACTTATATTTAATGTTCAATTGGGCAGTCTTATTCCTAAAAGCAATTGCATTCTACCTGAAAGAGATCGCTTATGATACTTAGTACATTCAAAGGGTAGTTTTGATTTCTTTATTTAATTCTAGAGAACAAGATTCATTTTGTTTATACACAAATATAATATTACGCCTATTAACATGATATCTCTAGTATTCATGTTAATGTTGAACCCTTCGGACAAGATAAATTGCTTGTAAATAGGGACTGGGTCTACATTGATTGATTAACGAGGGTTGAATCTGTGGCTTCACAGTCACTATTAAACAATCAGTAAAATATCAAAATAGAATTAGTAATTTGTGCATACAATCATATGACAGATATTCCCTATATAGTCAACTACAAATCACAACTTGAGCATTGCCAATTATTTGAATAACAAATACATTTTCTACAGGTTATAACTGAATCTGAGATCAATAACATCGTAAGGAGAAAAAAATTAAGTAGTAACTCTCAAGTTGCTAATCTGACAGTGCTGTAATCAAATATAATGCTCACCTCTGGAATCCGGATTTGGTAATAAAATTATGTTCATTGCATGTGAGTCCTGATAAGTAGAAAATAACTGGCAACTTGACATCTCCACCCTCAGCTTGCGGAGGGAGGTATATAGAGAAATTCATCTTACATTTTAGCTCTGATGATTGATGAGAATACACCTTCTGATAACCTCCGAAAATTTTGTTAGATGAAACTAGCTCTAAACCTTCCATGTTCAAATTCTGTAACATTACAATTTTAAGTGGAGTGACGTAATAAAACACTGGTCATGATCGTACCGGCCGGCAGAATAACGTGATAGCATTGGCTTAATAATTATTATATTAATTTGTTGAATCAATTCACTAATGGGTGATTTAACAAAATGTTACCTGTTTTAGTTGTATAAGCCTATCAGGTCTGTGAACTGAATGACTATTAATTAAATTAGTACTACGCCGTAAACACTAATATTGCGAGAATGCGGGGTATATTTTTTCAGATATCAGGAGTTTCAGATAAAACCATAGATATAGGAAGAATAGGCCCCGTTCAACATATAGAAATTTTGGTTATACAAATGTGAGGCAAACATGAATTGAACCTTGATATATCACTTTGTCTCTTTTTTTCTAATATACAGTTGTGTCTGCAAAAAAGAGACAAAAAATTTAAGTTATTGCTCACTTGGGAAAATGAGTATGAGAATTTGACAGCGTGCCGACGGTGCCAACATTTATGAATGATTTGCGCCAACATTATGAATGATTTGCGACAGCCATTGATGATTTTTTCTAGACCATACTACAACAAGCATAATAGTGATGTACTCCAATAAATGATTTGACGACGAAAATACTCTTTTTTATAAAAATAATACTCTTTTCAAGAAATATGAATTGACAATATTGTAACGTGTCTTCTATTTTTTTATATACTACTCAGGTGCCCGACAAGTACACAGTCCACCTGATGGAGAGTGATAACCGTGGCCTATGAATGTGTGCAACACCAGGAGAGTCACACACTCACACTCGTGCTGACGACTTTGACCGCAAAGTTTCAGGCTGCGACTGCACCTGTTTCTGTGCCATTAATACAGAAGATGAAGCAGGATAAGCCTTTGGTCTTCCCATTGGCAGTACAAAAGCCCCAGTGGGGTTAATCAACATGAGGTTATTATGGCCGTGGTATTTTGTAGGATAAAGGTATTTCCCCAGTCGGAATACTCAATTGGGACGTTACTACCTTCATTTCCTTATCCATAGATATAGGAAAAAAATAATAGAAATAAAAATTAAGAATAAAACTAAAATTTGACTACTGCAAATCACGCTATAAAAGTATTATACAAGAAAATATCAAGAATAGCCGTGGTCGTATACCATTTACTCTAATAAAACAATACATTCTAGAGATTCGTGATTTTGCAGTAGTCGGGTTTTAGTTTTAAAGTTATGGTTAGTACACTTTAACAGGTAGTATAGAAAGATATCGACAAATGTTACGATAATAGAAGGTGCATCCCTAGCATAGTAACCGTCGGCAAACGTTCATTCATAAAAATGGAACGTAGGTAATACACGTCAATTCTGTAGGTATACCCCGTCTGTTCTCTTAATAAGTCTATGGATAAAACATAAAATTACTCTATGGTTTAAGAATGACGGTACCTACTCAAACTCAGCTTCAAATCATCTTCAAAGCAAAACTTGTGAAGTTAGTGAAAAATGTGAAAAGTAAAGCCGCAGGAGACTGGGTTTTTTATATTTTTATTTAAAGATTTTATTGGCAACTAAATGCAAAGTCCTCAATGCCGTAGTCTAGTCTGGTATTGTATCTTATTGTATACATAATCAGTGTTGCCAGTGGCAGAATATCAAATATAACATGAGACAGCTCAAAGTTAAATTTTCAAGGGAAAGTAACACTACTTTATTTCATGAAAAAAGTACACTCATATAAACCGAAGTGAAGCGAGAGATAATTAAAACTACAATAAATCATGCAGAATTGACTTCACCCCGCTGGATGATAAGAAGCTAGGGTGAAGTTAAAAGAAATGGGCCACCATTTCAGATACTATCGATCTTCAAATGGTGGTCCTTACCTTGAAGGCTTAGAAAACATAATAATCTACTTACCAAGTATTGTTAGCACACACGTTAACGAACAAACAAATAAATTTTGACAGAAGTAAATCTAGTAACTAATAACTTCATAGAACTTTACTATTATCCAAGTATCCAGCAAAAGTAAGAGTAAAACTAAATCTACCAGTGAAAGAGTACCTATACAACGACTATAGTACCCTTTGAGCATTGAGAAACGGAGATGCCATGCACGCGCGTTTCCCTCCCACCAACTGTGATACAACTGATAGTTTATAGAAGCTAGTTCGTGCGTGCGATCATCTCCATAGTCGACACCAGTCGACACGTCCGCGTATCGTTATCTGAGCTCCAGTGAATATTAAAAAATGGCTGATTGTGCAGTGATAACGTGTAACAAGTGTTCAAGAACATCAAATCTTGCCAAAGATGGTATTCCATTTCATAAGTAAGTGTATTTTTATTAATTACTTATTGATTTTAAATAATCATTTGCATAACTCTTAACCTATCGTTCGATAAATAAGTCTTGTGGTACAGGAGTTTGACACCGCAACCATAGATTACTATACTTTGTCCATATTATTAGTTTTTTGACAGCTCACGCCCATGAAGTTTCGTATAGTTTACGTTAAATTTTCAAACAAATAGTATTGTACTGCATGGACGGTTACCGCCCACTTAGTGATGTGCTACATATAGCGATTACCACGATTGTGCCACAGATTACAAATAATCGATAGAAATAAATGCTATGAATAAATCTAAATTTCTTCATAATTTATAATAATAAGGTGTAATGTGTAATTTAAACAGAAAGGAAACAAAATTATCATTTAAATTTCTTTTATAACATGACTCTTCAGAAACTTCATTTGAACTTGATTGGTCCGAAGAGGAGTCTTCAGTCATATTTATGATTAGCTCTTGTGTACTTATATTATCAAATGCAATGTCCCGGTCCCAATCAGACATTATGACTCTCTTAGTTCTCTACACCACACTCGCCCAGTTTTCGGTCGTCACGTGGGTGCAAGCGTTTTCTAGTAATTTTAACATTTTATTCGCTGTGAATGGGGGGCTTGTCTTGCTTCTTGCAGCATGCCCTTTTACTTGTGCCCATATAAGTTCGATGGCGTTGTATTGGCAGTGATACGGAGGAATCCTAAGGATGATATGGCCATATTCTGCTGCCATTTCATCGATCACATACCGTTTTGGTTTCTTCTTATTTTTTAATATTTTTAATAATTCTATTTTTAACATAGAATCGTCTACATTTTGTCCTTTATCGCGTAGCCAAATAACAATTTCATGTTTATTATTGGCTTGTGTTGGCATTTTGTCAATTTGGTGAGAGTGGTAGGGCGCGTTATCAATAAAAATTATTGATGGTTCTTCCAACGATAGAAGCATATTCTTGAACTACTCTTCATACACCTCCGCAATCATTTCCTCGTGGTAATCGCCAGATTTCTTTGAATTAAATGCGAGCATTGCATCTTGCATAAAACCTTTAGTTGTACCTTTTTTTTTTTTTTTTTTTTTTTTTTTTTCGTGCGGAAATCCCTTCGGATACCCCCCCGCGTGCCAGCGGGGGCGGTTATGTCGGGCTTGAACCGACTAAAACCGCACGCCGTCTCGGGTCTACAAACGCCGGGGTGTAAGGTTGCCCATAGAGCATATCCCTCGCACCCCGACTGACCCTAGTTAGTTAGTTGTACCTGCGTGGCAAATGATGAGGCGTTCGCCTTTACCAATAGGTACTGCGGAGGTGGAAGCAGCAGTGTCGTCAGTCCAAAACCGAGATACGGTGTGGTTAGCGTTGAACCATGTTTCATCCGTAAAGACAACATTTGTCCAAATTTGAATTTTTTTTGCCTCTTTTAAAAAGTCACATCGTGCCAAAGCAATATCAGTGCGTTCCATCAATATTTTTCTTTTATTTGACTTTTTAAATGAAAAGCCAATTATTTTCAAAACTTTGGCCAAAGGCGATTTTTCACCACGAAATAGACCATTTCTTTTCAAAGAAACAAAAGATTTCTTATAGTTGAAATTTCTTTTTTCAGATAGTCATATACATGACGGCGAATGGCGTCAGCGTCAAAATCGTCAACATTTGTAACAACACGAGGCCGGCGTTTACTTTTAGGTGTAGAAAGCTTGTTATTTTCTAAGCCGCTCTTGCCGTAGGCTTCGGTAGTAATTTTAGCCGCAACTCGGTTTCGCTTATATATAGTAGGATAAGATAAATTAGTATTAGTATAATATAACATGTTAAGTTATAAAATAATTATTATATTTTTCAGACCTTTCTTCTTTAAATTGTTGTTCCCATCGGTAAACATTTCATACAAAAATTCAATCGCACGTTGTGGATATCCCTACTGGATTTGTGGTTTCAAACCCCTGTACCACGAGATTTATTTATCGAACGATAGGTTAAGAGTTATGGAAATGATTATTTAAAATCAATAAGTAATTTATAAAAATACACTGACCTATGATATGGAATACCATCTTTGGCAAGATTTGATGTTCTTGAACACTTGTTACACGTTATTACTGCACAAACAGCCATTTTCTAATATTCACGCGAGCTCAGATAAGCGATACACGGACGATGCGCGGACGTGTCGACTGTGGGGATGATCGCACGAACTAGTTTTTAGGGTTCCGTTGCCAAATGGCAAAAAACGGAACCCTTATAGAATCGTCATGTCTGTCTGTCTGTCCGTCCGTATGTCACAGCCACTTTTTTCCTAAACTATAAGATCTATGCTGTTGAAACTTGGTAAGTAGATGTATTCTGTGAACCGCATTAAGATTTTCATACAAAAATAGAAAAAAACAATAAATTTTGGGGGTCCCCATACTTAGAATTGAAACTCAAAAATGTTTTTTTCATCATACCTTTTTATACATGTGTGGTATCTATGGATAGGTCTTCAAAAATGATATTGAGGTTTCTAATATAATTTTTTTCTAAACTGAATAGTTTGCGCGAGAGACACTTCCAAAGTGATAAAATCTGTGTCCCCCCCTGTAACTTCTAAAATAAGAGAATGATAAAACTAAAAAATATATATGATGTACATTACCATGTAAATTTCCAACGATAATTGGTTTGAACGAGATCTAGTAAGTAGTTTTTTTTTAATACGCCATAAATCGTAAACTGCAATTTACCTTTCATTCAATCAACTCAAATATAAAAATTAAAAAAAAAATTGTTACCTGCTGCTACGGAACCCTTAATGGGCGAGTCCGACTCGCACTTGGCCGCTTTTTATAAACTGATATCTGCTATGAGTGCAGTTCCTAGGCAAGAGGGGAACGCGCGCGAATGGCATCTTCATTTCTCAATACTCAAAGACACTTGACCTACGTTTTGGCGCCAAAACTTAGATTTTACTAATTGTGATTTTTGAGGAATCAGCTTTAAATTTTTTTGATCGGTGATTATTCCTCCGTGGTACTTCATAATAGAAAACAAATTTGAAAGTTATTTATTACCGGTTATTTTATTCCTGAGACAAGAACAAACTGAACATACGTTCATTCATTCATTTTTAGAGGAAGGATCCTTCCTTCTGACGCATAATGACCAAAATGGTTAGGATTTTTTTCGCATATTGACGCATTTGTAAAATGACATATTCGCATTAGAACCAATTCGCAAATTGACACATCTGCATTTAGACCAATTTGAAAAACGACCAATATAAATAATAACGCACAATGACGCATTCGTAAAACAACACTGTCTGTCTGTAGTAGTTGGGCACAGATATCTTATATAGATACTATAGTCGCGACTATATATATGTGTATTTATGGTATTGGTGTGCTTGTATTTAAACCTATGATGTAAATTCATCAAACTACTGGCCACTTGAAAGTTTATCTATCAAAACTGAGCTACAGACAATAGTATGACAGACAATAGTTTTATCGTTTTCCTTGGGGAAAATAGTATATTATTATTGTAATAGTAATTAAAATGCAATTTACATTAAATCAAAAAGGATTTCCATCTTTCCTGTGGAATGGTTTTCGTTTTAATAAAAATACCAGAACAAATTTTAATACTACCACTATATGGAGATGTGTGAAACGACAAATTTATTCAGCATCCATAACATTAGATAGTGAACAAAATATAATCCGATCGAGTGTTCATTCGTGTGTACCGGATCATAAAAAGAACAAAGTATTTCAACTGCGTGCAGAATGCAAGAAGAAGGTTTGTGAGGACTTAAGTTCAACAGTACAAACTATAGTTGAAAACACGTTTGAGTCCCTTATAGAGTCTGCAGAATCAGCTGAATATGTTCACTACATTCCCTGTACCAAAGAAATTCAGGATTCTTTGTACAGAGCTCGAAAAAAATTTCTAAACACTGACAGCTTAAAGTTTACAAAATTAGAAGATGTCTCAATTCCCGAGGTCCTTGGTAAAAACTTTATGATTTCTGAAGATGGTGATTCTAGCAAAATATTAATATTTTGTTCCAAAAATTCAAGAAACTATATTAAAAATACAAAATTAGACTACTTCGGCGACGGCACTTTCAAGTGTGTCCCTTCGCCATTTTTTCAACTTTATACGGTCCACGTTGATTTGGGATCGACACCTACATCAACAAACGTTGTCCGGGTGATCTTTGGCCTTTTACCAGATAAAACTGAAGATACATATTTACGCTTTTTTAATTTGTTGAGGGATGTATTACATGTCAAGGTGAAATCTTTTAAATGCGACTTCGAAGTAGCAGCAATTAATGCAGTCTATAAAATATTTCCAAATTGCCAAATATCTGGGTGCCAGTATCATTTTTCAAGAGCAATATGGAAATAAGCCAAAGAGATTAAATTAAGCAAATTTAGATCAGGACGTAAAATAGTAAGATTGGTCAGCTATATACCTCTATTGGCCGCTGATCGCATCTCGGAAGCATGGGATACAATTTTGACTTTAGCCCTAGATAATGAAGAAATGATGTTATTCAAGAAGTACTTTGAACGACAATGGCTTACAGTAATTTCCCCGACGTTATTAAGCTGTAACAAATTACTACATCGTACCAATAATTGTCTTGAAGGGTGGCACCACAGATTGAATGCTAAAATGGGATTACACCCAAGTTTGTATAGATTTATTTTTAAACTGAAAAAAGAATCACAGTTTTATGATCATCAAATAACAAAATCGTTATTTTGTGTGCCCAAAAAGAATCGCAGAAAGATTGACATTGATTTCGATATAAAACTATCTATATTATATATATCTATCTATATTATTATAGAAAAATCCTGAGAAAAA
The DNA here is from genome assembly GCA_946251805.1 of Cybosia mesomella. Lineage (NCBI taxonomy): Eukaryota > Metazoa > Arthropoda > Insecta > Lepidoptera > Erebidae > Cybosia > Cybosia mesomella. The sequence continues at coordinate 17,052,125 of OX276390.1, read as the reverse complement.
ATAAAGGAAAGGAAGAAAGGGATCTGGCAGATATTATAAATATTTTTAAATCGGCCGAACCAGATATAGTACCTGTTTTTGTAGCAAGACAGCTGGAAAAATTACCACCTATTCTCTTTGACCACTTTTAATCTTAAAAAACGAGATCATTAATATTAAGTCTACGTATGCTACCGTGGAAGGACTTAATGAATTGAAAAACGATGTGGTGCGAATGGGGCATGATTCTTTGCCGCCGTCCTCGGCATTCAAAATAAATGTAATACGAGGTGGGTGGAGGGATAGTGGCCCAATGGGTCTATCGCATGATTCAGCAATAAAAGAGGCGAATATAGATAGCATTAGTGACTCATTGAACTGCGGATTGCCGTTATCACAATATAGGCAAATGAGGGTAGATGACAAAAATCACCATAACGGATTAACCGAGCAACCAGAGTCTGTTGAACAAGCCCAGAGCGGAGCGCGTATCGGCTGCGGGGTGGGGAGCCCCGGCTCCCCGGTGAGTAAAGAGATAGCAGTGCCAACCGGTTCTACGCAAAGCGCGTCGATGACAACAGAAATGCCTGCTACGATAACACATGAAAGTAATACTAATGAGCGTTGGCAAACTGTGAACCGTAGGAAGCCAAGAAAATACAGATTTATTGGGAAATCAGGTGTGGCACGTGATTTAGAATGTAGTTTTGCCACCGAAAGTGATATAGTAAAACATATTTACAATAAGACGCAGGAATCAGTCACTTTAGAGAAAATTATTATGAAATTGGATAGAGGGCACAAGGCATATAAATTTTTCATCTCTGAAGCTAATTTATATAAATATTTAGATGAGACATTATGGCCCTCAGGCGTGATATTCAGAAGATTTGTTCATTTTAGGCACAGAAAGTTTGATGTAAATAACGATAACGGCTCAAAGCGGATGAACAATGAATAGTTGTCAATTTGCAACCTTCAATTGTAAGAATATAAAACCCTCCGTGGAAGAAGTCCGACGACTATGCCGTACGTGTGAGGTGGTGTGCCTGCAGGAGACCTGGCTACTTCCGCATGATATACCATATATAGGCGCTATCGATAGTGATTTTGGATATACGGCGACAAGTGCCATGGATACTGGTGTGGGCATCCGACGAGGTCGACCCTATGGCGGAGTGGCGTTGTTGTGGCGATATGATGCTTTCCAGCGAGTGTCGGTAGTGCAATGTAATAATGATCGCATTTGTGCCATTAAAGTTGAGATGTGCGACAGGCCTATGCTCATAATTAGTGTGTATTTACCAACAAATTCGGCCGATAATCTAACTGACTTTATAGATTGTTTAAGCGCAGTGAGCACTATTATTGATGAGCAAGGAATTGAATCTGTGTTTATACTGGGCGATTTTAATGCTGACCCGGGTGAGTTGTTTTATAAAGAACTTATAAATATGTGTAAAGATCAACAATGGTCATGTATAGATACCGAAATACTAGGACTAGACTCCGGAACCTTACTTTTACTAGTGAAGCGCACGGCACGACTAGCTGGCTGGATCATTGTATCGCGACTCACTCGGCTAAGCGTGTAGTCATGGATGTAAGGGTGACGCATGGCGCTTGTTGGTCTGATCACTGTCCTCTCATAGTGAAATGCAATCTAAAATTACTTACCCCAAAGGTAACATCTCTAAGTGTTGACATAAATAGGGATGTAATATGGGGCGTACGAAATGATGAGCAGATAGAGATTTATGCCAGCGAATGCCATCAAAGGTTAAAGTTAATTAATTTTCCTTCGGAATGTATTCAATGTGCTGATTGTTTCTGTGATAACCATGACCATAGGCGTATTCTGGATGGGTTATATTCTGACATTGTGACTGCCTTACGGGAGGCGGCTGTGGTGAGTCGAGGAAGCGTGCGGGTGAGGGGGAGTGGCCCGCGCATAGTGGGTTGGAATAAGCACGTTGGCGAGGCGCACAGGAGGGCTAGAGAGGGGTTCAGAGAGTGGGTGATATGTGGGAGGCCAAAGTCAGGTACCGTTTACCTGCAAATGTGTGAGACTAGAAGAGTATTCAAATCTCGATTAAAATGGTGCCAAGACCATCAAGAGCAACTAAAAATGGACGCTCTGGTGGAAAAGCACTCCAAAGGGAACTTTAGTGGTTTTTGGAAGGAAACCAACAAAATGAATGTGCGAGCTGGCCTTCCGGTGAGCATCGATGATGTTAGTGATCCTAAGGGAATTGCTAACATGTTTAAGACCCATTTCCTGGTGAAGTCTCCGTTGGGGCCGGCGACGGAGATGTTGGAGACTGAAAGTAGCGGGCAAGCTGTAGGGACTTCGTTTCTTGCAAAGGATGTGGCCAGAGCCATTAAACAATTATCTAGTGGCAAGTCAGCGGGTCACGACGGACTCAGTGTTGAACACCTCCGTCATGCGGGTCCAGATATCTGTAGAGTGTTAGCTCTGTTTATTTATTTATTTATTTATTTATTGGGACATAAAACAGTTACACGTTAGGTACATTGCTAGTATAAAATTAGAGTAAGTTATAACTATTGCGGTAACGTATAACCCACAGCAATATCCGCGACATAATATATGATAACTAACAGTTATGTTAAAAAATCGTGCGCACTTCATGTTGAAGTTGTATTATACATGTTTAGGTAAAAAGACAAACAAAATAGTGAAATAGCAAAAAAAAAAATCCCTAAGACAGAGATTTTAACATTTGAATTGCTGCAATTTTGAATTTATAGTGTGACTGTGCAAAAATATCAATATCGGCGAGGTATTCGTTGTACGTTTCTACGATATGGCGGAGAGGAGCCCGCACACCGGCATTCGTTCTGCAAATGGCAGTGTAGAACAACCGGGGTACGCGCACCTCGCGCTGCAATACAGTTCTAGGCACCACATAACACAACTGATTAGTTATGCCGCTACAATCAAACCTATTATTGCATAAGCCGTGCAACATCATACACATGAGCAGTTTGCGTCTACTCTACTCGCTGTGCGTGGGCCATTCCTACTTACCTGACGATTTTATGAGAACGGTGGTAGTGCCTGTAGTGAAAAATAAAACTGGCAATCTAGCAGATAAAAGTAATTACAGGCCTATTTCACTTGCTACTATTGTTGCTAAAGTGTTTGACGGTGTGCTTAACGCACAGTTGAACAATTACGTGACACTTCACGATAATCAGTTTGGGTTCCGCCCTCGACTGTCTACTGAAAGCGCGATTTTGTGTCTTAAGCATACTGTTAAATACTACACAGATCGCAAGACGCCCGTATATGCGTGCTTCCTTGACTTATCCAGGGCCTTCGATCTGGTGTCATATGATCTACTGTGGCGAAGGCTGAGAGGTATAAACCTACCAAATGAACTGGTTTTTATGTTTCAGTATTGGTACACAAATCAATGCAATAATGTCAGATGGGCGGGGGTCCTATCAGATTCATATAAGCTTGAATGTGGTGTTAGGCAGGGTGGATTGACGTCCCCAACCCTGTTCAACTTATATATTAATGAGCTGATAGTCGCGCTCAGTAACCAACATGTGGGCAGTCATATTGATGGAGTCTGTGTTAACAATCTGAGTTACGCAGACGACATGGTGTTGCTGAGCGCGTCAATCTGTGGTATACGAAAATTGTTGAAGACCTGTGAGGAATACGCAGGTGGTCTCGGGTTAAAATATAATGTAAAGAAGAGTCAATGTATGGTCTTTAAGGCCGGTACCAAATGTCCACAGAATGTACCACCGGTTCGGCTCTATGGTGAGGTCTTAGATACTGTTGAACAGTTTAAGTACCTGGGACATGTGGTCACCGCTGACCTTGGGGATGATGCTGACATTGAGCGTGAGCGGAGAGCGCTGTCGATACGAGCGAACATGATAGCTCGCAGGTTTGCACGTTGCTCGGTAGAAGTTAAGATTACGCTATTTAGAGCGTACTGTACGCCCCTCTACACGTGCGCCCTATGGGCTGATTATGCAAAAAAAAGCTACAGCGCTCTCCGCGTCCTGTACAATAATGCTTTTAGAATGTTGTTGGGGCTGCCCCGATTCTGCAGTGCATCTGGCATGTTTACGGACGCTCGTGTGGACTGTTTTCACGCTACTATACGCCAGCGGTGCATGTCGCTGGTACGCAGGGTGCGGGCCAGCTCTAACGACGTTCTGGCCATGGTGGCAGATCGCCTGGCATGTCCCTATGTTCGACATTGCTGCGATAGACATGTTGCCGTCCCAATGCCGAAGAGAAGGTACTAGGTAAAGTGATTGGATTCGATTTTGTTTTATTATTGATGGTATGTGATCTCATTTGATTTTATTTATTTTATGTGATTTTATGTGATTTTATTTGATTATATTGGATTTTATTGGATTTTATTAGGTTTTATTGGATTTTATTTGATTTTATTTTATTGTACTTTATTCAATTTTTTTTTTTAAGAATTTAAATGTCATTTTAGTTTATACTAATAATATGAGTAATAACATAACATTTACAACGAAATACTAACTAGATTGGCAGAAATCATTATATCCAAGTTGTAACTTGTACCTACTAATATCTACTAACATAGACGTAAGAAAAAATTGTTACTAACCCTAATGATATGAGTCCTCGATACTCGAAATAAAGATTATTATTATTATTATTATTATTGCGTCGACTGGAAAAAAAACAAATAAGTTGTATACAATTTTTGAGAAAAATAATTTATATTCGTCTAAAATTCATTTAACTAGCTTTTATAGGGTCGGGGAGGCATTCATGGGGTCGCCCCCCTATACATGTTACTTCAAAGCTTTATTTTCACTGTACCTATCTAAGATGATAAATATTTTGTTTAAGTCCTTGTATGGCTGTTAATTTTCACTATAAAAGAGTAAGTAAATGTTTTGTTTAAAGGAATAATTTTAATTGTTTTTGCCTTTTCCTTTCTACCTGTGAATTACTCTTAGAGATGGCATTATGCGTATTGTACATATTGCGTATTTAAAATTAGTCAATACGTGTGTTGGTCACTATGCGTATATGGCGTTATGCGTATTGTACATTTTGCGTATATGTCAAAATGCGTATTTATGATTAGTCAATACGCGTGTTGGTCATTATGCGTCAAAAGGGGATCCTTCATGCCATTCAATTCAATACACTACTATTAAGTAGGTACGCGGGATGGAAGATTTACACATACCTACACACTAAAGTAAGATTATTAATTCGTCAGTAAAATGACAAGCGCAACTGTCACTGATACAAAAAAGGGTGACCCGCTACAATAGTGATGTTCGGCAATTAATAGACTTAGATATTTGGTCATGCTTTATTTTATTAGGTATCAAAGCGTTTTTTATTGTAAATATTTAATTTTCACAAATTACTTATAATAATTTCTACTATATTCACGGGCAGTCGAAACGATACTGACTTTTTAACTAACAAACTACAAACAACTCATAAACGTACCTAATTTATGTTCTACCCTCTCACATTACAATTATAAACACTTATTGGATCTCAGCCATCAAATGACTGCCGCCGTCTTTGTCGGTATATCAAAATTTTATATAATAAACAAAAGGGATGTGAGTTATTTTCATACATAGTTTCATTTAACTACTAATATTAATCAAAGTCACAAAGTTTCAATACATTAAGTCAAATGGTTTATCAATTATTTAATATTTAAATCCAAATTGCAGTCAAATGACTGCTCCCGTCTTTATAGTAGTTAGTAAAACAATACAAGTAATTTATTACGTTTTTATTTATTACGGTTGCTATTGATTCCGACTCCGATTCTGAATCGGTATATTCAGAATCGTAATCGGCATCAGTTACATTTATAATGAATGAATCCACACATTCATCTATGATGTGGTCAAGTTGACACATTTTGTCTTCAACTTTTATGGTATGGTTGATGCACTGTCTTCAATTTTCAGGTGTCACTTCCTTCAGGCCTTCTTCAAATAATTTTTTTACGTCTTTTATTTTAAAAGTTTTATTGTTCCTGGCGACGTACCCCTTTGCTTGAGCCCAAACTAACTCTATTGGGTTGAGTTCACAGTGATAAGGGGGCAGACGCAGGATAGTGAAACCGTATTCAGCGGCCAACTCTTCCACAGCATAGCGTTCGTAATTAGATTTTTGTAATTTTACTATTTTATTATTGAGCCTTTATCATTGTAGGTTATATTATATTATTATATATTATATTGAATTTGTTTTTCATCCAACCACTGAGTAATATCAGCCTTCCGCCAGTTTGAAATGGGGATACGCTCGACTTTCTTGAATGGTACGGTGCGTTATCTAATACCAGCACCGCATTTAGCTTTAAATTTGGCAAAATGCTTTTAAGCCATTCCTCAAAACACTCAGAGTTCATTTCTTCATGATAGTCCATACTATTTTTCTTCGATTCAAAAATAAGTAAACCGGCTTCTACAAAACCTTCATCACTGCCTATATGTGAAATTATTAGGCGTCGACCTTTGCCGGTTGGGCCCTTTAGGCCTGTAGTTAAACCTTAAACAAACCAAACAAAAGTCAACAAAAGAATAACAAGTTAACAAGTAAGAAATAAACAAGAAATTGCAGGGGACACTAAACACTTCTGACACCGTCGGAATTTGGGAGCAGAATGAAAAACAAAATGGCGTCCATAGCGTGACAGGTGATATGATGTCCATAGTGCTTCTAATAACCAAAAACAAATAATATAACAGTATTTTATGTAATATTTAATTACTTACCGTGTGTCTTCTGTTTAATTACCGTAAATTACATATTTTTTATTTATATAAAGGCAATTTGATATTGAATAAAAAAAAAGGAAAGTCGACTAACTTTTATTTATAAAAACTCGATTCTACCACAGCATTATTTATTTGGGACAAAAAACCTGCAACACTGGAAATGTCATTTTACTGACTGGAATTAATAATCTACTTTAGTATGCGATATGTCAAAGTAACATCTAACGATAACACTTTAAAACAGTGTTGTTATTGATACGGCAATTGCCGTAATATACGGTAATCCACGTTTTATTTTCACAAAATACGGTATACGGCAGGCCTTTCAATGCCGTATCAAAAAATACGGCAAATGGCAGTAAGTGAAACGAAACGTTTTTTAACCAGCGCGCAGCGCAGCGAAACGTATGGAACGAAACGTTTTTAAACGTGCCACTTACAGCCGATGGCCGGGGAAATCCCGACTCGCAACTAAGTTCATATCGTCGTATAGTGCCATCTCCTTTGCTTTAGTTAAAAATAAAAGAGACAACGTATTGAACTAAAGTAGGAATTGGGTTTATCTTTGAATCTATGAGTCGAATTGCTGAATAGCTCAAACATAATACTCGAGCTCATTCGTTTGTTACGGTTTTGAGATAAATAATTCATTAATTACTTAGTGTTTATTTGTGATTTAAATTAATAACATGAGTGATTGTGACTCTGAAGGACCTTCTTCGCCAAAAAAGACTAAAAAGGGTAAACACATAAAACAAAAATATCGACAACAGTGGGAGAGTGACGATGTTTTCAAAGACTGGATTGCTCCTGTTGAAGATGATCTGTATAAGGCAAAGTGCACCGTATGCGACGTTAATTTACCGTGTGAAATTTCAGCTTTGCGACGACATGTGACCAATAACCAACATAAAAAAAGACACTTGCTTCATCTTCTACAAAATCTCTTAGTGCTTATTTTAAACCGCGTGAAAAGGACACAAACACCCTTGTTGTGGAAGCCGAAATAAAACTCGTTGCATTTGTGGCCGAGCATAACATTTCTTTCTTGGCAATGGATCATTTATCAGAGGTCCTAAAATCATGTTTCCCAGACTCTAAAATAGCAGCTGATTTGGCGATAAAAAGAGGCAAATGTACAGCAACTGTAAAAAATGTCATAGGAGAAAGCCAGAAAGAATACCTAGAAAATATTTTAAAACACCAAAAATTTAGCGTACTTGCCGACGAATCCACGGACATTTCCACAACTAAGACAATATGCATCCTTGTCAGATATTACGACAAAGATTGCAAAAAAATTATTGCTTGCTTATGGCAATTGGAAACTTTGCACAACAAAAAAACATCTGAAGGGGCGTCATCTTCACGAGGATGTACAGCTGAAGCGCTTTATACAACAATCATAGAAACATTTACTCAACGTGGTGTGCCATTAGATAATATAATCGGCTTTGCATCGGATGGCTGCAATGTCATGATGGGTCCTCACAACTCAGTTGCCAGTCGTTTACGTGCCGAATTGCCAGGAATACAAATATTTAAGTGAATATGTCACTCTATGCATTTATGCGCCAATGAAGCTTGTAAAAAACTTCCAAGGCGTTGTGAGGATTTAGCAAGAAACGTGTACGCATTTTTCAAACATAGTGCCCAGAGACAATCGGAATACATTGAATTTCAAGAATTTATGAATACAAAAATCCATAAATTACTACACCCGTCGCAAACCAGATGGCTATCACTGTTATCTGTAATAAATAGGCTGATAGAGCAATGGGATAGCCTGAAATTATTTTTTAGCCACCAGTGGCTAGAAGAACGCACCGTCGCTGCTGAGCTAATCCATCGTGAGTTAAACGACGACTTTGTAAAACTCTATATCCTATTTTTACAATGGATGTACGGAAATGGACTTGTTTTATGGAGAATAAAACTCCGAGGTGTTCATAAGACTTGTAATCAGTGCAAAAGCTCAAAAGTCATTGACAATTTTCTAAACTTACACTATAATTAATTAAAACTACCTACTCGAAGCAGCGCCAGATATGATGATGCATACATCGCGGTTCCTCTCATTGCGGGTGTAAATGGTACAGGCGCTTTAACGATTTAACATGCCCCCGGGCGTTGAAATAAGTCACAACGGTTTCAACCAGACTCCGACGATACAGGCAATGGACAGATTCTGTTGAATGCTCGCCGAACTACTCCAGAAGATGTCCTTATGTCAGCAACACGAGCTATACCGTCTGTTCCAGGGTGAACAGCCACAATTCGTCCCATCTTCCAATTTAGAGGAGGAAGATTATCCTCCTTAATCACTACTAAGGAGTTAAGCTTCAGAGCATCCCTTCCTGAACGCCATGTGGTCCGCACCTGTAATTCTGCGACGTATTCTTTGCTCCATCTACTCCAGAAATGTTGCCGGAGTTGTTCGATCCGTTGGAACCGAGACAAATGGTGAGTAGAATTATCTCGGTAATCAGGTTGCGGTAAGCAAGTAACGGGGCGTCCAATGAGGAAGTGACCTGGCGTAAGGGGGGTGTAGTCTGCTGGATCCGAAGATAACGGCGTCAGTGGTCGAGAGTTTAATATGGCTTCAATTTTAGTTAGCGTGGTGTAAAGCTCTTCAAACGTCATGTGACAATTTCCCAACACTCTTTGAAGGTGATACTTTGTTGACTTTACACCGGCTTCCCAGAGACCACCAAAATGCGGAGTGTACGCGGGCATGAAATGAAATCGAATGCCATCGTTCGCTGCACTTTCACCCAAGGACAAGCTATTCGATTTTAAAAACTTATTAAGATCGTTACACGCACCGACAAATGAGGTACCGTTATCCGAAAAAATATCAACGGGTTTGCCTCTTCGAGATATAAATCGATACAAAGCTAGTAAATAATTATTGCTTGTTAAGTCACCAACAAGCTCTAAATGGATGGCCTTGGTTGTAAAACAAATGAAAATTGCGACATACACCTTTACCAGCCTGCATCCACGACCCTGACGGCTGACACTCATAATAGGGCCGGCGTAATCAACGCCCGTGCTCTCAAACGGATAACCGGGACGAAGGCGCTCACGAGGTAAGTTGCCCATCATAGGGGCTACCACCTTACCCTTCATACGATGGCATCTAACACATTTATGAAAGCAAGCCTTCGCCAAATTGCGACCTCCTATTGGCCAGTATGTTTCCCTAATGGAAGCTAATAGGGACTGTGGGCCAGCGTGCATTAACTTTATGTGCTCAAAGTTAAACAGTAGTTTTGTGAAATGATGTGTGGACTGTAATACAATAGGATGCTTTTTACCATATGCAAAACACGAATTATCGAGACGTCCTCCCACTCTCATTAATTTCCTTTGGTCTAAATATACATTTAACTTGAGAAGGGCACTCTTTTTTGGTAAACTGCAATTATTTAAAAGTAAATTATATTCAGGAAAAGATTCTGATTGACTTTCAATAATGACAACATCTAGTGCATTTTGTAAATCATCCTGAGACAAATAATTAGTTGTAGGATAGTTTTTCCTACTTGAATTAATAAATCTTAAAACATAAGCTACACAACGTATAAGCCGTGAGTAATTAGAAAAACGAGTAAAGTCTATCAATGCCCCGCTCTCGGAGTCATTAATGACAGCACTTAAAACTAAATTGGGTCGAATCTCTGGTAGCTTTTCCAGGCCTGAACACTGAACTTGAGAAGGCCACTGAGATGGGTCGAGTCTTAGAAATTCTGGTCCAGACCACCACAGATCTAAACACCTCAGAACACTAATATCCACGCCTCGAGATATTAGGTCTGCTGGGTTTTTATCCGTTGGAACGTGTCTCCAGGTGCAGTTCCCTGCCATATCCAAAACTTCAGCAACACGGTTGCGTACGAAAGGTTGAAGTTTGGTAGGCATCATCTGTAACCAACCCAGCACAATGGTCGAATCAGTCCAACAATAGACTCGACTAACCTTCAATCGCAGTGAGCTAGTCACCTTTCCATGAAGACGTGAACCAATAACCGCACCACACAATTCAAGTCGCGGTATAGTCGTGGGCTTTATTGGGGCAACTCGACTCTTGGCCATCAATAAACGGACCATACAGCTACCGTCATCATTGAAACTGCGAATGTAAACGCAAGCACCGTATGCGGTCTCCGACGCGTCTGTAAAAATATGGAGTTCCAACTCCCTATGTGCATTGCAAAGTACAACTCGCGGTATACGAAGAGAATTCAAAAGAGGCAAAGATTTAATAATAATATCCCACTGTTTACTTATCTCATCGGGGAGTGGCTGATCCCATGACAACTTATCTAACCACATTTTTTGCAATAATACCTTCATGGTAACTACAATAGGGCATAGTAAACCTAAGGGATCAAAAATGCGTGCAATTACCGATAATAAATCACGCTTTGTGTGACCAGTTGAAGATTTTGTAAAATTTAATGGAAATCCCAACTCATCAGAACTGGCATGCCAACCGAGGCCAAGCAGCTTATCAGGCTGGTCAGATCCAATTGAGGCAGTCAAGTTGTCTAAGGTAGGAACATCCGCTACCAATTGAGGGTCGTTAGACTTCCATTTTCTTAATGGCATACATGCTAACGCAAGTGCTTTCGTGACCTCAACTTGAATGAACTTAGCGGTTTCATAATCACTATCACCGGTGAGCAAATCGTCCACGTAAAAATCATGAATGATGACATCAGCGATTTTAGGGTGCTTACAGTCGAGTCCTACTTGCTTAAGACATCGCGTCGCAAGGAACGGAGCACTGGCGGTACCGTACGTGACGGTGTTCAATTCGTAAACATTGATAGATTCGTTAATGCTATCGCGCCACACGATCCTTTGCAAATACCGATCCGACGGGTGGACTACTATCTGTCTGTACATTTTCTCCACATCAGCAGACAAAACATACTTGTGGAATCTGAACCGTATAAGTATAGACAAGAGATCGTCCTGCACCGTTGGTCCTACCATCTGAAGGTCATTGGAAGATACTCCAGTCGACGTAGGGCTGCTCGCGTTAAAAACAACGCGCAGTTTAGTCGTGCTACTTGACTCTCGCAATATGCCGTGATGCGGGATAAAATAACCGGGATACAACTCACGTCCACTCACATTAGTCATGTGACCAAGCGACTGGTATTCTGACATAAATTCATAATACATTCTGCCGAAGTCATGCTTAACTTTTAATTTACGTTCTAAATAATGTAAACAATGTGTAGCCTTATTGTATGATTCCCCTAGAACCGAATGATTTTTCTTAAGTGGTAGACGAACACAAAACCGACCATCAGACAATCGTGTCGTATATTTAATGAAATGATCCTCACATAATTTTTCTTCTGGCATATAAGAATTTGAGGACAGCGTGTTTATCTCATCTAATTGCCAAAACTTTGTTAAATCAGATCTAAGTTTTTCCCACTCGCCATGATTGTCGACAGAATTGACAGAAATATTACATTTTAAATCATTCGAGAGTAATGATAAATAGGTTTGTGTGACTGGACCGGAAACTATCCATCCTAAACGGGTTTCACATAATACTGGTCTCCCAGCACCTAACTTTATTCTTTGAGATCCCAACAATTCCCAAAACAGATCAGCACCGATCAAAATATCAATCTCTGCAGGCTTATAAAAGTTGGGATCCGCTAAAGTAATATTCGAGGGTATCTCGAAATCAAAAATATTAATTTCACGGCACGGTACGTTACTTGTAATATATGGCAAAACAAAACAATTAAGATCGAAAACAACGTCATCTTGTAATGACGACATCTTAACTCGACATAATTTGCCTACGCGCGACGTGACATTGTTTATACCAAGTATAGATTTATTTACCTGGCTAGTTATTAAATTTAGTCGTGTGCATAATCTATCTGTTATAAATGATGAAGTGCTACCGCTGTCTAGAACAGCGCGAACAACATGTACACAGTTATTATGGTCGCGCAGTTTGATCAAGGCGGTGGACAACAACACATCTCGCTGCTTATGACCACGGAAAGACGCAATGTTAGCTGATAAAGCTACGTTAGATGTGGTACTAGTGGCACACGGAACAGATGTATGCAAGTTATTAGTCATATCAGGGGATGAATTATCAATATGTGTATTCGTAATGGTGCATTTATTATTATCTGTGTGAATAAGTGTGTGATGTCTACGTTTGCAGTGTTTACAACCTGGTTTTTTACACTTGTTAGCGTAGTGACCCGAATGAAAACAGTTGTAACATATTTTATAGCTAGGTAGCAATTTGAGACGCGCGTCAGTGTTTAATGCGAGAAACTGTTGACAATTATTTAATGTATGATCATTACTATTGCATTTGGGACATACTTTAGGAACTGAATGGATATTAGCACGACTAGAAGACTGCGTAGCCACCATAGACTTTAACTTAGGGCCTGATTTACTTACAGTATGTGGATAATTATGACGTGATGACTCTAAGGTTTCGATAAGATCAGCTCGACTACGAAGGAATTGTAGGAATACATCAAACGTAATCGGGCTGTCTTTGTCTAACCTGCCTTTGCATTCTTCCCACTCACGAAAGGTTTTGTGATCAAGCTTGGGAGTGATAATACAAATCAAAAGTGTATCCCACTGTTTGACAGGTTCCCCTAATGATGCTAAAGCTCGCAAGTCTTTATTTAATTTGTCAATTAGATTTTTCAATGCAATAGACGACTCCTTAAGAATAGGCTCAATGTTTAGTAATGCATTTACGTGATTAGTTACTAATAACCTTTTGTTGTCGAAACGATCACATAATAAACTCCATGCCACGGCGTAATTACTCGAAGAAAACTCAATACTTTTGATTACAACGGCAGCAGTTCCCTCAAGAGATGCTCTCAAGTAGTGGAATTTATTAATTACGTCAATTTCATCATTCGAATGAATTAGGCTAGTAAAGGTGTCACGAAATTCTAACCAATTATCATATGATCCGCTAAACGTTGGTAACTGAATGGTAGGTAATTTAACCGGTCTGTGCATGCTAGCACGAGTTCCTTTACAACTCTGCATCGATTTATTATCATTATTAACATTATTAAGAATGCTTTGCGCTCTGGACAAAGACTTATAATACATAGACTCGAAATCAGAACGTTCAGAGTATTGGAATTTTATATCCTCTACAATACATTCTAGGTGCAACTGTACCTCATCATATCGCTCGTACACAGACTCAAGTTTTCCCATGCGCAACTGCAATTCCGAAATATCGCAATTTGATATCTCTTTGTCCTCAAGCGAGTCCAGGTAGTTAACGAAGGCAGTCAAACGACCCTTGTAGCTACCTCGCTTTTTAATTAGATCTTTTTCTTCGGCCATACTGGGAAACGGGTGTCGTCAACCTAGAACTGATACAATAACAATTATCAACCAATGCTTATATGCTACGAGTACATATAACAGAACACTATAGTTATGAAAACTACCTACACTTGACCAAAGCTTACTGAATGTTACTGCGTTAACAATATTAATCTATTTACCCAATTATATATATAAGCTTTAAGGTATAAGCGCATTAGGGTATAAGCTTTAAATAAGGTACGTAGGACTCACACTGTACCTATACTACCACTTATATAATTTTACTAATTAATTCACACAATTTTATAAAAAGAACTAAGTACATATACCATTAAATACAAGTAAATACGTATATATTATCTTGATGAATACACTATTTTGATCAATCCTAAACTAATAACTGTATTGCTTTTAACAATGACTTGCAATATTAACATCGAACACTCCAATGTACCTACTGTGTCAAGATACCTAACTGTTAACAATCACTGTTAATTATGTAAATTAGTTGCAGTGTCATACAAAATTAGTTAAATAATGTAGCAAGTAAGCTAACTATACTGTATTAAGTATGATTTAAACTAAATTTTTGCTGATGAACAAATACTAATCACAATGTAAGTAGGTACCTGATGATTTTACTCTAACACTGTACATATGGTAAGGAATAAATATACTGACCTTTTGTTATAGATCTATTTTTATTTATGTTACCTGAGTGCTGGGTGAAGATATTAATAATTTTAAATAGGTAATTGCTTTACACCACGAACTGTCTTGCTTGAACTTAATCCTCGAAGTCACTTTGGCAAATCCTTAATTCCTTATATATCTTAATCCTTATCCTTATTTATTTTCGCTAATCTTGCAGCTATCCGGTTCGTTTGGACCATGTACGGAAATGGACTTGTTTTATGGAGAATAAAACTCCGAGGTGTTCATAAGACTTGTAATCAGTGCAAAAGCTCAAAAGTCATTGACAATTTTCTAAACTTACACTATAATTAATTAAAACTACCTACTCGAAGCAGCGCCAGATATGATGATGCATACATCGCGGTTCCTCTCATTGCGGGTGTAAATGGTACAGGCGCTTTAACGATTTAACAATGGATACTACCCAAATTTGTGAAGATGAACGAGTATTTCCAAGGAACAGATTCTAGACTGATAGAACTGGATGATAGTATGAAACTGCTTTACAAAGATCTATTGCAATATTACATGACTAGAGACTACGTTAATCAAACTGAAATATGCTCGATTGACCCAGAAAATACACGATTTTTCCTACCACAAATGTATTTGGGTGTTAAAATCATGCAAGAAGTTCAAAAAACTAATATCGTGCAGCAAAAAGTGCTTCTGGCTGAATTTTATACTCGTTGCCGCGACTTTCTTGTAACAGGCTGCAAGGAAATACGGAAGCGTTATGATTTTTCCAATGAAATACTTCCGCTCCTCAAATATCTGTCACCTGAAGAGGCTGTGCGCCACAGTAATAGAGAAAGTTTCCCGTCAATGTTCCCACTAACCCAGAAACTACCACGTATAGTCAAAATTGAAAATGACCTCCAAAAAATCGATGACGAGTGGAGACTTTTACCCGATGCCAACAAATTTTCGAACTTAGACATCGGCACCTGCAGTGCTATTCTCTAAGGACCACAGCCTTGCGCGCAGCGCTGCGCTCGTCGACGAGCTCGCAAAATGCTGCTTTGGATTTATATTTTATTTTATTTTAATTTTGATTTTAATTTATGATTTAGATTTAGATTTAGATTTAGATTTCATCATCAATCAAAAATCTAATCTAAATCTAAATCTAAATCTAAATCATAAATTAAAATCAAAATTAAAATAAAATAAAATATAAATCCAAAGCAGCATTTTGCGAGCTCGTCGACGAGCGCAGCGCTGCGCGCAAGGCTGTGGTCCTTAGAGAATAGCACTGCTGGAAAGCTCACGAATTTTGGGAAAAGATCCTTAGCACAACCGACTGCAAAACTCTAGCGATGCAGATTGTGAAAGGATATTCAGCCAAGTGAACAACATGAAGACCAAAATGCGAAATAAGTTAATGACATCGACTGTAAATAAAACTCTATTAGCAAGACAACTTATTCAAAATCAAGGGAACTGTACGAAGTTTAAGGTGTTGCGCGACATGTGTGACAAAATGAGAAGCAAGGACAAGTACACACCAGATAAACATGAATCTGAAGTTATAGAAACGATAAGAAACCTTTATGGAGAAGAAATAAATGAGGAGATGAGGAGATCCGATTCTCAGCACTCCATGGATTCACCGTGCGGTCGCCGGGTCCATAGCGTGGTACAGAGAGGAACACCATGACGGCGACTGGGACTTGCGACCCAGATGTAGGTTTAGGGTGGCCACCTTGTGATGCATCAGCGCTCACCTCCACCGTCAGTAGTGTTCCCCCCCCCTACCTATCCAAATTTGGTAAGATCCTAACAATGCCGCTTTTGATATACGTTTTAATAAAGAGCTTACTGAAGCTCTTGGCAATCCGAGGTCTTTAAGTAAGTTGTACAGGGATTTAGCTGGAATTCCCCTTGCTCCTACTTCTACGGCATAGAGTTTAACCACGTAGCCGTTTTTGGTTAACTCGTTAGTCAAATCAAAGTATTTGTTTGTCTTTATAGCGTGGTCTTTAGGTATATTAGTTTCCCACGGTACTGTGAGTTCTACAAGCACTGCACGCTTATGCGATCGTGAAAAAAGGAATATGTCGGGTCTGGATGATGAGGCACAGACATCCTCCGGTATCCTATAGTGCTTCTCATACGTGTCTACGAGTATTGTCCAGTCAACGGCAGCTATCAAAATTGAATAAGGCTTTTGAAGTGATTTCTTTGAGCAGCCTTCCTTTACAAACGCAATGTCATTTCTTTGGTTTGTGGTTAATCCTTTTTTCGCTCTAGCTACCGCCAAACTTACAGCCTCACGTATGATTTCTAATACCTTATCATGACGGCGCGAGTAATGACCCCGGTCTAATAGCGTTTTACAACCCACTAGTAGGTGCCTAGCCGTACCAGTTGCTTCACCACATGAGTTACATGTTTTATCTGTGGCTTTTCCCCATCTGACCAGATTGCTTTGGTCGGGGAGGGTCAACTGGAATGCATTCAGGTAAAATTTAAGTAAGGCCGGTGACCAGTCGTATATTATGGTACGCCATTTTAAGGCTATGGGAATACAAAATTCACCTAGCGTCAACCATTCGTTTTGCATTTCTAGGTTCATTGCGTGCACCTTATAGGTGTTGTTTTCGTCTGCTTGAAGAAAAGATTTTGTTATTTCTTTATCTGTTTGTCTCTGAATATTACCTAGACCTACTCTACCAGTCTGCGAGCCTATCATGAACCTTTTATGGAACTGGAGGCGTGATTCGAGCTCCGATGCATTTTTATCTTTTGGAAGGACTTTTACTATTTCGTCTTTAGATTCCGATAAGACGTGCATTTTAGTTACTCTTAGGTGTTTATAGAGTTCTGATGGCTTCTTAAGCGTCATTCCAAAATTATTCGCGGATCTATATAGTGCCGACGGGTCGGCCGACTGAGCTAGCCCTAGCCACGACTTCAGTGTCTTCGTGACACTCGCATCTAGTTTTTTGAGGAGGCTCTGGTTTATATCATATATAAGAAACGGCCAGTTAAGACGCGAGGTTAAATAATTGTCATAGATCCAAGCTTTTTTAACATTACTTATTGGTTGTTGGTCTACCTTTTTTAAATCGATAATGAAACTATCAATTAATTCGTCCAAAGCTGGAGTGCAACCTCTGTTGTCAATCTTTCTTCCGAGGAATTTAAAAGGCACGGTTTCAGATATAGTTGAAACGTTTTCCCCGCCTATACTAAGCCCTGGGTCATATGAAGTATACCTGGTACCCCGCCTACCCAGACATAGACAGTAGCATTTGCTAGGTTTTGCTCTCGTTCCATCTGTCCATGTACAGAAATCGTCTACTCTACGCAGTAGGTCCTGGCACTGCTTTGGGTTACGAGTCAGTATTGCCAAATCGTCCGCGAAAGCGAGGATAGACTCCGTATATTTACCGTTTAGCTTAAACCGATAGCCCCACTTCTTGTCGTGTGTGGAAATGTTGTCTATTAAAATATTTATTGCTATATTGAAAACTATAGGTGATAAACAGCAACCTTGGAACAAACCCACATTATAATTTAAAGGTTGCGTGTATCCATCTTTGGTATTAATCACAAACTTTAATTTACCATAATAAGAGGATATTATTTCCCAAATGATGGACGGAAAGTGATACCATTTTAATGCAAACAACGTAAGCTCGTGTTGTACTGAGCCAAAAGCGTTTTCTAGGTCTATCCAACAAACTGTTATTTGCTTTTCATTTGATCTGGCATCTTTTAAACTTTCCGCCATTAAAGAATTTTGTTCCAGACATCCTGAAATTCCGGGTAGGAACCCTTTTTGGTGGTTTGGTCTGAAATAGTTATTATTGATCATGAAATTTGTCATTTTAAATTGAAGCCATGAGAAGAAAATTTTAGAAATTGTATTGGTTAATGCTATTGGTCTAGCGTCTTTTGGACTAGTTACTATTTCTTTCTTTGGAATGAGCACAAAATTAGAATAGAATAGAATAGAATAGAATATGCTTTATTGTACACCAGTAATACGTAGATAATAATATAACTAATGAAGTACAATGGGCGGTCTTATCGCGGACTGCGATCTCTTACAGACAACCTTCTGATGGACTGGTAGTTTTGGAGTAACAGGCAACATGTGGTGTACTTACAATTTAAATACTTACATCATACCTCATAATATATAAACTCTATTCATATAATGTACATACAATATATAAATCATATTAGTACTTATCTAAAAAGTCTATACATACAAATGTGAGGACGTTAAATATTGACTTACCTACTTCAATGAATACACATTCATATACATATATATACATATACGTATATATATACATATACGCACAAATTAAAAACCACAACATATGAACATAGTTATCTTCAACATCATGAATGTTACAGTGACAAGTAGCGCTCCTTCACCAGTGTTTTAAATGTCTGAAGAGTTTGTGCACGTCTTATTGTTTCTGGCAGCGCGTTCCACAGGCGCACTGCTTCGATGGTAAAAGATTTATCAAAGAACCTTGTGGAATGTCTAGGCATACACAATTTCAAATTTTCCGATGATCTCAAGTACCTCGTGTGCGTGTCATGCAAATATGAAAAACGTTTTTTGAGATAGTTAGGGGAAGAAGGATTGAAGAGGGTGTTATATAAAAGAGAAAGAATGTGAGTATCCCGTCGGCGGCGGATAGGCAGCCACCTGAGCCTAGTACGAAACTCAGAGACATGATCAAACTTGCGTAACCCAAATATAAACCTAATGCAAATGTTTTGGAGTCGGTCAAGTTTGTCAAGCTGATCCTCATTAAGGTCAAGGTAACTGACATCGGCATAGTCCAAGATAGGGAGAAGAATAGATTGCACCAGCACAGTTTTAGTGTCAGTAGGGAGAAAATTACGCAACCTCCTTAAATACCCCGCAGATGCAAAGATTTTTCTGCTTACGTTTTGTAGCTGGGCGTTCCATGAGAGAGTTTGGTCAAAGTAAATGCCCAAGTTTTTCACTTTATCGCTGATAGGTATTGTTACTCCGTTGAAACAAACTTGAGGAAGTGTTGCCCAGTTGACTCTCGAAATGTAGTAAGAACTACCAATTACTATCGCTTGCGTCTTAGTGGGGTTGATCTGAAGACCGTACACTCCTGTCCATGCACATATGCTATCTAAGTCTTTATTTATTGTCAGAATACCCTGCGACAGATTGTCAGAAGGTATCCGACAATAAATTTGTAAGTCATCCGCATAAAGATGGTAGGAAGAAATGAGATCATTGGAGATAGTGTTTATAAATATTGAAAAGAGCAACGGGGAAAGAACGCCACCCTGTGGTACACCGGCAGAAGTGGTACACCATGATGAGAATACATTGTCAAGTTTTATTCGCTGCCGGCGACCAAACAGGTAACCACGAAACCAGTCAATTGCCGTTGGAGATATGTTAAGAGAGCCCAATATAGCAAGTAAAATATCAAAATCTACAGTGTTGAATGCATTGCTGAAATCCAGTAGACATAGAACTGTAAGATTGCCATCTTCCATGCCAGATCTTATATCGTCCGCAATATTAATGAGAGCTGTCGTGGTGCTGTGACCAGGACGGAAGCCAGACTGATAGGGATTTAACAAGTTATTACGACAGAGGAATGCGTTGAGTTGATTATGGATTAGGCGTTCGAGGACTTTTGAAAGGAAAGGTAGTATAGAAATAGGACGGTAATCTACGAACGATGAAGGTTTAGGCTTCTTAGGTAAGGGAGTGATTTGAGCTTCTTTCCATGCTGATGGAAACGTACCATTTATGATGGAGCTATTAAGGATATGACAGATTACTGGTAAAAGCTCGTCAAGAATAGGAAGTATCATATTGCGGCTGATACAGTCATTTCCAACAGCATTGGAAGTGATAGATTGAATACTCTTCTTAACATCACAAGCGGCAAATTGATCGAAGAAAAATGGAGAATAATCAGGAGTTGGTAACGATGAAAGATAATTTAAAGTATTCGTTTTTGTTGTCCTATTAAAGTTGGACGAAGAAGAGAAATGCCGATTAAGTGAATTTAAATCTAGATCTTTAGAATTAAACTCTTGGCGTTGCTTACCAACTCCTAGTGATCTTAGAAACTTCCAGACTTTTGCTGGATCTCCATTTTGTACGGAGCTATGGATATGTTGGCGTTGAGCATTCCTACACATCTTGTTGCATTGATTCCTTATTGCTACATATTTATCTTTGTTTAATTCCGTTGGTTTTGTTTTGTATCTGGACTTTGCTGCGGCCTTTCTTTTCATAACGGCTTTGATTTCGTCCGTCAACCATGGTGATGGCATGTGTCTGACTTTAATAGCGCGAATAGGCGCATGCACATCGTAAAGCTGGATCAACTTAGAATTAAAAATGTCCACTTGCTCATCAACTGTATTGGCAGTGTAAAGGAGTGCCCAGTCCACAGCTCTAGCATCGTCACGAAGACGATCGAGATCCATGGCACCAAAACTACGGTCCTTGGCCTTGCCTTAGGAGGACGAATTTTATACGAAAGGAAAAGGAGATCGTGGTAAGAAAAGTTATCCGCTGAAAATTGGCCATGCTTAACTACACGTTCCTGTGACGAAACGAAGATAAGGTCGAGAAGAGATGGGATACAACCCGGAAATGATGGGTAGAATTTAATTGAAGAATAGGGAGATTAAGGGATTCTGAGATAGCTTGAAGCGAAGAAGAACGTGAGTCTTTCTTTAAGAGACAAGTATTTAAGTCACCTAAAATAATTGTTTGACTATAAGAGGGTATCAAACTCTGTAAGAGGCTTTCGAAAGATGAGAAGTAATTGATACCCGAGGAAGGACAGTAGTAAACACCAAGAAGCACTTTGGTATGACTTAGTTCGACTTCCAAGAACAGATGTTCTCCGGCGTCTGAAGGAGGAGGTTGCGGCGACACACTCAAAATAGTATAAGTGATATAGGAACGGAGATATATCGCCACACCACCTCCTCGGCGTGGTATTCGATCGTTCCTAATAAGTTGGAAGCCGGGTAGAGAGTATGAAATCGAAGGGTGACATGGCTTGAACCATGATTCGGAAACCAAAATAGCATGGATATTCTTATTGTTAAATATAGCCAACATATCGGGGAAGTGGGCGGGTATACTCTGAGTATTTACATGAACAACGTTGAAGTTTCTTGGAACATCGGAAAACTGAGAGTCTAGTTTGTCGGCCAGTGATGCAGCACTAACAAAACTATCACTGTCACTACAAGCTGAATGGAAGTCATCATTATCACTATCACTATCCATCATAAATGCACATAAAAAATAAAATAAAAATAAATAAAAATATTATATGTAAGCATAAATACAAAATAAGTATGATTGATAAATTAAGTCAAAACTTATTGCTGCTGTTGTTTTCAAGTTACAAGTCCACCTGCCAGCTGAATGCGAATACATCATGCACCAATTTACTAAACACAAGGTAGACATTAAACACTAAATATACAAAACCTATCCTACTTTTACGACCCCAGGCAGGGCAACTGTGGTGGGATTAGCCTTGCCGAAGGCCGCTGGGACTTCTTTACTCGACCAGATCCTATTGAATATGCTTAGAACATGTTTACGTACCGATGGGCATTTTTTATAGATAATGTAAGGTATGCCATCAGGCCCTGGGGCGGTTTTTGTTGGTTTCTTTTTGATTTGGTGTTCTATTTCGTCTAAGCTAGGTGGATTACAGTCAAATGTGAAATGAGGGCCTAATGGTTTTTGCGCGTTTGGTTTACTGTATTGTTTTTCGTATTTAGGCACCTCATAATTACTTTTATAGTAGCTATGGATCTGATCGTTACTTAGCAGTAGCCTATCTTGCTTTCTGTCGCTAAAAATATTCCTCGAGTACTTAAACGGGTCCTTATCGAACTCTACTTCATGTTTTGCTCTATTAAAATTATTGTTTTCATTTATTATTTGAACAGAAATTCCTTGAATTAATTTCAGTATGGCCCTTAAAGCTCTGGCCAGTTGATGACTAAGTTGATTATCGCCCATAGCTTTAGCAAACCGTAGTCGTTTGATAAGGTCCCGCTTTTTCTTTCTCATTTTAATTTTGCGCGTTTTCTCAGTTTTTTCGCGCGTATGGTAATGATGGTGGGTAATGCTCATGTAGATATGAGTAAATGCTAACCTGGAAAGATTCTACCTGACTGTTTAAATCCTGCTTTGTTCCGGGATGCTCTAACAGGATGGCTAAGTTTTGGTCGTGGGCTTTCCAGGTGGTCGACTTTAAAGAGGGAATGCTAAGACGGGCCCGGATGTTTATGGGCTCCTGTTTGTGTCACACTCTGGCTCACCTTGGGATATATGAGGGTCAACTCTATCCGTGGCAATAGTTGAAGAACTTACAGACGACTGTCTTGCTCCAACACCATCGTGTGATTTTAAGTGCTTCAGAAACCAGGCTCTCTTGTTGTATACTTTCCCGCACGTTGCACATGTTAAGTCCGTATTCTCGCCATTGTCGTTTGTTTTATCCACCGGTGGACAATTCTTTCGCCCCCCCTCTCGGATTGTCCTGGAGGTATTTTTCTTTATTGGACTTTTAGCGATAAATTCTAGGGCAGGGCTTGCTAGGCCCTTGCCCGCGGCTGTCTTTCCAGCAGTCCATTGTCTTTCCAATTGTCATCTGTCTTTCCAGCGTCAACTGTCTTTCCAGTAGTCATCCCGTCTCTCCGGGCTGTCAGATTTTAAAGAGATCCGATTCTCAGCACTCCATGGATTCACCGTGCGGTCGCCGGGTCCATAGCGTGGTACAGAGAGGAACACCATGACGGCGACTGGGACTTGCGACCCAGATGTAGGTTTAGGGTGGCCACCTTGTGATGCATCAGCGCTCACCTCCACCGTCAGTAGTGTTCCCCCCCCTACCTATCCAAATTTGGTAAGATCCTAACAATGCCGCTTTTGATATACGTTTTAATAAAGAGCTTACTGAAGCTCTTGGCAATCCGAGGTCTTTAAGTAAGTTGTACAGGGATTTAGCTGGAATTCCCCTTGCTCCTACTTCTACGGCATAGAGTTTAACCACGTAGCCGTTTTTGGTTAACTCGTTAGTCAAATCAAAGTATTTGTTTGTCTTTATAGCGTGGTCTTTAGGTATATTAGTTTCCCACGGTACTGTGAGTTCTACAAGCACTGCACGCTTATGCGATCGTGAAAAAAGGAATATGTCGGGTCTGGATGATGAGGCACAGACATCCTCCGGTATCCTATAGTGCTTCTCATACGTGTCTACGAGTATTGTCCAGTCAACGGCAGCTATCAAAATTGAATAAGGCTTTTGAAGTGATTTCTTTGAGCAGCCTTCCTTTACAAACGCAATGTCATTTCTTTGGTTTGTGGTTAATCCTTTTTTCGCTCTAGCTACCGCCAAACTTACAGCCTCACGTATGATTTCTAATACCTTATCATGACGGCGCGAGTAATGACCCCGGTCTAATAGCGTTTTACAACTCACTAGTAGGTGCCTAGCCGTACCAGTTGCTTCACCACATGAGTTACATGTTTTATCTGTGGCTTTTCCCCATCTGACCAGATTGCTTTGGTCGGGGAGGGTCAACTGGAATGCATTCAGGTAAAATTTAAGTAAGGCCGGTAAACATTTTTAAATTATATACGGCATTTTAGTAATTTTTCCCTTAAAATACGGCATATCAGAATGTGACATACGGCAACCCAGATTTTTACGATAACAACACTGCTTTAAAAGGGATTCGATCCGACACTCGGCTGAGAGTTGTACGTTTTGAGGTTATATTTGGCTTTTTTTTTTACACTGCTGTCCTTGTTTACACTCGGAAAATTAGTGTTTGTGTTGTTTTGGTGGTGGGATATCACCTATAAGGTTAGTACTGTTCGTACGTATCGGCGTCCGCGCTCATTTCCATGGAAATGAGCGTGGACGTGCCCCCTGACGGGGGTGGAGGTGCACCTCCAGATTTACCTAAAAAAACGATGAAACGTTCTGCTGAACCGAACTCGACAGATACCGAAAGTAAAAAGACCCGTTCTCCAGCGGAATCCATCCAATCCGTCTACTCAAAACCGAGTTACGACCCGGATTCTAAACTCGAATACTCAAGTTCTGATAAAGGTCCCTATATTGTATTTGTTTCGAGATTAGAGCAGGACCCAAAGAATGGCTTAGCTTTTAAATCCTTAAGATTTGCTCAGTTCCTCTATAAAAATAAAATAGAAAACATTAAAGTGGGCGGTATAAAAAATAGTGGTCGAAATAGGGTGAGCGTGGAATTCGTTTCAGCAGATGCGGCAAATAACTTTTTGAATCTCGTTTTGTTAAAAGAACACAATTATGTTGCTAACATCCCAAGCTTCAACATATTTCGCATGGGAGTGGTAAGGGATATTCCCACTGATTGGACGCTGGAGGAATTGGTTGGGGGTATCTCCTCTACTGCTGGAGAAGTGGTGAGAGCTAGACGGCTCAATACCAAAATTAGAAGAGATGATGTTTCCGTGTGGGTCCCATCCAACACAGTTTTTAACTTTTTTGGGCCAGGTTCTTCCGGATAGAATATTTTGTTTTAATGCATCACTCCCAGTTTCCCTTTACCAGCTGCCAACGATACAGTGCAGGAACTGCTGTCGATTTGGGCACATTGCCAAGCAATGCAGATCGAAGGCCCGTTGTTATAAGTGTTCACAATCTCATGCGGGTGATTCCTGTACTGTCACAGATATTTCATGCTTTTTATGCTCTGGCGATAACCACCTGGCTACCGACAGAAGATGCCCCGAACATAGCAGGCAAAAATCTATCAAAATTATTATGTCCGAGGAAAATATTAGGTATGCTGAAGCCTCCTCTAGACTTCCTCAACGCCATAGACTCCTCTATTCTGAGGCTGCTGCTAGGCCCCAAACTCCTATGCACTTCTCTCTCGTTTTGCCTCCTGTACCTTCTCCCTCATCTCCCTCTTCGGCATCATACAAAAAAACAATTTCTCTCCCCTTACGCCCTAGGTTTGTTCCAGGGAAGTCTTTTGATGTTCATGAACATAATGGAATAACTAATTCTCCTCCCTCTTCTCAACCTAATGGGTGCGGTATCAGACCCCCTACAGAAACTACTCCACTGGCCACCCCAAATGATAATCTTGTCCAGCTACTACTTTGTTCACTTATAAATATTCTGACGAAAATGTCAGACGCTCTACCGCACGACGTTGCTGTTCTCGTAGAACAACTATGGTGATCATCTCAAAAAATAATACCAACAATGGATCTCAATCTCCTACAATGGAACTGTAAGAGTATTCGTCGCAGAAGCCAAATCTCATCGATTTAATAAATCGACACCATCTTGTTATCTTGGCTATCCAAGAAACTTTATTAAAACCTGCATCCCATTTTAGGATCCTTGGTTTCTTTTGCCTGCGAGATGATAGAGACGACGTTTGGGCGGGTTGTGCTCTGCTGATCAAAAGGAACATCACATTCTCCCAAATTCAACTCCCTGCTCATGATCCTGGATTACACATAGTTGCCATTAGAACAATGAATACTTCTATTATCTCTGTATACATTCCTCATCCTGACCGTAGTATCCTCTCTGAAGTAAATTCTATTCTCTCGTCCATCCCTTCTCCAATGGTTGTATTAGGTGACTTTAACTGTCGGCATACTCTATGGGGTTCGCACTGCAATGACTCCATTGCCACATCTATTCTTGACATCCTAGATGATTTAAATTTATGTGTCTTAAATGATGGGTCTGCAACCTTCAGAGTCCCTCCGACACAAAACATCAGTGTCCCACATCTATCTTTGTCTTCTGATTCTCTAACCCCACTCCTGTCTTGGTCTACTCTTCCTAATACTCTTGGTAGTGATCACTTCCCAATCTTAATCTCTTATTTTCAGGCTGCAGCCTCTCCTCCCTGTCTCCCTGATCCCCTCCTAAAGTACAAACTTAATTAAGCTAATTGGGAGATCTATTCCTCATCACTAGACACAGAATTGGCATCTCTCCCTCAGCCTAACTCATCTAATTTTGTTTCGTCATATGATTTCCTAATCTCAGCAATAAAATCAGCCGCTGACTCTTGCATTCCCCACAAAAAACCATCTAAACTGCTCACTCCCTCCCCGCCCTGGTGGGATTCAGAATGTACAGAGAGTGTTCAGAAACGCACAGATGCTGAGAACAAATTTGCATTCTCCCTATCCATGACAGATTACGTCAATTTCAAGAGGACTGCGGCTTCTACATCTAGGCTTTTATCAAAAAAAAATCACTGGGTTGGTGTAAATTTTGTGAATCCCTATCTCCCCGATCTCCTCTTTCATTTGTCTGGAAAAGAGTTAAATCATATAGAAGAAGTGTAGTAGATACAACTGTTTCAAGTAATGACCATAATTCTTTCTTAAATGACTTTTTATCTGGTCTAGCCCCTCCTTATGCTCCTGAACTAGATTGTGTTCCCCTCTTACACCCTCCCAATCTCCCCACAACGCAAGATCATATGAATGACCGGTTTACGTTTGCCGAATTATCTTGTGCCCTTGGTCATCTTCGGGATTCATCTCCTGGCATTGATGGCATTCCATATTATTTTATTTGCAAATCCTCTGACTCCTCGAAAACCTTCTTCCTCAGTATCCTTAATGCTATCTTTCTATCCGGTCAAATCCCAGAATCCTGGAAAACACAAATTGTTATTCCAATCCTGAAGCCAGGGAAGGACCCAAAAATCTCTTCCTCATATCGCCCTATTGCTCTATCCTCTGTCTTAGCCAAAATTATGGAAAGTCTTATTAAAAACCGTCTTGAATGGATCTTAGAAAATAGGCAATTATTATCCTCTAGCCAATACGGTTTTAGAAAGGGTAAGGGCACTTTAGACAGTCTGAGTATCTTGACCTCAGAAATACGTTTGGCGTTTTCTCGTAATGAGCATACTATTGAGGTTTTTTTAGATATTTCTGCTGCCTATGACAATGTCCATCTTCCGCTACTTAGGCAGAAAATGCTTCAGCTGAGTATCCCCGTGAGGTTGGTTCATATCATTTGCAACCTGCTCATGTGTCGTACAATATCTGTTCGATACCAGGGCAACACCCTTCCTTCCCACACTGTTTGGAAAGGCCTTCCACAAGGATCAGTCCTTAGCCCAATTCTAGAGAATTGGGCTAAGGATGTTATAGATAACATCTACACTCTCGATCTAGATCTTTCTATCCACTCTTTTTGCAAAATTCTGCAATATGCTGATGATGTTGCTCTTTTCTATACTTCCCCCTCTTTTTCAGTCGCTGCCGATAATCTCAATACTACTCTTTATTATTTGAACAATTGGCTCTCAGAACATAATCTGTCCCTCTCAGTTCCTAAATGTAGTGCAGTGGTTTTCACTCGCAAACGTAACCCGCCTTACATCAACATCTCTGTTGGGAATGAATCAATCCCAATTTTAAATTCCGTAAATTTTTTAGGCCTTATTCTAGACTCCAAATTGACAGGTGCTCCCCACCTAAATTATGTCGTAGAAAAGTGTGAGAAGGGTGTGAATGTCATGCGGTCTCTGTCTGGGGTCAGGTGGGGTCATATCATTCAGGGATAAAAAAACCAAGACAGTAAAATGGCGGATGTTTACGATTTTTTTAAGCCAAAGGGTCTTTCTTGAGATTTGTTCACGATTCAAGATGGAGAATGTGTTATTTTTTCAAAATATGACGGATTTAAAATTTTCCACAAAATCAATATGGGTATCGTTTTCGAGGTGTTCGGGATCGGTGGTTACGAATATACTATCCATTCCGCGATAAAACATGGCAGACCTGAAATTTTCAATGAAATCAAAATGGGTATCGTTTCCGAGGTTAGTGACTACGAATGTACCTACTATCCATTTCCAAATAAAAGATGGCGGACTCGAAATTTTCAATCAAATCAATATGGGTATCATTTACAGGGTTTCCGGTGTTAGTTATTACAAATATACTTACCTAATAACTATTTCACGATAAAAGATGGCAGACTAGAATTTTCAATATAAAGTCAATATGGGTATCATTTCGAGACTTCCGGGGTCGTTGATTACGAATATTTCATTCATTTCGCGATGAAAGACGATGTATACTTACTCGAACTTTTCAATAAAATTCATATATTTAATTTATTCGAAATTATAATGTAATGATATTTATATCTAGTAAGTAAGTAATAAA
Source organism: Cybosia mesomella (assembly GCA_946251805.1). Lineage (NCBI taxonomy): Eukaryota > Metazoa > Arthropoda > Insecta > Lepidoptera > Erebidae > Cybosia > Cybosia mesomella. The sequence continues at coordinate 17,023,054 of OX276390.1, read as the reverse complement.
GATAGTGAGTATGTATCTTATTTAATAGTTATATTCTTATTTATATTAGTAATATTCTTATTTAAGTAAAGAATAATCACATTCAACAAATAGTTTACATAAAAACATTTGCACTAATAGTTATTTTTCATTGGTATTTTCTTATTTGTTTTCCAAGCTAAATAAGTATTCCATAATAATGCAACTGTTTGTACAACTAAAACTTGATATTGAAGCGGTACATAATAAAAGTTTAAAAGTTGAACCCAGGGCCAAACATAATAATTTGCAGTAAGAACATCAATATAATTAGCTTTCAAGTCACTTTTAATATGGACCCAGTCTTTGCCTTGCATAGCACCCACTGTAACTAGGATTATACATAAAAATGATGGGGCAAATATAGTTTGATCCATAAGAACTTTTTTTAGAGTAACTGCTTTTCCTTGTGAACCTATGTGTTTATTTAAAACACCATACCACATTCGCAAAGCTGGTCCCTGAAAGAAAATTAGCCAATTTAAAGTTATAAATATGTACAATTAAACATACCGTTTCTTTGCAATGACACTGTGACATCTCATAAAATTCGTTCTATTTTTTGCAAAAACGCGATTTTAAATAAGTCAATGGGTGCCAAAATTATGAGCATAAGAAACGAGAGAGCAGTGTCAAATTGTATTATTGCGTTGTCTTTTTCGATATAGTGCTTGGCATCGAAACCGTGGTGGTAAACCGTTAGTCGACCCCGCAAGCGCTGCTCTTGGTTTTCACATCAATCACGACCACGACATCACGACGATGTCACGCGCGATGACAAACTTTCAGGTATTATTTTATTTTTAATATACAGTGTGATATATGTACTTAAATCGTTATTATTATAAAACTAGCTGTGCCCCGCTGCTTCGCCCGTGGCATATGTACCTCGCCCCGTGGCACTTATTTATACCTACCAAACATGCCTGTAAACTTTTAGGTAGATTTCGATGAAATCGATCTACCTATTGGTTTCTTGACTACTGTCGAATTTAAAAAAAAAATCTTCATAGGAGGTCTAGTTATGACCCCCTGAGTCCGAAATGACCACTGGTCAAAAAGTTTATATATATGTATGTATGGTTCCACTTCCCAAAATTTGCGGCACTCTCACGGTCGCATTTTTGCCCCGATCACTTTCAAACTGCGGTCAAAAATTGCTTGGGTGTAAACTTAGTTTAAGTTCGTGAATGGGTGGAATCCGGCCTAAGGGGACGGTAGGGCCTCATTTTTTGTGAAATCAGTTTTTCCTCAAAATTTCACGTTCCATGAAAGATATTCGAACCGTTCTAATTTTATCCCATAGTACACATGAATACCAACAACTTTTAATTATAAACCTATAAGATTAAAACTTTAACTAAAAGTGGAGGGGGAAAAACCAAAATTTTTCGGGAAAAAAATCATAACTTCTAACCGGTGTTGCCGTCGGAAACATTTTTAATCGATAGGCCATTTTTAAGTCTAAAATAAATGTCTGAAAAGTTTTTCGCTAAAAGTTACCGTTTTCGAGAAAAAAAAATAAACATGTTAACTTCACGAAATATTGTTTCAAGTCCGTAGTTCTCTATATAAAATAATATTAATTGCTTCACGAAATCTACCTGTGCGTTCCCCCTGCGGGAACGGTTTTAGGTAGATTTCGATGAAATCGATCTACCTATTTTTTCGTCTTATCATGCAATTTTAATTTTTTTCTCTCCGTAAGAACCATTCTCGTACTTCAAGGAATATTATAAAAAAAGAATTAGCGAAATCGGTTCAGCTGCTTTCGAGTTTTGCGCTTAGTAACACATTCAGCGATTCATCGTTATTATTATAAAATTAGTGTCTGTGCAGGATAAGACACATAGTTTTGTCCCGTTATTAAAGCACAGGAAAGGTTTTGTATTTGTGATATTTTATAATAGAACGATGTTGTTGATTCATGATTATAGAATATAAAAAATGGATCGGATATTTGCTTATATTCCCTTTTTCTCGAAATCCTATGCTTCTGAATATTAAATATACTATAATATCACAATAACCATGCTAAATTATATCACTATACGACCTTTTTTAAAGATGAATTCGCGATCGAAAAATCTAATTCAAATAGCCACGGGCAATACAAAGCAATTTAAGTGTACCTTGAGTGTCCAATATTTTGGCACTGTTGCAAGCGCCTTGATCACGGAGGAATTGGAAGTGCTGGCGGTTACACTTACAGTTGACGGGTATCAGGGTAAATTTATCTTTCGCAATCGATTGTGACGCGTAACACCACTAACAATATTTTTAATTTCAATAACCTCGCGAATCCTCCTATGTAGGAATCAATGTACTCTATTGTTACAACGATCGTCGATATCTCGGAAACTACTGATCGAATCTTCTAGAAATTAAAACGCATTGTTAATGTCGAAGTACTCTATCGATCCGTTTAGAAAAATCCAGAAAAGTCGATACAAAATCACACACCCTTTTTAATGCCTATACCTACTTTACCTACAAATAGCGATAACAAGGGCATTCACCTCTATCGTCGGCACGACTGTGTAGGTACTTGCTTTCTCGAACGCCCCAGTAAATACCTACTGTTCTCGAACGCTCTAGTGCGTCTAGATGATTCCCGAATATTCTACCCCGCTATAAAAGGACGCCCGGCTATCGACACGAGTCAGTTAATTTTCGAAAGCGAAAGTGAACACATCTTACCGAAGTGAACCAAGAGAGTTATATAAGCAACGATTGTGGACTACTGTGAACTGCTGAGCGACTTGAACTGTTGAAGAGTACTGTGTGTGCTAGTTATTTAGTTGTCTAGTTTGTGGTGAGCGAATAAACCTCTTTGTTGTGTAAACGGCATTTAATTTGTACCCCGCGCACGTAACAACTGGTGTCAGAAGTGCGATGCCGTTATTACCACGTGAAGACGAAAGGCGTACTCCACGGACCAGACGTCAAGTGGAAATGGATGCTGCACGTCAACGGAGCCTTGAAGAGGAAGGGCGTCAGGCCGATCCTGCTATCTCAGCGGTAACTACGGCAGCACCAGATGGAACCTCGTCCGATATCAACATGATGACGCTATTGGCTTCTATACAGCAGATGATGCAGGCCAACCAAGAGGCTAGTCGACCGACGATGCAAGCCTCCTTGCAAGAAATGCAGGCCAACCAAGATGCTAGTCGACAGACGATGCAAGCCTCCTTGCAAGAAATACAGGCCAAACAAGAGGCCAGTCAACAGATGATACAGGCCAACCAAGAGGCTAGTCGACAGACGATGCAGGCCAACCAGGAAGCTGTCATGGGTAAAATCGATGCAGGCATCCATGCACTGGGAGATAAAGTGAAGAACCTCGAAGACGGCTTGCAAACGCTTAGTAAGGAAGTGGCCTTGAAGACTGGGAGCATGGACGACCGCTTACAAGAGCTCGAAAAAGGGATCGGACCTGTTGACGACCGCTTGCAAAAGCTTGAAAAAGAGATTGTCAGGCTAAAAACCTGCGGACCTGTTGCCGCGACCTCACCATCATCAGCGAAGTTCGACCTACCACACTTCGATGGAACCTCCTCGTGGACAGCCTTCAAGTACCAATTTGAGATATTGGTAAAAACTAAAGCCTGGAGCAACGAGGAGTCTTTTATGGCCTTGACACTTGCATTACGAGGAGATGCCTTAGTAATACTGGAAAACCTGCCACCTGAAGGAAGGACACTGGAGTCTCTGATGGAAGCGTTAGACACACGCTACGGTGACAAGCACCTGGAAAATGTCTACCGAGCGCAGCTACGCGAGAGAAAACAAAAAGCTGCTGAAAGCCTCCAGGAATGGGCTGTAGAGGTTGAAAGGCTCGTTCGTCGGGCCTACTCATCGACACCCGTGATGATCGAGACCACCCTACTGGAGGCCTTCCTAAACGGTATACGGGACGCAGAAGTGAAAACTAATGTACAGTTGCGTCACCACCAGACCTTAAAAGAAGCACTGGCTTATGCCCTTGAGGTGGAAACCGTACGGCAGAATGCCGGGATAGGGAAGATCAGGGAGGTCAAGGAGGTAGTTGCAGAGGAGAGGAAGCCGCGGTATGTCCCAACGTGTTATTCTTGTAGAGGAAGGGGCCATATCCAGTCAGAGTGTCCTTCGAGGAAACGGAGGAGGGTCACGGACTCCGGGACCCAAGTGGATCAAGATGTTCCACTAAACGGCGCCAGGGCCGCGGGGCGGGCGCTGGCTGGTCGATATGAAGCCCCAACCATCACAATAACTCAAGTTGGCAATGGAAATAGTCTGATCATCGAGGCCACCTTGGACAACCAACCTTGCAATTTAACAGTGGATACTGGAGCTTCACGTACAGTTTTTAGGCCAGTATTGCTGAAACGCACCATAAGGTGGGAAAAACGATCTCCGAGGTGCCAGCTTCAGACAGCTACTGGCCAGCCAGTGACCGTCCTCGGTGAAACAGATGTGGAGGTAAGAATTGGCGACCAAATATACCACCAGTCAGTATTAATTGCTAATATTACTGATGATTGCATTTTGGGACTGGATTTCTTGAGGAATCACCGATGTGTCTTGGATATACCTAGAGGAGTGCTGAGATTTCCTGATCAGGAAGTTTGTTTACAAGGATCGCACCCGTGCACTCTTTACTGTTCAACGGATACGACGTTAGCTCCTAAATCGGAAACATTAGTCAGAGTGAGGTTTCCTGCGAAGACTGAACAAAGAAGATGTCTTATTGTGGAAGATACCGGCAGTCATGAAAACTTAATAACAGCGAGAACCTTACTGATGCCGAACGGAATCGCTAGGGTGAGAATCCTCAACCTCAGTGACGAAATAGTTCTCCTGAAGAAGAATAGTGTGGTTGGAAAATGTGAAGAAGTAAAGTACCTGAGACAGTTGAACAGCACTACGACTAAACAAGGCGGTACACAAATCTCCGAAGATCACATCCAGCAACTTCTCGAGAATTCAAAGGAAAACTTATCGGCATCAGAATTGCATCAAGCCAGAGACCTCTTGCTACGATTTAGAGACATCTTTGCAACCGGAAATGACTGTGGAAGGACTGGGCTCGTGAAACACCGGATTGACACAGGTGACTCCAGGCCTATAAAACAAAGACCTCGACGTTTACCATGGGCAAGAGAAGAGGAGGTAGCAGTTATGATTAAAGACATGGCCGATAACAAGGTGATTGAACCTTCAACGAGTCCATGGTCATCACCTGTGGTACTAGTGAAAAAGAAGGATGGCAGTACAAGGTTTTGTGTGGATTACCGAATGTTGAATAATGTCACGAAGAAAGACAGTTATCCTTTGCCTAGGATCGACGATACCCTGTACATGCTTAGTGGTATGAAATGGTTTTCAACCATCGATTTAAAAAGTGGCTACTGGCAGGTGGAGATCAGTCCAGACGATAAAGAGAAGACAGCCTTTAGTACAGGAATTGGAAACGGTTTATGGCATTTTAATGTCATGCCATTTGGTTTATGTAATGCACCGGCCACGTTTGAACGCCTCATGGAAAGAGTAATGGTGGGTCTACTTGGAGACGTATGTCTGGTTTACCTGGACGACGTTATAGTTATGGGACGCAGCTTCAAAGAAAACCTGAAGAACCTGGAAAAAGTTTTTACTCGGATTCGTGACGCTAACCTTAAACTGAGTCCAAAGAAGTGCGCTCTATTTAAAAAAGAGGTCAGCTATCTTGGACATGTGATCTCAACGGAAGGAGTTAAAACCGACCCCGAGAAGATTAAAGCTGTTCAAGAATGGCCTGTTCCAAAGAACAAAACGGAGGTTCGTGCGTTTCTGGGACTATGCGCGTATTACAGACGCTTCATTAAGCATTTCTCGGATATTGCAAAACCACTACACCGACTGACGGAAGATAAACGAGACTTCGTTTGGGACCTGGATTGCGAGCAAGCTTTTAGTACGCTTAAACAACGATTGTGCGAAGCCCCTATATTGGGTTATCCTACTAGGGAAGGTAGATTCATTGTGGACACGGACGCCAGTAACAGCGGAATAGGTGGAGTGTTGTCACAAGTGCAGGGAGATCGCCATGTTGTAATAGCATACTTCAGTAAATCGCTATCTAAACCGGAAAGGAATTACTGTGTTACTCGTCGTGAACTTCTCGCTGTGGTGAAGTCTTTACAGCATTTTAACAAGTATCTTATAGGACGAGAGTTTACACTAAGGACAGATCATGCTGCGCTACAGTGGTTGCTGCAATTCAAGAACCCGGAAGGCCAAGTAGCAAGATGGATCGAGCAACTACAGGAATTTCCCTTTGTGATAGAACACCGAAGTGGAAAAGGGCACGGCAATGCTGATGCTTTGTCACGAAGGCCGTGTGTCGAAGATTGCAAGCATTGTCAGAGGAACGAAGCCCGAGAAGAGATTAAAGTCATAAAGGTGAATGGACTTGACGACGAATGGAGTGGAAGCAGTATGAGGAAGGCGCAAGAAGATGATGATGATCTACAACCTATACTGCACTGGAAACAACTTGGAAGCAAACCCCGATGGAGTGATGTATCTGCTTACAGTTCAACTACCAAAAGCTATTGGGCCCAGTGGGACAGCTTAGTTCTGGTAGAAGATGTCCTGTATAGGAAATGGGAGTCTAACGATGGTAAGGAAGTAACCATGCAAGTAGTGGTACCACGAAGCAAGGTGGCCCCACTCTTACGGCACATCCACGATGGTGTTTCTGGCGGGCATCTCGGAGTCAAGAAAACCCTGGTTAAAGTGCGACAGCGGTTTTACTGGCTTCGTTGTCGGGAAGATGTCGAGGATTGGTGCCGTAGATGCACTGCATGTGCTTCGGTTAAAGGACCGCCGACAAGAAGCAAAGGAAAATTGAAGCTGTACAACGTTGGAGCACCGTGGGAACGTATCGCCATTGATGTTGCTGGACCTTTTCCAACGACTGATGAGGGTAACAAATACATCGTAGTAGTGCAAGACTACTTCACTAAGTGGCCGGAAGTATTTGCGACACCCAACCAGGAAGCAGTCACTGTAGCCAAGAAACTGGTTCAGGAAGTAGTCAGTCGATACGGCGCACCTATGGAGATCCACTCCGACCAAGGACGGAACTTCGAGTCTGCTCTGTTTCAAGAAATGTGCAAACTCCTCGGTATAAACAAGATCCGTACGACTCCAGCGCACCCGCAGTCAGACGGAATGGTCGAGAGGTTTAACCAGACGTTGGAAAATCACTTGGCTAAAGTTGTCGACGAACACCAAAGAGATTGGGACCAGTACATCCCACTGTTCCTGCAGTGCTATTCTCTAAGGACCACAGCCTTGCGCGCAGCGCTGCGCTCGTCGACGAGCTCGCAAAATGCTGCTTTGGATTTATATTTTATTTTATTTTAATTTTGATTTTAATTTATGATTTAGATTTAGATTTAGATTTAGATTTAGATTTAGATTTAGATTTAGATTTAGATTTAGATTTAGATTTAGATTTAGATTTAGATTTAGATTTAGATTTAGATTTAGATTTAGATTTAGATTTAGATTTAGATTTAGATTTAGATTTAGATTTAGATTTAGATTTAGATTTAGATTTAGATTTAAATCTAAATCTAAATCTAAATCTTTTTATCTTTTAGATTTAGATTTAGATTTAGATTTAAATCTAAATCTAAATCTAAATCTAAATCTAAATCTAAATCTAAATCTAATTCTAATTCTAAATCTAAATCTAAATCTAAATCTAAATCTAAATCTAAATCTAAATCATAAATTAAAATCAAAATTAAAATAAAATATAAATCCAAAGCAGCATTTTGCGAGCTCGTCGACGAGCGCAGCGCTGCGCGCAAGGCTGTGGTCCTTAGAGAATAGCACTGCTGATGTCCTATCGATCTGCGGTGCATGACAGTACGGGACACACCCCAGCTAAAGTAAATTTTGGTCGAGAGATAAGGCTACCAGTGGATGCAATAACCGGCACGCCACCCGAAAGTCCTAAGCCCGTAACGGATTACGTGAGTGAACTTCAAAACCGGCTGGACGAGGTGCACAGAATGGTACGGGAAAACAATTTGAAGACAGGTATAAGGATGAAAACCCGGTACGATAGAAATGCAAACACCAACGGTTTTGAAGAAGGAACACTGGTATGGTTTCACAATCCGCTACGCAGAAAAGGAAAATCTCCAAAACTTCAAGCTCGCTGGGAAGGACCCTATACGGTTGTTACAAAAATCAATGACATCACCTACCGCATTAAGAAGGGGCTTAGGGGAAAACCAAAGGTAGTCCATGTGGATAGGTTGACGCGATATCATGGAACAAATGATGCTCGGGACGAGCATGATTAAGAGGGGGGTAATGTTACAACGATCGTCGATATCTCGGAAACTACTGATCGAATTTTCTAGAAATTAAAACGCATTGTTAATGTCGAAGTACTCTATCGATCCGTTTAGAGAAATCCAGAAAAGTCAATACAAAATCACACACCCTTTTTAATGCCTATACCGTAAACGACGACCTTGGCGCGGACAATGGTATCCGAGACGAAGGAGTGCAGGTAGTTGGGGGTGAAGAGGAGGTGAGGCGGCGGCCTCACTTGCGGTCTGTTAAGGCCGTCTTCACTAGACCCGCTACGCCGCTACCGATACGCGGGGAGACGGACGCGGAAATTGCGTCAGCGGCGTCAACGGCGGGTACTGACAATGAGTCAGTATCCGGCCGTATGGAGACGGAGGAGGGTCTCCGTCGGAAGCGGCCACGCTCGGGTGGACCGTCCCTTGACCGGAGCAGAAGCTCCGGGCAACGGACGATCTCCTCGAGCGAGGACGATCGGCCGGCCAAAATATTGGCCACCGCGGCGGCCAGAACGACGAAGCAGCCGATTCACGTCCCTCCACTACCCAGTGGTAGGGACCAAGGCGTCCCCGCGGCGAGGGAACTCCTCGCAGCACTTGCCCGCATAACGGACACCATAAAAGGGTCCAAAAATGTGTCGGGCAAGAAGAAGACGGTGGCGGAAAACGTCGCCGTCGCCAGGACGGTGCTGGAGGAGCTCCTCGGTAGGAGCGTCTCCGAGGAGGAGGCGAAGCTCAGGGCCCGGGTCACAAGCCTGGAAACTGAGCTGGCCAACTCCTTGGAGCAACAGCGGGTCCTCCGGGAGGAGGTCAGGCAACTGACCCAGATGGTCAGGGGATTCCCGGAGGCCCAGAAGGCCCCAAGAGCCCAGGAGGTGGCGGACCACCCGAGGGCTCTTGCGCCGCCAGAGGGGGCGCCTACGTCGGCGCCAAAACCGGCGCCAAAGCCGGCCACAAAGTCGGCAACTAAGTCGGCGCTAAAAACAGCGCCTAGGCCGGCGCCCATTCCGCCGCCTGAGCCTGCGCCTAGTGTGGTGCAGCTCCTGGCGGCCATCGAGAGGCGGCTTGGCGTGTTAGAGGACCGGGTTTACCGTCCCCCACTGACACGGACTGCGTCTTTCGCGGCTGCTGTCAGTGGTAAGCCCGGCCCCGCCGCCCCAGTGGCCCCAACGCCACAAGGGAAGGGGAAGAAACGCGGCACCCCCGCCATAACCGCCGCTACCGCTGCACCCGAGCGTTACTCCAGAAGGGAGGAATGGGTGGTAGCGGAAGCCGCCAAAAAGGCGAAAAAAGCCGCCAAAAAGGCGGCTAAGACCAAAAAGGCGGCTAAGAAGGCGGCAAAAGCCGCTGCGGCGAAGGCACCGAAGAGGCTCCGCGCCCCACGCTCCACTGCCGTCGTCCTGACGGTGACGACGGAGGGTGTGGAGAAGGGCGTGGGGTACGCCCAGGTCCTGAGGCAGGTTAAAGCCTCAGTGGACCTCAAGGCCCTCGAGATTGAGGGGGGACTCCGGTGCAAAACAACTCGCACCGGAGCTCGCCTCCTCGAGGTCTCCGGCGCCACCAGCGGCCCCAAAGCCGACGCCCTAGCGGCCAAGCTGAGGGAGTCGCTGGATACCGAAGCCGTCCGCGTCACCAGACCCAACAAATGCGCAGGTTTGCGCATTTCGGGTCTGGATGACGCGGCCACGACGGAGGAAGTCATCTCCGCCGTCGTGGAGGCGGGCGGCTGCCCCCGTGATCAGGTGAGAGCTGGAGAAATCCGCTTCAGCTCCACCGGTCACGGCACAGCAGTCGTCAACTGCCCCGTCGCAGCGGCGCAGAAAATTGCGGACGAACGGAGCCTCCTCGTTGGGGGCTTCCTAAAGGCGCGGGTGCAACTCCTGCAGCCCCGCGAGACCAGGTGCTTCAGGTGCCTGGCCGTGGGGCATGTGGGAGTGCAATTCACAGCGGGAGACACCGTGGGGGATCGGTGCTTCCGCTGCAGTCAGCCCGAGCACAAGGCCAGTGCTTGTGATGCTCCGCCGCGCTGCTACAAATGCGTAGCGGAGGGCAAAGCGGCGGAGCACCGGGCGGACAGCAGAACCTGCGCCGCCTCGAGGCCAAAGCCCCGTTCGTCCGCAACGGGTAGCGGGGGTGCCGCTCAAGAGCGGCCACATTCACGGCGGGATGCGGAGATGGACGTCCATTAATGGACACACCAATCCGTATCCTGCAGGCGAACATAAACCACTGCACCGGTGCTCAGGATCTTCTGTACCAGAGCATCGTGGAGTGGTCTATCAATGTGGTCGTGGTCGCTGAGCCGTACTGGGTCCACCCCGGAAGCCCGGTGGACCTGGACGGCGTAGCGACCGTCTTCGGGGGGTCCGCCGCGGACACCTCGCGCCTTGCACTCATTGCAAGGTGCAGAGGCTGTGTCGCGGCGGACTATGAGGGCTTGGCTGTCGTGGCCGTCTACTTCTCGCCAAGCCTTGACCAGTACGAGCTTGAGCTAAGGCTCGCTGAACTGGACATTGTTCTCGCTGCGTGCCGTCCTCGTCCTGTCTTGGTCCTGGGAGACTTCAACTCCTGGTCTCAGGCCTGGGGCTCCCGGGAAACCAATGACAAGGGGCGAGTACTGGAGGACTGGGCCAACACCCGTGGTCTAGAGGTCCTCAACCGGGGGAATGTCGCCACCTGGGAGCGGCGGGGGCTCAGTTCGGTCGTGGATGTCGCGTTCGCGACCCCTGCTCTCGCCCGCCGCGTCCATGGTTGGCGCGTGGTGGAGGAGGAGGAGACGGATTCCGACCATAAGGACATTCGGTTCAACGTCTCCCCTCCAACTAACCTGCCGTCGACAATCGCGAATCCCCCGGATCCACGTTGGGCGCTCAGACGCCTGGATCGGGAGGCTCTCCTGGAGGCATCCATAGTGCAGGCCTGGATTCCGTCACCGGCCAGGCCTGCCGATGTCGACGCAGAGGCGGAATGGTTCAGGAGAGCCATGTCGCATATCTGCGATGCGGCGATGCCTAGGGTTAAGCCCGGCCCGGCCAAGAAACAGGTGTACTGGTGGTCAGCGGAGATCGCACAGCTGCGAGCAGCGTGCGTGACCGCTCGCCGCCAGTACACCAGGTTTCGCCGGAGGCGTCGCCGACCAGATGATGCGGCAGCCCGAGAGGCGGAGCTGTATGAGGCGTACAAGGGGGCCAAGAGGACCCTCCAGGAAGCCATAAAGCAGGCCAAATGGCGGGCCCGCGAAGAGCTGCTGGAGTCTCTGGAGCAGAACCCATGGGGGCGTCCTTACCTTGCGGTCAGCGGCAAAATCCGCCCAAGGGCGCCCCTACTGACCCAGAGCCGCCAGCCGGAGCGGCTGGAGGGGATACTGGGCTCCTTGTTCCCAGCGAGAGCGGAGGAGCATGTCCCTCCGCGTATGGCTCCGCCTCAGGCGCCTGACGCCCATAATAGCGAGAGCGATGTGGCCGAAGTCAGGGAGAGTGAACTGGGGGTAGCAGTGCTCCGGCTAAAAGCCCGGAAATGCACTGCCCCCGGACCCGACGGCATTCCAGGCCGAGCATGGGTCCTGGCCCTGGAGGAACTATGGCCTCGACTGGTGGCGCTCTTTAGCGCATGCCTCGAAAGGGGCCAGTTTCCAAAGGCTTGGAAGACGGGGAAACTGGTCCTTATCCGGAAGGCGGGGCGGCCGGCGGACCAGCCATCCGGTTACCGGCCGATCGTGTTGCTCGACGAGGTGTGCAAGCTCTTTGAGCGGATTATTGCAGAGCGCCTCGTCGAGTATCTCACGAACGTGGGGCCAGATCTGGCGGACAACCAGTTCGGTTTCCGCCGGGGGCGCTCCACCGTGGAAGCGATCATGCGCGTTAGGCGCCTGGCGGAGGAAGTAGTCTCGCGGGGTGGGGTGGTGGAGGCGGTGTCTCTCGACATCGCCAACGCCTTCAACACCATACCCTGGAGCTGCGTTAGGGAGGCGCTCGCGTATCACGGAGTGCCTCCTTACCTCCGCCGCATTGTCGAGGCATACCTATCCGAGAGGGCCATAGCACATAGGAATATTTTCAACTAAAATACGGTCAAAAGTCGAAATTACGAAGTTATTTAAAAACTTGTTAAAACTACACACTTTTACAGCTTAATAATCTATCCACTTAAAAAGGGTCACATTAGTAACTCAGGTAGTCGCCCCGCCCCGCTCAAGCAGTCGGAACCCAGTCGTTGTCTAAACATGTCTTTGTTCTCGGCGTTTGAATTTTTCACTGCATTGAAGTTTGAACTGTACGTTTGGTGTGATAAATAGTGGAAAAAAAACATTGTGACTATGGAAGTACAAGGTACGTAGATTATTTCAACATAATAATTAAATACTTTGTGTATCATATAAATGTTATAAAATCAGAAAGATGAAGCGAAAATTAGAAGTAAACTGTGTAAAATATTTTATTCAATCGTGTTTTTGTTTATTTGTCAAGGCTTGTCAAACGTTTATATTACGATTAATATGTTGTCTAGTATATGTTTTAGTAAATACGATAAAAATTTGCCGCGCTTACGCACGCCATTTTTATTTTCAACTATTTTAAGATGCTAGAGTAAAATGTCGGTATATTTGACTTTATGTTGTTTTATTTTTTATTTTCAGATAATTTAGAATCAACAATAAGTTTTACCAGAAGAGCTTTGTACGACATCATAATAATAATAATAATATAGCCTTTTTATTTCTTGTTTTACAATAGTTGGTACCTACTTATAATTTCTACAGTATGCACATATTTAAGTTAAATTTGTAGGTTAGTTTTAGATAAATGTTAGTAATATTAGTGTTTGTTTAAGTAAAAAAAAAAAAAAAAAAATAATAATAATAATAATAATAAAATTACATAATTTTAGGTTTGTTATAGGTTAACAAGAAACCCCGGTTTGAGTAAAGGCCTCCTCCAAAGATGCCCATTCTTGTCGGTCTTGTGCTATGGAGCACCAGTCTAAGCCAGCTGTTCTTTTTAGGTCATCGTCCCAGCGGGCTAAAGGTTTCCCCCTCCTCCTCTTGCCTGGTGGTCCTGCCCACTGGGTAACTATTTTGGTCCATCTTCTGTCAGACATTCTCGCTACATGTTCAGCCCATTGCCATTTCCTCTTTTGGGCGAAGGTCAAAGCGTTTGTAGCTTTGGTAATGCCTCTTATCTTTGTGTGTCGTACCTTATCTATTTTCTTTATACTTAACATGCTTCGCTCTAAGCCTCTTTGACATGTATTGATTTTATTCACAGCTTGTGTAGAAAACTTCCAGTTCTGGCTTCCATAAGTTAAGCTTGGTAGTAGGCATGTGTTCATAACTTTAGCTTTGAGAGTTATTGGTAAGTCACTTTTAAATATTTCTTTTAAGCCCCAATATTTATTCCAGGTTTGTTGAATCCTTCTCTCTATTTCTATCATGTTGCTGTTTTTCTCGAAACTTATTCTTTTTCCTAGGTAGATATAATGGTCCACGTATTCTAAGGGGTCACCATTGATATTTATGGGTCTTATTCGTGTATTAGTCATTATTTTAGTCTTCGTTAGATTCATTTCCAGGCCTACATTCGTGCTCGCTTTTTGTAGAGACTCTATCATGGAGTGCATTTGGTTGGCTGTCTCGGACAAAAGTACCAGGTCATCGGCGAACCTCAGGTGACTTAAGTAGGCGCCTTTTATATTGAGTCCTGTTTTACTCCAGTCTAACCGGTTCATGATGCTCTCGAGGATGGCTATGAAAATAGTGGGTGAAAGCGGGTCCCCCTGTCTTACTCCTCTTTCGATATGGAAGGCGGGGCCTAGGGTTTCGAGCTTTATTCTTCCAATGTTGTTATTATATATACTTTTTATGACGTTTATATATACATCTGGCACCTCATGTTCCCTCAAGCTTTCCCATACACTTAAGTGTAGGACCGAGTCGAAAGCCTTCCGGTAATCGATGAAAGATATGTATAGAGGTCTCTGAAGCTCTTGATATTTCTCTATAATTAACTCGATGGTATGGATGTGGTCGGTGGTAGAGTACCCTTTTCTGAAGCCAGCTTGCTCTATAGGTTGTTTGGCCTCTATTATTGGACTTAGTCTATTGTTTATAATAGATGAGAAGAGTTTGTATATGTTTGGTAGCAAACTAATCGGTCTGTAGTTGCCGATATTTTTAGGGTCGCCCTTTTTATATATAAGTATGATATTTGCTTCAGACCACTCTATGGGCGTTTCAGAACTTAAAAGTATAGAATTGAAGAGTACTGTTAATGGTGTTGCTAAAATTTGGTGAGCATATATTAGTGCTTCATTTGTGACGTTATCAGGTCCAGGGCTCTTTTCGAATTTCAGCTTCTTTATTGAGTTTATTACTTCGGATTCGTGGATTGGTTGTATAAAGTGGCAGTCTACATTTCTCGTTTCGTTGGTGGTAATTCGCGTTTTGTCTCTATAGAGGTTCGTGTAGAATTCGGTTGCTGTGCTGACAATATCTGTTCGACTATATATGTCTTTGTTTAGGGTTTTTAGTCCTTCTATCCAAGCTCTGTTTGTTCTGAGTTCTTTATATGCTCTTCCTGAGCTTCCATAGAGCTGAAGATATTTTTCTATTGTTTCTTGTCTATGTTTTGCATAATCTCTCTTGATGTATTTATGAACCAGCTTGTACAGTGCAGATAGTTCATTTTTCATGGAACGTGTTTTATTTTTTGTTTTTTGTAGTTCATGTCTTCTTTTCAGTAGTTTTAGCGTGCTTTCTTGTAATATTTTGTGTTCTTTTTTACCTTCTATATTTTGTTTCGCAAGAATTAGACTTTGCTGGATAGCCTTTTTTATTTTGTCGTAGGTGGTCTGCACAGGTTTGTTCTCTTGGCTGGCGGGTTGACTCGGTGTCTCCAAAAGAAAGCTTGATAGATTTTGTTTATATTTGGTTATTTCATCTAAGTTTTTGAGTTGACTTATTTTATTATTTGCGAACTTGGTCCTATTTTTCTTTTGCGTGGTAAGCTTAATTTTACACCTGATAATGGTCTGATGCGTAGTTAACGTTCAAAACTTCTATATTTTGGCATAATTTTGGGTGATTTGAGAGGATATAATCAATCTCATTCTTGTGTTGGCCGTCTGGTGTTTGCCAAGTCCATCTGCGGTTTAGTTTTTTCTTGAAACAGGTATTTATAATTGTTAGTTCATGTTGTAGTGCAAGGTTAACAAGTCTCTGGCCATTTTTATTTCTTTCGCCGTATCCGTATTTTTTCATAACCAAATGTTCGTTTTTTCTGGGGGTTCCGACTTTTGCATTGAAGTCTCCCATTAGAATAATGTGTGTGTGTGCTGATTCCAAGGCCTTTTCTATGGTATTATAGAATTTGTCTTTTTCGTGATCGTTTGCTTCTTCTGTGGGTGAGTATACTTGTATTATTGATATCTTGTTACCTTCGAAGACCATGTTGAGAATTGCTACTCGTTCTGATATGCCTATATAGCTCTCTATATTATTTTTCAGCGACTTGTGTATTATGAATCCCACCCCGTATAAGCCGGGTGTGGTTCCCATATAACAAAGTATAAAAGTGCTATGTTCTTCTATTTTGTTACCCTGTCGTCTTACTTCTGAAATTCCCATTATATCATAGTTAATTTTATTTAAGCTTTCTTCCAGTTCTATTAGTCTTTCATATGATAGTAGGGTTCTGACGTTGAATGTTATAATATTCAATTGACGATTTAACTGTGTGGGTTTTTTCCGAGTTTTTGAGGATAAACTTGAGTTTTCTATCTTTGGAGGGTTATGGTCAGAAACTTCCACGGGGACCAGCCGGGTTGGAAGATTTTTTGTGTTTTTTAATGAAGTTTGTTTGTTTGTGGTATCAGTTTGCAGAGAGGAGATTAGTTGCTATGTATTTTTGTTTATTGTATTTTTATTTGTCAAGAAGTTCAACATGCTCGGTTTTAGAACTCCTTCAGTGGCACTATTTGACCTTGTGGTCTTGATTTTTGAGCCAGACTGTTGTTGTCTATTCTTTTTTGTTTTATTTTCTTGAATATGATTATTTTCCGGGGATATCGAGAGATTTCGCTTGTTTCCTATGTTCTTTTTGTCTAGTATAATGATTTTATCATATTTTATTATGGCATTGTTTCCTTTTTCTCTCTCTGTCTTTAATTGCTCTTGTAATTCTTTTCTTTTATTTAATATATAGAGTGGATAGTCTTCTTTTATGTAGTATGCTGTGTCTCGCAGTGTAATTTTTTGTTTAAATATATCAATTTTTAATCCTAGTCTGGAAAAAGTGACAACAATTGGTCTAGGTCTTTCTCCTTTTTGACCAATTCTCTTTAATGCCTGTATGTCTCTTTTTCAACATTCAAATCAAAATGTGTTTTAATAAATTCAAGTAGTATATTTTCCAAGTTTAAGTATGACGTTTCCCGCTCTTCTATTCCAAAAAATACAACGTTTCTTTGTCTTGCTTGTTTTTCCAGGTAATATAGTCGTTTTTCTTGATTTTCTACCTTTAATTGGAGGTTATCATACTTTTCTTCTAATGTTCTAAATTTTTCTTCCATAATATTATTTATATTTTGGGTTACTTGTTCTGTAACTTTTTCGCCGCTTTTTTGTATGGTGAGTTTTTGTTCATCCAGTTCTTTTTGGATCTGACGGAGTGCAATCATAATCTCCTCCATAGTTTCTGAGATTGATTTAAATTTAAATGTGAAATAATATGTAAAGTACTGGTAATGTCCTCTAGTGGCTTTTCTTGAACTAATAATTCCGTCCAGGTGATGACCTCTGTTGGTTTCTTTAAAATTACTTAGGTGAACTATGTTTCGCGTTCTGCCTGTAGTGCGTAGTACACGTAGGTTTCGACAGATGGCGTTAATATTCGATCAATGTATTGGTATTTTGATGAATCATTTAGTGCAGATTTAGGTTATTTCTTCTGATATTTGTAATAAGGTCTCAATAGTTCACTAGAATTCACTTATTGACACTTTATAATGGGGTTTGGTTTGTTTCGGTAGTAAAATTTCCGTATTTATTGACGTTTTTGTCTCGACAGTCTGGTACCTTCACTATAAAGTTATTCACTGTTTTTACACAATCAAGTTATTATTTCACTGGGTCCACAATATATGATGTAGATCAGTTGTTTATATGTCCGTATTATTGCAAAGCACTGGTTTTTAGGCACTTATTTTATTTTAAATTCCACAAAATACACAGAGCTGATGTTGAACTTGGCACAGTAGCGCCCTCTCCTTACCTACTTATAAGTGTAGTGTAGTGTGTATGCTAGAGTAAAATGTCAGCATAACCGTGTCGGTATATTTGACTTTATGTTGTTTTATTTTTTATTTTCAGATAATTTAGAATCAACAATAAGTTTTACCAGAAGAGCTTTGTACGACATCATACGTGACTGTAAAGGAAAGAAAATCGAAGAAAAGTTGGAGTTTTTGGGAACGAAATTAGTTGAAATAACCCAATGCCCTGATGATAAAAAAACTATCTTGGATCGTACTCTGAGATTTTTTAAGACTGAATTTAAACAAAAATGGGTTGCAGCAAGTCGCAAAGAAGAGCGTTTTTTACGTAATAACGACAAATGGCTTAAATCAACAATACAGTTGCAGAAATTTAGTGCAAAGGCTACGTATAAACCGGGTCAGCCAACAAAATCGTTTGAAAACTTATGTGAGCGAAGTAAACGACGAAAAACTAGTGAGATACGGAAGCAAATACCTGCTGGAGAGCTAATATATGCAGCTGGAGTCAGTCAACGCAATATAGGAAACACTGATGCTTCAGTAATGATAAAAGAAATCATGGCAACACCAACAAGAGCGTCGAAAGTTCGTAAATCTTACACTTTATCCCAAAACCAAATAATTGTAAAAAAGCACACACCACAAGAGGCACTGTCAATTTTTGTTGAAGGTGACTTTACAAGAAGGCAATGGGAAATCCTTTATAATGCTGATAAGAGTATCTATCCATGTTACTCATTAATTCAAAAGGCAAAAAAGGATTGTTACCCCAAGGAAGAAACAATACGCGTCACTGAAACTTGTATGGAAATCCAACTGCAAGGATTACTAGATCACACAGCATCTCGCCTGTACAAATACCTTGCAGAAGTGATAGAAACGTGTACAAAGGAAGAAAGAGAAAATATGGAACTGATATCTAAATGGGGATGCGATGGATCCCAGCAGTCGCAGTTCAAGCAAAAGTTTCAAAACAGCTCAGATAGTGACGCAAATTTCTTTCAAAGTTCCCTAGTTCCTTTGCGACTGGTTGCTAATATAGATGGAGAAACTAAATTAATTTGGCAAAATCCCATGCCGTCATCAGTTAGATTCTGTAGACCAATACGGATCAGATTTATCAGTGAATCAAAAGATATCACTAAAGAGGAGATAAGTTATGTTGATAGTCAATCAAAGAATCTATCGAAAACTGAAATTACAGCTCCTGGTGGAATATTGAGAATAAAACACACAATGCTATTCACAATGATTGATGGCAAAGTATGCAATGCTGCTACCGACACAGCATCAACTATGCGTTGTTATATTTGTGGACAGACATCAAAAAATTTTAATGAATTAAAAAAAGTGCAGGACGTTAATGCCGAAGCTTTGAAGTTTGGACTATCTGTGCTTCACGCCAGAATAAGGTTTTTTGAGTCCCTGCTCCACCTCGCTTATAAACTCCCATTAAAAAAATGGCAGGCACGTACACCAGTAGAAAAAAAATCGTTAAGGAAACAAAAGAGGGAATTCAAAAAAACTTTAGGGAACAAATGGGACTGCTCGTGGACGTGCCTAAAGCAGGATTTGGGAACACCAATGATGGGAACACATCACGAAGGTTTTTTGCAGACCCAGAAATGTCATCTCAAATTACTGGAGTTAATTTAGACCTCATCAAACGATTTAGAGTAATCTTAGAGGTAATTGCTAGCGGAATCAGTATAGACGTTGAAAAGTTTGATTCTTACGCCCAGTCAACAGCACAGTTATATACTGATCTGTATAAATGGTATCCAATGTCACCTACAATCCACAAAGTATTGATTCATGGAGCTCAAGTCATAAGCCACGCTATCGTACCTATTGGTCAACTGTCGGAGGAGGCGGCTGAGGCCCGGAATAAAAACTTTAGGCAGTACAGGCTCGACTTCTCTAGAAAATTTTCTAGAGAAGACTGCAACAGAGATATTATTAACAGATTGTTATTAAGTTCCGATCCTTATTTAAGCTCCATACGGCCAAAACCACAATTCAAGAGAAAGAGTTTTTCAAAAGAGGCGCTTGAGCTAATGGTCGCAATTGCGCCGCCATCTTTACCATCAACAACAACAGAACAAAATACCCGTTACGAAAATATAGATGAAGATGATGAAGAAGAAATGGACAATTAAGATTATTTTATGAACTTAAGTTAATAAAACGTGTTTTTTATTATGTTTGTACTTTATAATATCATTAAAGGTTATATTAAATCGTATTACCATATTTTATTATTAAATAAGCCACTAAATAATTTTGACCGGATTTAACATGGCAATACTCCTATGTGCATAGTTTACCCGAGCTGGCTAGGGCCAGGGCGGCGAGAAGTGTCGTGCGGTGTTCCGCAAGGGTCGGTCCTAGGGCCACTCCTGTGGAACATCGGATACGACTGGGTGCTGCGCGGTACGTTGCTCGAGGGTGTCAGCATAGTGTGCTATGCTGACGACACCCTCGTTATGGCGCGGGGAGCAACGTACCGAAGCGCGGCACTGAAGGCCACGGCAGGGGTTGCTCAAATCGTGGGTCGAATACGGCGGCTGGGACTCGACTCGACTGTGGCTCTCCACAAATCCGAGGCTATGTGTTTTCACGGGCCTCGGAGGGGGCCACCTGCGGGAACCAGCATAACCGTAGGGGGCGTAAGCATCGGCATCGAGCCCACGATGAAGTACCTTGGGCTCGTACTCGATAGCCGATGGGACTTCGGACCTCATCTCCGAAGTCTGGTCCCGAAACTGAGGGGGGCTGCGGCCGCGCTATCGCGGCTGATGCTCAACGTTAAGGGACCCAACGCCCCCACTAGGAGACTGTACCTGGGGATCGTGCGAAGCATGGCCCTATACGGGGCCCCCGTATGGGCGGAGACTCTGGCGGCCCGCAACGTGGCTGTTCTTAACAGCCCGTTAAAGGCGATGGCCGTCAGAGTCATCAGGGGGTATCGCACGATCTCCGTCGAGGCGGCATGTCTCCTAGCTGGGACCCCTCCATGGGACCTGGAAGCGAGAGCCCTTGCACTGCTGTACCAGTGGCGCAAGGAGGCGCTGGAGCGGGGCCATAGGCCGGAGCCCCGAGAAATCAGGGCTCAGCGGTCCCTGCTCCGCCAGGAACTCATGGAGACATGGAGGGTGCGACTTGAGCACCCAAGGTGGGGGGAATCCACCATTGCGGCGGTGAGACCGATCATGAAGGAGTGGTTGGAGAGGGACCATGGGGACCTCTCCTACCGGATGTGCCAGATGGTTACCGGACACGGGTGTTTCGGTAAGTATCTGTGGCGCATCCACCGGGAGACAACGCCGCAGTGCCAGCACTGCGAGGATCCTGGCGAAGACACGGCGCTCCACACGTTGGTGGAGTGAAAAAAAAAACGAAAAATCGAAAATCCCTTGTATTCGGCTGAGCTCGTCTCAGGAATTCAACTTGTTTTTTTGTGATGGGTGGTTTCACTCTGAAAACCTACAATCATAGTCTATGTTATCTTATAGAGGTAGTTGGCACTTGATCTTGCAATGTTTCTCGCACATTGTGGTTCAAAGGGGTTCCAGAATCGTATACTTACATTATCCGAGACATGAACCACGATTGCGATTCTATGTTCACGAAACCTTTAACCATCACCATCGGAGTACACCGAGGATCCATCCTTAGTCCGCTTCTGCTAAGAATGGTTTAGACGTTTTATCGGACAGCACCAGCAATTCATACGAGCAGCCTCCATAGCTGCTCATGTATGCTGATACAGCGCTGGTGGATACACAGGGGCCTATTGGTGCGACGTGTGAAGACGTACACACGTACATGACGTGCATGGCGTTACACTCCACAGATCCCACAACCCTCTGCATGAATGGGCGAACGGACAGGTTAAATATCTCGGATCTGCACTTCATGCGACTGGTGACATCCAGTGCGACGTTAAGGCATGCAATGTCGCTGCATGGGCCAAGTGGCGTGAGGTGAGTGGTTTCATTTGATCCCAAAAAAGTTGGTTAGGTTAATATTAATGTACAGGTCTATAAAACCATCATTGGCCTAATGGTCCTTTTACACGGCTGCCAAGCATTGCCGTTGCTAAAGTGACACAAACCGGAGCTGCATGTTGTAACGTAACGTAAAGAATCCACAATTCTTTATAAATCAAACTAAAACTATATCCGTAAATTAATCGATATTTTAGTATGTTTCGATACTATTACTAATTATCTATGGTTGTGCAAGCGAGATTGGACAGCACTAGCCCAGTTATCAACTGACGGCTCTTATATCGTTCCTTTCCTTGGCAACCTTCGCCGAGGAAGGTCACTTTGACCCCGTGGCCAACTGCTGTCGGCTCCGGGTAAGTTTTGAGATCAACATTTTCTACTTCTTTCTACAGGTGAAGACCTTCCCGCGGTGCAGCTTATTGCCTGCTAAAATGCAGGGCTTAATATATTTTGTTTTATTATGTGTGCTATTCCAGCCTACCTAATTAGTGCCACGAGGCCGATGACCCGTACGGTCAGAGGTCGCGGCACCAGCTTGTGCTGCCTATTATATTCTCTTTTGTTATAGCTTCTAGCTACGCTGCATTGCCGCTGGGAGATTCTCTTCACCTGCTATTTTAGCGGGTCACTTGGACGTAATTACCTAGTGACAAACTGACCCACACTTTTTCTATTTCCAGGGTCTTCGCACCATAATGGAGGTAGCGAGGCACACCAGCGGAGACCCTGGCACGCCGGCATCTCCACCAGCCACGTGTCCACTAGCTAAGTGCATACTACCATCTTTGCACAACGGACCGAACAACGCCACGGCAGAATATTTATTAAGAATCCATTCCCTGAGGTTCATTTACTCATATACCTAAAATAAATTTATGTAACGTTACCGATTATAATCTCTTATTATATTGTAATCAATCCTTTTATTTATCTCTGCTCGCCCTAGCCGGTAGTAGTCTCAATTACATCAATTACTTTATTAATTCCTACAGTTCAATACGTCCCCTTAACTTTATTGCAACTTCATTTAAAAACCTATAAAACCTTCAATAAAAACTTAAATCGTTACAATGTCACGGAGATGAATATGCTGCGGTAGATGTTTGGAGTCACGTTAGGAACTCTCGGTTCCGGTAGGAAGGGTAGACACAAGAAGTGCTGGCTAGGCGTCGTAGAAAGATGACATTCGTACCAATGGTCTCACTACTGTTTATACCCAAGACCATACGAAGTGGAGAAGTAAAAGTCGGTAAGCAGACTCTGGAGTCCGAGGTGAGAGCCTTGGATATGACGGGGACTTACACAAAGAAGAATATGACAGATACTCGCTAAAGAACATTAATTCCTAACTAGGATGGATCATCCTAGCCATGAATCAGTAATCAGCAAGGCTATTGAAATAAAATAATAAAAACTCTACATAATTCGGGTACTACCATCTTACCATCACCAAGACTGCAGAAAAACAACCGAAATCGCAATAAGATACATTCAAAAATTGTTTCATCTACACTCAAATCGAAAAATTCGAATTACGAATTCAAAGACGATACATACGCACTTTATAAACGCATATACATAAAATTAAAAATAAAACTTATTATATTACCGCCAACTGTATCATAAAACTCATTATAGCACCGCAATCTTGTTTTATTCTTTAAGGTTCTAAGGTTTTAGGCTGAATATGAAAAAAAAGGCGCACGCATGCGCAGTTCGAACTGGGAAAAAATGGCACACGCTAAATTACTTCCTTACTACCTACCTACCTAACCTAACCTACCTACTTTGTCTAATTTCAATTTTTCCTATGAGTGAAGACAAAGTAGTGTATGAAACTGCATATAACTTAGGTATTAAAACACTCGAGTCAACCTATTATCGCATTCGGCTTGGCCTCATGCGATAAACTGACTCTCGTGTTTTAATACCCCTTCTTATATGACAGTTGCATAAACTACTATTATTTTAATGTGCAATATTCACATACATTTCTGACAATATCATTTTAAGTTACTATTTAAACATTATAATCATTTTCATAGAAGTACTTAGTAGTGTTTCATTTAATGTTAATTTGTGTGTTATAGATGGTATAAATAAACTTTTTATACATAATGTTTCTCAAAATAAACATTATTATTATTTTAACAAGGTTTTTATTTAACTTATCACATGTCCTTATGCATTTTATTAACATCTTCAACATCTGAAAACCAGCGCTGCGTATACTGATGATGTACGCAGCATTAATGCTGAGATGGGGCCCTATTTGGGTCTGCGCGATGATTTGTGCAGATAACAAATAAAACTTTTTTCTTTTCTTTTTCTATAATTTTGCACATATTTTCATCAACAATGCAACAATTCTATTTATAGTCCAAAATTATGCTGACAGCCTATTGACCTGTGCTTTTTTGCCTATTTTTAGAAAGCTCATTAGTTAACGCATCAAATTATAATGAAAACTGTAAAAAAAAACGATATTTTAGATTTTATAAATACTATAAAGTTAAAAGTGCCTTCTTTTAAAATTGCTAGTTTTAAAATGTCATAGAGTCATTGCAAAGAGGCGATACATACATACATTATTACATAAAACAAATGAAGTTAAAATATACTTTTAATAAAAAGTACTTTCACTCCTAGAATAATCTTGTAATATTGAAATTAAATTGATTAAAATTCTGTAGTGAATTTTTATAATTGTTCTTGTTACAATAACGTCTAGTACAGTATTTATTATAGAGGCCGGTGAACTTGATAGTATACCGGCGACTATAATAATTTTTAGCTGATGCTATGCTGTGTGTATTTAACTTTGAAAAATATAATTATCACATTAATTTAAAAAAAAAGGGAAGTATAACTCACCCCTACAAAAAAGCCTATTGAAGAAAACTTTAAAGTTCTTCGTAAGTCCAGTGATTGTAACGATTGTTTTTCAACAAATTTTTGGGCAATTACATCGCCGGCGCCCATTAGGACTCCCGTTTGTATTGCTTGAACAAGATATGGGTTTCGATTAAGAGCTTTTTGATATAGTTTGAAAATGTGAAACTTCATGATTATCGGTATAAAAATAACACGTACAGTAAGAAATTTCACGGTCTTAATTTATGCAAATTTAAACTGCTAATAATAAATTAAAACATAACTTCATACGTTGCACATTAAGTATATAATTTACAACACTCCTATGTAAATTATATAACTCCTCGACTTCTTTTAATGAAGGAAACAATAAAGGTAATTATAGAATTATCACAGAGTACTTTATTGAATTTTAATGCAATTTTCAGTATAATTATTTTGAAAGTATTCTGTCTTGTACTGTCATCTGTTAATTTGCCAAAATTGACAATTATGACTCTTTTTTTTCCTTCTTTGGCAAATATGTAATGAATGCCAGTGTCTAGTAATTATAAGATGAATCAAGTCATTTGCATATGAATTCAATTGAAGTAAAAGTCTTGCCCTAGTGAAGTAGTAGAGGCTTCTGTGGAGTTTTAGAAACGACACCGAAAATCACAATTCACGGTAAATGTGCCACTTTCCTACACTTGTGCATGTTGTCGAAGACTTTTTTTAAAACCCACCATTTTTACACATAAAAACTCGAAATTATGCAAATTTTAGAAGATGAAACACTGCCTCATTAGTGCCAAAAAAAACTCCTGTGACATATTATAAATTAGAAGGTTGGTATTGTTTCAATTTAATAAATAATGGCAACACTGCCACCCTAACATTACGCCGCCGGCGCCGTGTTTGCCCGTCGTCGTGATCCCGCGACTCGCAACATTGTCCAATATCCCAGTATCTGGGGTAGGTAACACTAAGAATTCGTTCCTTATTAGCGGCACTATCGAATGGTGAATGGTGTAATAATACAGAATGTGGCATTTTGTTTCAAAGTCCTCAAGATTTTTTTCGTTCACAACAGTAGCTGGTGGGGTGAACACATTGAAATACTCAAAGGGTGTGTAACATTGATAGTTAAATTAAAAGGTAGATAGTGATTTTAAGTTATTAGAAGTTAATTGTTGGTTTGCTATAAGGTTATAGTAAATTAAACATGAGAATAGTTTTACCTTTCATATATTAATTTTATTTATAAGTGGTCTCAAGGGTGAGTACACATAGATTCAATTAAAATTGGAAGTTGAAGAATTAAAAGAATGGATGTGAGGACGACCCGCGGCAGCCAGGAATCTACACTTAGCTTGGGAGCTGTATCCGCCCGGCGTGTCGCGCTGGCACCAACCGCTGCGTGACTCGCTCAGCGGACCTGAAAAGAGAAGGCAAAGCTTTCAGTATGTGAAGACATACTGCTAGTGCAGGCCGGGCATACCGAAGGCGTAAGAAAGGTGACAAGCTTCCCCAGGCACGTGATGCTTATGGTCATTATTGCAAAAGCAGGCAGGTCACAGCCTTTGCAAGCAGCAGGAACAGATGCAAAGAAACATAGATGACAAGGAAGGATTGTTCACCATGCGGTCACTGACCGCGTGGCCCGCACAGGTTATTGTCCTTTTGACAAGCGTGAAAAGGGAAAGCATGCCTTGCGTTTAAGCTACACAATTTAAAAAAATAGATACTGCTCACGTAAACAGCAGCATCCCAATTAGAAAACTTTGCCACGACTACAGAGGTGTAGTGTGGCATGATAACATTCTATATAATTCCAATACATGGATCAATGTTGGCAAGCCTCGTTCACGTAAAAAAATGAGGCGATGCCTGGAGTAGCTTAGCATAGCAGTGGGAACCTGACGTGGCACCATTGGTGAAGATGAAGAGGCCACGGGGAATATCCCTGGTCGGCCATTGGTACCACGTCACCCTCCAACACTAATGAGCACTCTGTAAAAAATGATTAGCACACATAATGTATAAATTGTAAAATTCTCACCAACGGCTGAGTACCAGAGCTATGCACTTGTGCATAGATAATATATATATACTGGTATAGATAAGTCACTCCCAAAATTCTTGTATAGTTTGGAGTTGTCTTGGCAATAGATGACGTTAGTTTCTGCTTATTAGTACCTATATTATCCGATAGGTGGCGTTTTCAGGAATTAAGAATTTTGCTGGCTCAGTTGAACTGAGCCAGCAAAATTCTTAATTCCTGAAAACTAAGACATCTTGAAAAAAAAATCTTTAAAATATCTTCAATCTGAAATTAGGGAACAAGTCCAAGATATTTTAAAGATTTTTTTTTCAAGATGATGTCTTAGTTTTGAACCGAGCCTATTAGATATTTCAATTTATGGTATTTATATACATGAGTTTTCTATTTTCAAAATAACTCTAGGCACAAAAAAAACACATAAATTGATCATTTTATGCATAAAAATAGTAAGACGCACAACAAAATAAAACAAAATTTACAAAAGATTAAAACATTGTTTTTATTCCTGCAACTTTATATTCTGTAACATTTTAGTAGTACATTATAAAAATGCTTTTCAGTAAAATGTTTCAATTGGAGAAGATGACAAATTTCACTTTTGCTTTTGAGCCTGCCAGAAATATGATATAATATAAGCCAATACATGCCTTTAATTTAATAAGGGCCCATTTTTATATGAAATGAAATATTTTTTAATTAAATCAGTTAATTCTCAAGTGGCTTCGTAATAACTTTTTGACAAAACGTGTAGGACTTAGATGCCATCTGCATAAGGTGCAGAATATTCCCTCCTCCTAAAGGCCCGGGTCCTTTAAGCGGCGGTAAGCTGAGTGACATCATTGTAACATGGTACGTGTCTGTAATGGTGACCCTCTTTACAAGACTTTGCCCTTAGCTTACCATCAGGCGAGGTGAAGTCAAATTGACGTGTCCTATATAAAAAAAACTTCTTACTCCTAGCGGTAATTCCCAGTCGCATTCGAAGCTTTCACCTCGGATTCTGGGGTCCGCTTCACCAGTCTTAACTGCGGATTTGGCTAGACCTCGATATTTTCCGTGAAGCGATTGCCATCTGACCTCCACAACCCAATGATGACATTAGGCGATATCGAAGCATTGCAGCTAGACCGTTGTTCTATTTTTTACTTTTTAGGGCTCCCAACTACCCGTAACGACCTCCATAGATGTTCGTATGGCAACCAGGGCCGACGGCATAACGTGCTCTCCGAGGCACGACCAGACCAATACAAATACTTATATTTATGCACACAAATATTGAACTGAGCGGGGATCGAACCCGCGCCTCCTGCGTAGTGGTCGCGTTCACTACCGCTACGCCACGGAGGCTGTCAAAAAAAAGCTATTATTTATTTTTTCTCCGACTTTTATAATAATTAAAAGCTTGTGATTTCACTCCATCGTCTTGATCAAAATTAACTATTTTCCCAATTAAAATTTTATTAACACCTTTACACCAGCTATGAACAATTACATTAATTGACAAATTTACTATATAATCGATTAATTCTGATTTATGTTTGGAGCAATTAATTATTGAGAAATTTGTTCCACAATCAACATAAAACATCAAATTTCTTTTCAAATTAACTGATTCCGGATTTTCTCTTAAACATGCAATAATCATAGAGTACACTTCATTAAGTAAATCAATAAATTTATCACAAGCATTAAACAAACTTTTCTTTGTAAAATCAACGGCATAATTAAATGAATCAACATCGATTTCTGATTTCTGTAAATCACTTAAGCATTGCTTACAATTCTTAAAGATTTCCGTCTTGCATTTCTTTATTACATAACCGGCAACATATTTTTTTGCTTCCACATGCACAATCAAATTACTTGATTTCATTTCATTCATTTTTGATAATAAAGAATCAACATTGCATGCAGTATCATCGTTGCCATCTTTCAAATCACAATTCTCTTTTATTAAAAATTTCATTGATTGCAGCATTTTATAATCATCTTTTTCACAATTAGCATGCACTGAATGAGGAGAATTAATATTATTGATTAACAAAGTTTTGTAGGAATTTTTAAATTGATTACAGGTTGGGTTAATATTCTGCACACCATTGCTTCGTACAGAAGAAAAAAATTCTCAAGGGGGTCCTGGTTAAAACTTCTCGTTATGAGATTTTTTACTTTAAATTATTGATTTAAATGTTGCCACATTTCTTTAAAGGTCTTGTATCCAGTTCTGGACTGATGGTACTTTTTCCACTTTCTTATTTCTTGTACCATCACGATTTAAAGTGTTTCTAATAAATTTTATTGATTTGAGAATTGGTACAATTTCATTCCAGAACTGGATATGTGGCGAGTTATTTCTAAGGCACCCCTTGAGAATTTTTGCCGAAGGTCCATACGAGTGCCCATTGAATGAATCGAACAGCTTATCAATTAACAATAACAAATCAGCTGTATCTGCACATTCCGCTGGTAGTTGGTTATGTTCTGAAACAAATTTTTTTTTTTTTTTTTTTTGCTTTTTCCCTCTATCTGCCATCAGCCTATTTAGCTATTATCAGATTTGTTGATTTTATTCTTTGGCAGTTTAAGTTTATTCACATCCAGTGATGTGTCAACCCGCTTATGTTTGTGTTTTTCCTTTTTGAATATGTCATGTGCTGGCTGGGATTGCAATTCCTGCTATTTGCTTCCTTTTCAGTCTCTTTGTTGAGATTGTAGGATCCATCAGGGTTACAGCCAGTTGGTTTTTATGTTGCTGTAATCTGAGTTTGTAAGCCTCGGAGAGCATTTGAACTTCATTTTTCACGGTTGGGATCTGAAGGTATTCATGTATTTCAGTGTTCTTTGTGAACCAAGGTGCGCAGCTTATCATCTTTAGTGATTTGTTTTGAAATCGTTGTAAGATCTCTATGTTAGAGTGGCTTGCTGCGCCCCAGAGCTCTATGCCGTATGTCCACACCGGCTTTATAATACATTTGTATATGAGCAGTTTATTTTCAAGACTAAGAGAGGACTGTCTACCTATCAGCCAATGTAGGTCTCGCAGTTTTATGTTTACCTGTTCTCTTTTAATTTTTATGTGTTCATGCCAAGTAAGCCTCCTATCTAGGTGCATACCCAGGTACTTAACCGAGTTTTGTTTTGGCAGGATG
The DNA here is from genome assembly GCA_946251805.1 of Cybosia mesomella. Classification (NCBI taxonomy): domain Eukaryota; kingdom Metazoa; phylum Arthropoda; class Insecta; order Lepidoptera; family Erebidae; genus Cybosia; species Cybosia mesomella. The sequence continues at coordinate 16,993,329 of OX276390.1, read as the reverse complement.
TTTCCTTCCATAGTAACCGGTGGACAGTCATTTCTTCTTAGCGTGAATGTAATGTGAACTGATTTGGAAGAACTGGCTTTAATTCTCCATTTATTTAGCCATAGCCCAATTTTGTTTAGGTGGTCTTGGAGTTTTTGCGATGCCACTACAGGATCTTTATCGCAGGCTAGAACAGATGTGTCATCGGCATATGTAGCTGTGACAATTTGCTCAGAGGTAGGAAGGTCAGCTGTAAAGATTGTGTACAAAACTGGACCTAGCACAGATCCCTGGGGTACTCCAGCTTCAATTTGGTAGAAGGAGGACATGGCGTCTCCGGACTTTACCTGGAAAAGTCTTTGTTGCAAGTACGACTTGATAAGTATAAAGGCATGGTGCGGAAGACATATTTTTAGTTTGCACAACAAACCCTTGTGCCAAACACGATCAAACGCTTGCTGCACATCTAGAAATGCAGCTGAGCAGTATTCTTTTCGTTCTAATGACTGTCGGATCGCATGTGCAACTCTGTGGACCTGTTCTATTGTTCCATGGTGCATTCGGAAGCCAAATTGGTGATCTGGGATAGTATTTTGCTCTTCCAGTATGGGTAATATGCGTTGAAGCAACAGCTTCTCAAACAGTTTTGATATCAAAGGCAAAAAGGCTTATTGGTCTATATGAAGAAACCTCTACAGGTGGTTTTCCTGGTTTAAGAACCATATTTACTACTGAAATTTTCCATATTAGAGGAAAATATTGCAATCTCAGCACTGCATTGAAGAGTATCGTCAACAGGACCACTCCCTTTTTTGGGAGGTTCTTTAGGACTTCTGATGTTATCAGGTCAACCTTTAGATGTTTAATGGCTTGTCTTACTTCAGCTGGTGTGCACAATTGCAATGGTAAGGACATCTGCTGGTCACTATTAAGGATGCCATTTATATCTTCTTCTGGGCACATGATATTGGGTTCATTTGGCTTGAGCACTTCTCTCAGGAATTGAGCAAATAGCTCGGCGTTGTCTACGGGTGTTCTTGTCCAGTTACCATTTGGCAGTCGTAATGGAGGCATGTGTGCTTTGGGCCTTTTTAGTAATTTAGTAATTTTCCAGAGGGAGTGATCATTTGATTTGGAAGGCGATAAAGTTCTTAATTTATCTTGAAGAGTGTCATTTTCGTTTTCTTTAAGTAATTCCTTTAATGCTTTTTGTGCTTTGTTCAGTGCTCTTTTATCATGTCCATTTCTGCTGGTGTGCCATTGCCGTCTGAGCCTTCTCTTAAGGGTTATCATCTGTCGTATTGCTAAGGTGTAGTCTTGAGACCTTGGCCTATATCTCATATGCGGGGTTGACCGCCAAGCGGCTACTTGGATTAGGTTGGTGGCATACCAAGCTGCATTCTCTATATTCTCCTCTGTTTTGAGTGGTATGTGTAGATTAACAGCTTCATTGATGCATTTTTGGAATGCTTTCCAATCAGTTCTACCGTTGTATAGTGTCTCGCGTGGTTCTCTCCAGATGACTGTAGTACTTATCGTACATATCACTGGTGTGTGGTCAGAAGAGCCATCCGAGGAAGATTCCATTTTTGTATACAGGCCTGACATACCCTTGGTGATAAAGAAATCAATGAGATCTGGTATTCTGTTCGGGTCAGAGGGCCAATTTGTTGGTTCTCCTGTGGACAGTACATTGAGTGAATATTTATCGATTACTTTCTTTAACTCTCTACCTTTCGTCGTAGTCAGTCTGGAGCCCCAGAAGGTATTCTTAGAGTTCCAGTCCCCTCCAACGATATATCTATCACCAAGAGTTAGCAAGAAGTCACCATACATCTGTTCATTAATTTGATGCTTCGGCGGACAGTATACAGAAGCTACTTTAAGCGTGCCCTGCCAGTCATCTATGGATATTGTAGTGGCTTGCAAGTATGCCTGTTGGAAGTGAGGAAGTTCATGATGTCTGATGTTGTCCTTTATTATGATTGCAGTTCCAGCATGTGATGTTCCATCTGGGTGGTTAGTGTAGAAGATGTTGTATCCCTTAATGAAGATGACTCTTTGGTTCGTCATGTGAGATTCCGAAACCAATAGAATATCTATTTTATTTAGATGGATAAATACTTCGACCTCTTGCTTATTAGGAGATAAGCCATTGACATTCCACGCCGCAATACGTAAATATTTCATTTTTTATTCTGGGCAATTAGTGTCGTTAGGAGTCCCATAAGGGTACCTATTTGTTGGATGAGAAAATCTATCCTTTCCGTTTGCTTCGTAATTATTTTTTGTAGCATATTTGTTGGCTGAGATTGTCTGTTCTCTTGAGACACAACACTCTCTTGGTTTTTCTCCCAGTATCCAATGGTGTTTGGAGTGGGGCTATTGGATTGGTATTGCCTGGCATGTCTACCTGGCTTTACCTTTGGAAAATCGTTTATTTGCAGGTTGAATTCTTTGCTGGTTTTAGGCTGTAAATTGATTGATGCATTCTTGAGTGGTGGCATTGGTGTCATTTTTCTTGCACGAATCTCTTTGTAGACTTGACAACCCTTATAGTTGGCAGGATGTTCTCCAAAGCACAGTGCACAAGTGGCTGGAGTATTTCTGTCCTTCTTTGAACAGTCCACGGTTCTGTGTCCCTCCGCACACTTGACACAGCGAAATGGGCGCATACAGTTGTTTTTCGTGTGCCCATATTGCTGGCATCTTGTACATTGAGGAATTTCATTTGTTTTTCTAGGGTCCTCAATCTTGACTTTAGTATGGTAGATAAATTCTATACGCTTTGCATCAGGATTATTTGGGCCAGGTTCTACATTTACAAAGAAAATATTCAGTGGTTTTTTAGTTCTCCTTGATATTGCGCATATGACTTCACCTCGGACTTTATTCCCCGTTTTTTCTATTTCATCTATAATGGCTGCTTTTGGTGTTGAGTGGTGTAGATTTTTTATCACTAGCCTAAGGCATCTTTTGTCTTTTTGAGTGAAGGTGTGGCCGATGAGTCCATTCTTCCGAATAAGGTCTATTAAGTTTTTATAGTCTTCAGTAGTCTGTGACATTATTCTTAGTTGGTCTCTATTAATTATTTTATATCTGTAGCAGACACTTGGTATAGACTTATCAATGAGTTGAGTCAGTTTCGATAGGTCATCTATACCATACAGGATTATTGGAGGTGGTTTGTTGGTCATCTTGGTTAGAGGTGGAGTTTCAGGTGAATCTTCCGTTAAGTCTATGGGCAGTCCACTGTATCTATTAGCAATAGTAATAGAGTTTGGTGACCGGGTTGGGCTAACTATTTGTGGTGGACTGCTTGACGTCTTTTTCCTTTTTGGGTTGCGTCTGTTTGGTTGTCTTTGCCAAGTAGGTGGGGTTAGAGTTCTTGGAGCTTGTGAAGTGCACGGGTTATCATTCTCCTTTGTATGACTCGCTATGGTGGAATTACTTCCTGGCGAGGAAGGCAGAGTCCTTTTAAATAGGCTTGGATGGAATGCCTGCTGGATAAATTTTTTGTTGGTCGTTACGGTAGCTGCTCCTTTCAACGTATCGCCTGAATCTGAAACAAATAAAAAAAAAAGTTTAACATAAATAGATTTAACAAACACCAGTGACGCACAGGTTTATGCATGTAGTAACTATAATAATACCATTGGTTTATGTAACAACGAACTGACAATATTGCGCAACTACTAGTAGGTAAGATGTTGGTAATACTATATAGCAAAATTAGCCTGGCCAGGTTTAATAACCTGGTCCAGAGATGTCACAGCAGTTGTATCCTATATTGTGACACATGCCAAATGTCCTAAATAAATTAAGGTGAATGATAATGTTATTTAAAGAAATTTTCTGTCCGACAAATCTGGTTTTTCATAGAGGTCAAGCTTTGATATAGGTTCCATATCCCATTTAAGCAAACTTAAACAGCAAAAATAATACATATTGATAACACACTTGTACTTTTCCACGATATTTATTATTACCCTAACCGGTTAGGGTCATTCGCCTTGACATGCACATTGACGGTTTACATTGACAGTCAATAGGCAAACCGTCAATGTAAACCTTTGAGAATGCCGTAAGGCGAAACCGGTTAGGGTAATATAAATATCGTGGAAAAGTACAAGTGTGTTATCAATATGTGTGACAACAAGTTCCACCAAGTGCCATCAATCAACAGTATAAATAGGCAAAAATAATAAAATAATACATACTTGCCAAAAAACGCATTACAGAAGAGACCCTCCGACTGAAAACTTGAGCTGCATACAATACCTTCATTTTTGGTATTTTCTCGGGGTCGACATGATATTCCGTCAATTTATTAATTATTCGGATCTCGTCTTCCCCGGGATCTGCATCTAGTAACAATTTCAAATGTTCCCACTTTGCTAATTTTACCTTTCCTTCATGTTGAAATTCGATATCTTTTGTCAAAAAGTTATTGCGAAGGCCCTTGAGAAGATGTGGCGTGTCAAATAATGGAAAAATTTTTTGTTCATTAACTTCAAATGCACAACTATTATATGCTTCATTATTTCTTAAATACTTTGCCTTAGTATCTTGGAGCAACAGTTTTAGAGCGGCAACATTTGTTGTCGCCTGGTCGCAAATAGTGGCGACAATTATTAATCCAGCTTTTTGCAACTCCACTATTGTTTCGACTATTAACTTTTTTAAGTCATATTTTTTAGTGGCGCTTTTACAGAATGTGTAAGCAATTGGCTGTTTTGTTTTGGTCTTTACACCTTTTATCATAAAAACTAACGCGTGATCTGCTATTTCTTTGTTCTTTACGCCTCCAAAATTTTCAAAACCCACGATTTCTTTACCATTAAAATATAAACCTGGAGACAATGCCACTTCATCAAATAAAAGAGTGTAAAGTCTTTTTTCTATTGGTTTGTTTTTCATTGATTGTTTAAGGTGTTTCATAATATTTTCATTTATGCCTGGCTCTACCCTCAATCCCAATAAAAGTCGTTGAACGGAACGTTTAGAAGGCAGTACTAGTATTTTTCTTAAAAAATTATAAGCCTTAGCCCCTTGCTTTAAAATCGATGCAGCCATTACTTTTTCTTCGATGGTGAAGCGTCTTCCTTTTGCTTTGCAATTTATTTTTAACTGCATGCGTAAGAATGTTTGTGTTGCCTCAGGCATTTTTTCAATAATTTTTACAAAACTCGCATTCTTAGATAATTTTTTCGCTTCTCTGATTTGTTCAGTTTGGCTTTTACACTTCTTAGTCAATTGCAAAACTTTTTTACTCAGTTGTTGCAGAACATGATCATCCCTTTTCCGTGAGTCTGAAATATAAAATTATTTTATGGTTAAAATTGAATAAAACTATCTTTTTATTAGTTCTACTTTCACACAAAATGTTTGCTAAACTCATCAGCCTCCTTCTAGCGTTATCCTATTTGTTCCTGAGGAACCTGGGGTTTGCTTAGACCATGTTGCAAGGTTTGGCTAGTCAGTGGTCTGACCAAGCACATTTGTTCGTTGGTCCCGGAATCCCGGATGCTATCTTAAGTTCTTAAGCAGACGAGAGTTTTACTAATAATAACTTACTCGAGTGAATATTAATTTAATAATTACTTACCTATTTGTTTTGTTGCTCGTGTCGATCGGCCACAAATAGATGATTGCCGGTTTGATGTTATCTGCTGTTTATTGACATCTGAAAAGAAGAGTAATTTAGATATTAAAGTTTCTCTACCTGGAGCCCTAACCACCTGTAGCTGTACCCGATGTCGGTGGGCTACTTTTTATATTTTTAAATGTTTATTTTTATAATTAATCATCATCTGCGTAAAGACGCTTTTTCCTGAATGCATCCGTGGCCAAGATGACCTCGGAGCTCAGGTTCCGCCTTCCGGCTCTTCCTCCTCCACTTGGCACGATCTTGGGCGTCCAGTGAGACCATTTGCACACATGTCACCCTCCACAACGTCAAGCCAGGACTTCTTGGGCCTACCCTTTCTATCTGGACCCGGCGGGGGAGCCATTGCCAGGCATTTGTTACCCACGTAGTCGTAAAAGTAGCCCGACTTAAGGGTGGTCTAATTTTTTTTGTATGGGATGAAGTATACATTAGTATTATGTTATCTGTGGTTATGCCTACCTGAAGTGATGGTTAATACTTCTGGAGTTTCTTCTGTAGGAGACTCAAATGCAGGCTGTGCTGATGTAGGCACATTAATGACCATGTCTGAAATAAAAAAAGCAGTTGGGTTACTAACTGCTGGCTGACTCTTTTTGTAAATACAATGTCTTTCTAATATTTTATAGGTCAAAGTTTGTGATTTGAGTGTATGTAGGAATGTATGTGGGTGGGTATGTGTGAAGGATGCTGTACACTAGGAGTTAGAAGTGCATGGACAGGTCCGCCACATACATTTAATTTTTCACTTTGATTGAAGTTTTCATTAAAATTCATAACTCTTTTTAAACAAAGATTTCAAAATACTGTAAAACTAGTCGATTGCTATAAAGGAAAATAAAAAATAACAAAAAGCAGATTTTTAAGAAAACTTCAATAATTTGTTGCGGACCTGTCTATGCACTTTTGATGACCAGCATACAACACAGCAATCAATGGCTTCAATGAGCATAATATTCAGGCCCATTGCATGTAAGAGAGTTTCTGTCGGGAACAGGAACACCATTGCCCATATGAGGCGCACTAGACAATTCAAAAAGATTTTTATAATTTAATTTCCACTTCTAAGCAATTTAATATCTACTTTTATTTTCCATAGCCATTTATTTACTAAGGCTAAGTTGCAACATACTAACTGTTAAAGTAAAAGATTTAAGTCAAATTTAATAAACAGTAACACTGACTGACGGTTTCTGCAAAATGTGTTGCACCAGTGTATTTAGTAGATTGGTTATAGTTATGACTTCTTCTTCATGGAATTTAATGTTAACAACTTTAATATTGTTCACACAACACACATACATACACAAACAACAAAAATATCAACAACATTAATAGTCCAGATGTGGACAGTTAGAGCTACCGTCAAGTTTTGACATAATTTTAACAATTATTGTCAAATAGTGCAACATATTTTTATACCTGACGGGTGCTTTAGCTGCCCTGTTAATTTTAAAGTAAGGTGGTGTAACTTAGCCTGAGTTGTAGTAGCCCTTACCTTTAATAACATTCAGTGTAGGGATTGCATTCTGTGTCAATTTTTTTCCCACAATAAATCCAGTTTCAAAATGTCTATTGCATAGACGAAGTGCATTATAAATGTATTCATCATGTAATTGAGTTTGAATAGCAATATCCAAAACTCCTCTCCATGCATTAAATCTTTCAACTTGTTTATAATTCTTGGGATTTGGGAAGCGATGCAGTGGACCTGAAATTGTTTTTTTGTTAATATTAATTATTTCGCTCCTTTACCCATAGTAAATTTATCGTTGCTTATGTAATCTACGTACGAACTCCATAAAAGAAGCTACCGGTAATAAGAACATACTTTATTGTGTTTCAAAGTGTTAATAAACAAAATCCAATAAGGCAAATTTTGTGGTTAATAGAACTACTTCTAGTTATTAATATCAAAAAGTTACACTCACCATCAACTTCACACCCAAAATAACATTTAGAACGATAATTCGTAGGAATTTTGTCCATCTCGTTTCAAAAAAATCGTTGCCCAGTCCGTAGGTCCAAAAAACAAAATCAGTGTCACAGGTGTGGAATCGAAGTCGGAATCCGGTGTACGTAGCCAAGTTAACAATAATATGAGCGCCAAGGAGAAGTCCAGGTAACAGCAAAGGTCGATAAAAGAAAAGAAAACCAAAAAACTCACTTATACAAACTTTAAAAATTTGAAACACAACGACGTGAAACTTCAAAGATTCAAAGTGTCAAACTCCATTTTTTACTGGTGTTGCCATTGATTTAATGAATGAAGAATTTAATTTACAATTTTTTCAAAAATAATATTTTAGTAATAATTTACCCAAAATACACTGTTTGCTTCGCGACATTTTTTTACGTGTTAAATTATTTTTTGTCATATTAATTACCAGAACTTTTGCTTAAAACATGAAATGATGCTTTTGTACTGACATCGCGTGTGCTTAGCTGGAAACGAGGGTGGTTTGTTTAATTTGACTGACCGAGGGATGGCACTACTTTCCATACAAATATACGTTTTCGAGGATTGTATGAAGCTGTCATCCCCCTGCACTTGTGGAAGCGATGCAGAAAATTAGGGGCTCGCAAAACCGCTGCACTGTCATTTATAACGTCGGCTGAAAGAAGCGACTTGGTGGGAGTTCATAGATAATATGCCACAGCCGATAGAGTTGACCACAGCTAACCATAGACAGAGTCGATGAAAGAATACAGATATTATTAGTAGGCTATGAATCGATATCAACTAAGGAATCGACTACATATTCCACCAATATCATTAAAAGAACAATGTGCATTGTTACAGGTGATATTCAGGCAGACAGGAATTCTAGTAATTTTTTGTTACTAGTGCTCTTTTTTTTAAACAAAGACGTATTCTAGAAGTACAAATTCCCCTAAACCGGCATTGCCTAAGTAAGTTTTCAAATTAGTCGAGTTTAGGAAGAAAAAATCTCTTTTCCAGGAATAAAAGTATGGGTAGTTGTTGTGGGTGTGTAGAGGGTGTATGCTAGAAAACCTCCTTGTGGTGCACCCTGGGCAACGGAAGCAGCAACTCCTCTCCTTCCCTAGGGAGAGTCGTTGCTCCTTCAGGCTGATATTCTGCCAAGGTCGAATTGACCTAAGAGAAGGAAAACTCGAATCTAAACCCTCTACCAACCCGTCTGGCCAGCGTGGTAGTAGTAGGCCATAAACCTCCCATGAATAGAAGCCACAACAAAAGGCCCCCAGTTCCCGTTGGTCCCGCTATTCCCGACTACGGTAGCGGTCGCGGAAACGGCGTGGCGGGGGGTGCTAAGAATCTCCGGGTTACGGGAGGCTACCAACAAAAACAGCTGGTAGCGTACAACTGCAGTACACTTCGGCTGGACCACCATCTCGCCGAACTGGAGATAGAACTGGGTCGCATAAACTGGCACATACTGGGGTTGTCCGAGATCCGAAGACTGGGGGAGGACACGGTAATCCTTGAGTCAGGCGACCTATTCTACTTCAGAGAAGGTGATCAGCTCTCCCAGGGAGGTGTCGGTTTTCTGGCCAAAAAGGACCTCATTAGCAGCGTTGTTGAAGTCGGTAGTGTGTCGAACCGGGTAGCGTACCTTCTCCTTAAAATCACTAACAGGCGTTCCCTGAAGGTGATACAGGTATATGCGCCGACCTCGACTCACCCCGATGAAACCGCCGAGGCCGTGTATGAGGACATTGTCAAGGCAATTAATCATACCGCCAAGGCCACCTACAGCGTTGTTATGGGGGACTTCAATGCCAAAGTGGGAGTACAAGAACGCGGCGAAACGCGAATAGGACCCTATGGAGTGGGGCGCAGAAATCACAGGGGGCAAATGGTAGTCAACTTTCTCGAATCCCAGGGGCTCTTCTTAATGAATACTTTCTTTAAGAAGAAGCCCCATTGGAAGTGGACTTGGCAAAGCCGGGATTCCGTGGTAAGGAACGAGATAGACTTTTTCATTACGGACAGTAAGCACATATTTAGAGACGTCTCCGTGATTAACAGGTTCAACACCGGAAGTGATCACAGACTTGTCAGAGGCTCTCTAGATATCAACCTTAAAGCTGAAAGATTCCGAATGATACGGTCTACTCTCCGACCTACGCCGCTCCAAGTAGCTCTAGGGTCCGAAAAGTTCCAACTGGAACTTAAAAATCGTTTTGCAATGCTGGAAACCACTAGCAGTATTGATGAGAAAACCGACACAGTGGTCAAAACTCTGCAGGAAGTGTCCCGAAAGTTGTTTCCCGGAAAACGCAAACAGCTAGAGTCCAAACTCTCTCCTGAGACTCTCGAACTTATGAGGAGGAGGCGTGATGAGCCCTCAACTCAGTCGTTTTCGTTGGATGGGATGGGAGAGTCTTAAACCAAAAAATAAAAAAGCTGATACGACGCGACCTCCGACGCTTCAACACTAACATCATACATGATGCGATTGAGCGAAATAGGGGGTCGAAAGTGTTCGCTCAGCAATTGGGAAGGCCCCATCTGACGAAACTTAAAACTGAGGATGGCAGAACCATCACCTCAAAGTTCGAGATTCTCGAAGAGGTCGAGAAGTTTTATGGACAGCTGTATGCATCACGGATGCCTAAACTGACGGGACACAGCGTTGAAGACCACAGAGCTCCACTCACGCGCCATTACACCGAGGAAATACCCGATGTCGAGCAGTGCGAGATAGAGGCGGCTCTCAAGCAAACAAAGAACAACAGGTGCCCTGGCGATGACGGAATTACTACTGAGCTCCTAAAAGCAGGCGGGGTCACAGTGCTCCAAGAGCTAGCGAGCCTTTTTAATTCTGTCATCTAGCAAGGCTTAATACCTAGGGCATGGAGCGGGAGTGCGGTGGTACTGTTCTTCAAAAAAGGTGATAAAGCCTTGCTTAAGAATTACAGACCCATCTCACTCCTGAGTCATGTCTACAAGCTGTTCTCGAGAGTCGTCACGAATCGTCTTGCATTTGGCAAACTGCGTCGGGTTTTCTCCTCCCCTTTACCGCAATGCCTTAAAACAAAGGTGTTCGACCAGTGCGTCCTACCTGTCATGACTTACGGTGCCGAAACGTGGACATTGACAGTGAGGCTTGTCCACGACTTAAAAGTCGCGCAGCGGGCTATGGAGCGAGCTATGCTTGGGGTTTCTTTGAAGGATAAAATTCGAAATGAGGCCATCCGACAAAGAACCAAAGTCACCGACATAGCTCGCAGAATAAGCAAGCTGAAGTGGCAATGGGCTGGCCACATCTGCCGAAGGACCGATGGCCGATGGAGCAAACGAGTCCTAGAGTGGAGACCACGAATTGGTAAACGGAAGGTAGGATTTAAATCCTACCTTCCGTTTACCAATTCGTGGTCTCCACTCTAGGACTCGGTGGACTGCAATAGGCTAATTGATTGATTGATTGATTAAATGCCTGCAAATAATTAATAACAGTCAGCACCTGCCAGTGTAGTGCTAATTCTACATTTCACCTACTATTCACAGTATTACACTGATTACTGATCACACACTATGCCTGAATCACTTCAAGAGTCATTGAGCAGTATGAAGGAGATGTTCCTCAAATGAAGTTTCGCCTCGTCGGTGATATTCGATGCTGTCATAGAATGGGGCGCCCATCAACAGAGCACAAACCCAGGTCCATTGTAGTAAAGTTTATAAGTACTGCAGTCCGTGATAGATTATGGTTTGTGAAAACTAAGTTCAAGAGTACAGGTATAACAATTTCAGAATTTCTGACCAAAGAGCACCATCAGACCTTCATGTCCGCCCGTCAAAAATACGGTATATCCCAATGTTGGACTAAGGAGGACTTCATACATATTGTTGCACCCGATGGAGTACGGCATCGTATAGTCAGACTCAGTGAGCTGCATAGGATTGGGCCTCAAGGTATAGAAAAGGCGAATCCTCCGAAGACTGTACAGAACGACTGTAAAAGCCAAGAGAGTCGCGTCTATGAAGAAATAGGTTATTTCCACAGTCCGGGTAATATGTATTTACATTTTGTTGTTACTATACCCTCACTCTATTTCATCTTTGCTATTACCTTCTTCACTTCATTTTATTCTCCATTTCATATTACCGTCTTTAATGTTATTTGCAAATTCAATAGTAATTTTGGAAACTTTTTTTTTTCTTTCTTCTATGGCGATCCCAATGATTCTACCAACAACTTAGTTTTTATACTGATCGATTTATACAAACAGTTGATTTTGAAAGGTGGCCAATAGGTTTATAGTGTGTTGAAGTACCTGAAAAGAGTAATTTAAAAAGAAAAAGAGCTACTCCACTTGCAAGGAAAAACCCTGAATCTTTTAATAGTACTATGCAAGATTATAGCGATGTTGCAATGAAAAAGAAAAAAATATTAGACGTGCAAATTGCTGTTGAAGAGGCAAAAATAAAGCACGGGGAGAAAGAACATGAGTTAAGGTGTATATTGCTGCAACTTGAAATTGATATCAAAAGAAAAATGTTACAAAATTATAAATTAATTATTTGTAATTTTATTATCGAACAATACACATACTGAGATATTTAATGTTTTTTTAAATTATATTGTCGCTAACTCTGTTGTTACCAAACCTAACTAAAACAGGATAAATGGCATATGCCCAACAATGGAAGCAAATAGGCTGAAGAAATAGAATCTGTATTGGCATCTTTGTCTCAGCCATCGAACAAAAAAAGATGGAAATATATATTAATCCTGTCAAACTGGTGTAGTTTAGTTTTGTGAGAACAGAATTAGCATCAATAATATAACTATTTCATGATAATTTCGTTTTATTTTTATAAATAGGTATTACAATCTATTTGTAAATAAATACCCACGCGCGGGTAGGCGGGAAGCCACGGTAGCCTAGTGGTATGGGTAATGCTGAGACGATGTCTCGGGTTTGATCCCAGGTTTTACCATGGCACACTTTTTCTAAGTTATGTGTATGATTACGGTAATGTAAGACGATCTTTGGTAATATAACAATAAACATATAAATTAGGCGGGTAGATCTAACACTCGATTTTTTCTGCACACTTAGATAAGTCCACTAATTAACTGAATGCATAGCAGAAAAAATAATGCTGTGCAAAAAAACCAATTGATTAACTAAACATGTAAAAAAACTAAAAAATCACACAAAACGAAGTGTCCTTTTTTATCGAATTCACATTAAAGATGTGATTCGTACATCGGATATATAATTTTTAAAATAAAAATACGAATTGTTTATTAAAAATACTAATTTGCACTCTAAATTGTACAATCTAAAGGTAGCCATTGACGATACGTCCATTAATCCAAATGGAGTGGACGTCTTCCAAAATCGTTTCGTGAATGTGCTAAACGTATGCCAATTAAATGGACGTCTTCCAGCTTTGGATTTCCAAACGGCTTGAAATCCATGCGTCCAATCCAAATAGACGTCATCCGCGGCCGACTGTCAATGTCAAAAACGAGCGCTACGCCATTTGGAAGCCGTTCGAATCGTCTGTGAATGGGTAAAACCGCGTGTAAATGTACTTCTTTTTTCCAACCACCCTTTCATCCATTTTCTCCTACGTCTTTTCTGTCTTTTTATCGAAATGCACACTGCTGTTGCCAACATTAAAAAATCCATTGTTTTTGTTTTGTTCCGTACGTGTGTGTACGTGTACTTGATAGCGTGCAAATTTCGAAGTGGCGGCGGCGCGTACGTTCAAATGGAAGTCTGTCAATATGCTAATTTAACCAGAAGTATCTCCCAGGAAGTATTCCATTTAGAAGCATTCCAAACAGACGTATCGTCAATGGCTACCTTTACAACGCGCGCCCCGACAACCCATAGATATAGGTTAGAAGGATAAATGCGGAGCATCCGTAATGACTCTTCGTTTTATGGCACTTGTGATAATGCACTAAGAGTTATAATAAACGACGTTCCTAGAAGTAACTTAGGTGATGGTTTCCTTAAAAAAGTTTCAATCGGTCTTATTACAAAAAACGGAATAAAGTCTGGTTTAATCCCGAACTATAAAGTCTAGGCTTAGGCCCGTAATATCAATTGTAGTTTAAACTGTGATACCAAGGTTAAACTGACTCTTTTAATAACCTTTCCTGCTGTGGTTTGATGAGCACCGCTAAAGTCACCTGCAGTGATTTGCATACAACCAGTAGCATAAAATCGGAGTGCTAACAGTAACTGATCAGATGCACTATATATGATTTTAGATTGACATGGTCATTTACATTAAAATTAGAATTAAAAACGGGATATTTACCATGTTTATTATCTTTTTCGCGAATCCGATATTACATGTACATCCGGATGTACATCCGTGATCATGGTACTTGTAACAGTGCCGAAATATCGGATTCTCTTGCTTTTAATTGATCAGATGCAGTCAAGGCATGATTCCTATAATGGAAAATAGAATTAAATGCATTAAATTACTTATATATCTATTGAAATATAATAGAAGAAAAATATAGACATATTTATGCATACAATCTATATACCTATACTACTACTATAATAGAGTAGAAGAGTATGTTTTTAATGTGCTAATCTCAATGTGCTCATCTCTGGAAAACTATTTCTTTGAATTAAATGGCGGGTGAAACCCAGCGAAGTAGCTAGGTTAATAAAAAAAGGTTATGTACGTTTAACTTAATTATATTTTAAGTTGATACATAAGTAGTTATTACTTTTAACTTACCTTTTGGTGGGATGTGATATGTCGCTACTAATTTGCTCTAAAATTATTTTAGCTGTGTCTTTAGACACACGAAAACGTCTTGTGAACTCAACATTGTCCCATTTATCGAAATTATTTTCTCTTGTCTTCACAACGTAAGGTCTTGAAAATAACCTATTAAAATCGTTAAGATTTTCAAGAATTTCAACATCTGTATCACTGCTCTCATCGAAATAAGACATTATAAAGGAATATTTAATAAACTTTTACGTTTTATGTACGAACGCGTATACGAATCTAAACAGCGGATAGAAGGCGGCCATTTTGAAATGACAAATGACAACAGTTTAAACCAAATGCAACCGCTTAAGCGCTCATTGCCGAGCGTTTAAATTTCAGAAGAGTTTAATCTGTTCATCGAAGTTAAACCATATTTGAAATTACGAGTTAATCTATGAACGTCAGTTTAACCTTGGTATCACAGTTTAAACTACAATTGATATTACGGGCCTAAGTAGAAGGAATATCTACCTAAATAGGAAATAAGGAACCAACTAAACTTAAACTTAGAAACTAAAATACAAAAAAATCATTCGAATTTTCTGTCGATTTTATATTTCTGAACTAGCAACCCTTTCTGCCATGTCATTTATGTTTGATGGGGATTTCCCTCAAACTTTTGCAGGAATACCTTTAGCTACATTCGTACAGCGCGACATTTTAGGGGATTCCCTTAAATATCAGATAAGCAAAAGATTGTACAATTTACCATTACTTATTTCGAAGACTTCTAGTAAAGACGTTCTGCCCTAGAAACAAATGTTCGCCATTAAAATAAACTATTTTTAACGGATTCTATCGCGATTTATTTTGATGTTATTTTATATTTTACATTGATCCCGACGTCGATTCCTACCTAGGATGCTCCGCGAAGCTATTGAAATTAAAAAACATCCTAGTTTTAAAGAGAAGATGGTTGGAATGTACCACCAGCTTGGGACCCAGTCATTCACTTAATTAATTCCAAGAAAAATCAAAATACAACAAGACTTCATGACACTGTGAGCTCATTCTGCGTAAATAGTAACACCAACAATTCAACATAGTTCGAGTACTTTGATATAACTTACACCTTCAAACTACAAGACAACAACCATCTTTAGTCTCCCCGTGACCATGGCTGCTGAAAAGCAACCGTAACGTCGGGATCAATGTAAAATATAAAATAACATCAAAATAAATCGCGATAGAATCCGTTAAAAATAGTTTTATTTCAATGTATGACATTCGCGTAAACTTCCGAAAATGTTCGTCATATTCGTGAATAATGTAGCGGTTAATAAGTTTTATCTATGTGTGTGAAATAATATATGCTAAGTCTACAAGTTGGTTCTATTCTTAAATTTGAAAATGACGTGATTTTTAGCGGAGCAGATTAATCATAATATGAATATTGAAGCGTGCGTGTGAATTTATAACGTAAGTGTACCTATACAGGGCGTCCCACGGCAATGCTACATGGAGGGAAGTACCTTAATTATTGTAGATGGGACATTTTACTGAAAGAAGACTTTATTTTAATTTTAAAAACTATTTGAACTGCATTCATACATTTTTAATAATTACCTCGTTGAACCGGGAATCGAACCCGGTTCACGAGAAAAAAAATCGGTTTGTAGTTTTATGATACCGATCGGAAGGCATCATCGTAAGCGTTATTTTTTGCTAAATAAATTAGTATCAGAAATAAAGGGAAGACCATGAATTTTAACATTTGATGTGAAATTTTGTTCAGAAAAATGAAAAGCTGACATTGCCGAAAGGACGTATACAACTGACATTATCATAAGTACCTTTTTTTTTATCGTGCGAAAATCCCTATAAATTTACCTACCCACTTGAGAAGTACGCACTTGAGTAATAACCAGGTCCTCTTAGTACATTCTTATGAAGGGCATTTGAATACGGAAAGGTATTTAGAA
Source organism: Cybosia mesomella (assembly GCA_946251805.1). Classification (NCBI taxonomy): domain Eukaryota; kingdom Metazoa; phylum Arthropoda; class Insecta; order Lepidoptera; family Erebidae; genus Cybosia; species Cybosia mesomella. Next base: position 16,977,011 of record OX276390.1, on the reverse strand, counting down.
ATACTTCAGATATTAAGAAATGAGATAAATAATCTTCCGGTCGCAGAACGACAAAACCTTACTTTTCAGCAAGATGGGGCTCCGGCTCATAACAGTCACAGAACAAGGGATTATCTCAATGAACACTTTCGTCACTGGATCGGGACAAATGGACAATAAGATGGCCGCCAAGATCCCCAGATTCAACCCCGTTAGATTTTTTTAGAGTTTCCACAAGATATCAATGGTCGAAGATTCACTTCGAGATACTATAAGAGAAAGCTTAGTAACGGTGAAGAAATATTGAGAAATTGGCTTGTATATTCTGTGACGAAAAATCCGGTGTATTGCTTTTGCTGTAAAATCTTCAATACAACTGCAACTTCCGGTTTATCTGAAGATGGCTACAAAAATTGGAAGTGTTACAACCTCATTGGTGTTACATGTATAGAGTTATAAATTTAAAAGTGTTTTCATATCTGTCATATATATAGTATTGTCATTGATAACATAATGTAATATATCCTATCTTACTGTGCAATTTACGTTTTATTAAAGGAAGCATGTAGGTGATGTGCTTAAATCTCATGAGACGTCACGAAACCATATCTATGTATAATATGTATTTATTTACAAAAAAAAAAGTATTTAAGTATGTTTATCCGCATTCTAGAACCCATATGACAAGCTCTGCTTAGTTTGGGTCTAGATGGCGTTGTGTAATTTGTCGTACAATATTTATTCATTTATTATATTGATGCTGTAAAATCTTGGGTAGAACTTTCACGTAGGCTCAAATTGTGTCGTACGATAGATGCCAAGTCACAGAGAAATAGAACACTGGAATAGAGTATTGTTACGAATTGCCTCAATCACTAAAATGTTGGCTGAAAATGGATTGGCTTTTCAAGGTACTTCTGATAATCTGTATCAACATAACAATGGTAATTTTTTTAAACTAGTGGAGTTGTTAGACGAATTCGATCCCATTATGCAGGAACATGTAGGAAGAGTTTTAAAAAAAGAGGAGAAACAAGCAACCTACTGAAGTAAAACAATTCAAAATGAGTTCATTAATACAATTTCAGACGCCATAAAAAAACATATTATGGAAGCTATTACATCGAAATAATATTCTATTATTTTAGATTGGACTCCAGACGCTAGCAAAACTGAGCAGATTACCATGATAGTTAGATATATTTCTATTATTCAATCCAAAGATCATTCAAGAACGTCAGAAGTTGTAATAAATGAAAGATTTTTAGGATTTATACCAATCGAGAAATCTACAGGTCTGGCACTAACAGAAATTATCGTGGAACAATTATCAGCACTTGGATTGTCTTTAGAAACCATAAGAGGGCAAGGGTTACTATAATGGATCTAATATGAAAGGTATTCAAAGTGGCGTCCAAGCCAGGATTAAAAACATCAATCCACGGGCATTTTACGTTCCTTGCAGTAGTCATTCTGTAAACTTAGTGGTAAACGACATGGCAAAGTCTTCACTGGAAGCTGCATTTTTTTTAAATATATAAATAATAAAAATATATGTTTTTTTTCTCGTCAACAATAAGGTGGTCAATTCTTTTGAAGAATTTAAAAGGTATTACTCTAAAACCACTTAGTGACACGAGATGGGAAAGTCGAATCGAAGCAATAAAACCACTAAGACATCAAATAGGACAATTTAAGATGCATTGTTTATTGTTTACCAAAACACAGATATGGATACCTCCACACGAGACAAAGCTTCGGGTTTGTTGAACCAAATTAAACAGTTTAAATTTTTATGTTCTGTTATAATTTGGTACGAAACTTTGAATCGTATAAACCCTGTTAGTAAGTTAATGCAAATTAAAGATTTTGACTTAGTTTCCGTTACTAAATTACTTAAAAATACAAAAGATTACTTTGAAAACTCACGTACAGGTGAGTATTTTACTCAAGTTATTGAAGACGCCAAAGTCTTAGCTTGTGAAATTGATTGCGATGTGTTAAACTTTGAAAATGTCGCTAGACCTCGTGCACGATCCAAGAAAAAACAATTTGCTTATGAGTGTGTTGACGAACCAATCACTGAGCCTCGTCAAAAATATAAAATCGAAGTATTTTTTCACATAATGGATACAGGCATAAACTCCTTAAAATTAAGATTTTCCCAGATTTCTGAGCACAGTAAACATTTTGCTTTTTAATATAACATCTATGCCTTATGAGAACTCCCAAAATATGAATTGGTAAAACATTGTAAGAACCTCGAGGATATTTTAATCCATGAGAACTCTAGTGATATAAATGCATTAGACCTTTGTGAGGAGTTGTCAGTCCTTTGTATGTTTCTGGACATTAATTTATCTCCTCAAGAGGTTTTGAAATTTGTAACAGATTTAAGATTTGGTCCAAATATCAGTATTGCGCTCAGGATCCTTTTAACTTTACCAGTAACAGTTGCTAGTGGCGAAAGAAGTTTTTCCAAATTAAAAATAATTAAGAACTATCTCCTATTCACCATGATACAAGCAAGATTATCTGGATTACCCATGATTGCAATAGAACATAAGGGACAGTATAATTTGTCTAATACTATTCAAGATTTTGCAGAACAAAAAGTGCGAAGAAAATCACTATAATTTACACAATTTCATTATTTCAAAAAATTACTGATTTGTTTTGTAGTAACATACTTAATTGTTTTTTTATCAGTATAAAATTTTTATACAAATCTTTGTTGTGTCTTTTTTATACGTACCGTATGAACCTTAACTTGAATACATTTGAAGCGCTTGAACATAATACAATACAATACAATACACTAACATAAGTTCCTATACTTCTATATTATCGAATGCCACATGAATTTCCCAATCCGACGCTATAATGTTTAGGGTTCTTCTCACAATTTTTTCCCAGTGTTCGGCAGTTACTTCTGCACATGCATTTTTTAATAAATCTAACATCTTGTTTGCCGTAAAAGGGGGATGGGTATTGTTTCGAGCGGCGTGTGCGTTGATTTGTGCCCATATTAATTCTATAGCATTGTACTGGCAATGATACGGCGGAAATCGAAGAACCCAATGACCACATTCGACAGCTATTTCGTCGGTAATATATCTTTTAGGGAGGCTTTTTTCGATTTTAAAATATCCACTAATTTTACTTTAAATAAAGTACTATCCAGATTTTCGCCATGACGTTGGAGCCAGTCAATTATCTCTTGTTTTTATTGGCGTGCGTCGACATTTTATCAATTTGTCTGGAGTGATATGTAGCGTTGTCCATAATAATTATCGACGGTTCTTCCAGAGATTGCACTATTTGTTTAAACCATCCTTAGTAAATCGCCGCGTTCATTTCTTCGTGGTAGTCCACTCTTTTCTTTGATTTAAAGGCCAGTAAAGCATCTGACACGAATCCTTTCGTAGACCCTGCATGGCATATGATAAGGTGTTCACCTTTACCCATTGGCACTGAACTAGTGGAAGCGACGGTGTCGTCAGTCCAGTTCTTAGATACTGTGTGGTTTGCATTTAACCAAGTCTCGTCAGTGAAAATAACATTTAACCAATCTGACATCTTTTTGACTTCGCTCAAAAATTCGCAGCGAGCCATAGCAACGTCGTGACGCTGGACTCGTACACCGTTCCCAAGTCGTACAGACCTATCGGTCTGCTACCGGTCCTTGGGAAGGTGTACGAGAGGATGCTGGTAGCACGTTTCAACTTTCACCAACTGCCGAGGATTAGTACTGGCCAACTGATCCTGCGAGAGTACCGGACCTGGTGGATTTTTTTGTCACAAAAGGACTATCTAAACATTATTTTAAAGCGGAATCATGTTACGATGGCTCTTCTGATCACACTCCCGTCCTGCTAACTATGAGTACAAAGCTAATACAAATATCGAGACCAGAAACATTGTATAATAATCGTACAGACTGGGTATCCTTCCGTGACTACATTGAGGATAATATACAACCTAAAGTAGCTCTAAAGACGCCCAAGGAGGTAGAGGATGCCACAAGACACATAACCTCACTTATACAAAATGCATGTTGGAAAAGTACACCCACACCCACTGACCGCAAAGAGCAGACTAACTATCCTATTTCCATCAAGAAAGATGTACTGGAAAAGCGGCGGTTGCGACGAATCTGGCATCAAAGTAGGAGTATCGAAGATAGAGCTAAATTTAACAAGGCGGGCAAGGAACTAAAAGAAAAGTTAAAAACATGGCGTGATGATACCCTCCAGACCCAGCTAGAGACGTTGACTGCAACTAAGGCGACGAACTATTCGCTGTGGAAATTTACAAAATCGTACAATAGACCGGAGCTTGCTAAACCACCGATTAGGAGAAACCAAAAATGGGCGAGAACACCCCAAGAAAAAGCCGATGCATTTGCTAACACCTGTCCAAAACATTTAGCCCTAATGACAGTTACGACAAGGCTTTTGAGGATGAAATTGATAGGGTCCTCCTGCAGGATCACCAGATGTGTCTTCCACCTACACCGGTAACATTTGGAGAAGTCTGCAAGACCATAAGAGACTTGAAGGATAAGAAAGCGCCTGGGTTCGACCTCATAACCAAAGAGTGTCTCAAACATCTACCAAAAAAGGCAGTGACATTCCTTACTACGCTATATAATGGTATCTTACGAGTTCAGCACTACCCTCAGGAGTGGAAAATATCGAATATCATTATGATACACAAACCAGGGAAACCACCGGGTGAAGTTACCTCCTACAGACCAATCAGCCTTCTGCCAATCCTATCGAAGGTCTGTGAAAGGTTACTCCTACAAAGAATTCTGCCCATCTTACATAGGGATAAGATTATTCCGGAACATCAATTCGGGTTCAGACAGCATCACTCCACAATCGAGCAAATCCATAGGGTGAGTGAAAAAATAAGAAAAGTCTGGAAGAAAAAGAGTATTGTTCCGCAGCATTCCTCGACATCCAGCAAGCTTTTGACCGAGTCTGACACAAGGGGCTTCTCTACAAAATTAAAACTCTGCAGCCGCATTGCTACTATCAGCTGCTACAGTCATACCTAATGGGACGGCTATTCCAAGTCAAAGAGGGCAACAAGACTTCTGTATGCCATGAAATCAGGGCTGGAGTTCCCCAGGGGTCGGTGCTGGGTCCTGTTCTATATACTCTGTATACATCAGACTTACCTCAAGCAGAGGGGACTATTACTGCCACATTTGCTGATGATATCGCAATCTTAACCAGTGATAAAGATCCTGCCACTGCCTCTGAAATGCTTCAAAAAGGCCTGAATAATGTGTCCAGCTGGCTGCAGCGGTGGAGAATTAGAGCTAGTGAGGCAAAGTCAACTCACATCACATTCACACTTTGGAAAGGGAACTGCCCTTCTGTACGGCTGGGAGCCACTACACTGCCTCACCAGGACTCTGTACGATACCTAGGCCTACACCTCGACCGACGATTAACATGGGCGCAACACATAAAAAGGAAGCGATATGAGCTCAAGATACGCTATACCAACTTGCTATGGCTCCTCGGTGGAAATAGTAAACTATCCCTCAACAATAAGCTCTTAATTTATAAGTCAGTACTGAAATCTGTCTGGCTGTATGGTATCCAGCTATGGGGAAGTGCATGCAACTCAAATATAACAATGCTACAACGTATGCAAAATATAATACTTCGCACGATTTCCAACGTTCCTTGGTTCACCACCAATAAGGAAATTCACGAGCAACTCGAAATTACGAGTGTAAAGGAGGAAATTTCAAGGACAAGAGAGCAATAAGAACAAAGACTCAAAAGCCATTCTAATGCACTGGCAACAAAGCTACTAACACCTAGCTACAACAAGGGCCTCAAGAGAAAAGATGTTGTCTCTTGTTCCGAATAGGGAGTTGATGTCCTCGCCGGAGGACACGCTCTGAAAAGTGAAACCTTCAACCACATCCGCTAAATCTGCCAGAGGCTGATCGCAGATATAAATTAAAACACAAAAAAAAAAAAAACTCACAGCTGAACAGTTTTGTATAAAGCATAGTATGTGTAAGCAAGCATAGGGTGTGAGTGTCACAAGCCTTCGGACTGCAATTTTGTTAAGCCGAAATGTTTTTATAAATTGGGTCTCCGTCATATCACGGAAGTGAACATCGCTCGCCTGAAGTCGGGCTCGCCTTGCCTCAATACAATGGTGATGCTGGTGATCTTCCTGATCCGCCAAATCTAAAATTTGCCAACGCAAATCATTCATGTTCAAATATGCCCTAAAAGTAGAAAGGTATGGTATTATAAGTGTTATATATTGACATGTGGGTAGATTATGAAGATCTGCGGGTACCCCAGTTCGGTTCCAGCTAGCAAGCCAGTACACGTACGTAACATTCTGGCGACGGGATTTAATTCGGATATAAGCTAAAAGTGCTTTAAACATAGTGTTTGAATGTTTAAAAGTGTTAATTAGTGTTGTGAATAAAATGGCAGTAAAATTCAGTGAATTTCATATGGACAAAGATAATTGGAAAAACTACGTGAATAGGTTCGACTATTGCTTGCTCGCGAATAGTATTCAAACGGATGAGCTGAAAAAAGCGAATTTCTTTTCGGTGTGTGGTCGTGATTTATATGATCTTGTAGAATCTTTAATTTCACCAAAAAATATCACAGACATAACCTATACAACTGTAAAGGCCGTGTTAGACGATCATTTTAATCCTAAACAAAATGAAATAGTGCAATCGTATAAGTTTCATATGAGGTGTCAATCGGGTACTGAAAATATAAAAGAGTACGTGGCAAGTTTGCGTAAGTTGGCTATAGAGTGCAATTTTACCGATTTGGATCGCACATTGCGCGACCGCTTAGTATGTGGCATTCGTGATAAGGATATCCAAAAGCAGTTGTTGCAGCAGACGACATTAACATTTGATCAAGCGGTAAAATTGGCGTTAACGGCTGAAACGGCGGACGCCGGAGTGATAGTCATGGCGGCGCCAGCGACGGCGGCGACCTCTAGCGTGGCGCTTTCTGCAACTGGCGGGGATGAGCCAATGGAAGTTAATAAAATTAAAGCAAAACCGTTAGAACCGAATAAGGATTGTTGGCGGTGTGGCAAAAGGCACGGGAATTTCTGTAGGTTCAGATATAGTAGATGTTATGTATGTAAAAGAATGGGCCATATCGCAGAGGTATGTTCGGATACACGAGACAAAGGTAAGTCGAAGGAATCAAGTCGGCTTAATGGATTGTATGAGGATGTTTTGTGTAATTTGGTGTCAAACAAAGTAGCGGCTCCCTTTTATGCAGAGGTAAAGTTAAATGGTCGACTAGTAAATTTGGAAGTCGACTGCGGAGCTGCATTTACCATGTTGAGAGAGAGTACAGCGAGGGAAATTTGGAATGGAAACCTGCCAAGTTTGGATAAGTCAAAGGTTAGGTTGACAACCTGGACTGAAAATCAGGTAGAGTTGCTAGGAGAAGCTGAAGTGGATGTAAGGTTTAAGAACATACATACAAAGTTAAATTTGCTGATTGCAAGAGGCAATGGACCAGATTTGTTAGGCCGGGATTGGTTACCAAAGTTGGGCATAGCGATTCATGGTATTAATAACATACAGTTAGAGGATGCAGGTATAGATGCTTTACTGGAAAAATATAAAGAAATTTTCCAGCCTGGTTTAGGGAAATACACTGGGCCAGTAGTAACCATACCTCTGAAACTTGATGCGAAACCAAAATTTTTGAAGTGTAGGCCGGTGGCATTTGCAATTAAAGAAAGAGTATTACAAGAAATAGACAGATTAGTTGAAGAAGATGTGTTGGAACCTGTGAGTCATTCTGAGTTTGCCAGTCCAATAGTTCCAATCATTAAGAAGAACGGGAAAGTCAGACTTTGTGGGGATTACAGAGCGACAGTGAATATGGCAACTGAGACTGATACTTATCCTCTGCCGACTTTGAACGAAGCTTTTGCGGTGTTGCAAGGTGGGGTTATATTCAGTAAGATAGATTTAGAGCAAGCTTACACCCAGGTGGTCGTAGATGAACCTACTTCAAAATTACTGACTTTGAATACTCCTAAAGGATTATTTAAATGTAAGAGGTTAGCTTTCGGGGTTAAAGCCTGCCCTGGGATTTTTCAGCGTATGATGAGCAACTTACTGGCAAGGGTATCGGGAGCAGCAGTGCTCTTGGATGATATTGTAGTCACCGGACGCACGATACAGGAGCACAGGGATAGACTTCAACGCATCTTGCAGATCCTTAAGGAAGCCGGGTTGAGAGTCAACAAGGAGAAGTGCCAGTTTGGTAAGGCAAGTGTAGAGTTTCTGGGACACGTGATTGATGCCAATGATCTGCATCCTTGTGGAGACAAGATAAAGGCTATAATGGAGACACCAGCGCCAAGGAATGTAAAGGAGTTGCAAGCTTTTCTTGGATTACTGAATTTCTATGACAGGTTTCTAGCACAAAAAGCAACGGTAGCGGAACCACTGTACAAGTTACTGTTGAAAGGAGCCAAGTGGGTATGGTCACCAAATTGCCAACAGGCATTTAGCCTTTTAAAAATAATGTTGACTACAGGTAACACATTAGTGCATTATGATTTAAAGAAACCGGTGGTTATTACATGTGACGCCTCGCAGTATGGTCTTGGTGCGGTTCTGGAACACAGGATGGAGGATGGCTCCCTGAGACCAATCATGTTTGCTTCCAGGACGATGAGCTGTCATGAGCGAAATTATTCGCAGATTGACAAAGAGGCTGCGGCAATTATTTTTGCGGTTCAGAAATTTTACGCATATATCTTTGGCCGTAAGGTTGTTATACAGACGGATCATAAACCGCTTTTGGGTATATTTGACCCAAAGAAGCCGATACCTAATGTGATATCACCCAGGATGTTGAGATGGGCTTTCACTCGACCGGGGATCAAAGAAAGAGGGTCAAACTTGTAAAGAAGTAAGGAATATGCCAGCGAAAGTGACTCATAGATGGATTACGCCACCAAAGGCTTGGTCTAGGTTGCATATTGATTTTGCAGGACCTTTCATGGGCAAAATTTTCTTAATTCTAATTGACTCTTACTCAAAATGGCCAGAAGTCAAAATAGTTAGTGAGCAGAGTTCAAGTATGGTAATTAATAAGCTAGATGAGATATTTGCTGAACAAGGGCTGCCAGACACCATAGTGAGTGACAACGGGAAAGCTTTTGCATCAGAAGAGATATGTCAATATTTTAAAAACAATGGTATTAGACACATACTAGTACCTCCATATCATCCAGCGTCTAACGGGCAGGCGGAGCGAACTGTGCAGACCTTAAAATTAAAATTAAAAAAGATGTCACATATCCCATGGTCAACCAGATTGCAGAAGATTTTGTATGGGTTGCGGACTACACCCAGCTCTGTCACCGGTAAAACACCTGCAGAACTCCTGAACAATAGACGTTTTCGAACTAACTTTGATAGGCTTCACCCCCTTTCTGTTCAAGAAAAGGAGACAGAAGATATCCAGGAAAATGAAACAAAACAAGTAATAATAATATAATAATAATAATTTATTCATCAAAAATGAGGGCTGTACATTGTACTAATACTAGTTTTACAATTATGGTCTTAATAGCTAAGTCATATAAGTAAGTACTATAATAATGTCTACATTAGAAGTAGCATATTATAAATGTGCCATACAATAGTTTTTATTGGTAAAAATAGAATTTAAATTAATAATCTTACTTTATTTACATTTTTCGACCTACCTGATCTAGGTTTTTATAAACCTGTGCTTCAGGTTATGTCTGTTCTATAATTTAAAGTGCCTATTGCAAAAGTTATACAACATAATGTAAAAGTATCTATGTTTACAGCTTATCGCTACCTATTTTAATATTTCTAACAGTTTCTCCGTGTCTGCGTAATCTAGTTTTTCTAAATATTCTGTAGTTAAAACCTTACAGTTCCAATAACTTAGATTATATATGGCTAGTATTTTGTTTAATTTATTATACAGAAAAGGCCCTAAAAACATATAAAATTTATTTACAAACTCATGCTTAGCTTGTGGATTTTCACAAACTATGTCTTTTCTTCTCTTATCTGAAGGTACTGCGGGTGTAGGGAGTTTGGTATGTTGGAGTAGTATGATGTTCAGAATAAATAATTGGCGAACTGTTAACACCTTACAGGCCCTGTAGAGTTGTTCTGTAGGAAACCTAAAAGGGCGAAAAGTGGCTACTTTTAAAATAGCTCTTTGGGCACGCTCTAGTGGAAGTAAGATTGAGGATCCAGCCCCACCCCAGGACGTTATACAATACGTAAGAATGGACTGACACAACGCCAAATATACCTGCTTAATTAATTTATAGCCTGATATTGCACGTAAATTCTTAAATATATACATTAATTTTCGTACTCTTGCACATAGCAATTCAATATGTTTACGGAAATTCAGATTTGTGTCAATCGTTACTCCAAGATATTTTATATTGTCAGTTTTTGTTAATGTAGGGCAAGCACATGCAAGGTCAGCGGTTGTACAATAATGTGCATACATGTTTATGTTAGTCACAGGTTTATTAGTATTTCTCATTGTAAACATTATATATTTTGTTTTATCGGTATTTAGTGATAAAAGATTTCGTTGGAGCCATTTCGTCACATAATTAAAACCCTTTTGAGCGTGTTTAAATAACTCATCTCTGGATTTAGCTGAGAACAAAAGAGCCGTATCATCAGCATATGATATAATATAGCCATTTTGAAGTTTTGAGTTGCAAAGGTCATTGATATAAATTAAAAATAAAGTTGTCCCTAATACACTCCCTTGTGGGATTCCGTATCCACTATTTTGGAGTTCTGAGCTCACTTTCTGTCCAATTTTCACACATTGTTGACGATCCCTCAGATAATCTCTCAATAATAGCAGTTGCGTTCCTCTTACTCCAAGAGCTTCCAGTTTTTTTAATAATATAGAACATGATATGGAATCAAATGCCTTGGCTAGATCCAGGAAAATCCCCATAGTTTTCATGCCTTTATCCAGATTGTTAGTTATGTAGTCTGTCAGTGTGTGTACAGCTTGGCTAGTTGACCTATTCGGCCTGAAACCAAATTGATAGTCCGAGAGTAAGTTATTGTCTTCCAGATATTTTGTTAATCTGGTGTGTATAATTTTTTCTAATATTTTAGAGAGGCCTGTTAATACCGAGATAGGTCTGTAGTTATTGACACATGATTTATCACCAGATTTAAATATCGGGGTAACGACTGCTCGTTTAAGTGATTTCGGGAAAATACCGTTAGTCAAGCACAGTTCGTAAAATGAGAGAGTTGAGAGTGGGAGAGACAGTCTGTTTCAGAAACTATAGAAATGGGCCTAGATGGTTAGATGGAACAATAGTGAAAAGGATTGGAGTGTTAAGATATAAAATTAAACAAGGAAATAAATTATTTATTAGACATGTTAACCAGATGCTAGGTTTTACTAGAAATGGCAGAGAAGAAGAAATACAGACGGATGTTAAAACAAAAACATCAAGTAAGGGTCAAGAAGCTAAACAAGCGGAAGAAGGGAAAGATGATGAGGGATTTGGCACAATAAGAATCCCTCCACCGAGTCAGTGGGCAGAGATGATAGGGGTTAAAGGTCCGGAAGAGTGTGTAGTATGGGATTCCGACGATTCAGTGTCAAGAAATGAACAGAACAGTAACAAACGACCCCGGTCGAGTGAAAGCCCACCGTCCAACAGACCATCCTTGAAAAAGATAGCTCTCCAGGAATATGGCAGTACAGACATAGAGTCTGATAGTGGAGATGATGTACATTATAATGCAGATAGCCAATAATTAGATTCTTAGTTACCAATACTATAATAAATTAATGATAACAAAAGACTATGAAAGCATGTGTAGGTATAAGTGAACAATATAGGTTAAGTGCATGGACAGTGTAGTGTAACTGACTTAAAACGGAAGTTCGAAATGTAGTGAAGTGTCATCAATCCTGAGGGAAAGGCATGTTATATATTGACATGTGGGTAGATTATGAAGATCTGCGGGTACCCCAGTTCGGTTCCAGCTAGCAAGCCAGTACACGTACGTAACAATAAGATAGGTAAGTACATTACTTGGTAATTGTGTATGATTTTACTATATGTATATCTATAGGAAAACTAGGAAATGACATAAAAGTTACTTACAATCTTTGCAAAGTTAACAATCCGTACACTTCTGCAATGCGTGACGAACACTTGATCAAGAAGTTATAAACACTGCAAAGTGACATTTCATTTAACATTTATGAAATGTCAAAATTTAGTGCGATACCGATTTTGATTTTGAATTGGATGGGTAGTTGATAAAGCAAGACTTAAACATTTGTGCTCCCAGTTTTTAATTAATTTAAATTTGTACAAAACACTGTTTACTAGTTAAATGCTTGCATTAATTAGCTAAGGTGTCTACCTGCCGTTTATATCAATATCCTTTCTGATTTCCAAGACTTCACTTCTTTCCTTCTCTTCTATTTCAACATTTATTATGGAGTCTACACTGAAGTCTACTGTGGCGGACATGAAAACTGACTTCCAGACGAGAATGGCAGCATTTGAGGAGGAACTGCAGAAAACTTCCAGAACACCTGCGAGCATCTCAACTCTATCAGCTGAGTTTTCAAGTTACCGAGCTGATGTCACTAAAACTCTTTGCTTGCTGCAGCAACAAATTGAGGCTCTGACTCAGACGGTAGATGCTATGGAAACGCAAAGGCGTCGCAAAATTCTGTTGTTTCATGGCATCAGTGAGGAAACCGAGGAAAGCACCGCTGATGTCATATTGAATGTTGTCAAGCAGCAAATAGGAATCACAACTTTCAGTAAGGGTGAAATTCGTTGATGCCATAGAATGGGGCGACCGTCCTCGTCCAAGAAGCCAAGACCTATCATTGTCAAACTGCAGGATGTTGATACTCGGGACAAGCTATGGTTCAGCAAGACGAAGCTGAAAGGCTCTGGTATAACTATGTCCGAGTTCCTAACGAAGACAAGGCATGACATCTTCATGGCAGCACGTGAAAAACTTGGCCTCTCGACATGCTGGACTAGGGAAGGCAAGGTATTCGCGCTAGTCGCTGGAGGCCCGCTACGAGTTACGTCCCTGAACCACCTGGACCAGATTTGCGTGGAGCCTGAGAAACCGGCCGTTGTCACTAAGACTGCAGCAGTGCCGAAAGCCCGACGAGCCGCGGCTACCAAAAAGTAATTTCATAAGACCTTATTGTACGCTGGGTCCAGGTAAACAATAGTTGATTGTTGTAGGTGTTTGTTGAGCTTGGTAATTCTACCTACTGTTTTCTAACATTGTACTGTCGAGCTTTACTATTTTCTTTTTCTAAGTATAACCACGAATTACAAAAAATCATGTCTCACAAATACCGACCGAGTCCGTAAACAAAAATTTCTGACACTGACATTTGACACAGCTGTCACAGTGTCACCTTGAAGTTGAACGCATCCTGCGTTCCATTTAAAATATGCATTATTTTTTACATTTGTTAGAACCATAAAGACATAAAGATTTCTAAGTCTACGTAATTATTCATCAGGCAGCATGGTTATAGAACCTTAGCCTGTTCCGAAAGGAGCAAATATAAAAAAAAAAAGTAATTATTCATCTTATTAAATTCTTCATAATTTTTATTACATCTATTAAATTGTAGGCTAGTTTCGAATATCTGGACCCTTAGATTTTACCTGTTTTTTTTTCTTTTTTCGTGTATCATTGTATTGGTTCATTCAATGTTGAATATTTTGATGCGTTTTGTAAGCAAACCGGCAGATGGATGTGAAATCGTTTAATTTTTGCACTAGACAATCTTTGGCTATTCTTACTTTTGATTATATTTTCTTATTATATTTATTTAAACTGCTTATTATATTTTATAGTAATTTGAAATCATAATATATGTATATTATAATTAATTATTCTAATTTTAGAATAGTATCTTGCTTCATATTAGACATACCTACTTTTTATTATAGAAGTTGTACCTATTCACAGAGTCTGTGAATGCCTTTTTCGGACTTCAGTAGTGATAGTGATGAATAAGTAATGTTAGTGATCAGAGCAAACCTTCACTGGCTGAGTCTCTCTCATCTCAATTCTCTGATGTTCCCAATAACTTTAATGTGCCTATGTGGGTAGTGCACCGCCAGGTACAGGCGGCCTGCAACTCTCGCCAGTGGCTCCAAGAAGCTGCAGTGCTTGCAGCGGCCACATCCCGGTAAACCGCGTCGGCTCGCGGGCTAAACCTGGTCGAGGGGGATCTTTTGTGCTTTGGCAGAAAGGTCTTTTGCGGACGCCTCCCGCATAAAAGCACAGAGTCTGTCTCGGCGCAGAAGGCAACCCACGCTGATAAGCAACGGATCTAGGCGGATGCTGCGAGACAGCAAGGCATTGTGAAAGGCCGAGGGCGACGATAGAGGTCAAGAGCAATCGTCGGCCAGACACTGCATCCGTCCCTTCTCCAGTCGTAGCGGTTCTCCGTTCCACTGGATCAAGGAGGGTAAGGACGAGAGAGTGCGTCTGTGTTTGCGCGTACACTTGTGCACTGAAATATATCCTGCGCACTTGACCGTTTCCGAAAAATGGACTCCGAAGACGTCAAGTCCTGTGGCGATGGGCAGAAGTAGAGAGGTCCGGTTTGATGCAAGCCGGGTTTTGTCTGATGCCTGCACGCAGGCGGCTCCGGGGGTGTGAGTACACGCCGTGGTCGTTTTTGCACTGCAATGGGGTGACAGTGTGAGCTCGGCAGCACCCGGGGTGACAAAGCAGCCCTTTTCAGGGAGGCACTGCTTTCCCCGCTCAGACGGGGGAGGGGCTAGAAAAGGTGCCCTAAAAAAATGCTCATCCCTCCCAAAGAGGATGGTAGTAACCACGGCTGCCTCCGCATCTATTAATTCGTGGTCGACGTCGCAAAGAAAGTAATAAAAATACTAAAACATCTACTATGACATTCGGCGCATGGAACGTGCGAACACTTCTAGACCGCGACTCTAATGCTTGTCCTGAGCGAAAAACTGCCATCTTATCCAGGGAACTTTGTCGCTATAATATAGATGTAGCTGCACTAAGCGAAACACATCTTGCTGATGAAGGTGAACTGGTAGAGCACGGCGGTGGATATACTTTCTTCTGGAAAGGTACCGCTGCCTCAGAGCCGAGACGGTCAGGTGTCGGGTTCGCAATCAAAACCCAACTTGTGAAGTGTCTAGACGAATATCCTGTCCACATATCTGACCGCGTGACCACTTTGCGCCTTCACTTGCATAATGACAACTATCTTAATGTCATCAGTATTTATGCACCAACGTTGGATAAATCTGATGACATTAAAGATCAGTTCTATGAGGAGTTGACTCAATGCCTCGATAGCATTCGTCCCAAAGAACAGATACTTCTACTGGGGGACTTCAATGCCAGAGTCGGTCGAGATTATGACGCTTGGCCCAGGGTCTTGGGTAAGCATGGGATTGGGAATATGAACAGCAATGGCCTACTGCTGCTCAGCCTATGTGCGCAATTTGAACTAGCGATCACAAACACAGTGTTTAGACATGTGTGTGAACTTAGCAGATCATTGTCCAGCAGATCAAAAAAAAAAGTGAGTTCCTTTCGCATGCAGCTGAGTTCTATAGTTCCTGATAGTTTTTAGAAATAGTTCTGGCGTTTTTACCCCAAAAAATGTCAGTTAAAAAAATGATCTGCTAACTTCACGTAGCAGATCACTTTGCAGCAGATCGAAAAAAAAGGTGAGTTCCTTTCGCATGCAGCTGAGTTCTATAGTTCCTGATAGTTTTTAGAAATAGTTCTGGCGTTTTTACCCCAAAAAATGTCAGTTAAAAAAATGATCTGCTAACTTCACGTAGCAGATCACTTTGCAGCAGATCAAAAAAAAAGGTGAGTTCCTTTCGCATGCAGCTGAGTTCTATAGTTCCTGATGGTTTTTAGAAATAGTTCTGGCGTTTTTACCCCAAAAAATGTCAATTAAAAAAATGATCTGCTAACTTCACGTAGCAGATCACTTTGCAGCAGATCAAAAAAAAGGTGAGGTCCTTTCGCATGCAGCTGAAATCTATAGTTCCTGATGGTTTTTAGAAATAGTTCTGGCGTTTTCACCCCAAAAATTGTCAATTAAAGAAATGATCTGCTAACTTCCCGTAGCAGATCACTTTGCAGCAGATCAAAAAAGGTGAGTTCCTTTCACATGCAGCTGAGTTCTATACTTCCTGATAGTTTTTAGAAATAGTTCTGGCGTTTTTACGACAAAAAATGCCAATTTAAGAAATGATCTGCTAACTTCCCGTAGTAGATCACTTTGCAGCAGATCAAAAAAAAGGTGAGTTCCTTTCGCATACAGCTGCGTTCTATAGCTCCTGATAGTTTTTAGAAATAGTACTGGCGTTTTTACCCCAAAAATTGTCAATTAACAAAATGATCTGCTAACTTCCCGTAGCAGATCACTTTGCAGCAGATCAAAAAAGGTGAGTTCCTTTCGCATGCAGCTGAGTTCTATACTTCCTGATAGTTTTAAGAAATAGTTCTGGCGTTTTTACCCCAAAAAATGTCAATTAAAAAAATGATCTGCTAACTTCCCGTAGTAGATCACTTTGCAGCAGATCAAAAAAAAAGGTGAGTTCCTTTCGCATGCAGCTGAGTTCTATACTTCCTGATAGTTTTTAGAAATAGTTCTGGCATTTTTACCCCAAAAAATGTCAATTAAAGAAATGATCTGCTAACTTCCCGTAGTAGATCACTTTGCAGCAGATAAAAAAAAAGGTGTGTTCCTTTCGCATGCAGCTGAGTTCTATAGTTCCTGATAGTTTTTAAAAATAGTTCTGGCGTATTTACCCCAAAAAATGTCAATTAAAAAAATGATCTGCTAACTTCCCGTAGTAGATCACTTTGCAGCAGATCAAAAAAAAAGGTGAGTTCCTTTCGCATGCAGCTGAGTTCTATACTTCCTGATAGTTTTTAGAAATAGTTCTGGCATTTTTACCCCAAAAAATGTCAATTAAAGAAATGATCTGCTAACTTCCCGTAGTAGACCACTTTGCAGCAGATAAAAAAAAAGGTGTGTTCCTTTCGCATGCAGCTGAGTTCTATAGTTCCTGATAGTTTTTAAAAATAGTTCTGGCGTATTTACCCCAAAAAATGTCAATTAACAGAATGATCTGCTAACTTCCCGTAGCAGATCACTTTGCAGCAGATCAAAAAAAAAGGTGAGTTCCTTTCACATGCAGCTGAGTTCTATAGTTCCTGATTGTATTTAGAAATAGTTCTGGCGTTTTTACCCCAAAAAATGTCAATTAACAAAATAAACTGCTAACTTCCCGTAGTAGATCACTTTGGAGCAAATCAAAAAAAAGGTGAGTTCCTTTCGCATGCAGCTGAGTTCTATATTTCCTGATAGTTTTTAGAAATAGTTCTGGCGTTTTTACGCCAAAAAATGTCAATTAAAAAAATGATTTGCTATCTTCACGTAGCAGATCACTTTGCAGCAGATCAAAAAAAAAGGTGAGTTCCTTTCGCATGCAGCTGAGTTCTATAGTTCCTGATAGTTTTTAGAAATAGTTCTGGCGTTTCTACCCCAAAAAATGTCAATTAACAAAATGATCTGCTAACTTCCCGTAGTAGATCACTTTGCAGCAAATCAAAAAAAAGGTGAGTTCCTTTCGCATGCAGCTGAGTTCTATACTTCCTGATAGTTTTTAGAAATAGTTCTGGCGTTTTTACGCCAAAAAATGTCAATTAAAGAAATGATCTGCTAACTTCCCGTAGTAGATCACTTTTCAGCAGATCAAAAAAAAGGTGTGTTCCTTTTGCATGCAGCTGAGTTCTATACTTCCTGATAGTTTTTAGAAATAGTTCTGGCGTTTTTACCCCAAAAAATGTAATTTAAAGAAATGATCTGCTAACTTCCCGTAGTAGATCACTTTGCAGCAAATCAAAAAAAAGGTGAGTTCCTTTCGCATGCAGCTGAGTCCTATACTTCCTGATAGTTTTTAGAAATAGTTCTGGCGTATTTACCCCAAAAAATGTCAATTAACAAAATGATCTGCTAACTTCCCGTAGCAGATCACTTTGCAGCAGATCAAAAAAAAGGTGAGTTCCTTTCGCATGCAGCTGAGTTCTATACTTCCTGATAGTTTTAAGAAATAGTTCTGGCGTTTTTACCCAAAAAATGTCAATTAAAAAAATGATCTGCTAACTTCACGTAGCAGATCACTTTGCAGCAGATCAAAAAAAAGGTGAGTTCCTTTCGCATGCAGCTGAGTTCTATAGTTCCTGATAGTTTTTAGAAATAGTTCAGGCGTTTTTACCCCAAAAAATGTCAATTAAAAAATGATCTGCTAACTTCACGTAGCAGATCACTTTGCAGCCGATCAAAAAAAAAGGTGAGTTCCTTTCGCATGCAGCTGAGTTCTATAGTTCCTGATGGTTTTTAGAAATAGTTATGGCGTTTTTACCCCAAAACTTGTCAATTAAAGAAATGATCTGCTAACTTCCCGTAGTAGATCACTTTGCAGCAAATCAAAAAAAGGTGAGTTCCTTTCGCATGCAGCTGAGTTCTATACTTCCTGATAGTTTTTAGAAATAGTTCTGGCGTTTTACGCCAAAAAATGTCAATTAAAGAAATGATCTGCTAACTTCCCGTAGTAGATCACTTTGCAGCAGATAAAAACAAAAGGTGTGTTCCTTTCGCATGCAGCTGAGTTCTAGTTCCTGATAGTTTTTAGAAATAGTTCTGGCGTATTTGCCCCAAAAAATGGCAATTAACAAAATGATCTGCTAACTTCCCGTAGCAGATCACTTTGCAGCAGATCAAAAAAAAAGGTGAGTTCCTTTCGCATGCAGCTGAGTTCTATAGTTCCTGATTGTTTTTAGAAATAGTTCTGGCGTTTTTACCCCAAAAAATGTCAATTAACAAAATGATCTGCTAACTTCCCGGAGTAGATCACTTTGCAGCAGATCAAAAAAAGGTGAGTTCCTTTCGCATGCAGCTGAGTTCTATAGTTCCTGATAGTTTTTAGAAATAGTTCTGGCGTTTTTACCCCAAAAAATGTAATTTAAAGAAATGATCTGCTAACTTCCCGTAGTAGATCACTTTGCAGCAAATCAAAAAAAAGGTGAGTTCCTTTCGCATGCAGCTGAGTTCTATAGTTCCTGATTGTTTTTAGAAATAGTTCTGGCATTTGTACCCCAAAAAATGTCAATTAACAAAATGATCTGCTAACTTCCCGTAGTAGATCACTTTGCAGCAGATCAAAAAAAAGGTGAGTTCCTTTCGCATGCAGCTGAGTTCTATACTTCCTGATAGTTTTTAGAAATAGTTCTGGCGTTTTTACCCCAAAAAATGTCAATTAAAAAAATGATCTGCTAACTTCACGTAGCAGATCACTTTGCAGCAGATCAAAAAAAAGGTGAGTTCCTTTCGCATGCAGCTGAGTTCTATAGTTCCTGATAGTTTTTAGAAATAGTTCTGGCGTTTTTACCCCAAAAAATGTCAATTAAAAAAATGATCTGCTAACTTCACGTAGCAGATCACTTTGCAGCAGATCAAAAAAAAGGTGAGTTCCTTTCGCATGCAGCTGAGTTCTATAGTTCCTGATTGTTTTTAGAAATAGTTCTGGCATTTGTACCCCAAAAAATGTCAATTAACAAAATGATCTGCTAACTTCCCGTAGTAGATCACTTTGCAGCAGATCAAAAAAAAAGGTGAGTTCCTTTCGCATGCAGCTGAGTTCTATACTTCCTGATAGTTTTTAGAAATAGTTCTGGCGTTTTTACCCCAAAAAATGTCAATTAAAAAAATGATCTGCTAACTTCACGTAGCAGATCACTTTGCAGCAGATCAAAAAAAAGGTGAATTCCTTTCGCATGCAGCTGAGTTCTATAGTTCCTGATAGTTTTTAGAAATAGTTCTGGCGTTTTTACCCCAAAAAATGTCAATTAAAAAAATGATCTGCTAACTTCACGTAGCAGATCACTTTGCAGCAGATCAAAAACTCAAAAAATGTCAATTAAAGAAATGATCTGCTAACTTCCCGTAGTAGATCACTTTGCAGCAGATAAAAACAAAAGGTGTGTTCCTTTCGCATGCAGCTGAGTTCTATAGTTCCTGATAGTTTTTAGAAATAGTTCTGGCATTTGTACCCCAAAAAATGTCAATTAACAAAATGATCTGCTAACTTCACGTAGCAGATCACTTTGCAGCAGATCAAAAAAAAGGTGAGTTCCTTTCGCATGCAGCTGAGTTCTATAGTTCCTGATAGTTTTTAGAAATAGTTCTGGCGTTTTTACCCCAAAAAATGTCAATTAAAAAAATGATCTGCTAACTTCACGTAGCAGATCACTTTGCAGCAGATCAAAAAAAAGGTGAGTTCCTTTCGCATGCAGCTGAGTTCTATAGTTCCTGATTGTTTTTAGAAATAGTTCTGGCATTTGTACCCCAAAAAATGTCAATTAACAAAATGATCTGCTAACTTCCCGTAGTAGATCACTTTGCAGCAGATCAAAAAAAAAGGTGAGTTCCTTTCGCATGCAGCTGAGTTCTATACTTCCTGATAGTTTTTAGAAATAGTTCTGGCGTTTTTACCCCAAAAAATGTCAATTAAAAAAATGATCTGCTAACTTCACGTAGCAGATCACTTTGCAGCAGATCAAAAAAAAGGTGAGTTCCTTTCGCATGCAGCTGAGTTCTATAGTTCCTGATAGTTTTTAGAAATAGTTCTGGCGTTTTTACCCCAAAAAATGTCAATTAAAAAAATGATCTGCTAACTTCACGTAGCAGATCACTTTGCAGCAGATCAAAAACTCAAAAAATGTCAATTAAAGAAATGATCTGCTAACTTCCCGTAGTAGATCACTTTGCAGCAGATAAAAACAAAAGGTGTGTTCCTTTCGCATGCAGCTGAGTTCTATAGTTCCTGATAGTTTTTAGAAATAGTTCCGGCGTTTTTACCCCAAAAAATGTCAAACCTGCTGGGAAGTACTATCCGAGCAAAGGTGCCCCTTAAGTCACTTGATGGTGAGCATCTTATTAAAACTAAGGATAATGTGTTAAATAGGTGGGCAGAACACTTCAACAATCTGCTCAATGTAGATCGATCAGCTGATTTGCAACACATTAGCCTGATACCTCAACTCCCATTTGCTGATGAATTAGACGAGCCACTAAAGCTGGACGAAGTGGTCGTTGCCATCAAACAGCAGCAAAACAAGCGTGCGGTTGGTAT
Source organism: Cybosia mesomella (assembly GCA_946251805.1). NCBI lineage: Eukaryota > Metazoa > Arthropoda > Insecta > Lepidoptera > Erebidae > Cybosia > Cybosia mesomella. Next base: position 16,955,735 of record OX276390.1, on the reverse strand, counting down.
TGACTTAATACCGGGAGAACTACTTAAGTGCGGCGGGAAGGAGTTGTACTCGTCCTTATATGAACTTTTTGTTCGCATGTGGGATGAAGAACGGGTCCCAAATGACTTCAAAGTCTCACGCATCAGCGCCCTTTACAAGAACAAGGGTGACCGTTCGGACTGCGGCTCCTACCGTGGTATTTCGCTTCTATCTGTCCCGGGAAAAGTCTTTGCCAGAATTGACATTTTTTGGGGTAAAAACGCCAGAACTATTTCTTAAAACTATCAGGAAGTATAGAACTCAGCTGCATGCGAAAGGAACTCACCTTTTTTGATCTGCTGCAAAGTGATCTGCTACGGGAAGTTAGCAGATCATTTCTTTAATTGACAATTTTTGGGGTGAAAACGCCAGAACTATTTCTAAAAACCATCAGGAACTATAGATTTCAGCTGCATGCGAAAGGAACTCACCTTTTTTTTGATCTGCTGCAAAGTGATCTGCTACGTGAAGTTAGCAGATCATTTTTTTAATTGACATTTTTTGGGGTAAAAACGGCAGAACTATTTCTAAAAACCATCAGGAACTATAGAACTCAGCTGCATGCGAAAGGAACTCACCTTTTTTTTTGATCTGCTGCAAAGTGATCTGCTACGTGAAGTTAGCAGATCATTTTTTTAATTGACATTTTTTGGGGTAAAAACGCCAGAACTATTTCTAAAAACCATCAGGAACTATAGAACTCAGCTGCATGCGAAAGGAACTCACCTTTTTTTTTGATCTGCTGCAAAGTGATCTGCTACGTGAAGTTAGCAGATCATTTTTTTAATTGACATTTTTTGAGGTAAAAACGCCAGAACTATTTCTAAAAACTATCAGGAACTATAGAACTCAGCTGCATGCGAAAGGAACTCACTTTTTTTTTTGATCTGCTGGACAATGATCTGCTAAGTTCACACACACTGTTTAGACACCCCGCTAAGCACAAAACCACATGGATGCACCCAAGGTCCAAACACTGGCATCTTATCGACTATGCAATTGTTCGGCAAAATAACGTTTCCCAAGTCCAAGATACGCGCGTCATGCGCGGTGCGCACTGTTGGACAGATCATAGACTTGTTATCATTAAGCTATGCCTTCGCTTGTTCCCGCCTCGGAGATCGAAACGTATAAAAGCTGCGTCCCTGGACGTGGAGAAGCTCAAAAACGAAGAGGTGCGAAAGAACTATGTTTCAGGCTTAGCAAGTACCCTACCGCGTGACCAAACAGGGGACATTGAAGCTGACTGGAAGACTCTGTCTACTCATGTTTTAGATACAGCTGCTAATATCTTAGGTCGAAAAGTCCGGAGAAATGAAGACTGGTACGATGAGAATGACAGAGTATTGACAGAAGCTATATCGGATCACCGCAAATTATTACGCGAAAACGGTGGAAAGCGAACTAGCGGAAACGCTGCCGTTGACATCAAGCAAAGTGAACAAGCTCTACGAAAACTATCTCGGGAAATAAAAGACAACTGGTGGCAGAAAAAAGCTGAGTCCATACAGTTTCTCGCAGACACGAACCAGCTTGGTGAGTTTTATAGTGAAGTTAGAAACCTGCTGGGAAGTACTATCCGAGCAAAGGTGCCCCTTAAGTCACTTGATGGTGAGCATCTTATTAAAACTAAGGATAATGTGTTAAATAGGTGGGCAGAACACTTCAACAATCTGCTCAATGTAGATCGATCAGCTGATTTGCAACACATTAGCCTGATACCTCAACTCCCATTTGCTGATGAATTAGACGAGCCACTAAAGCTGGACGAAGTGGTCGTTGCCATCAAACAGCAGCAAAACAAGCGTGCGGTTGGTATTGACTTAATACCGGGAGAACTACTTAAGTGCGGCGGGAAGGAGTTGTACTCGTCCTTATATGAACTTTTTGTTCGCATGTGGGATGAAGAACGGGTCCCAAATGACTTCAAAGTCTCACGCATCAGCGCCCTTTACAAGAACAAGGGTGACCGTTCGGACTGCGGCTCCTACCGTGGTATTTCGCTTCTATCTGTCCCGGGAAAAGTCTTTGCCAGAATACTTTTAAACCGCCTTAGGACACTTTCTGAACAACTACTGCCGGAGACCCAGTTTGGCTTCCGACCTGACCGGGGAACCTGTGAAGCCATATTCTCTGTGCGTCAACTACAGGAAAAAAGTAGAGAACAAGGTCGTAAGTTGTACCTTTGCTTCGTTGACCTCGAGAAGGCCTTTGACAGTGTTCCCCGTGAAGCCCTATGGCTAGTACTTAAGAGAATGGGTTACACGGAGAAATTTGTAAAGCTTCTCAGACTACTGCATGATGACATGGAGTGTTGTGTGACAGTGGAAGGAGAGCAGTCGAGTTTCTTTCCCGTCACCTGTGGGGTAAAACAAGGCTGTGTACTCGCACCCACACTCTTTGCTTTAGACTTCGCTGCTGTGGTCAGGACGGTTTTACAGAATTCTCTTGAAGGAGTACGCATCCGCTTTCGAACAGACGGCAAACTGTTTAATCTCGCTAGATTTAAGGCAAATACCAAAGTGTCATACGCCATGATCAGTGAGATTATGTACGCTGACGATCTTTGCTTCTTGGCAGAATCCCCGGAGGGCCTGCAAAGGCTGATGTCTGACCTGCACCAATCTTGTTGCAAGTATGGCCTTAAGATCAGTGTTAAAAAGACGGAAGTGCTATCCTTGGATACTAATGGTCGTGAGACACTATCCGTAAAGATTGGTGACGACGTGCTGAAGCAGGTTGACAGGTTTAGATACCTGGGGAGCACTATAACAGCTAAGTGCGACTTGGACTCAGAGATAAGCAGTAGGATAAGTGCTGCCGCGGCAGCTTTCGGCAAACTCAACTCCAAGGTCTTCTGCTCACATGATCTGAAACTGACCACGAAAGTGTCCGTATACATGGCCATTGTGCTGCCAAATCTACTCTATTCCGCTGAGACGTGGTGCTTGTACCGACACCATATTCGTACACTAGACCGATTCCACCTGAAATGTCTGAGAAATATCATGAAGAGAAGTTGGTCTGACCGTGTACGTAACACTGAAGTGCTGCGACGAGCCAATGTTGGTGGCATTGAAGCTTACCTGATGCGGCGACAACTTCGGTGGTGTGGACACGTGTCGCGGATGGCGGAGGATCGAGTGGCGAAACGCGTCTTTTACTCAGAGCTCAAGGAGGGCAAGCGAAAGCAGGGCGGTCAACTCCTCAGATACAACGACGTTCTGAAAAGACATTTGAAAAGATGCGAGATAGAGCCCTCGAAATGGGAGGATCTGGCAGCACAGCGACAAGAATGGAGACATATGGTCAAAACAAAAACTGACAATTTCGAAAAGCGTCGCATACTGGAGCTAGACGCTCAGCGTGACGAACTTAAAGCCCGACCACCAGCGGCCATAACTTACAATTATTTCAACGGTGTTCTTTCATGCCCGCACTGTGCGCGAAAATTCACCGCAAAAATTGGCTACGTAAGCCACATAAGGGCGCATGAACGCCGAAACTTAACGTAGGAGTCGACAGCGGTCGCCATGACCGAAAACGGTCGGAGGAGATTATTATTATTATTATAATGTTGTTCATATTAATGCACAAAGTATTCCGGCTCATTTCCCAGATGTGCTGGCAAGCTTTGACTGTGCGTATTACGGATTCTTGTTTTTAATGTCTTTGGTGCACAATAAAGAGATATTATTATTATTATTCTCTTTATTACTCTTAAAATACATATAAATTATATTTTTAAATACATTCTATATAAAAAAAAAACAAATATATTTAAAAATATAAAATATATGTTCGATACAAAATACGCGCAAGTCACGTTCTATTATGGCAATACGACGGTGCACTGCGTTACGCTTAACACATGTTTAAACAAATACAAATAAATAAATAAATGTACCTTTTTTTTTTTTTTTTTATCGTGCGGAAATCCCTTCGGATACCCCCCGCCGGCCAGCGGGGGCGGTTATGTCGGGCTTGCACCGACTAAAACCGCACGCCGTCTCGGGTCTTCAGACGCCGGGGTGTAAGGTTACCCATAGAGCATATCCCTCGCACCTCGACTGACCCTGGGCCATCTCACCACTAACAGCATCGCTCGTCCTGTCTCCTCTGAAAGCAGAGGAGTACGGAGAGCGATGTGTTCCCGCCACGTTGGGTATTGGCCGACGATCAATGCCAACCCTATGAAGGGGTGAAGGGGAAGCCATTGACCGCCGCCCAGGGTGTACCGGCCGCTCCGATTCCGTTCCCCCCGGACTGCAGCGGGATCGGAATCGGAGTGACACTCGAGGAGGTTACCCAACACACACCCCCCTAAATAAATGTACCTACGCGCGGCCGCGGAGTCAAAACGTTCGACCAGAGAGAGGTGTTTGTTTTTTTTTTTAATTCTTGTGGAACCCCTACAGAGGTATCGCGGGACCCTAGGGTTCCGCGGAACACAGAGTATAGCTGTATTACAGCATATTCATCATTGTCATTTTGATAATGTTGATAGTGATTCAGAGATATTTTACTCGGCAGGTAGTACTGATGACAGCTTTATTAGCCATCCTTCCAATCCAGCGTTAGCTGACAGCTTAGAATCACAGTTTTCTGATGTACCTAAGAATTTCAATGAAGTACACCTCAATGCCCAAAGTACTCCGGCCCATTTCCCAGATATGCTGGCGAGTTTTGACTGTAAGAATATCCATGCTATTATTGTTTCTGAGTAGTGGCTGCGGCCCTATCTCCCTTCTACTTTATACTGTCTTTCTGGGTTTCAGCATATCAGAAATGATCTTCAAACCGTACTGGTGGTGGTGTAGCATGTCTGTGCAACCACCACCAGCCAATCTATTTAATATCTATTTCTCGAAGTTGAACTCAATCATATCAAGCTCTTTCTAGGCGTTTACTACTGTCCTTCGTCAGGTATAAACTTCTTCTCCTCTTTCGAAGCCTTGTTGGTTAACTTCATACCCTCTTACAGTCACACTATCATAATGGGTGATTTTAACGCTTGTTTACTTAAAAATAACTCTCGCACTTCATCCTTCCACGCTGTTTCCAATTCTTGTAAGTTAGCTATTCTACTACTTAAGCAACTCATCATGCTCCAAACTGTACTCCTTCGTTAATTGACCTTATCTTGGTCTCTTCAAGAGAATGCGTTGCTAAACACGGTCAATATTCAGCTACCGCATTTTCCTATCACGACTTACTTTGCAGTGCATCGGCCACCTCCCTCGCGCGACCGGTCAGCGTGCCAATATACCACGTTGCGAAGCAGAGTTTCCTGATTTCACACTTTGGGGCACACCCAAAAGCGTTCAAGCCACCCGTTCCGACCACTGCAGCCCTAACCCACTTGGCAAGAGTCGGGTGAGACTCTGGCGCACCGTTTTGCGGCGGCGCCCTATCCCTAACGTGACTAGCCGTGACTGTCTTTTCATAATTTATTTTAAGGCTTTTTGCTTTTCCGGGGGCGTCTGCCATCCGACCCCCAACCCCAAAAGGAATGCCAGCCCCAGAGCCAGAGCCTCGTCCAACAATCAGCATGTGCACCGGCTTGCAAGAGAGGTTGACTTGGACCCTGTATAATATTAAACCAAAATGTCTTATTCATTTCTATACATATACTTACGTACTTATGCCAAATCTTCATAATTAACGTATAAACTTTTCATATGCAGAAGCACTGATCAGTGCACGTCTATTTAACTGCGTAAGCACTGATCAGTGCTCTGGTCGCCGTCAAATGTTCTGAAATCGCCGCCATGTTGCCGCACCGATTAATATCGTTTCACAGCTACTTCGCGCCTATGAAAGGTAAATACAATTTTGGATGACTGAAATTTAAAACTGCCTCCTTGTTTTTCATCCCTTCTCACTAAAGACAGGAGTTGTGTTATGATTTGTGGATGATGAGATCAAAGTATAGTTGTGGTACCAAATTTCTATGAAATAATGAAAATCAAAAGTACGGTTGTCACTGTCAAATTTCATACAATTTCACTACAGACAGCAGACAGATAGACGGAGGCGCCACCCTTCAGTGACGACTATAAAATGATTTGTGGGTGAGTCATAAACTTCAATATTTAAAGAGCAGTAAAACAAGCGAGCAACGTGCCCACTGCCGGATTTAGGCGAGGGTCAGGCGCGGCTACTTCCCTGGGGAATCTTCAGAGGACAACATTTTTCAATTTTTGTTTATTATTTTAAAGGAAAAAATTGCTTAGTATGGAAATTTTTATACAGATTTCATATATATATATACGACTTTCTTTTTCTTTCTTTACTGACTCTTTCGTTCAGTATCACGTTCTAACTTTATATATTTGTTAGCACCTACGGTCCTTAACTCGACAACATAAAAATTGTTCGCGTATCCCTGCAGCCGACCGACGCGTGCACGCGATACTTTAAAGTTCCAAATTTTAATATTGATTTTTAATCATAAATTCAACATGACTTATTAGTTACTTTAGTATAATGAATATTAATCAATACTCAGTTATAAACCCAGCGTATATTTTGTACAATTTTATTAAGTAACTTAAAATTACTGTTTTAGGTAATTTAAGACACGTGACAATGCGTTTACGATTTATAACTCACTGAGATTACTTCTACATACAGGCTACAATACAAAAATCGTGTTTGCCCCGCGCCCTGAGACATCGACGCGACGTCGTTGGTTGACTGTTGAAGCTGTTGCACTCAATAATTACATAATTGCCACTGTTGCCAGTGTAAGTCTGCCATTAAAATGTGTACATCAAATAATAAACAGAATTGAGGGCAGAAAACCAAAAATAGACAGGACTGGGCACAGAGCAACCTCTGACCGGTTATACGACGATGATTATTCTACCAACCACTTCACTTCACAACACTTTGGGTTGAGTAAAATCCAGACAGGCTTCAAGGCATTCGTTTCTTAAATCACGATTTATCTGTAAATCTGTGCGCCATTAAAGTCCGCGAGTTCATTATATCTGCATCTTTTTCATCAATATTTTTTGTTATGTATTCGCTTCGCTCAGTTCTTATACGTGGCTAAGCCGTTTGGTCGAGACTGTACTCTTCCGGAACCACTATACCGATCTAGACCAAATTTGCCATGGTGATAGTGTAGACACCGCTGAGTGTTTAGAGGGGTCAACTGTTCAAATACAATGTACCATTGAGGAATAATCATGGAAAAACAGTTTCACGAGCGCGCGGTAGTAAGATGCCTTATTTTTCAAGTAAGAGTCCTGCTCGCTCAGCTCAATTTATTTCAGTCGCACCCTGCACTGAATTCCAAGTATTTATAGGAGTCATTTTATAGAAATGTTGTTGTCCATTGTGCGCCACCGTGGAGCGTTAGTCAGTACCCCGGAGTGAACATAAGAAATTAATTATGGTCCTTTACATAAAAAAACCTGTTTTGTTTTAAAAAAAACATGCGTTTTAGTTTTTTCCTCAATTCATATTTGTTTGGTAACTTCCCATATTTTCTAAATGGTCACACTTTACACTGCGCGTAAAAAATGTAGACTGAGTGAGTGAGTTATCGTAAATCGTAAATTCTTCAGGGATTGTGTTAGTTTCGCAGTAACTTATTTTGTTACCCGTGTTATTTCAATCCGTCACATAATAAGCTATATCACAATGGATAAAAGAAAACTATCTACAGCAGGGGATAGCCTGTATCAAATATTGCAAGTCCCGAAAACTGCAACCGCAGACGATGTCAAGAAAAGCTATCGGAAATTAGCACTAAAATATCATCCTGATAAAAATCCTAACAATCCTGAAGCTTCTGAGAAATTTAAAGAAGTAAATCGAGCACATACAATACTAAGTGATGCCACGAAACGGAATATATATGATAACTACGGTTCACTTGGACTGTATATCTCAGAACAATTTGGAGAGGAAAACGTCAACGCCTATTTCGTAGTAACAAGCACTTGGTGCAAGGCTTTGTTTATTGTATGCGGCATTTTGACTGGATGCTACTTCTGCTGCTGCCTGTGCTGTTGTTGTAACTGTTGCTGCGGCAAGTGTAAGCCGCGTCCACCTGAAGAGTCTGGCGACTATCACACTTTGGAGAGGGATGATTCAGACGGCGTGCAAGCCGTAACCGTGCAGCCTGGTGGAGAAGGCCGTCCAAAGGGCGAACAAGCACCCCCAATTGCCATGCCGGCGCCTCCAGCTCCTACCGGTGCTTCAGAGAATACAGGTCTCAACACAGGTGGGGTCAATTATGGAATTTCAAATTAATCTAGTTAACACGACAATTCCAAATAAACATGTCAATATTGTATTCAAGTATTTTTAAGTAACTACATTATTATTTTAGGAGTTCTGTGACAAATCATCATGCCATGAGTAATCTATTGTCTTGTTTTCTCATTGCTTATAATACTTGAATGAGTATTTAAATAGTAATCTTACCATTAAATAATAGCAATCCAGCTCTTGGTGAAAAATTGCTTACAGAGTAAGTGAGATATGTGGCTGTTTGTTACATAAGATTTTTTTTGATGTGCATATTATGTTAAGACATTGTGTAAATTATACTTTTGCTTCAAATTTTGTGGAAGGCTACAAAATAAAATGGTTAATTTGTCTGGTTCTTTACTATAAATGACCAGACATCACAATCTGAGTGACTTATCAACAATTGTCTGGTCTTAAGAGCTAACTGATTTTGACATTTTGTTGTTGATAAAAATAGTTTCAATTGAATCCTACAAAAATATGCCTAATAATTATCATGCACATGATAAACCCTCATGCAAGTCTGTCTCAAGATATGCAGTACTTAGTATGATCATATCAAGTATTTAGTGTTGGTACTGGTCTTTCACCACTAATAAAGCAATTGTGAGCTGATACCATAGCTACTTAAGTTTCATGTACTTTATTCAGAACTTCAGTTATGGTCCCATTACTAACAAGTATATAATAATATTAATAATTTAATACTTTTAGTATAAATAATGAAACTGAAAATGTAATAGGGTCTAAAATAATCACTGAAGATACTAGACATACATATACCACATTAAGGGTGAAAAACCAGTATAGAAAATGTAATTTTTCTTTAATCACACTAAGATACAATAATAATTGTTATTTAAGAGGGGATCTAGTTTGATAGCATCAAATCATTTGAATTTCAAAATCCTGCAACATTTTATAATTATTTCTTTTTATTTATTCTCACAAAATTATGTAGCCCATTCCTAGGCTATTTCTATTCTTTTCCAGTTACTGATTATTAGGTCTGCTAAACTAAAGGCCATAAAGAACATGGGGTTACATTAGTTGTGAGTGAATATTATATATCATTAACATTAGCCTGTTTACATGTGTATGAATGCAATCTTATCTAAACATTCTTATGAACCTTTAAAGGGGACTGATGGGTTAAGTTCTCTTATAAAATTGGCCATTGACATGAGATTAATATGCATGGTATGATGAGAGTATTTGTTATTTTATATTATCATAAGTCTATTGAACTTACTTAAAGAAAAGAAGACAACCAAAAAGTCTTAAGCTATTATTTTCTGCATCTATCAAAATTACATATTTCAATAGAGTACTACAAACAGCTTTTGATAAAATATGCCCAAAAATTTAGAAAGGTTTTTTTTTGCCTAAATGACAAATATAGCTATTGATTTATCTTTAAGCTTATAATGTAGGTTTTACTTTAGTTAAGATGTAGATTTTCAGTGTATTTTGGTTTATTGTTTATTTTGTATAGAATTAATGTGTTAATGATTGCAACATCCAACAATTATATAAATATAATATAACATAATAATAATAATAACAATAACATCCATCAATTATGTTGTTTTTATATTATGTTATATAAATGTTATCAACTTTGCAAAAAAAAGAAGTGCTATGGTCATACACACCTATAATTTAGGAAGGAGTTTGGATTGAGATATCTTAATAGAACTTGAGTTGATATGAAGGAAATCTGGCAATAACGATATGGATGTTGGTTTTCAGGTAAATTAAAAAATATTAACTGTTTTGTACTCGAGCAGCTATCAAAGTACCAGCATCATTTTGGTATCCTAGCAGCAAATTTTATTAGTGGCATGTACATTGGAAATCTTGGCTATCTTAGAATCCTTATAAAACTACTATGTTCTATCAGGGAAGCCTATTGCCAGGGTAATCTAGGGACAGAGTCTCCCGGAACTTCTGTGTTTGCGCCTAATATGTGGAAGTTGTAACTGGTTTGTATGGTCTGACCTTGTAGGTAGCCTAATTAATCAGTTAGCAAGTTATCTGCTAGAGCTATAAAATAAAGGGAGTAAGTTAAATTTTTCTTTTTTAAATGTGTCTTGAGCTGTAAATATTTTAGGTGAGCAACTAAATCAAGGATTATGAGAAAATAAGTAAACAAAATCATTAGTCCTATTATAAAATAATATATGCACATATTATTTTTTCAGTAGAAGTAGCATCTACATTAGAGCCTCACTCTATGGGGCTCCGATGTAGATGCTAGGGAATAATTAATGAATTGTATGTACGGTAGCTTACATAGTTGAAATTTACAGCTTGCCAAAATTTCATAAAATCCTTATCACAAGTTGCTGCTGTAGTACTTACTAATATTGCTGCAAGTATATTAACTTTCTTATGACTTCAATTTAAAGGCTGCAATATTATATTATTTGTTAATCAATTTAGTTATTTGCCGACCACTAGAAGCAGCTCAATTCACTTTGTTTGCTGATAAAACACATTTTGAAGCTGACTATAATCATCATCATCTAAGCGTTGTGTCCCGATTGCATCTGAGGCCTTCACCTCGTCCGCTTTCCGGTTTTATTCCTCCACTTCGCACGGTTTTCGGCATCGCTGTCCATTATTCCAGTGATCATTGGCACGCATGTCACCCCTTACGACGTCCAGCCAGCATATTTTGGGTCTCTCGTTCCTACAAAGGCCTTGCTGAGGTGGAATGTCCAGACATTTGTTACCTACGTAGCCAGGCGGTTGCCGCATCAGCGAAGGCGACTCTCCTGCATATTATCTGCGATTTTACGGACATGAAGGCTGCTGCGGCTGCGCAGGCGGCTGCTGTTCTTCAGGCGATCATTTCGCGTGTCATATTCATCTCCATGACCCTTATGCTCCTCCTTGTGCTGCTCTAGCAACGGTCACGCTTCACAACCGTTTAAAAGGATAATTTTTATAAAATATTATATTTATAATATATAAATTTTTGCAGCAATGTGTTCCTTAACATCGTAATGGATCAATGTCGATAGCCGCGTGAAGTTATCTCCTATGCGGACGGTTGTGGGATCTGTAGTATTAAACGCCAAGTACTCGGTCTTAATTTTCATACATTTCGGATGATGTCAATATACGATTTTGGAACCACTTTGGACTACAATAACCATCATCGCGCGAGGAACACTATCGAAGGCCTTTTGCGTATTCTTCGTCCTGTATTTTTCCGCTACGATTCTTAGGGCAAAAACAGAATTCATGGTCCCGTTTTGAGTTGACCTCAGTAGCTGACCGGTTGAATGATAGCCTAAAAACAAGTAATTAGTGTTGAAGGCAGACTCGGCTTGTTTCAATTACTTTTGTTAAATCACTCTATTTAGCAACCAATCGGATGGACCAATTTATTTACATTATTTTGATGAGTCCAACTTCCAACTAAGGCTAGTTCAATTCTGTACTTCTATGGACTATCCTTTGTGAGTGTTCTTGAAACATATACACTATTCCACTGTCGAGCACTGTTGCATCCCATAATCAACCACAAGGGTCTCTGCGTATCGTACCCCATATCCCCAAGAAGGTCCCCAATGGACCCCAGGGCTCATAAACTGTAAAATGTGTATATCACCTCAACAAAACGAAATTTAGAATCTGGGAGTTGAATGTACACTGTTAAGAAAAAGGTAGGAGAGCAATGATATACCGGGTATTAGAGAAACACTCTCGAAATAGCAGACAGGCGATAGTTCAGTACTATCACCGTCTTCGTTTTCGGGAACGTTTCCCTAACAGTCGCTATATTAAAAACTAGCTGTTCCCCACGGCTTCGCCCGTGGCATACTTCACCCCCGTGGCACCCATTTATCCCAAACATTAACAATTCATAACATGAAACAGTTCTACAATCATGTATGGAAATTTGCCCGATTTGGTGACATTAATGGTTACTGCTCCGCTCTCCTGGGTAAGAGCGTGATTATATATAGCCTATAACCTTCCTCGATAAATTGGCTATCTAACACAAAAATATATATTTTCAATTCTAACCAGTAGTTCCTGAGATTAGCGCGTTCAAACAAACAAACAAACTCTTCAGCTTTATAATATTAGTATAGATTGAGACAATGGTCGTAATTTTTGCACTTTACGTGCTACCTACTCATTACAAATAGTTATATCTTTCTGTATCATCTACTTCGTATTATCTATCACATTCGTAGTCGTAATCTATGTTTACCTTCATAATATACTATAGGGTACGTCATGTCCTCGGGGTGCGAGGGATATGCTCTATGGGTAACCTTACACCCCAGCGTCTTAAGACTCGAGACGGCGTGCGGTTTTAGTCGGTTCAAGCCCGACATAACCGCCCCTGCTGGCCGGCGGGGGGGTATCCGTAGGGATTTCCGCACGAAAAAAAATAAAAATAAAAAAAAGTACGTCATGTCAACACAACAATAACTAAACGCAGCTCAGTGTGAAAGTAACTCTTCATTCTTTTAAATAACATCGGTAGAGAGCCAGATTCCCATCAAATAGTCTACACAGTCATCCTATGATGTTATTAATTAATTCAATTGTCGCCAGTAGGTATGGCGTGGCACACAGAAGTTTGACTGATATGTTTATCTGTTTTCAACATATAGTTTGTGGCGAAGTTCGCTATTTTGTAAAATGGTTGATTAATCTTTAAGGGGAAAACATAGTCTTTATAATGGTTAATAAAGTATAGCTTGGCAAATTCTTACGTGATAATCCCAAGGTTCACGCGGGATGATGGTGAAACATTTGCCTGGGACGTGATAACATGACGGCCGTCCCGCGCGTACTTTTCAACCCCTTCCCCCTCTCTGCCTAACGCCCCTCATCCCGCGCGAACCATGGGGTGTCACGCATGAATTTACGAAGCTATAGAAGCCCACATTATTGAATTAACGACATAGAATTCAAGCTAGGAATGACATGTAAGTGTTTTATCATTATAAGTCACCTAATGATAAGACTTAGTGTGATTCCATTTTTAATTCTGTTTGACTTGAATTTATTTAGAAAGCTACATAATTAATTGATATTACTATATATTATTATAATTAATAATAGGTACCTATGAAATTGCCGAAATTTTCTTACAAATTCACGAGTTCGTTATTCCTGTAATTTAATAGCTATTTCCATTATTTATATATTGTTTGAAAGTTGATTTCAAGATTTTACAACTCTGTATTAAATTTTGTTTTTATTGGCCGCTTGATAAATTAATTCGATGTTCAAAAACAGTACTTCCTAAATGCTATCCATTTTGATGATAAATTTCGTATTACTTAACACCTGTCACTTTTCAAAAATGTAACAAAAGTTGCTGTTTGTTAGCTTAATGTTGTCTCATTCAAACACAAAAAAAAATATAAATTTTGGATTTGTCATTCCTAAAAAAAAAAAGCAAAAATGTTAGTACTGAAAATTGGGTTTCCTCCAATTTCTTCAAGAAAAACGGCAATTTCATATGTAACGACCTAATAAACCAACTCTGCTGATTAAAAAGACTGTACCAAAGTTAAACATGTCTGAAAGCCATTAAAACAATCTTCTTTCTGTATTACGAAACGTGAACGTTATTTATCCACGTTTTGTCAGTCTAGGTTTAAACCTTTTATCCTTAGTTTTTTTTTCATTATTTTGGAGTGATTTAAACTTAGTTTTTGTTTTAAGTCTACATTGTTAAATAGGGAGGCAAATGTGTTATTTATATTTCTCATTTATAATCTGCTGACACTGATCTTGGTCTTACTTTTTTAATAGACCACCCCTTCGTCGGCACCGATGGGGTGTGAAGTCCGTGGGGGTTTCCACACGCTAAAAAAAAGGTACTATGTCTACGTTTCTAATTTCTCGACCTTTCTTGTTTCTCGAGGCAAGAGTATTTTGGACTAAGAATTTTGAGTTTTTTTACCTGACTAGTTAACCTTAGCTAGACCCTGGACCGGAACAGATACGTTGGCAGAGTAATCCCTTAGTGTGTGGCTGTCAATTAACAACAAAACTTAAGTGCAATTTACTAGCAAAAATGAATCAAAGAATCAAGAATCAATTTTCGTGCGGAAATCCCTTCGGATACCTCCCCGCCGGCCTGGGGGGTGGTTATGTCGGGCTTGAGCCGACTAAAACCGCACGCCGTTTCGGGTCTGCAGACGCCGGGGTGTAAGGTTGCCCATAGGCCATGTCGTTAAGCGACCTCCAGCGCCTGAGTCGCCTGCGATGCGCGCCGAGCAAGTTGCGGGCTCGGCGGGCCGGATGAGTTTTGAGCCTCTCCCGGACGCGCTCCGCCATCTCCTTCGCGAGAATTATATGCTCGCAGAAGGAGGTGGCGGCCGCCCACGCGCTCGCACTCCGCACCATTGCCGCAGTCATGCTGCCGAGCGAGAGGACTCCCACCCCGATGGCTGCCACGAGGTCACGCCTCGGCTCCTCCCACGCCGGGCAGTCCGCCAGCATGTGCAGCCCTGAGTCCTCGCTCGCGTCGCAGTGATGACACTCAGGCGTTGGCTCCTTACTGATCCGATGCAGGTGGTTCCCGAAGCACCCCTTCCCAGAGATCACCTGCGTCAGTCGGTACGAGAGGCTTCCGTGTCGCCTCTCTAGCCAATCCTCCATGATGGGCCTTACCGCCGCTATTGCGGCGTGCCCTGCGCTTGGTCGCCCAACTCGTTCCTTTCACACGGCTTAGTTACTTTTTTTTTTGTATTTTTTTTTTCGTGCGGAAATATCTTCGGATACCCCCCCGCCGTTCAGCGGGGGCGGTTATGTCTACCTACTACCTAATTTCGAATTTAATCTGCCCGACGGCTAATTCTTTGAAATTATTAGCCTGATTATTGTCAATAGTCCATATCATGACACAATTTATCATACAATTTCGAAAAGGCAATAGTTTGAGTTCAACTGCCGTCGCCCTATCGTTGTTCGAAAAACATTCAGTCGCGCTAACGTATACGTCGAGCTTATGTGTTGTAGCATCACCTGCATCACTGATACGTTGACATCGTAATGTCGCCCTAGCGTGTGTCGTGTATTTGTTTATCGTAACTATATCATAGGTTTCTTCTTTTTTCTTGCATGGCAACTTATATATCATAGTCGAAGACACTATTTACAAGGGTTTATTGTGTTTCAATAGAGGTACATAATTAGCATCTATACTATTAAAAAATTGTAAAATAGTGGTCTGTACATTGGAGATATTTAAAAACAAAATACTTGGGTTATATTAAATGAACGATTGTGAACACAAAAGTAATTTCTTTGGAATTGGAATGATTGCAATTGGTTAAGTAGAACCGGAGCTGAGATATGACTAAAAAATGGTAACCGACCTCGACGCGGGCGGAGTCGCGGGCATCAGCTAGTTATGATATAGTTCCGTGTGGCAATCTGATAGTAAGCCAACATTATTTTTGATGTTGATTTGATCTTTAAAGTCATTTTAACTTTGTATAAGTGAGTTTAGACATTCGTTTCCTAATGGTTTCAGTACCTACATGAAAGACTCAAGTGATCCGCGCGTATGTCTTCTCAAGTTTCAGTCGATTCTGATTTCTCAATGCGTTCAGATTCTATTCACGTCATGACTAAAGCCAGATTTTTGAAGAATTCTTGGTTCGAGAAAGAACTAGCTAGAAATCGAAGTTTTTAATGAAACAGTATTTATTATAAGTAGTTTATAGTCAAATATTTGATCTCTTATGCGTCTAATAAAATAATAACGATATTAAAATGATTGTTTTACAAGGTAAATGTGCCCTCCATTGTTGATGAATTACATTACAGTTTATAATGCAAATATAACTTATGAATTTATGTGACCTACATATTCTTGGCTTTACCATGCTTATATTTGGGACAGTCTATTATCACTTGAATACTATTATATTTTTTTATTAACATGCCAATTGTTATTTTTCAAGAGATTTTGATGAATAAGATATTAATACCTACTTTTATGCATAACTATACTATTCTTATTATTTTGTTTGTAGCAGTAATAGCTATTTTAAGGAGCAATGTTATGAAAACATTAGCATAATTAACCACATTTATCTTAATATGCAGTGTTTTTATTAGTTTCTCTTTAACTTATTTTAGCGTAAATAACTAGTTATTGACCAAGATGAAACTTATGAGGTATATTATAAGAATATTGAAATTACGATGATTCAGTAGGTTTGAAACTGCCTTAAAATGTTTCCTCTCTAAAAAGTTGTTAAATAATTATTTTCCCGATAGTAAGTATATATTTATGTATAAACAATTGTGCACTGTAGAAAAGCTATTTATGTATGTGTGACTGTTTTAGTGAAATTAAAAGATAGAATTTTTTTAAACTTCCAGCTTGAAATTCGGCAAGCAAAACATACATGAACATGTCGATCGAGCTGCCTGGCGCGTGATCCTAAGCCCTTGACATTGGCCATGATAATAAATAAGTGCAACTTTTTAACTTTAAATTATAATATCCATTACATTTTTATTCTTACCTACTTAATGTTTAATTCTTGCTTATAAATAAGATATAAGGGACGTTCATTATGTAACGTTACGTTTTATAATAAATTGTAGACAATGGAACAGCTAGTTTAGATCCACTTTGTAAATCACGGAAGCTTGAAGATTGAAATATTTATCTACTTATGCGACACGTTCCCAATATTACACTGTTAATATTTTACTACCTAATAATATTATCTATATCTACTTAAGGCATTAGTTTGAAATGTGTGTGATACTGTAAATTATTGTAGTTGTTGTTGTAACCATTCAAAAATAATTAATTCAATTGTTCTACTGGCTCCACGCTTACTGCGTGGGAAAGAATGGGCTAACTGTTATGTCTCATATGTATTATAAAGTTATGGTACTAGTCAACGAGTATTTATAACGACATTGTCAAATAAGAAGGACGTTAAAATGTAACACTTATAACTTTCAATTAAATAAAAATCTGCATAAGAAAAGTTACATCTATTATTGACATAACCGGCACCCAATGGGGGTTTAACTAAATAATTATCGTCTTATCTTATTATATGTATAAACCAGGATCGGCGTGGTTGCCACAAAAAAAATTCAAACATGAATTCAAAGCTATGACGTGCGCGCAATATCCATCACAGAAAACCATCAATGAAGTAAGGTAACAATCAATGCGTTACAGCACTAATCATGTTACCATACTTCAATCGATAACCGCAGTAATCGGTGGCCTCTGTACTGACACCATCAAGGTCTTGGAGAACCACCAGAATTGGATGATTTGACACATATTGAAGTTTTTATAAACGAATAAATATTGTTAAGAAATATATAGTGATAAACGGAAATGTGAGTTAGATTAATATGAATAAAAAATACTTTGTGCGAAGGTGATTACGGCCGTTGTAATCAGCCTTCTCAGACTCATAAAGTCGGATTTCACTAGTGATAAATGCATTTACTCTATATAAAATTAAGTTGGTCGCGATTATTTTCACAATTCATTCATGTTTCAATAAATTTCAGCAATGTCATAGTTAAACCCCTAACACCTACATTCCTCTTGTTTTATTCTTTCTAATAGATACTTAAATTACCTGATACATAATTTTGATTTTTCTCTCTTATTTCCAGGAAGCAGTATTCCAAAATACACATGAAGTATTTACGTCTAGTCTAACATAATTTGTAAGTGAAACGAGGAACGTATTTGTATAACCACCAGCGCACTTTGAACATAGGTACCAATGTAAGACATAAACTTATTGTTCAGTCTACGAAATATTTTTATACTTTTATTATTTTGACTAGGCCTACTTATTATTTTATTCCAATATTTTTTACACAATAATATTGTTCTTATCGGTCAGTAATTATTTCAGTTTATGTTTTCGATGCTGTATGTATATTTTCTTATTAAGAATGTATCATGAAAACAAACAGAGATAGAGCGCAAGGCGTGAAGGTATGATGATAGATTAACTTCTAGGACAAATCACAATATTTATCAATAAACATATAGGTACACGATGTAGTAATATTTCTCCTTGGACAGCTCAAGAACTGCCCAGACTGAAAATAATTGCATCAATAGTCTGGGTAACGCTGTCTTGGATTTAGTTAATATTTATAATGTGTGTATGTATGTAATGTGTTAGAAAACCTATGAAGTTGGTAAGCGCCTCGCACTGTACTTGTATCTAATTCAATCTGTTGTGGCATACCTATTGTATAACTGTTACTGACAGTTTAGATATTTATAGGAAAATTGGAGAATATAATATACATTCATGTTGTCATATGTGACATGTTACATGTATTTCAGATGTGTAATATGTATAGTTTATGCCTATCTCATAATCCAAAATTCTTCTGAGTCTAATCTTGCTTCCAGATTGTTAACGGCAACTATTGTTTATATGAGACTGTTTAATCTGTCTATGATACTTGTGTTTATATTACATATTGGTTGTATAAATAAAATATATTATTCCACATATAATCCTTGTTTACTGATTAGTGCGTTTAAGAAGTTGAACCAATAAATGAAAAATAAATCATATGACATAATATACTCGCCAACTTTATTTTCAAGTTACTGCGACGGTAGATACACGTACCTATCTTAGGAAAAAAATGCTAGACAATACAAACTAACTATTAGCTAAGTACAGTACCCCCCCTTAATTAGGCATGTCGCGTCGGGAAGAAGAGAGTCCGGCTCAGATGGTCTTGCTTCGGTTTTGTGGAGCGTTCTCTCTATCGCACAGCGCAGGTCTACAGATTTATTTCTATTTATTGTAGTTAAAATCGAAGCTATAGTTTAAACTGTTACTATCTAACCTACTAAAAAAGGCCCACGCTTAAATGTGCCCGATTTGGTTGGAAGCTGGAAAGACTGCGGGCAGATGCTGGATGCGGCAAGCTGAAGACAGGGCGCTATGGCGCTCATTAGGGGAAACCTATGTCCAACAGTGGACTAGAATAGGTTGATGATGGTGATGGATATGAAATTGCCGTTTTTCTTGAAGAGATTGGAGGAAACCCAATTTTGAGTACTAACATTTTAGCATTTTTTTTAGGAATGACATCCAAATTTTATGTTTTTTTTTTGTGTATGAATGAGACAACAATAAGCTAACAAACAGCAACTTTTATTACATTTTTGAATGACAGCTGTTAAGTAACACGAAATTTATCATCAAAATGGATAGCATTTAGGAAGTACTGTTTTTGAAGATCGAATTAATTTATGAAGCGGCCAATAAAAACAAAATTTAATAGAGTTGTAAAATCTTGAAATCAACTTTCAAACAAAATATGAACAATGGAAATAGCTATTAAATTACAGGAATAACGAACTCATGAATTTGTAAGAAAATTTCGGCATTTTCATACCTATTATTATAAAGTGAGAGGCCGAATTTTTTGTGTTTGTTCATATGTTGAGGGTAATCTTCAGAACCACTGCACTTATTGGAAAAATTCTTTCACCATTTGAAAAGTAGGGTAACCTGTCCTCCAATGAGCCAACCTAATTTCAAACACCTGTAATTGTTTTTCTATTAATTTTACAATATAGAGCTATCACGCATAGATTACAAATTTAATCAAGATTGTTTTGGCGTCTAAATAATTTTGAATTATCGTCTTAATTTTATGGTATAAGGTGTTTTAAAAAAAATGGGATTTGGCTCATTGTGTACAACAGACGGTACACAATGAACCAAGATATATTACACAATGAGCCAGGATCAGTATTAAATTATGATATAGGTTCTTTAAAAAAAAACATAGGTATGTATAAAAACAAAGTTACCTATGTAAGACAAATATATATTTAAGAAAAAATGAGCAGTTATAAAACTAAAACTGTTTTACATTTCTTTTTAATTTTAATTACGTCTAAATCACAGTTTTTAATTACAATCAGTCTTCATAATTATTATCTATCGTAACTTCTACAACAATGCTTATATTCTTTGTAATTTTACAGTAGGTAGTAACCTACGTAACGTTATAATGACTATAATATTTTTAATCAGTCTTTTAGTTACGTTTATAAAGTAAACAAAGAAAAAATCGAATTAACGCAAGTTAATAGTGGGTGAAAATCGCAATGGGAAGATATAAGTGGAGTTGCGGTTTTTGGTCCCATTGATTTTGGGCTTGGCAAGAATCATTTTAATGTCCTTGATATCCATCTCAGCAAGGTCTGGTTCTAATGGGAAATAAAATTTCATATTCTCTCTGGATTTTAATCTCATAAAAGAAACCCCATATTTATCACCTGTTTCTATTATATTGGCAGCATAATAAACTTTCAATTTTTTTGTCTCGAATAATACTAGGACTTAGTCTCCTTCAATGGGTTTTCTTTCGAGATTTGGAAACGGTTCATTTATCAAGCGGTCATCATCGGAATCATAATCTTCTTCTAGTCATCCATTGTCAGAGTGGCTCAGAGATTCTACGACCATTTCTTCCTCATTTGATTCAGTATCTGTATAATTTTTTATATTTTTTTGTGATTTCGTTTTCGATACTTTTCTTCCATCAGATAATAGAGATGGCTTCATTTTCTTTGCAGCCATTTTCCTTATCTTTGTTTTTTTCCTTTCTTCCGCTATGAGGTTCTTCCCGGGAGTATCGGTGGCAACCCAAGCAACATGCTCACGTGAATAATGACGTCAATTTTAAGGCATCGAAAGACGTCGCATCACGTCATTAGAGACGTCAATTTTGACGTGAGGATGTCACAAATTAGTGCGTCATTAATGACGTGTTTAACAACGTCTAAATGTCGTCATATTTGTCGTGGCAATCACGTCCTAAATGACGTCTAAATGTCGTGATCAGCTTACGTAATTTCGACGTCAATTATAACGTCTACTATGTCGTCGCATTCGTCGTGATAATCACGTCATAAATGGCTAAATTAAGGTACCATTCGGATCTCGGCAGCTGCGGCCCGGCCGCTGCGGCCGACTGCTGCGCCCGTCGTGGCGCATCGTACCGCTCTATAGGGATTGCGCCGCCAGGCCGCGTGGCACTGCGGCAAGCATCGGACGGTTCTCCATACAAATCCATATAGAGCGGTACGATGCGGCTACGGGCGCAGCAGTCGGCCGCAGCTGCCGAGATCCGAATGGTACCTTTAGAGTTTGGACTTACCTACCTATTAAAAAACAAACAATAGATTAGTAAGAATAAGTTTTTATTAATTGTGGAATTAACAAATCTTAATTACTATGGTGCCAAGCCCGGTTTAACCTACGAAGAACTGTTTTTCTTGTCTACTCGACGCAAGTTTGGGTTTTGAGCCGGTGGTGTTTAATGAAGTTATTCGTATGGCAATGAAATTTCAGTAGAAAATATGAAGAAAAACAGTTCTTACTGGTATACCGAGCTTTACTTATAATCTAACAATAAAATCTCTATTATAAAATCATACACAATGTAACAAAGGAAAAAACACAAATTTATCAAAAATTGGTATAACAAAACACTTACATAATACATCTTGTAAGTCAATTATGGTTAATTGACTAGACATTTCAGAAGCCAAAAGTATGTCTAAATTAGTTGAGTCACAAGGATAATCATAAAACTTTTCATGGTGGCTAAACATGCTCCCAAATAATGCGGGAGTATTACCATGTAACACAATGATATTTGATATTTGCATTACAGTTTTATTTCTTAACATGCAATAACAATCAGCACTAGATTTTATCTGAAGAAGATAGTTTCCAAAGTCTAATTTGCTATATTGTTTTCCTCTATAACAAGGTGGTATTGGTCCTTGAAAATGTTCATGTGAATAGTTTATACCATTACACATTTTACTTGGTTTAAAATCTGTTTCGCTTATCCTGTTACCAACTTGTTGCAACGGTTTGTATGGTGATCTAACTTTTTTTTTTAAGTAACCCAAATAATTTTCAAATTTAAATGCAGAAAAATTGTCTAAAGCTCCATATTTTTCTACGTCGTCTGCAATATGTATAAGAGAGTGGACATTATATATAAGATATTGTTTTCCATATATTCTACTACAATCACTTACAAACAATTTAAGCAATTGCTTTGCATATCTGGAATATGTAGCGCATTTAGAAGAAATCAAAAATGAAATTGCACAGTGTAAAACTAAAAAATGCTCATATGTTTCTTTCTTTAATATTTTGAACAGAACGACTGGTCCCAGATACAATAAAAAGGTGCGGAATTCGGTAGCCTTCCAGCGATCAATTTCATTTACTCCTCTAGGTTTACGATTAAATTCTATTGGTACAAATTTATGCACATAGCTTAGTCTTTCGGTAAGTAAATTAATTGTTTTCGCATCTAGTTTTACATGTTTTACATCACCTTTAGTAGGCTTGACCCATGTGTGAAGTAGTTTTTTCATGACTCCTAAGCAAACGCTGTGCATGTAGTCTATTGGAAAAGCAGAAACCAAATCAATCGGTAAATCCAGTAAAGGGGAATTTTTAATATGGTGATCTTCATCAATTTGCAAACGAAAACTTTGATCTGTTCTTAATGGAGAATGTAATTCATCCAAAATTATACGATGCTCAACGTAACTTCCAGAACAAGTACATTTGTCACAACTTGAGTAGCCATTGTGTGACTTAACGCATTTTAAAAATGCACGAGCAGGCATATCACAAACAAAGTTGTGCAAAGATACTGATATTAATCGACCATCAAATAGTATACCGTCTTGTAAAAGTGTTTTAACTTCACCGATAAATAATTCTAGATAAGATTCTAGTGGATCGGGTTTTGTCGAACCGCAAAAAATACCAATAACAATGATACTATTTGTGAATCCTACAATATCTGCCAAAATTGGCCAGAATTGGACACTGGAGCTGTGAAAGAGTGGCAGTCCGTCAATATTTATGGATAACTTAATGTTGCTTATATTGCTGCAAGATAAAACAGACAAAAATCTACGTATAGAAGGTTCAATACCAAAATGAATATATTCACCGCTATTTAAAATTTTTAAACTGTACTTGTTATCTCCAGTTTTCATTATGCTTCTGGCATCCGAAACAAGATTACTATGCCGTGATTGTAGGAATTTTAACAAAGAGGATAGTGCTACATGTGATATATTAAATTTATGAGCCCATTCCCGTAAAAACAATGACAAATCGTTGTCAAAAGCTTTCGTTTCTGGTTCAAGACTGCTAGTAGGTCTATAGTTATGAATATTCTGTGCCTCTACTGTACCACTTTGATAATTACTTTGGGACACAATTAAATCGTCTGTAGTACCTAGTAGTGGTCCATTAAACAAATCTGAAACATTACTATTAGTTGGTGCATTCAACAAATCTGTAACATTATTAATGGTATCTGTTTCAATCCCAGTGTCTAAAATTGTAGTATCACAATATGAATAGTCAGATTCTTCAATAGTAACCGATTCAGCATTATTTATATTTTCAGTTAAGATAGTTTTTAAATTCTGAGCTACCTTTCGATATAATTGACGCTTACTTAAAAAAGACATGTTTTTTTTACATTAAAGTGAACCGTGGTACCATAGGTAGGTTGCGTATAGCTAAATTTTAATTTAGGACTAAGTATGTATTAATTGGTCTCTTTCTAGTAAAGGTAGTTTTAGTTTAATTTTTGTGGCTGTAGAATCATACTTATTAAACCGATACTATCTATGAGTACCTATTCTTCTTATACCCGGCTTACATAACGAACGTTAGATTTCTTTTCTTGAATAGCTAATCTTTGAGGTGCATGTTTCAACCATATCTTGATATCGTTTTCAATATCTTTTTCTGTCGGCAGTTTGAACATCCGCTTAACAGTGCCTAGAAAAAAAATACACGGTATTTGTTTGTGACAATAAAACATAGGTAAGTAATTAAAGTGGTATAACAAATAGTTTATAATTACAAAAAGTATAATTGAGAATATTTTAAACTTACGAATGATTGCAGTCCTTAAAGACAACCCTTCAAAGGCAAATTTTCCTTTTTTTCCTCTGTAGCTATATTTAGCAGCTAATTTATTTGTAAGACAATGCTTCAAAATGGTATTAACAGTCCCAATTCGGGAAACGGATGCAAATGATGTGAAATAGTTACACTGTAAATAAAAATAAAATCAATCAATCATAATAATTTTACATATAAAGCACATACCTATCAATTTACTCGTAATTTATGAATAAAACTATTTAAATAAAAAAATATATACTTAAGTAGATACTTTATCGTATAGTGCGTGTAGCTATGTTTAAATGTTTAGTCTGTGAATACAAGAGCTATACTAGCGGCACGCTACGATGGCCGTTTTGACGTTTGTCTTTATATTAAATAACTACGTTTAAAGGAGCCATGGAACTAATAAGTACTTCTTATTAGTTCCATGAAAGGAGCATATTGCTGTTCTTTATTGTCAATAGTGGTGTGCAGTATAACTGCGTGCCGCTACTACATATAATGTACCTCTCGCTCGCACGTTTCGACATTTTGAAAGATATAGGCCGTTCGTACATTACGATACCTAAATCTCCGATACCAGGCGACTTTAATCTCCATCGCGCGCTCCTGTGTATGAACCTCTATGCATTCGTACACAAGAGCGCGCAATGGAGACTAAAGTCGCCTGGTATCGGAGATTTAGGTATCGTAATGTACGAACGGCCATAAAATCACTGATCCCATTTTTTTAAAATCGCAATCCAACATTTTATGTGCAATCACATTGCACACAGTTTAGTAAAAAAATAATTTTAATCGATACAAGTTTACCTACTCAAAAGTTTGCTTAAGTACTAAAACTAGTAAAGCAAACTTTTGAGTAGCGAGAGGTACATTAGCTCCTGTATTCGCCTTCAACGGGAAGCTAGTTTGGAATTGATTGCAAAAATTGGGTACCAAACAGACAGAAAAGAAAGTGAGTTAATAATGCATAGTCATTCAGTTTTGAGCTGTGTTTCAAGTTATTAAGAATTGATTTTAAAAGTCATGCAATAATTTTATTTAAATTGATAACAAACCAGTTCAGTCAAATTGTTGTCATTTTCAAGGTGAGTTTCCAATGATTTTAATTCATCTTCTTGATGAAGTGGAAACTGTACAGGTAACTCCAAGTCAGTATTTTTTAAATTATTTGTATTAAGTTCATTTTGCTGTCTCATCCAACTTAATATTTGGTTATTTTGCTCCACAATAGTTGCTAGCATTCGAAGCGATTTATGTTCAAAAGCTGTAATTAAATAAGTCGAGATTTAGATACAATTAAGATAAATTATTAATCAATGAGTTTTCTATGGTACAATGTAGTAGTAGTAAAATGATAGCTGATTTTTAACTACAATAAATTGAGTAAATAAATAAGTCAGTATATTCTACCACTCAACACGGGCGTAGTTGCAGAAAAGCCATCTGCAGGCTTAGCACCTCTTAATTCAGTATGAGGCGTCGTGGGAACACTTAATTCTTCAGTATACAAAGGTTGTGATGACCCTAAAACACATAAAAATAGTACAAAGATATAATTTTCTTTTTAACTAAATAACACCCAACAGTCACATACATTGTCCCCAACCCACACACTACAAATTTTGAGTATTTATTTGTTACTCAATCATAGCAAGACAAAAACAATTCAGTGAAAAATAAGGCATAATGTAATGCAATGTAATAACGATAATATTTGTTTTGAGATCAGGCAAACGGGTGGCTGAACTAGCAACCACCACCAGTCACCTAAAGAGTGTCATACAAAATTCAAGGAACCCCAAAATCACATTAAATCAGTTTTATTTCATTTGTTTATTGTTTAAGAAGATTGTGTATATTTTAACTCATCTATTCTCTCAGATCTCCTATGTTTTGGGCAGGCATTGTGGTAGAAGTCATATGCAAACAAAGACTTACCTCTCAATTGTGTAGGAGGTGTAGTAGGAACACTTACTAGTTCTTCAGTAGGCATGAACGGTTGTAATGACACTAAAAACAAATATAATGTTATTAGTAAACACCTATATGAGATTGAAACTAAGCCAATATCAACTTATGTACTAAAACAAAATAATGACAGGTAAATATTACTTTACCTCTATGTGTAGGTGTGATGCTTGTTGTATCACCATCAGTAGACAGAGATGGTTGGACTGAACCTTAAAAAAACAAAGTAAAATAATAATGTAAATTTTTCAAAAGATTTCTAATTATAGGAAATAATCAATTTGCTATAGTAATGACAATGACAGGCGTTTGTAAGTTTTCATTAGATACCTAACCTACCTAAGTACCTATACTCAATTTAGCTATTTAATTTATTGCAAATATTAATGGAACATGCAAGTTATATTGCATGTATATTATGCATACCTACATAACATAAAACAATGTACAGTCGCCCACATTAATATTACACTTTACTATGTACTTACACTTTAAAGTGTATTGTATGTGTTGAGATGTCTTATAATGTAATTTCAAATACAATTCAATGACAATTGTTTGTGAATAGAAAATGGTTTTGTCACATCTGGTAATCTGTCCTTACTTAGTATCATGTCTGGTAGATGCAAAAGTAATGAGATAATTTACCAGACGTGAAATCAAAAGTAATGGTTTAATTTTGAAAATTTACATATATATTATTGCAGACAACTGAACTTACTATGAATACATATTTATTTTACCTTTCAAACTTCATCTTTGACAACCAGACTACACCTAGTGGTAAAACTGTACCATTAAAAATAAAAAATAGGCAGGCTAAGTTTCTGAAAGTTATTTAAAGTTTTACCTGGATTTTCAAATATTTTGACCAATTTGCGAGTATGACTTAGTGATTTATGAACATTAAATATATCATCATCCTCTTCATCGCTAGATAATATCCGCTTTGATGGCCTTGTTTTACGTTTTTCAATTCTTTCCTCTCCATCAGTCACATCGCTGTTTATCTCTGCTTCCTTTGCTTTTTTTCGTGCTAGTAGAATATCATCTAAAATTTAATTAAATAAGGTAAGTATTGTAGAAAAGTTACTTAGGGATGCCCATTAGTCGCCTTAAGAACTGTGAAAATCCTTGCTATATACTTATAGCTATTTTCAATCCATGTTAGATTAGAGCAGCCTAAAAACCCCAACACCAGAGTTGATCACGAGTCCACCAGCACATACAAACTTGCAGTTTTAAGCCATGGTAGATGCCTTATAGCAGCCTGAAAACTCCAACACCAGAGTCACGAGTTCACCAGTACATGCGAACTTGCTTGCTTGCCATGCAGTATTATGTGTATGTGTACACAGCAGGTAGCAGGATAAGTGAGGAAAGTGAGAAGATAGGTGCAATCATATGGGAACCAATGGCCATGCTCACACTACTAGCGCCTTGCAAGGCTAGTATCTTATAACTAGTAAATCACCTTTCCGTAAGAGCCCCACTGACCTTTCATGTAGTTGGACGGCCTGCCATCCATAATATAATATTATACCTTGCTGTCTGCTGACAGTTGACATGCAGGCTTGCAGCAGTAAAATCTGTTACTGTGTACAACCTGCAGTTTGTACACATAACAAAGTCTACGAAAACACTAGAAACATTATTGTGAAGATATACCATTTTACAAAGATAAACATAACCCAACAAATATTTACTGACTCTAACCTAAAATATTTCAGGTGCCAGAAACTGGTGAACAATAAATATGTATCCTACCAACGTCGATAACTCGATCATACTTACCAGTCTCGAAAAATTTCCGCCTCAATTGTATTATAGGCCAATCTTCGGCTGGATGTTCATGTTTAACAAGAAGTTTGTTATATTGAGCAGAAAACTTCGAATTGGGCCAGAAACTTTCTAACTTTCTTGGCGTAAGCCATACTGATGAGACTATGACCACGTTACCAGCAGTCCCCTCATCCTTCGATTCTTCTTCAGCAACCACGTACATCTTAACCCCTAGGATTAAGAAAAACATTTCACTTTACTGACCAATGTAAGAAAATGTCCACCACGAAATTTGCTGCTCTCGTCGGCGTCGTACCTAACCTACTCTTTAACACACACACAGAACAAACAAAACAGGACACAGTTGGCCCAAAACTCAAAAACTAGGCCACTGTGATTATTTATTAGCGTAGGTACCTTACCTAATATAATTAATTGATTTGTGAAATTGTAATCCGCTTATCCGCCTCAGCCTCCGTAGGAGTAATAGGTAGTATTCTGTCACAGAATTTCTGTGGCCTCAGCCGCCGAGTGCAAAGAAAATGTATGTGTAATACTACGAACGAAAGCCGAGTCTACTTGTCTTGTAATTTAGTAATATACTCTCTAATCTGTGAGCCGAGTGCCGGTCGTTTCATAAAAATGCCCGCCAATGCCCGCCTTAAAAAATGTCAAATACTTTTTTTTTTTAATTTTCATTCGACGGATTGGGTAGAGGCTATGATTAAAATAAATTATTTCGTTTGAGCCATGCAATGCAACTTATTAAATTATTGCGAAAAATTACTTACCTCGATTTTTATTTTTATGTTCTAACTTATTAAAAACCTGAAATCAACATTAAAAGTGAATGATTTGACAACGGCTAGACGTGACGTCATACTTTAGTATTTCATACTAAAATGTACCGAACATGCCGTTTTGACGTTTAAAACAAAGGCACTGATTTGTTATTTGACTTGACCACAGACATATAAGAGGACTTGACAGTCACCATCCCCATTGCGATAAAGCCAAAAACGTCTTTTGTTGAAGTTATTTACGGCGAATTAGTCCATTGAAATGTTACAATTTAAGGACCTTATTGCATTTGTTAGAGGACGCAATTTTATTTTTGAGACATGTGGGGGGGTCAATAGAAGCTTAACCCCAAGTTTGTGGGGTTGCCGCCCTTGTCCCCCGGCCGCCATCTTGGACAAAGGGGTGCAAACACCTTTATCGCAATATCTCGGAAACTATGCGTTCTACAAAAAATTCGTAAAGACATAATTTGTAGCAAATCGCTTTGCCTACAAATATGTTCATACAACTTTTGCCCTAAATTTAAAATTAAAGAAGTTATAAGCAAAAAAGTGAGAAAATTTCTATAAAAAAATTCTTTTTTCACAACAACAAATGCAAAGCTCATTTAACATTTCAATGGACTAAATGACGATACACAGCGCAGGTTAACGTCATGTGATGACGTTTTATAAGGCGAAAGACGATGTATAGCTCCGAATCACGTTACTTGATGACGTCTTAAAAAGCAAACGACGACACATAGCTCCGAATCACGTTACTTGATGACGTCTTAAAAAGCAAACGACGACATATAGCTCCGAATCACGTTACTTGATGACGTCTTAAAAAGCAAACGACGACATATAGCTCCGAATCACGTTACTTGATGACGTCTTAAAAAGCAAACGACGACATATAGCTCCGAATCACGTTACTTGATGACGTCTTAAAAAGCAAACGACGACATATAGCTCCGAATCACGTCATTTTAATACGTCATATATGGCGAAGGACGTCATTGTTTCAAAGATGACGTCAGTTTATCGTCATTTATCACGTGAGCATGTTGCTTGGGAACCATACTCTTTCCCAGTCTTCTTGGTTTTCGTTGCCCAGTTCTGGGTCCTGCTTTCAAAGGTGGCATAAATTCTTGAGGGGATTTAAAATATTTTGAACAAGAGGGGTTCACAACTGGTTGTTTCATTGCAACTGGCGTCATTGGTCTAATATTAATTAATTCGCTATTATCCATAAAAGTATCAGGTTCTACTTGAAGTGGGTGTATGGTTTCCGTTGTTTCAGATTGACAAATGAGTTCAGTATCGTTGAGAATAGAGGGACTTACAACATTTCTCATTTCTAATGCAGGCGTATTTTCTTTCAAAGCAATTATCTCTGTAGGAATCGGGCTATCTGCGTTGGTCACATCCGAAGAAGGACTTACATCCCTAGCTCTATCTGTAACGGACGAAGGCAAATAGTCCAATTCTCTAAACACATCAGAGTCATAGGGAAAAATACCGCATTTCTTAAATGCAGCGGTGATATTTACAGGCGTCATTGCTTTTGTATAGGCCAGTCCAACGCACTCTGCAACATTGTAAATGGTTAATTGTTTTCCAGGATTCCTCATTAACCACGAATCAACTACAGTATTGTAATATACCTTAAAGGGACCAAATATGCCTACATCGAGTGGTTGCATCTTTCCGGTTGTATGAGGGTATAAAGTAAGAATTGTAACACCTGACCGTTTTGCCATATCTAGAGCCTCAATACTTAAGTGAGATTCATGATTATCTATTATGAGTAATGCTGGGTTGTCGAGGCTGGCTGAGGTATGTTTAATAAAATGCTCCATTACTTTGACAAACAATTCAGCATTCATCCATCCGGAAGGAGAGGCTAAGCCGAGAGAACCTACAGGAGCTCCATGTAACATAAAATGTTTGTAGTTTTTTCGAGGAAATACAAGGGCAGGTGGCAATGCTTGACCTGATGCACAGACTATAGCGCATGTAGTTACCAATGTACCTACCCTTTTCTCCACTCGTTATTTTACATAAATTTTGTTTGCCTTTAGGTGCCATAACTTTTTGCGGCTTTTGAACAGTAGTGGTGGCGGTTTCATCTAAGTTATAAACTCTGCAGCCTTTGTAATGAAGGATGACGTTGATACACAGATTTCAAATTATCAAAAAAATATTTGACTGTTTCTTTATTAAAAGAAGTAGCTCGCGCTAAGCTACAAGCTTCTGGCTTTCTTAATGATAATTGTGGAATCCTTGATCGGTAAGATCGAAGCCATTCTAAACCGGCCATATTGTCTCGATGCCAAGTATTAGTCATTTTGATATTATTTAAAACTGCCATGCTACGCTACGTCATGCATGCTGCTACGTCTTTTGTTGTCAAACCATAAAATTTAAGTGCACATTCCGTTATATATGTTGTAAGAACATCTTCTTGATCATTGGAAAATATTTTTTGTACGTCATATTTCGGTGTAAGCCTCTGGTTGTGTAAATTTGCAGTTGGTATATTCATGTACTTTTTTACGTAACGTTGCAAGGTGGGATAACATAGATTGCATTCTTTGGCCGCCTGCCGAATACTATGGCCCTGCCTATTCAAAATTATAGCCCGTCGCATGGTTTCCGCCGAATGATCCCCTTTTTTCCTTTGTGCAACTTTAGTACGCGCCATCTTAAACAAAATAAATTACAATCAAGCCTAATTGTATAGAAACTTTAGGTAGGTACCTATGTTATTTGTCTCGCTTGTATCGAAAGAAAACCAGCTTGGCGTAAAATTATATGTTACACATTTAAAACAAGATAACAACACCCCAATTCAACAAAACCATAGTAGGTACTCAATGAAACACAAGTCATACTCAATGAGCCATGGCTCATTGAGTACTATGCGGCACTGTTTCATTGTGAACCAGTGTGACTTTTTTCAAAAACATTAACATTATAACGGTAAAAATATTATACAGGAAAATTAAGTTTAGCTAAATACACTGCCAAATATGTGTTCAATGGCATTCAATATTGCGGATACGCCTAAATATTACTATACAAGTGTAAGAAATCACGAAAAAACAATGAACTTACCTTTGGAGGCAAAAATCCGATCGAGCTCCGTCACACGTACACTTTGCGCGCGGGGCGAACGCAGACTGGGGTAGCGGAGGGGCGTCCAGTAACGAGTTAATACCTGTACCCTGCACTATCTGGCAACGTTGCGTTTGGAAACTATAGGCATGACTCAATGTGTACCTTTGGCTCATTGATGGACAGGTGACCCTACACATACCCCAATGGACATAAGCCATCGTAAACAGTGGCGGATTTAGCCTTCTTGCCGCCCTAGGCCCTGTCTGATGTGCCGCCCTTTTTAATAGACGAAATTCTATGGATTTATTATCATTCATCATCATCATCATATCAGCCGTAGGAAGTCCACTGCTGAACATAGGCCTCCTCCATCGATTTCCATTTCGACCGGTCTGTGGCGGCCTGCATCCACCGAGTCCCTGCGCTCTTTGTTTGGTCGTCTGTCCACCTTGCGGGAGGCCTTCCTACGCTGTGCTTGCCGTTACGTGGTCTCCACTCAAAAACCTTTCTGCCCCACCGGCTGTCGGTTCTCCGAGCTAAATGCCCTGCCCACTGCCACTTCAGCTTGCTGACTCGCTCTGCTATGTTGGTAACTTTAGTTCGTCTACGGATCTCCTCGTTTCTGATTCGATCTCGTAGAGAAACCCCAAGCATAGCCCGTTCCATAGCTCGCTGTGTGACCCCGAGCTTCCTTATGAGGCCCATAGTGAGAGACCACGTCTCGGCACCGTGGGTCATCACTGGTAACACGCACTGATTAAGGACCTTTGTCTTCAAGGACTGCGGTATTTTGGACGAGAAGACGCTGCGCAGTTTCCCGAACGCAGCCCAGCCGAGTTGGATTCGTCGATTGACCTCCTTCTCGAAGTTGAATTTGCCTAGTTGGACGGTTTGTCATAGATAGACATAGTCATCAACAACTTCGAGAGGTGAGTCTCCCAATAATACGGGGGTGGTCGACACATGGACATTTGACATGACTTTCGTCTTGTCTATGTTCATTTTCATGCCCACCCACTGGGACACTCTGTTGAAGCCTCCGAGCATAGTGCTGAGCTCCTCTAAGGACTTTGCCATGACTACGATGTCGTCAGCAAATCGTAGGTGAGTGACGTATTCGCCATTGATATTGATGCCGAATCCTTTCCAATCCAGAAGCTTGAAGGCGTCTTCCATTGCATTGGTAAAGAGTTTCGGCGAGATGACATCACCCTGCCTAACTCCCCTCTGCAACGGAATAGCCTCTGTGCTCTGATCCTGTACTCGGACCGACATGGTGGCGTTTTTATACCTCTGAAGAGACTGCAACACCGCCCAAGTCTCGATCGAATCGAAGGCTTTCTCATAGTCCACGAACGCCAAGCATAGTGGCAAATTATACTCCTCGGTCTTCTGCATAATCTGCCGCAGCGTATGAATGTGGTCTATGGTACTGAAATATGGTACGGAAACTGGCTTGTTCAGGAGGCTGGAAGTCATCAAACCTGCGTGCGAGACGATTCGTGATGACCCTCGAAAACAGCTTGTAAACATGGCTCAGAAGCGAGATGGGCCTGTAGTTCTTCAATAAGGTTTTATCACCTATCTTGAAGAAGAGAACCACCACGCTTCTGTTCCACGCTTCGGGCGTAGTACATAGATATATATAACAGTCCGTAGAACCTTTCGATCTCCCTCAGTACCTCTGACTTAGTAGACGCTACACTGCCGTCGTCCGTCTTCAGCTTCGTCAACTGGCTCTACCCCAATAGACAAGTCTCTTACGAACACTTTATAGAGCCCTTATTTTGCTCTATCGGATCTTTAATATGATTAGTATTAAAGACACGAACATCGTGTCGCAAGGACCTAGAGATCCGTCTATTGAGCTGCCGATATGCTTCAGCGTCCTCGGAAGTCTGCAACGTCAATGAGCGTCGTTCTGCCTTAAGGTCGAGGGTGACATCTGATAGTTTTTGGGGTCTATCTTTCCGGCGGGGTCTATTAAGACTTCCCCTACCTTGTAGACAGTTTCTACCAACCTGTTGTTGAGCTCGTCCACAGAAACGCAATCCTCCAGGCCAGAGAAGCGGTTTGCGAGCTCGAGTTGAAAGCTCTCGGGGTTTTGTATATGGGCTACAGTAGGTCGGAGCGTGGACTTCATTAGTCGAGACCTTTCCAGTTGGACATTGATATTCAATGTGCCTCTAACCATTCTATGATCGCTTCCGGTTTTCACCATGTGGATCACGGAGACATCATTGAATATTCATCTCGTTGTAGACTCGGACTCGCGCTTCTTTCCTTAGGGCCTGCCAAATCAAAAGTGGGTTACTGTACTTTAAATGGTATCATATTCTGGGGAAGAGATTAATTAGGTAGGTACATTACTTCTGGGGCAAGACGGGGACACCGTGGTTCCCAAACCCGAGGGGGCCATCTCGAAACCGGAGATGGCCCAGGGTCAGTTGGGGTGCGATGGATATGCTCTATGGGCAAACCTTACACCCCGCCGTCTGTAGACCCGAGACGGCGTGCGGTTTTAGTCGGTTCAAGCCCGACATAACCGCCCCCGCTGGCCGGCGGGGGGGTATCCGAAGGGATTTCCGCACGAAAAAAAAAAAAAGGTACATTACTTCTCATCTCTACACTAAACATTCAATATTTTAAAGATCAAGCACTAGGCTTATTGAATTTCATAAATATTATTTCTTATGAGTAGGTATTAGGTACCGAGTTTTCGTACCTGCAATTGTTATACTAGTCCTGAATTTTCACTTTACAGTCGATAATGGATGTGCACGTTCATTTAATTTATTTAACGTTTTTACACGTGGTTAGATATATCACTGCAAATAATATACTTACAAAAACTGTTCAAGAAATATGTCCTGGGTACAAAAAAGGGCCACGCTTAAATGTGCCCGATTTGGTTGGAAGCTGGATGGCAGTATACATACAGCCAGAAGCCACTGACTGCTTTGTATTCCACGTTAGAGCTACCACCGAACTGGTAAGTAATGATTTATATGCATGAACCGAGAGTCCGAGGTACACATACTGAGGTGTAGGAATTCTGCTGAAACTAGTATAGTTTGACCGGCACCGCTATATTGCTCGTTTGTACGCCGTGCGTTCCTAGACAGCGGTACAGCGATACTGGTCAAATTATAACCACAATCATCTTCCTTCGAGCCTTTTCCCTTGGACGGCTTTCAGTCTAACTACGAAACGGCTGAATTTCGATACTTTGCCTACGTGAAGCGACTACCATCAGACCCACACAACCCATGGCGATATCGATGTTCTGTAGTTAGACCAGGTAGTAGGATTTTCATCGCTCCAATTAGCTACAACGTACAACGCAAGTTTTTTTTATTTAAAACTTTCATACAAAAAATTTACTAGTACCTATCTATCTACTTATTCAATTAGGAGCGAGAACAATACGTCGTGAAATACGGTAGTTTCAATTATAGTGTACAATGGAGTGAATGTTTCTTGCAAGTGGAAACACCAGTCGGCAAACACTTCTTACAGGGCAATGGAACAGTATCTGGCCTTTTGGAAAATATTATCATCTACGAAGACAAACCAGGTGAGATTATTCTAGAAACTACTTTTGCTTACGGTGAGTTTTTGTGTATCCCACCAATATCTTTGGGGCCCAAGCTCGAGGCGGAGTAGACGAGGCTCTGGCGCAGGCTTTCTCTCGTGGTGGGGGACAGTTGCTCCCTCAAAAGCCCAGATAAGTCAAATCAAGAGAAAGAGTCAAAGCGGACCCAGGGCTCCAAAGTAGAAGCTTTGAATGCTGGATGCAACCGTGGCCTAACGCTGTGATAATGATGATGCCAATCGTTTTATCCTCGTTCATTTTGAATTGTGCTACACTCCTATGCCTCTTATCCCATACCATATCCTTCCTTTTGTGCCTCGGACCCGGTGTTTTAGGGGCCTCACCAAGACCTTGGGGCCCAAGGCAACCTCACTTTCAACCCGGTACACCTTTGATTGATTGACGGATTGAGATTATGGCGCAGACTTTCCTCTCAGGTCGCGAGGTCAGACGGATTCGATTTCCGTTCATCGATTTATCACCATTATTATAGCGCCGAGTCCAGCCTGTGTTTACCTACCCGTGATCCCGGTGGTTCGACCCATTACCGTTTCCATGGGTAGGTAATTTTAGGTACTCGGGTTTCATGGCATTAGGAATTTAAACCTGGATTTTAACTATGTCGATAGAAAATTAATTAGAACTATGGAAACTACTGATGATTACATCCGGTTTTAGCGTATTTGCCGGGTGAGTTCAAGGTCAGGCAATCTATTGATTCGTCCATACTTAGTTCTTTTCAGATAACGATAATAAGGGACATGTTGTATATGAGAGATGCTCCCTAAGTAGAACTTTTTTTATCCATTCGGGCTGTCATTTTTCAAATCGCGATTCAGATCGACATGTTGGTCGGTCTGAATTGCGTCTTGAAAAGTGTTGTGTAATTGTCATATATATTATATAAGTGTCAATGTGTTGCATAATTCTTCTCTTTGGCAACACCACAAGCTATAGTAAAATAGGTACTTAGTTATTAGATATGCGTCTGATTTAGGTATGGATTTTTGATCTATAGATAATCTTATTCGTATCCAGGCCAATATCAGATTCAAAAAGCATCTGCGGACCAGTGGATGGTATTTGGCCGCCGAGGAAGTGAAGTATTGATCACTCGAGACTGTTCCGGAGAAACGGCGGCAGCATTCGCGCGTGCCCCCTACTGGCCAACATTTCAAGAATTAAGCGCCATATTTCACCGCTGTGGCACTGCTATTCAAACGCATAGACATACACTCTGTAAACCTAAAGGTTTCTGTAGTACGAAATGCCATGTAGCGCCACGTACGAATACTATAAACCAAAAAGGGAATACACAAGATGTTATAGGGCTCCAAGATCCGTAGGTCGTATTTGGCTAGATAAGTGGGTACCTACTAGTCCTAGCTTAAATAATAAGAAACTTGATTAAATTCTTGCAATGAAAAGCCACTAGTGTATTATTCATATAAGCACTGTCAAATGTAATGTTAAAAGCTTTTTAAAGTACAAAGTTTCCATTCATCAGTGTAAGGTTGCGCCAACGCACAAAGAATATGTACGGCCTATCTATAAGCATCTGCATCTGTGGTGTCTCATCCCACTCGAGGCCTGAAAACATAAAAGTAGGCTATTTATAAATACAATAAGCTTTATAAAAATAATATAATGTTAAAACTAGCTGATCCCCGCGGTTCCGCCCGCGCGGAGGTCGTTTATCATTTTTTGGTCCTATCTACGGTTCTACATAACTAATTGCAATCAAACATACGGCAGATTTTAAGACTGACAAAGACCTTTCTAATAGAAACGCATCAAAATCCGCTCAGTAGTTTTTGCGTCCACGGCGAACAAACAGGCAAACAGATAAGAATTCCAAAACAAATATTTTTGTATTCAGAATCAAAATCAAAATATTTTTTTTTTATATCTTCTATTTAAGGGCACAACTTATTTCCAAGATTATAATAGTAGCGGAACCTGTGTTACGTTGGACAGTGTTACTTTTTTTTTCTTTTTTTTTATTCGTGTGTAAATTCCTTCGGATACCCCCCGCCGGCCAGCGGGGGCGGTTATGTCGGTACGCCGTCTCGGTCACGTGACGGCGGCACCGTCTACGAGCTCACCGCGAAGCACCCAGTCGTATACGATGCTCCACAGGAACGGCCCCAGGACCGATCCCTGTGGAACACCGCACGACATCTCACGCCCACCGACGACCACCAGCAGACCTGACCCCTTGGATTATAGGGCGGAGCCCTAGGCATCGCCGCGTCACAAACACGGGTCATGGCCTCCCGGAACCACTCCGCCTTATCGTCTATGCTGACAGGCCTGTCCGGCGTAGGGGCCCAGGCCTGTACGATGGCGGCTTCCAGCAGGCCTAACATGGGCGCGGGACAAATATCTCTCTCCACCGCTTATGTCAAATTGACAGGGGACAAAGGTGTTTCTCCCCGGTAGCTAGCATGGCGTCAAAGGAGATAACTTATGTCCCTCGCTGTGACGTAGACAAGGGACTATTTCTCCACTTGCTTAGCACGGCGGCAGTGAAGTGGAGATAATTTGTCTCTTTTTGACAGATGATAGAGAGATATTAGTCTCCGAACTATTGAGGTGGGGACAAGAGTTGATAAATAAATAAATATTGCATAATACACAATTAAAAGTGTCTCGCGGCTAATAATCCTAAAAAATGTATTCTTTGTAACAAATTGTTTAGAGCGAATTCACAGTATTCACACATTTATTCACAATAACAGTATACTTACAACTTTTTCTTCGTAATTTCACTCATTATGTACCGGGTCAATAAATAAACATGTCAAAAAATTATTAATAAAAAAATAAAATAACCCGACTGCCCTAAAAAGACCGAAACAAGTTTGATAGCAGGCGGGACCCATTAATTTTCTTTCGGGTTATGATTTGCATCTGGGTCCCGCCTGCTATCAAACTTGTTTCGGTCTTTTCAGGGCAGTCGGGTTATTTGATTTTTTACTTCGGGCCACCAATTTATTAATAATTTTATTGTATACTTTTTAGTTATGATATATTATATATATTTTTGAAATCCCCTTTTAAAGTTCTTCATTTTGATACCCTACTCGATAAGTTTGATTGAAAATATTTTTTGAATAACATACCACCATTTCGTTTTTTATTATTTTGATATACCCACCCAGTGTCACTCTCACAGTAAATATGAATCTAACGACACCTCTCAAGCTAAAATCCATCAAGCCGTTCAGGCTGCAGAGCGTGCCAAACAATTATACATACATACATACATACATACTCTCGAAAATCATAAACCTCCTTCTGGCGCAGTCGGGTAAAAAAAACGTCATATGACAGATTGTTTTTATTTTTCATCAATATGGCTCTCTGAGTATATGCCACAGTCAATAAGAATATTCTGCAGCATAATACTGATAATTTTAAAAGTCACTATTGCGCTTATAAAATATGCACGTTGCTAGGTTTTGTCAAGTTTGTCGAATATTACTTTGAAAATTCCGGTAACCATAGATTTGGTATTGAAAAATATTTTTTCGTATATTGGTAGCATTGAGTGGAGAAACGTTGTCCCCGGTGACAAACTAGTCTCTCCTCGACGCCGTGGTAGCTAAAGGGACAAAAACGGAGGGAGAGACAAATTTTTCTCCACTCCCCTGGGACTTTTTGTCCTCATGCCATGCTAGCCCTGCAGGAGGAGCTCCCGATCTAGTCGCTTAAGCGCCCAACGTGGCTCGGGTGGAGCCGGTTCGGCCAGCGCGTCGCTCGCGGGGGGGGGGGGGACGTTAAACCGAATATATCGGTGATCCGAACTTGTATCCTCCCCCAAAACGACGCGCCATCCCTGGACACGTCGCGCCAACGAGGGGCTCGCGAACGAAATATCCACGATGGAGCTGGCCCTCGAGGTCACGAACGTGTACACGGCTCCCCGATTTAGGAGGACTAGGCCGAGTCGTTCGTCCCAGTCCTCCAGTGCCCTGCCTCTATGTCCCATCGGGCCCCCATCGTGTCGGGAACGCCACGCCAACGACCAGGCGTTGAAGTCCCCGAGCACAAGAACCGGACGGGGCTGGCAGGCGACCCCCTCGTGCAATGGGGTCAGGTGGCCCTGAAAAGGGCAGGTCGGACTCTTGGCCGTTGACGTTGGCGCCAGCTACTCCAGAGGAGCAATCAATGATGCGTCATCGCCCACGTTGCCCAGGGTGCCCCAAACTTGGAGGTGATCCAACCAGTCGCACCCCTGGACAATGTACCTTTTTTTTTTTTTTTTTTTTTTTTTATCGTGCGGAAATCCCTTCGGATAACCCCCCGCGTGCCAGCGGGGGCGGTTATGTCGGGTTTGAACCGACTAAAACCGCACGCCGTCTCGGGTCTACAGACGCCGGGGTGTAAGGTTGCCCATAGAGCATATCCCTCGCACCCCGACTGACCCTGGGCCATCTCCGGTTTCGAGATGGCCCCCTCGGGTTTGGGAACCACGGTGTCCCCGTCTTGCCCCGGTTTGGGGGAGGGGCGCTAGTCGCCCCACCGTCCCGGCCTGCTTCTGCTGGGGTGACAGGTGGCCTCACCCGCCACCCCCAGGCCTGCGCTCATGGAGGACGGAGGTCGTTAAGCGACCTCCGGCGCCTGAGTTGCCTGCGACGCGTGGCGAGCAAGTTGCGGGCTCGGCGGACCGAGAGAGTTCTAAGTCTCTCCCGGGCGCGCTCCGCCACCTCCTTCGCGAGCATTACATGCTCGCAGAAGGAGGCGGCGGCGGCCCACGCGCTCGCGACCTGGACAATGTACCTAGAACAAACCTTATTTTAAAACAACTCCCATGCTTTGAAATAATATTATCTATCTGTGGCAGTCGAAGCATCTTTTGTCATCTCTAACGTGAAGTTAGTTGAAATTCGCCGGTCCCGCGGCATTTGTGTCCAGTTAATGGCTGAAATCCACAGATATTATTCACGAATTTTATGTAATTGAATAACAGTTCTTTCTATCTATGCCTATTCGACAGGTCTTATTCTCACCATTTTTTTTAAAGTGCAAATGTTATAAAGTTCCCTAATTTCAACAGGTTCCCCTATAGATTATAATTTCGAAAACAGGTCTTTATTTTGAATTCGGGCACGTAGAAACAAGGAGCATTGGGCAGCGTGGTCGACCTCGCAGAACATACACTGATCCAACTGATGATGTATTGAAACATGGGCAGGTCAAAAGTACTCAATACCAGCCAGCTTGCATGATAGGTTCAACGATACCTAATAGAGGAAGTGTGTAAGGACAGACGTAGATGGCGGGCTGTTGTATCTGCCTACTCTGGAGGGAGAAAGGCGTGAGTATATGTATGTATGGAGGTTTAATTATGTCTTTCGCGTTTTAAGTGGTAATCTTCGTGCCAAGAACAACTAACACTGAACTGCGTTGGACCTTTTATTTTACGACAAGAGACTAAGTAAATTATTATCAAATTATCCTACGACATAGGTATAAAACTATCTGTCCGCGTCCGAACTTGATCAACAGTATCTTCAATTTGTATCTACAAAGTGATAGCCTCGCCAAAACGATTCCGATGAGGTTTTAGGTTGGCAGCTGCTGCCAGATCTCGGTTCTTTTTAATGTTCCTAATACTACTAGATGTAGCTACATAGCATATCTGTCGTAACTCAATAAGTACCTACATTAGTCTGATTGCTACTAATATCTCTATCAATATACCTACCTATTGTCTTTATTTGGCACAATTCTAGATACAAATTATATTGCAAAAGTATAAATTCCTAATCGATAAAACCATTGACACAGGTACAGGCATTTATTAAAGACAGATATGCAGAATTGTATATTCGGAGTAAAGATTAATGCAGACAGTATTATAAAACGTACCTCGCATACCTATTTACAGTGATAAGATAATGGAATTATTTTTAGTTATGATTTGGTGTTAGTTTGACGTACTTAGTATAATTACACTGATTCATAAGTAGGTAGGTACTTACGCTCTCGTAAGTGCGTCAGTGTTGGTTGCAGCTCTAGTACCTATATAATAAATATTGCACTATATCGTCATTCGAATTGTCGAATGCCAATGCCCAATGGGAAGTACCTACTTACTTACTGTCCGATTCAAATTATTATCAAAATTTTATAATCGTCATGTTCTTGTTTTTCTTAATTCTTATTCTAACATATTCCTACGATTATTTTTCAGCATCATTATGATTAGGCATTCTCTCAATTCCGAGTTCCATTTTATTCTACATTTCAAAATTCTGCGCGCTTGCGCAAGGAGAATTTTGAATTATTAACTACAAATATTATATATATACGAGTATATATATAAATTACTTAAGTACAATGTTAATTGCCCATCTAAGCCTAAACATTATTCCAAGCAGGTTAGACGTATTAGAAATCAGTAGAACTAATTTTAAAATGTATAATCTAAAACGTAGATACACTAGGTAGGTACAAGGTCTACATAATATGTAGATAGGATCAATAAAAATCTGTTGTCGCATTTAATCGCAAAGCAAGCGTCCATTAGGTTCGGTACGGTGACCATTTTCGGCGAGGCACGGGCAACGGCTAGTACAATATATAACTACTCACCCTATTTTATCGCCGGAGTAGGCAGAGACAACAGGATAAGCCATAAGACGAGGAATGGGCGTGGATTTTACTTTGATTTAAATATACGTGTACTGTACGTGTCTGATAGCAGCAGAACTGTATAACTGTGACTGAAATTGTTAAGCGAAAAGCGACTGGGGCTTTATAAATGTAGTTACTGACGTTACTATAGTTAGCCCATAAATGGGTTTGGTTAGTATGTTACATACATTACTAGATGTCGGTACCTTTTTTTTTTTTTTTCTTATCGTGCGGAAATCCCTTCGGATCCCGCCGGCCAGCGGGGGCGATTATGTCGGGCTTGCACCGATTAAAACCGCACGCCGTCTCGGGTCTTCAGACGCCGGGGTGTAAGGTTACCCATAGAGCCTCGCACCCCGGCTGACCCTGGGCCATCTCACCACTAACAGCATCGCTCATCCTGTCTCCTCTGAAAGCAGAGGAGTACGGAAGCGATGTGTTCCCGCCACGTTGGGTATTGGCCGACGATCAATGCCAACCCTATGAAGGGGTGAAGGGGAAGCCATTGACCGCCGCCCAGGGTGTACCGACCGCTCCGATTCCGTTCCCCCCGGACTACAGCAGGATCGGAATCGGAGCGACACTCGAGGAGGTTACCCAACACACACCCCACTAGATGTCGCTACCTGCTTCAATATAGTTATATGATTACAAAGTACAGCCGTCTATTACATATATTACAAATTTGTGTTTAATTACAAAGATGTGTGTATCTTTCGCCACTACCCTCTGAAAGATCATTGGTTGATCAGTTCTGTTATTAGTTTTTTGGGTGATCCGTATAGGTAATGTACATGCGAGAAATTTCTGACGCTTGTTCACGAAGTTTTTCAGCTATTACTCCTATACCTACTTATAAATTCATTAGTGCTTGGTTTTATATTCCTTTTGTGGTAGGAGCTCTAGCCAACTATTAGGCAATCTGTGGTTCTGGTATTTACCTAATGATCACTGTACTTAGTAGGAACCTTTTTTTTTCGCGCGGAAATCCCCTCGGATACTCCCCCCCCACCACCGGCCAGCGGGGGCGATTATGTCGGGCTTGAACGCTTGAACCGACTAAAACCGCACGCCGTCTCGGGTCTTCAGACGCCGCGGTGATAGGTTGCCCATAAAGCATTTCCCTCGCACTACCTAGTAGGTACCTTTTTTTTTTATTTTTTTTTTTCGT
This sequence comes from Cybosia mesomella, assembly GCA_946251805.1. NCBI lineage: Eukaryota > Metazoa > Arthropoda > Insecta > Lepidoptera > Erebidae > Cybosia > Cybosia mesomella. Next base: position 16,912,375 of record OX276390.1, on the reverse strand, counting down.
GCGGAAATCCCTTCGGATACTCCCCCGCCGGCCAGCGGGGGCGGTTATGTCGGGCTTGAACCGACTAAAACCGCACGCCATCTCGGGTCTGCAGACGCCGCCGGGGTGTAAGGTTGCCCATAGAGCATATCCCTCGCACCCCGACTGACCCTGGGCCATCTCCGGTTTCGAGATGGCCCCCTCGGGTTTGGGAACCACGGTGTCCCCGTACCTAGTAGGTACCTATCTACTGAATTAAAGTTAATAATGTATTGGATAGGATATTATCTAAGAGGCATTACCGTCATCTTTATATGCGTTTCGCCCAGCTTCAGCCCAGAACATTAGCCTCTGCACCATGTGCGACAACCTCAACGGGTCGCCAGGCTTCAAATTACTGGTGTCGAACAACCGCGATACGCCCATCTAGTACAACAGATGTGACTATATTACGTATGTTATATACGAAAATGGTTAAGCTCTGCAATAGGATCATTCTTAAAGTTTCCTTTATAGAGGTAGTAACTTAGGGGGGAGGGGAGGGCAACAGAGTTTGAGTAAATGGAATAATAATCAGTAGATATTACAATGGGAGAGGCCTATGCCCAGCAGTGAACTGCAATAGGCTAATTGATTAATTGATTGATTGATTACATAGAAAAGCATTAGAAAACGTAAGAATTCCAATTGCAAGGATTTGAAAAAGGTACAGAAATGTAAACGTTAATCTCTCAAAAACATTAGATAGGTACACACATCACCCCACAAAGTTTTTAGGTAAAGTTCTTGTTACAAGTAAACCTAACAATTTAAAGACTACAGACTAGTAAGCGCAGTGAGGACGCTCCAAGACGTTCCTGCATTAGATGGCAAATGTTAACAGAGGTAGTGATAGTGCGATACGGCAAATAACCACTTACTGTGTTATAGACTACAACAGACTTAAGGGACACTGAAAGCTGAGATGAAAATGATTAAATTTAATAAAATAGAAATGATTTACTCACGGCCTGCAACTTATTAGGTAATAGTAAAGTCATGCGAAGAGTGTACAGGGGCAAAGTGACTGATATCCGCATTTTCTTCATTCTGGAAGTGATGTTGCTGACGCTGGTGCCAATGACGTAATCAGCCAGTTTTCTAAGTGATGGCTGGCGTGGCACAATGATCACGAGGGACAGCTCCGGTGATGCGTAAGGGATTTCTAAAGCCTGTGTAAAGATTTGCCAATAATCTATACTAATACTATAATGAGGTAAAGTTTGTGAGGTTATAGGGGGTAAGTAATCCCTAGATCTACAGAACTGATTTTGAAAATTCTTTACCAATAGAAAGCCATATTTCACTTCACAAACTATTTTTTAGCTAAAGCGCCAATAACGCGCACGTTATAAATACTCAATGAAGTGGCAGACAGCATAGATCTTTTTACTTGTTCTCTGAATGAGTTTACGAAAATAGCAATGTATAAGTATAATATTTAAGGACCACACTCTTGTATTACGGTAAACCTGTAAAAATAGTGCTTTGGAGAAATGAATAAAAATTTGTGAGTGTCATGGCTATTATATCAACATGGTACTACCCAAGGGAGCGGAGTAACAAAGAGAAACAAGTGTCAACAAATCCGGCATTAAATTCCCGTACATTACATTGATAACTAATGCATTACGGGCATATTTGGGTTAAAGGAGAGTAACGGGGGTTCGAAATACGCCACAGGCGAAGCCGGGGAGAGCCAGCTAGTTTATTACAATTTCAGTAGGTATCCCAAGATATGAATTTAGTAAATGCCTAGGTAACAAAATACTGTAATTTATTAAAACATTTTTTTTTAAAGATCTCACAAGAATTCAACAAATCTCTTAAGCCAGTTGGCTTATTATTCGCTGGCCACTAGTCAGTCATCACCCTCATAACGATTTTGTAGTTGCGTCCAAAGTTTGCACTTTGGAGCTCGAGGTCCGCTTGTTATTTTTGATGTGTAATGGGCTTCTCCAGTAGCGACTCTTTTCCTGAAAGGAAAGCCTGCACCAGAGCCTCGTTCATTGTTTAGCATGTGCACCGATCTGCCGGTGAGGTTGGCTTGGGCCTCAAGGAGGATGTTGGTAGGGCCCTGTACATTCTGCATTAGAAGTCATAGCTGTGGCTACGCTCCGGGCTGTGTCATTTTCAAAAATGTTTTAATAAATTACAGTATTTTGTTACCTAGGCATTTACTAAATTTATATCTTGGGATACCTACTGAAATTGTAATAAACTAGCTGGCTCTCCCCGGCTTCGCCCGTGGCGTATTTCGAACCCCCGTTACTCTCCTTTAACCCAAATATGCCCGTAATGCATTAGTTATCAATGTAATGTACGGGAATTTAATGCCGGATTTGTTGACACTTGTTTCTCTTTGTTACTCCGCTCCCTTGGGTAGTACCATGTTGATATAATAGCCATGACACTCACAAATTTTTATTCATTTCTCCAAAGCACTATTTTTACAGGTTTACCGTAATACAAGAGTGTTGTCCTTAAATATTATACTTATACATTGCTATGTTCGTAAACTCATTCAGAGAACAAGTAAAAAGATCTATGCTGTCTGCCACTTCATTGAGTATTTATAAAGTACGGGGAAAAAAGCTTTGAAGCATCTTTATTTTATACCCGCCGCATCTTTGTTTCATGAACATATGGTTTGAAAAAAATATGCGAATTGGATTTCACCCTATATAAGGTAGGTACGAGTACAACCAGTGACTCTGGTAATATCGAATATCAAAACTATTATCGTTGGGGGCGTTATGTAGTGTAATGTTTCGGCGATGGCCAGGCTCGAGAGCCCGCTTCATTCACCGAACCGTCATTGTAGTTTGAACCATGTCGCAGTACAGCATATTTTATACGTTGTGCATTCTGTTAGCATTTGCTGTAACATTTATATCATGTGATTGTCCTGAGGACCGCAAGGAACAGGATCATGATGAGAGTAGGCTAAACAGCGATTTACTCTGTGCATACAATTATGACTCTCGACCAGTTAAGGACCATAAAGATACAGTGAATGTGAGAGTACGTCTAGCTCTAAAATATATAAGCTTTGACACGTTAGAGGAAACGTTTACGCTTCACACCTGGGTGGGAATGTCTTGGAAAGACGAGTTCTTGACCTGGACCCCTTCTGACTACGGCAATATTGACTCAACGCAACTGGAGAGTCATCGCATTTGGACTCCAAAGATGGCGTTGTTAAACGCAGATGCTACAACGTACCCGACGGATCAAATTTATACGACGTGTTTGGTACTGCACGATGGCAACGTATCATGTGTACCTCATATCGCACACTCAGGTATTTGTCAGACAACTTTACGGAAATGGCCGTATGATCTTCAAAATTGCACTTTGTACTTTGGTTCCTGGATGAATAGCGGGGAACAGGTGAACTACACATTTGTCCGACAGAGACCAGTTGTTCTTGATGATTTTCAAGATGGGCCAGGATGGAAATTGCTGCATGTCGTCAATGAACGCATGCCGGGCAAATACAATTGTTGTCCTAATAATACATATCCAATGTTGAAATATACATTTATGCTGAAGAGAGTAGCGGCAGGACCGGCTGCAATCGTTGTTGTACCCTCGGCCGTTATCGTGTTGCTCACATTGATCTCTTTCGTATTGGATGTAAGAGATAATATTAGATTAATGTTAATTTGCTTCAGTCTATACGGACATTTTACCTTTCTCTCTGAAATAGGCAATCAAATCCCCAAACACAGCGCGGATACACCCATAATACTTCTGTTTCTACGAGATTCCATGATTATCACGGTTGTCGGCATCTTTGAAACTTTACTATTGATGTATCTGAGAAGAAAAATTACACCGGCGCCTGGGTGGATAGTATCGATAAATAGATTGATTAGCAGTGGACCAGCCAGATACGTAGTGTTCACGGAGTTCGATCCCAGCGAACCCGCTGAAACCAAGAACCTGACCGAGGATAGTAGCGTAATTGAAGAGAAAGCACGTGCTCATGGTGATTGGATTAATTTTGCGAATCTACTTAACAGCATTTTGTTAATTGTGGCAGTATTGGTTTATTTTGTACTAATTTGCGTTTACATACCTCGTGACAACTAACCAAAATTTTCAAAGTTTTACATCTATTATAGATATTTTATCTATATAGATATTTTATCTACTTCATGTGTATCTATTTATAACAAAATATTTAAAATACAAAGTAGTTTATGTGTCTCTTTTTGGTTCAATAGAATTATTTTGTCATAGTTATAATTAAATAAAGTAGAACTAGTTACTGACCTGAGCATTACATTCTCCAATATCAGCGTACCCCATAATGTCGTTAAGTTTTATCATACGGACGGTGCGCTTAGGGGCGTCGTCCGTGTCATGGAAGGACCAGGTGCCGTTGAGCACAGTGGGGGCAGTTCGCCAGCGTGCACGGAAGTATAACGTCGTCATCAGGACTGCAGTGACGCCGTCAGATATATCATCTTCATCAAATGTGTCGCGAATAGCACCTCCAGAATCTTTTTCTATCTATATAATTAAATATATATATAGTAAATAACTTAAGTATATATTAAGTAATTTACAGTCATGTTGACTTATGGGTGCTTACTACTTACAACAGAGGGTAAGTCTAGGTGAACTACCTTCGGACGGGTAGAGGCGAAAAACTATTAGTCCATGACGGCCTCTGTGGCGTAGCGGTAGGTAGTGCATTCGACTGCTACGACAGGGGGCGCGGGTTCGATTCCCGCTCAGTGCAAATATTTGTATGCATGAATATGTCTATTTGCATTGGTTTGGGTGTTTTCTATGTATAATATGTATATAATATATTTACAAAAAAAAAGTATATAAGTATGTTTATCCGCATTCTGGAACCCATAACACAAGCTAGTTAAACTATGCTTACTTTGGGTCTAGCGAGCGCTGTGTAGAATGTCGTAGAATATTTATATTATTTATTGAAATGTTACATTTTTTAGGCCTAACCTTGCGTTTTTTAGAGGACGCAATTTTATTCTTTTGATGTGTAGGGGGGGTCAGTGTAAAGCTAAAACCAGGTACTTAATCGGCCATTCTTGCCGGAACTCCGCCATGGAACCTGGAGACGAGAGCCCTTTCGCAACTGTAGGTACTAGTGGCGAAAGGAGGCGCGGGAGCAGGGACAAAACCAGGAGCTTTGGATACCACGTGCATCGGATCAGGAAGGAGTCAACGCCTGAGTACCATTACTGCGACGCGAACGTGGACTCAGGGCTGCACACGCTGGCGGACAAGGCGTCGCCACCCTTGTCACACGGCCGCCAGCTTGAAAATAGGGGTTGAAATGGTTTTTACGATATATCTCTTAAACTATGTATCTGATAAAAAAAAATTGTTAACTTTCTTTGTTGCAAATTAAATTCTCTACAACTTTGGTTCAGTAACTTTTGTTTTTTTTTTAATTATAAAATTTGCAATGTTATTAATAATTAATTATTGACTCTTTTCCTCACCACCCACGAGAAAGAGTCTGGAAAACAAAGTTACTGGACCAAAGTTGTAGAGAATTTAATTAGCATTTTTTTTTATTTGTTTGAGATATATCGTAAAAACCATTTCAACCCCTATTTTCAAGATGGTGGCCGTGGGACAAGGGTGGCGACCCCACAAACTTGGTTTTAGCTTTACACTGACCCCCCCTACACACCAAAAAAATAAAATTGCGTCCTCTAAAAAACGCAACCCCAAATGTAACTTTTCAATGGACTATATGGATAAATAAAAAGGCACCCGACATTCTTACTTTTTCATATTTAATTGCCATTTTTTTTGTATGTACCTTTTTTCTTTTTTTTTCGTGCGGAAATCCCTTCGGATACCCCCCCGCCGGCCAGCGGGGGCGGTTATGTCGGGCTTGAACCGACCTAATTAATGTTATATCCAAAGAGTTCTTAAAAGAGTTTTCAGTTACGTCTATTATTTTTTAGCTGTACCAGAGAAGAAGGGTACAAAAAAAACAAAATAAACTGTAATTTATGACATCAGCGCCATCTAGCGAGAAAATGGCCGGGAACAGCCCGTATGTTTTACGTTAAGTGGGTCCATAACATGAGTTTATTTTTAGGTGGCTAAGTACCTAGATACTTTTGTATGTCACAGAAATTGGAACCGCACGCTCCGATTTGTGTCTGGATTTAACACATTTCCCTCTGCAGTTTAAATAATTAATTTTGAAGTATTTACAAGGCTAACGTACGGTAGCCTAGTAAATACTTCAAAATTCTTTTTTTTCTACTTAAAAATACCTACGTAGGTATTTTTTAAGTTGAAAAAAAAGCAGCAGAGCAGTAAAAAATCTCCTTTACCTTCTTGTTAAGAATCGTCTGGATTTGGTCAGGTTTCTCAGTGCCATTGAACGTTTCGATGCCTAGCCTCAGGGCAGCTGCCGGTCCTATACGAAACTGTGGAGATGGCTCCCGTCCCGGCCAAAGAACGAGTCGAGAAGCTCGCCGAAATTTAAGCATTTGTGAATCGCCAGGTAGAGATGATATCAAGTTTCTTATAATATTCTTGTTTTCCTAAAAAATCATACATATAGTCACGCCTTTTTCCCGTAGGGGTAGGCAGAGACAACATCTTTCCACTTGCTACGATCTTGGCATACGCCTTTCGCTTCTTCCACTTTCATAATTGTTTTCATACATGCACGCCGGTTACGGATACTTCTGACCTGGCCCTTCTTCAAAACGTCATCGATCTGATTGGAATACGTACGCCTAGGTCGACCTTTACCGGGTTGCCCAGTAGCCCTCGCCTCATAAATCTATTTCGTTAATCTCCTTTCATCCATCCTCTCTACATGACCGAACCATCTAAGCATCCCTTTCTCTATCTTGGTCACTACATCTTCTGCCATACCACAACGTTCCCTTATCACACTGTTCCTCACTCGGTCCATCAGGGTCACTTCAGCTATACTTCTCAGACTTCTCATTTCAACAGCATTCAGCTTACTCTCATGTTCCTTCTGCCACACCCAACATTCACTACCATACATAAGTGTGGGGACGAGTACTCCTCTGTGAACAGCCAGTCGCGCCTCTTTAGACACTTTCTGGCTGCTCATAAAATTATGCAGGGCCCCATTCACTTGATTACCAGCCAAAACTCTTCGCTCAATATCACAGTCATACTTTCCATCCCTCGTAAACTTTGAACCCAAGTAAACAAACTCTTTCACTTGTTCTACTGTTTCTCCTTCAGTCAGAATTCTACAATTTGTCATGTTTTCTTCTCTTTCAAAAATCATCACTTCCGTCTTACTTACATTTATTTTCATTCCTTTGTTTGTTAAGGCCCCATGCATAATATTAACCATCGCCTGCAACTCCTGTTCCGATGATGCCAATATTACTTGATCATCAGCGTACAGGAGGCATTTGACGGTCAAGTCATTCATTCTTAATCCATACGCACTCTCTTTCAGTTCTTTCAAGCAATCGTCTATAAATAAGTTAAACAGTCCCGGCGATGCCACACATCCTTGTCTAACACCTTTTTCGATGTTAAACCAGTCTGTGCAAGCTCCGTTTATCCTGACACAAGCACTGGAACCCTCATATAGAGATCTCAGTGCTCGTATCAAGCTGCTGCTTACCCCATTCATAGACAATGTTGACCACAATTCATTCCTCACCACTCTATCATAGGCCTTTTCCAAATCTACGAAAGCGCAATAGACTTTTTGGTTGTGAGCCAAAAATTTCTCGGCTATACTTCGTAGGGAAAAGACCTGATCCATGCATCCCCTTCCTTTCCTAAATCCCGCTTGTACATCCCACAACTTTTCATCAGTTTCATTCATCACTCTTTTCATCAAGATTTTTGCATACAGTTTGCCAACGATGCTGAGTAAGCTAATGCCTCGGTAATTCTTACAGTCTTGCTGTGACCCTTTTCCTTTGTACAGCGGTACGATGACGGCTTTGCACCAGTCTCCTGGTACACAGCCGCTCCTCCAGCAAAGGTTAAAAAGGAGGTACAGCTGACTAGCTACCACGCCTTGTCCAGCTCTCAGCATCTGAACCGTAATCCTGTCACACCCTGCAGCCTTGCCCAATTTCATGCTGTTCAATGCTTCCACAATATCTTTTATACTGATATCGCTTTCATCACCTACTTCTCTCAAGTCCCTGGGAAGAACTTGTGCCGGCACATCTTCTTTCTCAAATAGGCTTTCAAAATATTCCTTCCATCTCTTTAGCATGCATTCTTCTCCTCTCACAAAACTTCCGTCCTGGTTTCTGACTTTGGCCAGTTGTGAAGTCGTATTTGCACCTCTGGATGTCCTTATTGCCTTCCAGAAGAACTTTCTGTTCTGCTGGAAGTTGTCAGATAACCTTCTACTAAACTCATCTCTCTCACTCTCTTTCTTTCTTCTCACAACCTCTTTTACCACAGTTTTGTACCTCTTATACTCATCCCTTGCCAGTTTTACCTCTTCATCCGTTGCTTTCTGCACTCTCTGATTGGCTCGTACCGCCAACCATTTCACCCAAGCTTTCTTCTTCTCAGACACTGCCTTTCGGACTTCCACGCACACAGTCTCTAGTTTACACCCTTTTCTTATCTTGCATACACCACACGTTTCAACTGCAACTTCCACAATTCCTTCCTTAAACAACTTCCAGAATTCTTCAATCTCGCTTATTTTGTTCAAATTGACAAACTTCTTCCTCAACTTACTCACAAACTCCTCTTTCATACCTTTCTCTTGCAAATTCTCAACTTTTATGCGCTCTAGTTCACTAATGGACTCATACACACGATGCCGCCATCGCTTAAATATGCCTCTTATGCGGCTTACCACCAGGAAGTGGTCTGTGTCAATTCCGACACCGCGGTAAGCCCGGGTGTCTAGCACTTTCTTTCTCAACCGTACATCTACAATTACAAAGTCAATCATACTTCTCCGATTTCTTTCTTCTCTAGTATACAAATGAATCTTTTTGTGGTCGAACATCGTGTTTGTTACCACCAGATTCATTTCCAAACATATTTCTAGCAAACTTTCACCGTTTTCATTCACTCTTTCATCGCCAAACTTTCCCACCACACTCTCATATCACGTTCACGTTTCACTCCTATCCAACTATTAAAATCACCAAGCATTACAATTCTTTCATTTTGATTACATTTACTCAAGACATCTTTCACACTAGCCCAAAAGGTCTGCCTCTCGCTCTGGGCTCTCGAGGACCGGTTCCACGCCGCATCTTGTGGAGCATATACTCCTACAATGAAGATGCGGGTAAGGCCAACCTTCAACCTCACCCAGAGGAGTCTTGGGCTCACACACTCAAAATCAGTCATACATTCATTCATTCTGGCGGAAAGTAGTACACCAACACCCTTGCTGGCTCTGCAGGATTCCGCCACTCCTGACCAATAGGCTGTATACTGGCCATGCGTGGTGATGTCACAACCTTTCCGCTTTGTCTCATTCACACATAGAACATCTAGATGTCTTTTACTCATCATCTCACATACTTCCTCAATTTTATCATTCATGCTTCCCCTAACATTCAGTGTAGCAAAGTGGCTGTCCGTAGCCCACTTTTCGCCCCCTCTGGAAACGAGACGTGACGGGTTGCGAACCACGTCGCCGTCATCAAAAATCATAGTTTTAATTATTATATGAATTTACATTTATAGAAGAATTGTATAGTTTATACGGCACTAGGACTTTGATGCCTAGAATAACTTTTAGGTGCTTTCAGAGTATCTCCTCTAAAGGACAGTAGTCGTCACTAACTTCTGCCGGTCAATCACGTCAATCTCGAGCAGAATCAATCGACGAGAGATGTCATCATATTATTTTCGAGATTATTATTATACAGATATTAGAGCGAGATCGAGATCCCGGGATTGCATTACATAGGCGTGTCACACTGTTGTATCGTGACCATTAGATGATGGGCCTCAAAAAGGGAACGCCTTAGAATGGTCGACGCAGAGATGAGAGCAGTCCTGTGGCAGATTAAGTACCTACTTTTTTTTTCGTGCGGATATCCCCTCGGATACTCCGCCGGCCAGCGGGGGCGGTTACGTCGGGCTTGAACCGACTAAAACCGCACGCCGTCTCGGGTCTTCAGACGCCGGGGTGTAAGGTTCGTTAAGCGACCTCCGGCGCCAGAGTCGCCTGCGACGCGCGGCGAGTATGTTGCGGGCTCGGCGGGCCGGGAGAGTTCTAAACGTCCGGGCGCGCTCTGCCATCTTCTTCGCGAGCATTACATGCTCGCAGAAGTAGGTGGCGGTCGCCCACGCTCTCGCGCTCAGCATCATTGCCGCAATCATGCTGCCGAGCGAGACGACTCCCGCCCCGATGGCTGCCACGAGGTCACGCCGCGCCGCGGCACCTCCCACGCCAGATAGTCTCAGGCGTTGACTCCTTCCTGATCCGATGCACGTGGTATCCAAAGCTACTGGTTGTGTCCCTGCTCCCGCGCCTCCTTTCGCCACTAGTACCTACAGTTGCGAAAGGGCTCTCGTCTCCAGGTTCCATGGCGGAGTTCTGGCAAGAATGGCCGATTAAGTACCTTTTTTTTTCGTGCGGGGGCGGTTATGTCGGGCTTGAACCGACTAAAACCACACGCCGTCTCGGGTCTTCAGACGCCGGGGTGTAGGGTTGCCCATAGAGCATATCCCTCGCACCCCGACTGACCCTGGGCCATCTCCGGTTTCGAGATGGCCCCCTCGGGTTTGGAAACCACGGTGTCCCCGTCTTGCCCCGGTTTGGGGGAGGGGCGCTAGTCGCCCCACCGTCCCGGCCGGTCGATTAAGTCCCTTTTTTTTTTCGTGCGGAAATCCCTTAGGATACCCCCCCGCCGGCCGGCGTGGGCGGTTACTCTAAATTTTGGCTGCCTATCATTGATATACAGTAAGTTGTAAGTAAGTAGGTATATGAAATTAATACCGTCTGTGCTTAATTACATAGGTTCGCACCTTGTTCGTACATGTTTCGCATTAAATACTTACCTTTTGTGATTTTGTGCAGTATACAGTTTATGTTCATTGACTAATAACAAATATTGGTTTGGTGATTAATAATAAATGTTGATTAATAATATTGAAAAAGTGATTACGGGGTGCCTCCAGAATTTCCCGACTTTCTAGATTTACTTTGATGACATAAAGTTTACGGAAGACGGAATAGGGCTATCCTACATCCGACAGTAGGTGTCGGTATCTGCATAATAACATTAGTGCACCTCGGTTTGATTGACGCGCCCCGCCACTCTCTTGACATGGCCACTGTATGTATTATTACCGTGACATGGCGCAGTCGGTGGCATTTAAATTATTTAACGATAAAAAATTGTAAAAATTAAAATCGCAGTATTCAAACGTGAGTAAAGAAAAATGGAAACCATTTTAACTCCGCCGTCTCCTTTTTGTTTCGATTGAATGAAAACTGGAAGAAATGGAGTAACGGTTTGAAGATATACTTTGAGGTATGTGAATTATCAAAGAAAAGTCCTACAATACAAGTGAACATACTTTTGCATGTAATTGGGAAACAATGCAGAGAATTATATCACAGATTACATTATATAACATAACTTCGCGCCTGTATCCCCGAAGGGGTAGGCAGAGGTGTATTACACACCCACGATTCGCCAGTTTTGTTAAGGTCCCAATGCAGCGGCGATAGCCCAGTGGCGTACGTAATGGACTGCTGAGACGAGGTCTCGAGTTCGATCCCCAGTCGCCCCGGGCACACACCTCTGACTTTTCGTAGTTATATGTGCATTAGTAAATGTTAATTCTCGCTCGCTTAATAATGTGCCCGGTAGATGGCAATATGCTCACCCCCTATTACATTGGGACCTTACATAATATTAGAATAATCAAATATTATATAAATCTAATATTATATGAACAATTTAACGAGAAGTATACCACGGTGGATGGAATATTGGAGAAATTAAAAAATAATGTCAACAGAAAAATAATTAGACGTTTTTAATACGGAATCAAGGTGAAAATGAATCTATAGATCAGTACGTTATGCGAACTGAAAAAATTGGCGTCGAGTTGTGAATTTGGGGGTTTATCTAGTTCCTTGATAAAAGATCGATTAGTTTGTGGATTTTTAATAACGGTATCAGAGAAAGATTACTACGGGATGCAGATTTAATGTTAGGAAGGACGTTATATATTAGGTCTTCAGAAATTGGAGGCAACCCCATTTTCAGTACTAACATTTTTGCATTTTTTTTAGGAATGACAAATCCAAATTTTATGATTTTTTGGGTTCCGTTGCCAAATGGCAAAAAGCGGAACCCTTATAGATTCGTCATGTCTGTCTGTCTGTAAGTCCGTATGTCACAGCCACTTTTCTCCGAAACTATAAGTACTATGCTGTTGAAACTTGGTAAGTAGATGTATTATGTGAACCGCATTAAGATTTTCATACAAAAATAGAAAAAAAAACAATTAATTTTGGGGGTCCCCACTCCCCATACTTAGAACTGAAACTCAAAAAAAATTTGTTTCGTCCAACTCATACGTGTGTAGTATCTATGGATAGGTCTTCAAAAATGATATTGAGGTTTCTAATATAATTTTTTTCTAAACTGAATAGTTTGCGCGAGAGACACTTCCAAAGTGGTAAAATATGTGTCCCCCCCCCCCCTGTAACTTCTAAAATAAGAGAATTATAAAACCAAAAAAAATATATGATGTACATTACTATTTAAACTTCCACCGAAAATTGGTTTGAACGAGATCTAGTTAATGGTTTTATATAATACGTCATAAATCGTAAAACGCAATTTACCTTTCATTCAATCAACTCAAATATAAAATTTAAAAAATAGCATTATTATGTTACTTGCTGCTACGGAACCCTCCATGGGCGAGCCCGACTCGCACTTGGCCGCTTTTTTTTTTGTGTGCGAGTCCGACTCGCACTTGTCCGCTTTTTTTTGTGTATGAATGAGACAACATTAAGCTAACAAACAGCAACTTTTATTACATTTTTGAAAAGTGACAGCTCTTAAATAATACGAAATTTATCATCAAAATGGATAGCATTTAGGAAGTACTGTTTTTGAAGATCGAATTAATTTATCAAGCGGCCAATAAAAACAAAATTTAATACAGAGTTGTAAAATCTTGAAATCAACTTCATTACAGGAATAACGAACTCATGAATTTGTAAGAAAAGTTCGGCAATTTCATAGGTAAAGACCTATATGTCAAGCGGTCATCGTTTCGAAGACACTAAGCAAACATATATACAGAAAACAAGAATAATTCAAACGATCACGACGTTGACCAGGAATGCGTGTGTCGGATCGAGTCGCGGGGAAGGCGGATTTATATATATATTATCACATCATTAAACTATGCTAGTCCACTGCTGGACATAGGTCTCCCCTAATGAGCGCCATAGCGCCCTGTCGTCAGCTTGCAGCATCCAGCATCTGCCAGCAGTCTTTCGCAGATCGTCATCCCACATGGCCGGAGGGCGTCCCACACTACGTTTGTCGAGTCGTGGTCTCCACTCAAGAACACGTTTATCCCAGCGGTTGTCGGTTCTTCGCGAGATATGGCCGGCCCACTGCCACTTCAGCTTGCTAATTCTTTGAGCTATATCGATAACCTTGGTTCTCTGTCGGATGTTTTCGTTACGAATCCTATCCTATCCTTCAGAGAAACTTCGAGCATAGCTCTTTCCATAGCTCGCTGAGTGACTTTGAACTGGTGGACCAGCCCTACCGTGAGTGTCCACGTCTCAGCTCCGTAGGTCAATACGGATAGGACGCACTGATTGAAAACTTTCGTTTTCAAACACTGCGGTATGGCCTCCTTCTCAAAATTGTTTTTACCTAACTGCTTAATCTGCCCGAGGTAAGTGTACTCAGAAACAATTTCAAGAAGGTGCCCAGCCACGACGACCGGTCCTGGATCAGTGTGGCCATTGATCATGACTTTGGTTTTTTCCAAATTCATGCCAAGACCGAAGCATGGACTTAGTGTCCATCAAATCTAAGAGGTACCGTTTGACGTTTCATATTTTTCAAACCGAAACAACTTTGTTCATACGTACATTATTCAGTTTCGATAACCTTTTTCATAAAACCATGAATTTAGAAAGATTTCATTATTGTATCTGTACTGTACAATTCTTAATATCTAAATGTAATTGAAAACTTTCAAACAAAGCAAAATAACACATATTTACATAGTAAATAATTTCTAATAGTTATATTCTTGACCTCATTACAAAGTTACGTAGTTAGGTCACTGCACGTAGTGTTGCGACTCTTCGGATACACTTGTATGCAAAAAAATCGTTTACATATACGAAAAATCGAATGTATTATTTACAAATTACACTTGACAACCAAACAAATATTTTTTCATGTGAATGGGATTTATCTCACATATTACGATTACATAACTAAATAGTTATGTAATCGTAAAATATGAGATAAAACCCATTCACCAAAAATACGTATTTATAAATCAAATATATTTGCTTCTTTAAAAAGTTGTCGAAAGCGATTTGTCGATTTTTGATTTTCGCGCCCAAATAAGTCGGGGTTTCTCGCGCTAACGCTGTCGAAATAGTAAATGGAGTCAGGGATAGTGTTTTTTACATTTATTTTTGTGTATGATAGTATGGGTTTGCATATTACAGAGAAATAAACAAATTTTTAACAAGCACATCCATTGATTTTACAATTACAATTTTTTCTTCTAAGTCTTATTTCTACGTCTAAAACTAATAAAAATAAGGTATGTAGAACCCATTCACAAAAATGTTGTTGCCTGATGTTATAAATTAACGACGTTACTGCGCGACCGCATAATGCACTGAATACACAGATACCCTAAAATAAATTAATTTAATTATTTTTAGGTCAATAGGCAAAATCGCAGGTGTCCAAGTCTCTACAATTTTTTTTTTCTGGCAACACTGCCAACTACAAGCGCACGCGGTCCGCTCGGTCGGTTCGGCGTCAGCAGTCTCTCGCCATCTTGGAAGCTGACTGTGCGCGTACTTGCTTTCTCGTTTGTGTTTTACAATTTGTGACTTGGCTATTACTTTTCTGGACTGATCATTCTTTATCCGTTTACCTTGGCAATATTTATACTGGACTCCGAACTAAGCAAGTGTTTATTAATAATGTCGAAAAGAGGACGTACTTTGAACAGCCAGGCTCGTGAATTGGTGGTGAAATTACACGAGTATTTTGAGCGTGAATCTCAAAATGGTGGACTTCTACTGCCAGTTACACAAGTTCGGGATCGCGTCGGTGAAGCTCTCGGTATTGGTAGCCGCACCGTTGGCAAAATATTAAGTGAAAAATATGGGCCTTCGGGGAGTGACAGTAACGTACTTCACACACCGAAAAAACGAAAAAGAAATAAACCTGTGACAGGCATCGATGAATTCGATAGTCATGCTACTAGAAACCATATATACGGGTATTTTACAAGAGGCGAATTTCCAACATTGGCAAAGTTATGTGCAACTTTAAAAGATGCCGGGTTGTATAAGGGAAGCATAGAGTCGTTGAGAACGGTAATAACAGGAATTGGCTTCAGATACAAAAAAGTTGACAAACGAAAAATTGTTATGGAGCGACATGACATAATTATGCAGCGACTAACATTCCTGCGCGAAGTTAAACAAATTATAAACTGGGATAATGTAATATTTTTGGACGAAACTTGGCTAAATTCCAACCATTCTGTGCCGAAAACATGGACTGATGATTCTGAAGCTTCGTGCTCGAAGGTGCCGATAGGAAAAGGTGGACGCCTCATAATATGCCATGCTGGGTCAGCGTCTACAGGCTTCGTGGAAAACTCTTTATTAGCTTTCCAATCCAAAAGCACTAAAGAGTATCATGAAGAAATGGACGCAGTAAGGTTCCGAGAGTGGTTCTTAAATTTATTACAGAATATCCCTCCTAACAGCACAATTATAATGGATAATGCCCCATACCACTCTGTGCAAATTGATAAAGCACCTACGTCAGCCAATAAGAAAGCAGATTTGGTGGCATGGCTGCAAAGAAAAGGAGTGGATGCCGACATGTCACTATTAAAAGCTGAATTATTACAGTTAGTGAAATTGCATAAACCACCAAAACTGACATATGTAATTGACCAATTGGCCGAAGAGCACGGGCACAAAGTCATACGACTTCCTCCGTACCATTGCCAATATAATGCCATTGAACTGATTTGGGCCCAAGATAAAGGTAATATTTTATAATATTATAATAATAACACGAGTACTTCTAACATTTATAATTTAAACAATGGTTTTCGTCTGCTATCAAATAGTTACATTATTGTTTTACAGGTTATGCAGCAAGACACAACACAAAACCACCCTTCAGTGTCAAGAAAATGGAAGGTTTATTAAAGGAAGCATGTGCCCAAGTTACACAGGAAGATTGGAGTAAAGTAGTACAAAAAACAAAGAAAATAATAATGGACGACTTCGAAAGAGACGTACACTTTGATAATGTAATGGACAATCAACTGGTCATGAATTTAAATGACGATGATGACGAAGACGACGATACTAGTACTAGTAGTGAATAAAAAAATATCCTAAACATTTCTTTTATTTAATTATAACAATTGATTTCTTAAAATTCGGATATTATAGTAATCGATCTCTCAAAGTTCGGATATTATAGTAATCGATTTTTTCATCCCATCCCTATCATTCAATTGTCAGAACTGTCAAACGGTACTTCTTAGATTTGACGGACTTTAAAATCGTGCTATCGATGAGGTCTCTGAGTTTTCGCTTGTGGACGCGAGATGGCACCAGTGGTTTGCCGCTCCACTTTAAGAAAATAAGTAATAGAGTAGTTTGTTTTTTCTTTTTCTTTTTTTTTTTCATATGAAGTTCCGGTCACAGCGTCGGGGCATTGCCATGTCCACTTCCTTTGAGGTTGTTTCTTAAAGAAAGAATTCATTAAGAGCAGTCCCTCTTTCTCAAGGAAGTTGACAAGCATTTACCCCCTGTGATTCCTAACTCCATAACCATGCGGGCCTATTCGGGATTCGTTGTCAGACTGCCCCGCCGTTACCATAGCCGCTACCATAATTTACGGACTGAATTTTAGACAGTACAATACTTTGACATGTAGCGAACTTCGAAAACACATAGATAAGTCATTGCTTCGACAGACAATAAATTATTAGACAACACACACCTTCAAATGACCATGACTTCGACAGACGATTATTCGACAGACAATACTTAGACAAGATACATCTTCGAAAGACCACTACTTCGACAGATTTTTAAAATTATATTCCAAAAATAAGTAAAGTGGGTTAGGTTAGGTTAGAACTGTGACCCCAACAGAGCGCGAACCGAGCGAGCGTGCGAGCGTGCCGCGGCAGCGGCCGGCGAAGAGTTGATGTTTCAATTGATTGGGTATACATATTTAATTAGGTAGGGCACATTTTTTACTACTTTTCAGAGCATTATTATTTTGGGAGAATGTTAAAAATATCTGTCAAACTAGTGGTCATTCGAAGATGTGTCTTGTCTAAGTATTGTCTGTCGAATAATCGTCTGTCGAAGTAGTGGTAATTCGAAGGTGTGTATTGTCTAATAATAGTTATCTGTCGAAGCAATGACTCGTCGATATTTATGTGTTTTCGAAGTTCGCTACATGTCGAAATATTGTACTGTCTAAATTTAGTCCGTAACTCCGCTACCATGACCAGGAATAGCGAGGCGGCCGGGAACTGGGGGCCATCTTTTGGCTGTTTTCTTCATGGGGGGGTATTGCCCATAATCCCCACGCTGGTCAGGCGGGTTGGGGATCGCAGTTTGGTGGAGGGGTTGTTCTACAGGGGCGCTGCTGCCTGCCCCTGGATATGTCCCTTAGTCGCCTCTTACGACACCCACGGTAAGAGTTGTGGTGCTGAATAGAATAGCAAAGCCGGCCTAGAATAGCTAGGCCGGCTTTGCTATTCTAAACAAAAAAAAACAACCGTGTGCTCGTCGCGTCACGTGCCGCTGGTCGCTAGTGGTGTTTTCTTTTTCTTTTTTTTTTAATTTTTTTTTTGTACTTTACCCGGTTGTTTTTTTTTGTTTCAAATACATATTTTGTCGATACCAAGTCCTCTCACCAAATTCAAAGAACTAATTTTGTGACACCTTATATCCTATCCTATATATACTATTAAGTATAAATGCGAATGTAAGTTTGTTTGGTGGATTCAAGACCAAAATTATCCAAATCGGTCGAGCCGTTCCCGAGTTTTAGCGGGACTAATGAACAGCAATTCATTTTTATATATAAAGATATATAATAATATATTATATGTATTATATATTATATGTACCGGGCATGTGTCTACCGGGCACCTTTTTTTTTTTTTTTTTTCTCGTGCGGAAATCCCTTCGGATACCCCCCCGCCGGCCAGCGGGGGCGGTTATGTCGGGCTTGCACCGACTAAAACCGCACGCCGTCTCGGGTCTTCAGACACCGGGGTGTAAGGTTACCCATAGAGCATATCCCTCGCACCCCGACTGACCCTGGGCCATCTCACCACTAACAGCATCGCTCGTCCTGTCTCCTCTGAAAGCAGAGGAGTACGGAGAGCGATGTGTTCCCGCCACGTTGGGTATTGGCCGACGATCAATGCCAACCCTATGAAGGGGTGAAGGGGAAGCCATTGACCGCCGCCCAGGGTGTACCGGCCGCTCCGATTCCGTTCCCCCCGGACTGCAGCGGGATCGGAATCGGAGCGACACTCGAGGAGGTTACCCAACACACACCCCTGTCTACCGGGCACCTATAAAATTAACGCAAACGATTGTGTTAAGCCAGTATTGCATGCACCGCGCAAAATACCTTTTTTTTTTTTTTTTTTCGTGCGGAAATCCCTTCGGATACCCCCCCGCCGGCCAGCGGGGGCGGTTATGTCGGGCTTGAACCGACTAAAACCGCACGCCGTCTCGGGTCTGCAGACGCCGGGGTGTAAAGTTGCCCATAGAGCATATCCCTCGCACCCCGACTGACCCTGGGCCATCTTCGGTTTCGAGATGGCCCCCTCGGGTTTGGGAACCACGGTGTCCCCGTCTTGCCCCGGTTTGGGGGAGGGGCGCTAGTCGCCCCACCGTTCCGGCCTGCTTCTGCTGGGGTGACAGGCGGCCTCACCTGCCACCCCCAGGCCTGCGCTCATTGAGGACGGAGGTCGTTAAGCGACCTCCGGCGCCTGAGTCGCCTGCGACGCGCGGCGAGCATGTTGCGAGCTCGGCGGGCCGGGAGAGTTCTTAACCTCTCCCGGGCGCGCTCCGCCATCTCCTTCGCGAGCATCACATGCTAGCAGAAGGAGGTGGCGGCGGCCCACGCGCTCGCGCTCCGCACCATTGCCGCAATCATGCTGCCGAGCGAGAGGACTCCCACCCCGATGGCTGCCACGAGGTCACGCCTCGGCATCTCCCACGCCGGGCAGTCCGCCAGCTTGTGCAGCCCTGAGTCCTCGCTCGCGTCACAGTGATGACACTCAGGCGTTGGCTCCTTCCTGATCCGATGCAGGTGGTCCCCGAAGCACCCCTTCCTGGAGATCACCTGCGTCAGTCGGTACGAGAGGCTTCACCGCGCAAAATACCTATACCGATTAGAGATAAAGTAAATTACAGGAGTTGGTGCAACAGGGTATAATAGCTAAAGTGGAACTATTGTAAAAAACAAAATGGAGATTTGCGAATTTGATTAGACCCGAAGGAGTTAAGCTTAGCAATTAGGCGTGAGCATTTTAGGTTACCCACATTAGACGATTTATTATTATCAAACATTTCGGGTGTAAAATATTTTAGCACTCTAGATGTCTCGAATGGGTTCTGGCAGACAATACTTTATAAATGTGCCTATAGTACAGCTCAAATTCAATGCGTCTTGAGTCAAGGAAAAGTGCCCGTTTAAGGGCAGTAGGTAGGCTTACTTTCGATTAACGGCCGGTTTCAATAATCCATCTATCCTTTACCAGCAGTTAAAATATCTACCATTAGTATCTATCGGGGATTTTTTCTGTTTCAATAAACAAAGATAAGCAGAAAATGACTTTGATAATATTGAAACCGCAGTCACAGATAGATTAATGTTGACATGTTTATCTGGGATAGCTTCTACCTTTAACTGTAGGGTTTGAGGTATTGAGACTGGCCGTTAGTGGGACTGAATACAGATAATGAAGTGTGTGCGTGTTTATTCACCTCTGATAATAGGCGCGACTATAATTATGTATGTGTGTACTGTACCATTTCCGAAGTTTGATACCCAATCGCCTTATCGATTTCAGTCCTTGTAAGTGAATCCACCTCCATTGAAAGAGTCATTAATGTTAAATGTAAAAAGAAGCCTGATTGGACAAAACTCATTCCGTTTATTTTCCGATTTGGAGAACTTATTGATGAAAGTTTTGTGAATGTTATCTGCAACAAAACCGTATTAGTATTATTGTGGGTACCTACACTTTTAAATACCTACATACCATAAGCCCTAAAATACGTATATTCAGTAGGCACGTTAAAAAAAAATTACAATCACTACGTAGGTATACATATCAGTATTCGATACCTACTACTTATATATCGAAATGCCAGAATTCGGAATATACCTAATAAGCAATATTCAAAATCAGTAGTGAAGTCTAAGAATATCATGATATCTATACCAACTATTATAAATTGTCAATTAATTGTGATAATTGCGATATTCAAAAAAAACTTGGATTTGTTATATGTTAAATGAACGATTCTGTCCACATAAATATTTTCTTTGGAATTTTTGTCTTTTTTTCTGTTTATCTGTTTATTCGCGAGGGCGCAAAAACTACTGAACAGATCTTGATGCGGTCTTTTTATAACAAAGGTCTTCAAAATCTGCCGTATGTTTGTTTGCAATTGGTTAAGTAGAACCGGAGATTACCTATGACCAAAAAACGATAACCACTATCCGCGCGTGCGGAGCCGCGGGAATCAGTTAGTATTTTCTGTACCTTATAAGTAAAAAAATCAAAATAAATAATACTAGTGCACCGGGTCCCGGCTTCACACGGGAATAAATATATTAAAAAAAAACGACCATACCTCACATACCATCATATTTTGTTACGCGACATTTTAAATACATATTTTACGATATTTTTCAATTTTTTTTATGATATTTATTTTAACGATATTTCCGAAGATATTTAATGAAATTATGTAGTGTAAAAGGCAATTATTATGTATATGAAATGTTTACGGTTACTAAGTAATTTAATTTGATAAAAATTAATTAATAACATCTAAGAAAAGATCTATTTGGACGAATACACTCGGTCATAGGTCTTTTTTTAGATGTTAAAATGGATTTAGCAAGCTATTTTTATGACATCGATATATGCAATCGCGGACTTTTTGTAGACCTATAAATAACTTCCTTCGTCACCTTGAACAATTATAGTCATATTTCAACAAATTAACACAAAACAGTATAAAACTATTAATATAGTCCGTCCTACTTTGTGTAGTGATGAAAACCGCATCAAGATCCGTTGGGTAGTTTAGAAGATCTTAGGAAACAGACATCGGGAAGCGACTTGGTTTTATACTATGTACTTAAAGATGGTACAGTAAACGGCGCTTTGGTTGGCACGTCGCGTCGGATAGCAGAGAGAGTGTCCGGCTAAGATCGGCGGGCTTTAGTTTTGTAGATCGTTCTCTCTGTCGTACATAAGGTTGACAGTTAGTTGTAGACAGAGAATGAATATGAACTCGACACTAAAATCAAAAAAGCAGACACATACTATTCGTGTGTGTGACACCGTTTTGTATAGGTCGTCTTAAATTATTTTCATAATCATAGAGCTAGAATTCCCAGTGTACTGCCATGTGAAAACCAAATTTGTCCTTGTAAAAATATATAGTTTTGAATATAGTGTAGGTAAACGCAGTGCGTATAATATTTAGTGTGAATATTAATTACTGATTACTTGAAAAACTCAAATTGTTAATCACCTACTGCATGAATTATGAAAGAGACCAGTATTTAAAAAAAAAACTATCGCTTTTCCTCTTACGTATACGCTGATAGCCAGTCTATACTTCATGATTCGTCTACGTTTACTATTAGTCCGTTGTTCGAAAGAGAGACCGCTCTACAAAACCGAAGTAAGTCGATCTTAGCTGGCCTTTCTCTCTTCTTCCCGAAGACGTGCCAACCTAAGCGCCGTTTACTATACATCTGTGGCGACTCTACATATTTTCAGCGCCATTTCGAGATGATTTAAACGGAACTTCTGAGTTACTGATCCTGGATCATCCTAGAAAGTTCTTATGTATATTTTCTAACTTCAGCCGCAAGGGTGCCAAGCGGGATTCAATGTAGATACGGTTGTGTGTGTAGTATGCATAGGTATCGAACTCGTCCTCTTGTGTTGAAAAGTAGGTAGGTATTGGGAGGCATTCGCTGAGATGCCCCATATTACCTAGCTAACTGCATATTGACTAGAGCGTTGAAATAATATGGCTGTCAAAGTTAAAGTTTAATGTACTGATACCGTTCATTGCTTAACGTGACTACTACTATATAAAGTATATTAAACTTACCATGTAAAATTCTCGTTCAAAATTATCGAGACTGTGTGCAAACTTTTCATAAGAAGATCGACCGGAATACGGCATCGACGGTAACGTAACGCCTGAATGCACAGCTACAGTTGGTGTTAATTTCAGACTGTGAGAAAAACTGCTGAATACTTGAGTGTAACCACTTTCAGATTTTCGGTGAAAGGGGGGTAGAGCATACGGGATATTGTTCATCATCATGTTTAATTTCGGTACAGGAGCTAAGCTTGAAGTTACATAACTTGATCCTTGTATGTGGTACATCATATTATTTGTATAAATTTTTGGATTCAGATCCATTGTAGTGGTTGGTCTTCTTATAAGTATGCGTTTCAATATTGGACCTCTTACCTCGGTGACCAACGGTTTATTTCTATTTAGGTTATGTAGATGCAAAGTTTTCTCTGTAACTAAATTAATTTTTTTGCTAGGGTTGTCTGGATTTTTTTGAGCCTTAGAAGAACATTCAACGTGTATACTGTTCGGTAAACACAGAGGTCTATTTGAATTCAGTTGAGGGTAAGAGATAATATGATTATGCACAGTAGTCTTGGGTCTGTTAAAAATTGTGATTTCTTCAGTTTTCACGAAATATAACTTAGCAATTTCAAGGGAGATTACAATGAGTGTGATATAATCTATATTCATAGTCAATATGCTACATTGCATTCTTTTTTGGGAGGTATCTTTCGAACAGTTTCACTGATTGCAAGATAAGACATTTTTTGTTAAACATAAACCACAATATGTTTCATATATTATTATTTTCAGTTCAGTACGTGAGTATCACTATCAAGCACATTATATCACCGTTAACGTTACGTATAACTGCGACCACTATACGTACCGAGGGAATCTAATCGACTACAAAGCGTGTCGACGGTAAACACATTCGTTTCTCATAAAAGTGAACTAGGTAGTAAGTACTTCACACTGAATTAGGAGTAGTAATTAATGTAATTTTGATAAGGCCATCTATACACGGAATTCGGGTAGATTTTGATTTTGCATTAGCACTTTTTTGTCTCAAAATAGTGTTTTCTTTAATAAGTACAACGAACTATTTGCACTGGGAAAAACAAAGCTCTATTACGTACTTGAATTTAAAAAACTCTACACCTTAATATTCCTAGGTACACATAGTAGGTAGCTAGCTAACAAATGTCAACGATGGACTGCGCTGTGCGCTTGAGTATAACGGTAATCGCTGAGTCGCCGAGTACGAGCGGCGCTCGTCGCTGATTGGTTGACGCATGAAACATGGCGAGACCGATTTTAACAAAGGTTCTTAGACCTCTAATAGAAAAAGTATTGAATATTAGGATACATAAATAATAATGTACATATATAATAACTTCCATTTCATTTTAAAAAATTGACCTAAAGAACATAAATCATTTATTTATTACATATTTTGTTCCCAACCCAGCCCCCAGGGGTGGCGGTAAGGAACTTTAGGCTCTTTTATGACGTGAAACCAAAAAATAGACCGGGTAAAATGTTAACCTCCAACTTTAGTTTTTATTTAGATTGCCCTGTTAGTTAGTATGTATGGTTAAGTTTCACTATTACCATTGACCAATAATAAACTTACCTAAATTCATAATTGTCTACATGTTGGTCTATGGTATTACCTACTGCTTTTTTAATATTTATCTACCTAAGCTTGTTTTTAAAGAAGTTGTCTTGCCTCTTGCTCGGTGTATTCGTTGCAGCTTCTTACTTTCGTATGTTTTGTAGAACCTTATAATATCATTTGGCCATTAGAAAAAAGTGGCTTGACCTTGACCACATTGTGATCCACATTCTACTAATATTATAAATACCTATGAAAGTTTGTGAAGTTGTTTGGATGCTTGTTACTCAATCACGCTCTATCGACTGAATGGATTTGGATAAAATTTGGAACAGGGATAGATTATAGTCTGGAATAACATTGCCTACTTTTTATCCCTGGAATAAGTTCCCATGGGTAGCAGGAACAGGAACAGAATTCCACGCGGGCGAAGTCCCGGGCAACAGCTAGTAATTAAAGAATTTAATTTCACATTTACCTAAATGTTGTTTGCCTAAATTCATTGGATAGAACTAATTGGATGAAAATATTTCCATTTCAACTTACTTACCTACTGGCAATAATGTACTAAATGCCAACTGGATACCTAATCAAGAAAACGCATTTTAAATTGTACAAACGCTTTTGTGGTAAATTTTTTGTACAACCAGTTAAACTAATATAATAAGTGACACCGAGTGTATGTGCATGTTTCTTTTGAGGTTGTACAAACCCTAAAGCAGTGTATCGTTTGTACAACTAGTTGAACTACATAGTTGTACTTCAGTACCAGGGGGCAAGTTTGGTGCACCCTGGGCAACGTGGGCGATAACGCATCATTGATTGCTCCTCTGGAGTAGCTGGCGTCAACGTCAACGGCCAAGAGTCTGACCAACTGGCCCTTTTCAGGGCCAGCTGACCCCATTGCACGAGGGGGTCGGGGCATGGCGGGCCTGCATAGCCCGCGGGGGTGGGGGCCGCTCCAGGTACCCCTCTGCTGTTATTAGAGGGGACACTGCGAATGGCCCAGGGTCAGTCGGAGTGCGAGGGATATGCTCTATGGGTAACCTTACACCCCGGCGTCTGTAGACCCGAGACGGCGTGCGGTTTTAGTCGGTTCAAGCCCGACATAACCGCCCCCGCTGGCCGGCGGGGGGGGTATCCGAAGGGATTTCCGCACAAAAAAAAGGTATATATTTCAGTAAATGTAACACAAAACACGAAAATACACAAGAGAGAAGCTTAAATGTGTAGCACGCCTAAATAGTGATTAGGCAATATTTGTAGATTAGAAGCGTGAAGAATGAATGCGAATGCAAACAATATCAAATGTAGGTAAGTATTCAAGTCGGTTACGGGTACTTACATGAATCAAATCCAGTAGGTACCTGTCTAGAATATGAAAGTACCAAATACTACATGATTAACGAAAACCTTCATGATATCCTATTTCCTCCTAATATTATAAATCCCAATTATAAATACTGTAAAGTTAGTGAGGATGGATGGTTGGATGTTTGTTTCACGCAAAAATATACCCCCTCACCGGCCAGCGGCCGCACGCTCTCTCAGGTCTTTAGACGCCGGGGTGTAAGGTGGCTCATAAGGCATTTCCCTCACACCCCGGCTGACCCAGGTCCATCTCCGGTTTCGATATGGCCCCCTTGTGTTTGAGAACCACAATGTCCCCGTCTTGCCCCGGAAAAAGGGGGGGCCGTCCTTCCGTCGCCGCCCCGGCCTTCTTCTGCTAGTCTGACAGGCAGCTCCACCTGTCACCTCCAGGTCTACAACGGGAAGTAACCCAATTGGTTTTGATTCCCTTGCGATTGTGTAAATAGGTATCTTTACATCGTATAAAACGAAGTCGCTTCCCGGTGACTGCTCGCTGAGAACTTCTAAACTACTCAACGGATTTTTATACGATTTTCATCAACAGATAGAGTGATTCAAGCGTAAGGTTATTATTCATGTTTTGATACTATTTTGTTTAAAATTGTTGAAATATGAGGATAATTATTCAAAATGACGTAAGAAGTCAAGCCGAGTGCTTCATTCATAACAAAACAATCAAGGAATAATAACAGAAAAATCATTCAAGAAATAACAAAACATGGTATAGTGGGATTGTTCCTCTTTTATAGGTCTTTAAAAATGTTCGCGATAGCAGATATCTATCTCTTATTGATACCACCCCACGCGTTGCTGAATAAAGATCAAAAAACAGACATAAGTAGGTACCTACATACAGATGATTTTTGTGAAGTGGGTCACTACATCTTGCCTACTGTTTTCGGATTTTTCTCATTATCTAATTGTGCTATAAGACCATGCTTCTTCCCAAATTTCATGATTCTAGATCAAATAGATTTTGATCTCAAGGGCAATTTGGTGGATGATATTTGCTACATAAACGGCTTTTGACCGCATTGACTTAGAATATTCAAGGCGTTAAAAACCTAAGTATTTGGTATAAATTTCAACGTGATGCCGCTACGTGTTCCTGAGAAGTAGGTCTTGACAGACAGACGGATAGATAACGAAGTGATCCTATAAAGGTTCCGATTTTTCCTTTTGAGGTACGGAACCCAACGCAGGCGACTCAGGCGCCGGAGGTCGCTTGACGACCTCCGTCCTCCATGAGCGCAGGCCTGGGGGTGGCAGGTGAGGCCGCCTGTCACCCAAGCATAAGCAGGCTGGGACGGTGGGGCAACTAGCGCCCCTCCCCCAAAACACCGGGACACCGTGATTCCCAAACCCGGGAGGGCCATCTCGAAACCGGAGATGGCCCAGGGTCAGTCGGGGTGCGAGGGATATGCTCTATGCGCAACCTTACTGTAGCGGATGGGGGCTACAGTAGTAGTTGCTAGATGATGATGATGATGAGTGTAAAGCGTAGTGATAAATTACGGAATATAATATAAGGAAACGACCGCTCTGCTTGAGTATGTTTATTACACTGATTTGTGTTGACATAGTTATAATACAAAATCATGCCGTCAGCGACTAACTATAATGAATAAAATTACGTATATAAGAAATAGTTAAATAATGTACGTTTGTCCGTACACTTACACCCCGGCGTCTTAAGACCCGAGACGGCGTGCGGTTTTAGACGGTTCAAGCCCGACATGACGCTCGACGCTGGCCGGCGAGGGGTATCCGAAGAGATTTCCGCACGAAAAAAAAAAAGGTACGGAACCCAGAAAATGAAAAAATAATCAGATGGTGGGCTATTGTCTCTGTCTATCTCGAAGTTTAATTGGTAAGTATGCACTTACTTCATTATTGAATAAAAGAGAATCATAAAGCTTTATTGAACTAAAAAGGCATTGGCGAATAATTGAAATTAAAACTGCAATTAAAATACATAATGAAATATACCTAATATTCATTAATATAGATATACCTTCCAGTTAACAGAAACGTAGTTTACACCAAGATCAATTATTACTAATATAAATAAAATTATTGGTGATAATCACTCTTAGGTTTACACAGTGAAGAGCTTTTTTTTGTTCTGATGATCTTGCCGGTGTGCGAACGCGTGTACCAACTAATTCATGCTTATTTCTAGTATTTATCGAATATAATTATGTCACTGTATTTCTGTAACTATAAATGAATTTTGAATGTAGACATAATCAGATCCGCTGGATGTTAGTCTTCACAAATTACAATGTGTCGATATCAGTCGGCCCCTAGGTAGACTCCGATGTAGAGTGGAATTCTGTTCTTTGATGCCGACTGCCAAGCAGTAGGTAAGCTGGCCCCAGGTTAGTCACCGCGAAAACTGACTGGTGGCCACGATGTGGCGGCAAGGAGAGCATTTCTGCAAAAATCATCAAGAATTTCCATTCGCATTAATTTTAGCTAAACACTTCTTAACTAGGGTTTCCTCAAAGCTGATGAAATGATTATTTATTTCATATAGGGGATCCTGTTGAACTTGGGACACTTTTGTACATTTGGAAAATAAATGGTGAGAATAAGACTAGGCATAGATAGAAAGATCAGTTATTCAACTACATAATTAATGTATAAAATCTGTAGATTTTATTCATTAACTGAGTACAAAAGCCATTTGAAAAAAAGGGAAAACTGTCTAGGTACAACTGAACAGACCTGATGGTCCATGGACCGTACCAGTTTAAAAAAAAAATAATAGTTTAGTTTTTAATTCTACTAATCTACGAATATGTTTTTAATTCAATTACCCCAATGTGATGTACCTACCTTAGCCAATGTTCAAGTGCGTAGATAATTGGGAGAGCTAAAGTACCTACAACAAAGGAACCGTTTCTTTAAACCGCTTCGCTTTTATATAAACAACTTCAAGTTGAGGTAAGTTGATGTTCTAAATCAATGCTATATGTTACATACATATATGAGATTAAATTGAGAATAAAAGATTTGTTATAAATGTTTATCACGTTAAATAAATAAGCAATAAGTACAGTCTAAAAACGTACTTTTGGAGCAAGAAATCATGAATTCCCTTTTTATTTAAACTCATGAGGCGAAGGTGAATTTCAACTAACTTCACGTTGATCAAAGTTGCTAAAAGATACTACGACAATATTATATTAATGCGCGGAAGTTTTTTTAAATTAGGTAAAAAAAAAAAAAAAAAAAAAAAAAAATCCCACCAGGCGAGGCCGCGGTGGCGGCCAAAGTCCGCCGGCAACCCTGGGGTTATCCTTTCGAGGGCTTACCCGGGGTGCCCGGCAACGGACACTTGGGGAGGACACCGTGCGGTTTTAGTCGAGACACGACATAACCACCCCCGCTGGCCGGCGGGGGGGTATCCGAAGGGATTTCCGCACGTTAAAAAAAAAAAAAAAAGAAAAACCAGTTAAACCGAGTGTATGTGCATGTTTATTTTGAGGTTGTACAAACCCTAAAGCAGTGTATCGTTTGTACAACTAGTTGAACTGTATAGTTGTACTTCAGTACCAGGGGGCAAGTTTGGTGCACCCTGGGCAACGTGGGCGATAACGCATCATTGATTGCTCCTCTGGAGTAGCTGGCGTCAACGTCAACGGCCAAGAGTCTGACCAACTGGCCCTTTTCAGGGCCAGCTGACCCCATTGCACGAGGGGGTCGGGGCATGGCGGGCCTGCATAGCCCGCGGGGGTGGGAGCCGCTCCAGGTACCCCTCTGCTGTTATCAGAGGGGACACTGCGAATGGCCCAGGGTCAGTCGGGGTGCGAGGGATATGCTCTATGGGCAACCTTACACCCCGGCGTCTGTAGACCCGAGACGGCGTGCGGTTTTAGTCGGTTCAAGCCCGACATAACCGCCCCCGCTGGCACGCGGGGGGGTATCCGAAGGGATTTCCGCACGATAAAAAAAAAAAAAAAAAGTACGTACAACATTGTCCAACAAAAAAAAAGAGTAAGTTCATCATGGTTTACCTTTTGTCAAACGACATATAGTGTTGTAATGTCTGCACTAGGGTATGCCACGGTAGATTCCGACGAAAAGCGGGACTCTGTCGGCGCCCAGCAGCAAATACAGGTAAGGATGATCAGCGCGGAACTCGTGATAATTTTTTCCTGACTTTTTCTTGATCAACATCCCTGTGCAACATAATATGCTATAATATGCAATATGTCGTCAAGCTCGTTCAAGAATAATCTATCGTTACTTACGGCCGGTTTCAATAATCCATCTATCCTTTACCAGCAGTTAAAATAGCTACCATTATTATCTATCGGGGATTTTTTGTTTCATTAAACAAAGATATAATAAGCAGAAAATGACTTAGATAATATTGAAACCGCAGTTACAGATAGATTAATGTTGACATGTTGCATTGTACATACTAATTTCATCATTTTTTTTTCGTCAAGCGTGTGTTGGGTTATTGTTGTGTGACTATAGATAAATTAAAATTATCCATAGTCACACTAGTGTGGCCACGGATAAATAAAATGAACCATAGTCACACCAGTGTGGTAGTAAGGTGTGACTACGGATCGGTCTTGAACATCCCACTTACGAATGGCTGCGGCAGCTTCAGCCCCTTCTTCATTAACCTCAATAATTGCTTTCTGTACAGCATCAGAGACGTGCAAAGATTGCTCGCAGTTCAATAACTTGGTAATACCTGAGTTATCTTTGTCAAAAATGGCCTTGATGCCAAGCTATAAAAAAGTTAGTTAATTAAGTATTTATGACGGATCTAACGCAGCAGAACTACATACAGCACTACTATGTACAGAAACAACATACCTTTGATAATAGTTTCTTCAAATCAATTGTGCTCTCAATTTTAAACTTAGGAATAGTAACTTTTGTTACTCTTTTGGACATTGTTCTAACATCAGCCAGTAGATCGTGACCAGCAGCTAATTTCGTCATGACGGAATTCAGTCCTTCGACTTGACTAGGTAACACTATGAGCATGCTCGATTCTTCGCCAATATACGGAAGTTCCAATAGCTATTACAATATAATGCCTTTAATGTGTATTTATTAATTAATCAAAAGGTAGAAATTTGTATGAAACCAAGAATTAGATAATCTTTGAACAATACAGAAAGTAGCTTAACTGATCTTTAAAATTAAACCTGAGCTTGAAGTATGTCACTGTAGCCGAAATTGTAGTGAAACTCTCTGCACATCATAGGAACGTTTACACTTGATTTTTCATTTATGTAGAATGGTTGTTCCTTCGTTGCTGATGGATTAAACGTGTCTTTCCATGTTCCCTGAAATGGTGTTCTCAAATATTATAATCAAATAACAATTGATTGACTATAAAGATAAATGGTTTTTAATACAACTAGAATAGAGGCCACTGATAATAGCGTTACATACATTGGCATTTGCCAAAAAGGCATGCAGAGAAATAACTAACCGAAATCTTGGGTCCTGCCTGCTCGGCAGAACACTGGCTGAAAGTAGTAACGCAACTAGAGGAAGAAGAGAGGCATTGCCACTTCCGTTGCACAGCATACACTACCCTGCAGCGAAGGAAGTGGAGAGAAGCCCAATTGGCCTACCTACCATGATGTGCTAGAAACGTTCGTGTTCCGGACAAGAAAGACGGATAGAGGTAGGTAGGTATACCTACACCAAATATAGCTCCATCCCTCTTTTTCGCCCAGAACACGAACACTTACAACATGTCATAGTAGAGTTGGAGCACCCCATTCGCCTGTGTCACTCTTTCTCCTACGTCGCGATTGGGGTTTGCATTTTGTATTTTATAGATGCCAAGTGCCAACAAATGGTTTACTACCTTGAAGTAGATTGCATTGACAAGTATAACGCAAGTCGAACTGTCAACGTTATCCGCAGACAGCATTTTCTTGATTTTATTATCGGTTTTGCTTTCAACCTGCAAAATTAATAAAATTGCAAAGCAAGCGTATCAGACAAGTGATATATGTTAGGAAAGGAGAGGGCTGCGTTATAATATTACCCATCGATTTATGGTTTCAGCAGCAGATGCGCTATCACCAAAGTCAACTTTCTCGATAGCAGCATCAAATATTTTGACCGCATCTTCCTTGAGTTGAGATTGGAGGTCGTAGTCGCCATCTTGAATATAAACCTTATTGGCAACATTCAATCTCACTCCCTTGATATCCCTCAGTTTGGAGGACACCGCAGAAAACGAAGAACGAATCTGAAATAGTCAAAAATGAAATGAATGAGTTTTACAACATGAAACAGTATAATTTGCCAGTTTTTAGTCAGTAAGTAGATAGAGAATATCAAAGATTACACAAAAGTTATTATTAAAGCATGTACAGCTGCCACGTTTGATTTTGAGAATCATATTGTGATATCCTTCTTGCTCGAGGAGCTTTTAAAAGATTAATGAAAATTCTAACGATGAAAATAAATTTGTACAAATTGCTTACTCTATAGTTACTGCACTCGGCGATAAGGCCCATCATGGAGGATTGGCTAGAGAGGGGAGCTTCGGGGACCACCTGCATCGGATCAGTAAGGAGCCAACGCCTGAGTGTCATCACTGCGACGCGAGCGAGGACTCAGGGCTGCACACGCTGGCGGACTTCCCGGCGTGGGAGGCGCCGAGGCGTGACCTCGTGGCAACCATCGGGGTGGGAGTCCTCTCGCTCGGCAGCATGATTGCGGCAATGGTGCGCAGCGCGAGCGCGTGGGCCGCCGCCACCTCCTTCTGCGAGCTGTAATGCTCGCGAAGGAGATGGCGAAGCGCGCCCGGGAGAGATATAGAACAGGTCCGCCGAGCCCGCAGCATGCTCGCCGCGCGTCGCAGGCGACTCAGGCGCCGGAGGTCGCTTAACGACCTCCGTCCTCCATGAGCGCAGGCCTGGGGGTGGCAGGTGAGGCCGCCTGTCACCCCAGCAGAAGCAGGCTGGGACGGTGGGGCGACTATCGCCCCTCCCCCAAACCGGGGCAAGACGGGGACACCGTGGTTCCCAAACCCGAGGGGGCCATCTCGAAACCGGAGATGGCCCAGGGTCAGTCGGCGTGCGAGAGATATGCTTTATGGGCAACCTTACACCCCGGCGTCTGAAGACCCGAGACGGCGTGCGGTTTTAGTCGGTTCAAGCCCGACATAACCGCCCCCGCTGGGGCCGGGGGGGTATCCGAAGGGATTTCCGCACGAAAAATTTACTGTCGTAGCTAACGTGGCTCTGGTAAAATTTCTTAGGAAAGTGACATTCGCGTCTCCACTATTTAGTAATTTTATTAAAATTTATTAATATTTTATTGGAGATTGGTCAAACTGCGGTTATTCTTACGATTGCAGAAGCCATTAATTTAAAGGCTTTATGTAAATAAAACTTATTATACATAGAAACACCCAGACCAATACACATATTTGCAGTGAGCGGGAATCGAACCCGCGACATAGCATTCGAACGTCTATCACACCACAGAGGTCGTATTATTTGGCAGATTATATTTTGTCAGTAGACTCACTTTTTGATAAATTATGCTCACCGAATCATCATCCGCAAGGCCGAGTGAAGTCAGAATCTCTGAATGGGCTGGATCAGTAGTGGCTAAAGTCAAGAGAGCCAGTAAGTACTCGGCGGATAGTGGTGATGATACCACACTTTTGTCGTTCTCCAATGCCTATAAATATAGATTATTTCTACAAGTAAACAAGCTGACACGCTATATACAAGTTCCGTGAATCCTCTCTATTAGGTAATAGGTACCATAAATGAGGGGTGCGACTGGTTGGATCACCTCCAAGTTTGGTGCACCCTGGGCAACGTGGGCGATGACGCATCATTGATTGCTCCCTGGAGTAGCTGCCGTCAACGTCAACGGCCAAGAGTCTGACCAACAGGCCCTTTTCAGGGCCAGCTGACCCCATTGCACAAGGGGGTCGGGGTATGGCGGGCCTACACGGCCCGCGGGGGGGCGTGGTCGCTCCAGGTACTCTTCTGCTGTTATCAGGGGGGACACTGCGAATGGCCCAGGGTCAGTCGGAGTGCGAGGGATATGCTCTATGGGTAACCTTACACCCCGGCATCTGTAGACCCAAGACGGCGTGCGGTTTAAGTCGCTTCAAGCCCGACATAACCGCCCCGCTGGCCGGCGTATCCGAAGGGATTTCCGCACAAAAGAAAAAAAAAAGGTACCATAAATCACATATTTTGCTTCTTCAATTCTCGGTGAATTAAAAATGTGTACTGACTTCCGGTACCATTACTTTTGTGCGCTATTAGGTTTTAACAGCATTTGAATCCATGTTTGGTGGCTTTAATGTGGTGTGACGAATAACGACGATTCAAATGAAAATACTACATAGGTAGCACTGTACTCCGCGTCCCCGCCAGATAGTTAATAGTTTTGTTTTGTCTAGGTTAGGATGTGCCAATGTAGATACAGTAATATTACTCACTACCAAAATGTTCTTCTGAAAATAATTTTAAATAACCTTGACTTCATAGCTCTTCCCTACTACTACTAAATTAGTATTGCCATGTATACTTGCTAATTCAGATCCGTACCTATTATCAAATTGTAAGGATAAATACATACCTATATATTTTTACAGCGTTAAATTAAATTTGTTAATAATGGAGATAGTTCCAGGGTATAATATGAATACCAATGGGTGTTTTTGGGGCTCCATTTGCCCTGAAGTCCAAATCAACTTCACCTGCAAACTAGTAAGTAGGCCTGCTGATGAAGGATGACGCGTTTCTCATGGGGTTGGAAGTCAGACGGCAGTCGCACCCATCAAAACCGTATGCGCGGTCCATGAGGAAAAAGAGAGGTATGAGCTCTGGCTCCGAGATGAAAGCCTCGGATCCAACCAGGAAAAATTTTAAGGTGATGGATCAGTTCCGCAAGGTACCTATAATTTTATTTCTTCAATTTTTAATAGGTTCAATAATTCAATCTTTAATAGATTTTTAAAATTTATTTTACTGAAATACAAAAACCAACTGTAAGTCTTTATGTGCTGTAAAATCATACAAAAAATCATTTTTCTAGACGTGGGTAACACCAGCGTCAAAAGTTGATGATCATATCCAGATGTCAAAAATAGGTGATGCTACAGCGCGCCCCACACAGCATGAAATAATCCATAGAAATATTTCTGGAATTATTACAAATGATTATTACATTAAATGTTTCATTAATATAACATCAATACTGTTGGAACGTGTATATGCCCCTCTAAATGTACTGTTGGCAACATTGACATGTCTGTCACTTCGATTGACTTTCCTCTCTCTGTGGTTTGCTCTCGCCGCACGAACCATTGTATTATTTGTAAGTTATAATAATCGTAATGCATCCTTTATTTAGACAACTGTAAACGCCCTATTTTGGTAAATATACAGCAGAGTGTTTATGTGACATTTCATGGTTTTATTTTGCCGACCGACATCGTGTGCCCTAACCTCACCACTGCGTACTAATATCTGCGGTGGAAGGCATCCTCTGGAAGCAACTTCTACAGGTAATTGGCCCAGATTGGCGCTAGATAACTATTATGCCAGCCGAACAGAATCGTGAGGGAGGTGTTGTCGGCGGTTTGCAGATGTTTCAACTCGAAAAACTCGAAGGCGTGTCGAATTATTTGCAATGGAAATTTTGCATGAAAAACTTGTTGACGCTAGAGGGACTTTGGGCGTGTGTCATCACCAGCCCTGCAGATGGTGCAGACACAAGTAAGGATGAACGAGCATTTGCACGGATATGCCTGTCTATTAAACCATGCTGCTACCAATATGTACACAATATCACAACGGCTAAAGAAGCTTGGGATAAGCTTGCAACTGTTTTTGAAGACAAGGGCTTCTATCGTCGTGTTCTTCTGCTTCGTAAGTTGCATAGCACTACCTTCAACCAGTTTTCAACCATGTCAGATTACATCGAGTCCATTATGACTGTCTCACAACAGTTAGTTGATATCGGACGGAAAGTTGAGGACAAAGAAATTGCTGAACTGTTGCTTAGTGGATTACCCGAGGAATATGATAATGTTGTATCTACTCTGGAGACAGCAAACATTACTTCAACGCTCACAAGCGAGCTCGTGCGTACTAGATTACTATAGGAGGAGTTCCGAAGGAATTCTAATAAGACTGAAAATCTCAACCAGGCTTTCGTTTCTAAAGAAAGAAAACAAGTCATATGTCATCACTGCAAGAAACCTGGTCATATCAAGTCAAAATGTTATAAATTGAAGAGGGAGAAGAAGAAGCAGGACGCCACCACGTTCTCCGCTTCAGCCTATCTTGCAGCACAAGAATTCCAGTTCATAGTAGACTCCGGTTGTACGGCACATATGTGTAATGATAAGAGAATGTTTGTCAAATTGAAAGAATGCTCAAATAAGAGCAGTGTAACAGTTGCAAATAGTCAAAAACTAGATTGCCTAGGATATGGTGACATAAGTTTAGAAACAAATAACAATTCGGTAAGAGTAATTAAAAATGTACTATATGTTCCTCAGTTATCCTGTAATCTTTTGTCTGTAAGTTGTTTGGTTGAAAAAGGTTTCGTTGTGTGCTTTAGTAGGGATGGATGCAAGATTTATGATTCAGACTGTAGAATTTCTGGCAAACCAACATGTGAGGCTTCTATGTACAAAGGTATGTATAGGTTATGTGCAAAGTGTACGTCTGTGAAGTCTTTGCCATTTGAGGACTCTTTGCTTCTGTGTGATAGACAGAAGACACCGAGTGCTCTGGTTGCTGCCTCATCTGTGCCACTAGATATTTGGCACAAAAGGTTAGGTCACCTGAATTTCAGAAGTATGTGTGCTCTTAGGGGTGGTGGTGCTTATGGTGTTCTGTTTCAGGCCGATAATACAGCTCTTGGTGAGTGTGTTCCCTGCCTGGAAGGAAAGATGCCAGCGAAGCCGTATCCAGTCGGCCAGGCGTCACGCGCTTCACGACCATTGGAGCTCATACATTCTGATGTGTGCGGACCTATGCAGGAGTGCAGCTTTGCAGGGGCAAAGTACTTTGTTACGTTTACTGATGACTACACCAGAAGGACCTTTGGGTATTTGATTAGAAGCAAGTCTGAGGTAATGTCTAAATTTATTATTTTTAAAAATTTAGTTGAAAAGCAATTGGGTATGCCTATAAAGAAGTTTCGGTCTGATAATGGCGGTGAATACTGTAGTGCGAAGTTCTCTGCATATTTAGAGAGGGAGGGGATAATTCATCAAACCAGTGTAGCATACTGTCCACAGCAAAATGGTGTTTCAGAGCGGTTAAATAGGACTATTATTGAGAAAGCTAGGTGCATGATGCGGGGTGCAGGACTCTGTGAGCGGTATTGGGGAGAGGCTATCATGGCTGCTATATACCTAAAGAATAGGTGCCCTTCATCAGCTCTTTCAGGTCAAACCCCGGAGACATTGTGGACTGGGTCCCGGCCAGACCTCAGTCACCTTCGTGTCTATGGATGCATTGCCTATGCTTTGGTACCAGAACAAAAACGTCGAAAACTTGATGCTAAAAGTAAACCGTATGTGTTTGTGGGGTATAGTGAGACGACTAAGGGCTATAGGTTGATGGATCCCCTGAATCCCTGTAAAGTGCTTATTGCTAGAAATGTGGCATTTCTGGAGAATCGATTTTATTCTAAAGAGAGAGAAACCAACTGTGATAATAGTTTTAATAATGAATTTATTTCTTATAATTTTGATAATAATGACTATATGAATAATTTAAATGAAAGTAAAATTAATTCTAATGGTGAAATAAATTCTAATAATGAAATAATTTTAAATGAAACTGACATTTTACTGAATTCTAGTCCTAGTAGTAGTTTACTGAATTCTAGTAATGATTTGAGTCACAATGAGAATCAAGATGGAAATAACTCTTCTATTTTTACAGATGCGACTGATGAGTTGGGCGACGACGGCAAGGGTGAGCTCGAGGCGACCTCTGCTACTCCGCCAACGGTTGACGCGCACCATGAGTGTGTAACGTCACCGTGTGACGACGTGTCAGCTGGAGGGGAAGGTATTTCCGTGCCGCCTGTCACTGCTCCCCAGCGGCCAGTTCGTGCTACTCGCTCAAAGTTGCCATCGAGGTATAGTGATTATGATCTAGATTATTCAATGTTGGTGGATGCGACATCCCCATTTGAAGAACCTCAAACATATGAGGAAGCTACCACATGCTCTGAGAGTCATGAATGGCAGGCTGCTATGCAGGAAGAATTCGATTCTCTCCTAACAAATAAAGTTTGGCGATTGGTGGATCGTCCAAAGGATAAACATATTATAAAATGTAAGTGGGTCTATAAAAAGAAACATGATTCATCTGGTCATTTCGATAGATTTAAGGCTAGGTTGGTTGCCAGAGGTTTTACACAAACAAAAGGTGTAAATTACAACGAAACTTTTTCGCCAGTGGTTAGGCATTCCACTTTGCGAATTTTGTTTACCCTAGCTAATGAATTGAATTTAAATATAGATCACATTGATGTTAATACAGCATTTTTAAATGGAGACTTAGAGGAAACAATATTAATGGAGCAGCCTCCAGGTTTTTGTAACGATAAGAACAAGGTTTGTTTATTGTTGAAAGGAATTTATGGCCTTAAACAGGCCAGTAGAATATGGAACCATAGAGTCCATACTTTATTGTCAGAAAATTCTTATATTCAGAGCAAATGTGAGCCCTGCGTCTATATAAAGAAAAATAAAGATAATATAGTAGTGGTAGCACTCTATGTTGATGACTTTTATGTATTCTTTTCTAATAATAATGAATTATTGCCTTTGTTAGAACGTAATTTTAGTGTTAAGAATTTAGGTGAACTAAAAAGTTGTTTGGGCATGAGAGTTACTCGTGATAATGCAAAGGGAATTTTAAAATTAGATCAAGCAGAGTATATTAGAAAGTTACTTATCCGTTTTGGCATGGAGAATTGTAAACCAGTCTTAACTCCCATGCCAGTAAATTGTAAATTAGTAAAATCTGAATCGGGTTCATTGTGTGATGAAAAATATCACTACAGGCAATTGTTAGGATGTCTTATGTATCTATCAGTATGTACAAGGCCTGACATTACATTCGCCTGTAGTCAGCTTAGTCAGTTTAATAACAGTTTTGAAATGAGCCATTGGCAGGCAGCTAAAAGAATATTGCGTTATTTGGCAGGAACAATTGACTATTCTTTATGTTTTTATAAAGGTGGTAAATTGGATTTATTTGCATTTACTGACGCAGATTGGGCCAATGATCCCATTGATAGAAAATCATATACGGGGTTTGTTATTAAACTTGGGCATAATACCATAAACTGGGAATCTCGCAAGCAAAGGTGTGTTGCTTTATCTAGCACTGAATCCGAATATATAGCGATAAGTGACGTATGTAAAGATGTATGCTTTATAAGAAATTTCGTGTCTGAAATTTTATGTAAGGATTTGCATGTGATAGTATTCAATGATAATCAGAGCGCTCATAAGTTATTACAAGTTAGGGAGTACTGTCACAGGCGAACCAAACACATAGATATAAGGTATCACTATGTCAAAGAATTAGTACATAATAAGATTGTGACCATTAAATATTTAAGTACAGATAAAATGATAGCAGATGTACTTACAAAACCACTGGGTAGCTCTAAGCATGTTGAATTTACAAAGAGTATGAATGTAAAGATGTTGAATCTTTAACTATTTCTGTTTTTGTTTAAATAAGTACATTATTGAAGAGTCAATGCAAATTGTTTTTATTTATGTACATGTAGAGTCAACATAGAAACAATGTGATGTTATATAATGTAGAGTCAATGTAAAGTCAATGTAGAGTTAATTTATACTTGGAATAAGAGATTATATACATTGTAAGGAGCATATAAGGGGAAGTGTTGGAACGTGTATATGCCCCTCTAAATGTACTGTTGGCAACATTGACATGTCTGTCACTTCGATTGACTTTCCTCTCTCTGTGGTTTGCTCTCGCCGCACGAACCATTGTATTATTTGTAAGTTATAATAATCGTAATGCATCCTTTATTTAGACAACTGTAAACGCCCTTATATTTTGGTAAATATACAGCAGAGTGTTTATGTGACATTTCATGGTTTTATTTTGCCGACCGACATCGTGTGCCCTAACCTCACCACTGCGTACTAATATCTGCGGTGGAAGGCATCCTCTGGAAGCAACTTCTACAAATACAACATGAAATGTTTTAAAAAAAAAATCTGCAAATGTACAAGAAATATTGAAGAAATATTTGCTTGATATTTCAAGTTATATTGCACGTTATAATACGTTAATATTTCATGAAATATTCCATACAATATTTAGCAAACATTACGAAAATATTTATAAAAAATATTAACATAAAAATTATTGAAATTATGCAGCAATATTACTGAGATATTTATACGAATATTTTTTAGAAATATTTTCCAAACATTTTGTTGGCTAATTACTTGATACGTTTCAGCAATATTTTAGAATTATTTCCTCAAATATTGAAAATATAATTTCAGAATCCATAATGAAATATAAATACAATATTACGCAAACGAAACGTGAAATGATTCACTCTGATATTTGCGCAATGTATTGCCCAATCATTACTGGAAATATTTATGAAATATTTCCGCTTCGTTTCAAGAACTATTAAGTACTAGCGGCCCGGTACGTGCTTCGCTACGTCAAAATGATCCGCCATGTATTGAATTCAAGGGCTTACCCGGGGTGCCCGGCAACGGACACTTGGGGAGGATCAATCAAAGTCAAAGTCAAAGTCTTTATTTTTCAAAATAGTGCAACGTAATTACATCTTTTTGACGTCAAAATCTGCTTAAAACTAAGTTTACCACCGCTTCCTAGGTCCTAGTGGAGAAGAAACGGCGCAACAAACTCCACTGCGGCATTTTCGAGACTTCATAATAATAGTGATTTCTTAAGACTAAATATGGACGAATGTACATTTTTGTCTCGTGTCAAGATAAATAAAGGTACATAAATAAAAAAAAAAACAAAACTTAAAATAAAAATTTAACCTAAGTTAAACGTTAAAATAATTTAGAAAAGTTAAAATATGGTAAAAAAAGGTTGCCTACTACAATATTAAGCTGTAGTTGTAGCATTAAGAGGGGCCTGCACCATGCTCAAGCCAGACATTTTTGTCTTTAAGGTAATCATCTGTCCTATAGTATACTTTTTTACTTAAGGTGGTCTTAACAAAGGTTTTAAATTTATTGTCAGGCATACCAAGGACCGATTCAGGTAATTTATTATAAAAGCGTATACCTTCCCGCCTAAAAGAATCACTAACTTTGCTGAGCCGATAACATGGAAGGATCAGTTTATTTTTATTGCGCAGATTTCTGTCTGTAATGTCACTTACTTTTGTAAAATTGGATATATTTT
Organism: Cybosia mesomella; assembly: GCA_946251805.1. Lineage (NCBI taxonomy): Eukaryota > Metazoa > Arthropoda > Insecta > Lepidoptera > Erebidae > Cybosia > Cybosia mesomella. Next base: position 16,871,310 of record OX276390.1, on the reverse strand, counting down.
TCCTGACATACGGATACCTTCGGATACCCCCCACCGGCCAGCGGGGGTGGTTTTGTCGTGTATCGACAAAAACCGTACGGTGTGCGCACGAAAAAAAAAATTCTGAGAGATTTTCTTAATATTTTTTTTCGTAAGAACCTTGTACAGAGTATTAGAAAACTACAAAAAAAAATCAGCCATATCGATCAAGCCGTTTTCATGCTATGTCGTGACAACGAAAAACGGGTTTCATTTTTATATATATAGATTAGTTCCTGAATCCAAATTGAAATATTTGGGCAATATTACGCAAAAGAAACGTAAAATGATTCACTGCGATATTTGAGCAATGTATTGCCCAATCATTACTAGAAATATGTATGAAATATTTCGGGTTCGTTTCAAGAACTATTAAGTATTAGTACCTGAATCTAAATAGAAATATTGGTGCAATATTACGCGAACGAAACCTGCAATGATTCACTGCGATATTTGCGCAATGTATTGCCCAATCATTACTGGAAAAATTTATGAAATATTTCTGCTTCGTTTCAAGAACTATTAAGTATTAGTTCCTGAATCTAAATTGAAATATTTGAGCAATATTACGCCAATGAAACCTGTAATGGTTCACTGCGATATTTGCGCAATGTGTTGCCCAATTATTTCTTGAAATATGTCCGAAATAATTCAACAACGTTTCATGTATTATTAAGTATTAGTTCCTGAATCTAAATTGAAAAATTGGAGCAATATTACGCGAACGTAACCTGCAATCATTCACTGCGATATTTGCGCAATGTATTCCTCAATCATTACTAGAAATATGTATGAAATATTTCGGCTTCGTTTCAAGAACTATTAAGTATTAGTTCCTGAATCTAAATAGAAATATTGGTGCAATATTACGCGAACGAAACCTGCAATGATTCACCGCGATATTTGCGCAATGTATTCCTCAATCATTACTAGAAATATTTATGAAATATTTCGGCTTCGTTTCAAGAACTATTAAGTATTAGTTCCTGAATCTAAATTGAAATATTGGTGCAATATTACGCGATCGAAACCTGCAATGATTCACTGCAATATTAGCGCAATGTATTGCCCAATCATTACTAGAAATATGTATGTGAATATGTCGGTTTCGTTTCAAGAACTATTAAGTATTAGTACCTGAATCTAAATTGCAATATTGGAGCAATATTACGGGAACGAAACCTGCAATCATTCACTGCGATATTTGCACAATGTGTTGCCCAATTATTTCCTGAAATATGTCCGGAATAATTCAGCAACGGTTCATGTATTATTACTGTTACTTCCTGAATCTCACTTGAAATATTCGAGCAATATCACGTGAACGAAACCTGCCATGGTTCACTGCGATATTTGCGCAATGTATTGCCCAATCATTACTAGAAATATTTATGAACTATTTTTGATTCGTTTCAAGAACTATTAAGTATTAGTACCTGAATCTAAATTGCAATATTGGAGCAATATTACGAAAACGAAACCTGCAATGATTAACTGAGATATTTGTGCAATGACAACATTGTATACTGCTCTTTATAGTTAATTATATCTAAAAATATTAAACAAAAATTATAACCATGAAAACATTTTCTTTGATATCTAATTTTAATTTCCGCGCTATTTGTAAAAGGTTATGTATATGATGATCGCCGAGTTCGTGAAACGAATGTATAGGCCGTTGTGTTGGCATCTCTTCTTTCCCGTTGTGTTGGCACCTCTTCTTTCTGATTGTCTTCTATTTGTAGTAGTCGACGGACGCATGGGATTATGGGAATCGGCCATATTGCATCATGCTACACACATGACAGATAACGGTCCTCGAATATTTTTCATCGGCTGTGATAAAATAGTTTCTTCGCAATCTATTTGCATTGCTGCGAAATATAGTTGAAGGTAAGCTCAAATTATTCTTTAACAATGTATTTTTACATTTAGATTTTACATAAATGTTTAAAACGTATAAAGCTACAGTTGCAGCACCACGTGCATAACCACACATTATCATTCTTTTTATTTTCAATGCGTGTATATAGTGCGTATTAAACATTTTTATATTTACAGGAACGGTTAATAAATTAATGCATATTTTGAGATATCTTCCGTAATTGTGTATTGTGATTTTGTTCCAGTATGTGCCTTAACTAATTGGTCTGTATATATATATATATATATATTATGTAGATATATATATATATATACGCATAAGTGGATCATATATTTGCAATATTGGCTGTAGCCAAGTGGACTATATACGCATATATACTGGATATCAGATATATCATTCATTTTCAAAAAATCAAAATATCATGTCGAAATCGATAAATTGAAATTGTTTGCTGCAACAAAATATTTTAGAGTGTGAGTATAATTTTTATTTAATTTTTAATTTTATTTTTCTAGTAATGATTGGGCAATACATTGCGCAAATATCCCAGTGAACCATTGATGGTTTCGTTCACGTGATATTGAACCGTTGCTGAATTATTCCGGACATATTTCAAGAAATAATTGGGCAACTCTTCGTGCAAACATCGCAGTGAATGATTGCAGGTTTCGTTCCCGTAATATTGCTCCAATATTGCAATTTAGATTCAGGTACTAATATTTAATAGTTCTTGAAACGAACCTGAAATATTTCATAAATATTTCTAGTAATGATTGGGCAATACATTGCGCTAATATCGCAGTGAATCATTGCAGGTTTCGTTCGCATAATATTGCACTAATATTTCAATTTAGATTCAGGAACTAATACTTAATAGTTCTTGAAACGAACCCGAAATATTTCATAAATATTTCTAGTAATGATTGGGCAATACATTGCGCAAATATCGCAGTGAACCATTGCTGGTTTCGTTCGCGTAATATTGCACCAATATTTCAATTTAGATTCACGTACTAATACTTAATAGTTCTTGAAACGAACCGGAAATATTTCATACATATGTCTAGTAATGATTGGGCAATACATTGCGCAAATATAGCATTGTATCATTTCACGTTTCGTTTGCGTAATATTGCCCAAATATTTCAATTTAGATTCAGGAACTAATACCTAATAGTTCTTGAAACGAAGCCGAAATATTTCATAAATATTTCTAGTAATGATTGGGCAATACATTGCGCTAATATCGCAGTGAATCATTGCAGGTTTCGTTCGCATAATATTGCACTAATATTTCAATTTAGATTCAGGAACTAATACTTAATAGTTCTTGAAACGAACCCGAAATATTTCATAAATATTTCTAGTAATGATTGGGCAATACATTGCGCAAATATCGCAGTGAACCATTGCTGGTTTCGTTCGCGTAATATTGCACCAATATTTCAATTTAGATTCACGTACTAATACTTAATAGTTCTTGAAACGAACCGGAAATATTTCATACATATGTCTAGTAATGATTGGGCAATACATTGCGCAAATATAGCATTGTATCATTTCACGTTTCGTTTGCGTAATATTGCCCAAATATTTCAATTTAGATTCAGGAACTAATACCTAATAGTTCTTGAAACGAAGCCGAAATATTTCATAAATATTTCTAGTAATGATTGAGCAATACATTGCGCAAATATCGCAGTGAATCATTGCCGGTTTCGTTCGCGTAATATTGCACCAATATTTCTATTTAGATTCAGGAACTAATACTTAATAGTTCTTGAAACGAACCCGAAATATTTCATAAATATTTCTAGTAATGATTGAGCAATACATTGCGCAAATATCGCAGTGAATCATTGCAGGTTTCGTTCGCATAATATTGCACCAATATTTCTATTTAGATTCAGGAACTAATACATAATAGTTCTTGAAACGAAGCCGAAATATTTCATACATATTTCTAGTAATGATTGGAAAAATATCGCAGTGAATGATTGCAGGTTACGTTCGCGTAATATTGCTCCAATTCGGCTCTTGTGGTATAAAATACAGTTCGAAATTGATGTGTAAAGCTATTGTTACTTATGCCCGTTCTGCACCCATATGCAACATGAGGCAAATGTAGATTTTTCCCTTTGGTGCTTATATTGCCCTTACGACAATATTTTTCCCTCGGGTGCTTACTGCCTTCGCTTCGCTCGAGCAGTAAACGCACCCTCTAGAAAAATATTCTCGTTCGGGCAGTAAACTCACTCGCGGGAAAAATCTTCTACTTTTGCTTCTTGTTGCATAATGTACTATTAGGTGAAACGGGCATTTTGAATGCTTTGTTTATGGTTTTGGTATTTGGTGCTTGTTGGTTTAGCACTACGCATTCAAAATACACGTTTCGCATGTGTATATGTATGTATTATAACTATATAAAGTTTCGCTCGCACTAATTGAAATATATCAATATAATATTGATCTTTTTTCGTTCACTTATATATTAAATTACCATATTTAAATTTTAAAAATTCAAATTATTTACATTTATTTTAGTAAATTTTCCTATTAAGATTAAAAATATAAATTTTAATAATTTTATACATACAACAATTAATGCTAATCTTCCTTATACGTTCTTGCTTATTATGTTTCTGTCCGAACTCATCTAAACGAAAATTGGGCACACCAATGCTCCCTCCGCCTGTACCTATTTCTTCAGAAGATGACGAATAACTTTAAATTTATCCATAAATACACATTCAAATAGTTTACTTTTTTTACACGTTCTTTAAAACGCTGTGATAACTTGATAGTTTGTTTATCGTTGTAAGATCAAAGCCTAAGTTGTGGTTTAAGTTTAGAAAAGTAAATCTAAAGAAATTTTATACCAAAAATGTTGTATTTTAAGTTCTAACTTTTAGGTTTCAAAGTAACTCAAAAGAGTATTAAGTATACCAAAAATGTACACAACTATATATTATATTTTTTATAAATAAAATCGTTAAGTATATCATTGTATATGTGTATCTGTTGTTACGGTCGCCGTCCGGAAACTTCGGTTAGGAATGCAAAGCTCTTTTGCTATGCTTTTAATATGATAGTATGATAATGCAACTCCAAAGCGTCGTTGGCCCGGCTCTCAGATGTTGTGCTTCTCGCTAAGTAAGTACCCGCAGAGGCGACGTTACTAACGTTAGCACCTCTCTACTCAGCTTAGCTACTGGACTCTTATTGCACTGTTGTTGCTCTGCTGCTGCTGCTCTCCTGCTACTGCTGCTACTGTAGCTTTGGACATTGCTGTAGCTGCTATCCAGACTCTATAGAGATATATAGACTCTTTAGACTCTAGATTTATTATTTACCTATGACATTGCCGAAATTTTCTTACAAATTCATGAGTTCGTTATTCCTGTAATTTAATAGCTATTTCCATTATTTATATTTTGTTTGAAAGTTGATTTCAATATTTTACAACTCTGTATTAAATTTTATTTTTATTGGCCGCTTGATAAATTAATTCGATCTTCAACAGTAATTCCTAAATGCTATCCATTTTGATGATAAATTTCGTATTACTTAACAGCTGTCACTTTTCAAAAATGTAATAAAAGTTGCTGTTTGTTAGCTTAATGTTATCTCATTCATACACAAAAAAAAATCCTAAAATTTGGATTTGTCATTCCTAAAAAAATGCAAAAATGTTACTTAGTACTGAAATTTGAATTTCCTACAATTTCTCCAAGAAAAACGGCAATTTAATATGTAACGACCTAATATTTAGGCTATGTTACCTGAAATATTACAATGAAATATTTAATTACATTTAGGCAATATTACCTGAAATATTACAAAGAAATATTTAGTAACATTCAGGCAATATTACCTGGAATATTACAAAGAAACATTTTGAATGATTTGCACAATATTATCAGAAATATTACAAAGGAATGGTTAGTAAATATTGTTGTGACATTTCACAAACTTTTTTTTGAGCTCCATGAAAATATTATATAAATTATTTGAAAAATATTTATGGAAGATTACGAGTAATATTGATAGTAATATTTTAAAAATAATTCAGGATTATTTCAGTAAACATATCGAGCTTGGTTTTAATTTTACAACAAATCTTTCATTAATATTGCGGCAATATTATTAGTATTATTTTATCAATATTTCAACAATATTAATAAAAATCTTTTAGAAATATTTTCTTAATATAACAAGAAGTATTTGACAAATATTGCGGAAATATCGTTGGAACATCTCGCAAAGTATTGTTAACTATGCTTAATCTTGCACGAAACATTCACGCCACATTTCCAAAAAATTACACGAACTATTGGTCGGTATTTTTGATGAAATATTTCACAATTATTTCTTGATACGTTGCTAAATTTCCGCAATATTATATTCATTATTAAGTAAATATTTCATAAATATTTCAACAAGAATTCTTGTTCTCATTTAAAATATTATGAAATATTCTCCGTAATTTCTAAATTACTTTACGAAATATTACGTCTAACGGGTCGAAAATATTTCGGAAACGTTTTTTGTAATATTTCAAATTCATGTCCTAGGCGGACATAACAGTATTTCGGCAATATTTCTTTGAAATATTTCTGTATTATTCCCAATATTACGGTACTTATATCTCATTAATAATTCATGCTGTGTGGGGCCTTAAGCCGATAATGAAGTACCTACAAATTCACCTTGACGTTCAAAATTGTGCGAAAGTATGAAAGCGTTAGAGAAGTAAAGTTTCATATGAAAATCAACCTCAATCGTTGATACTAAGGTATATTTACGTTTCTTTTCCACTATTTATTTAATTTCGCTTCTGTCATTATTTCATGTCAGTTAATTTTGTGCATGTCGTAATTTATGTCTTTTGTTTGGAATAAATTTGAACGGCTGTCATTGGAGCTGATTTTCCTGTTACAAGACTGTGTAAACTAGACTACCTTTTTGAGTTTATATTTAATCCGTCAGCAACACAAAATTATGGAATTCAACTGAAGAAGTTTTAGAGTTATTTTACTTTAGTGAGATGAGCCATAGAATGAGCGCCATTGTGTTAATTTAAGATTTGTTTTAGTTATAAGCTGTTTTTCTTTCATTTTTCATATATTCGTGCGATTTTGAACGTCAAGGTTACTTCGTACCTACATTTCATAAACTTTTAAAACTTTGTCGCAATACTTACTTTTGACACCTGGATATGCTGATCAACTTTTGACGCTGACTGTATGTCGTTGAAACCGTAGATCAATAATAGGTCTATGGTTGAAACTAATGTTAACACTAATAATGCACCTTTTTTTTTTTTTTTTTTTCGTGCGGAAATCCCCTCGGATACCCCCCCGCCGGGCAGCGGGGGCGGTTATGTCGGGCTCGAACCGACTAAAACCGCACGCCGTCTTGGGTCTGCAGACGCCGGGGTGTAAGGTTGCCCATAGAGCATATCCCTCGCACCCCGACTGACCCTGGGCCATCTCCGGTTTCGAGATGGCCCCCTCGGGTTTGGGAACCACGGTGCCCCCGTCTTGCCCCGGTTTGGGGGAGGGGCGCTAGTCGCCCCACCGTCCCACTAATAATGCACCTGTATGGCCAGACTAATTAATAGTTATTGTGATCGATGCTGGAGTTTTTATTCATAAGCATTCATAACTGTGCGAAGCCTTTTTTTGTATAGGTACTGTAGCGTCCGGGGATTGGACGCCACAATATCTCGTGTTGATGAAAAGATAAACACAAGGATTAAACGACATATTAATAATAATCATAATATTTTTATTTTGTGGATCATAGGTTTTAGTTAAAAAGGTCTTATAATTTATGTTATGTGCGCTATGTCCTACCACACGTGTGGTGTACAAAATAACATGCATCAAATTTAGATATATTTCACAATCATGTTTCACAGTCGAAATATTCAATTAATATTAAGTATTAATAAAATAAAAATCAATCAACTACAAACAACTAAACGATTAGTTTCAAGTCAAGTTCAAGTATATTCCGACATTACTAATGTCGGAATATACATATCAATTTTCACATTTAAACAATTAATATAAGGAAAATCGAATAAAATAGTATTTGTCAATCAATATAATATGTCAATCAATAAAATATGTTAATCAATATTAAATGTCAACCAACATTATATAGATGTCAACTAATATTATTATCATTTATAAAATCCACAATCGAGTAATACGTCTTATTCACCAAAAATACTGATAGTTCTTTTTTAAATATATTTATATTTGGCTCAAGTCTAATGGATTTTGGCAGTTTGTTATATATTTTTGGTGCCATGGCAAAGATGCTGTTATGATGTAGTGCCGTTCTGCTGGAAACTAGTTGCAGTTTATCTGCTCGACGTGCACTACTTGAAACGGTTAATAACTTTTTATAGAAGGTTTTAAATGAGTTGCAATAAAGTTTAAATGTGTGACTTATGCACTGTAAAAATTAATAAAGTAATTGATGTAATTGAGACTACTACCGGCTAGGGCGAGCAGAGATAAATAAAAGGATTGATTACAATATAATAAGAGATTATAATCGGTAACGTTACATAAATTTATTTTAGGTATATGAGTAAATGAACCTCAGGGAATGGATTCTTAATAAATATTCTGCCGTGGCGTTGTTCGGTCCGTTGTGCAAAGATGGTAGTATGCACTTAGCTAGTGGACACGTGGCTTGTGGTGTTGCCGGCGTGCCAGGGTCTCCGCTGGTGTGCCTCGCTACCTCCATTATGGTGCGAAGCCCAGTGCGAAGACCCTGGAAATAGAAAAAGTGCGGGTCAGTTTGTCACTAGGTAATTACGTCCAAGTGACCCGCTAAAATAGCAGGTGAAGAGAATCTCGGAATCGGCCTCGTGGCACTAAATAGGTAGGCTGAAATAGCACACAGTATAAAATAAAATATATCAAGCCATGCATTTTAGCAGGCAATAAGCTGCACCGCTGGAAAGTCTTCACCTGTAGAAAGAAGTAGGAAATGTTGATCTCAAAACTTACCCGGAGCCGACAGCAGTTGGCCACGGGGTCAAAGCGACTTTCCCCGGCGAAGGTTACCAAGGAAAGGAACGATATAAGAGCCGTCAGTTGATGACTGGGCTAGTGCTGTCCAATCTCGCTTGCACAACCATAGATAATTAGTAATATATTATAGAAACATACTAAAATATCGATTAATTTATGGATATAATTTTAATTGATTTATAAAATATCCACAACGTTACAATACCCCCTCAATTAGTTCAGGGTTTTTGTTACCCAAAAACCCGATACTGAACTGCTCAATACAATGCTTGACTTACGCTTACACATACATACTTCCTTACATACCTCCTCTATCATGTTCATCCATACTTTGCGGTTACCACTTAAATAATGTAGCACACGCTTCCTTCCGAAGAGAGTTTCCAGGATAACAGGCGCTGGAGACTCAGACGTAAATCTAACAAGATGGTAAACATTGAAATGTCACAGACAACAATTTCAATGGGAAAAAAAAGAGCAAAAATTACCACTATATATTTTCGACTATAAAAGAGAAGGTGTTATGTTTTTAGTATAGGGCTTCTTTTAGATGTATACATTACCGCATCTGCAATAAGGCTTATTTAACGAGTTTGCAAACCGCTCGGAAGAAGACATAACAAAGATATGCAATAAGGCTTGTTTTTGGAACTGAGTTGCACGACCGCTCAGCATAATAATGGTATAAAACCATAAGAAACAATACCCAGATACTGGTTATCCCAGCTCCAAGAAAAGGTATCCGTTGGTTTAAAACGCCAACGGACCTACAAATGGTATAAAACCATAAAACTCCTGGTGACTGGTTTAATATCCCAGCACCAAGGTAAGGTATCCGTTGGTTTAAAACGCCAACGGACCCAAAAACAACATCAGTTGGTTTAAAACGCCAACCGACCCACAACAACCTTTACTAGGCAAAGCCTAAAAATAAAAGAAAACGAACATGAAGTTCAAAGTTCCATCTCAAAGAGAGGAGAAAAGAAGAAAATATATATATAGTAGTGGTAGGGTAATATTATTTAAAACAATAAAGACAATCAATGTGTCAAAAAAATATAATTAACAACTTTTAAAGTTATGACCAAGTCAATTTATTATTAAAGTGTTATTATTTAAAGTAAAATAGTTTATTATTTGACCCACATCAGTGAGTATGTATGCAAACATCAGTTGCAATTTGAACAACTAGTGTTCAAAAAAAAAATTTTCAAAAATATTAAGAACCCACGGTTCAACAAGGTAAGTAGTTTCTCTAATGTTTTGTAGTCGTTTATGTTTATATTTATATTATTTGGCAAAAAGTAAAAAAAAATTTTTTCAAGTTCAAAATGACCATGAAGGCATTTTAGGGTTGATCCAATGGATCATACAAAAAATTGCAACAGGCAAAATAGTTACGAAGTTGAAAAAAATTAATAAGTTGAAATATATTTATTAAATTATTTTGGGGCAGGTCCAAAAAAAATATTATTATTTATTCACTAGTGAATAAATTTTAATGTTTTGTTCAAAAAAAACAGAAACATAAAAGGGAACAGTCATTCTAGGAAAAGTATTACAACATTATAGAGAATTAACCAATAGGTTAAAAGATTTTAATATTTAATATTCAGTAAAAAGGTCCAAAAGTTGGTATTCATCAAAGAATAATTTTATTTTGTTTTTAAAAAAACAAGACAAATTTTTAAACAATAACTAGTAGTAATTTTATATTATAGTATACTGTACTGGCAACCTTTTTGATTGTCAAAACCATATGACGTTTGACAACTAAGTTTCAAACAATTTCGAAGGGCGGGAACCTTTGAACGGAAAGGACGCGAGATTTTTAATTTTAATAAAAAAAAAAAGTGGTTAATTGTATTAATAAACAGAAAAGTATAGTAAAAGTATATCTAATCTATTTCTTGCTTCGCAATGGGAAAGCGGAAAAAACACAAACTGGATGGAGATCCGCTTCCACAAGAATCGGACTCCGACGAGTCCACCGCTTCACAAGCGGCGGATAGATATAAGGTCTATAAAACTGAAAATTATTCCCGCCAATTTCCAGAGGATGGCGGGAATTTTGAATATTTAGTAATTTATGAAAGTCTAGATATGAAACCAATAGGCGACCGGGACCTGATGGCGCTCGGTTCAATAATAAAGCGATACAACAAAGGAGTGAAAAGATTTAAGCGTCTAAACAGGTATAAAATAGCAGCAATTTTTGAAAGGCCAGGGTTAGCTAACATAGCTCTTAACAACATCAAAGCCCACAAAGAACTAAATGTCAAAGCTACCATACCAGCTACCTTGACGGAAATAACTGGGGTCATTCGCGGTGTGCCCACGTATATGTCAAATTATAATATATATTCTGCCATTTCCAGCTCTAAAGATGTCGTATCCGTGCGCCGTCTGATGCGTCGCGGACTTGACGAAGGATCGAATCCGGTTCTACTACCCACCCAAACGGTAGCCATCACCTTTTCCTGTCCTTCCCTTCCTGACAGTGTTGATATAAATAGCTGGTTCTTTGAGGTAAGCCCTTACATACCACCAGTAAGTCAATGCCTACGTTGCTTACGTTACGGACACATAGGCAAGTTCTGCAAAAACGCCCAAAGATGCTCCATCTGCGGTGAGAATCATCACTTCAAGCAGTGAAATAAACCAGAGAAAGAAGCCATGTGCATACACTGCAACGGTAATCATATAGCCATATCATCAATATGCCCTAAAAAAAGGAGGAAATACAAAAAAATAATGATAAATATAAAAAAAAGCCAACATATGCTGATATTTCTAATAAAAAACAATTCCCAGATTTACAAAAAGGCACAAATGACTTTAACATTAAGAAAATATTACAATCAGATCATATAGTCAACTTACTTATTGCAACTTTAGTCAAATTAAACTGCCACAAACCCACAGATGATAATCCTATTACCTCTCAAGTTATTAAATCCTTACTGATAGATACACTGAATTCCAGTAAAAATACATCAACTTCACCCTTAGAGCAACACGGAGGTCGGTTTGCCGAAGGCCCGCGTTGCTCTAAGACCCCACCTCAAAATGGATAGAGTCAACATAGTCCAATGGAACTCCCAAAGTCTGCTTTGTCATAGACATGTTCTTGCACAATATTTGTATGCCAACGACATACATATAGCTCTTATCTCCGAGACCTGGTTAAAAAGTACAAAAATAATTACAATTAAAGGATATAGAATTGAAAGATTAGATATAGGTTCAAAACACAATGGTGTAGCCATATTAATTAGAAATTACATAGGTTATACCAAATTGCACACTTATTATGATAATTCACTACAAAACATAGCTATTAGAATTCAAATCAATAATGAGTCTTTATCAATTGTAAGTTTCTATAGCCCAACTTCTGCTAACCCTTCTAATTTTGATTATATGCACCTTGATCAGCTGATCAAGTCCATACCAGGACCTATACTGATTGCTGGAGACTTCAATGCTCACCATACCATTTGGGGCTGTCACACAACTAACATTCGTGGCACAACATTGTTAGATGTAATCAATGACAATAATTTATGTTTATTAAATGACGGTTCACTTACAACCGTTGGTTCTCATACTTGGCGACCAAATGCTTTGGATCTAACTATTGCATCACCCTCCATAGCCTTAAGATGCAATTGGAATGTTCATGATGACCCATTATGTAGTTATCACCTGCCTGTTAACACAACTCTCATATGTAATCCTGTAAACACAAATCATTTTAACATAAGCAGTAATTATAATAGACCTAATTACAATGGGGTTGATTGGAAGAAGTTTAAAACCGTGGTAAGCTCTAAAGTACATAATACTTGTTTTGATACATCTGATCCAATAACTTGTTATGAAACTTTAAATAAAATACTGATAGACAGTGTAGCTAAGGTTAATTCTTTTAAAAGCACCAATACAGTTACTCTTGGTAGGTCAAAGAAAAAACTAAGTCTTCCATGGTGGAATCAAGTTTGTGCACAGGCTGTTGATACATGTAAACAAGCATATATTTCATTCAAAAGAGATCCTTCACTAGAAAACTACTTGGAATTTAAGAAACTACAAGCTGCAAAAAACTCACCATTAATAAAGAAAGACAAGTAGCTTGGATGTCTCTCTGTGATACATTCAATAGACAAACCCCACTCTCTGTTATTTGGACTAATATAAGAAAATTCAATAAAAGCTACAGTTATGTAAATAGTACTACAAATTGTTCAAATAATTGGATACAAGATTTCTTGAATAAATACACTTCCAACAGTCACTTACAGCAAGACATAGATCTCCCAAATAACAACTCACCTCATGATCTTTTCTCTAAGAAGCCTTTTACTATCACAGAATTTACTAATGCAGTAAAGTCACGTAAGGATACCACTTTTGGTATAGACCACATATCTTATAAAATGTTTAAGAACTTAGATAGTTTTAGCCTGAAAGTAGTTTTAGAAGTATATAACTCACTATGGGAAAATATAGTAATTCCCGTATCATGGAAGGTAGATTGTTTAGTACCCATTCTTAAGCCAGGTAAAGATTGTAATAGTCCTGAATCATATAGACCAATAGCTCTGACATCATGTGCAGCTAAATTATTTGAACAATTAATAAAACAACGGTTAGAATATTTCACTGAAACAAATAATTTATTACCCTATAATCAATTTGGATTTAGAAAAGGTCGATCAGCTGTAGAAAGTCTAAATCATTTACATTTAGATATTTACAATGCACTTGCTCATAACAAATTTCTAGTCAGTATTTTCTTTGACATAACTGGTGCATTTAATAACATAGATCACAACATCCTTATTAGTGAATTATTATCGCTAGGACTACCTACCAATCTACTGAAATGGATATTTCACTTTTTAAATAACAGACAGCTATATGTTAAACATCAAAATAACTTAATTGGCCCACAACCATCTTACAAAGGTGTGTGTCAAGGTGGCATATTAAGTCCTCTCCTTTTTATTTTATATATACATAAACTTAACACTATTTTAGGAACTGATGTTCATAATTTACAATATGCAGATGATTTAACAGTCTACTGTTCTGGATCAGATATGCAAGCAGTAGAACATAAGTTAAATAATGCTTTAATTCAATTGCACAATTATTTTACTTACCTTAAACTAGATGTAAATCCCGACAAAACAAAGGTAGTAGTGTTCAGTAGAACAAGACAATTATTTACAAATATATTCTATAATGGGCATAAACTCCCTGTTGATGATAATATTAAGTTTTTGGGTGTTTTATTTTCAAAAAACCTTTCATGGCAGAAATATGTCAATGGCATAGCAGACAAAGCTTCAAGAGCTACAAACATTTTACGATCACTATCTGGAACATCTTGGGGAGCTGACCCTAAATCACTATTAATGCTATACAAATCTATAGTTCGTTCACATTTTGAATATAGCTTCTACAATTATGGTGCCAACACAGCACTACTGAATAAACTTGAAAAAATTCAAAACAAAAATCTTCGCATAATTACAGGTGCCATGAAAACTACTCCCATTATTTCAATGCAAGTAGAGTGCAATATTCCTCCTTTACCAATTAGGTTTACATATATTAAACAGAAATTTATATTAAAGCTTCATTCCATAACTGGGCATCCTCTTTTGAATAAAATTATTAATTTCCCACACATTATATCATCTTTATCTTCTAAAAGCCCATATATTCTAGATAACTTCCATGAAATAACAGCATATATCTGTGAAAAAAATGTACATTCTAGTGTAAACTGGGCATGTTACGATGGTTTATATGAAAGCAAATATCTGTCAATGAATATTATAATAGACTCTGATCTGCAAACAAAACAAGATGTTGATATGAAATTATCATGCTGGACTGAACATCAATTTATTTATACTGACGGATCTAAGACAGATAACAGTGTATCTGCTGCATTTTATTATGAAAACGTTAAGTATGGTAAGGGATTTCGATTACCAAATAATATGAGCATATTCTCTGCAGAAGCCACCGCAATTTTATGGGCATTGAAATTTATTCAAAGTGATATTATGTGCTCCAATAAGTTTAAATTTGTAATTGTGTCCGATAGTAAATCAGTACTGGAAGCCTTAATGAACTATAGTGGTAAAAACACACACTATTTGCTGTATGAAATCAAAGAAATACTCTATAAATTATCAAATTCAAGAACAACGGAAATTATTTTCGTTTGGACACCAGCACACGTAGGAGTGACAGGTAATGAGAATGCTGATTACCTTGCCAGATTAACAAATACTTACTGTGACTATGGCAACACTATCGCCATAAAAGTCCCATGGCAAGATCTGATTCCGGAGCTACTTATGAAGTGTGTAAACGTTTGGGCAGAAAACAGAAACATAGCTGTACAGACAAAAGGAGTATGGTATGCTGGTATAAATAAGCAAGTGGGCTCTAAACCCTGGTTTAACAACGGTAAAATCTACATGAAAAGAGAATTTTACATACAAATTAACCGTCTGAGATTTGGTCATTGTAGATTCAAGTCTCATCTACACCGTATGAAAATAATTTCTTCCCCCATATGTCAAAATTGTACTCAGCAGCTGGATGAAACACTAGAACACATATTTTATACCTGCCAGACATTCAACATTCAACGCTTACTACTTATAGACCACCTAATAGAAAAACATCATAATGTCCCGCCTTCACTCCAAGACATTCTGGCTTGCCCTGAGAACTTTATCCCAATTTATAACTTTATAAAATCCACTATTGGAGATTTATAAACCCGGACTTGACAACTTAATACCTTTATTTCGATTCTTGAAGATAAATACAGATCTGGCAACTATTGCCTAACTCAAAAGAAAATGCAAGAAACTGACTAAAGAAGATAGACGATGAAGAAGAAAAATATTGGAAACGAAAAATAGAAGACTAGGCATACATTGCCTTGAATGACTACTTAAATTTTAAAAGAAATAACTGAAGAATTGGCTGTATGGTCAGTTGGCCCTTGCCTGTCCGAACGGACAAACCCAAAAAACAACAACAACAACAATCAAACAATTTCAAAACAAACTTTGATAGAAATAAAATGTTCAAATATACGAACCAAAGAGTAATAACAATTGAAAAGTATTACATTATTTAGTAAGAAGACATAATTGACCTGTAGACCGTGTCTACTAACAGGATACATGAGTTATTTAAGATAAAAGTTTTCGTAATATGTGCACATATTGGGTAGGTACATGAAATAAATTTTTTAGTGGTGACCCTTTTATAGGTGAAAATATCATTACGACCATTGTAGTATTGAGATATAGTGCAATAACAATAAGGAATGTTATTATAAAATACAAGTTTTAGTTAAAAGTGTGTGTAGGTATATACTTGTTTGCCACAATAGTGTATAATATTGTTTAAGTGCAAAGCAAAGTTTATTGAATATTTACAACAATAGTGATTATTAGAACAAAACAAGTGTTGTTCATAGTTAAGAAGTTAGGTTGCTACTTAACTAATAAATTTATTAGGTTAGGTTAGGCCCTTATATTGTTTTATGTTTGATTAAAAATGTTTTATATAAATTAAATTGATTATTTTACCTATATTTAGTTATACTTATGACACAAGTCATTTTAAAAGGACTCGGGGAAAATGGCTAATGCATTACTGACTATGAACGGTCAATTTATGTAAGCGATAATGATTTTATTGACTAAACTATTTATTACCAGACAACAATCCCATATGCAGAACAAGACGAAGTCTACAAATTTAATTATTATCTTTGTTGTTCTTTTCAAAGATTTTATTAATTGTATGGAGATCTTTTATCCTTTGTATTTTTTTTCAAAGAATTGTTTTCATTTTTTTTTTTTCAAATACATAAGCTAATTTGGATACAGAAATCCGATAACAAGCAACACTGACTACAAAACAGTTGAGTAAGTATTAAATTGAAAAGGTAAATTAATCCAAAGTTAAGTAAAAATAAAAGCTATGGTGCGATGAGCGAGATTGACAAATAAATTAAGTAAGTAATTTACTTCAATATAAGGAACTCAAATCAAGGAAAATCAAGTAGTATATATGTAACCTGTCAGTGAGTAATAAAACTATTTGTGTATAATACAACAAAATAGTATTATTATATCAAAATAAAGAAAAATTTCAACCAGCAATAGGTTGATATAATAACCTAATATATGTTATTATAATGCATATAAAAGGTAAGCAAGTATAAAAAATTCACTGACTGGATACTAGGTGTGCGACAGACACCTATACAAAAATGGAATAAAAAAGTAAGTAGATAACAGTTGAGATCAACAAGTCCAAGAAAAAAAAAGTAAATAGATCCTTACTTTACCAGTGGATATAATAGTATACTATACAGTTAAAATGACCCTAAGAGGTATTAAAACCAGTCTAGATGTTAATGCAAATAATTGCAAATGTAATGTTAATTAGCCCTGTTGTTATATTTAACACAGGTAATTAGTTAAATAGATGAGTAATTTCACTAATATAATGGAAATGAGTATGCATTATTTAGTTGAATATAAAAAAATGAAACTAATAATTATTTTCAAATACCGTCATTTACGTAAAAAACGAAAAATAACAAAATTGGTGAATAAAATCACCTCACTGGTAAAGTAAGAAGAAAATAAGAAGAAATAAAGTACTTACGGACCAAACACACAATACCTACGGCAGAATAATACCTTGAAGGCGCCAATGTAACGTTTAATATTTTTATGGGGTTATCGATTAATTTATGGATATAATTTTAATTGATTTATAAAATATCCACAACGTTACATACTAACTGCTTCAAACTTTTCCATATTTCGTTTAACAAACATTGCAGTTTCATAGATGTATAGGCTAGGCATTGTAAGTATTTTAAGTTTCTTAAAAAACGGTACACAACTATCCGTTCTGCGCAAATTGCACATTGCTCGTAAACATCGTTTTTGCGCTATGAAAACCTTTTCTTTTCCAGTTGCATTACCCCAAAATATAATTCCATACCTTAAAATTGAGGAAATAATACCGTGATAGGCTGTAATCAAAGTGGCTTCATTAACTGTTTTCCTAAGCATGTACAAATTATAAGCGTATTGATGTAATTTACTGCACACACTCTGAATTTGTTCATTCCAATTCAATGACTTATTTATGTATAGACCAAGAAATTTGGTCACCTCGGTTTTATTAATAATCTAAGGATTAAACTTAATATTATCATTTATTTAAACAACAAAGCTTCCTATATCGAGTTTAGGGAGGTTTTTACGTGAATACATTTATATTTAAACGAACTGTAGGGAGTCACGGATTCTGCTCAGGGATTGAGCCTACATTCAGTACACTTGTATCTTCTCTTCGGACGGCGGGCGAGGGCGGCGCCCCAAGTCGCCCGCTGTCAGCAGCTTGGTCCACCAAGCAATTGTTTTTCTTCCCTAGACTTATTTCAAAATAATCATCTTTGTTTTTAAACTCTGACACATGATGGCCATGTCAATGAACTGTAGTGATCGAACGAGGTCGAAACACTACAGTACGTAGGTAGAGTCTGGCACACGAAACATGAGCCTAGAAAATAGCGGCCAATTCAAAAAATCTAGCTCTGGTATCACTGCGTATTGTAGGTAAAATACATTTTGATACTAGAAATACATCATGGATTATAGACAAATATTATTGTACTTTTACTTCGTACAATTTTTTTATTGATTTGATTTATGATACGACTTTAGATTCGTTTTATTAGAGTGTCATAAATATAGACTTTAAATTGATCTTATTAGTTTCAATACATATAGTATTTCGGTATTTAATTCGTCTGTAATTGTAAGGAGAAATAAAAAAAATATTGTTATTATAATTTCTTTATTTATTGTGATTCGTAATCAAAATCAGAGTCCAAAAAATCTATTTCAAGAGATTCATCACTATCGCTACTATCATTTTCTGTTACATTTATAATAAAACTTTCCAGTTCTGTTTCCATAATTTTATCTTTTTGAATGTAATTATTTTCGATTTTTATGACGTGTTCTATGCAATTATTCCATTCTGCAACTGTTACACTTTCAAAAGCATTTTTTATAATTTTTTCCATATTACCAGGTGTGACACCTATGTTTTTACTTGCAACCCTTCTTTTCGCCAAACTCCATATCATTTCTATTGCGTTTAGGTCACAATGATAAGGCGGTAACCTTAACGCTTCATGTCCATGTTGTTTTAAAAATTTCATCCACTTCGTATATGGGATCTGGTTTATGTTTTTTTACCAAACAAAGTAGCTCATTCTTCGTTATAAACTCTTCAAACGGCACACCTTGAGATCTAAGCCACTCTTGGATGTCAGTTTTTCGGGTTTGTGTGGTGGGCGCTTTATTTATTTGACATGTGTGGTAACTTGCATTATCCATAACCACAATACTGGGTTTTTCTAAATTGGGAATTAATTTTTCCCGCAACCATTTTCTAAAATTAACGGCGTTCATGTCGTGATAATAATCTGCCATCACGGACTTCATACTATAGCTTAGAAGAGCATTAGGCACAAACCCTTCCTTTTATCGAGCATGGACAATAATATGTCTCTTTCCGGCTGATATTTTATCAACAAGACCACTTGTTGACGGACCTTGCCAAGACTTTTTAGGTTTGTAGTTCTGATGTATATAGGTTTCGTCAAGGTAGACAATATGTTTATTTTCTTGCCTAGCTTGGCACATTTTTCTTAAAAATCTATTCCGCCAAGCTACAATCTCATATCTTTCTATGAGTAATGATCGTTCATTGGAATTCTTTTTGAATTCATAGCCATTGTCATGCAAAATTCTTCTTAAAGTCTCCCTACTTCCTGTAAATCCAATTGCATCTCTTAACTCTGCAAGCAAGTTCCTAATAGTAGGTACTTGTTTTTTTACAGTATAAAATTCATTAATTTTGTTTCTAATTTCACATATATCAAAGTTGTCTAGATTTGATACAGTACTTGGATGGGGTCTATTTTACCCAGGCGTACTCCAAATGTTGTTGTTAGATTGGCCTTCTTTTTTAATGCACTTTAATGTAGCGAGACTAGCATCTGAAAAAAAAAATGCAAAAAATATTGATTACAATTTTACTATGAGTCGTATTACATAATTACTGAAACTAACCAATTATACAAACATTCTAAAAAAATTCTAAATATTTAGATACACAAGAAAGAGTAGGTAGATGTTGCATACTTTCGGTTGGTATCTAAAACCAGAAGTTGAGAAGTTTGTTATTATAAAGCAATCATTAAAGTTTTATATGTAGATTGATAGTTACATAACAAACCTAGGTAGGAAATTTCTTCCTCTCTAGTAAATTGTTAGTATCTACCTGTCATTGCCGATATTTCCTCCATGTACTTGGTTGCTGTAATCCGTTCTGAATTATGAATATCTTAAGTTTTTTGACAGACTCTTTAATTTTGTTAACATCTATAACTTCGGTTTCTGAAAGAAATACGAAAATATTTAAAACATTGAATACACTTTCATGGATAACAAGATGTACAGAAAAAAAACATGTCCAACTTACCAATGCTGCAATGGTCTCCAAGATTGTAAACAAACATTCTTCTTACTGATTGAAAATAATTTCATTGTCGTTATTTCTCACATCAAATTTATTAATCATGTTGAATAGTAGCTTTCTAGCCTCACTCCTAATAGGTGTCTTCATATTTATTGGTGTATATAGTGTTGGGTAGTACGCGTCCGATGTACTATTAGGTAACGTAACTTAGCACTGTACTAAAAGCAATGTTCACAGAGTAAGTAATATACTACGTAAGAAGAGACCGCACTTAGAACATTCGTTTTGGAGCTCACGCACACATACACGTTTGTACTAATTTATACTACCAACTGATGCGAAGGCCATCAAATTGAAAATGACATATACGTAGTGCTACCAACCTACTCAAAAAAGTATCAGTGAAGTACCTCAACCCATCGACATCGATAGTGATGCGCCGCATTGAATCGATATCGATTAAATATTTTTGGCGGTTCCCATACAGAAATTTAAATTTAGTGTTAAAAATAAAACACCCAGCAACAACGTAAATTGTATTTATTATGATTGTTATAAAATAGGTACAAGTAGCAAGAGAATTCCTACTGTAAAAACAGCGACCGGTAACGGTTATATTCATATATATAGTGTTTTACTTCAGAAAAATTACAAATATAATTGTGTTAATTAAAAAATAGCTTCAAATTAACTTATATAAAATAAAAGAAAGGGAGAGACTGCAACTTTAGGCATCGATAAATTCCTCCCCATCGATCTCTACTGGAACCGTGCCCAAAAAAAAAAAAACTAAATAGTAACTATTACAACTCAAAAACAACTCTATATTACCTTACATAGTATTTTACTTCAAATATATTACAAAATTTAACTGTTTCAACTAAATCACAGCTTTAATTAAATTAATTTAAGTAAAATTTTATCATAAAAATATTACAAGATGTATCGGTTTTAAGTAAAAACCAGCTTTAAATTCATTTACATAGTATTTTGCTTCAAAAATATTACAAGATAAAAACGTTTTATTAAAAAATACCTGTAAATCAACTTATATTTCAACTAAACACAGCCGTACATTAATTTACATAGTATGTCACTTGAAAAATATTACAAAATATAACTATTAAAACTCAAAAACCACTTTATATCAAATTACATAGGATTTTACTTCAAAATTTTTCCTAAATATAACTATTACAACTCAAAAACAACTTTATATTATCTTACATATATTTTGTAATATATAACGGTTTCAACTAAATACATTTACATAGCATTTTTCTTCAAATATTACTGAACATACTATTACAACTCAAAAACAACTCTATATTACCTTACATAGTATTTTACTACAAAAATATTACAAAATATAACTGTTTCAACTAAATCACAGCTTTAAATTAATTTAAGTAGAATTTTATGATAAAAATATTACAAAATGTAACGGTTTTAAGTAAAAACCAGCTTTAAATTCATTTACATAGTATTTTGCTTCAAAAATATTACAAGATAGAACTGTTTTACTAAAAAATAGCTGCAAATCAACTTATGTTTCAACTAAACACAGCCGTAAATTAATTTACATAGTATATCACTTGAAAAATATTACAAAATATAACTATTACAACTCAAAAACAACTTTATATTATCTTACATAGTATTTTACTTCAAGAATATTACAAAATATAACGGTTTCAACTAAATACATTTACATAGCATTTTTCTTCAAATATTATTGAATATAACTATTACAACTCAAAAACAACTCTATATTACCTTACATAGTATTTTACTACAAAAATATTACAAAATATAACTGTTTCAACTAAATCACAGCTTTAAATTAATTTAAGTAGAATTTTATGATAAAAATATTACAAGATGTAACGGTTTTAAGTAAAGCTTTAAATTCATTTACATAGTATGTTGCTTCAAAAAAATTACAAGATAGAACTGTTTTATTAAAAAATAGCTGCAAATCAACTTGTGTTTCAACTAAACACAGCCGTAAATTAATTTACATAGTATGTCACTTGAAAAATATTACAAAATATGACTATTACAACTCAAAAACAACTTTATATTATCTTACATAGTATTTTACTTCAAGAATATTACAAAATATAACGGTTTCAACTTAATCACAACTTTAAATAAATTTACATAGTATTTTACTTCAAAAATATTACTAATATAACTATTACAACTCAAAAACAAATTCATATTATCTTACATAGTATTTTACTTCAAAAATATTACAACATATAACTGTTTTTTTTTATTTGTTTCAATTAAGTCACAGCCTTAAATTAATTTACATAGCATTTTACTTCGAAATATAACTGTTTTAACTATAACACAGCT
This sequence comes from Cybosia mesomella, assembly GCA_946251805.1. NCBI lineage: Eukaryota > Metazoa > Arthropoda > Insecta > Lepidoptera > Erebidae > Cybosia > Cybosia mesomella. Next base: position 16,848,363 of record OX276390.1, on the reverse strand, counting down.
TTACATTAATTTACATAGCATTTTACTTTAGAAATATTAATAAATATAGCTATTACAACCAAAAATGAGATATTATTTTACTTTAAAAATATTACATAATAAACTGTTTTAACTAAAACACGGCATATGTAATTTACATAGGGTTTTATGATAAAAATATTACAAAATGTAACGGTTATAATTAAAAACCAGCTTCAAATTCATTTACATAGTATTTTACTTCATAAATATTGCAACATGGGACTGTTTTAACTAAAACACAGGTTTAAAATAGCTTACATAGTATGTTACTCAATATTTCGAAAAATATATAATTTTTAACTAAAAATATAATTAATTATTATTAAATTTAGTATACTACACTGCCGGTACAGAAACTCTGTATTTACAGGATCGGCAGCACGAGCGTGCTGCCGATCCTACGTCCGTAGGCCACGGCAACCACTTTCCATCAGGACTTTGACTTTCACAGTGTCCTTGTCCGCCACCTCAGTGGTATAAAAAATGGCATTTTACTCCAAAAAATTTACAAGCTGAGTGCCACCATTGTTAGCATGGCACGTGTTTATAATGGTGGCACTCTTTCCTGAGACTACCTTCAGCTTACCATCAGGCGAGGTGAAGTCAAATTGACGTGTCCTAAAAAAACAATAATATATAATTGCTCTTAAAATTAGCTTTATAATGGCAATTTGTATGAAATAAACCATTGTGAACTGTGTTATGGATGTTTACTATTCTTAATTTAGTGAGCTCAGTTAAATAATTATATGGAAATAAATCGAATATAATAAATCATGATGTAATATCCAGTGACCATTTTCTACAAAGAAGCAAAAACGTTTTTATATCGAAGTGAGTCCAATCCAGAAGAGAGTTGAAAATCGACGCCCGAAGGATCAATCTGAAAGAATAAATCACAATGTAGACATTACTACTAAATTTTGCAATGCCATTTGTAAGCATCCACATCCCCCATTACTCCTTCTAGGAGAACAACCCTGTCAGTAAGTGAGTGGTAGGGAGTGGTATTATAGTAGTTATGTATCAATTAATTGAATAATTTGGGATACCGTTAACGCGAGATCTCAGTTCAGGGTGAATAGCTAGTTAATATAAATTGGACATTAATTTTGATAATATTGGTGCAAGTACCTCGTTAGTAAGATCGTATACATGTAGAAAGTTGGTAGTCAGCACTCGCACTGGTGTGTGCAGATTGGTGCAAGTTGACAGTTGCGAATTTCTGTATTTTGTGATAAATCAGCGATAATCAGGGTCTGCATCTGAAATAATAGAAGCAAACAAAGCATGCATGAAATAAACAGATGAGATCGTAATAAACATACTGTTAATTCCTCATAGGGTTGCTTTTGAATTACGCATTTTAGCTAGGGGGTTGAGAGTTGGGGTGGTGGAGGGTGGGGTAGGAACCCCCCCCCCCCCCCCCGCCACCCCCAAAGTGAGGAAATCAATAGTTTTTTTTTAATGAATTTTTAAAAATTAAGATTAAACGGTTTGAAAAATGCCATTTCTGCATGGTTACGTTCTTTTTACCTCATTGGTCGACGGAGCCCCGCTATGCGAGGCTCCTACTTCTGGGTGGTTTATAAAAAAATAACCACGAAGGCCTAATGCGGGAGCGGAGCGTAGCGAAGCTCCCGCATTAGCCTTCTAACCTAACCTATCCGAGTCGGGGTGCCCCTAAAGTCCAGAATGCATCCAGATCCTAGCGGTTAAAAATAAAACAACCTTTTTATATTTTATATACATGAAACATTATAACCATGCAGAAACAAAACGTTTAATCTTAATTTTTAAAAATTCATAAAAAAAAAACTATTGATTTCCTCACTTTGGGGGTGGTGGGGGGGGGTTCCTACCCCCCCCCCCACCCCCCCCCAACTCTCAACCCCCTAGCTAAAATGCGTAATTCAAAAGCAACCCCCACGGAACTTCAAACACGTGTAAAAAAAAAACTATTGATTACCTCACTTTGGGGGTGGTGGGGGGGGGGTTCCTACACCCCCCCACCCCCCACCCCAACTCTCAACCCCCTAGCTAAAATGCGTAATTCAAAAGTTGGCTTGTATGGTAATGAGGAAGGGTTGGCCCTTCCTCATTACCATAGGTCGGAATTAGATAGGGTTACTTTTATACTTATACTGATTTTATGTAAGATTACAAAAGAGAAGCCAGGGCCGTGGCATGAACGTGGCCGACTAAGCATCCGTGCCCCGGCAGGACCCAGGACAGAAATATGTACTTCACTAGTTTTTATGCACCTATTTCTCGTAATGATCTACAATATATAATTATATGTATATGTATATTATGTAGAATAAAGTAGTCAAAGCGATTTTCCACCTTAGTGACATTGAATCATCATCATCATCATCATCATCATCATCGTCGTCGTCGTCCCCCTTTTTCACGATAAAATGTAGCCTATGTCCATTCCCAACCAAATACCATAACATAAGGATATTTAAAAATAACAAACTTTCACACAAACTTTCATTTCCTATTACCCTTTCCCCTATTAACCCCTTATGTCGCTATAAAAGGTCATATCCGTTGCCAAGTTCAAGAAAATGTATGGCTACTCGGTTTGGTACCCCTTCTCCCATCATTCCGCTCAACCCACATGATTGCTTCGTCAACAGACTCTGAATCGTTAGACTGTGATATTAGTATAGATATATAATTATTATATATGATGAATTTGCTTTTAAATGTTTTATTTATATCTAAACAGTAATAGGTTGAATCATCTAAGGTTGAAATTGAATTACAGTAGAAACTCAATTACCTGGCCCTCACGGATACAGACTCATAATTATCCGGGTTACCAGTTGCAACAAAATCTATTAAATATGAACATAGACCTCTCTTATAGACTTCCCTAAAGCAGCCTGCATTCAGCGCTTCCCAGCGACTGTGATGAGGTTGTTCTTACATGTACTTACATATATAGGTAAGTGCATACATTGAATGTTCCCAAATGTATCTGTTCATTTATTGCTTAATAGACATTGATTTTCCTTGATAGGTGTTTATTGTTTTTAACAAACATACATTAAGTACTAAATATATGCACAAGACCAGCTTGTCTTCATACATTTGATTATCTGAATACCTAACAACGACAACTATACTCCCTTCAGTTAGGTACTAAACTAAAGGTAAACAATCTTGTAGTGACTTTTCATAAAAACACACTTTAAACAAAGCTTACTACTGAACTAAGCTTATTAATTGACTAACTAGTCTTTCAATTACAGTTTTAGTCTTTAAAATGAGTTTCTAAACAGTAAAATATTAATAAACTGAGTTTCTAAATACAACAATATTTACAAAGACACATCAAGATTGTTTTTGTTTACCTAAGTTCCGAACTGAATGGTTAAAGGAGTTTCTTTTGTACTTAAGTTTATATTCATGTTCATTCTACACTTTTTCATCTTAGCGTTAATTGCAGTTGCATCCAACAGTTCCACCTTGGAGTCCGGGGTTGGCCAGTCTGTGCACTTAACTGAACTTCAATATTTTCCGTGAAGTTACTGCCATATGACCTCCACAACGACCACAACCCAATGGCATTGCAATTAGATTCGTTGTCGAACTTTTTAGTCATCTAAATACCTGTAACGAGTGCCATAGATGTTCGATAAGTTCGTAGGAATCCATACACTTTTCAGATATCTAATATATCATGATCTTAAAGATTTCAAATAAAAAATTTACCTTTGGTTGTTTTCATATTACAGATATAGATAGATAGATTAAAATACTGATCCTAACTGAGTTGGGAAAAGGCTTAGAGGATATTTTAATGTGATATTAATCCATGAATCTAAAACTTAATTAACCTCAATAGCTGTCATGACGACTTTTCATTTATTTTCATATATTTTGGAATCTGGAAGGTGTTCATATAGTAATGAACTCTGCTGTAACTTTTTATTACTTCAAACGTAATTTAGTACATAGTTTTCATAAACTTACCGGTCTGGATTTATAGGAAATTTCGATAAAAATATGTTGGACCCTATTAGTCTTCTTTTGTGGCAAATCTCACATTTTTTAGAACCCGTTGATTCTGACATGTTCGCAGATAAGTTAATTACACTACACTGCATAAAACTTACAAATAAAGTAGGTATGCAAAGTTCAAAAAAGAGTTATCAAACACGAAACGTCCATTTTGATTTTCTTTGAAATTTATTTTTTTATTCTTCATCTGTCACAGATAACATAATTTTCATTGACATTTTTGCATTCTATATAATCTGTGAAGAAAAAGTAAGAATTGCCAACATTCAGACGTTCAGACATTGTGTGCGAATGTTGGCTAAGGATATAGTCAAACGACAAATAGGCCTTAACTCCATAGACAGAAGGGATATAATTCTTTGAAAATTTTTGTAGCTCAAACGAATGTTCTAAGTGTCTAGTGGCTGGCAATGTTACTCAACCACAGTTCTTAATCGGACATTTAGTACTATTCGGACAGTCGGACGTCTATTGGTTAGTTTGTTATTTGGTAGTCCGATAGCGATACGAGAGGCGCGCGGCGAGTACGGGCGAGTAAATACGATAGAATGCGACAGCGATAGCCCCTTTAGTGAAGTGCCACATTTTTTTATTTTTTTTTCCCATTTTATGGCCTGGTTTCTAAGACCTTTTAGCCAAATCTTTATTTTGGAATTAAAATAAGTTCGTCACTTTTATTTTTCCACTAAATTTGTTGAAATGTATTTTTAATGTATTTGTAAATAGGTCCATATAAGTCTTTATTTTTTAAATATTCTATTAAGCGGCGGGAGGTTTCGTCTGAATCACTGTTATCACTATTAACACATTCACTCATTTTAATTTCACTTATGTCACTTGCCAATTTTGCATTGTTAAATTGTTTGAACGCCACCACTATTTTCATAGCATTCACTCGTTGGATTGATGATACGCCTTTCACATACGTGGTAAATATGTGATTTAAATATATTGGACTTTTATTTCCTAAACGTTCATTATTGTCCTCACTTTGAACAAACACTTTATACTCCGTGATATTTGAGTTTTCCGGATATAGTCTCTTGTAGTTGGGTTTAAAATATGGTACATAGTCTATATTTACCTCACCGCCGCTATAGTTACCGGATTTATCACCATTTTCATGTTTTCCACTTTTTGCCGCGCTCGCGGGCCGCCGTAGTGGCCGGAGGTTTTTCACCCCCGGCCTCGGAATTTAACATTATATCACTCAATTAAATTACTATTTACTTATATGAAACTGTTCATATGAAATATTTATATACAAAACTTATAATTTTAAATTATATAGTTTATTAAAATTTATCAAAGGAAAATGTCGTCCCTTCTTTTCAAATTCCCGCCAAAGAATCTCTGAAGTGCCACATGTGAAGAATAACCACAGACTATAGAAAATCGTTTTTGTAATAAGTTATTATTCTACAAAAAATATCTATTTAATTACCTTAATTTCTTTTTTTTAAATTTTAGATTAGGATTAAAATAAAATTGTAAGGATGTAAGTATTAAGTATATCTTCACGCAATTATTCTATTGATACACTAAGGATGAGTGTAAAATAGATACATACCTACCAGATTTATAATTCGATACGAGAAATCACAAATAAAATTAATGAACTGAGTCTCTAAATTATTTCATTATCATTGTTTATAAATATTCTAAGGGAGTAACCTATTTATATTTTTTTACAAATTTACAATGTAATATAAAAAAATAGTTGTATTTTAATTCTCTAACCTTTCCCTTTAAGTATCGGTTAAAGTTTTATGAAAATCATAATCGATAATCAGAGATATTATACCTATTTCTTGTTGATTATTAGCAGAATATATCATTTAAGTTGATTATACATGACACCCATTCTTTTTCGACCCACCTCGACCTGTCATGCTCATGAAAATCAAATTGGTATGCTTATGATTAGGTGTACTAAAGTACTAATAGTACTAATAAGGTGTACTAGTACACTGTACGAAAAGTACTAGTACGGTGCGTAACGACAGATGTCCGATTAGGCACAAGACTGTATAATAATTTTCCAGCAAAAAAAATCAAACACGTTTTATCCAAATGACAAATCATGTACTGACATTTGACATCTATTTGGTGTGGCCATATGAAGAATGTCTAAAAATTGTCTGGCTCATGTTTCGTGTCAGACTTGGTCAGACTCTACATGTGGGTCGTAAGATTTTCAGCATCTGGTAACACTGCGCTTTCGGTAAGTGTCATACAGAAAAATTCACGCTGTTCACAGTCACAAGATATGGTAATTTTCGCAATTATTATCAACACATCTCTTGGTACCTTTTTTTAAATTAGGCACAGATTCACAAGAATTGAACGGTTTAGTTAGCTCACAGACATTAGATGCTTATAATTATCATAACCATGTTTATGATTCACATATTTTTGAAACAAAGATCAGTTTTTTTTCAATGAAAGTAAGGAATAGTGTACATAGGCGTAATGTACATAGTATTTCGTCTGATGCAGCAAACCTGACGGACACCTCTAACTAGCTTAGTAGTAGTAGGTACCTACATCTGACGGGAAGCCGGCCAAATAGTGTTACATTATGAATTCTTTGCTCGTGTTACTTACGTACCTACGTACACTGTAAAACAAGGATGCAAGTTTTTTTGTGTGGATTGTAGACTGATGACACCACAAGTAAAACACGCAATTAGAAGGACTAATCTTTATTATTGAAGCCATTATCTTCGTAATATGAATCAATTTGCAAAGAAAAGGTGAGGAGTAGGTGTGCTACGCCAGTTCCAAAAGGAACTAGGTAGGTATTTGCCATAACGTTGTGTAATAACCATAAATATAAATAATTTATAAGTAATTCTTTACCACAAGTACATAATGTAATGTAGGAGCCTACCTTACCGACCGTGTGGTGTCAATCGATCGATATAATGATTTATACCTAGCATTACCTAGATGCCATGGTACGGACCAATGAAGAGCGGCATTCGGTTGTCATCGAGCAGCAGGTAGAGATAAGGTTTGTTAGCGTGGAACTGCATTCTAGCACACATCACTTCTTAGCCTAAACCTGCGATACATAATATACTATTAGATTATACGATATTAAGTTCACTTGTGCCTATCTATCTACCTTTATGTATTTAGCACTTCAAGATGTATAAGTATGGTTGCGTGAAAATGCGTCCCTTAATAATGAAAACCTACGAAATTTAAAAAATCTCTGAACAAGATATCTGCATAAACCATCAAACACCCAAGCGCACTCATACAGAATACTTAGATACCTATCTTTAAAAGTAATATGAATGCTAGTGTTGTGGTTGGGGCGTGGAAGCGACGGATGAAAGACAAACATAGATTATTATATATATAAAGACAACTGCATGTAGCGAACATAAAATATGGTGCGACGAAAATGGTTAAATAAGGAATGAATAACGTAATTTGAAAGTTGCCGTTGAAGTAAGTCAGTGTATGATAAGTTGAGAAGCTAGCGGCTGTCATGGTATGGACCATTGACATAATATCTATATCAGTAGCGATGAGATGAGATAACGTGGTAAGAAAGGAGTAGGTAGTGCTGAAGTAGGCCCCAAACGATGAATGAATTGCGTGAAAGAGGATGTGGCGAGGAAAAGGGCAACTGAGAGATGACGTTTGGCAAAAAATTATGGACGAGAATGACATTTTACACTGACCTGAATTAAATTGGGCAAGCGCAGGCAGATGACGATGCGAGGGGGTGTCATTGCCTCAAAAATAGTCTCCTTAGTCATAGGTATTACGAGTACCTAGGTAGGTACTAAGTAATTAAACTTTAAGTTTCCTATTCGTTTGTACTATGATGATGATACCGGTAGAGTACTACGACAAGATAGTTTGTTGGTACCTATTTAACATGTGGCTATTGAACTCGAATATGTATTAATCGCAAATTAGAAATACCACAATTAGTCATGCCTACTATAGTTTGTATCAGTATATACAAACTATAGTAAGCATGACTAATTAAACGCAAACAGCCATAGGTATGGTTTCGTTGTAGAAGTGTAGTGTGGTTAGGTATACCTATACATATGAAAGTAGATAAGGAGGTAACTGTTATAAAATTGCATAAACCATTTGGGCGTGCAGATGAATTACCGTTCTGCATAGACTGCACCCAGGTTAAAGCGACGGTCTTGTACACCCTGATGTGGGTATCGAGCAAATGTGTTGATAACTTACCATATAAATAATTAACATTCTGGTGATAGCAGGACTGTAAATTATATGGCAGCTGGCAGCTTGAATTAACTGCAGTTTCTCATTTCTCTAAAGCGTATTGATTTCTAGGAGTGCCCCTATGGGTACCCATATAAAATAAATGACAATAGAATATACCTACCTTAATTCATCCCAAATAAAGCCTGCTAGGATATGAAATGTTAGGAAATGAAAATATACGTAACGTAGGTACCTTTCGTGCGGTTTTAGTCGGTTCAACCCCGACATAACCGCCCCCGCTGGTCGGCGGGGGGTATCCGAAGGGATTTCCGCACGAAAATTAATACAGGTACCTTAATTCGCCCCAAACAAAAGCTTGTTTATTTTTAGGATAACCATACGAATACCCATAAGAAATAAACTAAAATAGAACATAGATAGATACTTTTTTTTTTTCGTGCGGAAATCCCTTCGGATACCCCCCGCCAGCCAGCGGAGGCGGTTATGTCGGGGTTGGACCGACTTAAACCGCACGCCGTCTCGGGTCTACAGACGCCGGGGTGTAAGGTTGCCCATAGAGCATATCCTCGCACCCCGACTAACCCTGGGCCATCTCCGGTTTCGTGATGGCCCCCTCGGGTTTGGGATCCACGGTGTCCCCGTCTTGCCCCGGTTTGGGGGAGGGGCGCTAGTCGCCCCACCGTCCCGGCCTGCTTCTGCTGGGGTGGCAGGCGGCCTCACCCGCCACCCCCAGGCCTACATAGATAGATACCTACCTAAATTCACCCCAAAGTAAGCCTTGCAAGCTAAGTAATGTACCATACCCAACATTTGACAGATTTAACAATGCTTTCAAATATTTTGCGAGAAAATGCTAATAATGAAATCTACTTAGTCTCGAGAACTTAAATAAGATTTTTAATTTGCCGCCATCGCCCCGGCCTGCGCTCATGGAGAACGGAGGTCGTTCAGCGACCGCTGACAGCTGAGTCACCTGCGCGCCTCGCGGGCTCTGCGGATCGGGATAGACCCGAGTCGTTCTCGCACCCACTCCGCCGTCTTCTCCAGCTTTACTTGCTCGCAGAAGGAGGCGGCGGCTGCCCACGCGCTCGCGCTCCGCATAATCGCTGTGAGAAAGACGCCGAGTGAGAGGACTCCCACTACGAAGACCGCCACGAAGGCCCGCCTTTCACTTCCCACGCCGGGCACTCCGTCAGCATGTGCAACTCTGGAGTCCTCGCTTGCATCACAGAGATGGCACTTAAGACGTTGGCACCTTTCTGATCTGACACAGGTGTTCCCAAAAGGCCCCCTTCTAAGAGATCACCTGCATCAGCAAGTACGTAAGACACCCGTGTCGTCTATCTAGCCAGTTCTCCATGATCCGTCTTACCGCCGCTACTACGGCGTGCCCTGCGCTTAGTCGCCCAAGACGTTCCTTCTACTCCACCACGATGAACTGGCGGAGCCGGGACTGCACGCCGTCGATTTCTCGAGGCCCAGGGTCAAATTCCTGCTGTCGCGTCGCCTTTAGCCGTCGATAATATGCGAGAGAGATCTCGCCTCCAGGTCAAAATCATGGTCCTAAGTGGATTACTAATACCGTGTATCATGATGAACAAGGTTTCATCTAGTGGTAACTATCTACCTAAAAAGAGTTGGAATTGTTAAAAGGCGCTTGTTATGCCTAGGTTAGTTTGTGCCAATTTGAGTTAATTTGGTACAGTGATAGATTAGTCTGAAATAACACATAGGCTAGACTTTTCATCCCTGGAGGTTCCCATGGGAAGCAGGAATGGGAACAGATTTCCAAGCGGGCGAAGTCGCGGGCAACAGATAGTTGGCAATAAAAACACGTCCACTCTGCTATGTCGCCTAGGTACTATGAACAAAAATGAAACCCACTGAAAGAAATAAATCCAAAAGTATGACTTATTGGGCGATAGATATTTATACCTATTATACCCTATTAGTGCGAGGTCAAGATTTATTAACACATTATTAAAATCAACACTTTTAATATAAAATAATATTCATTATTTATTATAAATAGATTTGTAGTAATATGAATACATAAATAGTCTGTATGTCTGTAAAAGTAGTCATTAATATAGTCTAGTCATCTAGTGTAAAGGTACATATCCATGAAGTTATTTCTTATACTAGACTATATTAATTGCTTCAATCTAATGCAATCCTATTTTATTACCTTTAACGACACAACATTTCAATAACATTGAAATACGTAGGTATACTTAATAATTGGACAGTGCTGTGCGACCATAAATTAGTCCATTTAGTACATATTAGAATATAGTACCAGTTACTAAATGGATACTCCATATATCCACGTGACATCAAGCTATAAATGCAAATATTTATGTTATTTTTACATACCCGTACCATAACATACGTATAGCGTATAGATAAATTGATCCAAGAAAATATGTGTTGCGGAATTGTTATGAAAGGTTAACATCAGGAATATCTCCACAGGTGCACATAATTTCATCTAGGTTCTAGAAAAGGTAACATCAAACCTATTAAATGGCTACAAGAACCAAAATTAATAAGTTGAGTGATAATTTCTACTATATGTAGGTAGTTCTTGCTCTTAAGGATTTTGCTCTTTAAGGATTTTACTTTTCCAAGGTGAGGTTTTCTTCCTAATGACATGAATTATAATAAATGGACAACTTAGCTAGTTTAATAAGAATTGGAAGCATCTTTTAGGCCAGAACTATAGATGAATTACTGTTATTAGGTACTTGTACAGAACATACATAGTGTGTACGTGTTTACGTTGTATTATTTATTAAAGGCACTATAGGGGTCAATATTATATTTTACGTAAGCGCTTCGGCTAAGCTTTGTCATTACCTAACCTTTGTTAAGAACTGCCGAGCGCGATTAATTTTTCACTTATTCGACCATGATTTGTATCATATTGATTCAGCGCCATGTGGTGGCCAATTTGTGAAATATTATTAGCATATGACATTTACTGAATTGACACGATGGTGTAGTGACTAAAGTAAATCATCGAATCACAATAATAATACACTGACACAAATTAAGTTATAGTTAGCGGTATCTACTTTAGAATACATACATAAATACGAAACATTCAGTTCGCCACTTTGATTATATAAATGTGTTCGCCAGTACTAGCTAATACTACATGATTTTTAATGTTTGTTACATACATAGTATCTACTTAAATATGAACAACACAGGGAATCCTAGTGTGGGTATACTAGGGCTATAACCCATGTATATCTTGTTTTATGAGACAATAAACATTATTATTATTATATATATACATACATAAACAAAGTAAAAAAATAAGTACACTGCTAGACATGTTGAACTATTCTTGGTCTCCGCGGTAGGTCGACATGAAGTAAGGCGCTCGATCGAAGAAGATTGCAGCAAGGAAAGGCCGGTCGGCCACGAAGGTGTCCACAGGAGCAAAGTTTATCATGGCCGAACAAAAAGCGACGCCCATGGCTGGAATACAAGGTGTGTTATATAATTCAAAAATTCGCCGCGTTGCACCGCGCCATAACCACAAGTAACAAGTAGCAGCACACATATTGTCAGCGAACATTTTGCTGTTACCCCACAAATTATTTCTATAGTACATAAACTTACATTAGGATTAGGTACATAATGTAATGTAATTAAGTAAGGTAAGTAGGTACGTTGAAGATAGTTCCGTGACTCGAAAAGCACGTTGAGCCGTCGGTCCCGGTTGCTATACTTACGAACATCTCTGGCATTTGTTACGGGTATTTAGAACCCCAAAAAGTCCGACAACAAGGTATAACTACAGAACTTCGACATCACCAGTGGGTTTGGGAGTCAGCTGGCAGTCGCTTCTTGGAAAATATCGAAGTTCGGCCGTTTTGTAGTTAGACTAAAAGCCGACTTCAACTGAGTTCGGAAAAGGCTTGGAGGAACCACGTGTAAATTTGATAATGGAAGTAACTTAGAAGTAGAGGTCAAGTTGGCATCCAAAAAGCTCGGAAGGAAAACAGGGTATAGCAGTACTTCACTGTGGACAGAGACTTCTTCTTTATGAGTCGCAAGTTCGGCCCCACAGCACGGCTGTCACTTTTTTGACAGGGCACCTGCATACTAACTTGACCCTTACGACTCGGTGCAAAGACGGACGCTGAGGATCCTCGACAATACCATAATTTCAGGCAGTGTGGAACCTCTCAGTAGTAGGAGAGATTTTGCCTCTCTGAGCGTGTTCTACCGCCTATAATAATGGAATGTGTTCAGAAGAATTGTTTGACATGATGCCCACGGCCACATGCTATTATCGCACACTCACCACAGACAGGGAATTCATCATCATACGTTGCAACAAGAAACATCATTCCGCGCACGCTCAAACTGTGGAATAATCTCCCTGCTCTGGGATTTCCCAAGCGACTACAACATGGGGTTCTACAAAAGGTTTTTAAAGCGTTGGCAGCGGGTCGGAGTGTGCCGCCCCAGATGTTGCACACGTCCGTAGGCCGAGGTAACCGCTGCCCATCAGGTGGGCCGTGTGCTTGTCTGCCAAATAAGAGGAATAAAAAAACACCCTCTCGGTTGCATCCAAAGCTTGCACTTTAAAGCCCAAGGTTCACTCTCCTACTCCACCATTATTGGATTGTCTTGGCTTTTAGGTACGGGTAGCGACGGCCATCTGGAAGTCCCCCCCACCACCGAAAGGGAAGCCAGCGCCAGATCCTATCCAACTTGTAGGTACTCGGCTTTGCATGCTAACATATTTTAAGATATATAAACTGTAGAGACAAAATTTAAAATATGCAACATATTCATATATTCTTATTCGGAATCTAGACTTTCTTTTGGTTTGTTGATGTGATACTTCCATAAGCGCGCCTCTTCTATACCGTTATGGCTGATGGCTGATGTCGTAACAGCATAGCGCTCTTTTGTGACGTATGCCGTCATGTCAGTTTCTAACCATATCAATCAATTTTTTTTTAATAAAGAATATTAGTAACCGAAATTACTAATATTCCCCTTAACCCCTCCAGCTAAGCTAAATGTCTTGTGTTAGGAGTGGGTTCACGTCGGTAGTGTTTTGACCAGGATTCGAACCCGGGAGCTCTCGATTGTAGGGTCGACTCCTTAACCACTAAGCTAGCGTCGGCATCACAGGACGCCCACATTATTTTATACTTATTATCCCTGGTTGGGCTAGATTTTGTTTTATTTAAAACCTCTTCACCTAGAGCAATTGGTTACTGGTAAAGTTAACGGTAATTAAGAAATCCAAATCTAAAACATTTAAGAAAAACCCGCTTTCTATCATTTTGCATGCACCTAAAAGCCGCGGTAGCCTAGTGGTATGGGTAATGGACTGCTGAGACGAGGTCGAGGGTTCGATCCCAGGTTTTACCATGGCACACACCAATGACTTTTCGATGCTTTTCGAAGTTATGTGTGTATTTATCGCAGGCTTATAAGTGCCCGGTTAATGGCAATAGGCTCGCCACCTATTACATTGGGACCTAAACATAAACTGGCGAAATGTGGGTGCTAGCACCTCTGCCTACCCCTTCGGGGATATAGGCGTGAGTTTATGTTATGTTTATGCACCTATATAGTATGTAACAAAACCAGTGTCCGATCAATAAGTGGCACATAGTTATCCTAATATATACCTATATATCCTACATAACCATTAGGTATATGAAATTAAATCTATACTTATTGAAACAAATGTATCACTTGTACTCTTTCCACAAATATAAATAAGTATAAACGTATAAAAGTATAACAACAGTATAAATAGTCTAAATCTATACTATTATAAAATTGTAAATTAGTTGTGTGTGTCACTGTACAATATGCTTAGTTAATTGGGGGAGTCAAGGTACAGTATAGTATAGTTCTTTAAACCACTTTCAACCATTTTTACTTAATTTTACTAGAGGTAAGTTTACACCACCAAAAAAAAAAGATTTATTATAAATGTATAACAAGTTAAATAAATAAGCAAGAAGTACAGTCAAAAAAAGTACTTTTCGAGTACTTTTTCCCTTTTTTTATCTACACTAAGCGGCGCCGGCGAATTTCAACTAACTTCACGAAAGAGTTGACAAAATATGCTCAAACTGCCATAGATAAATTATATTAAAGGACGGGAGTTTAAAAAAAAATAGGATTATTCTAGGTACAACACAGTCTAACGTAACACAGTTTCCCCTACTATTGGAATGTTGAAATGCCATTTCCTAGATCATAATTACCCAATGTCGCCTCAAAATTTTAAGAATGTGACAACACCACAAAGTAGATTTGCAATAATATTTAGCGGCGGCCCATAAAACCGCCCCCGCTGGCTGCACCATGTTATTTTTTTTTTTGGATTGGGTTTGTTCTCAACGTGGCCCTCTTGCTTGCCATGTAAGTTTCCGATCGGCCTAAATTTTATAGTAGTTTTTGTAGTGTAATTCTTTAAACTTATTTTCTTAAAAGGATTCCATTATCGCAACCTAATATTGATACCTATACCGGGTGTTGGAGAATTGCTCCCGAAAACGACGACGGGCGATAGTACTGAAGTTAAAAAATATTTCACGAGGTCAACAATAACTAACAAATATATAAGTAATGTTAAATATTTATTAAAATTTTACACGCTTTACATAACAAATTAGTATGATCTTACAATTGCACTTATTGCAATCCTGCTGGCGCTGTTTATTATCAATTAAAGAAATCCCGCATGATTCCCTTTCTCTGATTTCATATTTTTATGGCCCGTAATTATCCATTTAAAAATTATCTGAAGTTATCTTAACGAATGACACAAAACAAACGTATCAGTTTCATTACCCGAACAAATAAGTCCAAGTAATGAAACAATAACACAAGGATATATATATATATATATATCACATACATATAACAATACTAATGATGTGGTAGCGGTCAAGTTTTTTAATTCTCAAGGTTGTTTAAGTGTTTGCAGGATAGAAATAATGAATTTATCATAGCTGCTGATCTTACTCCCGTAGTAGCCTAACTTAGTGGGTAATCCTGCGGGATTGCGGAATTGCAAGCCCTAAATGTTACTGGGTAGACGAGCCGCGATGCAGTCTATATTTCTACTAGGTCAGATTCTCAGTAATGAACGAGGCTGAGGTATCTTTTGTAAATTTATTATTAGAAGTACTCACTACGGGAATTGACATCATTAATAGTAATCGCGAGAAATTAACATAGGACTTCACAGCTCTTGGACAAAATATACCTACACACCAAGTGTTAATTTTTTCATATCAAAATTTCGAAAATGTATTAGCATATCGATGTCTGCCAATTCTGAGATCAATACACAGAGGTAAAACCTAACTAAAAAAAGCTGCAGACTACATTACGGCTCGTTTGTGTTTGATTTACCATATCGGTACTAAACGTTATGATATTACATATTTAAGTATAGTGATTGCATTAGGCGACGCCGCGGTAGGCCCCGATGAAGAGCGGAGCATTGTTGGCGCCCAGCAGCAAGTAGAGATAAGGCCGGTCTGCCCGGAACGCGGGTGTTGGAGGCGGCATACACCGCATCATGAACACCATGCCTGTGCCACACTCAGCTCTATAGTTCATCATGTTGTATCGCTTGGGGTGAGGTTGGCCTATAGATGCTCATAAACGCCACTTGGTCTCCGAACCTGACGCACCATAAAGCCGCCCGGTCCACCACGAACATGGACGGTAGCGCACGACGTCTGCGGGCGGTGACCACTGCACGCACACACATACCAGACCCCAATCAAAACATACACACCATTCCACCCAATATACCCGAAGCAATACCGTCTCACTAACAGTTAATATTCTAGACACCACACAAACAATTTTGAACTTAGAAAGATTGTGGAAGTTGTGTCGAAAAAAACTAGTAGGTATGTACAAAAGATGACCCAACGCACAACAACAGTCACTAAGTAACTACTTTATGTCTATTATTACAAGCACCACTAGACAGTTATAGGGACCTTTCTCATCTAGCATGTAGTACAATCAGTACCAACATTGAAAAACATAGCAGAATCTATTAGTCACCCATGATGCTGCAGGCCGCGCTCATATAGTTAGAATACGATTTTTTCACGTCCGTTAACGTAAGGCGGCCGATTTCATCAGAGTGAATCTACTCTCTTCAGTTATACCAATACCAGTGATGTTAATAATTTGACATCCATTCTGTTTGAAATTCGTACGAATGTTAGTAATACCTCAATAAGTTAAAAAAAAATTTGATTGATGCTATTCACACGACCAAATTTTGAACGAAAATGCATGCAAAGTAAGTGCGTTATTGTACTTCGGTATTAATTTAATGAGATGTACGTCTTACTACTTGTGCTACGTGGATTAAAAGCCAAATCCGATGAAAATTTTCAAGCGTGATCTAAGAATTTGAATGGTACCTTATACCGTACATTGAAATCATCTAAAAAAATGAGAGAGAAAAACAGGAATGCTTGTTTTTAGCTATCAAACTTCAACCATATAGGAGTTCAACCATATAGTTACACGTTCTTAAGAAGGGTAAGGATGAAGAATACTGCCTACTAGTATTCTAAACCAAGATACATAGTGTGTAGGAAGCAAGTGAAGTATGCAGAGACCATAGTAGAACTTACATGGCGTTCAGAAGTTATTGCGTACCCCAATGGGAAAGAGGCTGGACTTTTTCATGTGTTAAATTTTCTTATTAAATGATTTGTTTAGTTCTAATTAAATTCTTCAAACTATACCAATTAAATTATAGTTTATTGAATGAAAAATAAAATATAATTGCATACCTATTAGTGGAAATCAATCTCAATAATGAGTTCAACTCCTTTATACAATTCAAGATTGTAACGTCGACGTAATAATATGTATTTATTTATCCAACATAAAAAATAAAAGATCTTTCAGCATAGTAAATGTTTTAGAATTGATTTAAATTCTTCCCTGGATTGATTAATTTCATTCACACACAACATATTCCACTTAGTAAGCCCAAAGCTGAAGCACCATAAAATATAACAGATAGCTTATAAAATAATATAAAAACTTCACCAACAGATAGTTTTCCAGATTCATATTTTGCATATGAATCAACTATAATTACTTTAATTAATTAATTCAAATAGTTTTATGTTGTTTAGGTACTTATTTGTGATGAGTCCGAACTAAGTGTCAAGTAAAAATATTTATTGAAATCAATTACAGAAAATATCAACATAACTTCATAACTCCACGCCTGTATCCCCGTATATTTTTGTTAGTCAGAGGTACATTGCACACCCTCGATTCGCCAGATATGTTTAGTTCCCAATGTAATAGGGGGCGAGCCTATTGCCATCTACCGGGCACATTACTAAGCGAGCCATAATTATGTTTTAAACTGGCGAAACGTGGGTGCTAGCACCTCTGCCTACCCCTTCGGGGATATAGGCGTGAGTTTATGTTTATGTATGTAATTAACATTTTTAATACCCACATAACTACGAAAAGTTAGAGATGTGTGCCCGGGCGACTGGGGATCGAACTCGAGTCCGTTAGGTACGCCACTGGTTAAGCCGGCGCGGCGGTAAGGCCTATCATGGAGGATTGGCTGGAGAGGCGACACGGAAGCCTCTCGTACCGACTGACGCAGGTGGTCTCCGGGAAGGGGTGCTTCGGGGACCACCTGCATCGGATCAGGAAGGAGCCAACGCCTGAGTGTCATCACTGCGACGCGAGCGAGGACTCAGGGCTGCACACGCTGACGGACTGCCCGGCGTGGGAGGCGCCGAGGCGTGACCTCGTGGCAGCCATCGGGGTGGGAGTCCTCTCGCTCGGCAGCATGATTGCGGCAATGGTGCGAAGCGCGAGCGCGTGGGCCGCCGCCACCTCCTTCTGCGAGCATGTAATGCTCGCGAAGGAGATGGCGGAGCGCGCCCGGGAGAGATTTAGAACTCTCCCGGCCCGCCGAGCCCGTAACTTGCTCGCCGCGCGTCGCAGGCGACTCAGATGCCGGAGGTCGCTTAACGACCTCCGTCCTCCATGAGCGCAGGCCTGGGGGTGGCGGGTGAGGCCGCCTGTCACCCCAACAGAAGCAGGCCGGGACGGTGGGGCGACTAGCGCCCCTCCCCCAAACCGGAGCAAGACGGGGACACCGTGGTTCCGAAACCCGAAACCGGAGATGGCCCAGGGTCAGTCGGGGTGCGAGGGATATGCTCTATGGGCAACCTTACACCCCGGCGTCTGTAGACCCGAGACGGCGTGCGGTTTTAGTCGGTTCAAGCCCGACATAACCGCCCCCGCTGGCCGGCGGGGGGGGGGGGGGGTACCCGAAGGGATTTCCGCACGATAAAAAAAAAAAGGTACGCTACTGAGCTGCCCTCAGAGCGAGAGCTCTGGCGCGGCTGCTGCCCAAAATGAGGGGGCCCGATGACTCCTGCAGGAGACTACGCGGGGATCGTGCGGTCCATGGCCCTGTATCGGTGCCCAATATGGGCGGAGGCCCTGAAGGCCAGAAGTGTGCGGATGCTGCGCGCTCCGCAGCGGATGATGGCCATCAGGGTCTTCCGCGGGTACCGCAGGATCTCCTTCGAGGCGGCGAGTCTCCTTGCCGGAACTCCGCCATGGGACCTGAAGGCGAGAGCCCTTTCGCAACTGTACCAGTGGCGAAAGGAGGCGCGGGAGCAGGTCCCAGCTCCGCCAGGTCTTCGTGGTGGAGTGGGAGGAACGACTTGGGCAACCAAGCCCAGCGCACGCCGCAATAGCGGCGGTAAGGCCCATCATGGAGGATTGGCTAGAGACGCGACACGGAAGCCTCTTGTACCGACTGACGAAGGTGATCCCCGGTAAGGGGAGCTTCGAGGACCACCTGCATCGGATCAGGAAGGAGCCAACGCCTGAGTGCCATCACTGCGACGCGAGCGAGGAATCAGGGCTGCACACGCTGGCGGACTGCCCGGCGTGGGAGGCGCCGAGGCGTGACCTCGTGGCAGCCATCGGGGTGGGAGTCCTCTCGCCCGGCAGCATGATTGCGGGAATGGTGCGGAGCGCGAGCGCGTGGGCCGCCGCGCGCCGCCACCTCCTTCTGCGAGCATGTAATGCTCGTGAAGGAGATGGCAGAGCGCGCCCGGGAGAGGTTTAGAACTCTCCCGGCCCGCCGAGCTCGCAACATGCTCGCCGCGCGTCGCACGCGACTCAGGCGCCGGAGGTCGCTTAATGACCTCCGTCCTCCATGATCCTGAGGGTGGCAGGTGAGGCCGCCTGTCACCCCAGCAGAAGCAGGCCGGGACGGAGGGGCGACTAGCGCCCCTCCCCCAAACCGGAGCAAGACGGGGACACCGTGGTTCCGAAACCCGAAACCAGAGATGGCCCAGGGTCAGTCGGGGTGCGAGGGATATGCTCTATGGGCAACCTTACACCCCGGCGGTTTAACACCCGAGACGGCGTGTGGTTTTAGTCGGTTCAAGCCCGACCTAACCGTCCTCGCTGGCTAGCGGGGGGGGTATCCGAAGGGATTTCAGCACGAAAAAAAAAAAGGTACGCTACTGGGCTATCACAGCTATCAGAAAATATCAAATGCCATATCTACAAGTCTTCCACTTATCAGATAACACTGGACACATTCTAACAACTACACTTTCAACTACTTATTAGTTATTAGGTTAAATTGTAATACCAGGGTAAAATCGGGTTATATTATCGAGAGGCATTCTAGATAAGATTTGAGTTGGCCAGTCGTCATCCAAATAAATTGATTCATCGCATTTCACAGATACGTTGGTAACGATATTTTTTTCACTCATGCCATATAACTATAATAATTTCACCTGTTACGAAAGATGATAAATCCAAAGGACGGGAGTGACTATACTCATACTTTGCAGTATACATGAAAACTATCTGTTGGCGAGTTTCGAATAGTTACTCACCAGTGGCTGCGGCAGCTTCGGCACCTTCTTCGTTCACCTCAATAAATGCTTTCTGTATAGCTTTAGAAACGTACAAAGGTTCCTGGTTATTCAATAACTTGGTAATACCTGAATTTGATTGGTCGAAAATGGCATTGATACCAAGCTAAAAAATAAATAGTAACTTTTTTATATATCTAGGCATACCTATTAGTGATATTTTGTAAAAAAAGAAAGTGAAATTCTACATACTTTTGGTAACAGTTCGTTTAGATCAATTGTAGTTTCAATCTTGAATTTAGGAATAGTAACTTGTACTTTAGTTTTGAACATTTTTTCAATGTCCGACAACAGATCGTGGCCAGCAGCCAATTTCGCCATGACATCATTAAGTCCTTCGATTTCCTGAGGTAGCACTATCACCATGCTCGCCTCTTCACCAAGATACGGTAACTCCAAGAGCTGTAAAATTATGTATTAACAAAACGTATGTCAATATGTCTTTATGGAACATTATATTATTATTGGTAATAGCGATGGAGTAATTCTTAGGCAGCGGTTGATTTACGAGTATGACCTATGAATAGTTGTACCACATAACATAAACATAAACTCACGCCTATATCCCCGAAGGGGTAGGCTGAGGTGCTAGCACCCACATTTCGCCAGTTTATGTTTAGGTCCCAATGTAATAGGTGGCGAGCCTATTGCCATTAACCGGGCACTTATAAACCTGCGATAAATACACACATAACTTCGAAAAGCATCGAAAAGTCATTGGTGTGTGCCATGGTAATACCTGGGATCGAACCCGAGACCTCGTCTCAGCAGTCCTTTACCCATACCACTAGGCTACCGCGGCTTTTTACCCAAGTAAAATAATTAATTTTAGAGTATTCTATCACGATTTATGGTTTTATTATCATCTACGCTATAGGTAACCCTGGCTGATGGGTTGCTTTTCAACAGTTATGGTCACGTAGAGAATAAGTTGGTCGTCTTATATATTAAAGCACAAAGTTTTAAGTACCTACTACCTACCCGAACTGCTTAAAGTGTCGAAGTCCGAAGTGCGTATAAAAATCTACAATAAAATTCCGAATTGCATTAAAAACTGTCCAAATGGTTTATTGGCTTAAGTTTTAAAAATCTGGTTTCTTAATGAGACATTTTACTCAATCGACGAGTTCTTATGAACTCGTCGATTTAATAATATGATAACAGTTCGATAATCAATTATATTGACGTTTCAGACTATAACAATGAATTGATATTACATTATTTTCTGCATATTTGAAATAACTATTATTTATTTATTTATCCACATACATTGATATTACAGGTTACAAAACCTAATACAGCAATGTATACAAATAAGAGAAATAATTATGAAATATTAGCATGTCAAATTACTGACTAAGTGTTACAACATATTATTTTAAGATCGACATTGTACACACTTAAGGCAAATAAATGATTAAAAGTATTAAAATACCTGGATCCCAAACTTTCGACAGTAAAATACTATATTTAAATTTTGTTAGGAGTCAACCTCAAAAAACCGATCAAGTGCGAGTCGGATTAGCCCACTGAGGGTTCCGTATAAAACTGAATTAAGGGGCGCACTTAACGTTGCTGTAGAGCTTCTGGTCTTGACACACAGATATACAGTTTTTTTTTGTGATGTGTGTAGTTACATATTTATGCTTTTCGGATTTTTCCCTTTACAAGTAATTTAACTTTAATAAATTTAATTTAATTTAAATTTTGCTATATGACTTTATTTTCTGCAAAATATCATGATTCTAGCTCAACGGGAAGTGACCCTATAGGTTTTGATTCCCTTGCGATTGTCTAAATATTTTTATTACATATTATAAAAACAAAGTCGCTTCCCGTTGTCTGTTCGCTGAGAACTTCCAAACTACCCAACGTTTTCATCAAGAGATAGAGTGATTCAAGCGGAAGGTTAATATTAATTGTTTGATATTATTTTGTGATAATTTTTAGAAATAGGACGATAATAATTGTTCAATATGACGAAAAAAACAATCAAGCTGACTGAGAGCTTCGATCGAAAAACGCTGTCAAATCCTTTTGAGGCATAACAAAACAATTGAACTATTGTGAGATAGTTCTATATAGATCTACAAAAGAAACCGCGATGGCATAATGTATTTCTCTTCATAGCTGGTTACGAAAGTTCAGTTACGAGTGTGGATAAAGGGTGAAGGTTAGCTTACTATAGCCATTTCAACTTCTTAAAAAATAGTTACATTTGATATAGTAATTGGAAAGCTATTTAGACCAATACACTAATTATGTTATTCAATATATGCCAAGAGCAATATGGTGAAATTTACTACATAAACGGTTATAATATTTGATTGCATTAACTAACTAATTAATTAAGTTTCAAGGCGTTACAGACTTGAGTATTTGGTATGAATTTCAACTTGGTGAATCTCCGCGTTTCTGAGAAAAAGGCCTTGACAGTGCTCAGGGCAATTTGGTGAAATTTGCTACATAAACGGTTGTACTTTTTGATTGCATTGACCTAGAAGTTTGAGTTTTTCGCAGTTTCAAGGCATTACAGACCGCAATAGCGGCGGTAAGGCCCATCATGGAGGATTGGCTAGAGAGGCGACACGGAAGCCTCTCGTACCGACTGACGCAGGTGATCTCCGGGAAGGAGTGCTTCGGGGACCACCTGCATCGGATCAGGAAGGAGCCAACGCCTGAGTGTCATCACTGTGACGCGAGCCAGGACTCAGGGCTGCACACGCTGGCGGACTACCCGGCGTAGGAGGCGCCGAGGCGTGACCTCGTGGCAGCCATCCGGGTGGGAGTCCTCTCGCTCGGCACCATGATTGCGGCAATGGTGCGGAGCGCGAGCGCGTGGGCCGCCGCCACCTCCTTCTGCGAGCATGTGATGCTCGCGAAGGAGATGGCGGAGCGCGCCCGGGAGAGCTTCAGAACTCTCCCGGCCCGCCGAGCCCGCAACATGCTCGCCGCGCGTCGCAGGCGACTCAGGCGCCGGAGGTCGCTCAACGACCTCCGTCCTCCATGAGCGCAGGCCTGGGGGTGGCAGGTGAGGCCGCCTGTCACCCCAGCAGAAGCAGGCCGGGACGATGGGGCGACTAGCGCCCCTCCCCCAAACCGGGGCAAGCCTGGGACACCGTGGTTCCCAAACCCGAGGGGGCCATCTAGAAACCGGAGATGGCCCAGGGTCAGTAGGGGTGCGAGGGATATGCTGTATGGGCAACCTTACACCCCGGCGTCTGTAGACCCGAGACGGCGTGCGGTTTTAGTCGGTTCAAGCCCGACATAACCACCTCCGCTGGCCGGCGGGGGGGGGGAACCGGAAATTCCATTTACAACATTAGGCACATATATAATACATAACATAACATAACATAACATAACATACACATTTTCGAGAAATGTGCCGCATCTTTTGGTCTAACAAACATTCCTGTATCTCAATCCAATCCAAAAATAAATCCATTTTCGTGTTTCAATTGAAGAAATAGATACGTTTAATTGAACACTAAATATTATTAGAAAAAATAACTAACTCTATAAATAAATGAACAACTGTGACTTCTGATCACTTGAGTATGAAATGAATTAGCTAAATTGAGTTGTTTAGTTCTTCCACGAACGAAAATATTCTAATGAAAGCAGGCATGTTGAAGGTACTGGTGGTAGAAATTTGATGACACAAATTACTGGTGGTAGAAATTTGATGACACAAATTTGTCACAAAATTCGGCCGGGTAGGTACCACCGTGCACGATTGCGAAAAACCCTCCATAGTAATCCAATTTCGGTTTGATTGCGTTCAGGGGTCAGCAAGTGCATAGCCGGGCAGGGGGATTGTGGTCGCAGCACTAGTGGGACCGGTGGGTGTCACGCGGTGCTGCGACGACAATCCTCTTCTGATGAGGCCGTCAAGCTCAGTGCCACCATTGTTAACATGGTACGTGTATGTAATGGTGACCCTCTTTCCTGAGACTTTACCTTCAGCTTACCATCAGGCGAGGTGAAGTCAAATTGACGTGTCCTAAATATAAAAAAAAAAAAAAAAAAGGAAAACTAAACAATTTGAGTTATTTAATTCAGGCAGATAAGAGCATTCTTTCGTTTTTAAATAATTATTTTTATGTATTTCTCCTTCGTGAAAATATACATTTATAAGAGATTCTAATCAAAAAAAATGTCAATAGGTGAAATTATTGAATATTTCTATTTATAGTATGTATTCGCAAAATTAAACAAATTAACTTTCACTAAGAATGCCTAACTCATGTTTAAATATTTCATTAGGTTCAGAACTCGACAAGTGAACTTGTTGACCCAATTTCATGTATTCACATCCATCTTATGTGTGAGAAAACTGAATAACTACCATAAAGAATTAGCTAACTACGGTATGTTTGCAACATCTTGGTGTGGCAAAATTGCATAACTTGGTTTTTGATTTTTATTTTATTTTTTGGTTCATGAAAGTAATTAGTTTGATTAAGCATTGAATCGACAGCAAACATGCTTATAACATATAAAATTGCCGACATTAAAATTGTTCTCCATTTGTTAATGATGTCAAAAAAAGTGCCAAAAAAACAGTAAATCGCGATTATCTCGAAACTTGAAATATTGAGTTATTTAGTTCTGCCATTATACCCACGATATATAAATAGGTACACTAAATACCACACTCGTATGGCTCAGGTTCTTTGAACAACTTAACCTAATTTGCCCGTTTACCCGATGACTAATAATGGCTTCGGAGAAACAATAAAAAGTAAGTAATTAATACTAATGGTAACAACAAAAACAAAATATAATAAGCTGAATGTTCTTGCAGTCTACGAAAAAAAAACGTAATTTTAAGTTTTTTTTTTTTTTTTTAATATATTTAGGACACGTCAATTTGACTTCACCTCGCCTGATGGTAAGCTGAAGGTAAGTTTACTTTAGCCGTGCCTTTAAAGCGGAACCCTTATACTTGTACTAAAATAAAAGTATGATATATTACGCTTCATAACATCAGTTATCTGCAGTAAAAGGCCCGTCAAAATGGCTTATTCCGAACCTGACCCGAAAACCTGACCCGGTCGCCGGTTAGGTTAGAAACTTGAAAAAAAATGTAATATTTGTTCCGAACGTAACCCTCTTCCTAACCGATCCGACGTCTCGTTCCTATCATAACCCGAATTGCGCAGATTGGTCATTGCACTTCTTGCCTTGCTCGATTTATATTCCAAAAACAAGTAAAGTGGGTTAGGTTAGGTTATAACTGTGACCTTGTGACTGTGATATTTATCACAAAATAGTAAATATTATTATATACTGATTTCACAGATATGTACTTTTTATTTTGAGAATTATAGAGAATGACCTTCGCTTGGGTACCCATTAAACTTCTTTATCTATATCATTATAAGTTTATTACCTACGCCAATGAGAGATCCTAAAATACATCTACATAACTAAATAAGATCAGGTGGATACGTCCGCCCTTTTTTTTTACGTGCGGAAATCCCTTCGGATACCCCTCCGCCGGCCAGCGGGGGCGGTTATGTCGTGCATCGACTAAAACCGCACGGTGTCCTAGAAATATCCATGACACAAAGAAAAAATCGTAACCAAACACAAGAGATGAGAAGCGTGTTGATCGACACCGGCTAACTGTTTTTATTCTAATAAAAGCTTGTTTACAAAAAGTACTTTTGTATTAAATATTTTATTTTAGTTTTTGTAATTTCACGTAGTGCTATAGTGCTCGCCAAGACCAGTCAAAGGAACTACAACAATACAACGAGTTTATCGTGTTTAGTTCCAGGCCTCCTACCGTCTCCTTCTTCAGACCTCGGACATCATGTTTACCAAGACAAAGAACAAAAGAGTCCAAACTCGATATGTTTATCTGGTTTAGCTTAGGAGTTCCTATGGCCGTCTGCCTACTCCGTCATCAGACCATGAATTCGGGCCAGGTCACATCAGAGTTTATCTAGGCAAAACAAATGAGCCCAAACTCGATAGGATAGGCCACCTTCCTACTCCATCATCAGACCAGCTCCATGGTGCCATGCTAATGCATTGTTATCCAAACTAAACATGTATACCAAATATCATTTCAATCATTTGAAGATAACTGCTTCAAAATTCAGTTGCAAGATTTGACCCGGATTAACAAACGTAAATACAGAGCAAGTTTAATGAAAGCTTGTAAAAATGCAACAACAACTTTCTCAGAGCAAAAGTTATAAAACTTATTGGTCGGTTATTTTACGCTGTAAAGCCACCAATAGCGTTTTTTAAAAACCTTGATACTCGTTGAGTTAATTCATGAACATTTAACAAAGTGAAGCCAAGATATTTCAGGAATCTACAGATATAAATATCTAAGCATTCCGCCATTAGAGCACCACTGTTTACATGATCTGCATCTGTGATATTGGTGTGAATAATATATATTGATAATAATACCTGAGCTTGGAGGGCGTCACTGAAGCCGAAAGCATAATCAGCCTCATTATACATCATAGGAACTTGAATCGTTGAATTAGAATTTACGTGGAATGGTTGCTCGATCGTGGCTGACGGATTGAACTGATCTTTCCATGTCCCCTAAAATAAACATCTCAAGCTTTAAAGAATTGCACAGTTTCAAAGAGCAAGATCACAAGACTTCATGCAATAGCAAAGAGTTGTGAGCATTTTCATTTGAGTTTTAAGCATTTGTTACCTTGAAGTAGAGAGCATTAACAAGTACAAGTCTAGTAAAACCGTCGACACTATCCTCAGACAATAAATCCTTAATTTTATTGTTGGTTTTGCTTTCAACCTGAAAAATTGTTAAAATATTGCGTGAAGTTCATCACAATCAGTAATAACTTATAAAATGAAAGCTACTATAAAATTACCCATCCATTTATGGTTTTCACAGTAGACACGTTTTCACCGAAGTTGACTTTCTCGAAGGCCGCATCAAATATTTTGACGGCATCTTCTTGCAATTGGGGTTGGAGTTCGTAGTTACCTTCTTGAATGTATACCTTATTCGCAACTTTTAATGTCACACCTTTAAGACTCTTTAATTTGGTCGACACCGCGGCAAATGTTGAACGAATCTGCAATAGTCAAAAACATCTAATATCGAATTTCACAAGTAAAAATAACTGTGATAAAGTCGAACTTAACTGCGTAATCACGTTTTACTGAATTAAGTTCAAAAAGTGAAACCTGAGAATCCAGTTTAGTTGAACTTGAACGGACTTTTTATCTTATAGTGGAACCTAATTAGTGGTTTTGGAGCAAGATTCGCTCTTTATTTGCCATGAGGCCGAGGGTTTCAATCTGTGGCAAAGAAACTTTAGCTGTTAATCTTTCTAGTGACTTGCTGTAGCATAAACCAGTACTGTCGCGCGTACGCTGTACGTACGCCGTACGTACGTACACACCTATATCATCCATGACTTAGCATTTCTATTTGTTAGATCTATACATAATTAACTTTTAAAACAGTCCTGACTTTGTGTTTATCACGGGTGCAGTATTTCTGACGAACGTGCTTCTTGCTGCACTGTGGGTAATTGTGAACCGCCTTCGATAAATGTTCGCAGTTACCAAATCATAAAGGAAAAAGGATACTTACAGAACTATCGTCAGCAATGCAGAGTGATGTGAGAAGCTCTGAATGCGCCGGGTCAGTGGTGCCCAAAGTCAAAAGAGCCAGTACAAACTCGGCGGACAGCGGTGAAGATACTACACTCTTGTCTTTTGCTAATTCCTACAATTATAAATATATTGATACACTTTTATAGACTTTGATTAATTTGATTTTGTGACACAATGCTCATCTATGCTTGGGAGTTGTTTTCGCGACTGATCAATGCAATTTATTTACAATTAATTGCGGTTCGGCCTAAGGACTGGGTATCTTCCTAACACAAGGGGTACCTTTTTTATGCGGAAATCCCCCCGGATACCCTCCGCCGCCAGCGGGGGTAGTTGGCGGATTCAAACAGACTAAAACCGCACGTCGTCTTGGGTCTTCAGACGCCGGGGTATAAGTTGGCCCAGGGCCATCTCCAGTTTCGAGATGGCCCCCTCGGGTTTGGGAGGAGGGTGGTACCTAAGACAGAGAGTCAATAATAATCTAAGACAATTATATGGCGCCCTCTAGCCCTAAACTAAGAATTGCTTGTGTACTATAACTAGAACACGGATCAACAATCTACTGTCCTGAGATCAAAGTGAATAGACAAATACCTAGTCTTGCCGTAAATACTGTAACAAAGAAAAAAAAAACATTTATTACTTTTACAGCATGTTAGTTCAATACATAAATATGAAAAGCTTATTCGAAGTGGTCTCCATTGGCTGCAATACAGTCCTTTAAACGTTCGAGGCCAGTTATTAATAGACGCACGCACTCTTTCCATTGGAAAATTCTTCACTGCCAATCATATGGATTGTTTTAGGAACTCCAAATTATCATGGCCTTTAGAGCAAGCAGTACTCCTACAACTGACCATAAATCATAATCCAGCGGTTAAGATCGGGACTAGACGACGGCCAGTCTTCAGCTCTGATGAAGTCCGAAACGTTCGTTTCCAACCAAGACTGCGTAGACCGAGCTTAATGACACGGCGCCTAGTCTTGCTGGAAGGACTTTTCTTGGTTATTGAACATGGTGTTGTTAAGGTGAAACATACGGGCTGTTCCCGGCCATCTTCTCGCTAGATGGCGCGGAATTTCAAAATTACAGATTATTTTGTTTCTTTCGTAATTTCAGCATTATTAAGTCAAAGAAGAGGTATCGGCGACACTAGGATATCACACTTTATTTAACTTAATCGAATTTTTGCCTTAAAATCCAACCAATTTTCGAAATTGATGTATTTTTTGTTTTCTTTTGCTTACAGGGTCGTTTACACACACATAGACGTGAGCGTTTATTTTCTAGAGCCCAAATTCAGCTCAATAATGACCAATAGATGGCGTGAATTTAAAACAAACGGTCTGGTTATTTATTATGTATTCATTAAAATTGTGTCTGTGGGGATAGGCAGAACTAAAGAAATATCAAGAATATTAAAATAATAAAAGTTCTTTTGGGTGTAAACTATACAATTTTGTAAAAAAATGATGTGTACAAACTATATTACATTTTAAAATAGTTATTTCATTACCTTGCAAATTACATAATTTAACTTCATGCCTGTATCCCCGAAGGGGTAGGCAGAGGTGTATTACACACCCACGATTCGCCAGTTATGTTTTTAGGTCCCAATGTAATAGGGGGCGAGCCTATTGCCATCTACTGGGCACATTACTTAGCGAGCGATAATTAACATTTTTAATTACTCACATAACTACGAAAAGTCAGAGGTGTGCGCCCGGGGCGACTGGGGATCGAACTCGAGACCTCGTCTCAGTATCTTAGTTACTATGGCGGGCGATTTTTTGTCGAATTTTGCAAATTCCTCAGACAGTACAAGTCCCAGAGGGACGGTTGAGGCGTCGGGACGACGAGCATCGTCAGCGCGCTCACAATGGTGTTATTCACTATATGGACCCCGATACGGAGAATTTAAGAAAACTGTGAAAAACTAAATTTTGAATTCAACATACTGACTTTAACAGTTTAACCGTAGCTACTGTCGCGACTATGCGTCCCAGCTCGACGGGGACGGTGGCGTTCGGCGCGGGGCCCCCGTCCGTTCCTCAAAATGCGAGAAGAACGATAACCGTATATAGAAAAATTTTGAAAAATTTATAAAAAACTAAATTTTTTGGTAATCCGCGTGAAAATGTGTGAAAATCCGGGATAACTGGAATCAGGTGGTGACAGCCGCGAAAGGCTGGTTCGTACCAGTTTCCACAAGCGTCACAAACCATGGGCACCTTGCGTAAGTTCGGAAAATTTACAAACAAAAATTTAACTAGCCAAATAAGTGAAAATCAGGGTAAGTACCCCGCACCTTGCCCTGGAGTTGCATTAGGGAGGCGCTCGTGTATCACGAAGTGCCTCTCTACCTCCGCCGCATAGTCGGGGCGTATTTGACGGAGAGAGCCGTCATCTACCCAACCGTGACCGGTCTCGGTCGGCGTGAAATGTCGTGCGGTGTTCCACAGGGATCGGTCCTGGGGCCGCTCCTGTGGAACATCGGATACGACTGGGTGCTTCGCGGTGAGCTCGTAGGCGGTGCCGCCGTCACGTGCTACGCGGACGACACGCTCGTGACGGCGTGCGGGGCGACGTACCGC
Source organism: Cybosia mesomella (assembly GCA_946251805.1). NCBI lineage: Eukaryota > Metazoa > Arthropoda > Insecta > Lepidoptera > Erebidae > Cybosia > Cybosia mesomella. The sequence continues at coordinate 16,817,875 of OX276390.1, read as the reverse complement.
GAAGCGACCCGAAAGGCCACGACCGCGGTTGCCCAAGTCGTTAGGCGGATCCGGCGGCTGGGTCTCGAGGTGGCCCTGCATAAAACCGAGGCCCTGTTCTTCCATGGGCCTCGGAGCAAGCTACCCGAGGGATCCAGTCTCATCGTGGGAGGAAATCGCATCGGCATCAAGCCCCAAATGAAATATTTGGGGCTCGTGCTCGACGGCCGATGGGACTTCGGAGAGCACATCCGAAGTCTGGCCCCCAAATTGAAGGGCACAGCTCTTGCTCTGGCTCGGCTGTTGCCCAACATGAGGGGGCCCGATGACTCCTGCAGGAGACTCTACGCGGGGATTGTGCGGTCCATGGCCCTGTATGGGTGCCCAATATGGGCGGAGGCCCTGAGGACCAGAACTGTGCAGATGCTGCGCGCTCCGCAGCGAGTTCTGGCCATCAGGGTCATCCGAGGGTACCGCACGATCTCCTTCGAGGCGGCGAGTCTCCTTGCCGGAACTCCGCCATGGGACCTGGAAGCGAGAGCCCTTTCGCAACTGTACCAGTGGCGAAAGGAGGCGCGGGAGCAGGGATGGAACCCCGAGCTTCGAGAAATCGAGGCCGTGCAGTCCCAGCTCCGCCAGGCCATCGTGGTGGAGTGGAAGGAACGACTTGGGCAACCAAGCGCAGGGCACGCCGCAATAGCGGCGGTAAGGCCCATCATGGAGGATTGGCTGGAGAGGCGACACGGAAGCCTCTCCTACCGACTGACGCAGGTGATCTCAGGGAAGGGGTGCTTCGGGGACCACCTGCATCGGATCAGGAAGGAGCTAACGCCTGAGTGTCATCACTGCGACGCGAGCGAGGACTCAGGGCTGCACACGCTGGCGGACTGCCCGGCGTGTGAGGCGCCGAGGCGTGACCTCGTGGCAGCCATCGGGGTGGGAGTCCTCTCGCTCGGCAGCATGATTGCGGCAATGGTGCGGAGCGCGAGCGCGTGGGCCGCCGCCGCCTCCTTCTGCGAGCTTGTAATGCTCGCGAAGGAGGTGGCGGAGCGCGCCCGGGAGAGACTTAGAACTCTCCCGGTCCGCCGAGCCCGCAACTTGCTCGCCGCGCGTCGCAGGCAACTCAGGCGCCGGAGTTCGCTTAACGACCTCCGTCCTCCATGAGCGCAGGCCTGGGGGTGGCGGGTGAGGCCACCTGTCACCCCAGCAGAAGCAGGCCGGGACGGTGGGTCGACTAGCGCCCCTCCCCCAAACCGGGGCAAGACGGGGACACCGTGGTTCCCAAACCCGAGGGGGCCATCTCGAAACCGGAGATGGCCCAGGGTCAGTCGGGGTGCGAGGGATATGCTCTATGGGCAACCTTACACCCCGGCGTCTGTAGACACGAGACGGCGTGCGGTTTTAGTCGGTTCAAGCCCGACATAACCGCCCCCGCTGGCACGCGGGGGGGTATCCGAAGGGATTTCCGCACGATAAAAAAAAAAAAAAAAAAGGGTAAGTACCCCGAAAACTGCCGAAAAGCCGGTCCTATAATACGCGTGTGTGGTGCCGACGACGCGACGCGGGGCGTTCTTGTGAAGACTGCCGTGATGTTACACTCCGGTACCTTTTTTTTTTTTCGTGCGGAAATCCCTTCGCATCCCCCCCCCCCCGCCGGCCAGCGGGGGCGGTTATGTTGGGCTTGAACCGACTAAAACCGCACGCCATCTCGGGTCTTTTTTTTTCGTGCGGAAATCCTTTCGGATACCCCCCCCCGCCGGCCAGCGGGGGCGGTTATGTCGGGCTTGAACCGACTAAAACCGCACGCCGTCGCGGGTGTATAAAAACACACAAAATGCAGATACTTGCTAGATGTCAAAACAAAAAATTAAAAACGAAAATTTAGGATTTTCTAAAGAAAATCGTCACGAAAATATGTACTTCGCGTACGGCCGAGTACAAATAAAAGGATGTCTGCAACTGATTTCAGATTTTCTATCAGTCGATGTATTTGAAAACTGTCGCCGTTTTTTTTATGTGCGGAAATCCCTTCGGATACCCCCCTGCCGAACAGCGGGGGTGGTTATGTCGGGCATGAACCGACTAAAAACGCACGGTGTCCTCCTCAAGTGTCCATTGCCTTTGTGTCACTTAGGTCGTTTTAGAATGCGCAGAAACACGAATTTCGCGAATTCCTCAGAAAGTACAAGTAAGAAGTTCCAAGTCACATTTCATTGCACTGATGTTGTTGTTTATAGTAGCCAAACTCGAGTCGACTTCACTTCGAAATTATTTCAAGGTATTCCTAGCTCGGCAGCCATTGAGTTCAATTCGTAATTGAGCATTCGACGTGTTTACGTTTTCTACATATTATAATACTAAGGTCAACTTCCGTAGTTGATCTTAGATCAGGACTGGAACTTGTCTTAATAGGTGATTGAAACATTTTCTGTACTACAACTATTCAGTTCAGAAAAAAATGATATTACAAACCTCAATATCATTTTTGAAGACCTAGGTTTGATGAAAAAGAAATTTTGAGTTTCAGTTCTAAGTATCCAACCAACCCAACAAAACCAACAAGGGAACCAAAGAAATTTATTGTTCTTTTTTCTATTTTTGTGTGAAAGCCTTCATGCGGTTCACAGAATACATCTACTTAACAAGTTTCAACAGCATAGTTCTTATAGTTTCGGAAAAAAGTGGCTGTGACATACGGACGGGCAGACAAACAGACATCACGAATCTATAAGGGTTCCGTTTTTTGCCATTTGGCTACGGAACCCTAAAAACCGTTTCTCAAATTTCAAATGTATGCGTGGCCTGTTATTTGTGCAAAATCTGTTTTATGAATCATATCTCTAATAGCATTTCATGTATGACAATGACTAGTGTCAACTCCTAATCGCGACATTCATTATTTTAGCTGGATATTAATATAATGTAGTTAATCAATTTTATCGATAAATTGATACGCTAATGAAATACCTATTTAAAACACTCATACAGACACAAATTATAGTATCAATTTCACCAGCTTTTTGTACATTGGTAGATACTTCTCTAAAGTCGTAGGTACCATGCAATTTCCCCCTCTCCGGGGCAAGATGGGTACACCGTGGTGGTGGAAGATATGATCTTAGTAATCCTACTAATCCCACTATCCCACTAATGTTATAAACGTGAAAGTTTGGACGGATGGATGGATGATTGTTACTCTTTCACACAAACACAGCTGAATCGATCTGGTTGAAATTGGGTACAGGGATAGATTAAAATCTGGAATAATACATAGGCTACTTTTATCCCTGGAATAAGTTCCCATGCGAGAACGGAATCAGAATTCCACGCGGGTGAAGCCGTGGGTAACAGTTAGTAGAAAATAAGTACAAGTTAGGACTGTGCCTGACAATATTTTGTGTTCTAAATATATGCTTTTATCATGAATCAGCCAGTTGACCCATTGATTACCATGTATTTTGTTTAACTTCCATATAAATCCATACTAATATTTTAAATGCGAAAGAAACGCTATATCTGTCTGTTACACTTTCGTGATTAACCACTAAACCAATTTTAATTGAATTTGGTACAGAGATAGACTAGAGCTTGGGAAGGGCTATGTTTGGTTGCGATAGCCGATAATCACGCGGGCGTAGCTACTCGCAACAGCGAGTATGTAATAAATGGTAATAAAGCGCCTGGTTAATAGATTGAAATATAAATTGTAAATAAAAACTTAAAAGCCACAAGTACTCCATACTAATTCACCTTTCAAAGAAAAGAAAAACAACATCCAAATCGGTGCATCCATTCAGGAGCTACGATGCCACAGACACACACACAGACATGTTAACCTTATAACAAACCATTGTTTTTGATAGGAGATTAAAACTAAATGTGGAGGTGCAATAGACAAAGAACCTTGAAATCCTGAGGTTTAAGGTTTAAACCTAACCACATTTAGACCCAACACCATTCAATAATAAATAAAATCTGAGACTGTATTTATCTCTTGATAACAGAAAGTTACAAATATTAGGGAAGCTTCAAGGTATTAGTCTCTTCCAGATTCTTATGTCAGATATCAAAAGAAAGTTATTTTATATGTAAATATTATATAAAATATAAATATACATTAAAATTAATAAAATATAAATAGTTTGAATCTGTTCCAATTTTACAATAATAAAATACCCCCACATGCCACTGGTCCCTATACTTAATGCGGATAGAATTTCATATAAAAATAATGATTAAAAATACCTTTGTTTATATATTTTTATAATACATCGATATGTATAAATATAATATAATAGAAAACATATAAATAAAAAGTATAATTTTCTGTTCCAGAGCTTTTTGCAAGTACACCAATATTTTATAAGGATCAAAATCGCTACAGACTGGTCAAAATGGAAGTCAATGGGGAAGGCCTATGTTCAGCAGTGGACTTCCTACGGCTGATATGATGATGACATTGAGTACTTGAATCATGGGCCTCATGCAGAAGACCAATCTCCTTGACATAACAAATATGGTGGTTTAGCCCCGAAGCCCTAACTACATGCCACTAGATCAAAATATGTTCACAATTTGAATTTTGATACACTTTTTTAACTGTAATATAACTGGCTTGTTATTTTTTTAAAAAGAAGAAAATGAAATTTGACATTTGAAATTAATATTATTTACATGAAAGCTTTTTTAGTGGTTGCCTCTCCTCATTCAAAAAAGGAGAAAATCCAAAATCCAAGATTACTTTAACACTGATCTTAAGGGATAGATTAAAACGAATACAATAAAATAATAAAACTAATACCTACATATTATGAATGCATATATATATATTCATAGAAGTCATTGTAGATACCCTATATTTATGATTGAATTTTTTACTTTATTTATTCTAATAGTTGACTGTTTTATCCTCCGGATATATGTCCTCCACATAAGAATATACTTACATTACAGAATTTGGCCGAAAATTTCGCAATAGCAGAGGATACCGCCTTAGAATCCATGATTTGTGGTGTATTGGTAGCCTCAAATACCGGGAAGAAAATAACTACAACAAGACAAGCGACTATTAGTGCTACACCCGCGCTTCTGGCTTCGCTTCTGGTAATAACCATAAACACACGTACCTACATCGATTTACTATGACATCACTTTGCCGAAGCCGCCGGCTCACAAAAGCATCGTGAGCCGCATGAATCACATGGGTCGGGAGGGGATATAAAAATCAAGGTCGTTTATTATTACGTTTTCTAGAGAATGTATTGGGAGTGCAAATGGAAATATAGATAACTTACATAGAACCCAGCGTATCCACAATATCCACATCGGTAGTAATGTACGTAGAATTTATTATCGTAGGTAATTTATTATCCTTTTACATTACATAAATCTCGTGTGCACTAGAAAATCTCAATACTATATTAAATTATCCTTATTATTATTTAATTATTACCCTTATCTCAAATTTATTTCCATAAATTACCACATAGTTCCCATCGCACTTGAACATCACCGAATCTCATTCTATTGAGTTACTGTTTTCTGTTTGGTTTGTGTAATCAACTATGTTAAAGTGTTTAGTGTCACAATCACAACTAACCACAAAACAAACCACAAATCATCGGCCGAATCAATAATACCGTAAGACCGTAATGCGAACGCCAGAATCAACAACTATTAGGTAGGTACCTAGTCTGTGTCCATAGTTATCATGTATTGTGTTAGGTAGTTTCATTCATTTTAGAAATATTAATTTTATAAGTTTTCGTAGGTTTTAAAACCACACGTTTTAAAAACGTATAGATATTTAATAGAGCCTCAGCACAGATCAAAAAAAAATCTATTTCAAAAATGTACCAAATATAAAACTTAGGTAAATAATTAAGAAGATATAGTAACGATTATTTATATTATATTTGAAGAAAAAACCAGCAATAAATTTTTCTTATCTTTTACACTAAGTACTTATAACTTATTATGTTTTTCACGTAGCATGGGTACGGTGACATTTGACTAATTCCATTTCATGCATGATTCATTTCGAAACAATTTACCTAACGCGGAATACAGGAAACAACACTTAATACGAAGATAAAAAGAAAACTGTTTTATTTTGCATTTTTAACTTAAAACTATTTTTATTTCTCCGTAATTATTTAAACTTTAAATATAAACATTCCAAATACATAATTCTTGATGCGTGAATCGGAACAGGTTGCGTTAGAGATTGACATAGTAAAATCGTTATAATCGATAAATTGTCGAATAAAGTATCATAAATCGTTAGTTGTATTTTTAACTAAAATACGATTATAAAATATAATTATGTAATAATAAACTTTAAACAAAGCATTTTTGTCTTTGTGGAGCTTTATTATAATATAGCAACACTGCTTAAGCATGAGCTGGCAGCCATCTTGTTATATCAACTCAGTACGAGTGCGTCTGCCTTGTATGCGGTCTGTTTTCTTTGTTTTGAGCTTGCGTGGTGTTTTTGTTATTGACTATCGTTGTGCTTTGTTGTTTTCGTTACCGTTTTTTGTTATTGACTTTTGTTTTGTTGTTTTTTTTTGGCAAAATGCCAAAAAGAACGAAAAAGACTGTGCTTGGTAGTCAAGCCCGTGAATTTGTAGTTCGATTGCGGGATTACTTTGAGCGGGAACGTGAGAATGGCGGAACGCTATTGCCTGTGTCCAACGTTTTGGATCGAGTGGCAGATGCGTTAGACATTGGGCGGAACACGGTTTCACGAATCACTCGAGAAAAATATGGTGCTCACGATACAGAAGAAAATAAGTTGTCCACCCCTAATAAAAAGCGAACCAAAAAGGCATCTGTAACAGATGTAGACAGTTTTGCGGCCGATGCCGATTTATAGGCCGATTTAGAGGCCGATTTATAACTATTACCAGAATAAAGAATTACCGACGCTTCTAAAGCTGGTCAAGTCTTTAAAAGATGCTGATTTGTTTACTGGAAGTCCTACATCCTTGTGGCGCGTATTGAAGGACATTGGTTTCCAATTCAAAAAAGTAAACAAAAGAAAAATTGTCATGGAGAGGGGCGATATAGCACTTGCGCGGGTTACCTTTTTGAAAAAGGCTAAAGCGATTACCGATTGGAGCAATGTCGTCTTCCTGGATGAAACTTGGCTGAATGCCAATCATACGGTCGGTAAAATGTGGACTGACGATACACCTCATGCCTCGACCAAAGTGCCAGAAGGAAAAGGGGAGAGATTGATTATTTGTCACGCAGGCACATCGAAAGGATTTGTAGAAAATGGGCTACTTGCTTTTAAATCGAAAAAGACGGGAGAATATCACGAAGATATGAATGCGGAAGTATTCACGGAGTGGTTTCAAAATATGCTTAGCAATTTAGAAGAACCCAGCACAATTATTATGGACAATGCCCCATATCACTCCGTGCAATTGAACAAACCGCCGACTTCTTCCAATAAGAAGAGCGAGTTGATCGAGTGGCTCCAAGCCAATAATGTGGAAGCCGATGAGACGAAATTAAAGGTGGAGCTAGTGAAGCTCATAAAAATGCACAAGCCCCAAACGACATACAAATTAGATATGATGGCAAACGAATATGGTCACGAAGTCCTGAGGCTTCCACCGTACCACTGTCAGTACAATGCCATTGAATTAATTTGGGCCCAAATCAAAGGTAACTTGTTTAACCATAGTCTATTTACATACTGACAAAAATATGATTATGTTTATTACTTGAATTCTATGACTCAATTTGTTTTTTATCTTGTTTCAGGATACGCTGCACGAAAAAATACAGCTCCGCCTTTTACAGCCACAAAAATGATGGGGTTATTGAAAGAGGGATGCAAAAATGTCACTGGCGATGACTGGAAGAAAGTAGTGGAGAAAACCAAAAATCTAATCTTACATGACTGGGAGCGAGACATTAGAATAGACTGCATAATTGATTCCCAAATAATTATTCACGTCGACGAGTCAGATGACGATGATGATGATAATGATGATGATGAAGATGATGAACATGTTTGATTTTTAATAAATAATTAAACAGGTTATCAATTTTGTTTTACTTTTTTTCTTCAAAATTATTAGTTAATAGAATCGATTTCTTCTTCATTAATAAATGATCTCGATAAGATATATAATCGATTTTATTTCATGCGATTTTATCTTGACTACATCTCTAGTAACTTCAAATCCCAAACGTCACCGTACCCATGCTACGTGAAAAATATTGTAGAAAGTGTATATAGGAGGCCATAGGCATTATAAAGGCCACATTTGACATAAGCTTCATAGTGAGGTGACATGCTTAAAAATCTAATTAAATTGGATAAATCGATAGGGAACTGAACTAAAAAACCGAATGAATTTATTGTAAATAAGTATTTTATAGATTATGTACTACAATTTTAATTGAGTTTCATTGAAATCAAATAAAAAATATTCAAGTGAAATTCCTGTCTTATTATTATTTTCTATCGTAATATAAATTTAGGAAAAAAATAAAACGTACAAAATTTGACAAAAAAAATATATTCTGATGAACTATCAGTGTCATAAGACTATCACTGTCATCACTACTGTCTGCACTCCAAAGATATGATTAAATCATTTTCAATAATGTTGTCTATTCTTACATCACGTTTAAAATCGCTCAATATATTTTTTTTCGTTTTCTCGACGCCTTTTCTCCAGTCCTCTGAGAGTGAGCATCTTTCCAGTGCTGAAGGGCGGCTCAGTATTGTTGTGCGCTGCATGACCCTTTATTTATGCCCAAATTAGCTCAATAGCATTATATTGGCAGTGGTAGGGAGGCAATCTAATGACTTCGTGCCCATACTCTAAGGCTAGCGCGTCAATTACATAGCGTGGCTTGGACGGCTTAGTTGCATTTACCAAGTGCAATAAAACCACTTTCAGTAAAGTTGGACTTGCTTTCACTCCATTCCTTTCCAGCCACGCCACAATTTCTTATTTTTTGTTTGATTGGGTTGGTGGTTTGTCAACTTGCACAGAGTCATATGGGGCATTGTCCATAAAAAGAATTGATGGGTTTCCTAAAGTGAGCAGTATTTTTTGAAACCACTCTATGTAAACCTCAAAAATCATCTCTTCATTGTAATCTGTCGTTGTTTTTGACGCGAATGCGAGAAGGCAGTTTGGAATAAATCCTTGAGAAGCTGAGCCCGAGTGACATATAATAAGAGGGGCCTTTTCCCGATGGTACTTTTGAGGTAGAGGCTGCTGTATCATCGGTCCATGACTGGGAAACTGTATGGTTCGTATTCAACCAGGTTTGTGTAACAACAACACTATATTGTCCCAATCAGTAATTTTGTTTATCTGACGTAAAAATTTTACTCTTTTCAAAATGATATTGTAGCATTAAAGTAGGATTTTCCGTTTGTCCGATTTTTTGTATCTAAAGCCGAACCTTCGACAGAGACGTTTTACCGCCAGAAAATAAACCTGCTTCATTTAACGACCCCAAAAGTTTTTTCCGTGTAGGATGTTCTTTTCGCGTGTAATATCCATAAACATGGTTGCGGATTGCAGCAGCATCAAAATTATCAACTTTAACAACTTTCTTGTCTCTCTTTCTTTTTTTGGAGTTCGTACAGTATTCTCTTATAGGTCTGCACCTGATGGTCATCATTTTTCTTTCAGAATTTGGAATACAGTCTTCTTCCCTATTCCTAATGCTTCGGCAACGCGGACTCTCACTTGTATTATAGGTAAAAGAGGCCCACCGTTAACACATTCTCGTTCGAAATATTCGTACAGTTCCACCACTTGGTCACGAGCTAGGCTCTTTAGAGCTTTCCCTCGTTTCGACATGGTAAAATAATAACAACAGTACAAATCCTTAAGCAATCGGACTCCAAATTATAACCAGGTAAACATCAGAGCAAGATCAGTCCAATAAAAGAAGCCGAGTCGGAAGAAATTTACAGAAACCACACAAAAACGCCCAGACACATCGCACAACGACAAAAGACTGCGTCATGTACAGGCAGCGACATGGCGTCATGAACAGGTTTTAGTGTTTGCCAGGAAAAAACCTATGAGTTTTTTTTAAGATACATTTTTTTTGTTTATAATTAATATCTGACATAATTAAATTTAATTATTTTTTTAGTTTATTAAAACAATAATACGTTTTATTATAATCACAATGCGGTTATTATTTATGGCTAAACATTCCTTCGCGAGTAATCATTGCATTCAATTTAAATTAACGACTCATTCATCTTGTGATAAATTATAATATACAACAAACTGCAATGCAGTTTGGCGGAGGTAAAATTATTAGTTTGTAATTTTAAAATGGTTTATTAGTCAAAGTTAATCGTAAAATTTACTTATTTTGTCATTATTGCAATGAATATGCATTTTAAACTGTAATAGTTCAGCAATTTTGCAGTTCTAACTTTGAAATATTTTGTTCCTCCTTTACAAGGTTACGTTTTAGAATTTTGATGAAATGTCAAATGTATTGGGGTGGAATAGGGTAGCGGGTGATGTCTCGTGGGGGGTAGTGGTGTAGTTATTGATCTTATACATAGGATTAGTAATTGTGTTACGGTTTTCTCGCGGGACGTTACCTTTTTTTTTTTTTTTTTTTTCGTGTGGAAATCCCTTCGGATACCCCCCCGCCGGCCAGCGGGGGCGGTTATGTCGGGCTTGCACCGACTAAAACCGCACGCCGTCTCGGGTCTTCAGACACCGGGGTGTAAGGTTACCCATAGAGCATATCCCTCGCACCCCGACTGACCCTGGGCTATCTCACCACTAACAGCATCGCTCATCCTGTCTCCTCTGAAAGCAGAGGAGTACGGAAGCGATGTGTTCCCGCCATGTTGGGTATTGGCCGACGATCAATGCCAACCCTATGAAGGGGAAGCCATTGACCGCCGCCCAGGGTGTACCGGCCGCACCGATTCCGTTCCCCCCGGACTGCAGCGGGATCGGAATCGGAGCGACACTCGAGCAGATTACCCAACACACACCCCCGCGGGACGTTACCTGTTGTTTTGTTTTGTTCCGTGGGGGATTAGGCGGTTCGTGTGGATATTATTTATTTATTGATTTGATTGATTAATTTGTTATATGAAATTTAATTTCTGTATTACTTTTAATTAATTAATTTTTAATATTAATATATACAATTTAATAATTAATAGTTAATTTGATATCTGATATAATTGAATAATTTATAATTTTATAAGTATCATCAGTCTACAATTCAATTGATTATGATAATAATGTATTCGTTTTATTTTATTTTATTGTTATTGAAGTGAAACTTCTTTAGAATCGTTGTGATTTCAAACTCGATGAAACGAAAAAATAAGTCCATCGTTTTTCTTGTAATCAGGGACTTTTCAGAAGTTTCACTTCTACCGTGTGTGACTTGCACACACACACACTATAAAAGGGTAAAAAGGAGAATTGTGTAAAGGGGAAATGTGGCAAGGGTAAAAACGGGAAATGTGGAAAGCGTAAAAACGGGAAATATCGTGTGGAGCGCTAGTCTTCGCCAGGATCCTCGCAGTGCTGGCACTGCGGCGTTGTCTCCCGGTGGATGCGCCACATATACTTACCGAAACACCCGTGTCCGGTAACCATCTGGCACATCCGGTAGGAGAGGTCCCCATGGTCCCTCTCCAACCACTCCTTCATGATCGGTCTCACCGCCGCAATGGTGGATTCCCCCCACCTTGGGTGCTCAAGTCGCACCCTCCATGTCTCCATAAGTTCCTTGCGGAGCAGGGACCGCTGAGCCCGGGGTGCTTGGTTGGGGACCTCCACGCGGTGCACCCTGGGCAACGGAGACGGCAGCGCCTCTCTCCTAGGGTGGGAGAGACGCTGCCGCCTACGGCCAACTCCGACCGAGGCGAGGACGGCCCTGTTGAGGGCTGTTCGGAAGCTTTCCACGTGTCCCTCTGATTAGCAGATGGCACAGCGGAGAGCAAGTAAGGGGGCAATCTCGAAGCCGGAGATGGCCCGAGGTCGGTCGGAGTGCGAGGGATATGCTCTATGAGTAACCTTACACCCCGGTGTCTCAAGACCCGAGACGGCGTGCGGTTTTGGTCGGTGCAAGCCCGACATAACCGCCCCCGCTGGCGGGGGGGTATCCGAAGGGATTTCCGCACGAAGAAAGAAAAAAAAAAAAAAAGGGACCGCTGAGCCCTGATTTCTCGGGGCTCGGGCGGGTGGCAAGGGTAAAAAAGGAAAATGTGACAAGGGTAAAAAGGAGAAATAAGGCAGGGTTAAAAAACGAGACATGTGAAATAGGGAGAAGGTGGAAAGGGTAAAAAGAGTTAATGTGGCAAGGGTAAAAAGGGGACAAGAGGCAAGGTTATTTTTTTTTAATTAAGGTGAATGTAGGGAATTATAGTATTTTTTTATAATAACTAACATAATTTAAGCTTAGATACCTATTCATAAGATATAAAACTATCTATAGATATGCTAAAAAGAGTTAATTTGAGGGTCAATTTTTATTTAAACAAATTAAAATCTAAAAACACCGCGGTAGCCTAGTGGTATGGGTAATGGACTGCTTAGACGAGGTCTCGGGTTCGATCCCAGGTTTTACCATGGTACACACCAATGACTTTTCGATGCTTTTCGAAGCTATGTGTGTATTTATCGCAGGTTTATATGTGCCCGGTTAATGGCAATAGGCTCGCCACCTATTACATTGGGACCTAAACATAAACTGGCGAAATGTGGGTGCTAGCACCTCTGCCTACCCCTTCGGGGATATAGGCGTGAGTTTATGAGTTTATATGTAAAATTTAAAAAATAGAAATATTGATGTAATAATGAAATGAACAGTTGATGAACAATGGATCAATAAAAAATTGATTTCCCCTCGCCAACTTAAGGGTCAATTTATTCTAATTTATCAATCGAATAACATACATTTTTGATCGAATTATGGAGAACAGGTGATTTAGCCAAAAATATAGTAATAAAAAATAATTTCCTCCCGCCAACTTAAGGGAGCCGTACGTAAAGTCAGAACAAAAAAAGAAGTAACACATTTGTATCAATAAATAAATTATAAATGAAGCATATTAAGTAAATGGTTATTTTTAGGAGGGTTTTTCAAGGACATAATTTTGACGATATTAGGGCCATTTACTTTTAACTTTAGGAGTGAATATTTTAGGAGATGGTAACACTGCGTTGCTTTGGTGTATTCATGATTGGTAACGTCACCAATTTTACAAATAAAACAGCGTTATATAACGAAAGTTAAATAACGCTATTTTTTTATTTTTAAAAGGATTTGTGCCAGACGCTGTATTAGCTTTCAAATCCTAGAAAACAGGAGATTATCATGAATTCGAACGTGTATGAAAAGTGGTTAAGAGAAATGCTTACATCACTCGAAGAGCCATCAATAATATTTATTGATAATGCAGGGTGCATCACTCTCGTCAAATTAATAAAATGCCAACGCAGGCCAACAAAAAACATGAAATCATAAACTGGCTCCGTGACAATGGCGAGGAGGTGGACGAATCCCTACTAAAAGTAGAGTTAGAAAAGATATTAAAAACAAAGAAACTGCCAAAACGATACGTAATAGATGAAATGGCAGCAGAGAATGGGCATACTGTCCTCAGAATTCCTCCATATCACTGCCAATATAATGCAATTGAAATGATCTGGGCACAAGTTAAAAGATATGCTGCGAGGAACAATACCGCTCCTTTCACCGCAAGAAAAATGCTGGATTTACTAAAAAATGTGTGTGAAAAAGTAACTCCTGAAAACTGGGCGATTGTTGTAGAAGTTTTTTCTACAACAATCGCCCAGTTTTGGTGATAATGTCGGATTGGGATCGGGATGTTGCATTCGACAATTTATCTGTCCAAGAATTGATAATCAATATTACTATTACTAGAACCCAAGTGATGATGATTCCTGGTCATACGAAGAAGACGATTCTTTATAATTAAAAATAGTATTACAGTACCTCTTTTGGTTGTTTTATTTTTTAATCCATAAAGTACTATGAATTTCAACATTTTGTACCTGTTCATTACAAGTAGGTACCGCGGTTCATTCACATGCTTTTTATTTGAACCAACAACAGTAAGTCTAAACAATTATTTTAGATTCATTAATTTGCAGCGAATACATTCGATCCCATTACTAGGTACGAGTACGATGGTACTGTTTTCATTACGCAAATTATGTAAGCATTAAAACAGAGACATTTAGGGCATTTTAATGCAAAATAATAAAGGTTTTTACGTGATTTGGTATAAAATATAATCACAATAATTTAATTGTATGTTTCATTATTATAATCAATAATCGATTTATTTCAAAACCGTTTACGAATGACACATCTCTAAATGGGCGGAGCCCGTCCATGAATGAAGTACAGTATTCCCTGTAGTAGTTAAGACATTGTATCAAAAATTATTAGTAAACTTTAGGTGCGTGATCTGTCAAAACTTAAATAAACGATTGGATACACTACAACATTATTTATTTCGTTATCCACCTATTTAATGGGTGTAGTATATTACTTACTCTGTGGTCATACCGTGATATACCGTATAATACTGATATTAAGTATCCTATCCCTTTTGAGTTTTGGCGCCAACGTGAGAAAAGACATATCGAGGCAGTGTTTCATTTTCTCAAATTTGTGTAATTTCGAGTTTTTATGTGTAAAAATGGTGGGTTTTTAGACATAACGTCTTCGACAACATGCACTAGTGTAGGAAAGTGGGATTATTACCGTGAATTGTGATTTTCCGTGTTGTTTCCAAAACTCCACAGAAGCCTCTAGTAAAACCTCCACTACTTTACTAGAGCGGGACTCTGACTTGACTATGACTTTGAAGGACTTAACTTGACCTTGACTAAATTATTCAAAGGTGTAGGTATTATACATATTGAATTCATATTCAAATTGCTTGATTTATCTAATTACTTGACACTGGCATTAATAAAATATTTTCCAAATGAGGAAAAAAAAAATCCATCCCTTTTTTAAATTACACGTAACAAATTCGTTACCAATATCGGTAAATTTACCAGTAAAATGATACCTTTTTAACGTTAACCCATGATGTTATGAAGGCTAGTAAATATTAGTACTAAAGTAACGGTAATTTGTGTAGGTATCATTATTTTTAAAGTATCTCTACCTTTACCGAACAAAGATAAGCTTACAATATTTTTAACGGTTTTTCGACTATTCTGAGCTCTGATTACATTCCTTTGAAAAATCACACGTAGTAAAATTTAATTCCTGCGTAATAATATACCTTGTATACAATTCAACGAATGCAAGAGATACGATATTACTTTATTATACCGCCTTTGACAGTTGTCCTACTGTCAAAAGTAGGCGTGTTGTCAACTTATATCAACTCTCTACTTCAATAAATAAAGACCTACCTTGTATAAAGTAGGGTATCCAAAGACAAAAAAACGATCAAGTGCATGTCGGATTCGCTCACTGAGGGTTTCCTACAAATCTGGATTGAGGTGCTTAACGTTGCTGTAGAGTTTCTAGTCTTGACAGGCATCAGATTTTTTCGTGATGTTGTGGGTAACTACGTGATTCCCTTTGAATGCATAATTTTTTTGTCCTAATTTACTGTAGCATAACAGGTTTGGCATAAAATTTAAAGTATAGTAAGCGAACGTCCTGCCTTAACCTTCGTGGTTAATTTTTTTAACCATACAGAAATCCAAGTAGCCCGTCCAGGTTTTTTAACGTCCTAAATATTTTTGTGATACCTTCACTAAGAATAATGAAATAAAAATAGCATCTAGCATCATGTAAAACACCTATGTATTTGGTAAGAGCATAACATAGATATATAAATATATAGATAGATAATATTGATTTGCAAACGTGATTTGTGATTTTATTGACGTTGAAATCTGATATATATATTTGTGTGATCCATCGATATTCTCGGGTCGATTTCTAGTTTTAAATTATTTGACGTTTTTTTTTCCATTTCTACAAATACCAGTTTTATTGTTAACTGACGGTCTATATCGCGGTGCGCATCTACTAAAAAGTGAAAAAAAAAATTAAGGTTATGATAACACGAAGGAGTCACTTGGGAATAAGAATGAAATTTCCAAAATACGGACGAAGTTTGCATACACTAATTATATTGGCTAACTGAACCACACAGTTAAGGGCAAGAAGTCCAGACTGTCCATCGGGGCCTGGAAGGCGATGCGCCCCCATAGTGTGGGCATTCTTACAAACCTCTAATCATTGTGCACTCCTCACCGGTAAGATATCAAGCCAATGGAGGCTGAGTATTAATACTCCATTCTTTAAGGGCAAGGGGTTGGTGACAGTGTAAATCGCATTAAAGTGTAAAGATCCCCCATACCTCTGCATAGGCCATGACTTGGTTTATAATAATTATTGTTTATTTGCTAGAATACACGGTGACTTTATAGTCGTTTTGGACCCGAAAGGGCGTTACTCGGAATAATCAATGGTAGCATTTTGAGATGTCCAAATTGCTATACTGGTTATAATAAAAAAGTTGACTTTTCTGTAATCTTTTTCACTCGTTCGAGTAGAAACATTACTAGCGCTTCTGTAATTCATTGCCAGTTTTTAATGAATGAAGGTTCGTCCTTGTTAATAACTGCGCGGGAATAGGTATTACGAGCAGACGCGCCGCTAGCGGCGAAACAGGTCGCGACACTTTGACCACTTTAGGTACTCCACTATTCGCTCATACTTTATGACAAAGGACATAGGACCGTCAGAAATACTTTATTAGGATATGATTTAACGATAAATTACTTTATGGTCTATGTAGTAATAATAAAGTAAACACAACAACAAAAATAACTTACTACTTTCAACTTACATAGGTACCTTCTAAGTTTACAACTCTCTGAACAAAGTAACTGCTCGAAATCGAGCGGGTCCTCCACGTTCGTGCTATTGTATTTTAGCGTATTTAATGTGTGTCTGTCTCTATCACTTTCACGAACTCGAAGACGTACAACCACCACTGCATAACTCATCACGAGCTTCGTATTCACGAGTATAAAAAAGTCGCAAATAATCAATATAAATAATATCACAAATAAAAGTCTAGGGCCAAGTCATGGGGCTACTGCAGTGTATACTTCGTGCACCAAATTCATTATTTATATATTCACGCACTGTGTATGCATAATAAGCCGGATGGACGATGTCGTAGGTACATACTAATAGAAGCATATCCTCTAATAATTCTGATATTACTTTACCTACATAGCATCACTAGATACGAACTACCAGTGAGATGACCTTAACAGACGGGCCCTAATAATTGATCGTTAATGATACCGGCATAAACCACTCTGTACCACTCGAACGAGAACCGCGCAACTGAAAAAGGCGCCGGCGGCGGGTTGGCGCGTACGTCGCCGTTTGAGTCCTGACATGTTTCCACTGGCGCTGTGAGAATCGGCTTCTGATTGGACGGATACCGAACGCGGAAATGTTGAATGAAAATAATCGTAGTATATCGTATATATCGTTCGCTGGAAAGGCCTGCAAATGGCACATGTAGCATCCTGAAAAACACAATTAATGTACAATATACTACAAAAATGAAGAACAAATTATGCATTATAAGCAGCAATAAAACAAACAGGATACTATCTCTAGCAATGGAAACCTTCCCGACGTTCCAAACGTGTCACTATCTGAAACCAAACTGCGGTATTAAGAACCTACTAAGAGACATAAACGTGAAACTTGCGGACTACACAATGAGTAACTATTGCCTTATTTTTATCGGTGATGATGATTTTCGTAGAAGTAATAATTATTTTGATTTGGTGATAGATATAAGAGATGTATTGCAAAAAGTACAACATACCAATATTATTATTTGCTTGCCAACTTATAGACATAGTAAATATTTTACCATGTATAATGGGAGAGTTGAAATCTTCAACAATCTCCTATATCTTGATATCTACACATATAATTACGCATTATTATTTGATTCAAATCTTAATCTGTCTTGTGACTACAGTATGTTCAAACAGAGTGGCTTACTTAACAATAATGGTATGAAAAATATATTCCTAAATCTGAAAAGTATTCTATGCATAGAAAATGACTAAATTATATGTAACACACATTCGAATAATATAAGTGAAGAAGCTGACCAGTTATTTCGTGCATAACAAACTGTGTATATTGCATCAAAATATTAATGGACTTATAGGTACCTAAGTCAAATTTACTTAGCGTACATTTAAATGCGCTTAAAAACAATATCGACGTGCTATGTATCACCGAGCACAGAATGATAGAAGGTGATGAGCAGTATTTGAGGATACCTAATTATAATCTGGCATCTCTATACATGAGAGAAAATAGATATGGAGGCTCATGCATTTTGATTAAAGCTGGTTATACGTACAGGGCAATGGACGAAGGAGCTGAAATGTCGGTTCCAAATATATTTGAATGCTCAGGAGTAGAAATAATTAAGCATAATATTTATATTGTTTGCATATACATGTCACCAAAATATGACCAATGTTCTGTAAAAACTTTCTTTGGGAAACTAAATACACTTTTATCTAAAGTATACCGAAATAAAAATAAAAAAGTTATCCTTTGTGGCGATTTTAATATTGATTTACTGCCGCGTAGTAAATTATCTTTGGAGTTTGAAGACATATTAAAAGCTTACCATTTAAAACCTCAATTTAGACAAATAACTAGATTTATAAGCAAAACATGTATCGACAACATTGTGCACAATATTGCGGGGTGCAAAGGTGAGATAATAGATTTATCTATTTCAGACCACACAGCTCAGATATTGACTTGTCCAGTGCGAAAGGAATGTCTCTTGAAGTTCTGGTACTCCACAAAAAGAGATTTTACAACAGAAAATAGACAAAAATTTAAACACTACATAACACAACTGAGTTTTTCTGATGTATACCAACAGAAAGATGCAAATGAAGCTTTTAATAATTTCTTTGATATATTTAAAATTCTATATGATCTATGTTTCCCAATCAAAAGAATCAAGAGGTTAACAAATAGTAAAGTAAATTGGATAACAAAAGGCTTGAAATTATGTAGCGCGAGGAAACGTAAAATGATGTGGCAGTACAGGAGAGCGCCAACACTAGAAAACAAAAATAAATATAAATCTTATGCTAAACGATTAAAAATAATTATAAGATTAACGCAAAAATCGAAAAATGATAATCATATTAAATTATCAAAAAATAAGTCTAAGGCGACATGGGATATTATAAATTCAACCAAATCAAAATTGCCTAAGAGTAATATAAGTAATATAAATTTGAATGGTACACAGATAAATGATCCAAAACAAATTTGTAATGCATTTAACAATTATTATGTAGACATGGTAGATATAAAAAATAAAGTAAAATGCAATAATATATTAGATTTTAATAATAACTAAATTTTTATGGCACCAGTAATACCGAACGACATATTAAATATTATTAACTCTTTAAAAAACACCAATAGTACTGGATACGACGATATTAGAACATTGGTAGTAAAAGGTCTAGGTCATATCATTACCCCTGTTTTATGTCACATTATCAATATGTGCATCGAACAGGGAATTTTTCCGGAAAAATTAAAAAAAACTATCGTAAAACCACTATTCAAAAAAGGAGAAAAGCAAGACATGGGAAACTATAGATCAATAGCGTTAATCCCAATATTTGCAAAAATATTTGAAAAGGTAATATTTGAGAGTGTGTATGGTTTCCTTGAGAAAGAAAATATTTTAGTAACTGAACAATATGGATTCAGGAAAAATAAAAATATTAACATGGCCATATATAACTTTCTCAAACCTGTCATGTTTGGTCTTGATAATAGACAGCCAACGATGGGCATGTTTATGGATATGTCCAAAGCGTTTGACTATGTAAGGCACGATTTATTATTAGATAAACTATATCGCTATGGTGTAAGGGGAAATGCCTACAATCTTCTGAAATCATATTTGTCAAACAGAAAACAAGTGGTGCAAATATCTGATATATGTCTAAAAACCAAAACTGAAAATATACATCAGTCAGACTCAAGAACTGTTAAATTTGGTGTTCCACAGGGTAGTGTGCTTGGACCATTGCTTTTTATAACATATATCAATGATCTACCTAAAACTACGACATACAATATGACCTTATTTGCTGACGATACTACTATTCTTTATACTAATAAAAACATGACATCACTCCAAATTGACATCAATAATTCAATAAATTCAATTATGCAATGGCTAGAGGTAAATAATTTAAACATTAATATTAGCAAAACAAAAATATTAAACTTCAAACAAAGAAGGATTGACCCAAATATAAATATAAATTGTAAAGGTCAAACAATCACAGAAGACAGTATAACTAAATTCTTAGGACTAAAGATTGATAATCAAATGAACTGGAGCGCCCACATAGAGTATGTCTGCAACAGGGTCCATCAGTATGCTTTTGGGCTTTATAATTTTAAAAATATAGCATCCATCCCAACAATAATAACAGCATACCACGGAATTATATTTTGGGGAAATGCCACGGACTGGTTACGTGTCTTTAAAGCACAGAAACGTTGTATCAGAGCCATATTCAGTATTGAACGAACAGATTCATGTAGGTCATATTTCCAAAATTATAACTTGCTAACTCTGCCTTGTATATATATATTAGAATGTGCCATATTTACAAAAAAACATTTGGAACAGTTTGAAAAAAGGACAAGGATTCGCCACACTGGAAAACTATGTATTGTACCTTGTAAAACGGCATTAATGCATAAAAGCTTTTTTTGTATGGCTCTTCATATATATAATAAATTACCTAAGGAGCTTAAAGATCTGCCAAACATAAACCTCTTTAAAAAAAGGTTGCAACAATTCCTGATCCATAAGTGCTATTATTCACTGCGCGAATATTTAGAGGACAAATGTTGCGAGGTCCAATAAGATTATTTAAAATTTATTCGTAGACATTATTAATTGTTGAAATTATTAATCAGACTGTTAAAAACTTGACATTGTTAATTACAAATTTTGATATTTTGACATTATTAATTACATACTATGACGTTATTCAATACGTATTATTGTTAATTTGACATTGGTTTGATAATATTGTTAAGACAACAGTTATAATAAGCTTCTTTAAATTTCATTGTTGCATGCTAACATATAATTTTCAAATTTGCACACCTGTCAGAGGTAAGGCGGAGCACTCATATATATAATTATATAAACCAACTCTATGTACCTGTCTTATGCGAATAAAATGATTTGATTTGATTTGATTAAAACGTAGTAAGAGTATTACGTGAAATTGAAAGGAGTTACCACGAGTTCTCATTTGATTTATGCGAACGAGATAAATATTGACCTTTTTATAAAAAAAAATATTTGTTTTAATTAAATACTTCCAGGCTTACATGTTATCGAAACTGTGCCCAAAATATTTCGTTCCAAAACGACTATAAAGTCAGCGTGTATAGGCACAATGGGTTGTTGTATAGAAGTTTTCATGCTCCATATATTCAACCTACAATTAAGGCGTGCACCAAAAAACGAGGGCTGGGACCAACAGACGCAAAACAAATTTTTCAACAATATACTCTAATTTATTACATCGTAGAATATTCTAGACGCAATTAGAAGGCTACAAAATATTCCGGTCATTTGTTGCTAATCTACGTGCATGATAAAGAATTCACGGTTCAAACTCTTAATATCGTACTATTTTAAACATGAATAATTTTCGCTCATTAAGCACAGTCTCCAATTAAATTACGATTTCTTATAACGAAATGCATATCTACTGTCACTGAATGTTCACATGCCGCTAGAGCCCCTTTACCCTACATTAGAAGAATGGGCAAGGCGGTTACATACGGACGGCGGGTACATAGTTTTCAGAGGTGTTTTTCCATTGTCCCTCTGACCAGCAGAAGGCTCAGTGGAGAATCGAAGAGGAGGGCGAACGGGTTCACCAACGTCTGAAGCAGACCACCGTTCGGCCAAGCCGTAACCCTGAACTGACAGGGCCGGTGGCTCTTCGAAGTCATGAGGAAGACAACCTCTATAAAAAATCAGCCCAATTCCACGTTCTGACGCCCGGCAATGGGATGAATGACTGGGGGAACTCAGTCACGAGTGTGTCACACAAAGTCGAAGGACGTAAAACAACAATTGCAATGGGCAAAAAGAAAAATGAGTCTACCCAGGAGGGTACCAGGTGCACCGCATCTGGGGAGTCCCTTCCGGAGCCAGCTGGCTCCGGCAGCCCCACGTACTCTGGGGGGGAGGCAACCAATGCCAAACTAGCACGGTGCCAACCTCTAAATCCGGCCCCGAAAAAAGCGCGGAGGTCGCGCAGGAGATTGGTGCGATGTCGGACTGCGACATCGCACTGAGTAATAGGAGCGGGGCGAGTAGCCCTCATGTCTCAGCTGAGGAGCACTTCCAGCTGGGACAGAAACGGAAGAGGCGTTCCCCACGGAGTGCTAATAACTCCACGATGGAGTCAGACTCTAGTTTTGAGGCCTCCCCGGCGGTCAAAGTGGGTACTGGACGCTGGGGTAGAGGACGACCACCCTTAAGAGGTCCCAACAAAATAGCGCAAACGATGCAGGCTAGCGACCAGGAGCGGTCCGCTAGGGTCGCGGAGAGCGAGCGGCTCATCGCTGACCTTCTTGAGAAGGTATCAGCAGATGGGCTAGCGAGTACACTTTCCGCGCCCATATCGGCGGCGACGGCAAGCTGCAGCTCAGCTGACCCAGAGGGCAGGTTGAGAGATCCCCAACCCCCGAGCAGGGTGCCCTTCTGGTGGTGACTATAACGATTGCTGACATGGGACTATCTCTTGGGCCGCAGGTGCTGATGCAGGAGAATGCCTGTCTCGTAGCGGAGCGTCGATGTAGACGGGATGAGACAACGGGTCCAGTCCGTACGCACGCTACTGGGCCTGCGCAACAAACGGTGACCCCAGCGTCACAACGGGTGGAGCCCGATATAGCTCATCTCCTCAAGTAGATTAAGGGCATGGAGGAACGCCTCGGAAGGAGGATCTCCACCCTCGAGACGGTGGCACTTCGCCCACCCCTGGCGCTACCGAGGGTGTGCACACGCGGCTGTTGCTAAGGCGGGGCCAGCAACCCGTCCTGAGGTAACCAGTCCAGTCGCGGTTCCTCTAGGAGCAGCTCGCCCAGTTAGCACGGCTGCTGCTAGCACGACTGCTGCTACCACAGCTGCTGGGGTACCTAAACCGCCAAAGAGGCGCAGGAACAAGCCTGCCCTTTTTAGAGCTTTTAGCGGGACTTAGTTGAAATAGATGTATTGGGGTTCGCGCGTTTCTTGTTTGTGGGGTTGTTCTTTGATTGGGTATTAATGATTCGTGAAAATTGTGGTTAACATAAAGTTACTTGAATTGGAGGGATCGCCATTTTGTAAAATTTAATTTGGTTCATTTTGGTTGTACCTATAATGGGATTATTGGGTGTAATATATTTGAATAATAATTAGTAAAAAGTAAATTACATTTTGGGGCGCGGTCGAAATAGGATAGGACCTTTACGAAAATGAAGACACCTTACATTGGGCAAAAGTAATGCGCGCATATATATGTGTATTGCTAATGTCTTGTGCTGTTGAGTCTGGCAGTGTTTAAAGCGGCTTAAGCAAAAGGCGCTGTAGGTTGCTACAAAAGCTAGCATAATCAAAATATTACGGCAGTAGGAAAAGAATGCTCCTCTGTTAGTTTCATAATTAAACATTTTGTGTTAACAACCGAGCTGTGTACAGACTCAATTTATCGTTTAACATTTTAAAACAAGTGAAGTATCACAACAATCGTCATGTTAGTCGTGAACATTGTTTAAAGCGGCTTAAGCAAAAGGCGCTGTAGGTTGCTGCAAAAGCTATCATAATCAAAATATTATGGCAGTAGGAAAAGAATGCTCCTCTGTCAGGTTCATATTTACTCTGAATAGAGTATGGGGAATTTTATTTACCGGATGTCTCGGTGTAGTAGGGGGAAGATATTATGAGAATCTTCCAATACCTACTTAGACATAGGAAGGACTGCGATATATACGATACTAGTGGAAGAGTCCTACTGTGACTGGCGTGTAAGGGGCCAGCACCTCGGGGGGAAAACTTAAAATGAGTAGGTACTTTTGTATACCCCGAGGGGGCCATCTCGAAACCGGAGATGGCCCAGGGTCAGTCGGGGTGCGAGGGATATGCTAAAAAAAAAAAAGGTACTTTTGTATAGAAAGTAATAGTTTTAATAGGCCAGCACCACGGGGAGGAAACCTCAAAATAAGTAGGTACCTTTGTGTAGGAAAGTGAGTGTCAATTAAGTAATAGTTCTAATAAAGTTATTAAAACCATCTACATATAACGCATATGTTCTTATTATTCAAAGTACTAGTTTAAGAGAGTAGGCACTATAGGAAAGAGAACTAGTAATTTTTAATTCAATCGATATTACTATAATGAATTTGATATGAAAGAAGTAGTGAATGATTAAAGCGGTTAGCTGCAGATACCTACATAATTGCAAATAGTTATGGGTATCAACGTTGAAATAAACGTTGGAATAAACGTTGTAAACGGCCGGGATGCTTCAGTTTTCGAATAAATACTTTCGTTTAAAAAGTATGGGGGTGGTAGTCAAGTGGGGGGGGTGGCTTGACGAGGTTCCTGGATGGTTTATATTCACCATTGAACCCTCTATAGACTCTTAGCGAATTCATGTATAGGTCAGTGCGACTGACATCGTCTCATCGAACGTAAGCACTTAGGTGCCCAGCATCTACTATTTCTAACAGTGCTACCAGATTGTACACTTTATGTTGTTATTATTATGATTTTAGTTATGTACTTACCTATATTAAAATGTAACAGAAAGAAATGAGGATGTACACTCATACCAAGATAAACCAATACACGTTTTATGAGTGTATCCATTGATGTCAATATTATTAAAGTACCGGTGTATCATGCTTTATATTAAAAAAGCCTGATGCATACATTTTTAATGCTTTCTCAAGCATGCAACCTATTTTGATGAGTATGGCTGTCCTTAAAAAAAAACATTTTTTAATCAGTTATGAAAAAAGATTTTAACGTCAAATCTCAAAAACGATACGAAAATTTACAGTTCTCAAGAAAATGTGAATAAAATAAATTAATCTAAATTTAGCGTAAGCAAAAAAAAAATGTTGCCTTCAAGTCCCGGAAACGTTCTTAAATTATGCAGCGCTGCGTGTAGACAATATGCTCAGTGTTGCCCTCCGAGAACACCGCATGGCTCATGTCCATGTCCACCGCCACCTTCGGTGCCTGGTGCCGGTAAAAGGATACTGCCTCAATCAGAGTGTCGTCCCGGGCCCATACCTCCTAACCCATGTGTGCCAAAGTTTCCTCATGGAAAGGACTCCTGGAAGAAATATAAATATTTATTATTTTTTGTATGTTTCCCGTTGATCTTCGTTCAAGCTTTAAACGCTCTTAGTCATCATCCACCAGCGAAAAACCCTGCAGATTGTCGTGACTTTGAATATATGCGTAAATTTGTTAAGCGGTTTCCCTGGAGAGAAGGGGATAAGAAAACATTATTTCATAATGACCATGTTAATTTCGCATTAGGGGAATGTGAACCACCAGACTTAGACTGTGATTAATATTTAATTATGGCGATTTAACTTCTATAGTAGGTAACTATGTGATCACCTATCTATTGTTTTTGTAATTGAAAATAGAATGTTCTTCTTGATCATCCGAGCGTTAATCCTGGTTGCATCCAAAACTTTGATTTTGACGCGCGGGGTCCGCTCGCCCATTGCTTCTTTTGATTTGACTTATCTTGGCTTAAATGGGAGCGACTGCCGTCTGACCCCTAATTCCAAGAGGAAGCCCTGCCTTAGAGCCTCGTCCGTTATTCGGGAGGCGTACCGGCTTGCAATTAGGTTGGGCCTCCGAAGATCTTTTTAATTATCGATCAAATTAATTTAATAGTAGTCTTCAGGTTGTTCATTTACGAAAGCTCTCACGTGATATTGAATGCTAGACTTAATGTTGGATGTACCTACTCGTACTTGGACAAGATTTTAACCAGTCATTTATCACAGGTGCCGGTTGGCCGTGGCGATGAATTTTTTGATTAGTTACGCAAGACCGGAATGAATTACAAGGAACTCGTCCACACGCACCGGAACAAAAGCAGCAATATTTCCAGTTCATCGCAAAGATTTTAACTAGATTCGTTATGAGCCATCACAATCTGAGTCTTATTACCTAATAATACTAGGCACATCATTGCTAAAATAATCCCCGTGGAATGCAATATTAAGTGCCGAAAGTTGTAGGTAAATTGGTGAAAATGTTCAACATTGCCTATAAGTTTATTAGGAAAATCAATGCACATTTCCCCAAGTAAAAATCGATTTTATGTAGACATTAGACATCTACAAAAAATCTGTGTGTGTCTGTCTTGATTTTTTTTTTGCTTGCACATAGGCAAAGTTTTGCGGTATTTGAAAAAGTTCTTTATGTACAAATAGGTAAACGCAATTAGAATTGTGCTAAACAAAAAAAAATGAGGTAGGTACATAACTTTATTAATAAAAATACAAAAGCTTCCGTGTGGTTTACGTTAAAAAATGTTAGAGGACTTTTTGTCTTAAAAAATAAAAATAAGTGACCGTGATCAGATCGAGAAGTTCTGTTCAGACCGCTTCGATCGTCCTCAGCCATTTTTACTAGGGTGCAAAGTATGTGATGAAATGTGTTCAAATCAAATTGTACTTTTTGAAATAATTGATCCCATTTGGCAAACTTGCAACAATTTATGATATGTAAGTAAAAATTTTGATACATACCTTTTTTGTAATTAGTTCGGTCTATGCATGTATATGTTTATATGAATGCAACGAAAATATATAATTTTGTGAATTGTACCAAGTGCGTGTCATTCATTCTACTATATGTATTATCAAGAGATCCGACTAGTGATGTCAAGAACATTTAACTGTTCCTGCTGATACTACTGACAGTAAGGGACACATCTGCCATTACGGAACAGATGTAGGGTCAAGCATTGCAATGATTTTACCTCCTTTGAGAAAAGGTAGTTAAGGAATACTGCACTGGCGCGTAAAAATAATTAGGTAGGTACTCAATAATAATAATTAACATGGATATACATATTGAAGGAATTAATTATAGAATGTAGTAAAGTAAAAATCTATCTATATGAATAAAAATGAATGGCTATAATGTATGTACGCATATAACTTCCGAACGAGTCTACTAAATTGGATAATTATTTTCTTGTGTTTGTTATTGTCGAGATTGTATGAAATAAAATTTAAAAAAAGAGAAACCATATTGGGGGGTATCGATCAGAATTCTACGCGGGCGGTGCCGCGGGCAACAGCTAGTTACATATAAAATTTATCTAAATGCCTATATAAGTATAGCACGCATGTCATATTTACAGAAAATACAATATTTAATAGAAACATGCGTATTTACTGCTTTTATTGCTGACGCTGACTAAACTTTACGAGATATATTAAGTTTATAAAATGTAATAAAGTTATTAAAAGTGAACTGACTATGAGGCTAATCCACGACTTCAAAGTCGCACAGCTGGCTATGGAGCGAGCTATGCTTGGAGTTTTTTGAAGGATAAGATTCGTAGTGAGGTCAGCCGACAAAGAACTAAGGTTACCGACATACCTAGCTCGCAGAATAAGCAAGCTGAAGTGATAATGGACTGGCGACGTGTGCGTATGGATGTTTTAAAAAGGTCCCTCAATCCATACAGTATGGATTGAGGGACCTATTTAAAACATTCGTAAAAGTTTTGAATGATCGTTAATCTTCATGAATATTCATGGGAAGTGTTCGTCAGTATTCTATTATAAAATGAGTAGTAGATTTAGGTTTTGCTAAAGTGTTTGATCGCTTTAGGGATCGCTTAGTTTGATCGCTTTAGGGAATTAATGCGATCATGTATAGGTATATACATACCTTTTAATTGCCTGACGTTTCGACCAGGTTACACTAGAATTGGGTTCTACGTGCCTCGATTCACTAAGAGCTAGGTAACCGTGTGTATGGATTGAGGTACCGTGTGTACCTATTTAAAATGCTGTATTTTTTAAGATTATTACTTTACAAATTTTTAAATCCGTTTTACAATATTTTTACAACTTCTACAAATCACGATACTGTCGGCAATTTACACGAATGTCACACATTGAAATAAAACCATTTTTAACGAATTCTATCGCGGTTTATTTGATGTTATTATTTCCATTAAACCTTTTTCTTGTTTCAGATTGCAAATTACAAGATGCAGGGGTCTCTAAAATAGATTGTGACTGTGGGCTCTCTTATATTGGTCAAACCAAGCTAAGCATTGGCACTCGCGTCAAAGAACTCATAGCTGATATAAAACACCAACGTTCAAAAAGTCTGCTGTAGGTATGTGAGCCCGTGCAACAGAGGACCAAACATTACTTAAGATTTCATAAACCAGAGAGAGAGAGATGGTTGGAATGTACCTCCAGCTTGGGACCCAGTCATTCGCTTAATAAATTACAAGAAATATCAAAAAACAACAAGATAGATTTCATGACACTGAGCTCATTCTGCATAAAAAGTAATAACAACAATTCAGCATAGTTCAGGTACTTTGAGATAACTTACGCTTCCAACTACAAGACAACAATCATCTTTAGTCTCTCCGTGACCATAGCTGCTGAAAAGCAACCGAATCGTCGGGTTCAATGTAAATATGGGGTGTGTGTTGGGTAACCTCCTCGAGTGTCGCTCCGATTCCGATCCCGCTGCAGTCCGGGGGGAACGGAATCGGAGCGGCCGGTACACCCTGGGCGGCGGTCAATGGCTTCCCCTTCACCCCTTCATAGGGTTGGCATTGATCGTCGGCCAATACCCAACGTGGCGGGAACACATCGCTCTCCGTACTCCTCTGCTTTCAGAGGAGACAGGATGAGCGATGCTGTTAGTGGTGAGATGGCCCAGGGTCAGCCGGGGTGCGAGGGATATGCTCTATGGGTAACCTTACACCCCGGCGTCTGAAGACCCGAGACGGCGTGCGGTTTTGGTCGGTGCGAGCCCGACATAACCGCCCCCGCTGGCCGGCGGGGGGGTATCCGAAGGGATTTCCGTACGATAAAAAAAAAAAAAAAAAAGGGTTCAATGTAAATAATAAAATAACATCAAATAAATCGCTATAGAATCCGTTAAAAATAGTTTTATTTCAATGTTCTACAAATCACATTCACATTAGTCTTTCGATTCACGATCAAAAAGGTAGCTGGGATAGACTAGATGCGCAAGGCGGAGGATCGGGTGCTATGGCCCCAATTGGGAGAGGCATATATGCCCAGCAGTGGACTGCAATTAGGCTAATTGATTGATTGATTAAGTAAAATATTAAATAAGCGTTATTAATGTTATGAGACTTTAGTTCCGTGCGAAGTTGGAAGTCAGCTTACACCTACCTAGTTTTATAAAAATGTTGTTAGGCCGATTACTTCACCATAGATTACCTTATCTATTGTAATCCTACTAACAGGAATTACCTACCTTATATTTATTTCTGAACCTATCTAACATTAATTTACTTTAAGTTAACAATTGTCCTAATTTCCTGCAGCTATTTTAGAATTTGATCAGTGTTAATAATTCGGCGTTAGCAACTGGGGGGCTCTGAGAATTTTGTGCATAAATCGCTGCATAGTTGATATGCGCACGCATGTAGGTTGTGCCGCGCAGCTCGCTGAGGCGGGCGGGCCTGCCGCCCTGACGCGGCCGGCTGTCGCGATCAATACGTGTGCTGACGTCAGCAGACGGGTGCGCGCCATTGGCCCGCCCGGCATTATTAAATAAACCTCCGACCGGAGAGGCGCGCAAAGCGTCGCGCCGCGGGCACAGCACCGCAGCACGCGGCGGGCCCGCGCACCGCTCGGGGCCTGCCGCCGCCCGCCATGGCCGACATGCCGGACCTCTCGCACCTCACGCCCGAGGAGCGCGCGATCATCGAAGGTGTCATGATGCGCCAGCGGCAGGAGGAACAACGCGAACACGAGATCATGAGGTGTGCCCACAACGTACCCCTCGCTTCACCGCGCCACCCTTCCAGTGTCGCCATGTTTCGATTCTACGTAATGCACCAACGTAACTTGTGAAGTGCTGTGTTCCTTTCCTATGCCATTTTATCATTTAGAAGTTACCTAAAGTAATTTCTAGACGATGGTGGACGCCAATTTTCTTTTCATATGCTAGTATTTTGTGATCCTAGATAGCGGAGGTCGGTTATCATTTTTTGGTCATATCTCCGATTCTACTTAACTAATTGAAATCAAACATACGGCATATTTTAAGTCTAACCAAGACCTTTCTAATAGACAAAAAAACCGCATCAAAACCTGTTCAGTAGTTTTTGTGTTTGTGTTTTTGTGTGTACAAACAGAGAAGGATTCCAAAAAAAAAATTTGTGCTCAGAATATGATATATCGATATACCCATGTCGATATATCCGCGCGTGAAGATGTGACGCATCATTGCATGGACTGCATCTTTCAAAATATGATACCTACTATAATTCAATTACCCTCTTTGCCTGTCGCCAGAATATTAATCTTAAAAAAAAGTGTATTTTGTAATGATTCATTTAAACAACATTGCCGATATTGTTTTTAGGGCGCCTCTATGTGTGTTATGTATCATTGGATATTATTCATTCTATCATTTATTTTTATATGGAATGGAAGAACATAAAAAGTGCGCCATCTACGAGTATATACATAAAACAAAGTCGGGTTGGTGATACCGTTTATAACTCGAGAACGGGTGGACCGATTTTCATGTTGTCTCCGCCTATACTGTGACTTTTGTATTTTTTTTGCGGAATTCCCACGATTAGCGCCATGGTTATGTCAGACTCGAACCGAACAAAACCACACGCCGTCTCAGGTCTCTAATGCCGGGGTGTAAGGTGGCCCAATAAAGCAATGCCCTCGCACACCGTCTGACCCTAGGCCAACTACGGCTTTGAGATGGCTCCCTCGGGATACTGTGCCTATGCTAGCAATTAGGAAATTTAAAAATATGAGACATTCTCGATATAAATTTAGCTGATAAGGTAACCAACATAACTTGATTCTAAGGCGGAACGGAGTTGCCGGGTCAGCTTGTTTATATATATAAAGATATTGTAGCCCGAAATTTATTTATTGATGGCAACTAAGCGCAATTTGTTTGTAACAATTTGTCTAATATACGTGTATGTTCCTAACATGCCTTTCGCTTCTTCTACGTTCATAATTGTTTTCATACATGCACGCCGATTGCGGGTATTCTTGCCCCGGCCTTTCTTTAAAACGTGCTTGATATGATTCACATATTATGTTACGTAGATATGTCTAGATTGAATTTAACCGGGGTGCCCGTCCACCCTCCTCTCATAAATTTGTTTCGTCCATCTTCTTTCGTCAAACCAGTCTTCGTGTCCGAACCATTTAAGCATCCCTTTCTCTATCTTGATCATTACATCTTCAATCATATACATTTTTTTTTCTTTATTTGCAAAACCAACAGTGTTTTCATGTCTTGCCCTCAACTTCTTCCAAGATATAAAGCTTATGTCCTATACCAGACTATAAATCTAAGTGAGTGCCAAATTTCATTCAGATCCGTTCAGCCATTTTTGTGTGAAAGAATATGAACAACCATCCTTCCACACAAACTTTCACATTTAGTAGAATAATAATAATATGCGATAGAGGTACTACAAAGCGCATACACACTACATTAAATATTTACTATGAAAATAAACTAGTATTCAAAAAATAAAACGGTAAATCATAAAACTTCATTAGGTAGTCATTTTTCCATCACTATTGTGCTGGTGGATTATTTGAAACTCAACTAGAAGCACACTCGAGAACAAGTTTATTGATAACTATCAATAAAAAAGGGTCAATAAAATTGGTTAGTTACAACCGGTAAAAATTTAATTTTATTATACCGCTAATTATTTTATTATCATAAACAGACGAAAGCAAGATGAAGTCGCAGTTCTTGAGCAGACGATTCGGACGAGGAATGAAATGCATCGCGCAGCGGGTGTAGAGCTAGCGGCCACTTGTCACATCTGCCTCAAGACTAAATTCGCTGACGGTGTCGGTCACTCGTGCCATTATTGTCGAGTGAGATGCTGCGCTCGATGTGGAGGAAAAGTTACACTTCGCTCTAATAAGGTCATAAATATTTTACTAAGTGACCCACAATAACTAAACCAGTCAAATATCAAAGCATCTGATCTATTTACAATCGTCTCATACAAATGTCATTACAGGTGATATGGGCGTGTATATTGTGCCGTAAGAAACAAGAACTATTATCTAAAACTGGACAATGGATAAATAAAAGTACCGCACAAGATTCTATGTTATGGCGCCTGGAGAATGACCTACGTGGTCTGCCACAGCCTGATGTTGCTTTAGATAAAAGACCAAAACTAGAACGAGCGCATAGTGCAGCAGAAAAAGAAAATCTTCCACTTCAGAGAGCAAGTAGTGCTCTACGGCGCCAGTACAGCCAGCAAGATCAAAGATGTTACGGGGAGCTGGAGGGATTAGCGAGAACCCATCCACACTTAGTACATCCACGACAAAAGGCTGCTTATGGTGTAGTGGACACGGGGCCCCCGTCTGTCCCACACCTTTTACCACATACACCCTCGTCTCATCCTACCTTACCTCCAAGGTCTTCCTCCTCGGATGATGAGGTCCCGGAGTGTGTTTCGGATGAGAACGACGAGTATCGCGACCGCGGTGAGTATGCACGCTGGCCTAACACCCATCGCCCCATCCCATCACTTGTTACACTACAAGATCCCTTCCATCCGAGCTAATTTTGTTTGTCAACCTTACACACTACACTACACCACAAGTATTACGTATATATAAATATGATTACTATGATAACGTATATTGTCATGTTCATCACTGGCATAACGCAATGATAAAGTTAAGGTGTTCCGTGCGAGGTGTTCATTAATTTAAGTAGCTTCAGGTAATTGTTACTTTTAAGTTATCTAAGTACCTACTAATTACATTTTCACTGAAACTTATAGTGTTGAGCACCTAAACTTATCTTTACCTATTACCATCACGTTGAATCATGTAGTATCTACTTCTTCCATTGTAACATTTAAGTGCCCGAATATATCAACAATTCAAGACGACAAACACTGTCTGTCAATGAACCTTGTTTTCAGAAACTTGAGGAGTTAGCTTTCAAACCTAGCACACAAACGTTTGTCATGTTTGGTTTGAAATAATAAAATTTATTGTATTATTATATTGTATACCGCCGCGTGCGTTTTGTTAGCAATATGCCCCCTGTGCGCGCCCGTAGCCAATGCGCAAGGCATAACTGGGCTGGCGATCTGGCGACGTGTTGCCCTCATCACGTCATCACCCTGTTTGCAGGTACAAATAAAGATAAGAGCTGTTCCGAGAGTTCCAGGAGCCAGCGTCAGACGATGTTAAACGAGAAAATCAATAAATTTTTATCGGTGAGAGGGAGAGTTTTGTCGGGAACTTATCTAATTATGCGTTGTAATTATATTGCTGAAGTTAGATGTGATGATCAGTATTTCTGTTACGTACAATACTTCCTTCTCTGGTCAACCAATTGTGATGGCTGTTTAACAAAGTCCTTTCTCTTCGGAGGCATCTGTCCTCAATCCTGTCTTACGAAGTACGTTCACTATGTTTTATTTAATATTTTGGATTAAATATATTCTGTTTCTAATATATTGGTACATGATTACAATACTTAATGAAATCAGTGAATGTACTTCCCTGTTACAACATTTCTATTGTTTGAACCAAAAATGTAATTTTTCGTAACTAATTTTAGACACACACTATAAAACGTAATTTGAGTAAGTACTTACTTAGGTGACTTCTGCACAAGATTTATGGTTCAAGCAAATTACGCATGCTTGGGCGAAAAGAAGTGTACTTGTCTACTTGTTCATATTTTTTATTATGAATCCGTTAGAATTGTTTGTGGTGGTGTACTTTATTTTATGGTTGCTGTTTTACTGTCTTACTCGGGTAAATTTGACACATTCTTTCCGCTTGTGCGTGATGATCACCGCTTTCGATTGATTTCTTTTGAACCCGAGGAACACGCAATTTTAACTTTCGACTACACGGGTGGCCGATGAGCCAATTGGTGAGGGTTCGAATCCCGAGCGGGACAAATATTTGTGTAGGTACCTACCCAACTCAAAAATAGTTGTTCCAAGTTAGAGTGCTTTTCATATCCGTGACTTCTATATTTTGTGAAGTTACCGCGGCTCAGGGGTATCAGGATAAGAGACATCAGGATTCATAAGAAAACAAACCAACTTCTTTAGTAAACCTAATACTTTAGTTTAGTTTAGTTAAGATTAACTTGTTAGTCGGTTGAAAATTGATTGAAATTATAAAGTAAGACTGTTTATTTACACTCAGTTAATGAGTAATTTGGTTCCGGGCGCGTACAGGCGCGTGGATATGAAACAAGAACGGACGCAGGCGTTATCGAGAAATACGTAACCGTTACAATTCATACGATGTCATTCTTAGGACAACTAGAGGCATGTGCTCCAGTTCGGCACCCGCATCTTCGTAGCGCCAACGTGGCTGCCAACAATTATTACAATTTGCTTAATCATTCGCCCGCTGCTTACGAGGCAGAAGCGCGCGGTCCATTCGATGTGACAAGGACTGGACCATCAGGGGGACGCAGTTTCGATTCTGTGACTGATTGCCGGTGGCGAGCTCGTGACGACGGCGAGGGGGCTTACTTGCGGCCTTACGCTCCGGATGAGGGCCCGCGTCCCAATCGAGAGGTGTATAAAAGTGCCTATTTGTGGGAAGACTCCTCAGATAATAGACGTTTTACCGAGAGGAGAAAAAAGACCGTTCGCTTTGACGGGCACGAAGGCGCAGCTACGTTCCCGCGTGGAGGACGGGACGCGTCAGGCGCGCCAAATGACTGGGCCTCGTTGCGTTGGGAGTCCGAGCGCCAGACCAGCCAAGACTCAGCCACCAAAGATTCGGGAATCGATACCTCTAGCACCTTCACATCGAGTGAAGATTCTAACAGAGGCGATTGCCCAAAGGTACATAGATCGTTTCACATTGTGTCGGTTAGTTGCTTAAAACTAGTATACCTACTCATTTTATTATTAGTGCCGTATTGCGGCTTTATTATGCATTACTATGTTTAGGTAATATATTCGAACGATTTAGATTTTTTATATATTATTATTATTTTATTATCAACACTTTCAATAGCGGTAGGCAAACCTAACAGATCCAGAGATATCGTTAGTCCATACCTATTATTTAAAATAAGGCGTGTATTGAAATTTTTTTTGTAACAGTAGTGCATATGTGTAAAGACTAATTATATAGATCACTGTATAATTTCAAGTTCTATTCAGACCAGAAGTAGCGAGCGAATAGATTTAATATGTTGACATGTTGAAGGTAATTTTGTTTGGCTGTAGCATGGTTGCATTAGCATGGGTTAATTAAGAATGTTGAATGTGCACATCATCTTTGTAATTACACGGTGATAAGCATAGCTTAAATAACTAGTTGTACCTGCATCTAAAATTATAGTGTTGTCTCTTAAAAGAATTTTACGATTATGATATTGAATAAAAAAAATTTTGTAAGTTGTTTTAAAAAAAATATTGTTTTTTAACTTCATATAAATAGAATTGATGTTCGTTTGTTA
Source organism: Cybosia mesomella (assembly GCA_946251805.1). NCBI lineage: Eukaryota > Metazoa > Arthropoda > Insecta > Lepidoptera > Erebidae > Cybosia > Cybosia mesomella. Next base: position 16,781,985 of record OX276390.1, on the reverse strand, counting down.
TATGGCAGTTTCCGCTGAGCTGGCAGGTATCGGCCGACGGGACCCGTATGATTGGTCATATGGTGTTACGCAAAAGTATTGTCGAAGGTAGTTCGCACTCTTCGGCCGCTATACTTGGACTGAAAGTAGTGGGTGGGAAGTTATTAGCAGATGGAACTCGTGGAGCAATCGTTGAAAAAGTTAAAAAAGGATCTATTGCTGATTTAGAAGGTCAACTTAGAATAGGTAAGAATCGTTGTGAAATGGCAAATATAGGTTATACAAATATTAAAACGTTGAATTCGAAACCGAATTTTTAATGTGTCTACAGGTGATGAAGTGTTACAATGGAATGGAGTACCACTCCAAGGTCGCACTGCGGATGAGGTGGCGTCAGTGGTAGCGGATAGCAAACATGACTCTCACGTAGAGCTGGTCGTCTCGCGTCCCCTTGCAGCGACTCGTCCTCCAGCTCAACCTTGGAGAACTCACAAAGGTATGTAAGATTTGTTATATTACACAGGTAGGTAGGAACTTACGTACGTTAGTTAGGAGCTTATACCTACAACTGGAAAGACATTATGATAGAGTGTACGATACAGTACCAATGTCTTATATAGATATAGGTAACTACTCGCGATTGTACATCGGTAGGTACATCCCAACTGAGGAAGGCAGAGGTGTATTATGCCCAATGAAAAACAAAATTTCAATCGTCCTGTCGCCCAGCAAATGATTTTATCAGTGGTGGAGCACAATGTAGGTAATCCGGCGATGAGACGGTTCTCCAAAATGTGATATATGTAACGTACAGCCCTACTACGTACTTTTATTTTATTTTTATTTTTTTCGTGCGGAAATCCCTTCGGATCCCACCGGCCAGCGGGGGCGGTTATGTCGGGCTTGAACCGACTAAAACCGCACGCCGTCTCGGGTCTACAGACGCCGACCTTGTAACAAATGTACCGCCAGTCTGGAATAAAGCGAGTAATGAACGGACGTGTGTTTTACTGCGCTGAGCAATTCCCACATATATAAGTGGCGACGAGGACTCAAAAAAGATATCACACGCGTGTGTAGAATGGCTATCGGAAAAATAGGAGCATTTGACCTGGAGTAGGATAACTGGGAGGCTTACGTGCACCGATTGGAACAATATTACGTGGCGAATGCGGTAGGAAGAATTACACGTGGCCACCTTAATAACAGTGATTGGCAGTGAAACGTATGAACTGATGGTCAATTTATGCACTCCCGTGAAACCCGCCAGCAGAATGTAGGTACGCGGACTTATTGACCTTGATGAAAAAAGATGGCACCATACGGGTATGTGCAGATTTCAAAATGACGTTGAATAAACGTTTAGAGGTGGACCAATATCCTTTGCCTAAAGTGGAAGATTTACTTATTAAGTTACACGGCGGGGAAAAATTCACAAAGTTGGATCTATTGCAAGCGTATGCACAATTTGAGCCATGAAAGTACGCTATTATAAACACACACAAAGGACTGTTTAGGTATAATAGACTTATCTTTGGGTTAGCGTCTAGCCCAGGTATTTAGCAACGGATATTAGAACAACTTTTTGGTGATATGCCACGAGTAGTAGTATTTTTGGATGACTTAATCATAACAGGAGAAAATACTACTTTACATTTAGCTACATTACACGAGGTATTTGAAAGGCTACATAAGTATGGCTTGAGAGTAAAAATATAAAAATGTACATTTTTTGCAGATAATGTGACATATTTAGGTTTCATGATTAGTAAACAAGGTGTGCATACATGCCCAGAAAAAGTAAACGCAATTGACAAGGTGCCTGTGCCCACCAATATATTGGAACTGCGGTCATTTTTGGGGTTAGCAATGTATTATGCTAAATTTGTACCAAATATAAGCACCATTCTAGAACCATTATATAGATTATTAAAAAAAGATGTGAAGTACGAGTGGAGTGTAACATGTATGAAAGCTTTAAAGTGAAGCGCCTGTTGGTACCTAGTGAGGTATTGGCTCACTACTCCGCTGACCTACCCCTGGTATTAACAACGGACGCCAGTAGTGTGGGAGTGGGTGCCGTTCACTCACATCTCAACAATGGTGGAGATGAACGACCAGTGGCTTACGTGTCTCGGGTTCTTAATACTGCTAAAAAATCTTACTCACAAATTGAACGTGATGCCTTAGCTATAATTTACGGGGTGCGTAAATTTCATAATCAATATTTTATATGGGCGAAAATTTATTTTAAGAACTGTTCATAAACCTCTAGTTACGATCTTTGGAGATAAAACGGGGATACCAATCATGGCCGCCAGTAGGATGCAACGTTGGGCGGTAATTTTAGCGGTCTACGATTATACCATTAAATATGTGCGTAGTAATAAAAACGCAGCTGATGCTTTGTCTCGGTTATCCGTAGATAACGAAAAACATCATAACGAGGAATGTAATAACCTAAATTTTATCCAACAGTTTTTACAAGGCAAAATATACTTGAATATACGGGTAAAGATGAAATATTTAAAAAATAATATAAACTTTATAAAGACGGGGTGGCCTAGCGAATGCAAGGAGGACGCATTAAAGGCTTATTATACTATAATAACATAACATAAACTCACGCCTATATCCCCGAAGAGGTAGGCAGAGGTGCTAGCACCCACATTTCGCCAGTTTATGTTTAGGTCCCAATGTAATAGGTGGCGAGCCTATTGCCATTAACCGGGCACTTATAAACCTGCGATAAATACACACATAACTTCGAAAAGCATCGAAAAGTCATTGGTGTGTGCCATGGTAAAACCTGGGATCGATCCCGAAACCTCGTCTCAGCAGTCCATTACCCATACCACTAGGCTCCCGCGGCTATATATAGACTATAATATATAGACTATAATATATAGACTAATATAATTATACTAATATATTTATAATTTTTGTTCCAAATACATATTTTGTCGATACCAAGTCATCTCACCAAATTCAGAGACCTAATTTTGTGACACCTTATATATATATAGACTACTATATATTTATATAGACGTAACGAACTATATCAGGACAGGGCATGCATAATATGGGGCTACCATTTATTGGTACCGAGTACACTGAGAGAACCAGTTATTACCAATATTTTTAATGCCACGTACTACGGCTAATGCGGTGGTAAAAGTACTTCGTACTACATTCGCAAGTTTCGGCTTACCTTAACAGATCGTTTCGGATAACGGTCCACCATTCGCTAGTAAAGAGTATCAGACATTTATGAATAATAACGGAATTAAAGTAATGTTCACACCAATCTATCATCCATCTTCGAATGGAGCAACAGAAAATGCTGTCAAGCTTTGCAAACCTGCAATCAAGAAATCATTAAGAGACGGGAGTGGATGAGGCATTACAAACATATCTGATGATGTATAGGAATGTGGAGCACAGTTCCACTGTGGTGTCCCCGGCTATGTTGTTACAGCGAAGGCACTTAAGAACTAGGTTAGATTTAATAATATAGGACAGGCAAGTTGAAAACAGAGTAGATGAGGCACAACGCAGGCAAATGTATCATGCAGGTGGTACCGATAGAGGTTTCAATGTAGGCGACTCAGGGTGGGCCCCTAACTATACGGGAGACAAGTGGCTAGGCGTACTATCACCGAATAAGTTAGATCGCGTAATCATCTTGTCGATAAGGAAGGTGGTGGTCCATATGTAAAAAGACATGTAGACCAAATAAAAAAGGAGAAGCAGTTACTGATTGCCATCGGAAGAGCCCCTTATTTCATCACAGGACACCAGGTCAGTCGTGGAGAATTTGATAACGGAAACGGTTAAGGATAGGTCACTTGGAATTGAAGCGTCAGAAACCGTAAGGGACCTAAACGCAGATAAGGTGTTAGAGGCGTCTAACCCGAGTATTTCGAGCGCGCAGGAACCAGAACGAGTAGATGACGTGATGAAAAATCCACACATGGACTTACCGTTGAACCGACCTAAAAGACAAAAGAAAACTGTACGGAGATATGGATTCGATGAAATAGATTGGGCTTTTTTTTTGTATTGTTATTTTGTCTATTCAGTTAGCGCAGCTCGTAGTACCTTTTTTTTTTCGTGCGGAAATCCCTTCGGATACCCCCCCGCCGGCCAGCGGGGGCGGTTATGTCGGACTTGAACCGACTAAAACCACACGTCGTCTCGGGTCTGCAGACGCCGGGGTGTAAGGTTGCCCATAGAGGATATCCCTCGCACCCCGACTGACCCTGGGCCATCTCCGGTTTCGAGATGGCCCCCTCGGGTTTGGGAACCACGGTGTCCCCGTCTTGCCCCGGTTTGGGGGAGGGGCGCTAGTCGCCCCACCGGCCTGCTTCTGCTGGGGTGACCGGCGGCCTCACCTGCCACCCCCAGGCCTGCGCTCATGGAGGACGGAGGTCGTAGTACCTTTTTTTTTTTTTTTTTTTTTTTTTTCGTGCGGAAATCCCTTCGGATACCCCCCCGCCGGCCAGCGTACTTTTAAATATTGTTAGTAAAAAAAAAAAGCTTTTATATTAAGTAAGTAATTAAGAAGTTTAGTAAGTCCTTAATAAAGGTGGAGGTATCCATTTTTGTTATTTTTATTTTATCCGGTATATTTTTTTTGTCTCAAATAAATATTTTGTCGATAACAAGTCATCTCACCAAATTCAGAGACCTAATTTTGTGACACCTTATATAAGTGCGTATTTCACACAAAATTATTGTGCATAGCCCCATAAAGAAACACTGTTGCCAACAAGAGAATTCCTTCCATGCCAAGTGCCAATACACTTAATACATATCAATACTTAGGTTTTGCAAAGGGTTGACAATGCGTTTCAAGAACCAATAACTCCTTAGCATTGTCGGGTGCCACATACTTGTTTGCACCTTAAGTAGCTATAAGAATATTTTGCTTAATCTTATAGTAGCTAAGTATAGTAGAAACTATCTCATATATTAAGATACCTAAGCCTATTGCTATAAATTACATACTTCATTGTTAATATAAATTCTATTCATCCACTACAGAAGTCTACACGGAAGTTATAGGAGGTTGCGAAAAACCGAGCGTTTTAGTGACATCACCAGGGTCCCCCGACATGCATTCGCGCCGCCGACCAGCTCGACACAGTCATCACAATGCGAACGTAGCGGGACGTATACAGGTATGTTCACAGCCAATTATAAGCTCTTACTTTACTGAACTCCAAAACCACTCGGTGACTAAACTAAAAACTTAATAGATCGTAATCTATTTTGATTGCTGAACGACGCGCGACGGTGTGATTAAATGTCATCGATTTGATTCTCTTGGGATAAGATTCAAGTAACGTACCTATTGAAAATAAACCTAACTAATCGTTGCCGAATTTGAATCGCTCCAGTTCAAAATGTTTGTTTTCTACAATGTGCGGTTCGGGTCTTTCAAAAAAAAAAGCAATAGACTAAAAAATTCAGCTTCCTAATTGCCTACATGCTCAAAAGACTGGCATTTATTTTTGATCCATCTCCAAATTTAACAGTTAATTTTTGTCATTACCGCACAAATTAATACCCGTTGCTTTTTGTAAGTCTATCTGCGAGACAATGTGTGTTTAACAGAAATCCACAGTCAAAATATTTAGTATATTTACCTAGCATTAAAAGTATTTATGGCTATTATGAAAATTGCTATGAATCCAATAAGTACCGGAGAAATTATTCTAAATATTAATATTTAGAAGTGCAGGGAGAATGATAATATCAATCATTCTTTTCTCAAATTTTCCTTAGCTCAAAGTATATTTCGACATCTCGGCTCTGCAACTCCTGGTGACGGTGGTGTCAGCCAGCGGACTAATTGCACGGTCTGATGGATCTCCACGCTGCCCGTATGCGAAAATATTCCTTCTCCCCGACAAGAGCGAAAAGAGTAAACGCCGAACTAAAACATTGGCTAACACACTTGAACCGCGCTGGAATCAGACTTTTGTTTATTGTGGAATTCGAATCACAGACATAAAGAAGAGGACACTTGAGGTGACTACTTTTTTACTACAAATAAATATAACAAACTTTTAAAATTTAAACTCTTGCCCTAGTGAGGTATCTACCCTCATTTTGACTGGTTGACCGGGGATGTGTCTGTTAGTAACTTTTTTTTATTTTACGTCCACTTTACTTAATTGTATTTAGCAATTCTAAAAAAAACACTCAATTCTTTTTTTGAAATACACTGTCTATGAATATAACTTTTTAAGGTCACCGTTTGGGATTTAAATCGTTATGGCCCGAACGATTTCCTTGGAGAAGTCCTACTAGATTTAGACAACATTGTAATGAATCACGAACCAAACTGGTATATTCTGAAGCCGCACGAGGAATCTGCAGGTTTTAGCGTAAGTGTACCTTACCTTTGTGATACAAATTTAATCTATACATTGTTCAAATTCAAATGTATGTCGGTACCTATATTGTGATGTTATAACGTTACGTACTTCTTTTTTTGACTCAAGTGCCTTAGAGTTCATTAATTTAAGTTCCAAATGTCACGTAGTCAGTCAAACTACAATTGAGACTTTAACTTCACTCTGGATTGGGACGGACGGTCAGACGGTGCCAAAAGGCTTTAGTGCTTAAGTGCCTTAGAGTTCATTAATTTAAGTTCCAAATGTCACGTAGTCAGTCAAACTACAATTGAGACTTTAACTTCACTCTGGATTGGGACGGACGGTCAGACGGTGCCAAAAGGCTTTGCTGATCAACCTCTACCATTCATTATTACGGAAACCTTCAATCTGATAAAGCACCAGAGTCGACACGATATTGTTTTCATGTTCAACTATCCACGGTACTGCATCATTTTAGGTACTATTTTGTCGGTTCAAGCCCGACATAACCGCCCCCGCTGGCCGGCGGGGGGTATCCGAAGGGATTACCGCACGAAAAAAAAGAAAGAAAAAAAGAGGTACTATTTTGTTCCGTTTAAACTTATTCTGTCAGATATTATAACTACAATGTACCTATACTTACTAATTTATCAGAGATACCGTGAAGATGAGGCTGACGGTGAACACTTATCACCGCCATCAACTTCGACGTCTCGTTTGTCAGATTCAGATACACCAAGCGAATGTGATCTGCGTCGTCATCATTCGCTCTCCAGTTTAGCTTCTAGCTCCAGTCCCCCGCTACCACATGAGGTATAAAATTCATTTAAATTATTTTTATTATTTAACTATACCTACTTACTTACTATGACACATTGGTCAATCAGTAATTGTAGGAATTGACTATGATTTAGCCAAATGTGCAAAAATTTATCAGTGCAATGTCGGTATAATGCAATCACATCATAGAGTTCCATGATGGTGGTATTCAACCCCGTTGAGTAGAGTACTCTACAGAGTTAAAGTTTAGCATTTATTTAAGTAGGTATGTAGTAATACAAAGATCCTTAAATGTATTTATACAACTACGTTTAATGAGTAAATATTCTTTTTATTTTTCTCATTCTGTTCATTATTGGGAACTTTTTCCTTATGGTAACTGTAATGTTGATTTTATGATACAGCGAATGGATATGGAAGGAGCACGATCTAGTCGACGAGACATGTCACCCGCGGGTAGAGTGCGGGCTGCTGGGATGAGTAGAGAACGTGTAAGTTGATTCAATAAATAATAATCACGTTTTTCACATGGGGGCTCCCATATAAAAAACGTGATTATTTAATATTTGTTTTATTTTAAGGTAATTATTTAGGTACATAAAGAAATACCTATTCAGTGAATATTTCAAGCGTCTAGCTGTTACCGTTATCAATATCGAGCAAAACCGAGCCAAAAAATTACGTTTGTTGTATGGGCGGCCCCTTAATATGCATTAGATAGGTACTGTTTTTTAGTATTTTTGTTATAGCCGCTATAACAAAAATACTAAAAAATATATTCATACTTAATGTTTTCTGTTGCGGCAACAGAAAACATTATCTATGAAAATTTCAACTGTCTAGCCTTAAATATTTATTTTATTTTGTTTCTAATATTTGTTGTTTTGTTATCACGGTTCATGAGATACAGCCTGGTGACAGACGGATGGACGGACAGCGGAGCCTTAGTAATAGGGTCCCGTTTTACCCTTTGGGTACGGAACCCCAAAAATCAACAATGACTACATTGCAAATTGTTGCAAGTTCACATTGAGCAATGTACTGCTATCTAGTAGTACAGAACATTATGTCTGTAAAATGCTGATGATTACAAAAGTCTATCATCAACATGGGGGAAGATATGGTCAAAGTTGCGTTGCACAAACACTTGCAATCAACCACACGCACACACTATACACAACTAACCTAACACCCACGTATACTCACACACATGCACGCAATATTTGTACCGTTCAACATTCTTTATTTTTACTGTTATTATATATCATTATTATTCTTCCTTTAAACAATTCACAATGAAGTACTTAGTAATAATTTTGAAATATCTATTATAATATAATATCAGAACGGATAGCTGTGCTTATATATAATACAGGAGTCCTTCCTAGTTTAAGCGCCACTGCATCTCGCTTTCGTCGCTTTGCCTTATACGTGTTGACATCAATATTTTTCGGGAAGAATACTGTATATCAACAGTCATAAATATCGACAATAAAAACATCAATACCATAAGACCAACGATTCAAAATCTCAACACTTCAGAATGTCAGCAGCTTAGTAGGTCAATAGTTCACAAGATCAAAGTTTAAAATCTCTTATATTCCAAATATAAGTAAAGTGGGTTATTGTCGATATTTATGACTGTTGATATACAGTATCAAACCCATATTTTTCATAGATCAGAACTGTATTATATATAGGCTAAGTTTGAATTGTATATAAATAAATAAATAAAAAATTAAAAAGTTGCGTTGAGATATTTGCCACCCAAACCCTACAGGAACCGACTCCAAAAGGGTCAATGGGTGTAAGAAGGAATGGAACTTGTATTAATCAACACGAATTCATATGGTAGTGGAAACCCTAGTTTAACGACACATCGTTTTTTAAGTAGCCAATGAAGACTGAAAACCCTCGTGTGGGTATATTATATACCTATTCAATCATTAAAAAAATCAAATAACATCACACATGTCCTTTGTCACAGAGCGCCGGTCACAGTGTGGCGCGATCACAGTCAGCGGCTGGAGTAACCCGACCTAACTGTGCTCGGAGCAAGTCACCTCGACGGTCTCTGTCACCACCCAACGATCGTGAATGGCGCTACACAGGTGCCAAACGGCGCCTAAACGACTCTACTCACCAATCAAAAAAAAATATAGCAAAAGTTTTCCATAATCTTTCGATTGGTCCGTGGATGTCGATATAAAAGCGGGCCTGTAACCCGCACGGAACACTTGTCGTCGAGACACGCACGTTCTTTCGCCGCGTTCCGCTCATCTCACCACTTTACTGCCACTTACTGTTTTCACCTCCTAGCTCTGGTCCACCTTGATTTTATTTCACGCATCTTCCGCTACCTCGTCCTTTTATACCTGATACGAGCACGCTATCATTAGGTGGTCTATAACTTACTTAAGTGCGCTGTATTCAGGTTCTTACTTCTTGATTAACGAATACGATTATAACAATAACAAATAATTAGTCTGAATGCAGCGTACAGTGTTAGTGATTAACTCATTTCATGTTTGATAATTGCATGCCATTTTCAATTGAACAACCCTATAAGGATATTTTCTCTTTCAAAGGTAACTTCGATGTCTTTGCCATAAGTCTTGTTTTTCAAAATATGTCATGTCCGTCACGTTATTTTGATATTTCTTAAAATGTCTTGCTTCGTATTCTTTTCTCGAGGTAAAATTACAAAAACAATAAAATTGCAGTGAACGAGGAGCGAGTTAACGACGCCACTCGTTTACCGACGCACGCGTACGCACCGCGTTTTCAATCACGGTCGGCTACTGCCACTCCGACCACCAGCCCCAAGAAGCGACAATTACCGCAAATACCTCACCAGGTGAGTATGAGTAGTACCATATATTTGTACCATGATCTGAACGTATATTTTTGCAAAGCGAATCTTTTTTTGGACTTTAAACTTCAGCAGAAAAGTAAATTACACAAATTTTTCACTTAATGTGTTGGTAATTCATAGCATGGTTTACTAAACAGAGTGCCCAGAGGGCTGTCCGGGCTCAAGTGTCGGCGGACCTGGAGGAACGTAAGTGGATCGCCCCGCACCACATTGGCGCCACACTAATGTACCGCAGCACGCCACAAGGTCAATACACGCTAACCTGTCCTAACAACACTCCCACAAAGTGATCACTACTAAAGAACAAAATATTGATAGGAAATAATAATTTGATAATAAAATGCTACATCAATCCGACAAATCTCTATTCGATGTACTCTCATTTCAGTAGATACCTGCCTATATAAATAATCAACTAAAATATTCAAATTCTACATCAGCTTTCCTGGGAAACAGTCAAATGTACATAAGCCTACATAAGCCACATCGCAGCAGCTGAAATGTTAGAAAGCAAATGCTCACAATCAACTAGCGCTCCTCATCTCTCTGTGCCTAGAATATCATCTAGACTGCCCTCACTCACACACATTGTATACAATCTACATTAAAAAAACCCTGTCCGAGTGTTCAATTTATGTAGGTACATTAGGTAGTTACATAAATTGGATCTTTGTAGAAGTAAAGAAATAACAGTACCTCGTACATTTAAATATTAGTAGTTTAATTAAATAAGATATTATAGCGAAGCCTGTGCCCTACACGGCTTCAAACATGGACAAGATTTTTTCGTATTGTTAGAATGGCTAGTAGTAGCTATTACTCGTAGATACTATAGAATAGTAGATAACTTGTATTAAATCAGTGTCATGGTAATATAGGTTGGGAGAGACACTACGCGGGTTTATCAGATTCAGAGCTGGCGGCACGAGGTGGTGGCGGGTGGGCTCCGAGACGGCGGCTGTCACCCGACGCTACCGCTGCTGACTCGGACCTCGAATCCGTTGGATCAGTCACCTCTAGTGCCTTCAGCACACAATCAGAGCGACCAAGGCCCACCAGAATGCTCAGGTATTTACATGACACTCAATAACCCTAGTATTAAGTACGAATCTCAGTAGATAATACCTAAGTTTATTAAATTCACTATATCTAATACAATATCTTAGAACAATGCAATAACAAAGTTATTGTTGGCGTAACTTTACAGCCGGAGACGGATCCTCCCACCTCATAGCACATCTTCTTCCTGCGATAGTGCTACCCCTATTCCTGATCCTTATAATCGATTTCGTTGTACTTATCGTACCCCTCGTCGTGTACTGCCGTGTGTTTCTATCCCGGCGGGTGCGGAGCGCGCGGTTCGTCGACGGATTTGGTCTAGATCCGACTCGCATCAAGGTTTGCTTGTAATGAACTGCGCTCGCCCCGCCCGCCGCCTTCGCCGCATACTCGCTCGTAGCCGCTCTGCCGGCTCCTGCACTCGCGAACGCTCCCACAGGCACGCTTATGAAAGAAGTCACAGTTGCCCCGAATGTCCTGCACCCATTAATACTTACAAAATTACAGAGAACAAGAAAGATTATATATATCAAATGGCACTTCCGCGTATTACAAAACCAAATACAAAAACTATTGTTACATCTGTCTTTTTAGACCGAGTACAAAGAACTTTCCCAACAAATATTTTTTATGACTCAGTGCTGAGCCAACCGAAATCTAATAGGAAAAAAATAAAATTCCCACAGAATTCTATTCATTGGTTTGAAGATAAACCTACTCAAACCCTCCATTTCAATGACAATCGCACGAAGACTTGTAAAGTGAGACGAAGAAGATTACCTAATGTAGAACAAAAATATGATTCGGGAGTCAGATGTCTTCCCGACATTCCATCCATTAACTTTCATAATGAGTCTAATCTAAAGGCTGTGGTAAGTGGTATTGCAAATTCAACACTAAAAGAAGAAATACAATCACAATATCATGGTTACGACAGTGAAAGTAGTGAAGCTGAAACTACGATTCATATCAGTATTGATAAACAAAATAGTTTAGACGCTGAGGGTTCACAGATATATAACACTGATAAAAGTCAGTCATTAGAGAGCATTGATTCAAGTCAACAACTTTATAAGGTAGACGAAATGAAAGCTACAAAAATGGACCGGAAAAAGTTTTTGTCTTTAGATTTGAAAACCAATTATGATCATAAAAATATAATTCAAACTCATTCTATAGATATGCATAAATGTATAGAAACAAAATTGAATTCTAAAAACGACACCATTTCCAACGTGGATAATAATGAAACACTAAAAGGTATGGTAAACTCAGGCAGGCGGAATTCTGATTCCTTAGTGATATTAAAAAGTTCACCAGCTTCATTATCCACACCTGAACAGATAAATTATATGTTCAAAAGAATGAGTATATGTTCTAAAGGTAAATTGATGGGCGTATCAAATGAAATAAACGAAGGCGTGGAAGGTGTAGACAAAAATGAAAAAAAGTATTGTAACACTGTTAGCATCAATGAAGTGCCAACCTTTCAAGAATATCGGTCACCTAATTGTTTCTCTTCTCGAACTTTTATAGATCAAACAATGAAAAAACCTTTACCATCTATCATTAAAAAAGCTCGTAACCGTTCATACTCTTTAGCAGCGACTGATCATTTAGATCGTGAGTTTAGTTTTATGGCTAATTCTTTGTCTGTTGCTCTTTCTCCCCCGAACCTCGGCTCGCCCCGTCGTGCGCTCACTCCTGTCGTCTCACATCTGGCACTCGGTGACATTCATCAAAAAATTCATGACGCATCGCTGGAACCTTCCGCTTCGGACATCTCGGCTGCCTACGCCCTGTCCGAAACTATGCAATGCGCATCACCACAAAAACGGCACCGACGTCATATAAACAATGAAAAACATCAATTGACGAGCAATACTGAAAATCCTTCAACTCGATGGGATTTAAAACGAAGTAATGACTACGGTGGACGAGAAAATGGCCGTAGCAACAATCAACCACAGCCACTGGAGAGAAGAGAATCGCGTCGGGGTCCATTCACAAGAAGTTTAAGCAACGCAGATGTCCCACCGGATGAAAAAGCAGGTAACATAAAATAATACATTAGTGCACTCTGTTTAGATAAAACTAACATTTGAAAATAAGACTTGATTTTTAATAAAGATGGGAGTCTCAGTGACACTGCTCTCGGAGGGACCAGCGAACTGGAGCCGACCAATGATGACGTCCTACTTAAAGCAGAACCCCGTGACTACTTCGGCTCCGGCATGGGCAAAAAGAGCAATTCCACATCACAATTATCAGCGACAGGTGAATTCTATCATGATATTTAAATGATTTTTCATTACATGTTTAATACCTACATTTTTAGTTTATTAAGGCACGATAGATACGACCAGCTTGAAATCATTTAATACTAAACTTAAGTATTGATAAAATAACCACAGGACGAAAACGGAGGTTAGGTTTTGGTAAACGTGGCAAAAATTCGTTTACGGTGCAACGCAGCGAAGAGGTCGGGCCTGGTGAAATGCGCGGAGCCGCGAGTGGCGTGTCACGGGCTTCATCTGCTTCCAGTGAGAACGACGAGGACAGGTTCGCGCCTGAGGGTGCTCGTCACCCATGACATTGACACAATAGTGCCTCTCCGACGGGCGGTAGATCACTCGCAAAATATTTTTATTCGTAAATTTGAAGGTTATGAAGAAACGAAAGAGAAGATATCTGCATAATGTATGATTTTCGTACATTGCTAACCATGAGTGGTTAATAACAGCATGTTAAAAAATTCATAAGGCATAGGTAAATAAATGTGCAATGTCGCTTTTGTATAATCAGCGAATGTAAAGCTTTTTTTGATAAATGTAAGTAGGTAGGTAGGAACATAGATAATCTTTTTAAACGAGTTGTCATGTGCGGCGAGCGAAGATAATTTGAATAGGATCACCTATGTGGCGGAATGTACATCGCCAATGCGGAAGTAGGTACCTATGCCACTGGGGTGTGTGTTGGGTAACCTCCTCGAGTGTCACTCCGATTCCGATCCCGCTGCAGTCCGGGGGGAACGGAATCGGAGCGGCCGGTACACCCTGGGCGGCGGTCAATGGCTTCCCCTTCACCCCTTCATAGGGTTGGCATTGATCGTCGGCCAATACCCAACGTGGCGGGAACACATCGCTCTCCGTACTCCTCTGCTTTCAGAGGAGACAGGATGAGCGATGCTGTTAGTGGTGAGATGGCCCAGGGTCAGCCGGGGTGCGAGGGATATGCTCTAAGGGTAACCTTACACCCCGGCGTCTGAAGACCCGAGACGGCGTGCGGTTTTAGTCGGTGCAAGCCCGACATAACCGCCCCCACTGGCCGGCGGGGGGGTATCCGAAAAAAAAAAAAAAAAAAAAGGTACCTATGCCACTCACATGCTTAAGCTAGATAGATAGGTACCAAACTTTGATATTATGAGGAGGTAGGTACCAACAGCTCTATCATTAATTCATGGTGGTTTAAAATAGGTACTATTATAATTTGTCTACTAACGAATACAATGACTTTATTTTGTACTCACTTCGGACATAGAATCTTCGCATTTTAGAATAGAAACAAGCTACAAGATACTTGAAGACGCTTGCACTGCTTTAAAAATTCATTTCTCATTATAGTACTTAATGAGAAATGAGTTCTGAAAACTAAGGATATATTTTTTTAAGTAGAAAAGAGCCATGTGTACACCCCGCTACGCTATGTAAATATATATAGTAAGTGTAGTAACAACCACTGGTAATGAATGTGTTGGTCGGACGCAACAGCGCGCGCGCCGCGCACAGAGGGAAGCGGCGCGCGGCGCAAACGCTCCGGGCCCGCCACGACATCGTTCCAGCGCTCGCACGAGGTGTGCACCGCCAGCCTCGGGTCCATATCTAGCTCAGAAGGATCCTCGTAAGTGGCACGCTCGACCGCTCTGTTCTATGCCGCAGATTACCAGCTGCCTGCAGAGATCCGTTTTTATATATGTGCCTCGATATTGCTCGCGTCTTCTACGTTCTTTACCCCCTCTCTATGTGCCTTTCGTCTTGTCAAAGCATGGTTCCGATTATATTGGTGTGTTTCACTTATTCTCTTTTCTGTTCAGCACGCACGAGTCTTCTCTCGCATAGGCATTGCACCCTCTCGTTTAATCATGAGACAGCTACATTTATGTCCGGTTTTAGATGCCCGTCATGTCCCACAGTTGTGCAAGTTTTCAGTCACATCCGCCGGGGGACGACTTCGTCCCGAAAAAGAAGTGCTCCTGGATTTAAAGATGCACGATTTTTTGGACGATAAGTGTTGCCTGACAGCCTAAGATGTTTGCACTTATTATTTATCAGTTAAATAATTTAACATTTTTGTCTGATCGATGTACACACACACCTACAATTATTATTCATGCATGTTTCATTGGGATATCACCTACATTTATTTTATGATGTATGCGTTTCAAGTGATTAGGTTTGAAATTATTTTCATAATTGTTGCATACTTTATATAATATAGGCATGGAGAACAATATAGAAGTTATACCTCTCTACTTTTCTATTATACAGTATAAATTATATCCTTCCTCACATAAGAAAATACATACTTTATAATACTGGCCGAGACACTATGGGAATACTCTGCTAAGCATTATAATCAGTGTGTAAAATAATTGTGAGAAAGATAGAATATTGAATCAAGA
The DNA here is from genome assembly GCA_946251805.1 of Cybosia mesomella. Lineage (NCBI taxonomy): Eukaryota > Metazoa > Arthropoda > Insecta > Lepidoptera > Erebidae > Cybosia > Cybosia mesomella. The sequence continues at coordinate 16,766,225 of OX276390.1, read as the reverse complement.
TTAGACTAGAAATTTATAATAACTATAACCATACCTACTTACCTATTTTCATTATTCCCCGATATTCCTTGTAAGATTATCTACATCAACACGATATCTATTTCACCCACTGTGATATCTACCTGTTTTATAGATGCAGACCATTCTCTAGCGTTTCTTGCACCTTCACACAACTACATCTACTAGTTAGATGTCTTAACATTTTATAGAACCTAGTACCTGGAATCCAAATGTTGTCTTTAACTTATCAATCGATGCATCCGAAAGTCTACCGCCCTTTTCTTCACTATTGTATCAATGTTGTAAATGTTGTATTTTTATTTTATAATTAATATATCTAATTCTTTGGTAGTGGCTATTAGATCAGTACCCAAGTGTTAGCTGGCAAGCTACAAAACGACGAGTTTTCGTGAGCTCACCTCGTAACAAACACGTCCTTTAGTGTAGATTAAGGACGCTATAGTACGAGATAAGCTTTCTATTTCTTATTTCGTTTAGTGTGATCATCAATCACTTGAAAACTTCCGGTCCTTACATAGTGTGTAAACTTGTTCTAAAGGTACTAATCTATGCAATTGTATTATATTACTTATCTCTTATATAATACTCGAAAGCCTTTCTATTTTATTCATGTTACATTAGGACCTAGAGTGAAGAATGAAGTAGGTTTATATTTCCTGTACAGTACTAAAATATATTATTATGCTTTCTACTTTTCAAATACATACGACCGGTAAGATAGGAGATTCCTAAAGCTGGCAAAAGATTCGAAAAGCTTCAGATAATCATTTCTGACTTTTTTAAGCATTATTAAAATAGTATTACTGGTTAACTTATAATTACGGCAGGTAGGAGGGGGACATAACCCGTCTGCCCCTAGATCTACGCTTTGCCATAATCACTTGTATGTGTACTATGAAGTATAGATACTAAATATCCCAAATTATATTATAATAGATCTATATGATTTGGAGCTACTTATAATCTATATGGAATGAGTGAGTCATTGCTTCTAACTTTATGAGAATGTTATCTTAGTATTTACTTAGCTTCAGTGAATTGAGCGTTATTGATTTTTCTTAATATACGTAGGTACCTATACGTATGATTATGATAAAATATATAATGTACTAGGAGCCCGGGACCCGGCTTCGCGCGGGGTAGTAATTCGCAAAAATTACCTATAACCCGATTGCAGCAAGCCAAATTGAATTTTCATTCCTTATTTTACCCCCTCAGGGGGGAAATTCTGAAAAAGACCGATATACGAGTACAGCCAACGACAAAAATTGATATACACTAAAATATTTACAAACCTTTTTAGGGTTCCGTTGCCAAATGGCAAAAACGGAACCCTTATACATTCGTCATGTCTGTCTGTCTATCCGTCCGTATGTCACAGCCACTTTTTTCCGAAACTATAAGAACTATGCTGTTGAAACTTGGTAAGTAGATGTATTCTATGAACCGCATTTAGATTTTCACACAAAAATAGAAAAAAAAAACTATTTTTGTGTGTAAACCCAAAACTGAAACAAAAAAATTTTTCATCACAGCCATATGTGTGAGATATCTATGGATAGGTCTTCAAAAATGATATTGAGGTTTCTAGTATAATTTTATTCTAAACTGAATAGTTTGCGCGAGAGAAACTTCCAAAGTGGTAAAATGTCCCCCCTGTAACTTCTAAAATAAGAGAAAGATAAAACTAAAAAATATATATGATGTACATTACCATGTAAACTTCCACCGAAAATTGGTTTGAACGAGATCTAGTAAGTAGTTTTTTTTAAATATCTGAACTCAAATATAAAAATTTAACTTGCTGCTACGGAACCCTTCATGGGCGAGTCCGACTCGCACTTGGCCGGGTTTTTCTTCCATTGGAATACATGTACCAATAATTGACGTATAGTTAGTTTTATATTCGCCACAAGACAAAGTTAATATAATTCATTTTCTTTCTTTAATTTATTTTTTTATGAAAGGTTTAAGCGCTAAGGTGATCAATAAATTAGAATTTGTTAAGCTACTTTTCTCGTTGACTGTATATTAATTTCTAACCAGAAGTAGGTATATGTATTTTCATATAGCTATCTTCAAAAGTGTCAAACTTCCAACCCCTATTTCACTAAGTGGTAAAATTAACAAAATACATTCATTTGTAACCAGAAGTAGGTATATGTATTTTCATATAGCTATCTTCAAAAGTGTCAAACTTCCCATATAAACTTCCAACCCCTATTTCACTTAATGGTAAAATTATCAAAATACATTAATTTCTAACCAGAAGCAAGGTATATGAAATTTCGTGGGTCTAACTTCAAAATTGCGGACTTTCATACAGAGGTTCACCCTTATTTTGCCACCGTAGGATTTCCATAAATCCTTTCTTAGTGGGTACTTAGAAAATAAAAAGCATCTAGTGCCGAAATTTCACGTTTGTAGGTTCAGCGGTTTAGGATCTGCGTTGATGAATCAGGAATCAGTCAGTTAATCGGAACAAGTAATTATATATTATACCTAACTAGGTGTTGGCCGCGACTTCGTCCGCGTTAAATTTGGAATAGATCAAGGTATGTTTACTTCTGCAGTTTCGAACCCTTTTTTTCGTGCGGAATATGCGGAAATCTTAAGTTACCTATTTCATCGTTATAATCTCAATCATTTATCATGAAGAAATAGTTACCTTATATAATAGCGTGATAATATTTATTATCAAAGCTTGAGTCTCGAATCAACTGTCTTTTACACGTATTTTTCCCGTTTTACTGCTCGTCACCTTTTAGCTATACGTGACGATTAATAGTTGGACGTTGACCATGTCCGAGTTCTATCGAACTGCAGAATTACCTGATGATCTGCTTTGTAATTATAAAGAAATGATCAATAATAGATTTGGTCGATTTTACCATGTTGCTCCTATCACACTTATAATAGCTTGATGATATATAGCGCAGTTTATGACCATATCCTAAAATAATGTTCATGCAAAATTGCGCCAGGATCTGTTCAGCGGTTGTCAAGTGATGCTCGGACATCGATAATAAAAAGCAGAAAAGCAGATAAAAAACAAAAATTCTAAAAATCACATTTTTGGCATCGGTATCGTTCCTAGAACAGCAATAATTTTTTTGAAAAAATATTCAATTTACAGTTTTCATCTCGTTACGATTTTATTATATTTAAAGATATGTACATACGTATATATTAAAAAATAATATACCAACAAAATAACGCTCAATTCTGTGAACGACCTTTAACAAATTATGTGAAGACGTATCTAATATATTCAACTATTTTTAGATGGTCTCCGGGTATGAGAGGTTCTGGCTCCTCGGATGGTGGTGGCCTGTCGGACTTTATAGACGGACTAGGAGCAGGCCAGCTGGTCGGAAGACAACTACTAGGCGCGCCTACTTTAGGCGACGTACAGCTGTCCATGTGCTATCAAAAAGGATTCCTTGAGGTTAACATTTGATGGTCATCTTTAAATATCTTTTATCATATAATTTCGTCTTAAGGCGAGGGTCTGAGCAAGGGTGTTTTCAGATTAGGATTTTTAGGGTTCCGTAGCCAAATGTCAAAAAACCTGTCTGTCTGTCTGTCCGTCCTTATATCACAGCCACTGTTTTCTGAAACTATTTTTTTTCATCAATCCCATAGGTGTTCATATCCATGTATAGGTCTTCAAAAATGATATTGAGGTTTCTAATATCATTTTTTTGGAACTGAATAGTTTGCGCGAGACACTTCCAAAGTGGTAAAACTGTCCCCCATGTAACTTCTAAAATAAGAGAATGATAAAACTAAAAAATATATAAGTATATAATGTACATGTAAACTTCCACTGAAAATTGGTTTGAACGAGTTCTAGTAAGTAGTTTTTTTTTAAACGTCATAAATCGTAAACCGCTATTTACCGTTTTTTTTTTTTTTCTCGTGCGGAAATCCCCTCGGATACCCCGCCGGCCAGCGGGGGCGGTTATTTCGGGCTTGAACCGACTAAAAGCGCACGCCGTCTCGGGTCTGCAGACGCCGGGGTGTAAGGTTGTTGATAGAGCATATCCCTCGCACCCCGACTGACCCTGGGCCATCTCCGGTTTCGAGATGGCCCCCTCGGATTTGGGAACCACGGTGTCCCCGTCTTGCCCCGGTTTGGGGGAGGGGCGCTAGTCGCCCCACCGTCCCGGCCTGCTTCTGCTGGGGTGACAGGCGGCCTCACCTGCCCCCCCAGGCCTGCGCTCATGGAGGACGGAGGTCGTTAAGCGACCTCCGGCGCCTGAGTCGCTTGCGACGCGCGGCGAGCATGTTGCGGGCTCGGCGGGCCGGGAGAGTTCTGAACCTCTCCCGGGCGCGCTCCGCCATCTCCTTCGCGAGCATCACATGCTCGCAGAAGGAGGTGGCGGCGGCCCACGCGCTCGCGCTCCGCACCATTGCCGCAATCATGCTGCCGAGCGAGAGGACTCCCACCCCGAACCGCAATTTACCTTTCATTCTGTCAACACAAGTATAAAAATTAAAAAAAACATTGTTACTTGCTGCTACAGAACCCTTCATGGGCGAGTCCGACTCGCACTTGGCCGGTTTTTCGAATATGGGAAGTCCCTGTACTCTGGAAATCACATATGTTGTTCTTGAAAATACTAGTTTGTATAAACTAGTATTTTCGGTTATCCGATACACGATGATTTTTACTTTCCTCGATAGAATTTGCTCTCAAAGGTTGCTTTTTTTGCTTTTGCTTTGCTCTAACCGAAAACGAATTCCGGTTTTATTTGAGTAGTGTCAAGTTAGGAAAATAAAAATGAATAAAAACCAAAATGAAGGTCATTGATAGGAGAGTGAAAAACGGTTATCAAAATATACATCAATTCTGTATTATAACATGAAAGATATGAACCGTTAATCAGTCCCGAGCGGAACGTGTTCGAGGCACGCTGGTCGCTGGTGGTGTTTTTTTTATATTTTTTATATATATTTTTTTATTTTACCCGATTTTCTTTTTGTTTCAAATACATATTTTGTCGATACCAAGTCATCTCACCAAATTCAGAGACCTAATTCGGTGACACCTTGTATATTCCTTTTGTTTATTATAAAACGTAATATTGAATATTACGTTTTTCACCAATGAAAAGTTGATTACAACGTAAATTAACGCAAGAATACCTTTTTTTTTTCGTGCGGAAATCCCTCTGGATCCCCCCCCCCCGCCGGTCAGCGGGGGTGGTTATGTCGGGCTTGAACCGACTAAAACCGCACGCCGTCTCGGGTCTTAAAACGCTGGGGTGTTAGGTTGCCCATAGAGCATATCCCTCGTACCCCGACTGAGCCTGGGCCATCTCCGGTTTCGAGATGGCCCCTTCGGGTTTGGGAACCACGGTGTCCCTGTCTTGCCCCGGTTTGGGGTCGCCCCACCGTCCCGGCCTGCTTCTGCCCTGCCTGCGCTCATGTAGGACGGAGGTCGTTAAGCGACCTCCGGCGCCTGGGTCGTCTGCAACGCGCGGCGAGCATGTTGCGGGCTCGGCGGGCCGGAAGAGTTCTAAATCTCTCCCGGGCGCGCTCCGCCATCTCCTTCGAGAGCATTATATGCTCGCAGAAGGAGGTGGCGGCGGCCCACGCGCTCGCGCTCCGCACCATTGCCGCAATCATACTGCTGAGCGAGAGGACTCCAACCCCGATGGCTGCCACGTGGTCATGCCTCGGCGCCTCCCACGCCGGGCAGTCCGCCAGCGTGTACAGCCCTGAGTCCTCGCTCGCGTCGCAGTGATGACACTCAGGCGTTGGCTCCTTCCTGATCCGATGCAGGTGGTCCCCGAACCTCCCCTTACCGGAGATCACCTGCGTCAGTCGGTACGAGAGGCTTCCGTGTCGATAAAATTACAAGTACCTATATTTATTTGGAAACCCTTATAATTTATTTATAATTTATCAAATATTATGTGAACTGTTCCTATAAAATTACATAGGTATACATACCTACGAATCGCATTGAGAATCTACCTCTTTTTGGAAATCGATTAAAAAATAATAGTGGTTAATAATTGGTACTAGTATGCAGTTTAATTACATAATATATAACAATGCAAGTGCGTGTGTGAACTCCTATGTAGGGATGTTGTTGAAACATGAAATGTTTCTTCATAATGTATTTTCTTCATATTTTTATTCATATTGTATTTTAAAACAATGACTGAACGCAGCTATATTTGAACGTAGACGGATATCAAAATAATAAAAGTGGATAACGTGAACTGTATTACTTAATAGTTGGTTAATTATTTTTATTGACAGCCTCTGTGGCGTAGCGGTAGTGCATTCGATTCTACAACAGGGGGCGCGGGTTCAATTACCGCTCAGTGCAAATATTTGTATGCATATGTCTATTTGCGTTGGTCTGGGTGTAGCTGTGTATAATATGATGTATTTACAAAAAAAGTATATAAGTATATTTATCCAGATTTTGGAACCCATAACATGAGCTAGTTAAAATATGCTTACTTTGGGTCTAGAAAGCGCTGTGTAGAATGTCGCAGAATATTTATTTATTATTATTTTTATAGAACTATATTACGCCTCACCCTAGAGTAAGGGAGAGGCGGCTAGATAACCCTGGCGAGGCAAGCATTATTATTATTATTATTTCCTTTATTTAATTTCTATTTTTAAATATATATAAAAAAAATACAAAAATATTTAAAAATATAAAAACAGTGCTCCATCGGCATCGGGCACAGGGACCAAGCTGCCGGTGGTTACGGCTCCAGGGAGAGGAACTTCCTCACTATGCGTGTCGTGCCTAGCGTTCTGCTTCCGGCCTTCTGCATCAAGCCTTTGAGCCAGCTGCCTAACGAGAGCCTCATAAGGTGTTGATCGAGGCTCTTGGCGATGAGTCCATGTGCTGACACGACTATCGGTACAATAATAGCTGAGTCCACATCCCACATGTCGACAATCTCATTGGCCAGGTTCAAATATTTTATGTTTTTCTTTTTCTGCCTTCATGAGATTCTCGTCATGGGGGACAGTGATATCAACTATCATTGCACGACGCTCTAATCGATTCATTACCACTATATCAGGCTAATTGCCTGTCAGTGATAATAGATCGATCCCAGTACAATGTGACACGACCGTTTTTGAGAACTGGGTCGGGCACATACTTGTAGTATGGCACCTCCGAATTCACAAGATTGTATTTAAGGGCAAGTTGCTGATGTACAATCCTGGCCACTTGGTTATGTCTGTGCAAGTACTCGCCGTTGGCGAGACGAGAACAACCGGAAATAATGTGTCTGAGTGATTCTCCGGGACGATGACATGCCCGACAGATGTCAACCGTACCGTCCTTCAGAATATACTACCGGTAGTTGTTCGTCATTACAACTTCGTCCGTATTTGCATAGATAAAACCTTCGGTTTCTCCAAAAAGATCACCAAACCGTAGCCATGATACAGACGCTTTTAAATCTATATCGGGCCCATTTAAGGCCCGATAAAAGCGTCCGTGTAGCTCTTTACCCTTCCATACATCCCTGTGATCAGCAGTACCAAGTACTACAGGTTTGCGCCAGTTCTCTTTAGCCAACGTGAGAGGGGTTAGGCCATTGTCCACTGCGACCACATCACGATGCATATCGGAATCTACACGTAGGAAATATTCTCTAAGGTTGTATATCTCGCGGTTATGAAGGGTCTTGGCATTTAAAAAACCACGACCGCCAATTTCCGCGGGATATACAACCTCATTACCGATGAACGTGGATGGTGCATTCGGAATGTGGTCAGCAGTGTCCGGACCCTCCTATCTAGAGCACCGAGTTCAGTCTGAGTCCATCTGAGTATGCCGAAGAAGTACATTAGGACTGGCATGACCCAACCATTGCAGGCACGAACCTTATTACCGCCCGATAGAAGGCTTTTCAGAACTTTTTCAGGCGGCCAAAGAAGCGCTCCTGCAATGTCTGCTTCATACCAGACTCGGAGATTCCTAATGCCTATGACATACCCAGATATTTGTATGTTTCGGTTGTAGATAGAGATTTAAGTTTAATGGAATCCGAAAGTATCATCCCTTCGGATTCCACTATACCACCTCTTTCCACATGCATGACCGCACACTTCTCTAAACCAAATTCCATCTTGATAGAGCTACTAAACTTTTCAGTCATCTTTAGTAGCGCCATCAATTGTAGGTTATTAGTAGCAAATAGTTTGAGGTCATCCATGTATAGCAGGTGGGATATGACCCGACCCTCTCTCCGCAACCGATAGCCTAGCCCTGAATTCTCCAGTATTGTACTTAGAGGATTCAGTGCTAGATAGAACCACAGGGGACTCGAGACTGTCACCCTGAAATATACCCCTCTCGATTCTTATCGGTGCATCGTTTGTCTGGCAACATCCTGGATAGCGGAGAACCGTGTTCCATTGCCCCATACATGACCTCAAGAAAGTAGATAGAGTTGTATCAACTTTATACAACTCTAGCACCCTCAGAAGCCATGTATGTGGGACAGAATCATAAGCCTTCTTATAATCTATCCAACATGTCGCCAGATTTTTACGGTTACGACGCACCTGTTGGCTAATGGCCATGTCAACTAGAAGGAGCTCTTTCATCATACTCATACATCCATTTTGAGAGATAGAGATGATCGATTTTTTTTCTAAATGTGCAGTGATTTTGACTCTCAGAATGGTAGTTAGGAGTTTATAGACCGTCGGTAAGCATGTAATAGGCCTATAATTTCTGGGGTCTGTAGCACCACCAGACTTATAGAGTAGGTGGGTTATTCCAGTTGTTAAGAAATTAGGAAGAGAACCTGAGTTTAGGCATGATTGAAATTGAGTTGCTAAACGAGCATGTGAGTTACGGAGCCACTTCAGCCAAAAGTTGTGCAGTCCATCCGGTCCTGTTGTTGCTTTAATTTCGTTCGTGTCAACATAATAATTTTATTGCTGTCTGTTGCTGTTTTGTAGTGTCTGAAATGACGTACCTTTTTTTTTTTTTTTTTTTTTTATCGTGCGGAAATCCCTTCGGATACCGTCATAAATTTCTGCGCCTTTGGATTTTATTTAAAATTGAGTAATTGATTGAATGGATGGAATGCATTGTTAATAGTTTCATATATTTATTTATTTAGTTTCACAATATACAGATCATAGTGTTCAATTGTAATAAAATTAATTTATTTCCAGAAAATCTATGTATTTAAGGAAAAAATATTTATTATTATTATTCCCTTTATTAAACTTAATACATATTAAATTATATTTTTAAATACATTCTATACAAACAAAAAAACATATTATTATTATTATTTCCTTTATTACATTTTAAACACAGATAAATTATATTTTTAAATACATTCCATATATATATAAAAAAAAACAAATATATTTAAAAATATAAAAAATAGTAGCCCACCGGCATCGGGTACCCTGTACCAAGCTACCGGTGGTTAGGGCTCCAGACAGAGGAATCTCCTCACAATACGTGCCGTGTCGAGGAGCACTGCCTTCTGCATCAAGCCATTGACCCAACTGCCTAACGCGAGCCTCTGGAGATGTTGTTCGAGGCTCTTGCCAATCAGTCCGTGAACCGATACAACTATCGGAACAATAGTCGCCGAATCCACACTCCACATGTCGACAACCTCGTGAGCCAAATCCAAATATTTAATTTGTTTTTCTTTTTCGGCTTTCACAAGATTCTCGTCATGTGGAATGGTGATATCGATAATTATTGCGCGGCGCTCTGACCGATCTATCAACACTATATCAGGTTTATTAGCTACAATAGTCCTATCAGTGATGATAGATCGATCCCAGTACAACGTGATGTGCCCATTTTCGAGAACTGCGTCGGGCACATACCTATAGTACGGTACCTCTGATTCCACAAGGTTGTACTTTAGAGCAAGCTGTTGATGAACAATCCTGGCTACTTGGTTATGTCTATGCAAATACTCGCCGTTGGCAAGACGAGAACAACCAGAAATTATATGTCTAAGTAATTCTCCGGGACCCTTACCCTTAGTATATACTTCCGATAGTTATTCGTCATCACAACTTCGTCCATAATTGCAAAAACAAAACCTTCGGTTTCTCCAAATAGATCACCGAAGCGTAGCCAAGACACAGATGCTGGTAAGTCTATATCAGGCCCATGGAGAGCCCGATAGAAACGTCCATGCAACTCCTTGCTCTTCCATACATCCATACGGTCATTAATACTTAATACCACAGGTTTGCGCCAGTTCTCTTTAGCCAAAGCTAGCGGGGTAAGTCCGTTGTCCACCCCTACTACATCACGATGCATATCAGCTTCATTGTGTAGGAAGTATTCCCTGAGGTTGCACACCTCACGGTTATGGAGGGATTTGGCATTTAAAAAGCCACGTCCCCCGCATTTCCGCGGTATGTACAACCTCATCACAGATGAACGCGGATGATGCATTCGGTAAGCAGTAAGAAGCGTACGGACTTTCCGATCCAGGGTGTCTAATTCAGTCTGAGTCCATCTGAGTATGCCGAAGGAGTACATTAAAACCGGCATGACCCAACCGTTATAGGCGCGCACCTTATTACCGCCTGACAAAAGACTTTTAAGAACTTTTTTCAAGCGGCCAAAGAAACGTTCCTGTAACGATTGCTTCATGCTAGCTTCTGTAATGCCTAATGCCTGCGACATACCCAGGTATTTATAGGTGTCGTTTGCACAGAGAGACCTGAGTTTTGTGGAATCTGAGAGCTCCACCCCGTCAGATTCCACAATCTCACCTCTTTTTACATGCATGACCGCACATTTGTCCACACCAAATTCCATCCTGATAGAGTTACTAAAGGTTTCAGTTATCTTTAATAACGCTATCAGTTGGGAATTGTTGGGGGCAAATAATTTAAGATCATCCATGTAAAGGAGGTGGGATATAACCTGACCATCTCTCCGCAATCGACAGCCTAACCCTGAACTCTCCAGCATATAACTGAGAGGGTTCAGTGCCAGGAAAAACCATAATGGAACTATCACCCTGGAATATACCCCGCTCTATCTTTATCAGCCCGCCATTCTCGCAGATCCGTCGACACCCTGGATAGCAAAGGACGGTACTCCATTGCCCCATACATGCCTTCAGGAAGGTACATAGAGTTGTATCAATTTTATACAACTCAAGCGCCCTCAAGAGCCATGTATGCGGCACGGAGTCATAGGCCTTTTTATAGTCTATCCAACATGTCGCCAGGTCCTTACGACTACGGCGTGCCTGTTGGCTAATGGCCATATCAATTATAAGGAGCTCTTTAGTGCCACGAGCCCCACTTCTACATCCATTCTGAGAGACAGACATGATAGAATTGTCGGTTAAGTGTGAGGATATTTTTACTCTAAGGATGGATGTAAGAAGCTTATAGACCGTAGGTAGACATGTAATCGGTCTATAATTTTTAGGGTCCGAAGCACTACCGGACATGTAAAGAAGGTGGGTTACACCAGTGGTCATGAAATTGGGAATCAATCCTGATTCAAGACATGATTGGAATTGAGATGCTAAACGACCGTGTGAGCTTTTCAGCCATTTTAACCAAAAATTATGCAGTCCGTCTGGTCCCGCTGACTTCCAGTTAGGCAACAGACGGACTGCATCGGTTACATCCTCTTGCAGTATAATAATCGGATCCATGATCTTAATAGGCTCACACGATCGCTCAACATCCCGCATCCAATCACCCTCTGTATGACTGACGGGCATCGACCAGATATTACGCCAGAATGTATTAGTAATATCATCACCTGGTCGATGCACGTCAGTCCCAGTCGAATCAGGGCGCTCCCAATTTCTGTAGACCCACCTTTGGTCCCTTTGGAACGTGCGATTCTGAGAATGTCATTCCACTCTTTTTTTATACCGTCGAATCCGGTTTGCCCACGCATAAACTTTTTGTTTCAGGAAGTCGATGCGCTCTGTGACCCGTGCCAAAAATTCTCGGGGCCTAATGTCAGTCCCCGAGAACGCTCGACTCACAAAGCGCATCACTCTTGGGCGTGTGTTGCCCGACCTGAAACAAATGAGCTTTCCAATGAGTGCCCTAGTCTCGGCAATACGTCGCTCAATTCTAAATTGCCAAGCCGGCACAGCAGATATCGGTCGAGTAGCTATGTCGCATTTTGGAAATTGAACATTAGCTACTCGACATGCTGCGACGGCCGCGCAATATAAAATTGAATGTGTATCACCGAGATCTTCGCTATGATCAAAATAATCTGATAATAACGAATCCAGGGCACACACTAGCGCTACATTATTATTATTATTATTGATAACACAAAAGCATTTAAGTGAACGTTATTTTTCTACACTTTGGCGCGCGAAACTGGCGGTAGGCGGCCTCGCTGCGGCGAAAATACCTAGTCCCCGAAAACCTTTGCCTTAAATCTTCACTTTTGAAATTGTATTTTATTTTTCAGAACAAAATTTACACCTGAGCATCCTGTCCTTATGCAGGTTATAGTTTATCTGTGCCTGATTTTTAACCAAATCTGTCCAGCCGTTGCAAGAATGAGTAATAAATTAAATCAAAACATTAGTAGGAAGTTTAAACCCATAATCTGGCATTAAAATAGCATTTTGATATGAAGTATCCCGTGAATCTTTAAATAATAATAATTAAATAATAAATAATAATAATTAAATAATAAATAATAATCTTTAAAATAACCACAGGAAATTCTTCTATTCCATTTCATCGCCACTTTAGGCGCCGCTCCTATTGTTCAATCAAATACATCTTGATAATTGCAACCTTGGAGTCACCTGCACACAGCCCAAGTTATAGTTCCTATTAATAAGTACCTTTTTTTTCTTGCGGAAATCCCTTCGGATACCCCGCAGGCCAGCAAGGGCCGGTTATGTCGGGCTTGAACCGACTAAAACCGCACGCCGTCTCGGGTCTACAGACGCTACAGTCGCACTCGCACAAGCCAAGATAAGCCAAATCAAGATAAATAGTAGTAAAGCGGACTCAGGGCTCCAAAGAACATGCTTTGGATGCAATCGGGACTAACGCTGTAATGATGATGGATGATGATTGTAAAAAAAAAACTGTTAGAAATAAAAAAGGTCACAAAACAGCAGGTAGTTATAGAGTATATGATGAAATATATAATAAAGTAGTTTATATAATGTATGTTTATTTATCTTTATAGGTAGAAGTAATTCGGGCCCGAGGCTTACAAGCCAGACCAGGTAGTCGAACTCTGCCTGCACCTTACGTTAAGGTATATCTGGTGAGCGGAAAACGGTGTATCGCTAAGGCGAAGACTACAACGGCCCGTCGGACTCTTGATCCCCTTTACCAGCAAACGTTAAGCTTTAGAGAGAACTTTAAAGGTTGCGTTTTACAGGTAAGACTCTTGATAGTGTCTAAGCATACTACGTCGAATGTACGCGACTGAAGTTCCGCGTCGTCAACGTATGCGACTGATATGACAAACCATAAACGCCATATGTCTGCTTGCCACCCATTTCGGTTCATCTCCAAAAACCAAAACGAACTTCTGTCGCGCATAATGGTGCGTTAAAAGGAAACCTCTGGTTTTATTTTACCGTTAAGCATTTAAAATGCGATATTTTTAATGACATTAATTAGAACTTTGTTCCACAGGTCACAGTATGGGGAGATTATGGGCGTATAGAAGGTAAAAAAGTGTTCATGGGCGTGGCACAGATCATGCTAGATGACTTGAACCTCTCAAATATCGTCATAGGATGGTACAAACTCTTTGGTACTACTTCTTTGGTGAGAATTCTTGTTCAAATTTCATTAAAAAAAATAAGATGCCACTTGATGTCAAAGATCTTAAGGCTAAAGATATATATATTGAAATACATGTAGGCACATGTGGTAGTTCAAACTATCCATTGAAAAATATTGAACCTAGAAATGATTGAACTGTAGTCATAGGATGAACAATGTGAACATCCATTACAAATCCGATAGATCTAACGGGTAAACCTATATTTCAGCATACCTATGCTTAGCCTAAATACTGTCATAAATACGAATATGAATCTAGAAATACTCAGGCTCTCCTTAAATGAGATCTTAAGTAAAATGATAACTAAAATTCCCTGACATAAATATTAATAGTATCTTTTCGTTTTCAGTAACCAAGGTTCAACGACTGTCTACAAGTGTATGGAACCTATATCACAATAAAAAATTATAACTTGTCCAAATAATAAATTTAGTGATACTGCTTTAATATCATGATAAAACGCAAAATATCTTGATTATAGGAAATTTTCTATAAAACGAATGATATAAATAATTTGTATTTTTATTTTATTTTGGAATGCCTACCGGAGTTTTGAATAGATAGCATTTTATAGCAATGAAACAAATGTATAGTGTACTCAATAATAATGTAATTAAGTATTAAAAGCCAAATGCAATATCTGTATATTTTTTTCCCCCAAGAGCTAATTTCTCTATGAAATGTAATATAATTATTTTATCAATATTTAATAAAAATAACACTTATAATTAAATCTAATACTCTGGCAGCAAATTGGCTCTCAAAACCTTACTAATTTATTGCTTTTCAATATTTAATAAATCACGGGTTTACAAAAAAAATAACTTAATTATTTTCATATTTATATTCCATAGATATGTTCATAACATTTCCATACTTTGCAGTTCATCTCATTTCGTCTAACATATCAATCAGTCTATAATATTTAATAGCCGTCGGGCACAAACGCCGGTAGAAGTTCATAAAATATTCATTCTTACAAATCATCACTGCTACAGAAATGTGACTATTGCATAATTAATCATTTCTAGAAAAATATTGGGGATTTTATTGTAATGGTGAGATTTATACTAAATGTAACGGAATTAGGTATACTAACAGTCTAATAACGGTTTATTAGCATAATAAACTGTAGTTCTGTACAAACTAACGTCTTGGTGTAAATGTCTAAACTGTCACAAAACTTCAACACTTAGTGCAGTAACTGTTTAGGTTGTTTGGATGGAGAAGCACCTGTTAATCTACCGTCACCGGGCCGCTTCACTCCAGTTGATTTTATATCTGCGAAAAGATAAAATATGCACTACTATAAACACTCAAACTTAAAGTATAAAAGGTGGATTGTGTGGAATTAAAATTATTCGCTTAAAATGCTATTGTTATAAGTTTATACGGGTGCTTATTTTGGCAGCTTTACAGCAGTAGTTCATTCACTCGGAAATGTCATATTTCCGTGAATGTATAGTACCGGCTTAATAACATTGTGGTTCATGTGGACAAGTGAAATAAAACATCAACAGAGTCAAGACGAAAACTGTACAAAAACATCTATTTTCCATAACAATAATGTCCTAAACGTCTATTTCCCATTACCACAACTTCACATCTTGATTAGGCCTAAAGGCTGGCTGAATAATGTTAGAAAAAATTGTGAAATTAAAAATCAAGTAAATTGTTCGACGGACCCCCCTACGTGGGGCTCCTTTTTCTTCGTGCACAAGTAACCGAGATAGAAAACTCTCTGTGATAGATAACTATAAATTATTTTGGACATTTAAATTCACAGAACAATATTATAATAAAAAATAACATACCTTGCAACCACCTGACTTGAGTGGCAGGTCCATATCCTTTCTCGTTCCGGGCCGCAATACGGAATATGATGGCGGGCTTCGTCGATGAATCGACGTGCGCAGCGGTCAGCGAGTTCTGCGGTACCACGCAAGTGTTCGCCTTCCCACAGTACACGCGGACAAATGCTAACTGTGATTTAGGTGCCTCCTGGGAAAGGAAAGTATGTTTTAGTGTTTCAGCTTATATATTTGAAGTAAGTATGAAAACAGAATATTGTATAGAGTTAATCGAGACATCTTGAGCAAATATCAAAAGTTCGCGCCTGTTCACTAACTGACCAACCAAAAAATCAATAAAAGTACTGATCAACCAATGACGCGGCCCTTTGAGGCCGTGATTAGTTCTATCGATTCGATCTATGATTGGTTGATTGGTGCGCCTTCACCGTCGCGTCCCACGTTTACCACCATAGAGACCTAAAAAATGCGTTCTGCGCATCGATCCTAAAGGTGAACGCATAATGTATTATCGGTTATTGATGCTTTCGTGAATGTTTTGATGATAAAGAGAGCTTGTGAAGTGTGTATTATTATTATTATTATTTTAAAACGGGGACGCCGCGCCGGATGCTGTACGGATGATCCATCCAATAAGTTTGCGGGCCACTTCATCCATTTCTCCAACCCTCCCGTTAGGGAGAGCGCCCTTTCAAACCTTTTTGTGTCTTTGAAGTGTGTAAGGACCGAAGCAGATGCCGTGGCTACTGTATCTGTCTACCCCGGAGAAAGCAAGGCGTAAGTATATTGAAAAAAGTCAACATCTGTAGTAGTAGATGCATAGGATGATCTCGAATATCCAGGACGTGTCCAGGTAGCTCAGTTGCTCAGAGTGGAATACTCTTAAACCCTTAAATAGGGACTGGTCGCGGATTGCAGGCCTCTCTTGGATGTTCACTTTTTCCGATCTACATTTCTTGTAGATAATGATGTGATGGAATGATGAATGATGAAATGTGTAAAAAAACTAAACTTACCTTTGATTGAGAGTTCGACCTTACAGCTAGGTAAACTGAATACTCGAATATTCCTTCTGCAGCTACCTGCGGTGGCTCCCATGATAAATGTGCACCTTCTATCGACTTTGATATTTTAATTGCTGACGGAGCACCGGGAAATCCAGGTAGACATGTTTTGAACGCCGATTCCTAAAATAGAGATAGTTTCGGGAAACTCAAGCTGCTAATTATAATTACTGTATGTGGTATGTATCTGTTTTAATCGTTTGTATGTGATAAAAGCATGCTTTTCCGATCACATTGCACTTAATATGAATAAATATAGTACTTTATACTGCCTAGTTTACCTAGCAGCAGTAAGGAATCGTACGAACTCAAACATCGTGTGTGAGCTTTGGCGACAAACAAATATAAAACAATTGAAATATAAACTTATTTTTGCATTGATTTCCTTTAAATTTTATAGTTATTCTAGGTGGATTACCATCAGAAGACCTCAGTGGCGAGAAGTCCATATATGCCGATTTCTTACGGCTTCCCTTTAAAGCGATGGCAAAGATATATAATTTACACTCTAATTATATACATACTGCATTGTTTAAAACTCATTATATTTGAGATCAATAAACTAAATATTAAATTATAACAAACGCCTTCCCTAAAAGTATAGCAGTTTTCAAGTTTGGTAATCATTAAATAACGTTCAATACCTATTTCTGGCAACAGGGGCTCGCTCGTAGCGTTCGAGCATAGATAAAAATTGTAGGTAAGGAGCCTGAACCGAGCATCCGGTTTCGCCGCAAGCGATCGGTTTGTAAGAGATATTTTTTTCGTACTCCTAACCTTAACCTTGACTACATATTTCTGTACTTTTTCCTCTTACCTTTATCGGTTAATGTGTTTATAGCCATATAAAATAATTAATAGCAAATATTTGTATTGATGAAGAAATGAATCAAACAGATTGACATTTAAATGCTCATTTCTGCTGTCCTTGTTATTGAAACGTTGATTTGTTTAAATAATTTGAATATTGTTATAGTTTGTATGCTGTAATTTAGTTATTTATAATTTATCTAGTGCTTAATATATTAGTGTGTACCTACATAGTATAATAGTGATTTGTATACTTTGCAACTAGGTATGTAGACATTGTTTAGTAATAAGAAATTTACTTTGTAGGTTATTGTGTTTTACTGGTGGTAGAAATTTGATGACACAAATTTGTCACAAAATTTGGCCGGGTGGGTACCACCATGCACGATTGCGAAAAACCCTCCATAGTAATCCAATTTCGGTTTGATTGCGTTCAGGGGTCAGCAAGTGCATAGCCGGGCAGGGGGATTGTGGTCGCAGCACTAGTGGGACCGGTGGGTGTCACGCGGTGCTGCGACGACAATCCTCTTCTGATGAGGCCGTCAAGCTGAGTGCCACCATTGTTAACATGGTACGTGTATGTAATGGTGACCCTCTTTCCTGAGACTTTACCTTCAGCTTACCATCAGGCGAGGTGAAGTCAAATTGACGTGTCCTAAATATAGAAAAAAAAAGCAAATAATTTAGGATAATGGCGGTCTAGATGCGTATAGATCAGGAATATCTTTTTCTAAATTAAATTTTGAAAATAAAAAGCATTATTATAAGTTTAGGTAGTGTAAAATGGGGGGTGTGTGTTGGGTAACCTCCTCGAGTGTCGCTCCGATTCCGATCCCGCTGCAGTCCGGGGGGAACGGAATCGGAGCGGCCGGTACACCCTGGGCGGCGGTCAATGGCTTCCCCTTCACCCCTTCATAGGGTTGGCATTGATCGTCGGCCAATACCCAACGTGGCGGGAACACATCGCTCTCCGTACTCCTCTGCTTTCAGAGGAGACAGGATGAGCGATGCTGTTAGTGGTGAGATGGCCCAGGGTCAGCCGGGGTGCGAGGGATATGCTCTATGGGTAACCTTACACCCCGGCGTCTGAAGACCCGAGACGGCGTGCGGTTTTAGTCGGTGCAAGCCCGACATAACCGCCCCCGCTGGCCGGCGGGGGGGTATCCGAAGGGATTTCCACACGATAAAAAAAAAAAAAAAAAAAAAGGTAGTGTAAAATGCATTCTCTAAACATTTTCATAATTCTTATTATGATAAATATCTATGGTAGACGGCCCTTGCGAGAACATTAAACATTTAAATTTTCAGCGTTTATAGATTCTATTTAGTATAATATAAGTAAAGAATCTTAATACAATTTACGTAATAATTTTGCACAAAATAGGTTAGAAGGTCAATTTAGTACAAACAGCTTTGCTTAGTTTTAGGTAAGTACGTTAACTGTTAATTTTTAGGTTCACTATCTTTAGTAGTAACTAGCCGTAGGCCGCGGCTCCGCCCGCGTGGCATACTGATTTCGGTCTCGCGACCTACAGGAACTTATTTTAGTAGTCTAAAACATCAAGTATAGATTGGTCCATACTTATTTTTTTTAGCATTAAGAAATCCTTTCACCATGACCTTCATCAACAGGTTTTTTTAAAAGCCACCATTATCATACAATGTAAGAGATTGTCCAAGTCAGATTGTTAGGTGGTGGTAACAGTCGAAACATTGATCGTCGATTTATTTTTTCCCGGGCTTCCCTTTTCAGAATTATCACCCTAAGCCACCGGTAGACCTGGCTGGGGTTTTAACTACGAACCGTACTTTGAATTAAAATGTTTAAAAACACTATATTAGGTTAAAACTTAATATTTCTAAATCTATTCTTACTTCGCTATATTCTCCACGACCGCAAGAGTTGATCGCAGCGATTCTAAATTTGTATGCGGTGCCATGTTCAAGCGGCGTTGTTGACAATCCAGACAGATCTGGCAAATTGTCCAACGATAAGTTAGATAAATCCACATTAGGATCAGAAATATAGTTCTGGACCTGCAAACATAAATATGCATAAAAAATATGTAAGTATAGTTGACAGAAAACCGTGTTTCAATGGATTTCCGTACGGTTCATCGAATTTTTCTTCGGCGATCAATTGCCTAGAGAAAGCCTGGTTACCATTGTGGCGATACCACATGTACCCAGGCGACATCTAGCAACAGTAAGCTCAACTACTTTGATTCCCGTATCAAGCCCATCACGTCGGGGTCACCAATGTGGAGGGCCTCGGCCTGCCAGGCGCGATCACCTTGCCTGGTCGGAGGATCCTCCCTTTGTGTTGGAGGAGCATCACACCTCGTTCCTCCACATTGGTGACCCCGACGTGATGGGCTTGATACGGGAATCGAAGTAGTTGAGGTTACTGTTGCTAGATGTCGCCTGGGTACATGTGGTTATAGACACCACGTTTCGTTGAAAGCACGCTTTCTTTCTGGCACGTTTCTGCGAACCAAGACATCGGCTGGTAGTGGTATCGATGAACCATATAGAATGTATTTTTAAGGTTATCATAATCTAAGATAATGTTAATTAACTACAGAACAAAGTAGCTTTATTCGCAGAGATATACAAAAATACTAGTATTCCTTCTAGTACTAATTTCCTATTAGTAATAATAATAGCACTTCCTGTTCGTTCTGATATTGATAATGATAATTAGACTTAATTTTCTAAACAGGAGTCACACGTAACACTTTCAAAATTTCCTTATTCAAATAACTATGATTGTGGAAGATAGTTATTCTCTAATTTGTCACTTACTGTAAATGAGTTTCCTTTTACGATGCCGACGGTATACCATGCGTCTTCGTCGTGGGGTTTGGGCTCTTCTGGTTCATTCTATAACAATGTTATCATAATGTAAATAGAAGTACAGACAGACCTCACGCACTCTATGTACTTGCGCGCCATAAGCACCTTCTCCCGCGGAATCTCCTGGGGCAACCCTATACATACTTTATTCAGTCGGGTTGTCGAACAGCCGTCCGCGCGCACGTAACGTATGCTATGCTATGATATCTACTCCGTGTGTAGTTCATGGATGCGTATCCAACAAGTCAAATAAAAACCTTTATTTTTTCCATCTTCCTATTAATGAAGAAAGGTATGTAATTTTGTAAATTCACGTTCAAACCTATCTACGTACAAACTTCGCTAATGTTTTCTTTTATTCTTTGATATTTTATCCTCTTATACGCGGCATGGCCGTTTGTTGGTGGCTGGACTCCTCCGTAACCACTCGCGCGATCTTGACCAAATTTACCACGGTGATAGTGTGGACACTGAGGAGTGTTGTAAAGCGAGATGGTTCATGTCCGATGTACCATTGAGGAATAATCACTGAAAAATAGTTTCACGAGCGCGCGGCATTAGCTAAGCGCGCGACCGTAGCAAGATGTCTTATTTTCAAGTAAGAGTCCTGCTCGCTCAGCTCAATATATTTCCGTCGCACCCTGCACTAAATTCCTAGTATTGTATTGAAATACTTAAAAATATAATGTTGACTACATTACTTAGTTAGGCTGTAGTAAGTCCCGGGGTGTCTGGCAACGGACAGTTCGAGAGGACACCATGCGGTTTTAGTCGGTTCATGCCCGACTTAACCACCCTCGCTGGTTGGCGGGGGGGTATCCGAAGGGATTTCCGCACGTAAAAAAAAATGGCTGTTGTAAGTAGATTGCTTTTAGCAATCTGCTCTATTCATAAAATTATAACTAATATATTATACTTATAGCGGCCTGGGTCCTATAATACCTATAACCCGATTGTAGCGGCACGGCGCACCGGACGGTGCGGTACGTTTAGGCAGGCTACTTAACCTAGTTTTGAGTGAGTGTTTGAAGCACCTGTGCCATATCTACTCCTTTTTAACCCCCGACGCAAAAACGATGGGTTGTTATAAGTTTGATGTGTCTATGTGTGAGTCTGTCTGTGACATCGTAGCTCCTGAACGAATGAACCTATTTTGATGCGGATTTTTTTGTTTGAATTCGATACGATCGAGATGGCTCTTAGCTATAAATAAATTCGTGTCGGGGGATTTTTTATTTCTTAAATTAAATATTAATATAAGATGACGAATATACTTGTACGCACTTTCATGCGAGGTAACGATAACGTAATTTGTCATTATGTTTTGTTATCTGAATAGGCACGTACCTTTTTTTTTCGTGCGGAAATCCTTTCGGATACCCCCCCGTCAGCCAGCGGGGGCGGTTATGTCTGGCTTGAACCGACTAAACCGCTCGCCGTCTCGGGTCTTAAGACGCCGGGGTGTAAGGTTACTCATAGAGCATATCCCTCGCACCCCGACTGACCCCGGGCCATCTCCGTTTTTGAGATGGCCCCCTTACTTGCTCTCCACTGTGCCATCTGCTAATCAGAGGGACACGTGGAAAGCTTCCGAACAGCCCTCAACAGGGCCGTCCTCGCCTCGGTCGGAGTTGGCCGTAGGCGGCAGCGTCTCTCCTGCCCTAGGAGAGAGGCGCTGCTGTCTCCGTTGCCCAGGGTGCACCGCGTGGAGGTCCCCAACCAAGCACCCCAATAGACACGTACCTACCTAAAAATTTGATTTAAAAAATATTTTCTTGTTGCGTAAAGCAGCCCTAGCATCATAAAGTTTACTAGTACGTAACTCCAAGCGGCTGCAATGTTCTAATAACCGTACGGTAGAGTAATTAGGATCCATATTTACACGCAGCCGTCGATCACATGGACAAGTAGGCATCTAACTCGTACAAGTATGTTGATATTCCAGGCAGTGATTCATCTGTACTATAAGGTACGAGTAATTTGTGGTACAGATACAAAAAAACTAAAGTGGTTCTGTTACATTAAAACACAGCCATTTGGACACATGGAAGTCGACAGATTGAATGTGTCGAAAAATTGCAAATGTGCGTTGTATTGTGATTGAGTTTCTTTAGTCCAAAATTTAACCAGCTGTAAATGAAGCATTTCTTTGTTGATCGCGCTACTGCCCAGCAGAGCGGAGCAGTAATCATAAATGTTAACAAATCGGGCAAATTTCCATAGATTATTGTCAAACTAATAAATTACATGTATGTATGGGTTAAATGGGTGCCACGGGAGATCGAAGTATGTCACGGGCGAAGCCGCGAGGCACAGCTAGTGAATAATAATGTCATATCATGCACATTTTTGTTGTTTCATTTTCCTATCCTATCCTTAAAGTTCAGCTTCCTGTCGCTAGATGGAGCTAGGCACATGTGGTATCGCCATACACTTTCTGTACAACTAGAATACTTTATCAAGTTGTTTGCCGGTCATTATAGTGGCTGCATGCTGACCTGTTCGTGTTGATGGTGTAGCGCTGCACTGGCGAGGGTGGCGAGCGCATGCGCGGCGTCGGTGGGCGGCAGGGGCGGCGCGCCATTGGAGCCCGCCACCGAGCTGCTCACCGCACCCTCACCCTCCGCGCCGCCCGCCTCGCCAACCGCACCCGCTGTGCCCGCCGCCACGGACGACGACACGCCCGCACCGCCCTCTTCCCCTGACACGGGAGCAAAATCTGAATACAACACAAGAAATACAATTTAGAAGTTGATCTATTTTTCAGTTTCATCATCATGTCAGCCAAACGACGCCCACTGCTGGGCATAGGCCTCCCCCAAGGATCTCCACAACGATCGGTCCTGCGCTGCCCGCATCCAGCGTTATTATATGGTAATGAAGTGAAATTATGTACGTGTACGCATAGTCAAAGAAATAGCTCTGCAAGTTTACATGTAATCTGTTATTTGGTAAGCCTTAATTTTTTTTGGTGGAGAAAATAGTCCAGGTTCCTTAGTCCAATTTTTAAGTGATTACTATCAAGCTAATTTTTTCGCGAGAAGCTTCATTTTGATGAGACTCCCAACTTTTTTCTTACGAAAAGTCCCGAATGTGGTCTAACAGGTTTAGCAGAAATAAAATATGTGGATTTGACGATTCCCAAAAATGTATTACTATAATCCGCACGCTGAATGATGATCCCTTTTTTTTTTTTTTTTTTTTTTTATCGTGCGGAAATCCCTTCGGATACCCCCCCGCGTGCCAGCGGGGGCGGTTATGTCGGGCTTGCACCTACTAAAACCGCACGCCGTCTCGGGTCTTCAGACGCCGGGGTGTAAGGTTACCCATAGAGCATATCCCTCGCACCCCGGCTGATCCTGGGCCATCTCACCACTAACAGCATCGCTCATCCTGTCTCCTCTGAAAGCAGAGGAGTACGGAGAGCGATGTGTTCCCGCCACGTTGGGTATTGGCCGACGATCAATGCCAACCCTATGAAGGGGTGAAGGGGAAGCCATTGACCGCCGCCCAGGGTGTACCGGCCGCTCCGATTCCGTTCCCCCTGGACTGCAGCGGGATCGGAATCGGAGCGACACTCGAGGAGGTTACCCAACACACACCCCTGAATGATGATCCCTATGACAGTTCGTTAGCGCTTAACATTGTACTGACGTCCTATCACATCAAATCCTTTAGAGGTCCATTAAAAAGTCGAAAAAATCATAATTGTGTACAATTGTAAATTATAAAAATGAATATTAAGAAATTATTACGTAATGTTCGGAAATAATAGAAAAAAACTCAATGCAAATGTACATGGTACGTGCTGCAAAAGTTACGTCGTCAAGCTGTTATCGACTAAGAAGGGACACATCGATAAACAAAATATCGATAATTTGTTGGAAAAATAAAACAAATGCTTTGAGTTTGTATTTTATTTATATCAATCTGAATCTGATACAGGGTCAATCGGATCTTCAAAATCTGAGTCTGAACTGCAGCTATCCGCGACGTTTATTATTAACGGTTGGTCAATGATATTGTCGTATTGTACATCTCGATCCCAGTCTTGTAAGCAAATTTTCTTCGTTTTTTCGACCACTTTTCGCCAATCGTCAGCTGTCACTTGAGCGCAAGCTTCTTCCAATAAAACCATCATTTTATTTGCCGTGAATGGCGGAGTTGTGTTATGCCTAGCTGCATGACCTGAAAATATTTGTACATTTAGTAATTATTTTTAGAAATATATGCATATACATAATATTATATAAATAAAAAATATAGATACCTTTGATCTGCGCCCATATCAACTCGATTGCATTATATTGGCAGTGATAGGGCGGTAACCGAATTACCGTGTGTCCATTTGATTTGGCCAATTCATCCAAAAAATATGATGGGTGCGTCTGTTGTTTGTGAAAGTTCAACAGTCTAACCAACTCTTTTTTTAACATCTGACTGTCAGTTTCCACACCATTGCGTTGTAACCACTCTATAATTTCAGCTTTTTTGTTATTGCTGCTGGGGGGTTTGTTCATTTGAACTGAGTGATATGAAGCATTGTCCATTAAAATATAGTGAGGCTCATTCAAATTTTCTAATAGTTTTATAAACCATGTCTTAAAGTTTTCGAAATTCATTTCCTCGTGGTACTCCGTTGTTTTCACTGACTTAAAAGCCCACAGGCAATTCGGCACAAAACCTGTAGCTGTGCCAGCGTGGCAAATGATTAAGCGCTGGCCCTTTCCTTCAGGAGTTTTTGTGCTGGAATTGGCTGTGTCATCCGTCCATGCCTTACCTACAGTATGATTGGCGTTCAGCCATGTCTCATCAAGGTATACTACCTTCTCCGAGTTATCAATTTGTTTGATTTTGCGAAGAAAATCGCATCGTAGTAAAGCTATGTCAGTACGCTCCATTAATATTTTTCTCTTGTCACATTTTTTATAGCGGAATCCACATTTTTTCAAAACAATTCTAAGAGAAGTAGCACCGCCTTTGAAGAGTTCTGCAGCTTTTAATGAAGATAATAACTTCTGGCAAGTCGGTAGTTCACCTCGTAGGTAGTGACCATAAATATGATTGCGTATAGCATCTAAATCAAAATCATCAGGTTCTGTTATATGACATAACCTTTTCTTTCTTTTCTTTGGTGTTAATAGTTTATTGTCCTCCATGGACGACTCCCCAAATTTTTCCTTTGTTATTCGAGAAACAGTAGCAATTTGAATAAAAATTAAAGTATAGTAAAATATAATAAGGCTGTTACTTTTTTATCTAGTGTTTTATGTCCATCAATGCGCGTAGTCTTTTTTTCAAAATAAATAAATATTGCTTATTATGTTGAATGACATGACATTTGCCTGAAAAAACAGTATTTTATCGAAATTGTTTCACATAACTAATACAACTGTCAGTTGAAACGTCATAGGGATCATCATTCGGCGTGCGGAGTATAACTGTGAGTTTTTTTATTAAATCTTAAAAGTTTTTTTTTTTTTTTACTTCATGCAGAAAGTACATTGGCGAACTTAATGACTCATTCTCTACCGGTCAGCCATAGGGTGGTGCAGAGCTAGAACGAGGCAGGCATAAACATGAAATCTACATTCAACTAATCCAAAATAATTACACCCACACAGACAATACATAATAGGTCTTACCGTTACCTATGAAATTGCCGAAATTTTCTTGCAAATTCATGAGTTCATTATTCCTGTAATTTAATAGCTATTTTCATTATTTATACTTTGTTAGAAAGTTGATTTCAAGATTTTACAACTCTGAATTAAATTTTGTTTTTATTGGCCGCTTTTCTTTTTTTTTTTTTTACGTGCGGAAATCCCTTCGGATACCCCCCCGCTAGCCAGCGGGGGTGGTTATGTCGTGTCTCGACTAAAACCGCACGGTGTCCTCCCCAGGTGTCCGTTGCCGGGCACCCCGGGTAAGCCCTCGGAAGGATAACCCCAGGGTTGCCGGCGGACTTTGGCCGCCACCGCGGCCTCGCCTGGTGGGGTCGGGTTTTATCCCGCTTCGGTGAGTTGGCAGGGGTGTGTAGGGCACACACGACACGCCTCCGCCACGGCCTGCTTCTGTAAGGACGGCGAGTCGGCCAACTGCCGTCCTCAGGCCCCGATCATGGAGGTCGGTAGTCCCGGGCGTAGATGAGTCTGCGGCGTCCTCGCCGCAGACTGCGAAACCTGGGGGGGCAGGGTTCTCTCCCGCTCCCTCTCCGCCGTCTCTTTCGCGAGCATTACCTGCTCGCAGAAAGAGGCGGCGGCGTGCCACTTGCTCCCGTCGGAGACCACGGCCCTCCCCCATGGTTTCCAACGAGAGACCGTCCACGCCCAGGACCGCAACGAGATCCCGGCGTTGACTCGCACACGCAGGGCACTCCACCAACGTGTGGAGCGCCGTGTCTTCGCCAGGATCCTCGCAGTGCTGGCACTGCGGCGTTGTCTCCCGGTGGATGCGCCACAGATACTTACCGAAACACCCGTGTCCGGTAACCATCTGGCACATCCGGTAGGAGAGGTCCCCATGGTCCCTCTCCAACCACTCCTTCATGATCGGTCTCACCACCGCAATGGTGGATTCCCCCCACCTTGGGTGCTCAAGTCGCACCCTCCATGTCTCCATGAGTTCCTGGCGGAGCAGGGACCGCTGAGCCCTGATTTCTCGGGGCTCCATCCTATGAGCCCGCTCCAGCGCCTCCTTGCGCCACTGGTACAGCAGCGCAAGGGCTCTCGCTTCCAGGTCCCATGGAGGGGTCCCGGCTAGGAGACATGCCGCCTCGACGGAGATCGTGCGATACCCCCTGATGACTCTGACGGCCATCGCCTTTAACGGGCTGTTCAGAACAGCCACGTTGCGGGCCGCCAGAGTTTCCGCCCATACGGGGGCCCCGTATAGGGCCATGCTTCGCACGATCCCCAGGTACAGTCTCCTAGTGGGGGCGTTGGGTCCCTTAACGTTGGGCATCAGCCGCGATAGCGCGGCCGCAGCCCCCCTCAGTTTCGGGACCAGACTTCGGAGATGAGGTCCGAAGTCCCATCGGCTATCGAGTACGAGCCCAAGGTACTTCATCGTGGGCTCGATGCCGATGCTTACGCCCCCTACGGTTATGCTGGTTCCCGCAGGTGGCCCCCTCCGAGGCCCGTGAAAACACATAGCCTCGGATTTGTGGAGTGCCACCTCGAGTCCCACCCGCCGTATTCGACCCACGACTTGAGCAACCCCTGCCGTGGCCTTCAGTGTCGCGCTTCGGTACGTTGCTCCCCGCGCCATAACGAGGGTGTCGTCAGCATAGCACACTATGCTGACACCCTCGATTCGCGGTTAACCCGTATTTAGTGGACCAGTTTTAAAGTTTCCCGATCCCTGTTCACATCTCCGATCGCTGCTGTTATATCTGCATACAGTATTGCATCTGCATACAGATGATACGCACATCTAAGGTTGTAAGTAACAAGATTAATGAAAATAGAAAATAACCAGACACCAGAGTCAAGAAAGCACCAGTTCGATGAGGAATCGCCAAAGCGAACAGATTGCTCGCGCCCCTGAAGATGATTCGAGAAAAATTCCAGTGCTTCCGGGGAGATTTTAAGATAGGAAAGCATAGATAGCAAGATATCGTGACTAGTTAGTCACGATATCTTGCTATCTATGCTAGGGTTGGAAAAGTCGACTAAGACAAGCACTGTTACCTTAGTAGCCTCCATACCAGTCCTTATATCACCGGTCACTTTTTAAAAGAGCAGTTGTGGTGCTATGGCCCGGTCTGAAGCCGGATTGTAAAGGGCTTAGCAAGTTGTTTTGATGGATAAACAAAGCGAGTTGTTTCTGCATACAGGCCTCAAGTACTTTTGACAAGAAAGGAAGAATGGAAATAGGACGAAAGTGGCTGGGCAGTAAAGCATTGCTTATTTTAGGTAATGGAATTACGTAGGCTTTCACCAAAGAGATGGGAACAATTCAGAATAGAGACAGTAATTAATAATATGGTAGATTGCCGGAAGCAATTGATCGAGAATTGTCACAATAATGCAATGGCTTATGTTATCACAGCCAACTGCGTTAGATTTAATTGAGACAATTTTCTTTTTGATCTCCTCGGTTGCAACTGGAGAAAAGTTTAAAGTATCTATATCGGGACTGATAAGGCCAGCAATATAATTCAGTGTATGACACTTGATTTGTTGATCAAGAGGAGTAGTAGTGGAGAAATGTAGATTCAGATCATCCAGACCAACTGTCGACTGATAGTCCTCTTGCTGTTTATCAATGCCCAAAGTGCTGAGAAACTTCCATATATTAGCAGGTGAACAAGAACTAATATTATCATGAATATGTCGGCGTTTAGCATTGCGTATCATCTGGTTGCAGCTATTTCGAGCTGTCTTGAAGCAGTCCCAGTTGTCCACAGTGCGATGTTTCTTAAATTTATTGAAAGCTCGATATAAGCCGCATTACCAATCTAACCTCCATCGTCATCCATGGTACTGCTGATCGCTTAAGCTCCACACTCCTGATGGGAGCACAACATTGTAGAGACTGCGCACAAGGTCGTTAAATACTGTAACTTTTTCATCAACAGTGAGTGCTGCATCTAGGGCGTGCCAGTTCAATAGGGAAGCATCCTTTTTTTATTTTTTTTCGTGCGGAAATCCCTTCGGATACCGCCCCCGCTGGAGAGCGGGGGGTCTCCAGCGGGGGCGGTTATGTCGGGCTTGAACCGACTAAAACCGCACGCCATCTCGGGTCTTAAGACGCCGGGGTGTAAGGTTACCCATAGAGCATATCCCTCGCACCCCGACTGACCCTGGGCCATCTCCGGTTTCGAGATGGCCCCCTTACTTGCTCTCCACTGTGCCATCTGCCAATCAGAGGGACACGTGGAAAGCCTCCGAACAGCCCTCAACAGGGCCGTCCTCGCCTCGGTCGGAGTTGGCCGTAGGCGGCAGCGTCTCTCCCACCCTAGGAGAGAGGCGCTGCCGTCCCCGTTGCCCAGGGTGCACCGCGTGGAGGTCCCCAACCAAGCACCCCAATAGGGAAGCATCCTGGCGTAATTTCTCCACATCCATGCGTCCAAATTATGCACAGAACGTACCTTAGGAGGGCACTTAGGGGGTTTTAGAATGTATGAGAGAAAAATAAGGTCAGGACGTGAAAATCCCGGTGCAGACATTTGTCCGTGGCAGGAAATGTGCGAAGTCAACGAAATTAAAATTAGGTCTGTGGCGATCTATGTTGGGTCCGCTAATAAATCAGTCAACCGCAGGCTCCGGTCTTTCATTGACGTCTCACTGGTGACGAGCACGGGATAACAAACAAGAAATTTAAATACACGCGTGTGATTTTTAGGTCAAGTGCGTTAAAAAAATGCCTATAGGGAAATTAGAACCTTTTGTCTTAAATTCTAAACAATGGCCAGCTTACGTGCGACGCGTAAATCAGTATATTTTGCTAAATACCGTAGCCGAAAATCTAAAAGTGCCGATGTTGATTCAATAGTAGAGGAAGCCACGTATATACTTTATGTGCGATCACCAGAGTTTCCAGAAGACAAAACATACGACGAATTGGTGAAACTAGTGACTGATCACTTGGAACCACAACGGTCAGAGATCGCCGAGCGCCACGTGTTCCGACTGCGAAGACAAAAGGCCGGTGAATCTTTAACTGAATACCTACAGGCGTTAAAACACCTAGCGGCTACATGCAATTTTGGCAAGTGCAAAAATTGTATCGGCCTGGAAGAGAACCTGATGGATCAGTTTGTCTCGGGACTCGCTAATGACGTCATGCGGTCTAGGATTTTCGCAGAAAAGATCCAGTACAAGGAGGCGGTTGAACTAGCGCTGGCACTCGAGGCCGCGGAGAAACACGCGGAGGTGAGCGGCAAGACCGCGCCCATCGCGGACCCCCCGGGCGGCAGCAGCGAGGCGGGCGAAGGCCTGCATTATGCGCGCGGCAGGCGCGATGGACACGGCGGCGAGCACGAGGCCGAGGGCAGCAGCAGAGGCAGGGCGGAGGCAGCGGCGCGGGCGCGGGCCCCGGCGCGAGGCCACGCGGCCCCTGTTGGCGCTGCGGCCGGGCGCACACCGCCGACCGGTGTCGGTTCAAAAATTACAATTGCGATAAGTGCGGGCAGAAAGGGCATTTAAAGGTGATGTGCAAACAAGTGGGTGAAAGTGGCAATCAACAAAATTACATGGAGAGTGATTCGGATGACGGTATGTTCAACATTGAGGTAGCGGCTCGAGGTAACAAACCCTATTTTATTAAGGTGGTGGTCGATGGCAAAACTTTAGAGTGTGAAATAGACACGGGTAGTCGCATCTCCGCGATAAGTGAGGAATTATACAATCAGCTGTTTTCGAATAAGACACTTAAATGTGATGATTTAATTTTAAAGTCATATTCTGGTTCACGAATAGAATCACTTGGTTGTATTGAAGTGAACGTGTCTTTGGGCGGTGTATCATGTGAATCGTTGCCATTATATATCATTAGAGGAGGTGCTCGACCTCTTTTAGGTAGACAGTGGTTGCGCGCGTTGAAAATCTCACAAATTAACCTTAATGAGATAAGCCACGACACATTCGTGAATCAGTTATGCAATGAATTTCCTGAAGTGTTTAACGATAAACTCGGAACATGTAAACGAACCATTCGACTACAGCTAACCGATAACGAACCAGTATACGTTTAGGCGCGGCCAGTTCAGTTACCATTGCGCGCGCGGGTTGAGAGTGAGCTCGCCCGCCTCGAAGCCGACGGATCGTTCTATCGCGTAGACTATTCTGATTACGGAACCCCGATCGTACCAGTAGTGAAACAGAATGGGAAATCCGTATATGTGGCGATTACAAGATCACTATCAATCCTAAGTTGAAACGAGAATATTACCCTCTGCCTCGTATAGAGGAGTTGTTTGCAAACTTAAGTGGGGGGGAGAAGTACACAAAAATTGACCTACGGCACGCTTACGAACAATGTATTTTGACGGATGACTCTCAACAGTATACAACGATCACTACACACATTGGCACATTTACGTATCGCCGTACCCCTTACGGGTTGTCATGTATCCCCGAAAAATTCCAAAAAATCATGGAAGAGACTTTGCGCGGAGTACCGGGAACGGTCGTATTTTTGGACGATATTTATGTCACGGGCGCTAACAATAGGGAACATTTAATTAATTTAAGAGCTGTACTCGAAAGGTTACGTAACGCGGGTCTCACAGTCAAACTAAGTAAATGCCACTTCTTGCAAGACAGTGTAAAGTACTTAGGTTTTGTTATTAATAAAGATGGGCTAGGACCGGACCCATGTAAGTTGGAAGCTATCTCAAATGCACCCACGCCCGAAAATATAACGCAACTCAAAAGTTGTACGATCGGCAGATAACGGGCCCGCGGATGCTTTACCTCGATTACCGCTGGCTCAGGAGGGTCGCTCTGCAGATACGGTCGTGTATTTAAACCTAGTTGAAGAATCGTTCCCAGTGAGCTTTAAGGAAGTAGCTAAGCAAACTAAAGGAGACCCGTTATTGTGTAAAATAAAAGGTTATATCAGGGGGTGTCACTCCGCCGATCTGCGAGAAATTATAAGTACATGCCGGCGGCAGCCCCGATGCTGCTTATTCAGTGGTTGCCCCGCCGTGGGCCGCGACACTCGCGCGCGTGTCTCCCGCATACCAACGTCGCAAGCGCGTATTGTATACGATGTATAAAATAAGGGCAACGAAATATTGCAGAAACAATGACCAAAATTCGGATTGCACGTTTTTAATAGATGAAATTTCAAATGATTTAATAGATGAAATTTCAAGATCAGTTGCAGACTTAGACGAGACTAATCTATTTACTAGATAAAAAGCATTCAACAACCAATCTAGTTTTTATGGCAGCTTAAAAATGCCACCAAAAGATTTTATAGAGTATGTACAAAAATAGAAACCTGGTGGTAGGTCTGTCAACTGGTGGTAGAAATTTGATGACACAAATTTGTCACAAAATTCGGACAGGTACCACCGTGCACGATTGCGAAAAACCCTCCATAGCAATCCAATTTCGGTTTGATTGTGTTCAGGGGTCAGCAAGTGCATAGCCGGGCAGGGGGACTGTGGTCGCAGCACTAGTGGGACCGGTGGGTGTCACGCGGTGCTGCGACGACAATCCTCTTCTGATGAGGCCGTCAAGCTGAGTGCCACCATTGTTAACATGATAAGTGTATGTAGTGGTGACCCTCTTTCCTGAGACTTTACCTTAAGCTTACCATCAGGCGAGGTGAAGTCAAATTGACGTGTCCGAAATATAAAAACCTTTTACCTGTTACCTTCAGTATTTACTTACGTAAACCAATAAAAAGTAATCAGTAAGTAAATAAGTATATTACAGTTATTACAGTAGTTTTTTTTAATGAATTTGGTTGCTAGCTCCTAGACTATAAAACGCTTATCAGCCGGTCTAAACCAACTGTGACACGTGACTCTTTCTCGAGCGAGCCTATCTCTTGGGGTGCGACTGGTTGGATCACCTCCAAGTGCACCCTGGGCAACGTGGGCGATGACGCATCATTGATTGCTCCTCTGGAGAAGCTGGCGTCAACGTCAACGGCCAAGAGTCTGACCAACCGGCCCTTTTCAGGGCCAGCTGACCCCATTGAACGAGGGGGTCGGGGTATGGCGGGCCTTCAAGGCCCGCGGGGGTGGTCGCTCCAGGTACCCCTCTGCTGCGCGGGGATCGTGCGGTCCATGGCCCTGTATGGGTGCCCAATATGGGCGGAGGCCCTGAAGGCCGGAAGTGTGCGGATGCTGCGCGCTCCGCAGCGAGTGATCTCCATCAGGGTCATCCGCGGGTACCGCACGATCCCCTTCGAGGCGGCGAGTCTCCTTGCCGGAACTCCGCCATGGGACCTGGAGGCGAGAGCCCTTTCGCAACTGTACCAGTGGCGAAAGGAGGCGCGGGAGCAGGGACGGAACCCCGAGTATCGAGAAATCGAGGCCGTGCAGTCCCAGCTCCGCCAGGCCATCGTGGTGGAGTGGAAGGAACGAGTTGGGCGACCAAGCGCAGGGCACGCCGCAATAGCGGCGGTAAGGCCCATCATGGAGGATTGGCTAGAGAGGCGACACGGTAGCCTCTCGTACCGACTGACGCAGGTGATCTCCGGGAAGGGGTGCTTCGGGGACCACCTGCATCGGATCAGAAAGGAGCCAACGCCTGAGTGTCATCACTGTGACGCGAGCGAGGACTCAGGGCTGCACACGCTGGCGGACTGCCCGGCGTGGGAGGCGCCGAGGCGTGACCTCGTGGCAGCCATCGGGGTGGGAGTCCTCTCGCTCGGCAGCATGATTGCGGCAATGATGCGGAGCGCGAGCGCGTGGGCCGCCGCCACCTCCTTCTGCGAGCACGTGATGCTCGCGAAGGAGATGGCAGAGCGCACCCGGGAGAGGTTCAGAACTCTCCCGGCCCGCCGAGCCCGCAACATGCTCGCCGCGCGTCGCAGGCGACTCAGGCGCCGGAGGTCGCTCAACGACCTCCGTCCTCCATGAGCGCAGGCCTGGGGGTGGCAGGTGAGGCCGCCTGTCACCCCAGCAGAAGCAGGCCGGGACGGTGGGGCGACTAGCGCCCCTCCCCCAAACCGGGGCAAGACGGGGACACCGTGGTTCGCAAACCCGAGGGGGCCATCTCGAAACCGGAGATGGCCCAGGGTCAGTCGTGGTGCGAGGGATATCCGAAAAAAAACAAAAAAAAAGGTACCCCTCTGCTGTAATCAGAGGGGACACTGCGAATGGCACAGGGTCAGTCGGGGTGCGAGGGATATGCTCTATGGGCAACCTTACACCCCGGCGTCTGTAGACCCGAGACGGCGTGCGGTTTTAGTCGGTTCAAGCCCGACATAACCGCCCCCGCTGGCCGGCGGAGGGGTATCCGAAGGGATTTCCGCGCATATAAAAAAAAAGGTACCTATCTCTTTTTGTGCACTACTGTGAAAAAGTGACGGGTGTCGTTATGTCCCGCAACGAGAGTTGCCAAGCAATAAGCATAGTTGTGCTAGACGGGTACCTTATTCTGACATAGTCGATACTTGCGCCACAGAATAGATAATAGTGCAAAGCTACCGTATCCGCTTACGATCAGGCGGACCGTACGCTCGTTTGCCACCGACGAAGTTTAAAAAAATTACAACCCTATCTTCGGCAAGGTGCGGAGTAATGTCGACCTTCGCGCCGGGCAATAGAACTCAATGACGGCGCGGCAGGCGTGCGGTCCGTTGCTAATAATAATTAATAGGCACGTAAAAAGGCGGCATTCGTGAACATCGAAACAGAGGGTCTTCTGTACTTGTACTATTATTTATTCTGTGGTTATATCCTGTTCGGTTGGCCGTTGACCGTGGCGAATGAGGCAGAAAAACCTTATTTTGAACGTAAAAAGGACTTAACTGTGGAGTTAGGATGTCTTATCTATAAATATAGAATCGTAGTACCGCCGGTACTAAGAAAACAGGTATTAACAAAAATCCATGAAGGCCATTTAGGCATTACCAAAATGAAAAATCTGTCAAGGAGTTACGTGTACTGGCCTAGCATAGATAGTGAGATTGAAGAGTTGTGTCGCGCGTGCGAGCCGTGTCGCGCGGTGCGGGACGCGCCCCCGGGGGTACCGCTACACCCCTGGTAGTTCCCGCACCACCCGTGGCAGAGGATACACGCAGATTTTGCGGAGTGTGCCAACAAGAATTATTTAATTATAGTAGATGCACACTCCAAGTAGATTGAAGCGGTAACGATGCGTGGCACGGATGCAAGCTCAACGATCTCAGTTTTAAGAGCAGTTTTTGCAAGATTCGGTTTGCCGTCTCAGCTCGTCACGGACAACGGCCCGCCTATCTCGTCACAAGAATTTAAGTTATTTTATAAATCTTAAGGCTTTCACGGCCGGCGTTGCATGTAGAATATACTGCTTCCGGGCTGTTTGGCCGTGGTCCATCGGAAACTTGTGTTCCAGACGTTTCGTCGATCACTGCGGTCGACATCTTCAGTGGTACACGTCGGGACGCCGTCGAGTGCGGAGAACCTTCCTCGGCGGCGAACTTGGTGCGACTGATGTAAAGGCCCGAGTCACTGGCGTATTTATAGGTGCAATGGGAGGGGCTAAACAACGTGATCGCTCCTGATTGGTTGAGAGCTGCGCAACCGATGCGCTCGATACTGATTGGTCGAGGCTAAGCAAGGGGGATACCGGGGATGGTGGCGGCTTCGTCAAGTTTGAGGCCGAGTCCAGGTGGCGTAACTCGTTTTTAAGGTGTTGGGGCTCACAGATGCTCTTAGCTCGGTGGACCAGGGTCTTGATGACTGACATTTTCTGTCTGGGATGGTGGTTGGAGTCCTTGTGTAAGTAACGGTCTGTGTGTGTAGGCTTCCGATAGACCCGGTGACCAAGGCTGCCATCCTCTTTTTTGGATACCAGGACATCGAGGAATGGCAGGTCTCCGTTCTTCTCTACCTCCATGGTGAACTGGATGTTCGGATGGATGCTGTTCAGGTGTTTCAGGAACTTAGTCAGCTCCGTGTCTCCATGACTCCAAACCACAAAGCAGCTCATCATACATCAGTCGCACCGAGTTCGCCGCCGAGGAAGGTTCTCCGCACTCGACGGCGTCCCGACGTGTACCACTGAAGATGTCGACCGCAGTGATCGACGAAACGTCTGGAACACAAGTTTCCGATGGACCACGGCCAAACAGCCCGGAAGCAGTATATTCTACATTAAGTTATTTTGTGAACGAAACTGTATTAGGCACGTGACATCCGCCCCTTATAGACCACAGGGTAACGGCGCGGCTGAGAATGCAGTAAAGACGGTAAAGAAAACAATTAAGAGAGCTTTACATGAAGGGCAGAGCGTTGAAACAGCGTTAAGTAAGTTTTTACTGCAGTACAGGAATTGCTAACACGCTACCACAGGGGTAGCGCCAGCGGTGGCACTATTGGGGAGACTCTTGCGCAGTCGGCTGGTCGCGCTGCGCCCCGACCTGGGGGTGGCCGTGCGCGCGGCGCAGCAGCGGCAGGTGGCGGCCGCGCGCGGGACGCCGCGACACCTCACGCCGGGGAATACAGTTTTAACCCGGGACTACTCAGTAAAGGGGGACTAATGGAAGGAAGGTACAGTAATAAAAAACTGGACCAGTCTCTTATACGATCGAGGTAGACAAAGGGGTGTAGTGGCGTCGGCATGCAGATCAAATTATTCCCATTGGCAATAAAAGTAGATACTCGTTATCTCGGATGAGCGTAGCCCCCGAAACGGTCGCGGCGGGGGAACAGCCTCCTGTGGTCGATAAGGGTGGGGAGGGTGCATCGAATAGGGATGGACAGGATGTATTTGAAGATGCGTATGGGGGTTGTGAGCGGCCGGCGGTGCAGTCGAGCCCAGGGCCGTGGCTATCGCCCGCCCGGCAGGACGATCAACCCTCGAAGTCCCCATCGCCGCCCCCAGACGCATCCGCTCAAGAACTACGTGCATTTAATCGAGCTAATAAGCGTAATTGAAATATAAACTAGTTGTAGGATTAACTAATTTAACTGTATGAATTATACTTAAGTGGGCTTTGTTGACTTAGTAGGTAAGTGGTTTTGTAGTAGTTAAGGTTTTTTTTAAGATTAGAATATATTTGAGTCTATTTCTGTACTAAGAGAGGAGATGATGTGGCGATCTATGTTGGGTCCGCTAATAAATCAGTCCACCGCACGCTTCGGGCTTTCATTGACGTCTCAAGGTCAAGCCAGGTGTCCTCAACCAGGATGTTGTGATGAGTAGCTAGTAAGGGTAGAACATGGAGACTGGCTGATCCGACAATGTGGCGAAGTTTACGGGCCTCTGGTAACTGAAGATCTAGGAGATTCGTGTTAAGATCGCCCATGATAATGTGTTGCATGTAAGTTGAACCCAAAGATTCCAGAACTGTTTCCGGACTGGAGAATTAGTTAACAGAAGGAGGACAATAAACAACTCCGAGAACCAGTTTGATTCCCCTGACACAAACCTCAAGAAATAAGAACATCAGCAGTGTAGTCTGAACACGAAGAAGCTAGAATCCTATATGGTAAAGAGCTACGAATGTAAATGGCAACACCACCTCCACCCTTGCCAGTACGGTCGTTACGTATAAGAATGAAGCCGGGAAGAGAGTAAGAAGTGGACAATAACTCAGGTTTGAGAAAACTCTGAGATCAGGATAGCACGGACATTCGTGTTTGCGAAAGCCTCCACTAAGTCACAATAGTGACAGGGTACATCTCTCTGTATCTCTCTCTGTGCATTTATATGACACAAATTCAGCAAGTTGTTAAATTTTTGTGTAAAAGTCTGTCACAGGCGATCACCAAGAATAGTACTACTAGTTAGAAAGCTGAAGCTGTCATCATTGCTTAAAAAAGATTCGTTAGCAGAATGAAAAGAATCATCGTCTTCGGTTATCATATACAAGTTATGTATATAATAGGTCTTTACGTATGTAATTGCCGTTCTGCAGTACTGGCCATTTCAAATGAAAATAATTATGTTTGGCTAAGAATTATAATTTCAAATTAATTTTAATTTAAAAACATGGAATTCATTTTCCAAAAGTAGTCATTTGTTTATTGATTAGTGTTACGTTTTCATCGCATTTCAATCTTTTTCGTCATCATGGATACGTTAAAAATTCGAGTAATTATGGAATATGGATTCTGTTTGATAACCGCAAGCGCTCTGCAAGTCGGTTGGATCCTGGTTCAGCACCTAAGCAATGCCCTAAACGAAAACTTACCCTATGAAGACTCATAGGCTCTAGACTCATTAATTGTAGACACAATGAGGAGGATCAGGAGATTGCTATACATATTTAAGAGCTTGCGAATAGTAGCTGACCACACACTTTTTATCCAAACCTACAAAGCATTGTGCGAATCCATCATTAGATACTGTACCTGCATCTGGGGAGGTGCAGCAAAGACCCTAATGATAGATGTAGAAAGAGCCCAGCGAGCAATACTAAAAGTACTTCTATATCTACCATACAGACATCCCACAACTGCATTGTACGACAACTGCACAACACATGTATAATTTGATGACCTCTGTGGCGTAGCTTACGCCTGCTAAGTCAGAGGTCGCAGGTTCTATTCCCGCTCATTGCAAATATGTATATTTGCATTGGTCTGGGTGTTTCTATGTATAATATGTATTCATCTATATATATAAAAATGAATCGCAAAATGTGTTGGTAAGCGCATAACTCAACAACGCCTGGACCAATTTGACCAATTCTTTTTTTGAAATGTTCGTTGAAGTTACAAATACCTATGGGTCCGTGATTGTAAAATATTTATGAGAAAAGTCGATACATACGTCTAAGATTAATCGTATATCCAGGTGAAGACTTGTCTAATACAATATGACCATTTTTTCTTGCTATGTCTGTATTAATTAATCACTTCTTTTTTAACCGTGTAACAAGTACCTACATTTTGATTGTATGTTTTATGTAGGTAAGTAATAGGTAAGCGTAAAACTAAGTTGTTGCTGGATGAATTGTTCTGCTTTGCTACTCATTTGTACATTATTGACAACAGCAATAGCATATTATTACAAATATGCTATTGCTGTTGTTATTGTGCGAACATATTACGAGGGGAGGTACAAAAATTCGCGGAACGAATGGTTCTGAATTAAATAAAACAATTGAATTATTTATTTTTCAATGTAATACTAATTATCCTCGAGTTCAATTTTTTGTGGATCTACTAATTAATTTGCATAAAACATCAAAAAAATATGTTTTTTTCTTTGTCCTCGTAATGAGCCGAAATTGCCTCCTTCACTTGTTCGTCGGTATGACATTTTTTTTTCTCTTCAATTCTGTTTTCAAATTTGGGAACAAATAGTAGTCGCTAGGGGCCAGATCCAGGCTGTAGGGTGGGTGGACCAGTGATTCGAAGCCACACTTGGCGAGAGCAGCAGTCGCAACATGGCTCTTGTGAACTGGTGCATTGTCATGCAAGAGCAACACACCCTTCGACAACTTTCCCCGTCTTTTTTCTTTAATAGCTCCTCTGTCTTTCCAGCAGCGTTGCGTAGTATACCCCAGTTATGGCGACCGCCTTGTCTTTGTAGTCTATCATGAGAATTTCCTTGGAATCCCAAAAGATCGTCGACATCAACTTCCCGGCTGCTTCTGACACTTTAAACTTCTTCAGGTGCACCCTTCGACTCCTGTTTCGACTCAGGTTCAAAGTGATGAACCCGAGTTTCATCTCCAGTAACAATTCGATCTAATATAACTTCAAGGTTATCGACACACAGGTATAAAAAATGTTTCGATGCGTCAATTCTTTGTTGCATCTGTAGTGGTTTTAGCATTTTGGGTACCCACCTTGCACTAACTTTCGTCATACCAAGATGATCGTGCAGGATCCTCAAAACAGTCGTATCTGATGCGCCAACTAAGGTAGATAACTGTTTATTTTTTCTTCCAGTACGAGTTTTTCGATTTTTCGCACAATATCTGAGGACGTAGCTTCGACCGGCCTTCCAGGGCCAGGGTAATCTTCGATGGACTCTCTGCCACTTGTAAATCATGGTTTTACTAGGACATTGACCTCCGTAAACAGCTGACATCTCATCCATTATCGTTTGCGGAGACTTTCCTTGCCTAGACAGGAATTTTATCACGGCAAGATTCAATTTGCTCGATAATGACCGATTGTTTCCGAAATAATTTGCTTTCAAGGCGATATCGAAAAAACAAAAGACAGTCTTGACATCTCACTATAACTGAGCATAGAGTTTGTATAATATTGTTTCCTCCTAATACTTCATTCCGCGAACTTTTGTACCTCCCTTCGTAAGTAATACATTTTTGAAAGCTCATAATTAAAAAACAAAATTAATTATTAAATTATGCCTACCATTTATGCATTCTTTCAATAAATGTGGGGGGACTGTAATATTACCAGATTTTAGGGGGACTGCGAACCTAATCTCACTCTTTTTTAAGTAAAGTTTTGCTTGGTGACTATGACATTTGTTGTATAATTGAATCATGGTTTAATAATAGTTCCTATAGTTCAGAATATTTTATCGATAGATATGTAGTTTTTCGTGATGATAGGGATGCTTCTGTTGTGGATGCGGAGAAGAGTGGGGGAGTCATTATTGCCATACATCGGGAGCTGGCTTTAGCCAGTTCAACTTTGACGTGGCCGCTTCGTCGTAACCTCAGTAAAGTCGTGCCCAGTAAATTCCACAAGATTGCCACTAATAGACAGACAATTTGAGTTTAAAAAAAAAAAATACCTGGCATTGAGGTGGGAGAAAGTAATGCTGCTCCATTTGCGTTCATAGAAAGTAATGGCATCGATTCGCTGACCGTTGGCATGGTGTCAGCTGCACCCTCCATCTCAGATGTATCAGCATCGCTGAATCTGAAGGCAAAACATAATATTTACCAATATTGACATATTTGAGAATGCAGACATGTAATACATTGATTTAATTAAATTTTTAAGCATTTTGTATGCTTACTTTATCTACAGATTTAGATCGGAAAAAGAGAACATCTAGAACGGGACTTGACCTCGCGACCAGTCCCTTACAGGGGGAATGCTCTGACCAGCTGAGCTATCTAGACACATCCCAGATATTCGATGTTCTCCGATATTTTTTTACTAGTGGTAGAAATTTGATGACACAAATTTGTCACAAAATTCGGCCGGGTAGATACCACCGTGCACGATTGCGAAAAACCCTCCATAGTAATCCAATTTCGGTTTGATTGCGTTCAGGGGTCAGCAAGTGCATAGCCGGGCAGGGGGATTGTGGTCGCTGCACTAGTGGGACCGGTGGGTGTCCCGCGGTGCTGCGACGACAATCCTCTTCTGATGAGGCCGTCAAGCTGCGTGCCACCATTGTTAACATGGTACGTGTATGTAATGGTGACCCTCTTTCCTAAGACTTTACCTTCAGCTTACCATCAGGCGAGGTGGAATCAAATTGACGTGTCCTAGAACGGGACTTGAACCCGCGACCAGTCCCTTACAGGGGGAATGCTCTGACCAGCTGAGCTATCTAGACACGTCCCAGATATTCGAAATTCTCCGATATATTATATCTCTCTATCTAGATGTTCTCTTTTCCCGATCTAAATCTTTAGATTTATTAAGCATACAAAATGCTTAAAAATTTAATTGAATTAATTAGACGGAGTCATCAAAAAACAATGTTTAAAAATGACTGTAAAGTTATTCATTGTTTCTGTAGTTCGCAAGAATTACGGTAGATGGCTCCAGCGCCTTAAGACGTATATAATATATCGGAGAATTTCTGGGACGTGTCTAGATAGCTCAGCTGGTCAGAGCATTCCCCCTGTAAGGGACTGG
Source organism: Cybosia mesomella (assembly GCA_946251805.1). Taxonomy (NCBI): domain Eukaryota; kingdom Metazoa; phylum Arthropoda; class Insecta; order Lepidoptera; family Erebidae; genus Cybosia; species Cybosia mesomella. Next base: position 16,724,441 of record OX276390.1, on the reverse strand, counting down.
TCGCAGGGTTCAAGTCCCGTTCTAGATATTCTCTTTTTCCGATCTAAATCTTTAGAAAAAATGTAATACATTGGTTTAATGTTTAGAGAATATCGTTTTGGCGTTTTGTTACATAAATTGTTATATGTAATTCCACTAAGCTACCCTTTTCAACAAGTATATATTTTCCTATAGATTTAGTATATCTTTGTCTGTATGAATAAAAAAAAACTGGCCAAGTGCGAGTCGGACTCGCACACCGAGGGTTCCGTATAAACCTGTAGGTATTTAAGTAAAAGTTCACCCATCACGACAATCGAGTCATAGTTATGGTAGTAGTAACTTTAAGATTTTCAAAAATATTTTAAAGTGAAACTTTTATTACATCCTCTCAAACTTTTTCGTCTGTGTGTTGCATGTCGCGTGACGATCGGCCGCGGAGTAGGGATATAGTGAAAGACGCTCGTCATAACAGCCAAGGCCAATACGGCGGCGCCTATAGTTCGCAGCAGCTGACCGTGTAGTGTATAGACTATTACTCAGTGCCAGTGCTCCACGCTATTTTAAAGTGAAACTTTTATTACATCGTCTCAAACTTTTTTAATATGTGTATATAATCACTCTCTAAGACACAGAGTTCAATAAAAATATTAGTTGGAGACTTAGTCTACTTTTATTATTTATTCCAATTTTCCAAGTATAAAATTAAGATTGATAAAGCGATTTTTATACCCTTAATGGAACGGAATTTAATTAAATGTCTATTATGTGAAAAAAAGTTTCACTTTTACCGTGGTTTCATAAAACCACACTATCCTTTTTTTATCATACAGATTATTTTGAACTACAATTACAACAAGATAGATAGATAGATAGATATAAACTTTATTGTACACCAATCAGAATATACATATATGGAAACTTAAACAATACATTACTTAAACAAAAGTACTTATTTCAAAATTATTAACTTATTTTTTATTATATGATGTAACTAAAAATTTACGGATTTCTGTACTATAAGACGTTACTTCGTACCAAATTTCAAGATTCTAAGTTCACGGGAAGTACCCTGTAGGTTTTGATTACCGTGCGAGTTTCAAAAATTTGCGGCATAAACGGCTGTATCTTTTGATTGCTTTGGCCTAGACGTTTGATTTTTTCACAGCTCGGGACAGTAGACCTGAGTATTAGATATAAATTTCAGTTTGATACCTCCACGCGTTCCTGAGAAAAACGGTCTTGCCAGACGGACGGACGGAGAACGAAGTGATCTTATAAGGGTTCCGTTTTTTCCTTTTGAGCTACGGAACCCTAAAAATAAGAAGTGGGTATGATGAAGAAGTGATATGAGGATATAAAAAATATAAATGAATGTACTAACTCATTTCCTTGTTGCTGCTGTGGTGTCAAAGAAAAAGAGTGCAATATCGCCGGACCGTTGGCTGTTGAAGATATAAGAGGAGTCTCAGTTTGACCGCTGCTGGAAATATCAGCTCCACTCTCTGCAGTACTTGAACTAGAAAGAGTATCAAACTGTGTCAACAATTCTTTATAGTATATCTGTAAAATACAAAGCTGGGGTACTTAATGTAGATTAAGAACAGTAGGCCTACCAAGAAAGAAACATCCGCAATTGCGGACCGAAAAGTTTGGGCAATAGGAACCATGACACATGCAGATGCTGCGCGCTCCGCAGCGGGTGATGGCCATCAGGGTCATCCGCCGGTACCGCACGATCTCCTTCGAGGCGGCGAGTCTCCTTCATGAACTCCGCCATGGGACCTGGAGGCGAGAGCCCTTTCGCAACTGTACCAGTGGCGAAACCCCGAGCCTCGAGATATCGAGGCCGTGCAGTCTTAGCTCCGCCAGGCCATCGTGGCGGAGTGGAAGGAACGACTTGGGCAGGGCACGCCGTAATAACGGCGGTAAGGCCCATCATGGACGATTGGTCAGAGGCGACAACGGATGCCTCTCGTACCGACTGACGCAGGTGATCTCCGGGAAGGGGAGCTTCGGGGACCACCTGCATCGGATCAGGAAGGAGCCAACGCCTGAGAGCCCACGCCTGAGTGCCATCACTGCGACGCGAGCGAGGACTCAGGACTGCCCGGCGTTTGAGGCGCCGGAGGTCGCTTAAAGATCTCCGTCCTCCATGAGCGCAGGCCTAGGGGTTACAGGTGAGGCCGCCTGTCACCCCAGCAGAAGCAGGCCGGGACGGTGGGGTGACTAGCGCCCCTCCCCCAAACCGGGGCAAGATGGGGACACTGTGGTTCCCAAACCCCAGGGGGCCATCTCGAAACCTGAGATGGCCCAGGGTCAGTCGGGGTGCGAGGGATATGCTCTATGGGCAACCTTACACCCACTTACACAACGAAATCCGAAGTATAATTCATGGTACACGTACCGGCGCTTAGGTTCGCGCGCAAAGCGAATGAAAAGTGTGCTATGTTGCTATGTTTCCAAAAATACCTTTATTTTTTTCGTGCAGAAATCCCTTCGGATACCCCCCCGCCGGCCTAGGGCGGTTATGTCGGGCTTGAACCGACTAAAACCGCACGCCGTCTCGGGTCTTAAAACGCCGGGGTGTAAGGTTGCCTATAGAGCATATCCCTTGCACCTCGACTGACCCTGGGCCATCTCCGGTTTCGAGATGGCCCCCTCGGGTTTGAGAACCACGGTGTCCCCGTCTTGCCCCGGGTTGGGGGAGGGGCGCTAGTCACCCCATCATCCCGGCCTGCTTCTGCTGGGGTGACAGGCGGCCTCACCCAGGCTGCCACCCCAAGGGCTGCGCTCATGGAGGACGGCGGTCGTTAAGCGACCTCCGGCGCCTGAGTCGCCTGCGACGCGCGGCTAGCATATTGCGGGCTCTGCGGGCCGGGAGAGTTCTAAATCTCTCCCGAGCGCGCTCCGCCATCTCCTTCGCGAGCATTACATGCTCGCAGAAGGAGGTGGCGGCGGCCCACGCGCTCGCGCTCCGCACCATTGCCGCAAGCATGCTGCCGAGCGAGAGGACTCCCACCCTGATGGTCGATGATCCGATGCAGGTGGTCCCCGAAGATCCCCTTACCGGAGATCACCTGCGTCAGTCGCGTCGGTACGAGATCGCATTATAGAAACCGAAATTTTCAAGTTATCAGCAATAATTAATATACACACTGAATCTGACCATGCTTTATTTATAAGTAAATGTACATTCAGGTGTCTAATTATATTGTTAAATTTATACGCACATTGCGGATACACTATTATATATATGGTTTTTACATGGCCGAACTGGGAAATCTAGCTCTATGATTATGAGAATAATTTAAATAGAGCCATCAAAAACGGCCGTCACCTACTGAACTAGTGCTTTCTATTCTAGTCGAATAGTATGTCTAAGTTTTTTATTTTAGTGTCGTGTCCATATGATGATTTATTCTCCGTCTACAAGTAACTGTCAGAATAACGCCCTACAAAACCGAAGCACAACGATTTTAGCCAGACAGTATCTCTGCTTTCCGATGTGCCAGCCAAAACGCCGTTTACTGTACCTAAATGACACTTCTTTCGTTCGTGATTCGTGCGGGCCCACAATTGCGGATGTACGTTTCATGGTACACACACACGATTTGACGACAACGCAAGTATTATCATATTTGTATGATAATATTATGAAATAATAATCATATAAATAAATATCAAACGTATACCTAATGCCAGTGCTGAGAACATCTTGAGCTGCACTACTGATATCATTCACATCATCACTGCTTGCGACGCCTTCGCCGCCGCCCATATCTTCATCCATTGTACTTGATTCATCTATGAGCCATGACTTTATAATTAATCTCGAAATTTAAAAAAATTAACTTTACTAAGCGACTGAAAGATTATTCTAAAAGGAACTGCCTGAAAAACAATTGACACAGCTTGATACTCATGGGACAAAAAAGTATTTCATGTGTTTCGTTCCTATTATTTTGTCATGACAGCGGCCATAGTTATTCTATGAAAGTATTCTATTCTATGGAAATTATAATTTAATATGGTTCGATAAATAGAATCTTGTTGGGTTCTTTTGAATATGGAACACAAGTGGTTGGGTTTGACCCCGCAATGGGGCTGTCTAGGCACATAAAACAAATTGACTGCCTGTTAAATGATTTACCATCTTGCACTATTGGTGCTCCATCTTCTTCACCTACACCGCTGTCAGTAGGCATTGCAGAACTTATAGACTGGTCAGGGGACTCCTCTGCAGTACCAGCTAAGCCTTCTGCTTCATCAGTACCAGACTCCTCCTTTGTCATAGGCTCTAGTTGACTCTCATTATCCTGATAAACAATGTATTAAGTATTAAAGAAATCTTTTAGTATGATATACTAGGATACTAGCAGCTGGTATATACGAGTATATATCCAGTAAGAACACTGAGACATGTACACATGGTGAAAGCGTGAAGTGAGTCCAGCCAATTATTTCGTCATTTTTAAAGATATTGCGAAACTTTAAGGTGATATGCAATCTGCAATACTTAATCTGTAAAGACATAAAAAAAGTTAAAAATAAATAGCGGTATGTGTGCATACTTTGTACTTTGCAGTTCTCATTCATTATTATGGCACGGTTTATTCAATAGTCTAATAAGAAACATTAACAAATAAATAAAGTAAACATTAAAAAAGTAAAAAAAACACACTGCTGGACACACTTAACGTTTCCACCTTGTATACGGGGCGTCCCACGGCGATGCCACATGGAGGGAAAGTATCCTAAATAACGTAGAAAGTCAATTTTACTGAAAAGAGACTACATTTCGATTTTAAAAATAATTTAAGCTGCATTAAAAGATTTTCGAAAACGCGATTGCCACACTCGGTACTCCTTCTGGCTTAGGACCGAAAAATAGCACCTGTACTTTTATGGCATCAATCGATAGGGTCATTCATCAGGATCAAATCTCTATAATAAAGATGGTAAATTAAACAAAATGAAATCCAATTCCTTTATCGATGGTGCAGGGTGTGCGTTGCACACGGGTGCAAGGTGTTAGGGAAAAGGCCTGATCCATGCATCCCCTTCCTTTCCTAAATCCAGCATGATGTACATGCTGGATTTAGTTCACAACTTTCCATCAGTGTCTCATTCATCAGTCTTTTGATGAAGATTATCGCATATAGTTTATTTCCGTCGACGCTGAGTAAGCTAAATCAGTTAAATTATCATATACAATAATTTACTTGCACAATCAAAACAGTTACATTTACCGCATTTAGTAATGGGATCGAATGTGTTTGCTGCAAATCAAAGAATCACAAGTAATTGTTTACATATTTATTTGCATTTAATTCAACTATTTTAGCCTCGCGATTGTAGTTATGGGTTCTTGTACACACCTTTAGTTTAAAAAAATCAAAATGTTGAAGTTGTGTTGTTTAAGGATTAAGATGTCATTATATTATTATGTGAAAACGATTGAAAAAGGTACTTCAATATTATTTTATTACGATTAATCCTCATTAATTATTCGTTTAGTCAATTAAACACCTGGTATACAAAAAATAAGTTTATAAAATAATTTAGAAAATCAAACAAAAAATAAATAGGGCTCGCATCATAGGAATTGATAAACAGCTGATCGAAAGGTTCCACTAATATATTTTTTCCAGGCAAACTAACACTTTTAGACAATCATAACAATTATACATCAGAATGACAAGATATTTCTTTCAGGTTTTTTTTCAAGTTTTAAATGAAAATTATGAAAAAAACAACCTATGTCCCTCATATATCAGTTTCGACCCCCTGTGCGCCGCCGGCTTCGGCACTTTCAATGAATCTGCTTCCGTGTTTTGACGCCTAACTCAACCCCACGTAAAAAGAGCTCTGGTTTCCATGGCATTCAGCGTTCTTCTTATATGTGTCGAGTTACAGGAAAGCAAGGCGGGCCACGAGTGGCTCTTACAACACTTTTATTTCAACATGAAATAAACCTTAAAACAGATATTTACAGATTATATTGGTGGATTAGTGAGAGTCACTTCACTACCAAAGGCGGGTGTCTGTTTTGATTCCTTTGAAAACACGCCGACAATCATTGCAAATTCAGCTGTTTTATTTAAAAAATAAAGTTCAAATAGACATGGACGAACGCGGCATTTCTCAAAGACATGTGTACGTACGCGTGCCGCACTTTGATTTCTACCGTTCTGCTCCGTAATTTGGAGATTTTTAGTGTACCTATTATTTCCCAACATCATTTAAAATTTCACCATTTGCACCCGGAGCTCCGTTTACAATTGTAAATATTATAGGATGTTTGGTAAACACCCCAAAAAGCCGAAACGTTCTGGTGTTAACATGTCTATATAAAATGTTATATTAATGTAAAATATGGAAATTGTAAAATTGACTCGCCATATAAAATGACCTATCAGCTGATCGAAAAATATATCATCATATCAGCCATAAGAAGTCCACTGCTGAACATAGGCCTCCCCCATTGACTTCCATTTCGACCGGTCTGTAGCGGCCTGCATCCAACGAGTCCCTGCACTCTTTACCAGGTCGTCTGTCCACCTTGCGGGAGGTTTTCCTACGCTGTGCTTGCCGTCACGTGGTCTCCACACAAGAACCTTCCTGCCCCATCGGCCATCGGTTCAGCCACTGCCACTTCAACTTGCTGACTCGCTCTGCTATGTTGGTAACTCTAGTTCATCTACATTTCACTTTGAAATTTGACTGCACGCTTACTAAAGGTCGCTAAAGTAATGATTGCACACAAGCGCTACATGGGCTAGAGAACCTCTGGATATGACTACACTATATAATAATAATAAAGCCCTTTAATCTGAATTACGGAGTTGAATATGGTTCTGGTTTGCTGGTTCTTATAAAATGTCTCGTAATTCAGTGTGCCTCTTGGCTTAGGCCTCCTCTAACATTTTCCATTGGGTTTTGTCTCTAGCTACTCTTCTCCAGTGAGTTCCCGCAGTGAGTTTCAAATCATCTTTCCATCTCATTTGTTGGCGTCCTCTACTATGTTTGCCATCATGGGGGTGTACCAGTCGGAAACAATTGAGGTCCATTTGTTCTGTGTATCGCGGATCATGTGACCGCTCCATCTCCACTTCTGTTGGTCAATACGTGTAAGTATATCTGTGACTTTAGTCTTTTTCCTAATTATGCTACTTCTCACTTTATCTTGCCTTTTTATTCTAGTCATACTTCGTTCCATGGCTTTCTGGCAGCGTTCCAATTTTTCTCTGTCGCATCCATAAGTGATAACTGGAAGTATACAGGTGTCGAATACTTTCCTTTTCATAGCCATACTTGTCTCTTTTGATTTCATGATTTTTTTCAACAACAACAACAACAACAGTACTTCTTCCATCCGTTTGCTATTCTTCTGTTGATTTCTTTAGTAGTTTGGTCTTCATGAGAGATTATCTGTCCAAGGTTTCACACTACACACTCATTCACATATTCAAGTGGTTGTTTGTCAGTTTTGATGGTTATTGGTGATGGTATATGACTACACTAAGAAGCTGTAAAATAGATGTACAATCTGCTATACTTCATTATACTGTTATAACTCAACAGACTTGAGTGGCATTCAGAATGTACTACACATTTATATTACAGATTAACAAACCAACCGTTTTATCTAGCAAAAATAAGGTGCATCAAAAACATACAAATAAGCACCCTATAAATTGGAACAAATCAAAATATAACTAAAAATAAAAAAAATTAAAAATACAACTTCCAAAGTTTTCACACAGTAAATTACTACAAGTACTACCTGATGCTACATTGGCATTGTTATAGTGGGATTTTTCATACTACACTCTTACCGGTGTAGACAAGCAGTTGTCTCCAATGTAAGCAGATGCATCAGGAACAGCACCAGTAGTAGTGTCATCTATATCCATCTCTTCTTCTGCTTCAGGATTTTCTAGAAAAAGTAGTGGAAGGTATTTATATTTATATATTGTAAAGTCAACTTAATTGTTCATATTTGAATGGGAAACTGTTGCAGTGCATTTTGGTTTGAACCTTTCATCAATACTAAAATGAAAAAAAATCTATACCTTACAAGTAACCCAATGACCCTAGTCAATAGACAGTTTGGTGGTACATTACCCGAGGTAAATGTATAAGGGTACAATTGTATATTGCATAGATAAGTAATTTACCGGCATTATCATCATCCTACTGCGGCATTCACTTTGGAGCTTTTGGTCCACTTATTATTTTCCAATATTTGTTAGCTATTGCTTAATCAGTAGGTATACCAGCTAACAGGTGACGTTGGCTTGAGCTTGGGCCTCAGAGATCTTTGTGGGCACCCAATCATAATCTGCATTTTGCCTTATATGTATAAATTAAGTCAAGCACCTTGATATAACATATTCCTATAAGATTAGGAAGGACTATAAGTCAGTCAAACTTCACATAAGTATATTTGGTACTTACTCAATTTTTAGTATTAAATCATGAAAAATGTCTAGTTACCCTCTTCCACAGCAGGCTGCGCTTCTGCTTCTGGTTGCTGTGCAGAAGCGTCTGCATCCACGGCATCACTGCTACTTGAAGGGCCCCCATTTGAAACTACATGTCATATAATAATAAGATTTTATACATGTGTAGTTGTGCTAGTATCTATTGCGAACCGGAGAAAAAACGCCATACAAAGTATAGAAAAAGAGATCCGATATGCAAATCAAAATAACGGTGCGGCTATTAGGTACCTACTTATAAGCACCAAAACGCGCAATAGGAAATTTCTGTCAAGATACTTGTTTTAAATTAATTACTAACCTGATTCTTCAGCGGGTACGGAATCTTCGACATCGTCTTGACTTGTTACATTGTTTTCGGCGGTTTCAGGAGTATCAACAGCCTCATTCTCTTCTAGAGGTAACACTTCCGCGCCATCGGGAGCATCAGCGTGAAAAGCTGAGTCCGACTCCATTCTATCAAGTGTTATACTTTAGAACAACACAAAACAGAAAAACATTGAAATCTAAAACAAAATTACAGTGTAAATCTGTACATTTTCATGTAATTTATACAATTAATGTAATTTTTGACAATATCACCGAAGTCTATTAAACATTTATAACCATAGTGCTGTGTTGGCGTCTATGATTTTTTTTTTATAACTCTAACCCAGCAAAGGCAGCATATTTTCATGTATGTAATCCAAAGAGACGGATGAAAGACGGCTGCATGTAGTCGAGATGCGAACGTTGAGATGGATGTGTGGTGACTGGTGTGAAAAGAAAGGATAAGATTAGGAACGAATACATAAGAGGAAGTTAGAAAGTAGCGCCAATCCTAGAAAAGTTGCAAGGAAAACGCTTGTAATGCGTAGGGATGAAAATAATATCGTACGGAAGGCATTAAGTATGGCAGTGGACGGTTACAATACAAGCGGAGAGGAAGACCTAAGAGGAGATGGATGGACTGTATGAATGAGGATATGGTTAGGAATGAAGTGAATTTTGAGACGACTGCAAGCAGAGATGAATGGATGAGCACAGATGTTGCGCCAACCCTAAATAAATATGGAATGAGGGCAGAAGATTAGGATGATGATACAATCCAAAGAGAATGTATAGACTATGAGTTGTTTTGTGAATAAAAGCATCTAAAAAGCAAGTAAAACTACTATCGGCCGGTTTCAATAATCCATCTATCCTTTACCAGCAGTTAAAATAGCTAGCATTAGTATCTATCGGGGATTTTTTCTGTTTCAATAAACAAAGATAAGCAGAAAAAGACTTTGATAATATTGAAACCGCAGTTACAGATAGATTAATGTTGACTGTTTATCTGGGATAGCTTCTATCTTTAACTGTAGGTAGATTATGGAGACTGGCCGTATGTAAACACATTTTTATTATGTTGGGTTAATCTCTATTTAATTGTGTAGGTAAGTGTAAATCCTTGATACTTTAACATGACAATAGCGATAAGGGTATCGACATGACCATGATGATGATGACATGAATATCTGCAATAGACAAACAAAAATAAAGCTAATTTTTTCGATTGATTAAATCAAGTTAGTAAATAAAATATATATATATATATATATATATAAAATATAATATATATGTATATAAAATAATAAATTTTCAAAATAAACTCATTGAGTAGGTATTTTGGTATGTGGGTCATCTCAGGAGCGAACAAAATATAAAAGGTAAGGCAAGAAGGAACTTACTTTCAGTTCATTGCGAACAGCTGTTTTTCGTTGAGCTTGTGGTAAGTGTGAACGGAGTTCTTCCAAAACCTGTTGAAATCCAACTTTGCTCAAACGAAAACTCGCAATTATCTCTCTTCCTGGCAACTACAAAGGATTACTGGCGTTACGTAGACAACTTCTCCTAATCCCTAAAATATTTCATTTGCGCTGTTCTTCAGCAAATCTCAACAAAACTAAACGTGCCATACTTCGGTTACAAAAAAATACTTGTTTGAGAAATGAAATAAAAATAACTTATTTCTAATACAAAATCTTTTTATATAGTACGAACATGGGCAACTTAAACATAATTTTGGATATGATAAAGAGTGAGTAATACTTAAAAATATGGTCCAAAACATTATCCAGTCGTTTACAAACCACTTTGGAAAGAACATATTTGCTGTCAACTTATTTTCCCTTATTATCTAATTTAAATTAGTCTACAATGGAAAGTCCTTGGAACTTATTTGGCTGTGTTGGAAAATATGGGCACAAACTAGTTTAGTTTATCATCTCATAACTTAGTGTAAAAAATGTCTTGACGCTCTAGTTTCTCAGTATTTGACTATTTTAACGTATCTAAAGGGCGTATTTAACACTTAAACCCATATTTAATGCTGTACAAATACAAATCACAATAAAATAGTTCCTTCAAATAAAAATGACAACTATAGTGAATTTGCACTACAGCATAAAACACTACTGTCGAGTAGTCATTCATCAATTTTATTTCCACTGAGCTTACGCGATCGCAATCTTTATTGTATCGAAACAAAAATACCGCATTAACGTTACCGGTGTTCTTCAGTGACAATGGGCACTCATGACGTCATCTTATATCGTCACTGTAGATAGACAATACGAAATTAGAACCCCCCCACCCCAGCCTGTAAATTTGAGGTATAAAAAAAAAACAATTGACGTATCTTAAATAGCACTTTCCAAAATTATTTATTTTTAAAACAGCACCCTCATAATTCAATTAAATTTTTAAGCATTTTGTATGCTTACTAGACACCTAGACACGTCCCAGATATTCGAAGAATTACGGTAGATGGCTCCAACGTCGCCTTAAGACGTATAATGTATCGGAGAATTTCGAATATCTGGGACGTGTCTAGGTGGCTCAGTTGATCAGAGCATTCCCCCTGTAACGGACTGGTCGCGGGTTCAAGTCCCGTCCTAGATGTTCTCTTTTTCCGATCTAAAATCTTTAGCACCCTCTTAGTTTACGAGTAAAAAATAAATAAAGATACTACCTGCTACACCGTCTATATCACTTGAAATAATTCGAATTTCGTACTTTTTGCACAGTGGACAAAACTGCACCCTACTCGAAACTAACTACACTATCATTAGAATTTCATAAAATGCAATAGTTATTGCAACAAACAAATAAAACGTAATAAGTCAATTGCCGAAGGCGCGTTGTACGTTTGCGCATGCGCAGGCCAAACATCTAGAGCAGAGGTTCCCAAACTTATTTTGTCTACTGCCCACTTTGAGACTAAATTAATATTTGGCGCCCCCATTTTTTCACCTACTTAAAAACCACTATAACTTCAAATTAAATTAATTAATTGTTGTGAGCTACATTAGCGAAGATTAAACATTCATTCTAAAATAGACTTTTACTATAATCCGCAAGAATTAACTTGAGACCTGAGCACAGTAGGTAGTACATAATGACGAGTTAACTCTTACGGGCTACACCTGCCAATGAGAATTATTATTGAAACGCAACTTTATAGTATTCAGACAGAGTATCTTTTATTCAAAATAAAACAAACATAATCGATTCTTATATAAAAACTAATGTGAAGGATGAATCTGATGCTGTTTAATAAGTTTGTTGATATCAGGTTTCAATTTACTCAAGAACAGCCGCAAGTCGCCACGTTCGGTAACATGCAAACGATTTCTCTTTTTAGTAAGCAGCGTTGCCACAGCACTAAATCCACGTTCACATTCACACAAATATGACGATGGGAATGCTATCAAGAATCGTTGAACGATTGACCACAATCCAGGGTACAATTGCGGGATCTGTTTTTGTAGCCAAAATTATTGATAGCCATTTTTGAACTTGATTTTTATTTCCTCGTTTGTTGTCAATTCTATAAGATCTTCTTCCAGCTGAGGTGAGATTGCTGTGTTGACATTTGAAAACGGATCTAACACCCAGTCTGGTATTTCCACGTTCAAAATGGCCTGGTATCGTTCGGTGGTCAATGTGGAGGTTTTCCAAATGTTGGCAGTAGGCAAACAAGTCGTCGTTACTGCAGGATACTGATAAATTCGGAAAATTGTGAAACTCACGTCTGCCCATATTCTTTTTGTGTAGAAGCAGTTTGGCTGCGAAAGAAGCAACGACATTTTTTGTTTTAATTAAATTTAGTTCATCGCCTTGCAGTTAGAGATTCATGTCGATGAACAATTTATACAGGTCTGTCATGTAAGCTATTTCATTTTTTGATGTATTGAGCTTGTTGCGCAATTCTGTATCTTTAGTTTCCAAGAACCCTCAGTATGAAGCAACAAACGGTTGGAATCTTCGTCATTAGTAACACAAAGCTGATGAAATAATCTATCATTTACGGAGAGAGCTGGTACGGATTTTATTGACTGCTTTGATGACATATTGCAGTGATTGAAATAGTCGTTCACTTAAGTTCACGGTGTTTTCAGTTCGAACAACGTTTTGTCCCCGTAAAGATGGTTGAAAAGTTGTTAAGGCACACGCCAATAGATGGCATGAATATTAATAAATCACAATTTCTAATAAATTCACTGATTTATGTTGGAAAGTGTATAATTTCAGATCAGCATTTTTTATATAATGTAAATAACTGACTCGAAGTCCATTCAAAAAATAAAATCGAATCACTCAATACAATAGATAAAGGTACGTGAAATGAAACGCAAAGTTTGCAGCCATCTTGTTGTTTGTTTTCAAATAAATGTCATCTTTTCCGCTTCCTCACCGGTTCGGTAAATTTGAATGTTTTATCACTATATTTTCGATTTTTTTAAACAACTTGGCAGAGAATGGAGGATGAAGGGTATGGAATGTAAATTGAAATATAAATAATATTATAGATTTTCACACAGACAATCGAATAATCGCTGTGAGAAAATGGATATGGTATATTTACACTATGTACAGAGGTGCTGATGAGGAGGCAAGAACCCCCATAACCATCAGCACGATCATCACGATAAACATGATAATTTTTGAAAATGAATGTAGTGGATGATTTCAGGTGTGATTCTGAAATCGCAATGATGAAAGGAGTAAATTGGTTACAAATTAACATTAATTCATACTTTTTGTTTATAAGTCCTGCGCAGTTCCATTGGACTGCTTTGGCTGGTTGATCCATTACTGGTAGAAGGAGAAGAGATATTCAAAGTGGTGGCAGCGTTGGACGGTAGACAGTGAGAAGCGGACAAAAGAGAAATAAGGGTTTTTATTAAGTCAGCTATAGAAGGATTTGAAGGAGGAAAGGCAACAGGGCATTTTGGGAGCTTAGGGTCCATAATAAGCGCCCTATGCGCATCCTTATCATAGCCTACAGGAGTAAGAGAAGGTCTCTTACGGTTTAAAAAGATCGTTTTTCTGTATGAAGAATTAACAGATTCCGGAGAAGGTTTTGAATTTTGTATGCCAGATAGGGGAACAGTATAACTTGGCTTGGAGACCACATCTCTGTATGAAATTCTCGAGGGTGGGTGAATTTTCGAAGCTTCGGAATATGACATCGATCTATCAGCCATTGAAACTTTTATCGCCTTCTGCCTTTCAAATTCAGGACAAGACTTGCTTATGGCGAAATGTAGACCACCACAAAACAAACATTGACCTTCGTCAGCCTTACATGAATCCCCAGTGTGAGCATCACCACACTTAAAGCAGCGCGGTTTTGACCTACACTGGGTCTTTGTATGTCCAAAACGGCAACAATTGAAGCATTGAATAGTAGGATAGTAATATTGACAAACTGGTAAAGAATTGTAACATAGAAAAATTCTCGCAGGGAGAGCTTGACCATCGAAAGTCAAGACACAGGATTGTGAGGGCTTCCATACTTTGGTACCCTCTACATCCACTTTATAATTTATACGCCTAGCCTTTAAAACTGCGCCATAGCTAAGTGGAACTGTGACATTGTCCAAAACTTCTTCCATGGACCAGTCCGCCGGAATACCTCGGACGATGCCCATTTTCGTTGTGTGGAATGATGGGATGAAAATTTTATATCCATGATTATCTAAAATTTTTGATGCAATGAATTCATTAGCCGAAGAAGCAGACTTGAAAGCAACAGACATTCTGTTTCTTCCGATTTTGAGTAAAGACCCATCCGAAATATTTTTAATATTAAGATTTTTGAGAAGTCTTCCAAAGTTGACAGCATTAATTGAAGAACCTTCATCTCCTTGTTTCAATATGTGAACATTAAATGGACCCTTATCTGTAGATAAATATTGTTGTCTTCCAATAGGCACATTCTGCAGAACAGTTTTATGTGTCCAGTGGGTCTGAAGCCATTGCATTCCATATCACTTTATATCCTAAATAAATAATACAATCTAAATAATTGCTATTTTGTTTTAAGGGAAAGATAATGTAACTCTTCATCTTTTCCCAAAACCTCAATTGCACCCAGAACAATTCCGAAATTGGATCTATGCCATTGGTGGTGATATTCTCGCGCTAGATGATCAGTATATTTTGAAAAATCGCAGAGTTTGCCATATACACTTTGAAGAGCGATTTCATACCCGAAGCAAATTGTTATCACCTAATGCAATTCCTACTCTTCATTTGCCAGGTTAGTGCGTATACTTTAATTAATATCCCTAGCTGTGCTTGCAACTGCGCCTGTTAGGACTATGGGTGTGGAACACTACAATTGACTTACTCACTTCTCTACTTGAATCTATCCTTTAAGTGATGACGTCCCTGTGCCATCGGTTTTATTATTGACATATTTAATTTTACCTTACCTTTAATACTAACTTTAATTTACCTATTACCAACATAAATGCTGACCAAATAACTGCAACTAATTTGATAAGTTAGAGACCATTAATATCTCTATTGTTCTCTACTCCTACATACAGTTATAGTTGATGAACTTATTTTCTTTACAGGGCTCATCAGGAGAAGGACAGCCGTATTATCTGATATTACAAATGTAAATGTAGAGTTACAAAACCAACCGGGATCAACAGGTATCTATTAAAATTGTAGTGGTTGAGTCTCTATATTAGGATTGATGTTGATGATTGTCAGTAAAAATCTCAGATGCGATCAGAAAAAACCGTCTACATGATGATGATCCCGAGTTTATTCCACAGGGATTTTCCTTATTGATAATTTATGTATTATAATATTATAATTATAATTGTAAAATCTATACTTAATATATTATATTAAATTTTGTATTATATTTAATTAAATTTCTACATATTTTGAGATAGGTTTCCGAATTTGTCAAATTCCCAATTCACAAACTTCGCCTCTTTATGATAACAGTATAGAATGTATAGATAATCATGGTTTGTTTTGCAGGAATAACATTCGATGCTCCGCATCCTACAACATCCCAAAATAGACAAGCAGTTATAGACATTGCACAAACATCTCGTACAAAAAGGTACGTAAGTACATACAAGTATCAGACAAAATTTTAATTGTGAAAATGATAATTATGATCGTAACAATTACCAATTGATTAATTGTATTCGCGTTAGCAATTACTAAATATGTGTCGTACTGCAGTATACAGGGCGGATGATACAGGGATGATGCGGAAGCATTACGATGGGATCATCGTAATGCTACATGGAGGGAAAGTACCTTAATTATTAGTTAGTTATAATTATTTCTGATACTAATTTATGTAGCAAAAAGTAACCCTTACGATGATGACCTCTAATCGGTATAAAAGTACAGACCATTTTTCTCGTGTACAAATATAATTTAAAATAAAATGAAGTACATCAGTTAAATTCTCTATCTACATTATTTAAGATACTTTCCATCTACGCAAATTTACATGCCAATTAGATGAATCTTACTGTAAAGTATGAATATACATTTATTATATTTCAGGTCAAAGAAGAAAATTGGATTATGAAACTGTATCTATGGCACACAATATAAGAAAACTTAAACTTAAAAATAAAAAATATAAGTACCGGCTTCAGCAAGCCATGAATTTCCAGAAAAATCCCACATTTTTAAAATGTATTAAAAATTTTACCAAAATGGCTACAATATTCACATTTTTGCAACTAAGAGAAACTTCCAAGAAAAAAATGGGTGGACGGTTTACAAAAGATGAAAAAGTAATGTCCATTGCATTATATAAAAAAGCCCTAAAGCTTATAGATGGCTAAGAAAAAATTTTGTTTTGCCTGCTACAGCTACTTTAAGCAGAATGATACGATCAGCAGACCTTAAGGCTGATATCAATGAAAATATATTCGACCAATTAAAAAAACAAGCGAAGCGCATGACGCCTGATGGCAAGTTGTGTGCCTTACTATTTGACGAGATGTCACTAACGCCCCACCTGGAGTACAACAAGAGAAGGGATCATATTGTGGGTTTTGTAGATGATGGTAAAGACAGTCAAATGAAAATAGCAGACCACGCCCTTGTCTTCATGATACGTGGCATTGTAAAAAATTATAAGCAAGCCATAGTATATAGCTTTTGTAGTGGTACTACCTCTAAAATAAGCCTTGTGAACCAGCTTACAGATTGTTCAACACCTTAATTCCCAGTATACGAATACTACTTATTTGTAAAGTTTTAATGTGTGCTCGATAGATGGCGTTGTACCGATCGCATGCATCGCGTTATGGTTTCGTTACACCGAAGTTTATAAATAGTTTGAAGGATTTCAATTAAATTGTCTCAATGCAAGATTGTGTTTCATTATACTGTGCTCGCCTAGTGATTGGAAATCTAGTACGAAGTCGTACATGGTCCTCCAGAGCCGAACGCATTTTAGGTTGAATTTGTCTACGCCACTCGCCGCTGTGTCGCTAGTGGTATGAGATTGTTGAAAATAGAAAAGATTGCTGATGTGAGTGATGGGTATTCTGTTGTGATAACTAGACGTGATAACCGGACAAACTGTGAGTACTCTTGTGTTATTGGTTAAAGTAAAGTTTCAAAAAGTAAAGTTAAAGTAAATGCATGAACTTTGGACTTAGAAAATTTGGAAAAGATCTGGACTTAGAATAAGTTGCGAAGAATTAGGACTTAGAATAATCGTAAGAAAAACGACCAGACGGGGAACCTATGCCCGATTTCAGATCGATATACTTTTAGCCAAACACTTAGAGAAACTCTGTCTACACGAGACTTAGAAAAATTCCGACTGCACGACACTTGTAAAAAATTTGTCGTCCTAACATTTAGAACTTACTACCACTTGAAAAAGCAATACGAAAATGGACAAACATATTAGAGTCCTAGAGGAATTTAAAAGACAGATAGAAAAAGGATTAACAAATTTTAAGAAGTCTCCAAGAGATAGAATTTCTCAACATTATATAGAAGCGCGGCTGAATACGTTAGAAAATCAGTTTAAAGGTTTTGCATCGAAGCACGAGAGTATCATAGCTGAAAATGGAACTGAACAGCTTGCCAAACATTTTGAAGAAGAAGATGTACATGAAACGGTCTATGAGATCTATCTTACCTATAAAGTTACGCTTAAGGATTATTTGTCCAAATTAAAGTCTGTTATTGTTTCTTCTGAAAAAGCAGCCAGCTCTGTTGCTCCTGACAATTTAGTAAAATTGCCCAGAATTGTTTTACCGACGTTTAGCGGTGATTACGCGCAGTGGTCAGCATTTAGAGATTTATTTGTATCGCTAGTCCACAAGAATACAAGGTTAGATGACGTTCAACGTCTGCATTATTTAAAAACTCAATTGTCCGGTGAAGCAGAGCAGCTTATAAGACATGTACCTATCGCAGAACACAATTACCAAAAATGTTGGCAAACGTTAGAGCTTAGATATAATAATAAAAAGTTTATGTCAAATAATATTTTAAAACGCCTATTTAGTCAGCGTAGTGCGAATGTCGAATCATCAAGTGCTTTGAAAGGTTTTAGGGATGTAACGACGGATTGTTTACACGAGCTCGCTAATTTAGGTATTGATGTTAGCACATGGGATGTTATTATTATATATATCATAAGTTTGAAGTTGGACGGGGAAACTCGGAAGCAGTGGGAGCTACATGTTAATCAAGCATCCGGTGAGTTACCGTCTTTTGATCAATTTTGTACCTTTTTGGAGACGCGATTTCACGCTCTAGAAAGCATAGAGCCCAAGTTAAAGTCAAAAAATACAAACACTAACACATCTACAAAGGTTATGCATAGCGTTGCCAAGTCTTCATGCCCTCATTGCTCAGATAGTCACAAATTATTCCAATGTAAAAAGTTCTCTAAAGAAGATATTGATAAGCGTCGTAATATTGCCCAGTCTTTAGGAGTATGTTTCAATTGTTTAGGTGTTAACCATCATTCACATGAATGTCGAGTGCTCACTAAATGCCGTATTTGTAACCGTAAGCATCACACTTTATTGCATTCCAAATCATTTAACGCAAGCACAACTACTGCTGCATCCTCAGAACCTAGAGAAATTCATGAACACAATCCAGAACCACAAGAGCAAGAGACCACTAATACAATTGCAACCCATTTTGTGAATGCACATGAACAAGTTCTGCTGGCCACAGCGCTGGTCAGAGCTAAGTCAAGATATGGGTCATCTCAAATCCTTCGCACCTTGTTAGATCAAGGTTCGCAGGCGTCGTTTATAACAGAGTCAGCAGCACAGTTACTTCGCTTGAAAAAAGTAGGTACAAAAACTACAATTACAGGTATAGGTGGTGATCGCAATGACACTGTCTCTAGACATGTGGTTAAGGTTAAAATACAGTCATTGCATGATCCATCCTTCACCATCGAAGTAACCGCGCATGTTTTGAGGTCGCTGACTTCCGTAATGCCGGATACAAAATTTGATATCCAGGATTGGCGCGAAATACATAAGGTTAAACTCGCTGATCCTAAGTTCAATTCCCCGAACAAGATTAATCTCTTGTTAGGAGCTGAAATTTATGCGCACATTTTAAAGGAAGGGTTGATTAGGAGCCCTACAGGCTCACCAGTTGCTCAAGACACTCATCTAGGGTGGATTGTGTCTGGACAGGTAAACAAAGAAGCAAGTTCACACAACCAGCATAACTTGATCGTTTCTATGCATGCTAAGGTAAGCGACAATGACATCCTCAAGGGATTGTGGGAACTCGATTCCGAGCCTTCTAACACTAGGAAGATGTTCACCCCGGAAGAACAAGCCTGTGAAGATTTTTATAACGCAACTACACGGCGCGACAAAAGTGGTCGCTACGTGGTGAGATTGCCCTTTAAATGTGAAGACCCACCATGTAAACAAGGCAATTCTAAAGCAATAGCAATAAAGCGAATACATGGTTTAGAAAGGAAACTATCAAGGGATGTTGAATTAAAACAACAGTACACAGATGTGATTAAGGAATATTTATTACTTGGTCATATGGAAAGAATTACTGACGTGATACAAAGGAACCAAGAGGACGCCGTGTACCTGCCACACCATGCGGTGGTTCGACAAGATAAGTTGACCACAAAGGTCAGAGTGGTGTTTGATGCGTCGTGTTAGGGGACAAACGGTGTTTCCTTAAACGACGCTTTAATGGTGGGACCCACTCTCCAAGCTGACCTACGTCACATAGTGTTGAGATGGCGCCAGCACCCTGTATGTCTTGCGGCAGACATTACAAAAATGTATCGCCAAATAAAGGTAGCAGATCAAGATCAAGACTTTCAGAGGATTGTCTGGAGAGAGGATCCCACCCAGGAGTTTGAGGACTTCCGGCTGTTGACGGTCACGTTTGGTACTTCTAGTGCACCTTACCTTGCAGTCAAGACATTGCAACAGATCGCTATTGATGAAGGCAAGTCGTACCCATTGGCCGCCCCTAGAGTACTGTCGGATTTCTATGTTGATGACCTGATGACGGGCTGCCAATCTGAAACAGAAGCTATAAAAATATATAAAGAAATTAATGAATTGCTACAAAGGGGTGGTTTTAAATTACAGAAATGGACAAGCAATAGGATTAATTTGTTGCAGGAATTCAGAGAGGAATCGGGTAAGGATTTAGAAATAAAATTAGATAAGGCAACCAAGGTCTTGGGACTTACCTGGAACCAAACTACTGATGAATTTGATTATTCCGTGAAGGCGTTATCCGCGGCTGTTCCTGTTACCAAGCGAACTGTCATTTCTGACATTGCACGTCTCTATGATCCACTGGGTTGGATAGCGCCCTGCATCATCACCGCCAAGGTACTCATTCAAAGGCTATGGATTGCGGGTATTGGGTGGGATGATGAGCTACCACCAAACCTACTACAGGAATGGTTATCATACAAGGCGGAGCTTGATCAACTCAACGAATTTCACATCCCAAGATGGATTAACACAATGGACGATGCCATTGTGGTTGAATTGCACGGATTTGGTGATGCGTCAAATCTGGCTTATGCGGCAGTTGTATATTGTCGGGTCATAGACTCCGAAGGTGGTGTTCATTCGCATCTCTTAACTGCAAAAACTAAGGTGGCGCCAATAAAGCAAATATCTATCCCTCGTTTGGAGCTCTGCGCTGCTGTTTTGACTGCTAAACTGTTATCTGAAGTAGCTGAGGTGATAAATATTTCAAAATCTAAGCTGCACGCATGGACTGATTCGTCAGTTGTATTGGCTTGGTTGAGTGATCACCCAAGTAGATGGAAAACGTTTGTCGCCAATCGTGCTTCAGAGATTTTAAGTTTCATTGACAATACTCAGTGGGCGCATGTCAAGTCCACCGACAACCCTGCAGACATCGCCTCTCGAGGTGCATCTCCGACTGCACTTCGAGAGAATGAACTTTGGAGACAAGGTCCTTGTTGGCTAAAGAATGATCTGATAGATTACCCAAGACCTGCGTCCATCTCCACTAATGAGGAGAAGAAACAAGTTAAAGTTCATTTAGTTAGGCCAAACTCTGAATTAGATGACGCATTTTGGTCTCGGTTCTCATCATTGCGAAACCTCATGAGAGTTGTGGCTTACTGCAGAAGGTTTTTGATGATGGCAAAATGGCGTAAGAATGCTACAAAGGTGACATCCTACTTGTCAGTTGACGAGCTTCGTAAGGCGTTGTTGATTTGCATACTGAGTGCTCAGCAACATTCATTCAACAACGAAATAAGTGTGCTAAAGAGCAAACAACTTCTTAATAAAAAGAGTTCCATATTTAGGTTGAACCCCTTTCTCGATGAAAATGAGCTGTTGCGTGTCGGGGGTAGAATTCGACACTCTCAATTACCTGATAACGCAAAGCATCCAGTGATAATTCCACACGACTCAGCTCTAGCAAAGTTGATTGTAGCAGATGCTCATGAAAGGACGTTTCATGGAGGGCAGCAACTGGTGCTTCATTTCATTCGCAGCAGGTATTGGATCAACCGAGTAAAAGGTATGATTCGGGAGCATATACACAAATGCGTTCGTTGCATACGATATGCGGCGTCAACCAGACATCAAATGATGGGTGAGCTGCCAGCGTGTAGAGTGACACCTGGTAAAGCGTTTATTAGTTCGGGTGTTGATTTTGCAGGTCCCATAAACATGCGTGTATCTAAGGGACGTGGGCAACGATCTTACAAAGGCTATATCTGCCTATTTGTGTGCATGGCGACGCGCGCTGTACATATCGAGGCCGTTTCGGATTTAACGACTGAGGGTTTCTTAGCAGCATTTAGGCGCTTCGTCTCCAGGCGTGGTCACTGTCGCCATATCTGGAGTGACAATGCGACTAACTTTGTCGGTGCTTCTAAAGAATTGCAGGTACTTTATAAACAGGAAAGTGCCATGTTTAATGATATTGCAACAGCTCTTGCTAACTCCCAGACTGAATGGCATTTTATCCCTCCCCACGCTCCCAATTTTGGTGGACTGTGGGAGGCAGGAATAAAGAGTGTAAAGCACCATCTGAAGCGTATCGTAGGAGACTCCACGCTCACATTCGAAGAGATGACGACAGTTCTTTCTCAAATCGAGGCTTGCTTGAATTCAAGACCATTGTCTCAGCACAGCAGCGATCCAGACGATCCCACACCCCTAACTCCCGGTCATTTTTTGGTGGGACATCCATTAGTTACACCACCTGATTATAATTACGAGAGTTCTACTCTTAGTACACTGCGCAGGTGGCAATTAGTACAGCGTATGGTACAAAACTTTTGGCGTAGGTGGCAAAAGGAGTATCTTTCCCAATTCTTTCAGAGATATAAATGGGCTGCTCGAACGCCAGATTTAAAGGAAGACGATGTAGTTTTGGTTACCGAGGACAACTTACCTCCTTCTAAATGGCTTTACGGTAGAATCACACAACTGCATCCGGGCAATGACGGCTTGGCGCGCGTTGCTACCATCCGTTGTAAAGGTAACACTATTAAACGTCCCACTTCAAAGTTATGTTTGCTTCCCGTGACCGAGTAGGTCAATTGTTATGTTACATTTTGTCGAACTATTATTATGCATGTGTACTTTATTTTTTTTGTGCGTTTGCTTGGGGTATTAACCCTATCGTTTATTTGCCATACACTTTGTTCTTATACTGTGTTAATTTGGTTTGTTTTATTTGTATTCGGTCGAAGCTTGAGCTTTATACCTATTTGATGAAACTATAACTGAAAGTGTATTTCCATTTTGTATGTTAAGAGTGTTAATTTTAGTTATTTGTATTTGTATAACCGCAGTTAAACCGTTCACTATTATACCTATTGTGTTATATTCATACAGTCCACTGCTCTCTATTCGTTTATGTCTTCTCATGGTGGGCGGTTCGAAAAGGATTATAATCCTTTTGGTGGGCGAAATGTTCAACACCTTAATTCCCAGTATACGAATACTACTTATTTGTAAAGTTTTAATGTGTGCTCGATAGATGGCGTTGTACCGATCGCATGCATCGCGTTATGGTTTCGTTACACCGAAGTTTATAAATAGTTTGAAGGATTTCAATTAAATTGTCTCAATGCAAGATTGTGTTTCATTATACTGTGCTCGCCTAGTGATTGGAAATCTAGTACGAAGTCGTACACAGATATTATTAAAAATTTAAAAATAATTGGGTATACAGTAATTTGCACCATATGCGACCAAGGCACAACAAATGTAAGTGCCATTAATCATCTTGTGGCTAAAGCAAGAGAAGAAAAATTAAGGCAAGGTCAGGAACATAGACACGACGTTTTTGAAATAGATGGACTGAGCGTCATACCGTTGTTTGACCCTCCGCATTTAGTGAAGGGAATCCGGAACAACCTACTACAAAAAAAATTTGTCTATAAGATAGATGGAAAGGAGAAGGTAGCCAAGTGGGACCACATTATAAAGTTGTACGAGGAAAACATGGGCTTCATGGGATTAAGGTTGTTCCCAAACTAACTGAAAACCATGTAAATGCAGAAAAAATTCCAAAAATGAAAGTAAAGTACGCAACACAGGTTTTCAGCCGGACAGTAGCGACGACTATGGGATTTTTGGCTGGTTAGTACTTACTGTCTTACCTCTGTGGCGTGGCGGTAGTGAAAGTGACTGTTGCGCAGGGAGCGCAGGTTCGATTCCCACTCAGTGTAAATATTTGTATGCATGAATGCAATTAGATGCACTACTTGCATTGCTCAAGATATTTTCGTGCTTTAGGGAGTTAAGCCGTTGTTTGCCATACGAACATCTGCACCATCAGCAGTCATTATGGGTAGATGGAGCCCTAATAAGTTCGACTGTCAAAGGTCTAACTACAGAACTTCGATATCGTCATTTCATTGTGGAGGTCAGATGGCAGTCGCTCACTACATTACCATAAAAGATTTTTAAATGCTACTAGCTAAGCTTCTAACATCGTCATATCAAATCTGCAGTCCTAGCCAGTCAAACACCTTCCTCATTGTTTTAATTTTATTTTCTTTCTTTTTTCAGAAAAGAGTATTCTGCCAAAAGAGTGCCAGGACACTGCTGAATTACTATTATTTTTTGATGAGCTATTCGACTCTATAAATGGAAGCCAGGACAATTTCCTGAAGAGAAAGGGAAGCCGCTGTTGGGAGCAGTTAGAAGGGAATCGGTGCATAATGCTTGTTGGATATAAGCCAAAAAAATCTTAGTGTCTATGAAGTTCGTAAGCCAAACGGGTCAAATAGGTTCTGTGCCAAGTATTAAAAACTGGCTGCGCACTATCGAAAATTTGCAATATTTGCT
Organism: Cybosia mesomella; assembly: GCA_946251805.1. Lineage (NCBI taxonomy): Eukaryota > Metazoa > Arthropoda > Insecta > Lepidoptera > Erebidae > Cybosia > Cybosia mesomella. Next base: position 16,699,816 of record OX276390.1, on the reverse strand, counting down.
GTCTGTATTATCACAAAAATACCAGGTGACCTCAGTGTGGCTTCGCCATTTTAACCAGGACCCTCTAGAGAATTTTTTCGGGTGCATACGGAGCCATGGAGGGCGAAATATATCGCCTACTTGCGCCCAATTTGAAGCTGCTTTTGCCTCGGTACTTGTAAGTAGCTTAGGCAGCAACTCGCCAGGTTCCAATTGCGAAGAGGATTCGTGTAAAGCTTTAAAGTCTCTAAAAAACATATTTTTTAATAAGCACCAGGTCAATAGTATTTCTGTGGAAGTTAATTATGAGCATACGATTGAAATGTTTGTAGATTTTAATGAAAAAATGAAAAACATAAAGATAAGGGCACAAATAGAATATGTAACGGGGTATATATTAAAACAAATAAAAAGTAAAATCTTCAAGACTTGCAGAGTATGTAATGACAGCTTTTATTGTGAAGACAATAGTGTGTCGTCATTCATTAAAATAAGAGAACGTATCTCTGGCAAAACGTGTCTTGCATACCCGAATTTAAATTTAATTAAATGTTTCTCTAATATGCAAGACACGATAATAAATATTTTAAATGATGACTAGAGAGAAAAATATAAAAAATTATGTGAAAACAATTTTATGTATTGTTATAGACTATAGTTTTATACAATGTGGAGAACATAAAAAGGAGATAGTCAATTTCATTGAAGACTTACTAAGTCGGTTCTTTATATGTAATTTTTGCAGAGACACGAATAAATTATTAACTGGTAAAAGAACTGATTTCGACAGTGCTAACGAAATTCAAAAAATGGCTTTTACTTATCATGCAAAAAGAAAAAAATAAAAAATATGAAATACATAACATATACTTTCTTTTATTTTTTGTGGTACCAGTAATCCTAATTTTTATAACCATGTGAAAATTGAGAATTTTTATATATATAGGAATACCAGTATATTCCTATCAGTATAAAAATTCTCAGTTATTCATAAAAATATCATTTAAATGGGACCCTCCAGGTAGTGTACGACTATAATATATAGTTATGGTTATATACATAAGGTTTAGTAGTAACAGCACACGGCGATAGAGGTCGGTACTACCAGAAATTAACTGACGTCTCTATCCTCATATATATATAAAGTACTCTGTGCTTAAGTTTCTAGCAACCAAATGTTGTCTATGAATAACGCAATGTGCAGCAAGTACATCTGGAATTTTATTTTTTAAGTACGCTATGAAGCCTTTATGGCACCCTGTCATAGCCGGAGCGCCATCCGTAGCAACTGATATAATATTTTTCAAGGGAATCTCTTTCTCATCACAAAACTTTTCCAATGTATTGAAAATATGGTTTCGCCTTTGTTCTTCACCTCACCTAACCAAACCTCACGTAAGACAGCAACAATGCTTCATTAGTAGGTAAAGTGACTCATCGAGCTGAATTGAGAATTGACTAGTCTTCAGATGATTGCACAATGATCCTTCAATGTTTTCAGCCATTTCATCAATTCGTCTTTGCACAGAATTATTATTCAAAGGAATTTTTCGGATAACATCTGCGGTCGGTTTATGAAGCACAGTAGTTATTACTTCCTTTATTGCTGGCAAAATTAACTCTTCTCCGATGTTGTGTGGTTTGCCTTTTTGAGCAATTAACAAAGAGATATTGTACGAAGCTCGAAGTCCGTCGTCATCTTGCTTAGTAGCTGCCGTAAATAGTTTTGCTACACTTGGCTGAGTATTATGCTTCATCTCTAGGTCTTGAAAATATGCTACATTCTTGTCTCTCTTATCTGGATGCAATTTATTCAAATGATCTTAGAGTCTTGAAGGCTTCATTGCTTCATTCAAAAATGTTTTTAGACATAGAAGGCACTGAGGCGACGATGGGTTTGCGGGATTTTCAATGAATGCGAATTTAATATATTCCACAGAGTATTGCCGTCTCTTCTTTTTTACTTCCGACATTGTTTTGTTTTAAGAAATTATATGTAAGTAAGTGTTGAACTTAAGTACTGCTTATCTATTACGCGCGAAGCCGCAAATGAAAATAAAATAAATATTCCGTTGTTTATATAGGATTGCATAAGCAGCACGCACCGACAGGAATAAGACAAACATGCATTAACTCGTTTATCTCATTCGACACTCAATTGTACTCAACAAGTAAGAACAAGTATTCTATGAATCAGCCGATTGATACAGGAATGCACAAATCGGGTTATTTAACAAAAACTCCTTAAACCATTATTGCCCGCGGCCATCGACGCTCATTTGACGCTCAATTGTACTCAACAAGTAAGAACAAGTATTCTATGGATCAGCCGATTGATACAGGAATGCACAAATCGGGTTATTTATCAAAAACTTGCTAAAACATGATTGCTCGCGGTCTATTATCTACGAAGATTACCTATCTAGGAATACTAATAACTATTAAAATGCGAAAGTGTGTCTATTGCCTTTTTATTTGTTTGTTTGTGTCTACTTTCACTTCGAAACGGAGCGACCGATTGACATGATTTTTCTTCTATTTATTGAATAAAACAGGACAGATACATGAACTACGCGGAGAGAAATATCGAACCGAGTTTGAACAATCTCTTAATTATTATTAGTTGATGTTCACAAGTTGTAGCCGAGAGTCGAGAGCTCTGTCGGTGTCTAAGAGTCCTCCTAGCTCCCCCCCCCCCTAACGCCCCCATTTTTTTCTGGGTCTGGGTCTCTGCCAAAAGGGGGGCCCCTTTAGGCCTGCACCGCAGGTTTATAAGTGCCCGGTTAATGGCAATAGGCTCGCCACCTATAGGCTCGCCACCTATTACATTGGGACCTAAAAACATAAACTGGCGAAATGTGGGTGCTAGCACCTCTGCTTACCCCTTCGGGGATATAGGCGTGAGTTTATGTTTAGTTTATGTTTCAAATTATTTAGGTATATTCATTTGCAGAAAAGAAATCGCAGATAAGGTTAGGTTAGGTTATTATTATTTATTATAATAAATACTTACATTACATCATATTATTTAATTATAATAATTTTCATTCATCAGAAATGAATTCTTTTAATACAAAAAAAATAAATAAGGGAACGATTTGACGCATGCAAATTTATTTCGAACTGCGATAATATTTAATAAAAACGAAAACGTATTTGCACAACTGCAAGATTATGCAGAGTACATTAATGTGATGAGTATCAGATGATATAATTATAAAAGAGCTCTCCCCAAAACATCAAATTACATAATCTGCGATACGATTTGTACTAATGTCAGATTTGTCAGCCCTGGTAAAATATCGTACTAATATTATAAACACGAAGATACCTGAAGATTGGTTTATGGATAGCGTCGGGGGCGACGCCGTCGGCCCGGTGCTACGCAACGCCTCGTGCTCGTTGTGTCAAACAGTTTTCTGACGTTTTTGGATTCAGTTTTGTGATTTTTATAAAAATGTATATATATTTAGTGTAGTTTAGGTACCTAAGTGTAAGTATATTTAACATCCATTTTGTATATATATGTTGCAATTTAGTGATGCGGATGCGGAGGTAAGTCAACCTACTACATCGTTATTAAATTTAGTACGATGTCCCCACTGTTCCCAAGCCCGTTTTTTTAAGAGCGAGCGAGGTTTGAAAATACATGTCGGGAAAGTACACAAACCCCGACATGTATTTCCAAACCCCTCTTTGCCTGTTACTACTTCAGTTCCTGAAAATAATATTGAAATTCCTTTTTGGCAAAGATTGACTCATTTGAAAAATTCTGTTTCGATTTTAAAGAGAATTCCTCGTGGCGCAAGACCTGTAGTTGCAAAAAGTTTATCCAATTGTATAGGTCTTGTGGTACGAGAAAATTCTAAAACGGCTTGGGAACAACTACTCACCTTTCCTTACAAAATTTTACATATTAGGACAGACAAACGGAAAACTTCGAATTCTCTAACATCCCAAATCAAAAATAATTGCAATGTCTCGTTAGATAATTTAAACCCCACATTCTCAGTTTTTCGCAAAAGCAATATCTTTAATTTAGTGGAATCCAAATTAAGGGATGGTGATGTAAGTGGAGCATCGAGGTTACTTTTTAGTAACGATGTAGTGGCGCCTTGCTCCCCGGAAACCCTTGCTGGTCTGCGGAGTAAGCATCCAGCGCCGGCGGATAACCTTTCTTTTCCTGAGGCTCCTGACGCCAATTCTGATTGCCTGTGCGTAACAGCCAAGGACGTGTTGGCAGCCGTTATCTCCTTTCGAAATGGCTCTGCTGGTGGCCTCGACGCTTTGACACCACAACATCTAAAAGATCTTTTGGGTTCAAGCGCCGGGGAACCTGGCGAGGCTCTTCTAAAGGAGCTAACGGCGCTTATAAATTTAATGCTCTCCGGCAATGTGGACAATGGCATCATAGATATTTTGTATGGGGCTAATTTGTGTGCCCTACGCAAAGGAGATGGTGGCATTCGTCCCATTGCCGTGGGATGTACCTACCGACGTATGGCAGCCAAAATTTGCTGTCAATTTTATAAAGAGGAGTTGGCTATGAAATTCCAGCCAGTCCAAATCGGTTTTGGATCGAAGGGAGGTTGTGAGGCTGCCATACATGCTTTGTCAACCTACCTTGGCTCCGGGAAAAGCGAGGTTATCCTCAAGGTTGACGTGAAGAATGCTTTTAACTCCGTGAACAGGGACAACTTGTTGACACAAGCTAAATTACAAATCCCCAAAATTTATAACTTTCTTTGGCAATGTTACAGAAACCCATCCAAATTATTATATAAAGACAACCTTTTAGAATCTGCTGTTCGATGTCAACAAGGTGACCCCCTCGGGCCGGTAATCTTCAGTTTAGTTATTCAACCTATTATTCGGCAGTTAAATTCTAAATTCAATGTATGGTATCTAGACGATGGGACCTTAGGAGGAGATATAGATACTGTTTTACAAGATTTGGCCTTTATTAAAAATGAATTTAAATTAATAGGTTTAGAACTCAATGCAAATAAATGTGAACTTTTTTTAAATGATGATTTGGACAAAATTTCAACAATTTCAAAATTTAATTCATTAGCACCGAATATTAAAATTATTGATCCTTTTAGACGATTTTAGACGATGCCTATAACTCCTTTATAGAGGAGAAAATTCAAAATTTTTGTAATATTTCAGATCGCCTACTCAATATTAATATCCATTCTGCTTTTACTATTCTTCGGTATTGCCTTTTTGTTCCAAAATTCACCCATGCCCTCAGATCTTCCCATTTTTTCAAACATTTAACACTTTTAGAAAAAATGGACAAAATTATACAAAGCACCCTGACAAAAATCTTGAATGTGGCCTTGAATGACGGAGCTTCACTACAAGCGTCTCTACCGATTCGCTTGGGTGGGCTCGGTGTTCGCAAAATTTCGGATATAAGCTTACCAGCGTTCCTGTCCTCGGTCCACAGTACGGAAGAATTAACCAGGAAAATCCTTGCACCTAGACTGGTTAACTCTGAAGTATTGTGTAAAACTGATGCAGTAAATGCTTGGAAAATTGCTTGCCCGAACACCGATTTCCCAAAGAACCTTTTCTCTCAGCGACAGTGGGACGTGCCGCTTTGCAGCTTAGTAAGACAACATTTAATAAATACATGTTCTAATGCTGCGGAGCGTGCCCGTTCTTCTTCTTCTTCTTCTTTACGCGGGCTCATTTTCCGCATGTGGTCCCTTATAGTTGGGCCTTTTTGCGTGATGTGGTTAGTGTATCCACTGCCCTACTCCAACCATCCAAGCTCCTTCCAAAAAGCGGCCAGGCTGCCGGGTCTGCTGCAGGCCTCTCGCAGTGTGCTTGGTGTTCCCAGGTGTTGTGCCCGTTGTTCCGCGACCTCGCTGCAGTTCATAACAACATGGGCCGGTGTTTCGTCAGTCCTCATGCACGCCCGGCACAATGGACTGTCCGTTAGACCTATAACATACAAATGTTTGTTAAGATTACTGTGCCCTGTTATGGTCCCTACTACAAACCGTAGGTCCGCCCTATTTAAGCGCAGCAGTTTTTTAGAGAGTCGTCTGTCTAGAGATGGCATTGCCTCTCTCGATTGGCGACATTCCTTCGTCTTCGCCCACATTTCGGCGTGTAGTTTCCTTGTTCTGTGTCTCAACCAGCATCTTTGCTGGTTTGCCGATATTGGTATTACGGGTTCCACCCTGTAGGTCTCTATTTCGGCTCCCCTTCTGGCCAGTTCATCGGCCGCGTCGTTGCCTAGGGAACCGCTGTGTCCTTTGATCCATTGGAGTGTAATCTCGTTTGACTCACATATACCCTCCATTTTCTTGTGGCACTCCAGGACTAGTCCTGATTTTATTGTGTTGCTGCGTAGAGCGTGTAGTACTGCAGTGCTGTCCGTTAGGATACGAATGCCTTGATTCTCTATCTTTCTTGCAGACACCGCGTCTGCGGCCTGGATTATACCAACGCATTCCGCTTGGAAAATTGTGTTGTGCATGCCCAGTGCTGTTGATATATTAATATTTAAGTCAGCGGAATAGGTGCCCGCACCTGTCCCTGTTTTCGTTTTAGATCCGTCCGTGTATATCCTCACCTCCTTTGTGCCGGATGAATCTATTCTTTTTTCCTTAAGTTCTATTCTGTACCGTTTGTCAAAGACGAATTGTTTTGGTATAGTGTCGCAGGGGGCCATTAGGAGTGGTTGGTCGTTTTTGGCCTCTTCCACCGCATTGGTGTGCGGCACCCTCGTGTCGTGTGTCCATAGGGAGAGTTTATTCAATCTAATGGCTGTAATGGCTGCCTCTTGCTGTATGAATAGGTGGAGTGGTGGGAGGTCCAGCATCACTTCAAGGGCGGCTGTAGGCGTTGTGGACATGCAGCCTGTGGTGGCCAAGCATGCCATTCTTTGTAGACATTGTAGCTGGTTTTGTGCGGTAATCAACTTTGTTCTTTGCCACCATGCTATGCAACCGTATGTTATTGTTGGTCTGATTACCGTTTTATAAAGCCAGAGCATAATTCTAGGTTGTATGCCCCATCTCTTCCCCAGCATGCGTTTACATTGCCACATGGTAATACAGGCTTTGTTTGTCTTTTGTTCCATGTGTCTGTCCCATTTTAGTTTGCTGTCTAGTGTCAGTCCTAGATACTTGACCTCAGTTGCGAACTGTAGTGTTGTGCCAAATAATTTTGGTGGTCTCAGGTTTATTAGTTTCCTTTTGTTCGTGAACAGTACCATTTCGGTTTTCTTAGGGTTCACAGACAGTTGGTGTTCTGTGCACCACCCTTCCACTATTTTTAGGGCGTTTTGCATTAGAAGGCATAGGGTGTTCTCAAACTTCCCACTAACTAGAATGGTTATGTCGTCCGCATACCCTATCGTTGGGAAGTATCTGTTGTTCAGCCGTCTTATCAGGTCATCCACCACCACGTTCCAAAGGAGAGGTGACATCACCCCTCCTTGTGGACAGCCTTTGGCTACTCTTGCACGTGTCGTAGTGTTCACTGTGAATCGTATGGCCCTTTGTTTGAGCATGTTGTGTATCCATTCGCATAGCGTTGTTTCCACCCCATATTTGGTCAAAGCATTGCTTATGCTCCTGAAGCTCGTCTTGTCAAAAGCGCCTTCTATGTCGATGAACACCCCTAGGGTCTGTTCCTTCGTGGATAAGGATCTTTCGATTACGGTGACTACGCTGTGTAGTGCGGAATCTGTAGACTTACCCGTACTATAGGCATGTTGATTCCGATGTAATGGTTTGCTTCGCAAGTGGGTGTCTCTTATATGTCTATCGCACATCCTCTCCAGCGTTTTCTGCATGAAGGATGTCAGACTGATGGGTCTGTACGCTTTTGGATCTGTGTAGTCTGTTCTCCCCGGTTTCGGCAGGAAGATCACTTTTACCTCTCTCCATTGTTTGGGCATGTATCTGTGTGCTATACATGCGGTAAATACTTCCGTTAGTTGGGAGTTTATTAGCTTCCCCCCCCATTGTAACAGTGCGGGGAATATTCCATCTAGGCCAGCTGCTTTATAGGGTAAGAAACTGGCTATGGCCCATCTAGTCTTATCATTTGATATGATTTTGTGGGCTGTGTTCCAGTCTTGTTCTGTTGTGGTCTCTTCTGTGTGGTCTTCCCAGGCGGTGTCGTCCGTCAGGGTGCACTCTGGAAAGTGTGCTTCCAGTAGTACTTCACAGGTTTCTTTATCTGTGTTGGTATAGGTGTTGTCACTCCTTTTCAGTGATCCTATTGTTCTAGTTACGCTGTTCGTTATAATTTTCCGCACTCTGTTTGCTGCACTACAGGTTTCCATGCTTGAGCAGAATCTTTGCCAGGACTCGCTCTTGCGGAATCTTATTCGTTTTTTGTATATTTTCTGGGCTTGCTTGTATTCTGCCCAGTCTAGTTCGCACCTAGTGTTCATGGCCCTGTTGAAGAGTTTCCTCATCCTATGTTTCAGCCTGTCTAGCTCCGGGCCCCACCAGGACCCCTTGCGGTCACGGTTCGGGTGAGGCGTGATAGGCTCGCATGCCTTCTCGTAGCTTGTGATTATGCTTTTTGTTAGTAGGTCCACATTGTCGTCAATGTTTGCCCTGTGTCTACGCATATCTTTTGTAGTTACGTTAGACAAAAGTACTTCCAGCTCGGTCGTGTATTTGTCTATGTTGGTTTTCCTTGGGTTTCTGTACGGAATTATCTGTTTCGCAGTTGCTGTTATATTGTAGCATATTCGCCTGTGGTCAGCGAAGGATGGTTCATCGGAGACTCGCCAGTCGGTGATCATCTCCATTGCCCCCGTCGTTGCTAGAGTTATGTCTATTAAGGTTTGACTACGTGAGGTCACAAAGGTTGGCTGCGTTCCCCTGTTTAGAATATTTAGATTAGTGGTAAAAAGATATGATGCAAGATCCTTACCTCTATTGTTACATGATTCGCTGCCCCATAGGGTGTGGTGTGCGTTTACATCTGCTGACACGATGAGTTCTAAGGCAGCTGTCTCGCAGTGTTGTACCAGGTCGGCCAGCTCTTTCGGAGGAATGGATTCCTCGCCCGGGAAATACGCCGAGGCTAGTACTGTGGTTACGGTCGTCTCAGAGTTCCTGGTGGTTTGTGGATCTAGTCTTATAGCTGTCAGGTCTCTTGTGCTAAACTGATCGAGTAAAGTAGCATTTAAATTACATGGTAAGTATATGCATGTGCGAGGGTTACGGACAGTGTTATTGAAAAATATATTACCTCCGATGTTGTTGAGACCACATATAGTGTGTCCCCTAATCCACGGCTCCTGGATTAGGGCGATGGTCTCCTGGTTAACCTCCAACACTCTTCGGAGGGTAGCCGTTGCGATTTGTTTGTGCTGGAGGTTAGTTTGTATAGCCCTATAGGCTATCGGACTTTGGTGAGAGAAGATGCTGTATGCTACTCACCAAGTCCTCGTCCGAGCTAACTATCTCTGGGTCAGGGTCCCTCATGTGGTAGCCCTGGTCCATATTGGAGCTCGGTGTTATTGTCGAGGCGGTTACAGTGGGGTCTGCCTCGGTTTCCCCCGTGTCCATACCACCTCCTGGAGTAGCTACCTGGTCAATGTGCGTTCGCTCCTCCGTTGGTGGCCGTGGATTTTCTTTTTCCAGGACGAGGAGGTAGCATTGCCCCGTCCCGTAATGCAGTGCCCGACCTTTCTCCTTGAGCTGGTCAAGTTGCGGCTTTGGGACCCCCAGCGTTAGAAACGTGCCCCTAGCCTGACGATCCAGATCATATAGGATCCAGTCCTCAGTGCTAAGGCCACGATTCTGCGCCATGAGTCTGGCCTGGACCAGTCGGACGTCGGTCGGGAACTCGTTTTCGAGAAGAATCCCGCATTTCGTCCTTGTTACCAGGTCGCATGCCCTCACTGCTTCCAGTGTGGTGCCTGGTAAAGGGGATTCTAGTAATCCCGCTGCTTCCCTTAGCCACGCCACGGATTCCTTGTCCTCGCACCAGAGTTTGAGGACTCCGTCCCCGTAGAGTGGCCTGCCTTTGAAGGCAGGGAGGAAGGGGATCACTGTCTTCTGGTCGAGAGCCTGTACCAGTATGTTGTCCATACGGGTAAGGATTTGCCTCTCGACCAGTCTGGCCTGATCCGGGGTTAAAAACCCCGCAGGTGTCAGTCGGATCGCCATACGCAGCTCCGCTTTGGTTGCATCTGCGTACGACGTTCCTGGTCCGCTAACTTGCGAGGTTACGACCTTGACGCGCTTGGTGTCACCTCTCGGGGATATGGTGTCGTCCAGACGATTTCGTTTCGTCTTTCTGGACCTCCCCTGCGGCCTTGTGGAATGGCCCGCGTCTAGTCCCCTCTTGTTAGGTAGGGCTGGGCCTGCGGGACCCCCACCCCTGCCGTCCCCGCCCCCAGGCGCCTCATGTGTCCTGGGGGCGGTGGCGCCAGCGGCATGTACCGCACGCTCTGCCCTGGTTATTTTGCCTTCCCTCTTGGCTGCCTCCGCCGGTTGACGTCTTTCCTCAGCTTTCGCCTTGGATGTCAGTCCGCCGGGTTCGGTTTGCCGCGAGGTACCAGCTTTGGGCTCAGCTTCCGTCGTGGCGGCGACAGCTCCCCCCCCCTTGGCTACGCTTTCCGCACTCACGGGTATTGGTCCCACCCCCGTGTTGGGAGCCAGGACCTCACCGCTTGTCACGTCCAGTTTCGCCTTGGGTGGGGGGGCAGCACCGTCACTCCTTGCGCTGGCCCGTTTTTCTTTTTGGCGAAGTTTTCGAGCCTGCCTCTTCCGCTCGATCTTCGCCCTCTTACGCTCTTCAGGAGTGAGGCTGCTCGCTTCCTGTAGAGCGCTGTTAATTTGGTGTCTCTTGCGAGTCACCAGCTGCCAGGAGGTTGTAAGCAACCTACCGGGTGCCGGTGTCGCGGGTGTCAGGCCACTAGGTACTAGTGGGATTGTGTTGTTGCTTGATCCTGACCCGTGTGCTGTCTGTGTGTTAGTGTGTGTGGTGTGTGGTGAGTGTGGGTTTGGTGTGTGTTGTGTTTGTAGTGTCTGTTTGTCCCTATGTTCCATGTTTTGTTTGGATATGTGTACTCAACCCCAGCGGCGCCCCACCCTCCAGGGAGCCCGCAACGGTGGGGACGTCCTCGGTGATAGACAAAAGGCCGAGGAACGCCAGGGCCTACCGCCAGGGTGTAGGGCTCCGACTGGCTCCTGTCCGGATGTACTGTCCGGGGACCTACAGGTGCCAGCTGCTACGCAAGCAGGGAGCAAGACGCGACGGTGAGGCGCAAAGAGAGGCGGGTGCCATCCCCGGTTCGGGGAAACCAGGTCGCTTTCCCGTCCTCCGTGCACCGCCCTCTGCTTACCCGTCTGCCCAGAACCCTCGCCCGCTATCAGCCTATGACGGCCGATGCGTTTTCCGTATTACCCGAAGCTGGCTAGGCCGCGGGCACCGTTTGTGGTACAACACCGGGCCAAAGAGGGCGTGTTGCCTCCTGCGACCATCTGACCCGGGTGCATTTGGCTCAACCCCCCAGGACTCCTTAGTAATACCTACGGCGTTCGACTACGCACGGAATTTTAGAGGCCGTGCCCCCGCTGCGCGGATGGCGCAGCGGGGGCACGGCCTCGCGTAGGAGTCGGCTGTTGGGCTTGTCGTGTTGTGTGTGGTCCTACACTTGATTGTTGTGGGCTGCTGGTCAGCTTATGTGTTTAGTAGTGATCTGTGTGATTCTAGTGTTTATTGGTTAGTATTTATGTTGTTGTGTAACTGCACCCTTCAGCCACCACACCGCCAGGTTGACTCACTTCCTGGTGGTAATCCGAAGATGAAAGTTCCGGACCCCCGATCTCCCGTCTGTTTGGTGCAGGGCTCACCAGCGTGCAGGTGGGAGTGGAGTTGATGGGGCTAGGCTATGTGACATTTGGCTGAATGTCATGTATTGCGCATCACCCATCCTTGAGCCCCGGAGCGTGCCCGTTTGCTGGCGGTAGGAGTGTGGGAGTCGGGTCTTTGGTTACAAGCTCTTCCGTCATCTAACGTAGGAACTATGTTAGATGACACTACCTTCCGCATTGCAACATGCCTTCGTTTAGGTGCCCCGTGTGTTTCTCCGCATCGATGTCGCTGTGGAGAAGCCGTCGACAGGTTCGGACACCATGGCTTATCGTGCTGCAGGAGCGCTGGGCGAATACCACGGCACGCCAGCCTCAATGACATAATCCGACGTGCTCTTGTCTCTGCCGGTGTGCCAGCTGTACTTGAACCAAATGGTTTGGCACGCGACGATGGCAAGAGACCGGATGGTATGGCATTAATGCCATGGAAAATGGGTAGGACTCTGGTTTGGGACGCAACATGCGTCGACACCATTGCTCCTACCCATATAGCCAGCACGGCTGGCTGTACCGGTGCTACTGCTGCTTCTGCGGAGACTCTAAAACGGCGCAAATACTCAAACTTAATTGGAGATTATGAATTTGTGCCGTTTGGAGTCGAAACGTTAGGGACATGGGGTCCGAGTGCTCGCAGTCTCTTCAGGGAGATTGCAACACGCATGATCGACGCTTCTCGTGACCAGAAGGCTGGCTTCTTTTTAGCACAGAGAATAAGTATTGCCATACAACGTGGCAATGCTGCCAGTCTTCTGGGCACGTTACCACAGGAGGCATGCGATGCGGAGGAATTCCACGATGCATTTTAGGTTTAAGTTTCTTTTAATTATTTATTTTATTTTAGTTTTATTTAGTTTAGATAGATATAAAATTTGTAACCACATTTGTAAATTTACTAATAAACCACTCGTGAGATTTTTATTTATTATTAGGTTACGTTTTATTTGTTTGTTGCAATAACTATTGCATTTTATGAAATTCTAATGATAGTGCAGTTAGTTTCGAGTAGTATGCAGTTTTTCCACTGCGCAAAAAGTACGAAATCGAAGTATTTCAAGTGATATAGACGGTGTAGCATGTAGTATCTTTATTTATTTTTACTTGTAAACTAAGAGGGTGCTGTTTTAATAATAAATAATTTTGGAAAGTGCTATTTAAGATACGTCGATTGGTTTTTTTTTTATATCTCAAATTTACAGGTTGGGGTGGGGGGGTCGAAATTAGTGTTTGACAGTCAAATTGAATACCACTTGTCACAAGTGATAATAAATTTGGCTGTCAATGGAGATACACAATAGCCCTGCAGGCTAGGGATGCCTTTTTTTTACATGTGGAAGCCCCCACGGGATTTACCCTATCGATGCCAACGATGGAATGGGCGGGCCAGAATTGACCGACTAACACTAAAATCCACACGGTGTCCTCGCCCAATGTCGGATTGGACTTTGGCCGCCATCGCGTTTGATCCGCAATTACGGTAGCTTTCAAAGAATAACTAATAAATATATTCTATTCTAATATATTAGTAAAGAAAGTGTTTCACTATAATTTAATATTAAACTGGTAAAATGATTGGGTATGAACTTATTCCTCCCCGTCACATTTCTAAGGTCCAATATACTTTAATGCAAACTCCAAGGATAAATAAGGAAAAAGGGACGTATTGATTTCACTTCTGCGATCGATATTCTTAGTTTAATGTGAATAAGAATAATATATTATATTGAGAATACGTCTTATTCCAATTTTATGTCATTTTCATATCGCTGTATTTTCAATTAATTGGTAAATTGTAAAAGAAGATAGATCTAGGTATATTCTATTGCAGTTTCAAATAAAGCACAATTTATAAATAAGATTTATATGTTATGAAATATGACCGTATAGATTTGTACCATCTGCATTTATAATAAAATCATTTTATAGTATAATAGAAATCGCAATAGCAAATGATACAAAATATTTAGACTTAAAAAAGTCAAAATATTTATTGATTAACTCAGTAATAGCCACGGTGCTAGATCGCGTTGTTGCATTTCTTCTCGTTTCGAATCGTTTGGATAAATATTATCATAGTAATAAAAATTCCTTGAACTGTAATTGGTTTGTATAATAATATATAAGTGTAGTTGATAAGTTTATAAACATTACAACAGTCAAGCCTGTAAAAAGTATGACGTTCAATAAAAGAGACTTCAGGAAGTAAAAAAGAAACTTGTCTATGTACGATATTGTGGATAAAGCGAGAAAATCTAAAAAGTATAAAAGTATATTCATTCATCCTCATTATAACATCTTGCCGAATTAAAAATAAATAGTTAAAAATACGCTACATAGTCTTTAAATCATTTTTTTCCTTTGTCAACACTACTGATATATATTATTTTTTTCGTTGTCAACATTGCTGATCAGCAATGTTGACAACGGAAAAAATTGTTGTAACGACTAGCGTATTTTTAACAAGACTATTATTTATTTTGAATCTGTAATTTTTTATTCAATACTAACTTGAGCTACATTTTTAATGATAAAAAACCTTTTAATAATGATCATTAACTTTCAACGAATTAACTCATTAATAGGGATGTGGACTATTTTTGGGAAAGTGTTTAAAGCCATGCATAAGTACCAAATATAGCCCAAACTATTTATTATTATTTTTTTAATACAACTAATACCTTTAAAATAAGTTATTTAAAATTCCATTTCAAATTTCGCGCCAAAACGTGGATACCTGTCAAACGGCCGCTGTGACGTCACTTGTTCCTACACATTGTCGAAGTTGTATGTAATAGAAAGTTATTTCGTAGTTTTGTGTTAATAAGATGGATTCTACGTTTTATAAATGTTGTGCGGTGCCGCAGTGTGAAAGTGCTACTATTAAAACACCTGAAAAACTATTTATTCACGTTCCACGTACAAAAACGATGCGGAAAATGTGGCTTCAACTAGCCCGTCGGGATCCGGCACTTGTATCTACACAAAGTAAAATGATTTCTGTGAGGATCATTTTGATGTATGTAAGTTTGATAATATTTGTTAGATTTCCTTGTATTAAAAGAATTTTTAATACATTTTTTTTTCTGCCTCGAGGAACTAAAAAGAAATGAAACAATTTGTTAAAAAGATAAAACATAACCTCTAAATCATATTATTTTATTTTATTATATTCAATTTAAATTTTCGAGTTTATAAATACCTACGATTACTATTATAATGTATCCTGAGTATATTACTTACAGGGAGGTCTTCACATTTCTAAATTCACCAGAGCAGAAGTTACTATTTGTTGCCAAGAAAATAGCCACCGTAAAGCAATCAATTCTTGGCAAAATTGAACTATCTGCCTTAATATATCCACTTTCCATTCTGGGAAAACCTTTAAAAATTGATTCAAAAAGATAATTGAGCAAATTTCGAAGAAATTTCATCAGGGAATCACAGTAATAATATTATCCAAATATCAACAAACACCATAGTACTTGACAGCGAAAATTCTTGTTTGGCAACAAGTGACGTCACGCATTTTGATTGGTGTTCATTGTCACGTGACTTGAGGGTGAAATATTTAATTACATTTTATTAAAATAAAAAATTAATCCCTTGTTTATTGAAGAAAATATTGTGTTTTTTATTATTTCTATTATAGAAACTACCTTTTCGTGGTAAAATTGTATACTTATTTGAGTACAGTCCACATCCCTATTCCGGCTTGTTTTCGCTGTACCCGTACATAGATGTCGTGTTCGTGAATACAACTTTTTTTCTCGTTTTACCAAATTATAATATTATAACTTATAGCAGTTTACAATAACAGTTATTTTACCATAACGTAACAGGATAACCTACTATTGAAAAGTAGCAGATAATGCCACCACTACTTGTCAAACATGTCAGTTTTGACAAGCTGGTTGTAAATATAGCATGTAAATAATAAATATACTTTATTGAGATGTTAAATCATAGTTGCTTTATGACATATTTTGTGAAAAGTTCCGATCTATAAGTTCAATTTACAATTAATATACAAGTCAGACTAATTGTACCAAAACTATTGTAAGTTATGGCTGATAACAAAAATAATGAAAAACCTGGAGACGGTATTCGATCTATGAGATCTTCCACAGCATTCAAAGTTGTAAATTTTGAATTATATGCTAAACCTGTAAGTATTTAAAACGATAATGATGTCATAGCCGTAATAAATTATCTTGTTTTAATATAACCTATCCAAGCAATCTATTATGAAATAGGTACTAAAAAGAAATGATTAGGTAAAGTTGCTAGTGACAAAACCCTAAAAATGGTATACTCTGTCACCTCTGCCAAAAAAGATACTATGATCAAGGTGGAAAGAGCACTATGTGCACTTCTTAAAGTAACCTATGGCGGACCCTTTAGGTTCCCCAATGTAAAATATAAAATAACATCAAATAAATCGCGTTAGAATCCGTTAAAAATAGTTTTATTTCAATGTGTGACATCTTTTGTTACACAAAATAAATATGGTATGATTTACTATTTCTTTTACACATGTAAGAATTGCTAGCTATTTTCTCTTTTATTCAAGCAAGAGTTGTGTGAAA
This sequence comes from Cybosia mesomella, assembly GCA_946251805.1. Classification (NCBI taxonomy): domain Eukaryota; kingdom Metazoa; phylum Arthropoda; class Insecta; order Lepidoptera; family Erebidae; genus Cybosia; species Cybosia mesomella. Next base: position 16,683,381 of record OX276390.1, on the reverse strand, counting down.
GAGATAGCAACCATTGTTTTCTAATATAAGATGTGCGGGAGTGCATTCCGAGTAATATTCTGTTGAGTGTGAATGTGAGAAACAGTTTTGTGAAATCTCAGTTTTGACCCCAGCAGGAATTTTATTGAATTGTAACTGCTTTATCTGATAACACTTGCATTTTTGCCCAGTAGACGGCACGTCGCGACAGCAAACAGGAGTTAATTTGTTGTATAATTTTGAAAAAAATTATAACAGCTTTATTATGGTTCTTTGCTAAATTTAAGAAGGAAAGTTTCTTATAACATATATTGCTTTGATTAGTTACTGTGTTTTTAAGTTTTACTTTTTATTAACATCATCATCTTCCCAACCTTCTCCCAAATACATTGTCAACTTAAATATCAGTATTTTATGTGAAGTGACTGCCATCAGACCTTTATAACCCAGTATAAAACGAGTATGATTTCTAGTTAGACCAGCTGTTGTGAGACTTTTCGTACTAACTATCCTAATCCGTGGATGGGTTACCATCCACGGATTAGGATAGTCAGTCAATCAGTGAGGATCAAATCAATTAGGAGAGTCAGTCAATGAGGCAAGCGTTGCTTAACCTTTGAGACCCTTTTTATTACAATATAATCAGGTAAATAGCAGAAGAACAAAACAACGCTTTTTATTTTACACTTTTGGTACGGAACTATAAAACATTATGAGATTCTTCAATATAATAATATAGTTCAAACATATTCAAAGCGCAATAAGTAATTTGCAGTAACTTAAGATCTCTGCTCATAATACTATTAGATTGTCTAGTGGAACGAGAGAGACAAGATCCCACGACACAGGGACTCCTAGTGTGAGATCTATGGAGCCATTTTATAATGTTTTGAGACAATAAATATACACTTCTCATCAGTAAAATCGAAACACTTTAGTTTTTATGATATCTGTCCTAATTTAACACATAAGAGCTTTCATTCCATAAAAAAAATCACATGATTATACAGCTGGCAGTTTGGCCATTAGGGTTGAAGCGAAAATTCAAAATTCAAAATTAGAATTTCATTTGTTTATCCTAAAAAACAAATGAATCATTGTTTTGAGACAAAATGTGTTTTTAGAGTTGGAGTACATCTCACCTTTGATACTAAAAATTAGCATTTATCTTGAAACTTTTTCTTCTTTATTTGTTTACTGTGACTTTGGGACGTCTGAAAAAAAGTTTTACTTCGGGCCACCAACCAGGTGGACACCGAAGTCTTAAAATCACGCAAACAAATCAAAATCTCATCCACTTTTTATCACTTTTCTCGACGTTTCACATGATTCTAAGTCTAATTAAGCAAAAAAAATTTTTGTGTCGGTCTGTCTGTTGGTCTGGATGTCCGGATGTCTGTTTACGCAATAACTCAAGAACCACTTATCCGATTTAAAAAATTCTTTCGCCAATCATCTTGTTTGGTTAATGGGAAGAACTGATTAGATTTTGGGGTTTGTACGTTCAAGGTTTCGGGTACCTACCATACAAATTGTCCCTAAAAAAACATTTTTTTTTGTGTTTTTGACGTCGAAGACGTTTGATTTGATTTCATTTTCTTCATATTTATTGCTCAATATATAAAGACGCGTCGAATAATATGCATAAAGCCTAAAGTCTGTAATTTTGAATAAAAATACTGCAACAAAAATATCTAAGTTTGGCCCGAAGTTTGACAATCACTGTGTGATTTCCGCCCCACTAGATTTTTTTCTAAAACATATGGATACTTCGCCCGCAGCAGCAGTCCAAGTGGTGGCATTGCTGGATACTGGACTTAGTCAGGGTGTTGTGGCTGAAAGATTGCATCTAAGTCTGTCCTCTGTTCATAGAGTCTACAAACGCTATAGGGAGACAGGTTTGTTCACCCGCCGTTCAGGATCTGGCAGAAATCGGGTCACTTCTGAGCGAGATGATAGATTTATTGTAACAACTTCCTTACGAAATCGACGCCTTAACACTTTCCAACTGCAGCAGCAGCTTCATGTTGTACGTAGAGTGGCTGTAAGTGACTCAACCATTAGAAGAAGGTTGAAGGAACGTGGACTGGTACCGCACAAGTCAGCAAATGGGCCGAAATTAACTACAGACCATACACAGAGCGCGCCTTAACTTTGCACGTGAGCACCTAAATTGGTCATACCTCCAGTGGAGCAAAGTTCTCTTTTCTGATGAGTGTAAAATTATGCTGTATGGTAAGGAACAAGGTATATAGAAGAGATGGAAAACGCTTTGCACAATGCTGCATTGAAGAAAAGGTCGGCTTCGGTAGAAAACATAAACTTGCAAGGTGTTTCGATTTTTCTGATGAGAAGTGTATTATTATTATTCATCAAGTTATATCATGCCTCACCCTAAAGTAAAGGAGAGGCGATGAGATAACTCTAGCGAGGCAAGCAGCAGTCGGCCAGGCCATTAGGCCGATTGGCAGAGGAACCGCCGGACTATTCGGGCATTGTCAAGCAAGACCGCTCTCTGCATCGTGGCCGCCACTGACTTCCTACTAATCCCGATCCTCCCTAGATGGACTGAGAGGCTCCTTAGGATCGAACCATTGGCTAAAATAACAACAGGGACTATTTCTGTGGATCGCACCCCACACATGTCGGTAACCTCGTGCGCCAGGTCCAGATATTTGGTTTTCTTATTTGCTTCGGCGCGGACGAGGTTCTCGTCATAGGGAATAGTGATGTCCACGAGAAATACCCGTGACTCAACCGGGTCCATCAGCACGATATCAGGCTTATTTGCTAGAATTGTCCTATCCGTGATGATGGACCGGTCCCAGTAGAGCTTGGCGCGGTCATTTTCGAGTACGACTTCCGGCACGTACTTGTAGTAAGCAGCCTCTGCGTAATGAGGCCGTATTTAAGTTCTTGGTGTAGTATTCTGGCTGCTTGGTTGTGGCTGTGCAGATACTCAGTGTTAGAACATCCAACTACAGCTACATGGAACAACCGGAGGTCACATGTCTGAGTGACTCGCCAGGACGGTGCCGTTTATGCCACATAAACGACACACGTCATTGGTTCCATCCCTCAGTATGTACCTCCTGTAGTTGATCGTCTTGATAGGCTGATCTTATATCGCACAGACAAAACCTTCGGTTTCCCCAAAGAGGTCACCAAAGCGCAGGCAGTGCACGGAGGCTCATGTAAAGCCTTAAAGAAGCGTCCGTGCAGCTCTTTGCCCTTCCATACGACCTCACGCTCAGAGGTCCTAAGTACTGCTGGTGCACGCCACTCTGTGCTAACCAGGGCTAGCAGGGTCAGACCTTTATCGCATTCAATGACCTCTCTATGCATCTCACTGTCCGTCTTCGAGAGGAAATATTCCCTGAGATTGCATACCTCGCGATTGTGCATAGGCTTGGCACTGTGAAGGCCCCGGCCTTCGCATTTTCGAGGGATGTGCAGTCTCATAACCGGAGACTTCGGGTGGAGCATCCTATGGAAGGTCATAGTTGCGCGGACTATTTTATCCAGGGCGTCCAGTTCGGACTGAGACCACCTGACCACGCTGAAAGTGTACAACAGGACGGGCATCACCCACCCGTTAAACGCCCGTGTCTTGTTCACGCCCAATAAAAGGCTGTTACACGCTTTTACCAGACGTTTCCAAAACATGTCGCACGCGGCCTGTTTGATGTCAGCCGCGTCTACACCCACATTCTGCGACATGCCCAGGTATAAACAACAAATATAAACATACCGGTTTCACCCTCGGAGAGTGAACGAAGGCTCACCCCACGGGACACAGGTATACGATCCGATAAGACAATTCTCCCACGCTCCACATGAAGAACCGCACACTTCTCCACTCCAACCTCCATGCCGATGCAGTCGCAGAAATCACAAGTGATATCTAGCAACCACATCAGAGCTGAAGCGTTTGGAGCCAACAACTTGAGGTCGTCTATGTAGAACAGGTGAGACACCTTAGGGCCCCGTCTCCGTAGCTGAAAGCCCGTTCCTGACTCATCCAGCAATGTGCTTAGAGCATTCAAGGACAGACAAAACCACAGTGTACATGTACACAGGGTACTGTACACAGACAGTCACCCTGAAAGAAACCTCGCTTCACCTTTATCCAGTCTTCCGCATCCGACAGTCGCACCCCAGAAAGACTAAGCATTGTGCTCCATTGCTCCTTACAGGCACCGAGGTAGTCTCGAAGTGTATTAGCAATTTTACACAGCTCGAGGACCCTCTTCAGCCATGTATGGGGGACCGAGTCAAAGGCTTTCTTGTAGTCTATTCCAGCAGCGGAGAAATTACGTTGGTTGCGTTTGACTTGCTGGCTAACTACCGCGTTGATTAGGAGGAGTTCCTTGGTTCCACGACTACCACGACGACATCCGCTCTGGGCATTAGCGACGATGCAACAGCTGTTTAGATGGCTCGCTATCTTTGCCTTCAGAATAGATGTCAATGCCTTGTAGGTGGTAGGAAGGCACGTTGTCGGTCGGTATTGCGATGGGTCCGTGGTACGCTCCGACTTAGGAACCAAATAAGTGACCCCAGTAGTGTGGAAATTTGGGAGCTCTTTCATGGCTAGAGCCTCCTGGAACTGTCTTGCGATGGTGTCATGGGAAGCCCGATAACTCTTCAGCCAGTAATGCAGCGGTCCATCACTCCCTGGAGATTTCCAGTGCGGAGCTTTGGCAACTGCTACGTTATCGTCCTGGCTGATAGTTATCGGGCTCATGGGCAGTATATACGCACATGTCTCATTGATGAGCTGCATCCAGGATCCCTCCGCATGCTCCACAGGTCGTGACCATAGTTACGCCAAAAATGCCACCAGCTCCTGTTTTTCAGTACGCTTAGTAGCGGCGTTGACCCTAGGCTGCTCGAACGACCTGTAGAACTTCCTCTGATCACTCAGTTGGTGAACATTTGGTATTGTGGGACCTAAGCCACACCTTGCAAATGCTTTTCTGACAAACCGCAGGAATCGAGGCCTTATATGACCCGCCCTGAAACTAATCAGTTTGCCAATGAGGACCCTAGTCTCAGCGATACGATTCTCAATTGTGCGCTTCCAGACAGGCTCAGCGTCTCTCACACGCCGGGCATCAGCAGTGCTAAGCTACAGACAAATCGGCAGGTGGCAACCTGCTGATTTGGCTGTAGCTTAGCGCCGATAAACCGGCATACTGCCATTGCGGCCCCAAACATAATTAAATTCGTATCGCCGAGACTGCTGCTGTTCTCCAGATATGGAAGCAGCATCGAGTTAACGGCCTCATCGACATCCCGATTTTGGTGGCTCAGAGCTATTCTGGGAATGCGAGTCCTACCTTCAAGAGGCATCTCACGCACTTCCAGGATCGGCTCCTCAAGAATCCTCCCAATCTGCTCTAAATCCTGGGAAACGTTCCCTTCCCTGCTCCGTCAGCAGCCAAAGGTTGACTTGCGGTGTCCATCCCAGTATCAACATCGTTCTGAATAGATGTGATAGACACCCGTCCATGAGCTGGTGCAAGTGAAGGGGCTGGAACAGCCTCAAGTCTTAGTTGTTCGAGTTCGTCTGCACTAAAGATGTTAGAGCGCAGCAGAAATCGAACTCGATCAGCCAGGTTTTGGTCCGTGATGTTGGTTAATGACGGGTCCAATGCTTGGAAGTTACGAAGCAGTCTTGCTCGCCGTCCTACACCGCCAGTTTCTCCTTCAATCGCCCCAAAGTGGGCGCGCAAGATGTTGGTATTTTGATGTTTTGACCATCCTTTGCGACGCCCTCCGCCGGGTGCAGGTGCCTGTTGCTGAGCCCTTGCGGGCTCTGCAGACACCAAGCCTCCTGGTGGCGATGACCGTGGGGGTTCGACCCGGCGAGGTGACCGTGCCGGGCCAGGTCTTGATCTTCTTGGGATTTTATTATGATTATGATTCATCATGGGCTTTAGAAAGTGGGGTGCACTGTAGACAGAGCCCCGTTCCAACAGAAGGGTTGTTTACCCCGGAGAGACGCTCGGAACTCCGGAGGGGCCGTTAGCGACCCAGTTCTTTAAGCACCCTGGGCCATGCTGCGGCTCAGCATGGCCCAGTGTATTGCTCTCTTAACACATCATAATAATAAGGTGCCCCGAGAAGTTTGGGTGCAGTTGATACAGTGTTGGTATTGTATAAGATGTTCGAACAACTTATCATGATTCATTAATTAATGCAAGAATTGGAGTGACATACAATGGCTACGATAATGTGGTGTACGATGTCTGTTTGATACTATGCATGGCAATGACTGACTTTGTTACAAAAAATAATAGCTGGTGTCAGTACCAGCTACTTCATATTATGTATCATGCATATATGTATGCTTGATAAAAATAAAACAAAAAGGGGCATGATTGGTTCTATGTGTGATAAACAAGCATCATTATACGAATAGTCTAAAATACAATTGACATGTGCTGTGTGCACACGGCACATGTCAATTGTAATTCTTTAATTGTGTCAAAAACTGTACTGTACAGTGTTACGTGCGCGGGGTACACATTAAATGCCGTTAATACAACGAAGAAGTTTATTCGCTCACCACATACTAGACAACTAAATAACTAGCACACACAGTACTCTTCAACAGTTCCAGTCGCTCAGCAGTTCACAGTAGTCCACAGTAGTTCCTTAAGTCGCAGGTATAACTCTCTTGAATCGCTTCGGTAAGATCTGTTCGCTTTCGCTTCCGAAAATTAACTGACTCGTGTCGATAGCCGGGCGCCCTTTTATAGCTCTTAATAAGCGGGGTAGAATATTCCGGAATCATCTAGAGATTTAGAGACGTAGGTATTTACTGGAGCTCTCGAGAAAACAAATAGGTACCTACACAGTCATGCCGACGATAGAGGTGAACGCCCTTGTTATCGCGATTTGTAGGTAAGTAGGTATAGGTATTTGAAGGGCTTGTGATTTTGTATTGACTTTTCTGGATTTTTCTAAACGGATCGATAGAGTACTTCGACATTACCAATGCGTTTTAATTTCTAGAAGATTCGATCAGTAGTTTTCGAGATATCGATGATCGTTGTAACATTACCCCCCTCTTAGTCATGCTCGTCCCGAGCATCATTTGTTCCATGATATCGCGTCAACCTATCCACATGGACTACCTTTGGTTTTCCCCTAAGCCCCTTCTTAATGCGGTCCTTTAACCCAAGCACATGCAGTGCATTTACGACACCAATCCTCGACATCTTCCCGACAACGAAGCCAGTAAAACCGCTGTCGCACTTGAACCAGAGTTTTCTTGACTCCGAGATGCCCGCCAGAAACACCATCGTGGATGTGCCGTAAGAGTGGGGCCACCTTGCTTCGTGGTACCACTACTTGCATGGTCACTTCCTTGCCGTCGCTTGACTCCCATTTCCTATACAGGACATCGTCTACCAGAGCTAAGCTGTCCCACTGTTTTATTTTTGAATAGCTTTTGGTAGTTGAACTGTAAGCAGATACATCACTCCATCGGGGTTTGCTTCCAGCTGTTTCCAATGCAGTATAGGTTGTATGTCATCATCATCCTCTTGAGCCTTCTTCATACCGCTTCCAGTCCATTCGTCGTCAAGTCCATTTACTTTCAGGACTTAAATCTCTACTCGGGCTTCGTTCCTCCGACAATGCTTGCGATCTTCGACACACGGCCTTCGTGACAAAGCATCAGCATTGCCAACTTGAGTTATAGTGATGGTTGGGGCCTCATAACGACCAGCCAGCGCACACCCTGCGGCCCTGGCGACATTTAGTTTCAACGGAACATCTTGATCCACTTGGGTCCAGGAGTCCATGACCCTTCTCCGTTTCCTCGAAGGACACTCTAACTGGATATGGCCCCTTCCTCTACAGGAATAACACGTTGGAACATACCACGGTTTCCTCTCCTCTGCAACCACTTCCTTGACCTCCCTGACTCCATGTTCCACTTGGGTCCAGGAGTCCGTGACCCTCCTCCGTTTCCTCGAAGGGCACTCCAACTGGATATGGCCCCTTCTTCTACAGGAATAACACGTTGGGACATACCACGGCTTCCTCGCCTCTGCAACTACCTCCTTGACTTCCCTGACCTTACTTATCCCGGCGTTCTGCCGTACGGTTTCCACCTCAAGGGCATAAGCCAGTGCTTCTTTTAAGGTCTGGTGGTGACACAACTGTACACTAGTTCTCACTTCTGCGTCCCGTATACCGTTTAGGATGGCCTCCAGTAGAGTGGGCTCGATCATCACGGGTGTCGATGAGTAGGCTCGACGGACGAGCCTTTCAACCGCTACAGCCCATTCCTGGAGGCTTTCACCAGCTTTCTGTTTCCTCTCCCATAGCTGCGCTCGGTAGACCTTCTCCAGGTGCCTGTCACCATAACGTGTGTCTAATGCTACCATCAGAGCCTCCAGTGTCCTACCTTCAGGCGGCAGGGTTTCCAGTATTACTAAGGCATCTCCTCGTAATCCAAGTGTCAAGGCCATAAAAGAGTCCTCGTTGCTCCAGGCTTTAGTTTTTGCCAATATCTCAAGTTGGTACTTGAAGGCTGTCCACGAGGAAGTTTCATCGAAGTGTGGTAGGTCGAACTTCGCTACTAATGGTGAGGTCACGGCAACAGGTTCGCAGGTTTTTAGCCTGACCATCTCTTTCTCAAGCTCTTGCAAGCGGTCTTCCATGGTCCTAGTCTTCAAAGCCACTTCCTTACTCAGCCTTTGCAAGCCGTCTTCGAGGTTCTTCACTTTATCTCCCAGTGCATGGATGCCTGCATCGATTTTACCCTCTATGGAGGCCTGCATCGTCTGTCGACTAGCCTCTTGGTTGGCCTGAATCTCTCGAATGGAGGCCTGCATCATCTGTTGACTAGCCTCTTGTTTGGCCTGCATTTCTTGCAAGGAGGCCTGCATCATCTGACGACTAGCCTCTTGGTTGGCATGCATCATCTGCTGCATAGAAGCCAGCAGCGCCATCATGTTGGTATCTAACGAGGTTCCATCTGGAGCTGCCGTAGTTTCCGCTGAGATAGCAGCATCGGCCCGACGCCCTTCCTCTTCAAGGCTCCGTCGACGCGCAGCATCCATTTCCACTTGACGTCTGGTCCGTGGAGTACGCCTTTCGTCTTCACGTGGTAGTAACGGCATCGCACTTCTGACACCAGTTGTTACCTGCGCGGGGTACAAATTAAATGCCGTTTATACAACGAAGACCACATAATTTATTTATAATTATTTAATGTGTAATTATTTAGTTATGGACATGGCCTTTCTTATTTTATTTTTCACAGGTAAACTTCATAGGTTGCTAAATGGCTCCTTTATCACCTAAAATACACGTTCTCGAAAATGTGAACATACAAGATGAAATTAATTAATTAATTACAAATTCGTTTTTCTATTTATTAATTTCAGAATATAGTGGTGATGAGTATAGGAGCTGTATGTTTTGGTTTGGCACTTGGCTATATAGCTTACATGCGAAGCAAATATGAATCAATGGGTTATTATGCTGCAGTGGATAAAGATGGCAAAGAAATATTTGAGAAGAGGAAATCGAAATGGGATTAGTTGTAAAAAAAAACTGTAATACCTAGTCATAATAGTTCAAATAAATCAAATTAAAATAGAACAAATACACTGGCTTATTTAGTATATTAAGGTACCTTTTAAGATTGTTTTAAGTTATTTTAAGATGAGTATTGTCATCATCATCTCAGCGTTGTTTCCCGATTGCATCCAAGGCCTACACCTCGGAGTCGGCTTTCCTGCTTTTCATTCTCCACTTCGTAAGATTTTCGGCATCCATGGTAGTGTAGTGAGATCATTGGCAAGCACGCATCCCTTACGATCAAACCACTTCTTGGGTCTCCCCTACAGACATTAGATGCTTATATTATCGTATAATGTCTCCCCCAATGAATTTATGAGATCGATCCTTTGAGTATTGAGAAAAGGTGATGCCATGTGTGCGCGTTCCCCTCTCGCCAAGGAACTGCAGTGCTATTCTCTAAGGACCACAGCCTTGCGCGCAGCGCTGCGCTCGTCGACGAGCTCGCAAAATGCTGCTTTGGATTTATATTTTATTTTATTTTCATTTTGATTTTAATTTATGATTTAGATTTAGATTTAGATTTAGATTTAGATTTAGATTTAGATTTAGATTTAGATTAGATTTTTGATTGATGATGAAATCTAAATCTAAATCTAAATCTAAATCTAAATCATAAATTAAAATCAAAATTAAAATAAAATAAAATATAAATCCAAAGCAGCATTTTGCGAGCTCGTCGACGAGCGCAGCGCTGCGCGCAAGGCTGTGGTCCTTAAAGAATAGCACTGCTGCACACCAAAGAGTATATAAGACTGCAAACCTAGCACACATCGGTTTATAAAAACTAGTTCGTGCGGTCATCCCCACAGTCGACTCGTCGGCGTATCGCATAACAGAGCTCCCGTGAATATTAGAAAATGGTTGATTGTGCAGTGATAACGTGTAACAAGTGTTCAAGAACATCAAATTTTGCCAAAGATGGTATTCCATTTTATAGGTAAGCCTTAGGTAAGCGTATTTTTATTAAATACTTATTTATTTTAAATAATCATTTGCATTAATATTAACCTATCGTACGATAAATAAGTCTCGTGGTACAGGGGTTTGAGACTGCAACTCCTGTAGGGATGTCCACAACATGCGAATGAATGATTGAATGAAATGTTTACCGATGGGAACAACAAGATCTGAAAACTATAGTAATTATTTTATAACTTAACATGTTATATTAGACAACTACAAATTTATCCTATCCTACTATATATATAATGTTATAAATGTGAAAGTTTGTGAAGGTGTTTGGATGTTTGTTGATCAAACTTGATGCAGGGATAGATTACAGTTTGTATGGTAATAACACATAGGCATATGCTTTTTCTTCCTGGAATAGTTTCCCATTGGAAGCGGGTATTCTGTATTCAGTCAGTAAATTTCAAATAAAGTGAAAGCAATGTTTTCGGCTCTTAAAAAACTAGCCAGAAGTGGCGATGATCGCTGCCTAGCACCTCTACCTACTCTACAAAATGAGTTTTCGAAAGGGGTTCACTTTAACAGTAAATATTTATTTCGTTTTATAAATAAACTTAGATAGGACATGATGTATATTATAGGTATTTAAACTATCATGGTCACTAACATAAGTATTAGAGTTAACGGGATATTTACCATGTGTTTCTAAGAGTGTCCGATATTTCGGCACTGTTGCAAGCGCCATGATCACGGAGGAACTGAAGATAGCGGTTAACGGTGAACGAGTTTAAGAGTAAATATATCGATCTACCCTCTTTCGTACTCGTCTCTGACGCGCAACACCACTACCACTGGTCTCACTACACACTCGAACTCGATCACCGTCGCGACACACGACGCTTACCGTATCTACTCGCGAATTTGTTTTGGCTTGTTCCCGGTTATTTTTGCACAGACGTACCACTGGATGCCAGACGTTCGGCAATTGAAACCCATCCTCACGATTGAAATTTCTCTGCTTTTTAATTTCTATCGCTTCCTTAACCAATCTTGGTATGTAGTGGCGTTCTGTCGAGAACATCTGAGGGTTATGTAACTCGATCCAGTGGTCGGTACCGGACTCCAATAGGTGTTCAGCGATTGCAGATTTTTGCGGTTCATTGTTTTTGACTGCCCTGATGTGTTCTTTGATCCGGCACGTGACCGTTCTTTTGGTTTGTCCTATATAAGAACTGCCGCAGCTACAGTCAATCTTGTACACTCCCGGCCTGTCCAGTGGAAAACTATCCTTGGGTATGCGTAGATATTGTGACATCTTTTTAAAAGGAGTGAAGATAGTTTTGACGGAAACCTTCTTCAGGATGTTAGCGACCTTATCTGTCACTCCTTTGATGTAGGGTAAACAAGCTGGATGTCTTTCCACCTTATAGTCAGGAAGCTTGTTCGAGCGTCTGGGTGGTCTGATCCGTCCATTGTACCCATTCTTTCGTAGAACGCCGCTTATGTGGTTCAACTCCTTGTCTAAATGTTCCTGTCACATAGGTTATATGCGCGGTCAATAAGCGACGTCACCACCGAGTTCAATTGGCGCGGATGATGATGTGAGTCGGCATGCAGATAGCGGTCAGTGTGAGTGGGTTTCCTGTACACAGAGTGGCTTGAATGAACCGTCTTTTCGAACACTGATCTTCACATCAAGGAAAGCGAGGGTACTTTCTTTTTCCATTTCATACGTAAAACTCATTTTACTATGGATGTTGTTGAATTGAGCCACGTAGTGTTGTACAACATTTTCACTCCCTTCAATTATACAGAAAATGTCATCGACATACCGTTTCCAGATTTTGATGCTAGGAGCGGTAGCAATGGCTAAGGCTTCGAAATGCTCCATCCATATTTTTGCTACAATTGGAGCTACCGGACTGCCCATTGCTACTCCATCTATCTGTAGGTAGTACTCGTTCCTGTACACGAAGGAATTTGTGGTCAAGCAATGTTGCAAAAAGTCGGCATATTCCATAGCAATCCCGTTTTCTGTAATTTTGCGTTTTATGACCTCCATACAGTCAGTAATGGGAACATTTGTGAAGAGTGATTCGACGTCAAAACTGACCATCACTTCTTGTTCTTGCACGGTTGTTGGACGCAAAAATTGTATGAAATGTTTTGAGTCCTTCACATAAGATGTCGTTCTCCCTACTAAAGGCTGTAAGATGCCAGCCACATGTTTGGCAAGTTCATAAGTTGGTGAGTCACGATGGGCCGTAAAGGTATGTTGGACTTGTGAACTTTTGGCAGACCATTGTAGTTTGGGTGGTTGAAGGTTTCTAGGCCGCAGCAGGTATATCGTTGCCTCTTCGCCGATCGCCTGTTTGTGTTCCTTAATTAGTTGAACAGTGTTACGGTTCGTCCTAGTGGTTGGATTGTAGTTTACTTTTTTGTATGTATTTTCGTCACCGAAAGTGCCGAATTTTTTCATCGTATTCAGTGACGTTCATAACTACCGTGGCGTTCCCTTTGTCTGCCTTTAAGATCGCTGAACACCTATTGGAGTCCGGTACCGACCAATGGATCGAGTTACATAACCCTCAGATGTTCTCGACAGAACGCCACTACATACCAAGATTGGTTAGGGAAGCGATAGAAATTAAAAAGCACAGAAATTTCAATCGTGAGGATGGGTTTCAATTGCCGAACGTCTGGCATCCAGTGGTCCGTCTGTGCAAAAATAACCGGGAACAAGCCAAAACAAATTCGCGAGATACGGTAAGCGTCGTGTGTCGCGATGGTGATCGAGTTCGAGTGTGTAGTGAGACCAGTGGTAGTGGTGTTGCGCGTCAGAGACGATTACGAAAGAGGGTAGATCGATATATTTACTCTTAAACTCGTTCACCTTTAACCGCTATCTTCAGTTCCTCCGTGATCATGGCGCTTGAAACAGTGCCGAAATATCGGACACTCTTAGAAACACATGGTAAATATCCCGTTAACTCTAATACTTATGATGTATATTGTTGCCATGTAACTATGATTTGTTGCAGTGAAAATATTGATCAAAGGTGACAGGAACCAAAATAAGGTCTCGGAATTTGTTGAGATGACTTAGTATCGACAAAATATGTATTTGAAACAAAAAAAATCGGGAAAAATAAAAAAATAAAATAAAAAAAATATAAAAATATGATAAAAAAAACACCACCAGCGACCAGCGGTGACCACGAACCACGTATTCACAGAAATATTAATCACACTAAAACCAGCTACCCCACCCCAGCCTGCAAAATAATAATATATATAATAAAAAAAATACTAATCGATAGATTTTCAATAGCTCAATTCTTTGCTCAACTACTTCTTTTCTTATTCTTAGCTCAACTACGTTGTCCTTTAAAATTGCTCACCTTAAATTATTGAGCTGAGTGAGACGAGGTCGAGCGAAAGCTCCTCATACCAGACTTCAGGATTTTCTTTGTCACAGGTCTCCTCCTAAACTACTAATCCAATCAGAACCAAATTTGGCATGATTAAAGAGGTCAATCAGAGGAAGGTTTATGGATATATTTTGAAAAAATTAATGCTACCACAGAGGAATGATCACCGTTAAAAAAAATCCAGATGGAATTACATAATAACCGCTCGAGACACTGTGACCAAACTTTACACGCTCAGAAAGCATATCCAGAGTTGTGACTTTCAAAAAGAATTTTCAAAATCGGACTTGCCACGGAGGAATGATAACTATTCAAAATTTTCAAAATCTGATTCACGATGTCTCACTCAGCTCAACATTGCAAGCAGCGATTCGCCTTGCAGACCTAGTTTAATTCAAAATTAATAAAGTCGTTGAAAAAAAAATCATTTATCCGTACTTTCAAACTCCTATATCTTTTGATAGAGTCTGGCTATCGGTTCTCTGCACTGGACTGTTTTTTAAAATCTATACATGGCAATATTTTTGAACTGTCATGAGTGTCATGTCACTGTCAAACGGATTGTCCCTTTTTTGTGTTTATAGTGTTTTTCAATCAATATTCTTTTGAAATTATTGAAAAATGCCGAAAGCTATCAAAGGCGTAGTTAGAAAGTTGATATTTACCATGATCGGCAAGTATCAAGACATAAAACTAGATAATGAACGAATCCAGAACGAAAAAATACATCGTTTAGACGAAATCCTTACAGCTGCTGGTAAGTATTCTTGATAGTTGGCTTGATATTTATGTCCGGGTATCATGTGTGAATACTATTTACTATTTATTTTTCTTGTATGTGTTTTAGAAGGTGACCTGGCGAGAGTCAAGACGTTAGTGAAAGAGTTAAAATGTTTTGAGGAAAAGGAAGCGTTGAACTCTGAAACGAAATATTTGGATACAATTGTTACTATGACAGGTAGGTAAATTTATGGTTTTGTAAAATGTCTTAAAATCTTTGTACGATTATTTTCAATGTTTGCATACAAGTTTACCTTTGTTCATAGTATAGTGGAACAGTTAAATTATTGTTAGGCTTTTATATTTTTTACATTCAATAACATTTTTATATTTTTCCTTTGCAGAAATATCTGTTAGAACTATTAAAACAATCAAGAAGGAGGGTTCTATAAACCAAGGAGAATGGAATACACCCGGCAAGAAACGCCCTCGTCAGGGCACGGTGTCAAATCTGGATGATTTTGATTTAACGGCTATTAGGAATAAGATTAATGAATTTTACTGTGTAAAAAAACAGGTTCCTACTCTACGGAATTTACTTGTTGAACTCAGAGAGTCAATTGGCTTCACCGGCTGTCGTGAAACATTACGGCAGATATTGAAAAAAAAATGGTTTCGAGTTTAAGAAAAACCAGAATGAAAGGTCTTTGCTCATAGAGAACTTTGAAATAGCTGCTTGGAGACACAGATATCTTCGAACAATTGCTGAGAAACGACAACAAGGGAAACCAATAATTTATCTTGATGAAACCTATGTTCACCAAAATTATAAGGTAAAAAAATCATGGCAAGGTCCTTCCACTAGTGGAGTGATAGACCAAATGTCGTCTGGCAAGAGACATATTATAGTACATGCTGGATCAGAAAAGGGTTTTGTGCCCAATGCACTGTTAGTATTTAGTACCAAATCAAAAACAGCTGACTATCATAATGACATGAACGCAGAAAATTTTATGAAGTGGTTAGGTGAGAAATTGATTCCAAATTTGACAGAGCCTAGTGTGATTGTGATGGACAATGCTAGTTACCATGTTACACAAATAAATAAACCACCAACAATGCAGAACTTAAAAAGTGACATACAGAAATGGCTTAGAGAAAACGACATTCCATTTGAAGAAATTTATACTAAAGATGAATTAATGTGCCTCGTTAAAGAGAATAAGCCTGAACCCTTTATAAAGCAGAAGAACTTCTAAAACAACATGGCCACGAAGTGCTTAAACTACCTCCATACCACTGTGATTTAAATGCTTTTGAGCTCATATGGAGTTTAGCTAAACGAAAAGTGGCTAGCAAAAATATAGGAGTACCAGGGGCAGAAATGGAAAACTTAATTAAAGAGTCATTTCTTAGTGTAACGGCTGATGATTGGAAGAAATGCACAGATCACGTTATTCACGTCGAAAATGAATACAAATTAAGAGATGGAATCACAGAAACAGCACTGGAACGATTTATAATAAATGTACGTGAGGATGATGACGGTAGTGACAGTTCATTTTCAGGTGTTGAATTTATAGAATCAGACTTTGATTATGAATCATAATAAAATTATAAATATTAATGACTTGTAATTTTTTTTCTTGTATCCTGGACATGATCATTATTTGCATGATGAGCAAGCATGTATGTTAACTATGTGTAAGTTGGAAATTTATTTTTTAATAAAAGCATACTAGCAACAGAAATGACTAGTATAAAACTGCTTGTGTGGGTTCATACCGGTAGTGCAATGACTGGGGATCGAAACTGTAACCTCAACATTGTACGTCCAATGCCATAACCATTAGGCTACAGTCACCGTTAATTCATAAATACCGGAGTGCAAGTTGGCCCAAACTTGCACTCCGGTCAAACGGGAATAAACGCTATAATGATGATATCTAAGCTAATTTTCAAGTTTGTGCAGCTTATCCGACTCAGTTTGTTATATAATATGTACAGGTATGATAACACGTAATAAATAAAAATGTATAAAATAACTTTAATTGAATATAAAAAATAATAGTATCAAACGCATTTCTTCAGTCTATAGTCGGTGTTGTCACCCCTTGTTTTTTTGAATTTACCGCTCTTTTCTTGTGCAATGAACCGATGGCCAGACTCTATATACAATATTTTAAATTGCTCAAAGTGTTAAAAAACTGCTCAAGTTGCATTTATAATTGCTCAAGTACAGTTTGTAGCAGCTCCACTTTCCTTAATTACTAAATAAATATAAATAGTTTGAACAAATTTTATCGTATATAGATAATAACGTATTTACGGTTATTTTTATAGCCTGGGAGTTTATACCGCAGTTTTAACCGTACCTAAACCAATAACTATAAGACCGATTCGGTTCTGGCATTGTGGTCACAGTTCTAACCTAACCTAAACCAATGACTATAAATAGTACCGTGGTATATGGAGCTGTTACAAACTGTACTTGAACAATTATAAATGCAACTTGAGCAGTTTTTTAACACTTTGAGCAATGTAGAATATTGTTTTTATTATTATTTATAGTCATTGGTTTAGGTTAGGTTAGATTAGAACTGTGACCACAACGCACGAGCCGAGCGAGCGAAGCGAGCGTGCCGCGGCAGCGGCCGGCGAAGTGACAGAACCGAATAGGTCTTATAGTTATTGGTTTAGGTACGGTTAAAACTGCGGTATAAACTCCCAGGCCATAAAAATAACCGTAAATACTTTATTATCTATATACGTTACATTTGTTCAAACTATTTATATTTATTTAATAATTAAGGAAAGTGGAGCTGTTACAAACTATACTTGAGCAATTATAAATGCAACTTGAGCAGTTTTTTAACACTTTGAGCAATTTAAAATATTGTATACATCAAAAGATATAGGAGTTTGAAAGTACGAAGAAATGATTGTTTTTGTCAACGACTTTATTGATTTTTAATTAAATAATTTAAGGTGAGCAATTTTAAAGGGCAACGTAGTTGAATTGAGCTATTGAAAATCTATCGATTAGTATTTTTTTTATTACAAATATTATTATTTTGCAGGCTGGGGGGGGGGGGTAGGTCGTGCCACCTTAATAAGAAAAGAAGAAGATACTGAATATACTATAGATATAATCTATGGAATATAGATACTGACATTGTTGACATTCACTGAAATCAGTCAATCAGTGACACTCGTATGCATGACGTATCTCGTACATAACAGCTTTATTATTGTTTTTATTAAGATTATGCAGGCATTCGTATCGTATGATAAAACACAACCCGTTAGCAGTTGACTCTCAATTTCAATGAATTAACTACATTGTGTTTTCTGTATTCAGTCAGTAAATTTAAAATAAAGTGAAAGCAATGTTTTCGGCTCTTAAAAAACTAGCCAGAAGTGGCGATGATCGCTGCCCAGCACCTCTGCCTATGTCTTCTTCTCTACAAAAGAAGTTTTCGAAAGGGGTTCACTTTAACAGTAAATATTTATTTAGTTTTAAACATAAACTTAGATAGGACATGATGTATATTGTTGCCATGTAACTATGATTTGTTGCAGTGAAAATATTGATCAAAGGTGACAGGAACGTTGGTAAATCGTGCTTATTACAGCGCCTCCAAGGTGGGCCATTTATAGAGGAATATGTACCAACTGATCAAATACAAGTGGCTCCAATACACTGGACATATAAAAATAGTGACTACATTGTAAAGGTTAGTAACGGCATTGTCGGGAAGTTTACGTGAATGTCACGCATTGAAATAAAACCATTTTTAACGGATTCTACCGCGACTGCGTTTCTAGGCATTTGAAATAGGAATATAATTGTCAAACTACCATCGTATATCCCACTAGCTGGCCCTCCCCAGCTTCGCCCGTGGCGTATTTCGAACTCCCGTTGCACCCCTTTAGCCCATAGAGGCCTGTAATTTATTAGTTTTCATATAATGTATGGGAACTTGCCATATTTGTTGTCATTTATGATTACTACTCTGCTCCCTCGGGGAGTAGAGTCATGATATATAGCCTATGACAGTCACAATAAAGTGGCTTTCATTTGGTAAAAGAATTTTCAGTATTGGTTCAGTAGATCCAGAGATAACCCCCTAAAACCTCACAAACTTTACCTCTTTATAATATTAGTATAGATTATGAATGCAGGTTCAGTAGGAGTGTAGTGTATTTAACTCTGTTGTGACTCAACTTTGACCAAACATTTATGAAATCCAAAAGTTGATACTTTTGAGAAATTTCACCTTTTAAAAATGAGTAATATTTCTAGATCACAAAGTAACAATTGATGTTAAAAGTAAGGAAACTTTTTATTTTATTACCTAGATACACCTAAGTTCCTGTGTATAGATCCCTGTAATAGAACATTAAGTGGTTTTACCCTGTTTGATTCCAACTTAACCACCGCACCCAATAGCCCCATGCAGGTTATACTTGTGGATGTTACCACATAAAAATATATTGGTACTCATACCTGACAGAAGGTAGACTACTGTAGAATGTGGCAGCAGCTGGCAAACCTCTAGATAAAAAAATAAAGGATGTTTAAGCATAAAATAACTGGGGCTAATGTATGATGCTCTCTGCTTTTGGAGTTAGCAACTTCTCTACTACTCCCTACAGAGCTATTGTGGAAATATCTAAGGGAAATTGAATATACCAACTTGTTGATACAAGTTTATCAAAAAATCTGCCTCACTAAATCTGTGTTAATATCAAAATTTGATTATTAAACTTGAACTGTTGTGTTGACCAATCATCATACATTGTTTAGGAAACTATTAGAATGTCTTGTAGTAGGTCCAAAGTGTAGTAAATTTCATATTACTAAAAGTGTCCCTAAGCTAGAAATGAGCTTATGTGTGTCCTTTTGTTAACCCCTGATGCAAAACAAAGAGTGTTATAAGCTTAATCAATTTACTTATGACTAAAAGGTTGAAGTATGGGAAGTAGTTGACAAAGGCCGTACAAAGAAGAAACCACCGTTGGGCCTTAAATTAGAAAACCAATCAACGGCTACGACATTTGAAGATGGCTATGAGACACCAGTTCTTGATGCTACTTTCTTGGATGTTTATAAAAATGCAAATGGTGTGATATTAATGCTTGATATTACAAAGCCCTGGTAAGTTATAAAAAAAATGTATTAAACTGACTGTTTTTGTTTGCCAAGTGTTTCATAAAAATGTTTGTTTCTAAGATAAAGTTTCCCTTTATCTTCTATGGTTTTGGATTCTTACTGTCTAAGTAAAAAAACACTAGATTTACCTGTATATCCACATGGATATGTCTTGCATGTTAAGAAAAAATCATTTGTCTACAGGACATTTGACTATGTGGTGAAAGAATTAGCACAAGTGCCAGCTGACTTACCGGTTGTAATGCTTGGAAATCATTGTGATATGCAGCATCACCGCCAAGTGCATCCACATCATATTGAACAGGCTTTACATCATGCAAAACTTGTCAGGTTTGAGACTCAATGACTATTACTTAGCTGTTTTCATTAAGATAGTAAAAGAAGCTTGATTATATTATACTTTAAATGAAAATGTTTTGTTACATACCTCAAAAGGAACAAAAGTAATCCATAAAGGATCAGTTCATTGTATGTCTGTTTGGCGGGATTTTTTTCTTAGGAATGTGTCAACCAACCAACTTCAAATTAATAGAGAACTTAATAGGTTCTTTTTAGATGTTGGTATATCTTAGGCCTCTTCTATTTAGACGTTTTGTGTTTTAGACACTGCACTATACTAATAATCTGTTAGCTATGCACAGGCACTTATTTATCGACCTCTGCCTCACGTAGCGGTAGAGCGTTCGATTGCTAAGTCAGAGGTCGCGGATTAGAATTAGAATAGATTAGAAGCTAGTTAAGCTATGGTTACTTTGGGTCTAGGTAGTGCTGTGTAGAATGTCGTGGAATATTTCTTTATTTAGTAATAGTTGCTGAAAATTCTAATTGACAATGAAATTTAGAGTTTCACACATTTGACTTTTGTTTAATTATTAGGACAGCGCCAATTCGCTACGCCGAGTCTTCAATGAGAAATGGCTTCGGGTTACGTTTGCTCCACAAATTCCTCAGTGTGCCATTCTTAAGACTTCAGAAGATAAGTTTATTAGAACAATTAAAACGCAACCAGAAAGACGTGGAGGACATTGAAAAGGAACTTAATGATTTCCAGGTGAGTAAGCCAACTATACGGCCCATCTGTATACCGGGTGACCGTAAGCCGTCACCGGTACCATTATTGCTGTTGAGGCCGGAAGTGTTACACACCTCGCAATTCTCGCAAGAACTCTTTCAGTAGACTGGCCCTGATCTTTCAGCATTTAATACGGAATAGTTTTAACTACTTTTTTTAGTTTTGTAGACTAATAAAGAACTAAATGGACTAAAGCTTAGGTAATGAAACACTAGTGTTCATACTCGTAATGTGCCTATATTTTGGAAGTAAAGGTTTTTGTAATAAGTCTATTTGCTTCCATATATCAACATTCCATTGCATTGCTATTTGACTTATATAACACACTGGTATTAAAAACTGGCGAAATGTGGGTGCTAGCGCCTCTGCCTACCCCTTCGGGGATATAGGCGTGAGTTTATGTTATGTTATGTTATTAAAAATAAAGTTGTATAAAAACTATTTATTGATGTTACATCTTGTTTTCTCGTGTTTATGGTCAAATAGTAGTAAAGTATTACGTAAGTACTTACCTTGACTTTTAGAAACTAGTTTGTATATTATTCAACTTGTATGTCAGTCAAAGTGTTTCTTTGGCTATTCATTGAAATGAAGAATAGAAGGATGTGTATAAACATAAAATTCACGAATGTTTCATGTTAGAACTACATTTTTATTATTATTACAATTGGGGACACCGGAAACCGGACGGACGATCCACCCACGAAGCTATTGGGCCACTTCATCCATTACCCCAGCGCTCCCGTTGGGGAGGGCGTGGTTATTCCAGCATTCACGGCGCCCCTACAAACCTTTTTGTGTCCTTGCAGAATCTTACGATCTGTTCCACCTTCAGATCCTTCAACTCCTCCGTGTCCAGTGTGTCCGATCCCAGAAGTTCCCATCTAATTAGTGAGTACATGGGACACTCGGCCAGCAGGTGGAAACTGATCTCTTCTGTCTCCATGCACTCCGGACAGTTGGGGTCAGTCTTCACTCCGATCACTGTTAGGTGTCTGTTTAGTTTGCAGTCCTCCTGTTATTACTTCTATGACGAGCCTCATGTTCCCTCTTGAGAGTTTGGTCAGTTGGCTTGTCTTTTTGTTGTCGATGCCCTTGATAAAGATATTCGACTGTCTCATGCCTGTCGATGATCTCCATCGTCTGTTAGTGTCTGCTGTAATACTGCAGCTAATTACTCCCTTGGTGATTTTGTGAGATATTGGGCGCCAGGGCGCCGGCCCCACCAAGGTTTTATCGGCGCCGTTTCTGGCCAGTTTGTCAGCTGTCTCGTTGCCCATGTTGCCCTCATGTCCGTGCACCCAGGCAACTGTTAAGCCAGTTTCTCTAGTGACTCTTTACATTTCTTTACAATTGCTGAGGTCGTTTCCGCTTTGCTTAGTGGCTTCAGCGCCGCCTGGCTGTCGCTGTAGATGGTCACCCTGTTGATGTTTTTCAGGTGTTCGACCAGCTCAGCACATTCCTTTATGGCGTATACTTCAGCTTGAAAGACACTAGCGTATCTGCCTAAGGATATTGATCTATTTATCTCTGATCCGTCTTCGCACTTAATGTGTATTCCAGATCCAGATAGCTTTGTTGTTTCCTTCCTTGAGCCGTCCGTGTAGCAGACAGTGCCATTGGCATCTGTCCTCCAGTCGTCTCTTGGTCCTATGTGTACTCTGTACTTCTTGTCGAAGATTCTCTCCTTCCTAATCATGTCGTTGTTGGAGAGGATCATGAGAGGCTGTCCTCTCTTCGTAGTTCTTGCTGATACTGGCATGGCTTTTATCCGTAATGGTTCCGGTCCATTGGCCAGTGCTCATGAGTTTGAACCATTGTTCGGTTGCTTTTCTTTTTATTTCTAAGCCCAAGGGATTAAGCCCCAATAATATTTCGAGCGCGGCTGTGAGAGTTGTCCTCATCGCGCCCGTGGTCATCAGAGCTGCTAACCTTTGTACTTTGTCTAGCTCGGCTTTATTTCCCCCAATGGCAGTCTTATGCCACCATACAAGGGCACCATGTAGGATTCTTGGCAGGATAATTGCTTTGTAGATCCATAGCACTATCGCTGGTTTCATCCCCCATGTTCTTCCCATTGCGATTTTGCACTGCATCATAGCCATTTTGGCCTTTAGACACGTGTTGCTGATGTGGGTCTTGAAGGTGAGCTTGCTATCCAGTGTTACCCCTAGATATTTTACTTCCTTGACAGTTTCCAAGGCTTGGTTATCCAGGCGCACCGGCGCAGTTCTTCCTATTTTTATTTTCTTGGTGAACAAGACTATCTTGGTTTTATCAGGGTTGAGGTTAAGACCTTTGCTCCTGCACCATACTAGTGTTTCTTTTATGCCTCTGTTCATGATGTCGCACATGACGCTGAGGACTTTGCCTGTGATCAGGAGCACTCCATCGTCCGAGTACACTTGTGTGTATATGTGCATCCTGTTAATCTTGTTTACTAGTTCGTCTATTAACAGGCACCACAGTAGTGGCGAGAGACATCCTCCTTGTGGGAAGCCTCTTCTCGCTATCACCGTGTGTGTTGTTCCTGCTATCTCTGCTTTTATCAGCCGGTGTCTTAGCATAGCTTTTACCCATTCTGATATGTCTTTGTCGATTCCTTCGCGATCTAATGTGGCCTCTATCGAGTCTGGGGTGGCTCTGTCAAAAGCGCCCTCTACATCAAAGAAGCAGCCTAGTGCATATTCTGTGTTGTCTATTGATCTCTGCACTCTTGTCACCAGATTGTGGAGGGCCGTTTCGGTGGACTTGCCCTCCATATATGCATGTTGGTTTTGTTGGAGTGGAGATCCATTCTTGTTTATTTGTTCTCTTATTAATCTGTCCAGGATTTTCTCTAATGTCTTAAGAAGGAATGAGGAGAGGCTAATTCACCTGAAGGATTTGGCCTCTTGATATGATGTCTTCCCTGGTTTAGGGATGAACACTGCTCTTACATCTTTCCATTTCCTTGGGATATATCCGGCTCTGATACTACTGTTGTAGAGAGAAGATATACTGATCTTAGCTTAGAAACTTGCTGGCTACTTGAAACATTTTGGGGAAGATTTCGTCCGGTCCAGCCGCCTTGTATGGCTGAAATGATCGTATACTCCACTGTAAATGTGCTTCTGTGATAAGGGCCTTCGCCTGTGGGTCCTCTATGGGGTATGAGTCTATCGGCGTGTTATCATCCTCATATTCTTCGCATTCTGGGAAGTGTGTTTACACCATGACCTCAAGTATCCTCTTCGGGACCGTTAGTAACTCTTTCCCTTTCTTGATACTTCCTAGTTTACATGTGTTAACTTTAGAGAATGTTTTCACAAGTCGTGCCGCGTCAGGTTGTTTTTCAACTCCTGTGCAGAACGCCTTCCAACTTGTTCTTTTCTCCTTTCTACATTCTTTCTTGTATATATTTCTTTCCTCTCTGTACACGCGCCAGCTCTCATCATCGTCCTTCTTCAGAGCGTGTCTGAGAGCTCGCCGTGTTCTTTTCCTTTGTTTGCCTAGTGCTTTAGTCCACCAGGGTTGCCCTTTGCCTGGTTTTATCTCCTTGAGTGGGCATGCCTTGTGGTATGCTTCCCTAAGAGCTTCGTCCAGTCTATTAGCTTCTTTTTCTATTATTATTTTATCTTTTAGTAAGGCTTCACCTCTCGGGTTCCAAAGCCTTAGTTGGTGTTCTTATTTCGCCCAGTTGGTCTTCCTCGCATTTCTTATCATAATCGTGTCTATCTCGGTCTCTAGACTGAAGGTGACTCTTCGGTGATCCGACATTGAGTCACTTTCGTCTATTTTCCAGTCTTTGATGTACTGGCTTATACTGTTCGTAGCGATAGTAATATCCAGCACTTCTCTTCTAGTTTTGGTGACAAACGTAGGCGTATTACCCACATTTAGTATCTCCATTCCTGTGGTACTAATGAAATCCAGGAGTAAGTCCCCCTTTTTATTGCAGTCTGTGCTGCCCCATACCACATGATGGGCGTTGGCATCACAACCTAGAATAATAGGAATGTTCTTACCTTGGTATTTTCTTGTTATTTCCTCTATTTCCTGGGATGGTGGCTCGAAGTCCCTTTCGCTGGGTAGGTACGCAGAGACAAAGAGCACTCTTACTTTATTTCCTGCTTCCTCTTGTATTGTCACTGCAATACTAGCAAGGTCACTGTAACAATCTGCCTTTATTAGTTCTAATGATCTCACTCTGCTGCTGGCGTAGATGCATGCTCTTGGTTTTGACTCACCATCTGCGTGATAGATGATGTCTCCTCCAAGAGTGCCCTGTCACGCGTCCGTTGTAGACGTGTGGTTCTTGCAGCAGAGCGATATCGATTTTCTTCTCCACCAAATATTTGCACAGCTCATTCATGGCACTATGGTAGTGGTGAAGATTAACTTGGACTATTCTTTGTGTGTTTTTGTGGTGTGTTTCTGAGTGTGTTCATTTCTTGGTACAGGTGTGTGTATACGTGTGTGTGTTTTTGCTCCCTCCCTATTTGGTCTTCGCGTTGGGAGTCTGCGCCCCCTTACAATGTGGTTGCAAGGAAGCTACACTTGGTGGGTGTGTCAAGTCCTTCCGCGTCGTAGGGGGGGGGGGGCATGTGGTGGTGGGATGTACTGGGCTAGCCTGTTGGTGGGGCCTGTGACCTTCAGTGGGGACCTCATTCTGTGATGTGCCCGCCTGCACTCCGTCTCCCCCGCCTTCAGGCTTTGGCCCCTGTGTGTTACGCGCCTGTTGTGTGCTGTTAGGTGTTGTGCTCGGTCGACTTGGTCCACTTACTACGGTGGGGTTGTCGGCCGGCGCCGCACCTGATGCCTTTGTTGTCTGGTGCTTGGGACATATGTCATTGCATATGCATTTTGCTTCGGGCTCAGCAGGTGCTTTGCCGAAAAGCCTGGCATGGATCCTTGTGGCTTGATAGTGGAGCCAGATGGTTTCTTGTGTTGCGACCTCCTGAGGGACACTCATCACAAGTCGTACACCCAAGGGTAATACTTCCCTGCGAATGAAGGACCATTCAGGAAACCGCAACTCTTCCCTGTAGACGTTTTGCCGTTTTAGGAAGAACAGCTCGTCTACAGGTATCTTGTCAGTGCTGCCTGGGATCCAGATCGACATCCTATGTTTGTCGAGTTTCTTGGGTCTCAGGGGTACCCCATGGTGTCAGGTCCTGAGGCAGGTGAAAGCCTCAGTGGACCTCAAGGCCCTCGAGATTGAGGGGGGCTCCGGTGCAAAACAACTCGCACCGGAGCTCGCCTCCTCGAGGTCTCCGGCGCCACCAGTGGCCCCAAAGCCGATGCATTAGCGGCCAAGCTGAGGGAGTCGCTGGATACGGAGGCCGCCCGCGTCACCAGGCCCAACAAATGCGCAGGTTTGCGCATTTCGGGTCTGGATGATGACGATGGCCACGACGGAGGAAGTCATCTCGGCTGCCCCCGGGATCAGATGAGAGCTGGAGAAATCCGCTTCAGCTACACCGGTCACGGCACGGCAGTCGTCAACTGCTCCGTCGCAGCGGCGCAGAAGATTGCGGACGAACGGAGCCTCCTCGTTGGGAAGCCCCCTTAAGGCGCGGGTGCAACTCCTGCAACCCCGCGAGGCCAGGTGCTTTTGGTGCCTGGCCGTGGGGCACGTGGGAGTGCAGTGCACAGCGGGAGACACCGTGGGGGATCGGTGCTTCCGCTGCAGTCAGCCCGGTCACAAGGCCAGTGCCTGTGATGCTCCGCCGCGCTGCTATAAGTGCGTAGCGGAGGGTAAAGCGGCGGAACATCGGGCGGACAGCCGTACCTGCGCCGCCTCGAGGCCAAATCCCCGTTCGTCCGCAACGGGTAGCGGGGGTGCCGCTCAAGAGCGGCCACATTCGCGGCGGGATGCGGAGATGGACGTCCATTAATGGACACACCAATCCGCATCCTGCAGGCGAACATAAACCACTGCACCGGTGCTCAGGATCTTCTGTACCAGAGCATCGTGGACTGGTCTATCAATGTGGTCGTGGTCGCTGAGCCGTACTGGGTCCACACCGGAAGCCCTGTGGACCTGGACGGCGTAGCGACCGTCTTCGGGGGGTCCGCCGTAGAAACCTCGCGCCTTGCACTCATAGCAAGGGGCCGAGGCTGTGTAGCGGCGGACTATGAGGGGTTAGCAGTCGTGGCCGTCTACTTCTCGCCAAGCCTTGACCACTATGAGCTTGAGCTATGGCTCGCTGGACTGGACATCGTTCTCGCTGCGTGCCGTCCTCGCCCTGTCTTGGTCCTGGGAAACTTCAATGCCTGGTCTCTGGCTTGGGGCTCCCGGGAAACTAATACCAAGGGGCGAGTTCTGGAGGACTGGGCCAACACCCGTGGCCTAGAGGTCCTCAACCGGGGGAGTGTCGCCACCTGGGAGCGGGGGGGGGGGTTCAGTTCGGTCGTGGATGTTGCATTCGCGACCCCTGCTCTCGCCCGGCGCGTCCAGGGTTGGCGCGTGGTGGAGGAGGGGGAGACGGATCATGGGTACATTCGGTTCAACGTCTCCCCTCCACCTAACCTGCCGCCGAGGACTGATCAAAAACTTTTAAATCAGTAGCATATATCGACTGTCACATTTGTGTGTTTTTTGTATAGGCACCTGGAGTGCTATCATCACAGCAGCGTTCACAAGAACGCCCCGCGTCGTTTGACACCACACACGCGTGTATAGGATCAAAATTTTGGCAATTTTCGGGGCATTTCCCCTTGATTTTTACTAATTTGGCTAACATAAATTTGTTTTACATTTTTTCGAAATTTACGCAAGGTGCCCGTGTCTTGTGATACCTGTGGGAACTGGTACGACTCAGCCCTTCGCGGCTGTCACCATCTGACTCCAGATTTCCCGGGTTTGCTCGCATTTTCACGCGGATTACCGAATTTTTGGTTTTTTATCAATATTTCAAAAATTTTCTATACGCGACTATCGTTCTACTCACGTTTTTGGGAACAGGCGGGCGCCCCGCGTCGAACGCCACCAACCCCGTTGAGCTGGGACGTATAGTCGCGACAGTAGCTACAGTTAAGGCCGATTTGGTCACGTCAAAATTTAGTTTTCCGGGTTTTTCAAAAATTTTCTTCATTGAGGTCCTTCATCTGGTAACATCATTGTGAGCGCGCTGTCGACGCGCGTCTTCGGACACCTCAACCGTCTCTCTGGGACCTATACTTTTTGAGTTATCTGCAAATTTTGGAAAAAATTCGCCCGCCCGCCCGCGCACGGACAACTGCTTAAGCAGGTGGATTCCGTTGGGGCGGAGATTCCGAAAGGTGGAAAGCTGGGCTCCGAAATTTGGATTCGTGTTTACTGATAGGTCGTAACTTGCAATTTTATTCTCTTCGTTTGTGATTGTATATTTTTATCTGTGATATTTCTTAAATATAGTGTTCTGGTTCCCTTTTGGAACCAGTTCAGCCTAGTATTGTTAACAGCTTATTTTTACACTTTTACACTTACCGTAGTTTTAGATTCAAATTATTTGGTGCTACCTGCTATTGCAGATACATAATTGTATTTGGTTCTACCACCATTCGCTTATACCAATATGGCAACTATTGAATCACCGCGTGTACTTGTTAGGAAACTAACCTTCGCTGAGGACACAGAAGATCGCGACTTGGGTGATTACAACAACGTACCCAACGCGATCTACATATCCGAGGATCTGCGCGAGCTCAGAGCTCGGCAGTCACCGCTTTCCTCGCCCACCGCGGCTTTCCTGGCGGAACCCTCGCAGCAGACGTCGAACTCTGATACCTCTCTAGGTAGCAGTGTACCTCAGGCTTCGGCAGAAACGGCGGGGGCGTCCCCGGATGCGATGCCTGGTACTCCGCAGCATCGAGTGAGGGAGGCAAGGCGGTGCCTGCAAAGGGCTCTAGCTCAGCTCAATAGCGCACGAAACTTAAAGACCGAGATAAAAATTGCGGTCACCTCGGCTGTAAAGGATCTTTACTACCTGGTGAAAGGGGCAGAGTTTGCTAAGTCGGCCACTCCTCCCCCTATACCTCCGAATAAATCCAGGAAGAAGATAGAGCGTGTGAAGCTAGTAAAGGGTGGGGAAGGTGAACCAATAGCGCACGAGGGAGTTGCATGTAGCAACATCCTACTGGCGAAGCTAGAGGAGCAGATGAGCCTCATAAGAGATAATGGGAAGAGGTTGAGCGAAATGAGAGAGCTAATGGAGGGGCGGCAGGAAAATGAAAATAGATTGGAGGCACTAAAGGACGCCATAGAAAGGCAAAATGAAACCCTCGAGAGGGCAACATACGCGAGTGTGGCAGCCGGAGGCAAAACTAGGGTTGAGTCACCGGAACCTGCGGCCCTGCACTCCGTAGTTGTCTCCTCGAGGGATGAAATAGAAACAGGGGATAGGGTATTAGAAAAAATAAGGAAAGTTATGAAGGCAAATGAGGGTTGGGTGACGGTGGAGCGAGTCCGGAAGGGTAGAGATACGAAAATCATCATGAGTTGTAGAACCCAAGAGGAAAGGAACAAAGTTCAGAAGAGGATAATAGAGGAAGCTGGGGATTGTCTTGTCGTTGAGATTGTCAAAAATAAGGACCCGCTTCTGGTCTTGAAAGGCGTGCTATTGGTACACAGTGATACCGAAGTCCTAGCAGCCCTTCGAAACCAGAACCGGGGGGGTGTTTGGCGACCTCAAGGACGAAGACAACAGGATGATGGTGAAGTATAAAAAGAAAGCCCGGAACCCGCTCGCCACCCACTACGTTTTAAGCGTATCACCAGCAATTTGGAAAAGGGCGATTGAAGCGAGAAAACTTCACGTAGACCTCCAAAGAGTCTCTGTGGAGGACCAATCGCCCTTAATCCAATGCACCCGCTGCCTGGGTTACGGTCATACGCGGAAGTTCTGCTCGGAACCCAATGACCTTTGCAGCGGATGCGGGGATAAGCACCTCCAGAAGGAGTGCCCCGAAACAAACGCACCCGAGCACTTGAACTGCATTAACTGCGCACGTGCTAAACTGCCGCTCGTACAGCATAATGCGTTCTCTAGCGACTGCCCTATTAGGAGGAAGTGGGACGCGATGGCTATAGCTGCTGTAGCCTATTGCTAGAGTGATCCAGCCATCGCACCGCACTCCATAGGAGTACAAGTTAACAAATTAATTAGAAAATTTAATTACAAACCAATTTTATAAATTCACTTTAGGCCTCATAATATAAATTGATATGCTATAATGGTATTTTAAAAAATATGCATTGTAACATTCAAACACTAAAATAATATAACAGAAATAAACAAATCATTCAATTTAAAACCACGTAAAACTAAACTTGTACTTCCTAACTCAAAGAATTTTTGGCAATAAATAAAGAAAAACAAATACACTAAGACACAAAAATACTATACAATACACAAAGTATCACTACACAGTACCAGCATTAAAAACACAATTCTCGATACTAAAATAATATATATAGTAATAATATATATAAATAGTTACATGCCACACATCTACAGCTACACTACATTACTAAGACACACGTACATTTTAACACACCGGGCATTTTGTAGTTTATTATACAATAAACCGCTCAATAAACCGTTAGAATAATAAGCACACATGGAACCCAAACTTATTCAACTCGACACAAATCGAAGCAATAACCCCCTTTTCGACCTCAACAAATATATTTGGAATCCTACTAAATTGTCCCAATAGAATAGCCCAAATGGCTCAAAAAATTAAACACTATTACATGATTATTATTAAAGTTCAGTCCAGTCAATACATTCAGATACTTAAAATTCTCAACTTCACATTTCACTCTGAAAAATTAAAGCTCTACATAAAGTACAAAACCTTCAGACATTATTCTTCATTTTCACAACTTAATCGTAATAAAAACTTAATCCGTAAATAAGGACCGCGCGAACCTAACGCGCGGGTACACAAGGGGGGTCTCGCTACAATATAATATTCTAGCGGACCCCTACTTCAAAAAAAAAAAAAAAACCTGCCGCCGACTATCGCGAATCCCCCGGATCCACGTAGGGCGCTCAGACACCTGGAACGGGAGGCTCTCCTAGAGGCATCAATAGTGCAGGCCTGGATTCCGTCACTGGCCAGGCCTGCCGATGTCGACGCAGAGGCGGAATGGTTCAGGAGAGCCATGTCGCATATCTGCGATGCGGCGATGCCTAGGGTTAAGCCCGGCCCGGCAAAGAAACAGCTGTACTGGTTGTCAGCGGAGATCGCACAGCTGCGAGCAGCGTGCGTGACCGCTAGCCGCCGGTACACCAGGTTTCCCGCGAAGAGCTGCTTGAGTCTCTGGAGCAGAACCCATGGGGGCGCCCTGACCTTGCGGTTAGGGGCAAAATCCGCCCAAGGGCGCCCCTATTGACCCAGAGCCTCCAGCCGGAGCGGCTGGAGGGGATCCTGGGCTCCCTGTTCCCAGCGAGAGCGGAGGAGCATGTCCCTCCGCGTATGGCTTCGCCTCAGGTGCCTGACGCTGATAATAGCGAGAGCGACGTGCCCGAAGTCAGGGAGAGTGAACTGGGGATAGCAGTGCTCCGGCTTAAAGCCCGGTAATGCACTGCCCCCGGACCCGACGGCATTCCAGGCCGAGCATGGGTCCTGGCCCTTGAGGAACTAGGGCCTCGACTGGTGGCGCTCTTTAGCGCATGCCTCGAAAGGGGCCAGATTCCAAAGGCTTGGAAGACGGGGAAACTGGTCCTTAACCGGATGGCGGGGCGGCCGGCGGATCAGCTATCCGGTTACCGGCCGATCGTGTTGCTCGACGAGGTATGCAAGCTCTTTGAGTGGATTATTGCAGAGCGCCTCGTCGAGCATCTCACGAACGTGGGGCCAGATCTGGCGGACAACCAGTTCGGTTTCCGCCGGGGGCGCTCCA
Source organism: Cybosia mesomella (assembly GCA_946251805.1). Classification (NCBI taxonomy): domain Eukaryota; kingdom Metazoa; phylum Arthropoda; class Insecta; order Lepidoptera; family Erebidae; genus Cybosia; species Cybosia mesomella. Next base: position 16,651,609 of record OX276390.1, on the reverse strand, counting down.
CCGTGGAAGCGATCATGCGCGTTAGGCGCCTGGTAGAGGAAGTAGTCTCGCGGGGTGGGGTGGTGGTGGCGGTGTCTCTCGACATCGCCAACGCCTTCAACACCCTACCCTGGAGCTGCGTTAGGGCGGGATCTCGTTGCGGTCCTGGGCGTGGACGTTCTCTCGTTGGAGACCATGGTGAGGGCCGTGGTCTCCGATGGGAGCAAGTGGCACGCCGCCGCCTCTTTCTGCGAGCAGGTTATGCGCGCGAAAGAGACGGCGGAGAGGCAGCGGGAGAGAACCCGGCCCCCCGAGTTCCGCAGTCTGCGGCGAGGACGCAGCAGACTCGTCTACGCCCGGGACTACCGACCTCCATGATCGGGGCCTGAGGACGGCAGTTGGGCGACTCGCCGTCCTTACAGAAGCAGGCCGTGACGGAGGTGTGTCGTGTGTGTCCTACACACGCCTGCCAACTCACCGACGCGGGATAAAACCCGACCCCACCAGGCGAGGCCGCGCTGGCGGCCAAGGTCCGCCGGTAACCCTGTGGTTATCCTTTCGAGGGCTTACCCGGGGTGCCCGGCAATGGACACTTGGGCAGGACACATGCGGTTTTAGTCGATGCACGACATAAACGCCCCCGCTGGCCGGCAGGGGGGTATCCGAAGGGATTTTCGCACGTTACAAAAAAAAAGGTGTACCCCATCTTGGTCTCCGAAGTCGCAGCTGAGTAACCAGGTTATCGCCTCCTCGGTGGTTGGTGTCACAATTAAGTACCCCTTTGCCACCAACCCCGTGGCGGTAAGAACTACATAGTTCTACTCGTATATACATGCCCTACAATATATTCAGAGTTAATTGCTCATAATATTATGCATATCCACTCACGTGAATGTTAATACTTAATAGTTTAAATTTAATCAGATGTAAGTAAATTTAATCTATCGTAACAAAACAGATTTTGATATTTCAAAGCGATCGCAAACTTTTTTTATGTGTGTATGCACTTTAATTAGCTTACTAAGCATTACATTTTCTTACAGAATTCAGAGGAGTCTCATTATGACTTGTTTGTGGACCGTCTCGCAAACAAACGTCGACAAAGTTCTAGTCAGCCGGAACCACGCGCTAGTAACGACAGATCTCCTAGCATTGTGCTGGGCGCTGGTAAACCCATCGTACCGCCCAGTATAAATCCTCTTGTAAGTTATTTTTTTACTCATCATCACCTTCCCAGCGATTCCCGGTTGCGTCCAAAGCTCAAAGTATGAGCTTTGGACGCAACCGGCAAACCCCGAGGTTCGCTTATTATTTCAGATTGGTTTGTTGACTTTTACCAGAGCAACTGCCGTCTAACCTCCCAACTTCGAGAGGAAAGTTAGCAACAGAACCTCGTCCATTATTTAGCAGTAGTCTGGTCTGAATAGAAGAGAAAACATAACATTAGGAAACATTTGTGCGTTAACAAGTATTCTATAGATATATTATATAAGGTGTCACAAAATTAGGTCTCTGAATTTGGTGCTATAATCCGCACGCTGAATGATGATCCCTATGACAGTTCGTTAGCGCTTAACATTGTACTGACGTCCTATCACATCAAATCCTTTAGAGGTCCATTAAAAAGTCGAAAAAAATCATAATTGTGTACAACTGTAAATTATAAAAATGAATATTAAGAAATTATTACGGAAATTATTATTATTAATGTTCGGAAATAATAGAAAAAAACTCAATGCAAATGTACATGGTACGTGCTGCAAAAGTTACGTCGTCAAGCTGTTATCGACTAAGAAGGGACACATCGATAAACAAAATATCGATAATTTGTTGGAAAAATAAAACAAATGCTTTGAGTTTGTATTTTATTTATATCAATCTGAATCTGATACAGGGTCAATCGGATCTTCAAAATCTGAGTCTGAACTGCAGCTATCCGTGACGTTTATTATTAACGGTTGGTCAATGATATTGTCGTATTGTACATCTCGATCCCAGTCTTGTAAGCAAATTTTCTTCGTTCTTTCGACCACTTTTCGCCAATCGTCAGCTGTCACTTGAGCGCAAGCTTCTTCCAATAAAACCATCATTTTATTTGCCGTGAATGGCGGAGTTGTGTTATGCCTAGCTGCATGACCTGAAAATATTTGTACATTTAGTAATTATTTTTAGAAATATATGCATATACATAATATTATATAAATAAAAAATATAGATACCTTTGATCTGCGCCCATATCAACTCGACTGCATTATATTGGCAGTGATAGGGCGGTAACCGAATTACCGTGTGTCCATTTGATTTGGCCAATTCATCCAAAAAATATGATGGGTGCGTCTGTTGTTTGTGAAAGTTCAACAGTCTAACCAACTCTTTTTTTAACATCTGACTGTCAGTTTCCACACCATTGCGTTGTAACCACTCTATAATTTCAGCTTTTTTGTTATTGCTGCTGGGGGGTTTGTTCATTTGAACTGAGTGATATGAAGCATTGTCCATTAAAATATAGTGAGGCTCATTCAAATTTTCTAATAGTTTTATAAACCATGTCTTAAAGTTTTCGAAATTCATTTCCTCGTGGTACTCCGTTGTTTTCACTGACTTAAAAGCCCACAGGCAATTCGGCACAAAACCTATAGCTGTGCCAGCGTGGCAAATGATTAAGCGCTGGCCCTTTCCTTCGGGAGTTTTTGTGCTGGATTTGGCTGTGTCATCCGTCCATGCCTTACCTACAGTATGATTGGCGTTCAGCCATGTCTCATCAAGGTATACTACCTTCTCCCAGTTATCAATTTGTTTGATTTTGCGAAGAAAATCGCATCGTAGTAAAGCTATGTCAGTACGCTCCATTAATATTTTTCTCTTGTCACATTTTTTATAGCGGAATCCACATTTTTTCAAAACAATTCTAAGAGAAGTAGCACCGCCTTTGAAGAGTTCTGCAGCTTTTAATGAAGATAATAACTTCTGGCAGGTCGGTAGTTCACCTCGTAGGTAGTAACCATAAATATGATTGCGTATAGCATCTAAATCAAAATCATCAGGTTCTGTTATATGACATAACCTTTTCTTTTTCTTCTTTGGTGTTAATAGTTTATTGTCCTCCATGGACGACTCCCCAAATTTTTCCTTTGTTATTCGAGAAACAGTAGCCTTTCCGATTCCTAGAGCATCGGCTACACGATCGCGAACATTGTCAAGCGGTAACAAGGGTCCGCCATTTTGTTGTTCACGAGCAAAATAGTCTCACAAACGAACTACAAACTCGCGAACTTCACTGTTGAGAACAGTTTTCCGCTGTCTTTTCGGCATTTTGCAAAACCAAAAATCAACAAACAGGTAACAGAAAATCAACAAATAACACAAAACAGCGAAAACAGAAACAAAACTCAGCTAACAAAGAAAGACGTGGCGCATACAAGGCGTTAGAGCACTCGTATGACGCGATGTGATGCGGTGTGACAAGAAGACAAAACAGACTGACAAGACATGACATGACCGAATTAAAAAAATACGGTAGGTCTATGGCCTCCTTTTAAATACTTTTCCATGTAATCCATAATTGCCAGCTAATTATGAATTCTTTAAAATTCAATTCAAAAAGAATTTTAAATTCTTTAAATTATGCAATTTGAATAAAAATTAAAGTATAGTAAAATAAAATATAATAAGGCTGTTACTTTTTTATCTAGTGTTTTATGTCCATCAATGCGCGTAGTCTTTTTTTCAAAATAAATAAATATTGCTTATTATGTTGAATGACCTGGCTGAATGACATGACATTTGCCTGAAAAAACAGTATTTTATCGAAATTGTTTCGCATAACTAATACAACTGTCAGTTGAAACGTCATAGGGATCATCATTCGGCGTGCGGAGTATAGTTAATATTTTGTCGATACCTAGTCATCTCACCAAATTCAGAGACCTAATTTTGTGACACCTTATATAAGTATTCTATGATAATAATTTCGTTTTGACAACGACAAGCGATTTAAAATAAGCTTTATATATATATCTAGCATAGGACGCAAAATTGCAATGATCTTTCAGAGTACACTTGAGAAAACGCGTACGGCGCGTCGGTACGTACCCTGAGTTATGCAAAAACCTTGCAAGAGGTTTTATCTGTTTTTGGTGTAAGTAAACAACGGGTCAAAATGTTTGCAAGACTGTGTGGAAAGGTGTAACACAAATTGTGTCTTGTCGCCTGCACAATAGAAGGAAAAGGGGAAAAATTAGGGCAATGAGAGATCTTCTCTAGCACATTCACAAACCGAAAGCAAGCAGCATATTGCTACTTAACGGCGATATCAAAAATAAGTTAAATAAATAAAGTTGTTGCTGAGAACCTAGTATGTTAGCACATTGCAAGGATAAACGTTACTAGCCAGCTCAGTTTTAGGATGGGTGTTAACTCTTAGACCATAGAGATCCCTCCGTGCCTGGGAGAGCACGTTAAGCCGTCGGTCCCTAAAAAGTTTGAGAACCTTGTCTAAATACAGAACTTCGATATCGCTAGTGGGTTGTAGAGGTCAGATGGCAGTCGCTTCACGGAAAATATTGAAGTTCGCCGGTAGATTGATGGCAGACGCCAAAATGAGTTAAGAAAAGATGTGATGAAGAATGATGACAAAAAGGTCTCGCTATGGTAGCTAGACTGACAAATGTGTAGATCAGTAAAATATTGTTCTTCAATTATTGCAGCTGGCACAATCATTAGCCGGAGGAACTACAATGAAATCGCCAACGCAAGCTGTTCAGGGTCAGTACGTAAGCCCTGAACTAATGAAGCCTAAGAATCTGGTTAGTACAGACATGACGCCGCCTCGACTGTTGCAACAGGATAGGTGAGTGTTCTGTAACTGGTTCTTATTTTGTGGATGCAGGCTGTATTTCACCAGTGAAAATCCATTGAAATTAATTGTGTTCTCATGTTTTACTAAATGAAATATATATATTAAGGCTGAATTTCAGCGATAGATGTAAAGTATATAAACGCGTTTGATTCAATTTAAACTAAGATTTCGTTTTACCCAATGAATTTTATCGAGTAAAACGTGAGTGTTGGTTAATTGATTGGATTTTCCGCAGTTAATCGCAGTGCCTATTGTCGGTGAAATTCAGCTTCAGTGTCGTACTCGACACAAGTAGTTGCATTAAAATATTCTATCAAATCCATGTTTGGCAATGAATTATATCTTTTATATATTTTAGCGGGCAAAGTACGCCAACAGGTGCCAATATTTCAGCTTCTTCCGGAGGCCTAGACGAATTTTATGCTGGGACTCTGGACAGCAGCTTTTTGGAAGATCTTCCCGCACTATCCGGTACTACCAATCAAGATGTCACCTATGAAACTGATAGGTAAACAATACGTAATCTAAACATATACACCATGACACGAGATTTTTATATATTACTAGCTGACCCAGCAGACTTCGTACTGCCTCAATCGATAACAACTCCCATATTTATTCACCTTTTGAACCACAAATAATTCAAGACCAAAATTGGCCAAATGGGTTCAGCCGTTCTCGAGTTTTAGCGGGACTAACGAACAGCAATTAATTTTTATATATAAAGATATATAAGGTAATAATGAACAGCTCGTGGCTGAAGTTAATTTTGTGATGGATTGAATTTAAGTATCGAAAGAGTATTTGTAATCGAATTTAATAGTATTTCTATTAACCTCTCCAGCTAAGCTAAAATTACTTGTGTTAGGAGTGGTATCACGTGGTTAGGGTAATGGACAGGATTCGAATCCGGGACCTCTTGAGCGTAAGGCCGACTCCTTAAGGTGAAGGTCCCCGAGCAAGGGTGTGTATAGATTAGGATTTTTCGAAAATGAGAAGTCCCTGTATTCAGAAAATCACATTTGTTATTCTAAACTATACAAACTCCTAGGGTTAAGCCCGGCCCGGCAAAGAAACAGGGCTACTGGTGGTCAGCGGAGATCGCACAGCTGCGAGCAGCGTGCGTGACCGCTCGCCGCCGGTACACCAGGTTTCGCCGGAGGCGTCGCCGCCCAGATGATGCGGCAGCCCGAGAGGTGTGGCTATATGAGGCGTACAAGAGGGCCAAGAGGACCTCTGGGAAGCCATTATACAGGCTTAAACGGCGGGCCCGCGAGGAGCTGCTGGAGTCTCTGGAGCAGAACCCATGGGGGCGCCCTTAACTTCCGGTCAGGGGCAAAATCCGCCCAAGGGCGCCCCTACTGACACAGAGCCTCCCGCCAGAGCGGCGGTAGGCTATAACATGTTATGCTGACGACACCCTCGTTATGGCGCGGGGAGCAACGCACCGAAGCGCGGCACTGAAGGCCACGGCAGGGGTTGCTCAAGTCGTGGGTCGAATACGGTGGCTGGGACTCGAGGTGGCTCTCCACAAATCCGAGGCTGTGTTTTCACGGGCCTCGGAGGGGGCCACCTGCGGGAACCGGCATAACCGTAGGGGCCGTAAGCATCGGCATCGAGCCCACGATGAAGTACCATGGGCTCGTACTCGATAGCCGATGGGACTTCGGACCACATCTCCGAAGTCTGGTCCCGAAACTGAGAGGGGCTGCGGCCGCGCCATCGCGGCTGATGCCCAACGTTAAGGGACCCAACGCCCCCACTAGGAGACTGTACCTGGGGATCGTACGAAGCATGGCCCTGTTAGCCCTGTACGGGGCCCCCGTATGGGCGGAGACTCTGGCGGCCCGCAACGTGGATGTTCTAAACAGCCCGTTAAAAGCTATGGCCGCCAGAGTCATAAGGGGGTATCGCACGATCTCCGTCGTGGTGGCATGTCTCCTAGCCGGGACCCCTCCATGGGATCTGGAAGCGAGAGCCCTTGCGCTGCTGTACCAGTGGCGCAAGCAGGCGCTGGAGCGGGGCCATAGGCCGGAGCCCCGAGAAATCAGGGCTCAGCGGTCCCAGCTCCGCCGGGTAGTCATGGAGACATGGAGGGTGCGACTTGAGCACCCAAGGTGGGGGAATCCACCATTGCGGCGGTGAGGCCGATCATGAGGGAGTGGTTGCAGAGGGACCATGGGGACCTCTCCTACCGGATGTGCCAGGTGGTTACCGGACACGGGTGTTTCGGTAAGTATCTGTGGCGCATCCACCGGGAGACAACGGCGCAGTGCCAGGACTGCGGGGATTCTGGCGAAGACACTGCGCTCCACACGTTAATGGAGTGCCCTGCGTGGGCGAGTCAACGCCGGGATCTCGTTGTGGTCCTGGGCGTGGACGTTCTCTCGTTGGAGATCATGGTGAGGGCCGTGGTCTCCGATGGGAGCAAGTGGCACGCCGCCGCCTCTTTCTGCGAGCAGGTTATGCACGCGAAAGAGACGGCGGAGAGGGAACGGGAGAGAACCCTGCCCCTCGAGTTTCGCAGTCTGCGGCGAGGACGCCGCAGACTCATCTACGCCCGGGACTACCGACCTCCATGATCGTGGCCTTAGGACGGCAGTTGACCGACTCGCTGTCCTTACAGAAGCATGCTGTGGCGGAGGCGTGTCTTGTGTGCCCTATACACGCCTGCCAACTCACCGACGCGGGATAAAACCCGACCCCACCAGGCGAGGCCGCGGTGGCAGCCAAAGTCCGCCGGTAACCCTGGGGTTATCCTTTCGAGGGCTTACCCCGGTGGTTGTGGGGCTAGAGAGACCGCCGAAATCGCAGAACATGTACTCTGTTTTGGCCTCCACTTCAAAAGTACCATCGGGAAAAGGAACCCGTCTTATTATATACCACGCGGGCTCAGCTTCTCAAGGATTTATTCCAGACTGCCTCCTCGCATTCGCGTCAAAAACAACGACAGATTACCATGAAGAGATGAATGTTGACGTTTTCAAAGAGTGGTTTCAAACTGCTGCTCACTTTAGAAAACCCATCGATGTTTTTTATCGACATTGCCCCATATCACTCTGTGCAAGTTGACAAACCACCAACCCAATCAATCAAAAAACCGGCCAAGTGCGAGTCGGACTCGCACACCGAGGGTTCTGTACAAACCTGTAGGTATATATGTAAAAGTTCACCCATCACGACAATCGAGTCATAGTTATGGTAGTAGTAACATTAAAATTTTCAAAAATATTTTTTATTATATGATGTATCTAAAAATTTACGGTTTTCGCAATTTTTCCTTTATCTGTACTGTAGTGCTCTGGCCTCATTCGATCAAAAGACATAAGACGTTACTTCGTACCAAATTTCAAGATTCTAAGTTCACGGGAAGTACCCTGTAGGTTTTGATTCCCGTGAGAGTTTCGAAAATTTGCGGAAATTTGCGGCATAAACGGCTGTATCTTTTGATTGCTTTGGCTTAGAAGTTTGATTTTTTCACAGCTTCAAGGGACAGTAGACCTGAGTATTAGATATTAATTTCAGTTTGATACCTTAGAGGTCTTGACAGACGGACGGACGGACGGACGAACAACGAAGTGATCCTATAAGGGTTCTGTTTGTTCCTTTTGAGGTACGGAGCCCTAAAAAACAAGAAATTGTGGCGTGGCTGGAAAGGAACGGAGTGGAAGCAAGTCCAACTTTACTGAAAGTGGAGTTATTGCACTAGGTAAATGCAACTAAGCCGTCCAAGCCACGCTATGTATTTAATTGACGAGCTAGCCTTAGAGCATGGGCACGAAGTCATTAGATTGCCACCCTACCACTGCCAATATAATGCTGTTGAGCTAATTTGGGCACAATTAAAGGGGTCATGCAGCGCGCAACAATACTGAGCCACCCTTCAGAACTGTAAAGATGCTGACTCTGCTAGAAACTGCGTGTGTCACTGTATAGAACTGGAGAAAAGTCGTCGAGAAAACGAAAAACAATATATTGAATGATTTTGAACGTGATGTAAGAATAGACAATTAATCATATCTTTCTTCTTCTTTTTTTATTAAGGTGGCACCTTGCATCGGTTGTTTAGGTACCGATGATTCTGCCAACATCAGGGTGGAGAGTAGATTTAACCGTTTATAGAGGTTTCTAGGTATTTGTGAGACATTAGTAAATTAAACAACATGTCGTTGCTGCTCACTGAACACAAGTGTTAGTAATTGTTAGTTACCATAAAGAATTTATTTAGGTATCAGGGAAAAACATTTGGGTACTTAGTGACCCCACTAAGTACCACCACCTATCTATCCACCCGGATAGATGAGTAGAAAGCATAAATAGAATAGGAAGGTAGGCAAAAGAGGGGAGTTATAGTTTTATTTCGTTTATGGAGATAAATTTGTAGAGGATCTTTATAAGTGAGGAGTGAACCAGGGTAAGTAAGTAGGCCAAATTAACCGGTCGAGGAATTTGTTTTAGAAGGAGATCATATAATGGTACTACTAGTCTAGGACAAGAGTAGAAGATATACTCAAAAGTGCTTTCATCCAAACCACACTCACATAAAGAGCTGTCCCGAACTCGAATTTTGGCCAGGAAGACTGGTGTGCAAACAAATCCTAAGCGCAGGCGAATTATATCCGAGGTGGCTAACTTGTTAATCTGTTTATGTCTAGAGAACCATGACTTTGAAGGGATAGACTGCTGAATGGAGCCATATAATTTACCCTTGACCTTTCTAGAAGTTTGCCATAAGTCGTTCCAAGATTTATCCTGGTAAGAGCTGGCTAAGGTGCGCAGGTCCCGGGCAAAAGCGCAATTGTATACAATGCATCCTGATTGAGCCGCTACTCTCGCGCAAGAATACGCAGTCTCGTTGCCTGATATGCCAACGTGACTGGGGATCCATGCTAAGGCCACCTCAATACCAGACAAGTGACACTTGTGCAGAATGGCTTTTATTTTAAGAGTGAGTGGGAAATTATTTCTAGACTTTAATGGATTTTTCAGTAAATCAGTCAGGCAACTCAGGGAATCAGTTAGCATGAGAGTTTTGTTAAGCCTATGTGCTTCTACATATGTGACAGCCTCTAGCAGAGCAATTGATTCACCTGAAAATATAGAGTTATAAGGAGGGCTCTTGAAACTCAGAATGATCCTAAATTTGGGAATCCACACAGCAGAACCAACTGGAGCATCCGAGGATAATTTTGAAGCATCTGTGAAAAGTGTTATCCATTCCGACCAGTCACTGTCTGTGATGTTTAAAAACATTTGGTTAGCTGCCTGACATTTTTTGCTTATGCCGAAATTAGGGATGATTCTTGGTTGAAATATTAAAGATAGTCTTGATCAAAAAGGTGGTTTAGTGAGGATTGATGAATGGGGACTGAGAGGTTGCCCAATTTTCTATAAGAATTTATAAGGAGAGGAGGAGACTTATTCTTCCAGTACTCAGAAGAAGAGACTAGATGAGTAAGTTGTTGGAGGATAGGGAAGACCGGATGAGAACTAATTTGGGATGCATTAAAGAGAAACCGAGAAATTGTCGGCGGAGATGAAGGGGAAGTTCCCTACATTCAACTAAAAGCGTCGGTAGCTTAGTGGTTAAGGAGTCGACCCTACGATCGCGAGGTCCCGGGTTCGAATCCTGACTACCTCACTACCGACGTGAACCCGCTCCTAACAAGTAATTAAGCTTAACTGGAGGGGTTAAGGGGAATATTAGTAATTTCGGTTTCTAATATTCGTTAAAAAAATAAAATAAAAACTTGGAGAGCGTTGATGGGCGAGCATTTCATGGCGCCAGTTGTGATACGGAGGCATTTAGATTGGACCTTTTCTAGTTTGGTGAGTGGCAATATATGGCATGGCTCTAGCAGGAAAGCACCATAGTCAAAGTGACAACGCACTATGGGATTATATATGAGTTTTTGGCAGAAGGGATGAGAACCCCAGCGGACCGCAGACAGTGACGGCATGACATTCACACCTCTTTCACAATTTTTAACAATGTAATTTAGGTGGGGAGCACCAGACAATTTGGAGTCAAGTATAAGGCCTAAAAAATTTACATTATCCATAATTGGGATTGATTCATCAGCAACAGAGAGGTTAATGACAGGAATGTTACGTTTGCGAGTGAAAACAACTGCACTACATTTAGGTACTGAGAGGGAGAGATTATGATCCAAAAGCCAATTGTTTAAATAATAAAGAGTGGAATTGAGATTGGCAGCAGCAACTGAAAAGGTAGGAGAAGTAGAATATAGAGCAACATCATCAGCGTACTGCAGAATCTTACAAAAAGAGTTGACAGAAAGTTCTAGATCCAGAGTATAGATATTATAGAGGATTGGACTGAGAACTGGGGGCCTACCGCCCAACTGTCGTCGATATCACAGCCGTCGAAATAAGGTCGACGGCCATTTTGTACCGCCCCATTGATAATCGATGCCGGCGCGGCGTAAGAATGAATGAAACTCTGTTTTTGACAGTTATATAGCTGCCGCCTAAAAAAAACAATTCGACGGCGTCGCTTTGAAGTGTCATTTCATTGCGGCACCTCATGAGTTGTCGTTTTGAATATTATTATCTTTAAAAATAATTTTGGTCTTTCCAATTTTAGCTTGTTTTTTTGAATTATTCTGCTTTCTAGCGACTAATTAAAACACTCTTTAACCTTTATCTTACCTACTTAAACGTTTTTGCTGTGTTGTTTGTTGTTTTCGTATGTTTCAGAAGGAAGGAATAAGCGAAGGAGTTGGAGGACGAAATTCCATCGTCGGCAGTCGCCCCCATAAAAGCCATAGTAGCCCAGTGTTAGGTGCAATAGGATGACAGAACCCAGTCGCCTCCATAAAAGCCATAGTAGCCCAGTGTTAGGTGCAATAGGAGGGCAGAACCCATTCGTCGACAGTCGCCCCCATAAAAGCCATAGTAACCCAGTGTTAGGTGCAATAGGAGGGCAGAACCCATTCGTCGGCAGTCGCCCTCATAAAAGCCATAGTAGCCCAGTGTTAGGTGCAATAGGAGGGCAGAACCCAGTCGCCCCCAAAAAAGCCATAGTAGCCCAGTGTTAGGTGCAATAGGAGGGCAGAGCCCACTCGTTGTCAGTCGCCCCCATAAAAGCCATAGTAGCCCAGTGTTAGGTACAATAGGAGGGCAGAACCCACTCGTCGGCAGTCGCCCCCATAAAAGCCATAGTAGCCCAGTGTTAGGTACAATAGGAGGGCAGAACCCAGTCGCCCCCATAAAAGCCTTAGTAGCCCAGTGTTAGGTGCAATTGAAGGGCAGAACCCACTCGTCGGCAGTCGCCCCCATAAAAGCCATAGTAGTCCAGTGTTAGGTGCAATAGGAGTGCAGAACCCAGTCGCCCCCATAAAAGCCATAGTAGCCCAGTGTTAGGTGCGATTAAATAGAGTGGATCGATTGAAGCGCCTTCTGTCGCGATACGCAGGTGAAAGGCACAGAAATATCCTCTTTACCGATGAAAAACTTTCACGATTGAAGAACACTACAATAAGCAAAATGATAAAGTGTACGCTCACAGTTCTAAAAAGCTGCTCAAGTGGTCGGAATGGTACAACGTGGTCATCATCCTGCGTCAGTGATTGTTTGGTGGGGCGTGTCTTATCAGGGAGTTACAAAGTTACATTTTTGTGAAAAAGGAGTGAAAACTTCAGTCAAAGTGTATCAAGATATTCTCTTGGATCATGTTGTGAAACCTGTCAGCAATACACTTTTTAAAAATATACCGTGGACTTTCCAGCAGGACTCTGCTCCTGGTCACAAGGCACGAACTACCCAATCCTGGCTAGACACCAACGTTCCGGACTTTATAAGAGCTGAAGACTGGCCCTCATCTAGCCCAGACCTCAACCCTTTAGACTACAAATTATGGTCAGTTTTAGAGGACATGGCCTGCTCTAAACGACAAGGCGACTTTAAATCTCTTAAAAAATCTTTGGAGTAAGCAGTGGCAAAATTTCCCTTGGAAACAGTGCGTAAATCCATAGATTCATGGCCAAACAGATTGAAGCTCTGTATAAAAGCCAAAGGTGGCTATTTCGATTTAAATATATTTTTATTTTTTGCTAAGACTTTATTAAATATGTAGGTATACATTTTAATAATATTACATTACTTCATTTAAAAAAAATGCATTTTCTTTTGTAACAAAACTTATGTGTGGACTAGGTATATAATACAATAAGTATACACATAAAATATACATTAATAGTAAATACCTACATATCGCAATGAGAATCTACCTCTGTTTGGTTGATTAAATTGTTTAAGTTGATTAAAAAATAATAGTGGTTAGAAATTGGTACTAATATGCAGTTTAATTACATATATATACAATAATGCAAATTGCGTGTGCGGACTCTTATGTAGGTATGTGTTGAAACATAAAATGTTTCTTCATAATAGATACATTATATTTTAAAACAATGACTGAACGCAGCTATATTTTAACGTAGACGGATATCAAAATAATAAAAGTGAATAACGTGAACTGTATTACTAGAAGATATTCTATGTAAATAATAGTTGTTTAATTATTTTTGTTGATACCACAATAACACAAAAACGTTCTTATTTTTCTACACTTTGGCGCGCAAAACTGGGTGCGGATAGCCCGAGCCTCGCTGCGGCGTAAAGTGGCAACTTTGCTATGCCGAAAATACATAAAGTCCCCTAATACCCTCGCCTTATCCATAAAGCCAATGACGCTGCACGAAGCTAGAATGATACTTCGGCCCATTTTGACCCACTACTGGACAAAGACTTACCCCAAACCCTTCACCTCACTCTCTCTCCTTTGCTAGTTTTCAAAAAAACCCTATTTTTCTACAATATGTAATATAGTAGGCTATGCTAAGCCTTGTAACATTACCTATCTACCAGCGAAATTCCCATTAAATGCCGCCCAGCCGTCCCAGAGATTACCTTAGTCAAACAGACAGAAAGACAGACATACAGACAGACATTTTTTTCAAATATGTAATTTTTAGGGTTCCGTACCTCAAAAGGAAAAAACGGAATCCTTATAGGATCACTTCGTACCAAGTAACGTCTTATAGTACAGATAAAGGAAAAATTGCGAAAATCGTAAATTTTTAGTTAAATCATATAATAAAAAATATTTTTGAAAATTTTAAAGTTAGGTACTACTTCTTTTCTCATGAACGCGTAGAGGTATTAAATTGAAATTCATATCAAATACTCAGGTATCAAATACAGGTTTGTACGGAACCCTCGGTGTGCGAGTCCGACTCGCACTTGGCCGGTTTTTTTGTGTAGCTGTCGTGTATACATTCATATGCAATCATTGAAAATCTGTTGTTTTTATTACAAACAGACACTACAATTTTATTTATTTGTAAAGATAATACCATCTCATAATTTCAGCGACGAAGAGAACACAACAAATCCCAAAGTGACTATTGATCAAGAAGATTTAGATTTTGACATCAGTTTATCCGCCGAAATACTTAGACCCGAAACGAAGTTAAATTCGGAACTTGCAGCAAGGTCCAGTCATCACGATGGTACAATGGACACCATGATGAGTCGGATCACCATAGAAGACGACGACGACACCCACGTTAGCAACAGTAGCCTTGACATGTCACATGGAGTACTCTTTGAAAGCAAGCATCATATAGAGGAAGAGTTACAATTGGATAACGACTTTCCTCTTTGGGCGGGTGATACTAGTGCCAGAAGATCTCCTGAAGGTAAATGTTTAGTCATGGTTCTGGTACGACTCAGTAGTTTTTTGTCATTAAACTTCGTGCCTGTAAGAGATTGCCACAGTGCGATAAGGCTGCACATTGTATTTACTACTACTACTGCAATATGCACCATGCGAAGGTTCCATAAAATCCCTATAATCAGTTTTAACACAACGGTCCGATAACTAATACTATCAAGTATAACAATCAGGATTTACCTACCTACATGGAAGTATGTTTTGTATTTTTTTAAATATTATTATATAATTTTATATTATTCAGCTTTTGCTGACAATCTCGCAATACTGACGCGTAATCCAAAACAATGTCAGGAACTATTAAAGGAAGTAGATGAGTTCTGTTCGTGGACAAATGGACTGAGGACGAAGCCCAGTAAGTGTAACTGTCTGTGTCTGGGTAAACGGGACACCAAATTTACCTCCTACGACCCGGGACTCTTCATCGGGGGTAAACCAGTTTCCATAGTCGCTGAATCGGTGCCATTTACATTTCTTGGGAGAAAGATAGACTTTATAGGACGCACACCATCCTTAGATGAAG
This sequence comes from Cybosia mesomella, assembly GCA_946251805.1. Taxonomy (NCBI): domain Eukaryota; kingdom Metazoa; phylum Arthropoda; class Insecta; order Lepidoptera; family Erebidae; genus Cybosia; species Cybosia mesomella. Next base: position 16,636,489 of record OX276390.1, on the reverse strand, counting down.
TTGTCGATACGTTTATAAATGACCTAAATAAGATAGATCAGCTACCACTGAACAATATCAAAAAAGCTTGGATATATGACAACTACTTAACATCACGTCTGACTTGGCCTTGGTGTATGAATTCGGTAAAACCTTACTGGCGCAAATAGATGCAACTGTCATAAAATCGCTAAAATCGTGGCTTGGACTAGCGCACTCTGCTGATTCCTCTGCTCTATTTAGGGATCAAAATAATTTTGGGATGAAACTTAAGAAACCATCTGAGCTCTATAAACACCTTAGGGTTACCAAAGCCCACATCTTAGGTAAATCCCAAGATGACACAGTTAGGGCACTCCCGAAAGATAATAACGCGTCCGAGCTTGTATCTAGACTCCTATTCCATAAACGATTTATGATAGGGGAACAGTCGAACAGAGTGGGGTTGGGAGTACGAGAGCCAGAAAGGGACCAGGATATACTTAAGTCCTTTCTAAAACAAGACGAAAATGATAAATATCGAGTGCACGCGATGAATTTGGAAATCCAAAATGAATGGTTGACAATGGGAGAGTTCTGCATACCGATGGGCTTAAAGTGGCGCACCTTGATCTATGACTGGTCGCCGGCCCTGTTAAAATTCTATCTTAACGCCTTTCAGATGACGCTCCCAGACCAGAGTAATCTGGTAAGGTGGGGGAAGGCCACAGAAAAACAATGTTATACTTGTGGTGAAGCAATAGGGACGGCTAGACACATATTAGTAGGATGTAGGGTGCTTCTCGATAGAGGCCAATACTCACGCCGCCACGATAAGGTGCTTATCATCATACGTGAAGCAATGTGTCTGGCAGTAGCTAGAGCCCAAAAAGGATTGACTACTAACAGACGTCATATCAACTTTGTGTCTGAAGGTTCATCCCTAACATCCAGGAACAAACCTTATTCAATCTTAAATACTGCCCCAGATTGGACTCTATTAATCGACACGTATGAAAAGCACTATAAAATTCCGGAGAATGTTGGGGTTTCGTCATCTAGACCTGACATATTCCTTTATTCTAAGAGGTTAAAACATGTGATTCTTGTGGAACTTACTGTACCGTGGGAAACAAATATACCGAAGGACCACACAATAAAGAAAAATAGATACTATGATCTCACAAACTAATTAATCAAAAACGGTTACGTGGTTAATTTGTATGCAGTGGAAGTGGGAGCGAGAGGTATACCAGCAAAATCTCTCTATAACCTACTTAAAGATCTAGGCCTATCGAGAGCTACAATAAGCTCATTACTAGGACGAATGTCTAAAGCGGCACTAGTAGGTTCGTATCAAATTTGGTTAGGCAGGGAGGGGAACTTGGGTTGTGAAGGTGAGTGTTGATGTACATCAACAAAAGGGGCCCCTTCTAAACCTACACTTGGGTCGCAAGTCCCAGGCATTGTCCCGAGTTCCCAACTCAGCAACGCGATGGACCCGGCACCCGCACGGAGAATCCATGGATTGCTAAGAATATCGGTCTCTAAATAAATATAAATATTTTACGCCATTCTACACATCGCTTTCTAGACCCAAAGTAACCAAAGTTTTAACTAGCTTGTGTTATGGGTTCTAGAATGCGGATAAACTCTCTCATAAACTCATGAGCGTAAAATATAAATATTTTACGCCATTCTACACATCGCTTTCTAGACCCAAAGTAAGCAAAGTTTTAACTAGCTTGTGTTATGGGTTCTAGAATGCGGATAAACATACTTATATACTTTTTTATATATATACATACATAGAAACACCCAGACCAATGCAAATAGACATATTCATGCATACAACTATTTGCACTGAGCGGTATTCGAACCCGCGCCCCTTGTAGCAGTCGAATGCACTTCCGCTACGCCACAGAGACCGTCAAAATAGAATAAAGCTATATTGTACACCAACAATTAAGTTTTATTGTGTTTGTATTGTTATCAACTTATTAGTATCAATTCATTTATTTTCCTTTTCAGGAGGTGAAGATCCGGACAGAACAAAAGAACCCAGTGAAAAGGTAATAATTTGTCCTAAAACTGCAATCCAAATTGCTGTTGGAGAAATAAGCTGCTACTAGAGCAATTTACTCTTAGTCTGGTGCCAAAATACAGGGAAAAGCCTTTACTTATAAGTAGGTCTTTACTTATGAAATTGCCGAAATTTTCTTACAAATCCATGAGTTCGTTATTTCTGTAATTTAATAGCTATTTCCATTATTTATATTTTGTTTGAAAGTGGTTTTCATGATTTTACAACTCTGTATTAAATTTTGTTTTTATTGGCCGCTTGATAAATTAATTCGATCTTCCAAAACAGTACTTTCTAAATGCTATCCATTTTGATGATAAATTTCGTATTACTTAACAGCTGTCACTTTTCAAAAATGTAATAAAAGTTGTTGTTTGTTAGCTTAACGTTGTCTCATTCATACACAAAATAAAACTTGTATTTGTCATTCTTTCTAGAAGAAATTGGGTTTCCTCCAATTTCTTCAAGAAAAACTGCAATTTCATATGTAACGACCTAACATTATCGCGATAATGGATCTTCAGCTACTAATTAAGGCTATATTTTGATGTGTGGCCTCTGTAGTTGACGCGTTACGCCACGTTCACACGACGTCGTGTTCGGAACTACCGAATCAATTTTTTTTACCGGATCCGGTTTATTGGCAACATTATTTCAATACATCGATAATACCAGTATATTATACGAGTAGTAAGACTGTTCATCGTCCATCGCTTCCAAATCAATCAGAGACTGTGTGCATTCTTTAAAAAAAATCGGATGGCGTATTCACGGAACCCGAGTCAAGGCCGTCGGGTACGGCAATGCAAGATACGGTGTGAACACAACATTCGGTTTTTCCAGATCCAATTAAAATAAGATTCGGCAAAACGTGACTCCGTGATTACGTAGCGTAAATATTTAACGCATTATTTACCGCAATAAATACGCAAACCCTGAGGTGAACTAAACCACATTAATTGACGTTGCCCATTAGTGTGGTATAGGTCACCTCAGGGTTATAAGAAATCAACAGCTAAAATCAAAATATATAAAGTTAAAACTGCATAATCTAGAGTACACGTCGAAGCTGAAAGTTATGAACTACTAATTAGGTACCAAAACACAGAAGCAGGCCCGACATGGTGGCTGGCGCGACGTGTTCCGTGCCGTATCTCTAAACGGAGCGGAATTGCCCCCAAATTTCATGGCGAGACCACCAGCATTATAGATTATAGAGTGGTTAAAGTCTACCGTCTAGGTTTCCTGGGGAGGTCAGTCGGTTTGATCCCGACACAGCACTTCACACCTGGCGAGATAATACCTTTTTTATTCGTGCGGAAATCCCTTCGGATACCCCCCCACCGGCTATGTCGGGCATGAACCGACTAAAACCGCACGCCGTCTCGGGATTTAAAACACCGGGGTGTAAGGTTGCCCATAGAGCATATCCCTCGCACCCCGACTGACCCTGGGCCATCTCCAGTTTCGAGATGGCCCCCTCGGGTTTGGGAACCATGGTGTCCCCGTCTTGCCCCGGTTTGGGGGAGGGGCGCTAGTTGCCCCACCGTCCCGGCCTGCTTCTGCTGGGGTGTCAGGCGGCCTCACCTGCCACCCCCAGGCCTGCGCTCATGGAGGACGGAGGTCGTTAAGCGACCTCCGGCGCCTGAGTCGCCTGCGACGCGCGGAGATCATGTTGCGGACTCGGCGGGCCGGGAGAGTTCTAAATCTCTCCCGGGCGCGCTCCGCCATCTCCTTCATTACATGCTCGCAGAAGGAGGTGGCGGCGGCCCACGCGCTCGCGCTCCGCACTATTGCCGCAATCATGCTGCCGAGCGAGAGGACTCCCACCCCGATGGCTGCCACGAGGTCACTCCTCGGCGCCTCCCACGCCGGGCAGTCAGCCAGCGTGTGCAGCCCTGAGTTCTCGCTCGCGTCGCAGTGATGGCACTCAGGCGTTGGCTCCTTCCTGATCCGATGCAGGTGGTCCCCGAAGCTCCCCTTCCCGGGGACCACCTGCGTCAGTCGGTCAGAGAGGCTTCAGTGTCGCCTCTCTAGCCAATCCTCCATGATGGGCCTTACCGCCGCTATTGCGGCGTGCCCTGCACTTGGGGCGAGATAGTACCTGTTGGGGGTTTCTTAACGTACAAAACAAAGGTATTACACAGAACCTTCAGGTTGCACACAAAATAACTTAGAATGTTTAAAAATCTTATATTTAAAGAATTCTTTTCGATAATTTCCACAGGAGAAAAAGCACAAAAAGAAGAAATCTAAAGATAAAGACAGAGGGGATTTCGCCGAGAAGTTAGATAAAAAGGAGAAGAAGCATAAACATAAGAAATCCAAAAGTGAAAAGAAATTATCCAACCCACAGCAGGACTTATTAGCGCCGTCCACAGCGGAGTTCAATTATGATGAATACGATAGTATTTAAAATACTGACGTCGAAATATAAGAATTTCTTACATTCCAATCTAATGTTATATGGAATTTAATATTATGTTTATCTATAAAGTACAATGTTTACTATATAGTCGCATAGCCTTTGCGTCCTACCTGAAGCGTAAAATCTGACAAAGTAAAGTAGGTAATTATTTTATCTATATTTCGATAATAATTTCTTTTTACAACATCGCTTCGATAAAGTTAATTTAAAATGATGATAAGGTCCTGGGCCTGAAGACAAAGTGACATTTCGCTTCGAAGCGAACCTTCAAAAATCCGATATAGTGACATTATTTATTTTGTCGACATGTAATGTCACTCCTTTACAAGGCTGAGGTATCACACTCACATGGTGCAAACAATTCCATCAAAAACCAAGCGGTTCGGCACATCTTTTCTTTGCCGCACCATCAAGAATTAGAATTCTTTACCAGCACACGTGTTTACTTCTTCCTACAGTCCCGGGTCCTTTAAGGGGGGCGTGAAAAAGCATCTGAAGAGGCCAAGTGAGGGCCACCATTGTAACATTATCAGTGTCTATAAAGGTGATGTCTGATTTTACCTCGCCTGATGGTAAGCTAAAGGTAAAGTAATATTGACGTGTCCGTTATATAAAAAAATATATTTCGAACTTTTGAAGGTTCAATGTCACTTTGTCTACAGGCCCAGGGACAAAGAAAAAGTTACATTCTATTGGCTATAACGCCAGCCAGTGGAAAAGTCTGAAATACATGGGAGTGACATTGGTCAACATGTCACGTGTGATAAATAATGTCACTCCCATACATTTCTGACTGATATATTTATATTTTGAAATTAATATTCGTTTCGAACTTGACATTGGCGTTTTCGCCATTAATAATTTTATAAACATTTATTATTTTTTACTTGACATTGGCGAAATTGCGGTGATTCTACTGCAGAAGCCATTAACTAAAAAAAGAAGAAGAAGAAGAACATTTTATGTTACTTTGTCTACAGGCCCTAAAGTCTTTGTCTAAAGTCACATTCTATTGACTATACAGCCAGTGGAAAAGTCTGTAAAAAAAATCGCAAATTATATACATTATGTGCAAAATGTATAATGTATCTAATCGTAAGTTTAAATTACCTTGTTACAGTTTCAAATATTTTATCATATTGTGTATGCCTGTTGTCTAAATAAAATGTTTAAGCAATTATAGATTTTTTTTCTACTACACGTAATTCATATTAAACTAGCGGCCCGGCGCGGCCGGCGGTGTCGTTAGGGAAAAATCGTAAAAACATTCTATAACCCGTAGCAGCATTATTTAGTGGCACTAATTGTGAATGTAAACTATAAGAATTTAATATTAAATAACTATTTTTATTTCATAACTCATAAGTAGGTAAAAGGACTACTGGGACCTAAACAATTGAACTAAATAAATTGATGCTGATAAATGTAGTATAAGCGAAAGACATAAAACCCACAGGAACCTAGACCCGGAACAAAGATTACATAATATTATTCTAATACAGATACACGAACTAGATCAAAAATTTCCTTTTGGACCCTTGACACCACCGTCTCGCACCACCGGTGGTGTCAAGGGTATTTTTTAATACCCATTACACTAACAAAGAGCTGCAGCAGCACTGGTGGTGTAAAAGGTATTTTTTAATACCCATTACACTACGGACAAATAGTGCTGTGCCACCATAAATAAAATGGCCGTGTCTCACTATTTCGGTGATTTAGTCCGGTGACCGGACTTTCAGTCTCAGTAGTTCGGTGATGAAATACCACCGGACTAGTGAGCCATTTAGTCCGGGTAGAGGTGTACCTACCACCACTTAGAAATTTCTATTACCCTGATACCGTAAAAAAAACAAATGAACAAAAAAAAAGATCAAAATTTAATATCGAATCAGTACATACAACTTGCAATACTCTCCTCGGGTGGACCTAGTAACATAGTATTACAATTTCATCCAGGGGTGCCACGGGTCCGGAGGGCTATTAATCTCATTAATTTAACTTAATAATAATAAGGCGACCATATTAATACATATTATTGTTAATAACGTAATTTATCTAATGCACGGTCTACAGTAATTTCACCATTGACTAACTGCATTTGTATCTGCAAGATAAAGTCATCGTTTGCGGTTTGTTTTTTATTTCGTTTTGCTGGAGTTTTTAAAGATTTAAAAGATACATCATGTAAAACGTTAAGTAAACGCAAGACTGTCACCGAGTTCTTGTTTATTACTTTGTTTAGTTTGGAATGAAACCCTTCTAAAGCATTGGTCGTACGATGACGTTCACCAAAAACGCTAAGTACATTAGTAGTAGTAGTAGTAGGTTTGCACTTTGAACCAATAGTTTTGTATCCTCCTCGCGTCGTGCTCCTCATTACTGAGGGTCGTGATTCCCCCATTAAGAACTAAGTTTTTCTTTTACGATGCTTCTCCAGCTGGTCCTATCTTTGGCGTCGTGGAGTGCATCATGCAGCTTGGTGTTCAGCGCTGAGCGGATTTGGTCAGACCATCTAATTGGGCTGCGGCCTCTCGGCCGTTTGCCATCGACCTTGCCAGTAACCATGAGCTGTTCCAGGTTATGTCCATCTTTTCGGGCGATGTGACCAAAGAACTCCAGGATCTTTCGCAAACATACAGTGGAAAGCCTAACTTTAACGTTGAGTTCTTTTAAAATAGTTGCATTTGTACGGAAAGCAGTCCACGGGATTTGAAGCATCTTCCTCTAGCACCACATCTCGAAAGCATCAATGCGATTACGATCGGCCTTTTTCAACGTCCACGTTTCTGAACCGTAGCTGAAGATGGAGAACACGAGAGAGTTAACTAACTTCATCTTCGTCTTCCTAGATATATTACGGTCTTTCCAGATTCTCTGCAATTGAGACATTGCGCTTTTGGCCATACCGATACGCCTCCTGACTTCCCTTTCAAAAGAGCCTGTGTTGCTGATGGTAGCTCCCAGGTAAATGAAATCTTCCACTTTTTCCAGAGTTAGGGCGTCGGACATCTGAAGCGAATTATTTCGATCCACCACCATAAGCTTCGTTTTGGAATGGTTGATTTTGAGACCAAGCTCCATGCTTATCCTTTCCATTCTGTCGAGGAGGCTAACCATTTCAGCTTCGTTCGCAGCCAGAAGCGTTGTGTCGTTTGCGTAACGGAGATTTGTTATTTTGGTACCACCTATGGTGACACCTCCTTCCCAGTTTTCGAAGGTTCGCCTTATTATGTATTCCCCGTAGACGTTAAATAGAATGGGGGATAAAATGCAACCCTGTCTTACACCTTTTCCAAAATTGAATGGCTCCGATATTGTCCTTTCGAGCGTCTTGATTTTTCTGGTAGAGTGATTGTATTAATGCAACTAGATGTTTAGGTACTCCGAGCTCTTCTAATACCTTCCAGAGGGCTGACCAGATGACACAGTCAAAGGCTTTGCTGTAGTCGATGAAACATAGTATGACAGGAGTGTTGAACTCGTAGGACTTTTCGATCAGTTGGCGAATATTAAGTATTTGCTCGCGAGTCCCCTTGCCTTTAACAAAGCCGGCCTGCTCCTGAGGTATTTGCCAGTCCAGGAAATAACGTATTCTGTTGTTAATTATATGTAATAAAACTTTGCTGGCATGCGATGTTAAGGCTAGTGTTCTATAATTATCGCATTTTGATGTTGAGCCTTTTTTGTGTAAAGGCAGAATGACTGATTTTGCCCAGTCGTCGGGCCATTCACCAGTGCGCCAGATTGCGTCACATATTTTATGAATTGCGTTTGCTCCCGACGTGCCCATTGCCTTTATGATTTCAGCTGTTAATTGATCTGGCCCTGGTGCTTTCCTGTCTTTCAGTGCAGCAATCGCAGCTGTGACTTCAGAGAGTAGTATAGAAGGCTCTAAGGTTATATTGTCGCACGTCGTTAGAAAATGGGGTGGCATATTGTCGTGGGGGTTTTCATAGAGCTTCTCACAATACTTGCGCCATCTTTCTGTTACTGCGTCCAGATCTTGAAGTCGAACTCCATTCTCGTCTTCTATTGCCCAGGTTTTAGGTTTATACTGCTTCGAGAGGAGCTTTACTTTTTTGAAAAGATCTGAGCTTTGTATTTTGAGCGCATGATCTTGAATCTCCTGGCAGATGTTCTCAATAAAGTTGTTTTTATCATGGCGACATAATTACTGTATGATTCTGCTTAGCTCTGAGTACCTGTCACGATCTTCTTGATTGGTCAATCCTGATGCCTTCAGATCTTTACGCTCTTGAATCTTGGACCAGGTTCCAGAGGAGAGCCAGGTTTGTCTGCGAGTGGAAGATTTACGTTTTTTGGTGACTACGCCTACTGTCTTCCATACCAGATCTTTAAGATGATTCCACTGGGCGTTCGCATTCGAATTCGCCGGTGATGGTTGTTCCTCTAACGCGTTACTAATGCCATTTCTAAATGCTATCTTTTCAGATGGGTCCAAGGTGCGTGGTCTTAATGGAGGCCCTTTCTTTACTGCTTTTAGCCTCAGAGCAAATTTGGCTACTAAAAGGCAGTGGTCGGATCCACAATCTGCACCAGGGAAGGTTCTCACGGTCGATATGGAGCTTCTCCAACGGCTGTTGATCATGATGTAATCTATTTGATTGCGATATAGGTCACCAGGGGACTTCCAAGTGTATAACCTTCTCGGATGATGTTGAAAGCAGGTGTTCATGATAGTCATTTTTTGGTCAATACAGAACTCCAACAGTCTCTCTCCCCTATCATTTCTCACACCTAATCCGTATTTTCCAACTGTACTCCTAATGTGATCGTCTAATGACGTATTACCTATTTTTGCATTCCAGTCTCCAATCAATAAAGTTATCTCTCGATTCGGTATTTTGGACAGGGTCGACTCCAATGAGTTGTAAAAGTCATCAATTATATCATCTTTTGCAACTGATGTTGGGGCGTATACTACGACGATATTTAGAGTACAGGGGCGTGTGTTCAGTCTGAGGGTCAGTATTCTGTCATTAACTGGGTTGTATCTTAGGACATGGTTGTTAAGGTAGTGTGGCACCCATAGAGCAACTCCGTTTCTGCTGGAATCCGTGGAACCTGAGAAATATAAAGTGTTCCCATTAGAGGTTGTTTGGTGTCCTTGACCTCTCATGTGTGTTTCTGTGATTCCCAATAACGTTAAATTATGCGCTTCTGCTTCCTTCTCCACAATGTCTAGTTTTCCTGGAGCCAAAAGTCCGCACACATTCCATGTTGCAATCCGTCGTTGTTCTCGGATTGAGATATTGTTTTTAGATAATAATAGTTTTGTATATATTTAATAAATTTGTCAATTGCACAATTACTATTTAATTTTGATTCCTGTTTTATGTACTCAAAACCTTCGAAAATTTTATCCGCTGGAAGAAGTGGTAAAACCGCTGTCATGGCTATAATTCTTCTGTCACACATAGTTTTCGAACAACCAAAGGCTTTGGCTTTTTTCCAGATATTACGGGTCCAACGATAGTAACATCCCCGGACTACAATCTCGGGAAATAATTTCAAAATAGCGTTCATCGCCCCTATTTCATAATCACAATGGAATTTTTTTGGCGTAAATTGTGGTATTTGTGATTTTATTAAATTAAACAGCACATTATAACTACTTTCCCTTCGATTTGACATAAGAGCAAAAATTTACGGTTTAATGTTAGTTGTTTCCATTGTACTATTTATGTCACCTTGCAGACTATACAGTTGTTTGAATGGGCTTGGACAACTAGCAAATGTACCGTCGCCAAAATATTCAGTAACATTGGAAATTTGATTACGAGATTCTTCATTACAAAAAACTAAAATTCGAGTGTCACCATCCATATAATCCGCTAGGACAAAGTTGTGAAACTTGAGTGGCACTTCTACTTCAACGACTTCTTTAAATGTAGTCTTAGATATTCCCAAAGCCTTATTTCTCGCAGAGTATAAAAAATGTTTTACACCATCATAATTTGGTAAGTTTGCAACTAAATTGAGCCCTCTGTTTTTTAAATCGCAAATTTTTTTCTCGTACAGTCGAGGTACCGGATCATCAGAAGTCACCACCGTCTCCCGTAAATCACAAATTTCTTTTAGTACTTCGTTTTTATATACGTCTGGATCACAACTGTGTTGTTTTTGTTTCGTAATCGTAGTATTGTCCTTGAACAAAAAAAAGTTAAATAAAATAACCTTAGAATAATAACGCATAGAAACGCAATACGCGCGAGCGAAGTGAAGCCTTTTCAACTAAGCCTAGGCCTAGCTCGCACATTTTTTGTTGTCATCGTCATCGTGACGGTTTGTGCAGTGAAAGGGTGCCACAATTCATCTCATAATAACCAAAATCATTCTAAGATCACATTTCACTTGTTAGTAGTTCAAAAGCTATTATATTTTTACGTAAAACATTTGTCGAACATAAATATAAATCGAAAATTTTAACGACTCCATTGTATATCGGTTACGCCTACATAGATATTACTTTGGCTTCACTCGCGTCATTCATATCGTAAGGGACTATCCGTCTATGCGTTATTAGTCTCAGAAAATAACATATAAAAATAATCCTGAAACATATTAAAAGAATATTATACAGTCTTTTTTTTTACCTTGGAGACAGTAAGAGTACCAAGGCATTTTATGGCTCTATACTTCGAACACCTCCATATACTGGAACCGTTTTTATATATCTTATGTCTATGATATTTATATTTATCATGAAGTAAAGAATTACCTCCATAAATTTTAATAATATTTATCTCTTCCGTATTTTTATACATTTTATTCAATTCAATTGTTTTAAGGATAAATAAACTTTTGCAGAAAAATGATTTTTCAAGCTATGTCACTGTCAAATGGATTCATAGAATTTGCTTTTAAACACTCTTTTTTTACTTTAAAAATAAACATAAACCAAAAAGTTTTAATGCATTCATTCAACTGCGTAGTTAAATGTCATTATTGTAGGCAAAGTAATGATTCATACAATTCAAATAGATAATACCTAAACCAAAGAATAAATTTAATGATGTAACGTACCTACTTGTGTCAGACTGCAGCTCTTTGATAGTGTAATGGGCATTGAAAAATACCTTTTACACCACCAGTGCTGCTGCAGCTCTTTGTTAGTGTAATGGGTATTAAAAAATACCCTTGACACCACCGGTGGTGCAAGACGGTGGTGTCAAGGGTCCAAAAGGAAAAATTTGAAGCCACCGTAAGTCGTGTAGCTGGCCTGGCAAAATACTACAATTTTTCCTCCAATAGATGTCTACAATAATTATAGATTCCATGCAGATTTTGTATAAAGAGGTAATAGATGGCATTGTATTAAATTTTCGTTCACTTCAAATAATTTCAACCGGGCTTTAGGGCACTGGACGGGTGTCTACGTAAACTGTTTACGGTCGTCAAGGTCAAGGAACAGAACGTAGAATGAGAATACAAGCTAAAGCTATAGACTGGCTATCAGCGTATACCAGAAAGGAATAGCGATAGTTTTTTTCATTGTCAAACTATAATACTATAGCATAATTCTATCCGTGACATAGGTAATCTTAGTCTAGTCACATTCTCTGCTTCCCGATGTTCCAACCAAAACGCCGTTTACTGTAACAGGAGAATCGGTTCCAATATATACAGCCTTTCAAATGTATTTCAAACAAAAGACATCTAAATTAAATAAAAAGTGAAAAAGAAACTTAAACCCTAGTGTCAACGAATAAGGTTGGTTTTCATTAACCTGAGTAACTTTAATCAATACATATATTACATACATATATATAATTACTTGTCCCGACTGACTGACAGACTGATTGACTGATTCATCAACGCAGAGCCTAAACAGCAAGACCTACAAACTTGAAATTTTGGCAGTAGATGCCTTTTATGTTGTAGGCATCCACTAAGAAAGGCTTTTTGGAAATTTCACTTCTAAGGTAGCGAAATAAGAATGAACGTTTGTATGAAAGTCCGTCATTTTCAAAAATAGAAGCATGAAACTTCGTACACCGGCTTTTGGTTAGGAAAGAATGAACACATGCATCAGCGTTCTTCAAAATGTTACCCTAAGAGGGTGAAATAAGAGTTGAAAGTTAATATGGTTAGTTGAAAATAGAAGCATGATAATTCATACACCTTTTGGTTAGGAATAAACGAACACGTGCAGCGTTTGCTAAATGCAAAATTGCTATTAATTGGGTAAAATAGGTGATGAACGATTGATAGATACGATGTGGAAAGTACGTCATTTTCAAAACCCCGGGCCGCTGGTGCTTTCATACTTTCGCGCAATTTTTAACGTCAAGGTCGACTTTGTATTAATCATCAACTATTGAAACTTTGTCGCTATACTTACTTTTGACGCTTCATGGCATCACCTCATTTTAACACTCTGTAGTACTTTTGCCACCGGGTATGATCATCAACTTTGGACGCTAGCTGTACCTAAGTAAATGGTGATAAGTACGTAACGGTGCTTTTGTCCAATGCAAATTACTTGTTTGATTTTTCCATTAATTTAGTATATGTTGTTAATAATATTAGATATGTACTTTCGATGTGTATGTGTAATTTATTACAATGCCATCTATGGTCAAATATTTAAGAAGCTGTCACATATATAAATGTTATTAATTTTCTCTTAACAACGTTGTTGATAAGTTTTAATAGCCACAAGGATATTGATTAACCTAGTATTAGGTTTGAAAAATCTTTACACAGATTATGTAATATGGCGAAAATTGGTATTTTTTTATTGATATTTTAAATATCCAACTATTAGTGTCATCTATTGGTGAAAACTTATTACTAATTCTAGAATGTACTGGTTGGGTATGCATGCCCGGTATAAAAATAGCCTACGACTTGATCTGAAGATCATACCCATCATGATTAACAAAAAATTCATAAAAATCTTCACCTTTCTCTTTTAGTGTAACAACGGGTTAGCCAACAATAGCTGTTAACGACAACTTCTGTTGAGTACATTTTATATTGTGAATTGCTTCAACCTCTTGCTTGCTCGCTCTACTTTTAACCGTTACTCACTTATAACCAGCTGTGGCCATTGGATCCCTACAGAGTAATTGGAGTCAAACCTAGGATTAGTGACGAATTGTCGAGTATCTTCTAGTGTGCTAAAATGTCATTACGTCTTCAACCACGTGGAGGCCTCGGGTATTAAGGACATGAGGTGCAATTGAGTAAACTAGAACGCGGGTCAGCAGCAACGGATTCCCTCAAAGAAATGTTTACAGCAGTTGGCCAGGGTGCAAAACTAAGAAATAATTTTGCTAGCCCAGTGCGCCCCGCCCCGCTGATGTCATTTTTAGGGTTCCGTTGACAAATGGCAAAAAATGGAACCCTTATAGATTCGTCATGTCTGTCTGTCTGTCCGTCCGTATGTCAGTCACTTTTTTCCGAAACTATAAGAACTATGCTGTTGACACTTGGTGAGTAGATGTATTCTGCGAACCGCATTAAGATTTTCACACAAAATTAGAAAAAAGACAATAAATTTTGGGGGTTCCCCATACTTAGAACTGACTGACAGCCTCCGTGGCGTGGCGGTATTGAAAGCGGCCGCTACGCAGGAGGCGCGGGTTCGATCCCCGCTCAGTGCAAATATTTGTATGCATGAATATGAGTATTTGCATTGGTCTGGTCGTGCCTCGGAGAGCACGTTAAGATGTCGGTCCCGGTTGCCATACGAATATGTATGACAGTCGTTATAGGGGAAATAGGTGAAATGGCCCCACATAGAAAGGCTGATCACCCGTCTGGTCAAACGGCGTCCCCACTGGCAGTATACTTAGAACTGAAAATCAAATTTTTTTTTTCATCAAACCCATACGTTTGTGGTATCTATGGATAGGTTTTCAAAAATGATATTGAGGTTTCTAATATCATTTTTTCTAAACTGAATAGTTTGCGCGAGAGACACTTCCAAAGTGGTAAAATGTGTGCCCCCGCCCTGTAACTTCTAAAATAAGAGAATATATATCCCTCGACCGTGTATCCCATCTACTTGGGGTCGGCCTTCCTTGTCCTTCTTTTCCACTGTGCACGATTTTGTGCAGTGCTCGCGTCCAGTTGGTCTTCTCTCAGGTCTTTCTCGACCGTCGTTAGCCAATTGAAGGGTCTTCCGCGTCCGCGTTTCGTCACTGGCAGGTTTAAGGCGAGCTTGACCACGTGATCTTCTGGGCGTCTTTGGACATGTCCATACCATCGAAGACGTTTTTCCTTGACTTTATCCATTATGGGGGCGACCCCAAAACTTCCTAAGTAATAATCTCTCCCTAAATAAGAGAATGATAAAACTAAAAAAAAAATTATGTACATTACCATGCCTTCCAACGATAATTGGTTTGAACGAGATCTAGTAAGTAGTTTTTTTTTTAATACGTCATAAATCGTAAACCGCAATTTACCTTTCATTCAATCAACTCAAATATAAAAATTAAAATAAAACATTATTATGTTACTTGCTGCTACGGAACCCTTAATGGGCGAGTCCGACTCGCACTCGGCCGCTTAGCTAACTAATTAACTTAGACTCCAGCTCCGGGCGCTTTGTGATCGAAGCCAATTCGGATTCAGCCGATCCTTGTCTGTAGCTCTCAAGCCGGCGCTCTATCGAGGCCTTAGGTCTCCGTGACTTATACATGGTCAACGGGTAGGGAAAATGTTTGTCAACGCCAGATTTCGGCAAGGCGAAGGGTAAATTGCCTTTGCGGTGCGTTTTACCGAGTCACAGTTATATGCTACGATGTTGGGATCGGTGGATAAAAGAGATGGGATACTGTTGTTCAACAAAAGAAGTTTAATAAATAGAGTACATTCTATTCAAAATGTAAATGTACAACCACATCGATATTTTATTGGTTAGATTATAAAAAATTGGACCACCTGTAAGAAGTCCGCTCAGTAGTGTAACAATATTACAAACAAAAATCTCTACATAACAGAACTTACAGATATTAGTCAACTTTATTTTATACATACTATAGTACACGATTATTTAACATAATATTTACCTAATATTATATTTATAAATTCTATGTATAGTAAGATAATAATTTTCATTTTGTAATAAGTTAATAAAACTATAAAATTTCTCTTCTGTTAAATGTAGGCATTTCATAAGGCTAATGTAGTTATTGGAAACAATATTTGGTGGCTTTACGGTCTCTTTAAATACAACACGAAGTATGTACCTATGTAATATTCATATATATGTTATATAGTATTTACGAAAAGCACTTTGTACTTGGATTCAATCTCCATATAAAATTTTAGGTATGCTGTTATTTTTCATTTTGCTCCAAAACTGAAGAAAAAAATTCAAACAAGCACAAATATGACTGAATAATGAAACAAGTAGCATTGTGAATTTAAAAGAAGGGTTCCAACGTCATTTGCATTAATTGATTTCAGGTTTACCTTTGAGATTCAAGGGCTGGACGAAGGTTCACCTCAGATTCAAGAAAATATTATAGTTATAAATATCAAATAAAGAGACGACAGATTAATGAAAATCCAACTTACTACGCTCATGCCATACCCATTAATATGAAGATGAACAAATTTTCATTTTGTTACAACACAAAACGCAACGAAAAATAATGGCAAATAGTAGGTACATCGTAGTATAACTCCTTTGAGTTATATTCGTCATCATTAATTCATTACCATAACACTTATCTCATGGTTCTTTGGATGGGAATAATAATTGCGAATAAGGCCGCTAATTGTACTACGTTATTGTGCAGTTCTAATACACATGATTAACTTCTGATCGCGGCTCCGGTCACCTACAATAGGGTGAGTTATTCTATATGGTGAAAACTATATTACCGTTGAAAACGGAGAGTAAAATAATGAAACATATATTTTTATAAATATTATCGTCATCAATTCAAATACAACACTTCAAATATTTTTTTATATTGCAAGATACATTTTCAGTAATTCTTATTTTAAATTACGGGTTCGGAAGACCTAATGTAGTTGCATGCTAAAGTTCACTGATGCTAATTGATTTGCGATGCATCAAATAAAATTAACGTAACTACATGTACTACTGTATGGCGCTCATTAGGGGAGATCTATGTCCAGCAGTGGACTAGAATAGGTTGATGATGATGATGATGAACTACATCACAATATGTGGTAAACTTCCCAAGTCAATGGTGTTAGCAAAATAATATTGTAGAGACTGAATTTGACCACGAATCGAAGTGCTATTGATAATATAATCTTTAGCTTGCCCGACAATACGTTTTACACTTATGGTGTATTTGCTAATGGATTAATGATGTTTCGAAACTGACTGACATAAGTGTAAGAAATGAATTAGCTGAGCCTGTAGACAAAGTGACATACTACTAGTGGAATCGCTTCGTAGCGAACCATCAAAGTCCGAAATGTATGGGAGTGACATTATTTGTCGACATGTCACGTGTAACAAATAATGTCATTCCCATACATACCGGACTTTTGAAGGTTCGCTTCAAAGCGATTCCACTACTAGAATGTTACTTTGCCTACAGGGTCTGTAGACAAAGTGACATTCTACTAGTGGAATCACTTCGAAGCGAACCTTCAAAAGTTCAAAATGTTTTTTTTTTGTTCTATGGCGATCCCAACGATTCCGCCAACAACTCAGTTTTTATACTGATAGAAATAACGTGTGAGAGTACAAGTAAAAAATATTATATTCAAACAGTTGATTTTGAAAGGTGGCCAAAAGGTTTATAGTGTGTTGAAGTACCTGAAAAGAAGAGACAGCATTAAAGCGTTCAAAATGTATGGGAGTGACATTATTTGTTACACGTGACATGTCGACCAATAATGTCTCTCCAATACATTTTGGAATTTTGAAGGTTCGCTTCGAAGTGATTCCACTACTTCGAAGCGAACCTTCAAAAGTTCAAAATGTATGGGAGTGACATTATTTGTTACACGTGACATGTCGACCAATAATGTCTCTCCAATACAATTTGGACTTTTGAAGGTTCGCTTCGAAGCGATTCCACTAGTAGAATATCACTTTGTCTAGGCCCCAGGCTCTTTTCAGTGTTCGCTTCGAAGCGATTGCACTAGTAGAATGTCACTTGGTCTACAGGTCTTTTTCAGTGTTCGCTTCGAAGCGATTCCACTAGTAGAATGTCACTTTGTCTACAGGCCCTTTGGTTTACATCGGTTAAGCTACGTTCAAACTAACGCATCAAAGTTGCCTTTATGGTGGTTACGCGCCTCGTCAGAACAAGGCATATAGTTAAAAAAATCTTTATTATGGCGTACAGAAATCGAGAATTTTTCCACAGTCTACATTATTTATAGAATAATATACTCAATATTCAATACGAGTACATACATTTTCGACCTATGGAGGAGCAAATAAAGATCAATCAGAAAACCTACATAAAAAGCGGAAATTTCGCGTGTAACGTACAATAAAGTTTTGTAAATTATTTAAATAATTAAATTAAGGAAATAATCACAACTTCCCGGTCAATCATCCTGTGATTTCTTGTATTGTATCTCTGATATTTTAATAATATAGGTGTCAATATTCTATATATTAGGGTCAAGACCGAACGGCTACTGCCGACCTTGTCGGAATGACATTTATGATAGAATTCAGGCGCAGACAGGCGGACACATTACAGCTTTATTTATAATGCTTGCCTCGGTCGGCAAGCCGCATTTGGTTTGTACAAGTACACGTCCAGAGTTGTCATGCAAGCCACCATAGTGAATGTAAGCTGATGCGTTGGTTTGATCTTTACTTTACGCTCCGTTTATAGACTATGATAAACTTGGACAATTTATTATATCTTGTATCATTGAAATTCATTAAAAACGTACTCAAAGTTTTCCTGCTGTTTGCTAAGACGAACATGACGGCGATACGGCGGGGTGACATGCCGAACGTATTTTGGTATGCTATTTGTGTTAAGATATCTACTCAAATAACTACTAAAATTACTACAGTTACAATTTCAATTATATTTGCTGTCATGTTGCCTTTTAATTTTTCTTTCAACATAAATATATATAAAATTTATTTCTATCTTTATGGCCTACATGAATGTATGTCAACAATAAAATTCCCTTTATTTTTTGCCAACACAACAGTACCTAAACTATTTAACAATGCAAATAAATAGTCATAATGTTCATAGGCAATTTGTAAATGAATGACATTTGATATGAAATTACAAACTGTAAAACGGAATGTTTAAACTACTACTGCAATGTATTAGCTTAATGTTCCAATATAAATAGTGAAAATGCTTAAGTTCCTAAAATAAAAATCAAATCTTGCAATGAACCATATAAAGAAATATATATGTGGATAGTATTAAATTAATTTTGGCCTCGGTAAAAACTGATTTTGGCATTCAAATAAGACTTCTATAAAAGCTAACTGATGAGTACAATCCAACAATAACTAAGTCGATGGATGAATTTTACTATACTTAATAATTATATTTTTCTTATCTCATATATCATTTTTATAAACTATCGCTGCAAAATAACTTTCAATGCATTCCTAGCTTCTTTATTCTTAAGTTTAACTAAATAATCTTATTTACAGTGTTTATAATATAATTGTTCAATCATTATTTAAAATACAACATCACCCTAAACCTCTCCAAGGAGAGAGTTTATCATAGAATAATCTTTGTCCATAACAACAAACTGTTTTATTCGAGAGTCGCCAAAACGTAGCCAAGCGAGGGCGTCAGTCCACGCGAGACGTTTCTGAAAAACCGTCGTCCAGAAAGCTCTGTAAACTATGTGTCTGGTGACTTAGAGAACTTAACTCAAAACTGGTCTGTTCCACGAAATTATTATGCACATTGTAAGGCTGTTCACGGAATTGACCTGATGTCCATGGGTCACTCAAATCGTCATTAGGTCTCCGTACACTACTATCGAATGAAGGTAAGCCTGGCCAAGTTTGCGGCGACGGCGTGTTGAGCATCGTGGGAATGTTGTCAACGTGCGGCTGCATCGGCGGAGTAGGGTCGGGGTTGAACGAGGGAGTTCCCCACACCAGGGACTCGATACTGGAGGCTGCAGCACCGCAAATCTGGTTAAATCTATCTATTCCCCATGAACTACTAAGATCAGGAGCGGATGTGTTATTGTGCAATAAATCTGGAGCTTTAGGCACCGATCTCCCGTATATATCTTGCTGTTGCCTGCCACTAATGGTAGGTCTGGAAGTTGGTCCGCTGTCTGGACTTGGCAAGTGACAATCTGAACGCATCATTGGACTGTAGTTACCGACACCAGGACTTTTTTTGTTACTACAAGACACATCTACACTTGGTCTAGGAGAATAAGGGCTTTGATGCAAACGATCTTGTCTAGACATTGGACTGTATTGTCCAGGGGTTTTATTAGGATTGTTTCTAAGAGTGTCGGTCTTTATAACAATTCCAGGATCGGGACTAGTATGCGTGGAAGGATGAGGAGAAAATGTTTGATGATGTTTAGGCATAGGACTGAAATTACCGGGATTCCAAGCGTTGGTTTTTTGCAAATCAGGTTTAATGATTTGACTTGTGTCCGGACTTGGTTGAGCTGAATATGGACTAGGTTGCGAGGAGTACGGGCTCGGCTGGGTCGAATAAGGACTAGGTTGTGTTGAGTAGGGGCTAGGTTGAGCAGGGCTCGGTTGAGCAGAATATGGACTTCTTTGAGAGGAAAATTGACTATCTTGGCGAGGCATAGGACTATAATTACCATAGTTCCAGCTATGAGGGTTCTTTATACTATCTTGTTTGATAACATTTGTTTCAGGACTAGGTTTATTATCATGCGAAGTGGTAGGGCTACACTGTTCTATAACTTTACCATGCCTTAATTTATTGTGATTTTCTAACCTACTTAGAGGACTGGCTTCAGACTTATGTGTCGGTGTAGTTCTAAACTGCCCTAGATTCCATGAGTTACAGCTTTTTTGGCTGTGATTTAATAACTCTGATTGAACCTCAGGGCTATTTTGTACTTGGCTGTCTGGTTTAGGGACGGGACTGAAATGGGGGCTTCCAAGCTCTCCTTTAAGGGAATCGGATCTGGGTGTAGACGAGGAATCTGCTTTAGACTGTGTAGCGGGACTTAGTAGTTTAGGAGTGGTATCCCTTGTCGACCTTTTGCCTTCAGACACTGAAGTCATCAATTCTAAATCATCTTTACCGCTTGTCAATTCATACGATTTGCTATCCGGTGAAGAACTAATGGGCGTTCGGGCCATTGGTGACTGTTTGTCAGGCATGTTTGAAGTAGATTCTGAAGTATTTTTAGGCTCTTGAAAAATAGATGCCAAGGTGTTATTTGGTATAGCATCAGATTTAGAATCTGACTTCTCTCCAGTATCTGTTAAAGGCTCTTGATTGTCAGTTTCAAATTTCGAATCGGCAGCAGACTTTTTCATATCGTTCTTCGCCTTTTCACTTTCCTCAGCTTTAATTTCTTTGGCTTTAACTATCTCTGGATTAAAGCTGTCCTTAAGGTCTTGCAGTTCTTTGCCAGTGTATAATCGTTTCATACCTCTGGGGAGGGCACGACACGAACTAAGATTTAATGATTCAATAAGAGGACATTTTAGTAGAACTTTCTTTACTGGTTCCAACGAAACTGAAGAGCCACATAAATTGAGTATTCTGAAATTGAAAATAAAAAGGTGTTTTCTACATTTGAGCATAATTATCTTACTATACTAAAACAATGGAGTTAATCTATAGTAGCCTGTGTGTAATATGTCCGAGAATTATGATTATTATTGTATGTTTCTTTCCATTAAAGTGTACAGTTGTATCATAGCTTATGACAACCTTTCCCCGCATTCTCCATGCAGAAATTGACAGATTAGTTTTCACATATTAAACAATCTCACTATGCATTAGTCTTCTATCCTCAGTAATCAGCATTCATTCTTTCCAATGCTAATGTAATGTTTATCTAGTACATACAGATAGTTTTAATTTGTAGATAAAATTACCTGAGTTTGCTGTTAGGCGATTCGGCTAGGGCTGCGACTGCAACGTCTAGTACCCTAGTAGCCGAGGCCCAGGACAGATCCAGCTCTATCAAACTGTGCGACCACTTCTCACAAATCAGCTCCAAGCATGCGCTACTCTGGCGCGTGACCTTGCAACCTGTGTAAAAATATTAATGTGCTATAAGAATTACATTAAATGCCCCAGCCATCTTATAGAAACTATTTCTCTAGAATTTCCTCAAGCAATTAGATATTGCAGATGGCAAGAATTTTTAAATAAATGATTTTCACTTATTAGTGATTGAATCTTGTGTACAATATTGATTGCAGCAGAAGGAACTGAAATATATCTTTTGCGTAAGTCAGCCACAATACAGAGAACCTCCCCCCCTGTTGGGGGGAGGATAGCAACACTTACAATTGGTTGACTATATTTTTGATCTTACGTAAAAGCGGGAAATTATATTAGCCATAGTATGACATTGATGGAATAAAATGAGTTATGATCGCTTCAAACAAGTGACTCCAAAGAAAATCGTACTCACGATGCTCCATTGATTGGAATGTTTGAGGCGATAAAAGCTATAAACGAGCAAGACGGCTAACCTCCAAGAAACAGATGTTGTAGATCCCATGCCGGAACCCTGACGAGACCAGAGTCAGAGAGGCGCTGCAGCCCTCGCACGTCCAGCAGACGCAGTCGAGTGGCGCCGCGAACGAGTCGCGCCAGCGCGTCGTCCCCTAATCGATATTCACCCACCCCCACCCGCTCTGTCGCCGCTTCACCCGCGATCGATAGTTCTTCTAAGGCTGGCCAGCCGTTACATTCCATCTATGAAGAAATTATTTTATGGTAGTATTGCTTTAAAAAAGAATTAATGTTCCGCATAAAAAAACCTATACTCCTTTCAATATAGCTTGATCTCTGTGACAGTTATCACTAGTGCTGTGACGCTTGCAACGTACTTAGTCCTTATTTTTTGTCGATAAAACTCTTTATTTTTTAAATAGTGATTTAGATTGTAATTGTCTATGAATAAACATGTTTATTTTATTACTAATAATGAGTCCATTTTTTGATGTCCATTACTCTGAGAAAATAAATATTATAAGTGGTTTTTCAATACTAAACTACCACAATTTATGTTTTTCCTAACCTAACTGTAGGTTGGAAATATAAAACTAGGTCCGCAAGGCAGTAGTTCTTGCAATGTTGTGCTGAGAGTGATTTGGAAAGGAGCATAGAATATCGTAGTTTTTGAGAAATCAGCTTTAAAATTTTTGTTCGGTAATTATTCCTCCGTAGTTTGTCGGATTTTCAGTTTTATTTTTTAATCGGTATCCTATAACCATAAGGTTATATATAGGCTACGTTTTGGCGCAAATACTTAGTTACTTACTTAATTTCTTACTTAATTTACTTACATCACTATCATCTATGATTATGCTAAAAATCATTAAAATAGGTCAAAGGGTCTAGGTGCTAGAGCAGAGGTTCCCAAACTTATTTTGTCTACTGCCCACTTTGAGACTAAATTAATTTTTAGCGCCCCCATTTTTTCACCTACTTAAAAACCACTATAACTTCAAATGAAATTAATTAATTGTTGTTAGCTATATTAGCGGAGATTAAACATTCATTCTAAAATAGACTTTTACTATAATCCGCAAGAGTTAACTTGAGACCTGATCACAGTAGGTAGTACATAACGACGCTCAGGTCTCAAGTTAACTCTTACGGGCTACACCTGCCAATGAGAATGATTATTGAAACGCAACTTTATAGTATTCAGACAGAGTATCTTTAATCTCTTATTCAAAATAAAACAGACAATCGATTCTTATATAAAAACTAATGTGAAGGATGAATCTGATGTTGTTTAATAAGTTTGTTGATATCAGGTTCCAATTTACTCAAGAACAGCCGCAAGTCGCCACGTTCGGTAACATGCAAACGATTTCTCTTTTTAAGCAGCGTTGCCACAGCACTAAATCCACGTTCACACAAATATGACGATGGGAATGCTATCAAGAATCGTTGACCAATTGACCACAATCCAGGGTACAATTGCGGGATCGGTTTTTGTAGCCAAAATTCTTGATAGCCATTTTTGAACTAGATTTTTATTTCCTCGTTTGTTGTCAATTCTATAAGTTCTTCTTCCAGCGGAGGCGAGATTGCTGTGTTGACATTTGAAAACGGATCTAACACCCAGCCTGGTATTTCCAAGTTCAAAATCTCCTGGTATCATTCGGTGAAGTCAATGTGGAGGTTTTCCAAATGTTGGCAGTAGGCAAACAAGTCGTCGTTACTGCAGGATACTGATAAATTCGGAAAATTGTGAAACTCACGTCTGCCCATATTCTTTTTGTGTAGAAGCAGTTTGGCTGCGAAAGCAGCAACGACATTTTTTGTTTTAATTAAATTTAGTTCATCGCCTTGCAGTTGGAGATTCATGTCGTTGAACAATTTATACAGGTCTGTCATGTAAGCTATATCATTTTTTGATGTAATGAGCTTGTTGCGCAATTCTGTATCTTTAGTTTCCAAGAACTCTATCACAAAGTCAAACAGGTTGTAAAATCGAGTCAGACAATTGCCTCTTGATAGCCAACGAACCTCAGTATGAAGCAACAAACGGTTGGAATCTTCGTCATTAGTAACACAAAGCTGATGAAATAATCTATCATTTAAAGAGCTGGTACGGATTTTATTGACTGCTTTGATGACATATTGCAGTGATTGAAATAGTCGTTCACTTAAGTTTCTAGCAACCAAATGTTGTCTATGAGTAACGCAATGTACAGCAAGTACATCTGGAATTTTATTTTTTAAGTACGCTATGAAGACTTTATGGCACCCTGTCATAGCCGGAGCGCCATCCGTGGCAACTGATATAATATTTTTCAAGGGAATCTCTTTCTCATCACAAAACTTTTCCAATGTATTGAATATGGTTTCGCCTCTTGTATCGGTCTCTAAATTTCTAGCAAACAATAGTTCTTCACATATTTTCTCATGTTTAATAAACCTCACGTAAGACAGCAACAATGCTCCATTAGTAGGTAAAGTGGACTCATTGAGCTGAATTGAGAATTGACTAGTCTTCAGATGATTGCACAATGATCCTTCAATGTTTTCAGCCCTTTCATCAATTCGTCTTTGCACAGAACTATTACTCAAAGGAATTTTTCGGTTAATATCTGCGGCCGGTTTATGAAGCACAGTAGTTACTACTTCCTTTATTGCTGGCAAAATTAACTCTTCTCCGATGTTGTGTGGTTTGCCCTTTTGAGCAATTAACAAAGAGATATTGCACGAAGCTCGAAGTCCGTCGTCATCTTGCTTAGCAGCTGCCGAAAACAGTTTTGCTACACTTGGCTGAGTATTATGTTTCATCTCTAGGTCTTGAAAATATGCTACATTCTTGTCTTTCTTATCTGGATGCATTTTTTTCAAATGATCTTGCAGTCTTGAAGGCTTCATTGCTTCATTCGAAAATGTTTTTAGACATAGAAGGCACTGAGGCGACGATGGGTTTGTGGAATTTTCAATGAATTCGAATTTAATATATTCCACAGAGTATTGCCGTCTCTTCTTTTTTACTTCCGACATTGTTTTGTTTTAAGAAATACGTAAGTAAGTGTTGAACTTAAGTACTGCTTATCTATTACGCGCGAAACCGCAAATGAAAATAAAATATATATTCCGTTGTTTATATAGGATTGCATAAGCAGCACGCACCGACAGGAATAAGACAAACATGCATTAACTCGTTTATCTCATTCGACGCTGAATTGTAGTCAACAAGTAAGAACAAGTATTCTATGAATCAGCCGATTGATACAGGAATGCACAAATCGGGTTATTAAACAAAAACTTGTTAAAACATGATTGCCCGTGGTCTATTATCTACGAAAATTACCTATCTAGGAATACTAATAACTATTAAAATGCGAAAGTGTGTCTATTGCCTTTTTATTTGTTTGTTTGTGTCTACTTTCATTTCGAAACGGAGCGACCGATAGACGTGATTTTTCTTCTATTTATTGAATAAAACAGGACAGATACATGAACTACGCGGAGAGAAATATCGAAGCGAGTTTGAGCAATCTCTTAATTAATATTAGTTGATGTTCACAAGTTCACAAGTCCGAGAGTCGAGAGCTCTGTCGGTGTCTAAGAGTCCTCCTAGCTAAATGAAATTACAAATCACCCCCGAAGCCCCCCATTTTTTTTCTGGGTCTCTTACCGCCCCCCTTTAGACCTGCAGCGCCCACAAGGGGGCGTTATCGCCGACTTTGGGAAACGTTGCGCTAGAGGGACACAAACGAAATACATCGTGTGGAGTGAAAGCTTTCGCTCGACTTCGTCTCACTCTCAGCTCAAAAATATTTAAAGTTTTACACGGTTTTATTTCTTTTATAAATAAATTAATAAGGATTGGTTATTGATTTACGTTTACTGATTGTCACATCACTATCTTTTTCTCAGTCCAGTATGACCTTGTACGTGCGTAAGCGATCTATTTTGTAAAACGATTACTAGGGTTTTTAGAAGTTTGTGCTTCTATCTTATAATGCATTGCACTTCAATGGCGGTGAAACGGGTACGTAAATAATGAAAATATAGGTGATACAAAATAAAATTGTAAACAAGACGATTGAAATTACTTCGTCGGTTCCGTCATCAGCCAGATCTGTCACAGAGATCAAGCTATATTGAATGGACTTTAGGTCTGAATCCACGTGGACGTAGTCGCGGGTATAGTAAAAGGCAAAAATCTTGACTATGTACACTAGATGCACAGAACGCATTTTTTAGGTCTCTTTGGTGCCAGGCGCGGGATGCAGAGGTGGAGGCGCGCCGATTAACCAATCATAGATTACATTAAACTAATCACGGGCTCAAACAAACTTTAAAGTCTTGTTTAACAGCGTACTCAACTTCAAGCCATGTTGCTATTTGATTTATGTCATAATAGATATGATTGCGCTACTATTATCATTAAGTTGTGCTATAGGGTGCCTACTAGGACTCACTATCGTAACCCGTGTCAGCTGTTCACTACTACCAGAATTTGACAGAGGTGAACGTTTACCAGCGTTTGCGCACGCTGGTAAACGTTCGCCTCTGTATAGTATCGTAGTGTTATAACGAGAACTTCAACTCTATTGATATAGCTGCAACGCGTCCAGGTACATTCAAGAGATTAATATTGGAACATTTAAGTACTTAATAGTTATTTATCTACACCCATGCTATAAATCCTCTATAAAAGATTCTGAAACAGTTAGCTTATTGCCAACATTAATACATCCAATGTCCTAATAACCATAATATCATCCGAACGGGTGTTATAATGTTGTATGAAATTTCATAATAACACTCCTTTCGCTTTTTCAATCTCTTCCGCGCAAAGGGTTACTCATCAGACAGCCAAATTCTTACCGCCCGATGCGTGGAATCTGTATGAGTTTCAAAAAAAGAACTGTCATTCACGCGCGTTGCATTGCACCACCACAGCGGCGGCGGCGCGCCGTAAAAAATAATTAAAGCTTATTCGTTCGAATTCGAATTCCCGCTATTTTTCTTCGCTATTATTTTTGCAAATTGTTTTGTTTACTTACTATTTTATAGAGGACACATCATGGGTGTAGATAAAGTCTTGTATGCAACTGTATAATTAGGTATTAAAACACTCATGTGATACTATTATCACACTCAGCTTCGCTTCGTGTGATAAACCCACATTCATGTTTTAATACCCCTCATTATACCACAGTTGCATAAATAACTATTATGCAACTGTGGTATAATGAGGGGTATTAAAACATGAATGTGGGTTTATCACACGAAGCGAAGCTGAGTGTGATAATAGTATCACATGAGTGTTTTAATACCTAATTATACAGTTGCATACAAGACTTTATCTACACCCATGATAAACTAATAATACATCTTCAGAGAATGATGTACTGCCCTTTGATATTTTCCAATTCATGAAATGTTGGTACGCCTTTTCATACTGTTTTCTAGATTTTTCCGGTAGTAATTTGTTAGAAATGTCCTTTGCTGCATTCGAAATGTCTGGAGGTGTGTTATCAAAACTTATATCGCATTTTAGTAAGTAAACAAAACAATTTGCAAAAATAATAGCGATGAAAAATAGCGGGAATTCGAATTCGAACGAATAAGCTTTAATTTTTTTTTTACGGCGCGCCGCCGCTGTGGTTGTGCAATGCAACGCGCGTGAATGACAGTTCTTTTTTTGAAACTCATATGCAGATTCCACGCATCGGGCGGTAAGAATTTGGCTGTCTGATGAGTAACCCTTTGCGCGGAAGATATTGAAAAAGCGAAAGGAGTGTTATTATGAAATTTCATACAACATTATAACACCCGTTCGGATGATATTATGGTTATTAGGACATTGGATGTATTAATGTTGGCAATAAGCTAACTGTTTCAGAATCTTTTATAGAGGATTTAAAGCATGGGTGTAGATAAAACTCATTGTAACACTCGTCACGCTTTATTATTGTTCTGGCTATGTCTGCACCTCATTTGCGTTGACTTAAATCTGGGTTTATTATTCTTTGCGCCGAACCCTAATCCTTTTTCTGAAATAAAAAATGGCTGAATCTAATGTCTTGTAATGTCAACTATCTGATGGCGACAGTTCTGTCGAAGCGAAGTGAAACAAACAAACAGAGGGACAGACAGACGGAAGGACTAAACCCTTAAAAACGGTTTTAACTATGATCTAGCCAGCTAGCGGGTGCGACGTCAAACCTGGTATTCTGGTAATATGGGCCCATCAGATATGACCAGAAATAGTCGCCAATCACACACGCGAGCTGACCGGAACCTATGGCGATTCACCCCCTGACCAAATATGATATCTGGTTGCAACTAACCTGTTCATGTGGCGACGCCCCTTCTCCAGTTCTTGGCAAGGTTACAGGAGAGGATAGGGGAGGAATGATTAAGGATAAGGAGGATATTGCTGTAATACACCACGTTTTCCACTATTTCGTTAACAAACTTGCACAAGACAAGACCCGCAAATATTTTCGGTGGTAAACGGCGTTGATGGTAAATTTAATTCTACCTTAATCTGTTTTCATCGTCATTTTCGTGTATCACTGTTTTTTTATCAAAATAAATGAAAGTTGATCAGTCCTTTTATTGTTTTTTTTTTGTTTGCCGGTAACTAATGCAGCTAGCCTAGTTATACTATGTCCAACCATTTATTTAACTTTTGACAGCGGCTAATCGTAATTAATCATAAAAGTAAACTTGGAAATGCTCAGCCAAAAAAAACTGCCCATTCTAAACACTAAAATGCTTTAAATGTCTCGGTTAAATTAAAATGTACGATAATTCACTGGCTCCACAAACAGTTAAATTTTACCGGCTCTAGTGTTGGAATCGAATGTATTCACTGCAAACTGTTGAATCGCAAGTAATCGGTTACACTTATTTGCATTTACATCGACTATTGAGTTTGGCCTTGAGTTCGTTTTTATGGATTATTGTATTTTATAATAATTATTTTATTATAATTTTTAACACCCTTGCTCGTAAAGCTGATGTAATTCCACCGGTTTTAAATATGTAAAGCGGGTCATAACAAACGCGTGTGTTACCAAAGCAAATAGTTAAGTTATAGTCCATACAAATTCCATAACAGCATTATTTGCCATTTCAAATATGGAACTGATCGCCGCCGCACGACTCCAGCTAGTGAGCAGCGCGGTGTTGCTATTCAAATTTCGAAATAATCGCCGCGCGGCGCCAGTCAGTAGGCAGCGCTAGCGCGCTGTTAATTTCACTGTTTCAATAATGAAAAATGAACAAAATATAAAATGTTTTTTTTTTCTGTTTCCTCGCAAATGTGTTAAAAAACGTCGTACGATATACGTGCGTATTGGTTATAACATGCTCGGCTCAATTACGCCCCCGCCTTCGGCTCGGGCTGAAATTCCGCCTCGCATGTTATAACCATCTTTACGCACTAATATCGTAATTTACTATTTTAATCGTCGTTTATTATTATTTTAGTCAATATATATAAAAAATAATCAAATAAAATTTCGAGGAAAAATAAAATATCTATTTGTAAAATCGATTGCAATTTCTTCAGAAATGAAGTCCATTGTTGTTTGAAATCGAATAGGTTACGCATTAGGACATCACTTTTTATAAGCTAAAAATTGAGCTGTCAAAAGTTAAATAAATGGTTGGATAGACCATAGACAATAATAACAGTGTCACCTGCTGCGAAGTAGTAGCATTCTGCAACACAAGCTGCGAGTTGGCGGCGCGAAACACGCGCATCCTGGGGCAGCCGCGCTGCAGCGCCTCCAGCGGCACCGCGGCGGGGTGCGACGCGGCCAGCGTGCCCGAGATGTCCAGCACCTCCAGGCTGCAGCA
Source organism: Cybosia mesomella (assembly GCA_946251805.1). NCBI lineage: Eukaryota > Metazoa > Arthropoda > Insecta > Lepidoptera > Erebidae > Cybosia > Cybosia mesomella. The sequence continues at coordinate 16,606,548 of OX276390.1, read as the reverse complement.
GTGGCTCTGCAACACGCAAAATATATCACTTACATCCCCTTTATATTGGCGTATCTACAACGTAGGCATTCGATGAACGTGAGCACATTGAACGTCGCGTTTATGCCATGGTCACCTATAGTATTCCTCTCGAGGTTGAGTTAGACGGCAGTAGCTCCCATAAAAGCCAAAGAGTAGGAGAGCGGACTAACGCTGTGATGTCTTTATGAGTTTCTAACGTCGGATTTTGATGAACATAAGCGGATTGAACATCGTAGTATGGGAGCCCAAGATGCTAAATGTGAATTTACTCGAGCATCGTGGGGACCTATTGGATTGTGAAGATTAGATGTTAAAAGATTAATGAGTTATATCCTTCAATGGTGGGTAAGCGTGTACAGGTTTGTAAAATTTTAATATAATCGCCTGGACAGTGGAAATTTTCGAGCATGTCAGAGATTAATAGTATACGTGCTTCTGATAACGGAGGAATATTAATCTGCCAGTTTGCATGGTGAGGGTGGTAGTACGAATGGATAGACAAAATTTAATGTTAAATTAACTTTTACTGATATCAATTCGTCATTATGCTTCGCGTACAAAGGCTTACTTCGGCGCAAGGCGCGTACTTAAGGTAAATTTTTGTTTAAAAACCCAGAGGTTTGGACATTGCACAAGTTTAAGAACATGATTCACAAACCCTATGTATTCATCGATACTAACGAGTAAATTTGCTTATATATTGGTAACAGTAATTTAGTTACCGCTAAAGACTGCAGAATCTGTGGCATGGCTACGAATTTATTATTGGCTAAAGTGAGGTGTGTGAGTCGGGCGCCAAAATTCTCGGAGATGCGCGCCATTGATGCAGCTGAGAGGCATGTACTCGAACCACCGGTTTCAGACTGAAAAATAGATTTGCATTATAAGTTATATATAATAATTTAATCTTCTGTGTTCATGAAGAATAAAGTATGTAAAAGAGCAACTCAAATGTGAGCACAATAGCTGTACCTGTTAAATTTTCAAATTATTTAAAAAAAAAAGAGTGGAACACAGGCAAGCATACAAGAGAACTAACAGTTATCTATTCCTTAACGAAGTTATTTGATAACTTTCATTAATTTATCACTAATTGTTCGTCTGTGAGGGCTGGAGTTTTAACCTCTCTTCCTCATTCCTCCTAGTTACCCTTTTCCCTACCCTTCTCTCCTGCAACTGTGGTAACGCGAATATGACCCATGATTTACAGGCGTGGCTATATTTCTGTTTTGAAAATAAAGAAGAGTACTAGTAACTGACTGATATATTACTTATAATACGTATAGATAGTGGTCTGAGATATAAGGCTACGTATCTTAGCCACTCACATATCTATTTTGAAAGCGTGTTTATATACTGTGTTCATTTATTATCAACAGTGGTTTATTCATAAAAACAAGAGAATACAACTAATGAAAGTTGCCATTTTTACATTAGTACTGTCATCTTCATTTAATACACATCTGTCGGTAACTTTGGGATATGTAGGCGTAAGTAGGTATATGTATATAGAAGGTGAAGCAAAAAATATCTCGCAAATGTTAGCTAATGTTCAAAAAATTAGACTGTTATTTGCTTATTCATCTATTTAAAAATTAAATTACTATTGCAAGAGGTTCAGATCTACTACATGCAAGCAATGCTCCTGCACACAGACACTTGCACACACTCCTGTGTGAAGAGCAAGAGGCCTGTCTACAACCGCAACAGACCTTTTTTTAGGTATATCAATAATAATAAGTAAAAATAAATATATTTATAGGTACCGTTAGTGACAAATCAATCCTTTGCAACTTGGGTAAGGCTTGCATGAGGTCAAATAGTTGTTCGGAGTTGATGCGGCTCCAACCAGCGACGCTCAATTCGACAAGCTCGGGACAGTAGTCCGCAACGCACGCCAGTACCCAAGACACGTTGCTTACTTTCCACTGGGCTGTGTAAACAAACCACATCATTAATAAAGTACATCCGTGACCACAATGGGCGCAATTCGAGCGAAACAAACAGTGTTGATAAACAACATGTTAAACTCTACTGTAATTAAGTTCTGATTAAATAATTTCAAAACTAGCGCAACCTTTTCGTTTTAGTCATAACAGTCACAGACAATAAACTATTACAAAGATGGTTTTTTCTTTTAAAGTACTAGTAACCGAAATTACTGGTATGCTCGTTAACCCCTCCAGCTAAACAAAATTACTTATGTTAGAAGTAGCTTTAAGTCAGTAGTGTAAAGGCCCGAACTCGAACCCGGGGCCTCTCGATCTTAAGGCCGGCTCCTTACCCACTAAGCTTCCGACGCGTTTATAAATGTAGTTGCCTACTTTGCCGTTCAAATAAAAAAGAGGCATAATTTGCCTCGAAAGCTCAGGAGAAGCGAGTACACCTGCACTTAAGACACTCCGAGTTTAATTCTCGAGTCAGAGAGCAGTGCGGATCTCAAATATATGAATGCTGACCGCAATAGGCTCGCACCCCCTTCTACGTGGTACTATAAACATAATTGGCAAATTGTGTTAATACATCCCTGTACAAACGTAAAATAAATATTTATAGATAAATATTGACTGAATTTTAACGATCTCAGCGTCAGTTCAGCAAAACTATTGGGTTATAGAGACTGGAGAGTTTCGATTTTCATTAGCTTTTAAAGAAAAATCAATACTGAATGCCACTGAATAACCGCTATCCAAACACTGTGATACAATTAAATTTAATCAAACATCTAGACTTATATTTACTGCGCGAGTATGAAATCTAAAGCAGGCGCTTTTTCATTCCCATTTCTCATGTTTAAATGGGTCGCAAAATAAAAATCAATCAAATTAATAAAATACAATTCCACTGCTACTACTACTACGTACCAATATTTAAACTTTGACATTGTGACAACCGGTTTTCCAGGAGCCATACAAGTTTGTAGTCTGTTTTACATTTTTCACTAGTATATTGCGCAAGATCTACATTCTTCCATAACTCTGCTCTACAGCTTACACTGTGCCATAACTTACACACTCTACCAATTCTGAAAACATACAAAAATAAATTATTAGACTTAATTATTTAACTCTTTACACTTTCATTAGTGTTGTATCTGTCTTAATATTTACCTGATCACAGAAGGCAATGTGCCCTCTGAATCCACAACATATTCAAATATCTTTAAAAGTATCTCCTTAGGCATAGAGTTTCCCCAAGGACTTTGTGGTTTGGTCTCCTTACTTACAGGTCCACTTATTCTATTTCTTTCAGTCTTTTCACTTTTCTCTGTAAAGAAGTAGTAAAAATGGTGCTTTAGAATAGTTAATAGTACTACAGGGAGGATTGCAACCAGCCGGTATATAGCAATCAAAATGTAGACGACCACTGAAATGGTTCTTGGCTCTCTACGTATCTTGATCATAACTGCATTCCATTAAGGCGAGGGTCCCTGAGGAAGGGTGTTTTTAGATTTAGATTTTTCGAAAATGAGAAAGCCCTATATTCTGAAAATCACATATGTTATTCTAGGCTATTCAAACTAGTATTTTCGGCTATCCGATACACGATGGCTTTTACTTTCCTCGATAGAATTTACTCTCAAAGATTGGTCTAACCCAAACCGCATTCCAGTTTTATTTGATTCATGTTCAGGTTAGAAAAATAAAAATGATACCAAAATTAAGGTCATTGATAGGAGAGTGAAAAACGGTTATCAAAATTTACATTAATTCTGTATTATACCATGAAAATTCAAAATATATTATATCTACGTTTTCTACCTATATGAAGCGTTCAGAGAGTCCATCAGCCCCGGGCGGATCGTGTTCGAAGCAGGACGTGTGTCACTTGTGCTAGGAGCACAGTCGAGTTATACGTTTTCTTAATGTACTTAAAGTAAGGCCAAATTAATAGGCCACATTTGACATTTCATCAAAATTCGACAACGTTAACGGAGGAACAAAATATTTCGAAGTTAGAACTGCAAAATTATACCATGAAAATTCAAAATACCTACGTTTTCTACCTATATGACGCGTTCGGAGAGTCAATCAGTCCCGAGCGGAACGTGTTAGAGGCAGGACGTGTGTCAGTTTGCGGAAGATGCATAGCGAAATCCTATGATTTTGAAATGTAGGTACTTAGCGTAACGCCACATCGTCGTAGAGAATGTGCCAGATTTACAAATCCAATGAAAGTTGAGGCTCCAACTTTTGCGAATACCATGCTAGTGTTAGTACACTATTTTCTTTAAAGTATAAGTTGTGTAAATAAATAAATAGTTACTCATTGCACAAAAACTAAGTAATGTATCGGCATTATAATAGCATTAAATGTCTTTTGACATTAGTCGAGTTAATACGAGTTTGTAATGGCTGACATTGGTACTAATAGACGTATATTGAATGGTGGTACTAAATATTAGGAACATTACTTTTTTTTCGTGCGGAAATCCCTTCGGATACCCCCCCGCCGGCCAGTGGAGGCGGTTATGTCGGGCTTGAACCGACTAAAACAGCACGCCGTATCGGGTCTACAGACGCCGGGGTGTAAGGTTGCCTATAGAGCATATCCCTCGCAACCCCGACTGACCCTGGGCCATCTCCGGTTTCGAGATGGCCCCCTCGGGTTTGGGAACCACGGTGTCCCCGTCTTGGGGGAGGGGCGCTAGTCACCCCATGGTCCCGGCCTGCTTCTACTGGGGTGACAGGCGGCCTCACCTGCCACCCCCAGGCCTACCAGCGACATAATTTTAATTAACATGAACCTTCAACACTACCAAATACTTACTACTACCTGCCTCTAAATATCTATATAATATTTTCATTGCTGATAAAGCTTTTGCTTTGGGGCCTAATCTCATGAATCCGGGTTCCAATCCCGGCTGCATCCAAAGTTTACAGTTTGGAGCCCAGGGTACGCTCCCGAAGAGCGTACTCCTCCTTCCATCCTTATCCTTTCCATAACCTGGTTCATTGTGACATTTACGGGAGCGAATGCCATCGCGAACGAGAGAATATTGGTAGTTGTGCGACTGACCAGCATTACCGCAATGCTCAAACAACGTAGATTGCGATGGCTGGGGCATGTCCATCGAATGGAGACCATGTGACTGCCAAGACGTATCCTGTTAAGCGAAGTTGCTTTCACCAAGAGAAAGGTTGGAAGACCTATGCTACGTTTCAAACACTGCACAAAGCGTGACAGCTTTTAAAATCAGGCCCAAAGAATGGGAAACCCTGGCTGAAAATAGCATCGAGTGGTGGAAGTCATTGGCTGATGGATGTGAAGCCCATGACAATTCCTAATTACAGATCCTGGCTAAAAAAAGTGAGAAGAGACGGGTCACCTCAACTACAGATCTGGTAAACTCTTATGGATGCTACTGTCACTCGCGTATCGGACTGTACAGTTACTCCAAGGTCTGCCACACGGATGCTGCTTAAATCATCTATTTAAGATGCAAAGGCCTACTACTATTCCCTTTATCTAAAGTGCAACTAAGAGATCTTCTATGTAAATAACAGTTGCGTCATTATTTGTGTTGATACTACAACACCACCTTAAGTTAAGCTTCGCTGTTTTGCTGTTTATTGACGCAAAACACTGGACACGGACCGCAAGCGAGTCGCTTTGACCTAAAGTCGTCGAATACCCTCGCCTTAAATAACATTTTCACTTGCGGACTAACTAATCGGCATTCTCTTTTCATTAAAAACAGCTGCAAGTTATTTGATGATTCGAGTTTCTTACAGAATTAAATTAACGATATAAATACCATTTACATAATATAAGCATAGTAAATAAATAAGTTGAAAATCAGCTGTAAATTATTACCTGATGTGATTACTATACTAATAGTTCTTGAAAGTATAGTATAGTATTATAGTACTATACTATACTTTCAAGAACTATTAAAATTATGGGGGCTTACAATCGCAGCAATACTTTTTAGTTGAGCCTATTATTTATGTTACTTTCTATACAAGTTAGACATTCTAACCAATTTTATTTTAAGTTTGCATTATACATACTTTTACTTTTAGAAGTATTAGCCTTCTTCGGCTTCGGAGGTTTCGCAGTCTTGGGAGGGTGGCGCGGTTTTGGAGCTGCGACGCTCATTGCAGCAGCGGTATCTCCGCGCGATGGATCGTACTCCTCACCAGAACTCACGCTAACCGGCGACGCCGTACGCTTCTTTTTAGATTTCCTTTGACCAAGGTCAAATATTGACGTCGGTGTTGGTGTAACCTGAAATATCACAAGTAGTTAGAAATCAGGGATGTACGATTTAATGTACCGATCTTTCCTCTCTATGACCCAAATTCTGCGATTGATAAATATACCATGGCATAACTTGGACAAGGACCCTTAGTTCGGTAATCGGTTTCTGAGAAAATGAATAAAATTGAGGTTTTCGAAATGTAAGTATTGCCAGAACAATCCATCAATATATATTTCTTTGATATAGGTATTTCGTAAAGCTAGCGGATATTTTATTATAGTAGTAAAAAGTAGCAAATACGTAATAAGCAGTGCACATGTACATTATCTCGGGGTGTTGCTTTTGCATGACAATGCAACAGTTCACAAGAGCCATGTTGCGACTGCTGCTCTCGCCAAGTGTGGCTTCGAATCGCTGGTCCACCCTATTTGTTCCCAAATCAGAAAAAAAAATTACGAGACAAAAATTTCATACAGACGAACAAGTGAAGGAGGCAATTTCGGCGCATTCGAGGACAAAGAAAAAATAGTTGATTGATATAGGTGGCATTCACCTGAGCTAAACACTCTACTTTTCATTTCGACTATGTGAGAAAATTAAAATCCTACACACACATTTAATGAAACAGGTATCAGTTAAAATTTGAAGTAAAATTAGAACAATTTGAAATAGATAATTAAGAACAGCTTTGCCAGTTCTTTAATCTCATCGGGAGTTAAATAAATATCCATGTCACTGGAATCACTTTCCGAAACCATTTTGAACCACAATTAACACAAGGTATTTATTTATATTTAATCTCGTCTTCGCGCTAATTCTTTAGCAAACTTTCATTGATTTTTATCATTATGAAAAAAAAAGTTATAATTTATGTACATACTGCCAACATTAAAAAAGTTTTGACAATCGAATCTACTGGTTACATTGTAATCGAGTATTTCGGCGGCCATATAAAAAAAAAGCGTCATGATATCAAGGCATTATGACGTAACTTAATTATCATGGACTCCACGGCAAACCCTAAAATTAAAAATCGAATTACGAATTCAAAGACGATTCTATACATACGCACTTTATAAACGCATATACATAAAATTAAAAATTAAAATTATTATAGTACCGCCAACTGTATCATAATAGTTATTTATGCAACTGTGGTATAATGAGGGGTATTAAAACATGAATGTGGGTTTATCACACGAAGCGAAGCTGAGTGTGATAATAGTATCACATGAGTGTTTTAATACCTAATTATACAGTTGCATACAAGACTTTATCTACACCCATGATAAACTAATAATACATCTTCAGAGAATGATGTACTGCCCTTTGATATTTACCAATTCATGAAATCTTGGTATGCCTTTTCATACTGTTTTCTAGATTTTTCCGATAGTAATTTGTTAGAAATGTCCTTTGCTGCATTCGAAATGTCTGGAGGTGTGTTATCAAAACTTGAATCGCTCATTTTCGTAAGTAAACAAAACAATTTGCAAAAATAGTAGCGAAGAAAAATAGCGGGAATTCGAACGAATAAGCTTTAATTTTTTTTTACGGCGCTCCGCCGCTGTGGTAGATCAATGCAACGCGCGTGAATGACAGTTCTTTTTTTGAAACTCATACAGATTCCACGCATCGAGCGGTAAGAATTTGGCTGTCTGATGAGTAACCCTTTGCGCGGAAGAGATTGAAAAAGCGAAGGGAGTGTTATTATGAAATTTCATACAACATCATAACACCCGTTCGGATGATATTATGGTTATTAGGACATTGGGTGTATTAATGTTGGCAATAAGCTAACTGTTTCAGAATCTTTTATAGAGGATTTAAAGTATGGGTGTAGATAAAACTCATTATAGCACCGCTATCTTTTTTTATTCATTAAACTAGTCTGAGGTTTAGGCTGAATATGAAAAAAAAGCGCACGCATGCGCAGTTCGAACTGTGAAAAAAAAATGGCGCACGCTAAATTACTTCCTTGTAACCTACCTACCTACTTTGTTTAATTTAAATTTTTCCTATGAGTGAAGATAAAGTAGTGTATGAAACTGCAAATAACTTAGTGTTGGCCCAGGGTCAGTCGGGGTGCGAGGGATATGCTCCATGGGTAACCTTACACCCCGGCGTCTTAAGACCCGAGACGGCGTGCGGTTTTAGTCGGTTCAAGCCCGACATAACCGCCCCCGCTGGAGACCCCCCGCTCTCCAGCGGGGGCGGTATCCGAAGGGATTTCCGCACGAAAAAAAAAAAAAAAAAGTTATTAAAACACTGGGGTGCTTGGTTGGGGACCTCCACGCGGTGCACCCTGGGCAACGGAGACGGCAGCGCCTCTCTCCTAGGGTGGGAGAGACGCTGCCGCCTACGGCCAACTCCGACCGAGGCGAGGACGGCCCTGTTGAGGGCTGTTCGGAAGCTTTCCACGTGTCACTCTGATTAGCAGATGGCACAGTGGAGAGCAAGTAAGGGGGCCATCTCGAAACCGGAGATGGCCCAGGGTCAGTCGGGGTGCGAGGGATATGCTCTATGGGCAACCTTACTGGTCTGTAGACCCGAGACGGCGTGCGGTTTTAGTCGGTTCAAGCCCGACATAGCCGCCCCCGCTGGCCGGCGGGGCGGTATCCGAAGGGATTTCCGCACGATAAAAAAAAAAAAGGTATTAAAACACTCGAGTCATCGCATTCGGCTTCGCCAGACTTCGCTTAAACAGACTCTCGTGTTTTAATACCCCTTCTTATATGACAGTTGCATAAGCTACTATTCCGCCCTAGGGATGAAATAAGCTACTTTCCACCCGGCTATCTACCCATGAAAATTAAACTTCCTGAACAGGAGAGATGAAATAGTAGATTGTTACACAAGGGTTGAAAGTCAGCCATTTCACCCGAGATATTTCTGGCGCTTGAACGAAGTGAGAGGTAAATACTCTTCTTTTCATTTCGACTATGTGAGGAAATTAAAATACTACACACACATTTAATGAAACAGGTATATTGATAATCAGTTAAAATTTACAGTAAAATTGAAAAAATTGGAAATAAAATTATAAACGGGATATTTACCATGTTTATTATCTTTTAATATTTGGTAGAAATTTGATGACACAAATTTGTCACAAAATTCGGCCGGGTAGGTACCACCGTGCACGATTGCGAAAAACCCTCCATAGTAATCCAATTTCGGTTTGATTGCGTTCAGGGGTCAGCAAGTGCATAGCCGGGCAGGAGGATTGTAGTCGCAGCACTAGTGGGACCGGTGGGTGTCACACGGTGCTGCGACGACAATCCTCTTCTGATGAGGCCGTCAAGCTGAGTGCCACCATTGTTAACATGGTACTTGTATGTAATGGTGACCCTCTTTCCTGAGACTTTACCTTACCATCAGGCGAGGTGAAGTCAAATTGACGTGTCCAAAATATAAAAAAAAAAAAAAAAAACGATATTTCGGCACTGTTACAAGTGCCATGATCACGAATGTACTAAAGTTCTGCAAGCTAGTTGTTACTCGGCAAACCATATCGGTCTACCCTCTTCCTCACTCGTTTCTGACGCGCGTCACCACTACCACTGTCCGCGTTCTCACTACGCACTCGATCACATTCACGACACACAACACTCACAGTATCGGCTCGCGCGGTTTTTGGAATTGCAGTTTGTTTGGGCCTTGTGAACATACGGATCACTGGAGAACTTGCAGAACTTTAGTACATCCGTGATCATGGCATTTGTAACAGTGCCGAAATATCGGATTCTCGAAAAAGATAATAAACATGGTAAATATCCCGTTTATAATTTTAATTTTAATGTAAATGACCATGTCAATCTAAAATTATATATAAATTGGAAATAGTTCCTGTTCTTTATCGGGAGTTAAATTAATATCCATGTCACCGGAATCACTTTCTGAAACCATTTTTGACCACAATTAACACAAGGTATTTATTTATATTGAATCTCGTTTTCCCGCTAATTATTTAGCAAACTTAAATGGTTTTTTTTAATTCTGAAAAAAAGTTATACTTCACGTACCTACATACTGCCAAAATTAGAAAAGTTTTCAAAATCGAATCTATTGGTTACATTGTAATAGAGTTGGTCACAGGATGTGCATCTAAGCGGCCATGTAAAAAAAACGTCATGATATCAAGGCATTATGACGTAACTTAATTATCATGAACTACATGGCAAAACCTAAAATAAAAAAAAAATACTTTCCGCCCTAGGGATGAAATAAGTTACTTTCCACCCGGCTATCTACCCATGAAAATTAAACTTTCCGAATAGGAGAGATGAAAAATATTTTTTTGATGGTTTATGCAAATTAATTAGTAGATCCAAAAAATGTATTGAACTCGACGGTAATTATACTGAAAAAGAAAAATAATTCAATTGTTTTATATAATTCAGAACCATTTCGTTCCGCGAATTTTTGTACCTCCCCTCGTAAGTGGTGCATATAATTTATTATTACATACCTTTTTTTTTTTTTTTTTTTTTTTCGTGCGGAAATCCCTTCGGATACCGCCCCCGCTGGAGAGCGGGGGTCTCCAGCGGGGGCGGTTATGTCGGGCTTGAACCGACTAAAACCGCACGCCGTCTCGGGTCTTAAGACGCCGGGGTGTAAGGTTACCCATAGAGCATATCCCTCGCACCCCGACTGACCCTGGGCCATCTCCGGTTTCGAGATGGCCCCCTTACTTGCTCTCCACTGTGCCATCTGCTAGTCAGAGGGACACGTAGAAAGCTTCCGAACAGCCCTCAAGAGGGCCGTCCTCGCCTCGGTCGGAGTTGGCCGTAGGCGGCAGCGTCTCTCCCACCCTAGGAGAGAAGCGCTGCCGTCTCCGTTGCCCAGGGTGCACCGCGTGGAGGTCCCCAACCAAGCACCCCTATTATTACATACCTAATAACTATTTGTTGCCTCTAAATTCTAAAAATATTCACTGGCCGAGTAAACGTACATACCATAATTATGACACTATAAAATGATATATAATATATGTCCATATTACCCATGAATGTCATGTAAAGTGTCGTGATCGATCAATTGACAGAAAAAAAATCTCATATCCTATTCAATGGCTCCTTTTACTATGGTTTGCGTCTTGACTAAAAATATAGAACTGTATATAAACACAATCTGATTTGTAATGTACAATATCTTTCCCATAACGATGTTGATATTTTCAGTCAGTAAAAGTTGCGTACAACTTTCTTGGAAACAGCTAAGGGAAGTTTCTCCCCTATTACGTGGCTTCAACATTAGTTGTTCATGCCACGTGATTACGATGAAATAAATAAAAATTACAGAAATTATATTTTCCCTTGTCCAGCACAAAAAGGCCGCTTTTGGAGTGCGTAAAACTCAAGTTCGCAGCAAAAAGCGTTTTTGCTGCGAGCTTGAGTAAAAATTAATTTCTAACACCACTGCAACAGCAATACAGAACTGCTAATTCAATTCTAGACTAATTGTAGCGAAGTAGTGCGTGGTTTAGAGTCAGAAAAAACAACTTTCCTTACTTGTTGAACAGATAACTATTAAAATAAATATATTTTGAAATTAGGCTGTATTACAATGGTGAAGGATTCATTTAACATTATTCTCATCATCTTACATTTTGAAAAGAAAATTAACGGACATTGAGACTCAAAATAATAACACTAGTATACACGGCAAGCTGAAGACAGGGGGCTATGGCGCTCATTAGGGGAGACCTATGTCCAGCAGTGGACTAGAATAGGTTGATGATGATGATGATGATGACACGGTTTATAATAACATGAAAGAAGAGACGTGACGCGGACAAGACAACGCCGCGCGGGGTGAACGGAGAGGTTAAGGCGAGGGTCCCTGAGGACGGATGTTTTTAGATTAACATTTTTCGAAAATGAGAAGTCCCTGTATTCTGAAAATCATATATGTTATTCAAACTAGTATTTTCGGTTATCCGATACACGATGACTTTTACTTTCCTCGGTAGAATTTGCTCTCAAAGATTGGTCTAACCCAAAACGGATTCCAGTTTTATTTGAGTTGTGTTCAGGTTAGAAAAATTAAAATTATACCTAAGTGAAGGTCATTAATAGTAGAATGAAAAACGGCTATCAAAATTTATATGAATTCTGAATTATACCCTGAAAATTCTAAATACTTACGTTCTCTACCTATATGACTTGTTCGGAGAGTCAATCAGTCCCGAGCGGCACGTGTGTCAGTTTGCTGAAGATGCACAGCGAAATCGTATGATTTTCAAATGTAGGTACTTAGCGTACGAGGGGGCCCAGGGTCAGTCGGGGTGCGAGGGATATGCTCTATGGGCAACCTTACACCCCGGCGTCTGTAGACCCGAGACGGCGTGCTTTTAGTCGGTTCAACCCCGACATAACCGCCCCCGCTGGCCGGCGGTGGGGTATCCGAAGGGATTTCCGCACGAAAAAAAAAAGGTTAAAACAAAAAAAAAAGGTACTTAGCGTAAATGCGTCGAGAATGTGCCAGATGTACAAATCCAATAATAAAAAGTTGAGACTCGAACTTTGGCGAATACAATACTAGTATTAGTACACTATTTTCTTTGTATAAGTTGTGTAAATAAGTAAATTGTGGTGTCTATGCCATAGTTTTACTTTTCATGTTGACCACTGTCACTGTATGAAAATATTTATTATTATGTAGGTACAATAAACGATTTAATTATACTTATGAATTCATTTAGTTAATACACACAATAATGGCGACGAGCGACGAAGAACTGACGCGTCTTACGCGCTTATGCGCATCAATACGCGGACAACTAACAAAACTACAGCAACAACTTACGCAGTTGCAATCGCCCACTGAATATGAAGTAAGTCAACGGCTAACAAGCCTGGAAAATTACGATAGAAAATTCGATGCCGTTCAAAGCGATATAGAATCACATTCGACAGATATTGAAGCGGAAATTGAACAACGACATATTACCGAGGAAAACATTCTACAGTTAAAACTGAAGTTTTTTTTTCGTGCGGAAATCCCTTCGGATACCCCCCCGCCGCCCAGCGGGGGCGGTTATGTCGGGCTTGAACCGACTAAAACCGCACGCCGTCTCGTGTCTACAGACGCCGGGGTGTAAGGTTGCCCATAGAGCATATCCCTCGCACCCCGGCTGACCCTGGGCCATCTCCGGATTCGAGATGGCCCCCTCGGGTTTGGGAACCACGGTGTCCCCGTCTTGCCCCGGTTTGGGGGAGGGGCGCTAGCCGCCCCACCGTCCCAGCCTGCTTCTGCTGGGGTGACAGGCGGCCTCACCTGCCACCCCCAGGCCTGCGCTCATGAAGGACGGAGGTCGTTAAGCGACCTCCGGCGCCTGAGTCGCCTGCGACGCACGGCGAGCATGTTGCGGGCTCGGCGGGCCGGGAGAGTTCTGAACCTCTCCCGGGCGCGCTCCGCCATCTCCTTCGCCAGCATTACATGCTCGCAGAAGGAGGTGGTGGCGGCCCACGCGCTCGCGCTCCGCACCATTGCCGCAATCATGCTGCCGAGCGAGAGGACTCCCACCGCGATGGCTGCCACGAGGTCACGCCTCGGCGCCTCCCACGCCGGGCAGTCCGCCAGCGTGTGCATCCCTGAGTCCTCGCTCGCGTCACAGTGATGACACTCAGGCGTTGGCCCCTTCCTGATCCGATGCAGGTGGTCCCCGAAGCACCCCTTCCCGGAGATCACCTGCGTCAGTCGGTACGAGAGGCTTCCGTGTCGCCTCTCTAGCCAATCCTCCATGATGGGCCTTACCGCCGCTATTTCGGCGTGCCCTGCGCTTGGTCGCCCAAGTCGTTCCTTCCACTCCACCACGATGGCCTGGCGGAGCTGGGACTGCACGGCCTCGATTTCTCGATGCTCGGGGTTCCGTCCCTGCTCCCGCGCCTCGCTCGGTACTGTACCAGTGGCGAAAGGGCTCTCGCCTCCAGGTCCCATGGCGGAGTTCCGGCAAGGAGACTCGCCGCCTCGAAGGAGATCGTGCGGTACCCGCGGATGACCCTGATGGCCATTACTCGCTGCGGAGCGCGCAGCATCCGCACACTTCCGGCCTTCAGGGCCTCCGCCCATATTGGGCACCCATACAGGGCCATGGACCGCTCGATCCCCGCGTAGAGTCTCCTGCAGGAGTCATCGGGCCCCCTCATGTTGGGCAACAGCCGCGCCAGAGCGAGAGCTGTGCCCTTCAATTTGGGGGCCAGACTTCGGATGTGCTCTCCGAAGTCCCATTGGCCGTGGAGCACGAGCCCCAAATATTTCATTTGGGGCTATATGCCGATGCGATTTCCTCCCACGAGGAGACTGGATCCCCCGGACGGCTTGCTCCGAGGCTCATGAAAGAACAGGGCCTCGGTTTTATGCAGAGCCACCTCGAGACCCAGCCGCCGGATCCGCTCAACGACTTGGGCAACCGCGGTCGTGGCCTTCAGGGTCGCTTCGCGGTACGTCGCCCCGCACGCCGTCACGAGCGTGTCGTCCGCGTAGCACGTGACGGCGGCACCGCCTACGAGCTCACCGCGAAGCACCCAGTCGTATCCGATGTTCCACAGGAGCGGCCCCAGGACCGATCCCTGTGGAACACCGCACGACATTTCACGCCGACCGAGACTTCGTGATACACGAGCGCCTCCCTAATGCAACTCCAGGGCAAGGTGTTGAACGCCTTGGCGATGTCCAGGGACACCGCCAACATCACCTCACCCCGGGCTATTGCATCCTCCGCCAGAGCCCTCACGTGCATGATGGCATCCACGGTGGAGCGCCTCTGGCGGAAGCCATATTGGCCATCCGCCAGGTCCGGCCCCACTCTTGAGAGGTGCTCGACGAGGCGCTTCGCAATTACTCTTTCAAAGAGCTTGCACACCTTGTCGAGCAACACTATGGGCCGGTAGGCGGACGGGGAGTCCGCCGGGCGCCCCTCCTTTCGGATGAGGACCAGTTTCCCCGTCTTGCACAATTTCGGAAACTGGCCACGCTCCAAACATGCGCTGAGAAGCCCTCTCAGTCGGGGCTCGAGAGCGTCGACGACTAAAGCTAGGACCCACGCTCGGCCTGGAATACCGTCGGGTCCCGGGGCGGTGTGTTTGGCTCTTAGCCTTCTCACCGCCAGGGCACGTCTACGTCATTCACGTCGGGCGCCATGGGCGACCGAGGCGGAGTCATCTGCGGTGGAACATGTTCCACCGCCCGCGCCGGGAACAGGGAGCCAACAACTCCTCCGAGCAGCTCCGGCTGGAGACACCGGGTTAACGGCGGGGCCTTTGGGCGCAGCTTGCCCCTCACCATCCGGTAGGGCCGCCCCCAAGGGTCCCGCTCCAGCGTCTCCAGCAGCTCGCGGAAGGCGGCCTGTTTGGCCCGCCTTATCTCCGCTGGCTATCCACATACCTAAAATAAATTTTCAACCACTACAGGACCGGGAAAGCTTTAACAACTTTGTTAAAAGATTAGAAACATACATGAAGCTAAGTAACTGTCACGATCCACGCACCCAAACTCTACTGCTGCTTAGCTCGCTACCTCCTGAGATACATCAAAAAGCTTGTGATTTGTGCTCGCCGAACGATCCGTGTGAGAAAGATTTCGACAGTCTAGTACGAACATTGAAAGATTACATTGATCCAAAACCGAGCATTTGGGCTAGCCAACACAAATTTATCACGCAGATTCAAGGAACAGACGAAGCAATTATGACTTATACGTCTGAACTGTGGCGTTTAGCTCAAGATTGCGGTTTTATCTGTAAAAACTGTAAGACGTCAATATCCGACAACTTCCTCACATTACAGTTTATAAGAGGGCTACATGATAATAAAATGATACAAAAATGACAGAATTTGCGGAATTGCTTAGCACCGCGACTGCAATCGAAGTAGCAAAATCTGACAGTAACTACATGTCACCAGCACACTGTTCCGCACAACCGCAGGTGAAAACTCTTCAAGTGGATCGCAAACACAACAAATATAGAGCAGAGGGCCGATCATGAACTATTCAAGATTTAAAAGGAAAATGCTTTCGTTGTGGTAGCCAGGAACATCAAGCAAATGCATGTAGAAGCTTCAAGGACATCTGTAACAAATGAAAACGAGTAGGCCATCTAGCAAGTGTGTGTCTACGTCCGCCCCACCACCAGGGCCTCCATCAAGTAGAGCCAGAGATGAAGCCAACTTGGCAGATTTTGTCAACGACAGCACCCCGTGGGACATGAACCTGATACAATCAAATAACACTAATAAATTTATGATAAATGTTCACATCAACGACAGCAAAATTCAGATGTAAGTAGATACGGGGGCTGCTCTATCATCCATTTCACATAAACATTTTAGAAAACTCAATATAGGATGTAAAATTTATAAAACGAACGTCACTATGAGAACGTATACTAGAGAAATTTTTGCACCCCTCGGAGTGGTGTATGTCACATGTAAATACAAAGGTCAACAGTTTCGAGGAAAGTTGTTCATCATCAAACAAGATGTGGATGCCATCTTTGGTAGAGAGTGGATTTGATCAATTAACTTAGATTTGGCCAACATCAATCTACTTAGTACAAAGGTAGATACAGGTCTCGACAACCTTTTGACTGAGTTCTCTAATGTCTTTGACGGCACCCTTGGATGCATACCTAACTACAAAGGCCACTTTACGCTGTATGATGATGCGGTGCCGATTTTGTAAAGCCAAGACGCATTCCGTATGCACTTAAGGAAAAGGTAGATGAAGAAATTGAAAGATTATGTAAAGCAGGAGTGATTACAAAGGTTGATAACTCGGAGTGGGGTACACCCGTTGTTCCGATTGTCAAACCCAACGGCAGCATACGCTTAAGCGCAGACTACAAAGTCACTCGGAATAAAGCTATTAGGGATGAACAGTACCCAATACCTTTTTTTTTTTCGTGCGGAAATCCCTTCGGATACCCCCCCGCCGGCCAGCGGGGGCGGTTATGTCGGGCTTGAATCGACTAAAACCGCACGCCGTCTCGGGTCTACAGACGCCGGGGTATAAGGTTGCCCATAGAGCATATCCCTCGCACCCCCGACTGACCCTGGGCCATCTCCGGTTTCGAGATGGCCCCCTCGGGTTTGGGAACCACGGTGTCCCCGTCTTGCCCCGGTTTGGGGGAGGGGCGCTAGTCGCCCCACCATCCCGGCCTGCTTCTGCTGGGGTGACAGGCGGCCTCACCCGCCACCCCCAGGCCTGCGCTCATGGAGGACGGAGGTCGTTAAGTGACCTCCGGCGCCTGAGTCGCCTGCGACGCGCTGCGAGCAAGTTGCGCGCTCGGCGGGCCGGGAGAGTTCTAAATCTCTCCCGGGCGCGCTCCGCCATCTCCTTCGCGAGCATTACATGCTCGCAGAAGGAGGTGGCGCGGCCCACGCGCTCGCGCTCCGCACCATTGCCAATACCTATCATAGAAGATATCTTGGTAGAGATGAATGGCGGCAAACTGTTTTGTACATTAGATATCAGTCAAGCATATTTACACATGTTGATGGACGATGAAAGCGCTATGATGCAGACACTTAGTACACACAAAGGAACATTCAAAGTGAACAGACTAATGTTCGGTGTTAAGGTTGCTCCAAATTTATGGCAGAAGTTTATGGATCGTTTACTTCAAGGAATCGATAGAGTTAAATGTTTCTTTGATGATATAATTATCCAAGGATCCTCAGAAGACCAGCTGATGGCCAGAATACGTCTTATTTTGCAAAAACTACAAGAAATCAATCTGAAATTGAATAAAGAAAAGTGTCATTTTATGCAATGAGTATCGAGTATTTGGGCCATGTTATTGACAAAAATGGATTATATAAGAACGGAAACAAGGTTAAGGCTATTGTAGATACAAGATGCCCAGAAAATGTCAATGAACTAAAGTAGGGACAAGATAATAGGTCACTTTTGACATTTCATCAAAATTCAACAACGTAACCTTGTAACGGCGGGCATAAAATAAGAACTGCACAATTGCTTAACTTTTTTCAATTACGTTTACATATTTATTGTAATAATGACCGATACGAGTAATTTTACGATTTGCTTTCACTAATAAACCATTCTAAACATAATAAACAATTTCTGATCTAAAGAACTGAACGTCGTTACAATGTTGCGTCAGTCAACCCTTTTTCTTTTTAAACACTAGGGATGTTACTCTAAAAATCGAAAGCTGATAGGACTGTAAGTTGAATCGAATGCAATGATTACTTGTGAAGAAAAATCACCATAAATTTATAACCACGTTGTGATTATAATAAAACCTAATTATACATATTTATTATTCTTTTAACTAACTATAAAAATCAAAAAAAATAACTAAATAGAAAGGTCATTGATGTTGGGTGCAATTTAGGTGGATGTTGCTGGCAACACCAGTGCCTGTCGATGACGCATGTCATGTCGCCATAACATGATGATGACGCAGTCTTTTGTTGTTGTGCGAAGTGACTGTGCGTTTTTGGTGTGCTCTCTGTTATTTTCTTCTGATCCGGCTTTTTCATTGAACTGATCTTACTGACTACGTTTACCTGGCTATAAATTGGACTCCGATTGCTTAACGATTATTAAACAAGAAAAACATTACAGTCTTACTATGTCGAAACGGGGGAAAACTCTAAACAGTCAATCTCGCGAACTAGTGCTGAAATTGTACAATTATTTTGGACGTGAATCAGTTAACGATGGGCCTCTTTTACCATTGAAACCACCGAGAGAACGCGTTGCCGAAGCATTGGGAATAGGGAAGAAGACAGTAACTCAAATTCTGAAAGAGAAATACGGACCATCAGGCTCAGAAGATAATACTTTACGTACACCGAAAAAACGAAAGAGGGAGAAGAAAATTGTTGACGTTGATAATTTTGATGCTGCTGCAATTCGCAACCACATTTATGGATATTACTCGAGAAAAGAATATCCTACACGGGAAAAGCTATTGAGTTCGTTAAAAGGCGCAGGCTTATTTTTTGGAGGCAAATCGTCTCTATCAAAGGTTTTAAAATTGATTGGCTTTAGATTTAAAAAATCCGACAAGCGGAAAATCCTGCTAGAACGCTACGACATTATTTTGAAGAGAATAACATTCTTACGTCAGGTAAATAAAATTACGGATTGGGACAATGTCGTGTTTATTGACGAAACATGGTTGAATGCGAACCATACGGTTGCGCGGACATGGACCGATGATACAGCGGCCTCCACCTCAAAAGTTCCATCGGGAAAAGGAGCCCGACTTATTATATGTCACGCGGGATCAGCTTCTCAAGGTTTTATTCCAGACTGCCTCCTCGCATTCGCCTCTAAAACTACAACAGATTACCATGAGGAAACTCAAGCAAATAAAAAGCAAGAAATTGTCTCGTGGCTGGTAAGAAATGGTGTGGAGGCAAGTCCAACTTTATTAAAAGTTGAGTTGTTAAATCTGGTAAAAGCAACTAAGCCGTCCAAGCTCCGCTATGTAATCGATGAACTAGCCCTAGAGCATGGACACGAAGTTATTCGATTGCCTCCCTACCATTGCCAGTATAACGCCATCGAGCTTATTTGGGCACAAATAAAGGGTCATGCAGCGCGGAACAATACTGAACCACCCTTCAGTACTGCTAAAATGATGACTCTGCTACAAACTGCATGTGCAGAAGTCACTACAGAAGACTGGCGAAAAGTCGTGGAGAAGACAAAGAAAATAATTTTACAAGATTTTGAACGAGATGTGAGAATAGACAATATTATTGAAAATGAATTAATAATATCTCTGAGTGCTGACAGCAGTGATGAAGATAGCAGTTCCGATAGTTCAAGTGAATAAAAGCAATTTTTTTGTTAAATTACGTAGGTACTTGTCTTATTTTGCTCCTTTAATTTATGAAAGAAAAAATAATAATGGGACAGGGATTCGCATGATCATTTTTAAAATTCACATATGTTTCAAGTCTGTATCGATTCATTCGATTCATTCATTTAATCGATGTTTTTAAGCAGGTCACCTCACTATGAATATAAAACTGACATCTGTCAAAAGTGACCTATTATCTTGTCCCTACTGTACGTACGTAAACCCTTGGTCTTAGCGACAGACGCTTCACCGACTGGCCTGGGAGCCGTCCTCAGCCACCGATTACCAGACGGTTCAGATAGGCCTATAGCCTTTGCGTCACGATCATTGACGAGTAGTGAAAAAAAATATAGCCAAATAGATAAAGAGGCTACATCTTTATTCTGGGGTCTAAAAAACAGTTTATCCAATATTGTTATGGCAGGAAATTCATACTTATTACGGATCACAAACCACTTACCACTATTTTCCACCCGCAGAAAACGTTGCCAGCCATGAGTACGATGCGACTGTTCCACTACGCGCATTTCCTTTCCGGCTTCAACTACACCATCGAATACAGAACATCGATCGCGAACAGTAATGCGGATTATTTATCGAGATTTCCTGTAGATAAAATAGCAACAAACATAATTGACGTACATTGTGCATTTCAACTAAATCAAATGAATACTATTTCCATTGATCGTACGAAAATCGCAGAAGAAACACAAAGGGATGTCGAATATAACAATCTATTACACGCCTTAATGACAGGCACAACATTGCGAAGATATGGTTATAATGATAATGAAATGACTATCCAAGACGGGTGCTTAATAAAGGGCACTAGAGTTATGATTCCGGGAGAATTAAGGCAGCAGGTGTTAGAAGAACTACACACAAGACACCTTGGGATGGTAAAAATGAAAATGTTAGCACGTGGATATGTATACTGGAAAAGTATTGATAAGGATATAGAAGACATTGTTCGAGGTTGTCGAACATGTCGTTTGCAACTCAACCAACCTGCGCCCGTGACGCCACACCACTGGGAGCCGCCGAAAGGGCCGTGGCAGAGAATTCACATTGACTTTGCGGGTCCGATGAAGGGCCACTCCCTGTTTATAGTGGTTGATGCATTTACCGAGTGGGTCGAGATAATACCAACTACAACCACGACAAGTACATGGTGCATCAAACAATTACAGGAACTTTTCGTAACATTTGGCTTTCCCTTTACCTTGGTGTCGGATAATGCACGGCAGTTCATTTCAAATGAATTTGAGTCGTATCTTAAGCTGAACGGAGTTACACATAAGACATCAGCTCCGTACCATCCCGCGACTAATGGACAGGCGGAGAGATTTGTCCAGAATGTCAAGAAAGCGCTGAATCAGGCAGCCTGCAGGATAAGCTGTTGAAGATAAAAGAACAGTTGCGAAGGACGCCAAGTACAAGCACGGGCCGAAATCCTTACGAATTAATGTACGGAAGAGACATAAGAAACACCCTAAGCGTTAAATTTAGGACGACTACAGATTCGAGAAATGAAACGCATAATGATGTACGTTCTTCAATCCGAACATTCGCCGTTGGACAGAGAGTCCAAATACGGAGTTACGTAAATAGACAGATCAAATGGGAATTCGGAACCGTTACTAAAGTTCTAGGGATACTACATTACGAAGTAAGGACCGATGCAGGCGAGATCTGTAAACGTCATCTGGATCAAATGTTACGTACCACAATTGCGGGGGAGGACCAATAAGTGGCTGATGAAGAAGCCATTTCTTGTGAAATTGCGGCGGAGGTGTTCTGTCTATGCCAGTTTTACTTTTCATGTTGACCTTGTCACTGTCACTGTATGAAAATATTTATTATTATGTACAATAAACGATTTAATTATACTTACGAATTCATGTAGTTAATATACACAATATAAATAGTTACTCATTGCACAAATATTAAAACTAAGTCATGTATCGGCATTATAATAGCCATAAATGTCTTATGACATTAGTCGATTCAATACAAGAATTTGTAATTATTGACATTGGTACTAATAGACGTATACTGAATGGTGGCACTAAATATTAGGAAGAGTACCTACCAGCGACATAATTTAAACTGACATCAACCTTTAACACTACCAAATACTACTACTACATGCCTCTAAATATCTATATGATATTTTCATTGCTGATGAAGCTTTTGCTTTGGGGCCTAACCTCATGAATCCGAGCTCCAGTCCCGGTTGTATACAAAGCTTACAGTTTCAAGCCCAGGGTACGCACTTCTACTTCTCCTTGCCATAACCTGGTTCATTGTGACATTTACGGGAGCGACTTCCATCTCACATCTTGCTTGGGCTCAGATGCTCTACGGATCTTTATGGTGCCTATGGGTATAAGGAACCTATGGGTGTATGGGACCCCACGGGTGTACGGGCCTCATAAGTGTGTGGGGGCCCATTAGTGTATAACCCCCCATGGTTTTTCAGGGCCCCATCTAGATCTTGCAGCGAGGCACTCGAGGCCCACTCTTCTATTGCTCTTTTTCATAGTTTGGTTCATATAAGCTTTATATTATATTAAAATATTATAATTATTATCAGCTTTATTCCCTTTACCTAAAGTGCAACTAGAAGATCTATGTAAATAACAGTTGCGTCATTATTTGTGTTTTTCTGTATATTGACGCAAAACACTGGACGCGGACCGCCAGCGCCTCGCCTGTGGCGTAAAGTGGCCACCTTACTATGCCAAAAATACCTAGTCATCGAATACTCTCGCCTTAAGGTGCCTAGTGTGTTACATTTTTTTTTTCGTACGGAAATCGCTTCGGATACTCCCGCCGGCCTGCTAAATGTGAGAAATGTCTTCGCGCCCTGTCTCTTCGTCTTAGATGCGTCTTTGCCTTACGTTCGTTCTGTTTGTCCAACGCCTAACGTATATAATATAATTTATGTCGTTTTTAATAGTAGACTAATTGATTACACATTTTTGATTAAATTAAAATACAATTTGGCATAAAAATGCCAAACTACGCATAACACCAAAAAGCATTAAGATTTTCACACAACAATAGAAAAAAAAACATTAAATTTCGGGGGTTCCCCATACTTAGAACTGAAACACAAATTTTTTTTTCATCAAACCCATACGTTTGTGGTATCTATGGATAGAAACTTCTAATGTATTTTTTTTCTAAACTGAATAGTTTGCAAGAGTATTCTGTCTTCCAAAGTGGTAAAATTTGCCCCCCCCCCCCCTGTAACTTCTAAAATAAGAGAGTGATAAAACTAAAAAAAAATTATGATGTACATTACCATGTAAACTTCCACCGAAAATTGGTTTGAACGAGATCTAGTAAGTAGTTTTTTTTAATACGTCATAAATCGTAAACCGCAATTTACCTTTCATTCAATCAACTAAAATATAAAAATAAAATACATTATTGTGTTACTTGCTGCTTGCTGCGAGTCGGACTCGCCCATGGAGGGTTGCCGAGTCCGACACGCACTTGGCCGCTTTTTTACATATTGTATTACTTCGTCACTTAAAATAATACAGAAGAAGCAAAGACGATCTTCATTAAATTTGTGCCAATATCAATCACCTGCCTAATTTGACATGTTGTTAGTTAATTATAATATATCTAGAAAAACAATGCAATGCCTACACTGTATTAGTTATGCCTACACCGAAACTATGAGGAATAGCGAAGGAGTCTCGAACCCAATTTTGATGAAAACTAAAACTGCATCATTGGTTTAAAAAAAACAACAATAACAAACATTCGATAGTGCCGCTATCAAGGAACGAATCCTGGGCAGTAATACATGCGTGTAATTAATTTCGTGTGGTTAATACTTCAAAATTATCAGTTTGATTTTGAAATTTTAATTTTAAATGTTTTGAAATCACATTTTTCGAAAACGTAATGTAACCGAGGCGCACCAGACAAGACACTAATCACAGACTACATTAAACCGATACCGGGTGCTCGGGCTCGCGCCATTGGTTGATCAGTACTTGCAATGTCAGACTGCGTCACAATAGCTCCCATTACACTTACACGCGAAATAAATTAGCACCACTAACGAATTAGCAATAAAATGTTATTGTTTTGTGTAAATTTTATGTTTTCGTTGTTTTTTATAGTGTAATTGTTTTTTGTTCTAAATTCTACTACTTAAATATACTTTATTTATTAAATAGCTACATTTTAACTCAGAATATTATAATATATACATGCTGACTTCATAGTCGTTTTGGACCCGAAAGGGGGTTACTCGGAATAATCTATGAATAGCATTTTGAGATGTCCAAATTGCTATACCGGTTATAGTAAAAAAAGTTGACTTTTATATAATCTTTTCACTCGTTCGAGTAGAAACATTATTAGCGCTTCGGTAATTCATTGACAGTTTTTAATGAATGAAGGTTCGTCCTTGTTCATAACTGAGCGGGATGAGGTATAAGACGCGCCGCCTGGCGCGGCGAATCAGGTGGTCGTGATTATAAGAGGACATTGACCACTTTAGGTACTCCATTTTTCGCTCATACCTTATGACAAAGGGCATAGGACCGTCAGAAATACTTTATTAGTATATCATTTAACGATAAATGGCTTTATGGTCTATGTAGTGATAATAAAATAAACACAACAACGGACAGCGAGTAGCGGATTTCAGAGATATTAAAATAAATAAATAGATAGATAAATAAATAGAGCTATTTACAAAATAATCAACTTAAATAGGCACCGAAGGGTTTACCGCACGAAAAAAAAAAGAAGTTTTTAGTTTACACTTCTCTGCACAAAGTAACTGCTCGAAATCGAGCGGGTCCTCCACGTTCGATACACTACGGGCACTTTTTATGGTTTTATGCTATTGTCTTTAAGCGTATTTAATTTGTGTCTGTCTCTATCACTTTTCACAAATTCGAAGACGTACCTACTTCTTCGAATCTATCTATAGAGATATCTAATGTAAGTACTATCGTCTTGCATAACTCATTACGAGTTGTGTATTCGCGAGTATAAACAAGTCATGTTATGTTTTATCAAAAATAAAAGTCTAGGGCTAAGCCATGGGGCTACCGCAGCGTATCCATCGTGTTCCAAATTCATTATTTAGATATTTACGCACTGCGTATGCATAATAAGGTGTATCTACTAATAGAGGCATATCCTCTCATAATTCTGATATTACTGTACCTACATAGCATTACTAGATACGAACTACCAGTGAGATGACCTCGACAGACGGGCCCTAATATTGGATCTTAACGATCCAATATTAGGGCCCGTCTGACCGCACATAGAGCGCGAACCGCGCAACTGAAGAGGGCGCCGGGCAGGAAGAATCGCGCGTACGCCGCGCGCCGCCAGCATCGGTTCGAGTCGTGAAATGTCGCACTGGCGCTGAGAATGGGCTCGATTGGTTTCTTGTTGGTTGGTCCGCATTGTTTACCGAATGCGGAAATGTAGAATGAAAATAATCGTAGTAAAATGTAGTAAGAGTATTACGTGAAATTGAAAGGAGTTACCACGAGTTTCTCATTTGATTTGTGCAAACGATATCAATTTGGACCTTTTTTTCATAAAAAAAATTACGTTTTTCAAATTAATACTTCCTGGCGGTAGTGTTATCGAAACTGTGCCCAAAATATTTCGTTCCAAAATGACTATAAAATCTACGTGTATATATATAATAACTAAGTTTCATTTTTACCCATAGACAGTGGAAAAGGCGATGACTGATTAATGTTAACTAGTATTGATATAAATAAATAATTCATAAATAAATTTCACTTTTGATTTGCTGAAAGTTACATATCTACATATTATACCTCGGAGCCCGGCATCTGCTTATTCTTCCTTTTTGTTTGGCTTAACGGCTTTTATACGAGCAACTGCTGTCTGACCTCCCAACACTGAGAGGTAAACCCTGCACCAGAGCCTCGTCCGTCAATCAGTAGGTGAGGCTGGCTTGACCCCCTAAGGTTTAGGTGGGGCCGAACCTATCTACATTTTTTTATACCTTATAATATACCAATGCACTTATTAACTGAATTTTGTTTAGTTTACAGAAATTGAATGACACATTTGTTTATTATTTACAATTGAACATACTTATTCTAACTTAACTTTCACTTATATACCTACAATAATGTTAACGGAGATTTTAGATTTAACGTTAACATTATAGTAAACAGAATTTTTTAACCATATTATAATAAACGAACCCTCTTCCTAACCTGACCCGACGTTTCGTTCCTATCATAACCCGAATTGCGCAGATTGGTCATTCTCTCTAATCTTTCTCAAAATAAAAAGTACATATGTGTCAAATCAGTATTTAATATTTAGTATCCGACTTGGATAGGTTAACCACGTGGTAATTTTTTTATAACCATACAGAAATAAGTCATTTTCTAAGTTGTTTGATTAAATAGCTAGGCCAATAATTAAACGTATCTGCGTAATTCGGGACGTTTGGGTCAGATTAGGAAGAGGGTGACGTTCGGAACAAATATTACTTTTTTTTTTCAAGTTTCTAACCTAACCCGTGACCGGGTCAGGTTCGGAATAATAGGAAAAAAGGGTTATTTGATTTTCTATGACGATCGGTTTAGTAGCTAAGTTGTGAAAGTATAATAAACAAACAAATAATCTCATTTTTAGATATTTGCAAGTTTTGCAGAATGTTTTTCTCTAGAAAATATTGTGGTGCAGTGCTGTAATATATCCTACCCTACCTACTGAAATCGATGTAGTCTAAAGTAATGTCATTAGTTTTTGCATTTCGGTAATATAATTATACTAACGGCCCGCGACCAACCTTCGCACGGAAATAAATTCGTAAAAAAATCCTATAACCCGATTGCACCACCACTTACCGGGTGTAATGGTAAATGGAAACAATAATAAAATGTAATATTGAATTTGATGCAAAAGTTAGGGGCACTTTCCATTAAATGAACTTCAATACTGTTACAACGATCGTCGATATCTCGGAAACTACTGATCGAATCTTCTAGAAATTAAAACGCATTGTTAATGTCGAAGTACTCTATCGATCCGTTTAGAAAAATCCAGAAAAGTCAATAAGAAATCACAAGCCCTTTTTAATGCCTATACCTACTTTACCTACAGATCGCGATAACAAGGGCATTCACCTCTATCGTCGGCACGACTGTGTAGGTACTTGTTTTCTCGAACGCCCCAGTAAATACCTACTGTTCTCGAACGCTCTAGTGCCTTATCTCTAGATGATTCCGGAATATTCTACCCCGCTATAAAAGGACGCCCGGCTATCGACACGAGGCAGTTTATTTTTCGAAACGAAAGCGAACACATCTTACCGAAGTGAACCAAGAGAGTTATACCTGCGACTTAAGCAACGACTGTGGACTACTGTGAACTGCTGAGCGGCTTGAACTGTTGAAGAGTACTGTGTGTGCTAGTTATTTAGTTGTCTAGTTTGTGGTGAGCGAATAAACCTCTTTGTTGTGTAAACGGCATTTAATTTGTACCCCGCGCACGTAACTGGTGTCAGAAGTCGGATGCCGTTATTACCACGTGAAGACGAAGGGCGTACTCCACGGACCAGACGTCAAGTGGAAATGGATGCTGCACGTCAACAGAGCCTTGAAGAGGAAGGGCGTCAGGCCGATCCTGCTATCTCAGCGGTAACTACGGCAGCACCAGATGGAACCTCGTCCGATATCAACATGATGACGCTATTGGCTTCTATACAGCAGACGATGCAAGCCTCCTTGCATGAAATGCAGGCCAACCAAGATGCTAGTCGACAGACGATGCAGGCCTCCATGCAAGAGATGATACAGGCCAACCAAGAGGCTAGCTGACAGATGATACAGGCCAACCAGGAAGCTGTCATGGGTAAAATCGATGCAGGCATCCATGCACTGGGAGATAAAGTGAAGAACCTCGAAGACGGCTTGCAAATGCTGAGTAAGGAAGTGGCTTCGAAGACTGGGACCATTGACGACTGCTTGCAAATGCTCAGTAAGGAATTGGCTTCGAAGACTGGGACCATAGACGACTGCTTGCAAATGCTGAGTAAGGAAGTGGCTTTGAAGACTAGGACCATGGACGGCCGCTTACAAGAGCTTGAAAGAGAGATTGTCAGGCTAAAAACCTGCGGAACTGTTGCCGCGACCTCACCATCATCAGCGAAGTTCGACCTACCAAACTTCGATGGAACCTCCTCGTGGACAGCCTTCAAGTACCAATTTGAGATATTGGTAAAAACTAAAGCCTGGAGCAACGAGGAGTCTTTTATGGCCTTGAAACTTGCATTACGAGGAGATGCCTTAGTAATACTGGAAAACCTGCCACCTGAAGGAAGGACACTGGAGTCTCTGATGGAAGCGTTAGACACACGCTACGGTGACAAGCACCTGGAAAATGTCTACCGAGCGCAGCTACGCGAGAGGAAACAAAAAGCTGGTGAAAGCCTCCAGGAATGGGCTGTAGAGGTTGAAAGACTCGTTCGTCGGGCCTACTCATCGACACCCGTGATGATCGAGACCACCCTACTGGAGGCCTTCCTAAACGGTATACGGGACGCAGAAGTGAAAACTAATGTACAGTTGCGTCACCACCAGACCTTAAAAGAAGCACTGGCTTATGCCCTTGAGGTGGAAACCGTACGGCAGAATGCCGGGATAGGGAAGATCAGGATCAGGATCAGGTCAAGGAGGTAGTTGCAGAGGAGAGGAAGCCGCGGTATGTCCCAACGTGCTATTCTTGTAGAGGCAGGGGCCATATCCAGTCAGAGTGTCCTTCGAGGAAACGGAGGAGGGTCACGGACTCCGGGACCCAAGTGGATCAAGATGTTCCGTTAAACTAAACGTCGCCAGGGCCGCGGGGCGGGCGCTGGCTGGTCGATATGAAGCCCCAACCATCACAATAACTCAAGTTGGCAACGGAAATAGTCTGATCATCGAGGCCACCTTGGACAACCAACCTTGCAATTTAACAGTGGATACTGGAGCTTCACGTACAGTTGTTAGGCCGGAATTGCTGAAACGCACCATAAGGTGGGAAAAACGATTTCCGAGGTGCCAGCTTCAGACTGCTACTGGCCAGCCAGTGACCGTCCTCGGTGAAACAGATGTAGAGGTAAGAATTGGCGACCAAATATTTCACCAGTCAGTATTAATTGCTAATATTACTGATGATTGCATTTTGGGACTGGATTTCTTGAAGAACTACCGATGTGTCTTGGATATACCTAGAGGGGTGCTGAGATTTCCTGATCAGGAGGTTTGTTTACAAGGATCGCACCCGTGCACTCTTTACTGTTTAACGGATACGACACTAGCTCCTAAATCGGAAACATTAGTCAGAGTGAGGTTTCCTGCGAAGACTGAACAAAGAAGATGTCTTATTGTCGAAGATACCGGCAGTCATCAAAACTTAATAACAGCGAGAACCTTACTGATGCCGAACGGAATCGCTAGGGTGAGAATCCTCAACCTCAGTGACGAAATGGTTCTCCTGAAGAAGAATAGTGTGGTCGGAAAATGTGAGGAAGTAAAGTATCTGAGACGGTTGGACAGCACTTCCGACTAAACAAGGCGGTACACAAATCCTCGAAGATCACATTCAGCAACTTCTCGAGAATTCCAAGGAAAACTTATCAGCATCAGAATTGCATCAAGCCAGAGACCTCTTGCTACGATTTAGAGACATCTTTGCAACCGGAAATGACTGTGGAAGGGCTGGGCTCGTGAAACACCGGATTGACACAGGTGACTCCAGGCCTATAAAACAAAGACCTCGACGTTTACCATGGGCAAGAGAATAGGAGGTAGCAGTTATGATTAAAGACATGGCCGATAACAAGATGATTGAACCTTCAACGAGTCCATGGTCATCACCTGTGGTACTAGTGAAAAAGAAGGATGGCAGTACAAGGTTTTGTGTGGATTACCGAATGTTGAATAATGTCACGAAGACAGTTATCCTTTGCCTAGGATCGACGATACCCTGGACATGCTTAGTGGTATGAAATGGTTTTCAACCGTCGATTTAAAAAGTGGCTACTGGCAGGTGGAGATCAGTCCGGACGATAAAGAGAAGACAGCCTTTAGTACAGGAATTGGAAACGGTTTATGGCATTTTAATGTCATGCCATTTGGTTTATGTAATGCACCGGCCACGTTTGAACGCCTCATGGAAAAAGTAATGGTGGGTCTACTCGGAGACGTCTGTCTGGTTTACCTGGACGATGTTATAGTTATGGGACGCAGCTTCAAAGAAAACCTGAAGAACCTGGAAAAAGTTTTTACTCGGATTCGTGAGGCTAACCTTAAACTGCGTCCAAAGAAGTGCGCTCTATTTAAAAGGGAGGTCAGCTATCTTGGACATGTCATCTCAACGGAAGGAGTCAAAACCGACCCCGAGAAGATAAAAGCCGTTCAAGAATGGCCTGTTCCAAAGAACAAAACGGAGGTTCGCGCGTTTCTGGGACTATGCGCATATTACAGACGCTTCATTAAGCATTTCTCGGATATTGCTAAACCACTACACCGACTGACGGAAGATAAACGAGACTTCGTTTGGGACCTGGATTGCGAGCAAGCTTTTAGTACGCTTAAACAACGATTGTGCGAATCCCCTATATTGGGTTATCCTACTAGGGAAGGTAGATTCATTGTGGACACGGACGCCAGTAACACCGGAATAGGTGGAGTGTTGTCACAAGTGCAGGGAGATCGCCATGTTGTAATAGCGTACTTCAGTAAATCGCTATCTAAACCGGAAAGGAATTACTGTGTAACTCGTCGTGAACTTCTCGCTGTGGTGAAGTCTTTACAGCATTTTAATAAGTACCTTACAGGACGAGAGTTTACACTAAGGACAGATCATGCTGCGCTACAATGGTTGCTGCAATTCAAGAATCCGGAAGGCCAAGTAGCAAGATGGATCGAGCAACTACAGGAATTTCCCTTTGTGATAGAACACCGAAGTGGAAAAGGGCACGGCAATGCTGATGCTTTGTCACGAAGGCCGTGTGTCGAAGATTGCAAGCATTGTCAGAGGAACGAAGCCCGAGAAGAGATTAAAGTCATAAAGGTGAATGGACTTGACGACGAATGGAGTGGAAGCAGTATGAAGAAGGCGCAAGAAGATGATGATGATCTACAACCTATACTGCACTGGAAACAACTTGGAAGCAAACCCCGATGGAGTGATGTATCTGCTTACAGTTCAACTACCAAAAGCTATTGGGCCCAGTGGGACAGCTTAGCTCTGGTAGAAGATGTCCTGCATAGGAAATGGGAGTCTAACGATGGTAAGGAAGTAACCATGCAAGTAGTGGTACCACGAAGCAAGGTGGCCCCACTCTTACGGCACATCCACGATGGTGTTTCTGGCGGGCATCTCGGAGTCAAGAAAACCCTGGTTAAAGTGCGACAGCGGTTTTACTGGCTTCGTTGTCGGGAAGATGTCGAGGATTGGTGCCGTAAATGCACTGTATGTGCTTCGGTTAAAGGACCGCCGACAAGAAGCAAAGGAAAATTGAAGCTGTACAACGTTGGAGCACCGTGGGAACGTATCGCCATTGATGTTGCTGGACCTTTTCCAACGACTGATGAGGGTAACAAATACATCATAGTAGTGCAAGACTACTTCACTAAGTGGCCGGAAGTATTTGCGACACCCAACCAGGAAGCAGTCACTGTAGCCAAGAAACTGGTTCAGGAAGTGGTCAGTCGATACGGCGCACCTATGGAGATCCACTCCGACCAAGGACGAAACTTCGAGTCTGCTCTGTTTCAAGAAATGTGCAAACTCCTCGGTATAAACAAGACCCGTACGACTCCAGCGCACCCGCAGTCAGACGGAATGGTCGAGAGGTTTAACCAGACGTTGGAAAATCACTTGGCTAAAGTTGTCGACGAACACCAAAAAGATTGGGACCAGTACATCCCACTGTTCCTGATGTCCTATCGATCTGCGGTGCATGACAGTACGGGACACACTCCAGCTAAAGTCAATTTTTGTCGAGAGATAAGGCTACCAGTGGATGCAATAACCGGCACGCCACCCGATAGTTCTAAGCCCGTGACGGACTACGTGAGTGAACTTCAAAACCGGCTGGACGAGGTGCACAGAATGGTACGGGAAAACAATTTGAAGACATGTATAAGGATGAAAACCCGGTACGATAGAAACGCAAACACCAACGGTTTTGAAGAAGGAACCCTGGTATGGTTTCACAATCCGCTACGCAGAAAGGGAAAATCTCCGAAACTTCAAGCTCGCT
This sequence comes from Cybosia mesomella, assembly GCA_946251805.1. Taxonomy (NCBI): domain Eukaryota; kingdom Metazoa; phylum Arthropoda; class Insecta; order Lepidoptera; family Erebidae; genus Cybosia; species Cybosia mesomella. Next base: position 16,574,181 of record OX276390.1, on the reverse strand, counting down.
GGGAAGGACCCTATACGGTTGTTACAAGAATCAATGACATCACCTACCGCATTAAGAAGGGGCTTAGGGGAAAACCAAAGGTAGTTCATGTGGATAGGTTGACGCGATATCATGGAACAAATGATGCTCGGGACGAGCATGATTAAGAGGGGGGTAATGTTACAACGATCGTCGATATCTCGGAAACTACTGATCGAATCTTCTAGAAATTAAAACGCATTGTTAATGTCGAAGTACTCTATCGATCCGTTTAGAAAAATCCAGAAAATTCAATAAGAAATCACAAGCCCTTTTTAATGCCTATACCTACTTTACCTACAGATCGCGATAACAAGGGCATTCACCTCTATCGTCGGCACGACTGTGTAGGTACTTGTTTTCTCGAACGCACCAGTAAATACCTACTGTTCACGAACGCTCTAGTGCCTTATCTCTAGATGATTCCGGAATATTCTACCCCGCTATAAAAGGACGCCCGGCTACCGACACGAGGCAGTTTATTTTTCGAAACGAAAGCGAACACATCTTACCGAAGTGAACCAAGAGAGTTATACCTGCGACTTAAGCAACGACTGTGGACTACTGTGAACTGCTGAGCGGCTTGAACTGTTGAAGAGTACTGTGTGTGCTAGTTATTTAGTTGTCTAGTTTGTGGTGAGCGAATAAACCTCTTTGTTGTGTAAACGGCATTTAATTTGTACCCCGCGCACGTAACAATACAATAAATAGTTCATCGCTCATTTGCCGAACTTAGGGGCGAAATATTAAAGAACGCCTATACAAGTTTATTTATATTTCTAACCAGAAGTAGCTATAAGAAATTTCGTGCTTCGTACTTCGAAAATCGTGGACTTTCCATATAACCGTTCATCGTCTATTTTACCCCCTTAGCAGTAAAATTTGAAAAACACTGAAACACGTGTTCATTTAATTGTGTCCAGAAGTAGGTATATAAAATTAGGTTCTTATAATTCAATTAAATTTTTTAAGCATTTTGTATGCTTACTTTTTTCTAAAGATTTAGATCGGAAAAAGAGAACATCTAGGACGGGACTTGAACCCGCGACCAGTCCCTTACAGGGGGAATGCTCTGACCAACTGAGCCACCTAGACACGTCCCAGATATTCGAAATTCTCCGATACATTAATACGTCTTAAGGAGACGTTGGAGCCATCTACCGTAATTCTTACGAACTACGGAAACAATGAAATAACTTTAGTCATTTTTAAACATTGTTTTTTTTTCCTAGTTCGCAAGGAGTAGAAATTTCTTATAGCTGCTTCTGGTTAGAAATAAATGTACTCGTGTACCGCCGTTCTCTAAAATTTCACCCATAAGGGGGCAAATAAGAGATGAGTATTTGTGTGAAAACCGTGGTAGCCTAGTGGTATGGGTAAAGGACTGTTCGATCCCAGGTATTACCATGGCACACACCAATGACTTTTCGATGCTTTTCGAAGTTATGTGTGTATTTATCGCAGGTTTATAAGTGCCCGGTTAATGGCAATAGGCTCGCCACCTATTACATTGGAACCTAAAACATAAACTGGCGAAACGTGGGTGCCAGCACCCCTGCCTACCCCTTCGGGGATATAGGCGTGAGTTTATGTTATGTTATTTGTGTGGAAAGTACATCAAAGTAAGAAGCATGAAGTCAATATTAAAGATTCTTGTGGTTCACATTTACAAATAAGACCCAATCGGTGGTAGTGCAACCGGGTTAAAGAATCCTACTTTTACGAATTTATTCCGGGCGATGCCTGGTTTGATTTATTTATAGATTCTTAAAATATATTTTTTTAGCTCATATCACCATAATATGTATATTCCGTGAAGTTTGCGCCTACCCTGATTGTTTTGAAACGGCTGTAATCAAAATCATTATCAAAGCAAATACCAGCCTACTTTATGTTTCGTATTATAGCCCCATCAATTCCCACTAATATGTAAGAAGAAACTTGTATATGGATTAATAAATAATAAAAAGCATTGTCTGGGAGTGATACTACTCGAATAATTAATAAAAACCGAAGATGGTATAAAATTGCCTAACCTGCATATGCAAACGATTAATTGGATTGAAACTTGATTCTATTACTGGATTTCTTCTTGGTTCTTGTGCGGTTTTCATATTTGGACCCAGAATAAATGTTATATATTATTACATTTTTACCATGAGTGTTGTTTGAACACTTACCGTGTTCAAACAACACTCATGTTAAAAATGCTGAAATTTCGTCTAAATCAATTGAGTTGTTTAGAAGGAGTTCAATCATGGCAATGGCTTAAAGCTATGTTATTAAGGGAACCTGATAAGGCTTTCATCACAAAAAGTACTATAAGGCTATATTGGAATCTAACCAAATATCCATCCCCAATAGAGACATATATTTCACATTGTTCAGTTATGAACCCTTCACCACCTGTTAAATAGGATCCTTATTATTATGAGAGACGATAAATTTAGGTAAGGTCCTTGCTGGTCTGTTTATTTCTGAATTCTACAAATGCAAGAATAAAAAAATGTTAAGCCACAAATGGTCAACAGGTTCACAAAGATTCAACATCAGATTTACTTTTTTTCATTTCAAATTGCCACAAGTGTGTTCTTTTGCCATAAGTATACTTTATCAGTTCTTGGACTATTCCTACCTAGGTCAGCCATTTTATGAAGTTAGATTGTATTGTTTATAACTCTGTTAGGCAGCAGAGTTGCTTGTTGCTTACAAAAGTTTGATATTAAATTTGCTAGGCAATATAATACAATATGTGGTATACTACATTAGACATAGAAGGATGTGGTTGGTTCATAGAAGTTAAGCAAATGTATAAAAAATATTCAAATAATATTCCATATACTCTGAAGTACAGATAAGATTAATGGAATAATCAAGTATGTTTTTTGTTTAATACAACATATTTTTTATTTAATACAACATATTGTTTATTGTACTATAATTATACAAATCTTTACGTTTCAGTTTTGTTATTAATGTGGGTCAAATAGAGAGATGGTATTACAGATTATTAAATAATTAATTGAATTATTTTCTGATTATGCTCAATTTTTATAACTAAGCAAATGATTTAGAATAGAAAGTGATGTAAAAATAATTTTAATTATTGATAGGCTGCAAGGAGTTTCTTTGAATGGGCTGTTGGATAACAATAACCGCAGCATCAATTTTGTTTGAATGGTTAATGAATTTACAGTGAAATGCTGCTGTCTGCTTTAAGCTGAGTTTTGAAATACATTTAATTTCATAGTGGGACAAGTGGCAAAGTAGATACAAAAATTATCATTTGAAATGTGGTTTATAATTGTTTTTTGAATAAATAATAATTTAAATAAATACATCCAAGTGATAATTTTAAGAATTACCTTGAGAGATATCTCAAGTTAATAAATTAATAAACTACAAACTGATAATCATTGCCAATTAATGTATAATTGAAAGGTTTTACCTGAATAATCATATCATTCACATATTTTATTGATAATGATTTTGACTTGCATTAAAACTAGGTAGGTAACAGTTTTCACACCTTTACTAGTAACATTTTGACGATTGTATGTTTAGTTTTGGTGATCTGAATATTTTAATATAAATGTAAATAAATATAAGGTAGAACATTCCATAGCCTAAATATTTTACCAGTGGCAATTCATTCAACTGAACTGTTTTCTAACAATAAAAGTTGGTTCCTATCATCACTAAAGTCTGCGAGTGATAGTTGTTAAAAGTATACTATAGTAATACTGGGTTTTATAATAGTATTAAAGACCTATAACAATTTACAAATAGACATCTTGACTAGTTTTCCACACAACATTTAAAACAGGTTATAAAAAACAAGTTGCTTAGATGGACAGTTAGGTAACTGATTATTTAGTGAGATCTAACAGGGTCATTAGCTTTGCACATTTAATGCACATATTTAAGAAAATAGTCTACATCTTAAGATCAAATTTGGCAACACAAAAGAAAAATAAAAGATAATGTTGATATAAGTTAACAATCTAGGTTGATAACTAATATTGTGTCCAACTGTTAAGAATATTTTGAAAAACTACAATTAAGTGTATGTAATGAGTGAAATTGTAGAACAATGTCAATAAATATAGTATATACCTTCATATTATAATACTGCAACAACCTTATCTTTCAGTGGTAATGTGAAATTAAAAATGAAAGAAAAATACTTACAGTTTCATGTATGCTTGTCCTTCGAATCTTTATCTTAAAAGAGTTAGTATCCACTATCTGACTATGGTATGTGGTGGTAGAATCAGACTTCTTAGACTTCTTTTTACTACGAGAACTGCAAATGCCCAACATAGACCGGGGTTTACCACTACATGGTATAATTGCATGAGTTCTTAGCTCTCTTGACTCCCTTTTACCCTTTTTTGTTGATAATTGACTAAGTTCATGACTGTATGGTTTACCACTTTGTCGTGGCATATTTTTTAACGGTAACTTTGAATTGTGCTTGAGCTGTTCGTCTTCTGAACTTTCACTATCTTCTACTTCATCCTCCTCTTCCTGTATCACCTCTTCTTCTGCTGACTCTTCATTCTCTTCATCATCATCCTGACACTCACTACTACTAACTAAGTTCAAGTTTTTTCCACCTTTCACTTGTGACAACACAACACTACTTTTTGAATGTTTCCTATGAGATGAATCTTTTGAGTCTTTTCTCCTTTTACTTTTGGGAGGTAAACAACCATTCATGGTTGAAGCTTCAGAGTTCTTCCGAGAATGATGCTTATGTTTTCTATGACGCGGCCGAGTGGGATAAGGAAGTGCCCCATTGGCCACTTGGAGCTTTTGATTGGCGATCTCGTCGATGCTCTGTTCGAAATCAGTTTCAAGCTTGACACAGGACACTGTATCATCACCCTGTGGGTTAGTACCAGATATGACAGATGCCAGTTTTGGTAGGCGAACTTCTGGGAAGAGATCCTTGCGGACGGTGAGCCTTGCGGCTTCGTAACCGCCGTTCACGGGACTTGATCGACCAGACATACCGCCCGCCTCCCGCCACCCAGCATATAACTTCTACTCACCAGTCACCTGTCCGCGAAGTAAACAATCAGTTTGACACATCACATTTTCACTTTTGTGACCAAGCAAATCACCGATCGTTAAGCGATGGCTTGAATAGGTCAATGATTGTCGACAATCTTAGAGCAAAACATTATAATTTCTTCAATTTGCACTTCTTGTGCGTTCCAAACATCTTTTTTTCTTCACATATTCGCATTTTAGGTCATCCATGTTCATGTAACGTTGTGATTGCGAAAAACAAAGTACAGATCATTTTCGCGGACACTTGTACTTGAATATTCGGTGATGACACATAAAATGGATGATATTCGAAAGCATGGACATAATACACACTTATTTTTAATTATTTTCGTCCACTACGAGTTGATGAAAACTGTTGACCTTGTTTAGAAGCTTATTATGTTTCAAATTTTAATCAACAGATGCAGACATTGTCACAAAAAAGTTGTACTTGTTTGAACGCAGTAACCTTAGCGAGGCGTTTGCTTCGCAATGTAAAGAAAAAACTGTACGGTACAATTGAAATAAATATAAATTCCTTTGAATTTATTTTTTCACTTTATTGATTTTTTGGTAGATATTTATGGGAAAATTATAACACCATTTCATCTAATAGGAAAGATATAAAATCTATTATTCACCTCATTACCCCATAACAAGCTTAATAACAAAATGTCAAATAGTAGTGTAATCTTTAGGATTCGGATGCCAAACGTTGCTCATATAAAAATAGAGATGGCACCACTTGTTAAATTTACAGAAATTCAATACCTACGCAAAGATTATGTACATTTTTTGCTTTGCGTTGCTTCTCTTTCTCTCAAATGTTGTTGGATTACACTTGTAGATAATTAAGAATAACTGAAATGATTTTCTTTGTTGCATGGGTCAAATAATGTAATAGTAAAATACTGAAATGTTGAGGAGTGGGCGATTTGTGACGACATATTTGTTGTATGTATTGTGCGTGACGTTCATCAAAAGTGATAATGTTAACCTACACGGTCTTTCTGTAGCAGGGTACATAACTGGTGAGTCATATTTATATTTATTACATTTTGCTGTATATACATATCGATGATCTCATACATAAAATTGTAATACTGGCTTACACTTCATTGCTATGCTTATTATGTCCCGTCAACAACGACATACCTACACTGTACGACTGTACTTCTGCTTATTATTATCGAAGTATTTTTATTTTCCATCTTATTTGAGCTGTTCACAACAATAGCAATGTCAGACCAATAAAATATAAATTCTCCCGATGGATTATTTTGTAAGTTTCATCAGCGTTTTTTTGGTATGCATGGCATGTTATAAGACTGATGCTCTAAACTAGATACAAGTTTTTATTTCGTCTAACATATTTTACACGAACACCTAGATCCATCAGTCATTGTTTTATTACCTACCTTAATTATAATAAAAACCTAACCTACCTTCTCAAAAAGCAACTGAGTAGTATATAAGTAGGTACTTACTATGAATTTTATTTATGTATAATTTTTTATAATACATACCAACCCCACACATGGTATGTAGGTACCTACTAGTAACCTACCTACTTGGATTTTGGTCTACTCCATGTAAGATAGTTGAGATTGTTAGTTAGGTCAAACCAGTTCAAACCTACTTAAGTACCTACAAAAATCATCAAAATGATAGCTTATGGGGTAGGTACCTACCTACTGACATAGAATAAAGAATACCTATATGTATTTGGTTGCAATGATGTGACCGTTCAGTAGGTACCCATTTTTTTATATTTCGTGCGGAAAACCGGGGGAGTATCCCTCGGATACTCCCCCGCCGGCCAGCGGGGCGGTTATGTCGGGCTTGAACCAACTAAAATCGCACGCTGTCTCCACCACTTTTAAAGAAAGAAATATAGGCTTATTTTATAGAACTACGCCATAATAAAATGAACGTCATAATATAAAAGGTGTCACAAAATTAGGTCTCTGAATTTAGTGAGATGACTTGGTATCGACAAAATATGTATTTGAAACAAAAAAAAAATCGGGTAAAGAAAAAAATAAAAATTAAAAAAAAAACTATAAATTAAAAAACAAAACACCACCAGCGACCAGCGGCATGTGACGATATTTTTTTTTGTTTCAAATACATATTTTGTCGATACCAAGTCAACTCACCAAATTCAGAGACCTAATTTTGTGACACCTTATATAATACCATTATTGGGTATAGGTAAGTCCTCCCTCATCTTCAAGATGGGAAGAGTCGATCGGATTCCGATTTGCACATTCGGACATTTGCATCGAGGTCGGACAGAAAGCATCTATAAGGTAATGAAATGACTATTTTGTCATAGTAACGGGTGTTTAAGGAAGCCCCACTTAGATCTACAGGGCCTAACTAACCTCATCTGCAAACCGGTTCACACCTGCTGATTGACGGACGAGGCTCAGGCGCAGGCTTCCATCGCAAAGTTGAGAGAACAGGCGGCAGTCGATCTTATAAAAGCCGTATAAGTCAAACCAAAAGGAGGCGAAGGAGTAAGCGGACCCCGGGTTCTAAGAGGAAACTCTCGATTGGAACCGAGATCAACGCTAAGATGATGATGATTGTGTCATGATAAATTGCGACCGCCTTTTTCATTTGTTAGTTGTTTGGTTCACTGAGCTATTCTTTTTGCTAATTGATTATTCCCAACTGACAACACTATTCACAACTACCTATAAGGATCACCGTATAATGATATCTATTAACCCGCCCGCGCCTAAGAATAGGGTTGCTAACTTTTTTTACAAGAAATAAAGTATATTCAGGTCTATGAAGAATATTAAACAGTATTTTAGAAAAATGAATAGTATTTTCGAAAAATGAACAGTATTTAAAAAAAATGAACAGTATTTTATTAATTTATTGTTTTAAATACATATTTTTAGAGCTTCTCACACAACTTACTAATTTACAATCTTTTTAAAAAACTTCATACGCCTCATCACAATTATAACTGAAATTAAAATAAATATTCGTTCAGAAACTCAGCGTGATTTGTTTGTGGTGTGGGTGCGCTGCACTGAGCAGTGAGCGCCCTATGACTAAATAAAAACACCCTCTAAAAGCATCTAAGTATAACACATAATAATGTGTTTGCATTTTGATGCTGAAAACAGTATTTTGTATACTTTATTTTTGTTCAACAGTAAAAAGTATAATTTAGTGAAAAACAGAATAATACTGTTTAAAACAGTATAGTTGGCAACCCTACCTAAGAATAACAGTGGCACTCCGGGAGTGCCGACAGAAGTGAAAACTTGAACAATTGCGTATGTATTTTTTGAATAGTCATTAGTTTTAATATTTGTGCAATGACTGACAGTAGTCACAAGTAGAAGTATGTAGTTATAAGTATATTTACACAACTTATACATTAGCATTGCAGAAAACAGTGTACTAATAATAGCATTGTCTTTGCAAAAGTTGTAGTCTAACCTTTTTACATTGGATTTGTACATCTGGCACATTCTCTACGATGTGGCATTTACGCTAAGTAACTTTTATTTTATTTTTTATTCTTTTTCGTGCGGAAATCCCTTCGGATACCCCCCCGCCGGCCAACGGGGGCGGTTATGTCGGGCTTGAACCGACTAAAACCGCACGCCGTCTCGGGTCCGATTTCGAGATGGCCCAGGGACACCGTGGTTGTCACCACGGTGTCCCCGTCTTGCCCCGGTTTGGGGGAGGGGCGCTAGTCGCCCTACCGTCCCGGCCTGCTTCTGCTGGGGTGACAGGCCGCCTAAAAAGTTCGACAACTGGTCTAACTACAGAATTCAGCACTATAAAAACCCGATTCCGTAATGCCACGTTTTCAAACTTGATCTCAGTTCCATTATAAAGAAATACGTCGAAAACTTTGATATGCCGGATGATCTGTTAAATAAAACCTACGTTTAAACTAAACTTTCATAATCACTCATTGCTTGATTCGTGTGCAATTAGAGTTTAAAAGATTATATTACATGTTTTCGTAATTTTAGAAATCACACGTTTTAAAAACGCAATTTTACTGAATCGAGCCTTATTTGTTCATTACTTATCATTGTTTATCTATACATCTATTTCTATACATATAATAAAATCATCAGAAACCGCCTCGCGAGTAAGCTCGATGAGTTCCAGCCACCGTAACAAACTGGGTTTCGAAAATGCTATTGTACCGTATACGGGATCCCTCCTCTTGGCATAACATTTCAAGGCAGAATATAGTTTGGCATAACGTTTTCGCATAACTTTCATTAGCATAATAATACTACTGCATAATAATCCTTTGGAATAAGGCAAATGTTAGCATAACATAGATTTTTTTAACATTCTCCTAAAACCGTTGTCATATCCACAGTACAAGTTTAGCTTGTTTTAGAACCAGTTGGTGCAGTACGTGGGACACTCAGAAAGTTTTGCGAAAATAAAAAAAAGTGTTCTATAGGTAAATATTTTTTTATTATCTTTTCAAAGTACTCTCCACCAGCCTCTATACAAAGTTTCATGCGTTTGAACCAGTTTTCAAAACACTTTTTCCAATCCGCCGCAGATACCTCGTTTACAGCCTGCTCAAACGTTGACAGCGCATCTTCCGGCGACGAAAATTGTATCCCTTTCGAGCTGATTTTTTATTTTCGGGAATAAAAAGAAGTCGCACGGTGCAAGGTCAGGGCTGTAAGGAAGGTGACCTAGGAGTTTAACCGGAGTGCTGTCCAGGAAGTCCCTCGTTTTAAGCGCGGTGTGTGCGGGCGCGTTGTCATGGTGGAGTAGTATCCCGCGGAGCCCTGTGTTTGGTCGCTTGTACCTCACTACAGAGAAAACTTCTGCCAAGCATTTGGTAGTGTACCATTCAGCGTTGATGCTTCTTTGATTTCGTAAAGGGCTTGATAACAAGTAGCCAGACAAATTGAAAAAACTCGCGATCTAAATCTTCCCTCCGCTTCTAGATCGCTTCACTTTGGTAGGTGTTGATTCGTTTTGAAACATCCAAACCGTCGACTGGCGTTTTGTTTCTGGATCATACTGATAAATCCACGACTCATCACCTGTAATGATGTCATAAACACGCCGAGACGCGCCTGCTTCAAACTTGTTTATCATATCACGACACCATTCCACCCGGGCCTTTTTTTTTTTTTTTTTTTTTTTTTTTCGTGCGGAAATCCCTTCGGATACCCCCCCGCGTGCCAGCGGGGGCGGTTATGTCGGGCTTGAACCGACTAAAACCGCACGCCGTCTCGGGTCTACAGACGCCGGGGTGTAAGGTTGCCCATAGAGCATATCCCTCGCACCCCGACATTCTTCCATAGCATCGGTGAGATTGTGCGGCACCCAGCGTGAAACTATCCTTCTCACACGAAGATGCACGTGTAGAATCTCGTGAAGGCTTCCCGATCCAATCTGAAGAATGTGCTGAATCTCTTGATATGTGACTCGTCTATTATCTTGGATTAAATTTTTCACTGCTAGCACGTTTTCTTCCGTAACAGCCGTCAAAGGGCGACCACTTCTTTCTTCATCCTCCAAAGTCAGTCGACCGCGCTTGAATTCGTTATACCAACGATACACGGTCGCCTTGGAAGGGCCTTCATCCATGAATGCCATTTGAAGTCTATCGTACGATTCGTCTGGTTTCAGGCGACACTTGAAATCGTAGAAAATCATAGCGCGAAAATGTTCCCGACACAGATCCATTTTTCAATGAGACACAATAATTGAAATTATCTTGCAAAAAATGCACAGAGAAATTTTGAAATTGGAACGTACTTATTTTTACTCATAAATAATCATATTTTAGAAATAGATCATAACTGACCAGTCTCTCATATATAAAAACTTTTTTTCGCAATACTTTCTGAGTGGCCTGGTATATTCAATATAACTTCTGGGTTAGGTTAGGTTAGAACTGTGACCGCAACAGAGCTGAGCTGAGAGCCGGAACGACATTATTTTGGGAGAATGTTAAAAAAATCTGTCAAAACTTATTGATGATGATAAACAAACTTATGATGTGTCTTGTCTAAGTATTGTCTGTCGAATAATCGTCTGTCGAAGTAGTGGTGGTGACACTTGAAATCGTAGAAAATCATAGCGCGAAAATGTTCCCGACATAGATCCATTTTTCAATGAGACACAATAATTGAAATTATCTTGCAAAAAATGCACAGAGAAATTTTGAAATTGGAACGTACTTATTTTTACTCATAAATAATCATATTTTAGAAATAGATCATAACTGACCAGTCTCTCATATATAAAAACTTTTTTTCGCAATACTTTCTGAGTGGCCTGGTATATTCAATATAACTTCTGGGTTAGGTTAGGTTAGAACTGTGACCGCAACAGAGCTGAGCTGAGAGCCGGAACGACATTATTTTGGGAGAATGTTAAAAAAATCTGTCAAAACTTATTGATGATGATAAACAAACTTATGATGTGTCTTGTCTAAGTATTGTCTGTTGAATAATCGTCTGTCGAAGTAGTGGTGGTGGGGTGTGTGATGTCTAATAATTGTCTGTCGATTATGTGTTTATATCATTATGCGTTTCTAACATTATACTTTATAAAATATGCTTCATTATTAATATGTATTTATGACAACAAGCATTATGCCAAAACATTTATGCTTAATAATATTATGCGTTATGATCATTATGCTGAATTTCGTTATGCCAATGTAATTTATGTCTATATATTTTATGATTTTCATTAGTAAACCACCGTATACCACATCCATTCTTTTCGGCAAATGGTTCAGAAGACCGAGGAGTACAATCAGCCGCTGTGTATGGTTTCTGTGGACGACGAAAATGCCTTCGAGTCTATTTAGACCTGGACAATTCTGGATGCTTTGCAACGGTGTCGTGTCTATTGGCGATATATCGAGGTGATGAGATGTCTGTATGACACTGTCACTAAGTCCGTCCAGCTCCAAGACCAGAAGATGAACCCCATAAGCATGCAGCGTGGAGTGAGACAGGGGGATGTCAATCCCCCAAATTATTCAACAACGTACTAGAGGACGTCTTTAAAACACTGGATTGGACTGAACGGGGACTAAGCATAAACGGTGAATACATCTCACACCTTCGGTTCGTCGATGACATTGTCATAGTTGCGAAGACGCTGGAGTAGTTAGGCGAGACGCTGCACAGCCTAAATGGAAGCTCTCGACGGTGTCGGTCTTGGTGTAAATTTGGATAAAACAAAGCTTATTTTTAATGAACATGTTTAACCGAAACCGATTGACGTCGAAGGGTCGACACTCGAAGTTGTTCAGGAATAAGTCTAAGAATCATTGACATGTGTTCCTGGAGGGACAACGATGTCGAATATTTGATTTTTAGAATTTTAGTCTGTTTGTCTGTAGGTTATTATCGATGTCCAAGCATCACTTCACGACCGCTGAACAGATTCAGTTGATATTTTGCAAGAGCATTCTACTAGGGTATGGTCATAAACTGCGTTATACTTACATCATCATGCTATTATCAGGGTGATAGGAGCAGCAGAGTAAAATAATACTTTTTTTTCTTTTTCGTGTGGAAATGGTGGTCCCGGGCGTAGACGAATCTGCGAACTCATGGCGCAGGGGTTTCTCCCGCTCCCTCTGCGCCGCCTCTTTCGCGCGCATTACCTGCTCGCAGAAAGAGGCGATGGCGTGCCACTTGCACCCGTCGGAGACCATTTTGAATAGCATTTGGATTTAGACCAATATTTGAGAGCAAATTTTATCGAGGCAAGTATAAAAGTCATCGTGTATAGGATAACCGAAAATACTAGTTCGAATAGCCTTTTCTTTTTACTTGCTGAAATCCCTTCGGATACCCCCCCGCCGGCCAGCGGGGGTGGTTATGTCGGGCATGAACCGACTAAAACAACACGGTGTCCTCCCCAACTGTCCGTTGCCGGGCATCCCGGGTAAGCCCTCGAAAGGATAACCCCAGGCTAGAATAACATATATGATTTTCAGAATATAGGTGTCCTCATTTTCGAAAAATCTTAATCTAAAAACACCCTTCCTCAGGGACACTTGCTTTAAAACTATCTATCTATCTATCTAAATGTCTTATGACATTAGTCGACTCAATAGAAGAATTTCTAATGATTGACATTGGTAGTAATAGACGTATATCGAATGGAACTATTAAAAATTGGGAACAGTACCTTTTTTTTTTTGTTCCCAAACCCCCTCGGGTTTGGGAACCACGGTGCCCCGTCTTGCCCCGGTTTGGGGGAGGGGCGCTCGTCGCCCCACAGTCCCGACCTGCTTCTGCTGGGGTGACAGGCGGCCTCACCTGCCACCCCAGTACCTACCAACAACATAATTTAAACTGACATGAACCTTCAACACTACTAAATATTACTATTCCTACCTCTAATTATGTATATAATATTTTCATTACTGATTAAGATTTTGCTTTGGAGCTTAAAGTTTGGAACCCAGGATACGTTCTTCTATTTCTCCTTTCCATAGCCTGGTTTATTGTGGCTTTTACGGGAGCGACTGCCGTCTCACATCTTGCTTGGGCCCAGATGCTCTACGGATCTTAATGATACCCATGGATGTATGGAACTAATGGGTGTATTGGGACCCCATAGGTGTATGGGACCCATGGGTAACGTATATGTATGGGTTCCCATAGGAATATGGGGTGCCATGGGTCTATGTCACCCCATGGGTGTATGGGCCCCATGAGTGCTGTATGTGTATAGGGCCCTACGGGCGTATGGACCCCATGGGTTACATATATATGGGGCCCCATGGGTGTACGGGCCCCATACGTGTGTGGAGGTTCATTAGTGTAGTGTGGCCCCCATGGGTTTAGGGGGCCCAATGGATCCAATCTTCTATTGCTTTTTTTCATAGTTTGGTTCATATAAGCTTTTACGGGAGCGCATTTTTATAGCTGTATTATAATTATTATAAGCTTTATTCCCGTTATCTCAAGTGCAACTAGAAGATCTTCTATGTAAATAACAGTTGCATCATTATTTGTGTTGATACTACAACACCACCTTAAGTTAATCTTCCTCGTTTTCTATATATTGACCCGAAACACTGGACGCGGACCGCCTGTGCTTCGCTGTGGCGTAAGGTGGCAACTTTACTATGCTAAGAATACCTAAGTCGTCGAACACCCTCGCCTTAATTATGTATTGCAATATAACTCTGTAATATATTAGGTGTTCCCCTTTTTTTCTTGTGCGCTTTTACCCACACATCTTATATTTCTAAATTAGGCGGTGTCGACACTTGTGTAGTTCCTCTTCCCATTCGGTGTGAGTGAAATCATCATGAGGTCATCACATCATACTCAGTTATAAAAATGAATTTATTAAACTCTCTGGTTATCTTTGTGTGTAAGAAATGCTAGTCAATGGTTCTCAACTGTTTAGAAAAAACCGAACAAGAGCTGTCGGATTCGCACACTGAGGGTTCCTTTGGGTTTGGAATGGAAAACTGGAGTTGCCAATATAGCTCCTAGAATAAGCAAATTGAAATGACAATGGGCTGGCTAAATCTACTGAAGGAACCACGGCCTCAAACGAGTTCCAGAGTGGAGATCGCGACAAGGATGACCTGTAAAATGTAGCTGGGGTAGATGGGATGCCGGAGGCGCAGTATCTGGGTCTATGGCGCAGGCCCATGTCCAGCAGTAGACCCAGATGGCTGCCGCTACAAAATCACCAAAATATATACTTTATTACAAATCCCTCAATATGGGTATCAAATGAAACGGCTTGACGAGAAGAATACAATATACGAAAAAAACGCAAATCCAATATGGTTGACTAAATAAAAGTTTGTCAGCCATATTGGAGTAAACTAGTAAGTTTAACTTAAAAAAAAAATTTTTAAGTGTTAACGTTCCTTTTGAAGTGCGGAACCCTAAAAAGAAGTCTCAGTTAACAAGTATAAAGTTTAATAAACTGTAACCAAACTACGGTAAGGATAAAAATATGAATAAAGAAGAAAGAAGAAGAATATGAAAGCGTGATTTTTTTTAAAGAATATAGTAAAATATAAACCAAGCTCTCCACCGATAGAGCAGTATTTTAAATCACTGAAATATACTATAGAATTGTATTTTTATCTTTTGGTATATTCCATAAATAACACATTTTTTATATTTTTGAACTCGTGATTTTTTACCCTTTCATTTAAAATAAAAAAATATTCTACGACATTCTACACAGCGCTCTCTAGACCCAAAGTAAGCATAGTTTAACTAGCTTGTGTTATGGGTTCCAGAATGCGGATAAACATACTTGTATCCTTTTTTTTTGTAAATACATACATACCAATGCAAATAGACATATTCATGCATACAAATATTTGCACTGAGCGGGAATCGAACCCGCGCCCCCTGTCGTAGCAGGCGAATACAATACCGCTACGCCACAGAGGCCGTCGATATCATTGATATCACACTCGATACGACAGCAAAAAAATTGTTTTGAGGCCCCATATTTTAGATCTAACATCCGTTATGTGGATGTTCATATTTGTATAAATTATAGTCTACTGCACCTAGAGCAAGCGATCCCCGTGCAAGCGATAAGAACTTTGTCAAAAGTAATGTGTTTGCGGGTGTCAATCGATTCGGTATCATGAATCGATTGACACCTCATTCATTAAAATCAGTTCAGTATCGTAGGAGTTATAATGGAACATACGTAAATACCCTTCATACACAGGCAAACACATCTTTTGACGAAGCTTTTATCGCTTGCACAGGGAGACTCATGATGTAGCGGAAGTGGAACATCCCTATTTAACTAATTCCTATTTTGCTTAGCACCGACTCCCACAGAAAAGTCTTACGTGTTATTTATAATTAGAATTAAATCTGTAATTCAGTTATTTTACACTAAGGAGTACATATAGACGACCTCTTTGGCGTAGCGGTAGTGCGTTCGACTGCTAAGCCAGAGGTGGCGGGTTCGATTCCCGCTCAGTGCAAATATGTATATTTGCATTGGTCTGGGTGCTTCTGTGTATAATGTGTTTTTTTTTAAAAAAAAAAAGGTATTAAAAATTAAAAGCTCTGCTTAGTTTGGGTCTAGATGGTGTTGTGTACTTTGTCCGACGATGTTTATTATTATTTATATAAATATAATTAAAATTTGTTTTATAAAAATAAATGATTTTTGAGTCAAATTTAATCTAGAATTTACTCCCAATTATTGTTCTAATCACTTAAACTACGGGTTTAATATTCAAAAAAATGGTGATTAATCAAAACCTTACGTATAAAATCATAGTAAATAATAACAATACATCTGCTGCATGGTACCTGGATTATCGTTAATTACTGACAATTCTGAAATAAATATTTATGTAAAACACAACCTAACTAAAAAGGTTGTTGAAATATCATTTGGGCTAAGTGCGTCTACAGTCGCACTTACCTCGACAGGACTAGGCGCACTTGCCTCAAGACAGTAGACTTAGATCATGTTTTTCATAAGTTCATGAAATCTACTTAGAACAAGTCACCTGTAAGAAAAACTACCTAGCTGCATATTATCGCAACATCTCACCTTATCCGTTTCTTTATAACTGCGATATTAACTTAAGTTTTTTTTTTCTGTAACCTGTCAATCTTTAATGTGGATATAAAAAGACACTGTCAACAAAATAATTTATATAATTTATTTAATGCTGATAACTAATAAATACATTTTATACATAACATTAGCATATTCACGCAGAAATTCACACAAAATTATTTTAACCATGACAAGTCTAAACTAAACTAGGACAAGTCTTCCCATTTTGACACAAGTGCAGTATTGCCATCTACAATTTGATTTTGGTTCTAATTAATAAGCGTTTCTTCCCTAAGATGGTCCCTTGATTTCGTAATTATTTGCAAAACATGGGACGTATTGATACTAGACGCACGCGCGACTCTACATCTATTATTATTTTTTGATTTTTTATCATCCTGTCTACTTATCAGACTAGTAAAGAAACCGTGCCATGATAAATGTATGAGAACTGTAAAAGTAAAAATCGTGAACGCATGCCCATATACTAATTTAACTTTTTTATGTCATTTTATAGATTAGGCGATGCAGATTACATATCAGTTTAAAACTTTGCAATAACTTTAAAAAGTACGAAATAATCGGCTGGACACACTTAACGTTTCCACCCTGTATATAAGTGGTCTCCATTATAAGTATAGCTAAATGTAAATTAGTTATTTATGCAACTGTGGTATAATGAGGGGTATTAAAACATGAATGTGGGTTTATCACACGAAGCGAAGCTGAGTGTGATAATAGTATCACATGAGTGTTTTAATACCTAATTATACAGTTGCATACAAGACTTTATCTACACCCATGATAAACTAATAATACATCTTCAGAGAATGATGTACTGCCCTTTGATATTTTCCAATTCATGAAATCTTGGTACGCCTTTTCATACTGTTTTCTAGATTTTTCCGGTAGTAAGTAATTTGTTAGAAATGTCCTTTGCTGCATTCGAAATGTCTGGAGGTGTGTTATCAAAACTTAAATCGCTCATTTTCGTAAGTAAACAAAACAATTTGCAAAAATAATAGCGAAGAAAAATAGCGGGAATTCGAACGAATAAGCTTTAATTTTTTTTTACGGCGCGCCGCCGCTGTGGTAGTGCAATGCAACGCGCGTGAATGACAGTTCTTTTTTTGAAACTCATATGCAGATTCCACGCATCGAGTGGTAAGAATTTGGCTGTCTGATGAGTAACCCTTTGCGCGGAAGACATTGAAAAAGCGAAAGGAGTGTTATTATGAAATTTCATACAACATTATAACACCCGTTCGGATGTTATTATGGTTATTAGGACATTGGATGTATTAATGTTGGCAATAAGCTAACTGTTTCAGAATCTTTTATAGAGGATTTAAAGCATGGGCGTAGATAAATATACTTAGATAAATATACAGTAGACACGTCCCTCAAAAAAGCATACCGCGCAGTCAAAAATATACATATCCAACATGGTTTACTGGAGAGATAATACATTACATAAAATTAAAACATTATAATTTAAAAATGTTTAAAGAAAGGGGATTAGAATTTAATAAAGAGCTTTTTAGATATTATAGGACTAAAGTCAAGACGCTTATAGACAGTGCGTCTCAAAATTATTTGAAGACTATAGGAAACAAAATAACTAGTGAACCTTCTAAATTTTGGGAATATGTTAGAGATAAGAAAAAGAACAGACAGCAAAATAGGGAGTACTCGTATGAAAATAGAACAGTTCATGGACAGGAAGCTACTGATTACTTTGCTCAATATTTTAGTTCTGTTTTCCATAACAACATTCCACAGCTAGACCCTCAGTATACTGTACGTGATTCGCAAGTAACTGGACATCAAATTAGCATCCCTTATGTTACTAGCATGGACCTGAAAAATGCGGCACGCCATTTAAAATCGACATCGGCATATGGGCCAGACAATGTACCTCCTTTCATGATTAAGGATTGTCTGGCCGCTCTTGAGGAACCGCTTCTATACATATATAATCTCTCGCTGCAGCGGTGTTCCTATCCCGCCAGATGGAAGGTTTCGCGTGTTACGCCAGTACCCAAAAGTGGGACATCAACGGATATCACTAATTATAGACCCATTGCGATATTGTCTGTATTCGGCAAATTATTTGAGACTATTCTCAATAAGCACATCATATTCCAAACCCGTACTCTCTTGAATAACTCACAACACGGTTTCCGCCCTGCGCGTTCCACCTTAACGAATCATATTAGGTTTATAGATTACCTAAAAACTAACGTGACCTCAGGCTGCCAAGTTGATGCGGCTTATTTTGATTTTCAGAAAGCATTCGATCGCGTAGATAATGATATCCTTATCCAAGCTCTCTTCTATAGGATTCGACTGGCAACTTATAAGATTTATCGCGGATTATCTCGGCGACCGAAGACAGTATGTTAAGTTGGGAAGATATAGATCACATGATTACTATACGCGGTCTGGGGTGAGTCAGGGAAGTACCCTAGGTCCGACTCTATTTCTTTTAATGATAAATGACCTACCAACTGTCCTTGCCCGATCGGAGTGTCTTATGTTCGCCGACGACCTTAAATTGTTTACCACGGTCAAGGACATTAATGATTGCCAAGCACTGCAGCGTGATATTAATGCAGTAGCAGAATGGAGCGTTACGAATAAATTGTCATTAAACATTCTGAAATGCAAATTGATTACATTCACTCGATCGCGTTATCCAATAGAAATGACTTACGTGTTAGCTGGAGAGCAGCTTGAGCGTGTTCCGACAATACGGGATCTTGGCTTAACGCTTGACGCCAAAGTGAACTTTCATGATCACATTAGAATAACTTGTAAGGCAGCTAATAGATCTCTAGGATTCATAATCAGGACAGCATCCCAATTCAAAAATGTCCTTGCACTAAAGCTCCTATATAACGCATATGTAAGAAGTAAATTGGAATATAACGTCATTATTTGGAGCCCCCATGAAAAAACATATGCGTTAATGATCGAGAGAGTACAACGTAAATTCGCCCGGTATCTCTACAAGCGCTCATACGGATATTATCCTTTTATGTATCCCTCCCTGTTTGTCACCGGGATGGTAGATCTGGAAACCCTAGAGCTGAGGCGTAACTTCCTGCATATAATGCATTATTACCTGCTACTCAACAATGAGATAGATAACCCATCCGTGCATGATTGCATATATTTCTTTGTCCCGGATGGTTATATGCGTGGTACTGGGCGGCGACAGCATCGCCTTTTTGTAACTCCTCCGACATGGCGCTTACCTCAGGCCGTCAATTGCCCCACCTCAAGGGCGATGACGTTATTAAATGATTTGTTGCGATCAAATCCGGATGCCGATATATTTTTTGATGGTTTTAATCAAATGGCTAGCAAGGTTACAACTTTTCTAAATGCACCCTTCTAGCCGGGGACCCTAGTCGAAGTGTACCTGTGTGTGCCATGTTAATATATTATATAGTTGCATGTTAGAAAAATAAGTTAGCTGTAGTTGTGATGTTGTTAGTTGTAAAAAAAAAAAGTAGTATAACATATAAGCGCTTTGGTTCTTCTATGACTGTTAGCTTACATTGTTTTTATTATATAAATAAATAAATAAATAAATTACGTCGTCGGTAGTCGTCCCACATACAAACCTCATTATCCTTTGCTTTTATTAACCCAATTGCCTCATACATAACTGTTAAATACCTACATAACAGGGCAATTAAGTCCATAAAAGGGCAACAACAAGCGCTGTTTGTGATGTCAATCTTTTTGTTTGTTTCAGATTCCCTATGTGGTCTGGATAAAACATTGTAATCGTAGGCGACCTATAAGTTCAATTTGAAATACGATACCGTGTAGTAACCACGAGTGATCAGGTATCGAACGGGTGACAGTGAGGGTGTTATATGTACGTTGTGATGTCAGTGTGGTAGTGTAGTGTGTGGTGGGTGGTGGTGTAGGGTCGTGGTGGCGCGACTGGCGAGTGATGCCCATCGCGGTGATGCAGAGGCATGGTAGACGCGGCTGCGGAGCGCCGGGCCGCCGCCGCCGCCGCCCTCTGCGATGCTTCTTCCAGTCTGACCAAGTAAGTGCACTCGTACTTCTATAATTCTATAACGATAGATGTTTATTACTACTCGATATATCCAGCCTATGAGTGTATTCAAACTGTGATACTTTAATATAATCAAAAATATCAATTAAAACAAAACGAAAAAAGAATGAACGCTATTCTTTTAGTAGTGAAACTTACGACGTTGAATTAGGTTGATTATTAATTTCAACATTGAAATGACGTTATAGTTTGGGTAGTATTAAAACGAGTGACTGTAAAATAAAGTTTTAAGTGTCAAAAATAATTAATTTACGTTATAGTATTACTAAGTGAGCGATTGACTGCGAATGACGAGAAATCAACAGAACAGTAACTTACAAACATTCATTTGAGTTACTTACAATAGAAAATGAGAAACTTCATAACATTTGAGCGAATTACTCTACGTCAGTGAATGCTTAACCAACAGAATGTTTTGACCAATAACTTTTCACCCAAAGAACAATTGGCCCATGGACTGTTCCCCAAGAGAACGGTACGTCAGTGAGCCCTAAGGATCCAACTTTCCGGACTAGTGGTTCCGGCGCTTCGCCGGCCGCTGGCGCGGCAAGCTCGCTTCGCTCACTCGGCTCGCGCTCTGCAGTGCTATTCTCTACGGTAACTCGTCGACGAGCTCGCAAAATGCTGCTTTTGATTTATATTTTATTTTATTTTATTTTTATTTTTATTTTTATTTTTATTTTTATTTTTATTTTTATTTTTATTTTTATTTTTATTTTTATTTTTATTTTTATTTTGATTTTAATTTATGATTTTGATTTTGATTTCGATTTTGATTTCGATTTAGATTTAGATTTAGATTTCGAATCGAAATCAAAGTCAACATCAAAATCAAAATCAAAATCATAAATTAAAATCAAAATTAAAATAAAATTAAAATAAAATATAAATCAAAAGCAGCATTTTGCGAGCTCGTCGACGAGTTCGTCGACGAGCTACCGTAGAGAATAGCACTGCTGTTGGGGTCACAGTTCTAACCTAACCTAACCCAGAAAACCGGTTCAGAGTGAAAAAAACGAATCTATCTTAATATTGAAGTTGTCCTCTCTGTATTTCTAGTTGCTCACTTAGTAATGTAGTCGCACGGATAGAATATTAATATCTGAAATTGATTAATCACAACCCACCACCCACTTTTTGTAAGCTCTTTCTGGATTTTTTTATTAATCAATATTCGTCGTTAGTTTATTTAATTTTTCGCTTACTCAATTCATACCGTTCAAGTTATTAAAATAGTATGTCATCATCAGTCGCAAATTTTTTTTTTATTCGATCGTTTTATAATTCCCCTTTTAGTTTTAGTGTTACCAATACTTTGCTAGTTAACATTTTTACGTCATAAGTACTGTATATTATTATTTTTCTAATGTATTGTTGTTTGACAGCTTAAGACATTGGTGTGTATACATATTACTTAGGTACTTAGGCTATATAATTATACTCATCTGTCTTTTTAACCAACTGCCAAGGAAGGACTTCAGAAGGAGATTTCAATGAATTAGGTCACAAATGAAAGGAATTCGTCTTCCGTCATAGGGTACATAAAATGTGAACCAAAACTATACGGTGGATTTTTGGCGCTAAAATGTATGTTGTCTAAAAAAATTACATCAAAAAGAAAACTTGTAAAAAACCAAGTCTCACAACTGAGATCCACGTAATACCAAGTCTATTAATTTATTATGTCCCTACATAAGGGACCTGCTGACTTAAGTTATTTATTACGTAATTAGCTAAATTTACATTTTATGTGACCATATCAATATTAATTTCTTTTTATTTGGCCATCGCATGAAAACACAATGTATCTCAAAAGTAATACATATTATATTACACTAGCTGTTGCCCGAGGCTCCGCCCGCGTAGATTTCGGTTATCGCGATCAACAAACTATTTCGTAATATATTTTGAATGGAATGTCCAATTTCAATCATTCAAAAAGTAATCAACAGCTATTGAAACAGTCGACCCTGAAGGCCACCACCGCGGTTGCCCAAGTCGCGGAGCGGATCCGGCGGCTGGGTCTCGAGGTGGCTCTGCATAAAACCGAGGCCCTGTTCTTTCATGGGCCTCGGAGTAAGCCACCTGAGGGATCCAGTCTCATCGTGGGAGGTAATCGCATCGGCATCAAGCCCCAAATGAAATATTTGGGGCTCGTGCTCGACGGCCGATGGGACTTCGGAGAGCACATCCGAAGTCTGGCCCCCAAGTTGAAGGGCACAGCTCTCGCATTGGCGCGGCTGCTGCCCAACATGAAGGGGCCCGATGACTCCTGCAGGAGACTCTACGCGGGGATCGTGCGGACTATGGCCCTGTATGGGTGCCCAATACGGGCGGAGGCCCTGAAGGCCAGAAGTGTGCAGATGCTACGCGCTCCGCCGCGGGTGATGGCCATCAGGGTCATCCACGGATACCGCACGATCTCCTTCGTGGCTTCGAGTCTCCTTGCCGGAACTCCGCCATGGGACCTGGAGGTGAGAGCCCTTTCGCAACTGTATCAGTGGCGAAAGGAGGCGCGGGAGCAGGGACGGAACCCCAAGCCTCGAGAAATCGAGGCCGTGCAGTCCTAGCTCCGCCAGGCAATCGTGGTGGAGTGGAAGGAACGACTTGGGAAACCAAGCGCAGGGCACACCGCAATAGCGGCCCATCATGGAGGATTGGCTAGAGAGGCGACACGGAAGCCTCTCGTACCGACTGACGCAGGTGATCTCCGGGAAGGGGAGTTTCGGGGACCACCTGCATCGGATCAGGAAGGAGCCAACGCCTGAGTGCCATCACTGCGACGCGAGCGAGTACTCGTGGCAGCCATCGGGGTAAGAGTCCTCTCGCTCGGCTCCATTGCGGCAATGGTGCGGAGCGCGAGCGCGTAGGCCGCCGCCACCTCTTACTGCGAGCATGTAATGCTCACGAAGAAGATGGCGGAGCGCGCCCGGGAGAGGTTTAGAACTCTCCCGGTCCGCCGAGCCCGCGCTTTTTTGAGTTTCAGTTCTAACCTCCAAAATTTATTGCTTTTTTTCTATTTTTGTGTGAAAATCTTAATGCGGTTCACAGAATACATCTAAGTATACAGTACACAATACATACTAAGGTTCAACAGCATAGTTCTTATAGTTTCGGAAAAAGTGGCTGTGACATACGGACGGAGAGTGGACGGACGACAATCTATAAGGGTTCCGTTTTGTGCCATTTGGGAACGGAACCCTAAAAAGTAGTTATAGTGACATAACTACAATAGTTGGATATATGGTCTTGCGAAGTGTTTTGTAGATATTGATAATATGTTCTATAATCATATAGACATTTTTTGGTTCTATCATCAATACTTTCCGCGGCGCATCCGATGAAAGATATTTTTTTACACCTTGAGTTGGTTTTAGTAGGGATTTCTAATGATTTCAATTTTTTTCTAGTAAAAAATTTGCCATATTATAGCTCAGTGATAATGTAGCTTTCTATTGGTAAAAAAAGATTGTAATCGGTCCTTCGTTTTTAAGTTAATTCGTTACATATAAAATGCAAAAAATGCAAATCTTTCGTCTTTATAATAAATATTATTATTTCCTTTATTTCTTAAATATAGCATATTATAGATTTAGATCGGAAGAAGAGAACATCTAGGACGGGACTTGAACCCGCGACCAGTCCCTTACAGGGGGAGTGCTCTGACCAGCTGAGCCGCCTAGACATTTCCGATCTAAATCTATAAGAAAAAGTAAGCATACTAAATGCTTCAAAATTTAATTGAAGCATATTAATTATATTTTTAAATATACATAAAAATACATTTAAATATATAAAAAATAGTACCCCACCGGCATCGGGTACAGGGACCAAGATAAATAATATAATATACTAGCGGCCCGGTACGTGCTTCGCTACGTCAAAATGATCCGCCATGTATTGAATTCAAGGGCTTACCCGGGGTGCCCGGCAACGGACACTTGGGGAGGATCAATCCCTTCGGATACCCTCCACCGGCCAGCGGGGGTGGTTTTGTCGTGTATCGACTAAAACCGTACGCTGTGCGCACGAAAAAAAAAATTCTGAGAGATTTTCTTAATATTTTTTTCCGTAAGAACCTTGCACAGAGTATTAGAAAACTACAAAAAAAATCAGCCAAATCGGTCCAGCCGTTTTCATGCTATGTCGTGACAACGGAAAACGGGTTTCATTTTTATATATATAGATATAGTGTAGATAAAATTGTATAGTGCGATTGCCTAGTCAATCTATTTTTTTAAAATAACTTACAGCCGGGATTGTATAGCATCTTTTGAACATATGGGTCATCTTAAACTGGTTTTTTTTCTACCACTAAAGTGGCAAATAAGTGTAGGCCTACCTGTTGTTAAGTGATCACGGTACTTAATGGATATTTATGGCACAACAAATTTTCAATTCCTTCCAAAGCCCCTTTAGGAGTACATAACCATACACGTGTATATTATAATTGTGATATTTGACTTAAAAAATGAAATAATTAGTAATTACATTTATGTTTATGGGTGTATTTAATTAACAGCTGTTTAACACAAAGCGTAATAGCTTTAGTAGTCGAGTGGATAAGGCGTTCTATATCAACGCCGTAGGAGGTGGGTTCGAATCCCACTTAATTTTTTTGTTATTGCCTACATATTTATTTTACCTAAATATTAATAGTTTTAAGCATAAAGTTATGTAGTTGGTTATGTTCATTTATAAATATAAAATGTCACACATTAAAAATAAATAAATAATTAAATTAACCCGTCCCTCACCGTACCCGGTGCAAAGGTGCCCCATTACGCTGGCTGCATTGCATTATTGGTTATTGACGAAAATGTCCATAATTAGTTTTTTTTAAATTAATATGTGTTCTAGGAGAGATACCGCTGCCAATGCGAGTTTTAGGGTTCCGTAGCAAATGGCAAAAAACGGAACCCTTATAGATTCGTCATGTCTGTCTGTCTGTCCGTCTGTATGTCACAGCCACTTTGTTTCCGAAACTATAGGAACTATGCTGTTAAAACTTGGTAAGTAGATGTATTCTGTGAACCTATTACGATTTTCACACAAAAATAGAAAAAAGAATAAATTTTGGGGGTCCCCATAATTAGACCTGAAACTAAAAAAAAAATTTTCATCAGACCCATACGTGTGTATCTGTGGATAGGTCTTCAAAAATGATGTTGAGGTTTCTTAAATCATTTTTTTCTAAACTGAGTAGTTTGCGCTAGAGACATTTTCAAAGTGGTAAAATGTGTGTGTGTCCCTGTAACTTCTAAAATAAGAGAATGATAAAACTAAAAAAAATATATGATGTACATTACCATGTAAACTTCCACCGAAAATTGGTTTGAATGATATCTAGTTGGTAGTTTTTTTTAATACGTCATAAATCGTAAAATGCATTTTCCCATCATTCAATCAACTCAAATATAAAATTTTTACTTGCTGCTACGGAACCCTTCATGGGCGAGTCCGACTCGCACTTAGCCGGTTTTTTCCATTTTAATCAAGTATTATAGTCACAGGCAACGTCTTTTCATTAAAAACTAATATTTTCCGCATTCCGACCATGGCCAGCATCAGGGTCTGCAGCTAGAGGCTTCCCGCTCCGATGACTGCTTCAAGTACCCGGCGCCGCTCCATCCACTCTGGGCACTCTGCCGGTGTGTGAAGTGGTGTGTCCACGGAGCAGCCCCGGTAATGGTGGCATTCGGGCGTCGGCTCCCGGCCTATACGATGCAGGAACCCACCGAAACAGCCATGTACGGTGAGCACCTGCGTTAGTCCGTAGGAGAGGCTACGGTGGCGCCTCTCCAGCCATTCCTGCATGATTATTATCGCCACAATCGTGGCGTGGGCTGCGCTTGGGTCCCCAAGTCATTCTTTGCATTCCTCCATGAGCACCTGGCGGAAAATGGGTTCTGCTTTCTATCAGAATTGTTTCAATCTGTTGTGATACTTGTAAATGAAAACATATAAAGATAGTGAAATAGATAACTCTAGAATTATCTAGAAGCAAGTTTAAAATACACAGTCAGGTCATAAATTCTGTCACATGTTTAATATAAAATGATTGAAACAAGTTTATTCATTATGTAACCATTTATATACCAAAATGAACTTAACAAAACATAGATTCTTATGACAATAAAGTTTATTCAAAATGACCTCCGTGATTTTGAATACAGGCCTTCAATCTGCGCGGCCAGTCGTCTATCGCAGGACGAACGAGGTCCATGTCAATATCGGCGACTGCCTTAATCAAGGATGTCTTGAGTGACTCCAAATTGGGATGAGGCTTTGAGCACGCCTTTTCCTCCAAGTGTTGCCATATCTTGTAATCTAACGGACTCAAATCTGGACTGGAGGAGGGCCAGTCTTCGTGCCGGATGAAGTCGATTTCACGCGCCGCCAGCCAGTCTTGTGTGCTCTTCGCTCTATGAGCTGGCGCCGAATCTTGTTGGAATACCCAGTGCCTGTTATTGAACATGGTATGAGAAACAGGTTCCACAAGGTTCGTCAGGACTGTATTTTGATACACAACTGCATTAGTTTTTACACCTTTCTCACAAAAATGTACCTCTGTTAAGCCCCAATAAGAAACTCCTAACCATACCATGAGCGAGGATGGAAAATGACCTCGTTGGACACGCGGAATACGGATGCTCGCTTCTTCACTACTGTGTGCGTACACCTTATCATTTTGTTTGTTGTAGCTCTCTTCTACGGTAAAAATTTTTTCATCCGAAAAAAGAATTTCCCGATATTTTTTCCCGCGTACCGCTTCAACAAAGCGCGGCATCTCTTCAGTCTCAGGTCCATTAGACGAGCATTTAAACAATGTTCTGTTTTTCTTCGATATGCCTGAAGCCCTAAGTCTGCATTTAACACTCTTTTCACCGTGGTTCTGCTTAACCCCATCTGAAGGGCCAACAGTTTCTGCTTACGTTTGGGATTTCTTTGAATTCGCGCCTTCACAGCTTTTATCACTGCTGGAGTCCTAACTGACCGAGGGCGACCACTTCTTGACCTGTCATCTACACTAGAGTCTTCATTGTATCGTTTGATGGTACGATAAACGAATCTTTTGGTTATATTCAAATTTTTCAGTATGTCAAAAATTTTAATTGGCGCGTAACCGCAACGATGCAATGCAATAACTGCAACACGGTCTTCTATAAGCGTCCACTCCCTATTTAAAAATGAGTAAAATTCTAAAAAGTATACATTTTTATTTTCATGAACAATTCGAAATTCGAATTCAATAAACTTTTTTGTGGCCAGCATTCTAAAAGAAAAGTTTTTACTGTGTGACAATACTTATGACCTGACTAGGTATATATATAAGTAAGTTAAATATAATTATGTAGATTAATATAACTTAATATACAACATTACTATGACACTTGCCCTAATTTTGTACATGTAGGTTTGTGTTAGTGTCAGCGTGACAACAAACTTCGAACTGCACTCTTTTGTTTTGATATTTGTCCAACGATAGAACCACAAAATTAGTAAATTATGAGCATAGAGAAAGTTACATTTTCTAGTTCTTAAGCCTTAACAAAAAAGGTATTCACAACAGTCATCGTGGTAAAGCGAATCGTGTGCAGGCAAAGCACGAGTAACACACTAAAGGGCATGTGTTTTCGGATTTAAATAGATAGG
Source organism: Cybosia mesomella (assembly GCA_946251805.1). NCBI lineage: Eukaryota > Metazoa > Arthropoda > Insecta > Lepidoptera > Erebidae > Cybosia > Cybosia mesomella. Next base: position 16,545,779 of record OX276390.1, on the reverse strand, counting down.
AGATCTACCTCATTTGCATGTGCTCTTTATTTTACATTCTATACCTAATAAATTAAACAAGTTACGTCGGTCTGACATAAACAAAATGTATTTGGCACCCAAAGAGTTTAATTGATTGATTGCTATTCGGTTCGCATGTCAAGCCATCATTATTGACCATTGGCATCTCGCCGCTGACCCCAATGTTCTCTGATCATTTTATTACGCGTACATTATTGACAGAGTCGCGACTGTCTGAATGACAATACCTCTATTAGGGTTTAATATCCTATAATATCCTCCGTTGATCACATAATTATTTATCTAAAATTATAAATATAGGCTTTATTGACTTTCATATTCATTTTACATTCATAGATAACTATTGTGATTGTGATGAGATATTTCGCACGTCCTTCTCCAACCGAAGTCGGAAGAGTTAACACTCTCTATTTCCTACTGTCCTTTCGCACCTTACAAGCTTGCTCTATACAGTCTAGTCTATGACATTAAAACTTTCACAAATTCTCGCGGTGGACTCTCCTTTTCCTGAAAATAACCAAATTGGTCAGTCATAGAATTTCTATTAAATAAACTTTTTCTAATAAATTAAACTTACTCCACTCATCGGTTAGACTTCTTCATTATTTTACTGTAAACAATCTTACTTATTGCAATCCTTGCAACTTTTTAATCGCATTGATATTGCGCGTTATTTATTTCACTTTGGCACGGAGTTATTCACTTGTGCTACCTCGTTGTAGTCGTAATTCCTATGCTGCAAATGTTGTATGGTAGAGTGTAAGTCGAGCCGACACGCAATACTAGTTGGTTGGTTAATGAGTGCACCGATACGTCTCGTGAAGCCGTCACGGCACGCGTTATCAGGGCCGTAGGCGTTGATGTGTGCTATATTGAACTATACAGCGACCTGTGAATGTGTGCGTTCGTAGTAGCGCTTCCAGGAAACGCGAGTAAATTTCTCAGAACCGATTTACTGTCGCACGCGTTTTCAGCAACGAATGGTTTACCAAACAATCTTTACTAAGATTTTTCACATTTTACAATGACTCTATAATTAAAACTGTGCAACGAACGATGAGCTATCTTATCATTCAAAATGTCCACATTGTTTTATCAATATGTACATAAGTAACCAACTTACGACTTTTAGCTATTTATAATGATGTAGTAATTCCAATAAATAACGTCTTCATATTGGTTACATTATTTATTGTTGGTACTTTGTAAATAAATAGCGGAAATTCAGTGTAGGTAACTATAGAAATGCCATAAAGTAAGTAGGTCATTTTATTATATGGAATGGCTGACGTGATTCTGAGTTAATATTGATGTGATGTAATATTCAATAGAAGGTCGACTGCTCTACTTTCACTGTTAGAAAATAGTTTCTAGGTTTCTTCGTATTTTTGTCAATAAGAAGAATATGATATTAAATTAGATTATGGTATTTGTTTGTTGTTTACTCCTCTTCATGTAAGACTTTTAGCGTACCTATTTTATACAAATAATATACGAAAGCTATTGCCATGAACATGCTATATGTTCCAGCACCAACCGAACCGAACCGAATAGAAGTCCCTATATTCTGAAAATCATATATAGTATATTTTTAAAAGGATAGGATAGGACTTTAGTTTACACATGGCCGAACAATGGGCAATCTAGCTCTATGTTTAATTAAGTCGAGGGTCCCTGAGCAAGGGTGTTTTTAGATTAAGATTATTCGAAAATGAGAAGGCCCTGAATTCTGAATACACATGTTATTCTAGATTCTAGACTATACAAATCGGTTATTCGATACACGATGACATTTACTTTCCTCGATAGAATTTGCTCTCAAAGATTGGTCTAACTAAAAACGCATTCCAGTTTTATTCGAGTAGTGTTCTGATTAGAAAAATAAAAATGATACCAAAATGAAGGTCATTGAAAGGAGAATGAAAAACGGTTATCAAAATTTACATAAATTCTGAATTACACCATGAAAATTCAAATATACAGTACAATAATACAGTACATGACGCGTTCGGCGAGTCAATCAGTCCCGAGCGGAACGTGTTAGAGGCAGGACGTTTGTCAGTTTGCGGCAGAAGCACAGCAACTTTTTTGATTAATTATTGAACTGCTTAACGTCAGGCGGGGTGCAGTCATGTTAACAGTATCTGATATAGGAACCAAAACATTTTTAAACTGACGTTCGTTTCTATAAATATCGTTTAATCACTGTTAATGACTAAGCTAACCGTACGTAAATATCGTAAAAAATATCAGTGACTAAAGACGCCATATCAGTATATACTCGTAGTTTTACCGAACTGAAGGTGCAAGGTGCAGAGTCGCTTGTATGACCGCCCACAAACTGATGGCACAAAATATGTACGTATGATTCAATATGTTAAAATTTTATCAAGTATTTCATCTACACCATCAAATAGTAGGTACTACTTAGAAACTATATTTCTTGCCTAATGGGAAATAATAAATTAAAATTAAGACGTAAAATTAAATCCTTACTAATATATAAATGTGAAAGTAACTCTGTCTTTCTGTCTGTCTGTCTGTTATGCTTTCACGCCTAAACCACTGAACCGATTTTGCTGAAATTTGGTACAGGGGTAGGTTAGACCTTGGGATAGGACATAGGCTATGTTTAGTTGCGATAACCGACATCTACGCGGGCGGAGCCGCGGGCAAAAGCTAGTAGCCAATATTTGATTGTGTCTAAATATTATATACTAGCAACCCGCCCTCGCTTCGCTTGGGTTCATATGAGTCTTTTTTAACTGAGGCCATTGTAATTTACATACAATACTAATATTATAAAGAGAGAGGCTGAATTATGTGAGTTTGTTTGAGAGAATCTTCGGAACCACTGCACTTATTGTGAAAATTCTTCCACCATTTGAAAGGTACATTATCTACGATGAACATAGGCTTAGTCCATTACATTTTTTAGAGGACGTGATTTTATTTTTGGGACATGTGTCAATAGAAATAAAATGTATATGGGACCAACTCGGAGTTAAACCAAATCCAATGCAAAATACTAGTTTATGCAACTATCATATAAGAAGGGGTATTAAAACACGAGAGTCTGTTTATAATAGGTTGACTCGAGTGTTTTAATACCTAACTACTTTATCTTCACTCATAGGAAAAATTGAAATTAAACAAAGTAGGTAGGTTACAAGGGCGCCATTTTTTTCACAGTTCGATCTGCGCATGCCTTTTTTAGGTAGATTTCGATGAAATCGATCTACCTATTGGTTTCTTGACTACTGTCGAATTTAAAAAAAATTTCTTCATAGGAGGTCTAGTTATGGCCCCCTGAGTCCGAAATGACCACTGGTCAAAAAGTTTATATATATATATATATAAATGTATGTATGGTTCCACTTCACTTCCCAAAATTTGCGGCACTCTCACGGTCGCATTTTTGCCCCGATCGCTTTCAAACTGCGGTCAAAAATTGCTTGGGTGTAAACTTAGTTCGTGGACGGGTGGAATCCGGCCTAAGGGGACGGTTGGGCCTCACTTTTTGTGAAATCAGTTTTTCCTCAAAATTTCACGTTCCATGAAAGATATTCGAACCGTTCTAATTTTATCCCATAGTATACATGAATACCAACAACTTTTAATTATAAACCTATAAGATTAAAACTTTAACTAAAAGTGGAGGGGGGAAAAACCAAAATTTTTCGGGAAAAAAATCATAAGTTCTAACCGGTTCTTGCTGTGGTAAACATTTTTAATCGATAGGCCATTTTTAAGTCTAAAATAAATGTCTGAAAAGTTTTTCGCTAAAAGTTACCGTTTTCGAGAATAAAAAATTAAACTGTTTAAAGTCCGTAGTTCTCTATATAAAATAATATTAATTGCTTCACGAAATCTACCTGTGCGTTCCCCCTGCGGGAACGGATTTTTTCATATTCAGCCTGAAACCTTAGACTAGTTTAATGAATAAAAAAAGATAGCGATACTATAATAAGTTTTATTTTTAATTTTATGTATATGCGTTTATAAAGTGCGTGTGTATAGAATCGTCATTGAATTCGTAATTCGAATATTTCGATTTGAGTGTAGATAAAGATTTTTTTAAATCTGTTCATATATTACGGAAATATCACTGGACATAAATAAAAAAAAAACTGACGAACATAGAATCTCCTCCTTTTTGAAGTGGTTAAAAAGAAATCATATAAACCGATGCGTGGCGAGTATATTATGCAAGTAGTGGAGCAATTTCGTTCCAAACTATTATTGACCATAATATCTAACTTCAGTATTACGACATAGATTTTAACAGAATTTTAAAGTTTTGCATAACTCATGCATGGATAACATTCAAACTTTAAATCATAACGGTATATCTAAAAAAGGTGATGAGCTGAAAATTTAATGATGAAATTACTTAATGAATTGGGGGTCTCGACTGCAGAAGGAAAATACCTTTACCTATTCTGAATTAATGGGGACGTAGACGTCTTTTTTGTTAAGAATATACCGGTTCTTTGGGAGGGTTACTTGGGGATAGGAGTTCCTCATATTTAGGGGTTTCCCACTGGTGACCGAAATTCATTTGATCATTTGATGTGTGACCGATAAAACATTAGGCCATTCTACTACTGATCGAAGGAACAATTGACCAAGAGTTTTTATCGAACAAACATTTGGTATTTTTACTACTGATCGAATGAACGTTTGGTCGAAAAACAGTTGACTAATAGTACATTGTTACCCTAGGGGTGAAAGTAACTTATTTAGTCCCGAGACGAGGTTTGGCGCCCGAACGGAGTGAGGGCGCCAATAGTTCGAGGGACTAAATAAGTCTTTAACCCGAGATAAACACTGCTTTTCATTACGAATACAAGGAAAAAAAAAATAAAAACATGAATTAGCTAAAGAAAAAATGAGTAAAAATGAGTAAAACCTTCAAATCGAAAAACAAATTAAGATCGAATTGCCGCTTTTCCGCCTATTTTGTTTGTTTTTTTTTCTGTGGCCGGCCAGCTATTCAGCCATTATTTTTCATTTTCATCATTGAAAAAATGGTAAATATTTTGCCCAAATCTATGTTATTTTAAGGAAATTGTTGAAACTAAACTAAAGTAAAGTTATTTAAAACATATATTCTTTAATCAATACTTAACTTTATTTTATTTCAATTTTACATCGCGCTGTAATTGAGTGGCTGTATAGAAAGTTGGTACATTAAAAATGTGAAAATAGAATTAGTTTCTTTTTAATAATTTGACAGCTGTCAGTTGAAAGCGATTCTCCCTAGGGATGAAAAGTATTACTTTCATCCCGCTCTTCAGGCAACTTCAGACCTACTTTCAGAGTATGAGTAATGAAAAGAATATTCTAACAAACAAACCTTTGGTATTTTTACTACTGATTTCATTACTGAAATATACTTATAAACTATTTATTAAATTTTGTTAATTTTATCAAACTGACACTTCATTACGTTTTCGAAACGTAAGTGTGGGGTTAACGTAGTTTCACCACCTCATACGCTCGAATATAGTCACGTTATCGAAATCCAACTTTCCGGACTAGTGGTTCCGGCGCTTCGCCGGCCGCTGCCGCGGCACGCTCGCCACGCTTGCTCGGCTCGCGCTCTGTTGGGGTCACAGTTCTAACCTAACCTAACCCAGAAGCGCCGGAACCACTAGTCACTCTAATAGGCACTCTCATCGCAACAATGTTTTTCGAAACAGCGTCTTTCGCGACTATTTCATTCGAGTCCATGAGCTTTCGAACCTGTGAGGCAGTGGAAAAATAATTCGCAACAGCGAATTATTTTTCCACTGCCTCACAGGTTTTACTTATAAACTATTAATGAATAGTTTATAAGTAAATTTCATCAATGAAATCAGTAGTAAAAATACCAAAGGTTTGTTTGTGAAAATATTCTGTAGTCAACTGTTATTTCGACCAACCGTTCATTCGATCAGTAGTAAAAATACCAAATGTTTGTTCGATAAAAACTCTTTTGGTCAATTGTTCATTCGATCTTGTAGAAAGATCGAAAGTTTATCGGTCACTTTCAAATGATCAAATGAATTTCGGTCACCAGTGGGCTAGATATTATTTTATGATTAATACGAAATATAATAATGCTTCCAGTAAGATTTGCACAGTACTGTTAACAGGTGATTGTCTTAATTTGGGTATGATATGATTTGGAGCTGGATTGGTATGACAGGTGTACCATGTACAGCAGTGCTGTTGCCGAAAGCTGGCCGCTTCGCTCGCTAATTCGGTCGGTGACGAGGCGAGGGGCCGCGGTCGGTAGCGGGGCGGGGACTATTTTCGTCTGGCGGCCACGTTTGGAAAAGGCGCGATGACGTCACGATCCTCCGTAGCGATGATGCCATCGGGCGCGACACGCATCGTTCGACTTGCCAAAATATAGCAGCAATCGCTACGATGTGCCGCGGTCAACTTTATTTTGGTCATTGTCCGACGACGGATGTTGTCTTGGTAGGTACTTCACCTAATGCATCATCTAGCCATTTGAAAGATTGATAAATTAGTGGTCATATTATTATTATGATCAATGATTGCAAAACATTTTTTTTTCATCTTTTGAAGTTTATAACTCGGTATTGCTTTAGGATGTCAATGAATACTACCTACTTATTTGAATTATGAAACTAGGAGTTGATACTTAACTAAATAAGAACAATAGTCATTGTTGCAAAATTGTTAACGTACCTACTTACTACCTACTTTAAATCTGATATCAGTATTAGTGTAGCTTTCGGTAAGTGTTATTTGTACACCTTCGTTAAGGAAACGTATAACATCGATAACTGTAACCGTGATTCTGATTAGCAAACAACCTTTACAACAATGAACCTTCAAACTTAAAATGACGGACGCAATATTACCTATACCTAAATGAAAGCAGATATTTACATTATTAAAAAAATATCTTTACGCTTTTGAGTCTGATCCATCATCACAGTTAATTACGGCGCCCTGACATGAATAAACATAATATAGTATTTTACTAATAATTACATACCTACTTACTTGTAAAACAAGAACATTATCTAAGTGCATAAGCTGAAAATATCTCATATCATCATGCCACAGGAATTTATATTTCAGTTTTTTGGTCGTAGTACTGTAACGAGACTCTGCACTAGGTAGGAATTGTTTATGTGAATTACTTACCCTTCACTAGTGTTGTAAAAGAACTGAGTCTTTTAGTCCTCATTTTGCGGCTATGAGTTCTTTTTTCAGAACTCACGACTAATTAGTCTTCTGAGCCCTGAGTCTTGAATTCTTTTGAGTCTTTTCAGTTCTTTCAGTCCAAAAATTTCTTGAGTCGTTAGATTTATTTTAAGTCCTTTATTTTTTTTTTCAGTCCTTTAAGTTCTTTCAAGTCTTAGGAGTCGTGAATTATACAGCAGGACTGCAATCTAATCAAAAAGACTCCTGTCATAAAGCCTTTGAGTTCTTTGAGTCGTGAACTATAAAGTAGAGGACTGCAGCCAGCCCAATCAAAAAGACTCGCATGTTATGAAGTATTTTAATTGTTTAAGTAGAGGATTGCAGTCATAGTAATCACTTATTAAGTTCGAATAAACAATAAATATGGCTAAAAAAAAGACATGTAAATCATCGTCACGTTATTAACCGACTTCAAAAAAATTTGGAGATTCTCAAATCGTCTGAATGTTCTTTTTTGTATTTTTTTTCTCGGGTGTGTGCTTTCTATTTTCGTAGTATGAATGTAAGATAGAAGAAATCACCTTGTTATTCACTTATCATTTTTATCAGCATCCCATCATCCTCACTTTCTGGCCTGGGAGTATGTACGAGCCTCGTACATTGCTCTACTTTTAATATTTGTTAACATAGCATTATTTATATTTCATTATCCATGCCATTTACTTTAAGTGCAGTTCGCGTTCGGCAACTGTCGACGAACCCCGCGTACAGCAACAGTTGTCGTGTATCATTATATCAATAAATATACGTAGTCAGTTAAAATTTACATCTTTGTTTTACTGAACTATTTATATTACCCAAGGTGTGCGGACCGTACAGTCTTCTATCATTCACTCACACATTTTCATACTATGAACTTAAATAAAAAATCTGAAATCGTACTTCAAGTTAATGATTTATTCAATCTAGTGGGGCGGAAATCACAGTGATTGTCAAACTTCGGGCCAAACTTAGATATTTTTAGGGACATTTTGTATGGTAGGTACCCGAAACCTTGAACGTACAAACCCCAAAATCTAATCAGTTCTTCCCATTAACCAAACAAGATGATTGGCGAAAGAATTTTTTAAATCAGATAAGTGGTTCTTGAGTTATTGCGTAAACAGACATCCAGACATCCAGACCAACAGATAGACCGACAGAAATTTTTTTTTTGCTTAATTAGACTTAGAATCATGTGAAACGTCGAGAAAAGTGATAAAAAGTGGGTGTAAGATTTTGATTTTTTTTGCGTAAATTTGGTTCACGGTTGAACGTCGTCGTCGTGAATACAAACATATCTGAATTTTAAAAAAGCGGTCTCCACCTGAACCTCTCTTTCAGCAGTAATGCCACACTTACGATCTCTCTTTCTCCCTCTTCTCTCTTACTCCTACCCACAGATCCAGCTATTGCATCGGATCAATTCCCAAGCATTCCGCATTAGACATTTCCTCACTCATACACGAGTGACACAGTCTGTTGTAACATTAAGTGTAAAGTACATAGATAAATAATTGCAATATGTTTATTTGGGTTCTAATTATATGTGTTGTTATTTATTACATCTATAAGAATTTATAGAAATTTATTATTAAGTTCCTGTTATGAAGCTCACTTACCGAAAACAAAAAATCGAGACGAAGATCAATTGACGACAGAACAAGCGAATAAGTCTAGGTTGGTTACTATGTGCCGCTGGGTTGTTGAAGTTATAAATGGTTGGTTCAAACGCGATTTTAAACTATTCCGACAAGACTTTTTCAATCGTGCTTTGCCTCATATGATGACAGATTTTAGAATAGGTGCTGCATTATTGAATGCTTGCAGAGAACCATTGTCAGATAGCGTTCACGCTGAAACATTTATAGAGGTTATAAACCAAAGAATGAACCAACCAAATAACCTAGCAGAGTATGTCCTAGCCAACAACCTTAATCGTAGACGGGCTAGTTTCGATAGCATTACAGGATACCAACCTAACATAAGTGATTTTCCTTTGCTGACTGAGGAGGATTTAACCATTTTTGCACTTGGTACACACCAAGTGAAGCTAGCCCGCAGCTATTATGCGGTGCACGTGCGACAAGGTCTCTATAATATAGAAACGTATAGGGATCCCGATGTTACAGGCCTAGGCAGGTACGGCATCACAGCAACAAATGTTTGGCTGCTAAGATGTCGAATACAATCTAGACATACTAGGTCAAAAATATATTATTCGTACATTATAGTAGATAGAGAGAAAAGCGGCAGAGAAGCCATAGAAAACTACTATTGCAGTTGTCTAAGCGGTAAGCGCACTCTTGGTTGCTGTGCCCACATTATGTGTGTAGTGTGTGTATTTAGGGTGGGCGAGAAACCAAGAGGAAGAGACCGTTTAACAGCTCATTTTTTAAACGATGTTATTGTAGACGACAATTGAATCCCATCATTTTCTTTTTTTAAAGGAATACTAGCATTATATACTAGCATTATATACGAGCATTGTATATGTGTCTGTCAATAAATCGATGTATTTAATAACCAATAAACCTTTAGTTTTATTTAATCCATCATTATCTTATACTTAGATATGCATTACGTTTTATCATTTACGTACTTTCGGTTTAATTAATTCGATTTTTTTATATGATCAACGCTTTATATCTTTTTATCTAAACAAGTTGCCGAAATAATTTTTTGCAGTCTTAATATATACATAATTGTCGACTAAAAAATATATAGGACAGATGTGGCCGCCGATGGGACCTGCGTCATACATTTTTGCCCATTGTCCTTTGGTTCATGTTTGAACGTCGCGTCGTCGTCGTGAATACAAACATATCTGAATTTTAAAAAAGCGGTCTCCACCTGAACCTCTCTTTCAGCAGTAACGCCACACTTACGATCTCTCTTTCTCCCTCTTCTCTCTTACTCCTACCCACAGATCCAGCTATTGCATCGGATCAATTCCCAAGCATTCCGCGTTAGACATTTCCTCAATCATACACGAGTGACACAGTCTGTTGTAACATTAAGTGTAAGTACATAGATAAATAATTGCAATATGTTTATTTGGGTTCTAATTATATGTGTTGTTATTTATTACATCTATAAGAATTTATAGAAATTTATTATTAAGTTCCTGTTGCTCGCTGTTCCACCCGCGTGGAATACTGGAATATATCGTTTTTAAAAAAAATATATTTTATTAGTATTTTAATCTTTATATTATAAATTATTGTATCTATAATATTAACTCTTCTAATAATATAAGTAAAAAATCAATCATAAAATAAAATATTTAGATTAAGAATGATACATAACTTCTTCTTGTACGTAACCTATACTCGTATTTCCAATTTTTGATCCCTCTACTGAAAATAAAAAATATAGAAATACTATTTACAGTATTCTTATGTAAAAATAATCTCCAATCAGGTATTAAAATACTCAATTGAAGGTATATTTGTTGAATGTGATAGTTAAAATAATGTTTACTGATTTCCTATATCGTGCATCACTAAAGTTTATTGTAGTAGTAATTGACGCTTAAAAGTGCTTAACATTATTAATGTAGTTAGACTGAAGTACAATAGATAAAATACCGTTGGACTTAAAATGCATGTATACGTTAATAAAACTGTTTATTTTAATATGGCGTTAGTAAAAGGTGAAGGCATTAAAATAAATAAATCATTTATATTACTTGGAATCGAGTTTAAAAGTATATACAATATATTTTTACAATGTGTAGAGACAAACTACATTTAAATTGTATTATGTACTTATATGTAGCAAAAGATTGTCATCGTAGTTTTATAATATTTATTTATATTGCTTGATTCTATGATTTTATTCTTAAAGGCAGTCAGTAAAAATGTATATACTTAATACCTAGTCATTATTATTGCTCATTAAGAATATTTTACACAAATATATATTTTGATGATTATTATTTGTTTTATTTATATGCCACTTTTGTGCGCGTCTGTAGCATTTTCTATACATATAATAAAATCGTAACAAGGTGAAAACTGTACATACAACATTTTTTCAAAAAATAATTGCTGTTCTAGGAACGATACCGAAGCCAAAAGTGTGATTTTTAGAATTTTTGTCTGTCTGTTTATCTGTTTGTCTGCTTTAATAATCGACTAGCTGTCCCCCACGGCTTCGCCCGTGGCATACTTCACCCCCGTGGCACCCATTTATCCCAAACATTAACAATTCATAACATGAAACAGTTCTACAATAATGTATGGAAATTTGCCCGATTTGGTGACATTAATGGTTACTGCTCCGCTCTCCTGGGTAAGAGCGTGTTGATAAATAGCCTATAACCTTCCTCGATAAATTGGCTATCTAACACAAAAATATATTTTCAATTCTAACCAGTAGTTCCTGAGATTAGCGCGTTCAAACAAACAAACTCTTCAGCTTTATAATATTAGTATAGATGTCCGAGCATCACTTGAAATCCACTGTACAGATTCAGCTGAAATTTTGTATGAACATTCTTCTAGGGTATGGTTATAAACTGCGCTATAAATTATCACGCTATTATAAGTATGATAGGAGCGCAGGGTAAAATCGACTAAATCAAAAAAATAATTGCTGTGTTCTAGGAAAGATACCGATGCATGCCAAAAACGTGATTTTTAGAATATTTGTCTGTCTATCTGTTTGCCTGCTTTTTTTTATAATCGATGTCCGAGCATCACTTGTAAACCACTGTACAGATTCAGCTGAAATTTTGTATGAACATTCTTCTAGGGTATGGTCATAAACTGCGCTATATATCATCACGCTATTATAAGTATGATAGGAGCGCAGGGTAAAATCGACTAAATCTTTTATTGATGATTCCTTTATTATTACAAAGCAGATCATCACGAAATTCTGAAGTTCGATAGAACTCGAACATGGTCAACGTTCGGACTATAAATCATCACGCTATAGCTAAAAGGTGATGAGCAGTAAAATATGAAATCTCGAAACTACATAGTTACCTACGACTCAACCTTTGATAATGAATTTCATCACGCTATTATATTAGGGAACCGGTTAGAATTAATTTCGATATTACATATAAACCTCTATTTCTTCAAAATAAGTGATTGAAAATATAACGATGAAATAGGTTTTATTTTCTAAACTGCAGAAGTAAACATACCTTGATCTATTCAGAATTTTACTCGGACGAAATCGCGGGCAACAGCTAGTCTTAAACGTTTTTATTTTAGAATATTGCGTGCCAATTGCCACTAAAAAATCATTATTTTAAAAAGGATCGTTTCCTACTAGTAGTGAAAATTTTAGTGCGAATCGAGTACTATGCCAAATATGGGCTTACATAATGTACAGGTCCCGGCACTTAGGTTAGCACGTCGGGAAGAAGAGAGAGAGAGTCCGACTCAGATCGCCTTACTTCGGTTTTATAGAGCGTTCACTATGTCGTACTTTTGACTGACAGTAAACGTAGAAAAATAATGAACTATAGACTGGCTATCAGCGTATACGAGAGAGGAACAAAGAGATTGCCAGGCTAGGAATTTTACCCCTAATATAGGTAATAAAAAAAAACCTTTCGTAATGTTTTTTCTGATCCTCTAAAGTCGATAGCTTCGTGTAATTTTGAATTAAGAGACTGGATTGTGGGTAATAAAAACCATGTCAAAATAAAACAAAGCGAATGACACGTGTGCTGTGTTGCTAAATGTTCCCAAAAATAATTATAGTGGTCAGTATTGCCTAAGGAGTAGGCACCTATCGCATTATAGAAATCGAAATTTTTCAAGTTATCCATAATTAATATTCACACTGAATCTGACCCTGCCTCATCTATCTATCTATACATATATAATTTCCCGACTGACTGACTGACTATGGGACAGACTGATTCATCAATGTAGAGCCTCAACCGCTGGACGTACAAAATTGAAATTTCCGCAATAGATGCTTTTTATGCACGAAAAAAAATAAAAAAGGCACCGGAAATTTCACTCTTAAGGTTTCAAAATAAGGGATTGCATCGGGTTATAGATATTTATTTCGTAATTTATACCCGTGCGAAGCCGGACCCCGGGCCGCTAGTTTACAAGTAAATGCAGGTGTTTTATTATATTTATTATTTACTTTACATTTATGCGCACTGCGTTTACACTATATAATTTCATAACTGGTATATTTTTTTAAGGATAGGATGGGACTTTAATTTATACATGGCCGAACAATCGGCAATCTAGCTCTATGTTTAATTATGTCGAGGGTCCCTAAGCAAGGGTGTATTTAGATTAAGATTATTCGAAAATGAGAAGTCCCTGAATACATGTTATTCTAGATTCTAGACTATACAAACTAGTATTTTCGGTTATCCGATACACGATGGATTTTACTTTCCTGGATAGAATTTGCTCTCAAAGATTGGTCTAACCCAACGTTTCCCAAAGTGGGCGATAACGCCCCCTTGTGGGCGCTGCAGGCCTAAAGGGCGGTAAGAGACCCAGAAAAAAAATGGGGGCATTGTGTAGGCTTCGGGGGGCGATTTGTAATTTCATCTAGCTAGGAGGACTCTTAGACACCGACAGAGCTCTCGACTCTCGGCTAAAACTTGTGAACATCAACTAATATTAATTAAGAAATTGCTCAAACTCGGTTCGATATTTCTCTCCGTGTAGTTCATGTATCTGTCCTGTTTTATTCAATAAATAGAAGAAAAATCATATCAATCGGTCGCTCGATTTCGAAATGAAAGTAGACACAAACAAACAAAAAGACAATAGATACACTTTCGCATTTTAATAGTTATTAGTATTCCTAGATAGGTAATTTTCGTAGATAATAGACCGCGGGCAATCATGTTTTAACAAGTTTTTGTTAAATAACCCGATTTGTGCATTCCTGTATCAATCGGCTGATTCATAGAATACTTGTTCTTACTTGTTGAGTACAATTGAGCGTTGAATGAGATAAACGAGTTAATGCATGTTTGTCTTAATCCTGTCGGTGCGTGCTGCTTATGCAATCCTATATAAACAACGGAATATTTATTTTATTTTCATTTACGGTATCGCGCGTAATAGATAAGCAGTGCTTAAGTTCAACACTTACTTACGTATTTCTTAAAACCAAACAATGTCGGAAGTAAAAAAGAAGAGACGGCAATACTCTGTGGAATATATTAAATTCGGATTCATTGAAAATCCCACAAACCCATCGTCGCGTCGAATGAAGCAATGAAGCCTTCAAGACTGCAAGATCATTTGAATGAAATGCATCCAGATAAGAAAGACAAGAATTTAGCATACATTCAAGACCTAGAGATGAAGCATAATACTCAGCCAAGTGTAGCAAAACTATTTTCGGCAGCTGCTAAGCAAGATGACGACGGACTTCTAGCTTCGTACAATATCTCTTTGTTAATTGCTCAAAAAAGCAAACCACACAACATCGGTGAAGAGTTAATTTTGCAAGCAATAAAGGAAGTAATAACTACTGTGCTTCATAAACCGGCCGCAGATATACGAAAAATTCCTTTGAGTAATAATTCTGTGCAAAGACGAATTGATGAAATGGCTGAAAACATTGAAGCATCATTGTGCAATCATCTGAAGACTAGTCAATTCTCAATTCAGCTCGATGAGTCCACTTTACCTACTAATGAAGCATTGTTGCTGTCTTACGTGAGGTTTATTAAACATGAGAAAATATGTGAAGAACTATTGTTTGCTAGAAATTTAGAGACCGCTACAAAAGGCGAAACCATATTCATTACATTGGAAAAGTTTTGTGATGAGAAAGAGATTCCCTTGAAAAATATTATATCAGTTGCTACGCATGGCGCTCCGGCTATGACAGGGTGCCATAAAGTCTTCATAGCGTACTTAAAAAATAAAATTCCAGATGTACTTGCTGTACATTACGTTACTCATAGACAACATTTGGTTGCTAGAAACTTAAGTGAACGACTATTTCAATCACTGCAATATGTCATCAAAGCAGTCAATAAAATCCGTACCAGCTCTTTAAATGATAGATTATTTCATCAGCTTTGTGTTACTAATGACGAAGATTCCTACCGTTTGTTGCTTCATACTGAGGTTCGTTGGCTATCAAGAGGCAATTGTCTGAGTCGATTTTACAATCTCTGTGATAGAGTTCTTGGAAACTAAAGATACAGAATTGCGCAACAAGCTCATTACATCAAAAAATGATATAGCTTACATGACATACCTGTATAAATTGTTCAACGACATGAATCTCCAACTGCAAGGCGATGAACTAAATTTAATTAAAACAAAAAATGTTGTTGCTGCTTTCGCAGCCAAACTGCTTCTACACAAAAAGAATATGGGCAGACGTGAGTTTCACAATTTTCCGAATTTATCAGTATCCTGCAGTAACGACGACTTGTTTGCCTACTGCCAACATTTGGAAAACCTCCACATTGACTTCACCGAATGATACCAGGACATTTTGAACTTGGAAATACCAGGCTGGGTGTTAGATCCGTTTTCAAATGTCAACACAGCAATCTCGTCTCAGCTGGAAGAAGAACTTATAGAATTGACAACAAACGAGGAAATAAAAATCTAGTTCAAAAATGAAGAATTTTGGCTACAAAAACCGATCCCGCAATTGTACCCTGGATTGTGGTCAATCGTTCAACGATTCTTGATAGCATTCCCATCGTCATATTTGTGTGAACCCATTTAGTGCTGTGGCAACGCTGCTTACTAAAAAGAGAAATCGTTTGCATGTCACCGAACGTGGCGACTTGCGGCTGTTCTTGAGTAAATTGGAACCTGATATCAACAAACTTATTAAACAGCATCAGATTCATCCTTCACATTAGTTTTTATATAAGAATCGAATATGTTTGTTTTATTTTGAATAAAAGATACTCTGTCTGAATACTATAAAGTTGCGTTCCAATAATCATTCTCATTGGCAGGTGTAGCCCGTAAGAGTTAACTTGAGACCTGAGCGTCGTTATGTACTACCTACTGTGATCAGGTCTCAAGTTAACTCTTGCAGATTATAGTGAAAGTCTATTTTAGAATGAATGTTTAATCTCCGCTAATATAGCTGACAACAATTAATTAATTTAATTTGAAGTTATAGTGGTTTTTAAGTGGGTGACAAAATGGGGGCGCTAAAAATTAATTTAGTCTCAGTAGACAAAATAAGTTTGGGAACCTCTGTCTAACCAAAATTGAATTCCGGTTTTATTTGAGTTGTGTTCAAGTTAGAAAAATAAAAACGATACCAAAACGAAGGTCATTGATAAGAGAATAAAAACTGTTACCTAAATGTACAAAAATTCTGTATTACTATGAAAATTCAAAATACCTACGTTTTCTGCCTATATGAAGCGTTCAGAGAGTCAAACAGTACCGAGCGGAACGTATTCGAGGCAGGACGTGTGTCACTTGCTGCTAGGCGCACAGTCGAGTTAAATACGTTTTTTTTATTGAAGTTACGTAGCATAAATGCCACATCGCAGGCAATTTGACAATTGTACAATTCCGTTAATAAAACGTTGAGATTTGAATTTTATTTGCAATTATAGTGCTAAAGTACATTATTATTTTCATATTATTCAATATATATTAGATATACGTATACATAATTCTACACTAGTTTAAATGGGTTTCTGAGGGTATGTTTATTCAGAATCAGAATTGAAACCGGTAGGTGGTGCCGCAGTCGTGTTGTAGGATGGCATATAATATTCGTTTTATTGTTGTAACGTAGAATATTCCGCTTTTCATCAATTAAAAGTTGATTACAACGGAAAGTTACGCGAGAGTACCTTTTTTTTTTTTTTTTTTTTCGTGCGGAAATCCCTTCGGATACCTCCCCGCCGGTCAGCGGGGGCGGTTATGTCGGGCTTGAACGCGAGAGTACCTTTTTTTTTTTTTTTTTATCGTGCGGAGATCCCTTCGGATACCCCCCCGCGTGCCAGCGGGGGCGGTTTTGTCGGGCTTGAACCGACTAAAACCGCACGCCGTCTCGGGTCTACAGACGCCGGGGTGTAAGGTTGCCCATAGAGCATATCCCTCGCACCCCGACTGACCCTGGGCCATCTCCGGTTTCGAGATGGCCCCCTCGGGTTTGGGAACCACGGTGTCCCCGTCTTGCCCCGGTTTGGGGGAGGGGTGCTAGTCGCCCCACCGTCCCGGCCTGCTTCTGCTGGGGTGACAGGTGGCCTCACCCGCCACCCCCAGGCCTGCGCTCATGGAGGACGGAGGTCGTTAAGCGACCTCCGGCGCCTGAGTTGCCTGCGACGCGCGGCGAGCAACGCGAGAGTACCTAAATATAATTATACTTGTCTTCTATGTATTTCTTTCATTCATTCTATTTTTTTATATTTAGGACACGTCAATTTGAGTTCGCCTCGCCTGTAAAGTCTCAGGAAAGAGGGTCACCATTACATACACGTACCATGTTAACAATGGTGGCACTCAGCTTGACAGCCTCATCAGAAGAGGATTGTCGTCGCAGCACCGCGTGACACCCACCGGTCCTACTAGTGCTGCGACCACAATCCCCCTGCCCGGCTATGCACTTGCTGACCCCTGAACGCAATCAAACCGAAATTGGATTACTATGGAGGGTTTTTCGCAATCGTGCACGGTGGTACCTACCCGGCTGAATTTTGTGACAAATCTGTGTCATCAAATTTCTACCACCAGTACATTCATTTGCAATGACACTTTGGTAAGTACCTTTTTTTTTTTTTTTTTTTTTTTCGTGCGGAAATCCCCTCGGATACCCCCCGCCGGCCAGCAGTGGCGGTTATGTCGGGCTTGAACCGACTAAAACCGCACGCCGTCTCGGGTCTGCAGACGCCGGGGTGTAAGGTTGCCCATAGAGCATATCCCTCGCACCCCGACTGACCCTGGGCCATCTCCGGTTTCGAGATGGCCCCCTCGGGTTTGGGAACCACGGTGTCCCCGTCTTGCCCCGGTTTGGGGGAGGGGCGCTAGTCGCCCCACCGTCCCGGCCTGCTTCTGCTAGGGTGACAGGCGGCCTCACCTGCCACGCCCACTCCTGCGCTCATGGAGGACGGAGGTCGTTAAGCGACCTCCGGCGCCTGAGTCGCCTGCGACGCGAGGCGAGCATGTTGCGGGCTCGGCGGGCCGGGAGGGTTCTGAACTTCTCCCGGGCGCGCTCCGCCATCTCCTTCGCGAGCATCACATGCTCGCAGAAGGAGGTGGCGGCGGCCCACGCGCTCGCGCTCCGCACCATTGCCGCAATCATGCTGCCGAGCGAGAGGACTCCCACCCCGATGGCTGCCACGAGGTCACGCCTCGGCACCTCCCACGCCGGGCAGTCCGCCAGCGTGTGCAGCCCTGAGTCCTCGCTCGCGTCACAGTGATGACACTCAGGCGTTGGCTCCTTCCTGATCCGATGCAGGTGGTCCCCGAAGCATCCCTTCCCGGAGATCACCTGCGTCAGTCGGTACGAGAGGCTTCCGTGTCGCCTCTCTAGCCAATCCTCCATGATGGGCCTTACCGCCGCTATTGCGGCGTGCCCTGCGCTTGGTCGCCCAAGTCGTTCCTTCCACTCCACCACGATGGCCTGGCGGAGCTGGGACTGTACGGCCTCGATTTCTCGATGCTCGGGGTTCAGTCCCTGCTCCCGCGCCTCCTTTCGCCACTGGTACAGTTGCGAAAGGGCTCTCGCCTCCAGGTCCCATGGCGGAGTTCCGGCAAGGAGACTCGCCGCCTCGAAGGAGATCGTGCGGTACCCGCGGATGACCCTGATGGCCATCACTCGCTGCGGAGCGCGCAGCATCCGCACACTTCCGGCCTTCAGGGCCTCCGCCCATATTGGGCACCCATACAGGGCCATGGACCGCACGATCCCCGCGTAGAGTCTCCTGCAGAAGTCATCGGGCCCCTTCATGTTGGGCAGCAGCCGCGCCAGAGCGAGAGCTGTGCCCTTCAGTTTGGGGGCCAGACTTCGGATGTGCTCTCCGAAGTCCCATCGGCCGTCGAGCACGAGCCCCAAATATTTCATTTGGGGCTTGATGCCGATGCGATTACCTCCCACGATGAGACTGGATCCCTCAGGTGGCTTGCTCCTAGGCCCATGAAAGAACAGGGCCTCGGTTTTATGCAAAGCCACCTCGAGACCCAGCCGCCGGATCCGCTTCACGACTTGGGCAACCGCGGTCGTGGCCTTCAGGGTCGCTTCGCGGTACGTCGCTCCGCACGCCGTCACGAGCGTGTCGTCCGCGTAACACGTGACGGCGGCACCGTCTGCGAGCTCACCGCGAAGCACCCAGTCGTATCCGATGTTCCACAGGAGCGGCCCCAGGACCGATCCCTGCGGAACACCGCACGACATCTCACGCCGGCCGAGACCGGTCACGGTTGGGTAGAAGACGGCTCTCTCCGTCAAATACGCCCCGACTATGCGGCGGAGGTAGAGAGGCACTTCGTGATACACGAGCGCCTCCCTAATGCAACTCCAGGGCAAGGTGTTGAACGCGTTGGCGATGTCCAGGGACACCGCCAACATCACCTCACCCCGGGCTACTGCATCCTCCGCCAGAGCCCTCACGCGCATGATGGCATCCACGGTGGAGCGCCTCTGGCGGAAGCCATATTGGCCATCCGCCAGGTCCGGCCCCACTCTTGAGAGGTGCTCGACGAGACGCTTCGCAATTACTCTTTCAAAGAGCTTGCACACCTCGTCGAGCAACACTATGGGCCGGTAGGCGGACGGTGAGTCCGCCGGGCGCCCCTCCTTTCGGATGAGGACCAGTTTCCCCGTCTTCCACAATTTCGGAAACTGGCCCCGCTACTTTGGTAAGTACCTAGGCATTTACGGACTGAATTTAGACAGTACAATACTTCGATATGTAACGAACTTCGAAAACACATAGATCGACGAGTATTGTCTGTCGAATAATCGTCTGTCGAAGTAGTGGTAATTCGAAGGTCTGTATTGTCTAATAGTTGTCTGTCGAAGCAATGACTTGTCGATATATGTGTTTTCGAAGTTGCCTACATGTCGAAATATTGTACTGTCTAAATTCAGTCCATAACTCGTACCTAGGACTTAGGTAAGTACCTAGTAAAATAAAAAAATAATCATTGTAATGCATGCCGGGCGTTAGATTAAAATTTGAGTCGCTTCGATGTACATACCTACACAGCGTGGCTCTTCGTTTTATAGTAAGTAGGTAACAATTCAATTATAACTAACTGTGGCGTGGCGGTAGTACATTCGACTGCTACGTCGGGGGTCACGAGTTCGATTCCCGCTCAATTCAAATATTTGTATGCATGAATATGTCTATTTGCATTGGTCTGGGTGTTTCGATGTATGTAAATATACATGTATAAATTAACAAAAAAAGTATGTAAGTATGTTTATCAGCAATCTAGAGCCCATATAACAAGCTTTACTTAAATATGGCCTAGATTGTGTTGTGTAAAATGTCAAATAAAAACTTCATCCATACATCTATAAAATTAAAAGTACCTATGTTTATTTGGCCCTAATAATTTATTAATAATTTATGAAATATTATTCGCATTGAGAGTCTACCACTTTCTGGAAATCGATTAAAAAATAATAGTCGTGAGTAATTGGTTATAGTTTGCATTTTAATTAGGTACATGGTATGGTATGGTATGGTATCACGGGCTGGTATCCGCAACTCCACGACAAGGCGCGGGTACATATATATAACAATGCACGTGCGTGTGCGGACTCCTATGTAGGTATGTTGTTGAAAGATACAATGTTTGTTCATCATAGGTACATTCTATATTAAAACAATGAATCTATATTTTATATCTATATTTTAATGTAGACGGATATCAAAATAATAAAAGTGAATAACGTAAACTGTATTACTAGAAGATATTCTATATATTTAATAGTTGTTTAATTATTTTGTTGATACACAATAACACAAAAGCTTAAGTAAACATTCTTATTTTTCTACACTTTGGCGCGCGAATCCGGCTGCGGACGGCCAGCGCCCTCGCTGTGGCGTAAAGTGACAACTTTGCTATGCCGAAAATACCTAAAATTACCTTTTTTTTTTCTTTATGTGCAGGTTTTAAAGCAATTGATGTGCAATACATTATAATAAAAAAAAAACATATCTAAAATGGACTTCGTAACTATTAAAATACCTTTTTTTTTTTTTTTTTTATCGTGCGGAAATCCCTTCGGATACCCCCCCGCCGGCCAGCGGGGGCGGTTATGTCGGGCCTGCACCGACTAAAACCGCACGCCGTCTCGGGTCTTCAGACGCCGGGGTGTAAGGTTACCCATAGAGCATATCCCTCGCACCCCAGCTGACCCTGGGCCATCTCACCACTAACAGCATCGCTCATCCTGTCTCCTCTGAAAGCAGAGGAGTACGGAGAGCGATGTGTTCCCGCCACGTTGGGTATTGGCCGACGATCAATGCCAACCCTATGAAAGAATCGTTTTACAAAATAGGTCGTTTACGCACGTACAAGGTACAAGGTAATACTGAACTGAGAAAAAGATAGAGATGTGACAATCATTAAACGTAAATCGATAACCAATCCTTATTAAACTAGGGGCGCAATGCATTCTGCTGTTGCAATGTTGAGCTGAGAGAGCACTACATGATTACTTACCTACAATTCACGTGCAGTTTTTTTTTCAATTGAATACCATTGAATTGTTTTTTACCACGTTTTTCTTAGTTTCACTTCGTGTCTGTGTTTCTTTTTTTCGGTGATTATTCCTCCATTGCTAGACCGATTTTCAATTTTCTTTTTTTGTATTAAGTCAATAGTTAAGTTGTACATTTTAGCACCATAATCGTGGCCTTGACATTGATCATTTTGGAGAAATCAGATTTTGCAATTTTCTCCATGGTATGTTCGATTTTCAATGTTATTTTTTTTAAACCTTCCGGGTATCAACTTGTATTTACATGCCAAGTTTGGTCAAAATTAGTCGATTAGTTTCGGAGGAGTAGTGTCACAACCGAAACACACCGAGTGGAGTGTAGAGAGCTTTTCGCTCGACTTCGTCTCACAGTCTCACTCTCAGCTCAATTATTTATAAAAGAAATAAAAACAATGCAGTCGCCGTATAAAACTTCAAATATTTTTTTCAATTCTAACATACAGTTAGGTTATGAAATACATAAATTGAGGTACCTAATTTAGTATTAAAAAACCACTTATAATGTTCATTTTCTCAGAATAAATAATAGAACTATAGATTCATTAATGGTAATTAAATAAACAGGTTGTGTTCTCCCCGTGACCATGGCTGCTGAAAAGCAATCGAAACGTCGGGATCAATGTAAAATATAAAATAACATCAAATAAATCGCGATAGAATCCGTTAAAAATAGTTTTATTTCAATGTGTGACATTCGCGTAAACTTCCGACAATATCATAAACATGTTTATATATCAATAACAGTCAATTACGATCTATAATCACAATTTTAAAAAGTAAAAGGTTTTATCGAGAATAAATACGGTCTACATCGTAAGCGTCACAGCACTCGTGATAACTGTCCCAGAGATCTATCTATATTGAAAGGAGTATAATCGTTGAGTTTTCAGAAATTTTCCATTTTTAGGGTTCCGAAGCCAAATGGCAAAAAAAGAACCCTTATAGATTCGTCATGTCTGTCTATCTGTCTGTCTGTCCGCCCGTATGTCACAGCCACTTAACTATAAGAACTATGCTGTTGAAACTTGGCAAGTAGATGTATTCTGTGAACCGCTTTAAGATTTTCACACAGAAATAGAAAAAAAAGCAATAAATTTTGGGTGTTTCCTCATACTTAGAACTGAAACTCAAAATTTTTTTTTCATCAACTCCATTCGTTTATGGATAGGTCTTGAAAAATGATATTGAGGTTTCTAATATCATTTTTTCTAACCTGAATAGTTTGCGTGAGAGAAGATTTGTCATGTAAGTTAATAAAACTAAAAAAATATATGATGTAGGTACTACCATATTAACTTCCATCGAAAATTGCTTTGAACGAGATCTAGTAAGTAGTTTTTTTTAATTTCGTCATAAATCGTAAACCGCAATTTACCTTTCATTCTTGCTGCTACGAAACCCTTCATGGGCGAGTCCGATTTGAACTTGGCCGGTTTTTTAAACTTTTCTCTTCGTAAATTCCTTCTACTATGTGAAAGAAAGCTTGATAAAAATGATAGATGAAATTTATAAAGTCGTTCTCAAGTTACAGCGCTATCTAGAGCCAAAAAAATATAGCCTATAATATGGGTTTTAGAATGCGGTTAAACATACCTACTTTTACTTGTACCTACTACCTACATACCCTTCTTATCCAGACCAACACGTGCTTTTTTTTTTTTTTAACGTGCGGAAATCCCTTCGGATACCCCCCCGCCGGCCAGCGGGGGTGGTTATGTCGTGTCTCGACTAAAACCGCAATGTCCTCCCCAAGTGTCCGTTGCCGGGCACCCCGGGTAAGCCCTCGAAAGGATAACCCCAGGGTTGCCGGCGGACTTTGGCCGCCACCGCGGCCTCGCCTGGTGGGGTCGGGTTTTATCCCGCTTCGGTGAGTTGGCAGGCGTGTGTAGGGCACACACGACACGCCTCCGCCACAGCCTGCTTCTGTAAGGATGGCGAGTCGGCCAACTGCCGTCCTCAGGCCCCGATCATGGAGGTCGGTAGTCCTGGGCGTAGATGAGTCTGCGGCGTCCTCGCCGCAGACTGCGAAACTCGGGGGGCAGGGTTCTCTCCCGCTCCCTCTCCGCCGTCTCTTTCGCGCGCATTACCTGCTCGCAGAAAGAGGCGGCGGCGTGCCACTTGCTCCCGTCGGAGACCACGGCCCTCACCATGGTCTCCAACGAGAGAACGTCCACGCCCAGGACCGCAACGAGATCCCGGCGTTGACTCGCCCACGCAGGGCACTCCACCAACGTGTGGAGCGCCGTGTCTTCGCCAGGATCCTCGCAGTGCTGGCACTGCGGCGTTGTCTCCCGGTGGATGCGCCACAGATACTTACCGAAACACCCGTGTCCGGTAACCATCTGGCACATCCGGTAGGAGAGGTCCCCATGGTCCCTCCAACCACTCCTTCATGATCGGTCTCACCGCAGCAATGGTGGATTCCCCCCACGTGCCCCACCAACACGTGCTGGACTAACGTTTTGCCTCCATACAATAAAACAATAACATAGGTACTGTAGCGTCCGGGGGTTGGACGCCACAATACCTCGTGTTGATGAAAAGATAAACACAAGGGTTAAACTATATTATCATTTATTGAAATAACAAAGCTTCCTATATCGAGTTTAGGGAGGTTTTTACGCGAATATGATGAGACGTGAATACGATATAAACCAAGCGATTAATATTATTAAAACTATTTACAAGGAATGTCCCTCTCCGATAAAATGCATGCGTCTTGGTAAATATAACTCAGAAAAAACAAGACTTCTTAAGATATGTTTTGAGCAACGTGATACTGTGATGCATATATTACGTAATAAGTCAAACATCTCTAGTAATAATATCCGTATATTTTCGGATCAAACACCTATGCAAATAAAGCTATTAAAGGAACTTAAGGATGAGTTATCGCGTCGCACAGAAAGTGGCGAAACAGATCTTGTTCTGAAATACATTAAAGGCGTACCAACGATTGTTAAGAGTGTGGCAAAAAACTAAGGCAACCGGATGAATGCGCACAACAAATCACATCTGATTTAGATAATATAACCTATCAACATACAGACACATACCAGAATATACACACATCTACTTCGTCGTTACGAATCTTCTATGCTAACGTCCGTAGCTTGGTAAAAGCAGGTAAACTTGATGAACTTAAATGTATTTTGAAATCTTTTGCTCATACCCCACATATTGTTCTGTTAACCGAAACGTGGATAAAGTCCAAGACTGAGGCTGAGTTACTCGACATACCTAATTACGAGCATATATATTCACTTAGAAAGATAAACAACAAGAATAAGATAAACAGTAAGATAAAGAAAAATATAAAGAATATGAAAAAGAAAAAGAAAGGAGGTGGTGGTGTATCAATATATATTATATATATTTTTTTATATACACAAAAGTATTCAATATAACCTAAATGAAGAACGATTTGTATATGGAAACAATTTTTTATGGATAACCCTATTGAAATATTCTTTGAATGTTGGATTGGTTTATAAGCCACCTAATACAAGCCAGAAACAGTTTCTCAGTACATACTCACAATACTTAGAAAAATATAGTAACAAGACGGTGATTTTCGGAGATTATAATATTGATTTACTACGAAACGACAGGAAGGCTGTGGACTACTTGGACTTGATACAGGAGTCTGGGTACTACATACTAAACAATATACATACGGACTACTGTACTAGACAAACCAAATGCACCAAAACCATAATAGATCATGTTTGCACGAATGTGTGGGATACAGATATGCATATGGCTGTAATTGCATCAACACTCTCGGATCATAAACAGCTATATATCGAGGTTAAAAAATACAAACAGACACTAACACAAAGAGTTAAATACGAAGCGATTGATTACAAATTATTATATGATAACACTGAAAAAGCTATAAAAAACACAACAATAGACGAAAATAATGGCTATGTTTATTTTGAACAATTTATGAAGTACATTATACAGACTTCGAAACAAGTTAAATACAAAATAAAAAATTTACCACAAAAAGACTGGATTAACAAGACAGTTATTAACTACATTAATGAAAGAAACCATCTATGGAACAAATACATAAATGATCCAGACAACGAATACCTTAGATGATGATTTGAAGCCTCTAAAGAAAAGGTAGTTCGACAAATAAAAGAAGATAAGAAGAAATATTACTATGGAGCTTTTGAAAAATGTAAAAAGAAACCAAAGAAAATGTGGAGCTTAATTAACACCCTAGCTAAAAACAAAATTCGTGGTGAGTGTAATCTGCCTAAACTTTTGAGCGATAGAAGGATAATAACGAACGGTACTGAAATCTGTAACACTTTTAATAATTACTTTGCCACTATTGGCTCATTGTTAACTCAATCGGTCTCATCCAATGTTTCAAACCCATCTATTGTCTTTTCTAATCCAATAAATAACAGTAAATTGCTTACTCATAACGCCCTATGTACCGAAACTGAAATACACAAAATAATAGATAGCTTAGACAATAACACAAGTTGTGGAATTGATGGTTTAACAACAAAATCTGTAAAGTGTATTAAAAAGTTTATTGTACCTATCTTAACAAAATGTATAAATAATTGCTTACGGAGTGGTGTGTTTCCAGACACTCTCAAAATTGCAAAAGTGACACCTATATATAAGAGTGGGAGTAAGAGTGACCCTGGAAACTACTGGCCCATTTCTGTGTTACAAGTGATATCCAAAATTTACGAAAAGGTACTTTATAACCGCCTATTTGAACATTTAACAAGCATAGATGTCTTTTACAAACATCAATACGGGTTTAGACCACACTCTAACACACTTACCGCAAGTATCGACTTAGTAACAAAAATTAAAGATAATATAGATAATAAACAGCTAGCTTTAGGAGTGTTTATTGATATGAAAAAAGCATTCGATACGGTCAGTCATTCCATCCTTTTAAAAAAGTTACGAAACATCGGTATTGACGAGACAGCATATAAAATATTTGAATCATACCTAACAAACAGGCAACAAGTTGCAAAACTCAATAATTACTCCAGCCAGTTCTCAAATATACCCTGTGGCGTTCCTCAGGGATCGGTCTTAGGACCATTACTCTTCCTTATTTATATCAACGATATTAGTACTGTGGGACTGGCTGGACATATATCACTATATGCAGACGACACTTGTTTGTTTTATTTCGGACACTCAATTGCAGACATTATCACAGACGCTCAAAAGGATCTCAACCTACTGGAGATGTGGCTTAGGGCAAACCTTCTGACTTTGAACGTTAGCAAAACTTCCTACATTATCTTTTCACCTAAAAATAAAAATATACCGAACTTTCCGCCACTTGCAATCAATGGTCAATCCCTACAAGAAACAAACGAAGGGAAATATTTGGGACTTATATTAGACAATAGATTAAGTTTTAAAGCTCATATATCCCATGTTCGATCAAAAATAATCCCGATAACCGGCGCCCTACGTAACATGGCAAAATGCGTATCCTATAATCTACGATACACCATTTATAACACCTTGGTAAAACCTCACCTTGAATACATGATACAGCTGTGGGGGCAAGCTGCAACGAGCAACCAACAACAATTGCAAAGAACTCAAAATAAAGTTATAAAAATTTTGTTTAATTTTGATTACTTAACACCTACAGAACTAATCTACAAAAAATAGTATATTATGCAACTAGTGAATAAAGGACGGATTTAAAGTGAGGGCCGTAGATGAGTCACGAGCAAGTGAGGGATTCTAATGATTGAATCACGAGCGCAGCGAGTGATTCAACTGTTAGAATCCTGAACGACGCAAGTGATTCATGGCCCTCGATATAAATTCGTACTTTATTCAGGAGTTGCATACTATTCTTTATACCATGACTACGAGAAAAGACATAATTTAAGCGAAAATAGCAATTTTATCAAGAAATAACAATTATTACATTAATTGAAATGGACATTAAAATTAGAGCAATGACTAAAATTAAGCGTAATTTTCTTATTATTATCGTTAGAGTGGTCAACTTGTGATACAATTATTTATTAATCTAATGCCAAACTCCTTGTCGCAAATATCGACCAATCAAATCTCGAGAATTTATTTACACCAAAGAGTTTTGAATTTCGAATCTTAGCGCAAGGAGTTTGTGTAAGCATTGAAATAGAGACCGGATATATTTTTGTGTTCCAAATTCAAATACCAAAATAGTGAATAAAAACAAAACAGTGAATAAAAGGCCTTTTTATTCACTGTTTTGCGTGAATAAAATAAGCTTTTTAGAGTAGGTATGGTATAAACTAAATTACTCAATTTACAACAACTATACACCTTTCACACATGCATGATCATACGAAAAATAATGACGACCAACATACATACACAAACCACATTCCAACTTAAAAGACACAGGTATAACGTACGACGTAAAAATAACTTAGAGGTACCCATAGTTAGAACTTTATATGGTAAGAAAAACATCAGACATGAGGGAGTTAAATTGTATAATAAATTACCGGAACATGTTAAAGAATCTGTATCAATACCTATATTTAAGAATAGATTACGAACCTATATACTAGATAACATAAATTAACCTAACCTTCTTATTGATCTATCTGGACTCGAACTTTCTGTTATTTGTTTGAAGTACTACTAGTGGTTACTCATAAAAGTAGATATAATACTAACTTAAATTCTATTCTATAGTTATGGTTGAATGCCGTATTTGAACATTTCGTAGACTGTAATTAATTTAATAAGTTTCTCTTTTTTAAGTGAACAATGTACGTTCTTTTGAGAAATAAATATCTTCAAACCGAATATATTTATATTTAAACGAACTGTAGGGAATATCGAATTCTGCTCAGGGATTGAGCCTACATTCAGTACACTTGTATCTTCTCTTCAGGCGGCGGGCGAGGGCGGCGCCCCAAGTCGCCCGCTGTCAGTCGAATAGTCCGCCAAGCAAATGTTTTTCTTCCCTAGACTTATTTGAATCAAACAAGTATTTATTTTTAAACTCTGAAACATGATGGCCAGGTCAATGAACTGTAGTGATCGAACGAGGTCGGAACACTACAGTACCTTCAGTAGCAGTTTGCTATATTAATGGGATTAGTGACATTGCCACCCTTACCTCGCTTCCTATTCTTTTCTTTGGTCTCCCTTTTCCTCAAATCTTGGCAGCCCAATTAGAACCACTTCCTGACGTTAGATTTGAATCAAATTTGGTATACTTGCGAATCGCCGGTGACAATGCGATAATATATATGAAGCTGGTCTGATGATGATGGTGTTAGGCGGTGTTCATAGGAACTCCTGGACTAAAAAAGATAAACCAGTCGAGTTTGGGCTCATTTGTTTTGTCTTGGCAAATACTGTAATACTACATGATATTCAGGGTCTGAAGATGGAGATGGTAGGTAGTCGTAGGAACTTCTGAACTAAACAATATAAACTCGTCATGTTTTGACTCATTTGATTTTTTTTAAGAAAGCTTGTTTTAAAAAAAAATATTTTCATTATTTATTTTATTTATACATATGTCATTTTGATGTGTTGTATTGAGTTTTTGGGTGTGTTGTATTGATATTCTTATAGCCAAGTTGTATGACTTAGTAAATTATGTAAAGTTTTATGCTTTATTGGATAAAGTTATTAAAAGTAATGGCTAAATTTATTCCATTGCAAAAGGAGGTTCCAACGATAAGGTAATTTTAATTTTTTAAATATTTAATTTCTGGTTTTGTTTTAGTTATGTATTGTGTCTATTAGTGAAATACATATTTACAATAATTGAATGAGAGAGTAATACTCATGAACCCATTGGACCCATTCAGGGACACCATACTAAAATGCCTCTAGTATGGTGTCCCTGACTGGGTCCATGGGTTCATGAGTATCACGTTATTATGTCAAATATAAACTCCTTTATTCCCTTTTTGCGGGTTCAAATTAAACGTCTACAGTTCGCTGTGATTACTTTGCTAACAATTATCGACGTCTTGGGGAATCTATTGAAAACACTTTAATGTATAGAGTGAACTTGACGTTAGGTTTGACCATGCATACCCAACCAGTACATTCTAAAATGAGTATTTAGTTTCACCAATAGTTTCATATTTAAAAAACCCGCCCATGAAGGGTTCCGCAGCAGCAAGTAAAATTTTTATATTTGAGTTGATTGAATGAAGGGAAAATGCGGTTTACGATTTATGACGGATCAAAAAAAACTGCTTACTAGATCTCGTTCAAACCAATTTTCATTGGAAGTTTACATGGTTAATGTACATCATTTTTTTTTTCATTGTCTTGTTTCAGAAGTTAAATGGGGGGGGGGGGTTCATTTTACCACTTTGGAAGTGTATCTCGCGCAAAATAATCAGTTTACAAAAAAAATATATAAGAAACCTCAATATAATTTTTGAAGACCTATCCATAGAACCACCACGTATGGGTATGATGAAAAATTTTTTTGAGTTTCAGTTTTAAGTTTCAAATTTAGTGTTTTTTTTTTTCATTTTTTGTGTGAAAATCTTAATGCGGTTCACAGAATACATCTACTTACCAAGGTTCAGCGGCATAGTTGTTATAATTTCGGGAAAAAAGTAGCTGTGACATACGGACGCACGGACATGACGAATCTATAAGGGTTCCGTTTTTTGCCATTTGGCAACGGAACCCTAAAAATGAATAAAAGAAATACCTATTTTGGCCATATTAAGCTGTGTAAAGGTTTCTAAAATCTAATACTAGGTTATTAAATATCCTTGTGGCTATTGAAACTTATCCACAACGTAGTTATGAGAAAATTTATAACATTGTCACAGCTTTTTAATGAAGACGAAATGGTTTTCGATCTTTCTTAATAACTTAAATATTTCACCATAGATGGTGTACACATTGTAACAGATTTCAACTATTTTTACAACACATCAGAAGTACATAATATTATTAATATAATATACCAAAGTGATGGAAAAACAAATTAAGAATAATTAAACATAAGTAATTTGCATTGGACATAAGCACCACCATTTCAAGACGAGATCGTGTTAGCTCTCAGGCAGAACTTGGGCTGTTCTGGAATCCTTACAGTGATGCCAAGTAGACTATCGTTATGTCGAGGTGCTGAGATGCCTTTATGAAGCCGCCACTATGAGTCTCCAAGTACAGGGTCAGCAGTCGAAACCCATCCAATTGCGCAGAGGAGTGAGACAGGGGGATGTCATATCCCCGAAACTGTTCACGAGCGTATTGAAGATATGTTTAAGACGCTGGACTGGAAAGGTAAGGGCATAAACATAAACGGCGACTACATCTCAGACCTGCGATTCGCTGATGACATAGTCTTAATGGCAGAGTCGCTAGAGGAGCTAACCCAGATGCTGGATAGCCTAGCTTCAGCCTCGCAACGCATCGGTCATGGCATGAATTTGGATAAAACCAAAGTCATGATCAATGGCCACGTTGATCCAGGACCGGTCGTCGTGGATGGCCACCTTCTTGACATTGTTTCTGAGTACACTTACCTCGGGCAGATTGTGCAGTTAGGTAAAAGCAATTTTGAGAAGGAGGCCAAGAGGAGGATCCAGCTAGGCTCGGCAGCGTTTGGAAAACTACGTCGAGTCTTCTCGTCGTCCATACCACAGTGTTTGAAAACGAAAGTTACAAGAAAGTTAAAGTTACCTAGGGAGCTAAGACGTGGACACTCACGGTAGGGCTGGTCCACCAGTTCATAGTCGCTCAGCGAGCTATGGAAAGAGCTATGCTCGGAGTTTCTCTGAAGGATTCATAATGAATACATCCAACAGAGAACCAAGGTTATCGACATAGCTCAAAGAATTAGCAAGCTGAAGTGGCAGTGGGCCGGTCATATCTCGCGAAGAACCGACAACCGCTGGGGCAAACGTGTTCTTGAGTGGAGACCGCGACTTGGTAAACGTAGTGTAGGACGCCCTCCGGCCAGGTGGAATGACGATCTGCGAAAGACTGCGGGCAGATGCTGGATGCGGCAAGCTGAAGACAGGGCGCTATGGCGCTCATTAGGGGAGACCTATGTCCAGCAGTGGACTAATAGAGGTTGATGATGATGATGACCACCATTTACTTATCACCATTTGCGTAGGTACAGTCAGCGTCAAAAGTTGATGATCATACCCAGGTGTTAAAAGTGGGTGATGTAGCATCACCCACTTTTAACACCTGGGCAGACCGTCAAAAGAAGGTGATGCCATGAAGCGTCAAAAGTAAGTATAGCAACAAAGTTTCAAAAGTTGATGATGAGTACAAAGTCACCTTAACGTTCAAAATTGCGCGAAAGTATGAAAGCACTAGCGGCCCAGGACCCGGCTTCGTCCGGAAATAAATTCGTAAAAAATGACCAATAACCCGATTGAAGTGCCACTTTCCAGGTCCAATGGTATAAAAAGCTTTCAAAAAAAAATAACGTACTTTGAAAATGACGAACTTTCTATAGAATCATCATTCATCACCTATTTCACCCCTAGTCCAGTCAAAATAGACATTTGACTAAGGAATAATTCGCATAGAGCTGAAAATTGGCAGAGACGTTAAATGCATCATTATAAATAAAATGTCAACAATCCCCTTCGATCCTACTTGTGCAAAAAAAATTATTCAAGGTCAAACGTACAAAATTAAAGTTTTTTCCATTTTTCTCGAAAATGGTAAGTTTTATCAGAGGGGTGTCACTCCGCCGATCTGCGAGAAATTATAAGTACATGCCGGTGGCAACCCCGGGGCTGCTTATTCAGTGGTTGCTCCGCCGTGGGCCGCGACACTTGCGCGCGTGTCTCCCGCATACCAACGTCGCAAGCGCATATTGTATACGATGTATAAAATAAGGGCAACGAAATATTGCAGAAACAATGACCAAAATTCGGATTGCACGTTTTTAATAGATGAAATTTCAAGATGAGTTGCAGGCTTAGACGAGACTAATCTATTTACTAGATACAAAGCATTCAACAACCAATCTAGTTTTTATGGCAGCTTAAATTTATGCCACCAAAAGATTTTATAGAGTATGTACAAAATTTAGAAACCACTTTCATAGAAAATTTTGAAAATTGTGTTCAAAGTAATCCAGGCAGCAAACTTATAGAACTTTTTAGAAATATACCTCCACAATCGCCATGTGCATGTTTCCCAGTGGAATATTTCTTAAAATTGTTTTGCAGGTTTCGCATATATGCAACAATTAAATTTAACAACGGGCAATTTAAAGATGGTAAAAAAAAAGTATATAAAAGTAAGGCATTTGTAGTTAAGTAAGCAATAAATACAGGTCACGCCCGCGTTACCTTTAGTATTTACTTACGTAAATAAAATAGTATATAATAATATATAATACAATAAAAAGTAATCAGTAAGTAAATATAATTGTTTTTTCTTTTTTAATGAATTTGGTAGCTAGCTCCTAGACTATAAACTGCGAATGGCACAGGGTCAGTCGGGGTGCGAGGGATATGCTCTACAGGTAACCTTACACCCCGGCGTCTGTAGACCCGAGACGGCGTGCGGTTTTAGTCGGTTCAAGCCCGACATACCTAACCGCCCCCGCTGGCCGGTGGGATTTCCGCACATATAATAATAAAAAAAAAGGTACCTATCTCTTTTTGTGCACTACTGTAAAAAGTGACGGGTGTCGTTATGTCCTGCAACGAGAGTTGCCAAGCAATAAGCATGGTTGTGCTAGACGGGTACCTTCTTCTCACATAGTAGATGCTTGCGCCACAGAATAGATACCAAGCAAAGCTACCGTATCCGCTTATGATCAGGCGGACCGTACGCTCGTTTGCCACCGACGAAGTTTAAAAAAATGACAACCCTATCTTCGACATTACTCCGCACCTTGCAGAGTAATGTCGACCTTCGCGCCGGGCAATAGAACTCAATGACGGCGCGGCTGGCGTGCGGTCCGTTGCTAATAATAATTAATAGGCACGTAAAAAGGCGGCATTCGTGAACATCAAAATAGAGGGTCTTCTGTACTTGTACTATTATTTATTCTGTGGTTTTATCGTGAAAATAGGTCAGACAAAGTTATACAATTCTCTACAAAAATAATCAATGACCAGTCACTTTTTCTCTTACGACTCACCATTCGTGAGATATCGCGGTTTTAATAATTAGTAAATACTAAAAATAGAAAAGCGGCGATAGCCCAGTGGCGTACGTAACGGACTGCCGAGACGAGGTCTCGAGTTCGATCCCCAGTCGCCCCGGGCACACACCTCTGACTTTTCGTAGTTATGCGTGTATTGTTAAAATGTTAATTATCGCTCGCTCAGAAATGTGCCCGGTAGATGGCAATAGGCTCGCCCCCTATTACATTGGGACCTAAACATAACTGGCGAATCGTGGGTGTGTAATACACCTCTGGTTAGGCAGAGGTGTATCCTCGAAGGGGTAGCCCTTCGAGGATACAGGTGTGAAGTTATATTATGTTATGTATGTTATGTAATATTTAGAAAATTCATTTTTTACATAATATGCACCCATTTCCGCGCCACCTATGGGGTACCTAAGTATAGGTAGAAGTTATATATGAGGGATACCTATGAGGTGAGTCATGGTTGTTAGGGTATATGTTGTAACGGGAATTAGGATATAAACCCTAATACGTCACGCGTTTGCACAGGAACAACTAACAAGGAAGGTTACAACAAGAAACCCGCACGTGTGCTTTCGAATATATTTATTGTAATCTCGCCAAATAGCCTTCTCGTGTGCAATCCATGTAATAGTTAATTAATTTATCAGCCACTTTCTATGATTAATTTGATAATTTATTTAAATTTAATACTAGTCAACTTCGGTTTTCTTAAATCAGTGTTCCATTACTGACCACGGTATAAGCTATTTGTTATTACTTTGATTATTGAGTGGCATAATTAGAGCTTTAAAACAAAGGTCAAATCTCGAATTCAGCTGTTAATTGAATCGGTTTCACGTATCGAGTCGCATACAATCATCAAAAGATACAAAGATTTTGTCATGAGATAGTTAGTTACGTTACTTTTAATCGTTATCACGTTAATAAAATGTCTTAGGGCGCGACATAACTTTAGAAAAGTCCTATTACAAAGCATACGATACGGCCTTCTAGTCTGATATCAAAATGTAACTGGTGTACGAGCACTTTGTCTGCTTGTACCATAAGTTGCACGAGGTTAAATGATATGCGGGACGTATTTGAAAACGTGTAATTGCTACAGAAAACCTACGTGTGAACACTAGTGCGGCAATTTGAGAACTAAATAATAAATGTATTTCACAGCTACAATATAAAAATGCTTACGCGTTTATTACATAAAATTACTGTGCGATGAACTCGTACAACTGGGGACCCTCTAAGTGCGAGCTTTTATCATGCTCCCAAAATTCATCCCCAACCCCCCGCTTCTTTAGATTATTTTAAAATACTAATTCAATTTATACAAGTTTTATTGTGTAATTCATTTATATTGAACGTCCAATGACGTGTACAGGCGGCGTTTTAGTGCATATTACTCGTATGTAAAATATGAATTTTCTATTATTTAAAACCACGATATCTCACGAATGGTGAGTCATAAGAGAAAAGGTGACTGGACCATTTTTGTAGAGAATTGTATGATCTACAACTTTGTCTGACCTATTTTCACGATAAAACTTACCGTTTTCGAGAAAAATGGAAAAAACCTTAATTTTGTACATTTGACCTTGAAAAATTTTTTTTGCAAAAATTGGATCGAAGGGGATTTTTGACATTTTATTTATAATGATGTATTTAACGTCTCTGCCAATTTTCAGCTCTATGCGAATTATTCCTAAGTTATGACTTATTTTTGTCTATTTTGACTGGACTACCTCTTGTAGCAAAATTTGGAAAATCGCTAATACACGTGTTTATCTTTCGTAACCAAAAGTATAGGTATACGTATTGTCATGCTTCTATCTTCAAAAATGACGAATTTCCCATATAAACTTTCAACGCTTAGTTAACCCTCTTAGGGGTAAAATTGCGACGAAAGGCTGATGCATAGGCTCATTCATTTCTAACCAATAGCAGGTGTATAAAATTTCGTGCTTCTAAATTTGAGAATGACGGACTTTCATACAACCGTTCATCCCTCATTTTGCCACATTTGAAGTGAAATTTCCAAAAATCCTTTCTTAGTGGATGCGTACAACATAAAAGGCTCTCTCTGCTCTGATGATTTAGTCAGTCAGTCAATCAATATGTCAGTCAGTAAAGACAAGTAATTGTATATGTATAGATTAGAGTACTAACAAGTTTCTCAGGTTAATAAAAATCAACCTTATTCGTTGACACTAGGGTATATCGAAGTTTCTTTTTCTCCAAGTACCTACGTATTTTCAGAACTATACCATATTTTAAGTTGGATGTATGGTAAAGTGAATTTCGGCCAGATGAACCGTTGTCGTGAATACGGTGGCGGGTAGTGGCTGGATGAGGAAGGCGGAGGACTGGGATTGTCGGCGAGTATTGGGAATGGCAAATGTTTACCAGGGGATCAGGCTGTTGATGAAGATGATTATGATCGATTTTAAAGTGCATCTAAACTTGGCATTGGATTGGATTTCAACCCTTTTTTAGGCGAACAATTAACCGCATTAAGATTTTAACACATAAATAGAAAAAAAAAACAATAAATTTTGGGGCTCTCCATACTTAGAACTGAAACTCAATTTTTTTTTTCATCTAACCCTTTCGTGTGAGGTATCTATAGTCGGTTCAAGCCCGACATAACCGCCCGAACGCGCGAAGTGTATCCGAAAAAAAAAAAGGTATCTATGGATAGGTCTTCAAAAATTGTATTGAGGTTTCTAATATCATTTTTCTCTAAACTGAATAGTTTGCGCGAGAGATACTTCCAAAGTGGTAAAATGTGGTGTCCCCCTGTAACTTCTAAAATAAGAGAATGATAAAACTAAAAAAAAATATATGATGTACACTTCCACCGAAAATTGGTTTGAACAAGATCTAAATAGTAGTTCTTTTTAATACGTCATAAATCGTAAAACGCAATTTACCTTTCATTCAATCAACTCAAATATAAAATTTAAAAAAAAGCATTATTATGTTACTTACTGCTACGGAACCCTTCATGGGCGAGTCCGACTCGCACTTGGCCGCTTTTTTAAACTGGAATACGTATGGAATATGTATCAATAATTGAAGTAAAAATAGTATTATAATCCTCAGAGCAGAAAGTTAATATATTTCATATTCTGCTTATTATTTTATGAATGGTATATTTAGGTTTATGTTGTGTTTAGTTTATATTATGTTAATATATATGTTTGTGTAAGTTAATTTAAATATTTTTGTAATTTTGTTTGTGTGTGTTCATGTATTCATTCCCGATATCATACACACGTATATATACCTCTTTTCTTGTTTTCACGATCTCCTCTCGCCGGTCTGCTGGAAGAAATTTCTTTAAGAAATAAGCAGTTACATTGTACTATTCTTTCCACCATCCAATTTTTATATGTTTTTATTGTGTGTGCATATTTTTTTTTAAAATAAATGGTTTCAGAGCCAACGTGATCCGTTAATTAGAATTTGTTAGACTACTTTTGTCGTTGACTGTACAAAGGACGGCCTTATGCGGCTAAACGCGATGTCTTCCAGGCAACCTTAGGATGGACTGGAATTTTTCACACGCACAGAATAATCAAACGACCCGTGTGGCGTAGCGGTAGAGCGTTCGACTGCTAAGTCAGAGGTCGAGGGTTCGATTCCCGCTCAGTGCAAATATTTGTGTGCATGAATATGAATATTTGTCTGAGTGTTTTTATGTATAATATGTATGTATTTACAAAAAAAATGTATCTAAGTATGTATATCCACATTCTAGAACCCATAACACGAGCTAGTTAAGCTATGCTTACTTTGCCTCTCGGCTCGGCGTGAAATAAGCAGCCACGAACGTTATTTCGCCAACCACCGCCGCCACGCAGCCAAGTCCCCTTGCAACGACGGCAAAGAGGGGGGAGGGGGACTGCTGGCGGCGGCGTTGTGCACCAGTGCCGCCGCCCCATTCAGCGCGGTTTCCCAGGCAGGCCGGAGGAACCGGTGGATGTATGGGTCGGCGACAGCGTCGTAAATGGCGTTTATATAGAAAATTTTCACCAGCCATGTACTTTCGCGATATCTGTGCAAAGCTGGTTCTTGTGCTACTGATACGTGAGGATAAATAGAACGAAGTAAAGCCCAGTAGTTTCTGACAAAGATGTAAAGAAGAAAAATCAATCGATTTTGTACGTATCATACTTGACACTAAAGTTAGAACCAGCGCTACAAATGCCGACTTTGTTCAGTCTTCTGGACAAACTGCAGAAATAAGAAAGTGAACATAAACATTCCTGCAAATTTCCATAACTATAACATGGGCATGAGTTTTAATGAGGGCAATTAGAGTTATCATGGATATGGAAATGGATGGATTCGATAAATAGCACTATACGAGGTAACATTAGCTTAATGAGGCAAGAAATGGTTGTGCGTCCTATTTACGCACATGCTAGATATGGTTGTAGCTAATGCACGGCATCTCCATGACTTGAGTGTTAAGGACCACATGGATCGACTTTATTTTCGTTGAAATACCATCCGATTTTATCTTTACTTACTGAGGGAGTTGATGGAAGACTTCTTCTGACATTTACATCATTTTTGTAGTTTTACCCGAAATTAAGATAAGGGTACAGTAATAGTGAAAAATGGGATTGACAACTATAATCAATGATTTCTCTCTTTACAAGAGACAAAAGTCATGTCTGATCTAGTATCTACTAATATATTAGCTGTATTTAGTATCCATATAATTCTTTAAAACATGTAAAACATACCCACATGTTACGTAGCGTCTCAATATAAACAGTAGGTTATCTTCATAGAAATGGGCCGCTGCCGGTTTAGGTGTGTGAGCGCGCGCCGTGCGCCGTGTAGGCAAATGCTGGCACGCATCACATTAGCATAATATAAGGTAACATACGACGCGGCGACGGTCGCATTTCGGGCCGTACCGAGATAAGTCAAACTCTATAAATGTGCAATTTAATGAATTTATTTTTAAATGGAATTCTCAGAGAAGATGCTTTTTTGCTTTCGGTAGCACTTTGAAATTCGTACATCCTTTTTATTATGGTTACATTTCTTTGGAACATTAAAATAATGTATACAATTTTCTTTCACAGCATTTGGATAGATTTTTAATTAAGATTGTAAGTGTACATATCACAGGAAATGTAGTGGGATACACAATTATTGCGCTTTACGCGCATACATGTTACTGTGAAGGTCGGTGGATACCATGTTTGTCACAATCTTTGTCGCAATCGCAAGGGTACATCATTTTGTAAGATTAAATTAGATTCATCTCTTTGTAGTTGACTGTACATTAATTACAGGAATTATGGTACAGATCAAAATTCACTCATGGTCCCACCCGGTGATTTTGTTATTAATATAGAAAGGATGGAGCAGGTGTTTCACAAAGCTTTCGAAAAGGACCACATTAATATTAAAATCGGCATGTCAATTAACCAACATTTACAAGCCATTGAATTTACGATGTCCTGCCCATGCTTCCCTAAAAGCTTTTTACTAAAGTTATATATACGAATGAGAATATACTTCACTTTAACCGCTAACAATAAAGCATTTCGAACAGGAAGAAACCGGAGGAAATGTTTTTCTGCATCAAATTTATAACTTTTTCATAAATTTATGCAATTTCCTAATGTATGTAAATACTAAATATTTAAAAGGCCTTTTATATATACCTCATTATTTTATATTTTAATTATATAATATATAGATAATAAAATAAATATTTCATTATCATTTAAATGTTATATAAATAAAATTAAAAACTTAAGAAACCCCCGATACAAAATAGAACAAAAGAGGTAGGAACGTTAAACCCTATAAAAGAAAAAAAAACCTTTTTTAAATTAAATGTTATCGTGTCGGAGGAACGCTCTTTACCTATAAAAATATATAGTATTCATAAAAATGTATAGTATTCTACTAGTCAAGCCCTTTCATTTAATACCCACATTGAGGGAGTTGAGGAAAAATAAATGAAATCCGCCATTTTGTGGTGGCGGCCATATTGGACCAATTTTCATCAAAAACAGCTAACATCATTCCTGACTAATTTACCGTTCAAATAAAATAAAAACAAAATCAAAATCGGTTCATCCGTTCAGGAGCAAGTAGTAACGATGCCTTAGACAGACACACACACAGACACGTCAAACTTATAACACCCCGTCGTATTGGCGTCGGGGCTTATATAATCTAGTGCTGCTCATAATACGTATTTTCGTATATATAAACGTGACTACCCTGAGCGCCAACACAGATAGGTAATTAATTCGCGGAGGGGCTTTAGGTAACCTACTGTTCTCTTATTATGCTATGGTAGCGTGGACGTGCGGGAGATGCGGGGACAGCGCTCGGTAAAGGTCAAAGACGTTGAAGGCTGTCATCGCCTTAATCACAGGAATAGGTTTCAGGAACGGGATACGAATTCCTCGTGGGCAGGGCCGTGGTCAACAGCTAGTTTTTCA
Source organism: Cybosia mesomella (assembly GCA_946251805.1). NCBI lineage: Eukaryota > Metazoa > Arthropoda > Insecta > Lepidoptera > Erebidae > Cybosia > Cybosia mesomella. The sequence goes on along the minus strand of OX276390.1, from coordinate 16,505,249 downwards.
TATGAACAAAATCCTTAGGTCTTTTTCTAGCAATATATATACCTACTAAAACTAGTAATAAAATTACACAACCTCTATGTACCTATATTGTGTGTTTTTTGTGTAATTATAATGTTTACAAATGACAGCACGTTCTGCATTTGCTAACTGACCTATAATTTTTCCAGTGTTTTTTTTTTTAAATAATAAATGTATTTATTTATCTAAAAAGGTTGTACAATATATTATTAATCATTTTACAATTATGGCAAAATATAAGTAAGTAAACAAAAAAAAAGATACAGGACTTACAACAAAAATCGAGGTCATCCGGCATCGAAATTAGAAACATACCATTATCAAATGGCGAATCCAGTGCCAGTCTAACTCAAACTGTGTGCAGTATATGCGAAGTCGTTGGCCTACGAATATCAAATTCTGAACTACGTGACATTTCTCGCATACCAGGTAAGCTATCTACAACGCCACGCCCGATAATTGCAGAATTTACCACTGTTCAAAAGAAGCACACACTCATAACTGCAATTCGCTCATATTACAAAAACAAGAGTAATGAAGATAAAATAAATACCTCGCTAATTGTAATCCCTGGAACACGCCAACCTATCTACATCACAGAAAAACTGTCCTCAAACACTAAAAAGCTGTTTCACCAAGCACGAGAGTGCGCTAAAGAAAATGGCTATAAGTACTGCTGGATATGAAATGTCAATATTTTCTTGCGTAAATTAAAGGGCGACAAACAATTATTTAATTTCTACTCACAAATGTCTTCAGGATATCAAAACCAAACCCAATATGTGACTATCTAAACTAAAGAGTAATTTGATTCCCTCTTATTTGTCAATGTATCTAGTATGTCATTATGTCTCCCCCATCATTGATTGTAAACACACTTTCTCATTAGAACAACAAACACCTATAGACATTGAACCTTACGAAATAGAACTTGCAAACTACACAATCCAAAACAATCTGGCTATTTTGTGAATTATATAGGTGAGTAAAAGAATCATGTGATTGTGTGAGTGTATGGTTATACACTCACACAATCACATGATTCTTTTACTCACCTATATAATTCACAAAATAGCGCGATGTATTAAATATAAGCCACCACCAGATTTTGTCTACTATTCAAGTCACTTTTTGCCTAATTCTGTTGTTCTCGATGGCTGTTATAAATAACATAAACAGCTAATTAGATTCGCTTACTGTAGTTAACTCTTTTATTTGTAACCCCGATGAATGTCTTAGGCTAATAAACCGCTCAAATAACAATATAATTTTTTTACATTTAACCATACAGGATAAATTAAAAAAATAATCAACTACTTATGCTGCTCCAGTTAATCAAAACCCACTACGATGTTTTAATACTTACGGAGTGCTGGCTTAGTAAAGTTAATAATTTACCATCTATGCAGGGCTTCAACCATTACTCTACCGAAATAAATAGTAATCAAAATGATGGCATTGTTATCTACTCTAGGTCGAATCTTCAAGTGTCGGTATGGGAACCTAGTTTCATGGGCGGAAATTGTCATAACATTTCCACAATTTTCTGGACAGTCTGAACTCTATTTATGTCAAACTCGCGTCCTGGCCAAATATTATTCTAACTGGCGACCTAAATATTGACATAAAAGAAGATGGTAGAAGCAATCGAAGGCTTCAATATTTAACGCTTAATATATCTCATGGGCAAGAGCCCACGAGATATATTAAGCGTTTTACAGTTAGGCAAGTAGACAAGAGCCTACACACCTATTTCCCACACGTGTGGAAAACTGTCTTGATCACATATTCATAAAAAGCGTATTGCCGGTCACTACTCTAGCGTTGGATTCGCATATCATAGATCATAAACCACTTGTCTTGGCCATTTCAAACACCTGTTTTGAACGTAAGTCGAATTGTATTTCTACTCATATAAATTACGACGGTGTCAGGCTAGAGCTAGAGAACATTGACTTTTCATAATTGTACTATATCGAAGACCTAAACATACTGACAGGCAATTTTATGTACATAATTATGACAGTAATAAAAAAGCACACTTCAGTCAAAAAGACACCCAGAAAGCTCAACATTTTAAAACCCTGGATTACCCCAGGACTACTAAAGTGTATTAAAAATCGTGTCTAATTACATATCCGATCAAAAAAAGCACCTGATAACTTTATACTAAGAGTTACTTAAACCCGATGTTTAGTTTTAATCTTTAAGTATTTATGTTTTGATGTTGGTACCGCGTATTGATAGGACCAACATCAACTATATTTTTTCTTTACGTATCCGCGCTTTATTGTACGTGAACTATGACGCAGTACATGGCGAGTTGAGCGCGAGGTCGCTTTGTGAGGGTCCCAGCTGGTTGGCTCGTTGGTGGACCATGTGTTCGTGAGGCTTTAGTAGGGTCGGGCTCGTTGGCCCGTTGGTAGACCCTGTGTTCGCACTTTTCTTGGTTGGCATTGCCAAGCGCTTTGAGTGAACATTGTTGTGACTTTGTTTGTTGAATTTTTATTAATTGGTGAAAATTAATTATCGAGATAGTTAGATCTCTTTGTTAAATAAAGTGAATACGCCAATCGCGTTCGTTGGACTTGGCACCCTTGCTGCGGTGTAAAACACATACTAAGGGAAGTAAACATCACATTTTATTTTACTGCATAATCAGTTTATTGTATATTCAATTACATGTACATTCATGTCACATATAGTAAGATACACTAAATAGGCACACCTTCCAATCTTTATGTTTTCCCGGCTAAATCCCGGTCCATTGAAGGTCAGTGACCCATTTATTAATATATGTTATGTATTTTTGATGATAATTAACGGATTGGTTTAATTTTGGTTTGCAATTTGAAACTTTAACACGCGGTTAGAGTTCGCCATTTTGAGTGTTAATTTATCGGTATTATTTTGCCTTTTGGTGCAATTGAATTTGACTATTTTCACCTTAAAACTTGGAATTGTTATTGTAATTAAAATATTTCCTGGTTGATTTCGATCGGATGTCAATTGCGGCTTAATTTGATTATTGAAACAAGTACGTGCTAAAATTCTGTTTAACTTTGAATTGTTGTTTATTCATGTTTGATTGGACCCGCCGGGAGGTCTGAATAGATATTTGTTTGTGTTTACTTGCTATAAAATTGAAAGTAATGTATGATTTGATTTGTTTGTATCCGAGCGTTTTAAATAGCTAATTTTATAGTTCAATATTTCTCGGGATTTCCGGGTAATTTTTTGGTGGTCGATTCTGACCGAACTAACCGGTTCACGGTAACGGGAATTCAACTTCCCGGGAAGTTTTGATATTCCTTTGGTTTGATTTGTTCTAAGTTCGGAGCGGTTCCTCGAATACCTCGTGCGTTTTTAGTAGGTTCAGTTAACCGGTTTTTATAAAATTGCGGTATTTTGTTGTTTGAACCGTTTTATATTCGTACCGACTTCCTGTGTTTGATTAATGATTTTGTACCGTTTGTTGACTGCACCTTGGTGTAGATCCGGATCATTAGACACTTGATTTAGTTAGATATTAAGTTTTTGCGTTTCCACTGTCGGCTTTAGATCACGCTTCGGAACGAAGTAGTGATTCCGTGAAAGTGAGTGGTGGGGCTACGGCTTGAATACTACCTGCTCGTGGTCTCACTCCTCACCCTTGTCTCCGGGTTAAAGGAGACTGGTAGCAGAGCTGTTAATTGTTTTTTTATTACTGCGCTCGCTCGGTTCACGCACTGAACACCCGATAACGAAATTTCTGTAATGGATTACTTCGGAAATTAAAAATTGCATATGAAAGAAGTGAACTAGAAAAAGCAAAAAACAACCCTAAAGCCCTTTGGAAAACAATAAAAGAAATAACAAATACACACAAAATTAAAAGTACTCCTGTTGAACTTTTAAATATTCAAGCTAACCCCAATTTGTCCTTAAATACAATTTGTAAGTTTTTCAGTAACATAGGTAAAAAACTGGCTGACAATATCCTTCAGACAAGCCCTCGTGTCATCATTCTCGCCTAGCATCGTCAACAATACCCATCTATCTCCCTCCAACTCCCTGGTCCTGTTTGAGGTAGACGATGCCGAAGTAGAATCTCTTATCCTCCAACTACGTAACGATTGTGCCATAGGATGGGATAGGATATCACCTTTCGTTCTAAAACAATGCCGTCACATTTTGGTACCACCTTTAACCTACCTCATCAATAGTTGCCTACGATAGGGTATTTTTCCGGACGGCTTAAAAAGAGCAATTATTCATCCCATTCATAAGGGGGGATCCAGAAACTGTGTCAACAACTATAGACCGATCTCGGTTCTTCCTGCTATTTCTAAGGTCTTTGAAAGGGTTCTTAATAACCGATTAAGGAAATACATCGACAAATACCAACTTATAGCCAAAACCAATATAGTTTTTGTTCAGGACTTTCGGCTGAAGATGCAGTTCTGGATTAGACCCAGTTAGTAGCAGGTAAACTTGATAATAAAACCAAATGTTTAGGAATCTTTCTCGATCTTACTAAAGCGTTTGACACAGTTTCTCTTGCCATTCTTATCTCAAAGCTAGAATCACTTGGAATACGTGGAATCACACTAGAAATTTTTAACAGTTACCTTCAAAACCGCACCCAACAAGTTAAAATTGGTGAATATCTAAGTGATGAGGTGTCGGTGTCTTTTGGTGTTCCTCAAGGAAGCATAATTATCAAATATAATAATTATATCAAATTTATGTAAACAATCTGTGCAATCTGGCCTTTCCAAATGTACACATCTGCGCCTATGCTGATGATACGACATTCATAGTCTACGGACCTACATGGGATAGTATTAAAAGTAGTGCAGAAGCAGCATTAATGACTATAACAAAGTGGCTTAATTCCAATATTCTCACCCTAAACCTTAATAAAACTTGCTATGTTCCTTTTGCAATTCGCCAGAATACGCTACCAGAAAAAGCGTTTTCATTGATAGCACACACATGCGAACAATCATCACCACAGTGTTCCTGTTCCAAACTCACAAGAGCTAGCGAGGTAAGGTGGGTGGTGGGTGTGGTGTGGTGTGGTGGGTGGCCTGGGTGTGAGGATTGATTCGGGACTACGGTGGCACAAACAAATCGATGTTGTCGCCAACCGTACCATGAGACTCATCCCCATTTTTAAGTCTCTTAGGTACTCTACAAACCCTGATACCTTAAGAATGATTTTTCATGCCCTATGCCAGTTTGTCATTGGGTATGGCATTCCTGTATGGGGAGGAGCTGCTAAAACTAAGCTTCTTAGAGTTGAGAGAGCACAGAAAGTTATGACACGGAAACCCTTCCGGTACGCTACGTCGCAGTTGTATCTGGACTGTAAGGTTCTAACTGTCCGACAGCTCGATGTGTTCCATGCAACACTTAGAAGGCACGCGAGTGTTCCCTGTTCCAATCTCAACAAACGCAGAAACTCAACTACAAACGTCTCCATATGCACACGACACAAAACTTCCTTCGCCAGTCATCAATTTTTTATGTCGAGCACACGCATTTACAAAAAACTACACAAAATACTAAACATATTGACCTAAATAAAAATGAACTTAAATCTAAAGTTACTGAATGGTTTCTTCAGCAGGATTACTTGAAGACAGAATCACTCCTTACATACATCGCCTAACATAACATCTCACTCAATGCTTTCCCACACAACAACCTTTTTCAAAACGCACCCCACTACACTACATTACACTCACACACACACGCATACACACACACGCACACACACACACACACACACACACACACACACACACACACACACACATTTACCCACCCCTCATACACACACAAAACTACTTGTAGAATTTATAACAAAAAAAATGTTAACAATTTTGTTTTATCAGATAAATAGTTCAACCCCTATTTTCAAGATGGCGGCCGTTTCAGGGTGGTGACCCCACAAACTTGGTTGTAGCTTTACACTGACCCCCCCTACACATCAAAAGAAATAAAATTGTGTCCTCTAAAAAACGCAAGGTTAGGCCTAAAAAATGTAACATTTCAATGGACTACATATAATGTACACAGATCCAAGTTGGTATCTCTATAATTTTTATTTCTACCAAGCTAATGTTTTATCAACTATGTTATGCAAAATCTTATAGAATCTTTGTGAAAAGTCTGTACTTTTTGACACAATAATTTTGTTTATTTATTTATTTTTATTCAATTAAGCATATAAACACCTAAATAAAAGTAGCTTACTGTACAGTATGAATAGAGTTTCTAGGCGCAAATAAAATGTAAAAATGTATCCACTTAGCAAATTTATGGCGACCTACCTGTTTTTGCTTTTTGTTTTGCTCTTGTAAACCTTTGTTTGAGGTTATGTCTCTTCAACGCTATTCATAAGGTATATATTAATAAACAGCGAGAGTGTTAAAGCAAGTAACATAATAATGTTTTTTTTTTAATTTTATTTTCGAGTTGATTGAATGAAATGTAAATTGCGGTTTACGATTTATGACGTATTAAAAAAAAATATTTGATAGGTCTCGTTCAAACCAATTTTCGGTGGAAGTTTACATAGTAATATACATCATATTTTTTTTTTAGTTTTATCATTCTTTTATTTTAGAAGTTACAGGGGTTACAGGGGGGGGGGGCACATTTTACCACTTTGGAAGTGTCTCTCGCGCAAACTATTCAGTTTAGAAAAAAAACGATAGTAGAAACCTCAATATCATTTTTGAAGACCTATCCATAGATACACGTATAGGTTTCATGAAAAAAAAGTTTGAGTTTCAAATCTAAGTATGGGGGACCCCCAAATATATTGTTTTTTTTTTCTATTTTTGTTTGATAATCTTAATGCGGTTCACAGAATACATCTACTCACCAAGTTTCAACAGCATAGGTCTTATAGTTTCGGAAAAAAGTGACTGTGACATACGGGCGAACAGACAGACAGACATGACGAATCTATAAGGGTTCCGTTTTTTGCCATTTGAGTACGGAACCCTAAAAAGTAAAGTACGATCAAACCTTTTTGATCGTGGACCTAATTCAACCTTCTAGTTCATGAGAAAATTATTATAACCTAAACTTAAGGAAAGTACTACTTGAGTGACCATCAGTCTTGAAATAATTTTCAGGACTTCTGATTTGTCTAATTAAAGAAAAGTAGGTAATTAGGTGTAAAATTCGCTATAGGTATCTGTGTAATTTTGATCCGATTTAAATACTTTTTTATAGTTTTTTCCATTGTAATAAATCTGTATAAAGAAATAATATTCTTATTATATTTTACTTAATATAGGTATATGGCTCAAACGAATGTCTCTATTCCATCTATCTTAGCTATTCTAACGAATAAATTGGTGAATAGCAACAAAAAATCTTTATTCATATTCAATCAACTTCTTCACGCCTCCCCCGTAGTTTGGGAGAGGCGGCAAGATAACCCTGTCGAGGTGGGCATAAAGTTAATAAAAAATCAATTATTATATATGTATATAAGTCAAAATATCTCTATTTCAAAATAATATAATTATAAATTTTAACCAACTGTCCTTTAATGAAATGCACGGTATTTCAAAGTCAATAAATCAATCAATCAATTATTAGCCTATTGCAGTACCTAAATAAAATTCTATTCCAGCTATGTTCAGTATTCCGGTGTAAAAATCTCTTCAATTTTCTTAACTCAAATGCAATTTTTGTCTTAAAAAATGTCTCTCTTCCATCAACCTATGTTTCTAAATCTAACATGAAACCTTTAATCAATTAACGAAATACATTAATTCAATTATTTGATTTTGTGAATCATTTTTTCTTTACTCCATTGTGTTCGAAGAAATGCAAAATTCTATTTTACATCGGACGTTCACATTCCACTTACGGGGCACGGAAAGCGAGCAGTGCATGGCGAAGCTTATTTAAAAATTATAGTGGAGTGCCTGGGCCTGTAGACAAAGTGTTTGGTCTTAAATCGCGAGATAATATTGATGATAGGGCTGATCAATATTATCTACCCAGTGCGCGGGAGCTCGACTGGTAATAGTCAGACACCGACAGTAGTCAGAAGTAGACTGAGCGGGCTGCTAGTCCGGTCAATCTAGACCAAAAAATGAGAGTGAAGGTACAGAAAATCCCAACAAGCTGAAAATCAGTAAAATTGTTCAAAACATAATTATAAATAATATTTAAAAGTTCCCCATGGAAAAAATTAGTGGTTAATGGTGGTAGAAATTTGATGACACAAATTTGTCACAAAATTCGGCCGGGTAGGTACCACCGTGCACGATTGCGAAAAGCCCTCCATAGTAATCCAATTTCGGTTTGATTGCGTTCAGGGGTCAGCAAGTGCATAGCCGGGCAGCACCAGTGGGAGCGGTGGATGTCACGCGGTGCTGCGACGACAATCCTCTTCTGATGAGGCCGTCAAGCTGAGTGCCACCATTGTTAACATGGTACGTGTATGTAATGGTGACCCTCTTTCCTGAGACTTTACCTTCAGCTTACCATCAGGCGAGGTGAAGTCAAATTGACGTGTCCTAAATATAAAAAAAAATATTCAAGGTTCAAGGTCAAAAAAATGAGTTTTTCGCGATTTTCAGCAAAACGGTAAGTTTTATCATAAAAATTACCTGAGACAAAAATTGTAGATCATAAAATTATCTATAAAAAATGTATCAATACTTTTTTTCGTAAGAGCCACCGTTTCTGAGATATAACGATTCAAAAAGTTATAAAAGTTGTTATCGTCATAATGCATGAGTACGCCACGTATATACATCTCTAGAGTCGTTATATATTATATATTATAAATATTTATATTATATATATTATATGTTTATTAGAAATATTTTTCTATCGGTCATTGTAACTTATACTTAAAATATAAAATATATATAAGTTATAACTATAAGAATATCAGGTAAAATGAAACCCAGTCCCTTAATTTTTCAGCCAGTGTAACTTCGAGACATTTGTTTCTTGTTCTATTGTGTGCGTGGCTAGGGTCTTTTACCTGCTATAATAAATGAAATACCGTTAGTCTTGAGCGTCACTCTGTATTGAAAACATGATTTGAAAATATGATAATGTTGCAAAGGTTAAACTACTCAATACATCATGAATTTTAATGGTAGCGCATAAGTAGGCCAAAAGTATATTAGACATAGATAAGTTCTGAGAGGGCCATAGTTTACCCGAGCTGGCTAGGGCCAGGGCGGCGAGAAGTGTCGTGCGGTGTTCCGCAGGGGTCGGTCCTAGGGCCACTCCTGTGGGACATCGGATACGACTGGGTGCTGCGCGGTCCGTTGCTCGAGGGTGTCAGCATCACTTGTTAAGCTGACGACACCCTCGTTATGGCGCGGGGAGCAACGTACCGAAGCGCGGCACTAAAGGCCACGGCAGGGGTTGCTCAAGTCGTGGGTCGAACACGGCGGCCGGGACTCGAGGTGGCTCTCCACAAATCCGAGGCTATGTGTTTTCACGGGCCTCGGAGGGGGCCACCTGCGGGAACCATATAACCGTAGGGGGCGTAAGCATCGGCATCGAGCCCACGATGAAGTACCTTGGGCTCGTATTCGATAGCCGATGGGACTTCGGACCTCATCTCCGAAGTCTTGTCCCGAAACTGAGCGGCTGATGCCCAACGTTAAGGGACCCAACGCCCCCACTAGGAGACTGTACCTGCGGATCGTGCGAAGCATTACACTACCTTATAGGTGGCGTGGAAACGTGTGCATATTATGACGATAACAACTTTTATAACTTTTTGAATCGAAATATCTCAGAAACGGTGGCTCGAAGGAAAAAAGTATTGAAACATTTTTTATGGATACTTTTATGATCTACAATTTTTGTCTAAGGTACTTTTATGGGGGTGTGTGTCGGGTAACCTCCTCGAGTGTCATTCCGATTCCGATCCCGCTGCAGTCCAGGGGGAACGGAATCGGAGCGGCCGGTACACCCTGGGCGGCGGTCAATGGTTTCCCCCCTTAATGGGGTTGGCACTGATCGTCGGCCAATACCCAACGTGGCGGGAACACATCGCTCTCCGTACTCCTCTGCTTTCAGAGGAGACAGGATGAGTGATGGTATTCGTGGCGGAGGCCGCCGTGGGATCCTGGGGGATCCAGGGACGGGTTAGCCCACTGCTAATGCAGGGGCCGACGGGCACTTGTGCCACCGCCGGTGAGAGAGGACTAGCCATCCTCTCGCGTTCCGTAATCGGTAGGTGATCAGCAACGACCTGACTGGTGGCTCCAGAAGGGTACGCTGTGATCTTGCTGACCGGAGGGCTTGCCTTTATTGGCCGGCCCACGACAAGGAAAAGTCTATAACACCCGACAGCGAAGTCGTAAAAACCTATGGATACCAGCCGACCTCCATAGTATATAGACTTATCCAGGTGCAGGGGGCTCCGCCTGGATGGACCACCTTTCCCCCATACTCGTGGGACATGACATGAATAACATAAAAAAAATTGTTGACAAACCGGACGGATTTTCAAACGACGACACAGGCACGAATAATGGCAACGGAAACGACGGAGTGGTAGTGGTGGGGGCAGAAGAGGTGAGGCCGCGGTCGTGTGCGCGGTCGACCAAGGCCGTCTTCGCCAGACCCGCCACTCCACTACCAATTGCAGAGGGAACGGACGCGGAGATTGCGTCCACGGCTGGGACTGACAGCGAGTCAGCTCCCACCCTAATGGAGACCGAAGGTCTCCATCGCAAGAGGCCTCGCTCGCGAGGACCCGCTCTAGACCGGAGCAGAAGCTCCTCCGGACAGAGGGCGGTCTCCTCCAGCGAGGACGACCGGCCAGCGAAGGTGCTAGCCACTACGGCGGGAAGAGTGCCGGTGCATGTCCCTCCACTACCGAGTGGCAGGGACCAAGGCGTCCCCGCTGCGAGGGAGCTCCTTGCAGCGCTAGCCCGGATCATGGACACCATCAAGGGTGCCAAAAACGTGGCCGGGAAGAAGAAGACGGTGGCGGAAAACGTCGCCGTCGCCAAGACAGCGTTGGAGGAGCTCCTAGCTAGGAGCCTAGAGGAGGAGGTGAAGCTCAGGGCCCGGGTGACAAGCCTGGAAACTGAGCTCGCCAACTCCTTGGAGCAACAGCGGGTCCTCCGGGAGGAGGTGAGACAACTCACCCTGATGGTCAGGGGTTGCCCGGAGGCCCAGAAGGCCCCAAGAGCCCAGGCGGCGCCGGCGGTGGTCCAGCCAAGGGCTCTTGTGCCGCCAGGGGAGGCGCCTAAGTCGGTGGCAAAGTCGGCACCTAAGTCGGCACCTAAGCCGGCGCACAAGCAAGTGCCAGAGCTGCCGACGACATCTGCACCGAGCATGACGCAACTGCTGGCGGCGATCGAGAGGCGCCTTGGCATGCTGGAGGACCGGGCGTACCGTCCTTCACTGGCGCGGCCCGCATCCTACGTGGCTGCCGCCAGCGGAAGTCCCGGTCCCAAGACGGGGACAGCAATCCCCGCGAACCCAACGCCCGCCAAGGCTAATGGGAAGGGGAAGGGCAAAAACCGTGGCACCCCCGCACCCGCTGCAGCCGCCGCTGCTCCCGCTGCACCCGAATGTTCCTCCAGAGGGGAGGGATGGATGGTAGCGGGAGCCGCCAAGAAGGCAAAAAAAGCCGCCAAAAAGGCGGCTAAGAAGGCGGCTAAGAAATCGGCTAAGGCCGCGGCGAGCGTGGGGCGCCGAAGAGGCTCCGCGCCCCACGCTCCACTGCCGTCGTCCTGACGGTGACGACGGAGGGTGTGGAGAAGGGCGTGGGGTACGCCCAGGTCCTAAGGCAGGTAAAAGCCTCTGTGGACCTTAAGGCCCTCGAGATTGAGGGTGGACTCCGGTGCAAGACGACTCGCACCGGAGCTTGCCTCCGCGAGGTCTCCGGCGCCACCAGCGGCCCCAAGGCTGATGCCCTAGCGGCCAGGCTTAGGGAGTCGCTGGACTCGGAAGCCGTCCGCATCACCAGACCCAAAAAATGCGCAGGTTTGCGCATTTCGGGTCTGGATGATGCGGCCACGACGGAGGAAATTATCTCCGCCGTCGTGGAGGCGGGCGGCTGCCCCCGTGATCAGGTGAGAGCTGGAGAAATCCGGTTCAGCCCCACCGGTCACGGCACGGCAGTCGTCAACTGCCCCGTCGCAGCGGCGCAGAAGATTGCGGACGGACGGAGCCTCCTCGTTGGGGGCTTCCTTAAGGCACGGGTGCAACTCCTGCAGCCCCGCGAGACCAGGTGCTTTAGGTGCCTGGCTGTGGGGCATGTGGGAGTGCAGTGCACAGCGGGAGACACCGTTGGGGACCGGTGCTTCCGCTGTAGTCAGCCCGGGCACAAGGCTACCACCTGCGATGCTCCTCCGCGCTGCTTCAAATGCGTAGCGGAGGGCAAAGCGGCGGAGCACCGGGCAGACAGCCGATCCTGCGCCGCCTCGAGGCCAAAGCCCCGTTCGTCCGCAGCGGGTAGCGGGGGTGCCGCTCAAGAGCGGCCACATTCGCGGCGGGATGCGGAGATGGACGTCCATTAATGGACACGCCAATCCGCATCCTGCAGGTGAACATAAACCACTGCACCGGTGCTCAGGATCTTCTGTACCAGAGCATCGTGGAGTGGTCTATTAATGTGGTCGTGGTCGCTGAGCCGTACTGGGTCCACCCCGGAAGCCCGGTGGACCTGGACGGCGTAGCAACCGTTTTCGTGGGTTCCGCCGCAGACACCTCGCGCCTTGCAGTCATTGCAAGGGGCCGAGGCTGTGTCGCGGCGGACTATGAGGGATTAGCTGTCGTGGCCGTCTACTTCTGGCCAAGCCTTGACCAGTATGAGCTTGAGCTATGGCTCGCTGGACTGGACATCGTTCTCGCTGCGTGCCGTCCTCGCCCTGTCTTGGTCCTGGGAGACTTCAACGCCTGGTCTCTGGCTTGGGGCTCCCGGGAAACCAATGCCAAGGGGCGAGTTCTGGAGGACTGGGCCAACACCCGTGGCCTAGAGGTCCTCAACCGGGGGAGTGTCGCCACCTGGGAGCGGCGGGGGCTCAGTTCGGTCGTGGATGTTGCATTCGCGACCCCTGCTCTCGCCCGCCGCGTCCAGGGTTGACGCCTGGTGGAGGAGGAGGAGACGTCGTCTGACCATAGGTACATTCGGTTTAACATCTCCCCTCCACCTAACCTGCCGCCGCCAATCGCGAATCCCCCGGATTCACGTTGGGCGCTCAGACGCCTGAATCGGGAGGCTCTCCTGGAGGCATCCATAGTGCAGGCCTGGATTCCGTCACCGGCCAGGCCGACGCAGAGGCGGAATGTTCAGGAGAGCCATGTCGCATATTTGCGATGCGGCGATGCCTAGGGTAAAGCCCGGCCCGGCAAAGAAGCAGGTGTACTGGTGGTCAGCGGAGATCGAAACAGCTGCGAGCAGCGTGCGTGACCGCTCGCCGCCAGTACACCAGGTTTCGCCGGAGGCGTCGCCGCCCAGACGATGCGGCAGCCCGAGAGGTGGAGCTATATGAGGCGTACAAGAGGGCCAAGAGGACCAAGAGGACCCTCCAGGTAGCAATAAAGCATGCCAAACGGCGGGCCCGCGAAGAGCTGCTGGAGTCTCTGGAGCAGAACCCATGGGGGCGCCCTTACCTTGCGGTCAGGGGCAAAATCCGCCCAAGGGCACCCCTACTGACCCAGAGCCTCCAGCCAGAGCGGCTGGAGGGGATCCTGGGCTCCCTGTTCCCAGCGAGAGCGGAGGAGCATGTTCCTCCGCGTATGGCTCCGCCTCAGGCGCCTGACGCTGATAATAGTGAGAGCGATGTGCCCGAAGTCAGGGAGAGCGAACTAGGGGTAGCAGTGCTCCGGCTTAAAGCTCGGAAAAGCACTGCCCCCGGACCCGACGGCATTCCAGGCCGAGCATGGGTCCTGGTCCTTGAGGAGCTAGGGCCTCGACTGGTGGCGCTCTTTAGCGCATGCCTCGAAAGGGGCCAGTTTCCAAAGGCGTGGTTGACGGGGAAACTGGTCCTTATCCGGAAGGCGGGGCGGCCGGCGGATCAACCATCCGGTTACCGGCCGATCGTGTTGTTTGACGAGGTGTGCAAGCTCTTTGAGCGGATTATTGCAGTGCGCCTCGTCGAGCATCTCACGAACGTGGGGCCAGACCTGACGGACAACCAGTTCGGTTTCCGCCGGGGGCGCTCCACCGTGGAAGCGATCATGCGCGTTAGGCGCCTGGCGGAGGAAGTAGTCTCGCGGGGTGGGGTGGTGGTGGCGGTGTCTCTGGACATCGCCAACGCCTTCAACACCCTACCCTGGAGCTGTGTTAGGAGGCGCTCGCGTATCACGGAGTGCCTCCTTACCTCCGCCGCATTGTCGAGGCATACCTATCCGAGAGGGCCATAGTTTACCCGAGCTGGCTAGGGCCAGGGCGGCGAGAAGTGTCGTGTGGTGTTCCGCAGGGGTCGGTCCTAGGGCCACTCCTGTGGAACATCGGATACGACTGGGTGCTGCGCGGTACGTTGCTCGAGGGTGTCAGCATAGTCTGCTATGCTGACGACACCCTCGTTATGGCGCGGGAAGCAACGTACCGAAGCGCGGCACTGAAGGCCACGGCAGGGGTTGCTCAAGTCGTGGGTCGAATACGGCGGCTGGGACTCGAGGTGGCTCTCCACAAATCCGAGGCTATGTGTTTTCACGGACCTGGAGGGGGCCACCTGCGGCCGTATAACCGTATAACCGTAGGGGGCGTGAGCATCGGCATCGAGCCCACGATGAAGTACCTTGGGCTCGTACTCGATAGCCGATTGGACTTCGGACCTCATCTCCGAAGTCTGGTCCCGAAACTGAGGGGGGCTGCGGCCGCGCTATCGCGGCTGATGCCCAACGTTAAGGGACCCAACGCCCCCACTAGGAGACTGTACCTGGGGATCGTGCGAAGCATGGCCCTATACGGGGCCCCCGTATGGGCGGAGACTCTGGCGGCCCGCAACGTGGCTGTATTAAACAGCCCGTTAAAAGCGATGGCCGTCAGAGTCATCAGCGGGTATCGCACGATCTCCGTCGAGACGGCATGTCTCCTAGCCGGGACCCCTCTATGGGACCTGGAAGCGAGAGCCCTTGCGCTGCTGTACCAGTGGCGCAAGGAGGCGCTGGAGCGGGGCCATAGGCCGGAGCCCCGAGAAATCAGGGCTCAACGGTCCCAGCTCCACCGGGAACTCATGGAGACATGGAGGGTGCGACTTGAGCACCCAAGGTGGGGGGAATCCACCATTGCGGCGGTGAGACCGATCATGAAGGAGTGGTTGGAGAGGGACCATGGGAACCTCTCCTACCGGATGTGCCAGATGGTTACCGGACACGGGTGTTTCGGTAAGTATCTGTGGCGCATCCACCGGGAGACAACGCCGCAGTGCCAGCACTGCGAGGATCCTGGCGAAGACACGGCGCTCCACAGCTTGGTGGAGTGCCCTGCGTGGGCGAGTCAACGCCGGGATCTCGTTGCGGTCCTGGGCGTGGACGTTCTCTCGTTGGAGACCATGGTGAGGGCCGTGGTCTCCGACGGGAGCAAGTGGCACGCCGCCGCCTCTTCCTGCGAGCAGGTAATGCGCGCGAAAGAGACGGCGGAGAGGGAGCGGGAGAGAACCCTGCCCCCCGAGTTTCGCAGTCTGCGGCGAGGACGCCGCAGACTCATCTACGCCCGGGACTACCGACCTCCATGATCGGGGCCTGAGGACGGCAGTTGGCCGACTCGCCGTCCTTACAGAAGCAGGCCGTGGCGGAGGCGTGTCGTGTGTGCCCTACACACGCCTGCCAACTCACCGAAGCGGGATAAAACGAGACCCCACCTGGCGAGGCCGCGGTGGCGGCCAAAGTCCGCCGGCAACCCTGGAGTTATCCTTTCGAGGGCTTACCCGGGGTGCCCGGCAACGGACACTTGGGGAGGACACCGTGCGGTTTTAGTCGAGACACGACATAACCACCCCCGCTGGCCGGCGGGGGGTATCAGAAGGGATTTCCGCACGTAAAAAAAAAAAGGTACTTTTATGATAAAAGTTACCGTTGTACTGAAAATCGCGTAAAACTCATTTGTTGACCTTTGACCATAGACCATAAACTGACAGACTGACTAAAATGACAGACTACAAAACCTTCTGTCTAATCATAATTTACAGTTTCACATAACTGAGCCTACCAGAAAGAAGTCATGCATAGATCATATACTTAGTAATATACAACATGCAATAGGAAGGGTTCACGAATTAAATTTGTCTGATCATAATACGGCCCAGACGTTGACTTTTCCAGTTATGTCAAAAAACCCTTCACCCTTTCACTTTTACACTATGAGGCGAGATTATAACACTGAGAACATTAAAAATTCAAAGACTGCCTTTCTAGCCTCTCATGGTCCGATGTAGTAACCGAGTCGGACTGTAACTCCGCCTTTGAGGTATTCCAGGAAAACTTTTTATTGTTTTATGACTTATGTTTCCCCATTAACAAAGTCAAAATTAGCTCTCTAAACGCTGTCCCTAAATGGATGACGAAAGGTATTAGAAAATCCACAATTACTAAACGAAAATTAAGATATCTGTATTACAGAGGGAAAAGCGATGAAAAAAAAACACACCTGTTACAGTATTCAAATCTCCTTAAGAAATGTATCATCGATTCAAAAAGGCAAATAAACAAAAAAAAAATTCTTAATGCTAAAAATAAATGCAAAGCATCTTGGGCTGTAATTGGCAATAAAATGGACGACTTAGAGACTTCTGCAACTAACATTAAATGTATTACTTGTGAAAATCAAACCATAAGTAATGCTACTGATATTGCAAGTAAGTTTAACGATTTGTTTATCCCAACAACCAAGAAAATTGATTGTAATCCTGATTATTCATATTTAAATATTAACAGTTCTACCATCTTTCTAATGCCTTGTACCGAAATGGATGTTGTTATGGCCATTAAGTCATTAAATAACACTAATGCAGTCGGGTATGACTCTATATCTACAAAAATAATAAAATGTTGCTCCGCAGAACTAGCGCCAGTAATATGTCACTTGGTGAATCTTTCGATAAGTGAAGGCACTTTTCCAACGCAGCTAAAAATGTCCATAGTTAAACCACTGCATAAGAAGGGTAGCAAAGAAGACCTAAGCAATTATCGCCCCATTACACTTATACCAGTACTTTCCAAATTTTTTGAAAAGATAATGTACATTAGAATTAATGGCTTTTTAACAAAGCATAATATTATAGCGCCGGAACAGAATGGTTTTCAAAGAATAAATCAACTACTCTAGCTGCCTTTTCATTAATTAAAAATGTAACTAGATATATTGATGATCGTAAGAGCGTGTCCGCCATATTTTTTGGTATGTCCCGTGCGTTCGATTTTGTCAGTCATGAAATTTTGTTGCGCAAATGTGACAGTTATGGCGTACGAGGAAAAGCTAGTGGCTAGAGAGTTACCTAAGTGACCGTCAGCAATGTGTTGAAATTACTAGTCTGAATGAAGATCTGTTAATAACATCCTCTAGATCCTCATTAAAACATAATAGATTTGGAGTTCCGCAGGGTAGTGTACTCGGTCCTTTACTGTTCTTAATTTATATTAATGACATTCCTCAGGTGATTAGCCACAAATGTACTCTCTTTGCGGATGATATCTGTGTCATCGTACCAGATGAAAACACCATATCCATTAATGAGAATAAAAATACCATCTAAGAAAGATCCTTAAATGCAGCTGTTGCAAATGTAACAGACTGGCTGAACAGAAACAATTTAGAAGCTAATATTGCCTGTTGATAGAATACCAGGGTCTTGAAATACAAGTAACTGATGCAACCAAGTTCCTTGGCATTACTGTTGATGAACATTGCAACTGGAAAAGCCACATTAAAACTGTAAAAACTCGTCTTAATAGATTTGCATTTGCCCTCAGAAAACTAACCAAAGTCACAAATCAAAGAACGGCACTACTACGTCCATACTACGATACGGTCTCTTGCTGTGGGGAAACTCTGTAGATATACAGCAAGTATTTATTGTACAAAAAAATTGTATACGCGCCATTTGTGGTGCTGGACCTATGCAGTCATGTAGGCCTATGTTCAAGGAACTTGAATTGTTAACCTTAACATCCATGTATATTCTCGAGGTTGGCATATTTGTGAAAAACCATCCGGCACAATTTAAAAAATGCGTGGATAAAAAAAAATATATTTCAAGAGACCCAACAAAATTGGTTGTTCCAAACGTGAGAACTACGTTCTTTCAAAAAAACTGTGGATACATGGTTGTTAAGGTCTATAACAACGTCCCTAAAGATATAAGAGAGCTACCTTACCTAAAATTTAAGAATAGATTAAGGCAATATTTAATTGAAAAATCATTTTACTCAGTCGAGGAATATATGGGGTATTGGAATAATAATAAATGAAACAATTTCCTTTAATCAGAATCATTTATAGTGCATAATTTATTATTTATATTGACATTAATTTTAACTACTTCAAAATTATTTTTTATTTCTTTTCTTTCATATTGACATAAGATTCCACTTATTATTATTATTATTATCATTGATTAATTTACTGACATAGGTACCAATATTATTCTGAACGCTGACATTATTGTAATAATTTTCAATATTATTTTAGTTTAATAGTAATAATTATATAAATGACATCGTATCATATATAAAAGACATCGTTGTAACAGTCTATATCTTAACTGTCTACTTAATATTGTGTAAAATAATTGCATGTATTCTGTTTTATTTAATTGTTGTATTTGTATTTAATTTTACATTTGCATGCTGGTAAAACGGCGAAACGTGCTGGACAATAATTTAAATGTATCTAACATCTATGTAATTAAACATGTTTCTGCAATAAATCAATAAATAAAAAATTTAAAAAAATCCATACACTGGAACTTTTAAATATTATTTATAATTATGTTTTGAACAATTTTACTGATTTTCAGCTTGTTGGGATTTTATGCACCTTCGAATGTCTAAATTGACCGAACTATGCGCGGGGAACGTCTGCATACAAACGGGTGCGAAAGCAAGCTTGAAATGATAGGTCGTAAGCCCCAAAACAGTTTTTCTCGTGTAAAACAAAAACTATTGCTAATCATGTTAAATCCATTTATCATTTCGAAGATGGTAATGAGACATATCGGTACAGAAAATTTAGACGTTTAAATCGATGTCGTTTGTGTGTAAAACGAACTTCTCTGTTTTAGCAGAGCAGAGTTTGAGGTATTTTTTTCTGCTATAAAAGTTGACAAATCGTGTAAACCAATTACCAAAATGAAGTATTAATAATGAAAAAAAATATTTAAAAAAACAGTTCCCAAAGTTTATGATTGCTGAGAAAAAAGGGAAATCCCTTCCACCAAAAATACCATAGATCTTATATTTATGTCTTCGTCTTTTTGAAATGAAACAATTCGCATAATCTTGTCCCACTTCCTACTAATAATTATTATTATTAATGTGAAAGTTTGTGAAGATTTTGTTAGTCAATCACGCTCGAACGGCTGAATGAATCCAGCTGAATTGAATTTGAACTGAATTTGGTACAGGGATAAATTACATTCTGGAATAACACATAAGCTACCCTTAATACACTTCTACCTTACAGCCTAGTATGGTCTTAATACCATATTTGTTATCTATGTCTACATCTTTTTAAAATGAAAGCATAAACAGATTTAGAGGTTCCTTAGTCCTGGAACTTAATTTATATACGGCTTCCTGAATTTAGCTCGAATTAATACTAGGATAACAATAAATTCAGAGTAATTACTAAGGAAAGGTAACAAAAATTGCTTATGAAACCCCGCCATGTTAACAAATAATGTACGTACACATATTTAGTATTTTGACACCCGTACTTCACCTGATTACTGATAACGAAAATATCTTTAGTATCTATACTTACTGATATTAGCCACTTAATTTTTAAATTACATTGTTAGAGCAGTAAGTGCCTTTCACTTCTTGAAAAACTAATAATTTCTTCAAATGGGAGAGCTTTCATGAAAGTTTCATGACTTTCTTATTTCTTCTTGGCGCCACGCCGCGCCGGTGAGAATTTTAGTATTTGCCATAATTGTGTACACACTTTTGTTATCAATTTAATCGGCGAGTATCGAGGCAACGTTGACTACTCCTTACCATGGTTGTTTAGCTTGACTCGTATAATCAGCTTGTGGTTGTGATGGGGCCTCGATCGACGCTCTACAACGGTCGAATGCTGTTATGTTAATGCGTGTCGTTCCCAGTATCGTGGTACCGGCCGTAGGGTCGGAGTGTCGCTATCGTTCGCCGGTCCCCAGTGCTGCGCGATCAGCTCGGGCGCGTGGTACTTACATGCGCGTCTACACTAACGTTTTTTTTTGTTTTAATTGCGCTAATTGAACAAACATGCCAGTTTATTTGCAGTGACGTTGTGTGAAACTGATTTATGAAAATATTACACTGGTGGAAAGCTGCCATAGCTCGATTTGGTTGTATACGGGTGATTAAATGATATACTGCTTATGTATGTCAATAATGGATCGGATACTGCATACTTACCAATTCTTATATTTTGAACGTTATCGAATGGTGTATGAAGGATTTGGAAGGTTTTTATAAAAAAAAATTGTGAAAGTGCTTTCGTCTCATCTGTATGTATGTATGTAATGTATTGTTATTAATTAGGACTATAAACTTTTCAATTGCTTTCTACCGTTAAACTTATACTAGAATGCTTACATTAAAAAGTCTGAAGCTTGGCAAAACACCAGAGGTTCATAATGTTTCATTTTAAAAGTTGATGTCAGTTCGTTACACATGAATTTATTTAGTAGGAAGGTTTGAACTATAATTTATAATTTGTATGTTGCTGGTTATACGTCGCATATACATAATGAGTCATATTCATATAGGTAATTATTGTAACTTATACACGACGACTGCTACATTAAATTACATATACATAATATTTCTATATTAAATGATGACATTTTCTTTTTGGAATATCAAAAAGTTAGGAAAATGAATTCTCTCATAGTAAAGTAGGTTAGATACCTTTTTTTTTCGTGCGAATATCCCCTCGGAAGCCCCCCCGCCGGCCAGCGGCGGCGGTTATGTCAGGCTTGAACCGACTAAAACCGCACGCCGTCTCAGGTCTTCAGACGCCGAGGTGTAAGGTGCCCATAAAGCATATCCCTCGCACCCTGACTGACCCTGGGCCAGCTCCGGTTTCGAGATGGCCCCCTCGGGTTTGGGAACCACGGTGTCTACGTCTTGTCCCGGTTCGGGGGAGGAGCGCTAGTCGCCCCACCGCCGTCCCGGCCTGCTTCTGCTGGGGTGACAGGCGGCGTCACCTGCCACCCCCATAGATGAATCAAAATCGAGTGATATTATTATATAGTGTGTACTTATAGGTAGGTACGTATCTACCAACGTTTACATAGATATTAAAGCAATATCATCGGTTATATTAAAATATCATATCTTTATAATATACTTATAAGGTACAATCAGTTCATAAGTAGACTGCGATAACGTGTTTAGTTGCCTCATACGCATATACAAATATTTGTACATAAAGTTATATTAAAAGTATTATAACTCGCCTGTACCTACATATTTCATACTTTCTGTTGCCCGCGGCTTCGCCCGCGTTGAATTCTATCCCGTTGCCGCAACCCATAGCAGATAGCAGATAGTAACAGATAGTAACAGCATTGTTATTATAGTGAATTCATAATAATAGCTAACTAAATTTGCCATGTGAACGAAGTAGATTATAGTATGTTAAAACAGATTGATTTAAATAACAAC
The DNA here is from genome assembly GCA_946251805.1 of Cybosia mesomella. Lineage (NCBI taxonomy): Eukaryota > Metazoa > Arthropoda > Insecta > Lepidoptera > Erebidae > Cybosia > Cybosia mesomella. Next base: position 16,483,406 of record OX276390.1, on the reverse strand, counting down.
TGCTGAAAAATAATGTAATTCTCCGTCCTCCATGAGCGCAGGCCTGGGGTGGCAGGTAAGGCCGCCTGTCACCCCAGCAGAAGCAGGCCGAGACGGTGGGGCGACTAGCGCCCCTCCCCCAAACCGGGGCAAGACGGGGACACCGTGGTTCCCAAACCCGAGGGGGCCATCTCGAAACCGGAGATGGCCCAGGGTCAGTTGGGGTGCGAGGGATATGCTCTATGGGCAACCTTACACCCTGGCGTCTGCAGACCTGAGACGGCGTGCGGTTTTAGTCGGTTCAAGCCCGACATAACCGCCCCCGCTGGCCGGCGGGGGGGTTTCCGAGGGGATTTCCGCACGAAAAAAAAAAAAAAAGGTACAGCAAAATTTATAATTAAAGTTGTTATAATTTATATGTCCGAGCGAGTAGTATACCTAGTGCTAAACATTATGTTCCACTGCATGATTTGGTATGGCAATGTCAAATATCTCTGTCAAATCAAACTATAAAGCAAGAAATGTATGTGGAGCTTTTAGCATAATTTTCTAGTTCTACTTGAAGATTCAAGCATATATCTATACTATTATAAAATTCTAAATTAGCTGTGTCTGTGCATTGAAGATATTTAAAAAAATACTTGTGTTTTGTTAAATGAATGAGTCTGACCACTTTTTTTTTTGGAATTCTTTGTTTATTTATTCGCAATGGACGCGAAAACAATATAACGGATTTTTATGGGGCTTTTTCTATTAGAAAGGTCTTGGTCATACTTAAAATCTGCCTTATGTTTGATTGCAATGGGTTAAGTTGAACTGGATATATGGGCTAACAAGTTGAATTCCTCAGACGAGCTCAGCCGAATACAAGGGATTTTCGATGTTGCGACTTTTTTTTTTGGGATTTTTTGGGATTTTTTCTTTATCTTGCAATGGTTCACCCCAGCACGAATCTATTACCGAAAACAGCAACTCGATAGCTCATCTCCTTCATACCCAAAACCGTGACAGAAAATTGGCAACGACGACGTCGACGACAACTCGATAGCAATAGGGCTTTTCTAAAGAAAATCCCTAAAAACGATAACCGACGACCGCGCGAGCGGAGCCGCGGGCATCAGCTAGTTATATAAAAAGCGGCCAAGTGCGAGTCGGACTCCCCCATCAAGGGTTCCGTAGCAGCAAGTAACATAATAATGTTGTTTTTTAGTTTTTGTATTTGAGTTGATTGAATGAAAGGTAAATTGCGGTTTACGAATTATGACGTATTAAAAAGAAACTACTTACTAGATCTCGTTCAAACCAAATATTGGTGGAAGTTTACATGATAATGAACATCATATATATTTTTTAGTTTTATAATTCTCTTATTTTAGAAGTTACAGGGGGGGACACACACATTTTACCACTTTAGAAGTGTCTCTCGCGCAAACTATTCAGTTTAGAAAAAAATGATATTAGAAACCTCAATATCATTTTTGAAGTCCTATCCATAGATAGACACGTACCTATGGGTTTGATGAAAAAAAATATTTAGAGTTTCAGTTCTAAGTATTGTCCCAAAATTTATTGGTTTTTTTCTATGTTTGTGTGAAAATCTTAATGCGGTTCACAGAATACATCTACTTACCAAGTTTCAACAGCATAGTTCTTATAGTTTCGGAAAAAAGTGACTGTGACATACGGACGGACAGACAGACAGACATGACGAATCTATAAGGGTTCCGTTTTTTGCCATTTGGCAACGAAACCCTAAAAATATAACTAGCTGATGCCCGCTATTTATATAATATATAGCTACATAGAAGGATTGAGAATATAATGAGATTTAAGGCATAATAGACATAGACAAATAGTTGAAATCTTCAATTGTGTATGTTAATCTGTAATCAATACGGCTATATCATCATTACTATTTGTTTTATAACATCGACCTATTCTTTGTTCTATAAATGTGCCTGTACATTTATTTTAACTTAAGTATACATAACTTACATTTATTTTTGTTTTCATTAAAAGTATTATCCTGTTCTAATAATCTTGTAATTGACACCAACACCTTTTCTCTTATTTTATTTACCGCTATTAATTAAAATGGTTAGATACATATTTATGCATATCTAAACCTAGTATAAATAATAAAATAATACCCTTTGTCTCCTGCTATGATAAAAAAAAAATTATGTATCAAGGTAGTTCAGTCCAATTGCCCCAGTATTGCACTCTTAAATATTTTATTTCCCCATTGCCCATGCTATTCTGGTAGACCTATAGTCATGATTCCAATAAAAACGTTATTTTAAATCATAAAAGAAAATTCTAAGCAATTTATTTTTTTAATATATAGGATATCCATATAATACTTACTGATGTTATTTTATGACCCACAAAACTTGACTCTTAAGGGTCGTAGCGTGTACGGGAGTGACTGCCGTTTGAACCGAGAACCCCGAGGAGAAAGCCGGCGTCAGTGCCTCATTCATCAATCAGCAGGTACACCCGGGCTTTCAGATAAGGTTGGCTTGGCCCCGATTATCTTTATGGGGTCCCATACACTAGGGTGTAAAACACTAACAAATAAATAAAATTTGAAAATAATTGATCTGGTTGAAGGTAAATTTGTTCCCACATATTAAACTAACTTTGGTATCTGTACCTATCTGTGGTTATACGACTAACAGAACTCAGACTCACAGAATCCAAGTTGTACAGAATTTAATTTGTAACAAAACTGCTTATGCAAATTTTGTGTGCGCCTAATAGTTAGCGCAATATAGCGCAGAAAACATTCGCACCCCTTTTCTGAGATGGCGGCCGCGGGATAAGGGTTGCGACTCCACAAACTTGGATTTAACTTAACACTACTTAATTCTCTCTTGACAACCGAAAACAAAATTGCGTTCTCTGACTTTGCATCTCTTAAATGTATCTTTTCAATGGACTAAATCTACCTATTTTATGTCGAAGAACATCAATAACGTTAAACTTCAAAATCGTGAATCACCATCATATTTAAACTAGATACCCATTGAACTCCCTAAACAAATCCTTATGACATAACTAAAAACATGTTAGGATCGAGACTGCAGCTATAACAAACTTAACGCGGACGAAGTAGCGGGCCACAGCTAGTATGAATAGATATATAGATAGTCGAATGTTATTCATGACATTACCTTTTTTTTTTGTTTTTTTTTTCGTGCGGACATCCCCTCGGATACCCCTCCGCTGGCCAGCGGGGGTGGTTATGTCGGACTTGAACCGACTAAAACCGCACGCCGTCTCTGGTCTACAGACGCCGGGGTGTAAGGTTGCCCATAGAGCATATCCCTTGCACCCCGACTGACCTCATAAAAATATACTTTATTTTTATGTATAAACATAACATAACTTCACGCCTGTATCCCCGAAGGAGTAGGCAGAGGTGTACTACACACCCACGATTCGCCAGTTATGTTAAGGTCCCAATGTAATAGGGGGCGAGCCTATGGCCATCTACCGGGCACATTATTAAGCGAGCGATAATTAACATTTATTAATGCATACATAACTACGAAAAGTCACAGGTGTGTGCCCGGGGCGACTGGGGATCGAACTCGAGACCTCGTCTCAGCAGTCCGTTACGTACGCCACTGGGCTATCGCCGCTCTGTATATATATATATATTTTTTTTGTATATATTGATTTTTGTAAGTGAATTCGTCTATGTGGACAGTCAAGTAATGCTCAAGTAGGAGGCGGCGGAGCGGAACCCAGAGAGACTAATGTCTCGCCCGATCCGCAGAGCCCGCAAGGCGCATAGGCGACCCCAGCCGTCGGAGGTCGCTCAAGGACCTCCGTCCTTCATGAGCGCAGGCCTGAAGGTGAGAGGTGGAGCTGCCTTTCACCATAACATCCTAGCCGCGAAAATTCGTTTTTTACCCTCTTAGTGGTGAAATTACTTCTTTAATGGTTTCTTAGAATGTAAAAGGCAAACTTTACTGCCAAAATTTCAAGCAGCAGTTAACGTTGATGAAACCCGAGGCTTCAATTAGTCAGCGAGAACAAGTAATTATATAGACGTAGATATACCTACTTAGCTATTATTAATATTGGTCACAGATGAATTGCTTACCGCATTATACGATTTTAGAATACGTAATTGTGAAATGTTAATACCAACTTAGATAAGATAATTTGTATGATAATATAAATGATCCCAACAGCATATATGTAAATATGAATTTGTGAACATATTTGGATGTTTGATACTTAATCACGCTCAAACGGCAGGACAAATCTGGCTGAAATTTCGTACAGGGGTAGATTATAGTCTAGAATAACACATAGGCTTTTTATCCCTAGAATAGGTTCCCGTGTATAACGGGAATGGGATCAAAATTAAACGCGGGCGGAGCCGCAGGCAACAGCTAGTTATCAATCATTTTCAGTTTTCAGACTTTTTCCTTTGTATATGCCTCATATTCTACCTTGATGCCAAATATCAAACTTCTAGGTTATCTGGAAGAGGGGTGTGTGTTGGGTAACCTCCTCGAGTGTCGCTCCGATTCCGATCCCGCTGCAGTCCGGGGGGAACGGAATCGGAGCGGCCGGTACACCCTGGGCGGCGGTCAATGGCTTCCCCTTCACCCCTTCATAGGGTTGGCATTGATCGTCGGCCAATACCCAACGTGGCGGGAACACATCGCTCTCCGTACTCCTCTGCTTTCAGAGGAGACAGGATGAGCGATGCTGTTAGTGATGAGATGGCCCAGGGTCAGTCGGGGTGCGAGGGATATGCTCTATGGGTAACCTTACACCCCGGCGTCTGAAGACCCGAGACGGCGTGCGGTTTTAGTCGGTGCAAGCCCGACATAACCACCCCCGCTGGCCGGCGGGGGGGTATCCGAAGGGATTTCCGCACGATAAAAAAAAAAAAAAAATAGGTTATCTGGAAGAGGGTTAGGTTTTCGATCTATAAGTCAGGATCAGTCATAAAAATGTCGGTTTTGAAACGTAAATATATCAATAATTATTTGAGCAACATTCATGAAATTTTGTATTGTAGATAAGCTAAGGGGCTTTGATAAATGTGCCAAATTCCATATATGTAGGTATTATAATATATGTAGGTGGATGAACCGATTTTGATGCGGAATTTCGAAAAAAAAGGTTCGAGATAGTTCTTAGCTATAAAAAAATGTGCCAGAGGTTTTTAATTTTTAAATTGATTATTAATATGAGATGACGAATGTACTCGTACGCACCTTCATACGAGGGTATCGTAAATTGTCATTATGTTTTGTACCTTTTTTTTTTTTTTTTTTTTATCGTGCGGAAATCCCTTCGGATACACCCCCCCGCCAGCCAGCGGGGGCGGTTATGTCGGGCTTGCACCGACTAAAACCGCACGCCGTCTCGGGTCTTCAGACGCCGGGGTGTAAGGTTACCCATAGAGCATATCCCTCGCACCCCGGCTGACCCTGGGCCATCTCACCACTAACAGCATCGCTCATCCTGTCTCCTCTGAAAGCAGAGGAGTACGGAGAGCGATGTGTTCCCGCCACGTTGGGTATTGGCCGACGATCAATGCCAACCCTATGAAGGGGTGAAGGGGAAGCCATTGACCGCCGCCCAGGGTGTACCGGCCGCTCCGATTCCGTTCCCCCCGGACTGCAGCGGGATCGGAATCGGAGCGACACTCGAGGAGGTTACCCAACACACACCCCCATTATGTTTTGTACTTATGAGTTTTTTACTTCGGGCCACCAATCAGGTGGACACCGAAGTCTTAAAATCACGCAAAAAAAATCAAAATCTTACACCCACTTTTTATCACTTTTCTCGACGTTTCACATGATTCTAAGTCAAATTAAGCAAAAAAAAATTTTGTGTCGGTCTGTCTGTTGGTCTGGATGTCTGTTTACGCAATAACTCAAGAACCACTTATCCGATTTAAAAAAATCTTTCTTTAAAAATCTTGTTTGGTTAATGGGAAGAACTGATTAGATTTTGGGGTTTGTACGTTCTAGGTTTCGGGTACCTAACATACAAATTGTCCCTAATAAATCTTTTTTTTGTGTTTTTATTGAATATCGCTAGTACCTACATTTTGCTGGGCGTCTGCCGCAAACTGATACACGTCCTGGCTCTATCACGTTCCGCTCGGGACTGATTTACTCTCTGTACGCTTCATATAGGTTTAAAACGTAGGTATTTTGAATTTTCATAGTATAATTCTGAATATATGTAAATTTTGATAACGGTTTTCATTCTCCCTTCTACGGCCTTCATTTTGGTATAATTTTTATTTTCCTAACTCAAACACTACTCAAATAAAACTGTAAACCGTTTTGGATTAACCAATTTTTGCGATGAAATTCTACCGAAGAAAGTAAAAGTCACTCGTATGGAATGACCAAAAGATTAGTTCGAATAGCGTAGAATAATAGGTATATATGATTTTTCAGAATCGTCGGACGTCTCCAACACATGAAAAAAAACTGTTAGTTAGCAAAAGGTCAAGGTATTTTTCCTTCTGTAGTCTCTATTTTCTAATATCCATACTTATACCATTATTATACTAAAAGGAAATGGGGCTGGCGGGTGAGGCCGCCTGTCACCCCAGCAGAAGCAAGCCGGGACGGTGGAGCGACTAGCGCCCCTCCCCCAAACCGGGGCAAGACGGGGACACCGTGGTTCCTAAATCTCGAAACCGGAGATGGCCCAGGGTCAGTCGGGGTGCGAGGGATATGCTCTATGGGCAACCTTACACCCCGGCGTCTGTAGACCCGAGAGGGCGTGCGGTTTTAGTCGGTTCAAGCCCGACATAACCGCCCCCGCTGGCCGGCAGGAGGGTATCCGAAGGGATTTCCGCACGAAAAAAAAAAGAAAAAAAAGGGCCTTTTACACGTGACCGAATTTTATTTTATATCTATATCATCCATTACCTATAGTGTGAGGATTTTTATAGTAGACATGGAACCATGCATGAGTTCTACTAAACTTCGTGAAGATATGCCGTGTAATACTAATAATGTTAAGATCAATAAAATTTTGATCTCATTTACTCTAGCTTAAGCTTAAGCTAGAGTATGAATAGGCAGAATTTCAGCTGAATCTGTTTAATGAATATCACGCGATGCTCGAACATTGATTCTGACGGACTCTGTCTGTTTAGACACATAGAGTCACAGACAAACACACACAAGATCTATAAACACATTTTTAGCATCGGTATTGCTCATTCCATCGCGGATTTAATTGTATGAATAGGTAAATGGTTGCCTGTAAGAGATTGCCCTGTGCGGTAAGGCCGCCAATTGTATAGCCGCATAACTTTACCCAGTTTTTCTATAATTTTGTTCTTGTGTACATACAATAAAGAGATAAATTATTATTATCTCATTCAACTACAGCACGCCTCCCCCAAAGTTCGGAAGAGGCGGCGAGATAGCCCCGGCGAGGTGGGCAACAGTCGACCGGGGTGTTAGGGCGATGGGCAGAGGAACCGCCTTACTATTCGGGCATTGTCGAGCAATACCGCTTTCTGCATGTTGGCCGCCACCGACTTCCCACTGATCCCGAGCCTCTCAAGGTGGACAGAGAGGCTCCTTGGGATCAAGCCATTGGCTTGACATCATGTCGGTAATCTCGGGTGCCAGGTCCGAATATATGGTATTTTTGTCTGCTTCGGCGCGAAGAAGTATTATTATTATTAAATTATAGAATTATTAATGAAAAAAGTGATCACAATTTTTAATGACTAAACTTCTAGTTTATATTAGCTACCCATTCCACTATGATTTTTTTAAATTCATTTACCATGACTGAAATTCGAGGTTTTCATGTTTTGATGTCTTGTCTCTTGGGACTCCACTAATATGCTCTACAAGAATCGCCCTTTGTTTACACACAAATTGCCTACGCGGTTCTTGCCACTAACTAAAAAATAAATCAAGGCACATTATTATGTTGTACGACTTGTATGACTAATAGAAATACTTCATATATGGCTCCTTACAAAATCCGGAATACTTGCCATTCTATTTTAAGAAAGGTAGGTATATAAAGTATGAGATAGCCGCTCCATGTGCCATGTTGAGGTTGGACACCTAAATATCATACGGTGGGCTAATGCTAATTAGCATACCATTAATTTCAAGTTTGTACAATACAGCGACGTCATATTATTAACTGCATTTTTTGCTATTAATTATCAAAGTATGATATTATGTTCTTTTCTAGATAATAATTAAAATGATTTCGTCACATTGCACATCGATATGAGAAGAGACGCTTATAGTATTTCATTCAAAGACTTGCTGCAAATCTTTCCGAGTTTGTTTGTTTGCTTCAAAACTAAAATACGATTTACCAATTCATTATGTAGCGCGTGAATTACGATCAATTGCCCTTTGATGCTTTTATTAGCTATCATTACATCACAAAGAGGGCGAGGATGTCCTGAACCCGTTTTCTAGACGAGAACACAATCAATTTATGACCTCGGACCTCTATTGTTGGCGATCAATGGACAATATTAAGCCTCTTCGTAACAACTCGACACAATCGTTCTCAAATTAGCAACCACATCCGTGTGCACATCACGATATGCCGTTAAACGGTTAACGGTTTTAAATAACTATATAACATTGTTAACAGCTAACTTCACAAAAGTTATAAACTTTTATCAGGTTAACTACAGCTTTCGTTCGTCCACTCTTTACTCACTGCGGTTACTTCAGTACACTGACAGGAACCGTACCATTTCAAGACCATTGTAGGAAAGCCTTGCCAACTCGAGGCTATAGTCAAGATCGTTAAACTGTTTTAAAACCCGCAACAAATCAAATCACAAATGAATAGGATAAGTTGAAATAATTAATTCTATACAGTTTTGAAGCAATTAGCATGCTAACTTTTTCTATAGATGTAGTTCGGTACAGTTGGTCATAGTATTTCCCCAGTAAGGAACTGCTCGCGGGTTCAAGTCCAGTCCTGGATGTTCACTTTACCGAACTAAATCAATTGAAATAATTATAATATAATAAATTCAGTACATACTATCTTCTTCTTCATCTACGACCGTGTGAACTTATCAAACATTATAAGTTGGAGCATATTACTTAGTAATGATATAAATAAAGTTCGTAAACAACGCGTAACTATTCTTTTACGAGTATCTTTTCGTCGGTGTTAAATAGCTCGCATGTCGGCGCATCCCGCTGGTCTATTAACATCGCGTCATGAATTCAACAGCTTGCATACGCACTACAAACAAAACACACCACCCACGTACGGCATGCGGGCAGCCGAGTCGCATCCGTCCCGCCGAGATTGATAAACCAATTTGACATCATTGCCGTGGGAAATGTGGGGATACATAGTACTTTACGTTTCAACAGCTCGGTACAATCATTTAATTTGACAGTGTATTATTGTCAAGCTCCGATAAACGGTCGTAGGCCTTAAAATGTTCTCAATATCAAGATAGCGTAAATATTTACTGAAGAATTGGCATTGCCATCCAACGTGGCAATGCCGCCAGCCTTTTAGATACGTTACCAGTCGACATCGATGGGAAGGAATTTTTCGACACATAAACTGTTTACTTTGTACATTTTTCGTCCCCTTTTTTTGCCGACTTCCAAAAAGGAGGAAGGATCTGATGATGATGATGATGATTTGTCGAAGACGCCGGAGAACCGATTCGGAAAAATCTTTTTTGTTTTAAAGGGTATACTTCCGAGGTGGTCCCATTTAAATTTCATGAAGATCTGATGATAAGTTTTGGAGACAGACAACGGAACTCTTCAATAAATGCCAGCAAATCAATCGTGATTGCTGCTATCGCATACCTAAGCCTTGTTTATGCTATAATATAACAAAACATCACGCATATATTCCCCAAATGGGTTTTGCAGTTCAGCATACCTGTTCGGTATATATGTCCGTTGTTTATAAACCGATTTAAAAAATTCTTTTAACATCGGATTCGGTTTAGCTCTCGGGTGCGGGTGGCGACATATAAATTAAGTCGTTCACTAAAAAGGGAGAAAGAAGTAAAATTTTAATAAAAAAAACCGACATTAAAATTTATTTTTATTTTTTTCAGAGCTTTTCAGAACATTTTAGTTTATATAATTTTGTTTTAAGTAATGTTTTTTCTCTGTTTCACTGTAAGCAAAATTTAAAAGACATTATTTATATTCAAAACTAGCTACCCCGGCAGACTTCGTACTGCCTCAATCGATAAAAACTTCCACATTTATTCACCTTTTAAACCTTTTCTGAACCTCCACAAATAATTCAAGACCAAAATTAGCCAAATCGGTCCCAGCCGTTCTCGAGTTTTAGCGAGACTAACGAACAGCAATTCATTTTAATATATAAAGATTCAAAATTAGCTCCGGCCGCGCGGAGGTCGGTTATCGTTTTTGGTAATTTCTCCGGTTCTATTTAACCAATTGCAATTAAACATACGGCGGGTTTTTAATCTGATCAAGACCTTTCTAATAGAAAAAACGGCATCAAGATCTGTCCAGTAGTTTTTGCGTCCATCGCGAACAAGCAGACAAGAATTCCATATAAACATATTTTGGTGTTCAAAATCGTTCATTTAACATTTTAACATAACCCAAGTTTTTTTTGAAATATCTCCAATTTTCAGACACAACTAATTTACAATGTTACAATGGTATACAGATTTACATACATGCGCATTTATTTTATACACTTATACACATTACATACACATTTATAGCTATTTAATGATTTTTTTAAGCAATTACTAAGCTAACTTTTCCTATAGATTAGGTCGAAAAAAGAGAACATCTAGGACGGGACTTGAATAATATATCGGAATCCGTTCAGTAGTTTTTGCGTCCATCGCGAACAATGAGACAAATACTGCCTATTTGTCTCTGGATTCCAAAAAATATTTTTGTGTTCAGTATCGTTCAGTTAACATAACCTCAGTTTTTTTTTTAAACATTTCCAATATACAGACACAACTAGTTTATTTTATAACAGCATAAATAGATAGATGTCTATGAGGGCCTCCGACAAGTTTTTCGGGACCCATGCCAATCTTACCTGCAAACCGGTGCACCTGCTGACTGACGGACGAGGTTGTGGCGCAGGTTTTCCTCTCGGGGTTGGGGGGTCTTACGGCAGTCGCTTCCATACAAGCCGGAATAAACCAAACAATGGAGTAATAGGAGAGACAGCGTCATCTTTACTCGGGGCCATACAGGCAGATGTGACGAGACACCGTGTGGTTTTAGTCGATTCGAGTCAGACATACCTACCCACTTCATCGTTAGCTCTGATGAGGCAATGCCTAAATGGATTCTGCACGTACAAAAAAAATGAGGAGGCGGTGGGGAAGGACTTGCGCAGCAGATCAATCGATATCGTTGAAATCTTTAGAAGTGAAAGTTTTTAAATTATTTTCAACGCAAGTTTACGTAAATTAATAGTAATGCATGAGAGGAGCCTCCCCGAGCGACGTCAATAAAGTGAATGCGATTCCCAACGTCCGGCGCACCCACCTAGCACTCGATATCGCAGAGTCTAGGTGACTAATCCTCTCACCACGATGGCAATAAACAGTCCTACAAAGGAAAAAAATTGCCGTCGACACGATGAAGAAGAAGAAGAAGAATAGTAATGAAGAATTAATGTTAATTGCCACCAAATTAGCTAATAAGTATCTGTCGTAGGCGATACTGGCCTTGGTCTCTGTGCAGAGCAATTAAGTTGATTTTACAGATAATCTATCATAGTTAGATTTTGTCTAAACGTAGACGGAATACTTTGAATCGGTGTTATATGGTTTTTATATTAAAAAATCTATTTGATTATTCAGCGACAGGTTAAAGGTAGGTTATGTTTGAATTTTGCAGCTCATAGCGTCTCAAGTCTATTAACCCATAGTAGACATCACTAATCTTAGGACATAATAATTAACACAAATGATATTTTAGTTAATTAATTTTCTTAGTGTAGGAATACCACTCTCTACGGTCCTTTATTTCAAATTATGTAACGGAGTTGAAACTGAAATACATACTTTTGTGTTCAACTTTCGGTGACAACAATTATAACAACTAAAACAACAAGGTATTTGGATACCCATTTGTGTAATCGCTTCGAAGGACGTCATTTATCAGTGATAAAAATATATATCAAGCAGTGCAATACCCGCGTATCATTGAAAAACTATGTAAGTACCTACCTATGTGATGATTGATTTTCAATAAGTATGAACGAGTAGTGGAGGGGGAGAGTGCGGGCGCGCAGGCGGCGGCTGGTGGGAGGTAGTCAACGGTGATGTAAGATCGGCTGGCTCTGGCGGTGATGTCAGCGCGCCCACGTCTCGCCCCGCTCACCTCCCCGCCGCCACTCAGACCTGCGCCGCTACGGCAAAGCCTTCCGCAAATTCGCGTTCCTTTCATAACCATAAAAAAATGTCCTTACTGTAGAAAATGCGAAAAATATTCATGCACATGATTTTATTGCTTGTACGATCCCGATTGAAAACGTGATGAAACCGTTTGGCATTTAAAGAGTTGGCAGTGAACCTGCTAAGGTTTATATTTTGTACGAAATCGTTAACGCAATGCAGCAGAGTATACATCACGCCAAGTAGACCGCAACGCGACTAATTTTGCAAGCAAATTAATTCGCTGCACTATTTGCTAGTTGTGGGTGGTAAGGTAGATGTCAGATTTAGTCATCGAGTTATAGCTAATAGCTTTACCTTTTAGATATATAGATTAAGGTCAACATTTACAAGATAATGAACAGAGATTACTTATTCCTCGAGCAGCTTGCAAAAAAGGATCATATTATTTTAAATTAGAGCTTGATATGAATGACTGGCCAAGAATGGCTTTATCGATTATTTATCTTTTTTATATATTACTAGCGGACGCCAGCGGCGACGTCCGCGTGATATTATGCATGTATTATACAAATAAACCTTCCCCTTGAAACACTCTATCTATTAAAAAAAATCCGATGCGTAGTTTTAAAGATCTAAGCTTACATAGTGACAGACATACGGGAAAAGCAACTTTGTTTTATGTATAGTACTTGTTATATGCAGTGATATTAGCTGACCCGGCAAACTTCGTCCTGGCTTAGAATCAAGTTATGTTGGTTACCTTATCAGCTGAATTTAGACCTGGGTCAGCCGGGGTGCTCGCGAATTGCCTTATTAGGCCACCTTACGCTCCGGCGCATTAGAGACCCGAGACGGCAAGCGGTTTATGTCGCTCCACTAGTGTTCGAGGAAGATCTTATGCTACAATGCAGCAATGATAGCGTTCATTATAATAGGTTTTGCCTTAAGAATCTACCAATTCACATAAAATTCATAATGATACACAGTGAAGTTACAAAATGCGAATAGAGACAAATGTGTGTTCTTGATATACGTATTTTTATCTATTGAGAGAAAACAGTAATAATTTTGTACTTTTTATCATCCGTATACAGCTAAATAATTAAGTAACACGGCATTTTTCAGCTTATACTCATTTCTTTGAATGATAATGGGCTAAAAGTCTGTAAAAGTGATTAGTGATTAGGTGTTTGTCAGATAAGCACATAGCATGAATTCAAAAAGGTGATGTTTTCTGAGAGTGATGAAGTGGGTCACAGACATTATGGATTCCAACATACATTCAGTGCAGTGAGAAGAGTATGAGAGAAGAGATGAAGATGGAGGGTGGTGTACTGAGTGTTTCAAGCGGGAACAATAGCTTTCGATCACATCTAAAGAATGCAGCTAGTGCGCTATGTGCCAGGACACTACCCAAGCAAAGACGTGGCGAGTCGGTTGTCGGCAGTAGTGTCCGACATCACACATACCCGCGAGCAACGCCGACAAAACGGGCCGCCATCTCCTGTCGGATGGAGCCACTTATATGTACTCCAGCGAAACATCCAACAACTTTCGACCCGCCTCAGGCCATTAAATGTGATGTCATCGAAGATGAAACAAGCAGACCTAATGGTTTCATTAAGTGGAAAGGAACCATCGCCAGGTATGTTTCATATAGAAATACATAATTATGTACGATTTACTTATTTATTAATATTAAAAAGTAAATCGTACATAATTTTGTATTCGTATTTGGAGATTTTTTCTCCTGTTAGCGGCTTATTTTGTATATGGCTTAAATGCGCCTAGGTAGTAGGGATGATAGACAACCTTAATCCCTAATAGATGCCTACAAGTTTTGAATTGACACACTAATTTATATTAAATCTGTTTTTGCTAATATATGTATACTAGCTGATGCCCGCGGCTCCGCTCGCTTTTTGTGTCATATCTCGCGGTTCTACTTGACCAATTGCCATCAAACGCAAAGCAGATTTTAGGTCTGACCAAGACCTTTCTTATAAAATAAAAACACATCAAAATCCTTTCAGTACTTTTTGCGTCCATCACGAACAAACAGACAAGAATTCCAAATAAAAATACTTTTGTGTTCAGAATCGATCATTTAACATAACCCAATCCAATTTAAATATCTCCAATGTACAAATACAACTAATTTATGTTGTATAGATAGATCAAAATGTTGGAAGGTGTCCTCCAATATGTTGGTCTAAAATCGGGTATAATATCTTATAATTTACCTAGATTTAGTAATGAGCTACAAACGCGCTTCTTGCGGTTAGGTCAACAACATTAACATGACGTCATGGTCACTTGCTCACCCAGATCGCGGGGTAGAGTTGATTTAGGTAAAATGAAATTTGTTGGTAGATTTAGGGTTTTCGAGGGCGATAAATCGATCTAGCTACGTTTCATTTTTAGAAAACTTCGGATAAAAAACCCAGATATTTTATTTTCATGACACAGCTGTCATCACACAAAAGTTTGGTTCTAAAGTGCTATGTGCCCATGTAGGTACGTACCTGTTTATCAGTGAATATTGAAACTGAATATAATTATTTCTACTCTGGAGCATATTCTTTTTTGTTTTTGCATCACTGATTTATTTAACGACTCAAATAACTTACCTGTTATCAATTGGGCCTTTTTTTACGTGCGGAAATCCCTTCGGATACTAACTTAATTTTAATACTATTACCAAATTATGATGACCTTTAAAATTACTGCAATAAACAACATTTGTTTAATACTATTACAAAATTATGATGACCTTTAAAATTACTGCAATAAATAACATTTGTACATAATTATGTAGGTATTAAATATCAAACTTTTGGTACGTAGCAAAATGGTAATATACTGTTACAACGATCGTCGATATCTCGGAAACTACTGATCGAATCTTCTAGAAATTAAAACGCATTGTTAATGTCGAAGTACTCTATCGATCCGATTAGAAAAATCCAGAAAAGTCAATACAAAATCACACGCCCTTTTGTCTACCTATACCAACTTTACCTACAAATCGCGATAAAAAGGGCATTCACCTCTATCGTCGGCACGACTGTGTAGGTACTTATTTTCTCGAACGCCCCAGTAAATACCTACTATTCTCGAACGCCCTAGTACCTTCCGGAATATTCTACCCCGCTTATTAAGAGCTATAAAAGGACGCCCGGCTATCGACACGAGGCAGTTAATTTTCGAAAGTGAAAGCGAACACATCTTACCGAAGTGAATCAAGAGAGTTATACCTGCGACTTAAGGAACTACTGTGGAATACTGTGAACTGCTGAGCGACTGGAACTGTTGAAGAGTACTGTGTGTGCTAGTTATTTAGTTGTCTAGTTTGTGGTGAGCGAATAAACCTCTTTGTTGTGTAAACGGCATTTAATTTGTACCCCGCGCACGTAACAACTGGTGTCAGAAGTGCGATGCCGTTATTACCACGTGAAGACGAAGGGCGTACTCCACGGACCAGACGTCAAGTAGAAATGGATGCTGCACGTCAACGGAGCCTTAAAGAGGAAGGGCGTCAGGCCGATCCTGCTATCTCATCGGTAACTACGGGAGCACCAGATGGAACCTCGTCAGATACCAACATGATGACGCTGTTGGCTTCTATGCAGCAGATGATGCAGGCCTCTATGCAAGAAATGCAGGCCAATCAAGAGGCTAGTCGACAGACGATGCAGGCCGCCATGCAAGAGATGATACAGGTCAACCAAGAGGCTAGTCGGCAGATGTTACAGGCCTCCATGCAAGAGATGCAGGTCAACCAAGAGGCTAGTCGAAAGACGATGCAGGCCTCCATACAAGAGATGCAGGCCAAACAAGAGGCTAGTCAACAGATGATGCAGGCCAACCAGGAAGCTGTCATGGGTAAAATCGATGCAGGCATCCATGCACTGGGAGATAAAGTGAAGAACCTTGAAGACAGCCTGCAAATGCTGAGTAAGGAAGTGGCTTTGAAGACAGGAACCATCGACGACCGCTTTCAAGAGCTTGAAAAAGAGATCGTCAGGCTAAAAACCTGTGGACCTGTTGCCGTGACCATTGACGACCGCTTGCAAGAACTGGAAAAAGAGATCGTCAGACTAAAAACCTGCGGACCTGTTGCCGCGACCTCACCCTCATCAGCGAAGTTCGACCTACCACACTTCGATGGAACCTCCTCGTGGACAGCCTTCAAGTACCAATTTGAGATATTGGTAAAAACTAAAGCCTGGAGCAACGAGGAGTCTTTTATGGCCTTGACACTTGCATTACGAGGAGATGCCTTAGTAATACTGGAAAACCTGCCACCTGAAGGAAGGACACTGGAGTCTCTGATGGAAGCGTTAGACACACGCTACGGTGACAAGCACCTGGAAAATGTCTACTGAGCGCAGCTACGCGAGAGAAAACAAAAAGCTGGTGAAAGCCTCCAGGAATGGGCTGTAGAGGTTGAAAGGCTCGTTCGTCGGGCCTACTCATCGACACCCGTGATGATCGAGACCACCCTACTGGAGGCCTTCCTAAACGGTATACGGGACGCAGAAGTGAAAACTAGTGTACAGTTGCGTCACCACCAGACCTTAAAAGAAGCACTGGCTTATGCCCTTGAGGTGGAAACCGTACGGCAGAATGCCGGGATAAGTAAGGTCAGGGAGATCAAGGAGGTAGTTGAGGAGGAGAGGAAGCCACGGTATGTCCCAACGTGTTATTCCTGTAGAGGAAGGGGCCATATCCAGTCAGAGTGTCCTTCGAGGAAACGGAGGAGGGTCACGGACTCCGGGACCCAGGTCGATCAAGATGTTCCGTTAAACTAAATGTCGCCAGGGCCGCGGGGCGGGCGCTGGCTGGTCGACATGAGGCCCCAACCATCACAATAACTCAAGTTGTCAATGGAAATAGTCTGATCATCGAGGCCATCTTAGACAATCAACCTTGCAGTTTAACAGTGGATACTGGAGCTTCACGTACAGTTGTAAGGCCGGAATTGCTGAAACGCACCATAAGGTGGGAAAACCGATCTCCGAGGTGCCAGCTTCAGACAGCTACTGGCCAGCCAGTGACCGTCCTCGGTGAAACAGATGTGGAGGTAAGAATTGGCGACCAAATATACCACCAGTCAGTATTAATTGCTAATATTACTGATGATTGCATTTTGGGACTGGATTTCTTGACGAATCACCGATGTGTCTTGGATATACCTAGAGGAGTGCTGAGATTTCCTGATCAGGAAGTTTGTTTACAAGGATCGCACCCGTGTACTCTTTACTGTTTAACGGATACGACGTTAGCTCCTAAATCGGAAACATTAGTCAGAGTGAGGTTTCCTGCGAAGACTGAACAAAGAAGATGTCTTATTGTGGAAGATACCGGCAGTCATGAAAACTTAATAACAGCGAGAACCTTACTGATGCCGAACGGAATCGCTAGGGTGAGAATCCTCAACCTCAGTGACGAAATAGTTCTCCTGAAGAAGAATAGTGTGGTTGGAAAATGTGAAGAAGTAAAGTACCTGAGACGGCTGAACAGCACTACGACTAAACAAGGCGGTACACAAATCTCCGAAGATCGCATCCAGCAACTTCTCGAGAATTCAAAGGAAAACTTATCGGCATCAGAATTGCATCAAGCCAGAGATCTCTTGCTACGATTTAGAGACATCTTTGCAACCGGAAATGACTGTGGAAGGACTGGGCTCGTGAAACACCGGATTGACACAGGTGACTCCAGGCCTATAAAACAAAGACCTCGACGTTTACCATGGGCAAGAGAAGAGGAGGTAGCAGTTATGATTAAAGACATGGCCGATAACAAGGTGATTGAACCTTCAACGAGTCCATGGTCATCACCTGTGGTACTAGGTCACGAAGAAAGACAGTTATCCTTTGCCTAGGATCGACGATACCCTGGACATGCTTAGTGGTATGAAATGGTTTTCAACCATCGATTTAAAAAGTGGCTATTGGCAGGTGGAGATCAGTCCAGACGATAAAGAGAAGAAAGCCTTTAGTACAGGAATTGGAAACGGTTTATGGCATTTTAATGCCATGCCATTTGGTTTATGTAATGCACCAGCCACGTTTGAACGCCTCATGGAAAGAGTAATGGTGGGTCTACTTGGAGACGTCTGTCTGGTTTACCTGGACGATGTTATAGTTATGGGACGCAGCTTCAAAGAAAACCTGAAGAACCTGGAAAAAGTTTTTACTCGGATTCGTGAGGCTAACCTTAAACTGAGTCCAAAGAAGTGCGCTCTATTTAAAAAGGAGGTCAGCTATCTTGGACATGTGATCTCAACGGAAGGAGTTAAAACCGACCCCGAGAAGATTAAAGCTGTTCAAGAATGGCCTGTTCCAAAGAACAAAACGGAGGTTCGTGCGTTTCTGGGACTATGCGCGTATTACAGACGCTTCATTAAGCATTTCTCGGATATTGCAAAACCACTACACCGACTGACGGAAGATAAACGAGACTTCGTTTGGGACCTGGATTGCGAGCAAGCTTTTAGTACGCTTAAACAACGATTGTGCGAAGCCCCTATATTGGGTTATCCTACTAGGGAAGGTAGATTCATTGTGGACACGGACGTCAGTAACAGCGGAATAGGTGGAGTGTTGTCACAAGTGCAGGGAGATCGCCATGTTGTAATAGCATACTTCAGTAAATCGCTATCTAAACCGGAAAGGAATTACTGTGTTACTCGTCGTGAACTTCTCGCTGTGGTGAAGTCTTTACAGCATTTTAACAAGTATCTTATAGGACGAGAGTTTACACTAAGGACAGATCATGCTGCGCTACAGTGGTTGCTGCAATTCAAGAACCCAGAAGGCCAAGTAGCAAGATGGATCGAGCAACTACAGGAATTTCCCTTTGTGATAGAACACCGAAGTGGAAAAGGGCACGGCAATGCTGATGCTTTGTCACGAAGGCCGTGTGTCGAAGATTGCAAGCATTGTCAAAGAAACGAAGCCCGAGAAGAGATTAAAGTCATAAGGGTGAATGGACTTGACGACGAATGGACTGGAAGCAGTATGAAGAAGGCGCAAGAGGATGATGATGATCTGAAACCTATACTACACTGGAAACAGCTTGGCAGCAAACCCCAATGGAGTGACGTATCTGCTTACAGTTCGACGACCAAAAGCTATTGGGCCCAGTGGGACAGCTTAGCACTGGTAGACGATGTCCTGTATAGGAAATGGGAGTCTAACGATGGTAAGGAAGTAACCATGCAAGTAGTGGTACCAAGAAGCAAGGTGGCCCCACTCTTACGGCACATCCACGATGGTGTTTCTGGCGGGCATCTCGGAGTCAAGAAAACCCTGGTTAAAGTGCGACAGCGGTTTTACTGGCTCCGTTGTCGGGAAGATGTCGAGGATTGGTGCCGTAAATGCACTGCATGTGCTTCGGTTAAAGGACCGCAGACAAGAAGCAAAGGAAAATTGAAGCTGTACAACGTTGGAGCACCGTGGGAACGTATCGCCATTGATGTTGCTGGACCTTTTCCAACGACTGATGAGGGTAACAAATACATCATAGTAGTGCAAGACTACTTCACTAAGTGGCCGGAAGTATTTGCGACACCCAACCAGGAAGCAGTCACTGTAGCCAAGAAACTAGTTCAGGAAGTGGTCAGTCGATATGGCGCACCTATGGAGATCCACTCCGACCAAGGACGGAACTTCGAGTCTGCTCTGTTTCAAGAAATGTGCAAACTCCTCGGTATAAACAAGACCCGTACGACTCCAGCGCACCCACAGTCAGACGGAATGGTCGAGAGGTTTAACCAGACGTTGGAAAATCACTTGGCTAAAGTTGTCGACGAACACCAAAAAGATTGGGACCAGTACATCCCACTGTTCCTGATGTCCTATCGATCTGCGGTGCATGACAGTACGGGACACACTCCAGCTAAAGTAAATTTTGGTCGAGAGATAAGGCTACCAGTGGATGCAATAACCGGCACGCCACCCGAAAGTCCTAAGCCCGTAACGGACTACGTGAGTGAACTTCAAAACCGGCTGGACGAGGTGCACAGAATGGTACGGGAAAACAATTTGAAGACAGGTATAAGGATGAAAACCCGGTACGATAGAAATGCAAACACCAACGGTTTTGAAGAAGGAACACTGGTATGGTTTCACAACCCGCTACGCAGAAAAGGGAAATCTCCAAAACTTCAAGCTCGCTGGGAAGGACCCTATACGGTTGTCACAAGAATCAATGACATCACCTACCGCATTAAGAAGGGTCTTAGGGGAAAACCAAAGGTAGTCCATGTGGATAGGTTGACGCGATATCATGGAACAAATGATGCTCGGGACGAGCATGATTAAGAGGGGGGTAATGTTACAACGATCGTCGATATCTCGGAAACTACTGATCGAATCTTCTAGAAATTAAAACGCATTGTTAATGTCGAAGTACTCTATCGATCCGTTTAGAAAAATCCAGAAAAGTCAATACAAAATCACACGCCCTTTTGTCTACCTATACCAACTTTACCTACAAATCGCGATAAAAAGGGCATTCACCTCTATCGTCGGCACGACTGTGTAGGTACTTATTTTCTCGAACGCCCCAGTAAATACCTACTATTCTCGAACGCCCTAGTACCTTCCGGAATATTCTACCCCGCTTATTAAGAGCTATAAAAGGACGCCCGGCTATCGACACGAGGCAGTTAATTTTCGAAAGTGAAAGCGAACACATCTTACCGAAGTGAATCAAGAGAGTTATACCTGCGACTTAAGGAACTACTGTGGACTACTGTGAACTGCTGAGCGACTGGAACTGTTGAAGAGTACTGTGTGTGCTAGTTATTTAGTTGTCTAGTTTGTGGTGAGCGAATAAACCTCTTTGTTGTGTAAACGGCATTTAATTTGTACCCCGCGCACGTAACAATACTAATAATAATATTTAGATATAGGGATGTTTCTAAACTTTGAATCTATTTCAATCATTAGCATTTTTAATTTACTATGTTTGAGATCGTAGTTGATAAATAATCCTACTAATATTATAAACGCGAAATTTTGTGAATATGGATTGTATCTATTGTTACTCTTTCACGTCAAAACGGCTGAACTGATCTGGCTGAAATTTGGTACAGGGACAACCTCTGTGGCGTAGCGGTAGTGCGTTCGAGTGCTAAGCCAGAGGTCGCGGGTTCGATTCTCAATCAGTGCAAATATTTATATTTGCATTGGTCTGGGTGTTCCTATGTATAATATGTATTTATTTAAAAAGAAAAGTATTTAAGTAAGTATGTTTATCCGCATTCTAGAACCCATATGACAAGCTCTGCTTAGATTGGGTCTAGATGGCGTTGTGTACTTTGTCGTACAATTTATTTATTTATTTATAATATGGGTTGCAATGGTGCGAAACGCGAGCGCGTGGGCCGCCGCCACCTCCTTCTGCGAGCATGTAATGCTCGCGAAAGAGATGGCGGAGCGAACCCGGGTGAGGTTCAGAACTCTCCCGGCCCGCCGAGCCCGCAACATGCTCGCCGCGCGTCGCAGGCGACTCAGGCGCCGGAGGTTACTTAACTACCTCCGTCCTCCATGAGCGCAGGCCTGGGGGTGGCAGGTGAGGCCGCCTGTCACCCCAGCAGAAGCAGGCCGGGACGGTGGGGCGACTAGCGCCCCTCCCCCAAAACGGGGCATGACGGGGACACCGTGGTTTCCAAACCCAAGGGGGCCATCTCGAAACCGGAGATGGCCCAGGGTCAGTCGGGGTTCGAGGGATATGGTTTTAGTCGGTTCAAGATACCCCCCCCTCCGCCCCCGCTGGCCGGCGGGGCGGGGGGGGTATCCATAGGGATTTCCGCACGAAAAAAAAAAGGGTTGCGACAACGGGACCAGGATTCCACGCGGGCGAAGCCGTGGACAACAGCTAGTATGAAATATGGATGTATAAGCGAGTTATAATACTTTTAATATACCTTTATGAGACATAGGTTCCTTTTTTAAGAGGAACAGATTTCCACGCGGGCAAAGCCGTAGGCAAAAGCTAGTATTAGATGTTATTGAAAATATATATAATATATATATAATTATATATATAATTATATATATATAATATATATATAATTATATATATAATTATATATATATAGCGGCGATAGCCCAGTGGCGTACGTAACGGACTGCTGAGACGAGGTCTCGAGTTTGATCCCCAGTCACCCCGGGCACACACCTGTGACTTTTCGTAGTTATGTGTGCATTAGGTAATAAATGTTGATTATCGCTCGCTTAATAATGTGCCCGGTAGATGGCAATAGGCTCGCCCCCTATTACATTGGGACCTTAACATAACTGGCGAATCGTGGGTGTGTAATACACCTCTACCTACCCCTTCGGGGATACAGGCGTGAAGTTATGTTATGATGTTATGTATTATGTTATGTGAAAATATAAACTTAAGAATTAGATATGAGATCAACGCCATTTGTCTTGATAGTTTTATTATATACACAATGATTTTTTTTACGTGTGGAAACCCCCACGGGCTTCGCCCCATCGGTGCCAACGATGGGGTAGGCGTGTCGTAATCGGACCGACTAAAACCACACGGTGTCCTCCTCAAGTGTCCATTGCCGGGTAAGCCCTCGAAAGGATAACCCCAGGGTTACCGGTTATACATTATGATCATGAAAATATTTTCCCACATACCTACATACACGCCTGTTTATTCCCGAAGGAGTAGGTAGACGTATATTTTTCTTTATTTAACTATGTTTTCGAGTCCCTTATAATAATGAGTGAGCTTATTACCGACAGCCGGGCTGTATTTCGTAGGCTGTATGTGTTATTGTCGGGTGAAAGACAGCCTACTACTTGCCTTGTACGAAACCCTCGGCATTATATGGGATAGTATTGTATGCTATTTCGCCGAGAATCAATTATTTGTGTAACTGGGCATGCGCCCGCGGCTCTTGCCGCGCGGATGTCGGTTATCGGTTTTTGGTCATATCTCCGGTTCTACTTAACCAATTGCAAACAAACATATGGCAGATTTTAAGTCTGACCAAGACATTTCTAATAAATCAAAATCGCATCAAAATCCAAAACAAATAGACAAGAGATAAACAGACAAGAATTCCAAAAAAAAGAAAAAAAAAATTGTCTTCAGAATCGTTCATTTAACATAACACCCAACACAAGATTTTTTTTTCTCCAATGTACAGACACAACTAATTTTCAATTTTCTAATAGTATAGGTAGATAGGTACAGGTTTATCTACACAATGCTTACAATAATACTTGTCTCCTATCTGCAATAGACAATTTTCATGCCTTGTAAAATGTATCCAAGGTGCATTTATTACTCATTGAATGATGTATAGAGGCCAACTCAGGTCAATAACTTGAAATGACGTCAGTTTAAAAAGCTTTCTTGATCACGGCCTTTGTGCTTTCAGTTTTATATTAGACTCTGTACATAGGTGACGTATATATATATGTTTTAATATCATACACAATTACACATATATCTAAATCATATTATGCCAAAGAACAACACAGTGTGGTTTAAAGGGGGGGTGAGTTTTGTTAGTCTAATTTACAAAATTTTGAAACATCAAAGAAGATTAATAAGTAATCCTAGATGCCTAGTTAAAGCATAATAGTTTTTTTTCTTTCTGGGATGCCTTTATTGTTTCTTACCCACAAACCTGACGTACTTGACTCTAGAGCTTTACCTCTAGTTCCCATTCACGAACTGTAATTAGAGGTTGTTTTGTTTGATAGGAAATATCTAAAATATTAAATATATAATATTAATAGGAAAGTTAAATTTATAAAAGTTAAATGAACGTACTCAAACAATCACCGAGTTATACACATAGGTACGTACGGACGTTAGAATAAGAAAACTACAACGGAGTCACTGTATAATACCATTGCAAACTGTCGTAAAAAATGCTCTTGAAGGCAACACGTTTTCTTTCAAATTTCACAATTCAATAATTATGCTTCTAAAATTAGTATGAATGAAAATAATGATGCACGCATACGTAGATGTAAATAAAACACTGCCTGCATGCCTAAAATCACTCACAATAGAAACAAAAAATTTGCAATTAGAATAAAATAAATACACCAATTTAATTTGGCCACGCGATCGAAATTTTATTCTACTCTTTGTTTATAATAAAATAACCCTGTTTTTTTTATTGATTCTCGGGTTAGGATAGACAAAAAGGAAAAAGAAACGATGATGTTTTTAAAACATAGGTTGATATTATATTGCTAAACTGGCCAATATGATCGAAGTCTATAAATCACAACTAAACAAAACCTCAAGGTTATTAAAATGCCGTTATTTATCCGGAAACGGAGTGCTACCTCCTCTCTCCATATAGAGTCATTCGGGCTTACCTATACATTAAATTTGGTAAATATACCATTACCAATAGCCATTTTCATCAACCTGGTTCCGATAAACCATCTTTTAATCGTTATTTTGATGTCGACTGCCAAATCGAACGTACATACATAATTGAACACGAATGGAGTAAATGCACTCATGTATTTATAAGCGTGCCGGTGAGAATGAAAGGGTCGATGCCGTTTCAGTCGCACACCATGATGTCATGGTATATTTTTGTAAGCACTCAACTCGGTCGCACGCGCGTTTCATTTGTAGTTTTACTATCGATATCGGTATTGTTTAATGTCATTACTATGCGGTCCATTTAACAGAAAAGTAAATAAACAATTTAATAACTATGGCGTTATATTTTAGTTAGTTAGTTTAGAACAAAGGATCAGTAATTTAACTTCTTACCAGAACTCCATGTAGGCTCCGTGTGACGTCCAAAATGACATGTGAAATGACCAAGCATTTTGCGTATTGGGCTGGATAACACCAGTGAAAAGCCGTTGTATTAAACTGAATTCTCACGTATTACTTGGTGAAATTAATTAAGTAATTAATAAAAAAATCAAAAAAACTCGCCTGCCCTAAAAAGACCGAAACAAGTTTGATAGCAGGCGGGACCCATTAATTTTCTTTCGGTTTATGATTTACCTGCTTTTAAACTGTAATATATATATATATATATATATTATATATATATATATATATATATATATATTTTGAAATTAACCTTTATTTATATTATTTAAATTTGAGTGAAAATATTTTTTTAAGAATATACTTTTTAGCGCCAAAATCTAACGACACCACTCAAGCAAAAATACATCGAGCCGTTCAGGCCAAGCAATTAATACATAACCATCATTCTGGCGCAATCAGGTAAAAAATAAAACCGACTTCAAAAACCCAAGTCGGATTCGTTCGTAATAGAGATTTATATGTAACATCGAAATTAATTCTGCCCGTTCCTTAATTTGTGAAATCGAATTCAACAGACTTCAACAGAAAAGTCTTCGAGTATTTTTGTCTTTTGAATTAAATCTGTAATTCAGTTTTTTTTTTCAGTGCCTGTTTTAATGGTTTGTGAAGGCGGTTCTTTTATAAATTTTATAATTTAAAAAAAAATAGCTTATTTTAAAATTTAAAATTTTACCTATGTTTCCCTTTATGGTGAACGTAACTTAATTCATATTCACCCGCACCCGAGAGTAAACGTTATGTTGAAAGAATTTTTAAATCGGTTTATAAACGACGGACATATGTACCGAACGTGTATACTGAACTGCAAAATCCATTTAGGGAATATAGGCGTGATGTTATATTATGTAATAGCATAAACAATGCCTTGATATGCGATAGCAACAATCACGATTGATTTGCTGGCATTTATTAAAGAGTTCCGCTATCTGTCTCCGAAACTTATTATCAGTTCTTCATGAAATTTAAATGGGACCATAACCTTTTAAACAAAAAAATATTCCGTATCGGTTCAAGCGTCTTCGAGTAATCGAACATACATAAATAAATGAAAAATGAATAAATAAAAGATTCCAACGAATTGAGAACCTTCTTCCTTTTTGGAAGTCGGTTAAAAATGTAGCAACGCAATTTAGTTTACCTTGAGTGCAGTTCCTCATTAGTGTAATCCGCTCTTAGAGTTTCACGCATATATGCAGTAGGCGCTATGGCGTATAATATGCAAGTAGCAGCAGGAAATACTGGAATCCCAAGTTAGGCAAGCCTGTTATTTTGGGAACCAGCTAAGTTGTACCTTTTTTTTTTTTTTTTTATCGTGCGGAAATCCAATGCTAGGAGTACAATATTATGTCTCGACTTAACTAATAATATGTATGTGGGTGTGAGTGTGTGGTGTATTTGTGTTTGAGCGTGTTATTTGAGTATGTATGTGTATGTATTTGGTGAAACTAATAGATATACGAAAATATTCTTGTAAGTTATTTTGTTAGATTTCTAAATGATTTAATTATATCTCTAAGTGTAGAAGGTTTTCGGTGTCCTGGTAGGTCTTACCCTCTAACCACTCTTTGAGTCTAAAGAATTAGATCGGAAAAAGAGAACATCTAGGACGGGACTTGAACCCGCGACCAGTCCCTTACAGGGGGAGTGCTCTGACCAACTGAGCCACCTAGACACGTCCCAGATATTCGAAATTCTCCGATATATCATATACGTCTTAAGGCGACGTTGGAGCCATCTACTCTCTCATCTACTCTTTGAGTCTGTTTTTACAATTGAATTTGGTCATAGGATATATGTCAAGGACTCTATTAATTCTATTATACAGGAAACCGGAGATGGTTCTATAGTGTTTTTTGGCTAATTTAGTTCTGTGTTGGATTATGGGTCAGACCCTTTTTTTTCTTTTTTTTTTATCGTGCGGAAATCCCTTCGGATACCCCCCCGCCGGCCAGCGGTGGCGGCCGGGCTTGAACCGACTAAAACCGCACGCCGTCTCGGGTCTACAGACGCCGGGGTGTAAGGTTGCCCATAGAGCATATCCCTCGCACCCCGACTGACCCTGGGCCATCTCCGGATTCGAGATGGCCCCCTCGGGTTTGGGAACCACGGTGTCCCCGTCTTGCCCCGGTTTGGGGGAGGGGCGCTAGTCGCCCCACCGTCCCGGCCTGCTTCTGCTGGGGTGACAGGCGACCTCACCTGCCACCCCTAGGCCTGTGCTCATGGAGGACGGAGGTCGTTGAGCGACCTCCGGCGCTTGAGTCGCCTGCGACGCGCGGCGAGCATGTTGCGGGCTCGGCGGGCCGGGAGAGTTCTGAACCTCTCCCGGGCGCGCTTCGCCATCTCCTTCGCGAGCATCACATGCTCGCAGAAGGAGGTGACGGCGGCCCACGCGCTCGCGCTCCTCACCATTGCCGCAATCATGCTGCCGAGCGAGAGGACTCCCACCCCGATGGCTGCCACGAGGTCACGCCTCGGCGCCTCCCACGCCAGGCAGTCCGCCAGCGTGTGCAACCCCGAGTCCTCGCTCGCGTCACAGTTATGACGCTTAGGCGTTGGCTCCTTCCTGATCCGATGCAGGTGGTCCCCGAAGCACCACTTCCCGGAGATCACCTGCGTCAGTCGGTACGAGAGGCTCTAACCAATCCTCCATGATGGGCCTTACCGCCGCTATTGCGGCGTGCCCTGCGCTTGGTCGCCCAAGTCGTTCCTTCCACTCCACCACGATGGCCTGGCGGAGCAGGGACTGCACGGCCTCGATTTCTCGATGCTCGGGATTCAGTCCCTGCTCCCGCGCCTCCTTTCGCCACTGGTACAGTTGCGAAAGGGCTCTCGCCTCCAGGTCCCATGGCGGAGTTCCGGCAAGGAGACTCGCCGCCTCGAAGGAGATCGTGCGGTACCCGCAGATGACCCTGATGGCCATCACTCGCTGCGGAGCGCGCAGCATCCGCACACTTCCGGCCTTCAGGGCCTCTGCCCATATTGGGCACCCATACAGGGCCATGGACCGCACGATCCCCGCGTAGAGTCTCCTGCAGGAGTCATCGGGCCCCCTCATGTTGGGCAACAGCCGCGCCAGAGCGAGAGCTGTGCCCTTCAATTTGGGGGCCAGACTTCGGATGTGCTCTCCGAAGTTATGGGTCAGACCCTACCGTATCGTCGCTTGCGAGTGTATATGTTAGGATCGTAGTCTAGAGTTGTGTGTTTTTTATGTACGGTTTGCAGGACATATAACTGTCTCACGGTTAGGACTGTAACATCCGCGTAAAGTTTCGTTGTTGGATAACGAAACGATTTCCTAGCTATAACATTGAGTACATATCTCTGTGCCCTCTCCTGGGGTGGAATAGCAGTTGAGTCAACTGCGGTATTCAACAGACTATAATATGATATCTGCATATTATGTATTTGATAGGATTTAATTTTCATATTTCAATAGTGGTTTAGTTCTTATTTTGCGCTTCTGCTTCGGCAACTTATTCTTTTTTTAATTTTTCCTTATCATCATCCTCATAGCAATTTCCCAGTTACGTTCAAAGTTTGCGCTTTAGAACCCGAGGTTGTTTATTGGGGGTGCTTGGTTGGGGACCTCCACGCGGTGCACCCTGGGCAACGGAGACAGCAGCGCCTCTCTCCTAGGGCGGGAGAGACGCTGCCGCCTACGGCCAACTCCGACCGAGGCGAGGACGGCCCTGTTGAGGGCTGTTCGGAAGCTTTCCACGTGTCCCTCTGATTAGCAGATGGTACAGTGGAGAGCAAGTAAGGGGGCCATCTCAAAACCGGAGATGGCCCGGGGTCAGTCGGGGTGCGAGGGATATGCTCTATGAGTAACCTTACACCCCGGCGTCTTAAGACCCGAGACGGCGTGCGGTTTTAGTGGGTTCAAGCCCGACATAACCGCCCCCGCTGGCCGGCGGGGGGGGGGGGTATCCGAAGGGATTTCCGCAAGAAAAAAAAAAGGTATGCTTATTGCTTTTGATTGGTAGCTTTTACGGGACCGACTGCCTGGTGACCTCCCAACCTTTTGAGGAAAGCCTGCGCCAAAGCCTCATCCGTTGCAGGTGCACCGACTTGCAGGTGAGGTTATCTTGGGCCCTGTACAGAGTGTAGGTACTGTCTGTACATCGACGGTGTTAGTGGTCGCACGCCTCCGAAACGGCTCAACCTATTTAATTATTTTCTTTTGTATATTTGGTAGGTTTAAGAATAGTTCATAAAGTGTTTACTGCTCAGATTTACCGACGTAAAAGCGAATCAGATGAGTGGTATCTGACGATTCAGACTGCCGCGGATGTCGGAAAACGGTGTTTTATCGATTGCACATACGGCGCTGATAGTTACTTAAACCATCACGCTTACGTCTGTGACCTTCGCCCAATGACAATAAAGCCACTTGACTGCGCATACAGTGCATAAACGCGCATCAAATATATGTAAAATCAAGTCTATATAAGCTACCGCACATGTTCCATCATTTTAGTTCCGACCAAGTGTTGGATCTCTGCGGCCGTAATACGACTGTATAGATACGGATTGATTAAAAATATTAATTCACCGCGAATATAAGAAAAATGCCTTCCTGTGCATTTTCACCAAAAAGGCGCTGAAAAGAGTAAAATTACTGAACTACAGATTTAATTCGATAGATAAAAAAAAACCAATGCCAAGCCAAATAGGAATTAGTTACGTAAATAGGGTAGGTACACTTCCGCCACATTATGAATCTCCACGTGCAAGCGATAAAACGTCTCCACGTTTTCAGCAAAATACAACCAATCACGTGCTATTGAACTTGTGAAGCTTTATAACGTTGCTTTTCGAACTTGGCACCGATTTCAACAGAAAAGTCTTCAAGTGCTTTTTCATCTATCGAAGCGCCTTTTTGGTTATTGAAGTCGGTTTAAATTTTTGCATTAAAATAGTTTATTTGTCCCTTTTTAGTGATCGACATCTTAAGTTTGTTGAATGAATGAATCACGGAGTCCGCGGATTGATTGCTTACTCCTTCTCCTACTTTTAGTTAGGCTTATGCAGCTTTTATGGAAGTGACTGCCGTCTGACCTTCCAAACCAGAGAGAAAAACCTGCACCAGAGCCTCATCCCTCAATCATTAGTAGTACCAGCCTGCAGATGAAGTTAACTTTCTAGTTTAGCGAATCATGTAAAAAGAGCCCCGCATTTCAGGGCTCCTATAGCTTCGAACTTTGTCACAAGTAGTATAACACGAAAGGAATTCACTTCTAACCCGATCTAGCCGTGCCGGGATGCGCTATTTTGGTAACTCCATTTCACTCTCCACTCCTCTCTACTCCACTCCACTCCATTTTCCACTCCACTTTCCTCTCCACTCCAGTCCACTCTGCACTCTCCACTCCGCTCCACTTCACTCTACACTCTACTCCACTATCCATTTCACTCTCCTCTTGACTCTCCGCTGCACTCTCCACTCAAGTCTCCACTTCAGTCCACTTTCCAGTCAACTTTCCACTCTACTCTTCACTCCATTCTCCACTCCACTTCAATCCACTCCGCTCCGCTCCACTCCATTCTTCATTCACCACTTCCTCACTTATGTTTCTAATGTTCGAATCTGTAACGTTACATTACTGGCGAAGCTTGCAGTAAGGGAGCACATTTAATTTGCTATTGAATTCACAAAATGGCTTTTATTGTATTGCTATCACACTAAACTACATCTATACTATTCCATTTGAATTTCAATTTTTTTTAGATAGATTTCGATGACATCGATCTACCTATTGGTTTCTTGACTACTGTCGAATTTAAAAAAAAAATCTTCATAGGAGGTCTAGTTGTGACCCCCTGATTCCGAAATGACCACTGGTCATAAAGTTTATATATATATATGTATGTCTGTATATATGTATGTATATATGTATGTATGGTTCCACTTCCCAAAATTTGCGGCACTCTCACGGTCGCATTTTTGCCCCGATCGCTTTCAAACTGCGGTCAAAAATTGCTAAGGGGACGGTAGGGCCTCACTTTTTGTGAAATCAGTTTTTCCTCAAAATTTCACGTTCCATGAAAGATATTCGAACCGTTCTAATTTTATCCCATAGTATACATAAATACCAACAACTTTTAATTATAAACCTATAAGATTAAAACTTTAACTAAAAGTGGAGGGGGAAAAACCAAATTTTTTCGGGGGAAAAATCATAACTTCTAACCGGTGAACATTCTTGCGTCTGAAAAATTTTTAATCGATAGGCCATTTTTAAGTCTAAAATAAATGTCTGAAAAGTTTTTCACTAAAAGTTACCGTTTTCGAGAACAAAAAATTAAACATGTTAATAAAATAATATTAATTGCTTCACGAAATCTACCTGTGCGTTCCCCCTGCGGGAACGGATTTTTTTCTATGTGCCGCCGGAATTAATCTGGACTTTATTAAAAAGGTTGTCTAGTTTACAGAGTTTTGTAACAGCAGAATCACGGCCTTTTGAAATATGTATTCCGAAATTCCAAACAAAAGACATTTGACGTTCTGTTCGATGATATTCTTCGATAATTTCACATTTTCTATTTCGATTTTGAGGAGTTTCCTGCTGCATCTTCGGCGTTCTAGGTCCAGTACTAATAAAATTTATATTTAACCAACTGGAGTTAAACAAAACCCAATGCAAAACGAATTTTTAAACTTGGTTCAAAAACGACGGAGATATCGATGGACATACATTAAAAAAAAAACAAATACAGACGAACATAGAACCTACTTCCTTTTGAAGTCGGTTAGAAAAGATGGTTTTGATTGGTAAATGCGATTTATTTAAAAAATGACAATTATTTCATGTGATCGCAGAGCTCAAGTAAAACTGTCCGATTGTCGTAGGATTATAATGTTGTCATTTTCTCTCATTACACGATATGTCAATACTATTGTCTCTTTTTATCACATTCTCGTGAAAATATTTATGCCTCTGCATTTTTGTTACACTGACTCTTAAATTATACGGGAAATATAAGTCATAACTGATTTTGTCATAATAAAATTTTAACGTTCCAAGTCAGTCACTTGATGACACTTTTATCATGGACTATTTTTTGATATCGAATTGACGACATATCAAATTGGTACTAATTATATTAATTTATTTTTTCTCTTGTATATAAAATAATACGTACTAGAAATATAATTCATAGAATAATAATATCCAGCCTTCGGGTAACGTTTAGCGGCTACTCCGAGAAGCCATCGAAATATTCAAGCATCCCAACTATTTTTATAGAAAAAACGAAGGCTTTCATCTTCAAAAAGATTGGTACCCAGCACGGAGAGCCGCTCGTCATCACGGTTCAAACATGACGAAGCCAACACCATCCCTGGTATCTGGAGGCCACGCCCCCTTGCTGAGCCTCGACCAATCAGAATCGAGCGCGTCGGTTCCGCAGCTCTCAACCAATCAGAATCGATCACATCATTTCCCCCTCCAAGTGCGCCTATAAATACGCCAGTGACTCGGGCCTCTACACTTTACGTCGTCTCCGCACTCGTCGGCGCCCGGATCTATACCACTGAAGATGTCGACCGCAGTGATCGACGAAACGTTTGGGACCTATGGACCACGGCCAAACAGCCCGGAAGCAGTATATTCAACAAATAATCAATCACTATGTTTTTTGCATTAAAATAAATTGTAAATATTTAATTTTCGAAAAATAAATTAGTTTTGTTATCTGTGGATTACAAAAACTGAAACGCATATTTCAACTTGGCATTTTTTTTTGTGCACATCTCCCAAATAAAATTTCGTGTTTTGTCATTGACAGTATGCTGAGAAGATTAATCTAAAATATTTTATTTTCTGCTTATGAGAAGTTGGAAGAAATAGAGCCAGGCTATGTAAAAGCTGATAGTGCAAATCTGCCAAAAATCTACACATTTAAGGTTGTAAATTTATTACGCATCCAAATTTTTGCTCAGCCGAGTTTCGGAATGTAAAAACTTCTGTGTAAGTACCGAAATGAACAAAGTATATTAATTTATTGTAAATGTAAATGTGTATATGTGTGTACTTAGAGATTCTCCGTATCAGACGACAATCTCCATTAGACGTATTTGGTCACTACCACAGACTACTTAGAGATAATACTTTACTTAGTTTGTTTATTGAGATATAACGTCACAGCCAGAAATGTCACGTAATCGGCTGTTTTAGCGCGAATTTCAAATTACTGGCGGAAATTGTTTTTTTCTAATATATAACTCTTTTTTGAGAAAAAGATAATTGTAAGAGGTATAAAATAAACTTGAGTATATTTTAAAATATCTTTCCGAAAATTGTCAAATAGCCAATTGAAAGAGAATTTTTTAAGATATTGGTGTCGATTATACTGTCACAAAAACTTTTAAACCCAAAGAACAACCCGGTTATTACAGAATTATCCTAAATAACAGTTTTTCTTAAAGACGAGACGTTCTAAAATTTTCAAAACTAGGTATTGAAAATTATTTTTTCTTAAGTAGCCTTAATTTTTACTATTTTGTTAACCACTAAGCAATTATTTTACGTTCATTGTTCAGTCAGTTTTGTCAGACTTGTTTTAATTTGATTAAATGACAGATTAGAATTGAATTCCCAGTCCATCATTAGTTAAATTAATAAATAGGTAATGATAATAATGTAATAAGTTAACCGAATTCAAGACTATTGTAATTAAAATAATTACGTTCAATTTGTTCAAGTGTTAATAATAGTAATAAAATGTAATTAATAAGTTTAAAATAAGTTCCTCGTTTAACTAAACTTTACATACATACTAAGGTTGAAGAAAGTCATATATATTATGGTAGTTCCGAAATGTAGAACAAAATGAGCAGGGTCGAAAAGTAAACAAAAATAAGCGACCAAGTGCGAGTCGGACTGGCCCATTAAGGGTTCCGTAGCAGCAAGAAACATAATAATGTCTTTTTTTTATTTTTATATTTGAGTCGATTTGTTTAAAGGTAAATTGCAGTTTATACGATTTATGACGTATTAAAAAAAAACTACTTACTGGATCTCGTTCAAACCAATTATCGTTGGAAGTTTACATGGTAATGTACATCATATATTTTTTTAGTTTTATCATTCTCTTATTTTAGAAGTTACAGGGAGGGGGCGGGGGGGGGGGGGGGCGGAACACATTTTACCACTTTGGAAGTGTCTCTCGCGCAAACTATTCAGTTTAGAAAAAAAATGATATTAGAAACCTCAATATCATTTTTGAAGACCTATCCATAGATGGGTACTACACGTATGGGTTTGATGAAAAAGTTCTAAGTATGGGGACCCCCAAAATTGATTGTTTTTTTTTCTATTTTTGTATGAAAATCTTAGTGCGGTTCACAGAATACAACTACTTACCAAGTTACAACAGCATAGATCTTATAGTTTAGGAAAAAAGTGGCTGTGACATACGGACGGACAGACAGACAGACATGACGAATCTATAAGGGTTCTGTTTTTTGCCATTTGGCAACGGAACCCTAAAAACCCGACCAATTTCATGTTCTGAAATACGAACGAAAACCCGTGTGCAAAATTGCCTGCCAGGGTTAGGATTGAATATACCATTTGAGGTCCCTATTGGAGCGTGTTAATCACATCGGAAATGCAACAGGGAGCCCGTCTAATCCCCCGCCATTTCTCACAAAGTTACAAGAACCCAAAATATAGGCCGCTCCCTCCTCGACAAAACATTAACTGAAAATAATATTACCAAAGGGACGTGTTCTGGTGTTGTTACCCATCTGCACCACGAAGATTGTGTTCTCGTGTTGCACTATCCTCTGAGAAGTGGATCTTGCTATAGAAGTTTAGAAGATTGTTTCGGTAATCTTATGGTGTGAAAAATATGCTTTTTCAAAGGAAAAGTTGCACCTTTTTTTTTTCGTGCGGAAATCCCTTCGGATTCCCCCCCGCCGGCCAGCTGGGGCGGTTATGTCGGGCTTGAACCGACTAAAACCGCACGCCGTCTCGGATCTTAAAACGCCGGGGTTGCCCATAGAGCATATCCCTAGCACCCCGACAGACCCTGGGCCATCTCCGGTTTCGAGATGGCCCCCTCGGGTTTGGGAACCACGGTGTCCCGGTTTGGGGGACGGGTGCTAGTCGCCCCACCGTCCCGGCCTGCTTCTGCTGGGGTGACATGCGGCCTCACCTGCCACCCCCAGGCCTGCGCTCATGGAGGACGGAGGTCGTTAAGCGACCTCCGGCGCCTGAGTCGCCTGCGACGCGCGGCGAGCATGTTGCGGACTCGGCGGGCCGGGAGAGTTCTAAATCTCTCCCGGACGCGCTCGCGCTCCGCACCATTGCCGCAATCATGCTGCCGAGCGAGAGGACTCCCACCCCGAAGGCTGCCACGAGGTCACGCCTCGGCGCCTCTCACGCCGGGCAGTCCGCCAGCGTGTGCAGCCCTGAGTCCTCGCTCGCATCGCAGTGATGGCACTCAGGCGTTGGCTCCTTCCTGATCCGATGCAGGTGGTCCCCGAAGCTCCCCTTACCGGAGATCACCTGCGTCAGTAGGTAATACGAGAGGCTTCCGTGTCGCCTCTCTAACCAATCCTCCATGATGGGCCTTACCGGGAAAAGTTGCACCTAAAAGAATTTTAACTTCATTTAAAAAAAAACAAAGTACATACTCGTACCTTAATCAATTATTATACATAATAATTATTATTATATACCTTCAAAAGAAACTAAAAATATTCTACTTCATTTATCATAGTATACCTTATCAGTCGCAGTGGCTAAGGCAACGGATTTTCATTTATATATTATTCCAGTCATTATATACATTTGGAAATGCAAAGGAACCGAGAAAGCCAAATTTTGGATATTACGTTGCTACAAAAGCTTAGCTTCAAATTTTCGACCAAAATTTCCTTGTGCATTTTCCGCCATCTTTAAAAAAGAGTTCAATTTTGTTTCTTCACAACAACTCGGTTCTCCGTTTTGACGAAATCAATATACCTAGGTATCGTTTTCGGAATTGTTGATTACGAAGATATAATCCATTTAGCGATAAAAGATGGCGGACTCGAAATTTTCAATAAAATCAATATGAATTTCGTTTTCTAGGTTTTCGGGATTTTGGTGATCACAAATTAGTCCAGTCATTACGTTGGGAAAAACAGGTTAGAAATGCAAATGAACCGAGAAAGCTAAGTATTGGATATTTAGTAGGGGGAGCGAAAAGGTTAACAGTAACCATGAGGTTCCTGAGTACAGGCCCGGTAGCTTTCTCGAAGGCCAAGTTATTCTGAAAAATAAAACAGAACTTAAACCTTTTTTAGGGTTCTGTAGCCAAATGGCAAAAAACGGAACCCTTTATAGTGTCGTCATGTCTGTCCGTCTATCCGTCCGTATGTCACAGCCACTTTTTTCCGAAACTATAAGACCTATGCTGTTGAAACTTGGTATTCTGTGCCCTTAAGATTTTCACACAAAAATAGAAAAAAAAAACAAGAAATTTTGGGGGCTCCCTATACTCAGAACTGAAACCCACAAATATTTTTTTTATTAAACCCACATCCCTATCTATGGATAGGTCTTCAAAAATGATATTGAGGTTTGTTATATCATTTTTTTAATAAGCTGAATAGTTTGCGCTAGAGACACTTCCAAAGTGGTAAAAATGTGTGGGTCCCCCCCCCCCTGTAACTTATAAAATAAGAGAATGATAAAAGTAAAAAAATATATTATGTACATTAGCATGTAAACTTCCACCGAAAGTTGGTTTGAACGAGATCTAGTTAGTAGTTTTTTTACGTCATAAATCGTAAACCATCCACCAACCACCACCATTTACCTTTCATTCAATCAACTTAAATATACAAATAAAAAAAACATTATGTTACTTGCTGCTACGGAACCCTTCACGGGCGAGTCCGACTTGTACTTGGCCGGTTTTTCAAGATGGCGGAAAATGCACAAGGGAATGTTGGTCGAAAATTTAAAGCTAAGCATTTCTAGCCCCCCCCCCCCCCCGGGTTATATCCAAAATTTAGTTTTGTCGGTTCATTTGCATTTCTAACTAGCTTTTTCCGACGTAAGGACTGGAGTATATTGGAGCGAGTTCAAACCCTACCTGCAAATCACCGACGACGTGGAGGCATTCGGGTTATTCCTAATTCAAACAATTTAGCTGACTTAGAGGGGTTAACGGGGTTATTAGTAATGTATGACGCTCATTACTGTGTTTCTTGTAAAGAAAATAATAAATACCAAGTATTTGTAACTGTTAACTGTTTGTAAACACTTACTGAAATTCTATGAAAGAAAGCAGGGTTATCTAAAAACTACCTAACAATAGTAGGAAACGCGGTTATGGCAACGTTTACCTACTACGTGGCCATAACTTTCTGACTCAGGACACCAATTCACATAAGTAGGTACTATTTTAAAAGATGTCTAACTTCTCTTGGAAGGGTAAATGAAATGATCGTTATTTAGTCACGCACCTAACCGTTTTATTTGAAGGGACTGACAATAGTGTATGTCATTATGACTAATGTAATGGTTAACTGTGCATTATTCAATTCCCTGCCTATATACGCATTACTCATGTCGTAAAGAATCTAGAACCTATCTGAAACATACAAATACACTGGTGATAACCGTGGGATTTATGTATCGTAAGTACTTGTGATAATGTTATTCCCATTCCACCGATAACATATTACAAGTATTATGTGTTTGTACCTCTAGTGATGAATCATTAAAATTCAATGGATTTTCTTAGAGCGAAGCGGCCCTTACCCGTTTGAAATTGGAGTTACTCGACTGGAGAGACTTGTATGGTCTTGTAGAACCGCGCTGCCAGCGTTATGGTATTGTGCATCGTGGAGTAGCCTTTGATGTTGTAAGTCTTCATAGAGACCGGTAATCGCTTTCTAACCGTAATTGTGTGATTTGTTTGTAGAGTATATTATCGGCATGAAATTATTCTGAACCGGAGATATTCGAAACTGACATCATTTTAAAAACTAATGTTGTATATGATTTTAGTACAAAGAGACAGAAGTTTTATTCCATGCAAATATTCAATATAAATATATATATAGAACTAATCCAATCCTATTACATTAGTTTTCTTTGAAATGTAACTGATACGATAAATATTATTTTTTAATACTTTACCAGTACGCAATTCTTATTTTCAGCGGATGCTAAGAGAAGAGAGATAATAGTTTTATTTGCACATTATTGTTACGTAGTTTTACTCAAACTCTATTCTTTGAACATATATAGTTTTTAAATATAAACTCTTGCTTTAAATATAGTTAGTCTAATTAGTTTAAATAATTACATGAGCTAGGTGTTGTTATTTTTATTTTCCCGTTTATTTTTATTTTATTTGTAATCCTGAAATCAATCTCGGGATTGATGAAGGATTCCTAAATCCCGGGATTGATAACATTAGTAAAGATACATATAAAAGAGCAGTCTAACGGCGAAGGAAGCCATTACTACAATTTGATTACAGTAATCTAAATAACGATCAATACATAATATGACACCACATGACCGTGCCACGCACTGCTGGTGACTCGTGAACTGATACATGATAACATTTATACTGTTTGTTCAATTTGAAATTACTAGATACACTTTTGTGCCCCTGAGGAGCATTTGTTCGTACTGTATTTATAATTATTTGATATGAAGTTATTAACAAAGCGTGTTATATTCGTACTATTTTATTTAGTAATTAAGAATGTTCATCCAGTTCTAACTCTAAGATGTAACTACGACGGATGTCCAGTGCAGTATTCGTGAGTTATTAATTAAATTACATTTATGTTAATGAATTATATTGCATTCAAGTTATATTAGAAATAGATTTAGTTCAGAAAAAATGAACATCACGTACAGGACTTGCACCCGCGACCAGTCCCATACAGGGGGAATACTCTGACCAACTGAGGTAGCAGTCGGGGTGCGAGGGATATGCTCTATGGGCAACCTTACACCCCGGCGTCTGTAGACCCGAGACGGCGTGCGGTTTTAGTCGGTTCAAGCCCGACATAACCGCCCCCGCTGAACCGGCGGGGGGTATCCGAAGAGATTTCCGCACGAAAAAAAAAAAAAAAAGAAGGTACCGCTACCTGGACACGTTCTAGATATTCGAAATTCTCCGATATATTATGCACCTCGGGGCGATTTCGACATTTACATACCACTTGGTACAATCATTAGCAATAGAGCTAGTAGTGAGTTAACCAAACAGTTTCACGTGGGAACGTTTGTATCAGCAGGCGCTATCGTGGTTATGGGTAACCTAACTCCTTTAGTTGATATTTAGTCTGCCGCACGCCGGAAACTTATGTTTATGGCTGCGATTACACTCTGGCGTATCGGAGAAATGTGTTGCTGATACAACAGAACTGATAGCTTTCACATCTTCCCACATCGATATAGTCTGTGTATCGTACCTGTATGTATATTGTAACGTGTTTTATCTTTGAACTTTAACTTTGAACGACTGAACTGATTAGAGGTCATATTCATCGAATATAATATGAAATGCATATATATTTCTCGACACAATGGTTATGCTGACTAATTGTTTCTATGTAAAAGTCTTTATTCCCTGTTGAAATCAAATAAGTACGTAAACATTATGGTCCAATTTCATTTAAGAGCTTTTAAGTTTTAAACGTTGACTGAGAATGATCTTTATTTCTCCAAAAGTTTACATGAAGGTTCGAAAAGTTTACTACTATACTAGTTAAACTTCATTTCAGTCCGAGGCCGTGACTACGGGTTGCATTCAATTTTTTTTTAACTATTAATATTAACCCTGTAATTATTCAGAAACAAAATTACTTATTTTGAATGACACCTTTACACTAAATACTCTGGGTGCATTAACTTTGAGGTCAAGCTTTGCTAGGTGCATTAAGTTTGACTTTAAGCATTGTGTCTTGAAGAGGTTCAAAGAAAGCAACTTTTCTTCCGAAGAAAGGGAACCTACGACCATGTACAAGACTGGCAACCTTGAGTGAACTGCATTTTTTTTTCCTCTAATTTAATGACAATCATAAATTGCAATCAAATGATGTATTCTGTACAAGTACACAGTCGGTGAATTCTATGGTGATTCTATGGTGCGGTTATTCTACTAACATTAATCATGTAATTGCACAACCATGTTTTATTTTTATGTGTAGGTACCTACCTATATCTAATAGAATAGCACGACGTAGTGATTTCGTCACAAGGATGACTTACCCATCAGATTAGATGCTAGGTGCCCAACAATATTTATACTGCTGTGTTATCTTTGTTCTTTAGTTAACACCAATATTTGAAATACGTAACATGTTGCTTCTTACGCAGTGATGTGTGTTCGTAGAGTTGATTGCCTTTGAACGTTATACTGGTAGCATGGTGATATTCATGAGACAGAGGTAAAATTGTACCACAAATGGCATCAGATTTTTTTTATCCCAAGTTTTTGTTGTTGTACTATTATTTGCTAAACCTATATGTTTGTTGAATATACTGCTTCCGGGCTATTTGGCCGTGGTCCATAGGAAACTTGTGTTCCAAACAGCTCGGAAGCAGTATATTCAACATGCAACGCCGGCCGTGAAAGCCTTAAGTTTTATAAAACCTATATGTTGTTCATTAATGATTTTCTCTTGTTACAGGGAGGTAGCGAGTGCATGGGAGTGTCGCGTGGGCCCGCCCGACCAGCCGGCCTCCGCCGACCGTATTCAGAGTCTCTTCAACGACATCGAACTATACCCTACTAAAACACAGGGTAAGCATACTTTAATTTTCTTCGTCTTTGTTAATAGGTACAGATAATAAACTCTTCTTAACGATTACTGCAGCAATCATAACTCTATGTCCCGTTTTGATAACTAAAAATAAGTTTTATCTACACTCAAATCGAAAAATTCTAATTACGAATTCAAAGACGATTCTATACAGTAGGTATACGCACTTTATAAACGCATATACATAAAATTAAAAATAAAACTTATTATAGTCGCCAACTGTATCATAAAACTCATTATAGTATCGCTATCTTTTTTTATTCATTAAACTAGTCTAAGGTTATAGGCTTTTTTTTTTTTTTTTAACGTGCGGAAATCCCTTCGGATACCCCCCCGCCGGCCAGCGGGGTGGTTATGTCGTGTCTCGACTAAAACCGCATGGTGTCCTCCCCAAGTGTCCGTTGCCGGGCACCCCGGGTAAGCCCTCGAAAGGATAACCCCAGGGTTGCCGGCGGATTTTGGCCGCCACCGCGGCCTCGCCTGGTGGGGTCGGGATTTATCCCGCTTCGGTGAGTTGGCAGGCGTGTGTAGGCCACACACGACACGCCTCCGCCACGGCCTGCTTCTGTAAGGACGGCGAGTTGGCCAACTGCCGTCCTCAGGCCCCGATCATGGAGGTCGGTAGTCCCGGGCGTAGATGAGTCTGCGGCGTCCTCGCCGCAGACTGCGAAACTCGATGGGCAAGATTCTCTCCCGCTCCCTCTCCGCCGTCTCTTTCGCGCGCATTACCTGCTCGCAGAAAGAGGCGGCGGCGTGCCACTTGCTCCCGTCGGAGACCACGGCCCTCACCATGGTCTCCAACGAGAGAACGTCCACGCCCAGGACCGCAACGAGATCCCGGCGTTGACTCGCCCACGCAGGGCACTCCACCAACGTGTGGAGCGCCGTGTCTTCGCCAGGATCCTCGCAGTGCTGGCACTGCGGCGTTGTCTCCCGGTGGATGCGCCACAGATACTTACCGAAACACCCGTGTCCGGTAACCATCTGGCACATCCGGTAGGAGAGGTCCCCATGGTCCCTCTCCAACCACTCCTTCATGATCGGTCTCACCGCCGCTATTGTGGATTCCCCCCACCTTGGGTGCTCAAGTCGCACCCTCCATGTCTCCATGAGTTCCTGGCGGAGCAGGGACCGCTGAGCCCTGATTTCTCGGGGCTCCGGCCTATGGCCCCGCGCCAGCGCCTCCTTGCGCCACTGGTACAGCAGCGCAAGGGCTCTCGCTTCCAGGTCCCATGGAGGGGTCCCGGCTAGGAGACATGCCGCCTCGACGGAGATCGTGCGATACCCCCTGATGACTCTGACGGCCATCGCTTTTAACGGGCCGTTTAATACAGCCACGTTGCGGGCCGCCAGAGTCTCCGCCCATACTGGGGCCCCGTACAGAGCCATGCTTCGCACGATCCCCAGGTACAGTCTCCTAGTGGGGGCGTTGGGTCCCTTAACGTTGGGCATCAGCCGCGATAGCGCGGTCGCAACTGTGAAAAAAATGGCGCCCTTGTAACCTACCTACTTTGTTTAATTTCTATTTTTCCTATGAGTGAAGATAAAGTAGTGTATGAAACTGCATAAAAAAAAATAAAAAAAAAAAGGTATTAAAACGCTCGAGTCAACCTATTATAAACAGATTCTCGTGTTTTCACGACTGTGGCTAAAGTCTTTGATAGTTTGTTGAGCAACTACCTGACAAATAACGTTACATTACAGGATGCTCAACATGGTTTTAGGAGGGGTCTATCTACGGAAAGAACAATTTTATGTTTTAAAAAAACTGTAGCATATTATACAGACAACAGAACACCTGTGTTTGCATGTTTCTTAGATATGTCCAAGGCTTTCGAGATGGTCTCATATGATAAGTTATGGTCTAAACTTTCTGATGCTAACATCCCTACTGAGTTAATTTGCATTTTCGAATATTGGTATAAACATCAAGTAAACTGTGTAAAATGGGTAAATACTTATTCTGATGAATATGTCATGGAATGTGGTGTTAGACAGGGTGGGTTATCCTCACCCATGTTGTTTAATATTTATATAAATACCCTGATTGCCGAGCTCAGCAGTGTGCATGCTGGCTGCTATATGGACGGAGTAGCATTTAATAATATAAGCTACGCCGATGACATGGCACTGCTGAGCCGTCAATGGCGGGACTTAAGAAATTGATCAACATATGTGAACGTTACGCTGAGGAGCACGGCTTAGGGTACAACTCAAAAAAAAGTCAATTGATGATTTTTAGAGCGGGTACAAAGGTCTCGGATAACTACCCTAGTGTAACTTTGTGTGGTGTTTCCCTGAGTCGTGTTCATCAGTTCAAATACTTAGGACATGTGGTAACGGACACTATGAAGGACGATCTAGATATAGAGAGGGAACGAAGAGCGTTGGCAGTCAGATGTAACATGGTGGTACGAAGGTTTGCACGCTGTACTGGTCCAGTTAAAATAACTCTGTTTAAATCTTACTGTCAAACATTTTACACGTGTAGCCTTTGGACCAACTGTACTCAGAGGGCCATCAATGCTCTTCGCGTTCAGTACAACAATGCGTTCAGGATGCTGCTGGGGTTGCCGCGCTTCTGTAGCGCGTCCGGCATGTTCGCGGACGCACGCACAGACGGTTTCGCGGCGATTAGACGCAAGCGAGCTGCGTCTCTGCTGCAAAGAGTGCGCGCCAGCACCAACAGCCTCCTGAACGTTATTGCTAATAAACTAGATTGTCCTATTATAAAATACCTGAGTCAATTACATATGCACTAACATAGCTATAAGTTACTTATTGTTACAAAATATGGATGAATATCTGAAATAAATAAATTATTATTATTTAATACCCCTTCTTATATGACAGTTGCATAAACTACTATTTTAAGTGACGTTATTCGTCCATATTAAACAGGTTACCAAGAAACAACCTTGCCAAAATAATAACAACATTAAATTATAATTCAATTATATTAATTATATTGACACCCTGATATACGTTACAGTCGTATTATGAAGGGTGACTTATAGTAAGTGTTCAATACGTATCTTCACTACTGCATTTCGTTTTGCGGGTTAAAGGCGTCCATCGGTCACATTTCATTAAAAACTTAATGAAATG
This sequence comes from Cybosia mesomella, assembly GCA_946251805.1. NCBI lineage: Eukaryota > Metazoa > Arthropoda > Insecta > Lepidoptera > Erebidae > Cybosia > Cybosia mesomella. Next base: position 16,439,274 of record OX276390.1, on the reverse strand, counting down.
TGTGTGTTCTTAGGTCTAGTTCTCTACGACTATTATATTTGGTTGATCGAAAATCTCAGGGCACATATTATATTATCAAACATCAGAGAATTACTTCTATATACGAGCTGTGACTGTTGAAACGGAGACACCAATATACTACATACGTAATATACTATTAACTGTCAGCTGCCCCATCTATCTCGGCATAAACAGACACAGTCGATTACAATTAATTCTTCATCACCCTGTTATAGATCTTTTCTAGGTCTACCAATGCGCAACAAACTTTTTGACTTTTAACTAAGAATTTCTGGGCTGGTCTTCTCGTAAGGAAAAGACCTGATGCAGGCTTCCTTTCCTAAATTTCACTTGTATATCCCACGTCCTATCTTTATTTATTGCTTTATAGTCGATACGATCACGTTTCATACATTTTATTAATACCTAAATATTTTAATCAGGACCTTCCATACAATTAACCGACGATGCTGAATAAGCTAACGCACCTGTATTTCTTGTGGTCTTTACTGCCACCTTCTTCTCTCCTTTGTAGAGAGGCTGATGACGACTTTGCATAGTCTTCTGGCAATTTTTTTCTTTCTCCAGTAGAAGTTAAAAAGGCAGTAGGAACATCTGACTCAGCATCTCAACCGAAGGACACTACAGCATTAACATGATCATAGTGATCGACACTCTTCCATGCTAATATCACTTGGTTTTTTTTTTATCCCTGAGAAATTAAATTCTAAGTGAACATTGCATAGAATTATTAATGCATGCGGTATAAAAGTTCCACTTATAGTGTCAAGATATGACGCAGGTGCCATATTTTAACCTTACTTCAGACAGACTTTCACTTATAGAATTAATATATAAATATATAATGTATTAAACCAATAGCTGTCTATTAAGTCAAAATGCCTAAGTGTATAAAATAAAACTGACAGGTAAGTAAAAAAACCAGTCTAATGCAGATTATAACAGTCGTGACCCATTTATATTGGTCAGAATCGTCTAGTTTTTGATGTACTAGGTACGTTCAAAATATGCATTTTTGTAAACAACGTAAAAGGTGCAACTCTATATTTCTTCTAGCGATATTTTATTTTATTCAAGTCTAAGTGATCATTTAGGTAAGTAGGCATCCCATCAAATCAGAAATGTGAAATGAGAGCGTAATTCAATATGAATAATATGCGTCTTTGTTGACTTCACCGATAAAATTATTGAGATCTATATAGATGCCAAGTTCTGTGTAGAAAATCCTAAAATTCTTGTTACAAAAACCTAAAACATTCTAAAATAAATTGATATAACAATTTTATATTTCTTGGTGCTACCACAATATTTTCTACTTAATAGCTAATAATAATAAAATATCTTTATTGTACACCAAGGACATTAAAAAGACGAATCAGAAATACAGTTTGTGGTACAATTGGCGGCCTTATGGCTCTGAGACGATCTCTTACAGACAACCATAGGATGGAGAGTAATATAGAAATAAAATGTCTTGGGATAGTTTGGTGTACATTGAAATAGTGAATAATTACACATATATGCATTATAAATACCTAGATACAGGTAATATATAGTAAAACATATATAAAACATACATACTATATACTAATTAATACACACATAAATAGGTACCTACTTATTAATTATACTATATATTAATGACAATAATAAAAATAGAAGAGCATCTAATAGTGAAGTCATGCCTAGCTTATGCCAAAAAGGTCTTACTCTCCAAATCTTTGTCTAGCTTTTTAAATACAGGTAAAGACTGTACACGTCTAATGTTCACTGGCAGAGCATTCCATAACACAGCCGCTTGAACTGAAAAGGAATTGTCTGTAAATTTGGTAGAGTGGCTCGGCATTTTTAATCTAGAATTCTTTGATGATTTCAAGGTTCTTGAGTGGGTATTGTACAAGAACTCATACTGCTGTTTGAGGTAAGGAGGTCAAGGATGCGGATTGAATAATATACTAAATAATAAGGACAGAATATGGGCATTCCGCCGAAGGTGTATAGGCAACCTCTTGAGCTCTCATCGAAATTCAGAAACATGATCATATTTGCGTAGAACAAATATGAATCTTATGCAAAGATTTTGGAGTCTCTCGAGCTTGTTAAATTGGTCTTCAGTAAGATCTAGATAGCTGGCATCAGCATAGTTGAGGATAGGGATAAGAAATTTTGAAGCCTACGTAGGGACCCTGCAGCGGCAAACATTTTATGCCTCAGTTCTTCTCAGTTCTTGGACTTGTGGACCCCAGAATACACAAACATCTATTTATTTGTTTATTTTTATTTATTTAATAGGTCTACCAACAGTTGTTTACATTAATGCATACACGACATACATAAAAAATAACAGAAAAAACTTCAGACAATGTAACAACTACTTAAAGGTAAACACATCATGCAACAACTTAGTGGAGGATACTTAAGTACTAAATATATTTAATAAAACCTTACATAAACAATTTAGACATTATTAAAACTAAAAAATAAAAATTAGAAATATTACGAACTACATCACAAAGAAAGAGAAAATAAAAGAGATAAAGAAAACAACTTTATGTTTTAAGTGCCTAGGCGATCTAAAGTTTTTCTTTTTTGGATAGCCACTGAGTCAACATGCAGATCAATTATGTCACTGATACTGTTGACAATCTTACATGCTCTTACATAAGGGGAATTAGCCCCTAAAACTGTCCTTCTCAAAGGTGGGCAGAGAGGAGTGATTGAACCACGAGGAAGTCTAGAAGGAGCCTTAAATCTAAATAAAACCAATAGACGTGGGCAGACAATTTGGTGTTGAAGTACCTTAAATGCAAACACAGCATTATTTAACTTTGCGCGACACTCAAGGGCTTGCATTCTAAAATGTGCTAGCCTGCCACTATAAGAAGGTACCTTTTTGGTGATTCCATTTCTGAAAGCCAGGTGCCGGACAAAACGCCTCTGAATTCTCTCGAGACGCAAGGCGTGTACTGCGAAATGAGGACGCCATACAATACTACAGTATTCTAGGGTGCTACGTATCAAGCTGTTGTAAAGCAACATTTTTGTGCGGTTGTTGCAAAAGCTTTTACTATTTCGCAGCACAAACCCCAACATCTTGGAAGCTTTCTTAATTATTTCATCTAAATGAGGCGTAAAAGTTAACTTTCTGTCAAACACTACTCCCAGATCCTTTACAGTTTCTACCGCAGATATTAGGTCTCCTTCTATGTGGTAACTGTGGTTTAAAGCATGTAGCTTACGCGTAAACGTTATGTGATGACATTTATTAGCGTTCAGAAGCATCCCGTTAATTTTGCACCATGAGACAAGTCTATTTAGGTCATCTTGTAGCTGCCCAGCATCTTCAGAGCATTTTATTATATTAATAAACTTGAGATCATCTGCATACATAAAAACATCGGAAAAGTGAAAACACTCTGGAATGTCGTTTATGAAGAAGTTAAAGAGGGTTGGGCCTAAATGCGAGCCCTGAGGAACGCCTGAGGAAATGGGTATAAAATTAGACTCATAGCCATTAAGCACTACTGAGAAAGCTCTATTTTTCAAGTACGATGACAACCAGTCCAGTAAGGATCCCATTATGCCATAGGCCTGTAATTTTGAGATAAGGACATTGTGGCGTACCCTGTCGAATGCTTTTGAAAAATCCGTGTAGATAACATCGGCTTGATGGCCCGAGTCCACCATGTGACCAAATTCCCACGGGTGTAGGGGGCCCCACCAAAATCTTCGGATCCCACGCCAACCCTGACGGGTTGAACTCACATATTACATACACATATTTTTACAGTGTTCAAATAAATATCTTAGCGAACACAGACAATATCGATATGGGCCTGTAGTTAGCTACGACTGTTTTGTCGTCAGACTTATGAACAGGTACAACTTTGGCTATCTTCCATCTGTGAGGGAATACTCCCGAGTCTAAGGATTTCTTATAAATTATCATTAGCGGTGGAGTCAGCACTAAATAGCATTTTGACACAAATATTGGGTGTATTCCATCTGGACCAGCCCCTTTAGTAGCATCAATGTTCTTTAGTTTATTTTGTATGTCATCTTGCTTTAAAGGTGGCACATTGAGACTCAAACTGTTTATATTTATAGCCTGCAGACTTTCGGACATATATTCAGTATCACTGATGACTTCATTTGTACTGTAAACAGAGGAAAAGTGCTCAGCGAACAATTCGCATATTTCACTACCATCAGATGAAGTGACCAGCCCATTAGTCATAGACTTTGGGTATGTGCTAGTTCCTCCTCGCTTAGCTTTGACATACGACCAAAACAATTTAGGATTTCTCCGTAGTTCACCCTCAAGACGCTTAATATAGCTATTGTAACACTCCGTGGCCAAACCATTACAGATTTTCCCAACAGATTTTAATTCCACCTCGTCCATTGGATTTTTATATTTTTTAAATCGTATACGAAGCTTATTTTTTTCATTCAACAATTTAATTAGATTTCTATTAAACCACGGTGGAAATTTGTTCCTAGTGGGTGAGCGAGTTGGTATGAATTTCCGTATTGTGATATTCAGATGATCATAGAACACCTCGAGCATTTTATTTACGTCATCCAAACCCCCAAGTAAATCAACCCAGTTTAGTTCACTCAGGTACATGCATATTGCCTGGTAATCACCTTTAAAGAAGTTAGGTCTTAAATTAGTTGTTTTGTAAGAAGTTTCAATTTCCAGTGAGATAGTGACATTTAGAGGTGGATGTGGCTTATGAACATTACTAACGGGAGTGACGCATTCGCTAACATTGCTCAAAGGGATAGTACAAAGAACGAGATCTAGTATACGGCCCATATGATTTCTGATTGAATTAAACTGATTAAGCCTATTGGTATTTAAAAAATCCAGCATTAAATAATTTTTATTGCTTAGGCCTGGATTATCTCTCTGGCTCTGCACTAGTTTCCAGTCGAAATCCCACAGATTAAAATCACTCATTATACAAAGCTCTATCTATGAATATCCCCAGGTTATTAACCAGATCACTGTCTGGGATATTTACTCCACTACAAGTCACTTGGAGGCATCAGTCCACCCTAGCTATGAACCTAGAGCTACCGATAACAATGACCTGAGTCTTGCATGGATTTATCTCAAGACCGTACGAGGTGCTCCAGTTGCATATGGATTTAAGGTCATTATTGACAGTGTTAACAGCCTCCCTCAGTTCGTTCAGTGGGGCCCGAGAATATGTTTGGAGAACATCCGCGTAGAGGTGGTAGGAAGAAGATAGTTCGTGAGAATTGAGTTTATAAAAACTGAGAAGAGTATAGGAGATAGAACGCCGACCTGTGGTACGCCAGCAGTTGTATCTTTGATAAAAATACGCTGTTGGCGACCAAACAGGTAACTACGAAACCAGTGAACCGCAGTTGAAGATTTGTTAAGTGAGCTCAATATGCTAAGTAAAACGTCGAAGTCTCAAAGTCACAAACCATTTATTCTGTATAGACCATTAATACGGCACTTACAAAACGTCAAAAAAAAGTTTGGCAAATGGACCACCGGTTCGAAACGCGGCCCTGTCCTGAGAAAACTCCGGCAAGAAACTCAGCGGGCTGTTTTTTTTTGTCTATTTACAAACATGTTTACTTAATCTAATTACAATATTTAGTTTGAGTAGCATAGTGAGAGACCAAACAGTTCATATCCAAGCTTGTTTGTCGTCTAAATAGTCTTGAATTTTATAATAGCCTTTCTGGCAGAGTTTAGTTTTAATTTGGCTTTTAAATTTATAAAGAGGTAGATTCTTCATTTCACTAGGAAGCTTGTTGTAGAAGCGTATACAGTTACCCTGAAAGGAATGACTGATCTTGTGGAGTCGAGTATTACATACACACAGTCTTAAAAAATCGGAAATGTTTCTTCTAACATACAAAAGATTTTCAAAAATATATTGAGACACTACAGTTAGAGAGTCTACGGTATTGAACCCATTGCTGAAGTCTAACAGGGTTAGTACTGTCAGCTCCCCATGCTCCATAACCGATCTGATATCTTCCGTAATATTAACCAATGTAGTAGTGGAGTACCACTACGACGGAGCGGAGTCATAGTAGTGACCAGGATGAAATTAGGACTGTAGAGAATTCAATAGTGAGTAGTTTTTAGAGAGGAAATTAAAAAGTTGAGTGTGAATAAGTCGTTCAAGAATCTTAGAAAGGAAAGGCAAGATACAAATAGGACGACATTCAGAGAAAGAAGAAGGATTTTGCTTTTTGGGAATAGGGATTATTTGTGCCTCTTTCCATATCATAGGAAACACGTTGCTAGTTATTGAGAAGTTCAAGATATGACAAATGATAGGCAGGATTTCGATAATGATAGGGTGGATCATATTACGGCTGATACAGTCTATTTCCATCGCGTTAGACATGATTGACATTATACTCTTCCTAACATCACAAGCCGAGAATTGACTAAAGAAATAAGGAGAGCAGTTGGGAGTTGAGACAAATGAAAGGTGCTGTAATATCATTTGTTTTGTCATTTTATCGAAATTTGTCGAAGAGGAGGAATTTTGATTAAGCGAATCTAAATTTACATTGCTCGGGCGATCCCGGTTGGAGTTCCCAATGTTCTTAGAAATTTCCAGACCTATGCTGCATCTCCGTTTTCCACAGAGCCAGAAAATATCGGCGTTGATCATTCCTACACACCCGATTGCAGTGATTTCTAATCGCTATATATCTTTCCCGGTTCATATCAGTATTTCAGGCTTTTATAGTTCGACTTGGCTGTCGCTTTTTTAGAAATAAGTGATTTAATTTCAGTAGTTAGCCAAGGTGATGGAAGATGCTTCGTGCATGTACATCATACAGCCTGATTAGGTTAGATGTAAATAAGCTCACTTGTTCGTCAACACATCCAGAATTGAAAAGCGGACTCCAGTCCAAGCCATTGGCATCCCTGCGCAAGATGTTGAGGTTCATACCACTAAAGTTGTATTGCAGAAGAACTTTAGATTGAGGTTTAGGTGGAGTTGATAAGATAAGAATAGCCATGATAGAAAAACTGACCAGCTTTATACTTACCCTACTTAGCTACACGATTGAGAGAGGAAACAATTATGAGATCACTTACGGACTGAATTTAGACAGTACAATACTTCGACATGTAGCGAACTTCGCAAACACATAGATCGACAAGTCATTGCTTCGACAACAACAAAAAGTAGGTGTTTTACATTTTAATAGACATCATGTTGTTAGTTATTATTAAATCTAAATATTTCACTTGGGATGAGTTTAAGCTCAAGATTTGACTTCGCTAGTTTTAACCAAAAAAAATTTCAAAATAGTAACATAGGTATAACCGCCCCCGCTGGCCGGCGGGGGGGTATCCGAAGGGATTTCCGCACGAAAAAAAAAAGGTATTATATCAACCTACCGTATAATTACAGTACAAACAGGAAATACACTAACTTACGTACGACTTTCCTCGACGAGAATCCTTTGTATATGCCTCATAGTCTACCTTGATGCCAAATATCATATTTCTAGGTCATCTATAAAATAAACACATAAAAATTAGTTTATTGCACAATAGAAAATAGAATATTGTGCGCTATACTGTGTGGCCCTACACTGGAGCCAGATGCTGGGTGCCAGATACGATTTATACTTAGTGATACTATACGATGACATCTCGGGCGACAATAAAGTTTTCTGGCGTACTTCAAACATTTTGAAAAGTTCAGTTACATTTTATGCCATTTTTGTACTACATAAGCAGCTATACATATATCTATGATAAATGAACAAAGAGACTTTCGGGTAAGTCGTAGGATAATGAAAGCAGTCATGTTGTGACTTTTGCTTTTGCTTCTTTCACGGAACACAGTTTTATGTCGCAAACATTATTCGTCTGATTATGTACCTATATGGTTGTATTTTAATGGACTAAAGCGTCTGGCAAAGCTTGAATTAACTTTAAGCAACAGTAATCTGTACACACGTAGTTCAGTTAGATTAGTGTAGTCTTCAGAATTTATTATTTTTTTATGAAGGCCAACAACTGACGGACATTTAATAATTTACTTTCACTGTACAGGGTTCTAGTAAGATACCTTTTTTTTTTTTTTTTTTTTTTTTTTTTTTTTTTTTTTTTTTATCGTGCGGAAATCCCTTCGGATACCCCCTCGCCAGCCAGCGGGGGCGGTTATGTCGGGCTTGCACCGACTAAAACCGCACGCCGTCTCGGGTCTTCAGACGCCGGGGTGTAAGGTTACCCATAGAGCATATCCCTCGCACCCCGGCTGACCCTGGGCCATTTCACCACTAACAGCATCGCTCATCCTGTCTCCTCTGAAAGCAGAGGAGTACGGAGAGCGATGTGTTCCCGCCACGTTGGGTATTGGCCGAAAGGGTTTTTTGAGCATAGTCTTTAATACTGCTCTCTGAGGTCTTTCTATTTGTATCATCATTGACTTAATACGAGGGGAGGTACAAAAATTCGCGGAACAAAATGTTTCTGAATTAAATAAAACAATCGAATTATTTTTCTTTTTCAATATAATTCCATTGGAATCCCAAACGATCGTCGCCCTCAACTTCCCGGCTGATTCTGACACTTTACACTTCTTCGGGGAAGGTGCACCCGTCTTATACCACTGCATCGACTCCTGTTTCTACTCAGGTTCAAAGTGATGAACCCGAGTTTCATCTCCAGTAACAATTCGATCTAATATAACTTCAGGGTTATGGCCACACATAGGTCTAAAAAATGTTTCGATGCGTAAATTCTTTGTTGCACTAACTTTCGTCATACCTAGATGATCGTGCAAGATCCTCAAAACAGTCGTATCTGAAACGCCAACTAAGGCAGATAACTGTTTCTTTTTAAGACGAGCATCTTCCAATACGAGTTTTTCGACTTTTCGCACAATATCTGATGACGTAGCTTCGACCGGCCTTCCAGGGCGAGAGTCATCTTTGATGAACTCTCTGTTACGCTTGAAAAGATTCAGTTATTACAGGAACTTTATCACGGCACGATAATTAATTTGCTCCATAATGACCGATTGTACCCGAAATAATTTGCTTTCAAGGCGATATCGATAAAACAAACTTGATTTACTTTTAGGTAGATTTCGATGAAATCGATCTACCTATTGGTTTCTTGCCTACTGGCGAATTTTAAAAAAAAATCTTCATAGGAGGTCTAGTTATGACCCCCTGAGTCCGAAATGACCACTGGTCAAAAAGTTTATATTTATATATATATGTATGTATGGTTCCACTTCCCAAAATTTGCGGCACTCTCACGGTCGCATTTTTGCCCCGATCGCTTTCAAACTGCGGTCAAAAGTTGCTTGGTTGTAAACTTAGTTTAAGTTCGTGAACGGGTGGAATCCGGCCTAAGGGGACGGTAGGGCCTCACTTTTTGTGAAATCAGTTTTTCCTCAAAATTTCACGTTCCATGAAAGATATTCGAACCGTTCTAATTTTATCCCATAGTATACATGAATACCAACAACTTTTAATTAGAAACCTATAAGATTAAAACTTTAACTAAAAGTGGAGGGGGGAAAAACCAAAATTTTTCAGGACAAAAATCATAACTTCTAACCGGTGAACATTCTTGGTGTCGGAAACATTTTTAATCGATAGGCCATTTTTAAGTCTAAAATAAATGTCTGAAAAGTTTTTCGCTAAAAGTTACCGTTTTCGAGAAAAAAAAATTAAACATGTTAAAAAATAATATTAATTGCTTCACGAAATCTACCTGTGCGTTCCCCCTGCGGGAACGGATTTTTTTTTTACCTAAACTCACTATAAATGAGCATAGAAGTTGTATAATATTGTTTCCTCCTAATACTTCCTTTCGCGAACTTTTGTACCTCCCCTCGTTGCACTTCTCCAACAGGTGATACAATATGTTATCAGTGACTGACACATGGCAAAATACACACACTTTAAAATGTCTGCTGGAGCCGATGAACGGAGCAACTTTAAAATATTTGCCATTTTTCTAATTTTATTAAATAGATCTCTTATGTGAGAATTAAAGTTAAGATTTTTATCAATAATCACACCGAGTTCTAGATTAATCCTCGCAATGACAGGACTGCATTTGATTCGGACACTCGTGTATTTTAATACCAAGAGCCGTGCTGGGGGCTGTTACACTGGTTTTGTGGAAAATACGTATTTCGTCTTTTTGGCATTTAGAGTACCTAACCAAATTGTACTGAAGCCATTTATTTATCTGCTTCATTCCATTTTTTGCATTTAGGAATACCTCCTATAATAATGCCTGTTTTTAAACGTTAATGTATCAATACCTATATGAGCAACATTTATGAAATTTTGCATTCGGGACAAGCTAAGGGGCTTTAATGAATATGCCAAATTTCGTATATGTAAATTAAATAGTTTTCGAGTTGTGAAGGGATCAAAAGTAACTGAAAATGGTTCGAGTAAATATACACATGGTTGCTGCGTCGCAAGTTTATTTTTCTTTGAACTTGGCTGGACACCCTGCTGCGTATCTAGAGCTGCGTCGCCAGTTCCTTTTTATTTGAACTTGGCTGGACACGCTACCGCGTGTCTAGATGTCACGTACGATATTATCATCTGAAACAACTAGTTGCATTTTCATAAGCGAATATACAAAGCGTATCTGTAGACCCGAGACGGCGTGCAATTTTAGTCGGTTCAAGCCCGACATAACCGCCCCCGCTGGCTAGCGGGGGGGTATCCGAAGGGACAACCCGCACGAAAAAAAAAAAGGTACCTCTACATAATTGTACCTGTACGATTTCATTGTAGCAGCAATGTTATACATGTAAATATTAAATTGAGAACCATTTTATTTATATAATCTGTATTTAAACTACTTTGTTCTTGACTAATTAATTCAGTAAATTAATAATTCTTATTAACACCTTATTGCTTTGAATAATCATAAAATAAATAGTTATAAGATTTACTTAATGTAGATTTATATAATTAGATGAGTTTTAAAGTAAAGAGAATGTTTTTCCAGTTTTTATTTGATATTTACTTATGTTTACTTCATAATTTGCAAACATTCATGTGATTGGCAGTACGATTACGGCTTGCGATCAATTCATAGATACTCATTAAAAGATGGTTCATGCGTCGGATGACCCATAAAGCGATTCTTGACGATGACGTTATCATCTGATTCAACGGTAAATGTTAATATGCCAGTAAAAATTACACTATTGTAGTTCCGCATGGTGCAAATGACACTTTAATGGTAGTATTGATGCATTGCAACAGTTACTGCTACACCGATAATAATCACGCACTTATTCATGTCGTTCTGTTATTTATCTGCAATCTGATATGTGTTAAACCGTTTTATTGAAACATTATTCACTTAAATTACCTGTTTTATTTGATTCAAAGTATTGATATTAATCTAGTTCACTACTTCTATGGATCGTATTAAATAATAGCTACTCGAAGTATTTAAGATTAAACTTCAACTCTAAGCCTACACAGGTGGATCACGGGCAACTGTTTTAACATAAATACAATACAATAATGTCAATTGCAATTTTTATCTTTGTATATCGATGGGTAGGTGCTCTCTTAAATTTTTCAATTGAATTGACAACGTTAACAAGAGGCTCATCAAAAAAAATCGGTTGTCTGTAAAGTCGGTTTACTGACGATAGTTGAACGTGACAACGTCATAAGAACGCGAGGTAACGCCGCATACGTCATGTGGTAACGCCGCATACGTCGGTAACGCCGTATACGTCATGTGGGAACGCCGCATACGTCATGTTTTTTCGTGCAGCCGGCCTCCATCGATTTATAAGACGTCACGTCAAAAATCTTTAAGAAAATAAGCTTTAATTATGGTTTTGTTGATAAAAAGAACTAAAAATTTAAATTCAAACGAGCGGAACCTCGATGGAGTTTCGTCGTTCCATTACAGAGTTCCTATGTCAACCTTCCAGCTCCATCATCAGACCCTGGTTATCATTGAAATACAAACTACTCGTCAAGACGATTCAAAGAAGCCAAAACTCGATGAGGTTGCGTTATTTCATTGCGAAATTCCTATGGCCACCTTCCAGCTCCATCATCAGATCAGCACCGTGTCATCTTGATATTGCATTATCACGCGATTTACACATGTATGCAAAATTTCAGCTCAATCGGTAACCGGGAAGTGGTCAAATTTAATTTTGAAGAAATGATGACAAACATCGGGAGAGGTGAAGCTAAATAAAAACTTATAATGAACCCTGTGCAAATTCTAACCATGTTGTAAATTCGTTAGAACTTAAAACATATTATTTAGTAACCAATACAATCTTTTGTTGATCCTTCAAATCATTCTTACTATTTCATAAGCGATTCTAATTTTCAACTCGAGCAAGATTGTTTTTAATGAATCTGTCAGATTACAATATTTTACTTAATGTACTAACACTGATGCCGTTGTCTAATGTCTAATATATCACTGAGATTCGCAGACATCTTGACAGCGTACAGCGGCGATTATATCGCAAAAGTGCGAATGTATTCGTCGACCACTAACTGTCTTAATATGACACAATTTACGGGTCTGCGGGTCTACTCTCTTAGCACGAAGTCCGTAGTTTCGGACATCGTTACGGGCGTTTCCTACTCCGTATCACCCTACGGACTGCCTACGGACGGACAGCCCGAACTAAGAACGAATGATAGCACGATTTGAGAGATGTCCCTACTCCCTATGTGTTTTTGCCCGTCCGAAAAATTTAATTTGACACTTGTTTTGGCGGATCGTTATGTCATTTGATACGACATCAAAATAGCTATCGTGCTGTCGACGAAAGTGAAAAATTATAAAGTATGGCTGCTTTTTTAATGCTGGAAGAAGTTCTGCGAGAAGAGCGGAGGCGACGCCGATTTTACTTGCGCCAAAATTTTCGGTTGGCGAGTATGCCCGACGTTGAGTTCATAGGGAACTATAGGCTCACCCGGGAGTTATTTGAAGATTTGTGTGAGGATTTAGTACCTCTTTTGCCTCAGCAAAGACGACGAAATGGAGTTGATCCCAGGATGAAGGTAGTGGATTGATCCAAGAATGAAGGACTATAGCTATGGATATACAAAATATTGAAGATTGTGCTAGTTATTATGTTGTATTTACTGTTGCTTTTGTCTACTTTTAGATCCTTGCTGCTCTCAATTTTTATGCCCTGCACCTTGGTAGCTCCCCCACCAAGGTGCAGTGGGCCTTAGCAGTCATGTCCCAATGGCAATAAAAACATGTCAATAAAAATAATAATAATACATTTTTTTAATAATATTTCCGGACATTTTTACACAGCGACATCTGGTCCCAAAGTAAGCAAGGCTGAACCTGCTTGTGTATATGGGATACTAATACTTTACTTTTTTTTTGTAAATACATATATATTATACATAGAAATACCCAGACCAATGCAAATAGACATATTCATGCATACAAATATTTGCACTGAGCGGGAATCGAACCCGCGACCCCCGGCGTGGCAGTCGAATACACTACCGCTACACCACGGAGGTCGAATATATACTGCCAGTGGGGACGCCGTTTGACCAGACGGGTGATCAGCTTCTATGTGGGGCCATTTTACCCATTTCCCCTATAACGACTGTCATACATATTCGTATGGCAACCGGGACGACATCTTAACGTGCTCTCCGAGGCACGACCAGACCAATGCAAATACTCATATTCATGCATACAAATATTTGCACTGAGCGGGGATCGAACCCGCGCCGAATATAAGGTATACACCTTATATTGGGGTGCTTGGTTGGGGACCTCCACGCGGTGCACCCTGGGCAACGGAGGCGGCAGCGCCTCTCCTAGGGCGGGAGAGACGCTGCCGCCTACGGCCGACTCCGACCGAGGCGAGGACGGCCCTGTTGAGGGCTGTTCGGAGGCTTTCCACGTGTCCCTCTGATTGGCGGGGGGCACAGTGGAGAGCAAGTAAGGGGGCCATCTCGAAACCGGAGATGGCCCAGGGTCAGTCGGGGTGCGAGGGATATGCTCTATGAGTAACCTTACACCCCGGCGTCTTAAGACCCGAGACGGCGTGCGGTTTTAGTCGGTGCAAGCCCGACATAACCGCCCCCGCTGGAGACCCCCGCTCTCCAGCGGGGGCGGTATCCGAAGGGATTTCCGCACGAAAAAAAAAAAAAAAAAAAAGGTATACACCTTATATTCGACCTCCGTGTTATATTATTGATTAGAGTATTTATTTTACAAACTGTTTATTTTGCTCACAGGTCTTATAATCATATAATGGAACAAGAAAAGCTATTTGCACAATAAAATATTTTTTTAATAAAAAAAAATGATTTTATTTTATTTACAACCAATCAAATTGAAAAAAAAAAAAAATCAAAACAATCTATTGCGGTCTTAAATTATTGCTAGGAACTTAGTTTCTCTTACTGTCTACTTCAGTCTGAAATACTTAAAAATCTGAATAAAATTAACAATACACTAGAACTATAAAAAATAGGTACCGCGGTATCCTTGGCCCAGGGTCAGTCGGGGTGCGAGGGATATGCTCTATGGGCAACCTTACACCCCGGCGTCTGTAGACCCGAGACGGCGTGCGGTTTTAGTCGGTTCAAGCCCGACATAACTGCCCCCGCTGGCACGCGGGGGGGTATCCGAAGGGATTTCCGCACGATAAAAAAAAAAAAAAAAAAGGTACCGCGGTATCCTAGTCGTATGGGGAAAGGACTGCTGAGACGAGGTCTCGAGTTCGATCCCAGGTATTACCATGGCACACACCAATGACTTTTCGATGCTTTTCGAAGTTATGTGTGTATTTATTGCAGGTTTATAAGTGCCCGGTTAATGTCAATAGGCTCGCCACCTATTACATTGGGACCTAAAACATAAACTGGCGAAATGTGGGTGCTAGCACCTCTGCCTACCCCTTTGGGGATATAGGCGTGAGTTTATGTTTTTATGATGTTATGTTTTTATAAAAAATAGATTTTATTTTATGTATCTAAGAAAATTGACTTTTGTAACAAAGCCTCTGTGGCGTATCGGTAGTGCATTCGACTGCTACGACAGGGGGCGCGGGTTCGATTCCCGCTCAGTGCAAATATTTGTAGCATGAATATGTCTATTTGCATTGGTCTGGGTGTTTCTATGTATAATATGTATGTATTTACAAACAAAAAAAGTATATAAGTATGTTTATCCGCATTCTGGAACCCATAACACAAGCTAGTTAAACTATGCTTACTTTGGGTCTAGAAAGCGCTGTGTAGAATGTCGTAGAGTATTTATTTATTATTTATTTATTTATCATCTCAAAATACCTACAACATCAAAGTTTAAGTTAAATCTTCTAATCAGAACTTTAATCCAATGCACTTTACAATACATTTCAAATCTATTAAATAGTCATGCAAACTTGAATCCTTTTGATTTTGCACTGGCAACTCCCGCTCCAGTGTCTCAGTGGACATTGAGGGTTGCTCCGGGGAAGATGGGTTGGCAGATCCAGCAGCAGATGTTGGGATGGGTGTGATAGTTGCTGGATCTTGACCTACAGGTGGTGGATCCTGTACAACAAAAACTGATTATCATTGATGAATAGAAGAAATACACATATGAATGTTATTTATTATTATTTTATAAAAAAAGTCACAGCATATATTATATATACACACAATTAAAAATACATTATTGCTGTGAACAAACTAATAAATACTAATAAATAACACTGAAATCCTGACTTCCTTTTGAAGTCAGGACGGCTACAAACTGCTACTCTTTTAAAATTAAAGTCAAAGACATTCTAAGTAAGGAACTGGCAGATTGTACCCATCATAGCTATCACCTTTCATGTTGTTAATATTTATATAAAGATTTGATTATTTATTTGTTTGTTCATGTAAATGTAAGTTTATCTTAATATTGACTATATATTTTAATGATGGCTATATGTATAACATGTTTGTTTATGATATTGATATCAAATGTTAATCTGTATTCCATTTATTGTATACTATTTATCTACACAACTTTAAACTGCACCTACTTCTTTTTTACTCTACATCATCCAAAGGTTGGATGGTAGAGAATGTTATAGGCATTAAGCCCGCCTATGTATATATTGTGCATAAAATTTATAAATAAATAAATACAAAAACAGAACAAACTAATAAATACGAATAAATTATACATTTAATTATTACCAATGGAAAAGCTGGCACTCTTGCCTCAGTTTGCGGCTCTACAAATCCCTCTCCCATAATTGTTAATATCTTCAATTCAACTTGAGAGAGGGTTGGTGCTACCGATGGCCCTCCACCTGTAGCACATGCTGACCGCCTGGCAGCTCCAGCAGCTTTTTAGCGATAAATTTTCTATCAGCCCACACCTAAAATTTTGTTAATTTTAATTAGGTGCTCACTAAAAAAATACATAAAAGCCAGTATACTCGTAAGTCCTCGTATTGGGAGGATGACTGATTTATCATTGTTTGCACTTAACTGACCATAAAATCATATTAGTACGAGTACATAATGTATTAAACTTACCCTTTGCCACTCTTCCACGGTCTTTGTGCAACTTCCCATCGCATTAAGTGAGTTGCACAGGCCTTCCCACAGCCGTTTTGATCTTATTCTGCCGTCGCTTCGGCACCCCTCAATAATCCACGAGCCAACTCAGGGTTCTCGCTCATAAAATTGAGGAGAACCTCAATTTGAGCTGGAGTTGCTGCTGCAGCGGGTGGGGCCATTTTTTATAATTAACTAAACTACACTAAACTAAACTACGCGTTGTTTCACAGAGTTATTTTACTTGTTTTGTTTATTGACTACTTTGTATCTCAATCTGTGCTATTGACATTTCTTTTGAAAATGGCCACAGACTAAGTAGTATAGAAAATGGACATCAAAAGAAAAAGGCAAAGGTATTAACAGGATAAAGTCTAATACCCGGACAAAAATGGTTCAATTTTGTGGAAAAACATGATAAAAGTGTATTTCGTCATTTTCTAACGATAACAATATTATATTTTGTTTATTTAGCTTGAAAACACATAGTATAGATTTGTGCCTTTACGATTACTTTTTTTTATTTATTGAACTTCATGCACAAATACATAATATATGCGGACTTAATGCCACAGGCATTCTCTACCAGTCAAGCAAAGGTGGTGCAGAGTGAAGCTTAGCAGGTGCATTATTGAGAGCAACATTTATTGATTAAATAGAACTATAAATATAATACTGTATAATTCTTGTTTATGTATTTCTGCCTTGATGTTAGCTGCCACTGGTTTACCGTGCGATGCTTTATGCCAAGCCATGTCCAATGAAACGGAACAGTGTCGTTCCGAAAGGATCCAAAGATGACTACGAACCCCTTACTGTTTCTCTAATCAGAGGGTCACGCGGAGAAACTGAGTTGTTTTCGGGTTTGAACCGACTAAAACCGCACGCCACCTCGGGTCTTCAAACGCCGGGGTGTAAGGTTGTCCATAAGGCATTTCCCTCGCACCCCGACTGACCCTAGGCCATCTCCGGTTTCGAGCTGACCCCCTCGAGTTTGGGAACCACGGTTCCCGACGCACGGTTCCGAGAAACTTTAACGTGGTTCATATTAACGCTCAGAGTATTCCTGGCCACTTCCCAGAGATGCTGACAGCTTTCGGTAGTAATAATAATATCTATGCTATATTAGTTTCGGAGTCATGGCTTAAGCAATGTCTACCCACAAATTCTTACTCACTACCTGGCTTCACACTTATCCGAAATGATCGCACGGGTAAGAAAGGCGGTGGTGTTGCTATATATCTCCGTTGCTTTATACTCTGTAGTCGATATATCGGCACAACCGCCCGTATCTAATGCTGGCGAACATTTGTTTGTGGATGTCGAACTGCATCACTCAAAAATTCTGCTTGGTGTTTATTACTCTCCTTCGTTTCATCCTTTGAGAATCTCCTACACAATCTCACCCCTTTGTACAATCACACCATTATCATGGGTGACTTTAACACATGTTTGCTAAAAAAAGATTCCCGCTCGTCTTCTCTTCTTTCTATTATACAATCTACGAATCTCTATGTTCTCCCTCTTAATGCCACCCATTTCTTTCCAGACTGTGCACCATCTCTTCTTGACCTCATGCTAGTTTCTTCCTCGGACTATGTCGCTAAACATGGGCAATTGGCAGCGGATATGTTCTCCTATCACCATCTGCTCTATCTCTCTTACAAAATCCGCCCACCCAAAGCAAAATCAAAAATATTAATGCAGCGGAATTTTGGAGCCATGAACATTGATCGGCTCAGACAAGATGCAAATGAGATCGATTGGGCATCCCTATTAACATCAGACTCCCTTGACAAGAAGGTTGATATTTTTAATACCAACCTAATTGCGCTCTACGACATACATGCGCCCATTCGAGCTATAAAACTGAGACACCCCCGCACCGTGGCTCACAGATGATATAAAAAAATTGATCGCCAAAAAAAGTGCAGCTAAGTACAAGTTCAAGATGCGACCCACTGATCGTAATAAAGATAACTATCTGACGATACGTAATCACTGCAACAAGGTGTGTAGGAATGCACAACGCCAACATGTCCATAACTCTGTACAAAACAGTGACCCAGCTAAAGTCTGGAAATTCCTTAGATCGTTAGGCGTTGGAAAGCAACGGCAAGAACTAATTCCAACACGTCTCGATATTAACGCTCTTAACCAGTATTTCTCTGCTTCGTCCAACTTCAGCGGGACAGCTAAAAATAAAACTCTGAATCATCTTTCATCGCTTCCTACCCCTGATTACTCTCCATTTGTCTTTAGTCAATTGACCGCTTGTGATGTTGAGAAGAGTATTCTGTCTATATTATCTAATGCAGTTGGCTCTGACTCTGTCAGCCGCAAGATGGTGCTGCCCATCCTTGGTGATATTCTGCCTATTATTACTCACATAATGAACCACTCCATTGCCAAAGGTACATTTCCTACGATGTGGAAAGATGCCCAAATCATCCCGTTGCCCAAAAATCCTAAACCTACATCTTTTTCCGAATACCGTCCTATCTCTATCTTACCATTCCTGTCCAAAGTCCTCGAACGCCTCATCCAAAACCAGCTGAGGGAATTCATCCGTAAAAACAACCTACTTAACCCGTTTCAATCCGGGTTTCGACCGGGACACAGCACCGCAACCTCCCTTATTAACATTACTGACGACATAAGATTCGGTATGGAGAGTGGAAATCTCACAATACTCTGTTTACTTGATTTTAGCAACGCATTTAACACTGTGGATTTCGACGTTCTCCTTGCCATATTAAGCTCTCTCAACATATCTCCATCGGCTATTGAATTGTTTCGAAGTTACCTGTCTGGTCGCTGGCAGCTGGTCCGACTGGATGATACCTATTCATCTTGGTCTGAGACGGCTGCGGGTGTGCCGCAGGGTGGCGTTTTATCTCCCTTGCTCTTTTCATTATTCATTAACTCTATCTCTAATCAACTTCTCTCTACCTACCACCTTTATGCAGACGATTTACAAATCTACTACCAGACTAGTGTGGACGGACTGTCCCGGGGTATTGCCACGATTAATACCGACCTGGCCAACCTTAGTGCTTGGACCACCATGTATGGACTGAAGATTAATCCCGGTAAGACTCAGATTACTATAATTGGTAGCTCAAGACTTTTACCCAGAGTCGACTGGTCGGCACTGCCCCAAATTCACTTTGAAGGTACTACCATTCCCATAAGTGACATAGTTAAGAACTTGGGCATATATCTGGACAAAACCATGTCATGGACGGCTCAGGTTCAGAACGTTAGCCGTAAAATTTTCGCCGCCGGTGGAACATTGAGGAGATTACGTAATTTCCTTCCTACCGCAACAAAAATTGCGCTAGCGCAATCCATACTTCTCCCTATTCTGGACTATGCCGATGTCAGCTATCTTGATCTTAATGAGGACCAACTTGATAAACTTGAGCGACTCCAAAACTTCTGTATACGATTCATTTTTGGTTTGCGCAAATATGATCATGTTTCCGAATTCCTAAAAAAACTCAAGTGGTTACCAATCCGCCTTCGCCGGAATACTCATATACTCCCTCTTCTTTTTAATATTTTATTTAACCCGTCTACTCCTCTCTATCTAAAAAACGATTTCAATTTCTAATAATTCTAGCACCTAAGATCCACGGAAAATTTAACCCTGGAAATTGTGAGGCATTCTACAAGCTTCTACGATAAGTCCTTCACAATATAGGCTGCACGATTGTGGAACGCGTTGCCTATAAATATAAGACGAGCACAGTCGCTGTCTACATTTCAAAGACTGGTAAGGGAGCACTACCTAGCGTTATAAGTATTTTATGTATGTTCACTCTTTGTTTTTTTTTTCTTACTTTTAGTAACTGTATGTTATGTAATTAGTGTGTATTTGCATGCAGTATATTTATTTATAATATATATTTAACTTGGATCCATATTGTCTCACCTAAAGTTCTTTACCCGAAATTGTTCTTCCTAATGATTTCTAATCCGAATGATCACTCGTCCTAAAATTTTTCATCCTAAAGTTTTCATTCATACTCTATTAGTAGTGCTACCGACGATGTTCATAACACTAATGTTTCCGAAAATTGTAATTAATAACATATATGCAAATATATTAAAACTCCTACTGTTTTTTATCATAACGCTTTTATCCCTAAACATAATTACCATATATTACCGAGTAATCGGCACTTCGCCGGCCGCTGCCGCGGCACGCTCGCTTCGCTCGCTCGGCTCGTGCGTTGTGGTCACAGTTCTAACCTAACCTAAACCAACGACTATAAATAGTACCGTGGTATAAGGTGGGTAAAGTGCTACTTGTACCATGGTACTGTTATACTTATATGTTATACATGTTATGTGAAACTAACTAAATAACTGAAACTGGAAAAGTTACACAAAATTAATGTATATAATACTGATTATTATGAATAAAAACAAATCTAAACAAAAAAGATATGACTTTGAATAATAGTGTAAAAGATGGTTATGTTGAAAAAATATAGGAAAACTAATAAAAGTATAATAGATGTTTATTGCTACTGACATTATGAAGTTGAATGCTTCGAAATTATGAACATTAGAGACAGAGTAGTTAGGAATTGTGATTGTTAGGATGAAAAATGTTAGGAAGAACATTTTCGGATTTCCAATTATCGGAGTTGAAAATTTAGGTGAACTTTGGCGCACCCATTTAACTTAGGTGTGTATATATGTAGCTATGGTATGTATATGTATGTTTATTTATGATATATATTTTATGTATGTATGTGTATATATAGGCAGGTACTTATTAAATGAAATAATATAATCTCTTAGTCTTCTTCACTTCCCTTTTCTAAATACTATACTAGATAAAATATTAAATTATTATGATTTAGTGTACACCGCAAACTACCCTGATTACTGGCAGTATAGTCCATACACTGGTTGTCTGGAAGAGATGGCAGACCGCGATAAGACCGCCCATTGTACAACTATCTAACATGTTTGTATCCATCGTATATATTCTATGTTTGGTGTGCAATAAAGAGTATCTAAATCTAAATCTAAACCACGGTGTCCCCGTCTTGCCCCGGAAATGGGGGGGGGGCGTTAGTCGCCCCGCCGTCCGGGCCTGCTTCTGCTGGGGTGACATGCGGCCTCATCTGCCACCCCCCGCGAGCATGTTGTGGGCTCGGCGGCCCGGGAGAGTTCTAAATCTCTCCCGGGCTCGCTCCGCCATCTCCTCTCGAGCATTACTTGCTCGCAGAAGTAGGCGGCGCCGGCGGCGGCCCATGCGCTCGCGCTCCGCACCATTGCTGCAATCATGCTGCCGAGCGAGAGGACTCCCACCCCGATTGAAACCGAATACTTAAAGCAGAATGCGCATCACTCCCATGGCAAAACATTAGCCGAAAACAGCAATACCACCGCCAAGTGAAAAAATAAGAGAAGCGTTTAAACTTCTGTTTGCTTAGGGTGCTCAACGCTTTTTTCAGCCTAACTCTGAATCGTGCCTGTGCACCTAAAAGAACCAATAAAATACTGATTCAGAATGTTTTTATTGTGTTTGTGTCACTTGGTTTGTTCAAGGTTTCTTCTAGATGTAAAAATAAATGGTACCTATTATCAAACAGTTCCGATGTATCACGATCGATATCATGTCCTCTGAAAGTAATGTTTTTGTTACTATTAATTGGAATGAATGGACGGGGAAGAACTCGTGGGTTAAAAGCAACCTATGTTCCTCTGTAAGTTCCAAATACCGCGCAAAACTGGATTTCATCAGTAATAGAAAGTACGTTATCACATTTTACATTATAGAGTACGAAAGCATGGCTGGTTATAAAGATTAACCCCATCGGTCCCGTCTAAACGTACTATATCTTTAGGCGGGACCGTAGGTTATAGTAACGACTATTTCCTGGGTTCACTTAGATAAATAGGTTATGACGTTGCTATAACATAAGTGCTCTTGTCTGTCTGCATGGGTAGTCACTGCATGGATTACTAATAATGGTAAAGCTTAGATTAGGTGTCACATTTCTTATATTATGAATAAAAAAATGCGAGTAAAAAGGTCATAACCATGTTATATAACTTGCAATGCTGACTGACATACAGATTGAAATATTTTCAATTGACATAATATATGTATCTCTTAGTCATTCGTTATGTTTAGTGTAAATCCGGATTGAGATTTAAAAAAACAAGTTTCCAGTTCTTAAACAAAAGGCTTGATTATGTTAAAGTCGTTAAAGGAATAGGTCGTGATTATTTATTGCAAATCATAACAATTATAACGTAATCGTTTATTTTGCGCATAGAATAGGATACTACTACGTGTTTAATTACGATAGACATCCGCTATTGTTATTGTAGCAGGTGTTGCGCGTGTGCCTTTAGTGATCTCACCGTTATTGCTCACTGATGACCAATTGCCGCCGAATGAGTTCATGACTCCGCGTTTGATTCGCCGACAATTTATTGTACACGCTCAGCAACAAAACTCCCCAAACTTAAATCAGTTTCAATAAAGTATCTACAATATTGTTGATTTAATAGAAAATGTGGTATATTTTAACTTAATATGTATAAACTTCATGCAGAGGTGCTCTTAACCACTTGAGCTAGTAGTAACGTGTAATCTACAAATTAGTATTAGTATATTAAGAAGACTATTTAACTTATCTTGAAGTCAGGTGCAAGATGGGCGCAAGCAAGACTTCAGTCTTGTTAAGTAAAGAAAAATGGGGCGATAGTGGCGTACGTAACGGACTGCCGACGCGAGCTCTCATGTTCGATCCCCCATTGCCCCAGGCACACACCTCCGACTTTTCGTAGTTATGTGTGTATTGAAAATGTTAGTCATCGCTCGCTTAGCAATGTGCCCGGTAGATGGCAATAGGCTCGCCCTCTATTACATTGGGACCTAAACATAACTGGCGAATCGTGGGTGTGTAATACACTTCGGCCTATCTCTTAGGAGATACAGGTGTGAAGTTATGTTATGTATGTTAAAAATAAATAAAATTTAAAAAAATATTTGTCCCATTGCCCCGCTAAAAGTAGGGAAGCATTCCTACTGCCCGGTCCAAGTGATAAATCGTAGCTATCTCAAACATTGATTTTTTAAATGAACCAAGGGCTATCGTACATTATTGATATCAGCCGGCCAAAGCAATAATTTATCAAAAATTAATCATTAATATGGTACTATGGAAGGTGGCCTTAGTAACTTCAAATTTAACTAGATAAACCTATTAAATTTGGACTCATTTGTTTTGTCTTGACAAACTCTGTGTTGTGACATGGTATTCAGGGTCTGATGATGGAGTAGAAAGGTGGCCATAGGAACTCCTTAGTTAAACAAAATAAATCCATCGAGGATGGGCTCATTTCTTATGACTTGGCAAACTCTTTGGAGTTACATGGTATTCAGGGTCTGCTGATGGAGTAGTAAGGTGGCCATAGGAACTCCTAAATTAAACAAGATAAATCTATCGTGTTTCGGGCCCATTTGTTTTGTCGTGAAAAGCTCTCTGATTTGACATGGTTTTCAGGGTCTGGTGATTGAGTAGGAAGGTGGCCAGAGGAACTCTCAACCTGAACAAGTTAAATCTATAAAGTTTGGACGCAATTGCTTCGACTTGGTAAGCACTCTGGTGCTACATGATGTCCAACGTCTGAAGATGGATTGATGGACTGGATGGTAGGTGGTCTGGAACAAAATATACTCGTTGTGTCGAGCTCCTTAGACTGGTCTTGGCAAGCACTCTGGTGCTACATGACATAACTAAAACTAAAAAATAAAATAATTAATAAAAAACCTTTTTAAAAACAAGCTTTTATTAAAAAAGCGGTAAAAAAAGTCGGACTCGCTCATGAACGGTTCCGTAGCAGCAAGTAACATAATAATGTTTTTTTTTATTTGTATATATGAGTTGATTGAATGAAAGGTAAATTGCGGTTTACGATTTATGACGTAATAAAAAAAACTACTTACTAGATCTCGTTCAAACCAATTTATCGGTGGAGGTTTATTTTTACTTCGGGCCACCAACCAGGTGGACTCCGAAGTCTTAAAATCACGCTAAAAAAATCAAAATCTTACACCCACTTTTTATCACTTTTCTCGACGTTTCACATGATTCTAAGTCTAATTAAGCAAAAAAAATGTTGTGTTGGTCTGTCTGTTAGTCTGGATGTCTGTTTACGCAATAACTCAAGAACCACTTATCCGATTTTAAAAATTCTTTCGCCAATCATCTTGTTTGGTTAATGGGAAGAACTGATTAGATTTTGGGGTTTGTACGTTCAAGGTTTCGGGTACCTTTTTTTTTTTTTTTCGTGCGGAAATCCTTTCGGGTCTCCAGCGGGGGCGGTTATGTCGGGCTTGAACCGACTAAAACCGCACGCCGTCTCGGGTCTTAAGACGCCGGGGTGTAAGGTTACCCATAGAGCATATCCCTCGCACCCCGACTGACCCTGGGCCATATCCGGTTTCGAGATGGCCCCCTTACTTGCTCTCCACTGTGCCATCTGCTAATCAGAGGGACACGTGGAAAGCTTCCGAACAGCCCTCAACAGGGCCGTCCTCGCCTCGGTCGGAGTTGGCCGTAGGCGGCAGCGTCTCTCCCGCCCTAGGAGAGAGGCGCTGCCGTCTCCGTTGCCCAGGGTGCACCGCGTGGAGGTCCCCAACCAAGCACTTCAAGGTTTCGGGTACCTACCATACAAATTGTCCCTAAAAATATCTAAGTTTGGCTCGAAGTTTGACAATCACTGTGTGATTTCCGCCCCACTAGTTTTTTGTTTTATCATTCTCTTATTTTAGAAGTTACAGGGGACACACATTTTACCACTTTGGAAGTGTCTCTCTTGCAAACTATTCAGTTCAGAAAAAAAAATGATATTAGAAACCTCAATATCATATTTGAAGACCTATCCATAGATACCACACACGTATGGGTTTGATGAAAAAAAACTTTTTTGAGTTGCAGTGCTAAGTATGGAAAATTTAATTTATTTTTCTATTTTTATGTGAAAATCTTAATGCGGTTCACAGAATACATCTACTTACCAAGTTTCAAGAGCATAGCTCTAATAGTTTCGGAAAAAAGTAGCTGTGACATACGGACGGACAGACAGACAGACATGACGAATCTATAAGGGTTCCGTTTTTAGCCATTTGGCAACGGAACCCTAAAAAGACAGTTGTACTAAAACGAAATTTATTTTTTAATTATTTACCTTAAAGAGCAATTTACCTTTAAAAGAGCAATTCTTGTTTATATATAATCTGCATCTTGAAAACGGCTCGAACGATTTTCATGAAATTTAGTATGCAGTGGGGTGATAAATCGATCTGGTTAGGTTTTATTCTTAGAAAACATCGAGAAAAAAGAAAACCAAGCACAGCTCGGTCATCTAGGTACTTCCACTGGATTGTAAAAATTGTTTGAATCAAATGTTGTCATCTATCTATATATATAAGCTTGCCTGGAAGAAATCGCGTTTAGCGATAAGGCCGCCCTTTGTACATTACAATAACCTTTTAATAATAGTTAATGTGCTACTTGTGTCTGTATTGTAAATGGTGTACAAATAAAGTGTTTTCTAGCTATCTATCTATATATATATATATATAGCGGCCTGAGACCCGGCTTCACCCGGGAATAAAGTTGTAAGAAATCCAATAATCCGATGGCACCGACACCTACCGGGTCCAATTGTAGGTGAATATATACAAAAATAAGCTTTATTATTGAATTTCATACTTCTTACTTAAGTACACCGATACCTTTATTTCTATTCGGAAGCAGCTAGGATGAAATTTCATGCTTCTAACTTATAAAATGATTCATCGCCTATTTTACCCCCTTAGTATTGAAATTTTGAAAAGCGTTGATAGACGTGTATATTAATTTCTAACCAGAAGTAGGTATATGAATTTTCATGCTTTTCATGCATCTTCAAAAGTGACGAATTTCTCAAATGAACTTTAACCCCTATTTCATCTCTTAGGGCAAAAAAATTGAAAAACGTTGATACACATGTTCATTTATCTCTATGCAGCAGCAGGTGTATGAAATTTCATACTGCTAACTTCGAAAATCACGAACTGTCATACAAATGTTCATACCTTATTTTGCCACTTAAGAAGACAAATTTCCAAAAATCATTTCTCAGCGGATGTTTACAACACAAAAAGCATCTCCTGCCGAAATCTCAAGTTTGTGTGTCCAACGGCTCTGCGTGGATGAATCAGTCAGTTTCTGATTAGAAATAAACATACACATATATCGGGATTTTTCAGAAAGTAACCCCTCAGATGAACGGGTGTATGAAAGTCCATCATTTTCAAAGTAGGAAGCAAGAAATTAAATGTTAAAGCTTCTTATATAGCTATTAGAAGCTTTAAAACTGAAATATGAATGGTAAATATGACATAGTTCTCAAATTTACCATTGGGCCTGGAAGGTGAAGCTGCAATTAGGTTATAAGTATTTTTTTGCTAATTTATACGGTTTATACCCTTGCGAAGCCGGGTCCCGGGCCGCAATTTTTAAAAAAAAAATTTTTATTACCACTCAGGTGGCAGACAAGCTCACGGCCCACCTGATGGGAAACGGTCACCGTGGCCTATGGACGCGTGCAACACCAGGGGCGTCACACTCGCGCTGCCGACCCTAAAAAAAAGAAATTGCAAAGCAGGAATAGCCTTTAGTCTTCCGGGAAGACCAAAGGCTACTCCCGCCTCTACCTTCTTTTTTAGTGTTTGTGCTGTCAGAAGGAAGACTCTTCCCTCTGACAGCACAAAAACTCTCAGTAAGCTCTGGCTACCCTACTCACCGCCGGGAACACAACACGAGGTTAATATGGCCGCGGTATTCTGTAGGGCGGAGGTACTTCCCCAGTCGGACTGCTCAGTTGGACGGGAATATCGTCATGTCCTACCTTTTTTTTATTTATTTTTTTTCGTGCGGAAATCCCCTCGGATACCCCCCCGCCGGCCAGCGGGGGCGGTTATGTCGGGCTCGAACCGACTAAAACCGCACGCCGTCTTGGGTCTGCAGACGCCGGGGTGCAAGGTTGCCCATAGAGCATATCCCTCGCACCCCGACTGACCCTGGGCCATCTCCGGTTTCGAGATGGCCCCCTCGGGTTTGGGAACCACGGTGTCCCCGTCTTGCCCCGGTTTGGGGGAGGGGCGCTAGTCGCCCCACCGTCCCGGCCTGCTTCTGCTGGGGTGACCGTCATGTCCTACCTCTCTTGAAATTGAAATTCTATCTATTTATATCATTAACTAGTTAGTTTATATAATTATGACTTGCAAGTTGCGCAGATAATTGTTTTTGTTATCCTCGTAGCGTATGTAGTACTAAACACTAGCTGGTTTTATAGTAGATACAGATTGTATTGTAGGCAATCTTCCTCTTTAGTGCTAAATGTTGTGTAAGTCTTAATCAACTCATCTTCTATGTTCAAATATTATAATAGGAACGGGCATTCTTGAACAATGGGGGTTCATAGGTTTTGTGACAGCTATTGTAATGATGAGGTCATGATATTGTACTGGGTACACTTTCGTGGATGAGGTCATAGATTCGACAATCAGATGTAAATATTATAGATCGTTGTGGGGTTATAATATCAAATATTTTCGCACCGAATCTTATCGACAATCGACCTGGAGAATACCACATGGGAAAAAGGGCTACCTATTGTAAATGGGTACTATATATTTCATTGACAACCAAGGAAAAAAATTATATACATTTTATATCAACAGTAGGTATTTGATAAAATGTAGTTATTTCTTAAAATTGTATTATCATTGAAGAAACGCCGAATTTTGTGAGTTTGTTATATCTTTCGAGTAATCTTCGCTACCACTGCAGCACTTATTGGAAAATTTCTTTCACCATTTGAAAGGTACATTATCCTCGATGGTCATAGGCTATTTAATCATGTGTAAAATACGACGGCTTGAGTTAAAACAACTCATATAAACTAAAGTAAAGCGAGGGAGGGTTGCTATTTTATATTACGTGTTAAACTGCAGGTGTTCGGGTCTTGATAACACCGTGGTTAAGGAACGGACAGTGCCACAGCACAGATTACCTAATTGGCCACAGGCTTGTCAATAGATGACATATTGGGCACTAAACAACCTTTTGGCTGTACACATTTTTTCATATAAACCGTCATCTAATGTTCTGCTACACGAGCAAAGTTTGGTTAGTAGCACCAAGCTCACCACTTCATCGCGTCAATATAACAGCCACATTTTGTAAATTAGGTAATCACGTAATAGAGGGCGAGCCTATTGTGGTCAACCAGGCACTTTTTATGGGCTGTCAGATGGAGATAACGGAATCCTTCGTGGTTAGGTATGAATTTTTTTTTAAAATAATCAAAATATCTTTGTTAACATTAATAGGTAGAAAATTGGAAAGGGGGATATAATAAATATTTAATACGCTCTTGTTTGTAAATTGAGGTTTTTAGATTGTTGATGATGTAATTTTTAGTAAAAACGTATAAATACACAGATATACTCACACTTTTTCCCCTATTGGGTAGGCAGAGGCATCAGGCCGCCATCTGCTTCTAACGGACCTCACATACTTTATGTGCTTTTCACGATCAAATTATTCTTGCGGTCAATGAAAAAAAGACAAATTTTCACTTTCATTGTATCATTTTTTATTTCATGTTATTTTTGAACTACATGCTATTAACCGGTTATAAGTGATACACTCCAGTTGAACGACTGGCCGGTTTTCAATTTGGTAGTATAAAAAACCGGCCAAGTGCGAGTCGGACTCGCGCACCAAGAGTTCCGTACCATTTTCTATAAAA
Source organism: Cybosia mesomella (assembly GCA_946251805.1). NCBI lineage: Eukaryota > Metazoa > Arthropoda > Insecta > Lepidoptera > Erebidae > Cybosia > Cybosia mesomella. The sequence goes on along the minus strand of OX276390.1, from coordinate 16,409,826 downwards.
ACGGCAAAAAAATCATGTCTGTTATATGGGAGCCCTTAAATATTTGTTTTATTTTAATTTAATTATTTAAAGTGAATATATAATTAAATATTCAAATCTTTCAAGCGTCTACCTGTTGCCATTATAAATATCAAGTAAAAAATACACGTCTGTTGTATATGGGCCTCTTTCAATATTTATTTTATTCTGTTTTTAGTATTTGTTGTTATAACGACAACAGAAATAAATCACCTGTGAAAATTTTAACTGTCTTTCTATTACGGTTCATGAGACACAGCTTAGTGCACCGTTTTACCCATGCTAAAAAGCACTGCCCACGGCACTTACAAAGGTTATGGATACCCAAAAATATAAATTGAATTGTACCTACGTACAACCTACCTACCAAATTAAGGTCTAGTACCTTAATTTGGTTGACACTTAATTTAAAATTTACATAATTTACCAATTGTGTGTGTACGTCAATATCCATAAATATAATTTAAAAATCATATACTTGAGAGTAGGTTATATTTTATGTTTGCTGTACTACTAAATAATTATGTAATTACGTTACGCCGATAAACCTCAACTTGTATAGCAAGAAGTGACTACAACACCTAAGATGTTTTTAGACTTATGTACGTCGACTTATCTAAGACGACTTCCTTCCTGACGTCATTCTTGGATTTCCCCCACTATTCCTTACTTCCGAGGTGAATTATTTGACTGAACTAAGTTATTGTTTGTACAGTATTCGAAATGCTGGTATGCGCGCGACAGTGCGCCCGCCGTAAGTCGCTCACTCTCACATTTGGAGAATTCTGCGTGTTCGCCGCTGAACTGCGTCGGTGTTCGAGGCAAGCTAGGCAGTGAGTATTACAACTTGTTTTCTACACATACCTACACCGAAATTGAATTTGTCTTCATCACATAGGTACACCTAAATAAGAGCACACTCTGTTGTCAGACATCCAAATATAACACTTCCACTACCGCTTACTGTAGAGTACCTACTTTAGGCATTTTGGCGATTAACCGACATTCCAAAGTCTCAGTCTGTTTAACTTCTTATATATCTTTCTTAGGAAAAATAATTTGTCATACAGCAGCCCTTGCTCGCCACTATACAAAGCACATGCTTATAACAGAATTAGTCAGTCCGGTCATTAGTCAGTTTCTGCTAATTGGCCATGTCGCCCTATATTTCCTTCCGCTTCAGATTTTTGCAGATTATTCTCTAAAGTCTAGACGTTCGAATTAGATTAGGAAAAATAACGATTTTTTTATTGTATGAACGTTAATTCCATTCTTCCATTATAATGAAATCGTATAAACTTCCCATCAATCCCATGAGTACAAAAATAATCCATTCAACATAAAAGGTGACAAATTTTTGATTTTTCTTGCGTATATTTCTGATATGGTGAGAGCTAGTGGACAAATGTATTTTCAAGTTATCGCTATTTCAGATCGTAGGAAAGTCGTTTTGATAGGTATACTTTCGCACTACCTTTTTTTTTTTTTTTCGTGCGGAAATCCCTTCGGATACCCCCCCGCCGGCCAGCGGGGGCGGTTATGTCGGGCTTGAACCGACTAAAACCGCACGCCGTCTCGGGTCTACAGACGCCGGGGTGTAAGGTTGCCCATAGAGCATATCCCTCGCACCCCGACTTGACGATTTTTTTAACATACTTACTTTGTGGTTTCGTGATTTTTATAGTTCCTGTTCCTCAAAAGGACAAAAGGAACCCTAGGATCACTTCTTTGCCCATTTACTCGTCTGTCTGTCTGTCGATCAAGACCGTATCATCAGGAACGACTGGAGGTATCAAGTTGATATTAGTAACAAATACGCAAGTTTGCAATGCCATCATAAGATGCAGCCGTTTATACCTCACTTTGAATTTTATCCTTTTTAGAAACTTCAAGCCTAGAACTTTTAGAATATCAGTATCGCACGAATTGTGATTAGCAGGAAAAATACAAATACCTTTTTTCCTGCTTTGTAGATAATTGCATGATCTTTAACTTTGTGTTACATTTTTTTACGATTAAACGAGATTTTTGTGAAAATCCGTTTACCTTTGATTCCGCGTAACACTTTTTAGCGGCGCATAATTATATCAACGGGGATATTTGGAATGTTATTCAGAACGACGAAAGGTAGGTTAGCTTTTCCTATTTTTCCGAAATTTGATCTGTTTTTTGACATTATTCCCCGTACAATCAGGTATCTGAATATCATATAGTAATTGGATCTATGGTTTATCCATTTGTATTTTGGTTTATAACTTTTATCTGCAATGAATTTTTCTTTCCCTTTATGCTCAACTTATTGCAGCCCACCGCCATAAAACCTCCTGTGATGTGAAGTATATCAAATTTACCCTAACCTTTCGTTCTGTGTCTTAAATCTACTTTAAGTCTTTATTCCAGAGTTACCTGCCTTCATAAGAGACAACTTCTATAGTGAATTACACTGACTGAAGTAACTGTATACGTATACCCCGCAGTAATATAATTTATAATCCAAGTATTGTCCGCACTAAGGACAACATAAATCAGGTTAATTTTACCGATGATGTAAAAATGATCCGTCTCATTTTTCTCGGTGTTGTACCGAACTACGCTGACTGCATCTGACGCGTGCGTTGACCCATGAATGCCAAACAATGAGGTATTTGTCATGCACTGAATTTTAACAACCGCCGCCTACAATTTCACTCGTCTTTCAAATCATTTTATTCTAAGTATATGCTATCACTTTCCACATAGTTCATGTAATTCATTGATCATGTTTTGTTCTTTTTCGCAGGACTACGAACAAACCTGAATCGCCGCAATGGAACATAGACAAGGAGCTCAGAGATAAGGAGGCCATTTGTAAACATGTGAACGGTAATTTTTTTTACTTATTGTTATTGTGTTATATATACCTCTCTTGTTCAGTTCCAGATTATACAAATAATTGTAAACACCGGTTATAGTTAAAGATTGATATAAATAATTATACGTTTAAGTAACCTCGTTCAGTGTTCTCGTATACTCGGCGCGAATTCATATTGCGGAAGGTCGATTGTCCCGTGATGAAACAAATGGTGACTAAACTTTCCGCACGGTACCAATCCAGAAATACACATCGGTGGTCCCTATGGCTACGCAACAATATCTTAAGATCACTATACTTTTTGTGTCACCACCCACCTTTGTTTCTCGTCCGTAATCAGGATGCTTGCTTTATTTTAGATTACTTAGAAGTTTCGAAAAATTCTCAGAAGGATTAATTTTCAAATAATCCGACATTTACCATCATGACGTGATAACATGATAAGATTTGACCCCACCGCTTCTAAAGTATAAATCGAAAAATATCGATACTACCAAAAAAACTTAGTCTGGCCATAAAGACTGCTACAATAAAAAATAAACAAAATATTACATTTGAATCTGTAATTTTTATATGATTGTTCATTGTGTTTTCTCATTTTGGTGCCAATACATTGTAAAATATTTTGCGATATTAAAATGGAGTGGGGTGATAAAGAGAACCGAATCGCTGTGATTGCATTACACAAAGTAGGTATGGAGCAAAATACAATTATTAAAACTCTCCATACGCTTGGTAATAGTAAAATGTTTGTGTACCGGGCTATTAATAGGTACAATTAGACCTCCTCTGTTTGTGACAGAAAAAGATCTGGCCGTCCACATAGTGTTCGTACGAAATGGGTGGTCAAAGCAGTAAGGGAAAGAATTCGAAGAAATCCTGTCCGAAAGCAAAAGATTGTATCTCGGGAGATGAAGATAGCACCTAGGACCATGTCGCGTATTTTAAAAGATGACTTAGGACTTGCAGCCTATAAGAGATGTACTGGTAATTTCTTAACTGATAATTTAAAAATGAATAGGGTGGTAAAATCGATACAGCTACTGATAAAGTGTGGGAGGTCACAGAAAATTTTTGTTTATGGATGAGATTTTTTTTACAATTGAGCAACATTTTAACAAACAAAATAACCGTCTTTCTGCTCACAGCTCTAAGAAAGTTTCCCAATTAGTCGACAGAGTGCAACGTGGGCATTATCCGATTTCAGTGCTGGTTTGGTGGGGTATTAGTTATGAAGGAGTGACTGAGCCATACTTTTGTGAAAATGGTATCAAAACATAAGCACAAGTGTATCAAGATATTCTTGAGAAGGTAGTGTGCCCCTTAACAACACCTTGTTAAATAACCAAGAATGATCCTTCCAGCAAGACTCGGCGCCGGGTCATAAAGCTCGGTCTACGCAGTCTTGGTTGGAAACGAACGTTCATCAACGAACATCAGAGCTGAAGACTGGCCGTCTAGTCGTCTAGTCTCGATCTTAATCAGCTGGATTATGATTTATGGTCAGTTTTAGAGAGTACGGCTTGCTCTAAACGCCATGATAATTTGGAGTCCCTAAAACAATCCATACTATTGGCAGTGAAGAATTTTCCCATGGAAAGAGTGCGTGCTTCTATTGATAACTGGCCTCAACGTTTAAAGGACTGTATTGCAGCCAATGTGGTCTCCATTGGCTGCAATAGTCCTTTCGAATAAGCTTTTTATATTTTAAATTGTTTTATATTTATATATTAAACTAACAATTTTTTTTTCTTTGTTATAGTAGGCATTTACCTATGTCTTGCTGGTCTAGCTATATGAATCAAAATTGTAGGAAATTTAATGTCAAACAATTTAGTTTAAAACAGGTTTTTATATGAAATTGAAAAAAAAAACGAGTTATAAATCAAACAAAAAGTGTCACCCTCTCTTTTGTGGTATAAATCGGAAAATAACGATCCTAGGCAAAAATTTATGAGAACAAAATTGTAGGAAATTTAATTCTTAGCACTTTTGTAACTACTTTTTTACTTGATATTATCGGAAGTTTATGCGAATGTCACACATTGAAATAAAACTATTTTTAACGGATCAATCGGAAACGGATAAAAGTCGGGATCAATGTAAAATTTAAAATAACATCAAATAAATCGCTATAGAATCCGTTAAAAATAGTTTTATCATACTTTATTCCTTTTTTTCGTCTAAACAGAAATTAAAATAGCGGATGACCCAATGGATCGATTAGCACGCAAAACAAATAGATTCCCAGTGGTCCTTCTAATTAATTACTAAGGAAAATTGCAACGCAAAATTATTCCGGGTTTGTCCCTTTTTTGAATTAATTCGACTGGGCTAATTTTACATGATAAAGTTTAAGAAACTGTAACCAGACTACGGAAAGGTTGAAATATAGAAGTGAGTTTTAAGAATTTATTCTATTATAAAATTGTAAATTAGTTGTGTCTGTACATTGGAGATATTTTAAAATAATACTTGGGTTATGTTAAATGAACGATTCTGAACACAATTTTTTTTTAAATTCTTGTCTGTTTATCTGTTTGTCTGTTTGCGCGATGGACGCCAATACCACTAAACGGATTTCGATGCGGTTTTTAGGGTCCCGTTGCCAAATGGCAAAAAACGGAACCCTTATAGATTCATCATGTCTGTATGTCCGTTCGTATGTCACAGACACTTTTCTCCGAAACTATAAGAACTATGCTGTTGAAACTTGGTAAGTAGATGTATTTTTTGAACCGCATTAAGATTTTCACAAAAATAGAAAAAAAAAAACAATAAATTTTGGGGGTCCCCCCATACTTAGAACTGAAACTTAAAATATATTTTTTTCGTCAAACCTATACGTGTGGGATATCAATGGATAGGTCTTCAAAAATGATATTGAGGTTTCTAATATCATTTTTTTCTAAACTGAATAGTTTCCGCGAGAGATACTTTCAAAGTGGTAAAATTTGTGTCCCCCCTGTAACTTCTAAAATAAGAGAGTGATAAAACTAAAAAAAATATATGATGTACATTACCACGTAAACTTCCACCGATAATTGGTTTGAACCAGATCTAGTGAGTAGTTTTTTTTAATAAGTCTTAAATCGTAAACTACAATTTACCTTTCATTTAAACAACTCAAATATAAAAATTTTACTTGCTGCTACGGAACCCTTCATGGGCGAGTCCGACTCGCACTTGGCCGGTTTTTTACTATTCGAAAGATTATGGTATATTTTTTTATATATTTAGGACACGTCAATTTGACTTCACCTCGCCTGATGGTAAGCTGAAGGCAAAGTCTCAGGAAAGAGGGTCACCATTACATACACGTACCATGTTAACAATGGTGGCACTCAGCTTGACGGCCTCATCAGAAGAGGATTGTCGTCGCAGCACCGCGTGACACCCACCGGTCCCACCAGTGCTGCGACCCCAATCCCCCTGCCCGGCTATGCACTTGCTGACCCCTGAACGCAATCAAACCAAAATTGGATTACTATGGAGGGTTTTTCGCAATCGTGCACGGTGTTACCTACCCGGCCGAATTAAAACTTAAAATCTACCGTATGTTAATTGCAATTGGTTAAGTAGAATCGGAGATCTGATAAAATATGATAACCGACCTCCGCGCCGTACGAAGATGCCATAAAAGTACAAGATGTTATTTTTTCGGATTTTAGCCGTTTCGAAAATCATTGAATGTAGTTTAAATTGTTTTCAAAATCAAAATGAAGTCTTCTTTCAGTAAAATTGTCTAGCTACATTATTTAAGATACTTTCCCTCATTGTGGCATAGCCGTGGGACGCCCTGTGTAAAACATAACCGCGTTAGTGATACCATTTATAACTCGAACCGACCAAAACCTCACGCCGTCTTTGCCTTGCATGCGAAACCAAGTTTACCTGGTCAGCTAGTACCATAAAATTGTATTAGTATTAGTAACTATAAAATAATTGTATTTTTATCTCTTGGTATATCTTCTATACATATTCTATACATCTATGTCTTCACAAATAAATAAAATGAAGTGTCTGTTTATAATCATACTTATATCCTACTAATATTATAAATGTAAGTTTGTGAAGATGTTTGTTACTCAACCACGCTCTAACGGCTCAACGGATCTGGCTGAAATTTAGTACCGTGATAGATTATAGCCTGGATTAACAGGTAGGCTACTTCATCTCTGGAATAGGTGGAACAGAATTTCAGACGGGCGAAGCCGTGGGCAACACCTAGTTATAAAATAACAGGTTCTGAATAAATGCATTTTTTTATCGGTCTTCTGGCTGTTTGAATTAGCTAATCTCAAGAATTTTACGACGAACCCGATTTTTCCAGGAATTTCTCTGGCAGATAGGTAATATTATAAGGTGTTACATAGACTACTTCTTCTCTTCTTCTAATCCCTTCGGATACCCCCCCGCCGGCCAGCGGGGGTGGTTATGTCGTGTATCGACTAAAACCGCACGGTGTCCTCCCCAAGTTTCCGTTGCCGGGCACCCCGGGTAAGCCCTCGAAAGGATAACCCCAGGGTTGACGGTGGACTTTGGCCGCCACCGCGGCCTCGCCTGGTGGGGTCGGGTTTTATCCCGCTTCGGTGAGTTGGCAGGCGTGTGTAAGAGCACACACGACACGCCTCCACCACGGCCTGCTTCTGTAAGGTCGGCGAGTCGGCCAACTGCCGTCCTCAGGCCTCGATCATGGAGGTCAGTAGTCCCGGGCGTAGATGAGTCTGCGGCGTCCTCGCCGCAGACTCATCAGGTTGAAGTACCTTGGGCTCGTACTCGATAGCCGATGGGACTTCGGACCACATCTACGGACATAACCTTAGGTTACCTTTACGCCTTAGCCTGTTTGTATGTGCATCTAAGTATTTATTATATTCAGAGCAAATTCTAGAGGATTATATACATATGTATATGTTACCGGAAATGTATGTAATCCGTCATTGTATACAATGTCTAGGAAATGTCCTAAAATCGCACGGAAAGGTATAAAATAAATTATAGTACACACATTTCCTAGGAAATCTATACATTGCCGAAATAGCAATCGGAAATGTAAATCTTTGAAATATCAATGGGTTTTGTTCAAAATGGCTACCGAATCACGCATCGGTCTTATGAAAGAGCGATTTTATAGTACTTTAGCGTCATTAAGAACGTTAACAAACGCTAAGATGAAGCCGCGGGAGCGAGCGAAGCGAGCTCATGGACACCGCGCGCCCCGACAATGATAGATATAGGTTAGAAGGGTTATTGCGGAGGTCTCTGCGAGACCTCCGCAATAACCCTTCGCGTTAGGTCACTTGTGATAATCATTTTAACAACGTGTTTTATTACAGAAAGCATTATTTTTATACATTTCCTAATACGATATTGTATTTCTGTACAATTCCTAGGAATTGTGCACATTCCCTAGGACATTTATGTATTAAATAGTTTCTGAAACAATATTTTATACATTTCCTAAATAGCTTCGGAATTATATAAATTTCCTAGGATTTGTATACAATTCCTAGATTTCATACATTTCCGGTAACATATATACTTATTACACATGTGCGGAATTTCTTTATTTCACTTGTCAGAAATAAGTGCCGCTTTTCAACGTAAACTCATAAAAGGCAGATTTTACTTAGTTAATATCACGCGTGGCCTTCTGGGCTCTTCCGCACAGACTATAAACAGAGTACGGAAGCGTCTGCTGCGATGTGCCTCGCTCAGAGTACTACGCACCCACGATTTCGGCTACCAAACGATGCGAATACAATACATTGAGGACAACAAGAACTCAAACATACAAATATAACGTAAACAAACCACACTCCGTCAGCTTCCTTATCGCGCGGAGGAATTATTGTCAAATGATGACTTCTAAAAGCAAACACTGACATTTATTTCGTATTTTTTTACGTTGAGTGAAAAGTAGTTCAATGTTGAACTAACAGAATACGTAGCTATATTGAAAGATAATAATTAAATGGAATGGAATTAAATGTGAAATATATTAAATTTTGTAGTATTTATTTATCTTGCTAATGTAATATTTATACGCACTATGTTAATTAGATCAATTTTTAAATGTCAAGTAGATCTTGCTAAGCCAGCACTTTACTGTGTAGTACGGCTTGGATAACTTTCTATATTAACTATTATAGCTACATACGATTTTTGCTGATATTACCTGCCTTAATTCTAGTTAACTATCCGAATTTATCATTAACTAGCTGATGCTCGCAGCTCCACCCACGCGGAGGTCAATTATCGTTTTTTGGTTATCTCTCCGGTTCTACTTAACCAATTGCAATCAAACATACGACAGATTTTAAGTCTGACAAAAATCTTTCTTATAGAAAAAACCGCATTAAAATCCGTTCAGGAGTTTTTGCGTCCATCGCGAACAAACAGACAAGAATTCCAAAACAAATATTTTTGTATTCAGAATCTTTAATTTAAAGTATTGTTTTTTTTAAATATCTCCAATGTAGAGATACAACTAACTAACATTATTTTATTAGTATAGATACCGCACTCTTGTACATTCGGTGCACTGTAATCGATTTGCAATTAATTTCACGGAGCATGGTGTGAAAGATTATCATTACCTTAAACGACTTTCGTTTGCCTAAAGATGTCATAATGTTACTTTATCGTACATGGTTGGGTCTAAAATCTGAACAGGTTTTGTGGGTGAACTATGGGTCACTTCAACACCATAACTCTTTCTGCCATGTTTTGTTTTGCTATATTATAACGGAACATTTTAAAATGCGGAATTGGCTAGTACTTGGGCGTAGATCTGAGACGCGGTCGGACGTCAGTTGGCCGCCGACCGTTCGCGGGTGGACAGCGTGCACGCCGATACTGCTGCACGATACATCCGCAATCATGCCGCCGACGACAATGATAGTGGCCTGTGCGTTTCATTCTACTTCTTTTTTTTGGTTTCATCAATGAAAATGTGTCTTTATAATGACACCATGCAGTATCCTACTTGCTGTTATTCGCGTATAGTCTTTTTCGTTATAAAATTATATTGTAGATTAATTTTACATTTACTCCTACAAAATTTTCGATCGCATCTTACGAGAACTTATATGTTATCGGGTGACGCAAATTAAAGATGGCTAGCTCTGTCCGAAGGATTATATTGTGTGAAGTTCAGGTTGAAGTTGTGACATTTCAGGACATTCAATTCTATCATATCTCGCGTGTGCGGGCGTAGCAGACGTTGTTTAGTGCGTTTGTTGATCTGGCGCTGTGTTTACGTTTTCGTTTTGGCATTGAACGAAGATCCCGAATTGGATTGATGTGTTGGTTGGCTACGTTTTATAAACTGCAGTGTAAATATGAATGAATAACTTACCTGTGCGTGTCGTTCTGTTTAATTTATTAATTAAATCTCATTTTGAATTCAAGAAAAATGAGTGATCGCTTTTGTATGCGATTGTAGTTTATGTTGCATGGGTGAATATTATTTATCAATAAAAAATTGATATAGGCATAGAACGAGAAACTGGTAAAAAATTAACATTTGTCCAAGTTGAATGCGCAAACCTTTTATGGTAATCATTAATCTACAAGTATGTAAGTAGGTGTGTTAAGTAGTACAGTGATCGGCCTACATGATGCAGCCCACGCAATCGATACTCATCAATCACTGACGACAAGTACCTACGCTTGGTTAAACGAATCTACTACTCAGACTTTCTACTCCCTACGGTAATAGGTGCCCATACCCTTAGCGTAAAAACGTGAATAGGCATTATCATACTGTCATTTTATATTTGTATATCAATATCGCTTGTGGCATGGCATGACTTTTGCATAGCGGATAATACTTCAATGTCTTCAAGGATTCGTGAACTGTCGGTAAGACAGAATTTGGTCGTGCATATTCAGGCTTCATGTATAAAACATAAGGTACCGAACCGGTTCGTATAGACCACTTACCAATCTCTAACCAACTGTGCTTTGAGTTTATTGGTTGCGTGTTCAACCGCAGTGCAATTGTTAACAATTAACAGTGGTTCTTCTGCGTGCCTCAAGTCCGTCTTGGAAATAGGGTCAAGTCATCCTATTATGTGCTAGCAAGCTAGCAAAAAACGTTGTAGTTTTAAAACACTTGCGCTCACATAGTTAATGACTCTGTTCCTCATATAAATATCGATGGAATAATTCATGGTATTGTACACGAGAATTTAGACACGAGGATTGGATTGAAAAGCGTGGGCCCCGGGACACGTGATAAGTTCGGTGTATGCTTACATAGATAATAAAATAAACAGTACAAAATGAAAATACAGGTTTAATGACGTTTTAATAGCCCGCGGTAGCCTAGTGGTATGGGTAAAGGACTGCTGAGACGAGGTCTCGGGTTCGATCCCAGGTATTACCATGGCACACACCAATGACTTTTCGATGCTTTTCGAAGTTATGTGTGTATTTATCGCAGGTTAATAAGTGCTCGGTTAATGGCAATAGGCTCGCCACCTATTACATTGGGACCTAAACATAAACTGGCGAAATGTGGGTGCTAGCACCTCTGCCTACCCCTTCGGGGATATAGGCGTGAGTTTATGTTATGTTATGTTAATTTTAATACATAATAGAAATACATCTACTATCTTCAAAAAATATATTTAAGATACGTTGAAAAAATAGTGTTTCAGTTAACCTTTAGGACAGTTTGCTTATAGTAAAATCTTTTTATTTTTTTATTTAGGACATGTCAATTTGACTTCACCTCGCCTGATGGTAAGCTGAAGGTAAAGTCTCAGGAAAGAGGGTCACCATTACATACACGTATCATGTTAATAATGGTGGCACTCAGCTTGACGGCCTCATCAGAAGAGGATTGTCGTCGCAGCACCGCGTGTCCCACTAGTGCTGCGACCACAATCCCCCTGCCCGGCTATGCACTTGCTGACCCCTGAACGCAATCAAACCGAAATTGAATTACTATGGAGGGTTTTTCGCAATCGTGCACGGTGGTATCTTTTTTTTTTTTATCGTGCGGAAATCCCTTCGGATACCCCCCCGCCGGCCAGCGGGGGCGGTTATGTCGGGCTTGCACCGACTAAAACCGCACGCCGGCTCGGGTCTTCAGACGCCGGGGTGTAAGGTTACCCATAGAGCATATCCCTCGCACCCCGGCTGACCCTGGGCCATCTCACCACTAACAGCATCGCTCATCCTGTCTCCTCTGAAAGCAGAGGAGTACGGAGAGCGATGTGTTCCCGCCACGTTGGGTATTGGCCGACGATCAATGCCAACCCTATGAAGGGGTGAAGGGGGAAGCCATTGACCGCCGCCCAGGGTGTACCGGCCGCTCCGATTCCGTTCCCCCCGGACTGCAGCGGGATCGGAATCGGAGCGACACTCGAGGAGGTTACCCAACACACACCCCTGCACGGTGGTACCTTTGTGTTTTTTTTTTCGTGCGGAAATCCCTTCGGATACCCCCCCGCGTGCCAGCGGGGGCGGTTATGTCGGGCTTGAACCGACTAAAACCGCACGCCGTCTCAGGTCTAAGGTTGCCCATAGAGCATTACCCTCGCACCCCGGCTGACCCTGGGCCATCTCCGGTTTCGAGATGGCCCCTCGGGTTTGGGAACCACGGTCTCCCCGTCTTGCCCCGGTTTGGGGGAGGGGCGCTAGTCGCCCCACCGTCCCACCCGGCCGAATTTTGTGACATATTTGTGTCATCAAATTTCTACCACCAGTAATAATACTTTTTAGTGCGTTTCGATAAAATGTCAAGACGTGTTGTTTTTCGCAGGCAGCGAGGCCTCACCTGCGCCCTGCGAGGTTTTCCTGGGCGGGTCCTGTAACCCAACTACTTGGAGATCGGACATAGCAATTCCGATGCTGAAAAAGATGGGTATCACTTATTTTAATCCGGTGAGTAAACGAAGATATTTTCAATATTACGATCAAAGCGTGTATTTATTTTACGTAAGCCTTTGTAGGGATGACGTATGTCGTGGACATTAAGTGATAAGTATCTCAAGTTTTAATATGTTCGTTAACAAAGTCGCACTCATAATCGCACATTAATAAAGTATAAGTACCTACTTGCGTTACATCAGTATACAATTGTACATTGTTCACCATTTACGCGACCATTGGAAATAAACTAATTGCTAAGCAATACTGGTATAAAAATTACTTTCTCATCATCTACATTTTTATATTGTCGAATTAAGAAACCGCACGAAGTTCACTCATCACGTTTTTTAAATGTCGTGTTTAATCAATTTGTTGATGCTCCATGCTGACGATGGTTACGAAGTAGTGATCATTTAACACAGGTTCATGGATTGAGTCAATAATCTCATTAAGGACCCACTTCCTCTTTTGTTATCTGCAAAATTTATTATCGTATCTTTCTCAAATCGCACTAGATTAAAGTATAAATTAATAGGACCATATCATTCCAGGTACATTTTGGTCCTTTTGAACTTGTAATAGAAACTGGTATTAGAGATCGGATTATATGCATTTGCATATTTTGACCATTTTCAGCGATTATTGCATATTTTCGCTAAAATGTGGTGATGATGCATATTTAGCTACATTTAGGTACAGTATTGTTCGGTAGAATGTAGAAAATTTAAGTAATTTTATATTGTTGCCTACACGACAAATTTATAAGTTTAGTTACTACTATAGATTATATAATCGTTCGTCTAAAAAGCATCTTAGGAGGTCATCAAGCTGAAGACCACCATTGTAGCTTAATTGGTATCTATCATTATATATAACCATTGTGAGCTTAATTCCTGAGACCTCACCTTTACCTTACCACTAGGCGCGGTGCAATCATAATGTAGTGCCCTATATAAAACATTACATAATAATATGAGTAATAGGGTTGCCAAGTTCCATAAGAAGTAGCTGTACCAACAACGAGCGAATAATCCATTTTCTTTCTACTACTATTGCAACGTTATACCACAAATTACCTAAAGGGTTGGCAATGCGTGTAGTAATACACTTATTGACATCTAATGCTTGTGTCCATAGCCTAAGGTAACCGCATTGCATTGGGGCTGTTTTAATTGTTTGCGAAAATATATACTGCTGACCTATCTGAACACGCCAAATCTTGCGTAATTAGATAAACGTTGTATGACCGCTCTAACTTCAAATGGCCCTAGTATAAGATTTAGTGTCCACAGGTCAGGAAATACGCACCACCCTTAGATGCCATTTGTCCAAGAGAGACACCTTAGATATGTATATACCTACTTATTTAACGTTTACGCGAAAACGTAAATTAAATTGAAACAAACGCCCGCTTTAATAAAATTGTTCCGATTTTTCATTCACTTTCATTTATCAGCTAAAACACGTAAATTATATAATCATCGCCACGCGGTTTCACCCGCGTAAGTCCTGATCCCATGGGAATATCGGGATAAAAAGTAGCCTATGTTACTCAGGGATAATGTAGCATTCTAATGGTGAAAGAATTTTCGAAATCACTCCAGTACTTTTTGAGCCAATTCGTTACAAACATACTTACATACAAATCTTTCCTCTTTATAATAATAGATGTCTAATCATGTATAATCATGATGACGACATCGCCTTACAAATTAAAAAGGACGATACTAATGCCGTAAAGCATAAAGTAGAACGCAGATAGCTCATGAAGTGAGTATTAAAAAGCAACAAATAATTTGGTACACTCATTATGACAAACGCGTGTGGGTGACTATTATTAATATTCACAGTGGTAACTATAATTACAAGCTATATAAGGTCAACGGTAATCCGTCGTCGGATTCCACTTGATGAACTAGTTTCGATGTGGAGATGAATTTGATTAGTTAGTCAAGAGAATTTGTTTTATAGTTTCTTCAAATTTCATAGATAACACATTTATCTTTGATAGCTCTTGCATAGAACGTGATCAAGATTTATGATTTTGGTAATTAGATTCAACACGTACTTCTAGAATATGGACACAAACTGATAGCTACTTCTTACTGATAGAGTACTGACCGGTTTCCTCATTTATACCTATTCCTTATACCTTTAGGCCGTTGGCTAATGGAGCGTAGGTGAGTTATGCTATCAAGGATGCGCAGCTATAAAATAGAAATTGCGTCGCGTATCAGATGACAAATAACAAGTTTGTTTGTAAAACAACTACTTAGTGTCGTTTTACTGTTTGTCATTTGCTAAGCCTTGAAGTACTTTTATATTTTTTTTAAAGCATATCAGTAATCAAAGTTACTAGTATTCCCCTAATCCCTCCAGCTCAGCTGAATTGCTTATGCTAAGAGTTAGTTCACGTCGTCGGTAGTGTAATGACCAGGATTCGAACATGGAACCTTTCCATCGTAAGGCCGACTCCTTAACCACTAAGCTACCGACATACATTTTTAATTGTAAAACGAATCTACCTATGATTATTTACTTACTGTTAGCTGTAGACCGCGTGTAGCGTAATAGCAATCAATTTTGATACAGATCTTACTTGTCTTGTAAAATTGGGCGGAGAATGAGATTGACGCATGATTTATGGCGCTGCGATGCCTGGATCCTGAGACATAAAATACTTTAGTAATATAGACATCAATGCATAAGACAACGTTTACGTGTTCGTACCCACTCACTAATTCGTGGACATAGAAAAAAACTTTAAACTTTAATCTTGAATGTTTCAAAGACGCATTACATTTTAAGTAAACACGCCATAATATCAAAAAAATCTAAAATACCAATCAAATTTTACTACTAAAGGGGTAAAATATGCGATGAACAGTTGTATGGCAAGTACATCATTTCCGAAGTTTGAAGCACGAAAAAAATGATATTAGAAACCTCGATATCATTTTTGAAGAACTATCCATAGATACGTATACGTATCGTATGGGATAGAGGATTTTTTTTTTAAACTTTCATTTCTAAGTATCCCCAAAATTAATTGTTTTTTTTTTTCTATTTTTTGTGTGAAAATTTTAATACGGTTCACAGAATACATCTACTTACCAAGTTTCAACAGCATAGTTCTTATAGTTTCGGAAAAAAGTGGCTGTGACATACGGACGGACAGACAGACAGACATGACGAATAAGGGTTCCGTTTTTTGCTATTTGGCTACGGAACCCTAAAAAGCATGAAATTCAATATTACTGCTTATTTTAGTTTACATTTACGATTGGACCCGTTAGGTCAATCGGGTTTTAGGTTTTTTTTACGAAAGTATTCTCAGGCGAAGCCGGCTCCCCCGGTCCGCTAGTTCTTGTCCCATAATACAATAGATTGAAGGTTTTGGTTGCGTTTAGTATTTTAGCTAAATCTGATCGTAATGTGTAGACGCGAAAACATAATGAAACTGATAATCTAAGTTGCTTTTTATACAATATGTCTATAATTTTAATGTTGAACTTAATTAAAACTAAGTAATTACGATAAATAATAGTAATGGTAATTGATTGATTGAAAGAGTCAGTATGTTGTTTGGTCTCGTAGTCTTTCCCCCATGTTGGACTTTGACCGCAACATATGACTACATTTGATGTTACAACAGGGAAATTGAACATGACGAATGTGGTGATCAAACATCAATAAGTACCTGCTTTGCCACCAAATTGTCGTCTTGCTAAGATCCACCTAATTATGGTCAATTCCTTGTAAATTGTATTAGTCAATATAGTAGGTATGTGCAAACTTAGGGATATTTTCCTGGTTTGACTTTTCATATAATTTCATTGTAATCGGTACGGTATAATGTTGACATTCTCAAAAAGTCAAAAATAAAACTATCTAAATGTTGTCTCGCGTATTTTGCGTCAAAAAAAAATGCAAACAAAAATGCACAGATTAAAAAAATTACTACGAAAATTATTCATTGCATTTTATAGAGCTAGATTTTGTACAGAGTTGTAAAGCATAATTTTCATCAAGAAGTATGAATAACTTTAATCCAAAAATGATTTTTAAAATCAGCGGCGACCGTAACGTTGGGGGACAATGGTGCACCGCTGCCTACGAATACTTGTGTAAGCGTCATGTCGGTGGAAGAAGAAATCAAAGTTTCTTGATTGTTTGCCAGCAAGTCGAAGATTGGTCGACGGAGCTGATGGAGGTAGAGCATCGCGCGAAAGCTGCAGCGCGAGCGCTCCTGTTTGTGTTGGACAGCGAAACTCGTGCAGTAGCTGCTAGCGTAGAAGCAGCGCACCTCGCAGCTGCTCCAAGAGACCTACTGCTCGTTCTCCGACCTTACTCAAGGCATCAAACCATCGGGCATGAAGCTATCAGCGACCAGTAAGTGTATAATATAACTTAACAGTGGTGGGTATCAGAACCGAATTGGGCATTTATTTCCTTATGTGATTGGAATTTTACCCCTTTGTTGATCGATTGATCTGAAATTTGTTAGAAATCTTTAGTTCTAATAATAATATGTGTACGTGTGTGTGTATGTGTAAGTGTATTCATTAGCATTGTAAGACGGCCACAAAATGGCGGTATACCTACATACTTTTTTACTTCTCCTCCAATATGGATATCACATGAAAAGGCTTGACTATCTACTTTAGGGAGAATACACCTGCAGTAGACCATGAAAAATTCTAGATTTGTGTACATCCACAGAACATTGGGCCAAATGTCAGTGCTAGGTACTGACATACAAGTTCCAGTTGGTTGCATATTTTAAGAAAATATGCTTTATAAAAGGCCGATGATGTTATGCTTGTACGTCAAACGAATCTAAAAGTTGATAAAAGGTTGGAAACATCACAATCTTGCCAAGTATTGACGTCAGCTTGTGATTGTGCAGCCTGAATCACACCATGCAATTATCGCGTAATTGTTAGTGTATACAAAACTGTTTAACAATATGTTCGATTGTAACTACAGTGAGTACGTGGAGCTATCGCGAGCGCGGGCGACGCTACAGGAGGCCGTGGAACGGCGCGGTCTGCCGGCTTTCACGGACATACCCTCGGCATTGCGTTGTGCGCGAGCCGTTCTACGCGGCGCGCGTACCCACCCGCGACACTCATTGGGTCACACCATTCTGCGACTAAAACGCGCCTATGATGCTGCGGGCGGAAGAAACACACGTCTGCCTAGGTGCAAAGCCGTCGACACCCTAAAGGACGTGACTAGAGTTCCGCGGGAAATTGCCGACCGTTGTGTGCCTCTAGCTGCCGACACCGTCGACTTTGAAACGTTCTGCGCATGTGTAGCCGAACTCGCCGCCGACGCAGGTCAGTATGACTAGTAATATCTATTACTACTTGTTAAAGCGCTGCAGTTTCATAGAAGTGTTTCGTATAGAAACGTGATGAATGTTTTGCATAGTCGTGAAAGACATAATTGCTTTTCATATTAGATCATAATGATAGAAATATTTGTAGCTTGTAATTGTAATATTTTATTGCTGGATTTAGCAAATGAGAGTAATCTGGCTGCATCTCAAGTACTTGACACCTTTCAATTAAGTATATGGTTCAATGAGGTGTGAGAATATTCAGTCTGTAGTTAGATCGTATACTAAGTTTTGGTGCTGGGTAGTCAGTAAGGGCTGTGGTGTTTGTTGAAGGCGGAGCGGCGAGTCCGTCGCCGGCGGGCGGGGACGTGAGTGTGACTATAACGTCACGGATTCGTCGCGCATTCCGCACGCTCCGTGATTTGCTCACCCCGCCCGTTCCCGGTGCGTGTGTGCACTCTTTTCATACTTTTAGCTTTGCACATGAATGTACTTCCTTATCTATGCTAATGACGCTTCTCTTTTTAGAATTCTTAACATTTCCTTTGAAGGTTTTGCCTTGTTTCAAACATTTGAATTTTTTCAACAACGCCGTTTTCGAATGCTTACCTACCTATCTATTATACAGTTTTCATTTTTTTAAAGCACTAGTCGTGATTCATCTGATTATTTACTTATTTTTTCACCGTCGATTCTAATATTCATTGAATTACGTTATACAGTGTGTGCCGCTGTTCAAATGCAATTTATAATTTAGAAAACATTTTATATAATAATTTATATCGCTTATACCAAAATATCGGCTTATAATTAAAACTATGTCAATTTTAACTGCAGAATCCAACAGTCGGAACGGACAAGAAGCATCGGGAGTCTCGGGAGCGACGCCGCGAGGCGACGCACGGGTGCACGAGCCCGCGGCCTCTAACGGGCTGATGTTCAATGGCCATAATGCTAGACTTAAAGCATACGGGCGGAAGCTTAGCTTAATCATTCCTAAGGTACGTCCCATTCATAGAAATTACACGTGTCACGAAAAGCACGGGTTCTATTCCCGCGCTGTGCAAATATTTGTGTGCATGAATATGAATATTTGCATAGTTTCTATGTATAATAATAATTGTATCTATTTACAAAGTAAAAATAACTTAAGTATTTTTATCAAGCTAGTTTAACTATGTTTACTTTGGGTCTAGATAGCGCTGGAACCTGGAATATTTACGTGGTCAGATTTTGAGAAATATATTATTGTCGGAAGTTTACGCGAATGTCACACATTTAAATAAAACTATTGCTTTTCAGTACCCATGTCACCCCGTGACCATGGCTGCTGAAAAGCAACCTAAATGTCGGGTTCAATGTATATAATAAAATAACATCAAATAAAAAGCGATAGAATCCGTTAAAAATAGTTTTATTTAAAAATATATTTTTGTTTGGTATTACAGGGCAATCCTATTGCCGCTAATCAAGAACTTTGGGATTAAATAGGGAAAATAGTAGTATATTGAAAAGGTAATGAACTAAAACAGAAGGGGATACCGCTTTAAGAAAGGATTCGGGAGCGTAATAGCAATAACTCAAGAAGTCAGGGTCGCGTTCTTGTAACTTGAACGGCTGTTGCCGGAAGTTCGAGTCCTCTAACCGATTAATTTGGAAATTATTGTAAGATATATTTTTAAAGCTTCCTGCCTATACATTCAAAGAATCAAGAATTGAGCCGTCACGGGACAAACATCGGAACTACGAGTATTTTGTATAAAAAAATAATAAGTGAAAGGAAACATTACAAAAAGGATACTTACACTATAAGTATCCGTTTTGTAATGTCATGTGTATGACAGCTACAAGTACATGCGCGTTGTTGATGGTCGTTTGATGGCCTTTCGTGATACTTATAATTTTTTTGTCTTTAGTACATATATAGAAGTCGTTATTTTGAAACAAAATCACTACATATTATAAAACAAAGTCCTCCGCCGCGTCTGTTTGTCTGTCTGCCTGGCTGTTCGCGATAAAGTCAAAAACTACTGCACCGATTATCATGCTGTTTCCACCAATGGATAGAGTGGGTCTCGAAGGAGGTTTTAGTATATACTTTGTCCGGTTTTTGTATACATCGGCTAAAATATATACTGATATGTTGGTGTCGGCAAAAAATAAGCCGTCTGGGAGCTTCAAACGAAAACGCTGCCTAACCCCTTTAACAATAGGTTGTGGTGATGGAATAAGGTCCCATGGGTAGCGGGACGTAAATCAGAATTCCATGCGGGTGAAGCCGCGGGCAACGGTTGGTATTATATAAGTCGGATTTATTAGAAGATTATATCATTTACAGAACGGCGGTCACCGCGCCGCGCCCGAGCCGGAAGGCGCTGCGGCGTCAGGCGGCAGTGGCGATTCGGTGTTCACCCCGGGCACTGAACGGCGACTCGAACGTTTGCCTGCTATGCTCGGTGCTCCTACTCATGACGTCTATCTTGGCGGCACCTTCCCGGTAAGTAATCGTTGTAAGTCCTAAGGTAACCTCCAAGTTGAAAGCGTGTTTGTCTTTTTTATTGGTCCGTCAATTTGACTACTTCTCCTGATGGTAAGCTTGAGTGAAGTCTAAAAAGTAAAAGTTTCGAGCACCATGCCAAATGCTACTATTTCCAACAATGTTGGTCCTTAGTAAATTTAATAACCATTGGTGTCTGAATTCCACTCGGGCGGAGCTGCGGACAACAGCTTGTAACTTACATATATTGGACGAGCACGAGTTTCCTCTAACATCATCATATCTTTCATGCCAACCTGCTGTTACATACTGCTGCAAGACCCGCCCCTTTTCGAATGATCAGATCAGTGATTTTGACTGCGTTGATTCTACTTTTAATATCTTTACAACACTTTGGTTAACATACATTAGGGTGGAAATTAGCACATTTTTGTACACAATTGCAAAATTTTAGCTTCAAAAGCTCTAAATGCTCGCCTGACGATGCATGATATATATATATATATACATATATACACATATAACTTGTAGCTTCCCATATTCTTTCATCACGCGCACTCTTAAACTCAATACTTTGACTACCTAAGGCGAAGCTACACATCCTTCCAATGCCAATCTCACCTGCTAAACTACTGTAGAGGCTCAGGCTCAGGCTTTCCTCTCAGGGCTTTTCCATCAGATGGCACTCGCTCCCGGAAAAGGCGACATACCAATCAAAAACAATAAGCGGATTCAGCCTCCAATGTGCAAAATTTGGACGTAACTGGTATAACGCTAGGAGGATGATGAATAAAGTTAGAGTACATTCCCCAGAGCAACAACACGCGGCCGGAAGATTACCTTCGGCGAGAAGGTTTCACGGTGGTGGTGGCGCGGGCCAACGACTACACGCGCATGTTCTCAACGCCGGGGCGGCGCGCTGCGCCCGCGCACCCCGAGTCCCCGCGCCGCGACAAGAAGCCGCGCCCGGCCGCCGCGCCCGCCTCCTTGGACCTGCCCGAAGGCGTCGAGCTGAGGGAACGGACGCCAGACGATAAAGCCGACAGGAACGATCGTCTAAGCGCCTCCGACTTCTATACCGTCTCTGAGGACGTCACGCCGCAACCGTTCAAAGGTTTGTGCTATTTCGCACTATATACTATAATATAAAGTACTAGCTGTACGGCTCCCCGCCGTTCTCGGTTCTATTCCGTTGTGTCGCATCGCTCTCCCAAAAACTTGTTTCTCACCTTTTTTCTTATATCTCGTCTCTGAAGGGTGGTAGCGTGATGTTATATATATATATCTTCCCCAAGATTAACCCCAACATTAATTTACAAAAATAATTTGTGAAACAGTTAAAAAGGAGGAGTATGAGAGCGGATCCCGGGCTCCACAGTGGAAGGCAACCGGGATTGGTGCTCGGATGATTATATAGAATGTATGTACCATTCATACATCTACACACATTGGTGGTATCATAACATATTATATAATAGTTGGCGAGAGCCTATTGTCGTCAAATAGGAGAATGTAAAACTCAAGAAGTCAAGGTCGCATCCGTATAACTCATACTGGCCTGGCTGTTCCCGGAAAAGGTAACAGCAGGCCGTTCGCAACGAGCATGACTCAATATTTAAGAATTTCATGTTTAGTATTTGAGGTAAATCAATGTTGTATTGACCGGAGTCCGCTAGTGAGAATCTTCGGTAGTATGGGAACCAGAGTTGTCAAACTCACATAATATTTGAAAAAGAAATGTAGTCCTTAATACACAATAAACGATTACGTGACAAGTCCTAATTTTCAACATTGGCATAAAACTAAAATCAGTTATTCAAAACTAAAGTCTACTTAGTTAAACACACAAATCGTCTTACACAAATCGCATGCGATCTAAAAACAAACAACAAGTAAAGGTAGATACTTACGTAACGTAAGATTTGCAACTGCAGGTTCCGGGGTGTTTAAGTTTAAACTGGTCGATCAGTGACGAAGGCTGATTGAGACCAAGTGGTTCTGAACCGAAATAATGGATGTGAAATTGAAAGCTAAGAATCCTTATCGATATATGCTTTTCACATGAATGTGCCCCATTCCTGAAAGAACTTTCAAGAATACGAATATAACGTTAATCCCCTCAGTGAAGTAACACATGGTTACTATTTAGTTTGCTGGAAACTTAAATATGTTACGAATAAACCTTGGCCGCGGGTACAGGTTAGGGAGCAGCAACTTCATATTATTAAACATGTCCTATAAATTGGAAGTAATTGTCATTTTTGTAAACATTCAATACCAATATATTAAAAAATTAAATCATATTGAAGAATTGTTTCTTCTGTACCGTTTATACCAAACAAAGCATTCTACACAATTAAGTCTTCTCTCTGAAGACAATGGAAATGTTTCACTTTCTATTGCATTTCGTGTAAGTGCACGTGCACATAATTATAATATAAAAAGATGTTGTTCTCACACATTCTTTTCTCTATATGTACTAGATTTTTTCTGGACCCACTCATAAGTGGTGTAACTACTATAAATTGGAATAAAACTATTTTGTGTAATATTCGCATAACCTTCTGGCAATATAGCAACCATAGCTTGGCAAGTTCATACGTGACACTGATGGTTCGCGCGGGATCAGGAGCGTAAGGCAGGGCGGAGTGTTGAAACGTGGGCGAGAGGGGGCGGCGTCCCTCGCGAACGTCTCACCGCCTCCCCCCTGCCTTACGCCCCACATCCCGTGCGAGCCACAGAAGTGTCACGCCTGAATTTGCCAAGCTATACTCATCATCATCCTCATAGCAATTACCCAGTTGCGTTCAAAAACTTGCACTTTGGAGCAAGAGGTCTGCTTATTGTTTCTTATTGGTTTGTCGGCTTTTCCGAAAGCGACTGTCATCAGACCTCCCAACCCTGGGTAGAAATCCTTCGCCAGAAACTCGTCCTTTGTTTAGCAGTCGTGCGTCGGCTTGCAGGTGAAGTTAGCTTGAGCCTCAAGAATGTTGGTAGAGCCCTATACACCCCTACTACTACTACCAACTAGGTAAAAATCTCAAAAAAGTCTCTAAAGGTAAAAAAAAAAACAAATTGTTCTCTTTACAGGAACGTATGATGAAGATCTACTATTAGGGTCGCGAGTATTAGTGTTCGCGATGAGTGCAGAGGCCCCGTGCTTCGCGGCGATGGTGTTAGCCGCGCACTACATGGGGCTGCGACCGGCGGCCACCGTGCTGCTGGTGCAACCCATGGACCCAAAAAAGGCTCACAATGTAAGTTAAAGATCCTGACAATGTACTCTAGCTGTGCAGAAAGCTTTTAAGGTCTCTTTGGTGGTATTGCGAGGTGCGACGGTCAATTAACCAACCAAAGGCCATATTAAACCAATCATGGGCTCAAAGGGCTCACGTCTTTGTTTTATCAGTCCTTTTATTGGTTTTTTGGTCGGTTCGTATAGTGCAAAGTGAGAACTTTCTGATGTTTGTTCAAGTTGTTTGCTAGCACTTATAATGAGAACATTAACATGTAATTTTACAATAACGACGAACGAAGCGCATGCGCATATTCGAAACAACTCATTTCCTGTTGTCCGTTCATTAGTGTGCCAAACTGATCTGCCAAAAGATCTGGGTTATTTCTAAATAAGCCTATTCTCATTATGGAGCCAAACACAGCAATATTATGTTCATACCATGTATATGTTGTTGTATCGTACCGCGTCATAATTCGTTATTTATTGTTTTAATTCTGATTACAAGTGAAGGTTAGATAAATACTTTAGATAAGTAATTGAAGTGCAATCTATCTTATCCAAATTAATATATAAATATTTTTTTTACAGTATAGTGAGGTGGCCGTCAAGGATTACAACAGAGGCCGTCACTATCTATCAGATTTAGCGCGACGCTCTGGGGTTCCCGTGTTTGACAATGTCGACTCAGTCATGGCGTGTGCCGTCAGTCGCCTCCGAGCGACGCTATAGCGTATGATTATGTTTGCGCGACTTTCTAACTCGTAACTTAATTTATGAAAAGAAGACAAACTTATGTGTTTGTCTTCTTTTCGCAATGGATACTGAAATCCATTGCTAAATAAGAATTAAATAAATGTATCCGCGAAAGTCTGCCGCTTCGAATTCATAGTTAATATTACACAAAAACTGAAGCGAATCTCATGTGAAACGTAGTCATGTTTGTTGTTTTCGCGATTTTAATTCGTATACCTAATATCATTAGGAGAAGCTTATAGAAGCGGCTAAAATCACAACTCACGTAATAAAGACATCACAAATGTAATTCATAATAAAATCATATTGTAATTTAATTGTTACTTGCGTGGCGAAGAGTCTCATAAGAGTGTACTTATGTTTAGTTTAGTACAAAGAACGTCTCTCTTTACTTCATCACTCTCTATTGCATTATATCTAATGTAATATATAGATATTAAAATAAATATAATTCAAATGGATGTATGAGCGAGAATGGATGGTGACGGTAATAAGGTGTCATGATGAGGATATAACAAAATCTCTGTGATGAATTTGTCTAGGAAATTTTTATAGTAAACTTTCAATGCATTCGCATATAATTAGATGATAACTATACATGTAGTATTGTTGCAAACGCAGGTACAGGTAGTCGTGATAGCGTGGTCGGCCGTGACAACGTCTTGGTACAATAGAAGTAGTCTTGGGAAGTGCGCACAGTGGGTCTTTAAGCCAATTCTAAATCGAGTTAGCTCTAAGTTATTCTAAATTGGCAAGTGCTTCTGTAGACGTCATTGCTTTTTAAAACTAAAGAAAAGTACAAATAACTTGCTCACGTAGCAATTTTAAGAATTTTAGTAGCTATTATTTAAATTATGGCAATGCAAAGTTAAATTTTATAATAATTAACATCTTATACTCATTTTTAATATAATCAATTGTATGTTTCTAAAATATCTAATATGCATCGATATTAACGCTTGTAAGTGGAATATGATGGAATTAGGTAAATTAAGACACAGTTTCATACCTAGCCTAGGTATTATCTAAATATTGAGTTAGTAGAGTTAGTGGTGAAATACTTGACCCACTGTCACTAAAACATTTTGGTAATTTTAAAATTCAGCAAATGTTATTTGCTAGTCACACGCCCATTAACATTTTAAGTACTTTGTTAATATTGATTGATAGTACAAATATCTAATTTATAGAAAAATATGTCATATATTAATTGTAATTTTATGCCATGTACGCTTATTTTAAACTAAACATCACATATGTAAATATAGAAATTTGTAATTATTTTGATGTTTTATAACTTACCTTCCTTTTCGTGACTTACTGATTATGGTGCGCAAGTGGAAAGTTGATTATTCCAACAGAGGCTATGTTGGTGGGGGCTATAAAAAAGCCCGGGCATTAGCAAGAGAATAAATTGGTATTCCCCGCCGCATAACTAGTTGTGCATGCTCGTTGATCGGTGGGGAAGTAGTGGAATATTCTGGGTTCAATCCTCACATAAGATTGATAATTAATGACTTATTTCTTTAAAGCTTGTGGGCACTAATTGCCCACATCACTAAGAAAACTACAACATCGTAGGCACGAAATAAAAATATATTTGCAGCATTTCAAGTGGCGACACTTGAGACTAGTAAGCCGTTCAAGAGTTAATATTTGGCGAGTCTAGCCCAAAACTGTATGTCGACGGAAAGAAAATAATTTATACCTACCAGTGCTTATCAGTAGGGATATATGGAACAGAAGATTATACATATGTCCCTTCCGAGAGCGATAGCGGTTAAGGCAGGTTAAGGAGTCGGCCTTACGATCGAGAAGTCGCGGGTTCGAATCCTGGTCACTACACTACCGACGTGAACCCACTTAGTCCATTGAAAAGTTACATTTGGGGTTGCGTTTTTTAGAGGACGCAATTTTATTTTTTTGATGTGTAGGGGCGGTCAGTGTAAAGCTAAAACCAAGTTTGTGGGGTGATATTTAATTCCGAAAGCCGATCAGATGCTGAGCCGCAGCCTGGTCCATCGAAAAGACCGAGGACGGACTAGTTCAAATTTAGAAAATCACCGTGGATTATGCCTATTGGGGATACCACGTAAAAAAAAACGCGCCTCCAGACTCTTCCTCCTGTGTGGTGGGGAAAAGAGTCAATAATTAATTATTAAATAATATTGCAAAATTAATAATTTAAAAAATTATAATAACAAAATTAAAAAAAACAAAAGTTACTGGACCAAAGTTGTAGAGAATTTAATTAGCAACAAAAAATGTTAACAATATTTTTTTATCAGATAAATAGTTTAAGCGATATATCGTAAAAACCATTTCAACCCCTATTTTCAAGATGGCGGCCGTTCGACAAGGGTGGCGACCCCACAAACTTGGTTTTAGCTTTACACTGACCCCCCCCCCCTACACATCAAAAGAATAAAATTACGTCCTCTAAGAAACGCAAGGTTAGGCCTAAAAAATGTAACATTTCAATGGACTAAGTCTTAACACAAGCAATTTAGCTTAGCTAGAGGGGCTAGGAGAATACCTTTAGTAATTTCGTTGAAACATTTTATATGGCAAGCTTATGAAGCAGCTACGAGGTAACTTTAAAGTAATCTATGAAACAAATCTTGCATTTTATTAGAATCCTGTACTATTTGAATTCTTAAGCTTTTTTGTACGAAAAATATTGAAGTCAACAACCTACCGCCGAAAAGGAATTTGTTTTTTTTTTTTTTTTTTTTATATTTAGGACACGTCAATTTGACTTCACCTCGCCTGGTGGTAAGCTGAAGGTAAAGTCTCAGGAAAGTGTGTCACCATTACATACATGTACCATGTTAACAATGGTGGCACTCAGCTTGACGGCCTCATCAGAAGAGGATTGTCGTCGCAGCACCGCGTGACACCCGCCGGTCCCACTAGTGCTGCGACCACAATCCGCCTGCCCGGCTATGCACTTGCTGACCCCTGAACGCAATCAAACCGAAATTGGATTACTATGGAGGGTTTTTCAAAATCGTGCACCCACCCGGCCGAATTTTGTGACAAATTTGTGTCATCAAATTTCTACCACCAATGTGACGAATGACTTCCTGTCATTCGTCACATTTCAACAAAATATATGACGCATTGACTTGTGATCGTTTTCACTAGTCAGAACAGTCAATTAGTCATGATTATGTTAATATATCGGCAGTGGTATTTAAAAAACTCAAGTATGTAATGATTTTAGTGCCGCGAGATCAGAGTCCGATTTATCAGTTGAAATCGTAAAATATGGTAATTCTTTCTACTAACAAAAATTGGAAAGAATTTGTGAACCTATTAGTGCTCTAAATAAACCTCTATAAAATCCAAATGAACTGTTAAAATCTATTGAATATTTGTGAAGTTTTCACAAATTCTTTCCAATTTTTCCACATAAAAATGATAAACATATATCATGTAGATTTTGAGATACGATTTTACTCAAGTTAGCAGACTAAAGTGTTCCAGTTAATTGGCCAAGATTTTTTTATTTTCACCATTTACACTATTTTTTTTTTCACCATGAAGTTTTCACAACGATTTCCTACATTCTCCCTAGATTATATAAAAATATAAGGAACTTAAAAGAGACCACTCAATTCACATGCTCACAAAAGATAATGAAAAGAAATTTACTTGTGTAACATTATCATCCTATGTGTTGCATATACAGAAGGTTGAACGTTAAGTGATTACAAATGATAAATCAGAAATCTGTGCATTTATACTTGGTTTAGATATGACCATGGAGTACATCACGCAAGATAGGACGGAGGAACTCGTAATAGATCTCATATTTTTTTGTAAACCCAGCTAAATCTTGGAATCCTAAACATGCGCGGCAATAAACAAAAATTGGTGAAAATAAATTTATATCAGGATAATAGATCATTATGTCAGCCAGCTTGCGGCACACCGGAAATAAAATCTAGCGCTGATTCTACAAGGATCAATTCAAAGGAACTCGATTTCTATACCATTTATCCTATACAGTAGCTAATGTTTCTAAAATTAATAAATCAAAACATGGGTTTAAGGCAAAAGGCAATGATTTTCATTTTTCCTTTTTAATGACTATCATCATTAACATTTAATTAATATATTTTATTTGTTCCTAACCTAGGCTTCGTTAAAACACAGTCATTTTCTGCTTATCTTTTCTTTGTGCCTGTTCCTTACTTATATGTTTTTCTTTTTGTAGAAGACCAGTCAGCTCTTTATTTTTCTCCAAGATTTGCAAATTAATACTTTTGTGGCCGTTGGATCCAGGCGTATACTTAATTAATGAACTATTCAGTTTGATTATTTCACGTTCTATTCTCTTCTTATCCTCGTCAATTTTGAATTGCTCGATATTTAAATCTTTGCTGGTAGACTGCTTTACATTCAAGGATGTTTCAGGTTCTTGTACTTCTTCAATGTTATTGCCCAAAGTTTTATTAAGAAAATTAAACACATTTCGTCTTTCCCTTTCTTTTTCTCGCTCGTAAGCTCTTTTATTTCTTTCTTCGTCTCTCTTTTGCAACCTTTTCAATCTTTTTTGCACCTGTAAATATAAATCTTCCAAGAATACAACGGAATTATATGAACGACTGCTAGTGCTACACTACTCCTGAAATCCTACAAAGCACTATTCCTGCAAGGCAAGACTCTTATATTTGTATCTTGTGTTCTCGCAAGAAAAGATACTGCTGGTAGTAAGAAAAAGGCAATATATTAATAAATTGGAATAGTACAACTATACTATACTCAAGTGTATATCAGGTAGTAACTGTTACTTACTAGCGGCCAATGCCCTACAATCAGTTCGAGTCTCTGGCCGGAGCCAGATTTAAGGGCAGAAATTAATTTAGATCTGTATTTTACAAAATTTTCTTCACAGTTTAATCTGTAATTGTTGTTACGTCGAGTATAATAATATTACACCGGACTAATAAATGATTGTTGCACTAATAATATTACGTACAGCAGTAATGAAGTGTTCATATAACATTTCCGGATTTATCAGTGATAAATTTTTATAGAACCATGATAACTAGACACTATGTAATGACATAAAAATGATGATGTTTTTGGAATAAATGTAATAGTATTTCATATATATATCAGTGCCGACAACGGCGATTTAAATTCGAAAGTAATTAACGTAACCTTCCCCCTTGTACGGTGCAGATCTATTTTCATATTCTTTGTAGTCTTCCTTACACTGTAGATACCGCCTTATGGGAATTCAGTACAAAAATATTTACCTTCAAAGGGTCTTGAGCAGCATTTTTCTCCGAGATCGCCATGCAGTGATCTAGACTTTTTCCAACAGGTAATACGCGGGCTTCAACAGGCTTCACACGACCATCGCTCGCGGCCCCTAGACCCGTACCAGGTACGTAACCCATGGCCAACATTAACCTGGAGCCAATACCCTGAAAGTGAAAAATGTTTAATTATCGTGGCAACAACTTTCATATTGATTATTATGTAGTAGTGAAATCCGACAAATAAGCCTACAAGACATTATAGCGACTAGAACTGTAGCGTAGATTTCATCATCTTCGCGTTGTTTCCGGTTGCACCCGAGGCGTACACTTCGGAGCGCGCTTACTCCCTCTCCTCCTCCTCTTGGTTCGGCTTAACCTATTTGATGGAAGGACTGCCGTGTGACCTCCCGACCCCGAGAGGAAAGTCTGCGCCAGAGCCTTGTCCGTGAATCAGCAGGTGTACCGACTTGCAGGTGAGGTTGACTTGGGCCCCGAAGATCGTGGTGGGGCCCCGAAAACTCTTCCATATATGCCAGATATCTTATTTATAGCAGTTAGGCAACTGCTTGATAATATAATTCGGACTCCAAACCTCTGACCGTCATCTTTGGCTCCGGATAAAAAACGAACACTTCGAGAAATGCTCATTCTAAGAAGTGCCCGCTATGTGCACCAAATGCAAGGTTCGCATTTATTCTATAGTTTATATTTTACTAAGTGTATATTCTGCTCCGGAGTTATGGTTTTCAACACACGTAAATAAATATATTATGTAACGACCAAGGTGACCGCTCGCTCAACGTCTTATTTTTTATATAGTAAAACCGTATTTTTTCGAAGAAACTTGACAAACTGTCAAATCATCAAAATCTTTAGAAAATAGATATGGTAGGTTATAAACTTAAAGTTTAGTGTTTTATATATTAGTCTTATATACTCATTTAATATATACCAAGAAAATAACGTCTTGTAGGCTCACTTGTATTGTATATGATAACAAATAATACATACTCACTCTGGTATGTCGCTCCCATTCCCCTATAGGGGTGTTATTCGGGTTTTGAAGACTTTTCTCAATGAGAAGAGTCCGACTATCATTTGTTATATCTTCACATCTAGCCTTAGCCTGAGGGTACTCCGTATCACTCAAGCTGTCATCTGTGTCACTGTCTAAATCCTCTGAATCTATAAATAGTAAATGGGATATGAATGTACATGTAATTATCATATTACAAACGTTAAATGCTATTGCAACCATTTTTTTTACGTTATACTATTCAGAGCGGATTCACCAATGACAGGAACTGCAATCCAGCCGTAATGTTTTATTGAGAAAGGTTTTATAGTAGTACCAAACTAATTTATAGTGCATGTCCGTAATAAGATATAAACAAAAATGACAATTTATGCTCCTAAAATCTCATCATTCCAAAATCTAGTCATTATCTTAGCGTTAGTCCCAGTCGGATCCAAGTACCGGTACTTCGCACGGGCTTGGGCATTCATGGTAGGGAGACCATTCCCAACAAACATTTATGCGCTAACTGGAGCTTATATAGCACTTTAAAGTGCTAACAAGGTGCTATAGCAGGGGCACTTACGACTTAAAGAGTTATAAAGACTCTAAAGCAGCGGCGCTTACCACCTAAGCCTCTTGTTATAGCTTTAAGTGAATCTTACCGCCCAGGTGCTATACGAGTGGTATAAGAGCGATAATTACTCACTAACTCTTCTATACCACCAATTCACTTAAGGAGTTACAAAACTCTCTTATATTACTGAAGGTGGCACAGTGAAATCATCATCATGTCGTCCAAACCGGCGACGGCGACTCTTAAATATTTAGTAGGTCCCTATGATGGGCTCTAATGTGGCTTGCAAAGCCAAACTTCGTGAAAAATTTGTTAATAATACATATACTTATTCACAGTGTACTTATCTTCGTAGCAATCGCAGTCAACATTACAGTGATTAAGTTAAAACTAATCATTATAGTTTTAACTGTTATAATGGCGAACATTATATCGAATCGTCCTGTATTTTAATAATAAAATCAACAATATCATCTATAGAACACAGTTATGTTTGCAGTATTCGTTCTCAACCTTAATTATATGATTAATATAATGCTCACACTTCTCTACCGAATATCCAGCAAATAATTCCTTCAACATATTTTTTTTTGGTCCAAATTAGAGCCGATTCTTTTTTGGGCTAACTGTCCTTTAATATCACCCCAGACCAACTCAATTGGATTAAGGTCTGGGGGGTTATGGAGGCAAGCGCAACACTTGATGTCCGTTTCTTTTCAATAACTCATCAATTTTGTAAAAATCTTGTGTGAAATGGCTTTTAATTAATTTTAACAAGTCATCCTTTTTTAAGTTTTTCATCAAAAGGCACGTCATGCCCCCAAGCGCAGGGCACGCCGGTAAGGCTCATCATGGAGTATTGGCTAGAGAGGCGACACGGAAGCCTCTCGTACCGACTGCTGCAGGTGATCTCCGGTAAGGGGAGCTTCGGGGACCACCTGCATCGGATCAAGAAGGAGCCAACGCCTGAGTACCACGCGACGCGACGCGAGCGAGGACTCGGGGCTGGACACGCTGGCGGACTGCCCGGCGTGGGAGGCGCCGAAGCGTGACCTCGTGGCAGCCATCGGGGTGGGAGTCCTCTCACTCGGCAGCATGATTGCGGCAATGGTGCCAGCGCGAGCGCGGAGGCCGCCGCCGCCTCCTTCTGCGAGCATGTAATGGTCGAGAAGGAGATGGCGGAGCACGCCCAGGAGAGATTTGGAACTCGCCGCGCGTCGCAGGCGAAACAGACGCCGGAGGTCGCTAAACGACCTCCGTCCTCCATGAGCGCAGGCCAGGGGGAGGCAGGTGAGGCCGCCTGTCACCCCAGCAGAAGCAGGCCGGGACGAATAGCGCGCCTCCCTCAAACCGAGGTAAGACGGGGTTCCCAAACCCGAGGGGGACATCTGGAAAGCGGAGATGGCCCAGGGTCAGTCGGGGTGCGAGGGATATGCTATATTAGCTACCTTACACCCCGGCGTCTGAAGACCCGAGACGTCGTGCGGTTTTAGTCGGTTCAAGCCCGACATAACCACCCCCGCAGACCGGCAGGGGGGTATCCGAAAGGATATCCGAAAAAAAAGGCACGTCATGTCGTTGTAGCCAATCTTGCACAGCTGGCTTGGTAGAAGCAATAGCCGACTTTTTCTCTTCTCGAATCAAATGAAAAGCGTTATCCATTATATTGTAATGGATCGAATTTGGTCTTATATTATGCATGAGTTTTTCATTTATTCATTTACTGAAATTCACGAAATTCATAGAATCGTGATAATCACCTGTTTTACATTTGGATTTAAATATCATAAGTGCTCCTAATGTGTTAATCACGTGTTTGACTCTCACAATGCGTCCGTAACAACAACGTTACAAATCTATATGTAGCTTGGATTGTTTCATTTGTGTTGTAATTGTTATGTATCAGTAACTCATATGTTAAATAAATTATTATTATTATTATTATTATTAACTGTCAGCAAACAGCAACCGGAGCTAAGGTGAGGTGGGCATGTCGGACTCGAACAGACTAAAACCGCACATCGGCCTGTTTGGCCGGGGAATCTGATGTGTCCTAGAAAGGATATCCCAGAAACCCCGGATAGCCCTGGCTGCAAACACTGGCAACCCCGAAGTATTTTTGGGGATCTAAATCCCCACTATAATCCATATAGAGAAGCGCGCGAAACTACAACTCGTCGCCTGTCTACCTTCTATGCCGTCTGCATGACGGCATAGAAGGTAGCTTAGACACTATTACATTACGACACGATTCAGTAATGTCGCTTGTCACCACTTAAATACATTCACTCAGTTATGAAACAAAGCTTGTGTATTTATATGCCCCACCTCCCTCAACTCGGTGAACTGTGGGCGATGCCGCCAGCCGGATGCGACTGGTCGCAACTGCGTTATGAGCCTAAGAGCCATAGTGTTGTGTTTCTGTACATAAGTAGACGCTCTTTGAGAGAGGTTCAATTTGGCAACTTGCGTAATTTGGCAATAACGTTGGCATTCAGAGTGTTTATACTCATAGTGAGTGGCTACCATTGTATATCAACGATAACTGCTTGTGGTGCTATGTCAGGTGGCCGAATATTTTTTAAATATCATGTAATATAAATCTAGGTAATAATTATCTTTCATTCATTATTATCATAAGCTGTCAATTGTCATTGTCAGTAAATTCATTTAACGCTTAAATCTAAAGTAAGTACAAGAACATGGTCAGTGAAACTTACTATCTAAAGGGTATATGTCTTCAATCTTCACAGTACATTCACCTGAGCCTAGTTTTCGCTTCTGTCCAGTAACATTATGTTCAAGTTTAACAGAACAAACTTTCCTTTCTGCATCTAAACTTTTTATCACAGCTCTATGCCATAAGTGATATTTTTCTGTTGATTTTTTTGTTACGCTTATGTCCTGAAACACCATATAAATTTGAATGTAATAAACTTTACAATCTACATAATTATATCAGCCTGCAGCCCATATTTAATTGAGCAAATATTTAAGACAGTTTATACGACAGAAATGATACGACGTTTATATGACAAAAGTAACAGAGCTTATAAAGTATTGCATTTTAGGGTCATGAGAGATATAAATATTGGTATTTGTAATAGTCTCTTGGCCAACCCTACTTCAGTTGAAGCCATCAGCAGACTTAGGCTTAGTGCAGATCTTTATGATAATAAGCTAATTAGTGTATTGTTGCATATTGTAGGTCTACACGGGGCGATGTGGTTGCTATACGATAAAGAAAAAAAAATTAAAAGTATCAAAATATGTTTCAACCAGCTGTTGCCCGCGGTTTCGCGCGCTTGGAGTTCTGTTCTCGCTTCCCATGGGAAACTGTTCCAGGGATAAAAAGTGCCTATGTGTTATTCCAGACTATAATCTACTTCTGTAACAAATTTCAGCCAGATCCATTAAGCCGTTATTGAGTGTGATTGACTAACAAACACTCAAACATCTTCATAAACTTTCACATTTATAATACTAGTAGGATAGATAGTATCATTACCTCATTTTCTGGTGGTTTCAATTTCATCAGTATTGTACTTCCTACCTTTATAGTAGTAAAATCTGGTTCTATTGCTTCTTTTAAATCAGATAATTGTACTATTGCACCATGAGAATATCTGAAAAAGGAAATACACAGTTACTATATACAAAACTAGCTGTTGACTGAGGCTCCGCCCGCGTGGAATTCTGTTCTGGTTCTCATGGGAACCTTTTCTCAAGATTAAAAGTAGCTAACCCTGTACCAACTTTCATCCAGATCCGTTCAGCTGGTTTTCCGTGAAAGAGTAACAAACATCCATTCATCCAAACTTTCACATTTATAATATTAGTAGGATAATATGCAAGTGCTTTAGTTATTTGTATGAGACTGACAAGTAGTATGTACTGAATCAAAAACGTTGCATTTTACAGATTTATTTTTACAGAATGTACCTATTTCCCAAGACTTTGTACCTAAGAGAATCAAAAATAATTGAATTTTTATATATGTACTTTTCTGTGGATAAATAAAGTTATAAAATTAATAAAACCAAATGTAAAAAATAATTAAGCAGTAGTATGAATGTTTTCTTCTCTTAGCCACAAAATTTATAGTGATTTTGTTTTCTCACAAACAACATTTTTCTTGGATTGCAGAATTTAAAAGCTATATGTTTGTAAATGTGGCCAATACAGAATAAACTATCCTGTAATCAGAATAATAGTTGTATAATTATGATCTTGAATAAAGCAACAGTTATAAAGTTGCTATAAAGTTGAGCCGATATGAATGCAAACTGTGAACACAGAGAGCAAGTGAGAGTGTAAAAAAAAATCCATGTAGACAGGCAATGACAAATACAGTCTCTTCAGTAGTGTCAAATAGACCATTGGTATATTAAAGTATGTGAGCTGTTATTAGTAAAAAATTAAAAGCTTTGCTCAAAAATTTTTTACAATACACAATAAAAATATAAACTCACCTACATTGTTCATCACTAAATTTACATTCACCTTCAAGGAAAAATGGACAAGGTAACATTTCAGCATGAGTTGGATGAGTGAATAACACACGAACCTGCAAAGTCACAAGTGTATTATTCCATGCATGCATTTGTATTAGTTGCATGTATTAGGTATAACATGCACTGCAACTGTTACTCTCTGGCAACAGTTAGTACAACTGTAGGATGTCACCCTGACATTATTTGTTGACCCACTTCCATTTTATAATCCTCAAACAGAGGCCCTTTATAGGAACCAAAATAACTAGTAAAACATGAGTGTATACATTATACTATGCCTTTACCTACTCTTTCAGTGACATACAGGTGTGACTACACTTTTGTGAGCATTTCTTTTTCATTATAATCCATGACATTGTTGTATAGAATACTGTAATATAATACTGAGAACTGTCAATATCAGCATTGCTCTCCATAAAATTAGAATAGAATATAATTATGTTTATGGAAATTAGCATGATCATAGCCTGTATATGATCATTGCCTGATATTTCTTATTCATAATTATGGTATGATACTATGCTGTACATACATACATACATATCATGGACTAGGTATATGCCATGATTGAATTATTTGTTGTAAACATAATTTGTACATTATGGAATGTAAAATTATTTAAAATCTTAGCTAGTAGTAATAAGATAAAGAAATATAAAATAATAAATAATTTGCCACACCTAACATCTAGTCATTCTGGGCCTAGGTCTAGACAGCCTTTTAGGAATTTGGACTGCCTCCAATAAAAACCGTAGTTGCTATCATCAACCATGCTGTGTGTTATTAGTATCATATGTCTCACACTTAATAAACTTTTTGAGTTACATAATTACTAACCTGTAGGTCTTTAAATTCAACTTCACATTGTCTTGGTACAATGGCACTGACCATTGCATTGTATAGACAGGGTTGTCCACCCCATGCATGTGTGTGGTAGACGGCACACTTCATACCCAGCAGATTAGATAGCTCATCCTTCAAATTTTACAACAATAATGTCAGTATATTACAGACAATGATTTTAAAACGACTGAAAATTATAACACGGTTCACAGATTAGTTGGGAATGTGGGAGGGGTTTGGGATACAGAGACTAGATAAATGAGTTAATGAATTTAGACAACTATCTGTACAGATATAGTGCACTTTTCTGTAATGTCATCTGTATGACAGTTATAAACTGTTGCGTGTGATTGATGGTTGGTTTATGGTCATTCACTATACCAAATATCTTATTCCATACAGCCAATCTAGTAGTTTACATACAAGTAATTGATTGCACTATATGCTTTCTAGATGTAGGAAAACACAAGCTTCTCAAATGAATATTTTGAGAGCTTTTCATATGTATATGACCAGCAGATGGAGTTCAGAAAGATTTTGTTACAAATTTATAAAAATAAATATAGATATTGCAGTAACCTCTATGTTCTTATCCTTCTCATTTTCATGTGTATCATCAGTTGCATTATGATTTGTTTCTTCATATGCACCACTCTTTGCCATTTCTGCCTTGAAAAACAATGTAATATTATTGAAGTAGCTAATTTTTAAAATACATAAAAGTACAGAAATTTGGTACCATTTTAATAATTACCTGGAATAAAGCATACTCATCATCTAATACACCTTTGCTTTGAGTTTCAGAAGCGGTAGACTCTTTAGGCAATAAGGCTTCGAGATTTTCTTTAGTTAACTGAATAACCTGTTGCAAATCTGATCGTAAACTTAGTATCGATTCCCGTTCATTGTCATCATCAACATTTCCAAGCGTTCTGTTAACCATACATAGCTGGAAATATAAAAACTAGTAGTAATCGAATAATAACAGAACTGGTGGCTTTTGTATCCGTGTTCCGTTCTTGATACCTGTTGTTCGTACTCGTTTAAAGAGTTTTGTAACTCATCCATATTGCTGATTTGATAGAACTTTACAATTAAAGTTTTTTAATTAAGAACCGTTTCCAACTAGTCTTTATTTAACAACAAAAAGAAAAATTTGCTCATTTTAAGTCGTGCATTGAGTTTGACATTAATGACAAAAAAAATTGAGTTACCATTACCAAGAATAGCAAGTCCTAAAAATATTTTAGCCCTAAAGCTGAAGTCAAAATCCGTAAAATCGCCACAATTCCTTGTAAGTAAAAGACCTTTTTTGTTTTTTCGTGCGGAAACCCCCTCGGTCTTCATCTCACTGAAGCTAAAGGTGAGGTGGGCATGTCGAAGTTGAACCAACTAAAACCGCACGGTGTTGATGAGATGTATCTTGTCTAAGTATTGTCTGTCGAAGTAGTGGTAATTCGAAGGTGTGTGTTGTCTGATAATTGTCTGTCGAAGCAATGACTTGTCAATCTATGTGTTTTCGAGGTTCGCTACATGTCGAAGTATTGTCCTGTCTAAATTCAGTCCGTAAATGCATACCGACGTGTGTGGCCAGTGAATCTGGTGTGCCCTAGAAAGGATATCCCAGAGACCCCAACCAGCCCCGGCCGCGAGACCCCAACCCGCCCCGACTGCCAGCACTGGCGAACCCGACGTGTTAGGAATCTAAATCCCCCCTTCCCTATAAACAAGCGCGCGCGGAAACACAACACGCCGCCCTTCTGGGCCTGCCTCTGCTAAGGTGACGACTAGCTCCAACCATCACCCCCAGGCCCGCGCTCGTGGAGGAAGGAGATCGTTCTGCGATCTCCGCCGCCCGGTGCGCCTTCTACGACACGGTTCCTTCACATCACTTTTCGAAATCCTGACCACACAAGACTCAAAATCCGGTGAGTTTTATGTTCTCAATAGGTTACAACAATAGTTCTGGCTAACTAATCAAATTGCGTTTGAAAAAACTAGATGCTACCTTCGCAAGCACAAAACAGCATCTCTCAAATTCCGAATGTCTGACTAGCGAAATGGTTCTAGTCTAGATGATGACAAGCGTCTCTCGCAATGCAATGCAAAAGAGTTCTGGCCCCTCGAACTTTCTTGTATTTTACTGTCGATATTTTTTCCAAAAAAATCCAATAAAAAGTGAGATGCTAGCCTTCTGTGAAGAGTTCTGGCCTAGAAAACAGTTCCAGATGATGACCAGCATCTTTTACTGTGAAATGCAAAAGAGTTCCGGCGTCTGGAACTTTCTCGTATTTTTCTATCGATTTTTTTTCCTAAAAAATTCAATAAAAAGTGAGATGCTAGCCTTCTGTGCAGAGTTCTGGCTTAGAAAACAATTCTAGATGATGACGAGCATCTTTTACTGTGAAATGCAAAACAGTTCAGGCCTCTGTAACTTTCTTGTATTTTTCTAAAGCTTTTTTCCCTAGAAAATCCAACAAAAAGTGAGATTGCTAGCCTTCTGTGAAGAGTTCTGGCCTAGAAAACAGTTCTAGATGATGACGAGCGTCTTTTGCTGTGAAATGCAAAAGAGTTCCCGCCTCTGGAACTTTCTCGTATTTTTCCAGAGATATTTTTTTCAAAAAATCCAATAGAAAGTGAGATGCTAGCCTTCATTATGATTTTATAGAATGACTTTACTGTAACTAAAATAAGACGGGGCGATTTTTGACTAAACGTTGTTTTACCAAACAAGGGTGAACCTATTTTCATAATATGTTACATGACGGCAAATGCCGTTCACAGGAAAAAAGCTCGATTTGTCGATCTTACATTTGCGCGGTTTTTTAACTCCGTTCAAGAGAACTCCTAACCAGACCGGTGAAAAATTCATATTTTTCGCCGGCTCGGTACAGTAGACAACTTGTATACCGGTAGAGTTAGAATACAATACGAACATGCTCTGTTTTGTAACTCCGTTCAAGCTCTGCCCACGACTGATCCGTGGGAAGCCTCGCAGCCGTGACCAATTAGAAATTTCGTTGCCAGGGATTGGCTAGGATGGGCGCACAGACCCCGTTAAGTGTGTCGTTGGACGCGCATATACAGAACTCTTTTGCATTTCACAGTAAAAGATGCTCGTCATCATCTAGAACTGTTTACTAGGCCAGAACTCTTCACAGAAGGCTAGCATCTCACTTTTTAGGTTTCCGTTGCCAAATGGCAAAAAACGGAACCCTTATAGATTCGTCATGTCTGTCTGTCTGTCCGTCCGTATGTCACAGCCACTTTTTTCCGAAACTATAAGAACTATACTGTTGAAACTTGGTAAGTAGATGTATTCTGTGAACCGCATTAAGATTTTCACACAAAAATAGAAAAAAATAATACATTTTGGGAGCTCCTCATACTTAGAATTGAAACTCAAAACTATTTTTTTTCATCAAACCCATATGTTTATGGCATCTATGGATAAGGTCTTTAAAAACGATATTGAGGTTTCTAATATAATTTTTCTCTACACTGAATAGTTTACGCCTGAGACACTTCCAAAGTGGTAAAATGTGCCCCCCCCCCCCTCCTTGTAACTTCTTAACTATGAGAATGATAAAACGAAAAAAAATATATGATGTACATTACCATGTAAACTTCCACCGAAAATTGGTTTGAACGAGATCTAGTAAGTAGTTTTTTTTAATACGTCATAAATCGTAAAACGCAATTTACCTTTCATTGAATCAACTCAAATATAAAATTTAAAAAAAAGCATTATTATGTTACTTACTGCTACGGAACCCTTCATGGGCGGAGACTCTGGCGGCCCGCCACGTGGCTCTTCTAAACAGCCCGTTAAAGGCGATGGCCGTCAGAGTCATTAGGGGGTATCACACGATCTCCGTCGAGGCGGCATGTCTCCTAGCCGGGACCCCTCCATGGGACCTGGGAGCGAGAGCCCTTGAAATGCTGTACCAGTGGCGCAAGGAGGCGCTGGAGCGGGGCCATAGGCCGGAGCCCCGAGAAATCAGGGCTCAGCGGTCCCTGCTCCGCCAGGAACTCATGGAGACATGGAGGGTGCGACTTGAGCACCCAAGGTGGGGGGAATCCACCATTGCGGCGAGGACGCCGCAGACTCATCTACGCCCGGGACTCTATGATCGGGGCCTGAGGACGGCAGTTGGCCGACTCGCCGTCCTTACAGAAGCAGGCCGTGGCGGAGGCGTGTCGTGTTTGCCCTACACACGCCTGCCAACTCAACGAAGCGGGATAAAACCCGACACCACCAGGCGAGGCCGCGGTGGCGGCCAAAGTCCGCCGGCAACCCTGGGGTCTTCCTTTCGAGGGCTTACCCGGGGTGCCCGGCAACGGACACTTGGGGAGGACACCGTGCGGTTTTAGTCGATACACGACATAACCCCGCTGGCCGGCGGGGGGGTATCCGAAGGGATTTCCGCAAGTAAAAAAAAAAAAATGGGCGAGTCCGACTCGCACTTGGCCGCTTTTTATTATTAGATTTTTTAGGGAAAAAATATCGATGGAAAAATACGAGAAAGTTCCAGGGGCCGGAACTCTTTTGCATTTCACAGTAAAAGATGCTCGTCATCATCTAGAAATGTTTTCCAAGCCAAAACTCTGCACAGAAGGCTAGCATCTCACTTTTTATTGGATTTTTTTGGAAAAAATATCGATGGAAAATACGAGAAAGTTCCAGAGGCCGGAACTCTTTTGCATTCCACGGCAAAATATGCTCCTCATCATCTAGAACTGTTTTCCAAGCCAGAACTCTTCACAGAAGGCTAGCATCTCACTTTTTATTGTATTTTTTAGGGAAAATAACCGACAGAAAAATACAAAAAAGTTCCAGAGGCCAGAACTCTTTTGCATTTCACAGTGAAAGATGCTCGTCATCATCTAGAACTGTTTTCCAAGCCAAAACTCTGCACAGAAGGCTAGCACTTTTTATTGGATTTTTTGGGAAAAATATTGATGGAAAAATACGAGAAAGTTCCAGAAGCCGGGACTCTTTTGCATGTCACAGTAAAAGATGCTCGTCATCATCTAGAACTGTTTTCTAGGCGAGAACTCTTCACAGAAAGCTAGCATCTCACTTATTATTGAATTTTTTTAGGAAAAATAATCAATGGAAAAATACAAGAAAGTTCCAGAGGTCAGAACTCTTTTGCATTGCATTGCGAGTTTTCAAAACGCGATATTAATAGTTTAATCGACGGAACTATGGATAAAACTTATCAAAAACTGTGGAACTATGCTGGATGCCACTTTTTTTATTTGTGAGATGCTAACATTTGAGATGCCAACTTCACAGACGTGAGCAATGGCAGCACTCGGGCGTCTGCTCCCGGCCTATACGATGCAGGAACTCGCCGAAACAGCCATGTCCGGTGAGCACCTGCGTCAGTCGGTAGGAGAGGCTACCGTGGCACCTCTCCAGCCTACTCTCCACGAACGGGTCTTACCGCCAAAACCGTGGCGTGCTTTGCGCTTGGTTGGCCAAGATGTTCTTTCCAATCCCTCATGAGCACCTGGGGGAGCTGCAGTGCTATTCTCTAAGGACCACAGCCTTGCGCGCAGCGCTGCGCTCGTCGACGAGCTCGCAAAATGCTGCTTTGGATTTATATTTTATTTTATTTTAATTTTGATTTTAATTTATGATTTAGATTTAGATTTATATTTAGATTTAGATTTGGATTTAGATTTAGATTTAGATTTAGATTTCATCATCAATCAAAAATCTAATCTAAATCTAAATCTAAATCATAAATTAAAATCAAAATAAAATAAAATATAAATCCAAAGCAGCATTTTGCGAGCTCGTCGACGAGCGCAGCGCTGCGCGCAAGGCTGTGGTCCTTAGAGAATA
Source organism: Cybosia mesomella (assembly GCA_946251805.1). NCBI lineage: Eukaryota > Metazoa > Arthropoda > Insecta > Lepidoptera > Erebidae > Cybosia > Cybosia mesomella. Next base: position 16,367,155 of record OX276390.1, on the reverse strand, counting down.
GCACTGCTGAGATCGCTGCCCCTCGATAAAAGTAAAAGCCCTAAAAATGGAATTCAGTACTTATTTTCATATTTTACATAATTTTCTTCTGGTACTGACTTTTTAAAAAAACATTTGGAACCATTCAAAGTAAAGCGACCTACTGTTACGAGCATATTCGTTCATTTATATATATATATATATATAGATGAACGGCAGTTGATTAACCCCCTCCTCTACCCTCCACCGCTTGACATTTATGATTTATTCTATAAAGCAAATCAGTCCCTATGAACACAGTATTATCGTAGACGTCCACAATACACGTTTTTAAGACGCGTCTCCTGCGCGTGTTTTACTCTACACACTGCGCAAAATGGTCTACAGGCCTACACACATTATATTTTGTCTATTTACAAATTCGGTCTCCTGCAGTTTGATATAAAGAAATGTTTCGAAAACTTTTGCTGTCTAAAAGCCAAAGGAGTTGTCCAGAAATGGTTTTTTATTCTTGAAAAATTCCAGTAGCTATGAACTACGTTCATGACCTACAGTTTGTGGCGTTTTGTTGAAATAAACGGATCAGATCTAGTCAATAAATTGTTCAAGATATCTTCATTTGTAGCTTTTCTGCAGTATTTCCTAGAGTGGTGTTGGCGGTACCTGCGGCAATCTTTATTTCTGGCTTCGGCAGCCTCTTCGGATAGCTGTTCAATTGGTATCAGACCAAAACTTTCTATTAAAGCTGCACCATGCATAAGAACTTTGTGAACACTTGAAGGCATATAATACCAACCATATAAATCCAAATATAGTTTTATGGTGCCTTGAGCATATTCGTGAAATTTCCCTGTATCAATATGGTAGCCCAATGAAATTGCCCCTAAAATGGTTGCAAACCGCCTAATTAGATCCTCACTAATACCTGTTATCTCAGCAGTCATGTTTGGATTTGCGAAAAATCTTCTGGCAGTGTTTCCGTCATTGGTGGAGTCGTGAACTTGTTTGACAACATCAATCAAAAGTCCCATTCTACTTTTAAACGCGTCCTGTATATCTTTCTTTCTGGATTCCATAGTGAACTTGGTGTCTCCCTTCACAGTCCATGTTTTAACGGTTAATCTGTAAGCTATATGCAGAATGCCTTCCATCATTCGTATCCAAATGTGCAATAATGATAATCCGTATCTACAAAGATCTGGATTAGCCGATTTTGACATAATTAGGGGTAAATTATTCATTTCAGTTGGAGTGGCTATACAAATGTCGCATTTTTGAGATGAAGTGTCACATAAAATTGATGTTGCTTTTCCGTCTATCATAGTCAAAGAGTGTGAAATCTTTATTTCCCCCAACTTCTGTTTTCACTAAACTAGCAATCTCTCTCTCAATTGCACTTTTTTGCCGTAATATTGTAATCTTGTTTTCTTTCACGAATTCGAAAAAGATTAGACGACACCAGTATAATGAATTTGGTGAATCATTTTTCCAGATAACTTGTTCACCGCAAACTAATTTGTTTGGCACTAAGCTTCCCATGAATATACTTGAATCATCAAGTTGATCTACTAAAATCTTATCTGTACGTTGTCTGTACGGAATTTTTGCTTGTAATTGGCTTGATTAGAAGCACCATCGAATCCCCACTTACTGATGAGTTCTTTATAAGTAATTATTATCGATGACGAGTGACATCATTATTCTACTTATCGTTATATCCAGTAGCGCATGTAACTTTATTTTCACTGAGGTTTCAGTCACTGTTATAGCGTCTTTTGGTGGATAGCATTCCTGTTTCGCGTGTTGCACTTGATAATAAGATGGAAATAAATTGCTATCTTTTTCTCTAACAGTTTTTCTTAAAGTATTGTATTGCCACTTGGTCAGTTTAAGTGATAAAAATAACCCCAAAGCCTCATCCGGAGAGTACACAGATGTTTTTTCTTTAGCCGATATGCACTCTTTAACTTTTTTTTTACATCTTGTGGATTCTCAAGTAAACGTTCTAGTATTTCAGCAATCTCCTCATTGCCATCTGCTTTTAACTGCGCACAATAAGCATATTTTATTTCATCCGAAGACAGATTAAAGTTTTCAGCACGTCTTTTTTCTGTTTAGGTGCTAATTCACAAAATGGCTTTCTCGAACTGTGTTGCGTGGAGACACCGATAGAAACTTTTGCTGGTGACACAAACTGTTTTGATGTACTGGGTACTGCGTGATCTTCATTACTATCTAATAAACGTGTGATAAAATCTGGCCATATGATGTTTGCTTGTAACCATTCACCATTTTTAGTTTTGAATACATCTTCTTTATTATGAGTGTTTTGCCATCTTCTGTTTCAATTATAACAAAATTTTGCACAAAATGATTTTAAGGTCTTTTCGTGTACATGACTTAACTCGACTAAAAGTTTAGACCTTATCACGCTGTATAAGTTATTATTATTTTTGACACTGCCTCTGTTTTTCAGAGTAACGAAGAGATGAAGTCTTGTAACATTTTCACTTGATTCCCGGAAATAAGTGTCAAAACAAATGACGTCATAGGGTGGTGTAAAATATGGAACAATAATTCAAATGAAATATGTATTTAAAAATCTCTTTGTATGATTTAGCTGATAAAACAGATGTTAGATACAGATTTACTCCGTCAAAATCAGCCAAGTATATATGTTTTTACTATTGAAATGTAGTTCAGAAATTCTGTTTTGTGGAAGTTATTCCCGTTTCAGTTCATTTGTACACTTTTGTAATCTGTTTTAATGGATTATTAAACTAAAAAATATGAGTATTTTCATACAAAGTTGAAATGGCTATATCAACGAAACTACGAGTTTAATTTAAACATGTCAGAGAATAAAAACGTTTTAAATATATGCCTAGATACCGAAAACCTATATTTTAGCCCTTAAGACCCAACTTTGAAATTTCAGCCCACTGCGTCCTCGGCCTTGAGCATTTGACGGCGTTCGAAACTGTCCGTGGTCGAGTAAGTGCTGGGTCGCAGCCAAGATGGTCGGGGCGGACGGAACTTGGGGATTATCGATTCCTCGTAGCCCTAACCCCTACAAGTGCTCCGGCCGAGAGTACAATCGCCTAGCCTCTTCCAGATTGTAATTAGCAATGGCATACAGCTGCACCATTGTCAAATACTCAATGTTGGTAAATTCGTACTGGCGACTCGTTTTTGGATCTCGTGATGAACGAAATTGCAAGTAATCCCGCGCGAGTCAATGAAGTACTGGTGGGCGGCGCGTGCGCCGTGGGCAGTAAGGGGCGCGAGAGCGGTTGCTAGGTAGTAAGCACCAGCGTCAAGTCGAAACCTGTCGCACCGCTGTAGCTGGGCGGTAAATGGTGTATGAAAATCGTCGCGTAAACCGTAGTAGCGTTTTACGTGTTTTTTTTTTATGGATGATAGGCTCACGTTTGACCTCTATCTCACCTGATCGTAAGTGACGATGTGGTCTACGATGGATCACATTTGCCTAGAAGGAACCTATTCACTCGAGACTTGGAAGATTCCAAGGTTATAGCTTTCCGGAAACACAGACTCAGGCAGGCAATTCCACTCCTTAGCTGTACGCATAATAAATGAGTCGCCGAAACGTTTCGTGCGTATGAGTGGAATATCCACCATGTAGCGGTTGCGCGTCGCTGTGCGTCTGGTCGTTCGTTGGTGGAAAGGGCTTGGAGGTATCAAGTTGTGCAATTCCAGCGCACACTCTCCGAAATGCATCCGATAAAAGACCGATAGGCCTGCAGCTTTGCGTCGATGTTCAAGGCTCTGTAGCCTTTTCTCGACGAGTGCATCGTTGTTAATGAGCCTCTTGGCCCGTCTCTCTATTGTCTCTAGCGCTTCTAGATGGTATTTTGCTGAGCCATCACACAGATACGAGCAGTACTCCATACAGGATCGAACCTGCGCTTGGTACAGGCGGAGCAACTGTTCCGGTGTGAAGTACTGTCGCACTTTCGACAGTATGCCCAGCTTTTTAGCAGCCACTTGAGCTTTAGCCTCAATGTAAGACCCAAAATTGAGGGTGGATGTTAGAGTAACACCAAGAAGCTCGAGGCGGTCGGTTATCGGCACGGATGCATTTCGGAATGTGGGGTTTGGCTGAAATTGACTTCGCTTGGCGGAGAAAAGACACGCCTGAGTCTTAGTAGCGTTGAATTTGACCAAGTTAGCATCACCCCAATCGGAGACCGCCTTCAAGGACAAATTCAAACGCTCAACCATAGGCTCTCGGAGAGACCGGATCTCCCCCACGCTGGCTCGGGGGTTGGACTCGTAACTCTCGACTACTGTCGTCTGCGTACCCAAAAGTACCGGGCTTGAGCAGGTCGTTTATGTGCAACAGGAATAATGTAGCCGAGAGTACCGACCTCTGAGGGACCCCAGCGTTGATTGCTAATCGGTCGGATGTGCAGCCGTCAACGACCACTTGGATAGACCGATTCCTCAGGAAGTCGGTAATCCAGACACATAAGCCAGGAGGCAGGTCGTAGGACGGAAGCTTCCCAATTAGGCCATCGTGCCAGACCCTGTCAAAAGCCTTCGAGATGTCGAGAGAAACGGCAAGTGCCTCTCCGTGCGTCTCGATGGCCTGACTCCAAATATGGGTGGCATACACAAGAAGGTCCCCAGTGGAACGGTTTCGGCGAAAGCCATATTGCCGATCACTGAGGAGATCGTTCGCTTCAAGGTATGCCAGGAGCTTTTTTTTCAGTACACGTTCCATAGTCTTACAGAGTATGGACGTTACCGAAATTGGTCTGTAATTGACAGGATCCGCCCGGCTGCCCTTTTTGGGCACAGGTTGCACGTTGGCTTGCTTCCAAGCCTTGGGCACTTGACCGGTCTCATAAGAGAGACGAGTTTAAAGGAGTTAACTCGGGTTCTCATTTGTTTATATAAAAAAACATTTTTTGATTTTCTAATTTATACTTCTAGGTGGTTCTGTTATCTAAACTGTGCCCAAAATATTTCGTTCCAAACCATTTAGTAACATTTAGGATGCTTTCGATGGAGGTGATCCTTCATATTCGATGTATTGTTACAATACTTATATTCACGCTTGCATGTTTTGCATTTAATTTGGCTTCCATTTTCACTTTTATCAAATTAAGTATGTCCACATTGATGACTTGCTTTTTTGATAATTTAGGTGGGCCTTCCATTTTTATAATATGTTATATTTCACTTAGCACATAAGACAGACCCGACGGACGAACACTATTGAACTGATCACTAAACCCAAAGAATTCTAACTTGTTTTTTTATACTACCCTCGGTAACTAAGTACGATGTGATGTTTCTCCAACACAAAGCGAGGATCTTCCGACCAGGCAAGGTGATCACGCCTGGCAGGCCGCGGCCCAACGGTTGTCGTTGGGATGTTGTATATATGTTATACCAGTACGCAAACTTTCGCGATTCAGGATTGGTAGTGACGTAGTAGTATCGAAGTAGTTCAACTTATTGTCGCTAGATGGCGCTGGGTATATGTGGTATCACCACATCACTCTCCTCCAAGGCCGGAGGTTGACTGACAAGAGTCAGCTGCCTTAGCTCTCTTGTGGAGCGTGCCAGTGCGTCTTGTGTAGTTCCATTTCGTCGGAACTGGACGCCGCTGGTTCCATTGGTGGAACAGTCTTCTTCGCTAGTCCTCGTTAATTGGGACTAACCGCTGGTACCGAAGATGCGGAGCTGAGTGCGGTGATGGTGGTTTTTTTTTCTAACAATACTAACTGGTCTGGCAAACTTCGTTCCGCCTTAAAATCAAGTTATGTTTTTTTATATCAGTTGAGTTTATTACGTAAATGTCTTAAACTTTTAATCATCCTAATTGCTAGTATAGGCACAGTAGGCCACCTTACACCTCGGCATTAGAGACCCGAGACGGCGTGCGGTTTTAGTCGGGTCGAATCCGACATAACTGGTGGTGGGAGTAACCATGAAGATTTCCACAAAGTAAAAGGTCCACAAAATGGCACAGTTTAGGTGGAGACACATCTAAAAAATCAAAGATCATGAATATCAGTCCACCCGTTCTCGAGTTATAAATGGTCAACAAACTCATCCGCAATACGACTTTGTTTTATATATAAACATTAAACGAACTGTAAAGGACTTCAGCAATTTTTTTTAAAACTGGGTCTAGTTCATTATGTTTTTAGACATTTAAGCTTTAATATAATCAATGTGAGTTGGTGGGGATTGATAATAGATACATTTTTGTGATCTCACAAATATCACGCGTACTGATGATACTCTTGTTTTAAACCAGAGTATCAGCTGAATATCACAATATTTTTAGTTCTAACTCTTTTGAGGAAAAATATAGTCAATGTACAATTGTTTTCACTTTTTCCACCAGTTTTATTATAGTTTTATTCAGGAGATATAATTCGTTCCTACTTAGCGATACTATAACGGGTTCAATTCCTGGCTAGCAATATTGGTTTATCAAAACTGCAATGATGCAGTTTTAATTTTCATCAAAATAGGTCCAAAACTCCTTTGAGCACTTTTTGTTATTCTTCATAGTTTCGCATTTGACCATCCACGCTAACTTGAAAAATTCGTCCTGTAGATATAGATTTGACAAGGAACTCCTAATAAAAATATTATGATGTAATAAAACTGTAACCCATTTATACTTTTATGTATATGACTGTGTATTCATATTGATTACAGAAAAATAACCTTACACAATAATGATGTTTCTAAAAAAATGTTTTTTTAAATCTATAATATTATATAACTGTAAATTAGTTGTGTCTGTACATTGTAGATACTTAAAAAAAACTTGGATTATGTTAAATGAACGATTCTGAAACCAAAAATATATTTTTTGGAATCCTTGTCTGTTTGTTCGCGATGGACACAAAAACTACTAAACGGGTTTTGATGCGATTTTTTTCATTAGAAAGCTCTTGGCCAGACTTAAAATCTGCCATATATTTGATGGTAATTGGTCATGTAAAACCGGAGATATGACCAAAAAAGTACTGCCGACCTCTGCGCGAGCGGAACCGCGGGTATAGTTAAATTTAGAGTTGCCGCGAATACTCGCTATTATTCGGTATTCGGCATTACCCGACATTTTTTTGTTCGTTGTATACCGAATAATAGCTAGTATTATTCGGCATTCGGCGAATAGTCGTCTAAAATAAACTTTAAAAAACTAATGAGTTGAAAATAATCAATTTTTATTATTTTCCTTAATAAAACAATACACAGTATCAATTATTATCTGTAATATGAGCCTGTGCCTATCATATTCATGAAATTAAATTAGTTAAGCTTTTTAATTAATATTTAAAATCCAACAGCGGCAGATTGTGGTGCAAAAAACTGTTTCCGACCAATGGTCAATATGGTCCGACCCATAATCCTTTAATTATAAACGCTGGTACAAGAAAAGGGTTGCCAGCGTTTAAAAATGAAAAATTATATTTCTACGTTATATATGTAAATATGTATAACATGAAACACATTTCTTTAACTTCATTGTATTCTTTTCTCACAACCTTAGAAGAAATTAGAAATATTTTTAATGTGCCTTATTGATGTCGAATAGTAATGTCGAGTTATTCGAATATTCGAAAAAGTGAATGGCGATTAATCGGTATTCGACTATTCGCTATAACAACTATTCGCGGCAACTCTAGTTAAATTACTATTATCCAATGACTTTAAGACTGACTCTATATATAAGGTGTCACAAAATTACAGTCCATCAAATCTAAGAGGTACCGTTTGACGTTTCATATTTTTCAAACCGAAACAACTTTGTTCATACGTACATTATTCAGTTTCGATAACCTTTTTCATAAAACCATGAATTTAGAAAGATTTCATTATTGTATCTGTACTGTACAATTCTTAATATCTAAATGTAATTGAAAACTTTCAAACAAAGCAAAATAACACATATTTACACAGTAAATAATTTCTAATAGTTATATTCTTGACCTCATTACAAAGTTACGTAGTTAGGTCACTGCACGTAGTGTTGCGACTCTTCGGATACACTTGTATGCAAAAGAATCGTTTACATATACGAAAAATCGAATGTATTATTTACAAATTACACTTGACAACCAAACAAATATTTTTTCATGTGAATGGGATTTATCTCACATATTACGATTACATAACTAAATAGTTATGTAATCGTAAAATATGAGATAAAACCCATTCACCAAAAATACGTATTTATAAATCAAATATATTTGCTTCTTTAAAAAGTTGTCGAAAGCGATTTGTCGATTTTTGATTTTCGCGCCCAAATAAGTCGGGGTTTCTCGCGCTAACGCTGTCGAAATAGTAAATGGAGTCAGGGATAGTGTTTTTTACATTTATTTTTGTGTATGATAGCATGGGTTTGCATATTACAGAGAAATAAACAAATTTTTAACAAGCACATCCATTGATTTTACAATTACAATTTTTTCTTCTAAGTCTTATTTCTACGTCTAAAACTAATAAAAATAAGGTATGTAGAACCCATTCACAAAAATGTTGTTGCCTGATGTTATAAATTAACGACGTTACTGCGCGACCGCATAATGCACTGAATACACAGATACCCTAAAATAAATTAATTTTATTATTTTTAGGTCAATAGGCAAAATCGCAGGTGTCCAAGTCTCTACAATTTTTTTTTTCTGGCAACACTGCCAACTACAAGCGCACGCGGTCCGCTCGGTCGGTTCGGCGTCAGCAGTCTCTCGCCATCTTGGAAGCTGACTGTGCGCGTACTTGCTTTCTCGTTTGTGTTTTACAATTTGTGACTTGGCTATTACTTTTCTGGACTGATCATTCTTTATCCGTTTACCTTGGCAATATTTATACTGGACTCCGAACTAAGCAAGTGTTTATTAATAATGTCGAAAAGAGGACGTACTTTGAACAGCCAGGCTCGTGAATTGGTGGTGAAATTACACGAGTATTTTGAGCGTGAATCTCAAAATGGTGGACTTCTACTGCCAGTTACACAAGTTCGGGATCGCGTCGGTGAAGCTCTCGGTATTGGTAGCCGCACCGTTGGCAAAATATTAAGTGAAAAATATGGGCCTTCGGGGAGTGACAGTAACGTACTTCACACACCGAAAAAACGAAAAAGAAATAAACCTGTGACAGGCATCGATGAATTCGATAGTCATGCTATTAGAAACCATATATACGGGTATTTTACAAGAGGCGAATTTCCAACATTGGCAAAGTTATGTGCAACTTTAAAAGATGCCGGGCTGTATAAGGGAAGCATAGAGTCGTTGAGAACGGTAATAACAGGAATTGGCTTCAGATACAAAAAAGTTGACAAACGAAAAATTGTTATGGAGCGACATGACATAATTATGCAGCGACTAACATTCCTGCGCGAAGTTAAACAAATTATAAACTGGGATAATGTAATATTTTTGGACGAAACTTGGCTAAATTCCAACCATTCTGTGCCGAAAACATGGACTGATGATTCTGAAGCTTCGTGCTCGAAGGTGCCGATAGGAAAAGGTGGACGCCTCATAATATGCCATGCTGGGTCAGCGTCTACAGGCTTCGTGGAAAACTCTTTATTAGCTTTCCAATCCAAAAGCACTAAAGAGTATCATGAAGAAATGGACGCAGTAAGGTTCCGAGAGTGGTTCTTAAATTTATTACAGAATATCCCTCCTAACAGCACAATTATAATGGATAATGCCCCATACCACTCTGTGCAAATTGATAAAGCACCTACGTCAGCCAATAAGAAAGCAGATTTGGTGGCATGGCTGCAAAGAAAAGGAGTGGATGCCGACATGTCACTATTAAAAGCTGAATTATTACAGTTAGTGAAATTGCATAAACCACCAAAACCGACATATGTAATTGACCAATTGGCCGAAGAGCACGGGCACAAAGTCATACGACTTCCTCCGTACCATTGCCAATATAATGCCATTGAACTGATTTGGGCCCAAGTTAAAGGTAATATTTTATAATATTATAATAATAACACGAGTACTTCTAACATTTATAATTTAAACAATGGTTTTCGTCTGCTATCAAATAGTTACATTAATGTTTTACAGGTTATGCAGCAAGACACAACACAAAACCACCCTTCAGTGTCAAGAAAATGGAAGGTTTATTAAAGGAAGCATGTGCCCAAGTTACACAGGAAGATTGGAGTAAAGTAGTACAAAAAACAAAGAAAATAATAATGGACGACTTCGAAAGAGACGTACACTTTGATAATGTAATGGACAATCAACTGGTCATTAATTTAAATGACGATGATGACGAAGACGACGATACTAGTACTAGTAGTGAATAAAAAAATATCCTAAACATTTCTTTTATTTAATTATAACAATTGATTTCTTAAAATTCGGATATTATAGTAATCGATCTCTCAAAGTTCGGATATTATAGTAATCGATTTTTTCATCCCATCCCTATCATTCAATTGTCAGAACTGTCAAACGGTACTTCTTAGATTTGACGGACTATAGGTCTCTGAATTTGGTGAGATGACTTGGTATTGACAAAATATGTATTTGAAACAAAAAAAAATATTTAAAAAAAAAATGAAAAAAAAAACACGACCAGCGGCACGTGACGCGACGAGCACACGTGACGCTGGTCGCGATTTAGGTATTTCTCACACATCCGCTTGGAGAATACTGCGAGGACTGCACGCCTACCACGTGCGTCACGGGCTCGTCGCGTCACGTGACGCTGGTCGCTGGTGGTGTTTTTTTTAAATTTTTATATGTTTTTTTAAATATTTTTTATTTTACCTGATTTTTTTTTGTTTCAAATACATATTTTGTCGATACCAAGTCATCTCACGAAATTCAGAGACCTAATTTTATGACACCTTATATACTTCTACACTGGATGTACCTATGGAAAAAAACATACTATAATGGTTCCGTAATAGCAATCTATTATTGGGATATTGATGTGTTTTTGAGTTGTTATTTAAGCAGAGTTGTTACGTATGTATTGAAGTACTAGAAGATAGTTGTTCATTGGTATTGGTATTCATACTACCCCTGTTTTAGGGAGAAGTGTATAATACCTACATTTCCAAACTGATTTACAGTCAGACATAAGGCTAGTATATTTCTGTCAGCTGAGCCCTTCTCATGGCTTGTCTAATATCAGATAGAGAACAGAATAGTTCTTTACCTTAGCCTTCTTTATGAAGGCCAAGGATAGAAATGGAGTGACCCTTCTATTTTGCTTAGCTAGGAACCACTCTTCTATCGAGTTATTTCAATTCACTTAACATATTAATAGTAATTTTCTTTATCACAGTTCCTACAGTTTTTTTGATAGTCTCACCAGTGTAAACATCGCTATCCTCAAAGTTCTTTGATATGGTTTGGAATGTATCATTCATAATATTTTTCACTTTATCTTGTATACTATTATTACTGGCGTCAGCATTTGAAAAATCAATTAATTCTTTACTTTTCTCTTTTAGGCTACCTTCTAAAGTATTTATTTTTGTGATGAACTCTTTTTCTCTAGTGGCTTGATCTTGTTTATTGTGACTATGAAGATCTTTTAAAAGTTGTATCTCTTTTCGTAGGTTACACATTTCATTTGTTTTGTCAGCATTAATACTTTCAACTTCCAATAATTTATTCTTTAATACTTCAACTTCTTCATTTTTCAATTTGAGTTGGTTGTCAATATAATTTTTTTCATCTGTACATTTTGATTTAAGCAGCTCTTCATATCCTTTAATTTTGTTTTCATACTCTGTAAGCAACTTTAGCAGTATATCTGTGGATACATTGGTATGTTTGTCATTATGGTCTAGACTTTTCATTTTTTCCAGAACAGAATCTACCTTGTCAGTAATCCTGTTTAAATTGATTCTCAACTCACTGCTATTAATTCTCTGTTCTGTCATAAACATACTCAATTCATTACTGGTGTTCGCAATCACCCCTGTATTAGTTAAAGGTATAAATTTACTATGGTGGTTGAACACAGCAATATTTTTTTCAGATTCGGTATTAGCTACAATAAGTCTCTGGTTGGCTTCTGTTAATTGCTGGGGTTCAGATACAATGTTCTCAAGATTATTCTTTTTTATATAAGGTTTTGTAGATTTGTGCCTCAGACTTTTTGGTTGGGTTTCCATTTCATTTGTGTCTGAGGAATCACTAGTTCTCTCTACTGTTAGATGTCTTGTTGGTAACACTGAATGGCCCATATTAGCCATCCGGTTCAGTATGGAAGCTTTGGTTTTTCTATTCACTGAAGAATCAGTATCACTTTCTACATTTTGCTGAGCGCTATCTTCTAACGAAACATTACTTTTTATTTCTGAATTATTAGGCTGCACAGGGCCTTTATCTGTATAATTAGAATAGCTAACACTTGCTCTTAAGGACTTGAGCAAGTCTTCAATTTTTTTTACCTCTTCTTCTGTACCATAAATACTCCAATACTTATGCAGGCTATCATAATAAGAAATATAAGTTTTATTTTTGATGGTTACTTCTAAGTGTGGTGAAACAGCAGCACTGGATAGAGTAGTTTTGTTGGAATCATAGAGCACAATGTTGTGGTCACCAGATTTTTGAATTTTTATTATGGCAAAGCCTAGCTTCCCTCTTGAAGTGTAAACATTGTTGCACCTGGAAATATTATGAAAGTGGTACTTGCTGTTTAGTGACTATAGCTAAGATTGTATTATAGGTATTGAAGTGAGATTTCTAGTGTTGTATTAAAATATTATGATATTAACTTACCACTCGTGTCCTATAAGGGCGCATGCAAACACACATTCGGTACTTTTGCCAGGTTCATTTTTCTTTGGAATGACACTTTGTGGTTTAGGTGGGACATATTTCAAGGAATTGTTTACAGCGCTTTCTTTAGTTTTAGACATATTTCCAAATAAGTTTGCCAGGGACGTGCTAAAATTATAAAAATAACATGAATAATTTTGGATATCATTAATATCTCTAAAAACAGACTGTGACTTTATACTAGACAATGGTTATATCTATCTACTAGGGCACATTTGATACAGTTCTGCATGAATAAACCTTGCAATTGGCGTAAAGAAGTCATCGTCAACCTCATCAGCTTCTAACATTTTCAAGAAATTGAACTTGTAACTTTTTACTGAATTCAGTTATGTAGGTATTATATTAATGTTCTAATATCACAAGAAAAAGAGTACTATTGCACCATCATTGAACACCATGTACGTTTTGAACATAGATTATTATATATATACTAGAAAGTTGTGAATAATATTATAATTATGTAAATACAGAGCAGGTTTCATAAGAGTTGACGTTAACTTTTGATAGTGGCTATTGAGTATTGTGGGAGACCATCAGATTTCGTCAGAAAGACAAACTGTCAAGCATAGACTATTTGGCATTTTGGCCGTTCAGAGAATGCTTTTTTTTTTTTTGTTTTCTTCGCCCTATTGGGCAGGCTAAAGTCGTGAGACCATACCACCTAGTTTGACGTGGATTATTTCAGAGAATGCGTTCCTGACACCTATCAGTCTAGCATAGTCACGACTAGTGATGGGCACAACATAACACTGAGTTCGTTACCGTTCCTCCAAAATGAACCGCCGCGTTATTTTTAAGATAATTTTCGTTTTAAATTGGCGGAATCATTTAAAATTTATATTTTAGTTATTTAAGTGGAAACCAAAAAAAGGTAATATTAAATATAATAAAATTGTTTTATTTATTCTTTGTTACAAAGTTACAATCTGTATTTATATTTCCCTGACCTCCTCCCGGAGGACCCGCTGTTGCTCGAAGGAGTTGGCCTGCTCAGTTTCCAGGCTTGTGACCCGGGCTCTGAGCTTCGCCTCCTCCTCGGAGACGCTCCTACCAAGGAGCTCCTCCAGCGCTGTCCTGGCGACGGCGACCTTTTCCGCCACCGTCTTCTTCTTGCCCGACACATTTTTGGACGCTTTAATGGAGTCCGTTATGCGGGCAAGTGCAGCGAGGAGTTCCCTCGACGCGGGGACGCCTTGGTCCCTGCTACTGGGTAGTGGAGGGACGTGCACCGGCTGCTTCGGCGTTCTAGCCGCCGTGGTGGCCAGTATTTTGGCCGGCCGATCGTCCTCGCTCGAGGAGACCGTCCGTTGCCCGGAGCTTCTGCTCCGGTCAAGGGACGGTCCACCCGAGCGAGGCCGCAAACGTCGGAGACCCTACTCGGTCTCCATACGGCTGGATATTGACTCAGACAATAAAATAGGGTAGGTAAAGTCTCGGGCGGAAGCTTGTTACGAATATGTTTTTGTGCTCTGTACATACACGCGCCGGTGACGTCACACCGCTCAGGTCTCAACTTATCGCGCACGGGTAGTATTGGACTTTAACGTGGTAGCAGCGCGTGTTTCAGAGGTCCGTGGTTACGTAAACGCGGTAACTCTGTTAAATATAATCTGTGGTAACCTGTAAGAAGTAAAAGTAGGAAGAATTGCGTTGAGAAATCGTCATGGAGAAGTTCGTTGTTGATGCAGCGAAAATCAACATCTTAACGAGACGAATTGGGCAACGTGGAAATTCAAAATCTTAATCGCATTGCGAGGCCTGCGTGTGCTTGATGTGGTTGAAGGGACTAAGTTGCCACCTAAGAAACCAGAAGCCGAGGCATCCGCCGCACAAAATGGAAAATATGTGAAGGACTTAGAAAACTATCTGTCAGCTGTCATCAGATAGTGCAGCCTTATTACTGATTTCGACGAATTTGTCTCAAGACAACTGTGAAAAAATCCTTAGATATTCTACAGCAAGGGAAGTATGGACTGAACTACATCGCCTGTATGATGGAATGTCAGAAAGTAAAGCATACGCGACCTGTGCATGAAATTCTTTGGATACAAGATGCAGACAGAAGACGACGTGGCAAGTCATCTTAGCAAATTGAAGAACATCTGGTCGGAACTGATCCGGGAACTTCAGAAGGAAAATCCGAATCAAGAACTACCTGATTTGTTTCTTATCTGCAAAATACTTGACACACTACCTGAGGATTTTTTCTCATTTAAGTCGAGCTGGATGCTAATGTCGAAGGAAAACAGAACTGTAGAGAATCTAATAAGTCAGTTGTGCAATCACGAAAGAGATCTATCTGGTAAGAATGAAGAGAAGATAGAAGCGTTAGTTGTGAAAGCAAATAGAGAAGTGACAAACAGGAAGAGTAAAATGAATAAGAATTCAGAGAAGAAGGTGAATGCATACTCTGACAAATTTCACTATTACGGTGAAATTGGGCATAGAGTCAAGAGTTGCTCTAAATGGATATCCGACGATAGACCACCCAAACCGAAAGGAAGAACCATGAAGTAAATCTAAAAGCGAACCTACAACAAGTGCGAATTTGCATATAATGGCGTTAATCCAAATGGTTGCAAGGATAGAGAAAGCTGGTTTGTAGACAATGGTACAACAAGTCATGTTACGAACAGAGGAGATCTATTCCAGACATTTGAACATTTTAACGTTTTACACACTGTGATGAATGCAAATGGAGATACAATAAAGGCAGTTGGAAAAGGAACAGTTATTGTAGAGTCCGACGTAGAAGGTCGCAAAGAGAGGATACATTTGACTGATGTATGGTACGTACCTACTATAGACAAGAACCTGTTTTCCGTTCTGTCAGCGCAAGACAAGCTTTCAAACAGCCTTTTCATGTCAGCGAGTACGATATGCAAATTATCCCAACATGGAAAAGTTTTACTCACTGGAGAGAGGGAGGAAGAAAGAGGTCTTTTCAAATTGAAATTGAGAAATGTCAGACCTGAATCATCAGTTAAGTTGTGTAATGTTTCTCAAGACAAGTTGCAATTGTATCACGAGAGATTTGCACACCAAAACGGGTGCATATACGGGAAAGCACATAAACTTAAATTTGGTAGTAGAGAAGGATCTAAGAAACCCGGAGAAAGATTCTACGCAGACGAATGTGGTCCTATGAATGACTCTGTCGGTGGGAAGAGATACTTTTTGCTATTCAAATATGAGTATTCAAAGTATAGATATGTTTACTTCATGAAAGAAAAATCGGAAGTCAAAGACAAACTAAAGATATTTTTGGCTCAAGTGAAGGCTACTGGTCATGTCATTAAAGAACTACTCACTGATAATGGAGGACAGTTTGTGAATGAGTGTATCAAAGAAACATTAGATAAAGAAGGAATTATAGACAGATTGACCATGCCACATACCCCAAACCAGAACGGATGTATTGAAAGAGACAATAGAACCGTTGTTGAAGCCATGAGAACAATGATGTATGCAAATAATCTACCGCAGTCCTTATGGGCTGAGTTAGTAGACACTGCTGTTTACATTCACGGGCACAGCACGGGCTCTACTCCCCTAGATAAATCCCCATATGAAATCTGGTACAGCAAAAATCCAAGGATAAAGCACTTAAGAGTGATAGGCAGTACATGCTATGCACATGTTCCAAAAGTAACAAGGAAGAAGCTGGATAAGAAAGCTATCAAAGGCGTGCTAGTTGGTTATGAGAATGATGAAGGGTATAGAATTTGGGTTTAAGAGAAAAATAAGATTGTTCGGTCTAGAGACGTCACCTATGAGGAGAAGACGATGAAACCCAACAAGGCAGCAGAAATTGTTCAAGAACCAAATTTCCTTGTTGATCTTGAAAATAGCCAAGACAAAGAGAAACCAGAACCAATAGTAAACCTAGAGCCAGTTCATAAATTGCTTGATCAATCTACTCAGCATGAAGAAGAACACGATGATGATGAAACATTTACAGATTGTGATTCTGGTGACGAAGAAGAAAACGAAGTAGAACAAGAGCAGGGCATGAGGCTGAGAGATCGTACAAAATTGAAAGCGTCGGTAAGATTCAATGATTTTGTGATGAATGCTGTTGCAGAAATGAATGAGATTAAGGAACCTCAGTCATGCATAGAAGCAATCAGATCAAAAGATAGTAAAATGATGACAAAGCCATTATTCAAGCCCAGAGTTACAATGTTAAACAGAAAAATTGGTTTGTCTAACAGAAGTCTATCGAAGTGAAAAGAAAAAAGAAGACAAAGACTAAACTTGACAAAGAGAGAAGATGTTAAGAATAATAATAATAATAAATTATCTTTATTGACACAAGAAGAGATACGAGGTACACAAATTAAGGCTAGATTAATGTGAATTTTACAAGTATTAAACCCTGTCTCCTAAACTAGGATGACACCTGTATCATAAGAGACAGTATACGCGACAAAAGTACGCTTCATTTTATCTGTACAGTTTTTTTTAAATTGCTATTTAACAGTTTCACAATCAATTCAAGTATCTGTGCTTTTAGTGTCGTCGAGTGTGTGTGTGTGTGTGAGAGAGAGAGAGAAAGGGTGTGTGGAGGGGGGTGAGGGGGGGGGGGTGGCGTGCGAACGTATGTCATACGTACGCAAGTTTGATTATGCTATGTATGTTAGAAGAGTTTCAGTTTGTGAGTAGTCCTGTTTGAGAAGCCAAGTTGTAATTTGGGATTGTAATTGTTTTTTATTCAGATCAATTATATGTAGTTTCTTGTGAATATGTTTATATATATGTGTACTAAGTATATAGTACTGATGTCTCGCGAAGGAGCTTTTATGCTGGGTACCCGAAGGATAGTTTGTCCGTCTATTGGGGTCAGAGGGAGCAACGCTTTTGTGTTTCCTAAGTAGAGACCGCAATACATATAGCTGACGTGCTGTAAGAACCTTACAATCTAGGTATAATTGTGTGGTCGGGTAGCGGAACGGTTTGCGAGTCATGACTTTGAGTATTGCTCTCTGTGCCCTCTCAATTGCCAAAAAAATTGTTTTTGTTTGCACCTCCCCAGACAGGTAGGCAATAGCCTAAGACAGCTTGGCACAAGGTGTAGTACACCATCTTGAGAGTCTCAAGGTTCGCTGAGCCCCTGAGAGACTTAAAGATGTGAAGGAGTCTCATAGTCCTAGACGTAAGTGTTTCTATATGCTTATCCCATCGCAGACCCGAATCGAGTTGTACCCCTAGATATGTTATTTATTTGTTATTTTCAGTTCACGAAGTAAGGTGTTGCAGAAATTACGATAGCGGGTGTATGTAATTTTCAGTATTAGGTTTTCTGGTTCGTTTTTTGATCTTGCGTGCAATTTGTCACGGTGTTTGATGCATTTTAGCAAACCTAAAGTTATCCACGGCTTCATAGTTCTAAGTTTTCGAGGTGTTTTCCTTAGTGTGGTATGTTTATTTATTATTGTTGTAATCAGAGTTATAAAGGAGTTCATTACCGAGTAAGGCTCGTTATTGTAGTAGAGGTCTGAGAAATCTGTGCTTGCTAAATCTACTTTTATAGCATCATAATTCAAGTGGGTAGAGTATTTAGTTTTATGTTCAGCTTTTGTGTTTGTAATTTTTAGAAGCAGTGGTTTAGGGTCTGTTATATATGAGTCTAAAACTAGTGTGTTAACAGGTAAGTTTGTTTTGATGAAAGCGTCATCTAAACAATTATTTATCCTAGTGGGAAAAAAATGAGTCGGAAAAAGTCCATTGGATAGGTTAAACGTCAGATAGTCCAACCTTCGGTCATCCATACTATTAACCTTGATGTCTATGTTTAGATCGCCAATCAAGACAATATTATTCCAAGAAGAAAGTCGAGAGTACGTATCCTTCAAACTATCCAGTAGCATTTCAAAACTGCCCTCGGATTTATACGAGGGTGAGCGATAAACTGCTACAATACCTATTTTTTTATGGTCTATTCTACAAAGAAGACAGTTCCCACCTATGAAGTTCGGTTCCCATACCGACACATTAAGGTCCGATCTAGCATAAATACAGACGCCATCATTCTGATTACAGTTTGTTTCAGTTGAATATGAATGAAACCCTTCTAAAATTGGTAGGTTACTAACTTTACTAAGCCAGCATTCAATCAAAACAATAATATCAACGTTTATTTTTATAGACACTAATAGTGTTTGAAGTTGGTTGAAATTTTTATTTATGCTGCGTGTGTTTATGTGGAATACTATTAAGTCACTGTCAGAGGGTTTCAGCAGCTCCGTAGACAGAGAATACCTACTATTCTCTGTCTACGAGCAGCTCAGGTGTGTCTCCAGGACCACAGATAAAAGCGTTTCTCGCATGTAGTGAATCTAGTTCAGAGTTTATTTTATTAATTGCAGCCATGAGTGTATGGTGAAATACCAATAGATGGTCTACATATGAAATCTTGGTATGATAAGCGGGTGTAGGTAGTAATATCTCTCCCTTTTAGGTTAATTATAATTAAAGGGAATTTTGGTGTGTGTAAGAGAGAGTGATGATTATGCATGAGCGGAACTAAAATAGGGTTGCTAAGTAAAATAATGAAAAGGGCTTCTGTATGGAAATGAGGAGTGTATGGTTGTGTGTCTGAGTGATGATTCTCTATAAAAGTACACTTACGTGTAAGAATTACAATTTCTTGTTTAACTAGGTCGCTTTGTTTAAGGTATGACAGGTTGAGTAGGGTTGTACTTATGTAATGAGTGGAGTAATCAGTGTAATTTGTAAGGTGTTGTATAGGGCGTGTTTTTGTAATTGTGTTTATAGTGAATAATATAACATTAAACTTAAACGTAAACACTAATAACATTACACAAAAAATTAAAACATAGTTTAGTGGACAATATGAATAACATAAATCAAAAAGAATAACTACTAGTCAATCTGTATTTAGTTTGTCATTTTGAAGACATTTTCCTGAACTAACCAGTAATTGCTTATCACCTTCCATTTTCCGTAAAAAAATATGCCCGTTAGAGATCCAACAAAATTTGTAATTATTCTTAGCAAACTCCCTTGGCTGGTGATATAACTTTTTCGTATTAGAGGGCAACTGCTCAGCAATAAAGACAGGTGTCCGAGCTCCAGGGATGCCTATATATGAGGTATTAATTTTATCTTCTTTACCCTTGCTTTTGTTGAAAGTACGAACGGCGTTGAGGAGTGTCTGCTTTCTTTCTACGGTTGTAAATTCAGCTACGATTGGACGCGGAGTAGAGATAGCAGCAGATGACTTACCAGGAAGGCGATACACATCACGAAGTTCCAGCTCTGACATTTGCAGACCGATAGCTTGGCCAAGGTTGCACACAATTTTAGCAAGGCTTGAAGTAGATTCCGTGTTGGAGTATGGTATATTGCGAATCTCTATTCCAGAGGATCTAGATTTTTGTTGTAGATCCTGTACTTTTTTTTCTAGAATTTCTATGTATTGTCTTTGCTCCTGTCTATCCTTTCTCAATTCCTCTACTTCCTTTTTTAAATCTTCGAATTGACTGTTTATAAAAAACATTGATTTCACGATTTAGACGTTAGATTTACGTATCTCCGTATTTGATGATTGAATTAGAGTATTTTGATGTTTTATTTCAGCAATATCTGAAACAAGTTTAGACATGACGGAGGTCTGTTCAAGTAAGACTGCTTCCTGCACCATATGTCAGTCAGTCAGTATCCCGGTACTAGATCATGCAAGACTCGTTCCACGCATCTTTCGGTCGGCTCTTCGAGTACGATTGCTTCCTGCACTCTGATGTTCCGCCAACATCATTGCAACGGAGGTTTCCTTTTTTTGAAGGTCAGGGCAAGAAACTTTCGGCGAATTCTCTTGTCTAGGACGTTTATTTCTGCTAGTACCAACCAAATCACCCATAATAATTGCACTGTTTATATCTGACTCCTATTGAGTTTCGACAAGAATTTTTGTGGGTGTCCTTGATGTCTTCGGGGGTGTACGCTTGACTCTGGACATAATGCTTAGCTAATTAAATAGACTTCAGAATGCTTGTACCAATAGACGATTTGAAGTTGTGTTGTAGTGCGCCGAGTCGCCTGTAGTTACGAGCGAAGTCGTAGTCAGTGCGATTATTCGTAGTAGACCGTATCTCGTAGCGCAGGACTGCAGTAATGAAATACAGACGGACAAACCGTTCAAACTTTACGTTACAATTTGAGGCACACACCATCAATAAATTGTAGTGATTACAAAAAGAGTTGTTTTAGAACCAGGTTTCGAAAGTACGACGATGGTAGATTTCGTCCGGCGCGCTAAACCACTACACCACCGGAACAGTGAGCATTGGCGTGGAAACAGTTTATCGTATGCGACTCCAATAATTACTTGATAAGTAGGTGTAAAAGTTCACTTGTAAGGATATAGATGGCGCAGCACGCACGCAAGCAAACAAAATATAGTCTTAGTGCCCCAGTTCAGTTCGTAGTTCACATATTTGTCACAAGATGGTGTAAGATGTTATAACACTGCCCAAAACTGTCACACCAAGTAACTATTTCAAATAAAAAACGAATCCTGTGTTGTGAAAATTTAGTAAAACCGAATTTAGCTGAGATTTACTTCTGAGATATGAATAAAGACTACTTAACACATACATACATATATACTTTTTGGTATAATAAGATTGACTGTAAGTTGTCAAAAAACCTGATATAATTTCTATCCTTCAATAAAATGCGAGTTTTGTAAAGATTTCCCTAATTATTTCTTGGACTTTAACGGTCTCCAGCGAGAGAACGTAAACGCTCAGTACCGCAACGAGATCACGGCGTTGACTCGGCTACACTTGGCACTCCACCAATGTGTGGTGCGCCGTGTCTTCGCCGGGATCCTCGCAGTAATGGCACTGGGGCGTTGTTTCCCGATGGATGCACCACAGATATTTACCGAAGCACCTGTGTCCGGAAATTATCTGTGACATCCGTTAGGAAAGGTCTCCCTAGAGCCTTTCCAACTACTCCTCCATTACCGGCTTCACCGCCGCAATGGTGGCTTTTCCCCACCTCGGTTGCTCAAGTCACACCTTCCCAGCTCCATGAGTTCCAGGCGGAGCTGGTACCGCTGGGTCTCGATTTCTCAGGGTCCCGGTCAGTGGCCCTGCTCCATCGCCTCCTTACGCCATTGATACAACGACGCAAGGGCTCTCGCTTCCAGGTCCCATGGAGGGGTTCCGGCAAGGAGATATGCCGCCTTGACTGAGATCGTGCGGTAGCACCTTATGACTCTGACTCGGCCCCGTACAGGGCCATGCTTCGCACGATCCCCAGGTATAGTCTCCTAGTGGGAGCGTTGGGCCCCTTAATGTTGGGACGCCTTTCTGCTACTATCCTTATTCCTTACACGCAATTTACGAGCTTCCTCTACCAATGTTTAGTTTTATTAATAAAGTTAGTTGGTTCTATATTTGCTGTTTCATTAATAAAGTTGCAAAATTTATAATTCGAATGAAAAGAATGGAGAAATTACGGAAACTCGATCTAGCAACCCTGTCTTTGTCAGTTTTTTCCACATCGACCACACCGCATTTTACGATACTTTATTAGTGTTCTGTGATCATTTAAAATCATTTTTACATTTTCCACCAGTGTACCACACTTCGCCAAAATAACTGAATTTCGTTTCAATAATAACATTAATTCCAGCGTACTTTTACCTTTTACTTTTAGCTGTCATAACAATGCCTGATACTTTTACTTGTATAACATGTCAGGTAATGTTCAAAACACCTGAATTGCAGCGTGAACATTATAAACAAGATTGGCATAGATACAATTTAAAGAGGAAAGTAGCCTGCATATCACCGGTAACTTTTGAGGAGTTCGAACTTCGAGCCAGAGAGCATCGCGACTTGAGCCAGAACACTAATCAGGATGAATCACAATATTGCAAGTATTGCTCAAAGTTGTTTAACACAAAGAATGCCTACAATAACCACTTGAACAGTAAGAAGCACAAGCTGTGTGAGGAAAAGTATCTTGAGAATGTGAAGCTGGAGGACGAGCACAGTGTACCATCAGACTCTGATAGTTTTGTTAAGGTTGCACCCAATTCACGAACTACCAATGACCCTAGCAAATTTGTAGTTGTAAATGCTGATGTTTCTGATGATGAGGATATTGAGACTGATTCAGATATTGAGGAGGTATGTAATTTTTTAAAGTTACCTACTACCACAGTTTAAATTATAGTGCAATTAATTATTATGACTTCTTTAGCAAGTTCTCCTAACATTTTATTGGTTTGTGAACTATTGGTTTCGGGTCAACCACATTATAATAATTTTTTGTGTTATGTTACCCATGTCAACAGTATTTGTCGATCCTACAAATAAACGCGAAAGTTTGTAAGTATGGATGTGTGTTACTGTTTCACGCAAAAATGGCTGATCGGATCTGGCTGTAATTTGGTACAGAGATAAATTATGGTGTGAAATCACACATAAGCTACTTTTTATCTCTGCAATAGGTTCCCATGGGAAGCAGGAATGGGATAAGAATTCCACACCTGCCAAGCTGCGGGCAACAGCTAGTTCATAAAACAATTTTACAGAGTGGAAAAAACAATGCTTCATTTCATAATAATATTTTTTTTTTAAGTTCTATTTATTAAAAATTCAATGTAATTATTTGGCATAAGGAATAAAAAACAAGGCTATAAGTTCCATGGACATATATTTCATTACATTACCCTATAATTGATATTAAGTATAAATAATATGCAAAAAGCTTCACCAAAATGTCCAACCATCTATATATACCCTTACTCTTCCAATACCATCTGCTAATTACTATCTATGAGATATTATTGGGCTTACAATAAGTGACAAATGTCAAATACTTCAGTTATATAATCACTTAACATATTTAGTTTACTTATTTCAGCTTGATTCTGATGAATGGGATGAATGTCGTGTGAAGGGCAGTGACTCCCTGATTAAACCACGTGATTGTCTCTTCTGTGGACACCACAGTAGGAATATGGTGAAAAATCTCAAGCACATGTCTGAAACTCACTCGTTCTTCATACCTGATGTAGAGTACTGTATCAACATTAAAGATTTGCTGTTGTACTTAGGAGAAAAGGTAATATCTTGATCCTAGCTAATCAATCACATACCAAGTTTCTTCACCACATTCCCTATATTGACAATACTATAATTTAATGTTTGACTATTATGTTCAATGAGCGGGTTCGATCCCCGCTCAGTGCAAATATTTGTATGCATGAATATGAGTATTTGCATTGGTCTGGTCGTGCCTCGGAGAGCACGTTAAGATGTCGGTCCCGGTTGCCATACGAATATGTATGACAGTCGTTATAGGGGAAATGGGTGAAATGGCCCCACAGAGAAGGGCTGATCACCCATCTGGTCAAACGGCGTCCCCACTGGCAGTATATTATGTTCAATGAGGAACAATGAATCTACTTGACAGATCTAAAAGGGATCAGTCACTGTGATTGTTTTGTAGTTAATACATACAGAATTATGTTGTTTTGGAAGATATCTTCTATATTTTCTTAAGTTATAGGTGTACTCATTTAATCTAATCAATATTTAAACCTCTCATATTTCTATGTACTAGATTAAACTCTTATCACAATCCTTCGAGCACCTACCTTGACTTCGCTCTGCATCACCTAAAGAAAATACCTATGGCATTTAGTCTGCTCTTGCACAATTATATGATTTGTATAGAAACTAATACATTTGCCAAGCTTTATACTTTCTATATATTTTTTTGTAATTCTAATATTTCTTTTTCATTGTGGTAATTGTTGTATTAAACAGATTTCACAAGGTTACATGTGCCTTTGGTGTAATGACACTGGCCGAACCTTTTACTCTATGGAAGCTGCCCGGGCCCATATGCTAGACAAGGGGCACTGCAAAATGTTACATGAGGGACTTGCCTTAGCAGAGTATGCAGATTTCTATGATTATAGGTAATTTGAGTTAATTAATTATTTTTATTAGTGTCACTGTCATTATAGTGAACTTGTCTATAAATACAACTGTATACAATTCACCATTTTAGTTTGTATATAATTAATAAACATAAATAAGCTTGATGTACTATGTTCAATTGTCACAATAATATGGTCCTGAGGCTATGGAACTAAGAAATTCTTTATACTACTTTTATAAAGGATTCGGTTTCTAAATAACCCTCCTTTTTGACTTCACCATAATGGGATGAGAATAGTGTAATGGCTCCTTTGAAATAATCCGAGCCATTCACTTATGGATATGCAAAAACACTACATTTAATTTTCGGTGGAAGTTTACACGGTAATGTACATCATATACCTACGAGGGTCAAACTGAAAGTTCTTAGAAAATCAAAAACTGATTACATTAGCCAGTTATTAGTTTTATTATATCTTTTCAAAATATTGTCCATTCACGTCAATACACCGCTGCATGCGATGGAACCACTGGGAAAAGCACTTTGCCCACTCGTCCTTAGGGGTCTCTTCAATGGCATCGCGATACGCAGCCACCGCTTCTTCAGCATTCATAAACAGCTTTCCTTAAAGTTTTTCTTAAATTTTTGGAAAAAAATAAAAATCACAAGGCGCGAGGTCGGGGCTATACGGCGGGTGACCCAGTAATTCAACGTTTGATGTCGCCAAATAGTCGATCGTTCGCTTGGCGGTGTGCGACGAGGCGTTGTCGTGGTGAAGGAGGATCCTACTGCGAGGTCGTTTCTCTCGAACTTTTTCCAAGACAAGTGGCAAACAATTGGTAGTGTACCATTCTGCAGAAACTGTTTTTTGATCCTCTAACACAATTGTTACGAAATGACCTATCCTTCCAAAGAACGAGGCCACCATTTTTTTTCCCGCACTTCGATCTCTCTTCACTTTAGTTGGCAACTCCTCGAAAGGAAACACCCACTGAGCAGATTGTCTTTTGGTTTCAGGATCATAACAGTAAATCCAGCTTTCGTCACCTGTTAGTATGTCGAACACAGCATTAGAGTCACCTCCGTTAAATCTTTCAATCATTTTACGGCACCAATCCACACGATGGAGTTTTTGAGCCTCAGTCAAATTATGAGGTATCCACCGGGCGCAAAGCTTCCTGACCGCTAAATGTTCGTGGAGGATTTTGTGCACTTGACTCATACCGATGCCTAAGCTTGTCCGAATCTGCTGATAGGTCACTCTTTTGTCAGTCTCTATCATACGCCGCACAACACAGATGTTATTTTCAGTCGTCGCCGTAGAAGGCCGTCCCTCACGTAAATCATCAGTGAGATTAGTGCGACCACGTTTAAACTCATTAAACCAGTTGTAAACAGTCGCACGAGATGGGGCTTCATCGTGAAAGGCCAATCGTAGTCTATCATAACTTTCTTGTTCTCGTGTTAAATTCATGTTAACGTGACACAGACAATTTTCAATTTGCCGCCAAATCGTAAAACAAATGATAAATGAATGAAATATATACTCAGTAATATTGGCAAAGAGTTCTATTTTCAAATTTTAGAATTATTTTTTTATTATATTGTTTATAAGTGGCCAGTTCTAAGAACTTTCAGTTTGACCCTCGTATATGACACATATTGGACACATATTTTACCACTTTGGAAGTATCTCTCGCGCAAACTATTCAGTTTAGAGAAAAATGATATTAGAAACCTCAAAATGATTTTTGAAGACCTATCCATAGATACCTCACACGTATGGGTTAGATGGAAAAAAAAAAATTGAGTTTCAGTTCTAAGTATGGGAAGCCTCCAAAATTTATTGCTTTTTTCTATTTTTGTGTGAAAATCCTAATGCGGTTCACACAATACATCTACTTACCAAGTTTCAACAGCATAGTTCTTATAGTTTCGGAAAAAAGTGGCTGTGACATACGGACAGACAGACAGACAGACATGACGAATCTATAAGTGTTTCGTTTTTGCCATTTGGAAACGGAACCCTAAAAAAACAGCGAAGTGTGAGTCGGAGTCGCGCACGAAGGGTTCAAAATTACGTTTGTTGTATGGGATTAAAATGTTTATTTTATTTTAATCTAATTATTTGTTTTTAATATGAATATACAACTAGTCTACTACAACTAGCCGCGGTAGCCTAGTGGTACGGGTAATGGACTGCTGAGACGAGGTCTCGGGTTCGATCCCAGGTTTTACCATGGCACACACCAATGACTTTTCGATGCTTTTCGAAGTTATGTGTGTATTTATCGCAGGTTTAAAGTGCCCGGTTAATGGCAATAGGCTCGCCACCTATTACATTGGGACCTAAACATAAACTGGCGAAATATGGGTGCTAGCACCTCTGCCTACCCCTTCGGGGATATAGGCGTGAGTTTATGTTATGTTAGGTTATGTTATACAACTATTCTGTGAATATTTCAAGTGTCTACCTGTTACTTTTATAAATATTGAGCATAAAATGGCAAAAAAATCAAGTTTGTTGTATGGGAGCCTCCTTAAATATATATTTTATTATATTTTTAGTATTTATTGATATAGTATAACGTAAGTATAGTGTAGCTATCACGGTATATGAGATACAGCCTGGTGACAGACAGACAGACGGACAGCAGTCTTAGTAATAGGGTCCCATTTCACCCTATGGGTAAAGAACTCTAAAAATATATGCAGAAAATTTTATTTTTCACAGTACATCATATCCCGATCAAGAGAAAGATGAAGATACTATGGATGTAGATGAGGAAGTGGAAGGCCCCGCAGCCTTAGACGGTGATGATATTCAATTGGTGCTACCATCTGGCGTTACAGTTGGCCATCGCTCTTTAATGAGGTAAGCAGAATTGATGCAAGATTTATTTCCGGCAGTTATTACATTGCATTGCATTTACGGGGATTTGATAAAACTATAACAAGCAAAGCTTCCTAGAACTTTTCAAGAGGTCATTGTCTCTTCTCCCTTTCTCCTCCTCCTCTGAATCCTGTAGTCGTCATTAGTAAGTCTAGTACTAAATTCAGCTTTATTTCCAATTTTCTGTAGACTGGGATGCACCTTTGATATTTTCGAATTAACGATGGGTTATCCCATGTACACAACATAGTCCAACTGATATTTAAAGCCAGTTTTTCTGTAGTTTGGGTCTAGATAGCACTGTCCATTGTGTCCTAGAACATTATTATTTGCAATATCAGCACAGATTACCCAATAGTTTGTACAGATACATCACTGCCTGGAAAATCAACAAGTGGACAAGTAAGCATCTAACTCATACGAGTTAGATGCTTACTTGTCCACGTGATCGACCGCTTCGTGAAAATATGTATCTTAACACTCGACCGTACGGTTATTAATATGTTGCATCCGCCCGGCCTTCGAGTTGCGTACTAGGAAACGTGATGCTAGGGTTGCTTTTCTTAATAAAAATTTAATTTCTCAACAAAATTATAGTTAGATACGTATCTTTTCAGATAGAACATAATGACAAATTAAGATAACTTTATTTCGCGTGAAGGCGCGTACGAATCCATTCGTCGTCTTATATTAGAAAGAAGTAGAATACAGCACTGGAGCTTAAAACAGTCACTCAATTAATTAGCCTACCTAAACCAATCGGGTTAAAAAAAGAATTCTAAAAACATTTCAAAGATTGGTTGACTGTAAGCCAATCGGGAATAGGTTAAAAGTGCATGGCATTGTAACCTTAGTTGTCTATTGAATATAAACTATTGTTATCTCCACTGTCCTATAAACATGTCCGTCATTATTATTCCTCATTCTTTTATTCTAATCATAAAAGAGAGTAAACTCTTTAGTCGATAAGATATATTTTGTCTCTTTGAATGATTGATGGCATTAGTTCGTGAAATAGATGTCATATTATTGCATAAATTGTTTTATTATTTTAATAAACTTGGCACGTAATTTAACAGTTGCGGAAAGAGCAGAAATTGTTTCTTTACATCGTTTAGGGCAAAACATCAGTGAAATTTCAAGAAATCTAAACATATCGCGATATACCGTACGGTTTTGGATAACACGAGAAGGCGAAGGCCTTTTACAAAATCGTAGGAGAAGAACAGACGAAAAGACCTTTAAGTCTAGCCAACATAGTCGCTTAAATCTTTGGGGTTATGACAACTCGCGATATAACGAAAACCATATAGTGCCAAATATGGCATCTGGTCGAATTTGTGCAAACCTTTGAGGCTGGGTGTCCGCTGGTGGAGTCGGTGACTTGTTCACTTTGCCTCCAAAAGCAAACGCTTTAAATAATGTGGACATTTTAGAAAATGGCATGCTACCATCCATCCGAAACGTTTACCCGGAGGGTGAACTGAATTAATTTGATTTTATACAAGATAACTGCCGTCTACATACAGCTAGAGGACCCACCACTGGTTCCAACAACATGAGTATATTCATTTAATACCGTAGCCTTCAAGATCTCCAGACTTGAACCCCATAGAGAATCTTTGGGGACTGATGGCACAAGAGGACACGCGACGCCATTGAATGTGGGAAGATTTAAGGGGTAGGTACGGACATTTGTGCACGTCTGGTTGGTTCGATGAGGAGTCGTTTGCTAGAAATAATCGAAGCTAACGGAGGATACACTCATTATTTAGCGTTTTTTTTTACTACTCACGTGATATGTTTTACATTAGGTAATACTTAAATGCAGAACACCATACAATCAACCGGAAACCCAAAGACCCCACGACCCTCTAGTACAATTCCAAGGGAATGCACCTACCATAGAGGAAATAAAGATACAAATAAAAAAGAAATCATCTAAATCGGCTCCGGGCCCTGATGGGGTTCCATATATAGTGTATAAAAAATGTCCAACAGTTCGTAAACATCTCACAAATATATTCAGTAAAATCTGGTCAGAAAAGAATATACCAGTCGCATTTGGCGAAGCGGTTTTCGTTCTCATTCCAAAAAAACATGAAGTGACCCATCCTAAAGATACCAGACCGATAGCACTAACTAACACAATTTCAAAAATATTTTTCTCAATTCTACAAACAAAAATGCGTCATTTTATGATTAACAATAGGTATTTCGGATCTAACCACCAGAAAGAGTTTTTACCCGGCATTTCTGGTTGTCTAGAGCACAATAGTCTGTTAGCGGAAAGCTTAAAAGATGCCAGAAAATACGAAAGACAGATAACGGTATGTTGGATAGACCTAGAAAATGCATTTGGCTCAATTCCACATTACCTTATGGTATACGCGTTGCAATGGTATAACTTTCCACCCGAGTTCATAGAGATAATCGAGTCGTATTACTCGCAGCTAAAATTTGCTAAAGCTTCCAAAAAGTACAGACAGAACCATTACGGTATAATGTGGGACTGTTTCAGGGATGCTCCTTGTCGCCAATAGCATTTAACATAGTAATTAATATCTTAATTACCAAGTTAATACGTCACGAAAAGAAATGGGGTTATCGGTTTACAGTAAATAACAAATACTCAGAGTCCATCTTACCTTTTTTGACGATCTCGCAATACTGACGCGTAATCCAAAACAATGTCAGGAACTATTAAAGGAAGTCGATAAGTTCTGTTCGTGGACAAATGGAATGAGGACGAAGCCCAGTAAGTGTCACTGTCTGTGTCTGGGTAGACGGGACACCAAATTTACCTCCTACGACCTGGGACTCTTCATTGGGGTAAACCAGTTTCCATAGTCGCTGAATCGGTGCCATTTAAATTTCTTGGGAGAAAGATAGACTATAAAGGACGCACACCATCCTTAGATGAAGTTGTCGATACGTTTATAAATGACCTAAATAAGATAAG
Source organism: Cybosia mesomella (assembly GCA_946251805.1). NCBI lineage: Eukaryota > Metazoa > Arthropoda > Insecta > Lepidoptera > Erebidae > Cybosia > Cybosia mesomella. Next base: position 16,336,554 of record OX276390.1, on the reverse strand, counting down.
ATCAGCTACCACTGAACAATATCAAAAAATCTTGGATATATGACAACTACTTAACATCACGTCTGATTTGGCCTTTTCTGGTGTATGTATTCGGTAAAACCTTACTGGCGAAAATAGATGCAACTATCATAAAATCGCTAAAATCGTGGTTTGGACTAGCGCACTCTGCTGATTCCACTGCTCTATTTAGGGATCAAAATAATTTTGGGATGAAACTTAAGAAACCATCGGAGCTCTATAAACACCTTAGAGTTACCAAAGCCCACATCTTAGGTAAATCCCAAGATAACACAGTCAGGGCGCTCCCGAAAGATAATAACGCGTCCGAGCTTGAATCTAGACTCCTATTCCATAAACGATTTATGATATCCAGTCGAACAGAGTGGGGTTGGGAGTACCAGAGCCAGAAAGGGACCAGGATATACTTAAGACCTTTCTAAAACAAGACGAAAATGATAAATATCGAGTGCACGCGATGAATTTGGAATTCCAAAATGAATAATTGACAATGGGAGAGTTCTGCATACCGATGGCCTTAAAGTGGCGCACCTTGATCTATGACTGGTCGCCGGCCCTGTTAAAATTCTATCTTAACGCCTTTCAGATGACCCTCCCAGACCAGAGTAATCTGGTAAGGTGGGGGAAGGCCACAGAAAAACAATGTTATGCTTGTGGTGAGGCAATAGGGACGGCTAGACACATATTAGTAGGATGTAGGGTGCTTCTCGATAGAGGCCAATACTCACGCCGCCACGATAAGGTGCTTATCATCATACGTGAAGCAATGAGTCTGGCAGTAGCTAGAGCCCAAAATGGATTGACTACTAACAGACGTCATATCAACTTTGTGTCTGAAGGTTCATCCATAACATCCAGGAACAAACCTTATTCAATCTTAGATACTGCCCCAGATTGGACTTTCCTAATCGACACGTATGAAAACCACTATAAAATTCCGGAGGATGTTGGGGTTTCGTCATCTAGACCTGACATATTCCTTTATTCTAAGAGGTTAAAACATGTGGTTCTTGTGGAACTTACTGTACCGTGGGAAACAAATATACCGAAGGACCACACAATAAAGAAAAATAAATACTATGATCTCACAAACGAATTAATCAAAAACGGTTACGTAGTTAATTTGTATGCAGTGGAAGTGGGAGCGAGAGGTATTCCAGCAAAGGGGTGCGACTGGTTGGATCACCTCCAAGTTTGGTGCACCCTGGGCAACGTGGGCGATGACGCATCATTGATTGCTTCTCTGGAGCTGTTGGCTGGATAGCTGGCGTCAACGTCAACGGCCAAGAGTCTGACCAACCGGCCCTTTTCAGGGCCAGCTGACCCCATTGCACGAGGGGGTCGAGGTATGGCGGGCCTGCAAAGCCCGCGGGGGTGGTCGCTCCAGGTACCCCTCTGTGCTGGGGTGTGTGTTGGGTAACCTCCTCGAGTGTCGCTCCGATTCCGATCCCGCTGCAGTCCGGGGGGAACGGAATCGGAGCGGCCGGTACACCCTGGGCGGCGGTCAATGGCTTCCCCTTCATAGGGTTTGGCATTGATCGTCGGCCAATACCCAACGTGGCGGGAACACATCGCTCTCCGCACTCCTCTGCTTTCAGAGAGGCAGGATGAGCGATGCTGTTAGTGGTGAGATGGCCCAGGGTCAGTCGGGGTGCGAGGGATATGCTCTATGGGTAACCTTACATCCCGGCGTCTGAAGACCCGAGACGGCGTGCGGTTTTAGTCGGTGCAAGCCCGACATAACCGCCCCCGCTGGCCGGCGGGGGGGTATCCGAAGGGATTTCCGCACGAAAAAAAAAAAAAAAAAGGTACCCCTCTGCTGTTATCAGAGGGGACACTGCGAATGGCCCAGGGTCAGTCGGAGTGCGATGGATATGCTCTATGGGTAACCTTACACCCCGGCGTCTGTAGACCCGAGACGGCGTGCGGTTTTAGTCGGTTCAAGCCCGACATAACCGCCCCCGCTAGCCGGCGGGGGGGGGGGGTATCCGATGGGATTTCCGCACAAAAAAAAGGTATTCCAATAAAATCTCTCTATAACCTACTTAAAGATCTAGGCCTATTGAGAGCTACAATAAGCTCATTACTAGGACGAATGTCTAAAGGGGCACTAGTAGGTTCGTATCAAATTTGGTTAGGCAGGGAACTTGGGTAGTGAAGGTGAGTGTTGATGTACATCAACAAAAGGGGTCCCTTCTAAACCTACACTTGGGTCGCAAGACCCAGGCACTGTCCCGAGTTCCCAACTCAGCAACGCGATGGACCCGGAGCCGCACGGAGAATCCATGGATTGCTAAGAATATCGGTCTCATTATATTTACTTTTATAAAATGTATAAACATTTTATAAATCCCAGAGAAAGTCAGGTATTTGTAAATGAACGCATTAGATCAGGATAGAACTTAAATTTATACATTTAACAGATCACTGCATAGTAGATTTTAGATTTGATATCAGTGGTTGACGTTCTAAGTTCAAATGAAATGACATGCCGATAATGTCATGCACTATTTAAGCAAATTTAGACCTTATAATTCTATGACATTCAAAGAATATTCAACCTTTGCTTGATAAAGCAATTACGTGGTCAAGTTTACATAGTGCGTGAGGCCTGATATTACGTGGAGTTGCACTTCGTCAAATGTTTCGTTAGATTTGTATTTGATGAAATTGTTAATACAAATTCAAATATGTTTATTTGTTATCACAGGTATTTGAGCTGTAGGTTTACAGGAATTAGAGCACTGTGGAAAGAAACCACATTTGACAGTGTAGAAATAACAAGTTTATTGCTTCTTATATGAGGTACAGTGAAATTAGTCTCGAGAAATTTTTGCATATGTAGTGGTGTGTATATTACTCAGATCTTATAGCGCATTTCCACTATATCGTTCTGGCCTATACAAAAATGTTTCGATATCCTAACATTACTATTTAATTTTATACTTATCCCTAGCAACACTCTGATTTTTGTTTTCAATAAAAACAAGTTTTTATTTTAAAGAAAAAGGTTTTGACTTTATAAAAAAAAGGTGTGTGTGCGATTCACACACGATAGAAGTGAAACTTCAAAGAGGAGAGACCGATATATAAATATTTTGTTTTTCCTTTCATCTAGGTTTTTAAAACTCCGGGAGGCTTACGGGGGGGTCAATTTTTTTGTTATTTTTGGCCTAGGACGCGCCGTTTCCGAGATATTTCAATCTAAAGCAAAATATATCAAAAAAGCAACATGGCGCGTAACCGAAAAACGTGACGATTTTCTACAAAATTTCTCCCATACGTCGATAAAGAAGTTTCACTTCAAAAAATAATTTTCATTCAATTTCACGTCCTTGAGCAAACGACAAGGCGACTACCGTGAAACAATAAAATATCGTTTCGTTCTTTAGATGATAGTAGTTTAGCTATAGGTAAAAAGTTTTGACCATAATAATTACGAAACAAAACAAATAAATAAATCGTCACTTGATAGTGGAAAGTGGAAACACGCACAAAACGTCAGTCGCTTGGTACTGTTAGAACATAAAGCACACATTTCATTCAAAAATTATAATTGTTACGTAGTTTAATTGTTAAATTTTGTATTTGTTGATTGTTGTTATTGTTTGTTATTATTGTTATAATATTTGTTGAAGTGTTTAATTTGTGCGTAAGTGTTGTAACTTTATATTGTTAATTCAAAATGGCCTCAGTGTTAAAACATGGTCGAGGCTAGCCTTTGACTTCTCAAACTAAAGAAGTTTTGTACTGTTTGTACAAATATTTCGAAAATGAGTGTAATAACAACCCGAGCAGTATTATGACCCCCACTCAATTAGTTGCTAAATCAACAGGAATTTCAATAGCATCTGTCAGAAAGGTAGTATCAGAAAGCAAATGTCGTCCTTCAGATCAGGAAGTAACATTAAAATCTCCTAAAAAGAAACCGAATCGTAAACCTACAATAGTAATCGATAACTTTGATCAGCAAGTTATCACAAGAACAATTCATGACTTCCACATCACAAATAAAGAAGTTCCCACTTTGAAAACTTTGCACGCAAAATTGAAAGAAGATATCGATTATAAAGGTTGTGTCAGCACGTTACGAAAACACGTCATGTCATTAGGTTTTAATTGGAAGCAAACAGAAGATAACCGGAAACTTCTTATGGAAAAACACGAAATTAGATACTTGCGAATTTATTATTTGATGAAAATTGCTGAATATCGTGAACAACGCCGACCAATTGTTTACACCGACGAAACATATATACATACATCACATACCCTCTCGAAATCTTGGTCAGATGGAAGCACTTCAGGTTTGAAGCAACATATATCGAAAGGCAACCGCTTAATCATTGTTCATGCCGGTGGTATGGATGGCTTTATACCAAATGCATTGCTTATGTTTAAAGCCAACCAAAAAAGTGGAGATTACCACGACAATATGAACTATGACAACTATTCAAGGTGGATTCAAACTCAATTAATACCCAACTTACAACCAAATAGTGTTGTTGTTGTTGACAACGCACCATATCATAACTCAATACAAAATCCTGCACCGAATAGTAATTCTAGAAAACAGCAAATGATTGACTGGCTGACATTTCGAAACATTGAGCATTCATCCACGTTGCTTAAGCCTCAATTATATGAACTGATTCTGCAAAACAAGGCGAGATTTGTAGAGTACAAGATAGACGAAATATTACGACAGCACGGTCATACTGTGCTGCGTTTACCACCATACCATCCGGAGTTTAATCCTATAGAAAATATATGGGGGATTGTGAAAACATATGTCGCAAAAAATAATGTCGCAATGAATATGAAGGTTATAATGTCATTAGCTGAAGAAAAAATGAACGCCATAACTGTAGAGGAATGGAGAAAAGTTTGTCTGCATGCTATTGAGGAGGAAAACAAATATCAGGGTAGAGACGCAGCTTTAGACACAATATCAGAACGAATCATAATTAATTTAAATAATTCATCTGATGAAAGCGCGGATGGGGATGATTGTGATATGCCTGGGGTTGATGAATTATTAGAATAAAACATTTATGGCCGGAGAACACCTAATTCATACACGTCTTCACTGAAGTGAAAACCGGCATTCACTGCTTGTAATGTTTGGAACTGGCTTGTCTGCCTCATACAGTTCCATAGATTACAATGCAGTGGATACACATTTTCACGTCCGTATTAGTACGTACTGCGTATGCGTAGACGTGTACGCATTTGGTGTGCTCCAGCCACAAACGTATATTACCTTTAAAAAAATAAAAACTAAAAATAAAATGTTGTTTTTTTTTTATTTGCTGACCATACACTACTACAAACGCAAAAATTTCTCCAAGCTAATTTACCTGTACTTACTTTGAAAGAAACACTAATTACATACCACATTAACTTAACTGCTCATACATGTAATAATAATCATAGTGTCAATAATGATAACTCATGCTCCTTTAATATTTAAGTTACACTATCTAATAGTAGATTGTTATACAAGGAGCTAAAATGACCCATTATATACGAGGTAGTTTTACTCCAGACCTGGGGGTGGCAGGTGAGCCCGTCTGTCACCCCAGCAGAAGCAGACCGGGACGGTGGGGTGACTAGCGCCCTCCCCCAAACCGGGGCAAGACGGGGACACCGTGGTTCCCAAACCCGAGGGGGCCATCTCGAAACCGGAGATGGCCCAGGGTCAGTCGGGGTGCGAGGGATATGCTCTATGTTACACCCCGGCGTCTGTAGACCCGAGACGGCGTGCGGTTTTAGTCGGTGCAAGCCCGACATAACCGCCCCCGCTGGCCGGCGGGGGGGTATCCGAAGGGACTTCCGCACGAAAAAAAAAGCTAGTTTTACTCCCGAGCTTTAGCGAGGGAGTAAATAGAAACCGAGTTTTAATGGGTTTTAGCGCCGTGTGTTACACTATACTTTTCACTACGATAGCGAGAAAATAAAACAATCCAACACAATAATGTCTTTTTTGTTTCTTCTGTAGCCGCAACACATTGCATGCATTCTACCAGAGATCGCCGATTTTAGTTCCATTTCCAATTTTTAAATGAAGTTCTTTTTTTATGAAACAGTAATGAGTCGAGTCTTTATGCATGATTATTCTACTTATGACTAAAGACTTTTTCGTTTTTGTAGGCTCATTGTCATTTGACACATAAAAATTAAAAAAAAAAAAACTTTTTCCCCTAGGGGAAGAATTGCTATTTTTTCTTCGCTCTGGTACGCCACAATGACGGTCTTTTTGAGCAAGAGGAGTGAAAAATACATTTTCACATCTGTGTTTCATGTATGGAGATGCAGTTTCTTTAGTATACAGTAGTCTTCAATACATGGATTCTTGGGTTTAAGCTGAGATAATGAAAAACCTGAAACGAAGATACCTTTACTGAGTTCGTGGACTCCACGCACCCTGACACAAATGTTTGGGTTATGTTAAATTAACGATTCTGAACCCAAACATATATTTCTTTTGCAAATCTTATCTGTTTGTCCGTTTGTTCGCGATGAACGCAAAAACTACTGAATTCCTTCAATAGTAGATGCGGATTTTTATTAGAAAGAGCTTGGTCAGACCTATAAATTGCCGTATGTTTTATTGCAATTGGTTGAGAAAAACCAGAGATTTAACCAAAAATAGAATCATTAAGGTTGGATTATGGAACACCCTTCAACTTCATAATGCCACACCAGACATCACTTATTTTGACAAAAGTAAAACGTATGGGATTTAGTAGTGTAGGTATGTGCCTTGAGTGTATGCATACTTGCTAGCTTGTCCCGGCCGCTATTTGTCAGTTATCAGGTGTCAGTGAAAAAAGTTATCTCGCGAGCAATAAAAAATATTCAAATACAATAATATTTATTTTATTTGATATTTCAGGTACTATAAACAAAACTTGACACAGAACAGCCAGGCTTTAGTAAAGAAATCCGACCGCAAACTACACAGGCTGCTTGGTGTGTACAAGGCGCTTGGCTGGGCACCTAAGGAACAGGCATTAGCTGCCAAGTACGTAAAACTATTTTGTATTTATTGGAAGTACAGTAAAGAATGCTCCTCCTTTTTTACATATGTAAATCGAAATAAGGCATCGGACTTGCCATCAAGTGGTTGCGATGTCACCCAGTATCGTCCAGTCAATCAAGCATAAAAAGGCGATAACCTCGGAATGAGCGAAACTGGAAAATAGTATACACCACCCTCATTTTATTGTTCTAAAAGTTGTCTCAAGTCTCATAAAATCTGGTCCTTGGAGTTATTCAAGGTCAAAAATTACAAAACTAGGATTGCCGCTATTATCTAGGTTTCTATAGTAATAAGCCTTCATTCTGAGCTGAGAACCCCTAAATGACCGCACACTATTCTTTCTTCAGCTGAGCAAATAATATATTTCGCGTTCTGCGTTACAGGAAAGCACGGGACATTCATTTCATGAAACGCGTCCAGGCAAAATGGCAAATGAAGCTTTCATTGAAGGCCAACAAGTTCCAGAAACATTACCGAGCACAGGTCAACTTCTAGTTGAATACAGGATATCATATAATTGCAACTTTTTGTTTTTTGTTATATTTTTTTATTCTTTAAATTTTGTGTACCGATAGTACTTCGAATTTTTTTTTTACAATTTATAAGAAACCCACATTTCAAAAAGTAATCAATGATTAATTTTCTTTTGATTCAATACGGAAAATCGATTTTAAAATTTGTTCTTATTGCAATTTAAATAAGAAATGTTTAACAGTGATTATTTTGTCCTAAACGACTAGCTAGTTTTAGTATTGAAATAAAACTATTTTTAACGGATTCTATCGCGGTTTATTTGATGTTATTTAATATTTTACATTGATCCCGACGTTTCGGTTGCTTTTCAGCAGCCATGGTCACGGGGGAGACACACTGTGAGCTCATGCTGCGTAAATAGTAACACCAACAATTCAACATAGTTCGGGTACTTTGAGATAACTTTCACTTCAAACTACAAGACAACAACCATCTTTAGTCTCCCCGTGGCTGCTGAAAAGCAATCGAAACGTCGGGATCAATGTAAAATATAAAATAACATCAAATAAACCGCGATAGAATCCGTTAAAAATAGTTTTATTTCAATGTGTAACATTCGCGTAAACTTCCGACAATATTATGTAGTTTTAGTGTTGTAAAATTCTGTGGGATTTTATAAATGCTACTAAAAAAATTCGCTGACTGCCTCGGTGACGCAGTTGGAGTGACACGGGAACCAAGTCTGGGATCTTATGCGCAGTCGGAGATTTTTTGTTCCGTAATCCTATGTAGCAGCTCAGAATCTGAAAAAGTGCCCAGACAAGAAAGGCTCTATCCATTTTTAAGTGAAAACAACCATCGTTATTAACAGTTGAATAATGTTATTAATCTGTGACCCTATGTGTTTCGGAGACAATTTTGTCTTAAAGAAATCGATATTGAAAGGTGTTATTTTTTATTTATCTGTAATTTCAAAAAAATACAGTCATAACGATTTTTCTAATTCTAAATCGGGCGAATCATTAGCTATGGAAATACCAAGTACGTTATTGTTTTTATTATTGATCTTTAATGCGCAAAATGTGTGAATTGATAAATGATAAGATACTATAGAGTTTCTAGTGGTTGCTAAATTAAATGATCAGAACTATGTAATCATCGATTCTAATCAATACTGTAGTGACCTCTGTATTTTTTTATGGTTCCGTGGTTCAAAAACTGTTGTCTAACTAAATGTAAATATAATAATAAACATGATGAATTACTGGATATATTTTCTCAACACAAAGAAAATTTATTTTTATGTTATTACAATCATTTCATATAAATGATTGGTCTCGGGTTCGATCCCAGGTTTTACCATGGCACACACCAACCTTTCCAACCGACCTTTCGATGTTTTTCGAAGTTATGTGTGTATTTATCGCAGGTTTTTATGTGCCCGGTTAATGGCAATAGGCTCGCCACCTATTACATTGGGACCTAAACATAAACTCGCGAAATGTGGGTGCTAGCACCTCTGCCTACCCCTTCGGGGATATAGGCGTGAGTTTATGTTTGTATAAATGTATGTACCTAAATGTAACTGTTGAGTAAGTACCACATTATGGTCGACCAATTTCGAGTCAAATTGTCAAGAAAACGATATTAATAAAAATACACTACAAAATTTATATTGTTTTATTGATATTCTTTACTGGTACATATTTATACACTCTTCCTTTCTTTGCCTTTTCTTTTACACTGGTGAAGGCGGGGCCCCGTAGTTGGGCCGGATCCGCCAACGTCCACGGGATCCTCACCGGATTCCTGTCTAACTTCAAACTGATTTTATACAGCGGGAATGTCGACACTTTTCCTTTGAAATAACGCGATATCACTTTTGATAAACCTTCGTGGATAACATATTGAGGTTCTATATCGGGAATGTTGTTCAAATATTTAGTGATAACTTTCTTTATGTCGTCATCTATCTTATCGTCGGCTACCGGTTCTAGACAGTCGGCTACGCTGATTGCTATTATCAACTGTAACACAATCAACAATGTTATTTGTTTTTTTTACTATAACTTATTTGATTAGACTATGAAAAGCAACCAATGAACTTATTTTAAAAAGTGGTAGATCTGTAAAAGAGAATAAAAAATGTCAAGGGGTGAATAGAAATAAAATGGTCATTAGAAATTTTTAAATTATTCCTGACCATAAATTTCAAGTATTCAAAGTATTTGATAATTCTGTTCGTTTTTACATTGAAATCCAGTCAGTCCACAGTTTCTTTTTAAAGAAAATTGCAAAATTTATCAGACGATTTTATTTCTATCCATTCCTTGATTTTTATTCACCCCGTTTTACCCGGAACTCTTGGCAATGGCAGTTATAAATGGTCACTCAACACTAGGCTAAATAGCCTACCTCAACACAAGCTCGAGTGCAAAAGGATTTGCACTAATCAATGACTGCGAACGAGAACAAAATAAAACTTCTGTCACGGTACACTTTTAACATAACGATAGTTTTCAGGTAACATATCTACCTCATTTTAATATAAGACAATCGAAAGCAACTTACCAAAATCTTAAACATATTGACTATCTACCTACATTTATTGTCAAAGTACACGAGTGTTCAATCAACAGAAATCTCATAAAATGTGATTTTTAATTCCAAAATACATTTACGCATGTTACGCTGATTAAAACACGAATATTCCGAATTGGAATTGTGTACGTAAGCAGTGATCTTTTTATTAAGACTTGTATAGTTACCTATTAATAAAATATAAAATAATGTGCAATTGGGACTTAAATTCTTAATATTAGTTAATCAGGTAAACAATTTAACGGTGAACCACATTGGAAAGGTCCACAAATAGGTAGGTAGGTACCCAACAATTTGATCAAATTTAATCGAGGCTTAGGGGAACTCCCGGAACCTTTCGTTCAGGGATCTTTAAGGACGCTGCAAAGGTGACGAGTCTTTAAGGCCGCTTCATATGTGACGAGTTTTTATACGGACGGGACGGGAAGTTTTGGAGATATCGTTTTGTACAAAATGTATATAAAAGAGCAAAATATATGTCACGAAGACGAGGATGGGATGGGTGCACAGTCTCTCCGTTAGTTCTGGAGAGAGGACTAGTGATGCCTTGCTGATGCAAGTATCGAAAATGGACGACGAAAAACTAATCGTGTGTTTACGGTTACATCCAGCATTATATTAGCATTATTATATAATTTAGCCAGCATTATAATATAATTTAGGTAACTATTCTACCATGTAGGATGTACAGAAAATCTAGAGCAATAGCAATTAAAGCCAATTCTTGAAATGAAAAATCCATCATTCTTTGTTCATCACACTAGCACGTTAGACCCGAGTCACTGTCACAGTTCGTATGCATTTACACCACGTTCCCGTTTTGAACGAAGGAGTCACGCCACCGTCTCTTTTACGTCCCGTCCGCGGTATTATCTGGTTACGTATGCAGCGACCTTTACTTTCATTGAGTATAAAACGTGAGAACACAGTTAAGTCAAACAAATTCTCACTGTGTTATCCAGGCTAACCAGGACCTAATATTGCTTTTTTTATTATATTTCAATGTCTGGGGAGAGCGAGCCATTGAATTGATGTACTGAGAGTGTAGTGTACTTACACTCTTACCCAGATACGAGTGCCCATATTCTTGACATTTCAACTGATTAAACAGTAGACCTTAACACTTATGCAATTGCTAAAAATAAGTAAGTAAATAAATTTATCTATTAAATTCAATACTAAAATTCTAGCTTTGCGCACAGTTGTCCTGTATAGGTAGATCGGGTACTCCTCTAGGAGCAGTGCCTCGTCTTGAAAAACCTAACGCTGCTTTCAGCACACTGATGCCAGCGTCGAGGGTCCGTTTCCTGTCATTCTCGTTACCGATTGCAGGGTTGATTTCAACCAGGTCTACAGCACGAAGACGGCCAGTTGCATAGATTATCTCCATCAGTTTGATGCCTTCGCGTAAAGAAAGTCCACCGCGTACTGAAAATATATTAAACGAATGTAAAGTAACAACTAGCACGACGCCGCACAATAAATACTTGGAATTCTTTCCCAGCACACGTGTTTAGTCTTACAATCCCGAGTCCTTTAAGCGGGGCATGAAAAAGCATCTGTTGATATACCGTCAAGCTGACCATTTTGGCATTTCTGAAACTTTACCTTTAGGTTACTATCAGGCGAGGCAAAGTCATTTTGACGTGAGATTTGTAAAAAAAAAAACGGTGCAGCGGTAGTAAATAAGACCGCATGAGGTTACGGGTCAGTTTCCCGATTCAGGCAGAAAAATCCAACAGCACCAGTTGGTTTTTTTAGTCTCAGTCGGTCAGTGGCGGATTTAGACCTTTTCCGCCAGTAGGCTATTAAAATTTTTCCGCTCCTACCAACCATTTTACAATTAACCGATTCAGTTAAGATTGCACAAGATATCGTTTTCCGAATACCGTAACGGTACTTTGACTTTGAGGCGAGAAAATTGTAGAAAAATGTATCTATATGGTGAAAAATATTACATGTGACAATTGTTTGTAGATAGGGTCTACAAACAATTGTCACATTTAATATTTTATAATAATAAGTAATATTTACAAATTTAGGTATATAAAATGACTTTTGGTTGGTTTCTGTAAGACAAAATAATTCCCCATATTTGACCTAGGCTGCAGACTACTCAGTCTGCTGGAAAATCTGCCACTGCAGTCGGTAGTACTCGTAACATGAATTTTGTAAGTACAGGGTTGATAGTAATAGGGCCGCCACCTATTAGATAAGTGGGACCGATACCATAGTCGGCGAATTGTGAGTGTTTGTACACATTTGCCTACGCCTCCGCCTTGATTCTGTTGTATATTTTCTCTAAACTAAAATCTCTAAATTTGATCTTGGCTTTAAAATTGATTCAGTTGTTGTTTTACTTCCAAAATTGACAAAAGCTATCAGGTGCAAGCCGTAATGAATTTGAATAGTTTACAAAAGCAAAACGAGATGAAATCGAATGGATATAGATATACAGATTTTAGTTAAGTTCAGTGAAAATGTACAACAATATTGATACCAATATCTTACCTACCGAAGTTTCATAAAATGAATGTCTTTAGGAATGATAAAGGAAAAGCAAAATCATTTTTAAATATAGGTGTTTTTCAATTGAAAGTGTATCAACGGCAACCAATACGTATCTACAGTAAGTACGCACCTGGAGTCCCGGTACTAGGAGCCTCAAGTGCGTCCAAAGAATCAATATCGAAGCTCACGTGGATAGGACGGCTGTTGGTAGGGTCCAACTTTTTTAATACTTGGTTGACGGAACTTTTAATTCCGTGCCTGGAAGTGAAGATAAGAGGAGTTAATCTTCAGAGTAGGAACTTGTAGTGGAAACTGGAAATGAATGAACTTTTGAATCAGTTAATCGAATTTATTAACGCCCGCCTTTCCTCATTCCAATTTCTCCCTTTTTATTAGCTCCACCTGTATGTTTGTTTGTAACCGACTCCTTTGGGCGCGATTTTGACTCACTTTTTAGATTTCGTTCAAACTTTGTAGATTTATCGAGGACCGATGACATACACTAATTTGATAAAATTATTCCATTTTTCAATTTGCAAAATAAGATTTTTGTTAATTTACTTATATAATTTTTTTCTATTTTTTTCTATATTCTCATCTCTTTTTCTTTTTTCTATCATCAAATAAATTTTCATCTATAGTCAATAAGGCAGAAATATTAATTTCCATCTTTAGCCGATTTGTCTAATATTAACAAATTTTCGAACACCAAAGAAACAAAGCATATAATAGTTTGAAAAACTAAAAAAAAAATAGTTTTTATAAATAAACAAAACTAAAAAGTAGGAAATAAATAATAGTTTAAAAAAACTAAAAAACACGCTTTTTATATAGAAAACCGAACTAAAAAAAAGTTTTAATAAATTGTTATAAATGTAAAAAATTTCAATTTGGCGCAGTCGTTCGGAAATTATGCGCGTACATACATTTTATTTATATATTATAACTAGCTGACCCGGCAGACTTTCAATCGATAACAACTTCCATATTTATTCACCTTTTAAACCTTCTCTGGACCTCCACCTCCTCTTCAAGACCAAAATTAGCCAAACCGGTCCAGCCGTTCTCGTGTTTTAGCGAGACTAACGAACAGCAATTCATTTTTATATATTAAGAAGATTTTATTTCTAGTGTTAGGTTACCTTGGGGCTCAAAGGGCGTAAAGCACGAAACACGGGTTTTCAGGAGTAACATAAAACATCCAAGCGAAAAGGTTATGGAATTAGGTACCTAAAGAACATTCTGAAGGTTTTTTTCAAAAATAGCCCTGGTCTTAAATTGATTGCTTTACGACCTAAAAATAGTAAAAATACATATGTCACTACACCCCTTTCTGGTACATAAAGTGCTACTTTCACTAAATGTTGCAAAGAAACGGGGCGTATAAAACATATGAATAGTCTATATTGTCGGAAGTTTACGCGAATGTGTGTCTTGTAAGAATAGTTTTATTTCAATGTGTACATTGAAATAAAACTATTCTTACAGGATTCTTGTGGGTGTGCTTGTGAAAAGCAATCGAAACGTCGGGGTCAATGTAAAATATAAAATAACATCAAATGAATATGGAAGAATCCGTTAAAATTATTTTATTTCAATATACTTATTAAAAGTCATTCAAAGTAGTAAAGGGCATACATTCTACTGGTGGTAGAAATTTGATGACACAAATTTGTCACACAATTCGGCCGGGTAGGTACCACCGTGCACGATTGCGAAAAACCCTCCATAGTAATCCAATTTCGGTTTGATTGCGTTCAGGGGTCAGCAAGTGCATAGCCGGGGAGGGGGATTGTGGTCGCTGCACTTGCACTAGTGGTACCGGTGGGTGTCACGCGGTGCTTTTAACGGATTCTATCGCGATTTATTTGATGTTATTTAATTATTTATAATGAACCCAAAGTTTTGTTTGCTTTTCAGTAGCCATGGTCACGGAGAGACTGAAGATGGTGGGTGGTTGTCTTATACTTTGAAGTGTAAGTTATCTCTAAGTACCGGAACTATGCTGAATTGTTGGTGTTACTATTTACGCAGAATGAGCTCACAGTGTCATGAAGTCATGTTGCCTTTTGATTTTTTTTGGTATTAATTAAGTGAATAACTGGGTCCCAAGCTGGTACATTCCAACAATCTTCAGTTTTTAAATTCCAGTAGCCTCGCGGAGCATCTTAGGTAGGAATCGATTCTCGTTAGCGAGTATCTGTGGTTTATTAAATCCTAAATAATGTTTGGTCCCCTGTTGCACGTGCTCACATACTGCATGCAGACTATGACAGATCGATAGAGAATAAAAAACTGACTAAGAATATGTAAAAATGTCAAAAAGGCCAAAACGTGCTGTAGGCTTTGAGTCCCAAGGTATCGATAGGTAGGTATATATATACCTATAAACCTAGAAATAATTGTTTTTAACATTTTCACTACACTTTACACTTTACATATTGACATATTTGAATTGACTGATATAATATTAACCTGTAAATGTAAAGTGTAGTGAAAATAGTCAAATAAAATACCATTTTTGTTCAAAGTTTCATGATGTTTTATTTAGTATGTAACCACGTGTTGTAAGTATTGAAAGTGATACTCACTCGTCTACATCTTCCATAGCAAAGCACGGCACGTTGTATTTTTCAATAGCCAGCCTTTCATATTGGTCCACGGAGCGAAGTCCAATGTATCCTAAACTTTTTATGGAGAATCTAAACAAAAAAGAATAATTTAAAAGTTACGTACCTGATAGTGACGTACTTATTGATCAGACATATTAGGTAAATAAGCGGGTGGCAAAACGTTTTGGTCTCGGGCCAAGTCGGTCGAGTCGAATACGACCCCTCACTATCTCTATTGCTGAAACCCGACGGGTCGCTGGGCCACTCCTCTGAGGAGAAAGCAAATGTATTTGCTTCTCTTTTTGTAGAGTCTTTACGTCTGGATTCCGGTACTGCGAAACTCTCTGCTCCTTCTGATGGATGCAAGGCACGTATTCCGGACATCAGTATCCGTCAGGAGATTCATAAAGTGCTGACCAATCTGGACGTGAATAAGGCCAGTGGGGCCGCCGGGATTCCAGCAATAGTACATAAAACGTGAGCGCCTGAATTATCTCCTGCCTATTTCGTCTCTCCTATGAAGCTGGTCAAGTGCCAAATGCTTGGAAGCAAGCTAACGTGCAACCGGTGCCTAGAAAGGGCAGTAGGGCAGACCCTGTCCATTCATTTCGGTAATGGTCATATTTTGTAAGAGTATGGAACGTGTACTGAACTATATGCCTGGCATACCTTGAAACAGATGACCTCCTCAGTGACCGGCAATATGGTTTTCGCCAGACCGTTCAATTAGGGATTTTCTCGTGTATGCCACTCACATGTGGAGTGAGGCCATTGAGAAACACGGAGATGCGCTTGCCTATTCCCTCGGTATCTCGAAGGCCTTTGACAGGGTATGGAACGAAAGCCTAATCAACAATCTGCTATCCTACGGCCTGCCTGTGTGTGTCTGGGTTATCGACTTCCTAAAAAATCGGCCATTCCGAGTGGTCATTGATGGCTGGTCATCGGACCAATACAAATAAACGCTGGTGATCCTCAGGTATGGGTACTCACTGCCACGCTTTTCCTGCTGCATGTTAATGATCTGTTCAAGCCTGGTACTTTTGGATACGTAGATGATAGCACAGTGGTTGAGAGTAACGAGCCCGACCCGCAGGCCAGCGTGGCACAAATCCAGTCACTTGAAGTGGCCACAGTTGAGCGTTTGGACTTGTCCTTGAAGACGGTCTCCGATTGGGGTTAATCTAACTTGGTCAACTTTAACGCAACTAAGACCCAGGCGTGTCTATTCTCTGCTAAGTGGATTTAATTCCAGTAAGACCCTAATTTCCGGAGTGTACCCGTGCCGATAACCTACCACCTTGAGCTTCTGCGCGTAACTCTGACTTCTACCCTCAACTGTCGCCCATACATTGAGGTAAAGGCTCAAGTAGCTGCCAAAAAGCTGGGCATTCTGTCGAAGGTGCGACGGTACTGTGAATCCGACTGTAAAAGAAAAGTTCAACGTGTATGGAGTACCTACTGCTCGCACCTGTGTGACGGCTCAGCTAGATACCAACTTGAAGTGCTTGAGTCGATAGAAAAACGGGCCAAGAAGCTTATTAACAGCGATGCGCTAGTTGAGACTAGCTACAACTTGGGACCTAAACCTAGAGTGAACAGGTTACTTCTAGACAAGCATGCGCTCCGTTCCACCTTCGACAACATCATTACTTACCGACAGGTGAGTTAGTGGTCAAACGCGAGCCTATTACCAATAAAAAAAATATATACGTACAAGCTGTGCCCGCGACTTCGCGCATGTGAACGTGAACCCGGAATTTATTTATTTTTGTGCGGACACCTACTTATTTTTCTAAAATAAAAGTAGCCTATGTTATATTAAGCTGATGTTATATTGCGTATATAACATCAGCTATCTACCTGAGAAAGTCCTGTCAAAATTGGCTGAGCCATTTCAGAGATTAGCCAAGTCAGACAGACAAAAGTAAAAAAGAAAGATTTTTTGTTATAAGTATCATATTCTATGCATTCATTCAAAAGCTGTAATTTTAATATTACAAACAGACAATTTTATTTATTTATATATTTGTATAGACATAGACAATGTTAATCTATATTAATTATGTTTTGGATGTGTTTAATTCCAAATGTAAAGGGCTGTCTCTTTATTGTAAACCTGGGAGTAAGAAACACACGCAAAACTTGTGATTATTTGATAAAGAGAATTGGCAGTCTTATCGCACATTGCGTTTCAGTTCGAGGGTCTATTATTATCTTTATCTACACCCATGCTTTAAATCTTCTATAAAAGATTCTGAAACAGTTAGCTTATTGCCAACATTAATACATCCAATGTCCTAATAACCATAATATCATCCGAACGGGTGTTATTATGTTGTATGAAATTTCATAATAACACTCCTTTCGCTTTTTCAATATCTTCCGCGCAAAGGGTTACTCATCAGACAGCCAAATTCTTACCGCTCGATGCGTGGAATCTGTATGAGTTTCAAAAAAAGAACTGTCATTCACGCGCGTTGCATTGCACTACCACAGCGGCGGCGCGCCGTATAAAAAAAAATTAAAGCTTATTCGTTCGAATTCGAATTCCCGCTATTGTTCTTCGTTATTATTTTTGCAAATTGTTTTGTTTACTTACGAAAATGAGCGATTCAAGTTTTGATAACACACCTCCAGACATTTCCAATGCAGCAAAGGACATTTCTAACAAATTACTATCGGATAAAATCTAGAAAACAGTATGAAAAGGCGTACCAAGATTTCATGAACTGGAAAATATCAAAGGGCAATACATCATTCTCTGAAGATGTACATGGGTGTAGATAAAGTCTTGTATGCAACTGTATAATTAGGTATTAAAACACTCATGTGATACTATTATCACACTCAGCTTCGCTTCGTGTGATAAACCCACATTCATGTTTTAATACCCCTCATTATACCACAGTTGCATAAATAACTATTTGGCGTCATCTATTTTAAATAAGAAAATACTTTGAACGTAATATTACAAGCTACCTATAATATTTGAAAATTCAAATATGTTCGTCACCGCGTTAGTGAGTATAATATCGCGTAACTGCATATCCCATGTCTATAAAGCCTAACTTGGATTTGAACTACACTGAAAAATAGGTTTAAAGGAAAATGTGTAAACGTGATATAGAACTGTCTCAGACGTTATGAAACTTAAGCGACGTAAAGTGGGCCAATGTTATCAGTAATTTCTCAGCGTCAAATTTGACAAAATCAGTTGATCAGCAATTTCGCATATCTAACAAAATCAGTTGTTAGAAGTGCTATTAGAGATTAATTAATTTTATAATTTGTAGGTAACTTTCTAGGGTAAGACATTCTGTTGAAGGGTTATTTGATATTTTAGGAAGTTTTCGGAAGTTTACTGGTGGTAGAAATTTGATGACACAAATTTGTCACAAAATTCGGCCGGGTGGGTACCACCGTGCACGATTGCGAAAAACCCTTCATAGTAATCCAATTTCGGTTTGATTGCGTTCAGGGTTCAGCATGTGCATAGCCGGGTAGGGGGGTTGTGGTCGCAGCACTAGTGGGACCGCTGGGTGTCACGCGGTGTTGCGACGACAATCCTCTTCTGATGAGGCCGTCAACCTTTTTTTTTTTTTTTTTTTTTTTATATTTAGTCCGTCCAATTGACTGCACCCCGCCTGATGGTAAGCTGAGGTAAAGTCCAAAAAGTAGTGGCCACCATTTCTAGAGATTGCCCCTAGAATGGTGGCCCCTGCCTAGACGGCCTCAACAGTTGTTTTTTCACGCCCCGCTTAAAGAGCCCAGGATTGTAGGTAGAAGGGAACACGTGAGTGGGTAAAGCGTTCCAGTGCTTTATGGTCCGACAAAAAAGGAGTCACCAAACCGCTTGGTTCGCGATGGTATCGATTGCACTGAATGAGGATGACACCTAAGTCCTGCACGTGTTGTTCGGGACAAGAAGGGAGAAGGAGGAATCAATTGGAACATTCACCATGGTATATGCGATAGAATACTGCCAAGGAGGCTATATCTCTACGCAGCTGCAGAGATTCTAGAGAACTGGTGACCTCAGGACTATCAATGATCCGGACTGCCCGTCGCTGCAATCTATCGAGAGCGTCTAGTAAGTACTGAACGGAGCCATCCCACAGGTGAGAACAGTATTCCACGCAGGGACGAATTTGAGTCTTATATAAAAGACACCGCTGCCCCGGCGTGAAAAACCGCCTCACCCTGTTCAGCACTCCGAGTTTACGAGAAGCTGTTTTAATAACGCTCTCAATGTAATTTTTATTATTAAGTTTGCAGCGAACATCCATACCGAGCATGTTGATACTGTCCTGCAGTGATAGTGGTGTGTTCCGAAGAGTTGGGAGGGAAAGGAAAGGAGATACCTTTGCTGTAAACGCGCATGCCAGTGTTTTCTTGGCATTGAACTCGACCAGGTTCTCAGATCCCCATAGGGAAATGTGGTCTAGGTCCTGATCGAGCTCAATGACAAGTAGCCGTCTTCTCTCCTCGATGTCAGTCTGCTTGGCCGCTGAATGTCCGAGATAACGCCCATGCAAAGTACTGTCATCTGCATAGAAATGTATGCTGCCCACGGACAGCATATCATTGATATGCAGAAGAAAGAGAGTGGGCGATAAGACGGACCCCTGAGGCACACCAGCATTAACCTGCATGAACTCAGAAGCCCGGCCGTCACAAAGGACTCGGATGCTGCGCTCATGCAGAAAACTGGCAACCCAGCTGCCAAGTCGAGATGGCAGACCGTAGGCCGGGAGCTTGGCAAGAAGCGAACTGTGCCAGACCCTATCGAAAGCTTTGGCGATGTCAAGGCTGATAGCCAGTGACTCGCCATGCTTGTCCATAGCCTCACCCCAGAGATGTGTGACGTACGCCAGAAGATCACCCGTTGACCGTTTTGGCCTAAAACCATATTGCCGGTCGTTAATTATGAAGTGATCTAACGCATGAGCTGTGCGTTAATAATGTGTTCAAACACCTTGCTGAGAACTGAGGTGACAGCTATGGGTCGATAGTTGCCCGGATCGGCGTTTAACGGATTCTATCGCGATTTCTATGGTGTTCTTTTTTCATTTTAACTTTTCGGTTGCTCCCAGTGACCACGACTGTTGAAAAGCAATCAAAACGTCGGGATCAGTGCAAATAACAAAATAATTATGATGATAGTTTATTTTGGCTTTTACGGGACGACTGCCGTCTCACCCTCGAGAGGAAAGCCTGCGTCAGACCGTCGTCTGTCAATCAGCAGCTGGATTGCTGGTGGTGTTGGTTTGAGGCCAGAAGATCTTGTTGGGGCTCTATACTCCCAGTAGGTTCATATGCTAGACTATTTATACCTCAATTATTTTGTTGAGTTTAGAGCATACGAATAAAGCATACGAAAGAAGCCGAAAAAGAAGAATACCATTGAGTAAAGACCACCTCACTTACTCTATTATCGTATGTCACCTCATTCAAAGATTAGTCTCCATGCTGCGTAGGTAATATAATCAGCATGGTTTCAAATTTCTTTTGACTCATTAAGGAACAGATTCAAAAGCGATTGAAAAGATTAGTTAAACTCAAAGTCCCAGTCGGGCAGTGGTTAGATAACTAAATCACTGTAATTTCGTTGTGCAAAACGACAGCATCCAGGACAGTCAGCGGTAAAAGTAGATGATCATTTTCAGATTTAAATAAGTAAATAATTATTGAGCAACTCAATTATGTATATTTCTTAATGAAAATGCTGTTTAACGACTTAGTGAACTCTATTAAACTACTTTAAATTTGAATTAAAATATATTTAATAATGTTGATCTTGATTATTTAATTTGAAATCTGTGCAATCATCATCTACTTTTCACACCGACCGACCGTACCGTAACGATTATTTTTTGATACTAGGTTTGACAGGTACTTACGAAAGCTCTTGCCACTCCCACGTCGGTAGAAAAGGCCAATAATGGGCAAATTCCTTGACTAGAAGTGCAACTGGCATTCCATGCACAGATCCAGAGCCCGAAGTTTTATTTGTGTTGATGTCAGCATGAGCGTCTACCCATATAAGGATCATGTCCGGGTTTACCTTGTAGTGACCGTCTACTGTCCCTGTAATTATGACAACAATATAATAATATCACCTTAGTAATGCATCAGTAGCGAAAGCGAACTACCCTGTAAGAAGTCCCAGGCTTGATTACTGGGTCGTTAAAGTCTTAGTGGGTTTTGTGCTATGACTTTTATGTATACTAAACAAGTTTTTAGAACAAAAAATAATTCACAGTTCCTGGGTGTGGTGGGATTAAACTTTGAATTTCCAATTTGGAATGGGGCACAAAAATAAGATGAATGAATCTTTTTTTATTTTAATGCATGTTCTCGATTTCTCGAAGACGCTTCAACCGATTTAGAAAATTCTTTTTTTGTTTCAAAGGGTATAACTTCCCAGGTGGTCCCATTTAAATTTCATGAAGATTTGATCGCAAGTTTCGGAGACAGACAACGAAACTCTTCAATAAATGCCAGCAAACCAATATCCTCCATGTTTATAAATCGATTTAAAAAATACTTTCAACATCGAGTTTAGTTTGTCTCTCGGGTGCCATATGAATTAAGTTACGTTCACTAAAAAGGAGCAAACAAATTTTTATAAAAAAATCGAAGTCACAAAAAAATAAAAACATATTTAATTTAAAACAAAGGAGCAAATAAACAAATTTTTATAAAAAAATCGAAGTCACAAAAATAAAACTAGCTGAATAATTACAGTTTTTTTTTTTAAAGAATATTAGTAACCGAAATTACTAATATTCCCCCTAACCCCTCCAGCTAAGCTAAATTGCTTGTGTTAGGAGTGGGTTCACGTCGGTAGTGTAATGGCCAGGATTCGAACCCGGGACCTCTCGATCGTAAGGTCGACTCCTTAACCACTAAGCTATCGACGTTAAAACACAAAATACGCGTAAGAATTTCTATTGAAGTCGGTGCCAAGCCAAATAGGAACCTACCTATTAGGAAACATGTCTCCCTGCGCTTAAGCGATGATGTTGTAAGCGTAGATAGAGTCTAGCATCACTACCCAAACTGGAATCAGACGTCTTGAATGTTTGTATGAATGTATTCTAAGTAGAATTTAAACTATTTTTTTAATTATCAAATTCTTGTAACCTTACCAACACCAATAGAATGATCACCGCCAATGGTAACAGCGATTCTGCCATCCTTTAGCACTTGTGTAGTTTTTTTTGATAAATGCTTGTTGCAATCGGATACCATGGACAGGTGGTCCATGTTTTTCACATGGAGGTCTTTTTCTGGGCCTGATGTCTCGATGTCACCGTAATCTTTCACGTCGATGCCATCTGTGTGACATAGTATACATCTGTATAGGTAGGTAGTAAGTATTGCAGATAGAGAAAAAGATAGAGAATACAAATAAGAGATAGAGAGAAAGAGAGAGAGAGAGGGAGGGAGAGAGAGAGAGAGGGAGGGAGAGAGAGAGAGAGAGAGAGACAGAGAGAGAATTGGAAAGTTTTAATATAGATATAGTTGCAAAAAGTGTATTTGCGTATTATATGAATTCCGAGTAACGCTTAGGAAAGTAAATTATGATAACTTATAATGTTATTTGCTAACAAAATACTACCGTTAGAATTATGGCCCTCTTAAGTATACATACGGGGTGACAGAATCAACCAATGTAAATTTTCAAACATCAAATTATTATTGTTTTTATCACTTATTTAACACCTTTTATTCGTGCGGAATTCCCCGAGATACCGAGATATAAGGTTATATATATATATAATGTATATCTATGTCGTTATATAATGAATATTGAGTGGTTTTAAACTACTTAATGGCGTAGGGAGTGCAAGCTGATCACTTTATACCTAAAAATATCATGCGTCGATAAAGCGATCGGCTTGCGCCCCTAGAACGCTGCTCCCGGGTGCCCCGCAACCCTTGCACCACCGGCTCAAGACGGCCCTGTTAAAAATTTAATAATACTATATAAACAGTATACACCTAATACTACTTCTGGGCCCCACGACGATCTTTGGGGCCCAAACCTGTTAACTGCAAGCCTACCTGCTGATTGCCGGACGAGGCTCTGGCGCAGGCTTTCCTCTCGTGGTTGGGGGATCAGACGGCCGTTACGATGTAAAAGCCAAGATAAACCAATGAAGGAGGAGTAGGAGAGTGGATCCCAGGCAACCGGGATTAACGCTCGGTTGATGATGATGATGATGACATCAACAAAATTTTCAAATGGATTTTTATATACCTACAAGCAAACATTCATCTGGCTCGCATGATGTACAATGATTACCTGCTCCTATTAGTTTAATTAAATGTTTATTGTAATATAAGTATGTACCTATGTGCATATTCGTTGGATTTTGTTTAGACGACGGACGGCTAGATGACTTACATCTACAATATACAACAGTGTAGGTTTAGTCGGTGTAACTCATTTATTTAAGCTTCAAAAGCAATAATTTGAAATTTAACGATAAACATAAAAAAACTTACCAATTTCACGAAGCGCTTCTATAAGTCCGGCTGAACGCATTGCTGCCGGTGCCACACTTACTCCATACTTTTTTTGTCCTTTTTCAAAAGGCACACCGACGATTCCCACTTTCCGTAAGGGTTCCCACTTCTTTGCTTGACTCATGGTTCGCACAAATACTCTACAAAGATCCATTTTCAAATATTATTTATTAAAAATCTTTAATACCACAAGCTCGTTTTCTAAACATTTAAACAGCTCGTTCTTGTTGAACGTTGTGAGATAACGCTCTGACTAAAATATTATGTCTTATCGTGGAGTCCCAATGTCAAAGGTTGATTATAAACGATTGTAAATTTGAGATTATTTATTGTATTGTTGACTATGACATGACAGCTGTTCAGTATTTTAGGATATTTTAAATTATTTATTTAATTGGATCTTTCAATTCATATTGTATAAAGATAAATGAAAGCAGTGCTTCAGTTGTACCTTACCGAGGATAAATATTTAACCATCTTTGTTGGTATTAGTTATTTGTAAACGTCGTGGCCTTTCGGTGTAATGTCAATAGAATGACCTAAATTTGATTAGCATCATATGAAATATAAAAAGTATCTGTGACTTCTTCTTCTTTTTTATGGTTTTTTAGCTAAATCCGCTACCTTCCATCTTAATTTCGTCAAAGCGTCAGTAAAATAGAGTAGAATATTAATTTCTACAAAATTATTAATTGTCTGTGAAGTTTATGACTGAGCTTTATTTTTTTTATAAGATCTAGTTATTAGGAAATAGAATGACACCGCGGTCTCACCCGCGTAAGTCCTGACCTCGTAGGACTATGGGGATAAAAGTATCACTATGTTACTCATTGATAATAAACAATGTAACTTATATAAGTAAAAAATATACAAAATCGGACCAGTAGTATTTTAATTAAATCGTTACAAATATATAAAGATCACGCAAGTTCACATAAGTTGTGTTCACATACCGATTGAAATATTACTGAGATTAAGAGACGAAAATATGTAATGAAAAGCAGGACAACGGACTCTGGGCTCCGAAGTGGCCTCAGATACAATCGGGACACAATGTTAAGATGATGCTGATGAAAGAGACATAAATATGCTAGATACCTATTGACTTTTCTGAAATTGGGTGTATCCCATCAACGTCTTTGAAGCCAACCTTACCTCACCTGCAAGCTTGCGCAGGATTTTCTCTCGGGGTTCGGGAGGGGGCAGACAACAAGGACTCGGGGCTGCACTCGCTGGCGGACTGCCCGGCGTGGGAGGTGCCGAGGCGTGACCTCGTGGCAGCCATCGGGGTGGGAGTTCTCTCGCTCGGCAGCATGATTGCGGCAATGGTGCGGAGTGCGAGCGCGTGGGACGCTGCCAACTTCTTCTGCGACCTCCGTCCTCCATGAAAGCAGGCCTGGGGGTGGCAGGCGAGGCCGCCTATCACCCCTCCCCCAAACCGGGGCAAGACGGGGACATCGTGGTTCCCAAACCCGAGGGGGCCATCTCGAAACCGGAGATCACCCAAGGTCACTCGGGGTGCGAGGGATATGCTTTATGGGCCACCTTACACCCCGGCGTTTGAAGACCTGAGACGGCGTGCAGTTTCAGTCGGTTCATATAACCACCCCACTGGCCGGGAGGGGGGGTAACTGAAGTGTTCTCCGCACGGAAAAATAACAGTGTTACAAAATTCTTAACTTCCGTTCGTCCGGCCAATAGACCGGAATCTTCCAACATAATAACGACGTTATGTAGATTCATACGAGTACTAAGGCGTTAACTTTTTCCTGTCCTCCTGCTATTCTCTTTTTGTCCCTCTTCTATTCCATCAGTAGCTGATAATGCTCGAGCGACACCATTGGTACTGTAAGCGTTCATTGGCCATAGGTCGCAAGTGACTAATTAAAGCCGCAATCCCCCAAGTTGGGCAGCACCCGACTGCTGACTTGCTCAACATTTTCAAACGAAATGACCATTCGAACAAAAGGCGCATGCGATTTTATTTGCCTGTGTAAATAGGCTAGCGACGGGGTTTGGCGAGGCGATTTGTGTTGTGGAGCGACTAGCCGAACGGCGAAAATCGACCCGTGTAAACAAGGCTTTACTATCAGGTGAGCTACTTACAGATTAAATAGCTGCTTAAAATATTATCATTTATCTAAATCTATATATGCTACTAGCTGCACGCTCTGGCATCGCTCCGCTGTAATAATAGCACCTTACCCGTGAACTTTCCTAAATTTTTCTCTCTTACAAACTTAGTCCTGACAATAAGTGGTTCGTGCTTAGAAATTAATATGATATTTAAAAAATTGTAAATTAGTAGTGTTTGTACATTGAAGATATAAAAAAAAAACTTGGTTTATGTTAATTGAAAGATTATGAACAACATTTTTTTTTGAAATTATTTTCTGTTTGTCTGTTTCTTCACGATGGACGCAAAAATTACTGAACAGATCTTGATGCTGTTTGTTTTTCTATTAAAAAGGTTTTGGTCAGAATTAAAATCTGCCGTATGTTTGATTGCAATTGGATAAGTAGAACCGGAGATATGAACGGAGATATGACCGCAGGTGGAACCGTGGGCATCAGCTAGTAGCTTATATTTTTAAATTACCTATAAAAAAGCGTCCTGTTAAAAGATCTGTAAAAACGGGCTATCTCCAGAAGTACTACCGTATAAGTCTTACCAGTAATACTATTACGATTATTCAACCCATTGGACTTACCGATAGTAAGACTTACCTGGTTAAATTTTTTCCTATTAGTCTTACCGTCTTGTATGAGATAACAATGTAGGTATGACGAAACCGTGCTATTTTCAAATAATTTAACTAATAGTGTTTAGGTGGTTGATAAAAAAGTGATAATACGGTCTACAGGAGCTATTTTAGTCACTTCTATCTTGTATGCAAAGAAGAAGAAGAAGAACGATGGTTTAGCTAGTCTAGACGCCTCTGTGGCGTAGCGGTAGTGCATTCGACTGCTACGTCAGCGGGAGCGGGTTCGATTCCCGCTCAGTGCAAATATTTGTATGCATGAATATGTCTATTTGCATTGGTCTGGGTGTTTCTATGTATAACATGTATGTATTTCCAAAAAAAAAGGATATAAGTATGTTTATCCGCATTCTGGAACCCATAACACAAGCTAGTTAAACTATGCTTACTTTGGGCCTAGAAAGCGCTGTGTAGAATGTCGTAGAATATTTATTTATTTATTTATTATGTTCATAAATAAAATGCGGCCACATGGGACTCGGATATTACTCCGGGATCCATTATTTGACTCACATCTTTTAACTGCCTTTGCCAGCTATTGCTGCATCGTCGCCTATAAGCGTTCATCAATATGAATAAAGGAATGAATTGGTTAGGATCGTGTAAATTTATATTCTATCTCATCTTAGCGGAATACTGATAGTATATACTATACTAGCTGTTGCCCGCGGCTCCGCCCGCGTGGAATTCTGAGCCCGTTTCCGCTTCCCATGGGAACCTATTCCAAGGATAAAAAGTAGCCTATGTGTTAATCCAGACTATAATATATCCCTTTACTAGATTTCAGCCAGATTCGTTCAGCCGTTTTTGCGTGAAAGAACAACAAACATACATACACACACACTCACAAACTTTCACGTTTATGATATTAGTAGGATAGTATAAACTAATATATCCGACATAAGACACAATTTATTATCTCAGTGAAATTTAAAGCCATTTGGATGCTATTATCAAGGTAATCGGTCTCGGCACATGTACCCACTTGACAGAATGGACATTTATTTGGTCAACGGTCTAGGCGGTAGTAGTAATGGAGTGACAAATTCAAATCAAACAAAAATCCCCATAAGGCATTTAAAAACAGGGATATAATATAAATAAATAAAAGTTCAGTTTCAACAAGAAAGGCTGTGTGTACTTACGTGTTGATTGATAGAATTGATTTCACGCTACTCAGACTCGTTACCGTATTTTGTACCCTTCGTGAATCGTTATGCATGCTCATTTCCGATTGAATATTAGCGGAGCAGGGTGTGTGTGAACTAGGTAAGTATGTACATTAGATATTGTACATACTTTCATTGTCCGATAAGAAGTAAAGCCAGTTATAACTCAGAAAAACATTTTACTAATAATTATGAACATATGATTCAGAAATATAATCTGATGTTTACTAACACCATTACTGCTTGTATCGTCTTCATCAAAGTCATCAACGAGCTTTTTTGAAGCATTTTGAGTGGTAACTTTCTCCATCCACGGTAAGTATGGTCCGACCACAGTGAAGATGTTGTATCTTACGGCCATATTTGTCGTAGACAGCGATCCACACGGCGCAGCCGTTATACCAACAAGGACATTTTCTAATAGGATTGGGGCTCCTATTCCAAACTCGGTGACATACGTTCTACCTCCGATAGTGTATTCTTTGCCACAAACGCAATAATACCATTTTGGGTTTAAACATGGGATTTGCAGATAAGTTTGCTCCTGCAGAGCTACTAAATTTGGTGTATTGAGATATCCAAATCCAATAGCTATCATTTTTTTACTTCGAAGTTCCGATGCATAATAGTTTCCCATCTCGACTATATTTATGAAAAGTTCCAGAAAAGGACGATCTACAAAGGCGAGTCCTATGTTGCTGTGCAATTTAGTTACGTTTGGGTTCATTTTTTTCAAATCAAATATATAGTCTGTATGAATTGAGGTATGATAAATATTGAATATAGTGTTATTTTTCACACCTTTAGTGTACACAGCTGAATTGACGACAAACTTAGGTCCACCGGCTACACAGTTGCCTGACGTTAATACACATCGTTTGTTGATGATACTACCTGTACATAAATAATCTTTCATGTTACTCAGCAAAGCTACGATGTACGGGTGCTCTTCTGCCAACCCTTCAATTACTCTCCAATCGCTTGGATCCTTCATATCCGCAGTTATAGTGTGCGCGTGGCCTAAACTGTGTTCGATATCTCTCGTAGAGAGCACTGGATGTGTTAGTGTTACTATTATGATTAGTGTGAAAATATATAGCCCCGTCAAAACCATAGCCGTCTAATATAACAAGCATTTGATGTGCCTATAATATAACAATATATAAAATAAAAGATTTATCAAAAAAATATTAAATAGTCAAAAATGACATTTCTGTGTCACAAAGATTATAACCATGTAAAACAGACTTTGACGCGTTCATAACTTAAAGAATAGTTACTGCAACATGGTATAATCTATAGTAGGTGTTCAGGCAAAACTAATGTTTGATTATCCACATCATCAGCGCCAATCCTGATTGTATTCAAAGTTTGCAGTTTAGACCCCGGGGTACGCTCTCTCCCCCCCTCCTGATGGATTGGTTTATTTTGTGTTTTACGAAACATATGCCAGAGCCGGAGTAATTGTACCCCGAAGATCTTGCTGGGACTTGATCAAACTAATGTCTAATGGAGACTATTTGGTCCAAGAGCCAGTGAACGCCTGACCTACGTCAGTTATTTATTTGTTTGGACTGGATAATCTTGATATTTAGTTAGGGTACAGCATATTGATACCAAAAGCCTACAAAGGTTGCATTTCAACAATCATTATATTATCTGTATTTGCCCCCTGTCTTTGTCCCCACCAATGCAACCACGATCCAAGGTTTATACTAGCCAAAAAGTTTCTTGCTTACTGTTAGCGACGCTCATTTGTATACCCGGCTGATATGCGTACCTACGTGTACCTACATAGTTATATTAGCTATAGGCTAGTTAAGTTTGACCCGCCGCTGCACGACCAGTCTGCATGCATCCGCTGTTCGTACCGCGCGCGTTACTTTGTGCGGGTCATATCAGTTTGGCCTTCCATTTAATTTTCGCCCTATTTTGTTCTTGTTCATTGTTTTACCGTGTTTTGTGTCAATATAAAGTTTAAAAAGTACTCCGCATTTTACTTCGACACCAACCAACCACACCCCAGCGGCTTCAGTGGTCATTCGAACCGAATCTTGATGTACCGGACGCCTAAAATGGTGAAACCAAGAAGTACTAGGAGTACTAGGCGTAAAGAACTTCCTGATGCACAAGAACATGGCACTGAAGGTCCTGGTGAACAAGAAACGCAGAAAATTCAAGCGACGCCTAAAGGAAAGGGTCATTTTTCGGAAGCTCTGGAGGGTAGCAGCGTAAAACCGGAACCACGCCCAAGTCGCTCGCTTTCGCTGCCGAAATCGAAATCTTCGACGTCATCACTCGAGGCTCGAAAAAAGAAGTTACTTTTAGAAGCTGAAAAGCAGAAGGCCGAAATACGGATGCAACTGATCGATAAAAAGCTAGACGCAGACCTAGCTGAATTGGAGGAGGAAGCATACAGTTCACACAGCATGGAGAAGGATGATTGCGCCAGCAAAGTCGAGAACTGGATGGAAAAAAGTCAGCAAGAATTGGATAAGTTACAGATACCTACCGAACTGGAACCCGATGCAGGTACCTCTTATGATCCAATCCTGAAACTCGCAGAGGCGGTTCAGAGCTTAGCTGCAGCCTCCGTCCAGCAGAAACCTAGCCCTAATTTATTAAGCCGCATTTGTACACCTCGTGACTTACCCAAGTTCGAAGGTGACCCGCTGGAGTGGCTCCAATTCAAAAGGGCGTATGAGGAGTCGACGGAAGTGTGCGATTTTAACCCTAGGGAAAATCTCTGGAGACTACGCAAATGTCTACATGGAGCTGCCAAAGATGCAGTCTCAGCTCTGCTCATCAGTGCTACTTCGCCTGAACGCGTAATGGAAACGCTGGAGCTACGTTTTGGTAATCCAGACTTCATCATTTCTAAGCTCATGCAGGACATCAGAAGGCTTCAACCCGTAGGCCAAGAGTACCAGAAGGATATCGTTCCATTTTCTGTAAAGATACAGAACTTCGTGGAAGCTGTAAAGTCAGTAGGTCGCGAAGAATACCTACAAGGCATTAGTTTAGTCGATCTAATCTTATCTAAACTGCCTACTGTGTTGTTTTCTAAGTGGTCTGATTACAGTTTTCCGCTTATAAAAACTGGCGAGAAATCACGTTTGAATATTTTAGCCGATTTCTTAAATATGGAAGCCGTACGCATATCTACTACTTCTAATGTTTTTTATACGACGAGTCATCGCGCTGACCAAAGTAAAAACAAGTCTTACGATAAACCTGTGCAAAAACAAACTGTTTTGATGCAGGCCGAGCAGGAGTGTGAAGAAAAGTGCCGTTTTTGCCGTGGATCAAAACATAAGCTTTCCGAGTGTAAGCAATTTAGAAAGGCACTTCGTAAGGTACGTTGGCAGTATGTAAAACGTAACGGCCTTTGTTACAAATGTATAGATTCACAGCACAACCGAGAAATCTGCCCAGCCCCGCTATGTGATAAAGACGGTTGTGGTCAGGCGCATCATAGATTACTTCACTTCATAAACAACAGCGCGGAGCGACTCAACGAGTACAGTCAGCCCCGGGACGTGCCGAACACGTCATCGGAACCTGCAGCGCCAACGGAGCCCACGGCGTTGCCCGCTATAGGCGCAAACCCAGCTATGGAGGCATCGGTCACCAACGTAAACGCGAGTAATTGCAAAGTGTTACTTAAAGTTATACCTATAAGTGTGCATACGGCTAACGGTAAAGTGATAAACACTAGTGCGTTGATTGACGATGGGTCTACTGTGACTATGATTAGTGCTTGTTTAGCTGCACGTGCGGGACTCACCGGCCGCCGGGAAACAATGCGTGTGTGTGGGCCTTGGAGCGACAAGGTCCTAACGTGCGATAGCACTGTGTTGGATATTGAACTCTCGGGTATGGACAATAAGGTGCATTCTATTAAAGCGAGAAGTGTATCCGAGTTAAGTTTACCTAAGTATAGCTTGTCTTCTATCGATTGCCTTAAATATGATCATTTAAAAAATATCATGAGTTTAATGAGTACTAATGTAGATTTAAAACCCGATATCCTTATAGGACAGGATAATTATCATTTGTTAGTGCCGTTAAAAGTTATATTGGGAAATAGAAATGAGCCGTCAGCTACACTCACTCCGTTAGGTTGGTGCATACATGGAGCTATGCGAGTAACGGGCACGACGCGCGGCGCGGGCGGTGCGGCCGCCGCGGCTGGCGAGGCCGGCGCGAGCGAGGCAGTGCTGTTTGTGGGCGAGGGCGCCTGCGAGCAGCGCGAGCGCGAGCTACACGACCTTCACGAGGAGGTGAGGCGCGGCTTCTCACTGGACGCCGTGGGAGTGACAGGTAAGTCACGTCAAAACACTGACGACGTACGCGCCGTTGAGCAGCTCGAGCAAACCGCTCGGCTTATCGATGGGCGCTGGCAGGTGGGTTTGCCCTGGGCAGATCCCCACTGCTCCATGCCTGACTCATTTCCTAGCGCGCTCACAAGATTTAAAGGGATCGAGAAGAAGATGAGTCGAGATCAAGGTTATTCTCAGAGGTATTCCGAACGCGTTGATCATCTGTTTAGCAATGATTTCGCGACGGAGCTCAAGAACATTCAACGCACTCCAAGGACGTGGTACCTACCACATTTTGGCGTTGATAATGTCAACAAAAAGAAGCTTCGCTTAGTTTTTGATGCTGCGAGCAAAACTGAAGGTTTGTGTTTAAATGACTACCTACTTAGGGGTCCTGATCTTCTAAACTCGTTATTAGGTATTATGCTGCGTTTCCGCGAGCACGAAGTCGCGGTTACAGGCGACATAAAAGATATGTTCTTAAGAATTAAAATACAATCTGAAGATCAGGACGCCCTGCGCTTCTTGTGGAGGGGCAACCCTAAAGAACCCATTAAAACGTATACCATGACGTCCCTAATATTTGGCGCTAAGTGCTCACCATTCGTTGCTCAGTTCGTAAAAAATAAAAATGCTTTGCGGTATGAGTCATCCATGCCTGCCGCGGTGGACGCGATATTAAATTCCCACTACATGGATGATTACATTCAAAGCCTGCCGGACGAAGCTACGGCAATCCAGATGGTAAGGGACGTCACGGACATACACCATAGGGGTGGGTTCGAAATCAGGAACTGGACCAGTAACAGCGTCAGCGTACTCGACACAATTCCAAAAGAGACCTTAGGGACTGCTGCCGTTAAGTTCAAAGTTGATCATCAGTACGAGGGCGAGCGGGCGCTGGGGCTGTTATGGTATCCGGGGCCTGACGAGTTAGGTTTTGACGTTTCGCTTAAGCGTATACCTGATAGTATAATTCGACATAAACAAAGACCGTCAAAACGAGTTATGTTACGTGTTATAATCTCTGTATTTGATGTATTTGGATTTTTGTCACCGTTTACGATAAAAGGTCGAATTATGCTACAGGAAACCTGGCGCTTACAGATCGGCTGGGATGACGAAATCCCAGACGATATGTACTTAAAATGGTGCGATTGGGTTGAATTGCTAAAAACAATCGAAAGTATTCGCATACCTAGATGTTATCAAAGCTGCGCCACGAGTGCGAGCGAGACAGATTGTGCATCGGCCGGCGTAGCAAATGGCGTAGCAGATGCCACGCGGCCCGCGGCTGCGCGAGCGTCGCAATCGAGCGCCTACGCCGCGACAATAAGCAGTGCTGCGAGTGCTACGCGGCCACAGGCGGCAACAACTATGACATCTAGTTTCTATAGTAATTTGGAACTACATGTTTTTAGCGATTCATCTACAAAAGCTATGTGTGCGGTTGCATACTGGCGGTGGAACCATAATGGTATTGTTTATGTCTCATTTGTAGCGAGCAAATGCAGGGTGGCACCAGTGAAACAGCTGACTGTACCTCGGCTGGAGCTCCAGGCCGCATTGCTGGCAGCGCGGTTGGCGGACACCATTAAAAAAGAGCACAGAATAAACCCTGTGCGCCGCTGGTTTTGGTGTGACGCCTCCACCGTCCTTCACTGGATTAATAATAATACGCGCACCTACAAAGCATTTGAAGCGAACCGGTTGGGAGAAATTGACGACTTAACAGACATATCTGAATGGCGATATGTACCGACAGCATTAAATGTCGCCGATATCGCCACCAGGGACGTATTTGATTACGACTTATTTTTAAATGAGTGGTTTGAGGGTCCGCAGTTTTTATACTCACATGAAAGGTCCTGGCCACTTAACTTTTTGGAACCGGAAACTAATAGTGTGTTTTCTGGTTATGTTCATACGGTAAGTGATAGTATTACTTGTAACTTACCTATTCCAGATCCGGAACGGTTTTCCTCCTGGCTTCGGCTGCTTAGGTCTACGGCTGCTGTCCTGAGATTTATATTTAAATGTAGGAGACTTACCTGTGACAGCGGCACTTCGATGGCGCAGGCGGAGTTGTTGCTGCTGCGGCAAGCACAGGCGGATAGCTTCGGACCTGAAATATCGCTTATAAAAAGTAGTAAGTGCGTCGCTCGCGATAGTAGGTTACTCACCTTGTCTCCCTATTTGGACGCGAACGGGCTGCTGCGTGTCGGCGGGCGCATAGACGCCGCCGCGGACGTGCCGCTGGAGACGAAGAGGCCCGTGATCCTGGACGGCCGGCACCCCGCGGCGCGCCTGCTTGTGCGGCACCGGCACGAGCGGGCCGCGCACGGGAACCAGGAGAGCGTGGTCAACGATCTCAAACAGGAATACTGGATTCTGAGATTGCGTCCAACCGTTAAGTATGTTGTGTCACGTTGTATGACTTGTAGATTAAGAATGGCTAAGCCGCTTATTCCGCGAATGGGTGACTTGCCTGCGGCACGCCTGGCCCACCATCAACGTGTGTTCAGCTACTGTGGGGTCGATTTATTTGGTCCCATGGAGGTGGTGGTCGGCAGGCGCCGCGAAAAACGCTATGCCGTTCTTTTTACATGTCTCACCGTTCGTGCGGTACACATTGAGATTGCTCATTCTTTAACGACTGACTCGTTAATAATGGCGATTCGAAGGATGGCCTCGAGACGTGGTTGGCCGTGTCACTTTTTTTCTGACAACGGTACAAACTTAAGAGGAGCTGACACGGAACTGAGGCGCACCATGCAAGAGATAAATAACGACGCTCTAAGGTCTGAAGCGATGAATAACCGCTCTAATTGGACCTTCATCCCACCGAGGAGCCCGCACTGGGGCGGCGCCTGGGAACGGGTTATCCGTACCGTCAAGGCGTCCCTTGCGGTAGTGCTCAAAGAAAGAGCGCCGAGGGATGAAGTTTTGTCTACTTTATTGACCGAAGTGGAAAATATTGTAAATGGCCGCCCCTTGACTCACGTCTCGGTCGAGCCTGGTAGTTCTGAGTCGCTGACTCCTAACCATTTTTTATTGTTTTCCTCTAATAATTTACCTACAGCTGGCGAGTTCGACAAGTCTGACCTTTACCTTTTTTTTTTTTTTTTTTTTTTTTTTTATCGTGCGGAAATCCCTTCGGATACCCCCCCGCGTGCCAGCGGGGGCGGTTATGTCGGGCTTGAACCGACTAAAACCGCACGAAAAATGGCGGACTGCGCAAAGACTCGCCGACATGTTTTGGCGCCGTTGGATTAAGGAATATCTTCCGCTGCTGTTACCTCGCAGGAAATGGCAGCAGGAGCAGAAACCCCTTCGCGAGGGAGACTTCGTCCTGATCGCGGATCCTGACTCTCCACGAGGCATGTGGCCACGAAGTATAGTTAAAAAAGTATTTCCAGGACGAGACGGTCGCGTGAGGGTCGTCGAGGTCTCCACCCAGAACGGCGTGCTGCGCCGAGCCGCGCCGCGTGTCGCTCCCGTGCCTATGGCAGAATAGTGCTTCGCACTAGGGGTGGGCTATGTTAGCGACGCTCATTTGTATACCCGGCTGATATGCGTACCTACGTGTACCTACATAGTTATATTAGCTATAGGCTAGTTAAGTTTGACCCGCCGCTGCACGACCAGTCTGCATGCATCCGCTGTTCGTACCGCGCGCGTTACTTTGTGCGGGTCATATCAGTTTGGCCTTCCATTTGATTTTCGCCCTATTTTGTTCTTGTTCATTGTTTTACCGTGTTTTGTGTCAATATAAAGTTTAAAAAGTACTCCGCATTTTACTTCGACACCAACCAACCACACCCCAGCGGCTTCACTTACTATGGGCAATAACTAGCTGTTACCCGCGACTTCGTCCGCGTTAAATTCAGAATAGATCAATGTATGTTTACTTCTACAGTTTTGAACCCAGCATGTATTAGGTTACTTATTTCATTGTTATTTTTTCAATCACTTATTAGGATATAGGATATATTATGAGAACTCATGAAGTTAATTTAAAAATACGCTTTACTAATTAAACTTTTGAAGCTGAAACATGTAAGAAAACAATTTAAGCAGTAAAGTGTACTCCTGTTTTCATTCTGCTTGTCAGCACAAAAGTTTGGCGTGCTATATCTAGCCAATCTGGGGTTGAAAACATCTTACCGACTGTGGAATAAGTGCACCGTTCCACGGTCGACTAAGCCCAGATTTGCCGCGTCATTAAGTAGAACGATATTAGGTATATTATGGGGCTATCTAGGTGTAAAATTGTAGTCTGGGTGCTATTCGACATTCTAGGAAGAAAATAGTCTGCAACGGTTATTTTCTACCCAACAATAATTGCGTTTCAGCAGTACCTAGTATTATTGCAAAAAAATTAATATATCCTTCGCAACAATCTTTTGTCATTGTTTTAATTTTTTTAATAGGATGAACTTTCATTGAATTCTTGTGCCCATTGTGATATTAACTAGGTATTATATAAAGGCTATTTCCTCTCGAGGCTGGGGCATTAGATGGCAGTCACCTATGTAAAAGCCAATGTATGTAAAACAGTCCATAAGGAAAGGAGGAGTAGAAGAGCGAACCCAAAAATGTTGATGGAGTATGAACGATATTAATTCATTTAGGTACAGCTGATTACGTTAGTTAAACTTATTGATTTTGTTAATTTCCGAAAATTATAATAATGTCAGAAGTGATACAAAAGAGTATTAACACACTTGGGTACAATATGAGAAGATCTTGACATGCCGTCAGACCCGATTCCACAATAACATTCACAGACTGTTATATAACTGTGGAAAGTGTTTGAATTTACGATGTCGGTTTGGGGTGGGTGGTAAGTGCGAGTGCTCCATTTCGATGGTACTCCAAATGCTAAGTTAGGAGGGACGAGGTAGTTCCAATCGCATCTTTTTCTACTTGCTAAGAAAGTATAAATATAGGAAAGAGTACGGTGTACAAATATTAAATTGTATGAGAATAAACAATACTGTTTTGTGATTGGGCTACTGTAGGAAATTACAAAAGTAGAACTCATTATATTATTTTTAGGGTATAACATAATATAATTTTGACATTTTTAGGTAGATTTCGATGAATTCGATCTACCTATTGGTTTCTTGACTACTGTCGAATTTAAAAAAAAATTCTTCATAGGGGGTCTAGTTATGACCCCCTGAGTCCGAAATGACCACTGGTCAAAAAGTTTATATATATATATATATATATATATATATATATATATATATATATATATGTATGGTTCCACTTCCCAAAATTTGCGGCACTCTCACGGTCGCATTTTTGCCCCGATCGCTTTCAGACTGCGGTCAAAAATTGCTTGGGTGTAAACTTAGTTTAAGTTCGTGAACGGGTGGAATCCGGCCTAAGGCCGGTAGGGGCTCACTTTTTGTGAAATCAGTTTATCCTCAAAATTTCACGTTCCATGAAAGATATTCGAACCGTTCTAATTTTATCCCATAGTATACATGAATACCAACAACTTTTAATTAAAAACCTATAAGATTAAAACTTTAACTAAAAGTGGAGGGGGGAAAAACCAAAACTTTTCGGGAAAAAAATCATAACTTCTAACCGGTGAACATTCTTGGTGTCGGAAACATTTTTAATCGATAGGCCATTTTTAAGTCTAATATAAATGTCTGAAAAGTTTTTCGCTAAAAGTTACCGTTTTCGAGAAAAAAAAATTAAACATGTTAAAAATGCGCTCGGCGTGGGTCATAGAAGAAGCATAGGTCAGAGAGGGGCAAAAGAAATATTTCTAACCGATAGGTTATTTTTTGCTCTAAAATAAATGTCCGAAATGTTTTTTTTGCTTCATGAAATCTACCTGTGCGTTCCCCCTGCGGGAACGGATTTTTTATATCGACTTTGTGGAGATGTTTGGATATTTGTAACTTTATCAAGCTTAAACGGCTGAAATAAGTTCCCATGGGTTGCGGGAATGGGATCAGAATTAAACACAGGCCGGGTCGCAAGCAACCCTATCCCTAAGCATATACCATACCTATCATAAAATACATTAGGCGGACCCGAAATCAACTGGGAGGAAGGTAAGTCGAATTATAAATTACGATGATATTTATTATATTTGAGTCATGTAATGCTATACAACGTGGCTTTGATATCATAAAATCATTTTTAACTACGTGATCTGGGTGCTGACATGGAAGGGCTCAGACCAATGTTGGATCAGATGGATTTTACAATGATTTTTTTTCGTTCGTCAAATATTTTTTCGTTACAGTATTTCGTAATTCTTTTTTTAAGAAATTAATTTTAGAGAAACGATAAATAATTTAAAACGCAATTCATGTAATTTTTAGGGTCCGTGGTTGATAGGAAAAAACGGAATCTTTATAGGATCACTTCTTTCGCCATCTGTGTCTCGGTCTGTCAAGAGGCGAGGTGGCCAGCCCATTATCATTACCGCCTGCTTATTCTGCAAGTTATATTGGTAGCTCCAGTTTTTTAACAGCTACATAAAGTATTTGCCTTTTTTTTTATACCACTAAGTTGGCAGACAAGAACACGGCCCACCTGTAGTTTGATCTAGTTTTGAACGGAACCCTCAGTACGTGAGTCCGACTCGCGACCGGTTTTTTGCTGTTACCTATAGGTACTGACAAACGTTGTAACCAATTTGTAAATTGTACATTTGCTTGGCGCCATCGTTTGGAAATTCAAACGGCGGGTAATGTTAGGTACATTACCCGCCGAGTACAGAGGCAAAGAAATTTTCGGCAGGGAGCTGGGTACCACACGCACCCAATGTTACTGCTCATAATAAACGTACTTAAAGAGGTGATTTGTATGCCAGTATGTTTTTTTAAGACACGACAGGTAAGAAGTATCTTATTGCAACTTCCAAGGTGTCTAACTCACTTGACAAGAAGCACTGACGACCTCTGTGGCGTAACGGTAGAGCGTTCAACTGCTAAGTCAGAGGTCGTGGGTGCCATCCCGGCCTGCTTCTGCTGGCTAGGCCTGTACTCATGGAGAACAGAGGTCGTTAAGCGACCTTCGGCGCCTGAGTCGCCTGCGACACGCGGCGAGCATGTTGCGGGCTCGGCGGGCCGGAAGAGTTCTAAATCTCTCCCGGGCGCGCTCGTGCTCCGCATCATTACCGCAATCATGCCACCCAGGGAGAGGACTCCCACCCCGATGACTGCCAGGAGGTCTCGCCTCGGCGCCTCCCACGCCGCCGGGCGCCAGCTTGTGCAGCCCTGAGTCCTCGCTTGCGTCGTAGTGATGGCACTCAGGCGTTGGCTCCTTCCTGATCCGATGCAGGTAGTCCCCGAAGCTCCCCTTACCATCACCTGCGTCAGTCGGTACGAGAGGCTTCCTTGTCGCCTCTCTAGCCAATCCTGCATCACGGGCCTTGCCGCCGCTATTGAGGCGTGCCCTGCGCTTGGTTGCCCAAGTCGTTCCTTCCACTCCACCACGATGGCCTGGCGGAGCTGGGACTGCACGGCCTCGATTTCTCGAGGCTGGGGGTTCCGTCCCTGCTCCTGCGCCTCCTTTCGCCAGCCTATGTGTTATTCCGGACTATAATCTATCCCTGTGCCAAATTTCAGCCAGATCCGTTCAGCCGTTTTTGCATGAAATACCAACAAAGATACATACATACATACTCACCAACTTTCGCGTTTATAATATTAGTAGGATGTTTATCCGCATACTAGAACCATAACAAAAGTCAGTGACACTATGCTTACTTTGGGTCTAGATGTCGTAGAAATAAAAAAAAGACTTTTTATGTGCTTAACGAGTTTTCATACCTATGATTATGTATGTTGGGCAATTTACTTATTATTTATTAGGTTTGATAGGTTGACATGTGCATAATGTATAATCTTACCAATGTGCACGACACAAATAGACAATGGACACATGTGCCAGTGACATGTAGATAAGTAAGCGTGAATGTAATGAACGAATTGTGAAAAATGTTAGGTTTACGTAAATTAAAACGTAATTATGTAATTATTTTAAAATTAAGCTAAGATGAATAGCTTATTACTGTTATTAGTTAGTTTTCTGAGTAATTAAGTATGTTAGAGTCAAATTTAATAAAGAAAGTCCACCCCCTGAAAATCATAAGTAGCAAATATAATTACGACTATGCATTACTCAGATTCTAACATAACTTCGTATGAATAGGAAAGACGACATTGTACACTAGTATGTAAGCTTAATTACGCCCCGCGACTGCCTCCCACGACGTAAGAAGCGAAAATGCGCTCCCCCGGCTCGTGCCATTTTATTATATAGTAGCTCGCGGGAGGCAGGGGCCATATATAAGTCTGAGGGGTCATTCCGCCCGTCATTCAGCGGCCCGACCTCGCGCGTTACAGGCGTAAATACCTATTGTTGTGCAACTCTTATTGCTACAGGTATACATATATAGTATATGATTAATATGTAAAATGTAAGTTACATGAATAAATGAAAATGCGGGGGTGAGGTAGTTTGGATCGCAGGCCAGCACTATCAAAGACTATAAAAGCAGGGACGATTTGTTAGGAAATTACTCTCTCTGTCAGTACGCGGTCAAGAACAAGGAAGCTCAATAAGGAATAGTACATCAAGGGTAGTGCTGGGCCAAGACCATCCAATGCCTCGCTGACGTCATTCAAGCCACCCATCCAAAGTGTTTTCATTCTTCGACCAACATCTAAACATACAGTCCACTGAAGTCAAGTCAAGTAGTGACAGTCTATTCGGAACCGTACTAGGGGTAGGCTGTCACGAACAACTGTCAAGAACAACCAACTTAAAGCTTTCTTTATTAAGCATAGTCAATAGTCATACCATAACATAAGCTTATCTATTAAAATTAATTGCACAACATAAAAAAGGGTTTATACTAGGAATTCAGTGCAGGGTGCGACTGAAATAAATTGAGCTGAGCGAGCAGGACTCTTACTTGAAAAATAAGGCATCTTACTACGGTCGCGCGCATAGCTAAGCCCGTGCGCTCGTGAAACTGTTTTTCGATGATTATTCCTCAATGGTACATTGTATTTGAATAGTTGACCCCTCTAAATACTCAGCGGTGTCTACATTATCACCATGGCAAATTTGGTCAAGATCGGTATTGTGGTTCCGGAGGAGTACAGTCTCGACCAAACGACTTAGCCACTTATAAGAGCTTCGCATCGCTCAGCTCAATAAATATTCTGTATGTTGGGCAATTTACTTATTATTAGGTTTGAAAGGTTGACATGTGCATAATGTATAATTTTATCAACTTAAAGCTTTTGTTTATTAGGCATAGTCAATATCATACCATACCATACCAGGTTCATCAATAACGATGCACTCGTCGAGAAAAGGCTTCAGAGCCTTGAACATCGACGCAAAGTTGCAGGCCTATCGGTTTTTTACCGGATGCATTTCGGACAGTGTGCGCTGGAATTGCACAACTTGATACCTCCAAGCCCTTTCCACCAACGAACGACCAGACGCACAACGACGCGCCACCGCTATATGGTGGATATTCCACTCATACGCACGAAACGTTTCGGCGACACATTTATTATGCGTACAGCTAAGGAGTGGAATTGCCTGCCTGAGTCCGTGTTTCCGGAAAGCTATAACCTCGGAATCTTCAAGTCTCGAGTGAATAGGTTCCTTCTAGGCAAACGTGATCCATCGTAGACACTCGTCACTTACGATCAGGTGAGATAGAGGTCAAACGTGACTCTATCATCCATAAAAAAAAACCATGCCATAACATCAGCTTATCTATTAATAGTACATTACGATATTAGTGCGTAAAGATGGTTATAACATGCGAGGCGGAATTTCAGCCCGAGCCGAAGGCGAGGGCGTAATTAAGCCGAGCATGTTATAACCAATACGCACGTATATCGTACGACGTTTTTTAACACATTTGCGAGGAAACAGAAAAAAAAACATTTTATATTTTGTTCATTTTTAATTATTGAAACAGTTAATGAAATTAAAAGCGCGCTGGCGCTGCCTACTGATTGGCGCCGCGCGGCGATTAGTTCGAAATTTGAATAGCAACAGCGCGCTGCTCACTAGCTGGAGTCGTGCGGCGGCGATCAGTTCCATTATTTGAAAGTTCAAATAATACTGTTATGGAATTTGTATGGACTATAACTTAACTATTTGCTTTAGTAACACACGCGTTTGTTATGACCCGCTTTACATATTTAAAACCGGTGGAAATACATCAGCTTTACGAGCAAGGGTGTTAAAATAGTACATTACGATATTAGTGCGGTAAGATGGTTATAACATGCGAGGCGGAATTTCAGCCCGAGTCGAAGGCGAGGTCGTAATTGAGCCGAGCATGTTATAACCAATACGCACGTATATCGTACGACGTTTTTTAACACATTTACGAGGAAACAGAAAAAATAGTATATTATGCAACTAGTGAATAAAGGACGGATTTAAAGCGAGGGCCGTAGATGAGTCACGAGCAAGTGAAGGATTCTAATGATTGAATCACGAGCGCAGCGAGTGATTCAACTGTTAGAATCCTGAAGGACGCGAGTGATTCATGGCCCTCGATATAAATTCGTACTTTATTCAGGAGTTGCATACTATACTTTATACCATGACTACGAGAAAAGACATAATTTAAGCGAAAATAGAAATTTAATCAAGAAATAAGAATTGTTACATTAATTGAAATGGACATTAAAATTAGAGCAATGACTGAAATTAAGCGTAATTTTCTTATTATTATCATTAGAGTGGGCAACTTGTGAAACAATATTTATTTCTTATAAAGGCAGCAAAGAACACAAAACAGTTTTTAATCTAATGCCAAACTCCTTGTCGCAAATATCGACCAATCAAATCTCGAGAATTTATTTGCACCAAAGAGTTTTGAATTTCGAATCTTAGCGCAAGGAGTTTATGTAAGCATTGAAATGGAGACCGGATATATTTTTGTGTTCCAAATTCAAACACCAAAATAGTGAATAAAAACAAAACAGTGAATAAAAGGCCTTTTTATTCACTGTTTTGCGTGAATAAAATAAGCTTTTTAGAGTAGGTATGGTATAAAAACTATTTATATTTTGTTCATTTTTAATTATTGAAACGGTGAAATTAACAGCGCGCCAGCGCTGCCTACTGACTGGCGCCGCGCGGCGATTAGTTCGAAATTTGAATAGCAACAGCGCGCTGCTCACTAGCTGGAGTCGTGCGGCGGCGATCAGTTCCATATTTGAAATGACAAATAATACTGTTATGGAATTTGTATGGACTATAACTTAACTATTTGCTTTGGTAACACACGCGTTTGTTATGACCCGCTTTACATACTTAAAACCGGTGGAATTACATCAGCTTTACGAGCAAGGGTGTTAAAAAATAAATTCCACAACATAAAAAAGTTTGTATAAAAATATTTTCTGGTTTTAACATAAACTACAGAAATTCTTTCCTCATTAAATTCCAGTAAAAGTTGAGCTGGCACACACTGACGTTGTGCAAAAAAGGAATATTTATTTCAAAAGGTAAATAATGCGACGATACGCTGTAGGCGTCTCGTCTCTGAGCTCGGTACGAGTCTCAATTCATTTTATTTTATTCAAGCGGCGAGAACGTTTTCATGCGTTTCGTGAAACTGACACGGCAATAGAATGCTTCAGGTGAAATATGTACACTGTTCTAATGCTTACTAAATGAAG
Organism: Cybosia mesomella; assembly: GCA_946251805.1. Classification (NCBI taxonomy): domain Eukaryota; kingdom Metazoa; phylum Arthropoda; class Insecta; order Lepidoptera; family Erebidae; genus Cybosia; species Cybosia mesomella. Next base: position 16,292,794 of record OX276390.1, on the reverse strand, counting down.
AGTGCTTCACTTTCGAAAGCTATGCAGCTATATTTCTAAAATAGATTTATTTCAAGTTTTTCGTTTTTGAACATGTTTTAAGTTATCATGAATGGACTGTTGGCTATATGGCTGTAATTCTTTATATCATTAATATGGTAAATACATTAAATAAATAAATAAATATTGTAGGACAAAGTACGCAACGCCATCTAGACCGAAACTAAGCAGAGTTTATCATATGGGTTCTAGAATGCGGATAAAAATACTTAAATAGTTTGTGTTAGTAGTGGTGTAGTTGTAGTGACTAGGAATAATTATATTAAATAAATACATAATTTATGGTAAAAATATCATAATATATAGATACTTATAAAAAAATAGTGTGTAGTGTAAACAATGTGAGGGACGTGATACTCAATCGACTCCTACAAGTATTATAAACTTAAATAATATTTTTTGACAGCGGTCTTAAATGCTTGCAATGTCTGAGAACGTCTAATTTGTACTGGTAATGAATTCCACAACCAAATTACGAATTATGCATGTAAAGATTTCGATTTAGAAGAGTGCGATTTAGAGCATTTTAGCGATTTTAGCAGAGCAACGACAGACAGTCACGTAAAAGTTACTTTACATTATATTATGTAGTGATAATGATATAATAAACCTAAACAAAATATTGGTCAAATTATTTTTCTTTGTTGTACTAGCCGGTAACAAAGAAACTGCTTACCGTCAGGCAGGTCGTTCCATCTGATGTTATCACGAGGGGAAAATAAGGTCGCACTTTCGTAAACCCTACAAGAAACAGCGTATGTTGCTCCTTAAATTCAATTTTTCTGCTGTGAAAATTATAAAAGTAAACTTTACTCTATCACTTTTTCAAACTTAAACCAAATAGGTATAGTATTTATGTGACCACTTTAATAACTTGCGTCATAATTTTGACCTCGCGAGTCCACAATCCGGTCTTTACACTTTCTACGGGAACCCACTCCTAGGACAAGCAATTTGGCTTGGTTGAAATGGTTAACGGGAATACTGGTATTTTGATAAGACAACATGTAAGTATGTAAGTCCAGGACGGGACTTGAACCCGCTAACAGTCCCATACAAGGGGAATACTCTGAACAACTGAGCTACCGGGACACGTCCTAGATATTCGAAACTCTCCGATATTTTATACGTCTCGGGGCCTCAAGTCTCAAGTCGCAAGTCCCATCCTGGATGTTCTCTTTTTCCGATATAAATCAATAGAAAAAGTTAGTATACTAATCGCTTCAAAATTATATTGAATATGTAAGTAGTTACTTATCATACCAGTAGCGGCTCCTTGCCAAAGTGAGATTGTTACATAATGTCGTTGTACCTATTTGTGGCCTTAAATAAATTCTCCATTATTCTGTCTACACACACAGACAGTTCCGACACAAGATCATCTGTCATATTCTCCCGTCTTTTAAGAGCACTCGAGCCTTTCTATCAAAAGCGCTCAGCAAAAATGATTTAGCTTTCATAATACACAAAAAGAACCTTTTTATTACGTAGTACAATGAAACCGAAATCACACACGTGCGTTTTCTAGAAAGGACAGGCTCTCGATTATCTCCCACGGGTATCCGGCAAGATTTTCACAGCTTTATATGTAACCAGTCCTCTCCCTCGGGCGAAGATTTCATTTAAATGCGACGTCAGATCATAATAACTTGCGTGGACGCGACAGGGACGGACGCGGCAACGTGATAAAGCTCACAGATTTATTTTTTCAAGTCTTTCAGATCCACAGTCTTCTAATACGATTGGTTCAGTTCAAATAATGCGTGAATTTCAGAAATTGCTGACACTGTTTATGAACCTTATTTGGCCCACCTTGCATTTTCAGTTTCGTTTAGTCCTAGCTAAAAATTTATATTAGGTCGAGCAAAAAGTTTTTATGCAGTTTTGAACCAGGCACTTCATAATTTTATTCAATAGTCTTTTTTTGAATTTCGAACACAGAATTTAAAGGAACAAAAGACAATTTGGAGCCTGTTCGTTGATATCAAACAATCGAATACTAAGAAAACTTGATTTTATTGGTTTACTTGGATTTAATTCTTGAAAGTGTGATTTTTCTCTTTGGTTTTGCAACAAACATTACTTATTCTTAACATTAAGGTGAGGTTCTATCAATAATCTATGGATACTTCGCCTGAAGTCGCCGCCCAAGCTGTGGCACTTATCCAGGCTGGATACAGCCAAAGAAATGTGAGTGCTTAACTTAATTTAAGTCGATCTGCGGTCCGAAATGTTTATCGGAGGTACCTAGAGACTGGCGGCTTTGTTCATCGCCAAGGAAGGCCACGATCTCGGGTCACAACTGAAAGGCAGGATCGATTCATCGTGACGACCAGCTTGAGAAATCGTCACCTTACCTCTATTGAGATACAAAACCAACTTCGCGACTTCCAAGGAGTATCTGTGAGCGCTCAAACTTTTCGGAGAAGGTTAAAAGAACGCGATGTGGTACCACACAAACCAGCTAATGGCCCCAAACTAACGCGAGCCCACCGAACAGCGCGTCTTCTTTTTGCGCGCACTCATTGGACTCAGCAGCATTGGAGCCGTGTACTCTTTTCTGATGAGTCTAAAATTGCGTTACATGGCAATGATGGAAGGAAGATGGTTTACCGACGTAAGGGAGAGCGTTTTGCACAATGCTGCTTTCAAGAGAGGGTTGCCTATGGCGGTGGCTCATGGACTGTCTGGGGCGGTATATCCGCGAGCGGCAAAACTCAACTTGAGGTTGTTACGGGACCACGGCTGCCAACATTAAATGCTGAAAGGTAAATTCGTGAGTCCTTAGAACCTCACGTGATGCCATACGTGGACCATGTGGGCCCAAATTTCCTTTTTATGCATGATAATGCAAGAGCCCATACGGCCAGCATCGTCAGGGAATATCTTCGGGATAGGAACATCACAGTTATGGACTGGCCAGCCAGAAGCCCAGACATGAACCCGATTGAGCACATGTGGGAAGAGCTAAAAAGACGTGTAAGGGCTCGTCAGCCAGCTGCCCAGACGATGCCGGAGTTGAAAACTGCCATAGAAGAGGAATGAGAGATGATCCCTCAAAATTTCATATAACGGTTGATAAACTCTATGCCTAATCGTATGAGAGCTGTCGTAGATGCCCATGGAGGCAGCACGCGTTATTAAATTAAACCTTTATTTGATAATTAAACCTTTATTTTATAAAACATGTTTTTTATTCAAAAATCAACTGCCTTCATCAAGGCGCATACCCGACTTATTAGGCATAGCTCCATGTCGTGTGGTATTCTGAATTCAAATTTAAAACAATACGATCGAAAAAGATGGTAAATGTATCAGGTTTAAAACTGCATCAACAATTTTTGTTTAATCTAGCAATCATATTTAGGCAGGGGCCATCGAAACCTAAACTGTAAGGTGGGCCAATAGATGTGTCCAATAAGTGTATATAATATTAACCTAAGCTATCAAATCTATGACCAAGGTTATTGATTTGGGTGATCTAGTATATCCTTGTTTACTATATTTACAGCTTAATTCCGTACTTTGTGTCGATAAAGTACCTTTTTTTTTCGTGCTTAAATCCCTTCGGATACCGGCCAGCGTGTCGATAAAGTACCTATCCGGACTGGTAAGGACATTTGTTCAAGGGTAAATAAAACGTTTTAATTATTCTACTTTCTAATTTATTCTAATTATTCTTCTATAGTATTATACGAAGGCAGGGGGATTGTGGTCGCAGCACTAGTGGGACCGGTGGGTGTCACGCGGTGCTGCGACGACAATCCTCTTCTGATGAGGCCGTCAAGCTGAGTGCTACCATTGTTAACATGGTACGTGTATGTAATGGTGACCCTCTTTCCTGAGACTTTACCTTCAGCTTACCATCAGGCGAGGTGAAGTCAAATTGACGTGTCCTAAATATAAAAAAAAAGCGTAAGCACGTTGCAGGTAAAACTGTTTTAGTAAAAACTAGTTCGTTTGCTTGTACAAATTATGGCCATTTTAACGTAAAGTTGTTGCGTAATATTCATAATTGTTTGTTTTAATACGCGCTCTTCATTTCTACACTTTTTACTCAGAGACTAGGGTGGTACTCTTCGTTTTCATGTATTTGTCTGATAAAGGCCTATGTACGCTAGCTGTTATCAACTTTCATAAAATTCACTCATTCGTAAGGGTAAACTTTTGCTCTTTTAAGATGCAAATATATGGGTCGTCCGTCATTTCTATATTCGGAGGGGCCAAGCGAGTTGTAAATTACATATTAAAGTACATACATAAATTTACTTTAAAAACAGTTCAGTTGAATTGTGATGATTTTTTTAAATCCGCTTGGCCGTCTCACTTGAGGGTGTTGTATTTCTTGGTAGTTGCAATTTTAGTAGAAGTTTCATTAGAGCTACATGTTTAATATCTAATACTTTACACTGCACACTTCCCAATTTTCATTTGTAAAATTTCGAGTATCGTCTTAGTAATTATATCTACTCGTATACTACTATTATAGACAGGTAAAGTGTGTGAGTTTGTGAGATTGTGGTGTTGTGAGGTTGTGATGTTGTGAGTTTATGAGGTTATAATATAAAGCCACATTATTTGTGACTGTCATAGGCTATATATATCATCACGCTGCTACCCAATTCAGCGGAGTAGTAATCATAAATGTTAACAAATCCGACAGATTTCCATTCATTATGTGAAAACTATAATAAATTACGGGCAAATATGGATTAAAGCGATGCAACGGTGGTTTGAAATACTCCGCGAGCGAAGCCAGGGAGGGCCAGCTAGTATGTAGTCGTGTGGCGTAGCGGTAGATCATTCGACTCCGAAGTCCGAGGTCGCGGGTTCGATTCCCGCTCATTGCAAATTATGTATATTCTCATTGGTCTAGGTGTTTCTATGTGTAATATGCTTTATTTACAAAATAGTATCTAAGTATTTATGTATGTATTGTGTTATGTATTCTAGAACCCACATGGGTTACTTAGATACTTTGACTTGATGACAAATTCTGCTTAGTTAGGGTCTTCTATTAAAAATTGATTTTGGTTTGCTACATGATTTCTTGGTTTATGCTTAAATACAAATCCAAAAGCATTTTGCAAGATGCGATTTCATCGAAATCAGTTTAGTTAATCAAATTACAGTTTCATGTAATTTGATTAACTAATCTACTAATATTTATCTTGAATAAATGCCAAAAAGTTCGCTAATCTAAAAAACCAAAAAAAGAACGGATCAACCAATGACGCAAGATCTTTGAGCCTGCCATTAGTTTTCTATATCTACTAGCTGATCCGGCAAACTTCATTTCGCCTTAGAATTAAGTTATGTTGATTACCTTACTAGCTGAATTTCTCATATTTGCACAGTATCCCGAGGGGGCCATCTCAAAGCCGTAGATATATCGAGCCTTACATAACTACCCCCACTGGCCCGTGGTGGAGTAAGCGTGGGGATTTCTGCAAAAGAAACCCCACAATATGGCATAGTATAGGCGGCGACAAATCTAAAAAATCAAAGATCATGAAAATCGATCCACCCGTTCTCGAGTTATAAGCGGTCGTCACTAACACGATTCTGTTTTATATATACAGATGATTAGTTGATCGGCGTGCCTCCACTGCGCCGTCGTGTCCCGCTCTTACCACCAAAAAGACCTACAAAGTCGTAACTGCCTATCTAGAGAACATTGGCACAATATTTACCCCTATCTATATCATAGTTATGTGCAGAAGAGAAACCGATAGTGAATATTTCATTTGAAGTCACTATTTCATGACAGTAGCACCTTAAAACTTTAGTGGTTAGGGACTATTTAATTTTCCCTCGGAGGCCGGAGAGGATTGGCCCATATTGAAATAAGAGGACGTTTTGCTAAAAGAAATCCGGGATCGAATGTTTCGCGTGTAAATTTAGTACACGTAAAATAAAAGCGGTCGGTCGCTCGCAATGTGACTGACATAAATGCAAATTGTGCTACTGAGATTTTCTACGAACCAGAAGCATTACGTTTTATTGAGATTACTTTGGATGCTTCCGAATTTAAAGTATTATTACTCGATTCAGAGCAACTTACTTTTTTACAACTATGATTTAGGACATAAAACTGTAAGGTTATTGTAGATTTTATAATCCGAATTGATGTTTAAATTAATAAAGTAACTCTCAATGCTTGTCTGCGTATTTCATTTTCTATAACTTATTTTGGCATCCGCACTTTAATAAATAGCTAACGTCCCAGTGGTTTATAAAGCAATTATTTAACATCTTTGTGTTCACTAGAAGTGAGCTATGAACTTGCACCACACTAGCGTATAAGGACTGACGGCGTTCGTCAAATTTTAAGTATTGCTTGTCGTACCATATTAACTACATTTATTGAAATACTACCTAATGTATATGCTACGCTGTGCCAAGCTACGCTATGCTATTCTACGCTACACTATGCTACGCTAATCTACGGTATGCTACGTTATGCTACGTTATGCTACGCTGAGCTACGTTGAGCTACACAAACCTATGTTAAGCTATGCAAAGTTACGCTACGTTACGCTAGTCAGCGTCTAGTGCATGTTAAACAATAATCAATAAATAAGGTATTCAAATATTATGTTGAAGTCAATTAGTCACTTTACTTCAATGTAGAGACATACAAACTATTATCTAATCTGTGCTATATCTACTCGTACTTCGTTCAATCAAAAGAGAATAATAACCAAGTGAACGGTATTCCGTCAAACAAATAACCAATACTCCTTTTATTTATGTCTCTATGACAAAAGTCCCGAAAAGAAACAAACATGACTAAAATTTATATTGATACCAGTGAGTCTATTGGTAGCTGTGTTGTGAGAAAGGGTTGACAACAGCAATAAACGGCTTCAGTAAAACAAAACTCAAAGGACATTTCGGACATCGTACATAGAGGAGGGGGACGGGAAAGTTTATTTAGAACGTCCCTATTTCAACATGTCGTCGCAAGTGTCGTTAGAGAATTGAATCGGAGTATATATATCTATCTATATATAAAAACGATTCCCTGTATACCTTGGTCACGCCATAAAACTATTAATTTTTTTAAAGATTTTAATACTTTGTAGAAGGGTCTACGGGAAGTAAAATTAAGAAAATTGCGCAGAAAAAGTGTTTCACTTGAGCAGCACCACGGGTAACAGCTAGTCATATATAAAAATCAGTGTTTGTTTCATTTTCGTATTTTCGATGCCACAAATCTGTGTTATCTTATGATTAGCTTTAGAAGTGTTAACAGATACCGTTATAACGTATGTTGTAAAAATTATCAATTAATCCGACAGCACAAAGAGATTGATAATTAGCGTTGAACGTATAAAAGGAAAATTAGCTTGACTCCCATTTCTAATTAAATCGAAGAAGACGAAAAAAGGTGGCTTAAGTAGCTACAATGTCTTTGGTACATATAGACAAGGGGCGATTTAAACGAGAAAATCGGGCGTTAGGGTGGCAATGAGAAATGAATGCGACAATTAGAATAGAATTTATAGCAGCACGTAGGAAAAGAACGATCTTCGAACATGTCCAATTCTCCGCAGTAGACTCGAGATACAACGAAAATACGAATGAAATTCCATTCATGACAAGGAAGAGATTTAGAGTAGAGCTACAGAGGATTCTTGATTGTTAATACTGGCAATAAATAAATATTCTAGGACATTCTACACAGCGTTATCTTGACCCAAAGAAAGCATAGCTTAACTAGCTTGTGTTATGGGTTCATTTTTTTGTATACTTAGAAAAACATCCAGACCAATACAAATATAATTGCTTACAAATATTTGGACTGAGCTGGAATCGAACCTGGACCTCTTACTTAGCAGTCGAACGTTCTACCGCTAAGCCACAGAGGTCATTGTTGGCTACAAAGGATGATTCATTCATTGGAATGATTTGTATGTCATTTTAATCAATTGCTGTTTGCATCCGTTTGTTATTATTCGATCGACTGGATAATACGGTTAAGGTTCAAGACTATTGCAGTTTCCCGTCCCGGTTTCTCACTAGAAATGAAGCGAACGAAAGTATATTTAAAAAAAAAAAAATTAAATAATCAAATAACCCGACTGCCCTAAAAAGACCGAAACCAGTTTGATTGCAGGCGGGACCTATTAATTTTCTTTCGGTTTATGATTTGCATCTGGGTCCCGCCTGCTATCAAACTTGTTTCGGTCTTTTTAGGGCAGCCGGGTTATTTGATTTTTTAATTAATAATTTTATTGTATACTTTTTAGTTATGATATATACATTTTTGAAATTCCCTTTTAAAGTTCTTCTTTTTGATACCCTACTCGATAAGTTCGAGTGAAAGTTTTTTTTTGAATAACATACATTTTAGCGCCAAAAATCCACCATTTCGTTTTTTTATTATTTTGATATACCCAGTGTCACTCTCCCAGTAAATACGAATCTAACGACACCTCTCAAGCTAAAATCCATCGAGCCGTTCAGGCTGCAGAGCATGCCAAACAATTATACATACATACATACTCTCGAAAAACATAACCCTCCTTCTGGCTCACTCGGGTAAAAAGGAAATTATGGAAGACCTATTTACCTAGAGTATAAATCGTAAAACAGATTATGGAAGTCGCTTGAGCGATGTGAAAAAGATTCCAACTAAAATTGGCACGAAGAATGGTATTAACTTTAAACTATCTATACATTTCAGCATGGACCATGCTTGGCAAACCGTATCCCCGTTGAAATAAAACTATTTTTAACGGATTCAATGTAAAATATAAAATAACATCAAATAAACCGCGATAGAATCCGTTAAAAATAGTTTTATTTCAATGTGTAACATTCGCGTAAACTTCCGACAATATCAAGTATCCCCGTTTGTATCGCATCCAAATACACTGTAGATCCCACTTCCAACTTTTCACTTCCATATAAGAAGTCTTAAGGCACACTTTAGGGAATCAAGGGTTTAAATATTAAGAGTTACCAACCAACGAAGTGCTTAACATTTATAAAAACGTATAAAAAGGTAAACATCATCAGTGAATGAGTAAATTAACTCGTTGGCTGAGAGGGTTTTACGCGTGGTTTATTAGAACTCTCGGACCAAGGCTGAGCCATACTACAGCCTTGCGTTACGCGCGTAGAATGTTGGTTAATGTGGCTAGAATAATTACTGTATATAATTATGGAAAACTCAAGATTTTGGAACAGTCGAACAGATAACCTTAGTCAAATCAAAGCTTAGCCAAAGTCAAAAGGTTAAAATTACAGATACGGATCTTTCTTCTTCCTCGGATATACGCTGATACGGATATCCGGCACATCACTACTTAATACACTTCTGCCTACCGTTTCATGGATTTACTAGCAGGTCTATTGACATCAATCGGGCACTGTTTCATAATTTTATAAATTTCCTAGTAGAAAACCCAATTTTTTTTTTTAAAGAATATTAGTAACCGAAATTACTAATATTCCCCCTAACCCCTCCAGCTAAGCTAAATTGCTTGTGTTAGGAGTGGGTTCACGTCGGTAGTGTAATGGCCAGGATTCGAACCCGGGACCTCTTGATCGTAGGGTCGACTCCTTAACCCCTAAGCTACCGACGCTCCTATTCACACATCCGGGAATCGAAACCAATACCACTTTTCAGTTACTAAGATTATGAGATAGTTTCTTTCTCTCAGCAGAAACTCGTGTTGATAATAATTCATAAATAAGCCTTAAGGCGGGACGCTTTTGCAAGTCATATACCGAAAGAAAATTAATGGGTCCCGCTTGCTATCGAACTTGGTTCGGACTTTTTAGGGCAGTCCGGTTTTGATTTTTAAATAATAATTTTATCGTATGCTTTTTAGTTATGTTTTAGTATTTAGTACACTGGTATGTACTAAATTGCAGATTTGAAGAGAATTGAGAAGTAAATGCCGGAAAGTGGACACCAGACTACGAGGTAAAAACCTCGGATGCGAACGGGACTAACGCAAGGAGGATGATGGGGTCATTAGGTAGCAATGAAAAACGAATAAATTCCATTCAAATCATTTTTACTGAAATTGAGATTTTCCTCACAGAAAATCTCAGTAACATCTCCCTTCACTCTGGTCCTCATACTCAGCATTTGCATTCGGTACCATCCCACCACGGAAGCGAAACATTAAATAGGTGAGATCTGCACGCAGCATTACCCGGAGGAGAAAACTCCTTATAATGGGTTCCTGTATAAAACAAAGACGCTTGCATATAAGAGCCAAGTTTGCAACTTGAGACTCATAAAACTTTATATTATAGGACGCATTAAGTTTGTGTGGCTTCCACACAAACTTAATGCGTCCTTGTTCTTTATTGGCGCACTTAGTGACTAGTGGTGAGGTGGGCAACGTTTACGTGGTTCGCAACTCGTTCGCTAGTGACTTAATTAAGCGAGTATGCGACTACCATTAGCTTTTGGTTACGATAGAGTGCTTTCATATTCATTGTTAATTGCCAATGGTGTGTATATGGAACAGTTTATTTTCATTGGCCGTTTCGTCCCACCTTCCGTTTGCTGATCCGTGGTCTCCACACTAGGACTCGTTTGCTCTATCGGCCATCAGCCCTTAGGTAGATGTATTTTAGTATACCTACATATTTATGGGAATGGCAGGTATGTTAATTTATATTTAAAGTGACATTCTATTAGCAGAATCATTTCGAACGACACTAAAATCTTTACATAACATAACTTCACGCCTGTATCCCCGAAGGGGTAGGCAGAGGTGTCTTACACACCCACGATTCGCCAGTCATGTTAAGGTCCCAATGTAATAGGGGGCGAGCCTATTGCCATCTACCAGGCACATTATTAAGCGAGCGATAATTAACATTTATTAATGCCCAAATAACTACGAAAAGTCAGAGGTGTGCACCCGGGGCGACTGGGGATCGAACTCGAGTCCTCGTCTCAGCAGTCCGTTACGTACGCCACTGGGCTATCGCCGCTTTTTTCTTCATTCATCTTTAAAACACTCAAATTATAATTTTATATTATATTATAATTAAAATGTGCAATGCACGTTTACGAATACGAGATTATATAAATACTTTTTGATATAAGGATTGAACCGACTTCAAAAAGGCGTAAAAAGTGAAATTAATAATTTTAGTAATTTATTCAAATGATAAAAATGCGCGTACGACTATTCTGTTGAAGTCGGAGCCAAGCCAAACAGGTATTAGATGGGCATGTAAGGTCTTCGCGCGCAAGCAATCAAATGTGTAAGCGTGTGTTGGGTCTCGTGTGGTTTTCATGTTGTTGGACAGACACGTCTGGATTGTCAGGCGATTAACAATAGCTTTTTGGCATGACACCGACTTCAACAGAAAAGTCGAACACGCCTTTTTATCTTTTGAATTAAATTACTAATTCAATTATTTTTTACCTTTTATGGCTTTTTGTAGACGGTTTATTTTTTCATCAAAAAGTACTTATTTTAAACTTTTTAGCGAGTACGCGTGAACCTACTAAACTCGTTGCTCGTATGAGACAGCGACATTTAAATGAGACAAACGAAGGAAGGGAGAAACGTCACTCTCAAAGAAAAAAATATGCAACCTAAGCTATTTCTAAAAAGAGTATTAATCATGCATTATTAGACCTACGCATTTACGAGCTGGTAATAACAAACTTTTAATTACTGAAAACTAGAAGCCCATACGATGACAGATCGTTGAAAATTACAGAACCAAGCAGTAAGCAGTGCTTGGTTCTGTAATAAGGTACCTGTGGGATCAAAGATATTCCTTCAATAACTTAAACGAGACATTCGTAATGTTTATCGTTAGGAGTTTAATTGTCGGCCTTCGAAGTCCAAGTTTAGTCTAATACAGCATGTCTACAACCATAGTAAGGTACTTCTACCTAATAGGATCGGCATAATACCTTCAACAACTTCAATGAGACACCCATGCTGTACATCATTAAGAAGCTATGTTGTCTGCCTTCTTAGTCCATGTCTAGACAATTTTAGCACGTCCGTGACCTTCTAGTACGTGTCATATGGGGTCATAAATTTAAAAATACCTCGATTATTTTACATTTTCTATTTGATTTTGAGTAGTTCGATCTCTGGAGTCTCAGGTCTAAAACCAATAAAATTGATATGAGACTATCTCGAAGCTGAATCAAAACGAATATAAAATAAATTTTAAAATCGGTGCATTTGGCACTTCAGACCTTTAAAACCGGACGGATATACCTAGAACTGAATATATTGCATACGTCTGCGAGCCCATTTAGCACGTACAGGCGTGATGTTATGTTATGAAATTGCATAAACAATTCCTAAATATGCGATAGCAGCAATCACGGCTGAATTGCTGGCATTCATTAAAGGGTACCATAATCGGCCTCCGACTTCACAAAATTTAAATGGGTTCATTTATTTGACAGATATTATACAACAACAACAGATATTATATATGACAGAGTCGAAGTCGGTTAAAAAATACATATGCATATCGTATTCGTTATGCAAAGGCAATGACTAACGGCGTTGTTGTAAATCAAGTTCAATTTACCATTTTCATATAAAGTGTTAAAAGGCAATGCCGTTGGTGGAGGCTGGTGTGGTGCGCCCCGTGAGATCTGTCATTGAGCGGGGATTTATAGCGCATCGTTCGTTTGGATTTGCTTTTGCTTCACGTAATGGATTACTTTAGAATTCAACGAACCCGTTCGAATATCTTTTTTGTACATTCCCATATGTCTACTTCATTGTGAAACACTGGTTTTATTGTTTACTTGACATACGAGATCGCAGGTTTATGGAAGAATAAACAACCAGAGCTCCCTCTATTGCAGCGATTTTTCATCAACGGTTCCGCGATCCATTGTTTATAAGTCTTTATTTGAACGTTCCTGAAAATAAATATACAAAAATATCATCATCATCATCATCATATCAGCCGTAGGAAGTCCACTGATGAACATATGCCTCCCCCATTAACTATCGTCAGTTTGGGGGGATTTGGACCATAACCCGCCGCGCTGGTCCAGTGCGTGTTGGCATACGAAAATATGCAAAACCATAACTTCGATTGCCCATGAATATTGCAAATTTATTGAACATACACATCAGATTACTTTGACGAGTGCAATTTTCAATCAGTTAATTTGTACCACTTACCATAGATGCGTTAGTGAACGAAGTAGTCTTGTACAGGAAAAAGGAATGTTTATTCAGTGCTCGTAATTAAATTCTGTTGGCAGTGCGGTTGGGCACTAATTGAAGTGGAGGGACGCAGAGGAACTCTTTCCATTCGGGTTGCCAGACCAGTCGAGACGTCGCGGCTTCGTGTCGCCGCAACGCTGGTCGCTATATTCAGTGGTGGTGTGGCAATGCTCTTGATGTTTATAAGGCATCATTATGTATTACTAGAATCGGTTTCTCCAATTAAAGTCAAAGTCACGGTAACCTATGTCTAGAAATTGAACAATTTAGAATTCAAATACTGTCATAAAGTTGACTCATATTTAGCCATTTGTGTCCACAAAAGCGTTGGTGCAATCACGAAATATATTCAGATATGCAAAGAATATTTCAGTGTTTCGCTGATCTCTTTAAAAGAAAGATACTCGATATTCAAGTATATATTCTTAGTAAAATATGAATATACAAAGAGGAGTATACTTAATAATAATATTTCGTTGTTTAACAGGAAAAAAAACCCTCATGGGGAAGTATCATTTTCATTGAGTGCTCACAAACTGCAGCTGAATTTGAATATAACTTTCTAGAGGCAGAACTGCGGGGAATAAACACAACTCAGATAACAGGGGGCTATCATGAAATATCCATTCGAAACTTCCTATCATCCGTTTACGGATTCACAATATCCACTCTAGGACTCGTTTTCGGCCTAAAGCCCTCCGGCAGATGTGGCCAGCCCATAGACACTTCAGTTTATTGGTATTGGTAGCTTCAGTTTTCCAAAAGCTACGCTAGGTTTCTCCCTTAATCCAGTTTTGTACGATACCCTCAGTGTGCGGGTACGACTCGCACTTGACCGGTTTTTCTTATTGCTCGACTACTGGCCGTACGTGACGTTAGCCTATTACTTTCTCCAATGTGTTTGCATTTGATAGATCAGTTCATCTATCAAAACAATTTTCCAATCACATATAGCTCCAGAGAATAGCACGCTCTAACAAACTGTTCAGATTTATTATTAGTATAGATTACGAATGTCCCCTAGTTTTGTAAGTTTCGAGGACCCACTTTACACGCAGCGAGAAATTTAATTATAGGCTTTCAGCGCTACTTTTGTCAGCGGTTTTGGCAAAAGCTAGCAGCTGTAGGTACTGTTGTTAAGATATTTTCGGATCTGCGCTAATGGTCATACTCGATACAGTGCAGATGCTCCTGAAATTCGAAATGTGTGCAAATTTACAGAAAGACGACGAATTTGCATTTATGAATTAAGACTCCTAGAGCAGGTACAACAGATTTATGACAAGGCAATTTTTTCAATACTTGCGATTGGTCTACGACAAGTTTCTCAATAACCTACGATGATTTTTCAAACAGTTTCATATTTGTGAAGACATTATCTACAACTTGGTCTATTATCGTTGTTGTAGACCAATGGCAAGTATTGAAAAAGTTTTAAAAAAATAGGCGGAAAGGGACAATCACACCTGGCTGCAAGATATGTTTTGTAGTTATTTGGAGCCTCAGGAATAGAAATCCGGTCCCAGTTGCCGTTCCTCGGATTTTGCAAACTCAAAGACCTGTAGCGCCTGCTCTATACCTATCTGTAATGGGAACGTTTTCATATGTATTATTCTCATTGTTTGCAACTACTCTTTATTTTATCCGGCTGTTCTTGACAGCTTTTCATGTCATGTTATGTGCTGTTTTTGAGGTGAAAATGTTTAGTCATGATATTATTGTAAGGATATAACAATGCGGTGGTTGTATTAGATGCTTTGTGTTGTTAAAGGTTTCTATCTTGTATGGTCTATAAAAACCGCGATTTCTATATATTTTATGAATATATATTTATTATTGCCCTAATTAAAAGATATTATAGCTTTACATCATCAGACGATGATCTTTATATCTACCAATCTCTTCCATGTATACTACTAGACTGGATGTACGGAATAAAAAAATTGCTATCGATTTAAGCCCATACTTGAAAAGCAACAAAGTGCCACTTTTTGTTGCAGTCATACAGATGATTATTGACTACAAAAAGGCACGATATGTCTATATAAATAGGTGTCCAAATTCATTAAGTCATTTATCTAGTTTCTACGACCCATTTCAAATTCAAATTTCATTCCCACCTTACCCAGGAATCGTGACACAATTTTCGTTCTAAACAGATTGACCTATACATAAAAGTCATTGTAATCTATTTATAATATACTACAATAATGTTGTTTGTTTATTTAAATTCTATTCCACTATGAAAATAAGAACATGACTCAGCAATCGGACAATGTAATCCTTTAAAATGTCTAAAGGGCTTTCCTCTCTGGGTTCTCAGTAAAGAGATAAGCCTCACCGAGCTCCTACATTTTTCCTATTTCGTTTGGAACTTCGTATACCACAAGTGGTGTATAAGAAAAAAAATATATGCAGGATGGAAAATGCGAAGCCATTATTTCGTCCTTTTTAAGAATATTGAAAAAATTTAAACTTATATCAAATCTGCAATTCATCTATAAAAAAAAACAAGAAAGTATAAATAAATATTTTTCTTTTATTACTTTAAATTTTATTTTTTAGTGTTTTGTTTTATATATTTATATATGGAAACATCAAAAGTGCAAATTGTCAACACATGAATTCTTTTTTAACTTTGTTATTTTATTTTGTATGTATATTTTACTTTTTTTTAACGATGCTACATATCAGACTAATGAATAAATCGTATCATAATAAAAGTATGGGAACTGCAAAAGTACAAATTGTGAATACATGCCGATTTTTTTTTTATCTCATTTGAAGTTTAAAGTTTTGCAATATCTTTAAAAATGATGAAATAATCGGCTGGACACAATTAATGTTTCCACCCTATATATCAAATCATTTTTATTTGCATAAAACAGGTAAGTATAAGGCCGGCAAAAGATACAATTATAATATGTATAGATGCGAGGTATTTTTTTTTTTACCTGCGGAAATCCCTTCGGATACCCCCCCGCCGGCCAGCGGGGGTGGTTATGTCGTGTCTCGACTAAAACCGCACGATGTCCTCCCCAAGTGTTCGTTGCCGGGCACCCTGCGAGGTGTACAAATATTTAGGGTTATAAAATTCATTCATTATCATACATGCAATATATTATGACCATGGAGTACATAACCATGGTTTTTTGTCATTAATTATGACAAATAGGATGACAACATTCATAACAATATACCGCAAATTTAATGTCAGAGAAATAATTAGAATAATCAATTATAATTTTAGTAATGTCAATAAGAGTAATGAAAATACTATTATATAACCAATTAAAAAAAAAACGACGGGTTGCATTCCGAGAGTGCCGGCAGAAGTGAAAACTTGAATTTTAACGTTGTGCATTTTTGATATTTTGGAATGGTTAGGGAATAATTTTCCAAGAATTGCTATAATTATCAGTATAAAAGTACTATCATTTATGTGATAACATACAATATTCATTTATTGCGCTATCGTACACAAACATGACAATTTATATTACATTAAAAATTGAACACTTCAGAACTATTACAATTATTTTACACAAAAAGTTTATCTCTCAGAAAAATCAACTTCCATCCATAGTTTCAACGACTTTTTCATCATCATTATTACCAGAACTATCATCGCCAATATATTTATAAAGTACTAATTCATTTTCTTTCGCTATTTCTTCGTCACTTTTAGTTCGTCATTAGACGAACGCGCCACCAAGGTTGTTAAGTACAATGTGAAATTAGCGCTTCTATATTTGTTGTCTTACGATCAGGTCACGTGTTTACTGACGCAAGTTTAATCTTTTTTACCCATTACAAAAAAGTGCACAACGCCGCTAAATAAGTTTTCACTTCAAAAATCAACTTCAATAACCAAAACGACACTGACAATTGTAAAAGAACTGAATTACAGATTGAATTCTGAAGAAAAAAAAACGAATGTAACGTTACATTGATGGCGAATCCTCATGGTGAGGGAGCACCTTAACACAAATATTTAATTTGCCATTGAATTCACTAAATGGCTTTAATTCTGTTACTCGTCTCTCTAAACTGAACTGTCTCTAAAACCATTTAATTTGAATTTTGCGTGTGCCTTGTGCCGTTGGATTAAATCTAGACTTTATTAAAACAGTAGTCTAGTTTAGAGAGTTTAGTAACAGCAGAATCGGCACTAATTTATACGGCTTTCAAGATATGCATTCCAAAATTCCAAACAAAAAACCATTTGACGTCATGTTCGATCATACACTCGATAATTTCACATTGTCTCTTAGATTTTGAGGAGTTTCCTGATGCATCTCCAGAGGTTTAGATCCAATACTAATAAAATTTAAATGGGACCCACTTGGAGTTAAACCGAACCCATTGCAAAAAAAATATTCAAAATCGGTTCATAAACGGCAATAATATTGATGAATATACTCGTACACATAAAAAACATAGTTACAGACGAACATAAAACATCTATGTTCGTCTAACCATGGCTACAAAAATCTATAATAAGTTAGCTAAAAGCATAAAGGAGTCATAACATAACATAACTTCACGCCTGTATCCCCGAAGGGGTAGGCAGAGGTGTATTACACACCCACGATTCGCCAGTTATGTTA
This sequence comes from Cybosia mesomella, assembly GCA_946251805.1. Lineage (NCBI taxonomy): Eukaryota > Metazoa > Arthropoda > Insecta > Lepidoptera > Erebidae > Cybosia > Cybosia mesomella. The sequence continues at coordinate 16,274,946 of OX276390.1, read as the reverse complement.
AGGTCCCAATGTAATAGGGGGCGAGCCTATTGCCATCTACCGGGCACATTATTAAGGAGTCAAGCGTGGCCATTTTTAAAGAAGCACTATACAAAACTACTAAACGATAAAGGCATAATGTTAAGGAGTTTCTTCAGGATAAATTTTAATCTATAATGAAATTAATTACGTTTTTACTATTTATTTTATTGTTTTGACATGACCATCTGACTATCTACAAATATTATTGATTATTATTTTTAATTCATCTGTATAGTTGACATTTATATTTAACCGACTTCAAAAAGGAAAGGTTGAAAATGACCAAATGTTTTACAACAGCCCTTTACGCTTTGATTTAGTTTAGGATTACTATAAAGATTCTATAAAGAATTTGTTACCAAGAATGCTTTTCTTGGTAACAAATTGTATATCTGATCGCCTCGGGAGCTGTGATCCTGACACGTGACGTGAAAAGTGCAACAAATTAAAAATCTTTATGTGGATAAACGAGCCTCAGCTTGCCTACTTTCGCGAGAACTCCGCTTTCCCGTAATCCCGAAAATCCAACTAAATGCGAGAGTTGAGTAATCCCGGGGACAGGTGCGGCTGACGCACCGCGCTCTCTATCTTTACGAGGATTTAAGCCCCATAGTTTGTTGGATTCTAATGTGTAAACAAGACTTTGTGGACTCAATCTTGTGGAATTTCCATTTATCTATTTTTTATTACGGTGTATGAGTGAGGACGTCAATCTCTTCTAATGTGAATAATATCGTACTACCTCATAACACAACTTTACTCATCAGCAAACTTGCTTCACGTAAGTCGTGCAGTGTGGCTGGTGACATGTTGCGCAGCGATATACGGTAGTGTTCAAAATGCAATTTTAGTTAGGCGTCCAACGACGTTGGTAATGCTGTTACAGCTCTAAGTTTTTACTAATATAATAACGTACGTCGTATTTACTATACTTTGCTAATTACCTAACGTTATAAGTTGCCGTTCCATCTAGGTCTTAACTAAAAATAATTTTATCCCCAGACTGCTACTGTTTATTTAAATTCTAATTAATCCTTTCATAGTTATTTTATTGCAAATAATCTTTGCGGGGAAATAACATAATTTCTGTTTCGCTGAATTGTTTATGGGTCATATTATATATTTCCTCAGAATGCGTATAAGGATCCGTTAGACGAGGCGGATGGAATTCTTGATACTTTAATTGAATTTAAAAAATATCTGACATTTAATAAAGTGATTTTGTTATTTTGAATGGCGTGTCATTTTGTGAGATTTTGAATTTGTCACAAGAAGTTTGTACTTATTATCGTCATTACGTAATCACGCGTTCTAAATTCTAATTGCATTATTTCAGTGGTACGTTTTAATCACATCTCTGTATTTAACCAGACAACTTTGGCCCCTTCTATAGCATCTCACTATACTGTAGTCCTACTTCTATTGGAGATCGAGTGAGTTGGTCTTTATTTCACATGACGAATGTAATGATTGCAGTTGACATCGTTAGTGGTTAAATTGGAATAATTAAGTCAGAAATCAAGCAGACTGTACCACTGAAATGGTAATTGGTTTAATAATGACTTTGTATGTCGCAAATGTTTACATGCTGCTATATATATAAGTAATCATGTATTTTGTTCACTATGAGCGAGTAATTTATGTAAAGAGATTGGGGAAGGCAGTTATATTTCTGTACTAAAATTATTCACTTGAGCGTGGGATTAAGGTTTCAATACCGTATCGGACTCGCAATGGACCGCAAGAAAATTCAGACGTAAGCCCACTTTTGGTTGGTTTTATTGCAACTAGTAGTCTAAGTTTTACTAATATTACCTGCAGTCTTTTAATTAAGATAACACTATAATCTATTTATAGGGAACAATAAGGATCAATTTAGAAGTAGGTACAGATTACTGAGAAAATATTCCGAAACATTAACTTGATACCGTTAGCAGCTTACAAAATTTGCTGAACACTAACAAGTTTACAACCAAATATTATATTGAAATGGACTAGCACATAGGCTACTTTCATCCTAGGAAATATTCCTGTAGGTCGCGGGAATCAGGATATCAGCCGGACGAAGCCGTGGGCTAAAGTTAGTACTTTATATAAGACAGTGAAGGTAATATAGTAAAGGGGTGTGTGTTGGGTAACCTCCTCGAGTGTCGCTCCGATTCCGATCCCGCTGCAGTCCGGGGGGAACGGAATCGGAGCGGCCGTGACACCCTGGGCGGCGGTCAATGGCTTCCCCTTCACCCCTTCATAGGGTTGGCATTTATCGTCGGCCAATACCCAACGTGGCGGGAACACATCGCTCTCCGTACTCCTCTGCTTTCAGAGGAGACAGGATGAGCGATGCTGTTAGTGGTGAGATGGCCCAGGGTCAGCCGGGGTGCGAGGGATATGCTCTATGGGTAACCTTACACCCCGGCGTCTGAAGACCCGAGACGGCGTGCGGTTTTGGTCGGTGCAAGCCCGACATAACCGCCCCTGCTGGCCGGCGGGGGGGTATCCGAAGGGATTTCCGCACGATAAAAAAAAAAAAAAAAAAAAGGTAATATAGTAAAAAAAAATTGACGAGTAAAGTAGTATGGAAACCCCCGGTATGACGGAAAAACTTTCACATAAAACTTTCTAATAATTACTAACTTCGAGGGAAGGAAACGTGTTATTTTGTATTGCGGAATTCGTGATAAGTACATTTCTTTTAAATAATAAAATATAAAAAGATACTGAAGCATTGCGACTTACTAGTTGTAGTTAGTGGTTTAATATGCATTCTGATGAAAGAATATTGGCCCGTAAAGAAATAAAAAGCAACGCCAATATTATGTAAATTGTTGTATTCTTATAGTAGGAATTCCCTTCATAGATGAACAACTGAAGAAAATCCAAAAGAAGGTTCCTAAGACTTTGTCATTGCTAACATTGTCTTCTCTTTTGGTGCTATTGATGATGGGTGAAATAGTACATGTTGCCAGTCAGATGATCAATGTTCATTCTAAAAAACAAGTTTCTAATGAAATAATTATATGCAACTTTTTGCTAGTTCTGTATATTACCTATCTTGTACAGCGAATAAGAAATCTCATGGTATTTCGTTATAACTAATAAATGAATTATACAGAGCGCCCCAGAAGTAGTATTCTATTTGAGGAAATATTCTGTATAGAGTGTCAGAGTACCTAGCGTGGTGTATGAAAGTGGTTGTTATAAAAGTAATATCCAGAGCCGACGCGCATTACTACTGGTGCTCCAAAGGCACGCACTTTGTGTTTATATCGCGTGTAGCCTTATTTGCTTATTAAGTAAATGATGCACGTGCGCTACTCAGCTTGTTTATTTAGAATCTTCTTGACACTTTCATCTTGTGTATGATTGATGGAACTCTGTGGTGTGAGGTAATTATTTTTCAGTGTGTATATATTTGCAAAAAAATATATATAACTATATATAAGTATGTTACTCGCATTGTAGACCCATATTACAAGCAATGCTTAGTTTGGGCCTATATAGCGGTATGTAATTAGTCATGTCATTTTTTTGATGTAAATATCGTAGATCTGTATATGATACAGGACAGAACTTGACGGAAATCTATACCTACATAATTATTTCTGTACCAATTTCTGTAGTTATTTGATGTGTCCACCAAGGGAGTAATTATCCTTGTCGCAGTGCCTCTTACTACAATTGATGAGTTTTATAAGGTTCCCAATTACTAATAATACGCCTTTCTTATTATCAAAATACAAAGACACACACTATTATAAAAAAAAAACAGTCTCAAAATAATAAAATTTGTTTTCTTTCCTAACAGAAGCTTAAGAAGAAGAATACCGTAATTATTCTGCTCTGACCAAATAGTTCGCTTCAGTAATTCGGATGAGGGTGAGGGAATAATGATGACTTATATAGAGTAGTTCATCTCTTCAGATTCTAACAACTGGGTACTCATTTTTCACGTTGCTGTGTACATCATATCGTCGAGATTAATTTTACGAAGAAACCGGGGCGAATATTTGGAGTATTTTTAGGTAGATTTCGATGAAATCGATCTACCTATTGGTTTCTTGACTACTGTCGAATTTAAAAAAAAAACTTCATAGGAGGTCTAGTTATGACCCCCTGTGTCCGAAATGACCACTGGTCAAAAAGTTTATATATATATATATATATATATATATATATATATATATATATATATATATATATATATATATATATATATATATATATATATATATATGTATGTATGGTTCCACTTTCCAAAATTTGCGGCACTCTTACGGTCGCATTTTTGCCCCGATCGCTTTCAAACTGCAGTCAAAAATTGCTTGGGTGTAAACTTAGTTTAAGTTCGTGAACGGGTGGAATCCGGCCTAAGGGGACGGTAGGGCCTCACTTTTTGTGAAATCAGTTTTTCCTCAAAATTTCACGTTCCATGAAAGATATTCGAACCGTTCTAATTTTATCCCATAGTATACATGAATACCAACAACTTTTAATTAAAAACCTATAAGATTAAAACTTTAACTAAAAGTGGAGGGGGGAAAAACCAAAATTTTTTGAGAAAAAAATCATAACTTCTAACCGGTGAACATTCTTGCCGTCGGAAACATTTTTAGTTGATAGGCCATTTTTAAGTCTAAAATAAATGTCTGAAAAGTTTTTCGCTAAAAGTTACCGTTTTCGAGAAAAAAAAATTAAACATGTTAAAAATGCGCTCGGCGTGGGTCATAGAAGAAGCATAGGTCATAGAGGGGCAAAAAAATATTTCTAACCGATAGGTAATTTTTTGCTCTAACATTCGAATTCTCTAACATTCCGAAACGTTTTTTGCTCAAATTTACCGTTTTCGAGAAAAAAAAAAAAATTAATTACTTCACGAAATATTGTTTAAAGTCCGTAGTTCTCTATATAAAATAATATTAATTGCTTCACGAAATCTACCTGTGCGTTCCCCCTGCGGGAACGGATTTTTTAGAATATTTTTAATTTAGAATGTTTTATTTTTATAAGAATTTAAGGTTATAAAATACGATATTCGTGACTGAAGTTTTCCATAGAAAGCGCGATGTAAAACCATATAACAGTGACAAAATGTATACACAGACTACTTAACCGGCAGTGCTTTGCCCAGGTAGACTGCTTGCCTTTGACACACTTTGATAAATATTTTGTGCAAGTGAAGATTTACAAACTATGGTTAGTATTATTTTATTCTTAAATACGTTAATATGTAAAAGTACCCGCCTTTTGATTTGGTACGTCACTCATCGTGAGGTAGAAAAGTTCATCTAAGGTCGGCTTGCATCGGTTTTGTAGAGCGTTTACCGTAATAGGACTGACAGTATTACCTTTATAGAGTAGTTAAAATCGTTTGTGTTTATAAACTATTAAGCTATAGCTTAGGTTTTAATTACTCTAAAAATATGCAGAACTGTAGACATGTACTGTGCGACATATAGAACGCTTCACAAAACCGGACCAAGCCGACCTTACCACTCTTTTTTAAAGTGTATTAGGTCCGTCAAGTTGACTACATCCTTTTTAATTTGACGCCATGGAAGTCCAAAGGTGGTCCTTAGTTTGACGGCTTCGAAAGAGGTTTTTTTTGCGCCCACTTAAATAAAACACCGGAGGTTATAGAAATAACGAAATACGTGTGACAAGGAAAGGAGGTACTGAACTGTTTGATTTGAGTAGAAATTGTTTACACCGTATGGGGGTGACACCTTGGCTTTGCACGCATTGTTCTAGACATATAGGAAGAGAGAGAGAGAGAGAGTGGTTTATAAAATAGTCTCTGATTGAATAAATCTTAAAGTCATTATGGATTATTTTTTAAATTTGAATTTGGTCTTCTACTTCTGGTCTTCTGCGTTTTTCTAGATTTTTTTCAACAAATATTTATTAGGACATTGCTTAAGTGGATTTCTTTGTAGCCCTTTTTTTATTTATTTAGTTTCTCAATAATTTTAAATGAAAATTAACTAACAGATACTTCTTTCCAAATTAAGTTTAAAGTTCTTTGTACTAAGATTCGCTCTCATAGTATCCTCATTATTTTTCGTATCAAGTCTAGCTCGAGTCATCTCAGAGAAAATCATCTTGTGACTACATTTCTTAAATAGTTTTTTTTAAATAAATTGCTTTGTAAGTATAATATTAAAAGCTACTGTAAATTACTGTTTATCTAGAAAATTGTATACAAACGTCAAAATAAAGTTGCTAGTGACTCTTAGTCACTCATTGCTTGGTATTTTCTAATGTTTTTGTTCTGATGTGATCAAAACAGACACAAATAACACTTTTTTAAACCTTTTTATTATATTTAGATTAGTTTAATTTACTTAGTTTAATTTTAAAATAATTGTATTTTTACTGTCGAAATAAATATATTATATACTTTAGGAGTGTAGTCTTTGGCAAAATGAACGTACTTTGATATGGAATAGTTACAAATGAAGCGGAATGAAATATGTAAATATGCGAATCTCGTATCAACTGGGGTAAATTTTCGTGTGTTTAGGCGTTTCTGCCATACATATTATTGGAATCAATAAAAAGCTCACAAAATACATACTCTTTTATGGGTAGTTTGCTTTTTGTCTCTATTGTTCTGATTCATGTCAATGAGGGTTACAAGGCAACTTTCCCTGGAACTTCCCGAGTGAAATTACTTGGTGTTTTTGTAGGTCACTTATGTTGATCTTGGTGTACAGGAGTTTCAGTAGTGGGAATGAGGGTTGGATAATTCCTGTGGAAAATATCATTTATCAAGAATTTTGAAACCTTCTTCTGCAAAAGGCATATTATAGCATAATAGATTTTTTGACAGATAGCATAAATTATAAAATATTGACCTTATCTATAGACATTTCTTATTGAGTATATTGACATCATTTAATTGCATTACTTTGATTTAGTTGTCATTTAAAAAAAAAAATTGAATTGAAAAAAAGTAAAATAACTTTATCTATGCAGGAATTTAATTGGACTTAGACACAGTATGTGACTAGTGTCACTCAAATATTTGTACGCCACTATATGAGGCAAAACATGATGGACTTATATTTCACATCATTTAATAACTGCATGCTATTGTATGTACACACATGTCTTAGACAAATAAAAGATTATTATTATATAAAAAAAATGTGAACTCATCGAGGATCAACTATATCGAGGTTTGGATATGCCTTTCGTGCATTTTACTAACATGCTTGTATATTCATGTGTAACTTACAATTTTCTTCACTGTTTTCTTTATCAAATCAAGATTTTAACAAATCTTTATCACAAATACACTAATCGCCTAGTTAAATAACAATTAGGACGATTGGTGTTGATACCATACCGGGCAAGTGCCGTGGCCGCTTGGCAATCAGTCACCGCCAATGTCTGGGCTTCCAAAGTTAACATAACATCCAACCATAAGGCCGCATGCTGCGTTCAGCGGGACCGGATGCGGTCGATAATCGCGGGTACACTCGTAACGCAATGCTGCTCGATACTAAAACAGGCCCTGAAAATTTAAATTGCGAGATAAATTTAACATATAATTCTGAAGAATTGGTATTTTAATTACATTTTTACATAAATCTGTAGAGCCAACATTAAAAATTAATTCCTTCAGCACGCTAATATAAATCTTTCACATAAGAGTGTTCGTGATTCGTAAAATATTTTAAGAGAAATTGAATAAAATGTATTTTTCATGCTTATTTACTTGTATGTATCTTATAAACTCTAATTTAGTTTTTTAACGAAGATTTGGGTTATATAAACTAAACATTCTTGACGAAATCATTACAGTAATTATGAGGCGTGTGACTAATTTACTGAAATAACTTCACGACACGAGTTTTGACTCACTGTAATGAACGGCTTATTTAACTTTCATCTCACGGAAATTGTGCTACTGATTTAACTTATATTAGTGGGCTAAACTAGTATAATAATTTCAAACCGATTAAACCTTTTCGTAATTAAAGAACGCAAACACACAGAACTAGAACTAGTTTGACTCAATATCAAAAATACTACGGTCCTCAGTGGTTGCCGGGGGGTGACAAAGCTGCAAGGCGACTAGAGGAACTCTAATAAAACTACTCAATTCCATTGAGCTACGACTCATTTGACTTACCAGATTTTTTTGCATGTACGAGTTGATGCACTTGATCACTAAGTAAGCATGCAAATACGCAATTTAATATTAGAAACGTTTATAATTAACTGAATCTACTTCATACGTTAAGTTTCGTTCATCAGAATAACGATCAGCTTATTTTCAGTGTTTTTGCTAGTTCCAGCATTAGACACTTACTGTGATAATATAACATGTTCAAACATTATAGACTATGTTTGTGCAAGTACAGAGGCAGAAGATGGGGCTGAAACCGTCGTGAAATATCAAAATATTTGCTTTTTGAAAAGACAACAGTGCTTACAAAACTATGTAGGTGAGTTTTGTATTATAATAAAGAAAATAACAAATTTCTTGAACTTATATCATAATTATTTTAATTTAGGTTCTACAATTTTTATCTAAGACTTTATCCGAGAATATTATTTTATTGAAGATTGTCTATTTTCTTTTTTATATATACCTACTTATATAATAAAGATCATTTTGTTATTTATCGGGGCCCCTTGAAGTTAGATGCTTCCTTGGATATAAACATGCAAATATTTTATTCATTCACCATATCGAAGTTAGTAACAATTAATTAAACGGCATTGGCACTCAAGGAAATAGAGCAGAATGTGTTTAAGGAAACATTTATACTCTCAAAAATTTTTTTTTTTGTTACAGTAATAAAGCAAATACCCTTTCAGTATTGCGAAAGAGAGGAGAGTTTCGTGACACAAAAGCCCACAGTAAATGATACGAACGCCAGACGGGTAATAGACTATAGTATAGTTGGAGCCCATCAAACTTGTAATCACACATGTCCTACCTATTGTACAGATACCTACGACCCTGCATGTGCTCAAATATGGAAACGAAATGGGCAGGGATCTACATACAGAACTATGATTAACCATTGCCATATTGATTTGTTTTCTTGCACTGCTGGACTAAGTAAATATAAATTTTCTTTCATTGATTAACTAAGGAACTTATAGTCATAACGTTTGTCTCTAGTACCAAGTTTCTTTCTGTGCAGATGTTACTGTAAAACCTTTAAGTAATTGCTTCGATAATAATAATGCATTAAGAATTATGTTTATGAAGCAAGTAGCAGCTTTGAAGTCCTTGCACTTGTTAGATGATGGTCGCTTTACTGAAGATAGCCGTAAATCTGGTAGCGGCAATAAACAGCTGTGGGATATCGTTCAACGCATTCATATCAAACATTCAGATAGTAAGGGGTTAGACGGAAGCTAGTTACTTTTAATGATAATTCTTGTATAATGTTATATTTAAAGACCACATAGGTCAGACTAGTCTAATCATCAATCTGAAAAATGGAAATAAATTACAGTTGTCATTTGTACCATCGATGCTTAATAAATGATATACTTTTATTTGTATTATTTGTATTCCTATTTATAATGTTATGATACATTCTGAAGCAATTATAGTAAGTATCTATCAGATAAGTATTTGTTAAGAAAATTGCTTCTGTCATTACTTAAACACTAATACCTAAGTCTAACGAGTGCTACAATACTTTATAATCTGCACCGTCGCGGGCTGTTGATGCTTTTCTCCCAATTTAAACGGCCAATTCCAAGATTTGATTAAATTTTTGTACCAGAATAACATTTAAATGATATACTTTTATTTGTATTATTTGTATTCCTATTTATAATGTTATGATACATTCTGAAGCAATTATAGTAAGTATCTATCAGATAAGTATTTGTTAAGAAAATTGCTTCTGTCATTACTTAAACACTAATACCTAAGTCTAACGAGTGCTACAATACTTTATAATCTGCACCGTCGCGGGCTGTTGATGCTTTTCTCCCAATTTAAACGGCCAATTCCAAGATTTGATTAAATTTTTGTACCAGAATAACATTTAAAAAATGAACAGCTTTAAAAACGGCCAGTACGGTGCAGAAAAGATTAAAATTGTCCGGTGGAAGGAAATCTCTTCGAACTTTTTCACTTCTGTTTAATGTTTTTATTTTAAAAGTTTTATGCTTTATGGAATTTATTGTTTTAGTTTTAAAAGACCTGCTAGTAGGTTTTGGGGAAGTTTCGGCGGCTATATTGGAGTTTTGTGTGTTAGGTAGATGTATGGGGGCTCAATCAAGATCTTCGGAGGTAACCCAACCTCACCTGAATTCGCAGATGTTAATAATTTGCCTAAAAATACATGTTGAATCATTTATTTTTCTGGCACTGTATATAAATATGCTTCTTTTTTCTCCAGCAGAAGCAGGCCGGGACGGTGGGGCGACTAGCGCCCCTCCCCCAAACCGGGGCAAGACGGGGACACCGTGGTTCCCAAACCCGAGGGGGCCATCTCGAAACCGGAGATGGCCCAGGGTCTGTCGGGGTGCGAGGGATATGCTCTATGGGCAACCTTACACCCCGGCGTCTGTAGACCCGAGACGGCGTGCGGTTTTAGTCGGTTCAAGCCCGACATAACCACCCCCGCTGGCACGCGGGGGGTATCCGAAGGATTTCCGCACGATAAAAAAAAAAAAAAAAAAAAAGGTAGATTTCGATGAAATCGATCTACCTTTTTTTTTTTTTTTTTTTTTTTTTATCGTGCGGAAATCCCTTCGGATACCACCCCGCCGGCCAGCGGGGGCAGTTTCGATCTACCTATTGGTTTCTTGACTACTGTCGAATTTAAAAAAAAATTCTTCATAGGAGGTCTAGTTATGACCCCCTGAGTCCGAAATGACCACTGTTCAAAAAGTTTATATATATATATATGTATGTATATATGTATGTATGGTTCCACTTCCCAAAATTTGCGGCACTCTCACGGTCGCATTTTTGCCCCGATCGCTTTCAAACTGCGGTCAAAAATTGCTTGGGTGTAAACTTAGTTTAAGTTCGTGAACGGGTGGAATCCGGCCTAAGGGGACGGTAGGGCCTCACTTTTTGTGAAATCAGTTTTTCCTCAAAATTTCACGTTCCATGAAAGATATTCGAACCGTTCTAATTTTATCCCATAGTATACATGAATACCAACAACTTTTAATTATAAACCTATAAGATTAAAACTTTAACTAAAAGTGGAGGGGGGAAAAACCAAAATGTTTCGGGAAAAAAATCATAACTTCTAACCGGTGCACATTCTTGGTGTCGGAAACATTTTTAATCGATAGGCCATTTTTAAGTCTAAAATAAATGTCTGAAAAGTTTTTCGCTAAAAGTTACCGTTTTCGAGAAAAAAAAATTAAACATGTTAAAAATGCGCTCGGCGTGGGTCATAGAAGAAGCATAGGTCATAGAGGGGCAAAAAAATATTTCTAACCGATAGGTTATTTTTTGCTCTAAAATAAATGTCCGCCGTATACCGTATTACTTCACGAAATATTGTTTAAAGTCCGTAGTTCTCTATATAAAATAATATTAATTGCTTCACGAAATCTACCTGTGCGTTCCCCCTGCGGGAACGGATTTTTTTGATATGTGATTATTACTTTGGTCATTAGTGTTTATTTTCTATTGACATTATTGTGTCGTATGTTGTTACCAAATTAATGATTTTTATTACCGTTTCTTCTTCTATAATTCATAATGAGTATAGGTTACATGTGGAATAGATATGGGGTTGCTACCTATATAGGTTTAAGTATTTGGGTATAACTGAGACGATAACTGGAGTTAGTTTAAACTGTCAATATATGATCAATTATATCTGCAGTATAACAATTAAGGCAACGATACTTTTAAAGGTGGAAGCTCATTTCGTTGTGTGTTGTTTGATATGCGGCTAGACTGTGGTCGCTCAAATATTTGTTATTCGCCATTCGTGCCATTATGTTATGCCTCCGAATAAAGTAAATAAAGATAAATGTGCCCTCACTTCATTGTATGCGGCTGAACAAGACGAATAACAAATGACAAATTAACGAAGCGTGGTTCCGCTTTAAGACATCCCACTATTGTGCAGAAGCATGTATTTGAAATTTGTTTACGGAATATGTTTATTGAAGAGAAATCTGCAAATGAGTCGATATACAAGCTAGACACGTTTGTGCCATCGAAACAGTGCCTGATTAATGATAGCAATTTATTATCACATCGCTCACTGACTCAATAGCACATTGCTCCTTTGTTTTTTTAAAAGGAGATATCTATATATCATCATCTTATATAGACACGCATGTGAACGATGAAATAGAGGTGTATTAACATCCACATTTCGCCAACGATGTTTTTTGAATGAATTCACGTAATAGAGATGAACCTATTACCGAGAAGTTTTTGATGTATGTTTACAGTCATAGTGGAGAGTACAGTCCTATCTCTGGGGGTGGCTTTAGTTAGGTATATCAATCGTCCTGATAAGCAAGAAATAGGTAAACTTAGATTGACTTTCCTAAATGATCTCAAAAATAATCCGTGTGGTTCGAAGTACTTAGCTAAGGTAATCAATCTTATTTGTTTAGATTTAAGAATACTTTCATAAGCATTAAAACCGATACGGAATTCTATGTTCATTTTTTTTAAAGTAAAGCCGATACGGAATTCTTTTCTTCTTCTTATTTTTGGAAAAGCAAAGTTATATATAAACTTCAAAATCTCTTAAAGTTTTACTGATTTTTTAAAAAACATGCGGGTTAATCGTTGATACTAAACAGCCCGCATTACGTGTGCACAAGTAGAAACGCAAGAGATGAAACTTTTACTCCTTAAACTGTTTGCAAGTCGTCTAACATACATCCATGAAATTGCACTCGCAATTGATCATCTGAAGAATTGGTGGTCCATTATCTCAAAATTACTCATTGCGAAAGACCTTGCAAATTGATATAATATAACTTCCTTAAAAGAGGAATTTAAGTCAAATTGATTGGTATCTAAAGTCCCACTAAGATAATTCTTACTCACTTATCGAGTCAAGATTTGCAATTATTTAGATGATATCCAATGATTTTTCATCCAAAAACACCAAACGTCTATTAAATATTAAATAAATTAGTGACATAGCAGTGTCGTCTGTTATCGCAAGAGCGATAGGCGCTGATGCTATGCCGGGCGAGCACCGCGGACACTTGGCAATCAGTCGCTGCTAATGTTCCGGCTTCCAAAGTTAACGTCCAGCCATAAATCAGAGTGTCCTTGCTCAATGCGATCTATCCTACACGACAGAATAATTTCCTACTCGTGCAAAATGAATACGATCGCACTAACGACTCAAAAACAGATCCTGAAAATTCGGATTGCGAGGTAAATGTGTTATCATGCTGACGAATTGGTATTTTAATTAAATTTTTACATAAATCTCTTGAGCCAACGTTAAAAAGTAATTCCTATAACGCGATAACATAAATCGTTCACATAATCGTGTTCGTGATTCGTAGAAACATTGAAAGAGAAATGAAATAAAATGTTTTTTTCATGCCTAATAACTTGTAAGTAAGACAATGTGTCTAGCTCTAAAGCATTTTTTCTAATGGCAAAATATAAAAGATTCTTGAAAAAATTATTTCATTAATTAAGACTAGTTCCATTGTACCAGGACTATTGACATACATATATAGCTCATCATCATCATCCTCATAGCGATTTCCCAGTTGCGTCCTAAATTTGCACGTATTGTTTGTTTTTGATTGGTATGCCGACATTTCCGGGAGCGACTACCGTCTGAAATCCCTTCTGATACCCCCCCGCCCGCCAGCGGGGGTGGTTATGTCGGGTATAAACCGACTAAAACCGCTAGGTGTCCTCCCCAATTGTCCATTGCCGGGCACCACGGGTAAGCCCTCGAAAGGATAACCCCAGACCCCTAAGAGGAAAAGCTCGCGCCAGAGCCTCATCCGTTGCACAGACTTGCAGGTTAGGTTGACCTGGATTTCAAGGCTGTTGGTAGGGGCCCTGTACATCAAACATACATGTGTACATTGATGTCTACATTACTAACATGTGTAGATATTTAGTGACAATTCACTAAATGAGCTACACATTTATGTCAGAATTTGGCATCGTCATGTAGTGATTAGTACACGACGACTACTAATTTTGAGTGACTGTAGTGAACGGTTTATTTATCTTCCAACTCATTAGAACAACGCTAAATGTTTTGACTGATTTTAACTGTAACAAAGCTAGTAAAATGATTTTGTACTAGTAACCAATTAAATCTCTCGAAAATGAAATAGAAAACAGCACATCCCCGTTGAATTTGAACCCGTTTGACTAGGATTAGGTTAGGTTAGGATTAGGAAACCACATTAGGACCAAAATATTTGTATAGTGACAAATATTTTGGTCCTAATGTGGTTTCCAGGGTGCCATGGTGGAGTCGAAGTGATCGCAGGTTCTCTGTAATAAAACGAAGCTTTATCGAGCTTCGGCTCGTATCGTATTCGGTATCGTCTTACAAATACCTTCTTGGGGTAGTGGAGTCCAGAGCTGGCTTTTATAGTACTTATTTTTACTTACAATTTATTCTAATGGTGCCAAGGAATCAAAGAATCGTAGTTGGTCAAATAGGTGACTTTTGTATCTTTTGAGGGTGTAGGGCGTGGATTTCAATTTTTACAAATTCTGAGCAGACAATTTCTACTTTAAAGGTTAAAAAGTGCCTATGCAAGAGATCAAACTTTTTTCATAAACATTAAACGCTTCAAACTTTTCGTTTCGTTAATTATAAAAGTAGCAAACAGATAATCATTAAAAATATGTTTAACTTATTTGCAGTGTTCTTGCTAAAACCAGCATTGGGTACTTTCTGTGACACAATATCATGTACAAATATTACAGACTATGTGTGTGCAAGTGCTAAGGCTCGAGATGACACAGAAATTATCATGAGATATCAAAATGTTTGCTTTATGAGGAGAAAACAGTGTCAACTACGACAATACGTAGGTGAGTTTTGTGTTATACCCAATAAAGAAGACAAATTTCATTAACCATTTTATAGTCATATTAATCTAACTTATGCTACCAGTTATCCGGACCCCAATCAAGTCATAGGTAAAATTTCAAGTGAAAATAAGCATATTTTCTAGAAGAGAATGTATACATGTATGTTTGGTGTACACGGCCCTACCAAATCCTTGAGGCCCAAACCAAAATAATCTGCAGACTGCAGATGAAGTTTTAGTTTTAGTTAAATTTTATTTGCTAACTTAAAACAAGATTGTTCTCTTCTAGAACAATCTTATTTTAAGTTTCATCACGATTTCTTCAGAGTCTCAAATATTAGTTTAAAATTATATTTTTTATAGAATTGATCTCGTCTAGTTGATAGATTTTATGTCACGATTTCCATATAATGTAGGTATACCGGAATTGAAATGAGCGCAGGCCTGGGGGTGGCGGGTGAGGCCACCTGTCACCCCAGCAGAAGCAGGCCGGGACGGTGGGGTGACTAGCGCCCCTCCCCCAAACCGGGGCAAGACGGGGACACCGTGGTTCCCAAACCCGAGGGGGCCATCTCGAAACCGGAGATGGCCCAGGGTCAGTCGGGGTGCGAGGGATATGCTCTATGGGCAACCTTACACCCCGGCGTCTGTAGACCCGAGACGGCGTGCGGTTTTAGTCGGTTCAAGCCCGACATAACCGCCCCCGCTGGCACGCGGGGGGGTATCCGAAGGGATTTCCGCACGAAAAAAAAAAAAAAAAAAAAAAAAAAAAAAAAAAAAGGGTATACCGGAATTGAAATCGATAGGTACATGGGTGTGGTAAGTTTTATAACGGTTATGCGAGTTACTGGTGATATTTATAATAAGATGATGCTCGCGCGTAGGACGGCTATCGTTTTTGGTCATATCACCGGTTCTACTTAAACAATTGCAATCCAACATACTGTAGATTTCAAGTCTGACCAAGACCTTTCTAATAGATATAATATAAAGCATCCAAATCCATTCAGTAGTTTTTGTGTTCATCGCGAACAAACAGGCAAACATAAAAAGACTAGATTTGAAAAAAAAAATTTTTGATCAGGATCATTCATTTTACATAACCCAAGTATTTTTTTTAAATATCTCCAATGTACAGATACAGTAAATATACAATTTTATAATAGTATAGATAGATAGATAGATGTGAGTTCACTTTCTTACAATAAATATGATCCAGTTACTAGATACAGAATCTATTCCCGGGATAAAAGGAAGCCTATGTGCTATTCCAGACTATATCTCTGTGTTAAATTTTATCCAGATCGTCATATCCATCCATTCATTCAAATTGACTAAACTACCTAAAACTTACTAATTTTTAGCTAAAGATTAAGGTTTATTTTTTGACAAAAGCATAGTGTTACCACGACTGTGAACATTTTTAGTACCCAATGCAGGTAAATTAAAAAATAATAAAGAGGACCTTTCGAAATTTAGAATGACTCCGAAATTGGCTACGATATTTTTTATTACGGTAGATTTTCATGTAAAAAAGGTAATAACTAAATGGTATAGTCCAGTGGGGTGAATTTGAATGTTTTTTTATCTTCACATACATACACTCATCCCGTTTTTCGATACTTTATGTTTTTGAATACGGATTGCAATAAATGTTTTGACATTTCACACTTAAGTACTAAAACTAAGAAGTTTGTTAAAATAAACATGTATAATACACATGCGAATATAAGTTTAAAACTATCTGTTTTAGTGATAAAGGAAATACCCCATCGATATTGCGGAATAGATAAGAGTTCTGTGGCGACAACACCAATGCCGAATGCCGTGAACGTCCAGCGGGTACAAGATTTTATTATACTTGGAGCTTGTTAACACACGTATTCCTACCCATTATAGTTGGAGCTTGTAAACACACGTATCCTACCTATTACGAGTATATGTACAGATTCTTACTATACTCTTATATCTATATATTTATATATAAAACAAAATCATGTAAGCGATGACAGGGATCAAGAACGGGTGGACCGATTTTCAAGATCTTTGATTTTTTAGATTTGTCTCCACTTATACTGCACCTTTTGTGGATTTTTTTACGAAAATCCTCACAGTTACCTATCCGCCGACTCATACGACTCGAACCGACCAAAGCCATACGCCGTCTCGGGTCTTTTATGCCGGGGTGCAAGGAGACATCTACGAAATAATTTCAGCTGATAGGCAACCAACATAACTTGATTCTAAGGCAGAACGAAGTTTACCGGGCCAGCTGGTAAATATATAAACGAAATGGGGGATCTACACAAGACATAGTTCTTATGTAGAGCCCCTACTTCCATTCCTGAGCAAGAAAGTTAGTCGAAATTGCAAACATAAGAGCACAACGAGCATGTTTCCTAATTCAGTACAGCTCTTGGGTAAATTCAACGGGACTTCTTTTTATGATGCAGGTATTAGCTTTGAAGTCACTGAAATTGTTACACGAAGATCCGTTCACTGACGAGAGCCGTAACTCTGGCAAAGTCAATAAAAAGCTATGGGATATCGTCGAACGCGTCTTCAATAGAGATCCAGTCAGGCAGATGCCTAGAAACAAGTAAGTTCTAATTTAATAATAATTCGTCCAACATTTTATATTTCGAGAGAGATAAATTACTACTTTATTAGTTTTGTGTGGAGGCCCTACCAAGATCTTCGGGACCCAAGATAACCTCACCTGCTACCCGGCTTTCCTGTCGGGGAGGTCAGACGGCAGTCTCTCCCTCAATTCTACTATTTTTGCCAGCGAGTTCATCCAAGTGTATATCAGTTCCGGACAAATTACACTTGGAGAAGGATAATAACCCCTGGTTAATATTCTTCTTTAGATGTCACCAACGTCTACCTAGTTATCCAATCTTCACTTTAATTAACATATTACTTTTTTTAGTGGTCTTAATATACCTTTACCGGCAATGAATAAAGTTTTTACACCACCGCCGAATAATGCAATATGAGAAAGGCATTTTACGATGATATTTTGTTTTGAAAAATAATAAGAAAATTTATTTCATAAATGTTTACTAGTGAAAAAGCTCTTGAGTGTCATTTTCCTTAAAAATGTAGATAATAATTTGTATGAGGTAAGTTCTTATGATAAATTATGTTTTCTTTTAAAAGCGTTCCTAGTACCTTTTTTTTTCGTGCGGAAATCCCTTCGCATACCCCCCCGCCGGCCAGCGGGGGCGGTTATGTCGGGCTTGAACCGACTAAAACCGCACGCCGTCTCGGGTCTACAGACGCCGTGTGTGAGGTTGCCCATAGAGCGTTGTGATTACGTTACTGTACTAACAGTAGCAATTCTCTAAGGCTTGGGCTGATTTCAAAACCTTCTATCGCACAAGTTTTTACTCTGTCTTCTAATTGCGCTACAAGCTTTTATAATCACTCATCTCTTACATAAAATTAATGTGTTCGTTTTAGCAAAACATTTAAAAAAAAAGTTTTTGGAAAGTTTTCTTATTATGTATTTTATTTTAACTTTTGAGTTTTAGTCTTATTATGTAGCACCAGAGTGCTTCCCAAGACCAGCCAAAGGAGCTGAAATCAACAAGTTTATCTTGTTGAGATCACCATCTCCATTTTCAGATTTTGGATATCATGTAGCATCAGAGTGTTTACCTAGACAAAACAAATGAGCCTAGACTCGATAGGTTCATTTTGTTTAGTTTAGGAGTTGCCTTGGCTACCTTCCTACTCCATCATCAGACCCTGAATACCATGTAACACCAGAGAGTTTGTCAAGGCAAAATAAAAGAGCTCAAACTCGATAGGTTTATCTTCTTTAGTTTAGGAGTTTTAATGGCCACCTTTCTACGACCCTAAATACCATGTCACATCAACGAGTTTGCCAGGACAAAATAAATGAGCCCAATCACGATAGGTTTATCTCTTTTAGCTTAGGAGTTCCTATAGCCACTAAAAGCTTGTAAAAAAACACTACTAAAACCGTAAACTTGTTTAATTGTTAAAAAAGCATGAGGTGCTTACAACAATCATCTTCGGGCACGGGATGGTGCGTTCTAATGGATTTCGGTATGCTTTATATAAAGTTTATATTCACCATTTTACCTGGTAGGGGACGAAACCGGAGATACCCTTGGGCCAGCTGGGGTGCGCGGGAAATGCCTAATGGGGCCACATTACACCCCGGCGTCTGAAGACCCAAAACGGCGTGCGGTTTTAGTCGGTTAGGCAGACATAACCTCCTCCGCTGGATGTAGGGTATCCGAAGGAATTTCCGCGCAGAAAAGAAAGGGGACGCTATAACGCTATATTTATTGGACCTAACATCAGACTGCACAGCAGCATTGATACAGCATTTGATGGAAATCAATAGTATAAACATCACAACATTTACTGCTTCCTTTAGAGGATTTATGAACACAATGGTTAATTTGGCATCAAAAACCACGAGTTGTAAATCGGAACGGACAGGAGCATTCATTATCCTGAGAGGATTTAAGCCTCAGCTACGATTCAACTGCGAGGAACGGTCTTTCCAAATATCAATGCAGCAACTATATATGCAAACAAAGTTCGCCTTAAAAATCAACAGAAGCTAATTGTACTGAAATACAGTTCACAATTTTTATATTTAAACTCAGATATACACAAATCAGGTTTAATTTATTATCATTAAAATTAAAATATTTTCCGATTTCATAAACCAGATACTAAATTAAAGCTTTATTAAAGTCTTTTATAAAGGGCAAGCGGTCTACTTAGCCAAAGCGCACTTAAGCATAGCTAAGCGAAGAATATCTCAAAGAGAAAGTTTTCTTTCCGTACTATGTCACTGTCTTAAAGAATTTATAAGAACTTACCGAAAGAAAACTTGAGACAAGATTTTTTCCAAAAAAGGCTTTATGAAAATTCAACTTTTACATCTATGGATCTCACGCATGGAGCAATGTTGCTCGATGTGTGTAACACAGAATACATTGGTCATCCTATATATGATCTTATATATGATCATCATACATACATACATCTATTCATGTGGTTGGTACTGTTATACCAATGTAATAAAAAATTTGACAGCCTTTTGAAATAAGTTTGAAGGTGTTGATTTGAACGCTTTAATAAACACACATCGTTCACGAAGCCATTGTAGCGCAAGGAGAAATGTCACGAGTGACGTGCTATTGTTATGCGCTGTGTGTAATGACGGTACCATTCTTCGCTATTCGTTATTCGCCTTATTCGCCCGCATACGACGAAGTTGTATTTAAAGCAAAATAAGCCGCAGACAATACTATATATTCAGTAGTTTTGTGTGTGGATTATAATAATTATATTATGATATATATATTTGGCATGTTCAGTACACCGCAGCCAACATTCGTTATTCGCTCATATAGACGAATATTTGAGCGAATACAGCATAGACGAAAAACGAATAGCGAAATGTAGTGCACCATAAAATGTGACAGAAACGAGTAACTAACTTTAGATAATTCAATGATCCAACGTAGCAACCAATAAATAAATAAAACAAATAAATAAAAATTCTACGACATTCTACACAGTGCTATTTAGACCTAATGTAAGGATAGCTAAACTAGTTTGTGTTATGGCTCCTAAAATGCGGATAAACATACAAAGATACATTTTCTGTTATAAATACATACATATAGAAATACCCAGACCAATGCAAATAGACATATTCATGCATACAGATATTTGCACTGAGCATGAATCAAACCGCCGATCTCCGACTTAACAGGCGACCGCACTACCGTTGCGCCACAGAGAGATAAAACCTAAAATAGGCGGTAACATCATTCATCAACCTATTCTGGTCCACTGCTGGACATAGGTCTCCTCCGGCCAGGTGGGATGACGATCTGCGAAAGACTGCGGGCAGATGCTGGATGCGGCAAGCTGAAGACAGGAGACCTATGGCGGTAACATGGTATACATTAATTATTATTTGGACATAACATAAACATAACTACACGCCTGTATGCCCGAAGGGGTAGGCAGAGATCGTATTACACACCCACGATTCGACAGTTATGTTAAGGTCCCAATTTGGAATCAGATTAAATACCAATTTAAGTAGTCAGTATCATTATTAACTACCTTTCTAATAGCATCAAAATCCGTTCAGTGATTTTTGCGTCCATTGCGAACAAACAGACAAGCAGACAAGAATTACAAAAAAATAAATTTTTGTGTTCCGAATCGTTTTTAACATAACCCAAGTTTTTTTTAATATCTCCTATATACAGTCACAACTAAATTACAATTTTATTATAGTATATATATGTGCCATATAATATTTCTCCTGAGTTTGGAATGTTTAGAAACTCCGTCCTTGATTTAATCATTGCATAATTCTCGGACCATATTATCTATTACAATTACACATTATTTATTTATGCCTTAACTACTTCTAATAAGTACAAGGTCAACTAGATAACTGCCACGGGCTTCCTTATTTTGATACAGGGTCGAGAGGTCGAGACCTGCCATATATAAACCTTTATCACTATATTTGGCAAGATAATGTTCCACTAGCAGTTCCCAGGGGCGACGGCCGACATAATAATGGGATGGATTTATTTAGCAATGCTGTAACATATCATTCTATATATTTTTTACTGCTTGAACACAAACTATTACGTAGGTACACATCGACACAGGCCTGGGTGTGGTAGGTGAGGCCGCCTGTCACCCCAGCAGAAGCAGGCCGGGACGGCGGGGCGATTAGCCCCCCCCCCCAAACTATAACCAAACAAGGGCCAAGACGAGGGCTCCGTGGTTCCCAAACCCAAGGGGGCCATCTCGAAACCGGAGATGGCCCCCTCGGGTTTGGGGGGTATTCGAGGGATTTCCGCACGAAAAAAAAAGGTACAAATTAGTTAAACATGATTTTGCAGTTTTTAATGGATGCGAAGGGGACAAGAAGTAGTAAGATATGGCACTCTGGCACTAGTTTGAACCTGATACAATTTATTAAGCAATGGTATTAAATTATCACAGGTTCAAATTTTATCCTCAAGCGTACATTCAACGATAAAAGTTGCATAACACTAAAAGAACATAACATTGATACATGTATATCTTTTAGATAGACATGTATCAATCTATAGTATTATAAAATTGTTAATTATTGAAGATGTTTAAAAAAACTTGGGTTATGTTAAATGAACGATTCTGAAGTTCTGAAAACAAAAATATATATTCTATCGCTGTTATTTTATATTTTACATTGATCCCGACGTTTCGGTTGCTTTTCAGCATGGTCACGGGGTTTTTTGTCTATTAGTAAGATGTTGGTCAGATTTAAAATCTGTCTTATGTTTGATTACAATTGGTTTAGTAGAACCGGAAATATGACCCAAAAAACGACAACCGACCTCCACGCGGGTGGAGCTGCGGGCATCAGCTGGTAATTGATATAAAAGTAGTTTTACAATTATTTATCAAAAGTTAACATGCATTTTTGTATTTTTGTTTATTAATTTATGAAAGGTTTAGAAATTAAGGTGGCGGTGTAAAAACTAATTTTAATTTATTGAAATTGGAATTTGTTAAGCTATTGTGGTCATAGACTACAGTTTTCAATTCAAATAATAATTTCTTCATTTAAAGTTTAAAGCCAAGATTACCGCTATACTTACGTAACTGGAAACATTTCTCTTGTTAATGTATTCAATTTTAATGTGAGAATATTTGGCGATAAATAATTTTTATATCAATTTTGATATTGATATAAAAATATCAATATCAAAATGTAATTTATGTTTTCAATGTATTGCTTTTTGAAAATACCGATCTTTAAACCGAAATCCGAATAAGAAACAGTATCGTCACTGCAACGTCGGTTATTTGTATTAATGATTACCTCACACTTTAGAATGCCATTAATAACTGACTCGGAAATACATGACGAAAGAGTCAAGAAGCTTCCAGCTAACAAACTGAATGGCGAACGTGAGTCATTAAGTTAATAAGCAAATAAGGCTACTCTCAAAATAAACTTTAAGAGCGTACATTTGGAGCACCAGCAGTAACGAGCGCCTGCTCCGGGCGTGTTGCTTTATTCCAACCGCTTTCAAACACAGCGCTCGCCAAACCGACAACATACTGTATAAATATTTGCTCAAATGGAATACGTTTAATGCACTCTATGTGATCTATTTCATGATAACATTACACAAGGTAATTTTTTATAATGAAATTCTAAAGCAAAATAGGCGGATTTAGAATGGTTTAATGAACTCATAAGAATATTTGAACGTGTAACATCATTACTCATAATCTTCAAGAAAATGTAGAGCAACAAACCAGAAGCAAATAAAGTATGGCCCAGGGTCAGTCGGGGTGCGGCGTCTGTAGACCCGAGACGGCGTGCGGTTTTAGTCGGTTCAAGTCCGACATAACCGCCCCCGCTGGTACGCGGGGGGGGGGGGTATCCGAAGGGATCTCCGCCGAAAAAAAAAAGGTATTTTATTTTAATTTATTTTATTTTATTTTACAATTTTAGGGAAACTTACAGCTAAAAAAGGTTCAATATTATATAACTAATATGATGAAGGCCAATTATCAGTTTCCACATTTAGCTATTATTACATCTTTACATA
The DNA here is from genome assembly GCA_946251805.1 of Cybosia mesomella. Taxonomy (NCBI): domain Eukaryota; kingdom Metazoa; phylum Arthropoda; class Insecta; order Lepidoptera; family Erebidae; genus Cybosia; species Cybosia mesomella. The sequence continues at coordinate 16,251,286 of OX276390.1, read as the reverse complement.
CTAATGCTCAAAAAAAAAAAAAAAAAATCTCAAGACAAATTAAGTTTTTTAAGAAATTAGGAAACTATATTACAGATAATGAAAATCATTCAAAGTATTGACCACATAGGGCTTTCTTCATTCTAGTAACACTAGTGCAAAATAAATCTAATTCAACCTCCCGACATGCCACATTAAAAGAACGACATGCTCGCAATAGGTATGAATTTTGTCTATATATAGTTCTTGCTATAGGGACGTACAATAAGTTCGGCCTGCGCAGAAACAATGATGGTGCGTATAGGCCCACCTTAGATACCAGTTCCGGCAACTCAGCTGTACCATTAAATAAAGACATTAGAAACGTTATGTCCGATATTTTTCTACGCTCAGCTAAAGGCAAAATATGAAATTTTTTGCAGCGTGTATGATAGTCAGGCAGATAACAGTTAGTTTTAAATTGAATGTACCTTAAGAATTTTCTTTGTATACTTTCAAGGCGGTCTATATAAATGTATATTGGGTTCCATACCTGTGAGGCATATCCGAGGTGACTACGAACGAAAGAGCAATATAATATTTTAATGGTTTTAATTTCCTGAAAGTCGGAAGAGATTCTTAGAATGAAACCTAACGCTTTCGTGGCCTTCTAATTGATGCTCTCAATATGCAGATCAAAGAGAAGTTTGCTGTCAAATATAACTCCAAGATCTTTGACAGATCCAACTCTAACTAAAATAGAATCTTGAAGTTTATAGGGAAAGGCAATAGGGTGGGGTTTGCGAGTAAATGTACAAATGTAACACTTAGATACATTTAAGTCGAGCTCGTTCAGAACACAATAATTTTGAAAGCGGTCCAGATCTTCTTGTAAAGAGAGTGCATCAGCGACAGAGTTAATCTGTTTCATGATTTTCATGTCGTCTGCATACAGTAAAATTTTGGACGACTGAAAACAATGCGTGATGTCGTTGACAAAGATATTAAAGAGAAGTGGGCCCAAAAGCGATCCTTGTGGAACTCCTGAAGGTATATATCTAGTTCTTGACGAGTATCCATTCAGCACCACAGTTTGACATCTATTCTCTACATACGATGAGAACCATCTAAAGAGATTACCCCGTATACCCATGGATGATAACTTGCTTAAAAGTATGTTGTGGTCAATTTTGTCGAAACATTTGCTGAAGTCTGTGTATATAACATCCACCTGGGATCTCTGAGCCATAGAATCTGATAGGAAGTCGCTACAGAGGATCAAATTTGACGTAGTCGACCGACCTTTTAGAAAACCGTGTTGGTATTCACTCAAGTCCGGTTTCAGTGCTGAATATACTTGTGTGTAAACGATTTTTTCCATAATTTTAGCGAATACACACAACTTAGATATTGGTCTGTAATTTTCAACGACGGCTTTTGATCCTTTTTTCAGGACAGGTGTTATATACGCAGACTTCCACAAAGTGGGCACTACTCCGGCAGTAAGTGAGAATTGGAATAAAATTGAAAGTGGTAAAGTCAGGCTATCGGCGCAATTTACTATAAATACTGGTGGAATATTGTCAGGCCCCGGTGACTTGGTTAGATCCACATGTTTCAAAAATCTATTTACCTCATCCCTATTTATTTCTATTGACCCGATATCCGTGCCGAAACAAGCAGCCCCCTCGTGTACGGCCTGTGTGTTAATTGGTGGAGAGTTGTTATTGATAGCGCTTGGTTCCAAAAAATTTGAATAAAAGTAGTCGCTAAACATATTGGATATAACATCTCCATCCCCAGATGAATGCTTGCCATACTGTAGTACAGAGGGATAGCAATTGGACTGCTTTTTTGATTTTACATAAGCCCAAAAAGCTTTAGGATTGCGCTTTATGTTCGATTCTATACTAGATATATAATTGTAATTGTTGCTCACGGGCTTGCGAAGTACGGGTTATTGATTGTTATGTTATTAATTAATGCCCAAATATTTGAACTAAGAGTTAGTGGCCAGAAACATTCCTGGATGTCCACGTTTGCAAAGGCTTCTTGTACAAAAGTTTACCTCTCAATGTAGTATAGGAACGCATATACGAGAGATAAATAAAGGAACGTTCATTAATATATTATATAAGTTGGAAGTTTCATATCAGTGTTTACTCAATTTAATTACTTTAGTTATTATTGCTTTATTGAGTTGTTATGAAGTTCAATATTAGAACCAAAGTTTGAGTTTAGCTATTATTTCGGCAACATTGAATTATAACAAGTTTCAAATTTATTATTAATATCATTTTAGTCTCTCAATGAATTAAGGAAGCAATTCATTTCTTACTTTGTATATAAAGTATGTTTCTAAGAAGTGCATAAGTATCCTTTATTGGGTAGATGGGTAGAATAAAAATATTGAGTGACCTAAGTTATTAGCAATCTTTTCTGAAAAAATAAGATTTTTTTTTATATTAAAGCAGGTCTCTAATAAATATGGAAATTATAAGCCTATTCATATATAGATAAGCACAAAGCAAATATTAACGGAGCTCATTAACATGTTAATGAAGTTTATTTCTGAACGTATCTTCTAAGCCTTTGATTTTACTGAAAATGTATGCTCAGTGATGCGTGTTATATGTGTGTGATACTTCTGATATTACCACAGTTATAGGCGACGATAACCGCTTAACATCATACGGACCGTGTACTTGTATGCCGATATTATATCGGTAGTAAAACATGTAAAACCAGTATGTAAAACTAAAGCATATCAGGCAAATTTTGTAGATAAAAAAAACAACGTGTTGTACTCCAGGAGTGCCGGCAGAAGTGAAAACTTGAATGTTAACGTTGTGCATTTTTGATATTTTGGAATGGTTAGGGAATAATTTTGCACGAATCGCTTTAATTATCAGTATAAAAGTACTATCATTTATGTGGTAACATACAATATTCATTTATTGTGCTATCGTACACAAACATGACAATTTATATTACCACTTCGGAACTATTACAATTATTTTACATTAAAAAGTTTATCTCTCAGAAAAATCAACTTCAATCCATAATTTCAACGACTTTTTCACCATCATTATTACCAGAACCATTATCGCTAATATATTTATAAAGTACTCATTCATTTTCTTTCGCAATTTCTTCGTCACTTTTTTCATTAATAGATGCACTTTGTTTAATTTCCATTTTATATCAAATAGATTTATGGCACAGAATAGAATAAATATAACAAAAAGTTATATGATGACAAAAAGTGTTTCTTGGGCCTCGGTCGGAATCGATCTCAGTCTTGACGAAGTCAACGACCACTCATTAGACGAACGCGCCACCAAGGTTGTTAAGTACAGTATGAAATTAGCGCTTCTATATTTGTCTGCAAACGTCTTACGAATTTTCGAATCAGGACACGTGACCTGCACGTGTCCTGACGCGAGTTTAACGTTTTTTACCCATTACAAAAAAAGTGCACAACGCCGCTAAAGAAGTTTTCACTTCAAAAAATGATTGGGTTATGTTAAAGTAACAATTCAAAACACAAAAATATTTATTTTTGATTTATCAGATTTTGATGCAGTTTTTTCCATAAGAGAGGACTTGGTCAGACTTAAAATCTGCCGTATGTTTCATTACAATTGGTTAAATAGAACCGGAGATATAACCAGAAAACGATAACCGACCTTCGCGCGAGCGAATCCGCAGGCATCAGCTCGTAACTTTATAAAGCCATAAGTTGTAAAGAACAAGTCTAAGACCACTTTGATTAGATTTTGTTATTGAAGAATTTATTGAAACTCATTTGTTTGTTTTACAGCGAAGTGTGTTACAGAACTTAAGTACCACCGATCTATGTTTGATTACGATGGTTAAGTTTGTGTTACAAATAGTTTTCAGCCTTTTGCGCAAGGATGCTTAGTTGTTAATACTAAGTCAACTATAAAACATAGTAGGTAATGTAAATATAATTATGACACCTAAATTAAGCCAGTCGGACAGCATTTTTTTAGCGACGTGTTTGGCTGGATGTTTTAAGCTCTTGCGTATATAGTAGAATTGCCTCAACTGGACACTTTTTTCTGACTCTGATATCTAACTCAACAAATATTTAGTCAGGGGCGGGAATGAAATCCAAGACTATATACAGTAATCGCACGTTCAACTTCTGCAACACGTAGCTTAATCTTGCTGGGCACTACTATTTACAAACGCCATATAACATTATGAAGAGATTCAAGATTAAATAGTGACTGGTAAGTGCCAAATTTGAAAAGATTCAATCATCGTCCATCATATAGTCATAAAACTGTAGTCACTGGATTCTTCATGAATGAACCGAAACGGGATCGTGTTGATAGATGCAAAAAAAGTTGCTTAAGTATGATCATGAATTCAAATAATGTTTACGATATTGCGACTGGACAATGATTTATTGTTATGATCTGAACGATGTTATTGTAAATGGGTGTTTGAAGGTGACAGCGTACTAACAAATTGAGATAAGTGAGAAGCGTAGTAAATCCTCCAAACACTTCAGTACCTCCATTCTTTGTTCGAGCTAGAGCCAAACGGTTCAATACCTCCGTTCTTTGTCCAGGTTGACCGAATCAGGTCAGTATTTTTTTTCTTTGTCAGACGATAAAGAATTGGAATAGAATGAAATGTTAAAAAAAATTGTAACAACATATTTAATGATGCCGAGTTCGTAAGAATTACTTACGTCACTGAAAGACGTTGGTATGTGGACGAGAAATTTCACTCCAGGCAGCTCAGTTTTGGAATTGGTTCAGTATAACTTTAGTTAAGGTTAGCGACTCACCATTAAGTAACTTAAGTGTTATTTTACATCTAATTGGTGTGTATGCCTACATTACAAGAACTTTTTAATAGTGTACTGTACCTTCATAATTTTAGAGAGAGTTATTATGATACAATAAATAAATCAGAGGTAGGATTACACTTTTTTTTTCAGTTTTTTTTTCTGACCACAGACCAATGGTCAATACTAATATTTTTAGTTCTAAGCATTAGCAAACCAGCCTTTTGTGCTTAACTGAGCGCTTTTCCAGACTCCATGCTGCTACAGAGAATTTCTTTACAAAAAACCTATTAACCTATTAACACGGACTGCCGAGACGAGGTCTCGAGTTCGATCCCCAGTCGCCCCGGGTACACACCTCTGACTTTTCGTAGTTATGTGTGTTGATTATCGCTCGCTTAGTAATGCCCAATAGATGGCAATCGGCTCGCTCCCTATTACATTGGGACCTAAACATAACTGGCGAATCGTGGGTGTGCAAAACAGCTCTGCCTACCCCTCCGAGGATACAGGCGTGAAGTTATGTTATGTCTACTAACATTTTATCTTGCAAAGCGATCAAACTTGATACCTAGTGTACAGAAGTCACACTATATATTAATGCGCCACCATATAAATTGTTTAATTTATTAGTTACACAAAACGGACTTTCAACTTCTGACAGGCTAACAATATGAATTAGACTCGAGTTCAATATTGGCTCGGTTCAAACTTAACTTTTACACCACATAAGGAAGTAAACGGTGCTCCACACGTTGGTGTAACGTTCTCTCGCTCGAGGCCATGGTGAGAGCCGTGGTCTCCGACGGGAGCGGGTGAGAACCCTGCCCCTCGAGTTCCGCAGTCTGCGGTGAGGAAGCCGCAGACTTGTCTACGCCCGGGACTACCGACTTCCATGATGCCCAAATGTCCATTGCCGGGCACCTCGGGTAAGCCCTCGAAAGGATAATTCGATAACGAAAGGACTTTGGCCGCCACCGCGGCCTCGCCTGGTGGGGTCGGATTTTATCCCGCGTCGGTGAGTTGGCAGGCGTGTGTAGGACACACGACACGCCTCCGCCACGGCCTGCTTCTGTAAGGACGGCGAGTCGGCCAACTGCCGTCCTCAGGCCCCGATCATGGAGATCGGTAGTCCCGGGCGTAGATGACTCATCTACGCTCTCCGCCGTCTTTTTCGCGCGCATTACCTGCTCGCAGGAAGAGGCGGCGCGTTCCACTTGCTCCCGTCGGAGACCACAGCCCTCACCATGGCCTCCAACGAGAGAACGTCCACGCCCAGGACCGCAACGAGATCCCGGCGTTGACTCGCCCACGCAGGGCACTCCACCAACGTGTGGAGCGCCGTGTCTTCGCCAGGATCCTCGCAGTGCTGGCAATGCGGCGTTGTCTCCCGCCGCCGGTAACCCTGGGGTTATCCTTTCAAGGTCTTACCCGGGGTGCCCGGCAATGGAAACTTGTGGAGGATACCGGGTGGTTTTAGTCGATCCGATTCCAACACGCCCATCCCATCGTTGGCACCGATGGTGTGAAGTCCGTGGGGGTTTCCACACGTAAAAAAAAAGACAATGAAGTATCCATTCTATGATGTAAAGCTACTTACCGACGAAACTAAGAACTAGATTTAAAATCTGCCATAAAATAATAGACAAAATACGAAATATATCAAACGTGTCTTCTGAAGATTAGAAAAATACTTATACATCAATTATTTCATAGACATATTTCAAAGAAAAGTTTGTTTGTAAAACTGTTAGTATTCAGTAACTTTTGAGGGTGACTGTACCTACAGTGTTGTAGTACAAGAATGTAAAATTTGCTGAGACAACCCAAAAAACTATACTGCCTAAAAGAAAATTACGTGTAGTGAAATTCTGTCTTCTCCGATAAAACCAGCCACATAGGCCAGACTTTTATGGCCCCAACCTTTCAATAGGGTTTAGATTTCTACTATATTTGTTTTAATCTATTTGTTTTTCATAAGGGAATACATACCAGCCTTAAATAGTCTTGCCTTAAATTAGATAAACTTTGTACCTACCCTTTGTATATTCATATATACCTATGTATTCACACTCATCATTATAATCCGAGCGCCAATCCCAGTTGCATCCAAAGCTTGCAAATGGGCATTGGAGGTAGTGGGTCCCCCCAAGGTTTTGGGCTAAGCCAATATCACCTGCTAGCCGGTATACCAGCTGGTTAACGAACGTAGTTCAGGTATTTCCTCTCGGGGTTGGAAGGACAGACGGCAGAATACCAAGAAATACCGATAAAAACCAAGAAAACCCAAGAAAGAGTAAGTGGACTCCGGGCTCAATGGTAAAAGTCTCGGATACTTCCAGGAGCATCGTTTAGATGATGATGATGATGACAGTAGTTTTTCAATCTGTTTTCTTACAATTTTCATGTGGAGTCTCTATTATAATACAGTTTTCTACTATTTATTCTTTTTTCAACTATGTATTACATAACTAAAAGCTCGTCATTTACAGGAAATAGAAACACGTTATCAAGCATTGCTACCCATTACCGTCTCTTCCACCTCTAATTACTGTAACTAATCGGTGAATTAACTGTAATGGTAATCATTACAAAGATTCTGTGGACAACAATGGCCAAGGTAAACAAATACACTGTTATCTTGGCCGAACAAAAGTCTAATCTAAAATAATTCAGAATTACTTTTTACCCGCGATAGCGCACGTGTATTGTAAGATCTGGAATTTAAAAAAGCGGCCAAGTGCGAGTCGGAATCGCCCATTAAGGGTTCCGTAGCAGCAAGTAACATAATGCTTTTTTTTTAATTTTTATATTTGAGTTGATTGAATGAAAGGTAAATTGCAGTTTACGATTTATGACGTATTAAAAAAAAACTACTTACTAGATCTCGTTCAAACCAATTATCGTTGGAAGTTTACATGGTAATGTACATCATATATTTTTTTTAGTTTTATTATTCTCTTATTTTAGAAGTTACAGGGGGGACACACAGATTTTATCACTTTGGAAGTGTCTCTCGCGCAAACTATTCAGTTTAGAAGAAAATGATATTAGAAACCTCAATATCATTTTTAAAGACCTATCCATAGATACCACACATGTATGGGTATGATGAAAAAAAATTTTGAGTTTCAGTTCTAAGTATGGACCCCCAAAATTTATTGTTTTTTTTTCTATTTTTGTATGAAAATCTTAATGCGGTTCACAGAATACATCTACTTACCAAGTTTCAACAGCATAGATCTTATAGTTTAGGAAAAAAGTGTGTGTGACATACGGAAGGACAGACAGACAGACATGACGAATCTATAAGGGTTCCGTTTTTTGCCATTTGGCAACGGAACCCTAAAAAGGTTTATCTCACCCTCAGAGTATAACTGAATACTACTGTTTTTTCATAAGCACACTTTGCAGCACGTAGAAAGAATGAGTACTGAGCGAATGATACACAAAATCCCTTACGCTCATGTAATTGGGCCAACAGGCCGGGGTCGTCCTCGCAGGACATACGCTGATCAAATTAATTATGTATTGAAAAAAGGGCAGGTTTTATTTTATACGACTTAGGTGGTAGATAAGCACACGGTCCACCTGATGGAAAGCGGTTACAGCAGCCTATGGTCATGTGCAACACCAGTGGTGTCACACTCGCGCTGTAAAAAAATACCTGTTAATGAAGATTTTGCCCTTATTGATGACTCCACAATATGGGGATCGTAGTCGTTTGGAAAAATCATAGCACTGGGTATGGGTAATGGACTAGTGGTATGGGTAATGGACTGCTGAGACGAGGTCTCGGGTTCGATCCCAGGTTTTACCATGGCACACACCAATGACTTTTCGATGCTTTTCGAAGTTATGTGTGTATTTATCGCAGGTTTATAAGTGCCCGGTTAATGGCAATAGGCTCGCCACCTATTACATTGGGACCTAAACATAAACTGGCGAAATGTGGGTGCTAGCACCTCTGCCTACCCCTTCGGGGATATAGGCATGAGTTTATGTTATGGGATCATTCAACAGTTTGAGCGTGCACGGAATAAAGGAATGCCAAATGACCGGACTACGGTAACCTCTTAGCTATTAGTTGTTATTAGATGACTTACGTTACTAGTGGTAGAAATTTGATGACACAAATTTGTCACAAAATTCGGCCGGGTGGGTACCACCGTGCACGATTGCGAAAAACCCTCCATAGTAATCCAATCTCGGTTTGATTGCGTTCAGGGGTCAGCAAGTGCATAGCCGGGCAGGGGGGTTGTGGTCGCAGCACTAGTGGGACCGGTGGGTGTCACGCAGTGCTGCGACGACAATCCTCTTCTGATGAGGCGGTCAAGCTGAGTGCCACCATTGTTAACATGGTACGTGTATGTAATGGTGACCCTCTTTCCTGAGACTTTACCTTCAGCTTACCATCAGGTGAGGTGAAGTAAAATTGACGTGTATTAAATATTAAAAAAAAAAACAAATGAACCTATTTTGAATTCTTCATTTCATTCCAACAAATTACATCAATTTGCAGCACAATGTTTCGCGGCAACGTGTAAGTTTTGCACATAAAAGCGCCCTAATATAATATAGAGTTAGGGTGGTACGTAGAATATTTCTCGGGCTGACAATAACTTGAGTTCACCTATTTTCGATTTTGTTCTTATGTGAATACTCTTCGAGAAATATGATTATGATAGTTTTAGGTATTGTTTATAGACGCATTGCTAGCTACCATAAAGTTATGCTATGGTGCATACCTTTATTTATTTATTTTTTTTTTTTTTTATCGTGCGGAAATCCCTTCGGATACCCCCCCGCCTGCCAGCGGGGGCGGTTATGTCGGGCTTGCACCGACTAAAACCGCACGCCGTCTCGGGTCTTCAGACGCCGGGGTGTAAGGTTACCCATAGAGCATATCCCTCGCACCCCGGCTGACCCTGGGCCATCTCACCACTAACAGCATCGCTCATCCTGTCTCCTCTGAAAGCAGAGGAGTACGGAGAGCGATGTGTTCCCGCCACGTTGGGTATTGGCCGACGATCAATGCCAACCCTATGAAGGGGTGAAGGAGAAGCCATTGACCGCCGCCCAGGGTGTACCGGCCGCTCCGATTCCGTTCCAGTAAAAATGAATTCTTATTTATTTCACTAGGATGACGCGAAAACGCTGAAGGGTTTATAAGCCTTTTAAGCTGAAGGCATAAGCGAAGGAATATGTGTGTTGGTTTAATACCTTACAGTATACATTAAGTAGCTTATGTATACTGTAAGGTTAATACGTATTATACAACTATGCCACTAATATCATAAATTTAAAAGTTTCGATGGATGGATGGATGTATGTTACTCAATCACACCAGAACGGCTGAACGGATCTGGCTGAAATTTGGTACAAGGTAAATTACACTGGGACATAGGCTACTTTTTATCCCTGGAATAGGTTCCCATGGGAAGCGGGTCGGGATTGAAATTCAACGCGGGCGGAGCCACGGCAACAGCTAGTTCTAAATACATTTGTAAGCAAACACTTATGGATTAATAAACTTACCCGAAGATATGAGCCCATCATCATTGAAAATATTGTATTACTTGGCTGAGTTATTCTTTACCTGACTTCAAAAAGGAGGAGGTTCTATGTTCGTTTGTATCAATATTTTTTTGTATATTTATCGATATTTCCGTCGATATTGAACCGATTTTGAGAATTCTTTTTGCATTAGGTTCGATTTAACTCCAGGTGCGTACAGTTAGATATGAAAGGCACTTCATTCCGCGCACCCTCAGGGTGTGGAATGATCTCCCTGCTGTGGTTTTCCCAAGCGACTACAATATGGGGTTCTTCAAGAAGGGCATTAGAAGGTTTTTACAGGGTCGGCAGCGCGAGTGTGATGCCCCTGGTGTTGCACACGTCCATAGGCCGCGGTAACCACTTCCCATCAGGTGGGCCGTGAGCTTGTCTGCCACCTGAGTGGTATAAAAAAAAAAAAAAGGTGTTTCGATATAAATTTTAACATGTAATTGGAAGTGTGGCATCGGCTTATTGTCAGTTGGTTTATTATTCGCGCATTGATCTTACTGCCACAATTTAAGTATTTTAGAACTTACTCGGTTATCTTATAGATCGAAACGGATGGCGACCATTATATACCTTTGTGTGGGTGATCTCGCTCAAGTTATTCGTATACCATTAGCTTATAAAATCCAGTATAGGGATTGGATAATCTGTATCACTCTGAAGAAAAAAACGTACTTAGAATTAAAAAAAAAACAACAATTATAACATTACTATAAGAGTAATATATTTAAACACTGTAAAAATATGTGTCTGTAATGTGTGAGTTCAACCCGTCAGGGTTGGCGTGGGATCCGAAGATTTTGGTGGGGCCCCCCGTGGGAATTTGGTCTGTAGGTTAGGTATAGTATAACTACTATACCTAACCTACAGACCGAATTCCAAAGGCTAAAATAACATAATGCTACGATACAAAAATGCAGATCTGTAATCATAAACGTCTACTGATCTTATATAATATATGTAATTTAAGGTGAGTGACAGCACAGAGCAACGCTAGTGTTGCATCATAAAATAGAGACAAAAAGAACATTGGATTCTAGCTTTGATTCATATACGAAAGTTAATATGAAAAAAAAAAACGAAAAACATTACTTACATTATCACGAAAAAGCGTCATAATTCCCAAAAGCCAGTGTTATTAAGTTTCTCATACCGAATATAAAGGAGAAGCAATTTTGTGACTAATAATAATTTCACTTTTTACGATGTGTTATAAGCACCTTTCCTTTCCTTAGCGAGAAATTTAATTTGGTTGGAGACACCTGGTTGAATCACACGAGCACAAACATCTTTTATATTAATCAAAGTTGGGACGATGTAATATATTTTTTCGTTACAGAAAGAAAATATCTTTGACGCTCCGTTAAAAATACTGGTTATTTTTTGGAAAGAATATTTCGTAACTGCCAAAAATTTACAGTAACTTTTTTAAGGTGGCAAACATAATGGTAAATATTATATAATTTGATAAATAATTTAGTGAAAGTGAATTTCACTAACAGTATTCTTTTTTTTCCGTGCGGATATACCCTCGGATAACCCCGGCTGGCCAGCGAAGAAGGTGATGCTGGACTCGAATCAACTAAAACCGTACGCCGTATCGGGTCTTCAGATGTAAGGTGTAAGGTGGCCCATGAGGCATTTCTCTCCCACCCCGTCTGACCTAGGCCCATCTCCAGTTCCTAGATGAGTATGGTTTGGGAACCGCGGTCTCCCCGTTTTACCTCGGCCTGCTTCTGCTATTGCCTGCTTGTCTAGGGTGACAGGCCACTCCACCTGTCACCCTCAGACCTGCGCTCATTTAGGATGGAGGTCGTTGAGCGACCTCCGACGTCTGAGACGCCTTTACTAACCTGTTTGAGTGTCTCCCATCACTAACAGCATTCTAAGAAGAATCATTTATTAAACAACTTTTTAGATAGTATCGAGAGGAAAGGTAAGTCGGGTCGACTGAAATTAAGATGGATTAGCAGAGAATATAGTAGACTTTAAACATGTGCTATTTGGTGCTATTTGAAACTTTTCTGCGCAAACCATTACGAACTCTGTGGTTTCATAGGCCCTTTGTGATTCTGTAACAGTAGATTATTGTTTTTAAGCACACCTTTTGAGTGGATAGTTTATTGATGATTGAGATAATAGTAGGTAGTTACAAAATCAGAAAAAAAAATTATGTCGTGATATAAACTCATTCAAGTCTTTCTGAGCATCTTTGTCATCGAAATTTAGTTAGTAGTAAGTGGGTATAAACACGCAATGCGGGCTTCTTCATACGAGCGCCGTTTGAAGCCTGAGGTCTGCTCTCCTACTTTTCTTTTCCCTATTAAATGGTTTATTATGTGTTACGGTAGCTACTGCCGTCTGACTCGAGGACCCCATTCGTCCATCAGCAGATGTACCGGCTTGCAGGTGAGGTTATCCACTCATAGGCCCCATACACTCGGATACTAGTCTCTGATTCGACTAGCAGTATTTACCGTATAAGAATAAAAGAGTTACAAAACTAAAATGGTTAATACTACCAGTAGTTGAAATAAAAGCTCCAGTTATCTGAAAATTAGTGCACAAACTAAAGCTAACAATTTGTGCTATTCCTAGTTTGCCTTTAGTTTCTAATACCTATGTTTGCAGAACCGCAGACCGTGGGGCAGACCCCCACGGTCTGCCCACCGCCTTGTATAACTTACTTTATTGTTAATATTCCTCACCAATACTGTTCTAGTTGGTGTCTTCAGAATTTATGAACTTCAGATTAACTTTTATTGTTAAATAAGATTATGAAAATGACTAGTTTACTATTACTTATAAATTTTTGTTGCGGTTCCAATAGTTTTTAGTTATGAGACCAGGAACATGGTCTTATAAGTGTAACAATGTATATGTAGGTTATTTTCTGCGCTATCTATATATGCGCGTCTCCACACAGCGTGGCAGTTACACGTGGCATCGAGCATATTGGAGAGCGGAATGTAGCGTCTGTGTAGGTGCTTATGCAAAACGAGTGAAGCAGCAAAAAGTTAACCTCTAAGCGCGCTTTATCAGTATCTACTGATAAATGTCTACGGGATACGGGCCTCTTCAAAATTATGCTTGACAAGTTGACATAGTTATAGTTTTTCTCAAGAATAATTTTACAAGATTTTCATACCCATTATCGTTACTTGAGTGGCTCGGTCGTACCGTGTTTTAATTATCTATGGGATGGGTTTCTTGGAAGCTCTGCAATATTCCTCTTAATATAAATTTACATTTTAACGGGCAGTTACTGTGCAGGCGAGTGGGGCAACCGCTTGAAATATAACATTATAGTGCTCGACATGCATTTAAACTGCCTTAGAACTGTTTAAAGTTATTATTACATTCACGTATTGAATAAGTAAACATGTAATATATGCATGAATTCATGTATTCAGAATATTAACATTAATACGGTATTTTGAAGTCTTATTTCATAAAGTTGAAGCCGTGAGCGTAAGAGCTCCAATTTAAAAAGCATCTCTTTAAAATAAAACTATTTTTAACGGATTCTATCGCGGTTTATTTAATGTTATTTTATATTTTACATTGAACTGATTGTGACTGTGGGCTCTCTTATATTGGTCAAACCAAGCGAAGCATTGGCACTCGCGTCAAAGAACACATAGCTGACATAAAACACCAACGCTCAAAAAAGTCTGCTGTATGTGAACACGTGCAACAGGGGACCAAACATTACTTAAGATTTGATAAACCACAGATACTCGCCAAAGAAAATCGATTCCTACCTAGGATGCTCCGCGAAGCTATTGAAATTAAAAAACATCCTAATTTTAATAGAGAAGATAGTTGGAATGTACCACCAGCTTGGGACCCAGTCATTCACTTAATTAATTCCAAGAAAAAACAAAATACAACAAGACTTCATGACACTGTGAGCTCATTCTGCGTAAATAGTAACACCAACAATTCAACATAGTTCGGGTACTTTGAGATAACTTTCACTTCAAACTTCAAGACAACAACCATCTTTAGTCTACCCGTGACCATGGCTGCTGAAAAGCAACCGAAACGTCGGGTTCAATGTAAAATATAAAATAACATCAAATAAACCGCGATAGAATCCGTTAAAAATAATTTTATTTCAATGTGTAGCATCTCTTTAATATAAGCAACTTTATTAAACTAAATTGAAAACTATTTAAAATTAAGTTAAATAAAGTTGAGCAACACTAGCCGCGTTCCCGGAACTTATGTCAGTACCTACTACTGTACATACTATGTTCATGTTTCTAGGTATATAAGCTTCGGTGCGGAAAAGCCCTGCAAACTTCAACCGCATTTTCCTATTAAGTACTATTTATATAACTAATTAACTCTTTTTCTTCTTGAAGTGTCTAGTAAAAAATATAGTACAAAGGAAAATATTTCTATAAACTTGGGTTTTTTTTAAACTGTAACAAAAGTTCGCGCCGTGGCGGTCGTGCGTGAAGAGGCTTTTTTTTTTACGTGCGGAAATCCCTTCGGATACCCCCCTGGTTATGTCGTGTCTCGACTAAAACTGCACGGTGTCCTCCCCAAGTGTCCGTTGCCGGGCACCCGGGGTAAGCCCTCGAAAGGATAACCCCAGGGTTGCCGGCGGACTTTGGCCGCCACCACGGCGTCGCCTGGTGGGGTCGGGTTTTATCCCGCTTCGGTGAGTTGGCAGGCGTGTGTAGGGCACACACGACACGCCTCCGCCACGGCCTGCTTCTGTAAGGACGGCGAGTCGGCCAACTGCCGTCCTCAGACCTCGATCATGGAGGTCGGTAGTCCCGAGCGTAGATGAGTCTGCGGCGTCCTCGCCGCAGACTGCGAAACTCGGGGGGCAGGGTTCTCTCCCGCTCCCTCTCCGCCGTCTCTTTCGCGCGCATTACCTGCTCGCAGAAAGAGGCGGCGGCGTGCCACTTGCTCCCGTCGGAGACCACGGCCCTCACCATGGTCTCCAACGAGAGAACGTCCACGCCCAGGACCGCAACGAGATCCCGGTGTTGACTCGCCCACGCAGGGCACTCCACCAACGTGTGGAGCGCCGTGTCTGTCGTGAAGAGGCTTCAGATTTTTATAAAACTTTTAACAAGCTAAAGGCGGGGATATAGGCGTGAGTTTATGTTATGTTATGTAAGTTAAAAGCAAAATTTTTCACTTCCCAAATTGAAATCCAACTGTTCAAAAATAGGTCGTCTGGTTATGTTTTAAGTATCTTATTGCAACTTGAAATGAAGAAATGTTAGAGAAGTTAAGTTAAGATAGTCACCACCAAATTAAAGTAGATAGCATACCTACTCAGTTTATTAAGTAAATAGTGGTAGGTATGTATTTCTTTTTACTTATTTCAGCTAAACTCAGTCTGTATGATATGTTATTTTGTCTATTTAATTCTCTGTGCTAATATAGGTTTTTTTTTTCTTTTCTTCAATGTTATAATATTACGCATGCTGGTTATCCGTAATTGGCAAATGTATCAGCCACATTACTCGCTAAACATGTATTATATACCAATTTGTAATGCATTTGCTGTGGATAAACCTATTAAATAGTTAAAAAAAACGTTCGTAGTAAAAATTACAACTAGGCAGATTTATCTGAGGCAGCCTATTGAGAGGAAATTAAGTTTTGTGTGAAAAGTCGATAAAAGTTTGCAACGCTGGAAACTTTAAAAGAATAATAAGAAAGCTAGATGCTTAAAATGAAAAATCAGTGCTGAAATTCTTTGCTATTTCACAAGCGGCAAGTGCATTTATAGCAACGAGAAGTTGAAACCGTTTAGAAAGCTAATTAAAATGTCTCCAGGGGACATTTGTTGCAGCTCGCCGCATGTCTGTCAGAGCGAATGCAACTTGCGCTACGGTAATAACTGGCACGCTGAAATTCACCGGCTATCTGGTCAGAGGCAGCCTTTTGAGCGGATTTACCAATGTGTCCAACTAGCGAAGTGGAGCAGGCAATATGTGGTTTAAATAGATTTGCCTCTGAACTGGGATCTCACCATTTCTGTATGTTTATGACAGTTACAAATGGCGTTATTTGTGTGGAAGAAATGAAATAAGGTTTTATATACGTATCAAATTTACTCCTGTGCACCTATGTACAGTCACCGACAAAGTAGTAAGAAATAGAAATGTATTCATCGACGTTTAAGATACACGTAAAAATATATATATGTAATTAAATGCTAACGTAGCTTTATACATTAGAATCCACACATCACCTTTGCTCTAAAATCTCTCATAAATTAACAAATAAAAAATGAATTATTTTAACTTTGTCCTTTGAGGACTATAAAAATACTAAAACATGAGTTATTATTTATTGTAGATCATCCTCAACTGATAGCAAATCAGAACTTACACGGTGGAGCCCGGAGTTCGCTCTCCTACTCCTCTGACAGGCGTTACGTGGCGTAAGGTAACATTCGCACTAAGCAGCGAGCGCTACATCGTGTACCGGTAATCTGTGTACGAGCAGCTCGTTACCGGCTTGTTACCCTGCACTGCAATGCACGAATGCTCGCTGTGCACACTTAAAAGATATGATCTCAAATCCAACAAGATGTAATGCAGAAAATAAATAAATAGAGTGTGGGGCTTTTAAGAAAAGATTATTCTTTTATCTATTGTGTTATGTGTTAATAACGATAGTCTCTCTAAGGAAGCGGTCTTGGGAAATAATAACGTAACTACCTCACTGGTTTGATGGCGTGTTAAGTTAAAACGGGAAAAGTATCTTTAATTTGATATCTGATACGCAATTTTCTAGTTAACTTAATAAACAGAATTAAAAATAGATTTGATTTTAATCGCTATAATAACCTGGGTAGTCTAAATAAGGACTTAACTAGTCTTTTAAAGACCCATGTTATACCTCAATACCTCAAAGGACAGTCCTAATGGCCGGACCTTCCAAATTTCCGAATTAACACATTTCTATTTAAGAACACTGCTACGTGGCCCAATAAAATTAATCAACGTAGGTAATTGCTTAAAATCCAACATTATTTTCTTTAAAAGCTGCTAAAATTAATTAAACGTTATGCGAAAACGCGTTATTAGCTATTGAATAGGTGCTATGCAGCTTAAAAGTTAGTTAATGTTGTCATATATCTGTAGCGGTTTTATAGCGGATAATAAAACCCGATGTTACGATATGTGCTCAAGGAATTATGAACTGAAATAAATTTTTAATATCCTACGCAGCAATAACATCCTAAAATTGTTACGAACGTATTACAGAAACACTTTTACATCACTCGCAGGCATTAATCACTAGAGCTGGCATCAACGGACGGTAAATAATTTACTGCTGATAGCGAGCCTTCGCACCATAAATCCTCGTCATGAAATAGCAACTGGATTGACAGTTACTCGATTATAATCAGTGGTAGCGCCAAAAGTCCTTTATTAACCGCCTTCCAATATCGTTAAGTTTTCGTTTACTATTTACTATTATAAAATACGAATCGCATATTATGGTACGATTTATATATATTGTGAAACGGAATTAGTGTAGATTAGTGTGCACAGTTTAGTAAAATTACTTGTGTGTATTCCATTTTTCGTCCATAGAGCGACGGATTGCTCACCGCGTGTAAATTTTTATATAGATTTTTCTTCACACCTTCAAAGTTATAGTTCTCCTGATCGATGTCGGCCAAGAATTCGACTTAATCGGGGCGTCTGTGTCATGTTGACATTGTTGTTCGATAAATGAATTGGATGACGGCGAAAGCGCCTGAAGTGATATTGTGACTACTTGGAATTCAAAAGTCTCATTAGTTACATTTAAATAAAATTCCAAAATAATGGAACTACTTGGACTAAAAGTGTACATTAATGCACTTCAATGTAACTAGGTGGAACATAACATTTTTATACAGATTTTAATCCTCGCAGCCTCTAGGGGACATTGTTTCAATCCATTATAGTTTACGGCTTGTTTGGAAAGCGGCATTTGTCAGATTATGCTCATCTCGCTACAAGAATTCAGAGACGGTAATCTTACCCGTCTCCTGAGTCACAGTTCCTTTACTGTATGAACCATCACTGAACAGAGTGACGAATGTCACGTGTCACTTCAGACTTCTTCGGAACATTAGTCAGAAGTAACAACGCCTAAACACATGGCAATAAGAGGGGTGTTGTGTATCCTGGCCCGTTTCAAAATTGTAATATTTTAAATATGTATAAAAGTATAGATTTTTATCTTCTATTTAATCTTGAGTTAATTTAATTGCACAATTTTTATTTTTTTTAAATATCATTCAGTTGTCAGCTGTTTCAAAATTCAAGTTTATAATTATGCTAGAAAGTTAGTCTAAAAGGCAAAAAAGTATTCATAAATATATTTCATAAGTTATAAATTTAATGTGTACCACTTTCTTCTCATACGTCTTTCAGAAAAAATCCGGGTGGTACCCACATTAGGTATATTGCCAACCCAGTAGAACATTTATGTGTGTGATAATGACATGCACAAAGGATCTGTTGGGTCAACAGACGAGATTATTCACATGTGTGCGTACCGGGTTGTTTGTACAAAAGCAGTGTACACGAAGCACGGAGCCACTTAGTGTATTCCCTCTACGTGCTTAATTATGTAGTGGGTAATTGAAAGCGAGAGATAGTTCACAGATATATTTTTAAATATAACTACCTATTATTGAATTATTTACTCTTGAGTGTATGTATGGGGACAGGTCTGCACACGCTGGCGGACTGCCCGGCGTGGGAGGCGCCGAGGCGTGACCTCGTGGCAGCCATCGGGGTGGGAATCCTCTCGCTCGACAGCATGATTGCGGCAATGGTGCGGCGCTTGCGAAGGAGATGGCGGAGCGCGCCCGGGAGAGATTTAGAACTCTCTCGGCCCGCCGAGCCCACAACATGCTCGCCGCGCGTCGCAGGGGACTCAGGCGCCGGAGGTCGCTTAACGACCTCCGTCCTCCATATCCTCCGTGCGAGGGATATGCTCTATGCGCAACCTTACATACCAGCGTCTTAAGACCCGAGACGGCGTGCGGTTTTAGTCGGTTCAAGCCCGACATAACCACCCCGCTGGCCGGCGGGGGGGTATCCGAAGGGATTTCCGCACGAAAAAAAAAAGTGTATGTATGGGGTCCCATATAGACATATTCATGCATACAAGTATTTGTACTGAACGGGAAACCGCGCAGCGCTTTTGCAATGCACCACCACCACACCACAGAGGCTGTCTTGGTTTAGATCAATGACAATAAAATTGCTCCATGGTTTAGATTGAGCCCATTAGACCAGTAAGCCTACTAATACTATCTTGGAAAAAATTATAATACCAAGCATATACAATATGTCACCGAATTAGGTCTCTGAACTTGGAGAGGTTGGTCGTTATCAGTCACTATGCCCGAAAAAAAATAAAAATGATATGTAATTTTTCACTAAATATTCAATATTACGTACTTATTTGTAATATTTGTATGGTCACGCTATCGTGGGGCTGCTACTCGGGACTGGGAGCTCTCTTGATGCGCACACGCGGCATCGCGCCACTGCGCAGCGGTGCCCGCAACCCCAACCCGCCCTGCTTCAGTGTTCAGTAAAAATAAAGCTCTCACGACTGACGGTCGCTGTTCGCGCGCTCTGACCGTAGGTATTAAACTTTCGCGAGTATTTAGTTTAATTATTATTGAAAATGGCACATTGCACTATCCGCCAATACATGGACATGATTGAGTGCTATGTGAGTAGTGGTCACAGTCTAGCTGCAGCTCGTAGACGTTATCAAGAACTGTATGGTAACCATAGAAGAGTACCAGCTCGTGAAACTATTTTAGGGGTTTACCAGCGGTTGTTGGACAAGGACAGCTTCATCCTCCTCATGTTGACGCTGGCAGGCCACATCCAAGACCAAGTGTTGGATTATTTCAATAATAATCCACACGCGAGCACTCCCGATTGGGTCACCCGATTAAATTAAATAATCCCACCTGTATATCCTCCAAGGGATAGACAGAAGCGTATTTTCGATAGGTATATTTATTGTGTAACATTGTGGATTTTTTTTAAATCAATTAAAATTATATCAATAAAATTAATCGTTATTTTAGTATGTTTCTTTAACATATTACTAATTATCTATGGTTGTGCAAGCGAGATTGCACAACACTAGCCCAGTTATCAACTGACGGCTCTTAAATCGTTCCTTTCCTTGGTAACCTTCGCCGAGGAAGGTCACTTTGACCCCGTGGCCAACTGCTGTCGGCTCCGGGTAAGTTTTGAGATCAACATTTCCTACTTCTTTCTACAGGTGAAGACCTTCCAGCGGTGCAGCTTATTGCCTGCTAAAATGCATGGCTTAATATATTTTATTTTGTTCTGTGTGCTATTTCAGCCTACCTATTTAGTGCCACGAGGCCGATGACCCGTACGGTCAGAGGTCGCGGCACCAGCTTGTGCTGCCTACTTATATTCTTTTTATTATAGCTTCTAGCTACGCTGCATTGCCGCTGGCAGATTCTCTTCACCTGCTATTTTAGCGGGTCACTTGGACGTAATTACCTAGTGACAAACTGACCCGCACTTTTTCTATTTCCAGGGCCTTCGCACCGGGCTTCGCACCATCATAGCGGTAGCGAGGCACACCAGCGGAGACCCTGGCACGCCGGCAACATCTAGCCACGTGTCCACTAGCTAAGTGCATACTACCATCTTTGCACAACGGACCGAACAACGCCACGGCAGAATATTTATTACGAATCCATTCCCTGAGATTCATTATTTCCAATACCTTTTTTTTTTTTTTTTTTTTTCGTGCGGAAATCCCTTCGGATACCCCCCCCCGCTGGCCAGCGGGGGTGGTTATGTCGTGTCTCGACTAAAACCGCACGGTGTCCTCCCCAAGTGTCCGTTGCCGGGCACCCCGGGTAAGCCCTCGAAAGGATAACCCCAGGGTTACATACATTAACGTTACATACATTTATATTTCCAATACCTAATATAAATGTATGTAACGTTATTTTACACCGATTATAATCTCATTATATATTGTAATCGACCTTTTATTTAACTCTGCTCGCCCTAGCCGGTAGTTACTCTCAGTTAGCATCAATTACTTTATTAATTTTTACAGTTCAATTACATCACCGTAACTTCATTTAAAAAGCTTCTATAAAATTTAACCGTTACAATTGTTAATCTATTCCTATTTGATATTCTATTCCATAGGTATATTTATTTATAGTCTATTCATGTCAATCGGGCGCTTTGGGATTAAAACACGGAGAAATTGGAAGTGAGTTGAAACTTCAAAGCATCACAAGCATATTCATACATCAATCAAACACAATAGAATTACTTATCTGGTATTTTTTTCACGTAGGACAATCATAAAACTGTACCTGGGGATCGTGCGAAGCATGGCCCTATACGGGGCCGCCGTATGGGCGGAGACTCTGGCGGCCCGCAACGTGGCTGTTCTGAACAGCCCGTTAAAGGCGATGACCGTCAGAGTCATCAAGGGGTATCGCACGACCTCCGTCGAGGCGGCATGTCTCCTAGCCGGGACCCTCCATGGGACCTGGAAGCGAGAGCCCTTGCGCTGCTGTACCAGTGGCGCAAGGAGGCGCTGGAGCGGGGCCATAGGCCGGAGCCCCGAGCAATCAGGGCTCAGCGGTCCCAGCTCCACCGGGAACTCATGGAGACATGGAGGGTGCGACTGGAGCACCCAAGGTGGGGGGAATCCACCATTGGAGGACCGATCATGAAGGAGTGGTTGGAGAGGGACCATGGGGACCTCTCCTACCGGATGTGCCAGATGGTTACCGGACACGGGTGTTTCGGTAAGTATCTGTGGCGCATCCACCGGGAGACAACGCCGCAGTGGCAACACTGCGAGGATCCTGGTGAAGACACGGCGCTCCACACGTTGGTGGAGTGCACTGCGTGGGCGAGTCAATCTCGTTGCGGTCCTGGGCGTGGACGTTCTCTCGTTGGAGACCATGGTGAGGGCCGTGGTCTCCGACGGGAGCAAGTGGCACGCCGCCGCCTCTTTCTGCGAGCAGGTAATGCGCGCGAAAGAGACGTCGGAGAGGGAGCGGGAGAGAACCCTGCCCCTCGAGACACCGCAGACTCATCTACGCCCGGGACTACCGACCTCCATGATCGGGGTCTGAGGACGGCAGTTGGCCGACTCGCCGTCCTTACAGAAGCAGGCCGTGGCGGAGGTGTGTGGTGTGTGCCCTACAAACGCCTGCCAACTCACCGAAGTGGGATAAAACCCGACTCCACCAGGCGAGGCCGCGGTGGCGGCCAAAGTCCGCCGGCAACCTTGGAGTTATCCTTTCGAGGGCTTACCCGGGGTGCCCCGCAACGGACACTTGGGAAGGACACCGTGCGGTTTTAGTCGAGACACAACATAACCACCATCGCTGGCCGGCGGGGGGGTATTCGAAGGTATTTCCGAACGTAAAAAAAAAAAAAAAACAATCAATAATCGAGGGACCACCCTTCCTTCCTTGAATCATTTATGTTTCGATACTGTAAACATATATATGTATTATATTTTACATTCTGTGAACGGATCAACGATATTTTACTGTTGCAATATTACCAGCCTCAGCTTTATATAGGATGGTATCGCTTTTTAATCTACTTATACAAATTTGCCGCATCTTACTGTCATGGACGGTTAATAAAACTTCAAGATTTAGTTTGATTTAACGTTCATTTCCAATAGTTATCCTAATATAATATGGATATGAGCTCATATGCCTGTAATGTCATTGGAATTTTGATTTTGTTGTTAGATTGGTAATGTAATGCTTTACAATGTAAAGCATTACATTACCAATCTACAGCATTACAATCCAATGATGTAATGTTTACATTATATTGTTGGCCTTATGAGTCTTTTTGTTTTGTTTTAAGCGCCTGTGTCAAAATTTATTCTTTCATTTATTTCTGGCGCAGGTATCTAAAGACATAATTAATGTCTTTTATTTTTTTTTTCATAACGGTTGTTGTAAGAAGCTTATTTATTACATTAAGTCCTGCGTAATATAATTACATATTCAAATTATACCTCTTTGTATCTTTTTTTTTCGTGCATCAATCCCCAGGGATTCCCCCGCCACCGCCGCCGGCCAGCGGGGGAAGTTATGTCGGACTTGAATCGATCAAAACCGCACGCCGTCTAGGGTCTTTAAGTGTAAGGTGGCAATAAGCAAGCCAATAAGGCAATCCCCTTGCACTCAGGTTGATCCTGGGCTGTAACCGAAATTACTAGTATACCTGTTATCCCCTCCTTGCTAAATTGCTTGAGTTAGGAGCGGGTTCACGTCGATAGTGTAAATGCCTGGAGTTGAACGCGGAATTTTACCTTAACCACTTAGCTACCGAAGCTTTTTGATTATTCAATTTCAATTTTCAATTCAAAAACATAATACAAATATATCTTTCTTATTATCAAACATGCATTTTATTTTATTATTATTTAATTAAAGAAAGAATTGAGAAAATTAACAAACATCTGAACATTTGGTTCATCCGACCATCAGAGCTGTCAATCCTACGAGAGCAACAACTAAGGATAAACAACGATTGGTAAATGGAAGGCAGGCACAAACTGAATCGCCCAAAATAAGTAAACGGCTTGTTTACCTACTAGAAACAATGAAATATAACACAAACATAAAAAATATGATCCAGAGGTCACTGACTTGTAACTATAATATCAATGCGGATATACTATTCCGTGCCATACACATGACACCCTCCTTTCATTCACTATCCATATTTATATAACGTACTATGAATATCGACATATAATATTGCGGAAAGCTACATTTACTTCAAAATTAATGGCTTTCCCGCCCACCAGTTACTAGGTCAGAGGTCGCACGAAGCTTCAATTTTGCATACCGCTCAGATATTAAGGTGTGAGGTATAACGTAGTCAAGTGGTCCACCTGAGCTTCCTTCGCCGAACCTTAGGCACCGACTAAATAATAGCGTAGATTAAATACTGATAGAATAGACCCGCCGTGTTGCAAATAAGACCAAATTTTATAGCCAGGAGATGTATACGTAATAATGGTTGTATTTCAAGTTAGAACGTATGCCTGATATGCGTTGCAATTCGATTTTCAAATAAATAAAGAAATATTGTACGACATTCTACACAGCGCTTTCTAGACCCAAAGTAAGCATACTTTAACTAGTTTGTGTTATGGGTTCCAGAATGCGGATAAACATACTAATATACGATTTCTTTGTAAATACATACATATTATATATAGAAACACCCAATCAAATGCAAATTGACATATTCATGCATACAAATATTTGCATATTTTTTTTGCGTCCGAAAATCCCTTCGGATTTCCAGCCCCCGCCAGTCAGCGGGGGTGGTTTTGTCGGGCTTGAACCGACTAAAACCGCACGCCGTCTCGGGTCTAAGGACGCCGGGGTGTTAGTTTGTCCATAGAGCATATTATCCCTCGCACCCCGACTGACCCTGGGCCATCTCCGGTTTCGAGATGGCCCCCTCGGGTTTGGGAACCACGATTACCCGTCTTGCCCCGGTTTGGGGGAGGGGCGCTAGTCGCCCCGCCGTTACAGCCTGCTTCTGCTGGGGTAACAGGATGCCTCACCTGCCACTCCCAGCACTGCGCTCATGGAGGACGGAGGTCGTTAAACGACCTTCGGCGCCTGAGTCGCCTGCGACGCGCGGTGAGCATGTTGCGGGCTCGGTGGGCCGGGAGAGTTCTAAACCTCTCCCGGGCGCGCTCCGCCATTTCCTTCGCGAGCATTACATGCTCGCAGAATGAGGTGGCGGCGGCCCACGCACTCGCGCTCCGCACCATTGCCGCAATCATGCTGCTGAGCGAGAGGACTCCCACCCCGATGGCTGCCATGAGGTCATGCCTCGGCACCTCCTACGCCGGGCAGTCCGCCAGCGTGTTCAGCCCTGAGTCCTCGCTCACGTCGCAGTGATGGCACTCAGGCGTTGGCTCCTTCCTGATCCGATGCAGGTGGTCCCCGAAGCTGCCCTTACCGGAGATCACCTGCGTCAGTGAGAGGCTTCCATGTCGCCTCTCTAGCCAATCCTCCATGATGGGCCTTACCGCCGCTATTGCGGCGTGCCCTACAAATATTTGCACTGAGCGGGAATCGTACCCGCGCCCCCTGTCGTAGCAGTCGAATGCACTACCGCTACGCCACAGAGGCCGTCAAATAGTTTTTTTTAACGTTAAGAACCTTTAAAGACACATGTGTAATTCACACACATCACATCTTATCGCAATCGCATTAGTAGATAAGAAACAGATTTAGGAACGATTAATGGACAAGTAATCAAATGTACATTTTTATACATAGGCACTTACATTTGGAGTACGAATGAAAATTCAAAAATAGCATGCATGTTTAAAATTTCGTTTTTCAATACGTTACAATGTGGAATATGTTATTCTCGGTGAAATTTACGGGCTGAATGTGAGGTACATGCAAATACGGAACAAAGAGCAACACAATGCGATACAGAACGCACAGTGTTGGTTGAATGGAGACTAGAGATGGTACATGCCGGACTTCTTTTTAGGACGATAAAAATTATAAAAAACATATGAACAATTGCTCTTTATCTCTAGGTGAGCGGCGACTTCATTAATACAGACCGATGCGACGTAATTCGCCTAAGTATTGGAGAAAAAGTTAATGGATCTGTACCACAAACGTAGACTGTATAAATCGCTTTACTTTTACTCCAAAAAGCAGCATATGTCTCAAAAGTCAGTTTGTACAAATGATATAAAGTTATTAGGTATATAAAATAGGACAGTACTCATGGAAAAATAAACAATAATACTGGGTAATTACATTTTTTTCTTAAATATGTTATTACAATTCAGGAAATGCCTACTCAACTCTAAATAAATAAACGAATCCCAATATTTTAGTTCACGTATTCGGGATATGCTAATTTGCCAGCACTAGTGTATTGGAAGGCCGGCGGGCGCGAGGGTCGGGCTGGGTCATATCGTACGCTATCGATGCCGTTTTCCCGCTCGGTTGGATATAGTGAATAGCATCCGTTGCAATCTCTAGCCACGCTTGAACACTTCCCATCTCCTCCGTATATAGTTTTACGTATATACCGGGACGTATTACTTCAAAAGTCTAATGTACTAGATGGTTCCGAGAACATATTTAACATCACCTGGCCTTCACTGGTTTCAAATCAGTGGTTTGCAAAATTTTCAATGTATTTTGAAACAGAGTAAAAATTATTTTGAAAGCCTGCTAGTTATTTTTCATATGAGTAATCTAAAAATAACTTTTTTCAAAACCATTACGCGGGATATGTTTATACGGCTCACCAAAATAGGCGTCAGTAAATAAGGATAGGGATTTTTGTCGATTTTGAAGGATTTGATGTATCAGTATATTCCTGTTGCGTATCGGTTTCATCCAAAAAATACGGTTACGGTTCTTGGTATTCTCAATTCAGATATTGTTGAGAATAAATAAAGTAGGTGACTATTTCATCCCGTTCAACCTTCGGTGAAGTAGTGCTCAAGCAGTAGTGTTTCCATACATTTATATAGATTATGTCTAAAGTAAGGAAAGATTTTCTTTCATACTCTCTCTCCACAACATTGCAACATTTGTATCTTTTTAGTTTTAACTTTTCTACTTCCATCTCGTATCCCTTCGGATCCCCCCCCGCCGGCCAGCGGGGTCAGTTGTGTCGTGCATCGACTAAAACCGCACGGTGTTCTGCCCAAGTGTCCATTGCCGGGCACCCCGGGTAAGGCCTCGAAAGGATAACCCTTATAGTTACGTCGTTATAAATAGGCGTAATAGTGAATTTTAAACTTTCAGCAGATCTAAATGCTGGAGAGAAGACTAAATTTATACATATACGGATTTTAAGAATTAAATACATTAAATCCATAAATGTATAAACTATCAGTAAAGTTTTAATGAGCAGTTTGAGCCTAACGATGTACGTACAAACATATAGTCAAGGCTCATTCTTATTAGGATTTTCATTTACTGCAATAATTTGCATACATATTTCGCATTTTTTTGCTTTCTTGAGCGTTTAGATATACATGATCTCCGATTACGAGTTATATATACTATATCTTACAATATATGCCAAATGGGCATATAATGTAAGATATAGTATGCCGGGTATGCATAGTTTACAGCCGCCTGCTGTGGCTTCCGAGTTTACAGGAATGTCGCAATTTCGGTAATTCTTAGGCTGTGTGTGTGTGTGTCACGTGGTGGTAGAGCATTCGTCTGCTACATCGCGGGTTCGATTCCCGTTAGGTGTAAATATTTGTATCTATAAATATATCTATCTATTTGTATTAGTTCGGGTGTATTGTATGTATAATATGGAAGAATTTACAAAAAAGAATCGTGTTTATAAAAAATAAAATATCTTTCAAATCAAATCAAATCATTTTATTGCTGAACATGTAACATTAATTATACATCTAAGGTATTGTGTGATGTTAAAGAAATACATGTTCTACCAATTTCGGCATGCAATATTGTAACATTTGCAGTAGGTATATAAATATTAAAATTAAACAAAGATTCAAAATAATAGTGTCACAAAATACCACAATAATTATGAATACAAAAAGAAATAATAAAAAAAATATTCTAGATGTGGTTTCAGTTAGTTTTAGTAAGGAGTTGACCCTATGATCGAGAGGTCCCGGGTTCGAATCCTGGCTATTACACTACCGACGTGAACCCACTCCTGACGCAAGTAATTAAGCTTAGCTGGAGGGGTTAGGGTGAATATTAGTAATTTCGGTTACTAATATTTTTATTAAAAAAAGCACCTGCTAAATAATAGACGTGAGTCTGGTGCAGGATTTTGCTTGGGGTTGGGAGGTCAGACGGCAGCCGCTCCCGGAAAAACCGACATACCTATCTGAAACAATAAGCGGACCCCGGACTTTAAAGTGGTAACTTTGGGCGCAACTGGGAACTCGCTAAGAGGACGATGATACAGAGAAAAATAACAAATCTTACTGTGTATTCCTGTCAGGAATACTTACAAGCACGTCGTAAAAATTTTCCACCAAATCTTGCGACGCTGTCTTCTTAACTGGCTTTGAAGGACCAATGTTTGATACTGGTCGTTCCTAGTGGACTGTAATTTCTTCTTCCTTCAGTAGCAAAGATAGGTGCAGGTCTTGGAAAAATAAAAAATGTAAGCAGCAGCAAAGAGAAAGCGGAAACAATGCGACAACGTAAAATTAATGTTGGTGTTGCCAACATGTGGTTGTCCATTACATACCTACGGTTGATCCAACAAAAAGGTTCACAATGTCAGTGATATCCAGCATAAACAAACCTGCTTGGCTGGGCGAATATCGTCCTTAGTTAATATCGATTTTGAGTGGCAATTTCTTTGGAATTCCATTCTCTTTTCTTCTTTTCCCCTTTCTACATTAGGTAGCAATGCGCAAATTACACCTTTATTGCTTTAAAATATTCATATGCCTCAGTAAACACTTACTTTGGATACCTTATACACGTACGTAACTATATTAAAAAGTGTTATATTCGTTATATTCGAACTCACGTTCGTTCAAATGTAATTTAATTCGGAACGATTGATGTGAACGAAACGTGCCGCTTTAACCACCACGTGCTGCTGCAATTAGTCCGTTAGTTAATTGCCATAATATGTTTTGCTAGATTTGCTACTGAAAATTGTGCCATCTGAATCATCATCGTAATCCTGTGATCAGTCTGTGCTGTCATTAGTCTTGGTTGCATCCAAGGCTTGTTAATTTAAGCCCTGGATCCACTCTCGTACTTTTTATTTAGATTTGGATTATTTTGGCTTTTACGGAAGTGACTGCTGTCTGATCCCCCGACCCTGAGAGTAAGAGCGCTAGAGCCTCATTCGTTAATCAGTAGGTGTATCGCGGTTGGCCTGGACCCCTAGATCTTGGTCCTACATCCGTAATGCTCTCTATTAAGTGTAATAAGTCTCGAAACCTTCAACCCAACCTCCTATTAGAGTTTGGGAAAGTAAGTATAAATTTTCTCAACCTGTTACACCAAAAATAGTATCTCCCGCTTGGAACACCGTGGGGTTTTACAAAACTTGAACACGAATGGCATAATTGTATTTTTTATATATTTTTTTAATATTTAGGACACGTCAATTTGACTTCACCTCGCCTGATGGTAAGCTGAAGGTAAAGTCTCAGGAAAGAGGGCCACCATTACATACACGTACCATGTTGACAATGGTGGCACTCAGCTTGACGGCCTCATCAGAAGAGGATTGTCGTCGCAGCACCGCGTGACACCCACCGGTCCCACTAGTGCTGCGACCATAATCCCCCTGCCCGGCTATGCACTTGCTGACCCCTGAACGCAATCAAACCGAAATTAGATTACTATGTAGGGCAATCGTGCACGGTGGTACTCACCCGGCCGAATTTTGTGACAAATTTGTGTCATCAAATTTCTACCACCAGTATCATCGCTTTGCTGAAGATTGTCTGTTTATGTTAAAAGAGTTGCCTTCGCGGGTACGGTCGGGTTTGCCAGCAACCATCTGGCTACGTGGATAGCAACTATCCATGCCATATAACTAGCCATGCCGTTTTTTCCGGCCCCGGCTGGAGGGTTAGATCTAATAAATTCTGACTAGATGTTGCAAAAGATGACATACGTACTAATGGTCTCATTGCCAGGGATGCAGAAGATCGGGCGAAGTACAATAGAAAAAGCCGGTAAGCAAACCCTGGGCTCCGACGTGAAAGCCTCGGGTACAAACGGGATCAATTGCTAAGATGATGATGATAATGTGGGGCTCTCTATCAAGATTCAAACAAGCGGTGCTTGTTCTCCCACTTACCGTCGGAATACCTTTTTTTTTTTACATGTGTATACGTGAATTTTCTACTTCACTGTGACAATATTTTTATAAATGTACTCTTTATATCGTAGTGTACTCAGCTTTATTCAATATTGGTCTATTATATTCAAGTCAGCTTGTCACTCCGTCAAGAGGTTTGGTGAAGCGAACAATAATGCCCGTTTCCAGTTAATGCTTCGACGAATTCGGGAACGTTACGCGTTACGAATTTGTGGGGAAATCTTAAATATATTATGCCAATATATGCATATTGGCGTTGTTGGAGTTTGTTATCATTTCTTCGCGAAGAAAATCGTAATCTCTCACAACCTTCCAAAGTTATAAAACATAATTTTCTCCTGCCATCTTAGCCAACACTTTTGGACCTAATTTGAATAAAGGTTGTAATATAAATTTACTAAATAAGATAACTTTCTATTGTAACATGCGAGAGTGTTTGAGTTTTTATTCATATTCGTTTATTGATGCAGAGGGCTAGTTAATGCCATGAGTCTATAAATTAATAACATTATCTTTGATTCGCAGCTTACAGGTGGATAGGTTATTTGTACGATCAAATTGGTCAAACAATATTAATATTTTAAGTGTCATAATACGTAAACTCATTAGACTCAGGCCACAATAGACAGGCACAGAAATCATACACTCAAAACACACACGGTAACTATCCCGTTAACTCCAATACTAAAATAAAAAGACCTCGTATTAAGAAATAAAAAATAAACATTCACACAAGGAAGGAAAGTAATACCTATTGTGCTTATATTTTTATTTAACGTTGTGAATGTATCTAATTCTATTGGTTCCTTCCTGTGTCACACTGAACTCCGATGTTCCAGGTAATTGTTTATCAGTCGCTAATAGTTCAGTCGGAAGCAATTACGTAGATTTGGTAGGTTTCACCCAGAGCTCCTCGCGTTACACCGTATTAGGCGTCAACTTAATAAAATGCCGAAAGAATTGGCCCAACCAAATATTTTATATACGTTGTTTCACACCTATAAACTGCTGAATTTTGATTGTGTGATATTAATATCCTATTTTAGTCTTCAAAAGGTGAATTCAGAAAAAGCTTTTATATACTCACAGAAAGTTTTCTGCACAGTGCCACGATACTAAACAAAATGTATGAAGTAAGTACATATTACAGTATTTTTTTTATACCACTCAGTTGGCAGACAAGCTCACTGCCCACCTGATGGGAAGCGGTTACCGTGGCCTATGGAAATGTAAGGTAAAGTCTGACTTCCGGGGACCTCACCTAAATTCCGGTAAGTAGCTATTTCAACAAGATTGGAAGATCAGGTAGAAATGATTTGTTACTAAGTCACTCCTTTCATCCAGGAAAACGACTTTTAGTCATATTGTTAAAATCCAAACCGTAGTATTCGATATCTAACATAACAACATAAAACAACTTGTCACTTCTAGCAACACTTGGTGAATAGTTTATTACGTAGGTAGTAATTATGGTTTGAGGGATATGCTTTATGGGTAACCTTACACCCCGGTCTGTAGACCCGAGACGGCGTGCGGTTTTAGTCGGTTCAAGCCCGACATAACCACCCCCGCTAGCCAGCGGGGGGATATCCGAAGGGATTTCCGCACGAAATAAAAGGTGGTAATTATGTTGTAGCTGAATCGACGTAGCTCACGGCATCGTAGGCAGTGGTTCATCATCAGCTACGAGCATGTGTACCTACCAGTCACTTTACCGACTAGGTAGCCGTTAAACTTTTTGCGAGTGCTTTCAGTTTACCGGTTCACCAGCTAATAATTTCTGGAGAATATCTTGTATACTGATAAAGTAATATATTTAACTATCTCTTTTTATAAAATGCATGTTTGTATGATGTATATAGTGCCAGTGTGGTATAACATCGCACGGATCGACAGCATAAAACCGTAGTAATTGCTGCAAGCTGCAAGTCATTCAATAAATACCACATTTATGCGGTTAATAAACAGAGCAAGATAAAATATTTGCTATACTGTCAAATAATGGAGAAAAATGTATAACCAATAAATAATAATTGAAAATGAAAAAAACCAAATGGAATATTGGACATATAATCTGACCGTAAATGAAAATGTTCATTGAACATTTTGTAAAAAATATTGGATGCCGACATGGCTTACAAACTCTTTGTTATATCCTCTGTATATTGTTCTCGTGTTTCAATCTGAAGACTTTGAATTAAATTGATTTTGTCGTACAGTCAGCGTCAAAAGTAGATGATTTCCAGAATATATGTATAATATTTATCCGGTCAGGTACGATGACGATCTGCCAAAGACTGCGGGCAGATGCTGGATGCGGCAAGCTGAAGACAGGGCGCTATGACGTTCATTGGGGAGACCTATGTCCAGCAGTAGACTAGAATAGGTTGATGATGATGATGATTTATAGTGATTGATTGATTGACATAAATTGTATTTCTGATTTAGATATATTTAAGAAATATTATTATTATTATTCAGCTAGTAACGTAATGTATATTGGAGTTAGTAAAACAACGTACGAGCTATTTAGTAAAGAAAATAAGTTTACTGAAAACTCTTAAGTTCTTTATAGGTTTTCCAAAGTTATAAAGCATAATTTTCTTTCCCTTATCTAGAATGGTAACGAAACTAATTTATGAAAGGTTTCTATATAAGTCTACTGTATAATATTACTCTGCATCAAAACCGTTTCAGGATATGTTAATTTCGATTAATATTCGACTGTTGATGAAGACGGCTAAACGATGTCTGGATTGGTTTTGAGTCTATAATTACGGAGCCAACCGAGGTTAACGCAAGGATAAATTGATAATCTTTGGTTCGAACGTTCTTGAAACAATTTAAGACTAAATTTGTTGGATAAAAATATAATTTAAATTCAGGCAAGCTAAAATAATTGGTAACAGAAGTGAGCTAAGTTAAATTAAGCAGGTAGATATTTATCAGTGTTAACAGTTCAGTCTGGAAAAAACCTAAGGATTTGTAGATAGGTATCATGTTGAGTGTCAACTGAAAAAAATTGGCAGAAGAAATGACTCAGACGAAAGTTGTATATGGTGTGTCACGCCCACCGATTTTAGTAAAACGAGTTGGCGTAAGTAAGTATATCAACCCTGCTTATGTGCTATAAAAATATGCTCACTCCAAAAATAAAGGTGAACTCCGATTGTGCAAAATAAAACAGAAGAAAAGACATAAAACGAATTTATAATTAGTTACGAAAAAAACTTTTAAGAAATTGCTTAATTTAAAAGTTTTCACAAATTGACCTTTTTATTGTTTTAGGAAACCTCTGGTTTTTATATTCATAGAATCTTCTAAAACAAAAAAAATATTAAAATTGTTTACAAGTAAAGTATGTTGCGTTTCCAGAATGAGTGGATATCACAGGTTAGTTTAGATACATAAGCGAGTACATCAGTATGTGTCACACCTATCATCCGTGACATCGAATTTGATTCTACTTTTGGTACCAAATTGAAACCTTTCTAAGAGTACATTACTTACACATTTCAAAGGCCCGTTTCCACCCAGCAGAACATCCTCAGTACTTAGTGTCGGATTCAGTGCAAGATACTCCGTGCCTAACGCATAAGCACCTAACGCGAACAAATTTAATATCCTTAGGTTGCCATTTGCTGCAAATGATGTCTCTAGAGTTTTATTCGTACTCTAAATAGCAATGTAAATTTATTTATTTGGTACAACATACTATTTGAATGTTGTTACAGCTCTCGAAAGTTTGGCTATGCAAGTGTCGGAGCGTCTTAATTCTTAAAACAAATTGTAAACACAAATATTGTGATCCGGTTAAGTTACAGTTTGTTTAGTAATTGCCTTAGGCTCTAGCAGTATAATGAAATGAAATGTAAACTACGATATATGTATATGGTAATTTAACATTCAAAACTAAGCTGTACGACGTCCTCAAATTTTATGCTTTTTAATTTATAGGACGAATATTAATGTAAAATGTAAAAAGCCATCTAAGATAGTATAAAATTTACAATAAATATAAAATGGTTCGTAGTAATATTAAAATCTATTTTTAGGGTTCCGTTGCCAAATGGCAAAAAACGGAATCCTTATAGATTCGTCATGTCTGTCTGTCTGTCCGTCCGTATGTCACAGCCACTTTTTTCCGAAACTATAAGAACTATGCTGTTGAAACTTGGTAAGTAGATGTATTCTGTGAACCGCATTAAGATTTTCACACAAAAATAAAAAACAATAAACACATAGAACTGAAACTGAAAAAATTTTTTTTTCATCAAACCCGTACGTGTGTAGTATCTACGGATAGGTCTTCAAAAATGATATTAAGGTTTCTAATATTATTTATTTCTGAACTGAATAGTTTGCGCGAGAATCACTTCCAAAGTGGTAAAATGTGTGTCCCCACC
This sequence comes from Cybosia mesomella, assembly GCA_946251805.1. Taxonomy (NCBI): domain Eukaryota; kingdom Metazoa; phylum Arthropoda; class Insecta; order Lepidoptera; family Erebidae; genus Cybosia; species Cybosia mesomella. The sequence continues at coordinate 16,216,616 of OX276390.1, read as the reverse complement.
CCTGTAACTTTTCAAATAAGAGAACGATAAAATAAAAATAAAAAAAGATGTACTGTAAACTTCGAACGAAAATTGGGTTGAACGAGATCTAGTAAGTAGTTTCTTTTAATACGTCATAAATCGTAAACCACAATTTACCTTTCATTCAATCAACTCAAATGTAAAAATTATAAAAAAAACATTATTATGTTACTTGCTGCTACGGAACCCTTAATGGGCGAGTCCGACTCTCACTTGGTAGCTTTTTTATATTACGTGTACGTACGTGGGGTGTGTGTTGGGTAACCTCCTCGAGTGTCATTCCGATTCCGATCCCGGAGGACTCCGGGGGGAACGGAATCTGAGTGGCCGGTACACCCTGGGCGCCGGTCAATGGCTTCCCCTTCATGGGGTTGGCATTGAACGTCGGCCAATACCCAACGTGGCGGGAACACATAGCTCTCCGTACTCCTCTGCTTTCAGAGGAGACAGGATGAGCGATGCTGTTAGTGGTGGAGGCCACCGTAGGGTCCTGAGGGATCCATGGGCGGGTTGGCCCACTGCTCACGCAGGGGCCGACGGGCACTTGTGCCGCCGCCGGTGAGAGAGGGCTAGCCATCCTCTCGCGTTCCGTAATCGGCAGGTGATCAGCAACGACCTGACTGGTGGCTCCAGAAGGGTACGCTGTGAACTTGCCGACCGGAGGGCTTGCCTTTATTGGCCGGCCCACGACAAGGAAAAGTCTATAACACCCGACAGCGAAGTCATCAAAACCTATGGATACCAGCCGACCTCCATAGTATATAGGCTTATCCAGGTGCAGGGGGCTCCGCCTGGATGGACCATCTTTCCCCCATACTCGTGGGATATACTATGAATAATATCACAAATAAAATAAACAAACCGGACGATACAAATAACGACGACCTTGGCGCGGACAACGGCATCCGACACGATGGAACGGAGGTAGCGGAGGGTGAAGAGGAGGTGAGGCGTGGGCCTCACTTGTGGTCAGTCAAGGCCGTTTTCACCAGACCCGCTATTCCGTTACCGACAGGTGGGGAAACGGACGCAGACATTGCGTCTGCGGCGTCAACGGCGGGTACTGACAACGAGTCAGTATCCAGCCGTATGGAGACCGAGGAGGGTCTCCAACGTAAGCGGCCTCGCTCGGGTGGACCGTCCCTTGACCGGAGCAGAAGCTCCGGACAACGGACGGTCTCCTCGAGTGAGGATGATCAGCCGGCCAAAATATTGGCCACCGCGGCTACTAGAACGCCGAAGCAGCCGGTGCACGTCCCTCCACTACCCAGTGGCAGGGACCAAGGCGTCCCCGCGGCGAGGGAACTCCTCGCAGCACTTGCCCGCATAACGGACACCATTAAAGGGTCCAAAAATGTGTCGGGCAAGAAGAAGACGGTGGCGGAAAACGTCGCCGTCGCCAGGACGGCGCTGGAGGAGCTCCTCGGTAGGAGCGTCTCCGAGGAGGAGACGAAGCTCAGGGCCCGGGTCACAAGCCTGGAAACTGAGCTGGCCAACTCCTTAAAGCATAAGCGGGTCCTCCGGGAGGAGGTCAGGCAACTGACCCAGATGGTCAGGGGATCCCCGGAGGCCCAGAAGGCCCCAAGAGTCCAGGAGGTGACGGAACACCCGAGGGCTCTTGTGCCGCAGGGGGGACGCCTACGTCGTCGTCGGCGCCAAATTCGGCACCAAAGCCGGCGCCAAAGTCGGCACAAAAGGTGGCGCCAAAAACAGGGCCTCGGCCGGTGCCCAATCCGGCACCCGAGATGGCGCCTGAGCCTGCACCGAGTGTGGTGCAGCTCCTGGCGGCCATCGAGAGGCGGCTTGGCGTGTTAGAGGACCGTCGAGGCTTACCGTCCCCCACTGGCACGGCCCCAACGCCACAAGCGAAATCAAAGGGGAGCGGCACCCCCGCCGTCGCCAGAACTGCCCCTCCCGCCGCACCCGTAAATTCCTCTAGAGGAGAGGGTTGGGTGGTAGCGGGAGTCGCCAAAAAGGCGGCTAAGAAGGAGGCAAAAGCCGCTGCGGCGAAGGCGCCGAAGAGGCTCCGCGCCCCACGCTCCACTGCCGTAGTCCTGATGGGGACGACGGAGGGTGTGGAGAAGGGCGTGGGGTACGCCCAGGTCCTGAGGCAGGATAAAGCCTCAGTGGACCTCAAGGCCCTCGAGATTGAGGGGGGGCTCCGGTGCAAAACAACTCGCACCGGAGCTCGCCTCCTCGAGGTCTCCGGCGCCACCAGCGGCCCCAAAGCCGACGCCCTAGAGGCCAAGCTGAGGGAGTCGCTGGATACCGAAGCCGTCCGCGTCACCAGACCCAACAAATGCGCAGGTTTGCGCATTTCGGGTCTGGATGACGCGGCCACGACGGAGGAAGTCATCTCCGCCGTCGTGGAGGCGAGCGGCTGCCCCCGTGATAAGGTGAGAGCTGGAGAAATCCGCTTCAGCTCCACCGGTCACGGCACGGCAGTCGTCAACAGCCCCGTCGCAGCGGCGCAGAAAATTGCGTATAACGGAGTGCCTCCTTACTTCTGCCGCATTGTCGAGGCATACCTATCCGAGAGGGCCATAGTTTACCCGAGCTGGATAGGGCCAGGGCGGGGAGAAGTGTCGTGCGGTGTTCCGCAGGGGTCGTTCCTAGGGCCACTCCTGTAGAACATCGGATACGACTGGGTGCTGCGCGGTACGTTGCTCGAGGGTGTCAGCATAACATGTTATGCTGACGACACCCTCGTTATGGCGCGGGGAGCAACGCACCGAAGCGCGGCACTAAAGGCCAGGGCAGGGGTTGCTCAAGTCGTGGGTCGAATACGGCGGCTGGGACTCGAGGTGGCTCTCCGCAAATCCGAGGCTATGTGTTTCCACGGGCCTCGGAGGGGGCCACCTGCGGGAACCAGCATAACCGTAGGGGGCGAAGCATCGGCATCGAGCCCACGATGAAGTACCTTGGGTTTGTACTCGATAGCCGATGGGACTTCGGACCTCATCTTCGAAGTCTGGTCCCGAAACTGAGGGGGGTTGCGGCCGCGCTATCGCGGCTGATGCCCAACGTTAAGGGACCCAACGCCCCCACTAGGAGACTGTACCTGGGGATCGTGCGAAGCATGGCCCTGTACGGGGCACCAGTATGGGCGGAGACTCTGGCGGCCCGCAACGTGGCTGTATTAAACAGCCCGTTAAAAGCGATGGCCGTCAGAGTCATCAGGGGGTATCGCACGATCTCCATCGAGGCGGCATGTCTCCTAGCCGGGACCCCTCCATGGGACCTGGAAGCGAGAACCCTTGCGCTGCTGTACCAGTGGCGCAAGGAGGCGTTGGAGCGGGGCCATAGGCCGGAGCCCCGAGAAATCAGGGTTCAGCGGTCCCTGCTCCGCCAGGAACTCATGGAGATATGGAGGGTGCGACTTGAGCACCCAAGGTGGGGGGAATCCACCATTGCGGCGGTGAGACCGATCATGAAGGAGTAGTTGGAGAGGGACCATGGGGACCTCTCCTACCGGATGTGCCAGATGGTTACCGGACACGGGTGTTTCGGTAAGTATCTGTGGCGCATCCACCGGGAGACAACGCCGCAGTGCCAGCACTACGAGGATCCTGGCGAAGACACGGTGCTCCACACGTTGGTGGAGTGCCCTGCGTGGGCGAGTCAACGCCGGGATCTCGTTGCGGTCCTGGACGTGGACGTTCTCTCGTGGGAGCAAGTGGCACGCCGCCGCCTCTTTCTGCGAGCAGGTAATGCGCGCGAAAGAGACGGCGGAGAGGGAGCGGGAGAGACACCTGCCCCCCGAGTTTTCGCAGTCTGCGGCGAGGACGCCGCAGACTCATCTACGCCCGGGACTACTGACCTCCATGGTCGGGGCCTGAGGACGGCAGTTGGCCGACTCGCTGTCCTTACAGAAGCAGGCCGTGGCGGAGGCGTGTCGTGTGTGCCCTACACACGCCTGCCAACTCACCGAAGCGGGATAAAACCCGACCCCACCAGGCGAGGTCGCGGTGGCGGCCAAAGTCCGCCGGCAACCCTGGGGTTATCCTTTCGAGGGCTTACCCGGGGTGCCCGGCAATGGACACTTGGGGAGGACACCGTGCGGTTTTAGTCGACACACGACATAACCACCCCCGCTGGCCAGCGGGGGGGTATCCGAAGCGATTACCGCACGTAAAAAAAAAAGGTGTATGTTACGTTCCTAAACGAAGTAATAAAAATTTGCGTTGACAGATCTATCTGTCACTTGGTTGTCAACTTGTTGAAAGAATTGTCTTGAGAAAAAGTCTCGTTTTTGGTTAAAATAAGTCTTGTTCGAATAAAGTATAATCCGCGAAAATAATATTTGGCTTGCGTTGATTTGGTTATATTTTGTAATTATTAACGTAATCAGTTGGGAGTTGTTCGACCGAATTACATATTTGATGTGAAGGGCTCCATTGTTTGCCTCGCTGTGTTTTATCTGTCTACACACAAACATCATACATCTTACACTCCAGGTACACTTGAATACAGACACAGACAGGTAAAAGCGCACGGTTTCAGGCGCCTTCTACTAACTGATAAGTCTAACGTAAATTGGCTCTGTGAACCGCAGACTGCTCATTCCCCATTGTAGCCAGGAGGGCCAACTTCCACTGCGCACTATACCTCCTGGCCCGGAATTGAACATTTGGTAGCAGAGCGTGGTTTAAATAAAACAATAAAACCTATTACCTTACTTGCTATTTGGTATAAAGTAGGTAAACTGACAATATTTCAATAGTTTATTAGTTGTTCAAACAAGTGAATATCAGTTTGGTGTGCTGATTTGGAGTCATTGCTGGGGAACTATTATGACTAATTAATTGGCAATCTCTTTAAGGCATTTGATTTAATCAGTTGATTGTTGCCTGTCAGGCTTGTACACACATAACATTCTATAATTGAATGTTTATTTGTAAGCTATATTGAATTTTAACATTGTTTAAATAATTTCTTTGTTTGGTTATTCTCTTTATCTGATTTGTTGAAGTTTGGTCATTGTAATGTCTCCTTTAAGTGCAGCGAAGGAGGCCATAGCCGGTATAACCACACAATTGAGGTGATTTACCTCGGCTGCGGCCACTACTTCCCGACCAGAGCTGGCAGAGATCACTCTTACCAGGTTCGGCGGTATGGAGAACAGGCTTGGGGCTGTAGATGCCCTGCTCACCCGCTTTAGCCACCTGGCTGAGGACCTTGAGTTGGATCAGCTGAGCCAGGCAGCGCGGGATAAGGTTGTTGGTTGGCTACGACCAGATCCTGGCGTTGGCAGACACGATTTCCCTACGTGCTAGGGAAATATTGAAGAGCACGGAGCCTGTCCAGGCCAAGCCGGAAACCTCTGTCGCTTGCCCCGGACTTTTGAGCAAGCTGCCCACGCTGGAGCTGCCTCGTTTTGATGGTCGGATGGATCACTGGCTGGGCTTTCAAAATTTATTTGTGAGTCTGGTGGACTCGCGCTCGGACCTTGGACCCACCCAAAAGTTGGCCTACTTGATGTCCGTCCTCAAGGGAGAGGCCCGAGCCTTGGTGCAGCACTTACCGGTAACGGATGCGGCTTACCCTACTGCTCTGGAGCTGCTCTCCCGGCGGTACCACAACAAACGGTGTCTGGCTGACGCTCACATTAGCCATATTTTGGGGTTACCTTTCATCACCAGAGTGTCAGCCTTGCGTACTGTACTTTTGAACCCGTTGTTGGCAGCGACCAATGCTTTGAGGTGACTGAAGTTGCCAGTCGACCATTGGTCGTACATCTTGGTACATATAGTGCTGCAACGGCTGCCCGTGGACTTGAAGTCCCGTTTTGAGCAGAAATATGGTGGGGATAGTGCCACCCATCTCCCCCCTTTTGAGGACCTTGTCAAGTTCTTGGAGGACGAATGCAGGTTTTTAGACAACTCCAGTATTGCCATGGGGTCTCGCCCACCGTCTCCTCGGCCCAGAGGCCAGGGACTGCCTAGGGTTGGTGGGCCTGTTGAGAGTCACCCCGCCCCCCATTTTGCCGGCACCCAGATTCGTCCTGACTGTTCGTATTGTAAGGCGACGGGGCATGGCATAACAACTTGCGCGGATTTTTTGGGAGTGCACGTGAGTGCCCGCCGCCGCATTGCCAGTGCACGCCGACTGTGCTACTCTTGTTTGGGGGCACATTTCCAACGGGAATGCCCCAACCCCCGTCCTTGCAGAGTTTGTGGGGGATCACATTTGGACATTTTATGCGCGAACGCGAACCGCGTTGGCAGTCCAGCCTCTGTGGGGGGTTCGCGTACGGGGGGGGTACGATGGAGACGGTCACGGGGTCCGCTCGCCAGTGCAGAACCGAGGCGAGATCCGCATGTTTGAACGCCGCTCGCCACCCCCCGTGTCACGAGAACGAGAGCCGAATGAGCGCCGTAGGGCTCCCCCACATGGAGACGAATACGCAGCGGCCGCTTGCCGGCAGTGGCTGGACCAGCACCGACTGCCCTCCCCTCCGTTGGCGGAGCGTCCCCAATTGGAGTCGCGCCCCCCGCCATTCAAGCATCCGGTGAGATACGCCCCTCCAGCGATGGCACGCGGCTCGGGACATCGCGCGGACGAGGGGTTTGAACCCTATCCTCATCGCGAGAGACTACAGTCTGGGTGCGGCGATCGGTCACCGCCCAGACATTAGGAAGTCGGCGCCTGCCCCACTACTGCAACCCCCCAGATTGACACGGTTTTGTTGTCTACGGCATCAGTCAGGGTCTGGGGACCAGCGGGGGCCTCTGTTGTGGTCCGTGCCATTTTGGACACGGGTTCCCAGAGCTGCATTTTGTCGTCTTGGTTAGTGGGACAGGTAGGCCTTGATGTACGTGGTTATTCAGACACGATTAGAGGAGTGGGCAACGCAGCTGTCACCACTGTTTAGGGACAGGCTCGGTTTGGGCTCACTCCTTTGCATTCGTTGGGCCCTAAAATTGGTACCTCGGCCATTGTTATGAAGAACATTCTGGGAAGACATCCCCGGATACAGTTGTCTTCAGATATTGTTCGGTTGACGTTGGGTATGGAGTTGGCTGACCCCCGGTTTGATTCTCCTAGTACAGCGCATTTGTTGTTGGGTGCCGATGTACTAGGGAGAATATTTTTGGGTGGTAGAAGGGTCTTGCAGCCAACCGGGTTGGTGGCTGTCTCGACCATCTTTGGCTTTGCATTGATGGGACCGGTGTTTAAGGAACCCCCTCCACCTGAGCTTGATTGTGCATTGGTATCCGGCTCCGCTCTCTCTGACGCCGTTCAGAGGTTTTGGGAGGTTGAGGAGCCCCCTCAGGTGGCCCGTTTGAACCCGGTACACCAGGATTGCGAATTGTTCTATCAGAACAACACGGGTCGACTCCGTTCCGGTCGGATTGTTACCAGGTTGCCCTTTGTCGCAGTGCGACCACCTCTCGGTGAATCTAGACCTACGGCCGAGAAGAGATTGTTGGATTGTTTGAGCGCCGAATGGGCAGGGACCCTGTGTTGAGGCAGAAGTACTTGGATTTCATGCAGGAGTACGCGGATTTGGGACACATGTCGGTGTCAAGGTTGGATTGGCGCTCAGTTGAACATTACTTCCTGCCCCATCATGCGGTCCTCAAGCCGTCCACTGGCAAGCTGCACACGGTGTTTGATGGGTCTGCGCGAACTTCTTCGGGTGTCTCATTGAATGATTGCTTACATTCAGGCCCCAAATTGTTAAGGGACCTTTGTGACGTCATCACGTCTTTCCGTCGTCATCAGGTAGTCTTTGTGGCCAACATCAAGATGATGTTCCGACAAACGGTCATTCACCAGGATGACAGTCGTTGTCAGTTAATCCTGTGGCGCGAGAACCCCCAGGACCCCATGATTGTGTACGAGCTCAATACGAATACATACGGCCTTCGTTCTGGCCCCTTTGTTGCCATTCGTTCGCTTTGGGAGCTCGCGGACCGAGAGCGTTTGAAGTTCCCTCGGGCGTCCGCCATCTTGAAAACGGACCTGTACGTTGATGACGTCTGTACTGGGGCTCCCACGGTTGGGGAAGCCGTTTTATTGCGTGACGAGTTGATTGGGATCCTGGCTTACGCTGGATACGAGTTGCGTAAATGGGTGTCCAACTCTCCAGCTCTATTGGAAGGTTTGCCGGAGGATCATAGACAGGACCCGCATTTGTTTGAAGACGTGGACAACCCCGCCATGATGGCCGTCCTCGGTGTTCAGTACAGACCGGTCCAAGACATCTTTACGTACGATGTCGACCTAGAGTCGCCCCACACTTGGACTAAACGACTTGTGTTGTCTACTGTCGCAAGGACTTTTGATCCTAATGGTTGGATTTGTCTGGTACTGTTTTGGGCGAAATGCTTTCTCCAGCGTCTCTGGACCGCGGGACTTGGTTAGGACGAGCCGCTTCGGGAAACCCTGTTGAAAGATTTGAACCCACTTTGTGTCCACACTCCCTGCGGTCAATGAGGTCGTGTTGCCCCGCGCCATCCTCCCCCCTGGGAGTTACACTGCTACCCTCCACGGATTTTGTGACGCGTCGTCGCACGGTTACGCAGCCGTTGTTTATCTGCGCACCGTCAGCGCGACAGGCCAGGGGAAGCTGTCGCTGGTCATGGCCAAGAGCAAAGTAGCCCCTCTTCGAACAGCATTGACCATTCCCAAATTGGAGTTGTCAGGGGCAGCTCTTCTTGTGCGTCTATTGAATCACAATTTTAATACCTTCGGTGAAACTGTGGACATTCGATCCTCTTACGCCTGGACGGACAGTCAAATGGTTTTGTGTTGGTTGAAGACGTCCGTTCACACTTTGGAGGTCTTTGTGGCGAACCGAGTGTCACAGATACAAAATTCTGCAACGCCTTTAACTTGGAGGCATGTCCCTGGGGACCTGAACCCGGCGACGTGGCCTCACGTGGGTGCACGGCCCCTCACTTGATTGATCACCCCCTCTGGTGGGGGCCAGACTGGCTGACTCGGTCCGAGGATGCTTGGCCTCGAATGCCAGTCTTGATGACGGATCCTTTGCCAGGGCTAAGGGTGCTCGCTGTTGAGACGAAGGAGAACGAGAAGGAGAAAGGAAGACCTTTTGTTGAATCGGTACAGCTCCCTCGATAAACTGTTGAATGTCACATCTTGGATCAGGCGCTTTCGTCACAATTGTAGGAACCGTGGGGACAAACGCCTGTCGCCGGTCCTTTCTCCTCAAGAGCTCCAGGAGTCTCTCCTCCTTTGGGTCCGCTCTGTGCAGGCTGCACACTTTGAGAAGGAGATTGAAATCTTGAAGTCCGGTATGGCTAAGTTGTCGGGAGCTATCAGTAAGCTGAGCCCCTTTTTGGATGATGCGGGTTTCTTGCGTGTTGGAGGACGTTTGAGGCACTCTAGCCTCCCCTACGGAGCTCGTCACCCCCTCTTGTTGCAAAAGGAAGGCCATTTGGTCAAGTTGTTGGTGACTGATCATGACATTAAGAACTCGCATGCCGGTTGTAATGCGCTGTTGGCCATTCTGCAGCGAGACTTTTGGATTTTGTCGGCCCGTCGTACTATCCGCAGCATTATCTTTCGTTGCATGCCATGCTACCGGACTAAGGTCCCCACTATGCAGCCCATGATGGGAGGCTTGCTGGCTGATCGTGTCAATGAGGCAAGGCCCTTTGCAGGCGTCGGAACGGACTTTGCCGGTCCCTTTTTGGTGAAGACGTCTACTCTTCGTAACAGTAAAATCATTAAGGCTTATTTGTGTGTGTTTGTCTGCCTGTCAACGAAGGCAGTACACTTGGAGCTAGTAACCTCGCTCTCGACGGAAGCCTTGGTGGCAACTTTGGATAGATTCGTGTCTCGCCGTGGGTTGCCTTCTTTAATTAGATCTGATTGCGGTACCAATTACAGAGGTACAAGTAACTATTTGAAGGAAGTTTACGCCTTCCTCGCGGAGAACCAGGTTGACATAGGCAACAAGTTAGCCCGCAGAGGGGTCACTTGGCTGTTTGACCCGCCAGCCTGCCCCCATTGGGGGGGTATTTTTGAAGCCGCGGTGAAAGCGGCCAATGGACTCTGGCGGAGATTATTGGGAGACACAGTTCTCACCTTTGAGGAATTAGCTACGGTATTTTGCCGCATTGAGGTCGTACTAAACTCGCGTCCATTGTGCCCGCTCTCTTCGGACCCTAATGATTTGGAGGCCCTAACCCCGGGCCATTTTTTGATTGGACAACCACATGTCGCCCTGCCGGAGCACCCCTTTGTCGATGTGAGCCGAAATCGGCTATCGCGGTTCCAGTTAGTGCAACAGCTCGCTCAGAGCTTTTGGAAGCGTTGGACCTTGGAGTACTTGCACATCCTCCAGCAGCGCGTCAAGTGGACGGATAAAACTCATCCTCCCAAGGTCGGAGACCTCGTCCTGATTAAGGATGCCAACCTAATGCCGTTGTATTTTCGCCGGGGGCGCATTCTCAATCTAGTGGCTGGCACCGATGGGGTTCCTCGATTTGCTGAGGTTTTGGTTGACGGATCGGTGATGAGGAGAGCGGTCGCAACCTTATCAAGATTGCCAATTGATTAGCAGACGGGCAGGCCCGTCCTTAGATGTTACGTTCCTAAACGAAGTAATAAAAATTTGCGTTCACAGATCTATCTGCCACTTGGTTGTCAACTTGTTGAAAGAATTGTCTTGAGAAAAAATTCTCGTTTTTGGTTAAAATAAGTTTTGTTCGAATAAAGTATAATCCGCGAAAATCATATTTGGCTCGCGTTGATTTGGTTATACTTTGGAATTATTAACGTAATGAGTTGGGAGTTGTTCGACCGAATTACATATTTGATGTGAAGGGCTCCATTGTTCGCCTCGCTGTGTTTTATCTGTCTACACACAAACATCATACATCCTACACTCCAGGTACACTTGAATACAGACACAGACAGGTAAAAGCGCACGGTTTCAGGCGCCCTCTACTAACTGGTAAGTCTAACCTATTTAGTAACAAAAATTGGCTCTGTGAACCGCAGACTGCTCATTCCCCATTGTAGCCAGGAGGGCCAACTTCCACTGCGCACTATACCTCCTGGCCCGGAATTGAACAGTGTACGTACGTCAAAAAATGTCCTTCGGCGTTTCATACCACTTTATGAATCGCCCAAGTATAAAAAGCTTATTGGGCAATTCACCCCATGATTCGAAAGACCCAATGCAAGACTTTGGATGACTCATAAACGGCCACAGAAATATCGATCTTCGGAAGTATCTCGGTGTAAGTCAACGCGCCCACAGGGATATTCTGTCATCATGAATCACTTAACGGATAATAGTTATCCGCTAAATCCCCAGGGAGTGCCTCAAAGATTTATTCTAAATTTAGTTACATAACGACGCGCGCTATTTATTAAAGTGAATTAATCAATCGTTTTAATAGTTAACTGTTTCGAATTGCTTTGAGGTTAGATAATGGTTACTTATTCGATTTTGTAATTTATTTGTTTATTTATTATTTTACATCTTATGGAGCAGGTAGGACTGAATAGAAATGAAATGACATCATCTTGTTCGTAAATCTGTCTTTTTTTTCAACTTTATCGTATGCTCATACATTAAAATTAGGAAAATATAAATAATTACGATATTATGATAATTTGAAAGCATAATTTACGTTATTCAAATGAAATTAACTTTTATAAGGACATAATCATTTTATCATAGAATTAAAGATTATTTTTAAAGTGTGTTTTTGGCTATTATTAAGTAGTTAATGATCACCAACAGTAAAATGTTAATGCAAAACGATATTAATTGGATAGGTAGCTCATTGGATTAGGGCACGCCGCAATAGCGGCGGTAAGGCCCATCATGGAGGATTGGCTAGAGAGGCGACACGGAAGCCTCTCGTACCGACTGACGCAGGTGGTCTCCGGGAAGGGGTGCTTCGGGGACCACCTGCATCGCATCAGGAAGGAGCCAATGCCTGAGTGTGATCACTGCGACGCGAGCGAGGACTCAGGGCTGCACACGCTGGCGGACTGCCCGGCGTGGGAGGCGCCAAGCCGTGATCTCGTGGCAGCCATCGGGGTGGGAGTCCTCTCGCTCGGCAGCATGATTGCGGCAATGGTGCGGAGCGCGAGCGCGTGGGCCGCCGCCACCTAAAGAGCACCGAAGGAGATGGCAGAGCGCGCCCGGGAGAGGTTTAGAACTCTCCCGGCCCGCCGAGCCCGCAACAAGCTCGCCGCGCGTCGCAGGTGACTCAGGCGCCGGAGGTCGCTTAACGACCTCCGCTCCATGAGCGCAGGCCTGGGGGAAGCAGGTGAGACCGCCTGTCACCCCAGCAGAAGCAGGCCGGGATGGTGGGGCGACTAGCGCCCCTCCCCCAAACCGGGGCAAGACGGGGAAACCGTGGTTCCCAAACCCGAGGGGGCCATCTCGAAACCGGAGATGGCCCAGGGTCAGTCGGGGTGCGAGGGATATGCTCTATGGGAAACCTTACACCCCGGCGTCTGTAGACCCGAGACGGCGTGCGGTTTTAGTCGGTTCAAGCCCGACATAACCGCCCCCGCTGGCCGGCGGGGGGGTATCCGAAGGAAATTCCGCACGAAAATAAAAAAAGAGGCAGCCCATTGAATTAATACAAGTTGACTTTGTAAATATATATTTATCTAATTTTTTGTAATTTTTAAATTTAAATTTAATTGTCATTTTTAATTTTTAAAAAATTGTCTGTCTGTTCAAAATACATTTTTTTTCTCAGCTCAGAAATCAGATGTCTTGCTGCCTTTACAAGGAGGCAGTAAAGTGGTTTATAATGCGTTATACGAAAAGTCGCTGTGCGCAGAAGATGGAGCAGTCCGTGGAGCAAGGGAAAAGTTTTTTTTTTTATACCACTAAGGTGGCAGACAAGCACACGGCCCACCTGATGGGAAGCGGTTACCGCGGCCTATGGACGTGTGCAACACCAGTGGCGTCACACTCGCGCTGCCGACCCTGTAAAGGAAAGGGGATGGGAAAGGAGTTTGGGAGGGGATGGGAAAGGAGTTTGGGCTCCGGCACTCTCACTCACCAAACGGAACGCAACAGTTCAAATAGTGTTACTTGGCGTCGATATTCGGTGAGAGGATAGTGCTTCCCCGTTCGAGTCGGCCCATTCATGCAACGGCCAAAATGACTGTTGCTTGACTCTACCACCTGCCAGAGAAAGAAGAAAGTTGAATGTCTGCAGGAATATCTCGGTCCAACATTCAGATAACTTTATGATTCTGTGGCTACGGTCCTATACTCGTAACATGTCTAAAAATGAATAGATTTCATTAAAAATCTACGAACAATTTTTTTTTAAATATTTTTCTTAATGCCTACTAAGGTGTCTGAAAGTTTCTGCTCAATAATTACCAGCTTTTTTGTTTTAGTATTCGAGATAGATAATTGACAATTTTAATGATTAAAATATGTGAAATATAGAAAGTTATTACTATTGTAGACCCTTTTTTTTTTTTTTTTATCGTGCGGAAATCCCTTCGGATACCCCCCCGCCGGGCAGCGGGGGCGGTTATGTCGGGCTTGCACCGACTAAAACCGCACGCCGTCTCGGGTCTTCAGACGCCGGGGTGTAAGGTTACCCATAGAGCATATCCCTCGCACCCCGGCTGACCCTGGGCCATCTCACCACTAACAGCATCGCTCATCCTGTCTCCTCTGAAAGCAGAGGAGTACGGAGAGCGATGTGTTCCCGCCACGTTGGGTATTGGCCGACGATCAATGCCAACCCTATGAAGGGGTGAAGGGGAAGCCATTGACCGCCACCCAGGGTGTACCGGCCGCTCCGATTCCGTTCCCCCCGGACTGCAGCGGGATCGGAATCGGAGCGACACTCGAGGAGGTTACCCAATACACACCCCTACTATTGTAGACCCTCATCTAATCTAACCTAATCTAACCGGATGCATTTCGGAGAGTGTGCGCTGGAATCGCACAACTTGATACCTCCAAGCCCCTTCCACCTACGAACGACCAGACGCACAGCGCCGCTACATGGTGGATGTTCCACTCATACGCACGAAACGTTTCGGCGACACATTTATTATGCGTACAGCTAAGGAGTTGAATTTCCTGCCTGAGTCTGTGTTTCCGGAAAGCTATAACCTCGGAATCTTCAAGCCTTGAGTGAATAGGTTCCTTCTAGGCAAACGTGATCCATCGTAGATCACATCGTCACTTACGACCAGGTGAGATAGAGGTCAAACGTATGAAAAAACCTAATCTAATCTAACCTAATCTAAATTAACCTAATTTAACACTACCATCGTCAAACAGATTAACCTTCAAAATAATTATGTATTTATTATACCTAATTGTGGTAAACGCCGTGGATGTCACATTATTATGTTATCGCTCAACTATCTTAAGCATTTTTGGTAATTTGTTGTAAATATATGTAAATATTCAATAAACCTTGCTTTGCACTTAAACAATATTATACACTATTGTGGCAAACAAGTATATACCTACACATACTTGTAACTAAAACTTGCATTTTATAATAACATTCCTTATTGTTATTGCACTGTGGTAATACACTACTTATATCTCAATACTACAATGGTCGTAATGAAATTTTTACCTATAAAAGGGTCACCACTAAAAATTTTATTTCATGTACCTACCCAATATGTGCACATATTACGAAAACTTTTATAACTTAAATAACTCATGTATCCTGTTGGTAGACACGGTCTACAGGTCAATTATGTCTTCTTACTAAATAATGTAATACTTTTCAATTGTTATTACATCCTTGGTTCGTATATTTGAACATTTTATTTCTATCAAAAGGTGTTTTGGAATTGTTTGAAATATTGAATACAACATAGTTGTCAAACGTCATATGGTTTTGACAATCAAAACGGTTGCCAGCGTAGTATAATATAAAATTACTACTAATTGTTTAAAAATTTGTCTTGTTTTTTTTAAAACAAAATAAAATAATTCTTTCATGAATACCAACTTTTGGACTTTTGTACTGAATATTAAATATTAATATCTTTTAACCTATTGGTTAATTCTCTATCATGTTTTAATACTTTTCTTAGGATGACTGTTCCCTTTTATATTTCTGTTTTTTGAACAAAACATTAAAATTTATTCACTGGTGAATAAATAATAATAATTATTTTGGACTTGCCCCAAAATAATTTATTATATATATAAACTTATGTTTTTTCAACTTCGTAATTATTTTGCCTATTGCAATTTTTTGTATGATCCGTTGGATCAACTCTAAAATGCCTTCATGGTCACTTGGAACTTGAAAATTTTTATTTTTTTACTTTTTGCCACAAAATATAAATACAAACATAAACGACTACAAAACATTAGAGAAACTACCTACCTTGTTGAACCGTGGGTTCTTAATTTTTTTTGAAATTTTGAAAAAAAAAAAAAAAACGATTTTTTTTAACACAAGTTGTTCCAATTGCAACTGATGTTTGCATACATACTCACTGATGTGGGTCAAATAATAAACTATTTTACTTTAAATAATAACACTTTAATAATAAATTGACTTGGTCATAACTTTAAAAGTTGTTAATTATATTTTTTTGACAAATTAATTGTCTTTATTGTTTGAAATCATATTACCCTACCACTACTATATATTTTCTTCTTTTCTCCTCTCTTTGAGATGTAACTTTGAACTTCATGTTCGTTTTCTTTTATTATTAGGCTTTGCCTAGTAAAGTTTGTTGTGGGTCCGTTGGCGTTTTAAACCAACGGATACCTTATTTTTATGGTTTTGTACCATTTGTGGGTCCGTTGGCGGTTTAAACCAACGGATACCTTTTCTTGGAGCTGGGATATTCAACCAGTATCTGGGTATTGTTTCTTATGGTTTTATACCATTATTATGCTGAGCGGTCGTGCAAACTCAGTTCCAAAAACAAGCCTTATTGCATATCTTGTTATGTCTTCTTCCGAGCGGTTTGCAAACTCGTTAAATAAGCCTCATTGCAGATGCGGTAATGTATACATCTAAAAGAAGCCCTATACTAAAAACATAACACTTTATCTTTTATAGTCGAAAATATATAGTGGTATTTATTGCTCTTTTTCTTCCCATTGAAATTGTTGTCTGTGACATTTCAAAGTTTACAATCTTGTTAGATTTACGTCTGAGTCTCCAGCGCCTATTATCCTGGAAACTCTCTTCGGAAGGAAGCGTGTGCTACATTATTTAAGTGGTAACCGCAAAGTATGGATGAAAATGATAGAGGAGGTATGTAAGAAAGTATGTATGTGTAAGCGTAAGTCAAGCATTGTATTGAGCAGTCCAGTATCGGGTTTTTGGGTAACAAAAACCCTGAACTAATTGAGGGGGTATTGTAACGTTGTGGATTTTTTATAAATGAATTAAAATTATATCAATAAAATTAATCGATATTTTAGTATGTTCTATAACTTATTACTAATTATCTATGGTTGTGCGAGCGAGATTGGACAACACTAGCCCAGTTATCAACTGACGGCTCTTATATCGTTCCTTTCCTTGGCATCCTTCGCCGAGGAAGGTCACTTTGACCCCGTGGCCAACTGCTGTCGGCTCCGGGTAAGTTTTGAGATCAACATTTCCTACTTCTTTCTACAGGTGAAGACCTTCCAGCGGTGCAGCTTATTGCCTGCTAAAATGCATGGCTTATTATATCTTATTTTATTCTGTGTGCTATTTCAGCCTACGTAATTAGTGCCACGAGGCCGATGATCCCTACGGTCAGAGATCGCGGCACCAGCTTGTGCTGCCTATTTATATTTCTTTTATTATAGCTTCTAGCTACGCTGCATTGCCGCTGGGAGATTCTCTTCACCTTCTATTCTAGCGGGTCACTTGGACGTAATTGCCTAGTGACAAACTGACCCGCACTTTTTCTATTTCCAGGGTCTTCGCACCGGGCTTCGCACCATAATGGCGGTAGCGAGGCACACCAGCGGAGACCCTGGCACGCCGGCAACACCACAAGCCACGTGTCCACTAGCTAAGTGCATACTACCATCTTTGCACAACGGACCGAACAACGCCACGGCAGAATCTTTATTACGAATCCATTCCCTGAGATTCATTATTTCAAAATACCTCTTCAAGCAGACGAAAACAACACCTATACGGTGCACGCAATGAACCTAGAAATGCAAAACGAATGGTTGACCCTAGGTGAATTTTGTATTCCCATAGCCTTAAAATGGCGTACCATAATATACGACTGGTCACCGGCCTTACTTAAATTTTACCTAAATGCATTCCAGTTGACCCTCCCCGACCAAAGCAATCTGGTCAGATGGGGAAAAGCCACAGATAAAACATGTAACTCATGTGGTGAAGCAACTGGTACGGCTAGGCACCTACTAGTGGGTTGTAAAACGCTATTAGACCGGGGTCATTACTCGCGCCGTCATGATAAGGTATTAGAAATCATACGTGAGGCTGTAAGTTTGGCGGTAGCTAGAGCGAAAAAAGGATTAACCACAAACCAAAGAAATGACATTGCCTTTGTAAAGGAAGGCTGCTCAAAGAAATCACCTCAAAAGCCATATTCAATTTTGATAGCTGCCGTTGACTGGACAATACTCGTAGACACGTATGAGAAGCACTATAGGATACCGGAGGATGTCTGTGCCTCATCATCCAGACCCGACATATTCCTTTTTTCACGATCGCATAAGCGTGCAGTGCTTTTAGAACTCACAGTACCGTGGGAAACTAATATACCTAAAGACCACGCTATAAAGACAAACAAATACTTTGATTTGACTAACGAGTTAACCAAAAACGGCTACGTGGTTAAACTCTATGCCGTAGAAGTAGGAGCAAGGGGAATTCCAGCTAAATCCCTGTACAACTTACTGAAAGACCTCGGATTGCCAAGAGCTTCAGTAAGCTCTTTATTAAAACGTATATCAAAAGCGGCATTGTTAGGATCTTACCAAATTTGGATAGGTAGGGGGGGGGGGGAACACTACTGACGGTGGAGGTGAGCGCTGATGCATCACATGGTGGCCACCCTAAACCTACATCTGGGTCGCAAGTCCCAGTCGCCGTCATGGTGTTCCTCTCTGTACCACGCTATGGACCCGGCGACCGCACGGTGAATCCATGGAGTGCTGAGAATCGGATTTCTAATGTATGTAACGCTCTCTTACCGATTATAATCTCTATATTGTAATCAACCTTTTATTTATCTCTGCTCGCCCTAGCCGGTAGTTAGCATCAATTACTATGCATAAGTCCCCTTAACTTCATGAACCCCATTTAAAAACCTTCAATAAAAACATTAAATCGTTACATGATGTTGTTTGTTTATCCAATAAAGAATAAGAATAGAAGCTGTCTGTATTTACCATTAACGTAACATATTATACATATACGTTTTTTTTTTTATATTTAGGACACGTCAATTTGACTTCACCTCGCCTGATGGTAAGCTGAAGGTAAAGTCTCAGGAAAGAGCGTCACCATTACATACACGTACCATATTAAGAATGGTGGCACTCAGCTTGACGGTCTCATCAGAAGAGGATTGTCGTCACAGCACCGCGTGACACCCACCGGTCCCACTAGTGCTGCGACCACAATCCCCCTGCCCGGCTATGCACTTGCTGACCCCTGAACGCAATCAAACCGAAATTGGATAACTATGGAGGGTTTTTCGCAATCGTGCACGGTGGTACCCACCCGGCCGAATTTTGTGACAAATTTGTGTCATCAAACTTCTACCACTAGTAAAAATCGTACGATATCAATAACGTAAAATTAATTAGATATTTTAAATTTCCGAAGATTTATTTTTAAAAGGAATTGGCTGAGGTGAGTATAGTCTGCTGTTAATTATAAGTCTATACCTTTTTTCAACTAAACGTTTCCTTTCAAATTTGCTTACAATTGTCGCGGAGTCCAAGTACCGTTATGTAATATATAATAATACACAAAGGTTAAGGTTTTATGAATTCAGATAATATTTATAACTAGCTGAAGCCCGCAGGTCAGCCCGTGCGGACCTCGGTTTTTGTTTTTTGGGTCATAGTTCCGGTTCTACTGGTGAAGTAGATTGCAAGCATATTTTACGGCAGGTTTTAAGGCACGCCATGGTGATTTTAAGTCTGACCAAGACCTTTCCAATAATAAAAAGCAGCCAAGTGCGAGTCGGACTCGCCCATGAAGGGTTCCGTAGCAGTAAGTAACATAATAATGCTTTTATATAAATTTTATATTTGAGTTGATTGAATGAAAGGTAAATTGCGTCTTACGATTTATGACGTATTAAAAAACACTTACTAGATCTTGTTCAAACCAATTTTCGGTGGAAGTTTACATGGTAATGTACATCATATTTTTTTTTTTGGTTTTATCATTCTCTTATTTTAGAAGTTAACGGGGGGGGGGGGGGAACACATTTTGCCACTTTGGAAGTGTCTCTCGCGCAAACTATTCAGTTTAGCAAAAAGTGATTTTATTTTAGAGACCTCAATATCATTTTTGAAGACCTATCCAATAGACGTATGGGTATGATGAAAAATTTTTTTGTTGAGTTTCAGTTCTAAGTATGGGGACCCCTAAAATTTTTTTTTTTTTTCTATTTTTGTGTGAAAACCTTAATGCGGTTCCTTTCATTTAACATAACCCAAGTATTTTTTCGTATATATCCAATGTACAGACACAATTAATTTACAATTTTATAATAGCATCGGTAGAAGGAAAGTAACTTCGGGAGAGTTCTTTGTAATTATACGTAACAGGGGATAAAGGATCTACTTTCAATGAGTAATTATTTAGTATCGTCGCGCTATGCAAATTTGTGACGGAAGCCCTCTGAGAGCCTGCGAATTTGTATTTCAAACAGTAGCAATATTACTATTAATGCTCAGTAGTATTCTATTGGTGGTGAAGGCTTTTGTTGGTTGCTAAGTTGTTTGTACAGTGACAGTATATAAATAGGGTGCATTTCAGTTTGCGTAATTGCTTTTATCTCCGTGATTTATTATTATTATAGAAGAACAAAGCTCCCGGCCTTCGATCAGCCTTCTAGAGTGTGCAATTGAGTTGCTAATTTTCTGCCTGAGCGCCGCATTTAAGTCTATTAAGACGGTTGGGCTTTAGATTTTTGATAATTGAAAGTCCTGAGGTCACTAACGCCCTAGAACTTTTGCAGTTCCATCAGGAGCCTCTCAGTGGCAGGAATTAACTAGGAATAACCGACCGGTTCGACGAGAGTAGTGCTACCACCTATTACGATGGAATGAAAACATCGTTGGCAAAATGTGGCGGTTAATAAAAATTTACCTACACCTTCGGGAATATACAGGTAAAAGCATTATAACAAATGAATGGTCATGGTAGTCTCAGAACTAATAATACCTACCCAAATATCACGGATACCTACGAAATTGACGGCCTCTGTGGCGTAGCGGTAGTGCATTCGACTGCTACGACAGGGGGCGCAGGTTCGGTTCCCGCTCAGTGCAAATATTTGTATGCATGAATATGTCTATTTGCATTGGTCTGGGTGTTTCTATGTATAATATGTATGTATTTACAAAAAAAAAGTATATACGTATGTTTATCCGCATTCTGGAACCCATAACACAAGCTAGTTAAACTATGCTTACTTTGGGTCTAGAAAGCGCTGTGTAGAATGTCGTAGAATATTTATTATTATTATTAAATCACAGGCATAGCTATTCAATTCGGTTCTTCAGTTTTGAATGACATTTCGAATATCATCAAACCAATGAACAAACTGAGATTAAAATGAGTCAGAATTGAAATCTTCAGAAGTTTGTTTAGACTGTTACTTATATTAATTCCTGTCGTTAGTCGTTACATAAATGAAAAAGCGTTCTCGATCCGAATGGAATCTGGATATGAATAGATAAATGTTTAAGTTTATTAATTTATGTACTACTTTCAATGAGAGTCATATTTATGAAATTATTATACTCTAACTGAGCCGCCTCAGCCAAGGATCATTTTCGCAAAAATCCCTAAAATGGATCCCCAAACCGAGGCCAAGTCAACCTCACTTGCAAACCGGTATATCTGGTGAGTGACGGACGAGGCTGTGATGCAGGCTTTCCTAATGGGGTTATATAGGAGTTCCGATACCGACACGCCAACCCCATTGTCGGCACCGATGGGGTGAAGCCCGAGGGGGCATCCATACGTAAAAAAAAATGAGGTTAGGAGGTATTTATGTTGTATTTTTCTAAAAAGATTACTAGTAACCGAAATGACTAGTTTTCTCGTTATCCTTCCAGCTAAGCTAAATTGCTTATGTTAGCTAACAAAACCTTATCAACACGTAATAAAATTGTGTAAGAAAACATTCATATCTTTTCTGTGAAGCAATTTCAAAACAATCCATTATTTTGAGTTGTACCGTAAGATGTTTTGTACCTTATGACGTCACATTTCGTTGTTACCGAGATCTCATCTTCAGCCTGATTTTATCGAGATCGCCTGTCCATTCCAATTTGCGGTCTCGAGCAGGAAAACGAATTCTCGATGGAGTTCAATCATCAAGGCGAATATAAGAATCTGATGTTCAGATAATGCTATTTTTGCGGAAATAAATCGGTCCTTGTACATACGTACTGCTGACTCACCAGCTAAGTACTAATTTACATTTTATTTTTTTGTGTTGGCGTTCATGTCAATACGTTGGGAGCCCTCGCACATGCGTTATATATTTATTGATCACATCTTAATCTTCAATATATTCTGAATTTGTTGTGGATTTAAAAAAGGTCGGGATTTTTCCAGACTTGATGGATGCTTATGCTTTTTCTTAATAACAAGAGTCTCAGAAGCGCAACTGCAGGTAAAATGGGATACTGAGTTAGCAAAGCTTCTCGTAGACAAACTTAGGGCAACGGATGTGGCAACGGTTTTAAACTTTTCTTTGAAAGAGGCTTAGCGACCTAACTAACCAAGGTAGACTATTTTTTTGAAATTTCACGCATTAAAGTGGAAGATGTGAATTTATTCAGAACCGTAGAATTAACGACTTTGCTACATATACTTTGTCATCAGTTTGAAAAATCTGTACATTTAAAAAAAAACTTATTTACCAAAACTTGAGCATCCGTGGTTTGCTGCAATGAGTTTCTCTCATAAAAAGTATTGTTACGTAGTTTGCGAGATTTACCCCTTCAATCTCCGCTAATACAGACGGCGTAGCGCAGTCGCTCACTCTAATGGGGTAATAACTACCCTTGAACCTGGCAATTTGTAGTACATTTCTCTACTAAAAACTTTTTCCTGCTAGTGTGCTTTGAGCTCTAAATGGTGTTTTAGTGTGACATAATCCAGAAGAAAATATGTGTACAAGGTTTTCCTGTTCAATTTTTGCGGTCCTGATTGTAAATTACACTAGCTTCAAACGTCACCGATTTGTAAAAGTGTGCATTTTAAAAGCCCTGTTCATTTTGTTGGTGATACTGTTATAATTTGATTGTTTTGCTAAAATGGTATTATGAATAGATTCAACTAATTAAATATGATTTCACATTTCTAGTTTATTTAACTGTTATTAGACTTGAATAATAATAGAAGTAAGAGAAAGCTACTAGGTCAGTCTATGTCAGTATAGGTGTCTCCACAAACTCTCCCCTTTACTAGCTCCACAGACACGCCAGACCTTGAGCAATGTCATGTCACGTCTGTATGTATATACCTATATCTATTGCTATTCTCTCTGTAATATTTCAACAGTAGTTTTATAATAAAACAACACATTATTGTCCAAGGTGTTCTTTATTAGTTACCTACGTTACCAGACGTAAAGTATTTACATGGTGCCGAAACGTCGCGTGAAATAAATGCCGGACAACGACGCGAAGAAAGTAAACAACATGTCGGATTCCGCCAATATAAAGCCGCCGAAATACTTTGCAACCAACACGGAAAACGTTGCAATGGATTGGAAATTGTGGCTACAGCAGTTCGAGTGGTATTCTATAGCGACGGGCCTAGAAAATAAGAGTGCCGTTGTTCAAGTTGCCACCTTTATGAGCTGTATTGGACCGGACGCCGCCATTATTTACAACACCTTTAGTTTATCGGCTGAAGAAAGCAAAAAACTTAACAAGGTCAAGGAACGATTCAGTAACTATTTTACACCTAAAATCAATGAAACGTACGAGAGATACGTCTTCAATCAAATCACACAGAAAGAGGGCCAAAATTTCGACGAGTTCGTAACTAACCTAAAAAGCAAAGTGAAAAATTGTGGTTATTCGACTCTCGAGAGCAGCATAATAACAGACAGGATAGTAATAGGCATATCGAGCGATGTAACTAGAGAGAGGCTCCTCGCAGAAGATGACCTTACTTTGGAAAAGTCAATATCCATTTGCCACTCAGCAGAGCAAGTTAAAAATCACATGGAATTGATGAAAGCGCCGAACGCCGTACACGCCGTCACCACCTGTAAAAGAAAAAAAGATATTAAAAGAATGAAAAACAAGGAAGAAGAATTTTACTGCAAAAGATGTGACAGCAAACATGGACGTAGAGCATGCCCAGCCTTTGGTAAGATTTGTAAAAACTGTAATAAGAAGAATCACTTCACAAAGTGCTGTAAGAGAAAGATAGTCAATGCCTTAACAGAGGAAAGAGACGAGTCTAGCGAGGATGAAGATCTCGGTACAATAAGAGTTTCTACAGTAGAAACCGACGTAGATACTGAAGATTGGTTCGAAACGGCATACCTGGAAAATAAAATAAAGGTTAGTTTCAAGCTGGATTCTGGCAGTCAATGCAACGTGCTAAATAAAACTATTGCTAACATGTGCAAGGCTGAAATAAAACCTTTCAGCACCAAATACTTGATGTCTTTCTCTGGACATAAGATAGAAGTTATAGGAGAAGCCAAATTAAACACCAAAATTAAGAGCAGTACACAAGAGATAAAGTACATTATAGTTGACGCAGAAGTCACACCTATTTTAGGAAAAGCCACAGGAGTCAAGCTCAACCTAATTAAAAGAGTTGAAGCATTGGACATGGTGGATGATGACCTCTATGATGGAATAGGATGCCTAAAAAATTTTGTTTATGATATTGATCTAATTGATGAGCCCAAACTGCCAATCTGTCCTGCAAGGAAAGTACCCCACATACTAAGAGACGAAGTCAAGGCAGAACTTGAGGCCATGGTCAAACAAAAAATAATTAAACCAGTCACCGAACCCACTCCTGCTGTCTCTCCAATGGTAGTAGTGAGAAAAAATAATAAAATAAGATTGTGCATAGATCCCTCAGAGCTGAACAAAAATCTGAAAAGAAGATACTTTCCGCTAAATACAGTTGAAGAAATTGCTACTAGAATACATGGATCCAAATATTTTACACTGCTGGATTGCAAAAAAGGATTTTGGCAATTAAGAGTCACACCTCGAACATCAAAATACTTAACTTTCAGCACACCATTTGGAAGGTACTCTTGCCTTAGAATTCCTTTCGGTCTAGCATCGGCCCCGGAAGTATTTCAACAAGTTATGAGCTCACTTCTATCAGATATTGAGAAAGTGGAAGTCTCAATGGACGACATCCTAATCCATGGAGCTACCAAGGAGCAGATAGAAGCAACAACAAAAAAAGTCATAAATAAATTAAGGGACTCAGGACTTAAACTGAACAAAGAAAAGTGCACATTCTGCTCCCAGGAGATTAAATTCCTTGGGCATATTGTATCCAAAGATGGACTCAAACCAGATCCGGAAAAACAGGATACAATAAACAAAATCAAAAGACCCGAAAATGTAAAGGAGCTGCAAAGATTCCTTGGGCTAATTACCTACCTATCCAAGTTTATAAAAAACATGGCAGAAATTACAGCACCCTTGAGAACCCTGCTACAGAAGGAAATGGAATGGGTGTGGGATAATGACCAAGAACAAGCGTTCATTCAGCTGAAAAAAATTATACAAAATCCACCAGTTCTTGGTTTCTATGACACGAAAGCTCCCATATTATTGTCAGTGAATGCAAGCAGCTATGCCTGCGGAGGAGTACTCATCCAGAAAGGGAAGCCTATAGCCTATTGTGCTAAGTCATTCACAAAGACCGAACAAGGATATAGTCAACTAGAAAAGGAGACAAACGCCATATTGGTGGCATGTAAAAAAATTCACTATTATATTTGGGGGTGTAAGGATTTAAGAATAGAAAGTGATCACAAACCGTTGCAAACTATATTCAAAAAACCTTTACCCGACGCACCTCCCAGATTACAAAGAATGTTCCTACAGATATTGCCATACAACCCTAAAATAGTGTACAAGAAAGGAACTGAAATGTTTGTGGCAGATACTCTAAGTAGAGATTGCAGGAATGTAAGCCAAGAAGAAATAGATGATGGAACTCTGACCATTTGTGCATTATTACCATTTTCACCAAAAAGAAAACAAGAATTGAGAAGAGAATTGGAACAAAATGAAGAATTAATAGAACTAAAGAAAGCTATACTAGAAGGATGGCCAAACACCATTAAAGAAGTAAAAGAAAACATAAAAAAATATTGGTACTTTCGTGAATCACTGAGTGTCTACGATGGAATAATTTTCAAAGACAGAAGAACTCTAGTTCCAGAGAAAATGATACCAATTGTCATGAAATGCTCGCACCTGAGTCATAAAGGGATTCAAGGTACAATTCAATTGGCTAGAGACAGTGTATTCTGGCCAAACATGACCAGAGATCTGACACAATATGTCAAAAACTGCAAAATTTGTGCACAAGTTCAAAAAGACAATCCTATGGAACCTATACTACAACAAGGGGCGCCAGAAAGGCCATGGAGTATAATAGGTTCAGATATTTTCCACTTTAAAGGACATGATTATATCTTGTTAGCAGACGCTTACTCTGGATATTTTGATTTCTTTGAACTGCCTAATCTTACATGTACAGCAGTAATCAAATGTATGAAATACTGGTTTGCTACATTTGGCATACCTAACATGTTAAAAACGGATGGAGGAAAGCAATACAATGCAGAAGAGTTTAGAAAATTCAAAGAGGATTGGAAGTTTGAACACCAATTTTCAAGCCCATATTTCCCGCGTTCCAATGGACTAGCTGAACGCTATGTGCAAGAAGCAAAAAGCCTATTGCGAAAATGCTATGAAGAAAAGGCTGACATACAACTTGCCCTACTTCACCATAGAAATACACCACGGAATGACCTTGGCTCACCTGTCCAACGCCTGATGAGCCGAAGGACGAAGACACTTCTTCCAGTCAATGACACACTGCTACAACCTGAAATCAGAAAAAATGTCAAAGAAAATTTAAACAAGAAGAAAGAAAATGAAAAAAGATATAGTGATAGAGGAAAACAAGAATTAAAAGAATATAAAAAAGGAGACAAAATATACATAAGAAAAGATCATAGAAATTGGATTCCAGCATCAATAGTAACACGAACACCAGAACCCAGATCTTACATAGTAAAAACCAAAGATGGTACTTACCGTAGAAACTCGTGGCATATTAAAGCCGATAAGCAGTCGAGCTCGCCAGACGACGAGCATTCCCTTTCAGGTATACTCCACAAAGAGCCTGTTCCTGGACCGCCGAAGGCTGAGCCCAGTAGTCAGAGCCCAGTGAAGCAACCTACTATCCAGAAGTCCCCGGCTAGAGCTGTATCTACACCAGTTCAACTGAAGTCCCCGGGCAGTACCTGTTGGGGTAGTGGACTGTAGTTTGCTTAATTCTGGTTGATCTCAGTTTCTGGGGTCGTAGGGCAGTAAAACACCAGTGTTATGTCTTCAGTTCTCTATTAATTAGGTTTACACACAATTTTATCTCACTTTTTGCACAAGAAGCCGTTTTACAAGCGTTATGGGCCGAGGCCGAGCGGAAGTAGTATTTTTTTTAGTAGCTGTCAAAATGACATCAAAAATTATATTTTTTACATTTCTATTGGTGTTGCCACCATAAGTTGGGGGCCCAAAGAATTTAGAAAACATTTAGAAAGCAAACCTAATTCTTAACACTACCTTTACAAATCAACTTAGGACATATAGGAACCAAAAATGGTTAAGACACTTTGAACTTAGGTATGTACTTAAACTTTACTTATTTATCTATTTATATAAACCATTAGGTACAACATTACATTATGTAAGCAACAACTACCACATAATGCACTATTGTCATACTTCAATAGGTAGCACACAAATTTTTGTTATAGATCTATTATGTTTGTGACCATTGGCAGTTTGCACTTCCACCGCGCGAACAATCCCATCTTTCCCCGGAAAAACATTGGTCACACGTGCCATAGGCCAATGCAAGGGTTGAGTATTAATGTCTCGTAAAATTGCCAAGCTGCCAATAGTTACATTAGGGTTTACATTCAGCCACTTGGGCCGGTTCTGTAACATATTTAAATAATGTTTAGTCCAGTATTTCCAAAAACATTGTTTCATATTAATAGTTATAGACCAAAATTTTAGTATATTCATATTAGTGTCAGTTAAATCGCGTTCCGGATATGAAGTTAGTGGAGCTCCCGTAAGAAAATGTCCAGGCGACAAATATGAAAAATCATCTGGATCTGCTGTCAAGGCGGTGAGCGGACGAGAATTTAAAATGCCCTCTATTTCGACCAAAACTGTATTTAGCTGCTCATAGGTGAGTAAAGCCTTACCCACGACGCGCCTTAAATGACACTTCATACTCTTGACACCACTCTCCCAAAGTCCACCAAAAGTCGGGCTGTAACTGGGAATGAAATGAAAAGAAATACCGCGCTCTGAGGCGAAGTTACAGACTTGATTTTGGTGCACCTGCGAGGCGTGTAGGCGATACCTTTCATCTAACTGGCTCCTTGCCCCCTTAAAGGTAGACCCATTGTCGCAGTAGACATCGCTAGGTCGATTTCGTCTTCCTATGAAGCGCTTGAAACAAGCGAGGAAAGTCTCAGTAGTCAAATCACTAGCTAGTTCTAGATGGATCGATTTCGTTACAAAGCATACAAATACAACTATATACCCTTTTCCAATGATAGACTTCCTTACGCGACTGTTCTTGACAGAGATCGGCCCAGCGAAGTCCACGCCGACCCTTTGGAAGGGGCGGCAAGCGTTGACCCTGTCAGGGGGCAAGGATCCCATCAGCTGAGATGTCGCAGCAGCCTTCATCCTGAAACATATTGTACACTTATGTAATATCTTTTTTACACAGCGCAATCCATCTACTATCCAAAATCTTTGTTTGACAGAACATAGAACTAGCTTTTGACCAGCATGTAATAATTTCAAGTGTTCATCTCTTATCATACGCTCAGTGATCACAGAGTTTTTTGGCAGAATGATTGGGTGCTTTGCAGCATATGGAATGGATGCATTCTGTAAACGTCCACCTATTCTTATGACCCCCTCTGAATCCAAAAATGGAGTTAAAGGCCTTAGACTACCTGTGATAGGCCGCTGAGAAGATAAACACCTGATTTCACTTGCATGAAAAATCTGTTGCTCATGTTTTATGATTAATAACAAGGCTTTGTTTAATTCTAAAGTAGTTAAGAATGATTCTTGCTTAACAGTACCTTTTTTAACATTGTTACAAAACCTGAGAATGTACGCTAGTACACGACACATTTTATTTATGTTAGACATATATTTTAATTTATCATAAATATATTTATCATTATATTCGACAGTTGCTACACATACATTTTTGTCCTCAGACTTAAGTTCAGGCAGAGGTGAGGGAATTTCAAAATAAGGCTCAAAATCAAGGCAATTTTTTATCAAAAATGGGGGGCCCTGCCACCACAAGCTCTCCAGCTTTAACTGTGACGGTTGAATACCCCTACTTAGACAGTCAGCAGGATTTTCATTTGTCTTAACATACTGCCAACAATAGTTACTTGAAAGACTCTGTATAGCTTTGACTCTATTAGCCACGTATGTCTGTAGTTTAGTTGCGTCAGTTTTTTACCACGCGAGTACTATTTTTGAGTCAGAGAAGAGGCAAGTCTTGTCAATTTGTAATTTCGTCTGTATTGTGGTAGCTACCTTTGTTACGAGTTCAGACAGAAGCAGCGCAGCATTCAATTCGAGTCGGGGAATCGTTAGCTGTTTCCTGAGTGGATTGACTCGAGATTTGGAGCATAACAAGCGCACATTAACGTTGTCTTGCTCATCTACTGAATGTAAATATAAACAGCATCCATATGCCATAGAAGATGCGTCTGCGAAGCCTATCAATTGGTTACTGACAGCATGATTTGTCTGCACACAACGCGGGATAGTAATCGGCTCCATCTGCGACAGATCACGAACAAAATCTAACCAAAGGTTACGAATATCTTCTGGTGGAGTGTCATCCCAGTCAGTCTCGCTCACCCACAGCTTCTGCATAATTATCTTGGCACGCAGAAATATTGGACCTATCAATCCTAAGGGGTCGTAAAATTTACTGATGTAGCTTAGGATATCTCTCTTAGTGTCTCGTTTACTCGCGTACGGCTCTGGACAAGCTGTTTTGAAAACGTCGGTACCTATATCAAAATTGATACCTAGCGTCTTTACTGACAGATCATTATGCAGCTCCACCTCGCCGAAACAACGCTCATTTGGTGTAATAGTCTCCAGAATCGGAGCGCAATTGGAGGCCCATTTGTGTAACCGAAAATTTCCCAGAGCAAGTAATTTTACCAACTCGGCTTGCATTTTATGCAGCTGATCATCACTCATATTTGTGGCTAATATGTCATCAATATATGTATTTTGTTTTATTATCTTTGAAGCCAATGGAAATTCATTTTCAAATTTAATTGCCAGCTCTAATAAACATCTGGTAGCCAAATATGCAGAGGATTTGAGACCATACGTTACTGTGTTCAGCTGAATGCATTTTATATCTTGATCTGGAGACTCGCGCCACAAAATATTCTGAAGGGACCTCTGTGCTGGCTCTATTTCAATGCAACGGTACATCTTTTGTATATCACACATGAAAAAAAAATTCCCGAGCCTGAAAGCAAGTATGACCTCTAAGAGTTCCTTTTGTACTACAGGCCCGTTCATCAAAATATTATTTAATGAAATTAAATTATTTGTGAGCATTGAGCCATCGAATACTACTCTCAATTTTGTACTGATGCTATTCAAGTTTATCACGGCATGGTGCGCGAGAAAATAAACAGGGTCTTTACTAAGATCATAGCTGTCTATGTCGCGGAATTGACCATGATTCAAGCTGAGATATTGATCTATAAATTTTTTGTACTCTGTAAAAAGAGCTTTATTTTTATGCAATTTCTTTTCTAAATTAAGAAATCGTTTGAGTGCCAAATTAAATGAATCACCCAGGACAGAGTTTACTTGATCCATTGGTACTTTAACAGGTAATTCAACTTGGAATTTATTGTCTACTAACTTAGTAGTTTCCTGAAAAAGCTGTTCACAGTAATCATGCTCAGGTACATGCTCTGGGAAAATCTCGGGCACCTTTTCAGACCTCCAAAAGGCATTCATGGTATCATCAAGGTTGGAGTTACAAGATCTACAAAAGAGAGATACAACCTGCTCATTTTTGTCTGGATTATCGCAGCGGCCGGCGACCACGTAGCCAAAGGATGTGTGCACGAAGGATGCTTTGCTTGAACATACAGGACTCGAAGATGAATGCTGCTGGCTGCTAATGGAAGGTGCCCCTTCAGGCAGCGGCAGTAAGACCTGAAAAAATACATCAGCTCCAAGCAAAAGATGCACATCACCGGGTTGATTGAAGCGCGTGTCAGCTAAAGGGCAGTTAGCAGGGAAAACCATTGATGATGTATCCACAAATGTTTGTGGCAGTCTAGAGGTTATGTTTTTCACAACATGACAGTTCACATTAATCTTGAAAGGGTAGACAGTGGAGTGAACTTCAAGGTTTATACACTTATCCACTGCTTGTTCAATGTTAGTAATACCAACAATACTTGCATTAGTTTTAGTAGGAGGCTTTTCAAGCAGATCAAGCACCCGCTGTGTAACAAATGAGGCTTGCGAGCCACTATCAAGCAGAGCCCTGGCATAAATCGTTGTCCCCGACTGTGAGTATAATTTAACAAGTGCAGTGGGCAACAAGACCTGACCCTGAGTGGTGCTAGACAGTAAAGTGACAGAGTGCGTGTCCTCCTTATCGGCAGGATGCAAAAGAGTGTTGTGATCCTTTTTGCACAATGTGCATCTAAAATGAAACCTACATTTGCGCTTTGGATGTGAGGCCAAACAAGTTGTGCACAATTTATTTTGTGTTACAAACTCTGTGCGTTTGCTCGGTGCTGCAAGTTGGAATTTAGGGCATTTAAAAATTTTGTGTTCAGATGACTTACAGTAAGAACATAGGGTTGCAGGCATGCAGTTAGAAACAGCAGCATTGCTGGATAAGCGTTGCGGCTGTAATGGCTTCATCACGCTGGGTTCACTGGACTCCAAAGCTAAGGCACGACGATCTAAAAAGTCAAGAAGCTCGTCTACCGTAGGAAGAGTTTTGTTATCCCTCTCCATTTTGAAGGCTCGGCTAGTCATGAGATCTATCTTCCGCAGCAGAATACACACAAGTAGACTATTCCATTTCTCCACCGGCTCATCTAAATTTCTCAAGGCTGCGAGATGCTGTTTCATGTCTGAAATTATAGAACGCAGTGTAGCACATGTCGAGCGAGTCATGGGAGTCAAGTCGAGTATAGTATAGATGTGCTCCTGAACGATTTTTGTCTTGTTGTCAAACCTAGCTTGTAATAGCTTATATGCTTGCATGTAACTATCGTCGGTCAGTGGTAAGTTATTAATAAGAGCGAGTGGTTCCCCAGATAAAGCGCCCTTTAAGTAATACAACTTTTGCACCGGTGTCAAGTCTTTGACTCTGTGAATCATCGCATTAAAAATGTTGATAAATTCGTGATACTCGGTGTACTTACCAGAAAAAGTAGGCATAGTTACGTTAGGCAACTTAACTCTTGACGCTGAACACGAGGAGGATGCGCTAGCATCCTGCATTTTGTTAAGAATGCTGTCAAGTTGGGACATTAAATCAATGTAAGTATCTTCTATGTCCCCACTATTTTCTTTGTCCTCAGGATTCAACGCTAGAATTTCAATGTGATTTTTGTTATATGACTCGAATGCTGCGATTAGTCGGTCCCGTTTAGCCTTAATTTTCTCTGGGATCATTTTCATATAGGTATCAAACCTAAAGTCATCTTTTAATTTAGTTATTGAAGCCTTGTTGTGGCCGCGATTGGCAACTAGCGCTTTTAAGCTGCTCATCTTTAATTAACTTAACACACACACACTCCGTACTCAGAAAACCTATAGCCTAATTGCATACACAGCTTACTTAGAGATTTAGAGAACTTGATAACGCTATAAACTAAAAAAGTACTGCACTAATAGTACCTATAATCAAAATGGCGACAGAAAAAATTCATTCACTGCACAATGCAAGCAAGCGACGCTAAGGATTTTACACAATACTCAATAAATGGGCAGCGATTCGCTGCGCGTGGCACCACTGTGCCTGTCTTCGGGTGTGCTCGGATGGGTGTTCGTGCTTCTCCGCCGATCGCCAACGCCGCCAACCAGACGAAACGAGCGAGACGGGATCTTGCTTGAAGTTAGCGGGGAGGAAGGCGCGGTTTGAACAACCACTAAGACCACGAAGGAGCAAGTTGAAGTTGCAGAGAATGCTTGTTTCTTTATTGGCTTGAAATTCGCGCGCGAATGTCAAATGCGCTATGTGCGTGCGTGACCGATGCGATGTGACCTTGATGCGACCTATGCGACGATGTATGTTCGCCTATGATAAAATGGCGTTTTCTTGCGTCGAAATATGAACACTTGTTATGTACTTGCGTGAGAGGTTAATATTTTACTCACGTATTGCGGCCTCTTGATGGTGCAAAAGCAAAACGTGCGGCGAGATCTTGATGCTCCACGCGGCGCACCCAGAATCCGTATTGCTCGAACTGACCATATGTTGGGGTAGTGGACTGTAGTTTGCTTAATTCTGGTTGATCTCAGTTTCTGGGGTCGTAGGGCAGTAAAACACCAGTGTTATGTCTTCAGTTCTCTATTAATTAGGTTTACACACAATTTTATCTCACTTTTTGCACAAGAAGCCGTTTTACAAGCGTTATGGGCCGAGGCCGAGCGGAAGTAGTATTTTTTTTAGTAGCTGTCAAAATGACATCAAAAATTATATTTTTTACATTTCTATTGGTGTTGCCACCAGTACCCAAATT
The DNA here is from genome assembly GCA_946251805.1 of Cybosia mesomella. Taxonomy (NCBI): domain Eukaryota; kingdom Metazoa; phylum Arthropoda; class Insecta; order Lepidoptera; family Erebidae; genus Cybosia; species Cybosia mesomella. The sequence continues at coordinate 16,183,352 of OX276390.1, read as the reverse complement.
GAACAGTGTGTGGCTCCAGACCCTGTACACCTACCGAGGACCACCAGAAGTGGTCGAGTGATTAAGATCCCGACCAGATATCTCGAGTAAAAAGGGGGGATGTCAGTATAGGTGTCTCCACAAACTCTCCCCTTTACTAGCTCCACAGACACGCCAGACCTTGAGCAATGTCATGTCACGTCTGTATGTATATACCTATATCTATTGCTATTCTCTCTGTAATATTTCAACAGTAGTTTTATAATAAAACAACACATTATTGTCCAAGGTGTTCTTTATTAGTTACCTACGTTACCAGACGTAAAGTATTTACAGTCTAAAGCTCGATAAAATGTATTAGGTAAGTTAAGTGTCAATAGTCCTAATCGCAGTTTTAAATTTATCAGACCTACCAGAGGAAATAACAATTCTCTAGTGAATCTTCACTACTTCTTCGTTAGATTAATTTAGACTTAGTTCAACTTACTTATTATATAATTCAATCAATCAATCAATCAACTAGCCTATCCCAGTCCACTACAAGACATAGGCCTCTCCCAATGAGAGCCACAGCATCCGATCACTTTCCGCATCCAATCTATACCAGCTACCTTTTTTAATATACCTAATATTCAACTAATTTATTTTCACTATATCGTATACGTATCTCGTTTATCATCCATTAAAATTTAAATTAGCCTTTTCACTCTTCCACTATGTTGAAGAGTAAAATTGAAAAAATAAGCAAATGCTTAAACGCAAAGTGAGCTAGGGCTTTTATGCACATGTTGTAAATCTCTTGCGTTTAGTATCTATCTCAGGGCTATATCATTCATGCTGAGCTGTAAGCTATGGTATTTGCTTTAGTGAGGACAAATTGTGGACACCGGTTTCGTGTACAATATGAGGCGTATAGTATGTCTTGTATCTTTATTCTAAACTGTTGCGACGCCCGCATCGACACTTGTGGCTGTATAAGAAGATAGAATCAAATCAATTATTTCTACGGCGCTGCAGAGTCTTGCAATCTTATTATTTTTAATATTTATTTTCACTACTGTGTGCCGTATATGCTACGAGTATATGGTAATAGCCCTAATGGGGCTTGCTAACATTCATATTTCACGAACGATATTTTTGGTTTCTCGTAATAAGGGACGATATTGCTACTGGGAATAACCTAACAGGGAAACCCAATAATACTTTCCTCGAAGTGGAGCCAGAACCTCACAATCACCTGCAAACTTATTTTACGGGATCAGGGACCTTAATATTGCCAGTTTAGTTATTTCAACGTTCAAGGGTTAATTTTTCACTGTTTGAAAATCATAGTATTGTCGTTGTGAGATATAATTTTTATAATTTTGTTTTACTTCCATTTGTGTTTATTTCCAGTTATGTTTTAGATAAAATTTACCAAAGTTATTTTAGCGAATTAAAATTGAAATACTCAACATTCCGGAATTTGAAATTCAGTGCTGAATAACTTCCAAATGTGTATTTCTTGTAGCGTTATTAGCACTGAAGCCTGCTGAGAGAAATATTGTAACGAGAATGGTAATGCTATGTGAACTAGAGCGCGTTGTTTACGATACAGTGCTGTAGTTAAGGTGAATTGAAATTTGAGAATAAATGTCGCAAGACGACGCGCGACGTAGTAGATAATACCGACGGGCTTGGGAATGGGAATGGCCACGTTCGCAGAGTGCGAACTGAAAAATGAGCGCTACCATGGCAGTATTTTTTTATATAAGACAGAAGGCGAAGACTGGGTTTAAATCCAGGTTTAAATCCAGCAGTGGGCTGAATTGAAGTTCATCAACGAAGACGACTAAGCTGTTTTATAAGGGAATAGCGATGCCACATTATATTGCTACTGGTGGTAGAAATTTGATGACACAAATTTGTCACAAAATTCGGCCGGGTACCAGGGCATTTTTTTTAAAACGTGTCAAGGTACAAAATGGAAATAGATTATAAAAAAGAATTGGTAATGCAAAACAAAATTTATAGAATGATTCGCTATTCTTGAAAGAGCATTAAAATAGCTACAGTTACCCTATAAATATACAAGTTTGGAAAAAAATAATACTTTCTTTGGACACGAGAGTGGTTTAGACATTCACTTTGTAAATTTTAAAATAAAATAAAATAATAATGAATAAAACAGTACATTCTTAATGAAAGATTTTCGTTTATTTGGTTATAAATATAATGTTCTTTAAAATAATATTACAGCATTACTTATCCTGTAATATTATTTTAAAGATAAGCCATATGTTTTTAGTATTTTGTAAAAATGTAACCATTTTGTAACTATTTGGTAATTTAGCCCAGTTAACTTCCGATTTATATCGTGTAACAACCATCTAATGATGCTGATTATTTTTTTATGATTAACTCTTTTTTTAATTCAACGCAAAGTAAAATAAAATTCGTGCGGTTTTAGTTGGTTCAAGCCCGACATAACCGCCCCCGCTGGCACGCGGGGGGGGGGATCGTGTGGTAATCCCTTCGGATACCCCCCCCCCCCGCGTGCCAGCGGGGGCGGGGTATCCGAAGGGATTACCACACGATAAAAAAAAAAAAAAGATATTCACTTTCAAAATCAGTAAAATTGAAAGAAATGGTAACAGTAAAACATAAGACAATTACAAAATGGAAATATTCAGTTACAAAATCGAAAAGGTAAAGCTTAGTTTACCCTGATAAAAAATACTGCAAATCAGTACTGAAATAGGAAGGGATAAACCATGAACGACGGTAATTTATAAAAGAAAATGAAACTATGCTATTTTAGTAATTAACGCCTTTTATTTCTATTCAGCCTTTTAATTCAGTTCAGTCTCAAAAAAATCAATCTATGTAAAGACTGCCTTAAGGTAAATCAAACGAGCCCAAGCCATCTTCCAGCTCCAGCATTAGACCCTGGTTACCATACAGGATCATAGTACTCGTTAATACTATTCAAACGATCCCAAACTCGATGGGGTTGTGTCGTTTTACTGAGTAGTTCCTATAGCTACCTTCCTACTCCAGCATCAGATCAGCTGCATGTTATCATAATATTGTAGTGTCACGTGGCATACAAAATTTCAGCTCTAAATGGATAATCAGAAGTGGTCGAAAAATGACTTGCAAGACTTCAGCAAAGTTACAATATGAACATTGCAAGTTAAAAGCGTCTAAAAATACTAACACTTTGCAAATTTTTAATTAATTAAAGAACATAATAAGAGGCCAAGTACATTTTTATGCCGAAACACAACTCAAGTAACCGACAATAATTATTGTACTAAAATAATTATTGTTCCAAGATATCATCATATATCCACTAAAAAGATAGGTAAGTAAACACATGCCTGCATTTGTACTCGCCTTTATATTTCCATTTTGTAACTTTTTTATTCCACGTTATATGTAACCAAACAAAATGGAAGTAACGCATCTCCAATCGCCGACGTAAGATTGCTTGTAAATAAACTTTAATGAGATGAAACACAAAAACAACTATTTTTATAGCTTATAATGCGTTTGTAGTTTATCATTATTATATTTCTATAAACAAAAAACCAAACTTACCAGTAAAAATCGCAATTACAAAGTGGATGAAAAATGCGGCACGGTAACGCACAACAAGTTTCGACATGAAATGCGTCAATATGGTATTGTTGCCAGGGAAGAAATTTGTAGTCAGTGGTATATTTTTTGGCGACAAAGTCCATCAAATTACGGTTACAAAGTGTAATTCCATGCACGGCCGGAATTGTGAGACATAATATAATGTTACGAAAGATAGTTTATATTATTAAAATAGTTTTATTTTATGTTTAATTCTGATAATATTATCATATTTCGATACCATTCATTCTTCTTTACCCTTGCCACTGAAAGAAATTCACGAATAAACTTAACTCGAAACTAAGCCGGTCAATGTAGGACATAGTAAAATCAAGGGTATTCAAAATTTTATTTAGTATTATTGTATATTTATCAATAAATTATTCACATAATTTGATATATTTCGGATACATTAAATATAATATGTCACACATTAAAAATAAATAAATAAATAAATTAAATTAATGAATCCATTAAATATTAAATATTTCTACCATCGAAAGTGAAATGAAAGTAAAATTTATTATGACGTGTGTCATAATAAATTTTATTTTCACTTCTCCATAAAATTAATGGTAGACTTCTGGGACATGCTCACTTAAAGTATGGTCGTGTAAAAAAAAATGCCCACCAACGTGCGCAATTGCGAAAAAACCCTCCATAGTAATCCAATTTCGGTTTGATTGCGTTCAGGGGTCAGCAAGTGCATAGCCGGGCAGGGGGATTGTGGTCGCAGCACTAGTGGGACCGGTGGGTGTCACGCGGTGCTGCGACGACAATCCTCTTCTGATGAGGCCGTCAAACTGAGTGCCACCATTGTTAACATGGTACGTGTATGTAAAATGGTGACCCTCTTTCCTGAGACTTAACCTTCAGCTTACCATCAGGCGAGGTGAAGTCAAATTGACGTGTCCTAAATATATAAAAAAAAAATTGGCACCAATTTTTAAGAACTGCATGATATTTTGTTTGATTATTACTATATGAAGCTGGTAGTGGCTCCCTCTGATGAATTAAAATCGAGAATTTGAGTTGTGTATAAAAGAAATAGTTTTGCATCTGTTATGAGTTGTAGTGGCCTAATGACTAAGGTGTTAGACTAGCATTGGCTTAAGTGCTTATCATGCCACTGGTTTTATCGTACTAGTGTAATTTCTGAAACAATATTTATTTAACTTGCTGGGTTTTTCAGATCGGTGTGTAGTGAGTTTAGAGGAGTTGATAGAACATTAATTTTCCCAGTACGAATGGGTCTGTCGATCGGGCACAACAACAACTTTGTCACGTGATACCACTATTTAGTATTAGTATGCTGAAATTCAGCTTTAGTACGGCTTGTGAGAGTATCGTAGCACTTCGGCCCCATATACCTCCGTACCTATACTCAATTGGAATATATTCATATGAATTCGTTACAGAAACTTAATGTTATTAACTTCATCAAAGCACTTGATGGAATACCGGGCTGACATTTAAACAGTAGTTTAAATTTGAATAATTCACTGCAAAATTAGTGCAGATATTTATAGAGGCCAGTTTAACAAACTACTTTATGTAATATAATTGGTGAAGGAGGACACATTAAGATACTAGTGACCCCGTAGGATGGTCGAAATTCGACCTTTGTTTATGGTTGTTAAAAAGTCAAACATCTCTTTTTAATTTCATTATATACGTCAGTCTAATCTATCATAATCTAAAGTGTAATTATATGAAATTTGACAGTGACAACCGTAGTTCCAATTTTCACCATTTCACAGAAAAGTTGGTACAACTTTATATGACAATGGCATCCAAATGCATGGTTGGCGTGTAATGTTTTTTTTTATTGATTTAATATATAGTTTATTAAAAAAAACATTTTACACTTCTTCTCCATAAAAGATATAACTACACCAAATCTCACACTAGGGTGGAAAAGTTCACGTATAGAGAAGATTATATCTTTGAAATGCTTCGGTTCATGTCACGTGGACTGCGAACCGAGTGCTCGTTTGCATAGAGAGAACTGGCAAGCGACTGATTACATAGCCAGTAGTAACTGTCTCCTACTTCGTATACTCTACTTCCCGTCAACAAAAGCACTATAGTATTTTATAGAGCAGTGAATACGGCCTGTGGTTAACCCGCGTTAAACATAGATACTACTCCACAGCTATGAGTCGTTGCATAGGTTATATAACCTACTAGCTGATGCCCGCAGCTTCTACCGCGCGGTGGTCGGGTTTCGTTTTTTGGTCATATCGCCAATTCTACGTAACACCAATAGCAATCAAACATACGGCAGATTTTAAGTGTGACCAAGATGTTTCTAATAGAAACAACCGCATCATTATCCGTTTATTAGTTTTTGCGTCCATTGCGAACAAATATAGTAACAGACAAAGAGATAAGAATTCCAAAAAAAATATTTTTGTGTTCAGAATCACTCATTTAACTTTTTTTTTATTTTCTCCAATGACAACAAGACAAGACACAACTAATTTACAATTTTATAATAGTTTAGATTACTATCTATAACGTACTCTTTAACTAATATTATAAAGAGAGAGGCCGAATTTTGTGAGTTTGTTTATATGTTGAGGGTAATCTCGTCGTAACCACAGCACTTATTAGACATCTTCTGTATAAATAAAATTGAATCGCTGAAATACGCATACATTTCGGCATTGCACGCCGTCTCGGGTCTTAAAACGCCGGGGTGTAAGGTTGCCCATAGAGCATATCCCTCGCACCCCGACTGACCCTGGGCCATCTCCGGTTTCGAGATAGCCCCCTCGGGTTTGGGAATCACGGTGTCCCCGTCTTGCCCCGGTTTGGGGGAGGGGCGCTAGTCGCCCCGCCGTCCCGGCCTGCTTTTGCTGGGGTGACAGGCGGCCTCACCTGTCACCCCCAGGCCTGCGCTCATGGAGGACGGAGTGATACCTATTTATGGATTTGGCTACTTTGACGTTAGCGCATACTGGCACCTCAGAACTCTACCAAATGACGAAACAAAAGAGCCACAGTGTTATTATCTAGTAGGTATCTAAATAATGTTTATCCGTATTCTTAAACTCATATTACATGCTAGTTAAGTTTGTTCTGGATCTAGATACGAGCACTGTGTAGTAAGACGTAGAATATTATAGAATGGAATATAATGTACAAATAAAAATAAATTGACCAGTTGATTCATTGAAGTGTTAACGTATCGAGAGCTTTGATAAATTATGTACAATATTCATTACTGCGTTGCAGGCTTTTAATTACGATTTGTAATATTCATAGTATTCGTGAATTATTCAATTCGACAACGGATGTTTGACCGGACGACGTCATGTTATCATAAAATAGAATAACAGTTTTATGTAAATATAAGTTACTTAAACTAGCTGTGCCCGCGACTACATCCACTCGGATTTCGATTTTTAAGGTTTAAATTCTTTTTAAAAATCGAAATTTCTAAAATACAAGTAGCCTATGTTACGCCTTATAATATTACCTATCTGCCAGTGAAAGTACCATCAAAATCAGTAAAGCCGTTCCAGAAATTACCTAATTCAAACAGACAGACAGACAGACAAAATTTTTAATATTTCCTTTATATGTCTTGTACACATAATGACCGATTTTCTTTAAGTTTTTGAAACGCATACCCCTTACATATTTCAGCATACCTACGATTCACAGCTATATTAAATTTCAGCTTTTTATAAACATTACAACCCGTGGCGACAGGACCTCAAAGATTTGTTTTGAAATTTACTTGTAAAATAGGGGAGTTATAGAGTAAAATAGCGCAATATCTACTACATTAAGGCAATATTTATAGAAACAAAGCTAATAATGTTAGTTGTAATCATATTTACTCAAGTCAATAAGAAAAGACAAAGGCATGATGTATATTGAATTTTTATAGTACCTTCCTTACAGTCAAGATACAGATTTCTGAGCTGTGCACGCAATGTAGAAGAAATGGTTTCTGCTCTTCATCGGAGGTTATCAAACTGTGATAGTCTTATATTAGCTTGACTGCTCTCGCTTAAAATAAACTTTCATTTAGACTTGATTTTCTTTCCACGAAGAAACACTTTTCTGCAGAAAACTGTCGTCGATCATTAGCCGTGAAGATAAGTCCTTGCTCTTCCATGATGAAAGATGCTCTCAGGTGACTTTGTATCAAACACAAAGTCATCTGCGGATCGGAACACTATGTATCATAAATATAATAAATATGTGATAGTAAAACTACAGAAAAACACGTTGCAAAGTGCTTAATATCTCTTCTTGTGGAACATATCATACCCCTAGGTCAAATGATTTTTCACGCTTTAAGCCATTTTCATTTGATAATCAACTTAGTAGTTAAAAAGAGTTAAGAGAGCAAATTTGGTACATAAATACTAGGGGCGCAATGCATTCTGCTGTTGCAATGTTGAGCTGAGAGTGAACTACATGATTACCTACAATTCACGCGCAGTGCAATTTTTATTCAATCGAATACCATTGAATTGTTTTTTCGATGATTATTCCTCCATTTCTAGACCGATTTTCAATTTTCTTTTCCTGTTTTGAGCCAATAGTTAAGTTACACATTTTGGCGCCAAAATCGTGGTCTCAACATTTGGAGAAATCAGATTTTGAAATTTTTGAAGGGTGATTATTCCTCCATGTTATGTTCGATTTTCAATTTTATTCCTTCCAGGTATCAAGTTGTATTTACATTCCAAGTTTGGTCAAAATTGGTCGATTAGGAGGAGTAGCGTCACAACCGAAATACACCGAGTGGAGTATAAAGAGCTTTTCGCTCGACTTCGTCTCACTCTCAGCTCAATAATATTATATTAAATTGACAGAATTTGATAAGATAATAATATGTTTCTAATTCATTTTATCGATTGTTTTGTACTTCCAAAAAGGATAAATCTCGATTTGGTGCTTTTGCTGCTGTTTTCACACAAATATATCACAAAGTACAACAAGTTTTTGGCTTTCATATGTCACCATAGATTTCTTTAGTTATTCCAAGTGAAACCCATTTTTTAAGTTTTAGTGTACACTTTTTTGGTATTTTTGCATTTTTTTTTGTCTATACTCCATACCGTATAAAGGTCCAGGTACTAACTTTTGGTAAAACAGTAAAGTACTGCTTGGGTTGGTATTTTTATTTATTTTATTTTATTAGGAAAACAAACAGTATCTTATAACTAATTGACAACTGTTAAAACAACTGTAAACCATTTACGTGTTTTCGCATGTGCATATTTAGTGCTTACTTATAAAAATGTATGTTTTTGAAACATTTAAAACATTACACAACTTCACGCCTGCATCCCCGAAGAGGATTCACCAGATGTGTTTAACATTTATACATAAAAAAAAATATTATTTATTATATTATTATATTCATGTCTATTTCCAAAAGAATAATCACGAATCACAAGATTGGCACTTTCAATAATGAAGTTGACTTCCTGTAAGATATACCATATTATAAACCAAAACGCTAGGCTTTTTCATTTTGTAGGTAACTTCGCACCTGTTCTCTGGTGTTTCATGTAATAGAAATCACAAGATTTACACTTTCAATCATAGTGAGTGTTGCGATATACACATATTGGTATGAGGGTAGGTATAAGTTCTCACATAATAAATCAGTTGTTGTCCGGAACTCGGTCGTTTCATTGCAAACACAACATGGTGAAAGCGGTGAACCATTATTTGGTATAGATACATCGATAAAGTAGTAAAACAATTACTGGTGGTAGAAATTTGATGACAGAAATTTGTCACAAAATTCGGCCGGGTGGGTACCACCGTGCACGATTGCGAAAAACCCTCCATAGTAATCCAATTTCAGTTTGATTGCGTTCAGGGGTCAGCAAGTGCATTGCCGGGCAGGGGGATTGTGTGCGCAGCACTAGTGGGATCGGTGGGCGTCACGCGGTGCTGTGACGACAATCCTCTTCTGATGAGGCCGTCAAGCTGAGTGCCACCATTGTTAACATGGTACGTGTATGTAATGGTGGCGCTCTTTCCTGAGACTTTACCTTTAGCTTACCATCAGGCGAGGTGAAGTCAAATTGACGTGTCCTAAATATTAAAAAAATAAGAAAATAAGTAGATACTAGCTAGAAAAGTGATCAGTTAGTGTTGTGATCAAGTTTTCGTGTGTAATATACGTGTAAATCGGTGATTGCAATGGAGCACGCCCGACCGCCTGCGGATTTAAATATGGACGGCGCTGGTGGGCCCGCCGGCCGTGCCGAGGCGTGGAAAAAATGGAGACAGCAATTCGAGTAATTCGTAAAGGCGTCAGGTGTAGACAAATTAGCAGCTAGTGTTCAGGCTAGTTTGTTGGTTAACCTGATGGATCAGATGGTTTTGACATTTATCAAACTTTTACGTTCGCGAGTGACAAGGAGCGCGATGACGTCAACGTGTTGTTAAAAAAATTGATGAATATTTTGGAACGGAAACAAATATAACACTGACTAGATACAAGTTTTTCACCCGTAATCAGAAGGTAGAAGAATCTATTCAGCAGTACGTGATTGCTTTGCGTCTCTTCAGCAAGAATTGCGAGTTTGCTTCCTTGGAAGATAGTTTGATCAGGGATCGAATCGTCTGTGGGGTCCGACAGTCCACGGTCAGGGACCGACTGCTACGGACTGAGAAACTAACACTCGATAAGGCGATAAAAATATGTCAAGCCGAGGAAGTTTCCCAGGAAAGCGGACGACAAATAGGTAGACACGGTGCTAGTACTAGTGAGGGTGACACCTGTAATTTGTGCCCCGAGAAAAGTTCCATACGGGCTACGCGATCGGTTAAAGAGTGAATTGAACGCTGTTTAAGCTCAAAAGTTATGTTCATACACAAAGTGATTAACTTGTTCTACGATAGATGGCGCTGTGCCTTTTTCTAGATCACGGTATGGTTTCGTTCACATGCAAACTATATAAGCTTACGAAAACTTAAAATAAATGTCGATTGTAGATCAGATTACAGTTGTTGTTTTATTCCTAATAAACACTTCTAGTAATTCACACTTACGGGAACAATCGTCCACGTTATCGCGCGTGTGTTTGTGTACCGCGTTAACATATGGTCCAATTACGAGCGGATCTTTCTGAGCTCGAATTTTTGAAGCAACTGAGCTACTCGCAGTGGATCGCCGCAGCGGAAAGAGTAGTTCCATCTTCGGTAAGGAGCGAGCGGCCCGCGGGTTTGAGAAAACACTTCAACACAGTGGCGCCCCCTACCGGGAGATGATCGCAACTTCAAGCAACAGCGTCCTGTACTGCGAGTGGTGATACAATTTCAGAAAGTCGATCCAGAGAGCGTCACCAGTCACTTCGAGAGTAATAACTTCACAAGGAATTTATTGATGAGTGAGTGAAACACGGAACAATTATTGTGAGTACATTTTGATAATATTTCAACCAGTGCAGTGCAGTTAAAACAAGCAATTTTGAACTTAATTCCTTCTAATATAATCTCGGAAGAAATTTCATTTCATGGACTTAGAAAATTATTTAACTATTTCATACTGTCTTAATAAGTTATGTGCAAGTTTAATTTAGTTCTTAGACTTACAATAGTTTTATAAACAACGGGGGAACGGGGAGTCTATGCCCGATTACCGCCGATAGTAAACATTTTGCCAAACACTTGTAAAGTTTTAGATTTCATTCATCAATCCACAATGGAAGGATTAATTAAGTTATTAGAAAATAGTCAAAAAGTTATACAAAGGGGTTTAACTAACTTTAAAAAGTCCCCTAAAGAAAGACTAACGGTCGAGTATATAGAAATAAGGCTCGAGTTGTTAGAAAAAGAGTGGACATCGTTCACTGAAAATAATGCAAAACTCACTAAAAATCATTTTGAGGAAGTTGATGAAAAAGTAGCTAACATTTATGAGACTACGGAGGATACATACGTAATTTACAAGTGTTTGATAAAAACTTTGTTGAATAAATCGAAGTCAGAATCCCAAATTTCTAAGCCTAAAGATACCTCTAATTTCAAAGGGTCAATAGCCAAGTTGCCAAAGATTGTCATTCCGACCTTCAGTGGTAACTATGATGAATGAACGACGTTCCGAGATTTGTTTCTGTCCCTTATACATAAAAATGAGAGTTTGGATAATGTCCAAAAGATACATTATTTGAAAATACACCTTAAGGGCGAGGCGGAACAGTTCGTGAGGCACAAGGAAATTTCTGATTTAAACTATACGCAATGTTGGCATAATTTAGAAAAACGCTATAATAATAAAAAATATGTATCAAATTGTATTTTAAAGAGACTTTTTGCTCAAAAACGGATGTCAATTGAATCCGCAACTAGCATTAAAGAGTTGCTCGATACAACTAATGACTGTCTTAGTGCGCTCACTAATTTAGATGTTGACGTATCGACGTGGGACATTATTATCATTCACATTGTTTCATTTAAATTAGATGCCGAAACGCGAAAACAATGGGAGTTAAGTGCAAATAGCCAGGATTGTAATGAATCGCCCACTTATAAGCAATTTGCCACTTTTCTAGAGAATCGTTTTCGCGCATTAGAACGTATCGAACCAAAAAGGTTTCACCAGGTTACCAATTCACATGCTCCCAAAGCCATGGTATCGACGAGTGCAAGTGGCAAACCCTGCGAGTACTGTAGCGAACCACATAAGCTTTGCTTTTGCAAGAATTTTACAAAGCAGCCAGTTGATACCAGACGAGAATTTGCTGCAAATAAGAAATTATGTTTTAATTGCTTGGGTAGTAACCATAGTGTGGCCAATTGTAAAAAGCAAACCAATTGTAAAATATGTCAGAAAAGACATCATTCATTACTACATCTAGAAGGGGCTTCTGGAAACAAAGTACTTGAGGCTTCAGCGAATGCAGCTATTGTGGATACTGACGCAGTCAATGAGCCTGATCAAGTGGTTTCTTGCCTATCTACCGATAAGGTACCAGTTTCTAGGCAGGTTTTGTTAGCCACTGCGCTCATTAGCGCTGAGTCCAAAACAGGTCAGTGTCAGTTAGTGAGAGCTTTGCTCGATCAAGGCTCTCAAGCATGTTTCATTACCGAGACAACAGTACAGTACCTTTTTTTTTTTTTTTTTTTTATTATCGTGCGGAAATCCCTTCGGATACCCCCCCGCTGGCCAGCGGGGGCGGTTATGTCGGGCTTGCACCGACTAAAACCGCACGCCGTCTCGGGTCTTCAGACGCCGGGGTGTAAGGTTACCCATAGAGCATATCCCTCGCACCCCGGCTGACCCTGGGCCATCTCACCACTAACAGCATCGCTCATCCTGTCTCCTCTGAAAGCAGAGGAGTACGGAGAGCGATGTGTTCCCGCCACGTTGGGTATTGGCCGACGATCAATGCCAACCCTATGAAGGGGTGAAGGGGAAGCCATTGACCGCCGCCCAGGGTGTACCGGCCGCTCCGATTCCGTTCCCCCCGGACTGCAGCGGGATCGGAATCGGAGCGACACTCGAGGAGGTTACCCAACACACACCCCAACAGTACAGTACCTAAGACTAACCAAAATTCCTATTCAAGGACCTGTATCGGGATTAGGTAATAGATCAACCATGGCTAGGTTGAAATTAAAAAACTAAAATTTAGGCTCAGTCCTTGAGCGGAGTTCGCGATTCCCTAGTTCGCATAAAGATAAATATATACGCGTAAAAACCTCCCTAAACTCGATATAGGAAGCTTTGTTGAAATAATTAATGCTCATATAAATTTCTTCCTCTGTGTTTATCTTACTATCAACACGAGGTATTGTGGCGTCCAACCCCCGGACGCTACAGTACCACCGAACAAAATTTTCAATATCTGATTTCTCAATGAGCGAAAAAGCCTCATTCACGCGATTGGTATTAAATCAAGTAATTTATTCATATACACAAGACAAAAAAAGAAAAACGAAAATCGGACTAGCCATTGAGGAATTATCACCGATAGAAAAAGTCCTGGTGAAATTGCTTCGCTCAATTTTTGCAACAGTAGAATGAATTGCAGACCTAGTTTAATAATATTAGTAGCCTAAATTACCAATATTCACCTGACCCCTCCAGCTAAATAGCTTGTGTTAGGAGTGGGTTCACGTCGATAGTATAATGGCCAGGATTCGAATCCGGGACCTCTCGTTAACCACTAAGATACCGATGCTTCAATACATAATGAAGCCCATAGGGGTCGGGTTCTCCCTCTTTACGCCACTTCGGCGGACACCCCAGCTAGGTGAGATGACCGGTTACCCGGTCAAGGCCCAGGTGAGGGGAACCAGCGACAATGTATGGGGTCTCGGTACCTCACGCGAAAAGCAGTCTTTCTGATATTACGTTGCAAGAGCTAAGTAGCAGTGAGGGGCGTCTTTCCTGGCAGTCCGGGCGCGACGGCAGGGAGGACGCGCAGGGTAGTGGCCGCCAGTATTTGAGTTATTAATTGCTTATAATTATAATTAGAGGTTTACCTGCTATACGTTAATGTGTTGGAGAGATTTATGTTTAAAAAAATATAAAAATATATTATTTTCTGGTAATGATGAGTGATGGCTACTACCAGTCACATATTCAAGTCAAAGGTCCCAGAATTTTTAGGCCTCGTACGTTTGCACTCACGCGGGCGCCTGTTTCGTGTAAATAATACTGAGCTCATTTCGTGCAAATGATTTGCACAACATCGTGCATAGAAATCCATACAATTTCAACAGAATCGCAACAGAATCAAAATAGCATACGATTTGCACAAAATCATACAAAGAAAGTTATACGATTAGCACGACGTGGGTTTTGCATGCGACACGCGTGAGGCAGCGCAAGCTCTTTTGCTGAAACCGGTGGACTTGTACGGTAGGTTTAGGGACTGCAGAGGAAGCTATGAAATGTGTGAGGATAGGAGCTGATGGCAGGTTGTTATCTTTGCATATAGTGCCTTCTCCAGAGGGAAAAAGATGTGAGTATATATATGTATGTATTTTTATACAGGCCCTAAATTATAATATAATTTACGTCCAAACAAAACTATAATTAAGTAAAACGAACAATTAAATAAGATTTTCTCTACAATTTTGTGGGCTTTAATTTTTTGCGCGGAACCCTAATTCTTTTTCTAAAATTAAAGTATGTTACACCTTGTATAAGTTAAGCAGACAGAAAGACAGACGGACAGACAAAATTTTTAAAAATTGTTTTTTTATTAGTTAAGTGTCCTGTATGCATGTATATGCAACCGTAAATATCTATTATTTTCATATTACAAACTTACACTTGAATGTTATTTATTTGTATAGAGTATAGATTGTCACCACTTTGCGTGCTGTAACGGGTAAGCAGAGGTGAATCAATATGATTCAATCTGATTCTCATTTTATCAACTGTTTTTTCGGAGTGCACATAAAGTCTGCCTTTGATCGGCTAGTTTTGCGAATTCCGTGCTGCTACCGACATTTTCTTCAATATCTTGCCCGTCCCACAGATCGAATCCGAAACCCCACATCCAGCAGTTGTGCTCGCCACCGAGGCCATTGATTAATCAATAAGGGTAAATCAAGTCAAGGGCTTATGTTTTGACCTCTCTCACCCAGCAGGGGCCCTGCACTCAATGTGAAAAGTGACAAGGCTATAATGTTGTCCATCTCACCACTGTAATTCTGTTACCAGAATCGAATCTTGCATAATGTAATGCACCTAGGTGCAGGTGCCGAATGCAGAAACAACTAGTTCAGTTTTTTTTTGCAGACAATTGAAAACAGAGTAAAGTGAACGCTGAAAAAGTGGTACCTATTAGAATACAAGATATCCATTCCATGTTTTTGCCATATAAAATGTGGTTATTCAGTAAGTATAGAAAGTCCAACAATTAAATATTTATTACGAACAAAATAATCAATTGTAACCCTTTTTTTTTTTACGTGCGGACATCCCTTCGGATCCCCCCCGCTGGTTATCTCGTGTCTCGACTAAAACCGCAAGGTGTCCTCCCCAAGTGTCCATTGCCGGGCACCCCGGGTAAGCCCTTGAAAGGATAACCCCAGGGTTGCCGGCGGACTTTGGCCGCCACCGCGGCCTCGCCTGGTGGGGTCGGGTTTTATCCCGCTTCGGTGAGTTGGCAGGCGTGTGTTGGGCACACACGACACGCCTCCGCCACGGCCTGCTTCTGTAAGGACGGCGAGTCGACCAACTGCCGTCCTCAGGCCCCGATCATGGAGGTCGGTAGTCCCGGGCGTAGATGAGTCTGCGGCGTCCTCGCCGCAGACTGTGAAACTCGGGGGGCAGGGTTCTCTCCCGCTCCCTCTCCGCCGTCTCTTTCGCGCGCATTACCTGCTCGCAGAAAGAGGCGGCGGCGTGCCACTTGCTCCCGTCGGAGACCACGGCCCTCACCATCAATTGTTACCCATAATAAAGCTTTAGAAATAAACACAAAACCGTTATATTGTGACATCGAATTAAATAAACACAAAATAAAAGAATGGGATTGTTTAATTTTCGTCGCACACTTTGATGTTGTTTTTCAATTTGTTGTACAATGTATCACGCCCCAAATATTATCCCTTGAAAGGGTATTCGCATTCGATCAATCACCGCATTAGGCACGTCTGTTGTAGAAAATTGTTCCTTGTTTTAAGGGCAATGTCAACATACGAGTATAATGGATAAAAACTCTTTTTAGGGTTCCGTTGCCAAATGGCAAAAAACGGAACCCTTATAGATTCGTCATGCCTGTTTGTCTGTCCGTCCGTATGTCACAGCCACTTTTTTCCGAAACTATAAGAACTATGCTGTTGAAACTTGGTAAGTAGATGTATTCTGTGAACCGCATTAAGATTTTCACACAAAAATAGAAAAAAAACAATGAATTTTGGGGGCTCCCGATACTTAAAACTGAAACTCAAATATTTTTTTTTCATTAAACTCATATGTGTTGGGTATCTATGGATAGGTCTTCAAAAATGAAATTGAGGTTTCTAGTATCATTTTTCTCTAACCTGAATGGTTTGCAAGAGATACACTTCCAAAGTGGTAAAATGTGTGTAACTTCTAAAATAAGAGAATGATAAAACTAAAAAAAATATATGATGTACATTACCATGTAAGCTTCCACCGAAAATTGGTTTGAACGAGATCTAGTAAGTAGTTTTTTTTAATACCTCATAAATCGTAAAACGCAATTTACCTTTCATTCAACCAATTAAAATATAAAATAAAAAAAGCATTATTATGTTACTTGCTGCTACGAAACCCTTCATGGGCGAGTCCGACTCGCACTGGGCCGCTTTTTTTAACACCTGTGTGCCTACGATTATTAATAAAATTACCCATATGTAAGAAAATTACCAAAGAAATGATTCTATTCTAAGTTTTTGTTAACTTTATGTTTACATGTACCACATACTTTACATCAGGTCTTAAAAAGTTATCACAAATTAAACGGTTTTTTCATGTTTTTAAACACTGTGGGTTTTTAAGTTTGATTAAATTCTCAAAATAGCTCGCAGCTTCGATTCAGGAAAAAGGGTCCGGATGATGTCCATAGCCCATGCCTCTGCCTACTCTTTAACGAATATGTTAGCTTGGGAATAAATAAAAAAAAAATCATAATCCTGTGAACGAGAGGAACATAAAGCAAAGCCCTTTTAATTATTTTTTGTACGTCTGTATATGACATATTTTCCCTTGTAAATCAACACGGGAAATTAAAATTGAGCAACAAAACAATTAATCTGTCTTTCAAACTTCATCACGGTCGAGGAAATTTCCACGAAATTATTATCACTGTAAAGCTGAAGGACGAACATTAAAACGGCCGTAAATTTTGTTTCGAACGTTATAATAATATACACTGTATACTGCTATATGTGCCTCCATACACGTATCAGAGGTCATCGTTATTTGTGTATTGTAACCACGAAGTTCGAAGTTCAGTTGTTGTATTTGTGGTGTTTAAATTATATATTATATAAACAGGTGTATTGTTAAATTGTGGAATTATTTTTTTGTGTATGTGGTGATAACATTGTGGATACACACAACTTGTATGTTGTGTAACCAAAGATTTCCTTTGTTTATTTCCGATGGTTATATTATATTTTTGTTACAGATATAATTACTTGAATGACTTATGGACTGATTCTACAAAGGCTATAATTCTGAGGCTACAAACTGGAAATTTATCATAGCGTAATGGGCAGTTCCACTAAGAATTATTGTAAATTTCACCTGTGAGGGATAAACGATTGTATGGAAGTCCGCCGTTTTCAAAGTAAGAAGCACAAATTTTCACAAACTGCTACTGGTCAGAAATAAATGTACAAATTTTTTGCATTCCTCTTTATTACCGAACCAAGCCAATCTTAATCGGGCTCTCACTCTTCTCTCAAGCCGAGTATCTACTGTACATAATATGCGCCACAAATTATTTTCATATTACTCGAGGCTCCGATATTCTACAGACGAGATTCAATATAAAAGTGTTAGAGTCGTGCTCGCAGCCAGGTGTGGAAGCTATTATATATCCCAAAGAAAGGGGTGAAAGTTTGTGTATACAGGGTATTAATTCGCATCGTATTTTATCTGCGATTATTTATGAATCTATTGCCAAATTGTTTTGAAGGAAGTAAATTGGTACAATAAGGTATACAATGAAATTAAGAGTCTTCTTCTTCCGAAAGCCAATCCTGGTTGAATCCAAAGCTTTCTCGAAATATCTCTTTCAAAATATGCTTTATTTTGGATTTTACCCGTGCCCCGTTCATCAATCAGCTGTTGTACCGGCTTGCAGGTGAGGTTGACTTGGGTTCCGAAGATTTTGGTGGGGCCCCAAATAAATTATGAGTATTGTGGCTTGAAAAGAATTACCTATTGACTACAACTTCGCGAATCCTACTAATATTATAAATGTTAAAGTTTCTGAAGATATTTTGATGTTTGTTACTCAAACGGCTGAACAGATCTAGGTGAAATTTGGTACAAGGATACATTGTAGTCTGGAATAACTTATTGGCTCATTAATAATAATCCATAATAATTAATAATAACCCCTCGAATAGGTTCCCTTGGAATGCGGGAACGGGAAATGTATTCCACGCGGCGGGAGCCGCAAAAGCTAGTTACTTAATAATATGAGGATTATGATGGCATCCTCTGCGCATATCATGTGTAACTGCACCCTACAGATTATAGCCGAATTAACTATGTTAGCTATCATTTATGCAACTACCGGCTGCACAGTCTATGCATGTCTGTATGCTTACATGCTCCATGCATGCCTTTTGTGATTCAACATCTACCTATTTGCATTATTATCTCACTATTGATACATTTGTTTCATCTTCAAATATCGACTTCGTAGCACGTCTCTAATAGGTATGACATCATTTGACTGTGAGCAAAAAAGGCTCAAAAGGATGAGTACCAAAGTTAATTTCAGTAAAGGAAACTCAAGCCTCCTTCAAATTTTTTTACGAGCTATCGATAACGGAAACGATTACAGTCTAAATATTTCACTGAACGGGATCGATTGCTAAAATCGATTGCTAAAAGATTGATAGAATTAAAATTTATATAGAAGTAAGGAAAAAGGCAATTTCAACATACAAATGTCTTCTGGTATTTCGTTGAAAATAGTACGTACGGATGTCTGAAAATATTGATTCATGTATGACAAGATTACTCATCAGTATACTGTAAATAGGGAATATTTAGGCATTTTCATTGTGCAGCTTAACTGAAGCATGTTTTAAATTGAAAGTAAAATTATTAATTTAAGTACTATAACATTAATAATCTTGTTGTGACGGTAGTGCATTCGACTGCTACGACAGGGGGCACGGGTTAGATTCCCTCTCAGTGCAAATATTTATATGGATGAATATGTTTATTTGCATTGGTCTGGGTGTTTCTATGTATGATATGTATGTATTTACAAAAAAAGTATATAAGTATGTTGATCGGCATTATGGAACCCATAACACAAGCTAGTTAACCTATGCTTACCTACTTTGGGTCTAGAAAGCGCTGTGGATCTCATATACCTACTGTTTGGTCCATCATCAACTTTGTGTTGATCCCAGTTACATCTAAGACTATCATCTCGGAGGCCAGGGACCGCATGTGTTAAGATTGGACTTATTTGGTCAATATTTTGTGAGAGTCACTGTCGTCTAACCCCCTAACACTGAAAAGGTAACTTCGCCAGAGCCTCATCCGTCAGACAGCAGGTACACCATCTACCAGGTGAAAAAGATCTTGGTGGAGCCACTTTAATTCCTAGTATACGTCTAAACACGGGAATATTAAAACTTAGTCTTTTCCTAACAGGCTATGTCAGTTAAATAAATTAGCTACACCTGTTTTTCTTTCCTTTTCCCTCATTCTCTTTTTGTTCTCCCCGTTTCACATAGTACTATTTATTATTTTTTAACAATTAGGATAAATATGTTTATACTATTATAAATGACTAAAGTAAAACCTAAAATAAAATAAATAATTAAAAGAAACTTAAACCTAAAATAATACGTGACACCTCTTTAGGGTTAGATTTCCGCTTACTCAAGTGGCCCGTATTCTTTTCTACTATTTTAGTAGTATAACTTTTCATAAAATAATAAATAAAAGTTAAAAATGTTCAACTTGAAGCCCTAAAGGTTACAAAAATGCGTAAAAACTAATTTATTTATTGTTTTAACCACTTATAGTTAGTATCTCAACATATGTATAGATTGTTTGTAAATTGTTAGTGATCAGCAATAATAAAAAAACAGATAAGGACAAAATATTTTTTTAAAACTTACATAATTTAGAAGTGTTCATACAACTGAAGCTAAAAAAACTACGTTCAGAATATCAAAATATCGTTATAATCGAACAAAATTTATCATCATAATCAATCAATATAATCTTAATCGAAGCATTGCAGTGGGGTGGAAATCTACTGCTGTGAACATAAAACATTATTTCCTATATTAAAAACATTGTGCGGATGCATTAGCGTTTATTACGGCTGTTTACGACGCTTACGGCAAGAGCCGGGTCTCGGCAGAATGGCTTGGATTAATAGCACCCGGCGAATTATTGTTCTACCACTAAATTATCCATCGTCTGCTCGTCCTTTTATGTGCACTCCAATAGATCCCTTGGTAGGTAGTATCCGATTTATGTATTTACTTATTTTTTCTCGAATATTTTACTTAGATTTAGATTTAAAATCTACATTAGCTGATCATTTCTGTAGCCTTGTTTAAATAGATTAATACACAAAAACCATAGAATTTCGATAGATGACTTCTACGTCTGCCAAAGACATATTTTGAAGTGAATCACAAGTATTCAAGACGCCGAATTTGGTAGACATTCCCACTAAAATTGACTGCCGCGGGTTCAAATCCTTATCAAACATATTTTCTAGTCCCTTCAAAATATAATGTGTGTATGCGCGGTTATTATAAAATTTTTGCTATTTACATGTTTATAAATTGATAATTAATAGAACGCGGCGATAGCCCAGTGGCGTACGTAACGGACTGCTGAGACGAGGTCTCGAGTTCGATCCCCAGTCGCCCCGAGCACACACCTCTGACTTTTCGTAGTTATGTGTGCATTAATAAATGGTAATTATCGCTCGCTTAATATTGTGCCCGGTAGATGGCAATAGGCTCGCCCCCTATTACATTGGGACCTTAACATAACTGGCGAATCGTGGGTGTGTAATACACCTCTGCCTACCCCTTCGGGGAACAGGCGTGAAGTTATGTTATGTTATGTTTATGTGTTAGTTAATAGAATAAACATAGTGTATTGTTTAATACTACTTTTATTTAGGTATGTGCAGTCCTCGCCTGTTTCATTCACACGTCAAGAAAACTTAAGCTCGTAAATATTGTAAAATATGAGTAGGTGTTCTTTCTATTGTATTGTAACATATGATATAGACGAACACATTACACGCGTATCCCCATTCGTACGCGATATTTCTCGTATCTCTACGTTGACCACCCATTGTGCTCTAAAGTACCGCTACAAAATTGTAATTTGTTTTGAGAACAATGCCGTTCTGAAACCGTAAAATATATTGTTTTAAATTCTTCATTGTATAAAATGTTTATACAAGAATTTCAACCGGTAACGTTTTACCTTTCGACTGAGTTGAATTTCGAACGTTACTTGAACTTATCTCATATTTTGAAGGAAGAGACTTGTGTACACAATTTATGATCAGGTCAGTCATTATTACCTGATTACCAGTATATAATTATATACTCGTAATCAAGTAATAATAAAACGTTAAATTTTTCTCAGTTAATTTTTTAGCATATACTACAATAGTTTTACACGTAAATTTCGAATATTAAAAATCGTATCATAACTAACTATTGTACCTATAACAAGAATAAATGTAACAAACTTTAAAAGGTTTTTTTAAAAACCGGCCAACGTTCAGTAGCAGCAAGTATCATAATGTTTTTTTTAATTTTTTATATTTCAGTTGATTGAAGGAAAGGTAAATTGCGGTTTACGATTTATGGTGTTTTAAAAAAATCTACTCACTAGATCTCGTTCAAACCAATTTTCGGTGGAAGTTTACATGTACATCATATGTATTTTTTATTTTTTTAGGTTTATCATACTCTTATTTTAGAAGTTACAGGGGGGGGGGGCACATTTTACCACTTTGGAAGTATCTTTCGCTCAAACTATTCAGTTTAGAAAAAAAATATATTAGAAACCTCAATGGTGAAGTAGAATAGTCATCCCATTTCTTCCCATGGGTGTCGTAAAACGAGATTAAGAAATTCTCCTGTTCTATATCCAACAACAAACATATAGCCAGTAAAAAGTACTTGATTAACGGCAATAGGTTCGCTTCCTATGAATAACGAGGGTCCGAAAAACATAGACATGTTGATGCTTATATATATTTCTACCTACACCTTTATTTTATTTTTTTAAGAAATATTTAGCAGACACCATGGAATTCTGACGCCCTGAAAAAAGTACCTATGTTAGAATGAATTCGGAAAGCGGAGGATCGGGAGCTATGGAGCACATTGGAATAGGTCTCTGTCCAGCAGTTAACTGCAATAAGCTATTGATTGATTGATGGAATTTTTGGAAACTTAGCCTATATGTTATTCCCCCTATCCCACGATTTGTTACACCATGTTCGAGCCAGATTTGGTCAGTGTTTGAGTGTGATTGAGTAACAAGCATCCAAATATCTTTACAACCTTTCAGATTAATTATAATATTAGTAGGATTACGGAAGAGATCCTAACTTCGAGAAGAAAGACTGCGCCAGAGCCGCGTCAGGTGAGTAGTTAGCTTAAGAACCGGAGGTGATAACAGGACACCATACACCAGCTAGCAAGCTATATTCACTAGCCACTTTAGTCGAGTCCTTAATAATAACATCTCCAAGTGACACAAGTATGATAACATTACTTATTTGCATATTTAATTAGCGCACATTCACATTTTAAGGCATCTCCATTACGTACATAGTCTGCAGACAGAATTCTTATTACAGGCGCTGTGAGACGTTAAAACAAAATTATTCTTTTAACACGACATAGGAAATTTAATTAAAGAAGGCTATTTAGATAATAGAGAACGCCATCAACGAGTCCGGCTTCGCGCAGATTATAAAATTATCACTTTACCCCTTCAGCGGTGACAATTGTTTTAAGTCAACCCTATCAATGTAATTTATTTTTATTTCTGAACATTGCGAACGGAGCGGGGGAAGTACTCGGTTCAAAATTATTTGCGGTACAATGTTAAACATTTTAGCAACGACTTGGTAACGAGATGGAAGGGAACAATCGTAATTGCGTTTGGTACTTTAATTTCACTTGATTTTATAGACGATTTTCTTACTAAGTGTTATTGGGCTTTTGGTGTCAGGAGTCATTCTTAAAATGAGTTCACAATCAGATAGAAGGGGGCTTATCGTATGCTCACGCAAAGGGGTAGTCAGTGGTATAATAGCACCCATATTTCAGTATCTATATTTTTGGGTCACACGTTATTCAAGACGGGTGAGCATTTTAACATTTTTAATCGATTCAAATCTGTTTGTTCACTGCCGTTATTATCTGTTTGTTAGTGTCTGTTTATTATGTTTGTCATAATAATCTATAACGATCATAACGAATCTTCGAAACAGAGTGAATGACAAAACAAGTTCATACGGCAAATGTTACTTGCATTCAACAATCAATCAGCAATCAGCTCATCTATAAACTATTAATCTATTAATTCACTCATCTTAATATTTCTTCTGTTAGTTAATCATATAAGTTACTAGCTAACTCGACAGACGTTGTCCTGCCTTAACGGCTATGTGAAAACATGGATATTCAATATGTCAATGGCGCCAATTACAAACGACTGACAGGTATGTCAAATTCCATTATTTATATTTAATTATTTAAGTTATATTATAAAAGGTAATATTATGATCGTTAAGTTTTCTTGGTTTTTTTCTTGTAGTTTCTGTGCAATTTTCTTATTTTTTTTAATGTAAGAACTTTCTACTCTACGTATTACAATACATAAAGAAAAATGAAATGCGTTCTCGAGTAATGTCGTGACCTCGGTTCATTTTTTGTATATAGATTATTGTAAAAGTACTTATCCGAATTATTTATATTTATAGGAACACTCATAGAAGAGTGAAATATCGAGAATAATTTAAGATAAGTAATTACCGGTGTTTGTTAATATACGGCGGTTATTAATAAAATTAATCAGCTGGCAGTAAGTCAAGGGAAACCTCGTCAGCTGATGCATTTAAGTAGGCGATAGATGCAACTTTCAAAATATCAGCTGAGGGTCTTTCCACAAAGATATAGCCAGCTCACATATATATTTATCAGTAGTTATATATCAGCTATCATCAGGTAAATTTTTAGTTGAGAGGAAATCATTGAAAGTATAATTTTCTTTTTTCATGTTTGTGTGACCAGCTGACGTATTACCGACCGACCACATCATCGTCATCTGACTTTTATTTCGTTCAAGATATTGGGTGAACTGTAATTTTACGAAATTTCAACCGGGTGGAAATAACTGAAGAAAAAAAATTACGTGAGAGGTTGCCGCTGCTTAACCCACCAAAAGAGTCACGGCTGACGTTCACGAGGCTTTGTAATACTGTGTCCTGATGCGTCACACCACTTATGGTTCAAGAAGAAATGATCAACCAAATTTGCTCCTGGCTTCCGGACTATGTATACCTGCAGACCAGAAAGAGAGAGAAAAAAATAATATAAAAAGACAAGCTAGGGTGTCCTAAGCTGGGGTGTGTGTTGGGTAACCTCCTCGCGTGTCATTCCGATTCCGATCCCGCTGCGGTCCGGGGGGAACGGAATCGGAGCGGCCGGTATACCCTGGGCGGCGGTCAATGGCTTCCCCTTCATGGGTTTGGCATTGATTGTCGGCCAATACCCAACGTGGCGGGAACACATCGCGCTCCTCACTACTCTGCTTTCAGAGGAGACAGGATGAGCGATGGTGTTAGTGGTGGAGGCCACCGTAGGGTCCTGGGGGATCCAGTGGCGGGTTGGCCCACTGCCAATGCAGGAGCCGACGGGCACTTGTGCCGCCGCTGGTGAGAGAGGAGTAGCCATCCTCTCGCGTTCCGTAATCGGCAGGTGATCAGCAATGACCTGACTGGTGGTTCCAGAAGGGTACGCTGTGAACTTGCCGACCGGAGAACGCCGAAGCTGCCGCTGCACGTCCCTCCACTATCCAGTGGTAGGGACCAAGGCGTCCCCGCGGCGAGGGAACTCCTCGCAGCACTTGCCCGCATAACGGACACCATTAAAGGTTCCAAAAATGTGTTGGGCAAGAAGAAGACGGTGGCGGAAAACGTCGTCGCCAGGACAGCGCTGGAGGAGCTCCTTGGTAGGAGCATCTCCGAGGAGGAGGCGAAGCTCAGGGCCCGGGTCACAAGTCTGGAAACTGAGCTGGCCAACTCCTTGGAGCAACTGCGGGTCCTCGGGGAGGAGGTCAGGCAACTGAACCAGATGGTCAGTGGATCCCCGGAGGCCCTGAAGGCCCCAAGAGCCCAGGAGGTGGTGGACCACCCGAGGGCTCTTGCGCCGCCATGGGAGGCTCCTAGTTCGGCGCTAAATTCAGCGCCAAAGCCGGCGCTCGGCATCTAAGCCGGCGCCGAAAACAGCGCCTAGGCAGGCGCCCAATACGGAACCTGAGCCTGCGCCTAGTGTGGTGCAGCTCTTGGCGGCCATCGAGAGGCGGCTCGGCGTTTTGGAGGACCGGGCTTACCGTCCGCCACTGGCACGGCCTGCGTCTTTCGCGGCTGCTGTCAGTGGTAAGCCCGGTCCTGCCGCCCCAGTGGCCCCAACGCCACAAGGGAAGGGGAAGAAGCCCGGCACCCCCGCCCCCGCCATAACCGCCGCTCCCGTTGCACCCGAGCGTTCCTCCAGAGGGGAGGAATGGGTGGTAGCGGGAGCCGCCAAATAGGCAAAAACAGCCGCCAAAAAGGCGGCTAAGAAGGCGGCAAAAGCCACTTCGGTGAAGGCACCGAAGAGGCTCCGACGACGGAGGGCGTGGAGAACGGCGTGGAGTACGCCCAGGTCCTGAGGCAGGTGAAAGCCTCAGTGGACCTCAAGGCCCTCGAAATTGAGGGGGGCTCCGGCGCAAAACAACTCGCACCGGAGGTCGCCTCCTTGAGGTCTCCGGCGCCACCAGCGGCCCCAAAGCCGACGCACTAGCGGCCAAGCTGAGGGAGTCGCTGGATACCGAAGCCGTCCGCGTCACCAGACCCAAAAAATGCGCAGGTTTGCGCATTTCGGGTCTGGATGATGCGGCCACGACGGAGGAAGTCATCTCCGCCGTCGTGGAGGCGGGCGGCTGCCCCCGGGATCAGGTGAGAGCTGGAGAAATCCGCTTCAGCTCCACCAGTCACGGCACGGCAGTCGTCAACTGCCCCGTCGCAGCGGCGCAGAAAATTGCGGACGAACGGAGCCTCCTCGTTGGGGGCTTCCTAAAGGCGCGCGTGCAACTCCTGCAGCCCCGCGAGACCAGGTGCTTCAGGTGCCTGGCCGTGGGGTATATGGGAGTGCAGTGCACAGTGGGAGACACCGTGGGGGATCGGTGCTTCCGCTGCAGTCAGCCCGGTCACAAGGCCAGTGCCTGTGGTGCTCCGCCGCTCTGCTATAAGTGCGTAGCGGAGGGCTAAGCGGCGGAACACCGGGCGGACAGCCGTACCTGCGCCGCCTCAAGGCCAAAGCCCCGTTCGTATACAACGGGTAGTGGGGGTGCCGCTCAAGAGCGGAGCTTCTGTACCAGAGCATCGTGGAGTGGTCTATTAATGTGGTCGTGGTTGCTGAGCCGTACTGGGTTCACCCCGGTAGCCCGGTGGTCTACTTCTCGTGAAGCCTTGACCAGTATTGTGGAGAGGGAGCGGGATAGAACCCTGCCCCTCGAGTTTCGCAGTCTGCGGCGAGGACGCCGCAGACTCATCTACGCCCGGGACTACCGACCTCCATGATCGGGGCCCGAGGACGGCAGTTGGCCGACTCGCCGTCCTCACAGAAGCAGGCCGTGGCGGAGGCGTGTCGTGTGTGCCCTACACACGCCTGCCAACTCACAGAAGCGGGATATAACCCGACCCCTCCAGGTGTGGCTGCGGTGGCGGCCAAAGTCCGCCGGCAACCCTGTGGTTATCCTTTCGAGGGCTTACCCGGGGTGCCCAGCAACGGACACTTGGGGAGGACACCGTGCGGTTTTAGTCGATACACGACATAACCAACCCCACTGGCCGGCGGGTGGGTATCCGAAGGGATTTCCGCACAAAAAAAAAAAAGGGTGTCCTAAGCTATTTGTGTCTACGAATTCTCTGCGTATATTGCAAAACTTGTTTCCCATTGTAACCGAAATTGCACTTGCAAACTCATTGCTGCTACCCATCTTTAATTATGCAGATGTCTAAACTATCTCAATCTCGCCGAAAACCAGTTGGACAAACTTGAGCGGTCTCAAAATGTCTACGTGAGATTTCTATTTGGTTTATGCAAATATTTCCAAAATTCTGAATACAAATTAAGAGGTTCGCTGGAGTATTCACATTCCTTCTTTGTTACATTAGAAATTTAACCTTTCAATCATATTATTTCCCACCTCAAAAACGAAGTTAGTATGTAAAAGTTTATTATTCCCGTAAAAGGCCTTGTTACCTTTTCAAACTTCGTACTTTGCAGTGGCCTAGGCGAAATGTTTATGGTGATATTGACTGAAATAAAATCTTATGAAGTGTCGTGATGTCAAATAAACTTTTTAGGTAGATTTCGGTGAAATCGATCTACCTATTGGTTTCTTGACTACTGTCAAATTTTAAAAAAATTTCTTCATAGGAGGTCTAGTTATGACCCCCTGAGTCCGAAATGACCACTGGTCAAAAAGTTTATATATATATATATATATAAATATAAATATATATATATGTATGTATGGTTCCACTTCCCAAAATTTGCGGCACTCTCACGGTCGCATTTTTGCCCCGATCGCTTCCAAACTGCGGTCAAAAATTGCTTGGGTGTAAACTTAGTTTAAGTTCGTGAGATGGTAGAATCCGGCCAAAGGGGACGGTAAGGCCTCACTTTTTGTGAAATCAGTTTTTCCTCAAAATTTCACGTTCCATGAAAGATATTCGAACCGTTCTAATTTTATCCCATAGTATACATGAATACCAACTTTTAATTATAAACCTATAAGATTAAAACTTTAACTAAAAGTGGAGGGGGGAAAAACCCAAATTTTTCGGGAAAAAAATCATAACTTCTAACCGGTGAACATTCTTGGTGTCGGAACATGTTTAATCGATATGCCATTTTTAAGTCTAAAATAAATGTCTGAAAAGTTTTTCGCTAAAAGTTACCGTTTTCGAGAAAAAAAAATTAAACTGTTTAAAGTCCGTTCTCTATATAAAATAATATTAATTGCTTCACGAAATCTACACGCGAGTTCCCCCTGCGGGAACGGATTTTTTTATTGGGTGCAGTGCAGTGCAGTGCGGCTTAGCGCCATTAAGCCGGCAGAGAGTCTCGAGTCGAGAGGTCAAAGAGCGAACTTATTGCTATAAAATTAGTATCTATTTTTTTCAGACTCCTTTCTACTATTGAAGATTTTCTAAGCGAAAAACTGAACAACACTGCCCGATCCTCCTTATATACGCATCCAGCGACGAACAGGTGTGTATTTTGCTTTAATTTTTCATGCCTTGCGCTTTTTTTTGTCTAATTCACGCCTAAGGCTGTCACGTTACACTCTGCTGCAGTACTGACATAATTTCTAATTATCACCAAATATTTATGTAAAATATTTTGCCTTAATTCATCTTAGTAATAAAAAGTTTAAATTTTCATAGCAATTTAATAAAATATGATCTATCCAATTGTAATAATGGATAATTGAAAACAAGAACGGATGGGCACGTTACCTGAATTTCAAGTTATAAAATAATTATTTAGGATTTGCATCCATACATACATAGTATTCCAATCAATACTCTTAATGAATTTGTTTAGGAAGCAATCAAGACTTTTTCATCTCTCCTGTTCAGAAAGTTTAATTTTCATGGGTAGATAGCCGGGTGGAAAGTAGCTTATTTCATCCCTAGGTTAAGTTAAGTTATTTTTTTGAATTTTAGGGTTTGCCATGGAGTCCATGATAGTTAAGTTACGTCATAGTGCCTTGATATAATAACACTTTTTTTTTACATGGCCGCCTAGATACTCGATTACAATGTAACCAATAAATTCTATTTCCAAAACTTTTCTAATGTTCTAATGTTAATTTTTTTTTTCAGAATTAAAAAAAAACAATTTAAGTTTGCTAAATAATTAGCGGGAAAACGAGATTCAATATAAATAAATACCTTGTGTTAATTGTGGTTAAAATTGGTTTCGGAAAGTTATTCCAGTGACATGGATATTAATTTAACTCCCGATGAAATTAAAGAACAGACAAAAGCTGTTGTTAATTACCTATTTCCAATTTTACTTTAAATTTTAACTGATAATCAATATACCTGTCTCTTTAAATGTGTGTGTAATATTTTAATTTCCTCACACAGTCGAAATGAAAAGTAGAGTGTTTACCTCGGGTGAATGTCACCATTTGTAACAACCCTTGTGTAACAATGTACTATTTACAATAGATCAAATACTTCATTAAAATACTTAACAAATTTATTCCAAAGTTTAAAGGTTCCATTACTTGAAACGAACCAGTTCATATTTTATGAATTTGTGAAATGAAAGTTTCTCTTTTGTCCATCATCAACTTTAAGCTATTAATGTTACAGAATTACTCTAAAAAGGAATTAGCTCTATTAAAAATTTATCAAAGCAGTCCTTTAGATTTACCAAAGCGAATATAACTTTGTATATGCGGGCTGTGGGGTAAATTATCGGTATATTGTAAATTTCTATTCATAAATACATATTTTGTTTGGCCTAATATTGCAGTAAATAGGCACTGTTTAGAATATAGAATTTGTACTCAACTATACCTGTTCGCAGAACATACACTGATCAAATTGATGATGTATTGAAAAAAGGATAAGCAGAAGTACTCGGAATGAGAGTAAGCTCGTGAAGTTTGTAAGGAGAAAAGCCTTCTATTATTAATTATCTTGGTTTTTTCGGCAGCGTCTGCCGCCTGAACGCTCAACCCCGAGAGGAAAACCGGCGCTAGAACCTCATCCATCAATCAGCAAGTGTACCGGCTTGTAGATGAGGTTAGCTTGGGCTTCGAGGATCTTAGCGGGCCCCAATACGAGGTCCAGTTCTCCGTTCAAATATATGTATGATAGGTATATGTTTTTGCAGCGATCGCCGTAAACATGATTGTTTTTGTTGTTAGGTTTTTGTTTTATTTTTGTTACTATTGATGTTTTTGTGTTTCTTTTCTTTTCTTTTTTTGTAAATTTAAGAACTCTTATTTATGTTTATGTCGGATGTCCTCCACATAGGAATCAGTTGAAAACCAGCGCCAGGTACTTGTGCCTGGCATTATGCTGAACTAGCTCCTTTTTTGGTGCACTGCGGAGTATATGCTCAATTTTGTAACTGTGTATAATGTTCTTAGTTATGTAATTTGTGTTGCACCGAAATAAAGAGATTTTTCTTTGTTTCTTTCTTTTCTATATAGGTATATAGAAGAAGCAATTGTGTGTCCACCTAACTAATGTTTAGGAGTATGTTTGAAAATTAATATATTAAATCTATAGTTAAAAACGTGACTGGCGTTTTCAGTCATTTGTAACCCCCTTAAGGCTTACAACGTCGACCAGAACAAACCGTATTTGCGTTAATGTTGAAGTATTGCTGAGGTTGTATTATATTGCCAAGGAAGTAAGCCATAACTGGATTATCCGTCTAAACTTAGAGTAAGCTGAATGGAAAAGTTTAACAAGATTGAAATTTACCCAGTACGATTCCTGACTTCATTCTGCTAACAAGAAAATAATTTGGAAAGTCAAGATCTCAGAGTTTTCTAAGCCAGAATTGTGCCCCGGAACCAAAAAGCAATTAATATACCAATAAGAGATGTACCTTTTTTTTTCGTGTCTAAATCCTTTCGGATACCCCCCGCCAGCCAACAGGGGTCGTTATGTCGGGCTTGAACCGACTAAAACCGCACGCCGTCTCGGGTCTTAAGACGCCGGCCCCGGCGGCGGTGTAAGGTTGCCCAAAGAGCATATCCCTCGCACCCCGACTGACCCTATTGTTTTCGTTAACATACATCACTGCTAAATTTAAAAATTACTCACGGAAAAAAATCATTCAATTCAATCAATATGAGGCGTTGAGCTAACACGTTTATGCTTCCTGTCATATCATATTGTAATAAATAACAAATCTGGGCTATTATTGATAGCTGTGCTTGATGCTGTACGGACATTAGCTCAATATGAGAGGGGTTATAATATGACAGTCGACCTGTCTAGCAAAGTAGAGCAGGCGCTACAGGTTTTTGATCATGCTTGTGTGTGTTGTGTGTTCGGGCTACCACCGGACAGATGAATACAGCCGTGACCAGTGGAGCACCGGATCCTGGTTACGGATTATAAACGGGTTGGGACTACACCGGTAACGTAGTTTATCAATGTATTTATTATCACACTAGCTTCTGCCCGCGATTTCGTCCGCGTTAAATTCGGAATAGATCAAGGTATGTTTCCATCTGCAGTTTCGACCCCTACACATAATGATTAAGTGATTTCACCGGTATATTTCAATTATTTTTTATGAAGAAGTAATCCATTTTTGGTTGACTGACTCATCAACGCAGAGCTGACACTACCGAATGTAGAAAAATATAATTAGGACAGTAGGTCCCTTCTATGACCTAGGCTAGCGTTAAGATATGAATTTGAGAAATTCTATTTTTAATAGGTGAAAAACCTTGGAAAAGATTTCAAATAACTTATATTTTGATTGGATTGTTTATATTTTAATGATCATCACCTTTTAACTATAGTGTGATGATTTATAGTCCGGATGCGGTGAGGAATGAATTGTGGTCAACATTGTCTATGAATGGAGTAAGCAGCAGCTTGATACGAGCACTAAGATCTAAATAATGAGGGTTCCAGTGCTTCTGTCAGGATAAACGGAGCTTGCACAGACTGGTTTCGAAACTGGATCGAAAAAGGTGTTAGACAAGGATGTGTAGCATCGCCGGGACTGTTTAACTTATTTATAGACGATTGCTTGAAATAACTGAAAGAGAGTGCGTATGGATTAAGAATGAATGACTTGACCGGAGGAGGAGTAGCAGGCGATGGTTAATATTATGCATGGGGCCTTAACAAACAGAGGAATGAAAATAAATGTAAGTAAAACGAAAGTGATGATTTTTGAAAGAAGAAAACATGACAAATTGTAGAATTCTGATTGAAGGAGAAACAGTAGAACAAGTGAGAGAGTATGTATACTTGGGTTCAAAGTTTACGAGGGATAGAAAGTATCACTGTGATATTGAGCGAAGAGTTTTGGCTAGTAATCAAGTGAATGGGGCCCTGCATAATTTTATGAGCAGCCAGAAAGTATCTAAAGAGGCACGACTGGCTGTTCATAGAGAAGTACTCGTCCCCACACTTATGTATGGTAGTGAATGTTGGGTGTGGCAGAAGGAACACGAGAGTAAGCTGAATGCTGTTGAAATGAGAAGTCTGAGAAGTATAGCTGAAGTGACCCTGATGGACCGAGTGAGGAACAGCGTGATAAAGGAACGTTGTGGTATGACAGAAGATGTAGTGACCAAGATAGAGAAAGGGATGCTTAGATTGTTCGGTCATGTAGAGAGGATGGATGAAAAGAGATTAACGAAACAGATTTATGAGGCGAGGGCTACTGGGTAACCCGGTAAAGGTCGACCTAGGCGTACGTATGCCAATCAGATCGATGACGTTTTGAAGAAGGGCCAGGTCAGAAGTACCCATAACCGGCGTGCATGTATGAAAACAATTATGAAAGTGGAATAAGCGAAAGGCGTATGCTAAGATGGTAGCAAGTGGAAAGATGTTGTCTCTGCCTACCCCTATGAGAAAAAGGCGTGACTATATGTATGTATGTTGACCATGTCTGAGTTATACCGAAATACAAAATTACGTGAAGATCTGCCTTGTAATAATGAAATTCTGATCAATAATAGTTTTGCTTCATTTTTAGGGACTGTAGGATGGTATTAATGGATCCTTTGTTACACCTGTTTAATTCTTGTATTGAAACTGCCTCGTTTCCTACTCGCTGGAAACTTACAAGGGTGATACCAGTGCTCAAGGGATGCGGTGGCACGAATCCTAGCGATTATAGACCCGTGGCAATCCTATGCACTCCAGCCAAGATCTTTGAGGCGGCCATCCACAATGACTTATATAACCAGGTGAGTGCCCAGTTGTCAGACGCTCAGCACGGTTTTCGTCAGTCGCGGGGGACGGCGGGGAACTTACTGCATCTCATGTCACGTCTGATACCAGCCGTAGATGCTGGCCATCAGGTGGATGTGGCATATTTTGACTTTAGAAAGGCGTTCGACTTGGTAGATAATGACCTCTTGTCTAGGTTGGCTAACGTAGGATGCACTCAACATACACTTGCATTTTTTTCTAGCTATTTGAAGGATAGGTGTCAATATGTAGGGGTGTGTGTTGGGTAACCTCCTAGAGTGTCGCTCCGATTCCGATCCCGCTGCAGTCCGGGGGGAACGGAATCGGAGCGGCCGGTACACCCTGGGCGGCGGTCAATGGCTTCCCCTTCACCCCTTCATAGGGTTGGCATTGATCGTCGGCCAATACCCAACGTGGCGGGAAAACATCGCTCTCCGTACTCCTCTGATTTCAGAGGAGACAGGATGAGCGATGCTGTTAGTGGTGAGATGGCCCAGGGTCAGCCGGGGTGCGAGGGATATGCTCTATGGGTAACCTTACACCCCGGCGTCTGAAGACCCGAGACGGCGTGCGGTTAGAGTCGGTGCAAGCCCGACATAACCGCCCCCGCTGGCCGGCGGGGGGGTATCCGAAGGGATTTCCGCACGAAAAAAAAAAAAAAAAAAAAAAAAAGGTGTCAATATGTAGACTGTGGCGGATATTATTCAGAACCTTATTTCACCAGGTCGGGTGTGAGTCAGGGGAGTAATTTGGGGCCCCTCCTCTTTAATTTGACCATAAATAATCTACCGGACGTAGTCGAAAATTCTACAACCTTGCTTTTCGCCGATGATTTAAAACTAATCTTTGAAATTAAGCAGCCTTCTGACCACCTTGTTTTACAACAGGACATTGACAGGGTTGTTGAGTGGCGTGAAGGCAGCAGGCTGTATTTCAATGTGGAGAAATGTAGCGTGTTGTCATTTACTCGCGCTCGATCTCCCAGCCATCATGAATACTGTTTGGACGGGAAAACATTAAAACGCGTTACGGAGGTTAGGGACTTAGGAATTAACTTCACAGCTGACTTGAGCTTCAGGAAGCACATAATAGAGGTATGCAAAAAAGCATATAGAAATTTAGGGTTTATCCTGCGTCAAGCGCGTCAATTCACTAACATCAAGGCATGTGTGCATAGTGAAAAGCCATCTAGAATATAATTCTATAATTTGGTCTCCTCACGAAGATAAGTACAAGTTTATGCTTGAACGAATACAAAACAAAGTTAGATTCATATATCTGAAACAATATGGCGTGTACCCGGGATACCCAATTATTTACCCAACATTATTTGTACTTGGCATGATAGGCTATTTACAAACTAGAAGTGAGAAGGGAAGTTGCGTCCGCCACATACCTACTTAAAGTGTTACGCGGCACAATACACAACCCTGCTATCCTTGAAGTGGCACAGCTATGTGTGCCGGACGAGTAAGTGGGGCGTAGGCGCCTGCCTCCACTGCTGGAGGTGCCACGAGCGCGCACTAACCTGCTGCAGCGGGCGCCGATAGTAGTTTAAATAAATAAATAAATAAATACCCTAGAAGAATGTTCATTCAAAATTTCAGCTTAATCTAAGGTGATGTCACTGAACGGTTCACAAGTGATGCTCGAACATCGATAATAAAAAGCAGACAAACATTAAATAACACAAACATTAACGTATTCCAAATTACCGATCACCTTAGCTCTAAAAGCTTTCATAAAATTAATGTAAATCGGAAAATGTCACATCAAAAATTCAAGGAGTCGTAATAGAAATCTGATCTGGCGAGTTACGATTTAGATTAAAAAAGCAGTTAACCTGTCAAAGTAAGAAACAATATGACATATTGATACTCAATATAAACATATAAACATAGAGGTATAAAGTTTAATGTTAATAATCGATTGCACTAAGGAGATTTTTAGAGGTTGAATATTAAAAAACACTTGTTTAATTAAATCTTTTATACAATATAAATGCCAAGTTTGAAGTTGAGCAGACTAAGAAAACACGTTGTTCTGTTTTTTTTTTATATTTAGGACACGTCAATTTGACTTCACCTCGTCTGATGGTAAGCTGAAGGTAAAGTCTCAGAAAAGAGGGTCACCATTACATAATGGTGACCCTCTTTTCTGAGACTTTACAACAACATACACATGGTACGTGTATGTACACGTACCATGTTAACAATGGTGGCACTCAGCTTGACGGCCTCATCAGAAGAGGATTGTCGTCGCAGCACCGCGTGACTCCCACCGGTCCCACTAGTGCTGCGACCACAATCCCCCTGCCCCGCTATGCACTTGCTGACCCCTGAACGCAATCAAACCGAAATTTGATTACTATGGAGGGTTTTTCGCAATCCTGCACGGTGGTACCTACCCGGCCGAATTTTGTGACAAATTTGTGTCATCAAATCTCTACCACCAATACAAATTTTGCACCCCTTTTCACCCTCTTAGGGGTTGAATATTCAAAAATCTTTCTAAGTGCACACCTACGTCACTTAAAAGATATTTGTGCAAAATTTCATGTTTCTAAACCCAGCAGTTTCCACTGTGCGTTGATTATTATCAGTCAGTCAGTTTATACTTTTATATATATATAGATTTAGCTAGGGTACATATACACATAACAGGGGTTCCGGATTAGAAGACGGATCAGCTACGTCTGGTGAGTGGCCATATTCCTGTCATCCTATTTTATTAGCTCCACACTATCGCAGACAGTTTTGGAGTTACGGACGATAACAAAACAATTATGAATCGATTTTATTCAAACTTACAGGAAACTTTGAGGTCTAAAGAAACTACAACATATCCAAGTTTCAACTCCTCATATTAATTTATATATAGGATCGAATTTAAACCACTTGTGGTTAACCATACAGTTTCGGTATTACGTATTACCCGCAAAATATTCTCCAAATTGAATGTTCAATTTTGTGTACGATAGTCTCATTTGCTGGCATCGGCATATAGAATTATACCTAATTATTGTTTCTATGAATATACTAGCCTACCAATCTAAATGTTTTAGAATCTACTAACTAAGTTTCGACGAATGCCATCTCCATACAAACCAGAGCTATGTTTTTGAGCTAATACATGTAAATGAGCGCGGTTAAGTCTACATTGGCTGGCGGTGCGACAGATGTCATGTGGTTATACTGGATGTCAACTGCGATATGCCACCAGGGGCCGTTTGTTACCGGCGACAATTTGTCAGTGTCGCCTGACGATGTTGCTAGCCAACGATCCACGTGACACATCCACCGGATACCGTCTCAGTGTTAACATCGGATTTCTGAGCAAATTTCCACTATCATTGGCAAAACACATAGTTACTAAAAAACTTTCGGTGCGATGAAAGGATTTTGTTAGGTGAAAGTTGTTTGCTACTATAAAACATTATTTAATCATCATCTAGCGATTTACCGGTAGCGTACAAAGATTACACTTTGTAGTTCGAGGTTCGCTTATTATTTTTGATTGGTTTGTTGGCTTTTACGATAGCGACTGCCGTCTAACCTCCCAACCCCAAGAAGAAAGTCTGCGCTAGAGTCTTGTTTAGCAGGTGCATTACTAGGAAGGGAGGTTGACCTGGGGATTTTTAGGGCCCTGTACACCACAATGTTATTTAATATCGTAGTATATTCAGAGATTCTGAAAAAATATAAATATTAACATGACATTTACAAAATTCAGGTACCCTGCTCCCAGGTGGTTAAAATGTACCTTAATATAAAATAGCAGAAGCATAAATCACGGAATATTAGATGAGCCAACATAAATTGTGACGTGACATGTGCCTGTTTTGCGCAATGGTGGCCATTGCGCAAAACAGGCACATGTCAGGCAAATCAGACTGACACCCGCATTATCATCATCATTTATTTTTACCCACAATATCCAAATATTACACTGGTATAAGTTATGGGAACCGCTTACTATTAAGTAGGCTGCTATACTTGCATTCGTGCGTTATTTGCTACTTAAAAAAGTAATGTCCTTCAACAGTTTTGACTTGAATTTATTTCACCAGTATTAATGTCAATTCGGTCCATCAGCAACTCAGTAAAATTTAATTCAACTTTGTTAATTGGGAAAAGACGCGTTTGTTTTATATGCAGAGGTATTTTGCGGCTGCTCAAAATTTTACTAAAAACTTTAGCGACAGTCGTTTATCTAAATAAATCCAGCTGAAAAGTGCCATACAGCTACCGCTTTTCAATGGTACTTCAATCTCATAAATAAGAATGAGGAGCGGCGAGGGAACGAAAGCGGTGGCGAGCGGTTCACAAAGACGATTTTAAAATCTTATCTAAGACTGAGCCGTGATTGACAAAGCCGGGTGAAATTCGATACCGTCCTGAATATTTGTAGATAGCTTTTTTGTGATTGCGGCCGGAGAATTTCTCCACAAGGGAAACGCACAAAAAGTGACTTCAGACCGATCGTAAAATTGGTACGCTGTGGTGGCAGTTTGATTTTGAATAATGAAATTCAAGAACTGAAAGTTCACAGTAAATATATTGTGCTTTATTACATACTTTGAATCGTGAAATAAACTATGGATAACCTGATATGGTATAGTTGGCAAGGGACTTGTGAAGGGGTAGATACGTGAAGGGTTTTAAAGGGTTAAAGGGTTGTTTATTAAAAATAATCTGCTTTTAAACCTACGCATTGAAACACAACTATGACTAATCTAAATAACAGAAAACCAAAGCAATAAGTATGAGTTCCCTGTGAGAAATCAATTGTTGAGATAACTATTCGCAATGGCCCGCTTGCGCATTCTGACTATTCTGAGCCCATGCGATAGGCAGTCTATGTGATATTACTCAACTATAAAGTATTTTATGTTATTACGTTAAAAGAGCTAAGAGTAAGTGCAAAGAAATGCATACGATTTGCACGACGTGTGGGTGTTTGCATGCGTAACACGCTGAGGAAGCGCAGGCTCTTATGCTGAAATTGGCAGACTTGAATGATATGTTTATTGACCTTAGAGGAAGCTATGAAGTGTGTAAGGATAGGAGCAGATGGCAGGTTGTTGTCTCTGGCTACCACAGAGGGAAAAGACTTGAGTATATGTATGTGTGTAAGTATTTTTATAAAGGCCCTAAAATACTATTAGGTATTTACGTCCACTCTCGTACCGACTGACGTAGGTGATCCCCTGTAAGGGAAGCTTCGGGGCGAGCTTCGGGCCTACATCGGATCAGGAAGGAGCCAACGCCTGAGTGCCATCTCTGCGACGCGAGTGAGGACTCGGGGCTGCACACGCTGGCGGACAGCCTGGCGTGG
This sequence comes from Cybosia mesomella, assembly GCA_946251805.1. Lineage (NCBI taxonomy): Eukaryota > Metazoa > Arthropoda > Insecta > Lepidoptera > Erebidae > Cybosia > Cybosia mesomella. Next base: position 16,144,494 of record OX276390.1, on the reverse strand, counting down.
GAGATGCCGAGGCGTGACCTCGTGGCAGCCATCGGGGTAGGAGTCCTCTCGCTCGGCAGCATGATTGCGACAATGGTGCGGAGCGCGAGCGCGTGTGCCGCCGCCGCCTCCTTCTGGGAGCATGTAATGATCGAGAAGGAGATAGTGGAGCGCGCCCGGGAGAGATGGCCTTGGTAGTTCTTCTCTATAACAAATCATTGGTCTCTGTAAATAAATTGCTTTATCACATAAGGAGCCAGATTTGTCTTGTCTTGTTGAAAGTTCAATAACCCAGTTATACTAAGGTCACACGACAACAAATAATTATAAATTATAAATAACAGTTCTTACATCGCATCGAATATATTCTTGTTATTTAGTTGAATTCCAAAGTTTAATGTTTCTTTCTTTCTTAGGTACGTACTTTACTAAATAAATATATTTTTAAAATGACGCGGAAATTATGCACTTATATTATTTGAAATACTCACGTAAAAGCAGATCTAGACGGGTGTAACGCGTAATGTAAGATTATGTGTAATTTAGCTTCAATAGTATAGTGCTAGCATAACATGTAATGCTCGTAGTGCCGTCCACACGACGTATTCGTGTTTCAATACACGATTCGATTATACTCGTCTGGACCCGGCTTAAAACAACAGACACAACACTCAAATTTCCAAAATCAAATGAAGAATAATTTTAAAGCCCGTTTACATTCGCGCGCGAGCCTAGGCACGAGCCACGAGTGTTAACGGTTGACTCGTGGCTCGGCTTGCGGCTCGCGGGCTCGCGTCCTGTACTGAGCGGTTTGAGTCAAAGGGGCTCGCGGCGATCTCGCAGGAAATGCTCCCGGAAAAGCTCGCGCTCGCTTTCGGCTTTTTTTTCATGCATTGCACTCGGTTATTTTTCATTACTTTAATTATTTTTTGTATTTGTTTCATTATTTAATTGTTTCATGGTTGCATTTATTTAATTCATGGTTTAATAATTTTTTTGTATGTTTATAAATTGGTTTCGTAGGAGTAGAAGCTCAGTAAACGTACGTAACATTGAGCTGATGCCGCTAACACATTGACATCCTTCATAATAAATAAAATACTGCATGTGATAATTTCCATTGAAATGTAACTTCTAAAGTTGAAGTTCAAAAACTATGAAACACATGATCGGCCTGGTACTTCGATATTGAAACTAAAAAATAAAGACTATTAATTTAACACAAGAAATGGTCTGACAGATGTAAGTGATTTCTTTTTACGTGTGGAAACCCCCACTGGCTTCACCCCATCGCTGCCAACGATGGTTGGATGGGTTTGTCGGAATTAGACCGACTAAAACCACACGGTGTCCTCCCCAAGTGTCCATTACCGGGCACCCCGGGTAAGGCCTCGAAAGGATAATCCTAGGGTTACCGGCGGACTTTCTACGTCATCGGAACGAGCCCATACTAAAATTTTAAGTTTGCAGTTCATAAAATCACACACATAATTTTTTAATTTGATGTGGATCTTAACAAACGATTTGCAACTAATAAAACTGTTTGCTCTAAATTAATGAACATTTTGCATAGATCTGAAATGTGTTCTTATAACGCAACACTCTATTATGGCCGTCACCGATGAGAAAAAAATTTCTGCGTCACGAACACCGTAATTATAATTTGCGGATTGAAATTGACTAAATTTATATTTATTGGCACTTGTGAATACTACATAAAAGGGGATAGACCTTTCAAAGACCAAGATGTCACATCAGTAAGAGAAACGCAACGCGATATTCATGGGTCGGCAATTTTCGTAAATCTCTTAGTAAGTGAGCTCGTGTTGCGCTACACGAACTGGATTAGACTAAAGCTCTGAGAACTGTTTTTCTCTCCACGATTCATTCGAGAGAACTTTCTCTCCAATGAATCGTGCCAGAAATAAATAAAGTAAGCGGGAATGCGAGACAAGAATAATGCTTCAGTAAAAGTGAAATATTTTTCAACGAATAGCTTTAGCCAATAACATAAAAAAGTATTATACTGCCTTAAAATACACAAATATACGAGTGCAGTCAATTTAATATAGGTTTTAGATGAAATTGCTTAGCAAAAATGTTAATTTGAAACACAGTGACAAGCTAACGTAAGTTTTGTCACACTGATATACAGTGACAAAGAAATTATTTTGGCCTTTTAAAGACAATTTTCTTTCTTTTAATAATGTTTGAGTAGAGTGCTTGCTTGCCGAGATAACTCATTATATTATGCGATCGCTATGTTGTTTACAAATTGTTTTCCAAAAGAGTCACGTTTGCACTTAGAGGTAGTAGCAAAAATATAACCAATTTAAATCAAGTTCAGTATGCCTATCGCTACGAATATTCTCTGTTTGCTTGTATTGGGTGGCAAACGGAAAGATAGTCAAGAAAAAAACTTGTTTAGCGTTAGCCATTTTTGTCACAGAATAGATGAGATGAAAGTAATAAATGACTTTTACAACTTTTTTACATTCGTGACATGCGAACAGGAATGCCAGAATGTTTAAGAGATATCTTGCTACTATATTTTTTATTTCAATACTGTGTTGTATGCCAAATAGGCTTCATCTCAGCTTTGGTCAGTTGCATCCGAGGCCATCACCTCGGAGCCCGAAGATCGCTTTTCGGCTTATCGGCTTATCCTGTCCAATGAGCCCGGCTCAGAAAAATTATATTTATGAACAAAATATATGTGAATATGTGACTAAATGTAATGCAAAAGCAACTTTCAGACTTCTGTTACAAAATAGTGGATTTGCTTATTCTATATGTGTAAACTTCTTAACTACTTAAGATTATGCGCGCTGTAACTTTAAAGTCGAATGAAATGTGGCTCTAAATTTAATTACAAGAGAACACTTAAGTTTACACGGTCGGCTCCATACCCATTGTTTTGGAGACAAAGCGAAGCGTCTTTCCGACTTGCTTTTACATTAAGTCCTCCGCTTTACTTGCGATGCAAACTGCTATAGTTAATGTATGAAAACATGCGGACTGATATTGGCTTTTCGTTTTGATTAATTTCTCTGAGAATAAATGTAAAATTGGAGTGTTTATTTTATACCATTTAGAGAGTACGAGTAAATCCTCGTAGTAAAGTTTTAATATTTTTTTATGAACTTTACAAATTCTCAGTCAATGGATAAAAAAATAACTTTTAAGTTAAAAAACTTCCGACACAAATTTATTTACAGTTAAGATACAAGCATCCCGATACTTCAACTTTCGAAAAAAAATCCGCATCAAAATCGGTTTATTCTTTCGGGAGCTACGATGTAAACAGACACAGACAGACGACACACACACAGACATGTCAAACTTATAACACCCCGTCGTTTTTTGCTTCGAGGGTTGCAAACTACTCGAATAAATCATACAATTGGTCATCCCATCCTTGCATGTGTTGACCAATTGTATGATTCACACCTTTATCAATTAGATTCCATGCAGTAGCTCATGAAATGAGTACTCTAACTATGTGCATATTATAACATTCTGGAAACAGCTTGTCTTTTACTGGTGGTACAAATTTGATGACACAAATTTGTCACAAAATTCGGCCGGGTACCACCGTGCACGATTGCGAAAAACCCTCCATAGTATCCATCCAATTTCGGTTTGATTGCGTTCAGGGGTCAGCAAGTGCATAGCCGGGCAGGGGGATTGTGGTCGCAGCACTAGTGGGACCGGTGGGTGTCACGCGGTGCTGCGACGACAATCCTCTTCTGATGAGGCCGTCCAGTTGAGTGCCACCATTGTTAACATGGTACGTGTATCTAATGGTGACCCTCTCTCCTGAGACTTTACCTTCAGCTTACCATCAGGCGAGGTGAAGTCAAATTGACGTATCCTAAATATAACAAAAAAAAAAGAACAACCACTTTATTTAGAAGTACAAAATAAAACATATTCGAACCTACAGCACCCGATGGCCTGGTTGTTAGTCATTGAAATTTTATTAGTGTCCATCGATAACGCCTTTTATTGGAAACACTTACGTCTAAATTATATACATTCTAAACAAAAATATACATTCTAAAAAATATACATAATACAGATTCTAAAAAACAAGTATGTAAACTATTCTTAAAAAAAGTAAATTCATAAACTACCTTTTGAAATAAAACTATTTTTGAACGGATTTTATCGCGATTTATTTGTTGGTGACCTGTGACCTGCTGAAAAGCAACCGAAACGTCGGGTTCAATGTAAATTATAAAATAACATCAAATAAATCGCGATAGAATCCGTTAAAAAATAGTTTTATTTCAATGTGTGACATTCGAGTAAACTTCCGACAATATCGTATACCTTATGAATCGAAATTATTATATAAAGCTCTCTCCATGTACCAATATCCATTTCGTAAATCAACTTCGTGGGCAAATCTATCGAAATGAACTCCATAAATTTAATATTATATAGGATCCATATTACTATCTTCAATGTATGCTCGCATGTAGCCATGTAGCAATCCATCGTTCAATATCAGAGGTATATGCGACATTATGAATGTGTGCAACGTAATATTATATTACGAGCACATTCCCTTATGAGGCCATCTGAATTGCCTTCATTTGATTCTAAATTATATTAAGCATTGAGGCAGTATTCAATCAAAACATCGGGTTGAGTTATAACTTATTAGTTAATGTCAGAAAAAAAGTGTATGAAATTTAGGGGGAGGTCATCGTTGATGCACAAAAATTCAACATGTTTTTAATGGATGAAAACTATAACATTTGAATTTTTCTTGACGTGTGTATTTTCTGATATGTTAGTTTTTATTTTTGATACGAAGTTATCGCGAAAAGTGATTAGGTAAACAGATATACTGATTTTAATCTAAAAACGCCTTTGCATCATTCTGCCCCACCGGGAGAGTACTTTGATACATACTGTGCTCCATCTCGCTCCCTCTGAACCGCTACCCTAAACTGAATTACATAATGCGCTTCGTGGTAGGCCCACTGGTATACAAAAAAAAC